>CM077011.1:152907727-162907727 GCA_039090855.1 Macrothele yani
CAAGTTTGATAGCAATTTTATTTGCCAAACACTAAAAGAAAGAATTTTCTTTTCCTTTTTGTACAGCCTGCAAAGGTATTCGTAATACCCCCCTCTCCCCCTTCTGGATACATGCTCATTAATTTTGGAAATGGCTTGAATTTGTTTGCAGTTTTTGAAATACAAAAGAATCTAAAGTTTGGAGTCATTTTTTACGCTTTCCAACCGTTGGTTGAAGACGCTTTGTCCGTCTGTCTGTCCAGATTTGCCTGCCTGTCTGTCTGTCCGTCTGTACGATAACTCGCGTAAAAATTGTTTGATTTCGATTAAATCTTAGTATGCCGTAGCGGACCACCTGGGGACGAACCCTATTGAAAATGGGGTAAATGGGGTTAAAGGTCAGGATATAGGAGCGGGATCCATTCCATCGCCCTTATGCGTCATAACTTACATAAAAATCCTTCGATTGAGACAAACCTTTAGTATGGTGTTTCGGAGGTATACTGAACCAATTCTGTTCAATATCATCGAAATAGGGTCAAAGGTCAGGGCACAGGAGCGATATTTATTCCACAGCCATTTTCCTCATAACTTGATTAAAATGCTTCTATTGCGACAAAACTTTAACATGTTGTTCCGGACGTATACTGATCCAATTCTGTTTAATATCATCAAAATGGGAGTCAAAGGTCTGGACACAGGAGCGAGATTTATTCCACAGCCATTATCCTCATGACTTGAGTAATGATTTCTGGTATGTTGGAAAGCGTATCATATTCAAAGTATTGCATGATTTTACTAACTTGTTTACGCATTCCAATCGTAGGTTGAAAAAGCGTATATGATCCAGCTCTGTCCGTCCTTCCGCATTATAACTCGCGTAAGAATGGTTCGATTTAGATAATATTTTAGTATGTGGCAGGGGACAACCTGGGAAGGAACCCTATTGAAAATGGGCTAAATGGGGTCAAAGGTCAGCACATAGGAGGGGGTCCATTAAATCGCCCTTATGCGTCATAACTTACGTAAAAATACTTCGATTGCGATAAAACGTTATTATGTTGTTCCGGTGGTATACTGAACTAATTCTCTTTAATATCATCGAAATGGACCAGGAACGAGATTTATTCTACAGCCATTATCCTCTTAACTTGACTAAAAATACTGCGATTGCGATAAAACTTTAGTACGTTGTTTCGAAGGTTGTACTGAACCAATTATGTTTAATATCATCGAAACAGGGTTAATGGTCAGAGCACATGAGCGAGATTTATTCCACAGCCATTATCCTCATAACTTGAGTAATTATTTCTGGTATGTTGGAAAGCGTATCATAATCAATGCATTGCATGATTTTATTAACTTGTTTGCTAATGTTCTGTCCATTCATTTTAAACAAGTTAGTAAAATCATGCAATGCATTGATTATGATACGCTTTCCAACATAACAGAAATCATTACTCAAGTTATTACTCAAGTTATGAAGATAATGGCTGTAGAATAAATCTCTCTCCTATGACCTGACCTTTGACCCCATTTCGATGATATTAAACAGATCCAGTAAAGTATAGATCCGAAACAACATGATAAAGTTCTGTCTCAATCAAAGCATTTTTACGTAAGTTATAGCGCATATGGGCGATGGAATGGATCCCGCTCCTATGACCTGACCTTTGACCCCATTTCGCCCGTATTCAATAGGGCTCTCCCGAGATGGTCCCTTACCACATCCTAAATTTCATCGAAATCGAACCATTTTTATGCAAGTTATGACTTATAACGGTAATGGAATGCATCTCGCTCCTATGTCCTGACCTTTGACTCCATTTCACTCATTTTCAATAGCGTTTGTTCCCCGGTTGTCCCCTACCACATACTAAATTTTAATCGAAATCGAACCATTTTTACGCAAGTTATGACGCATGAGGGCAATGGAATGCTTCCTGCTCCTATATCCTGACCTTTGACCCCACTTCGCCCATTTTCAACGGGGTTCGTCCCCAAGTGGTCCCATACCGCATACTAAAATTTCATCGAAATCGAACCATTTTTACTCGAGTTATCGTGCGGACGGACAGACAAACGGACAAAGTTGGAGCATATACGCTTCTTCAACCTACGGTGGAAAGCGTAAATAAAACTAGTAAAAACCTAACGAGTTAGGTACCCGTATAATAAACACGACACACTGTCATCAGCACCAGTGACACGCCCTGATTAAAAGAAAATTTCATGCCTAGGAGAAAGGTTAAATCAATTGTTTTCGTGCATTAGGGTTGAAATAAAGACACGCAGACAAAATTCCTTTGCCCCTGCTTCAGTCCTTTCCTTCAAGCCAGCAACCTTGTCTTGCACTCATACTACTCTACTATTGCCAAA
Organism: Macrothele yani; assembly: GCA_039090855.1. NCBI lineage: Eukaryota > Metazoa > Arthropoda > Arachnida > Araneae > Macrothelidae > Macrothele > Macrothele yani. The sequence continues at coordinate 152,910,086 of CM077011.1, forward strand.
GTAGTCGTCAGCCACATACTACTCCCTCATTGCCCTAGGGCAGCCTTAACAGTGCTGATATAGCTTTAGACTCCACTTTACGTGTTGTAATCCAATGCTTAGTAGCACAAACAAACATCAGAGCAATTACTAATTATCTCAGTGAATTCGTATTCGCATTCTTCCTTCGCCCTTGGTCCTACTAACTTGAAAAAGGCTTAAATTGAGGATTTAGACGAGTGAAAAACAACTGAATTTTTACGGCCCTGTGTATGCTACGTTGATATCCTTTCTACGGAGAAGGAAAAACGCACTTTTTAGGAGAAAATACATAGGCTACACGGCGGAAAACACGGGAGTCATTATTGCTTGGCAAATTCCGGATTATGTTTTGAAGTTTAGAAAAAATTAAAATATCGCACATCTTGATCTGGGTGGACAGCAAGGTGGGCAAGACAACAACATTTTACAGAATCTTTTGTAAAAATTTCATACGAATAAGGGAATAACCAGCAATTTTTTACGGCAGCTTTGAAAGAAGTATGAAAAAGAAATGTAATTTTTGGTTGTTTTTTCGCGGTTAAAATTTGTAAAAACTGGTTGACGGGAAAGTATTTCAGAAGACCTGAGGCCCCCTTTTCACAGTCATAGCAATAGTTCCTATACGTGCATAGTAACAAGAGAATGGAAAAGAAATATCAGTGAAAAATTTTTACCAGTGAGAATAAGGTGTAATACATAATACAATTGTTTGCACGTAACTACACATGCTTCAGATTATAATGAACTGAAAGGTGTTATTCCCTGGGAGAAGCATAGGCCTGTTTTTTTATGTCAAGAAAAAAATTTTAATATGTGCAAAATCTTGTAGCATTATGTTAAGTGTGTTTTTTTATACTCAATAGTAAATAATTTAAGTACGTTTTATAACGAAGTAAATTTCTCCGTCATTTTTGGTCTACGCCGAGATTCGAACCCGAGGCCGCTTATTCCGGAACAAGTGGCTCTACCAACTGAGCTACGCAGAGGTTTATTCTGATTCCTATCTGCCTTTATGTCGTGTGCATCCTGCTGGCAGGTACGTCACATCTCCCCCCCCCCGAAAGAGGGCCGGGGGCATGGCCCACGGGTCAGCCGTGACCATGAATCGTTGCAGGCAGCCATCCACTGTAGAACGTGCACTTGAGAACTCCCAGTCAATCTGCTGTGTGGAATGCAACATCACACATTTTTATTTTTCGAAGCGCTGGAGAAGGAATTCTCTGATTTTTCCTGTCGTGCGGTATGGAAATAACATCACACCAATGCGAGATTTTGAACGGCCGGGTCATCCGGATAGTTCGGGCGCCATTATAACGAAGTAAATTTCTCCGTCATTTTTGGTCTACGCCGGGATTCGAACCCGAGGCCGCTTATTCCGGAACAAGTCGCTCTACCAACTGAGCTACGCAGACGTTTATTCTGATTCCTATCTGCCTTTATGTCGTGTGCGTCCTGCTGGCAGGTACGTCACAGTTTATATTTTTGTGCCACAATTCTTAACCGTTATTTATTTGCTTACTTATGTTCTCTATTTTTGTATAAATCGGAAAAGGTCTTTACATACTGTCTGACTATCACTTGAAAGTTACATGTTTTGTATGTGTGATCATGAAATATTTCTAAGATGCTGGCAAGGAGGTTATATTACTGGAGACACCACTCCTATCCACGCAGCATTGGCCGCCATAGTGCGTGCTACAAATGACGTCATGTGTAGGCACAACGCAGCCGCAGAAAAGAAGCTGCTTTGAAACCAATGGAACAAAAGCTTCTAAGCGTATAAACAGATAAAATGAGTAATTCAATCATCTTTATCAATGATACACAAGCTTACTGTTTTATCAACGGTATAATTTAGTTCGTTTTTGCCTGCTTGTGACGTCACACTACAGATTAGCTGTGACCTATGGCGGCAGAGCCAGCGGTGTCTCCAGTAATATAACCTCCTTGGATACTGGCCTGAAATAATGAAATTTGCATGATATATTCTACTTTGGCGTAACTGTTTTGTACTACTTTCTATTGGTATAAAATTAGGTCAACTATTACAATTACAACGTGCACATTTGTGTTACACGCAGTAGAAAGTGCAGTAATTTTGGTTTTGCGCAAAATATCTCTAGGTTCCAAAGAACTTTAATTATTAAAACGCTTATAAAGCCCACTAAATAACATGGAATTAAAGATTTTGATAATTGAGTCATAATAGATTTCGAAAAAGGGCCTCGAAGAGATTTTTGTGGGAGGGGGGGCTCGAGATTTTTCGGTACGTCACTGCTGCGTTGAACTTCCAAAAGAATTAAATACGAATAAATTTGCACTATGCCCTTATACCTGTGTTAAAATATTTCTCGTAAACTCATTTCGCGTTTACTTACGAGTTGCCTGGAACGCAACGTTGGGTCCATTCGAAATCATCTCAAACTTCATGCAGAAATCTAAGATGGCAGATTTTCGCCAGCTCCCACTAGGTGGCGCATTTCTCTAGCATCCCTAGCGGATTTTAAGAGGCATAGCGTGCGTTTCCCTGGTTACTTCATGTTTCCCATTGCTTCAACTCACTCGCCACTTCAACGGCCAACATTATTTACTTGTTGTTTTATTAATGTTCCTGCTGGGGCCTTTATTTTTATTTTTATTTTTTTTTCTTTTACCTTTTGCACACGAGAGTCAAGACACTTGATAAATGTGTGGGAAACAGATTTGCATTCCTCATCAGTGTAAATTAATTTCTGTAACCAGATTACTCGGCTGAAGGTTTAATGGAGTTGGGATTAGGAAACGCAAAAGTGGGGGCAACCGACAGAATTAGGAAGGAGAAGGAAAGCAGAGGAAGGAGAAGATAGAAAACTGAAATCTATTTTCCCGTAACTTTGAGAGAGTTTATCTTTTATTCAAGGCCATCGTGTATCTGGTTCCTGTGCATAGAGGATGTATCGATGTCAATCTATTACGGAACATCTTTAGAAGAACCGATGACAGCAGCCTCCTCTAATTCGGAGAACAAAAGCTTGGCTGCTTCCCTTCCTGTTCTTTCTTTTCACTTGCGTCATCATTTCAGACAAAAGTGAGGATTAACTTAACAAAGATTATTCCTGTAATACTTTTAGGCTCCCCGTTAATTTAGAGAATGGGGAAACAAAGGCCACCATTAACCTACGTCGCCCTAGTAATTCCATTAGTGGATGAACTGCCGTTGCTCGTTGTATTATCGCGAATGAAATCAAACTGGCTAGTGAAAAACATCGTGACACTGCCGTCCTGCATTTCTGTACTGAAAGCCGCTTTCCTTCACTTCATTCCTGATTAGCTTGTCCTGCGGCAATGCTTCAAAAGACGTATATCTCCACTATCATGCCAGTATCTAATTAGTTCATACTATATAGATGGCCTTTGTAAATAAGATTTTATTTTTGTATCACCGTAGTCGTTGGATCTTTTTTTTCTTTTTTACTTGAGCCAGATTTAATGCAGCGCTGTCTGTGATTAAACCGGGCTTTGCTCAAAATGGGATTAATTATATTTGCTGCAGTTAAGATGTTTCAGCTTAGTAGCCTTAACCAGCGTAGTCTCGGTATCCCACCAGCTTCCACTAGGTTTAAATCCAGGAGCCTTGGGGGGCCTCTGGATGGTTTCAAACTCAGATCAATGTTCCTCGAGCCGTGCCTGGGTGGTTGCGGCATGATGCGGCTGCGCATTGTCTTTCTGAAACAGATAATTGGCCGCAGAATGCGCGAACGCCATGAAAGCGCGTAGGTGATCAGCCAGCACATGCTGGTAGTATGCAGTGGTTAAGGACCTCTCCAGACACACTAAGTGAGCTAATGTGTCCCATGAGAACCTTCACTAAACTATCACAAATCCACCAATGTCTTGAACAGAGCCGACCTGGCACGACGGGGCCACGGCTTCATGCTGTCCACGCCACAACCGCATCCTTTGTTCAGCTCGGTACAGCTGAAAACGGGGTTCATCAGACCACGCGACGCGGCGCCACTACAGAAGTCCAGTGTTGATTTTCCAGGCACCTTACGAGGCGTAATATCCGATGACGAGCGGTGAACAGTGGCGCATGAGTAGAACATCGTCTCTCGTAGCCCATGGTATGCAGCGTATCCGGTGAACAGTGGCGCATGAGTAGAACATCGTCTCTCGTAGCCCATGATATGCAGCGTATCCGGTGAACAGTGGCGCATGAGTAGAACATCGTCTCTCGTAGCCCATGGTATGCATCGTATCCGGTGAACAGTGGCGCATGAGTAGAACATCGTCTCTCATAGCCCATGGTATTCAGCGTATCCGGTGAACAGTGGCGCATGAGTAGAACATCGTCTCTCGTAGCCCATGGTATTCAGCGTATCCGGTGAACAGTGGCGCATGAGTAGAACATCGTCTCTCGTAGCCCATGGTATTCAGAGTATCCGGTGAACAGTGGCGCATGAGTAGAACATCGTCTCTCGTAGCCCATGGTATTCAGCGTATCCGGTGAACAGTGGCGCATGAGTAGAACATCGTCTCTCGTAGCCCATGGTATTCAGCGTATCCGGTGAACAGTGGCGCATGAGTAGAACATCGTCTCTCATAGCCCATGGTATTCAGCGTATCCGGTGAACAGTGGCGCATGAGTAGAACATCGTCTCTCGTAGCCCATGGTATGCAGCGTATCCGGTGAACAGTGGCGCATGAGTAGAACATCGTCTCTCGTAGCCCATGGTATTCAGCGTATCCGGTGAACAGTGGCGCATGAGTAGAACATCGTCTCTCGTAGCCCATGGTATGCAGCGTATCCGGTGAACAGTGGCGCATGAGTAGAACATCGTCTCTCGTAGCCCATGGTATTCAGCGTATCCGGTGAACAGTGGCGCATGAGTAGAACATCGTCTCTCGTAGCCCATGGTATTCAGCGTATCCGGTGAACAGTGGCGCATGAGTAGAACATCGTCTCTCGTAGCCCATGGTATGCAGCGTATCCGGTGAACAGTGGCGCATGAGTAGAACATCGTCTCTCGTAGCCCATGGTATTCAGCGTATCCGGTGAACAGTGGCGCATGAGTAGAACATCGTCTCTCATAGCCCATGGTATTCAGCGTATCCGGTGAACAGTGGCGCATGAGTAGAACATCGTCTCTCGTAGCCCATGGTATGCAGCGTATCCGGTGAACAGTGGCGCATGAGTAGAACATCGTCTCTCGTAGCCCATGGTATTCAGCGTATCCGGTGAACAGTGGCGCATGAGTAGAACATCGTCTCTCGTAGCCCATGGTATGCAGCGTATCCGGTGAACAGTGGCGCATGAGTAGAACATCGTCTCTCGTAGCCCATGGTATTCAGCGTATCCGGTGAACAGTGGCGCATGAGTAGAACATCGTCTCTCGTAGCCCATGGTATGCAGCGTGCGACGCACCTTTCGCTCGCTGACGCTGCTTGGGTCTCTGATATTTAACCTGGATGTGATTTGCGTCCCTTTTGCCAAGCGGTAAGTCTGTACGAGCCTGGATAGCCTACATCGACAACGGTCATCAGTGGGGTGTGGTAGGCCACCGCTTGCTCTCTGGGCGCTGGTACGTCCGTCGGTAATATGCTCGCGGTATACCATCGAGAGCAACCCTTCATGTGTTGTCCTTGGGAATCCAATGGTTCTTACCACTTAGGCGATAGAATGACCCATCTGCCTTGCGCAGACAATGCGTCCATGATCAAAGTCGCTCAGATCGCTGTGTTTACCCATGTTCGTCGATTGCGATACACTGTTGGGAAGCCCTGTTATCCGCCTATTTATCGCCTTCGTTCGGTTTGGATGTGTAGCACCCTGCGACCGCGATGCCCATGTCAACTGCCCACCACCCCTATCTCTAATGTTTTGTTTCGTCTACTAAGTGTGTGTGTATATATATATATATAATATAAACGCGCGCGCGCGCACACACACACACCGATCAGCCAAAATATTAAAACTCCCTCTGCGATATGCAAATAAGTTTGCGTGCATCCAATCAGCGTTGCGTGCCAACGTCGCGAATGATATTGATGCGTCAATATTCTGACACGCATCACTAACTGATACGTCATGCCGAGCGAGGTGAAAGATTCCACCTTCCGTTACCGGTGTTGTGTTTCCGACTGGTCATTCGAAGTTATTCGGCGAGGGGAACTTTGTATTCTGGAGCTGGCGTATGAAAAACGGGCGCTAATGAGCAATAAATGCATGAATTTTAGTACTAGAGCCAAATAATGACGGTGCAAAATTACACACATAAACACATTTAATTGCAATGAGCACAGTCGGTCAGAGACTAAACTTTACATTTAACATGTGCGGGGTTTTTTTTTCCTCGTATCAAGTTCTTATTCTCTCCTTTTGTTCAGGAAGGAAATTCTCCACAGTTCAACATAACTGGAGCGTTTAAAGTTCTGGATTACCCGGTACTCTCTGGCCGAATAAAATTTCGCTCTCTGTCTCTAGAGTTCGCTATAAGAGTCCCTTCCAAAAGCCAATAGATTAATAATGCTAAAAGTACTTACAAAAGATCTTCGTGGTAGTCCACATTAATCGCTGAGATCCTTTGGGTCGGCTCTCAACGGACACTATTAATTTACGCGAGCAGATATGCGCAGTATTCACACACGCACAGACACAAGAGAACGGAAGCTGGATGCGGCGTTAGCGAGAAGTGAGACTCGCCTCTCTCTCTCTCTCTCTCTCTCTCTCTCTCTCTCTCTCTCTCTCTCTCTCTCTCTCTCTCTCTCTCTCTCTCTCTCTCTCTCTCTCTCTCTCTCTCTCTCTCTCTCTCTCTCTCTCTCTCTCTCTCTCTCTCTCTCTCTCTCTCTCTCTCTCTCTCTCTCTCTCTCTCTCTCTCTCTCTCTCTCTCTCTCTCTCTCTCTCTCTCTCTCTCTTAAAGCAACTTCGTGGTAACACGGGGTCAGCGGTTCAGCGGTGGAGGAATACACTTTCTCTATGGAAGAATCGCCTTTTGCGTCCTTTCTTTGGCGCATGGAATTTCCAAAACTATTTCTAATGATTGTATTGTGCTACGGGCCTATCATTACCCGACGGTTTGTCTTGCGATGCATGCATACGACTCAGTAGAAATTCGGGTGCGCTAGTAGAACTTGCAGCGACCTATAGCATCAAATATACGACCGCCACTCCTCAAAATTAGAAGACAACTCTCATTACTTGGTCGGCCTAACTTCTGTTTCGTACTCAGTCTGACTTACAACTGTTGATTCCGAGTTTTACGAAGCTGCGTCCATCGCGTCTGGAAACAGGAATTCCCCTCTTGGTAGACTAATAGCTGCTACTCAAATTATCAGACTTCGTGGCTATTTTATTCCATAAACCATACCCCGATAGACTGACACCGTCTAGTCGGAGACTTTCACTCCCTATTCGTCGGCAAAAGGCCTGCCCGTCTTACTTCTGCGGGAATTGGAATTCGACTGCCTTCAGAATATTTTGCACTTTTCTTCGCCTCTGTTGCCAAAAATCTTTGGAGCCTTATGGTCTTCGTCAATTATCTATGTACAGAGTGGTCTTCGTTTGTCTGCCACGGACTCAAAGGCAAAATTTGCTCCCTCGAACCCATTCTGGCGTCCGCTAATCCCTTTCCGATGAGAATGCTTAAAAAGAGAGATACATTTGTTAGACTTTCAACGCCAAATTCGCGGGCCGCGTATGATCCCCATACTCGGTGTCTGTGTGCGTCTCACGAACCCTTACCTTTCCTTTGTTCTGCTTTTGCAAATGCCTATTAATTCTGCTACCAAATAAAGCATAATAATTCCCTAATTAAACACATAATTGGTAAAATTCTTAATCAAATTATTAAAATAATTTAATCACACCCTTTAAGGCCATACCACCGGTTAATTAATTATTCCAGACCCTCAATATCAGATCCATGTATATAATGCTTGGGTCAGAGCTCTCTCAATATTTTGTTTCGTCTCAACGTAAAAAAAGCGATGGATTTATCTGATTTCGACAAAGGCTAGATCGTTATGACAAGACGCCTTGGTAAGAGCATCTCCGAAACAGCGACTCTTTATCTCCAAAACGCTCACACCAAGCAGTAGTTAGTACCTATCATAGATGGTCCCAAACAGGTGGCACTTCTTTCTACCCATCGACAAGGCGTGCTCATTAATGCCAGAGGTCAGCATAGGCTATCTCGTCTTGTCTGCAGCAACAAGAGGGATACTGCTCCTGACATTACTCATACTTTCAATTGAGGTAAAGGGCCCAATTTGTCCGAACACACACTTAGTTCATCGTACGCTCTATGGTGTTTCCGCAGCCGCAGTGATGCTGTGGATAAAATGTATCGTGATTGGAGAAATGGCACCATTGCGAATAAGCGACGTGCAAACTGCGGAGCACCACTTGCCATTGATATGAAAGGTGAACGTCGGCTGCGAAGGTGCGTGATGGCCGATCGACATGCTACCGTGGAGCAATTCACTGGCCGAATGAACCAGAGGGCTTCCAGAATTGTGTCTAACACAACAGTTCAGCGAACCCTGCTGCGCATGGGGCTCCGATGCAGACGGGTGGTCACTGCACCTATGCTAACGAAGGTGCATCGGCAGAAAACGCTTACATTTGCACGGCAATATCGGAATTGGACCTCCGCTGATTGGCAAAGAATTGCCTTCGATGAGTCACGTTTTCTGCTTCATCGAACGGGTGGACGTTGGCGTATAAAGCGAGAAACATCGGAGAACAAACACTCTTCAACCATTGCTGGAATAACACAAGCTGGTGGTGGCAGCGTTACGGTCTGGCGAATGTTTTCGTAGCATTCTCTGGGTCCACTCATACCTGTTGAGGGCACTATGTACCAAATTCGTTATGAATTCATCCTTGCAGACCACGTACACCTATACATGCTGATTGTCTTTCGTGGGGCGGATGGGATCTTCCAGCACAACAATGCGACGTGTCACGCAACTAGAAATGTCCGAGAGTGGTTGAAAGAGAACGATGCGGACTTCAAAGTACTTCCCTGGCCACCTAATTCCTCAGACTTAAACCCAATTGAGCATCTGCGGGACCGCCTCGATCGTGTTGTTCGCTCAATGGATCCTCCACCACGCACCCTCCAGCAGCTGTCAGATGCACTGCAGTCAGCATGGCTCCACATACTTGTGAACATCTTCCAGCACCTTATTGAGTCACTCCCAGCCCGTCTAGCTAATGTCCGCGCTTCACAGGGCGGTAAATATGGATATTAGCTGGTGGTCACAATAATGGGCCTCGACCCTTGTATATATATATATATGTTTCCTTTGGCATGGTATATATACCTATATGGCCAATTTCACATCTAAAATATCATTGAATTCTCACTTTGTGTTAATCGTACGTATTTCTGTCTGTAACGACGCCCATTAGGCCTTGCGTCAATAAGCACTTATCAAACTCTAACAATTTTGGTAATGTATACAAACTCTGTCTTTTTTTTTTTTTTTTTTTTTTGCATTAAATGTTTACATTATATGCTGCTCCGACTCACTGTCAGTTATGCCAAATTGAAAAAGCTCTTCTGGGAATAAATTGTCGTTCAGGCCGAAAACGTGCATTTTCAAAATTTCATAAGAAAACATGAATTTAAAAAGAATGTTAGATGTGTACGTCAAATATTGTTGTATTTTCTCACAATATAGTCCATTTACAGATTCCACTCTTTGCATTATTGTGGGAACACGAATCTCTCACACTTCGTTGTTCCCTTGGCATGGTCATCGTCCAGCAGATGTACTGTAACAGCAAGTACAGTGTTGTAGCCTCCATGGGAAAATTATAAAGCGAAGCTCACATTTTATTTACATATTCCAAACTGCTCACAACAGAACAATACGTCAAATAAACGAATGTTGGCAAAAGCCTTTTGATTTATACCCGTCCCGCATAATCTGGTTACGCCAAAAGCTTCACTTTCATTTTATCTTTCCTCTTGGCGTTATGAGGGCACAGCGTGCGTTACCGCTAAGAGTTGAATGCCGTAATTTTTCCTTTATTGGATTCCAAACTTCCTCCGCTCGTCAGTAACCCAGGTTGTATAACCGTTTGACGTATGCTGTTATTTTCCGCATTCACTTACTGGAGGAAAGTACTTTTAGAAAGAAATTATAAGGACGAAAACTTTGTGCGTATGAGAAGTTGCTCAAGGAAGTGGGAGAAACCTAAGTTCTGAAATTGCTTTCGACAATACCGGTTCTAATCCCTTTACAACCACATGTGAGAGACAAAGGAGAGAACAGCCGAAGTGTAGGATTAGGAAATACATCTCTTATGTATACTGGGAAATTGTGAAAGTGGTGTTTCCTGTGTCTGGCAGTAAATTTATAAGTGCACGCTTTTTGATTTTCCTATTTGAGATTAAAGATAAATTTCCACGAACTAAGCAAGAGCAAGGCCGCAGAGTTATTCAGTAGATTATGCATTTCCTTAGTCATTCGCCTGAACCTGTTTTCTGTCTTGTCAGCGCAGTACAGTGTGCATTTAAAAGCCGTAACCAATTCACAAACTTTTCGTGTGGAATTTATTTTTCGGCTCTCAGATCAGCGTGCGCTTCCGTCAGCTTAAACACTGCATCACCCAATTGCTGATATCGAACCCTCGTGTTCCAATTTCAATCCGATACTTCCTACAGCAATGCAGTTCTATGCAACTGATGTAGTTTTATGATTAACCGACTTCAGTTGCTTGAAAATGGGTTGTCCTAAATCAGCCAAACCCTAGGTGATCAGGAACTCTTAGCTGCTTGAAACTATAGTACACTGTCGTGGGAAATAGGCGAACTTCGGGCCGCGGGTGGCCTAGTGGGCAACGTTTATGACTACCACGGAAAGGACCTCGGGTTCGATCCCAGTCAGGTACGAACGCTGGATCCACTAAATGCCCGCCGTGCGACGGATGGGCACGTTAAACCGTCGGACCCCGGGTACTTCCCCCCCCCCCGGTAATAAATAAGGGCGTCCCCCCCCTTTCTACTTCGCTTCCGTGTCACTTTCCTATCAGGCACTGTAGCCCAAATCTCCTAGCTTCCTATTTCTAAGGGTTGTTTAAAACCTGGGGTCAGACACTCCCTTCCTAAACTCTTCTGCAATCAATCAATCAATTAATAAGCGAATTTCATTTTCTTGAAAATCCTTTGCCAGGGGCTTGAATGCCCTGTCGTAAGTGAACTTCATTTTCTTGAAAATGCGCTTCCCTCGGTGGTCAGTTAGCTTCATTTTCTTGAAACTATTGCTATGGAGATGGGAGGAGGTTGAAATGAATTGTGTAACATCATGTGCGGCGGAACTCTCAATAATTACAGGGATGAGGCCAACTCCCCCGTCCCCTTTTTTTTTTGTTGGAGGTTTAACGACCTCCATGAGCAACTCAGTGAGTTAAAATAGTTTCCCGTTCCTAATTTTCGGATCACTGGTTCCAGGGAAGGGAGAGCTAGCGCCCTAAGACAAACACAATATACATGCCGCACCAGGATTCAAACCCGGACCCATTTCAGGCGAATGCTCCAGAAGCCAACGCTTAGACCATTGCGCCATTCGGGCGGCTGGGTCCAACTACTCCGAGAGTTAAAACAACAACAAAAAAGGGATGGAGGGGAAAACGCGCGTAGGATATACACTATATTGACAAAAGTCACCGGATACCTCGAACAGAAACACAATATAGCATTTATTGACATACATTAGTACGGTGTCTGTCCACCTTTGGCCTTAATTCATGCACTGACCCTTCGAGACATGCTTTCAACAAGGTTTTAGAACACAGCGATAGGTACGCGCTTCCATTCAGTATATAATGCTGCCGCTAACTGTTGCTTAGTAGTAGGCCTTGGTTCCAAACTTATTATGCGGAGCTCTAATTCATTCCATAGGTGCTCTATGGAATTAAGATCAGGGCTATGTACTGCCCAGTCCACACACGATACGGAATTATTTTCAAACCACACCGTAACAGTCCTTGCTTTATGGATCGGTGCATTATCCGGCTGGTACCAACAAGGCTCGGTTCTATAGTATTGCCACAGAGTTCATAGGGCAAAATTTTCCAGAATGTCGAGGTAGGCGTGCTGGTTAACAGGTTTAATCACGATAACCAATGGGTCGGGACCCATACCACGAGAAACACTCCCACACGATTACACTGCCAGCTCCAAACTTGACCGTAGGAACAGTACGCTGTGGTAAATAGCGTTCACCCGGCTGCCGCCATACCCACATACGGCCAGCAGACTGATGAATCGCGTATGTGGATTCAACAGTCCATAGGACCCGTTTCCATTGATCTACGGTCCACGATAAATGTTCTTTACACCATGCTAAACGACGAGTATCATTCCGAGTGAAGATGAAAAGCTTATGAGCAGCCGCACGCCCACGGTAACCCATGGAATGAAGTTCTCTGCGAATGGTACGTGCGCATACCAATGTTCCAGCATTTTTACTCACCTGTACACTGAGGTCTTGTGCAGTACTCCGTCGATTAGCTGTAACGACTCTTCTGAGGCTTCGACGCCCACTATCACTAATTTTCTTTGGTCTGCCGGTACGTTTTGCTGCTTCAGGCACGCAATGTGTCTTCCACTTATTCAGTACATCTAAAACAGTTGACTTGGGTATGTTTAAACGCCTCTCGGTTTCTCTTATGGACAACCCACTAATATAACACCCAACAATCTTCCCTTTCTCAAAGTCAGTTCTCTCCCGCCTCTATATTTTCACTCAACCTCACAGTGCGATATGATCGCGGTCAGCTGCAGGCTTGTTTTTATAGCGTTTGTAACGGAATCGTGCATCTTACCAACGCAGCGGATCTGTTCATTTGTTTTTGAAGGGGTGTCCGGTGACTTTTGTCAATATAGTGTATATGCATTTACTCGTACATATCATCACCAAACGTTGTCAATCTACTGTTGAATGGAGGCGTCCCCTTGTCTCTTCCAGAACTTTATGTCTATAGCATATCTCTTCCAAGTCACTCCAGCACGCTTTCGAATCACGTGGTCTTCTTCTGGGTCTTCTCTTCTCTTTGGTATCCATTCTAATACTTCAGTTGTCCATCGGTGTACAGTTCTGGCAATCTATCCAGCTTATTGCCACTTCAGATTTTTTAACGATCTGTTTTAAAGTGAGAAACACAAAGCTGAGTTTATTTTTCAATTTGTTTGTACAAAATCAGTTTTTAAAATTGTATTTGAAGCGCTTTCCAGAAAGCTGCGAAACGTTTTGACAGAATCCACGAAATCTTCATAAAAAAGGGGGGGGCGTTAAATGATATGCGAACCACAAATTCTTAAGACGTTTCGTAGGAAGACTCCCCAGTGAGGCAGGATCATGAAATTCCAGGGGCCGCCCCGGTGGCGCAGTGGTCTAAGGCGCTGGCCTCTGATCATTCGTCCGTAAGGGGTCAGGGTTCGAATCCCGGTCAGGCATGGATGTTGTGTTTGTCTTACGGCACTGGCTCTCTCCCTTCCCTGGAACCAGTGACCCTAAATTAGGGACGGGCGACTGCTTATAGCCCATTGAGTTGCTCACGGTGGTCGTTAAACCTCCAATAAAAAAAAAATTCCAGGGGGGTTCGGACCTCCATGCCCCCTATCTTCTGCCACCCGTGTTTCAGATGATTAACTAATCTCAATTTTTTGAAAATGTATTGTCCTGGGGATTAGCTAATTTCATTGTTCTCAAAACGCATTTTTAAGAATTAAAATGTATTGATATTTCGAGTAATCAACAAGCTTCGTTTTTTTAAACTATTTAACCAGCTGGAACGAATTAACATGGGTTGAAATCAGCTCGAAAAACTATATGCTCTGTCTAAGAAATGGACCGAACGCAGATGGAACAAGTGAAACTGCGCATCAGAAAGCGATGGCTTTCTCTTCAGGTTTGTTATTCAAAGTGATTCTTTAGGGTGGTGATAATCACTACACTGAGGTGCCGGAAAAACTCTGAAGGCCGCTACTATTTCCATTACGTGCCACCATACCCATGCGGTAAATGGTATCGCCCGCAAACGACGTATATGTAGAGGTAGATATCTCCGCAAGCTCAAGCAGTAGCATTCGCAGTTCAGATGGGTGATTATCAGGATTTAAGCGATTTCGAACGTGGTATCATTGTCGACGACCGGGAGATGGGTCACTGCATCTCGGAAATTACCACGAAATTTGGATTTGCGCGGTGACAATTTCAAGGGTGTACTTGTACTACACAAACTAAGGTAAAACGTCCAGAGTGCAAGACCGGTGTGGCCGTAAAAAAGCTCAAAAAAGTGGACAGCGGTTATGAAGAAGTAAATTACTCCACCATTTTTATGTCAGGGGCGAAATTCGAACCCACAACCCTCGGCTCCAGAGCTCCGAGTGCTATCCACTATACTACACTGGCACGTGCTCTCACTGCTATCTGCCTTTATCTCATGTGCGTCCTGCGGAGCAGGCACGTCACACATTGTCTGGCACGCATCCCCCCGGCGTGCAACATTGCCGCAAATCACAGCGCAGTTCAATGCTGGGGACAGTAATATCCTCATCGTACGAACAGTGCAACGTTCCTTGTGTTCTGTGGGGTTCCGGAGCCGACGGCCAATCAGGGGGATATTGCTGATCCGACGACACAAGGCTTTGCGCCTCGCCTGGGCTCGGGAACACTGCCTATGGACGCAAGATGACTGGAAACGTGTACTCTGGTCAGACGACACAAGGCATTGCGCCTTGCATGGGCTCGGGAACACCGCCATTGAACGCAAGATGACTGGAAACGTGCAGCCTGGTCAGACGACACAAGGCTTTGCGCCTCGCCTGGGCTCGGGAACACCGTCATTGGACGCAAGATTACTGGAAACGTGTAGCTTGGTCAGACGACGCCTCGCCTGGGCTCGAGAACACCGCTATTGAACGCAAGATGAATGGAAACGTGTAATCTGGTCGGACGAGACAAGGCTTTGCGCCTCACCTGGGCTCGGGAACACCGCCATTGAACGCAAGATGACTGGAAACGTGCAGCCCGGTCAGACGACACTAGGCTTTGCGCCTCGCCTAGGGTCGGGAACACCGTCATTGGACGCAAGATTACTGGAAACGTGTAGCTTGGTCAGACGACGCCTCGCCTGGGCTCGAGAACACCGCTATTGAACGCAAGATGAATGGAAACGTGTAATCTGGTCGGACGAGACAAGGCTTTGCGCCTCACCTGGGCTCGGGAACACCGCCATTGAACGCAAGATGACTGGAAACGTGCAGCCCGGTCAGACGACACAAGGCTTTGCGCCTCGCCTAGGGTCGGGAACACCGTCATTGGACGCAAGATTACTGGAAACGTGTAGCTTGGTCAGACGACGCCTCGCCTGGGCTCGAGAACACCGCTATTGAACGCAAGATGAATGGAAACGTGTAATCTGGTCGGACGAGACAAGGCTTTGCGCCTCACCTGGGCTCGGGAACACCGCCATTGAACGCAAGATGACTGGAAACGTGCAGCCCGGTCAGACGACACTAGGCTTTGCGCCTCGCCTAGGGTCGGGAACACCGTCATTGGACGCAAGATTACTGGAAACGTGTAGCTTGGTCAGACGACGCCTCGCCTGGGCTCGAGAACACCGCTATTGAACGCAAGATGAATGGAAACGTGTAATCTGGTTGGACGACACAAGGCTTTGCGCCTCACCTGGGCTCGGGAACACCGCCATTGAACGCAAGATGACTGGAAACGTGCAGCCCGGTCAGACGACACTAGGCTTTGCGCCTCGCCTAGGGTCGGGAACACCGTCATTGGACGCAAGATTACTGGAAACGTGTAGCTTGGTCAGACGACGCCTCGCCTGGGCTCGAGAACACCGCTATTGAACGCAAGATGAATGGAAACGTGTAATCTGGTCGGACGAGACAAGGCTTTGCGCCTCACCTGGGCTCGGGAACACCGCCATTGGACGCAAGATGACTGGAAACGTGTAGCCTATTCCGACGAGCCGCGGTACCAACTGTTTCGGGCAGATGACCGACTGCGAGTGTAGCGACAACTCCACGAGGCAATGGATCCTGCATGCTTGACATTGCATGCCGGCGGTATCTCTGTTATGGTGTGCGGTGTTTTCAGCTGCCACGCATTAGGACCCATCGTACTTCTGCAAACCGCCTTGACCGGTGAATGCTACATAACGATCCTCGGGTAACATTTGCACCCGTCATACAACCACTCCGACGGTTGCGACCTCTTTTAACATGCGCCGCCGCACACGTCCACAGTTACCCGATCATGGCTAGAGGAACATTCCATAGAGTTGGTATCCTGACTTGGGCCCCCGTTTGTCGGATTTAAACGCATTGGGATGCTGTTCAACATGCCGTCAATGCCAGAAACCCTCCACCATCGAATATTAAGGAATTGTGGGACGCTCTTCAGGGAGTATGGTGTGCACTGTTTCCACAGTACTACAGAGAGGTCGTGGAGTCCATGCCCCATTGCATTGCTGTCTTTATCCGATCGCTAAGAAAGCAAACTCGATGTTGTAAGGAATGTACCAGTTTTTTTTTTTTTTTTTTTTTTTTTTTTTGGCATTTCAGTGTGATCACCTACTAAAAGGGGCTCTAATGATGGCGACGAATCTCAGGAAGGAGGGAGACTCTCTGGTCATTTCTTTCTATATAGTGGCATAATGTACATGTCAGGGGACTGGCTCTTCTACATTATTGTTATGCCTCGGGTTATGGAGCAGATAATAAAGGACTAGAAGGGAACGCTAATCAACAGAGACAGGTTTATGGTTAGTAATGCTGAGCTGAGAGGAGGAAAATATATATATTTTTTTTTTTTTTTGCGTAGCTTTCGTAAAACACGGGCGCTATGTGAACATTTCTGTCTGGGGAGCGCAGAAAGTGTTCAGCAAGACTTGGAACAGGTACATCGGCCGCTTAAAGGCTTAAAATGCGTTCTCATCAGTTGGAACGCACTGCCCTGCGTGATCATCCAGTTTCATTTTCTTGAAAACGCATTGTCCTGGATCATTAGCCATTCTGGTGGCCCTCGAAAAGTTTTTAAAATGTTAAAATTTTGGAATTATTTGAAAATATCTCCTATAATTATTTGAAAATAATTCTCTATAATTACTCAAAATAGTACCAGTAATCCGAATTTATTGGTGAGAATAGAAATAAAAGCTTCCACGTATTCGCACATCAACCGGATGGCTTTTCCAAGGAAGGCAGACAGCAAACTGCAAAGTGAATAGCATATAACACTTCAACAATTTGAACGAGGTCACTTGACTAGACCATAAATGAATAGATGCGAATGTAATTATTCATTCACAGAAAGCGAGGCGTCATGTTGGTTGGCCACCCGGTACCGTGGGAGAAAACGTAGCATTATGTGACAAACTGGTTCCAAACTCGTGGCAATTCTAGAGATACGCTATCATTGCAAGCCTCATTGTTGGTAATGATCTCTAAGGTTTCGCGAATGGTAGTAGGTTTAGGCGTGGAGTAGGAAGCTAATTTTTTATATCATCCCACAAGAATCAGCTGGTTTGAACTTTACTTACCCGGACAGGAAAGTGGTTACTTTTCCGTCCTTTGTGTATCTTTTATGTTCGTTGAGTCTAATTCCAAACCAACGCTTGGTCATTCCGATGTAGTATCGCTTGAAGCCGTCCGGATATTGTAGTCGGATGGCAGAAACACCCTCCTCGTTGAGCAGAGGGGGCTGTCAATATTTCTCTTAAGCATGGTATATAAAGATACCGAAGACCTTATGACAACACCGAAGATCATCCTCCTGAGCGCGTTCTTGAATTGCTAGGAAATATTTGGTATGAAAGGAATTGAGCCCAGGTAACGCATTTGCGGCGCAGAAGGATTAACACGGCTGGTTCTGAATTTTTCGATAAAGTTACGTAACTTCATTATCCAACGAAATTGTGAAGACTAGCGATGTACATTGGTATTCCACGCTTGGGGTCAAAAACTGAAAATTTGGATCGATGAAATCAATCTCCATCTGTTCTTGCTGTTCAGGCTCCATTTGTGCAGTTGAAGTGGAAGGTTGTGGCTCTAGATTTGAACTCGGGTGAAACGCATCATGGCGCGCTGACTTTTGACGCTCCCTACATTCCCGTGACCTTTCGGTTGATGACTTAGAGGGCCTTTTCGGATTCCTCTCGTTCTCCTCTAGCTGTTTTTTCAACTTTCGTTGGCTTTTATAGCGATTTTACCTAGATTTTTGCAGCATTTCTAAATTTTCATCACTAAATCTATTTTATCTAAAAAATGAATAAATTTTAAATCCACTTTAATTCGGTTTATTACAAAAATCCGTTAGCTCTGAGTGTCAGCTACGAAATTCGGGGCCGAGATCATTGCTATCATTATCTATTCACTAGTTATCAACCTTAAAACAGCGTTCGGCGAAACAAAATCACGCGAAATTTAGCTTAATTTCTAACGCTAGTGTATCTCGAAGGGTTAAGGGATGGAGGGCTGAAACTTGTTTTGTTAAAAATGGGAGTTTATAAAGTATCTAATGATGTATTAGTTATTACTCAACGATTATTAGTTTCCAATATATGTGTCACAAGTTTTCGTTGCATCCAGAGCGAAGAAAGACATACGCTGAAGAGCAATTGAATTAGAGGTACCTGTCTAGTAACGTGTAGCACCACCTTTCGCACTGATGACGGCGGCGATTCGTCTCGGCATGGACTCGACAAGACACCGTAAGCGTTGGATCCACAAACCCTGAACAAGCTCCCACAGTTCATGAAGATTTGATGGAGCGAGGTCAGAGCCTCGAACATCTCTCTCGATGGCATCCCAGAAGTGCTCGATGGGATTGAGGTCAGGTGACCTAGCTAGCCAAGAAAGCGAAGTCACGTCGGTGTAGTGTTCATCCAACCATTCGGATACAATTCGGGAGCGATGGCACGGTGCATTGTCTTGTTGCAGGATGAGGTCCCCAGTGAGATGTTGAAGATGCACAAACAGGAGCAAATGGTCGTCCAGGATATCCCGATAACGTTAACCTGTGAGGGACGATGTCACACGTACCAGGGGTCCCATTTCAGTCCACGTAAACAGTCCCCAGACGAGAATGCCCCCCCCCCCAACTTGAAGAGTACCCTGCTGGCGAGAAGGATCCATCGCTTCATGTGGTTTGCGCCGTACTCGTATCCTGCCATCCGCATGTGCCAACGTGAATCTCGACTCATCAGTCCAGGCAACATTTTTCCACGTGTCTAGGGTCCAGTGGCGGTGTTCCCGCGCCCATGCTAATCTTTGCACCCTGTGATGTGCGGTCAGCACCCTCGTGGGACGATGGCTTTTGTACCCCATAGCGAGGAGATGGTTCTGGATGGTGTGGCTGCTTACACGTTTTTGTGCACCAGCGTTAAATTTCCGAGGCCGCCCCGGTGGCGCAGTGGTCTAAGGCGTTGGCCTCTGATCATTCGTCCGTAAGGGGTCCGGGTTCGAATCCCGGTGAGGCATGGATGTTGTGTTTGTCTTACGGCACTGGCTCTCTCCCTTCCCTGGAACCAGTGACCCTAAATTAGGGACGGGCGACTGCTTATAGCCCATTGAGTTGCTCACGGTGGTCGTTAAACCTCCAATCAAAAAAAAAAAAAAAAAAAATTTCCGAGTGATTTCTTGCACTGCGGCCCGTCTATCCGCTGTTACAATGCGAGCTAGCCGACGATGACTCAGCTCATCCACACGCTGTTGTCCACGGCAGTTGGCCCTTGCAGGGATGTTTTGCCGGATTCGATGTACTCACGGTGCACCCGTGGCACAGTGCCTGCACGACTTCCGAGATGGAGTGACCCATTCGTCGGGCCCCGACAATTTGCCCACGATCAAATGCGCTTAGATCCTTCGTGTTACCCATACTGCGTCCGACTCTTACTGATTCCCGTCGTATCACTCCTTATATTGTCGGATCGCTTCATACGTCATGTCGTTTCCGTTTACAGGGCTGCCCACAGCGCCAATATTTGCATAACGCCAGCTGTCTCTAATTCAATTGCTCTTCAATGTACATCCGTGAGCTCTGAGCTGCTACGAAATGCGGGGCTGAGGTCATCGCTATCATTATCTATTCACTAGTTATCAACCTTGAAACGGAGTGCGGTGAAACAAAATCACGCGAAATGTAGCTTAAGTTTTTAACGCTAGTGTATCGAAGGGTTAAAGGAAAGGATGGAGGGCTGAAACTTGTTTTGTTAAAAATGGGACTTTATAAAGTATCTAAAGACGTATTAGTTATTACTCTACGATTATTAGTTTCGAAGATATGTGTGACACGTATTCGTCGCATCCAGAGCGGAGAAAGACATAGTTCTACGTCTGAAGTTTGGAAATACTGGCCTAGGTGGTGTAATTACTCAAGTTTTTCGAGAAATTTTCCACATGAATGATACATTGTTGTTCCCACTTAGATGTCGAGAAAAAATTGCCTTTAGGTCGCCGTTACTTGAAAACTGATAATTAATTTCCCCGATATTTATATTATGTTGTTTTTTCGGTCAATTTGAAATATAAACGAGTGTTTACTAATCATACTAGAAGTGCCCTTTGTTATACTGAATGCATGCATTATCCGCTGAGAGTATTTTCCAGTGCCGACTGAGCGTTTAAACCATACGAAATACTGTTATCATGCATTTTATGCTAAGGTTAGTGTACAGCCCTTAAGTCATTTTTTTATTGGAGGTTTAACGACCACGTGAGCAACGCAATGGGCTATAAGCATTCACCCGTCCCTAATTTAGGGTCACTGGTTCCAGGGAAGGGGAAGAGCCAGTGTCGTAAGAAAAACACAACATCCATGCCTCACCGGGATTCGAACCCTTTCGGACGAATGATCAGCAGCCATCACTTAGACCACTGCGTCAGCGGGCCGGTTTTAAGTCATTGGGATAGGTCTATCAAATGGTGATCTACAATTAATGTACTACGAAGCTTTAGACATTCCAGTCAGCTGACTGAACCTTCACGAGCACTACTGTGAGAAATAAGAAGTAATGCTCTGATGTCAAGTTTCTGTTGTCAGCACACTCGGTATTCGGCACTGCCTGACTCCCGGATGTTTTTTAACTCATGTGCTGTTCTTTCTAGAAACTTATTTGTAAGGAAATAATTTAGTGAAGGCAACAGGCAAATAAATATTGTGCATTATCTTGATGAAATAGTGCTAAACGGTAAACATTCATTATTCAGTCGTGTACTGCATTGCAATTCAATTCACCGACTACGACATCTTGAGCACTACTGACCAGAGGCGTATATAGAATGTTTTTTTAGGGGAGGGGCTGACGAAAACTGGAAGTTTTTGAAATCTATCAGAACAAAATTAAAGTTAATGGCAAATAGAAGAAAAAATTAAAGCATTTTTTTCTAATTGAAGTTGATGCATTTTCACTAAATTAAGGCATTTTTTTTTAATGTGAAACGCATTTTAACCAAAAATGAAACACTTTCGGGGAGCAGGCCCCTTGCCCACACCCCGAAAGTGTTTCATTTTTTGTATTTAGGTATTGGCCAGAGAGCCAAGGCTCCTCTGCCTTCCCTCTAAATACGTCCCAAACTTCCATACTGATGGTTACTTTCGTAGTACTTATAAGCAATGGCGATTGCGCAGCAATGTTGCCTCCTCCTCCTCCTCCTCCTCCTCAAGCCGCGATGTTGAATCATTTATTAATGGTGATAGAAAAACCTTGTAGAGCGTGGAAAAACCCAGTCTTTTCGCTTAAACAGCTAAAACGGCCAAGATTTTCGTCCCGTTTCTATATCACGCCATTTTATGGAACGGAACTTTACTACTTGGTCCCAGAATTTTCGCATACTTATCTTGGTATAGCACATTTCTATTTTGCTAAATGCGTTTCGAGACAAGAAGGATTTTTTATTTTGGAGATGAGTTCGATACTTTTCATCTCAACGACTTTCGGGAGAACATAGAACCGAGGTGCATGAACCTCCAATGCTTTTTTTTTCTTTTTTTTTTTTTTTTTTATTGTGACATTTGAAGTGAAGTAAGGCAATGGAATCAACTCAAAACAATGCTGTGCAGAAAAGAACAAGTTTCCTGTATTATTATCAGACATTAAGTGAACCTCTTCAACCCTTTTGTTTTTCCTAAGAATTTATTTAAATTACCACCCTGAGTGGCTTAAAGAGTTCCCCGTCTATAATTTGGCACCATTGGCTCCAGAGAGAGGGGAACGACTCGATTCTGTGAGACAAGTACTCCTTCCGTACCTCACCCGGGATTCGAATCCAGGCCCATCTCGGACGAATGATCAGAAGCTAGCGCTTAGACCATTGCTCCATCGGGAAGGCAGCCCTTTTCCCACAGGCTACATTGACAGATGTGTGTGTGTGTGTGTGTGTGTAAGCTACCGATACTACCATTGATACTGCTATCAACCGCACCGCACCGCCTGGTTTCTTGTCTCCCTGCAATAATTTTATTTTCACGTATGACATTGATTTCAGCAGCTGTCCTACTGCTTGCAATATATATATATATTTTTAATTGGAGGTTTAACGACCACCGTGAGGACTCTATGGGCTCTAAGCAGTCACCCGTCCCTAGTTTAGGGCCACTGGTTCCAGGAAAGGGTGAGAGCCAGCGCCGTAAGGCAAACACAGCATACATGACTCACCGGGATTCGAACCCGGACCCATCTTGGACGAGTGATCAGAAGCCATCGCTTAGACTACTGTACCACCAGGGCATATACAGGGCGTTTCATAAAGAATGCCCCGATTTGAAAAGTAGATATCTGGGCAACCACGAACCACCGATGAATGCGACTCGTCTCATGTCTACGGGCCTGGCCCAGAGTTTGTTATGACTACCGCCAGATGGCAGCACGAGCGTCCAAACAGCCGCTACGCTTAGTGAGCGAGAAGATGGCGTCGAGGCAACAGAAGGCGTTTTATGTGCTCGAATTTAGGAAGACCAAGTCCGTGATTACGGTGCAGCGTGCGTTTAAACGGCGTTACGGCAATGTTCCACCAGTGGGCAAAAACATTCGCCGTTGGTATCGACAATTTGAAGAAACAGGGTATTTATGTAAGGGAAGGAGTCCTGGACGACCAACCACTTCAGCGACGAATGTGCAACGAATCTTGCAATGCTGAAGGACTGGCTACTTCCACAGCTGCAGGACGACTCTGAAGATTACATTTTGCACAGGACGGCGCGCCGCCACATTGGAACCTCCAAGATCGTCGGTTTCTAAACGACACATTGCTTCAGCGTTGGATTGGACGCAGGGGACCCCATGACTTGCACTACACGCTTGGCCTCCGAGATCTCCAGACATGACACCATGTGACTTTTTTTATGGGGATACGTAAAAGACTGTGTTTATGTTCCCCCTTTACCGCTGACTTGGATGAGCTCGGAACTAGAATCACGCCCGTGGTAAATTCTGTGACTGAAGACACTCCGATGCGTTTAGGATGAATTCAGCTATGTTGTCCGTGCAGCAGGTGGAGGGCACATTGAGCATATGTAATTGTGGTGAGTGAAACTTTAGACCTGCCTTCATACTTGGCTCTTTGTTTTGTAACTATTCCACATTTGCAGTATTAAATATATACTACTTTGAAATCGGGTCATTCTTTTTGAAACACCCTGTATATCACTAAACTGTTCTCTGAGATTCAGAGGTCAGCTCCACAAACAAATACATACTACCAGATAATTTTTATTTACTGTTGCCGTATCAAACTTCTCCATTTACAGCGATCTCGACATACAACTCGGGATTCACTGACATCCATCACACACCGTACACAAGATCTTCTATACTTCATACTCATAATCTTTTTCTCGTGCAGGCATTCCTAAATCTGATCCTTCCATGACTTCACTTGGCCTTCCTATGCCTTTCCTTCCTGGCTAAAAAAATATTACCACCGAAGCATATTAGTCACCCCTTGATAACAACATTTTGTCTCACATTACACAACTGCAACACATCTTCATTCCTCACACAATCAGAACGTGTCTTGTCACAAATTCCCGTAAGTAACTCATTTCTCCAGCACACAAACGACTCCTAGGTCTCTTCTACAGTACCCATACATGTTTACTCATTTAAGTGCCGCACTCTCTGCTTTACTAATTAATTCGTCCCTTACCTGGTTACGTTTCTGTTGATTATAAGATGTTTAGCAAGTTTAAATCGATAATAAACAACTACTTTGTTTGCCATGCATTTAGTGGTGCTATGTTGTAATGGAGGAGAAGAAATACAGTTGACAATTCGTGCACAACCACACCATATTATTCAACACAATATTATCAAGTCATACCATAGTTTCTGTTGCCTACAGTACAGACATGAGGCTGGCGATTAGCCAATTCTCCACGCCAGTGGTCCGAAATTGATTTTTTTTTTTTTTTGCTTTGTATCGCTGTTTATCGACCACCATGAGCAACGCTTTGGATTATAAATAGTCCCTCGCCACTACTTTAGGGTCACTGGGGGCCGCGGGTTGCCTAGTTGGCAACGTTCGTGACTGCCATGGAGAAGACCTCAGGTTCGATCCCAGCAGGTACGAACGCTCGATCCACTACATATACGCCGTGCGTCGGATGGGCACTTTAAGCCGTCGTCGGACCCCGGGTATTGGCTCCCCGATAATAAATAAGGGCGTCTTCCTCCTCCTTTCTACCTCGCTTCCGTGTCACTTTCCTATCGGGCACTCTAGCCCAAATCTCCTAGCTTCCTATTCCTAAGGGTTGTTTAAGATCTGGGGTCAGACACTCCCTTCCTAAAATCCTCTACATATGATCATTTGATCATATAGGGCCACTGGTTTCAAAAAAGCGACAGAGCTATCGGGCAAGCACACCACATGAGCCCGGCTCCATGGCGAGCGAATGATCAGAAGCCGGCGCATCGGACCACTCGGTAATCGGGGGGCCTGATTATTTTCGAGACTTCATGGAGCTACTAGGTACATCCCTTTTCCTTCTTTTATTATTATACACCGATGAGCTTATTACATTATGACCACCCCCAGCCTAGAGAAATGAACGCGCCTGGAGACCGAACCGTGACGCAGGTGAAGTTCACAGAGCAGTACATATTCAACCCGAGAACCGGCTTTCGGTTAGTAGAGTGTTCGGAGTCAGAATGGAAAAAGCTGCTGATTTATCGAAGTTTGATAAAGGACAAATTGTGATGGAACGGACACTCGGATCTACGATCTCAGAAACGGCGTGGCTTGTGGGTTGTTCACGTACCGCTGTAGCGAGTACGTATCAAAAGTGGTGCACAGATGGCCAAACGACGAAGCGTCGTCCTGCAGTGTGTCGTCCAAAGTTCACTGATGCCAGAGGAGAGCGGAGACTGTTGCGCATTGTCACAGCGACTAGACGGCCACAGTGCGGCAAATCACCCGCAGCTACAACAGTGGTGATCAGGGCAATGTGTCACAGCACAAAGTTCAGTGCAGCCTTCTGCGCATGGGCCTGCGTAGCCGATAGCCTACCCAGCCGGGTCCCCATGCTCATTGCACGTCATCGCCAACAACGAATGAAATAGGTCCAATATCATCGAGATTGGACCGTGGATGATTGGAAGAAAGTGGCCTGGTCTGACGAATCAAGATTCCTGGTGCATCACGTAGACGGCCAAGCCCGGATACGTATATTACTAACGGAGGCTATGGCACCTGGATGCACTGTTGGATGGAAACAGGTCAGCGGTGGCGGTATTATGTTGTGGGCGATGTTTTCTTGGGACACTTAAGGCCCCATTACCCCAATAGCACAATCGCTGACAGCTGTCAGGTATCTGAACATCGTTGCGAACTAAGTTCACCTATTCATGGCGACTGTGTTCACTGCTGGTGATGAACATTAACAACAGGATAATGCGCCATGCCGCACTGCCAGAATCGTCAAGGAGTGAGTGGTTCGAGGAACAGGCTGGTGAGTTTCTGCTAATCCCCTGCCCTCCAAATTCACCAGGCACGAACCCAGTCTAACATTTGTGGTTCAACTTGGAAAAGCGAGTTCGCGCTAAATCACCACCGCCTCGAAATGTACAGGAACTGGAAGACCCACTGTTGGCATTATGGTACCAGATACCCCAGGATACCTATCACCACACCATCGAATTGATGCCTTGCCGAGTGACTGCTGTTTTGCGGGCTAAAGAGAGGTCATACAGCTTAATAGGTAGGTGGTCATAATGTAATGACTCGTCGGTGTAGATTCGTAATTGAATATCATAGGAGGTATTTTATTTTGAATTTTATTTCCTTTTAGGTTAATTTAATCTGGCATCCGTCTACAGGAAAAGAGGGAAAGCCATTAAAATCGAGTATTACTATTTTTTAGCTTCTTGTGATCCCAAGCTATTTTTATTACCGACATTGCTGCTGTCAGAAATGTATTTAAGAAACTACGCAGTTCTGAATCAGATTTATTTATCTTTTTAAGAGAAAGCCCAAAGTCTCCCAGTTCTTTTTTTTTTTATTTTTAAAGAACGAATATTCCACAATTTTTACCCCTACAATTCTTCCTAAATGCTGAAACTCATTTCAGGACATATCTGAAGAAAGAGGAAGGAAAGGAAAAAGCAAAACACGGAGATATTTACGCGGAAAATAATTACCCAGCAGTCTGCGATTTCCAAGGCGAATAACAAGGGTGAAGGAGGGTGCCTCCAGTCCTCATGAAGCCCTAACTCACAATCAAAATGACATTAACAGTGTTTAAGCCTTCCATTAGATGAGCGCAAAGCAGACGACATCTTGAGCAGGCATCATTGCAAACTGGAGCAAGTCCTCGGCAGTTCTTCATGAAGAGAAATGACTTGCCCTTGGCAAAACGTAGGTAAGAATAAGAGCAAAGCAAGAAAAAAACAGCTACATGAGATGATCATTTGGTAGCAAATCATAGAATACTGGTGGGTGTGAGTCGTTTGCGCGCTAATGATGCCCCGCTCTTCTCGATATCGCATTGCTATCACCTAAGAACCCCAGATGAAGAAGAAACTTGACAGGAAGAAAAATCCCACCGGCGATTTAAATCCACTTTTGTTCTATATAAAGACATTTTTACACATCTTTTTTTTTTTTTTTTTACTCCTTTCCACTTCTTTCTTTTGTTGACAGACTTGTTTTGTAGCTGTTTAAATAACTTTCAGCGCATTTCTTTTTAATACGCAGTTTATGTTGCTGCTCTTTTTCAAATTCCTAATAACCATCTTTAAATGTTTCACCCTGAGCGGAACAAAAACTGGCAAGGTAAATTCATATTTCTCATAAATAAAATACATGTGGTCAGAACTGTCAGGAGTTTTTATTAACCCGGGGGTGTTTCGGGTCGGATACTTATTCAAATCCATCTCAAAAGGGATCAGACTTTCTCGCTTAAACGATGAATATTGTGATTTAACAAGGAATAAAGTTGGGTCGTTTACACCAGTAATCCAAGAAGAGTTAAAGAATACAAATCCTTTTATTTGGTGTAAACAATACTTACACAGCTAGACAAAAAAGTGTTAGCTTTCACCATCACTGATGGCTTTGTCAGGCTGAAGTAACGTCTAAGGTAAACTAAGTTCTAAAAACATTAAATTAAATGTAATGTTTTAATGTTTTTAATTAGTTCTAAAACATTAAATTAAATTTAATGGTTTTATTAGTTCTGAAATATTAAATTAAATTAAATGTCTTTACAACTTAGTTTAAATTTAATGTTTTGAATTAGTTCTAAAATCATTAAATTAAATTTAATGTTTTTAGAACTTAGTTTATCTGAGACGTTACTTCGACCTGACGAAGCCATCCGTGATGATGAAAGCTGGCACTTTTTGTCTAGTTGTATAAATATTCTCCACACCAAATAAACAGATTTCTACTCTCTAACTCTTCTTTGATTATGATTTAAATTATTAATTATCTCATAGTGTCTTAGCTAGGTATATCTAACAGGTTATTTCTACTATTTACTTTATAATTTTGGGCAGTTTTATACCACTGTTCAATGCAATTCA
Organism: Macrothele yani; assembly: GCA_039090855.1. Taxonomy (NCBI): domain Eukaryota; kingdom Metazoa; phylum Arthropoda; class Arachnida; order Araneae; family Macrothelidae; genus Macrothele; species Macrothele yani. Next base: position 152,938,143 of record CM077011.1, read on the forward strand.
CATAGAGTATTTGATCATTTAGTTTTCCGGATGTGGGTTATTTATGTATTAGGAATATAGCCCATTAAAAATTATTTTATGCGAAAAATATAGTAGGTACCAAAAGGCATAAATTTAATTTAATATATTCACACAGAGATGAACATTGTTGTTAAAATCTTATCAAATGACGGCGGAAAAGTTTATACTCGAATAGAAAGACGTTATCCACGAAGCACGTGTGACATCAACGTCGTCGAACTTTGGGAACCGATACAGGAATTGTTTTTCTCTCATACCACTCTATTGAACACGTGAATGTGAGGGGGGAACAATATTGTGCAGAGTACCATACATATGTACAGTATATGTGTCATTTTCCAACTAATGAAAGCAAAATTCAAGGACGAAGAATGGCGGTATTCGTGAAAAGGAGCGAATGGGAGTTTTGAAGCTAAGCATATCACACCCAACAAGGAATGTCAAGTCAATGGTACTGCGCAGGCGATTATAAAAGTATTTCTCGTTTTTTTTTTTTTTTTTTTTTTCTGTTTGTTTGTTTGTTTTTGTTGTTTTTTTTACAGACATTTAATTCGTTTCGAAACTAAAGCATCAAAAGAAATGAACGAATATCAAGTCAGAAAGTGTTTGGCCTAAAATGAAGTTTGCCTCTTTAGCCAATGATAATTTCGATGTTTCACTGCTGATTTCACTTCTTCAGCCCTTCGTAATCTATTTTAAATCTTTTCACAATGAATCTTTTCAGGTATGAGCTTTGCCGTTGAATGTCAGGCTGAATTTTTACTTAAAAATCAGCGAATATGCTATAAAAGTTTTCTATTGCAACTAGAAACAGAAAAAGGTCTAGAATTATTTTTCTTGTGAAACCAGTCAAGACAGGGATTTACTAGCCAGTTTCGATTGGCATTCTGTTTCCGAGAATCACTACAATGAATTGCTTTACTAATTATACTTCCGTTTCTTATATATACCGCACGAACTATAGTAGAAAAATAAGAACAGGTTAATTAATATAGACTAACTGGCCACTACTCCTCATATTGTCAGTGTGGAAGGGACAACTCTTACCTCAGTCAGTATGAAATTTTAAATGGCATTTTAGCGAGAAAAGACTACCGCCAGTCACTATGTGATTTTAAATGGTATTTTTGCGAGAAAAAGAATACCGCCAGTCACTATGTGATTTTAAATGATATTTTTGCGAGAAGGAAAAGTCATCCACAGGAAGGGTAAGATTTTAAATGACATTTTTGTGAGAAGGAATTCTCAGTCAGTATGAGATTTTAAATGGCGTTTTTTGGATGAAGAGAATGTTCTCTCTCTCTCTCTCTCTGACAGACACTTTTTCTCTCTCCCTCTCCACCTGACACAGACACTATCTCTCTCTCTCTCTCTCTCTCTCTGACACAGACTCTCTCTTTCTCTCTCTCTGACACAGACTCTCTCTTTCTCTCTCTCTGACACAGACACTATCACTCTCTCTGACACAGACTCTCTCTCTCTCTCTCTCTCTCTCTGACACAGACACACACTTTTTTCTCTCTCTCTCTCTCTGACACAGACACACACTTTCTCTTTCTCTGACCCCTCTCTCTCTCTCTCTCTCTCTCTCTCTCTCTGACACACACACACACGCACATCCTCTCTCTCTCTCTCTCTCTCTCTCTCTCTCTCTCTCTCTCTCTCTCTCTCTCTCTCTCTTCTCCCTCAAACGCAGAGGGAGAGTCAGTGTGATATTTTGAATGATTTTTGCAAGAAAAAATACTCACAGTCAACATGGGATTTTAAATTACATTTTTGTGAGAAGGGGAATATTCATATTCAGTATAACAGAAAAAATTAGCAAATCTGTATATAGTAATTTTAGAGATTTTAAATGACAATTTTGCGAGAGGGAGGAATACTCACACAATATGACATTTTGAATAACACTTTCGCGAGAAGGAACCCTCGTAGGCAATATTAAATGGCAGTTTCCCGAGATATGGAAAGTGATCATACAGTAGGACATTTTGAATAATTTTGCGAAAAGAAACCTTCATATTTACATATAAGTGTTTAAGCTGTAACGTACCAGGAGATGTGACGTACCTGCCAGAAGGACGCACACGACATAAAGGCAGATAGGAATCAGAATAAAACGTCCGCGTAGCTCAATTGGTAGAGCAACTTATTCCGGAATGAGGGGACCCGGGTTCGAATCCTGGCGTAGACAGAAATGACGGAGAAATTTAATTCGTTGTAAAGCGTTTATGTATGTTCTTGGAAATTAATAATTTCCGTTCATTCCCTCAAAGATATAAAGCTATGGGCCCCCGTCATAGGCGCCGAATTTAGGGGGCAGGCTCAGAGCACTTTTCTAACCCCCAATATTTCGGGCATTTTTCGTAATATACGTGTATGTACTGTATAATACGTGCTACGTACAGATGTGCATACATTTTTTTTATCTTTGTTTATTTCCCATTTACTGGTTTTATCAAAGTTCGTAGAGAATTTTCCGACTCAGATTCTTTATTGTCCCCAGAACCACCCCCCCCCTTCCCCTTAAAAAAAAGACGATATTTAGAGATGAGAAAAAGGCTGTTGTCAAATAAATTCATGTACTTTGACATTTTGCTATCGCGAAATGTTAGTTGACGGCACTGTAAATTTCTTCAAGGACGTATTCTTAGCTAATATGCTACCGTAGTTCGGCAAATTTATTCTTCTAGTTTAAATACACCAGTTGGAAAACCAACTGGTATAATTAAATTATACAGGTATAATAATAAGGTATTTAATGTATTATGATAAATTTGCATAAATATGCACATTTATTTATCCAACGGGTATAATTAAGAGGTAATTAAGGTATTTTGCATAATTATAATTATAAGATATTTTGATAAATTTGCATAAATGTGCAAATTTATTTATCCAAGAAAAATTATTTGTCCAATGTCCCATAGATTTGCAAATTTATTTTGATAAATTTGTATTGTATTTTCATAAATTTGATAAAAGGTATTTTTGATATATATCATCATCTTCATCATTGTCAACCATTATCAGTCCACTGCTGGACGAAGGTCTCCCGAAGTTTTTTCCACAACGGTCTGTCTTGTTCCCGTCTCTTCCATGTTACTCCCGCACAATTTCGAATTTCATCCGCCCATCTACCATGTGTTCTTCTTCTGTGTCGTTTCCTGTTCCTTGGGATCCAGTCTAAAATTTCTGCTGTCCATCGATTGTCGGTCCTTCTGACAATATGTCCAGCCCATTGCCATTTCAGGGATTTTACTCTGGTCATGTTGTCGTCCACTCCTGTCATTTCCCTTATCCACAAGTTCCTCTTCTTATCTTTCCTGGTTACACCAAGCATGCATCTCTCCATGCTACTTTGAGTTGTCTGCAGTCTTTTTATGTCTCTTTTAGTTAAGGTCCACGTCTCTGCACCATATGTAAGCACTGGAAGAATGCATTGATCAAACGCTTTTCTTTTAAGACATAATATGCATATTGCTTTTGAAAATTATACTGTTTCTTCCAAACGCTCTCCAGGCAAGTTTTATACGCCGATTAATTTCTTCATCAATGTGACCCGCACTTGATATCTGCTGTCCAAGATAAATGTAGGTATTGGTTATCTCCAGCTTTTCCCCATCAATCGATAAATCTTCATTTCTTGTAAAAGCATTGTACATCACTTTTGTCTTCTCAAAGTTCATTTTTAATCCCACTTCTTTACTCTTGTCAGCAAGTTCCTGGATCATACTCTGCAGCTCTGATGGGGTAGTTGCAAAAATGACTACGTCATCAGCAAAACGAAGGTTGGTTAAATAATCTCCATTAATCTTTATCCCTTTGTTTTCCCAGTTCAGTGATTGAAAGACATTTTCCAATGTGGCATTATAGAGCCTCGGAGATATGGTGTCACCTTGTCTCACTCCCTTTCCAATTTTTATGTGTGTTGTATTTTCAAACAGCCGAATCTTTGCACTTGCATTTTCATAGATGTTATTAATAATATTAAGGTACGCATCTTCAATACCGCAGGATTTCAGAGCCATTATAACTGCTGATGGTTTCACCGAATCAAAGGCTTTTTCATAATCGATAAAAGCCATGCACAATGGAAGTTCATATTCCCTCGCTCTTTCAATTAGTTCTCTCAGTACGTGGATATGATCTATTGTGCTGTAGCCACTCCTGAATCCAGCTTGTTCTCTCGGTTGAGCCATGTCCAGTGTCACCTTCAAACGGTGTGAAAGAACTTTAGTGAAGATTTTATAAACCACTGATAGGAGGCTGATAGGTCTGTAGTTCCTGAGATCCTCAATGTCAGCTTTTTTATGTAGCAGAATCATTGTAGCGTTGTTCCAATCCTCAGGAATCTTTCCTTCATTAAGGCATCGAGTGAAAATTTGGGCGAGTACTGCTTCGATTTCTCCACTTGCTCCTTTTATGATGTCTACTGTAATTCCATCTTCTCCTGCAGCTTTTCCCCGTTTCATGTTCTTGATTGCATGTGTAACTTCTACTGGAAGGACTGGAACAACTCTGGTACCTTTTGTAATGTCTGGAGTACATGTATCATCCCTTTCATATAGTTTTGAGTAGAAATCTTTCACTATTGTCAAACTTTCACCTCTATTTCTTGTTACAGAGCCATCTTCTTTTCTCAGAGCCATAATCTGTTTTCTTCCCTTACTCAGATGTCCCTTTGCTCTCTTTAGGCTTTGATTGTTTTCAATTGCTTTCCTCACTTTTTGATATATATCATCATCATCATCATCATCATTGTCAACCATTATCAATCCACTGCTGGACGAAGGTCTCCCCAAGTTTCCTCCACAACGGTCTGTCTTGTGCCAGTCTCTTCCATGTCACTCCCGCATACTTTCGAATTTCATCCACCCATCTTCCATGTGGTCTTCTTCTGGGTCTTTTCCTCTCCCTTGGAATCCAATCTAAAATTTCGGCTGTCCATCGATGGTCTGTTCTTCTGGCAGTATGTCCAGCCCATTGCCATTTCAGGGATTTAACTCTGATCATGATGTCACATATATATATATATATATATATCATCATCATCATTGTCAACCATTATCAATCCACTGCTGGACGAAGGTCTCCCCAAGTTTGCTCCACAACGGTCTGTCTTGTGCGAGTCTCCTCCATGTCACTCCCGCATACTTTCGAATTTCATCCACCCATCTCCCATGTGGTCTTTGATGTAAAGTCACTGTTTGTGCCTTCTGAGTAACACTTAATCAAGCTTAACATGAGTAACACTTAATGACGCTTTTTGAGTAACACTTAATGACCCTTTTATATGAGTAACACTTAATGAAGCTGTAATGACGCTTTTTATGAGTAACACTTATGACGCTTTTTTGCCCGTTTTTCGCTAAATGACGCTTTTATATGAGTAACACTTAATGACGCTATTAATGACCCCTAAAACACTCAATATTTCACTAAATGACGCTTTTATATGAGTAACACTTAATGACGCTATTAATGACCCTTTTATATGAGTAACACTTAATGACGCTATTAATGACGCTTTTTATGAGTAACACTTATGACGCTTTTTGCCCGTTTTTCGCTAAATGACGCTTTTATATGAGTAACACTTAATGACGCTATAATGACCCCTAAAACACTCAATATTTCGCTAAATGACGCTTTTATATGAGTAACACTTAATGACGCTATTAATGACACTTTTATATGAGTAACACTTAATGACGCTATTAATGACCCCTAAAACACTCAATATTTCGCTAAATGACGCTTTTATATGAGTAACACTTAATGACGCTATTAATGACCCTTTTATATGAGTAACACTTAATGACGCTATTAATGACGCTTTTTATGAGTAACACTTATGACGCTTTTTGCCCGTTTTTCGCTAAATGACGCTTTTATATGAGTAACACTTAATGACGCTATTAATGACCCCTAAAACACTCAATATTTCGCTAAATGACGCTTTTATATGAGTAACACTTAATGACGCTATTAATGACACTTTTATATGAGTAACACTTAATGACGCTATTAATGACGCTTTTTACGAGTAACACTTATGACGCTTTTTGCCCGTTTTTCGCTAAATGACGCTTTTATATGAGTAACACTTAATGACGCTATTAATGACCCCTAAACACTCAATAATTCGCTAAATGACGCTTTAATGACGCTTTTATATGAGTAATACTTAATGACGCAATAGGCCCCCTAAAACAAACACTCAATAGGCCCTCTAAAACACTCAATATTTCGCTAAATGACACTCAATAGGCCCCTAAAACACTCAATATTTCGCTAAATGACGCTTTAATGACACTTTTATATGAGTAACACTTAATGACGCTATTAATGACGCTTTTATATGAGTAACACTTAATGAAGCTTTTTTGCCCGTTTTTCGCTAAATAGAAAATACGTAAAAACCTCTCAGCATGAAAACCAGAAGCAAACTGACGCTCGCAAGCTTCCCCCAACTCTATCAACAGCTGCCGCTGTATGGACAGTAGCTGACGCAATCGGCAGAAATCTCCTGATACCAATAGGTGGTTTTAAACATTTGCAAATGACTGAGTTCAGTGATTGTTTATCAACAAAAATAACTTAAAATTCTAAACTGTTCAAAGGAAAACTACAGTCTAACTCAAAAGAAAGTGACATCCGGGGTTTTAATTCTTACTTCTGCTTGCTATGTGTTCCTTTATTTTTACTCTAGAAGTTGCAAAGAAATACAACAGAAAACAGATCTTCTCTAACAGGCGTGGTTCAAATAGATTATTAGTAACGGTAAAGTAATGGGAAAGCATAACGTGTTAGACGTAATGAACCGTACATTACCAGTGAGAATAATGTTTGTTCTTATCGATACAGTCGTAATTTGATCGTTACCGGGCGCCCTAATATATTTAAAGACGCCCAGATTTCAAACCAACCCTTTGGGTAGTTGTCGGGGAAAGCAAGCATTGTTAATTAGTTGCAGCAACAAATGCAATATCTCTGGTGATAAACAGTGACTAGGCTTCTGGAAATCATTAATCAATTTTTGAGAGTGTGTTACGGCGGTCGGTTGCTAATTTTCCCGAACTGCCCTATAGCGGCTTTTAATAAATGCTTCCGTATTCTGGTGTACTGTGATTTCTTGACCTCTTTTGATACCCGCATCTCGGTGATCTTAATGCGGTCTTTTCATATTTTCAACGCAATTTCTCTCGATTCTGACACAATCGCTTACTTTTAACACAATTTACCGCTGATGTTAATGTTTGTTCTTATTTCCAACGCCCCTCAAGATGTCTCTTATACGGCCTTCTCTACCCTTATGAATTCAGAAATTCAAGTAGTATAATGCAGTCTACAGATATTTGTGAGCGATAGAGTATGACATATACACTCATCATCAAAAAATAGTTGCACCCAGAAGGTAGCAACCGACAGGAATGAAACTTCATGGGTAGGTTTGACATCGTGGGACATGCAAACGATTCAAGTATCACGCTCGGCCACGCATGTGACGCAAGCAAGGAGGGGTCGTTGCGCTGTGCCTGATCGGCTATATAAAGTCGTCCCTTTGGGCGTGCTTGTCATTCTGACTCGTGCTGTTGTGTTGGTTGCATCCTTTGCAAGTGAGGTATTCCTCGGAGAAAAGTTTGGAAGCAATTTCAGCAGTTGGATGAGTTCGAGAGGGACCGCATCGTCGGGCTCCATGAAGCGGGATGGGCCGCCCTGGTGGCGCAGTGGTCTAAGGGGTGGCCTCTGATCATTCGTCCAAACGGGGTCCGGGTTCGAATCCCGGTGAGGCATGGATGTTGTGTTTGTCTTACGGCAGTGGCTCTCTCCCTTCCCTGGAACCAGTGACCCTAAATTAGGGACGGGCGACTGCTTATAGCCCGTTGAGTTGCTCACGGTGGTCGTTAAACCTCCAATCAAAAAAAAAAAAAAAAAAAAAAAAAAGCGAAATGGTCTTATATCCGTATTGCGCGCCATTTCGGTCGTGCGGATATCACGACAGCACGCTGTTAGCCGCAGTGGATAGAACAAGACACGCAGCTGCGACAGGAAAGGTCTGGAAAACCCAGACGAACCACGGAGAGAGATGACCGACGGGTTGTCCGACATGCGCGGAGTGACACATCAGCCACGATTGCGGTTATTCAGCAAGCAGTGTTGCACTCCATACATCGTCCAATTAATGTCAGCACCATTGGCAGACGGCTGGACGATGTAGGACTACACGCACGCAGACCGTTACGACGACTTCCCTTAACAACAGTGCATCGTCTCCAAAGACTGCAATGGTGTCATACCAAACTGTCAGGGAGCCACGCAGAATGGCAGCGGGTGATTTTCAGTGACGAGTCCCACTTTTGTCTTGGAGGAAACGATCACCGAATCCGTGTGTGGAGGCACCGTGATCAGCGCCAAGATCAACGGTTTGTTGTCGAGCGTCACTCGTCCAGGAGGCCTGGTGTCATGAAGTGGGGTGCAATTGCCTACGATGCCAGATTAACTTTGGTGTTCATTACAGGCACTTTGACAGCCCAACGTTACGTTAATGTGATCCTGCAGCCAGTGGCCCTACCTTTTCTAAACGCTGACTGCGATGCGATTTTCCAACAGGACAAAGCTCGTCCGCATACTGCTCCTATCTCGAGAGCTTTCCTTCATGGCAATGGCAATCTGCCATAGCCAGTCGCATCGCCAGACCTATTGCCGATTGAAAATGTGGCGAATGCTATTGGACGCGCTATCCACACTGCACCCCTACCGCACAATCTGCCGGAACTGCGTGAGAACATTCAAGCTACATGAGATGGCTTATCGCAGGACACCATTAGGAACTTGTATAACTCCATGCCGAGACGTCTGGCATGCTGTGTGAGCAAGCACGGTGGCCCGACGCCTTACTGAGAGACACTACTTATTAGCGTGTGGCTCAAAAAATATTGCCCATATCAGTCTCAAAGTCTAATCATTTTTTGTTCCTGGTAACCTTTACCTTCCTCCCGAATAGCACTGCAATCCGACACGTCCTTCTGGGTGCAACTATGTTTTTGACGATGAGTGTAGATAGGACTCGGTGACGTAGAGGTCAAAGCGCTGTCTTCTGACAATTCTTCCGAGATGGGTCCGTGTTCGAACCCTAGTGAGGCATGGATGTTGTTTTTGCCTCACGTCACTGGTTCTCTCCGTTCCCTGGAACCATCAGCACTGAATTAGGAACGCGACTAGCCAATGGAGCTAGTCACGTTCGATGACTACCTCAATGGGCAAGTCATCGAACGTAACCATAGATTTCTATAAATAGTCAACATCTGGAAACACAGGTTTGTATAAAAGTCTGTTTTTTTATTTATTGGAGGTTTAACAACCACCGTGAGCAACTCAATTGGCTGTAAGCATTCGCCCGTCCTTAATTTAGGGTCACTGATTTCAGGGAGGGGAGAGAGCCAGTGTCGTAAGACAAACACAACATCCATGCCTCACCGGGATTCGAACCCTGAACGACAAGGATCAGAGGCCATCGCTTAGACCACTGCGCCACCTACGCGGCAAAAGTCTGTTTATACAAACATTTGATTCCAGATGATGTAATGAAGACTTACCAATATTCATACCATTGCCATGGAAAATGTATAATGAATAAAGTCCTCCGCTTGACGTGTAGTGCAGGGAAGCTTACGTTAAGTCACGTTAGGGTGATTGGAAGGTTACTTGACGTAGCTAAAGTGTGCCTAATCTTCAAAGTGCTAGAGTTTGTTTAGGTTAGACACGCACGTGCAATAAGTTCATTGAATATAGAACTTCTTTTTACTCAGCGTTTCTCATTATCTTGAATATCAGTACTATAACTTCGGTTTTAGTACATTAGTACCTTGAAGGCTCCTTATTAGAGCGGTAAACACAATATACCCTGGACTTAACGTAGACACTCCATGAAATAGACTTAACGGCCAGACAGAGGTCTGACAATAAAATGAACTAAGAAAACGTACTCACTTTTAACCTTTTATTGGGGAACTCCTGGTATTACTCAAACACACTCCAACAAAACACAACTACCGATATTCAGAACTTTCGTACTATCGTAGATAACAATAATAATGGAAGAACCTATCACAAATAAAACGAAGCTGCTTGGTATAGTTGAACGCGCCTATATATACTGCATACCACCACGTCATGACTTACACTCGTTGCCACATATAATTCAGCGGGAGAAATAACATCTCGTTAAGTGAGAAGATAATTTGCATAGGAAAATAAAATAACAAGAAATAGTAAAATCAAAAGGAAACTGAATCTAGAGTATACGTTACAAATGTTATTTCCATATTTGTCAATTGACAATGTTAATACAGAACACTAACCATTGGATAATTCAATCTAAAATGTTTCTACAACAGACTCAACTTTTTGGAATCAAAAAAGAGAACTTTGCTATGAATAATATGTATACACCCATATTTAGATGGATTCCAAAAATTAACAAGACATGTTTGGTTCCATTTATAATGTTGTCTTAAGGGTACTGATATAACACTATATTGACGAAACTCACCGGACACCTAGAAGAGAAACACAAGATAGCATTTATTGACATACATTAGTACGGTGTCGGTCCACCTTTGGCCTTAATGCATGCACTGACCCTTCGAGACGTGCTTTCGACATGGTTTTAGAACACAGTGATAGGTATGCGCTTCCATTCAGTACATAACGCTGCCGCTAACTGTTGCTTAGTAGTAGGCCTTGGTTCCATTCTTATGCGGCGCTCTAATTCCTCCCATAGGTGTTCTATGGGATTAAGATCAGGGCTCTGTGCTGGCCAGTTCACACACACGATACGGAATCATCGTCAAACCACGCCGTAACAGTCCTTGCCTTATGTCTCGGTGCATTATCCTGCTGGTACCAACAAGGCTCGGTTCCATAGTATTGCCATGAGTTGGTAGGGCATAATTGTCCCGAATATCGAAGTAGACGTGCTGGTTAACAGGTTTGTCCACAATAACCAATAGGCCGGGACCATACCACGAAAAACACCCCCACGCGAGCACACTTCAGACTGATGGATCGTGTATGTGGATTCATCAGTCCATAGGACCCGTCTCCATTGATCTACGGTCCACGATAAATCTTCTTTACACCATGCTAAACGACGTGTAGCATTCCGAGACGAGATGAAAGGCTTACCTTATGATCAGCCGCACGACCATGGTAACCCGTGTGTTGAAGTTTTCTGTGAATGGTAGGTGTACATACCGAGGTTCCAGCATTTTTACTCACCTGTACACTGAGGTCTCGTGCAGTACTTCGTCGATTAGCTGTAACGACTCTCCTGAGGCTTCGACGTCCTTTATCTCTGATTTTCTTTGGTTTGCTGCTTCAACCACGCCATGTGTCTTCCACTTATTCAGTACATCCAAAACAGTTGACTTGGGTATGTTTAAACGCCTCTCGGTTTCTCCTATGGACAACCCACTAATATAAAACCCAACAATCTTTCCTTTCTCAAAGTCAGTTCTCTCCCGCCGCAATATTTTTACTCAACTTCACAGCACGATATGATCGCGGTCAGCTGTAGGCTTGTTTTTATACCGTTTGCAGCTGTACCGCGCCTCTTAACAATGCAGCGAGTCCGTTCATTTGCTTTTGAAGGGGTGTCCGGTGATTTTTGCCAATATAGTGTATGTATGTATAATTGATTTACTTAATTTCAATCAACATATTATCGATTTATACTATATATAGTATTGTTTCATTTGACATTGTTATCGATTTAATAGCTGTTTACGCAAACGCATATTTACGTTGGTTACGTCCTCGTTTGTTGTAATTTAAACTTTGTTTGATCCATTCTGTTGATTCTTGTACCCGAGGATGGAATGCATGGTATTCCGAAAGATTTTGTACGTAAGTCTGATTAATTAAATATTATTAGCTTGTGAGAGGTTATGTACTTTCTTTATTATCGTGTAGCGACGGCATATTAGGTACTTGACTATATAAGCCGTGTGATCAGCTGGTATTTTGCGATGCAAACATTTTTACCACTTACGTCAATTGATCTTCATTTTTCACACTCTATACTTAAAATACTGAGACCTCCTAGTCTTTCTTCAGACACAGTACTGCGCAGGTAGTTCTTTATTATATTAAATTTTGGAAAAGATCACTCAGCTATGGATATAGTCACCGGTAAGATCAAGAACAGCAGAAACGCTATTCAGATATGTCGAACGCTAGATGCCAGGTTATAGCTATCTATTAACAACAGATCACCCAATTCTTTAATTTATGTTTTGGACTTTATCTCATCCACTAAAGCAAGTGTAAAGCTTTGAATTTGAGAAGGAAACTCATCTGTCAAGTCTTCTTTTTACTCCACTAAAAATTGTACTGCTTTCTTTATTAGGTGAACAAATAAGTTTTAAAGCGTTTTAAGACAACGTAATATGCAATTTGAGAGAAAACAACAATACCTTTAAGAATCAAAATATGCGCCGTCATTATCTATCACCTTCCACCATCCGTCGGGCAGCTGACGGACTTTAACCGTCAATAATTCTTCGCCGTATGAATCGATGAAGTCGTCAACCCATTTTTGCACTTTCGCCACATGTCCGAAACCGTGCAGCAGACAAACCATCTCGCATCGATCGGAACAAATGAGTCTGAGGGGGTTATGTCGGGACTATACACCGGGAGCTCCAAAACTTCCCAGATAAGCTCAATAACGTTTCCTTGACATTTTTCGCGACATTCGGCCTAGCGTTGTCATGCTGTACTTTTACGGGACGCAATGCTTTCTTGTGAATAGACGTTTCCGACAGATTTCCTGGTTCAATCGCAGAAATTGTTGCTTGTAGTGATCAGCACTAACAGTTTGACCCTGTTCCAATACTTCATAATAGAGCACACCCTTCATATCCCACCAGATGCACAGCAGAACTTCCTTGGGGTGAATATTGCGTTTCAGTGTCGAAGTCGTTGCTTCACCGGGGACTACCCAAGGTTTTTAGCGTTTGGGATTGTCGTACCATATCCACTTTTCATCACCCGTAACGATTTTCCACAAGAAAGGCTTTCTGTGTTGTTTATTCAACAGATTCAAACACTTCATGAGACGCTCATACTTGTTCCTCTGGCTCAGGTCATGTGGCACCCGTTCTATTTCGTTTTGAATCTTTCCCATTGCGCGTAAACGATTGGAAATGGTTTGTTGAGTTACCCCCAGTTTTTCAGCTCGTTCATTTTGTGTTTGAGACGAATATTCATCCAGCAATGCTTGCAGTTCCTCATGTGCAACCTTCTGCGGGGCGCCGCTACGTTCTCGGTCGCTAACACCAAACTTACCTGCTTTAAACCGTCTAAACCAAAACTCACGCGTACTTTTCGATACAATATTCTCCCCCAGAACAGAACAGATCGATGCACATGCTTTTGCAGCACTTTTTCCTTGATGAAATTCGCAACGAATGCAGTGTCGAATAAATGCAGTATCGCTTGCCATCCTTCACCTACCGATGTGCAAGTGCGTTTGACTGTTGGGCAGACTTCTGTGTTACACTTTATACTATTAACCAGTTACGGTCACATGACAACAACGCGAGGGAATGTCGGATATGTAAATTGGCGGTATACATCACACAAAAAACGCTTTAAAAATCATTTGTACACCTATAATACATATTTAAGTCTTCATACGATGAAGTTGACAAAAATTGAGGATTAAGTACTATAAACCAGCCACTCAAATATTTCATTCCTTTATACCTTGTTTGCATTTGGTTAACAATGGTGTCTAAAGTACTGTTAAACACCGCTTTTCGAAACGCCTTTTTTGGATTTGGTAGTCGCTCATCCTGAGCCAACTCATCAAAACGTTTCTTTGAAAAACGCTTTTCTGGATTTGATAATCGCTCATCGTGAGCCAACTCATCAAAACCTTTCTTTGAAAAACGCTTTTCTGGATTTGATAATCGCTCATCGTGAGCCAACTCAACAAAACCTTTCATTGAAAAACGCTTTTCTGAATTTGATAATCGCTCATCGTGAGCCAACTCATCAAAACCTTTCATTGAAAAACGCTTTTCTGGATTTGATAATCGCTCATCGTGAGCCAATTCACCGAAACCTTTCATTGAAAAACGCTTTTCTGGATTTGATAATCGCTCATCCTGAGCCAACTCATCAAAACCTTTCATTGAAAAACGCTTTTCTGGATTTGATAATCGCTCATCGTGAGCCAGCTCATCAAAACCTTTCATTGAAAAACGCTTTTCTGGATTTGATAATCGCTCATTGTGAGCCAATTCACCGAAACCTTTCATTGAAAAACGCTTTTCTGGATTTGATAATCGCTCATCCTGAGCCAACTCATCAAAACCTTTCTTTGAAAAACGCTTTTCTGGATTTGATAATCGCTCATTGTGAGCCAATTCACCGAAACCTTTCATTGAAAAACGCTTTTCTGGATTTGATAATCGCTCATCGTGAGCCAACTCATCAAAACCTTTCATTGAAAAACGCTTTTCTGGATTTGATAATCGCTCATCGTGAGCCAACTCATCAAAACCTTTCATTGAAAAACGCTTTTCTGGATTTGATAATCGCTCATCGTGAGCCAACTCATCAAAACCTTTCATTGAAAAACGCTTTTCTGGATTTGATAATCGCTCATTGTGAGCCAATTCACCGAAACCTTTCATTGAAAAACGCTTTTCTGGATTTGATAATCGCTCATCCTGAGCCAACTCATCAAAACCTTTCTTTGAAAAACGCTTTTCTTTATTTGATAATCGCTCATTGTGAGCCAATTCACCGAAACCTTTCATTGAAAAACGCTTTTCTGGATTTGATAATCGCTCATCCTGAGCCAACTCATCAAAACCTTTCTTTGAAAAAACGCTTTTCCGGATTTGATAATCGCTCATCCTGAGCCGATTCATCAAAACGTTTCTTGAATTTAGGAAATTTTCGATCCTCAAAGTGAGTGTCAATACACCATTGCTTTGTGAGAGAAATTGCAGACCACATTGCCTCTTCGAAATCATTCCCATAATCAGGGAGTCTATCAGCAGCATTTTGAAGATTTGATGCCTGCGCAAGATCAACATCATTTGTTTGAAGAAGTTTTGAGACCAAGTGAACAGCTTCAACTGTTCGGGTTTGATAGAGAAAGTATTAAATTTCAAGCACCTGCTCGAAAGTTGATTTTACTGGCCTCCCTATACAACAGGCCTCCTCGCATTGCAAGCCCTGAGGACCCGGATGTTATGCCACATTGTTAGGAGCCAAGAAAGAGTGAATGGGGTTCCTCAGATGTCACGCCCCCCACCTCATCAGTTGACCATTTGAAACTGTGTAATTTTCAGCAGTGCTAATTTAATGCATTGACTATCATCTGGACTGACCTCACGCCTATAAAACACATTCAGTCCGCTGAGTTCATGTATACATGCTGATATCATATATGCATATCAGAAATAGATGTGTCTTCCGAAACGGATGAAAAACGAATTTTTCCCGGAATGTCAGTAAAAAGAGTGTGCAATTTTCTTGTACACTGGGACTTATAAAACGACGCATATACACAGTCGTATCAGAATAATATGACCACCTATCTAATAAGGGGGAATAATCACCCTGGGCCCGTATGACAGCGGTGAGACGGCGTGGCACGTACGCAATGAGGCCCTGGAAGGTTGTCCGAGATACACGTGCCCATTCGTTCTGCAGAAGACCTTGGAGGTTACGTGGTTGTGGGTTGGCACGTCGAATCTTTCGAACCAAATAGTCTCACAAGTGCTCGATGGGATTCATGTCGGGCGATTTCTCCGGCCAAGAGAGAAAGGAGACATCGCTGTTGTGTTCCTGGAACCATTCACGCACCCCCTTAGCGACATTCGAGGGAGTATTGTCCTGTTGGTAGACACCGTCACCATTAGGGTAAACGTCCAACATGAAGGGATGCATGTGGTCAACGAGGATGGACAGATATCCATTGGCGTTTAGGGACGCATCCAGTGGTACCAGCGGTCCCAGGTCATACCAGAAAAACATCCCCCATATATGCACATTGCCACCGCCGCCCTGTACTTGATCAACAAGGGTGTCCGGGTGTTGGTTTTCGTGTTCCTGACGTCGTATATGCCACCGCCCGTCACTTCTGTGGAGTAGAAACCTAGATTCGTCGGAGAAGAAGGCAACTCTTTTCCACTCTTCAACTGTCCAGTGACGGTAGTCCCATTCGAACTGCAGGCGTCGTTACCGATGGATCTGGTTTGAAATTGGCGCCTTGAAGCAGCGTCGACTCCGGAGACCCATGCGGAACAGGGCTCGATCTACTGTTATCGGGGTCACGTACCTGGGTGTCCCAGAGTTCATTTGCTTGGTCAACTGCTGCATAGGTACGCGTCGATGGCCTTTGGAGCTACGCAGTTATGACGTCTGGGGTCGATGACCTTTAAAGCTCTATAGTTATGACGTCTGGGGTAGATGTCCTTTAGAGCTCCACAGTTATGACGTCTGGGGTCGATGACCTTTAAAGCTCCATAGTTATGACGTCTGGGGTCGATGACATTTAGAGCTCCACAGTTATGACGTCTGGGGTCGATGACCTTTAAAGCTCCATAGTTATGACGTCTGAGGTCTATGACCTTTAGAGCTACACAGTTATGACGTCTGGGGTCGATGACTTTTAGAGCTACACAGTTATGACGCCGGGAGGTACTAGGTGTAGCAGCGGTTCATTCTTCGTACACCCTTACTTCACACCTCGCGAACAGCCTGCGAAGTCTGCCGTTTCTGAGATGCTTCCACCCTTGGCGCAGTAACCGATGATCATTTCTTTTTTGAACGTCCGTTAAATCACTACCTCTGACCATTGTGCTCTCGCAAAGCACTATGGCTCATCTGTCTTGGCCGCCCGCTTATATCTCAGTGTGGTCAACCTTGTCACGTGCACTCTGTAACGCGCTCTGGCGGGTCCATTGTGATTCCGGACGTGGTCATATTATTCTGATACGACCGTGTATTTGTAGGTGTTTATTAATGTTAAAATAGTGTTTCTACAAACACTATTGTAATTCTTAATTGAAAACAAAAAGAGAGCGAAATATGCAGAGTAAGTATGTATGATTTGTCGGCATTTGAATTTCGTACATTTTGACTTTTTCAATGCAGCCATCTTTCAGAAATCTTGAAAATCACATCGCCTTGGAACGAGAATCGAATCTGTACCTCCCGATTTGTGTTGCTATAATTCAGAGTAAGTGGTGCAACGAAGTATGTCCCCGTAATTTGTTTTTTGTTTCCAAACTTGCCCGAATTCTACTCGCGGAAACTTGAAATGTTGCTTATCAGTCTCTCTTTTGTGTTATGTTTATTGGCATAATTGCATTCCAACCGATATATGGCGAAATTGAAGGGGCACCTAAAAACTCTTGATATATCCGAAATTTTCGCATAATCGTAAGCCCTTTGGCACGAGAGATTCTCTTTCCCATGGTGGGACTCGATCCGATAGGTCGTGTCTGTTTCTTCAACAAAAGCTGTGCGTGCTACCACGGCTTAAAAGATAATGAAAATGCGCTTTGGAACTTAATAACTGCGAGATCCAATTCCAATCCGGTTGTTCTCTTGTGCCTTTTTATTTTAGCATCCCCCTCCACGAAATTTGACGGCAATTCCATCCTCTTCTATGCTACTAAATCTCAGTTTATTAAATTCCTATCTCATTTAAAGTTATGAGAAATTTTTTCCCAGACAAAAATCGAAAATTGGATTTTTTTCATCTAGCGTTTTTTTTTTTTTTTTTTTGTACGCCTTCCCAGCAAAAAAAAATCGTAAGTTCATCAGGAGTAACAGTTGTTCGTTGCTGAAATATTTGAAGTGTGGAGACGAGGAGTTCAACATCTGAGTGAGCGTGTGTGTGTGTGTGTGTGTGTTCACTCACGGCTGTCTCTTTTCCATACATCATCTGGTCGTTACGACGTTCATCCTACTAAACGTGTCATCCAGGAGGATGCTCTCGAAAGGTGCGCACATTTCATCGGCGAAATTTTTCCCTTTCGTCGCAAGAGGATTATTCGAGCTGTCTCCTGTCACATAGCACTCAGACTAGGAATCAGACGATCACGTGGGAAGAGAGAGAGAGAGAGAGAGAGAGAGAGAGAGAGAGAGAGAGAGAGAGAGGTTGAGAAACAGAAGAAGAGAAAAAAAGAAAGAAAAAGAAGAGCAAAGGAGAAATCGAAATGGAAGGTACAGGGAGGAATCAGGAAAACTCAATCACTGTAGTGGGATGATTCTGTCGCTTCCGGCGGATTATGTCGTCTCCCATTTTCACGCGACAATTGCCCAACGCACTTTGCTCGGCGTTTTTCCTTTGTCAGTTGCTAATATTTCTCATCGATTTTTTTTTTACTGCTTCTGAATTTATAAAGCCTAGGGAAAACGGCATATTAGCCGTATTCCAAGTGAGGTTAAATGAAGTGACAAGGAACGTCTGTAAAGAAACCGTCCTTTCACCGAAAGTATTTCCTTCATCAACGAACGTAGATACGCTGTAATTTACGCTATATATACTTTTTTTAAGTGTATTAAGCGTATTGCGAAATGCCTGCGCTCTTCAAGCACTTTATCGTAAAAATATCGCGGTACCTCTAAGAAAGCCTGCACAATAAACCTTTAAGTGTAATCCTTTGGGTGTTATTATCAGTGTGAAAATGCCATTAACTTTCGTCATGCAACCGATGTTAAAATAAAGTGCTCTAGACGATTTGTGGATATTAAAGAAAAATTATGGCTAACGTAGGATGCTTAACATACAGTAAGATGCCATCTTAGCAACAAATCAGTTTATAGAGAAGTATGAAACGTAGAATAGGCCGTACGGCAGAGCTCGGTAACTTTCAACGTGACACGGCATAAGATGCCATCTTAACAACAAGTCAGTTCATAGACAAATATGAAAAGTAGAATGGGCCGTACGGCAGAGCTCGGTAAGTTTCAACGTGACACGGCATAGGATGCCATCTTAAAAACAAGTCAGTTCATAAACAAGCATGAACAATAAATAGAACGGGCCGTACGACAGGTCTCCGTGACGTTCAACGTGGCACAGTCATAGGATGCCATCTTAACAACTAGTCAGTTCATAGTATAGAGAGCAGAATGGGCTGTACGGCAGAGCTCGGTGACTTTCAACGTGGCACGGCATAGGACTCCATTTTAACAACAAGCCAGTTCATAGACAAGTATGAAGAGTAGAATGGGCTGTATGCCAGAGCTCGGTGACTTTCAACGTGGCACGGCATAGGATGCCATTTTAACAACAAGTCAGTTCATAGACAAGTATGAAGAGTAGAATGGGCTGTACGGCAGAGCTCGGTGACTTTCAACGTGGCACGGCATAGGACGCCATTTTAACAACAAGTCAGTTCATAGACAAGTATGAAGAGTAGAATGGGCTGTATGCCAGAGCTCGGTGACTTTCAACGTGGCACGGCATAGGATGCCATTTTAACAACAAGTCAGTTCATAGACAAGTATGAAGAGTAGAATGGGCTGTACGGCAGAGCTCGGTGACTTTCAACGTGGCACGGCATAGGATGCCATCTTAGCAACAAGTCAGTTCATAGACAAGTATGTAGAGTAGAATAGGCTGTGCGGCAGAGCTCGGTGACTTTCAACGTGGCACGGTCATAGGATGCCATCTTAGCAACAAGTCAGTTCATAGACAAGTATGAAGAGTAGAATGGGCTGTATGCCAGAGCTCGGTGACTTTCAACGTGGCACGGCATAGGACTCCATTTTAACAACAAGCCAGTTCATAGACAAGTATGAAGAGTAGAATGGGCTGTATGCCAGAGCTCGGTGACTTTCAACGTGGCACGGCATAGGATGCCATTTTAACAACAAGTCAGTTCATAGACAAGTATGAAGAGTAGAATGGGCTGTACGGCAGAGCTCGGTGACTTTCAACGTGGCACGGCATAGGATGCCATCTTAGCAACAAGTCAGTTCATAGACAAGTATGTAGAGTAGAATAGGCTGTGCGGCAGAGCTCGGTGACTTTCAACGTGGCACGGTCATAGGATGCCATCTTAGCAACAAGTCAGTTCATAGACAAGTATGGAGAGTAGAATGGGCTGTACGGCAGAGCTCGGTGACTTTCAACGTGGCACGGTCATGGGATGCCATCTTAGCAACAAGTCAGTTCATAGACAAGTATGGAGAGTAGAATGGGCTGTACGGCAGAGCTCGGTGACTTTCAACGTGGCACGGTCATAGGAT
The DNA here is from genome assembly GCA_039090855.1 of Macrothele yani. Taxonomy (NCBI): domain Eukaryota; kingdom Metazoa; phylum Arthropoda; class Arachnida; order Araneae; family Macrothelidae; genus Macrothele; species Macrothele yani. The sequence goes on from CM077011.1 coordinate 152,958,462, forward strand.
GCCATCTTAGCAACAAGTCAGTTCATAGACAAGTATGGAGAGTAGAAAGGGCTGTACGGCAGAGCTCGGTGACTTTCAACGTGGCACGGTCATAGGATGCCATCTTAGCAACAAGTCAGTTCATAGACAAGTATGGAGAGTAGAATGGGCTGTACGGCAGAGCTCGGTGACTTTCAACGTGGCACGGCATAGGACGCCATCTTAACAAAAAGTCAGTTCATATACAAGTATGGAGAGTAGAATGGGCTGTACGGCAGAGCTCGGTGACTTTCAACGTGGCACGGCATAGGACGCCATCTTAACAACAAGTCAGTTCATAGACAAGTATGGAGAGTAGAATGGGCTGTACGGCAGAGCTCGGTGACTTTCAACGTGGCACAGCATAGGACGCCATCTTAACAACAAGTCAGTTCATATACAAGCATTAACAGTAGAATGGGCCGTACGGCAGGGCTCCAGTGACTTCCTACGTGGCACAGTCATAGAATGCCACATTATCAACAAGTCAGTTTGGGAAATGTTTGTTCTTCTGGAACTGTCCAGATCATCTGTAAGTGATGTTGTTGTGAAGTGGAAAAGCCGAGGAGCAACAACAGGTTAGGCCACATATTTCTTTCAGTTCTCGATAAACCATTGTGCTACTGGCTTTGCCTTGCAGAGGTACTTTGGAACTCGGTGGTGAATGTTGCAACCGCGGATAGGTGACCAGGATAGGCCACATAAATGGCAGAGCGGGACAGCCGAGTGTTGATGAGGTTGGTGCGAAACAATCGTCTGTCCGCGGTTGCAACATTCACCACCGCGTTCTGAAATGCCTCTGCAAGCAAAGCCAGTAGCACAATGGTTCATCGAGAACTGAAGGAAATGGGTATCCATTGCCGAGAAGCTACACGCAAGCCTAACATCAGCAATATCAAGGCCAACGTTGGTTGGAGTGGCATAAAACTCGGCGCCAGTGGAAACACTTTCTTTGGAATGACGAGTCACGCCTCAACATCTGGCAATCCGACGGACGAGTCCTGGTGTGGAGGATGTCAGGTGAAGGCTACTTGCCCTACTGTGGTTTTTTTTTTTTTTTTTTTGATTGGGGTTTAACGACTACTGTGAGCAAGTCAGCGGGCTATATGCTGTCGCCCGCCCCTAATTTAGGGCCACTGGTTCCAGGGAAGGGAGAGAGCCAGTGCCCTAAAACTAGATGATTTGTCCTGCACTGCCATCTATGCTGGCTCTGCAGGGAATAATGAGACTCTTTAATCAAAGTGGTTGTATGGTGAAAGCGGTGAAAAGCAATTCTGTTAGATTGCGCTTGGTGCTTTCCTCGATCAGGATCGATCGGGGAACCGAACGGCATGAGCCACCCTCGCGGACCACTACCACCACTCCAGTTCCGACTCCGTCAGTGAGACGTGCCAATGGGGCGGGACTGCAAATATGCTGGCGCCTGGGAGATTCATTCGCGAAATCTTTTTGTTTCGGTCTCTCTAGATCTTTATTAAAACCGCAGTACATTTCTCATTTACTACATTGAATACTCATTTTCTATTTGGTATTAAATACTTTATTGTTTGTGAAAACACAAATTTGTTCGCGAGACTTCGGAATAAGTTGTTCTCCCAACTAAGCTGCACGAACGGAATGTATCTCTTCACATTTGTCGTTTTGACGCGTGCTTTTCCTCTGTAGTACGTCACATCTTCTCCTTCTTCATCACACATTTTTCGAAGAACCCAATGGTCAGTATATCCATTTTTACGTTCGGGCACCAATGTGAAAACACAAATTTGTCCCCGCCCCCTCACTCGGGAGTACGTTGCTCTCCCAACCAAGCTACACGGACGGAATGTATCGCTGCAGATTTGTCGTATTGACACGTGATTCACCTCTGTTGTACGTCACGTGTTCGAAACATGAGTATTTTACGTTGGCTAGATTATCACACATAAATCACAAATTCCTAAACTATTTACACTACGTACACTTTCCCTTAGCGGTGGGTGACCGCTAGTCTTCTTACCTCGGTCGGGTGTGGTCTTCTGCTTCGTTTCCATCTTCAGTCTCTAATTCTAATTCCTCTGCGGGTCTCCTTTCTAGTTCGACGTCTTGTTTCGCCGTTAGTTCCTTTGCCATCTCTTCAGTACCCTCCCTGACTTTGGGCACGCCTAAAAAAGGGGAGCGCCGTACGACAAACACAACACACAAGCCTCAACGGGATTCGAACTAGGATGCACTTGGAAGAGCGGCCATAAGGCAGTTCTTAGACCACTTCGCCACCAAGGCGGTACTGTGTTGTTCCAACTGTGAAGTTTGGTGGAAGAGGCATCCCGCTCTGGAGATCTTTTTCACGGTTTGGTCTCGGTCACCTAGTTCCAGTGCCCGGGAGTCTGCACGCTGCAGACTATAATGACATTTTTGACAATTCTGTGCTCTTTGCATTATGGGAACAGTTTAATGGAGATCATTTCGCTTGCCAACAGCACAACGCTTGATTCCACGATGTACAGGAAGGGTTTAATGAGATGGGCGTGGAAAAACGTGACTGGCCTGCACAGACCCTCGATTTCTACCCCATGGTACACCTTTGGGATAAATTGGAACACCAACTGCAAGCCAGGACCAACCATTAGACATCTGTGACAGACCTCACTAATGTTTTGTTGTTAAATTTGAAGGAAATTCCTTCAACAGCGTACCAACATCTAGTGGAAACCCATCTCAGCAGAGTGGAGGCTGTTTTATCAGTCAATGGTAGAACAACCCAATATTCCTTCCTTCCCTATTGCGGCGAGTTTGCGGACAGGCAACCGTCTGGATACTTTTGATCAGATCGTGTGAAACAGACATGAGATGGTCAGCTTGTACTTCCATTATAAGAAAGTATTATGATCGTTCAACTATTGCACATCTGGTTTTTGACATAATTATAATTAAACGTGTGAAAAGTACATTGCCTGACAGAGAAAATGCCACACCACGAAGACGTGAACGGACCGCCATGCAAATTGCAGGGTGGATGCACATGTACAAGTCATGAAAATGATTGGATTTGCAGGCCAATCGCACAAACAGCGCGCGGGATATAAGCGGACAACCAGCCTTTGAGGCCATCAGTCGAGACGTCGTCACGGCCGTGAGAAGTGAGTGCTTCTGCTGTAACCGTGTCTGGAGAACGAACAAGGGGTGCCAATGCCGCTAAGACGCCGTCGTACGCGATTTCGTCAAACGGATGAGTTCACGAGAGGTGTCATCGTAGGCCTTCGTACCGCCGGATGGTCCTTGCGTCGTATTGCGGAAGAAACGCAACGTGATGCCACAACCAACGGTCGCACTTAGCGACAGTGGTCCCAGGAAGTATCTGTGTAGCATCGTAGGGGGACCGGAGCACGGAGACAGACGTGCGAACGCACCGATCGTCGCATCCAACGTCGTGCCGTGGCTTACCCACAGGCCACAACGGGTGACATTTTGCGGTGTGTACGGGGATGCTCCGATATCGACGCGGACAGTGTTTCACCGATTGGCTGCAACTGGTTTGGCGGCTTTTATATTAAGGTTTGATCTTTCTTTAATGCAGCCTTTGGCGCTTAAAATTTCAAAGTTGTTTCTTGTTTGGTGCTTCTAGTTGGTTTTTCAAGTAAATGCTGTATATATATATATATTTGTTTATTTATTCTGTGAAACCATCCAGTAACAATGGCTTTTAAATCCTGCGGTACTGAAGATGCATACATTAGCATTATTAATAACATCTATGAAAATGCAAGTGCAAAGGTTCGGATATTTGAGGATACAGCACAAATAAGAATTGGAAAGGGAGTGAGACAAGTTGACACCATATCCCCCAAGCTTTTTAATGCCACATTGCAAAATATCTTTCAATCATTGAAATGATAAAACAAAGAATAAAGATTAATGGAGATTACTTAACTCACCTTGGTTTTACTGATGACGTAGTAAACTTTGCAACTACCCCTTCAGAGCTTCAGAATATGATCCAAAAACTTGTTGACAAGAGTAAAGAAGTGGGATTAAAAATTAACTTTCAGAAGGCAAAAATGATGTACAATGCTTTTACAAGAAATGAAGATTTATCGATTGATGGAGAAACGCTTGAGACAACCGATTCCTACATTTATCTTGGGCAGCAGATATCAAGTGAGGGTCACATTGATGAAGAAATTAATCGGCGTATAAAACTTGGATGGAGAGCTTTTGGAAGAAAAAGAACAATTTTTAAGAGCAGTATGCCATTATGTCTCAAAAGGAAAGTGTTTAATCAATGCATCCTGCCAGTGCTTACGTATGGAGCAGTGACATGGACCTTAACTAAAAAAGACATACAAAGACTGCAGACAACTCAAAGGACCATGGAGAGATGCATTCTTGGTGTCACCAGGAAAGATAAGAAGACGAACTTATGGATAAGGGAAATGACAGGAGTGGACGACATCATGACCACAGTGAAATCACTGAAATGACAATGGGCTGGACATGTTGCCAGAAGAAGGGATCACCAATAGACAACTGAAATTTTAGACTGGATTCCGAGGGACAGGAAAAGACCCTCAAGAAGGCCCCATGGGAGATGGATGGATGAAATTCGGAAGTTTCCTGGAGTGACATGGAGGAGACAGGTTCAAGACAGACAATTGTGGAAGAAACTCGGGATGACCCTCGTCCAGCAGTGAATTGATAATGGTTGATCATGATGATGATGATGATTCACGTATATTTCTGTCACATATATATTGATTCGAACGAAGCTCTTACGTGGAAATATGTTGATTCAAAACAAAGCTCTTACGATATATACATATACAGGGGCTGTCCAAAATAATGGAAACACCTCGCTGAAAACAGTGACTTTAGTATGTTCTGCTTTTTTGAGTAAAACGAACATGTAGCTACAATTCATTTTGTAAAAAAGTGTTGCTTATAGTCTCAAGGGTCTGTGTGATTGCATTGTAAAGCGATGTTTGCATAATTTCCTTTCAGGTGAAGGCGCAATGAGTGACCTGTTGGAGTTCCAAAGAGGGCAGATTGTAGGAGTCCGTTTGGTTGGTGCGTCGGTAACCACAGTGGTACAGGTATTGAGGGTATCGAGAGGTACCGTGTCGAAGGTCATGACAACATACAAAGTTCACGGCACAACATCATCTGCAAGACACAACTGTGGAAGGAAAACCAAACTCACTGCGAGAGGCAGGAGGATATTAAAGAGGATTGTGACCGCAAGGAGGAAGACCACGGTGACGAAAGTGACTGCTGAGCTTAATGCACATCTCCAAAACCCAGTATCGACCCATACCGTGCGAAGGAAATTGCATAAGTACAATATTTACGGCAGAGCTGCGATTGCAAAACCCCTGGTGTCTCAGGTGAATACGAAACGGAGACTACAGTGGTGCCAGGAACATAAAACGTAGACTGCGGATCAATGGAAACGTCTCTTGTTTTCCGATGAATCACGTTTCTCACTTTTCCCCACCACTGGACGGGTTTACGTGTAGAGAACCTCCGCAGAAGCCTATAACCCAGACTGTCTCCTTCCTACAGTGAAGCATGGGAGCGGTTTCTTAATGGTTTGGGCCATGATCTCGTGGTTTGCAGCAGGTCCCATTATCACCTTACACGGACGGATCACTAGTGGTGACTATGTCACCCTTTTGGCCGACCATGTGCATTCAATGGCGTAGACATTGTTTCCGTCAGGTGATTGCACCTTGTGACGTACCTGCCAGCAGGACGCACACGACATAAAGGCAGATAGCAGTCAGAACGAACGTCCGCGTAGCTCAATCGGTAGAGCGACTTATTCCGGAATGAGAGGACCCGGGTTCGAGCACCGGCGTGGACAAAAATGACGGAGAAATTTTCTTCGTCATATTGGCGCCCGAACTTTCTGGATGACCCGGCCGATCAAGATCTCGCAATGGTGTGATGTTCTTTCCACACCGCGAGAGAGGAAAAATAAGAGAATCCCTTCTCCAGCGCTTCAAAAAATAAATGTGTGTGACGTTGCATTCCACACACCAGATTGACTGGGAGTTCTCAGGTGCACGTTCTACAGCGGATGGCTGCCTGCAACGATTCATGGTCACGGCTGACCCGTGGGCCATGCCCCCGGCCCTCTTTCGGGAAGGGGAGATGAGACGTACCTGCCAGCAGGACGCACACGACATAAAGGCAGATAGCAGTCAGAACGAACGTCCGCGTAGCTATTAGTCAGAACGAACGTCCGCAAGCACAGTTATTGGTATAGCGACTTATTCCGGAATGAGGGGACCCGGGTTCGAGCCCGGCGTGGACAAAAATGACGGAGAAATTTACTTCGTTATAACCTTTCAAGATGATAATGCCCCGATTTACAGAAGGCAAACTGTTCAATCTTGGTTTGAGGAAGATCAGGATGAAGTTGCATACATTCTCTGGCCTGCACAATCACCGGACTTAAACATCATTGAGCCCCTGTGGTCTGTGTTGGAAAACAGAGTGCCATCCCATTATCCTCCTACGGCGTCACTCAAGGAATTGGAGCAGTTTCTGCAAGAAGAATGGTACAACATATCACTTACCCCCATCCAGGACTTATATGCGCCCATTCCAAGGAGGATTCAAGGGTGCTCCCACACCATATAAAGTGCGTAACACCTATTGTTTCAAGGAGTTTCCATTATTTTGGACAAACCTTGTATAGAGCTTCGTTTTGATATATTGATTCAAACGAAGCTCTTACGTGGAAATGTTTCAAATCCTTGTCTAACTGCCACTATGCGGCATGCATCGAATTTATCTAGTCAAGCGGTTAACCGATCGTCCGACCAAAACTTATTTTTGAACACTGGATTATGTATGCGTGTTAATGTTGAGAATTTAGTTTAAAAAGGAAGACATATAAATTAAAATATGCGCTAAAAAATAGGAAGGAAAGAAAGAAAGAAATCTTCAATCGATGTGAGGCTCTCGCTATCCAGAGGTGAAAATCTCTTCCTCCAGGAAGCGCGACGGTAGGCGTTTGCCTGGAAGCAGTAACTGCTGACCCATAGCATTCTAGATAAATAAGGATTTGTGTCTTGAAGATAAAGGTGAAGTATTAGATGAAAGCCTTTTGTAATCCTCGCCCACGTACTCTCTACCGTTAAGAACTCGCACTGAGAGGCACTGGACAATTTTTATTTCTTTCTCCGCCAGCTGAAAAACGCTTTGCAATAACCCCTTTATAACGGATGGATGCACCAAACGCTTTCTTGTTGACTCAAGCTCAGCAGTATTTAAATACTTCCAAAGTGTTAAATATTCATTGAAATCTTATGTCAACTTGCAAGCAGTATTAGCCAGCTGGTGTGCGTTCAGCCGTGTGAGAATCGTATTTTTTGATTCGTCTTACATAAAATATTTGGAAAAAAAAAAAAAAGAAAAGATAAATGAACGAGGGAAATATCTTGTGTTGAACTCCCAGGAATACCAGGGAGAAAAATCTAAAAACATTATTTGTTGAAATTTCTTCGGAATTTCCAAGAGCATTATTTTTTCTTCGGTTTTAAAACTATATCACAGCCCTTTTGACTAAAATATTTTTTTTTCTGCAGTTTAACAGCAGATTGAATAGCCATTTCAGGTGCATTTGCAGTTCCCCCTAGGGAAAGGAGAGATCTAGAAAAGAGAACAGACGCAAGATCTACGCAATTAAATAAGCAACCATTGGACGATACCCGGATGAGCGTGAGCACGAACTCTCGCACATATATACACAGTCGAGTCACGTTGTTGTGTCCTCCTCCTACTTTTGACGTCAACAGCGCGTAGCCAATGAAACAAGGCACGTGTCGTGAGTTGGCTTAAAGGGTATATAAGGTGTGCTGTGGGCATTCTGAAAAGTATGGGCCGCGGGTAGCCTAGTGGGCAACGTTCGTGACTGCCACGGAAAAGACCTCAGGTTTGATCCCAGGCAGGTACGAACGCTCGATCCACTAAATACCCGCCGTGCGTCGGATGGGCACGTTAAGCCCTCGGATCCCGGGTACTGCCCCCCGGTAATAAATAAGGGCTTCTTCCTCCCCCCTTTCTACTTCACTTCCGTGTCACTTTCCTATTGGGCACTCTAGCCCAAATCTCCTAGCTTCCTATTTCCTTCCTGGGTTCAGACACTCCCTTCCTAAAATCCTCTACAATCAGTCAATCTGAAAATTATCACTCTTTGCTTGCATGGATAAAAGGAGCGATTTATCAGATTAGCAAAAAGGGATGATTATCGGTTTTCGGGCCAAAGGTGGCAGTATTTCTGAAACAGCGCAGTTTGTTCATTGTTCGCGTGCTGCTGTGGTTAAAGTGTATTGTGATTGAAGAAATGGCCCCATTGCAAATAAGAGACGTGGAAACTGCGGAGCACCACGTACCATTGATGTGAGAGGTGAACGTCGGCTTCGAACGTGCGTGAGCGCCGATAGACACGCTACAATTGAGCAACTCACTGGCCGAATGAACCAGGGAGCTACCGGAAGTGTGTCTGAAACGAGAGTTCAGGGAACCTTGTTGCGTATGGGGCTCCAATGCAGACGGATGTTCACTGCACCTATGCTAACGAAGTTGCATCGGCGGAAAAAGGCTTACATTTGCACTGCAGTATCGGAATTGAACCTCCGCTGATTCGCAAAGGATTGCCTTATTCGATGAGTATCTTTTTTGCTTCATCGAACGGATGGACGTTGCCGTATAAGCCGAGAAACATCGGAGAACAAACACTCTTCAACCATTGCTGGAAGAACACAAGCTGGTGAGGGCAGCGTTATGGTCTGGGAATGTTTTCGCTGCATTCTCTGGGTCCACTTATACCTGTGGAAGGCACTATGGACCGAATTCGTTATGAATCCATCCTTGCAGACCATGTACTCCCCATACAAGCTGATTGTCTTCCCGGGGTCGCATGAGATCTTTCATCACGACAATGCGACGTGTCACACAGCTAAAAATGTCCAAGAGTGGTTGAAAGAGCACGATGAAGACTTCAAAGTACTTCCCTGGCCCCTTAATTCCCCAGACTTAAACCCAATTGAGCGTCTGTTGACCACTTTGATCGTGTTGTTTGCTCTATGTTTCCTCCACCACGCACCCCCAGCAGCTGTCATATGCACTGCTGTCAGCATGGCTCCACATACCTGTGAACACCTTCCAGCATCTTATTGACTCACTCCCAGCCCGTCTAGCTGCTGTCCGCGCTGCGCACGAAGGTTATTCAGGATATTTGTTGGTGTTCACATTAATGTGACTCGACCGTGTATAATTTGATATATTCCCAGTTGCGTCGAACGATTTGTGTAACAGTGTACACAGCGTCAAACGATTTGTGTAACAGTGTACACAGCGTTGAACGATTTGTGTAACAGTGTACACAGTGCAAATCAGTATCTCTAAAGGTGCTCCAACGGTGTTTCCCGTGAAGTTTTAAGTGCTGTTTTCGACTTGGTAGTAGTGACCTCCATCCCCCGTTCTCCACCCTCCTGTAATCCTGTTCAGTATTAACTTCCTAAATATCACTGTAAAAAATAAGCGGTGTGAAATCACGAAAAATTTCTGAAAATAATGTGCAGCCAATTTGCAGGTAGGTGTCCGTCTTTTCACGAAATTTCTGTTTTTAAAAGTGCCCGGATTTTTTTAACTTCGGTATTTTCACAGATTTTCCGCAGTCAGTAATTCCGTTTATTTCATAACAAACCGTTCAAAGTTTTTTTTTTTTCAGCAATCGCCTGTCTCTAATTTAGAGCCACTGGTTCCAGGGAAGGGAGAGAACCAGTGCCGTAAGACAAAAAACACAACATCCATTCCTCACCGGGAATCGAACCCGGACCCCTTTTGGACGAATGATCAGAGGCCATCGCCTAGACCACTGCGCCACCGGGACGCTTCAAAGTTTTTCCGTATTCATGAAGAAATTTTCCAAAATCAAAGTCGCGGAATTTTTTGCCCTTACGCCACAGAATGCTTTTCCGCCGGTGGCTGGAATCGAACTAAAGTCAATTGGTGTAGGTCTACACATGCAGCGCGTCTTAACCACTAAGCCAGAAAGTCGTTGTATTTGCTCTCACATTGAAGGTAAAACTTATCTCGCCATAATATATTTCCTTTTTTGTTTTCTCTTCATTAATGCGAATGATTTAGTCACTTCATTTTCTGTTGGAACTTATTTTTTTTAATAAGTTTCTAATAATTTTATTTTTTCTGTACGAAGTCTTATTACAAATAGCGTATTTTTTTCATCGTGATTTTTCGAAGCAACAGAATAATGATAATACAATTTTACAAAACTTCTAAATATAGAATTTTCTCCAGATAGCTATATATTGGGTGTGTGCATAAGTTCTATCCCAATTTTGTTGGCTACAAAGAAAGGAGGAGAACACAACAAATACGATACCTAGGATTTCACATAATTGCCATCATTCTGTATGACCTCTTGCCATCTGTCTATGAGTAGGTGAATCCCACGCCAGAAAAACAAGTCATGCAATGCCGTTTTCACGTCGTCCACATCACTGAAAGTTTGGAGAGCGAAGGCTTTCTGTAATGATCAAAAAAGATGGTAGTCCGTAGGTGCCATGTCAGGGGAATACGCCGGCACTTCCCAACTAAAGTCCAGTAATTTTTGCCGAGTGATTCAAGCAGCATCACGTCTGGCGTTATCATAATGAAGGATCACGCTTTTGTGATTGACGAGTGCTGGCCGCTTCGATGTCAGTTCTTCTCGCAATCTGTCCCAACTGTTGGCAGTAGAGGTCAGCATTATCGTTCGGTTAGGTGCCAAAATCTCCCAGTGGATTATTCCCTGGATATCCCACCAAACACTCAACAAAACCTTTTTGGGATGCAGTCCTCCTTTTGAGGTCGATGGAGCAGGCTCCGTACCTTGGCACACAGTCCATCGACGCTTTACATTACGATACAGTACCCATTTCTCATCACCCGTTACAATTCATCCCAGAAACTGTTCATTTCTGTGACGAGAAAGCAAAGAAACACAGGTACGGATTATCTCCTCTCATTGTTTTACGGAAAGCTGGTGCAGAACCCAGTTATCGAACTCGGTGATGAACCCAAGCGCATGCATCCGGCTTTCGACTGTTGTTCTGTGTACCAACAACGTTTCCGCTAATTCCTGAATGGTTGGATGTGGGTCATTTGTTATGGCTTGGTCCACCTTCTCGTCAGAAACCACGGATGAACGTCCAGGACGTGGTTGATCTTTACAGCTTCTGTCTCCGTCCCGGAATTTCCGAAGCCAACGGCGACATGTGCTATCATCAACTGCATCCTTCCCATACACTTGACAGATGTTGCGGCAAGCCTAGGCTGCAGTACTGCCTTTATCGAACTTGTACAGTAAACAATGTCTAATGTGCTCCTTATCGCATGTCAGCTTCATCTTTGACGTAACTGCTCCGATCGCAATTTGCATCTATTACAAAACCGGGTAGAACTTTAGCAGACACCCAATTGCTTTTGTCTTAAGGACTGCATACCGTGATACATAAACATCATACAATCACCTGTACAATAAATTAAGTACCCGGTTTCTTACGGTAACACAATATATAATAGCTGGTGCACAAAATGGGAGAAAAGGAGAAGAAATATCCTGTGATACAGTAACAAAAATTCATGCGATATACTATCCGTAATATCCGATCTCGCTACAGAAATTCAAAATTAAACACTTCCGCAGACTATCGAAATATAACAATTAATCAAACCCCCGAGTACTCCCACGAATCTCTTCTCTTATCGGAAATATTTCGTCATATGGACACGGAAAAAGTGAGAACGGAGTTTTTCCGTTATTATAAGAAAGGAATTTCGGAAAGGTTTCTGAAAATTCAGAATTTTCCGTTAACACCTCTTGAAAACGATAGTTTATTGTCAATATAAGAAAAAAATTGCGCAAAGTTTCTGAAAATTCAGAATTTTTTTTGGCGTGCGAAAAATCCGTAAAATTCAGTACTTTCCGTTATTTTACGGGGAAAATTGTATCAGAAATATGCTTCGTTAATTCACGAAAGAAATCACGGAAAGTAGCTCGTGAATTTCAGAATATTTTTGCAGTGCATCTCTGTAAAAAACAAGCGATGTTAATTAACATTTTTTTTTTTTAAATAACGTGCAGCAAAGTTGCCCGTAAGTGTCCGTCTTTTCAAGAAATTTCGTTTCTTAAAAGTACCCGCTTTTTTAACTTCCGTATTTTCACAGATTATCCGTAGTCAGTAATTCTGTTCATTTTGGATAAGACCGTTTAAAGTTTTTTCGTATTTATACAGAAATTTCGCAAAAACCAAGACGCCGAATTTTTAGCCCTTACGTCAGAAAATCAGTCATTTTGTTTTCTGTTGGGGCTTATTATTTTTTTAAATACGTTTATAATCATTTTATTTTTTCTGTAGGAGGACGTATCACAAATTAGGTACTTTTTGAACGTGATATTTCGAAGCAACAGAACGCTGAGAAAAATGATTCGTTAATTCAGCAAAAGAACTGTTGAATCATGCAACCAAAAAATTTTGTCGATATGAATTCAACAAAAATGTTTGTTGAATTTACAAATGTATTTTGCTGAAAATTATTGTTGATTCAACAAAATTTATTGTTATCATGACAAAACGTTTTGTTCATTTAACAAAATGCCTAGGTCGATTTTGGGGAATTTCTTTGATCCAACAATATGTATTGTTATCGTGATAAAACTTTTAGAATCAACAAAATATAGCCAACGAAATAATCTTGTGTTGCTAACAAAACAATTCCAGTGGAGTTTGGCTAAAGCAACAAAATAAAACTTTTTTTTAACTCACAATAACCTTCATGTATCTTTAAGAAGTGGTGTAATGTATTGTTTTATAGTATTATTTTACAAGACTTCTAAATATAAAATTTACTCTTGATAGCTACAACAGCTTTTGTCTTAAGAACTCCACGGACTGATGCATAGACATCGTACAATAACCTGTACAATAATTTAAATATCTGGTTTCTTTCGGTAACAAAATACTGTATATTATAGCTACTGCACAAAATGGGGGAGAGGAAAAGAAATATCCTGTGCCACAATAACTAAAGTTCATCCGATATCGCTACGGAACTTCAGAATCAGTTCCTTTGACAGACGATAAAAAAGCAATGAATGAAATACGGGATTACGCCATTGTACAATACAAATTTGGAAGATGAGATACGGATTCACATCTTCCAAATTTGGATTGAAAAGCAGTTGATCATACCTCAAGTATTCCGCAAATCTCTCCTATTACCAGAATTTTTTCGTCATATGGATACGAAAAAAGTGAGAACGGAGGTTTTCCGTTAATATAGGAAAGGAATTGCGGAAAGGTTTCTGAAAATTCAGAATTTTCCTGTCGTACGAAAAAATTCGCGAAATTCAGATTTATTTCGTCCTTTCGCGGAAAAGGTTGTATCAGAAATAGGCTTCCTTGATTCCCGAAAGGAATCTCGGAAAGTGGCTCGTGAATTTCAAAAAAAAAAAAAATTTCAATGTAGTATGTTTAACCGCTTGTTTGTTTATTCCCATTACCTGAACACAGAATGTGCGTGCATCCAACATGTGATCAAAGCAGCAATGCTGCTTTATATATACTATGTTTGCAGCCCTAGAGGAAAAACAGTTCATTTAGAAAAATGTTTTCTTTGTAGTGTTAACAGCTGTGCGATGTGTGTAAGTTCATGTATCACAAAAAAAAAAAAAAATCAAAATTTCGGGAAAATTGTGCGTTGGAAAAGCTGGAAAATATATGAGGAATGCAATCGTCAATATAAATCGCGTGCAAAAGTAATTTTCCTAATCGGGAGTTCAGATACAGCCCGAAATATTAAATACCATGACCATCCTAGCGGGAAAATAGTGCAATTGGGTTCATGTCAGGCGAACGTGATAGCCACATCATCCGTCGGAACTGTCCAGAATGTTCCTTGATCAAGTTTTGAACAACTTGGGCCCGATGACATGGTGCATTGGTAATGGGGTACATTAAGTCCATGAAGGGCTGCAAATGGTCAGCCAGCACAGCAACAAAGCGATTACCGGTTAATGACGTGCTTACGAGGACCAGAGGACCCAAACCGTGCAACGTTAAGATACCCCACACATGTATCAAACCACCACCAGCTTGCACAGTGCCTTGTTGACAGCTTGGTTCCATGGTCTCATAGGGTCCGCGCTACACCCTAACCCTACTATCAGCTCGTAACAACTGGTAGTGTGACACATTGGACTACGCCACATGTTGCCAGTCTTCCAGGGTCCAATTACCGTGTTACCGAGTCCAGGTGAGGCGCTATGTCCAATGTCGTGGTGTTAACAAAGCCACTCTGGTGAGTCTTCTGCTCCCATTCTCCATGGACGCTAAATAACGCTGCACTGATCTGATGGATATGTCTCTGGTACCTCCTGCATTGAATTTAGATGTTATTTGAGTCAGTGTCGTTGTCTGTTAGCATGGACAATCCTTGTCAGACACAGCTGGTCACGGTCATTCAGCACCCGTGGTCAACCACGGGTGCACCCGTGGTCAAACCTGTCCACGGTGGGTGATAATGCCTTTCGTGAGGTATTCTCGGTACACACGTGACCCCATGGATCAAGGAATGTTGAATGTTTGGACAACTTTGGAAATTGAATGTCCCATCCGTCTGTCTCCCACTACCATGCCTCGTTCAAACTCCTATAATTCATGTCGGCTTGCCATAATCCTACTGGCAGTTGTTCAACCTGACTCACGAGATTCCACCTCGCAACTGATAAAAATCGTAGCGTGCGTCGAAGCCTTTATACGACGGCAGCGCCAGTTAAAAATTTGCATACTGCTATCCCATGATTTTGGCACTTCAGTGTAGTGTCATAAAAACAGTGCACAACGTGATCCGTTGGCAGACATTTCCGAAACAACAACTTTACAGCGGAAACAATGAAAACAACCAACTCAGACAGCTCCAAGAACATTTCTGACGATGCGCAGGCAGCTAAAGTAGGAGCACTCAACTACGCATGCGCAACGTGTCTCAAACAAAATATTCTCAGCGAGCAATCTACTCCGATTCCGTGTTTCCAGCTATACTCGGAGTCAACCTAATAAAATGTGTACTACCGTGGAAGGTGCGAAACAGCTGCTTCCGCTTAGAAAAGTAGTTCCTAGCGTTTAAAGCAAAAAACAAGGGAATGTTTTGCTGAGAAACCATTTTTGTTTGCTCAGCAGTTTATCGGGCAAAATTTCTATTTGAGACAAATTTTCGAAATGGCAGAGGGCATTTTAGAAATAGAGTAGAGTCGATGTGAGAAGTTACTCAATCAAGAGCACCGACTGTCCAGTTGGGAAATGTAGGTAATTTGGAGAGATAGGAGACACAGGGTGTAAACGATAGATCACCTCTCCCAAAATTCTCAACACAGAGACAATAAATTTACAATCGGGGAAATGCGAGGGGGGTGTACTTCAGCAGCCGTAGGGAAGCGAAAGAGGAGAGAAATGAAATGACGATGTAATAAGCTTCGGTTAGATCACAAAGCCGTAAATTGGTGGAGGGGGGGGGGCAAGTCAGTGTGAGAGTGTGACGCGATTTGATACTGTTTTTGCATGCCTATGGAGACTCTGTAATCCAGCTATCCTATCCTATTTTCAACAATCTCCTTGAGTTGACTTGAGTATGATTTCTTTTTCGTTCTTTTCTGTTTTCAGCAAACAGGCGGCAACCTTTTCTTGATCTTTTTATCCAGAAAGGATGTCTAAATTTTTCCATCCGTGACTGCAAATAAGTATATCGGTTGCAATACAGACGCCTTCAATTGTTTCTGTTTTTCATTTTATTAAACTGTTGCTCATAAGAAAATCTAAGTGTCAGTTAGTTTCTTCACGTTTTGTCTGCCTTATAAAAATTTGAGACTCTTTAATTTATCTAAATGCTTTGCCTACTACGTTATAAATAGTTCAGATTTATAGATTTTCTGTTTATACTTCGTTTTGCCGCACTTTGATCGACTTTAATGACAAATGAACGTGAGGCATGAGTTTGTAATAAAATGTGTACCTCACGTTTCTTTCACCGCTATGCAGGTTTCTTCCCAGGCGAGCAAGGACAGTAACAAGAAAAATTGCAGGCCTCCTGTTTCAAACTTTGTGATTGAGCCATTCATCAAGACGTGTTGTTATGAGATTCTCAGGATCCACGGGGATTGCGGACGTTTAATAAAACAAGAAAAAGAGATAGATGATGGACTAACCGCCGTGGGACACACAATATTTCAAAACAGGCAAAGGAATTTAAAAAAGGACTACACACACAAACTCTCTCTTTCTCTCTCTCTCTCTCTCTTTCGTTTGCTCTTTGTCTGTGTGGGAAAGAACACAGCTTTACCTTAATGCTCCTGGTGAAACTGCGCAGAGACGTTTGAAACGGCGCTTCCGTCAGTCTGGTTTATTGGAAGTGCTTTATGGAATAAAAATAAGGGCGAGGTCGGACCGCCTTTTTCCAGTTTTCTGTCAGTCTCTGACTTGCTGCTTTACCTGATCGATGAGTTGAAAACTCAGGTTTGAGATTTCTCGGCCAATGAGAACTACAAAATGTGCTTCTGTGGTGTTCTTGATTATTGGAAATACTTATTAATGTAATTCCAGGTGTTCGTTTGGCATGGCGCTGACCATTATTTCTCTCTGGCATTTAATGGTGATCCATGCAGACTGCTGCTCCGGTGTCGGAGTGATTAGAGTTGAGGAATAATCGTCAGAATTGCAGCCGGATTCAAATCCCGCATGATGCATGGATGTGGCAGTATCTTATTAGTATTCTTTTTTCTGCCTTTCTAAAGAAAACAATTCGTTAAGGTTGTTTCACTCTAAAATGAAAAGTTTAATAACGAAACATAAAAGTAAATAGGACTTCATTTATGCATTTAATCCAAAGATATGAGATTCACCTAGGCGGGTCCACAAAAAAGAGCTTTCTCCAATCTCCCAGTTTCCGCTTCTCCTCTTCCTATCCCTTCTTTGGCTCTCAGATATACCGCTTACTTTTATTCTTGTCCGTCCCGTTGCTACTTCTCGTTGTCTTTTCTCGTTGCTTTCTTGTCCCCAAAACCTCATGTTCCTCTGTCACCCCAAAAATATCTTCAGAACGTCCCCACCAGATAACCCTATTTCCCGCCAAAAAGAGCTAGGGACATCAGGTCACGTCGCTTCTCCGACTAGACACTGCCCCTAATAAGAAAAACCATCATTGGCTATAAACTTCGTGTTCATTCGGACACCAATGCGACTCCATTACCGAAAAGGCTACTAACTTCGATGCCCTGGCACCCCTGCTGAACTCCTACTATACACTATATTGACAAAAGTCACTGGACACCTAGAAGAGAAACACAACATAGCATTTATTGACATACATTCGTATGGTGTCGATCCAACTTTGGCCTTCATATGCATTGACACTTCGAGACATGCTTACGACACGGTTTTTGGAACAAAGCGATAGGTATGCGCTTGCATTCAGCACGTAATTCTGCCGCTAACTTCTGCTTCGTAGTAGACCTTAGTTCCAAACTTCTTATGCGGCGGTCCAATTGATTCCATAGGTGCTCTATGGGATTAGGATCAGGGCTCTGTGCCAGCCAGTCCACACACGATAGGGAATTATCATCAAACCACGCCGTAACCGTCCTAGCTTTATGGCTCGGTGCATTACCCTGCTGGTACCAACAAGGCTCGGTACCATAGTATTGCCACAGAGTTGGTAGGGCATAATTGTCCATAATATCGAGGAAGACATTCTTGTTAACAGGTTTGTGCACGATAACCAATGGCAGGCACCATACCACGAAAAACACCTCCACACGAGTACATTGCCAGCTCCAAACTTGACCGTGGGAAAATTACACTATGGTAAATAGCGTTTCCCGGCTGCCGCCATATCCACACACGGCCATCATACTGATGGATCGTGTATCTGGATTCATCAGTCCATAGGACCTGTTTCCATTGATCTACGGTCCACGAAAAAATGTTCTTTACACCATGCTAAGCGACGAGTAGCATTCCGAGTGTAGATGAAAGGCTTATGAGCAGCCGCAGGACCACAGTAACCCATGGAATGAAGTTCTATGCGAATTATACGTGTACATACCGAAGATCCAGCATTTTTACTCACCTGTACACTGAGGTCTTGTGTAGTAGTCCGTCGATAAGCTGTAACGGCTCTCCTGAGGCTTCGACGTCCTCTATCACTTATTTTCTTTGGTTTGCCGGTACGTTTTGCTGCTTCGGACACGCCATGTGTCTTTCACTTATTCAGTACATCCAAAACAGTTGACTTGGGTATGTTTAAACGCCTCTCGGCTTCTCTCATGGACAACGCACTAATATAACACCCAACAATCTATCCTTTCTCTAAGTCAGTTCTTTCCCGCCCCGACATTTTAACTCCACCTCACATTGCTCAATATGATCGTGGTCAGCTTCAGGCTTGTTTTTATACCGTTTGCGGCTGTACCGCGCATCTTAACAACGCAGCGCATTGGTTCGTTTGCTTTTGAAGAGGTGTCCGGTGACTTTTGTTAATATAGAATATACATATATCACAAATACATACATACTGTATTACAAAATGCTGAATTAATAATGGTTAACACGTCCTACAGGACAGATGGTATGTTTGTTTTGAGGTACTCGTTTTGTTCCTTACCTGGATCCAGGACCCTAAATGACCGTCCCGGTGACGCAGTAGTCTAAATGTTGGCTTCTTATCATTCGTCCGTGATGGGTCCAGGTTCGAATCCTGTGAGAAATGGATGTTGTGTTTATCTTAAGGCAGTGGCTCCCTCTCTTCCCTGGAACCAGTTGCCCTAAATTAGACATAGGCGACTGCTTATAGCCCATCGATTTGCTGCTCACGGTGGTCGTCAAACATTCATTCAAAAAAATATGAAAATGTTATGTGATCACATGGATACACGTGAACACAAATGCCAGAGGTGGTGCTGAGTTTTCTCGCGTTCGCTAAATGCGATAAAAAAGAATATCTTGCGCAACCAAATTTGGCCAAAATTTTTCGGAAATTCCGTTCGCCTTTACGTGGTTGGTGATATACACCGAGTGACCAAATTATTATGGCCACCAAACTATTTTATGCAAAGTAGCTAACTAGCAGATGTCGCTGACGCAGCATGGTTGCTTCGGTATAACAAGTTAGTAAATCATGCAATGCATTGATTGTGCTACACTTTCCAACATACCAGAAATCATTACTCAAGTTATCTGGATAATGGCTGTGGAATAAATCTCGCTCCTGTTTCCTGACCTTTGACCCCATTTCGATTATATTAAACATAATTGGTTCAGTATACCTGCAGAACAACATACTAAAGTTTTGTAGCAATCGAAGCATTTTTACTCAAGTTATGAGGATAATGGCTGTGGAATAAATCTTGCTCTTGTGCCCTGACCTTTGACCCCATTTCGATGATATTCAGCAGAATTGGTTCAGTACACCTCAGGAATAACATACTGAAGTTTTGTCGCAATAGAAGCATTTTAGTTAAGTTATGAGGATAATGGCTGTGGAATAAATCTCGCTCCTGTGTCCTGACCTTTGACTCCATTTCTATGATATTAAACAGAACCGTTTCAGTGCATCTCCGGAACAACATGATACAGTTTTGTCGCAATCAAAGCAATTTTACCTAAGTTATGACGCATAAGAGCAATGGAATTGATCCCGCCCCTATGTCCTGACCTTTGACTCCGTTCCGCCCATTTTCAATAGGGTTAGTCCACAGGTGGTCCCCTACCAGCTAGTAAATTTTCATGGAAATCGAACCATTTTTACGCAAGTTGTGACGCATAAGGGCAATGAAATGGATCCCGCTTCTATGTCCTAACCTTTGACTCCATTCCACCCATTTTCAATAGGGTTTGTCCCCAGTTGGTCCCCTACCAGCTATTAAATTTTCATCGAAATCGAATCATTTTTACGCACGTTGTGACGCATAAGGGCAATGGAATGGATCCCGCTCCTACGTCCTGGCCTTTGACCCCAATCCACCCATTTTCAATAGGGTTCGTCCCCCGTTGGTCCCCTACCACATACCAAAAGTTTATCGAAATCGAACCATTTTTACGCGAGTAATCGTACTGACGAACGGACAGACAGACGGACAAAGCTGGAGCATATACGCTTCTTCAACCTACGGTTGGAAAGCGTAGAAAGGGAACCCTGAAAGACAATGAAGTGCAATGCGCAAGAAATAATGGGTAAAAATCGCGATCTGATGGGCTTTGAACGTGGAATGATCGTGGGTGCTCGAAGCATGGTGTGATCACTGGCAAAACGTATACACTTGTGAAATGTTCGAGTGCAGTAGTTGGTAAAGTTTACAGAGAGTTGGCCATAGTCAGAAAACCGTGTCTAAGCGCAAGGCGTGTGGTCGTCAACGTCTACTGGATGCTGCAGCTGAGCGGAGAGTAGGCAGATTTGTTCAGTTTAACAGAAAGGCAACACTTCATCAGATAACAGATAATATGATTCAGAGATCAAGTCCGGATCTCCTAGCGTGCAGTTCGCTGCACATTACATCATATGAGCTACAGAAGCAAACGGCCTGTCCGTAAGCCATTGCTATCTGCAGCGAACAAGGAAAAACTTCTCCAGTTCGCTCAGGAACAGAAGTATTGGAAAGTAAATCAGTGGAAAAGAGTAATGTTGTCCGACGAATCACGTTTTCAACTACACCGTGCATATGTAAGGGTGAGGATATGGAGACATCAGCACGAAAGCATGGACCCATCTTGCATCGTCACTACTCTTCAAGCTGGCAGAGGTATGTTTTCGTGGGAGTGTTTGGGCCCTCTGAATCCTGTGGAGCAATGTCTTACTGCCCAAAGGTATTTGAATGTCATTCCGACCAAGTCCACCCAGTTATGTTGATGGTTTATCCCAATGGAAATGGGTGGATACTTCTGGTAGGACAAATGCTTCATGTCATAGTGCTCACATAGTATTCGAATGGATTGAGGAGCATCACAGAGACTTTTCTCTGCTACAATCCAATGGAGCATTTTTGGGAGGAAGTTGAAAGGGCATCAGACATCTAGATCCGCTACCACAAAATCTTCAAGAGTTGGAGCGTGCAATTTATCGCATTTCGGCTAATATACCGAAGCCACTAAAGTGTTTGATTCAAACAGTATTAAAGGTATATTTATTTATTTGTTTGAGGGGGGCGAGAGTTTAACGACCGCCGTGAGAAACTCACTGGGCTATAAGCAGTCGGCCGTTCCTACTAGGGCTCCCGGTTCTAGGAAAGGAAGAGAGACATAGTGTCGTAAGACAAACACACCATCTATGTCTCACCAGGATTCGAACCCGAATTCATCTCGTAAAAATGAAAAGAATCTAAAGTTTCGTACCACTTGGCCACCGTAGGGATCTCCCATATCTATCCTAATATTCATGGATTATGTTAGACGTCCTTCAAGTACCACTGATATGTTAGAAAGAATTTCACGCCGTTATAAGATCTAGAAAATTCAGCAAGCAATTTTGAAACTTCATTTTTCACTAATCCATTTTCTATTTTTGATGTATTGTTAGCAAGCACATTTCGTTGTAAGGAAACTGCTGCAACTGATCAAGAGATAAGGCATCAGAATATCGTTCTCCTAAGATTTTAAGGAAAGCGCAAAGATCTATAACGAAGTAAATTTCTCCATCATTTTTATCCGCGCCAGGATTCGAACCCGGGTCCCCTCATTCCGGAATAAGTTGCTCTACCAATTGAGCTACGCGGACGTTTTATTCTGATTCCTATCTGCCTTTATGTCGTGTGCGTCCTTCTGGCAGGTACGTCACATCTCCTGGTACGTTACATCATCTCCCCCTTATTTTTCTTTTCCGAAGTGCTGGAGAAGGGATTCTCTCATTTTTCCTATCTCGCGGTGTGGAAATAACATCACACCATTGCGAGATTTTTGAACGGTCGGGTCATCCGGATAGTTCGGGCGCCATTATAACTAAGTGAATTTCTTCGTCATTTTTGGTCTACGCCGGGATTCGAACCCTGATCCCCTCATTCCGGAATAAGTCACTCTACCAATTGAGCTACGCGGACGTTTTATTCTGATTCCTATCTGCCTTTATGTCGTGTGCGTCCTTCTAGCAAGTACGTCACATCTCCTGGTACGTTACAGATCGTCATTACTTCATTTAGCAAGATTTAAGAAATACCGGGATTCAAAGCTTTTCTGAAAATTCTTTACGTCAGTGAATCGACTTTCAATCCGAAATGTGATGGCGACGGTATATTTGCATAAAACTGCTTTAACTTTAAAAGACTGCTCCATCTTCTAATTCTGGTCTTCAGTGGATTTCCCAGAGAGCTATTTTGCTAAATTTTCTTTGTTTCCTATTTTTTTTTTCCGCTTTTCGAATGGAAGTTCTCGATCTCTGCCTTTCTCACTTTACAAAATTTCATGGTTTACATATTTTTCACGATTTTGACTGATTTACAGTATATAAAGCGAAATCACAGATCTCCTATCTAACGAATAAGGACGAATTCGTATATGTGCTGGAACATTTCCCGTACAGGCTGCCAAATTCTTAGAGACAAAACTCATATATGCATCGAAAACTTACCTCTCCAAGCAAATTTAAAAATTGCGCTCATATCTGCAAAAAATTTAGAGGAAAATTCTATGCAATTTGAAACAATTTTCGCACTTGAGCTCCCTATTTACTGTGCTGTTAAAAATTGTGCGTACGTTTCCCCTAAAAGGACTACTAGACCAGCTGCACCATCTTTTTTGGGGAGGAAATACCCGAATATGTAGTGCAAGGAAAACCCAACAATACGGTGTGCATTTCTGTACCATATTATGAAACAACTTTGCACCAGTCATATTCGAAAGTGGTGCGAAGGCACACCATATTATAGTGCACAGTTTTACCATAATATGATACAAACTTACATCATATTGTGATGCATGATTACGCCACTTTCAACATTTCAGGTGGAAAGTTGCTCCAGGTTCATAATTGCGTCGTGTTGTTAGGTATTCCATGCACCACATAATGGTATTCCTCTCCTCAAAAGCTGGTGTAGTACCATTTTGTGGTGCAACATGTCACCAAATTTAAATGTGGTTATATAGCTTTCCTTTTTACATTTGTGATTTATGGAAAACAGGAAAATTGGGTTTCTGCAGTACAGTTACAAAAAGTTTCTTTTCACATTACCAATTTGCGAGAAAAAACAGTCTCCATTTGTGTTTTTATACTTTTTTCTCTCGCATCCGGACAAGATTTTAATCTCCATCTCTTATATTATCACATGGGCTCAATTTCAAGAATAATACAATGGACCAATAAACGCCTACATTTGGCCATGCTATGTTACAGGGCTGTTTTGTAACCAAGGTATAATAGATTTAACCGGAGTGAACTTTGCTAACTTTTTTTTTAATATCGTGAGTTTGAACTATTTCCGCTATTCTTAGCGCTTATTTGTAGACGGTCCCTTTTCCCCCAATTCCGTGAAGCTGTGTAAAGGACGCAGGACACTTTCTTTCGCTTCTTAGCTGTCCCATACGAAGAAATAGCCGAGCTATACGAAGAAATAGCCGAGCTATACGAAGAAATAGCCGAGTTCGGTTATCTCTTCGTATAGGGCAGCTAAGAAACGAAAGCGAGAGCCCGTACGGAATTGGGGGAAAGGGAACGTCTCCAAATAAGCGCTAAGAAAAGAGGAAGATGGTTCAAACTCACCAGATTCAAAATAATTAGCAAGGTTCACTCCTGTTAAATCTATGATCCCTGGTTACAGCTAAATATGGTGTACTAAATAGGGTGTATTATTCGAAACTACTTCCATGTGAACAACTTTTCTTCAGAAGCTCTGAAATTTGCCTTCAGAGCTATACTGACTAGTGAAAATGTAATTTTGTTTGGTGGAACAATTCGAGATATTACCTACACCTAACATTAGAAGTTCTTCAATAACCTGTCGAAGCACTATACAACAATCTGCCACACAGAGGTGGTTATAGATAGCACTTTCGGAACATATATCATTTATGTAACTTTACTTAACCTTTAAACTGCAGGATTAACTAAGGTAATAAAGTCTTAATCACTGCGATATATGTACAAACAAAATGGCTCGGTACAATCAGGGGTTTATCAAAATAATGGAAACAATTATGTTTGTGGATAACTTTTTTATTAATAAGCTGTAGACCCATTTAGAGCTTTCAGAACAGATGCATTTTGACTTGGAATAAACTTATACAAGTCATGCGCATACGATAGTGTAATTTGGAACCATTCTTCCGGTAAAATATGTTCCAACTGTGCCAATGATGTTGGAGATGGAAAATGTGACCTGACCTTTCACTTTAGATAGTCCAACAAATATTCTATAATACAGGGTGTTCCGCTTTTAGGTATAATGAAAGGAAGAACATGTTGTAAATTCTGAACTTACCACAATTTCTTAACGACACGTATTGTTCCAGATATAGAAACTGATAATTTTTTTTACATGTCTAATGAACTTCAACATGAGCTCTACTGGTGGCGAGGCAAACGTCCAATCGGTATTCTACCTCAAGTCACGTGTTGAGAAGCATTTGTAGTGTCATGTTGATTGCAACACAAATCATACCGCATAAGTCTTCCAGATTACGCACCGGTATAGCGTACACCTGGTCCTTAGCAAACTCCTGGAAAAAGTCAGGTGAAGCTAGGAGTGGTGGTCTGCGTGGCCATGCAAAGAAAGTTGATCCTCTCCCAATCCATCGTGTAGTGAAGTGATCATCCAGGAATGTGCGGATATGCTTGGCAAAGTGCGGGGGAGCCCCATCTTGTTCGAACATTGTTCCTTCAGGCAGTGATCACTGAATTTCGCCCTCAGTACAGCAGCTATCCGACGTGACATCGATTCAGCATACACTGAGTGATCACTGAATTATGACCACCTACCTAATACTTCGCAGGCCCTCCTTTTGCCCTCAGTACAGCAGCTATCCAACGTGGCATCGATTCAACATACACTGAGTGATCACTAGATTATGACCACCTACCTAATACTTCGTAGGTCCTCCTTTCGCCCTCAGTACAGCAGCTATCCGACGTGGCATCGATTCGACATACACTGAGTGTTCACTGAAATATGACCACCTACCTAATACTTGGTAGGTCCTCCTTTCGCCCTCAGTACAGCAACTATCCGACGTTGCATCGATTCAACATACACTGAGTGATCACTGAATCATGACCACCTACCTAATATTTGGTAGGTCCTCCCTAATACTTCGTAGGCTCTCCTTTCGCCCTTAGTACAGCAGCTATCCGACGTGGCATCGATTCAACATACACTGAGTGATCACTAGATTATGACCACCTACCTAATACTTCGTAGGTCCTCCTTTCGCCCTCAGTACAGCAGCTATCCGACGTGGCATCGATTCGACATACACTGAGTGATCACTGAATTATGACCACCTACCTAATACTTCGCAGGCCCTCCTTTTGCCCTCAGTACAGCAGCTATCCAACGTGGCATCGATTCAACATACACTGAGTGATCACTAGATTATGACCACCTACCTAATACTTCGTAGGTCCTCCTTTCGCCCTCAGTACAGCAGCTATCCGACGTGGCATCGATTCGACATACACTGAGTGTTCACTGAAATATGACCACCTACCTAATACTTGGTAGGTCCTCCTTTCGCCCTCAGTACAGCAACTATCCGACGTTGCATCGATTCAACATACACTGAGTGATCACTGAATCATGACCACCTACCTAATACTTGGTAGGTCCTCCGTAATACTTCGTAGGCTCTCCTTTCGCCCTTAGTACAGCAGCTATCCGACGTGGCATCGATTCAACATACACTGAGTGATCACTAGATTATGACCACCTACCTAATACTTCGTAGGTCCTCCTTTCGCCCTCAGTACAGCAGCTATCCGACGTGGCATCGATTCGACATACACTGAGTGTTCACTGAAATATGACCACCTACCTAATACTTGGTAGGTCCTCCTTTCGCCCTTAGTACAGCAGCTATCCGACGTGGCATCGATTCGACATACACTGAGTGATCACTGAATTATGACCACCTACCTAATACTTCGCAGGCCCTCCTTTCGCCCTCAGTACAGCAGCTATCCAACGTGGCATCGATTCAACATACACTGAGTGATCACTAGATTATGACCACCTACCTAATACTTGGTAGGTCCTCCCTAATACTTCGTAGGCTCTCCTTTCGTTCTCAGTACAGCAGCTATCCGACGTGGCATCGATTCGACATACACTGAGTGATCACTGAATTATGACCACCTACCTAATACTTCGCAGGCCCTCCTTTTGCCCTCAGTACAGCAGCTATCCAACGTGGCATCGATTCAACATACACTGAGTGATCACTAGATTATGACCACCTACCTAATACTTCGTAGGTCCTCCTTTCGCCCTCAGTACAGCAGCTATCCGACGTGGCATCGATTCGACATACACTGAGTGTTCACTGAAATATGACCACCTACCTAATACTTGGTAGGTCCTCCTTTCGCCCTTAGTACAGCAGCTATCCGACGTGGCATCGATTCAGGATACACTGAGTGATCACTGAATTATGACCACCTACCTAATACTTGGTAGGTCCTCCCTAATACTTCGTAGGCTCTCCTTTCGCCCTCAGTACAGCAGCTATCCGACGTGGCATCGATTCAACATACATTGAGTGATCAGTGAATTATGACCACTTACCTAATACTTGGTAGGTCCTCCGTAATACTTCGTAGGCTCTCCTTTCGCCCTCAGTACAGCAGCTATCCGACGTGGCATCGATTCAACATACACTGAGTGATCACTAGATTATGACCACCTACCTAATACTTGGTAGGTCCTCCTTTCGCCCTCAGTACAGCAGCTATCCGACGTGGCATCGATTCAACATACACTGAGTGATCACTAGATTATGACCACCTACCTAATACTTCGTAGGTCCTCCTTTCGCCCTCAGTACAGCAGCTATCCGACGTGGCATCGATTCGACATACACTGAGTGTTCACTGAAATATGACCACCTACCTAATACTTGGTAGGTCCTCCTTTCGCCCTTAGTACAGCAGCTATCCGACGTGGCATCGATTCAGGATACACTGAGTGATCACTGAATTATGACCACCTACCTAATACTTGGTAGGTCCTCCCTAATACTTCGTAGGCTCTCCTTTCGCCCTCAGTACAGCAGCTATCCGACGTGGTATCGATTCAACATACATTGAGTGATCAGTGAATTATGACCACTTACCTAATACTTGGTAGGTCCTCCGTAATACTTCGTAGGCTCTCCTTTCGCCCTCAGTACAGCAGCTATCCGACGTTGCATCGATTCAACATACACTGAGTGATCACTGAATTATGACCACCTACCTAATACTTGGTAGGTCCTCCTTTTGCCCTCAGTACAGCAACTATCCGACGTTGCATCGATTCAACATACACTGAGTGATCACTGAATCATGACCACCTACCTAATATTTGGTAGGTCCTCCTTTCGCCCTTAGTACAGCAGCTATCCGACGTGGCATCGATTCAGGATACACTGAGTGATCACTGAATTATGTCCACCTACCTAATACTTGGTAGGTCCTCCCTAATACTTCGTAGGCTCTCCTTTCGCCCTCAGTACAGCAGCTATCCGACGTGGCATCGATTCAACATACACTGAGTGATCAGTGAATTATGACCACCTACCTAATACTTGGTAGATCCTCCTTTCTCCCTCACTACAGCAGCTATCCGACGTGGCATCGAATCAATAAGATCCCAGAAGCAGTTGGGATGCATGGCCAACCAAGCTGTATGTAATGCAGCCATCAATGCAGGTGTGGAGGTGATTGTTGTGTCCAGACGCCTGATCTGCCGTTCCAAAGTGTCCCACAACTGCTCTATGGGAGTGGTATCAGGAAAGTTCGGAGGCCAGTCGATATGCGGGAAGTCTGAACTGTGTTCCTCAAATTATTTCTGTGCAACATTGTACCCGTGACTGGGAACATTGTCATCTTGGAAGACACCGTCGCCATTCGGGAAAAAGTGCAACATTGCAGGGTGTGCAGAGTCAGCAAGCAATTCACGATGGCGAGCACCAGTCATACGTTGTTCCACATACACCAGGGGTCCAAGTTCCTGCCAGGTAAACACATCCCCACACCATACAACCGCCTCCACCGACTTGCAATGTGGACCATGCAAGATGGATCAAGTGGCTCATGTTGTTTCCGCCCAATTCGTACACGACCATCTATGGAGTGTAGTATAAAATGCGACTCGTCAGGCCAGCAAACTATTTTCCAGTCATTCGACGCCAAATTTGCATGACCTTTGCACCAGCCAATGAACCGTGGTTAAGGGATGATGTCGTCGGGGTCATCTGTTGTTATAGCCCGAGCGTGCGACGCATGCTCACGACAGATACTGTTCGTGGTTCATCTCTGTTTTATCGGGTAGTCAACTGTTGAACAGTGCTGCGTCTGTTGGACTGTACGAGTCGTCGGACGGGGCGTTCACCTCTCACATCAACCTTTCGTTGCCCTGTGCAGTTTTGCCTCCGAGTCATTGTTTGACCAATTTCACGCCAGTCCTGATACACATTAACTACGGCGGCTCGTGAACCACCCAGCAGGTCAGCCTTTTGGGAAATCGAGGCACCCGCTCTCAGAGCTCCAACAATCTCTCATTCCTTAAAGTCCGATAAATCAATCAGTTTACCCATTACGCTCCGAATTTTACTACCTACTGCTCCACTCACACCTTGCATATGCTACTTCGGTCGACTAATCGCGCCCTCTCGGAAATTACGTAGCCAACGGACCGCATCCACTTTTGATAGGGGTCGTCAATTCAGTAATCATTCGCTATATACACTGAAGAGCAATTGAATTAGAGATACCTGTCTAGTAACGTGTAGCACCACCTTTCACCCTGATGACGTCGGCGTTTCGTCTCGGCATGGACTCGACAAGACACCGGAAGCGTTGGGAATCCATAAGGATCCACGACCCCTGAACAAGCTCCCACAGTTTACGAAGATTTCATGAAGGGGGGGGGGTCATCTCTCTCGATGGCATCACAGATGTGCTCGATGGGATTAAGGTCAGGTGACCTAGCTGGCCAAGGAAGCGAGGTTACGTCGGTGGAGTGTTCATCCAACTATTCGGATACAATTCGGGAGTTACATTGTCTTGTTGCAGGTTGAGGCCTCCAGTGGGATGTTGAAGACGCACAAACGGGAGCAAATGGTCGCCCAGGATATCCCGATAACGTTGACGTGTGAGGAACGATGTCACACGTACCAGGGGTCCCATTTCAGTCCACGTAAACAGTCCCCAGACGAGAAATGCCACCCCCACCAGCTTAAAGAGTACCCTGCTGGCAAGAAGGATCCATCGCTTCATGTGGTTTGCGCCGTACTCGTATCCTTCCATCCGCATGTACCAACGTGAATCTCGACTCATCAGTCCAGGCAGCATTTTTCCACGTGTCTAGGGTCCAGTGGCGATGTTCCCGCGCCCATGCTAATCTTTGCAACCTGTGATGTGCGGTCAGCAACGGTACCCTCGTAGGACGATAGCTTTTGTACCCCATAGCGAGGAGATGGTTCTGAATGGTGTGGCTGCTTACACGTTTTTGTGCACCAGCGTTCAATTGCCGAGTGATTTCTTGCACTGTGGCCCGTCTATCCGCTGTTACAATGCGAGCTAGCCGTCGATGATCCCCCTCATCCACACGCTGTTGTCCACGGCAGTGGGCCCTTGCAGGGATGATTTTACCAGATTCGATGTACTCACGGTGCACCCGTGACACAGTGGCTCGTGAAAATTCCAGTGCCTGCACGACCTCCGAGATGGAGTGACCCATTCGTCGGGCCCCTACAATTTGCGCACGATTAAATGCGCTTAGATCCTTCGTCTTACTCATACTGCGTCCGACTCTTACTGATTCCCGTCGCATCACTCCTCATATTGTCGAATCGCTGCATACGTCATGTCGTTTCCGTTTACAGGGCCGCCCACAGCGCATGTTTGCATAACGCCAGCTGTCTCTAATTCAATTGCTCTTCAGTGTATTTCCATTACTGGAATGTTCTACAAAGCCGGTAGTGAATATCTGGAAAAGAGCAAATTAACCTTTATTCCCAAAATGAGTGATACTGAAAACAGAATTACATACTTCACACAGTGCAACGCGTATGCATCCCATCTAAGGCAAGCTCACGACGTTTCCAGTCACACATCTTTTTTCTTGGTTCTCATGGACGTGTATAACTTTTTAGATCGCAGATACAATGGGTAAAAAGTATTTGCACACCAAGTGTTTTCGCAATGATGTCATGATGACAAGATAAATAGAGATAAAAACTGTTTCATTGCAAAGATGAATATGAATGTCAATTATTTACGTAAAAATATTTCTGTTAAATTCGTTATAAAGAAGAATACTGAGCAATTACTAAAAAATCGCTACCCAAAAAAATATTTGCACACTGCAGTGACATCATTACGTCACTTTTTAAATTTGCATAAACCGATCTGCATCGATATAAGTACTGCAAACTTACAATTGTATTTTTGAATTTCAGACTAGCAGCAGTGCTCAGCTCGAGTTGTAGTTCAACATGAAACGTAAGAAATCCGAATTACCCAAAACATATATGGGAAAAAAAAATTCTTTGCGTACAGAAGGGAAAAGTTATCGAAAAATTGGTGAAATTTTGAATTTGAACTTCTTAACAGTCAGATATGTGGTGAAAAAGCACGAAGAAACTGATAACAAGAGGAGAACCGGTCGCGCAAAGATTTTTACTACCAGGGAGCAACGCCATGTTGTGAAAGACGTGAGATAAAAACCATTTATTAGTGCTCGAACTCTAGCTGTACAACTTGCGACACTATCAGGTAAGACTGCTTGTGCTCAAACAATAAGAAATGTGCTGCATCGTCCACCGCTACACGGCAGAACGATGAGGAAAAAAACTTTTATTAGTGAAAGAAAGAGACAGAAACGTTTGGATTTCGCTAAAGCTCACGTCAGTAAACCAACCGAATTCTGGAAGAATGTTATATTTTCTGACGTAACAAAGATCAATCTGTTTGGCTCTGACGGTAAAACATTTCTCTGGCGCAGACCAAACACTGAACTCCAGCAACAAAATCTCAAAGCAACTATGAAGCATGGTGGAGGTCAAATAATGATATGGGGCTGCATGGGTTACAATGGAGTGGGTAAAATCGCGTCTATTGAGGGTATGATGAATGCAAAGAAATATATTGATGTGTTGCGCAGCAATTTAGCAGGCGGACATTAACCCAGTCGAGAATTTGTGGTATTCGTTGTATTTATCTTTAAGGAAAAGAACAATTTCGGGGAAAAATGATCTAAAGCAAGCAGTAACTGAAGAATGGCAGAATATTGCACAAGAAACGACTAAAAAATTAGTAGAGTCTATGCCAAGAAGGCTTCAAGCCATTATTAATGCAAAAGGTATGCATACTAAATATTAGATAATTATTTTGGACTTTATTTATGACATAGTGATGGCGTCACTCGTGTGCAAATACTTTTTTGCCATTCAGAAAATGCCTTTTTTTGCCTGTCTCGTCCCGTATTTTTTCCAAATTCTCAATAGAGTATTTTTTTTGTTTCATTAGCCCATTTGCTTCCAAATAAATATACTTTTTCCCCTATTATTATTATTTGTGTGAAATTATTGCTGAAAAACAAGTTGTGCAAATACGTTTTTTACCCACTGTAGTTTTTATGAAGTAAAAGTCTCCTGTTTATTTTTATTCTTACGGAGGGAAGTATCCAAAGAGGCGTTATTTCTTCAGAGTTGCTTCTTTTTTTCTAATCTCTATCCGCCGCCTACATCAGAAAGCTTCCTTACATATTTAGGGCGCCAGTTTTCTCTCTTACTTCGGAACTGTTAGAAGTTATTCCCATGTCACACAGTTTTAGGATGTCCTGTTATTGAGAGCCAAATCACGCACACCAAGAAAAAAGAAAAAAAAACAACAACAAAAAACGCCATCATACTCATCTAGTTGGTCGTAACTTTTTATGGCGAATTTCTCTATTCACTCTCCACAGTTTCGCGTTAAAGTCCCCGAGTTTTAATGTTCAGAAAGCATATGACCTCTTAGTTTGACTATAAAATAAACTTCAGGCACTTTAGAAAACGCTCTGATGACGCTATATTTTGATTGTGAGTTATGCGATGAAGGTAATATTGCTAATTTAAGTTTTCCGAAATTGTCCTGGAGCACCTAAAACAAGTTAGTAAAACCATGCAATGCGTTGATTATGATACGCTTTCCAACATACCAGAAATCATTATTCAAGTTATTACTCAAGTTATGAGGAAAATGACTGTGGAATAAATCTCGCTCCTGTGTCATGACCTTTGACCCCATTTCGATGATATTCAACAGAACCAGTTCAGTATATCTGCGGAACAACGTACCAAAGTTTTCTCGCAATAGAAGCATTTTTAGTTAAGTTATGAGATAATGGCTGTGGAATAAATCTCGCTCCTGTGTCCTGACCTTTAACCCCATTTCGATTATATTAAACAGAAACGGTTCAGTACATCCCCGAAACAACATGATAAAGTTTTGTCGCAATCGAAGCATTTTTGCATAAGTTATGACGCATAAGGGCGATGGAATAGATCCCACTCCTATGTCCTGATCTTTGACCCCATTTCGCCCATTTTCAATAGAATTCTTCCTCAGGTGGTCCCCTACCACATACTAAAATTTCATCGAAATAGAACCATTTTTACGCAAGCTATGAGGCATAAGGACAATGGAAAGGATCCCGCTCCTATGTGCGGACCTTTGACCCCATTTCGCCCATTTTCAATAGGGTTCGTCCCCAGGTGGTCCCGTACAACATACTAAAATTTCATCGAAATCGAACATTTTTATGCAAGTTATCGTGCGGACGGACAGACAGACGGACAAAGCTGGAGCACATACGCTCCTTTAACCTACGGTTGGAAAGCGTAAAAACTGAGCAAACCGTTATCTACTACGACATCGCCACAGTATTGCTTTCTGAGGTTGGACATAAAGTTACTTTAAAAAGATGCTTTAAAATTTCTAACGGGATATTCTGAAAAATTTTGATGGAAATTGTCGATTTCCACGGATAACTTTCCGCACTTTTGGTCAAAGAAAAATGATCTATTTAAATGCGCACATGATTTTCTCTGATGCGTCCTATTTATTTTCCCAGTAAACTAAGAAGAACGGTAAAAAATGAATAAACCGATCAAATCTGTCTCTTCATTTTTAATTACTGCTTACTGAAAACTGAAAACGGTGCATTTGTTAACATAGAATGTGTGTTCAGGGCGTGGCAGCATTTATTTGTAGGCAGACATCAAAGTTTTTCGTTGAGATATCCTCGGACACCATTTTCCCGAAGAAAATGTTCCTGGATTGCCGATTCGAAGTTTAAGATTATGCCGAAATCCGTACGTGAACCTAACCACAATTTCCTGACTTTGAGGAATTTCTATTCCTACCTTTTTTAAAAAACCGGCAGTTCCTTGCGCAGATGTGGCGTTGCTGTACCCGCTGCTTAAAGCCATGAGTTTAATCTCCTGCCCAAAGGTTAAATCAATAGCAGCGTTACTTCTGCTGAATACGGAACGAACTTCTAATTAACAGCCGGATTAAGTATGTTTTTTGGCGCCTAACACGTGCAGTAGGAGGATTTCATTAGCCCCTACGCCCGCAGGTTCTCGCACGCATTTCGCCCTTTCGGCAAGGTTTAATCTCGAAGAAGGCTGGCATTAACAACCGTAACCGTTGGTTTTGCTCCCACAGACCCGCAAAGGGTCACGCTAGAAGACGTTCTTCATGCAAATCAACTGATGACATCACTGCCCTCTCTCGAGAAGCAGCCAATAAGGGATCTGATTGAAGTGATACCATTTGCTGGTTTTTTTTTTGTTTTCTTTTTTTTTTTTAGTAGTTTTTTTTTTTTTTTTGACCTCTTCCTTCTCCTTTCATACTTTTGTGCAATTCATTATGCTTACTTTTAGTAGCAAAGAACTTTCCCTTTTCCTTTCCTCATCTAGTTTTTGCTGCGTTTGTTTTTTCAATCAGGAACTTTTGTTTGCTCTTTCAAGTTTCAATATTCCTTTTATTTGTGCTAGCTTTATTTCTTAGTTATTTCCTTTTTTCTCCTTCAGAAGCGTTTTATTTTTATTTTGTGCATGCGTCATACTGACAACTAAACTGTTTTTTTTTTGTTTTTTTTTTTGTGGGGAGGGGGGGACAACCATGAGCAATTTAATGGGATATAAGCAATACCCCGTCTGCGCCGCTGGTTCTAGGAAAGGGAGACAACCAATTCTGTAACGCAAACACCCATGCATCACCGGGATTCGAACCCTGACCCATTTCAAATAAATTATTAGAAGTCAACGCTTCTTACCACTCTACCACCAGGGCAGCCAACTAAGTCAAATTTTGATTAATATTGAACGCGAAAAAAAAAAAAAATTCGTCGACACTAGATTATCGCCAAAATGTTAACTAATGCTGTCACTCCTACGAAATGTCTTCCCTTTCGGTTCAAAACGCCATTCCAACTTAACACTTTTGCAGATCAGGAATTTTGGCCATGAGTTCAGCACAACTTCAAATGATTCGTAATAGCACGGTGATGCAAATAAGTTTTCGTTAAGAATAACTGAACACAGAATTACCCTAAGTAAAATATGTGAGAATGCTGTAATTAATGTTTTGTCTTTATCTGTCTAGACGGAGTTTTTCGCACTCTTTTGAAGAAATTTAGCGTATCGTCCGCCGTTTTATGCTGCGTCGGTCACTTTTGAGAAGATGTTCTCATTATGCTGTTCAAGAAGAATTATGATTTCAGAAGAAATAATCGGTGCTGCATTCAGAGAGTTTTTCTCCGGAAGGGGGGGGGGGGGGCAATTACAAATTTTTGGGAGGCTAAAGCTTGTTGACTGATTATATACTTATAATCACAACAATTTTGTTATTTATATACAAATCGCAAATGCAAATTCCAAGAAATCTACACATACAAATGAATAAAAACGTTATGCCTTTGCTTTAATGCAGTAATGGACCACGAATTGCACCAGGGGGGTTAAAATATTGAGAAAAGCCCCCCAAGATAATGGGAGTGGTAAAAATTTTCTCGCTTTACTAATAGCGGGTTTCTGATTATTAAGGAATCATTACAGTGTTACCTGAAAACGTATGGTATAAGCCATTTTCCTGCCATTTGGTTTCAGTCTCCTTTAGATTATTTAGAATAGCAAATACAGTAGTAGTAAAAAAAAAAAAAAAACTAACTAACCATTTGCATGCCAGTTTAAGATGCCTCTATTTTTTTTTTTTTTTTTTTTTTTTTTTGCAGTGTAAACCACCACCGCCAGAGAAAACAACTCATTATGGGAACAATTTCTACTAATTTGCTATTGTTGAAAATTAGGCTGCAAATATTTTGTTGTATCGGGAGCACTAACGTCACGTTAGCTACACTGAGGCTTAACCGTATACATGGAAAGTCGGCATCCAGAAGACTGAAATAAAACTGAATGCTAGCTTGCAAAATATGATGATGTGTTCAGGGCAAACATCTGTGGAATCTGGTTTTTATTGCGAAAGTAGTCCGAGGTGTCAGTGCTTTAAAAATTGCCTCTTCAGCGAGGACTGTTTAATGTTTTGCTGAATAATGATAAAAATTTCACACTAAAGTCCATGTGGACGTTTTTTTTTTATTTTTTTTATTATTATAATATTTTCCCTCATTTTCTTAACTTTTTTTTAAATGAATTTCTCCAAATATTCAGCTATCTGTATAAACGAACACAATTAGACTAAAATAAGGGGAGATCGCCCATAAACCTATAGGGAGGGGCGTTCATGAATTTTTGGGGAGCCAAGCACCCCCTAGAAGATGCCTGAGTACATCACTGGGAATAATCGAAAAGGCAAAGAATTTGAAACAAATCTTTTCTCCTCCCCCTCCGCCACCATCCTCATGGATCTTGGTACGAATAAAATTGCTGAACGTCGTATACTGGAACAGGAGAAAATGCTATCATAAGTACGAAAAGTTCAAGTGTTTCTCGCGATTTAAAAGTAGCTATGTTTCTATAATGGTTAAACCTGGTCATCATATACGAGTATATGTGTACGCATGCATGTATATAAATATAAACCCACACCCACACCTTACACTTAATGGACAAAACATTACAGATACTTACCAAATAGCTGTTGGTCCCCCTCTAGCGCGAATAACAGCCTGTGCACGCTTAGGCATTATCTCTACCAGATGCCGAAGGGTTTCCAGAAGTAATGCCAACCATTCGTGTTGCAGTATTGCCCCACCAGTTTGATAATAATTTACCTTCAAGACACGATTCACATTCATAAGGATCTAAAAACACATACGAGTTAGAAACATTTACTAAAAACACAACTCCGCCCAAGACGTCGGTCCAGGATCCATGGATTTGACGTTCCGCTTCACCGCATCCCAGAAAGCTTCGATAGGGTTTAAATCCGGGGACCTGGGGGGTGGGGGGGGCACTGAATGGTTCCAAACTCAGATGAATGCGCTGTGAACAGCATTGCATGTCGTCATTCTGTCAGAGATTGGGACGCCTAAAAGTTTAACAGCCACAACTGGCTGTTCATCGCGTCCCTTTTTGCTTTACGACTTTTGAACTCGGCCATAACGCTGCTCAAGCAGCACGAAACATTTGTCATGCGAAAGGGGAAAGAAGGTTCCGTGGACCACAGCACCGCAACCAGATGGTTCAAGAAATTTTGCTCAGGTGACAGAAACCTCGACGATCAGCCAAGGTCAGATAGGCAGCGAACAGTGGATTCGGAGGCCGTGCGCCAGGTCGTAAAGGAAAATCCGACAACTAGCACTTGGAGATTATCAGGCGAGCTCAGCATATCCCACACCACCGTGGTTCGTCACCTTCAGGACCTCGGCAACGTCTACAGGAGCTGCCGCATTGTCCCTCACGAACTGACGCCATGCTGAAGTAAACCGCCTAGTGGAAATGTGCACGAAACTCCTAGAAAACCCCCGCGATGTACGTTTCTCCAAGAGTATTGTTACGTGCGATGAAAAGTGGGTTTATTTCCGTAATCCTAACACACAAAGGCAGTGGTTGAACCCGGGCCAGCTTCCAGAACCTGTTGCCCAACGTGGACGCTTCGAGCACAAGGTGATGCTCTGCGTCTGGTGGAATTTCGAGGGGATAATCCATTACGAATTTGTTCCAGACGGTCGGACCATCAACGCCAACCTGTACTTTAAACAACTGGAGCGGATGTATTCCGTTTTGGAGAAAAAGTACCCGGAACAGGTGAACAGAAAGAGCGCTCTCCTACAGCATGACAACCCTCGGCCTCATACCGCGCGAACGACCCGGGCAAAACTCGAGGAACTTGAGGACATCGAACTGATGTCACACCCAGCATACTGTCCGGGCCTTGCCCCGTCGGAATATTACTTGTTCCGGTCCATGGCGTACTTCCTTCGCGGGCGGCACTTCAACAACCAAGAGGAAGTGACAGCTGGGATGAAGGAGTTCTTCGCCTCGAAGGACAAGAACTCATACCTGCGCGGAGTCGAAGAACTGGCAGACAGATGGCTAAAGACGGTGCAACCAAATGGCCTATACTTTGAATGCTAGTCAGCTTTCGTCGTAAAGGTACGTATGAAGACATAAAGTGATCCAAATATTGCAAAACTTTCTACTCACGCTCTGTATATAGCACGGTTGAAGGCAATGGAGGTACACGTAGTCAATGCGCCTTTCAAGTTCAGAAGTTAGAACTGGTTCCGCGTAAAAGTAACGCGCATTTCCAGCACAACAGTTATTCGTGAACACGAATATTCTGCACTACTAAGTTTCTTTTTTACTCTCAGTAGCACGCAGAAGCTATCCTATCACGTACTGGGAGTAGGTCGCCATTATGCCTCAATCACAAAATTAGGACGAACTTACTATTTAATTGTAATAATATAATGTTTCAAAAACATCGCGTAAAAATATATATTAAATTTTGTTTATAGAACAAAATACTTTACATCACAGCACCTAACAACCTTCTCGCAGAATTTCACACACATGTTCTCTCTATCTTCGTTCACTATTGGTAAAGATGAATAAGGGCATGCAACGTCGTATGTCTCTCAGTACAAAACGAGTCCTTTAGGTTGAATTTAACAGGACACCGACAGGCAGATTTCCACGAATAATTTCTAGAAAGTAGGGAGTGTCCAAACTCTTCAAATGCTGAAAGTGCACATTGGCAAATTCAGAGAAAGGGGAACCAAACTTTCTGGTGTCATCGTTTAAAAAAGACCACTCTTAATCTCTCGAATCTTTGGTGAAAATTGCTGTAAAACAACAGTTTTGAAGAACTACGATTAGCAACAGGTTTTCCAGGTTTCTTCCTCTCTCTTACATTCCCTTTCTCTTTTTTCTTTCATTGCCTTTCTCTTCTCTCTTTCACTCCCTTTCTCTTCTTCTCCCTTTCATTCCCTTTCTCTTCTTCTCTCTTTCATTCCTTTCTCTTCTTCGCTCTTTCATTCCCTTTCTCTTCTTCTCTCTTTCATTCCCTTTCTCTTCTTCTCTCTTTCATTCCCTTTCTCTTCTCTCTTTCATTCCCTTTCTTCTTCTTTTTTTTTATTACCTCTCTCTTTCATTCCCTTTCTGTTTTTCTCTGTTTCATTCTTTTTCTCATTTTTCCTTCTCTATCTTTTTCGCTTCTTACTTTGTTTCCACTCTCTCCCTTCCCACTACTCTTTTTTCCCATGTTTCAGTTTTTTTCCCTTCCTTCTACTCTCTTTCTTCCTATCTTTTATTTTCACTTTCTTTCTCTCCCTCTTTCTTTCCCTTTCTCTCTCTTTCTCTCTTCCTCTCTGTTTTCTCCCTCCCTTGGCTTCCTTAAGCTCTCTCTCTCTCTCTCTCTCTCTCTCTGCTTGTCTTTCAATCATTACTTCATATTTATCATCAGTTGCTCCCCCTCAAAGAGAAAAATTGGGTAAAAACACGTGAAGAAATTCTTATCGGTCTTCCTCATACCTTAGAAGGCTAATATTCTCCCGTTCAAAGTAGAGACCCGTAAATATCATATTCGTCAAGGTTCTAAACGGGAAGATTCCCATGCAAATCTCAGCAAAAATCCCAGTGTGGTTCAATTAGCAAGGTATTCTGTCTTCCTAATACCTCAGCTTTGAGCTGCAGAAGAGCAAAAGGGACCGCGAGGATTTACAAAAACTTCCCACTACGATTGCAATAAATCATAATGCCCTCCTCCCCCTCCCCCTTGGTGCCTCTCTTCTTTGCTCCCGCGAAGGAGACTACAAAGGAGCTTTATGTAGCACCTGTGCTTTCAATTAATTGATCATCATATTATGTTAAAAATGCCTACGCTAAGCCTAGTGGAAGGAAACCTCCTACGAAATTTTTTTTTTTATCTCAAAACTTTGTTCTCCTTTTCCTCCTCATCTGGAATTCTTATCCTCCTATGTGACGGTAATAAATCATTTGCTTGTAAAAGACGAAACATTAGCCGTTAAAGTAGCGTGTGAGGTGGGCTATTCAGGATGGGGGAAGAAAAAAGAAGAAGACCAGTATGTGTGTTCGATGTTCTATTCTAAGAATCATTCATTTCAATACTACTGACAATGCTGTTCGAGATTTTCGTCCGTTGCATATTGATGAGAATGCAATCAGAGCAACGCAATGCCACACCTCACGCATGGGATACTCTGCATTTTGCTCATAAGGGGTGAATACAATGAACAGAAGAGATTGGGGGTGGGGGTGGAGAGCTGTCGCAAATACTTTTCTTCGAAACGGAAAACGAAGCGGGGGGTGGAGGGGGTGGCAGTTTCCCTCCACATAAATCACGCCGGATCATCTCTAAGAGTGATAGATGGGAACTCGCTGTGATCACGCGACCTTTCTTCCGAGCACGATAACTCTATAGCTGATGTATGCAGCGAAAACTGTGACTGCGACGCTCGACAGTGACACTTTTAGCAACCGGAATTTACT
This sequence comes from Macrothele yani, assembly GCA_039090855.1. Taxonomy (NCBI): domain Eukaryota; kingdom Metazoa; phylum Arthropoda; class Arachnida; order Araneae; family Macrothelidae; genus Macrothele; species Macrothele yani. Next base: position 152,998,661 of record CM077011.1, read on the forward strand.
TTACGTGTAATGGTGTTACAGGACATTCAGGGAATTTATAGTGTTCCCAAGGGTGTGGGATTACGCGATATAAAAAAGCGAAACTACTGAAGAAATTGGCTTCAAGTTTTCATGAGAGTGCGATGCATATTTTATCAATAATACGAACTGTGTTTTTCTTAAATTCCGTGAACTTTCAAGCAGTTTCGTATAAATGAGCTTCTTAGAAAAAATAAATTCGTATTTTGGAATATTCAAAGCAAACAGAATATAAATTCTGAATTTGCTTGTAACACTTACTGGTTATCCTTGTAACATCTCTCAGAAAACTTGAAAATAACAGTTAGCATACTCGAACGGAAATCGGGAGATGCGGGTGTGATTTCCGTTCCAACGCAATGATATTTTCAAGTTTTCTGAGAGATGTTACATGGACGACAAGTAAGTGGTACAAGCAAATTCAGTATTTATATTCTTTTTGCTTTGAATATTCTATCAATTTCCCATGTATTAATGAGGAATATTTCTTCCTTCATTGATTTATCTGTGGATGACCAGTAAGTGGTACAAGCAGATTCAGGATTTATATTCTGTTCGCTTTGAATATTCTATCGATTTCCCATGTATTATGAGGAATATTTCTTCCTTCATTGATTTTTGTATTTTAGGTTACAAAATATTGCATTAAACAATATTGGTACCCAAATGTCCGGTGCCCAAAAGTTCGGGTGCCAAACGTCCGGTGCCCAAAAGTCCGGTGCCCAAATGTCCTAAACTCGTTTGAGGTACCACATTCTCGTTTTTAAAAATCGAATTGCTGATTTTTTTTTCTACATCGCTTTTTCTGTGTCACATAAAAGATTATCTAAAATTCTTCGCTTTTTCTGTCGGCTTATGGATACAAAGTTGTGTTTGAAAAATTATTTTCCGTCGTGTCAGTCCCAAAAATTTTCCTTTTTCGCTGCAACGTTTCGGTTATGGACACGACATTGCCGCTTCAAGATTGGGATTAAAAAATTGTTTTGGCATCAGAAAGAGGAAAGCATGTCATGCCCAAGAGTTTTGATAAATATTAGATTGGCTTTGTCCTTCCCCATAAAATTATTTTGTATGCTAGAATCAGCTATCTCCACGTTTGTGTCGTCACTGGTGTAAAACTGCTAACGATTTTAGAAAAAGCACAGCAGGCGATAACATTAGCACCATCGGGAAAACATTCTTTTTCCAGAATATTTCATTTTATTAATTTCGAAAATGACACAAAAAAAATTTATTTACGTGAACAGGAGACAAAATATTGGATGAAAACTCCCCCTCCTCCTTCCCCACCCTTCTCCCTTAAAATCATTGCGTTGGCAAGATTCACCTTGCTTCTCATAGCCAACGTCCGTGCGTGGGAAAGACGGTAAACGGGAAAAATATCCCCGGAAAAAAATACCCCCGGATAAAATACCCCCGAAAACAGAAAAGTGGAAAAAATGCCCCCGGAAAAAATACCCCCGGAAGAAATACCCCCAGAACAAACGGTTCACTGTAAACTGCCACACAGGAACACTGATGTGTGGCAGTGTTCCGGTGTGGCAATTTACCGGCAACCCTGCCACACATCTTTCAGCAACTTGGCCACAAAAGTTCAAGGGGGGGGGGCTATAAAGATCGCCCCGTTTCCGGCCCTATATTGAGACCTGAATTGGGAACTCCAAACGAATTCGCAAAAACGTTCCATGTAAGCCAAGCGAGAATTGTACTTTAATTGGAAGAAAAAATTGCCGAGGATCCGAGGTACAGGGGGGGCTCAACCCCCAACTTCCGTAATATTATATTCTGGGCCGCTGGAGTCTGTCAGTGTATCCAGGCTGTTCCCCTTGAAGCGCCCCCGAGGTCCGTGAGCTTTGGGGAGGGTCCCCCAAAATGTTGAAATGGCCGTAGAGCTGTAAACATTAGAACCATGCTTTGCATAATGATTCTCTACATGACCACGAATTTTCAGGAGGGTGGGGTGCAAGTTTCTAAGAGCGCAGACAAGTGTTCAAAGTAAGGGATTTGCTCGCAATTTCTATGCTTCATGTTGTGTTTAATGGTAAACTATGTATGCCCTTCCCCCTCCCCCAGAAATTTGGTGAAGCCTGTGAGAGAGATACGAGGTGCTTGGTTTGGAGGGCTCTACCCCCAACTTCCGTAATTTTATATTCTGGACCTCTAGAGTCGGTCAGTGTATCCTCGATGTTACCCCTAAATAGCTCTTAGAAACGGGGGTATCCCACCCTCCTGAAAATTCGTGGTCGTGTACAGAATCATTATATAAAACATGGTATTAATGTTTACAGCTCTACGTGCATTTTAACATTTTTGGGGAAAGCCCCCCCCCCAAGTATACCTTGGATCCTCGGCAGTTTATTTCTTCAAATTAAAGTACAATTCTCGCTTGGCTTACATGGAACGTTTCAGCGAAATTCGTTTCCCAATTCAGTTATCAATGTAGGCCCAGAAACGGCGATCTTTATACCCCCCTCCCCCTTTGAACTTTTGTAGCCAAGTTGCTGAAAGATGTGTGGCAGGGTTGCCGGTAAATTGCCACACGGGAACACTGCCACACATCAGTGTTCCTGTGTGGCAGTTTACAATGAACCGTTTGTTCTGGGGGTATTTCTTCCGGGGGTATTTTTTCCTGGGGCATTTTTTCTGCTTTTCAATTTTCAGGGGTATTTTCTCCGGGGGTATTTTTTCCTGGGGGTATTTTTACCTACATCCGGGAAAGACTTACGGAAAGTGACCCACGAGGATGCGCCCATTTACGGTAATAGGCGACTTTTTAAAATTCTTCTTATGCTTCATAAACACCTCGGCAGAAGCGCAGTGAATGGGAGAAGAAGAGAACGGCTGCAGCCCCAGGGTGCCGAAAAAGTTGGAATGATGCTGATGGTAAAGTTGGAAATGAGCCATGGCAAGAAATTTTATAGTAGGAAAACATACACTTTTTACACATGGAAAATTTCTTCGCAATTGAATTTTTTTATTTCTCTTTTTTTGCTTCTTCTTCTTGTTTTAGTGTTTAACGACCACTATGGCCAACTCTAACGGCTATAAGTAATCAGTCACCCGTCTCTAATTGAGGGCCACCGGTTCCAGGGAAGTGAAAGAGCCAACATCATCAGATAAACACTCCATCCATACCTCACCTGGGACTCCAAACTGGGACCATCTCGGATGAATGATCAGACCCCAGCGCCTCAGACCACGCGGCCACCGGGGCGGTACTAAAGTTTTCATTTTTGTTTTTAATTTGCCGCTTTTTTAAGTGCTATGCTTTTTTGGTGCTCTTTGATTCGACGTGGGACTGATTGATAACATTTACATTCCTTTAACTGTCTGATCTGTGAAAGTTAATGCTTTTAAGCGTGTTATGATATGAAATTAAATTTCCTTTGAATAAACTTTTTGAATATATTCAATACAGAAACAGAACAAGGTTTTCTTTATTAGGTGTTTACTAATACTCAAGTCATTTCTGTGACGTACTACAGAGGTTGAAACATGTGTCAAGACGACAAATCTGCAGCGAGACATTCTGTCCGCGTAGCTCAGTTGGGAGAGCGACTTACTCCGGAGTGAGGGGACACGGATTGGACAAACTTGTGTTTGCCCATCGCGAATAAACTTGTGTTTTCACATTGGTGCCCGATTGTGCAAAGTGGATGCACTGGTCATTGGGTTCTTCGAAAAATGTGTGATGTTTGTTTCACACATTGCTTGGAAATAATGAAAAATTCCTACTTCGCTTCCAAAGGAAAAAAAATATTAAGAGGGTGATGATGTTACTTTCTATAAAGGTGAAAATATGTGTCAAGACGACAAATCTGCAGCGAGACATTCTGTCTGCGTAGTTCAGTTGGGAGGGGACACAGATTTGATGCCCGTCGTGGATAAATTTGTGTTTTCACACTTCCCGAAACCACTTTTTCAATCGTCTGTGTTGTTGTTTCCCAAGGGGTTCCAATCGTACACCGCCGCCCCGGTAGCGCAGTGGTATAAGCGCTGATTATGACCATTCGTTCGAGAAGGGTCTGGTTTCGAATCCCGGTGAGGTATGAATGTTATGTTTGTCTTACGGCACTGGCTCTCTCTCCCTTCTCTGGAACCAGTGACCCTAAATTTGGAACGAGCGACTGCTTATAGCCCATTGAGTTGCTCACAGTGGTCGCTAAACCTTCAATCAAAAAAAAAAAAAAAAAAAAAAAAAATCAATCATACATCATGCCCTCGGGGGTCTGTCTCCTTCACTACTACGTCTTTGAAGGAAATACTTTTATTTAGAACGCAGATTTAAAAGAAAAAGTGTAATTACTGTATTTTATGACCTCGCTGGTACACTTTCTCGAGGTAAACCGAATAGTCTGCCTCGTTCTGCTTTATAGGAAAGGGATCAACTCAGGTACACCAAAGACATGTTGATGCATAGCCTCCTTAGTGATATCCAAATAATCACGTACCGTTTTAAATGGTGGAAGTTTCCGCGTGCGGTTTAATGCCCGTATCTGCATCATTTTGGCGTCTTATCGCGGAACTGGTGCTTCTAAGCAAGCAAGAAAGAACCTAGCTAGGTCATGTTCATAAGTTGCTGTCCCGCTCACCCGACTTCATTATTACCCCAATAAGCGCGAACCGCATGGATGCACTTGGGTGAAATATTTAAAACCCGACGTGAGGTTCCTCGACTAACAGGTGAAGGAGGACAAGGGAGAGGAATATTGCCTATAAGGAAACCTAAAATGACGACAGTAAAATACTTTCGGAGTCCTAAATTCTGTTGATGAATTTTGTGAGTATCGTAAATTTAATTACGTGGTCCGCGAGAGCTTTACTCCTAACTACAATGTTGCTGGAATTGCAAGAGATATCAGGACAAACAAATAATGTTTTATTTTTCGGAAAAATACGCAGTCTAATCGTTGTTAATGGTCCGACTCCCCGCACATCAGAAAGTTGTTAACTTGTACTACCATCAGTGCGAAGTAAACTTTCGTATATACTCCATATGTTTTATTGCACAGCAGTGATATTTTGGGACGCTAAATGAGTCTTTTGATTTTAAAAAAAAAAGACGAAATTACGCATTACATTTCGGAGTAAAATTAATATGTTTATCTTTTCTCAAAAACAAAAAAAAAAAAAAAAAAATGCTTATAGAGTATACTTATGTTGTTGCGTACCTCACATATGCATCGTAAATGAACGTAAGGATCAACAATTATCATATCACTGCTGGATGAAGATCTCCTTAAGTCTCTTCACAACTTTCTCTTTTGAGCCAGTCTCCTGCACGGGACTCTCGCATAATTTCGAATTTCTTACACCCATCTCCCATGCGATCTTCTTCTGGATCGTTTCCTGTCCCTTGGAGTCCACTCTAAAATTTCACTTGTCCAACGATGGTCCGTCCTTTTGTCAATATGTCCAGCCCTTTGCCGTTTCAGGGCAATATACTGAGTGATTCATAAAGAAGTATACAGTTTCAATGCACTATAAAACAAGAACAATGTAAGATATTTTATGTTACCTGTAACAGAATTATAGGGGAATGTTTCAAGTTTTTGTAGAGACAGTCACAGATGTTCTATGTGTGTACCCTTAGTCACACGAGACACATCGAGCCGGTAATCCATTTCCGCCCAAACGCGAGGTAAGATATCTGAATCAAAGTAGCTGTGATACCCTGTTTCAGCTCCGCTAGATCAACAGGAAGGGGAGGGGCGAAAACCTTGTCCTTTACGTACCCCCACAGGAAAAAGTCACAAGGTATTAAGTCAGGATTTCTGTGTGGCCATTTGGGTGAATGGCGTGTTGTAGTCCGCGGCTCTTCCAATCCATCGGTGAGAAAGATGTTCATTGAGTTAATCTCGCACGTCGCCTAACCAGTGCGGTGGTGCACCATCCAATTGGAGAATAAAGATGTCAACTGTGGCATCAACCAAAGACTTAACATATCCAGAAAAGAGCCTCCCGTGACAGTTTTCTCGTGAAAAAAGAAGGGGCCGTACACTTTCTTTTTGGACACAGCACAGAACACATTTACCTTAGGGGAATCTCGCACGTGTTGCACTGTAAATCTGGGATTCTTCGTTCCCCAAAAGCGAACATTGTGCTTGTTTACCTGGCCACTCACGTGAAATGTAGCTTCATCGGTGAAAACTAAGTGATCGGCAAAATCGTCATTTTCAAAACGGTGCTGCATTTCGGCACAAAATTCAAAGCGCTTCGTCTTGTCAAGGTCAGTGAGATTTTGCAACATCTGCACTTTGTATGGAATCATTTTCAGCTTCTTTCTCAAAATTCTCCAGACACTGGGCTGTAAAATCTGCACTTCGCGACTCACCCTCCGCGTTGATTTTCCCGGGTTTCGTTGAATGGTGGTGCAAACACTATCGACGACTTCTTCCGATACACGCGGTCGTCCAGAACTTTTAAGTTTGCACAAACAGCCCGTAGTTTCAAATTTTTTATGCCAATCGTAGATAGATTTTCTGGTTGGAGGTTCTTTTTCCGAATCGTGATCGAAAATGCCGTTGCACAACAGTTATAGATTACGTTTTGCTTAATTCAAGAATACAAAACGCCTTCTCCACTGCAGACGCTGCCATTTTGACTGACTAGTCACGTGACATACGCGCTATCGCCTATGTCACTACCCTTAGTAGCGGGATATAAACTTTATGAGTACATCTACCTAACGGTTCGCAGTTGTGGCCCGTGTCTTCAACTGTTACTGTTTTACAGCATCTGGAAACTGCATACTTCTTTATGAATCAGGGTGTATATACAATGAAGAGCAATTGAATTAGAGATACCTGTCTAGTAACGTATAGCACCACCTTTCGCTCTGATGACGGCGGCGATTCGTCTCGACGTGGACTCGACAAGACGCCGAAAGAGTTGGGAAGCCATACGGATCCACGAACCCTGAAAAAGCTTCCACAGTTCACGAAGATTTGATGAAGGGGGTCAGAGCCTCGAACATCCCTCTCGATGGCATCCCAGATCTGCTCGATGGGATTGAGGTCAGGTTGACCTAGCTGGCCAAGGACGCGAGGTCACGTCGGTGGAGTGTTCATCCAACCATTCGGATACAATTCAGGAGCGATGGCACAGTGCATTGTCTTGTTGCAAGATGAAGTCCCCAGTGGGATGTTGAAGACGCACAAACGGAAGCAAATGGTCGTCCAAGATATCCCGGTAACGTTGACGTGTGAGGGACGATGTCACACGTATCAGGGGTCCCATTTCATTCCACGTAAACAGTCCCCAGACGAGAAATGCCACCCCCACGAGCTTGAAGAGTACCCTGCTGGCAAGAAGGATCCATCGCTTCATGTGGTTTGCGCCGTACTCGTATCCTGCCATGCGCATGTACCAACGTGAATCTCGACTCATCAGTCCAGGCAACATTTTCCCACGTGTCTAGGGTCCAGTGGCGATGTTCCCACGCTCATGCTAATCTTTGCACCCAGTGATGTGCGGTCAGCAGCGGTGCCCTCGTGAGATGATGGCTTCTGTACCCCATAGCGAGGAGATGGTTCGGGATGGTGTGGCTGCTTACACGTTTTTGTGCACCAGCGCTAAATTGCCGAGTGATTTCTTGCACTGGGGCCCGTCTATCCGCTGTTACAATGCGAGCTAGCCGACGATGACCCCGCTCATCCACACGCTGTTGTCCACGGCAGTTGGCCCTTGCAGGGATGGTTTTACCGGATTCGATGTACTCACGGTGCACCCGTGACACAGTGGCTCGTGAAAATTCCAGTGCCTGCACTACTTCCGAGATGGAGTGACCCATTCGTCGGGCCCCTACAATTTGCGCACGATCAAATGCGCTTAGATCCTTCGTCTTACCCATACTGCGTCCGACTCTTACTGATTCCCGTCGCATTACTCCTTATATTGTCGGATCGATGCATACGTCATGTCGTTTCAGTTTACAGGGCCGCCCACAGCGCCACATTTGCATAACGCCAGCTGTCTCTAATTCAATTGCTTTTCAGTGTATATACTCTCAACCGTTTTCAATCCAGTGCTGCATGAAGGTCTCCACAACTGTCTCCCTTAAGCCACTCTCTTCCATAACATTCTGGTGTGCTTTCAAATTTCATAAATTTCATCCACCCCTTAAACATTTGTATATAGATCGATCGATAGATCAATCAATAGATAGATAGATATGGGTATTTCGTTAGTCCAACGATGGTCAGTTCTAGCAACATGATTAGCCCATCGTTACTTCCGGGTTTTTACCTTGATCATGATGTCATCAACTCTTTTCATTCATGAATTTCTCTTCCCATCTTTCCTGGTTATACCAGGCATGATCCTTTCCGTGAACGATTCGTCCACAACGAATACGTTTCTACTGTGAATGATGAATGGTTCGCTCTCCCCGTTGTAAATTATCATTCTTTCCGCCATTACTGCGACAAACACTGAAGTACGTTTAATTTTTTTCCGTTTCGTGAATTTAGAAACGAATTTTCGATAAGAAAAGTAAAGTCGCGAATTAATAACATGTGAGGGAGCTAAGAAATAATGGTTAAACTTACGAAAGTGAATGATACGTGAATGTCATTCATTTGAATGGTGTGCGAGAGTCGTTCGCTCGCTGCAAATCATTTATCGTGAACGGTTGAAGAGCTCGCTTTCTTTTGAGAGAAAAAGAGCTGTGGTTTTGTAAGCGCAACACGGGATGCTGCAACGAATGATTTACTCAGTGTGCGTAGTGACAACATGGATATTGGATCATTCGTTTGAATGGTCATTCGTGAATGGCTCTTTCTTGTGGTGAATGATGAATGAACTCTCGGGAGCCATTATTTATACTCTCGCTACTCTCCATGCTTCTTTCAGTTGTCCTCGGCAGAACTGGAAGTATGCATTAATTAAGCACTTCTCTTTTAAGACGTATAATAGTAAATTGCTCTTGAAAATTGCGCTGTTCCTTCCAAAGGCTCTTAAAAGAAGTTTTATAAACTTATTAATTTCTTCATCAGTGTGGCCCTTGCTTGATATCTGTTGTCCAAGGTAAATGCAGGCTTCAATTACTTCTGGGTTTGGTCCTTCAACCTGCGAAATCTTCAGTTTTTGCGAAAGCATTGTACATCAGCTTTATTTTCTGTAAAATCATTTTTAATCCCGTTTCTTCACTCTTGTTACCAAGCTCCTGAACATTATTCTTTTTTTTTCTTTGATTGGAAGTTTCACGACCACCGAAAGCAACTCAATGGGTTATAAGTAGTCACCCGTCCCTAATTTAGGGTCATTTCTTCCAGGGAAGGGATAGAGCCAGTGCCGTAAGACAAACACAACATCCATGCCTCAGCGGGATTCGAACCTGGACCCCTTCGGACTAATGATCAGATGCCATCACTTAGACCACTGCGCCACTGGCGCGTCCGAACCATATTCTGTAGCTGTAATGAGGTACATGCAAAAATGTTTATATGGGCAAAACGAAGGTGGGTTAATTAATTTGCATTAGCTTTTGTCCCCTTTCCTACCCAACATTAGCATATGCGTACATTTGGGTTGTATTCATACCCCCTACTCATTTTTCTGTCCTATTGTGACGCATAGGTCTCATTTGACCTACCGTTTGAGTTCCTGTGTTCTTCTGTAAATTTGATTTCTTCTCGTTTAATGTTTTCTGATCTTAACACCACAGAGTTTCTTGAGATCAGAGATTACAGTCTTGTAACGATTATACGTATATATTAAGATAATACAACGTTTGTCACAAATATTTTATTTTTTTAAGTCAGTTTTCGTTTCGTGAGAAGAGAAGATTTTTTTAATGCGGAGCAAAATGCTAAACCTTCCAGTACAGGCCCGGCCCGAGCCCGGAAAATTTCTTCAGGCCCGTCCAGACATGTCTATGTGTCTTTCTTCTGACAATTCTCGCTACACCTTTACTACGACGGCCCTCTGACAGCCAATAATGCCTGCGGTTGCTCAGATGTAGATTCCTTCCTTCCTTCCTTCCTTGCATTAATAATTATTAATGCAAACTCCAGCAAGCACTTCCCTTTCCCCTTTCAGCCAGCTTTATGCTGACGAACTGACGCAACCTGCGCTGCGTCTATCTATGATGTGTATCAGTAGGTGAAGTCACTGCTACTTGCTGTAGCACGCGTCCACGCATGATCACAGGAGTGGTCATAACCGAGCGGCCAATGAGTATACATGTTTAAATGTGTGTGTTTTCTGCATGCTGATGCTGATTATATGCGTACGTAAAACTCCAGGTGGAGACACCCGGAAGAAAGGGTGGATGAAGTGTTCATAAAATCTCTGTGAGTGTCACTGAGGCAAAATCATTAACATGGAAAACCTGTAAATGTTTCGAGAGGAAATTATGTGACATGGAATTTAAACGAATGATTTTTTTTTTTTTCAAAGATTGCTTTTTTTTTAATATATCCACATAGGCGTGCTTATTATATAAAAGAGTTCGAATGCACATGGAAAGTTCTAGGAGTGCATCCGTTTTCATAAATGGGAAATATTTCTTATTATCCGTCTTCTACTAGATCAGAGATATTCCAGAAAAGGAAAGAATAAACTCCCTGGAGAGAGAACTGGTCATCAGGAAGGGCTGGAAAATATATCACCATTTTTTATCATTCCTCTATCCGATACGGAAATAACTTTGCAATTCAACTTTTAGAAACGAGAATACTGTGACTAAGAATAAACATCTAAAGTAATATCACAGCATGCTACACTGTATACTTTCCATAGAGAATTTATCTCCTGAGATACGGACTGCAGGATGGAAAGGACAGACGAAACGGTCACATTTATAAAGCATGATATTCCGAAACAAACAGAATTTTCCCAAATCGTATCCTACACTTTGCAAAGAGATTAATGCTGGTCATTCTCACGTCTATGCGATATAAAAAGAAATTCCCATCAGTGGCGTAACGCAAAATCTCCCCCTCCCCCCCTTACCCCGCGAAATTTTCCTAACAGGCCACCAGCATAGTAAAAATTAATGCAAAAATTAAGGGTAAATATTTAACTTCGCCGTAGTAAAAATATATTTTCCAGATATTGATTCTATGATCACTTATGTATTTCTTTTATTTATGTGAGCACGCACTTAATCCGTTAAGTATCCTCGATAAATTTAGTACTCAGGGAAAAAAGTGCAAAATCTTCAAATGACAAATGTTAAGGATATCAAATCAAGTCAAAACAAATTCCGATCTTCGAGTGTCTGGTTTCGAACTTCCTTTAAAGCTCTTTAATTCCCTAATACAATAATTTTTGAGAAAGAGGAAAAACAAGTGTGTTTACATTTTTCTACTTTTATATGCTTCAGCGCTATTGTTTCTTTTTAGTGTCTTGTCTTTTAAATTCAAGAAGCAAGCATACTTTACAAAATAAATAAAAATTACGTTTCTAAAATCTAGATTCCCTTCTAACGTTCTTCTTAGCGAATATTTCAATCAGTTTCCTCACGTCTAGTTTTCTGGCTCGGTCATTTTCAATGCTTATCATCGGAAGTCCATCAAGCCTATTTTGAGTGTGCGATGACCGAAGGTAGAAACCTCAGGTTCGATCCCAGGCAAGTACGAACGCTCGAACCATTAAATATCCGCTGTGCGTCGGCTGGGCACGTAAGCCGTCGGACCTCGGGTGCTGGCCCTCGGTAATAAATAAGGGCGTTTTCCTCGCCCTTTTTACCTGCAGCAACAAAACATATTATGTCACGATAACAATATGTTTTGTTGGATCAAACAAATTCCCCAAAATCGACCTAATCATTTTGTTAAATGAACAAAACGTTTTGTTGTGATAACAAAAAATTTTGTTAAATCAACAATAATTTTCAACAAATTAATTTTGCAAATTCAACAAAATTGTTTGTTGATTGTATATCGACAAAAAGTTTTGTTGAATTAATAAAACGTTTTTCTGAATGTAGGTCTCGGCTTAGGCCTTTTCAGCAAATTTTAACCGTGCGTGCTCATGTTTATAAGGTTTACATAAAAAGTTACTTTACATTTTATGTAATGCTTATGAAATATAAAGAGGGTTAAAATCAAAAAATTAATGTTTTGTGGGTGAGTAAAAGTGGAATATTATTTACTTGATTTTCTACGTTAACTCTTATGAATATGAGCTCGGAAGATTAAAATTTGACGAAAAGGCACAGATTAGATTAGGCTAATTAATGTTTGTATTTTGAAAAACCTGCTCATGGAGAGGTGTTTCATAGAAATTAAAAGTGTATTTTTTTTTTTTTTTTTGCAATCCGATAGGTGGTCAGTTTTTCAAAAACCAGCACCGCACTCCAACAAAATCTAAGTTTTCGATAAACTGACCATTCGGGCAAATGATCTTTCGATATAATGAACTTTTAGTTAAAGTAATCCTTCGGTGAAATTAACTTTTCGATCAAATGTCCTTTCAATGAAATGAACTTTTAGGTGAAGTGACCTTTCGGTGAAATGAACTTTTCGGTCAAGTGACCCTTCGGTGAAATGTACCTTTCGATCAAGTGATTTTCGATCAAGTGAACGATACCCGCGCAACTCAGTTCATCCACTTGCTTATGATTCGTGTCAGTGGTCGAAGTGATGGTCTCCCACTGTGTGGTTTGTCTTCAATGCTGATTTCCCCTTTTTTTAAACTTCTTCATCTATCTGTGCACATTGCTTTTTTCATTGGTGTCATCTCCGTAAACATTATGTAGCCTTCTGTGGATGTCGGACACCCTACACCCTTCTTTCGTCAAGAACTTACTGACGGCACTTTTTTTTGCTTGAAATCCATTACTTACCTGCAATGAAGAAGGGTTACTATAGAGGAAGAGTTACTCTACCAACATGTGCAATTTGAACGACCTCTGTCAGTTAATAAAAACATTATGCTCACTTTTGCATTACTTTCGGTACAACCCCTCGTACATTTTCAAACATTTATGCATTTTTAAACATTTATATACAATTATACGTTTTATGCAAACCAATCCTCCCACAAATTTATAAATTTAGTTGAGGGTTGCTTTGAGTTGAATTTTTTAAGGCCTCTTGCTCATTTTAATAAATTATTTTTGTAAAATCCAACTTGAGTTGAGTCCACTCAATGAATTTCTACTCTCCGACCTGTAAAAGAAAAACCAGCGTGTCTACTGACAGACGGACGGAAAACCCATAACCGCGGGAAAGATACTAATAAAGTTTCAAGGGCGCCCCAGTGGCGAGTGGTCTAAGCGCTGGCTTTTGATTATTCGCCCGAGATGTGTCTGGTTTCGAATTCCGTGAGGCATGGATGCTGTATTTGTCTTACGGCACTGGCTCTCTCCCTTCCCTGGAATCAGCAGACCTAAATTAGGGACGGACAACTGCTTACAGCCTTTTGAGTTGCTCATTATGGTTGTTAAACTCCCAATCAAAATAAAGAAATACAGGCAGGCTCAGTTGAGCCGTCAGTTTGGAACGTATGATTTCGACTTGCAGATCGGAGAGTTGAAATGAGCTAGTCGAGTATGGTTTCAAAGCGTTTATTTAATTTGTTTATAGCCAACACAAATCTATGATATGAACAGTAGCTTACATAATTTTCACAAATAATGCTGGATACATTGCGAACAACAAGCAGAGTTCGAGATGAGCCGGGTACGTGTTCGATCGGTGTGTTGGATTTTTGTTTGACGGTGGCTGCTTTCAGGTGTTCTCGATACTCTCTAGTTCGTTGGGCTGCAGTCTTCTTACATTCCTCATCACTTGCTCTTGCCTCTCGTTTTGATTTTCTCCACTTTTGCTTGCGTTCATTCTGCGAATTCCCCGGCATTGTACGAAATGTTAACCCGTTCACACGAAAACAATTTTTTAAATTTTTAGTTTAAACCACTGCTATATGTTCTTTATATATTTGAATAGATCTCGTCGAGAGCTTTAAAACGATACCACGCACAGTCGTTTTGCACTCACGGTTGTCCAGGTAAACGGCGATAGTCAAAAATGTTCACCGGTTCACAAGAAAACATTTTTTTAAATGTTCAGTTCAAGCCACTCAGAAATGTTCTTCACATATGTGAATAGATCTCGTCGAGAGCTTTAAAATGATACCACGCACAGTCGTTTTGCACTCACGGTTGTCCAGGTAAACGGCGATAGTCAAAAATGTTCACCGGTTCACAAGAAAACATTTTTTTAAATGTTCAGTTCAAGCCATTCAGAAATGTTCTTCACATATGTGAATAGATCTCGTCGAGAGCTTTAAAATGATACCACGCACAGTCGTTTTGCACTCACGGTTGTCCAGGTAAACGGCGATAGTCAAAAATGTTCACCGGTTCACAAGAAAACATTTTTTTAAATGTTCAGTTCAAGCCACTCAGAAATGTTCTTCACATATGTGAATAGATCTCGTCGAGAGCTTTAAAATGATACCACGCACAGTCGTTTTGCACTCACGGTTGTCCAGGTAAACCGCGATAGTCAAAAATGTTCACCGGTTCACAAGAAAACATTTTTTTAAATGTTCAGTTCAAGCCACTCAGAAATGTTCTTCACATATGTGAATAGATCTCGTCGAGAGCTTTAAAATGATACCACGCACAGTCGTTTTGCACTCACGGTTGTCCAGGTAAACCGCGATAGTCAAAAATGTTCACCGGTTCACAAGAAAGCAATTTTTTAAATGTTCAGTTCAAACCACTGCGAAATGTTCTTCGCATATTTGAATAGATCTCGTCGGGAGCTTTAAAACATTACCACGCACAGTCGTGTTGCGCTCACGGTGGCCGAGATAGACTGAGTCAAACGCGGAGACACATCCAGAAATATTGCGTCATCAGCCCCGTGCACAGGTAGCGATGGGGAGCGTCGCGCGCACGATGTACTGCGCAGTACGCGAATTGGACTCCATGCTGTTTACGAAAATGCTAACACGATTAGTGCGCGGCACGTATTTTTAACGCTATAATGATTTCAATTGGGACTTATTTTTGTCACAGGCGGTCGCCCCATGCTATCCGCGTAGTTAGACGTAGTAATACCTAAAAAAAAAAATGTTTCAACTAGCCGTAGCATATTAATTGTCAATGTTCATCGACACTACTCAGTATACTTTCGGAAACGCAGTGTACATGTGCCCACATCACTGCGTGGGTGTGGATGTTACATCCGGTGGTATCGAAATTAAGCTCTCGTTAGCAGTTATAAGATGGCGAATCAGATCAGTGGGTGACGCTGGTCAAAGCTACTTAGGGCGGAATGCTGCTGATGTAGTGAGTATGACTTTTCATAGGTTCTGCTGAGCCGGCATTCGCCGCCGACAAGGTTCGTTTGCTATTCTAGCAGAAAATGCATCCTGCAGCAAGCAGGAGTGTAATCATCTGAGCTTGACTCCTCCACAGGGTTAATTAGCTGTGTGTCTAATAGCAAACTGATGACTCAAAACGATGCTTCTAACCGATTGTCGGCGCAACAGAGTCATTACCATGATAGATGACGCTTCGAAACACAAATCCTTATTATCATTGTCAAACGAGAAAATGTTGGTTCATTGCTATTGATGACGTCGTTACTGTTACATGAAGGAACATCACCAGCTGGCGTACAGTATTCCCAGAATAAAAGAAGTGCCACGGAACCATAAATCATTATTATTCCCCGTGAAGTGTAAATGCTCTCGAAAGTTATCCAATCGCACAGAACTCTTAAAGGATTAACTTACGGTGAAAATAATATTGTGTTACTAAAAATCAATTTTCTGGCTGCGAATCGTTCGCATCGCGAGAGATTAGTTTCTTCAATGAATTTATCGCTTCATCGGTTTTAGGTTTAATGAAGTTCGTCGTGATCACAATGTTACTAAAAGGTAATACTCTTATTAAAGCAAAAATATCTGCTATTCATCTTTTCATCTGCGATTCAAACCTCAAGCTTTATATTGCTCGGATTATTTCCAGTTATGTACATTGAGTGGCAACTTTATTAGGTACACCATCATTTACGTATATGTCATCCTGAAAGTAATACATTTTCTTCTTTTTCTGCAGTGAATATATGCATACAAGTTGTATATCTCAAACTGGTTACGTGGTTTTGCTGTGGGGACAGACTAGACGTTGATTTTTTTTTTTTTTTTTTATGCTATGCATTTTTCCAACAACAGTAAAATAAATCCCATGCACAAAAAATCGATGTAACGGAAGTAGTCAAAACCATTGTTGAAATATATTTTTTGAATTATGTCGCATGAAGCGACGCAACAATAGTTAGTTTCTATCGACGAACATTATGTCATCGCGTTTTACATAAACGTAATAACGTCTCATGGCAATATGCTTAAATTACGAGAACCTCAGACTAAGTGTGATAAAAGCCATTACAAAAATGCATTTTGACGATACGCGTCTTTCACGAGAGTAGTAAAGTAAGCGTCGTATCAAAATTTGGCTTCCTCTCTTTATCTGCTATTGACGAAAGCTTTAAAATGATGTATAACACGATAGGGTGTAACCAGTAGATATCCTAGACCGTAAGCTACCAATCCTCCCCACTAACACACTTGCGATTGGACTTTCTTCTTTTTTTCTTGAGGTCAGATTAAATTTATCTTGGGCATGCGCAGATGGACTTTCCCAGCTACATCACATTTCACCTGTGTCAGGGTCGTTTCTTACGTTTTGAATAATATGGTATAACAATAAACATAAATATCGTTTTTTACGCTTTCCAACCGTAGGTTGAAGAAGCGTATATGCTCCAGCTTTGTCTGCTTGTCCGCAAGATAACTCGCGTAAAAATGATTCAATTTCGATGAAATTTTAGTATATGGTAGGAGACAACGTGGGGACGAAGCCTATTGGAATTGGGTGAAATGGAGTCAAAGGTCAGGACATAGGAGCGGGATCCATTCCATCGCTCTTATGCTTCATAACTTACATAAAAATGCTTCGATTGCAATAAAACTTCAGTTTGTTGTTTCGGAGGTATACTGAACCGATTCTCTTCAATATCATCGAAATGAGATCAAAGGTCAGGGCACAGGAGCAAGATTTATTCCACAGCCATTATCCTCATAACTTGACAAAAAGTGCTTCTATTGCGGCAAAACTTCAGTATGTTGTTCTGGAGTTATACTGAACTAATTCTGTTTAATATCATCGAAATGGGGTCAAAGGTCAGGGCACATGAGCGAGATTTATTGCATAGACGATATCCTCATAACTTGAGTAAAAATGCTTCTGTTACGACAAAACTTTAGTATGTTGCCCCGGAGGTATATACTGAACGAATCAATAGTCATGGTAGGGGGGAGGATTTGTCTGCGCGCAATTTCTTGTATGTTGGAAAGCGTGTCATAATCAACGCATTGCATGATTTCACTAACTTGTTAAATAACATTGCTTCCGCCGTAGTTTAGTAAATATTTACTTTTATGACTCGCATATCTTCTTTCATTGGTTTTACGACACTAACATTCATTAATCCACCTACTTAAGTACCTATCAATGTCAGGAGTTTGGAAACCTTATTGTTTGTTGTTATGATTTAATTCTATTTAGTATGTACCGCTCCGTATGGTCGTGAGTGACTTGAATAAAGGCAATGCGTTATACGTAAATAAATGTATACTCTGGAATCACTCGTTTTATTTCACACCCACAAAGATCATCCGAAGGATGATGCATAGCATAAATTATCTACGAAGGGTACCAGCGTACTCTGTGGATATTTTTCTTTTGTTTCTGGGTAGACGGCCACCATGAGCAAGATCTACAAGCATTTTCCTGTCCAGGAGCGAATTAGTGCCCACGGAACATTTTCCTATGGGCCACTTGAGAAATGTTCCAATTTCTCGTATTCTTTTTATTTGGGATTTTTGGATAGAACGAATAGTTATTTTATTATTTATTAATAATAAATATTTAACGTCGTTTGAACTTTATTCCTGTCTGAAAAGTTATTTCCTTTAAACGAAAAAAAAATTATTTTTATCATTATGTTGGGCGTTTTCTTCGAAATGAAATATCAAAATTCTCTACACTTACGTGAGAAAAATAAGCACGCTGTTTTGTTCAACTTGGAACCCAGGGTTATTGGTATACTCTACCATACTTTTTAAATCTTAAAGAATACATTAGTATCTCTTGTGTGATCTACAACCATCCAAACACCCTTATCCACTGCCTAACTGAAGTCTAAGTAAGCTTATTTATAAATCAGCAGGGGCGTTTATTATCCGCAACTAAAGAACACAGCGACCATTCGGTTGATTCTTATTTAAAATAAAATACTGTGGATACGCCAAAGTTAACTAGAAGCAAATAAGTGCAATACTTTTAAAGATAATCCGGTTTTTATAAGTGTAAAATGATCTTTAAGAAACTACGATTCTCTAGTACTGGTTCACACACACACACACACACACACACACACACACAGAGGCGAGCGGGTCAGAATGGTGGTTCATGTAACCAAATAATCAATATTGATCAAATGATCATGTGTAGAGGATTTTAGGAAGGGAGTGTCTAACCCCACGTCTTAAACAACCCTTAGAAATAGAAAGCTAGGAGATTTGGGCTAGAGTGCCCGATTGGGAAGTGACACGAAAGCGAAGTAGAAAGGGGGAGGAAGACGCCCTTACTTATTACCGGGGGCCAGTACCCGGGGTCCGACGGCTTTACGTGCCCATACGACGCACGGCGGATATTTAGCGAATCGAGCGTTCGTACCTGCCTGGAATCGAACCTGAGTTCATCCTTTCCGTGGCAGTCACGAACGTTGCCCACTAGGCCACCCGCGGCCCAAATAATCAATATTACCAAACACGTCTACTTAAGAAGGAGATACCAATACCATTGTGCGGTAGTCAATTAGTGACCAAATAAATCAAAAATTAATTGCGTGGGAAAAATTGATATGTTACATATGCATACACATTTCAACGTTTGAAAAGACATTCGTGGTGATTTAGTTGGAAGTGGGGTCTTCAAAAGACTCGTGATTTTACTTTATTTTATTTTATTTAATAAAACCAAATTTTTCAAAGGAAAATAATTATGCGGTATAACACCCCATTTTTATCGTGGTTTGATGTCACATTCAATCGTGAGAGAATTATTAAAATTCTTTCACCGCTAAATTGTTGCCAAAATTTGTTCACGAATGTCTTCATTTAATGCATATTTCAAAAGTTCTCTTTCATCTAGGGTAAACAGATTTTTTTTTCACGAGAAGAATTAATAGGTTATCTCCTGTATGTGCGTGTGTTGTTTAATAGCGAACCGAAAGGCTAAAATTTCGCCACTCCGGTGGCGCAGTGGTCTAAGCGCTGGCTTATGACCATTCGTCTGAGTAGCGTCCGGGTTCGGATCTCGGTGAGGCATGATGTTGTGTTTGTCTCACGGCACTGGCTCTATCTTCCTTCTGTTGGACCAGTCGCCCTAAATTAGGGACGGGCTACTGCTTATAGCCCATTGAGTTGCTCACGGTAGTCGTTAAACCTTCAATCCGCCGCCCCGGTGGCTCAGTGGTCTAAGGCGCTGGCCTCTGATCATTCGTCCGTAAGGGGTCCGGGTTCGAATCCCGGTCAGGCATGGATGTTGTGTTTGCCTTACGGCACTGGCTCTCTCCCTTCCCTGGAACCAGTGACCCTAAATTAGGGACGGGCGACTGCTTATAGCCCATTGAGTTGCTCACGGTGGTCGTTAAACCTCCAATCAAAAAAAAAAAAAAAAAAAAAAAAAACCTTCAATCCAAAAAAAAAAAAAATAATAATAATGATAGCTAAAATTTCCGGCCTGATTTGGTGGTCCCTAACCGTACCTGGTTTGAGGTCAATGGTTCCCGGGAAGGGAGAAAGCCCAACATCGTTAGACAAGAATAACACCTGTGTCTCATCCGGGACTCTAACCTGTGACAATTGCCCATGCACAGCTAACTAGATACTGAAATCCAGGTAAGCTTTCAATAACTCAGCAGGGACCTTTTATCCTCCGCAACTAAAGAACACAACGACCATTCGGTCGATTCTGGTTTAAAATAAAATACCGTGGATCAGAGATGAAAACGAGTCACGGGTCACAACGGTCGACAATTTCGAACGAGTCGAACGGGTCGGGTCAGGAATACCTGACCCGATTTTATTTCCGCTTTATTTTGAAAAGCAAAAAAAAAGAAAAAAATCTTTCAAGGTAAAATGAGCTCTGTGGAATTTTGTGCTCGATACTGGTGCCCGTGGACTGAAAAATGATTTGTCATGCAATATAAAGGAAGAGTGTCCTCAGAAGGAAAAGTGTCCCTATCTTCTAAGGGTCAATAATGAAAACAACATCCACATTTTGGAAACTTTCAACTCATCATAAACTGGTGAAAATTGGTGTTGCCGAGAAACATGTTCTGAAGCGTGATATGTTATCAAGAAAACAGCAAAAACTGAAATTAAACATACAAGTTGCCTAATTCAAAGATTTCGACTGTATCGCCATTAAAATTAGGTCAAACAACCTTAACATCACTGCGCAGGGACTTTTTGACTCTCGCAGATGTGTTTGAAGACATGTGTAAAACAGTTGTCAAATGAAGTACGACAGTTTCAATACTTCATTTAAGGAAGGTAGTAAATTATATGTTCCTATAATACCTTTGTTTGATTTCCATATAACCTAAGATACCCACTGCGGAAAAATTTTTGAACGCCCTGTATATATTAATATATTATATAGTTCAAAGCAGAATTATCCGGGTCGGGTCCGATTATGTGGCGTCCGGGTCCGCCTCGAAAAATTTTGGTCGGTTTCCAACTCTACTGTGATGTCAGCTTACTTGCACCGGTCTCACTACGGCGATGCACATTGCCACTCTTGCCACATTATGCCGACCGTTGTTGAATCTCAGTGCGTTTCTGCCGAGATGGAAAGCAAGGACCAACCAGACATAAATTGTCTTATGAAAGGCTGGTTGGTCCCTGCATAACTTTATGTTGAAGACTCTGATAAATGTGTTCGTGGGATGGTAGGATGCCCAATGACATCGCCTACGCATTCTCACTCCTTACACGTACTTTCGCCTCCGAGATCAATCTGATGCAGTGTGTTAGCGCCCAAGTGAGGGCAACCAACCGTAGCTAAGCCGCTCCATTTCAGAGTTGGGCGGAAATTAATCTGATGCAGTGTGTTCACGTCCAACTGAGGACAACCAAACTTAGCTAAGCCGATCCATTTCAGAGTTGGGCAGGAATGCATTACAAAGTAATGGAAGTACAGATTACAATTAACGTGTAATGCATTACAACGTAATGCAGTAACAAATAATGCATTACAAGGCAATCCCAAGTATGGTTTGCACAAGGTAATGGAATTAATCTGTAATGCATTTCAATGAAGAGGATATAATTCAATTATTCAATAATGCCATTCAAACGCAATGGAATTATTTGGTAATGAAATTACACAATTTGCAAATAATAATTATATACTAATAGTTTATAGAAATGTACGTGTGCCTAAAGCTATGCCCAGAAAAGTCGGCCATGTAGCATAGCAGACAGAGACCGAAGTGTCGTGTAGAATGTTCTAGAAGCGGCAAGAATGGGTTAGACGTTTGTAGAATGTTCCAGAATGATCGCGCAATGGGAAGTTGGGGAGCTTTATGTAAATCAAGAATATTCCAGAAGGTTCAGGTCCTATCGTGAAGTATATATATAAAGGAGTCAGTCGCTCGCTAGTCCAGTGTTCGTATGGGGCAAGTAATGGACAACAACACTTGAGAAGTACGGCAAAAATGTCACGAGTTTACAAATTTCTGTAAATATTCGGCAATGCACCCTGAGTTGCTGAACTGTGAGTTTAGTGCTAATATGTGCTTGCGGCTATAGTGGGGTAATTATTTTGGACAGTGAAACGTATGTAATGTACGAGAATACTGTACTGGAGGTGGATGAAATGAGTGTCTCTAACCAAAATAAACATCCCATTCGTACTTACTTCATGTGTATTATTTCGTTCAAATCACTTTACTTGCGGCGAAGACGGGGCAACTACTCATGTCATACACGTACAATCTCCAGTACCTACATACACGCATTTGAGGTCCGAAGGGTGGAACAATTGTCAAATAACCTACACAACGTGTATGAGTGTACTGGTTACTGGTTTATTTACCTTGTATTTTTACCCATAAGTTGTTGGTTAATTACCAACATATAGTTAACCATTAACCATTACGATGGGTAACTGCTACATGTCATTATAATTACCATGTAATTCTAATGGCCAGTTCACCATTACCATGTAATGGTAATGCTAAGTTCTTGTTCCCATTACCATTACGCTGTAATGCAGTACCGATTAATTCAATTACGATTTTGTCCAACTATGATCCATTTTGCCCTTTTATTAACTCCATAGATACAGCAGAGTTAACTAGAAACATATAAGTGCAAGACTTCTAAAGATAATCCGGTTTTTATAAGTGTAAAATGATCATACAAGAGACAGATCTACCAGTGAATGGACACCTCTGTTGGGGCTGAAACACGGCTACATTTTGTAGCGATCTATATATACTATTTGAAACGTGCATATAAAAATAATATGTGCCACCTACCTAATAATGGGAATAACCACCCTTGGCCCGGATGACAGCAGCGAGACTGCGTGGCATGGACGCAATGAGGCCCTAGAAGGTTGCCCGAGGCGCACATGCCTATTCGGAGTGCCGCGGAAAGGATGTGGTTGTGGGTCGGCACGTCGAACCTGTCGATCCAAGTAGTCCCACAAGTGTTCTATGGGATTGAGGTCGAGCGATTTCGCCGGCCAAGAAAGAGCGGAGACATCGCTGTCGTGTTCCTGGAATCAGTCACGCATTCCCTTTGCTACGTGGCAAGGCGCATTGTCCAGTTGGTAGATACCATCAGCACCAGGGTAAACGTCCAACATGAAGAGATGCATGTGGTCAGCGAGGATGGACAGGTAACCATTGGCATTCAGGGTCTCATCCACTGATACCAGTTGTCCAGGATCATATCAGGAAAACATCCTCCAGAAATGCACATTGTCACTGCCGTCCTGTACTTGACCGACTGTCCAAGTGTTGGTTCTCGTGTGTCTGACGCCGTATCTGTCACCGTTCATCATTTCTGTGGAGTAGAAACTTCGATTCGTCGGAGAAGGCAACCTTTTCCCACTCTTTCATTGTCCAATGACGGTAGTCCCATGCGAACTGCATGCGTCGTTACCGATGGACCTGGGTTAACATGGGCGCCTTGACGCAGCGTCGACTCCGGAGACCCATGCGTAACAGGTTTCGCTCTACTGTTATCGAGGACACATATATTGCTGCCCCAGTGTTCATTTGCGTGGTGAATTACTGCTCTGTTGCGCGTCGATTGCCCTTTGCCAGTCGACGGAGGCGATGTTCTCCTCTGGGGTCGATGGCCTTTGGGGCTCCACAGTTATGACGATCACGAGGTACTCGGTGTGCCAGCGGTCCATTCTTGGTACACCCTTACTACAGCACCTCGCGAACAGCCCACGAAGTCTGCTGTTTCTGAGATGCTTCCATTCTTAACGCAGTAACCGACGATCATTCCTTTTTGAACGTCCGTCAAATCACCACCTCTGCCCATTGTGCTCACGTTACGCACAATGGCTCATCTGTCGTGGCCGGTCACTTACATCTCCGTGTGGTAGACCTTGTCACGTGCATTCTGTGACTCGCCTGGGCGGGTACACTGGGATCCCGGTGGTGGTCATATAATTCTGATATGACCATTTATATGTGGCTTACAGAACGCTACGTAAAGTTTGTTCTTCTTATTCACTCATTTTATGTGAAAAAGTCACTCAAATGAAATTCAAGAAAGATTTACTTACAGTTTGCCTCTTATCCAGCCGCACTTCACTAATGAAGAAAGTTTTTAAAATGATAGCTTCAATAACAACAGTCGGCACTTAGTCGAATTAACGTGAATTATAGTAGTTTGAAAAGACTAACACAAAATATGTACACTGAACTGTTAAAGGAGCAGATAAACTGGTACAGACGAGCTTATACAAAATACATAACAACTTCACCTATGCGCGTACTCGGTTGCGTCCGCCAGTGCGTATGTAAAGCGATAGACATCCTTGCCAGATGTCAGAGCTGTTTTCGGCATGAGAATGACAAGTAATAACGATTTAAGCGATTTTTAACGCGGTGTCATAGTTGGCGCTCGTGAGATGGGCCATAGTATTTCGGAGGTAGAAACGAAGTTCGGATTTTCACGAACGACCATTGCAAGTGTGTACCGTGACTACAAGAATTCCAGAAAATCGTCCAACCTACGATACCAGTGTGGCCTTAAAAAGACATTGGGTGAACGTGACCATCGTCGGCTGTCAAGAATCGTTTCACGCGATAGACGTGCAACACTCTCGCAGGTATCATCGGAATTCAATGCTGGAGCCTCAACAAGCATCAGCGTCCGGACTGTGCAACGTACCCTGCACGATATGGGCTTTGGGAGCCGACCACCAACTCGAGTCCCTTTGATGGGTGCACGACACAGAGCTATGCGCCTCGCTTGGACACGGCAACATCGTACTGGACACTTCATGACTGGAAACAAGTAGCCTGGTCTGACGAGTCGCGTTTCCAACTATATCGGGCAGTTGGAAGGATTCGTGTGTGGCACAAATCCCATGAAGCCATGGATCCCGCCTGTCAACAGGGAACTGTACCGGCCGTAATGGTATGGGGTGTGTTTAGCTGGACTTCACTGGGACCCCTGGTACATTTAAAAACGTCTACGACCGGCCACCGCTATGCGCGCGTCCTTTCTGACGAGGTACACCCGTTCATGTCCTGCATTCATGCTGATGGGTTGGGCCTGTTCCAACGGGACAATGCACCTCCACATAAGTGTCGGGACGCCACATTATGGTTAAAGGAGCATTCATCTGAGTTTGGGGTGTTGCTATTCCCACCCAAGTCCCCAGGTCTGAACGTGATAGAACATGCAACGCGCTATCGAACACAGGAATCCGAGACCTCGAAATACACCTGAATTGTGGAACGCTCTGCAGGAAGTATGGTGTGCATTGCCTACAGCATATTTTCAGAAGCTAGTGGAGTCCATGCGCCGTCGTATTTCTGCAGTCCTGCGCTCCCGTGGGGTCCTACCAAGTATTAGACTGGTGTACCAGTTTTTCTGGCACTTCAGTGTACATAGATTAATTCCTACAACGCGAATTAATCTAATGTTCACGTGACCATTGCTTATTTTATTTAAACCTCCTTGTTCTATTTATGCGTTCCAGTTTTTGGTCTAAGTTGTTTTAGTTTTTTGAAAAAGCCAGCACGTTGGCGAGTGAAACTTCGGCAGATCTTGAACGCTCATTTTACATATAAAAAACCGGATTATCTTTAGGAAGCTTGCACTTATTTGTTTTTAGTTGATTCCGGTTTGTCTGCGCTGAATCGTTCCCACGGATGAACAGGAAAACTAATGTAAACTCAGAACTTTAAGTTAATACTTCAAGCTCATCATATCTCTAATACTGTACATTTCTACAAGTTTTAAAAGAGTGCTTTTGTGTTCAAAGAATCTCAACTCTAGCAATAACGAAACACAAGAAGTAAAGTGATGCACATTATGAAGGAGCTACTTACCCTAAATTAAAGCACTTATATACTTAACTACTTAAAGGATCTGAATAGCTTTTATTTCAAAATGTATAGCAATTAGTAGTCTGTAACTCTTAATAACTGTTTTAGAAGCTAAATAGGATTCAGAGTATTTGAATGACTTACATGTTTTTGGTGTAAGATGGAAAAAAAAATTGGGGGAGTTTCAAATGTTCCGACTTTTCCCAAAAAAAGGACATTATTATTAGCAAACAGGTAATTTTTTAGTTTCCATTTTAGTTATAATTCAGTGAGTAATAGTTAAATCTTTTCACTTTTCTTTCATCCGAAGAATTCATTTTCGATCAGCTTATATTTTTTCGTAATTGTTCAAACACATATAAACAAACGGTTTTAACAACATTGTTAAAACAATAAGAAAACTCGGTAACAGAGGATAGTGAATATATTTCAAATACATGGTGGTAATAAAAATAGACGATGACATCGCTATGTCCACTTTATTTTATAAACAATGCATAGCAACTGAAGAATTGTTCTTCCGACACCGCTGGGATCGAAACCCAGATCTCTTGATAACTAGCCGAGTGCGTTCGCTTTACGCTTCGGTGCCAACAATTCACAACGATATGCGTAGTTTTATCAGTCAGCATTTGACTACACAAATTCTTATTGATAGGCTAGTTATCGAGAGATCTGGAGTTCGATCCCAGCGGTGTCGAAAGAACAATTTTTCAGTTGCTATGCGTTGTTTATAAAATAATGTGGACAGAGCGATGACATCGCCTATTTACATTTCGGTAACAGAACTGGTGATACACCAAGTACAGTAGTACCTATCAATAAGGGGCCCATGAGACCGGATGCTTTGTCCCTTACTGGGAGGTTCCTAACGAAATACGACCAACAAAATACGTATTAAATAAATACGTAATAGACATTCTAATTTAACAAGGAATGTAAATTTTCTATGTAAATAACAGTAAATCGTAAATACGATAAAAAAATTAAATACATCTGTATAAAACAGAAATACAGTACATGTATAAAAATACAGTGCCTGTACGTGAAACAGTAGAAAGTGCAGCACGTTTTTTTTTAAATAATCCGGCACAAGGATTTGTTTTGAAGCTTTCAATTTACAAGTATTTTTCTCTACATAATTATTAAGTTTACTAATCAAATTTAGTCCTTCACTGTCACCAACATTTAAAAAGAACTTATGCAACTGTCCGGCGTATTTTAAAGCTTTCTTAAAGTTTTTGATATCACAGATTTCCTTCTCTTCTACCTCATCACTTTCTGTATCCTCCAAGTACTCTCCTGTAATGCCTTCATTATCAACTACAAGAATAAAAGTTCTGATGTCTTCATTAGTATCGTCATAGATGGTAATATATTCTTTTATCGCAACATTACTGCCACTATCTTTGATAAGTTCACACAATTCTGTAATTTCTTCAGGGTGCTCACTCAGTGCACTTACTCTGGAAACTGAAGTAGTGCAGCTTGCCTTTTTAAAAGACTGTTTAACACAACTTAGACATATAGATTTAACAGTCGTAGTTATCCACTGTATTTCGTTCAATACATTGACAGACTTGGCAAACTTTTCATTGTTTTCATTAGAAGACAGCGACAGACCTTCAAGCAGTGCTTGACTTCAACAACAACAAGACAGAACTTGACCTTCAAGCAGTGCTTGACTTTAACAACAGGAAGGCAGCACTCGATCTTCAAGCAGTGCTTGACTTTAACAAGAAGACAGCACTTGATCTTCAAGCAGTGCTTGCTACTAAAGGTTGTTATGACTAAGTATTTTTTATTTTTGATTGGAACAATTTCTTTTTAAGAATTTTTTGGTTTCTCTAAGTGTCCCTAAAATAGAGTGTTCCATATACGGAGATAACTACATTAGGATCCTTATACCAAGGGACTGAGACTAAGGGAATTGTCCCATAAATAGAGATATCCTTTATCCGGAAGTGTACCATAAAGGAGGTAACACTGTATGTAAAACTAAAGTAACTATCGGTTTATTGGCGTTAAAGAATTAAACAAACATTTTGCCAAGCTTTGATTCAGCGACGGATGGCTTTTCAAGGTTAACAGCATAGAACAAACTGAATACCAGGACGTTACAATTTAAATGTGAGTATGATTTAGCAAAACAAATAAAGAATGATTAAATACAGAGCGTGTTCTGAATTTGAAGTCACGTGGTATGTTGGTTAGGCAAGTGGCAATTTGGAGGTGGAAAATGATAAGCATTGGATGTAAAGTTTCATCAACTCCAGGGAGACGTCGTCTTAATACGCTTTCCAACCGTAGGTTGAAGAAGTTCCTCTTGAAATAAACACTCACTGGCTTTTTCTCCACCGCCGTCTTCCCGTTCCATCCATCCTCCACCGCATGACCATTCTTGACTCACCTCTTTGCCCCTTCTGTGCTCAAGTAGCTGATGTCTCTCACGCGTATCTACATTGTGTCATTCTCCTTCCACTACTCCATCTTGCATTTTCCATTGCTCAACGTTCAGCCACAACTGATCTTCCTTTCGATGCCTATAAGATACTCCTCCTGCAGGTCTCTCCGCCAGTCAAGCTTCCACCCATCTGCTCATATATTTTCATCCTGGTGAAACACGTCATCTACGTATTTCATCAGCGCTGCCGAGATATCTCATCTCCTTATACCATTCACCAAGCTTCTGTGGAACTAACGTGCCACTTTCGGGAGCGTCTCCTCTCAAGACTTCGTCCAGAGAACCTTGTGGCCGTTGCCCAACAGAGAGAACCACTTTTCCGTTCCACCTGGTCTCCGGCCGCTTCCTATTTCGCCGGCATGCCAGCGACGTTGCAACTGACCGTCGGTAGCTTATAACCTCGTTGCTCCTAGCTCTGTTGAACTTAATTCAACGTGCATGCTCACCATTAGTTTTCGGAATCAAACTTCAACATAAAGCTTATATCTTCTAACAAATGTGAATATAATATGCACCATACTGTACAAATGTATATAGTCTTTCTTGTTTTTTCTCTTTGATTATCAGTTTTTCTACCAGTGCTAAGACATCGTAATTCCGTCTGCCTTAGGTTTCACATTGTCTACTTTGTCATCTACATTTCTCCTTTAGCATAGTGCTTCATTATAATATTCTTGTTCTGTTATTTGTCAGCACTATAATATACTTATGCTTCGAGACGAATTGTTTCGACTATCTCTGTTATTGTTCTTGTGCAAAATGCCTGTACCTCTTACCACGAGGCTCCTTTGTGAATCAATACATCGTGCTGTATATAATGTACATAGAATTTTAGAGTTTGTATATTTTACTGTACAATATATGTATCAGGACGCCCATGTTCGCCTCCTGAAGCCAACCTTGTTAATAAAATTGTGTTGAACTGAAGAAGCGTATATGCTCCAGCTTTGTCCGTCCGTCCGTCCGCACGATAACTCGCGTAAACATCGTTCGATTTCTATGAAATTTTAGTATGTGGTAGGGAAACACCTGGGGACGAACCCTATTGAAAATGGGGTTAATGGGGTCAAAGATCGCGACATAGGAACGGGATTCATTCCATTGTCCTTATGCGTCATTACTTGCGTAAATATGGTTCGATTTCAGTGAAATTTTAGTATGTGGTAAGGGACCACATAAGGACAAACCCTATTGAAAATGGGGTTAATGGGGTCAAAGATCGCGACATAGGAACGGGATTCATTCCATTGTCCTTATGCGTCATTACTTGCGTAAATATGGTTCGATTTCAGTGAAATTTTAGTATGTGGTAAGGGACCACATAAGGACAAACCCTATTGAAAATGGGGTTAATGGGGTCAAAGGTCGCGACATAGGAACGGGATTCATTCCATTGCCCTTATGCGTCATTACTTGCGTAAATATGGTTCGATTTCAGTGAAATTTTGGTATGTGGTAAGGGACCACATAAGGACGAACCCTATTGAAAAGGGCGAACTGGGGTCAAAGCTAACAACATATGAGCGGGATCCATTCCATTGCCCTTATGCGTCATAACTTGCGTAAATATATATATGGTTCGATTTCGGGGAAATTTCAGTATATGATAGGGGATCACCTGGGGACGAACCATATTGAAAATGGGTGAAATAGGGTCAAAGGTCAGGACATCGGAGCGGGATCCATTCCGTTGCCCTTATGCGCCATAACTTGTAAAAATGGTTCGATTTCGATGAAATTTCAGTATATGATAGGGGATCACCTGAGGACGAACCCTATTGAAAATGGGTGAAATAGGGTCAAAAGGTCAGGACATCGGAGCGGGATCCATTCCGTTGCCCTTATGCGACATAACTTGTAAAAATGGTTCGATTTCGATGAAATTTCAGTTTATGATAGGGGATCACCTTGGGACGGAACCCTTTTGAAAATGGGTGAAATAGGGTCAAAGGTCATTCAGGACAGCGGAGCGGGATCCATTCCATAGCCCTGCACCAAAACTTGAGAAAAAATGCTTCGATTTCGATGAAATGTCAGTATACGATAGGGGATCAACTGGGGACGAACCCAATTGAAAATGGGTGAAATGGGGTCAAAGGTCAGGACATCGGAGCTGGATCCATTCCAATGCCCTTATGCGCCATAACTCGAGTAAAAATGTTTCGATTTCGATGAAATGTCAGTATATGATAGGGGATCAACTGGGGACGAACCCTATTGAAAATGAGTGAAATGGGGTAAAAGGCCAGGACATTGGAGAGAGAGGGATCCATTCCGTTGCCTTTATGCGTAATAACTTTAATAAAAAAGGGTTCGATTTCGATGAAAGTTTAGTATGTGCTAGGGGACCTCCCGGGGACGAGTCCTACTGAAAATGGGTGAACTGGGGTTAAAGGTCTGGACACAGGAGGGGGACTCATTCCATTGTCCTTGTGCGTCATAACTTACGTAAAGATGCTTCGATTACGACAAAACGTTTTCGTGTTGTTCCGGAGGTATACTGAACCAATTCTGTTTAATATCATCGAAATGGGGTCAAAGGTCAGGGCACAGGAGCGAGATTTATTCCACAGCCATTATCCTCATAACTTGAGTAATGATTTCTGGTATGTTGGAAAGCGTATCATAATCAATGCATTGCATGATTTTACTAACTTGTTTAAGTGTATTCTAGTTCAGTGGACAGATTTATTATTTTATTCATTTCGGAACGACTGGCGGAGACATCAAAAAGACCGAGGATACACGATACAAATGCACTAATCCATCCACTCAACTCCAGTACCTGGGATCAATATCCTATGTTCCAGGCGTTTCTTACAGCCTTAAGAACACCCTAGGAAAGGTAGGACTCACAGTTGGAAACAGTTCAAAAATTTTGGACCCAGACTCGACCGTCAGATAATCGGATCAGACCCGTACCTAACCCGGACAAATCTGCTTTGAACTATAAATTTGATTATATCATCATCATTGTCAATCATTATCAGTCCGCTGCCGGATGAAGGTCTCCCCAAGTTTCTTCAACAATGGACTGTCTTGGGCCAGTTTCCTTCATCCACCCATCTCCCACGAAGTCTTCTTTATAGTCTTTCCCTGTCCCTTGGAATCCAGTCTAAATTTTCAGTTGTTCATCGGGGGTACTTTTTTTTTTTGGCAATATATCCAGCCCATTGCCATTTCAGGGATTTTACTCTGGTCACGATATCTTCCACTCTTGTCATATTCTTTATCAACGAGTTCCTTGGTTTATCTTTCTTGGTTACACCAAGCATTCATCTTTTTATGCCTCTTTCAGTTGTCTGCTGTCTTTGTATGTCTTTTTTAGTTAAGGTCCACATCCCTGCTCCGTACGCAAGCACTGGAAGGATGCATTAATTAAATACTTTTATTTTATGACATAATGGCATATTGCTCTTAAAATTTGTACTGTTTCTTCCAAAAGCTCTCCAACCAAGTTTTATACGTTGATTAATTTCTTCATCAATGTGACCTTTGCTTGATATCTGCTGTCCAAGGAAAATGTAGGTATCAGTTAGCTCCAGCTTTCCCCGATCAGTCGATAAATGTTCATTTCTTGTAAAGGCATTGTACTTCAGTTTTTTCTTTTGAAAGTTCATTTTTAATCCCATTTCTTTACCTTTCTCATCAAGTTCCTGGATCATACTCTGCCTCTCTGAAGTACTACTTCAAAGACCTCTGAAGGGTTCTTTGAAATACTTTTTTTTTCTTTTTCAAAAATAAAACCTGGTCGAAATCGGAACAGGGACACCTTGACTCGACCCGATAGACCCGCAAGAAATTGTCAACCCGGTGACCCGCTGACATTTCTGGTAGAACTCGGTGTAGGCGTAAGGATTCCAACATCCTTATACGGCATAATTACAAGATGCTCAGACAGACCTCCAGTCACTACTGAGGCTGATATTTATGCCATACTGCTATTATACCCTGATGGTATTCAACGATATTACATCGGAATGACTAAACGATCGTTAGGGACTAGAATCAGCCAACTCAAAAGAGAAGGTAAGGAAGGTAGAACATACATATCTCTTTCCAGTTAAGTGAATTTCAAGCCCGCAGTCAGGGCCCGCTTAAGGTTTTATGGTGCCCTAGGCACAGTAAGCGTTGCGGGGCCCCTACAGCAAAATGATAATCACATTCTCAGTAGTACCTCTCTATATTTTTTCAGGACAGTTTTCTACCTGCACTTTTGTTATTATATAATGTTCTATATGGCTTTTATCGATTATGAAAAAGCCTTTGATTCGGTGAAACCATCAGCAGTTACAATGGCTCTGAAAACCTGCGGTATTGAAGATGCATACATTAATATTATTAATAACATCTATGAAAATGCAAGTGCAAAGATTAGGCTGTTTGAAAATACAACACACATAAAAATTGGAAAGGGAGTGAGACAAGGTGACACCATATCTCCGAAGCTCTTTAATGCCACATTGGAGGGTGTTTTTCAGTCACTGAGCTGGGAAAACAAGGGGATAAAGATTAATGGAGATTATCTAACTCACCTTCGTTTTGCTGATGACGTAGTCATTTTTGCAACTAGCCCATCAGAGCTGCAGAGTATGATCCAGGAACTTGCTGACAAGAGTAAAGAAGTGGGATTAAAAATGAACTTTCAGAAGACAAAAGTGATGTTCAATGCTTTTACAAAAAATGAAGATTTATCGATTGATGGAGAAAAGCTGGAGATAACAGACACGTACGTTTATCTTGGACAGCAGATATCAAGTGAGGGTCACATTGATGAAGAAATTAATCGGCGTACAAAACTTGCCTGGAGAGCTTTT
Source organism: Macrothele yani (assembly GCA_039090855.1). Lineage (NCBI taxonomy): Eukaryota > Metazoa > Arthropoda > Arachnida > Araneae > Macrothelidae > Macrothele > Macrothele yani. The sequence continues at coordinate 153,031,585 of CM077011.1, forward strand.
GGAAGAAACAGCATAATTTTCAAGAGCAATATGCCATTATGTCTTAAAAGAAAAGTGTTTGATCAATGCATCCTTCCAGTGCTTACGTATGGTGCAGAGACGTGGACCTTAACTAAAAGAGACATACAAAGGCTGCAGACAACTCAAAAAGCATGGAGAAGTGCATGCTTGGTGTAACCAGGAGAGATAAGAAGAGGAACTCGTGGATCCGAAAAATGACAAGAGTGGAAGACATCATGATCAGAGTTAAATCCCTGAAATGGCAATGGGCTGGACATACTGCCAGAAGGACAGATCATCGATGGACAGCCGAAATTTTAGATTGGATTCCAAGGGACAGGAAAAGACCCAGAAGAAGACCACATGGGAGATGGGTGGATGAAATTCGAAAGTATGCAGGGGTGACATGGAGGAGACTGGCACAAGACAGACCGTTGTGGAGGAAACTTGGGGAGACCTTCGTCCAGCAGTGGATTGATAATGGTTGACAATGATGATGATGATGATATGTTGATAAAAGTGAGATCACGAGATGGCAACACTTACTACCACTTGAGAATTACGAACCATCTAAGTATGATTCTACCATTCGTTCATATGCTGATATGTGCCTTAAAACTAAAACCTCCAACCAAAAAAAAAAACAAATCTTGGCATGCGAAAGATACCAGGTACTCTCTCGATCTCTTTTTTTTTTTTGAATTCTTTGCTTTCTCCTATGTCTTTGTCTCAGTTTAATTCCATTTTCCTCTGCACTAAGAGCTGAATTGGAAATGTTTTGTGTTTTCACATTGTCAGGTTTTCTATTTGTAACCTGAACTAGAGCACATATGACACAAATATCAGCTTTTTCCAGTGCCCAAATATACCATCGCGACGAAAAGTGGGATGAACTTGTCCTGTCAAGGCTGGGGCTAATCCACTAGGGTCTAACCCCCATGGCAGTGACTGCCTACCCTTAGTGGTTCTAACCTACTAGGGTCTAATCCCATAAAGCAGGATGAAGGGATTTTAGGATTTTCTGTTATCCGCCACTCGGCACTAAAATTCGTCCTGCAAAGTGGATAGCTGTGGTCAAGCTTCCAAGACCATGACTAGCATTGCCTTTTTTCTAGAAGTAATTGAGCATTCAATGAAACATAGCACCACTGAACAATAAAAATAAAACGTAAGACGCCACTGGTCATTCAGGCAGGACATACGTATGTGATAAAGTGATTAAAATAATTATTTTTATTTGATCGTTCCTAATAAAATTTATTATTTCATCATTTTTATTATAAATTACTTTGCTAATTTCTGTACTTTAATTCTCTCAATAATGATTCTTATTTTCATGATATCAATTAAATATCTAGTGATAACTAATTGAGGCAAAAATTAATTTTCCGCGAAGATATCAACAGTATATCGGTTTTGTTTACAAATTAATGGCATATTTTCATGCAGAATTCATCGATATTTTTACCCTCCCCAGAAAAAATTCGTAGTTGCGTTCCTGATTCTGACACACTGTTTATTGTACGACCCAAAGAAGACACAAGATTGTTTTCTTCAGGTTGTTTCTCGGAATGCAACTAAAAAAGTTATTAATCAAGTGGTCCAACAGGCTCTGTTTTTATACTACGTAATTTATTACGAACTCCCAATCGCGCTGGAATTCGACGAACCCCAAGCAGAAAGTTCTCTTTGGTGAATAGTATGACAGCGCCATCTATGGGCATATTTCTAAACTTCTGAAGTTTCTCTGGAGTATTCCATAAAAATCCTGGAGTTCCGCGTTTTAATTCACTTTAGGAATAGTTGCAGAGAATGAAATGTCTTAATAGTCAGGTTTTGTTTATCTCTGCTTATTTCGAAAACTTCTTGAATTACAATTTGCCATATAACATTTTTAATGACGGCAAGAGATACGTATTTTCTATATCCTATACAAACGACAACAGCAGAGATGTTCAAAAGTTTCACATGCCCATATGTATATTTATAAGTAGCATGTAAACACTAAATATCTCTTATAAATCTTCCATGTACAGAGTAAGATAATAATTGAAAGGTGTGTCTACGTTTAATTCTTTCAGTTAAAAAAATTATATTTTAGCAACGGGTTGCCGAACTTCCCTTCATTTAATTTTTTTTTTGTATTGAAATTTTATTTTAATTTTTTTGCCGAAAAAATATTAGATAATTTTTTATTCGAAATGCAACAAGCGGTACCTCAGAAAAAGAAAGTAGAAATGTAAAAATTTCCTGAATGTTCCTTATGTGGGCGACGAATACTAAACCAAAGAACGTAGATCTTACATTTGATTTTAATATCTAAAATTACTTTGATGAGTACGAGTCCATTACTGATTCGTGAATATTAAAGTTGTAGTTGTTTTATTATAGGTGAGCGCCTGGCATCTTTAAAATCTAAAGGAAGTTTCTTTTTTTTTTTTAAATTTAGCTACCTTAATCAGCATCTAACTCTTTAATTATTCTTTATTAATATTTATTAATATCAAGTTAATCTTTTATTAACTTGATGACCCTAATAAAGTAGGGATGCACGTCACCAGAGCCCATTTTAGAGGGAAACTGCAGCCCGGGTCCCGCGGTTTCAAAGGGCCCAGAATTATACACGATGTTTGAAGAATTAACAGAGTTCTACACTTTTGTTTTGCTTTTCAGATAGCACAGCAAACACTATAAAAAACTGCCTTGTCAAAAAAAAAAAATTCTATCTCTTTCTGCTTTTCAGGAGGAGTCTGTAAAAAGTATAGTCTCCCCCAGTCTATCCTCAAATCTTTCGAAAGCATTATAGATGGGGGGTTTTGTACATATATGTAACTGGGGGAGATTTTCAATCATTAAGAATTCGTTTGAATCATGACATTTGGATCAAATTATTTTGCCCACTACGAAATAATTTCAACGAGCTGAACCCCGGAGTGGGGGAGGATTTTAAAGCAGAACTGAACTGGTATCCATTTTTCAACCATACATTTTTGCATTTTCTTGCCACCACTGATTCGTCCATGAATCATGGGATACAAACTTCAATATCGCGGGATATTTTTATGGCTTCCTCATCATATTTTGGGAATATTTTCTCCTGAGTATTTTTATTCATCCACCCATAGTGAAATCCTAGATGTGGCACTAATACTGGTGCCCCAAAATACTGTCCAGCCCCCGGGGCCCCTGTCTCCTTAAATGTGCTCTGCACGTCACCCAACCCCAATTTAGGGTCATCGAAGTTAATAAAACCTGCGGTTTGCTGAACTCGCATCTCTTGCAAGAAAAGAATCAGTGAAGTCAATGATTGACGTAATCGTCCTAACGAGCAGATCGTGACTACAAACTGTAGCTAGGCTATCGATGTGGAAGCGTGCTCAACAGTTTTTCATTGGGACAGGGTGTAAACTTCTGAAGTCTTGAAACCAAAGTTTTTACAAAATAAAAAAATTAATAAAAAAAACTCGTTTACATTGCATGTGCAACACATTAATAGCCATGTGGTACTAAACTTTGATTTCTAAAATATATCAAGCACATTATGGTAATGGGGAAAAGCAGTTGAAACGGCATTTAGATGCAAATGCAATGGTGATATCTCTTTTCAGCACGTCCTCAAAAAAAAAAAAAAAAAAAAAAAACGAGTTTTGTGTTAATCACTGTGTTCCCCTCCGTCTGTGTACACTATGTTCCCCTCCGTCTGTGTACACTATGTTCCCTTCCGTCTGTGTACACTATGTTCCCCTCCGTCTGTGTACACTATGTTCCCCTCCGTCTGTGCACGTATTAGTCCGATTTGAAAATTCCATTTTGCATTGCGAAGTCTGAACTGTGCAACGATGATCCTTGCCTTTGCCCCTTTTTCCGACGCATAACTTTGCCACCAGATGGCGGAGATGCAAATACTATCGAAATCGGTATATACTTTATTCCATATCATTGTTTCTGAATATCAGGTTTAAATAAATTATTTCTTCTATTCGATACCTTTTAAAACGAAACCGTTTGCCTGAATTTTTTTTTTCAAATAATGCGTAGTTTTCACGCTATAGGGCGTAAATGTATATTGCATTTATTCCACCATCTCTGCTTCTAAAAATCCGATTGAAAAAATAATTTTTGTGTCGAATAAAGTTCGGGTGTAAAATGGTTTACATATAAGTTCTAAATTTTCGTAGCGCACAGTTCTGCCACTAGTGGGCGTAAGTATAATTTTTCTCTTTTCGATATGATTGCAGCGCCATCTGCACTCCTAAAAAACTTCATTGAAAAAATTATTTTTCGATCAGTCTGTACTCATCATTGAAAATTTTTTGTGCGTAATTCCTGCACGTGATGATGCACAGTTTTTCCGCCAGAGGGAACAGATTCGTTTTCCCTGGTACCTCTGCTTCTAGAAGTCCGATTAAAAAAAGTTATGCCTTTGTGTGACAGCTTTCCTTCAAAGGGAATATTTTGCATATCATTTCAATTTTTTAACGCACAGTTTTGTCACTAGAGAGCGAAAGGTCATGTTTCTATGTGCAACATATTTGCAGCCGATCTGTGTGTCTAAACTCCCGACTGAAAAAATTCCTTTTCAGTCTCATACCGCTCACTACGAAAACAATTGGTTCGCATTTTCAGTCCAAAATAATACATGATTTATCCGCCAAAGGGAGGAAATGTAAAATCTATTTTTCAGAATATCTATGCTCATGAACCTCGAATTTCGCCGCCCCGGTGGCGCAGTGGTCTAAGCGATGGCCTCTGATCATTCGTCCGTGAGGCGTCCGGGTTCGAATCCCGGTCAGGCATGGATGTTGTGTTTGTCTTACGGCACTGGCTCTCTCCCTTCCCTGGAACCAGTGACCCTAAATTAGGGACGGGCGACTGCTTATAGCCCATTGAGTTGCTCACGGTGGTCGTTAAACCTCCAATCAAAAAAAAAAAAAAAAAAAAAAAAAAAGAACCTCGAATTTCAAAAATTAATTTAACACCGTAACTTTGTGGAACATTTAGCATATACTGCTGGATTTTTTGTGGTTCGCAGTTTGGACCCTCGCTGGCGTTAGTATGTGTTTCTGTTTGCTACTGTACCTCAGCTGCAAGTATCCTATTGAAAAAAATCGCTTTGTACTGCATGACATTTCCTATGGTAAAGATTGCGAACCTTATTCTCCTAAAATAATACTCAGTTTTCTTACTCGCAGCGCATATGTAATTTTTTTTTTCCATCTCTTCTTCTAAAAGTCGTATTTGAAAAATTATTTTTCCATCGCATAGTTTTTGCTATAAATGATATTTTCCGCGCATTTTCTACTCTTGAATAGATCAAAATTCTGCCAGCAGTGAGCAGGGGCGTCAGTGCATATATTTCTATTTAAAGAGTATCCCCAATTTTAAAAATCCATTGGGAAAAGGGTCCTTTCTTTGTATGATATTCTTCATCATGAAAACATTTTGAACCCATTTGCTTACTACCCATTAAGACACTTTAACTTCTATCATGTTTTCCTCTTTATTTGTTCTTCGTGCTCGATCGGAAAAATTCTATTTACCTGGGATATCTTCCGATTGGAGAAACGATTTGGGATTTCTTGTTGCACGGATTTGTGCCGCAATTGGGCTTAAGTTTTAATTGTTTTCATTCATTATAAACAACTGCTTGCATTACGTATTTTAAATAACGTAAAATTTTCCCACTAGAGGACTAAATGCATCCTCTTTTTACTTTGGCATTTTCTTCTTGTTTTTCGAAATCCCCGCTCGTTATGTAAGCCAATGATCAGAAGAGTTTCAAAAAGATGTTGTCTATGTTTCCATTTTCTTTTGACAAAATTAATTATTTTTTTCAGATTTTTCAATATTTAATACACTTCATTATTTTGAAGTTAACCATTCCTAGCGTGTTCAAAAGTCTTATCTTCATTATCAGCTTAGCCTGTCCTCACCGGTTTTGAAAAAACAAGTTAGTAAAATCATGCAATGCATTGATTATGATACGCTTTCCAACATACCAGAAATCATTACTCAAGTTATGAGGATAATGGCTGTGGAATAAATCTCGCTCCTGTGCCCTGACCTTTAACACCCATTTCGATTATATTCCACAGAAATGGTTCAGTATACCTCCGGAATAACATGATAAAGTTTTGTCGTCGGAATCGAAGCATTTTTACGTAAGTTATGACGCATAAGGGCAATGGAATGGATCACGCTCCTTTGTCCTGACCTTTGATCCCATTTCTCCGATTTTCAATAGGGTTCATTCCCAAGTAGTCCCCTACCATATACTGAGCTATCATCGAAATCGAACCATTTTTTCGCACGTTATGACGCATAAGGGCAATGGAATGGATCCCGCTCCTATGTCCTGACCTTTGACCCCATTTCGCCCATTTTTAATAGTGTTCGTCCCAAGGTGGTCCCCTACCACAAACTAAAATTTCATCGAAATCGGTCCATTTTTACGCGAGTTATCGTACGGACAGACAGACGACAAAGCTGGAGCATATACGCTTCTTCAACCTACGGTTGGAAAGCGTAAATGAACAAAAACAAGTTAGTAAAATCGTGCAATGCATTGATTATGATACGCTTTCCATCATACTAGAAATCATTACTCAAGTTATGAGGGAAATGGCTGTGGAATAAATCTCACTCCTGTGTCCTGACCTTTGATCCCATTTCGATGATATTCAACGGAACTGGTTCAGTATACCTCCGAAATAACATGATAAAGTTTTGTCGCAATCGAAGCAATTTTACGTAAGTTATGATGCATAAGGACTATGGAATAGATCCCGCTTCTGTGTCCTAACCTTCGACCCCATTTCGCCCATTTTCAATAGGATTCGTCCCCAGGCAGGTCCCTACAACTTACTAACATTTCATGCAAATCGAAAACATTTTACCTAAGTTATGACTCATAATGGCGATGTTAGTGATTCCGCTCCTATGTCCTCACCTTTGACTCCCATTTCGCCAATTTTCAATAGGGTTTGTCCCCTGGTGGTCTCCTACCACATACTAAAATGTAATCGAAATCGAACCGTTTTTACGTTAATAATGACGCATAAGAGCAGTGGAATGGATCCCGCTCCTATGTCTTGACCTTTGATCCCATTTCTTTCACTTTCAATAGGATTCCTTCCTAGGTGTTCCCCTACCACATACTAAAATTTCATCCAAATCGAACGATTTTTACGTGAGTTATCGTGCGGACGAACATACGCACACAACGCGTGACGTAATGAAGCAGATGGGAATCGCGACCATCTGCTCGCAAGAGTGTAACGTCATAAAACTTTAATAGGATCCACACACAACGCGTGACGTAATAAGACAGATGGCGTGACCGCGCGCCAATATCTAATGGGACGACGCCATGACACTAAACTAAAATCGTGGTAATTTGGGGTGGCTATTTAACCCACTAAACGAATTTTCCTAAAGTCGAGATGAAGCTCAACCGATTTCTAGTACCAGAACACGGTAGGTTAACGACTTCCATCAAAATCCTTAGAGCCGTTTTCAAAATAAAATTTACATACATACAAGAATTGCTCCTTTAAGGTGAACGTCAACTAATTTTGCTTCCTGTACTTCGAATGGAAAAATTTCTGTACAGATTTTCTTCCCAATTAATGCGTTCCCAAGGATGAAAATTTGAACATCGATTAAAATAGCTTCATTTTATAACTTGGAATACCTAATATTTTCTAAAACATAACCATAATTATGCAATCCAACATTTGTTTGTCTACTGACGTCATCAAAGTACAGGTCGCGCCATCCATTTTCTGGTTTCAACACCACCAAAGGAAAAGTTATTGATTTTTAATATAATTACGGTTATGTTTTAGAAAATATTAAGTATTCCAAGTTATAATGTGAAGTTATTTTAATCGATGTTCAAATTTTCATCCTTGGGAACACATTAATTGTGAAGGAAATGTGTACAAAAGTTTTTCCATTGGAAGTATAGGAAGCAAAATTACTTGACGTCCACCTTAATGATATGGGATAAGGGCGATGGAATGGATCGCAATCCTATGTCCTGACCTTTGACCCCATTTCGTCCATTTTCAATAGGGTTTGTCCTCAGGTGGTCTCCTACCACATACTGAAATTTCATCGAAATTAAACCATTTTTACGCACGTTATGACGCATAAGGGCAATGGAATGCATCCCGCTCTTATGTCCTGAACTTTTACCCCAATTCACTTATTTTAATTAGGGTTCGTCCCCAGGTGGTCCCCTACCACATAGTAAAATTTCATTGAAATCGAACCACATTTACGCAAGTTATGACGCCTAAGTGCAATGAAATGGATCCCGCTCCTACGTCGTGACCTTTGACCCCATTTGTCCCATTTTTAATCGGGTTCGTTCCCAGGTGGTCCCCTACCACATACTAAAATTTCATCGAAATCGAACCATTTTTACGCCAGTTATCGTGCGGACAGACGTACGACGGACAGACGGACGGAGAAAGCTGGAGCATATACGCTTCTTCAACCTACGATTGGAAAGCGTAAAAAATATGTCTCTATCTTCTCTAATAAGGAAGTTAATGCCTGGCAGACCTTCAGTGGCGAATTAATTATTTTTTACGCTTTCCAACCTTAGGTTGAAGAAGCGTATATGTCCAGCTTTGTCCGTCCGCACGATAACTCGCGTAAAAATGGTTCGGTTTCGACGAAATTTTAATATGTGGTAGGGGACAACCTGGGGACAAACCCTATAGAAAATGGGCGAAATAGGGTTAAAGGTTAGGACATAGGAGCGGGGTCCATTTCATCGCCCTTATGCGTGATAACTTACGCAAAAATGCTTCGATTGCGACACAACTTTATCATGTTGTTCTGGAGATATACTGAACCAATTCTGCTTAATATCATCGAAATGGGGTCAAAGATCAGTTCACAGGAGCGAGATTTATTCCACAGCCATTATCCTCCTAACTTGACTAGAAATTCTTCTATCGCGACGAAACTCCAATACAACAGGATTGTACAGAATAATGTGAACACCACGCTCATAGGCGTGACTTTTAATGCATCTGCGTACGTCGCAATACGCAAAAGATATCCCCCGTCTTTTTCGTTGTAATATCTTTCTTTACAACCTCAAGGTCTTGTTTAAGTGCGTTTAAAGTGTCTTATTGCAAAATTTCTTTCAGGGTGACGACGAAATGAACGACCTAATGGACTTCGAAAGAGGGCTAACTGTTGGTGGCCGGCTAGTTGGTGCCTCCGTGACAACAGTCGCCAGGGTAGTGGGGGTACTGTGTCTACAGTCATGACAGCATGCCGTGTTCGCGGCAAAATCTCGTCTGCGAAAGGCAAGAGGGACCGGAAAACCACCCTGACTGATAGAGACAGGAGAGCATTAAAGAGGATTGCTACCCGTAATAAGACCACGACGCCGGAAATTAGTGAGGAGCTCAATCTGCATCTCTAGTCCCCAGTATCAACTACAACAGTGTGCAGGGAACTGCATAAACAAGATATCCATGGCAGAGCTGCTATTGCAAAACCTCTGGTGACCCGGGTGAATGCACAACGGTGATGGCAGCAGTGCCAAGAGCATACAACGTGGACTGCTGATGCATGGAAATGTGTAATGTGGTCGGATAAATCCACATTCACACTATTCCCCACAGCAGGACGTGTTTACCTGTGGAGAACATCGTCAGAAGCGTACAACCCAGACCGTCTGCTCCCAACAGTGCACATTGGCGATGGTTCTGTCATGCTCTGGGGAGTCGTATCGTAGTTTTCAGCAGGTCCCCTGATCACCTTGAAAGGACAGATGACTGGCAGTGTGTATAAAACCATTTTGGCCGACTTTTCCTAGGTGATCACATACTTCTGTCTAACCCCTGTATGTTGCGTTTTGTTTCTCCAGTGCTATTGTTTTTACTTCATTAAAGGTGAAAAAAGAAAGAAGTATGTTGTTAGATTGTAAACAGCTGAGTTGTAAGTTCAGTAACCTTAAACAGATTTTTCTTATTACATAAGTTTACCTATCACGGCTTTTTTGGTTTCTTTATGTTTTGTAGCCAAATTCTCTTTTTTTTATCGTTTCATTTAACAGGCATAACTATTCCATTCAATTCAGTTTATTTAGCTGTCACATTAAAACTAAAAATACAAAGTAATATAACAACACTGTAAGTAATTGTGACAGCAAGGGAGATCTGGGAAAAGGCCGCAAAAGTCCTGACAAGGCCCTGATCTCCCTATACAAATGTTGGTAAGTCTGAGTTGTACGTGAAAGTACGGCGCATAACATTTAAAGGCATTAGTAGAAATTAGTATTAGTAAAGTTGTTTCCTATACCCCTTTTTCTCCATCCTCCTCCCAACTTTTCCCACTTCCCTACTACTTTTCCCTCCTGTTCCCATTTTCCTAGTGTATCGCTTTGATCCCTTCTCCCCCCCCCACGTTTTTTTTTTTTTTTTTTACATTTTCCGTTTCATTTGTCCTTATTCCATTTTTCCCCTTTTTTATATTCTTATTAGTCCCACAGTGCAAAGTTTTTATTTTTTTAAATAGATTGAAATCCTTTATTATTGTAAGATGACGAGGTAGAGAATTCCAAAGTTGAGGCCCAGTATAAGAGACTGTTTAACATACTGAGTCCCGAAAAAAATTGGCCTCACTTGAGATCCACCTCTAGTATCATAGTCATGGGTATCAAATAATGTATGATCTATATTATTTTTTATTCTCCGGTACATGGCTTTTTCCAAATTATAGTTATATAATTATTTTAATGTTATATTTATTTGGGTCAACGCGCATATACACCATATTGACAAAAGTCGCCGAACACCCTTTCAAAAGCAAAATGAATGGATCCGCTGCGTTGTTAAGATGCGCGGTACAGCTGAAAATGGTACTGTATAAAACAAGCCTGCAGCTGACCGCGATCATATCGCACTGTGAGGCTAAGTGAAAATTTCGCGGCGGGAGGGAAATGACTTTGAGTGTATTGCTCATAAGAGAAACCGAGAGGCGTTTAAACATACCCAAGTCAACTGTTTTCAATGTACTGAATAAGTGGAAGATACATGGCGTGCCTGAAGCAGCAAAACATACCAGCAGGCCAAAGAAAATCAGAAATAGAGGACGTTGATGCATCAAGAGAGTCGTTACAGCTAATCGACGGAGTTACTACACAAGACCTCAGGTGAGTAAAAATGCTGGAATCTCCGTATGTACACGTATCGTTCGCAGAGAACTTCATTCCATGGGATACCGTAGTCGTGCGGTTGCTCATAAGACTTTCATCTCCACTCGGAATGCTACTCGTCGTTTAGCATGATGTACAGAAAATTTATCGTGGACCGTAGATCAACGGCAACGGGTCCTATGGACTGATGAATCCAGATGCACGATCCATCAGTCTGATGGCCGTGTGTGGGTATGGTGGCAGCCGGGGGAACGCTATTTACCACAGTGTACACTGTTCCTACGGTCAAGTTTGCAGCTAGCAGTGGTCAAGTTTGCAGCCTCTCGTGGTATGGTTCCAGCCCATTGGTTATCGTGGACAAACTTGTTAACCAGCACGTCTACCTCGATATTCTGGACAATTATGCCCTACCAACTCTGTGGCAATACTGTAGAACCGAGCTTTGTTGGTACCATCAGGATAATGCACCGAGACAGTTACGGCGTGTAATTCCGTATCGTGTGTGGACTGGCCAGCACAGAGCCCCGATCTTAATCCCATAGAGCACGTATGTGATGAATTAGAGCGCCGCATAAGAAGTTTGGAACCGAGGCTTACTACTAAGCAACAGTTAGCGGCAGCATTATGTACTGAATGGAAGCGCTGTGTTCCAAAACCTTGTCGAAAACTTGTCTCGAAGCGTCAGTGCATGTATTAAGACCAAAGGCTGACCGACAATAAAATGCTATGTTGTGTTTCTCTTCTAGGTGTCCGGTGACTTTTGTCAATATAGTGTATATTAGGTGAGTTCATGTGCTGCTATACGCCAGTGGAGCTGCCGGTTCTCACCTTGATATAGAATGAATTTCGAAAATTAATCATTAACGATTAATCTCTAAATCGGATAAATACAGTGCGGCTAATTAATTCAAATGACGTCAATTAAGTAACATTTTCTTTCATTCCATCTGAGAGTTGTAACGACCGTATCCTTCTCCATCAACGAGAAAGCAGCCCATCTGCTTCAGTGGTCAACAGTTCCGGATTTCGCGATAATAACATGGTCTCAGGAATGTTTCATAATTGTCGGCTAACTATAAATACGTTTCTGATGGGAGCAACGCTGCATCGTAGACAAGAACCGGCGAGCAGAACATGCTGTACCTATTAAAATATCATTTCTTCGAACTGGTCGTTGTTCATCTAATGCAGTCTGTCGCTTCTTTTTGCTCTTAATTATCCAGCATGACGGGAAGGGTGGCCAGACGGGCATATCCATTCGACTGGTTATGAGGCATGGGCAATTAGCATTCGTCCTCCGACTGGGTCGTTCCATGACCTTGATGACAAAGTTACCGGATTCCTCATAATATTCCTTCACTTAATTTTAATTTTCAACCTCAGGGTTCGCGTGCCTGGATGCGACCTTGGCAGAGTTGAGTGATCCGCATAACCTAAAAAGTCTAGAAAATAAAAATGAAAGCCTCAGGTTTTCCTTCCAAAGTATACCAACGGTTAAATAGAAACAAAGATTTGTCTGATTGATTCCCAGTTAACGTTCTAATTATGAGATTTAGGGTTATTAGTAAGACTATACAGTTAGCATACAAATTTCACAGGTCTACAAGATATTACGTATTAAAAGTGATTTGAGTCATATTAGCAGATACTGTACATATTTGCAGTGCTAATTGCAAGTAATATTTTAGTTTTACTCTACCAGAAGAGGGGTTTTTCCCCGAAGTGATATAGCAAAAAGACGTCGCTCATTTGATGTCAGAAGCTGACATCGCTCATTAATGCTAGAAGCTGACAGAAAAACACACATAACGCAGGTGATTGTTGGCCACCGTAGCGTAAGGTTAACGCGCTCGGCTAGATATCGAGAGATCTGGGATTCGGATCCCCAGGTGTAACCAGATAACAATTTTTCGGTTGCTATGTGTTGATAAAACGTGGAAAGCTCGATGTCTTTGTTTATTCACTGACGCCACGTATTTGGAAGATTTTCACTTTGGATTTAACTGCTGTAATTAATATTTAGCCAGTGCCGTTAATGCTTATGAGAAGGAGACGTCTCAGTAGCTGAGCCCATCTTACGGATTTAGGATGTCAGAAGCTGACAGAAAAACACACATAGCGCCGTTGATTGTACGCCACCGTAGCGTAAGGTTAACGAGCTTGGCTAGATAGCGAGAGATCTGGGATTTGGATCTCCAGCGGTGACCGGATTACAATTTTTCGGTTGCTATATGTTGATAAAACGTGGAAACAGCGATGTTTTTGCTTATTCACTGACGCCACATATTTGGAGGATTTTCACTTTGTTATATAGCACCTTTTTGTTGTTGTTGTTTGGCCACCGTGAGCAACTCGATGGGCAGTCGCCTGTCCCTAATTTAGGACCAATAACTCTAGGAAAAGGAGACATCGTGAGCCGTAAGACAAACATAACATCCATGCCTCACTGGAATTCGAACCCGGATCCATCTCGGATTAATGGTGGGATGCCAATGCTTAGACCACTGCGTGCGCACCGGAGTGGCATAGAACTTCGGGCAGTGTATGCGTAAAATACATTATCAAATAGGAAAAATGTAGAAAAAGAAAGTAATTTTTTTTTATTGGAGGTTTAACGACCACTGTGAGCAACTCAGTGGGCTATAAGCAGTCGCCCGTCCCTAATTTAGGGTCACTGGTTCCAGGGAAGGGAGAGAACCAGTGCCGTAAGACAAACACAACATCCATGCGTCACCAGGATTCGAACCCAGACCCCATTCGGACGAATGATCAGAGGCCATCACTTAGACCACTGCGCCACAGGGGCGGCAAATAATTTTTACACCCATCACGTTTAAAATATTTATACATATGCTTTATTCTTACATGCAGTTAGTTTCAGACTCCATGTAACATATCTGTCTTTTACCTTCAAAACTGCGCTTCTTACATTTCAGTTTATGCCTCCGGGCCGCCCCGGTGGCGCATTGGTCTAAGCGATGGCTTCTGATAATTCGTCCGAAAGGGGTCCGGGTTCAAATCCCGGTGAGGCATGGATTTTGTGTTTGTCTTACAGCACTGGCTCTCTCCCTTCCGTGGAACCAGTGACCCTAAATTAGGGACGGGCGACTGCTTATATGAGTTGCTCACGGTGGTCGTTAAACCTTTAATCAAACAAAAATAAAATGCCTCCAGGTTCGAGTCTTGGATGCGTCATGGGTGGTATGCTTGTCTTATGGCCCTGGCTCTCTCCCTTCCATAGAGACACTGTCCGTAAATTAGGAACGGGAGGCTGCTTATAGTCCTTTGAGCCTATAGCCTTTATTTGTCCGTGATGGATTCTAACCCATATCTTTCTACTCGGGAGAGACTATTCCCCCAACTTAACTACGCTGGCAGGCTCTCGAATTTCATCCCCCCATCTTCCACGTGGTCTTCTTCTCGATCTTTTGCCGTCTCTTAGTATCCAGTTTAATATTTTAACTGCCCAACGGTGGTCAGTTCTTCTAGAGTTATGTCCAGCCCACTTCCATTTCAGGCATTTTGCTTTGATCATGATGTCTTCAACTCTTGATACATACTCAGCAGACAAAACATCACAGATAGAGGGGTGATGGGCAGTTGACATTAGCATCCGCCGCGCAGAGTAGAACAGTCCAGAACCGAAAGCAGGCGAACAAGCAGGGCTTCCCAACAATTTATCGTAATCGACGAACGTTTGATAAATGTGGTAACCTGAGCGACTCCGATCGTGGACGCATTGTCGGCGCAAGACAGATGGGTCATTCTATCACCCAAGTGGTAAGAACCCTGGAGTTCCCGAGAGCAACCGCGTCAAGCGTAAGAACCTGTAAGTGGTAAGAACCCTGGAGTTCCCGAGAGCAACCGCGTCAAGGGTAAGAACCTGTAAGTGGTAAGAACCCTGGAGTTCCCGAGAGCAACCGCGTCAAGGGTAAGAACCTGTAAGTGGTAAGAACCCTGGAATTCCCGAGAAAAACCGCGAGTATATATCATCGGCGGACGTTTGAGCCCGAAGGAGACCAAGCGGTTGCTGACCACATGCCATTAATACTGGTGTAGACGCAAATTATGCAGGCTTGTACAGACAGACCGACCGCTTGTTAACGGCGCAGCAAATCACATTCAGGTTATATGTGGGACGCCCAAGCAGCGTCAGCGAACGGACGCCACGGCACACGCCGACGCTCTAGTCGTGTGTTCAGACGAGTCCCGTTTCCAGCTGTACCGAGCTGACGGCAGGGTGCGGGTGTGGCGTCGACAGCATGAAGTCATAGCTCCGTCGTGCAATATTGGCTTTGTTCAAGGTGGTGATGGCGCTGTGATGGTTTGGGGAGCCTTCTCATGAGACACATTAGGTCCCTTAGTGTGCCTTGAGAGGTAATAACCCGCTGCGCATTACCAGCACGTGCTGGCTGATCACCTATACACTTTCAAGGTCTTCGCGCATCCTGCCTACATTAGTCTATTCCAGAAGGACAATGCGCCGCCCCACCCGGCCGCAACCACCCTGGCATAGCTCGAGGAACATTCATCTGGGTTTGGAACTATCCAAGTGGCCCTCCCTTAGGTTCACGTATTTAAAAACCCTGTGGAAGCTCTGTGGGATGCCGTGAAACGGAACATCAGATCCATGGATCCTGGACAGCAGTCTCAGGCGGAGTTGTGGACAATCATGCAACAGGCACGGCTAGCATCCCCTCCGAAAAATTTCCTGCATGTGTTGGGGTGGACGCCTCGGCGTGTACAGGCTGTTTTTCTCACTAGAGTAGGACAACACACTATTAGGTAGGTATCGCTTTGTCCATTGAATGTATATATACACAGTCGAGTAACATTATTGTGACCACCTCCTACTTTTGATGTCAACAGCGCGTAGCCAATGAAAGAAGGCACGTGTCGTGAGCTGGCTTGGAGGGTATATAAGGTGTGTTATAGGCAATCTGAAAACATATCATTCGTTGCTGTCATGGACAAAAGGAGCGAATTATCAGATTTGCAAAAACGGGTTGATTATCGGCTTTCGGGCCAAGGGTGCCAGTATTTCTGAAATAGCGCAGTTTGTGAACTGTTCGCTTGCTGTTGTGGTTAAAATGTATCGTGATTGGAGAAATGGCGCAACTGCGAATAAGCGACGTGAAAACTGCGGACCAGCACGTGCCGTTGATGTGAGAGGTGAACGTCGGCTTCGAAGGTGGGTGAGGGCCGATCGACACGCTACAACGGAGCAACTCAGTGGCCGAATGAACCAGGGGGCTACCAGAAATGTGTCTTAAACGACAACTCAGCGAACCCTGCTGCGTTATGGGGCTCCGATACAGACGGATGGTCATTGCACCTATGCTAACGAAGGTGCATCGGCAGAAAAGGCTTACATTTACACGGCAGTATAGGAATTGGACTTCCGCTGATTGACAAAGGATTGCCTTCTCTGATGAGTTACGTTTTTTGCTTCATTGAACGGATAGACGTTGGCGTATAAGGCGAGAAACATCGGAGAACAAACAGTCGTCAACCATTACTGGAAGAACACAAGCTGGTTGGGGCATCGTTATGGTCTGGGGAATGTTTTCGTGGCATTCTCTGAGCTTACTCATACCTGTGGGAGGCACTATAGACCGAATTCGTTATGAATCCATCCCTGTAGACCACGTACACCCATACACGCTGATTTTCTTCCCTGAGGCGGATGGGATCTTCCAGCACGACAATGCAATGTGTCACACAGCTAGAAATGTCCGAGAGTGGTTGGAAGAGCACGATGAAGACTTCAAAGTACTTCCTTGGCCCCCTAATTCTCCAGACTTAAACCCAATTGAGCATCTGTGGGACCACCTCAATTGTGTTGTTCGCTTTATGGATCCTCCACCACACACCCTCCAGCAGCTGCCAGATGCACTGCAGTCAGCATGGCTCCACATACCTGTGTACACCTTCCAGCACCTTACTGAGTCACTCCCAGTCCGTCTAGCTGCTGTCCTCGCTGCACACTGCGGTTACTCTGGATATTAGCTGGTGGTCACAATAATGTGACTCGACCGTGTAAATTTTACCGAAATTTTAGACTGGATACAAAGGGACAAAAAAAGATCCAGAAGAAGGCCGCGTGTGTGATGGGTGGGTGAAATTCGAAAGCATGCCGGAATGACGTGGAGGAGACTCGCTCGAAAGTGACCATTGTGAAAGAAACTTGGGGAAGCCTTCATTCTAATGGTTGACAATGATGATGATGATGATGATACATATACATTTTTATCAGCAATCACCAAATACCCGAGTTTTCAGAAATGTAAGTCTCTGGGTATCGTTCGAGCTGGGCCGGATTCCAGTCCCGGACGAAGTATCGTTGGTGCGTTTGTCTTACGGCGCTGGTTTTCACTCCTCCCTTCTGGAACATTAAACAGTGGCTCTAAATTAAGGGCGAGCGACAGCTTATAGCCATTAGAGTTGCTCATTGTAGTGGTTAATCACCCCACCCCCACCACCACCGCCCAAACCACCACCACCACCAAATAGCTTTGTTTGGAACGCCGAAGCGGCTCCCAAGGGGATTATTTATGGGCCCTCAAACCTTTTTATAAAAAGCCTTTCGAGAATTTTATCACAAGTTGTCCTGCACTGTTTCATTCGCTGAAACTTTATTACAGTGAATTCAGAGGAGGAAACGTATTATCAGTAACAATGAAGGTGCAAAGAGGCAAGATTTTAGATAAAGCCTAACATACTCCAGTAGCTGCTCAAAACTTTTGTTGACGGAGATAAAAGCATCACTCGAAAAAAAAAATGTGCACAAGTGTTCAACACGCAGAGCACTCGAACATCTCTCTCCACGTGACGTGAAGAGTGCTGCAGAAATGTGAAATTCTTTACAGATGTTTGTTTTATCTGAACTTTCTAGCTTTGTTGCTTTCGATGCAAGCAAGTGAAACAATCACACTGAAGATATGGTCATGAAGAACTTGAGAACAGACATTTTAAGAGATGAAAATTATGAGGTCAAAATTCAAATATAGGCTCATTTATCAGCATTTTGCGTTTGTGTAAAACCAAACTAGATGTTAATGCACTCATCTATTATATACACTTAAAAGACAATTTATTAAACACAGCCATCGAATCACGTGTGAACCACCTTTCGCCCTCACAACAAAAGGAAAGTTTTTGCCTCACTCTAGTTCGAATCCTGAGTGAGGCATGGATGTTGTGGCTGTCTTACGGCACTAGTTCTCCCCCTTCCTTGGAGCCAGCAGCCCTAAATTAGGGACCAGCTACTGCTTATAGCCCCCTTCCAAAAAAAAATTGGTGATACAAAATAACATTGCCTTTTATTTCTCTTAAAACCGAAAAATTACAGATATTGCATTAAGGAAATGTAGAAGAAAGCTATTATAAAATGAGCTCCACTGTTGCCAGTAAGTTGGACCCACGTATGTGTAATTTTAATATTTTTTCTATCTAACACTATATGTAAAACAGCTTTCTACTGTTATTGAGATATAATATTCAGAGAAATAGCATCTAGATATCAAGCGTTCCACACGAAATATGAGAGAGGAAATGTTATAACTACAATAAACTGTTCTGTATTTACTAACTTATTAGAAAGTTAGACTGTGTTTTATACTATTTATTATTTGGGCTTTAAACAAATATTTGTTTACCAGACTAAAAAAAGGAACACTGGTTTTCAGGTCCCTTTTTAAAGTAAGTGAAATATGTTTCTAAATATCATTAGCATATTTTTTAATGAAGTCATTTGTTGTATTGAAAGCTTTTTACTAGCAGTAAGACGAATCCTAAATTTTCTCGAATCGGAATCCTAAAAAGTTCTCGAATCTCAAGAATCCGTCATATAAGAATAATTATTTAAAAAAAAGGGAAAGGAAAGACTTCTACTTAAAATTAAAAGTTTTTAATTGAAGCAAAATTTGAAGTCTGTGTTTAATGAAAAGCAAATTCTAGAATACAGTTTTCAAAAAATATACCCATACTTATTAAGAAGATACAAATGAAATTTGTAATTTACATTTACTATATGAAGTACATAACTGTTGAGTCTTGAGGTTCATTTCCATTTCGTGAACATAATTTGACAAAAAAAAAAATATATTTGAGTAGCAATTCACATTTTTGTCATTTTTCTTTAATAACAAAAGTTCAAAAACCTTTTTAAATCAAAGCAAGTGTAAAGGTGGGGAGGAGTATTTCAAGAGTTAATGTAGATAAACACTAAACATGGAACACTAAATTGAGTAAATTCGTTCCAGAAAATTAAGAAAAATAAAAAAATATGTTTGTTTTGGGAGTTAATAAAAACACTAAACACTGAACTCTTTCAGGGCAATGTAAAAAGAAACCAGAAACCTTTAATGGAGATTTCATGCTGACAAAAATTCAAACAAATATCGCTCTACAACAAGCACCAAATGCCAAGTTTTTTAGGTTAAGATTCGAATGACGAAAAAAGCGCGAAAATTCGAGTTTTCGAATCTCGAATTTTTTTCAGGATTCGAGGATTCGAATGTCGCATCCGTACTTTTTACAAAAAGACGATCATTTTGGTTAAAAATTAAAATTTATTTCTGACGTAAATCTTTACAAGCTAGACTTTTTTTGTTTCAGTATCTAATAACAAAAAAAAAAACATTTTTAACCAGATGTGAACAGTTGACCTTCTCTGTACTGCATTGGCAAAACCAATTTTTTAAGTTGTAGATTTTTAAGTTCTCTAAGCTGTAGTTTTAAATGGTTAACTGGGTATATAACTAATTGGCTAATGTTCTTAAATAGCTTCGTTGCACATTACACACACAATATAAGTCTGAACGTTTATCCCACTGCAGTGGCTGATCCAAGATTTTCGCGAAGGGAAGGGGCGCAAGTGTCGAGAATAACCGGGGACCTTTCTAATATTTTCCCGCAACATGAAGTGTTCTTAGAATGTCTATAAATTCTTTCAATTAATTAACGAAAGTAATATACTTTTAAGTCATACTTTCTTTCACGAAAAAATATTCAATTTGTTATTAAAACCCAACAAATTGAAGCTTTTTCTTGGTTCCTGAGGAGGGGTCGCGCCTCTCCTCTGGATCCGGCCCTGCTTTAGTGGAGCAGTGGAAAGAGCGCTTGTATGTTTTAATTGTTGAATCCCTGCCTCAACCGATATACTTTTTTTATATTGTCGTAATGTTCATGAAACATACATCCACATTTGGACATCATACACAAAAAGAAATCCTGATAATAAAAAAATTACTCTACATATCTTATTTACCTACGTCATCATTGACGGGCTTTCACTGAATTACAACAGTTCCCCTTTGGTGGTTCGTGAATTTCCTGGGGGTTCGCGAAGGTGTTCCCAGCGGTTCGCAGTAAATATTCTCTGTAATGGCGTCTCCAAAAAATTACAATAAAAGTCTTTTTCTAAATTGCAAGTAAGTTGAAATGTATTAACAGTGTAATTATTTTTTGTAGTTCTTTGGGACACTCGTTCTTACATAACCATCATGCATGAGAGAGGGATCAGTACTGTATTACGTTTCAAAAACATCCGTTTGCGACGGACATCAGCAGCGAGGGAAAACTACTCCGTGACATCACAAGGTCACGGAATAGTTCGTTCTACCTGACTCTGACGTAAACTTGCGGGATGGCCGTGCAGAGTTGCGCACGTGCTGCTGTTGTTCACTGGTATTCTCAGAGCATCGAAAGTCTGTGCATCTTTAGAGTTGTAGGAGCTTTTGAAAATTTTGAACTACAAGGTGAAAATACCTGCCGTTAGTAATTTTTTACTGTGAAATCATGGTTCACCGGATGAAGACGGAAACCATGGTAAAACGTGGTAATGAGGAGCAAAAAATGATGTTCTTTCTTCAAATGTGTCGCAAGTTGATCTTCTGAAATCGCGTAAAACGCATTCATCTTTGAAGAATTCCGAAACCTTGCTTAAAAATGTTAAAGATATTGGCATTACGTGTAGTACTAAAACACAAAGAAATACTATGAAGACCAGTGGTGTTGCCAGAAATTTCTGTAGGGGAGGTCCATGGATTCGATTCATTGGTGAAAGCCTCATATATTATCGCTCGGGTTCCTAATTGGGTTCACCCGGCGTAATATTGGGAGCCAAGGGGGTGTCGAGTGGATTGTGATTCTGCGATTCCCTGATTTAGGGCTGACGCAGCTTCAGAATCCACTGACGGGGAGTTGTGTTTCACACAGCAGATTTTCCTTTGGGAGTCAAAGGGTCCGCTGTGTGCCGCAATATTTTTGTGAACGTCTAGATTTAAAATAAAAAGCATAAGTGAAGTGATTTTCTAAGTTCCGGTTCCAAAAGATATATATATTCTCCAAATAATCTAGAGTTAAGCACACATATTGTAGTTAACGATACACTCATCATGGAACTGAGACAAAATTAACAACAAAAACAATTTATTGGTTATGATTTGGCATAATAATAAATATACGCTCATGATACTAGCAAAAATGATTTAAGACTCTCTGACAGGAACCTGTACTCAAGTACTTATTTGCGCATAAAATGATTTACTCTAACGGAAGACTCGTATGGACTGATCCGATAAACAAGGTATGAGGGGACACCAAAAAAAGAATAGGATGGCTTTCCTACCTTAACCTCCGAATCTGGCCTAGATATCGCGCTGCTGACCACTCCTGAGCCGGGAGAATTCTCGTCAGCCAAACACTGTTATCGTTGTTCCTCCACATAGGGTACTGGTCTGCGATGTCTGCCCCGGTCCGTCAAACTTGGTGCGGGCTCTCTTCATCCTTTGCCGGGTTCCTTTCCGTAGCACCTCGGTTTAGAAGAACAAGTGAAAAGATGAAAGTGACGAAGTTCTTCTCCTCCCTTGTAAAAATCTTTCGACGACCCCCAAGAAGACTCACACTACCTCAAAATATCCCATCATCCAATCACTAGCTGGCAAACGCAAGCCTCCCTGAATTAAATTCCCCAGCGTAAATCTTACTGGTCGGAAAATTAACATTTTGATCTTCCATTCGCTAGGGGGCCAAGATTCCTACCCGTTCCAGTGAAATTCTGAGAACCCCTGAAGTTACGTTTGCCGCGTGATACAACTACCGGCCATAAATCCTTACCCCAATTAAACTGTTAGGCCCGGTTCCAACAAGTCTCCAGTCGGGCCAACACGCATTGTTGATCCTATAGACGGTGGACACTTCTATTGCCCCAATAAAACATACTACAAAGCCAGCTCGCCGATGGCTGTCGCCAGCGTTTACTCCTTACAGTGTCGGTCTGTCCTGTGACGCCTTGTGCTGGGAGAGGGGGGGACGGAGAGGAAAAAAAAGAAAAGATTCACCAGAAAGTATATGGCAAAATAAAACGTACTCTTTCTTCAAAAAATACACGAATTAATAAAAATGAATAAATAAATAAATAAATGAATAAATAAATAAATGAATAAATAAAATAATAATTAAATAAATAAATAAACTAGGGAATGGGTTTTCGACCTAAATGTGCAGCGCTCAGGTTGGGCGCTGTCACACATATATACATATATATCGCTTTAAATTTGTACTCAATCCACCCTCAAGAGGGGGTCCGGACCCGAGACACCCCCCCCCCCCTCTGGTAAGCCTATGGTGAAGACTACATTAAATTTGGCTTTTCATTTACAGGAGGTGAGGACCTATCCACGCCCAGAAGGTATCATTTGCTGAGAATTCCTCGGATTCGCGATAACAACATAATATTGAAAGGGGTTCGCGATAACAACATAATATTGAAAGGGGTTCGCGATAACAACATAATATTGAACGGGGTTCGCGATAACAACATAATATTGAAAGGGGTTCGCGATAACAACATAATATTGAAAGGGGTTCGCGATAACAACATAATATTGAAAGGGGTTCGCGATAACAACATAATATTGAAAGGGGTTCGCGATAACAACATAATATTGAAAGGGGTTCGCGATAACAACATAATATTGAAAGGGGTTCGCGATAACAACATAATATTAAAAGGAGTTCCCGATAACAATATAATGTTGAAAAGGGTTGGCAGGTCAAAGAAAAGTTGGAAACCGCTGACCTAATAAATCATACTTTGTCACCAAATAGCCAAACGGCCAAGTACAACGAATCAGCAAGTCTGCTTACGTCATTCCACTAATTTATTCTGTAAAAATACGACGGAATCTCGTACTTTTTGCGTTCACTGTTTGCAGAACTTTCTGCTCTACTTTTTCTCGGCTGTCAAGTGCATTGTTTTCCTCCAGTACAAGATGGCATTGCCTGTATATGCTAGAATTGATCTATAAGCGTGACTTTTGACCCCGATTACTGTAACTCACGGTGCTAACATCCCATTTTCCTAGTTTATAACAACAGGTGGAAATTCCTTTTGCAAGACCACAATCCGCTCTATCAAGATGGTCTTCAAGAGCCTTTACCCGAGGAACGGTAACAGCTCTTGAAGACCACTCTGAAAAAACGCTTATATATATAAGCTTCTGAAATCGCGTAAAACGCATACATACTTCAGGAACGAACCACCAAACTTCAGGAACAAAAAAAATTAAAAAAAAAAAATGTTTTTCAAAACAAAATTACTACCTGAAAACCCAAAACGCGCAAAAGCAGCAGGAAAAGAATTCTCAGAAATAACACCCACAACAAGAAGAAGCAATTTCAACAGGAGCCAAAAAAAAAAGGGGGGGAAACACCAATGCAAAGAAACAGAGAAAAACGTGCAAGAATGCAGAAAGTATTGAAAATGCGGAGCTTTATCTTTATCAAGGACCAGTAAGCATTAGCTCATCTTGTGAATGATCTAGTTGAATATGGTTTTCTGCTATGTCATAAATGTATTTCGGGCTAATGACCCCACAAATCCAAAAAACAGCTTCTTAGCTACAGAAAGGTAAAAATTAAGAATTTAGCAATGCATTCATGACATGCCAGGCCCAATCCACAAAGATTCATCGTCCACAAATCCAGGAAAACCAAGAACAGAGCCCATGAGCAAAAAAAAAAAAAGTTTAACTATTGCCAGACACGTGGACATTTTAGACCATTGAAAAGTACTGTTGTGAGTGTATGTATATACGAGGTCCGATCAAAAATTTCCGAAACTGGGCCGATATGCAACAAAGTACTTACGTTACTTAAGTCTGGCTATTATCTCCGTCAAAGTAGTCTCCTTGGGCAGCGATACACCGCTGCCAGCGTGTTTGCCACTGTTGGAACGCTCCCTGGAAGTCCTGTTCGCGAATCGTGTCAAGCATCGTCTAAGATTCGCGCTCGATCTCGTCCACGGTTTCAAAAACTGCGACACTTGAGCTTCAGCTTCATCTTCGGGAACAGAAAGAAGTCGCAGGGGGCCAAATCTCGCGAGTAAGGCGGGTGAAGAAGGGCAGTCATGCTGTTGCGGCTGCAAAACTGGCGTTTCGCTAACGCTCTGTGAGCTGCTGCATTGTCGTGATGGAGCAGGAAATCGCCCCTGCGCCACATTTTAGGTCGTTTGCGGCGAATGTCCTCCCTAAGACGCCGCAGAACATCGCAGTAAAAAAGGGCGGTAACGGTCTGGCCCTGGGGGACGAATTCACTGTGCACAAACTCACGAATGTCGAAGAACACGATGAGCATGCTTTTGGTTGCGCTCCGGACTTGTCGGGCCTTCTTTGGTCGTGGAGATGCCGGGCTCTTCGACTGCGACGACTGTTGTTTGGTCTCCGGGTCATAGCCGTAGACCCAAGTCTCGTCCCCAATGATGACCCGCGACAGGAACATTTAATGCGTGTCCGTTTCCGATTTGCCGAGTTTCACGCAGAATTTGATGTTCGCTCGCTGCTCTAGTTTGCAGTCCATACCGAAATCGCAGCTGTGTTCTGCACATGGTCACCAAATATCGTGTAGCACAAGTCTCGATGTTCACAGAACGACGCCACTCGGCACAATGACTCATGAAAGTCACTGCCCTCTACCGCTGCTCGCGCATCTGCGTACTGTCATCTATTGGCGCGCAACGTACCTAGTCTCGGAACTTTTTGATCGTACTAAGTATATACACTGGCGGAAAGTGAAAAAAGATCACCAAGACGGAATTGGCGGACGATCATGAAATTTACATATGTTAATTGGGTCGAGTTTACGTAGGTGTGATGTTAATTTCGGGACCAACCGGTGAGCGCTTACGTCACAGCACGGCATAATATGCAAATTATCGTCGGTGGTATTTAAGGAGTACGGCGAAGTGAATGTAATCAGTCGTCAGCGTACGGACACGTGCGAAGACCCCGAAGAAGCTGCAATACCTGGACATGGAAGACGTGTACGATTTCAGCAGTTATCGGACTTTGAGCGAGGTCGTCTAGTCTGACTCCGCGAGGCTGGGTGGTCGTATCGTCGTATTGCGGAGCGAATTGGACGGGAAGTATCGGTGGTGGTGCGATGGTGGCGTAGATGGTCCGAGGAACATTCCCACACGAGAAGACGTGGAACCGGGAGTCATAGACGGACAGATGAGCGGACCGATCGACGCATAAAAAGAGCGGTGTTGTCAAGCAGAACATCCACTGCGACGTAAATCCCAGCTGCCGTTGCACCTGAGGTGACTGTGCGAACAATCCGCAACCGTCTACTGGATGCAGGACTACGTGCACGTGTGCCTCTGGCATGTGTACCTCTTACTCCAGCCCACCGTCAGGAACAGCTGCAGTGGTGTCGCCAACGCCTGCACTGGAGAACGCAATGGCGATCTGTCGTGTTCAGCGATGAAAGCAGATTCTGCTTGGGAGCCTCCGATGGCCGTATGCGTGTTCGCAGACGCACAGGGGAGTGTCTCCACCCTTCTTGCATCCGCCAGCGACACACTGGGCCTACACCTGGTCTCCTGGTGTGGGGAGCAATCAGCTATCACTCCCGTACACAACTAGTGTTTGTACCGGGTACGTTAAACAGAACCTCGTACATCAACAACATCATTCAGCCCGTTGTTGTGCCATTTGTATGGTCGGTCCATCGTGGTGTTTTCCAGCAAGATAACGCACGCCCACACACGGCACATGCAACGCAACATGCACTTCAGGGTGTGAGACAACTTCCATGGCCTGCACGTTCACCGGATTTGTCCCCCATTGAGCACGTGTTGGATTTTATGGGACAACGACTTATCCGGTTCACGACCAGCCACGACCATCCCCTATTTTCGCGTCCAGGTTGAGGATGCTTGGAACTCAATACCCCAAACTTACATCCAACATCTGTACGACAGACTCCATGCCAGAATTGCACAGTGTGACGCAGTTCATGGCGGTTCAACCTCGTACTAACCATGTTACATGGAAATGTTATTTTTCAGTTTACCAGCAAATACAGCTATATTTTGCAGTTAATGTTTTGATCACGTTATCCTCTGTATTCCGTTATTATGCTGTATAAATTTCGTTGGTATCAGACGTCTCCTTCTTGGTGTTCTTTTTTCACTTTCCGCCAGTGTATATATATATATATATATATATCTATGAAAATGCAAGTGCAAAGATTCGGCTGTTTGAAAATACAACACACGTAAAAATTGGAAAGGGAGTGAGACAAGGTGACACCATATCTCCGAAGCTCTTTAATGCCACATTGGAGGGTGTTTTTCAGTCGCTGAGCTGGGAAAACAAGGGGATAAAGATTAATGGAGATTATCTAACCCACCTTCGTTTTGCTGATGACGTAGTCATTTTTGCAACTACCCCATCAGAGCTGCAGAGTATGATCCAGGAACTTGCTGACAAGAGTAAAGAAGTGGGATTAAAAATGAACTTTCAGAAGACAAAAGTGATGT
Source organism: Macrothele yani (assembly GCA_039090855.1). NCBI lineage: Eukaryota > Metazoa > Arthropoda > Arachnida > Araneae > Macrothelidae > Macrothele > Macrothele yani. Next base: position 153,058,599 of record CM077011.1, read on the forward strand.
TCAATGCTTTTACAAGAAATGAAGATTTATCGATTGATGGAGAAAAGCTGGAGATAACAGACACGTACGTTTATCTTGGACAGCAGATATCAAGTGAGGGTCACATTGATGAAGAAATTAATCGGCGTACAAAACTTGCCTGGAGAGCTTTTGGAAGAAACAGCATAATTTTCAAGAGCAATATGCCATTATGTCTTAAAAGAAAAGTGTTTGATCAATGCATCCTTCCAGTGCTTACGTATGGTGCAGAGACGTGGACCTTAACTAAAAGAGACATACAAAGGCTGCAGACAACTCAAAGAAGCATGGAGAGGTGCATGCTTGGTGTAACCAGGAGAGATAAGAAGAGGAACTCGTGGATCCGAAAAATGACAAGAGTGGAAGACATCATGATCAGAGTTAAATCCCTGAAATGGCAATGGGCTGGACATACTGCCAGAAGGACAGATCATCGATGGACAGCCGGAATTTTAGATTGGATTCCAAGGGACAGGAAAAGACCCAGAAGAAGACCACATAGGAGATGGGTGGATGAAATTCGAAAGTATGCAGGGGTGACATGGAGGAGACTGGCACAAGACAGACCGTTGTGGAGGAAACTTGGGGAGACCTTCGTCCAGCAGTGGATTGATAATGGTTGACAATGAATGAATGAATGAATATATATATAGCCGAAAAAAAGCATATATATATATATATGTGTTTGCGTTTTTTTTTCTTTTATTCTTTCTGCATCCCACTTGCTAGCGTTTAATTATTTCGAATCCACCTCTCATTACTCACTTAATTTTTCTCAATAATCTACATGATTTGCCCAAATTGTTAGCGTAATTAATTTACATCTTACTTTAACCACCGCCTCACAACTAATTGATTACTCAAGCCCGAATCTCGCATCAATATTAATGTTTAACAATGTACTCTCCACCAACTCTTTTCTTTCTGTGTTCACTGTCTACCAAAACCAACTCCTGCATATACATTCGATCTAGTCATTTTGTATTGTTCTGATCACTGTCAATGTTGCGAAATTGTAAAAGCTGGCAGGAGAAGTAATATGTCGTTCAGTAAGCAAATGTTTAACCAATAAGTACGGGGTTTTTTTCGGCTTATAAGTCGATATGGAGTATAAATAGAATGGATTAAATTCTCAATTTCGCAATCTTCATTCACAGATGAGTCAAACCTGACTATAAGACGAGACTAGAACAAATCCGGTTAGTGTTCCTAATTTATATAAATATATTTCTGATGTTTTGTAAACATTAGAAGGAAGAGAAAGTGAAGTAAAACCTACGGCCTTTTTTATTTTCAGCAAAAAAGCTGAATCTCGTAAGTTCATTTTTTCGCACGAACTGGCGCTACCGTATTCCTTTCCTTTGACCGACCAGTAGAAAGTGTAAGTGTGCCAAATCAGAGTGATTAATGCTTGGTGCGTGAGTTATCGTTTCCTGCTTTCTCACTGAGTCCATTTGAAATCAGAAGCCAAAAGACATTTGGATTTAAATCAGAAACATTATAAATTAAGATAGGCATAACAAGTCGAAGTTATTGATTTTAATTCAGTTTGTAAATACAATTCAGAGATTGTGACAAAGCGAAAAACTGGCTTTGCTAGCCGCTGGTCATTGCTGTGATGGTGGTGTTATTTATTTTGATATCGCCTTGGTGCCTAGCTTTGCGATCAGACAATTACTAGAATTTTATATTTCGGTCACTCTAGTTGTTGTTGCTACCAGCAAAACCTTCCCTTACTAGGTCTGAAAATACTTATCGTCTACATACACTTTCTTGGTGTTTAAGTAAGATTAACGAACGCAGACTCGCTGGTTCTGTTTACAGATTTTTATTTACATCCTCTAATTGCAGCGGGGTGCAGACTATGTATTTCAGAAATCCACATTGGTGTCGTATCACCATGACTCCGTCTTTCAATCACCATATCCCAGTGAGTAAGTTCAATAGTTCATCGGATGGAAAGTTCTTCAGCGAGCTCACAGAATGAGGTGACATTCCTGTTACACAAGATTTAGAGCATTAATGTGCCAGGCGCCTGTGCTGAATCGACTCCACAGTGTGAATTATCTGGTATTATCTGTACCGCAGTACAGGGTGATCTCTACTTTGTACGTAGATGTTTTATGAATGACCTCGGCCACTCTAAAATCCCACTGGCCTGACAACTGCAGCCACCAGGGAAAATTCGTCAGCATCCTTGCCTTTGTAGCAAAACCGAGAGAATGCCCGCCAAATTTCTGCCCCCACTCCCCGTCCGAAGTGCGATTTCACTCAGCTCCCTTGCCATCAGCCAATCCCGTCAGTGCATATCTGCAGGATGCATACTCCGGGAAGGGGGGTCTCATAACTCAATAAAACTGTCACCCCTTTCAGAATGTCCCGTTCCCGGGCAAGCTGTATGATTCGCAGAGACGCCTTTCTTCCTCTCTCCGGCCTCCCGAAAGAGATTCCTTGCTCCACATTATTAAACATGGCGCAGAACCCCTGTCTTTTTCGAAACTGACCTCTCAAACTAACTTTTAAACGCGGGTTGCCTTCCATCTCGCCAAAATTTCTCTTCTTAAAGCGCATACGCTTCCGGCTGTCGACACGATTGTCACCAGTAAAATAACTGCGTGACCGCACCCATTGTAGTTCTGGCGGCTTTGCAAAATCAGACACTCCAAGTCGATCACGGTGATTTTAATGAAGTTTCTGTCGAACGGAAATACCCGTTTCAGTAGCTTTTCAACTAGTTTGTTGTAAACGGAATATTAAATTTAGGGCGCTTTCGGAATGGTTTCTTACGAACGTAATATTGCGTTTCGGGTACTCAGATCACCACAGAATTTAAGTCACAATTTTTTTTCTCTTTGACAAATTTCAATGACCAATCAGTAAATAAGTCGATGCGGCGTTTTAAGTCGAAGCAAAAAATTCTGGAACAAAAGTCTTGTCATATACGCCAAAAAATACGGTAACTAAATTTACATAAGAAGACCAAAAATCAAAAAGAAGACAATACGTTAAAAAGTATGCGGTCACTTTTTGCTGTTTTGTAGTCTGAAGGACTAAAATGCAAGGGTGAGTCATAAGTTCGTTTTGCGGTGCAGATGGAGAAGCTCCGCCGAACAGGTGGGGCATGCGCAGTAAGGTGGAATGTGTCCAACGCCTAATTGGATGACCTTCTCTGCTGCTCAGACAGGTAGGCATGCGCCGGGCCAAACACGTGTGTGCCGCTTATACGAGACGATGTTGTGGGAGGAGAAACTTGTTGTTCGTGCATTCTTACGCCAGTATTGGACGAAAGGGTTGACGCCATAACTGCCGCTAAGGAAACTTATAGTGTAGAAGGTGAGGGGACAGTGCATCCTGCAACCGCAAGAAAATGGTTCCAACGCTTCCAGTCCGGAGGCACAGAGCTCGCTAACAGATCGAGGTGTCGGAGACCGGTCACCACAAACACCGAAACCCTGCATCTAGCTGTTGAATAGCACCCAGGAATCAGCACCCGACGATTAGCATAGGATGTCCGTGCATCACAAACCACCATTGTTCGTCACCTACTCCAGCTCGGTTTTTCACTCTAGGCGTTCCGCGAATGGTTCCCCATCAGTTCAGCCCAAAGCAAGCTGGCCGCCCCGGTGGCGCAGTTGTCTAAGCGATGGCCTCTGATCATTCGTCCGAACGGGGTCCGGGTTCGAATCCCGGTGAGGCATGGATGTTGTGTTTGTCTTATGGCACTGGCTCTCTCCCTTCCCTGGAACCAGTGACCCTAAATTAGGGACGGGCGACTGCTTATAGCCCATTGAGTTGCTCACGGTGGTCGTTAAACCTCCAATCAAAAAAAAAAAAAAAAAAAAAAAAAAGCAAGCTGACAAGGGAACGGTCCGGACCGTTGTTGCTAGATGCACAGTGCCTGTTATATCATTCGACAGTACTGAAGGAGGAATGGATAACGACAACACCAAACAAAAGTCATCGCTCTTTCCACGTTAATAAGTGAGTCACAGAAAAATTCACATCGGCCGCCACCGGGAATCGAACCCAGGGTCTTCTAGTTACGCGCCGGACATGCTACCACTGCACCACATGAGATTAACTTATTAACGTGGAAAGAGCGATGACTTCTGTTTGGTGTTTCTGATCCACGTCGAGTGTATGAATTAATTGCTTATTCGCCTCCTAGTTATTTGTTCAGTTGCTGCTTTCCAACTTTGGTGAATCCCCAGCATTGTGCGGGGCTCCATGAAGCAACCTGCCATGTGGTTTGGCAGGTAATCTCATGTGAGTCTGGAGAATTCAAGACCACTGTGGTGCTTTCCATCTTTGGTGAATTCCCAGCATTGTGCGTGGCTCCATGAAGCAACCTGCCATGTAGTTTGGCAGTTAATCTCATGTGAGTCTGGAGAATTCGAGGCTGCTGCGGTGCAGTGGTAGCATGTCCGGCGCGTAACTGGAAGACCCTGGGTTCGATTCTCGGTGGCGGCCGATGTGAATTTTTCCGTGACTCACTTATTAACGTGGAAACAGCGATGCCTTCTGTTTGGTGTTTCTGATCCACTTCCAGTGTATGAATTAATTAAGGACTGTGCTTTGCCGTAGCCATATGTGGTCAATATGTGGTACCGAACTGAACATTATACCCCAAATCGCTAGAAACTTCTGACTCACTCTGGTAAATCTAGGAAACTTGTTGTTCCAACGTCGACATGTGTTTAAAGTAGTTATCTGAAGTGGGGCCTAAAAAGCTATGTGCCCCCTGAGCCTCGCATGGAAGTAGATCGTATACCCTGTTTGTCACCATTCATGTTTTCGGAAAACAAATGAAAAAATATTGTTTTAGTCGTATAAATGTTGCGTGTTATTTCAAGAACCCCCCCCCCCCCAGTGTCGAATTGCGTCCTTTAGTTTGCAGTAACGTATAGTATGGTCGTAAAAACCTCTATGCCTCTGGACGGCCTATTTTAGTTCCCCAAAATTTTAACAAGATTTCTTGAGATTCTGGAACAAACTATTTAATATCCCATTTTTTATTTTATTTTTTTTTCTTAATCAAACGACGTGCTTGTGCTCCCAGGGCTGCGATCACATGCATCTTGTCGAACACTATAGCTATTAAGTCTGCATCATTCTTCGTAATTAGGTGGACCTTATGATCTCTAATGACGATTTATTATTTAATGTTTTTCAGATAATTCTCCCCTTCTTTTAATGGTGCAACTGCCGAATAACTCGACACTGTGCTCTTAATGACGATGGTTATTAAACCTTTTTTCGGAGAGTATTAGAAGTGTTAAAAGTCTCCGTGACTGATGACGCTGTGAAGCCTAAAATAACAAAGATCTCTATCCAACACTTTTTATTTATTTTTATTTTTTTCTTCTGCTACTCGAAACAATCTTTTCCTCGGAGAAACATTTCGCTTTTGCTCTCTCCGTGCTTCTCGTGTTCATTTATTAGTTGCGCAAGATACAGTTCCCTGCAACGCCTCAGTCATCTTAAGGAGAAGTCTTCGGGAAACTGCACCAGTTTTTGAGAAAAATAACTGAAGCATTTTTCGAAAATCACTGTAGCACAAAAACGGAGCGAGCTCTAAGTGCTCGTACAGAATGAAGCGAACCATGGAAAACAAGAAGAAGATTAAAAGCAAAAGTTGCTGCACTTAAAAGTGAGGTAAACATTAAGAAAAACTACTCCTTAATTATTCCGCAGCTGCAGCTGGTGGTGTTATTGCTTCCAGCTATCTATTACTCCTTCGTACTGTCCAAAAGTGCGTCGTTACTCTCTGGGAATTACTTGATTCCGCTAATTAGATACTTTAAAAGAAGTGTGCATATCATTATCTCTCCCAGGTTAAACCTGGATTCCCCTACTTTTATTTTTACGTGTCATTTTTGTGTCTTTTCCGCAGAACTTCACACAGCACGCTCTCCTTCCATATAATAACTGGGAGGAAAACCTGATTTAATCCGTCTTCTCCATTTTAATGCGCGTTTTGTCGTATTTGTGTTAAAACTGACTCACAACAAAGTCGGGATAGTTTATTCGTGCTGCAAATTATATAACAGTTTTTAGTTTCGTTCTAAATTAAGAACCGCGAATAAAAATAACGGCCAATATAGAGAACGCAGATATTCTTGACTGTTTCCTCCTTTCCCTAAAAAGCATGAAATTTAGATATCATTATTTTTCATTTACAACTTAGTACAGGGCTTTAAATTTTACTGAGCAGTCGTTTTCTTTCTGGCTTGAAAAGTATCAGAAAGAGTTGAAATTCGGTCTACAGTAACTTTTTAACTTCCTTTGCTTAGAACAAAAAGAAGTTTCCAAAATTTCGACCAAAGGTCAAACGCGTCAAAATGGCCTCAATTCGTGCTTTATAAAAGGGTCTGGTTCACTTCGTCAACTCATTTCATCGACAATCAATTCGTTGACCTTATACGCACACAATCGATTCCTAAAATCCTGAAAAATCATGCTGCTCATATCTCAGCCAAAAATTCGTTTCCATGGTACACCACGAGGAGGTGTATGAGCAATTCATAACGAAGTAAATTTCTCCGTCATTTTTGTCCACGCCGTGGCTCGAACCCAGGTCCCCACATTCCGGAATAAGTCGCTCTACCAATTGAGCTACGCGGACGTTCGTCCTGACTGCTATCTGACTTTATGTCGTGTGCGTCCTGCTGGCAGGTACGTCACAAAGTACTCCGCCTGGTTTTTATTTCTAAATACATGCAAATAAAAATACAATGACTAAAAGTGCAATACAAATAGTACAATAAAAATACGTTCAATAAATTGATAATAAAGAAATGATTACAAAGAAAGGTTATATGCAATGCCCTAAAAAAAAAAATAAACATATCATTTCTATTGTAAATGACATTTTAAATTTCTTTCCTTTGGTTTCTTATGTTTTTTTTTTTGTTTTTTTTAATTGTTTGCCACGTATAATTTTCTTGATTTCTGATTCAGTTTCACTCTGTTCGTTGCGAATTTCAGAAATGATCGCAAAGATTCCAACCCCACAAACTTTTGAGATTTCCATCGTAAAATAAAAGTCCTCACCCCACAACTATCAGTCAAGAGGGTAACTAGTTCGAGAAACCTGAGGCACTGATGCACCCCTTGGTGGCAGAGTTGGTAAACACACGGGATGCTAAAACTCAAGTTCGATTCCAGGAATGGGTGATGTGAGTGGGATTTTTCATTGTCGACGAAATGTCCTTCGACGAACTGATTGTTGACGAAGCGATTGTCGTCGAAATGAACGCGACCGTTATAAAAAGTTGCTGCGCAGTTTTTGACAGTTAAAGAAGAAACGATGTACAGTATACAATGTTGTACTAAGTACGCCATCTAGCGTACCCAGAAATATTTTTTTGGGAGGGGGGGGGTGCATATCGTCACCGTAATGACAAAACCACGAATGCAAAATTTTGTAGTTTGAATTATTGCTATTTAAAAATTAAATTTCATCAAAGAATCACTTCTGCAATTACACCAGACTGTTCAAGCACTATACATAACATTTACATCAAGTTGCATCAGTGAATAAACTTTTATATGATGTAAAGTCAACAGTCGAAAAATTCTCACATTCTTGGTTTTATCAGTGCAGCTACGATATCGTTCCATCCTAAAGTGATGGCGAGTGGTCTAAGCGTTGGCCTCTGATCATTCGTAGGAAAGGGGTCCGGGTTCGAATCCCGTGAGGCATTGATGTTGATTTGTCTTACGGCACTGGCTCTCGCCCTTCCCTGGAACCAGTGACCCTAAATTAGGGATGGGCGACTGCTTTTAGCCCATTGAGTTGCTCACGGTGGTCGTTAAACCTCCAATCAAAAAAAAAAAAAAAAAAAGAAAGTGACGAAAAAATATGCGTGAAAACAGGCATTTTTATGTTTCTCAAATACTATTAATTACGAAGTAACGTTCATTCTATTTTTTTGTTTTCCTGCTATGGTATGTACTCAAGATCTTAGAAGGCTTATCTCCTTCCTAACCCAAGTCGCAGCATCCACCATTCATTAGACTGACGCCCTGACTTGCATGTCTGGGGGATGTTTCCTTGGTATGACCTGGGACTGCTGGTACTACTACATGAGTCCCTGAACGCCAATGGCTGCTTGTCCATCCTTGCTCACCACATGCATCCTTGGACGTTTACCTTGATGGTAATGGTGTCTAACACAGGACAATGCGCCTGTCATGTGACTGGTTCCAGGAACAAGACACCGATGTCTCCGCTTTCTCTTGGCGGGCGAAATCGCTCGACCTCAATCCCATAGAACACTTGTGGGACTAATTGAACCGGCAGGTTCAACGTGCCAACCCACAACCATGTCATCTCTGGGACCTCCGTATTCTGCTGCAGTCGGAACGGGAACGTGTGCCTGTAACAACCTTCCTTATTGCATCCATGCCACGCCGTCTCTCCGCTCTCATCCGGGCCAAGGGTGGTAATTCCCATTATTAGGTAGGTTGTCATACTATTCTGACACAACTGTGTACACTGAAGTGCCAGAAAAACTGGTACAGACGAGCTTATGCAAAATACATAGCAACGTCACCTATGTGCGCACTCGGTTGCGTCCACCCGTGCGTATATAAAGCGATAGACATCCTTGCCAGCTGTCAGAGCTGTTTTCGGCATGAGAATGTCAAGTAATCACGATTTAAGCGTATTTCAACGAGGTGTCATAGTTGGCGCTCGTGAGATGGGCCATAGTATTTCGGAGGTAGAAACAAAGTTCGGATTTTCACAGACGACCATTGCAAGGGTCTACTGTGACTACAAAAATTCCGGCAAAACCTCCAACCTACGATACCAGTGTGGCCGTAAAAAGACATTGGATGAACCTGATCATCGTTGGCTGTCAAGAATCGTTTCACGCGATAGGCGTGCAACAATGTAGCAGGTATCATCGGAATTCAATCCTGGAGCCTCAACAAGCATCAGCGTCTAGACTGTGCAACGTACCCTGCGCGATATGGACTTTGGGAGCCGACCCCCAACTCGAGTCCCCTTGATGGTTGCACGACACAGAGCTATGCGCCTCGCTTGGGCACGGCAACAGCGCCACTGGACTCTTGATGACTTGAAACAAGTAGCTTGGTCTGATGAGTCGCGTTTTTAACTGTATCGGGCAAATGGAAGGATTCGTTAGTGGCGCAAACCTTGTGAAGCCATGGATCCCGCCTGTCAACAGGGAACTGTACCAGCTGGTGGGGGTCCGTAATGGTATGGGGTGTGTTTAGCTGGACCTCACGGGGACCCCTGGTACGTGTACAAACGTCTGTGACCGGCTAACGCTATGTGTGCCTCCTTTCTGACGAGGTACACCCGTTCATGTCCTGCATACATGCTGATAGGTTGGGCCTGTTGCAAAAGGACAATGCACCTCCCCACAAGTGTCGGGACGCCCCATTATGGTTAGAGAAAAATTCATCTGAGTTTGGGGTGTTGCCATCCCACCCAAGTCCCCAGATCTGAACGTGATAGATTTGGGATGCCATGCAACGCGCTATCGAACACAGCAATACACCTCGGAATACACTCTAATTGTGAAACGCTCTGCAGGAAGCATGGTGTGCATTGCCTACAGCATAATTCCAGAAGCTAGTGGAGTCCATGCCCCGTCGTATTTCTGCAGTCCTGCGCTCCCGTGGGGGACTTACCAAGTATTAGACTTGTGTACCAGTTTTTCTGGCACTTCAGTGTATATTATTTACATATATATCAGAAAATCAAAAACATAACACGACAAGGAAAGTAAAATTTTGAAATTGTAAGAAAATTCTGATTCGGAAGAACGAAAGGTGAGATGAAATTATAATCCCCCAGGAGAAAAAGAAGGATTATAGAGCATATGGCAGTTGTCATTTATGGCTTCATCAAGGGCTAGCACAAATAACAGCTCTCATACTTCCATAAATAGACCAGAAAGTGAAGGTTTCTGCATTAACCAGTTTCCAAGAAAAATTAAGAAAATTAAGCAGAAGTACAGAGATGGGTGAAGTGGAAGCATATCCGGCGCGTAACTGGAAGACTCTGGGTTCAATTCCCGGTGGCGGCCAATGAGAATTTTTCCGTGACTCACTTATAAACGTGGAAAGAGCGATGGCTTCTGTTTGATGATTAAACAGAAGATTTTGCATACCCTTCCCAATTACTAAAAAGTCTCATACAGCAACATTTATATATATATATATATATATGTATACAGTATATATGATTATATATAACTATAAGGGATGCAAGGTCAGGTGATGCGTAACATCACAGCCTCTCCTTGACAAATGTCAACCCCGCCTTCTCGTGGTGCATCCTGTTCCCACTAAAGGGGCTCTGACGACCGCCCATAGCGGTATAACTATACCATCGGGATCAGAGGAAATTCTATCCCACACTCACCAACCCGCTTGGCCAGCGTGGTGAGTTATGGCCAAACCCCTCCAAAATGATTCCACAACTTAAATCTTGGCCCTCAGTCTCCGGCAGCTGGAATGTACCTGGCCAAGGCAGCGGCCAGTGCGACATGAAGGCAGAGGGTGCTAAGAATCCCCGGAGGACCGGACTAGGCTGCCATCTGATGCTGACCTTGGCTACTTACAATGGACGCTCCCTATCTTCTGATTCAAGGCTTCTTGAATTGGAAGAGGAACTACAAAGGATCAAGTGGGACATCGTGGGGCTAAGTGAGGTAAGGAGAAAAGGAGAAGATCTCATCGAACTGAAAAGTGGACATCTCTTCTACTATCGTGGGACAGATACTGGCAGAACTAGTGGTGTTGGATTTATAATAAACAAGAAACTGAAGGATAAAGTTGTAGAAGTTGAAAGTTCCTCTGACAGAGCTGCACGACTTGTTATCCAACTCTCGAAAAGATACCAGGCTCAGATTATTCAAACTTATGCACCCACCACAAGTCATCCTGAAGAAGAAATTGAAGAATTTTATGAGGAAATTTGTCATCTAAATAATAAAGGTAAGCAGCACTTGAAAATAATTATGGGAGATTTCAATGCAAAAATAGGGCAACGGCAACAGAATGAAACTTCAGTAGGTAAATTCGGTCATGGCAACAGAAACCAGCGTGGAAATACTCTCGTTGAGTTTGCAGAGGCAGAAGGGTTTTTCATCTTGAACTCCTTCTTCAAGAAAAAGCCACACAGGAAATGGACATGGAGACATCCAAATGGGACGACAAGTGAAATTGATTTTATTATGTGTAACAAAAAATTCGTCATAGAAGACTGCAGTGTGCTAAACAAGTTCAACACAGGTAGTGACCATAGATTGGTAAGATGTAAGATGCACCTCAGCACTAAACTTGAACGTGGCAAGCTCATAAGACAAACAAAATCTATTGACATAACCAACCTTAAAAAACACCATAATACCTTCAAGTTAGAACTGAAGAACAGGTTCTCTGCTTTAGAAGGCCTAACATCGGAAGAAGTGGACATCTCTGAAGTTAACAGAAAAGTAACCAAAGCTCTTATGGAAACAGCAACAAAATTAGCTGGGTCTAAGAACAAGTTGCATGTGAACAAATTATCAGGAAAAACCAAAATGTTGATGCAAAAAAGAAGAGAGATGAGGACAACTAAAGAAGATGTGACTTCCAAAGTGGAATATATAGAGCTATGCAAGACAGTAAGAAAAAGTATCACTGAAGACGTAAGGAAATTCAACTGTGAACTAGTGAGGAAAGCAATTGAAAACAACCAAAGCCTAAAGATAGCAAAGGGACATCTCAGTAAGGGAAGAAAACAGATTATGGCACTGAGAAAAGAAGATGGTTCTGTAACAAGAAATAGAGGCGAAATTTTGACAAGAGTGAAAGATTTCTACTCCAAATTATATGAAAGGGATGATATATGCACTCCAGACATCATGAAAGATACCAGTACCAGAGTTCCTCCAGTCCTTCCAGCAGAAGTTGCACATGCAATCAAGAACATGAAGCGAGGAAAAGCTCCAGGAGAAGATGAAATTACTGTAGACATCATAAAAGAAGCAAGTGGAGAAATCGAAACAGTACTCGCCCAAATTTTCACTCGATGCCTTAATGAAGGAAAGATTCCTGAGGATTGGAACACCGCTACAGTGATCCTGCTACATAAGAAAGGTGACATTGAGGATCTCGGAAACTACAGACCTATCAGCCTCCTATCAGTAGTTTATAAAATCTTCACTAAAGTTCTTTCACACCGCTTGAAGGTAGCACTAGACATGGCTCAACCGAGAGAACAAGCTGGATTCAGGAGTGGCTACAGCACAATAGATCATATCCACGTGCTGAGAGAACTAATTGAAAGAGCGAGGAATATGAACTTCCATTGTGCATGGCTTTTATCGATTATGAAAAAGCCTTTGATTCGGTGAAACCATCAGCAGTTACAATGGCTCTGAAAACCTGCGGTATTGAAGATGCATACATTAATATTATTAATAACATCTATGAAAATGCAAGTGCAAAGATTAGGCTGTTTGAAAATACAACACACGTAAAAATTGGAAAGGGAGTGAGACAAGGTGATACCATATCTCCGAAGCTCTTTAATGCCACATTGGAGGGTGTTTTTCAGTCACTGAGCTGGGAAAACAAGGGGATAAAGATTAATGGAGATTATCTAACCCACCTTCGTTTTGCTGATGACGTAGTCATTTTTGCAACTACCCCATCAGAGCTGCAGAGTATGATCCAGGAACTTGCTGACAAGAGTAAAGAAGTGGGATTAAAAATGAACTTTCAGAAGACAAAAGTGATGTTCAATGCTTTTACAAGAAATGAAGATTTATCGATTGATGGAGAAAAGCTGGAGATAACAGACACGTACGTTTATCTTGGACAGCAGATATCAGTGAGGGTCACATTGATGAAGAAATTAATCGGCGTACAAAACTTGCCTGGAGAGCTTTGGAAGAAACAGCATAATTTTCAAGAGCAATATGCCATTATGTCTTAAAAGAAAAGTGTTTGATCAATGCATCCTTCCAGTGCTTACGTATGGTGCAGAGACGTGGACCTTAACTAAAAGAGACATACAAAGGCTGCAGACAACTCAAAGAAGCATGGAGAGGTGCATACTTGGTGTAACCAGGAGAGATAAGAAGAGGAACTCGTGGATCCGAAAAATGACAAGAGTGGAAGACATCATGATCAGAGTTAAATCCCTGAAATGGCAATGGGCTGGACATACTGCCAGAAGGACAGATCATCGATGGACAGCCGAAATTTTAGATTGGATTCCAAGGGACAGGAAAAGACCCAGAAGAAGACCACATAGGAGATGGGTGGATGAAATTCGAAAGTATGCAGGGGTGACATGGAGGAGACTGGCACAAGACAGACCGTTGTGGAGGAAACTTGGGGAGACCTTCGTACAGCAGTGGATTGATAATGGTTGACAATGATGATGATGATGATATAACTATAAATTGAGTTTCGCATTTATAGTTCAAAGCTGATTTTTCGTGGTCAGGTTCGGGTCCGTGCCCGGTCCGGTTCCGTGTCCAAATTTTTTTACCCGTTTCCACCTCTGATATGCAAATGGACACAAGGAATAAATGCCTATGCCCGCAGTGAAATCTGCATATCAGTCAGCAAAATGTTGTCCAATATGTAAATTGAGTAATATACTTAAGGACAACGAGCAACGGCAGTGGCAATAAGCGTTGACGACGGGGAAGAACGAAAGGTGAGATGAGCGTTCCGGTGTTTGCTTTCGTTATATCTCATTCACGTGTATTCGACGCTGTAGGGTGATGAGCGATAGGACAACTCGAAGCAGTCCAGTCTCAATCCTGGGTTGCAAGGGACTTGAATTTCCACCCTAAAGTGGTTTCACGTTTATGGTAGCAATTCAACAACACCGGTTGGGTGTCACGAATGCCTGGCAAAGGTCGTCCAATGCGTACGACACGTCGTGAGGGCCTCCATGTCGCTTTAACACCATGGCGTCATAAGTTCTATACAGTCCAGCAATTGCCTTCGGATCTCTGTACTGCCACTGGGACTACAGTATCAAGGCAAACGATATACCAAAGGCTTCATGTAATTAGCAGGATACCCATGGTTTGGGTCCCTCTGACTGCATCTCACAGGAGAGCTCAATTGAACTGGCGCAGGCTACATCGTTCCTTTATCGCACACGAGCAGGACGGTGTTTCTTTTACAGACGAGTTGATATTCAGTCTACAAGCGAATTTTCGTCGGCATTTCGTCTAGAGGGAGCAAGGAACAGGGAACACATAATGATCCTGTAGACATCCGCTATCGAGAGTCCTTCGGAAGCCATGGTCTACTCGTGTGGGACAGCATTATGTTTAACGTCCGCACACCACTCGCTGTGTTCATAGGAGGTACTGCGAATGCTGCGCGCTATAGAAAGGACATCCTGGAGCTAAATGTCAGACTTTTTTCGGGGAGCCGTTGGCCCTTCTTTCTTCTTAATGAACGATAGGGTTGGCTAGCATAGGGCTCAACTTCTCGATGATTTCCTGCTGAGCGAGGATATTTGGCTTATGATTCGATCATCCAGGTCTCCGAAGCTGAACCTTATAGAGCATGCCTGGGATGCTCTGGGAAGAGACGTAGCAGCTCGTCAGCTCCCTCTCAGAACCCTTTCTGAGCTATACACCGCCCTTATTGAGGAATAGAATTATTTGGCTCCTGAGCTCATCAACAGCCTGAGGGTGAGTACGCATCGCCGTTGTGAGAGTTGTCTGTCCGTACGAGCTGATCACATCCCTTAAACATTTTCAGGTAACATTTCTGCTTCTCATCCTTGGTGACATTTGCGGATGTCACTCCGTATATACAGAAAAGTTGTATGTATTCTTCTGCTGTTATAAAATGTTTATCACCTTTATGATTGTGTCTCTCGACGTGCAAACACGTCTTTCCCTGCATTTTAGGTTTTTTACCTTTTTATCCCTTCTGGACTATAATTTTGGACGCCAATGTATTTGTGTTCGAGAGCTAAATTCGCGAATTCGCCATTAGTGGCGCTAACGTCGAACTGATAGGATTAGTTATCTGGCACTTGCACCAATCTCATTGGTTCCGAATCATTATCAGCCTCCATTCGCCTGCGAAGCTGCTGTTGCGTGACTTTACCATTCACCCTCTATATTACTCTTGAAGTGAGTTATAATGCTTCTCGCTCACTTGTGCTTTCATAAAAGTAGTCTCTTTTATATGGTTTTCTAGAAAACGCACCGTGCAAATGTTCTTCCTTTCTTACTTAAGAAAATGTGTTTTTGCTTCCATTTGTTTAACAGCTTTCTAATGAAATCAGTTGGCATTAATTATCATCACTCTATTTTGGGGTTTGAGTTATTTTGCGGTTTTATTTTTGTCATTTTTTCCCAGCACACATTTTTTTTTTTTCGAAAACAAAGTATTTCTCATTCCAGACGAAATCGTTTTTCTCATTGTTAAAATTTATTTCCTCTTAATGAAACTGTTCATAATTCGCAAATGCTTTTAATGAAAAACGGTAAAGTAAAAAAAAAAATAAAAAAAAAGGGAGGGAGATGAAGAAAAATTACGTAAAACAACATCAAACGTTAGGAATTAAGCTGTGCTTTCGTCGACAAATAACGAAGTCAGTTAAGCGTTCGCTAAAGCACTGTGTCTAACGATTTTATCGTAAGGAAAAAGAAAACGGAAAAATCACTGCAGATTTCCCTCTTGCTTTTCTAATGTAGGGGGGAAACAGATGCTGAACAAGAGAGGTTAAGCAAATGTAGCAAAATGTAGCAGTAAAACAAATAAACTCTAACGAAGCATGTTCCTTCCGATCACTTTTCCGCTCTTTCAGTCATCAACGCTCTGTTGTTAAGCGCATAAATGATGGTTTGCAACCGCCACGCTGGTGTTAAGAAGGATTTTTAATCAGAGCCAAAACCCTCTGTTGAAGAACTGCAGATAGAGAAAAAGCTAAGTGCGAACCGTTTGATCTTGAGCTTATTCAAAGTCATCCATTTTTTTTTTTTTTTTTTTTTTTACTCAGGCCAGATTCGAACTCTTTTTCGAATGGGTATGCTCGACTGAACGACTTCTCTGGTCATTTTTTTTTTTTTTTCGCAACTGAATGTTGGCGCAATTTCGAATCTGGCATCACTTTTAAGTGCTACAGAACGAAAATGTTTTATTGTTTCCGCGATAAAGGGGAACGACCATTATCCAGGGGAAATTGTCCACGTACTGTTTTTAGCGCCTCACATATAATAGGAGCCTGGATATTTGTCGACAGTTAAAAACTTTATTGTAGGAACTCTTTGGGCTCACGTCAGCGCTGCCTCGACAATAATTACCCGAAAGAATTTCCGGGCATCGTGGTGACTTAAAAACAAAAGCATCATTAGTAGATAAATAGCGGCTTCGGGCAAACATTCCGTCCAACTTCTGAACTTAAATGGGTCCAAATACTAAAATTATGTGTAGAATAAAAACAAGCTGTGATCTTTGTTCTTCACATAATTTTTTCGCATCTTAAATTAGTAGTGACGAATATGTGAAACTTTCCCGGGTTTTAGAGACCTTTTAGATAGTTTACTTCCCGATTAATTTCAGATAATAAATCATAATGTCTTTGCAGACATTTTTATATTGTCATATTAAACTGTTATGTGCTTTTTTAGCGCAGACAAATGTGAAAAATTCCTCATTAATTTGTTTCCAAGATAACCTTTAAACTTGATAAAATCCTTGTCCCACCGTTGCGTGAGCATTTACACCCCCCCCCCCCGCCCCTTCACCCGATGCTAAAACTATGCTCTAAATAAAAACAAACTTACCTCTTAGTTCTTCGTGTTTTTTTTTTTTTTTTGCTTTTTTTTTGTTACCCGCCGTAAATTAGTAGCTTCCAAGTGCAATGAAAATATGCGAAATTTTTCTCGCTTCATACACTGTTCAAAATTTTGTGGTCGGATGCACCAAAAAAGTAATGCTACAACAGCTGCACCACTTTCTGAAAAGAGATGCACCATTGTGTGGTGTAAACAAAACTTAATAACTTGGTGCAACTTTACACCATAATGTGGTGCAACTTTGTTCCATAACGTAGTGTAAAGTTGCCCTATGTTATTAAGTTTTGTTTGCACACATGTATTAAGTTTTGTTGCACCATGTTATTAAGCTTTGTGCAAACAAAACTGAATAACATGGTGCAACTTTACACTACGTTATGGAACAAAGTTGCACCACATTATGGTGTAAAGTTGCACCAAGTTATTAAGTTTTGTTTGCACCACACAATGGTGCATCTTTTCTCAGAAGTGGGTAAGCTGGTGTAGCATCACTTTTTTGGTGCAACCTACCACAAAATTTTTAACAGTGTAGAACCTTTCGCACAGTTTAAAGATAATTTTGTTGATAATGTTTAAGTTTAATATTTGTTTAAAAATCTGGTAGTGCAACGTGAGTTATACATTTTTCACTTTTATGCAAAATTCTGCCTTAATCCCATAGGCGTAACCACTGGGGGGGGGGGGTTCAGGATCCCCCAGATTTTCAGAGTCGGGGAACCCTAATGTAAAGGACCCCCCCCCCCATTTTTCGTTTATATAATGACATAATGCACACTTTTTTATGATGTGAACCAGCTAAATTTAATAATATAAGATTGTAATTTTTTGTAGAATGTAAACACGTGTATAGTGTGTACTTAATAAAACAGCGATATCGATTCCTAATAAGCAAAGTCAGTTCTACAACTTTGTAATTTACATTTCTGCTCTATCTATCATAGTTTTATAGTTGTATTCGCTAAGTTCCACAATTCGCCAACAGAGGCGCCTATGTCATGCCCGTTAGATCGCGCTTCAGCAACGGCTTTTCTCCTGCGCGCGCTTGTGTGTAGAAGGAGGGGTTCCCAAACTCTCTTATACAGTATGTATATAATATTGTATATATACTGTTTGTATGCATATAATGTGTGTTTGTGTGATCCCCCCCCCCCCGCCCGACTTTGAAACATGGTTACGCCACTGCTGAGTCCCAATAATTTACTGTAATTTCCGTGGCTTTTTTCACTCGGTTATACTTAATTCATTTATACGCTTTTTTCGATTATACGTTAAAATTTGAATGTTCGGTTTATCAAAAATACATAGTTTTTTTATTCTTTTATACGTCACCCGGCGTGTTACAACTTTGAGAGAATCGACACAGCATTACGGTGTTCCTTCTTGATACAGCCAAAATTTAGCCTTGATCCATCAGAGAAGGGCATGTTGTTTACTTTCGGTTTGGATGAAACATCAGTTTCATATTGCAAAACTGACACTCATAGACAATATATAAAAATTTATAAATCTCCAGGACGTAATTTTGTGGGTCTACCATTTCGTAGCATAGTAGAAAACAATCCTAGATATATCATCACAATTCAACATCCTGGTTTCAAATGGATGCACCCAGAATGCCCCTCAAAAAAGCGTGGTTTCGAATTTCATCCACCCGTCTCCCACGTGGCCTTCTCCGTCTTTCCCTGTCGCTTGTATCCGGCAGTCAGTTCACGGCGGTCAGTTCCTGTAGCAATATGTCCAGTCCATTGCCATTTCAGGAATTTCACCTTGATCATATGTCATCAACTCTTGTCGTTTTACTGATCAATGAGTCTCTTTCCTTATCTTTTCTGGTTATATCAATCCTATACCTCTCCATGCTCCTTTGAGTTGTCTGAAGTTTATGAATCTCTCTTTTAGTTAAAATTTCATGTCTCTGATCCATAAGTACGAACTGGAAGTATGAATTAATTAAGTATTTTTCCTTTAAGATGTAATGGTAATGCTCTTGAAAATTGTATTGTTTAATGCTCTCCAAACAAGTTCTGTACTGCTATTAATTTCTCCCTTGATATGGCCCTCGCTTGATATCTGTTGCCCAAGATTAATGTAGGCTCTATATTTACCCCATCAATCGCTAAATCTTCAGTTCTTCTAAAAGCATTGTACAACTTTGTTTTCTGAAAGCTCATTTTTTTACGCTTTCCAACCATAGGTTGAAGAAGCGTATTTGCTACAGCTTTGTCCGTCTGTCCGCACAATAACTCGCGTAAAAATGGTTCGATTTCTATGAAATTTTAGTGTGTGGTAGGGGACCATCTGGGGATGAACCCTGTTGAAAATGGACGAGATGGGGTCAGAGGTCACGACATAGGAGCGGGATCCATTCCATTGCTCTTATGCATCATAACTTGCGTAAATATGGTTCGATTTCAATGGAATTATAGTATGTGGTAGGGGACCAACTGGGAACGAACCCTAATGAAAATGGACGAAATGGGATCAAAGGTCAGGACATACGAGCGGGATCCATTCCATCGCCTTTATGCGCCATAACTTACGTAAAAATGCTTCGATTGAGACAAAACTTTGTCATGTTGTTCTGGAAGTATACTTTACCAGTTCTGTTGAATATTATCGAAATGGGGTCAAAGGTCAGGTCATAGGAACGAGATTTATTCTACAGCCATTATCCTTATAACTTGAGTAATGATTTCTGGTATGTTGGAAAGCGTATCATAATGAATGCATTGCATGATTTTACTAGCTTGTTAATCTCTCTTCTGTACTCTGATGAAGTTTTTGGAACGTAGTCTGCAGCTCTGTGGGGATGTCTGCAAAAATAACTATGTCATCAGCAAAACGTGGGTGGGTTAAATAATCTCCATTAATTCCTTATCTTCCCAATTCAAAGATTGTAAGACATTCTGCAATGGGCATTAAAGATTTTGGGATATAATGGTGTCACCTTGTCTCACTACCTTTCCTTCCAATTTTTATACGTGCTATTTCCTCAAATCGTGCAAGCGATATATTTCATCTGTGAAAATCAAAAATTGCCGGTAAACCCCACATCCTTCTGCTCCTGAGCTGAATGCTTTCTCAATTAAGCCACGCCGACTAGGAAATGTCACTACTGCTTACCGTCTTGACATATGTGTCACCAGTGTAGTAACGTCACATATATCCTCTTCTTGAGAAAGTCGAGAGCACGAATATCAGGTTTCTGGTTCATTGCAAACCATGCTTAAAGTAACTCTCTGTAGAAGAAGGAATTCCGATTAATCCCAGACGATGTGGGGAAGGAGAATCCCAAGTTTATCGAAGAACATAACGGCCAGTAGATTTATTTTACGTTCGGGCGCCAGTGTGAAACACAAATTTGCCGATGGCGCCCCTTGAAACCGCATCCTTCTGCTCCGGTGCCAAATGCTTTCCCAATGAAGTTACACCGGTATGGGCTTTTCACTGCTGCTTGCCATCTTGACATGTATGTGCCCTCTGTAGTACGTCTCACACGCACACACACGCAAGCACATCCAGTTATGTTCTAATTCAAACTCAAAACTTATGATGCTTCATTACCGTTGATGTCAAATTGTTTTGTGACATTTTTTGGAACAAAAACTTACTGAAACCGGGCTCTCCTCTTAATTATTCCTGGATCTCTCTCTCTCTCTCTCTCTCTCTCTCTGTCTTCCACTTTTGCAAGAAAAATGAAGCATATTATGATGGAACGTCAATAATTGACATTTTTTACTCGACAGAAGATTTCGGAATTTTTTAAAGAAATCAGATAAAATTCTGTAGGGCTTGTCTAGATCTAATTTATAGGTATTTAATATTTGATGCATTAATCAAAGTCTGTAGATTAACAAATATCACTTTATTATGCTTCGAAGTTTTTAAGACGTTTTATGTTATGGTATGTTAAAATACTATTAAATGTAATTGGGTCTGGTTCATTTGCCCGACGTTTACTTCACCGAAGCGCCACTTGACCGAAAATCACTTCACCGAAAAGATTGTTTCACCGAAAGATCACTTGATCGAAAGGTTCATTTCACCGAATGGTCACTTGATCGAAGGGTGATTTTATCGAAAACTTTGGATTTCATTACAGGATCTGTTGAAGCATGGTGCCAGTTCGGAAGAGAAACCACCGAAACGTTAGGAGATCATACTCAAATAGCAGTTTTGATTTTTCCGTGTCACAGAGAGCATTAATTACAAATATAATTAATTTTAAGTCCCTAGGGCCTCGGCTTAGGCCTTTTTAGAAAATTTTAATCGTGCGTGCCCATGTTCATAAGATTTACATAAAAAGTCAAGTTAAAAGTGTTGCACATTTTTTCAAACAAAAAGAATCAATTTTAGGTCCCTAGGCCTCGACTTAGGCCTTTTTAGCAAATTTTAATCGTGCGTGCCCATGTTCATAAGGTTTACATAAAAACTTTATGAACATTAAAAATTCCTAGATCTAGGCGTGAGGCCTTAAAATTAATGTTTTAGGTTTGAGCAAGAGTGCAACATATTTTACTTTAAATATTCTGTAACGCTTAGGAATATGAGTTGGGTTAAAATCTGTTAAAATGGCCTCTAGCTAGGCCCAAAAAATTATTGTTTTGTGGTTGAGTAACAGATGGAACATTATTTACTTGACTTGCTATGTAACCCTTATGAACATGAGCTCGGAGGATTAAAATTTGATAAAAAGGCCCAGATCTAGGCCTTATAATTAATGTTATATTTCGAAAAACCTACTCATGGAGAGGTCTTTCATAGAAATTAAAAGTGCATTTTTTATGCACTCCCAGAATGTTTAGGTGACCAGTTCTACAAAAACCCACACTACACTTCAACAGATCTCTAACAACAAAATTCTATCTTTTCGATAAACTGACCATTCGACGAAAAGATCTTTCGGTGAAATGAAGTTTTACGGTCACGTGACCCTTCGGCGAAATGTACCTTTCGATCAAGTGATTTCCGGCGAACTGATTTTCGGTCAAATGATCTTTTGATCAAGTGAACGTTATATAACGAAGTGAATTTCTCCGTCATTTTTGGTCTACGACGGGATTCGAACCCGAGGCCGCTTATTCCGGAACAAGTTGCTCTACCAATTAAGCTACGCGGACATTTTATTCTGATTCCTATCTGCCTTTATGTCGTGTGCGTCCTTCTGGCAGGTACGTCACATCTCCTGGTACGTTACATCATCTCCCCCTTATTTTTCTTTTTTCTTTCGAAGTGCTGCTCATATTTTTCCTATCTCGCGGTGTGGAAATAACATCACACCAATGCGAGATTTTGAACGGTCGGGTCATCCGGATAGTTCGGGCGCCATTATAACGAAGTGAATTTCTCGGTCATTTTTATCCGCGCCGGGGTTCGAACCCGGGTCCACTCATTCCGGAATAAGTTGCTCTACCAATTAAGCTACGCGGACATTTTATTCTGATTCCTATCTGCCTTTATGTCGTGTGCGTCCTTCTGGCAGGTACGTCACATCTCCTGGTACGTTACAGTTACTAAATGTAAACATAACACTTGTATTATCATAAAAGTTCTCAGAGATATATAAGCAACTGACAATGGTTTATTTGCTTCCTGGTTGTCAAACTGCATTTTTAATTAGAATTCCTCGTTGAGCACTTCATAGAGATTCGTTGTTATCACAAAATCATATTCGGCTATTTTAACGTATAGATAATTAATATTGCATCAATATTGATGCAATATTAATTGATGCATTAGTGATCAATTATTATAAGAAATAGGCCTCGTATGCTCAGCAAAGTATCTTCCGTCGTACTACCACCCACACAATTCTTTTCTCTGAAGTGGTTTTTTATTTACCTTTGACTCACTGTCAGTTGTTGAGAAAACTATGAGGAAATTCAATGAAGTGAAGTGCCATTCAGAAAAAAAACGTAACGAAGTAAAATATTTTTTATAAAAATAGGAACTCAAAGGGGAAGGTAAAATTATATATATATATACGTTACAGCTCTTTGTGTTCTATTTGACTTGATTTTTTTCCCGGAGGGGGAATATAACGACCCTTATACAGGGTATCCCACTCGCTACCGAACTCGGCATTTCTTTAATAATATTAACACCAATGAAGTTATTGCAACGAAATGTGCAGTGGACTTACCTCATTTCGTGCAAAATGTGATTACATCACAACATGTGCTGAAAGTGGCCACCATTTGTGTCCAGACAGCATTGAACCCAGCGACGTCCGCCAGCCAGCCGGAGTGCTCCTTAGTGGCAGACACATTCCTAAGTGTGGCGCCACTGAGGAGCAGTCCGCCAGCCAGCTAGACACTCATCTCTGCTGCTTTGTTATGCCATTTCGTTGAGCGTGTCTACACAATACGGTTGTTGATAGTGAGTGTTCGTGGCTGTTCGCGTACGTGTGAAAATGTATCGGTATAATCTGGAGGACCGAGTGTTCATTGTTCGCACTTGTTGGAAAACAGAATCGATAAAGGCTTGTCAGCAGCAAAATCTGGAGAGGTTTGCAGGCAGACATCCGCGGAGCAAGTCCGCCATTTGGGCATTGTCGGAGAAATTGGAAACCAAGATGACATTATGAGACGACCATGCAGGAGGGTGTCCACAAATGTCCGAGGAAACTATCCAGAATGTAAAGGTCCGATTACTTGCGTCTCCTAGGAAGTCACTTCGCCGACTGCCACAGGAAACAAGGTTGTCCAAAAGCACTTGTCAACGTGCTGTGAAAAAAGCGAAGCTTCATGCGTACCGTATCTTCGTGGTCCACGAACTGAAAGAGTTTGACCACGTGACACGAGTGACATACTGTCGATGGTTTCAGACATTTCTTCAGGAAAATCCGGGACTACACGTGGTTCTAAGACGAGGCGTGGTTTTGCCCTCTCCGGATACGTCAATTCTCAAAATTCCCGTATTTCGACCAGTGAAAATCCCAACGCGACACATGAAGAACCCCTTCATTCACAAAAAATTGGTGTTTGGTGTGGGATGTCCCACCATCTTAGATACAACCATCACAACAGTTGCATATATGGAAATCTTCATCACCTTTGTAAATCAGTTGGACGACGAAGAACTTTCCATTGGATATTATCAGCATGATGGAACGACATCTCACACATCAGTATGGCCGAAATTCAATCCTTTTTCGGCGGCCGCGTCATTTCGGAGGGTCTATGACCACGGCGTTCGCCCGATCTGACGCCTCCTGATTACTTTTTATGGGGATATCTAAAAGGTAGAGTTTATCAAAAGAAACCGCGAACCATAGATGCCCTGAAAGCAAACATCACCGAAGAAATTCGGGCAGTGAGGGCGGACGTACTGGCAAGAACTTTCCACAATATGGTACGCCGGGTTCAATGCTGTCTGGACGCAAATGGTGGCCACTTCCAGCACGTGCTGTGTTGTCATCCATGAAATGAGGTTAAGTCCACTTCACATTTCGTTGCAATATCTTTATTGGTGTTAATGTTATTAAAGGAATGCTGGGTTCAGTAGCGAGTGGGACACACTGTATTTCTATGGGTATGTAGAAGCTCCCGTTTCTAATTTTGGACAACTGATATAGAGTAAAAGTCAAAATCAGTGCTGTTGTACACATGACCCATGCTTCATCTAAAACTGGAATTCTGACTCAACGCAGACTATCAGAGAGAGAAAACGCATATTGGGTTGGCCAAAAAGTAATTGCGTTTTTGTTTTTTGCTGTGTAAATGAAAGACGAATTTTGAATGGGAAAAAAAAAACTTTAGTCAACAACATATTGTCCATTTTGTTCATTGACCTTTTGCCATCTCTCAGGCAAGTTCATGATTCCGCGCTCAAAAAAGTTTTAGCTTTTTTTTCGGCAAGAAACAGTTCTAAGAGGCGATTTTAGAGCCTCGTCAGCAGTGAAGATTTTACCATTCCAGGAGTTTTGTAATGAACGAAACAAATGGTAGTCTGATGATGCCAGATCTGGCGAATATGGTGGATGTGGTAACGCATCCCATCCGAGCTTCAACAATTTTTGACGAGTAAGCAAAATTGCGTGTGTCTTGTGTCATCATGGTCAAACACAACACCTTTGCGATTCACCAATTCTAGACGCTTCTGCTTGACTGCATCACTTAATTTATTCAACTGATGACAGTACACGTCCGAATTAATAGCTTGGTTCGTTGGAAGCAATTCAAAATACGCAATACCTTTCAGCATAACCTTCCTTTGGTGCATATCTACTTTTGAAGTGCTTCGACTCACATCATAACCTTCCTTTGGTGCATATCTGCTTTTGAAGTGCTTTGAGGAGGTTAATCACGTTTGCTCTACGATCCTTTTAGTTCGACGTTGTTGTACACGATCCGATTTTCATGGCCTGTTATCATACGTTTCAAAAATGGATAATTTTCTTAGTGAAATAAATAAATGGCGAATCGCATATGTCAACGCGCTTAGTGAGATGAACCTCTTTGAGCTCATATGGTCTCCACAATCGAGCTTACTCGCCTATCCCAGTTGCTTTAAATGGTTTTCAACTCTCGATTTCGATATATTCAGATTCTCAGCAATCTCTCGTGTCGTTAAACGCCGATTGGATTCAATCAATGCCTTTATTTCGTCGTCATCAACTGCGATTGGCCTTCCTGAGCGTGGTGCATCTTTCACATCAAAATCTCCAGACCGAAATTTCGCAAACCAATTCTAACACTGCCATAGTTTTAAGGCATCTTCACCATACACATCACATAATTTTTTATCAGCGTTTTTTTTTTTTATTTTCCTTTTCGGTAGTAATACAGCAAAACATGACAAAATGTTCCTTTTGATTGTCCATTTTGAAATCGACGCCAAACAAACACTTGTACGAAATCGTGCATTTTCTGGTCCTAAAACCAGCTTTTTCTTTCCTTCTTTTTTTTTTTTTAATTAGAGGTTTAGCGACCACCGTAAGCAACTCAATGGGCTGTAAGCAGTCGCCCGTCCCTAATTTACGGTCACTGGTTCCAGGAAAGGGAGAAAGCCAGTGCCGTAAGACAAACACAACATCCATGCCTCGCCGAGATTCGAACCCGGACCCCTTCCGGACGAATGATCAGAAGCCATCGCTTAGACCACTGTGCCACCGGGGCGGCAAAACAAGCTTGAGCTGTCAGCTGTAACGTTACACAATGAGCTCGCGGATTCAAATGACATTAGTTACATTTCAAGACATGTTTCGCCATCTATCTGTAAAAGACGCAATCACTTTTTGGCCAACTCAGTACATATATAAAAAGAACCTGTCATCTCCCCGCTGCCAGGAAGTGAATTCAATTTCGTTTTGAATATAATAAAAATATAATCATAACATTTTGATTTTTTTTCGATTTCGTATTTATGTTTTACGTATTAGGCATGTAAAAAAACCCCAAATTATCGCACTAATTGCAATTTAATAGGAGCATTTTCGGAGAAACAATTTCCGTGAATTCCTCCCCCCCCCCCCCCATTTTTTTTTCTTTTTAGGGCTCGCTACGCCTATGCAAACCATAACTTAAAAATGCGTACGACTCGTAATTCGATCTTCTCACTATTACAAGTGAACACTTCTTTCTTTATGAATTTGAATTCTTGTTTCACATCTTGTTTTTTTTTTTTTGTCTTTTTGTTTTTCCTTTTTGCAGAGGGGCGGGGGGGGGGGGTATGATTAACCACATAATCAATGAGCTGTACGCAGTCGCCAATCCCTGATACAAGGCCACTGATTATAGGAGAGAGCCGATCCTGTAAGACCAACACAACATGTCTGACGAATGATCAGAAGTGGGCGCTTATGCCACTGGCTTGACTTGTGTTGTATCTTTAAATCTCACACAATTTATGTAAATCTGCAGAACAAGCCTGAATCACTGGAAAACTTTTGTGGATTATCTGCTTGTCTCTCTCAAAAAGTGTAATTAATGACCACTGCTTCATTACCTTCAGTGCACAGATAGTGACTTTATATCGTGAAGGATACTCCGATCGTGACATAAGCAGATAGGTGAATGTGAGCAAGATTGCTATTCATAATACGATCATAAGATATCGAGATACAAGTTAATTTAGCCACCGAAAGTAAATTGAACGTCCAAGAAAAAGAACCCCACGTGATGGCATCAGGCGAATAGTTACGCGTTCTCCGAGGAGTTTGTGCAAGGAAATCAAGACCTTTCCACATTCGAAAGCGTCTGATATTAATATCAGCACTGTTTCCCGACGTCTTAGCAACGATTTTGGATTAAAGTCTTATAGTGTAAACCTGCTCATAAATCTACAGACTAACTTCTGTCATAAAAAGGACAGACTCCAGTCTGCGAAGCGTCATCAATCGTAGACTGCTGAAAATTGGAGCCAAGTTCGTTTTTCCGATGAATCAACTGTGCGTCAATTTGAAGCATGTGAAGCACGTGCTCGACGACCAAAAGGCAAAAGGTTTGATGAAAAATACACCGTTAGCACTGTGAGACATCCGCCTAGTCAGATGATATGGGGTGCTATGTCAGCATCTGGTACTGCTTCATTTTCCTTTTTGCGGACAGACACTATCATGATTGGTCCTTTTTATATGGAAATGTTACGTGAGCTGTTAACTCATATGCAAGTACACAGATACACAATCTTTATGCATGATGGTGCTCCATGCGACAGATCAAAGACAGTAAAGGACTACCTGCAGAGGAAAAATATAACTGTGGTTGACTGGCCCGGTAATAGTCCCGACCTTATCCCATAGAAAATTTGTGGACTATTTTAAAAGACAAGGTAGCAGAAAAACAGCCATCAAATTGCCAAGCTTTGATTGACGAGATAAAGTGCATGTGGTGCAAAGACATTTCAAATGACAACTGCAAATCCCTCATTGAGAGTATGCCACATCGTGTTCTGTCCGTTATAAAAAACAAAGGTGGCCACAAAAAGTACTGATTTCGGTCTTTTTGTTCTCTAAGGAATGTAAGTAGTCATCTGCGGCGTCTTTTTTTTTTCAAATATCTCTGACTGATAATTAGTTATTTCTTTGAAAATCTTAATTTCAATAAACCGATAGGTGGTCTTAAACTTTTACATATGACTGTACTTTTAATAAATATTTTTTGTACAAGTGAAAGTTGTAGCTAATTCTCCTGTTTTCTTTCTTTCTCGTTTTTCTTTCAGAGTCGGCGAAACAGGTGACTGGGATACCTCTAATGGTATAATGACAGCAGACAATGGTACGAGTTACCAAGCAATCGGACTGCAACCTTACACCGTATATTCTTTCCGGGTGGTGGCTGTCAATGCAATCGGACCGAGTCAACCCAGCAAAGAATCTTACTACATGGTTACCCTACGTGAAGGTAAAACAGAAAAGTTTTGTTAAATCGTTGCATGTCACCTGAATAAGTAAAGAAAGTACTTGGCATACTTAGAACCCTTTCTCTATACACACTGATAAAAACGTTTTGTTGATTCAACACAAATTTTGTTGAATCAACAAAAATTTTTGTCGATACACAGTCAACAAAAAATTTTGTTGAATTAGCAAAATTATTGTTGATTTAACAAAATTTCTTTTTATCACAGCAAAACGTTTTGTTAATTAAACAAAAAATTGTGTCGGTATACAGTCAAAAAAATTTTTTGTTGAATTAGCAAAATTATTTTGCTGAAAATTATTGTTGATTTAACAAAATTTATTGTTATCACGACAAAACGTTTTGTTAATTCAACAAAAAAATTTGGCGGTGTACAGTCAACAAAATTTTTTGTTGAATCAGCAAAATTATTTTGTTGAAAATTATTGTTGATTTAACAAAATTTATAGTTATCACGACAAAACTTTTTGTTAATTCAACAAAAAATTTGCCGGTATACAGTCAACAAAATGTTTTGTTGAATTAGGAAAATTATTTTGCTGAAAATTATTGTTCATTTAACAAAATTTATTGATATCACGACAAAACGTTTTGTTAATTCAACAAAAATTTTTGTCGGTATACAGTCAACAAATTTTTTTGTTGAATCAGCAAAATTTTTTGTTGAATCAGCAAAATTATTTTGTTGAAAATTATTGTTGATTTAACAAAATTTATAGTTATCACGACAAAACGTTTTGTTAATTCAACAAAAAAATTTGTCGGTATACAGTCAACAAAATGTTTTGTTGAATTAGGAAAATTATTTTGCTGAAAATTATTGTTGATTTAACAAAATTTATTGTTATCACGTCAAAACGTTTTGTTCATTTAACAAAATGAGTTGTCGATTTTGGGGAATTTGTCTGATCCAACAAAACATATTGTTATCATGACAAAATGTTTTGTTGCAGCCCCTACTTGGGCAGTTACGAACGCTCCGTGGCTACGTCTCCCGAGTGCGTCGGATGGGCACGTTAAGCCGTCTGCCCCCGGGTAATAAATAAGGGCGTCTTCAAGGATTCGTCCAGTAGTACCAGCGGTCCCAGGTCATTCCAGGAAAACATCCCCCAGACATGCACACTGCCACCGCCGGCCTGTACTTGACCGACTGTCCAGGTGTAGGTTCTCGTGTGTCTGACGCCGTATCTGTCACCGTCCATCACTTCTGTGGAGTAGAAACCTCGATTCATCCGAGAAGGGAACATTTTCCCACTCTTTCACTGAAAAAAAGGTTGCCTTCCAATGATGTTGGTCCCATGCGAACTGCAGGAGTCGTCACCGATGGACCTGGGTTAACATGGGCACCTTGACGCAGCGTCGAGACCGCAGACCCATGCGTAACAGGTTACACTCTACTGTTATCGGGATACGTACCTGGATACCCCGACGTTCATTTGTGTGATCAATTGCTGCACTGTTGCGCGTCGATGGCCATTTACCATTCGGCGGAGGCAACATTCTCCTCTGGGGTCGATGGCCTTTGAGGTTCCACAGTTATGACGTCGGGAGGTACTCGGTGTCCATTCTTGGTCACCCTTACTACAGCACCTCGCGAACAGCCCACGAAGTCTGCTTTTTCTGAGATGCTTCCACCCTTGGCGCGGTAGCCGATGATCATTCCTTTTTGAACGTCCGTCAAATCATTACCTCTGCCAATTGTACTCACGTAACGCGTTATGACTCATCTGTTCTGGCCGGCCGCTTATATTTTCGTGTGGTCCACCTTGTCACGTGCACTCTGTGACGCGCCTAGATGGGTCTCTGAGATTCCGGGGGTGGTCATATTATTCTGATGCGACCGTGTGTTATACACTATCTACCAACAAGTAATTGGACACCTGTGATAGCAAAGGAAAACGAAGTTTATTCACCTTCAATAGTTGGTGGAGCCTCCACGAGCGACGATTACAGCTGCGACCCTCCGGGGCATACTCTCAACCAGGCATTGTACGACGGCTAGCGGTATTTCTACTCGGCTTGGAGAAGACAGGTCAGTTCCTTCACCGATTTCGGACGGTGAGGGCACCCCTTAAGTCGACGCTCCAACTCGTCCCAGAGGTGTCTTTTTTCCCAAACCTACGCACGGTTGTTTTGTTCTCGTGCTGTTTTTATTTTTTATCTGTCATGTTTAAATGCTTTCTAAACAAGGAAAAAAAACAACAACTGAGTATTAACATAGGTTTCTGAAATAGTAGATATTGATATTTTCACAAATCTTTTACGTGCTAATTGCTGAAGTGATTCAGAAGTATATCTGCAAAATGTGTAGTAGACTAAAGTGAAGTACATACGTTTGTGGTTGTAATGACTGACTTTAAACACATGCTTTAAAAAAGAAAAAGCTAAAAACGAAACGAAACGAAACGTTAGACAACTACGAAGTCGGATCCAAAAGTTCGGGGACAGTATCTACCCGTGACAACGCAAGCATGTAGTTAAAGTTACGGCGTCTGAAGCACATCCCGCCATCCCTCCCTTCCGTAGTCAGAATGGTTTGGTCCACGGAAAGTGATTGGAATGCGCGCTCAGACGTTTGCTGCTGTGGTTAGTCGTCTGTCTTCTGCGATGTGGGAAACATGGCTTTTGGAGAGCAACGTTGTGACATTAAATTTTGTCAGCGTTTGGGTAAAACAGCTGCAGAGACCTTAGAAATGCTTTCGAAAATGTACGGTCACTCTACGATGGCGAGATCGAAGATGTATGAGTGGTATCGGCGTTTCAAAGAGGGCCGAGAATTCATCGCAGATTGTGGTCGACTGTGACTACACGAGAGACAGGAAAACATTACGATGGTGGCGCAGTGTGTTCGTCAGGATCGTCGCCGAACCATTGAGGAAATCGCTAATGCAACTAACTTATCGGAGACCACATGCCAGCGCATTTTGACGGAGGATCTTAACATGCACTGCGTGTGTCAGCACATCGTCCCTCGCCTTTTGATCTCCGAAATAAAGAATGAACGGATGCGGATATCGGGCGAATTAATCGACAAAGCCGATAGCGATCTTACGTTTTTGGATAACATCATCACAGGTGATGAAACGTGGTGCTATACTTGTTTGATATTCAGTCAAAGCGTGCTTTCTTCTTTTTTTGTGTGTGGTGCTGCTTGTTTGATATTCAGTAAAGCGTGCGAAATCACCGTCTTCACCGCGATCAAAGAAATTCAGGCAGGATCGCAGCAAAGGGAAAGTCATGCTGGTGGTGTCTTTTGATTCTCATGGCATTATCCATTCCTAATTTATTCCTGGAGGTACAACAGTTAACAAGGAACGTTATCTGGACATTTTACGTCGCTTACGGGAGTCAGTCCGTCGTAAACGGCCAGAGATGTGGCGAAGTAGGCAATGGTACCTTCTCCATGACAACGCGCCTGCACATTGGTCCCTACTGGTCAGGGTGTTTCTCGCCAGAAATCCTACTAATGTGCTTCCACATTCCACCTATTCATGCGACTTAGCCCCCTGCGATTTCCACTGATGAAACAAAGTCTGCAGTGACGTCATTTTGTGTCAACAAATGAGGTAAAAATAGCAACGCAGGAGGCACTACGAGGGGTTGCAACACATGGATTTCAGCAATGCTTCCAGAAGCTTTACGAGCTCTGGTAAAGGTGCATCGTCGCCCAATGGGATTATTTTGAAGGTGGTTGTGCATCGGTGTGTTAAAGTATTCAAGGTAAGGAACTTTACGCCGAGTCCCCGAATTTTTGGTTCCTACCTCGTTTATACATGCAGTTCAAATTCGAAAAGAAATTGCACTGTGATAACAAATACTTCAAATTAGAGTTGAGGAATTCATGTAAATCCTGCTCTGCTGTTGTCAGCTGCGCTGTGTGATAATATATACACTGAGTGGCCCCTTTATTATGACCACCCTCAGTACTTCGTTGGGCCACTTTTGCCTTTAATACTGCGTCGATTCTTCGTGGCATGGACTCCACGAGATGTTGATAGGTGGTTTGTGGAATCTGAGACCATGCTTGAACAAGAGCACTTTCCAGGAGTGTGAGATTGCAGGGTTGTGGATCCAGCTGTCTGATGGCTCGTTCAACTTCATCCCACAAATTCTCAATGGGGTTGAGATCTGGAGATTGTGGGGGCCACCTAAGCAAAGTAAATTCACCGGCATGTTTCTGAAACCAATCCTGTACAATACGAGCACTATGACAGGACGCATTATCTTGTTGAAAGTAGCCATCGCCATTGGGATAAACCATCCACGTGACAGGATGCATTTGGTCCGTAACGATGTTTAGATAGGATGTGCTAGTCAGACGTTGATCAACACGAATTAAAGGGCCCAAAGCATGCCAGGAAAACATTCCCCAAACCATAACGTTGCCTCCACCAGCTTGAAGGGTTGTAGCAATGCATTTGGGGTCCATGCTTTCGTGCTGTTTCCGCCAAATTCTCACTCGGCCATCGGCATGGTGCAACTGAAAACGTGATTCATCGGACCACATAATTTGCTTCCAATTATCGACTGTCCAATCCTTGTGCTTCTGTGCGAACTGGAGACGTCATCTCTTGTTAACTGTAGACAGTAAAGGTGTTCGAACGGGCCTTCGACTGCCATATCCCATCCGATGCAGTGTACGGCGAGCAGTGAGTGCATAGATCATTTGAGGGTATCCGTGATCAAGATGGTTTGTAATTTGTTGCACTGTTGCCCTTCTGTTGTCTGTTACCAGTCCGCACACTCTCCGTTCCGCCCGAGTAGTCACTAGTCGATGACGACCACACGTTGCACGTAGAGACCCAGTTTTTTGGCTGACAGTCCAGTCTCTAAACACTTTAACAACAGCTGCTCTGGAACATATCACGAATGCGGCGGTTTCGGTGATACTCACTCCATGGCTTCGAGCTCCTACAGTCATCCCACGTTGAAAGTCCGTCAAATCGCATTTTTTACCCATCTCTTCACCCAAAAACCACTTCTACCACTGTCACGAGCACTGAGCTTTCCCTTTTTATACTAGTCTCGCACTCTGGCGGCAACAGCGTGCAGCCATAGCTGATTTGTTTTAAA
Organism: Macrothele yani; assembly: GCA_039090855.1. Taxonomy (NCBI): domain Eukaryota; kingdom Metazoa; phylum Arthropoda; class Arachnida; order Araneae; family Macrothelidae; genus Macrothele; species Macrothele yani. Next base: position 153,091,867 of record CM077011.1, read on the forward strand.
CTGTCAGGTGGTCATAATAAAGTGGCCACTCAGTGTATAATACATTTTATTATATCATACATGCCTCTGTCTGTGTATTACACACCTTCTAATGAAAGCGTGTTGGGCCTTTTTTAAGCGGGAGGGATTTTGAAGAAATTTTGGGAATTAAAAATCCCTGGAGACATGACCCCCTCTGTTGTTTTGATAGATGGCTTTATAAGTGCTTAATTTTTTGTAACAGAAAAAGGATGCTATATGTAGAAGGAAATACTAAAATATATATGATGCACGGAAAAGTCCCCCACCGTGTCCAGCCCATTGTCATTTCAGTGATTTTACTCTGATCTGATGTCGTCCACTCTTGTCATTTTCCTTATCCACGAGTTCCTCTTCTTATCTTTCCTGTTTACACCAAGCATGCATCTCTCCAGGCTGCTTTCAGTTGTCTGCAGTCTTTGTATATCTTTTTTAGTTAAGGTCCACGTCTCTGCTCCGTACGTAAACACTGGAAGGATGCATTGATTAAACACTTTTCTTTTAAGACATAATGGCATATTGCTTTTAAAAATTAGATTGTTTCTTCCAAAAGCTCTACAACCAAGTTTTATACGCCGATTGATTTCTCCATTAGTGTGACCTTCACTTGATATGTGCTGTCCAAAGTAAATGTAGGTATCGGTTATCTCCAGCTTTTCCCCATCAATCGATAAATCTTCATTTCTTGTGAAAGTATTGTACATCAGTTTTGTCTTCTGAAAGTTCATTTTTAATCTCACTTCTTTACTCTTGTCAACACGTTCCTGGATCATATTCTGCAGTTCTGAAGGGGCAGTTGCAAAAACGACTATGTCATCGGCATCACGGAGGTAAATTACATAATCTCCATTAACTTTTTATCCCCTTGTTTTCCCAGTTCAATGATTGAAAGACGTTTTGCAATGTGGCATTAAAGAGCTTGGGATATACGGTGTCACTTTGTCTCACTCCCTTTCAAATTTTTATTGATGCTGTATCCTGAAATAGTTGAACCTTTGCACTTACATATTCATAGACGTTATTAATAATATTAATATATGCATCGCAAGATTTCAAAGCTATTGTAACTGATGATGGTCTCACGGAATCAAAGGCCTTTTCATGATCAATAAAAGCCATACAGTATATATAAACTCTGCCAAGTTATGTAGACATTAATTGCATATGCAAATATGTTGCGTGCGACTCTCACCCAAAGACTCTCTCTCTCTCTCTTTTCTTCTTTTGAATGAAGCAATCGCCTCCTTCCCTGCTCCTAAGGTAAGGTGGCGAGCGAAACTTTTCAAACCTTAAACTCATTTAAACATACTATACGTTCGTTCGTCAATGCGAGTTGTTGGACTATATATGTTGCCGATCGAACATGAAATTGCTCTTCACATTGATTTGAAAACACTTGTTGCCAATTTTGCGAAAATTAAGGCACGCAAAATGAAATTTTAATTTAATTTCAAAGTACATTCACCAAGTAAGTAAATAGATGTATTTTCCACTATTTTACTTTTATTTAGGTTTTACTGTTTCGGCATCTTGATATTGTGGGATAAATGCAATATCTTTAGCCTCATGAGTGAAACAAAATATTGGAGGAGGGTGGGGGGCGCAAGGCCGACGGCTCGCCTAAGGGGCCAAGTATTCTTGCCCCTGCACATGCTTTAACTGTTTTTCTCTTAATTTAAAGAACATACCTTGCGTGTGCATCAATATAGTATGCATGTATTAGCTATGTATCATTTTTATAATAGCATAATATCTTAGGGTTATTGCTATTATTTTTAAGGGGAGGGTCCGGAAAAGATGGACGCTCCCCCCCCCCTCCCTCCGCCAGTGCGCCACTTATCTCCTCCAGATAGCTTATTCTAACCTCCTTGCTTTTGAACCACAACTAAAAACAATTGCTTTTTTTTTTGTCTTAAATGTTACTTTATTTTTCCGTAGTGCACTTAAGCCAAATTTCATAATTCTGATAATTTGTTCCCTGAAGTTACCCTTAGCTAGATAGAATATGTAAAGCGACATCTGATATCACTTGGAGCTTTTTATTTCATCTACCTTCAAAATTACTTTCTTATAGAACGTTGAACATCAGATTTATCTTTGAAGAAGGGTTCAATTTCTTTAGTTATAATTTACTGTTCGGTTGTACGCCCCATCACCTCCTGAAAAAAAAAAAAATTCTTGAACAAATTGGAAATGCATTTGGTCAACAACTTTTTCTTAACATCTGTTTTGCTTGGCAATGTCATGCCGAGGCGAGGAGGCTTAGGCTCTGCCATGACCCTCGAAATACAAGTGGTGAATGTTTAATTTGAGATATAATGTTACTAACAAGGAGGTTAGAATAATACTTCAGGAGATGTCCTGAGCATCTTAACTGTGAAACCGCAAAGCGTTGGAATTTGAGGTTGTTTACATGATACTCTTGTAGTTTCAACTGTGTGTATTTTGGAATTGTGTAGTTTTGGGTTGCAGAAATCGTGTTAATATCAATCCGGAATGAATTATACTGCATACACGAGCAAATTTTTAAATTTTAACGTTATGTTTTGTTTTGAATTCGCACTAACGTTCATGTGTTTCAATATAAAATAAAAATGTGAAGGAGCCTCAAAATAATTAAGAATTTTATAAATCCGGCAGTTCTTCACACATGGGCAGCAAGTTATGATGAAAAATTAGGAACATTTGCGACGAAAGAAAGCGATTCGGCCAACACAAAATGCATTGCAATAGCCTTGAAAACCACCATTTGCCACACTTGAACCGCAGTCGCTCGCGCTTATAGGCTTCGTGCAAATGGTACTGTTCCATTAACAAGGGCATCTCCAGATATCTTATTCTAACCTTCTTGGTTACTAACGATTGGCTTGAGAAACTTACTGCCTAATTAGTTTGTTCAATTTTACATGAATTGTTCATTAAAAATACTACTGTTAAATTTGTCTCAGTTATGTCTTTGACATGTTGGGAAGCTTTTAGAAACTGAGAAAATAAGTCTGATCCTAAACAATAAAAATTTACTTAAAAATAATGTGAATAGAGCAAAGTGTTGCTCTGCAAACGAGATATTTGCCGAGAGTTTATTCATGGCTTTCTGCGATTAACCGTGCAATGTTTACTTCATTAGCAGATTAATCGCATTTTATATGATACGATTAAGCGCATTATACGGTTAATTTTTTTGAAAAAATCAATGGTTCATTAAACATGTTTAGTGTTTGCTCCACAGATGGCAGCAGCATACGAGCTTTCCCTCCATTCGATTTGGTTCTCGCAGAAAATAATCAAATTGGCAAGATTTCTGATAAAGAAGTTTTCACTAGCTTAAGTCAAGAAAGCTGAAAACGCATCAGCCTCGGGAGGATAGTTAAATAAGAAAAAAAGTTCGATTTTAAAAGGTTTGAAATAGTACTAAACAGTACAACTTCATTTCGGTTAATAAATACGTGCTAATCAGTCTTCAGATCGGAGCATATACGCTACGATAATGGTTTTTTTTTTTTTTTTATGTAGAGATTCACAGCAGCGAATTAACTTGTCTTCTATTACTGCCGGATATATGTAGAAATTATTTATTCCAGGATTATACTTTCCCAAATGTATAAAATGCTGTTCATTCTCTTGGTCTTTACAAAATGAAAACTACAATTATTCACAGAAACCGTTGGTTAAAACTTAAAAGTCATATTTTTAAAACTTGATGCCAGTTGTATTTTTTATGATATCAGATTTTCTAAAACTTAATATCATGTTGCAAAAATAACATAATTTTATGATGACATTCAAATTCAATTTTTCTTTTAAATTAATTTTTCCCTGATGGCAATTTTGACTTGAATTAGGGACGCCAATTTCACAAAATTATTGAAGGGGCAGGGGTTTAAAAAAAAAAGGGGGGGTAGCAAAAAGATAAACTACGAGATTTGGCGTATAATTTGAAACGCAATTGTAATTGCTCATGAGCAAATGAACAAGGAAAGAGAAATATTCTTTTGCTGAACATTCATATTTTTAAAAATGAAATTCAGCCTGCGATTTTATAAAAATATCCCGAAAGATTTTGTTTCCAAACGTTTATCAAAAATTATGAAAAATTAGCGCTGTTACTCAAAGAATGAGAAGCGCGAAAAATAAATGGATACATATAGGCGCTAGAGATTATACGTTTCTATATTTTTATTTATTTTGTTTTTCATAATTGTTTTAAACATCTCGAGAACATGTCGAACAAAATACAGGGCTGACAATCAAGTTTATTATCAAATAGGCAATGCTTTATGTGGGAAAAAAGTTAAATTATTTTGTTATTTAAAATTTTTCGGAAATAAATCGCTTTGGCCTCATAAGGTAGAAATATACACATTTTCTTTAATACACAGCAACCGAAAAATTTCCACATTTTCTTTAATACACAGCAACCGAAAAATTGTATTCCGATACTGCTGGGAGATGCTGACAGATAAACACACGTAGCGCCCTGGATTGTTGGCCACCGTAGCGTAAGGCGAACGCACTGGGCTAGTTATCGAGAGATCTGCGGTTCGATCCCAAAGGTGTCGAAATACAATTTTTCGGTTGCTGTGTGTTAATTAAAAAACGTGGAAAGAGCGATTACTTTATCTCTTTACATTGTCTCCACGTATTTGGAAGAGTTTCATTATAAGGTAGAGCTTGGTCCACTCTATGAGGCTAAAGCGATTATTTAATTAAACAGGACGAAAAATATTGGGTGAGCACTGATCCCCCAGTAAAATTATTAGGGTGGCAAGATTCACCTTGCCCCCTATAGGTTGTGCCTATGACTTGAATTATAGCACAAAATGTTTGTATTTTGTTTAAGTTATTTTCATCACGACGTCTTTCACTCAGGATTGTAAAAAAAGATCTTCGTTCACACATCATTTAACGCAATGTTGAGAAGTTTCGGATTTCTATGCGTGTTTGTTGTTCAGAACGAGTTGAAACTCTAAGATTGCTGACTGGTGGATATTTTTTTTTCTTTTTCATTGTGTTTTTGTAATCTCGTATCAGATACAAAATTCGGGGTGTCTAAAAATCCTTTTAGTAGAGTGCAGAATTTTGGATAGAACATACGAGCCCTGAAATTGGATGCTACTTCTTTGCACGAGATAGGATGCATATGCTGTTTTAAAAAAATTGCACCTCATAAATTTACATTCTGTGAGTTAATGGCGAACCCAGGATTTTTTTATGGAGGTTGCCCACAATTTTGAAGATGCAATTAAAAATACCCGAAAGAACACATGTCCCCAAATATTGGGAAGCGATTAAAATTTCTACGTCATATTAAAATGTGGTTCCAGTTATTCGTAAAATATACATTTATATTTAAAAATAAGCAGCCAATAACAAAGAACGAAGGACCAAGTGATACTTCATGGCCATGGGGCGAATCGGGACGACTAAACCAGGCAGGGGATTTTAAACTTGTCCACCACAAAAATGCATGCACCTACAACGGAAAACCGAAATTTCCTGATGAAAACAATTCTGTTAGATCCTGGATGAAAGAGAACTGTTGAAATATTCATTGTAAAATGAATTCGGTCATAAATAAATTTTAATAGCAATTTAACGGAGAAAAATATTTAAAATCTACTCGTGATTGAGTGTAACTTCAAACCACTCTGAAAAAAGGGACGTTGTACGGGATCATTATATTTGTCCGATTTTTTTTTTTTTTAAATAAATAAATCGGTAGACTCTTGAAGAACGAATTTCCTACTAAATCACCGTAGAGATCACTCTGAAAGTTGAAGTGTACACATGCCACATGGCAATTTTCCAATGCAATTAATTTTTATATTTATTGAAACACTGATAGCTTTAGTGGCATAATGGAAGGCAATTTCTGTCTGATGCAGACCAAACCGTCTGGATTGCTCTTGTGGAAGAATGGAAGGCAATTTCTGTCTGCGATACAGACCAAATCGTCTTGATTGCTCTAGTGGCAGAATGGAAGGCAATTTCTGTCTGCGATACAAACCAAATCGTCTTGATTGCTCTTGTGGCAGAATGGAAAGCAATATCTGTCTGCGATCCAGACTAAATCGTCTTGGATTGCTCTTGTGGCAGAATGGAAGGCAATTTCTGGCTACGATTCAGACCAAATCGTCTGCATCGCTCTTCTGGCAGAATGGAAGGCAATATCTGTCTGCGATCTGGATCGCTCTTCTGGCAGAATGGAAGGCAATTTCTGTTTTCGATACAGACTAAATCGTCGTGATCGCTGTTGTGACAGAATGGAAGGCAATTTCTGCCTGCGATCCAGACGAAATCGTCTTGGATTGCTCTTGTGGCAGAATGGAAAACAATTTCTGTCTACGATCTAGACCAAATCGTCTGCATCGCTCTTGTGGCAGAATAAAAGGCGATTCACCCAGCAACGTACAATATATAGTGGAAAACCTTCCCAGCAGAGTGAAGGCTGTGATAGCAGTAAAGGGTGGACTGACAGGCATTAATTCCTTTCCTATTACAAAGAGTTGTGGATAGGCAAGTATCCGGATACTTTTGATCAGGTAGTGTATATAAAACTAGGAAGATGCTTTCGGAACAGAGCTTGGAAAACTTCCATTGAAGGTTAAACTCTCAGATGGCTTCTGAGGCAAACCACAGATGACTAATTAACTCTTCATCCCTGGTGTGTATTCGGAAAGGTCACCGAGGTTAGGAATATACTCATGTTGTTTTATATACCCTCACCGTGTGACGTGCTTGCCCCGCAGGACGCACATGTGATAAAGACAGATAGCAGTGAGAGTACTTGCCAGTGTAGTATAGTGGATAGCACCCGGAGCTGAGAGTTGTGAGTTCGAATCCCATCCTTGGCATAAAAATAATGGAGAAATTTACTTCGTCAGTTCGTCATGTTGGCTCCCAAACTTCCAGGATGGTCTGGCTGTTAGGTTTCTCACAATGGTATGACGTTCTTTTCACACTGCGCGATAGGAAAAATGAGAATTCGTTTTTCTTATCTCGCAGTGACGTTAACACGTCTTAAGACGGTTGTTTTTAAGCTTTAACTAAATATTATTATATAGGTTGCTTCCCGTCCTAAGAGGGTGAAATTTTTAATTGAAGCAGATTGAAAACAAATCAAATAAACGCCGGCTTTTTTGTAAGGAAATATAGTAAAACTTATATAGTAAGAACTCATTCATGTTAGAACTGAAAATTATATGATATTTATTTCCGTTTTTCAAAAGACCTCGCGATAAATATTCTGCGCGAAATATTTGTTTTTCAACAATTTCCCTTGTAGTCCAGTTTATTCATGTAAACATACCTTAATAACTTTTGCTTTGATTTTTCGCGTTAAATTACTTTTTCTCCGGCACACATATTATTCCGCTCACGACTTGTTTTAGACTGTCCTATCCGAAGTTTAGTTTGAAACTTCATACCAAATTTTTTCTACAGAATAATGCGATATCTGGTATATTACAAATTGGAACTATGTAAATTCTCGACAATGTGCTGTTGCGGCGACATCTGCTTTTAGATGCAATCTTGCTCACTTCGACACCGCAAGATTTCAGATTTTATTGTAGATTAGAGTGTTTAGATAGATCGACATTTTGCAAAATGTATAACATAATCAGCACTAAACTTGGAAAATTAGTTAAATTAAAAAGTAAAAAATAATTAAAGTGTACAAATTAATATTCGAATTGTGCTAAATTAAATTAATATACAAACGCAACTTGCTACGATGTTAAAATTCTAATTCAAATTTTGTAGATCGGATGAATAGAACTTGAGTCATTGATAATCCAATATCTTTAAATTAGCACGCGATTACCTTGACATCTCAATGTGTTCGCGTGCAAACTCAACTTGCTGTGATAATAAGAATTCAATGCGAATTTTGTAGATCGGAAAAACAGAACTCGAGTCATTAATAATCCAATGCTTTTAAATTTGCACGCGATCACCTTGACATCTGAAAATGATATTGTGGTATTATATAACAGGCGATCATTTTGACATCGCAAGAGCACACAAGAATTGATCGATAAGTGATGACGCAACAATGCAGACGTTGGTGTGACGTCAAGCGTTCCAGAGAGACGGTTCTGGGTGTTTATATCATTAACATATATATATATATATACATACTTTGTGACCACCAGCTGATATCCAGAATAACCACTGTGTGCAGCGCGGACAGCAGCTAGACGGGCTAAGAGTGACTCAATATGGTGCTGGAAGGTGATCACAGGTATGTGGAGTCATGCTGACTGCAGTGCATCTGACAGCTGCTGGAGGGTGCATGGTGGAGAATCCATAGAACGAACAACACGATCGAGGTAGTCCCACAGATGCTCAGTTGGATTTAAGTCTGAGGAATTACGGGGCCAGGGAAGTACATTAGTGTGCAAAAATTAAGGACGAAGAGGAGAAATTAACAGCGGAACGAGCAGGCAGAACGGACCGAAAGACCACTCAGGAGATAGACTACTGTCCGGTACGGTAGGGCAGGCGCATATATGCAGCATGACGTAGTGGGGGAAGGGAGTGTCGGAAGGGTATAAAGCACACGGGCGATGTACGCTCAGCAATTCGGTGAAAGCTATTGCACGGTGTGCATCGGTTTGAACAACGTCGAGTTGCTGCCACCGTGTGATATGGCCAACAGGAAATCCAGTAGACGATATCTGGATGACTTTAACCGAGGTCGCATCATTGGGAAGTTGGAAGAAGGTCGAAGTATGACTAATGTGGCCGAGGAGTTCGGGATCGCTCACAGCATCGTTTCACGAGCTTGGAGAGCATTTCAAACGACAGGAACAGCTGTCAGAGAGTTTAGCAGTGGTCGTCCACGAGCAACCACGGCGGCGGACGACCGGTATATTGTCCTACAGGCGAGAAGAGACAGGCAGCGGGAGAAATCGCAAGGCACATATAACAGACAACTGGACGTACGTTATAGCGTTTTACCGTGGCCAGGAGGCTGCACAAAGGTGGTCTATTTGCACGACGACCAGTACGGTGTGTGCCATTAACGCCTGCTCATCGGAGACGGCGGTTTCTGTGGTGCCAGGAACACAAGAACTGGACACATCAGCAATGGGGTCGAGTTCTCTTTACGGATGAGAGCCGATTTAGACTGACGAGCGATTTTAGACAAATACACATCTGTAGAGAGCAGGGAACACGCAATCACACTTCCAACATCATCAGAAGGAACCGGTTTGGAGGTGGCGGAGTTCTCGTTTGGGGCGGTATCATGGTTGGTAGCCTTACTGACCTCCACATCTTCCAAGGAGGTTCAGTCACTGGTGTCCGCTCTTGTACTGAGGTTCTCCTGCCTCACGTGCGTCTGTTTAGAGGTGCTGTGGGTCCTGAGGTCCTCTTCATGGACGACAACGCTACACCTCATCGTACAGTGGCTGTCGCAGAGCTGTTAGAGAGTGAAGATATTCAACGCATGGATTGGCCCGCAAGGTCCCCGGACGTAAAACCAATCGAACACGTGTGTGACCGTCTCGGGAGACGCTTGGCAGCACGTCACCAGCCGCCGGCAACGATTCCGCAGCTGCGATTGGCGCTACAAGAGGAATGGGCCGCGATGCCTCAACAGCTCCTTGACAACCTCGTCCTCAGCATGAAGCCATGGACAGACGTTGTAAATCCTGCAACGCAGTCAGGGTTGATCATATCCTCTACTAAAAACTGGATTTTTATTGGCAGCCGCCTGTCACATGGACATTTCTGTCTTCTGTCCAGTTGTGCTGGAAGCTACCTTTTCAATAAAGTGCCTTTGTATCCTTTGGACTCCTTGTTTGGACGGTTTTGCTCACTTGTCCCATATTCTTAAATCTTGGGGATCTTATGGTATGATTGAGTCGATGTGGAGCACTTCTGCATGACGTTATATTGGAAAACCCGTCTCGTCCTTAATTTTTGCACGCCAGTGTTCATCGTGCAATTCCAACCACTCTCGGACATTTCTAGCTGTGTGGCGCGTCGCATTTTCGTGCTGGAAGATCCCATCCGCCCCAGGGAAGACAATATGGGTCTGCCAGGATGGATTCACTACGAATTCATTCTCTGAGTCAACTCATACCTGTGTGAGTGCCTTCCACAGGTTATGAGTGGACCCAGAGAATCCCACGAAAACATTCCCCAGACCATAACGCTACCCCCACCAGCTTGTGTTCTTCCAGCAATAGTTGAAGAGTGTTTGTTGTTCAATGTTTCTCGCCTTATATGTCAACGTCAACGTCCATCCGTTCGATGAAGCACAAAACGTGACTCATCGGAGAAGGCAATCGTTTGCCAATCAGCAGAGGTCCAATTCCGATACTGCCGTGAAAATGTAAGCCTTTTCTGCCGATGCACCTTCGTTAGCATAGGTGCAATCCGTCTGTATCGGAGCCCCATACGCAGCAGGGTTCGCTGAACTGTCGTTTTAGACACAATTCCGGTAGCCACCTGGTTCATTCGGCCAGGGAGTTGCTCCACTGTATCGTGTCGATCGGCCCTCACGCTCCTTCGAAGCCGACGTTCACCTCTCACATCAATGGCACGTGATGCTCCGCATTTTTCACGTCGCTTATTCGCAATGGTGCCATTTCTCTAATCACGATGCTCTTTAACCACAGCAACACGAGAAACAGTTCGCAAACTGTGCTGTTTCAGAAATATTGCCGCCCGTGCCCCGAAAGCCGTTAATCATCCCTTTTTGTAAATCTGATAAATCGCTCCTTTTATCCATGATAGCAACAAGTGATATGTTTTCAGATTACCTACAGCACACCTTATATACCCTCCAAGCCTGCTCACGAGACGTGCCTTCTTTCATTGGTTACGCGCTGTTAAAGTAGGAAGTAGTCACAATAATGTGACGCCGCCCCGGTGGCACAGTGCATGGTCTAAGCGATGGCCTCTGATCATTCGTCGGAAAGGAGTCCGGGTTCGAATCCCGGTGAGGCATGGATGTTGTGTTTGCCTTACAGTACTGGATCTCTCCCTTTCCTGGAACCAGTGACCCTAAGTTAGGGACGGGCGACTGCTTATAGCCCATTGAGTTGATTATGGTGGTCGTTAAACCTCCAATCAAAATAATAATAATGTGACTTGACTGTGTATACCACCGAAAACAAAAATTCATAATATTTAAATCAACGTCCATTTTCCAGTGGGGAACATAAACGAGCTGAATGTAGTGATGTAGGAGAGGCTTAGCGACACTAAGGCACTTTTTCTGTAGGCTTAGCGGCGCTAAGACACTTTTCGTGGTCAGTTGGAAAAAAGCAGGGCAAAAAAATTGTTTTAGACGATCATGTAAAAATAACACTGATTTATATAAAATTATACTCGTACCTTAACAGATCATTTGTACTACAACGACGATACTAAACTGTCGAGTCACGCAGTCAGACAAGATTATCCATGTAGACAGAGCAACAGGTGGCGTGGGCTACTCACCGTTTTTCTAGGTGGGCCTGCGTTCAAGTCCCAGTCGAGTCATAGGTAGTGTGCTTGTCTTACAGCACTGCTTTCTTCCTTTCCCTGGAGCCAGTTGCCCTAAAATAGAGACGAACAGCTGGTCATTTCCATTAAAGTTCTGCATAGCGGTCGTTAACCCCCTTCCCCCAATCGAAATGTCACAAATGTTTTATGATTGAGAAGGGCATTTCAGCTAAACTCGCCACCAGCTCCAACAAAAGTAATCTCCTGAGCCCATTCTGTAGTTCCTTGTAAGTAACGTAAAAGACGGTCCGGGTTCCGAATGGTCAGAGGCACTGGCTTCTGGCCAATGGCTCGAGATGCGCTCTAACTCCGGGCGAGACACGGGAGGTGCGTCCGTACTACGGCGCTGGATATTTCCTGGACCAACGACTCCAAATCAGGGTTCGCCGACAATAGCCCTAGATCATCGCGGTGGTCATTGTACCCGGAAAGAAACAAAAAGTAACACAAAAGATATGCGCCACTCCCATCCCATAATTTTAACAAGGGTGGCATATAAGTTACATCTATTCAGCGTGACTAACACATATACTATTCGTACTAATTATTTGGAACCATACATAATGTCAGAAGAGTAAGGTCAGGTGATGCGTAACATCATAGCCTCTCCTTGACAAATGTCAACCCCGCCTTCTCGTGGTGCATCCTGTTCCCACTAAAGGGGCTCTGACGACCGCCCATAGCGGTATAACTATACCATCGGGATTAGAGGAAATTCTATCCCACACTCACCAACCCGCTTGGCCAGCGTGGTGAGTTATGGCCAAACCCCTCCAAAATGATTCCACAACCTTAAATCTTGGCCCTCAGTCTCCGGCAGCTGGAATGTACCTGGCCAAGGCAGCGGCCAGTGCGACATGAAGGCAGAGGGTGCTAAGAATCCCCGGAGAACCGGACTAGGCTGCCATCTGATGCTGACCTTGGCTACTTACAATGGACGTTCCCTATCTTCTGATTCAAGGCTTCTTGAATTGGAAGAGGAACTACAAAGGATCAAGTGGGACATCGTGGGGCTAAGTGAGGTAAGGAGAAAAGGAGAAGATCTCATCGAACTGAAAAGTGGACATCTCTTCTACTATCGTGGGACAGATACTGGCAGAACTAGTGGTGTTGGATTTATAATAAACAAGAAACTGAAGGATAAAGTTGTAGAAGTTGAAAGTTCCTCTGACAGAGCTGCACGTCTTGTTATCCAACTCTCGAAAAGATACCAGGCTCAGATTATTCAAACTTATGCACCCACCACAAGTCATCCTGAAGAAGAAATTGAAGAATTTTATGAGGAAATTTGTCATCTAAATAATAAAGGTAAGCAGCACTTGAAAATAATTATGGGAGATTTCAATGCAAAAATAGGGCAACGGCAACAGAATGAAACTTCAGTAGGTAAATTCGGTCACGGCAACAGAAACCAGCGTGGAAATACTCTCGTTGAGTTTGCAGAGGCAGAAGGGTTTTTCATCTTGAACTCCTTCTTCAAGAAAAAGCCACACAGGAAATGGACATGGAGACATCCAAATGGGACGACAAATGAAATTGATTTTATTATGTGTAACAAAAAATTCGTCATAGAAGACTGCAGTGTGCTAAACAAGTTCAACACAGGTAGTGACCATAGATTGGTGAGATGTAAGATGCACCTCAACACTAAACTTGAACGTGGCAAGCTCATAAGACAAACAAAATCTATTGACATAACCAACCTTAAAAAACACCATAATACCTTCAAGTTAGAACTGAAGAACAGGTTCTCTGCTTTAGAAGGCCTAACATCGGAAGAAGTGGACATCTCTGAAGTTAACAGAAAAGTAACCAAAGCTCTTATGGAAACAGCAACAAAATTAGCTGGGTCTAAGAACAAATTGCATGTGAACAAATTATCAGGAAAAACCAAAATGTTGATGCAAAAAAAGAAGAGAGATGAGGACAACTAAAGATGTGACTTCCAAAGTGGAATATATAGAGCTATGCAAGACAGTAAGAAAAAGTATCACTGAAGACGTAAGGAAATTCAACTGTGAACTAGTGAGGAAAGCAATTGAAAACAACGAAAAGCCTAAAGATAGCAAAGGGACATCTCAGTAAGGGAAGAAAACAGATTATGGCACTGAGAAAAGAAGATGGTTCTGTAACAAGAAATAGAGGCGAAATTTTGACAAGAGTGAAAGATTTCTACTCCAAATTATATGAAAGGGATGATATATGCACTCCAGACATCATGAAAGATACCAGTACCAGAGTTCCTCCAGTCCTTCCAGCAGAAGTTGCACATGCAATCAAGAACATGAAGCGAGGAAAAGCTCCAGGAGAAGATGGAATTACTGTAGACATCATACAAGAAGCAAGTGGAGAAATCGAAACAGTACTCGCCCAAATTTTCACTCGATGCCTTAATGAAGGAAAGATTCTGAGGATTGGAACACCGCTACAATGATCCTGCTACATAAGAAAGGTGACATTGAGGATCTCGGAAACTACAGACCTATCAGCCTCCTATCAGTAGTTTATAAAATCTTCACTAAAGTTCTTTCACACCGCTTGAAGGTAACACTGGACATGGCTCAACCGAGAGAACAAGCTGGATTCAGGAGTGGCTACAGCACAATAGATCATATCCACGTGCTGAGAGAACTAATTGAAAGAGCGAGGGAATATGAACTTCCATTGTGCATGGCTTTTATCGATTATGAAAAAGCCTTTGATTCGGTGAAACCATCAGCAGTTACAATGGCTCTGAAAACCTGCGGTATTGAAGATGCATACATTAATATTATTAATAACATCTATGAAAATGCAAGTGCAAAGATTAGGCTGTTTGAAAATACAACACACGTAAAAATTGGAAAGGGAGTGAGACAAGGTGACACCATATCTCCGAAGCTCTTCAATGCCACATTGGAGGGTGTTTTTCAGTCGCTGAGCTGGGAAAACAAGGGGATAAAGATTAATGGAGATTATCTAACGCACCTTCGTTTTGCTGATGACGTAGTCATTTTTGCAACTACCCCATCAGAGCTGCAGAGTATGATCCAGGAACTTGCGGACAAGAGTAAAGAAGTGGGATTAAAAATGAACTTTCAGAAGACAAAAGTGATGTTCAATGCTTTTACAAGAAATGAAGATTTATCGATTGATGGAGAAAAACTGGAGATAACAGATACGTATGTTTATCTTGGACAGCAGATATCAAGTGAGGGTCACATTGATGAAGAAATTAATAGGCGTACAAAACTTGCCTGGAGAGCTTTTGGAAGAAACAGCATAATTTTCAAGAGCAATATGCCATTATGTCTTAAAGAAAAGTGTTTGATCAATGCATCCTTCCAGTGCTTACGTATGGTGCAGAGACGTGGACCTTAACTAAAAGAGACATACAAAGGCTGCAGACAACTCAAAGGAGCATGGAGAGGTGCATGCTTGGTATAACCAGGAGAGATAAGAAGAGGAACTCGTGGATCCGAAAAATGACGAGAGTGGAAGACATCATGATCAGAGTTAAATCCCTGAAATGGCAATGGGCTGGACATACTGCCAGAAGGACAGACCATAGATGGACAGCCGAAATTTTAGATTTGATTCCAAGGGACAGGAAAAGACCCAGAAAAAGACCACATGGGAGATGGGTGGATGAAATTCGTAAATATGCGGGAGTGACATGGAGGAGACTGGCACAAGACAGACCATTGTGGAGGAAACTTGGGGAAACCTTCGTCCAGCAGTGGATTGATAATGGTTGACAATGATGATGATGATGATTTGAAGGGTACACTAACATTCTTAGCATTTGACTCCCACGTAACTTTTACTTAAAATTGCTCCAATTAAGCAATCTTAATAAAAGTTCATAAAATAATTAGCAATTAATCTTTAGTAAAAAATTGCATAAAATAATTAGTAATAAAACTTTAATAAAAAATACTAACTGATGAAAACAACGAATCGAATTCTAAATTGTCTTAAAAACTTTTAAGGTCCTTCTTTCTGGGTTTGTTTCACCTAACCCGTTCGCCGTTAATGCACTTTTTTTCTTAGAACTACCTCATTGGCTGAATGTTGTACAATACCAAAATTCTAACCAAATTCGGCTCTTAATTGCCCCCCTCCTCCTCCCCCACCCCCTCTTCACTGTTTTTTCTTTAATAACTCAGTGTCAGTTTTTTAATTCTTATTTTCTCAGCTAAAAAAAAAAAATGGTGTTCATGTGCTCACGTCTTTGAAATGTAATAGTCGAAATATGAAATATGTAAATCCATGGTCGTCTAATATTTTTTTTTCAGTCTCTTTGTGATATCATATTAGATTCAAAATATGTGTCTGTCAGAGTGATAAATTTTATCATTTATTTGTTACTTGCTTCTACTTTAAGAGCTGCGACATTAATTAACAAACATGAAAAAATTATGACTTACAAACACAACTAGATGAATTTTTTTGTTGTTGTTGTTGTTTTCTTTTTTAATTTTTGCGGAGTTATTTGACTAAAAATGTCTGAACAGTAATTCCTGGTGCTTATTTGAAAAGCACTAATGTGGAATTATTGAAATTCCTATTATTTAAAATTCGTAATATTTAAAACGAAGTACTGATATTTTAAAAATCTTTTGATTTCTATGTCTGTTCATCAGCGCCGCTGACTTCATTACGTATATTATGAAACCTTAAGAATTTTTACGTGCAATCATTTGTATGTGTTTTAAACACACTGTTTGTAATGTGAAAAACAAAGTTGTACATTCGCATATTCAAATGTCTGGTTGAAAATTTTAAATATGATAGTGTGACAATTATGTGGTACTGACTCTTTTAAATGTCTTGTTTTGCTTGTTTAAATACAATCAGCTTTCGTTATAATATACGTTTTTATGATTTATTTTTTGAAGTTTTATTATTTTTTTTACGCAGAGGTGCTAATATTTAAAGAGACTTCTGAGTAATTTAATTTCCACGTTTTCGCATATGTTGTGACAGCTCCTGACTGCTAGAAGATAAAATAATTAGTTATGAGATTCATAACTTTATTGCTATGAAGAATTACGAAAAACGGTTTGTGATTTTTAGTGTCAATACTGATAAATGTGTATACCACAGCTGTTAATTATCGAATTAATAATATCATTTATGTCTTCCTTAGTTCCTGACGGGAAACCAAATATCACCCACGCTCACAATACGAGTAGTACTTCAATTTATCTCCAGTGGGCGCCACCTCCTAGACACACAATCCATGGAGAGTTTCTTGGTTACCGCATCACCTATCGGCCGCGTGAGAAAGCTCGTGGTGAAAAAGAAATCATATTAAGGGACCCTCTCGCCAGGGTATGTGTAAATTATTTTAATGATGTTTACAGAATAATCTACCTTCTCTACAGATTTATACAGTTTTTCTAACAAAAGAAAACAAAATCAGAAATTTGTACTACGAGCATGTTATTTTATTTGAATATGTCAGTTATTGTATACTAATGTTTTTATGCCCACTGACCCTAAATTTTAGTAAGCCCTACTAAAGAGCTGGGCAAAACATTCGCTGAGTAGTTCATTTATCTTCACCACAAATCAACAGGTAATTTAGGTGCAGTATGTTCATGAGTTAAGTCACCATTTTATACAGAAATTATGATTTTTTTATATTATTGTTGTAATATGAAGCTCGGAACATAAATTTTTAAAGGTTATCGATTGCCGTATATCAGACGACTACCATGACACCTAGATTAGGTGGTTAACTTACATAAATATTAGGCTTGTATAGAAATTTTTCGTGCTGAAATGTGGATGTATACGTACGTGGTAGAATATTATTCAAGATTTTGATATCATTGGTAATGTATTAAACGACTGTAGGCTTTGTTCGGAAGAACTACTATTTCTATAATTACTTTTCAGATTTTTATAATTAGGGGTATACTAATGACCAGGTTTTGGAAAAGGCAGTGGAATTCGTGTTTACGTTCTGGCCCGGGCACTGTGTTCGCTGCTCAATAATTCCATCGATTTAAATACTTATCTTGCGGTTCAAGTAAATTTTATTTATTAGTTTCAAAGATGACTCCTGATAAAGAGAACTTCGTTTTTAAGGGGTACATCGGTGTGACGAAGTTCGCTAGTGGAAAGCAAAAATTTCGTATCATTAAAGATTTGGCATGTTATATTATTTTAATCTTATGATCTGAATTTTTTTTAAACTTTGCAAAAAAATAAAAAGAGAATGATTTGATATAAGTATGTGAACAAGTGAGGAAAAATTGCTTTGAAGATATCAGATATAAACAAATTTTTCTGTTAAATATGGAAAACTGGTTTTTCGTGCCAAGAATTAAAAATATGTCTTATGTGCATAGATAGCCCACATTTTCAGAAACCCTTGACTGTTATTGTGCTTCAGTGTTTATAAAGGGAATTATATGGAGCATATTAACAAAAATGTAAAGTGTTGTACCCAAGATATCTTAGTTTTGTTTAGTTCATGTACTGTTTCTATCAAAGTCATATGAAACACAAAAGAGATATAGGGAGTTAGGTCTAGGTGTAATCTTGGTTAAAGTGTGAAATATTGGACTGAAGGTCCAATATTTCACACTGATGGTCTTTTCAGAGTGAAATACAATGTATTGCACTTGAAGGCACATTAAAGTTTTCCTTTTTTTTTTTTTTTTCTTTGTGAAACCAACAAAAAAATCATGATATTATTAAAAAAACATCTTGATCTGCTCTCTTTCTTTTTTACATAAATCAATTTTCGAATTGTAAAAAAAAAGTAGAGCTGTTTTTTTTTTTTTTTTTTTTCATTT
The DNA here is from genome assembly GCA_039090855.1 of Macrothele yani. Lineage (NCBI taxonomy): Eukaryota > Metazoa > Arthropoda > Arachnida > Araneae > Macrothelidae > Macrothele > Macrothele yani. Next base: position 153,110,178 of record CM077011.1, read on the forward strand.
TGTTGTAAAGCTCTTGTAGGGTTTTATGTGTTAAGAATATGAAATGTGAGGATGCTGTAGTTTCTAAGTAAACAGAACTCTTGAAGTATAGACCCCATTTACTTCTTGATTTGCTAAAGTTTGAAGTGTTTTATTCATGAAAATATTTATTCAGTATTTTCGGTTCAATGGGTTCATGTCAAGCCACCTGTTTATGGCATTTAATCAACTCAGATTTAAGTTTTGCAAGTAACTGAGTAGTTTAGATCCAGGTTGCCAGTTTTATTTAAAATTTAGCCACATCTTGAAGGGCGTATTTAAAAAAAAAAAAGTGCAATAATGTACATGGAAATGCTGAGAACAACAGAAGCTATGCTTTATTGAAAAAAAATGTGTATGACTGAACAGCAAGTGTAACTGTATAATATAAGAAATTGCAGAACAAATCCCTCATAATTAAGTTATATGAGTATCACTGGTGCATTCCCAACCTAATTTTTACATGATGCATTAGAATACACATAAATAAAACTGCTTATATAGCAATGCCTTATTTAGCACAGGTCTTCAAACATGAAAGATTTAGAAATCAATGCAAAAGTAATTTTATGCTTATTTGTAGTCACAAGTTAAGAATATTTGATTGGTATACCATGCTTAACTAATCACACTTTTTTTTTTTCAAGTGTCATATAAGTTCGATAACGATCTTAGTCATCACATAAGTTTGACAATATGCATTTCCAGCGCATATTTTATTTGTACATTTAGTTTTCTCCCTCAGCAAGAGAATTTTGGCCATTGCATTGTATTATCTGAAATTAAAATAAAAGAAACATCACCCCCCCCTTGCCTTATATTCACTGACTTCATTTTTACAGAAGATATTATATGTGATTAAATAATTTATCCTGGTGTTGGAGCATTTATGCATTAATTTGCTTTGGATATGTTTTGACCTTCTTTGTGTATGTGTACTTAGTAATAATAGGTGAAGAAAAAGTACAAAGTTTAAAAAAAGAGCGGGGGATATAGATCCAAAGCAATTTGTAATATAAATGTTTAAACACAAAGAAAAATCATTTAATGACCTCAAACATCAAATTTTTTTTGTAAACATGGAGCTAGTGAATAGCAAGACAAGAAAGATGTTAATTATTTATATGAATTCTATGGAAGAAACATTCTTCATTTAATAGGTAGATTAAAGGTCAGGATTATTAACATAGCAATCAGATATGCCTGAATCGCTTGTATTTTTACACTTTCCAACCGTAGGTTGAAGAAGTGTATATGCTCCATAAAAACGGTTTGATTTCGATGACATTTTAGTATGTAGTAAGAGACAACCTGGGGACGAAGCCTATTGAAAATGGACAAAATGGGGCCATAGGTCAGGACATAGGAGTGGGATCCATTCCATCGCCCTTATGCATCATCACTTACATAAAAAATGCTTTGATTGCGACAAAACTTTATGATGATGTTTCAGCGGTATACTGGACCAATTCTGTTTAATACTGTCAAAATGAAGTCGAAGGTCAAAGCACAGGAGCGAGATTCATTCCACAGCCATTATCCTCATAATTTGAGTAGTAACTTGAGTAATGATTTCTGGTATGTTGGAAAGCGTATCAAAATCAGTGCATTGCATGATTTTACTAACTTGTGACTGTTCTATTTGTGACACGTCGCATCAGAAAACTTCAAAATCGTGTCACCCTGGAGTGGGATTTGAACCAAATTTCTTTTTGGCATGCTGTCCATTACGCCACCCGGAAAAATGATGTTCCAAGTATTTGAATTTGAAGAACCTAAACATCCTGTGGTTTCCGCTAATTGAGGCCAATTATGTTTCCTTGTGGCGCGAGTAAGTAAATCACTGGTATCTCAGGTACAGATTCTGTGAAATAAATATTCACTTAATATGTAGTACAAAATTAAAATTATCTTGAGTAGCATAACAAATAGCATGCTTGAATAGAAATCAGGTGATGCAGGTTCGATTCCTGCTTCATGGTGATGTAATTTTCAAGTTTTCTAATGTGATGTGTGTCATGTACAGAATAGTAAAACTGGTGATTCAGGCATATCTGATTTCTGGTAAATGCCCTGTATTTTCAGATAATACATGTGTGCCATAGGCCAGTGTGTTTAAATTTGTACTGCTGGAAGACTAAAACTATGTACATAGGAGAATATGTATGCTGGAAAGGAGTACAGTCAGACTCGGTTATAACGAGCGCTACAGGAACGTCACATTTTGCTCGTTATAGCCGTTACTCGCAGTGTCCATGAAAAAGATATCCGATGTAAAAATGCATGGGAAAGTATCAAGTGTATTGATGTGAATGTATGCAATCAACGCTATGAACTTTTTTCCTAATACCAGTTCGCGGAGGTCATTCCAAGATGGGATTAGCTCAGTTGCCTTTGAGGGACTCTACCCCTCATTTTTGGTGCAAGCCCTTGTTCTTTCCATCCCATCACCACCCCCCACTTCCCTAATCATGACATACTATGTCAATACTTCTGTAAGGAAGGTGGCGGGGGGAGGCGATATCAGAAGAGTGTCAGTCAAGAGGGAGAGGGGATTAAATGTCAGTTAACAAAGAAATTAGCTCTCCCTTTCTAAGCTTAAAATGCCAAGAGCAAAAGAAGTTTTCACACCACCCAAAAAATCTGTCCCCAGAGAGGTTTCTAGTGGGGAGGCGTGTGGTGGTGAGGTTGGACCTTTTTGAAAAACCAGGAATGTCCGTAGTGAAGCTGAGGGGTTTGGTGTCATAGAATGGATTAAAAAAGGCCACCAGAGGAGAAAGTTTACTCGCTGTATCCGTGAACGTTCTCGTTATATACGAGAAGTATTTAATATAATAGTTTGTGCACTAGTCGCAGAGATAGCATTTACTCGCTATAGCCATGAGTTCGTTATAACCGAGTTTGACTGTATATGTTAGTTGAGCATTTAAGTTGCTTCATTATCCGTGAAACACATTAATTTATGCAATCTTTTGTACATATTTTAGTAACATTTTGCATGCAGTACCTTCATGTCTGTCTGAAATAGTTTAAATATCTCCTTATCTCTGTCCATCGAGTATTGCAATTCAATCGTCTTACATGCTTGTTTCGTGGATTCACAACCCCGACAAGCAACTCTAAGTGCTATAAACAGCTATCCATCCTAAATATAAGGCCACTGGTTTCAGGAAAAGGAGTGAGTCAGCTCTATAAGATAAACACACCACTCGTATACCTCATCCATGACTCAAACCCAGGCCCAGCTTGAGTGACTGGTTTAACATACGTAAATATTGAAGAACTTTGTCTTTTTTCCAGGTGGCAAAGCATAACAGTATTGCAAATCTGAAATTGCATGTACAATGAGCTGTTTTAATGGCTGAGTGGTAAGAGGTGTAAGTTTCTCACAAGTGAGAAACTTACACCTCTTACCACAAGTTTCTTACTAGTAAGAAACTTACTAGAAATCTCTCTCATAAGGTTTTGTGTAGGTTTGTGATATTTCAGCTGTGAGAAACCTACATCTCTTACCATTCAGCCACCAGAGGTTTTTAGGTTTCTTACTAGGTAAGTGGTGTAAGGTTTCTCACTAGTGAGAAACCTACTGATAATCTCACTAATGATATTTCTTGTAACACCTTGCATTTATGATTTCAATGTTGCAGTGCTATTATGTTTTGCCACTTTGTAAAAATATATTAGGCTCTCCAATATTTATATAGGCTAAATTTTGTAGAAGGTGAATTACATTTATGAGGGGTAATAAAATGAAATGTATGGTTTGGGTTTAATATGTAGAAAAATGCTTGCATTTTAAGTGTAATCATATACATACCTACATATACACAGATGAGCCTTTACATTATGACCACCCCCAGCCTAGAGAAATGAGCGCACCTGGAGACCGAACGGTGGTGCAGGTGAAGCTCACAGAGCAGTATACTTACAACCCGAGGACCGGCTTTCGGTTAGTAGAGTGTTCGGAGTCAGAATGGGAAAAGCTGCCAATTTATCGGAGTTTGATAAAGGACAGATTGTGATGGCATAGTGCCTCGGAACTATGATCTTGAAAACGGCGCAGCTTCTGGGTTGTTTGCATGCCACTGCAGTGAGTACATATCAAAAGTGGTGCACAGATGGCCAAATGACGAACCGTCGTCCATCTGTGCGTTGTCCGTAGCTCATCGATGCCAGAGGGGAGCAGTGACTGTCGCACACTGTTCACAGTGACCGCAGGGCCACAATGCAACAAATCGCCCGCAGCTTCAACAGTGGTGATCAGGACAATGTATCGCAGCACACAGTTCATCGCAGCCTGCATAGCAGAAGACCCAGTCCGGTCCCCGTGCTCACTGCACGACATTGCCAACAATGCATGAGACGGACCCAAGATCATTGAGATTGGGTAGTGGACTGATTTGATGAATCAAGGTTCCTGGTGCATCACGTAGACGGCCAATTACCAATGGAGGCTATGGCATCTGGATGCACTGTTGGGCGGAAACACACTGGTGGTGGCGGTGTTATGCTATGGGTGATGTTTTCTTGAGACAATTTATGCTCCATTATCCCAATAGCATAATCCCTGACAGGTGTCATGTATCTTAACATCATTGCAGACTAAGTTCACTCATTCATGGCAACTATGTTCCCTGCTGGTGATGGTTATTACCAACAAGATGATGCGCCATGCCACACTGCCAGAATCGTCAAGGAGTGGTTCGAGGAACATGCTGGTGACTTTCTGTTAGTGCTCTGGCCTCCAAATTCACCTGACATGAACCCAATCGAACACTTGTGTTGTGATTCGACTTGGAAAAGCAGGTTTGCGCTAAATCACCACCACACCAAGATGTACGGGAACTGGAGGACCCAGCTGTTGACATTATAATACCAGATAACCCAGAAAGCCTATCGCCACCTCATTGAATCGACGCCTCGCCGAGTGGCCACTGTTTTGCATGCTAAAGGGGGGTCTTACAGCTTATTAGGTAGGTGGTCATAGTATAATGTTCCATCAGTGTAAATAATCCTGTTACACACACATACATATACTGGGAAAACAAAGGGATAAAGATTAATGGAGATTATTTAACTCGCCTTCATTTTGCTGATGACGTGGTTATTTTTGCAATTACCCCTTCAGAGCAGCAAAGTATGATCCAAAAACTTACTGACAAGAGTAAAGAAGTGGGATTAAAAAATGAACTTTCAGAAGACAAAAGTGGTGTACAATGCTTTTACAAGAAACGAAGATTTATCGATTGATGTAGAAAAGCTTGAGATAACCGATACCTACATTTATCTTGGGCAACAGATATCAAGTGAAGGTCACATTGATGAAGAAATCAATCGGCATATAAAACTTGGATGGAGAGCTTTTGGAAGAAATGGTACAATTTTTAAGAGCAGTATGCCATTATGTCTTAAAAGGAAAATGTTTAATCAATGCATCCTGCCAGTGCTTACATATGGAGCAGATACATGGACCTTAACTGAAAAAGACATTGAAATACTGCAGACAACTCAAAGGAGCAAGGAGAGATGCATGCTCATTATAACCAGGAAAGATAAAAAGAGGAAGTTGTGGATAAGGAAGATGACAAGAGTGAAATCACTGAAATGGCAATGGGCTGGGCATGTTTCCAGAAGAACGGACCACCGATGAACAACCAAAATTTTAGATTGGATTCCAAGGGACAGAAAAAGACCCAGAAGAAGACCCAGTGGGAGATAGATGGATGGAATTCGAAAGCATGGAGGAGGCAGGCTCAAGACAGACAATTGTGGAAGAAACTTGTCGAGACCTTCATCCAGCAGTGGATTGATAAGAGTTGACAATGATGATGATGATGATATCATCATCATCATTGTCAACCATTATCAATCCACTGCTGGACGAAGGTCTCCCCAAGTTTCCTCCACAACGGTCTGTCTTGTGCCAGTCTCCTCCATGTCACTCCCGCATACTTTCGAATTTCATCCACCCATCTCCCACGTGGTCTTCTTCTGGGTCTTTTCCTGTCCCTTGGAATCCAATCTAAAATTTCGGCTGTCCATCGATGATCTGTCCTTCTGGCAGTATGTCCAGCCCATTGCCATTTCAGGGATTTAACTCTGATCATGATGTCTTCCACTCTCGTCATTTTTCGGATCCACGAGTTCCTCTTCTTATCTCTCCTGGTTATACCAAGCATGCACCTCTCCATGCTTCTTTGAGTTGTCTGCAGCCTTTGTATGTCTCTTTTAGTTAAGGTCCACGTCTCTGCACCATACGTAAGCACTGGAAGGATGCATTGATCAAACACTTTTCTTTTAAGACATAATGGCATATTGCTCTTGAAAATTATGCTGTTTCTTCCAAAAGCTCTCCAGGCAAGTTTTGTACGCCGATTAATTTCTTCATCAATGTGACCCTCACTTGGTATCTGCTGTCCAAGATAAACGTACGTGTCTGTTATCTCCAGCTTTTCTCCATCAATCGATAAATCTTCATTTCTTGTAAAAGCATTGAAAATCACTTTTGTCTTCTGCAAGTTCATTTTTAATCCCACTTCTTTACTCTTGTCAGCAAGTTCCTGGATCATACTCTGCAGCTCTGATGGGGTAGTTGCAAAAATGACTACGTCATCAGCAAAACGAAGGTGGGTTAGATAATCTCCATTAATCTTTATCCCCTTGTTTTCCCAGCTCAGCGACTGAAAAACACCCTCCAATGTGGCATTAAAGAGCTTCGGAGATATGGTGTCACCTTGTCTCACTCCCTTTCCAATTTTTACGTGTACATATATATATAACTAAAAAGTATAATAATCCTCCTGTTATGAAATTCCACCAGTTGCTGGCATAGTCAGTGTGTTACAGCTACCTTTGTCTCACCATCTACTTGAAAATATATTTTCAAGTGCTTTTTTAGGATGCAAAAAATGTGACAGTTGCATGGATGATGTTTGAGTTGTTTCCACTTGTGCCGATGTAGCTGTTCATAGACTACATTTGTTGCATGGAGGCTTGCATTATCATGGGCCAACACTATGCCTTGTGCAAGCATATGTAATCTCTGTGATGTAATATTTGTAGGGGTGTGACTACTGTGAGTAACTCTAAGATCTATAAGCAGTTGTCTGCCCCTAATTTAGGGCCACTGATTCCAGGTATAGAGAGAAAGCTAGTGTTGTAAAACAGGCACACCACCCATTCCTCTTCCAGGACTCTAACCCAGGCCCATCTGAAATTAATAGTCCAGCACAGTGCTGTAACTAACTTTTCATGTGCCCTGTGCAAGATTTTATTTTTTGGCCCCTTAATTTTTTTTTTTTTTTGGGGGGGGGATGGGGATAATAATAAAACATATACAATATAAAAATTGTTTAATAATAATTTTTGTGTACACAAAAAATATTCAAGATCATTCACGTGTATGTATAAGTGAAAATAATTATTTTAATTGCACTTTTCTGGCTTCCATTTCAGCAAATACATTGATTGCATCATCATAATTATTATCTAGTCCATGCTCCTTGCCTTCCAGTTTGCCATCATCCTCTGAAATTGAAGAGCGCAATTGTAGTACAGTATTACTATCTTGTGAAGCAGTACTAGATTTGTACACCAGAAGTCAAAGGCCCTGCCTCTTGCGTAGGCCCTGTGCCTTTTGGTGTTTCTGTTCTCAGCCATTTAACAAACTGTGGCAACGTTAACTTTCTTTCTAATTTTCGCTTGTTTATTTTTCTCTTTTGGGCACCCGTCAGTTGCTTGGACATTTTTGGACTAAAAAAAAGGCAATATGGTGCTTATGCATTAGAATGTATTAGATGATAATCCGAAATTCTGCTTCCTAATGGCTCCAAAACTCAAACAGAATTTGCTGGTCCAACTAGAATCTTAAGGACTATTATAGTATGGCACTGTCATATCAGGATAATATGACCACCTGCCTAATAAGAGGGAAAATCGCACTTGGCCTGGATGACAGCTACAAGATGGTGTGGCATGTATGCGATGAGGCCCTGGAAGGTTACCCGATGCACACGTGTCCATTCGGACTGCGGCAGAGCATAGAGGTCCAGGAGGTGACGTGGTTGTGGGTCAGCATGTCAAACCTGTCAATCCAAATAGCCCCGCAAGTGCTGTATGGAATTGAGAGTGAGCAATTTTGCCAGCCATGGGAGAACAGAGACATCGCTGTCATGTTCCTGGAACCAGTCACGAACCCGTTAGCGACATGGCACAGCGTATTGTCCTGTTGGTAGACACCATCACCACCAGGATGAAGGATGGCATGTGGTCGGCAAGGATGGACAGTTAGCCATTGGTGTTTAGGGACCCATCCAGTGGTACCAACAGTCCCAGGTCATAGCAGGAAAACATCCCCCAGACATGAACACTAGAGATGAGCTCAGACGGGCTCTGAATTCATTAACACCCCCACACGAGTACATTGCTAGCTCCAAACTTGACCGTAGGAACAGTACACTGTGGTAAACAGCATTCCGCCAGCTGCCACAATACCCACACATGCCCATCAGACTGATGGTTCGTGCATCTGGATTCATCAGTTCATAAGACCTGTTTCCATTGATCTACGTTCCACGATAAATGTTCTTTACACCATGCTAAATGAGGAGTAGCATTCTGAGTGGAGATGAAAGGCTTATGAGCAGCCGCTCAGCCACGGTAACCCATGGAATGAAGGTTTCTGCAAATGGTATGTGTACATACCAAGGTTCCATCATTTTTACTCACCTGTACACTGAGGTCTTGTGCAGTACTCCGTCGATTAACTGAAACAACTCTCATGAAGCTTCGACGTCCTCTATCACCAAATTTCTTTGGTCTGCCGATACTGTTTGCTACTTCAGGCACGCCAAGTGTCTTCCACTTATTCAGTACATCTAAAACAGTTGACTTGGGTATGTTTAAATGCCTCTCGGTTTCTCTTATCGACAACCCACTAAATATAACACCCAACAACCTTCCTTTCTCAAAGTCAGTTCTCTCCTGCTGTGACATTTTCACTCAAACTCACAGGGCGATATGATCACGGTCAGCTGCAGGCTTGTTTTTATACAGTTTGCAGCTTACCACACATCTTAACAATGCAGCGGATCCATTAATTTGCTTTTGAAGGGGTGTCCGGTGACTTTTGTCAATATAGTGCATACATAAAAGGCAATAAATAATGTTGTAGTTTTTTTAACTGTCTTTACTTTCAGAATCCTGAAAAGTTTATTTATGTCATTTTATTTATTTACTGTGTATATAAACTGTTAGCAAAGGGTAAATGGTCTCCAGGAAGGTATTTCAGATTATGGATTGCTTCTGGTGGTCTAAGTGTTCCAAACTGCCTAAATTTTGCTCTATGAAATTTAAGTAAATTTAAGAGTACTGGTTTATTTGTGTATTTTCTTTAATTACTTTGGAAGTTGCTGTCTCAAAAAAAAAAAAAAAAAAAAAAAAAGTAGTGATGTTCAATTAATGTATCATTGACTTCATAAATTCTTTCATTTCTTTTTTCATGAGTGCTTCTAATATAATTCACATGGCTCCTCAAATGACAAAATTGCAGTTGTAACACAATGTACTGTAAAAAGCAGTTTCATACAAAATAAAGTTGTTATTTTATAATACACTGCTGGACAATTGCTAAGGACGGATCATAAACGGCTATATAGCGCATAAAAAAGTAAGTGTGGTTGGATGCCAAGTGAAATAAAATAATGTCAGAATGCCAGGACATTACAAGAAAGACAATTTATTGTGCTCTGAAATCCAGAAGGCTTTGGAACGTGTTCAAGGGACAAACAGGCAATTTTGTGCAGAATACGTAAACATGAAAAAAAAATGCAATTACCGTCAGCAAGCGTTCCGGCGTAAGATGTCAATACGGGATATGGCCACCATGGAGGGCGATGCAAGATTCCACACGTCATGTCATGCTTTGCACAACATTATCAAGCAGCTGTTGGGGTAATTTATCCCATTCCTCTGTCAATGCACGGATGAGGGTGTCCTTGCTTATTGGAGGGCATTGGCGACCAGCAAGACTCCTCCCCAAAGCATCCCACACATTTTCAATGGGATTCAGATCTGGAGAACATGCTGGCCATACGAGGCGTTGAATATTCTCGCTCTCAAAACACTCCTGGACAGCGACTGTTCGATGACATATTGCGTTGTCGTCCATGAAAATGAATCTATCAGCGACAGCACCACGGAACATGCGAACATGAGGTAGCAGAACATCATTAATGTATCGTTGGCCAGTCATAGTCCGAGTTGGAAGCACATAGAGGGACTTACGGCCATTGATCATGATGCCAGCCCATACCATGACACTACATGTCGGATATCGGTCCCTTTCATGTATGTTTGCTGGACAATATGCAATACCACTATCACGCCAGATCAGTTGTCGTCGACAATCAGACGATAGACTGTATCTACTCTTATCTGAGAAGAGGACAGCAGACCAGTCGTTATCAGTCCAATTGCGATGTTGATGGCACCATTGCAAACGGGCGGTACGGTGACGTCTGGACAATGGGATGCACACAACAGAACGGCGGGCGTATAGTCCTCCTTCATGCAAACGTCTGGCGACAGTTTTTAGGGAGATCCGCTTGCCAGTAGCAGCCATAAACTGATTTGCTACCTCACTAGCTGTGCTGCGCCGGTGTCTTTTTGTTGATAGCACTATGTACCGATCTTCTGCAGGTGTCGTACTGCGAACACGACCTCCCCGTGACGTTTGCTATACTCTCCATTTGTTTGAAATGATTTCCAAAGCCTTGAAACAACACTGTGGCTGACGTCGAACTCCCTGGCAACATCTGTTATTTTTCGCCCTTCTTTAATCTTGCCAATAATACGGCCATGCGTAAAATCATCTAGATGATGTCGGGAAGACATACTGAGAATTGCAAGTTCGTCAATTGATTCTTTCCCTTTCAACTTTGCGTTTGAACAACAACGGTCAATACGCGTCAAATCCTTTATATCTCTTATCAGCGCTATGACGTCACGAACAAGTTCGGCAATCCAAAATTTGCATACGCACAACACGTCTTACTGTATCCCGCACTTATGCTAATTTCCACATTTTCCTGCCTTCCATTTTATGGTTGCTATCGTTGCTATTGTTATCCGTCCTTAGCAATTGTCCGGCAGTGTATTTAAGGCTGCAATTATTTTTTCTCATAGCTGTTACTTTGTATCTTGCAGCCTTGAGAAAAACAGAAATATGTGAATTATCATTAAAAGTGCAAATTCTTTTAATGGTGTATTTTTAATATGCAGATTTTATCATGTGCTTTGAATTTTGGAATTATTATTTATTCTGTATTTAAAAGCAACTTTATGCAAAAAGTATCTGTTTGCTGATGTGTATCCTTCTTTATTATGTTTCCAATTTTAAATGCAAATACACTTAATGATCACTTGTTAGGTTTCACTAATTAGTTCCTTCCATTTCTCTATATACATGGTCGACTCACATTACTGTGACCACCAGCTAAAAAAAAAAAAAAGGGATGAGGTCCATTCGATACTGTCATCCAGAGTAACCGCTGTGTGCAGCACGGACAGCAGCTAGACCGGCTGGGATTGATTCCATAAGGTGCTGGAAGCTGTTCACAGGTATGTGGAGGCATGCTGACTACAGTGCATTTGACAGCTGCTGGAGGGTGCGTGGTGGAGGATCCATAGAGCCAACAACACAATTGAGGTGATCCCACAGATGCTCAACTGGGTTTAAGTGTGGAGAATTAGGGGGCCAGGAAGTACTTTGAAGTCTCCATCATGCTCTTTCAACCACTCTCGGAAATTTCTAGCTGTTTGACACGTCGCATTGTCATGCTGGACGTTCCCATCCGCCCCAGGGAAGACAATCAGCATGTATGGATGTACATGGTGTGCAAGGATGTATTCATAACGAATTCAGTCCATAGTGCCCCTTCCACAGGTATGAGTGGACCCAGAGAATGCCACGAATACATTCCCCAGACCATAACGCTGCCCCCTATCAGCTTGTGTTCTTCCAGTAATGGTTGAAGAGTGTTTGTTCTCCGATGTTCCTTGCCTCATACGCCAACGTCTATCCATTCAATGAAGCAGAAAACATGACTCATCGGAAAAGGCAATCCTTTGCCAATCAGCGGAGGTCCATTCCGATACTGTCCTGCAAATGTAAGCCTTTTCTGCCAATGCATCTTCGTTGGCATAGGTGCAGTGATCATCCGTCTGCATCAGAGCCCTAAACACACCAGGGTTCGCTAAACTGTCATTTTAGACACACTTCCGGTAGCCCCCTGGTTCATTCAGCCAGTGAGTTGCTCCACTGTAGTATGTTGATCAGCCCTCACGCACCTTTGCAGCCAACATTCACCTCTCACATCAATGGCAGGTGGTGCTCTGCAGTTTCCACGTCACTTATTTGCAATGGTGCCATTTCTCCAATCACAATACACTTTAACGGCAGCAGCACGTGAATAGTTCATAAACCATACTGTTTCAGAAATACTGCCACCCTTGGCCCGAAAGCTGATAATCATCCATTTTTGCAAATCTGATAAATCGCTTCTTTTATTCACGAGAGCTACAAGTGATATGATTTTCAGAATGCCTACAGTACGCCTTATAGACCCTCCAAGCCAGCTCACGACATGTGCCTTCTTTCATTGGCTACGTGCTGTTGACATCAAAAGTAGGAGGTGGTCACAATAATGTGACTTGACTGTGTATTTCTTCTCATGTACAAGTATAATACTGATTTACAAATATGCAATTTTATGAAATTCTGATTCTCAATTCTCAAATTACTACTATAGATATATACACTTAAATAAAAACAAAACATGAATAGTTCATTTCTGCTTCATTTACTTGTCTTCTTAGGCAAGTGGAGTTTTTATTTGGGTAGTTATCTGTTCTTGCATCTCATGAGCTGTGTATTTATCTTAAAGAGAATTCATTTGCTGAACATTTCAGTGCACTAATCTCATTACAAATATATGTTTAATCCATTTTGGTAATTGATCTGCACCTTTGACTTACCTGAGTATACTGGTATGTGTATCAGTCCTATTAAGAAAAATCTAGTTTGACAAATTAAATATGATTGGTCTCAACGCAGTTTAAAAACAAGACCTAGCATACATCTGTGCTTTTCAATTAGTGTCCCTAACTTTAATACATTCATAGTGAATGTCATGAACTGTTAACTCTGTGCACATAATGATAAAATGAAATATAAGTTATGAAAATAAATTAGATTATGAATGATGAAATGTATTGTTTCAAGTTTTATAATCTATCTTTTAGTATGTTTTTAATGTAAAAATTTCATTTAAAAATGTAATTTCAGATATTGAATTGTATCTTTAGATTAATTGTATGTGATACCATAATTTCTTTTCTACCACCATAGGAATATGTGATCCGAGGTTTGAACACGTTTACGCAGTACTTAATATCAGTCCAAGTATTTAACCCAGCAGGTCGAGGTCCAGCCACTACTGTGGCAGTTATGACTAATGAAGGAGGTGAGTATGTTGCCATCAAGACATGAATGATTTTTAGAGTTCTTCAATTTTCTTAGCTCCTAAACTGTATTTCCTACAGCAGTGATGCAGTGTGAAGTCAGTATTTCCACTAGAAGGGCATATAAATAATAACAATAAATAGTACATGTATAGTACAAAAAAAAACCATAAAATCTTGGAATTTTTTGGTGAACAGAACTTACTAAACATTGGTCCCATTCCATTATTATTATTATTATTATTACGAGGGCCGTCCGATAAGTATCTGGATTTTCATTCCTATCAATTACAGGAGAGAAATAAAAAATATAGGATGCATTATTTAATTATGTAATACAGTGGTACAGTCAGTCACAGTTACTTTTCCATGTATTCTCCATTCAGCACAATGCATTTCCTCCACTGATCTACAAGTTGATTCATTCAGGTAGCAAAGAAATCAGCAGGGGTGTTAAGAATTCATTGACAGACAGCAGCTCACAGATTGTCCATGCTCTCATAGTGGTGGCCACGAAGACTATCCTTCAAGGGACCAAAAACATGAAAATTGAAAGCTGCTAAGTCTGAACTGTAAGCAGGGTGCAGAAGAACGGTCCACCTCTGTTTTGCAATTTCTGCTTGCACTGGTTTAACAATATGTGGGCGAACGTTATCTCGTGGTGAAGCAATTGATTGTTTTTCAATGTTAGACTTTTGGTCTGGATATGCTGTGCAAGTTTTCTCAATGTCTTCACATAGACTTTCGCATTTATTGTTTCATTTTTTGCCAAGTATTCAACCAGAAGGAATACCGTATTTGTCCCAGAAGACAGTAGCCATGACCTTGGACGCCAAGAAACCAACTTTGAACATCTTTGTGGGGGCGAATTCAGATGATGCCTTTGCATACTTTGCCGTTTTGTCTCCGGTTCAAACTGATGAATCCATGTTTCATTGCCTGTGATTATGTATCCCAGGAATGCATCCTCCTCCTCATCTTAGCACTGTACCAGTTCATTTCAAAATGTCTAGCCTTTGGTGTTTATGCACCGCTATAAGCATTCGGGGTACTAATCTGGCACAAATCTTCCTATAGTTGAGGCGTTCATGAATAATTCGTCCAACAGAATCTTTACTGATATCCAGTTCTATGGCAATATTCTGAGCAAAAATGCGTCTGTCACCTTTAATCAAGTCATCAACCCGTTTAATCGCTTCATCAGTCACTTCCATGTTAGGCCTACCTGACTGTGCCTCATCTTCAAAGCTCTTGTGGCCAGCTTTGAACTTTGTAACCCATTCATAAACACTGGAACGAGATATAGCCGCATCATCATACACCGTCCAGTGTTTGAATTACCCAATGGTTCGCTGGCCATTGGCCAGTAAAACTTCCGTCGGACCTCTGAACTATTGATTTTACTAGCCCGGATGGCTAGTAATTTTTTTATTTTTCTAATTTGTCACAAGTTAAAAAATGAATTTTTATCTCTTCTACCCTGCTGTACATATGGTTTTCTGTCTAGGCTGCAAACTAATGATAGGTTTTAAAACAAATATTGAAGATAATTCCATTGAAATGATACTTATTTTCTACATATGCTGTAAATTTCTTTTAAGTATGTTTTTTTTTTTTTTTTTAATGTACCAGTGGACCAGGGGTTTACAAATTCTAGTGGTCCGCTGGGCCAGTAGAAGATTCATTTCTAATTCTAACACTGCCATCTGAAGTCTTCTCGTCATTTCCATGGCCTTTATGCCTTCTTTCATAAAAAATTTTACTACTGCTCGCTGCTCAAACTGAACACTTAACAAACAACAGTATCAAGCCACTCCACTTTTACGACGCTTCACTGAAAGTAGTCGTAATAGTTTCATGCTTACATACGATCATACACACGATTTTGTATCAATAGGAATAAAAATCTGGATACTTATCGGACACCCCTCGTATTATTATTATTATTATTATTATTGATGTTCACTGCCCACCGGGTGTTATGACTTGTGTTTTGGTCCATCAATGAATTGGATTCCTTCCAAGAATCTAAGAATCGGCAAGGAATCTTCAAAAGGTTTGGCTAGTTTCACGTAGTATCATTTTCTGAAATGGTACTATTGTTAATCTGTCAATTCCAACTTGTTCATCATTTACTTAATCAAACTTCTAATATGGCAATTTTCTGCTAGGAAATATTTTATTCTAATCTCTGATTTTTGGAGAAAACCCTTCTCCTTCTTCAAGTAGTCTTTCGCTGTCACTTTTCCCTGTGACTATCATGGTTATGGTTAACCTTGACAATTATGATTATTTTTCACCAAATCCTGCCAGATGTTGGGCAGGGACAAACCTCTGCAGTCATTGATGATGGAATTTTGACAACAATGACTGCAGAGGTTTGTCCCTGCCTAACATCTGGCACAATTTGGTGAAAAATAACCATAACTGTGACAGTAACTGGAAAAAGTGACAACAAAAGACTGCCTGAAGAAGAAGGCTTTTCTCAAAAAAATTGTGATTAAAATAAAATATTTAGTAGAAAATTCCCACATTAGATTTAGAAGTCTGATTAAGTAATTGAATTAAGGCTCTACGAGACCCGCCATCTTGTATTGCTGCCTTCTCTTGTTGACCAATGGGCAAGCGTATTTCACAAATTGCTCGGGCAACTTTGCACATTTTGGAACACCATTTGTAGCTAATGTAAGATATATGATAAATAAAGAGTTCCCTGGTTTCAGATTTTCATTTTGGACTCTAAGCATTTTTTATTAGTTAATAAAACTATGGAAGACGCCTTGGTACGACTTTTGCTGCAGATAAAAAATGAAGGGAAAGGTCAGTAAAAATTCTGAAACCAGGGAACTCTTTATTTATCATATATCTTGCGTTAGCCACAAATGGTGTTCCAAAATGTGCAAAATTGCCCGAGCAATTTCTAAAATACGCTTGCACGTTGGTTAACAAGAGAAGGCAGCAATACAAGATGGTGGGTCTCGTAGAGCCTTAAGAAACAAGGAAGCCAATTTTCAACATTGTCTCCTCATCATGTTTCTTCAGTTTCCTTGGAATTACTCCTAATACACCAACCACCAGTGGAGCAACTGTTTCAGGCCAACAGTAGCCTCATAGTTAGAGCATTCACCTTCTGACCAGGCAGGTAGTTGTGGGATCCATCTCAGCTAGGTTGAGTTGCTCCAAACCACTGAATTCTCACTGTGGGTGATCACTTTAAACAGACAGCTCTTGGGTATTGTACCCTCCATTACAAATAAAAATCCACACAGACAACAGTCTCCTCTTGAAGATATCATTCTACCTGCCTCGCTTAATGGAGACGAGTGTCTTCACCTTGTTGGAGAAATGTCTCCTATGACACCTGCATGAGGGTGAACATACTGGTCCAGAGCATCATCTCCACAGTACCAAGCATTCATGGCTCCTCTTGGAAGTATATAGAGGTCTATGTGTCCACCTAACGATGTGCTACCTATCACCATCACAAGTGCCTTTTTCAGATCATAGGTGGATGATGGCATGTCCCTTATTCTCTCCAGATCAGAGTATGTCTGGAATTGCTCTGCAAAACAAATCTGGACTTTTCTGTAAAGAGTACTGACTTCCACTTGCTTTCAGCATAATCGACATGAAGTCTTGTCCAATTCAAACGTCCTCCCTCCCATGACGGAAGATAAGGGGCATGCAGAGTAAGGGTCCCCTTGCATAAAAACCTGCTTTGTGAAGCCTTTTTGGTGCACAGTGGAAGCAAATACTACTGTTCCTGTATCCCCAGTCGGAGCAGATCTCAGCTGTGTAGGGGTAGCTGTCCTGTTCCTCTGCACAGTTAATCAGAGATATTGGTCACCCACGAATGTTGTAGCCTAGGCCTTCCTTCACTGTAACTTCAGGAAGCTGATTGCATATTTTGAAATTGGTTCCACAGTCTGTGGGCTACAGAAGTACTTGCATGCAGCCATCTTGCAACTTTCACCTGACTTTGGCCAGCCTCTAGTGTTCTGGTTGCTCACCACCTCAGTTCATCTGTTAAATGATGTCTCACAGCTATTACAACAAATCTGCTATCTCAAAATCCTTTCTTCACACTCCGTAAACAATGTGACGCTCACCTCCACAACAACATCTTTTATGTTGTGGCTCATTTTCATAAACCAATGCCATCACAACTCATTTGCATAAGATACCTTGACTATACATTACATTTCACATCATTTACCGAAGCTCCGTGCATTTCCAACTCTTCTTTCACAAAAAAATCACAATTTTTCTGTTTTTTTTCCTTAATTTATGGAAACCCAAGTAATTTGTATTGACTGTTACCTTGTACTTATGTGTGTTGACACATAATGGCTATATACCAGTGGAGTAACCATGTTTAAAAATCTGGGGGGGGGGGCGTCCCAATCGCACATACAGACGTAAGACTGTGATAGATAGGGCAGAAATGTAAATTACAAAGTTGTAGAACTGATTTTGCTTATTAGGAATCAACATCACTGTTTTACTAAGTACACATTATACACGTGTTTGTATTCTACAAAAAATTACTATCTTATATTATTAAATTTAGTTGGTTCACATCATAAAAAAGTGTGCATTATATCATTATATTGCCAAAAAATATTTGGGGGGGGGGGGCTTTACATTGGGGATCCTCGACTCTGAAAATCTGGGGTGTCCTAACCCCCCCCCCTCTATTCAGTGAATACGCCTTTGCTATATGCTTCTGTTGCTGTGCATAATCTATGTAGTCCATTCATTATTTCCTGGCATTTGGGAAGAATGGAATTAACCAGTTTTAGGAGAGGTCTGCATTTTAAAAGAGAAAGGAGTCATTCCTTGAGAAATTGAATTATCTGTGTTTAGCTAGGGGAATGATATGCTTTTCTGATAAAATGTGAACCTTCCCTAAAACTGGCCAGTTCCATTCTTCCCAACGCCAGGCGAACAGACTGTTTATACACTGACTAGTATTACTGAATGATTCACCTCATATGTGCTTTTACTTTTGTTAGACAGATCTACAGCACTTTTATTGTTTTGAGATCTGTTGCCTACTTTTTATTAATTTTAATGTGCTGATTTCAAAAATGGTTCTCAATTTGTCTGACCTGTACATTTTTTCCATGAAATAAAAGATTTAGATAGTGTTTTTGTTTTCAGTTACTGGTTCTGTCGATTGGCAACACAAAATAATGTTGTCATGCAAACTTGGGTATTCCACTGCTAAGGAGCATTGTTGTTTTTTTCTTTAAGGAGCTAACCTCTGAATATCAGAGAACAGCTTGGTGATATGTATGTATGTATGTATGTATGTATGTATGTATGTATGTATGTATGCAAACTTGTGGTGTAGCTGGTCTGAATGTGAATCTGGCAACACTTGGGGAGGGATTGAAGAAGTACTGAGGGAGCAGGGGGATATAACTTTGGAATAAAATCTGCATGAACAGGGCTCAAACACGTCTGATCTTGCTCTTGAGCTCATCTTCACACTTCTGTAGAACTGAAAGCTGGCAGTTGTAGTCATGTATCTGCACTGAAAAGTTGTCTATTGTGGTTGGTTTTAATGTAGTAAACATAGTTTTAGTGACAATATCTATATGAGGATGTGTTAAGTGTCCAGACAGTTTCTGTTATGCTTTTGGGGAATTTGTCAATTAACCTTTTGATATTTCAAAAAACGTAATTTTAAGAGGCAATCTTTTGATAGTATTTGAAATAAATTTTATGTCTCATGGCAACAATTGAATGTGTTTTCTCTATGAAGACGAAGAAATGGCAAGGAGCCAAGGACCATAATGTCCCTTTGCCATGAAAAGCCAATACATGGGTGTACTGAAAGTTTTTGTGGTGATGAGGAAATGCCAAATTTTAGTTCTGTGACTTATTTCAGATTACTCTAAAGCATGCTGAAAAGCACGGATTTTTGATTAAAATACCAAATATCACATCAAAACAAAACCAACGCTGTAACATAAATATGCAGAAAACCTAGAAGAGTATTACAGGATTTCAATTTATGTACCATTTTTAGACATATTTATTAGTGCTTTGGAAAATAAATTTTTAGACATATTTATTAGTGCTTCACAAACAAATCAGTCTTATCAGGATTCCAGTCACTTCTCCGAATTTGTTTTCTGCACAGATAAATAGCAAAATATAAATAGACAACCATTATGCAGTGACAAGAATATAGGTAATAAGAATATTAATAATAATTGTCAGCAATATTTATTTGAATATTTTTGCATGGATTTTGCATACATTTTACAAATGCACACATTTAGTGGTATGAAAATTTTTTTCGTAACACTCCCGAAAAAAATTTCTGAGCATGCCACTGTTAAGGAACATTACAGATCTTTAAAAAATAAAACAAGCTTCCTATACATACTTTGGAGTGAAACTTGGGGACTTGGAGAAATCATGGTTTCCTTATAAGGTCTGTGCAGTTTATGTTAAAGAACTAAGACACAGTGGATAAAAGGTGAGAATACATCCTTTGTTTTGGTGTGCCAATGATCTGGAGAGAGCCAAAAAAATCAGTGATTACTTCTAATTTTGCCCTTATAATGTAAAATGACACAACACTAAAAATAAAAAATGTTTTGTATCCAAACCTTCCTTCTGCTGTGTGACCTGTTGCCCATGTACCAGATGTACCAATACCACCTGAAACCTTTGAAGATACTTCTATAAGCTTTGAATGAGAGAGCAGTTATAAAACTGGGAGCTTTGATTGAAGACCAAGGTGAAATGTTTCACCAGGATGTAAAGGAGATAGAGAGAAGGTACCTAGGTAAATTGAGTGTCAACATGATTGGCAACTACTGCTGGATGTTGTATATAGACATCCCACAAGTGGTGCATGAGCAGATGTGTAGGAAGCACAGTTTTGTGAAGGGAGAAGACGAATTTTCTGAGGAGTCTGGAATTCTTTAGATGAAAGTACAAAAGATTCCTATGAATAGGAGTGTATTTTCCGTAATTAAAATTATTATTTTTTCTACACTTTACCCATTTTGATAACCTACTATTTTATGCAAACTCTGCCCAAAGTGCTACATCATTGTGTGGAAAAAAAAAAAAAACGTGTGGTAGAGTAAATCGAAAACTGTTTGTACATTCATCATCACAGATATGTGCAGCTTCTGCCAAAATAACTTTGGCAACTATTAATGTGCACCATTTTGGAATATATTTGTGTCTGAGCTCACTGCCAAGCAGTTGTCACTTATTTGAAAGAAATTGTAGGCAGTGTTACAAATGCTTAAGAAATGGATTTTTAATGAAATGACCAATTTGATTAGATTTCCTAGTACTGAGTAATGTGATGAGATTTCTTAGCATGGTTTTGGGAATTATGCATTTTATGTATGCACTCCTGTTTATGTTGGGATGTGATTTGAAATGCAAGTTGCAGTTTGTTTGTTTTCTTTTTTGTTGTTGTTTTCACAGAGGTCTTTTGAAGACTTCTATTCAGTGGAATAGTAGCATCAGTTAGTATGATTGCTTTTTCATCTTTTTGTTCGCTATGCCATCTCTGAAGCATTAATGTTGTTGGTGGATATTTTAGAAGTTAGATGCACGTGACGTTAAAATGTAGTGATGGATTTTAGTTGTTTCTTGTTTCAGATAGTTTCTGACAACTTTGAGAAATTAATTTTGTTGCTATTGGACAGGGTTTTTATTTTGCACTGGCTCTCATTCCCGGTATGGGAACAACATGACATTCCATCAGAGCTGTGCAAAACTGTTATCCAGCACATCATGATTGGCTTTTTATTTATTGGCTTTTATTTATCACTCCCTATCAGGAATTTAAACAGAGCAATACCAGATTTAAATCAAATTCCGAACATAAATAGGTAAAATTACCAGTAGCCAACGCTCCAGTATGCAATAAAATTCACTGTGAAATGGTAGTTGTAAGGCCATCAATTCCTAAACAGCAGATGCCGAATGTGATGGGGTGTACAGAAGATAAAATGCACTGTGTGACTTTGATGAAGTATTGTGTCATGTTGACATCAGGATCAGGAATGAGTGTCCGTACAAAATAAAATCCTTTAATTTTTCACAGTAATCAATGCAAAAAATGTTAAAATGCATGAAAAAGTATGTAAAGCACAAAACTCGTTGGTAAATTTCTTGAAAATATTGTGTGCCTAACTTCTGAAAGACTTGAAATTACACTTTTTGTACTTTATGAAATATGTTTTTTTTTTCCTCTCTCCCTCTCCATGAATTTCTGGTGTATTTTATTCAGTTGATTCACAGGCTCATTTTGAGTGAGCTTAGAGTCTAAAAGTTAAGAAGGTCTATTCTTTCAGTTTAGTTTCTGTTCGTTCTGCATTTGTCTGTTTCGTTGGTGTCCTTTTCATTGAACTCTATCTAATTTATCATTGTTATCATTATTTGTCAGCATATTAAAAAATGGTATAGGCATACAATCCCCCCCCAAATTGTAAGAAAGTATGCCACAGATACAGATTGATAACGTTTTAGCATCTTAAGTATTTTATTTTCCCCTCTACAAATCCTTTTTTTTTTTTTTTTTTTTCTTGCATTGGATACAAACTTTTTAGTACTGGAAATTTTTTTTTTTTTTTTTTGCATTGAATACCATCTTTTTATAGCCAAAATGAAAAATAGTTTACCAGTTCCTTTTCTTGGTTCACAGTGTAACTGTTAGGTGGCATAATCTTGCATTTGTCTGGTTGTCAGGAAACCTGATTCTAGAAGACAGATTTTTATAACCATTTTTAAATTAGATGCCAGCCTGGATTCTTGTCTCAGGGTATGGATATCCATTTTCTAGGTTTCTTTTGCTTGTAGAGCATTTGGAGTTTGAGTGTTTTTCCGTTAAAAGTCTATGCTAATTCTGTAAGTTTTTGGTTGCATAACACTTGATAGTGCTACAATAATTAATTTTATGTTTTCTGTCATTGTAGTGTTTGCAAAGAACGTAATCTCCCAACAGTTGTATAATTTGTTTTTACTTAAATAAATTGAGATTTGTAATCATGAGTTTTAAACATAAAGCTAGTGCTTAGTAACATTGGCAGGTGATGCTGGATGTTTACCTAAGACACAAAAGCTCAGTGAAGTTACTGAAAGTACAGTGATTGTTTGGTTGTTAACACATACACATTACTTCATGTGAAAATAAGAAACTCCTACTTTTTCTACCTGTTTTTAACAAGATTATATAACAACACTTCAAAAGGTTTTTACCTTGTTAAAAGTGGCCATTTTAAAAATACTTATACTTTATTTATGTTTATTTAACTTTTTCTTTGTGCACTGTTCTTTCAGCGCAGTTCCACAGATGATCAAAATTCATATTTAGTTCTTTTCTCTCACCATAGTTGCACATTCGTTTCAAAGCTACAAGCATATAATCAAGAAAAGGAAGACACAATAGCAACATTAGAAAAGAATTAAATATGAACTTTGATATTGACCATCTGTAAATGTGCAAATGAAAAAATGACATACAGAAGAAGAAAAATAAAGGGAAACAAAACTAGTACACAAAAAATGAAAACTAAAACGGACAACTTGAACAAGGTAAAAATCTGTGAGTGTCTGTTGTATAACCTTACGTAGTTTGACTGAATGCCATCAAGATTAAAGAAATTGCTAAAAGGTTATTGTCCATGTTAGTGTATAATTACACAAAATATACATTGAGTGGCCACTTTATTATGACCACCCCCTCAGTACTTCATTGGGCCACCTTTTGCCTTTAATACTGCATCAATTCTTCATGGCATGGACTCCACGAGATATTGATAGGTGGTTTGGGGAATCTGAGACCATGCTTGATGAATAGCACTTTCCAGGAGTTCAGGGTTGTGGATCCAGCTGTATGATGATGGCTCGTTCAACTTCATCCCACAAATTTTCAATGGGGTTGAGATCTGGAGATTGTGGGGGCCACCTAAGCAAAGTAAACTCCCCGGCATGTTCCTGAAACCAATCCTGTACAATACGAGCACTATGGCAGGATGCATTATCTTGTTGAAAGTAGCCATTGCCATTGGGATAAACCATCCACATGACAGGATGCACTTGGTCCGCAACAATGTTTAGATATGGTGTGCCAGTCAGACGTTGATCAACACAAATTAAAGGACCCAAAGCATGCCAGGAAAGCATTCCCCAAACCATAACGTTGCCTCCACCAGCTTGAAGGGTTGTAGCAATGCATTTGCGGTCCATGCTTTCGTGCTGTTTCTGCCAAATTCTCACTCTGCCATTGGCATGGTGCAACTGAAAACGTAATTCATCAGACCACATAATTTATTTCCAATTATCGACTGTCCAATCCTTGTGCTCCTGTGCGAACTGGAGACGTTTTCTCTTGTTAACTGCAGACAGCAAAGGTGTTCGAACAGGCCTTCGGCTGCCATATCCCATTCAATGCAGTGTACGGTGAACAGTGCATGCAGAGATCATTTGAACAGATCCTTGATTAAGATGGTCTGTAATTTGCTGCACTGTTACCCTTCTGTTGTCTGTTACCAGTCTGTACACTCTCCGTTCTGTCCGAGCAGTCACTAGTCGATGACGACCTCACGTTGCACGTAGAGACCCAGTTTTTTGGCTGACAGTTCAGTCTTTAAACATTTTAACAACAGCTGCTCTTGAACATTTCACAAATGCGGCAGTTTCGGTGATACTTGCTCCATGGCTCCAAGCTCCTACAGTCATCCCACGTTGAAAGTCCGTCAAATCGCATTTTTTACCCGTCTCGTCACCAAAAAATCACTTCTACTACTGTCACAAGCACTAAGCTTTCCCTTTTTATACTAGCCTCGCCCTCTGGTGGCAACAATGTGCAGCCATAGCTCATTTGCTTATTACTGTCAGGTGGTCATAATAAAGTGGCCACTCAGTGTATAAGCACACCGAAAAAGCTAAGATAAATTCAGGTGTAAAACTGTCAGCATTAAATTCATTCTTGATCTGTTTTAAGAATTCTATCCATTTTAAAAAACAAGTTGCACTGTAAAAAAATATTTAAAATGATGTTGTTTCATAGATGGTTGATATTAAAGTTTGTATTTAGTTTAATAGTGTGCCATATGGTGGATTGAAGGCTTTGTGTTGTTAAACTGTTCACCCACAGTTTTAGTCAGTATTCATGCCCATGTACTTATTTTTAACCTTTTATTTTGTGTCTCTGTAGCTCCAAGTCGACCACGAAATTTGACAGCTATCCGTGTGACTAACAGCTCCATAAAACTGAAATGGCTTGAACCGGAAAGTCCAAATGGTATCGTTCAAGGTTACAATATTTATTTTCTTGATGTGGGCCCTAATCGTACTGAGAAAAAGAAAGTTATTAACCCTCAACCTACAATGGAACATGTACTTAACAATTTAAGTAAGTTTGTAAAGCCTAGTTTATGCATATCTGTCTCTTTGTTTCATGCTTTGGTTTAATGTCATCCGTTTTGCTCAAAGGGGAGGTTAGTAAGCAGGGGAAATGCAAGCAATAGTGGATTCTAGTGAGGAAATGGTAGGTGCTAATTTGGGGCCTACCTTAGCTTGAAGTTAGCTGGAACCAGTTAAGGTTTATAAAGGAGCTTGGCATTGAGAAAGTTGTACTTCTTGACCAAATGGGAAATTTCTTGTTCAGTGGAAGTATTATATATTAATGAATTTTTATCATGAAGATGTCCAAAAGAGAAGGATGAACACTATGCACAAGACTGAATATAGCTAATGCATTTCTTTTTTCTAATAGTTGCTCTTAGGTCACAAATTGCTGCATTCATAACAGAAGGAATATTGGCTATTTTCCTTTGAGGTAGGGCATTTTTAGTTAGAAGGTCTATGGAATTACATTAGATGGCTTATAGCAACAAGAGAACTCAGTTTATGTGAGAGGCACTTGAATTCTTGCTTCCCAGAACTCTCTTCACAGTTCTATTTTAGATTGAGTGTGTCTATTTTGATGGTAATTATTTATTATGTGCAATATCTTTCACATACAGCTTCCATTTGCCAATAAAATCACCTTTTGCTACAGAGAAAGTATCAAATAACTGTTAAACACTTGTAATTTGGACACACCCTTCATCATTACACTTATTTGGAAATTTCTGGTGGTAAAAGACAAGTGAACAAGATCCACAATACAAACTCTTACTGTTGTAACTTATCAGTGACTAAAGCCTGATGCCCAACCAAAAAATCATACCACAGATTTACATATTATACATAATAAATAATTAATGTGAAACCATCTTGTTCTGTTATTAATTTCTATTCTGCATGGACAATTGTTTTATCTACATTAAGAATCAAAAGAAGAAATAACATGTTATGCTTTCCTTGATTCCTTTCGGAAAATGTGGGTCACTGCGTGTTTCATTGATGTGTTTAGTGATGATCCTCCAGCACTTGTTACATTAATCATGACTCAGTATTTTCAAGATAATGTGTTGGCAGATTGCACTGATTTGTAAATCCCGTATCACATACGTACATATGTATCATTAAGTTATTGTCTAAGATTCATAGATAAGCTCTTCAAAACAAGCTCAATCAGCCAGATTAAAGTTCAAACAGATCATGCTAGATTTTACTTATTGTTTATATATTAGATATCTTAATTTATAGCGATAACGGTACACAACTTAATCTTCACTGACTTCCATCATACATTTCACACAAGAGCTTTTGTACTTCATAGCCATCATCTATTATCTTTTACTCATGCAGACATTCCTGAATCTGGTCCTCCAATGATTTCCTTGGCTTTCCTCTACTTATCTTTCCTACCACTTGGGCCAAATAAATTCTTTTAGTGAGTGCCTCACCACTCAGTCTTTCAATATGGCTAAACCACCTGAGAATATTTGTCTTCACCTTATTAACAACATTTTCCTTCACATTATGTATCTGCATCACATCTTTATTCTTCACATAATCAGAATGTGTTTGTATTATGTGAGCGCACATACGACTCCTATGTCTCTTCCAGAGTACCCAGGTTTCTGTGCCTCACGTTAGAACATGGTCCCGCATGGCTGTGTATGAAAGTGTAATTGTTCCTACTCTGATGTATGGCGGTGAAACCTGGGTACTGCAGAAGAATATAGGAGCCGTTTGTGCGCTGGAGAAATGCGTTACTTACGGGCGGTTTGTGGCAAGACACGGTCTGATTGTGTGAGGAATGAAGATGTGTTGCAGTTGTGTGATGTGAAGCAAAATGTTGTTAGCAAGGTGGAGACCAATATGCTTCGGTGATTTGGCCATGTTGAAAGAATGAGTGATGAGATGCTTACTAAGAAAATCTTTTAGCCCAAGTAGCAGGAAGGAAAGGCAGAGGAAGGCCAAGGAAGACATGGGTGGATCAGATTCAGGAGTGTCTGCATGAGAAAAAGATTATGAGTATGAAGTATAAAAGATCTCGTGTATGGCGTGTAATGGATATCAGTGAAGCCCGAGTTGTATGTCAAGATTGCTGTAAATGGAGAAGTTTGATATGACAACAGTAAGTAAAAATATCTGGTAGTTGTATTTCTTTTGGAGCTAACCTCTGAATCTCAGAGAACAGCTTAGTGATATGTATGTATGTACGTCCGAACATGAACAATTGCACTTTCATAGACAGCTATTCAGGACTTTTTTTGAGAACCCATCACTCCTGTCGAATTCTGGTAAAGCAGCAATGACTTTCAAAGGTCAATTCACTCGCATACTAACTTCATCTGTTTTCTCTATCAAACATGCTTCCTAACTAAACAAAATCATTCACCTGGTGTATCTCTGTACCATTTATACTGATCCTGCATTCAGTACTAACAGTTTCTCACTTGAAAACCATAACTTTGGTGTTTCTCTTACTCATACTCAGTTTGAATTTCATACAAGCTTCGTACATCTGGCACAACCAGGGCTGGCTGCATACTTTGCGGGGCCCAGTCCAAAACGAAAATGCGGGGTCCTTTTCCCAGCGAGTTCTACATCTACTAAATGGGCTTAGATGTTGGAACGTTTTTGAAAGAAGGGCAGGGTCAGGTAGAGAAACCATATTTTTTCATTTTCTCATGAAGCTTAATAAAGCATGGTGGTACTAAGGAATATTATTATTTATTCATGAGTTATAATAAGCTGTTATTATTACTCATTGAAAAATAAAAAGAGACATTTTGAAATTACGCTATATTAATT
Source organism: Macrothele yani (assembly GCA_039090855.1). Taxonomy (NCBI): domain Eukaryota; kingdom Metazoa; phylum Arthropoda; class Arachnida; order Araneae; family Macrothelidae; genus Macrothele; species Macrothele yani. Next base: position 153,137,916 of record CM077011.1, read on the forward strand.
TACATTATCAGATCAAATTGACGTAACAAAATACAATTCCCGCACCTCGTCGAAATGCGTGCTGATGGCAAAAGTTAATGTAATGTATTTTATGTTTAATAAAATAAATACATTAAATAATAAAATAACATTATTTTATTATTTAATAAATAAATACATTAAATAATAAAATGTTAATTTATTTTTATTTCTCAAGTTTTCCGAATTTTACCAGAAAAAAACAGGTCTGCACAAACATCCTTGTACATGAAAGCAACTTCGTGCCGGTTGGTCCGTGAAGTAATTTGTGAAATTTTACTGCTCCGCGGCTTGCTTGTAAGAGTCTCTGGGAACCAGTGGCAGTGGTCTAGTGTCCTGATAATCCCGAATCGGCATTATGTTGCAATTTATCAATTCGCCGTCACTCACGGTCGTCAGGTACAATCGATCTGTTAGTTATAGTATTATAATTAAAATTTTAGCCAGTTTCATAAAAAATTCGAAAAGATACATTTTTCACTTTTTTTATTGATAAACCATGTGTCAGAGATTTGCCGCTCACGCCACGAAAAACCAAACTGACCGCATGTGATTGTTGCAGAATGCAGAGGTAGCTGTGACGTTGCTGTGATGTTAGCGTTGCAGAGAGATCTGGGTGATTATATACAGTATATGATGTCATTAATGCAAATTATATCTCATTGATACGGTGAATCATCCCGATGGACCCGATATACTTGAATTCTGTTCACTAAGGCAATAAAGTGTAATGATATAAAAATTTAAAAAATGCCATTTTTACATCGTTAAGTGTCATTTATTTTTAATACAAGAAAAAAATTACGAAAAATTCAAAAACATTATACAAACATGGGCACGGGGCCCCTCCAGGTTCGCACAGGGCCCACACCCATGAAGCCGGCCCTGAGCACAACATACTCTGAACTCACTTTTGCTCTCTGCCAACAGGACTATGTCTTCATCATACAGCAATAGGCACACATGGATATTACCAAGACATTAACCAGTATTGTCTATTTTGGCATTGCACATGTTTTTGTTCATAAATATTTTAAACAGCCATGGTGACATTACACATCCTTGTCTGACTCTTGCACCAATAAAAAAACCATTTCGAAAAAAACACCATTTACTTTTACACACGCTGCACTGACAACATGTATAGCTTGACAGTGGGACATTCCAATTTTCTGTGCATTCTTCTCTTTCAACTGCCAGTAATAGTAATCAGCATGCACACATTGTATTCATTTCTTGATATGGTATAACCAGTGATTGGAATACTGCTATAAATACATTCTTGAAAAAGTAGCTTGCTACATTTACAACTGCTTTTCCCATAAAGTAGCATTACTTTTCCTAAAAAGTAACTACTTTTTAGCTACTTTTTGCACATTTAGTCTTAAGAGAGCAAATTCTGAAATCGATCTTTACATGTATATTCTTACATATGGCATTCAGAGCTAAATACAAAGGTAGCTTACACAAGTAATTTACCTTTGTATTTACCTCAGCTTTGATCATCATGTGTAACACATTTTGTCATATTCAATGGCTTACAATCCAGGCTAGCTGATATGCCCAGGGAATTCATAATTTAAACACTATCAACACGCAACTGCAAATTCATTTACTTTACTAAGACAATGAATCTCGCTATCAAATGTCATCAACAAAGTTGCTAACTCGATCATCTCATACGTAATGTCTTCTCAGGCAGACCGAGAAGATTTCCTGTAGCATAAAGTAAAGATGTTACTTTATGGTTTTATGGTTAATAGTTTGACTAACTTTCACAATGTATTGGGTTGTTGGAAAAGTCATGACTTATTTTAGCCATGTTTTGTGAAGGTCATTTATTGATAGAAAGAACAAAGATCAATCAACGATATAATGTCTGTTTTGTTTGATAACCTTTTGCCATCTTTTAGTGAGCTGCAGAATGCCTCGTTCATAGAAGGACCTGCCTTTCATGGCGAAAAACTGTACAAGGTGCTGATTTACAGCCTCATCTGAATTGAACATTATACCATGCAAGGACTGTTGAAGAGAGTGAAACAAGTGGAAGTCTGATTGCGCAAGATCAGACGAGTATGCTGGGTGTGGCAACACATCCCACCCAAGCTCCAGTAATTTATGTTGGGTGATCAAACTTGTGTGTGCCGCCCCGGTGGCGCAGTGGTCTAAGGCATTGGCCTCTGATCATTCGTCCGAAAGGGGTCCGGGTTCGAATCCCGGTCAGGCATGGATGTTGTGTTTGTCTTACGGCACTGGCTCTCTCCCTTCCCTGGAACCAGTGACCCTAAATTAGGGACGGGCGACTGCTTATAGCCCATTGAGTTGCTCACGGCGGTCGTTAAACCTCCAATCAAAAAAAAAAAAAACTTGTGTGTGGTCTTGCGTTGTTGTGATGGAACACAACACCTTTACAATGAATAAGCTCTGGACGTTTCTGGACGATGGATTCGTTCAAACTGTCCAATTGCCGACAGTACACATTCGAATTGATTGTTTGGTTCTGTGGTAGAAGCTCTAAAAACACGCCACCTTTAAAATCCCACCACACTGAGACCAGAACCTTCTGCTGATGAATGTCTGCTTTGGATGTCGTTTGAGGCGAAGCAGCACGTCGGGACCAAGACTGTTTGCGCAGCACATTGTTGTACACAATGCACTTTTCGTCACCAGTTATGAGTCACTTCAAAAAAGGATCGTTTTCCTCACATTTAATGAGCATGTCGCAGGTGTTTATACATGCCGTCAATTGAGCTTCTATGAGTTCATGAGGAACCCACACATCGAGCTTGCTTACGTATCCCAGCTTCTTCAGGTGGTCGTGAACGCTTGAATGATGGGTGTGCAATGTGTCTGCAATCTCTTGTGTCATGTAACGTGGGTTTGACTCTATCAGTGTCTTGATTTGGTCGTCATCAACCTCGGTTGGCCTCCCGGACTGAAGAGCATCATTGAGGTCAAAATCACCAGCACGGAATTTTGTGAACCACCGCTGGCACTGACGTTCTTGTAGAGCATTATCACCGTACACTTTATGCAACTTTTCACAAGCTTGACACGTGTTCTTCCCTTTACAGAAGTAAAACAGTAAAATATGGCGAAAATGCACAGTTTGGTCTTCCATCTTCAACTTGATGTCGAATCTCCGCAAATCAACCAAATCGCTCACTATTCCTTTTAGACTGCAGCTAGAACTGGCACCTGTCAAATGCCATAGCGATAACAGAGCTGCGCATGCCTCTAGTACTTCTAAAACCGCCCAACCGCCATCGTGTGCCAAAATACGTCATGACTTTTCCGACAACCCAATAACTCATCTCTCCAGCACACAAATGACTCCTATGTCTCTTCTGAAGTACCCTGGTTTCACTGCCATATATCAAATTTGGAACAATTACACTTTCATATACAGCCATTTGGGATTTTCTTGAGAACCTGTCATTCCTATGAAATCCTCTTCTACCCCAATTTCTTTCTTTTTAGTTTCACTTACGTGCAGCACACCAAATCAATATTTATTAATTTCTTCAATCACCTCATTTACATGGGGTGGACAATGGTGGACAGCAATTTATTAGTATGACGTAGGGCTTCCTTTGGAGGTCAGTACAGCTGTAATTTGTCATGGGAAGGACCGATAATCCTGTACATTGGCCAGAGGTATTGGAAGCCGTTTCTCTTGCAAAAAAGTGGCTAGTTCACAATGTGCTGCTGGCTGGAAGAGGAAAACGTTTTCTGGCTTTCTCCTCCAGAACACCCCAGAGTGGCTCAATAATGTTCAAGTTGTGTGACTGTGCAGGCCATGGCACATGTTCCACTTCACTTTCATGCTCAGTAAACCACTCGTCAACCAGTTTGGCTTTGTGTATCAGTATGTTATCATCCTAATACACGGCACCACCGTCAGGGTGCAATATTTGAACCATTGGGTGCACCTGGTCCTCCAGAATTGTCCGATAGTCCTTGGCAGTGATGTGCCCCTCAAGAAGGATCAACGGGCCAACATACTAACATGATATTGCAGCCCCGACCATCACCAAGAGTCCGGGTGTTAAGCCTGTGAGAGATGTCTCCACACGTAAACTCTCCCTGTTGTGGGAAAGATAGTAAAGGCCACGATTCATCGGAGAATAATGCACATTCCACGTTGTTTGATGTCCATGATTTGCGCTGCTGGCACCATTGCAACCGACGTTTGGCATTCACACTAGTGGTCCAGCGTTTGACGATGGCAACACGACTGTGAATGTTGACAGCAGTGAAGCTCCCAATGAACAGTTTTGATGCAGACAGGTGAGTCGCAGTGCGATGAGTTGTTTTACGTTTTTGGCTATCATCTGTGCTAGCACCCGGATGTCCCTGTCGGACAGCTTCCTCTTACCTCGACAGTTACTCGTATTGGATGTGGTTCTTCCCTCTTGCTGGAATGCTGACATGACCTTGGATACTGTGCCTCATGATGCACCACAAAAGCCTGCTGTCTTGGACAGAGATGCACCGGTGAGACATGCATCAACAATCTGTCCTCTTTGAGACTCCGATATGCCTCCCTTTATGTTTTGTGGATCGCATTTTTTGACGTCCAGCTGTGCTACTGCTCTGCTAATGCAACCTTCACACTCCGCTCTTGTTAATGGACTGCGAAATAGTTGCAGACTGGCCACCAGGTAGCGCGTACATAAAGTGGTGTGGCACGTGGGGTGTTATTTGTGCAGGTGTTTCAGTTTCGTTGTCCAGCCCCTGTATATTTTCATTTATTCCTCTAGTATTCCATACCCCAATCTTACACTAACTCAACTGAGATCTTTTTCTCATATGCAGTTTATCAGTTTCAGGTTGTTTCTGTAGTGGACCATCCTTCTCAAATGTAGTTGGTACACCCTATCCCACACTTGAGTCCTTTAAGTTCTTCATTCAAGTCTTAAATATTTGAAAAATATATCAGTGTGAGTGATCAGCCCACAGCTGATGGTTTCAGTTGGTCATTCCACCTGAGGTTTCTGGAACAAAAATCCAGTGAGTTTTTTCTTTCTTTTTGGCCAGTGTCACACAGAACTAGCTGGTACCTCAGCAATATTTAAACTGAGCTTAAATTAGCTTCCAAGAATCATAGAGGCCCATGTCGCTGTCGTTTGTGCCATTGTTGGCAGGTGGAGAGCCCCGAGGAGGCAAATCCATCTCTCACTAAGATCGCCCACCAGCAAATGCAAAGTAGGGGTTCATAAATTGCTTACAGTCATCACATTTTGCATAAACAGGTATGTTTCATTAAAAAGGTGTGGTTACTTTTATCAAAAATAAGTTCACCTTTCAGTTTAATTTTTTGTAAACTTATGTGAACTCTTTATTTTACATCAGTTCTACCTGTGTAGGTGGATTTTTATTCTGGAGTCTGTTAAAGTATATTGTGTGTGTCCGTTTCATATTTTATCTTATTCAAGGATCGATCTCTTTCAGAACCTTATACACAGTACAAAGTTTGGGTCAAAGCTTTCACTGGTAAAAACGAAGGTTTGCCGAGCAATAACCTTGAAATAGTCACTGATGTGCAAGGTACGTTTCAGTCATCAAATAAATCTGCATATTGTTACCAGTTTGTTTGTTTTTTTACAATTCTCAGCATGTTATCGGAGAACCTGTGTGATTCATTGGAGAACATATTTTTAAAAGTGTTTGCTTTCACCCTTGACAGGTCATCTTGCACATTCTCACAACTCCTGAAAGCGTATGCATGAAACTAACCTTATGACCAAATTTACGTGGAATGATTGATATGTTTGCTTTTGTATGCAGTTTTTCTATGTAATGCCGTCATTAAAACTAACAAATGGATGAATTGTGTTAACACCCTATTAGTTAATTTTTGTATGTCTACATTACTAACCTAAGCCTTTCTATTTCCATTGGAATGGTCCATGTTTACTAATTAGTCTCCTTATTTGCAAACCACTGTGTTAAAACTTTATACACTAATATTTTCATTGCTGTACGTGCTAATCTTGTTGCAATTCTTTTAATGAAAAAATTTATATAATTGATTCATCACCCCTCATGTGGAAAAGTGTGTCTGCTTGAACTAACACTAACATTTCTACAACAGGATTCCCGATATTCAGACTAACATCCTGTAATGTAATTACCAAAAGTAGTCCAAACGTCGTTAAGTATTTTAAAAGGAGGCTTAAAGCTTTCTTTGCATTCAATTCTTATGTGTGTTCATGACAAGAAATGAGAGAACACCAGTTTCAAATTGCAAATATAAAAAAAATGTAATATCAGAGTTTTAGGTGTTTCATTAATGCTGGTTTGCATTTACAACATATACATGTGATAACTTTTCTTTCTGTTTTCCTTCTTCTTTTTTTTTTGTTTAAACTGAGTGAAAAAGGCTGATAGATGTCCAGTCTTCAGAAGCAATTTATATTTGACTGCCCTTTTCTTTTCTCTCTGTTCTTCCTTTTTTTCAGCCTAATGTATGTATGTGCCATTCCTTTCCTTTTCTCTCATTCTCTCTCTCTTTCCTTCCTTTTCAAATGCATTTTTACTGTATAAAATGGTGTTAAGATTCAATATTACTGCTTTATATATGAACATCAGATTCACCAGCTACCCGGAGAGAGGGCATCTCAAAATTTGACCAGTTACCAAATCTTAGTTCAACTGTGTTTTGGGTGCATCCCCCCCCCACACACACACACACATTAGTCGTAAACCAATAAACCAAATCCCTCACACTACCCCATATTGCCCCTCTCCATAGTGGTTTAATGGGTTCGGATATGTCTCCAGGTTTGCATGCATGACATGAAGAATTTGAAATATTGATTCAAATGAGAATGGGGACATTATTCTCTCCCGGATTTCGATAGAACAAGTTGTTGTTTTTACTAAGAAAAAGAATGCAAAGTAGATTATTCCTGCCAACTCATATCTTAATCCATTCTTTTCCAATTTTGATTTGAATTCAATTTATGCACTCCCTGAATAATGAAATTTATTGGAATAGTTTTTAATGGGTGATTTGGCTGCAGGGTTTTGGAATACTTGAGTTTGGGTGACAGAACATTTTTTAAACCAATTTGTGTAAGTTACTAGGGGGAGGGGGTGGGGGGTAATGAAAACCATTTGAATCCAAAATGTTTTTTGTTTTTTTTTAGTTATAATTAAACTTCTGATTACATCAGTGTATTACTGTTATATATGCAGTTTTCATTTTTAAGATTCCGTTTTGTAGATCTTTATATCACTGAATGTATGTTATTAATTAAGCCTGGAGAAGGTGGCTTGTACGTGTGTCAATTTTAGTGAGAAAAAAATCTCAAAGTAAAAGAACAAGAAGAAGGAAAAATGTCTCTGCAATCTCTTCCTCCATGTTACACAAATTAGAAAAAAACAACTTTTTAATTTTCCAAGGAATTGCTAAGAAACAAATCCTCATGAAGAAATGATTCTGACATCTTGAGTACATGGCAGGCACATATGACTTGCACTGGAAATGCTATGGTCTTAAATAACACAGGCTATAGTTTTGTTTTGAATAATATTCATTTACATAAAAAAAACCTTAATGGGATAAGAATGTGCTATATGCTGAAGTTTTCCAAATATAAATTCGGTGGTTGCACATTCACCAAGTGTGGACTGCTGATCGTTTATTCAGTAGGAACTTGTGGAGATACACCATTCTTGTGGCTATTCAGCTCATTATTCATAAGTGACATAGTTGCTGTAGCATAATTTTTTGGCTGTGTGGCTGACAGCTCAGTAACAACTAAACAATGTTGAGGCATAAGACTAATTTTATATAGACTACAGTTGGGAATGTTTTTTTGACTAATGTTTTGGTTATATGTAATACCAATAAAAAAATATTAGGTTGCTTATAATTGGAAAGGAAATTCAGCATGGTTGTATATTCACCGCACCCCAGAATTCTTCTGTTCAAATGAAACACATTAGGCATTGCAGCTTGTTTAAAATGGTGTCAGGATAAAGAGGGGAATTGAATAGCATTTATTTGTTGTTTTGAGAGGCATGTGAAGGATATTTCACTGCTGTCAGTTTCAATTTATGCAACAAGTGAAGATAGTTTTTGTAAATTAAAATTTAAACTGTTGCAGTTAGATCTAGGTAGTAGGTTCTCGTGAAATTAAAATAACAAGATAAGCGATTTACATAAATAGTTTGAAGAATTTGAGTATATTGAATCAAGATTCGGTGAAAATTGTTTTTATTCAGGTGGTAAAAAGCAAAAATATACTTTTGCTAAAACTTGCTGCTGGTAAAAACCTTGCAGCAATTCCAGCATCCCTCTGCTGTAAAATAATAGGTGTCTTGTTGCTGATTTATCTAAGTTGTGGAAAGATGGGGGGGGGGAAACATGTGCTGAAGAAATAGAAATCTTTAGGAAATAAAAAACAAAACAGCTGATACTGCTGAAAAATATGGAATTTAAAATTCAGTCAAGATTGGAGAAAATTAGGAGGCACTGAGAGAAAAACTGGGAAACCTAAAATTCTTCAACAGGCATTGTGTATTTCATGCAGTAGCAAAGGAAAGTTTTTTGGGAGGGGTTTTTTCTCCTATCAAATCAGTGTTGAAAGAAGAAAAGAGTAGATGAAAGTATCATGATAGGTCTTAATGGGCAAATGAGAGGATGGAATTGGTGATATCCTGATATTGAGAGTTTCTAAGATCATCCAAAACCGTATAGTTATGGCATTTGTAGCAGTTCTGCTATTACCACTGCAGCTTTTAGTGGAGCTTTGTAACCTCAAGATGTAGATGGAATGAGAAGAAATGACTTAAGCACTGCATCCATTGCAAAAGGAATGAAACAGTTCCAGTTTTATTGTAAAGTTCCACTGCTTAATTTCTGTTAGTTATGCATAAATATTTTGTGTGTTTCCCAAAAGTTTTTATGAGAAGAAAATCAGAGAGCACGCACAAGAACCACTAAGTTTATTGACCCAGTTTTATGAGTAATTTTGGATTCCTTGTTGACATTTCATTGCATTTTGGTGGCTTAAAATTCCATGTTTAAAGCAGATAAAGGTCAACTTCAAATTTTCTGTGACTACATATGATCTTCTGACCATAAACTTCACTTGTTAAGTATAACCTAAGTTGAAGATTATATGTGCTTAACCTTTTTACAGTCCAGGTCCCTGACATTAGAATACAGAAAGTTCTTATGTTTTTCCACTATCACGCTAATGCTAAAGTGGAATTTAAAAAAGTTCAAGATTTACTAGGTGTTGTCAAAGCAGTATCAGGACACATAACAGTATTTTGGGACTTGTCGTTCTCAGAGTTGTATAAAACTAAAATGTATCCGCATACACAGTCACTGAAACAGAAAACTTGCAGCAAACCCGTGAAGTGCGAACCATGATAACAATAGAATAAGATAATTTAAAGAAAAATTAGTAAAACAATAAATAATTATTACAACATTACAGATTCCAATGAGGACAAAATTAATACATTACAATTGAATGAGCAGCAATGTGTGTGAAATGGACCTTTACGGTAAAATATTAAAATATTGGGACATGAACCTCGTAAAAACAAGATACTAATTAAAGAAAGTTTTTATATCCAGAAAAGTAGTTCCATTAATGAACCTTCAAAAATTATAAATAGCATTTTCAGCAGTTTAATTAAAAAATAGTAGACTTACAAAATACATGAGGAAAAGATTTTAATTTAATAACTGGCAATTACAAGAGGAACCTGGCAATAAAATTTAAACTCTTTCTGTTTGAACGAAGCTTTTGATACAGTTCCTACAGTATATATACATTCCGAACAAGCCTTGATAAAATCTAGGGGCCAGAAATGTCTGTAAAAACAAAAGAACTTGGAAGATGTGAAAAATAAGTGAAAGTTAAAATAGAATTAAGTGTATTAATCTGAGTAAAGCCTTGAGTGAGTGTTTTAATTCCTGTAAATAACATTTTTAGGTAGTTTTTTTAAATCTGCAAGCAAAAACTATCTGCAAAATCTGCTAATAATTTGGAAACTATCCACATACAGCATACGCGCATAAGTCTACATTCTGATACTCTGGTCGTTCATATAGCATGATAAAATATTGCACTCAGGTGCTATTATTGGCAGATGGTTAGATAAAGAGAATTCAGCAAATTTAACATGTATAAACTGCCATTCCTGGAAAAAAAGGAGGGGGGTGATATTCAAGATAACAATGAGAACCTCTTGCAGAAGTTTTTCCAGTTTTGCTGCATCACAGATGTAGCAAATATCAATCAAATCATCTCATTCCTTTTTATCCACATTACATTCACATAACTACCATTACATTCACGCTAACTACTATGGAATGTCCATAGTTTTTACGGATTTAGTTGTCTGACTACAGAACTCACTCTTGAAACTACTAATTCTATGAATTTTTGTTCTGTTTAATTTTTTTTTTTTTTTTTTTGCTAATATTTTATAATATGCATGAGATTCTTAAGCGGATTCGCAGAATTTCGCCTTTTTATGTCATTCAGATTTTATATCGTTCTCAAGATCGATAAAAAAAAAAAAGAAGAATTGGTGGGAGGGGATCGTTTTCCGTCTGGGGACGGTATTTCGTATTTCAAAGCTTTCGAAAATGGTAGTTAAATGGAGTGAAATATTTCATCTTAATCGTAATTTTTTCTATCGATGTTGCCTTTGTGTCCAGTATTTTTTTAAATATCATTTAATTGCATAAATATTTGTATTTCAGCTTGAAACTGTAGGCAACAATTTCCAAAACTGGAAGTTAGACGCCACGAAAATGTTCCCGTAATCTTCAGGCACGAGATTCTTCCACGAATTCGAAGAATTCTGCCTTTTTCGTTATTATGTTGGTCATTCACAAGATCGATGCGCAAGTGAACAGAAATTTTTGGGGGTTGGTGGTGACGGGAGGTTGTCGGAAAATGGAATGCCATCTTTTCAAAACTTTCAAAAACAGAGGGTCGAGGAGTTAAGTTTTTTTCCGTAATTGTAATATTTTTTCTCGCGACGTTGCCGCTGTCCAGAATTATTGTTAAATAACAGTTTACTGCATAAATATTTGTATTTCATCTGGAAAATAGGTGGGAAAATTTCCAAGACGGGAAATCGGACGGAGCAAAGATTTTCACCGTAATGCCCCCACCTCCCTCTCGATGTTCCCAAAAATGGAAGTGACAAAGTTGGGAAATTTGTAAAAATTGATACATGGTGTTCAAAAGTATTACTATTATCACAGTTACACCATATTTATCTAAAATAGTCGAAGCTTTGATATCATGTGCTCATGGTCCTCAGGCTGAACATTTTTTCAGCATGATGAATAAAATTATTATTATCATCAGAGGACATAAAAAAAATGGCAATGAAGAAATAGGGAGAGAAAGATAGCAGCAGAAAGAAAAATTAAGTAATGGATTCTGTGCAGCTGCAGAGTAAACAAAAGATAAACTGACAGTAGTCTGCATTCTTGCTGTATGTTTTGATTTTTCACCCAGTTTAAACCTTCAGCCTCCCCCCCCTTTGTTGGTGTCATCTTGTCATAAACTGCAGTTTTAGAGTTTTAGAGGCAGTGTGATCATACAGTAAGTGGAGGTTCGCATACTGTGCATTCACGTGCTTGAATTTCCTGTCTGTCAAGCACTGTTCAGAATGCATCTGACTGATTTTTACTATTGGAAGTTTTGAACTCAAATCTTGCAATGTTCCCTATCATATCCTCACCAGTGGAATCAACTTTGTGTTTTGCACGTGTTAAGTTTATTCATTAGAGTCCTTGCTTGTTATAATATTTTGTTGTGGTACATATTTCTTTTTCACAAAGAGATGAATCTTTCATAAAAAAAGTGTGTATATACCGCACAATAATACCAATTACTACTGACAAGGCTCTTGCCAATGTTGGCAGGTATGCATTCATGTACACTGTTGGCCATTAAAAGTGCAACACCGTGAAAGACAAGATATCAAAGCCATAGTTATTGTACAGAAAGCAAATGGTACAAGGGTGAATCAATTACAAATACAGAACGATGAGACTAGGGTAACACATAACAAGTTGGATGTGTGTTTGGGGAATGTCCTTCCATGCAGCTTTGATATGATGCTACAGTTCCTGCGTTTTTGCCTGGGGTGGTCGCTGGTGTGCAAGTTGTCCAGCGATCATGGACCACACTTGTTCAATAGGCGATAAATCCAGGAACCACAGGGCCAAGGAAGATGTGGCACATGGTGGCGATCCAGGAAGTCTTGGACATTGTGTGCTACATGCAGTTGCGTGTTATCCTGTTGGTAAATGGCACCAGACCATCCCTGAAGATATGGTGCAACAACAGGCTCCAACACCTCAGTGATGTAACGATGGCTGCTCAATGTACCAGCAATGCGGATGAGGCAGGTGTGGTAGTGGAATCCAATGGCACCCTGTACCATAATGCCCGGTGCTGGGCCAGTATGGTATAGCATAATGTAGGATTCACCCAGCCAGACATGGATTCGTCCATCATGGTACTTCAGACTGAAACGGGATTCATCCAAAAACGTGCTTTGCCATTCACTCCTCGATGCATAACGTTCTTGGCACCATTGTAGTCACACATGCCAGTGTTGTACAGTCAATGGTAGCTGAAGCAATGAGCGGCGTGAACTATTGAGTTACGGTGATCGATGTGGCTGTGCGATCCGTCAGACCCATGCGCACCAGATGTCGGTCCTCTCGTTCGGTGGTGTGACGGGGCCGTTGGGATCCCACACATCAGTGTGTTCAATCCTCTGCTGCCCATTGACACCATATTCTCCCCACTGTGGCCACATGCCATCCCACGTGAGCACCAATGTCTCGGAGTGATAATCCACAATCCTGATATGCCCCAATTTTACCATGATTGAAGTCAGAAACCTGCTGGTAGGGCCTGCAGCTGTCCGTAGTCAGGAATGACGAGCAAGCACACGTTGAGTACTTAACACTGGCTCCTTGTTCACTCCTCATATATGACTTCCAGGGGGCGTTACTGTCCCGCATGATTTCCATATGTGCTGCCCGGTTAATCATTTACATGTGCACCCATGTTCTCCCCTTCTGCCAACTTTCGAGTCCTTGCGATGTGATCCTCATGGTGTTGCACTTTTAATGGTCAGCAGTGTATATGTATGTATATATAGTGGAACTGCTGTTATACAATCTTCAGTCATACATTTTTCGCTTTTAGGGGAAATTCTGTTCTAGTCCCAATATTTTGCTGTAGTTTTTATTGTTTTTTAAGTTTGGTTATACGTAATTCATTTATACCCTTTTTGTGATTATATGTTAAATTTTTAATTTCAGATTATGAAAAATGCATGGTTCTTGAATTCTATTATGTGTAACCCAGTATGTTACAACTTTGAGATAATCGACGCAGCATTTTTTTCCACCATGAAATAGATACGGCGTTAAAAATGTGTTGAATAGCATTCACAATATTCTCTCTCTCTCTCTCTCCCTCTCTCTCTCTCTCCCCCTTCCTCCCCCTCTCTCCCTCTCCCCCTTCCTCCCCCTCTCTCCCTCCCCCTTCCTCCCCCTCCCCTCTCTCTCTCTCGAATTCAAGAAATTTGAAACAAGCAAAGAATGAGTAAATATTTTACTTGGCACCAATGCTAAATCAATTAGTGGACAAACTGTTTTGAAAAGAGCGATGCTTATATATAGTTAAAGATGTGGTATAGGGGTGTTGAATACAAAACAAAATTGTATTTGGATTTACTACCTGTATTTAAAAGTTAGGGGGGTTCATGTATTGAAAATATGAAATTGGAATTTTATAAACCTAGTTTTTATAATGAAATTAGAATAAAAAAACAACACATAGGTCAAAATAGACATACACTCAAGATAGCAAACAAAGTATTCTTATATGTTTGTATGTATGTCTTACATTATAAATTAGCATTATCTGATATTATGTAGGGTTTTTTGTAATTTTTTGTTTCTTTTTGAAAGACATTCAAATTTTACAATAGTTTTTAACATTTTTAAATTTCTTTTATACATTTTTTAAGGCCATCCCGAGAAAAATGTATAACCAAGGTTTCAATGTATATGTTGTGTGTGTGTTTAATAAAAATGTATGGTATATGCATATAATACATATGTACGTATGATATGCATTGATTCAGTTCTATTGTAGATCCATCAATAATCTTTAAAAGGTTACCATGAACCCATTCATTGGATTTTTATAAACAGAAAAATTGTAATGTAAGAATGGGAGAGGGTTCCTGGTAGAAAAGAAGAAAAGGAATTAATGAAAAATTAGAATTGTAGACATTAGGAGAAAATAAAATTTATAAACTTCTAATTGTGAATGATAATTGCAGTATTATTTCTAATGACAAAGATTAATCATTAATGGTTAATCAATGGTAGGAAAACAAAACAAAAATGGGATTTCCAAGAAAAAGCTTTAATCTGTGTTGCAGTGATAATGCATAACTTTTGAGAATTAAACAGGGAATAAATAATATTTACTGATCTGCATTTAATTTGTTTAGATATTTGTATCACTCAATATCTTTTTTTTTTCCACTGTTTTTTCTATACGTAAAAATAAATAGCTGTTCTAATTCTATGTTTTTCTTCTTTTGCTTATAATTCTCATTGTTCATCTAATAGAAAATTTCCTTAATTTGCTTCCCAATTCAGCTACTAGTCCATGTTTCAAACATATTTCAGATTATGCATAATGTGTTGCATAATCTATGCTTGTTTTGTATTTCCCTCTAGTAAAAAGTAATGGCTCCCCAGCCAATAATGTATTACAGGAAATAAGTGAACACATGTTAAAAGCTATTTTTAAAGGATGTTGAAGTATTAAAATATTTTAGTTAACAAGGAATGGATCGTTATGCAAGTGTTTTGAGAAGAATGTTTTGTTTACCTAATTTTTCCAACTACACTCTGGTATCATTACCCAGTGGTTGAGTGGCCTAGTCATACAGTCTTCAGGTTTTTCATACTTTTTCCAACTTTTTGGTCATTAATTCCAGCTTCTCATTTCTTTTTAATATTCAGTTTGTCTTCAATTTGTGTTTGAAAAAAGTGGCTGATGACAGTGCTTTTCACAGATTTTCATTTTAGTTTGTTTGCCCAGGCTACACTACATTTTTATTGTATTTTAGCCTTGTATTCTGCCTTCTGGGTTTCCATTTGTCCTCCCATTTCTTTACCAATATAAAAGAATTTTTTTTTCCCATTGAGTGAGAAGCAAGCATTACTTACTGTCCAGAGTTTTTCAAATAGATTTTTTATACAGCAGATTTATCCAGTGATTTTTTCTCTATTAGAGGATGTTTTCCTTCTTTTTTCATCTACAAGAATTCTGATAGCCTAGATAAAATTCACTGTAAAATCACTAAATGTATGAAGGACTGTTAGAAAACTTTCAGTAGAATAACAGGTTCAAAGGAAGATTTGCTCCATTAATAATAAATAAAATTCTTCCAACATAAAAATACCTTGCTTCCGGAACATGTAATTTGCAGTATAGAGTACCTGTGTGAACTTCCTTATTTTGGAAAGACAGGAGAGTGTTGATTGGAAAGTCAGGAGGAAGAATCTGTGCTTAAAAAGGTGTGGCAAACAAATCTTGATTAGGTGGACATATGCAAATCTATTGAAACTTGACAAGATGGGCATATGTAGAGTATCCATGTAAATTTCCTTATTTTGGAAAGACAGGAGAGTATTGATTGGAAAGTCAGGAGGAAGAACATAAACTGTGCTTAAAGGTGTAGCAAACAAAATTTGACTGGATGGACATATGTATTAACAGGTGAATTTGTGAAAAATAGTGTCTTCTAAGTGCATATTTTCAAGTAAAGCTTGAAAATGGACTGAAAGTAGTTTCCCTTTCCTTTGAAGGAACAAAATTTCTAGTTGCTACTCACATATCAGAAGCTGTATCACCTCCTGCTTAAAATTGATTCAGATGATGGGTTGAAATGTTACCTAGAACTTATATTGCAAGGCTAGGAAAGAAAGGCTTAGGCCTAAAAACATGAAAATTTCCCCTTATTGTATCAAATAATATTTTTTCCATTTGTATTGTAATCATAATTTATATCATATTATTTCTATAGTTGGTAGTTATATCGTATTGTATATTTGTATACATCACATACATGGACATCATATTTCCACACCAACCAATTTTTCCTGGCCTGCACTGCTGAAGTTTTGTTGTACGTGCAAATAAATACCTGAGTAGCTACATGAATTTGTATTGCATTCTTACTGTGTAGAACACTGAATTATCTATTTGTATGCAGGCATATTCAGTTACTACCACTACAGTCTTATGGTTATTAACCTCAACCATTCGATGGCAATGGATGTAGATACTGGGGCTTATTTCACTACTGCGACTATAGTAATTGCTGTGCCCATTTAAATATATTTTACCGAATTCGTTTGTTGCGATAAAATGTATATTCATGTTCATGTATCGAGCTGCACACTGTGCTTAATCGTGATTGAATCATTGATAACCTTGCATTATTGACTTCGGTTCCAAAAATAACTTAAAAAGTTAAAACTACAGGGCTCTAGGTGTTCCCCTTATTTTTCCAGACACTATCTCTGACTTCCAGACTCCCTCAAATCCACACACACACACATCTTCCCTCTTGTTCAAAATCTATCAGGCAAAACATCCTTTGAATGAGGGAGTTAAAGTTTAATCAATCAACTAAATGCAAAATTAAAAAAAGTATGGATTTAAAATTATTCCTTTTACTTCCTGACCATTATTTTTTTAAATCCAAAAGCATTTAAAGAATAGTTCAAGTTTCTTCCGCATTTCTTGTCAGGGAAAAAAGCTAGTTTGACTATTGCAACAAAATACTAATTTTCACTATTTGCAAAATCTGAAATTGACTCATTTTCTAAGACATCGCTTTGTTGCAGTGCAGAACAATAAATGTTATGGCAAAATTAACATTTAGGCATCCCTTTACCATTCAGACAGTTTTTAGGTTTTCCTTTCTGCATTGCAGACTTCTGAAAAAAATTCTGCTCTTGGGCTTAAAGCTATCAAGTGTTCTCTTAGTGATTAAATATAAAACACTTTTGAAGAAAAGTTAATTATTTGGTTTAGTGCATTTTTTTTTTTTTTTTTTTTTTTGCAAAACACTGTTAATTCACTTTCACTGTGGGGGGCCAAGGCCCACAATTAATTTCATCTGTAAACATCTTTGGAATAATTAATGTTAATGTGTGATTTTTTTTTCCAATTACATAAGGTGGGATGAACTACCAATAAATTTTCCATTAACTGGCACACAAAACATTGTTTAGGGTGCTGGCAGTGTTGTGTGCTATTCCATGCTTACTTCTTTTCTATTCAGAAGTGGGGTAGAGCAATCACGTTTCAGAGATGTATTCACGATAAACCAATAACATAGCTCTATTTCTCTCATGTTTCCCAATATTAGCAAATAATTATTTTTGTGTTCAATAGGTAGGAGTCCTGTGTGGAACCTGTCTTGTGCTTGCTTCACTGAATTTTCAGTTGCACAAAAAATTGTTTAGGGTTCTTGCAACATTGTGTGCTGTTTCATGCTCACTTCTTTTCTTTTCAGAAGTGGGATAGAGCAACCATGTTTCAGAGATGTATTCATTATAAACCAGTGACACAGCTCTTTTCCTCTCATGTTTCCCAACATTAGCAAATAATTATTTTTGTGTTCAATAGTTAAGGAGTCCTGTATTGAACCTGTCTTGTGCTTACTTCATTGAACTTAAGATATTTCTTGATAATGACCTCAAGACTGCCAATGCTGATGCACAATATGTCAGCAATTAGGTGAATGCTAAGTCTCCTGTCTTGCAAACAAGGTTGTTAACCATTTTTTTTTTTTTTTCTATTCAGAGTTCATATAATTTTTTTATCAGTGTGCATGAAGTTTGTCCCTGGGCTTCTGTGCATGCTTTTCCTTAGATTTATTCCATTCAGTGTTTTGCTGCAGCATTATTAATGGATCATTTACTTTGCTGATTTTGGTTTAAAACTCAGGCTTCATGCGACAGTAACACATAAACATATAAAACGAGCGAAACACACAGGGTCACGTATGGTAAAAGGTTCATTTAGCGGTAGCTTTCAGTCATCCTACTACCTTGATCACCTGCGATCAACTGGATGGGCTGGTTGCCAGAACTACAATTTGAAGTTGGGGTGTTGGAAATATTGCCAGATTTTAGAAGAGAGATCCAAAAAAATGGGATTTGGTGAGGGGTCTCACCAAATCCCATTTATTTACTGGCGGCAAGGCTGAATCTTCCTTCAGTGAAGAAATTAACACCATAAAGAAAATTGATGAAGCCCATCAGTTCCCACCTTCTACAATTCAAAAATTCCTCCAAAATTCCCACTTGAAAAATCTGTCTGCTCTCTCACCAATAATAATGGAAACACCACCATTCATTGGTTCCATCCCTTTCCATGGATCCTTCTCTTATAAGAAAACCCTTCTGCAATAATGTGCCTGCTTAAAGACAGAGATCCTGTCTCATCCTTGGACACCCCTGGAGTTTATGCTATTCCCATTTCAACTTCCTCTGGTCTCTCAGTGTATATTGGAAGCACATACCGAAGCATCAAAACAAAACTTAGTGAACACAAAAAAGATGTTTCCAATGGTCTTCCAAAGATAGCTTTATCTGCACTAACCCTTGAAGACACCTCTGCAGTTTCCATTTGGAAAGAAACCAAAAAAGTTGCCCCATTCATCAACAAGGTGGCCTCTCTGCGTTTCCAAGAGAGCATTGAAATTTTGTTCACCAAAAACTGCAATTCAGAGACCCCTCACCAAATCCCATTTATTTGGATCTCTCTTCTAAAATCTGGCAGTATTTCCAACACCCCAACTTCAAACTGTAGTTCTGGCAACCAGCGCATCCAGTTGATCGCGGGTGATCAAGGTCGTAGGATGACCGAAAGCTACTGCAAATGAACCTTTTACCATACGTGACTGTGTGTTTCGCTCGTTTTATATGTTTATTTGCTGATTTTTCTGTGGTTCGTAAATTTCTAATAATTTATGATGCCGAGTCTATCTGACTTATTAGGAAATTAGTGAATTATAATAAAGTAGTAGAGGGTGAAGTGAACTACAGGGTAATTCAAAATAATTCATCTGATTTCAGAAGAACAGAATTCCATACCTATTGAACGTGCATACACCAAATGAAAGAGGAAATCTCTGAGTTCTAGTAAGTCGCCATGAGGGGGCTCCACTGTCACTGTAGAGCTGCCTCATTGGCATTGTGCTGTTCACCATTTTTTCAATGAAGTGTTCCCTTGCCATTGGATTGGTCACAGTGGACCCATGACTTGGTGCTCTACCTAAAAAAAATTTTTTTTCAAAACCCTGCTCCCTGGTCATTTTCCCATTTCTATAGCGTATATAAGATCTCACAAAAAATTTGAATGGAATCGGAGTATTTTATGCCTTGCTGCCAGTATGTCACTAATTTCGAAAAATGTTCACACTCCGTGAATGGCTTTGATAGGTAGAAATGAAACAAAAATGCAAATTAGTAGATTATAATTGTTTAATTAATTGAATAATCAATACAACACAAATCAAACTAAAGCTTCTTAAATCTTTTTCAAAGTCTTCTTTTAGAATCAGGGATATTCCGATGGTGATTTTCAACCACCTGAAGAAGAAACTGTCGCTGCTCTTCATCCTTTGTGATGCTGTTGGCAAAATCTTGGATCAGCTGTACTGATCTTTCTGCCAGATCATTCATGGCCTTAACGTGACATACGAACGCTTCGGCTCCTAAATAATCAGGATCCAGACTCCACTGACTTGGTGGCTTATTCAACCAAAGAGAATTCAAACCAAGCGCTTGTAAAATGAACCACGACTTCGGGCCAATTAGGGACACCAACCTAGTAGATGAGTTGGGTGTTGGGAAAACAGAAACTCCTCTTTCTAATAGATGATCTGATTTTACTTTGCGAAGTTCACAAGAAATTTGAAGCTTTCCAGCTTGGGACAGGCTATTTGTAAATAATGAGAATGGAGCTATCTCTTCAGTCAAATACCAAAAATGTCTTTCCAAAGCCGTGATAGCAGCAGAAGCAACGTCTGAATCAACCTTGCGGTAATCATTTAGATCATGCATAGTTGAAGATCGTTAACTGGAGCATCTATCCCCATAGGAGCTGACAACCATGCTTTTACATGAAAAAGCGCATTGCAGAGACATATGCGTTTCAGCAATTTCATTTTGACGGCATCATACTTCAGCTGATGTCCAAATGCATACATCTTTGCTGAAAAGAGGACAGTAGACATCCAGCAAGCATCTAGACATCCAGCGAGCAAACGCTCCTGGCCCAGGAGCCTTTCACCATGCTCGCTGGATGTCTACTGTCCTCTGTTCAGCAAAGATGTATGCATTTGGACATCAGCTGAAGTATGATGCCGTCAAAATGAAATTGCTGAAACGCATATGTCTCTGCAATGTGCTTTTTCATGTAAAAGCATAGTTGTCAGCTCCTATGGGGATAGATCAACTGTGGCATGATCTGAATGATTACCGTGAGGTTGATCCATACGCTGCTGCTATCACGGCTTTGGAAAGACATTTTTGGTATTTGACTGAAGAGATAGCTCCATTCTCATTATTTACAAATAGCCTGTCCCAAGCTGAAAAGCTTCAAATTTCTTGTGAACTTTGCAAAGTAAAATCAGATCATCTATTGGAAAGAGGAGTTCCTGTTTTCCCAACACACAACTCATCTACTAGGTTGGTGTCCCTAATTGGCTTGAAGTCGTGGTTCATTTTCCAAGTGCTTGGTTTGAATTCTCTTTGGTTGAATAAGCCACCAAGTCAGTGGAGTCTGGATCCTGATTATTTAGGAGCTGAAAGCGTTCGTATGTCACGTCAAAGTTGTGAATGATCTAGCAGAAAGATCAGTACAGCTGATCCAAGATTTTGCCAAAAGCATCACAAAGGATGAAGAGCAGCGACAGTTTCTTCTTCAGGTGGTTAAAAATCACCATCGGAATATCCCTGATTCTAAAAGACTTTGAAAAAGATTTAAGAAGCTTTAGTTTGATTTGTGTTGTATTGATTATTCAATTAATTAAACAATTATAATTTACTAATTTGCATTTTTGTTTCATTTCTACCTATCAAAGCCATTCACGGAGTGCGAACATTTTTAAAAATTAGTGACATACTGGCGGCAAGGCTTAAAATGCTCCGATTCCATTCAAATTTTTTGTGAGATCTTATATATGCTATAGAAATGGGAAAATGGCCAGGGAGCACGGTTTTGAAAAGAAAGTTTTTTTGGAGCACCCTAGTGGCCAGCTGTAGAGCACCAAGTCATGGGGTCCACTGCGACCTATCCAGTGGCAAGGGAGCACTTCATTGAGGAAATGGTGAACAGCACAATGCCTATGGAGTGGCCCCACAGTGACAATGGAGCCCTCTCATGGTTACTTACTAAAACTTGGAGATTTCCTCTTTTATTTGGTTTATGCCCAGGCCATACATGGTTGATAGGTATGGAACTATGCTCTTCTGAAATCAGATAAATCATTTTGAATCACCCTGTACTTTTAAAAAGCTTTGGGTGAACTTATTTTGCAAATGCATTTTATGATTTTACAACTTCAGAAAACAAAAATTCACGCTGGTTGGTTTGTAGTGTGAATAAATGTTTTTGAAAGGGAACCTCAGTTTTATAGGTTATGGCCTACATGGCCCTGAAATTTTAGATTAGCCGTGTGTGCTAATATTAAGATGCAAATCCAGAAATCAGATTATTTTCAAAATGTAAGTACTTGGTGCATTTTTAAAAGAATTTGAAGGGATCAACAAGATATTATTTTCTGTTGAAGTTAATACTGTTTTGTTCCATAGGAAAAACTTTGCACTACTTTAAATTATGTCCCTAAAATACTTAATGCTTACTTTGTGAATGGTTTGATCTGAAATTTATGATGCAAGACCTAATCTTTTAAACAATTCTGCTATGATAACAGGTTTTAATCAAAATATTTTAAGATATTTTTAACAAAGGAGTTATAATGTTTTATCTTCATAATTATTGTTTTCATATTTATGTGTGTGTACCCACTCTTCTAGTAAATATTTTTGGTTCTGTCATCAAGTAATTTCAACCTTCCCAGTAAAAATAATAAAAAAAATGTTAGCACTAACAGTTTGGTGTAAAAGTATTTGGAAAAATAGCAAAAACTTGATAATTATATTTTTACACTTATATATATGTTGCCTTCTCGTGGTGCATCCTGTTCCCACTAAAGGGGCTCTGACGACCGCCCATAGCGGTATAACTATACCATCGGGATCAGAGGAAATGCTATCCCACACTCACCAACCCGCTTGGCCAGCGTGGTGAGTTATGGCCAAACCCCTCCAAAATGATTCCACAACTTAAATCTTGGCCCTCAGTCTCCGGCAGCTGGAATGTACCTGGCCAAGGCAGCGGCCAGTGCGACATGAAGGCAGAGGGTGCTAAGAATCCCCGGAGGACCGGACTAGGCTGCCATCTGATGCTGACCTTGGCTACTTACAATGGACGCTCCCTATCTTCTGATTCAAGGCTTCTTGAATTGGAAGAGGAACTACAAAGGATCAAGTGGGACATCGTGGGGCTAAGTGAGGTAAGGAGAAAAGGAGAAGATCTCATCGAACTGAAAAGTGGACATCTCTTCTACTATCGTGGGACAGATACTGGCAGAACTAGTGGTGTTGGATTTATAATAAACAAGAAACTGAAGGATAAAGTTGTAGAAGTTGAAAGTTCCTCTGACAGAGCTGCACGACTTGTTATCCAACTCTCGAAAAGATACCAGGCTCAGATTATTCAAACTTATGCACCCACCACAAGTCATCCTGAAGAAGAAATTGAAGAATTTTATGAGGAAATTTGTCATCTAAATAATAAAGGTAAGCAGCACTTGAAAATAATTATGGGAGATTTCAATGCAAAAATAGGGCAACGGCAACAGAATGAAACTTCGGTAGGTAAATTCGGTCATGGCAACAGAAACCAGCGTGGAAATACTCTCGTTGAGTTTGCAGAGGCAGAAGGGTTTTTCATCTTGAACTCCTTCTTCAAGAAAAAGCCACACAGGAAATGGACATGGAGACATCCAAATGGGACGACAAGTGAAATTGATTTTATTATGTGTAACAAAAATTCGTCATAGAAGACTGCAGTGTGCTAAACAAGTTCAACACAGGTAGTGACCATAGATTGGTGAGATGTAAGATGCACCTCAACACTAAACTTGAACGTGGCAAGCTCATAGGACAAACAAAATCTATTGACATAACCAACCTTAAAAACACCATAATACCTTCAAGTTAGAACTGAAGAACAGGTTCTCTGCTTTAGAAGGCCTAACATCGGAAGAAGTGGACATCTCTGAAGTTAACAGAAAAGTAACCAAAGCTCTTATGGAAACAGCAACAAAATTAGCTGGGTCTAAGAACAAGTTGCATGTGAACAAATTATCAGGAAAAACCAAAATGTTGATGCAAAAAAGAAGAGAGATGAGGACAACTAAAGAAGATGTGACTTCCAAAGTGGAATATATAGAGCTATGCAAGACAGTAAGAAAAAGTATCACTGAAGACGTAAGGAAATTCAACTGTGAACTAGTGAGGAAAGCAATTGAAAACAACCAAAGCCTAAAGATAGCAAAGGGACATCTCAGTAAGGGAAGAAAACAGATTATGGCACTGAGAAAAGAAGATGGTTCTGTAACAAGAAATAGAGGCGAAATTTTGACAAGAGTGAAAGATTTCTACTCCAAATTATATGAAAGGGATGATATATGCACTCCAGACATCATGAAAGATACCAGTACCAGAGTTCCTCCAGTCCTTCCAGCAGAAGTTGCACATGCAATCAAGAACATGAAGCGAGGAAAAGCTCCAGGAGAAGATGGAATTACTGTAGACATCATACAAGAAGCAAGTGGAGAAATCGAAACAGTACTCGCCCAAATTTTCACTCGATGCCTTAATGAAGGAAAGATTCCTGAGGATTGGAACACCGCTACAATGATCCTGCTACATAAGAAAGGTGACATTGAGGATCTCGGAAACTACAGACCTATCAGCCTCCTATCAGTAGTTTATAAAATCTTCACTAAAGTTCTTTCACACCGCTTGAAGGTAACACTGGACATGGCTCAACCGAGAGAACAAGCTGGATTCAGGAGTGGCTACAGCACAATAGATCATATCCACGTGCTGAGAGAACTAATTGAAAGAGCGAGGGAATATGAACTTCCATTGTGCATGGCTTTTATCGATTATGAAAAAGCCTTTGATTCGGTGAAACCATCAGCAGTTACAATGGCTCTGAAAACCTGCGGTATTGAAGATGCATACATGAATATTATTAATAACATCTATGAAAATGCAAGTGCAAAGATTAGGCTGTTTGAAAATACAACACACGTAAAAATTGGAAAGGGAGTGAGACAAGGTGACACCATATCTCCGAAGCTCTTTAATGCCACATTGGAGGGTGTTTTTCAGTCACTGAGCTGGGAAAACAAGGGGATAAAGATTAATGGAGATTATCTAACCCACCTTCGTTTTGCTGATGACGTAGTCATTTTTGCAACTACCCCATCAGAGCTGCAGAGTATGATCCAGGAACTTGCTGACAAGAGTAAAGAAGTGGGATTAAAAATGAACTTTCAGAAGACAAAAGTGATGTTCAATGCTTTTACAAGAAATGAAGATTTATCGATTGATGGAGAAAAGCTGGAGATAACAGACACGTACGTTTATCTTGGACAGCAGATATCAAGTGAGGGTCACATTGATGAAGAAATTAATCGGCGTACAAAACTTGCCTGGAGAGCTTTTGGAAGAAACAGCATAATTTTCAAGAGCAATATGCCATTATGTCTTAAAAGAAAAGTGTTTGATCAATGCATCCTTCCAGTGCTTACGTATGGTGCGGAGACGTGGACCTTAACTAAAAGAGATATACAAAGACTGCAGACAACTCAAAGCAGCATGGAGAGGTGCATGCTTGGTGTAACCAGGAGAGATAAGAAGAGGAACTCGTGGATCCGAAAAATGACAAGAGTGGAAGACATCATGATCAGAGTTAAATCCCTGAAATGGCAATGGGCTGGACATACTGCCAGAAGGACAGATCATCGATGGACAGCTGAAATTTTAGATTGAATTCCAAGGGACAGGAAAAGACCCAGAAGAAGACCACATGGGAGATGGGTGGATGAAATTCGAAAGTATGCAGGGGTGACATGGAGGAGACTGGCACAAGACAGACCGTTGTGGAGGAAACTTGGGGAGACCTTCGTCCAGCAGTGGATTGATAATGGTTGACAATGATGATGATGATGATATATGTTGACAATAGGGTATAGCCAGGTATGGAGCCACAGGTGGCATATTTTGTCAACAGGTAGTTTCTCGTAAAGGGGAAAACTGGTTTCTTGTGCATGCCAGCATTATTGGACAATAGGAGCTCAGTAACCATGTTCATGTCCTTAACCAAGATTTTTTGCAACTGAGTGCTACAAGCAACAGGTCACTATCCTGATCAAAGAAGAATGACAATAAGAAAATTAACAGCCCAGCTTGAAATAAGCATATTAGGACACCAGTAAGTTTGTGCCCAGTGGATTTATCCCTCCTTTCTTAAGTGCTGCCAACATACACAATGTTGACAAAGGTATTAAGCATTCACACATACAAATGAATGTGTATTTGCAGAACCAGAAATGCATGCATGGGGTGTGTTGGGTGCTGTATATAAAGGAGGGCATTGGCATACCTGTCAAAACTGCATTGAGTACAGAGCTGAATTGATGGACTTTAAAAGGGCCATGGTGGATATCACCTGAGCAAGCAATCAGTATGTAGCATTGCATCTCTTCTGGTATTCCCGAAATCCCTTGTTGCTCTTAATTAATGGAAAGCAGATATTGCTGCTACAGTGAGTCTGCACAAACTAAGTGATCATGCCAAACAAAGCTTACTGTGGAATGTGAAGAGGGTAATGCACATCCTCTGCCACAGATCTGGCTGATGATATTGTACAAGCCAGTGGAATAGCTACTTGCACCAGAACAGTCCATTGGGAACTGCATACTCACAGTTACTATGCTGGGTCAGCTGCACACAAACTCTACTGGCAAATCCAGACAATGGCTTCAGTGGTGCTTCGCTCACAGTTCATGGACAACAGTAGAGTGGAAGTGGGTCACGTGGAGTGATGAATCATGCTACTTACTCTTTCATTCAGATTGATATACACCATCAAGTCACATTATTGTGAGCACCAGCTAATATCCAGAGTAACCGTCTTGTGCAGCGTGGACAGCAGCTAGACGCAATGGGAGTGACTCGTGCTGGAAGGTGTTCATAGCTATGTGGAGCCATGCTGACTGCTGGTAAAGGATGCATGGTGGAGGATCCATAGAGCGAACAACACAATTGAGGTGGTCCCACAGATGCTTCATTGGGTTTAAATCTGGGGAATTAGGGGGCCACAGAAGTACTTTGAAGTCTTCATCATGCTCTTCCAACCACTCTCAGTCATTGGTAGCTGTGTGACACATTGCATTGTCATGCTGGAAGATCCCATCCACCCCAGGGAAGACAATCAGCATGTATGGGTGTACATGGTCTACAAGGATGGATTCATAACGAATTCGGCCCATAGTGCCTTCCACAGGTATGAGTAGGCTCAGAGAATGCCACGAAAACATTCCCCAGACCATAACGCTGCCCTTTCAGCTTATGTTCTTCCAGCAATGGTTGAAGAGTGTTTGTTCTCCTATGTTTCTTGTCTTATACACCAACATCCATCTGTCTGACGAAGCACAAAACGTGACTCATCGGAGAAGACAATCATTTGCCAATCAGCCTAGGTCCAATTCCGATACTGCCTTGCAAATATAAGCCTTTTCTGCTGATGCACCTTCATTAGCATAGATGCAGTGACCATCTGTCTGCATCGGAGCCCCATACGCAGCAGGGTTCGCTGAACTGTCGTCTTGGACACACTTCTGGTAGCCCCCTTATTCATTCAGCCAGTGAGTTGCTCCACTATAACATGTTGATCGTCCTTCATGCGCTTTCGAAGCCAACATTCACCTCTTACATCAATGGCATGTGGTGCTCCAGTTTCCATGTCGCTTATTCGCAATGGTGCCATTTCCCCAATCACGATATACTTTAACCACAGCAGCATGCAAACAGTTCACAAACTGCGCTGTTTCAGAAATACTGCCACCCTTGGCCTGAAAGCCGATAATCGTCCCTTTTTGCAAATCTGATAAATCGCTCCTTTTATCCATGACAGCAACGAGTGATATGTTTTCAGAATGCCTACAGCACACCTTATATACTCTCCAAGCCAGCTCACGACATGTGCCATCTTTCATTGTCTACATGCAGTTGACGTCAAAAGTAGGAGGTGGTCACAATAATGTGACTCGACTGTGTATTTGGGGGTGGCATTTGCCTGGGGAATGCTATCAGTCAGACTGCCTTGTTTCTACAGTCAAGTTTTGAGGGGGATCTGTGATGTTGTGGGGCTGTTTCTGCTCAGAGAGACTCATCTCTCTGGTTGTGTTGCCCTTAATGCTAATGGCCACCAGGCACAAAGACATTCTGGACAGTTCTAATCTACTTACACTGTGGCAGTACTTCAGCATAGATCCCTGCCAGTTTCAGTAAGATTGAATATCTTGCCACATTGCAAGGTCTGATTTGAGGAGCAGGATATCCAAGTGTTAGATTGGCCAGCCCAAAATCCTGATCTGAATCCAATTTAACATCTGTGGGATAAGCTGGAACCCCAAATTCGATCTCTGCTTAGGAGACCTTCCTCTATGGCAGCTTTGTCAGAAGCTTTGCAGGAAGAAAATTCCAGTACAGAGCTACAGTCATCTTGTGGAAAACATGCAAAGAAGGGTTTCCATGGACATAGTGGCCAAAGGTGGGCTGACTGTGTACTGATTCTGGCTAATAAATGCTCTTATTTCTGTTCTACCTAGATGTCCAAATACTTTTGTCTGCACAGTGTCTGACATCCTGTTGAGCATCATTACAGGAGATGAATATTGGTTCCATCATTGTGACTCAAAAGGCTAAAGAAGGATTTCACTTCCTGCTTTAGCCTTTTGACTTTATCATTTGTTACGTTTGCATTCCTCAGTATGTGACTGCTATCTGTGCTTGGAACTGTTAGGGTAAATTGTGGGATACTTTCTTTCGTGGTTTATTGTTAGCTAGTCTCATTTTAGTGACTTGGTGATCATCTGATGTTGGATTCATGGTGACTTTTGCTATTTTGTTGTATTTAATTTTATTTCTTTCATTTTGTGACTTAGGGAGCACTCACGACAGGCTTTGAGCTTAGCCAGCTTTTGTCGTGATTCAAAAAGTCACTTTGGGTGTTTGATGGTGCTTCCCTGATGAGATCATCAAATTTGTCTTTCACTTGATATTCAGTTATATGTTTTGGCACCTCAAGAAGCTTTTGAATGTGGTATGTTCTTTTTACTTAAAATTATCTTTCCTTTGGGTCTGTTATTCTGAAGTGTTTTTAAATTTATGTATATACATCATCATCATTGTCAACCATTATCAATCCACTGCTGGATGAAGGTCTCCCCAAGTTTCTCCCACAATTGTCTGTCTTTAGCCTGTCTCCTCCATGTCACTGTGGCATGCTTTCGAATTTCATCCATCCATCTCCCATGGGGTCTTCTTCTGGTTTTCTGTCCCTTGGAATCCAGTCTAAAATTTCAGTTGTACATCAATGGTCTGTTCTTCTGGCAACATGTCCAGCCCATTGCCATTTCAGTAATATATATATATATATATAAATTTCATCTGTCCTTTTCTTTTTTTAGAATTTCTAAAGTCCTAATTTTTATTATTTTAATGGTGCAAAACTCAATATATTTCTGATTGTAGAAACCCGCTTTAAACAGAGCAGTATGCATTTTATTTTGTGGTTACAACTATCTCTCTCTCTCTCTCTCTCTCTCTCTCTCTCACGCAGCAAAGGTAATGTGTATTTCAACAATATCATCCTCCAGAAAAATAAAAAAGAGATAAGATAAAACGAGGAGAGAGTAGATAAAGTGAAATGAAAGGGAGGAAGTTGAAGCCTCCACAAGGTACACACACATGCACACCTGCTTCCTATCTACTGAACCTTTCTTCCTTTACTCTGCTGGTTTGAATGTCTGTTTTGATTTCTAAGTGATTTTTGGATGAGCTTAGCAGAAGTGTACATTATTGAAATTGTTTATAAAAGCCTGGTGATTTTCTGGTTTAAACAAAAGTAGGTCATGGTAAAAGCAAGGAAGTAGGAGAGAGAGTTAAAGGCTGATTGTCATATAATGGAAGATTTCTGTGTTGCTGGTTTAGCCATTTATGTGAAGGTACCTTTTGTGTGTGTGTGCAAAAACAATCAGAATTAATATTTTCTATCTTTATTCTATCATGGCCCTATAGAGCACATGACAATATATAGCAACTTTTATCTATGAAATATATTGGATTTTGAAAAGCAAGTATGAATGAGGGAGGGTAGGGGGCACATAAGCACAAAGTGACTACATTTTTAACTGTCAACATTTTATATTTTGGTATAAATGTTTTGGTACTAAAAATCTTTTGTTAAATTTATGACTATTTATATGTGGTTGATAATGTGACCTTAAACATCACTTTGAAATGTGTCATTAACTGCTGCATTAATGATTGTAATTCAACTTAACATGATTTGATAAGAGGTAAGAAAGATTGTGTGACATTCTTCCTCTTCTTGCCTTGGGAAAGTAGAACGATAAAGCAGTTTTTAAAAAATGAGATCTTGATGCCTAGGTCCCAGTGCTCCTCACATTGTGAACCTGACGTGCCAGTCATTGGATAGCATCTTTGTGCAGTGGGAAAGGCCTCAGACAGTGTACCATCGGATCGATTACTACTTCATTTCTTATCGGTCAGAAAGTGCATGGGATTTTGAAGAAATTGCTATGGCGTCAACACAAGAAAGGCAGAATCATGCAGTAAGTACATATTTAGTTGTTTATTTTTTTACTGTAGTTATAAGCATTATATATGAGTGTTGAAAACGTTGATAAATATGTTGAAAATCTCATTGACATAGTGCAAAAATATTTTTCTTTTTTCTGGAAAAACCATAATGCATCTCCTGGAGAATTCAAGATGTTTTAAAAAAGGTAGCTCTGAAATATGAATCTTGTCTGCACCAATTTACAAATAGTACTTAAATTTACTAGATTATTAAAAAAAATCAGGGTTGTGTACTGAATTGTCTGTAGTTTACTGCTCTCCATGTGACAACAATCTGGTGAGGTGAATGGAATGTCAGAGAAACTGCATTTCTGAGGAATATTTCTTCCTTAATTTCTACTTAAATTTAATTTGGCTTCATTTCAGTGAAAACCAATTATTTTTTAGAGAAGTGTCACTATGAGTACACTGATTTTTATTTCAGGACCTACTTACATTTTGCATTTGATGCTGTGAGTAGTTGTAGGTAATTTGGACTGAGAATAAATGTTGAAAGTACTAAAATCAATTGCTTAAAATCAAACTCCAAATGAAAGTAGCCTAGTTAAGGTAAAGGGGTCTGGAATGGGTGTCAGCATTTATCACTTAGGTGTGATTATTTTATCAATAAGGCAAAAAAGCTTTATGAAAATTTGGATAGCAACTAACAAAACAAAGGAAGTGCCATATCAGATGTATAAGCTGTTTTAACTAAGAAAGTGGTTAAACAAAGAACAAAATCTGTCTGTATGTAATGTGGAATTTAGACCTACCATCTTTCATGACAGTAAGCATTGCACACACAGTAAGGGATATGCTTAATTTTATGTTACAATGGCTGATGTTAGTGTCGTGAGTGGAATATCAGAAGAAACTGAATGAATTGTGTTGCATTGCAGAGGTGAATATTAATGAAAATATTAGATGTGAATTAAGCAGTTCTGTGGAAGACAAAAGTTGAAAACTTACTGAGATATGTATCATATGGAAGACAAAAAAAAGACTTGATTGACAGATGTAAATTGCTCTAAGGCCAAGCGAGTGGCATAGAGAAAGATGATGGTGTAAAAATTGCTGTTAATGATAGAAACAGCTATTTTGTCAGAAAGAAAACCCTGCAGTAGAGTGCATGAGATGGAGAAAGCTCACAGTAAATCAGCAGTAATTTTAATCAATTTATTTATTTATTTATTTAAATCATGATTCATGTCAGGATAAAGACAGATTCAAATTTACTTGCCCCCCCCCGCCCCTCCGTCAATCTTTATTTTATGTTAGCACTTATGCAGGTGTAAAAAAAATAACTTGTTCTTTTACCCTCCCCCAACTCATGTTGGTCATTTTCACAATCCATCTTTATCCTTACACAAATCATTATTTTCAATTTAATCACTTTTTTAAACAGTTTACTTATTTATTTACTTGTCTCTTCCCCCCTATAAAATCTGTATGTTATGTTAGCACTTACACAAGTATGAAAAGATGGTGTGGCTTCATTTATTTCTCTCCCCCACACATGTTAATCATTTTGAATCTGTCTTTATCCTGATGTGAATTATGATTTCTAGAGTTGCCTAATGACCAGCTGTCACAGAGTGCATCAACTTTTGCCGACGAATAAGTCACTTGTCTGAAAACTAGAGTAAAAATGCCATGTTTCTGGATTTCTGATAAAAAGCAAAAATATTGTCGTGGTCAGTTACAGCAGCTAGCTTTATTGCCTATCTCTTAATTTCATTCAAATGTCATCACATTCAATGGCATGTCTTTGTGAACTTTGAAAAAAAACAAAAAACTTTTGATTGAAATAAAAGTGAATGGGAAGTGAATCCACGAAAGAAGTAATTCTTCACAGATATTAGGTGTATTAATAAGTTTTAAAGCATTTTTGTGTGACGTATACTGCTAATTTACATATCCAACATTCCCCCGCATTGTTGTTATGTGATCGTAACTGGTACAGAGTATAAAATGTGACACAGAAGTTTGCCTAATAGTCAAATGCACTTGCACATCGGTAGGTGAAAGATTGCAAACTATATTGCATTAAATCGACACTGCATTCATTACGAATTTCATCAAGGAAAAAGTGCAAAAGCATGTGCATCGATCTGTTGGGTTCTGGGGGAGAATACTGTATTGAAAAGCACATGAGGGTTTTGGTTTACACGGTTTTTTAAAGCAGGCGATTGTTATGTTAGCGATCGAAATCATGGGGGGGGGACGCAGAAGGTTGCACATGAGGAACTGCAAGCATTTCTGGATGAAGATTCGTCTCAGATGCAAGAAGGACTAGCTGAACAATTGGGGGTAACTCAACAAACCATTTTCAATCGTTTACACTCAGTGCGAAAGATTCAGTAGGAAGGAAAATGGTTGCCACTTGATCTGAGCCAGAGGAACAAGGATGAGCGTGTCATGAAGTATTTGAATATGTTGAATAAACAACACAGAAAGTCTTTCCTATGGGAAATCGTTACGGGTGATGAAAAGTGGATATGGGACGACAATCCCAAATGCGAAAAAACACTGGGTGAAGCAACGACTTAGACACCAAAATGCAATATTCACTCCAGTCTGGTGGGACATGAGAGGTATGTTCTATTATGAACTATTGGAACAGGGTCAAACTGTTACTGCTGATTGCTACAAGCAACAATTGCTGCGATTGAACCAGGAAATCTGTCGGAAACGTCCATTCACAGGCAAAGGATTGCATCCAGTGAAATTACTGCATGATAACTCTAGGCCGCATGTATCGAAATTGGTCAAGGAAATGTTATTGATGCTTGGCTAGGAAGTTTTGGAGTACCTGGCGTATAGTCCCGACATAACCCCTTCAGACTATCATTTGTTCCGATCGATGCAACATGGTTTGTCTGCTGTACAGTTCCGGACATGACGAAGCGTAGAAATGGGTTGATGACTTCTTCGCGTCACACGTGAGGAAGTTGTCAACCCATATGTAAGTATTCTTCATGGCTGGAATCCATGAAGAACACAAAGTATTCAAATGGTTGGAATCCATCAGCTGCCCGACCAATGGCGGTACATGAAAGGCATATATGTATCATTGTCGGTATATAGATGCTGCACTACAGAGGAAGTTCACACATTTTAGAACGTTTTTGATTAGAAATTACAGAAAATAAGAGAAGTTCAAAGAATTGAAACTGGCAACAGCATGTTAGATGAACACAAAAGAAACATCTGCTGCTGTTAAATATCATCCGCCAAGAAAATGGTGCACATAAACAGGCTGTGGATAGGTTATGTTTTTGCTCTTTGAAGAGAAATATTCATATTCTGTAATTAAATGCTGTGAAAATCATGGTATTAGCATTCCTAAATGTAAAATAAGCAATAATAACACAGAGAAGAATTATCAAGCATTGCTTTAACACGAAAAAGAACACCAATTGAATATCCAAAGAAGGTACGTACTTCAAATGGAATTTTCACTTACGTGTTACAGTTTTAATAAATGCAACTTTTGTGTTGTAACACTGCTTCAACTTAAATTATGAAAAGCTATCTTTCACTGGAAGGATATAATCTCGTTGACATTGATCCATTCCTTCTATCTTTTAAGTACTTTTTGAGATCAAAGATTTTTTCTTGTTGATAAATCTTTTGACTAGTAGTAGGCTTTTGTCCATTTTTTTATTTGAACATTTCTTCCAGTGTAATCATGATATAGAAATATGACTTTATTTACAAATTCTTTTTTTTTTTTTTTTGAAGTAGGAGGATTTAAAAGATAAGCCCAAAGAGAAGATTGCAAATTTTTTTTTCAGTGCTTTTTACTTTGTATTTTCTCAACCTTGGAAAGTTGTCTTGACATTTGGAATGTTGCTCTGAAATCAGCCTAAAAGTCCTTAATCCTATGCAAAGAAAAAAAAAAAGCGTTTCATTTGATTGAACTAACCCAATCCTGCATTAACTAACTCACTGTAATTCACAATTGCTATTTTATTTTATTTTTTTTCATAGGTGGCCATTGACATCTGTATCCTTTTTGCTGATAATATAGTGGACATTGTTGTACAGTGCTGTCACCTGTTTCTCATCAGTTTTCTGGTAGGCTGTAAAAAAATGCAGCCACCATATCAGTACTTCTCCAGTTTCATTGCCAACATACATATTCAGTGTTTTACTGCATCAGAACATAAAACTTCTGTAGAATTTTAAAGCTTTAAAATGTTGTAAAATATTATTATTTTAATTCTGTATTATTTTAATTCTGCTTGCGCAGTTTACATGTAGTTTTTCAATTGTTTAAAATCTAATACATATACAAACTGCTTTTCAGCAATACACATTTGTATACACTTTGGAAGGTTACTCACCTTTCCTAATATGGTTCGGAAGTTCCACTTCTATTTAATACATTTCCAGCACATATATCATTTTGCTATTTTCTGTCTGTGGTTCAAGGTAATGAATCTTCACATGACAGTTTTTCACAGTAAACTCAATCTTTTAATAAAAAAATCATCAGGTCTCATATCAAGTTCAACAGTGAATTTAATATGAGAGCTGATGATTTTTTTCGCGAACAAAATCGCTAAAATCCTCAGCTTTCATATCAAATTCACCAATGCGTTTGATATGAGAGCTGCTGATTTTTTTAAAAAGATTGAGAATTACTGTGAAAAACTGTCTTGTGAAGATTCATTTCCTCAAACCACAGACGGAAGATAGCAAAATGATATACACTACAAACAATGAAATTTGCGCATCAAGAAGAAAGCATCGGATTGAACTGAACTTTTATGGAAGTAATGATACACATGATGGCAAAAACAGAGCTGCAGGACAATTACAGAGGTATCTGTGGCATGCAGTCCAGTCATCTTCAATAGCGTGTCGCACCACTTCGTATAGTGATACATGCTGCTGCATGCTGCAATACAGTCTGGCATGGAAGCAAAGAGATACCTGATGTTGTCCTGCGGAAGACTGGCCCATACATGTTGGAGGGTGTGCTCCAAATCCCGGATAGTACAGCACGGCAGCAGCCGGCGTTTCAACTGGTCCCACACTTGCTCGATGGGGTTCATGTCTGGGGAGCGGGCAGGCCATGGAAATGTCTGGACATGACATAGGCAGTCCTGGGCAACCCCAGCCACGTACAGGTGGGCATTATCCTGCTGGTATAGTGCACCTGGAATCCCGGCCAGAAATAGGAGCCCATGGGGCCATAGGATCTCATCCACATACCACTGGCCTGCCAATGATCCACATACCACTACTAGAGCAGATCGGCTATCATAGGCAATGGCTTCGCAGACCATAATGCCTGCAGTGGGGGAGGTGTGGTGCTCAATAGTGAGGTTGGGATTGGGGCATTGACCTGGGGGCGTCCACACCCGTACACGATGATCATCTGTCCTCAAAACGAAGCAGCACTCATCGCTAAACACCACGCATCACCAGTCTGTGGCATTCCACGTTGCTCTGGCATGGCACCACTGCACACGGAGCTGGCAATGTTCCGGTGTTAATGGCAGCACACATGAGGGGCATTGGGATCACAGATTTGTTTCCATGAGGCATCGGGAAATGGTTCGTGGGCACACAGGAGACGCTACATCTGCCTGTATAGTGGACCGGATTCCTGTGGGATCTGTCCGTGTCTGTTGCACAATTCGTCGATCCTCTCTACCGGTGGTCCCCCTGGTCTATCCTTAGCTGCTTCGCTGTGTGGCCGTGCCATCACATGTCCACTGCTCCCAACACAGTCGGACGATATGGTCAGAATGATCTAAGTGGCGGGCTATACAGTGCACCGACCACACTGCAGTTTTCAGTCCAATGACCTGTCCTCGCTCAAAGACCATATGTTGCGTAAATCGATGTCTCTGGCATCTACCCAGCAGTCTTGTCACTCTGTACTCTTGCTTGCGTCGGCCGGTGCTTTTCACTTTCGTGGGGCGTCAACTACACGTCGGTTTATAAGGTTGCTCGTTTGTGCTTGCAGTGCCACCACAGAGTGTGCAGTCATGTGCGCTCACACCAAACTTGGATCATTTGCATTCCAGCACACAGTCTAGCTATTTGCAAAGTTTCGCGGTTGTAGCATGTTTTCTTCTAGGTGCGCAAATTTCATTTTCCGTGAGTGTATGTGCTGGAAATGTATTGAATAGAAGTGGAACTCCCGAACCATATTGAGAAAGGAGAGTAACCTTCAAAAGTGTGTATTACAATCAAGCACATTAATTTAAAGACAGCGGGATGGATATATAAATCCACAAAGCTGATTATGATATATGATTTTCATCAGTTCCATGCTTTGCATGCGTATTGGTCATGGTCACAATAAGATTTTGTTTTCATTATCATTTCAGTTTAGACAGTGAAGAAATTCATAGACCGCTCAAGTCACGCTGTGGTCTGAGTGCTGGCTTATGACCATTCGTCTGAGATGATTCGGGGTTTGAATACCATTGAGGCATAGATTTTGTGTTTGTCTTACGGTACTGGCTCTCTCCCTTCCCTGGAACCATTTTCTCTAAAGTTGCTCATGGTGGTCATTAAACCCCTAAATTTAAAAAAAAAAAAAAAAAAAAAAAAGAAGTATCATAGAAGTTGTAAACTTTTAAGAGAGTATTCCAACTTAATTTTGAGAGGTCATGTAGGTTTGAGCATTGTACACTATATTTTAGTATGTCACTGGAAACATTGAACTCTTTTAACTTACTAAACAGTACAGTGAAATACATTTATAGCAGTCATGGTTATAATGAACTTACAGTTATAGTGAAGAAAATTCTAACTTTGAATTTGATCATTGAACAATCACATACAAAATTTCTACTGCACATTCACAGATGTGTTTAATAAAATCAGTTTCTGCAAAAATATTAATAATAATAAGGAAAGGGGGATTTGCAGTGCATTCTGAAACTTTTAAAATGCATTACATGCCTTATGTGTCAGTAATTTATTCTTGAAACTTTTTCAAGACAACATTACAAACAGATAAAGCATTCCATACATTTGGGAACAGTTATGGAATAAGCTCTGTTTGTTAATAGTGCAAAGAAAGAAGAAAACTGCAGAGAATTCACCCTTCAAACTTAAAGCTACTTTTGTTTTTGTCCTAAAATTTAGGAGCTTCATGCCAGTTTATACCTTATTTGTTTACAAAAAATATACATGAGTTAATACAGACATTTGACGTGGACCAGGAACATCAAACAGAGGTCATTGCTCTTTCCACGTTTATAAGTGAGTCACGGAAAAATTCTCATTGACCGCCACCGGGAATCGAACCCAGGTCTTCCAGTTACGCGCCAGATATGCTTCCACTGCACCACAGCAGCCTCAAGTTCCTCCAGACTCGCACACACTAACTGCCAAGCCAATTTGGCAGGTTGCTTCTTGGAGCCCTGCACAATGCTGGGGATTCACCAAAGATGATAAGCAGTAACTGAACAAATAATTAGAAGGTGATTAAATAATTAATTAATACAGACATTTGACGTGGACCAGGAACATCAAACAAATATTTGTTCAGTTGCTGCTTACCATCTTTGGTGAATCCCCAGCATTGTGCGGGGCTCCAAGAAGCAGCCTGCCAAATTGGCTTGGCAGTTAGTGTGTGCGAGTCTGGAGGAATTTGAGGCCGCTGTGGTGCAGTGGAAGCAAATCCGGTGCGTAACTGGAAGTCCCTGGGTTCGATTCTCGGTGGCGGCCAATGAGAATTTTTCCATGACTCACTTATTTATAAACGTGGAAAGAGCGATGACCTCTGTTTGATATACATGAGTTACTGACAGATGGGTGTGTTACTGGTAACCAGTGGTGGATTGGCCCATCGGGATATTTTCCAGTGGACCACTCAAGAAGTGGCACACTTTCTCATATTTCTTTGTTTGGATTGTGTGGAAAGACCGAATAATTTGGTACTTATAAATAAGAATCGTGAACTTCATTTGAGCTTTATATTGTCTGTCTAAAATGTTATTTTCTTAAAAAAAAAGTTGGTTTCCTTCTATCTATCTATATTAAATAAATAAGGCCATTTGGTTGATGTGCGAAAGCTTGGAAATTTTTATTTCTGTTCTACACCAAGAAATTTCGGATATCTAGTATAGTTATACTATTTAAGTAAAAAATCTATGTATATGTTGGGCATTTGCTCTAAAATGACAAAACGAAATTCTCTTTACTTCAGTGAAAATTTGCCGCTAGACCAAGCACGCTGTTATAAATAAATTCAGCTAACTGTGGTTAAGTGTATGTCTTTGGACTTGGAGCCACATGGTAATTGGTAGGCCCTTCCCTCCTTTTGTGATCTTCAAGGAGGCATTATTAACGATTTTTATAGTCCATTATCCCCACACCTTTATCCACATACAGGCATAATAGAACAGAAAGCAATTCTCTGGCAGAGCTGTTTCAAAATCCGTGTCCCACCCACATTTATCTTAAACAATAATTTACTAGTACTGGTTTATGGACCAAAATGGTAGTTCACGAGTCAAAATAATGGGTATACTCAAAAAAGGCATCTATTCGAGGAGGTAGTATGAATTTTGCTGCATAGTAGATGATCAGTGACCTAGTAAATATAATTATCTGATATAGCACCCCTTTTTCAGCACAGCTTGATATGCTACTTTAAATCATGAGTAGATTTTCAAAACTTTTTCATCCTTAAATTGGTATGAAAATTTGTTTTCAACTGAATTAGTTTTACAATGCATATTTCAACAGTTCTCTTTCATCCAGGAGTTGACAGAATTTTTTTCATGAGAGAAGTTATGAGATGTTCCCCTGTGGGTACATGTGTTTCTGTAGTGAACCACAAGACCGAAATTCCCAGCCTGGTATCGTAGACCCAATCAATTTATTTATTTATTCAATAAAAAAATTTTATAAAGTCAATAAAAATTTTGCTCCCACACCCTGCCTTTTTCTGGAACTTTCACAGTCGTCCAACATCACAAGTCACCAGAAGCAAGAGTTGGTTCACAAAGTGACTTTATCCTTGCAACATGTTTGTTCATTAAAGCAAGTGTATCTGCCTACTTAAAAGAAAAAAGAAAAAAAGGAAATTAATTATTTGAGAGTTAAACAATGGTGAAAAAAGATATTGAAATCTGGTAAACTTTCTGAATATGCTCGTATATCAGCCAAAAACTTGTAGAAGAAAATGTTATTTAAAAAAGATGGGATTGATTATATATATATATATATAATTTATAAAAAAAAATGAATGCTAGTAATGTGAAAGAGTGGCATCATATTTTTTTCTTCAATTTTCCTAACAAAATATATTTTTTTCCTTCCTTACACTTTTTTTGGTATAGCAATCAACAAAGCATTTGTTCTTTGCAAGCAATATTAGTTCAAAATCAGTACTTGGATTATTGTAAAGTTGCTTACATGGCAGACATTGCCAATGTTGAAATTTTGCTTAAAAAAGGAAAAGAGGGGGGGGGTGCTTGCTCTGTTGGTTGTTATAAGCAAGGAGGTAAGAAATGAAAAAAAGAGACTATATTTCATAAAGGCTCAGAAATTGCCACAGCCTGTATTCATTTTTGCTCTGAAGACAAATTTACAGGTCACAAAAGGTGGCACTGGCTTTAGCTTGGACAGCATAAGTGCCAATTTTTAACTTTAATTTCTCTTAAAAATAAAGACAAATTACTTCCTCTGTTAACTGATATAGCAAAGATACTATAAGGAATGGGAAAACTTGTATTCCCTTAGCAAAATTCAATAGACATACGAAAATGCACATCTGCATTACTAATGCTGTATTTTTGAAACTTCATATTTGAAAGTTTACTTGTATGGGTCCTAATCAGAATTTTTACTAAGTTTTAATTGTGAAACTGAAGAGAAAGGGGTTGGTTTGTATGTATGTATATATAGTAATTTACTATTACATATAGGTTGCCCTTAATGGCAAAAAACAAAACAAAATTTGAACTTTCAGTAGAAAACAATCTCACTGTGCTCAAGAAAATCAGGAGTGAAAATTTAATATGCTAATGAATCATTTTTGTAATGGCTTAGGGTACTTTCCCCCTATCATTTTTGAGATGCAGGCCAGAGTAGATACAAGACAGTTAAGACATGAGAATTATACATCCAACAATGGATGGCTCATTTAATTTAAAAATGGATGTGGCATTGTGTATGCAAAACTCAGCAGAGTGGCCTTAACAGCAGATACAAAAACGAGTGAGGGTGAAGGAGTGGATTTGAATCATTGATAAAGTTATTTGTTTTTCGTTTCTCTGTGTTGAGAACACAGGAGCATGTAACTGCCAATGGCAGGCATTGGATAATGAAATGTCTAAAACATTTGAGCCAATAAATAAATTTGACTAAGTCTTAGTAAACACACTTATTTCAGTGGTGTGAGATAAGTGTTTGATTCATTTGCATAGTATTTCATTTCCTGCTTAAAGGTTGTGACATTTCCTGTGGGTAACTGAAACTGCAATGTTTCCTATGAATGTGGCAAAGTTTTGTAAAATTTTAGCTAAAATTATGTAGTGTGCATGTGCATGCATGATTTCCCCAAGAACATAGGTGACGTTCCTGATGCAACCCTTCATTATTATTATTGTAAACATGTCACTGGTCAGATAATGCCAAGAGTAGGGGAGTATCTAGACTCTTTAAGATATATAGTGAAGTTAATTTAAGTGTCATCGTATTCTTAGCTTTTATAATGTTATTATAAATACACTAGATTATGAATACTCAAGAAACGCATATAGCATATTAAATCAGTTTATTTTTGTGGTGTAGTAAGCACAAAGGTTCGCCAAGCTTACTGCCTCCGTAATATTTTTTATTTAAATAATTTAAATAGGCTGGGAGGCTTGTTCGTGGCAATGGTAGACATAAAAATGCAGGGAATTGGAACATGTAAAGAACAAAGATGATTTTTGAAAATAATGTGGGTGACATTAGAAGCATATTACACAAATTTTTATCACGCAATTATGCGGTGCATCACGATGTGTTTCCATCTTTCAATAATGCAACTCTTGGTAGTTTAGTAGAAACTATATCATTGCATGCTAGTTTTCTGGATAAGATTTTAACTGTTTCCCTAATGGCAGTCTTTCTAAAGTTCGTGTGAGGGGAAATTCTTCTAATACTATTCTATGCAAGAGCAGATTTAATATGCTATATGTGTCTCTTAAGTATTCTTAGCTTTTATATCCTGACAAAGGTAGACTAGTGTTTGATTAAAACTAATTAGTAATGTAATTTCTTGAAACTGCTCAAAATATGCATTTTACTGTAATTTAATATTTGCAGTACAGTTTTGTATTTTTGATTCTTATTTTAATTTCTTCCAGATGGTTATATCTAATTTAACAGCTAACACAATGTATGAAGTGAAAGTTCTTGGAGCCAGTCGTAGCGTCGTTGAACATTCCAAGTTATATAAAGGTCCATATTCAGAACCAAAGAAGATTTTACTTCAAAGTAAGTAATTTTATGTATGATTTTGCATCTGATTTAGAGCAAATTGAAGTCTATGTTATATGTGTAATGTTTGATATTGAAAATTCGCTATTCTCCACCAGTTTTTGCAGTTCTATGACTAATTAGTTTGGAATATTCAAAACCAACAATATCATAGCAAAATAAGATCTAATTTTTAAAATCATAATTATTTTTCATTGTAGAATAGCTGTGTGTATCAATAAATGTTAGAGATATTTTGTGAATTGAGTTTATCACGTTGTTTATGTGAAAAATACTTTTTCACCATTTTGTTGATATATGTGAAAGGAGTCTAAAGTAAACAGCGGACCATTCCATTGTTATCACTTGGTTTTGGGAGAGATTGTGAGCAATCATACTATGCTCATTTTACTGTTTTGTGGAAATACCTGTACTTTCACCTCTTCTCTTAACTTTTAGTTTTTATTATATTTCTTTTAAACCTATGGTATTTTTTTTTATTTTGGGCTAAAATGCATAAGTTAAAAATGTGTATGTATAATTGTCTGATTTCTTCTGTTATTTTTATATATTTCAGTAGATACAAAAATTAGCATTTTTCATTGTGATATATGTTGATCACTGCTATTATTTGCTTTCCATTTAGATAGTTATGTAGTGAATAGCATAAACATTAAATTTGTTCATCTGTAGCTGAAAAGTATTTCTTTAATGAAGTTTACAGATGCAACATGTGAAACCAGGATGAAGGGAGGGAGATTCACGAGTATGATAAGACTGACTTACCAACTTTTCTGGCACTAGTCATATTTCATCAATCATTTTTTTTTTTTTTTTTTGTAAACTGTTAGGAGTAAGCCTTTTTTGTTTGTTTGTTTGTTTTGCAGTGTAATTTCAACTGAGAGATAGGATAATACTAAAGGTATAAGTCTTACGTAAGAGACATCTTTTCTGAAGGTAACTTTCTTAAACCTAAAAACAGTTCTTGCAGAACTTCACATAATAACTTATTAGTGGATATGTACAGTATTAAGATACTGAGCTTTGTGTGCTTTGAATCCAGTGGTATTTTTCCATACTGTAAAGCCAGTTCATTTGTTTATTGAAGAAATTTTAAACAAACAAACTTATATTCAAATAGACCACATAATAGCTAGGTTACTTATTTCATTCAACTAATATGTAAATTTCCACTAACCAATCAATGGAAATTGCAAAATTGTGTTCTGATCTTTCAGTATATTCCTTTTTTTTTTTTTTTTTTTTTTTTTTTTTAAGAGGTAGAGAAAAGCCTTAAATGAATATAATTTGCTGTGAAGTATTGCAGAAGTGATAGTGTCTGTGCATGTTTCATGTCCTATCGTTCATCTGCTTCATTGATTCAGAATAATTCTACAGTGTTTACTTACTTTTCAACATAGCTAATGGATCATAATTTCATAACACAAAAACAAGTCTCTGCTCAAGACTGAAAACCATAGTGTTGTATTCATTTCTTCTGAAGATTTTTCTTGCCATTTGTAAGTATTAAATGGTGGACACAACATGCAGATTAGTCTTCTAACTACTTCTTCACAAGGAATAGCTAGAGGAATGTGTGTTTAAAGCTTGCATAATTTTAAGAACAGATATTTTTACTTCTGTAAGTAAAGCTCATTTTGGAAACTGACTTCCTAGTTTATTAAATTAAATGCTTAATTAAACTTCTGATATGTTTTTTTTTTCTAGGAATTTGGAATGATGAAAAAAGTGTGACAACAAGTGACTGCCTGATGAAGGAGAAGTTTTCTCCGAAAATTTCCAAATTGAAATAAAAAGAAATTCCTAGAAAAAAACCATGTTAGAAGTTTAATTAACATATTTTTACATCCTGTTACAACACTGAACTTTGAGATGTTTAAAATGCCAGGAAATTCGGGGGAGAAGTGTTATCTGCAGGTTCATTTTAAGATTTTGATAAAATGTGTTTTGTTGGCTTTCTAGTTCACTAACCAATAACCTTTGCAACACAATTGAGATCACAACATTTCATATTGTGGTGTTACATTACAACAAGGTCTCCAAAATCTACCTAAATAAATAACAGAAAATGTCCATAAAGATAGCAACTAAATTTGTTAAAAAAGCCAAATAATCAATATACTTGTAATGCATTTAAAAAATTTAATGTCAATTTTTAGTTAAATGTTTGATATCATTTTATTTGTTTATTTATTTCATAATTACATTTTTATTCTTATTCACAGTACTGTGCGCTACAGTGTTGTCAACTGGTAGGCAATCCCTGCTGTGATACACTTCTTTATTATGGTTTATTTTGTAGTTTCCTTTTGATCAATTATTTTTCTGAGAATAAAACTCACTCACTCACATTTTCCTCATCCCTGTGAAAGGGGATAGTGATCTTCTTGTGTGTAGTATTGCTAGGTTTCAGATAAGATGTGGTTAATTTGTTGAAGTGAATAAGAATTTGGTTGCATTGAGATGAAGGAAAAAAAAATAAAAAAATCAGATTATGTATATATATATATATATATATATATATCTTCTGTTGTAAGTCAGTTATCCCCCTTTGTTACCCCTCTATAGTATTAAGTCACACGCTACCCCCACTGTCCCTTTTAATTATGTTTTTCTTTTCTTTGCCACATTGTTGTTTCATATGTTGTACAGAACAAGTAACTTATATTGTGATAAATGCAATATTACTAAATTGTAATGAGTCAAGCAGTATGTTGAGCCTCGAAACCATATTTTATCAAGTCTTCTAACATAATAACTTTTTTTTTAACTTCATGTTCATTTTGCCTGACAAACACATTACCATACTCACCCAGGCATTGG
Organism: Macrothele yani; assembly: GCA_039090855.1. NCBI lineage: Eukaryota > Metazoa > Arthropoda > Arachnida > Araneae > Macrothelidae > Macrothele > Macrothele yani. Next base: position 153,182,356 of record CM077011.1, read on the forward strand.
TTGGTCACAGGTGACAAAAAGTGGGTCACATACATGAATATTGCACAACAAGGAGCATGGACCAAGCAGAGACCACCCCCACAGAAGGCTGCTAAAACATCATTTCATGGACAGAAGGTGATGCTGAGTTGCTGGTGGGATTGTCGCGGTTGGATTCATCATGAACTCTTACTATGGTAAAGCAACCAGCATTTATTATTTGTCATGGAGTTGTTTTTCACCAAGATAACGTTCGTCTACATGTTGCTTTACGAACCCAGCAAAAATTGCACAAGTTGGAATGGGAAGTATTGTCACACCCCCTCTTATTCCCCAGATGTTGCCCCATCCAACTTTTATCTCTTCTGGTCTTCGTCGAATTTTCTTGGTGAGGAAAACTCTACTAATGACGAGGAAACATTATAAATAATTCCTTAGAATTATTTATAATGTTTCTCATGTAATCCTATTATTTTCATAATCGGATGACGTTAAGTTTAGTTTGTGAAACTTTTCTTTGGGAATTAGCTTTAGTGTTTAAGTGAAGTTAGATGCCATTGACATATTCTGACCCTGAATATCAGAAATTATGACATATAAAATCAATACTGTAAATTTGTCATGAGTGCACTGAAGGACATTAAGTTAAAATTTAAAAAAATGAAAATTCACAAAGTTTTCAGTGTGTTCTTGGCTATCCAGAATCATGTGCAGTGCTGTCAAGAAATGTGGATTTTTAATAGGTGATGTGATAAAACTTTATCTCATACAGTAATAGTGTCAATAAGCGCAAAAAACATGATTTAATAATTTATTTTTTGTGGTACAGTCTTCCTCACCATTTTTGCATGAAAAACATTTTGGAAGAATAAGTGCTATCCAAATATGTATATGCATGTATAACATCTCTCTCTAATTTAAATTTACTGGTAATTTCAGTGGTAATGATGGCAGTCAAGTAAATGGTGATATTTTCTGTTTTATATTCTGTATTGATTTTTCATTCTGAAACTTGAATTCAGCATCAGTTTACATATTTGTTACATTTCATGTGCTGTAAAACAGTTGTTCATCATCACCTCCATTTCTTAAAGTCAGTTGTGTGAGTGTATGTGTGTTTATCTTAGTAATTTAGCAGTAACATTGTTTGAATTTTTACCCATTTTTGTTGCTCTTTATTTTTCAATGTGAGATTCCATTTCAGGTTATTCCAGTGCTTCTCTGACAGACACAACTATTAGTGCTGGGGTGATTGCTGGAATAGTTTGTGTTTCATTTGCCTTACTTCTAGCTATTCTGTCTTTTCTTCTTTGGAGGTATGGAAAATTTTCTCAAATATTTAATGTTTTTTTTAAGCATGTCTTAATTGAATATTTTACATAAAATTAAAATGCTCCATGTTGTATCCTTTTATTGCAATAGCATATTCTTGGTGCAATATGTTCAAATGTAAAGGTCTGAGGTTCAAGTTATTCCCACGTGAAATTACATGAAAATTATAACATGCTATTAATTCAAAGTTAAACGTTGATCAGAGCATTTCATAACAATGATGTAAAGGCTAAACTTCATGCACATTTCTTTTTGGAATCCACCATAGACAGAAAAGCATGTTTACCTTTAGGAGTCCATGGTTCTGGTTTGAGCTTTTCATTTTTCTGGTTTGTACTTTGGTTTTTTACTTTCAGCTTCGTTTTTAACTTTGACTGTTCTATTTTTGGCATTCATTTGTTCTGTTTTATCTTGTGGTATTTTCATTTTAAATGAACATAGCCTAAAATTTAACGCTATATGTAAATCAAAAATTATAAATATCAGGTTGTAAAGAAAGTTTTCAGAAAAAACATACCATATTTACTCAAATCTAGCGTGCACCTTTTTCCTCCAAATTCAAACCTGTTTATCCAGGTGCGCATTAGAATCAGTGACAAATACCTACATCAGGAGTCTCGCAAATGCCTGATTGTCTAGGATATCCTCTTTGTGGCACAGCCAGTGGATGGAATTTCCTCTGAGCGTCTGACTGTTGCTATGGCCACCAACAATCTCCAACTCTCCCCATTCTTCCAGATTTGTTGAGGAGCTTCGACGAAAGATATAAAGTATAGACAGCCACTTGCACCATAGTATTGTTCTCTGAAAGAAACACTGCATTTTGTTACTTGAATGTAGAGTATACTGTCCAGAGATGTGTTCTAAACAGCAGCATTATCCAGCAAACTTTAAACTGCAAGTAGTTGCCTATGCAGAGAAAAATGGCAGCCGTGCTTGTTTTAGGGAGTATGGAGTTTCAGAAGTGAATGTAAGGCTTTGGAGGAAGGAAAAGCTGAATCAGTGCTCCAAAACAAAAAAGCCGTTCACAGGACCTAACACGAGTAGATTTCCCACGATTAATGATCATCTAGGTCATTTTGTGAAGCAGCAGCGTGCATCAGGTTTTCCTGTTACTGTAGAAATTCTTTCTATTTCTTTCAAGTTTTCTTGCATCTTAGTATGCAAGTATTAAGAAAAATACACATTTTTGTAGCTGAGAAGTTAGGTGTGTGTTAGATTTGAGTAAATCTGGTATGTGGCAGGTAATGCTAGATAATGCTAGATAGATGGGCCTGTGTGTGGCAGGTAATGCTAGATAGATGGGCCTGTGTGTGGCAGGTAATGCTACATAGATGGGCCTGTGTGTGGCAGGTAATGCTAGATAGATGGGCCTGTGTGTGGCAGGTAATGCTAGATAGATGGGCCTGTGGTGATGTAAATATCCCAGTGTGCTGTGCACAAAAGAATAGATTCCAAGGACAGAAAATATATGGTGTTCCCATGTAGCACAAATTGGTTGTTTCAACATTCAGAAAGGGTTAATGATTTGGTTGCAGAAACGTTAAAAAGAATATGTTTAAATAACACCAGGATGTCTGGTTGATAAATGGTTATATCGACCATTCGAAAAACCCATTTTTAACTTTTATGAAACGTTGAAAAGCTGTGTCTTAATGTATTTAAAGTAACTCCAAAAGGTAAATTTTTGGTGAAAGAGGGGTTGATATGACTTTTTCATTGTATCTTACAGCTTCTGTATTCATATGCATTTAACAAAGAAAAATTCCTGCAATTAAAGTGATTATTGCATGCACTTGTATATGGCAGATCGTCAATAAATAAAGTCCCTCGGTATACTACCTGCTATCCTTTAAACATGCTAATACTTATTTCGGAGAAGATTCAATCCTCTTTGTCAGTCTCTACAACAATCAAAGTTTTCAAGTAGCGGAAGCCAAAACAATTTAGAACTTTCGTTTCATCCTAGAGAAAAATAATTAATAATATTCCTCGTAAAAAAACACCACTCAGGTACAAAGCTATTTAAGCAAGACTCACATTCACATACCTTTTAAACAATGCAAAAGGCAGTAGAAAATCTTGTGCCAATTTGAAGTTCTGCCATGTGGTTTCCACTAAACAGTTTTTCATGTAAACCAAAAGAGGGTGCTGGATTATGCTTTATGAAAGGAACTGGAAACAGACTCAAGAAATAAAATATGATGTCTGCCAAAATATTGAGGGTTTTTCAACACATAATAGTTCATGTTCTTTTAGAAATTTAGTACTTATGTAAAAAAGTTAGCACTTTCTATTAAGATCAGGCGTGTTTATCATTAGTTTTTAAGTTTTGTTGATATATAGCAAGCATTAAGATCTGAGCCTGATTTTCAACATTTTAAAAATTCCACGATTTCAACACAAATATATCAATTTTACTAAAACGTTTCATAAACGTTCCAAAATATCTACTGTTTTAACGTTCAGCTGTTAACAACATATCAATGTTTTAAAAGGGTTTTAAACCAACCAGAAACCAATGATCAACTACCAAACCCAAATTCGAACTTTCAAACAACGTTGCTGCGCTACATGGGTTGTGGTGAAGATTAGGCACATAGCGATGATATGATGGCGATATTGGAGGAAGGTGTGCGTGCATTGTTGCTCTATGAATATTTAAATGGCGAGAAAGTTATGGAAGCACTTGGAAAATTTCGAAATGTGTTTGGTGATGATATTATCGGACGGAGTACTTGCTATGACTGGTATAGGAAATTCGACACTCATGTACGGGATCTGTCTGATGCGCACAGAATTTCAGACTGAGTAAGGTCAAAGATGAGACACTCAACACATGTTATCAACCAAGCCTGAAGCAGATTTATGAGAACTGGCCGAGGAACTGAAGACTTCTCATATGGCCATCAATTCCCGACTTTGGAAGTTGGGATATGCATGTGAACTGTGCAGATGGGGTACCCCATGATTTGTCTGACCAGAATTGGATGCAACGCTATTCCATTGCTGTTGCTTTGAAATGAAAGAGAAACCTATACTTCCCGTAGAAGAAAAACAAATGAAACAACAGATAGACACATCAAGTCAGACAATCAAAAGAAGTTTTGCCAATCCCTTCCTTTTTTTTAATTATTGAAGAAGATATTTTGATTTTTTTAAATAAATTAAAATTGTTTAAGTTAGTCCAGTTGCTAGGTAAAGAATTCCAGTATTGAGGGCCTCTGTAATATAGAGTAAGTTTAATTTATTCCGTTTTTGGAAAAATAGATTGTAATTGTTGTTTATTTCTTGTTTCATACGAATGTGCATGTGTATTAAGAAATATGAGATCTGAATATAAATTATATTTCATTCGTTTGAACATAATTTTACCTAGATTAAAATAGTATAGTTGAGTAATAGTAAGTATATTATATTTATTAGGATATACTTTTATTCTAAAATTTATTAAAGGTTGAGTATTAGGATGTGATTTGAGATCAATTAGTCTAATGCATTTATTTTGTAGGATTTGTAATTTATTAATATTGTATTGTGTCATTTGTCCCCATGATAGTATGCAGTAATTGATATGAGTTTGAAATAGTGTGTAATACAATGAGATCAATGTTTTAGTTGTTAGATCAATCAGTATATTACTCACTATACCAATATTTCTAGATAGTTTAATTAAAAGAAAATCAATATATTTATTCCATTTGAGGTCAAAATTTATTGTAGTTCCCAGGTAGTTGAATGAAGGTACTATATCAATTCTTTTATTATTAAGGGATATTTGTACATTTGGTGTTAAAGGATATAATGTGTTAGAAAAAAATCACTGCTTTAGTTTTATTAACATTTATTCATTAGAATTTAACCAGTCAGAAATAGCTAGCAACTGTTTATTACATTGTGTTAGTATTTCACCTAAGTTTTTTTTTCCTTTTATAAGAACAGCTGTATCATCAGCATACAGAAAAAGATCCATATGAGTTGGCAGCAAAAATAAATCATTAATGTATATATTAAACAATGAAGGGCTGAGGACAGAACCCTGAGGTACTCCTGATCTCATAATTTGAAATGAGGAGTGATAATGCTCAATTTGTGTATATTGTTGTCTGTTAGTCAAATAATTTTTGAAAAGTGAATAAGTATTACCCCTGATTCCTATATTTTGTAATTTAGAAAGAAGAAAATCATGATTTAAAGTATCAAATGCCTTTGATAAATCCAAAAATAAAGCTATTGTTGTATATTTTTGAGTAAAATTATTTTGTATAGCATTTTGAAGGTATAGCAATGCTAATTCTGTAGATTTATCTGCTAAAAATCCAAATTGATTCTGACTGAGTATCTTGTATTTTTGAAGGTAGGAAATTAACCGAGTATAAATTAATTTTTCAAAGATCTTGGCAAAAATTGAAAGATTTGCTATAGGACGATAATTATTTGCTTCAATTTTTGAACCATTTTTGAATTTAGGAGTGATTTTGGTTACTTTTAAAGCATCAGGAAAAATTCCTGAATGAAGTATGGAGTTGTAAATTGTTAGTAATGGCCCAACAATGACGTCTGCAACATACTTAATAACCCTGGGGTGAAAATCATCATAACCTGGTCCTGAGTTGCTGTTAATTTGTTTATGTAAGAATTCAGTTCTTGTAGTTTCCTGCATGTAAAATATATTAGATCTGTATATACCGGATAAATATTGAGTAAAGTGGGTGCTAGATATATTCAAATTTTGTTTGATAACTTGTGGGATAGATATAAAATAATCATTTAAAATGGTGGCCATTTCATCTTTGTAATTTTTTGGTCGTCTGAGTTTGTTAAATGTTCAGGCATTATTGGAGTATTATTTTTTTCTGAGTAACACATTTAGGTGTTTCCACATTAATTTTGGTGCATTAAGAGAGAAAATTTTTAAATAGTAATTACGTTTGAGTATTCGTACATCTGAATTTAATTTATTTCTATAAGTTCTGAAGTTATTAAAATCTATTACTGATTTGCTTTTCAGAAATTTGGTATACAACTTATTTTTTTTATTTATGCGATTCAGAAGCTGATTCGTTATCCAGGGCTTACGACATTTCTTTCTCGCTATATTACTCCTGCAGAAAATTAAGAAAGTTTGATCATATAATTCCTTTAATAATTTGGAAAATGCATTGTATACAGTATTTGGGTTATCGAGTGAGAGTATTTCGTTCCAGTTAATGGTATACAATATATTACGGAATATTTCTAAATTAATGTTGTTAATTTGTCTTGTTCCATAATATACAGTATTTCTTTTTGTTGGGAAATTATGGTAATAGAATGTAAAAATAGGTAGGTGGTCACTAATGTTATAGTGTATAACACCCGAGGTTATCATATCAGGAGATGCATTAGTAAGTGATAGGTCAAGGGTAGTTTCCGACTGCATAGTGATCCTAGTTGGGGTTAGTGTAGTATTGGTAAATCCAGACATATTTAAAGTTTGATTTAATTTTTTAGATACTGGATTGTCACGAAATATCAATATTTAAATCTCCAAGTAAAAATGTTTTCTTATTAATTAAGTTTGCATAATTAAAAACTTCATTTAGGGTGGAAAAAAATTTGTTGATATTAGATTAAGGCAGACGATAGCAGACAATAAAAATATAATATTGATTTTCAATCATTAAAATTTCTATATTATAGTTAAGTAAAGTGAGATCATTGTTTACAGAGAAATCATGGCATTGTTTGTGTACATAAACAGCAATACCATCCCCCTTGGAATATGATCTATTAAGAAAAAATGTATTATAATGGTTTAGATGTATATAATAGTCAGGCATATGGAACCAAGTTTCAGTTACACATATTATATCAATTTTAGAGTTAATTGATTGAATCAATGAGTCCACTAAAGTTATTTTATTGTAAAGTGACCTAGCATTAATAAGTAAAAGCTTTAATGAATCACCTGGGTTAGTAAATAAGATGTGGTTAATTTGTTGAAGTGAATAAGAATTTGGTTGCATTGAGATGAAGAAAAAAAAAGAAAAAATCAGATTATGTATATATATATATCTTCTGTTGTAAGTCAGTTATCCCCCTTTGTTACCCCTCTATAGTATTAAGTCACACGCTACCCCCACTGTCCCTTTTATTTATGTTTTTCTTTTCTTTGTCACATTGTTGTTTCATATGTTGTACAGAACAAGTAACTTATATTGTGATAAATGCAATATTACTAAATTGTAATGAGTCAAGCAGTATGTTGAGCCTTGAAACCATATTCTATCAAGTCTTCTAACATAATAACTTTTTTTTTTAACTTCATGTTCATTTTGCCTGACAAACACATTACCATACTCACCCAGGCATTGGTTGGTCACAGGTGACAAAAAGTGGGTCACATACATGAATATTGCACGACAAGGAGCATGGACCAAGCAGAGACCACCCCCACAGAAGGCTGCTAAAACATCCTTTCATGGACAGAAGGTGATGCTGAGTTGCTGGTGGGATTGTCGCGGTTGGATTCATCATGAACTCTTACTATGGTACAATACCATCACAGCAGATGCTTACATCCAACAGTTGGACTGTCTCCATATTGCACTGCAAGAAAAGCAACCAGCATTTATTAATCGTCATGGAGTTTTTTTTCACCAAGATAACGTTCGTCTACATGTTGCTTTACGAACCCAGCAAAAATTGCACAAGTTGGAATGGGAAGTATTGTCACACCCCTCTTATTCCCCAGATGTTGCCCCATCCAAATTTTATCTCTTCTGGTCTTCGTCGAATTTTCTTGGTGAGGAAAACTCTACTAATGACGAGGATGTGAAACGTTACATGATGGCTTCTTTAACTCCCACTTACCAGACTTCTATCACAATGGGATATTTCAACTAGTAGATTGGGGGAACAAGGTCATCAGTGTTTAAAAAAATCCTGTTATGTGTTCTTCATGAGAAGCAAGACAACTTCTCTTATTTGGGCATTGTTACTCTATCTATGGTTGGAATTTTTCCTGGTGATGAACATAAGCCTCCTAATATATGCAGTGTTGCAGTGCTTCACTTGATTAAATTATTTTCCTACAGTACATGAAGGATTATACAGGGTGTATTTGTCCAATTCATTTTCCATTACATTTCTTCTGAGAAAGTAAATTCACTGTTGCAGTTAGAGCAGTAGGAACAGAAGAAGCAAAATAGCAAAGAACAGAAGCATTTAAACACATAATGGAAAGACCATTAATGCAAGAGTAATACATAGTTGCAACACCGTCTTGACACATTGACACATTTATTTTAAAGAACAAGCACTTTCAGGACACTCGATATGGTCTTAAATATCAATACATTAAATTGATATCAGGCTTCATAAACGAATGGTCATTACAATACGGCGAGGCAATCATGATCCAGAAACCAACAGATTCATGCTGCAATGAGGAGTAACCAGCCTTACTCCCAACACCTTGGAAACAACTCATTAATCTAGAGAGACCAACTAACAATTTCCACAGAGATGGCAACAGCACATGCAACTAATCATTAATCAACCTGACACATCCAGCCACCCATGCCTGTAGGAACTTTATTGAGAACGCCAGTCTACAAGCTGGACTTATGACTGCGTCGTACACATTGGCTTTTGGAAACTTTTAACTATGACTATGTAAAGTTTTTTTTTATTATTATTATTTTAGTATTTTATTAGTGTACACCTGAGGATGGGACCATATCAAGTGTCCTGAAAGTGCTCTTGTTTTAAAATAAATGTGTCAACATGTCAAGACGGTGTTGCAACTATTACTCTTGGAATTTTTCAACATGTATACCCAACCAACAAGGATTACTTGTTTAACCCTAATTTTGACCATTAATTCAATTTATAAAAAGGTTCGTGGGCTTATAACTGCCTTTTTTTTTTTTTTTCATATTCATGCATCCCTTTGATATTATTACGGAAGATTGTTTTGTTCTTCATTTCTGTGATATTTATCCGACAGAAAAAAATGATTGTTGACCTGCATCCATTTCTCCTAATTGAATTATTGTTGCATGAGGAGGCAGTGGATGTCTCAGCTGGCAAAGTCTGATGTTAGTTACTTACTTTGGAAGTGCAATGTCTTGGGTGATGTAGTTGTGTGTTTAGTATACTCAGATGGACACCAGGTGATGTGGGTTCAATTGCAGCTCTTCATGACAAAATTTCTAAGCTTTCTGAGAAGCCGGCTACACACAGAGAGCAGTTAATTATGGCATTCCTGTGCCAAAAGCAATCACCATATTTTAGTTGTTGTTGTTTTTTACAGCACCTATGGGGGAAATTGGTTCAGAAGAATATGGAAGGTTTTGGGACTGCACTGGCATGTGCCATGAGCATAACTTTTTTTGTAATTAGTGATAAATAAGGATTAAAACAGCAATTGTAGCTTTTAAATATGGTGTATTGAAGGAGCAAAATTAACTGTTAGTAGGCAGGAGATCATCTTATAAAGCAAACACCACACAGAAGTAGTATTTATGTGAATTGTTTTTAAGTTGCGCATTGTGTGTGTGTGCATATATGCATTCATGTTTGCTGTAATTCCTTTATTACTTTTTCATTTACTTCACATACTATACTTGCCATAACTGTATTGTGTACAAGCATGAAAGCAGTGATTAATGGTAATGTGTGTCTTTGTAAAATAGCTGGACTATCTGGGAGCGAAGGTACAAAAATTTCCCTCCTTTGGCACTGCCCGAGCTCCTACCTGTACAGAACTTTTATGCAGTATGTAGCTGGAATAGATATTTTAACAAAGATGGGCAGGTGAATTACCGATATCTTTCTAAGTATATTTTGATAAACAAAGGTATCAAATGTACTTAAAAAGATATCAATAGGTGAATTAGTGATATCTTTCCAAGTACATTTTGATAAACAAAGGTAGCTTTTCTGATAAGAAGCCAAAATTCCTTTAACATCTTTTCTTCCTCCTTTTGAAGCATGATTAGTCCACATCTAGCTTTTTCTGCTCTTTTGTGTTGTGTCAACTCACTCTTAAATTTCTTCTCCTTCATGTCACTGTTGACACAATCCTTCCCTCTCACCTTTGCCCTTCCTTCAATTTGTTGCCCATGAAGCTCCATGTCCATAACTCTGTTTGGTATGCCATTCCTTGTCCCTTCATCAAAATATGACCATACTTGTAGAATCTTGCTTTGTAGGCCTTCTTTGAAATTCTTATCACTTTAACTGTTGCGCTTATCATCTCATTTACAATTCTGTCCTTTCTGGTGACATCATGCTTTTTCAAACATTTAGCTTTTTCTACTTACATATTGTCATTGGCCAAGTTTCAGCACAGTATGATGTTGCTGGTCTAATTATAGTCTTGAAAATCCCACTTTTCATCCTGAGTAGCATCTCTCTATCACACGGTACAACTTTTGTTTTTATCGAGTTATTCCATTCTTCTTGCACCCAGCTGGTCACGTATGAAGTCTGTCCAAAAAGTTTCCAAACTTTTATGTTAGTGTGCTAACGCGATGTCACACTGATGTGTAGTAACATCAGTGTGACATCAGGCACTGCATAGCAGCAGTGACCTTAGTAAGTAACCTCTCATTTACTGCAACTTTTTATTGTGACTAGTCATTATGCTGCTTTGCTTTGACCTTGGTAAGTAACCTCTCATTTACCACATCTTTTTATTGTGATTAGTCATTGTGCTGCATTACTTTGACCTTAAATAGTAACTTCTCATTTACCACATCTTTTTATTGTGATTAGTGATCGTGCTGCATTGTTTGTGTAAAAGCTTGTTGTGCTTGTTCTGCGATTTTCAAGATGGATAAATGCATAAGTTTCATAAGCAGCATATCAACATCAAATTTTGCATCAGACTTGGGAAAATGTTTATAGAGACTCATGAAATGATGAAAAAGTTTATGGTGATCAGTGCTTAGGCCGTAAGCAGTGTTATGGATGGTTTGAGCAATTCAAAGATGGTCGACAAGCAACTGACGATGATCCCCATTTAGGGTAGCCCTCAACTTCAACTGATGACACTCATGTGGTCCAAGTTTGTGTAATCTTATGCTGAAATTGTCAATTGATTGTGTGTAAAATCACGTATCAACATCAAATTTTGCATCAGACTTGGGAAAATGTTTATAGAGACTCATGAAATTATGAAAAATGTTTATGATGATCAGTGCTTAGGCCTTAATGCATTAACTTCTACATTTTTCAGAGGAAGAAAAAAAGTTTATATACATAAATCTGTTGTGGATATCAGTCACTTTATGTATATATCTTTAAACGACCCACCGATATGTTGTACAGCACTGTATTGAAATAGTTATGACCCCACTGGTGGGTCGTAATGCGTAACTTCAACATTTTTCAGAGGAGGAAAAAAAGTTTATATACATAAATCTGTAGTAGATATCAGTCACTTTATGTATATATCTTTAAACGACCCACCGGTGGGTCATAATGCGTTAACTTCTACATTTTTCAGAGGAGGAAAAAAAAGTTTCTATGCATAAATCTGTAGTGGATATCAGTCACTTTATGTATGTATCTTTAGACGACCCACCGGTGTGTCGTATAGCACTATATTGAAACAGTTACGACCTCACCTGTGGGTCATAATGCACTACAAAAATGAAAATTGCTGCCACAGTGAACTTGTTAAGCAGGGTTATGAATGATTTAAGTGATTCAAAGGTGGTCGACCGTCAACTGACAATGATCCCCATTCAGGGTAGCCCTCGATGTCAACTGATCATGCTCATTTGATCCCAGTTTGGGGAATCTTACACTCCAATTGTCGATTGGGGATCATTGTTTGAGAAATTGCAGAAGATTTCCATTGGATCATGTCATCACATGCTGACCAAAAAATTTAAATGTATTGAATTGCTTCAAAGCTCGTCCCACATCGTCAGGCTCAGCATCAGAAAGACAATTGCATTGCAATCTGTCAGGAAGCTTTTGGTTCACGTAAACGAATGTGAAAATTTCACCAAAACCGAAAGAATTGCGAAGACCGAAAAACTCATCCATCTTGAAAATCGCAGAACATAGACAACAAGCAAGGTCTTCAATAAAGCAATGCAGCACAGTGACTAATTGCAATAGAAGGACATGGTAAATGAGAGGTTACTTTCCAAATTGCTGCTATGCAGCACCATGTACAGCACATTGATGTGACGTTGTGTTAGTATGGTATCGTAAAAGTTTAGGAACTTTTTGGACAGACCTTGTGTTCTGGTCCCCCCTCCCCACCTTCCTCCAAAATCAGTCCGAGGTATTTGAATCTTCTCACTCTTTGGGTCATTTCTTCCTTGATATCAACACCTTTGGTTTGAATTTTTCTTTTAATGCAGCCTGTGTAATGTGTTTTGATTGTTCTTATTTTCAACCCCATGTGTTTTAATGCTCTTCTCCAGCTTTACTTCTGTTTCTCTTTTACTCTTGCTGATAATGCCACATCATCTACAGATAACATCATCTGCAGTGTAGCTTCCCTCACTCTTAGTGTTGCATCATCTCCAGTGGCGCACCCATGGGGGTGGCCGATGACCCCCATCCGGCTGACAGAGTGGAAAATTATTACGTTGAAGTTTGGAACAAAAAGTCACGATACATGATCTACATATACTTTGTAATCATGTACTGTATAATTATAGCATACAATGATTATAAGGGAGTAGTTCTGTTAAATAAATTTAGAAAAATCTAACCAGGAAAAGAATTTCATCTACTGCTTGTAATCATTTAACTTTCTTGTACTGCAACATTACTAGTAACTGGATAAGAATAAATGTACAAAAGTTAGGTTGGGTCACCCCCAGCTTGGAAAAATTTTGTGTCCCCCCTCCCCCCGCCGGAAAATTTCTGGGTGCGTTACTGACCATCTACAGCAGTATCAAGTAAGAATGGACTTAATGCTGATCTTTGGTGCACTCTAATTCTCTCATGATTTTCTTTTTTCTGTCAGGTTTCTGCTACTTTTAAAGCATTACAGGAAAGGAAGTTGTACATTTGCTCTAGCAACTACAAATATTTTTGTGGCACCTTTTTCTCTGTCTGGTTGTTTTATGTTTTCTGCCTAGGTTTTCTATTATAGACCATCTCTGGATTTATTAATGTGCATGTAAAGATTCCTTCTCTGCATTTCTTCATGAGTTATCTTAGGGTCAAATACGGCATTTCTTGCTCTTCTTCTGAGCTTATATCCAAACTTTTCTTTGCTATCTTTTCTTCTTCTCTCAAGCTCCTTATCCAGTATTCTTTTCCATATCCTCATACAATGTGAAATTTGTTTTGTGCTGCAGTAGCATACCTGTACATCTCTTCTTTCTTTATAAATAAGTATCAACATACTACCCCTATGTTCATGTTTTAGTATAGCCACTTGCTCAATAGCAAGATGTTTTCTTCCTAATTTCCATGAAATTTCAAATTATGTATGGATGATAGTTTTATTAACAAAAACAATAATAGCAATAATAATAGTGCCATCAAGCATATTAACAAAAACAATAATAGTAATAATAATAATGCCATCAAGCATCAAAAACAATCCAACATATCACAGCAGGGTGCAGAGTCCTCGCACAGAGTACACAAACAGGCACAATCAAGTCGCCAAGATTTTCCATCAGAAATTGGCAAGAAAGCACCACCTCATTACAACTGCGCCTGTCCCCTACTACAAGTATGAGCCAACAACGCTTCTAGGGAACATCACCCACAAGATATACTGGGACAGATTGATCAGAACAGATAAGACCATCCCCGACAATCGGCCCAACATTGTCCTGATCAACAAGGAGAAGAAGTCAACATACCTCATTGACATAGCCATGCTCAACACATGCAACATTTAGGAGATGCACATAGAGAAGCTGTCAAAGTATAACAACCTATGGTACGAAGTCAAGAAAATGTGGCATTTGGTAAACGTAACCACCGTTCCCATAGTAATATCAGCCACCGGAGTTGTGCCTAAGACCATTCACAGCTCTATACAGACACTAGAACTTCAACCTAACACATACATGAAACTACAAAAGGCAGCTATCCCGAACACGTGTAGAATAGTAAGGAAGTTCCTAGACAACTGAGAGAAAGGAATACCACTTCCCAGACTTGGTACATCATACCCGTCCTGGAAGGAAGAGAAGAAAAACCTCAGGAAGAGGTGGAATCTCTATAATAATAAAAATAACAGATAATAATAATAATAATAACAATAATAGCTATATCTTAGTCTGGAAAGGTTGTGTTTTTTACTGAAATTTATATTTGGGATCTAAACTCATTTCTTACAAATTGAAGCACTAAAATATCCATGACCGATTCAAGCAAATAATATAATTCTTTTGAACTCAAAATCTTGGAAAGTGCTCATATGAATATTAAATAATTATATTTTCTGTGTTGCACATTGTATTTAGTTTTGGAAAAACTATGTGTGAAATACTTGATTTCATTTTATTTCAGAAAATATTTTCAAGCAGCTTACTATTATCTTGATGACCCTCCATGTAAACGAGCTTCTCCAGAAATGTCTGAAACATTTGGTGAGTAACATGCCTGAAGATTTTAAATGAAAATGTGTGTATTTTTCAGTGTATATCATTCTAAATGCTTCCATAGTATTTTTTTTCGTTTTATTGAGTTAAATTTCCCTTCAGTACTAGTTTGAACTTTTAGCTTTCATTGAAACCTGCTTTTCAACATTGGTATTTTGTGTTAACTATTTGCAGTCCCAGAAGGGATCCTGTGAGAAAACTGTTCTTCTATATTGCATATGCACCTCTGTCAAAATACAGTAATGCATTGATTATTCATTTTTCCAGGGACCAAAATGAAAACATATAACAGTGAAAAATGTATAAACAAAACTTCAAATTTTAACAATATTTCAAATAGAAGATGCAAACTTCTACATTTTATAAATACAGCATTTAACATAGAAGCAAATGTTTGTTGCCTATACCATTAATGAAACATTATTCCTTAATTTAATCAACTTGCATTTCCATACAAGCATTTTCTGGACCTGAATATTTATTCTGTATCATATTTTTACGAATATGTAGTCTTAATTGGGGTTAACAAGAGGCCCTTGGGCTTCTTGAAATCGTAATCACACTCATAAGTTATGCTGAAAAATTAAGAGCGGGATGTTTCGGTAGCGACTTCTACCTTCATCAGCCATGGAATGAGACACGTGGTAAAAGCGTCAGTTGTTGCGAGATTTCAAAATCGCTTTCCGAATAATAGGGATGTTGAAAGGTGCGTCAGTATTGCAGGTGTTAGGGGTAAGGTAGATTTCAATGCTTTCGCGGTATCTGAGGGCATGCCGATTGCTGAACGGGACGATTCGCTTAACATTGTGCCAATCGGGAGCCGCGGACGTATCGCTGATGGTTAAAATTGAAGGAAGTGGAAGGGCTACCTTTCTTAACATCAGCAATATGCTCCATCAAACGCCGTTTTATGCTGCGGTAAGTACTACGAATATAGGGGGTAATGCCGTGGAAGTGTTGATAGGGATAGAGTAGACATCTTGTAAATCTACGGGTTTATTGAGATCTCTGTCCTTAAGGATGAGTTTGAGAAGATGTGGAGGTGGTTTGACTGCAATCCTGTAGCCAAAAGACTTGAAAATAGAGCAAACTTTATGAGTGAAGGACAGGCTAAAGGGCAAAGTGCCAACAAACTGATGGGTGGTGGAAGGTTCGGGCAGTAAACTAGATCTATTCTGTGATTCAAAATTCTTGATTAGTCTATGTAATAAGAGGGGTGGAAAGCCATGCAATTTGTCAATGTTGATGATGTTCTGATATTCTAGTTGAAGAGCAGAATGGCTGTTGCAAATAAGGTTGGCCTGGTGAATGTATGACTTAAGAGCAGACAGTTTGTATTTTCCAAAAGTGCGAGAATGATAAGGGATTCTGCCACCCATAATGTCATCCCTTACCATTCTTGCACTTTTGGAAAATACAAACTGTATTTTCGAAAACTCCCAACTTACGAACTTTCTGTGTAAAAGTTCTCTCTTAACATAACTAGTGTGATCTACTTGCCTTTATTTGTTATAAATAACACCTGATACTGAGCTCTGTTAATCAGTGTTGTTGTTATTCTTCAGATGGAGTAGGCAGCGGGCTTAAGCTAGTTTGAGAAAGGCCAGATTGTAATGACCAGATGACTAGGCCAGAGCATTTCTGAGATGGCAAGGCTTGTGAAGTACTTATGGCCAGATGTGGTTAGTAGCTTCAGAAAGCGGTCAGAGAGGTAAAAACCACAAACCACCAGCAAGGTGTAAGCCAAACATAGCCCATCAATGCTAGTGTTGGGAGAAGACTCTCCTGTATGGCAGAAATCTACTTTTTCCCCCTCAACTTCAAGTGATCTACTCTACTTCACAATTTCGAATTTCTTCCTCCAAAATTTGTCGCTTCCGCTGCACCTGTATCGTTGTTGCCCTGTAGGTAGAACCTATCGATTTTACATATGTATTTGAGATAAAACAATTTGAATTATGTTATGATTTTTATTCGATATTTATACATAGGCCTTAGTACAACTTTAAATGTTATGAACAAATGTTTATTTTTTGTGGTGAATAAAAAATGTATATGAAGTTTGTGCCTTCATTTCTTCTGCCAAGGCTAAAAAAATCTGGAGTATAATTGGACAACTCCAATCTCAAGCAATCTTCTGTGTGCTGATCCATCAGATTTGAGCAATGTTCATTTTTAATTTGTTGTAAGTAAGAAAATGCTGATTCACATAAATATGTTAACTTTAAGTAGGAATGTAAATGTTCACTGCATTTTCTCACATAGGGGTATTTTTCTTTGGAAACACAATTCCAGAAATTATCTTCTGAAGATCTGGCTTTCAGAAATATGTCACACCGTAGTGTTATTATTTCATTTTCCAGTGAAATGTTGTCCAGTTGAAACAGCTCTGCAAATTTACTTGCAATCTGTTGTGGGTCAGTGTCCTCCTTGAATGGGTAAATGGCAAATTGAATAAGATCTTTCATTTCGGTAAACTCACTGAATCGTAGTTTGAAATCGTCAAGAACAGTTTGGATTTCGGTTGCATATTTTCCTGAATTATGACCAGATGACTAGGCCAGAGTGAATTGAACACATACGTGGATTTTTTTTTTTTTTTTTTTTTTTTTTTTTTGTATATGATCCTTGATGTTTGTAAGGTGATCAAAATGTTTATTTTCAAGATCCTTAATCATAGCCAGTGCTTAGTTCTTGAAAGAAGTAACACTGCTCATCATATCGCCGAATGTTTTATTTTTCCCATGTAATTCCAGATTCAATAAACTAAGTTTTCCCATAAAGTCTGCCAAAAGTGCCAGATCACATAGCCAGTCCAGATCACACAATTGATGATAATAATCATCACTCTCTGCAAGAAAACTTTTAATATTGTCCAACAAGTTGCAGAATCTTTGCAAAAAATTGCTTCGGCTTAGCCACCTAACATCCATGTGCAAAATCAAATCTGGCTGTATATCATCCAGTTTCATTTTAAAGTAGTCTTTGAAAATATTTACCTCTGATGGAGTTGATGATTTTAAAAGCAATATCCATGACATATTTCGAATTAAGCCTCTTGGTGGCTAAAACTTGCTGATGGATGATGGCTTAAGAAATCTGGGAAATCTTCATTTTTCTGACACAAGGCTATGAATCCATTGGATTTACCCATCATCACTGCTGCTCCATCGGTGGTTATTGACACGAGCTTAAATAAAGGCAACTTAACCTTTTCATTATGTTCCTTGAATCCGTTGAAAATATCGAGACCTTGAGTTTTTTTCTTTCAGTGAAATCATGCCCAACAATTCTTCTTTAGCAGAAAAGTCCAGGAAAACCTATCAGCAATTGAATAGTGTCACCAACATCCGTTGATTCACCCAGTTGCAGGGAAAATGATACACATTGACCAATATCTTTTAGCAGTTGCCTATTTACATTTTGGCTTAACTTTTCAATACGTCTTATGACTATATTCCAAGATAATTGCAGATCTTGAAGGGCTGTTTTTATTTCACCCTTATTCTTGAAATTTGCAAATAGAGAATCTGCTATGTTGACAAAAATATCTTTGATAAATGTGCCATCAGAAAAAGGTTTACATGTTGCTATTTTATGGCTTACTTGAAAGAAGGCGATGGTTGCAGCCTACGATTGATCATTTGGTTTTGAGAACATGTTTCGCTGTGCAGTCAGTCCAGATTTCAGTTTCTGTATTTTTGTCTTTCTTATTTCACTGTCGAGTGGGAAATCGGATTGATATTTACCATGCAATGTGTTGAAGTGCTGTTCTAAATTCCCCTTCTTTGATATCGCCATCGAAGTACTGCAAATTAAGCAGCAACACTTGTCTTTAATCATAGTAAAAAAGTAATCCAGTTTTCATTCTTGATGAAAATAATAAGTTTTCGGACTTTTCAGGACGTTCATTTTCACCAAAACAATAATATCAACAAAATAGTTCAAAGAAGAAAACCACAGCTCTGATGCAAACAGTAAATAATAAAAATTACGCACTTAACCTGCACGCCAAGCTTCCCTTAAGCTGACTGTTACCTCCCATGACTATCTTCCATGTCTAACTCTGTGGTCAATGCTCTCATTATGTAGGCAAGCAGAGCCATGACACATTGCTATTGGGGGAGGGGAGACCACGTGACCTTGACACCTGGTGGATGCAGTCGCAAATCACCAGTTGTAAGGGCACAAACATGGCTGCTCCTTTGTTTGAATGCTCCATCGTCGATTTTCGTAGTAACTTAATTTTTTATTTTTTCCCTCAAAACATTAGTGGTCGATCAAAAATGATTCAGCAATCGACATGTTGGCCTTCCGTGCTGTATGGTATGAGCCAACAGAAAGAATACGGTGGCTCAGCTCACCCGTAGGCCTAATTTTAATGCTGATGATGGGTGTAATGTGTCACAACACATAGTACATTGAACCCTGCTGAAAAGGGAGATAGATAGTCGTAGGCCACACCGAGTGCACATGCTAACCTCATTTCACCATTAAAAACGCCTACAATGGGCATGTGAGCATCGGAACTGGACCTTGAATGATTGGAAGACGGTTGTCTGGTCTAATGAATCTCATTTCTTGTTGTACCTTGTAAATGGCTGGGTAAATGTGTGTCATTTACCTTGGGAAGTGTTGGCACCAGGATGTACCAAAGTATGAAAACAAGCCAATGGAGGAAGTGTAATGCGTTGGGCAATGTTTTGCTGGAAAACTCTGGGATTAGTCATTCATGTGCAGGAAACTGTGACATCTGTCACTTAGAAAAACCATCCTGCTATTAAAAATAAAGAACCTGCAAACATTTTAGAAAATATGGAGTTTATGGAATAACCCAAAACAAAAGGGAAAATAATGCAATCACATCCATAAGGAGCACAAAAATTTTCAAAAAAGATTACACAAACTTATTCCAACTGGAACAACAATGAAGAGGGGTCATTGCATTAATTCAGTTTTATAAATTGAAAATGTGATGCTGAAACTTGAAGGTGCCTTTCTTGCATTTTTGCTGGTTCCAGTAAAGAGAAAATCGGATAAGCAGAAGTTGTCATGATTCAGAAAATAAAAAGGTTACAATTGCAACCAACAATACTACAGAGCAGCCAATCGCTTAAGATCTCCTTATGCAGGAGGTTCAAGGGTTTAAAAAAAAAAAAATTCTCAGGTGAGACAACAGAGGATAGCACAAGGACAGAAATCCAACCTGTGTAAAGCATGGGTGGTTATTTTCCCTTAAATAGCTGATACTGCAGCAAGATGACAAAAAAGCAGGTTGTGCTTGACCTTGCCTAATGAGTAGGCAAAACATGTCGCATACAAATGACATTTTAGGACCTTTTTGATGCTCAGAAACTTCAACCATTATTAATTTACAATAACTACAAAAAGACAAAGGAATTTACAATATGATTCAAGCCAAAAGTGGTGTGGAGAGTTGACATTCAGGAAAGACCAAAGAAATAATACAATTCGTGTTCTGCTTAAAAAGTAAATAAATCTGAATTTTTTTAAATTGACATTGTAAAAATGTAATAACATTGTATATGTAAACACTGAGAAGTACTGTATCTGCTATACAATTGTGATTAAGCAGCAATGTAAAATAGTAATTCTGAGTACTTTAATATTTTTTCATCTATTTTTTAAAGGTTTCAGCATTATTGATATATCTTTATTCAATGTATCAGTATTGTTGGCATATTTTTTTCAGAAGTAATAATATAATATTTTTGAGTTTCAGTAAAGTTATATTTAGCGTGTTTCTTTTGCTAGCTCTTAGTGGACTCATTTATTTAAGCAACAGCATTAAATTTTCACATTTTCTTGGTTTTCAGATGATGCTGAATGTTCAGCTATTCCTGTTAGTTTGTGGGGCAAACATGTTGCAGATTTACATGCCGATGGGGACATAGGTTTTGCCAAGGAATATGAAGTGAGCTACTGTGCTTCATTTTTTGTTTTATTATCATCATCATCAGGCTTCATCATTCTGTTTATTGCTAAAATTTTGATTTGACATAAAAGATTTGTCTAAAATTCTTATCCATTTTTATCATTATACAACAAATCTTCAGTATTTCCAATCTTTTGCCTTGTTTTGCCTCAGAAATTATCCAAATTACCGGGTGATCACAATTGAAGTATCCCTATTTAACGCTCTCTGGAGAGATATCTAGCAGTCCAAACGCAACCAAATTAGGTATGCTGATGATTCAGGACATGCGGAAGAGATTTCCGCAAAAAAAAAAAAAAAGTTCCAAGAGTCACCACCAGGGGATTTCAGGCGCTGCATGCTGCGATAATATAGACAATTTTCGGTTCTATGAGGGAAATGAATCTTTGTGGCGCTACGAGCAACAAGAAAGCGTATCATTTGCATAAGGCACATGCGCTACGGACGACTCCGTGGTATAAAACTGTCCTAGGCATGGTGAATGCCATTCATATTCTATCAACCGCAATGGGTATTACCTTGCCAGAGCGCGCTCTTCTTGTGAAGCTGTTTTATGAAAATGGGAGCAATGCTACCGCTGCGCTTCGAGAATTCCGACTTCGTAAGAATTTGCCCCGAGGTCCATTGACTCCATGTGCTCTCAGAAGAATGATTGCTCATTTCGAGGATACTGGATGTCTACGTGTTCAACCAAGGCGAGGGTGCAAACCTATAGCTCCAGAAGTGGTTGAAGATATCACCACGGCGCTTGTGGATTGCTCCATGGATAATGTGTACCAGGTTTCAGTGATGCACGCGCAGTGTCACGGAAACCGGATGTGCCCTACACCACCGTGTGGAAGGTACTGAGAAAAGTGTTGATTTTTTTCCATACAAGATCAGCCACACCCAACAGTTGATTGACGGGGACAAGGACACCCAACTGAACTTTGCATTGACTTTCCTTGATAGAATGGAAGTGGACGATGCGTGGCCATGGGAGATCTTGTGGAGTGACGAGGCACATTTTCACCTCAATAGAACAGTCAACACGCATAACTGTCACATTTGGTCATTGCAAAATCCTCGTGCATTTCAACGGATTCCACTGTTGAAAGGAAAGACAATAAGTTACATTCGGCCGTTAAACACACTGCTCGTCAGCTTCAGGTTTTGAAATTTAACAATGGCACCATCATTGAGCAGTAACCAGTTGCACCTCTAAGGTGTCTCCAGTATTTAATTGCATAATCTCTCCCTTGTGCAATTAAATACCATAGACAATAAAACGTCTTGACCGCAACATGTGTTTTGATTTCTGCTCCGATTTTTGTGTCGTTTCCCACATAGAGCCGAAAATTGTCTATATTATCGCAGCTTGCAGCGCCAAAAGTCTCCTAGTGGTGACTTTTGGAACTTTTTTCAGAAATCTGTTCCGCATGTCCTGAATTTTCAGCATACCAAATTTGGTTGGGTTTGGACTGCTAGATATCTCTCCACAGAGTGTTGACTAGGAATACTTTAATTATGATCACCCTGTATTTTGTATATAGCATTTTGCCTTTCCCACCAGATGATTTGTAGATGTTTATATGTAAGTTGTGACATTTTTTAGGTTTCTGCATATGATGCTGAGTTGTGTGTGTGCACCAGTGTGCATGCCCAGTGGAGTTCATAATCTGTGGATCTGTACCACAAGGTGTGTGAACACACTGGCATACAAACAATGCCAACACATATATCACTGCTTTAATTCAATACATTGTAAGCCTAATTATATACAAATCAAACAGATATTTATTTTTTTGTAATGAAAATGTGTAGGTGCACCTTCAACATACAGTATGTCTGCATCAGGTTATCATATAAAAAAAAAACAAAAAACGAGAAGGCTGCAGACTAGTTAATCGCCTTTCCAGAGATATGATTCTAACCAAAATTTTCACACAAGCAAAGGCAGCGACTTTTAATTGAAATCAGTAACGTTTGGATGGGTGTTTTGTGAAGGCAATAGAAAAAGAAAAAAAAAATATGATTGTTTGCCCAACATTTATTGGTCTTACCATTTCTCTGATTAGATCTTAGATAATTTTTCTTTTCTTTTTGCTTTCCTGCAAAAAAAAAAAAAAAAAATGTATATGATTCCTGTCTTCACATTTTAGGCTATAAGAGAACAGAAGAGAATGCTCTACTTACTGAATGCTTGGTCAGTGGGAATTTTGAATTTTTAAAATTGTCTCTGTCTAGCATTAAATATGTTGAATGAAGATTTAAAATGAGTGGCTGCCGATCTCTTTGGCACCTCATGCAATCATGTAACTTATGCTTACTTATTCCTAGCACCACTTCTGCTGATAAGAGTGACATGTACAAGTATTATTTTTATTTATACTTTCACACTGACTTCTTTTCCATTCAGTTGTTTCCTGCTTTTTTCAGATGTCCAACATATATTGAAGTAAACTTATGGATGCATTTTTCCAACTGAACATTTGGTAACTTCTTGTTGGATCAGCTGCATTTTGATTTGGTTTTAGAGTTTCACTCTTGGCAAATCAAAAATAAGTGTATGGTAATTATTCTGTCCAAATGGAAAGTAGATCTCAGAAACTTATGAAAAGAGTGCATCTGCTGGAAAAGAAACTATGGTAGCAGAAGCCAATGTAAGGGGGAAACACTAGTTTATCTGGTGCCAGCTTATGTATTCCCAGTTAGTTACTTATTCCCAGTGACAGGAAAGAGCTGCAAAAGGAGAAGACTGGATAAAAAACTATTTTCTGTTAAGAGTTTATATGGTGCAAAGAATAAAGTGAGCGTAAAGCTCAGTATATTATTTCTTGCAAACTGGCCGAACCATTAGATGTTCTTCTGCTTTTTTTTTTTTTTTTAAATGTAATAAAGCCTTCCAAATAAGCCTTGAATATTTTCAGCTAAAATAAAATTAACCTGAAAACAACAAATTATCTCTTTCTTTTTCTTTGCCTAATACTAAGGCACTGGACTTATCATTTCTCATTTAGAGCCTTCCAAACTGGAAAAATTTGCATTATTGGTGAAACTCTAATGTTGCCTATGTTTGATCATATTATGATTACTTGAATATAGAAATGCTGAAACCAGGCCATGGCTTGGAACTTTATGCTCTCCAAATTTCTTAGAGAAAATGATTTCTGCATTTCACCCTTGAAAAATGATAAGGAGGACCTTGAAACTATTTATTTTTTACAGTTTGTATTCCATTAAGAAGTTTTATTCTCCAATTCTCTTGCAAGTTTAGCTCATTTATAAGCTCACTGATGGCTGCCTAATGGATTCTATTGTGGTTGATTAATAGATAATGTTTACCAAACTGTGTTAACTATGTTTGGAATCTGCCTGAAAAAAAAAACAACTTGGTGAATCTCTGGTTGTGGCACTTAATGTTCCTGAAGGTTTTGATTGGGTTTAGCATTGAAGTCCTCCAAGTAGATTTCAGTTACATCATCCTGATTTTGCAATGCAATGTATCATTGTTTCTGTATTTCTCGTTCTTGCTGTTGATAACCCTGTTCATTCACCTCATGCCCTAAGCTATTATCATAGCTTTGAGTGTTATTCTGATAGCATTACAGTATTGCCTTTCCTTCAGCTGCAAAACTGAGACAATGTGTGGATGAAAGGTGAAAACATATCTTGCAAAACCTGTTTCTTTGTTACCAGCAGCAAAAGACAAGACAATTTTTCTCCATGTTAAGTAATCTTCTTACAAGACAAGCTTCTTTGTCTTTCCTTCATCTCAATACTTCCACCAATTTTTTTCTTGGCAGAACTGCATTTCTTCCATTGCTAGATAAACCCCCCCCCCCCCCACACACACACAAAAACTGTGATTTATGTTTATTAAGATATTTCTTGAGTATCTTCACCACATGCCAAGCATGCATGACAGAATATAAAGTGTCATCATCTATGTGCTCAATCTCAGAGGTTCACACAGTCACATTACCTTAAACTTTTAATTTGTGTACTCATTTTGATACATATGCTAGCAATCTGTTTGTTTTGATTGCTAGAGGAGGAAAAAACTTTTTTTATGTAGGGAGACATATAAAACGCAGTATATGTTCAAGTTTTTTTTTTCTTTGGTTATGAAGTGTAGCTTCACATTTAACTTATACAAATACCTCTTATCCTGACCACTTTTTCTTTGTAGGCTATTCAGCAAGCCACTGACCTCGAACTTTCTTCAGAATGTTCTCAATTGGCAGAAAACAAAAACAAAAATCGCTATGTAAACATTGTGGCCTGTAAGTAGTTGCCTTGTCACTATTTTGCATGTTGACTATAACAAGTACTTTGTATTTTTATTATGATCACTTTGTGTTAGTTTCATTGAACCAGATTTATTCTTTAGAATTTTTTTTAATAACTACAGTACTACAGTGCATCAGTTATAAGCAGTCAGAGTTGTGTGATTATTGTATATAGTCCATGATAAGTCGTCTTTTATCTGTGTTCCTTTAAACTAAAAAATCATGAAGTACAGAAATTAACTGTGAATGTTTTATATCAAACCTGTGAACATTTCATATCATAGTAAAATAAGTCAATTTATATGAATTTTTTGACAAGGGGCAGAATATTACATAAGTAGCTCTTTTCCACTCTCAAAAGTTCAAGAGCATTAGTACAGCAAACTCGATTATCCATGCGTGGATTATCCGTGCCTTGCTTCCTCTTTTTTTTTTTTTTTTTTTTTTTTTTTTTTTGTGCTGCGGTGTTTTTAATACATGTGAATGAACGTTGAGTTTGACTGCGGGTGTTGTGCTGCATCATTAACTACCCATGACCAACTTATCTTTGCTGAGTGCAGCTTTATTGTTCTATAGTCTGTAGAGATGGGCTTGATGGTGACTTCTAAGTATCAGTGACAATGGTGACGGTTCCAGAGAAGTGACAATAGTGACAGTTCCAGAGAAGTATCAGTGACAACGGTGACAGTTCCAGAGAAGTATCAGTGACAACGGTGATGGTTCCAGAGAAGTATCGGTGACAACTTTGATGATTCCAGAGAAGTATCAGTGACAACGGTGATGGTTCCAGAGAAGTATGAGTGACAAAATCACAGTTGGTGACATCAGCACCTTCAGACCGTGTAACGCTTGTCCATCAGTGACTCAGTGTATCAGTGACAGGAATCATCGAGCTTATAACCACGCAGCACTGGCCACCATAAATCACTGCCCACGGTGCAGGTGATGACACATTCAGGCAAGAAGCTGCTTTGAAACTACGGAAACCAATGGAACTACAGCTCTACAAGGCATATAGACAGATAAAATGATGTATTTAATAATCATCAATTATACAAGTTAACTCTTTTACCAACTGTATATAATTTTAAAAAGTTTGTTTTTTCTTGTGAAAATCACTGTCGCAGCTCAGTGGCGCCAAACCCATCTCCAAAGAGCAGTAATCTGTGGAGCTGGAAGTTTCGGCTGGTTACAGCGACAGGTGGCGCTGACAGTGATTCTGTCACTGATATTCAGCAAACAAGTCGCAGCCGGTGACAGTGACATACTCATATCAGTGACGTGATTTCCGACCCATCTCTAGTAGTCTGTAGTATTAGAATCTGCTGCCTCAATTTGGCACGTGTCATGGAAAGAGATCCTTTTCATAACACGGCTTGTGGCAACAACAGTAGGTCATGGCAGAAAACCAGAAGAAAGTACTTCTTACGTTAAAACTAAAGCTAGAATTAATTGAAAGGTTCAAAAAAGGAGAATCAGCAAAGAAATTATCAAGTGATTATGGAATTGGTGTTCAGACAGTTAGAAACATTAGAAAAAAACAAAGAAAAACTTGTGGAATTCACTCAACAACAGAAATTGTACATACAGTACCAATATTTTATAATTTTATATACTCTATTGTTAACAGTTCAATGTGTCAAATGTATTTTTATATACTGTGTAGTACATACGAAGGTAATTTTTCAGTAAAAAACAAAAATCATACACTGACGGAAAAAAATTCCCAACACCAAGAAGGGGTTGTGTTAGATAAATGACAGTTGGTAGGCAGTGAGAGTACATCTGTAAGATGACGTCTATGCAAATTTTGCGCTCGGCGCATACTTGTGGCGCTAGTAGCGCCTCGGAACATGCAAAGCAGGTTTGCTGTAAATACGCGCTGTAACGTTAGTGAGCGTTAGTTATCGTTGAGATTCGACGTAGTGTGTTGATGTTAGTCAAGAATGCCTTTAAGAAGACGAAGAAGCCATTATCTCCATATGCTTCTTTTAATATTCTGTAAATTTCAGTAGTTGATTTACAAAGTTTCCAATAAAAATGGATGTTTACTCTCTGTTCTTCCATGGCTAAAATGAAATGGGATGAGAATGCTTGCCACAACTCCCTTAATGCCCATCTGCCACCTGTCAGTACCAGTATAAACCAGTTTCCAGATGTTCGCTGATTGGCCAAGGATTGCTGTCTTGTATCATGTACGTGATATTTTTATCCCACTACTGTTTCGTCAGTTATGCAGTCACTCTTGGAACTTTTTGGACACAGGTTGTATATTGATGCCTACATGTACTTTGGACTGCATATACACTGCTGGACAATTGCTAAGGACGGATCATAAACGGCTATATAGCGCATAAAAAGTAAGTGTGTTTGGATGCCAAGTAAAATAAAATAATGTCAGAATGCCAGGACAATACAAGAAAGACAATTTATTGTGCTCTGAAATCCAGAAGGCTTTGGAACGTGTTCAAGGGACAAACAGGCCATTTTGTGCAGAATACGTAAACGTGAAAAAAATGCAATTACCGCCCGCAGGCGTTCCGGCGTAAGATATCCATACGGGATATGGCCACCATGGAGAGCGATGCAAGATTCCACACGTCGTGTCATGCTTTGCACAACATTATCAAGCAGCTGTTGGGGTAATTTATCCCATTCCTCTGTCAGTGCACGGATGAGGGTGTCTTTGTCTATTTGAGTGCATTGGCGACCAGCAAGACTCCTCCCAAAGCATCCCACACATTTTCATTGGTATTCAGATCTGGAGAACGTGCTGGCCATACGAGGCTTTGAATATCCTCGCTCTCAAGACACTCCTGGACAGCGACTGTTCGATGACATGTTGCGTTGTCGTCCATGAAAATGAATCTATCACCGACAGTACCACGGAACACGCGAACATGAGGTAGCAGAACATCATTAGTCTATCGTTGGCCAGTCATATTCCCAGTTGGAAGCACATAGAGGGACGTACGGCCATTGATCATGATGCCAGCTCATACTATGGCACTACATGTCGGATATCGGTCCCTTTCCTGTATGTTTGCTGGACAATATGCAGTACCACTGTCACGCCAGATCAGTTGTCGTCGACAATCAGACGATAGACTGTATCTACTCTCATCTGAGAAGAGGACAGCAGACCAGTCGTTATCAGTCCAATTGCGATGTTGATGGCACCATTGCAAACGGGCGGTACGGTGACGTCTGGACAATGGGATGCACACAACAGGACGGCGGGCGTATAGTCCTCCTTCATGCAAACGTCTGGCGACAGTTTTTCGGGAAATCCGCTTGTCAGTAGCAGCCATAAACTGATTTGCTACCTCACTAGCTGTGCTGCGCCGGTGTCTTTGTGTTGATAGCACTATGTACCGATCTTCTGCAGGTGTCGTACTGCGAACACGACCTCCCCCGTGACATTTGCTACACTCTCCATTTGTTTGAAATGATTTCCAAAGCCTTGAAACAACACTGTGGCTGACGTCGAACTCCCTGGCAAAATCTGTTATTTTTCGCCCTTCTTTAATCTTCCCAATAATACGGCCACGCGTAAAATCAACTAGGTGATGTCGGGAAGACATGCTGAAAATTGCAAGTTCTTCAATTGATTCTTTCCCGTTCAACTTTGCGTTTGAACAACAACGGTCAATACGCGTCAAATCCTTTACATCTCTTATCAGCGCTATGACGTCATGAACAAGTTCGGCAATCCAAAATTTGCATACGCACAACACGTCTTACTGTATTCCGCACTTATGCTAATTTCCACATTTTCCTGCCTTCCATTTTAGGGTTGCTATCGTTTCTATTGTCATCCGTCCTTAGCAATTGTCCGGCAGTGTATTAAGAGAGAGGCCACACTGAAGAAATTAATAAGCATGTAAAACTTGGTTGGAGTACATTTGGAAGGAGCAGTACAATTTCTCATGCCCAATTTACCACTATGTCGTAAAATAAAAGTGTTTAGTTAATGCATCCATTTCTTACTATGGATCAGAGTCTGTGGCAAACTCAAAGAAGTGTGGAGAGTTTCATGCTTGGTTTAACCAAGAAAGGCAGGAAAAGAAACTCGTGAATCAGGGAACTGACAAGTATTGATCATATCATAATCAAAGTAATAGCTCGCTAGGGGCTATGGGGCGTAGGCTTGACCACCATTGGACAACTAAAATACTAGACTTGATGCTGAAGGACAAAAAAATTCCCAGAAGCAGATGACAGGGAAAATGGGTAAGTGAAACTCGAAAGGATGCCTGAAGGACTGGACTTGGAAGAGAATTGTTTAAAATAATAGAGTTTCAGAAGAGACTTGGGGAGGCCTTTATCCAGCAGTGGATTAAGAATGGTTGATGATGATGACATTGAAGGAATATATTTTGTAAATTATGATTAAACTTTTTGTGATTGGATGCACAGCTTGAAAATTTTAAATTCATTTTTGAAATGTAGTAATAGTGAAAGTGTAAACACAGTAGACTGACATTAGTGGCTATGGAAAAAAGTAGTGCTTCCATTTTCAAGTTCCCATGACTGCTTGTCAAAGTTCTACACCATATCAGTTAGTGCACGAGTTGATTGGATATGTGTATACCTTGACACACTAGTATTTGTAATGGTTTCTCTTGATGCTAATGTGTTTTCATCGCATTGTAGATATTCTGTAAGTTCCACAGTATTTGCTAATTCAATTGCAACATGTCATTTTTCAACTGCTTATGTCATGGAGGATTTAAATTTTTATTTACTAGAAGTTGAGGTTCATTTTGAAAGTAACGAGCTTTTTACCTATGTAATAATGTTTTATTACAACTGGTTATAAAAAATGATTTAAAGACAACAATTATTAATTTAAAAACAAGCATGTGCTTGCTAGTTGATTATAAAGATACAATGTTTACCTAGATTTTTTAACTGCTCCACAATAGTACAAGAAGATTGTAGCTCCGTCCTATATAACTGATGAAGCACCACAAAGGTCTGATGAAACAGGACTTGTGGTTCAGTTCTAAGACATAGACCATTGTTTAAAAAGACTATATAGTTTCATGAAATCCATGTGCTGTGTTGTGTATTTATATCTTAAAATTATTGTTGTTTTTATTGATTGAGAGTGCTGAATTGATTGAATTATTTGTATGCATACTCTATTTGTTTCCAGACTTGTGCAGCTGTGTGCAGGGTTGGGACATGTATGACGATGTTGAGATGTCCTTTATTATCTGTGTATCTACAGGGTGGTCGAAAAGTCCCCTAGGGGTTTCGATTGACAACTGTACAAAAGTGAACAGATCTACAGCAATGTGGTTTGCGGCATTTGAAAAAGCAAATATTTGAGTTTAATAATCTTACCTTAATACACCTCTACATGTGTGCCTTTGGTGGTAAATGACACATCCAGTCGGTATTCAGTTTCTTCCCATGTGCGCTCCAACATGTCAGAATCGATTCTATCAAACATTGCTGCAATGCACTGTTTGAGCTCCTGAAGGCTGCTTAATCTTTCCCGGCAAACCATGTCCTTAAAATAGCCTTAGAGGAAGAAGTCTAAAGGAGTGCTAACCGAGGACCGCAGTGTCCAAGGAATAGGACCATCTCTGCCAATCCATCTGTCGGGAAACTCATGGTTAGGTATTCACGAACGTCAAGTCCCCAATGTAGGAGAGTGCCATCTTGTTGCAGTATGACGTTTGGTTGCAAATTTTGCAGTTGAGGAACCGCAAAGTTCTGAAGCATGTCCAGGTAATTATTCATTTGCACTGTGGGCTTGGAGAAGAAAAATGGCCTAATTACACGATTATTCATGAGCCCACACTAAACATTCACCTTTGGACTGTGCGCGACATGCTCCCTGACTGAATGTGGGTTTTCACTGCCCAGTATATGAACGTTCTGAGTGTTGACTTTTCCGTGCATGTAAAAGGTTGCCTCATCTGAGAACATTATACGGCGTAGGAAACTTTCATCAACTTTCAGCCACTCCAACATATCCCGAGTGAATGCTAAGCCCTTAGGTCCATCGTTCGGTTTAATTTGGTGTAGGAGTTGTACTTTGTATGCAGTTAGTTTCAGGCATTTGTGAAGCATTCCCATCAATGTGGATTGTGGAACATTCAGTTGTTAAAAGGCTCTTCTCGTGGACTTGCTAGGACTGCGAGTGAAAACCTCCTGTATGCTCTGCACAGTTTCTTCACTGACAGGGGGTCTGCCACTTCTTTGGCAGTCCAGAATCCAAGAATTTCTTCTGCCACGCTCTGATACAGATATTACTCGATGGATCATTCTCATATGTCCGATGGTAATTTCTATGTACCATAATCACAGACTTCGTCTCAAAAAACCAACACACGTACATTGCTTTCTCCTGCAGCGACATTTTCAGTTGTTTTTCAGTCGGTGTCGGTATTTGCAAGCACATAACGTCATCTGTTTGAAAAAGATGGCGTTAAAAACTTGAATATTTGCTCTTTCAAATGCTGCAAACCACATTTATTCTAGTTATTTCACTATACATCGCTTCCCAGTTATAACACGAGTTTGTGGGTTGGGAACTGACCCCTCATTATAAGACAACCATATCATAACCAAAAGCTGCAATAGCATTGTGTCAAGGCATGGGAAACAGAAAAAGCCCACAGTATAAATGATGGCATTATATCTGGGGAGCACTGTATATCAATATTATGACATAAAACATTTTTTATATATATTTTATTGTAGATTGTTTCATTAACTTCAAGTTTCAGTAAATGAAGAGAAAAATGTTTCAAATATTCAGTAAGTAACTGCTTCTTTTTTTTTTTTTTTTAGATGATCACAGCAGAGTTGTACTTAAGACTATACCAGGGCAGAAAAAGTCAGCAGATTACATAAATGCAAATTACATCGATGTAAGTATTAGTATTGTAACATTTATAAAAAAGAATAAAAGTTTCTTTTCACAGGTGGCAGACAGAGCCTAAATTTACAAATTAGAACAATTTTGTTTTAGAATATTTTTTACCACCACGTATTGGTACCAAAATGTTCAAGGCCTTTTGACCATGGTAACTTTAATGTAATAAAGATTCATGAAAAGTTCCATGGCCATTCAACAACAAGAAATTCCATTTTATTTTAGGTGAAAGTGAATTAATTGCCTTTGATTTTGCATATAAACAAAGTCCAGTTTTATTTTGCCATCATCAACCCTGTAATTTTTATCAATCAACTTGAAAATTTTGATACACACAATTAACGTGGATTACAAACATCAAACAGAAGTCATTGCTCTTTCAACGTTTATAAGTGAGTCACGGAAACATTCTCATCGGCCGCCACCGGGAATCGAACCCAGTGTCTTCCAGCTGCACGGCGGACATGCTACCACTGCATCACAGTGGCCTCGAATTGTCCAGACTCTATGTGAGTCTAGAGAATTTGAGGCCGCTGTGGTGCAGTGGTAGCATGTCTGGCACGTAACTGGAAGACCTGGGTTCGATTCCCGGTGGCAGCCGATGGGAATTGTTCTGTGACTCGCTTATAAACATGCAAAGAGCAATGACTTCTGTTAAATGTTGAAAAATTTGCTGAGAAAGTTTTGGAAATGTCTGAATTTCTTTGGGAGCAGGCTGTACAAATTTAAATTTGGGGCACTGAAGTGGGAAGGAAGGTTGAAATAGTAAATGCATATGCAATAGTAATAAACACTGAATGCAGTGGCAAGAGAAAATGGAGAAAGGCCAGTGCTGTGGGAACAGTGATGCCTGACGTGAATTACTACAGCAGTTCACTTGTCAGAGGAAACCCAAGAATGTGTGGTGCTGGATATGTGGTATAAATTACTGCAGTTGAACCGTGAAGATTTGTCTCATGAAACTGTACAGTTGAGCCACTTTATTTTCTAGTTTTTTGGGTTTTTTTTTTTTTTGCTAAAGTAAAGAACTATTAAATGTTGGTTGGGGTATTTCTGCATTTCACATTAAACTCAAAGAATGTAATTGTATATTACAAAAATCTAAATTTTTTTTTTTTTTAAGAGATGGCAGCTTTTGATAATTGATTATATTCATACAAGTGCAGTGTTTCTATGCATGCTTTGAAGAAATCGCCATTTTCTGATATAATTTGACTTTCCAATTAAAAGAATGCGTATTGATTTTCTGAGGATATTAAGTCACCTTTGCACACAAGATGTAGTGTAAGAAGCATCAGTGATAGTGTAAGAAGCATCAGTGAGTCCGGTATTTCTCTATTCATTGCTCCTTTCGTGCTTTCCCTCCATTCTATCGTTCCCACTTCATCAGCACCTGTTTGCTACTAAATTATGCTAGCAAACCTATTTGTTAGTTTTGCACAGTGTGATGCATTGACTTATAGAAAAATACTGGTGTGTTCTAGCATTTTGTTGCAAAGCAATTCATTCTTATTGATCTTCAATAAAAGCAAATCAGTATTTTGTATCTATATATGTGAAAATGTCCATAGCAATACAATATGCCAAACCGAAAAACAAGAATGCTAAAATCTCTTATTTATCTGAATGTTAATGAATAACCTTTTGTTAATGTGTTCTACAAAGTATATGTTTCACACTTGGCTCACTATTACTGAGAGTTGCTTGTTTATTTTTAGTGAGAATAATTGGCAGTGAAACACATAACACACAAAACATTAGAAAAATTTTTGATGTTGATATCTCACGCTTTAAGTTACGTAAAAATTAACAAGTAGTGGGGCGTTTCGGTAGCCACTTCTACCTTCATCAGCCATGTAATGAAACACGTGGTATTAGCAACAGTTGTTGCCAGATTCCAAAATAGCTTTCCAAATCGCAGGTATGTTAAAAGGTGGCTTTTAACATACCTATGATTTGGAAAGCTATTTTGAAATCTGGCAACAACTGATGCTAATACCATGTGTATCATTACATGGCTGATGAAGGTAGAAGTCGCTGCTGAAACATCCCACTACTTGTTCATTTTTACATAACTTAAGCGTGAGATGTCAATGTCAAGAATTGTTCTAATGCTTGTTTTTTTTGTTGTGGTTTCAAGATTTGTAATGGATATTTACTAGAAAAGCACTGTTCTAATTTCGTCCCTTTTGTTATGATCCAGTCATGTCATGTAAAAAGAGCATGATAGCTATTAACATCTAATTGTTTTTCAAAATGGTGAGTTATAAGTTTGATTTTCATTCGTTCTGTTCGTTCGTTCATGTAGGAAGAATTAGGTCTACCTTGGTTAACATCCTTTTTGTGCTCAGCCAGACATTTAGTAATGCTGCAAAATGTGCTGCTGATATAACTGTTGTAGCAATTGAAGTGGAAATTGGATTTTTTTTTTTTTTTTTTTGTACTCACCAAGAACATTGAGGTCTTCAGCTTGATTTCTGTTCCATAGGTTAAGTTCCATGATAATGGGATTAGATTTGATACCAATCAAATAACCATAGGATTTGAAAATTTGATGTGACTGGTAGGTAGACTTGTCAAGAAAAGGAATACATCTAGTAAATTGAAATTATCTTTAACACTTAATCTAACATCTAATAACATCTAATGTGTTTTTTTTTTCTTCTAGGAAATATTTTATTTCAAAACACAAATTTTCAGAGAAAACTCTTCTTCTTCTTCAGGCAGTCTTTTGTTGTCACTTTTTCTCCCCTAGTATTGCGGTTGCAGTTAACCCCGACGGTTACATTATTTTTCACCAAATCTGGCCAGATGTTGGGCAGGGACAAACCTCTGCAGTCATTGATGATGGAATTCTGATTTTTTCTCAATTTCTATTCCTTCTTTTAATTTTCTGTTTTGAAAGTTGCTTTGGAAACTGATTACTTTATGGGAATTCTGGTCCATGTCGTGACCAGTTTCTGTAAATGCCTACCTAATCCTGTCTTGTTGGAGCAATTTTTATAGCTGCTTTATGTTCTGCTATTCGAGTTTCTAGTCCATGACCTGTCTCTTCTATGTAGGGTAGTTCACAACTACATTTTACCTCATACATTTTACTTATTACATAACATGAGCTTTATTCAAAAAATGGAAATTATCTGTTAACCTCTGAAAAATGAATAGTAATGGAATTCATAACTTCAAACTTTTTAATGAGTTTTTCCACCATATCATTAGGAAGTGGTGGTGAGCGGTAATGGTTTTAATATTCTTGTATTCAAGGGCCAGAGGTCGTGGGCTGTCGCAGATGATTTTGGCATGAGGAATAAAAGAAATGAGCACAGAGAACTTGTAGGCATCAAAAGTGTGAATGGTTAGTAACCACTGTAGGCTTATGAAAAACAGAACATTCTATCTTTTTCCCATTTCTTGAAAGACGAACATCCATAAAATTAATGGAATTGTTGACCTCTTCACGGGCAGTAAACCTGTTGGAAGGGAAAATTTCAGTGAATCTTGAGGTGAGCTAAAGTAAATCCTGAGAAGAATGAGACCAGACAACAATTATATCACTGATGTAACAAAGCCAGACAGCGGGTTGAAAATCGCATGTAGTGACAACGGAATGCTCAATATTTTGCAAAAAGATTTCTGTGAGAGGAAGTAGTAGTGAAGATCCCATTGGGACTCCTTGTTGTTGGAGATAGAATTTATTGTTGTAGCAAATTGACAATTATCTCTCAAATTGTGCAAGCAGTCATACAGGTTTTTGGTAAGAGTGCCAGGGATATCCTTCAGGTGTGGGCTGTAATTGCATATTGTTTGTGGAAAATGTGGGCTGTATTACACATTATCTATGCATTTGTTTGTATGTACATATATGCATGTAGAAACAAATGCATAAATAATATGTAATTGTATATGAATATCATATGCAGCTTTCAAAATATTTGATTCTACTGTTTGTAGTAAGTGGATTCTACTATTTATGTCTATTTCACTGGTGTGGCATAGTCATAATGTTATGGGGAATGTTTCACTAGTGTGATTGTGTAGTGACCAGAGTATTTCAGAGCAGCTAGTAGTCCTAAGTAAAAGAAGAGCACTGTGCTTCATAATGTAGACTTTTGCTAGGAACTCATTAGAATTTCTGCAAAGAATTAATTTAGAGCTAAATATCTCTTTCATTCACAGCACATGACATGTTGCTGAAATGTATATAGATTATGGGTTTATTTTACAGTACGGTACATATGCATAATGCTAAACTTAGTCTGTGCTAACGAAGCAACATTTCATAGTTGTGGGAACATAAACAGGCATAAATTTTTATTTAAAGGGTTCCAGCAATAAGTAACCAGCTGTGATGCTCTTTAGTGCCAATGCTTTCTGAGCTTTGGCTGTCAAGTGGACACTAGATTGGTTACTAGTGCTGCCCATGTCAAAACAAAATTAGAGTAAACTTTCATAATTTCCTATAGATGTGATATATATTATGACATGTGTTATGATATTAATCAAAATTTATGTGATTCATTCAGTGGGGATATAAAATTGTACCTAATTTCATTTAAAAAAATTACATGTCTTTAGCCTGATTAGTTTTCATGGCATTAATCTTCAGAACGCCACTCTTTCTTAGACACTTTGTATTTTTATCAGTATAGAATAAGTTAGCAGAAATGCTGTATCTCAGTAGCTGAGATTCTAGCTTTTAAAACCACTGAAGTCTGGGTCTCAAGCAATAGTTCAGGTATAGATGTTGTTTTTGTACTTTGCTTGTGATTCCTTTCTTGTTCTGGACATGGTAACTGAAGATTTGGGATGGGCAAATGTCACTGTACTGCTTGATATTCTCAGAGATTGTTGAACTGTAAAAAACTATGTTGGTACCATAAATAACCCTAAATTTGTGTCACATGGTTTTAGATGACAGAGCAGCTTAACTGTGATGTACTAAAAGGCTGTTTCATTCACATGGATCTTTAATTTCCAAGACTAATATCTAGTTTCAGATATAAATGGAAATGCAGATGTAACTTGATTCCATGAATTATGACAATTTATGTTTTATGTGGTAAGTGGTGGAATTCAGCTGTAATCAAAGCTAATTTCTATCTCAGTGGGTAAAATTAGTTACTATGTCTTAATTGTTAATGTCCATCCATTCTATCAAAGTATTTTGTTATTGGTAAACTATTTTGCAATTGTACTATCAATCTGTGTAATCAGATTTTTGACATTTGCATGTGTGTGTGTGCAAATATGAAGATCAGTCTGATTTATAGACATACCCATATGTGTATAAGTTAACCCATATGTGTATAAGTTTACCCATATGTGTATAAGTCAACCCATATGTGTATAAGTCAACCCATATGTGTATAAGTCAACCCATATGTGTGTAGTGTGTTTCCATATTGTAAAAATTATTCTCCTCTTATTTCTAATGCCTGAATCATACTAAGTAGCACAGTATTGTTCTCATATTTGTTTTTATTTGAAAATGTATTGCTATGAAGTTTAGTCATGAAGGGATGAATTTTTAATTTTGAGATATGTGTTTGTAATTGAGAACTGAGTAACACAATTTTCGTGTTACATTTTCTTATCTGTTAGAATGCTTGATTTATTCATATTTTTTATGTAAATGTGTGTTTTAGGGTTATAGCAAGCCAAATGCCTATATTGGAACTCAAGGTCCCTTACCATGTACATTTGATGACTACTGGAGGATGATATGGGAACAGAGAGTGTTTATTATAGTCATGATAACCAATCTAGTGGAAAGGGGACGGGTAAGTGTTACTTCCTGACTGACATTTTTAACACACTTTTCACTTCCCCAACATTTTGAACTCTTCATAAGTGCATGAACCCATTCCTTTCCAGTTTCAATACTAAAATAAAACAGCAATTATTTTAAAACATACATAGTCAACATCTTATGCACTTCAATTTGAAACACATATAACATGCTACCCAAGTTTGTTGGTAAATTTCAGTGTAAGTTTTGTAAAATAATTGCTAGAACACCTGTGATGATTATTGCAGTATATCTCCTAAGGGGTAAAAAAAACCCCATCCATTTATCTCAGTTTTTATTGCAAGGGAAAGAAAACATGCTTTTATACCTGTTCTGAATTGATTAACTAAGAATTAGAACTTAGTGAATAGGTAATTAATCTATGACAGTTCTGGGTATCAAAGAAAAACCTGGGAATACATTCATAAATATTTACTTCCTCAACTATTTTTCTTGTGATCATAACAGGCTTTTCTCTGAAAAACGCTGATAAAAATCCAGAAATAGTTATGTTCCTGTGATGGTGATTTGTGGGTGTCTTTTGTCCAGCATTGAACCTTGATTTCCACCTTTTGTAGTTGTAACGTGGTGTAATGTCATACAACTAATGAAGGCCAAATAATATGTGCCTACATAGCATGCATGGTTATGATGACAGAATTAAGCAAACTGCTGTCATGCACATTTTGTGAAGCTGACCTAAGATTACTCATGATATTGGTGAAAGTGAGTCTTCACTGCCGTGAGTGACATAAATTTGTTTTCCATGTAAACAGAGTGATATATTGCCAAATAAAAAAAGAAAGAAAAATTCAAACAAAAAGTAGGAATTGTACACCAAATTATACTCAAAATAGTATAACTATACTAAAAATCAAAAATTTCTTGGTGTAGAATACAAATAAAATTTTCCAAGCTTTCACACATAAACCAGATGGCTTTCTCAAGGAAGGTAGACAGCTAACTGCACACTGGATAATAGAATGTCACCACATATTTGGAATCGATTCTTCAAATAATGCTGAGTTTTCTACCATAGTACCACGTGCCCAACCAACGTGACCTCGTTTCTTCGAAATATCATGTTTGCTCCTAATCATGTATTGTCTAGTCAAGTCACTGCGTTGAAAGTGTTGAAACATTCTATTTTCCAGTTTGCAGTTAGCTGTCTACCTTCCTTGAGAAAACCATCTGGTTGATGTGTGAAAGCTTGGAAAATTTTATTTGTATTCTACGCCAAGAAATTTTGGATTTTTAGTATAGTTATACTATTTTGAGAAGAAAGAAAAAGTTGGTAACCAGTGTAGGTAGGCAGGATATCCCCTTAAAGTCATCTGTTTCCAAAGCAATTTTCAAAAAAAAAAAAAGCTAAAAGAAGGAAAAGAGATTGAGAAAATCAAAATTCCATCATCAATGACTGCAAAGGATTTTCCCTGCCTAACATCTGGCAGGATTTGATGAAAAATAACCGTAACCGTCAAGGTTAACCGTAACAGTGATAGTGATGGGAATAAGTGACAACAAAAAGACAGCCTGAAGGAGGAGAAGGGTTTTCTCCGAAAATTTGCAATTTAAATAAAAAATTTCCTAGTAAAATTCCCATAATAGTTGCATTTGATTAGTAAAAGGATTTGAAGATTTACTCTATAAATAAAAAAAGATACCAAACACATTTTTATTTCTACTTTACCAAAAAACATTTTTGACATGAAGTACTATGAGGAAGTGCATGGAAATTCTAAAGTGCAATTGCTTTTGTTTAGTGACATAAATAAAAATCTGAAGCCACACAACCATGAAAAGTGATTTCTACAAATTAGTTGATTGACAACCAATGATTGGATAATGCATAACCTTTCTGCTGCACAATGTACTGTTTGTTATCTTCTGCTTTTAAAAGCTGAAATTGCATATGGTGCATTGTGTGTGGTACCATTGTTGAACTGATTCGTTTTCATGACTAACTGGTAAGCAGGGTCCAAAACTCACCTCACCTTTTTATTCCTTTTTTTTTTTCCCCCTATTTTTTTTTTTTTTTTTTTTTTTGGTAGCTAAATCATATGATCCAGTTAAATTTCATAAATATGTGTCCAACCATGGAAGGTCAAATTATATTTCTTCACTGTTTCCACCTGCCTTGTCTTGTTAAATCTTGAATGAATCTTCATGCATCAGATGATTTAAATGAAAACTATATTTCCAGCTTTCACTAAATTATCTCCTTCCAACTAAATGACATTACACTTGACGCAGCAAAAAAAAAAAAAAAAAAAAATTTCAGTTTTTGGTGAAGATTATTAAATTACAGCTAGAATATGGGACTCACAATCAAAACTTGCTATGCATTTCCTGTTGTACATGATGCATAGCTTTTCCATTAGTTTGCCTGTGCTTGTCGAAAAGATGGATTCAAAATATTTGTTGGTCAACAGATACATGATGTAACCACTACCAAGAGTATGGTAGGTGGTGTTTTTCTTGTGGATGGCATAATGGTGTAGTTGTAGTTAGCATGATGCCCCAGCTTTCAGAAGCTGCATTGTAAAAATTGTATTTGCAACAGGTAGCTTATGCATGTGCTGAATTTTCCAGATATTTACTAACTTTTCCTGATCGAAAACACTCAGTACAGGATGTAAACACACATTTGTGTTTATGTACATCTCTGGATGAAGTAATCAGACTGGAAATTGTTTTTTTTTTTTTTTTTTTTGGGCTTCAGAAAGATTTAGCCATCATCAGATTTTCATGGTTTTCCCAAATTTTTGTGATTCTGATACAAAATTTTCTCACAAACTGGTAGAAATATACATTTGAATTTTGCTCTTTCAAATTGGATGGAGAAAAACAATTCCAGTTTCATATCAGTGAACATGACCAAAGTTATCCATATAAAATCAGATATTTTGAAATGCTTAAGATACTTTTATAGATTCTGTCATTACAACTGAATATTCACAACATTCAGAGTAGCTCCTTTTTCTAGTTAGTTAGACCTACAGGATAGCTTAATACTAGAAAAAAAAAGAATAAGGGATTACCTGAACTATCTGCATAAAGTTTTTTTATCTATACACATTGTAGTTTTGTTTTCAAAATAGTAACTCAGTTAAAAAGAAATTCAAATGTATTTGATTAAACATAATGAAAAACTTGGTAACCATTGATGTCATGGCAATTCCTAGACTAAGATATATTATAAATTTTACTAAAGTATGGGATTTACTTAGGAATAAAAGGATATTACTTACAGTCGAATTTTTGGGTAGCATCCCTACAATTCCTCAGGTCTACACTGTAGTAGGTGTTACCATTCGTAAGCTAAATTTCAACCTTTCAAATCATTTAATGTTGTACCTGTTCTTCTCTCTATTTCCAGTCCTTCTGAAAATAGCATTTTCCCAAGAGAAAATTTTCAAAAAGACTGGAAATAGAGAGAAGAAGAGGTACAACATTAAATGATTTGAAAGGTTGGAATTTAGCTCACGAATGGCAACACCTGTTATTGTGCAGTTTTGAGGAAGGGTAGAGGGGTTCTACTTGAAAATTCAACTGCAAGTAATATCCTTTTATTCCTAAGTAAATCCCATAATTTAGTGAAAAAAACAACAAAACTTCCAGTGAAATTAAAAAAAAAAAATTATGAAAGACAAAGAATGAAATGTGTGCTTTTAAAACAGATTTATATGGGCAGAGTCAGTTACGTCTGAGGTAATCAGGTGATGCAAATATGATTTATTGTAAAATATTTTAAGTATTTTGAATGATAGGATGGGAATGACTGGAACTTGATTTCCTTATGAAAGAACAACTTCATAAAATATTAGTTTTTAATAGTTGTCTGCAAATTAAGGAATTTCTGTTTTATCATTTCTAAACAATTCATATTACTTAATTTCCACTTTTGTTGTTAATGCCGACACAATTTTCACAGTGATGAACATTCATCAATGTGTGATGCATGTTAACTGTGTTATATTTTACAGTTCCACATTTTTATTTATAATTCATGAAGCACCTAATATATTTTTTCGTAGCCTCTCTTATTTGTTGAAGAATTGCATTTATGAAATGGCATGTGCTAAAGACATGTATAAGTTCCATGCTTTGTAGAACCAGGGAATAATTTACTAGCTCAATATACCTGGTTAGGGAAACCATTAAAAAAAACGAGAGAATGCTGTGGTACTCTTTATAGATAATTTACGCTATGCGTCTTTCTCATACCCAGATCTTTGTGGATGAGAAATAAAATGAGTGATTTGAGAGTATACGTTTGTTTACATATAACATATTGCATTTATTCATGTCACTCATGACCACACTGAGCCACAGTCTGGTACATACTAAGTGGAATTAAATCATAACAACAAACAATAAAATTTACTAATTCCTGGAATTGCACTCTATTTAGATAGGTGGATTAATTAATGTTATTTTTGTAAAACCCATGAAAGAAGATATGTGAATCATAAAAGTAAATACTTACTAAACTATGGCAGCAGCAACAGTGTTTCAACTGTTTAGTTTTTCAAAAATAATATTTTTATTATTATAAATTATTCACATTTAGACAAATGTGAGAAATGACACTGATGAAATGTGGTGTAGCTACAAAAGTCCATCTGCATGTGCACATGCTAAAATGGGACCTCAAGATAGAAAGAAAAGCTGAATCACAAGTGTGTTAGTGAGGGCTGGATTGGTTACTTTTGGTCTAGGATATTTACAGGTTACACGCCCTCATGTTATACATCATTTTAAAGCTTTCATCAATAGCAGGTAACCCAGGTACCGCTTCTATCAAGAGGACGCCAAATTTCACTACAATGCACCGTTTTTGAGATGTTTGAGAAAATCAACCTAGGTGGCTCACTGACTACTTCCATCACCCATTTTCTTTACATCTCAAGTTTTTAATTGGGATTTACTTTACTACTGTTGGGAAAGATGCATAGCATCAAAAGTCATGAATTGTAAATTAAGGTCACGAATGTTTTGCTTCTTGTGTTTCCAGAAAGCTTTACTGATCCATGTGAATAAAAGTCTGCTGTCAGATGTGAGGTTAGGAAAGAAAATTCCAGTCCCATGTGCAGCGTGAGCCACCCTGATATGGAATAGTGAAAAAACTTTTTTAAATATTTCAATTTTAAAACATTGTCTGTAATTTTTACCAGAATTTTTGGAAACCTGAAAAAAGAATTGAAAAGTATAATGCACTTTGTGTATGTCTCATTGTAAAGGGGAGAATGATGCAAAATGGGCTTTCTTATGTATCGGTGTCATCCAATAGTCTCGTTTGGTAAGGATGCTGGTTTCTTGCAGTGCTTGAGCTATGCAATATTATGTGGATGGTCTTACCATAAATACTGTTACAAAGTATTAAATGAAATAGCAAAAGAAATTTAGAGATATTTTAATATACCTGTGATATGACACAAGTAATACACTTGTGAGTACATGGCACCACTCACTTTTCAAAATGGCATCCTTTTGGCTTCACACAGTTCTTCAGTATCTATGGCCACTCATCAATAGCTTTATGCAAGCTCTCCACAGGGAAAGCAGCTACCTGCGCCAAAGAGCGTTTGAGACTTTCAATACTGGGGTGTCACTTTCTGCAAGCCATGTCCTCCACTGTGGCCCACAACTTGTAGTCCAATGGGTTGAGGTCTGGGTTGCTTGAAGGCCAATCAGCTGGAGAAATGAATGTCTGGCACATTAGCCTGAAGCCACTCATGGGTTGACTTTCCGGACTTGCCAACAAGGCATGCTCTTTTGCGCAGGCCTTGTGGGCAGGTCCGGAATCCTGTCAGTTTTGGAAGCGTGTGTGACTCACATTTTTTATCACTGGCTCGAAAACCCTGTCCTAGTATTACTTTGGCGGATGTTTTCACTCCTTTCTCACAGAAATGGAGCTCCGTGGTACCATCATAGAACACTCCCCACCAAACCATGACAGAAGCCGGATGGTGGCCCCTCACGATCCTTGGAGCTTTCTCATGAGATTGACGCATACATCCTGTCATTTTGGTGGTTGAAAGCCTCTTCAATCATGAAAATTTTTTCATGAGAGAAAAGGACCTGTCTGTGACGATTGTCTGCATAATGCTGCAGCAAATGTTTCGCTTTTAGCATCCTCTGCTGCTTCAGTTGTAGAGTGAGAAAGTGTCCTGTACGCTGCCAGTAAGCTCTCACACTTAGGTCACTCCACAGCACGCATGACATAGACATTCTTGAAATGTTTAGCTCACGAGCCATCGCTGATTGTTTTCTGACAGGATTACATCAAATACAGGCTGCCATTGCTTTCACCAGCCAATCAGTCCTCATGGTACATGGTCGACCATTTTCTGGGGCAGTCAGCAACGGTCCCAGTCTCAAGGAACCTTTTTTATAGTCCGGTCAGCAAAAATTTGGCTGATTTTCAGCTTCTTGAGCATGTTGAAAATCTCGGGAGCTGATTTTCCAACTTTGTGTAGTGCTATTACAGCAAAGCGATTCTCATAATCACCCCTCTCCATGCCAAGTGCTTCATGAAACACGTTATTTCCTCTGTGACTAAATGCACAATGATTCACTAGGTTCTTCATGCCTCCTGGCTGGTTGGTAACATTGCACACTGGTTGCACGCCATCTGTCGAACGTTTGTAACAGTATTTATGCTAAGACTGGGTATTTGTCATTTTCCCTCCAGCTTGACTCGGTTCCTTCCTCTAATTTTATTTACCC
The DNA here is from genome assembly GCA_039090855.1 of Macrothele yani. Lineage (NCBI taxonomy): Eukaryota > Metazoa > Arthropoda > Arachnida > Araneae > Macrothelidae > Macrothele > Macrothele yani. Next base: position 153,226,892 of record CM077011.1, read on the forward strand.
TAACCACAAGCCTTTGGGATCTTGTTCCCGTCCACCAAAGGGGCGATTAGTTCACACACACACACATCCAACCAGCGACAGTAAGAGAAAGGGGAAAAAATCATCTGTGATGTCCTCCAACTCATCATAACCAAGCTTTTCTTCGCAAAATTTTCTTCAGAAATTCTGGGTTCCTCCTTAAATTTAGACAATAGAATATCTGAACAACTTTTGAAAATGTTAAATAACTAGTTTGTAGTCTGCATTAAACCATAAAACTTCATGATGCTGCAAGTGTTTATATGATTAACAACCCTGCACTCATCCCTACCTGTTTTGCAAAAATGAAATGTGACACAGTCACTCACCTCTGTATTGTGTTCTGCCTAATAAGTGTTGTATTTGTAAAGATGCTACCAGCATGGTGAACAAAACACACACACACCAACTAACAGGTTGTTTCCTCTTTAACTGTTGCAGAAATTGTTTTTCTAATCTCACTCCTAAAAATAAATGTATGCCCACAAGCAGGAAAAAGATGAAGCAGAAAAAATTCTTAAGCTTGCTTTGTCTGCTGAGAGAAAAGGAAAAAGTTTTTCCATTGCTTCTGCTGGAAGCTGAGGCAATACCTCAACAACAGGTTAAACAGAAACATGCATGTAGCTTCTGTGGCTTCATATTTATACATGTATATTAGAAGAATGTACATACATACATACATACATACATATCACTAAGCTGTTCTCTGACATTCAGAGGTTAGCTCCAAAAAGAAATACAAACTACCAGATATTTTTACTTACTGTTGCCGTATCCAACTTCTCCATTTACAGCGATCTTGACATACAACTCGGGCTTCACTGATATCCATTACACACCATACACAAGAACTTTTATACTTCATACTCATAACCTTTTTCTCATGCAGACACTCCTGAATCTGATCCACCCATGTCTTCCTTGGCCTTCCTCTGCCTTTCCTTCCTGCCACTTGGGCTAAAATGATTTTCTTAGTAAGCATCTCATCACTCATTCTTTCAACATGGCCAAACCACCGAAGCATATTGGTCTCCACCTTGCTAACAACATTTTGCTTCACATCACACAACTGCAATGCATCTTCATTCCTCACACAATCAGACCGTGTCTTGCCACAAACCCCCTGTAAGTAATGCATTTCTCCAGCACACAAACGACTCCTATGTTTCTTCTGCAGTACCCAGGTTTCACTGCCATACATCAGAGTAGGAACAATTGCACTTTCATACACAGCCATGCAGGACTCTCTAGAGAACCCATCATTCTTGTGAAAACCTCCCAAAGCAGCTATGACTTTTAATGAAGAATTCACATGCCTACTAATTTCATCATCCAATTTGTTCTCTGTGTCAAACATGCTTCCTAAATACACAAACACACTCACCTGGTCAATCACAGTGCAGTTTATACTTACATTACATTGAGTGCTACCAGTTGCTCTCTCAAACACCATAACTTTGGTTTTTCCCTTATTTATACTCAGTTTGAATTTCATGCAGACTTCGTACATCCAAGACAAGATAATCTGCACACACGGATATCACCAAGACATAAACCACTATCACCTATTTTGGTATCCCACATTCACGCGTCCATAAATATATTAAACAGCCATGGTGACATCACGCAACCTTCTCTATCTTTTGCACCAATAGAAACCCATTTTGATAAAACACCATTCACTCGTACACAAGCTTTGCTACCAGCATACATGGCTTTTACACTATTAAGTAGATTTCCAGTAACACCATATTCATTCAATACCTTCCACAAAAGTGTCCTATTTACTCAGTCGTAAACTTTCTCTAAATCTATGAAGGCAGCAAAAACTTTCTTATTAACAGCCAGATACTTTTCAATCATCGTGCGTGATGCAAAAATCTGATTAGGGCAGCCTTTACCAGGCACAAACCTACTCTGAACATCCCACACTTTATCTGATGTAAGACCCTGTACTTTTTCAATAACAACCTTACCAAACACTTTCCGTGGCACACTTAGTAGGCTAATACCACGATAGTTCTTGCATTTAGTCTGATCACCTTTTCCCTTATAGCATCTTCGATCCTGAAGGACCATTCCTAACTCCCAGCACAACTGGAAAATTTCAGTTAACCAGTCAATTACAGAGTCACCACCATATTTCAACATCTCGGCAGTTATGCTATCAACTCCCGAAGCCTTATCATTCTGAAGAGATTTTAGAGCTTTACACACTTCTTCTCTTGAGATCCCTCCTGTGCTTCCATCCCTCTATGTGACATCATCTACATCTGTCTCAGAATCATATTTGCTTTCCTGATCTAATAACTCACAGAAGTATTCACCCCATCTTTCACTTAACTCATTGGGCTCCCATATCATTTCCCCGATCTCATTCTTCACACAACTTACAACTTTGTTTTCCTTATTTTTCCTGAGTCTCGTGTACTTCCAGAAGGACTTCCAGTTCATGCCTTTCCACCTTCTCATTCCTACCTTTTACCTTACTCTGGCGAACCAGCTTAGCAGCTTCACGCTTCTTACAGCGATATTCATCCACAGAGACTCTATCTATTGTTACCCACTATTGTGGTGCCACAGACCTCTTTAGCAGCAGTGACAACACAGTTCTTAAAACATTCCCACTTCTTTTCTACATCCCTCTCACCAGACTTCAGCTCCTTCAGTCGTTCTCTACGTCAGAATAACACTGATGGTCTTCAAGGAGCCTATCAACCTTTATTCTTTCTATCCTGGGTCTCTTCCTATTCCTTTTCTTCCAACCAGCATTAAGTTTCACTCGTGACACTACCAAGTAATGATCAGAACCAACATCCGCACCTCTCATTACACTGGTGTCAACAACTAAGTGTTTCAGACGCTGATCATAGACAACAAAATCAATCACACTCTTTTGACCACGAGTACGATTTTCCCAAGTATATGTGTGGATATACTTGTGGTTGAAAAATGTATTAGATACACACAAATCATTCTCAATGCAGAGTTCAATTAATGTTTCACCATTATCATTCACACAAGGAACATTTAAACTTACCCAGAACATTGTCAGAAATTGCATTCTACACACCTACTCTAGCATTGAAATCCCCTGCTATTATAACTTTTTCTTTAGCACCAAACTAGCTCAAAACAGCTTTTAGCTCATTCCAGAAATCTTCCTTCTTATCAGAAGGTTCAGAGTCACAAGGAGCATACACTGCAACAATTATGATTCTCTGAAGTTTCACTTTCAAACGAATCCAGAGAATTCTCTCACTTATGCAACTATAGTGAATCAAGTTGTTTTTCATCTTTTCACTTAAAATCACACCTACACCAGCCTTTCCTCTCACATTATTAAGAATGTGCTTTTAAAAGAAGATGAAATAAAAAGGAAAGTGCATTTTTTTTTTTTTTCAATTCTTCCTGTTATATTAGCTTTGTAGAAAGCCAGGAAAACAATTCGAGGGCTTTGGCAACATTCGGTAAAATACGTGCAATTATTTGTAAAATTATTTTTGACTCACTGATACAAAGTCAAAATACATTTGAAAAGCATTTTTTTAAAGGTAAATCTAACATATTGGCTGATACCACAGTAGTTCTTGCATTAAGTCTAATCACCTTTTCCTATACACAAAGGAAAAGGGACAGCATCCCTTCATTCCTGAGGTATGACATCCAACCCCCAACACAGCTTACTTCTTCTTTAATCTCACAGGTACACTAAGCATCACATTTAATGCTACACATTGTTGTAGTACCACAGACCTCTTCAGTCTTTCGGCGAATGTCACACAAAATTAGCTGGTACCTCAACAATAATTTATAATGAAGCTTGAATTTGAGTCAGCTTCCATGATTCATAGAGGCCCTTGTTGCTGTCATGTGTGCCATAGTTGCCCAGCGGAGCACCCCATGGAGGCAAACATATCTCTCACTATGATAGCCCACCATTAACTATAGTTATGCATTTAAATATTAAAGTTAGCTTTTATTCATCACCTTTGTTGAAACCAGTTATCACTCTTCTTGTACATTTGTACTTCAGCTGATCGTGTGACCTTAGTTTTGTTTTCTTTACTTTTAGCAAATTTCAGTATAAGACTGTGGGTACAATATTTTATTTAGAACTGTTTGTATGCAAGCATTTTGCACATTTTAATGGAAATGCCTGCATGCAGATAGTTGTTCATCAGTTGTTTGGGGAAGTGACTTCCCAGTGTCCAGATTGGCTATGTGACTACCTTTGTAGTCTTTTTTTTTTTTTTTTCTGCATAATGATTTTTGTTTCATATATTATTTATGCAGTGAAAATTAATTATTTCATCTATTCTGAACCTTGATTGGCTCACTGCCTACATTTGTCCCATGTGCTATAAAACTCTATAAAAAGTTCTATAAAGATTCTTCAAGAATTATTCTTTTTCTTGAAGAATCTTATATAAATATCAGTGATACAAATATCATTTCTTAAAATGATTTCATAGTGAGTGTCTCTGACGGAGAGAAGGGCCTAAATTAATCCAATGCAGGTGCTTGCTCTTCTCAGAGAACAATAACATTACAGTGCGGTGTAATCAGTAAGAACAAATTAATTTATGAAGTATACCGCATCTATTAAAAAGAGGTACATACTTTGGGGAATATTGTCAGGAACCTTAGATTGTACCCAAAAGTAAGGTAATTAAAATGTTTGGTTAGTATATGATTTGTATTTTTTATTGTCCTGTACTTACACAGTATATTATATATGTATATAATATAGATTTATTACAACATAAGACTTTTAGCTTTTCCTGTGGGAATTTGAAGTAACTGTGTATGTGGAGTGGTAATATGGTTAAAACAAATATAGTTTGTAGATAGCACATAATTTAAAAAATTGTTAAGTTGAAAGTAGATTATAAGACAGAGAATACAGCAATACGTTTAGACCCTTACTGCCATAACATTGTATTACATCTTGTCAATCTGCTGTACGATTAGATATTTATCTCATTTGGGCACTTTTCTGTATGATTTTTTGCTTTACACCCACTAGCATGTCAGCTCAGTCTTTTTTCCTTTGCACCTGTCTCATGGTGTTTTGAGGGACTTTTAGTTAAGCAAACTTTTGTATGTTAGCTTGCAATTACTCTTTTATATACTGTTTAATAAATTTTACGAGTTTTATCTATAAACTGTTTCTCATTTACTTACCTTTATAAACACCTTAAAAACCACATGTGCTCATTTTAAATAGCTTGAAATTTTATTTCATTCTTGCTTGAACTGCTCTCTTGTTTGACAGAGCATGTTTATTTTGATTTTTTGCATGCCAGCACGATCCTATTTCTTCAGAATTGGATGACAGTGTAAGTACTTTACTTCACTTGGCTTTTTAAGCCCTCTGTTCTTTCCTGAAAATTTTTCTGTAGTGTGTGTGTGTGTGCATCCATTCTTTATCAAAAGCAGTTTATAACTATGTCTCCTGTGACAACATCCATTTTCTTCATTCACTGTCAGTTGATCAATATTACTGTAAATGCTTTGTAGTTCTACAGGCTTAACTTTTGGAAATTTCTTTCCTTCTCTATATTGTACATGTTTGTAGATAGCTGTTGATGATTTAATAGAAATAACTTCTAACATTGTTTCATTAAAATTAGCTTATGCTGTGTAGACAAGCATAATATGATCATGTGCTGTTTCACACTCTGAATATTGGACAAGGAGCTTAGTGAGTTTGTAGCTCATTGTATGCATTGCTGAATCAAATATGTTTTAGTAATAATTAAAGTACTTATTTGAAATGTAACATTTGTGTTAGATGTGCGTTATTTTTTTATGTATTTAAAGAATATGAACTTTAAACACATAAGAAAAAACTCTTACAGACTTTACTCAGATTTAGTTTAATAAATTCTATTTTAACTTGAAGAGTTTTCAGATGTTTCTGTCCTCTAGATCTTCATCAAGGCCTTTCACAACCTTTAGAGCAGACCTTGATGAAAATCTAGATTCCAGAAATATTCTCAATCTTGAGAACAGGTTTTGATGAAGATCTAGAGGCCAGAAATGTCTGAAAATACAAAAGTACTCATTTGAACTCTTCAAATCAAAAGAGAGAGCTGCTGAAGGTATCCATTTGCTACAATTTGAATTGGAGACCAGTATTTTCACTGAAATCATTCATTTTTAATTTAGTAAAATATTATAAATTTAAATTTATGAGATCATTTATTTTTGATTCATGAGAACATTATTTTCATATATTTTCTATGCTAAGGGTGTGATGTTTAAAAGTAAGGATTATGTATTAGAAGAATGGCTTTGTAACAGTAGAACTATTTTTTTTTTATTTGTTTGCCATTGTCCTATTGCAGCTCTTAGTTTACAATATAGTAGTGGGGATTATATGGGTTTTGCAAAATAAAACTTGAAATGATCATAAAACTTGCACAGAACACACATTACTTATTTGCATGTAACAGATTATGTCAGAAAAATGCTTAAAACCACTTACCAGGACTTTCTTTGCTTCTGACTATTTCAAGATGCTTAGCCTGGTAGCCTGTGACTGACTTTGATAGTTTGTCTTTCACTCCATAGCTTTTTAGCACTCTGAACTTCTTGCTCTGAGGTAGCTGTTCAACTATTTCCAAAGTCAGTAGACACCATATATAAAATCTGATTCACCTCATGAAACTTTTCATAAACCTGAATGAGTAGCAAGTATATTATTCTATGTCTATTTAAGCACATTGTTCTTCATTTAGCTGATTTAATGCTGCCACCTTAAATTTCTTATAGAATGTGAGTAGGCAGATCAGTAAGTAACTTCTGATGACATTTAGTTGCAGATTAGGGATATGTAAATTGATGTCTCCCATTGTTATTACACTTTCTTGACTGGAGAGAGTTGTTTGGCACAGGAGTTTGAATAAAAAGGCAATCTGCTGGAGATCAGATCCAAGTGAAAATGACAACTCGCCTGGGAACATGGGCGTACTTGGAGGTACCATGATCAGGTTTCGCTAGGCATGGTAAACACCAGCAGTGGAGATGTTTTGACACTCAGTCAAAAGCCTTTACAAAATAATCAGACACCATATATAAATCTTCATTCACCTCTTTAAACTTTCCTGAAAACTACCTGAGTGCAAACATACCCTGGCATCCTCTTTCTCCTGAATCCACACTCTCCTTTGCTAAGTTAGTTTTCTATGTTTGTTGCACATGGTACTTACTACTAATCAAGAGACGTTCCAGTAGTTCTTGCAGTTTCTCTTTTTCCCTTTCCTATGTGTTAATCCAATCGCAGGGAACTAAACTGTACTCTGGTAAAACCTAACTTGGTTACAGAATAGAAGCTAGCAGAACCTTTTCACTGAACAGATATCTCATGGTTTTTCAGTATGTCTCTGCATTAATGGGGTGCAGTTTGTTGGAGGCTATCCCACAAAACCTGAGGGTATGCCAGGGTGATGGGATGCAGAACAAGAGGGAACTTCCTGATTATCCTCCTATTTGTGATTTTCCCCTCTAGAAGAATGGAATGACACTGAGTGCCCCCCAAACCACTTACCTTCCCATCTACAGTAAATATTCTCTGAATGTAGCCCTCTCTAACACACATGGATGACCGACAGAAGTAACAATCTCATCAAAATATGAATATCTGTATTTTTTAGAAGCACAACCAAAACTGGGAGCTTTATTTTGTAAATGTACATATCTCACTCAAATCACCACATATACCCATGTTTGTCGATTGCAATACACTGTTGGGCAATATTTGATTGCAAAACCTAATTATTGCCTGTGTTCAGTTTGGATCTTTTCCACTCTGCGTGGAAGATGCCCTGAAAACTATACTCATCGAATATGCACAACAATTAAAACATCTATGTCACTCAAACATTTCCTTTGCTAACCATATTAGGAGTTTGTGAAATCTTTGAAAAAGGAGAACACTGGAGTGTAATAGCTAGCAGTTATCTTCACATTCTTTAAATCGAACTTTCGAGTTTAACTGGAGGTCGACGTACAGTCAGTTCATTTCTGAAAACTATACTCATCGAATATGCACAACATTTAAAACATCTATGTACTTTTTAAGTCCCAGTTCAAGCTCGAATATGAACTTTTAGGCAGGAACTATATTATGCAGTGGAAGTACACACTCAGTACCTTTTATTCCATAGTCAAGTTAGCCTTACTGTGAGTATATTTGGTTATTACACCATTCTGATTCTGTGTAGCCAAATGGAACCCGTCCATCCACTATGCTGAACCAGTTTGGAATAATTTCATCATAACCTGCAGCTTTACAGCATTTTAAAGACAAAATAGCTTTTTTAGTTCATGATCACCTATAATCCTTCTGGTCATCATTGACATTGTCACCATCAATCTGTCTCTTTATTCTTAGATGCCTAATATTCTCACCATTTATTCAATATATGCTCCTCTGACATAAAAAGCTGCCTGTCTTCATCAATTAATCCATGGGTAACAGACGTTTTCATCCTTTCACATGCATTTAGCAAGATTCCAGAACATTTTAAGAGCAGTTTAGAAGTTCTAATTAATTTCCCAGCTACAAACATTTTCATTTTTGCATCCCTAACATTTCATCTTAATTTTTAACTAGTTCTATCATAATACTCATTGTCAGCCTGCAGTAAACAGGGTATGTTTCAACAAGACAGTCACACCTTCATTTTATGGAAATGTAAAATCACATCAAATGAGACTTTCAAGCTGATGATAATGGGAATGCAAGATTTGAAATTTTAATACCTTGTAGGTGCAAGAAGAAAGTAAAAATATTTTAAAAGGAAGAAATGCAAGAATTAGATATGAAACAAAAAAGTTGTGTTTCTTTAATCTTTTTTCCTGTTGCTAGAAATCAGCAAGGAGGAAGAAGGGGGTTTTACTTTTTGAAGCGAATGGTCTATTGGGATAATCAGAGGAATGTTGAGGTATCCCTTTCAGTCCAAAAAAATGCTGAGAGGAAAAAGTTTATATTCACACCAAAGATATTACAAAAAAACTGAAATTTCATACTCTTTGAGTTTTTTGTAGTCCCAAAAAACAAAGGAAATCAATAAGTCAACCCAGCTAAAATAGCAAGAAAAAGTCTCTAAAAAAAATTTTGTGTACTTAAAAGTTTATTTCTGATTCTTGATGTTGCTTCAGAATTTTCTGGAGCAAAATGTTTTGAACAAAAGACAAAATTCCAGATTGGTTGGAAATTGAGCAAATTCGTTCGGTTCACCCATGCGTTGAATTTATCTAATTAGTGATCATGAATGAAGTACAGGATTACACCATACAATACAAATTTTGAAGATTACTCCATTTTTTGGTGTAAATATGTCAAGGATCGTAAGTCAGATAATATCCAGAAACTTGAAAATTAATTCAAATTAATTGGAAACTTGAGACTTGGTCGTTCTGGGTGTTGTAGTTGTTAGCATACCCAGGCACTATCTGGGAGACGCGGGTTCAATTCCCGCTCCAGGACAAGGAAATTTTCAAGTTTTCAGATATCTGACTTACCATCCTTGTCATATTTACACCAAAAAACGGATTGTCATCTTAAAAAATTTTAATCAGTGATCTTTTTCTTATTTAAAGAGCCCATTAATACTTGTTAATACATTTATGTGTAGTCTTTAAACACAATAGAGGAATTTTCGATTGAAGCACTTAAATTCATGTTTCAAATTAATAAGGCAGAAGGGGGCGTATTTAGAGGAGGGGCCTTGCCCCCACCCCAAAATGTTTCTTTTTTTATGTTTTTGTTTAAATGCCACTTACATTATAATTTTAAAGCATGTTTTCTTATATTAGAAATGATCCTTTTGTTATGTTTTTGATTAAAATGCTCACTTACATTAGAACGAAATACTTTAATAAAAATGCATCAACTTACATTAGGAAAAATGTTTTAATTTTTTTCTTCTATTTTTCATGGACTTTTATTTTGTTCTGTTGGATTTCAAAAACTTCCAAATTTCATCCCCCCCCCTAAAAAGTCTATATACACCACTGGTTGCAGTGTGAGGGTCACCTGACCTTTGGAGAAATGATGTAACAGCTCTAGCCAATGCTGCTGTTTATTCTCACTTACCAAGAGAATGGCACCTTGTGGAAGCATCAGGTCTTGGCTGTTATAGAGTTCTGAATGAAACTTTTTCCTTCAATACCACATTCATTTTAAGTTTCAGGTTTTAGATGTTACATTAATGTGTAAATTTCTTCCTATCAAGTTTATACATTCTCCGGTATTAAGTATGCTTCAATTAATGCAGTTTAGTTCTGTTTGTTGTGCTGATCATTATGATTGAATACACATTATAGGACTAAGCTTTTAGATATTATCACAGAAACTAATGAAGAAAAATCCTTTCAAGCACATGCATAATATAACATTGTTACTCTTAGGCACAGAAAAGTCGTGTAGCAATCTCTGTTTTTTTGCCAAAAATAATATGCTGTAATCCAGTAGTTACATGATTTGTTATTTATGATCATGTTTTGTTTTTTATTATTATTAAATTCGAAATTTTATTTTAATTCAGTTCTCCCTTTGAGCCATCTGAAAAGGAGAAATTATTGAAGCAGAGAGAGGCATGCAGAGAGAAAAATAAATAAATGCTGAAGAGAAATAAAGTGGGAGTCAGTCAGTTGTGCTTTTAACTTTCAGTTGTAGACTCACAGGTGTTTGCAGAGCTTGCGTAGGGGGATGAGTACGTGGCAGGGGTTGGCCAATTAGCGGAGAGGTGCATACTAAGTTCAGCAGCCAAGATGGAGGATGGTGTGGATTTGGATTTTTCTTTACTACAAGAGCTGGGGATACTGTTGCCAAGAAAGGGTGCAGGTGGCTGACTGGGAAGGGAAGATGCTGAAATGAAGTTTAAAAAAAAAAAAATTAAAGCTCTGGGAAGGCATAGCACCGGTGCCAGCGGAAAACCCCAGTGATGTGTGGAGACTGGCCTGAGATGGAAACATAAAGTTTCTAAATCTGTTGACCCTTTTCTGGTAAGTGGGAGCAGATGGGTTTCTACACTGTTAACAGAAGAAGAATGAAGTGAAGAAAATATAAAATAGAGGGATTATTGCTTTCATCACACTCCAGGAGTGCTATCTACGATGCAATTTTTTTTTCTGACATGGAGATTTGGGTGTCTGAAAAATGCACCCAAAGTTCTCCTTCCGCAGTGGGACTGATCTACAGGAAATTAAAGAAGTGAAGTGTTTTGGGGGATTTCTGAGGAGTGCCAGCAAAATTGTGATGATCTGCATCAAAGTGTAGGTGTGAAGTAGTTCATGCTGTGCTTTGGAGTAAAGCCAAAATTATGGCATTATTGCCTACTGAAGTTAATCAAAGCTTAGTGGGTGCGAGATAGTGTCTTCATAATGAGATTTATGTGCTTGAAAGGATTTCTTCATTCATTTCTGGGATAATATCTGAGGAAAATGGAGATTCCTGACATGGATTAGAATGGTCATTGGTATTATGAATAACATTTGATGCCTCTTGTAGTAAACATCTGTAGTTAGTTCAGTTTCTTAAGCTACAGTTGTTTAGCTTCAGGTATGTGGAAATTCATTGCCCTGGATGTTGTAACAGGGGAATGCTCAAATTGAAATTGAAAGAGGTAGGTTCATTTTTTTTTTCAATTCCTCTGACGAGAAGACTTACATGGACAGAAGTAAAATGAAAGCAGCTCTGTGCCATAAATACTATGATTAAATTTTAGTTATCTACACACAAATGCTTTTCACATAGGTGTATTTAACACCCTCCCCTTCTCTGGAAAAAAACAACATTTGTCAGTTTTATAAGAAGTGGCACATATATAAGTGACCAGTATTTGATTAATGTAGTGGCAATAAAGGAATGCATGACTGTTCCTAGAAGTTATTACTTGTCAGTTTTAAGTATGAAATGGGGTTTCAAAGGGATGTATATAATTTCTTTTTTACTTGACAGATTTTCAGGCAGTAAACTTACCCATCTTCAGGACCTAGTAGCCTTCTCCTGGGATAAATTCTTTTTTTTTTTTTTTTTTTTTTTTTTTTTTTCTTTAGAAAGAGATATGAAGAACTACATTAAATAATCAGAAGGGTTGGATTTTATCACAGGGGTGGCAACATGCACTATGGCTTGAAGATTGGTAGATATATATATATATATATATGCAAATCATAGGAACTATATCACCCATGATGTGATGAGGTATATAAAGGGGTGCAATACGATGTTGACTGCGCCACAATTGCATGTGAAATGGCCATTGTGGAATAACTGTTGGCAATGTAAAATCTTGGTGACCTCGAAAAAGGCATGACCATTGGTGTACATCTTGTAGAAGCTTCAGTAACTAGAACTGCAGAACTAGTGTAGTAAGTGTAACATAAGGAACTGTATCAAAGATTATGACTACCTATGAAAGAGGACATAGCAAGCATGCAAATTGTGAATGCCATACAAAGATATCAGATAGGGATAGGCAAATGTTTGCATGGATTGTACAACAGAAGCCCAAGACCATTCCCCTGCAAATAGCAACAGAGTTGAACACTAGGCAGAATGATTCCATTTCTGTCGAAACAGTTCATTGGGAACTCCATCATGCCAGTATTTATGGTTGTATTGAAATTCAGAAATCTCTGATTACCAACATCAATGCAACAAAACATATAAGGTGGTGCAAATCACATAAAAACTAGGATGCTAAAGACTGGCAATGTGTCATCTGTTCTGTTGAATCATGCTTCACATTTTCCCCACCACTGGTAGACTGTACATCTGGTGAAAACCTGTAGAAATGTACCACCTCGACTGTTTGGTTCTGACAATGAAGCATGGAGGTGGATCCTTGATGCTGTGGGGTGCCATATCATGGAATTCCTTAGGGCAGTTGGCTATTCTGCAGGGTCATGTCACGTCTGCAACATATGAATCTATTCTTGGGGACCACTTGCACCCAATGTTGTGCATATTATTCCCTAATAACCATCGCTGGTTTAAAGCAGACAATGTCCCCATGCATTATGCAAAACGTCTCAAGTTATATATTGGTAGCTCATCTTTTAAGGTTTGCCTCGTAGACATTTCTTGCATGTCATTATCAGGGTTTTTCATAGCTTCCAGGAGGGTAAGTTCCTGTTTTCTTCTACTGTTCTGTACATTACGTACTTATATGAGCAGGTCCGGTACACAAAGCATCTTCGCACAGGTTTGTAGTTCATTTATACCTCTTGAGCTTAAAGTCCCCCCCCCCCGCTATATTCCTTCGTATCTTGCTTTTTTTTTATTTTTTTTTTCTCCTTCCCTTCCTTAAAAAATATACAATACATACATACATACATACATACATACATACATACATACATACATACATACATACATATCACATCACTAAGCTGTTCTCTGAGATTCAGAGGTTAGCTCCAAAAAGAAATACAAACTTCCAGATATTTTACTTATTGTTGTCATATCAAACTTTGCCATTTACAGCGATCTTGACATACAACTCGTGCTTCACTGATATCCATTACACGCCTTACACAAGATCTTTTATACTTCATACTCATAATCTTTTTCTCATGCAGACACTCCTGAATCTGAACCACCCATGTCTTCCTTGGCCTTCCTCTGCCTTTCCTTCTTGCCACTTGGGCTGAAAATATTTTCTTAGTAAGCATTTCATCACTCTTTCTTTCAACATGGCCAAACCACCGAAGCATATTGGTCTCCACCTTGCTAACAACATTTTGCTTCACATCACACAACTGCAACACATCGTCATTCCTCACACAATCAGATTGTGTCTTGCCACAAACCCCATGTAAATAACGCATTTCTCCAGCACACAAACGACTCCTATGTTTCTTCTGCAGTACCCAGGTTTCACTGCCATACATCAGAGTAGGAACAATTACAGTTTCATACACAGCCATGCAGGACTCTCTAGAGAACCCATCATTCCTGTGAAAACCTCCCAGAGCAGCTATGACTTTCAAAGAAGAATTCACTCGCCTACTGATTTCACCATCCAACTTGTTCTCTCTGTCAAACATGCTTCCTAAATACACAAACTCACTCACCTGTTCAATCACAGTGCCATTTATACTTACATTACATTCAGTGCTACCCATTCCTCTCTCAAACACCATAACTTTGGTTTTTCCCTTATTTATACTCAGTTTGAATTTCATGCAAACTTCGTGCATCCGAGTCAACATACTCTGCAACTCACTTTTGCTCTCTGCCAACAGGACAGTGTCATCAGCATACAGCAATCTGCACACACGGATATCACCAAGACATAAACCACTATTATCTATTTTGGCCTCACGCATGCATGCGTCCATAAATATATTAAACAGCCATGGTGACATTACACAACGTTGTCTAACTCCTGCACCAATGGAAAACCATTTTGATAAAACACCATTCACTCGTACACAAGCTCTACTACCAGCATACATGGCTTTTACACTATTAAGTAGATTCCCAGTAACACCATATTCATTCAATACCTTCCACAAAAGTGTCCTATTCACTTGGTCGTAAGCTTTCTCTAAATCTACGAAGGCAGTAAAAACTTTCTTCCCAACAGCCAGATACTTTTCAATCATCCTGCGCAATGCAGAAATCTGGTTAGTGCAGCCTTTACCAGGCATAAAACCACTCTGAACATCCCACACTTTCAATGATGTAAGACCCCATACTTTTTCAATAACAACCTTACGAAACACTTTCCCTGGCACACTCAGTAGGCTAATACCACGATAGTTCTTGCATTCAGTCTGATCACCTTTTCCCTTATACAAGGGAACAATAATAGCATCCTTCCAATCCCGAGAGACCATTCCTCCTAACTCCCAGCACAACTGGCAAATTTCAGTTAACCAGTCAATTATAGAGTCACCACCATACTTCAACATCTCTGCAGTTATGCCATCAACTCCTGGAGCCTTACCATTCTGAAGAGATTTTATAGCTTTACACACTTCTTCTCTTGAGATCCCTCCTGTGCTTTCATCCCTCATTTTGACATCATCTGCATCTGTCTCAGAATCATTTTGGCTCTCCTGATCTAATAACTCACAGAAGTATTCACCCCATCTTTCACTTAACTCATTGGGCTCCCATATCATTTCCCCGATCTCATTCTTCACACAACTTACAACTTTGTTTCCCCTATTTTTCCTGAGTCTCGTGTACTTCCAGGAGGACTTTCTATCTTTCCAAAAAGCCAGTTCATGCCTTTCCACTTTCTCCTTCCTATCTTTTTCCTTACTGTGGCGAACCAGCTTAGCAGCTTCACGCTTCTTACAGCGATATTCATCCACAGAGACTCTACCTTGCAACATCCCCAAATAGGCTTCCTTTTTTCTTTACTGCCTCATCAATCTCACTATTCCACCAAGCATCACCTCTATTGTTACCCACTATTGTGGTGCCACAGACATCTTTAGCAGCAGTGACAACACAGTTCTTAAAACATTCCCACTTCTTTTCTACATCCCTCTCACAAGATTTCAGATCCTTCAGTCGTTCTCTGAGTAAGTCAGAATGCCGCTGATGATCTTCAAGGAGCCTATCAACCTTTATTCTTTCTATCCTGGGTGTCTTCCTAATCCTTTACTTCCAACCAACATTAAGTTTCACTCGTGACACTACCAAGTAATGATCAGAACCAACATCCGCACCTCTCATCACACGGGTGTCAACAACTAAGTGTTTCAAACGCTGATCATAAACAGCAAAATCTATCACACTCTTTTGACCAAGAGTACGATTTTTCCCAAGTATATGTGTGTGTATACTTGTGGTTGAAAAATGTATTAGATACACAAACCATTCTCAATGCAGAGTTCAATTAATCTTTCACCATTATCATTCACACAAGGATCATTAAACTTACCCAGAACATTGTCACAAATTGCATTCTGCACACCTACTCTAGCATTGAAATCCCCTGCTATTATAACTTTTTCTTTAGCACCAAACTGGCTCAAAACAGCTTTTAGCTCATTCCAGAAATCTTCCTTTCTTATCAGAAGGTTCCAAGTCACAAGGAGCATACACTACAACAATTACAATTCTCTGAAGTTTCACTTTCAAATGAATCCAGAGAATTCTCTCACTTATGCAACTATAATGAATCAAGTTGTTCTTCATCTTTTCACTTAAAATCACACCTACACCAGCCTGTCCTCTCATATTATCCAATACTCCAGACCACACACTCACCGTGCCATTCACTTCTTCTACCCCAATTTCCTTCTCTTTGGTTTCACTTACACACAGCACATCCAGTCTATACTTATTCATCTCCTCAATCACCTCACTCATCTTGCCATTTATACCTCTAGTATTCCATACACCAATCTTACATTCACTCAGCCGAGATCTCTTTCTCATACGCCATTTAGAAAGTCCAGGTCGATTCCGTGGTGAACCGTCCTTCTCAAGTGTGGTAGGTCCACCATATCCCACACTTGAGTCATTCTTAATTATTCTTTTTGTCTTTTTAATCAGGTAAGTACATCAGTGTGGGGGAATAGCCCACAGCTGAGGGTTCCAGCTGGTCATTCAACCTAAGTATTCTGGAACAAAACCCAGTGAGTTGGGGTCTTTTCGCCAATGTCACACAGAACTAGCTTGCACCTCTCCAAGATTCACAGAGGCCTAGTTGCTGTTGTGTGTGCCATTGTTACCACGTAGCGCCCCGAGGAGGCAAACCTATCGCTCACTACGACCGCCCGTTACAATACAATACGTACATACTCCTTTAAAATATTTACAACTCAACTCAATTCATATGCTAACCCTTAAACTGAGCTCAGGTAACTTAAAAAACGTACTCACTGACATTCTCACCACTCACGGCACCACCAACAGTACTCAGACATAATGCTAATCCAACACTTTAACATCAAACTAATTGCAACTCAAATCTAGAAAGCTTATATACACTATTTACAATGCATGCTGTCCTCAACTCTATTTATATCATCTAATCTTTATGTCATAACCCCTCCTTTTCTTGCCTAATGCTCAAGCACATGTTGACCCGCTCTTTTTATTTAACCCTACTTTTGCTACAATCTTGCTTCTAGTACTTTCAGCTGCCCTGCCGCCATCATCAGGAAGCCCTTGCAATGTTACCCTGTCTGCAGCCGCAGAACAAGTGAGCGAAAGAGTCTACGCCTGGGCAGGCCTCAATGTCATCAGCAATCCTCTACTGTGGCTCCATCTATTGTTTGATTCTGTTGTTTGTTTTTTTCCTCTCTGTTGCTTTGAATTTTTAGAACATAAAAATCAAAGCAACAGAAAAAAAAAAAGAGAATAAAAAAGTGAGGAGGAAAGCAAAATGCAAAGGAATACAGCAGGGGGTCAGAACTCAAGAGGTATAAATGAACTAAAAGCCTGTGCGAAGATGCTTTGTGTACCAGACTTGCTCATATAACTGCGTAATGTACAAAACAGAAGAAAACAGCAACTAACCCTGTTGGAAGCTACAAAAAAACCCTATAACGACATGCAAGGAATGTCAACGAGGCAAACCTCAAAAGGTAAGTTACCAATATACACTGCCGGACAATTGCTAAGAACGGATGACAATAGCAACGATAGCAACCATAAAATGGAAGGCAGGAAAATGTGGAAATTAGCATAAGTGCGGGATACAGTAAGACGTGTTGTGCGTATGCAAATTTTGGAATGCCGAACTTGTTCGTGACGTCATATGCTGATAAGAGATATAAAGGATTTGACGCGTATTGACCGTTGTTGTTCAAATGCAAAGTTGAAAGGGAAAGAATCAATTGACGAACTTGCAATTTTCAGTATGTCTTCCCGACATCACCTAGATGATTTTACGCGTGGCCGTATTATTGGCAAGATTGAAGAAGGGCGAAAAATAACAGATGTTGCCAGGGAGTTCGACGTCAGCCACAGTGTTGTTTCAAGGCTTTGGAAATCATTTCAAACAAATGGGGAGTGTAGCAAACGTCACGGGGGAGGTCGTGTTCGCAGTACGACACCTGCAGAAGATCGGTACATAGTGCTATCAACAAAAAGACACCGGCGCAGCACAGCTAGTAAGGTAGCAAATCAGTTTATGGCTGCTACTGGCAAGCGGATCTCCCGAAAAACTGTCGCCAGACGTTTGCACGAAGGAGGACTATACGCCTGCCCTCCTGTTGTGTGCATCCCATTGTCCAGACGTCACTGTACCGCCCGTTTGCAATGATGCCATCAACATCGCAATTGGTCAATGACTGGTCTGCTGTCTTCTTCTCAGATGAGAGTAGATACAGTCTATTGTCTGATTGTCGACGACAACTGATCTGGCGTGATAGTGGTACTGCATATTGTCCAGCAAATGTACAGGAAAGGGACCGATATCCGACATGTAGTGTCATGGTATGGGCTGGTATCATGATCAATGGCCGTACGTCCCTCTATGTGCTTCCAACTGGGACTATGACTGGCCAACGATACATTAATGATGTTCTGCTACCTCATGTTCGCATGTTCCGTGGTGCTGTCGGTGATAGATTCATTTTCATGGACGACAACGCAACATGTCATCGAACAGTCGCTGTCCAGGAATGTCTTGAGAGCAAGGATATGCAACGCCTCGTATGGCCAGCACGTTCTCCAGATCTGAATCTCATTGAAAATGTGTGGGATGCTTTGGGGAGGAGTCTTGCTGGTCGCCAATGCCCTCCAATAAACAAGGACACCCTCATCCGTGCACTGACAGAGGAATGGGATAAATTACCCCAACAGCTGCTTGATAATGTTGTGCAAAGCATGACACGACGTGTGGAATCTTGCATCGCCCTCCATGGTGGCCATATCCCGTATTGACATCTTACGCCGGAACGCCTGCGGATGGTAATTGCATTTTTTTTTCACGTTTACGTATTCTGCACAAAATGGCCTGTTTGTCCCTTGAACACGTTCCAAAGCCTTCTGGATTTCAGAGCACAATAAATTGACTTTCTTGTAATGTCCTGACATTCTGACATTATTTGATTTCACTTGGCATCAAACCACACTTACTTTTTTATGCACTATGTAGCCGTTTATGATCCACCCTTAGCAATTGTCCAGCAGTGTATTACCATTATGCACATGAATTAATAATAGCATGGGCATTAGACAGCCCAACAAGCTATTATAAAGTCTCAAGTTGTGGCTTGCAGACATAAAGATAAGGTTCAGCAACTACCCTAGCCACCTCTATATTATTGAATATTCGTGGGAATATTTAAAACGAAAGATCAAATCATATTTTCTGTCTCCAACATCACTGGTATAGTTGAAACATACCAATAGTTTACAGGAATAATGGTCTATCACTGAACTTAAATAAAGCATTACTGCAGCCATCTATCACTGAACTTAAAGAAAGCATTACTGCAGCCTTTCTCCTTGTTACACCTGACATTCTGCAGTGTACGTAGATGGAACTGGACTATCATTTAGACATCCCGCGAGCAACCAATGGTGCACACGTGGAGACCTACTGACATTTTTAAAAAACACTTTCACAGTTACCATGTGTTTTGACATTAAAAATAAGTTATTTATTGTAGTTTTTTTTTTCAATAGCATACTGAAGTTCGTTGTATACTTTATTTATGGACACCCTGTATATTGTATTTTCCCCAAATTCTCTGCTCCTGAAAATCGGATTAAAAAAAAAAAATTGCATTAGAGGTCATGATGATGAATATTTTGCATGCATTTTACAATATTTTGTGACAAATGCTTTGCCACTAGGGAAATAAGTACATATTTCTGTTCTTAACATGCCTGCAATTGTATCTTCAATTCTAAAAATCTAACAGATTTTTTTCTTTTCTGTCAGACATTACTCATCACAGAAAACATTTGTGGGTACTTTTTTCTCAAAATAATGTTTAGTTTTCTTGCTAAGTAGGAGCTACTAATGTAAATCTCTGTAATGATGTATCTACCCACTTCCAAATGTCCGATTTAAAAATTTATTTTTACTACTGATAACGTTTGTTTTGAAGAATATTTTTTCACATATTTGCCAAGTCTGTACCTCACAGTTTTGCAACAAAGGGGTATGAAATATGAATGTTAATTTCCTTTGCCATACTGGAAATCTAGTTTTTTTTTTTTTTTTTTTTTTTTTTTATATGTGTGTGATCAGTCAATACACTGTGCTTACATTGTGCATTGTAAATTATTGTGCAGATTTTCTCTAAGTAGTGGCATTAATGCATTCTGCTTTTTGCTGCTTGTTTTATTCTAAAAACCTGCATTTATTTTTATTTTTTTTTTGTCACAAAAGATTTAAAGACATGCTCATTACACTCAAAACTTTATTGCCATCTTTCTTTTTTTTTTTTTTTTTCCTGTTTTTTTTTAATTCGGTTGACATTAAATGTCTGTAAATACTGTTTCACACGTTATGCAAGTTCAGCTATCGGGAGATTGCAAAAGGACGTTAACATAGTATTGGCAATTGAAGTCAAGTATAATAATAATAAGTATCTGTACTTACAATATTCATAGTGGCTGTCGGGGCTTCATATGTGCGTCATCTAAGAATGTGAATTCTTTCAATTGTGAAGTTAAAATTCATGATATTGTAAAATCTGCACCGGATAAAATTAAACAAGATGAATTTTTTACAATGCAAAAAAATCCTTTAACATCGATGAAATAAGAAACTGAATTAAAACCTTGTTGAATTTTTTAAAAACGAACTACAATCCTGAAGAGGAGACAATCTTGACCGCGAAGCACCCTGATACATAATGAAAACTGAAGATGAATTATACTTTTGCCAAAACCTCAAAAATAAACAATCTTGAAAAAGAAAATACAAACATACAAATCTCCCGAATGCGAAGCACCAAACTAGTTTCTGCTAATATTTATAGCCATCATCAGTGGTAGGTGCACGGACATTAGGATTACCGCACTCACTCGCTCAGGTATGCAGCTTAACCCCAATGTATGTTCAGCCCTATCGTGTAGATATTTGCGCATCATGATTTGGGTTCCACTGCACATATCAGTGGTGTCGCCATCTGTAGTCAAACAAAAATATATTAGTAGCTTTTACGTAGAAATATTCAACTGTATTTTTAAGTAATATTTGATTGTGGAATAGCTTTTTTACGGGTCTTATAGAGGTTATTTTTCATCAAAGTTGGTTGTCAAATTTTTGAACTAAAGCCTAGTTCGTCATCAGGACTATGTCACTGGAGTAGTTGCTGCCACTCAATTGGAAGAGTCCATCCGCAATTATCGTTAATTGTGGTACTTCTTCTTCTTGCTATTTCGATCCCTTCTTCTAGTTTCCTCTTTACTAAGTTTGACTGGTGGGCGATTATTTTCACTGAGTCCCAATTTATGGAGTGTCCACTTACTTGTATATGTCTGTCTAGCCCTGTTTTGTTCCCAATGTTCCTAATAGCTGCTTGGTGTTCTTTCATTCGGACCTTAATACTTCTCCCTGTTTCTCCTATATAGCTGAGTCCGCAGTTACAGTCGATGCAGTAAATTACTCCTTCCTGCAATTGGATGTCCAATTCTTTCTGCTTTAAAGCTGGCAGGAATTTCTTTATTTTGTTATTAAGATCTGGAGCTAGCCTGATATTATATTTTGCTCCGATCCTTTTCAGGTTCTCGAAAAGTCCCTTGTGGTACGTAATTTTGCTGGTGAATTTGAAGTTGGTTTTCTCCTGCTTCTTTTTTGGCACTTGTTTAAATATTTTCTCAACATATGGGGAGGGGTAATTGTTTTCTGCCAATATTTCCTTTAATTCTTCTTTGTGAAGATCTTTCTGAGTAGCTGAAGAGACCAGGATTTCAATCTTTTCCAAAAATTGTCTCGCCGTATTCGATTTAATATAATCAGGGTGGAATGAGCAGAAGTCTAACATCTTCCCTGTGTTGGTGGGTTTTCTAAAAAGCTGAGTGAATATTTTCCCCTCTCTTGAGGTCAAGGTTAAATCTAGGTAATTGATGCTATGGTCTCTTTCCTGTTCTAGGGTGTACTGCAAGGTATTCTCTAGTAAGTTAAATTCTTCCAGAATCTGAGAGGGTAGAGATTGGTCCACAGTATCTACTATAATTAGGACATCATCCATGTACCTTACATAGAGAGCAAACAAGGAGGGTTGTATAAGGATTTTTGCCTCTAGTTTACTTATATAATAATTTGCTAGCAGAGGTGCTAGTGGAGAACCCATTGCAAGTCCTGAAGTTTGTCTGTAATATTTCTTTCCAAACTGGAAGAAATTATTCTTGAAGGAAAATAGGAGCAGTTCATATATGCCAAGTAGTATTTCTTTATTGTGATTATGGAATACTATTTTTCCGCAAGGTCATCTGCAATGAATTCCAGTAGGAGGTCCAGGTTAATGTTGGTATACATAGAGACTATATCCAGGCTTGCCATTACTGGATGAATTAATTCTGGCAAGTTGTCCAGCTTTCCTTTTAGCTGCATGGAATTTTTTAGTAGGTAGGGAGGAGAAGGGAACATATCTCTGAGGTGACCAAGTAAATAATAATTAATGTTGGAGAGTGGCGAATTTCTAGTGTCTATTATAGGTCTTACTGGATGGCCTTCTTTGTGAACTTTTATCGTACCATAGATCTGTGGAATTCTTGACTGGATTTTGGAGAAGTTTTTGAAGAGCTCATTAAGCTGTTTTTTATTTCTTAAAGAGCTGATTAATTTCTTAAGATTTTTGACAGTTTGATCTATAGGGTTACCATTGAGTTCTTCATAATAAGGCTTGCTCAATTCAGCTTCCATTTTATTGTAATACTTCTCTTTTTCTACCAATACCAAAACTTTGCTCTTATCTGCTCTCAGTGCTACAACTTTATCATTGGCTCTGAATTTTTTAAGGTCAGCAATGGCATTTCTATTAAAATTGTAATCAACTTTTACTGGCTTTTTTACAAATTTTGAGACGCAGTCTGAGAATTCTTTCCTTAAAGTAACTGCTGTATTTTCATCTTCTCTTTCTACCTTACTACAGATGCTTTCTAAATCAATCAGTATACATTTTTTATCAAGTGTTGCGGAGGAAAGGTTATAATTATATCCCTTATTGAGGAGATTAATCAGGTTTTCATCTACTCCTTCCTCCGTCAGATCCATGACATGTTTGTTAGTGGAGGGGGGGTATTAACTGTGGGCCAGGTGCTGTAGACATTGACTTTGGATTCAACCACTTATTCTCTTTAATCTTCAATTTTTCCTTAAACTTTTTGTTTTTATCTCTCACTGCTTTAGCTAACCAATTATCAATATTTTTCTTTTCTGCTTCCGGAATTTCACCTAATGAAGAGGTCCAGATACGAGCTTCTATTCGTTCGCATTGCTCAATAGTTTTGAATTTATTACGAATCGCGCCATTCACCATTTTTAGTTCTATTTTTTTAATAAAATTTCTTGACAGATTTTCCGCAGTGTTTTTTATGAGTCTCAAAGAAGGTGGGACAAAATTAGCTCTCTTACATTTCTTAAGAAAATAAAGTTGTGACTTACATTTGTCGCTTTTGCACTTACTCCTTTCTATCTTTCTGATGTTTCGCCATATATCCAGCCCGTATGTGGTTTTAATCCTAGTTGTAAATGCATTTATGGCACCTCTATTCATAGTGATTGTGGAATAGCTTTTTTACGGGTCTTATAGAGGTTATTTTTCATCAAAGTTGGTTGTCAAATTTTCGAACTAAAGCCTAGTTCGTCATCAGGACTATGTCACTGGAGTAGTTGCTGCCACTCAATTGGAAGAGTCCAATTGAGTGGCAGCAAGTACTCCAGTGACATAGTCCTGATGACGAACTAGGCTTTAGTTCGAAAATTTGACAACCAACTTTGATGAAAAATAACCTCTATAAGACCCGTAAAAAAGCTATTCCACAATCACTATGAATAGAGGTGCCATAAATGCATTTACAACTAGTAATATTTGATGTCGCATGTTTTTTGTTAATGTTTTTCCTCTTGAAATGTTTTCTCTCCTGTTCAATAAGGTACCTCCATGCAAACTGAAGCTCTACTGGACTATTAACGTTACAGTTGTATCGTTTGGTTTTCTCAATGACTACAGCCTCGGAGGTTAGAATCTGGGCATGTGATCTATGTGATGTTAGAATTTTTGTGTTAGTCCAATCAGGAGTTACATGATTTTTGATACAATGTTGTATTAATGAAGTTTTTTCATCTTTTCTTGTCCAGTTCATCTTTTCTTGTCCAGTTCGTATCAACTACAAAGATCGTAATATCATTGAAACATCTCATCCACTTGGATATGCATCAAACCACATGCAAATTGGCCAGTGAGATGGACTGTGATCAGGTCACAGTGATGCGAGAACTGGAACATATGGGAAAGGTCCAGAATTTGGGGTCTTTAGTGCTTCACACTCTTCCCGAGGACAACAAGACTCTTGGGTGCTTCACACTCTCACCGAGGACAACAAGACTCTTGGGTGCTTCACACTCTCATCGAGGACAACAAGACTCTTGGGTGCTTCACACTCTCACCGAGGACAACAAGACTCTTGGATGCTTCACACTCTCACCGAGAACAACAAGACTCTTGGGTGCTTCACACTCTCACCGAGAACAACAAGACTCTTGGGTGATTCACACTCTCACCGAGGACCACAAGACTCTTGGGTGCTTCACACTCTCACTGAGAACAACAAGAAACAGTGTGTTGCCATATGTGGTTCCTTGCTTGCTCATTATCATGAATGTTCTCAGCAACACAAACCCTTTCTCTCACGTATTGTTACTGGAGATGAAAAGTGGTGCCTGTACGTGACTTTCAGGCATCGAAGGGAATGGTTAAGCCCAAACAAGACGCCCACACCACATCCAACACATGGCCTTCATCCTGTGAAGATCATGTTATGCGTCTGGTGGGACATGGAAGGCATTATTCACTGAGAAATGCTGCTGAGGAATCGAACCATCAATGCTGCACTCTATTGTGAGCAACTCCAGCATGTGGAGGGAGAAATTCAGCAGAAACTGTCACATTGGCACCATGGTGTCCTTCTCCAACATGGTAACGCACACCCTCACAGTGCAAACATGACCAAAATGGCCATTCAGGACATGAAATGGAAGATCCTTCCACATCCAGCCTATTCCCCAGATGTCGACCCTTCAGACTATCACCTGTTCTGTTCTCTGTCGAATGCACTCTGTGGCAGAACGTTCAACAATGATGTTGATCTCCAGAATTTCCTTGATGATTTCTTTGCAGCAAAACTTGCACATTTTTTCAAGAATGGCATGGCAGACCTATCCAGGCGTTAGAACACCATCGTAAACAAGGGGGGGGATACATATTTGATTGATTCCGTTTTCCCTTGTGATGTAATACATTCCTGTAGTGCGGTGAGAAAAACTGCATAAACTTATGTATCAAACCAATATTTTACTGTTTCTTGTATAACATTAGTCACATCAGAAAACTGAAAAATTAAATCATTCTGGAATGGGAATCTAACCCATATATCCCAATTTCCACTTGAGCATGCTATCCATTACACCACCAAAGACGATGAAGTCCCAAGTATCTGAGTGTGAAGAATATTTCTTCCACACTATCTATATATGTTTTATTATACTTCAATATGGCATAGCTGCAGTAATTTACCTGTAAGTTGTGCCTGTTTGAAATGGAGATAATTGTTAACTGCTTTCTTAAAATAATAATTCGTAGGAGTTGATTGCTTGTCTTTTTGAGTTGGAATTTGATTTTTTCACTTACGATTGCATTGTGTGATCATTTTATTTATTCTTCTAGAGAAAGTGTGATATGTACTGGCCAAAAGAAGGAACTGAAGTGTTTGGGATCATTCAGGTCAAACAAATTCAAGAGGTTGAATTAGCCACATATACAATTCGTACTTTCACTATACGCAACATGAAAATCAAAAAGGTGAGAGGAATTGGTGATTTTTCTGTTTGAATGCAATTTAATTTTGTCAGTAAAATTCTTCAAATTGTCAGTTAGGTTTTGAATTTTTTAAAGTTTACTTTTTGGCATTTCAATGTTATAGCTATATTATATATAAATACCCAGATCTATCTGTCTGTCTCTCTGGAATGCTTGATGTCACAGCAACGTCTGCAGTTTTGTGACATCACTTATCGATCAATTCATGTGTGCTCTCGTGATGTCAAAATGATTTCATGTAATAGCACACAATGCTATATAATAGCACACGATCACTTTTAGATGTCAAGGTGATTGTGTGCTAATTTAAGAACATTGGATTATTAATGACTCAAGTTCTGTTTTTCTGATCTACAAAATACGAAATGAATTCTTAATGTCACAGCAAGTTGAGTTTGCACACAATCACATTTTGAAATGTCAAGGTGATCATGTTCTAATTTAAAAGCATTGGATTATCAATGACTTGTTCTATTTATCCGATCTATTAGGGGTATGCAAAACTTTCTGCTGTTTTAAGGGGAAAGGAGACAGGAACTATCAGGAAACCAGTGCACATTTATTCAACAAAATACTGGCTGTTAGCATCAACAACCTTTTGCCATTTTTCAGGCAACAAATGAATGCCCCTGTGATAGAAGAACTCTGGTTTTGAGACGAAGAATGCAGTGACGATATTTTCCACCTCTGGAACTGTGGTGAACCGCTGTTTGGTTAGGGCATGTTTCATAGAGCGAAACAGATGAAAGCTTGAGGGTGCAATGTACGGGGAGTAAGCCAGGTGTGGTAAAACCCCACAGTGTAACTGTTCAAGGGTTGATTTTGTGGTGGTGGCACCGACATGTGGTCTGGCATTATCATGTAACAGGATAACTGGGTGGCCTCCTTTACCTGTCCGTGGGTGTTTTTGCTTGATTGCAGCATTAATTTCATCAACTGCTCGCTATATCGTTGTGCAGTGATTGTTTCGCCCGGTTTCAACAGTTCGAAGTACTGCACTCCATGCATATCCCACCACACACACAACAGCACCTTTTCCCCCGTGGATATCCTGTTTTGCAGCAGATGTTGATGGCTGGCCTGAGTAAACCCAAGAACGCTTGCATATGGGGTTGTCGCAATTAGACCCCTTTTTCATCCCCGGTGACAACCTTCCACAAGAAATTCTTTCCTTGAAACCTCTTCACCAACAACATGCAGATGGCCAATCGTTGATCAATATTACGTTCCATTAAAGTATGCGGAACACACTTACCAATCTTCTGGATCTTCCCCAAGGCCTGTAGATGCTATACCACCGTCAATTGAGCCACTTTCAAACATTTCGCCAGTTGCATGGTCGATTGTGTGGCATCCTCTTGCAACAGTGATTCCAGCTCCTCCTCTGCGAGTTCCTGGGGCCTACCTGCACGTTGCTTGTCTTCCAACATTAAATCACTTTCTTAAACCTGGCAAACCATTCTCGACATGTCAGCTCACCCATAGCCATTTCGTCATATGCCTGGCATATTGAACCGTATGCTTCACTCCCACTTTTCCCTAAATTAAACATGAACAAACAGTGGCGCAAATGAACTTTATCGACTGCCATGCTTGGCTTCATGTACGAACTGACAGCATGGGTCACCAGCCGGTTAGACTCCTACAGAGCCCACTAGTGCGGGCAGCAGAAACTTTTGCATCCCCTAATACAAAATTTGAATTAAAATCTTAATATCATGACAAGTTGTGTTTGTATATTAATTTAATTTAGCACAATTTGAATATTAATTTATAACGCTTTAATTTTTTTAATTTAACTAAATTTTCCAATTTAGTACTTACAACTTTTACTCTTTGCAAAATATCTATCTATCTAAATGCACAATAAAAACTGAAATCTTGAGATGTCAAAGTGAGTAAGATTGCATCTGAAAGCAGACGTCACCCCAATAGCACATTGTCAAGAATTTAGATAGTTCCGATTTGTAATATCAGATGTCGCATTATTTTGTAGAAATAGCTTTGGTATGAAGTTTCAAACTAACTGTCGAATAGGACTCCCTAAAACAAGCCCTGAAGGGAATAACAAGTGTGCCAGAGAAAAAGTAATTTAACGCAAAAATTCAAAGTAAAAGTTATTAAGGTAAATTTACACAAAAACAACTTTCCGAGTTTAGTGCTGATTATGTTACTGTAATTTTGGGCAAATAAGCCGCACTGGCGTATATGCCACAGCAATGAAAAAAGGGGTGGAGTGAAAAAAAAATTGCCACAAACGGCGCACCTTTGCAGTAAGGTGGGGTAGTACCATGGCGGAGTCTTGAAAACATTACGTAGATAAAAATATAGTACCTGATCTTTCAAATAATAAATAAAAATATCAATTAAACCAGATTCAATCTTAAGGATAACATTTACACTACTACCTATTGTATAAAAATTTACTCAAAGAATTCATATAGCGCTTAAACCAATTATAAAACATTTATACCTCAAGAATTTAAAAAATATGCGCACAACATTCTGAAAATGTCTGGTACACATAGTTTTTCAATCAAATCCATCAAAATTGGAAACTTCATTGTCCGAATTAAAAAGTTTTAAAAGCTCATCATCTAAAAAAACTTCGGGGTTGTCCGCATCACTTTTGCTGTCTTCTGGCGTTTCACTGCAGTTTTTAGAAATAATGTTTGCTTCAGTGAAGCCCGAATTAATCGTCAAAGTTTTGATTGGAATTCCCTTAAAGTAATCAGTTTCCAAAGCAATTTCCAAAAAGAAAACTGAAAGAAGGAATAGAGATTGAGAAAAATCAAAATTCCATCATCAATGACTGCAAAGGATTTTCCCTGCCTAACATCTGGCAGGATTTGTTGAAAAATAACCTAAACCGTCAAGGTTAACTGTAACCGTCAAGGTAAACCGTAACCGTGATAGTGACAAGGAAAAAGTGACAACAACAAGACAGCCTGAAGAAGGAGAAGAGTTTTCTCCGAAAATTTGCTATTAAAGAAAAAATTTCCTAGTAAAATCCCATAAGTTGCTTTAGATTATTAATTCAATTAAACTAGGAAGCCATTTCTCAACATGAGCTTTATTCAAAAAAGTTTTGATGTTTTTCCAGGATTTGGAAAAACATATTTATTTGCCATTAGCTTAAAACTAAAAGTATAACTTCTGTGTTTCGTCATTTTACTTTCCATGATAGCGTAGAACTACTCGTAGCGTACTCGAGAAAATGCGATTTGGCGAACTGAATGCAACGAACGCACACCTCACTAACAAAATTTGCACGTGCTGTCATTCACCAATGACAATCTATCTTGGATGGTAGTCAGATATCCCGTTTCAAGAGGGAAGAGAGAGCGTTAGCCTCGGAGTGAAGCTGATGACGTCATGAGTTCAAAGAGAATTAGTTGCTAGCAGCATGCAACAAGGGTGATCCTTTGCTAATAAGATCGATTCCCTGTAAAATTTCCCCCAGCCACGGATTTTTTCCAAGTTTTATCAGTTACTACCTCTCTCTTGCCTGTCCCACCTCAATCCTATAACCTATTATTTTCATGTCTTGTTTTAAGAGGGGGTGGGGGAAATTTATTGCACATGGCTATAGCATCCTTATTCCATTCCCTCTCTATTGAGATATCTTCCCGCAGAAAAAAGAATGGAACAAGCCAAAACGTTTTTTGTTACATAATTTCGCTCCGTCAAAAAAAAAAAAAAAAAAAGCTGTATATGCCGCCATGCTGTACAAACTGCGCTGGCCGAAATTTTTATTTTGAACTTGTATACGCCGCGGCTTATCTACGCGAAATTACAATACACATTTTGCAAAATATCGATTTATCTAAATGCCCTAATCTGCAATTGTTAAACAATGTATATTTTACACAGAAGGTTATTTATTGCAAGGTCTTTTGAAAAATGGAAATAAGTAGGATATAATTTTTAGTTCTAACATGAATGAGTTCTTACTATATAAGTTTTTACTATGTTTCCTTACAGAAATCCAGCATCTATTTGATTTGTTTTCAATCTGCTTCAATTAAAAATTTCACTCCATCACAGGACTAGCAACATCCCCTATGTATTAATATTTATTTAAAGCTTAAAAACAACCATCCGAGGGCAGGTTATATGCTAGTTGTCTTAAGAAATGCACAAGTTTTGGTAGTGTAGACAATTTCAGTCATTCTTGTTGGATATATTTTTTCAGTGTTCAAGCAGAGATTAGTGTTGTGTTCAAAACACACACACAAAAAGGGCATGAAGTTATTGGTTAAGGATTCAAGAATAATATCGGTTATTCTTTTCAGTTCATAAAAAAATGAATGAAATGAAGCAAAGGAAAATAAAATATATACTAATGCCATGATAATTAGCACAGCAGTCAGACATTGCTGAATTGACTGTAATTACTGTTTCACACGTAATATGAATCTCATCAGAAAACTTGAAAATTTCATTGCCCTGGAGCAGGAATCGAACCCACATCTCCTGATTACCGTTTGAGGATGCTATCCGTTGCACAATCAAATGGTAATCAGAAGATGTGAGTTCGATTTCCGCTTCAGGATGATGAAATTTTCAAGTTTTCTGATGTGATTCATATTACGTGTGAAACAGTAATTACAGTCAATTCAGCGATGTCTGATTGCTGTGTTAGTTATCATGGTGTATTGGCCACAAATTACAAGAAGAATATTTCTCCCACACTGTATATACTAATGCTCCCATTCCACTTTACTGCAGCATATGCCATCCCAGCATGCTATTGAGTTGACTAAGCAGTTAATAGCATTTTAATTGTACTGTAAAGTAATACATTTCACAAAATCAGTTAGAACAATTATGTTTTCTGTGACCATTTGCCTTCTTCCTTGTAACAAATGTTTAATTCCTTGATGGAATATTAATCAGTTAGTTTTAAGTTAAGTAATCAAGCTCATTTTTAGAGTCCTTCATGCTGTTGGATTTTTTCTGTGCTAATGATTCTGAACTTAGAGAAACAAGTGGTAATTCAAAACAGCAGAAGCAGAAAGGTGTTGAACTTCCCAAATGAGTTTCAGAATTTTCTTCTGGGTCATCTTTTGAGTATGAAGATCTTAACATTATCATGCTGGATACTCACATCTTTCAATCTCACTTTCAGCATCTTCATAATCACATCTTTCAATCTCTGGCTTTTTTTTTTTTTTTTTTTAGCCATTCCAGTTGTAAGAATAGGGCTTAGAATTTCTGGTCTGATTTTTCTCCAGCAGTTTTAGATGCACAAGACT
This sequence comes from Macrothele yani, assembly GCA_039090855.1. Classification (NCBI taxonomy): domain Eukaryota; kingdom Metazoa; phylum Arthropoda; class Arachnida; order Araneae; family Macrothelidae; genus Macrothele; species Macrothele yani. The sequence goes on from CM077011.1 coordinate 153,258,163, forward strand.
CTTCCAGCCCCACCAAATTCACATTTTTTTCTTGGAGTGGAGATCCTTTTTGTTTGTTTGTTTGTTTGTGTTAGAAGTTGGTGGTTCTTACTAGCTCAGCTTAAAGTTCATGAAATAATCCCATACTTGTGCTTGAGATAAGGCTCAGGGCAATTTCTGGCTGTGAAAGATGAACAAAGAGGTGAACACTGAATTTTGTTATTTTTTCAAGAAATTTGAAAACGAAATTTCTACAAATTTCTAATTTCTTTGCTTTTTTCGTGGAATGAAGATGATTTTCCACAGTTTCATGAATATATTAGGGTTATTTAGCTAATTCCTAAGTTGCTTGTCATGGATTAATGCATTTGGCATATACTCATCAAAGTTAGATGGTCAGGCTAAAATAATGAGATTCAAAGCTAGTGAACTGTTTTCCAGCTGTACATTCTGCAGTCACATAAGTTTCTGTCTACAACTGATGCATTGATACCACATTTGGACTCGTAGAGCAAAATTTGTTGAAAATGCAAATTTTAACCATCTATTTTTTTAAAGTAACTTGTACAGAAAACTAGCGGATAATGCTTACCTTGGCTACTAAGTGGAATTGATCTATTTTTTTATTTATTTTTTTAGCCAAAAAACAAAAACATTAACCTGAGTCACAAAACAAGTAATTGATTATTAAGGACCAAAAATACTACAAAACTGCAGAAAAGAGAAAGTCCCCAAGAACATCATTTCAACAATGAACAGCCACTTGGAGCAAAAATACTACACACTTAATAAGTCAACCCAATATGTGTGACAGTGGGAAGGGGAAAGATTTTAAAGCTCAAACTTTAAATAATTGGTTGCCAAGTTTCACACCTTATACACCTGATTCTTGTACTCTTCAAATATATCATTGATGATTCTGCTACTGCTGAGTCATACATATTTTAATCCAGCATGTTTATGTGTGAGAAGCTACCCCTGTTTTTTTTAGCCAAAAAACAAAAACATTAACCTGAGTCACAAAACAATGGATCTTGTCATATTTCCAGTGTAGATACAAGAAAATATTTATAGGGTTGCGCACAAAAACGGATAAGAAATTGTTCAGTTTCTGTGATTTTCCATGCACTTTGGTAAAAGGGACATAAGAAAGTATATAGCAATTATTACTTTTTAAATAATATCCATACTAAAGGGTACATGCTGTTAACACACTTCATTTTTTCCTACACTTCCATGTATAGAAAAACAGTTGAAATGGTGGCTAAGCATTTGGAGTGCAAGGTGATATATGACCAGCCTGTAAAATGTATTTTTTTAATGTCTTTGTTATTATACAGACAGACAATATTTTTTATGTTGGCATGCAAGTATTTCTATTCATAACAATAAAAATATCCATATAATTCACTGTTTTTTCTGTTCATCCGTCTTAACTTTCAAAAGTATAAAATAGTGTGTGTGGATTAGTGGTTTGCTATAAAATAGTGAGCCTGGATTAGTTGTGGTTTGCTGTAAAGTAGTGTGCCTATGTTTTATTAAATTAGCATAGTAACATCTTCCCTCTAAATATTTTTGCAGAAAGCAGCAGCAGAAAGGACAGTTTATCAGTATCATTACACCAACTGGCCAGACCATGGTGTACCAGAACACCCACTTCCAGTTCTCAGCTTTGTAAGAAAATCAGCATCTGCCAATCCCCCCAATGGTGGGCCTATCATAGTACATTGTAGGTGAGTTGCAGTTCTGTATTTAAAACTTTAACAATTTTTTTATACTGCATTAGCTTACATTCATAAAATCAGCATTTGCCAATCCTTCCAATTCTGGGCTTATCATAGTACCTTGAAGGTGAGTTGCAGTTCTGTGCTTAAAATTTTAGCAATTTTCTAATACTGAATTTGCTCATATTTACAAAATCTCTTGAAGTTATGCACTGTGTTCTTTTTTTTTTCTTTAAACCTACAATAGCACAAAAAGAGGGGGTTTTCTCCTTAAAAAATTAAACATGTTGATAAATAGAACTATAATTTATTCCAAAGTTTCCACTCTTCTGCTGGATTTTTTTCATTGTAATATGTATGATTAGCATCATGATCTTAGATCTAGGGAATTAGTTCATCTTAGCTCATTTGCTTAAAGTTCACTGAGGTTAGGTTGGAATTTTTTAAGGCCTGTCAAAATCTTGTGTCTCATGCTATATGGAAACAAATGTTTTAGGCACTTCATTTTGTTTATACTTAGGAAGTGCTTTAAGAAGACAAATTAAAATGTTTTTGAAAATACAAGAACTGAAAACTCTTGTAAAATACTTTTTGCTAACACCAGAGTACTATGTTCTATGGATCTCAGAACCTTCGAGAAACCGTAAACCTGAAATAATCGACTCATTAAATGTCATTCATTACTGTTTCACACCTTATATAAGTTCGCCAATCAGACCATTAAATGATGTTAAATATATATAGAGCACAATATCTGTAGTTAAAACCTGGAAACAATGAACGTTACTTCAACTTACTATATCAGTAGCAGCTGGAGGGTCCTCACATGCATGCATATAATGAATTCATTCACAAGATGTTGCCGTAAGTGTCCAACTGATTCAAAGAGTGCGAGCTATGTACATTGTGAAGTTCAGAAATAAAATTCACGATACTGTAAAATCTGAACAAGACTAAAATGAAATAGGTGAATTTATACAATGAAGACCAATAAATCCACGATATAAATGGAATGTTAAAAAGGCATAAAAATCTCAAAGAAGAAGAATTGTCCTGATTGCAAATCACCAAACTAGTTTCTGCTAATATTTATAGCCATCTTCAGTGGTAGGTGCATGGTCGCTGTAGATACCGCACTCATACGCTCAGTTATGCTGCTCCAACCGAATGCATGTCCAGCCCCGTCATGTAGACACATACTTCGCGCATCGTGGTTTGTGTTTTACTGTGCACATATATGGCGTCGCCATCTGTAGTTCAACAAAGCCATTAGGCATTGTCTACAGGGTAAATATATTCATATATATTCTAAGTATTATGTGATGTATTCTGTTTTTTGTTGTTTTTCTTCTTAAAACATTTTTACTCCTGTTCAATGAGATGTCTCCTTGCGAACTGAAGTTCTACTGGGCTATTAATGTTGCAATTGTATCTCTTGATTTTTTCAATGACCACAGCCTCAGAGGTCAGAATCTGGTTATGTGTACTATGCGATGTTATAATTTCCGTGTTAATCCAATCTGGAGTTGCCGCCCCGGTGGCGCAGTGGTCTAAGGCGCTGGCCTCTGATCATTCGTCCGTAAGGGGTCCGGGTTCGAATCCCGGTCTGGCATGGATGTTGTGTTTGTCTTACGGCACTGGCTCTCTCCCTTCCCTGGAACCAGTGACCCTAAATTAGGGACGGGCGACTGCTTATAGCCCATTGAGTTGCTCACGGTGGTCGTTAAACCTCCAATCAAAAAAAAAAAAAAAAAAAAACCAATCTGGAGTTACACAGTTCCTGATGCAATGTTGTATTAATGAAGATTTTTCATCACTCCTTATCCAGTTTGTAATGTGCTCATTTAATCTAGTCAAAACCTTCGAGCAACTATTGTGAATCACTAAACTACTAATGGGTCATGGCTTGCACAGGTGTCACTGAAGCAAACAAGAAAGACCTATTTCATATGCAGTATCTATTTCTGAAAGGGACAACTAGAGTTATAAAGGTTCTACCAGAATGAAATTCCTCACTGCTATAATTTTTTCTATATGTATCCTATTGTTTTTATTTTCCTTGAAGAAGGATTTTATATATTGGGCATATAAATAAGTTTTGAGGGATTTCCGTTCGGTGTTGTACTTATTACTGCTCGCATGTATTTTAAGGTGGCAAGACTGCGATATCGCAGTACGAGACGCCAGCTGTCAGAGTCAGTATACGACGTTCAATTGAGGTGCGAAGACATATTTGTTTTACTCGATGGAAAATGGCAACTTTCGTCCTGGCAAAACAGCATTTGCGGGAAGTGTTAGTGCATTACTTTATTGTCAAGAAAAGTGCTGCCGACAGCTATCGTTTAATGTCAGAAATCTATGGTGAACATTCCCCATCCATAAAAACATGTGAGTATTGGTTTAGACGATTCAAAAGGAACGATTTTGATGTCAGTGATAAAGAATGTTCTGGACCACCCAAAAAAATTGCTGATGCCGAATTGGAAGCTTTACTCGACGAGGATCCGTGCCAGACCCAAAAAGAACTAGCAGCAGCATTAAATGTTAGTCAACCATGCATTTCACAATGTTTAGGTGCCATGGGAATGATGTAGAAAGAAGGGAATAGGGTTCCACATGCTTTGCTGAAAAGAGACCTTGAACGTTGAAAAACCATTTGCAAATTGCTGCTTCAAAGGCAAAAAAGAAAGGGTTTTTTGCATCGTATTATTACTGTCGATGAGAAATGGATATGGCACGATAACCCTAAACGGCAGAAAGCATGGGTGAAGCCAGGTGAACCAGGTTCAGAAGTGTGTGATCCACTATGAACTGCTGAAATAGTCAGAAACTATTACTGGTGGTCGGTATCAAACCCAATTAATGCGTTTAAAATGAGCTCTCGCGCAAAAACTGCCGGAATGGGAGAATAGACACAAAAAAGTCATCTTACAGCATGACAACGCAAGACCACGTGTTTCTCGACCTGTGAAAAAGTACTTGGAAGGATCCGACTGGGAAGTTCTACCCCACCCGCCATATTCGGCAGATATTGCGCCATCGGATTACTATTTGTTCCAGTTGATGCAGTCAGCACTTTTTGGAGAACGGTTTAGTTCTTATGAAGACATCAAAAATTGGCTGGACAACTGAATCTCTTCCATGGAACTGGAATTCTTCCTTCGGGGCATACGTTCACTGCCCGAAAGATGGGGTAAAGTTGTAGCTTCAGAGGGAGCATACTTCGATTAATATTAAAATATTGTTTCTGTTCTCCAACAACGTGTTTTGTTCACCTCAAATCCCTCAAAACTTATTTATATACCCAATATCTTACTGAATTGGAAGTAGACATTGTCAGGATACCAGTTTCAGATGTCTGTGAATGTATACTGATTCAAATTGATTTGCATGTCTGAATCTTGCCTTTCACATTTGATAAATTTGCTTCATGCAGTGCCACCTTATTCTCAAAGCTGAAAATAAGGAAGTGTAGCTCAAATGAAGTAAATTATCAATGGAATTTCTTGTATCTGCAAAGTTATTATGAAACTTTGTATTTCAACTGTGGCCTTACGTCACTAGTAATTCACTTATAAAGATATCTTATCTCAATGAAGGAAGAAATATTCCTCATAATACATGGAAAATCAATGGAATATTCTGAGCAAACAGAATATAAATTCTGAATTTGCTTGTACCACTTACTGGTCATCCACGTAACACTTCTTAGAAAACTTTGAAAAAAATTCCCGGTCCAGGGCGATGAAATTTTCAAGTTCTGTGAGAAGTGTTAGTTACATGGATGACCAGTAAATGATACAAGCAAATACAGAATTTATATTCTGTTTGTTTTAAATATTCTATTCCGTATCTCATCTTGATAAAATGTTAAAAACAGCTGATAAATTATTTAGCAAAGTAATGCAATTGTCAGAAGGTTCAATATGACAAGCTCAGATTTTATTTGCCATATTCATGTATTTGGCTGTACATCCTTACATGCCTGCTCACAGTGTTTTTATAATTTTAATCTTTTTTTCATACTATCAAGTTTTAAATTTACTGTGTCCTGTAGTTATACTATAGTGAACTAAAAACTGTATCAGTCTTCAGATTTTGGCTGCTGTTATAGAGACCATTGCTTCACTGCTGGTGTAAAAGTTCAAAATTAACACCATGTTATATCCTGTAGATATCTTAGGAAGGGTGAAGAAATTCATTTCGTTTTATAAGAAGTATTAATTTCGAACTTTTACACCAGTATTGAATCACATCTTGAATGGAAGCCAAGATCTCAATATCGTCATTAGTTTTTTAGTTTGCTATGTAATAACTCCAGGACACAGCAAATCTTTAAATTTAAAACAAGATAATGTTTTATAACTTTAATTTTTTTTTTTTTTTTGACTAAGTATAAGCACCTAGGGACATAGTCATTTATATGAACATGATGAACAGAATTTGAGCTTGCCATTTTGAACCTTTCGACAATTATATTATCACCTACTGTGATGTTATCCAAGAGGGGAAAGAAGAAAATGTTTTTAATTTCTGTACTTTATATTTTATTTACTTGTCATTCAGCATCAGTGTAGATTTGTGGATTTAATTTTTTGTAATAAGGCCTGTTTTGGCAGGCATGTAAAAATTGAATTCTTTATATTTCATGTTTTGAGCATTACACTTCATATGCAGTATCCCTCTCACTGACCCTACAGTTAAACCCAGTTTTATCCCTCTCACTGTCTCAACACATTCATTAATGCATTGGGATTGAGTAGAAAAAAGTTGCAATCATCAGCAGTTTTTAAAGCAGTTCCTTATTACTATGCCGTTAAAAATATTTAATTTATGTCTTGTATGAAGAGGGAGAATCATTGTTGATAATGCTATTTTGCTTTACTTGAATAGCAGTCTTAGCAGTGAAGTAGCAAATGCATGAGTTAAATAAATTAAATAAACTCAATACATGTGCAAATCCACCAATTCAGTGAATAGTGAAGATCACAGAAATTCTTTTATAATTCCTAATACTCTGGAGTGTGTTATGTTTCTTTTCCACAGTCCATTGAACATGAGAAAGAGGGAGAACTCGGTTTTTAAGAGTCCCAGTTCCTGATACTTATGAGTATTAAGTATTCTTTTTCCACTGTCCATTGGAAAAAAAGCAATTGAAGACATATCTAGGGAATGAAGAGACATGGAAGTCCTGCGTTTGCTGAACTTTTGTTGTACAGTTTTCTTAAGAGAATAACTGAAGATTTCAATCAGTATCACATGTTATGATCAGCTGCACAAATAATATATTTGTAGTGCTTTTTCATTCTAGTTGTAAATGAATTTATGGCACCTCTATTCATATTGTACTGTCAAAAATCTTAAGAAATTAATCAGCTCTTTAAAAAGTAAAAATCAGCTAAATGAGCTCTTCAAAAGCTTCTCCAAAATCCAGTCAAGAGTACCACAGATTTATGGTACAATAAAAATTCACAAAGAAGGCCATCGAATATGACCTATAATAGACACTAGAAATTCACCACTCTCCAACATTAATTATTATTTACTTACTCACCTCAGAGACATTTTCCCTTCTCCTCCCTACCTTCTAAAAAATGCCATGCAGCTGTGAAAGGAAAACTAGACAACTTGCCAGAATTAATTCATCCAGTAATGACAAGCCTGGATATAGTATCTATGTATACCAACATTAACCTGGACATCCTGCTGGAATTCATTGCAGATGACATGGCAGAAAAAATAGTCTTCCATAATCACAATAGAGAAATACTACTTGGCATATATGAACTGTTCCTGTTTTCTTTCAAGAATAATTTCTTCCAGTTAGGAAAGAAATATTACAGGCAAACTTCAGGACTTGCAATGGGTTCTTCACTAGCACCTCTGCTTGCAAATTATTATGTAAATAAACTAGAGGCAAAAATCCTTATACAACCTTTAATATTTGCTCTCTATGTAAGATACATGGATGATGTCCTATTTATAGTAGATACTGAGGACCAATCTCTACCCTCTCAGATTCTAGCAGAATTTAACTCACTAGAAAATACCTTGCAGTATACCCTGGGACTGGAAAAAGACCATGGCATCAATTTCCTTGATTTAAACATGACCTCAAGAGAGGGAAGAATATTCACTCAGCTTTTTAGAAAACCCACTAACACAGGGAAGATGTTAGACTTCTACTCATTCCACCCTGATTATATTAAATTGAATACGGCTAGACAATTTTTGGAAAAAATTGAAGTCCTAGTCTCTTCAGATGCTCAAAAAGATCTTCACAGAGAAGAATTAAAAGAAATATTGGCAGAAAACAATTACCCCTCCCCTTATGTTGAGAAATTCTTTAGACAAGTGCCAAAAAAGAAGCAGGAAATAAACAACTTCAAATTCACCAGCAAAATTACGTACCACAAGGAACTTTTCAAAAAACTGAAGAGGATCGGAGCAAAATATAATATCAGGCTTGCTCCAGATCTAAGTAACAAATTAAAGAAATTCCTGCCAGCTTTAAAGCAGAAAGAAGTGGACATCCAATTGCAAGAAGGAGTAATATATTGCATTGACTGTAACTGCGGACTCAGCTATATAGGAGAAACAGGGAGAAGTATTAAAGTCCGAATGAAAGAACACCAAGCAGCTATTAGGAACATTAGTAACAAAACAGGGCTAGACAGACTTATACAAGCAAGTGGACACTCCATAAATTGGGACTCGGTAAGAATAATCGCCCACCAGTCAAACTTAGTAAAGAGGAAACTAGAAGAAGGGATCGAAACAGCAAGAAGAAGAAGTACCAAAATTAACGATAATTGCGGTTGGACACTTCCAACTGAGTGGCAGCAACTACTCCAGTGACGTAGTCCTGATGACAAACTAGGCTTTAGTTCAAAATTTTGACCACCAACTTTTTTGAATAATAACCTCTATAAGACCCATAAAAAAGTTAATTCCACAGTGCTTTTTCATGTAAAAAATTTTTTAAGAGTGAAATTTAGTGCAGCTGCATATTCCAGTATGTAATGCTTCAATTTACTGTACCATGGTTTTGTGAATACAGCATTCCATAAATGATGTGGCAGTCTTTCTGCCTGTATTGCAGTAGCTTTTTAATTTTCTGGGTAGAAGGAGGGGAATGTAAAATTCCATGTGTACACAACATAGACATTATACCCACAAGTGTTTCTCTACATTAAACCACCAAAACCGTTTTAGTGAAGAGAAGTTTAACAGAATATAAGCTAATATTTTTCAAGAATTGCATTATTCATGTACCCAAAAGTATTTGCATATTATTTAGATAAATTTGCTCATGGATGAGTGTCATATAAATTATTCTAAACTGAAATATTGGGTTGGTGCGAATGAAATGTCCGGCACAAATGAGCTGTGGAGACAGGCCCCCACCACAGTAAAATGGAACCACCCACAGGTTTTGCGAGTATTAGGTCACAGAGTTATTATAAATAGCTAGTACATGTGTGAAGAACAAGGTTCAGGCATGGTTTGTTTGGATGTAACATGGCTTGCAAAGGAAACATGCAGATGCCGGATTTGAGGGTCATCTTCCTGTATGAATTTAAACTGGGCCATTCTGCAGGAATTGCCGCTCAAAACGTTAACAAAGCGTTTGGGGAGAATACAGACAACGAATGAACCATTCAATGATTGCTTGTGAAATTTCAAAGCGGAGATACGGACCTGCAAAACAAAACACGTGGGCACCAGCCTGTTGCTGTTTCTGACGATATTCTGTTACGTGTGGTTGAAGCGGACCCCATAAAAACATGTCGTGAGATAGCAGCAGAGGTAGGTGTCCACCACACGACAGTTGTTCGGTATCTAGCTGCGCTGGGTAAGGTCGAAAAGCTGGGCATGTGGCTGCCGCATGAGTTGACAACTGCCAACGAGACTAGGCGTTTGGAAGTCTGCATGGCGCTGCTTGCCAGGAATGAGCAGGAACCTCTACTGCATGGAATAGTCACCTGCAATGAGAAGTGGGTCCTTTATGATAATCGGAAACAATCTGCCCAATAGTTAAGCAAGGCGCAGTCTGCTGGACGGCATATTAAGCCACCCCTACACACCAAGATGATGATGCTCCTTGTCTGGTGGTCCACAGCTGGGATAATTCATCAGTTTCTTGGCAAGAGGCCAAACCATCACTGCAGAATGTTATTGTGCTGAATTACACCAGATGCACTGGAAATTGCTGTGGAAACAACCAGCTTTGGTCAAGAGACATGGTGTTCTTCTGCTCCAGGGTAACGCCCGGCGTCATGTCGCACAATGAACGATTCTGACACTAAGTGCCTTGGGATATGAAGCATGGCCTCATTCTGCCTATTACCCAGACTTGTCTCAGACAGACTATCATCTGTTTCATAGTGCCTAGATCACTTCCTGTCTAGGAAACAGTTCACAACAGACAACGAGCTTCAATGGGCTGTTGATGACTTCTTCGGGTCCCAGCCACAAGACTTTCTTTCATTTCGGGATCATGATCTTGCCAGACAGATGGCAACTATGTGTCAATGCCAAGGGGGAATATTTTGCCTAGGTAAGTTGTCCTACTTTTCCGTTCTCGCCGTCCACGTGTGCCGATCTTTTGCCAGACATTTCATTCGCACCAACCCAATAAGTAGCTACATTTTATTATTTAGGATGCTTGTTTATTTTTAATATTATAATGAACAATGAGGCAGTTTTGGAAGAGTGTTTGAATAATGAGGCTTACAGGACCTAATTTCTACTCAAACATAACTTCAAAAACTTGACATGCAAAGGCTGAAAATTATAAGCCTTTAACAAAAAAAAAGTATAATTTACTTTAACAACTGATTTTCATAGGGATTTTTTTACATATATGTATTATTTTTGTCAAATTAAAGTAATTGTATTCGAATATGGTTGATGTCAAGAAAGGCTGATATATCTTGAGTGCTTATTTTAATGGGTAAAAAAATGTTTTTTTGCATATTTTTAATTATGTATATATTGTTATTTCAGTGCTGGTGTTGGTCGAACTGGAACATATATTGTTGTGGATGCTATGTTAAAGCAAATTAAACACAAACAATCACTTAGTGTATGTGGGTTTTTGAAGCACATTCGCCATCAAAGGAATTTCTTAGTGCAAACAGAGGTAAGTTACAACTTTCTTTTAAACTGGTTTTAAAGGAGGAAGTATATATTAATTCCGGGTCTTAAAGAAACAAATTTTTCATAGCTTGTGGCAATGGTAAACTAAGATACCAAGTAATTCCGTAATGACATTGCTGAAAAAATGTATGTAAATGTTGAGTATGATTGGTGAAACTATGCTGAATTACAATAGTTTTTTTTCAGTACAGAATTGCCACAAGTGGCACCATTGTTTGAAGCAGAATATTTATTTCAAATAAAAAATAATAAAGTGGTAGTGTACTGCAAATGTGAAATAGGAGATTCATATCCTTTATTATTGTGCCAGCTCCATCTGAGTATGATTGGTGAAACTATATTTTACTACACTCTGCCCTGAGGCATCCAAGCCCCAGTTTGTTGGTCCATTGAGTTTTTTCTACCCATTGTCTCTATTCTAAAGAAATTTTGTAAAAAACATAACTTTGATTTTAGGATTTGCACCCGGAATGTTTTTTCAATTGTTAGAAAGGACTATGACTTAGTCCCAATATCAGTGATGGAAAGTTCACGCCAATTGCGCCGAACTGCGCCAATTTCATTATCTTGCGCCAAACTGCTACAAATTACGAAAAAATTTAATATTTGCGCCCAACTGCGCCGAAATGGCAATCCACAGTAAAAATTGCTGAGTGAAAAAAATGTTTTCACGGCAAAAAATGCCATTTTAAACGTTGAATCGAATGACGCTTTTTAAGGTTTACGCGTAATTTGGTGAAATCAATGCTTAATCAACACGTATCATACCGCCAACCCCAAAATTTTGAAATGTTTTTCACCTACCTTCAATTCGTTGTTTTTTTGGCAAAAGTGACGAAAAAATAACGGAATTGTTTTTGCTTATGGAGGAAGAGTTTTGTTGTAATCACGTGGTATGTAGGAGAAACAATGCTGTATGTTAGTTATGAAATCCTGATGAAGATTGTTTACTGATAGTTTGGTGGTCTTTCGGAGTGCTGTGCAATTGAGATTGTTTATATGTCGTTCCCTGCTCTTTGGGATAGCGCAGTTATTTTCGTTCCGGGTGAGGTGCGCGATTACGTAAATACAGCGTAAGGTCAGTCATTAGCTATTTCGTTGACGCGGACGACGGCTGAAAATAGCTCTCCCATGGCAGGATACAATGGTTCTGTTTCTAAAGGATTCATAGGTACTCAGAGATGCCAACTTTTACGGATTTTCACTCCATCTTACGGTTTTACGGAAGTCACCCAAAAAAACTGCGGAAAAGCCCTCACAAGATCCCTGCACGCAATTTCTATTTCTATACCATCTTTTGGTCGAAAAAACGCACTTTACAGATAGTCCCTTATGCGCCTTCAATGTTCTGACTTCCCCCGCCAACGGAGGTGGAGTTTGTCACGTGATTCCCCATACAGCCATCTGAGAGTACTGTACGCAAAAGTCGAAAGGGAACTCAGCTCAGCGCCTTATGCCAACTCTTTACATTGATTGCATGTGGCTTTGTGGTTAGGAGAATTTTGCTGCAAACGTTTTAACCCTCCTTTCCACTCGACTGTTGGGTGACACCGGACATTATGAAATCACCGAATAGCTCACCCGCCACTCTGATGACGCCCCTATAGCTCGCATGTCGGGGCTCGCGAGACGTTTCTTTTTCACCGGATAAAGAAAAACAAACGTCATCTATGTGTCGGGTGTCACCCGCCATGCCGATGACGCTTTTATGGACATGTCGGCGCTCGCGAGGAATTTTGTTTTCACCAAATAGCTCGCGTGTCGGGTATTATCCGCGACGCCTATGACACCTCTATAGCTCGGATGTCGGCGCTCGCGAGACAGTTCTTTTTCGCCGAATATCGCACGTGTCTGGTGGCACAATCCATGCCGATGACGCCTCTATAGCTCGCGCGACATTTATTTTTTGTCGAATAGGTCGGGTGTCACTCGCCATGCCGATGACGCCTTTATAGTTCGCATGGCGGGGCTCGCGAGACGTTTCTTTTTCACCGGATAAAAAAAAAAGAAACATCATCTGGGTGTCACCCGCCATGCCGATGACGCCTCTATGGTTCGCATGTCGGCGCTCACGAGGAATTTCGTTTTCACCGTATAACTCCGGTATCACCCGCCATGCCGATGACGCCTCTACGGCTTGCACGTTGGCGCTCGCCAGTAATTTCGTTTTCACCAAATAGCTTGTGTGCCGGGTGTTATCTACCATGCCTGTGGCGCCTCTTTAGCTCAGATGTCGGTGCTCGTGAGGAATTTTTCGCCGCATAGGTCGGGTGTCATCCGCCACATCTATCACGCCTCTATAGCTCGTATGTCGGGGCTTGCAAGGAATTTCATTTTCACCGAATAGCTCCGGTATCACCCGCCATGCTGATGACGCCTCTATGGCTCGCATGTTGGCGCTCGCGAGGAATTTCGTTTTCACTGAATAGCTCGCGTGTCAGGTCTCACCCGCCATGCCGATGATGCCTCTGTGGCTCGCATGTTGACGCTCGCGAGACATTTCTTTTTGCCAAATAGGTCGGGTGTAAGCTGCCACGCTGATGATGCCTCTATAGCTCGTATGTTGGGGCTGGCGAGCTAAAGCTGAGCTTTCACTGCTAAGTTGTGGCCTCTACTGCAGAAAAGAAAAAAATGCAAGTTCTGTGTGAGTATGGGTGAAAAGTTATTTGAGTGGAAAGGGTTAATCTAGATTAAAACAAAAGAAACGTAGCAGTGAAACAGCTATGACAACAAAAAGAACGAAGTCAGATAAAACTTATCGTCAAGTGTATCGCAGTATGTATAGTAAAGAATGGCCTTTTTATAAAGCATCTAAAGTTTTACTGAATCACGTTTTATAAGCCATGTGGCTGCGATTTTAGCATGTTGCAAGGCGGCCGCAATTATTTTAAGCATCATGTGGAGAGCAAGAAGCACAAAGATCATGTCAAAAGATTAAATGGAGATGTGAGTAAAATTAATGTAACCAAAAAACTTCTGACAGCTTATAAGCAAAAAAGAGAAGAAATTGAATGTTCACAAGGTGATTTGAAATGGGAAGAAGCTGAATATTTGCAGCAGTTGGATTCCCTCATAAAATGTTAAACAATGCTGAGATGAACATTGAATGTGGCATAAAAAAAGGACATGAGTGCAATAGAAAGTGGACAGATACTATTAAAGGAAACAAAACATTGCTAACTATGTAAAAAATTAGAAAAGAATAGAAGTGAGCAATTAGATATTGAGAAAAGCAGCGAAAAATTAAGCATTTTTTGTAAAATAAATTATTAATAATAGAATCCTGCTATGGTTACAAATTTTTTGATCTATTTGAAAACTAAAATGTTTGCATATGTGTGTGTGTGCATTTCAATGCAAGGTGTTTTAAATTTGAGTAGGGTGCATCTATTTCCAAAACATTTTTTGCTTAAGAGTTTGTTCTATCTACTAATATTTTACCTGCTCTAAAAAATGTTTTATTAAACCAAAAATGTATTTTATCTGCTCCAAAAATGTGTTTCACCTGCTCCAAAAATGTATTTTACGTACTCTAAAAATATATTTTACCTGCTCCAAAAACGCATTTTGCTGCTCCAAAAATGTATTTTACCTGCTCCAAAAACGAATTTTACTGCTCCAAAAATGTATTTTACCTGCTCCAAAATTGCATTTTGCTGCTCCAAAAATGGTTTTGCAACTTTCCATCACTGCAACACCCAATAAATATGGAGTATATTGTATCCCTTTGGTCCCCCATGATCCAGTCTTAGCCATGAAATATTATATCGGTTCTACATTTCGGACTTTAAATGTTTGTGTGGCTGAACACCAATATGCACTTAGGACTGGCTCCACATCCACTGCCCTAACCAGCACTGTGAACCAAGGTGATAACTCACCTGACTTGGACAACTCAAGGATTCTGGCATCGGTAAGTAACAGCCGTTCATTACTTTTATCTGAAAGCATACATATCACTAAATTTGGTAATTCAAGCAGCAATATAGATCTTCCTATTTTTGTTTTACACCCATGAAAGCTATTTATTGAATCCGTGTTTCACACCGCGGACGTAGAACATCTGTCATAATTTTTTCCTGTACTTGGTAATTCCCACTGCCCACATTTGGCAATGTGAACTTATGTGACTATTGCATCATGATATTGTTTCTTAGTGTATTTATTGCTTGCTTGTGCTGTATACTGTGGCACTAAGCCTGATGATGATGCCGAGGGCGGCCTTGAAAGATCTTGCTTTTAAGTATTTTAACTTACCTTCGTTTTAATTGTAAATAAAGTATTTTTAACTTTGCAATTTCAACTTGGTGAGTTTGACATATCGCACTTAGACAGCTTAATTATACTCCCTCAGCTCCATCTGTAGACACTAACTTCATAAAAGAATGATTCTTTTATTTAAAATCTAAAAAATAATAGTAAAAATCCCTATATAATGGTCCTTCTCCTTTATTGAGTGCCAAAATACCCAAAATTTTGATTAGATATCACTTCACAATGCGCGTTCAATACAGAAAACAAGTCCTTATACGCAAAACGGTTCAAGTGAAGAGCTGAAATGAGAATGCTTGGAAGTCTGCAGTTTTTTTTCGAGTTGCCATGGTAACTGTGACGTCACCCTCCCCTATCTGCCGGGCAAGTGAAGTGTTTTATCATGAGACATCAAGGCTCTGCACCTGGAGTCGTGACGTTACGAAGAGATCGCAGTGGAACGGGACGGATTGCCAATGGTTCTTTGCAATCCACTAGGGATTTTTTCTTGCGGTATTTTGGTACATAGTTTCTGAAAGAGAGATGTTTTTTCGTGTTTTGTGATTGTTTGTTAAAAACTTCATTTGTTACTTTAGTTTCATGTACAGTTTAACTGATAGTGATAGTTTTAGTTTTCAGTATGTATCCTGTGAACAACATTGTAATTTATTGCAAATTCCGTTCAATCGGTGGAAAGTTGAAAATAAAAGAGACATTTTACTTCAAGGAAGACCGTCGGATTCACTGACAATTGTCGCCAAGAAAAAAATCAAGAAGAGCGGTAAATCTTACAATATTAATTTTAAAAATTGTTGGTTTACTGAATATAAATGGCTTTGTAGCCCTTCTGTGTTACAAAAATTATTTTGTTGGCCCTGCTTATATTTTAATAATAAAATTTGGCGTGGAATAAAGACAATTTTCAGATTTCTTAAATATAAAACGGTCACTTTACAAACGTGGTGATTCTAGCGAACACCTGAAATGCGATGCTAAATAATTTTGAAAAGAATCAGAACGCCATTGCCGATGCCCTGAGGGAAAATGCTAGGCTTTTGAAAATGCATTTCAACGAAAGCATTCGTTTAAATAGACTTTTCCTGCAGACAGTGATTGATGCAGTACTGTATTTGAGTAAACAAGAACTAGCATTCCGTGACCATGACGAAGGCATTGACTCGATAAATCGTAGAAATTCAAGGAATTGCTTTCACTGTTGATATCAAGAAGTCCTTTAAAATTCAAAATCGATACAAAACGATAAAAAATGTCTTCACAGGTGACTCAAAAACTATTCAAAACGAATTAATTGAATGTATTTCTGAATATATAAACGATCACGTCAAAAATGAAATAAATGAAGTTCAATGCTTTTATATTCAAGTAGATGGGAAGACATAACCAGACTTCCGAGTGCTCTTTAATAATAAGATCTGTTGATTCGGAAGGTGTATTGGTTGAGCGATTTTTGGGTTTCCATGGTGTGAGTGAAGATAGAACGTCAGAAGCTTTCTACAAAATGCTAGACAAACTTTTGGAACAGTTTGATTATCAACACAAGTCAATAGGACAATGTTATGATGGGGCAAGCGTAATTCCTGGACACTTGACTGGGCTCCAGAAAAAATTAAGCATAAAGCTTCTCAATCTGTTTTTGTTATTGCTTAGTACATTGTTTGAACCTTGTATTACAGCAGAGTTTTTCTAAAATTTCTAAGTGTCGAATATTTTTTGCAAGCCTCAGTGTAATTCCTTTGTTTTTTTCACCACTCAGCGAAGCGATCGCTTCACTGAGTGGTGAAAAAACAATGCACTCACATCAACAACCGCAAGAGGCATACCAATCATAACAGAAACTCGATGGTCCTCCACTTCGAAGTTAGTAAGTTGTAATAGTTGAAGATTGGGATAAATTGAAGGAAGTATTCGAATTTCTCACAAATAGTGAACAATCAGACAAAAAATCAATTCAACTTGCCCAAGGGTTTTTAAATGATATGAACACTTTTGAATTTACATTTTTGGGAATAGTATTTAATGAAATATTTGGTTCACCGATCTATTATTCGAAATTTTGCAGAAAAAATCACTAGACATATACTGTGTTACTCAAATTAAAAAAAAAACTTGTGAAATTTTGACCCATAAAAGGAACGATGAGGTAATTGAAACACTGTTTGGAAAAGCTAGCAAAATCACAGAAATAAGCAGATCTAAATGGGAATATGCTGCTCTTACACAAGAAACAATTTTAAAAAATTATAAACAATTGTATTTTGAAATTTTGTACCACATTCTTATGGAAATGGATATGATATTTCAAGACAGTGAGAAACTTAAACTGCAATTTCCCTGTCTTGCTGACACAACCAAATTTGACCAATTTAATTCATGCTTTCCCTCTCACGCTTTTGAAAATCTACAACATTTTTACAGAAAAATATTTACTAAACACCAGAGCCTTAAAAATGAACCGAGTCTTGTATATGCTGATGAAAAATTAAGGAATATATCGACTCATGAACTTTTTCGAGTGCTTCATGGAGATAAAGGCATTTTTACAGATGCTTATAAATTGGTTTCCCGGATTTTAACAATTGCATCTGCAAGTGTTTCAGTGGAAAGAAGTTTTTCTTGCCTTACAATAATACAAACTTACTCAAGAAACACTATTTCTCCAGATAAACTTGCTTCTTTGGCAAATATTTCTATTCAGAAAGACATTTTCTTCATGTCATGAAGAAACAGCCATTTTATGACGACATAATCGACAAGTTTCCAGCTTTAAAGGGAAGAAGAATTGATCTAATTTATAAAAAAAATAGGTAAGTTCTCATTAACTGATTTTCATCGAAGACAGTAGATATCTTTTCATATTGCTGTTGTAGCTCTTCACCTATCTTTCGTACCACGAGCCGCCACTGCCTTCTTCTCTGCTATCACTTTATGTAAGATTGATCAGTCATAGAATCCTGCAAAAACCATCGCACCCAATTTGGTTCGTTTTTTTCTGACACCATTAGCCTTTTATTTTAAATGTATCTGAGAACCCAACTAATAGTGCTCAAAGTAGGACCACTCTCTATTAGTAATTAGTCTTTTTAAAACTTCATGAAAGATTTCAATTGTTTCTCCAAGAATAGTAGTTTCCCTTTTAGTAGTTTTTGTTTCATCAGCAAATGAAGAAAACTGAAGTGCCCATTATCACTGTAAGTTTGTTAACTCTTACCATTGGCGACTCACATCAGAAGAGGCTTCTGAAATCAAACACTCCATTTTACCACCACCATTACATCTAGTTTTTGCACCAATAATTCACTGCCCCTGCAAATTCTCACGAGACAGTATTGCCGTACTGTCTCCCTGATGTGGGTGGTTTCGCCTGCCTGACATCTAACGCAAGAACAACTCAAGGAGAAAAGAACCCTGACCATTGTCATGAAAAGCTATTTTCCCCTCAAAACCTTTAGTGGTGCTTAATCCCCCTACTTATTGTGGCTTTGAAGGCTCTAATTCCTATACTTCCTGGTGCATCTCCATGCACTGACATGAAAGTGATAAACACGGGCCTACACATTAACAGAACACATTGGAATAACACATTAGCATGTACAGCTATCTACAACAAAACAGCACCCATTATAATCAGGGTAATCCAACATAATTAATGTGTTTGCAAGAGTTTTTAATCTCTTGCTGCATTAAAAACTCTCTTGCAAACACATTAAATATTTCCATTCTCACAACTCCACACAAAATGGCATGAACAAAGACTTCTTTTGATCATCTGGTTCGATCAGACATTCAAGCATGAGCCTCTTTTTAAGATTCTTTCACCATTAAATTGCTGTTAAAAAAAAATTCATAAATAAATTTGTTTTACAGTGCATTTTCAACAGTTCTCATTCATTCAGGATCTGACAGAATTTTTTTCATGAGGGAATATTTATGGTGTTCCTATGTAGGTATGTTTTTTTTTTTTTTTCGTAGTTGTTGTTGTTTTATAGTGGACTGCAAGAAAAAATTTCTAAGCCTGGTGTTTTGTTCCAACCTCCCTCTGTAGCTATGTATTGCCAAGAAAACTTTTCTTCAATTATTATACTATGCTATGTAGTATTATTAAATTAGTCTTGTGTTATCTGTTCTTGAATTCTTATACTGCAATGTCTCTCATTTTTCTTTGTATTTCATTCTTTTAGGAACAATATGTGTTTATTCATGATGCCCTGCAAGAAGCAATAGAGAGTGGAGAAACAGAAATAGCCATTTCTCATTTGCCTCGCTATATTCAAAGTTTACAGACATCAGAAAACAACACTGAATCTGGAGAGAAAATTTCCTGGCCATTGTTAGAGAAGCAATTTAAGGTAAAGAATTAGAATCTTCCACCCTTTTTTCATAAAAAAGTTGTGTCCCCTCTGCCCAGGGTTTTAGCCAGAAAGAATTTTTGGGGTAGGCGGGGGGGGTCTGAATTTGAAAATTAATTTTCATTGTATGTTATACGTACATTGAGATTTTTCTCTGTCACATTTTATTTTATTTGTATACGAAATTCTTCAATTTTATACTCTCCATTTTCAAATACTGCCTTATATCCTATGCAACTTAAATAATTTATAAAACAATTATTTTATTTTTGAGACATTTTAAACATTTTGGTGAGTAAAAAACAAATACATCGCTCTTTCCACGTTTTACCAACACACAGCAACCGAAAAATTGTTATTCGGTCCCCGGCGGTGACCGAATAACAATTTCTTAGTTGCTGTGTGTTGGTAAAACGTGGAAAGAGTTATGGATTTGTTTATTCACTGATGCCACGCATTTGGAGAATTTTCATTTTGGTGAGGTTAAATTAAATATTTTGGTGAGGGTTTAAACCCTCAAAACCCCTCCCTGTCTGCGGCCCTGCCCCTGCCCATTATTCTTCTATTTGCAGAAACGATTCTGCAGAACTTTTTGGCATTGAATTTTGTAATAAATGAATAAATATCAACCTTCCCTGTGTTTTTAGGTGCATTATAAAAGAAATTCAGTACTTTTTGTTGTGGAATTCTTGTTTATTTATTACTTGATCGTTTTTGTTTTTTTTTTTTACTTCAAGTTTAAATTTTTTTAATTTTTTTTACTAAACCACCATCTACGAATATTTTTATCATAACTGGTAGAAACATTGATTACATATCAGATCTGAGAACATAAATGCCATAAAAATTATTCATTAATTGCATTTTATAAAAATTGAAAAAATGTTAATGAATCTACATTGAAGTTCAAATATTTAATTTCAAATACAGAAATACTCATTTCTCAAACTTGTGTTTGGGGGATTTTAATTCAATTTTTATCTTGGTAAGTTGTGCAGGAATTACAGTTCTGTGTAATGCTAAAGTTTATGAGATGAATAATTGTTTTTATTGCTTGATTGTGAAGGCACAAAAGTAAATCAAAGATAGTTAATGTATACTTTCATCAGTAATAGCTGTGATCATCCATGACAGTGTAGAACTTGAAATGATTCTTGGATAATAGTTTTCTTGCTATCCAACTGAACCTGAGTTATTCATTTTAAGCATTTCAGAAGTCCCCTTTGTTTGTGCATAGCTTTACCAGTGACTGAAAACTGCCTCTTAAAAGGGAAGTGTGTGTGTGGGGGGGTTAAGAATATTTAGCTTTTGCCATTGTCCATAGTCACAAATGAGTGGTGGAAAATGGGTATGATCTGTCCAGAAACAACACTTTTGCTTTGATCCAATGCATGCCCATGCATAATGTACAAACATAAGGGTATTTCAACACACAAGAGAGTATTATCCACTTCATTGAAGGGCCTCAAAATTTTGTGCCATTTAATTAAGAAAACAAAGGTATATTCACATACACATGTTAATATTTTTTGCAGGACCTTGAAATTAATTCCCCGGGATTTAGTTCATTTTGCAGAAGTTGAGTGGAACATGAATTAGCACATACAAGCTCATTTATGAAGGGAAGAAAAAACATCAATTTTTATTTCTATGTTTCCCACAAGGTCAAGTTATCAGTTTTGATGTTACAACTGATAAGGATGGGATGCAAAGTTCAAATATGTACTATTCAGGCAAGAATTTGCACTTGTAGCTGTGGCATTTGTGGACTTTCTCAAAGCAATCTTGTTTCATGCTCCAGCAGTAGTTCGCCATCATTTTTTTGTGCCATCGCCCTTGATAGTGCTGTTCCATCATCATGAGGTCTTGATGGAAGCACTCCCCCTGTTAGTCACTAACAGCCCCAAGGTTCTCGGGGAATTGATCAAGGTGACTATTCAGGAAATGGAGCTCGACGCTCATGTTGCACCCAAGATCACGAAAAGCCAAACAGCATTCTAGTAACCAGAACCTCATAGTTATCTGCCTTCTTGTGACCAAGAAAGTTTTTTATAACTGCCACGAAAGACAGCCATGCTGCCTTCTCCTTGTCATTCATCTTCCTGAGAAATTCCTCATCACATACAAGGGCACGAATTTGAGGTCCATGCCTGCTGTGATCTTCTTGAAAGACAAAGCAGGAACTCTATGTTGAAAACATTCACCATCAGCACTTCACAATGTTTGGCATGCCTGCTTCTAAAGTTTTATGGATGGGCCACTTCTTCTGGGTCCAGTGTTTCTCTCTATCTCCACTGTCCCACATGCAGAGATAGCATGGAAATTTCGTGAAGCCTTTCTGTTGACCATTTTCAGGTCCACACAAATGATCCAGTTGTGCTCTTGATATTTGAGTAAGTCAGTGACCATTTTTATGTCATTATGTTCTTGCAAATGCACTGAGTGACCAACTGGAACTGCTCCATAAGCATTACCATTGTGCAAAAGGACACACTTGAGGCTGTGCTTTGAGCTGTCCAGAAATAATCGCTATTCTGTTGGATTATACGAGGTAACACCTAATTGCCTGAGAAGACCTGGGATATCGTGGCAGTAAACAAACTGCTTGTATTCTGAAAATAGGTCCACAAAAATTTGGTCCTGCTTTCAGAAATAAGAAACTTTTGCAGAGCCGTCAAGTATGTTTTTTTCTTGTAGCCTGGTGGCTAATACCTCAGCTGCTTTCTTAGAGAGCCCCAAATCACACACTAAGTCATTCAATTCCGGTTGGCTAAACTGCTGAGGGGCTAATGACTGTTTGGTATCAGATGAGGAGTATTCAGATTCTGAAAACATTTCTTGAAGCTTGTTATCACAACCCTCATGTTCTTCCTGATCATGTTCACTGCCTTCATCTTCAGATGAGGCAAAACCATTAACTGGAACCAGGAGTCAAGTTGCTGAGGGAATACTGGAATAGATCTTATGCCGGTTTTCTTGCTGACACCCTTTGTGTTGACCAGGCAAAGACAGCAGTCAGTTATGTGGTCTTTGGGTTCTCGCCAAACCTTGGGAAGTCCAAAAGGCAGACTGTTTTGCCTTTGTTTTGTCCAGTCATGAAGCATTTCCTCACAATTATGACACAAAATATGAAGAGCCCATTTCTTTCTTGGTTCCCAAGGGGAACTTCAAAACAGGCTTTATTGGCACACCTCACAAACAGTTATTGGGTTGTCGGAAAGGTCATGACTTATTTTAGCCATGTTTTGCAAAGGTCATTTATTGATAGAAAGAACAAAGATCAATCAATGATATAATGCCTGTTTTGTTCGATAACCTTTTGCCATCTTTCAGTGAGCTGCAGAATGCCTTGTTCATAGAAGGACCTGTCTTTCATGGCAAAAAACTGTACAAGGTGGTGATTTACAGCCTCATCTGAATTGAACATTATACCATGCAAGGACTGTTGAAGAGAGCAAAACAAGTGGAAGTCTGATGGCGCAAGATCAGGCGAGTATGCTGGGTGTGGCAACACATCCCACCCAAGCTCCAATAATTTTTCACGGGTGATCAAACTTATATGTGATCTCACGTTGTCGTGATGGAACACAACACCTTTACGATGAACAAGCTCTGGACATTTCTGGATGATGGATTCGTTCAAACAGTCCAATTGCCGACAGTACACATTCAAACTGATTGTTTGGTTCCATGGTAGGAGCTCAAAAACACGACACCTTTAAAATCCCACCACACTGAGACCAGAACCTTCCGCTGATGAATGTCTGCTTTGGATGTCGTTTGAGGTGAAGCAGCACGTCGGGACCAAGGCCGTTTGTGCAGCACATTGTTGTACACAATCCACTTTTCATCACCAGTTATCAGTCGCTTCAAAAAAGGATCGTTTTCCTCACGTTTAATGAGCATATCGCAGATGTTTATGTGCACCGTCAATTGAGCTTCTTTGAGTTCATGAGGAACCCACACATCGAGCTTGTTTACATATCCCAGCTTCTTCAGGTGGTCGTGAACGCTTGAATGATGGATGTGCAATGTGTCTGCAATCTCTCGTGTCGTGTAATGTGGGTCTGACTTGATCAGTGCCTTGATTTGGTAGTTATCAACCTCGGTTGGCCTCCCGAACCGAGGAGCATTGTTGAGGTCAAACTCACCAGCACGGAATTTTGCGAACCACCGCTGGCACTGATGTTCTTGTAGAGCATTATCACTGTACACTTTACGCAACTTTTCACAAGCATGACGCGCGTTCTTTCCTTTACGGAAGTAAAACAGTAAAATATGGCGAAAATGCACAGTCTGGTCTTCCATCCTCAACTTAATGTCAAATCTCCGCAAATCAACCAAATCGCTCACTATTACTTTTAGACTGCAGCTAGAACTGGCACCTGTTGAATGCCATAGCGATAACAGAGCTGCGTATGCCTCTAGTACTTCCAAAACCGCCCAACTGCCATTGGGTGTCAAAATAGGTCATGACTTTTCCGACAACCCAATATATTGCACCTTTGACAAAGAAGTGTGTTGCAGCCACATACATAACAGAATGCATCAGGATTATTTACACATTTATGTCTACTTGAAGAAGCCATGATCAGATCTGAAACAAAGAAAAACAGGTGTTATTTTTGTGTAAATCAGATAAAACTCTAGAATCCAAAATTAACCATAAAGATAAAGAATATTGATGTTTGTAAAAAAATTAGCCTAATTAGTTTAAGGGTAGGGTAAATGTAAACCTAGTTCTCAAGCTATCCCTAGTGTAAATAGGTGTCCTTTTTTTTGCAAAAATCACAAGTTTCAAATTGCATGAAAACTAGAGCATGTGGAGAAAAACCGATTTTAAATTTGAAAGCAGAGTTGAAAAATTACTTGGAAACAGTTGAAAAATCTCATACAACAGAAAATAAAAAAAATGTTCCCCAGTGTTATCTATTTAAGGTCTTCTATTTGCATTACTACCCTTGTTTTGCCACTGAATGCATCTTTTCTCATGTCACCCCTCTATTAGCCTGATGAAGAGCCCCTTCACACTCAACTCGTACTGTTATAAAAGAGAGTAAGACTAAATGCCACGTTTGCAAAATATGTTGGGTTTTTATACACTTCCTCAGTGAAAACAGATTACATTATACTGCTGATGAGACTTTTTTTTTTTCTGTTGTGCTAATTGTGTTAACTTCTTATTAAACTCTCTGGGCTACTTCATTGTATTTTCGTAGTCTAATTATATAGAAAACATGGATGATCTGAAAATTTAATCTGTTTAGCAAAGTTTCTACTAATGAAGTTTCACAAGTATTTGTATATCATTCATGCTCCTAATTCACTGTTTTTATGTTATTTTTAGCTTGTTACCAGTTTCAGAGCCAAAGACTTCAGCATAGTCTCTGCCCTAAAAGCATGCAACAAATCAAAGAATAGGTCCTCGAACCAAATACCTATAGAGACTTATAGAGTTCACATTACTCCAAAGCCTGGGAAAGAAGGTTCAGACTACATTAATGCCAGTTTCTTACAGGTATGTGGATGAATATTCCTTACATATTTTGCATTTTAAATGTTAGTAGAAAAGATTTTTTCTTTACTTGTAATCTTTGTTATATAATTTCATGAAAAAATTAGTCATAAGATCTCCAGTATACTGGATAGAAAAATTAATGGTTTTCAAGATGAGACTGCAAAAGCTAAACCAAAATTCATTTAATGTGATGAATGTGCATCATGTAAACTCTTTCTAGAAACAACCACCCAGAAAATACAGGATACTAGTTGGTAGCTAGAGCCATGTTCACATAATTACTTGACATTAACCTAAATGTCCAAATTTCTTGGGCTCACAAGGGAGTGGGGACATCCATCTATGTTTCTTCTTGAAACCAGAAAACTTTTCAAAATGTGAAATAGAAGAATTGAGATAAAGCTGAAAAATAAAACTGTGTTCTGAAACATCATAGATATTAAATTTTATTCTTTCTTCTAAACACATAGTGTTCCAAAGTACTAATTTGGGCAGGTTTAGAAGTCAATTCGCATGACTTAAAAATTAAATTTGAGAAGCAGGGTAGGACACTCTGTGCAGCAAATAAAGTAGAAAGGGTGAAGAACTGAGAGTTGTAGGAGGGTGTTCTGTCTCCATCAGAACTCAGATCACAGCAAAATCACCATATCTGGCTAAGGAAAGGGAAGCAAGCAATTTAGTTTAGGGATCTCAGAAGGATGCAAATCATTTTTATTTCAGGTGCTAATAATAGTAGTGTAGTTTGTATGGGTGGGAGTTACTTACCGAATGTAGGCTAAGGTGAACATAGAACAGGAGAAGATATTATGATCCCTGGATCAACTGATAGAGGATGTAGGCAGCAACTGATATTAAATCCATGGTAATACCTGGATGGTGTAAAGCAGTTTATTTTTTGAAGCAATTCCTTGTTGTTGATTGGTGTGAAGGAGTTACCAGTCTGTACAATGGATCCATAAAACTAAGTGGAAAGAGCAAGAAGGCGGAGTTTGGAAAATCAGGAAAACTAAAGATTAAAACTAGGGAATGTTTTCTGTAAGATGAAGCAAAGTGTCATTTAAAGGTGCTTTTTTTTTTTTTTTTTTTTTTTTTTTTGCAGTTTTACAAATTTTGGGAATTGAGCAAAATTTCTCAATGTTGGGAGATAAGACAATTTTTTAAATACCAAGCCAGGATGATGAGGTGCTTACTAGATTTTAGTAAAGGGAGCATATTAGCAAATAGGTGATTTATCCTAGGAGGTTGGAGAAGTTTTGTTAGTAGTAGTAAGCTGAAAGCATGCATGAAAAACTCCCCTCAATTTCATTGATTGGATAAGCCAGTTGGGAATTTGAAGGGAGGGGTGTTTTGGTGATAGCAGTTTAGTGTAGTTATTCTCCTCTAAAGAAACAAATCAGCCCTAGGGCCAAACCATCACCACCACCTTTGTTTTTAAGAATAACCAATTTGTTGAAAACTAGAGCAAAATGGAACATTATTGAATAATAAATATACCATCAATGCTTCTACTATTACAATGTTCCCCGATGTACAGAACTTCGGAAGCCTGAAAACTGTGCCGTCCTGATGCAGGAATAGAACTCGCATCTACACATTTCAGTGTGAGAAAACTGATCAATACATACATATCACTAAGCTGTTCTCTGACATTCAGAGGTTAGCTCCATAAAGAAATACAAACTACCAGATAATTTTTACTTAGTGTTGCCATATCAAACTTCTCCATTTACAGCAAACTTTACATACAACTCAGGCTTCATTCACACCCATAACACGCCATACACAAGGTCTTCGATACTTCATACTCATAATCTTTTTCGCATGCAGACACTGCTGAATCTAATCCTCTCATGACTTCCTTGGCCTTCTTCTGACTTTCCTTCCTGTCATTTGGGCAAAAAAATATTTCTTAGTGAGCATCTCATCACTCATTCTTTCAACACGGCCAAACTACCAAAGCAAATTAGTCTCTACCTTGTTAATAACATTTTGCTTCACATTACACAACTGCAACACATCTTTATTCCTCACACGATCAGAATGTCTTTCCACCCCCACCCCCACCCCCAGTAAGTAACACATATCTCCAGCACACAAACTACTCCTATGCTTCTTCTGTAGTATCCAGGTTTCACTGCCATAGATCAGAGTAGGAACAATTACACTTTCATACACAGCCATGTGGGACTCTCTTGAGAACCCATCATTCCTGTGAAAACCTCCCAGAGCAGCCATGACTTTCAATGAAGAATTCACTCACCTACTAATTTCATTATCCAATTTGTTCTCTCTGTGAAGCACACTTCTTAAATACACAAACTCATTCACCTGGTCAATCACTGTGCCATTTAGACTTATAATTACATTCAGTACTACCAACTACTCTCTCAAAAACCATAACTTTGATTTTTTTGTACGAACGGGACAACATACTCTGCAACTCACTTTTGCTCTCTGCCAACAGGACAGTATCATGAGCATACAGCAATCTGCACACATGGATATCACCAAGACATAAATCAGTATTATCTATTTTAGCATCATGCATGCACATATCCATAAATATATTAAGCAACCTTGTCTGACTCATGCACCAATAGGAAACAATTTTGATAAAACACTATTCATTCGTACACAGGCTCTACTGCCAGCATACATGGCTTTTACACTATTAAGTAGATCCCCAGTAACACCATATTCATTCAATACCTTCCACAGAAGTGTCCTATTTGCTCGGTTGTAAGCTTTCTCTAAATCTATGAAGGCAGCAAAAACTTTCTTACCAATAGCCAAATACTTTTCAATCATCATGCATAATGCAAAAATTTGGTTAGTGCAGCCTTTGCCAGGCATAAAACCACTCTGAACATTCCACACTTTCTCTGATGTAAGACCCCGTACTTTTTCAATAACAACCTTACCAAACACTTTCCCTGGCACACTCAGTAGGCTAATATCACGATTGTTCTTGCAGTCAGTCTGATCACCTTTTCCCTTATACAAGGGAACAATGATAGCATCCTTCCAATCCCAAGAGACCATTCCTAACTCCCAGCACAACTGACAAATTTCAGTTAACTAGTCAATCACAGAGTCACCACCATATTTCCACATCTCGGCAGTTATGCCATTAACTCCTGGAGCCTTACCATTCTAAAGAGATTTTAGAGTTGTACACACCTTGCTGTGCTTCCATCCTTCACTGTGACATCATCTTCTTCTGCTTCTGAATCACCTTTGCTTTCCTGATCTAATAACTCGCAGAAGTATTCACCCCGTCTTTCACTTAACTCATTGGGCTCCCATATCATTTCCCCCGATCCTATTCTTCACACAACGTGCAACTTTGTTTCCCTTATTTTTCCTGAGTCTCGTGCACTTTCAGAAAGTCTTCCTATCTTTCCAAAAAATCAATTCATGCCTTTCCACCTTTTCCTTCCTATCTTTTGATTTACTCTGGCAAACCAGCTTAGCGGCTTCACACTTCTTACAGCAATATTCATCCACAGAGACTCTACCTTGCAACATCTCCAAATAGGCGTCCTTCTTTCTTTTTACTGCCTCTTCAATCTCACTATTTCACCAAGCATCACCTCTATTGCTACCCACTATTGTGGTGCCACAGACCTCTTCAGCAGCAGTGACAACACAGTTCTTAAAACATTCCCATTTCTTTTCTACATCCCTCTCACATGACTTCAGCTCTTCAGTCATTCTCTGAGTAAGTCGGAATAACACTGATGATATTCAGGGAGCCTTTCAACCTGTATTCTTTCCATTCTGGGCCTCTTTCTAGTCTTTTTCCTCTAACGAACATTCAGTTTCACTCGTGACACTACCAAGTAATGATCAGAACCAACATCCAGACCTCTCATCACACGAGTGTCAACAACTAAGTGTTTCACACTGATCATAGAAAACAAAATCTATCACACTCTTTTGACCAAGAATACGATTTTCACAAGTATATGTGTGGATACACTTGTGGTTTAAAAACCTATTAGATACATACAAACCATTCTCAATGCAGAGTTCAATTAATCTTTCACCATTATCATTCACACAAGGATCATTAAACTTACCTAGAACATAATCAGAAATTGCATTCTTCACATCTACTTTAGCATTGAAATCCCCTGCTATTATAACTTTCTCTTTAGCACCAAACTGGCTCAAAACAGTTTTAGCTCATTCCAGAAATCTTCCTATCGGAAGGTTTCGAGTCACAAGAATCATACATTACAACAATTACTATTCTCTGAAGTTTCACTTTCAAACGAATCCAAAAAATTATCTCACTTATGCAGTTATAGTGATTCAAGTTGTTATTCATCGTTTCACTTGAAATCAACACCAGCCTGTCCTCTCACATTATCCAATACTCCAGACCACACACTCACCTTTCCATTCACTTCTATCCCAATTTACTTCTTTTTGGTTTCACTTCCACACAGCACATCCAATGTATACTTATTCATCTCTTCAATCGCATCGTTCATCTTGCCATTTATACCTCTAGTATTCCATACACCAATCTTGCACTCACTTAGCCGTGATCTTTTTTTCATAGGCTGTTTAGAAAGTCCAGGTTGATTCCGTGGTGGACCGTCCTTTGCAAGTGTAGTAGGTCCACCATATCCCACATAAGCCAAGCAAAATGTGCTGTAGAAGTTACTGACCTATCTCAATGGATGGTGAGTTACTATAGTGATTGAAGTTCCTTCATTACCACATTCTAGCTTGAAAGTCAGCTGAAAGTACTTCAAATTCTTGGAACTGAATAGTGTACCATCTTGCACATTTGGCCAGAAGTTGTGAAATTCTAGTTTGATTCCCATTCTGAAACAATAGAGTGTTAAATGTTTTTAACAAATTTCCCATATGTGTGACCAACCAATTTAATTCTGTCTCAGATGGAACAAAAGAAGAAAGTACATTACATGTGCCCCATATCCTCCCAGGCAACTGGCAAAAACCACTATTCCGAAATTTTGTTTTAAGTGAAAAATTTTAAGTAAAAAGATTGAGTTTTCCCAGTCCTAAAAAAATTTACTAAATCTGTACGGTGTGGCTGATTATGCTATCTGCTGGTACTCGGTGTCAGTGGATTATTATTATTTTATTAATGTTTCGTATTAACAATGAAATATTTGCTTTTCTCCTTTTTCATCATACAGAATTCAGTTTCAGGTTTGCATCTATCAAATGTGTGCAAAAAATATTAGTGAAATTTCAGGTGTAAGGCATAAAAAATATTCTTGTTAGATTTTAAAGAATGCACTGTACTCTGGAGATGGGATAATTAAATTCCGTTTTATTCATACGTCGATGAAAAAGGTGGGGAAATATTCATAAAAGTTGCCATTTCTTTGTATAAATCCAAAACTAAAGAGAGAGATACAATCTTATCTTTTCTTAAGGTGTGAATTATTTCTATCTATAATTATATACAAATATTTCAGATTTATGGAACTGTTTATAGATAGTTCACATGGCATGTCTTCTCCTCAACTACAAATCAAATATCTAATGACCATATAGGTTTTTAGTAGTTACTAATTATTTGTCATTATGGTAGTCTGACATGGTAAAATGCCACATAAAGTAAAATGTTGGCATTCATATGAAACACTCTGATTATTGAAAATATAAGTTTGTGGTTATTATACTTGTATAGATTGTATAGATTTAAAAAGCTGTTCTGAGATTAGCATAAAATAAACATTTTTAACTTTTTTTTTTCAGGGTTTCAATAAATTGCATGAATTTATTATTACCCAGCATCCTACCTTTGATACCATAGCTGATTTCTGGCAAATGGTTTGGGACCACAATTGTCAAACTATTGTAATGTTGTCATACGTAGATGAAAAGGTATGTGTGTGTTTTGTATATTCATGTACAGGTTAATGTTTTGTAAGATTGATTTTAATTTATATAGCTCTATAAGGAAATATATGAATTTTCAAGTTCTTGCATATTTACTTTTATATTTAAAACATCTAAGAGTTGGAGTCTTCAACAACAAACTGAATAATTTGAAGAACAAGAAGAATTTGTAAGATCCTAAGTTACTGTATCACACTGAAATGTATCATACATCAATCATTGCAGTAGGAAAAATGAGATATCATACACATCTGAAGGATTTTTTTAGTGTTTGTTAGAACTCTATTTTCTTACATTTATTGTTGGTGTAAGAAAATTTTGATCATCCCATCAGTCCAGTGCTGTGCAGAGCTCTTTTAGAAAGTGCCCACTTGTTAAAAGCCAAAAAACATATACCTTATGTACTTGCACATAAGCTGACATCCCTTATTTCAGCAGCTAAAAAATTGTGAAAAACCTTGAATTGCATGTAAGCCGACCTTAATTTCAAGATTTCGGAAAACATACTTATTTCAAAATTAATTATGCACATTTCTGAGATTATTTTTTATTCAAACAATAATATATTATTTCCTTATTATTACTGTTTCACACATTGTATGCAATAATGTCATATAGTTCTGGACACTTTGCTTATAAGTGTCTCATATAAAAATTATATTCAATCATGGAATTATATAAAGCATTAAAAATAGAGTAAACTTACCACTATGCTGACTTAGGTTGTTATTTTTATATTCGCTGAACAGTACTCGCATTCGTGCCCCTGCTCTAGTTATTTGGAATTCGTTCTCATCCTTTTCCCAAAATGGCTGACTGTTGATGCCATTCTATTTGGTGTGTATATGGCATCATTTTATGAGCTTGGCAAGCTATTGTTGAAACATGTTGAATTTGAATTCAATTCTTCATGACCAAAGACTAAAAAGATTCATTGTTAGTTCAAAGTAAAAAGTAGACAATTTACTAAAATCAATGATTTGAATTTACAAAATAAAGTTAACCTCGTAAAATCATGGAACAGAAACATAAAGCCAATAAAATCTTAAAAACCTCTGAAAAAGTTGTAAGAGGACTGGATGCTGTGTTTGCTTTATACAACTTTTTTAGAGATTTTTAAGATTTTATTAGCTTTTAAAGGTTCCTTTGCTTTATGTTTCTGTTCCATGATTTTACAAGGTTGACTTCATTTTGTAAATTCAAGTCATTGATTTTAGTAAATTGTCTACTTTTCGCTTTGAACTAACAATGAATCTTTTGAGTCATTGTCATGAAGAATTGAATTCAAATTCAACATGTTTCAACAATAGCTCGTCAAGCTCATAAAATGATGCCATATAAACACCAAATAGAATGGCACCAACAGTCAGCCATTTTGGGAAAAGGACGAAAACGAATTCCGAATAAATAGACCAGAGGCACGAATGCAAGTACTGTTCAGCGAATATAACAAAAATAACAACTTAAGACGGCATAGTGGTGAGTTTACTCTATTTTTAATGCTTTATATTTTGATTCTGTGATTGAATATAATATTATATGCAACACTTATAGCAAAGCGTCCAGCACCATATGACATTATCACATATAATGTGTGAAACATATTATTGTTCGAATAAAATTATCGTAACCACGTAACGTTTTAGATTATTGATCTTATAATAACCATAATGAGATAGTATATAATTCAAGACTACACACTTGGGATGTTGATGATGAATAAATTATCAACGTTTATTCACAATTAAAAGCTTTATTAGCATCGACTATAGTTTCGTAGAGCTTCTGGCTCGGTTATTTTCAAACCCGTAAACAAGATACATTTTTTCGGATCAAAAGATTATGTCGAAGACATAAATTTCTGGGGAATTTATCAGATACCTTGTGAATGTGGCTTTCATATATAGGACAGATCCGCAGGGCTTTAAATTTCTGTGTGAAGAAACACAAGACCTATGTACGGAATTGTGAACTGCAGAAGTCATCTTTAGCCCAGCATTGTTACGAAAAGAACCATAAATTTCTGTTTGAAAACGCTACACTCATTGATAAGCCTCATTCAATGATCAAGCTTAATGTACACTGCTGGCCACCCAAAATGCAACACCAAGAAGGACACGAGATAGCAAAGCCAGATTTACTGGGCACATAACAACAGATGCAAAGATGAAATGATTGAGCTTACAGGCCCGTGCGACTTGCGGAACACGCAGACATCAATAGTTTGTGTAGCCCCCATGGCTGGCAATAACGGCCGCTACATGCCGCGGCATCGAACGAAAGAGGCTTCGGATGTAGACTTGGGGTATGTCGGTCCAGGCTGCTTCCACACATTGCCACAGTTCATCAGGCGTAGCTGCGGGTGGTGCTTGCCGGGCCACTTGGTTGCCAATCAGCGACCAGACGTGTTCGATGGGTGACATATCGGGACAACAAGCGGGCCACGGCAGCAGTGACACCTGGTGGGCCATGACGAATTGTTGCACGATGCATGCCAAGTGCGGGCACGCATTGTCCTGTTGAAACGTGGCTACTGGCAGGTAAGGGAGGACTACAGGCTCCAAAACGTCGGAGATGTGGCAGTGGCTGTTGAGTGTACCGGTGATGCATACGAGAGGGATGCGGGTGTCATATCCAATTGCGCCTCAAACCATAACGCCAGGTGACGGACTGGTATGGCAATGCATAATGCAGGCGTCATACAGTCTCTCGCCGCGGTGCCACCACACGCGGATCCGACCATCGTGGTGTTGCAGGCAGAAGCGGGATTCGTCAGAGAAGACAATTTCGTGCCATTCCGTAGTCCAGGTGCGCCGTTCAACAGCCCACTGCCGCCACACAACGTCAATGGTAATCGGAGCAATGGCCGCCATGTGACAAGTGCCCGCTCCTGCAGATGATGTCGAACGGTAAGTGCTGACACAGGTTGTTGCGCAACACACCCTAGTTCCTGTGCTAACGTTCGTGATGTGGCGGTGCGAGCCGTCAATGTCCGCCGCACAACATGCCGGTCCTCTCGTTCGGTGGTGTGCCGCGGTTGTGGCAATCGCTCACATCCGTCCGTCCCTCCTGCACCCACCGAATCCATACTCGCCTCACTGTGGCTGGATGTCGTCCCACACAGGCGCCGATGTCTCGGTACGATAAACCGCTGTCGCGATAAGCCACTATTCGTCGTCTGTCGAACTCCGAAATGTGCTGGAATGGCTGCCGTATTTTGCGACGAGGCATCAGGAAGTTTCCCACGCACAGGTCCAGCAGCACAACATACTTCCACTACTTACACCCCGCCTTCTGTACACCCTTCTTATAGTGCTTCTCGGTGGCGTGCCGGGCGCAAATGATTTGCATATGCCCTGCAATGCTAATCGTTTGCATGTCCCATCGCGGGCGACGCATGCTGCGAATTTCAGGCCAATCGGATGCTTCTTTCTTGGTGTTGCATTTTGGGTGGCCAGCAGTGTATTAGAAGCTTTTCACATATACCGGAACTCTTCACTGCTTGTTAACGACATGACGTTGACTCCATTTCTTTCAAGCGCGTGGAAACAACTCACCAAAAACCGTGACCGTCAAAACTCTGATGTCACAATGATTTGAATGTTTACGCTCCGTTTGTCCTGATGAAGCAGAGCCAGAAGCTCTGCGAGACTATAGTCGATGCTAATAAAGCTTTTAATTGTGAATAAACATTGATAATTTATTCGTAATGAGCTAGAATCTGAGATTATCTTCTGTAAAAACCTTCAAAGTATGATTCACTATCACAGTTTCCAAATGACCCTGTAATATCCATAGTATTACTTATGCTGCATTTTTTGAATGACTCAGTAATATTTTTGGGGGAAATTCTATCCACAATTCTTTTAGCCAAGAAGTGACAAGACTAGAGTCAGCCATTTTCAAGTTACCACCTTTTGTAAAACTCTTTCTGTGGTATATATTCAAGGCTAGCTGCGAAGCCCAGAGAATGCACAAATAAAAGTCAATTGTCAATGGTATATGTCGATGCTTTTGCTGGGGAAAAAACGTGCAGATTTGCTTCTTTGACTCAGTCAGGCGAGCAAAGACCAATGGCGTAATGCAACCAGCTCTTTTAGTCTTTGCTGTTCTGATTCAAAGACCTTCCATATGATCGCCTGCTAGCATTTCCATGACAACATGAATGAGCAGGTGGAGGGGAATGGGCCATTGCTTTGGGCAATGGTTCACTCAGAAAAGAGAAGGCCTAGACTACCTTAGTCACTTTCATGCTCCTGCCTGTAACAGCACGTGTTTTGTGAGAGTTATTTCAGTTTGTGTGAAGTGTCAATGAATTAAAATCGGTGATATTATATCACTGATTTTAATTCATGACTGAAAGAATTGAATTCTTAAATATCTTAAATTCATGGCTCTATTGGTTTGAACTGTTTTTATATATTTGTGAAAGCTTCCCTGAATATCTACTGTCAGAACTCTATGCTTCAAATTTTGATAGAGCTCAACTAAAAAATGAACTGAAGGTGTTTTATTCCCTTAGTGAATACAAAAACACATCAGTAAGAGACATGTTACATAAAGTTGAATAAATTAAACATAGTGTTTAGCGAGGTGTACAAATTAGCAGACCTAATATTAAAGTTTCCATCAACAACTGCAACTGCCAAAAGATGGTTTACTGCATTAAAAAGAATCAAGATATATCTTAGAGCCACACAAGGACATGTACATTTGACCAACTTGGCTGTTTTGTCAATAGAGAAAATCATTTTTTTTTTAAATATGAAAAATTATGGGGAAGAAACTTTTATGAAAACGTAACACTAAAGTTCACACAAAAGGAAAGAAGAATGGAGTTCATGTACAAATAAAGTATTCAGAAAAAGAATGGAGTTTATGTACAAATAAGTGTTCAAATCCTAATCCTCATAATTATTTGGTATCATGTTAGCAATAGCATGTACCTAAAATTTAGAAATAATTTACTTCTATTACTTAACAATTAAAAATTAAACTTCTCAGTTTAAAAAAAACAGTACTGTGGGGGGACGGGTGAGATAGCCCAGGTCTCTGGCCCAAGATGCACAACTGAACACTTTATGCCTTTGTCCTTCCATAGTGCTGACACAGCTGGTGGTAACAAGTTCAGGATACCTACACTTTCTGTGAAAACTCAGGAGAAGAGAGATGTCTGTTTGGTTGTGTTCCTTCCCAACAGTCAAGTGGTTGATCTGGCATCCGGCTCACCGCATGTCCAGTTCCAAAGATTGGGTTGTATAAGGGAAATAATGATGGATTTCTTGATGTTTGGAAGCAAGAAATTCCACAGTAATTTAAAATGGATTAGGTTTTTTACCTATCATATTAGCTGTACTTATTCCTGTAGGAATCCTGCTCTGGGTGATTTTTTTTTTTTCTTTTGAGGTATTTTCAAAGTTTTACGTGAATCCTCCTACTGCAGCTGCCAGGGATTTGTCTACATTTGAGACTGTAGCTCTCCATGTGCCACTACACGAAGAAAATAGCGAGATGGATAACAGGATCGGATATTTTTAAGAATACAGGAGAACTCCAATTATCCGGATCACTTGTTCTTCTTTCAAGGCCAAGTAAAATTAAGATTTTTGTTAATTTATTTACTTGTCTTTAGTTTTTTCGTTCATTTAAATAATACAAAATGATAATGCAGTGCAGTGGGTATTTATTTTTTAAACTATATAACATTTGTTGTTATAAAATATGATAAACAAAAAATTAAATTCCCTCACTTCAATTAATAAATACATGTTTGGTCTACAGAAAAAAGACAACCCAATTATCCGGATTTTCCGAATATCAGGAAATGCTATGGTCAGAGTTAATCTGGATAATTGGAGATCTACTATATATATACAGGGTGCATAGGAAAGTCCCTTTAGCCTGGAGTAACTTGCGAACGGAGAGAGGTACAGTTATGCAAGTGAGATAACGGTATAGTAAAGCGACTATGCCCGATCGAATGCAACCGATAGCAGCGCCCCTAGTGGAGAAATGCAGAAGTTATCCATTGCAAAATGAAAAGATATAAAGCAAAATTTCCAATTACAAAGTTGTAGAGCATCAATTAATTAGTACAAAACGACATTTGTTTCACACGGATAAGATAAATTGTTGCCTGAATACCCTAAAATGTTCGAAATCGATGCACGACCTTTTGTGTGAACGTTTGAAGGGTAAAAAGAATAGGCATAGGTATGAGCATATACACGCAATTTATTGCATAAATGTGTACTTATGTCAATACAGTTTGATGACATCAGACAAAACAAAAACAAAAAAGGCAAACTGGCGCACAGTGATGAAAAGTTAATGTCGAGTATGTACGAAGAGTTTGCCATTGCCCACGATACACATTTGTATTCGGGAAAGTAACTCTGCATGCACATTCCTCAGCATGGAAGGTGTCACACTATTGCAAGCATCTGTAACACAGTGACGTAGATCCAGCAGGCTTGTAGGCGCTGTTGCATACACCTGATTTTTTACGTAACCCCAGAAATCCAGGCTCGCCATTCTCACACAGTGTACGTAGACCTAAACTTCTGATCAGGGTACATCCTGCTACTGGTTTTTATATTGTAGGTGCGGTACAATGTCACAATCTGCATTTGCATATGGCTACATTTGCGAAATGTGAATATGCAGATTCGAATCGTCGCACATCGATTTCGGACATTGTAGGGTATTCAGGCGACAATTTATCTTATCCGTGTGAAACAAATGTTGTTTTGTACTAATTAATTGGTGCTCTGCAACTTTGTAATTGAAAATTTTGCTCTATCTCTTTTCGTTTTCGATGGCTAACTTCCGCATTTTACCACAAGGGGCGCTGCTGTTGGTTGCATTCGATCGGGCATAGTCACTTTACTATACTGTTATCTCACTTGCATAACTTTACCTCTCTCTGTTTGCAAGTTATTCCAGGCTAAAGGGACTTTCCTATGCGCCCTGTATATATTTAATGAACACAAGTAAAATACATAGAGTGGAATGTGAAAAATCTCTGTAATTATAATTTTTTTTACTTCAGTATGAAATCAATTACTCCTTTTGCATTGCATGTCATTGGTTGATGGAAAGAGTGCTGTTTCTGCATGATGTCTTAAGATCAGAATAATCATACCTGCCAGTTATTATCCATAGCTATGTCCCATCCCCATCCAAAAATTGGGGGCACAGCTGAGGATATAACTGACAGAAGGTCAGAAAACTATTGCATAGTGACACATGGAGAACCACAGTCTAAAACATAAACAAACCTGCCAGCAAATGCAGTGGGAAAATTCACAATACAATTTGGAAGTCCAGCCCTATGGTTTACTGGCCTGCTTAAAAGTTGACACCTACACACACAACGCACACTTTGAAAGCAGTATTTCTTCCCAAAACTTGCAGCTTATAGACAACTATATATGGTAATTATTTCTTAGTTATACCCCCAAAGAAAAGTCCATTTGAACTTATTCACGAAGATGGCTAAAGTATCACTGAAACAAAGGCCTCTTCTAAAGATCAAGTATGTTGTTTTTTTCTGATAAATTTTTAGTATTCAGACAAACCATTTGCTCTTTGGTAATATATGTAAAAAAAATTTTTTTTAAATACATAAAAAAATTGTTAGTACCGTATTTTTTGGCAAATAATCCGCAGACGGTAAAATTCAGCATGAGAGAAAAAAAGTTGACGTATTATCCACAGACAAAATTCATAGTAAAAGTTAAAAAACAGATGCATAATCCACAAGAGTTTTATAATAAATAACACAAAAAGCTAATCGCCAATATTTTCGCCATAACTTTTTTTTTTTCACAAATTGCGAAGAATTCAATCGGCAGCACGACCCCTGCATATTTATTAGGGGTAGACATGCAAATTTTCATTAAAGTGGCCTGTTGCATGTATGTACATGCTTTATGTAACACCCTTTTCGCAATTTTTTGGATAGCTTCAGAAACCCTGAATTTTCATAAATCCGGCACTTGTCCTGTCCCATCAATGATGGATTTTCAAGGTTTTGCTGTATATATAAATACTTTCTTTCAATTTAATGAGTTTAACAAAATGTAAAATCACTGAATTTTTTTTGAAAATTTAAAAAAGTTACTGTTACAATACCCCACAACTTTCAAACGGTTGTGATATATATTTTTAATTTATGTGGCAATCGTGCTGTAACTTTGAGTAAAGCTTAAATTGCATCAACAACTGAAACACAGAACTTTGGACCGTATATAATTCATGACTGTGTCAAAGTTATCCCCTTCAGTGTTGGAGCTGTAGTGCCAGAGGCATCCTCTTTTCCTCTTTAAAGTAGAGCAAAATAAACAAGTGCTAGTAAGGTTGGAACCTCGGGAAGAGTGGGAGGGGGAGTGACATTACGGAGGCCATGGGTCAGAGCAGCATGGAATGGAAATGGCCCTCCCTATTCAAGGTCAATGCACTTTGCTGCAGGTAATGTTTTCTCCGATAACTTTTACAAAGCAAAGCAGCAATCCGCAGAGTGGAAATGTCTACACACACCTACACACAGATGTTTGTCAAAGCCAAGGGGGGGGCGAGGGAGTTATGTTGATGCAGTGACACTGCGCATTATTGTCAAACAAGTGGCATTCTTAAAGCTTTGATGTGGTGCATATTTCTTTCATTATACTGCATTCTGTGAAGAGCAAAACTGCTTCATTTTTTAAGTTTACGAGGGGTAGGGGAGCTCTGTATAATCCGCAGTGGCTAGAATTTAAACTTTTAGGAACAGATAATCTGCGGATTATGTGCCAGAAAATATGGCACATAAAAAAAAACTGTGAATTGCTTTTAGTGGGTCAACTTTTAAGTTTTCTTTATTTTTAAATGTGACAGCAAAGGACAAAATGTATCAAGGAAATTCTTACATCTTGTTGAACTAAATTAGTCAATACTTATAAAGTAAAGTATGCAGATAAGTGAATGGGACATAAAGTGGTTCTTTACCAATTTCTGGCACATAAATGACTTGTTTTCCTTTTTGTCTATGGAAACATCTTTTCTGTGTAAAAGCTTTTGAAAAGCTTGATCTTGAACATCCCACCTCTCCTTGTTAATGTACATACCTTAGAAGATGTGTTTGATGACAGAACTATTTTATGTTACATGTATGCACTTTTCATTATTTCTTTTGAAATACATTCTCTTTAAACAGGAGTATCCATGTTTCTGGCCAGAAGATGATGAAGAAAGCGATTACGGAACTTTTAAAGTTAAGATGAGCGAAGAATGTATCCAGGGTGGTATCATCACTAGAGACTTCATCCTCCAATCTACCCAAGATGACTACGAAGTCATATGTCGAGTCATCCAGTGTTCCGGCTGGCCAGAGTGTTGTTCCCCACTGAGCACTGTGTATGATCTAGTCCACTTGGTCCAGGAATGGCATTTGGAATACCAAAATGGGCCTATGGTGGTCGTCGACAGGTGAGCAAAAGCATATTCTTTTTCGAAGTTAAAATATTAATGGTGTAGTGCATGCATGATGCCAAGATGGATAATACTGGTTTATGTTTTGGTAATATCTGTGTGTACAGATTGCTGTATGCTGATGGCGCAGTCCTGCTGACGAAGAGCAAAAGTAAGGTGCAGTGTATGTCATCCCGGATGTACGAAGTTTGTATGAAATTCAAACTGAGTGTAAATAAGGGAAAAAACAAAGTTATGGTTTTTTGAGCTTTTTTCAGTTTTTTTTTTTTTTTTTTTTTACTGTTAGCACTGAATATAATATAAGTCTAAACGTCACAGTGATTGACCAGGTGAATAAGTTTGTGTATTTAGGAAGCATGTTTGACAAAGAGAACAAATGGTGGTGAAATTAGTAGGCGAGTGAATTCTTCATTGAAAGTCATGGCTGCTTTAGGAGGTTTTCACAGGAATGATGGGTTCTCAAGAGAGTCTCAAATGGCTGTGTATGAAAGTGTAATTGTACCTACTCTGGTGTATGGCAGTGAAACATGGGTACTACAGAAGAAACATAGGAGTCATTTGTGTGCTGTTGAAATGCGTTATTTATGGGGGTTTTTGGCAAGACATGTTCTGATTGTGTGAGGAATGAAGTTGTGTTGCAGTTGTGTGATGTGAAGCGAAATGTTGTTAGCAAGGTGGAGACTAATATGCTTCAGTGGTTTGGCCATGTTGAAAGAATGAGTGATGAAAATGCTTACTAAGAATTTTTTTATTTTATTTTATTTTTTTTTTTTTTTTTTTTTTTGTGTGCCCAAGTGGCAGGAAGAAAAGGCAGAGGAAGGCCATGGAAGGATCGGATTTTAGGCTTGTCTACATGAGAAAAAGATTATGAGTAAGTACAGAAGGTCTTGTATATGTCATGTGATAGATGTCAGTGAAGCCTGAGTTGTGTGTCAAGATTGGTGTAAATGCAGAAGATTGATATGGCAACAGTAAGTAAATAATCAATTAAAAATTTATCTGGTAGTTTGTATTTGCTTGTGGAGCTAACCTCTGAATCTCGGAGAACAGCTTAGTGATATGTATGTAGTTGCCAACCCTCCTGTTTATCCCAGAAGACTCCCAATCTTGAATGGCATCTTCTATTCAGTTTCCCAATTTATTGTCAAAATTTCCTGGTTTTAATTAAGTTTTAGTTAAGAGCATTAAAAAATACCATCTTTTGCAACTCATTTAATTTCTGTTTCTTATTTTACATCACAAAGCAACAAGAAGTTTCTGGCCACTTCATGGTAATGTTGGACCAGATGATTGAATGTTTTTATTGTGGTGGATGAATGTAGTTGTGGGAGAAGGGGAGTTGTAGCAACAAACAAAAAAAAAGTCATCCTTAAGGGAATTCACAGTGGCACATAGGATAACAGAGGATCAAAGTAACCAGTTCTTTGTTCTCCGTATGAAACTCCTCTCCACAGAGTTCTCTCTCCGCAGTTCCCTCTCCGCAGAGTTCCCTCTCCACAGAGTTCCCTCTCCGCAGAGTTCCCTCTCCACAGAGTTCCCTCTAGTTCCCTCTCCGCAGAGTTCCCTCCAGTTCCCTCTCCGCAGAATTCCCTCTCCGCAGTTCCCTCTCCACAGAGTTCCCTCTCCACAGAGTTCCCTCTCCGCAGAGTTCCCTCTTCGCAAAGTTCCCTCTCCACTGTGACAGTTGAGGCCTATGCCCTCTGGCCCAGGGCACCCATGCTTTAGTCATTACTCAAGTCTCAAAGTGTGGTTCTTCTTTCATCAGAACTGTTTCTTTACACATCACTGGCTTCCATATTCCAGAATGACACCAATAATGGTCATGAAGGAAGAGAGGATTTGCACAATGTTTTTGTTATAGTGGGCAAGAAATCCATTGCCAATTTATACCAAAACTGTCATGATCGTCGTGGGACTTTCCTGTTGAGAAAATTGGTGTAAAATCAGGAATTTTTATTAATTAGAAAAAGTCAGGAAAGTTTGCAAGATGCCCAATCATTGGCCAAAAGTGTTTCGGATCAGTAGAAATGTCTGTTATATAACAGGAATAAAAAAAAATGTTCTATGATTCTTTGAATAAAGCTCATGTTGAGAAATGGCTTCCTAGTTTCTTAATTCAATTACTAATCTAAAACAACTATTATGGGAATTTTTCTAGGAAATTTTTTTATTTAAATTGCAAATTTTCGGAGAAAACTCTTCTCCTTCTTCAGGCTGTCTTTTTGTTGTCACTGCAAAAGATTTTTCCTGCCTAATATCTGGCAGGATTTGATGAAAAATAATCTAAACCTTAAAGGTTAACCGTAACCGCGATAGTGACAGGAATAAGTGACAACAAAAAGACAGCCTGAAGAAGGAGAAGAGTTTTCTCCGAAAATTTGCAATTTAAATAAAAAAATTTCCTAGTAAAATTCCCATCATAGTTGTTTTAGATTAGTAATTGTTCTATGATGTTTTTCACATTTTTCTGTCAGAGCTCCAATTTACCCCCCCCTGATTATATTCTTCATTTTTAATTGTTTTCGGGATTTTTTCTTTCTAATAGCGCAAAACAGCTTATTCTCATATGTATGAACAGAACTAAAATAATGCTAAGAAGTGTATAGCTTAACAAGAAGATGCTGAAATCTTCAGAATATGCATTGTAATGTGTTTCAAATAATTAGTTTGCTTCAAAAGCAAATGTTGGTACTTTTCACTATTTTTAAATGCAGTTTTAAAACTTTGAATTCAAGCATGAAGATGTAATATAGATTTTTTTTTTTTTTTTTTTTTTTTTTTTCATCTCCTGATTGTGCGCTGCATCTGTATTTCAGGTTTGGTGGTATGGAAGCTGCTACATTCTGTTGCCTGACCAGTTTACAGAAACAGATGGAATTTGAGGAATGTGTTGATGTTTATATGTATGCTAAGTTATATCATATGCGCAGGCCTGGAATCTGGCAAACTCAGGTAACTGATCTGTATTTGTGTGTTTAATAATTTATTTATTTATTCACTCACACTCACTCCCTCACGAACGAACAAACGAATGAACAGTAGATGTTAGTCAAATTATTTACTTCATAGTAGGAAGTAGAAGATGAAATATAATGTTGTGATAATGTGTACAGAAATTTATTATATATGCAAGAACTTTTTTTTTCTGTTTTTCTTTAGGAGGGAAGTATCATAACACTTCTATGTAATTTGTGACTTATATGATTCTTCCTTTGTTCATCATTAGAAACTTTCAAAAATGTGGAGTAGAAAGTCAATAATTTGATACTGCAAATAAGAATTGGTAAACTAAGTCAACTCACCAATGGACTATTACCTCCAGGGCTGAAAAATTACCAGGCTTACGAGTTAGGCGCTGGTGCCAGATATTTTATTACTTCAAATTTCATAATTTGTAATAAATACTGTAATTTCCACAGTATAATCGCAGATTATCTGTTGAAAAATTATAAGTTCAGGTTCCATGGATAATAAATAAGCCACTTTAAAAAAAAAGTTTTGTGGCGCTTTAATTTTTAAAAAATCCATGTGATATCCCGCTAGCTGGTGATGTTGGAAAAGTATTAAAAATGCATTAACAATGAAAATGAAAACAAGAAAGATGACACCAAATTTTTGAGTGTAATAAGCACATATTTTGAGTTCGTTCTGATGCAAATAAAATTTATCAAAGCTATTCAAAGTCAATGGAACCGGTATGGGAAACAATAATATCTGATGGAAGAAAGAAGTTTTTCAATCGGGTTTTTAATCCCTCAGATATTGCTGTAAATGGAATCGTGAGCTTACGCCCTCTGGTTGCAGACTTGTGTGTTAAAAAAAAACATGAATTTATATGAGAAACATTTCGCACTGGAAACGCTCTCCAACACAAAGAATTTTTCAAATCAGACTTTTTTTCAATTGAGATTTTAAAAGCTCATATTTTGCTGCAAACGCATCAAAAGCGGAAATTAAGACTTACGCCACCTGGTGGCCAAACCATTTTTTACACAAATTAAAAATTATGTGCAACGGATTTCCCATCAAGAGCTGTATCCCTTGCAGAAAGAATTTTT
Source organism: Macrothele yani (assembly GCA_039090855.1). Lineage (NCBI taxonomy): Eukaryota > Metazoa > Arthropoda > Arachnida > Araneae > Macrothelidae > Macrothele > Macrothele yani. The sequence goes on from CM077011.1 coordinate 153,302,582, forward strand.
CAAATTGGAGATTAGAAGCAGAGATATTGGGGGAAACGCAATTTACCTCTATGCCCCCTAGCGGAAAGTCTATGAATTACTTGAAATTATATGAAAAACATGTCACACTGGAAACATTATCCAACAAAGAGGGAATTTTTCAAATCGGACTCCTAGAAGTAGTGGTATTGACAAAAATAAGATATACATCTACGCCCCCTGGCGTAGAAACCATGCATTATTTTAAGAAGAAAATGTTTCTAAAAGTTTTGTCGACATGAGTAGTATCGATTTACGAATGACGTTTTTTTGCAATCGAGAGGTTAGAAGCTCATATTTTGCTGCAAATGCAACAGAAGCGGAAATTAAGACTTACGCCACCTGGTGGCCAAACCATTTTTTACAAAACTTAGAAATTATATGCAAACGATTCCCCATCAGGAGTTGTATCCGGTGCAGAAAGAATTTTTCAAATCAGAGATTTAGAAGCAGAGATATAGGGGGAAACACAATTTACCTCTACGCCCCTAGCGGAAAGTCTATGAATTACTTGAAAATTTTGAAATTATATGAAAAACATGTCACACTGAAAACACTATCCAACAAAGAAAGAATTTTTCAAATCGGACTTTTAGAAGTAGAGATATTGACAAAAATAAGATATACATCTATGCCCCTTGGCGGAGAAACTGTGGAATATTTTAAGAAGAAAATATTCCGAAAAGTTTTATTGATGTGAGTGGCATCAGTCCACGAAAGAATTTTTCAAGGGATATTTTAGAAGCTCAAATTTTATGACAAATACATCAGAAGCAAAAATTGACACTTACGCCCCCTGGTGGCCAAAGTATTCTTTACCAAAAATTTGAAATTACATGCAAAAGATCTCCCATCAGAAGGTGTATCCACTGAAAAAAAAAAAAAAATTCAAATCAGTTTTAGAAGAGTTATCGAGGAAAATGTAATTTACTTTTACGCCCCTAGTGGAAAATCTATGCGTAATTTGAAAAGGAAACTATATCTAAAATACTCTTCGACATAAATGGAATCGAAAGATAAAAGAATTTTTTCAATCGGATGTTTAGAAGCAAATATGTGAATAAAACGTAATTTTGAATTCGACATCATCTGCATTTACGCCCTCTAGGGGCGAAATTGTACATCGAAAAAAAATCGAAATGAAGGATCATCATTCGCATATTTCAAGCTTCCCAATGCAAAAAGAATTTTTCAAATCGAACTAATAGTTGCAGAGATATTGTGGTTACAGACGGACGGATGGACAAACCGATAACATAAGCATGATCTTTTTTTACAAAAGATGTACTAAAAATGTAATGCAGGCGGAGAGCCACAAAGAGACAGAAATATATTGTGTTTTTTTTTTGTTTTTTTTTTCACTATGAGCACTTTGACAGCAAATATGTGATGAAGGTGGTATTATTTGCTCTCGCAGGAAGCTACGTGGGAAGCCCCACTAGCCTCCCCAGTAAAGTAATAAGTTTGCTAATTGGATTTGTTTGTTTTGCTGTACTAGTCCTGTTAGTTAAGGCTTTTGTTTGCAGAAGCATTTTTAGAAATGCCCAATGCTACAGATTGGCCGTAGTTTCTACGGATTTTTAGGTCTACATAGATGGCAACCTGTTTAAATTTTTCGTAATATTACAAGTTTTTGGTTGGAATTATGGAAGTACAGACATAACAAAGAAATTACGAATTCTTGCCATTTGATCTTACGACTTTTGAAATAGGCAGGAGATTCTTCCACAGTATGGTGAAATTCAGCATTTTCGTCATCATTGGGGTCATTTTTGTGGTCAGTGCTGTATTTAATAGAAGTTTGAAGGTGGGAGTAGTTTCCCATGGGGGACGAAATTCCGCCTTTCGAAAATGGAAGTTAGACGGAGTGAAGATTTCTTTCATAATCGTTTTTTTTTTTTTTACTCAGAATGTTTCTTGTGAACTAGTATTGTAAAATATTATTTCATTCCATAAATTTTTGTCTTTCAGCTTGGAAATGAAAGAAAAAATTTTGAAAATTTCAATCGTGCAGAGCACAAATTTCCCCCATAATTGTAATGTTATTTTTTTATTGTTCTTTTTTCAATGTTTCCATTGTCCTGTATTGTTGGTATGTATTATTTTTTCCCATAAATATTTGTATTTCAGCTTGAGGAAAAGTTTTCTGCAAACGGAAGTGATGAAGTTAGAAAATTTATAAGAATTGATGCATGGTGTTCAAAAAGTATTCATATTTTCAAAGTTACAACATGTATCTAAAATTGTGAAGGCTTTTCATTATGTATTCATTGTCCTCAGTCTTGAAAGTTCTTTCAACATGATGGATGAAATTTATAGTCATAAAGGATTATTAATGCAGCAATCAGACATCTCTGAATTAACTGTATTTACTGTTTCTCACGTAATATCCATTGCATCAGAAAACTTGAAAATTTCATTGCCCTGGAGTGGGAAATGAACCCACATCTCCCGATTTCCGTTCAAGCATGCTATCCATTACACCACCCAAAACGACGAAGTCGCGAGTATCTGAGTGTTAAGAACATCGAATTATTCTCCAACCACATTCTTAACCGAAGTGACCTGTGCTTCCATCTAGTGTTGTTAAGCAAATCACCAGTCATTCAGGTATACAGTGTGGAAGAAATATTCTCATAATACGTGGAAAATACGTGATGATAATTAACACAGCAATCAGACATCTCTGAAATAACTGTACTTACTGTTTCTCACATAATATCAAAAGTTGGGAAAGAATGAATGCCGAAATCTATTTGGCTATACAAATTGTGAACTACAAACTTAAAACGCAGGGTAAATCTGCAGTTCAGTAAAATGGGTTATATATCGGAGAAACAGTGGATTCCAACTCTGCCAAAATCTGAGGTCGTCGAGAGAAAGAAAAGAATAACTGTGGAAGTTACTGAAGGAATTCTTTAAGGTTTTTCTTGTAGACAGCACTTTTAATTTTACCGCTAACAAATTATTGTTTAATTTATTTTATCTTTTAATTTTTTCTGTAATAATTGTTGCAACAAATTGGAATTCATTGCCATGGATACCCAAATCCACCGCTGTGTGCTGGATTACTGTAAATATAGGGTTTTAAAGTAAAAAAGAGGTTTCTTGGATCAAGTATCATTTCAGCAGTATGGATTAATAAATTGCTCACTCAATCAAATAAAAGAACAGGTTGAAGACAGCATAAAACCACCGCACCAGCAGCCAAAACCAACTGTAGATATTAAAATGGAAGTTAACGCGCAAAGAAATGTGTTTTTTCAGAGAGAACGGACCAACTGGTAGGGGTAAGTTTACTCTCATTGCTCTTATTAAAGTAATTGTAGGCACGTAAATTTTTGAATAGTTATAGTGATACTGTGACTTGTCAAACAAGGAATGTTTATTACTGTAAACAACTTCCAAAGGTTGGCATCTGTGGGTCTAACTAACGAACAATGGTAACGCTGAAAAAACTGGATATTTGTATATTACTTGAAATTATGACAATTGTTTAAAAAATGACAGTTACTTTTTCTAATAAGAAGATTGTTACTTTTGGGTCACCCTGTGAATAGTGACTTTTCTGTCTGAAATTGTGTTTCAGAATCAACCCAACAGGTGCAAACTTTATGAAGATATGTATTTATTTATTTTCATAATTTCATGGTCACAGATGCATTGCTGCAGATTACATGAAGAAAAAAGTTTTCTGAATTTCTAGATCTTATTTTGGCATGAACAATAAAGAAGTGAGTGAAGAAAATTTGTAGGTACCAGTGGTGTGTGAAGCAAAGGGTATTATTATATTGGCAGCCACAGTAGGGTTACAAATAATAGAGCATTCAGTATTGCTTCTAATTCTTGCAAGGCAAACATCCAAAAAATTAATGGTATTGTTGACTTCTTCATAATTTCATTTCACTTAGAAGATTGCTGCTTTGGCACAAATACTTTGTGCCAAAGCAGCAATCTTCTGAGTTCACTGATAGTCAGGTGAGTATATGACTCCTCATGCTTGAAGATAACCATAGTTTTGGTCTAAAACACTTGCAGTGATGCAGGTTTCTTAATGTTCTATAACAAAATTAGCCTTTTTAAATATTCCTGTGTTGCAATAATTATTTTTAGCCATAACAAAAATATATGAATTATAAATTTATCAGTAAAATGTATTCATGTATGGGGTCAGCCCATGTGGCACAGTTCTGTGGATGATTCAAAAATTTTTTTAATATGAATTATAAAATTGTAAATTTCATGTATCCAAAACGTGTTGTTTAGCTGAGAGCATTAATAGCAAAACTTTGTGGAGCAGTCAGTTTAGAGAGTTATAGTTATATATATTGCTGGTTATCTGTATAAATAGGTGTGTGATGTACAGAATGGTTTTTTATGCCTGGTAAGGGTTGCACTTGTACAAAAGGCCTTGTTTGCACTTGTACAAAAGGTCTTGTGTGAGACATGTGAGTGAAGGTCGAGTTGTGTGAATGGAGACGTTTGATACCTCAACATTTAGTGAAATCTAGCACCATCAGTTCTAAACTCGAATCTGGCAGATGAATTTTCTTTGTGGATTTAACCTATGAATTTCAGTGAACAGCTTAGTGATATCAATGTATGTTATCTGTATGAATACAATCATCATTCATATTTTTAGGATGATTACCTCTTCCTCTACCGGGCTTTGGAAAGTAGCCTCACTGTCCCTGCCACCAATGTCGAAGCAGACACGTCGTTCAGCAATCAGGTGACCAACGGCCATGCTAATAGCAATGGCCATGTTGTGAAGATGGACTTGCCTTTGCAAGAAGAAGCTGCTGTGGCATGACCTTCCTGCCATTTGTATAGTGATAAAGTGTGTGCCCATGGTTTACCACTGCTCCTCATAAACTGTGATGGTGGAGCACTCTAGAAGTCAGATTGTGTCTTTCTGTGTACCTGCCAATTGTCAAAGTCAACCTAAGTCATGCACCATCATCTGTTGGGAGCGCAACCGTACCATCTTCAGAAATGGCCCAATACTTTGTAATTATTTCATTTGAATTACTCTTGCTTTGTTATGATCATCAAAAACCAGTCTAGTTCAGCAGAGTGGTGATCTGATCTGTGCAAGGTACAATGTGCTGTTTGCTTTAGGTGTAAATTTGGAAACTGCTGCAGCTGCTAGAGTTGACGCATTTTGCCCTTAACGCTCATTTGTTATCATCATCATATTTTTTTATATTTTTTTTTTTTTGGAATGTACTTTTTTTTAGTTTAAAGTGTTTGTATGGTGTCCTTTTTGTATAGTTTTATTATTCGTTTTTATGTTTGCAATTCTGGCAGCTGAGATCTGAGATTAAAATATTGTGTATGTTCTACAATTTGTTTTTTTTTCTTTTTTTTATGAAAAATAAAACTGCTTGTTATGTATAAAATTTCTTTTTTTTTTACATATGTTAGCATAATCACTGTCAAGAAAATGTGCAGCTGTCTTGTTTTTGTTGAATTCAAAATCCCTTTTCAGTACAAATTTTTATGAAGTACATTCATCTTTGGTTTACATGTGTTTTAAAATGTGCCAGTAGCGTCCATTATGATTTCTTTTTTCTATGAAAAAATGAAACCATGTTTCTCTGAGCAAAACTGATCCATCCTGGTTTCAGTTTTGAAGTGAAAGGAAATTTTTACTGAAATGACATAACCAAAATACAATATTAAGTCATTTTTTATATGTAAGTGATATTTAAGTTTCTTTTTATAAAAGATGAATTTCCTTTCTAGTGGGTCCAATTTTATATTTTTAATTAATGAAGAAATTTAGTGTCCTGAAATTGACACAAAATAAGTGTTTATCCAGTGTAAATTTTAAATTATTATCTGAAAGAAACTTGTGACATAAGACTTTTATGTTTTTGAAGTGTTCGTTAGTTGTTTTCCTGCGTGAGCTTTATTTTATTCCGCCTTTATTATGCATTCACTTTGATACTATTTTTTGTTTTTGTTCGTGAGACACATAAACAGTCTGTCAGATAATAACACTTAAAAGTGCTGTTTATGAAAGTGTTGTCCATGACATGTTCAAAAGGTCTCACTCCTCTTGTAATTTTTGCATTTGTGTTAAAAATGTGTTCGTAGAATTCAAATGATTTACAACTACAAATCTGTAACTTATTTGAAATTAAATGTCATGTCAACAGTGATTTGGATTAGGATTTGAAAAATCCATAAATTACACAGCAAAGTATTTTTTAAAAAAAAGCATATATATATATATAGGGGAGAGGGGGGCACATCAGAACACTTTGTTGGTTTAATGGTGTATAGCTGTGCTTGGACTTGTGTCAAGAACTGCCACAGCATACATGGCAAAAGTATAATTTATTGTACAAGAATAACGTTTGTGTATGCAAAAGGTATAAGTAGTTCAGACAGTACATGCAATAAAGTAAACGTGTGTATCTTGTCCGAATCTGCCCCTCCCCGGGGTAGATTCGGACAAGCATCGAGCACTTTGGAACAGCCTTTTGTCCAAGTACGAAACTCTACAAGAACCGAAAATTCGGCATAGCATGAAGTTGAATGCGTTACAGTATCCGTTCTTTGAAAAGAGTAAAGTCAAAATCAAAATATTTAACCGCTGTAGTTCAGACTGTCCCACCTGCATTATTAGGCTGCGGTAGTTTCAAGATAATGTCAGATGCTTCAACTTCGTTCACTTTGGTTGGCTCTGGGAATATAAATTTCCAACGTTCCGGCACCTGGCACATGCCACTAATTGCAAACATAAGTTCATCTACTTTTTCTATGTGACCTACACGGAGACAAATGTCTTTTGCCCGTGATATTAAACACCACGAAATCACCGACGATGAGGCCTAACTCTCCTACATCGGTTGTCTCCTCCGACGGTAGCCGTGCAACAAAAAGTTGTCCGACTCGTCATTAATGAAACATCGATCCTCCTCCTCACTTGCAGAAAATAAATTTTTCATAGTTTGAGATGTTTTGGCGACGGTTTTGCGTTGTTTTTTTGGCCAGATTGTCCAGTCGTCGCTTTTTAGACCTCAGTTGTTCAGTGTCCTTTGCAATCTGGTTTTGGATAGGAGAGTGCTAATATGCGCAATTTTACCTTCTTCCTGGGCCTGCAACTTTCCGTCGGAGCACCTTTTAGTAAAGGTCACACAGATTCGGGCAAAGGGATGTCAGAACGTGCGCTGGGGCCGGGCGAACCGCCATTCTAATTCAGCTCTTGTGCTGATGTCATGGACAGGTCAGGCTGGTCAACAGGTGGACACATAGTTTCATTGGGGACAACAGCCATAGAGGGTTGAAAATCTTCATCACTGAACTGCAGTCTGGAAAATGGCCATATCCCTGGCTTGGCGAATGCTGATACAATATTCTTCGCCGTAAATGAAGATGAATAGGCAATATTTATTAAAGATGCAAGGTGTTGACTGTTGATGCGCTTACCAGAGTGGATAATCAGCCATCGTTTTGTGCCATTTTCAGTTGCCCTTTTCAAAGAACCCATTAAACCCACATCTAGCGGCTGCAGTCGATGTGTGCAGTGGGGTTGGAATGTTACAAGTACTAATCCCATGTTCTCTAGCAAACGAAATCATGTCAAGAGTGCAATGGCTTTCATGGTTATCCATGAGAGCAATGATTTTGTCTTCTGTGCTACATCTTGTATGTTTGTGGATATGTTCCAGAACCTTTCAAAACAAAGTCCCTGTCATCCATGAAATTTTTGGACTGTTAGTCAAACCCAGGCTTCCGGGAGATGCACCAAACATCAAACATTCATTCATTCTTGCTCTAGGAAACACAAAGACTGGTGGTATGGAATTGCCAATCGTATTCACAATCATGCAGGATGTTATCATCGTCCCTCTTTCAGCAGACACTGCCTGTCCAACTTGCCTTGTACCAAGTTCAGCGACGACCTTTGGGACTGCACAACTGTCGTGACGCCGGTCTCAACATTGTAAATCTTATTGAAGTTTCCACATTTCAGAGCTTTCTCATACTTATCAAAAAATTCCTGCACATTTGTTTTTTTTTTTAAAGCAGTAGCTCTCGCTAGACTCATATTCTCTGGTTTTCGTAATGTGAGATTTTTACATTAAAACACAAGGCAGCTCACCTTGGTGCACGTACATCTAGTATAGGTGAGATTTTTATGTCACTTCATAAAACCTTTTAACCAGTCGCATCCAGCTGTTTTGTTTACATCCCATGATACGGGGTACTCACACTCTACTTTCCTTGCATAATCGTATGCTAATTTCCGTATTTGGGCATATGTCGACCCGTAATTCAGTTTGGAGCATTTTATCACGTAGTCAGCTAACATTGACTCTTGTTATTTGCTGAACACTTGCCGACTGGTGTATCGTGAGTCATACTTACAAAAGTTATATTGCCACCGTGTTTAAACTTCTGCAGATGGCAATATAGAACTGTGTGCAGCAACTTGAATGTCGCAGCTACAGATCGTATTGGTAGTTTTTCGTTTATGGCAGTTGTTATTGCCTCCAGGAGAACGGCGTCCGACACGGGTGGCTTGTTTTTTTTTCTTGACGTAGGTCTGAACCATCGTTTCAACCTGAAAACAAATACATCGCGGTCATTAGTGTAGTTGTTTGTAAAGACATTGCAGACATTGTTATGATATTCAAGCAGTAACATACATTTCAACTTGTTCTAATGTGCCCCGTGTCGGCCTGTCCGAATGTGCCCTGTGTCAACCTGTTCAAATGTGCCCTGTAGTGCTGTTCGATCATGCGCCGTGTGGTCATATGGGTCATATAGGCAATTTTTCCAAAAAGGGACAGAGTTATTCACATTTCAGCATAGGGGCTTCCTACGTCGCTACGTACATAATGACAGTACATCAATAAACTTACCTCCGGATCTTCGGCGTACATCTAGTAGTTTCCAACTTCCGGACACTAAAGTTGGATACCGTACGTCCTCACACAATCTATCTCACGAAATGCCAACCCACGAGTCAGTTGCAATGCTCACTGCGGACGACGCTTCTACAGTACTGCCACCTGTTGCCACTGATCCACCTCCTCGAGATCTAGCGGCTCTTGCGAAAACAACGCGACGTTCAAATGTGCCCCATGTTCCAATGTGCTCCCCTATATATATATAATTATCAAACAGTTGTGTGGAATATGTGATCTTGTTTTTATAAAGCATAGAGATGTGATTTTCTGTAATAGATTTCTTTGATTTTGTTTAGTGGTTGCTTCATGTTAAATATGTGGTAAACCCTCATTCAACATAGACAATTTCCTAAAAATCAGTTACTCATTTTTCCTGTGGTAGAATAATTTGTGTTTGTAATTAGTAAATATGTAGGTATGTAATCATGGAAAGTCAATACGGTTAACAAAATCATAAATACAAGGTAGGTTCAAAAAGTTCTCAGAAGTTCCGTTTTATACAGAAAGCAATAGCATTACCATTATTTGTGCTGCATTTCGTTTGAAATAGTTCCTTTGAGCAAGCAGCTTCACACTTTTGCCAATGCCCATAAAGCTGTTTGAAGCATTTTTGGAATCTGTTCTTTTAAACCTCTGAATGCCTTTGTTGCTTTTCCAATGTTATCTCCAGCACTCATAAATCGTCATCCTTTTAGGGCTGATTTCAACAGGGGAAACAAGTTAAAATTGGGTGGTGCCAAGTCAGGATAATATGGAAAATGATTCAGTGGCATCACAGAGTGCTTTATGAAGTACTGTTTAACCATTAGGAATGTCATGTTTAACATTGGGTGCTGTTTAACCAGAGGCACATTTTTGTGAAGAAGAAACCAAGTGTGTTGCCCATTTTTCTAAATGCTTCCTTTGGATTGCATCCCCTTGGTGACAAAGGATATCAACATCCTTTCTCTTTACTCACAGTCCTCCTTTCTGGAATAAATTCTTGGTGGACACAAGGCTCTAAGAGTCAAAGAAAACTTCCAGCAGTATTTTTCCTTTACTTTTGTGCAAACATGGTTTTTGTTTTCAAGGGGAAGTTAATTTCCATTCACAGGATTGATGTTTCATCTGCAAATTGTACAAAAAATGCCATGTCTGTGATTATGTTGCTCAGAAAATTGTCATCTTCATAAGCCATAGTGTTTATGTACTAATAAGGGTTCTTCATGATTCTTTTTGTTTGCGAGTCAGCATTTTTGGAACCAAGTGGTTACAGATGTAATGCATGTTCAAATCATTTTGAAAGAATGCTGTAAACACTTCCAACTTACATTCCTACCTCTGATTCTATTTCATTTACAGTTTTTCTTCATTCGTATTGGACAATGTCACATACATGCTCAATCTGTTTGGCAGTTGAAGAGGTACACGAGCACCTGCTAAACGCATTATGTACATTCACGCAACCATCACAGAAACTCTTGTGCCACACATCAACTTGTGATTTCTTTGTTGCCATTTCAGCATATGCTTGCTGAAGCATGGCTATCCCTGATGGTGATTTTCTGTACAAAAACTGAATGTTTGCATTTAGCTTAGTTGTTAATATTTTCAGTGGCGATATTACTAAATGTGTAGTAAACAAATATTACTAAACTAGCTCATGGCCTGTACCATGCACGGTTGAAAAAGCTGTGACTGCAATTTTTATAATAATGCAGATTCCTTTTTTATGAAATTACTCTCCAATGTGAAGAAAATGAAATAAAACATGACATAACACCACCTACGTAACAGAACAAACATCGCAGACAGTTGTTCAAGCATGTGCATGTTGCCACAGATGAAGTCATTTGTCTTGCTAACTTTATTTTATTTTCCAGTATTTCTCCTTGATCTTACGTATCATGTGATAGCGGTGAGCTTAGTTCCTATTTCAGCCATTGGATAAAAGCAGATGGCGCTGCAAGTATTGAATGACGTCAAAATGTTATAGACAGACATAGCCTATTATGTTATTACTAAATGCATGGTAAAAACTGGAACTCCACATAGACAGGAAACGGGTTGGCACTACTTTCCGTCGGATGACATCATGGGTGGCGCCAAACTCTGTAGCAAACAATGTCCTGCACGATTCTTCATTTCCATAGTTGGGGATGATTCCGGGAATTTGTTGAACCTACATTGCATATTAAATAGTAGTTTCATATAAGAAAAGTATGTTATGAAATGTGAGTGAAAATTTAGGCATTTAAATTGGAAATCAGGAAAATCTTAGATATTTTAGCTCTTATAGTAATTAATGTGAAAGTTGGCCACTGCTGTTGTGTTCACACCAATAATTTATCTTAAACTTATATTTGCAGCTTCATAACTTTTACGACTTTTTCTTTCTTCATTTCTGAGCGCACATTCCGATTCTGTCATGCTTTTGGAAAGGATATCACCCTATCCTAATGCAGTGACAGCATAAATGAAACAGGTTGCAAGTGATGTGCTATTTGGTGAGATAAGGAGGGAGTGAAAGATGTGGAAGGAGTGTGTGAGATAATGTTCAGTGGGGATTTAAAAGCTGCTAGTTTGTTTAGAGCATTGGTGAACAATTGCTTGCTTTTATTGACAGATGCAAGTTGCCTGCATTTATGAAGAATCAGATGCGTGTTAGGCAGAAATATGTTGGTTGAGTGTTTGCTATGCACCCTTTCAGTAATGAATGCTTCATTATCACAAGTGCAGTGCAGTTTTACAATATGTTTTTGTGTAAGAATTTTAATGTTACAGTGATCAGATTCAGGAATTTTTGTATTCATTTCTCTGTGAGTTACAGTTTATAATATTCCATTGTCATCAAACAGCCTTGAGAATTCCATGTTTTACTTTGCTTGTTCTACAATGGTTCTTAATAAACTTTCTAATGACAAAGCATAAAATCTACTGAAATAAAATTTTTATAAGTATAAAAGTGCATATAACTTATTATACAGCATATCACCAAGAAAGTGGTTCGGCCTGGTGCAATCATTACAGTCTTCCACAATATCCTACTACAAATTTTCCATGGCATGTTATGTTAAATAATAAGCATAATTGAGAGAGTTTATTTTTATTTATTTTTTTGTCAGGGGAAAAAAGGTTAAGCTCCTACTGAAAAGTGATTTAATATTCAGTTCAGACTAAATGTGGGAGGCTCCTGTTGACAAAATGATTAAGGCAGCTGTCAACATTAAAAAGGACTATGTAATGATGACTGCCACGCTTAATTTGATTCAAATTGTAGGATATCTGTTTACAGTGATTAAATCAGTAAAAATTTTCATTTGAGAGAAGCCCGTGCTTATATTATTCTTGGACATTTTATGCGAAGGTCTAAATTTTTTGCAGAAAATCATACTAATTAAATATATATATCCGTATTTAATTTGATTTTTCTAATTTGATTTTTCTTTAATGCAGCCTTTTGGCACTTTAGAACTTCAAAAACATTTTTAACTGTTACCTTGTTTGCATTTTCTATATATAATCTGTTTCTAGAGGGAAATTATGGCAGCATGGTATTTTTCAGCTAAGCCCAATTTTTTGTTTGTGAATTGTGCTGAAAATGAGCAGAACTCTTGTGTTTTGGCAAGTGAAGCCTCCTTTGGTGTAAAATTTAAAAAGTTACCATTGTGAAATGTTACCGTAGGTGTTGAGTTTTGTAAATTTCAGGGCATGCTTGACAAATTAAAAAAAAATCCCAATGGTATTTATACATAATTTTCTTCAAAATAAAGTGAATAAAAATGTGTTATTATTAATTGTTATTCAGTAGTGAACTTTTGAACATTTCTGAAATAGTGCCCATTTTTCATTCAATCATTATACTTATGAGTAAATTTGAGTATATTATGGGCACAAGTCTTTTTTTATTTGTTTGTTTGAGGGTTTAACAACCATTGGGACATATCAGCAGTCACTTGCCCCTAATTTGAGGTCGCTGACTTCAGGAAGGGAGACAGCCAAAGATGTAAGGCAAGCGTAATGTCCATGCTTCACCCAGGATTCAGGCCTGGGCCCATGTCAGGTGAACATTGGTAGCCAGAGCATTGTAGCACTCAGCCACTGGGGCCGAATTCTTGTTTTCCTTCATATTTTTTGTAATAATTGTTTCATTTCTCAATAGATATGAAAAAGTTTGTTGTACTGAATTCAGCATAAAATTATAACCAATATATTACCGAACTTTTTTGTACTTAAATTAACATATTCAACATACATTATTTCAAAAGTGTGTATTGAATATATCAATTTTGATTTTTAGTAATTATGACTGATGTTAACTGTGATAAGTCCTAACTACAATATACAAATTATTGCCAAAATATAATTTTAGTTGCCCCTGCAGAAATCAGGGCATGCTTCACCCCTTCAGTGGTGTCTTCATTATTACCATGTCACACCTTCCAGGGTGGGCCCAAAAATGTTTTGATTATTATTACCACCATGTCACACCTCCCAAAATGGGCCCAGAAATGTTTTGCTCATGAACGCATTAAGCACTACACAGACCACGGAAATCTTCTAGGATAGAACAGTGTGGGCAGTAGAGCTTGCCCTGGAATTTTCCCGGGCATACTACATAAGAGGTTAAGCAACCAAGCATGCCCATAGTTGTTGGCACCTGTGAATGTTACAATTTTCAAGTGAAGTACTACTTAACAATATATTTGACTGTACAATCACAAATGCATTCCTGGGTGTTAAATCCTTTTTGTAGTGCATTATATAAGAACATTTTTCACCTCAAAAACTATATAAAAGTTTTTCATGATGGTATAATTTCTCTAAATGATACTGCCATAGGATAGATATGGTTTCCATAGAAAATTAGTTTTCTAGAGGCATGTTACAATAAAAATAGTTTTCATAGTTAAGTATCGCAATTTTTGAGACATGAACAGGATTTCTACAGCTCTTTTATTTGGAAATAAATGCTTCTCTGCCAACAAAATAGTTGCAACCATATGTAATATATGACTTATTTCAGAAACTGCTCTGAAAGTTGTCCATACTGTAACATCTTAGAATATATTGCAGGAAGTATTTTTTTTTCTCATTTACATCCAAGTCCCAGTTTTGTCATTTGATCTCCTTTTTGCATAGCTTTAGTGTTTATTCTTTAACAATACTTTTATGTATTCAGTTTTTATTGTTATGTGGATTTCTGCCATTCCATTTGATTCACTCATTATGAAGTCATTATGAACTGGTTTTAAGGTCAAAAACCACCAGCAAAACTCAAGTCTTAAAGCCTCCAGCAAAACTCCTTTGAAAAACTACACTTCTATGGATATATCCTTAACCACCCTTCTCTTGCCTACAAGCTCAAGAAAATTTTCAAGAAGTTTGGATATCATCTGGCCATCAGTTCTAACCCTTCTATTATAAAATTAATTTTGGACAATAGAGACAAAGTTACCCCCTCAATCTTCCTGAAGTTTACCTCATTCCAATCTCAACATCCTCTGGTGAAAATTACTACATTGGAAGCACTTTTCACAGCATCAAAAGTCATTTATTAGAGCACAAAAACAATGTCCATAAAGGAAATTTCTGAAACTTCCCTGGCATCTCTAACTTTGAAGGACACTTCTGCTGAACCTCTTTGGAATGACACCAAGCAAATTTCCCCATTCGTTAATCACTTTTCATTATGATATCCGGAAAGTTTGGAAATTTTTCTCAGCTCCAAGAACTGCAATTCTGATTCCCCTTTCATTATACCATTAATGTGGAATTCAATTTTTAAAAAAAATAATGTATACGACTTTACAGATCTGGTAACAACTACTATCGTCATCATCCATCTTTCACAGGGCTGACGAAGACTGGAGTTACCAGTCAAAAGTTCCCTCAAATTAAACTTCTTACGTAACTTAAGCGTGTTTTAAAGTTTTTATACTTATTATTAATGGTTATATGCTTATGTCCAGATTTTATCAGGTGTCAGTTCTCCTCCATAGATTTGTTTAGAGCACTTATTTAGTTTTTATTGTTATTAAATCTGAAAATAAGATACAGGTTAATTCATTGCCTGCTGTGCTCCTAGCACACAAAACATTTGCCCATGCTGTATATACATCTAATCAGTGTATATGTATAGCACGTGATAAAACACACACATATATATTGTGTTTCATCAGAGTACACATACTGTGTTGTGTCAGTTCATTTCAAACATGCCTGTCTTGGAGATCTGCAGAGCCTTAATTTGGAAACACCTGTCCGCTCATTTCAAATTTTCGTGACACATTCCTCGCTACTTGAGCAAAAAATATAAAGCTTCCTCTGGGTAAATAAAGCTGCTCTACTGGGCTGAACTACCTCAGGAGCCATGGTGGACTAGTGATCCATAAACAACCCTGGAAGCTGATTTTGTATGGCCCACTTTTTGAAAAAAATTTCAAGATACCCCACCCCTAAAATGAACAGAACATCAGCTTCACCATTCCTTTTTTTTTTTTTTTTATTTCAAAACAAGTCTACAAGTTATTGAAGTCTTTACATTGAAGCAATAATTAATTAACAACATTTTACACATTTTCCTGAACCACAGATTCCTATTTGAATTTAATGTGAGAATGCAATTATTTCTATTGCTGAAGCAATACGAAGTTATGTTCTCTAAGATAGACTGTCAAAGATTTTTCCATTCTTGTGAATTTTATTGCAATAGATTTTAAATTGTCCATAATTGCAAGAATTTCAATGCTAATTAATGAGAAAAATAATCTTTATTTATAAATCAAAGTTGAATTTCGTGCTGCATTGGTAATGCTAGAAAAACTAATCCATCTTCAACACAATTATAAGTTAAAAACTTTAATTTAAACCATAGGAGTTAAAAACACAGTTAAAATTAAAATCATTTAGTTAAAATTAAAATATTTTAACAATGTGTGTTTTTCACTCCTATGTTTAAATTAAAGTCTTTAACTTATAATTGTGTTGGAGAAAAATTATTTTTAACAATTTTTATTTAATTACTTTCAAATGGAAAAAAGCGTTTTTACTGTAGCTGAAACAGACTTTCCAAAATTTCAGTTCAAAAATTTGTGTAAGGCCCAAAAAGAAGTGGATTCAGAACTTATTAAATAAAAAAATTAAAAAAAGAAGATACATATATATAAAGCAATCCACAAATGTTACTGTAGATGATGTACTCTGCCAATTTTTAGTTCCTATTTCAGATTATTGATAGTACAGTTGATTATATCTTATTGATTATTCATCTGCAAATAGTGAAAGCAGATTGAGGTAGATGAAATCAGCCAAAAGGGGACAGCTTAAATTTAAAAGTTGAGAAGGGGTGGGGAGTTGCATCAAAAACAGTGTTTGGCTCAATAGAACATTTGCTACATAAGTGTTTGTTTTCTGAAGTAAAAAGCACTAAACAAACTTTGTCATTTTAGCATCATTTGGTTTTATTCTACAACATTAGTGAAGTAAAAGAGTACACTAGCTAAGTATAGTTCCAAGGTAGTGCAAAAAAATCGTGATATCAAAACATTTGAGCTACTTAGAAAACATTAAGCGAATATGACATGCAAGGAATTTTACTTTTTTCAAGTTATCAAAAATTTAATCTTATTGAAGTTTGAGTTATCAAAAGTCGACTGTATACCTTTATTCTCTTGAGTTAGCGTAATGCCTACCGGCTCAGAATATGGTGGCCCACCAGGAATTTTCTCGTTAACCCAGTGGCCTAGTCTGCGTGTGCTCAGTAGTAAATGGAATGGATTGCACAGAGATGTGCCATTTTTCACAGGAATTCCTCCCACAGATGAGGTGTAGATGTGACTGCCTACTTCTGTTACCAAAATTTATTTCCTCTTCAACACTTAAATATAAACAAGGTAGTCTTAGATTCCTAAATATGTAAACAAATACTTCAAACTTCATTATCTCAGTTGTGGCAACAAATCATGCCAGAAGCTCCGTCATCTGGTTTCTTGAAGTCTGTTCTAGAAAAAGCCACGTAGTTTAGTTGCTAAACCAACAAAGTCAAAGTGGAATTTGATTTCAAGCCTTTGAAGAAATAAACCAGCCCCTTTCAGACTCCATCTTATCGATTTCAGCAGTAATTGACTAACGTATCCATTGGCAGATGTACTTACTTCCATGTCTTTCATATCACTCGGTGGTCTTTGCCATCTTATTATTTAACAAGTCAGTCTTCATTTTGTGAGTTCAAACATTTTTCTTTAATCTAGGAGTAAAATGCTAAAGCTTCCAGTACAGGCGCTTTATGGGCCGGGTCCATGCGGACCTCTGGTAAGCACAAGAATTGGCTCATACATCCGATGCAACATATACAACAGGTGAAATCTCAAAATTTTGGCAGTTATTTCATTTTTACATTTGTTAAATGTTTTGCTTATTGTAGATCTCACTCATATTATTTAGTTTTCAATTAACAAGAGTTATTTACCTTTGATTAAATGGTAAACAATTTATGATTGACTGTTTAATTTGATGTAATGTAGTATGCCAAAAATAAACCCCTCCTTTTCTTTTTCTCATTATCTGTCCAGCTGTAATGAAATTCACACATATCAAATGTTTTCGGATTCAACTATACTTAGTTCAGAAACCTGTGGTACCATTTGCTGTTATGATCATTGGGATTCATTGCTAGTATGAAATATTAAATTCCCTCCATTCTTCTTAGTTTTAAAGACATGTGGTGAGGTGTTCCAGAAAATCAATGTTGTGATTATGACCAACCACATCCAATGTGGTTGTGGTGGTCATTAATCACAACTGAAGCTGAATATTGCTTATTAGTTGCAGATGTAGGACAGTGTGGTACAAGTGTCATTGGATAGAGCGTTCAGTACGGTAGGGTTTTTTTTTTTTTTTTATGTATTCTTCATAGTTGATTATGTTATTGGTAGCAGACAGTAGTTTTTCCTGAGCCACTCCTACAGAGAACATGTCAGTGGAATTTCAAACAACTGATAAAGCATCTTTTTCTCTGTCCCCAGCAAAAAGTAAAACCACAATTTCATTATTTTATTCACTACAACTGATCATTTGATCTTAGTGATGTAGGATTATATATATAAAAAATTTCTGTGCAGTGAACTAAATGTTGTTTGCAGACTTCTCTGTGAAATTGCTGTCATCCTGGAATATGTTTTGCCACCTCCATACAAATACAGAATACACTTCTGAAAACTAAATGTGGGAAATATGATCAAAAGAGTAGCAACTAATAAGTGTTAAAACTTGTCAAAAAGAATAAGAATCCTGATGATAATTGTCAGAATATCAAGCTGTGTGAGCTTATGTTTCTTGATCTTAGGACAGATAATTAATTCAGTCACATTATTTCATGAGGGATAAGTGAATAATTATCTGCTCCAATCTCATTTGGAATGTGATAATATTCTGTAATTTCAAGCTAAAGGTCCTTCCTTTTTAAGCCAGTGCAGTGTGATAATGTGTTTGTGTTGGTTAAATCACAGTTGTTTTTATTTTTAACTTCTTCAATACAATGCAAAAGCTTCTACTGATTTGAGTAACATTTTCCCGAATAGTTGAAAACTATTCAGTTCGTAAACATCTATTTTGCATTGACTTTGTTTTTCAAGTAAAATTGTGTTGCATATTCCAAAATTTTGTATGACATACAAGATAATGCAGTGGTTTCTGAAAAACATTGAAAAATTCATTTCCTGTCTTCTTCTAGCACCATATTTTCCTCAGATTTTGTGATGGGATTTTTCTAGTATGTGTGGTAACAATTTTCTACTTCAATGTGTAATGTGGCATGACTTACTGTTTGTGTAAAATGCTTGTCTGTTGCTTTTGATTAGTTTGTAAGTGTTTTCTTGAAATTTCATTTCTTTAACTAAATTTACAGGCACTAAGTGTTGGTTGGGAAGTCATCATAAAACAAAAAATCACCACAAGTGACTTTAATGCTAGGTTTCTGTCTTGTTCTTGAGTTGTGCGAGTGGAAACGGGCCTCTCCAAGCATCATAAGTTTGATGCACGCTAAGATTCCCAACAGTGTGTGATCTTGCTATTTCAGATGTGAATTGTTTATTTATTATCAAGGCTTTGGTTGTGAATACTACTACCATGTGTGACTACTTAAAATCAAACATTCCCATAAGTGAAGTGGTGAGAAGGAGGCTGGTGTGTAGCTGACCTTATGTGAAGCTCTCCCCTGCCTGAAGCATTCCTTTGTTGGAGGATACAGACTCTATGTGCAAAGGATGTGATAACATTTTTAATTATTGTCACATGGTGTGCTACCCATTTCTTGTCCAGCATTTATATATACTTATGCAAAAGAAAAATTTTTATGGCCAGGTATATTGGAAATGTATACCACCATGTAACATTTGTGGATCTCAAAAGGCAATCAGAAAAGTAGTTTGTAATGACCTGAAGCTATTATATAGTATTATACACTGTGTCAAGCAAATACCATGGATTGTACATAATGATTTCATGATGCCAGTATTATGAAATGCAGTATTGATGCAGTTTTTTTTAATCAAATGATTTTTTGAGGAATTTCCACTAATTCTCAAAAACAATAAATGGAGAAGTCACATTAAAAAAATAATTACAGTGCTTATTATTATTTTTTTCATTTTCTTTGATGTGTGAAAGGACTATTTTAAAAGGTAGTTAGCCACTTTCCAATACTTTAGTAAACTTTACTTGGAGCAATTCATAATTATGTTTCAAGCAAGTTGTTAGTATGCCAGACCTTTTATTATTATTATTATTATTTTTAATTATGAGCAGCTCTTTGGGAATTTTTTTTATAGTAATAGGAATGGAGACAAAAATGCAATTCAAAAATATTTGAGATAAACTGAGCAGATGGAATTTGTGTAACCAAATAGTGAGGAAATGTACAATGATTGAGTTTATTATACCATATTTAACATGGTAGAGCCTGCATATAGCAAGCCTATATTTAGCAAGCTCTTGGATTTAATGAGGAAAACCAGAACTTTCGTTTTGTTAACATAGCTTATTTGATCATTCTTAGCAAAAAAAATTTAATGGTCTCCGGATTTAATGACAGACAGACAGACAGACAGAGAGAGATAGAGGGGAACACTTTTAAAAACGGAAAGCAACAAAATTTAATGAAATTCTATATTTAAGGAGGTAAAGAAAAACTGTGCATTGTACCGGAATGGTTGCCTACAAAACGAAATTGCATCAGTGCAGGGGAATTGTGTGCTAGTGGAAGAATATTGATAGAAAAGCAACGGGGAGTACATCAAATGCTCACCGAGCGAGTTGTGCAAAAGACTCTCTGCCACCAACTTGAAAAAAAAAAAAAAAAGGTGTGTGCCACATTAGCAGAATTAAAAAAAAAAATAGACCACCGACTCCTAGGCAAAAAAAAAAAAAAAAAAAGATGGATGGGGCTCATGCGTGTGTAAGACTGTAAGTGGATTTCTGGGCAAGAACTGCTGAGAGGGATAAAGGAGTAATGGAATGGTAATGTTGCCGGAGGGAAAGCAGTAGATAATAGTGTTAATTTCCCCTTTCGCCCTTCAAGTGAGCATTGCATTGGGAGAATCGTTACTGCTTTTGCTTCATGTGTGTTTCGTAGTTGAACAGCGGTGTCTCATGCGGCTATCAAGTTGAATATACTTGAAATATTTAATTAACAATTGTGTAGTTACTTAAATCTTTCAAATATACCCAATTGTTATGGATAAATAATATACATGTATGTACTATCACTTATGCATATTTGTATATGGTAGGAATTTTCACCCAAAAACAGATGCAGCAGACATCCAGATTTAATTAGGGTTTCTGTCCGTCCCAAGCTCCTCTTTATAAGCTGGTTTTACTGTAGCTTAATTCTCTGAGAATGACAGTGTGTATTTTTTAATATGAATTAAAAAAAGTATTTCAAATTTACATACCTGTTGTCAACACAGGAAGCAGTATTGTTCAGTAAATAAACTGAATTAGATTGTTTTTTGTGTATGTACTTTGTGGCATAGTGTTTCAAGAGAAATATTTTTTGATTTGGTGCTTGAATTTTTAAGTACTGATCTCCTCCTCTCATGCCCTGTTAACATGCAGACCTCTTAAGTGCAGAAAATAAAAAGACATAAGACTAAACTAAAATAAAAGACGTTAAGACTAAAAAAGACTTAAATAAACTAAATTAGTTGCTAGTATGTTTTAGTGGATAAACAAAACAAATAGGTGTGTGTATGTGTGTCTCGAAGCACATTTTCCAGGTATCAATCGTAGTGACTGACCAGTCGACTTTTTTCTATTAAGTACATTAAGCAACTTTTACCTGTTTCAGAATTAATTGTCTAGTTGCACCGTATCACTGCCTTTTTTCTCACATATACACACAAATAAATATTTCAATTACATTTCACATATGTACACACTCTCAGTTAATCAGTGTTTCTTTGTTACAAAATACCCTACTCAGTTTTATACTTACTTCACTAACATAAATGGGTGAAAAATTACCACAACAAAAAATTTATCCTAGTAAACCCAAATTCGACAACAAAACACATCCTGGTAATCCAAATTTGACAAAACAAATTCATGATAGTAATCTCAAATTTGATAACCAGAAATTCATCCTAGTAATAATCCCTATAAAACTAAAGTTAATTTTAACAAAATCTCCTCAATAGGGATTGCAGTGACTTCATTAATACATAGAATGAAAAATTACTTTATTCTCAAAATTTCAATACACTTTTTTTAACTAACACCTACAGCTAAACAAATTTGTTTACTTCATTAATACACAAATCCACTTTTTTTAACTAACACCACAGCTAAACGCATTTTTTGACTTCATTATTACATATATTCACTTTTTTTAACTAACACCTACAGCTAAACACATTTTTTTTACTTCATTATTACATATATCCACTTTTTTTAACAAACACCTACACTACAGCTAAACACATTTTTGACTTCATTAATACATCCACTTTTCTTAACTAACACCTACAGCTAAACACATTTTTTTACTTCATTAAACACATTTTTGACTTCATTAATACATCCACTTTTCTTAACTAACACCTACAGCTAAACACATTTTTTTACTTCATTATTACATATATCCACTTTTTTTAACAAACACCTACAGCTAAACACATTTTTTTGAATTCATTAATACATAAATCCACTTTTTTTAATTAACATCTACAGCTAAACATATTTTTTGACTTCATTAATATATAAATCCACCTACAGCTAATCTCACTTATACAAAACCAGATAAGACATGTTTATATATTTGCTCACTAAATACCAAAACAGTAAAATCAGTTTCCAGGGTCTTGTGCCAAATGCAGTTATCTTTTCTACCCTTAAAAACACAAAGAATATTTGTATCTAGGTTTTGGCCAGATCTTAACACTATTTACAAATCATTTCTTCGTAGCTAATGAAGTATTTTCTTTTCCTTTATGATTGTTCTCTCCTATCCCACAAATATAATTAGTGTAATTTTGCTCATACTATTGAATTTCAGGTGCTATGGCACAAAACAGCCATATGTTATATTAGATATTTCAGCTAGATAATGCTTACCTTTGCATTTCTATCTTGCTCGACTTTACATTTCCTGCACGTGGTCCGGTTGTCGCTGATGTTATCGTTCCAATCGTCTGTTTCAGGTATATAGCTGTTCTTGGCGCTATTCTCGTTTAATGCAGGCTTGCTTCACTAAACTTCGATTAGGTTCCGTTAATACCAACTTTTACCGTTTTCTTTGCTCGAAATTTTTCGCCCAAAACTTTGGGCATCTTCGCTACGCTTTCAGCATTATCTAGCTGAAACATCTAATATGATTAACGTATGCACGTTTAAAGGACAGTAGTTTTCTGATGATATCAGAATTAGAACTACGAAGATGTTATCAGCCATATGTTGTTAAAATATCAAATGCCATAGGTATAAGCAATAATAAACTAACAAAGTAATGATATTACTTACCTTCATTTTGCTTCACTTGTAATTTCTTAATATGGGTATGTACTCTCAGGGGCGGATTGGGCCCACCAGGACACTGGAACATTTCCCGGTGGGCCCCTTCCATATATTTTGTCTCTTTCTTTATTACTTTCTTAAAAATGTTTTCAGTTCATTTGTTTTAAACACACAACTGAGCCACAACACTTTTTTTTAAACGAAATACACATAATGTAATTATAACAAGTGCGAAAAAAAATTTGAATTAGGAAAAAACATCCCCTCACTTGGCAACTGCTAGAATCCCAACTACAATAGATGGGCCATGTGTGTTTGCAAACTTCTGGGTTCACTTAGTAGCTGAGGAACAAGAATGTATGTACCCTATGGTGCGGGAGGATGGGGGGGGGGTACAAGATGTTGTATATATTCCCCAAGGAAGGGGGGTAGTTGATTTTACTCCCATTGGTTGTAGGACGCATTGGTGCTGTGCTCATATGAGCTGAGTTCAGCCTCAATTTTAAGAGCCCGAGCTCAAAGTATGTCAGCCCTAGCCCGCCCGGGCCCGAAAACTGATCAATCTGTTTAGGCATTAAAAAGAAAATATCTTCCAAACTTCCACTCCTTCCACCTCGTGCAATTAACCGATGTCTTTCTCAACTGTGGAGTGGGGAATAGATGTCTATCTATTTCTATAGTTTCTTTGACCATTCCTTTCATCCTAAAATGTTTCGAGGGGCCCAAGAAAAATCGGGAGGCACAACAATCTACGTATGTTAACAGCATTTGGGTGGGGGCTGAACAGGGCTAAATTTTTTCACTACTTTAAAGTAGTGAAAATACTCACCCATGTTTGATAAAGTTGCAGAACAATGTTAGATAATGGTCATTGTGGGATGTGCTATCCACTATATGACAACACAAATTTCAGAAAGAAAGCTAATAATATCAAGAACTTTTTTGAAATAACTAAGATTATTTGCGGGGGTGTTCATATACGATCCCTTTCCCCTGAAATGTTCTACCTACGCAGCCTACGCTCCTTGTGATAACTGACAAATGCTGCAGATGAAGGCATTTACAGAGATATCATTTCAACATGAAGTTGCAAAATGTTTTGTTTACATTATTCAGTAAGGTGTCTTTACAATACATAACCGCAGCATAAAAGCACGTTTTGTAATTGAAACACATACGAATATATGGTCATTAAATGAAGAATCTGTTCACCACGATATTTAAAAAGGTTTAAATTTCTAACTGTGATTGTCCACAATAGAAAAATTGCAGTACAAACAGAGAATTTTAGTGAATAAGTTCTGCATTTTTTTTTCGTTGATTTAAATTTAAAAATCATGTCTTATGCGAAAGTATTTTTGGTACAACTCCAACATAATTTTTATAGTAGTTCTTCTCTCTCTCAAATATTTGCTGGAATTTCAACCCACTTCGTTGAAAATTTAAGAACTGGAAGCTCAAAGGTATGAAGATCAAGATTTTATGATTTGTCAAACATGAAAAGGTTATATAAGCAATTTTTTTTTAATTTTTTAATGTTCTTACTTCAGCGTTCTTAAGAGAAAATTTTAAACAAATATAAAAATTGAGTGTGTCCAAAATTAGAAGCTTCTCCAGCGCAATTACATACATAACTAACTAAACTAGTGATTTAAACTTGGTTATTTGCTTTTTCCACGTCGATCAAGTGAGTTTGCCACGATATTTAAATATCTTGAAATTTCTAACTGTGATTGTCCACAACTGCAGTACAATTTTTCTACAGTAAAATCATGGCATGGGCCGATGAAAATTTTTCTGCAACACCCACTTCAATTTAAGGATGACGGGTGTACTTTTTACCCCCCCCCACTCTCTTCCCAGTACTATGCCTGCTACTGTTTCCAGAGCAACTGTACTTTTTGTCTTGTTTCTTAAATAAAAAAAGTGATTTTCAGTTGTGATACAAGCCCAAAATCTTTCGAACTCACTGCAGAATTACAACTGAACGGGCCCATTCGCAAAAATTTTCCCGGACCCTTTTTGCGGCCGCCAATCCGCCCCTGTGTACTCTCCTCCAAAGTTACCCACTTCCAACCTCGCATATGAGGAAGTTCAGAGGAGAGCACATGCCCATGCCCTATTTAACTAAGATATGTTAAACGAAGCAAAATAAAGGTAAGCAAATACGATTATTATTGTTTATACCTATGGCATTTGATATTCCAATTTCTGAGGGTATGTTAATGATACTGATTATAGGTAAAAATATATAGTTTAGTTTAAATTTTGCCCTCTCATATTCAGTGTAGCAACATGGTTTGTTTGTTTCTCTCCCCCTCTCCAAACAAACAAACCATATTTTACATTATTTTTCCTTTGGTGGTGACTGTGCCGTTGTTACAAATTTTAAGTCTTTTGCTGAGGTTTCAGGAGGAGCGAAGTCTCAGTCCTATGAGTGGAGTGGTTTCTTTGCTGAAAAGTGGCCATGGGAAAACCTTTGTTGCCCCAAACTAGATGTTCATTTCAGCTCACGAAAAAAAAAAAAAAAATCTCTGGACCCCTTGACAAAAGGCAGCTGCTAGAAGTGGGGAGGAGGGATTTTTCTTGGAGAAGGTGCTCATCATCAGCAATCCAGAGCAGGTCAGCCCACTAGTTTTAGGTCATTTCCTCTGTTGGTCCCAGAATTTTAAAAACAAACATTGGAAGAAAAATATGTCAGTTTAATAAATAAAATATATAGCAAGGCTACAGCAACAATAAAGTTGGAGAGCCTGTACTTGGTTTTGGGGGTGCATAGAGGGGTTGTTAGACAGGGAGACCCACTGTCTCCAAAATTATTTAACTCTGTATTGGAACATACTTTTAGAAATTTAAACTGGGAAGAAAAAGGTTTAAGCATAAAAAGAAGGTACCTAAATCACTTGAGATTTGCTGATGACATAGTCATTATTACAACTAGCAATAGTGAAATGCAAAATATGATAGAGGATTTATGGGTGGAAAGTCTTAAAGAAGGTCTGACAATAAACACAGCAAATGCTAAATATATGAACAATAAAGAAAATATTTTGATAGAAGGAAAAGAAATCGAAAAAGTAGATAAATACATTTATTTAGGGGTCAAATAATCAGTTTTAAAGAAAGAGAAATCAATAGAATTATCCAAGGTAATAGAGCCTTTTGGAGACTTAAAGACTAACCGATGATCTTCCATTGTGTTTAAAAAGAAAAAACTTCAATGCATGTATTAACCCCATATTTACTTATGGAAGTGAAACATGGAGTATCACAGAGCAGCAATGTGAAAAAATAAGAGTATTGGTAAGAAAGTTAGAAAGAAGAATGTTGGGAATAACAAGAAAAGACAGAGTTAGAAATGAACGTATAAGATAAAGAACAGGAATAACAGATATTATAAAAATAATAAAAGAACCAAAGTAGAGATGGGCTGAACATGTTGGAAAGATGAAAGATGGACATGATTAATAACGGAATGGCATCTGAAAGATGGAAGATGAAGAGGGCGCTAGAGAATAAGATGGAGAGATGAACTTCAGAAATTTAGAGGTGCTAAATGGTGGAGGGAGGCTAAGGATCGAGGAAGATGGAAAAGACTGGAGGAAGCCTGTACCCTGCAGAAGGTGCCAACAGGCTAAAAGAAGTTACGGAAGCCTGTACCCTGCAGAAAGTGCCAACAGGCTAAAAGAAGTTGCACCTCATCCTTTTGAATGGGTTAAAAAGGTTTACATAGGCCTGGTTTTTGAAAGAGGTGTCACGACTTCTAGGACTTTTTGTTCACTCCTGAGGGTGTGAAGAAAGAATTGGGCCATGTTTTTCACCTTGTGGAGGTGTCGATTCTGTTCCTGATGGTTTGTTTCCCAGAGAAATGCATGAAGTTGTTGGTGTTGAGCTTTTCTGGATTAAAACTTTGGGACAGTGTAACTAGGGTTAAATAAAGTGACATGTCAAAATTAACAAACTTATAAAGCAAAAGCATGATTAATGCAAAAATACAAAAGGCAGCACATAAGTGGTTGTTTAGTGTAATGAGATCTCTAGATTGTGAAGATTATCAAAATTATAATGAAAAGGAATGCCAGAAATCTACTTAACACAAATAACCATTTACAAATGCATTAAAATATTAACAAGAAAATCGATGCTAAAGTTACATAAAATGGGAATACAATGGTAAAATTGAGACATTTTGATAGCTACTTCTTACTTTCATCACCCAAAAAAAAAAAAAAAAAGTGAAATAACATGGTGTTACTACATGTTTGATTGTTACCATATTTTAATATGGATTTCGAAATTTCCAAAAAATGGGAATTTTCGAAGATGAATCCATATTATGCACAAGGAGAATTTCTATACTTTCACAATACCAAAGGATGGAGCAAGAGTTTTGTATTCTTCCAATTGGGAACAGCAGAAATGTTGCTGATGGGTAATAATGCAAAGAAAGTAGACATGCATGAAGTTGCATCAGACTTTGTTCATCCAGATGCTGATTTTGAAACTACAGTAAGTACTTTTAATGTAGTGTGTAACTCCTGTGGAGGTGTCGACTGGAATGGAATAAACACAGGCAAATCCAAAGGTTTGTTAGGATCTCTGTCTCTAAGTAAAAGATTGATAAGTTGTGGAGGAGGCATAACTGCAACATTATAACTAAAGGATTTGAAAATTGAAAAAAGTGCATAAGCAAAAATTGAAGCAAATCAAGCCAACAAACTGACTGGTAGTTAAAAATTCTGGAAATAAACAAGTGATATTTTTGTGACTCAATTTTTTTAAAAGCTGACAGCATTTATGTGGGCCCAGTTTTTGGAAGAGATGATTCACTGTATGTTAACACCTCTGGTTATTTCATTCTTTCCATGGCTGATGAAGGTAGAAGTAGCTACCAAAACATCCCAATAAGTATTTTCTCTGTTTACATAACTTCAGCATCAATTTCAATAATTTGGTGTACTTGTCAATTGTTATCAGAGTTATACAGCAAAAGCAGAATTAATGCAGAAATACAAAAGGCAGCAGATATATGGTTATATAATTGTAAACAAACCACTCAACTGTAGTATATGTGGCTGGTGGATGAACTGTTTCAACTAGGCTTAGTCAGTGTCTGGCTAGGCAAAGATCATCCACTATCTCCAAGTTCACATTGAACATATTCCCAGCAGTATCTTTTATGGTTTGAAAAGGTGATGTTGTCTTCACCAAAATCTGGCGGTACAAGTATACTGACTTTTTTATATCATTATCACTTTTTTCTGGCAGCATACTCTCAAGGTCATAAGAGTTACAGATGAAGCTCATGGTTGCGCTATTGTCACTTCTTAGATTTAGGATGTTCCTCCAACTGACAGCTTGCTTGTTCAAGCTCCCTGGAAAGTTGCTCACATCAATCTGTCCACAGCAGGGCAGCATGTCTTCAGTCCTACCAAAAGAGAACATGAATGGTGGGCTGTAGATGGAAAGGGTGTTTGCACATATCCCAGTAAAATCTTTGATTTTGTCCACAACACTAGAAGCAAATGCTTTTGCCTTTTTGACTTTGCCATGTGCTTGCTGATGCAGACTGAACATAAACATGGACAATAATTGAAAATCTCGTCTTGTCACATTTCTGGTTTTGTGCAACCAGTAATAAGTATTGAATATAATGTCAGCACCACCACTTCCTGTGTGCATAATGGCTGCTTCCATCCCCACAGTGTGCAATAAGTTGTCATCGCTGCTGAGGAGAGCTGTAATCAAATCGTTATTGCCTGCCTTTTGACAGAAGTTGGCAACCGCGGTGGAAAAGAGCAGGAAACCTCCTCTGCCTTCGTGTGCAGCTTCACCATCCAACAGGACCTTTTCTTCTCTGTAAGTTCTTTGTCGTTTTGTCAATTCTACAACTCCTAGGTTGCATCCAGTTGGGTTCTGTGCATACTTCACGAATGCATCAAAATAAGGCGGTTCTCCTGGTTAGTGCCTAAGGTATCATTTCTTTTTCTTTCCGTGTATTGAAGAATTCTATGAATTCTTGAAGCATCACTACTTCTAATGCATAGTTGTGTCTGTACCTCCCCAGGTATTCGATCCAATTCAGCATATCTCAAGTGGTTAGCGAGGTTGTTTCTGAATCTGTCCACCATCTCCCAATAAGTGTTCATATCTGCTGCACTGCATTTAGCTCCTTGCTTGTACTTGTCATACACAGCATCAAGCTCAGCATGGCAATTTTCCATGGCACTTGTAGCTGCAGTGAAGAAAGTGGGTGAGTGTACCCACACTGTGCCAACTGCAGGACTGCAGTTTCTTGCAACCTCGGAGTACCATTCTGCAATGATTGCTTTCCTCTTCTTCCCTTCAGCATCTGCAACCCTCCTTATATATTCTAGAAGATTGGGAAAGTTGGTAAATGTGCTGTTGAAGGTAGTGTACACATTGTTCAGCCCCCAGTTTCTACTATCAGCTAGAACAGCATCATATGAAGCATAGTTGATGTCACGTATGTTTGCCATTTCCTCTCTAAGCTTACTGCTCTGCCCTATATCTCTTTAGCTACTCTCACTAGCTGTGGCAGTTCAGACGAACAAAATGGCCCTCGAATATCTTTCAGAGCATCAAGTCCCTCTTGACGGAGGAAAAATCCTTACCTCGCCGGACAAATCGCGCATGGGCGAAAATCCGCGAACTCTCATTGGGTAAAAGTGGGGCCAAGAGACAAGCGAAATGTCATGCCTCTTTGATGAAATGCAGACCGCTCTAACTTCGCGAGCCTTTCTCGAACTTTGACCTCAACGGCGCATCCCTCTCGGTTAAATTTAGAAGATGAGAAAACGTGCGTTCTTGAGACTCGCATACATTTCATGTGTTCTACTGCCGATAAGGAACGGAATTCGAACTCCACATGTCGTTTCCAACGCGTTTCTACCTACAAACTAATCCAGGCTTTGCGTAAATTCAGCAAAAGTGCCATTTTGTTTTTTCTTGCCCTCGAACAAAATAAAAAAACCCTCTGACAAGTACAAAAATTCATCAAAAATTAATTTTAGCACTTATATATACAGTTTACATGTTTTTCTTCATTATTTTCGCAGAACGCTAAATCAAATCCATCTGGCAAAAAAAGGGATCCGATGTCAGTAACGGCAATCGGAACTAAAAAAATATTTATACAGCTAGTTATTTTGACTTGGTGATACCAATCAACCTTTTTATTACTTATTACAATTCCCATTTTAGTAATTACGCAGACTTCCCGTGATGATGTCAATCGATATCGGTCGACGACTTTTACGAGTTACAGCATTATATAGGACGATCGACGACTTTTATGAGTTACAGCATTATATAGGACGATCGACGACTTTTATGATAGACAGCATTATTAGGACGATCGACGACTTTTACGAGTTACAGCATTATATAGGACGATCGACGACTTTTATGATAGACAGCATTATTAGGACGATCGACGACTTTTACGAGTTACAGCATTATATAGGACGGTGGACGACTTTTACGAGTTACAGCATTATTATAGGACGATCGAAGACTTTTATGAGTTACAGCATTACACTACTCTAAGGAAACACAAGTTAAATACTAGCATTAAAGAAGATTCTAATGCTTACTAAACTAATACAAATGCACAGCATAAAATAAGAAGATTCCCTTTCTGTTGCCTACAAGTTAGACCACGATAAAAACTTACACATATTACATGTTTATAAATTTCTATCAGTACTACGTTTTTAGAGTTACTAAGTATATATATATATATATCATCGCATTTAATTCGAAATTAACCAAGCAGACAAATTACGATTTGCATCGCCACGTTATACCCCGACATCGGCGATATTTTTATAACTGCGGCGTTGCCGATATTTAGGAAACATAAATTAAATACAAGCATTAAAGAAGATTGTAATACTAAACTAATACAAATACGAAACATAAAAGAGTTCATATAAGCTACCGACAAAAAGGCACAAAATAAGACTATTCCCTTTCTGTTGCCTACAAATTAGACCATGATGAAAATTTACTCACATGTTGGTAAATTTCTATCAGTACTAAGTTTTTACAGTTACTAAGTATATATATATATTTCATCGCATTTAATCCGAAATTAACCACGCGGACAAATTACGATTTGCATCGCCACGTTACCCCGACATCGGCGATCTTTTTATAACTGCGGCGTTGCCAATACTTTTTTCTTACAGAAATGCCAATACACTAAAGTATATAACTAATTTAGATACATAAATTACATACTTATGCAGGGCCAGATTAGGGGGGTCTAGCAAGGCGAGACAAAGTAAAAAAAAATGTTTACTATTTTTTTCAGCAGCAAAATTTTCAGACTGCAATTCCATTTTAAGTTATAACTGTACTATTTAAAATAGTCACTTAATTTGCCTTTTCCTTCAAATCATTGTTATAAATTATATAAACAGGAAGTTTTCAATACTGTGTAACAAAGCATATGCAACAATCAGTTTAACTTTTTAGTACTCCCTCAAAATCACAAATTTGCTACTGGAATTCATTTGGGTTAGTTAATAAATGTCCTCTTCTCCTTAAAATGATTATCAATTACAGATAGAATAATGATTTTATCTTTTCAGGCTGATCACAATAAGTGTTTGCCATGCTTGAATGATATATTTGTGAAAGGAAATTTCACCAAATATACTACCCCTGTTTAAAAATAACATTTGGTATAACACTGATTCTTATAGCCAAAACTGTGATTCCAGTAAAAGTCATGAAAATAAGATGTATTTTGATTTTATGGGCTCCATACTATCAAAATTTATTCAATTTAATGGATGATTTCAGTGATCAAAATAACCAGTACTTAACTGTTTAGTTGAGCCTCCTTTAACAACTGAATCTGCTAACAGTAACTTGTTTAATGATTGTCCTTTGATACAGTCAACATTGATTCAGTTACTGATGATGGATCAGTCATGACTTCTAACTAAATACATGCCACCATCAACTCTGTCCAATTAGTAAACTTGAAAATTTTTTAAGGAACATTCAGCAGATCAATTGCATTTTTGTTTTGTAGACATAGTTTTGGTTGATCTGGTAGTATAAACAGTTATTGTGTTCCTTGTTAAAAATTCTTAAAAAAATCTTTATGTGGTTCTTTGATTGACTAAAATGAAGAGCAGAAAGAACAAAAGAAACATAAATTTGATTGAAGCAACAATCTTCTAAAGCCAACTATTCTGCATCACTCTCAACTTCTGCCACACTAGACCACTGGAGTTTTATTGTATATATCTGTCAACTATGCAGTTGTGATATTTTCTACTGTTTCTCACATTGTATGAATATCAAAGTGCTTGCGGGAAACTTATTCATCTTTGTCTGACATTGAATTATCACAATTGAATGCCAGTGAATATTAAAAATTTAAGGTAAAATAGTATACAAATAAAAGCCTCATTGAGCAAGAAAAAGAAAAAAAAAACAAAAAAAAAACAGCCAAAATAAACGATTTAAAATCAAGACAAATACTGAGTCGACTGATATACGGAAGATGGCAACACCAGACAATTTAAAATCGGGAACAAATTTGGACTATCCAATCAAGAACTACCACATTCAAGACGTAAAAATGCACAATAAAACCAAGATTTGAATGCGCAAAAGGTTCTGTCGGTGTGGAACTTTTGTGTCATGTTGCAGATTGTGAGATACTTGGCCGCTGAACAACTTGAGCGATGAGAAACACGTCATTTAACCCACAGATGAAGACTGCGAAAATGATAGTCAAAACTAGTTTGGGAAGATTAGTGCAGCGGGAAACGAAGTCTAAGCTGTTATCAAGATTGAATATTTTATCAGATCGATTTCTCTTCAACTTGAAGGCTTGACCGTTCGCTATTTTATTATTTTAGATTTAATTTTATATTAAATTATTTTATTGATAGAATCACGATTCATTAAGAGGAATGGTTACCCACCTTTATCAACTTACCAAGTGGAATGTTTTCAAGAAGTGACTGCTAGAAATGCTAACAGAAGACTTCAAAGCAAATTTATGCTTCCGACAAGTAAAATGCGCAATATTCCGAAGTATTCCAGGAAAATGAAAATGTGAGTTACAGCTTTTATCTATATAATATTTTACCTTAAACTTTTAATATTCAGTGGCATTCAACTGTGATAATTCAATGTCAGACAAAGATAAACAAGTTTCCCCCAAGCACTTTGATATTCATACAACATGAGAAACAGTACAAAATATCACAACTGTATAGTTGACAGATATATATACAATAAATCTTATAACCACGTAATAATATGAAGTTCAACACCGAAGTGTGTTTGAAGAACTAATTAAAAGACCACTGGAGGTTCTTATAGAGAAGTATATTCTCTTAGAAATTAATTTTAAAATTGTTTTATTTCAAATATTAGTAATCTGGTATTCCTTTACCTTAATGTATGCATAATGGCATGTAGTATACTATAGGTATAAATATTCATTGAATAAGTGTTGAAAAGTAGGCTTTTTGGGTATAAAAAGGTTCAGTATTATCTATGCTTCTGGGAATGGATTCAGAGCTTTAGCACAATTAATTAATTATTCATCCATTTAATGATTTATATGGAATGAATTAAGATCATTGATTTGGTTGCATGCTAATGGAAAGAGATTTTTTTTAATTAAATAAAATTTTGTAACTTTCTGTCATGCTTTTGGATTCAGAACTTCCACTTGTAAGAAAATTGCAATGATCATTATTGAACTCAGTAATAAATCTGAGAAAGAGAGAAATACATTAAAAAAATTTTTTTGCAAGTTATTTGACATAATAGATATATATTCCATGGTTTTTGCAGCATAGTGTGTTCACTGTGGTGTGGCGTTCCTTTCTAAGCATTGCTAAAATGTTTCCCTATATGTATGTGTGTGCGTGTGTGTGAGCGTCTTAACCGAACTGAGTGTTTCTACGTAAAGCACATGAATTCCCTCCCCAATCACGTATTTAAAATGGAAAAAAAAAATGAATGCTATAATGTAGGCAATTTAACATGCACTGAAGTCTTAAAGAAGAGAAACAAAGACTTATTACCCTGGTGTGATCTGTGGCATAGAATTGGTAGGCCCCTTCCTGCTAGTGTTTGTATGTACCTGTAAATATGACTGTACTGTATATTTGTGTCGGCATTGCCAAGAAATGATAATCAGTTTGAAATCTGGAATGTACTAACCATTGATGCTGTGTACTTAAAAGTTTCATAGATTCATTTTGCTTCTTTGATTTTAATGATTCCTGCTCACTTTTACCACAGCAAGCTAATCTGGATATCTTTTTCTCCCAATTTCTGTTGCATATGACATTTTCCCAAATCTACTTAAATACAGCTCTGGTAAAGTCATTATTCTATGATCCATTAACTGTTATAGTGTTGACTGAATTTTATAATTGTATTTTTTTTTATTTAATCAAGATTAATATTTAGTATTGCAGCCTCTTTAGACCAGAATTTGGGAGTTTATTCATGGTTCCATAACTTTTGTTTTACATATGACAGCACTGGGGTCATTAGAATTCAACCATGACAGATGTGATACCAAAGAAATGAAACGTTTCTAATGTGTATTTTCAGAAATGAAAAAAATTGCAAGAATTTGACTTGAAGTGAATGACTGGAAAGCTACTTTTTAAAAGTAGCTAGCTACTGCTACAACTACATGCATTCTTGAAAAAGTAGCTTGCTTCTACTTTTTTTTTTAAAGTAGCTGGCAACACTACATTTTTTTTATTTTAGTGTTAAAGCTGTCTTTGAATGAGTGTTAGAGTTCATCTTCTACCCTATATCTGCAATGTAAATTCTTTTGTACACATTTTCTTGAAGACTATTGCTTTGTAGTGTTTGAAATTTTGAGCACAAATAAGAATGACCCATAGCTAATATAAGCCACAGTTGTTCTTCCGAAAAACTTGTTAGAATTTAATTTTTTTAAATTCAATTTATCTGACCCGAAAGCATTCCAATTCGGCACTAGATGGTGTGATAAGTTAGCATAGCAGTGTTTCTGTCTGGAAGCAACAAAATCTCCTATTTCTGCCTGATTTTTCTAATTATCTGAGCCAAGTAGAAATCATTGAATAGGGGCAAAAGTGAGATTGGAATCATGTCTTCTATAGATCGTCTTAAATCCTACTGTACGTCATTTTTTGAAGAGAAACTGTGTACATTATTAGAGAACCCTTGAATTTGAGCTATAGGAACTATGCCTACTCACTAAGCTCTAACCTACTTACTGAGCTCTACCACCAAATAACGTCATTGGTTAAAATGTAACAGCGCGTATTTTGTCTTTTCATTGTGAAGCCAATGAGGGGCCACTTCCATTCTGAATATGGTGAGGTCTGTAGTGATTTGTTGATGCCAACTTTTGGGACAGTCGCTGAAGACATAAAAGCCACGCCCAAGGAGTAATTTTTTGTGCCATCTAGTGCAGAAGATGAACCCTAACACTCATTCAAAGACAGCCTTAAGTTAAAAGCGCAAATTTTGAGTGCGATCTTTATATGTTTGTTCTTACGTATAGCATTCAAAGCTAAATTACCAAGGTAAATTACGTAGGTAATTCATCTTTGAATTTACATCAGCTCTGATCATTGTATGCAACACATTTTAGCACATTTGGAGACTTATTTTCCAGGCTAGCTGAGATGCCCGGGAAATAAATAAAAAATATCAACAAGTATTTATGAATTCATTTTATTTGACAAAGAGAATCGAATCTCAGTATTAACTGTCCTCAACAAAACCCCTTTCATGATCATTTCATACGCTCTGTTTCTGCAGGTTGACTGAGAAGGTTTCCCTGTTAATAGCATAAATTAAGGAAGATAATACTTTATGGTTAACAGTTTTGCAAACTCGCACAATGTAAGTAAAGTCAGGTATGTGGTTGTAGGCAGGGCTCCCTTAGTCCTCTGTACCAGCAAATAATGCTTAAAAAATCTGGAAAAGTCATGTGATTTGAAGAATTGTTTTTCCTTTTTTTAAAAGTAGCTTGATTTGTAGCATAATTTTCTGCTACAAGCTACTTTATTTTGTAGCATACTACTACTACAATTACATTTTTCTATTTGTAGTGATGTTACACTCTATGCTACTGTAAATGTAGCGTTTACTTCCGATAACTGATGCTGGTAAAACTACTTTACCACAGAGTATTTTTTTTTTCTTTTTAGAATTTACAGTATATTAACTCTAATATTAGCATGGCATCTTGGAGTGGCTGGGGTTCTACAATCTGTGGATATCACATTATTTTATAACATTCTGTCACTGAGTTTTTATGAAAGTTATTTGGCATTGAATATTTCTAACTTCATTGCTACAATTGAGAATATATATCTGGGACATTTGATTCTAGTATCATTTAGAAACTACCTCTTCTGGAAGAGGTAAATGGTTACTATTATGAAGATGATATTTTTTCACTTGTAGAAAAAAGTAAAAACATTAATCATTCTTAGAGAAACAGGGAATATTTTGTAGCCATCTGAAACAGTTCAACTTTGTCAGTATCACATGTTAGGTTTTTTTTTTTCCAGGGGGAGAAAGATTCAGAGGTAAAACTTTGGCAACTGTAGTTTGTACTCTAATATGAAATGACATTAATTTGATATAAAGAAATGTAAAATAAATATAAAAATATATAAACAGCACTAATTTGATTTTTAACCTGGAAATACTAGATTCTAAACTGAATATTTTACTAATGAAAGTTAAAACAAATTCAGTAGAAAAAATAGTCATGAAAAAAAATATATGTGCAAAGTTATGGCGGTTTTTCCTATTGACCAAGTATGATTAGTAACTATGGTAGCACAATGGAACAGAAATTGGAAAATGCGGGTTTGATTTCCACTCCAGGGCAATGTACTTTTTGTTTTCTGGAGAGGTGGCTGAATAAGAAATGGTGAAAAAATATGGCCTGTTTGTGCTGATCATGGCATTTGTATTGCCTTCCATGTATTTTTGAAGAATTACTTCTTCAGTGGGATTAATTTTCCATCGATATCTAAAGCGTTCTCTGAAGCACTGAAACTAGTGATCTATTACCATACCTGGATGTGAGAAAAGGTTGTATTGATGCTACAAGGAAGCCTCGGATTGCTTCAACTACTGCGAATCTGAATGATACTCAAATTTCTAAGCTACATCTGCTTAGCTTCAGTTGCTTGGAACTTCATTGCCGTGGGTGGTGTTATGATAGTATGATTGAACAGAAATTGGGAGATATGGATTAAATTCCCTCTACAGGGTGATGTAAATTTTAAGTTTTCTGAAGAAGTGGCTGCATGGTAAGCAATTAAAGTACAGTATCTTGATGCCATTAATGACATCACTAACTACAGTTTTTTTAAGAAATAAGTGGCACCAACATCGAAATTAATTCCGAATGTTTGCCAGAATAATGTACCCATTTGCGTGCTTAAATTTTCAGATTCCACACATTGAAAATTTTGCGAGCATTTTAGGATAAAATTGTGCTAATCAAATGGCCTCAACTGTAACTTTTGTCCTAAAAAATGATGCACTCATAGGAAGAAAAGATTGTACTTCACAATGAACTGCCTGAATACATTGCATTTTCATATGTTATCTACTGCAACACATTTTTTAAAACTTAATATATGAAATAGCATTAATCTGTAAGTAATATGGCCATTCAATATTTCAAATAGTAATGTTTTTTCAAGACAGTTTTCTTATTTTAAAAGTACTTCATTTGCCTTGGGTTAAATTTTATTTGTTTCTGTGTTTATGTAGTTTGGGAAAATGTTTGATGCTACTAATATTTGTGAAATCACTGTGAATCTAAATATGCCAGGTAAATTTGTTACTTGCATAAATCTGGTCGTTTCATTTGCTTTGTACAGTTATGATGTATTCAGCAATTTATGTAATAAAGAGTTTAATGAATAACATTGTGTTTTTGTCAATGATTTACTCTGTCATATGGTGCTTCTTAACAGATTTATTGTGTGGATAAGGATTAATACATTACAAAGCTTTTTCTTTTCACCTTATTTTCAAGAACTAATCACAATGACTTGATAATTTAAATATAGTCAGTGTGCAGGTCGTGAAAGATGTGAACCCCACTTTCATGTTCCTCCAATCACACTTTAGACACACACAGCTATATGCATAAGAACACCATCTTGAAAGATGGCATCATGTTCAGGGAACAAACCTACTTGCAGAAAAGCTATGTGTAGCCACTGGTGATAACTGCCATACAGTGTAAGTATATTGTTCCTGAAAGAAATATTGATCTTCTTTAGACTGTTGGTACAAGCCAATCAAGGTTGCAAACAGCAGGCTTCATGCAACAATACATCAATACCACCGTAGAATTAACTGAGAAACACAGAGTTATGTTTAGTAATAAAATTCATTAAGCAGAAGCTTTCGAGTGTGTGTTCTCTATGGTCTTGATCACCCACGATCAACTGAATCAGAGGACTGATTGCCAGAACTACAATGTGAATTGGAGGTGCAGGAACTGTCGCCAGGTTTTAGTAGAGAGATCCAAATAAAAAAGATTTGGTGAGAGATTTCTGAATTACAGCTCTTGGTAAACAAAATTCCAATACTTTTCTCGAAAACCTGGAAATGCGGGGATTGCATTCCTCCTATTGATTCCTAAAATTCCTAATATTTTGTGACCCTCCTTAAAATCCTAAAATTATACCTAAAATTATGAGATATCTGAAACTTGTTTTAAAACACACTTAATTTGTATGCATCAATGCTAACTTGGAGCTATCCCAACACTCATTTATTTGGGAATCTCTACTATCTCCAGTCCTAGTGATTCCACTTACTATTATTGTACTACAAATTAGGGACTAGTTAATTTATTTGATTTTAACAGGTAATCTTTTTATGTATTCTGTGGTTTAAGACAGTATAAGCTTTCCATACAGGTTATATTAAACAAATATGAAATATCTGAAAAACTTGTTTTAAAACACACACATTTGCATGCATGAACAGTAACCAAGCTATCCTAATACTCATTTATTTAGAAATATCTACTACTTCCCATCCTAATGATTTCACTGGATATTACTGTATTTAGCAGCTTTGTTTTTCATTGCTTCCAGGACACTTTTCCCTGGGCTAAAGTTTTTTTTTTCTTGCTAGTGTTGTCCTTTGTTCATTTTTTTGCTACTAGGTGGTGCTAGTAGTGTGGCTGCCTACAGTTCAGAGTACTGTGTGATAAGGTGTAGAGGCTCCCAGTTTTATGGTGATTGTGAGTGTGCACATAGCTTATGAGCCTTGGATATAAGTTGAGTTCTAAGGTAGGTTTTTCAGGCTCTTTTTATGGTTATCAATTACTTACTAGTGTTGTTTTTGAGTACCTTCAGGAAACCCTACTTTATTATCTGCATATTTTTTGTGAGTTTAAAGCTTGTTTGTGTGAGTTTATTTAGGTCTAAGCCTTTGTGTTCTGTCAATTAGCTTACCAAGTCGGTACCATACAGGAATTTCTGGCTGAGAAAGTGTCCCAAGCCTGTTCTGTGTATCTGATGTTTATAGTAGTTTTAAGTTAACATTTGGTATCTCAAGAAAAGATTTTTTTTTCTCACTGAAAAAATAGGCTGTAAATAATGTAATTTAAATGTGTGGCATAAAAAGGGTATTAAGTATTTCAGTTAAGGTTGCATTGAGGTCTTTACAATGGTTAAGGCCTGAATCTTGCAGAATGTATGTGGAAATTTGTAAATTTATTTTGTGGTATCTTCAAAATTATAAGTTAAAATAGACTAAATTTGGGATTTTTTTTTTTTTAATGTATAAAAGTGAATAAAGCTTTAAAGAAATTCTGTTTTATTTATTAGTCAGCTATCTGCTGGTTGGCAAATTCATTGATTAAATTTAAAGTTTGCAAACTTTCATAAATGAAATGCAACTACAATTTGTGGAAAGCCATTTCTCTAGGTCTATGTGGAGATGAGATAGGCAATACATGTGCAGGTTCCGGATGTGTCTACCTCATTACTGCACATTTCTTTTTAAAGTCTCTCTTCTAAAGTTAAATTTTACAGGTTTACATGTAGCATTACTTAAATGGTCAGCCTTTGCTATATAATTGTCATATTTCTTCTTAAAACTGGGTTCATTCAACAATACACTTTATTGGAGGTAATGCATTTTTATATATTATATTTATATACATATATATAAATATAATATGATCCAGGAACTTGCTGACAAGAGTAAAGAAGTGGGATTAAAAATGAACTTTCAGAAGACAAAAGTGATGTACAATGCTTTTGCAAGAAATGAAGATTTATCGATTGATGGAGAAAAGCTGGAGATAACAGACACGTACGTTTATCTTGGACAGCAGATATCAAGTGAGGGTCACATTGGTGAAGAAATTAATCGGAGTACAAAACTTGCCTGGAGAGCTTTTGGAAGAAACAGCATAATTTTCAAGAGCAATATGCCATTATGTCTTAAAAGAAAAGTGTTTGATCAATGCATCCTTCCAGTGCTTACGTATGGTGCAGAGACGTGGACCTTAGCTAAAAGAGACATACAAAGGCTGCAGACAACTCAAAGAAGCGTCGAGAGGTGCATGCTTGGTGTAACCAGGAGAGATAAGAAGAGGAACACGTGGATCCGAAAAATGACAAGAGTGGAAGACATCATGATCAGAGTTAAATCCCTGAAATGGCAATGGGCTGGACATACTGCCAGAAGAACAGACCATCGATGGACAGCCGAAATTTTAGATTGGATTCCAAGGGACAGGAAAAGACCCAGAAGAAGACCACATGGAAGATGGGTGGATGAAATTCGAAAGTATGCGGGAGTGACATGGAGGAGACTGGCACAAGACAGACCGTTGTGGAGGAAACTTGGGGAGACCTTCGTCCAGCAGTGGATTGATAATGGTTGACAATGATGATGATGATGAAATATAATAATAACAATTCATTAGACACTTAACTCTTTAACCTGCTGAAAGGAAATAACTTAGTGTTAGTGAAGTGAGCTGAAATAACAAATATATTTGCTGTCTAAAAGGTAAGCCAAAAGTGGCAGGAATGAATAAATCTGCACCTCAAAAAGCGTTGCCCCCCCCCCCAGCTTTGTTATTCAAAGTATTCCAACACCCCAACTTCAAATTATAGTTCTGGCAACCAGCCCATAGAGTCGATCACGGGTGATCAAGGTCGTAGGATGACTGAAAGCTATCACTAAACGAACTTTTTACCGTATGTGACTCTGTGTGTTTCGCTCGTTTTATATGTTTGTGTTATTGTTGTGTGAAGCCTGAGTTTTAAACCAAGTGATTATCTGGTGAAAGGGTCTAAGAAGAAGGCCAAAAGTGGCTGGAATGAATAAACCTGTGCCTCAAAAAACATTGCTTTTCCCCCTTAGTTTTGTTATTCAAAGTGGTCATTCCGGGTGACACCAATTCTTTCTAAATGATTACCTAGTGAAAGGGTTATAATAAGGGCTCAACAAATATGTTCCACATCTAAGAGCAAGCTTCCAAAATTAAGGAGTGAGATAAAACAAAGTCAAATTTCAAACAATAATGCATGAACAAAAACATGTGATGATGCTGGAATGAAAAGTGACAAACTACTTTTTTTTTTTTTAACCAAACTACTTTTTCCAAAATGAAGTTCCAATTTGCTTCATAATTTTCTTTTCGCATTCTTCCAATTGCTGCTGTCAAAAAATTAAAATTTTAGATTTTATTAAAACACTATTGGCGAAAATATTCTAGTTGGATAATATTTACCTAGGCATTCTGTTTCTAGCAATGATTCACTTTTCTTGCATGTTTTCGGGTCTTCGTTGAAGTTATTGTCCTATTGTCCGTTGTATGTGCAGCAACCATTCACATCAAACACACTGCTTACTTTGGGTAGAGTCAGTAGATCTTCACTTTAGAATTCAACATCAATTCTTTACCGTTATTAATGCTCTAAATATTTCGCCCAGTCTATGGGCATCCTCAGGAGCATGACTACTTTTCCACCAATGTTCATGGTTTATTTCTCATCAATGGAGTCCAATACCACATATTGCCATTCGTCGGATACGCTGTATTACACTGGTGTGCAAAAATTAAGGACGAAGAGGAGAAATTAGCATAACAGCGGAAAGACCAGGCAGAACGGGCCAAAAGACTACTCAGGAGATAGACTAGGGACCAGTACGGTAGGGCATGCTCATATATGCAGCATGATGGGGGGGGGGGAGTGTCAGAAGGGTATAAAGCACACGGGCGGTATACGCTCATCAATTCAGTGAAAGCTATTGCACGGTGTACATCGGTTTGAACGACGTCGAGTTGCTGCCACCGTGTGATATGGCCCACAAGCAATCCAGTAGATGACATCTGGATGACTTTACCCGAGGTCGCGTCATTGGGAAGTTGGAAGAAGGTCGAAGTGTGACTAGTGTGGCCGAGGAGTTCGGGATCGCTCACAGCATCGTTTCACGAGCTTGGAGAGCATTTCAAACTACAGGAACAGAGTTTAGCAGTGGTTGTCCACGAGCAACCACGGCGGCAGACGACCGGTATATTGTCCTACGGGCGAGAAGAGGCAGACAGCGGGAGAAATCACAAGGTACATGCAACAGACAACTGGACATCCGTTTTCGCGTTTTACTGTGGCCAGAAGGCTGCACAAAGGTGGTCTATTTGCACGACTATCAGTATGGTGTGTGCCATTAATGCCTGCTCATCGGAGACGGCGGTTTCTGTGGTGCCAGGAACACAAGAACTGGACACATCAGCAATGGGGTCGAGTTCTCTTTACGGATGAGAGCCGATTTAGTCTGACGAGCGACTCTGGACATATACACATCTGGAGAGAGCAGGGAACACGCAATCGCACCTCCAACATCATCGAATGGGACTGGTTTGGAGGTGGCGGAGTTCTCGATTGGGGCGGTATCTTGCTCGGTAGCCATACTACCCTCCACATCTTCCAAGGAGGTTCAGTCACTGGTGTACGCTATTGTACCGAGGTTCTCCTGCCTCACGTGCGTCTGTTTAGAGGTGCTGTGGGTCCTGAGTTCCTCTTCATGGACGACAACGCTACACCTCATCATACAGTGGCTGTTGCAGAGCTGTTGGAGAGTGAAGATATTCAACGCATGGATTAGCTCGCAAGATCCCCGGACCTAAATCCAATCGAACACATGTGGGACCTTCTCGGGAGATACTTGGCAGCACGCCGCCAGCTACGATTGGCGCTACAAGAGGAATGGGCAGGGATGCCTCAACAGCTCCTTGACAACCTCGTCTTCAGCATAGACAGACGTTGTAAATCCTGCAACGCAGTCAGGGGTGATCATATCCCCTACTAAAGACTGGTTTTTCTTGGCAGCCACCTGTCACATGGACGTTTTTGTCTTCTGTCCAGTTGTGCTCGAAGCTACCTTTTCAATAAAGTACCTTTGTATCCTTTGGATTCCTTGTTTGGACGGTTTTGCTCACTTGTCCCATATTCTTACATCTTGGGGATCTTATGGTATGATTTGAGTTGATGTGGAGCACTTCTGCACGACGTTACATTCGGAAAACCGTCTCGTCCTTAATTTTTGCATGCCAGTGTAGATACTTTTCTTGATCAAACCTACCCGGCGCCATCTATGTTTCACAAATTCTACCCCCCCCCCCAATGGCCGTTGATGTCGTCTTTCCGTATTATTATTCTTTTCATTTCCTATCCCTGTTCCCTTGTCTCTTTTTGTCGGTTTTTCTTTTGTTCTTTTTCTTGTCTTTATTAGCTCTTTCCAAAGGCTAGATAATGTATTAGTCATTCTGGTTACACACCCTTGTTTTATTTTTATAAATTAGGATCGATTCCTCCATTCTCATTTGTCTCTGATTTTTTATTCCTTTTTAACATTTTAATTTCTTTGAATTTTGGGAATGTTTGGTTGTCAATACAGAATTGCACTAATGCAGTTTTTGCTTCTTTTTTTTTTTGCCAGTTAGATATGTGTTGTTTTAGCCTTTTTTTAACCTGTTTTTATTACTCCTTATGTACGATATTGGGGGTATGTGTGCAATGGGAATTTCGTAAGACCCCGATTCCTCTATTTTGCTCACAGTTTTTTTGTTAGTCAGATTTTTTTTTATTATCTGACTATTAACAAAAAAACAGAGCAAAATATTAGAGGAATCAGGGTCTTACAAAATTCCCATTGCACACATACCCCCAGTATCGTACATAGGGAGTACTAAAAACAGATTAAAAAAAGGGCTAAAACAACATATCTAACTGGCAAAAAAAAAAGAAGCAAAAACTGCATTAGTGCAATTCTGTATTGACAACCAAACATTCCCAAAATTCGTAGAAATTAAAATGCTAAAAAGGAATAAAAAAT
Source organism: Macrothele yani (assembly GCA_039090855.1). Lineage (NCBI taxonomy): Eukaryota > Metazoa > Arthropoda > Arachnida > Araneae > Macrothelidae > Macrothele > Macrothele yani. Next base: position 153,346,942 of record CM077011.1, read on the forward strand.
CAGAGAGACAAATGAGAATGGAGGAATCGATCCTACTTTATAAAAATAAAACAAGGGTGTGTAACCAGAATGACTAATACATTATCTAGCCTTTGGAAAGAGCTAATAAAGACAAGAAAAAGAACAAAAGAAAAACCGACAAAAAAGACAAGTGAACAGGGATAGAAAATGAAAAGAATAATACGGAAAGACTACATCAACCACCATTTGAAGGGGGTGAAAAAGTAGAATTTGTGAAACATAGATGGCGCCGGCTAGGTTTGATCAAGAAAAGTATCTGATACAGCGTATACGGCGAATGGCAACGTGGGGTATCGGACTCCATTGACGAGAAATAAACCACGAACATCGGTGGAAAAGTCGTCGCGCTCAGAGGATGCCCAAAGACTGGGCGAAAAATTTAGAGCATTTAACGGTAAAGAATTAATGTTGTTGAATCCTAAAGTGAAGATCTACTGAATCTACCCAAAGTAAGCAGTGTGTTGGATGTGAATGGTTGCTGCACATACAACGGACAATAGGACAATAACTTCAACGAAGACCCGAAAACGTGCGAGAAAAGTGAATCATCACTAGAAACGGAATGTCTAGGTAAGCATTATCCAATTAAAATAATTTGAAGTTTTTGAAATAATGCACGTAAAAATTAATAGTAGCCTTTGTCCGATCAATTTCTAAGTCGGAATATGAACTGCTAATATGAATCTATTGGCGGAAATCAAATTTTGTACATATCAGTTCAAAGTACCATATTTTTCTTCACATAATCTGCAGACCATGAAATTCATTAAAAAAAAATTCTTTGTAAGATCCAAGACGGCATATAATCTGTGTGTTGAGAAAAAAAAACATTTTATTTCGCAAAGTCCATGGTGGTGTGCCACAGACCATGAAACTCCGGAGGGGGGGGGGCGGAGGATTCCGTGATCTAATACTCACTTGTGAACCTTAATTTTATGACAGTAAAGCCATGATTCACACGATGACGAACTTAGAAGTTTAAGGATGTTGCAAAAATAAAAAAACTATAGTCTTATTAAATAAGTAACTGTCATTTTAAAGTACTTTTGTGTTACTTTTAAGTGAATAAAGAACCAAAATCCTTAGGTTTTGCAACATTGCCGCAGTTCATTAGTCAGACCTAAAAATCCGCAAAAATTAGAGACAATCCTTAGTGTTTGTCTCTTTTCTAAATATGTTTTGACTGAATAGGAAAAAAAAAATAACTAACATGATTAGCGCAGAAAAACTAATGAATGTGACTCACAAAATCGTTAATTTTCCATGGAAATCGCTCTGTGGGCTTTATGCTCACAGCACGAAGGGCAAGAAAGAGCAAATAGTACTGCCTTCATTGAGTCATCTTTTCCATCAGAATGCTCATAAGTAAAAAAGAAATGTTCTTAAAATCTCTTTGCGGTCCTCTATCTCTGTGTTGTGCTACATTTCTTGTGTCACATACTTCTTCAATAACACCACCTCTTCTGACAAATTACTCAGATTTTTAAGAACACCGCACCAACAGGTTTTTTTTTTCTTTACCGGTGTATTATCTACAGTACCTAAATTTATAACTTTTTAACTGATAATCTGCTGATTCTGCAACAGAAATTATAGTATTTACTGAAAATCAAGAGATATGAAGTAAAAAATAATTAGTCGCAGGGCCAGATTTCTAGGCGCCTGCGCCTGATTGAGCTCTGCTTATAATAATGATTAACCTAAAATAGGAAATAGAAAATGTTTGCTTAAGTCACTTGTTTCTAGCCAGTGGCCATGTCATGGAGGGCCATGTCACCTTGTTTCTAGCTAGTAGCCATGTCACCCTTCCCCATTATGCCACGGGCATGGAGTAGAGAATACAGGACTGAATGGGAGTGTTTATCACCAATTACGGTTCATGGTCTGTACTGCTGAGATGAGAGTGGGAAAGGAATAATTAAATCCAGGGGGCTACATAAAAATTTCTTTTGGGGAGTGCAGAAATTTTTGGGCACCACTTAGTTCAGGTACATTGGTTGCTTAAAGGGTTAACTAACTTTTGATCTAATGCAGATTTTGTGATACAACAAAAAGCAGAGGATACCAGTCATTGAAGAATTTCGTTTTCCTACGTATGCCAAATGGCTAAAGTAACCGGACATCTAGAAGAGAAACACAACATAGCATTTATTGGCATACTGTACATTAGTACGGTGTCGGTCCACCTTTGGCCTTAATGCATGCACTGACCATTCGAGACGTGCTTTCGACAATGTTTTGTAACACAGCGATAGGTATGCACTTCCATTCAGTACCTAATGCTGGCGCTAATTGTTGCTTAGTAGTAGGCCTTGGTTCCAAACTTCTTATGCAGTGTTCTAATTCATCCCATAGGTGCCCTGTGGGATTAAGATCAGGGCTCTGTGCTGGCCAGTCCACACAAGATACGGAATTATCGTCAAACCACGCCGTAACAGTCATTGCTTTATGGCTCGGTGCATTATCCTGCTGGTACCTACAAGGCTCAGTTCCATAGTATTGCCACAGAGTTGGTAGGGCATAATTGTCCAGAATATCGAGGTAGACATGCTGGTTAACAGGTTTGTCCATGATAACCAATGGGCCTGGACCATACCACGAAAAACACCCCCACACGAGTACACTGCCAGCTCTAAACTTGACCATAGAAACACTACACTGTGGTAAATAGCATTCCTCTAGCTGCTGCCATACCCACACACGGCTATCAGACTGATGGATCGTGTATCTGAATTCATCAGTCCATAGAACCAGTTTCCATTGATCTACAGTCCACGATAAATGTTCTTTACACCATGCTAAACGACAAGTATCATTCTGAGTGGAGATGAAAGGCTTATGAGCAATCGCATGACAACAGTAACCCATGGAATAAAGTTCTCTGCGAATGGTATGTGTACATACTGAGGTTCCAGCATTTTTACTCACCTGTACACTGAGGTCTTGTGCAGTACTCCGTCGATTAGCTGTAATTACTCTCCTGAGGCTTCGACGTCCTCTATCACTGATTTTATTTGGTCTGCCAGTATGTTTTGCTCCTTCAGGCACGCCATGTGTCTTCCACTTATTCAGTGCATCCAAAACAGTTGACTTGGGTATGTTTAAATGCCTTTCAGTTTCTCTTATGGACATCCCACTAATATAACACCCAACAATCTTTCCTTTCTCAAAGTCAATTATCTCCCGCTGCGACATCTTCACTCGACCTCACAGTGCGATATTATCGCGGTCAGCTGCAGGCTTGTTTTTATACTGTTTGCAGCTGTACCGCGCATCTTAATAATGCAGCGGATCCATTCATTTGCTTTTGAAGGGGTGTCCGGTGCCTTTTGTCAATATAGTGCATGTGAAAGCCCTTATTATAAAGATAAATCATTGAAATTCACCAATATATTGCACAAATGGCTTGGTTTCGAAGTTAATACAAATCTAAATTCAATTCAATAATTTCGCTCAGCTCAATACATCAAATAACTCCAAATGAAATGAAATGCACCAGAGAAGGAATTTCTTATCATAAATGTACAAGAATAAAGGCATAAAATGCAAAGTGATGGTCTGAACATCCCATTAAAAAGATCTTAATTTGATACTGAGTTAAACTCATTATGCTCGTATATCAATTAACACATCATATTGTTTAATAACACCATTAAATCATGCTATAAAGATATCATAGACTGAAAAATATAAAAAAGAGATGTGATGTACACCAAAGGGGCATTCCAGCGAATGTAGCATGCTGTTTTTATTATAAATATCTATTGTAATCTACTATTAAGATTACCAACTCTTATTATTTAACCCTAACTCAAAAACAATCTAAACTATTTACGTTAAAAACTAACACCTTATTACCAATTAAAAGTTGCTTTAAAAAAACTAATGCAATGAAGATATCATAGAAAGAAAAATATAACCACATACCTTATTGGCGTCGGTGACTTTCACATTGTTTGAAGGTGTGACATACACCAAAAGTTTTAATTGGTAATGAGGTGTCAGTTTTTAATGTAAATAGTTTTAGATTGTTTTTGAGTTAGGAATAAATATTTCGAGTAATTTTCATAATAGATTACAATGCGTATTTATAATAATAAAAACAGCATGCTACATTCACTAGAATGCCCCTTCAGTGTACGTCACACCTTGAAATAATGTGAAAGTTGCCAATGTCAGTAAGGTACATGGTTATATTTTTCAGTCTATGATATCTTCATTACATGATCTAATGATGCAATTAAAAAGCTGTAGTTAGAGTATTCTAGTACTAGGCTATAACTATGATCCAGTACAAGAATGTTCAATATCCTGATCAATGGATTGGTACCCTGAGGTCAAAGTGGCCTCCAGTATCTCCAGACTTGACACAACTGGATTATTTTCTGTGGAATCATTTAAAAATCTATTATTCAAAGAAATGCATTTAGTGAACAAACTGTAACAAAAGAATGCGTTCAAAATGTGACAGATTATCTCAAAGAATTGTACATTCAGCAACACATAAACCACTGATCCTAAGATTTTTTTTGAGCTGTGTCTGCAGAACAAATGTAGTAACCCATGAATCTGGGATTACATCAGTGTACAACACAAATTTGAAGTTGCGATTCCGTCTATTGTTATAAATTATGACAAGAGTAGTAAGTCATATGATATCTGAAAACTTGAAAATTTCATTATAGCTCATGTGATTCTATCATAAAGCTCATATACAATTACATGACCACAAGGTTCTTCAGAAAGACGCTTTGACGTCTGTAAGTTCTATTTTACACGTTCTGTAAAGTGGATACAGTCTGTGGTGGTGCATTAACTTATTCAATTAAAATATAAATCGGTTAAAAGTCCTAAAGATGTTACTCACGGAAGTGCATGTTCAGTCCAACGTCAGTAGTTCTCGAGTTTCTTTGTCCAAAGTTGTATCTTGCTGACCATATTGAAGCAAAATATTGAAGCAAGATACAACTTTGGACAAAGAAACTCAAGAACTACTGATGTTGGACTGAACACGCACTTCCGTGAGTAACATCTTTAGGACTTTTAACAGATTTATATTTTAATTGAATAAGTTAATGCACCACCACAGACTGTATCCACTTTACAGAACGAGTAAAACAGAACTTACAGACGTCAAAGCGTCTTCTTGAAAATTTCATCGTCCTGGATCGGTTCCTGCTCCAGGGCAATGAAATTTTCAAGTTTTCAGATGTCGTAATTTACACCAATAGACGGAATCACAACTTCAAATTTGTAATGGTAGTCATATTGAACATCTAATTTGACATAGCTGCAAATTTCTCACCGTTTTGCTTTACCTGGAAAAACTCCTGATTAAAGAAGGGATATCTCTCATTAAATGTACAAGAATAAATCATAAAATGAACATTGTGTAGCTGTGTTTGAACTGAGGCTCCCAATTGCTTTAAAAAATTAAGGTACTTTCGAACAACATATGAAACTTAATTTCAGATGACAGGCATAGTAAAAGTATAGAACTTGAGTGGAAAGGTACTTTTTAAAAGTAGCTAGCTACTGTTACAACTAATAGGGGTGTTCAAATGAAAAGGTACGAAACACCATAAGAACGTAACCGTTAACATATTTGCCTATGCCGCTATGGGAGAACGTAGCGACACATCTAGGGATGCGATTGGAGTCGCCGGCGTGGATCGGCGCATGCGCGGGCGCCCGCATGCACAGGAGAGAGCAGAGGCTCTTATAAAGAGTGCCGTCCAATTGACGCGGCAGTGCGTGTGAGGACAGGATGGCGTTCACATTGAAAAATTCGACGATGGAGGAGCAGCGAGGCGTTATCCGATTTCTGATAGCGGAAGGTGTTAAACCGGCCACTATTCATCGCCGGATGGTGACCGTATATGGGGAAGACTGTGTGTCCGACAAGTCAGTGAGAAAATGGAGTGCCCGTTTTCGTGCAGGCCGTGAGAGTTTGGTTGATGACCCGAGACCAGGCCAGGCAAACACAGTCATCACGGCCGATCTCATGGACAAGGTGGATGACCTAGTGAGAGGTGATCGGCGTGTCACATTGCGAATGTTGGCGGTGGAGGTGGATGTCAGCATTGGAACAGTGTGGACAATTGTTCACAACAGGTTGCGTTATCGGAAGGTGTGCGCGCAGTGGGTTCCAAAGCAGCTCACCGACCAGCAAAAGGCACTGCATATGGGGCTAGCACTTCAACATCTGTTTCGGTATCATGAAGACCCCGCTTTCCTGGAGCGGATCGTCACAGGTGACGAGAGCTGGTGCCATCACTACGAGCCAGAGACAAAGCGGGACAGCATGCAGTGGAAGCATGCGTCGTCACCTCCCCTAAAAAGTTCAAAGCCGTGGCGTCAGCAGGCAAGGTGTTGCTCACTGTCTTTTTCGACGTCCAAGGTCCACTACTTGTTGAATTCCTCCAGCACAGACGAACCATTAACTCCGATGTGTACTGTGAGACGCTCCAAAGCCTACGCAGGTCCATCAAGAACAAAAGACCGGGGCTGCTCACGGAGGGTGTGGTTCTGCTCCATGATAACGCGCGTCCACACGTCTCAAGGGTCACACATGCGGAACTGGCCAAGTTCCAGTGGGAGCAGCTTGACCATCCGCCCTACAGCCCGGACATGTCGCCCTGCGATTTCCATGTGTTTGGTCCCCTGAAAAAACATCTGAAAGGGAAGCGCTTCCACTCGGATGACGAACTCAAGGCCGCTGTGCAGGACTGGGTCTTGTCACGGCCACAGGAATTCTGGGAACAAGGAATCCTTCGGCTCGTTAATCAATGGGATCGTTGTGCTACGGCCTATGGTGTATACTTTGAATAAAGTCTTCATTTATACCCACAGTGTCGTTTCGTACCTTTTCATTTGAACACTCCTTGTACATTCATGAACAAGTAGCTTGCTGCACCTGCAACTACTTTTTCTGAAAAGTAGCTAGTGTTATAAGAATTATATAAGGTTTTAAAATTAATTCATTTCCAAGTAGGGAATATTCAACAATAGGTTTTTTTGTCGTCAGAATAGAAAATTGTCTTCAATATGTTATTTGTCAGGTTGCCAACAGTCTTCAGTAGAGTTGTAATGCAGCAGTGTTTCCAATGGAAATCAAACTTATTAAATTGACAATGTGTTTAATTGTTTTATCATTTTCTTGGCCTATACACAGTAATTAGTACATTGTGATCTGAAGGCCAAATGATTTTATTGCTCTTGAAGCCAAGGAATGCTTTTTTCTTCAAGCTAGGTTTTGGGACAGAGAAGAGTCAAAACATGATCTGACACAAAGGTCATACTGGGAAAGGAGTAGGACAAGGCAGAAGTTTTGAAGTGAGGGATGAAAAAGACATGGGCGTTCAAGATGGCCGGTGCGAAAGAATGAAAAGTTATACAAGATTGGAGTTGATAAGAACAAGTGAGGATTATATGTAATAATTAACAAAAGTCAAAAACTTTAAGAGATATAGTACAAGTTGTTCTGTAGTTGTTTTGCTCTTTAAGCAAGCAATTAATTGAAACCAACTTTTCTCATCTATTCCTTCATTATACGTAGTGCGATCAAAAAGTTCCGAGACTAGGTATGTAACACGGCAACAGATGGCAAAACACGGATGCGTGAGCAGTGGTCAAGAGCAGTGACCTTTATGAGTCGCTGTGCTACATGATATTTGGTGACCACGTGCAGAACACAGCTGCGATTTCAGTATAGACTACAAACTAGAGCAGTGAGCGAACATCAATTCTGCATCAAGCTCGGCAAATCAGGAATGGAGATGCATGAAATGTTGTGGCAGGCTTATGGCAATGAGTTGTGGCAGGCTTATGGCAATGAGTCGTGTGAGGTGTTTTGAGTGGCACTCACACTTCAAGAGAGGCAGAACGGCACTGGAAAATGACAAGAGGTCAGGGCAACCGTCCACGAGCAAAACCCTTAGAAATGTGGACATAATTAGGGAACTGGTGCATGATGAGCATCGGAGAACCATTCAAGACATTGCTACCATCATCAATGTGTCATACAGAACAGTGCAAGAAATTCTGATGTTGACATCAGTTTTGAACACGCCCCGCATTGCTACAAAGTTTGTGCCAAAGATTCTGAACCCCAAACAGAAGGCGCTTCATGTTGAACTCTGTCAAGATCTTCGTCAGCAGGTGGTGAATGAACCAACGTTCCTGTCGCGGGTCAACACTGGGGACAAAACTTGGGTCTATGGTTACGACCCGGAGACCAAACAACAGTTATCGCAGTGGAAGAGCCCGGCATCTCCACGACCGAAAAGGCCCGACAGGTCTACAGTGCAACCAAAAGCATGTTCATCATATTCTTCGACATTCGTGGGGTTGTGCACCATGAACTCGATCCCCAGAGCCAGACCGTCACCATCCTGTTTTATTGCGACGTTCTGCGGCATCTTAGGGAGGACATTCGCCGCAAACGACCTGAAATGTGGCGCAAGGGCGATTTCCTGCTCCATCACGACAATGCAGCAGCTCACAGAGCGTTAGCAACATGCCAGTTTTGCAGCTGCAACAGCAGGACTACCCTTCCTCACTCACCAGATTTGGCTCCTGTGACTTCTTTCTGTTCCTGAAGCTTGCCGTTTAGAAACCATGGACAAGATGCAACGCGAATCGTACACAGTGCTTGACACTATTCACGAACAGGACTTCCAGGGAGCGTTTCAACAGTGACAAAAACACTGGCAGCAGTGTATTGCTGTCCAAGGAGACTACTTTGAGGGAGATCATAGTCATACTTAAGTAAACGTAAGTACTTTGTTGTACAGTATATCGGCCTAGTCTCAGAACTTTTTGATCAGGCCTCGTATGTTAACTGCAACAAGCTGCAATTTGACTTAAATATCAAACCCAAATGGGGCCTATAAATGACTGACAGCAGTCCTTAACACTAGCTACACTACTTTTTCTGAAAGGTAGCTAGTTTTGGTACATGTTTTATATTTTGGCTTAAGTGAAGTTTTTTTGTTTCATTTGGGGGTTTAACAACCAACTTGATGGGCTATAGCAGTTGCCTGTCCCTAATTTAGAACCACTGATTCCAAGGAAGGAATGCAGCCAGTGCAGTAAGACAAATACTACGTGTATGTTTCACCAGCATTTTAATGTGGACTCATCCCTGACAAATGATTAGAAACCAATGCTTAGACTACCAGGGCACCTAACACATAGCATTCAGTTTAAAAAATACCTATGGTAAATTATAAAAATAACTGTCTGTATTTGCCTCAGCTTTGATCATCATATGTCACACATTTTAATACATTCAGCAGTGAACAATCCAGGCTAGCTAGATTAGCTGCAAAGTGCCGGGAATTCAAATAAAAAATATATCGAGAAATAGCTGCAAATTCCTGTTTTGTGTAAGGGAATCTAATCTCGCCATCAATGGTCCTCAGTAAAACTGCTGGCATGCAAGACTTCCTGTTTTCACAGTTTGACTGAGGAAACATCCCAGTTAACATAGTAGAGTGATATTATATTACTTTATGGTTAACAGTTTAGCTAGATTTCACAATGTAAGTCAAGTCAGATATGCACTATCTACCAACAAGTAATTGGACACCCCTGCAATCGACGATATCTGCGGTCCTGATACACGTCACGGCCGCCGCCGTTAAATATCGTGTAGGAAACAACACCGCAACCAGTCACATGCAAGATGCCACGCAGTTTGGAGCTCTCTGATTTCGAGAAAGGTGTAATCGTCGGGTGTCACAGAAATGGCCGATCCATACGTGACATATCCAGCGAGTTGAAGTACCCAAAATTGACAGTGGCTTACGTGGTTGGCAAGTGGAAGATGAGAGGTGACTGTCGGAATGTGCCCCGACCCGGCAGTCCCACAAAACTGGGAGTTAGAGACCGATGGGTGCTGGCCAGAGAAATTCGGAAGAACCGCACCAAATCGATGGGCCACATCCGCGAGGAGTTTCAACAGGCATCCGGGAGTGTTCTTTCGATGAATACCATCCGTAAGGAAGCCCATCTGCTCGGTTATCATGGACGTACTGCCGCCCACAAGCCTTTGATCACCAAGTCCAGTAGCGCTGCTCAGCTAACGTGGTGCAAAGAACGTCGACAGCGGACCATTGAACAGTGGAAACAGGTTCTCTGGAGCAATGAATCAAGGTTCACCCTCTACCGTTCGAATAGCATGGTCTGGGTTTGGCGTCTGCCTGGAGAACGCCTCCTACCAGAATGTATTGTGCCAACTGTGAAGTTCAGCGGCAGTGGAATTATGCTATGGGGGTGTTTCTCCTGGTATGGCACGGGACCCTTGGTCGCAATTCCTGGTAGACTCAACACTGAGACCTACTGCACTATTTTGGATGACCATGCGCTTCCTACGTTGTGGCAGATTTACGGGGGAACCCATGTTACTTTCAGGATGACAATGCCACCTGTCATGTTGCGAGGTCCACCATGGCTTGGTATGGTGACAATGGGGGTTAATCGAATGGACTGGCCTGAGCAGTCTATTAACCCTATTGAGCACCTCTGGGACGAGTTGGAGCGTCGACTTAAGGGGTGCCCCCACCATCAGAAATCGGTGAAGAAACTGACCTGTCTTCTCCAAGCCGCGTGGAAGAAAATACTGCTAACAGTCGTACAACGCCTGGTTGAGAGTATACCCTGGAGGGTCGCAGCTGTAATCGCCACTCGTGGAGGCTCCACCAACTATTGAAGGTGAATAAACTTTGTTTTCCTTTGCTATCACAGGTGTCCAATTACTTGTTGGTAGATAGTGTATGAGCATAGGTAGGACATACTAAAACCCCCTGTCCCAGCCAATAATGCTTCAGGAAAGCTAAAAATGTCACATGATTTGCAGAATATTTTTCTTGGTAATATGGCTATTCCTAGACTTGATACACTATAAATTTTGGGTTTTAATCAGGAATAAAAGGAAATTACTTAGTCGAATTTTCGAGTAGCACTCCATCCTTCCTCAGGACTACACTATAGTAGGTGCTGCAGTTCATTAGCTAAATTCCAACCTTTCACATCACTTAATGTTGTATCTCTTCTCTCAACTTCCAGTCCTTCTGATAATTTTCTCTTGAAAAAGTGCTGTTGATAATGAATGGCAACGCCTACTATAGTGTAGTTCTGAGGAACGAACAGTACAAGTGCTAGCAAAAAATTCGACTGTAAGTAATTTCCTTTTATTGCAGAGTGAAACCCATAATTTAGTGAAATTTATGAAATATTTTTCTTCACTTTGTTTTAAAATAGCACAATTTGTAGCATGATTTTCCACTGCATATTACTGCTACAACTACATTTTTCTGTTTGTAGTGATGCTACATGCCTCACTACAGTAAAAGTAGCATGCTACTTCCTGTCACCGAGTACAGAAGCATGTAATTAGTATTGTTTTACATAGCACTGCTATTTGTGTCAATCAGCCTACCAATAAGCTGACTTTTCCTTTATAAGAAGTTTCTCCCTAGTATGACACTGTTTGCAAAACCAGTTTATTTTTATCATGTGTGTGTGAGATCTTAAAAATAAAAAACCAGTGCAGTTGCTTAAACACTGCCTTCCAATCATTTATCCAAGTCCCAGATGAGGAATGGGTGGTGTTTTTGTGTTACAGTACTGGCTGTCTCCTTTCTCTGGAACCAGTGGTCCTAAATTAGTGATGGGACAACTGCTTATAACCATACAAGTTGCTTCCAGTTGTTAATGCTGTTAATACCCCCACCCACCCACCCACCCCCTGCCTTCAAAAATATAAACTGTTTGTAAAAATTGAACAGTCGAGTGAGGGGTATAAAGAGAGGGCTGTTTAGGATTGTAAAAATTGCGACACCATGAAGGAATGATGGTAATCACGTGAAACTTACAGGATATGCAGAGTAGGGTAGGACATGAAAATGGTTAGAAGTGCAGAGTCATTGTGCACGTCTACAGCCCGGCAGTGGCCTCTAAACAGTTGAGTGAGGGGTATAAAGAGAGGGCTATTTAGGATGCCCACCAGTAGTGCATCGCGGACAGCGAGTTGTAAAAGGGTATCCAGGATTCAATAATACCTCGGTAACGATGAGGGGCACAATATCGCCATACAACAGAGTTTGAACGGGGATGAATGATTGGTCTGCCTGCAGATGCAGTTTTGTACTGCAACATTGTGACTCAGAAGGGGCATAATGTCATGACAGTGATGAGAATGTGGAATGTGGCAGCAGTGGAAAGAGGAAAACCAGATGCAACGACAATCCGGCAATGGACAGAGAAATTTGATGGCACCTCATCTGCATGGCAGTGACGAACCATTCCGCATCTTTACAAGTGTTAGCACAACAGTGAAGCACTGCAACAGGTGTGGCATTATCTGCCTTCACAGTTAAATGCCATCTGCTGCACAGAGGACTGGTTGCACTCATCCCTTTGCAGCAGATTCGTTTGACCCTGAACCACGGATGCCTCAGACTGGAATAGGGTTTTCAATACACACAATGGCATGCTGATTGGCAACATGTAGTGTTTTTGGACGAGCCCCGATTCAACTTGGACTACCACGATGGCCTCGTACGCATTAAGACGGTATTGTGGTGAGTGCCTTCTTCCAGCACGCATTGACGAGCATCATATGGTCCAAACGCCAAGTGTTATAGTATGGGGTGCAACAATCGGGTATCATTCGTGATATCTCTCTGCTGCTACAACTTGAGAGCAATCTCAACAGTGACTGCTACATCAGGGGAGTTGTATAGGCAGAAGTCATACCCTTCCTTCAGAGCACTCCTGGCTCTATATTCCAGCAGGACACTGCCCGACCACATGTTGGCAGGAATGTTCAAGCCCCTCTTTGCAGCAGAGCAGATACCGCTTCTTCACCTATTGAACATGTCTGGGATATGGTCACTTGGCAACTGCCCCATCAAAGTCCTCTAGCGGTCAGTACCAATGATTTGTGAACTCGCATACATGCTGCCTGGCAAGCATTTACCCAGGTCACCATCCAACGCAACGCTTTTTTTATTCAATGCTACGCTGTCTAGAAGCTCTTATTGCAGCTCATGGAGATTTCACAAGATACTGATTTTTGCATGTAAAAATTGTTGTATTGACCTGAAAATTAAATCACTTATTTACAGTCATATCAGTAATGTGTGGTAGAAATTTCACTTGAATTGCATGGTTCCTTCTTGGTGTTGCAATTTTTAAAAACAGTAGTGTATATTTGTCAAAAAGAGCAGTTCCACTGATGTTTCAATACTGAACGTACATTCCTTATTTGCTTAAGAACCAAACTTTTCAAAGCCTGAATAATAATAGTATGGGTACCTAAACAAGTGTTAATAAGGTTTTACCAACAGGAATGAAAATTCATAAATGGTACACTGATCACCATACAATAGCAAATGTCACATTTGTTAATGAGGTGACCAGTGTACCTTTATAAAGAAGCTTTTCTACATACATATCACTAAGCTGTTCACTGAGATTCAGAGGCTAGCTCCACAAAGAAATACAAACCACCAGCTAAATTTTTTAACTGATTATTTACTTACTGTTGCCATATCAAACTTCTCCATTTACAGCGATCTTGACGCACAACTTGGGCTTCACTGACATCCCTCACACGAAGTACACAATACCTTCTATACTTCATACTAAATCTGTTTCGCATGCAGACACTCCTAAATCTGATCATCCCATGATTTCTTTGGCCTTCCTCTTCCTTTCTTTCCTGCCACTTTGGCTGAAAATTTTTCTTAGTAAGCATCTAATCACTAATTCTTTCAACATGGCCAAACCACCTAAGAATATTAGTCTCCACCTTACTAACAACATTTTGCCTCACACCACAGCACATCTTCATTCCTCAAAGAAATTCTTTTCTAATCAAGAAGCTCTTCAATGTAATACAAAAACAGAAAAGTTAACAGTTATGTCAAATTTGATATTTAAAGTGACTACCATAGTTTTGCTGCAGCCACAAATTGAATCATGTGATCAATGCTTTATGTGTAGCTGAATGCACAATTCTTTGGAGGATGATCAATCACATAGTGAATACATTCTTTGTTGAAGTTTGGCCACTGCATGCAATTCATTTGGAAAAACAATTATTTTTAAATGACCCTACAGAAAATCATCTAATGGTGTCAAAGCTTGAGGTCAGAGGCCATTTTTGTTGGTCCATGGGTACCAACCAATCCATTGATTTGGGTCATGAGCATCAAAGCTTTCTTATACTGGGCTGTAATTAGGGGTCAGAGGGTCATCTTGCTTAAATCACAGGTTTTCTCTTCCATGCTCAGAGCATTGCTTTGCATTTTGTGCCTTCATTGTAGTACATATCTATGAAGAAATTTCCTTCCTTGATGCAATGTGTTTCTTTCAGGGTTCAAGTTTCTGAGCTGAGAGAGATCTAGATTTTAGTTACTTTTGAAACCACACCACTCTGCAACATTTTGCTGAATGTCTTTCATATACGATGAATATCATTTGGCATATTTTTTATATTTAACATTTTTTACACAATTTTGTTTCTTTTGCCTCCCTGTGCACATGACACACTTACAAAATCCGTTCACCATATCCAATATGGTCAATTTTTGGGTCTTTTCCTGTCCTCTGGTATACAGTCTGTCATTTCAGTTTTCCAACTTTGATCACTTTGTCTAGCACTATGTCCAGCCCATTGCCATATCAGGGTCTTTACGTTGATCATGAGGTCATCCACTCCCGTTATTTCCCCGATCCTTGAGTTCCTCTTTTTTTATTTTATTAGGGGTTTAACGACCACCACAGGCAACTCAGTGGACTATAAGCAATCGCCCGTCCGAAATTTAAGGCCACTGGCTCCAGAGAAGGGATAGAGCCAGTGCCATAAGACAAACACAACATCCATGCCTCACCGGGATTGGAACCCGAATCCATTGCGGATGAATGGTCAGTAGTCATCGCTCAGACCACTGCGCCACCGGGGCGGCCAAGTTCCTCTTTCTATCTTTCCTGGTTATGCAAGCATGCACCTCTTTATGAGCTGTCCAAGTCTGATTCATAGGTAAAAACTAGAAAGACGTATTTATTACACAATATCCTCTGAAGACATAATGGTGAATTACACTCCAGCCTAGTTTTATATGCATATTATCTGTTGTCCAACATACATGTAGTCATCAATTATTTCAAAATTTGCCTCATCAACCTCAAAATCTTGTATTGTAAAAGCATGGTACATCACATTTTTGTTTTCTGTAGATTATTCTTTAATCCTGCTTCTTTACTAGTGTTAGTAAGTTCCTGGATCATATACTCTTACCAGCTGCACTCATACTGCCATTAATGCATGCTTTGGTCCAAGACTTTTTGTAACACTTGAGGGTACTTACTTTATAAAGTATTCACTAGTGGATGAAAATAGTTCTCGCAAGTTCACTAGTGGATGGGATAATATCCTACCTGTGGTAACTTAAATCGATGCTAGTGTCAGTTGTCAATTCAACTATTATTCCTCTTTAGATAATCATTAAGCCCACCGACTCTATCTAAACACTTAGATGTTTTCCACTACTATATTAAACTTATGGGAACGTTTTAATCTCACATAAATGTCACATTACTTGAGGAATTATGACAATTAGGTTTATTTAATCTTAAATTACTATTCCGAAAAAAAAATAGTAAAATATCTTGTCAACCATTATTTTGAACCTTATTACTCTTGCTTTGCACTTCTCAAATGATCGGTAGTCACACAAGAACCTGTTTGCTCAAAAAAACTGTTTTATAGTTTAATGACCCCCACGAGCATCCAAGACTACATGGTAAGAGATGTACCTACAGATTTACAGAAAATAAATTCCAGGAGTTCATTAAAAAAAATTCTAGCAGCTTAAATTTTTGCAAGAATCGTAGTGCTTTATTTTATACTTTGCAAATTGCGATGAAATTTACTATGCATTTATAGTTTGCATTAAATCCTATGGGCAGTTTGCTGAAAATTTTTTTAAAGGAGTATCTTTACTCCTTTGAAAAAATTTAGGGAGTATTTTAGAAAAATTAACAGATGAAATAAAATACTTACAAAAAATCAATCCAGATTTTTTTCATGTAAAAAATATTTCCCTACTGCTCAATGTATTTAGAATTTGGATTAGTTTTGCTTCTTGTTTTAGAAATAAATATAATATTCATATTTTAAAACAATAACATTAAATTTACCATGTTCTGTAATGACCAAATGGAACAGCAATGTGTTCAAGAAGTGGAAACATTGAAATTTTGAGGTTCTTATAGGCATCTAAAAATATCTAATACACTTCTCAGCAAGTTTCACAGCCACATTTGTTTTTCTGCAGCTGCACAGCATCCAGTGCTTAAATTTTCATTTTGCTGATATCTTTGTTTCCCTTCCCATTTCTTTATTGTAGTTTTTTTTAATGCCCTTGGATGACAATTTTATCCATGATAGCTTTCACTTTTTTAGATAAAAGATGAATAGTCTAACTTTGAAAATATAAATACTTTAGAACACCAAGCATCAATGTTTACAAACTTTTCAGCTTCATCACTTTCGTTTTCGGACTCTCCCCACCTTATATCAAGCTGAAATGCAAAACGCTTTTTTTTTTAAGGGGGGGGGGATATTTAAGAATACATGTTCTGATCATTGTTGGGGGGGAATATTTGCTAGGTCCGATTTCCGTCTTCGGACATTTTCACTCCATTTTCAAGTTGAAATACAAATACTTATGAAATAAAATGATATTTAACACCAATACTAGGCAGAGGAGACATCACATGAAAAATATATCATGATTACGAGAGAAATCTTCACTGCGTTTTCTGTTTTCAAAAGTTTAGAGCAGAAAGCATCCTCCACCCCACTAATTGTCCCAAAATTTCTGTTCATTTATGCATCGATGTTGAGGATAACCCAAAGAATGACGAAAAAGGAGAAATTCCTTGAAGCCATCACACTCTCATGCCAAAAGTTTACAGCAAATTTTTTCACCATCGAATTTCCGTTTTCCAAAATTTTTCCTCCATTTTCAAACTGAAATACAAATATTTATGGAATACATTGATATATGACAACAATACTGGACACAGGAAAAAAAACGATTACGGAAAAAATCTTTATTCCGTTTCTGAAAGACAAAATACCTTCCCGATGAGTATTTTTACGAATTGGTAAAATTCTTCGATACGTAGTTTTACGGGCCGAAAAAAATCCCGATGAGTATTTTTACACGCTGAGAATTTCCTGATGCGTATTTTGACGCGTTGGTAAAATTTTGATGCATACTAGATGCATAATTACGCATTTTGGCGAATTCTGCCTATGGGTTCAGCTGTTACAGAGTGTGAGTTACATATTCAACAAAGAGGCAAAATTTCCTTGTACGAAACTTATATGAAGCAATCTGGAACTTAGCATAATCTCTCTATTCTAAAAAAGTAGCTGCCACTGTTTTAGAAATTTCATGACACTCGCAGCGTAAAAAGTATGGAAAACAAAAATATGAAATTCACGTCATTTGTAGAGAGAGCACGCTGAAACAAACTGTTTTTTGATTCTGGCGATACTTCAAGAGCTATTGTATTTCAAGGTAAGCAAAAATAAGTGCTATCAGTTCGTGTTCCGGACACAGTAACAGAACCACGTAACTTTGTACGCATGTAGGGCCATGGCCAATTTGAATTTTTACAAAATTCCTTATTTTGCAATGAGATCAGTTTTTAAAATATATCCATTTAAAAAACTGATATATTTTTAGTTTGCCAGCTATCCTTTAAAAAAACGGATATGTGGCAAACTATAAATTATAATGCATTGCAATTTTTACAGCATAAACTCGCAACTATTGTCCCTCTTTAAAAAATCCTTTTCTGATTTTTAAGCATTTTTTAAAGATGCAAACTTTAAAGGAACAAATGGCTTCATCTGTCTTCAGCGGTAACCACACAGGAAAGTTCTGGACCTGCTGCCATGGTGATGCAGCTGTTTTTAGAGCTCTCTTCTCACTGGGTGAAAGGACAGGCTACAAATCAAACTGGTAATGATGCAATGCTTAATGACGTAGCAATGCTTTTAAAGTTTGGCGTTTTCCACTGGCATACGTGAATGCCTATGTAGGCTTTCGCCTCACGCTTTCCTAGCTCGCAGTGCAAATAGTATTAAACAATTGGGAGAACATTTTCAATTCTTCAGATGGCATCACCGGAAAGAGACAGTCAAACACACTGGTTGACAATTCTGCCGAAATGTTTGCAAAGCTGCGACATTTTTTGTTGTGTTTGTTTAACCATGCCACCTCGAAGGGAAAAACAATCGGTACATGAAAAGAATAAAATTTTTAGACAAAACAGGCTTTGCAAACGTGAAGATAAGTTAGAACAGACACTCCTAATAGGACCAAAAATATGTCAGAACATTGATTAATGAAGAAACGCACATCAGATAGGAAAGAAAATATGCGAGAGCTGCGAGTTGAAAAGTGTGCAGCCGATAGGACAGAAAACATGACAAAGCTTCAGGTTGAAAAGTGTGCAGCCGATAGGACAGAAAACATGACAAAGCTTCAGGTTGAAAAGAAGTGTTTAGCAGACAGGGCAGAAAATATGAGGTGAGATGGAAGCAGAAGATACCTGTTGAAGATTCAACTTATTATTTTAATTTTAGAATTGTTCGGGACAGGTAATTGCCTCTTTCGTGCTGTTTCTTTATGTTTGTATGGAAACACAAATGCACATGACATAATTGATTAGGAAGGATGCTGTACATTTCGTAAAAAGCTCCATTTTTTACTTTATTTTGAATTCGATACACTGTACCTAATTATTACTAATAAAAATGAAAACCATACTACATACCCTCATATTTGGTCATTTAAACAGTGTGTTTGAGTGGGGAACTGTTAATACTGAATGCAAGATCAGTCTAAATATTAGAGATAAACTTGAATGAATTTGTATAGTGGTGAAATTAGTAGGCGAATGAATTCAGCTTTAAAAGTCATAGCTGCCTCAGAAGGATTACATGCAACTGATGCATTCTCAAAAAGGTCAAGAATGGCTGTGCCTGGGTATTGCAGAAGAGACAGAGCACATTTGTGGGCTGGAGATGTGCATTACTTACATAGGAGTTTGTGGCATGTTCTGATCATGTGAGGAACAAAGACTTGTTGCAAATGTGTAATGTGAAGCAAAATGTTGTTAGTAAGGTAGATACAAATATTCTGTAGTTTTGCCATGTTGATTGGTAAGATGCTTACCAAGAGAATTTATTCAGCCCAAGTGGCAGGAAAGCCAAGGTAATGATGAGAGGATGACATTTAGGAATGTCTGCACGAGAAAAAAAATATGGAGTACAAAAGGTCTTGGGTGATGGAGGTTGGTGAAACTTAACCCTGGAATACAGACTATTTTCTCACCTAATACACAGGCAGGGTACTAGGGAGCCCCCCCCCCCCCCCGTGGGGGTCATCCAATTTATCATCAAACAACCTTCCTTAGCAAACATTGCACTATCTGTGAGCAAACGAAGAACTACTGGGGTGCTGTAGTACCCCGCTGTGTATTCTAGGGTAAAGAGTTGCATGCAGAGATCACTGTGTATGGAAACTTTTGATACATCAACACTAAGTAAAATCTAGCAACATATGTGGTTTTGAAGTATTTGTATGCTTCCATTATATTCTGTTCACGTACGTAGGAGAGTCAAAAAGTTAGTTGCCCTGCTTGATAAAAGAATACAGAAAAATGTTATACGAACCTGAAAGTTCCATACAAAAGTTACTTCTCGACATAACCACCTAGTTTATTGAAACATTTGTCGAGGCGTGGCACAAGTTTTTCTATGCTTTCTGCGAAGAAATTCCGTCCAACGTCAGCGACATTGCTGGGTTGCAGCTTTCACCTTGTCATCCAAGTGATATTGTCGCTTTGCAAGTTCTTGTTTCATGGGACCGAAGACATGGAAGTCACATGGCGCAAGATCTGGGCTATAGGGGGGGTCCACACCCTCCCGCCTAAACTTTTCAGAAGGTCCCTCGTTAGGTTCACCGCATGCGGTCTCGCATTGTCATGCAGGAGCACAATGCCTTTTGAAAGTTTACCTGGCCGTCGATTTTTAATGAATTGCGCAATCTCTTCAGGGTTTCACTATAAGACGATGCTGTAATCGTGGCACCCTTCGGCATGAATTCGGTATGCACAACACCTTCTCTGTCGAAAAACAGCGTCAGCATCACCTTCCCCACAGATGGAACTGTTCGGCACTTTTTCCAGTCTGGGAAGTGGAATGTTTCCACTAGAGAGAGCTGCGTTTCATTTCAGGTGAGAAATGATGCACCCACGTTTTGTCTCCGGTCACAATTCTGTCCAAAAACTCATTTCCTTCCTGCTGAAAAAGCTTCACGAATGCAAAGGCACTTTCAAAACGATTCCCTTTGTGTTCTTCAGTCAATAGACGAGGCTCCCAACAAGCACAAACTTTACGGAATTCAAGATGCTGCACAATAATCGTATGCACACTTCCATGTGAAATATCCAGTTCTTCTGTTACTCGTCTGTTTGCAAGAATGAGTTCATTCACGCACGCAACGTTCTCAGCCGCTGTCGACGGTCTTCCCTTGCAGTAATCGTCCTTGATATCGGTAAGTCCATTCCCGAACAAGATGCACCACTTTGCAATAGCTTGACGCGATATTGCGTTCTCACCTTACACTTCGTTCAACTGCTGAAAAATTTCAGTGCAGTTATAACCTTTTGCCCACAAAAAACGAATCGCTGCATGCAGTTCTAATTTGGACGCCACCAGCAGCTGCCGAGGCATGTTCAAGACTCGTTAGCGAGCCAACTAAAACTACTGTGTAGAAGCAACTGCGGCACGTGCTGCAGATAAATGCCAGCAGTGTTGCCACAAAGTGTCAACAAAATATCCTTTTACCGAAATGTTTTACGGAGGAGTGCAACTAACTTTTTGACTGCCTCTCGTAATTCCCACTTTGATTGGAAATAAATGACCAGATAAACTAGCATTTGTTGCCATTATCTCCTTACAGTAGCTATAAATACAAGATTAGGCTTTCCAGATATGTTCCTGATCTATGTTATAAATAGCTCTAAATATTAGTGTACAAGCCCCAACGTTCTTTTCATGTTGTTACCAGGCCTATTACTTTTAGATTCAAATAGCTGTTGTGGCTGTATGATGGATTTTATTTGTGGCTTTTCATGTGTTTCCGATCTATCAGCTCCTACAAACTTTTCAACTTGTTTATCTCTTGTGGCTTCATTCTGAATACATTTCTTGCTGGATCCTAGCTCTTCATTTATTCTAGTTTTGAGATATTTAAGATTATATCATTTTAATAAATAACAGATTAAGCTCCAATGATCTTTCATCTTGTTTCCAAGGTCAAACCGTTGCTAGATTCCATTTTCCATTGCAGCCACAATCGGAATACATTTCTTACAATAATACCACGTATTTACAGCAGGATAGGTTACAGCCCGAATGCAAAATTTACTTACTAGCAATGTCAGTTTTAAAGTTTGTTATAGCAGATGAACTTTTTTGAAAAGCTAACCTCTGAATCTTAAATATGTATAGGTTTAAAAAACATGTAACTCTCTGAACTGCAACCTTCCAACTTTGTTATAATTGTATTATTAACTTAATTTTATTTCATCATGAGCAATATAAAATTATATATTTAATTACAATTTTTGTTTTGCCATTATTTGGTGGAATTACAAACTCTTATTCATTATGACACTTTTGTATTACTATATAAAAGTGTCATAATGAATATTTTATATTACTATGTAAAAGTGTCAATGAATAAGTTTGTCATTCCACCATGTAATGACAAAAACAAAATATATAATTTTATATAGCTCATGATTAAATAAAGTTGTTAATACAATTACAACAAAGTTGGAAGGTTACAGTTCAGAGTTTTACATGTTTTTTTAAGCATATATTTAAGATTCAAAGGTAAGCTTCTCAAAAAAGCTCATCTGCCAGATTAAACTTTAAAACCGACATTGCTAGTAAGTAAATTTTGCATTTAGGTTGTAACCTATCCTGCTGTACATATGTGGTATTATTGTAAGAAACACATTCTGCTTGTGGCCACAATGGAAAATAAGATTTCACAGAAAAGATGGGTTCTCAAGGAAGTCCCGAATAGCTTTATATGAAAGTGTAATTGTTCCTACTCTGATGTATGGCAGTGAAACCAGAAGAGTTGTTTGCATGCTGGAGAGATAAGTTACTTACAGGGGGGGGGGCAAGACACGCTCTGATCACGTGAGAAATGAAAATGTGTTGCAGATGTGTAATGCGAGGCAAAATATTGTTAGTAAAGTGGTTTGGCCATGTTGAAAGAATGAATGATGAGATGCTTACTAAGAGAATTTATTCAGCCCAAGTGGCAGGAAGGTCAAGAAAATCACGGGAGGGCCAGATTCAGGAATGTCTGCATTAGTAAAGATGAGTATGAAGTACGAAAGGTCCTGTGTGCAGCATGTGATGGATGTTAATGAAGCTCGAGCTGTGCGCAGAGACGCCTGATACAGCTTAGTGATATGTATGTACTTTTATCCTTAAGATATTTTACAATTCAAAACAGTATAAAACTAATTTATTTACACACAAAAAATTACTGTATGGTATTATCCCCAATTTTTTCAGAAAGCTACTCCATCCTCAGATCACACATGTGGTGTGAAACACAGAGTTAAATGACCAAATACAAGGGTAATGTGCATTTCTCATTTGTATGTAGCAACATTTAGTTACACCTAAAATTTGGTACTATGTATTTTGTGGGTATAATGTTAGTGATCTTTTTGTAGTTCCAATGTATTATGTAAAAATAAAATTTAAGGAATAGGCCATTAGCTTCAGGGTTCCTGCACAGCAGGCAGGAAACTTTTCTTGCTAATTGTGTGTGATTAAAACAACCTACCAGTTCTTCTCTCCTTATATTCTTGTGTTAAAATCATAGTTTCTATTATTTTCATTGTACCACATTTCAGGGCTTGAAAAGTTGCATGTACAGGAATTATTTATATTTTAAGATCACAAATCACAATCCTGATTTTTTTTTTTAATTAAAAAAAATTGAACTTTTTTTTTTTTTTAATTTTAAGGGTCTGTGTTCAAAGCATGTTCCTTAAGTTTTAAGATGATGCTGGAAATGGTACTTGAGATATTCCTTTCATTGAAATTTTCACTCTTTGTCACTAAACATCAGAGGCATGCATCCCATTGCTGACTATAAACATTTGGGGCAGAAACTACATATGGTTCCAATTTCTCGACCTAGAACATAATTAAAGAAGTATTCTGTCCTTGGCACTCTGTAACAATAATGTGACAAGTCTTTTTTTTTTTTTCTTTTAGTAGGAAATATTATTCTAAACTTTTATTTTTAAATTTAGTTGCCCAGACCAGGCAACTAGATTTTTTATGTACCTGTCCCAGGTATCTCAGGCATGGAATTTTTCACAGTTGAATTAATGTATTTGTTGCTTAACCTTCTACACTTACATGTGATTCAACAAATAAGACTATGGAGCATGATTATTTTTTAATCTTATTTAAACATCACAAATACTATGACATTTAGATTCCTAATACCATGTAAAACCACCTACAGATTTGCAGGACCCTTTTTTTATATTACTCCTTTTACATGATTTGGGCTGGTAGGTTTCTGTGAATACATGCTCTGTTCAACCCCAGGAAATGGTAATCCTGATCTCCAACTTTTTCTTTCCTTTATGGGAATAAAAATCTAAAAGCAACTGAAGGAACAGACCACCTCTAATAACATAATACAAGGTGTGATCAAAAAGTATCCAGACTGAATTTATTAAAAAAAGAATAGATTTAAAACTTAAAGTAGTCCCCTTCCAAAGCCACACACTTGGCCCAGTGCTGTTTCCACTGCTTGAAACATCTTCTGAAATGGTAAACAGCTTCTTCATTGCATTCTGTTGTATCTCCTCAGCATCTTGATATCTCTTTCCTTCAAGTGGGAACAGAAAAAAAAGTCGCAAGGAGTTAAGACCTGTGCAATGCCAGTCTCTTCTACACTGAAAAACTTGATAATTCTCCAGCCTGATGGAACAATATTCATGGTGCACAATTTCCTCATGATAAACAGAAATGGTCAGCATCATCTTGACATTGCTGTGAAGGATGGGTAGGCCTTAGTTTCAGAGTCATAAAGAAACCCACGATTCATCACCAGTTATGAAAGTTTTTGTGGCACTAAAAGCTCAAAAACACAAGCCATTTTAACGCAAATTTGGCTGAGTTGCATCTCACACCCAAATACTCTGTAAGAATTGCCTGAACCGAAACTAATGTTGAAGTCTTCAGACAACTCACGAATAGTGATTTTCTCGCACAACTGTGTGCACCAGACAGTTCAACACTTTCGTGTCCATACCATCCTCCCCACAGACTTTCTGCAACTTTGACAAAATCTGAAGCAAATTCACTGGTAATTTTTTTTTTTTAACATGACAAATGCAATGCGCACACGTAACAAAGCACTACATGTAAAAAAAAACGGACAAGCAAGGAATACATGGCTAGTGCATAGTAGATTCTAAGGTCAACCTGTGCCAAACAGCTCTTTGTTTCACAAGATTCCAAACTTATGCAACCAGTCTGGATACTTTTTAACACCTCAAACACTTGCATCTTATGGGGACATGTTTCCAGAGCAGCAGAATTTTCTGACAATTTAAAAAAAAAACAGTGGAGGTGCACGTTAAAATACAGCAAAAGAAATGAATTTGTAACACAATACATTAGTGTATGTTTGATATATCTAAGAAAACAAAAATTCTTTGCTCTGAAGTTCAGATGTTTTTCAAGGAGCTGTTAGAAACAAAAGATTGGGTTATTTTTACACTCCTGATAGAAAATGGAGTTCAAACTTTGAGATTGTACACCACAGAGTGGTGACACATCAGCCATGCAATGATGGTCTTGCATCACATGCTACTCCAGAGCCCATATGCTGATGAAGAATGAGAGGCATTTCTGCAAGAAGTCTACTGCTGCCCTCCGCTTAGTTTTATGACCTTTTTTTCAGCGATATCATGATAGATGTTGATAAGTGACTCTACAAAAGCACAACAAGGTATAATATAAAGTTTAGCCCAGACCCTTTTCCTCCACAAAGTCTTCAGAATATCTTTGAAATAGCAGCTTCACACAAATTAACTTCTGAAAAAATCCATGTACCATCTTCAGCTTTTAAAAAATGGCTTGAACTACTGCGAAGAATGTTACATTTTTTACACAATTTTCATTGCGTGATACCTCCAAAGCTGTGGTGTGGAAGCACGAAATTTCATACTCAGGAAGCTGTCTTTCAAAATGTGTATATGAAATTTAAATACACAATTACATGTGATGTAATATTTTATTATGAAATATATTTCATGTCAGTTTATACAGAACATTCATCCAAATGAGTATCAACGCAGCTCACAGAAATTTACATTAAATAAACACTAAGGCCACAACAGTTTTTATATCTTTATCTATGTACACATTTACAAAATAAACTCTACATTTTATGCATGACAAGCATTAGTTTACAAAAATATACTGAAGAAACAAATGACTTTGTAACATCCTTTGATAAAAATAATCTTCAATGATACACACATAACTTTATGCAATTTAACTGAACAAATCATAATGGAACTTTTAAACTAGAGACAGGAACACAAATTTATTTGTGATAGAGGGAAATGTGTTTTTATCTCTATTTTATCAAGTGACTTAAATTACTCTGATAATTGGTGTTCCATTTAAAGTACTTATTTTTGGACAAAAAATGAAATTAGTATTATCTTTGCCAAAGCAGACATGAAAAAAATTCTGTCTGCCTCTGTCCAAGTAATAATGCTGATCACTCCAGAAATGCTCTTTTAAGCACAAAGTTTCACTGGTTTACCCTATGCTTTGAAAATTAGACTAATTATTTCCAGGCAGTTGCTTTCATTAACCTGTTTTTTAGTGTTTACACTGACTACCCCTATCATCTGTTACAGAACAGGTTTGTCTTCTGAGGAATGAATGTATCTTCAACACTGGACTGCATCTTTACTTTTCCTACTCAATCCCTGCTTCAAATTATTCCACCAAAATAAAATATTTATCATGTAACTTACAGTAAACTTGTACTTCATTACATTAAAATGCATGTCCAACTTCAGATGTGTATACTTGCAAAAAGTTCATGAAGAAGAAATAGGTCATCTGGTACTATTATTTTGCTATGCAAAGAATGGGATGAAAGATGTAGTTTTATGGCTCAAAGCCCATTGTGCTCTGAATAAGACTATAAAAATTAAGAAACTGGGGAACTTAGGTGATTTTTTTTTTTATCAGCACTCACCTTTGTGATGTCATTCTCTCCTCTAATTAAATGTCATGGAACTGTGAATAGAACTAAATAATGAAGATGTAAACAAAAGCCAATTATGAGGAACATAAAATTCAATTTTCTCCCCACATGGTAATTCATAGAGCAACATTCTAGGCAAGTTAGTGTCTTCAACAACCAGGAAACTGATAGGAAATCAAATCCACTACTCTTGATTGGGATCTTAAATGGTGCAGTAGTTATCTCACTTTGGCAAACGTCAAGATGCAGGCTCAGTTCGTGCTCAACAAGAGTCCAGTTTTAATTATTTGCGAGCTCCTAAAAGTTTGATAATTTTTAAACTTACTCATATATATATCAAAAACCATGTTTTTATTTTCCTGGAAAATCTATTGGTAGTCTTAAAATTGAAGTTTAAAAACAGCATGTTATAAATGTTAAAATCTTCCATCAATATTTAAGATCCTGTCTTTAAAACCACAACAGATAATGTGTGTATGTCTGGGGGTTTTTTTTTTTTTGTTTTTTTGAGAAACACCAATAAGAGTTTCAAAATTTTCATAAAACACTAAACTTTGTTTCAGTGTAATAAAAAGATAGCACGGATAACAGTCAACAAACGAGGCCCTTTAATGTACGTATAAAATAATGAGGATTTCATTTACTAAAAAGCACTCAAAATGCCACTAGCTGGAAAAACAGTCCAGATTGCACAAGCTATTGTACCACACATAATTACAACTTTTAAAATTTCAAATTTATTTCTTCCAAGACACTACCAGTTGATTGCTGCTATTCTTGAAATGTACTGATAGGTGTAATTAAAAAATGTAATATTTTGATAAAAGCATCTTTTAAAATATATATACAAAAACAAACTGTTGAGTTTAAGTTTTTCTAGTTTACAAGATTGCTGTGTATCCCATGTTGAAGAACTGGAAAAATAAATACAGCTCAAAAGAAGTGTAGGTCTGAATGGTTTACAAGTGCCATTTCTGCAGACACCTTGGTCCCATATGCATCCACTCATCAGCTGTGACACACACCTGAGGAAATGCATCTGACGCAGCAAGCTTGCAAGCTCCTAAATATGCCATGTGGTTGCGATAGGTGGAAGCATGAACCTAAACAGAAAAGGAATTAAGAATTTCTGTATGCTACTATGAAAATTAGTCTCACATTGAATTTAATGCAAGTTTCAGCATCCCATTATTACAGGGGAAGATTTATTTAATTTAATTACCCCAATGAGAAGGTCCATGCAATCAATTTTTTTCTTTTGGGTGTACACAATTCAAACAATGTTTATCTACATTCAGTGGTTTATCATCTGGTCCAAAAAATACAGCTGTTTTTATGTATAAGAAAGTAGATTGGTGATACTTCTTAATCTTATGCGTATGTTACTGGCAGCTTTTAGTGCAAGTATACTTGCATTAAGTGATGTAACATATAAGTTGGCATGCACTAAAGGATTCAAATAAGATTAGTCTTCACAGAAACAGTTGCAATTAAAACATGTTCACTATGAGTTTCTCTTTTTTTAACATAAATGGGCAAACTTCATGTTAAGAAGCACATCATATTTTTAAATAACTATTGATTCTAGTATTTTTTTTTCAGGGTTTACAGACTATCATGAGCAACTTCTGAGGGTTATAAATGCAGTATCCCAACCCTAATTTAGGGCCACTGCTTCCAGGGGAAGAAACCATTGAACAAACACTACCCATCTGTTAAATTCCCATAATCTTTATATTATTGTTATTTTTATGCAAAAGCTGGTTTAAGAATCCATGTTCACAAAAAATATTTTAATTTTTTTCTGAATTTTCATAAGAGTATTTTTCCTTTCATTCAATTCTTCAAGATTTACAAAATCCTTTATCTTTTAGTTGGTGGCATACTTTTCTTCTTGAGGTTTCACAATAATGGCATTTACCGTAATTTTTGGGCTAAGAGCTGCGGCTCTTACGTTACTAAAAGTGAAATATTTCGGGTGTGCGGCCCTTATGCCACATTTGTTTTCGATAAGACTGTTTCTTTCCTCCCTTTTTTTATTTTCATGCAGATGCTTAGTAAATTTTTTCAAACCACGCCTTTTTTTTTCACAAACTCGACTGGGATCATGTCCCCCCCCCATTTCTACTCATACGTTAGACACATCTATTTAAAGGATAACTCCGCTGTCCTGATGTTAGTTTAGGAGGGAAAGTGGGAAAGAACAGGAATGCATGACTCAAATGCCCTTTGTGTGGAATGGGGACATAAGCACACAGACGAGTAGCGTGACATCCGAGGCTTCTGTGGATAGCTCGCCCAGCGTATCTCTTTCGTTAGCTGCAGCATACAACATGCAGTAAGGTGCGATGCAACAAAGGGAAGGAACGGTGATTTTCACTAGGGTGGGGAGACCGGTTTGATGGGTGCTTCCCTGAACAAAAGCTTAAGAACATGAACAATGCAAAAGCCTGCCCCAGGATGATTCCATTAGCAGAGACCTATTCCAAATAATACTGGCGGGGTGGAAAGACAAATTCTGTTCACTCTTCTTAGTTAATCTGGCATGTGATACAGGTAGTTCTTGGCTCTGTGCTCCTGAGTTTTGCTTCGATTTTATTTATTTATTTATTTTTTTATTGACTGACGATAGTGGAAATTGAAGGCTTCGGCTGGAAAAGAAAAAAAGAATGGAGAGTTTTCCCGTTCATATAAAAGCGGAGCTCAACGTGAAGGTTCAATGCTCAGTAATGAAAGTAGGTCAAACCACTTGAAAGCGGAACCGCTGTTTCGAAGTGTTGGTGGCCGGATCACGAACACGTGCGAGGCAGCTGGTAAAAGGAAGTGCAACTTCATTCTAACAAAAACATCTCTAGATGAGAAAAAAAGCATAACATAGAAGGAACATATTATTAAAAAAAACATTAATTGAAAGCATTGCAAGCAATAATTTATAAGTTAATTACTTCTAAGACGGATTCTATTGCAGTGAACAGAGAACCATCCTGTAGCAGACATCCACATTGAATGGAATTTAGACAATTGTGCGGTTTCACGAGCAATGCGATATTCTAACGGGAGTCTTAAGATTAACTGTGATTTATATTGATTACATAAATGGTTTTCAGCATTTAATAAAGGCAAACAAATAACATCATTAGCATGATTAATAAAAAATGTATAAATAAATTTTTGCCAGTATGAAAAAATAAATGTATAAAGCAGATCGACACTGAGTTGCAGAATTAGCCTTTGAAGTATACATATAATCATGTTAGGCACGAGTTAATTCATGAAAATAAGGAAGATAATTTAGCTTTCTGAGCAGCACCACGACTTCACAGGTGCGGCCCTTACAGCAACTTTTGCTTCCAAGATTGCAAAATTTCTCACCTGCGGCTCTTAGGGTAGTTTTATTAGAATGCGAACTTTTTTTTCTTCTCTTTTGTATCTCTTCAGCTTGGATTTTTTTTTTCGCTCATTTGCAGTTTATACAATAATCAATGTTATTAAATTGCTTTTGATAATGCATTTAAAATGTGTTAACTTTGGTCTTTCTATTATTTCTTTTAAGCATATATGTAAATGTAGAAATTCTAAATAAAATGAGTTTTTCAAGAATTTTTTTTTAAAAGCATGCACATATACTTAAAATGAATTCTTAAGACTCCATGCTGCCATAATGAGAGAAAAATTGATTTTTTTTTCCTATAAAAAGTTGCTGATTTATGGGAGAAACCATTTATCTAGTCTAACAGCTCATCATGTGTGAATATTGTGGAATGAGACCTAATACATTTGCACCCGGTGCTTCCAAAGAAAAAAGGTGTGGTGATATAGAAGGGCTTTAGCATGGCTTAGTAACACTACGGCACTATTTTTCTACATTTAGTGCTGCTAAAGCATTTTCCATAATTAGATAGCTGGAGAAACAGGGCAAAGAAATTTTCTTGATGATTATATCTTTGAAAATAAGGAATAGTGAGGAAGTTCTGCAGAAAATAAGATGTAACAGTTGGATCATGAAATAGGGCATGTCACAACTCATCAGGATTCTCCCACCCACCCCCTCCTGGGTTAACAAAAAGGAATGGCAAAATCCATGTGGCAGAATAACAATTCATAAAGGTATGAAGTATAATGAAGTTATGTAAAAACAAAATCCTAAAATCATCAAAATGAGACATTTCCATAGCTACTTTTGTCAGTCATGGATTGAATAAAATAACACATGGTAAATCAAATGTTGCCAGCTTTTAAGTGAATTTCTAAATAATCAGAATTTGATGAATCTGCATTACAGGAAAGTTCTGTACTTTCACAGTTCCTAAAAGATTTTCTGTTAATGGGTAGAGTGTTTCGTTTTTTCCCCCAATCAGGAACAGCAGAAATATTGCTGATAGTAATTAACAAAAGAAAAGTAGACGGGCTATTTCTACTAACATTGGACATATGTTTGACCAAATGCCAATAGATGTATCAGGTAACTTCTGTTGAGGTGTTGACTAGAATAGAATGAGCAGCAAGTAAATTGAGGGGTTTGTTTGGATCTCTAACTTTAAACAAGTTGATAAGTTGTGGACGGGGTTTAACTGCAGTGTTGTAACCAAAGGAATTGAACCAACAAATTGAGAGGTGGTTGAAATTTCCAAAAAGTAAGCAAGCATGCTCATTCCAAAACTCCATTAAAACATTTATAATTATCTTTTCTTGTGTGACTAAAATTTATTAATCAAACTATGGATGCAAGGGGGGTATTTATGTTTAAAATATTAGAATATTCTTGTTATGAAAGAGGGCTGTTACAAATAAGTATGGCTGCAAGTTGGTATTTCTTAAAAGTATATGAATGGAAATAAGGGATATTTTGAGTGGCAGTAGATTTCATATACACAAAGAAACCAAAAGTAAAAGTCAGAATTTATATTTATGTTAACATCCAGAAAATTTATATTTTGAACTTTATTTTGGGAATTAGGAAGAAAGAATACGTAAGTGCCAATAATGCATTTTTCTGGGGTGGTCATGTAATGAAAATGTCATCTACATACCTTAGCCAAATGGCAAGTCAGAGTCTTAAAAGGGATGAAGCAATAATGTTTCCAAATTTTGCTAAGAATTTCAGCAAGCAAGTGAAGAGCCCATTGGCAAATCTTATGTTTGTTTACAATATTGTGCTATTATTGTTGGCCAAAAGACCAACTCGCTGGGTTTTGTTTCAGAATCCTTAGGTGGAACAACCAACTGGAACCATCAGCTGTGGGCTAATCCCCCACACAGGTGTACTTTCCTGATTAAAAAGACCCAAAGATGCATTGCTCCGGACTCTAGTGTCCGATATGGTGGACTTACCACACTTGAGAGGGATGGTCCGCCATGAAAACTATATAGACACGCCATATGAGAAAGAGATCTCGGCAGAGTTGAGTGTAAGATTGGTGTATGGAATACTAGAGGAATAAATGATGAGGAACAACTTGATTCACTGCAGCTGCATAAAGTGAGAGAATTCTTTGGATTTGTTCGAAAGAAACTTCAGAAAATAGCAACTGTCATAATGTATGCTCATTGTGACTCGGAACCTTCCGATAGGATATTTCTGGAATGCGCTAAAAGCTGTTTTGAGCCGGTTTAGTGCTAAAGAAAAAGTTATAATAGCAGGGGATTTCAATGCTGAGTAGGTGTGTAGAATGCGATTTCTGATAACATTCTAGGTAAGTTTAATGATCCTGGTGGTGTGAATGAGAATGGTTTGTGTGTTTCTAATACGTTTTTCAACCACAAGTATATCCACATATATACTTGGAAAATTTGTACTCAGGACAAAAGAGTAATACATTTTGTTGTTTATGATCAGAGTCTGAAACACTTAGTTGTTGACACTTGTGTGATGAGAGGTGTGGATGTTGGCTTTGATCATTACTTGGTAGTGTCACGAGTGAAACAATGTTGGTCGGAGGAATAGGAAGAGGCCTATGATGGAAAGATTGAAAGGTTCCCTGAAGATCATCAGTGTTACTTTAATTTACTCACAAAACGACTGAAGGAGCTGATGTCATGTGAGAGGGATGTAGAAAAGTAGTGGACATGTTTTAAAAACTGTGTTGTTACTGCCGCACCACAATTGTGGGTAACATTAGAGGTGGTGCTTGGTGGAACAGTGTGATTAAAGAAGCAGTAAAGAGAGAGAAGGAAGCATATTAAGGGATGTTGCAACGTAGCGTTTCTGAGAATGAATATTGCTGTAAGAAGCATGAGGAAGCTATGCTGATTTGCCAGAGTAAGTCAAAAGATAGGAAGGAAAAAGTGGAAAGGCATGAATTTGCTTTTTGGAAAGATAGAAAAACTTTCTGGAAGTACATGAGATGCAGGAAAAATAGGGAAATAAAGTTTCAAGTTGTGTGAAAATAGGATCGGAGAAAGGATGTGGGAGCCCAGTGAGTTAAGTGAAAGATGGGGTGAATACATGATAATGTATTCACCCCATCTTGGGTGAATACATGATATGTAGATTAAGAAGGCAAAAGTGATTCTGAGGCACATGTCACCAAAGGAGGGATCTCAAGACAAGAGGTGTGTTAAGCCCATCAGAATGGTAAGGCTCCAAGAGTTGGTGCAATAACTGCTGAGATGTTAACATATGGTGGTGACTGGTTAACTGAAATTTTCCAGTTGTGCTGTGAGTTAGGAATGGTCCTTTGGGTTTGGAGGGATGATATCATTGTTCCCTTGTATAAGAGAAAAGGTGATCAGACTGATTGCAAGAACTAGCGTGGTATTAGCTTACAGAGTGTGCCAGGGAAAGTGTTTGGTAAGGTCGTTATTGAAAAGGTATGAGGTCTTACATCAGAGAAAGTATGGTGGGATGTTCAGAGTGGTTTTATGCCTGGTAAAGGCTGCACTAACCAAATTTTTGCGTTATACATGATAATCAAAAAGTATCTGGCAAGAAAGTTTTTGCTGCCTTCATAGATTTAGAAAAAGCTTACGACCAAGTAAGTAGGATACTTTGTGGAGGTTACTGAAAATAAATGGTGTTACTGCGAATCTACTTAATAGTGTAAAAGCCATGTATGCTGGCAGTAGAGCTTGTGTATGAGTGAATGGTGTTGTATCAAAATGGTTTTCTGTTGGTGCAGGAGTCAGACAAGGTTATGTAATGTCATTATGGCTGTTTAATATATTTATGCATGCATGATGATGGACAATACTGGTTTATGTCTTGGGAATATCCATGTGTGCAGATTGCTGTATGCTGATGACAGTCTTGTTGGCAGAGTATGTTGTCCTGGATGTACGAAGTTTAAACTGAGTATAAATAAGGGGAAAACCAAAGTTATGGTTTTTGAGCGAGGAACTGTTAGTGCTGAATGCAAGATAAGTCAAAATGGCACAGTGGTTGGCCAGGTGAATGAGTTTGTGTATTTAGGAAGCATGTTTGACAGAAAGAACAAGTTAGATGGTGAAATTAGTAGGTGAGTGAATTCTTCATTGAATGTCACAGCTGCTTTAGGAGGATTTCACAAGAATGATGGATTATCAAATGAGTCTCAAATGGCTGTGTATCGAAGTGCAATTGTTCATACTATGATGTATGGCAGTTAAACCTGGGTATTGCAGAAATGACATAGAAGTAATTTGTGGGCTGGAGAAATGCGTTACTTGCGGGGAGTTTGTGGCAAGACAGTCTCTGATCATGTGAGGAATGAAGAAGATGTCCTGCAGTTGTGTAATATGAGGCAAAATGTTGTTAGTAAGGTGGGGACTAATATTCTCAGGCAGAGTTGTATAAAAATAAAACGTATCTGAGTACACAACCATTGAAACAAAACTTGCTGCAAACCCGTGAAGCGCGAACCACGATAAAAAAATAATAAGATAATTTAAAGAAAATTAATAAAACATTACAGATTCCAATGTGAACAAAATATGTACATTACAACTGAATGTGCTGCAGTGTGTATGAAATGGATCTTTATAGCGAAATATTAAAATATTGGACTATGAACCTCATAAAAGCAAAAGACTAATAAATTTATATCCAGAAAAACAGTTCCATTAATGAACCTTCAAAAATTATAAATAGCATTTTCAACAACTTAACTCAAAAATAGACTCACAAAGTACATAAGGTTTTAATTTAATTACTGGCAATAAAATTTAAATTTCTTCTGTGTAAACAAAACTTTTGATAGAGTTCCTACACATTGAGAGCATGCCTTAATAAAATCTAGAGGCCAGAGGTCTCTGTAAAACCAAAACTCAGAAAATGTGAAATATAATTGAACATTCTTCAAGTCAAAATAGAATTAAGGATATTAATCTGAGTAAAGCCTTGAGTAAGTGCTTTAATTACAGTAAATAACTTTTTTTTAATCTGCAAGCAAAAACTTTCTGCAAAATCTGCTAATAATTTGGAAACTATCCACGTACAGCATATGCGTGTACGTCTACATCCTGCTACTCTGTTCTCAGGTGGTTTTGACCATGTTGAAAGAATGAGTAATAAAAAACTAAGAAAAAAATTTCAGCCCAAGTGGCAGGAAAGAGAGGCAGAGGAAGTCATGGGAGAATCAGCTTCAGAAGTGTCTGCATGAGAAAAAGATTATGAGTATGAAGTACAGAAGGTCTTGTGTACTTCGTGCGATGGATGTCAGTGAAGTCCAAGTTGTGTGTCAAGATCAATGTAAACAGAGAAGTTTGATATGGCAACAGTAAGTAAATAATCAGTTAAAAATTTACCTGGTGGTTTGTATTTCTCTGTGGAGCTAACTTCTGAATCTCAGAGAACAGCTTAGTGATATGTATGTATTATATGCAAAACAGCAATTTTGGAAGGTTTCAAAAAAAAAATCTCCCTGAACAATACCACTTCAAGCTCTTAATGTTTCACAAGTTTCTTGATCAGGAGCATGTAGGCAACAAAGAAAAGCACTAAAGGCTCCTTCTTGCTTCTGGTCAAGAAACTTGTGTAACATCAAGCACTTCAAGGTGTACTAGATCAAGGACCTGTATGATTGTATTGGAACCTAACAAAATTACTGCTGTGTTGTATACAGTAGTATTTACTGGTAACAAAAACAAGCTTTATCGATGGGCTCTCTCTCTCCACTTTCTCTCTTCTTTGCTGAAATTCATATGCAAAGTTTGGAAACCTTATTGCCCCCATCTCCCTTAAAAACCAACCATTTGACTAAGGTACATAGATGACATTTTCATTACCTTGCCACACCAGAAAAATGCATTACTGGCATTTATGACAAATTGCTTCCACATTCCCTAACAAAGTTTACTTCTATTAAAAGTGAATGGTGATATAATCAACCATCCTGCATGTTGAACATAAACCTGATTTTAGACATTACAAAAATTTGGCTTCTCTGTCTACATGAAACCTACTGTCATTCAAAATATCATCCCTTATTATTGATATACCTTTAAGAAATACCAACTTGCAACCATCAAACCTTACATTCACAGAGCTAGCATAATTTATAATAGCCCTCTTTAATTACAAGAATATACTAATATTTTAAACATTGGTACATCACACAACTCCCCATCCCTCTCTTTGGTCTATTGTTTAAGAAATTTCAGTTAAAAAAAAAAAACTTATTTACGTCTGGAACTTCCAACTGCCTGATTTCTTTTCTTATATACTTTGCACAATCTTCATATTCCTTAGTTATAACTTTGCAGTTAAGCCTCCTATAAAACTTATCAACCTTTTGCTTTAAGTTAGATATCCAAACAAACTCCCCCTCAATTTGCCTGATGCTTATTCTATTCCAGGAAACACCTCAGCAGGATTGGAAATATCATAATATCAATCAGCATCTGGTCGACCATATGTCTGATAAACTTGGTAATAATTGATGTCGTGGCTATTCCTAGACTTGATACACTATAAATTTCACTAAATTATGTGTTTTACTCAGGAATAAAGGAAATTATGTAGTCAAATTTTTGGGTAGCACCCCTACTCTTTCTCAGGACTACACTATAGTAGGTGTTGCCATTCATTAGCTAAATTCCAACCTTTCACATCATTTAATGTTCTACATCTTTCAGTTTCCAACCCTTCTGACAATTTTCTCTTGAAAAAGTGCTGTTCATGTGTTAGAACTTCTACAGAGTCCCAAAGCAATTTATGTCCTGTATTTTCAACATGTCAGTCCAAACCTGACTGTAAGTAATAGGAGTGAAAATCATCTAAATATGTGGCGTCAGTTGAATAAACTGACGCCACATATTAAGGGAGTGATTTTGAGGTGACACAAGAAACCTTGAACCTCTCAGCTCAGTGCCAATATACATCTAATGCATATTATATATACAGTATATTGTGCACACATGAACTAGCTACAGAACAAATATGCACTAGGGCTTGTGCAGTTAAACTTCACATTTTTTCTTGTACCCAATTTTCTTTCACTGTGCAAAATCCTTCAGGTATTGCATCTTTGAAATCAAATTTTGCACTTCATATTATCTGTTAATTGAGCAGTCTATGTGGATCAGTTTTATTTGAAGCCTACGGTGGATTCCATTCAATTTTTTAAAGTAGCTCATTGGATTAACCGAATCTAATATAATCAAATTATTTGATGTAGATGCAACTTTCAAAATAATGAAAAAAAGAGCCTTCCTTTCAGCAGGCTGTTATCTTTAGAGCTAGTTTGATAACAAAAGAAACACTCAAAGTGTCACAAATCATCTATATTCACCATCTGAACAAACATGCGGTGTTTTTAATCAAACACTGTAATTCCCAAAGAAAATGGAACTTGAAATTTTAGTTATCATTTCGTAGCATTTTTAGAAATGAAATGTCTGAAGCATCTCAAATTCTTCTAAAACTTAAAAACCCAGAATTCTGGGCTACACCCAGATTACAAACAGGTCTGAAGTAATTTCCTTTATTCTTAAGTAAAACCCATAATTTAGTGAAATTTATAATGTGTATGTCTGATGTTAAAGAGAGGTAATCCGGTCAGGGTAATTACTGCTGTTCCTGATTGGAAAAACATGAAACACATTGATCCATTCATTAATAGAAAATCTCTTAGGTATCCCCAAATTGCTGAAATACATCACATTCCTATTATTTGGGAAATCCATTTCAAAATCTGGCAACATTTGATTCACCTTTTGTGAATAAAACACCTTGTGTTATTTCCCTTTTTCTGTGGCTGATGAAAATAGAAGTAGCTACTAAAAAGATCCCAATTTTATTATTTCCTTTTTACGTAACTTTAGCATTAATACTTTAAAGCCTTTGTGGCTTTACCATATTTTAAGATGAAGTTCCCTCTGTAGGGGAGTTTTATCCTTAGGGGCAACTGACACCTTTAGCTGAACTGAGCAAGATCGTCATCGCCTTAATCCTGTCAGGGTAAATGGTGGGGAAAAGGGGAAAGAGAAAGCACTAGTGTCCTTTTGCCAAAAAGGGGAACAATACTTTTAATTTTCCCCTTCCATTTAGTGCTCAGCTTCTGCAAGATGATTCTCCACTCTGTTCCTGCTTCACATCATATCCATCACAAAAGGGCAATTTTG
Source organism: Macrothele yani (assembly GCA_039090855.1). Classification (NCBI taxonomy): domain Eukaryota; kingdom Metazoa; phylum Arthropoda; class Arachnida; order Araneae; family Macrothelidae; genus Macrothele; species Macrothele yani. The sequence continues at coordinate 153,384,945 of CM077011.1, forward strand.
TTACAAGTAAAACAATGACTCACCTTCCTTCTTTACAGCTCCGTCACACCTACCCTAAACGATTTGGCCTAAAGTCGTAGTTACATTAGTGGAGCAGTCATTGTCATCACTAAGACAGGAAAATCACCTTGAAAACCACCTCTACTTTATACTGTATGTCACATTTAACAGACTGTGGTCAGTAAATACCATGATGAAAGTTTACAGCATTGTATTCTGAATCGTGAATGAAAGCTAAATTCTGTATGTGAAGTTTAAATCAAAATGCTAATAACAAATACAGGAAGGTAAAAAGAAAAAAAGAATTTCAACTCTTTCAAATATTTGTTACCTAATAACTATGTTGTTCCCACAGTTATATGATGACTCCAACAACTTCATTTTCTAGCAGGATGGAGCTCTGCCTCACTTCTATCATGAGGTCTTGAGGTTCCATGATGCTGGATTGGACATCCTGTTAAAGTCATTCACCTGGCTCTGGAAGAGTTAGCAACACAAATCTCCAGATATCACACCATTACATTTCTTCTCATGGGGATATGCCAAGACTCACATTTGTGCCAACTCTTCCATGAAGGCGCACATCATGGCTACATTTCAGCCATCAGTGACGATATGCTAAAAGGGTCTGAGATGAATTAGAGTACAGGATTGATGTGGGTTATGTGACAGAATGGATACAGAATGAGCATTTACAAGGTTATAAAATAATGCTGATGGTTCCTTTGTGAATTGGTTCAGACTGCATATTCATACAAAACCTAGTTACTAAGCAGTAAATATTTAAAAGTGTTCAACTCTTTTTTAATCACCCTATACAATGAAAATTTAAGGCATTGTTAATTTGAATAATGAAAGGAAACTAAATTATGTACCTGAGGTTTTAATCTTGGCAAGGTAAGTCTGGAAATCTCCGATTCTAACCGTTCAACAAAGCCAGGCAATAAGGTCACACCTCCACTTACGTATATGCTTTCAGTTATATGCCGCCTGACATCTACCCCTGATGACTGAATGGCTTGATGGACCAGTTTATGAAGTCCTGGAGAATCTAATCCCCAAAGATCAGGATTGAATAGACCTTCTGGAACTTGAAACCTTCCAATGTCAAGAGAAACATTCCTACATAAAAAAATGCAAATTCAGAAGATTAGTTGATACCAATAAAAAAAAAGTGATGACATAAAAGATTACAGTACTAATAATCACTACAATATTTCAGTATAACACTTATAAAACACTAAATAACAGATCGAATACACTAAAAGACTGCCTACATGTGAGCTTGAATTGTGAAAATTTTGTAACTCATTTTACAGACTCCAACCTGGGGCAGCTCTCAAATTTGTTGACAGTAGGTTAGACTAAACTGCGTAATGAAGACTAAGAAGCGATCATTTGAGACAAAGTTTGAGCAGGGTTGTAATATTCTATCTTGTCACAGTCGCAACATGGCTTCAGACTCACCTAGTCACCTCCTTAACCAGAGAAACTCTTTTGCAAACCAGATTTTGTCCTCAACTGATTCAAGGTGCACAATCTTATGGACTTGATCTAACTTGAATAATTCAAGTGGAATTAGTAACAATATGTGAAAAGTTTTAACCGATTGCAAGATGACTTTTTTCTCTGTGAAAACATCAGTCATTATATTTTTGTTTAATGATACATCAATAAAGATGCTTACACAGACAATTTGATTACTTAATGACACAAAAATTAGCAAGGCACAACAGTATCTCTAAACCTTTGGAGTGTCACCCTCTGGAGTACTTTTCTGCCAATGGGTTAAATTATTTTAAGTGAATGAGGCTTTAGAACATTTCTTTCCAGCTTCTACATCAATAGATTAATTATGGCTTTAGGAACAGTCAGTTACTATGATTGCATTTTCTGTATTTTTTTTTTTTTTACTAAAATAAATTTTAACATAGTACACCTTTTGTAGTGTGGAAGAAATATTCTATATGTGAAAAATAAGTCTTAATAATTAACATAGCAATCAGACAGCTCTGAATTGACTTATTTACTGTTTCTCACATAATGCTGATCACATCAGAAAACTTGAAAATTTAATCGCTCTGGAGTGGAAATCGAACCCGCGTCTGCCGATTACCGTTTCAGCATGCTATCCTCAATCTGTGTCCACCCGATGCTCTTGGGACTTTGTCCTCCTGGGTGGTGTAACAGTTAGCAAAAAACTGCAGGAAATATTTTAAACATAAAATCCTAGCAATTTGTACTTAAGGCATCAGATACTGGCCCTAACTATGACAGGTATAGAGATTTCAAGTAATTGAAAAATAAATTTTCACATTCCTGTTAAAATAGTCAGAAAAGACAAAAAAGGAACTCACAGATCAGAAAATCACCCAAGTGTAGGTATTCTACTGGAATCAGGGAGAGAGGGGACATATACTAATTAACCTCTTTTTGCTAACAAACAGAAGAAAATATAGCTGTTGTTACAGTACCACAGCTTACTCTTTAACTGTGCACTATTTTGAATGATTTTATCTGCTTTTTCTCATGGCAAGGTGGTAGGTGTGTGAAGAAGAAAAAAATTTTAAAAACCAGACAAAAACTCCATAAAATAAAGTTTTTGAGTGCAAAAATTTTATTCTTATAACATTGATAAAGCATAACAGATGACAAGTAAATGTTTTATCTAATAAGCAATTCAGTAATGAGTACATGGTGTACATTATTCACAAGTGCAAAAATCAAAACTGAGGAATAATTGAACAATTATCTGTAACTTACGTTAAGACATTATCTGCTTGAAAAAATGGATGTATTGGAATAGACTTCTTTACACTTTCGGGAAATGAAGCAGCATACTGAAGCTCCTTCTCATAATCTTCAGAAACATAGCACAAACTTTCCATAATGTACTGAACCAAATATGATTCTACTTCATTTGACAAACTACAGATGGAAAAAAAATGCACATATAAAATCAAATAAAACTATTAGTATGAAAAGGAAAATATATGATTGTAGGTCTTTTATAATAAAAGAAACATAATTCAAAACTATGAGCTATAAAAATCAGTCTTATTTTTAGTACGAATTTTATGTTAATACTGAGCTTTGTCATTCCAATCACTGCAAACTTGAAAAGTTAAAGATCATACAATATTACATTTTTCACATTGACAGAGCATTTATTTGAGCACAAGAAAATATTTCACTTGTAGTAGAAAAAGTCTCACTTGTGTCAACTCAATATCACATATGCTCCAAATCCAAAATATAAAACCACATTTTATTCTGTTATGACAAGTAACTATCAACATCTTTTATGACAAGTAACTATCAACATCTTTTATTCTTTTCAATCACAATATGTTAAAATCAACATCAATAAACACTTATTTTTAGTGTAAGTGTTTGTAAAACACTCACATATGTAAAAATGTGTTACAGCTTGTAAATTAACAACACTACAATGTGCTATTTATTTACACACCTTAACTGTATACAGCAAAGTATAAGTGGATCATCATCATCATCATCATATGTGCATACATACAATACCTCTAAGCTGTTCCCTGAGCTACAGAGGTTAGCACCTCAAAGGAAGCTCATATCCAAGACTGAGATTCATGACTTTGTCCACATAGAAAAAACCTACTAAGTACATCGGCAAAGTTGATTTCATTCCACCTCTTGTGTCTATCTTAAGAAAAGCCTGTTACAAACACAATCTAACGTTTGGAGTGTCCACCAGAAATCTTTTTTCCACGATAAGAAATGATAGAGATAGAGTCCCAGCACTTCACAAACCAGGCGTCTACTGCATACCATTAATTCATGAGGATTCAGGTACTGCAGTTAAATACTATATAGGTTCTACCCTAAGAACCGTTAATGTCAGAATGGGTGAACATAAATACGCTCTTTGTTCTGGAACGGTTTCCACAGCTTTCACTCAAGCTGTTAACCAGGAAGGTTACTCCCCAGATTGGACAAATGTAAGGGTACTTAACTCAAGTGTTAATAAACGTACTGTCTTCCTAACGGAAAGCCTCTTCATTCTTGCATGTGGGGAAACATGCTGTAACATTGAACTCCCGACATTTGTTCCAAGACAGTGGAGAAAGATGGTTGCCCCCTCCTCGCACAACTCTGAAGAAGAGGACTTTATAGGATAAGATATTTAGACTTGATATTTTGGACTTTAACGATTTGTTGATGGCATCACCGGTGATTGAGAAAACCGAGTGAATTGTGGGTCGTGTTTGACAGTATATAATGTCTGCTCCTGTGTTTCGTGGCGCTTGAGCCTGATGATGGGTGCTATGTTCAGCCCCGAAAGATCTCGCGTGTAAATATTAATTTTTAATTGTAAATCAAGTGTTTTTAATTTTGACCTACAATTTGAAAATTATGTTTGTGAATGACCGTACGTGTGACAGCATCGGTGAATTACTTTAGTGACCTTTCGTACGATAGACTTTTAGCATGTACTACTCATACATTAAGAATTAGGTGAGCACAAGTGATTAACCTTGAAAATATTAATCTTGCTGAATTTATATTCTTACATAACAGCATATCAAGTATTAAGCTCATTATATTTATTATAAAACTGAAGAAGTTTTACATATTCACAGTATGAATTATAACTTATGTAGGTTAATCACCCTGCATACCTTGGTTCAAATGTTGGTTCTTGCAATGAGGGTTTGGGTTTGAATGCCATTGCTGTGGATACATTTCTCTGTGTACCCTGGTTGTAGACCATGATCAGCTATGCCCAGGTAGCTGTTATATTGTTCTGGACAATGTAGCCCAGCTGCCTCTCTCCCTGAGCATTAAGAAGCAGTGTTGAGGTGAAATGCACACCCACTGGTTGTGCATTTCACCTCTTTTCATGTACTCTTAGTATACTTGAACTATGGCAGCCTATGGAACAGCTGCAAAGTTTGCTGTTTCCCAGATATTGCCACCCTTTGTAATGTAGCCAATAGTCATGCCCTTTTCCAAGGGGGTCAAATCTCCTCCCTTGTCCATTACAGCTACCATTTCAGCTCTAATTGATACTGTACGTGTCACAGATAATGCTGTACATTAGTGATAGACCATTTGTGAACAATTGTTTCATAATTAATGGTTCTCTCTCACCAGTGTGAATGGTCATTCAACCCGCATGTGACACACATGTTTAACTTTATTCCATCTGCATGCATTAGTAAATGAATTCCCATTAAGAAATGTAATGTCCAGAAATAATACCAGGGTGATTCAAAAGTTTGTAGCATTTTGGGGTACAATGTTCAATCCAGTACCACATGTTGAACACATATGACTATTCAGCAAAATACAGTCCATCAGAGTCTATGGTCCTTCGCCAACATTCAGCCGAAGATGCAATGCGGCTGTGATACCAAGCAGCTGGCTTGGATGCAAAAATCTTGGTGATGCCATCTTTCACAGCCTCCAAGGAATGGAACTATCTGCCAGCCAAGAAGTGCACCATGGAACAAACCAGGTGAAAATAGAAAGGGTAAGATTCAGGCTATAGGCTGGGTATGGTAGGGTTTTGAGGCCACCCAAATCCTGAATTTTCTGGCAGACAATCTGTGACCTTTGACATGAGGCATTGTCGAATTGCAGGAGGGCCTTCTTTTGGGTTCATCATTATTGGGCAGCACTGGCATAGAATGCCGTGTACGTGTTGCAGCTGGTCAGCATACAGGTTCCCATCGACGGCCCGACCATGTGGCACAAGCTCACTCCCCATGGACAGGGTCCTCGAAATTCCACCATACACACAACATTGTCTTCACTTCAAAATGCCCTCTTTAAGCTGAAAAACTGCTTGAGCCTCATCCTCTGGCTGCAGCCATTGGTTTATGGTATCAGGATAACATAGGAAGACCCACTTCTTATCACTCATTATGAATCCCCACCAAAACCAGTCGCCTCATGGATATCACAGCAATTCTCAACACAGAGTGACACTTTCCTCAACTTGCTTTGGGCTCAATTCATGGGGAATCATTTGCAAATGTCTGGAGTGAAAACAGAGCTGGTGTAGCTGACGAACGATTGTGGTGATGCATGGACCTCCTCTGCTAATTATCGGGGGCTGTTCAACAGCTAGACGCAGGGCTTTGGTGTTGGTGGCGACTGGTTTCCCACACCTCGATTTGTTAATGAGCTCTGTGTCTCCAGACCAGAAGTGCTGAAACCATTTTCTTGCTGTTGCAGGATGCACTGTGTCCCTTCACCTTCTACACTACAAATTTTCTTCATGGCATCTGTCACATTCAACCCTTTTTTTCCAATGATGGCGTAGGAGCATACGATCAACAAGTTTCTCCTCCAACATTCTTGTCTCTATGAGCGGCACACACGTGTTGGGCCCAGCGCATGACTACCTGCTTGAGCAGTGGAGAATGTCACCTAATCAGGCATGGGACGCATTCCACCTTACTGTACATGTCCCAACTGTTTGGCAGAGCTTTTCCATCTATACCACGAAATGCTATGAACTTATGACTCACCCTGATAAGTGTCAAGCATTATGTGAACAAGCTATCAGCAGTCAGCTAGGAAATAATGGTGAAACTTAAGAATGGGAATGATGTGCCTCCAGCTCTTTTGGGCAGTTTGTCAAAAACAGATGTGGACTTGAAAGTGCTTTGGTGGTAAACACAAGATCCCTTGCAATGAATGATTTACATGGTCCCCACTCTTTTTCTCCCACAAAAAATAAGGACTTCTTAAGCACCTCTTACCAAAAGAAATAGAGGTACTTGCTTTCAATGCACAATCTTGATAAGTAGAGTCCCTCACAATACAAATTTAAATTTGTTGGCTAAATTTAAAAATTGTATTGTATATACAAGTATTAGAACTTTCAGGTTTCCCTAGAACTCATCATCAGATACAAAAGAAGGAATACATTTTTAAACTTCCCTTTTTGTTGGTAAAGTTCGATTAACATTTACCGCAAGTGGGGCTTGGCTTTCAATTCTTATTTCCATTATGTGGATGCAGCATGGGGTTTTCCATTCAGTTGCAGGTCCACTTCATCCCCCCCCCGTTGGTATTTACCTGGCCTTGTCACTAAATGAGTTTTTTTCCTTTGCCGCTTCCTCATTTACTTCAATAATTTTTCATAACCCAAGTACTTTCTGTAATAATCCATTACCGTCATCTAGGGGACGTTTTGCTCCGACTAGCACGGACCGTGTCAGCTGGGCATTTTGGTGGTTCTCGCGGGCTGCTTCTGTTATTGGCTATCGCTTTTTCGCCATCTCTTGTTGGTCACTGATCTCATTTTTCGAACTTTCATTTTTTTGCTCACTTTTAATTAAATTTAATTAAAAGTGAGCAAAAAAATGAAAAAGTTCGAAAAATGAGATCAGTGACCAACAAGAGATGGCGCCACAATGCCCAAGAAGAAGTGACAGCCGATAACAGAAGCAGCCCGCGAGAACCACCGAAATGCCCAGCTGACACGGTCCGTGCTAGTCGGAGCAAAACGTCCCCTAGGTGACTGTAATGGATTATTACCGAAAGTACTCGGGTTATGAAAAATTATTGAAGTAAATGAGGAGGCGGCAAAGGAAAAAAACTCATTTAGTGACGAGGCCAGTTCAATACCAACAGAAAAAAAAAATGAAGTGGACCCGCAACTGAATGAAAATCCCCCATGCCGCATCCACATAACGGAAAAATAAGAATTGAAATCCAAGCCCCACGTGCGGTAAGTGTTAATCGAACTTTACCAACAAAAAGGGAAGTTCAAAAATGCAAATGCATTAATGCACGTTAAAAAATAACCTCCAATATCGGAGGTAAATTGAAATTTTTAAACTTATTCCTTTAGGTTTTTAAACTTATCCTTCTTCTGTATCTGATGATGGGTTCTATGGAAACCTGAAAGTTCTAATACTTGTATATACAATAAAAACTTTACATTCAGCCAACGAATTTAAATTTGTATTGTGAGTGACTCTACTTATCAAAATCGTGCATTGAAGGCAACTACCTCTATTACTTTTGACCTCTCACCAAATTGTTTTAAGACCTTACCAATTTCAAGCACAACAAAGACATGTGCCCAAATACTTTTACACATGACTTAACTATAAAAAGTGAAGTATGACAATTGAATATGCAATATTTTTCTATACAAGACTGTAATTTAAGTTAGAGGATGTAATAAAAGTTGAACTTATGCAATCTAAAAGAGTTCTGCTGGTCAAATCAGTTTTCCTATGTGAGAGAATCACATATGCAATAAAGAATATGTAAATTATAAAACTGTGGTTAAAATTATGAGGTAAAGATTTCAATTTTGCACTTAAATCAACTCATAGTTTAAATTGCAAAACCACAGTCAAATTTATGAGTTGAAGATTTCAATTTTTCACTAATTTCTCTTGGAATAACTGAACTAATTTTCTCTTGGTATAACTGAATAATTTTTACTTGCATATACAAAAGTGAGTTGTCAGTTCTAAGAGATGGTGATGGGACTTGAACAAACAACAACATCCAAAACCTGCTGGATATGTGTTATTTACAGAGCCCATGGTCTTTCACTTTTTCAACAAATTACTTATCTCATGGACTTTGAGTTGAGACATCATGTGACATCAACATAGCTAAGCAAAAGTTCTAGGCACTACATCATAATTTCTGGATTTCATGCAACCAGTTATGAAAGATAAGTACTTTTTAAGTACCTTTAGGAATTTTTGTTGAAAATTAAGGACTTTTAAGCACCCTGAAAAAAATGTAGCACTTTTTAAGGACTTAAGGATTTATAAGGACCATGGGAACCCTGGATTTACACAGTGAGCATAGTGAAAACCTGAAAATTCAATGGTCATTCATGAATGATTCTTTTGCATGAATGAAACCATAAAGGAATTATTTATGCCACCAGTACTGTACATGCTCTTGACCTTCACACCTGTGCACCACCACACTGGTAACAATCCAAGTGTTAAGACTGCGGTGGATGGGAGCCAGTGTTTAAACTGTTGCTCGCATTTTTTGCAAATTACGATAAAGATTAATTTTGTGACAAAAAGTCCCCACTGAATTGGCAAAAAGTGAATATTTCTTGTCATGATGCCCACCTTTGCTTTGCCCTGCCAACCTGGTATCTTTTCCCCAGTCATTGCTGTCACATGCTGTTTCGCCCTGTTGTTGTTTTTCCATCCCCATTGTCTTTCCTCCTATTGCAGAAAAACACTGGTAAGCCTCAAAAGCACCTTTAGCAAGGGCTTTGCTGCAATGGATAAGAAAACAGGAGTTTCATTTGTTTCTTTTGCAGATGATCATTTGTTTGGAGTTTCATCTGCTTCTTTTGCAGATGATCAATAATTAATCATTTGTTTGGAGTTTCATTCATTTCTTTTGCAGATGATCATTTGTTTGGAGTTCTATTTGTTTCTTTTGCAGATGATCATTTATTTGGAGTTTCATGTTTCTTTTGCAGATGATCATTTATTTGGAGTTTCATGTTTCTTTTGCAGATGATCATTTATTTGGAGTTTCATGTTTCTTTTGCAGATGATCATTTATTTGGAGTTTCATGTTTCTTTTGCAGACAATCATCTGTTTGTTGTTTCGTTTGTTTCTTTTGCAATGATCAGTCGACTCTAACAGAAACAGTAGTATGTGCTGTTTCGGTTCGAGTCGACCGATCATTCAGTATGTCGGTTGTGGCATTGCTCAGTCCTGGTCTTTGTATGCATTTTCACAAATGCATGCATCAGCAAATGTATTTTTATTAAAACTAGAAGTGTAAAAGGCCTATTTGTTTTTATTCTTGAATTCTATTTAAAGTGCAAAATTTTATTCAGCCAATGCATTGTGCTTGTATTTCCATTTGCAAGTACAGCAAAAAGACAGAACCATAAATTTGGCTAATCTACATAACATTTTGCTACAACTTTTGCTGACAAAATAGCTAAATTGCTACAAGGGAAAAAAATCCAGCTTAAAGACTGATGGGAGATCATAATGATTTGTTGCTCTTACTGTATATGTCATAGGTAAAATATTTACAGAAAATTAATATACCTAATGTGTTTCTGAGCAAGAGCATATTTCAGGTGATGAATAATTCTTTGGCCACCATAAGGCAATCTTGAAACACCAGTCTCTAGGATAAAGCCTATAAAAATAAAAGACAAAAAACGAAACAATGTAAACATAATATTTAAAACATATCAATATTAAAAGCAGTTCACCACTTAATTATGGAAAGACCCGAATGAAGTTTCCCACTGTTAAAACTGTTCACCGTTCAGTTACCAAAAGATTTAATATGTAGTTTGAAATGTCACTGCAAACTTTACATAATGATAATTTGCATTTTTGAATTTCACTTTTAGTTAGTAAAGTTCGATGAACACTTACTTCACTTTTAGTTGGTAAAGTTCGATGAACACTTACCGTACGTGGGGCTTGGCTTTCAATTCATATTTTCATATGTGGATGCGGCACGGGGTTGTTGTTTTTTTTTCCAATTGGCCACGGTTCACTTCTTTTTTTTTTTTTTTTCCGTTGGAATTATTTTGCCTCATCACCAAATGAGTTTTTCCTTTGCTGCATCCTCATTTACTTCAATATTTATTCTTAACTCCGAGTACTTTCGGTACTACTACTATACCGTCTTCGAGGGGACATTTTGCTCCAACTAGCACGGACCGTGTCAGCTGGGCATTTCGGTTCTCGCTGGCTGCTTCTGTCATCTGCTATCGCTTCTTCTTGGGCGTTGTGGCGCCATCTCTTGTGGTCAGTGATCTCCTTTTTCGAACTTTTTCTTTTTTTTTTGCTCAATTTTAATTAAATTTCTCCAGCTGTTTCTCAAATTATTAGGTCATTGTGGTTGCAAACTTTTGTCCTATTTTTTTCAATCATTACCGACTCTGCTATTCTGAGGTGTTTTTCGGATTTACAGCTTTTAATGATTTTTATATTTTCGAATTTTGATATTTTTGGTTATCCAGACAGTATTGAATCAGTGCTGTTTTTCTTCTTTTTTTCTGCCAGTTTTTTATGTGTTGTTTTAATCTGTGTTTAAGCTTATTTTGGTACTTCCTATATAAGCCATTGGAGGATTTTCAGTAATAGGAATTGAATAAATACCTGCTTTTTCTAACATTCTTATTTTATCATTATTTTTTGTTACTATATTTTTGATGGTATTTACTTTTTTCCAATTTGAATGTTATGCTTTTTACAAATATTATTAATTTCATTGGTAGTGCCTTTAATGTAAGGAAAACCATTTAAATATTTGATTTCTTTTTTATTTACTACAGCATTATTTTTTTTTATTTTCTTTATTACTTCTGTGTCCCATTTTTTTATTAAATGGTTAGGATAACAAAAGCTGCTTGCAATTTTTATGAATTTGATTTCTTCATTGATGAACTGACTATTTTCAGAATGCGTATATGCTCTTTTAATTAAGGTTTTTATACTATTGCATTTTTGAGGATATGGATGTGCTGAATTGTATGGGATTAGGACCGGAACAAAATGAACTTTTTCCGATAAACTCTGTATAGTAACTTATCTGTGGATTTGATAACATGTACATCCAAAAGGCTATTGCATTATTTTTTTCCATTTCAACCGTGAGTTCTATAGTTGGATATAATGCGCTGTAACGTTTTGTTAATTTTTTTAATTCTTCTTCGTTCAGTTTTGATAGAATGAAAATGTCATCTACGTATCGACAGTACACTTCTGGTTTTTCTTCCATATGATGTAGGACATTTTCTTCAATTTCGTTCATCACAACCTCAGCATATAGAGTTGATAATGGTGAGCCCATTGGGCCTCCTGAATTTTGTTTGAATATTTTGTAATTCAGGAGGCCCAATGGGCTCACCATTATCAACTCTATATGCTGAGGTTGTGATGAACGAAATTGAAGAAAATGTCCTACATCATATGGAAGAAAAACCAGAAGTGTACTGTCGATACGTAGATGACATTTTCATTCTATCAAAACTGAACGAAGAAGAATTAAAAAAATTAACAAAACGTTACAGCGCATTATATCCAACTATAGAACTCACGGTTGAAATGGAAAAAAATAATGCAATAGCCTTTTTGGATGTACATGTTATCAAATCCACAGATAAGTTACTATACAGAGTTTATCGGAAAAGTTCATTTGTTCCGGTCCTAATCCCATACAATTCAGCACATCCATATCCTCAAAAATGCAATAGTATAAAAACCTTAATTAAAAGAGCATATACGCATTCTGAAAATAGTCAGTTCATCAATGAAGAAATCAAATTCATAAAAAAAATTGCAAGCAGCTTTGGTTATCCTAACCATTTAATAAAAAAATGGGACACAGAAGTAATAAAGAAAATAAAAAAAAATAATGCTGTAGTAAATAAAAAAGAAATCAAATATTTAAATGGTTTTCCTTACATTAAAGGCACTACCAATGAAATTAATAATATTTGTAAAAAGCATAACATTCAAATTGGAGGAAAAGTAAATACCATCAAAAATATAGTAACAAAAAATAATGATAAAATAAGAATGTTAGAAAAAGCAGGTATTTATTCAATTCCTATTACTGAAAATCCTCCAATGGCTTATATAGGAAGTACCAAAAATAAGCTTAAACACAGATTAAAACAACACATAAAAAACTGGCAGAAAAAAGAAGAAAAAAATAGCACTGATTCAATACTGTCTGGATAACCAAAAATATCCAAAATTCGAAAATATAAAAATCATTAAAAGCTGTAAATCCGAAAAACACCTCAGAATAGCAGAGTCGGTAATGATTGAAAAAATAGGACAAAAGTTTGCAACCACAATGACCCTAATAATTTGAGAAACAGCTGGAGAAATTTAATTAAAATTGAGCAAAAAAAAGAAAAAGTTCGAAAAAGGAGATCACTGACCAACAAGAGATGGCGCCACAACGCCCAAGAAGAAGCGATAGCAGATGACAGAAGCAGCCCGCGAGAACCACCGAAATGCCCAGCTGACACGGTCCGTGCTAGTTGGAGCAAAATGTCCCCTCGAAGACGGTATAGTAGTAGTACCGAAAGTACTCGGGTTAAGAATAAATATTGAAGTAAATGAGGATGCAGCAAAGGAAAACTCATTTGGTGATGAGGCAAAATAATTCCAACGGAAAAAAAAAAAAGAAGTGAACCGTGGCCAAATGGAAAAAAAAACAACAACCCCGTGCCGCATCCACATAACGAAAATATGAATTGAAAGCCAAGCCCCACGTGCGGTAAGTGTTCATCGAACTTTACCAACTAAAAGTGAAGTAAGTGTTCATCGAACTTTACCAACTAAAAGTGAAGTTCAAAAATGCAAATGCATTAATGCACGTTAAAATATAACCTCCAATATCGGAAGTAAATTGAAATAATGATAATTTTTTTCCACAAATTCAGGAAGCAGTTGATATACAGGAATGTTGACTACCTGAGCTTGTGAGTTTAGAGAAAACAAAATGACAACATAACAGTGCTGAATCCACATTTCCTTAATGCTCTTATATTCTGTAATTTATACAAAATGCTCTTCTAACTAATTAACTTGTTTCAGCTGAACTTTGCTGATAGAATATAAAAAAAACCTCTAACATTCAAATACCAATCATCAATGAAGCACATTTTTACACAAATGCCAGCTGCCAATGAAGCAGATTTTTATACTTCAAGAAACAATATGCCACATGGTTTCTACAGATAAAAAATCTTAATCGATCACAATGAAATTAATTCCCTACAGTTAACAAATCATGCAAGAATCACCACTAGTGAGAAACTGCCATGAACTGAACTACAACAAAAAATAATGTAAACAGAATGCAGTAACATGTAACAAATAGATGGACTCAAATTAATTTACAGGCTAGTTATATTTGAACAAAATAAGAATTGCGCAGACTTTCAATGCAACTTGGGTCTTGATCACCTCTATCTTAATGTCCAGAGCAAGACTGGTTGGCAGATTTGTCAATTAAAAGAAGAGATGCTAACTCTTACAGATGCCATGAGCAGTTCCTCTATGGAAGCATACTGCAAAAATTGCCCCTTTTTGTCAATAGTGGGGCACACATATTTGTGAAAGTATTGAAATTTGTACTTGAAGAGGGCTTAAAAGTGGGGAAAATCTCCATTTATGACAGGGATACTGGAGATTCACATTCAGCATATTCTCTTAAAAAAATTATTCACTATCTTATGCATCTTGAACTACAATCAGCTTTCCTTTACAAATGGTAAATGGGTCATTCTGTGGAAAATCACCCAGGGGTGGTTGCTGACACATTTGTAAAAAATTTCATTTTTTTTTTTTTTTTTTGTCCATCTGGGAAGACATATTTTGAGAGTTCAAATTTGGGGCTTATTTGTTTATTTTTTTAATGTCTGCTATTCTGCATGTATAAGCCAAGATGGGTGAGCCAAAGCATGGGGAAAATCACACCCAGCCTTTTTGCTTTTTTAACTGAAAAAAACATGGCAGAGAGCTCCTATGGGTCTCATTTTAAACAGCAAAGATCTATCTAAAAAAAGAATATATAAATATTGGCTAAAAATTAATATAATGAAAAAAGATCCTTAACTCAAATTCAACATCGATTTTTTTTTTTTTTTTTTTATCCATTACAGTTCTTATAAGGAATGAAAAAAATATCTGCAGCTTATTTTAGTCTACAAGGAGTACTATAAGCTGAAACAAATAACAAGTGGCATATGCAATCCCTTCATGTTAAAAAAGGTATTTTTTTTTAAATTGCAGAACTTGAAACTGTATCTTAAAAGGAGAATGTATAAAAATAAAACTGAAACTTTCACAAAACTCTTCTGTGTGTCTACAGAAAGATATAATAATCCCTACTTGTTTAAAAGTACTTTGTTACTTATAGAGAGTCAGAGTTGCAAAAATTTGCAAATCGTAATTCACTTAAAAAGGGGGTAATAATTAATATGTATTTCATTTTAAAATTGTACTTTAAAAAACAAGTAGCAGTTTTGATATCTCTCTGCAGACCACAAAAGAGTATTTTGTGAGTTTGTATCTAAAATGGGGAAGGTATAAAAAATCAGAGCTTCAAATTTTCCAATTTTTGAAAAAAACAGCAACTTCACACCCCTCTTTTAGAATGAAGGGTTTATGTAAGCCAACAGTTTATTTGTTTCAGGTTAAAGTACTTCTTGTAGACTAAAAATAAGCCAAAAACCATTTCGTTTTTTTCATCCCTTATAAGAACTGTAATGGATCCAAAAAGAAAAAAAAACCAATTTCAGTTTTGAATTTGAGTAAGGGTTTCTCATATATTAATTTTTAGTAAATATTTATATATTACCTTTATAGATGGACCTGTGAAATACGAAAGTATGCAGGAGTAACATGGAGGAGACTGGCACAAGGCAGACTGTTGTGGAATAAGCTTGGAGAGACCTTCGTCCAGCAGTGGATTGATAATGGTTGACAATTATTATGATGATTGCTTTTACCATTTTGCACATTAATGTTATCTGTTCTTTTCTGTTACACATGAATAAATTAAAAAAAAATGTCTTCATAAAGGTTCCTGTCATCTTCTTACACATTTCTTGTTTCTTCATTACAGCTATTATCATGTCTGAGAAATTTATCATATTGTCCTATTCAGTTTAGGAGGGCATGTTCACTTCAAGATACAAGGGGAGGAAACAGCACAGAATATTTTCCCCTTAACAGAGCTGTTTATTATTACATTATATTTATGTGGCTCTTGACATTACTTATTTGTGACCAGCAAAAAATAATGTCAAGACATCACATTTACCTATTCTATTGATTATGCATTATTGCTGGTAATTATTCATATTCACCAGTTAACCAAAACACATACACATCAACAAGCACGGTATAGTATGCCTGTATTTAATTTTCAGTGTATGTAGTATTAACAGACTTCTGTTCAAATAAATTCATAATGAATGAAGATATGTCTTTTGGAGAATCAGGTTATCTGATATTTGGATGGATATTTCACGTTTTTTTTTCCCAGTCATTGTAAAAATTATCACTTGATTATTATATCAATTTATCACTTGAACTATTGTACCCTTCAGATTTCATTCCGAGCCCATTCGAGTTAAATTATCCCTAGAAAGTTAATTTGAACTACAGTTTCCCAGGTTTCACCAAAATGTGATCAAAGGATAATACTACAAAAATTACAGCAAAGCCTTTACTGAGTTCTTTATTATATGAAATAAAACATTCTTAATTAAAGTGGAAATACTTTTCTTAACTGCAAATGAAATGGAAAAGTAGTGTCACAAAAAAAAAAGTCTTACCATCCACAACTGGAAGTATGTCCATTCTGTCACCAATATCAACAACAATACCAGTGGAAGTGCCATGGGCATAAAGTGTTAATAAAGCTTGACGTGTTAGGCTAACTGATTTAATTTTCAGATCTTCTAACAACAGTTTAACCAAGGCAGTCTGTGTTTGTATGCTTAGAGCACGCGGAATGCTTATTTCAAGCTACAAAAAGAGATAAACACAGTTATATTATAAATATATATGAACAAGGAAATTTCATTATAAATATATATATATATAGTACACTCACAGTGCTTCTCTTTTCTTACCTTAGGACCATAATTCCTTTAAAAACAGTTAGAACAGCTTTTTCCCAGACCATTTTTTTTTTTTTTGTTCATGTCACTATCTCTGGATATAACTTTTTGCATTTTGTCACATGAGTCAAATGAAAACCTTAAAAGTGGGATAAAAAATTCAAAATACAGTCATTGTCCTGTAACTTGGCATTATTGTTACCAATGACTAAAAGATTTTCTTACAGGAGGCAGCACAGTGCAGACAAGCTTAGTGATGTCACAGTAGTAGTGTAAAGATGGCCACCCCACTTGAAACATGCACCAAAAAGGAGCAACATTCTGTCATCTGCTTTATGAGTAGTGAAAACACGAAAGCCTATTGAAATTCAGTTTCGAATGAAGTTACAGTATGGTGACGAGATGACGATGATGGGCAAAACACGTAACAATATTAACAAATAAAGGTAACTTGATCACGCTAGTTACGTTAAATGAAAACTTTTACAAAAGAGTTCGTAAGTTGGAAGCTTTCGATCTTATCTTAGGTCTTCATCACGCCAATGGAGGACTAAGATTGTTGCCAGATTCTACATTTGAATTTTTCCTATTTTTGTTGCCAAAACTTAGAATGGATCTCCAGATCATCGGAATGTAGAGAGGAGATTCGGAATTGCAAGTCATTGAGTTGAAAATAATTTCCAGGCTTTCACGGTAACGGAGGGCAAAACGATTGTCAAAAGAAGCAATTCGTTTTGCTTTGTTCCAGTGGGGAACTGCAGAAGTGTCTTCCATTGTCAAAATAGACAAGGCAGTATTGGGATTGGCTTTCGAAACATCTTTTTTAGGTTCTAAAATTCTATGGTTAATGCTCCTGTATGTGCTTCCAATGTATAAGTTATCCCCAGTAGAAGAAGAGATAGGAATGCAGTAAACTCCTGGGAGGTTCAGGCTTTCAACTTTGTCCCTATCCCTTTGTAGAAATTTTAAGATGTTTGGGGTAGATTTAATGGCAAGATGGTAACCAAAGCTACTAAGTTACAGATTCTTTTCAGAAGTTTTTGTTACCATCTTGCCATTAAATCTACCCCAAACATCTTGAAACTTCTACAAAGGGATAGGGACAAAGTTGAAAGCCTGAACCTACCAGGAGTTTACTGCATTCCTATCTCTTCTTCTACTGGGGATAACTTATACATTGGAAGCACATACAGGAGCATTAACCATAGAATTTTAGAACATAAAAAAGATGTTTCGAAAGCCAATCCTAATACTGCCTTGTCTATTTTGACAATGGAAGACACATCTGCAGTTCCCCACTGGAATGAAGCAAAACGAATTGCTTCTTTTGACAATCGTTTTGCCCTCCGTTACCGTGAAAGCCTGGAAATTATTTTCAACTCAATGACTTGCAATTCCTGAATCTCCTCTCTACATTCCGATGATCTGGAGATCCATTCTAAGTTTTGGCAACAAAAATAGGAAAAATTCAAATGTAGAATCTGGCAACAATCTTAGTCCTCCATTGGCGTGATGAAGACCTGAGATAAGGTCGAAAGCTTCCAACTTACGAACTTTTTTGTAAAAGTTTTCATTTAAAGTAAATAGCATGATCAAGTTACCTTTATTTGTATGGTGATGAATGTCTGCCACTCCAGCAAGTGTACAAATGGACTAGGAAGTTCCGAAATGCAAGTTCTGAGACAGATTCTCCTTGACCAGGTCAGGCACACAGAGTAGTGACACCAGAGTCCATTACAGCAGTTGAAGGCATTGTGATGGGAAATTGTTGAGTGATGGTAGATGAAATGGCCACACTTTTGAACATCAGCCATGGTTTAGTGCACCACATCATCCACAATGTGTTCCATTTCAACAGTGTCTGCAAGGTGGGTGCCATGCCAGCTGACTCCAGAACTGAAACGACGACATGCTGATGTCTGTCAAGAACTTCTGCTGCACTTTGAAGCAGAAGGTGATGGCTTCCTAAAGAGAATTGTTGCTGAAGGTGAAACCTGGGTTCACTATTATCAGCCAGAAACCAAGAGGATGAGCAAGGAATGGCATCATCCCTCTTCACCAAAAAAGTTGTACATGCATCCCAACTGCAGGGAAGCTTATGCAGACTCTTTTGGAACAAACGAGGTATAATTTTGGAGCACTACATGCCCAGGTGGAACACTGTTAACCAGTAACATGTATGCAGATCTTATCAGGAATCATCTTCAATTTGCCATCAAATCCAAACGATGTAAACTTCTGAGTACTGATGTCTTGTTGCAACATCACAACCCACTGTCCCATACTGCCAGTGCAACTGTTGCAACCATACAAGACCTGAACTTCGAGTGTCTTACACATCCGACATATTCACCAGACCTTATCCCAAGTGATTACCACATCTTTGGACCACTCAAAGTTGAGATGGGAGGAAATACTTTCAGGTCCGATGAAGAAGGTGGTGCATAAGCGGCTGCACACGCTACCGGAAAAAAAATTCTACAGGAATCTATGTACTTAGTAAGTGCTGGAGTACTTGTACTGCACAAAATGGATATTACATTGAAAAGTGGTGCAGGTGTGCACCACTTTTGTTCAATAAATTGTGAGAAAAATAAGTAAGGTTTTCTTTTGACTCTCGCTTGTACTATACCTTTTTTTAAAAAAACTAGTATCACTTGAAATTCAGTATGACCAGGAGGCTTTGATTATAAAAAACAAAACCCACTAAAATAAGCTGAAATACTCAATGAGCCACAGAGAGAAAACCATGTCTGTCACAAAAAAAGTAATCCACTTCAATTCCTTACAGTTGAACTTTGTATTGTGGAAGTTTGACTCATCTGCATCCATATATGTACACAGATTCATTTTTTCTAATGTGTGAGTGTGTGTGCAAAACTGGTTTCCCTACTCTGCTTTAAAACTGTAAATAAAATGTTTTCTATAAAACTGAATTGTAAAACATCCACTTGATTTCTTTATACACTAAATGGAAAAAAAATCCGAGCACCAAGAAAAAACTGTGCAATAAAACGCGAAACTCAGCGAATAGCTACGGGGGAGGACAGACATGCAAATGATTAAAGTTTTGTGCGATTCTGCATGCCCGCGTAACCAAGACTGGTGCTGCAATCACAATCTTGGGGCTAATAAGGCACCACGCAGGGGACTCCACATTCGTACTGGAGAGTGTGGTAAGAGTCAGGTGAGATCCCTGAGCAATAGACAAACTGAGGAGCCGCCGTAGATGTGCGTACAGGCAACTGATGGAGTTTGAACGAGGCTGCATCGTCGGAATGAGAGAGGCAGGGTGGCTGGCGCACCGAATCAGCCACCATTTGGGCCAGTCGGACAGTATGGTGCGATCGTGTTGGGAGTAATGGACATGGGAAAGCACCCAGACATAGCGGACTGGCTCTGGACGACCCAGACACACCATCAGAAGAGAGGACCATGGGATCATGAGAGCAGCCTGCACAGATGCAACGATGTCCTTGTCCAATATCCAGAGACATGAATGAGGTGGCTCTACAAGGGACTCCTGTATCCGCCAGAACCATTTTCAGATGACTGGCAGAGGCTAATCTGTGCTCTCGACGGCCCTTATGTTTGCCATTAACGCCTGACCATCGTCGACATCAACTGTAGGTGTCAGCAGCGAGCAACTTGGAATGCTATGGACTGGCAATGTATAGTGTTCAGTGACGAATCCTGCTTCTGTATGGGAACGGATGACCACCGTGTCAGTGTGGAGGACCGCAGGTGAGCGCTACAATCCCAACCTCACTGTACAGTGGCACACATCTCAAACTGTAGGCACAATGGTCTGGGAAGCCATCGTATATGACAGCCGGACTTCCCTTACAGTGACCCAAGGGACGTTGACAGCCCAGTACTATGTACAAGAGATCCTGTGGCCCCATGTGCTGCCTTTCCTCGCGGGGGCGGCCCAGAGCCATTTTCTAACAAGATGGCACCTGTCTGCACACGGCTCAGGTTTCCCAGGACTGCCTAAGCCATGCTTTGACACTTCCGTGGCCTGCCAGATCACCTGATCTCTCGCCCATCGATCACATGTGGGACCAGGTGGGATGCCAGCTTTCTTCATGTCCCAGTGTTCATGATTTAGAGCATCAGTTGCAAGACATGTGGGCCAATATGTCCCAGGATAACATACAGCATCTCTTTGACTTTATGCCAGGCCGTATCACCGCATATATCCAAAAGCATGAGGTGGTCTGACGCGATACTACTAGCACTGACTGGAATGTGTGCTGTATGTCTGCGGGAAATCATCCTACTGCTGTGATATTGTAATGACTTCTGTCCTTGGTATGTACCATCTCGTTACTAAAATCCCATTTCAATCCAACGCTTCCTTCTTGGTGCGCAGATTTTTATGACAAAGAGTATATATCAACATCTTCAAAATCATGCATGATTTTTGGATTTGCTAGAGACAAATCAAATTTGCAGTTATACTAAATTCATATGGGAAAAGCTAAGAATATTTAAGAAGTAATTCTAATTCTGTGCCGCTCTTAGATGTGAAACAGGGAAGAAATTTGACTGTACATTTCCTTCCTGTTGGTCCATCTGCTGAGAAAGGAATAAAAGAGCTGTCATTAGATAATTCTGCTATCGAAAATTCAAAATAAGTGGACAAAGCTACGGAAAATTCTAAGAAACTTCACAAAATGTAGATCATCCTTCCTAAATGGAAGTTAGTTAACATACTCTTTTGTTCAATATCCAAAGTTCAACAATAAAGTTTACTAAGTGTGAGTTCATGATATGAAAGTTCAACTGTAAGGTATAAACTGTTAATGCACTGTTGAAAAATTGTTAACATATAACACAGTAAATATTTGTATCAAGAAACTTGTGGCTACCATCAAGTGCTATTAAAAATAGTTGCGTATATAAAAAATATTGAGAGGGATGTATTAACTTCAGTGTACAAAACATAAGAATTTTGCTGCAGATAAAATTAAAAATGTCAGCATTCCATTCATAAAGTGATAAAAGCATTACTTGCATGATTTAGGTTTCTTCCAAATCAGGTCATTAAAATAGTTTGTTATATTAAAATCTGTTTTCATTCATATACACTTTCAGAAAAAAATTTATCATTTTACAACTTGCATACAAAAATGGTGTTTAGGAAGGTTTCTGACATGGGTTGCTGCATTAAAAAAAAACATATAGCATGAATGAAGAAATTTTTGCTTTAAAATTAAATGATATTGGTTTGCAACAAAATCATCTCCAGCTCTTTGCTCAGTTACTGATTCTCTCTCACATGCACACACTCATCTTTTCAGTATTCTATTTCACAAAGAAAAAATGTTTCTTTCCTTTATTCAACAACCCAATCAAAAAAAAGTGCTTCCCTCTTAAATTCAGTAGCACAATCACTTTGGATGTCATTATTCATTCACACATACCCCTAAGGTGTTCTGAATTTCAGAGGTTAGCTCCTCAAAACATAACTGCCTGTCAAATTAAAGTCACTGCAAGTTCACTTTTATTTATTGTTGATACAAACACCTTCATTTGCAGTGATCTTACCACACACATCTGGTACATCTCACTCATGAAATTTTATACTACATACTAATTATGTTTTATTTTTTTCCTTCAAGGTATTTTTTAAGATGGTCCTACTATGGGTTTTCATCTTTCTTTCCTGCCAATTGGGATGAACCAACTCTTAGTTAGTACTTCATCTGTGATCCTTTTCACATGGCCAAACTACCTCAAAATATCTGCCTCCACCTAACTAACATTTTGTTTGACATTACATATCTACAACAGAACCCCTCACTCCACGCACTATCAGAATGAGTCTTCAACCAACCATACATACATACAAGTCTGTGACCTTCCCTGTTCCCATTTACTAATGACACCAAACAATACTAAAGAAGAGAACAAAGTACATGCATTGCTTTTCATGATCAGATAAAATCTCTTTTCACTTCTATGAGTTTTTCCAGTTTTTAAACCTCAAGTTTATTTTTTTCTAGCTGATAAAATAGAATGAAACATTTTATCTTCAACTTTTATTAAAAAAATTACAAAAATTTGTGTACTTTTACTATATTTAAAAAAAATAAGGACATTAGTTATTTATAAATTTGTCCATTAAATAAGGAAAAATCTGCTTTAGGGGGAGGGCACTGCCCCCATGGAATCCACTACTGATACATGCATACATGCTGTACAGTGAGCATACAAAGCTTTCACACACCTTAGTGTATTCCTATTTACACCATCAAGACCTTCCATAGAATCACTGTTTACTCTGCAATGAGCCTCTTCCAAACCTACAATGCAGCAGAAACTTCTTTTCAACAGACAAATACTTTTCAATATATGACGCAAAAAAAGTTTCAGTACAGCTCTTACCAAGTATAAAACTACTCTGTACATCACACACCTCTGATGTCAAGTCTCATGACTTATCAACTGTGACTTTCCTAACACTTTGGCACACTTAGCGGGCTGATAACACAAGAGTACTAACATTCAGCCTAATCACCCTTTTCCTATATTCATTCTTTATTTCATTTTTGGGGATGTAGGGAAGGGTGCTTAAAATGACCACTGTGAGCATGTAAGAATATAAGCAACTGCCCATACCTAATTTAGGTCTACTGGTTCCAGGGATGGGAGACAGCCAGAGCCATAGGAGAAACACTACACTCCTGCCTCATCTGGGGACTCAAAACCCAAGCCCAATATGGATGATCACCCAGAAACCTGTGTCTTTGACAACTCTGCTGAGAAAGACAGCCTAAGAACCTATCCTTTTATGCAAAGCGACAATGATAGCATTCCTCCGATCCTGATGGATAACTCCTGACTCCCAAAACAGCTGATAAATTTCAGCCCTAGCCAATTAATAACAACTGTAACCACAATATTTCAACATCTCAGCTGTTATACTCTCTCTGCTCCAGAGAATCTACCCTTTTGCAGATTTTATAGCTTTACAAAGATCTCTTGAAATTTCTACTCCATTTTATTCTCTCTGTGTAGCATCATCTGTTTGTACTCCAGACTTGCCTCTGCTTTAATGATCTAATAATCTTAGTTGGGAGGTGGGTTTGCCTCCAAAGTACACTATGTAGGGTAATAATGCCACACATGAGAGCAACAAGGATGCTCATATAAAAATATACTACTGTATATATATTGTTGATGTATCAGCTAGTGTTGTGTCGCATTGGCGAATACTCCAATTCCAGGTTTTGTTCCAAAATCCTTATCCGCAATGACCAACTGGAACTTTCACCTGTGAGCTGATACCCCATGCTAATATATTTATGAATTTTAGGCCTCAAAGATTGGTTCTTCTTATTCAATAACAAATCAAGCACTTGCTACTGATGACTAACATCTACACAAAGTGTATTTGCAGACAGGTCCAAGTTAAGGTAAATTGAAACTGTCAGTAATTATACCCATAGAAGAAAAGTAAGTGTTGACATAAATTCTACCAAGCTTCTGCATCACCTCAAAATGAGCAGCAAAAAGCGTGATAACTTTTCTTCACTTGTGATTGAAAAGAGGAAATGTAACACAATGATAATTGAATATTAGAAAGCAGAATATATCGGTAATTTTCCACTACCAAAACCAGTTCTAACCATTTTACCAGTGTGAAATGCTGGTGTAAAAGAGTATGATATGAGGTGGGTTTGTACTGATGCTGAACATGGAATTATATAAAATTAAGAGTTTACAACAATTATGATACACAGACTAATGAGATTTCACAACACTGCTAATTACTCTTGTTAGTTGCTCTGGCATAAAAGATAAAAATTCTACAGTGCACATTGGTTCAAACAACTGTATTAGGTCCAGATTTTAGAAAACATTGTGAAGATTTTGTAATACCTTTCAATTATATGTTAACATTTTTTAAACTTCCCACTTTACACACTCAGTTGGCATAGATAACAGTTTTAATACAAATGTTATTAATAACTAAAAAGAAAGTTTCGTAATCAATAGATTGTTGAACTACATGCATATTACATTCATAAAGTGATTAAAAATATTCAGAATCTCAAAGATTCTGAATAAATACAAACTACTTTAATTGATGAAAGGAACAATTCTCTCAACTGCTCCTCTCGCCAATTAAATGGGTTTGTATTTTTGTGAGACCATCAAAATTTCCACATCACCCAACTGCAGTATCGATAGCCCTTGCTTCGTGCCCATCATTTTGAAGTCCCTCCAATCAGTTGGCAACAACTGTAATCATGAACCTGAAACACCACAACTGGCAACTAGTCTAGATCTAAATGTTTACAGGTAATTAAGGCTCAAGCCAGGCTGAAAGATTCTTAATATTTTTAATCTCTTTAAAAATGTAACATGCATCTGTAATACACATGTAACTGAAAACTATAGTATGTAGTTCAACAAACTATAGTTTTTAGTTACATGTGTATTGCATCTTATCTATTTAAATGACTAGTTCAGTAACTGTTTCACTTTAACAAAAGATTTATGCCAAAATATACTGATGTCCAAAATTAAAGTCTAAAATGCATTTCTGGAAGGGGAAAACAAACAGGTAATGGAATGTAGAGAAATTTGACATGTAAATGTACATTATCATTAGATCCACAAACAATTGATTGAAACATGCATACACATTGAGTATGCATGATCACAATCATGAGTTTTCAAAGTTGGATGTCAGATATCATCATCCAATAAGATGTTTAATAGGGAATATGATATCTTCTTACAGGCAAACAACTCTAATGACAATGTGTCACATTAATGACAAGGTTGCTATAATAAGCTCTAGAGACAAATCCCATTCCTCAAGAAAGGCAGTATATAGCTCATAGAATGTTCTGGGATGGGCTGGTAAGTTGCAACTTGTCTCTTTAAAGCATCCCAGGCATGCTGTATAGGGTTCAGGCACAGAGACCTTGCTGGTAAATCCACCCTTTGAATATTTTCTGTTCCAAGGAAATCATTGAAGAGCGTTACTGTCCGTGACAAAAAAAAAAAAAAAAAAGGAATCTAGAATTAACAACACCCCAGAAAAATCTGACATAGGGGCTCATGGATCTTGTCCTTGTAGTGCTTGCTGACCAATGATATTGCCACCTTCAAGCACATGCGACATTGTGTACATCCATTCAGCATATTCCACAACAGAATAGCAAACGGTTGCCAAAAGTGCCTTGTTCTCCGATTTTGGAGGAATAATTATGGGTTTCTGATTCCCTCCGTATAAATGATGCTGAGAATCAGTTTGTAAACTGAATCTCGACTCATTAGTAAAAATAACACTGGCCTGCTGATCTTGACTACAGGGAACAATGTTGCCAACACTAGTTCAAACAAACTCTCCTGTGAGATCAGATGAGAGGAACACAAATCATCTCCCATAAAAGGCCGCACACAGTTGCAGATATAAAGTTTGCCTTGACACAGTTGTCCCTGTGGATACAGATAGCTCTGCAGAAAGCTGCATGTCAGTATGGACCCTGTGTCTTCTTGCTGTTAAGGCAAGATAATGGTCATCATGAGGTATACCAATCCTCCTTTGATGACTGATAGCCAGGTCTTCATGACATATCACCAGTTTTGTTAAATTGCTGCCATAATCTTGAAACCACCTCTGGGTGAATATTGATACCTATTTCCATACGAGTCAGTAACTGGCCTACTTCTAACCTTCCTGTGGCTTTCTTTCCACCTTATTGAGTCTGAAAAAGTGTACATTGAGAATGAATTTTTGTCCAAAGAAATGCTACTTACACACACAGATGGATTTAAGCAGGTCACTTCATTTGCACATTGAACAACTTCATACTCAACAATATGCAAATTTAGGTGCTGAAATGGACTTATGTTCCATCTAATACATTACATAACTGTCATTACATTTCATTCACTAAATTTTTTTTTTTTTCAAAAATACCTTTTGGATTGCAGTTTATATTCATACAGGGACAAAATTTAGCATATACTTATACTGACATATTTGGCTTATTTTAGCTGACTATTATAATTAAGTCAGAAATGTTACATGCTTACACAAAATGTCTTTGAAGTGTGTGTGTGTGTGTGTGTGTACATATATACAGAAGTTTAACCACATGTAAATAAAAATCCTTTTGGTCTAATTAATTACAAATGAGATTCACAATTTTTCTATTATCACTGTTGCATAATCTGCACTATATTGACAAAAGTCACCGAACACCTAGAACAGAAACATAACATAGCATTTATTGACATACATTAGTACGCTGTCGGTCCACCTTTGGCCTTAATTGCATGCATTGACCCTTCAAGACATGCTTTCGACAAGGTTTTGGAACACAGCGATAGGTATGCGCTTCCATTCAGTACATAATGCTGCTGCTAACTGCTGCTTAGTAGTAGGCCTTGCTTCCAAACTTCTTATGCGGCACTCTAATTCATCCCAAAGGTGCTCTATGGGATTAAGATCAGGACTCTGTACTGCCGAGTCCACACATGATACGGAATTATTGTCAAACCACGCTGTAACAGTCCTTGCTTTATGGCTTGGTGAATGATCTTGCAGGTACAAACAAGGCTCGGTTCCATAGTATTGCCACACAGTTGGTAGGGCATAATTGTCCAGAATATCAAGATAGATGTGCTGGTTAACAGGTTTGTTTACAATAACCAATGGGCCGGGACCATACCACAAAAAACACCCCTACACTAGTACACTGCCAGCTCCAAACTTGACTGTAGGAACAGTACACTGTGGTAAATAGCGTTACCTCGGCTGCCGTCATACCCACACATCGCCATCACACTGATGGATCGTGTATCTGGACTCGTCAGTCCACAAGACCCATTTCTATTGAACTGCGGTCCACGATAAATGTTCTTTACACCATGCTAAACGACAAGTAGCATCCCAAGTGGAGATGAAAGGCTTATGAGCAGCCGCACGACCACAGTAACCCATGGAATGAAGTTCTTTGCGAATGGTACATACCGAGGTTCCAGCATTTTTACTCACCTGTATACCGAGGTCTTGCGCGGTACTTCATCGATTAGCTGTAATGACTCTCCTGAGGCTTTGACATCCTCCATCACCAATTTTCTTTGGTCTACCGGTACGTTTTGCTGCTTCAAGTATGCCATGTGTCTTCCACTTATTCAGTACACCCAAAACAGTTGACTTGGGTATGTTTAAACACCTCTCAGCTTCTCTTATGGACAACCCACTAATATAACAACAATCTTTCCTTTCTCAAAGTCGGTTCTCTCCTGCCACGACATTTCCACTCAATCTCACAGTGCGATGTGATCGCAGTCAGCTGCTGGTTTGTTTTTATACCGTTTGCAGCTGCACCGTGCATCTTAACAATGCGGCGGATTCGTTCATTCGCTTTTGAAGGGGTGTCCAGTGACTTTTTTCAATATTGTGTACATACAGTCATCTTCAATTTTATTGGAATTACATTGAATAAAATGGTAAACTGTTAAACCTTCTTTTAAATTTCATTAAAATTGGATAGTACACAATCAATATTATGGTATATAAAGTATATTAAATGACAAAGATCAGTATGGAGATAGGTTAGAACCCTATCAGTGGATTGTATGGTAATTGATAAGTGTAGAAATTTTAGTGAACATATGTCTCAATCCCTCATCTCATAGATGGTGTTGCATATATCACTGCACAGGTAATAATTGAGGCTAAGGATTTTGAAAATCATTCTCTATGTGGTGAGGCATTCGTATCATAAAGAGAAATTTTACTAAGTTAAAATGCCCAAAATAATTTTATCTTGAGTATGCAACATTATTCATTTACGACAGATTACTCAGCACTAAGCTCATGCATAAAACCAATTACCGTAAAAACAGAAGGATCTATTGCCAGTTCCTGAAAGATTTTTTCAAACAGACCTCTCAGTGCTTCAATATCTATAGTAAACTACAAGAAAGGCAAAAAAATTCTATAAGAAGGTAAAACCTATGCACTAAAACACAAGCACTTTTGAAATCAAATATAAAAAGACAATTTAATTTAGTAAAAAAAAGGAATGGGGAAATTAAGACAAAATATTGCATATATTCTTGTGGAACCAAAATTATTTTGAGATACACATAGACTAATTCAATATGCAAGAAAAGCTTATAGCGTAGTAAATCCGTTTATTTTCGAAGGCCTCGCAGTGGAGTGTGAAAGTCTGGCGAATCTTTATGCAAATTTACACCACGAAAATAAACGGATTTACTACGCTATGCATTCCTTGCATATTCACAACATGGTGTATTTAAAATAAGAGTAAACTATTTCAGTTGTCAACAAAGTAAATTATTTTTTCTTCAACAATTTTGTAATAAATGATGTAACTATTTTTTGGAAGTTATTACTGTGGAAGCTTTAAGTTACTTGTGGGATTTGCTGAGAAATATTTAAATTTTCACTTGTCAAATTTTCTGGTAGTAGGCCTGCCCATCTTCAGGAATCAATAGGTGTTGCCATTTCTGTGATGAAAATCAACCTTTCTGATCATTTAATGTAGGAGTCTAGTTCATTTGCCTGACTATTACTTCACTGAAGGGTCACTTGACCAAAAATCACTTCATCAGAACGATTGCTTCACCGAAAGGTCACTTGATCAAAAGGTGCATTTCACCAAAGGGTCATTTGATCGAAATGTTCATTTCACCGAAAAGTCTCTTCCCCTAAAATTTCATTTTACCGATATGTCATTTCACCAAAAGGTCAGTTTATCAAAAACTTAGGATTTCTATTTTATTAGGGGTATGCAAAAGTTTCCATTATAAGGAGAAAGGAACAATCAGGAAACCAGTACACATTTATTCAACGAAATATTGGCCATTAGCATCAATGACCTTTTGCCATTTTTCAGGCAACAAATGAATGCCCCTGTGATAGAAGCACTCTGGTTTTGAGCTGAAGAAGGCAGTGACGAAATTTTCCACCTCTGGAACTGTGGTGAACTGCTGTTGGGCTAGGGCATGTTGCGTAGAGCGAAACAGATGAAAGTCTGAGGGTGAAATGTACAGGGAGTAAGCCAGGTGCGGTAAAACCTGCCAGTGTAACTGTTGAAGAGTTGATTTCGTGGTGGAACCGACATGTGGTCTGCCATTATCATGTAACAGGATGACTGAGCTGGGTCCTTTGCCTGTCCATGGGCATTTTTGCTTGATTGCGGCATTCAGTTTCATCAACTGATCGTTATATCGTTGTGCAGCGATTGTTTCGCCCGGTTTCAACAGTTCGAAGCACAGCACTCCATGCATATCCCACCACACACACACACAACATCACCTTTTCCCTGTGGATATCCTGTTTTGCAGTGGATGTTGATGGCTGGACTGGGTCGACCCAGGGTCGTTTGCGTGACAGACTCATTTTTCATCCCCAGTGACAACTTTCCGCAAGAAATTCTTCCCTTGAAACCTCTTCAGCTATGACATGAAGACGTCCAATCGTCGACCGATAGTACGCTCAATTAAAGTACGTGGAACCCACTTACCAATCTTCTGGATCTTTCCCAAGACCTGTAGACGCCGTACCACCGTTGATTGAGCCACTTTCAAACATTTTGCCAGTTGCGTGGTCAATTGTGCGGCATCCTCTTGTAACAGCAATTCCAGCTCTTTGTCTGAGAGTTCCTGTGGTCTAACTTGCACGTGGCTTGTCTTCCAAGCTTAGATCACCTTTCTTAAACCTGGCAAACCATTCTCGACATGTCTGCTGACCCATAATCGTTTTGCCATATGACTGAGATATTGAAACATATGCTTCACTTGCACTTTTCCCTAAATAAAACATGAATAACAAACTGTGCCACAAATGAACTTTATCAACTGCCATGCTTGGCTTCATGTACGAACTGACAGCACGGGTCGCCGGCTGGTTAGACCCCTACAGCACCGCCGGAAACTTTTGCATACCCCTAATAGGATCTGTTGAAGTGTGGTGCCTGTTGGGAAGAGAGACCACCAAAATGTTAGGTGATCATATTCAAATGGCTCTTTTGATTTCTCCATGTCAGAAAGAGCACAAATAATTCATTTTAAGGCATAGGCCTGGGTTTAGGCCTTTATAGCATATTTCAATCATCCATTCTCCACCAGTTACCACCTTGTCCGACAAGGTGGTAACATCAGTGACCTGCTTCTGTCTTACTTTGTCACAGGAACTGGCAACTTAGCCTGATCACCAGACCTGTGGAAGAAGTAAGATCTAGGAACTTCTGATGATTTGATCTAGTGAATAGATCGAAAATTTGAGAGATAATGTACCTGAAAAGTTTTATCCTCTATAATTCCTGTTTAAGTTTTTTTGTTGTCAATTGCTTTTTCAGATTTAGTTAATACTGTTACAGAACAATGATTGCTGAACTGAGTTGAGGATGTTGTTATTCCTCCTTTGGATCAGTACTGTGAACAAGTAAATGTATAAATACAGTCATTACAGTTGATTTTTGAGTTATACAGTGCAAAACTGGCATAAAAAAATAATAAAAACTTACCACAGTACTATCTAAATTTCGCTTGTTGAATTCTGGATTTACAACAGAAATGAACATTTTCTTTTGCCACATATTAAGTGCTATTGCTATTCTCCCCAAAACCAACTATAAAATATGTTAATACATAATTAATACAAGCATTTAACGTGGGCTGGGAACATCAAACAAAGATCTTCGCCCTTTTCACGTTTATAAGTGAGTCACGGAAAAATTCTCATTGGCCGCCACCGGGAGTTGAACCCAGGGTCTTCCAGTTACACGCCGGATATGCTTCCGCTACACCACAGCGGCCTCGAATTCCTCCAGACTCGCACACGCTAACTGCCAAGCTAAATTGGCAGGTAGCTTCTTGGAGCCCCGCACAATGCTGGGGATTCACCAAAGATGGTAAACAGCAACTGAAGAAATAATTAGAAGGCGAATGAATAATTAATACAAGCATTTTTGCTGCTTACCATCTTTGGTGAATCCCCAGCATTGTGCGGTGCTCCAAGAAGCAACCTGCCAACTTGGCTTGGCAGTTAGCGTGTGTGAGTCTGGAGGAATTCGAGGCCGCTGTGGTGTAGCGGAAGCATATCCGGCACGTAACTGGAATACCCTGAGTTCAATTCCCGGTGGTGGACAATGAGAACTTTTCTGTGACTCACTTATAAACGTGGAAAGAGCGAAGATCTTTGTTTGATAAAATATGTATTTGAACACTATCATAAATAACTCAGGAAACACTTTTATATTAAAAAAGAACACTAAATTTAAAGTTAAATCCAGCAATCAAAATTGCTTGGGTGGAAATTGAGTCTGACAAATTCTTTATATAAGGTCCATGTCCCTAATTCACAAGTAAGAACTGGAAAGATGCACTGATTAAACACTATTCTTTTTATACATAATGGTAAATTGCTCTTGAAAATTGTAACTGTTTCTTCCAAATGCACTCCAGTCAAGTGCTACACACTTATTAATTTGCATATGCTGCCCAAAGTAAATGTAGGTATTTGTTGCCTCTAGATTTTTCCCATGAATCACTAAATCTTCATTTCTAGTAAAAAAAAATAGTACATCAATTTAGTTTTCTGATAGTTCATTTCTAATCAGTGGCAGCTCGTCAGGTGAAGTGAGTGAATGTAACTTCAACTAAAATTTATGAAAGAAAAAATTCTTCAAATGATTTAGGGGATTCTTAAAACTAGTCACTGTTTCATTCACAAGAATGACTTCTGGAAAATGTTTTGGCTTTGAAACAAAAGCTCCTCCACTTCTAAAAGCAAGCTAGTAAAGTTTGAGCAGGCCGTTTCAAGTGGCACTATGAATTGATGAACAGACAACTTTGTTACTGTGTGTAGGCCATGTGAAGAGAAACTAGGCACAGTTCCCAGCATCATAAGAAGTGTCGACATAGGAGAAGGAGTTAACTGAATAAAAGGGGTTGCTATGGCAACCAACGATGCCAATGATCGAGGTGAAGCAACAGCCCATGCCAATGGCTGTCCTTTCACCTTGATCGAGTGAAGTGACAGCGCCCGCAGCACGATTTTGGGTTTAGGAGATTACTGCAAGTGTGAACTTCAGTTTCAGTGCTATTTCTGTGTTATTTGTTCAGTGCGTTTTAGACTCGTGCTTTTGTTTAAAAAATTAGTCCAAAAAATAATACAGTGTGTGAACGTTGTTGCAGACATATATTGTGCATAAGAATGTATTCCAAGAAGTGTATAAATTGCCTTCTTTAGTTCTTACTTTTCCTTGAATAACTGTGCCACTAGAACGAAGTTTTTCCTGTTTGAAAATAAATGAATAAAAAAATTACTCAAGGAATAGTACTTCACAGCAAAGACTATCATCATTATTTAATATAACGATATAAAAAGAACTTGTAATTTAAATAGGCATTTATGATGACACTGACTACTATGCTTCCTTGAAAGATAGAAGAACTGACCTTCTTTATAATAAACAGATGCATTTTTTCATGGATTCTTAGTTTGCAACACTTTACCTGTTTCTTTGGTCACAAGCTGCCACTGTTTTTAAAAAATCCCACTCCTTTACTCTTGTCAGCAAATTCTTGGATCACTCTGCAGCTGTCAAGGGAATCTTGTAAAAATTATTCAGCAAAACAAAGGTGAGTTAAATAATCATTAATCTTTATCCTCTTGGCTTCCCTCTACAATGATTGGAAGATATTCTACAATGTGACAAATAAGAATTTGAGAGAGATGGTGTCACCCTGTCTTTGCTCCCTTTCCAATTCTTATTGGTGCTATATCCTCAAATAATAATTGAACTTTTGCACTTGCATTGATGTTAATAATAATGTTAATGTATGCATCTTCAATACCACAGGAATTAAAAGACATAACTGCTGATGGTTTCAAGGAATCAAAGGCCTTTTCATAATCAATAAAAGCCATACACAACGGAAGTTCATACTCATTTGCTCTTTTCAATTAAATGATCTGTGGTGCCATAGCCACTAATGGCTCCAGCTTGTTCTTTTGGTTGAGCCATCTCTTTCTTACATTACAATTTCTTGCATTCACATTGACAGACAGTAATCCAAACACCAGATAACATTTATCTTTTGTTTCTGTGGAAAGCAGCAGTTGTGTAGCAATTTTATACATCATATATGTATCACTGAGAGAGGGGCATGAGAATGACACATACAAGTCATTTAAAATTGCTGCACTACCACTGCTTTCCACAGATATCTGGTGTTTAGCTTGCCATCTGTCAATGTGAATACACCAAATTGTAATGTAAGAAGGAGACCTGTTATGATGACATAGAACATTATGAAGAGATATTTAATCAATCCCTTTCAAATTTTCCTTTTACATTTTTACCCCTTTTGTTGGTTACATACCTTGGTGACTTTTGCAGAAGTACGAACTGGAAACGACAAAACTGAGTTTTGCCTTACTTCAGGAAGGAGTGCCTCTAGCCCAAATATCTTTTCATTTCTAGAAAGGTTAAGGAAACAGATTTTGGTAACAGACATTGTAATGGCAAGATTTAAAAAGACAACAGGAGATTCAAATAATAGAAAAAAAATCTTTTAAATATGTCTGTTCTTCACGTTTTGTTTCATAATAAGTTTTACAAGTCAAATTTAGGATGTTTGATAACAAACAGGATTTTTTTGCAGATGATGACCAGCCATCATCTGCAAAAAATCCTGCAGATGATGGCTGATCTGATCTAGGGATAATCATGGGGCTCCTTTTTTAAGGCCAGGGCCGATTATATCATTATTTGTGACTTGCCAGGGTTTGAACATTTGCATAAATTTTCCCTATGTGAATGAGAGGAAAATAAAGCATATTGTTTTACTCCTATTTATATTTTTATCATCAGATAAGAACGTTAGTGTTTCCATTAATATCGACCCCCCAAAAAAGAGAGAATTATTATGTGCCACATAATTAGGTAACAAAAAGGTCCATTTTGTTTTCCAAGTGTACCAAATTAATTTGTTTACTAATTAACTATTTATTTTTTTCACTCAAATTTAAATAAGGATTTGGGGAAACCATACTCTTTGAACTTGATTTTTTGTTTTATTCTGTCTGGTTTACTATCAGTCATTGTGCTCTCCAAAGCTGGAATGAAATGTAGATCACACCTCAGAAAAGATATAACCTTTGCACCCAATCAAAACCACTGGAAAATATTGCACTTCTTTGCTCTCAATGATTCCTTGTGGGAAGCAAATATAGGTGAGGGCTACAGGCGAAAGTATTTGAGATTTTCAGTCTGTACCGGATATCCCTCCTCCTACTTCCCTTTATCTAGCAGCTTTGAGTAATTGGCCTTCAGCCAGCCTTGAGCCATCAGCAATCTGTTCACCATGTTTTCACTGAATGACTGAAAATTCCCATTTTTCATATTATAGCTAACAGAACTTTAAATTTTAGTTGCCAGAATACTTTATACTAACAGTTTTCATCGTACCTAGAAAAAAATGCATAGTTGTTACTTAAAACACACTTGAGAGTTACGAACTACATGTGAAACACGCAATAAACAGCAATTAAGAATTTTAGGCAAAGAACAAAAGAGAGTCCAAAGTTTCAGTTGTGTGTTTCCCATTGTATTAGTTAATTTGGTTAGCAGTGTTAAATAAAATTAATTAAAAAAGTGAAAAAGAAAATTAATTTGAGCCCAGACCCATGTTTTAGTCAGTTTTTATTGGGTTGGTGCGAATGAAATGTTCGGCAAAGGACCAGCACAAGTGGACGACGAGAAAGGAAAAGTAGGACAACTTACCTAGGCATCGACACATAGTTGTCATCTGTCCGACCAGGCCATGATCCAGGAATAAAAATAGTCTCGAGGCTGGGACCCAAAGAAGTCATGAACTGTACGTTGAACCTTGCTGTCTGCTGTGAATTGTTTCATGGACAAAAAGTGAGTCAGGCGACGAAACAGATGATAGTCTGTCGGAGACAAGTCCGGGGAATAGACAGCATGAGGCAGTGCTTCATAGCCCAAGGCACTTAGTGTCAGCATCGTTCATTGTGCGACACGAGGGCAAGCGCTGTCCTGGAGCAGAAAAACACCATGTCTGTTGACCAAAGCCGGCTGTTTCTTCAGCAATTTCCGGTGCATCTGGTGTAATTCAGCACAATAACGTTCTGCAGCGATGGTTTGGCCTCTTGCCAAGAAACTCCGATTAATTATTCCGGCTGTGGACCACCAGACAAGGAACATCATCTTCTTCGGGTGTAGGGGTGGCTTAGGATGCCGTCCAGCAGGGTGTGCCTTGCTTAACCATTGTGCAGATCATTTCCAATTAACATAAAGGATCCACTTCTTGTCGCAGGGGACGATTCGATGCAGTAGAGGTTCCTGTTTATTCCTGACAAGCAGCGGCGTGCAGACTTCCAAATGCTTAGTCTTGTTGGCAATTGTCAACTCATGTGGCAGCCACATGCCCAGCTTTCTGACCTTACCCAGTGCAGCCAGATTCCAAACAACTGTCGTGTGGTGGACACCTACCTCTGCCGCTATCTCACGACACGGTTTCCTGGAGTCCACGTCAACCCCACGTAACAGAACATCTTCAGAAACAGGTTGGTGACCACATGCTTCGTTTTGCAGGTCCGTATCTCCACTTTGAAACTTCACACGCAATCATTGAATGGTTCATTCGTTGGCTGTATTCTCCCCAAATGCTTTGTTGTTAATGTTTTGAACGGCAATTCCTGCAGAATGGCCCAGTTTAAATTCATACAGGAAATTGATGACTCTCAAATCCGGCATCTGCACGTTTCCTTTGCAAGCCACATTACTTCCAAACAAACCACGCCTGAGCCTTGTTCTTCACACACGTGCTAGTTATTTATAGTAACTCTGTGACGTAGTACCCGCAACACCTGTGGTGGGGGCCTGTCTTCATTGTTCATTCATGCCGGACATTTCATTCGCATCAACCCAATATACTGTATAACTGCACGCTCGGGCCCGGATCCATTTCCAGGCTTTTCCGTCATAGCTCGGCCTCTTGCTGATCTGTAGTCTAATCCAGCAGGAATGCAGACAGGTAATATATCAAGTTTAACGTTTTAGAGTAAAGCCTACAATGGGAAGAAAGAAATATCCCAATCCTAATGGTGGCACCTAAACAAGATATGGTTTAAAATCAATTCTCAACCTTGCATCAGAGGAAGGAAAGCAGAAGAACAAGAAGTCATTGGATTGCCGATCCTGAGGATGAAATGTTGTGAGATTGTGTTCTAATTTAGTGTACAGGACAATATTTGTTATTAAACATCATAACAAAAGCCCTAATTTGACTCGTAAAGCATACTACCAAAACAAAACATGAAGAACAGAAACATATTTTTAACATATTTATACTAATGCACCATGTAAAATTAACAGTACAATCATCGATTATCATTTTCAAGATTCGTACAAAATACAGAAAAAAAAAATTTTTTTGATTATTATTTTGGAAGTTTCCCTTGCCAGTGTTGTATGCACACACTCACATTACTTAGTGTACATAGATGAAATTGTAGTTTTACTATGACAAATAACTCCAAATAGTGAACAATATTTATGCATTTCATTTAATACAGTTTCTGAATAAAATTTAATCATGCATGTTCTTTTACTCCTCAATTTCAAAATGCTGTGTAGAAGTATACCAATATCAATACAGACATAAATCAAGCTGTTCTTTCCATGTAACATAATTACAGAAATTTGAAAATTTAAGTCCTGGAATGGGAATTGAACCTGCATTTCCCGATTAGTGCTAGAGTATCTATACTCACCCCTCCCCCAATCTCCCAATTAGCACTCTACTATCCACGAAATATTATGCCCCTCCCCCTTCCACATCTGTCTTTCTATCCTGTTGTTTATAAACAACACATTTTTATAGTGAATATTATAAGTGCATATACTGTTATATTGCTCATAAAAACACAAAATTAACTTCACACTAATGTTATCTCTAAGGGGGAGGCACAATCAGACTGACAGTATGGCTTTTCCCATCTGCTTTGGACTTTCGGTACCACATCAAAAGTATCAAATGCAACTGTAAGTTGTGGCTCGCGCAGTCACACTAATGATTAGATAGCCCTCAGAGAATCTTCAACATGGTGTATAACGTTCTTCTCTTACAACATACATACACAACCATGCCCTCATTTTTTTAACATGAACAACTAATATCCCCTGAACATTTTAAGAAAGAAATGCGAATTTTACTTTGCCAAGTTTCCTGAAAGAAACTGGCGAAGCATATTATAAGCAAATGCTGTAAATTGACAAATGACAAAGTATAGCACAAAAAAAACATACCAGAAACCGGCTTTCAATTCCAAATTTTATCAGATTGTAAGTAGTGATTTTGGTGCTCACTTTTGAGCTGTTCCTGGGCAATCACCCTGCCTGTCCCAGCCCTGGTTTCGCTTCTACATAGAGGATACTTACAAAAATGGTACGATATCAGTAAAATGAAGGTGGGTTAAACCATCTCCATTCATTCTTATCCCCTTGTATTCCAAGTTCAGTGAGTGAAAGACATTTTACAATGTAGAACTAGTTTGGAAGACAGTGTCACCGTGTCTCACTCCCTTTTCAATTTTTATATAAGCTGTGTCATTGAGCAGTTGAACCTTTACATTTGCATTGTCATAAAGCTTTATAATACTAATGTATGATTCTTCAATACTGCAGGATTTTAAAGAATTTTGTATAGTTTATATTAATGACATTTTTAACATTGGATCTAATGAGGATTATTTTATAAGCGGATGATGCCATAGTTATGATTATAAGGCAAAAATAAAATGTAATAAATTTATCGAAAAATTAATGAAATTGCTAGATGCAAATTTTCTGTGTTTAAATATTGAAAAAACTAATGATTTTTAAAAAAGAAATAGATTGTTGAGCCAACATTTATTCATGTGGAAAATTGTACCCTTAAAATAGTCAATAATATTAAATATTTGGGAATAATAACTGAGGATAATTTAAAATGGAATATCAATTATTCAAAATATTGTAAATGAA
The DNA here is from genome assembly GCA_039090855.1 of Macrothele yani. NCBI lineage: Eukaryota > Metazoa > Arthropoda > Arachnida > Araneae > Macrothelidae > Macrothele > Macrothele yani. The sequence continues at coordinate 153,423,628 of CM077011.1, forward strand.
ATTTCAGGGGCATTGGGTTTAATTACAAGAATTTCAAATAATTTAACAATTAAAACATTAAAAATGCTGTTTTACAGTCTGATTTATCTTATCTTTGACCTATTGTTTATTAGTATGGGGTTAAATTACTAAGACTAATTTATATAAATTACAATCATTACAAAATAGGATGGTCAAAATTTTAAATAATTTTGGGGGAATTAATTTGAATATGGGGGTACGAATTAATATTTAATGGATTTTTAGATATTGTGAAATTATGGTAATATAGATTATTAGGATTTATACAAAAAACAATAAAGGAGAATAGGTATCAACATTTAATTCAGTTGAACACTGTGGGTTACGACTATCAAACAAGAAACAGAAATGGCTTTTTTGTTATCAATGCCTAACACTTTAACCCATTAATTACCAGGGATTGGTGTTATGGAATAACCTACCTGGTCAACTAACATTAATTATAATTATTTTTGAAAGCAACTAAAAAAAAAATATTTGCTAACAAACTAAAATATAAAATTCAATAGTTGCGTAAATTTTATGTGCGCAGGACATTTGGCTTGACTACATACTTTAGGATGGAGAGAGAGAGAGAAAGATTATATATTATCATCATCATCATTGTCAACCATTATCAATCCACTGCTGGACGAAGGTCTCCCCAAGTTTCCTCCACAACGGTCTGTCTTGTGCCAGTCTCCTCCATGTCACTCCCGCATACTTTCGAATTTCATCCACCCATCTCCCATGTGGTCTTCTTCTGTACCTTGGAATCCAATCTAAAATTTCGGCTGTCCATCGATGGTCTGTCCTTCTGGCAGTATGTCCAGCCCATTGCCATTTCAGGGATTTAACTCTGATCATGATGTCTTCCACTCTTGTCATTTTTCGGATCCACGAGTTCCTCTTCTTATCTCTCCTGGTTACACCAAGCATGCACCTCTCCATGCTTTTTTGAGTTGTCTGCAGCCTTTATATGTCTCTTTTAGTTAAGGTCCACGTCTCTGCACCATACGTAAGCACTGGAAGGATGCATTGATCAAACACTTTTCTTTTAAGACATAATGGCATATTGCTCTTGAAAATTATGCTGTTTCTTCCAAAAGCTCTCCAGGCAAGTTTTGTACGCCGATTAATTTCTTCATCAATGTGACCCTCACTTGATATCTGCTGTCCAAGATAAACGTACGTGTCTGTTATCTTCAGCTTTTCTCCATCAATCGATAAATCTTCATTTCTTGTAAAAGCATTGAACATCACTTTTGTCTTCTGAAAGTTCATTTTTAATCCCACTTCTTTACTCTTGTCAGCAAGTTCCTGGATCATACTCTGCAGCTCTGATGGGGTAGTTGCAAAAATGACTACGTCATCAGCAAAACGAAGGTGGGTTAGATAATCTCCATTAATCTTTATCCCCTTGTTTTCCCAGCTCAGTGACTGAAAAACACCCTCCAATTTGGCATTAAAGAGCTTCGGAGATATGGTGTCACCTTGTCTCACCCCCTTTCCAATTTTTATGTGTGTTGTATTTTCAAACAGCCTAATCTTTGCACTTGCATTTTCATAGATGTTATTAATAATATTAATGTATGCATCTTCAATACCGCAGGTTTTCAGAGCCATTGTAACTGCTGATGGTTTCACCGAATCAAAGGCTTTTTCATAATCGATAAAAGCCATGCACAATGGAAGTTCATATTCCCTCGCTCTTACAATTAGTTCTCTCAGTACGTGGATATGATCTATTGTGCTGTAGCCACTCCTGAATCCAGCTTGTTCTCTCGGTTGAGCCATGTCCAGTGTTACCTTCAACCGGTGTGAAAGAACTTTAGTGAAGATTTTATAAACTACTGATAGGAGGCTGATAGGTCTGTAGTTTCCGAGATCCTCAATGTCACCTTTCTTATGTAGCAGGATCATTGTAGCGGTGTTCCAATCCTCAGGAATTTTCCCTTCATTAAGGCATTGAGTGAAAATTTGGGCGAGTACTGTTTCAATTTCTCCCCTTGCTTCTTGTATGATGTCTACAGTAATTCCATCTTCTCCTGGAGCTTTTCCCCGCTTCATGTTCTTGATTGCATGTGCAACTTCTGCTGGAAGGACTGGAGGAACTCTGGTACTGGTACCTTTCATGATGTCTGGAGTGCATGTATCATCCCTTTCATATAATTTGGAGTAGAAATCTTTCACTCTTGTCAAAATTTCGCCTCTATTTCTTGTTACAGAACCATCTTCTTTTCTCAGTGCCATAATCTGTTTTCTTCCCTTACTGAAATGTCCCTTTGCTATCTTTAGGCTTTGGTTGTTTTCAATTGCTTTCCTCACTAGTTCACAGTTGAATTTTCTTACGTCTTCAGTGATACTTTTTCGTACTGTCTTGCATAGCTCTATATATTCCACTTTGGAAGTCACATCTTCTTTAGTTGTCCTCATCTCTCTTCTTTTTTGCATCAACATTTTCGTTTTTCCTGATAATTTATTTACATGCAACTTGTTCTTAGACCCAGCTAATTTTGTTGCTGTTTCCATAAGAGCTTTGGTTACTTTTCTGTTAACTTCAGAGATGTCCACTTCTTCCGATGTTAGGCCTTCTAAAGCAGAGAACCTGTTCTTCAGTTCCAACTTGAAGGTATTATGGTGTTTTTTAAGGTTGGTTATGTCAATAGATTTTGTTTGTCTTATGAGCTTGCCACGTTCAAGTTTAGTGTTGAGGTGCATCTTACATCTCACCAATCTATGGTCACTACCTGTGTTGAACTTGTTTAGCACACTGCAGTCTTCTATGACGAATTTTTTGTTACACATAATAAAATCAATTTCACTTGTCGTCCCATTTGGATGTCTCCATGTCCATTTCCTGTGTGGCTTTTTCTTGAAGAAGGAGTTCAAGATGAAAAACCCTTCTGCCTCTGCAAACTCAACGAGATTATTTCCTCGCTGGTTTCTGTTGCCGTGACCGAATTTACCTACTGAAGTTTCATTCTGTTGCCGTTGCCCTATTTTTGCATTGAAATCTCCCATAATTATTTTCAAGTGCTGCTTACCTTTATTATTTAGATGACAAATTTCCTCATAAAATTCTTCAATTTCTTCTTCAGGATGACTTGTGGTGGGTGCATAAGTTTGAATAATCTGAGCCTGGTATCTTTTCGAGAGTTGGATAACAAGCCGTGCAGCTCTGTCAGAGGAACTTTCAACTTCTACAACTTTATCCTTCAGTTTCTTGTTTATTATAAATCCAACACCACTAGTTCTGCCAGTATCTGTCCCACGATAGTAGAAGAGATGTCCACTTTTCAGTTCGATGAGATCTTCTCCTTTTCTCCTTACCTCACTTAGCCCCACGATGTCCCACTTGATCCTTTGTAGTTCCTCTTCCAATTCAAGAAGCCTTGAATCAGAAGATAGGGAGCGTCCATTGTACGTTGCCAAGGTCAGCATCAGATGGCAGCCTAGTTCGGTCCTCCGGGGATTCTTAGCACCCTCTGTCTTCATGTCGCACTGGCCGCTGCCTTGGCCAGGTACATTCCAGCTGCCGGAGACTGAGGGCCAAGATTTAAGTTGTGGAGTCATTTTGGAGGGGTTTGGCCATAACTCACCACGCTGGCCAAGCGGGTTGGTGAGTGTGGGATAGAATTTCCTCTAATCCCGATGGTATAGTTATACCGCTATTGGCGGTCGTCAGAGCCCCTTTAGTAGGAACAGGATGCACCACGAGAAGGCGGGGTTGACATTTGTCAAGGAGAGGCTGTGATGTTACGCATCACCTGACCTTACATCCCATATATATATATGTATATATATATAGCAAAATCATATAAAGGGAAAAAACAAAACACCAATAACAAATTTGAAATTCCAAAGTGCCAGAGGCTGCATAGAAGAAAGATCAAATAGTATAAAAATGTGAAACTAAAGAGCAAATTTTGAACAAAGAAAAAAAAATAAAAAATTGGGGAACGAGACGAAGAACAACAATCACCACTTTCCAACTACCCAAAGCAGGCGAGCTTCAAATGATGGCTTTTTTTGTGTAAATTTTTAACTATAACCTTTTTTTGACAATCAAAGGAGAGGGAAAGAATATTGTATTATAGGTTCCTCAATTGATTGTTGACAACATCATTGCCTAAACCTCTAAAAATTAGCTTTAATTTAGACAATTCATTCGGTCAACAAGATTTAAATTAAATTAAGCCTTCCATCCTAATTCTATGTTTGAGAATTATTTTTCTTTATGTGATTTTTAAGGTTTCTAGGTACTTGGTTTTCGAGAAACTGTTTGATTAAAATGATAACGTGCTTTTCTAGTTCAGAGTTTAAGCTACATATTCTAGAAAGCTTAAGTACTTGTGATATAAATACATTTTCAATTACTTTATTGGAAATATTGCTCCACCACATACCATATTTGATAATTTTAAATTCAAACTGATTTCTCTTATCATAAAGGCTTATGATTGGGTTACCTGCATGGAGATTTATAGCTAAACCCAAAAAATCAAGGACTTGGTTATTATCATTGGTTTTATTAAGTTTAAGGCTTATAGGATAAATAGCTGCAAAGTCTTTTTTGATATTTTCTGAATTATTAAAGCAAAGTAGGTCATCAATGTATCTGTAGGTATGAGAGTAACTTTCCTGAATGGATGAATTTAACTTCATGAATTGAAATTCTTTGAAGAACAAGAACAAGTTGCATATGCTCGTGAAATGTGAACACCCCATAGGTATTCCATTAACCTGTTTGAAAAACCTGTTATTGTAGAGGATAAAGTTATTTTTAATACAGCAATTTAGAAGCGTATGCCAAGAACTTTCCGAAATGATGTTGGAGATTTGAAATTCATTGAAGAGTAACTTGAGGGTATTGATAATGTCTTCTAGCAGAAGGCTGGTATACAGGTTTTCAAAGTCATAGCAATTAGCCTCTGCTGGCATATTATCAAGAATTTCTGAAATGACCTCAGCATTGCTTTTAATAATCCAGAAGTTCTTACATGTTAGGTTTACTTTGGACTTAATAATGTTTAAAACCTTCTTCAAAACTGATTCAAAATACTGATCTATTACTTTTTTAGGACTTTTGGTACCACTAGCTATGAATCTAAATTTCACCGGTTCCTTATGAAATTTTGCAGTAGCAAAAAGATAAGGAAATTCGGGTTCATAACTATATGCCGTTCTAAGCCCCAACTGTCTGTGAAATACTTTAAGTTTATTGGAGAGTTCCTTACTGGAAGCTGAAGTAGGCATATAGGTGACTTTATTATGTAGTTCTTTCAAAATAGAATTTTTTGCAAATAATTGCAAAATTATTATTTGCTTTGTCTGTCGTGGTAAAGATGAAATTTTCCTGTAATTTAGAAAGTGATTTTTTCAAATCAGGAGATAATGCAAGACTGTTATTGTAAAAAATATTTTGAATTGCTAGATTCTGTTTAAATTCTTGAAAAATTTTGCATTTCCATTCAGCAAAGGCTTCAATTGGCATGTTGTAGGCTAAAGCTAGTTTTAATAATATATTTACTTAAATCTTGATAAAAATCATACTTGATTCTATCTTTCGAGAGGTAGAATGTTGGCCTGAACTTGGCCCCAAAACCTAAGATCCTTCTTAAATCAGGATTTTCAATTAAATCTAAATTACCAGTAATTATGTGCTTACGAAATTTATCATAAAAAAACTATCTTGAAATTCACAACACTTACAGTTGAAATTTGCCAATGTGTTAAGGTTGGGAAGAGACTTTTAATTATTAACGTAAGATCCTAACATATTGACATATTTGAAACTTACTACTGTTTGGTGATAGGAAATATGGAAGCTACTAGAACCATTGTAGAACAATTTTCTAATTTTGAGAGAGTCATAGCATTTATTAAGGAACCTAATGGTAATATAGCTTTTGGAGTTAGATTTTATCTTTAAGAATAAATTTCAAAATATCTAACCACAAGAGAGAAAACATGTGGATCTATATTTTACCAGCTTGAGAACTCCAAAAGCTGATGAAGGCCTTAAGCACAGTGTACTTAAAGTTTTAAGAATGGATACAGAGTTTTTCACAAAATTGTTGTGAAACCTTAAATTTAATCGGTCCTCATAGCAAACTAAAATAGCTGAAACCCACAATTATCTGGTCTCAGTAGATTGAGTGATTTTCTTATTGCTTGCCCCTTGACGAAGCCAACAGAGAGTCAGTCATTAATATGCTTCCCTGCATTCTTCTGTTCATTAAATTTCCATCGTTTGAAGTTCGCCTGCTTCGGGTGGTTGGAAAGTGGTGATTGTTGTTGTTCTTCTCGTTCCCCGATTTTTTGTATGTTTTTTCTTTGTTCAAAATTTGCTCTTTAGTTTCACATTTATATATATATATATATATATAGCCTTTTACTCAATTTCCTGTTCTGTGGTTACCCTGTACGTAAGTATACATATTACATACGGGTTTTTTTTCTAAATATTATGTGTTATATAATTAATTTTGAACTGTAACATAGACAAATACAAATGTAACCCCATAATGAAAAATAAATGAAATGAAAAACTGCTGATGGTTTCATGAGATGAAAAGGGTTTTCATATTGTTGGTTGATTCCAGCAGTTCTGTGTGGACAAGAAATATTTAATGTCATTGCAACAGGAATTGATAGCACATTTCCTAGTAAAAAAAAATATCAGGTATTAATAAACATTCAGGCAGCACATACAGTAAAATAATAAAATTTTCTTTTCCATACGTTTTTTTTTTAATACAACTTTTAATTACTACCACCATTTCTGTTCTCATTCATCCAGCCCCAAAGAAGCATGCCACAACTGCACATCAGCAAAGGGAGCAATACAAATGCAAATCCTAACCTATGACACAAGAAATTAGCTTTCTAACCAACCAACCAATCCACACACACTGAACAAAAGTATTTAAATACTCATTCTACTGGTGAATTTATGTATGTTTATTTTTGTTATTTATTTTTAGAAGCTATAGAAAAAACATCATAAAGAAGTTAGCCTACAAAACTTAGCCTGAAAGCTAAATATAGGGCAACAGAAGACAGTTAAGACTGGTAAAAGTAACGCACAGCTAAAAGATCTTACTGCAAGAACAGTTATTTACATAAAAATACCTAATGCATGTTTTCACATGTTTCTGGCATCACGTCAGTTTTTAAAAAGTAATGACAGTTTGTGGAATGGATGGATGGATAGTTTGATCAATCCACTCACTCACTCCATTCCACTCCACTCAGTGTGCATATGTCAACCAAGTGATGCCAGTGGACTCAAATAATTATAATGTAAAAATATGAGTATGATTCATGTGATGTTTGGGCTTAACCAACATCAGTGTTTGTGTACAGAAAAAGAGAAAAAACAATTACTTAAGAGTCAAATCCACTTTAAATCAGATAACAGACTAATATTTTACTCTAAGTATTTTGTTATTCTTACAAATTATGTTCGTAAATGAAAATTGGTAGATTACAAATCTGTACTTACGATTTCTTATCAGTAGCACACACAGTGGGGAAAAAAATACTTGGAAGAGTAGCTGCATAAAACAACAGAATTTATTATTGTAACAAACATATGTTCACATATCACTTAACAGCAAAAATAATTACTTAAATACAACAAATAAAAAATAACCAGTTCTTAGCCATTCTTTCTGATCAAAATTACATACTCTAAAATGTACTGCAACTGAAATCAAACTTAAATTTCATTTCAGTAAAAATAAAACACTAAAAATAAAAATTAATCTTTATGCAACTTTCAAAGCATTTTAAACTTATTGCAAAATGCATTAGACTGCAGTTTGCATTATCTCATTCAAAATGCACTTTGTATATGAACTTTTTTTAATCAGGATTTAAAGACCACCATGATCAACTCTTAGAGCTATAAGCAGTCACCCATCCCTAATTTAGAGCCTCTGGTTCCAGGGAAGGGACAGAGCCCACACTGTAGGACAAACACAGTCACCCAAGTCTCACCTAGGACTCAAACCTGGGTCCATCTCAGGCAAATGGTCCAGAGCTAGCACCTCAGTTCCCTCAGCCATCAGGATGGCTGAAGAAACACAAGCATAAGGCTTATTAGCATTTTATTTATTTATAAGATACCACTGTTTTTCAACACGCATTTCATGTAAAAATGCTTAATTTTTAAATTTAGCAGAACATTTCAATGATTTACATAAATGAATCTCCCCATGACCCAAGAATCATGGATAGCACCAAGACTGTGTTAAAGTTTTAAAATACATTAGTTACTTCAGATAAACTACATTGAAATTAGAAGAAGGAATTTTTTTTTTTTTTTTTTTTTTTTTCTTTAGTCCATGAAGAAACACAAAATAGTTAAAGTTTGTGATCTTTTGGGAACTTCCACAAAATTACAATTTTCCCCTATCTGAAATTTGAAAGATTGTAGTAAGCTCTCCAAAATAATACAATCAGCATGAATTTATGACAAGTAAATATACATGGTAGAGTCACATTATTGTGACCAGCCTTTGCGAATGTCGGTAGCCAGTGGCGACCAGATATTTTGCAGTGGCTAGTAAATTTTTTAATATAGTAGTGCCAACGATGGCCAGTAGATTTTTTTCAAAAGTGAGCAACTATTTTGTCCAACTTTTCACACTGTTTGTGAATATCTAGTTCAGTTTTCTCGCCCGTATTCCTGCAGCTTCTTTAAAAATGAGTGGAAGTGAAGGTGGAATTCAAGAGAAACTTAATCTGCTGACAGATCAGCCTGGAGCCCACATGGCAAAGGTTACTAATGCAACTTTTGCCATGGTATGTATCTTTGCCATGGTATATATCTTTGCCATGGTATGTATATTTTTGCCATGTCAACCTTTCCCAATACCTTGCACAAAGTACAATTTCATCTACAGCTAAAAGAATTAACTTTGAATCTCTGTTTAGCCGCATATATGCTGAACAAAAATACACTGTTACGGTAATGTTTTTAAGATGATGCAGCTGCGCTACATCTAATGCCATGTACGTAGTACTGCTCCTTGTGAGAGAGGCTTTTCAGAAATTAACCTCATAAAAACGAGTAATCAGGCGTTTCTGAATAATGATGATTTAATGACTTAATGATGCTTAGATGCAATGACCCTTTAATTGAAGATTTTGATCATCAAAATGCTATTCAGTTGTGGTGGGCAGATACCTCTGATGGAAAGATCAGACACAGTACATATCAGTGGTAAACTGTACCAACATTATTAGTGCCACTTTATGTATATACATCCAAGCTTTTGTCCCTTTGTTTTAAATATTATTAAAGATATTAGGCATCTAACTTCAATGGCCTCTCGAAAGTAAATTATGTATGTGTAAATTAAGATAGTAAGAGTAATGATGTTGCAGCACTGAAAATAAATTGTCAAAAGATCAGTAATTTTGAAACAAAAGCATATGCAATATTTGCAGTCAATCTAATGATCCTATGCAATAACTGCTCTGCATCTGTTTTTATGAAGTTAATGGGGGAGGGGTCTCTCATTAGAAAGGAAAAAAATATTCAATTTAATTTCACAGAAACTTAAGTAGAGAAGTTACTGAATTATTATTATTTTTTAACTTTGCATGGCCAGTAGATTTTGTCATTTGGCTAGTAGAAATTTCAGCAGTTTTGCAAGGGCTGATTGTAATCACAAGCTAATAATCAGAGTAACCGCCATGTGCAGCGTGGACAGCAGGTAGACGGGCTGGGAGGGACTCGATAAGGTGCTGGAAGGTGTTCATAGGTATGTGGAGCCATGATGATTGCAGTGCATCTGACAGCTGCTGGAGGGTGCATGATGGAGGATCCATAGAGCGAACAACACGACTGAGATGGTCCCACAGATGCTCAACTGGGTTTAAGTCTGGGGAATTTGGGGGCCAGGGAAGTACTTTGAAGTCTTCATCATACTCTTTCAATCACTCTCTGACATTTCTAGCTGTGACACATTGCATTGTCATGCTGGAAGATCCCATCCAATCCAGGGAAGACAATCAGCATGTATGGGTGTACGTGGTCTGCAAGGATGGATTCATAACGAATTCAGTCCATAGTGCCTTCCACAGGTATGAGTGGACCCAGGGAATGCCACGTAAACATTCCCCAGACCATAACGCTGCCCCCACCAGCGTGTGTTCTTCCAGCAATTGTCGAAGAGTGTTTATTCTCCGATGTTCCTCACCTTATACACCAACGTCCATCCGTTTGATGAAGCAGAAAACATGACTCATCAGAGAAGGCAATCTTTTGCCAATCAGCAGAGGTCCAATTCCGATACTGTCATGCAAATGTAAGCTTTTTCTGCTGATGCACCTTCGTTAGCATAAATGCAGTGACCATCTGTCTGCATCGGAGACCCATACGCAGCCGGGTTAGCTGAACTGTAGTTTTAGACATACTTCCGGTAGCCCCCCCCCCCCCCCGATTCATTCGGCCAGTGATTTGCTTCTCTGTAGCATGTCGATCAGCCTCTCACGCACCTTCGATGCCGACGTTCACCTCTCACATCAATGGCACGTGGTGCTCCGCAGTTTCCACATCGCTTATTCGCAGAGGTGCCATTTCTCCAATCACGATACACTTTAACCACAGCAGCATGCGAACAGTTCACAAATTGCGCTGTTTCAGAAATACAGCCACCATTGTCCTGAAAGATGATAATAATCATCCCTTTTTGCAAATCTGATAAATCGCTCCTTTTATCCGTGACAGCAATGAGTGATATGTTTTCAGAATGTCTACAGCACACCTTATATACCCTCCATGCCAGCTCACAACACAAGCCTTCTTTCATTGGCTACGCAATGTTGACGTCAAAAGTAGGAGGTAGTCACAACAATGTGACTCGACTGTGTGTATATACAGGGCTCGACAAATATGTTCTAGACCTAGGAACCATCTCCCGAAATTTAGGTGCCAGGTCAAATGAAGTCAATAATGCATGAACAAAAACGTGTTTGGTTATGATGCTGGAAAGAAAAGTGGTAAATAATATTTGCTGTCAATTTTTTTTTCTTTTTACCAAAATTACTTATTGCAAAATAAAGTTCCAATTTACTTCACAATTCTCTTTTTTCATTCTTTCCGTAGATCTCAAAAAAACCTCAGACTTCGATTTTATTAAAATACTATTTGCGGATGTCATATTTTGTACATATTAATTCAAAGTACCGTTTTTTTTCTTTTGTATAATCTACAGACCATAAAAAAAATCATTCGTGACATCCGCAATGGTGTATTAATCCAAAGGCCATGAAAAAAAAATCCCACGTATAAAATTTGAGGAAAACAATTTTTTCCTTTGCATAATCTGCAGCAGCATGTAACAGAGCATATTTAAAAAAAAAAAAAAAAAAGGAAAAGTCCATACCTGCCAACATTGGCAATAAATAGCCTTGTTAGTAGTAACTAGTGTTATTGCGTGGCATATATAGAAAATAGACACCTTTTTACGAAATGATCCATCTCTTTGTAAAAAATAAATATGCGCCCCAACAAAACATTACAACAAACAAGGACTAATGAAGCAAACTTAACACATGCAAAACACAAAGTTGATTCCCTGGCGAGGGCATGATTGCAAGATTTAAGTTCAAAACTTCCACCAGTAAAAATCAGTAAGAATGTGTTCAGAATTCCACAATGCTTGACAGACAGGAAATCCAAGCAAGTGCTCGAACCTCCACTTACCATATGATCATATTGCCTCTAAAATTGCAGTTTAAAACAAGATTAGACCAAAGAAGAAAAACAGCTAAACATTTTAACAGGTGAAAAATCAAAACAGACAGCAAGAATGTGGACTACTGCCAGTTTGTCTTTTGTTGACTCTGCAGCTGCACAGCATCCATTGCTTAATTTTTTATTTCTTTTCTTTGTTTTTTCATGTCTTCTGATAACTATCACAGCCTGAGCACCATGGAGCGCATGATATCAAAGCTTCAACTATTTTAGATAAATGGTGTAACTTAGTATTAATACTTTTGAACACCATGAATCAATTTTTACAAATTTTCCAACTTTGTTACTTCCATTTTCGGGAATTCCCCCACCCCCTTATCAAACTTAAATGCAAAACTTATGGGCAGGGGGATATTTAACAGAGCAGGAGAGTGGGTACATCACGGGGTAGGGGAGCGATTACAGAAAAAATCTTTGCTCTGTCTGATTTCCAGTCTTGGACATTTTTCTCCTGTTTTCAAGCTGAAATACAAAAGTTGTGCAATGAAATACTTAACAATACTGGGCAGAGACAACATCACGAGTAAAAAGAAATTGTGATTATGGAAAAAATCTGAACTCCGTCAACTTTCAGTTTCGAAATTTTTGTAGATGGAATTCTGTCCTACGACGAACATCCGTAATTTTTGAGATTGAGTTCCATAGTTAGACAACTCGATCCAGAGTAACTACGGACATTCCGTAGCAACTAGAATGTATGACAGTCGAATAATCTGCACCTATCATGTTAATCGTGATTTCCGACAGAAAACTACAATTCACAGGGCAGACTCAGAAATCCAAAGATGTAAGAAAGAAATGAGTATTGTTAAAAGAGTAACTTGTTTTGAAGTACTCTTCTGTGTTACTTATTAGTAAACAAAGAACTAAAATCCCTTGATGTTGCAGCATTACCATAGTTCATTAGGTAGACTAAAAAATCCGTTGAAACTGCGGACCCATAGCATTGTCTCTTTCTGAATACATTTCTACTGAATACTGCCAAAGAAAAAAAAATCTTTAACCACTACAATTAGCACACCCAAACTAAGCAATTTGATTCACAGAATGGTTACGTGCTATGGAAAGCTCTGCGGAATTCGAGTCACGGATTCTCACACCACGTAGGCTTCCACATGTGCAAGTAGTAACGCATTCCTTGCATCGTATTTTGTCAGAATGCTTCTAATTAAAAAAATATATATAATCTTACAATCTCTTTGCGGTCTTCTCTGTTAAGTTACATTTTTTCTGTTACCGCATTCTCTGTACTTTTTTCAATAACACCACCTCTCCCTGCCAATACCGCGCAGATTTTTTAAAATGCTGCATCAATGGGGTTTCTTTTTTTCTAATTTTGTTTGTTTTTTCTTTACCAGTATCTGCAGTACTTAAATTTATACCTTTTTAATAGATAATATATGGATTATACAACAGAAATCACGGTATTTACTGCTAATTATGAAATCTCGCATAAGAAAAAAATTTGGCGTCACAGCCCGAATTTTAGACGCCTAGGGGTAACCTGGTGTCGGATTTGTCGAGCCCTGTATATACAGGGTGCATAGGAAAGTCCCTTTAGCCTGAAATAACTTGCGAACAGAGAGAGGTATAGTTATGCAAGTGAGATAACGGTATAGTAAAGCGACTATGCCCGATCATTGAATGCAACCGATAGAGCACCCTTAGTGGCGAAATGAGGAAGTTAGCCATTGCAAATTGAAAACGAAAAGAGATAGAGCAAAAATTTTCGATTACAAAGTTGTAGAGCATCAATTAATTAGTACAAAACGACATTTGTTTCACACGGATAAGATAAATTGTCGCCTGAATACCCTAAAATGTCCGACATCAATGCACGATGGTTCGAATCTGCATATTCACATTTTGCAAATGTAGCCGTATGAAAATGCAGATTGTGACGTTGTACCGTACCTACGATATAAAAACCAGTAGCAGGATGTACCCTGATCAGAAGTTTAGGTCTACGTACACTGTGTGAGAATGGCTAGCTTCACTCACTATATCAATATTGCGAGATGGTGCTTATTTACGGCGAATACCAACGAAACACGGCGCTAGCTGCACGGGAATATGTCGTGTTACAGATGCTTGCAATAGTGTGACACCTTCCATGCACTTTCACGAATACAAATGTGCATTGTGTGCAATGGCGAACTCTTCGAACAAACTCGACATTAACTTTTTATCACTATGAGCCAGTTTGCCTTTTGTTTTGTCTGACGTCATCAAACCGTATTTGACATAAGTACGCATTTATGCAATAAATTGTGTGTATTTGCTCATACCTATGCCCTTCAAACGTTCACACAAAAGGTCACGCATCAATTTCGGACATTTTAGGGTATTCAGGCAACAATTTATCTTATGCGTGTGAAACAAATGTTGTTTTGTACTAATTGATGCTCTACAACTTTGTAATTGGAAATTTTGCTCTATCTCTTTTCGTTTTTGATTTGCAATGGCGAACTTCCGCATTTCGCCACTAGGGGCGCTGCTATCGGTTGCATTCTATCGGGCGTAGTCGCTTTACTATACCGTTATCTCACTTGCATAACTGTACCTCTCTCCATTCGCAAGTTATTTCAGGCTAAAGGGACTTTCCTATGCACCCTGTATATATATATATATATGCCAGAAGAAAAGACCATCGATGGACAGCCAAAATTTTAGACTGGATTCCAAGGGACAGGAAAAGACCCAGAAGAAGGCCACGTGTGAGATGGGTGGATGAAATTCAAAAGTATGCGGCAGTAACATGGAGGAGACTGGCACAAGACAGACCATTGTGGAAGAAACTTGGAGAGACCTTCGTCCAGCAGTGGATTGATAATAGTTGACAATGATGTTGATATATTGTTTTAACCAGATATTGTCATTTGCTGCATGATAACTTTATCACTGCCCAATACTTCACAAATTTATAAAACAGATATAGATGTATGCATGCATTAATTCCAAAAACAATAATAAAGTTCCAAGTCTGACTAAAAAAGTACATTCATTTTTAAAAATCGTCAGCAATAACCATTCTCAATTCACTGCTGGGTGAAGGTCTTCCCAAGTCTGTTCCACAGCTCTGTCTTCAGCATTCTCTTCCATGTTACTCTGACATGCTTTCAAATTTTTATCCACCCATCTTCAATGTGGTCTTCTTTTGGGTCTCTTCCTGTCTCTTGGTATTTACTCTAGTATTTTAGTTGTCCAACAGCGGCCAGTTATTTTAGAATTATGTCCAGCCTATGCCACTTCAGTGTCTTAAGTTTGATCATGATTTCATCCACTCTTATCATTTTTCTGATCCACGAGTTCTCTTTCCTGTCCTCCTTGGTTACAGCAAGTGTGCATCTTCACTATATACTTTTTGTTGTCCATAGCCCCTATATGCCTTTTATAGTTAAGGTCTATGTTTTTGATCAATAAGTAAGAACTGGAAGGATGTATGCAAATAAAGGTTGTGATGGAACAAGCATGTTATGTTCCAAAAGAAACTAAGGATACACAGAAGCTTTATACCCAATTGGTTCTTGATCACATGGTTTTGTGGGAGGAAAAGAAAGGTGATCAAAGCCCACATTGGGTTGAAAGCTTCTGTGTACCTCTAAGTTTCTTTTGGAAAGTAACCTGCATGTTCTATCGCAACCTATATTTATGTTACCTGTGCATTACATCACATCTGTTTCTGGAAGGATGCACTGATTAAACACTTTTCTTTTAAGACATAATGGTAAATTGCTCTTTAAAATTGTACTCTCTCTTTCAAATGTTCTCCAACCAAGTTTAATGTGCCTATTCATTTCTTCAACATGGCCCTTGCTTGATGTCTGTTGTTCAAGGGAAATACAAGCATCAGTTACTTCTAGATTTTCCCCGTCATCCTCTAATTCTTCAGTTTTTGTAAAAGCATTTGTACATCAGTTTTGCTTTCTGTATGTTCATCTTTAATCCCACTTCGTTGCTCTTGTCAGCAAGTTCCTCGATCATACTCAGCAGCTCTAAATATGATAGACTCACTACAGGGTGGTTGAAAAGTCCTCTAGGAATTTCGACTGACAATTGTACAAAAACGAACAGATCTACAGCAATGCGGTTTGCGCCATTTGAAAGACTAAGTATTCAAGTTTTTAACGCCATCTCTTTTAAACAGATGGCATTACGTGCTTGCAAATACTGATGCCGACTGCAAGACAACTAAAAATTTTGCCACAGGAGAAAGCAATGTGCGTGTGTTGGTTTTTTGAGATGAAGTCTGTGATTACGGTACAAAGAAATTACTATCGAACATATGGGAAAGATCCACCAAATGATTTCAGTATTAGAGCATGGCAGAAGAAATTCTTGGATATTTGCTCGGGATATTTTGGAGCAGCTGAAATTTGATGAAAGTTTCCTATGCCATATAATGTTCTCAGATGAGGCAACCTTTTACAGGCACGGAAAAGTCAACACTCAGAATGCTCGTATATGGGGTAGTGAAAACCCACATTCAGTCAGGAAGCATGTCGCGCACAGTCCAGAGGTGAATGTTTGGTGTGGTCTCATGCATTAATAGTGTAATTGTGCCATTCTTCTTCTCCAAGCCCACAGTGCAAATGAATAATTACCTGGACATGCTTCAGAACTTTGCGGTTCCTCAACTACAGGATTTTCAACCAAACATACTGCAACAATATGGCGCTCCCCTACATTGGGGACTTGATGTTCGTGAATACCTGAATCTTGAGTTTCCCCGACAGATGGATTGGCAGAAATGGTCCCATTTCTCGGCCACCCCGGTCCCCGGATATCACTCCTTTAGACTTCTTCCTTTGGGGCTATGTCAAGGACATGGTTTACCGGGAAAGATTAAGCAGCCTTCAGGAGCTCAAACACTGCATTACAGCAGTGTTTGATAGAATCGATCCTGACATGTTGGAGCGCACATGGCAAGAAATTGAACACCGACCGTATGTGTTACGTGCCACCAAAGGCACATATGTAGAGGTGTATTAAGGTAAGATAATTAAACTCTGATATTTGCTCTTTTAAATGCCGTAAACTGCATTGCTGTAGATCTGTTCGGTTTTGTACAGTTGTCAATCAAAACCCCTAGGGGATTTTTTGACCATGGTGGTTTTACAAGTGACTGTCATAAGCAAAAACAAGGGTGGAAGAAACTATCTCATTTAATCATGATCACCTAGGACAAAAGGTCTATCAATGCACAGCATATAGTCCAAGCTGAACAGATGTCAACCTCACCTCCTAATATCACATCCTGTTTTAACTGAAAGGGTTCTGATAAGTAGCAAGACTTCATTTGTAAAATATAACATTTATTTGTAACTGCAAAAAGTCTTACAGCAGAATGTCACACTTACGTTGGTCCATCAATATACCAGCTCTAGTGCAGCAACTGCCAAGGTCTACAATTATCACATCCTGAGAAATACAAAGGAAAAATTAGCACTGCGTGGGAGTTAATGTACCCTTATTCTCACATTTTTAATAATAATAAAAAACATACATGGAAAAAATTGGCAAAAGATATACACATGTAAAAAATAAAAAGTTTTTTTTTTTTTTTTCATGAAAAGCAATTGTAAACAGATCATTTACTTTCAACATAATTTTATTTGATGTGGCTAATTAAAATTTCACAATAAGCAAATGAAAGATTTTTTCATGCATTTTCAATAATTTGCTTAGTAGCTGGTAACATTGCACTTGCTGTTTTAGCTCTTTAAACAATCTTTTCTCCTAGTCTACACCAAAAGAACATATTGCTACAAATGTGATAATGCCTTTTCCTGAAGTCTGTAAATAAAGGCAACATTTTAGAAGTAATTTAAGGTGCTTTTGCTTGCCTTGCTATAAACAATGTTTTGTTGGAAGTCAAGCATTGCTTCTGTGGTGACAAGATAACTTTTTTTCTGCATTGCCATATCTCCTAATGAATGAATATGAGAAACAAGGATTTTGCCAGCGTTTGTTATTGTTTACAAAAAAAGTCCACCAGCACTTCTTGGAGTTCGGGAGCTAGGATCTATCTCGGCATTTGGCAGGTGAAAAAAAGCATGTTTTGATGACAGTGGTTTTATCATACACAAAGGAAAAATAGTATGTTCTGAAATTGAGAAATGAGTGTACGGACTGAACCGCCTGTGCATTGCATTAAAACAATAAGTGCAACAAATGGATACACAAACTAAAGTTTATAAAGGTAAGCTGTTGTTTTACAATGGAAATAACTGCTATGTATTCGAGTTTAAAAACAGCTTATAATGACATTAAACAATTGCAGTGGAAGGAAAACTTTATCTTCTTTGATTCCTGAAAGAATTGGCATAAACACAAATTTACATATACTTTGCAATTAGTTCTATTGTTTAGTGAAATGATGCTGTGTTTGTTACTTTTGAAGCTGTATTTATGTGATTAAATGATCCACTGATTTAAAATTTAATGCTCACAAGTAAATAAATATCTGCTTTGTATTGTCTTCTTAATTGATCTCTGATCCAGAGTACAAACCTAACTATTCCTGTCTTATCCTGTGTGTGACTTCCTGTAATTGATTCAAGACAATGAGCCACGAGCTACGTAACAATATTTTAAGCTTTTTTCCACAGTCTCATAAAATTACAATCATCAAAGTAGTAATGATGTTTTTGTGGTCCCACAACATCACACAAAATGGCATTTATCAGCAGATGGTCGGATATATTGAGAGAAATGTTTGTGATGTCAGCAAATAAATAGGTGAAGCAGGCAGTTAAAAATCAACAGGTAATATGAAAGATCTAGTTGGCCAAGAACTTCAGCTGCCATACACAATTACCACTCAAATAATCGATATCACTTTTTATACTCTCAGCTGCAAGAATTTTCTTTTTAAAAATTAAATTCCAACAAGAATGCTTGCATAATAGCATTGCCAGATCCCAAAATATATTATTTTCAAGTTCAAGTGATACTTTTCATTTGATTAGTTGTCTTACCAGTGTTTATTACTTACTACTTTATTGCACATTTACTAGGGCCATCCAGAAAGTACCGTTTGAAGGTAAAACAAAAAAATATATATTAATAAGGTGAAAAACATCTAAATATGTGGAGTCAGTTGAATAAATAAATCCATCGCTCTTTCCCCGTTAAGCAACGCACAGCAATCGAAATATTGTTTTTCAGCCGCCGTCAGGGAAACTAATCTCGAATCTCTCGACATCCAGCCGAGCACGTTAGCCTTACACCACAGCGGCCAAAAACAATTTTTCGGTTTCTGTGCATTGCTTAACATGGAAAGAGCGATGGATTTATTTATTCAACTGATGCCACGTATTTAGATGATTTTCACCTTGGATCTTGCCCTTTGGATTATTGCTATAATTATATATATCCAGTGCCGTTAATGCCCAACAGATGGAGACGTCTCAGTAGCTGAGCTCATCTTACGGACTTATGATGTCAGATGCTGACGGAAAAAGAAAAACACGCATAGTGCCGTGAATTGTTGGCCGCTGTGATGTAAGGCTAACACGCTCAGCTGGATACCAAGAGATTCGGGGTTCGTTTCCTCGACGGCGGCTGAAAAACAATTTTTCGGTTGCTGTGCGTTGCTTAATGTGGAAAGAGCAATGGATTTATTTATATATATATTAATAACTAATTTTTAATATGAAATGAATTCTACATGCCTTAATCTACTTTTCAACATATTCCCCGTGGATGTTAAGGCATTCATCACATCGCGACACAGCTCTCTGGATACCCTCCTCATAGAAGTCTGACGCCTGGTTTTTGAGTCGCTGCTCAATCGTCATCTTCAGGTCACCGTCAAACAAAAGATGCGTTTCCAAAGCAGGGACTGCTGTTTCGGTTCAGGTGTGATGTGAGAGATCCAAGTCTCATCCCCCATCACTTTACATATGGCTTAAAAAATCATTGCTTTCATCTGTGTACCACCCCAAAAATTCCAAAGGAGATCCTATGCGCCTCATTTTGTGCTCTTTGGTCAACATGTTTAGCACCTACATGCACACACACTTTGCGGTACTGAAGCTTTTCTGCAAAGATTTTGCACAGTAATGATTCGGAAACTTTAGAGAAATGTTATGAAAGATCACAAATTTCGAAGCGTTGGTTCTCCCTAATGTTTTTCAATTGGTCTGACATTTCTCACATTCAGAAACCTTATCACAGACTTGACTTCACAGTCAGCAGGCTGTTCTATTCACTTTATTAACACACACCACAAGCCTTTGACATAAACATAACCTCATAAAATGGCATCAGGGCATGGCTAACAGATTAGGCAACACAAATGCGCATGTGGGACTGTGAAGTTCATACTTGCATGGGAGTGATGTGTGAACAGTACTTTCTGGATGGCCCTCGTAGTTGTTTTCTTTTAATCAATGAAAATGGGATGGGTTAAAGTTTTGTGGGTTCATTGAAGGACCACTGTTTTTATTTTTCTGAGAGAGAAACTTCTTGCGAGTCATTTGTTAAGAAAGGGTTTGTTGTACAAACTTTGCATTTGCACAAGGGACCGCATATAATTAAAATAAGTATCTTCCACTGCTGTCGTAAATGGGGATGAAAGACCAAACCAGCATAACTATGATTCACACAGAACCATGTTGATGTAGTCAATAGGAATCTTTTTGGTTGGGGGTTTGACGACCAACCACACACACAACTCGAAGGGCTATAAAGCAGTCACTCATCTCTAATTTAAGGCCACTGGTTCCAAGGAAAAAAGAGAGCCAGTGATATAAAACAAACACAACATCCATGCCTCACCAGGATTTGAAAACTGACACATCTAAGAAGAGTGATCAGAAGTCAAAGCCTAGACCACTGTGCCAACAGGGAAACCTGGTACAAACAATAGAAACTATGGATTATAAACTTCACAAAAAAAAAAATAACTAGAAAGAAAAACTGGTACAAACAAAAAAAATTCAATAAATAAAACCACAAATCTAATAGGCTCCATTTTCACCAGGATAACAAAAGATAGCAAGTAAGAAGATGTAAAGTAGTAGCCAACACTGCCAATGAGAATAAGACTGTTAGAGTTTGAGTTTTTTTTTTTGGGGGGGGGGGGTCTAATGATGTAATGCAAAGTTGGGTGATCTCAGTGAGAGGGGTTTGCCTCCACGGGGTGCTCCACTGGGTAACAATGTCACACATGACAGCAACAAGGAAATCTGCGAATTTTGGAAACTGACAATTTTAAGCTTCAGTATAAATTAGTGTTGAGGTAGCAGTTAGTTGTATGTGACATTGGCCAAAAGACCCCAACTCACTGGGTTTTGTTCCACAATCCTTAGGTGGAATGACCAACTGAAACCCTCAGCTGTGGGCTAATCCTCCGCACTGGTGTACTTTCCTGATTAAAAAGACAAAAAAAAAAAAACTTTTACAGACTCTAGTGTGGGATACGGTGGACCTACCACACTTGAGAAGAATAGTTCACCACAAAAATGACATGGAAATGGCATATGAGAAAGATCTTGGCTGAGTGAGTATAAGATTGGTGTATGGAATACTAGAGGAATAAATGGAAAGATGAATTAGGTGATTGAAGAAATGATAAAGGTACAGATTGGGTGTGCTGTGTGTAAATGAAACCAAAAAGAGGAAAATTGAGATAGAAGTGAATGGAATAGCAAGTGTGTGGTCTGGAGTGCTGGATAATGTGAGAGGACAGGCTGGTGTTGTAGTGATTTAAGTGAAAAGATGAACAACTTGATTCACTACAGCTGCATAAGTGAGAGGATTCTTTGGATTTGTTTGAAAGTGAAACTTCACAGAATAGTAATTGTCATAGTGTATGCTCCTTGCCAGATAAGTATAAATGGCACAGTAATTGACTAGGTGAATGAGTTTGTGTATTTAGGTAACATGTTTCACAGAGAGAACAAATTAGATGGTGAAATTAGTAGGCAAGTGAATTCCTCATTGAAAGCCATAGCTGCTTTAGGAGGTTTTCACAGGAATGATGGGTTCTCAAGAGTCTTGAATGGCTGTGTATGAAAATTTAATTGTTTCTACTCTGATCTACGTAAGCGAAACCTGGCTGTTGAAGAAGGGACACAGGAGTTGTTTGTGTGCTGGGGAGATGAGTTACTTACGGGGAGTTTGTGACAAGACACTCTGGTCATGTGAGGAATGAAGATGTGCTGCAGTTGTGTAATGTGAAGCAAAATGTTCTTAGTACGGTGAAGACTAATATTCTTATGTGGTTTGGCCATGTTGAAAGAATGAGTGATGAAATGCTTACTACGAAAAAATGTTCAGCCCAAGTGGCAGGAAAGAGAGGTAGAGGAAGGCCAAGGAAGTCATGGGAGGATCATATTCAGGAGTGTCTGCGTGAGAAAACGGTTACGAGTATGAAGTATAGAAGGTCTTGTGTATGTCGAATGATAGATGTCAGTGAAGCCCGAGTTGTGTGTCAAGATCGCTGTAATTGGAGAGGTTTGATATGGCAACAATAAGTAAATAAATCAGTTAAAAATTTATCTGGTGGTTTGCATTTCTTTGTGGAGCTAATCCCTGAATCTCAGAGAACAGCTTAGTGATATGTATGTATGCATGATGTAATATAAATATACTGACTATTTTTTTTTTTTTTTTTTGCAGATTTTTTTCCAATGACAATAAACTTCAAGAAATGTCTGGAATACAGAAATGTTTGACAAAGTTTATGGAGTAATAGTAATATTCTACTCATCAGTGGTGTATCTTGGGTCTGAGACCTGGGCTATCGCAAACACCCCATACTGTTTTGTTTTTTTTTAATTGCGAAATTTATTTTTCATTTGTTATACAATAGAAGTATTCAAATTTTAGGTACATAATAATTATGAGGATTAGGATTTGAACACTTATTTAATCAGGTACTCTAGCCCAAATCTCCTAGCTTCCTATTTCTAAGTGTTGTTTATGACCTAGGGTCAGACACTCCCTTCCTAAAATTCTCTATATATGGTCTGATCTGGTCACTTATTTGTATGTGAACTCCTCCTTTCCTTGTGTGAATTTGTGTGCTAGGTTTTCATAAAAAGTTTCTTCCGAGTACTTTTTCATACATACAAAGAAAGCTCTTCTCTATTGACAAAAAAAAACAACAGCCAATTAGGAGAATTCGAATTCGTGCAGAAATAGTCCAAAGTAATCGAGGTAGTTGCCTTCAATGCACGATCTTAAAAAACAAGAGTCACTCACAATACAAATTTAAATTCGTTGGCTGAATTTAAAGATTTTATTGTATATAAGAACTTTCGGGTTTCCTAGAACCCATCATCAGACACAGGAGAAGGAATAAATTTAAATAAAGTGTTACGTGAACATAATATAGATATCAGATATGAATATGACATAATGTCACGTGGCATCAAATTGTCAAACGACGTGGCATGTATCATGAAATAAAAAATAAAGGAAATAGAATGCAGGTATACATATAATACTGCATTGTAAAAATAAAGGAAGGTTAGTAGGTATAAATTGTGTTGTTCTCATCAGGAGCCACAACAAAGAGCACTACAGCAGAAATCGAGATTAAGTGATTTCGTCCTCAGTTTGCCTCGTATTCGGTACTGTAAATAGTTTCCAGATTGTAGGTACAGATACTGGAACATTGTCATTACAGCATAAATGTCTCTGAGTAGCAATTACAAGGCTCTCAGTGAACAGCAATGTAGAGACAGCACTAGGTGTTACGATGATGGAAGCATCATTCCAAATTGGATAGTGCAGGCCATCGCAAACGAGTCGAGACAATGCAGAATTTTTAAGTCCATTCTTTACGGCGTATTTATGTTCATTCAGTCTTGTTGCTAGTGTACGTTTTGTAGATCCTATATATTTACTATCTGGAGTGTCATCATCAATACTTTTTAAGGGGATGCTGTAAACGCCAAATTTGTTTAGCTTTGTTACCTGGTCTCGATCTTTAATGCAAATCCTTTAATGCAAAAAACTCAACCTTTATTATGGCTTCCCTCGATGTCATTTCTTTGTTCCCTAATGTTCCGATTAAAACTGTTCATGACATCATTCAGATAAAACTACTTGAACTAAAATACGAACCAGAAACTATCCAATCCATCATTACAGCCTTAAAACTAGTTCAAAACAGATCATATTTTCAATTCGACAACATTATTAATCGCCAAACTGAGGGCGCCCCAATAAGATCACCACTATCTCCGATCCTAGCGGAAATTCTACTACAGCACATAGAAAATAAAGTGCTACAAGAATATCAACAACCTCCGTGCTTTTACATAAGATATGTTGATGATGTACTTCTCTTCTGGGATCACGAACCAGCTGACCTACGAACTTTTGCTGAACACTTATCATCCCAAATCCCGACCATAAAATTCTCCATTGAACTGGAAAGTGAAGGTAAATTGCCATTCCTGGATTTTATGCTTGAACGAGATGCTGTCACTTGCACTTTGCAACACTCTGTATATAGGAAACCCACTTCGGTACCTACGTTGATCCCGGCTTCTTCAGCACATCCAAAAAGCTATAAACTCTCCTCAATATTTTACCTTCTACGCAGAGCCATCACGCATTCATCTAGTTTCAGCAGACGAAAATGTGAAATTAACAAAATTTTCAACATCACCCTAAACCATGGATTTCCCACCTTTATCATAAAAGAAGCTCTTAAGAAGCTCCACCAAGAAAACTCAACTACTCTCCAAAGGGACCAACAACCTCGTAGATATATAGGTTCAATAGATTATTATCCAACCATAACACCTGTTCTCAAAGCCATTTGCAGAAACTTTAACCTGGATTTTGGAATACGTACTACAAACATTTTCCAGTTAATTAAAAAAGATCGAGACCAGGTAACAAAGCTAAACAAATTTGGCGTTTACAGCATCCCCTTAAAAAGTATTGATGATGACACTCCAGATAGTAAATATATAGGATCTACAAAACGTACACTAGCAACAAGACTGAATGAACATAAATACGCCGTAAAGAATGGACTTAAAAATTCTGCATTGTCTCGACTCGTTTGCGATGGCCTGCACTATCCAATTTGGAATGATGCTTCCATCATCGTAACACCTAGTGCTGTCTCTACATTGCTGTTCACTGAGAGCCTTGTAATTGCTACTCAGAGACATTTATGCTGTAATGACAATGTTCCAGTATCTGTACCTACAATCTGGAAACTATTTACAGTACCGAATACGAGGCAAACTGAGGACGAAATCACTTAATCTCGATTTCTGCTGTAGTGCTCTTTGTTGTGGCTCCTGATGAGAACAACACAATTTATACCTACTAACCTTCCTTTATTTTTACAATGCAGTATTATATGTATACCTGCATTCTATTTCCTTTATTTTTTATTTCATGATACATGCCACGTCGTTTGACAATTTGATGCCACGTGACATTATGTCATATTCATATCTGATATTTATATTATGTTCACGTAACACTTTATTTAAATTTATTCCTTCTCCTGTGTCTGATGATGGGTTCTAGGGAAACCCAAAAGTTCTTATATACAATAAAATCTTTAAATTCAGCCAACGAATTTAAATTTGTATTGTGAGTGACTCTTGTTTTTTAAGATCGTGCATTGAAGGCAACTACCTCGATTACTTTGAAAAACAGCCAAGTTGCTCAAATGTACATGTCCTTGTGTAGTTCCAAGATATATCTTGATTCTTTTTAATGCAGAAAAGCTTCTTTTGGCAGTTGCAGTTGTTGAAGGAAACTTTAATATCAGGTCTGCTAATTTGCACACCTCAATAAACACAAAGTCCAATTTATTCAACTTTATGTAACAAGTAACGTCTCTTACCGATTTCTCTTTGTATTCATCAAGGGAATAAAACACCTTTAGTTCATTTTTTAGTCAAGCTGTATCAAAATTTGAAGCACAGAGTTCTTTAAGTCCTGACAGATGTTCAGGAAAGCTTTCACAAAATTTATCAAAACGGTTCGAATCCAATAAAGTCACGAATTTAAGATATAATATCACTGATATTAATTCATTGACACTTCACACAAACTAAAAAAAACTCTCGCAAAACACATGCTGTTACGGGCGGGATCATGCAAGTAACTAAGGTAGTCCAAGCCTTCTCTTTTCTGAGCAAACCGTTGCCCAAAGCAATGGCCCATTCACCCTTCACTCGGTCATTCATGTTGTCATTGAAATGCTAGATGGAGATCGTTTCGAAGGTCTTCTAATCAGAACAGTTAAGACTAGTAGAGCTGGTTGCGTTACGATGATACCATCCCTCCACTAGGAGCCCCGTTGGTCTTCGCTCACGAGAACGATTCTCTTAGTCAAAAGAAGCGAATCCGTATGTGTTTTTTTTTTTTTTGCAGTGAAAGCATTGACATATCTTAATACCGTTGATAATTGACTTTTATTTGTCTATATTTAATTGACTTATTTGTGCATTCTCTGGGCTTCACAGCTAGCCTAGCTAGCCTTGAATACACGCAACTGCTACTCATACATAGCTGTTCGAATTTAGTTTCTCTATGTAAAACTGAAAGTTTTTAATATCATTGTCATATATGAATGGAAAAAAATTCTCAAGTTTATGATTTTCCCAAAGCATTTTTTATAGTTTAGAGATGACAAACCTCAAAACTTGAAAATAGCAGTATAAGCCATCGGAAATGACACAAACAAAACGCAAATTTACTCTTTTTCTATATAAAAAAAATAGAAACTGTTACATCATAACTACTAACCTTGTGGCATTTTAATGGATAGTGAACAGGTTCCACATGCTGGGATGACAGACAGGGTTTGCTGTGAGACTCTAAAGCAATGCTCCACTCATTTAGATCATCTTCATTTTCAAACTTAATGTGAATGTATCGGCCTTGCTAAAAGTATTTCAGAAGGTTTGGAAAATTATTTTTAGAGTTCATTACACTTAAAAATAAACTAATATTTCTATAATAAAATGTTTTCATGCAAAACAATGTACTTAACAAATTTCTATTAAGTGCTATTAATTAAAAAAAATTATTATGACATTAAGTTTTAGGGCAATAACTGCTTTCATTGAACTTTAGTAATAGAAAATTTATTGTAAATCATACTACTGCTTCTAAATTGTTAAAAAATTGCAAAATCATTAACATCCTTAAGAGTTCAGTAAATTATTACAACAATCATTTTAATACAAAACAATCTTATGCACATGTTGTAAGCAACTTCGTCAAAGTGACTGGTACTTCTCATTCTGTTATCGTAAAAAAATTGCAGTATAATTTATAAGGCATTTGTATGGCACTTGCATAATCAAAACCCAAGTGAATCTTGTTTTAGGATATATGGGTGTTCTGTTCAGATAAATAGAATTTTTTTATATTTGGGTGCAGTACTTTTGCATTTTTTTTTTAACTTTTGTAGCAAAGAAGTAGACTATGAACTTCATGGGAACAGGAAGGATGCTAAATTCACTTCCACAATTTTTTTTTTTTTTTTGGATATGGGTACTCAGCTGAACTAGAACATAGTTCCTACTCTTTTCCCACCAAAAAATCTAGGGCATTTCAAGGACTCGTAAAAAATTATTAAGACTATATCCATACCCAATAAAAACTCTTATGAAAGACTAAAAATAAGTAGTAAAAAACAGTCAAAAGGTACAATTAAAATTATAGATACATCTAAACATATGGACATACTTTGGTGAAGTATTATTACTCCACAAGATCTCTTGCACAGAGCTACAGATATACACTGAAGGGCAATTGAATTAGAGACAGCTGGTGTTATGCAAATGTGGCGCTGTGGGCGGCCCTGTAAACGGAAACAACATGAGGTATGCAGCGATCCAACAATACAAGGAGTGATGCGACGGGAATCAGTAAGAGTCTGATGTAGTATGGGTAAGATGAAGGATCTAAGCGCATTTGATCGTGGGCAAATTGTCGAGGCCCGAAAAATGGGTCACTCCATCTGAAGTCGTGAAAATCCCAGTGCCATCCCAGGAGAGGCACTGAGATTTTCACGAGCCACTGTGTCATGGGTGCACCGTGAGTACATCGAATCCGGTAAAACCATTCCTGCAAGGGCCAACAGTGTGTGGATGAGCCGGATCAGCGTCAGCTAGCTCGCATTGTAACAGCGGATAGACGGGCCACAGTGCAAGAAATCACTCTGCAATTTAACGCTGGTGCACAAAATTATGTAAGCAGCCACACCATCCAGAACCATCTCCTTGCTATGGGGTACAGAAGCCATCGTCCCACGAGGGTACCGCTGCTGACCGCACATCACTGGGTGCAAAGATTAGCATGGGTGCGGGAACATCGCCACTGGACCCTAGACATGTAGAAAAACGTTGCCTGGACTGATGAGTCGAGATTCACGTTGGTACATGTGGATGGCAGGATACGAGTAGGGCGCAAACCACATGAAGCGATGGATCCTTCTTGCCAGCAGGGTAGTCTTCAAGCTGGTGGAGGTGGCATTCTCATCTGGGGACTGTTTAAGTGGACTGAAATGGGACCCCTGGTACGTGTGACATCGTCTCTCACAGGTCAACGTTACTGGGATATCCGGGACAATCATTTGCTCCCGTTTGTGCTTCTTCAGCATCCCACTGGGGACCTCATCCTGCAACGAGACAATGCACTGTGCCATCGCTCCCGAATTGTATCCGAATGGTTCGATGAACACTCCACCGACATGACCTCGCTTCCTTGGCCAGCTAGGTCACCTGACCTCAATCCCATCGAGCACATCTGGGCTGTCATTGAGAGAGATGTTAGAGGCTCTGACCCCCTTCATCAAATCTTCGTGAACTGTGGGAGCTTGTTCAGGGGTCGTGGATCTGTATGGCTTCCCAACGCTTCCGGTGTCTTGTAGAGTCCATGCCGAGACGAATCGCCGTCGTCATCAGGGCGAAAGGTGGTGCTACATGTTACTAGACAGGTATCTCTAATTCAATTGCTCTTCAGTGTATATGTATATTGCATACTGTACATATGGAAGATATCATGACCAGAGTAAAGTCTCTGAAATGGCAATCATGTGGACACATTGGCAGGACAGACTACGGATGGGCAACCAAAATTTTAGACTGGATTCCTGGGCTACAAGCATTCAGCAGATCATAAACCTGGTTTGAGATTCTAGTACCTTACACTTACACCCCCTTGCATTCACTTATCTTAGTTCAGAATCACAACAGTGTAAAAACCAGAAATGTGACAGCTACGTGCTCCCGATTCCAAGAGAACATTCCACAATGCAGTGCTGCCACCAGGGACATTTTGGCAATAGCTTCTCTTCAACGAAGTGCGGCTATTCTGAAATTTGGTGAACAGGAAAAAAAATCAAGCACTTTTCAAGGACTCTTACAAAATTCAAGGACTTTCAAGGGCCCCTGAAAAGGAAAATTAATTTCAAGGCATTTTCAAGGACCGTGGGAACAATGTAGAAACAAGCTGTAAAGTAGTTAATGTCTCAGTGTAGTTCAGAGCTGGTTTTCATTAACCCTTTAAATGCTGCACTATTTTCTCCACAAGTTTCATACTTATTATGCAGTTAAAGACTTCAGCTTATTATACTTATATACAACACGTTTTAATAGTTTCTAAATTTTTTTTTTTTTTTCGATGTTCCCATTTGGAAACATTGGCGTTTTGTGTTAACAATTTTGCTACAATTTTATAGAAACTGGATTTTTGGTTATTCAGTACAACCAAGGACTGCTGCTATATATGAGGGATTAAAAATTAAATTTAATTTCAGTTATTAGTTATTTGCACTTTTACCTTAAAGTACTAATTATTGATTAGCTATAATACCTTTGAAATAATAAATTTCATTTACTTAGTTCCTTACTTTATTGTGGTTTAGTGCTCATGGTAAGTTGGGAAACAATGTTGATGTAATCTTTTTCGCACTCAAAACACTTGTTTCTGGTATTTTTCTGGCAAAATTACACAACGTCCTTGTGATGAGGGCACTAGATAGTGGCTGTCAGATGTTCGAGAAGTAGTTGGTTTGTGGCTTCTGGGTCCAGGGTGAGTTGACAGTCACTCTTTTTGGCGAAGAAGATTTATAGTGACTTCCCTTATTAAGTCCAAATGTGGAAGAACATTTTCATGGAGTTCACAATACAAGATCCAGCTTGCCAGAAAGGACATGTTCAATGCATTACTGAACAAGTTCCACCACCACTTTTTGCTGTGGAATTTAGGACGATAGCTACTGAGAAGTCTATCAAGGAGATCAATCCCCCCCCCTACCTTCATTATATTTCTGAATAAGGTAGGGTTGTGGGATATCAATTTTATTTTTCTTGGCCCTTGAAAATCGTTTGACCACTCCGATGGGTTCATATGAATAGTAGTTCGATGCAACTGTGACAACAGCAGTCATTCCAACTACATATGAATATGCTGCCATCACATCAGTAATCAAAATATCCTCTCTCACATTTAGATATTTCTTTTTTTGATTTCAATGGGCACTTTCCTGTACAGAATTCACGGACAGTTCCAGTTGCCTTGATCCCTTTTGTTAGATAAATTCATCAACACATCATGATAAGTAAAAAAAATGATCAAAAAAGACTTCGTGTTTTGAAGGTTGGCCAACTACTGACAGCAACTCAGTCACTACTCTTGTTCCTAGAGGCAAAGCTGGAGATCCTTCTTTTTTTACCACTGTATATTTCCATTGCATATGGGTATCCATTTGATGAACACAACATCCAAACCTTGAAGCCAAATCTAATAGACTTACCTCAAATGAATATCTTACGTGAGCGATGACCATAATATGGAACCATAGATTCATCAATGCTTAACTTTCCGTGAAATACACCGAACTGGTAAAAGTTTTTTTTTATAGTTCTGCATAAAGTGGGGAAATTTTGCCTAGCTTATCATCTGGTTCAAGTTGGCCATTGTCGTTTATATGGAAATATTTTTTTTAACTTCCTAAAATGTTTCCACGCCATAATGGTAGAGACAATCAGTACAGATGTGTCTTTTGATGTACTCCAGTACAGATCTTCAGCAGGTACAAAGAAGTAACAAACCAAAGAACTGAGTGATGCCTTCAATTTCTACTTCAATTCTCATTTTTGTAGAGCATAAAGCTTTGTCATCTTTCCCAAATTCCAGAAAAAACTTTTCTAGTAATTTTTCAGGTTTCTCATGAGGGAGAGGCTTATCAAACTGCACACTTTTTTCCCCCATCGTCGAGTCAAGCTTTGAGTTTTCATTTTTCTTTCACTTAAACTTACCTCACCAGAGTAGTGAGCCTCATATTTTTACTGAAATGCAGAGATGTTGAAGGGACTTCAGGATCTTCAATTTCTACTACCTCTGAATGAGTTTTTTTCCCAACCATAATAATGTCAATGCTTCCACAAACATCAGCTAGGGTAACAGGTTCTAAATTATTTTCATTTACATACTCTTCTTTGGTTATATTTCCTGTCTCATCAGGTGGTAACTGACATAAATCTACATCTGATAAATCTGAATGATTTGAAATATTTTGTAAATATTCAACTGCTTGTTCCACAGTAAGGAAACGCTTTGCCATAGCAGATTTTTGCTTTGCCATAGCAGATTTTTTGGAACGTTGCCTTTCACACAAAGATGCCTAACTGAACAGAAGTCCCAACTCCTGTGTTCCCTGCTATTTGCTTTGCTGCCTATTGTATTAGTTCTTACGTAAACATCCTGTCGACCATTCTAGATTTTATGGCATTACCCACTACCAAGTGTCAAAGTTCAGTTTCAAAGACTTCTGGGGAAAAGCTAAAAAGAATTGTGCATCAATCAAACTCTCAAACATAAACAAGTGATGGTGTGGCTGTTGAATACATTCTGATGGCATTCATAAAAAAAATGCTTCACATGAACCACCAATGTTCCCATTTAGGAACATTAAAAAAAAAAAAAGACACTGATTCTCACTAATGAATAAAGAAATATAAAAATGTATGCTATCACATGATGAACTCAACCCTTCTGCACCTCTCCAGTGAATATTTTTTAAAAAATCAATGTTTTTACAAATTAAAATACAAAGATGTTCAGAACATGCATAAAATTATGAAAAACAGGAGTTTTGAGAAATTTTCAGGTTTTTATTTTATTTTTATTTTTTTTTTTTTTTTGAGGGGAGGCCAGAATAAAAATAGCCAAAAAATATAAAGGACATTCAGTGATTTAAAGAAAAATTTTATTACTGAATTCTTTCTTCCGATTTTTTTTTTCATTGATCGGGAAGTTCATGTTCCCAAATGGGAACATTGGTAGGTAAAAGGTTAATTAATCTCAGTACATTTAATGTCTCAATGTGGTCAGACACTTTTTGATCCTATGAGGTCTGATCAGAAAGTATCGGACTGCACCCCCCCTCCTAAAGTAGGAGGAGTATGGAGTGGTGTGTGATAAGGGCATATTCAGAGGAGGGGGCTTGCTTCCCTCTAAAAGTGTTTCATTTTTTTAAGCTTTTAGTAAAAATGTAACTTACATTAGAAAAAAATAATTTAATAAAAATGCATCAACTTACATCAGAAAAAAATGCTTTATTTATTTTTTGTTCATTAATTTTGTTCTGGTGGATTTCAAAAACTTCCATTTATCGTCAGCCACCCCCCGAAAAAATTTCTATATATGCCCCTGGTTGTGTGGCCTTGGACTTCATTGTGCAAGCACGAATTTGCCACACTATCAGCTGGCTCATTTGGTGCCTGGTAGTTAAGGTTTGGCAGCATAAATTATGTGCCTGTAGCAGTCTTGTGCCACAATGACTCAGCAAGTTGAGCAGAGAATATGCATCAAATTTTTGCCATGAACTTGGCCACATATCAGCTGAAACAATTCATATGATTATCCCAATCGTCCCTCAGGGAGAGAGTCTTCAAGGCCAAAAACAGCATGGAAGGTCTGTAGCAGTCATGCTAACAGCATTTTTTGACCATCAAGGCATGGTTTATTATGATTACACTCCAGAAGGACAAACTGTAAACAATGAAAATGAAATCGTTTTGATTTATGAAATGTTCCATGCAAACAAGGATTACTATCAGTCAGTTCTATGTCATCTACGAGATGCAGTGTGGTGGAAGAAACCTATACGCAATGATTCACATTCAGAAAACTCAATCATATACATGTTTTTCTGTAACAAAACATAAAATTTCCCAATGATATCATTTTACCATATTTTCTGTATGCCCCCTCCCTTAAATTTTTTTTCACTAATTACAAAAATTATGAAGTGAGCACTTGTCTTCAGTATTAATTACTTAAATGCATAATTCCAAAACAAGATTAAAATATTTGCAGTAAAAGCAAGGAAGAGCAGAAATGACTTACCCTATTATCAACAACTACATTCTGTTTATCATAAAATTTGACTGTGGCATACTGTAATGGAATGCGAAACAAAGGATCTTCTTCTTCACTTGACTGAAATAAAAGGGGATAGCCATTGATATTTAAAATAACATAAGGCATCAAAATGACTTAAACAGCATAAAAATTGCACAGCAGATTGAAATAGCTAATTTGAAAATACCATAGAAATCTCAAAACTTTATTTCAAATTTTTTTAATATCATATTTCAGAATACTGAAGAAGACTTCAAAAACAAACCACCACAGAAAAGGTTATAACACATTATCATTCATCATTGTCAACCATTATCATCAATCCACTGCTGGACGAAGGTCTCCCCAAGTTTCCTCCACAACGGTCTGTCTTGTGCCAGTCTCCTCCATGTCACTCCCACATACTTTCGAATTTCATCCACCCATCTCCCATGTGGTCTTCCTCTGGGTCTTTTCCTGTCTCTTGGAATCCAATCTAAAATTTCGGCTGTCCATCGATGGTCTGTCCTTCTGGCAGTATGTCCAGCCCATTGCCATTTCAGGAATTTAACTCTGATCATGATGTCTTCCACTCTTGTCATTTTCGGATCCACGAGTTCCTCTTCTTATCTCTTCTGGTTACACCAAGCATGCACCTCTCCATGCTTCTTTGAATTGCCTGCAGCCTTTGTATGTCTCTTTTAGTCAAGGTCCACGTCTCTGCACCATACGTAAGCACTGGAAGGATGCATTAATCAAACACTTTTCTTTCAAGACATAATGGCATATTGCTCTTGAAAACTATGCTGTTTCTTCCAAAAGCTCTCCAGGCAAGTTGTTTACACCAATTAATTTCTTCATCAATGTGACCCTCACTTGATATCTGCTGTCCAAGATAAATGTACGTGTCTGTTATCTCCAGCTTTTCTCCATCAATCGATAAATCTTCATTTCTTGAAAAAGCATTGAACATTTACTTTTGTCTTCTGAAAGTTCATTTTTAAATCCCACTTCTTTACTCTTGTCAGCAAGTTCCTGGATCATACTCTGCAGCTCTGATGGGGTAGTTGAAAAATGACTATGACAACAGCAAAACGAAGGTGGGTTAGATAATCTCCATTAATCTTTATCCCTTTGTTTTCCCAGTTCAGTGATTGAAAGACAATTTCCAATGTGGCATTAAAGAGCTTCGGAGATATGGAGATAATCTCCATTAATCTTTATCCCTTTGTTTTCCCAGTTCAGTGATTGAAAGACAATTTCCAATGTGGCATTAAAAGCTTCGGAGATATGGTGTCACCTTGTCTCACTCCCTTTCCAATTTTTATGTGTGTTGTATTTTCAAACAGCCGAATCTTTGCACTTGCATTTTCATAGATGTTATTAATAATATTAATGTATGCATCTTCAGTACCGCAGGATTTCACAGCCATTGTAATTGCTGATGGTTTCACCGAATCAAAGGCTTTTTCATAATCGATAAAAGCCATGCACAATGGAAGTTCATATTCCCTCGCTCTTACAATTAGTTCTCTCAGTACGTGGATATGATCTATTGTGCTGTAGCCACTCCTGAATCCAGCTTGTTCTCTCGGTTGAGCCATGTCCAGTGTTACCTTCAAGCGATGTGAAAGAACTTTAGTGGAGATCTTAGAAACCACTGATAGGAGGCTGATAGGTCTGTAGTTCCTGAGATCCTCAATGTCACCTTTTTTATGTAGCAAGATCATTGTAGCGTTGTTCCAATCCTCAAGAATTTTCCCTTCATTAAGGCATCGAGTGAAAATTTGGGCGAGTACTGTTTCGATTTCTCCACTTGCTTCTTGTATGATGTCTACAGTAATTCCATCTTCTCCTGGAGCTTTTCCCCGCTTCATGTTCTTGATTGCATGTGCAACTTCTGCTGGAAGGAGTGGAAGAACTCTGGTACTGGTACCTTTCATGATGTCTGGAGTACATGTATCATCCCTTTCATATAATTTGGAGTAGAAATCTTTCACTTTTGTCAAAATTTCGCCTTTATTTCTTGTTACAGAACCATCTTTTCTCAGTGCCATAATCTGTTTTCTTCCCTTACTGAGATGTCCCTTTGCTATCTTTAGGCTTTGGTTGCTTTCAATTGCTTTCCTCACTAGTTCACAGTTGAATTTCCTTACGTCTTCAGTGATACTTTTTCATACTGTCTTGCATAGTTCTATATATTCCACTTTGGAAGTTGCATCTTCTTTAGTTGTCCCCATCTCTCTTCTTTTTTGCATCAGCATTTTGGTTTTTCCTGATAATTTGTTCACATGCAACTTGTTCTTAGACCCAGCTAATTTTCTTGATGTTTCCATAAGAGCTTCGGTTACTTTTCTGTTAACTTCAGAAATATCCACTTCTTCCAATGTTAGGCCTTCTAAAGCAGAGAATCTGTTCTTCAGTTCCAACTTGAAGGTATTATGGTGTTTTTTAAGGTTGGTTATGTCAATACATTTTGTTTGTCTTATGAGCTTGCCACGTTCCAGTTTAGTGTTGAGGTGCATCTTACATCTCACCAATCTATGGTCACTACCTGTGTTGAACTTGTTTAGCACACTGCAGTCTTCTATGATGATTATTTTTTTTTTTTTTTTTTTTTTTTTTTTTTTGTTACACATAATAAAATCAATTTCACTTGTCATCCCATTTGGATGTCTCCAGGTCCATTTCCTGTGTGGCTTTTTCTTGAAAAAGGAGTTCGAGATGAAAAACCCTTCTGCCCCTGCAAACTCAAAGAGAGTATTTCCACGCTGGTTTCTGTTGCCGTGACCGAATTTACCTACTGAAGTTTCATTCTGTTGCCCTATTTTTGCATTGAAATCTCCTATAATTATCTTCAAGTGCTGCTTACCTTTACTATACCCTGTGGAGTCCGCAATTGGACAGTACAGGTTAATGGTCATCAGCTAGTCTTTACCTTTATTATTTAGATGACGAATTTCCTTATAAATTTCTTCAATTTCTTCTTCAGGATGACTTGTGGCGGGTGCGTAAGTTTGAATAATCTGAGCCTTGTATCTTCTCGAGAGTTGGATAACGAGTCGTGCAGCTCTGTCAGAAAAACTTTCAACTTCTACAACTTTATCCTTCAGTTTTTTTGTTTATTATAAATCCAACACCACTAGTTCTGCCAGTAGCTGTCCCACGATAGTAGAAGAGATGTCGACTTTTCAGTTCAATGAGATCTTCTCCTTTTCTCCTTACCTCACTTAGCCCGACGATGTCCCACTTGATCCTTTGTAGTTCCTCTTCCAATTCAAGAAGCCTTGAATCAGAAGATAGGGAGTGTCCATTATACGTAGCCAAGGTCATCATCAGATGGCAGCCTAGTCCGGTCCTCCGGGGATTCTTAGCACCCTCTGCCTTCATGTCACACTGGCCATTGCCTTGCCTAGGTACATTCCAGCTGCTGGAGACTGAGGGCCAAGATTTAAGTTGTGGAGTCATTTTGGAGGGGTTTGGCCATAACTCACCACACTGGCCAAGCGGGTTGGTGAGTGTGGGATAGCATTTCCTCTAATCCCGATGGTATAGTTATACCGCTATTGGCGGTCGTCAGAGCCCCTTTATAGTGGGAGCAGGATGCACAACGAGAAGGCGGGGTTGACATTTGTCAAGGAGAGGCTGTGATGTTACGCATCACCTGACCTTACATCCTGAAATAAAGTTTATAAAACATTATATAGGAGCCAAACTTAGAACACGACTCAGGTCAATCACAGTGAATATAGGGCTGACAGTAACTCTACTAATAGGTGCAAAACTTGTCATAAAAGATGTGTTACTAAGATTTTATCACATTTTTGTAATTTAAATTGTTTTCAATATAACATAAAACAAAATTGGTAATGAGATTAAGAAACTTACTTTATAACAGTAAAAGTAGCTTCTGTCAAGAACTACAAAATACAGGCCTCCACAATTGACAAAAGTTCCTAAAGGAAGAATCTGCAACATTCCACAGTGTTTTTCATCGTGCATCTCAGTGTGCTAGTAAAAGAGCAGAGATTTAGACATTAATGTTAATTTCTGTTGCTTAACCTTGAAAATTACTTTAATAACCATAAAACAATATATATTAAAGTTGGCTTAATCACATGATTTCTCCAAACATACTTTCTACATGTGGTTAAAATAAATCCAAAATTTGTTTATTACTAATTATAAGCGTCTTCTCAGCATTGCCAAAATATTAATCTGCCAATGAACTACATAGGGAATAATGTTGTTATTGTTGCAGTGGCACAAAGGTCAGAATGGGCCAAAAAGTCCAAGCATCACAATTAATCACAAAAAAAAACACAAACAAAACTGTAACATCACAAACATAAAAGAAAAACACACCTAGAAGACAACAAATGGATCACTACATGCAGAGCCCACTTAAAAAGACAGGGGGCCCGGGTGCTGTACAGTATTTTTGAGCTCCAGTATTAGTGGTACATCTAGGATTTTAATATGGGTGGCCGAAAATAAAATACCCACGAGGAAACATTCCCAGCATATGATGAGGAAGTGATAAAAATATCCCCACCATATTGAAGTCAGTATCCCATGATTCATGGATGAATCAGTGTTAGCAAGAAAATATAAAAATGCATGGTTGAAAAATGGACACCAGTTCAGTTCTGCTTTAATAATCCCTCCCCCTCCAGGGTTCAGCTTGTTGAAATTATATCGTAGTGGACAAAATGCTACGATCCAATCATGATTCAAATGAATTCATAATGTATGAAGATTTCCTCCAATTGCAGATATGTAGCACAAAAAAACATCCGTAATGCTTTCGAAAGATTTGAGGATGGACTGGGGCGACTATACTTTTTGTGGACTCCTATAAAAGGGGAAAGAAACAAATTTTTTTTTCATAAGGCAGTTTCTTATAGTTTTCACTGTGATGTCTGCAAAAAAAAAACTGGAACACCGTCAATTCTTCAAGCATCCTACATAATTCTAGGACCCCATGAAAATGTGGGGCTTGAGGTAAATGGGCTCTGACTACATGAAATGGTATAAAGAGCTGACGCACAATACAAAAGAAAAAACACCAATATGACAGAAAGTAAAATGCAGAACACACATCACAGTGACCACTTAAAAGGCAATCCAGTATGTGGGTGTCTGAAGCTTAGTTTTCAGGAAGCCAACAGAAACTAACTACAAATAGCATACACAAACACCATATGCAAATTTCCACTGTGCCTCAGGATTATTAATAATTTTTTACCACACACAGATACAAATTTAATTGAAAACAAGAACACCGGAAAAGTACATAAAAGATATGAAAGTGAAATTAGACAGCTTGTTGGGACAATGAGGAAATTTCTTTTGTATCTTGCATTTTTTGGCCACTTCTATTCCATGCTCCATGAAACCCCAAAGATCACTTAATCAGTCATCACGAAGGAAGAAATACCCTTAAGACAAAGTTCAGGAAAATACTTTCGGAGATCTATGTCCAGCAGTGAATGGCTGCTGCAGAGGATGATATAGTATTTTTCATTCCTTAGTCCTTCATGCTTTTCCATATTGTGCACAGGCGAACCATTACGTTATGACCACCCCCAGCCTAGAGAAATGAGCCTGCCTGGAGACCGAACGGTGGGACAGGTGAAGTTCACAAAGCAGTATGTATACAACCCGAGGACCGGCTTTTGGTTAGTAGAGTGTTTGGAGTCAGAATGGGAAAAGCTGCAGATTTATCAGTTTGATAAAGAACAAACTGTGATGGCACGGCGCCTCAGAATTACTATCTCGAAAATAGTGCAGCTTGTGGGTTGTTCACGTGCCGCTCTAGTGAGTACTTATCAAAAGTGATGCACAGATGGCCAAACGACAAACCGTCATCCAGCCACGAGTCGTCTGCAGCTCATTAATGCCAGAGGGGAGCGGAGACTAGCGCATTGTTCACAGTGACCGCAGGGCGACAAATCACCAGCAGCTACAACAGTGGTGATCAGAGCAATGTGTCACAGCACACACTGCAGCCTTCTGCGCATGGGCCTGCGTAGCCAAAGACCCAGCCGGGGCCCCATGCTCACTGCATGTCATTGGCAACAACACATGAAATGGGCCCAAGATCAAGATTGGACCACGGATGACTGTGGACTGGTCTGACAAAACAAGATTCCTGGTGCATCATGTAGACAGCTCAATGCAGATATGCCGATTACCAACGGAGGCTATGGCACCTGGATACACTGTTGGGTGGAAACAGGCCAGCAGCGGCGATGTTATGCTATGCTATGGGCGATGTTTCTTCGGACACTTTAAGCCACCATTATTCCAATAATAGCATAATCCCCGACGGCTGTCAGGTATCTGAACTTTGTTGCGGACCAAGTTCACCCATACATGGTAACTGTGTTCCTTGCTGATGATGGCCATTACCGACAGGATAATGTACCCTGCCACATTGCCAGAATCGTCGAGGAGTAGTTCGAAGAACATGTTGGTGACTTTCTGTTAATGCCCTTGCCTCTAAATTCCCCTGACGTAAACCCAATCGAACATTTGCGGTTCAACTTGGAAAAGCAGGTTCGTGCTAAATCACCATCACCCCAAAATGTACGAGAACTGGAGGATCTGCTGTTGACATTATGGTACCAGATACCCCACGATACCTATCGCCACTTCATCAAATTGATGCCTCGTCGAGTGGCTGCTGTTTTGTGCTCCCTAATTTAGGTGGTCAGAACATAATGCTCATCAGTGTATGTATGCTGCAAACTGACATTTAATGTAAAATCTAAATATTACTGCTTTCTTATATAAATTCCTATTGTACTGTGGAATTAACTTTTTTACGGGTCTTATAAGAGGTTATTATTCAAAAAAGTTGGTGGTCAAATTTTCGAACTAAAGCCTAGTTCGTCATCAGGACTACGTCACTGAAGTGGTTGCTGTCACTCTGCTGGAAGAGTCCAACCGCAATTATCGTTAATTGTGGTACTTCCAACTGTGTGGCAACAACTACTCCAGTGACGTACTAGGCTTTAGTACAAAAATTTGACCACCAACTTTTTGAATAATAATCTCTATAAGACCCGTAAAGAAGTTAATTCCACAGTACAATATGAATAGAGGTGCCATAAATTCATTTACAACTAAATTCCCATTTTTCCTGTGTTTAATACATACACATGCATCCAGAATTTCAACAGAAAAATTAGTAGTCAGATTAGTTTTATCACAAAAAATACCTAGTACCTTCCAAGAACAGAAATTATATAATTTCCAGGGGAGGGAGAGTACCTTCTCCCCTATCAGTGCCCATGCAACCCAGAGTTTCTGGATCATCCTGTATGATAGGTAAATAAAGGAAATGAGCAAGTTGACAACAAAAATGTCACCAAGAAGACAAAATACGAATAACAGTCAGAGGTGAATTACATGTCTCACATAAAGAAGAAATGGTACTCCATAGCACGTACTGGTGAGTGAAACAATGATGCCCAATGCAGAAATGTGCAAGTACAACTTCCTCCCTATGGATCTGGCAGAAGCTTGAAGACCACATCTGAGGGCCAGCTTAATACAGTGCAACTTCCTCCTTATTAAAAAAACAGTTTGTTTCCTACCTACTGGTCCCCCAGAGCCAGCCACTGATTTCAAAAGACAGAATACAAGTTCCCATGGAGATGTTCCACCTTTTGGACAGAAATACAGCATGCTTTCAAAAAAACAAATGCAACTCCCTGTAGTGGTGTTCCATTTTTTAGACAGAATTATATTACAGATGTTATTGCATGTTATACATTCCAATTTTTTAAGTGTTCATATAAGTCAGGTTTTGATATTTCTTTTAGTGCTTCTGATATGTATACACTAGGTTCAGTTTAGTTAAACCTAGTTCATTCGACCGGTAATCTATAATATACTCCTGCCTCTTTTAATATACTAGTTTTATCTTTATCTTAATATTTGTGTAATACTTTGGACTTCATCTGTAAGTGCAAGATTTATCCTAGTGTACAGGACCACATTAAATATGCACCAGTTTGCCTAATGCAATTTAAAAACATAAGTATAGCAAAACCAAAATGAAAAATTAGCTAAATTTCAGGTGAGTCTTTATTATTTACTTATTTATTTGTCTTTAAGCCATTAGAGATATGCAATGGAAGAAAATGAAATTTAATTATCAAAGCTTATAGTAGTCCCATGTTTCATAACTGAAAACTGATAGAGAAATGCTGGCTAGAACCACAGGGCTGCTATCCAAACTGACAATCATCTTGGAACAGGAAATGCAACTTGTACCACTCCCAGCCCAACATGCCTTTTCATTGAAATCAGCTACTATCTTTTCACTTCTTATCTCCATCCCAACCCTTTCCTGGAATCACATTCTAACTCTCTGTATTTGATTACCAAAAGAACCTGCACCTCAGTTTACATTAGCAAACCAGTTCCCTGTTTCATGCAATAAGTTTCATCATTCTCTCTTTGAACACAGGGAGAAATAGCAACAAGCAATGGAATGATATTTTTTATTCTCCATAGTTATGATTTCCCTAAATGTGAAGAAATAAGTAAAATTAATAATCTTCAGTTGTCACTTCCACTAAGCAGAAAAAGTTTGAACAAGTATTTTTTTGGCTAACTGACAAAAAAAATGTGGCTAATGATTTTTAATGGGCCTACAACTTTGGCTTCCACAATGATTTTCATAGAGCTACCTCTGGTACAGGAACTCCAAGAGATTACCATGCTAATATCAAAAACCACTGACAAAAAAATATAGGAAAATAAGGAAATTTTGCAGATATATGAATCCTAAGTTGTACAAGCATGTCACTATCTAATGTGAACTATCTTACTTACATCTTGGAATATTATGCAGCTGTACTTCAACATGCACTTCATGTTTTGACACCATTAATGCTGTTTTCAGTTAACACAATTTTCTTCAAAGTTTTTACTTTTATTGTAGGCACTCAAAAGTTCATCCAAATATTACAAAAAAGGCAAAATAATTTTTAACTCAAAAGTTAAGTTTTTTTATTTATTTATTAACTTAAACAAAATAAAGTTCTGCATAGTAACATGCAAATACACAATGCCATCACAGTGGTATTTTTTGACACTTAAATGCCAGTAAGGCACGTCATTTTCAAATGAGGACACAAAAGACAGGATTGATTGATTGTTTTGCTTTAAGACAAGGGACTGTTCAAAAGCATTCCATCTACCTTTGGGTTTTTAACCTCATGGTTAGTAGGATAGACCACCCCTCAAAGAAAATCTAGAATGAAACTTCAGCACACAAGAAGATGGTATCTTAAAAGCAATGCCCTCAACTAGATATGTGTACTATGTTTGGCAATTTTGGTAGAAGGTTTGAGAACAAGAGTGAGGTGCACCAGAGGTTCATTATGCAATTGCTTACACAGAAGTATGTACAATCCTAATTTATGTAGTAATTTTAAAATATTGCAGTATTCTCCAAATGTGATAATCACCCTGTCAGCATAGATGTGTTTCTATCATTCCTTTCTTCTGTTTTAACAGAAAGCAGTCTAAGTGAATAACAAGTCCAAGTGCACCACAATGTAGTTATTTTTGTTGTTGTTTAATTTAAGACATGGGACTGCTATAATATTGTTTACCACTGGTTTAAAATGTTGGTGATGAACATTCAGGGAAAAACTTGCAAGCTAATGAACCTTATGAGAAAGTTGGAAAAATTACCAATGTAACAACACCTCATCACTTGGACACTTAAAATAAGTGATTGTATTTCTTTTTCTAGTATTACTGGAAACTGCAAAAAAATACACAGTCGATATTGTGCAGAAAATTATTTTTTTTTTTTTTTTAAGGAGGCAATATTATACACTATCAACCAACAAGTAATTGGACACCTGTGATAGCAAAGGAAAACAAAGTTTATTCACCTTCAATAGTTGGTGGAGCCTCAACGAGCAGCGATTACAGCTGCGATCCTCTGGGGCATACTCTCAACAAGGCGTTGTACGACGGCTAGCAGTATTTTTTTCAACTCGGCTTGGAGAAGACAGGTCAGTTCCTTCACCGATTTCGGACGGCGGTGGCACCCCTTAAGTCGACGTTCCAACTCGTTGCAGAGGTGCTTGATAGGGTTAAGGTCCGGGCTCTGCACAGGCCAGTTCATTCAATTAACCCCATCGTCACCGTACCAGGCCATGGTGGACCTTGCAACATGACAGGTGGCATTGTCATCCTGAA
Organism: Macrothele yani; assembly: GCA_039090855.1. Taxonomy (NCBI): domain Eukaryota; kingdom Metazoa; phylum Arthropoda; class Arachnida; order Araneae; family Macrothelidae; genus Macrothele; species Macrothele yani. The sequence continues at coordinate 153,466,991 of CM077011.1, forward strand.
AGTAACATGGGTTCACCCCGTAAAACTGCCACAACGTAGGAAGCGCATGGTCATCCAAAATGGTGCAGTAGGTCTCGGCATTGAGTCCACCAGGAATTGTGACCAAGGGTTCCGTGCCATACCAGGAGAAACACCCCCATAGCATAATTCCACCGCCGCCGAACTTCACAGTTGGCACAATACATTCCGGCAGAAGGCGTTCTCCAGACAGACACCAAACCCAGACCCTGCCATCCGAATGGCAGAGGGTGAACCTTGATTTGTTGCTCCAGAAAACCTGTTTCCACTGTTCAACGGTCTACTGTCGATGTTCTTTGCACCACGTTAGCCGAGCAGCGCTATTGGACTTGGTGATCAAAGGCTTGTGGGTGGTAGCACGTCCATGATAACCGAGCAGATGGGCTTCCTTACGGATGGTATTCATCAAAAGAACACTCCCGGATGCCTGTTGAAACTCCTCGCGGATGTGGCCCATCGATTTGGTGCGGTTCTTCCGAATTTCTCTGGCCAGCACCCGTCGGTCTCTAACTCCCAGTTTTGTGGGTCTGCCAGGTCAGGGCACATTCTGACAGTCACCTCTCATCTTCCACTTGCCTATCACGTAGGCCACTGTTGATTTTGGGTACTTCAACTCGCTGGATATGTCACGTATGGATCAGCCATTTTTGTGATACCCGACGATTACACCTTTCTCGAAATCAGAGAGCTCCGAACTACGTGGCATCTTGCATGCGACTGGTTGAGTTGTTTCCCACACGATATTTAACGGCGGCGGCCATGACGTGTATCAGGACCGCAGATATCATCGATTGCAGGGGTGTCCAATTACTTGTTGGTAGATAATGTATTTCGCATCACAGTACGATAAGCACTTCAGCCTGTATTAGGAACATATTCAGTAAGTGATAAACTTTAAATTTTATCTTAAATACTTCTTTCACCTTATTGACTCAATTATAAATACTTTTTAGCCATAATTTTGACCACAATTATAATTAAATAGGCATGGGAAATAAAAAGGTGCCCTAGCCTTTAATAAAACCCATAATTGACATCAGAGGCCAAGCGATATTTCCCATTTTTAATTCAGGACTAACCAGCTAACTATTACAGTGAAAGCAGAAAAACAAGCACATAAATGCCTTACCAGAGACTAAAAACCTTTAGTCCACATGCCCCCCCCCCCACCACACACACACACACACAATTAAAAATTGGCAACCCTAAATGCTCACCCTCATAAAAAATATATATATATAGAACAATACTACCTCACATCTGGTTCTAGTGTATGTTTCATAGCATTTTTTAGAAATTTAAATTAAAAAAAAAAAAAAAACTTTCATCCTTAATTCATTGCAGCAAGACTGATCTATGAGCTTCAAACTCAAAATTGATGAACCATAATGCTCAAACTCACTGATCTATCAGGAAACACAGAAACAACCTTCCTTGCTATGAAGCAGTTCAGGTGAAAAACCTTGGTGGCGCAGTGGCATGAGCAGTGGCTTATGATCATTCATTCATGAAGGGGCCGGGTTCAAATCCCGGTGAGGCATAGATGATGTGTTTATCTTATTGCACTGGCTCTCTCCTTTCCCTGGATGCAGTGGCCCTAAATTAGGGATCAGCGACTGTTTATAGCCCATTGAGTTGCTCACCGTGGTCGTTAAACCTTCAATAAAAAAAAATGAGTTGCTGAAATCAGTGGGAATAATCTGAATTAGCAAAGTTTGACTGCATTGCTCTTCAGCAGCTATTTGTACTGCAATCTGTACTCTGACACAGAATACCATTTTTATTACAAATCTCCAAGTACTCTGTAGTTAAGTGTTTTCTTATTAGGCTTGCATTAATTCAGGCATGAAGTGTGCACATGAAGTTACCTCCTACACACATACATACATCTCCAGAAGCTTTACTGTCATCACCCCACATCAAGGAAGTTCAGGTGTAATACAAATAATAACAGTTCGCCATAATAAAATTTGCTTTTGCACTCCAGGACATTTTTATTGACCTTACCTTCAATTCAATCTCAAATGAACAAGTTGTGTCCAAATTAGGCTTTTTCTTTAGTTGTTTAAAAATGAAATATTCACTAGAAGCCAGATCTGAAGTTTAACTCTTTTAAGTAGCTATTGTTGTTCAAGATTAAAAACTGTACACAGAAGATAATTCATGAAGAAGCAGGTCATGGCTGACTGAATTTCTTGATAAAAGGACCTCTAGTGACCAAAGTACACCATGCAAAATGCAAAGGAACACATAAAAAGCAGGATATTACACATTAATTCTAGTCACTGCTTCATCTTGTCACTTTCAAATCTCACAACACAGCAACATTATGAAACCTCAGTTACTGATATCTCACTTGACCAACAGAAAAAATTCTTCCATGTGCAAAACTCACTGAAAGCACATATACACCACACCCATCCACAAATCTGCCCAACCCCGCCACAATAATTGGGCCACCCAAAACCCCGTCATTGCTATAAATAAGTCAGACACCTAACTGCTGTGATTATCAGTAACCATGGTAACCTAAATTAGTTTAATCCTAAGCAGATAGTTGCTGTGAGGAAGATGAGGTGCTCCATCTCCATTACAGAAGAGAATCTGGAATTTTTACATGCAATCATCACACATGTACTAAGACCAGGGTTGGTCATTTTGCTGACAAAAGGTATTTTTGCCAGGATAGTGGCAAAAACTGGTAAAAACCAGGCAAAAATGGAAAAAACCAGCAAAATTGGGAAAAATGTCTTTAAATAAAAAAAGAGATGAAAAACTTATGAAATAAAAGAAGGAATTCATGTTACCTGTTTTAATATTTTTACCTCACTGAGGATGTACAAAAATGCTATACTTGTTTTTGTTTTTGAAGAATGCCAAAAACAACACTTTTTTGTTGCTGTTTCCACACCAAGTCTGTTTCGAATATTTGAATGAATAAACGCAAAGTTCGAAAAAGTCCTTTCAATTGTAGCTGAACTCGCAGGACAAATTTGAAGGTGAGCTACAAAACCACCTTCTTTGATATGTCACAGGCACCTGATACACTGTTCCACCATTTTTCAGCAGTCAGTGAAATTATTACATTTTCTGAAAAGTACATTGGAGGGAATGGCCTATATTTTAAACCAAATTTTAAAGCATAAGGCAGAAACTCAGAATTTATGTCTTCCAGCCATTTTCTTGCAATTTCTTTCTGCTCATTGATGAGATATTCACCTCTATATTTTGGATGTAGTAAGTATGAAGCCAAGTGGCATGGTTGAATAGCTTTCTTAATACTTTTCTCAATTATAGCATAGTGAGGATGTAAGACATAATTTCTTAGCAGGGAACACCATAAGCTACAAGCATCAGCTATTGTAGCAGAATCACTTTGTAAAATATTTAAAGCATCTGCTACAGGTTTCAATGTCAGAAGCAGATCTTTGACTTGACTATAAAGATTAAAATCTCGTATATTATGTACTATGTTTTGGTCCATTATGTCATTGTGATCATTAGAAATCGTTGTGTAGGCACTGTGGTTGCGTACAAACGATTCCAGACAACTTATCTGACTATTCCACCGAGTGTTGCATGGTAACTACTCAGGTCTTACAGAATCAGCACACTCTTTAAGCCAATCTCCTGGAGCATGATGGTTTCGAAAATATTTCTGGATTTCAACGACATGCTTCAACACATTTGAAGGAGATATATCTTCCCCCAAAAGGTTTAGATGATGAGCTGAGCAGCCGTATCCAACCATTGCACTTTTTTGTGCTATTCCTGTTCTTATCTTTTCCATATTTTTGGCATTATCTGTAACAATACTTTTTATTTTACACTGGTACACATTTTCCACTTTAGCAATGATTCCATTGACCTTTTCAACTAAATATTCAGCAGTCTTTTTGGTTGTCCCCGAATTTTCAACATCCACAACACGTGAAGATTTTCCAACACACGCAGCTGTTTAGGCTCGTTGTGAATGTTGCTCCAGCCATCTATTACCAAAGTACCTTGCTTATCTTTAAAACTTTCATTTGTTGTTCAAATTCAGTGTAAACATCATTTAGCAGTGCACTTGAAAGATCTTTCTGAGTGAGAGGTTTGTACCCAGGTCGTAATGCGTGGATTAAGTTTTTGAATGCTTCTTTTTCAACAACAGCAGATGGTATGTTGCACCCATAAAATAGTTTTGCAATCAAAATATCAATTTCAACCTTTTCATTACTTAGTGTCTTCACTACAAATTTAAGTTGTCTTGCAAAATCTTTGCCTTCTTAGCAGCAGGCTCATTCAGTTCTGTTGTCAAATGCTGAATGTCATTATCCCTATTAATGGCAATTGAAGTTGAAGACGGCAACAAATTGTCAAAATCATTATCTGAAGGAACCTTTAAGCACATGCTCACATGTGTTTTCATTCTTGCTGCTTTGTTGCTATGTATATTGCCACACTTTTTGCATTTGGCAGTCTGCTTTCCATTAATTTCTAATTCTTGAAAATGCTCCCATACAGGATCTTTTTTTCTTCCACCTTTAAACATTATTTAAATTTAGCAAGTCAGAACACACATCCAAAAAGGAAGGGTTAACTAGCACTATATTGACATACAACAGCTTCCAATTCTTTGTGTCACCTCATTTAGCAGAAGAAACTTCTAGTCTTGACCACCACCAGCTGAAACTGGTTCTGCCTGATACTAATCCCCTATCTCAACTCCCTCTAAGGCATTATCTTTCAGTGTCAGCTTCCTTGTCAATTGGAAGTAGAAAACACATGCAGAACCAGTTTCAATGAATCCAGACAGAAGGAGATCTGTAGAGCATCCTCATTTTAGCAGTAAAAAAAAATATTCTTGAATATTTGTTTAGATGAGCATTTTTCAAACTATTTAGTATTTACAAACCAAACGTAACAACTACTATTGAAATTGTAATTTTTTTTATTTTTTTTTTTTTTTGGCAAAAATTGACAAAAACGTATTTTTGCCAGGACGGTTTTTACCGTGGTTTTTTCCACGTTTTTTTCCACTGTGGCAAAAACATGCCAACCCTGACTAAGACAACATCGAAAGTGGCAGGAGTCAAGGAAAATGTTGTCGAAGATGAGACACTGATGTTCTGCGCTACCTCTCATGTATCATAACGGCAGAACAGAGGGCTTTGTGGAAAGGATAACATAACACTGAACGGGGTACCAACAAACAAAGGTTTGTGCAAAGACCATCTGATGTTTGATGGCATGACTCGCACATGGCAGCCGACACCCTGCTATATCCCAGTCATGTCACGAGGTTATGATGCCACAGTGGATGAAGGAACATCAACACTGGAGTGTGAATGACGGGAAGTGGGTATCTCCATCTGACAAATCAAGGTTCCAAGTACAACACGCCGACAGGAGGGTATGTGCATGATAAAGAGCACATGAGGCCATGGACTGCAACTGTCTAGTTAGGATATTAAAGGCTGGTGAAAGTTGTGTCATGTCCTGAGACATGTTTATGTGGGCCACATTGTGCACCTTGTAACTAATGGGACTACCATTATCATACAAGGCTATGTTGACATCCTTGCCAACCACCTACACCCAATTCATGGAAATCCATTCCCCCACAGAACAATGCCTTCTTTTCAAAAAGACAATGCTCCATTTCATACCTCCCACTTGGCAAAGAACAGGTTGGAGGAGCATTCAAGTGAGTTTGCAATTCCTTGAATGGTCCTTCTCACTCTCCAGATTTGAACCCAATTTAGCATCTGCGGGACAAAGAACAATGCATTCGAGCTGCAAACCTGCCACCAGATGCTCTCTGCACTTTACAGAAGGCAATGCTGGGATCATGGACCACAATACCACCTGAACATTTTAAACACCTAGTAAAGTCCATGACATGACATGTTACTGTTATGAGGGTCAAAGGTGTGTGTAGCAGTCATGAACTTTTCCAAAATGAGAGTTATACCAAAAATTCTTTCTTGGAAAGAGTTACACATCATGATGTTTTCACATTTAGTAGAATGAAAGAAATTTCTGCCAATATAGGTGAAGATTGTAGAAAAAAAAATGTGTATGACATTAAACTTTCATCATTGGCTCAAATAACATACAATAAGAAATGATCTCAATACTACAAGTAAGATAAGTTGAGTTAATTTTAAACTGAAGTTGCAGTGTTACTTTTAAATTTATTTTTTTTAATCACAATCTGTTTTTCAAAGTAGTCTTGCATCAAATTCAAGGCTTGACACTTTGTTTGTCTGATGTGCAGTTACCATGTATAGAACAGAACTGTTAAATACTGTCCAGTTTCACTATAATAATTATATAACCTTGTTTTACTTCAGGATCCTTCTCACCAACATGGGTGAAATTGCAGTTGCAAGTTGTTTTTTCAAAAATAAGACTCTGTAGTGCCTTTGAGAGTAAGTTTGCATCTTGGGACCCATAAGCAGCTGATCTAAGGTAGTACATGAACATGCAGATGGTTACGAAAAACAGCCATAATGATTGGTTACAATATCATGTACAGTTGAACCAGCTCATAACAAGTCTGCATTTAGCAAGATTCCAGATTTAATGAGCAAAACAAGAACTTTTGTTTGGTATACTGTTGATTCAGAGCTAATTTGATCATTTGAAATGAGCAAAATCTAATGAAATTCCCAGATTTAATGATGTAGGGAAAAGCTAAGATTATCAGTTTTAACAAGTAACAAAATTGAATGAAATTCCATATTTAATGAGGCAGAGAAAACCTGATGCACACTGTCCAGGGATAGAAATAGTGGCATACAGGATGAAATTATAACAGCAAAGTGAAATCTTGGTGTGTTAGCAGAAGAATGTTCATAGAAGAGCAATGTGATGGAACAAATGCTCACCAAGTGAGAGAATCTTGTTCACCCACTCCAACTGTAGACTCAGTTGAAAATGGTCACCCTGCTTTTAGGTAAAAGAGGATGGGTGGGGCACACACATGTATTAAGTGGATTTCTGGGAGGTGCTTGTGGAGAGGAATAGGGGAGTAATGGAATGGGGATGTAACTGAGGAGAAATAGGAGATAACGATTCCTGGAATTGTGTCCAATGCCCCTTTCACCTCCAAACGAACATTGCACTGGGAAGATCAATGCTGTGTTTGCTTCATGTGTGTCATTAAACAGTGGTCATTCCCATATACTTATCAAGTAGGAAATCTGAAAATTTTGTAAGTGATAAAATGTCTATAAGGAAAATGTTAGCTGCAAACTACAAAGTAGCCTTCATTAGAGAGCTAGAAGATTGTGAAAAAACTGTTGCTATACACTGAAGAGCAATTGAATTAGAGACAGCTGGCGTTATAAAAATGTGGTGCTGTGGGCGGCCCTGTAAACAGAAACGACATGACGTATGCAGCGATTCGACAATATAAGGAGTGATGCGATGGGAATCAGAAAGAGTCGGACGCAGTATGGGCAAGACGAAGGATCTAAGCGCATTTGATCGTGGGCAAATTGTCAGGGCCTGACGAATGGGTCACTCCATCTCGGAAGTCGTGCAGACACTGGAATTTTCATGAGCCACTGTCACGGGTGCACCGTGAGTACATTGAATCTGGTAAAACCATCCCTGCAAGGGCCAACTGCTGTGGACAACAGCATGTGGATGAGCGGGGTCAGCTTCAGCTAGCTCACATTGTAACAGCGGATAGACGGGCCACAGTGCAAGAAATCACTCTGCAATTTAACACTGGTGCACAAAAACGTGTAAGCAGCCACACCATCCAGAACCATCGCCTCGCTATGGGGTACAGAAGCCATCGTCCCACGAGGGTACCGCTGCTGACCGCACATCACAGGGTGCAAAGATTAGCATGGGCGCGAGAACATTGCCACTGGACCCTAGACATGTGGAAAAATGTTGCCTGGACTGATGAGTCGAAATTCATGTTGGTACATGCAGATGGCAGGATAAGAGTATGGCGCAAACCACATGAAGCGATGGATCCTTCTTGCCAGCTGGGTTCTCTTCAAGCTGGTGGGGGTGGCATTCACGTCTGGGGACTGTTTACGTGGACTGAAATGGGACCCCTGGTACATGTGACATCGTCCCTCACAGGTCAACGTTACCGGGATATCCTGGACGACCATTTGCACCCGTTTGTGCGTCTTCAACATCCCACTGGGGACCTCATCCTGCAACAAGACAATGCACCACGCCATCACTCCCGAATTGTATCCGAATGGTTGAATGAACACTCCACCGACGTGACCTCGCTTCCTTGGCCAGCTGGGTCATCTGACCTAAATCCCATCGAGCACATCTGGGATTCCATAGAGAGAGATGTTCGAGGCTCTAACAACCCTCCATCAAATCTTCGTGAACTGTGGGAGCTTGTTCAGGGGTTGTGGATCCGTATGGCTTTCCAACGCTTCCGGTGTCTTGTAGTGTCCATGCCAAGATGAATCGCCACCGTCTACAGGGCGAAAGGTGGTGCTACACGTTACTATACAAGTATCTCTAACTCAATTGCTCTTCAAGGTAAGTTATCATCATAATCGTCAATCATCAATCCACTGCTGGATGAAGGTCTCCCCAAGTTTCCTCCACAACTGTCCATCTTGAGCCACTCTCCGCCATGTTACTCTGGCACATTTTCAAATTTCATCCATCTCCCATGTGATCTTTTAATGGGTCTGTCCCTTGGTATCCAGTCTAAAATTTAGGTTGCCCATCAGTGGTCCATCCTTCTGGCAACATGTCCAGCCCATTGCCATTTCAGGCATTTTACTCTAATCATGATGTCCTCCACTCTTGTCACTGTCCTTATACACGAGTTCCTCATCTCGTCTTTCCTGGTTACACCACGCATGCATCTCTCCAGGCTTCTTTCAGTTGTCTTCAGCCTTTGTATGTCTTTTTTTTTTTTTTAGTTAAGGTCCATATGTTAATATCATCATCAACGATGAAAAAACCATGAGGAATAATCACTCACCATAAATATCATGGTAACCTCCAATGGACCAAACACTTCCAACACGTCAATTCATCGTGATGTAACTGGGCTTCCACAGGTTTACAGACCTCTTGCTTACGCTTCTTATTTTCGGGTGTGAAACATCGTTTTTTTTTTTTCCTTTGCCTTATAGTATGTTACTATAATGCTTGTCAATTCGATAAAAATCATACATACAACTCATTCATACAATTCAAGTAAAAACTATGTACATAAACCTTACATTCACAGGTGATTAAACCTTAGTCAATTCTAATTATGGAACTCCTCCTTCTGTTTCACAACCTCTGCTACTCCCACTGCAATTGTCACACCCATTCAGCCCCGCACATCCAATCCTCTAGTACTTTCGACAGATCCCTGTCATCTTCAGGAGGCAGGTGTGTCTCATCCGCCCACCGCAGCTCAAGTGAGCAGAGCCATCGAGGAGAAGCGTAAGCAAGAGGTCTGTAAACCTGTGGAAGCCCAGTTACATCACGATGAATTGACGTGTTGGAAGTGTTTGGTCCATTGGAGGTTACCATGATATTTATGGTGAGTGATTATTCCTCATGGTTTTTTCATTTATGAATTGCACGTAAACTATGCGCACTTTGCAAGAGGTTAATACCTTAAAAGTGCAAATATAATAATCATCATCAACATTGTCAACCATTATCAATCCACTGCTGGATGAAGGTTTCCCCAAGTTTCTTCCACAACAGTCAGTCTTGTGCCAGTCTTGTCAATGTTACTCCCGCATACTTTCGAATTTCATCCACCCATCTCCCATGTGGTCGTCTTCTGGGTCTTTTCCTGTCCCTTGAAATCCAGTCTAATATGTTAATATATATATCTATATATAGGTAATGGTTGACAATGATGATGATGATGATATGGAATATAACAAATGTATATGCATATTATCACTTATGCATGTTTTCACACGATGGGATTTTTCACACCAAACTGAATTTAGAGGGCGTCCAAATTTAACAAGGATTTCTGTCAGTCCCAAGCTCCTCGTTGTAAGCAGGTTCTACTGTAGTCTCCAGAAAATCAGAAACACTCCGATATCCTTCTTTGACACAGAAGTTTTCATTATCCAAGTCCAGTTTCGTAATAGTGGTATCTACTGGGTTTTCAGAGTTGACATCACCTTATCAATTTCTTATATACCATCTTGATGGCTATAACCAATAATACACAACGAATTCTCAAATCAAAATATCACTGAGCACTGCAAACATCTGTGTTCACGGATTATACCTGAATCTTTAACCTTTTGTTCAGAGAAGAATTTGAAATAAGACTGTCCTTCCAACTTCAACAAATCTGCATTTCCTTACGGGAAAAGCTGATGTAAGCCAGTGTGCTATTCACAAATTTCCAATAAATTGAACACAAAACATGTATTGCAGAATTACAAAATATGCTACAAATTGTTTCACTTTAAAACAGTGATTACTCTCAATATCGCTAAGGTCCAGAAAAATAGTACAAAGAAAAGAAAACAACTTAAGAAACCACACAATGAATGTAAAAAGAGATTCTTATTCACAAAGTTATGAATAAAGTGATTGAATGCAGAGAGACAGAGATTGTAGAGGATTCACAATGTGCTGCAACTTATTTCAAGTTGTAACATTCATAAATTGACGAGAAACAAGTAGTTCTAAATTGTGATACAATCTGTTTTATTCCTACACATCAGGGAAAAAAATAAGCAGTATTGCATCGCAGTTTGAAAAATAGAAGTTTGCGATGCAAACTTGTATTTGAATCGCAAAACCACGATTCAAAGTTTAAAAATGAAATTTCCATTAAAACGTTCAATCCGTAAAGCAACGCATTGTTTATCGAAAATACGATTTTGCTTATGCAAGAAAAATAAAATTCAAGTATTCATAACTTTACGAATACTTTGCTTTCAGCTGGGAAAAGTTTCCTCATGTAGCTCTAGCTGTGCAGTGATGAGGTGGTCATCGTCCGACCACAGAGCGTCGGTGATTGGTTCCCCGCTCCCGCCTGTCAGCACGATGAGTCATTTAAGGACAGATGCTCTTATCACTGTTTTGGTTTCGGTTTGGCCGCCACTTATTTTTAGGGGGATGCGAGTTTTGTTGTTTTACTCTTTGTTATTTGAAATCATGGCTACCAAAGTTAAAATATCAACCATGAAAAACGGTTGGATGGAGGAATTAGATCCAAAAGGTAGTTGGTTACGCTATAGAACTGCGTAGCGCTGAACTGAGCTTTAATTTGACAGTAGATGTATTCTACGAAAATTGTGAATATCTTTTAAATCATATTCATCAGTGTGTGCATACCCTGGTGGCTTGGTAATTTACACGAAAAGAGGGTTTATAACGCTCCCAAGCTGTTAGAACCTAAGCTTTGACCAACAGACAAATCTACTATTGCAAATTTTGGTGATGATCAAATTACTGTATTAACTGAACATTTCAGTGAGTTGTTGACAGCCAACAACATTGACAATGATAAAATTCAAGAGGACTGGGATTGTTTCAAAACCTTTTGGTTAAGAAATTTGCAACACCTGTCAAAGCAACAGTTATAGAAATGTTTGAAAGAAAAGTATGCGAATGAATTCCCAAATCTAAACCACATGATAAATATCATGAGATTATTGCCCGTATCCACTGCTAAGGTCGAAAGAGCCTTTTCTGCGATGAAAAGAATCAACACAGATTTCCGTAATCGGGTGAATTCTGATGCTTTGAACCGTCTATTGCGGATAACGCAATAGATGGTTCATATGAACATGCAGTGGAGATATTTTTTCAAAAGAAGCCCCGATACACAAGTGTGAAGTTTTACAGAAAAAGAAAGAACAGACGCAGAACCTGAAGCTACCACAAGTTCAGGAGTGCTCTCACTGTCAAGTGACAGTAAGTATATAGCTGCTGCAATGTATGGCCAGGTAACATTTCACCATATATCCATAGAAAGAAAATTTGTACTTTTTACATATATACTAAAATATTTTTAAATTTTACTTTTCATTACTGATTAGAGTATTTTTGATAGATGTTGAAAGGTGCTAGTAACAGTTTTATTTGATAAATTATATTAGTCCCTTAAATCAAAAGAAAAATAAGTCTCAAAAGTGCTCCACATAATTACTCAATTGCCCCGCAAGACTAAATTTGAGGAGCAAAATTGCTCTGCAAAAAGTTTTAGTTATTTTTCACACACATATTAAATCTTGACATCAAACACAAAACAGAAAAACAGCATGATGAACACAGTTGGCAGCACAACAAGGAACTACCAACATGGTATTCAAGAAGAAAGACAGCGATATGTTGTCTAAAATACCAACTGCAAATCATGAACTATATTTATAAAACTATTGAGCAAAACTTAATGAAAAATGCACAAAATTTAAAACAAAATATTATACATTTGTGATCCAAGACAGTTTAATACAATTTTGTTGGAATAGTCCATAGTGAGTGATTAATTGTAGTACACAGAGGAAATAATTATATATAAGGTGTGGGGGGAGGGGGCTAAACTCCCTGCTATACATTGTTTAAAAATCAATGGTAGGTAGAGGTTTCAGTGCAAATGCACTTCATCTACCATAACAACAAAATAGTGATCACCACCTCTTGTAGGGCAATTTCATGTATGCCATTGAACAAAAATATATACAATTTCAGAAATTGCACACTGTCAAGTTATCATGCACAAAGCTACTCAAAAAGGTAACTATGAAGACAAATGTGGTGCTGCAATAATTAATTTTAATAAAATTTTACACACAAATACCACAACATTCTAATATTTTTTTCCAGTCGAAAATCTACAAAATGTGAACTTTAATAAAAAAAATTATCTATTTTACTAACAAGAAAATGGCACAACATTCTATTTTGTTTATATATATATATATACACACACATTTTTTTCTTAGATTGAGAAAAAAGCACAATTTTAGAACTTCTACTTACTTCATAAAAAGGTGGCTTATCAAGCCTATACAGGTACTGTAGCAAAAGAATCTGTAAAAAAAAAGCACCAATATTTAAAGCCAAAACCTCACGCAAAAACTTGAAAATATTTATTAAAACAAATACACTAGAATATCAAATAAATGCAAAAAAGCTGCCATGTGAAATTAGATTTGGAATAATTGATTAAAGATTTAAAATCAGTATGACAGGCAAAGAAATTATATAAAAGTTTTATTTCCATGCATAACTGTATTCTAACAGCACTAATTTTAGATTTGATGAAAAACTTTTGCATTTTTTTGCATAACCCTCATTGGGAATTATCAAAAAAACTGCAAAAATGCAAATTAACAGAGCAATTCTCAAGAAAATAATTTTTATTTTTTCTCCTAAACATTCTTTAAACTCTAACATTCACAAGATCAAACACCATAAAAATAGAGATTTTATCATTATTCCTTATTATTTAAGTTTTATAATATACTTGCTTATTCCATCAGACAACAAAGTAGTATGAAAATATCTTAATTAAATATCATTAATCAGAGTGGGAAATTAGGAACTTTTGGCATGTGCAAAATTGATAGATCCTGCAGCTGAAATTCGAGGCACAAATCTTAATGTTTCGTCTGCATGTGTGCTTGCATTTTGTGAGATATTAATTACAGAGAATTACATGTCTAAAAATCTCTGCATTCAAAAATGGAAATATCATTGCCTTTGTCGAGCAAAAAAATTCTAAACAGTCAAGTAGGCTACTGCGTTTGCTCAAATATTTGTATTCATTCAGTGATATTTCGTTTATAACATGGAAATATCACAGGCGCATGTGGAATTTTTTTTCTTTTTTTTCGGGGAAGGCTGATCGAAACTGGGAGTTTTTGAAATGCATCAGGACAAATTAAAAGTTAATGAAAAATAGAAGAAAAAATTAAAACAATTTAATAAAACTGCATCAACTTGCAATAGAAAATTAAGTTGTTTATTCTACATGTCACATTTTAACAAAGAAATTAAACATTTTCGGAGGGGGCCAAGGCCCATTCGCCCCCCCCCCTCTACATACGCCCCTGGGGAATATCTCTGAACATGGGGGAATCAACATATATCTAGAAATTATTAAAATGTTAATGGGATTTCAGAAGTTTCATCTGCTTAGAAAGCAAAGAACAGCGTCAGTTACTTCTTGTTGCTTTATGTCTTTCCAAACTCCAATTTGTAGGCAGGCAGTCCTTCTCGGGAACTGGCAGTAAAGTTTTAAAAAAGTATGTTGCTGATATTTTCAAAAGAAAGTTAACTATTTTTAAGCCATCATGGCTTGCTGATTGATAATGTCCTTTTGAACTTTCACATTCTTGAAAATAACATGAAACTTGAGGAATTAGATTTCTTAACAGTTTATGTATATAGGGGGACAGGATCATTTCTTTAAAGAAACTTTCAAAGATGTATTTTAATTATATAATTTACAGTTCTGGAGATGAAATGCAACATACATAAATGAGTTTGGGAAAGGGCATAGGTGCATGTAAGGTTTGGAGAAGAGGAATTATGGTTATTTTGTTAGTGTGGCAAGCTTCTCTATCTCCTTTCCTACCTCTTCAAGGTCTTTTAATCACCTCTCTAGACTTCCTACATTGATGGTGTTCATCAAGCAAGCTACAGACTTCCATCCATCCTTTCTTCCACATCCAGCACCTCCTGATATACTAAAGTTTTTTTTCTCATAAAATTGCCTTTCTTGACTTATCATTTCTTTCGGTTCTCCACCATCCTCTTCCAACATATGGTCTCAGTGATTGTGTCCCATAAAATTATGGGGAGAAGGGATTTGATTCAAGGACCTAAACCAAATATATATTAATTCTTCAATAAAAATTGCTTATCCAAAATTAATAGCTATTTTTGATAAAAAATGTAATCTTTTGTGCATTTGGTAAACTATGGAATATGTTAAAAAAAAGAAAAGGACTTTTACAATTATATTTTATGTGCTCTTGTTACCAAAAGGAATTATACACTGAGTATTTAATGTCTGAACATGTAAAAAATACAGTGCAAAAAAACAATGTGTATACACTATATTGACAAAAGTCATAAGACACCCCTTCAAAAGCAAATGAACGGATCCGCTGTGTTAAGATGTGCAGTACAGCTGCAAATGATATAAAAACAAAAGCCTGCAGTTGACTGCAATCATATTGCACTGTGAGGTTGAGTTAAGATGTCAGGGTGGGAGAGAACTGACTTTGAGAAAGGAAAGATTGTTGGATGTTATGTTAGTGGGTTGTCCACAAGAGAAACTGAAAGGCGTTTAAATATACCCAAGTCAACTGTTTTGGATGTACTAAATAAGTGGAAGACACATGGCATGCCTGAAGCAGCAAAACATACCAGCAGACCAAAGAAATTCAGCGATAGAGACGTCGAAGCCTTAGCAGAGTCATTACAGCTAATCCATGGAGTACTTACTGCACAAGACCTCAATGTACAGGTGAGTATAAATGCTGGAACCTCGGTATGTACACATACCACTCGCAGAGAACTTCATTCCATGGGTTACCGTTATGCGGCTGCTCATAAGCCTTTCATCTCCACTCGAAATGCTACTTGTCGTTTAGCATGGTGTAAAGAACATTTATCGTGGACCGTAGATCAATGGAAACTAGTCCTATGGACTGATTAATCCAGATACACGATCCTTCAGTCTGATGGCTGTGTGTGGGTATAGCAGCAGCCGGGGAATGCTATTTAACACAGTGTACTGTTCCTACAGTCAAGTTTGGAGCTGGCAGTGTACTTGTGTGGGGGTGTTTTTTGTGGTACGGTCACGGACCATTGGTTATTGTGGACAAACCTATTAACCAGAACGCCTACCTTGATATTCTGGACAATTATGCCCTACCAACTCTGTGGCAATACTATGGAACCGAGTCCTGTTGGTACCAGCAGGATAATGCACCGAGCCATAAAACAAGGGCTGTTATGGCGTCGTTTGACAATAATTTCGTTTCGTGTGTGGACTGGCCAGCACAGAGCCCTGATCTAAATTCCATAGAGCACCTATGGGATGAATTAGAGCGCCGCATAAGGAGTTTGGAAGCAAGGCCTCCAACTAAGCAACAGTTAGCGACAGCATTATGTACTGAATGGAAGCGCATACCTATTGCTGTGTTCCAAAACCTTGTCGAAAGCATGTCTCGAAGGGTCAGTGCATGCCAAGGGTGGACCGACACCATACTAATGTATGTCAATAAATGCTATGTTGTGTTTCTCTTCTAGGTGTCTGATGACTTGTCAATATAGTGTATGTATACAGTGGCACTTACAAAAGTCTTAAGCCAGAAGGCCACTAGGCAAAATCACCAAGTCTTTTCCTTTTGTTTTTTTCTCACCAATCCTATCAATAGGTGATGTGGTGTTGATATTCTAATCCACCAGACAGCAATCTTCCTAGCCTGTGGCCATCCACTACTGAACCATCTCTGGATCTACTGTGTTGTTATTGAAATCTCTGAAAAAATCAATGCACACAGAATGAATTGCATTGAGCCATCCAGCAACAGTAATCTGCTTGGAAAAACTTCAAGTTAAAATCAAATCTTGTTTCAGCTACACGAGCTCTCATCAGCCATTTAAAGAATATGCTAAATATTTTGGCTGTAAGATGTCGGTGATTTAATCCAACAAAGGGGTGTTTGTCCTATACTGCCATCTTCTGGTCTGTTTTTTCAAAACTGTTGTAATACAACCATGATTCAGTTTAGCTCAGAAATTTGTTGCAAGGCAGCTTTTCCAGATATAACTAGCTTTGATAGAGTGCTCACTTTTGCAAGCTTGATTACTGTGTCTGAAACATGGTACCAGTTAATATTGTTGTCTGCTATTTTGTTTAAAATAAAACCAGATTTCATTTGAACCCAAAACTTTTGTCAGGCATCTTATAAGCCATTAACCAGGCACGCAGCGGTGTATTTAGAGGGGAGGCCAAGGGGGCCTTGGCCACCTGAAAGTGTTTCATTCTTTCACGTTTTTGGTTAAAATGTGACGTATATTTACAAACAAAATGCCTTAATTTAATAAAAATGCATCAACTTACATTAGAAAAAAATGCTTTAATTTTTTCTTCTATTTTTCATTAACTTTAATTTTGTTCTGGTGGATTTCAAAAACTTTTATTTGTTGTTAGCCCCTTCTGAAAAAAACAATTCTATATAAGCCCCTACAGGAATGTATTCAGGATTTCCGTTGGTGGGGGGTCCAGAAAATTACATGTATATGTAGTGTGTGTGTACGCACAATTTGTTTTTCTGATTCCATGAACACTGAGTGAAAAAAATAAAATAAAATAAAAAGGAGACATTTTCACGCCTTTTAAGAGTTTTTAAAAATTTCACAAAGTGACTTCTTGAATGACGTTCCCTTGGACACTAAAACAGGTGTTTTGCAAGACCGTCCTTCACCAAAAATGTCTCACCTCCCCATTCCCCTGTCTCCCCATAGTGATTCTATGAAGAAGTCTTTCTCTTTCTGAATGTCTTCTGTCATAAAATGTAGAACAAGCAACCAGAAATGCATCGCTAATTGCTGACACAAATCACTCAAATCACTACCTCATTTCCAATATAACATGGGTGGGGCTAATAAAAATATACTTGAACATTAAAAAATAACAGAACCAGAGTGGTATTTTAAAATTAACTTAAGGCACAATTTTTAGCACACAAAATTAAAAAGCAGGCCAATTAAACGACTTTTTATCTTCCAACCCAATTCACTAGGCTTCACTTTCTTTAAACCTGAACCCAGATCAATCAGTGCCGACCTCTACATTAAAACATAAATATTTACATCAATTTGATAATTTGCAAAAGCTCATTTAAATGTATTGGTTTTATGATTATTCATGAGTAATGTTTGTGCTACTGCAAAAACTATAATATGCATATTTAAACATTTCTGGGGAGGAGTCCAGACCCCCAGGTCCCTTCCCCATGGATATGTCTTGCCATCTGTGGCATATACTTAAAGGGATCTTGGGAATCGGAGATGGACCATCTCTTTTCTTAAATCAATTGTTTATGAAATTTTCTGTGATTTTCATTCATTTAAATATCCACTCAAATCTGGGATGGTGAAATTTGAGGCTGCTATCTCAATGCGAAGCACACACATCTCTAAGTTCGGAGAATCCACCAGAGAGTACAGGGGAATCTTAGTTCAGCAAAGATTCCCTGAAGCTCCCGGAGATGCCAAGGTTTAACCTTGGAAACGAGAAATGAGGTTGTTGTGCATGCTCGACTGCGAACAAGCCACTGGAATGCGGAGAGGCACGACCATCTCTCAATTGTGAAAATCATCAAATACGTGGCGTCAGTTGAATAAATCAATCTATCACTCTTTCCACGTTAAGCAACGCACAGCAACCGAACAGTTGTTATTCGGCCGCCACCGTGGCAATTTTTCGGTTCCTGTGCGTTGCTTACCATGGAAAGAGCGATGGATTTATTTATTCTCAATTGTGAGATGGCCTAAGGTGGGCGGCGAGCAGGCGCGTACTGATAAGCCCCAGAACCCTCGCATTGCAGAGGGGGGGGGGGGTGAGGCTCACGGCTAAGAGGACCTCTAGCCTCAGCAAAAACATTTTACAGAATCTTTTGGGGAAATTTCATACGAATAAAGAAATAGCCAGCAATTTTTTACAGCAGCTTTGAAAGAAGTGTTAAAAAGAAATGTGGTTTTTTGCTTGTTTTTTTTTTTTTCTTGGTTAAAATTTCTAAAAACTAGATGATGGGAAAGCAGTTATTTCAGAAAACCTGAGGCCCCTTTTCACAGTCATAGCAATAGTTCCTAAACATGCATATTAACAAGAGAATGGGAAAGAAATATTAGTTCAATGAATGAAAAATTTTTAGCAAGGAGGATAAGGTGTAATACATAACAAAATTGTTTGCACAAAACTATGCATGCTTCGAAATATTCTTGGGAGAAGCATAACAAGCCTTTGCCATTTGTTTTTTTGTTTTTTTTATATGAGTCAAGAGAAAGTTTTACTATGTGCAAAATCTTGTAGCATTATGTTAAGAGTTTTTTATACTCAATAGTAAATAATTTAAGTACAGTTATATTTTTGTTCCACAATTCTTAACTGTTATTTATTTGCTTACACATAGGTCATTACATACTGTCTGACTATCATTTGAAAGTTACATGCTTTGTATGTGTGATCATGAAACATTTCTAAGAGGCTGGTCTTAGTTCTCTAAAAGAATAAAATTTGCATGATATATTCATTCTACTTTGGCATAACTGTTTTGTAGTACTTTTTATTGGTATAAAATTAGGGCAACTATTTCAATTACAACGTGCACATTTGTGTTACATGCAGTAAAAAGTGCAATAATTTTGGTTTTGCGCGAAATACCTCTAGGTTCCAAAGAATTTTAATGATTAAAATGCCTATAAAGCCCAATACATAATATGGAATTAAAAATTTAAGTAATTGAGTGCTAATAGATTTTCGAAAAAGAACCTCGAAGAGATTTTTGCAGGTGGGCCTTGAGATTTTCCGGTACGCCACTGATGGCAGGTGTTTAAAAGTTCACGAGTTAAAAGCCACATGATACAACTTTACCACCCTTATATCTTCTGTTGTTTTTTATTCATTTCAGTTAAGTTGAAATTTTGGTAAATTGAGCGTGTATTTTTATATTAAGTGTAGAATCACACAAATGTATTATAGATGATTTGAAGGCATGTCCTTTCGGAAGAAAAGATTATGGGGGGGGGAGGAATTATTATAAATAATGAGACCAAATCCTGAATGAAGTCTTACTGCAAAATACAAAGATAAAAATCGTGAATACACTAGGTACTTTTCGGATTCTGTTTATTTTAAATCCCCGTGGTAAGCAGGATGTTCAAACATAAATAAATTTTGCTGGCTGTGCGACTCTTCAGCCCTGAAAAAACTGCGTGGAAAAATCACTGGAGCCAAGAAAGGCTTACATAGAGGAGGAGTTGAATAATACTCCAGAATTTGCATCAGAAGCGAGATTCGATGCGAAACATGTAGAAGAAGACATCTTCAATGCAGCCAGACTGGCAACAAGAGAGGTGCAGGCTCTTCTGGTGCAAAGAATGGATGAAAGGAAGTTTGTAAGGTCAATCCCATATGTCCCTGGTCTGACCTACAGCATCAAATATGCACTAAAGAGACATAAGCTCAATTAGTGTTCCCCCTAGGCCATTTCAGCAGGGCGCAGCACCCTGCCCTTTTTTGACATGTTAAAATCTTCCCTGCCCTATTTTTGGATGGTAAAAATGCCAGCTGCCCTCCCCCAATTTTTACCCTGCCCTTAATCTTGTATTGCCCTTGTCTTTCCACGGCTTGCTAGGCCCACGATCGCAGCGTCAGTCACAAATGCACCCGTGTAATTGTCTTGCTCGAATACAATACCCGCAAACCTTACGGTTATAACACGTGCTCATGTGGAAATTGCAACTTTTTTTTTTTCCCCCGTTTGGAGGTTTAACGACCACCATGAGCAACTCAAAGGGCTATAAGCAATTGCCCGTCCTTAATTTAGTGACCCTGGTTTCAAGAAAAGATAAAAATTAGTGGTTACCACTAGCCGTGTGGAGTCTGGATAAAAATGGCCGGTAGAAAAAGTTGCTTAACTCGCCAAGCTCGAAAATTTACCTCTCACAATGGCCTGGTGGTCAAATTATTTTTCATTACCAAAGAACTTATTTGCATTTTTCACAACCCTCCTATAAATTAGCAAGATCATTTTCTATCATCCAACTCGCACGTGGTGAAAAACAATTCTCTGCTCAGTAAATAAGTGGGTGCAATCTATTTATAGATTCACTCTTCACGAAAGGGGACGCTGATGTTTTCCCCACTGAAGTTTGGGCAGGAAGTAACGACAATGGACACCTGAGCTTCAGCTGGAACTCTGATGTCACAAACCGACATCAGCAGCTCTCAAGATTTTCCGAAAATACATGATTTCCCATTGATTAGTCACTTCCTGCTTATCAACAGACACAAAAGAGCAATCATTACTTTTGTTAAAAAAGAATTGAAGTTCAAATGGGAACTTTAGCTTTTTGTTGCTCTCTTTCGTTCCCTGTTGAGTCACGTTTCTTTTGCACAGTGTGCACGCAGTAGTTTTTGGAACATTTTGTTTTAAAAATAACTATTTTTTCTCTGCTCTTAATACAGCAAAAAAAAAAAAAATGTTACTACTGATTGAGAAAACATGCTTTAAATGAAATCAAATGTCAAAAATTGATACTGCATTGAACACTTTGCCGTGATAATTTTATGAGTCATGGAAATGGCAGGTTCCATCATGGACAGATTAAGTACAGATTTTAAAATTGAATTTGGCTTTAAAAACGAGAGGACAAAATGTTTACTATGATGACTGGTTGGTTTTGAAGTGACTGTTAGAAATAGATAAAAGGTGCATTTTGTTATAAAAAATTATTCAAATATTGAATCTATCTTTTTCACTTATCGCAAGATATTAAGAACAAGAAATATGATCAGAAAAACATCAGAAATAATAATATAATCACAAAGAGAAATGAAAATGAGGGGGAGGGAAGAAATACGCAGCTTGGAAAAAACAATTTGAAATTCTGAAAATCACGGTACATTATTATCCGTGCTTAAAACAATCATTTTCGGACTGCAATAAAATTGAATAAAAGTTTGTTTCTGTGAAGCAGTGAATAGTTCAAAAGAAATGGTTAATTTCATGGTTTTACCTTGGTTACCAGTGAATTCAACTCCAGTTAGAAAATAAGGTCAATTTGTTGGCCATCAAATTAAATGCTGATTTTTTTCACTTTAAGCAGCAAAACACTGGGTGGAAGCGAGAACAATCATTTTTTTATTTCAATCATTTCTTCAAAAGAAATTATTTTCAAATAATATCACTGTATGTTTTCATGTATTTAATAACCATTGATTAGAAGTATGGAAAAAAGCATTTACTTTTACTTTTTATCCATGAATAGGCAACTAAAAAAATCGTTACATTCTTTAGGCAACGGGAAAGTGGATCCGATTCTTGTTGAGTAAATGAATGTTGTTAACGAAACCATTTCAATGAAATGAAGTTATTTTAAATTTACATTCTTTGGTTTTCATGCAAACATATATTAAATAGAATATCATCATTCATCATCATTGTCAACCATTATCAATCCACTGCTGGACGAAGGTCTCCCCAAGTTTCCTCCACAACGGTCTGTCTTGTGCCAGTCTCCTCCATGTCACCCCTGAATACTTTCGAATTTCATCCACCCATCTCCCATGTGGTCTTCTTCTGGGTCTTTTCCTGTCCCTTGGAATCCAATCTAAAATTTCGGCTGTCCATCGATGATCTGTCCTTCTGGCAGTATGTCCAGCCCATTGCCATTTCAGGGATTTACCTCTGACCATGATGTCTTCCACCCTTGTCATTTTTCGGATCCACGAGTTCCTCTTCTTATCTCTCCTGGTTACACCAAGTATGCACCTCTCCATGCTTCTTCTTTGAGTTGTCTGCAGCCTTTGTATGTCTCTTTTAGTTAAGGTCCACGTCTCTGCACCATACGTAAGCACTGGAAGGATGCATTGATCAAACACTTTTCTTTTAAGACATAATGGCATATTGCTCTTGAAAATTATGCTGTTTCTTCCAAAAGCTCTCCAGGCAAGTTTTGTACGCCGATTAATTTCTTCACCAATGTGACCCTCACTTGATATCTGCTGTCCAAGATAAACGTACGTGTCTGTTATCTCCAGCTTTTCTCCATCAATCGATAAATCTTCATTTCTTGTAAAAGCATTGAACATCACTTTTGTCTTCTGAAAGTTCATTTTTAATCCCACTTCTTTACTCTTGTCAGCAAGTTCCAGGATCATACTCTGCAGCTCTGATGGGGTAGTTGCAAAAATGACTATGTCATCAGCAAAACGAAGGTGGGTTAGATAATCTCCATTGATCTTTATCCCCTTGTTTTCCCAGCTCAGCGACTGAAAAACACCCTCCAATGTGGCATTAAAGAGCTTCGGAGATATGGTGTCACCTTGTCTCACTCCCTTTCCAATTTTTACGTGTGTTGTATTTTCAAACAGCCTAATCTTTGCACTTGCATTTTCATAGATGTTATTAATAATATTAATGTATGCATCTTCAATACCGCAGGTTTTCAGAGCCATTGTAACTGCTGATGGTTTAACTGAATCAAAGGCTTTTTCATAATCGATAAAAGCCATGCACAATGGAAGTTCATATTCCCTCGCTCTTTCAATTAGTTCTCTCAGCACGTGGATATGATCTATTGTGCTGTAGCCACTCCTGAATCCAGCTTGTTCTCTCGGTTGAGCCATGTCCAGTGTTACCTTCAAGCGGTGTGAAAGAACTTTAGTGAAGATTTTATAAACTACTGATAGGAGGCTGATAGGTCTGTAGTTTCAGAGATCCTCAATGTCACCTTTCTTATGTAGCAGGATCATTGTAGCGGTGTTCCAATCCTCAGGAATCTTCCCTTCATTAAGGCATCGAGTGAAAATTTGGGCGAGTACTGTTTCGATTTCTCCACTTGCTTCTTGTATGATGTCTACAGTAATTCCATCTTCTCCTGGAGCTTTTCCTCGCTTCATGTTCTTGATTGCATGTGCAACTTCTGCTGGAAGGACTGGAGGAACTCTGGTACTGGTATCTTTCATGATGTTTGGAATGCATATATCATCCCTTTCATATAATTTGGAGTAGAAATCTTTCACTCTTGTCAAAATTTCGCCTCTATTTCTTGTTACAGAACCATCTTTTCTCAGTGCCATAATCTGTTTTCTTCCTTTACTGAGATGTCCCTTTGCTATCTTTAGGCTTTGGTTGTTTTCAATTGCTTTCCTCACTAGTTCACAGTTGAATTTCCTTACGTCTTCAGTGATACTTTTTCATACTGTCTTGCATAGCTCTATATATTCCACTTTGGAAGTCACATCTTCTTTAGTTGTCCTCATCTCTCTTCTTTTTTGCATCAACATTTTGGTTTTTCCTGATAATTTGTTCACATGCAACTTGTTCTTAGACCCAGCTAATTTTGTTGCTGTTTCCATAAGAGCTTTGGTTACTTTTCTGTTAACTTCAGAGATGTCCACTTCTTCCGATGTTAGGCCTTCTAAAGCAGAGAACCTGTTCTTCAGTTCCAACTTGAAGGTATTATGGTGTTTTTTAAGGTTGGTTATGTCAATAGATTTTGTTTGTCTTATGAGCTTGCCACGTTCAAGTTTAGTGTTGAGGTGCATCTCACATCTCACCAATCTATGGTCACTACCTGTGTTGAACTTGTTTAGCACACTGCAGTCTTCTATGACGAATTTTTTGTTACACATAATAAAATCAATTTCACTTGTCGCCCCATTTGGATGTTTCCATGTCCATTTCCTGTGTGGCTTTTTCTTGAAGAAGGAGTTCAAGATGAAAAACCCTTCTGCCTCTGCAAACTCAACGAGAGTATTTCCACGCTGGTTTCTGTTGCCATGACCGAATTTACCTACTGAAGTTTCATTCTGTTGCCGTTGCCCTATTTTTGCATTGAAATCTCCCATAATTATTTTCAAGTGCTGCTTACCTTTATTATTTTGATGACAAATTTCCTCATAAAATTCTTCAATTTCTTCTTCAGGATGACTTGTGGTGGGTGCATAAGTTTGAATAATCTGAGCCTGGTATCTTTTCGAGAGTTGGATAACAAGTTGTGCAGCTCTGTCAGAGGAACTTTCAACTTCTACAACTTTATCCTTCAGTTTCTTGTTTATTATAAATCCAACACCACTAGTTCTGCCAGTATCTGTCCCACGATAGTAGAAGAGATGTCCACTTTTCAGTTCGATGAGATCTTCTCCTTTTCTCCTTACCTCACTTAGCCCGACGATGTCCCACTTGATCCTTTGTAGTTCCTCTTCCAATTCAAGAAGCCTTGAATCAGAAGATAGGGAGCGTCCATTGTAAGTAGCCAAGGTCAGCATCAGATGGCAGCCTAGTCCGGTCCTCCGGGGATTCTTAGCACCCTCTGCCTTCATGTCGCACTGGCCGCTGCCTTGGCCAGGTACATTCCAGCTGCCGGGGACTGAGGGCCAAGATTTAAGTTGTGGAATCATTTTGGAGGGGTTTGGCCATAACTCACCACGCTGGCCAAGCGGGTTGGTGAGTGTGGGATAGAATTTCCTCTAATCCCAATGGTATAGTTATACCGCTATGGGCGGTCGTCAGAGCCCCTTTAGTGGGAACAGGATGCACCACGAGAAGGCGGGGTTGACATTTGTCAAGGAGAGGCTGTGATGTTACGCATCACCTGACCGTACATCCCAATAGAATATATATATATATATATTACAAAAACCATAGAGCTTGTTATTGAAATATTCCTACTTCACCACTGTGTGTGTAATGGTATGTTTAGGATGAGAATAGGGTCAGAGGTTTATTCTGGGAGATGGGGAGGGGGGTAGCAGGGGGTCTAAAACACTATGACCTCACACATACATAATATTTCCCTTTTTTACGCTTTCCAAAGGTAGGTTGAAGAAGCATATATGCTCCAGCTTTGTTTGTCCGTCCGTCCGTCCATCTGCACAATAACTCCCGTAAAAATAGTTCGATTACGATGAAATTTTAGTATGTGGTAGGGCACTGCCTAGAGACAAACCCTATTGAATATGGGCGAAATAGGGTCAAAGGTCACGACATAGGAGCGGGATCCATTCCATTGCCCTTATGCGTCATAACTTGCGTAAATATGGTTCGATTTCGATGAAATTTTAGTATGCGATAGGGGACCACCTGGGAAGGAACCCTATTCAAAATGGGTGAAGTGGGGTTAAAGGTCAGGACATAGGAGCAGGATGCATTCCATTGCTCTTATGCCTCATAACTTGCATAAATATCATTCGATTTCGATGAAATTGTAGTATGTCATAGGGGACCACCTGGGGACGAACCCTATTGAAAATGGACAAAATGGGGTCAAAGGTCAGTACGTAGGATTGGGATCCATTCCATCACCCTTATCCCATACTATTAAAGGAGCATTTCTTGTATGTATGTAAATTTTATTTTGAAAACGGCTCTAAGGATTTTGATGAAAGTCGTTAACCTATCGATTTCTGGTACTAGAAATCGGAGCGGGATCCATTCCACTGCTTTTATGAGTCATAACATAAAAAGGTTCAATTTCGATTAAATTTTAGTATGTGGTAGGGGACCACCTGGCCACAAACCCTATTGAAAATGGGCGAAATGGGGTCAAAGGTCAGGACATAGGAGTGGAATCACTTCCATCGCCATTATGCGTCATAACTTACGTAAAAATGCTTCGATTTGGATGAAATGTTAGTATGTTGAAGGGGCCTGCCTGGGGACCAATCCTACTGAAAATGGGCGAAATGGGGTCAAAGGTTAGGACACGGGAGCAGGATCGATTCCATAGCCCTTATGCATCATAACTTACGTAAAAAAGCTTCGATTGCGACAAAACTTTATCATGTTATTTCGGAGGTATACTGAACCGGTTCTGTTGAATATAATCGAAATGGGATCATAGGTCAGGGCACAGGACCGATATTTATTCCACAGCCATTATCCTCATAACTTGAGTAATGATTTCTGGTATGTTGCAAAGCGTATCATAATCAATGCATTGCAATTTACTAACTTGTTGAAAAAATTGTCTGTGCCCTTTTTTTTTTTTTCAGATATGTTTTGCCATCACAAAGTGCCCCTTCGTGATACAAAGTGCCCTTTTTTCAGATCTTGCAAAGTTTTTTTGCACACATAATGAGCCCCTTTTTTTATACAAATGTGCCTTTTCTCAGCAAATTACCCTGTCCTTTTCAATTTCTAGGATGAACACTATTAATGTCTGTATCAAATCTCCAAGAAATATCGCGTCTCTGCTTGCATCAAACTATAGCGATAGAGTTGACCAGCCATGCAGGAGTATACGCAATTCCAATTGAATACCTGGATTCCTCGAAGAGGGTTTATGTCGGGATGACCAGGTGGAGTTTTGAAATCAGATTGAGGGAGCAACGGCGAGGTACTGCAAATAAAAAGTTGATTACCGCTCTTGCCCAAGATGCGGAAAACCTAGGGGCCAGCCCATTTCGTCAGATATCCGTAAGTTGACTCCCTACGAAGGGCCGCAAGTAACAGCAACAAGAGAAGCTATTGAGATTCTGACATGTTCAAATGCATGAAACACAGATGTTACAATGGATATATCTCCCATTTGGTACAAACTGCTAAAAATCCATCGCACGCAATTACCTCGAGCAACGTGTCTATGAGTATTACATCATGCCATCTGCTTATATTGACGCAATTGTAATC
This sequence comes from Macrothele yani, assembly GCA_039090855.1. Lineage (NCBI taxonomy): Eukaryota > Metazoa > Arthropoda > Arachnida > Araneae > Macrothelidae > Macrothele > Macrothele yani. Next base: position 153,494,359 of record CM077011.1, read on the forward strand.
TTTTGTATGCATTCCTTTTCTAACGTTCTAGTTATATATTTATTGTCTAGGTTTCACTGCCTGAGGAAGCTCTTCGTAGAGAGTGAAAGTTTGCCTTTGTATAGTGCGTTATTACATCCATCATCATCATTGTCAACCATTATCAATCCACTGCTGGACGAAGGTCTCTCCAAGCCTCTTGCACAACAGTCTGTCTTGTGCCAGTCTCCTCCATGTTACTCCCGCATACTTCGGAAAATTTCATCCACCCATCTCCCATGCGGTCTTCTTCTGGGTCTTTTCCTGTCCCTTGGAATCCAATCTAAAATTTCGCCTGTCCATCGATGGTCTGTCCTTCTGGCAGTATGTCCAGCCCATTGTCATTCAGGGATTTTACTCTGATCATGAGGTCTTCCACTTTTGTCATTTTTCTGATCCACGAGTTCCTCTTCTTATCTCTCCTGGTTACACCAAGCATGCACCTCTCCATGCTGCTTTGAGTTGTCTGCAGCCTTTGTCTCTTTTAGTTAAGGTCCACGTCTCTGCACCATACATAAGCACTGGAAGGATACATTGATCAAACACTTTTCTTTTAAGACATAATGGCATATTGCTTTTGAAAATTATGCTGTTTCTTCCAAAAGCTCTCCAGGCAAGTTTTATATGCCAATTAATTTCTTCATCAATGTAACCCTCACTTGATATCTGCTGTCCGAGATAAATGTAGGTATTGGTTATCTCCAGCTTTTCTCCATCAATTGATAAATCTTCATTTCTTGTAAAAACATTGTACATCACTTTTGTCTTCTGAAAGTTCATTTTTAATCCCACTTCTTTACTCTTGTCAGCAAGTTCCTGGATCATACTCTGCAGCTCTGATGGGGTGTTACAAACATGACTGTCATCAGCAAAACGAAGGTGAGCTAGATAATCTCCATTAATCTTTATCCCTTTGTTTTTCCAGTTCAGTGATTGAATGACATTTTCCAATGTGGCATTAAAAATTACATCCATAAATGGATATATATAGTAACTGTTTCATTGTATATAAAGACTTATTGGTTAAGCTCTCCTCCGTCAACGACCTTAGTGGAACAGCTAAGAAATTATCCCTAGTTTAATTTCCATAACGCTGTAATAGAAAAATTTTTGGCCCAAACGAGACCTCTAAAATTCGCGTTTAAGTTAACTGAATGTAATTATACGATTAGTTATGTAAATTAGTTGTCATATATAATTATACAGGGCGATTCATAAAGAAGTATACAGTTTAAACGCACTATAAAACAACAACAACGTAAGATATTTTATGTTACCTGTACAGAATTGTAGGGGAATGTTTCAAGTTTTTTAGAGACAGTCAAAGATGTTCTGTGTGTCCACCCTTAGTCACACAACACACATCGAGCCGGTAATCCATTTCCGCCCAAACGTGAGGTAAGGTATCTGAATCAAGTGCAGTGATAGTGACTGTGATACGCTGTTTCAGCTCCGCTAGATCAACAGGAAGGGGAGGGGCAGATACCTTGTCCTTTACGTACCCCCACAAGAAAAAGTCACAAGGTGTTAAGTCAGGACTTCTGGGTGGTCATTGGGTCAGTGGTATGTTGTAGTCTGCGGCTCGTCCAATCCATCAGTGAGGAAGATGTTCATCGAGATAATCTGGCACATTGCCTGACCAGTGTTTCACCATCAAATTGGAGAATATAGTTGTCACTGTCGTCCTGCAACTGTGGCATCAATCAAAGACTTGACACATCCAGAAAAGATCCTCCCGTGACAGTTTTCTCGTGAAAAAGAAGGGGCCATACACTTTCTTTTTTGACACAGCACAGAACACATTTACCTTAGGGAATCTTGCACATGTTGCACTGTAAATCTGGGATTCTCCGTTCCCCAAAAGTGAACATTGCGCTTGTTTACCTGACCACTCACATGAAATGTAGCTTCATCAGTGAAAATTAAGTGATCGGAAAATAGTCATTTTCAAAATGGTGTTGCATTTCGGCACAAAATTCAAAGCGCTTTGTCTTGTCAAGGTCAGTGAGATTTTGCAACATCTGCACTTTGTATGGAATCATTTTCAGCCTCTTTCTCAAAATTCCCCAGACATTGGGCTGTGAAATCTGCACTTCACGACTCACCCATTGCGTTGATTTTCCCGGGCTGCGTTAAATGGCAGTACAAACACTATCGATGACTTCTTCCAATACACGCGGTCGTCCAGAACTTTTAAGTTTGCACAAACAGCCCATAGTTTACAATTTTTTATGCCAATCATAGATAGATTTTCTGGTTGGAGGTTATTTTCCGAATCGTGATTGAAAATGTCGTTAAACAGTTACAGATTCCGTTTTGCTCAATTCAAGAACACAAAACGTCTTCTCCACTGAAGACGCTGCCATTTTGACTGACTAGTCACGTGACATGCATGCTATCGCCTACATTACTTCCCTCAGTAGCGGGACACAAACTTTGTGAGTACATCTATCTAACGGTTTGCAGTTGTGGTCCGTGTCTTCAACTGTTACTGTTTTACAGCATCTGGAAACTGTATACTTCTTTATGAATCACCCCGTATTATGATGTACATTTTCTGAAACACTCATAAATCTGCACTCCTTTGATTTATAACTAAATATAGATTACCCACTTCTCAGATCAGCATATACCACTGCCTACCATTAATTTTTGCTTAAACTTTTTACTTCAAAAATCTTCTTGATGTTAGCCTTCTGATAAATGATGTTCAGTAGACATTATCGAACAAATCTGCTACCTCAACATGCTTTAATTCTGTGATAACAATTAGATAAAGGAAATGTCAGACAGTGCTGAGAAGAGCTTACTGCAAACCAGAGACTGACTGGTAAGGAAGTCACCAAACAAATGCTCAATTGACCAACCTTAAAGAGTGGGTACCTGCACCACTGTTAAGTTTTCTCTACAATGTACTCTTAAATCTAAATTATTAGAAATTTCCCATAGCAGAAAGTTCTTGATCAATCTGTGACGGATACTGTGGTGCCACAAAATAATCTGCAGGATGTTATTGGGCTAGATAGTTACTGGATGAAAAAAAATTGCTCAGGTAGAAATAAAAAAAAAATTAAATAGAAAAACTGACCACCTTATATTTAACTAAAAAAAGCTAGCCTACAGCAATTGGTATGATAACTAGAGGATCTATGCCCTCTGAATCCAGAATTTTTTGTTGGATTGTAGGGTGGTATTCTGCTGTAGTTTTAGTTTTGCTTCATTCATCCTATGAAAAAATTGTAATATGAGCAAATTAAAACGGTAGAAGCACACAAGTGAAACCATAATTCTTCCTGGAAGAAGCTACAGCCTCTGTGTAAAGTTACTCTATTAAAAAGATACTGTTTCTAAAACCAATCTTCAAGTAATGCTCTTTTGTCATTAATCAGCAAGACCCAAATTCACAAAATTCATGGGCAGTGTATGTTTCATAATTATAACAATTATTATCCTTTGTTAACAGAATAGTAAAAACTATTTCTGAAGGCATACAAAAATGCTGTCTAACTCAGTTTTTTCCTATGATGAATAATTTTAAAAACAAAATATACTGGCTTAAAACTATGCCTATTACACAGAATCTTGTTTCCCAGAAACACAAAACATGCGGTTAGCCAGCGTATATTGGCACATGGGATTTAAAGTATTGATCAGGTGTTAGTTGAACCAGTTGGGATTTCAAGTAAAAGATACATATGTTAATAGAAAAGAAATAAAGAGCATGAATACAGACAGCTCCAGCTTAAGACATGTTTGTGCCTTGGTGCAATGTGCCACTAGAGCACCCCTTTATGAACTTTTTGTTAGGGAAAATTTACATGTTTTCAAATTTAACATATTCACATGCATTTGGCTGTTTCACTTCTAAAAATTTAGAGATAAGATGTTTTTGTATCATTCAAGTGGATAGTGGCACCAATTGGCATGGCATATAAATGGTGATTTCATGAATGTTGAAAAAATAGGAACTGCTCCCCTCATAAAATTATTAGGTGTAGAAGATTAAACTTGATAGGTCGGCCCCCTGGTACTTCTCTCTGCTCAGATGATTACAGACAGGATAAAAATAATTTCTTAATGTCCTCTGCATTTTATTCATGTGGGGATAAAAAAAAAAAAAAAAGGGTACTTCATGGAAGTTTTCAGAAAGCAAAATTCCACCCCATCATTTCTGTGATTCCAAGCAGCTGTTTCATTTGCTTAACAGGAAATACAGCACTGCAGGAATAAGGGGGCTTTAGGCATAAATAAGTATTGTTTTATTTCCTCAGAAAAAGAAAGTGAAAGGGAAGGAAGATGTGCTGACAGATGCAACAAAACAATATAGAGGGAGGTGAAATAAATTGGTCACTACTGCTTTTGAGTAAAAACCACTTTCTTCTCAGCTATAAAACAAAATAAGGCTATAGGAGCAGCAGAAGTATTTTGTTTTCCCGATGCAAGCTATTCGGTATCTAAAATTTTGTAAGAGCTACATTGTCAAAGGTGCCCCCCTTGAAAAAGGGTGCACCAACGCCTTGTTTACAATGCTTACTGGCTTGAGCCTACACTGAATATAGAAACAATTGACTACGAATAAAGAAGAAATTAAATACATTTCTATGAATGTTTTACACACATATTGTTCCAGCCCACCCTCGGGATTATAAAAATATCATAAAAAGGCATTTGGACTTGAAGCACAGAAAATGTCTTTAATTTTGAACTGTTTCTGTAAAAAAATTGGCACTATGCTCACAACTGTCTCCTTTATCTTCAATTTTGAATATAATGCCATTTATTTATCTGTGCATTTACATATATAAATACACTGTAGGCTATATTAGTGTCACTATTACAAACAAAAAAATTTCAGAAATTTTAGGGCTTTATTCCCTAAATATGTTCCTTTACCATATAATGTATACAAATAAAAAAAATTTCACCCCATTCAAAAAATGTTTTGAGGTTTCACTATACTGTCAAATCTTAATAATGTATTCATTAATCATTGTGAATATTACATCACTCCATGGAAGTAGAGGTCAGTAGATTTCAGACACACAGAAGAGTTACTGGCAGCAGCACGCAAACATAGAATGTGTTCCTTACGCTTTTCTAAGCTCTTAGTGTGAAGTATGATCTTTCAACTTAATCATGCCAAAATACCAACATTTAATTGCAAGGATTTTTTTTTTTTTTTTTTTTTTGCTTTTTTATGATTATTGTCCTGTCCGACTTTCACACTGCATGAAGTTTTTCCCTCCATTTACAAGAAAAAACACATTTATGGAATAAATTCATATTTAACAATACAGACCAGATAAACTATCACCCAGAAAAAATAATGGTTAAGGGAGAAATCTTTGTTGCATTCAACTTCCACATTTTCACAAAATTTCCCTCCATTTTCAATTCAAACACGATCACTTATGTAGTTAAATGGTATTTAACAACATTATAGGACAAGGGGAACAGCGCAAAGAAAAATTATGATCGTGAAGAAATCTTTTCTTCCTTCAGCTTTTGTTGTGAAAATTTGTCTCCATTTTCAAGCTGAAACAAGCATTTGTATCAAAATTATATTTAACAGTACTAGACAGAGGAAAAATATATTATGATTACAGAAAAAAACCATCACTCCATCCAACTTCCATTTTCGAAAAGAAAAAAAAATTCTCCATTTTCAAGATGAAATACAAATGTTTACTGAACGAAATAAGTAACAATACTTGGCAGAGGAAACATCATGAGAAAAAAATTTAAGAATAAAGTGATCTGTCTCAACTTCTGTTTGCACAAATTGTTGCCTTTGTTTTCAATCTGAAACAACACTTGTGCCATAAAATGACATTTAGCAACAATACAGACTGAAGGAACATTGGAGAAACCTTCATTTCACCTAACTTCAGTTTACAGAAAGTTTTGTAAGACAAACTTCCATTCCCAGACAGAAATCTTGCATCCATGATTGAGCATCTGCACAAGACAGGATTAAAAAGGGTTCTGGGGATATCATTTTTGCCTGCACAACCAAAATATAATCTTTTCTGCTATAGGGTAGAAAATGAAAATTTGTTAATTGAACTGACAGTCTGCATCAGCTCCAAGCACAACAGCTGATAATGATTTGAAGATCACGTCACCAACAAAGCTCTGAGCAGGTCTTCAAATCACTGACCCTGATATCCACACCTTATTGAAAACGAAAATGAAAAAGAAGTTGCTGTGTGGCATTTTCTGTAAGAGGAAATGCAGGTTGGGTGCCATCTGGTCTGGCCCTTCCCTGGCTACAGCCCTGTGTGTGATATCATTTAGGAATTCTGCTATGCTAAGGAAAGCAACTTGACTGAGACTTATTTAAACCAATATCACATTTTATTTCATCCAATAAAAAGAGAAAAAGTTCTTTCTGACATTGGAAAAATTTCGCTGAACATTTTCCAACTCAACCAATGGATTCATTTGTGTGGAATCAAGTCACCATATTCAGAATCAAGTTCATCTAAGAGTGTTTTCCATTTTCTATGCATAAGAGCACACTTTTTGAAATTACTAAATTCAATATTTTCACTGCCTTGTCCATTGTATTTGACAATCCCAAAGAAAACTCACATGATGCTTGTTGGCATACAATGCAAAGTAATATTTTAGATTTAATTCAATCTCTTTTCACTTACAAATGATATCTGGTTTATTCTTCACTTGCAGGTTACACGTATAAAAAAGTTACTTAGTCAAGACTCAAGAGAGTGAGCTACTGAAGAAACTTCTGGTTGTGTAACTAGGCAGATGGGCAGTGGTGTAACTACCCCCCCCCCCCCTGCAGCTGCAGGGGGCGCAGGTAACGAAGGGGCATACTGCAGCTGTCAGTTATAGTTTTATGAAAAAATTCGAACACGCACAATAATTAACCCAAAGATTCATATTTTGTTTTAAGATATATTTAGCTTTGCCTAAATAAATGCCTAGTTTCATTTTTAAAACACTGAATGTCCTACAGATTGAACGTGTTCGGCTCTTTGACTTTGGGTTGTAATATAATTGCCCAGCAATGGGTTGTAAATAATATGATCGCTCTGTAATCGCCCTCTCTCTGCACTGCTGAGGAAAAGCGTGAGGCCACAGTGGGATTCCCCATAGAGGATGTGGGAAAACAGTTGCCTAGATTACGTGCACAACAGGTGCCAACATTTATTCACAGCAGCCGCAGATCTGCCACATGTAAGAGTGATTTCTTCAAGTGATATATTTTAGTTTTGGACAAAGCAACAACACATATTGTTAAATCTGTTGCTTAAAAAGTTAAAACTACAGGGCTTTAGGTATGGCTCTTGCTTTTCCAGACACTCTCCCTGACTTCCTACCCCCCCCCCCCCCCAACAACCGCACTCACACACCGCGAAAAATGCATCCTCCCTCGCGTTTGAAATCCTGGGAAAATTACCGTACTTAGAGGTGCTGAAGTAATTCTTGTAGGGGGAGGGGGCCCGTTGTGCTAGTTACGCCACTGGGGATGGGACAAGATTTCTTATGAATACGTTAAATTGTGGTGCTATATTCACTATTATTGTTTTCAGTTGTAATAAATAGCTTTGCTTTAACAGCTTTTTTTCTTTTCTTTGGGCAAAATGGTTTTTATTACTTACTGCAATTATAATTTTTAATAATGCATTCATAATAATGACATGACATTAATTTGTTCTATTACAAATCCACATGGTCTTGCAGGTTAATTTTAGGGTGAAATAAAAAGGGGTTTATTTAATTCATACACGATAAATAGAAACATATAGAGTGAATTCCAGTTAATTGGGACAAATCGGTGCTAGAACACTTTGGCCCAATTATGCGCAGGTTTATCCCAAAAAGCTCATTTGGGATGTTCAAGAATTATCCCAAATAAATAGCTGTCCTGATTAACCAATGACCCAATTAACCAGAATCTACTGTGTATGTACAAACATTGTTTTTCACATAAAAGTTGTCCGAATATAAATTTACAAGACTATGTGGGCTGCTAAGATTAAAAATGCCATGAATGCTTTTTTTGTTTTTGTAGTATTTTTTTTGTCCAGCCCTACTACAAATACAGATGATTTTCCTTTTTTTTACATGAAATGACCTGTGAGTAGTTACATAGCTGATTTCTACGTCCTACCACAAGCCTATCATTAGTAGGAATTTCAAAGCTGTGTAGTGTCAGAGTGCTTCAGCTGCATAGGGCGGACTGAGAAAAGTAATATATTTCTGCAGGAGAAAAGTCATAAAAAGTCAACCAAGTTCACTTCCTCCTGCCTATCCCACAATGGCAGTAAAACTGGATTTTAACTTTTATCACAACTTTATGATCTTCACAGCTGTTTCTTTCAAGCTATAAAAGAAAAAAAAAGAAGTTGATTTCAGCTGGACATGGGCCAAAGAGATTTTCCCAGTGATAAACACCCAACAAATACCTAAAAAGGGGGAGCTTGGTATACATAAACAGATACTTGACTCAGGCTTTATTTACAAATCCACAAGTCTCTCTTTCTGCAACCTACACGATAAATCAAAGATATTTCAAGAAATCAAGTCATCTTTCGAGGAACAAAATCTAGCAACCTGAGATTTGCAGACGCTATTGTTTTAATGGTCAAAAATCTGAGAAACTTCCATAATATTACATATACAAAATATTGATTAAATGGCAAAACATTTTAAAGAATCTGGACTAATTGTCAATACACAATAAGTTTAAAATTATGTTCCCTAAAGACGAACAAATTACAATCTCAAGAGGTGGTGCAATATTGCTATCTCAGACACATGTACTCTAAAAGGGTGGTAAATCAAAAAAACAATATTTTTAAGTAAGATCTGGCAACATTTGTATTGCATTCAGTGTTGAGAACTTTTATGAATGTGAGTCAAAGCACTAAAACAGGCATCAACAATCACCAAAAGGTATGAAACCATCTAGAAAAACTCAAAGAAAAAGAATTAAAATCTGTGGAAGAAATATTCTTCTCATAATATGTGGAAACATGCCAGAATTTTTAACAAAGCAATCAGACATCTCTGAATATTGCCTGTATTTACTGTTCATCACATCAGAAAACTTTAAAACTTCATAGCCCTGGAGCAGGAATTGAACCCACATCTCCCAATTTGCATTCAAGTGCATGCTTATCCAGTACACCACTCAGGATGATGAAGTCTCAAGTATCTGAGTGTTAAGAATCAGAACATTCTCAGATTTTCGTCAGTCGAAGTAAATTTCATTGATGAAGTAAATTCTGCTTCCTCGTACAGCATAGTTAAGTAAATTCTGCTTCCTCGTACAGCATAGTTAAGTAAATTCTGCTTCCTCGTACAGCATAGTTAAGTAAATTCTGCTTCCTCGTACAGCATAGTTAAGTAAATTCTGCTTCCTCGTACAGCATAGTTAAGTAAACCACCAGTCTCTGAGGTAAATTCTGTGAAAGAAATGTTCTCATAACACATGGAAATACATCAGAATTATTAACACAGCAACCTGAATTAATTATTAACACAGCAACCTGAATTAATTATTAACACAGCATCTCTCTCTGAATTGCCTATATTCACCATTTATCATAAAACATCAATCACATCAGAAAACTTTAAAATTTACCAGAGAGGCAGTGGCGTAACAGTGGTGGTCTACAGCAGAGATATTTCATCGGAGTTTCTTGGCAAGAGGCCAAACCATCACTGCAGAACGTTATTGTGCTGAATTACACAAAATATGAATCTTTGGGTTAGTTAATTATTGTGTGTGTTTGAATTTTCTCATAAAACCATAAACTGGCAGCTGCAGTACACCCCTGATGAAATTGCATTCCACAATTCTTTCACCCTGGAAGTCACATGGCCATGTCAGCCTTCTTTCAAGTTACCACACCTTTTGTTAAGCACTTTGTCTTTGTTATTCAATATTGTGGATGGCTTTCGTCAGCGCGGAGCACAAACACGCATGTCCACGCTTACTGTGAAAACTCGGGAGGACAGAGATACCCGATTGGCTGTGGGTCCACTCAGCAGCCAAGTGATTTATGCGATGTAAATGGCTTCCTACAATTCCACACGGAAAGTAATGAGGTATCCCATGATTGGAAGCAAGAAATTTTAGTCTCAATTCGAAACAAGATTAGATTTTCCACTTATATTAGCGGCACTTATTACCGTAGGATTTTTACTCTGGGTGGGAAATCTGTTTTTTTTTCCAGGTCATAAAACTGTCGCATGGAAAGACATGCTTTAGAATGTAAACAAATCCACCGATAAATTTTAGGGGAAAATTCACAGGAGTCAAGTCCCAATTTTTAATGACCTGCAAACTGACCCCCACCTTTAAAAGCAGGATTTCTTTCAAAAACTTTCATCTTATACCAGGGTTGGCAAGTTTTTGCCAAAAGGTGGAAAAAAATGTGGTAAAAACCAGAAAAAAACACTTTGGTTATTGCCAAAGTGGCAAAAATAGGGATTTACTGTGTTTATTTATGGGACATATAAAGTTATTTTTGTTTTCTACAAATGATTTTAAAGGAAAAAGAAATAATTTTGAATTTTTAAACCTTGATTTTAGGGTTAAGTATTATTTTTTGACATAAAATACATTTTTACCACTTTGAACCCGATTTAAGGAAATACGAGTACAAATACAAATTGTGTGTTTATAAAGATATAATTTTGTTTACCCAATTCATAGGAATTAAAATCATTCCCTCATTCAAAACAATAATCAAAGTCAAAAGCTATTAAATGGCTTATGTTTATACTGAGAAAATAATTATTAACAATATTTCAAACATCCCCTCCATACTTGAAATTCTCCTCTGTGAATTTCAAGTCTTGACTACATGTTACCTAGGCTAAAATCATTCTTTTCGCAAAAGAAAAAATAGTGAAAAAGCATATCAAAACTCAAGTCTACTAAACTAAGATTTCAAAAAACTTATGACATTAAATTAATGAATGTAGAAGTCAGTTCATAATTCATATAAACCCTTGTCTCTTTAAAAATTGATGACTGACAATAATATTGCATTTTTTTTTTTATTTTAATGAAATGGAAACCCCAGCATAAATTATAATTCTCAAAATAATTTATTTTAACCCTTTAACCGGCTAGAACGAATTAACTCGGGGTTAGCAAAATGTTTTGAAATCAGTTGTTTTGAAATATTATCATTGTCAACCATTATCAATCCACTGCTGGATGAAGGTCTCCCCAAGTTTCTTCCACAACGGTCTGTCTTGTGCCAGTCTCCTCCATGTTACTCCCGCATACTTTCAAATTTCCTCAAAAATAGCGAAGAACCTAAGAAAGGAGAGAAAAGGTATTTGAGTAACTTGCTGACCCAGAAGACCACATGGGAGATGGGCGGATGAAATTCAAAAGTATGCGAGAGTAACATGCAAGAGACTGGCACAAGACAGACCGTTGTGGAAGAAACTTGGGGAGACCTTCTTCCAGCAGTGGATTGATAATGGTTGATGATGATATATATACATTTTTTTTCACTGAAAATTTTTAATGACTAATCAATAGATAAGTTTACGCAGTATATAAAGTAGAGGCCTGGACTTCTGAACGAAAAAAAGTCTTATACACCAAAACATACAGCAAATGTTTTTCTCGTGAGAAACATCAAAAATGAAATTGCATCTTCTTCTGTATAATTATCTCACATACTGTATATTTACCTTTAGAGATTGCCCTTTAGGACTATACTACATTTCATGACTTGCACAACAAAGTATTTTTGTGCAGACATCTCAGAAATCTTCCTGAATAGAAAGACTTTCATCTGTGCTCTAACAAAAGACAATATAGAAATAACGTCTTACCGGATCCCATGAAAGTGTTGGGGCCTTCTTTGGTCTCTCGTCTATGATATCAGCATTATCTTTGATGTCCACCACTGAAGTATTTGGTTTTGTCAACATGCACTCCACTTTACTCACACACACTGTATTTTCCAGAACAACTTCATCTGGCTGAACATATGAATTAACACGATCCACTTTAGATTTCGCTATATCTTGATCTCTTACATCAGTTACAGTATCACTTGCATTGTTCATGGTTTTTGCCTCAATGATACCATTACTATATGTGTTGGATAATACATCTGCACCACTTATATCACTGGTATTCAGATTAGAACCTTTCACATTGTTGTGGTCATGGAGACTCTTCTCTAACAAAACACTTTGGTCCACAGACATGGAGATAGTGGTTGTCACATTTTGAGACTCTGTATTTTGTTCCTTAAGGAAATCGTCCACAACTGTTTTTTCTGACACAGTACTTTTTATTTCAGCAGGTATAAATTCCACCTGATGGAGACTGTCTTCCACAACTTCCAACAATCTGTCTCTTTGAACATCATCTGATGATCTGGGGAGGTCCTCAACAATTTCCAATAATCTGTCCCTCGGAAAGTCTTCAGATAATTTGGGACTGACACTGCTATCAATACACTGATAAGGAGAGCACACAAGGAGATCCCTTTCTGATAATTCTGGAGAAGCAGCATTATCTGTTTCACACAAACTGCTATTACAAGTGTCAAAGTCCACATCAGTATCGTCCAGGTTACTATCACAGATTCCATTGCCTTGCTCGTCATCACACGTGGAGCTACAGACTGGAGATGTCCGTCTTGCACTGCCGATATTTTTGGATCCTGAAAAAAAAAAATATATATATATATATATATAAATAAAAGTCAACACCATGGGGTTTCAAACATATTTTCAGTAAAATGATATGCTACCATTCAGCAATCACATATAAAGGTAAATCAAAGTATTTGAATTTTTTTTTATCATACAATGCTAAGAGCATTTTACAATATAAATGAAAATGTGGAACCGTTCATTTTAGAATTTTTAATAATTTTTCTGGTTGGGATATTTTCACTTGCTTTTAAAAGTACCTTGTTTGAGGACCTCCCCAAATCATCAGATGATGTTCATGGTGTTTATTTATAGTGTACATGCTGAATGGGTTGCAGGAACAACAAAATGTTGAAGATTAGCAGTGTTTTTGACACTGCCACACCTACATAAGTCCTGATGCTCGATGGGGCACAGAATCAAAAGCAGGAGATGTGTGGAACTGTTACAATAAACTTTAGCACATTGCATATTGTTTTCAACTGCAACATGTAAAGTGGCAATGCTTATTTCAAAATAACAAGTGTGTAAAAATCAAGGTCATTGCTGATTCAATAGCTTAATCCCCAATAAAGTCAGCACTCGCAAGATAAGATACTTTGCATGAGAATACCATAAAACCAAGCATAGCATGTCTAAATACCAAAAAAATCATTAAAACCATATTTATTGTATGATTTGAAATGTTCTTAATATCAAATAAAAATGTTATAAACGCCTTCACCTCATACATTTAAATATTAAACAAGATTTTTTGTTAATTTCAGGACATACAATATGGTCTTCATATGGTCATTATCCGGAACACCGAAATTTTGCACACAAAAAAAGTTTTATCCAATTGTATTTTTCCTTATTTCTGTGTATATGAGAATAGACATAGTAAAAAAATATGTACTTATTCTTAACAGAGGCGTAACTAGAAAAGGGCAGGCGGGGCGGCTACCCTGCCTGCCCCTCTCAGTTACTCAAGAGGGCGTAAAAATCAATGCTTACAATCTGATTAAAATAGAAAATGGAACTTTTGCACCAGTTTCTGATAGTTATTTTGCCTTATGCTTTGTCATTTGCCTATTCACAGAATTTGTATATAATGTTTCACCAGTATTAGTAGCCTTAGCAACTTAAATTTGACATTTCTTCCTCAAAATGTTTAGCGAATGTTAATTGCTCACATTCGAAAATACAGGCACAGAAAGGTGCAAGATAATGATGGTATTCGCATGTACATTTATGTATATAAATACAAATAAACACTATCAAATGAAAATATATATATATATATATATCGTCATCAACCATTATCAATCCACTGCTGGATAAAGGTCTCCCCAAGTTTCTTCCACAATTGTCTGTTTTGAGCCTGCCTCCTCCATGTCACTCTGGCATGCTTTTGGATTTCATCCATCCATCTCCCATGGGGTCTTCTTCTGTCCCTTGGAAGCCACTCTAAAATTTCATTTGTCCATCAGTTGTCTGTTCTTCTGGCAACATGTCCAGCTCATTGTCATTTCAGATGATGTCGTCCACTCCTGTCATTTCCCTTATCCATAAGTTCCTCTTCTTATCTTTCCTGGTTACACCAAGCATGCATCTCTCTCCATGCTTCTTTGAGTTGTCTGAAGTCTTTGTATACCTTTTTTAGTTAAGGTCCATGTCTTTGCTCCATACATAAGCACTGGCAGGATGCATTGATTAAACACTTTCCTTTAGACATAATGGCATACTGCTCTTAAAATTTGTATTGTTTCTTCCAAAAGCTCCCCATCCAAGTTTCATACGATGATTAATTTCTTCATCAATGTGACCCTCACTTGATATCTGCAGCCCAAGATAAATGTAGGTATCGGTTCTTTCAAGCTTTTTACATCAATCAATAAATCTTCTATTCTTGTAAATGCATTGTACATCACTTTTGTCTTCTGAAAGTTCATTTTTAATCTCACTTCTTTACTCTTTTCAGCAAGTTCTTGGGTCATACTCTTCTGTTCCGAAGGGGTAGTTGCAAAAATGACTATGTCATCAGCAAAACAAAGGTGAGTTAAATAATCCGCAATAATCTATATCCCTTTGTTTTCCCAGTTCAATGATTGAAAGATATTTTGCAATGTGGCATTAAAGAGTTTGGGAGATATGGTGTCACCGTGTCTCACTCCCTTTCTAATTTTTATTAGTGCTGTATCCTCAAATATCTGAACCTTTGCACTTGCATTTTCACAGATGTTATTAATAATGTTAATGTATGCATCTTCAATACTGCAGGATTTCAAAGCCATTATGTGTATATATATACAGAGAAATGTGAAGAAACCAATGAGCAAATTTTGAATGAAAGAAAAAAAAAAATTCTGGGAACGAGTAGAAGAACAACAATCACCACTTTCCAACTACACGAAGCAGATGAGCTTCAAACGATGGAAAATTAACAAACAGAAGAATGCAGGGAAGCATATTAAAGACTGATTCTCTGTTGGCTTCGTCAAGGGCAAGCATTAAGAAAATCCCTCATTAATCTACTGAGACAAGAGAATTGTGGGTTTCTGCTATTTTAGTTTGCTATAAGGACATATTAAATTAATGTTCTTGGTTTTTGCTATATATATAAACAAAGATAGATAGGAGGCACAATATTTTGTGCTTTGCCCCGGACAGAGAAATGCCTAGTTACACCTCCGATTCTTAAACTACACTTTCAAATTATCCAGAATGGGAATCATAGATATTCAAAAGAATTGTGGGCAAGTTTATCACAGTGAGGCAACCTAAAACCATGATTGCATTGACACATTTCATTGCAGCTTTAAAAGTTTTTTCCTTTGTATTTTTAATTCGGTTATTGCTTGACAAACATTACTTAACTTCTTTGTGATTGTCAGTTGCTCGTTTCCCATATAGACAGCATCCTCTGTGCAACTCTAACTTGCCTCATATGATTTTCTTTAACACCGCAAACTGCTTTGAAGCTTCAACCAAGAGCTAATGCGATGAATCTAATTCAATCACCAAGGACTACTCTGCACTTTTAAAATAAACCAGCTATTTGTTCAAGTTTTGCAGGGTTTTTTTATCTAATATATCAATGGATTCATTTGCCTTCCTTTTTCTTTCTTTTCATTACCTTTTTTCTGTTCTAAGTATGAAGCATACAGTGCATGGCTTCACATAATTCAAGAGTTCTTTAGTAATTGGAAAGGAATGAAGAGTTTTCTGCATCTTTACGCAGACTTAAGCTGCAGATGCATGGATCTGAAAGAAAAACTCTTTCCTTTGTAAGGATGCACTTTTTGTCTGTGCATTCATTACCATGTGATACTGTTGGACATGATTTAACATGAACTGATAAGAACCAAATTTGAATGCACTAGTGGAAAATTTTGAATGCCAGCAACCTCAGAACAATGAAAATATTTGCATTTTTTAAATTTTTTTACAGATGTAACTTAGTCACATAAGGTTATCCTGCAAATTTCACTTGAATCCAATGAAAT
Source organism: Macrothele yani (assembly GCA_039090855.1). Classification (NCBI taxonomy): domain Eukaryota; kingdom Metazoa; phylum Arthropoda; class Arachnida; order Araneae; family Macrothelidae; genus Macrothele; species Macrothele yani. The sequence continues at coordinate 153,510,534 of CM077011.1, forward strand.
TTTATTAAATTATGAATGGAACTTTTATTCAGACGTTTAGAGAAACACTGCTATTATGCCTTGGGGAGTATGTTTCACTGAAACTGACAACTGGTCTTTGACCCATTAGAAAAGCTGAAATTTTTAGTGGCTGAAGCTATCATTGCCCGTTATCCCTTGTGAAAGAGAGGGAATAAGAAGGGTTGCAAGCGATAGTCATAACATTTTAACTCGGGAAGAGTTCATTATTTTTGCTATTGCTAAATGCAGTTGTTTTCGATAATTAATGGGTAAAATTTTAAAATTGAATTATTCTTTCAGAATTTCCAGACAAAATAGTAAAAACTAGACTTTCATTTCATGAAAGCCAAAAACCAGAAATTTCAGGATAACTACCTCTGATGTAGTATACATTATATTACATTAAATATTAGTGTTATAATTAGAAATAAATATTCTACAGGCCCGGTGGACCACTCGAATTACAAAATTACTGGTCCACCAAAATGCCCAGTGGTCCGCGCACTTGAAAAAAAAACTTACACATTTATTTACAGTGTATTTAGAAAATATTGTATAATTACACTGGAGCTGCATATCGCAAATTTAGAACAATGTGCACATGTACTCATTCAAATAGTACTAATAAAATAAAACACGAAACATGTACGCAGTGGTAGAAATTTGAAAAAAAAACAGATGGGCAAAGCCAGAGCATTCAACCTCCAGTTGGAAAACATAAAAGATCCATACTCTATAGTCACTACTTGTGCAAAAAAAAAATGTTGCTGTCTTAATCCGAATATTTTTAACGGAGACCTCGATTTCCTACAGTCCAAAATTTTAATAAAACTTTGATATGGTTTGTAATTCCGATATTCATTTTTTTTAATAGTAAATATCTGAAATTCAAAAAATCTGTAGTCGAAACCTGCATTATTTCAAAAAACTGCCATAGCGAAACCTGGATATTTTTAAATCTGGTTCAATTCTTTATAAACTTGCAAATTCCAAACACAAATTGCAAAAATAAAAAAGTTACTGGCCACCTGGGCCAGTAACAAATTTTTCAGTGGTCCGATGGAATTTTTACTAGCCAATGGCCAGGGGACCACCAGATAATTCAAACACTGTATTATATACATATACTCATCATCACCATCCATTTTCAAACCACTGCTGGATGAAGATCTCACTGTCTCTCCCACAACTCTGAACAGACTCTTCCATGACTTTTCAGACTCTTCTCTTCCATGTCACAACACTTTTGTGTTTCACCCACTCTTGGTCTTCTGGGTCTTCCTGTCCCTTGGTATCAAAGTCTAATAATATCTTAACTGTATAATGATGTTCAGCCCATTGCCACTGGAAGGTTTTTACTTTGATCATGTTTATCCATGCTTGTCATTTTTCTGATAAATGAGTTTCTTTTTCTATCTTTCTTGGTTATAACAAGCACAAATCTCTGAATTCTTCTTTGATTTGTCCACATCCTCTGGGACTTTTTTAGTTAAGGTCCATATCTCTGATCCATAAATAAAACCTGGAAGGATGCACCAATTAAACACTTTTCTTTTAAGACATAACAGTAAATTGCTCTTTAAAATCATACTGCTTCTTCCAAATGCACTCCAGCCAAGTTTTAAATACCTATTAATTTCTTTTATGAAGTAGTGCTTGCTTGATATCGGTTGTCTCAGTACCTTTAAAATTTGTTTTTGTGAAAGTATTGTATGTCAATACAATTTTCTGTAAATTATTTTTTAATTATTCCTCTTCTTTACTCTTGCTGGCTAGCTCTTGAATCATACTATCAGCTCTTTGGGAGTACTTACAAAGATGACTCATCAGCAAAACGAAAGTGGGTCAAACTATCTCCATCAATCATTATCAACTTGTTTTCCCTATATACTCTAAAGTGGCCAATTATTAGAACACCTGATAGTGATCAGACTTGTGCCATGTCCATACACAGGGTTCGTGCTGCCGATTGCATTCTCGCAATTTGCGAAAAAAAAAAATTGTTTTGGCGATTGATAAAAAGTTTTGGTAAAAATATTGGCGATTATCTTTTTTGATGAAATCGATCAAAAATAATCATCAATTTTTATTCGATTTGGTAATTGAAAAATGAAATTTAAATGTTAATTACTTTTTCCATTGTTTACAATTAAAAAGCGCTTAGAGCATAGTAAAATCCATTTATTTACTGGTGTAAGAGGTATTATACATTTGCGCTTTACTGGGAGGCTTTTTCAAGGCTTGGAAAAAAAAAAAACTACCTATGCCAAAGTTTTGCACTGCACTGGGAGGCTTTTTCAAGGCAATAGGTAGACGTAAAATGTCTACCTATTGCCTTGCAAAAGCCTAAAACGGTTACCTACTGCCTGAAAAAGCCTCCCAGTGCAGAGTGAAAGCTTGGTGAATCTATATACGTCTTACACCACTAAAGAAATGGATTTGAATAGGCTGTAAATGCATTTTTATTGGGTACAGTCTGGTGTACTTTGAGCTAACATTCATTGTTTACATTGCGTGTGAGATGGAAAGCAATTACGTGAAAAGAGTGACGCAATCGCTGATGTAAGACCTATTATTATAACATGTTTTTTATAATTCCACTGAAAGGTGGGGAAAAAAACATTGGCAACTTGAGATTACTTTTGGCAAAAAAAAAATTTAATTTGGCAAATGGGTTGGCAAAAACTTTAAAAAAGTCAGAGCAACCCCTGCACGCATACGCAACTATGATGCTGAAATAGCTTTATAAATAGCTCATGGCAATGGATACAGACATGTACAAAATGTAAAAAGCAGCAATCTGGGAAAAACTCATAATTTAAGCAACTTTGAAAAAGACACGATATGAGTGCTAAGCTTGCAGATGCAAATACCTCAGGAAAAGTAGATGTTATGTAAGAACTTCTGTATCAAAGGTGTACACAATGAGTTGCATACAAAAAAAAAACAAGCAGTCAGTGGTCTTCCTCTGGACAGAAATGCTTGGTCAAAGTCCAAAGATAACGGTGGTTGGAGAGGATTGCACAAGGTGACAGACAAGATCCACTGCATGAAGAAAATGCACGGTACAACAGCAGTATTGAGAGGGCTAATTCTATCATACACAACAAGCCACACATTGGTGTCAATGGGTTAATACAGCAGACGTCCGCTTCGTGTACCATTTATCTCGGCTAAAAACCAATAATTTGTCCAAAGTGGGCATGGAAGTACCAAAACTGAACACTCGAGGGCTAGAAAAATGTTGCCTTGTCTGAAGAATCACATTTTCAGTTAATACACACTGGCAGACAGGCCACAATATAGACTCAACAGCACAAACTGATGGATCCCAGCTGGAGTGTGTCAACTATATAAGCAGGTGGAGGTAATGCAATGGTGTGGGGTGTTTTCATTACTGTTCCTGGTTTCAGGAATGCAGCCCGAAGAGGATGCCTTCATTTCTTTTTGGTGCCTGACCTGCATCTGACATCTCTTTTTGTATGCCTGACCTGCATCTCTTTTTTTTTTTTTTTTGGGGGGGGGGGTGCCTGACCTGCGTTTCAGGTTTGGTGGTGCCTGACATGCATCTCTTTTTGCCTGTCAGTGCCTGACCTGCGTTTCAGGTTTGGTGGTGCCTGACCTGCATCTCTTTTTGCCTGTCAGTGCCCGACCTCTTTTATATCTTTTACCTGAGCTCCTTTATATACTTTGCCCGATCTCAATCATCAGCCACCTTTCTCCTAACTTTTCTGTCTGGATACAAGCCCAGTTGGGTTCCTCAACACTTTTTTTTTTTTTTTTTTTTTTTTGTGATTGGGGTTTAACGAACACAGTGAGCAACTCAATGGGCTATAAGCAGTCACCCGTCCCTAATTTAGGACCACTGGTTCCAGGGAAGTGAGAGATCCAGTGCCGTAACACAAACATCTATGCCTAACCAAAATTTGAGCCCCGGACCAATCTAAAACAAGTGACCAGGAGCCATTGCTTAGACCACTGCGCCACTGGAGAGGCCCTTAATACCTGTGGAAAGGCATTTGGATATAAGATATCTTATCACTGCATACCAGGCACATCCACATACATTCATGGTGTTTGCTGATGAAGTCTTACTTTCAGCAGGATAATGCACCATGCCACAAGGATTAGAATCATTAGATCATTACAATAGTTCCAGGAGCATGACAGTGACTTCAAAGAGCTAAAACATCCTTCACAGTTCAAAATACTTTTCCAATACTCATATTTCTACTAAAAAAAATGGAGAATTTAAATTCAGTTAAATAAAACTAACTAAATTTAATTAAGTTAGTTTATCTGACAAAATGATATAATTTCGTTACTAGGGTGAAACAAATTATCAAAAATGCCAACAGCAGCAAATTTTTTTGTGAGTTAAACCACTGCTCAGATGATTTTAGATTCATAATCCTTAACATCAGGCAATGCATATGGTAAGCATGAGAGCTTGCAATAGATAAAGAAACACAGCTTGGATTTTTTGCCCCCATTTTTTAGGTTTAACCACCACCATAGGCAATTTAATGGGCTATAGAGCTTGTCCCTAATTTAGAGTGGCTAGTCCCAAGGAGGAAGTCCCCAGTATCATAAGACAAATATACCATCCATGCCTCACCAAACATTCAAACCTGGGCCCATCTCGTATGAATGATTATAGAGCTCAGCACCTAAAACTGCCACCTGGGGGTAGGGGCTCACTACTCGGAATTAATTTAAATACAGTTCAAATGTGGGCAATTTGGGAAGTGAAATTTTTTAATGTGTGAAGGTGAGGAAATACTGTGTAACAGGAGTGTCTCAATATGTTATAAACCAGACAGAATGTCTGAATGAATAAATACCAATCTTAAACATTTTTCTTTACTCCTCAGATCTTATCGAAATTCTGTGAAGTTGCATAAATGAACATGTATAAATATATATATTCAAGAAACAGTGTATTGAATCTGTTTATTTTTGTGGTATAATAAGCAAAAAGATTCGCCAAGCAACGTTTCTTATAAATCGACCACAGTACTAAACCTTGTCCCTCCTGATTCGTACTGCCCAGAAGGGTACAAATTTTCTGCATTTAGAGCGTGGCTCTACAGAGCATATAACATATGTATGCAAACCCAACTATTTAAAAATACTAAAGAATGCTAATATTTATAGCAAAGGTCTAAAAGCTGAATATAAAAAGGATGACATAGACAGAATACATAGAACTGTAAGAAATCGTATGTCAGCAGTAACAAAATCACCTAGTAAGACAATGAAATATGTAGGATCCATCACATATGTCCCAGGCTTTACATATTGGTTAAAGAATTTATTGCATAAGTACAACATATTAAAAGCAATGAAGTCCCTGATCCCATTATTACATATAATATCAAGTTGTAAGGAGAGACAGTATGCAAAAAAAGGCGGGCGTGTATGCTATACCATTGGTATATCCTGACAACATGGAAAAAGATATACATCGGAGTGACAAAGCAATCCTTGGACACTAGATGTAAAGAACACATGCGGAGTATCAACCAGGATATGCAGAACACAGTCCTCGCCACAGAAGACTTGCTACATTGGCCGCTCCTGTATGGAGTAGTATTAGTAGAATTGCCCCTTACATGACCTTTAAAGAGACTGCCATCAAGAAAACAGTCTAAATCCTATCCAGAAAACTGGCATGCAATGATATGGTCTCTACTGAACTACCAATGGTTTGGCATGTGTTATTAAAAGATGGAAACACATTGCAGCACACCATATAATTGTGTGATAAGAATTAATGCAATATATATATGTATGCTCATGATGTCACCCATGTTATTTTCAAAAAATCATCTGTTCCTTACGTGTTCCAATTCCCTGCATTTTTATGTCTATTATTGCCTTGAAAAAGTCTCCCAGTGGAGTGTGAAAGCTTGGCAAATCTTTGTGCTTACTATACCACAAAAATACACGGATTTAATACGCTATATGAGTTTCTTGAGTAATCAGTCTGGTGTATTTAAATATATATGCTGAAATAAGTTGTGGAATATTAGAAAAATAATTACAACTTAAATAATGTGTGTACCATTTTTTAAAATTACATTTGGGTGGTTTAACAACCACTGAACAACTCAGTGTGCTATATAAGCAATCACCTGTCCCTAATTTATGGTCACTGGTTCCAGGGAAGAGAAAAGGGCCAGCACAGTAAGGCAAACACAACATACATGCCTCACTGGGATTCGAACTCAAACAATTAGTCAGAAGCCAGTGCTTAGACCACAATGCAATGGGGGGGGGGTAGTTGCTCACTAATACACATGTAAATATCTTTTGGGTAAAAAATTATCTTCAACATCTATTAAACTGGATGGCTTTTTAATAAATTCAAATAAAATCATTTCTTGGGAAGGGAGATCCATATGCAGCCCAAGCATATTATATACACCAGTGTTAGAATTAGAAAAAAATCTTTTACTGGCCCAGCCGACCACTAGAATTTGCAAATCACTTGTCCACCAAAATGCCCACTAGTCTTTACAAGTGAGGGATAAAAAAATAGCTGTTATTCAATAACATTTCATGAACCTATCACTAGTTTGCAGCCTAAAAAGAAAACCATACAGCAAGGTAGAAAAAATAGAAATTCATTTTTAACTTGTGACAAACACGAAAAAAAAAAAAATACTGGCCATCCGGGCCAGCAAAATCAATAGCTCAGTGGTCTGACTGAAGTTTTACTGGCTAACGGTAGTTTTACAATACTAATGGCCAGCGGACCACTGGGTAATTCGAATGCTTAACACCCAATTTTCACTCATGTAGTTATTAATTTGTACATGAACTAATTTTTACATGGAATTCCTACCACTAAAATTCAAAAATAAATTTGTCTATAAGCAAGTAAAATGAAATTGGGGAAGAGAAATGCTTGAAATTTCACAGTGTAATGTGTGCACAGGAGTTACTATTACCCAATGGTAGCAATTCATTCCTGAGGGCTTCAGAACAACAATGCTTTATTAAGTCTGCAGTTTCCTTTGAAGGAATTTAAAAATCATAAAGTGGGACCTTATTCAACGTTGCTTTCCCCTCACCATTGCTGGGTTTCACAAAATAGCAACTCTGACTCAAATAATTTGCACAATTTTGATTCATAAATTTCATATTTTTTTACTACAGAAAATTCCTTCATTAACACTCATATAGGTTTTTTTTTTTTTTTTTCAAATATCATAGTTACTGGTTTTACAGAACCAGTAACTAAATTATATTAGCAGAGTAATGTTTGGGATATTAAACACATCTTACCCACCTAAATAATGTCAAATACAATAGAAAAAAACTATTGTGTGTGTTAAGTGCCATATCACAGAGCTGAGATAAATACAACCTATCTGCATTTCCACAAAATACAAGCATGCAGAACAAGTCTTTTAATGGCACATTAAATAGGTGTCCATAACAGAGGGTGCAGACTATATGCTGTTCCACCTGCAAAGAAAATGAAATGTTGTGACACAATAAACAAGACCAGCTTGTATTATTCTTGCAAATCTGTTCAGTCCTATACTTTAACACTGGATATGCAATACTATCCATATATCTTATAGCCTACAATAAACATATTTGTGCATGTAATAGCATATAAAACTGCTTGAGTCATTTATAAAATGATTTCAATGTGCTCACTTTGCCCAGAGCGTGAAATTTACATACAATAAAAGTGCATTTTAACGCTGTTAACCTTATTTGTTACTAACTGGACCCTTAATAACAAATACACAAGGCCTCCCTCCACAAGAAGGCGTCCATTTGGACTTGCAGCTTTAAAATGTTTCTTGAAGGGTGGGGAAACCCCAAAACTTCTCAGTACGCTAGCCAGAATCCATGAAATTCAGTGGCGGTGGTACTGCTCGGCCCGGTCAATAATTTCAGCCAAGATTTTTATTTTTTCTTACTTGGTATATGTCCAATTTTTTGTTGTGATGTGCCTTAGAAAGTTCCTCTAGGTAAGTGGTCAGGTGGTCCTAATCCCTAACAAAGCTCCTTTGGCATTGTTTTTGTTCTGTTTGTTCCGGGAAGCGGGAAGGGACCCTGCTAAAATTTACATATTTACTTGAACATATGCGGCTATACGCAAGTACGTACAGAAAATGTAACTCGCCCCTTTACCCTTCTTATATATTTTAGGACAAAGCACACACAAAACTTTTTTTTTTTTTTTTTGCCTAATCACCCTCCACCTATGATATAACAATAATATCACCCTACCACTAGCAGAAATGCAGAATCGCTCCAAGACAAACCATTTCACAGTTAAGCATAGATTATACACGAGCAGCTTAATCTTATACACTCTAATATTTCCTGACACCAATTAAAGAATTTCGACAACTGTAAACAAAAACAAAAAACCACACATTCAAAACAAACGCCATGTGACCGACACAAGTCAGGCAAATATTAACACGAGATCATACGAATGCTTGTTTTGCATGGAATGGGAGAAATCCGTAAATATGTTGTAAATAAAATGTGAAGCATCAAATAGATCTTAATATATTTACCTTCACAATGTTCATGAGGTAGCAGAAAGAAATCTGTGACTGACAGCAGTATGTTATCGGTATCTTCCGAACCATCCATGGCGAACACCTTGCGTTGCTAAACCACCTGCTACAACAGAACAGAATGCTGAGAACGAAATACGGCGCCCAAGATGCCTTCACAATGCGCATGCGTGAAGGTCCGGAAAACCAAAACCTCAAGCTCATGTTGGCGGGATAATACACATTGGAAACAGAATAGCGCATAAAAAACGAACTAAATGATAATTAAAAAACGGAAAGCCACATGCTCCTCCAACATCCGTACCGCCCACGAATGTTCTCGGTAGATAAGATCATCACCAGGGGAAGTACTTTTATCATAAACTGCAATGAGGAAGTGTAGGTGCGACACATGGTATACGCCGCCTGTGATTCCGCAGCGCGTCACCATGACTTAATGGATCTTGAAGGATTCCGACAATAAGCAGCTCAAGGTTGCATGCACGTCTTTTATATATTTATATATATATATATACATATATATCAACCCATTTCACATGGTCTTAATCACAAGAATATCTGAAATTTAATCGAAATCCGGGTTTCCATTCAAATACCCGGAATGTCAAACATACAAAAATTCTAAGATTGCGAATACTTTCGGAATCGTGCCCAGGACAAATAGTCTAGGGAAGTATGGAAAACGGGTTTAAAGAAAGCCGTGTGTTTATGTGTGTGGTAAGCGTAAGTCATGAGAGCTTTGTTTAAAAGAACTATTTTCTATCTCGCACCCTGAAATTCTAATAGTGTTATTAGTAACATCGTTTAAAAAAAAAAATGTCTTCTGACTTCCCCTTGACCAGCCTTAGGAAAATTTAAAAATTATACTCTCTTGCTTCTGCAAATGGTATTTCCGGTAATTCTCTTAATTTTTTAAAATTTATTATAACTTGTCGAAGTAGTTGTTTGTCTGCAATACATTCAAGTCAAACTTATAACTTGTCAAAGTAGGTGTTAGTCAGCAATACATTCAAGTCAAACTTATAACTTGTCGAAGTAGTTGCTTGTCTGCAATACATTCAACTTAAAACAATCTGTCGAATAGTTTGATCGTTTTCATTTACTTGACAGTTATTTTCATTGCCCTTTTATATGCGCATTAACCAATGGGATCCTCCCGGGAAAAACATTGCAGCAAGCTGTGAATCACTCAGTTTGCCCTTCCGAGGGAAAAAACAGCATTTTATTTATTTATTTATTTTTTATCGTGGAACAGGAAACTCTTTTAAATCATTGTCGCTTCATATAAGAATTATGTCACTTTTAATTTAAAAGAAGAACGCTTGTTACAGTCCTTATTGAAGTTTTCGGTTTTATATCTCATTAATTTCTCTGAATTATTTCAGGATTCCAGAACATGCTATCGGGGAAGCAAATAAAAATGTCCTGGAGTGAAAAATGAAAATTTTATTTTGGCTAACTGTTATTATTTATATTACCCCTGAACTTTCTTGAGGAGGGGTGACGACAGCAAAACTTCTGGAGATGTGTAGAGAGGAGGTAGGTTCGCGTGCACACTTCGCGTAAGTATGCCTGAATTAATGCAAGCCTGATAAGAAAACACTTAACTATAGAGTACAAATTTTGAAGATGACAATCCGATTTTTAGCGTAAATGTGACAAGGATGGTAAGTCAGATTTCGGATATTATCTGACTTACCATCTTTGTCACATTTACGCTAAAAATCGGATTGTCATCTTCAAAATTTGTATTAAATGGCGTAATCCCGTATTCCTTCATGATAACTATAGAGTTATCAAACAAATTTTGAAGATGACAATCCGATTTTTAGCGTAAATGTGACAAGGATGGTAAGTCAGATTTCGGATATTATCTGACTTACCATCCTTGTCACATTTACGCTAAAAATCGGATTGTCATCTTCAAAATTTGTATTAAATGGCGTAATCCCGTATTCCTTTATGATAACTATTTTTTTTTTTTTTTTGATTGGAGGTTTAACGACCACCTAGAGCAACTCAATGGGCTATAAGCAGTCGCCCGTCCCTAATTTAGGGCCACTGGTTCCAGGGAAGGGAGAGAACCAGTGCCGTAAGACAAACACAACATCCATGCCTGACTGGGATTCGAACCCGGACCCCTTATGGACGAATGATCAGAGGCCAACGCCTTAGACCACTGCGCCACCGGGGCGGCCATGATAACTATAGAGTACTTGGTGATTCGTAATGAAAACGGTGTTCTCTGTCAGAGTACAGATTGCAGTACATATAGCTGCGGTAAAGCAATGGCCGCCCCGGTGGCGCAGTGGTCTAAGCGATGGCCTCTGATCATTCGTCCGAAAGGGGTCCGGGTTCGAATCCCGGTGAGGCATGGATGTTGTGTTTGTCATACGGCACTGGCTCTCTTCCTTCCCTGGAACCAGTGACCCTAAATTCGGGACGGGTGACTGCTTATAGCACATTGAGTTGCTCACGGTGGTCGTTAAACCTCCAAAAAAAAAAAAGCGGTCAAACTTCGCTAACTCAGATTATTCCTACTGTTTTCAGCAACTCGTTCTTTTTTTTTTTTTTTTTCTTTTAATTGAAGGTTTAATGACCACGGTGAGCAACTCAGTAGGGTATAAGCAGTCACACGTCCCCAATTTCGGGCCACTGGTTCCAGGAAAGAGAGAAAGCCAGGGCCGTGAGACTGCCACAGCATCCATATGGGATTCAAACCCGGACCCTTCTCGGACGAATAATCATAAGCCAGCTCTTAGACCACTGCGTCACAGGGGGCCAACTCATTTTTACCCAAGTAAAGCAGATTTTTTGCCTAAGTGACCTAAATATAATACAAAACTACAAGGGAAAAGTTATTGAAGCATAAATAATTGATTTAGGCAAACTCTATTCAGAATGTATTGAACAGTAGAAAAAAGATACAGTAAACCTCCCATTTAGGGACAGTCTCTTAAGGATGCCTCCATAAAAGAGAGGCGTCCTTAAGAGTCAGTTTTGCGTTGTTTCTAGGTTACAGTACGGTGAAATAACGCAAATCTCTTTCCTACGCCAAATGGTTAATGTTGGCCTTACGTATATTGGTCACAGGTAAAAGTAATCACATATACAGTTAGTAAGCTCGTAAGCAATCTAACAAAAAAGAAATGTCAGCGTGGGCCGTGGGATACAAAAGGAAAACACTGGCAGCAGCTCCGGTGAACGAGTGATCAGAGGGCAGGTTTTTGGCTAATTGTCCAAACTGTCGGTTTTCTGGCTAATCGTCCGAGCTTGGGTACGAATCCCAGATGAGGCATGGGTGATGTGCTATTCTTACAACACTGGCTCCCTCCCTCTTCTGGAACCGGTGTTTCTAAATTAGGAACGGGCGACTGATTATAACCCTTAGAGTTGATCATGGCGATCGTCAAACCCCGGTCAACCCTCAGAGTTGAACACACACACACACACACACACACACAAGCATACACACTGGCGACTTTTAGGAGCCATGCGTGAAGGTTTAGAATAGTTCCTCCATCACAAGAGAGGAGATGATTTGTCAGTTGTGAGGAAGGACGCAGCCGACGCTGTCGCTTATGAAATGCTGCTAATTCACGAAGGTGAGGTCATGCGTACAATTTAAATATGCACTTGAGATGTCCTCATTGACGTCCGCGTTCGTGTCTGGGAAGTCTGCACATGTAAGAGGGGTACTGTCCTGTAACAAGGCTGTTCACGATGCTTCTCTCAGTGTTCTGCCGCATGGGTTCGTTACAGTGGCGTAACTACCACCCCCGCAGCCCCCGTAGCTGCGGGGTTACGCAGGTAACAAAGGGGCGTACTGCAGCTACGAGTTATAGTTTTATGAAAAAAATTCGAACACGCACAATATTAAACCAAAGATTCATATTTTGCTTTAAGATATATTTAGCAGAGGCTACAGTGGGATTTCCCGTGGATGATGTGGGAAAACAGTCAGTTACCTAGGATTACGTGCACGATATGCGTCAACATTTATTCACAGCAGCTACAGATCTGCTGTGTGTAAGAGGGTGATGTCTTCAAGTGATTTATTTTAGTTTTGGACAAAGCAATTACACGAATTGTCAAATCTATTACTTAAAAATTTAAAACTACAGGGCTGTAGGCACCACCATTACTTTTGCCGACACTGTTCGTGACTGCCTAACCCTTCCCCCCCCCCCCTTCCTCTCCAATACGACATACACACACCGCGAAAAAATGCATCCTTCCTCGTGTTCGAAATCCTGGGAAAATTACTGTACTTAGGGGTGCTGAAGTAAACCTTGCGGGGTGGGGGGCGGGCGCACGTTGTGCTAGTTACGCCACTGGTTCGTTAGACCTTCGCATTAAGAAATATAGAAGTTCCGGGATTGTATCTGTATTTTCTCCAATGGTGAAACAAATAAATTACCAGCTCAAATGAAGACTCGTTCTTTTGTAATGAAGAGTACATTTATTCAGCGAAGTATATGGAGAAAGATCTTTCAAGCTTTGCTCCCCTTCCCCCCTCGATTTCTTTACTTTCCTTTATTTACGCTTTCCAACTGTAGGTTGGAGAAGCGTTATGCTCCAGCTTTTTCCATCCGTCCGTCTGTCGGCACGATAACTCACGTAAAAATGGTTTGATTTCGATGAAATTTTAGTATGTCGTAGGGGACCACCTGGGGACGAACCCTATTGAAAATGGGACAAATGGGGTTAAAGGTTACGACATGGGAGCGGGATCCATTCCATCGCCCTTATGCCTCAAAACTTGTGTAAATATGGTTCGATTTCTATGAAATTTTAGTATGTGGTAGGGGACCGCCTGGGGACGAACCCTATTGAAAATGGGTGAAGTGGGGTCAAAGGTCAGGACATAGGAGCGGGATGCATTCCATTGCCTTATATGTCAAAACGTGCGTAAAAATGGTTCGATTTCGATGAATTTTAGTATGTGGTAGGAGACCACCTGGAGAGGAACCGTATTGAAAATGGGACAAATGAGGTCAAAGGTCAGGACATAGGATCGCGATCCATTCCATCGCACTTATCCCATACTATTGAGGTGCACGTCAAACAATTTTGCTTCCTATATTTCCACTGGAAAAACTTTTCTACACATTTCCCTCACAATTAGTGTTCCCAAGGATGGAAATTTGAACATCGATTAAAGTAACTTCATATTATAACTTGGAATACTTAACATTTTCTAAAACATAACCATAATTTTATTAAAAAACAATAACGTTTCCTTTGGTGGTGTTGAAACCAGAAAAAAGATGGCGTGGCCTGTACTTTGATGACGTCAGTAGGGAAATAAATGTTAGATTGCATAATTATGTTTATGATTTAGAAAATATTAAGTATTCCAAGTTATAAAATGAAGCTATTTTACTCGATGTTAAAATTTTCATCCTTGGGAACGCATTAGTTGTAAAAAAATGTGTACAGAAATTTTTCCGTTGGAAGTATAGGAAACAAAATTACTTGACGTCCACCTTAAAGGAGCAATTCTTGTATCTATGAAAGTTTTATTTTGAAAACAGCTCTAAAGATTTTGATGAAAGTCGTTAACCTACCGTTTTCTGGTACTAGAAATCGATTTAGCTTGATCTCGACTTTAGGAAAATTCGTTTAGTGGGTTAAATAACCACCCCGAATTACCACGTTTTCAGTGTCATAGCGTCGTTCCATTAATGTTGCCCATGCTTAGAAATCTTATGACGTCACAAGCTCGCGATTGAGATTATGACGCGCGGTCACGCCATCTGTCTCATTACGTCACGCGTTGTGTGTGGATCCTATTAAAGTTTTATGACGTCCCACTCTTTCGAGCAGATGGTCGCGATTCCTATCTGCCTCATTAAGTCACGCGTTGTGTACGTATGCCCGTCCACACGATAACTCGCGTAACAATCGTTCGATTTCGATGAAATTTTAGTATGTGGTAGGGGACTACTGGGAAGGAACCCTATTGAAAGTGAACGAAATGGGGTCAAAGGTCAGGACGTAAGAGCGGGATCCATTCCACTGCTCTTATGCGTCATAACTAACGTAAAAAAGTTCGATTTCGATGAAATTTTAGTATGTGGTAGGAGACCACCTGGGGACAAACCCTATTGAAAATGGGTGAAATGGGGTCAAAGGTCAGGACATAGGAGCGGAATCACTTCCATCGCCATTATGAGTCATAACTTACGTAAAAATGTTTCGATTTGGATGAAATGTTGGTATGTTGTAGGGACCTGTCAGGGGACGAATCCTATTGAAAATGGGCGAAATGGGGTCAAAGGTTAGGGCACAGGAGCGGGATCTATTCCACAGCCCTTATGCATCATAACTTACGTAAAAATGGTTCTATTACGACAAAACTTTATCATGTTATTTCGGAGGTATACTTAACCGGTTCTGTTGAATATCATCGAAATGGGATCAAAGGTCAGGGCACAGGAGCGATATTTATTCCACAGCCATTATCCTCATAACTTGAGTAATAACTTATGTAATGGTTTCTGGTATGTTGGAAAGCGTATTATAATCAATGCATTACATGATTTTACTAACTTGTATTATTAACACGTTGATATGTTTCTGCTTGTTGTTCTATTAGGCTTCTTTCACAGTTACCTCGCTGCTAAATTTGCTTCTTCCAACTTTATTTCTCTTTAAATCTCTCATCTCGTCAGGAAAAGAAAATCTTCCTTGGTTCCGCGGAAACTTTTTCTTGAAACTCCGCTGTTCTCAGTTCCAATTCTCAGATGCCTCTAAGATTTCTATATTCCAATTCACCCTAAAAGTGTACTACTGGGAAAGGCGGGAGAGCCTTATCACATCTCGTCGTGGAACGCAAGAACGGTATCCATCCGCGTTAATGTGCTCTTCTACTGTTTCCTTTCTGATCCCCCCACCCACCCACCCACACATCTCGCAAGCAGTAGGGATTGTCAGGGGGGTCTGGTGGAGGCCGAACTGCTTCCCCTACTGCCTTCGAGTTTTCCCGATTGTCAATTTATTGCCTCTGTGTTGTTAATGTTGGGAGAGGTTTTCCACCCCTTCCCCCTATCCGAGATGTATCCCAAGTGGGCAGAAACAGCCGAAAGTGCGAAGCTCTTGATTCAGAAACTTCTCAGAACAAATTTATTTCTAAAAGCTCTCTAACTTCTAGAATTTTTTTTTTTTTTTAGATTGCAATTTTGTCTGATAAGCTGTTGAGTAAACAAAAATGGATTCTAAGCAATAATTCTGATGCTTTTCGTTTTAAATGCTAGGCACTATTTTTCGTAGCGGAGGTAGCTGTTTAGCACCCTTCATAGTGGTTCACTCTTAGTTAGACTCGGAGAATGGTGTCTTCTCTCTTCCTCAATTTTTCCCCCGGACGGAGAAATCTTTTGAAGTTCCCTCCTAAGGAAGCTGAATGAAGACTGTGTTTTTCCTCTCATAAAGGGCGCAAGTTACTTTTATTGCCTCTTTTCTCGGACCACTTTCGCGTGACCCCTCCTGCGACCCCAAATCACACCACTGTCACTTCCGATGCCTATTATCGCTCCTTTGTTAACAATTAACTTCCGAGTGTGCATTTCCTTTTATAGACTTCTGGCTACCAACGCGACTTCGACCCATCGTGAGGATTCTCTCATTAAAATCTAAAGATGTAAGAAATGCATTTATGTGGTATCTGCTAGAATTCTGGCACTCTAAGGCAATAAGATCAAGTGGCACTTACAGTCAGGAGCGGACTGGCCCACCGGGATACCGAGACATTTCCCGGTGGACCACTTGAGAAATGTCCCACCTTCTCGCATACTTTTTATTTGAATTTTTTGGAACGAACGAATAATATTTTAGTACTTATGAATAATGAAAGTTATCTCATTGGAACTGTATTTCTGCATGAAAAGTTATTCCCTTAAATTAAAAAAAAAAAAAAAAAATCCTTCCATTTATGTTAGGCGTTGGCTCTGAAATGAAATACCAGAATTCTCCGTACTGATGTGAGAAAAGGTCCGTTAGACCAAACACGCTGTTATAAATTAATTAAGCTAAAGCTAATTACAGTTAGACGTAGGTCATCTGACTTGGAGCCCATGGTCATTGGTAGGCCCAACTTTCCTTTTGTAATCTTGACCAAGCATGCTGTTATAAATTAATTAAGCTAGAGCTAACTACAGTCAGATGTAAGTCGTTGGACTTTGAGCCCATGGTCATTGGTAGGCCCTTCTTTCCTTTTGTAATCTTGATCAAGCACGCTGTTATAATTAAATTAAGCTGAAGCTAACTATAGTCAGACGCAAGTCGTTGAACTTGGAGCCCATTTTCATTGGTAGGCCCTACTTTCCCTTTATAATCTTAACCAAGCACGCTGTTATAAATTAATTAAGCTAAAGCTAACTACATTTAGACGAAAGTCTTTCGGCTTTGAGCCCATAGTCATTGGTAGGCCCTACTTTCCTTTTGTAATCTTGATCAAGCACGCTGTTATAATTTAATTAAGCTGAAGCTAACTATAGTCAGACGTGAGTCGTTGGACTTGGAGCCCATTTTCATTGGTAGGCCCTACTTTTCTTTTATAATCTTAACCAAGCACGCTGTTATAGATTAATTAAGCTAAAGCTAACTACATGTATAGACGAAAGTCTTTCGACATTGAGCCCATAGTCATTAGTAGGCCCTACTTTCCTTTTGTAAACTTGATCAAGCACGCGGTTAAAAATTAATCAAACTGATGCTAACTACACTAAGACGTAAGTAGTTGGACTTGGAGCCCTTACCTTCCTTTTGTAATCTTGACGGAGACACTGAGATGCCGTATCATCCCGACCCCTTTTTCCAGAGACCGACATTGGTAGGCCCTGCAAATGTTCATCCTTGGAAATGCATTAATTGCGGAGAAAATATGTAAAGAAATTTTATGGAAACATAAAGCAGAGATTTTAGGTGGAACCACCTTAAACAATTGCACAATAATAAAACCGGAATCGTCTGCCACGGCTAATAACTGTTGCCATCGATACTTCATTAATTCAGTTAGTCATCTGCGTGGTTATTTTCCCCCTTTGTATTTTCTATTATGGTAAACAATTTTAAGGCAATTTACCTTCGCTGGGAATTTAAAAAAATAATCTGTTTATCTAACTTCAGCAGAAGAAAACATTTGTACGTGTTCTCTTCAAAATATACTTTCATTTTCAGACTGGAATATGGTCTTCCTCTCCCGCCTGATAACTGCTACATCCATTCCTACTTGTGAGCAGCGATCTGTGACCCCATTTGGCAACGAAGTAAACATCCCATTAATAAAGTAGCAGTCAGTGCCTAATTTTCAATCATTTCCTTTGCTTACTTAAAATCCATAAGCTCCTATCATTATAATCACTCGGCTCTCCCTTTTCTTCTCTTCTCCCTTCAAAACAGTTTTGCACGTTTCTCAAAACAAGAAGGGTAGTACTCAATCAAGTCTACGGAAATACGCACTTAAAGAGCAATATCTTTCAAAATAGATCTTGCAGGAAAACACACCGTGGACTGTGCGTTTATTGAACTGGTCTAGACTTAGAGAGTGCATCACGAATTTACCATTAAAGTTCTTTATCAGATTACAAGGATATGGTCGCTTAAAGATCTCTACCCATTTTTTCAAGTGGAAGATTTATCTTAAATCTGGTTGTAACAGAAGCGAAAGTTAACGCTCGTCAGCTTTAACGGTGAATGAATTCAGTCAATTTATTCATGCCAAATTGAGCTACTGTTTCTCATTTTTATTGTTTAAACTCAACATAAATAAATTCGAAGAGCAGGAAAGAAATTTTTATCACTTTAAATTCAATTGCTGCCCGGATTATTTATTTACTTATTTAAATGAATAAAGGAAAGAAATGTTTCAAACGTTATTTCGAAGCTATTTGAAATCTCTCTTTGCTCCTTCATTTCGTCGTGGTTTAATTACCGTTAATTAGCAATGATTTTAGAAACGACTGAAAGAAATAGCGGGTTTCTGTAAATAAAATGTTGGAATTAGTTTCGTAATGATACTACATTAAAAAAGTGGCAATAATTCGTGTCTTTAAGTCATCTGTTATTTATACTTAGATGTATTAGTACTATGGCTCCACCTTCGGATATATTGATTTATTTTTCGCTTATACAGATCGTAACTGGAAAATTCTTTTCGCATCCGGTACTTGTAGTTACGACAAAATATTTCGTGTATTATTTGTTTCACTTTTTTTTTTTTTTTGCTTCGATGTTTTAACAACGTCCATGATCATCATCTAAGGTTATAAGGAATGACGTGTCGGCCCTAATTTAGGGCCACTGGTTCAAGAGAAAGGACAGAACCAGCGCTATAAGAGAAACAGGACTACCACACATCATCCTAAATTCTAAGTCTGCGTTTGCAAATTCATCCAACATCGGATAGATAGCTTTGCTTAATATATGTATGTATTGCATATACTTCTGACTTTCGATATGCACCATTTTACTGCTAATAATTCGCTCAGTCTCATCGTTTCTATATTGAGCATAATGTCCCTGATTCAAGCGGAGAATTACTGAAGCTGTTGCGGGCCATTCGGAAAAAACGTTTTCAGCAGTGATGTATACAGGGTGATCAGAATCGACCGCATAATAAAACTACCGGACGATTCCTCGTGGAGAAAGAAGCCGAAAACCGTTGTCCGATCGCCCACAGTGAGTCTGTAAAAAAAAAAATTGTAGATTTTACGGTTTTAAACCGTTTTCCAGGGTGCCAACACAAAGCCGTAAAATCTACAGTTTTATGCCGTGTTGGAGCAAAGCTATAGCTTTGCTCCAACACCGCATTTAATGAAGAAAACAGCAAAGAATTTGGCTGGAGCGAGTCACAGTCCAAATAATCACGAAAACACCAAAATTTGGCTGGAACGAATGTGTTGATTGTGTTGGAGCAAAGCTATAGCTTTGCTCCAACACGGCATAAAACTGTAGATTTTACGGTTTTGTGTTGGCACCCTGGAAAACGGTTTAAAACCGTAAAATCTACAGTAATTTTTTTACAGTGATAGAGTTTATGTCCCAGCCACCTACAGCGAGTTCGCCTTTTGGGCAGGACACAGAAACGGAAGGAATGAGAGCAAGTCTAGCGACTTTGACAGAACAGTTTGTAGTGAGAATAGAGTACAATAGATGGCGCCACCGTACAAGTACGATGTTGCACAAAAAGGGGTGAGTGAATTTCAGGGGGGGCATAGGAAAGGATACCCATTTAACCAGTGGGTCCAGCCTGGGGGCCGTCACTTAACGTGCTGGTCCGATGCACGTTAAGTTTATTCGGCGGATATTCAGCGATTGTTAGTAAATCACAAAATCTCTGAAAGATCAGCCCAGGATCGAACCTGAGGACGTTGCATTGATAGTCTGACTCGCTAACCACTAAGCAATCCGCAGCTCATCGTTGTCCGATTGGACGTCGCATTCCAGAGATATACGCGCCGAAAGTTTCGTGACGTCACATCCGGTAACGCGCTCATTGAAGAGTGACGTGAATTGTTATACAGACGCACGTATCACAAGGCAATCAAGCCGCCCCGGTGGCGCAGTGGCCTAAGGTAATGGTTTCTGATCATTTGTCCCAAAGGGGTCCGGGTTCGAATCCCGGTGAAGCATGGATATTGTGTTTGTCCTACGGCACAGAATCTCTCCCTTCCCTGGAACCAGTGGTCCTAAATTCAGGACGGGTAACTATACTGGTAGCCCACTTAGTTGCTCACGGTGGTCATTAAACCTCCAATTAAAAAATAAAAAGAAGGAAAAAAGTAAAATAAAGGTAATCAACATTTAAAAACGTGGCACGGGGTAGGTGTGCAAATTCGAAGGACGTGGTGGCGTTAAACAATCAGTTGTACGCCTGCGCGATACGGCAGGTAGGGATAAAAAAGGTTGGCGATGGTAGCAGGTAAGCTCATACTGCGTTAGTACATTTGACAGTAGTGTGGGTAGCGATATGTCGTACAGTTTGAGAGAGTATTATGCTATGTATCTCCTATTGGGGGAATGCCATGGTTCAGCATTGCGTGCAGCAAGGGCCTACAGCGAGCGATACCCAGCACGACGGCACCCAGACGCCCAGGTCATACCGCGGCTTGACGCTCGAATGCGCGACACAGGCAATGTTGCACCACGTCTGAGTGTAGACAGTGGCGCTAGACCCTCTGTGAGAACACCATCCCTCGAGGACGCCATACTAGAGTTCATAGAGGAGGAGCCAACGACCAGCAGCCGTGCGATCGCGCGACAGTTCGGTGTGCGCCAAAGTACCGTACTTGCCGTTCTACACGACGAAGACCTGCATCCATATCACATCATACGGGTGCAAGGCCTATTACCACAGGATTATCCTCGAAAACAGGCATACTGTGAGTGGCTGCTACAGCAACCTGCTGCCGATAATAGTTTCTTCCGCCGGATCTCGTGGACTGATGAAGCAAGGTTTACACGGCAGAGTATCTGCAACACCCATAATAGCCATGTTTGGGCATTGGACAATCCGCACGCAACACGCGAACACGCTCACCAGGTCCGGTGGAGTGTTAATATCTGGTGTGGTATTGTGGACGATATCCTAGTGGAACCACATCTTCTTCCCGAACGTGTCGCAGCTGCCAACTACATGGTGTTCCTACGTGATGTTCTGCCGGACTTACTGGAAAACGTACCATTGGCAGTTCTCAGCAATCTATGGTTCCAGCATGATGAAGCACAGGCGCATTACGCTGCAAATGTTCGCCAGTGGCTGGATACGGAATATCCCGGTCGATGGCTTGGCCGTGGTGGTTCTGTCGCATGGCCCGCTAGATAGCCGGATCTTAACCCATTGGACTTCTTCCTCTGGGGTCATCTAAAGGAACTGGTATATCGACGGCCTGACAACAGCCTACACGACCTATAGTGGCCACCTTACACGCAGCCCTCACAACTGTAACCCCTGCTATGCTGCAACGCGGGCAGATGTCTATTCCTCGGCGGGCTACCGCCTGTTCTGCATTACAAGGTGGTCATTTTGAACACATGTGGTAATCTGATACGAATCCACGAATTTTATCATTTGTGTTGTAGTGGTACACATCAATGAATTACATGTTTTCTGCCAAAGTGATTGGGTAAGTTATTTCTAATGTCTGTATTCTTACCGGATGTGACGTCACGAACTTTCGGCGCGTATATCTCCGGAATGCGACGTCCGACCGGACAACGGACAACGGTTTTCGGCTTCTTTATCCACGAGGAATCGTCCGGTAGGTTTATTGTGCGGTCGATTCTGATCAGCCTGTATAGAAGTTAGTCAGTGGGCCTTAGCGGCGCTAAGACACTATTTTCTAGACTTAGCGTAGCTAAGGCACTATATTTATTGGTTTAGCAAAGATAAGACACTATCACCGCGCTAAGTGCTCTCTTTTCTGGGCTTAATGGAGCTAACGCATTATTTTTCTAGACTTAGTGGAGATATGGCACTATTTTTCTTTGTTTAGTGGAGAAGAAGCACCATTTTTCTTGGTTTAGCGAGGATAAGGCATTATCAGCTGCGCTAAACACTTTTTTCTTCTAGGCTTAGCGGAGCTAACGGACTATTTTTCTAGGCTTAGCGGAGATAAGGCAATATTTTTCTAGTCTTAACGAGGATAAGGCACTATTTTTCTAGGCTTAGAGGAGCTAAGGCACTAATAGCGGTGCTGAGGCACTCTCTTTTTTAAACTGAGCTGAAGCATTTTCTTTCCTAGGCTTAGCGGAGCTGAGGCATTTTCTTTCCTAGGCTTAGCGGAGCTAAGGCACTATTTTGTCGACTTGGAGAAACTACACTGTTAAAAATGTGTCGTAGGTTGCACCAAAAAGAGGTGCAACTCCAGCTGCACCACTTTCTGAGAAAAGATACGCCACTGTTTGGTGCAAACAAAACCCAACAATGTGGTGAAACCTTGCATCATAATGTAGTGCAGACTTGTACAATATCGTGGTGCAAAGTTGCAGCATATTTTTGGGTTCTATTTGCACCACACATGGTGTATCTTTTCTCAGAAAATGGTGCAGCTGATGTAGCACCACTTTTTGGTACAACCTACCACAAAATTTTTAACAGTGTAATGCACTATTTTTATGGTCTTCGCGGATATAAGGCACTATTAACAGCGTTAATGCACTTTTCGCGGATGGTAAGGAAAGCTGGGTAAGAGAATTTGTTTAGGTGAGCACACATACGCACAAATAGGGAACACTGTGTTCTGTACGCAACAATACTTTTATCTTAACCGAATGTTCATAATCAAAAGATGGCAGCCCCGGTGGCCAAGTAGTCAGAATCAATTGCTTCTGACTATTCGTCTGAGCAGGACATAGGGCTCTAGCTGGCTGTGTTCGTTCTCTGGAGCGGGTGGCCCCAAATTAGGTAGCCCTCTGAGTTGCCCAAGGCGGTTGTTAAACCTTAAAACAAAACAAAAAATGTAGAGATGAGGGGACGCAGTAGGGCTTCTCACAAACCACAATGGTTACAATACACAAATAATGTAAACTCCTTTGTCTAGACGTCAGTCAAAATAAAATTATAGGATCCGTAGGGTTAAAATTGCATTGCTAGGAGAGAAAGCAACTGGGAAAAATTAAACAATAGTGAAGGCCGAATAACAAGTTTTTTATGGTATTGAAGAGCGCATTTTCCACTAGACTATACTAGCTACCGCGCTATCGGCTCCAATACAGGGTCCAGGGTTGGAAACGGGTCAAAAATTTTGAACCTGGAGGTCACATAATTGGACCCGACCCGGATCTGTAACTGACCCGGAGCGGCCCGAAAAAATCTGTTTTGAATTCTATCTATATCTATATACACTACCTACCAACAAGTAATTGGACACCTGTGATAGCAAAGGAAAACGAAGTTTATTCACCTTCAATAATTGGTGGAGCCTCCACGAGCGGCGATTACAGCTGCGACCCTTCGGAGGAATACTCTCAACCAGGCGTTGTACGACGGCTAGCGGTATTTTCTTCCACTCGGCTTGGAGAAGACAGTTCAGTTCCTTCACCGATTTCGGACCGTAGGGGGCACCCCTTAAGTCGACGCTCCAACTCGTCCCAGAGGTGCTCGATAGGGTTAAGGTCCGGGCTCTGCGCAGGCCAGTCCATTCGATTAACCCCATTGTCACCATACCACGCCATGGTGGACCTCGCAACATGACAGGTGGCATTGTCATCCTGAAAGTAACATGGGTCCACCCCGTAAAACTGCTACAACTTAGGAAGCGCATGGTCATCCAAAATGGTGCAGTAGGTCTCGGCGTTGAGTCTACCAGGAATTGCGACCAAGGGTCCCGTGCCATACCAGGAGAAACACCCCCATAGCATAATTCCACCTCCGCCGATTTTCACAGTTGGCACAATACATTCCGGAGGAGGCGTTCTCCAGGCAGACGCCAAACCCAGACCCTGCCATCGGAACGGTAGAGGGTGAACCTTGATTCGTCCCTCCAGAGAACCTGTTTCCACTGTTCAACGGTCCACTGTCGACGTTCTTTGCACCACGTTAGCCAAACAGCGCTATTGGACTTGGTGATCAAAGACTTGTGGGCGGAAGCACGTCCATGATAACCGAGCAGATGGGCTTCCTTACGGATGGTATTCATCGAAAGAACACTCCCGGATGCCTGTTGAATCTCTTCGCGGATGTGGCCCATCGATTTGGTGCGGTTCTTCCGAATTTCTCTGACCAGCACCCGTCGGTCTCTAACTCCTAGTTTTGTGGGTCTGCCGGGTCGGGGCACATTCCGACAGTTACCTATCATCTTTCATTTGCCAATCACGTAGGCCACTGTCAATTTTGGGTACTTCAACTTGCTGGATATGTCACGTATGGATCGGCCATTTCTGTGACACCCGACGATTACACCTTTCTTGAAATCAGAGAGCCCCGAACTGCGTGGCACCTTGCATGCGACTGGTTGCATTGTTGTTTCCCACACGATATTTAACAGCGGCGGCCGTGGCGTGTATCAGGACCGCAGATATCGTCGATTGCAGGAGTGTCCAATTACTTGTTGGTAGATAGTGTATATACAGGGTGTCTCATATTGATGGGTCATATTTTATTTTAAATTTACAAGAGCATAAGCACTCGCCCATCTTTAAAATGTATTGTATTTCAAAGTCTAACCTTGGGAGTTAATGTTGGTCTCCTTTCCAGATCATTGAACCTTAATGATGCCGCCGTGGACGCCAACAGAAATTGCATACGTTGTGGAAGCATACTTCACCACTGGAAGCTCCATCGTCACAGCACACAAAGGCGATTCCGACAACATTTCCAGAAGCGTGAAGCACTATCCCGGAAGGGGATCCTGCGTGCTGTTAGTAATTTCCGTGAGACAGGCAACCCCAACAAGAACCTATCCCCAGGTCGACATCGAACGTCTCGGAGAACATTGAACGTGTGGCGAATCCCATTGAACAAAGTCGTCGATTGGCCCAACAGGTGAACGTTACTCGTACCAGTGTTCACAGGATTTTGAAAAATGACCTGCAACTGTATCCTTATCAGGTATAATTGGTGAAGCAATTTTTCCTGGAAGATAGGGTTCACATTCAAATAACCTGCACCTGTATCCTTATAAGGTACAGTTGGTGCAGCAATTGCTCCTGGCAGATAGGGTTCACAGAGCGACGTTCAGTAAACGGTTTGTCAACAAGTGCAGGGAGGAAAAGGATTTTGTGCAGTACCGGATCACATCAGATAAAGCTCATTTTCGCCTATCCGGTTATGTCAATAAACAGAACTGTACGCTTTGGGGTAAAGAAACCCACAATCCTTACATGAAAAGAGCGTAAGCACACAGTTTCAAGGTCACAGAGTGGTGTGCAGTGACTGATGCGTATGTAATTGGTCCTTACTTTTCTGAGGACGAACATGGTGCAGCCGTCACAGTTATTGCTTATAGCGCTACAACCCCATGCTAAATCATCTTCTTCATTCCTGAGTTGCAACGGCTTGGCCTTACACAAATTTGGATGCAAAAAGATAGTGCCATGCACTAGTCATACGGCACGACTCCTAATGGCAACCTTTCGACAGCAGTTCCCCGGGGGCCTAATTTCCAGATACGGTTATGTCCATTGACCGTCCAGATCCCCGAATCTAACCCCATCGGACTTCTTCCTGTGGGGTTACCTCACGGACAGGGTGTGCGTTGGGAAACCCCGCACAGCTGTAGAACTCAAGCAAAGCATCCGGAGGGAGATAGCGGCCATCCCAGTTGATGTGCTGCACCGGTCTATGGTGGGGATGACAGAGGAAGCCCGAGAATGTTCTTTTCGAGGATCATCCGAGGCAGTGGTTCTCAAACTTTGGTCGCTCATGGACCACTTTTAATAATTTTTTTACTTATCGCGGACCACCAAGTGAGAAAGGAGAGAGTCTGGAGAACATCCCTGGAAGAAATTTGAAATTGAAAAATATATTGTCTGAAACTAAAGTTGCCAACCCTGGTTAATAATATTATATTAGAACCTGCCAGACACTCTCATCGGCCGGTGAGTGACTAACCCCCCCCCCCCCCGTCCAAGAGAAGACACAACCAAAGTATCCCCCGATTCATGTGATTCACAGGGTGGGGGATTATAGACATGAGCTCCAACTGGATTTACGCTTCCCTCCTCCCTCGTTGAAATGTAATTTTTAGTTAATTTTAGCTTCTTTTGGTAAATTTTAAGCTGGTTTTTACAGAAAAATAATACCGTCCCCAAACAGGGCAGGTAAGTAGTTGACACCGGCATTAGGCAGAAAATCGCCAAAAATTCTGACCAGGTGCTTAAAATACCGGTCTGTTGCCAACCCTATCTGAAACAAAGTAATTTTTAGAGTACCTATATTTGATAAAGAAAGAAAGAGTTTGGTGAGTTATGATTTTATTTTGTCAGTTGTATAAAGAAAAACAGATTCGACAACAACTTACAAGTGTAGTTCGGTCCGAACTCACAGTTGTAAGGAAAATGTTTAATGGCTGTATCTGATAGCTCTGGATATTCGTATCCAGCATACACTCAAAATTTAAGAGGAGGGATTCTCACATTCTTCTGAAATTTCCTGCGGACCACCAGTGGTCCGTGGACCACACTTTGAGAAACTAAGGGATGTGATATTCAAACATTGAACAGTGCTATGAACTCCTGTACCTTGGTTATGTATTACACATAGTCCTTAATAAGTGTTATAACGTAAATGTCTTTTCGTACTGATTGTTTGTCCCTCTTTTTACGTTATTTTAAAAACATCACCATACGATGAAATAGTTCCTAAATTAAACCTTAACGGCCAGACGAAACATTTAAACAAAAAGTCAAACTTACGGAAATTGGCTTTATTTCAGATGTTTTCACTAATACATCATAGCACTTCACAGTTTACATAACAAATCAGTATCAACCATATTCAACGCTCCACACTCCACACGAGCAAGTGTTGTACCGTAGTTTATATCTCTGGTTCTTATCTCATAACAGGCATACGTCACGTTCATTCTACCTCAATTGTTGCCAACAGTATTCGTTTGAGAGAGAAGATATCACGTTAAGTGTGAAGTATAACTGAGAACAAACTCAAGATTAACATAGGGAAAGAAACTAAAAAGGAAAGTTAATTTAGAATATACGTCACAGTGTGCTTGTTCAAGTTCTAGATACTTGCGTTCAAAATGTGTCCCATCATTATGGGACACCCTGTCTATACAAGGAGTTCAAAAAGTCTCTCCGCAGGGGTTATCTTACGTAGGTTATACGGAAATCAAACAAACGTATTATGGGAATTTATAATTAATTCACTTACAGAGAGTATTGAAACTGTCGTCCTTCATTTACAAGATGAAACCTAATTGGCCGCCTCGGTGGCGCAGTGGTCTAAGGCGCTGGCCTCTGATCATTTGTCCGTAAGGGGTCTGGGTTCGAATCCCGGTGAGGCATGGATGTTGTGTTTGTCTTACGGCACTGGCTCTCTCCCTTCCCTGGAACCAGTGACCCTAAATTAGGGACGGGCGACTGCTTATAGCCCATTGAGTTGCTCACGGTGGTCGTTAAACCTCCAATCAAAAAAAAAAAAAAAAAAACCTAATTGTTTTACACATGTTTTAAAATACATCTGCGGGCGTCAAAAAGTCCCTCCGCAGTAATATTAAGGCTGTCCCACCTAATTTCGATGGCGCTACAGTCAAAACTTTTGAATTACATAACTTGTATGTTTAATTTCAGTTTTTGTTGTTTTGTTGATAGCATATCAAGCTTCAGAATAAGTTTCACAGCAACACCAATTTTCAGAAGCTTATGATGAGTTGAAAGTTTCCAAAATGTGGATGTTGTTTTCTTCATTGCCTCTCAAAAGGAGAGACACTGTTCCTTCTGAAAACAGTCTTCCTTTATTATTAATGAGTAAAGACAATTGGATGCCACCAGCCTTACCCATTTGGTCTAATCTGCGCATGTTAGCCCCCTTACGATGGACCAAGATCTACGGCTGTACGCGAAACTATCAAAATCCTGACGCACCATGAATCCTGCAACACTGACATCACAATGGAACTCTCTCCGATTTGGAGCAGAATTCTAGGCATACAGCGAGCGCGCCCGTCATGAGCAGCATGACCATTATGAGCTCGTGAGCACTCGAGCTCCTGTTTGACATATTTGAACTGCATTTATGCTCTGATTCTGTTCTGTTTTTTCTACTTATTTTTCCGCTGCCTGACGAAGTTTCCCGTTGGAAGCGGAAGCTTGCAAAATAAAATAAGTTTCTACGCCTAATAACGGATCTTTGAGTTTTGTTTATATTTACTAGTCTTCCTTTAATTTCCATGACAAATCATTTTTCAGTCTGCGGGCACCGGTATCAAGCACAAAATTCCACAGTGCGCATTTTCCTTTGAAAAAAAAATTCTTTTTTTGCTTTTCAAAAATGTAACGGAAAATATGCCGGGTCAAAATGTTTGGCCCGCAAAAAATTGTGGACCCGTAACCCGTTTCCATCTCTGACAGGATCGAAGCAAGCTTTTCTTATCTAGTGGCGAGAGCCTTAAAATTACACCTGTGCGAGTTCAAAAGTAGCCCTTTCTACACAAACAGTCCGCAGTTTGTACTTTCTCATACTTCCGTTTAGGAAAGTATTACGATCGTTCAAAAATTGCACTTCCCGTTTTTGACATTATTTTATGAAAACGCGTGAACTATCACATGATACTGCAAAGTGAAAGCTATTGTTACCGACTATAAGAACCTAATTTTCTGTTTATCCTCCCCCTCTCCCCCCATTTTAATGATTTCTGTTATATAAGTTTCTATTTATGAAGAATCGTTTATATTTTGGTACAGTATTTTAACTATGTAAGCTATAAAAAAAAAAACATGCAGCGTAACTTTCACAAATTTTACTGCTTGATATCTAACATTTCCTTTTCAAATGCCCAACAGTTGTAAATAACAAGTAAAACGTAGAAGTTATGTAAAAGCCGACGACACAACAATCCGCAAAAATGGAGTGAAAAACGGCCCAGCACAGAACGAATAAGTATCATATAGTGAATGTAATAATGAGAAGATGCTTTCGGGGTAGAGCTTCGGAAGATTCCGTTCAAGGTTAAACGCTCATAGGGGTTTCTGCTACAGAGCACTTTTTTCACCCGGTAATTTCTAGTGAGGTTTACAACCACAGGGAATGTTTAGATGCAACTATACCAATGTCCCACGAGACTTTTGTGTTACGTATGAAAAACGAAGTCACATTTGATTGAACCCAGAAGCCCATATACGACAGAGATCTGTCAGGTCAGAAAAGTAGGAGTGCCAGATTGAAAGTGCGATCCGATACATTTGGGAATGCAAGACTGTAAACGCCACAACGATCACTTCAAGAGAGAGCGAACGAGGGCGGAGAGAAGGAATAATGACCTTATTTGTAACAAGGGGGCGGGGGGTTCAATATCCGGAAACCGACGGCTTAATGTGCCCATCCGACGCACGGCAAGTATGTAGTGTTTCGCAGCAGCTCAACCTACATGGGACCGATCCCACAACCATCTAGACTCTAGAGCTACAAAGCACAGATAAATAATTAGCTCTTCATTCCTATGTGGTATTTAGAAAGGTCGCGGAGGTTAGGAATAATCGCCTTGTTTTATATGCCTCTCTTCGCTGTTCCGGGCAATTCCTTTCATGTATAAGAGGGGGTATACATTTTACACAGTGCGTTTCTCTGTACTATGATTAGCTGCACGGAATAGCTTATGCAGCTAACTGAAGTCTTTAAAAAGAAAATACTGAAGTGTGTAGCTGTTTCTGAGTTGCAATTTTCAGTAAATTTATTCACACGTTGTGCATTTCTACACTACTGTTTGTGAAAATTGCAAACACCAAGGAAGCATCACGCTACTCAAATGAAATTTATATCACGTATTCCTCATGTTACAAGAGATAACTGATTGCATTTTTAGAGCTATACAAACTTTTTTGCTTCAAAACTCAGTATCGGGTGAAGCCGCCTTGAGCAACATTAACAACGTCTACACGGCGTGACACTAAATGTAAGAGGTTTTTGATATCATTCTCAAGAATAAATAGCTTGCCAGGCTGCTTCTATGCGAGACCAGATGTCATTTGTGGTGATTGGTATAGAGGCGCTTGACGGGCCAGTTGCTTAGCTACCATGTCCCAGACATGTTCGATCGGGGAACATATCCGGCGAATGTGCCGGCTAGGGAAGAAGAGATATCTGCCGTGAATGGAACAGGTCTTGGATATTCCGGGTCACATGCGGCCGAGCATTGTCCTGCTGGAATACAGCGCCAGGACAACTCTGAAGGAAGGGTCTTACCTCTGCCTCTAAAACATCCCTGATGTATCGCTGAATGTCGAGTGTTCCCTCAATTCGCATCATGCGAGATCGCGAATTGAATTCAATGGTGCCCCAAACCATGAAGCGGCGTTGGGCCGGTGTGACGCTGCAAAATGCCGTTCACTACGATGTCTGCGGACACGTATGCGACCACCATGGTGCATCAAGTTGAATCGTGACTCGTTAGAAAACATGACCTGTTGCCAATCAGTCATGTTGGCGTTGGGTTGGTGTGACGCTGTAAGGTGTCTTTCACCACGATGTCTTCGAACACGTATACGACCATCATGGTACATCAAGTTGAATCGTGACTCGTCAGAAAGCATGACCTGTTGCCAATCAGTCATCTTGGCGTTGGGTTGGTGTGACACTGTAAGGTGTCGTTCACCACGATGTCTTCGAACACGTATGCGATCATCATGGTGCATCAAGTTGAATCGTGACTCGTCAGAAAACACGGCCTGTTACCAATCAGTCATCTTGGCGTTGGGCTGGTGTGACGCTGTAAGGTGCCGTTCACCACAATGTCTTCGAACACGTATGCAACCATCATGGTGTATCAAGTTGAATCGTGACTCGTCAGAAAACACGACCTGCAGCCCGCGGCGTCTGTGGTTGAGGGTCAAAGGAATGCGCAGGAATGAACTGACCCCTGACCTGTGACAGTGCTCCACTGCTACGCTAACAGCGTAGATGCGCACGGCACGCCATCGAGAAGCACTGTAAGAAGGGTGCACAGAAGGCGGGGTGTAAGTACTGGAAGTGTGTTGTGCTGCCGGACCTGTGCATGGGAAGCTTCCTGGTGCCTCGTCGCAGAATACGGCAGTCATTCCAGCACGTTTTGGAGTTCGACAGAGGACGAATAGTGGCTTATCGCGACAGCGGTTTATCGTACCAAGACATCAGCGTCTGTGTGGGACAACATCCAGCCACAGTGAGGCGAGTATGGATTCGGTGAGTGCAGGAGTGACGGACGGACCGACCTGAGGGGTTGTGGCAGCCGCGGCACACCACCGAACGAGAGGGCCGGCATGTTGTGTGGCGGGCATTGACGGCTCGCACCGCCACATCACAAACGTTAGCGCAGAAATTAGGGTGTGTTGCGCAACAACCTGCGTCAGCACGTACCGTTTGACGTCGTCTTCAGGAGCGGGGACTAGTCGCACGGCGCCCATCGCTCCGATTACCATTGACGTTACACCACCGGCGAGTACGGCGGCACTGGGCCATTGAACGTCGCACCTGGACTACGGAATGAGACGACATTGTCTTCTCCGACGAATCCCGCTTCTGCCTGCAACACCACGAAGGTCGGTTCCGCGTGTGGTGTCACCGCGGCGAGAGACTGTATTACGCCTGCATTATGCATCGCCATACCGGCCCGTCGCCTGGAGTTATGGTTTGGTGCGCAATTGGATATGACACCCCCACCCCTCTGGTACGCATCGCCGGTACACTCAACAACCACCGCTTCATCTCCGACGTTTTGGAGACTGTAGGTCTCCTTTACCTGCAAGACCTGCCAGCGTCCACGTTTCAACAAGACAATGCGCGTCCGCACGTGGCACGCATCGTGCAACAATTCTTCACGGCCCACCAGGTTTCACTGCTGCCGTGGCCCGCCTGTTCTCCAGATATGTCGCTCATCGAACACGTCTGGTCGCTGATCGGCAACAGAGTGGCCCGGCAAGCACCACCCGCGGCTACGCTTGATGAACTGTGGCAACGTGTGGAAGTAGCCTAGACCGACATACCCCAAACCCACATCCAAAGCCTCTTTCGTTCGATGCCGCGGCGTGTAGCGGCCGTTATTGCCAGTCATGGGGGCCACACGAACTATTGATATCTGCGTGTTCCGCAAGTCACACGGGCCTGTAAGCTCAATCGTTTCATCTTTGTATCTGTTGTTATGTGTCCAGTAAATCTGGCTTTGCTATCTCGTGTCCTTCTTGGTGTTGCATTTAGGGTGGCCAGCAGTGAAGTTCAAAAAATGTGCTAAAACGACTTTTAGTACAATGAAGTTGTTCCTTCAAGAAATGTTCTCGCTAAATGACGTCATCAGACCGGATGAAGCTTTTATTTGTTTACTTTTTAGGGGTGTAATTTCATTCTGGTGTACAGAGAAGTAAATCTAGCGCTGGCAGCCTGTTTGCAAAGATAAATCGTTGTAGTGTTCCGGTTCTTAATGTTAGGTTGGAAGGATTGCCCTGTTTGAATAGTGGAATTTGGGTGTGTTCCAAAATTCAACGCAACTAGAAAAGTGACGCAACAGGAAATTTGCTTCAAAATGTGCACATCACTTGAATAAACAAACTATGATGGGGAATAAATTGTCCATTTGCAAGTGAGGTTTCTGTCTTTGTTTTTTACAAGGAATGATGAAGAGATCGCTTTGTTACAAAGAAATAAAAGCTCTTTTTTTTGTGTATTTGTCCGCGTTATTTCAGCCAAACTGATGCGTACAAAATGCTTAGATTTTGTGGCTGTTTTCCTTGTAATTTTTAATATGTGATCGTCTGCTGTGAATGGAAGTCATGCGCAGAAACAGATTTAAAAAAAATGGAAATTCTGCTTTGTCTATTTCAATATTTTGAAACTTTTACTTGCTCATGCTCTAATTCTGTAGACAGCCACTAACCATTAAGAAGCTTTTTCTTGAGTGATATGTCCGTATTAAAAAGTTTTACAATGAAACTCAGAAAATAAATGCATTAAATGAATTATGACGAAGGGGTAGAGCCTTTATTTTTTAATTACTTTTTTTATTTACAGATCGTAGGAATCAAAATTGTCATTTCAGTGAAGCGAAACTGTGTTTGAACGCGCAGAATAGTCTGGAAAAACATTGTAATTTTATAAGTTTACGAAAATGCTTCATTGACTTCATAATTCGTCACATTTATCTTCTCTTTAGGTGCGGATATGTGCTTACATCGGATCACTTTCGGAGAACCTCCAGCTTCGCGTTCCTTGGTCTTCTTTATTTCCATTTCCGTCCATTTTGTTTTGTTGCGCTGCTTCCGGCTGATCCTCTCAGAGTAGTTCAAGCAAACCCACCGCTTCCTTTCTTTTACTACATTTAGAATAAAACTACCGCCCTCCCCTTCCCCAGACTGGTGCATGAATACGTCGTCTGTCCTAGCTGTGCGTTTATTTTATTCAAGATGTTAAATGCATTTTTTTTCAGTGTTTTTACGCCCTTAATTAACTAAATGTCGCATTCAGAAAGAAAAACTTAATTACTGCATTAATATTATTGCAGGTACAGTTACTGTCTCTATGAAATAAAGATACACGGAGTGAGATTTTTAGCGCTGGATACAAGCACAGGCAATACGTTCAGCATCCCAGGCTCCGGCCCACGCAGGAATCCCAAGCATTTCATTTTATTATTATTATTATTATTATTATTATGTGTTATTTAATTCTCTCATCCACAGCAATGGCATCTGTAGCATGGTCCAGTGGCGTAGGAACGCTTTTGATTTAGGGGGTACAAACTCATGAACCTTACATCTCAAGGATTAAGCCATCTATGGATGACCCCCTCCGAATTTTTTTGGGGGGGTAGTATATTAGAGTTTTCATAAAATACGTATACTGATCAGGAATTCATCCGAATGAACATTGTTATCATCATATTATTATTAATTATTACCATTATTATTTTTATTGCTGACAAAAAGTTCACATTATTATTTTCTTATCAGAAAATGAATGGAGAAGTTTTTTTTTTTTTTTTTTTTTTTGCGTTCTCTCTTGTTAATTTTTGTACTTTTTTTTCCATTAAAATATTGAGCAGGGACAAGTCAACATTAGGGTGAATTTCTTTCTGTCAGCAGGGTTTGGAAAAGAGGGATTTCTCAGGAAATGTTATACAACTCTTTACAAGAACGAATTAAATTTCTTATCATTTTTATTTACGTTAATAAAGTAAAACCGCAGTAAGATAAAAACTGCTCTACCCACGAAGATAGTACCATTGAAGCATTATGAAGTCTATATTAAAAACTTTGAGCGATACATACGCTGACAATTGATGTAAAAAGCACATTGGTCTGACGCAAAGCTAAATGATGGTGGAGATATCGAGGAATTGGAGTTCTACGAGTGGTATGTGAAATCCATAATGCACTTGTTGTATTACTACAAATCTTAAAAAAGAAAACAATTTTAGTGCCGGGGCTGCGGGCGCTGAAATGTCCACTTGTACATTAAATTTTTATTTTATTTTTTTATTTTTTTTTGAGGTGCAGAAAGGACGACCTGATCAAGATGCATGGAATTTTAAGAGAAAAGAAACACTGATCACAAGTATGTTATCTAGCCCTACCATACGCTGTTTGACGTTATTAACAAAAACCTCGCACTCGTCGTTTCCCTGCAGAACTAATTTGCTGGAGTTTCCCAGATTGTTGGCAAGTTTTTGGTGGATGAAAAGCCTCCCACAACAAGCTTCGGATATAAAAAAAACCCAGATGACCCGTGATATTTCTTTGAAAAAAAAGAGAATAAAAAGAAAATAAGTAGCATATAAATTTTACAGTTCACTCTTTATGAATGATTGGTTTGTGTTTGCTCATATCGGGGGGGGGGTGTGCAGTAGATATTAATGTACCTCTCTCCAAAATTTTGGGGGTACTCTGCCCCCCCGGTCCTACGCCACTGGCATGGTCCACTTGTCAGTACGGACATAAAGTCAAGTAAAGACACAGTCACTCATGGTTTAAAAATCGTCGTACGATGTGGCATGTATCGAGAATTACTGCTTCTTGGATTTTGGGGCCTTAGGTGTTGTAGACCTTAAGCATCAAGCTAAGTTATGAGAGTCTGGGGAATTATACCAGCTGCAGAGATAATCAATGGGCATATGTGAACTGTTTTCAGCTTCCACATCTGTTTAATCTCCGTAGCCAGTTCCACGTACTTGTTAATTTTTGTTGCATATTATTATTATTATTGAAAGATTCCACCTCTTCCTGAGGTTTTCTTCTCTTCCTTCCGAGACGGGTTCGACGTACCAAGTCTGGAAAGTGGTATTTCTTGCTCTCAGTTGTCCAGGAACTTCTTTACTATCCTACAAGTGTTCAGGATAGCTGCCTTCTGTAGTTCCATGTAGGTGTTAGGTTGAAGGTCTAGTGTCTGTATAGAGCTATGAATCGTCTTAGCCACAACTCCTGTGACTGATATTACTATGGGGACGGTGGTGACGTTCTCCATATGCCACATTTCCTTGACTTCGTATCGTAGGTCGTTATACTTTGACAACTTCTCACCGTGCGGCTTCTGGATGTTGCACGTGTTGGGCACGGCTATGTCAATGAGGTATGTTGACTTCTCCTTGTCGACCAGGACGATGTCGGGCCGATTGTGGGGATGGTCTTATCTGTTCTGATCGATCTGTCCCAGTACATCTTGTGGGTGTTGTTCTCTAGAAGCGTTGTTGGCTCATACTTGTAGTAGGGGACAGGCTCAGTTGTAATGAGGTGGTGCTTTCTTGCCAATTTCTGATGGACAATCTTAGCGACTTGATTGCGCCTGTTCTTGTACTCTGTTTGTGTGAGGACTCTGCACCCTGCTGTGATATGTTGGATGGTCTCTGGCGTTTGATGACATTGCCGACGGCGACATGTGTCGCTTTCCACTGACGTGTCCTTCAGGATATGCTTCCGGTAGTTTCTGGTGTTTACAATTTGATCTTGTATAGCCATCAGGAACCCTTCGGTCTCGGGGAACAGCGATCCGTTTGTTAGCCATACATTGGAGGCAGTCTTATCCACATGGTCCGATTGCAGATCGTTGTAGTGCCTTCCGTGTAGGACTTTCTTGCCCCAAGCTTCTTCTTTCGGCTCCCTCATTCCAATCTCGATGTTCTGAGTAGAGAGGTCTAGGGCTGTGTACTTCTTGTCACTCTCGTTTATCGCTTGGTGAATGGGTCCCTTGCTCTGATAGAAGTATTTTCTAAGGCTGCTGATTTCTTTGTCTCGGTGTTCCAGGAGATCAATCATTCCCCGTCCTCCTTCTGCCCCTCCAATGGTCAGTCTTTCTATTGCGGACTTCAGGTTAAGTCCGCAATAGAATTATTATTATTATTATTATTATTTACTTTTATTCGAAATATACGAAACACAGCTTATGACAAACAAAATGAACAACAAAATTATCATTGACGGGTGTTGTTGAGCCGATACCAGTCCAGTATCGGTGTAATATACATGATGATGATGATATTAATATATTTATATTCCACCCTTTATTATTATTCTTTTTTAATTTTGCAAATTAGATTTAGGTTTGAAGTATTAATAAAGTGCAGAAATCATCATCACCAACAACCATTTTCGATCCACAGCTGGATGAAGGTCTCCCTAAGTCTCTTCCACAACTTCCTGTCTTGAGACAATCTCCTCCATGCCGCTCCGGCATGCTTTCGAGTTTCATCCAACCAACTCTCTCTTGATTAACTTCTGGGTCTTTTACTGTTTTTCGGTATCCAGTCTAATATTTCAGTTGCCCCATGTTGGTCAGTTTTTCTAGTAGTATGATGTCCAGACCATTGCCACTTGTGGGTCTTTACTGTGATCATATGTCATCCAGTCTCATCAGTTTTCTGATCCACGAGTTCCTTAAAATTGATAGTTGTCGCTTTTAATTTAATTGCGTTTTAAATTTTAATTAATCCAAATAGTTCATTTAATTTGAATTACAAACAATATAACCCCGAGATCTTCAGTTTCATGACTAATTTTAGAGCAGCATTAATATAATTTAAACGTGGATCTCTTTACCATCTTCGGTAGGCTGTTGAGAAAATGGAGATGGTCCCCAGTTGTTTTGCTGCGGTGAGGAATATTGAGCAGCAGCGCTGCAATGAAGTTAAGAGCAATTCAGATCCGTCTGTGATGGGCTTGGGTTCGAATACCGGTGAGGCATGGATGTTGTGTTTGTCTTACTGCACTGGCTTCCCTGGAGCCAGTGGCCCTGAATTAGGGACGGGCGACTGCTTATAGCCAACTGAGTTGCTCACAATGGTCGTAAACCCCCAATCAAAATAAAAAAACAAAGAAAAAAATTAAAATCAACAGAGAGAGAGAGAGAGAGAGAGTCGCCGCAGAGCAGGTAACACCAGATTCAGAGTACGAGACCCAAAATCTCTGAGCGCCCAATTGAGCACGTTCACCAGTGTGGCATACTCTTGAAAAGAACCTATAGCTAAAGAGCTAAAAAATATACGAACCCCATTGATTGCATACCCAACAATCCGCGGGACGTGTCCTTACGCAAGAGAGGGTTCCTTACGCGTCCTTCGGCAGCATACAATAGTAAAATGTTAATTTGCCATCGAATTTTCTATTTTCTTTATTGTTTGGTGATTGATCTTTGATTTGAAATAATACTATTCCGAACTCACTAAAAGTTTAGAATTTTTTTTAACTTAAACGAAAACATAATTTGGAGATCACTGTAAGATTATTGGGAGAGTGGTTGGCTTCAGATACGATTGAAGAGCTGAAGCCCTCCTTGAAATTGTCTAGTGACGCCTCTGTTCCCGGTTATACGAAGCATGCATCTCTGTATGCTCCTTGGGTTATTCACGGCCTTTATACATTTTTTAAGGTCATTATAATATAAATAAAATGGGTATGGATAACTTAGAAAAACCAATAGTGTTCATTTTCGTGTTCGGCCCTTAAAATGCTAAAATTTAAAGTAATGTGACATTTTGTATTCCATTTGGGCACTTGTTAACCTGCTAAATGGTATCCAGCGACAACTTTACGTTTTTTAATTCATTCACTGGCAAGAAGAAACAAAACTCCTTTTTTTCTTTTTTTTTTTTTTATTGGAGGTTTAATGACCACCGTGAGCATCTCAGCGGGCTATAAGCAGTCGCCCGTCCTTAATTTAGGGCCACTGGTTCCAGGGAAGGGAGAGAGCCCACGTCGTAAGACAAACACAACATCCATGCCTCACCGGGATTCGAACCCGGACCCAACTCGGACAAATGATCAGAAACCCTCGCTTAACCCTTTAACGACCATAACGCCTAATATGCCCGTACCTACAAAACGGCCATAGCCGCCCGAAACGCCTGTCTAGAATGAGTGTCTTCAAATTTTCTCGATCTATAAGGGATCAGCAGGAGTCACCGTCAGTCACTACTGTTATTATTAAACAAAGAAGTGAAACAAGAGACAGTTTCGGGCGTTATGGTATTTAGAGTGATACAAGATTTTGGGGTCATGGTCGTTAAAGGGTTAAGCCACCGCACCGCCGGGGCGGCTGAAAAGCTTCTGTAGTGTTTTTTTCAATATTTCATGTTATGGAAGAACAAATTCCAGCAGGAAAAGAAAAAAAAACAGCAGGAAAAGAAAAAAAAACAGCAGAGAAAATTAAAGAAGCACACATCAGGAAGAGTGTGCAAGTTATTATGCACTTCTGTCAATGCGCATTAAAGAACTGTACCGGTGGCAGTTACTCAAGCACTTCTCAAAAGCTAAGAGGATCCCATAGCTTACTTTTCAGGAGGGAGAGCCACGGGTGGCCCAGTGGTCAACGTTCGTGACCTCCACGGATGAGACCTCTGGTTCGATCCCAGGCAGGTACGAACGCTCGAGCTACTGATTATCCGCCGTGCGTCGGAGGGGACGTTAAGCGGCGGACCCCGGGTACTGGCCCCCGGTAATAAATAAGGGCGTTTTCCTCTCCCTTTCTACCTCGCTTCGGTGTTATTTTCCTATCGGGCACTCTAGCCCAAGTCTTCTAGCTTCCTATTTCTAAGGGTTGTTTAAGACCTGGGGGTCAGATACTCCCTTCCTAAAATCCTCTACAGAATGTTCTGATCTGAATGATCTTTCCTGGAGGGGCAAACAAAAATTGCAACTACGAACACCATATGCAAATTTCTCTGTGCCTTATTTTTATCTACTCGTTTTTAACACATTCTCAACGTATAAATGTAATTGGAAATCAGAAATCCCAAAACATAAATAAAAAAGATGGATAAATGAAATTAGACAGCATGTTAGGACAATAAGGAAATTTCTTTGTCGTTCTTGTGATAATTTTTGGTAACTTGTGTAACATGCGCCACAAAACCTCAGAGACTACTCAATTGGTCAGCAAGAATGAAAAAATACCCTCAAGACAAATTTCTAGGACAATTCATGAAAGATCTTTGTCCAGTAGTGAATAGTGCTGCAGAGGATGATATATTTTCATTTCTTCGAGTTTCATAGTTTCTCATATTGTACGTGTGTACCCTGTTCTCCAACATGCAATGAGAAATTTCACTGCTACTTTTTCTGGAAATTTTCCCCTTTTCTAATAGAAATTTCCAACATTTTCCTCATTTTTTCCCTGCATAAGCACGCATCTAAAATTTCTACAGAAAAATTGGCTATCAGGATTAGTGTTATCACGAAAATCTCTGTAGTACCTTCCAAGGACAGGAAGGGCAGGTTCTGATTTCCAGGGGAGAGCAAATACCCCCTCTTGCCCCCTATATGGGCGCCCATGGGCACATCATTCATTATTCAGAATACCAGAAACAAGTCAAAATCACTCTAAAAATGAAGAAATGCTTTTTTAGAAATATTGGTCTAAGTAATACAAGTTTTTTTCAAAGTTAAATTTTTTTCTGTGAGCATATTAGTAAGAGCACTCCTAAATATCTATATTTGAATTCTACGACTTAAATTATTATTAAATTGAAGTTAATTTCGTATAATTTGAATTGAGCAGTGGAATAATTTTCTGCATAACGAAGGTATTTCTTCTAAGAATGACAAATCCTCCCCTTCCCCTCCTTCACCTTGCCCTTGTCTTTCCACTAGAAAAAAAAATCAACTTATGAACTGTGAAAACACAAGTTTGTCCGCGACGGTTACCAAAGCCCCCTCCCTCCCTCCCTCCCCTCAGAGCAAGTCGCTCTCCCAACTGAGCTACTCGGACGGAATGTCTCGCGGCAGATTTGTCGTCTTGTTACATGTTTTCACCTCTGTAGTGCGTCACATCATCTCCCTCTTATTATTATTTTTTTTTTTTTAAACGAAATAAGAAATTTTCATTAATTCCAAACAATGTGTGGAACAAACGTCAGACATTTTTCGGAGAACCCGACGGCCAGTGGATTCATTTTCCATAATCGGGCGCCAATGTGAAAATAAAAGTTTGTCTACGACGGGCATCAAACCCGTGTCCCTCACTCCGGAGTAAGTTGCTCTCCCAAGTAAACTACGCGGACGGAATGTCTCGCTGCAGATTTGTCGTCTTAACACATGTTTTAACCTCTGTAGTACGTCACAGAACCTACAAACGTGTAGCAAAGATGCTCGGCCAAACCATGAAAGAATAAACGTAAGTTCTGGATTTTTGGACGTAATAATACAAGTTCATTACAAATGAAATGGACAGTTCCAATATTTCATAAAACCAAAACTACGAGAGGGGATCGAAAAGTAACGCGTACATTGGGGGGGGGGAGATTTTAATATATAGGCAAAACAAAACATATACACAGTGAAACTACATTTCTTAGCTATTTTTCAGCATAAGAACCGAGATGCTCGAGACATTTATCCCAGCGTGGTACCAGTTTTAGTCTACCTTGTTCCTAAAATCCCGTTTTCTGGGTGTATAGCCACCTACGGAAAACCGATTTGACTTCGTCAGCCGAATTGAAGCGTTGGCCGCTCAGGAAACTTTTCAAGGGACCAAACAGATGAAAGTCAGAAGGAGCCAAGTCCGGACTGTACGGTGGGTGCTGGAGCACCTTCCAGCCAAGTTCTGCAATTTTCTCTGTTTCTTCTGGTCGTCAGTCAAGTTCTTGTTCACCCATTTCGCACTGACCTTGCCAAATTGCTATTTGTCATGCACACTATCGTACGCTATTCCGTACGAAATGTTGAACTTCTGTGCCAATGTGCGCAAATGGATCCGCCGGTCACTCAGAATTGCCTCCTGCTCAATGCCTCTCACAGTGGCAGGTGATGACGCGGTTACAGGTCGATCGGGACATGGCGAATCGGTAAGGTTGGCATGACATTCCGCAAAGAAACTGCACCACCTGGATATGTTGCTTCAGTCCAGGCAATCACCACCATACACTTCGACCATTTCTTTGTTAATTTCCGTCGGAGTTTTCCGATTAGCCCACAAAAATCGGACTACACCGCGTTGCTCTTCATTTGTAGACGACGCTAACAAAAGCGACATCTTTGTGTCGTCGTTCACACTCTCTTTCACTACGGCGACACCTGATCCAGCCAAACTGATCTGTAGCGTGATATTCAAACCCGTTATCTGTCAAACTGCAACCTGCAAAGAGAAAAAAATTGTTGTGCGTTACTTTTCAATCCTACCTAGTATTTAAGATATTGACACTCACGTTGCCCCGTTTTGTAGGGAAACTCTTGTTACAGCAACTTACACATGTTCGATGTGTGCATCCTAAGACACACGGCATATATAAACGCGGTAGTTGAATTCTTGCCAAACGCGCGTTAACATATCTTCATCAACTCCAGCAATAACTGTTGTGGTACATTGCTTCAGATCAGCTAGGAGAGGGAAGAAGACCTTGTTTTTGACATAGCCCCATAAAAAACGAAGGAGGTTAGAAGAAGAGAAGGTGAAGGGACTCGTTTTGAGTGGAGCCAAAACAGATCAGCCGTTTCTGTCCTCTCTCTGAGGTGGTGGGAGTCTGCGCTGCGCGAATTCGGGAACGTGACGTCACTTCCTGTGGCTTAAGCAGTTTTGCTTAGAGCATGTAAACCAAGGATGGAAAGAAGGAATATTTCGGACTTCTTATTTTTTTAACATTAGGCTTTTGGTTATATTTTAAACATGGTTACTTGGACATGGGCAGTATGCATGGTTACTTGGACATGGGCAGTATGCATGGTTACTTGCACATGGGCAGTAAGTAACTATGCGCACTATGCACGTCCACTCAAAAAATCATTATTTTGCTCAATTTTTTAAAGAAATACCAACACATATTTTCCTGTTTTTTCTGGAAATTTTTTATTATGGGAATGAATATTTCAGCCTCAATTTTTTTTCATGCCTGTATGGGTAGATAAAGGGTCCGAAAAACCCGTTCAAAATTGCGATTTCCCTATAGAGATATACAGGAGATTCTTAGGTTGGGTGCATTGGCGTAGTCAGCTGATAAAAAGTGGCGTCACGCCAAAAGCACGGGGAGAGGGGCTGTTGCCACCTCCTCTTACTTCTAATCTCCTTGTAAGAAACCACAAGTTAGTAAAATCATGCAATGCATTGATTATGATACGCTTTCCAACGTACCAGAAATCATTACTCAAGTTATGAGGATAATGGCTGTGAAATAAATCTCGCTCCTGTGCCCTGACCATTGACCCCATTTCGATGATATTCAACAGAACCGGTCCAGCATACTTCCGGAACAACATGATGAAGTTTTGTCGCAATAGAAGCATTTTTAAGTAAGTTATGACGCATAAGAGCGATGGAATGGATCCCGCTCCTATGTCCTTACCTTTGACCCCATTTCACCCATTTACAATAGGGTTCGTCCCCAGGTTGTCCCCTACCACATACTAAACTTTCATCGAAATCGAGCCATTTTTACGCCAGTTGTCGTGCGGACAGACAGACAGATGGACAAAGCTGGAGCATATACGCTTTTTCAACCTACGGTTGGAAAGCGTAAACGAGGTGTCAGATCCGGAATCTGTGGTGGCCAACATGTGAGTGACATGTTGTCACTTGTTGCGCTGCCAATCCAGCGCTGTGGGAGATTTTCAGCAAGGTACTTTCTAACTTCCCGATGCCAATGGGTTGTAGCTCCATCCTATTGGAAAATGAACTTGTCTCTGTCTTCGTGCAGTTGAGGCATCAACCAAATAATTAGCATACGGAGATAAGAACTTCCCGTTACAGTGTTTCCTTGGAAAAATAAGGGGCCATGCACTTTGTTACGGGATATATAGCAATGAACACATTAATTAACCTTTGGAATCCCACACATGCTCAATTGTTGCTCTAGGATTTTCAGTCCCCAACATGCGAATGTCATGTTTGTTAACTTTCTCGCTTATGTGGAATGTCGATTCATCGCTGCAAATTAGACGCGCCGCCCCGGTGGCGCAGTGGTCTAAGGCGCTGGCCTCTGATCATTCGTCTGTAAGGGGTCTGGGTTCAAATCCCGGTCAGGCATGGATGTTGTGTTTGTCTTACGGCTCTGGCTCTGTCCCTTCCCTGGAACCAGTGACCCTAAATTAGGGACGGGCGACTGCTTATAGCCCATTGAGTTGCTCACGGTGGTCGTTAAACCTCCAAGGAAAAAAAAAGAAAAAAAAAATTAGACGCTCACTAAAACCACGTTCTTCGAAACCCTCCTCCATTTTCTGTATAGAAATCGTGACGTGCGGTTCTCTCATTGTCACTTAGACTTTGCAAAAACTGCAGTCTGTAGGGGGTCATTTTAAGCCGTTTCCACAAAATTTTTCAAACAGGCGGTTGTAGAATTTGTAACTCTCGACC
The DNA here is from genome assembly GCA_039090855.1 of Macrothele yani. Taxonomy (NCBI): domain Eukaryota; kingdom Metazoa; phylum Arthropoda; class Arachnida; order Araneae; family Macrothelidae; genus Macrothele; species Macrothele yani. Next base: position 153,554,499 of record CM077011.1, read on the forward strand.
CGCCATCGTTGTGGATTTTCTTGGGCTGCGTTGGTAAATGGCACGAACACGCTCCACTTTTTCATCAGATACACGTGGTCTCCCTGGACTTATACCTTTATGCAAACATCCTGTTGTTCAGAATTTCTTGTGCCGGTCGTAGATTGATTGCCTATTCGGCGGTGATTTCTTGAAACGTGTTCTAAAACGCTGTTGCCGCGACAATTATTCTAATTTCAGGCACATTGTCTTCAGTATAGGAATTCTCCAATTTGGTATTCAAATACAAAATTAATTGTTTTTAATTATGTTAATTAATTAACATAATTACTTACCTGACTGCTTAATTAGAGAAATTTTTAATTAGGCGCACGAACTATCATCCCAACCCAGGCGCATAGGGAGTCGCGGGGTTCGTTTCTTCTCTTTTCTCCATTTTTTCCTTCCACGGGGGAAAGGAGATCTAAGTTGCAAGCGCCAGGCCAGGTGCAAAATTTCGGAAACCAGGCGAAAGGCATTTTCTTCCATTCCCGGCATGTGAGAAGCAAACAGCATTGCGAATTGCACAATGCTTCCGAAACAACAATGGCGTTGCGGTGGCTACACGACGAAAATTTAAGAAAGAAATCTTAAAGCGGTAAGAAGCTAAGGCTAGGCAATAAATGTCACCCAAGAGCGTTGTCGGAGAACATATTTCAGTCGGTCATACGTGACTTCGAGCAGTTTTCAAGTTTTAAAAAGGGTTTGCTCGGAGTCTACTATAATAGAACATAACAACGGGGTGACAGTTACGGCCAAATAAATTTTTAAAGGGCTTAGCTCCGCAGATGGTCAGCAGGCCAGGGAACATCTGTCCCAATATAGCCACTGGACAAGCCGTCCACTTGCGTACGAGGGGAGGAAATCCAGAACCAATGGTGGTGCGAGAGACGTTTTCTCGAGGTAAGGACACGCCTAGCCGCAGGGCGAGAAGGGAAAGCGAAAACTAGAATATAAGCAGAAACTTAAAATTTCACAACAGAGCGAAAAAGGACGAAAAAGAACGAAAAAAAAAGTGAAAGAGGAGAGGAAAATGTAGGAGCGAAAAACGGACAGAGAGAGAGAGAGAGAGAGAGACGGGGTAGGCAAAGAAATGCCAAACTATGCGGAGTGCCAGAAGTCCGTCGACTTGAAATCAAGAACTGTAGAACAGTAAAGTTCTGAGAATAACCATCGGCTGTGTTTTTATCCACGGAGGATACCAGCCCAACATCACCTACGGCCATCAGTCCACCGGCGTTTTCCTCAACCACCGGATCGATGAGCCCCGAAGCTCTACATAGGGTAAGACATCATCCTAATATTTCAATCCCTTTCATGCTGAGTATTCAGTTAAGTTTTAGGAATGACCCCTTATTGCTCACCCCGTACTGGTTGGATTGTTAGGGATATTGGTAATTTATACATTTTCTCAAGTAAACCATAACTTCCTTTCTTAGAGATGTGTAATAATTTAAACCGGTCCCACCATTTAAATTGTTCTAAAATTAAGCATTATACAGCAAATAAGTTTTATATTTGTTTTCTTAAATCAACGTGTTTTTTCTTCACGCTGCTCTGCAAATGGGTACGAGTGTCGGTATTAGTTTAAAGTAAGCCATAGTTTTTCTTCCTTCACAGATACCCCTATTCAAGCATATAACCGAAACATTAGTTCTTTTTTAAATTTAATTTCTTTTGCGGCATATGAGTTCTTTCGACAACCTCGTACGAGCTCAAATGAAACACAACGCTTTTAAGTCCCGACGATGAGACTAGGTCGCCTATACTAGGAAACCCAATGTCATTGTTGCCAATCTAGATGATCGGAATTCACTAACAAAATTTATGCCCCTCAAGTTCCCACCGGGACTTGGCGTGGTGACAACGCCGTTTCACAACAATAACTGTATGAAGCTGCAAACTAGAGACTAGTTTGTAGCTTCATACATAGTTGTGTTTGTTATTTCTTGCAGGTCCTGGAAGTTGACTAGGGCCGCCCCGGTGGCGCAGTGGTCTAAGCGATGGCCTCTGATCATTCGTCCGAAAGGGGTCCGGGTTCGAATCCCGGTGAGGCATGGATGTCGTGTTTGTCTTACGGCACTGGCTCTCTCCCTTCCCTGGAACCAGTGACCCTAAATTAGGGACGGGCGACTGCTTATAGCCCACTGACTTGCTCACGGTGGTCGGTAAACCTTCAATCAAAAAAAAAAAAAAAGTTGACTAGGTAAACCAAGGAAGGACACATGCAGAAGCAAGAGATCAGAGCTGTGATAAAGTATCTACTTAAAAAGAGTCGGAGTCAAAGGACATCCATGAAGATATGGTGGAAACACCAGAAGGTGATACCCCTTTATACAGTACTTAAAAGAAGATGGCAGTGGAATTCATGCGTGAAAGAAAAAGTTTGGAAAACGGCACACGCTCAGCAAGACCCTTTCAAGCCCACCAACCAAAAAAGGGGAACAAGGTACAGAAAGCAGCAGAGGTCTGCATGGGACTTAATTTAGAAAGCAGGGCCCGAACTTTTGCGGGTACGGCCCGTCTCAGACTATCATTAAGCATTATCTGCCACTTATTTCAAAGAACGCAAGGCTTCCTCTAGCTAGAGCAAGGGGAAGCCTTGCATTCTTTGAATTTCCTTTATGGATGCCTCGCGGGCTATTAAAAGGCATCAGGAGCACTTTTTTAATAGCCCGCGAGGCATCCATAAAGGAAATTCTAAAGTAGAAAGAAATACATTTTCGAAATGGAGAAATGAATATCCTGGTAGCTTGTATACATGGACTTTGAACTCCCAAATCTCCCGTAAGATATGCTGCGATAAATTATATAACTGAAAAATGTAAGCAGATTAAGTACCTACAGCGGAGATGTTCGTGACATTGATATCGTGTTAACTGAATCCTTTCTTTTTCCGAAAGTTAAGAGTTACGATCCAAAACCTCTCTGAAATAATCGATATTCGTAATAAACACATGCATTTTTAATTTTATTTTTCATGTGACCCATGAGCTAAGTTATCAGATTGGGCTACTTTGAAAAGCAATCTGGTACTGTTTTTTTTTTTTTTTTTTGTTTTTTTTCGCTACCCGGCTGCTCTTTTGGCTACTTTTTTTCTGCCTGTTTAGCATTTTTCTCAGTAAATTATCTAAAAATCTCGAATAAGTAACGTAATATTGACATTTCTTAATTTTTCGAGTGAAAAATTATTTTTTAAAGGCGGTTAAAACTGCAAAGGGAATATACATACACTGAAGTGCCAGAAAAACTGGTACACCAGTCTAATACTTGGTAGGTTCCCCACGGGAGCGCAGGACTGCAGAAATACGACGGGGCATCGACTCCACTAGCTTCTGGTAATATGCTGTAGGCAATGCACACCATACTTCCTGCAGAGCGTTCCACAATTCGGATGTATTCCGAGGTCTTGGATTCCAGTGTTTGATAGCGCGTTGCATGGCATCCTAAATGTGTTCTATCACGTTCAGATCTGGGGACTTGGGTGGGAATGGCAACACCCCAAACTCAGATGAATGCTCCTCTAACCATAATGTGGTGTTCCGACACTTGTGTGGAGGTGCACTGTCCTGTTGGAACAGGCCCAACCCATCAGCATGAATGCAGGACATTAACGGGTGTACCTAAGTCAGAAAGGATGCGCACATAGCGTTGGCCAGTCACAGACGTTTGTAGACCTGCCAGGGGTCTCAGTGAATTCCAGCTAAACACACCCCATATCATTACGGACCCTCCACCATCCGGTGCAGTTCCCTGTTGACAGGCGGGATCCATGGCTTCATTAGGTTTGCGCTGCACACGAATCTTTCCATCTGCCCGATACAGTTGGAAACGCGACTCGTCAGACCAGACTACTTGTTCCCAGTCATCAAGTGTTCAGTGGCGGTGTTGCCGTGCCCAAGCGAGGCGCATAGCTCTGTGTCGTGCACCCATCAAGGGGACTCGAGTTGGACGTCGGCTCCCAAAGCCCATATCGTGCAGGGTACGTTGCACTGACCGGAAGCGGATGCCTGTTGAGTCTCCAGCATTGAATTCCAATGATACCTGCGAGAGTGTTGCACGCATATTGCGTGAAACGATTCTTGACAGCCGACGATGGTCACGCTCACCCAATGTCATTATACGGCCACACCGGTATCGTAGGTTGCAAGTTTGGCGGGAATTCTTGTAGTCACGGTACACCCTTGCAATGGTCGTCCGTGAAAATCCGAACTTCGGTTCTAAGTCCGAAATACTATGGCCCATCTCAGGAGCGCCAACTATGACACCGCGTTGAAAATCGCTTAAATCGTTATTACTTGTCATTCTCATGCCGAAAACAGCTCTGACAGCTGGCAAGGATGTCGTTCGCTTTATATACGCACTGGTGGATGCAACCGAGTACGCGCATAGGTGACGTTGCTATGTATTTTGCATAAGCTCGTCTATACCAGTTTTTCTGGCACTTCAGTGTAAACCTGTGCGTAGATGTAACTGTAAACGACATTAGGAGCTTTATTTTGTGCGGATTCGGCTTCGGCATTTTTTTTTTTTCGTAATTTGGATTATTATCACTGAGTTTAACGTCTGACGTTGTTAGTATTCATTAATTTATTTCGTCGCAGGAGAGTTCAGTTCAACAGAAACGGGTACGGCCCTTATTTTGTTTTGTTTTTTCAACGGTGTCGCTTCGATCTACTTTGAGTTCATTAATATTTTTTTCTTCCTTGTCTTGGAAAATATACATTAAGTTTAATCATAGGGAAGTGAGCTCAGTATGTAAAAATAAAAATTAATGGAATGGTTGCAATCTTTTTAATCAATCTTCTTTAAAACAATCTTTTAATAAAAATATATTTAAAAATTAAACTTTAAAAAAAAATAAAAAGTTTTTAATGGTTTTAAATCTTTTAAAAAATCGTAAAAACTGAATTTTGATTTGTAATGAACAAAGCAACTTAATTTTTTTATTGAAGAAACAAAAATTGGGGTACTTTTGAATTGATTTGGCTACTTTTGAGAGTTAAGGCTTCTACTTTCTCAGTAAACTGTCTTGCAATATTGCCCGTGAGTTCCATTCCATTTTGTCATGTCGTTGGCGATTCAGAAAAGGCTGAAGACCTACTGCTTGAAAGAAACAAAGCTATTTTACTGAACTGACTTGCCTTAGTAGTAAAAGGAATGTAAAGCAGAGAGGCGTACTATCTCTCGTAGGAATTTCTCCCACCGATGCGATTTCGAGCTGAGTACTTTCTTCTGTTACACATATGAAAACACTTTCCTCCTCTACACTAAGTATAAACAAGGTAGTCCAATGTGTAAACAAATACTTCGCACTTTTTCATCTCCGCTGTAACAACGAATGACGCCAGTAATTTGTTTTGGTTTCTGTTTCGTATAGCTGAAAGCTCTGTTCATATAAACACTTCTCGGAAAAGAAAAAAGACACGTGTTTTAGTCGCTATAGCCAACGAAGTGCAAAAGGAATTTGATTTCAGCCTTCGAAGAAATAAACCGTTCTATATGACTCTCATCTTATTACACTCGGTTCATCGGTTTTTACCTGTGATTAATCAATGCATCCAGTAGCGGATGGGGTCTGTCGTGAGAAGAAAGATTTGTTTTCATGCAGGAGCAAAATAAATACTAAACCTTCCAGAACAGGCCCGGCCCGAGCTCCAAAATCTTTTAACTGATGGGGAAAAAAATCTCCGGCCGCACCCGTTCAGAACTTTACAAAGCAGCACTGCAAGATACACGTTTAAAGGTTAGTCAGATTACTTCAACTTTGTTCATGTAAATAAACCAACAAAAAATACTAAAAAAAAACAGTTGATTGCATCCTGACAGAACATCTGGCAATGACGAAGGTTCCGGTCCACTTGAAGCTAAAATTCCTAACACCTGAGCTACAGCTAATCGGGTAAAATATGTTATAGTGCGTTGCATAAATATAGAGACATAACGAATTCTCGAATGAAACAACAACGAGCTGAAATGTACACCTCATATTTACAGCAAAAATAGCATAGGACACGCAGCTGCATAATAGTTTGACGGAAACATAACAATTCCAACGCCAAGTACAAGAAAAAAACAGAAATAAGCTGTCTCAAAAATATTAGTTATAAGCACCTCCGGTACAAATAGTGGAGCCGTTGTTCCGAATAACACTGAAAACCCGATTGGGCATGATGTCCACCAACTGATGTAAGTGTTCTGGACGGAGTGCGTACCAGCTTCGTTCAATCTGCTCTTTCAATGCCACCACACTTGAGAACTGACTTCCATTCTCATGCACATCATGAGATAGGATACACCAGAGGTTCTCGATAGGGTTCAGATCTGGACTGAGTGCTAGCCAATCCATTACGGTCACATGATGAGTGTTAAACCAGCTTTTCGTTGATGCAGACCGATGGATCGAGGCATTGTCTTGCTGGAACAGATAATCAACACCCGCAAGAGTTTCGGCAAATGGTAGAAGGTGGCTGCTGAGCATGTCCTGATACGTTTCGGAGTTTTGCCTGCCTTGCAGAAAAGCAATATCCCTTGTCCCATTGAACGCAAAAGCTCCCCAGACCAACACAGATCCCCCTCCTTTCCGTCTGCTGAAGAAGGTGCATGGCTCGCGTCGTAAATCATGTCAATAGCAGTTCCAACCGTCAGGGTCGTCCAGGTTGAACTTTTTCTCATCGGAGAAAATAGTTGTGATCTACTCGTTCGTCCAGTGCATGTGGCTGCTTGCCCATAACAATCTAGCTTCCTTGTGGCGCCGCGTGAGGTGTGGCAGACTGCGCATTTCACGGAACACAATGTTGCGACTTTCCTTAATTCGTCGATGAATTGTGTCCTTTGAGACGGTGACACCAACAGTCCGAGAAACTTGACGTATAGTGATAACCTTTGGGATAAAACTAAACGCATGATGGCACGATCATCTCGTTTGGTTGTTAATTGAGGCCTTCCAGGCCGTTTTCTGGCAGTTAACGCACCGCGTTTAGATAAAGTCTTATAAATGACTGCCCTACTCCTCCCCAGGGCTTTACAAATTTTCGCTACAGGCAATCCATTTGCTCTCAGTCTCCAAATCTTGTGGACTACCTGAACAGAAAGTTGACTGTTGCGTGGCATTTCGGCAAATAAATGTCTGACGGCAGGTCCGCTGTCTTTTGTAGGCTGGACCGAATTATGGCCCATGCGCGTGCGAACAACATGCTAATTTGTTCATCTCATTTGCATGTGGCTATTTTACATAGTTGTCTTTATATTTATGAAACACCTAAAATTACACCATTTCACTTTGTGGTGTTCTTTTCACACAATCCGGTCATCTCGACGGATCGAAACGTTTGTTGTCTGGTTATGTCTAATTAGGTTCCACTTCAGCTTTCTACCTATATTCGCATTGCATTCACGGCGCAAAGTCGACTGTCTCTATATTTATGCAACGCACCTTACGAGAAATATTGCACAGTTTGAAGACAAGCCAGAAGAATTTCTGTAACAATTTGTAGCAGTATAGACGAAACGTGGGCACACCGCTATATTCCAAAGTAACAACAATAGTCAACACAATCGAAGCAGATGGCTCACCCTAGAAGTCTGCACCAGTGGCGAGAGCAAGCCCGACAGCCCGAAGACAAGCCCGGGCCCGAACCGGGTTTGTGTTTCATAATAATTATTGCCGTTCGGGCTCTGGGATATACACTGAAATGCAATTGAATTAGAGAGAGCTGGCGTTATGCAAATGTTGCGCTGTGGGCGGCCCTGTAAACAGAAACGACATGACGTATGCAGCGATCCGACAATATAAGGAGTGATGCCACGGGAATCAGTAAGATTCGGACGCAGTATGGGTAAAACGAAGGATCTAAGCGCATTTGATCGTGGGCAAATTGTCGGGTCCCGACGAATGGGTCACTCCATCTCGGAAGTCGTGCAGGCACTGTGATTTTCACGAGGCACTGTGTGACGGGTGCACCGTGAGTACATCGAATCCGGTAAAACCATCCCTGCAAGGGCCAAATGCCGTGGACAACAGCGTGTGGATGAGCGGGGTCATCGTCGGCTAGCTCGCATTGTAACAGCGGATAGACGGGCCACAGTGCAAGAAATCACTCGGCAATTTAACGCTGATGCAAAAAAACGTGTAAGCAGCCACACCATCCAGAACCATCTCCTCGCTATAGGGTACAGAAGCCATCGTCCCACGAGGGTACCGCAGCCGACCGCACATCACAGGGTGAAAAGATTAGTATGGGCGCGGGAACATCGCTACTGGACCCTAGACATGTGGGAAAATCTTACCTGGACTGATGAGTCGAGATTCACGTTAGTACATGAGAATGGCAGGATACGAGTACGGCGCAAACCACATGAAGCGATCGATCCTTCTTGCCAGCAGGGTACTCTTCAAGCTGGTGAGGGTGGCATTCTCGTCTGGGGACTGTTTACGTGGACTGAAATAGGGCCCCTGGTACGTGTGACATCGTCCCTCACAGGTCAACTTTCTGGGATATCCTGGACGACCATTTGCTCCCGTTTGTGCGTCTTCAACATCCCACTGGGGACCTCATCCTGCAACAAAACAATGCACCGTCCCAGCGCTCCCGAATTGTATCCGAATGCTTGGGTGAACACTCCACCAACGTGATCTCGCTTCCTTGGCCAGCTAGGTCACCTGACCTTAATCCCATCGAGCACATCTGGGATGCCATCGAGAGAGATGTTCGAGGCTCTGACCCTCCTCCATCCAATCTTCGTGAACTGTGGGAGCTTGTTCAGGGGTCGTGGATCCGTATGGCTTCCCAACGCTTCCGGTGTCTTGTCGAGTCCATGCCGAGACAAATCGCCGCCGTCATCAGGGCGAAAGGTGGTGCTACGCGTTACTAGACAGGTACCTCTAATTCAATTCCTCTTCAGTATATAGAGAGAGGGATTTTTCTTCTTTCTTTTTTTTTTTCAAATGTGTTTATGTATGATTTAGCATACGAGACTTTCCTTAAATTTCCTTGTTGGTAAAGAATATTCTTCGGCAATTGGGTCTGAGTGGGGTATTAGGAAGGCTATTTATTCCGTGTTCGGATAGCAAATGTCATAAGCAACGCATTAGTGGATTTCTGCGGAAAAGAAAAGCCCCTTTAAGAATTACAGACACTAGATAGAAGATAACACGTCACTCAAATTTTACCCTTTATCTCCACATGGAATCATCATCAACCATGGGTACATTTAAGTAGGTGCCTGTTGTCATTTCAACTACAGTGCATTGTGCCATTAAAATCTGTATCTTGCAGCGTGGCTCAGGATTTGAAGAGTTCCACCGCACACACGGTGAGGGCGTTCTCCTGCATTTCTTCCGTTCATTAAGCCAAACACAAATTATTTTCTGTCTTTTTCATTCTGCAGATGTGTCCAAAGAGTCTTAGTTTTCTCTGTATGATTTTTTGGAACAGGGTCTCTTTTAATTGTATTCTCCTGTACATTTCATTTCTTATCCTCTGGGTCCATCCGACTCGTAAGATTTTACGATATATAGCACTTTCTTTCAAAAGCAAGTATCCTTCTCTCTCATTTTTTGTCAATGTCAAAGTCTCGCATCCATATAGCATGCTGCTGAAGATGTATGTCTTAAGAATGCTTAACTGGCTTTGAGGCTAATAGTTCTGCTCCTTCAAATTTTATCCATGGCTTTTAATTCTTATTAAAATTTCTTTTTTGTTGATTAAGTCATAAGTTATACAGTTTCCGAGATAGTGAATTTTTACACATTTTCAAGCTCTTTGCCTTCCAGAATGATATTTTTCCTGATCTCTTTTGCGCCAAATACCATTGTTTTTGTCTTTTCTATGTTCATATCTTTACCCATTCTATTCAGTTATTGTACCATTTGATCCACTTTCATTTCATCTTCTTCAATCAGTACAATGTCATCTGCAAAACGCAGATGGTTGAATCATTGTCCTCCAATAGAAATTGCCGCGTCCTCATACTTGATTTTGTCCAACATTCTCTCCAGATGTGAGATGAAGATGCTTGGCGATATTGGATCTCCTTGACCACATGGAACCTGCCTGCTAATCTATTGAGCAAGCTACGTAGATTGCAGAGCCGAGCGATTTTTACGGATAACCGGCCGCCCGAAACATTTCAGGAGGAAACTAATGATCATAAAAAAAAATCGTGGGGTTATACTACAACTACAAATAGAGGACTCTTCCTCGTTCACCAATTGGGGAAGACATTAGTTCATTGCAGGGGTAACAGACAGTGGAATTCGGGAAGAGGAAATTTGTTTATTAATGTCTAAACAGGTTAGTCATAGTTTTCGGGCTCGTTCGGGACAGTGTTTTATTTTTCAATATACAGGGTAATTCAAAATGATTGCCCCGATTAAAAATGACAATACCTGGTTTATGAACATAGATACAGAGATTACATTGTTGAACAATAAAGAAGGATGTTTAGAATTTTGTTTCCATACCTTACAAATGTTCTATGTGACTCTCCTGGGTCACGCGGACAACATCTAAACGGTAATCCATTTCACGCCATACATTATGAAGCATTTTTTTTTGTCTTTTCTATGTTTATATCTTTACCCATCTGACACCTGCATTATGCGATGCATAATGCAGGAGTCATACAGTCTCTCGCCGCGGTGCCGCCACACGCGGATCCGACCATCGTGGTGTTGCAGGCAGAAGCGGGATTCGTTGGAGAAGACAATGTCGTGCCATTCCGTAGTCCACGTGTGGCGTTCAGCGGCCCACTGCCGCCGCACTTGCCGGTGGTGTAACGTCAATGGTAATCGGAGCAATGGGCGCCGTGCGACAAGTCCCCGCTCCTGCAGACGACGTCGAACGGCACGTGCTGACACAGATTGTTGCGCAACACACCCTAATTCCTGCGCTAACGTTCGAGATGTGGCGGTGCGAGCCGTCAATGCACGCCGCACAACATGCTGGTCCTCTCATTCGGCGGTGTGCCGCGGCCGCGGCAATCGCTCACGTCGGTCCGTCCGTCCCTCCTGCACCCACCGAATCTATACTCGCCTCACTGTGGCTGGATGTCGTTCCACACGTGCGCCGATTTCTCGGTACGTTAAACCGCTGTCGCGATAAGCCACTATTCGTCCTCTGTCGAACTCCGAAACGTGCTGGAATGACTGCCGTATTCTGCGACGAGGCATCGGGAAGATTTCCACGCACAGGTCCGGCAGCACAACACACTTCCACTACTTACACCCCACCGTCTGTGCAGTCTTCTTATAGTGCTTCTCGGTGGCGTGCCGGGCGCACATGATTTGCATATGCCCTGTAATGCTAATCGTTTGCATGTCCTCTCGCGGGCGACGCATGCAGGCCAATCGGATGCTTCCTTCTTGGTGTTGCATTTTGGATGGCCAGCAGTGTACATCGCAAAGCTATTTAAGTAGTGGATAAATTATCCCAGCAATTTAAGGGTGAAAGAATTTTCAAATTCCACTCATGATTGAATGTAGCATATCAAACCATGCTCAAAACTGAGCGTTGTACAGGATAATTATATTTGTTTGGTCACTGACTGTCTACTGCACAATTGTATTCGTATCACCTCCTTGAGTAGACGCCTTTTTTTAAGTCTACCCGTTGTTTGACTGATGAACAACTACCATTTTGATCCATGAACCAGTACCTGTTAATCGTTCGTTCTTTTAAGAATAATGTGGATGGGACACGGATTTCGAAACATCTCTGCCGGAGAATAGCTTTGTGCTCAATGTCTGTACGTGGATAAGGGAGTGGGGATGATCTACCATCAAAATTGTTACTAGTGCCTCCTTCGGGATTAAAAATTGAGGGTAGGGCCTACCAATGATCCTTTGACTCCAAGTCCAACGACCTACGCTTAACCGTAGTTGGCGAGCTCAGTCCAGCGGCAAAATTTTCACTGAAGTAGAAAGAATTTTGCTTTGTCATTTTAGAGCAGACGCCCAACATATTCTACATAGATAAGGAAGCGCCAATGTTTTTGTAAGACAATAACGTTTTGGACAAATAATATAAAACTCAAAAGAAGTTAACAATTCTTATTACTTAAGTACCAAAATAATTATTCTTTTTTTTCAAACAATCCAGACGAAGAGGATACGAGAAATAGTGGGCCATTTCTCGAGTGGTCCACCGGGAAATATCCCGGTGGACCAAAAACAGCCGCATCTGCGGAGTTGGTAGTTACGCCACGGGTGAAGTGCCGAAACACACCCTAAGAAGGCGTGGTTAGCGGTGTGAACGTAAGACGCCGTACTGCTTGAAACAGGATCACATGTAATTTTTTTTTTTTTTTTTTTTTTTGATTGAAGGTTTAACGACCACCGTGAGCAACTCAATGGGCTATAAGCAGTCGCCCGTCCCTAATTTAGGGCCACTGGTTTCAGGGAAGGGAGAGAGCCAGTGTCGTAAGACAAACACAACATCCATGCCTCACCGGGATTCGAACCCGGACCCCTTTTGGACGAATGATCAGAGGCCATCGCTTAGACCACTGCGCCACCGGGCCATGTAATTTTGCTTTATCAAAGTCAAAGATTGTATTTTTAATCTTTCTTTTAATTTTTGTTTTGTTTTCTTGATTGGGGTTTAACGATTACCGTGAGAAACTCAACGGGCTGAACCCATCCCTAATTTAAGGACAGTGGCTCCAGAGAAGGGATACAGCCAGTGCCGTCGGCCAAACACAACATCCATACCTCACGGGATTCGAACCCGTACTGATCTCGGACGAATGGTCAAAAGCCAAGACTCAGACCACTGTGCAACCGGCCCGGCAAAAATATTATCTGTACGCCGAATAAGTGCTTTTGGACGGTGATTGATCAATGTTGATGTTATTGTGGAGTTGGTTCTACAAGCTGTGTTTCAGGAACTGACTAGGAAATAAAGACGACTTGGATTGTTACGTAAGCTATTATTAATCAAATAAACCCTGGCCAAATTCTTATTTATACGGACTAAAATCAAGCTGTTCTTCCATGTAACGTAACCGCAGAAATTTGAAAATTTCATCGTTCTGGAACGGGAAACGAGAAATTTTCAAATTTCTGCGGTTACGTTACATGGAAGAGCAGCTTTATTTATGTCCGTATTAATTATTCCATGTGTTTTCAACTTGGTATATATTCTTACTTGTTTAAGTTCTTAATATTGAAGTGACTGTCTGTAAGACAAACAATCTGCAAGAGCAAAAACCTAAAAACTTAAATCATTATACCACACATTTTTTTTTTAATAGAGTTTAAAATTTTCCCGAAATTTATACGCCAGAAACAATATTACCGACGCACGTTGTACAATTTGTGATCTATACCTATACAAACCCGGAAAGAACTTTAATGTCAGAACGTTTAGTAAATTTTAGCTGTATTGTATCAAAATTCACAAAAACTCGGAAATCAATTTGAAGATTTTTCCGTTATTTTTTCTATAACGTTTATGAAGGCATCAAATTACGAACGGTTTGTGTTTATCTTTCCTGGAGTCTTAATTAGTATCAATTAGTGATTGGAAGTAGCACACTACATTTGCGGTGGCGTGACGTGTAGCATCTCTACAAACAGAAAAATGTAGCTGTAGCAGCCGCCCCGGTGGCGCAGTGGTCTAAGCGATGGCCTCTGACCATTCGTCCGAAAGGGGTCCGGGTTCGAATCCCGGTGTCTTACGGCACTGGCTCTCTCCCTTCCCTGGAGCCAGTGACTCTAAATTAGGGACGGGCGACTGCTTATAGCCCACTGAGTTGCTCATGGTGGTCGTTAAACCTTTAAATATAAATTAAATTTAAATAGTTGTAGCACTACCACGCTACAAAATAAAGTAACTTGTAGCGGAAAATTACGCTACAACTTGTGCTACTTTAAAAACAAATTTAAAAATCAAATCTCGTGAAATTAAAAAAAAATCCTATAACATTATTGGCTGGAACAAGAGGGCTGGGTGAGCCTCGAAAACAGTCTCGTACCTGTTTTGACTTGCATTGTGGAAGTTTGCCAAACTGTTAACCATAAAGTATTATCTTCCTTACTTTATGCTAGTTTCAGGGAAGTCTTCTCAGTCATTCCTGGGAAAACAGCGCGTACGAGATGATCGAGCTAGCGATTTTGTTTACTTAATAAAGAAAATGAATTTGGAGATACCTGTTGAGAGTGTTTTTATTTTAAATCCCTGGGCATATCAGCTGGCCTGGAATATAAGTCACTGAATGTCATAAATGTATTACATATGATAATTAGAACTGAAGAAAATACGAAGATAAATTAATTGTGCAATTAACCTTGGTATTTAGCTCTAAATGCCATATACACTATCTACACTGCAATCGACGATATATGCGGTCCTGATACACGTCACGGCCCCCGCCGTTAAATACCGTGTGGGAAACAACAACGTAACCAGTCGCATGCAAGATGCCACGCAGTTCGGAGCTCTCTGATTTCGAGAAAGGTGTAATCGTCGGTTATCACAGAAATGGCCGATCCGTACCTGACATATCCAGCGAGTTGAAGTACCCAAAATCGACAGTGGCCTACGTGAGTGGCAAGTGGAAGATGTGAGGTGACTGTCGGAATGTGCCCCGACCCGTCAGATCCACAAAACTGGGAGTTAGAGACCGACGGGTGCTGGCCAGAGAAATTCGGAAGAACCGCACCAAATCGATGGGCCACATCCGCAAGGAGTTTCAACAGGCATCCGGGAGTGTTCCTTCGATTAATACCATCCGTAAGGAAGGCTATCTGCTCGGTTATCATGGACGTGCTGCCGCCCACAAGCCTTTGATCACCAAGTCCAATAGCGCTGCTCGGCTAACGTGGTGCATAGAACGTCGACAGTGGACCGTTAAACAGGGGAAACAGGTTCTCTGGAGGGACGAATCAAGGTTCACCCTCTACCATTCGGATGGCAGGGTCTGGGTTTGGCGTCTGCCTGGAGAACGCCTTCTGCCGGAATGTATTGTGCCAACTGTGAAGTTCGGCGGCGGTGGAATTATGCTATGGGGGTGTTTCTCCTGGTATGGCACGGGACCCTTGGTCGCAATTCCTGGTAGACTCAACGCCGAGACCTACTGCACCATTTTGGATGACCATGCGCTTCCTACGTTGTGGCAGTTTTACGGGGTGCACCCATGTTAGTTTCAGGATGACAATGCCACCTGTCATGTTGCGAGGCCCACCATGGCTTGGTATGGTGACAATGGGGTTAATCGAATGTACTAGCCTGCACAGAGCCCGGACCTTAACCCTATCGAGCACTTCTGGGACGAGTTGGAGCGTCGACTCAAAGGGTGCCGCCACCGTCCGAAATCGGTGAAGGAACTGACCTGTCTTCTCCAAGCCGAGTGGAAGAAAATACCGCTAACCGTCGTACAACGCCTGGTAATCGTAGCTCATGGGGGCTCCACCAACTATTGAAGGTGAATAAACTTCGTTTTCCTTTGCTATCACAGGTGTCCAATTACTTGTTGGTATATAGTGTATAAAAATGTATAAGATACGAGGGTTGTACCGAAAGTAATTTAAAAGTGTGCATAACTTTCTTATTAACCGACAGCTCGTTCAAGTTGCACATGTTCCTCTATAGAAAGGTACTCAACATAGTCTCCATTACAAGCGATGCATTTGCGCCATTGTTGAACCCAGCAGCGTCACGTATCTGACTTGACTTGCATTACGAAAGTTAGCCAAACTGTTAACCATAAAGTACTGTCTTTCTTACTTTATGCTATTTACAGTGAAGTCTGCCTGAGAAGACAGGGCGTACGAAATGATGGAGCTAACGATTTTGTCGATGACATTTGATATCGAGATTCGATTCTCTTAGAAAAGAAAATGAATTCGTAGATACTTTTTGATAGTGTTTTTACTGGAATTGCCTGGAAATATCAGCCAGTCTGGAATATAAGCCACTGAATATGATAAAATGTGTTACGTATGATTATTATCAGAGCTGAGGTAATTCATTACAAAGATATATTGTGCGTGTGTGTTTGTTGAGGGTTTAACGACTACACACCCATAACAGTGAGCAGCTCGATGGACTGTAATCAGTCGCCTGACCGTAATTTACGGTCACTGGTTCCGGGGAGGGAAGAGGAGCCAGGGTCGTAAGACAAGCAATACATCCATGCCTCACGGGATTCTAACCCGGACCAGAGTTGGAAACGGATCAAAAATTTTGGACCAGGACCCGACCCGAACCTAACTCGGACAAATCTACTTTGAACAATAAATTCGAAACTCAATTTATAATTATCTCTCTATTCTAAAAAAAAGTAACTGTCGCCGCTGTTTTAGAAATTTCGCGACACTGTTGCTTTCCTAGCTCGCAGCGCAAAACGTATTGAACACAAAAATACGAAATTTACATCCTTTGTAGAGAATTGTTAGGAGAACAAGTTGAAATAAACCGTTTTTTGATTCTGGCGATACTTCAACAGCTATTGTATTTCAAAGTTAAGGTAAGAAAAAAAGTGCTATCAGGTCGCGTTCCGGACACACTAACTGCAACAGAACCACGAAACTTTGTAGGCATGTAGTACCATGACTGAATTTTTGCACCTCGTCACTCTTTTTTTTAATCTCGATTTAGTTTACGAGAAATTAAGTTTCTAAATTTCACAAAATTCTCTATTTCGCGATGGGATCCATTTAAAAAACGAATATGTGGCAAACTATAAATCATAACGCTTTGCAATTTTTACAGCGTAAGCTTACAACTATCGTCCCTTTCTTACAAAAAAAATTAAGAAAAAGTCATTTTCTGATTTTTAAGCATTTTTTAAAGACGCAAAGGAAATAAACGAACGTCTCGTCTGTCTTCATGATAACCACAGAGTAACGTTCTGGTCCCGTGACCTGCTTCCATGGTGACGCAGAGAATTTGTTATGCATATATTTTGTTGGTAAAGCTATCTCAGTTGCTTAAGGTGGACGTCAAGTAATTTTGCTTCCTATACTTCCAATGGAAAAACTTCTGTGCACATTTTCTTCACAATTAATGCGTTCCCAAGGATGAAAATTTGAACATCGATTAAAATAGCTTCCTTTTATAACTTGGAATACTTAATATTTTCTAAAACATAACCATAATTATGCAATCCAACTTTTGTTTGTCTACTGACGTCATCAAAGTACAGGTCGCGTCATCTTTTTTCTGGACAATTAATCCGTTCCCAAGGATGAAAATTTGAACATCGATTAAAATAACTTCATTTTATAACTTGGAATACTTAATATTTTCTAAAACATAACCAGAATTATGTTATCCAACATTTGTTTGTCTACTGACGTCATCAAAGTAGAGGTCGTGCCATCTTTTTTCTGTTTCCAACACCACCAAAGGAAGAGTTGTTGATTTTTTTATATAATTATGGTTATGTTTTAGAAAATATTAAGTATTCCAAGTTATACTATGAAGTTATTTTAATCGATGTTCCAAATTTTCATCCTTGGGAACACAATAATTGTGAAGGAAATGTGTACAAAAGTTTTTTTCATTGGAAGTATAGGAAGGAATATTACTTGACGTCCACCTTAACGGTTTACCATAACGGTTTACGGTTTACGGAAATGCTTTTTGGACCGCTTTTGTTTTCCTTAGTGGTAAATTTAGTAAGTGCTATAGGTTCAAACGACAAAAATATGACCTTCCAAAAATTAACGACAGTAAAAAAACCTCTGAAATTTCGGAATAATAAGCCTTATTTGCTTAGACATGCAATAAAATTTGAAATTTATTTGAATTTTCTAGTTTTTACTTCATGTGATATACTTGGAGATCGGGCTGCCCCGAGCGCTACTCTGGAAACGAGCGTAGCTAGCCTAGAGGCGCAGTCCCTAGTACAGAAATAATATATATATCATCATCATCTTTGAAAAACCATTATCAATCCACTGATGGACGAAGGTCTCCCCAAGTTTCTTCCACAACGGTCTGTCTTGTGCCAGTCTCCTCCATGTTACTCCCGCATACTTTCGAATTTCATTCACCCATCTAGCATGTGGTCTTCTTCTGGACCTTTTCCTGTCCCTTGGAATCCAATCTAAAATTTCGACTGTCCATCGATGGTCTGTCCTTCTGGCAGTATGTCCAGCCCATTGCCGTTTCAGGGATTTTACTCTGATCATGTTGTCTTCCACTCTTGTAATTTTTCTGATCCACGGGTTACTCTTCTTATCTCTCCTGGTTACACCTAGCATGCACCTCTCCATGCTGCTTTGAGTTGTCTGCAGCCTTTGTATGTCTGTTTTAGTTAAGGTCCACGTCATATACAGGGCGTTCAAAAAGTCTCTCCGTAGGGGGTATCGTAGATTATATGGTCGTACGTTATAGAGAAATCACATAAATGTATTACGGAAAGGTATAATTTATTCACTTATTTACAAAATGTGGTGAAACTATCGCTCTTCACACAACCTGTTTTACACATGTCTGCGAGAGTGAAAAAGTCTCTCTTTAATAATGTTAAGGCTGTTCCACTTAATTTTAATGGTGCTAGAGTCAAAAAATTTTAATTAAGTAACTTGTAGCATGTGTGATTTCAGTTTCTACTGTTTTCTTGATAGCAAATCATGCTTCAGAATATGTTGCACAGCAAACACCAATTTTCACCAGCTTCTTATGAGTTGAACGTTTCCAAAATGTAAATGTTGATTTCATCATTTCCCCTCAGAAGGAAGGAACACTCGTGGAATGAATATTCACATTTTGGAAACTTTCAACTCATCACAAGTTTGTGAAAATTGGTGTTGCTGTGAAACGTATTTTAGTTTCTAATGGGACGAAAAAACTTCCAGCATCATTCTTTCCCTTTTTGTTTTTAACATGAACGTATTTGTTGGCCTCGACGCCTTTTTCAATCTTCTTAATATTAATTTCATCCATATTAGCAAATAAGGCACTAATTCCGACAGGACATCAATGGAACGCCATGTTAGCTCGTCAAACAAAACCGTATGAATGCTCAATGCAAAAGCTGCGATTTGAAAAGTCTTGCAAAATGGCATGTGGGGTGTGAGGGAATGAATCACCAGATGTAAGGTGTGAGGGAATGAATCACCAGATGTGAGGTGTGAGGGAATGATTCACCAGATGTGAGGTGTGAGGGAATGAATCACCAGAGAAGCAGGCGACAGGCGTTTGTATCTTGTTCCGGACAATCGCACTGAAAACAAACACAAAGGAAGTATCGTTTCGCGATATGGTATCATCGGTTGGTGGAAATCTTCTTTGCTTTAATTCCTTCATTCGGCCAACATATGAACTACTTTCAAATTAGTAAAACGGGCCCAGAAATGTTTCGTGCGTGAACGCAATGAACACTAAACAGACCAAGGAAATCTTCCGGTGATCGAACGTTGCGGGAAGTAGAACTAGCCCCGGAATTTTTCCGGGCATATCACTTAAGAGGTTAAGAAAGAGACGGCAATATTTTTGTATGACAAATCGTTTTTCACTCTGCTGGCACCAGTATCGAACACAAAATTCGGCACTACGCATCCTTCTTTGAAATACTTTTTTTTTTGCTTTTGAAAAATAAAACGGAAATAATACCGGGTCGAAATCGGGTCAAGAACACCTTGACCCGCAAGAAATTGTCGACCCGTGGACCTGCTGACCCGTGACCCGTTTCCATCTTTGACCCAGACACCACATCGGACGCGACAGGTCAGAGGCCAGCGCTTGGACCACTGCGCCGGCCATTACTTTTGTAATTTACCTAGGTATTTAGCTCTGAATGCTGTACGTAAGAAAGTACATATAAAGATCAACTTCAGAATTTGCATTTGTAACTTAATATCAAACGAGGAAAAATAACTAAAAAGTGGCTGTTTTTCATAAAATCAACTGTAGTTAGCAACATTTCGGAAAAAGTAGTTGTAGCAAGCTACTTTTTCAATAATGTAGTTGTAGTACTAGCTAGTTACTGTTAAAAATTAGCTTTCCAGTCACTGGTTATTCTGAACAGGTGGCCAAAATGTAAGCCTCGTAAACGATAGCATTGCTAGCGCCTACCTGAGACAATAAATTCCTTATTTTAAAAAATAGCAAATATAGATTTGTTAATGCGTGAAATCACGATAACAGAATTGAAAATTTTGCTTATGTTGTTTTTCTTTTTTTGAGCAATTTTAAGGTATTCATCACTTACGGTAAATCAATTGACCGACCCAATCGTAGAAATCCAGAGTCTCCGATAAAACAGCGAGAGTGCTTAATGTTTCGCTCATGACGGAGTACATGTTCAGAACGTGATGAAAAACGGTCCATGAATTTCTTTTTCTTCCTGGGGAGAAAGACTGTTGATGCAATCTCTGTTTTAAGTGTATGATACCTCACGTACCTCGATTGTTCACACAACGGAACCTAAATTCCAACGGCAGACAGGGCAACAATGGCATTCATCACCCGACAGACAGCCAGAAGGTTGTATGTCATTTTCCGAGAGCGATTGCAGAGAAACTTTGTACGTACTTGCAAAACAGCAGCAATGCACCGGTACTGGAAACTCTGCTCTTCCATCGTTTCAACACATATCATAAATCAACAGATTTCCCCCGTCAGGCTGTAACCTCTGTTTGCTTAAACTTGATATCAGCTGATAATTCAACTCATGTTTTAAGGGCTTAACGCTTTCGAGTGGAGTTTTTTGTTTCTTTTTTAATCCCCCCAGTTTTCTTTTGTGCTTTGCTTTTATCTGCAACTAAGTGCTGATCTTTGCAGCCTCTCTTTTGGAAGAAAAAATGTTATCTCTTCCTTCGATTATCTCCCTTTGAACAAGAAATCTTCGCTTCCAGAATTTGGATAGCGAAAATTCTTTTGCATATCGGGTACAGGAAAGCATGCCCTAAATTTTAAAATTTACTTTATCTCCGTTTGTCTGTCAGTCTCTTTTCGATATCTTTGTAAGCATAATACACTTCTCTACAACTAATACCCAGACGCACCTCTATTGATAGTTAGTTCGGTCCTACACAATTACCATGTTGCTTACCCAACTACGAGGTCCGATCAAAAAGTTCCGAGACTGGGCCTATATACAGCAAAGTACTTATGTTACTTAAGTCTGGCTTTGATCTCCCTCAATGTAGTCTCCTTGAGCAGCGATACACTGCTGCCAGCGTTTTTGCCACTGTTGGAATGCTCCCTGGAAGTCCTGCTCGCGAATCGTGTCAAGCACCGTCTGCGATTCGCTCTGGATCTCGTCCACGGTTTCAAAACGGCGATCCTTCAGCTTCAGCTTCATCTTCGGGAACACAAAGAAGTCGCAGGGGGCCAAATCCGGCGAGTAAGGTGGGTGAGGAATATAGTCATGCTGTTGCGGCTGCAAAACTGGCGTGTTGCTAACGCTCTGTGTGCTAGTGCGTTGTCGTGATGGAGCAGAAAATCGCCCCTGAGCCACATTTCAGGTCGTTTGCGCGAATGTCCTCCCTAAGACGCCGCAGAACATCGGAGTAAAAACGGGCGGTGACGGTCTGACCCTGGGGGACGAACTCACAGTGCACAACCCCACGAAGGTCGAAGAGCACGATGAGCATGCTTTTGGTTGCGCTCCGGACCTATCGGGCCTTCTTCGGTCGTGGAGATGCCGGGCTCTTCCACTGCGATTACTGTTGTTTGGTCTCCGGGTCGTAACAGTAGACCCAAGTCTCGTCCCCAGTGATGGCCCGCGACAGGAACGTTGGTTCATTCACCACCTGCTGACGAAGATCTTGACAGAGTTCGACACGGAGCGCCATCTATTCGGGGTTCACAACCTTCGGCACAAACTTTGCAGCAATGCGGTGCATGTTCAAACCCGACGTCAGAATTTCTTGCACTGTTCCGTATGACACATTGACGATGGTAGCAATGTCTTGAATGGTTCTCCGACGATCTTCATGCACCAGTTCCCTAATGTTGTCCACATTTTCGGGGGTTTGCTCGTGGACGGTCGCCCTGACCTCTCGTCGTCTTCCAGTGTTGTTCTGCCGCTATTGAAGCGCGAGTGCCACTTAAAACACCTGGCACGACTCATTGCTTCATTGCCATAAGCCTGCCGCAACATTTCATGCGACTCCGTTCCCGATTTGCCGAATTTGACGCAGAACTTGATGTTCGCTGGCTGCTCAAGTTTGCAGTCCATACCAAAATCGCAGCTATGTTCTGCACGTGGTTACCAAATATCGTGTAGCACAGCTCCCGATGTTCACGGAACGACGGCACTCGGCACAATGACTCATGAAGGTCACTGCCCTCGACCGCTGCTCGCGCATCCGCGTGCTGTCATCTGTTGGCGCGCTACGTACCTAGAGTCGGAACTTTTTGATCGCCAACGTATAAATATTCTCGCAGGACAATGACGAGACAACTGCCAATGCAAGATGTCTCGAGTTAAGTGATTTCCAGCGCGGCTTGATAATAGTCTGCCACATAAGCAGTCGCTCCGTACATGACGTTCAGCGGCACTGAAAATCCCTTAGTCGACGGTTGCTATGCGAAGAGCAGCGGACCGGTGTTGAATCTTCCAAGACAAGACCCGATAAATCTCTAAAGCTAGTAGATCGTCATAGGAGAGCTCTGCAAAAGATTGTACGGTCAGAACGCAATTCAACATTGTCTCAAATCACACAAGCGCTATGTAAGACTATTGGTACTCATGTTAGCACCAGTACAGTCTGCAGGACACGGAACGACATAGCTTACCACGATCGAGAAGCCAATCACAATTCTCTAATCACTTAGACCAGAGGTGCGGAATCTTTTCATGTTGGAAGGAGGTGGCTGTAATTTAACTAGGCCGCAGCATTCAAGGAACTCCAATTAGATACACTTCGAAATGTGCGTTATTTTGTCAAAATCTTACCATGTACTAAATAACTTCAAAAAATGAAAAAAAAAATTGTTAAAGTTAACTAACCTTTTAATGACTTTGTTGTGACTGCTTTTTGTTGGAAATTTGAATATTTAGTTGCAACATAGAGGTCCGTACGCTTAGCTGATCGTCTAGATGGGTATCCGTTATTTGTGAACTTAAGGGCGTCTTGATTTGGGTTAGGTAGGAGAATGTAGATTCGCAGTAATAAATGGTTGAAAAGCAAGAAGGCATTTTTCGTGCGTGTTGCCGAAGGCGTGGGTATTCTATTGCATTTTTCCATATTTCAACTGGATCTTTCTTAGCGTCAAGTAAGGACTTTAAAATGTCATCTTTTGAGAGCTCAATCAATTCCATCTGTAGTTCTGTAGGAACCATAGAACAAAATCATGAGCGCCGCAGGTGTCAAAATAGCTCTTATGACTTACTAATGTTTTAATTGTGGCCGTCAGTCGGGGAGCATTATTTCGTTCAATCTTCATTTACTCTTTGGTATTTTATATACTGTCATTTTAAGATTAAAATAAAAATAATAAAAGACGAACAAAAACATATTAATAAAAATAAAAGGATTTGTTCTGGATTCACTCAAAAGGCCGCACTTAATGGCCTAGAAGACCGCAGGTTCTCCACGCCTGACTTAGACTTATGCCAAACGCCTATCAGCGTGATGTAAAGAACACTGATCTTGGACTGTAGCCCAATGAAGAATTCTACTTTAGACAGAACAATCACGGTGCCTTGTCTGATGGTCGCTCTGGGTGCCAGCGCAAATGTACCTTCCTGACTGTATCGTCCCGAGAATAAAGTTCGGTGGAGGCAGCGAGATGGTATGAAGCTGTTTTTCGTAGTTCGATTTGAGCCCATTGGTCGTTTTTGACAAAACCATGAAAGCTGAGCTCTACTTAGGCGTCCTGGAGGCAGTACTTTTCTGAAGGCCCATATCTCTTTCAGCGGCACAACGTACCGTATCATACTACTCGCGTTAACAGATTGGTTTGAGGTCATGGATGTCGAAACTTCCTGGAGGCAGTACTTTTGGGAAGGCCCATATCTCTATCAGCAGCACAACGAGCCGTATCATACTACTCGCGTTAACAGATTGGGTTGAGGTCATGGATATCAAAACGTCCTGGAGGTAGTACTTTTGGGAAGGCCCATATCTCTATCAGCAGCACAACGAGCCGTATCATACTACTCGCGTTAACAGATTGGTTTGAGGTCATGGATATCAAAACGTCCTGGAGGTAGTACTTTTGGGAAGGCCCATATCTCTATCAGCAGCACAACGAGCCGTATCATACTACTCGCGTTAACAGATTGGTTTGAGGTCATGGATGTCGAAACGTCCTGGAGGCAGTACTTTTGGGAAGGCCCATATCTCTATCAGCAGCACAACGCACCGTATCATACTACTCGCGTTAACAGATTGGGTTGAGGTCATGGATATCAAAACGTCCTGGAGGTAGTACTTTTGGGAAGGCCCATATCTCTATCAGCAGCACAACGCACCGTATCATACTACTCGCGTTAACAGATTGGGTTGAAGTCATGGATATCAAAACGTCCTGGAGGTAGTACTTTTGGGAAGGCCCATATCTCTATCAGCAGCACAACGCACCGTATCATAATACTCGCGTTAACAGATTGGGTTGAAGTCATGGATATCAAAACGTCCTGGAGGTAGTACTTTTGGGAAGGCCCATATCTTTATCAGCAGCACAATGCACCGTATCATAATACTCGCGTTAACAGATTGGTTTGAGGTCATGGATACGTCAAAACGTCCTGGAGGTAGTACTTTTGGGAAGGCCCATATCTTTATCAGCAGCACAATGCACCGTATCATACTACTCGCGTTAACAGATTGGTTTGAGGTTATGGACGTCGACGTCTTGGTGGCAGTACTTTTGGGAAGGCCCATATCTCTATCAGCAGCACAACGCACCGTATCATACTACTCGCGTTAACAGATTGGGTTGAGGTCATGAATATCAAAACGTCCTGGAGGCAGTACTTTTGGGAAGGCCCATATCTCTATCAGCAGCACAACGCACCGTATCATACTACTCGTGTGAACAGATTGGTTTGAGGTCATGGATGTCGACGTCCTGGTAGCCGTACTTTTGGGAAGGCCCATATCTCTATCAGCAGCATACTACTCGCGTTAACAGATTGGTTTGAGGTGATGGATGTCGAAATGTCAGGCTGGCCAGTCCTGAGTCTTGACCTGAACCCCACAGAGAATCTTCGGGACGAATTTGATGGTTGGCTGCGTGGAAGAAGTGGTCATCCAACAAACAAATCTAAACTGCGGCCGAACGGGGAACATATCGACGGACATTTACAAAAAAACTGGTGGAGAGTATTCTACGAGGACTAGAGGCCGTCATAAAAAACAAAGATTTCAGCTCACAATATTAAATTTTCTATAAATAAAGATTATTTGTAGATCAGCAGGTGCTAGATATTAGTGGTAGGATAGGGTATTTTGGCTTCTAAAAGTCGAAATTGTGAATTTTTTTCTTATCAGCGAGATCAAAAATATGTCCCAGATATAATCCCTTCGTATAACTATCCGCCTTTCTGTCTTTTTGTGGACACAGTATTTTTGTTATCTAACACAAACTGAATTTTTTTGGTTTGATTTTTTAACGAAACGGAAATAGCATGCCCAAGGTTTTATAAATATTTCCCAGCTTTTCAGAACTAAAAATTTTCCTGCTAGATGCCACAAACATATTCTTCCATTTATCACGGTAGCTGAGTTTCTGGCAGGTGAATTAGAAAAAACTGGTCTGGATGGAATGGGATAACTTTTCAGGCTTTCATAGAGCAGAAAGGTGATGTATAATGGTCATAGGCTGAATATAATGACAAAGGCTGAATGTGCGGTTATGATTCCACTGCTCGGAGATTAAACATAAAAATTAAACAATCACGAACTCTGAATGTGCGGTTACGATTGCACTGTTCAGAGAGTAAACAAAGAGAAATTAAACAATCACAAAGGGTGAATGACATGTGTTTTTGCGGTAGTGAAGGGCGTTTTTACTAAACTGCTCATCACGGCTATCGGCTGTAATAAAAGTTTTTTTATCTTTGATTGGGAATTAAAGACTACCGTGAGCAACTCAATGGGCTACAAGAAGTCGTCCGTCTCTAATTTAGGGCCACTGGTTCCAGGGATGGGAGAGAGCCAGTCCCGTAAGATGAACACAAGACCCATGCCTCAACGGGATTCGAACCCGGACTTAACTCGGATGAATGATCAGAAGCCAGCGTTTAGACCACTGCGCCACCAAAGTGGCTAACAGAAGTTCGCTGCCGTTTCAAACAGATAGGATCTCAAAAGCTTTCTCGCTGAGTTTCGGCCCATTTTTGTAAATGTTTTATTTTAATAATGAATTAAATCTTTTTAAAGCAAATTAGCAAATCTGTGTATAATTTCTTAAACAAAATCTTTGCCCCCCTCCTCTCTCTTTCTCTTCTCACAGCCCCTGGTGGTGTAGTATTATGAAAACACACACACACACACACACACACACACACAGAGAACGCGCCGCTCTACCGCTACATTTTTAAAACTGCTTTTACTCTTTGTACTGGAAACGGGGGCCACGGGTGGCCTAGTGGGCAACGTTCGTGACTGCCACGGAGAAGACCTCAGGTTCAATCCCAGCAGGTACGAACGCTCGATCCACTAAATACCCGCCGTGCGTTGGATGGGCACATTGAGCCGTCGGACAACGGGCAATAAATAAGGGCGTCCTCCTCCCCCTTTCTACTTCTCTTCCGTGTCACTTTCCTATCGGGCGCTCTAGCCCAAATCTCCTAGCTTCCTATTTCTAAGGGTTGTTTAAGACCTGGGGTCAGACACTCCCTTCCTAAAATCCCCTACATATGATCTGGATCTGGATCTGTACTGGAAACATATAATCATCAAAGTAGTAAATTATGTTAGTTTGAGTGTTTAAATTATTCACACCCATTTTATTCACAAGCTGCATAAACGGTATGGTAATTAATAAAATGTACAGACATAAAGTTATATATTCGTATGCAGGTGGGATAGTGTCACTCTGGTGTTGGCAATTAGTGAAGAAATACAGGAGTTATGTTTTGGCATTCCCCAAGGGAAATCTCAGACGTTGTGAACTGAGTTCAACAATCGGGAAAATAAATGAATTCTATGTTCTCCCGTACGGCACCAGATATGTCCCTTCTCTGGAACTAGAGGCCCTAACTCAGGGAAAAGGGACCCTGCCTGGCATTCAGTACTCGTAGGGTTTGTTCAACTAAAAAGTAAATAAAAGAAACGTTGATGCAGAAATCATAGGACAGCATCGTGCAAGAATTTATAGAGTTATTTATTGATTTTATGACAAGGTCAAATTAAATTGAAAACTAAAAGTATTAAAAACGGATCAAAGCCGAGTCATGAGCACGAGCGTCGTGATCCGAGTGAAAATCTTGATTCGTTTACCCGTGAGCCCTATTCTATTTGCGGATAGGTTGCCAGTATTGCAGCAGCTCTGCACGTTTGGGTTTATTCCATGCTTGGGAAATATTAAAGCACTCGGGTAAATGACAAGCTTCGTACCTCACACCACAGCAGACTGTGTTCCGTGTTGTCTACTCGACAGACACCGACACATCATTTCTCGTACTGTTTACGTGGCTGCCCTTTCACGAGTGCGCATGCTGTCTACTCGACATGTTCTCGCACAAATCCCGAGGCTATCTGTGATACAGGCCAGTCCTTGTGCTGTATGGAGACAAGTCTCTCACTAATTCCCGTGCTGTCTGTGAAACAAGCCTCTCATTCAGACCCCGTGCTGTCTATGAGAGTGGTCTCTCAACAGTCTCCGTGTTATCTATGATGGCAAGCCTCTCAATAGTCCACGTGATGTCTGTGATGATAAGCCTATAACCAGTCCCTGTGCTGTATAGTGACATGTCTCTCTCTAGTCCCCCGTGCTGTCTGATGACAAACCTCTCACCAGTCCCCGTGCTGTCTATAAAACGATCCCCTCAGCCAGTCCTTACGTAGCTTACTCAATTACAGTTATCTTTACGTAACTTACTCATTTACACCGGAACTGGTTGAAAAAGCTTGTTGTTTATGAAACAAGCCTGTTAACCCGTCCCTGTGCTGTCTTTGAGAGTTGGACCTCAGCAGTCCTCGTGTTGTCAATGACGACAAGCATCTCACCAGTCCGCGTGCTGCCTGTGATGACAAGCCAGTCCTCTTGTTACCTAAGATGATAAGCAAGTTACCTGTTCCCGTTCTTCCTATAGTTATTAACCTCTAACCCGTCCCCAAGCTGCCCTTGGAAGCGCAGTTGGGTGACAGCAGGCAGTCAAATCATCCAACATTTTCTATGTTTGCTCTTCTTTCTTTAAATTTTCTATCCCATACACAAAAACGTGTATTCAGCGTATTGTATCCTCTGCATTAACTTCCAACATCATTGTGTAAACGTCTTCCGCATTTTTGTTGAAATTTTGATGCTGTTTTTGTTTTGTTATTATTATTTTTTCAAATCAGTTTTGCTTTTATTCTTTTCACAGAGGGTCTCGGAATATTGCTTCAGTAAAATACTTTGTGTTGTCACCAAACAAATAAAATCCAAACTATTGTACCTGCAACTATATACAAGTTCAAACATGTCACTTTATTTTAGGACTGATAACGCTTTTGGGGGAGAAGTTATCGACTATGTCTTGAGCAACTCGGATATCTATAAGCAGTTGCCCGTTCTGAATTTGCCTCCACTGGTTCGCGAGAAGGGGCAGAAACTACGACATGAGACAAACGCGCCAATTTTGCCTCATCCGGGACTCGAACCAGGGCCCATCTCGGGCAGAAGCTACGAAGTCAGCGCCTCAGGCCAGTCGGCCACTGGAGCGGCATTAATGGTTGTCGGCTAGCATGACTAGAAAGAAATTCTAGAAATTTCACGGAAAAAGAGCAGTGTCTTTTGTTTTGTTTTTCTGTCAGTAGCCATATCATTTCTGAGAGTGAGGATAAATGATGAGCAAAGTGAAAAAGAGTTTGCTACCAAATTAAAAAAAAAATTCCACTTTAGATTAAAGCTACACTGTAAAAAATAAGTGGGGTGCATTAACGGAAATTTTCTGAAAATAACGTGCAGCAAAATTGCCGGTAAGTGCCCGTCATTTCCAGAAATTTCTGTCTTTAAAAGTGCCTCTTTATTTTAATTTCTGTATTTTCACAGATTTTCCGTAGTCAGAAATTCTGTTTATTTTAGAAACGTCCGTTCCATATTTTTCCGTATATAAACTGAAATTTCGCAAAATTCAAAGAAGTTGCACTTTTCAAGCCTTACACCACATAATCCTTTCGCAGCAGACAAGATCGAACCCCCGTCGTGTAGACAGCCAACGCGCGCCTTTAACCACTCAGCCAGAAAACTCTGGGACTTAACACGTTCATCGTAAAAAACAAAAATGCGCGACGATGAAATTTTATTTTGTTATTAATGCGAGGGATTTAGTCATTTTATTTTCTGTTGGAGATTATTATTTTTCTGAATAGGTTTGTAATAATTTTATTTTTTCTGTAGGAGGACTTTTCACAAATTAAGCATTTTTCATCATGATATTTCGAAAGAACAAAATGATTTGCAACTTGATCTTTTTTAATTGACAGTGACTTTCAGTTATCTTTAAAAAAAGGTGAAATGTACTTTTTTATTGTATCATTTCACAAAACTCCTAAGTATAAAATTTACTCTTGATAGCTATAATAGCTTTTGTTTTAAACGGTCCAAAGATTAGTACATAGACATCGTATAATCCTTGTAATCAGATCATATGTTGAGGATTTTAGGAAGGAAGTGTCTTAAACAACCCTTAGAAATAGGAAGCTAGGAGATTTGGGCTAGAGTGCCGGATAGGAGAGTGACACGGAAGCGAAGTAGAAAGG
The DNA here is from genome assembly GCA_039090855.1 of Macrothele yani. NCBI lineage: Eukaryota > Metazoa > Arthropoda > Arachnida > Araneae > Macrothelidae > Macrothele > Macrothele yani. Next base: position 153,584,335 of record CM077011.1, read on the forward strand.
GGGGAGGAAGACGCCCTTATTTAGTACCGGGGGCCAGTACCCGGGGTCCGACGGCTTAACATGCCCATCCGACGCACGACGGATATTTAGTGGATCGAGCGTTCGTACCTGCCTGGGATCGAACCTGAGGTTCTTTCCGTGGCAGGCACGAACGTTGCCCACTAGGCCAACCGCGGCCCAAACTCTGTAATTCTTACAGTAACACAATATATAATAAATAGCTGGTGCACAAAATGGGGAAGAGGAGAAGAAATATTTTGCGCTACAATAAATAAAATTAATGCGATATGCTATCTTGCTACAGAACTTCAAAATCAAATACTTCGGCAGACTATTGAAATTCAACAGTTAATCAAACTTCCAAGCATTCCTGTGAATCTCTGTTAACGGAATTTTTCATCGTATGGATACGGAAAAAGTGAGAACTGTGGTTTTCATTTCATATAAGAAAAGGAATTGCGGAAAGGTTTCTGAAAATTCAGAATTTTCCCGTGGTACGAAAAATCCGTGAGATTCAGGTTTCTTTCCGTCATTTCACGGAAAAGGTTGTATTAGAAATATGCTTCGTTAATTCGTGAAAGAAATTACGGAAAGTGGTTTGTGAATTTCAGAAATTTTTTACAGTGTAGTTATTCGCATCTCATGAAAATCAAATTAAATTTCAACTATGCAGCAATTCAAGGGCATGTGCAGCAGATGCCTAAGGAAAGGCAGTTATGTAATTAGCGCTCAGTGTGATACAGACTGGATAGCTGAAGATAATGATAAGAAAATGTCATGATGCGCCAAAAATTAACAACGAAAAACCGAGGACGTGGCAACTCTCCAATTCTTTATTAATCAGAATAAAGTAATAAGATGTGAGTACTCACAATCAGAAGCCTAGAGTGCTGTATGGTGTGTTTTCCCGGGGAAGCACGAAATTCAGAAGAATAAAAAAACAAAGAAAACAAAAGTAGGGGGTACAGGCAGAGACAACTTGAACACTAGAACCACGGTTTGTCTCTTGGTATGCAAATTGCTACAAAATGCTCTAAGTTTTGTCAAAAAACTTCCAAGAAGTTAACCGATCACAACGAAATATGTACACTGATAATCGAAAATTACAGAATTTTTAGGAAAAAATTGAATGTCTTTACTTCACGTGAAAACAAAATAATCTCTGCATTTCAGAAGAAAGACAGTTTACTTACTGTACAGTTTCACATTATTTTACACAGAAGAAATCCATTTGCAATTAATAATTTACAAAAGCATCTAGAAAGCACTACGAAACAGTTAATTCTCCACACTTTAAACATCTTTATTTCAGTTTTCGGATACCCTATGTATACATACATACATGCATACATACATATCACTAAGCTGTTCTCTGAGATTCACAGGTTAGCTCCAAAAAGAAATACAAACTACCAGATATTTTTACTTACTGTTGTCGTATTAACTTTTCCTATGTATACACTGTAAGAAAAGGATTTTACGGAAAATTACTCTATATCGCTACAAAAAGAAGGCCGTAATCATATTCAACAGTTTAAAACTGTAGTTATGGGATTTGACAACACGAACTGGTCATCTGCAACAGCAGAACAGGTAAACTGCGCATGCTCATTAATCGCTTGAGTTGTTGTAGCCACCAGGCTGAGTTGAACCATGTTATACCAAGATGTAATACAGTCTAAAGCGTCATGAGCTCTCCGGATGAAGGAGTCTTTAATCGGAATATTCCGTCAGAGGAATGAAGGAGTGAGGTTATTTTTTTGTTATTATTAGTGAGGCGTAGGAGTGTAATTGTGTCGCGAAGCTTCACAGATAGGGTGGTAACTCTTGAATTATTTGTGTTTTTTCTTCATAGCAAAAATAATCTGTTTCACAAAAAATAATCAGCGCTGAGCAGAACGGCTGAACAGAGAGCAGCAACTAGTCCAATGAGCAGCACGGAAACAGTTTAATAAAGCGCTAAGTAGAACGACTGGATGGACAGCTGCAACAAGTCCAATGAGCAGCACGGAAACAGTTCAATAAAGAGCTTAGTAGAATAGAACAGCTGGATGGAGAGCTGCAACAAGTCTAATGAGCAGCACGGAAACAGTTTGATAAAGCGCTAATTGAATAGAACGGCTGGATGGACAGCTGCATTAAGTCTAATGAGCAGAATGGAAACAGTTTAATAAAGAGCTAAGTAGAATAGAACATCTGGACGGACAGCTGCAACAAGTCCAATGAGCAGCACGGAAACAGTTCAATAAAGAGCTTAGTAGAATAGAACGGCTGGATGGAGAGCTGCAACAAGTCTAATGAGCAGCACGGAAACAGTTTGATAAAGCGCTAAGTGAATAGAACGGCTGGATGGAGAGCTGCAACAAGTCTAATGAGCAGCACGGAAACAGTTTGATAAAGCGCTAAGTGAATAGAACGGCTGGATGGACAGCTGCAACAAGTCCAATGAGCAGCATGGAAACAGTTCAATAAAGAGCTTAGTAGAATAGAACGGCTGGATGGAGAGCTGCAACAAGTCTAATGAGCAGAATGGAAACAGTTTAATAAAGAGCTAAGTAGAATAGAACATCTGGACGGACAACTGCAACAAGTCCAGTGAGCAGCACGGAAACAGTTCAATAAAGAGCTTAGTAGAATAGAACGGCTGGATGGAGTGCTGCAACAAGTCTAATGAGCAGCATGGAAACAGTTTAATAAAGAGCTAAGTAGAATAGAACATCTGGACGGACAGCTGCAACAAGTCGAATGAGCAGCATGGAAACGTACCTGCCAGCAGGACGCACACGACATAAAGGCAGATAACAATCAGAATGAACGTCTGCGTAGCTCAGTTGGTAGAGCGACTTGTTCCGGAATAAGCGGACTCTGGTTCGATTCCCGGCGCAGACCAAAAATGACGGAGAAGTTTACTTCGTTATAATGCATGGTGCGAAAATTTTTTTGGACGCTCTATGTATCGTTTTGTAGTAGACCTATACAAATATTTCTCGAACAGAAACACCTATTTCTAAACAACATATAAATTGAGTATCAAAGGTGGATTCTGCGTTTACTTTACGGCGGGGGCATGGGGATGTGGGGTACTGGATAACATATACATCTCTTTCTACCATTCTATGTTTTGACAGATTATTACCTTACAGATTAACCCTTGAACTCCCGATGCACCTGAACCAAATGGTGTCCCAAATGTTTTGTTCTGCACAAACATAAATGTTCACATAACGGCCAGGTTTTACGAAAGCTATAGCAAAACAATTCATTTCCCCCTCTCATCTCAGCAGTACTGACCATAAACCTGTCACGGGTGATAAGTGCTCCTTTCTACTTCTTTATTTTCTACTCCATGACCAAAGGCATGATAGAAAAGGGCAAGAGCTGAAAACGGGTCAAAAAATTTTGGAAATATATATATATATATATATACATATATATGGGATGTAAGGTCAGGTGATGCGTAACATCACAGCCTCTCCTTGACAAATGTCAACCCCGCCTTCTCGTGGTGCATCCTGTTCCCACTAAAGGGGCTCTGACGACCGCCAATAGCGGTATAACTATACCATCGGGATCAAAGGAAATGCTATCCCACACTCACCAACCCGCTTGGCCAGCGTGGTGAGTTATGGCCAAACACCTCCAAAATGACTCTACAACTTAAATCTTGGCCCTCAGTCTCCGGCAGCTGGAATGTACCTGGCCAAGGCAGCGGCCAGTGCGACATGAAGGCAGAGGGTGCTAAGAATCCCCGGAGGACCGGACTAGGCTGCCATTTGATGCTGACCTTGGCTACCTATAACGGACGCTCCCTATCTTCTGATTCAAGGCTTCTTGAATTGGAAGAGGAACTACAAAGGATCAAGTGGGACATCGTCGGGCTAAGTGAGGTAAGGAGAAAAGGAGAAGATCTCATCGAACTGAAAAGTGGACATCTCTTCTATTATCGTGGGACAGATACTGGCAGAACTAGTGGTGTTGGATTTATAATAAACAAGAAACTGAAGGATAAAGTTGTAGAAGTTGAAAGTTCCTCTGACAGAGCTGCACGGCTCGTTATCCAACTCTCGAGAAGATACCAGGCTCAGATTATTCAAACTTATGCGCCAACCACAAGTCATCCTGAAGAAGAAATTGAAGAATTTTATGAGGAAATTCGTCATCTAAATAATAAAGGTAAGCAGCACTTGAAGATAATTATGGGAGATTTCAATGCAAAAATAGGTCAACGGCAACAGAATGAAACTTCAGTAGGTAAATTCGGTCACGGCAACAGAAACCAGCGTGGAAATACTCTCGTTGAGTTTGCAGAGGCAGAAGGATTTTTCATCTTGAACTCCTTTTTCAAGAAAAAGCCACACAGGAAATGGACATGGAGACATCCAATTGGGACGACAAGTGAAATTGATTTTATTATGTGTAACAAAAAATTCGTCATCGAAGACTGCAGTGTGCTGAACAAGTTCAACACAGGTAGTGACCATAGATTGGTGAGATGTAAGATGCACCTCAACACTAAACTGGAACGTGGCAAGCTCATAAGACAAACAAAATGTATTGACACAACCAACCTTAAAAAACACCATAATACTTTCAAGTTGGAACTGAAGAACAGATTCTCTGCTTTAGAAGGCCTAACATCGGAAGAAGTGGATATTTCGGAAGTTAACAGAAAAGTAACCAAAGCTCTAATGGAAACAGCAACAAAATTAGCTGGGTCTAAGAACAAGTTGCATGTGAACAAATTATCAGGAAAAACCAAAATGTTGATGCAAAAAAGACGAGAGATGAGGACAACTAAAGAAGATGTGACTTCCAAAGTGGAATATATAGAGCTATGCAAGACAACACGAAAAAGTATCACTGAAGACGTAAGGAAATTCAACTGTGAGCTAGTGAGGAAAGCAATTGAAAACAACCAAAGCCTTAAGATAGCAAAGGGACATCTCAGTAAGGGAAGAAAACAGATTATGGCTCTGAGAAAAGAAGATGGTTCTATAACAAGAAATAGAGGTGAAATTTTGACAAGAGTGAAAGATTTCTACTCCAAATTATATGAAAGCGATGATACATGTACTCCAGACATCATGAAAGGTACCAGAGTTCTTCCAGTCCTCCCAGCAGAAGTTGCTCATGCAATCAAGAACATGAAGCGGGGGAAAGCTCCAGGAGAAGATGGAATTACTATAGACATCATACAAGAAGCAAGTGGAGAAATTGAAACAGTACTCGCCCAAATTTTCACTCGATGCCTTAATGAAGGGAAGATTCCTGAGGATTGGAACAATGCTACAATGATCCTGCTACATAAAAAAGGTGACATTGAGGATCTCAGGAACTACAGACCTATCAGCCTCCTATCAGTAGTTTATAAAATCTTCACTAAAGTTCTTTCACACCGCTTGAAGGTAACACTGGACATGGCTCAACCGAGAGAACAAGCTGGATTCAGGAGTGGCTACAGCACAATAGATCATATCCACGTACTGAGAGAACTAATTGAAAGAGCGAGGGAATATGAACTTCCATTGTGCATGGCTTTTATCGATTATGAAAAAGCCTTTGATTCGGTGAAACCATCAGCAGTTACCACGGCTCTGAAATCCTGCGGTATTGAAGATGCATACATTAATATTATTAATAACATCTATGAAAATGCAAGTGCAAAGATTCGGCTGTTTGAAAATACAACACACATAAAAATTGGAAAGGGAGTGAGACAAGGTGACACCATATCTCCGAAGCTCTTTAATGCCACATTGGAAAATGTCTTTCAATCACTGAACTGGGAAAACAAAGGGATAAAGATTAATGGAGATTATCTAACCCACCTTCGTTTTGCTGATGACGTAGTCATTTTTGCAACTACCCCATCAGAGCTGCAGAGTATGATCCAGGAACTTGCTGACAAGAGTAAAGAAGTGGGATTAAAAATGAACTTTCAGAAGACAAAAGTGATGTTCAATGCTTTTACAAGAAATGAAGATTTATCGATTGATGGAGAAAAACTGGAGATAACAGATACGTATGTTTATCTTGGACAGCAGATATCAAGTGAGGGTCACATTGATGAAGAAATTAATCGGCGTACAAAACTTGCCTGGAGAGCTTTTGGAAGAAACAGCATAATTTTCAAGAGCAATATGCCATTATGTCTTAAAAGAAAAGTGTTTGATCAATGCATCCTTCCAGTGCTTACGTATGGTGCAGAGACGTGGACCTTAACTAAAAGAGACATACAAAGTCTGCAGACAACTCAAAGAAGCATGGAGAGGTGCATGCTTGGTATAACAAGGAGAGATAAGAAGAGGAACTCGTGGATCCGAAAAATGACGAGAGTGGAAGACATCATGGTCAGAGTTAAATCCCTGAAATGGCAATGGGCTGGACATACTGCCAGAAGGACAGACCATAGATGGACAGCCGAAATTTTAGATTGGATTCCAAGGGACAGGAAAAGACCCAGAAAAAGACCACATGGGAGATGGGTGGATGAAATTCGTAAATATGCGGGAGTGACATGGAGGAGACTGGCACAAGACAGACCGTTGTGGAGGAAACTTGGGGAGACCTTCGTCCAGCAGTGGATTGATAATGGTTGACAATGATGATGATGATGACATATATATGGTCGAGTCACATTATTGTGACCACCAGCTAATATCCAGAGTAACCGCCGTGTGCAGCGCGGACAGCAGCTAGACGGGCTGGGAGTGACTCAATAAGGTGCTGGAAGGTATTCATAGGTATGTGGAGCCATGCTGACTGCCATGCATCTGTGACAGCTCCTAGAGGGTGCGTGGTGGAGGATCCATAGAGCGAACAACACGATCGAGGTGGTCCCACAGATGCTCAATTGGGTTTAAGTCTGGGGAATTAGGGGGCCAGGGAAGTATTTTGAAGTCTTCATCCTGCTCTTCCACCCACGCTCGGACATTTCTAGCTGTGTGACACATCGTATTGTCCTGTTGGAAGATCCCATCCGCCCCAGGGAAGACAATCAGCATGTATAGGTGCACGTGGTCTGCCAGGATGGATTCATAACGAATTCAGTCCAAAGCGCCTTCCACAGGAACGAGTGCACTCAGGGAATGCCACGAAAACATTCCTCAGACCATAATGCTGCCCCCACTAGCTTGTGTTCTTCCAGCAATGGTTGAAGAGTGTTTTTTTCTCCGATGTTTCTCGCCTTATACGCCAACGTACATCCGTTCGATGAAGCAGAAAGCGTGACTCATCGGAGGTCCAAGCCAAGGTCTTTGCCAATCAGTGGAGGTCCAATTCCGATACTGTCATGCAAATGTAAGCCTTTTCTGCCGATGCATCTTCGTTAGCATAGGTGCAGTGACCATCCGTCTGCATCGAGCCCCATACGCAGCAGGGTTCGCTGAACTGTCGTTTTTGACACACTTCCGGTAGCCCCCTGGTTTATTCGTCCAGTGAGTTGCTCCACTGTAGCTCGTCGATCGGCTCTCACGCACCTTCGAAGCAGACGTTCACTTATCACATCAATAGCACGTGGTACTCCGCAGTTTGCACGTCGCTTATTTGCAGTGGTGCCATTTCTTACGATACACTTTAACCACAGCAGCACGTGAACAGTTCACAAACTGCGCTGTGTCAAACTGCGCTGTGTCACTTTAACCACTACTGCCCATTTCAGTCCACGTAAACAGTCCCCAGACGAGAATGCCACCCCCACCAGCTTGAAGAGTACCCTGTTGGCAAGAAGGATCCGTCGCTTCATGTGGTTTACGCCGTATTCGTATCCTGCCATCCGCATGTACCAACGTGAATTTCGACTCATCAGTCCAGGCAACATTTTCCCACATTTCTAGGGTCCAGTGGCGATGTTCCCTCGCCCACGCTAATCTTTGCACCCTGTGATGTGTGGTCAGCAGCGGTACCCTCGTGGGACAATGGCTTCTGTACCCCATAGCGAGGAGATGGTTCTGGATGGTGTGGCTGCTTACACGTTTTTGTGCACCAGGGTTAAATTGCAGAGTGATTTCTTGCACTGTGGCCCGTCTATCCGCTGTTACAATGCGAGCTAGCCGACGATGACCTCGCTCATCCACACGCTGTTGTCCACGGCAGTTGGAACTTGCAGGGATGGTTTTACCGGATTCGATGTACTCACGGTGCACCCGTCACACAGTGCCTCGTCAAAATCCCAGTGCCTGCACGACTTCCGAGATGGAGTGCCCCATTCGTCGGACCCGACAATTTGCCCACGATCAAATGAGCTTAGATCTTTCGTCTTACCAATACTGCGTCCAACTCTTACTGATTCCCGCCGCATCACTCTTTATATTGTTGGATCGCTGCATGCGTCATGTCGTTTCCGTTTACAGGGCCGCCCACAGCGCCACATTTGCATAACGCCAGATGTCTCTAATTCAATTGCTCTTCAGTGTTTACAGATAGGGCGTTCTAAAAGTCTCTCCTCAATGGGTGTCTTAGATTATATGAAAATCAAACGAATGTATTATAGAAACGTGTAATTTACTCACTTGCTAACAAGAAGTATTAAAACTGTCGTCCTTCATTTGCAAACCTAACTTTTTTACACATGTTTTCAAAGACATCTGCGAGAGTCAAAAAGTCTCTACGCAGTAATGTCAAGGCTGTTCCACCTAATTTTGATGGCGATACAGTCAAATTTTTTGAATTAAGCAACTTGTTGTATGTTTAATTTCAATTTTTTGCTGTTTTCTTGATAACATATCAAGCTTCAGAATATGTTGCAGAGCAACACCAATTTTTACAAGTTTATGATGAGTTGAAATTATCCAAAATGTGGATGTCGTTTTCATCATTGCCCAGGGACACTTTTCCTTCTGAGGGCCCTCTTCCTTCATATTGCATGGCAAATCATTTTTCAGTCCACCGGCATTAGTATTTAGCACCAAATTACCCGGTGCGTATTTCTCTGAGAATTTGTTTTTAAATTTCCAAAAATAAAAAAGAAATAAAACCGGGTCGAAATTGGGTCAGGAGCATCTTGACGTTTGACCTGCAAGAAATTGTCGACCCCGTGACCCGTTTCCATCTCTGAAAAGGGCTAGTCCTCTTGACCCGGACCGGATATCATGCCACTGGGTGGAAACAAGTTACTCAAACAACTTCTTTCTTTTTCCTTAGGTTCGTCGCCATTATTATAGTCGTTTTAGTAGGTAATCAGTTAAAAAGAATTAATGTCAATCATCCATATAAATGACCATTTTGAATAACGAGGCTAAGGGCTGATGCCCAGGCTCACTCGCGACGGACGTCTGGTCCACATCTTAGTCAGAGAATTTTTTTTTTCCCCGAGTTTATTTCATCCCGTTTTGCTAACCAGTAGTTAATTCGTTCCCTCCGATTAAAGAGTTAATTAAGAACGACAAATATTGAGACATATGAAATGTTGCCAGTTTGCAACTCAAAGGTTTTTGTAAAATACATTTTTTTATTTATTTATTCGCTATGTTACACACAGTTAACTCCATAGCAACATAGCAGGAAACTAGGGTAAAAGGCTAATGATTGGCAATCTCAGCCGTCTGCTCTCCCTCTAGCGGCGAAAGGAAGAATTACTATAGTACGGATAACATTCTTAGCTGTTGTTAGATCGTTGCTTATGTTCGGTTGGCTTGTTTTGGGGTATTCGTACATACATTGTGGAATTAGAGAGTAGTATAATGGAGAATTCCGTGAAGAAGAACAATTCATGTTGTTGCGTCCCGCAGTGTCGTTCCCGCAAGGTTCCAGTTATGCCTTTCAGAACGCTACTAACCTAGTAACGTGTTTGAATGAATAACAAACAAGACAACATGGATTTATTGCATAGTAATAATTTAAAATTCCGTATTTCTACATGCTCTTGAAAACAAGTAATTGCTGCTATCCATATAAATTTAAACTCCATTTTGAAACAAGATTTGCAATGTTCTGTCAACAGTCACTTTGACTTTACAGATCCATTTGTTTTGTCTAATTTATAGACGGAAAAAACAAAACTACACTCTGCCAGTATACCTACTAGTGGTGTGGCGGGTGAAGGGGGCACCAAAATATGAATTTCCCAGGGTCCCACTGATTCTTGCTATACCGCTGTAGGCATTACTATATCACTTGTCTGAAAATGTAAAAATGAAAATTACCTGTTACAGTAAAGCATTACTGCTACACAGTTCTTACACTTTCCACTTCTGCGTGCTTTACAAGAGCATTCAAAAGACTACAGAAATTTCGCAATTATTTCTGTCCAAAACCCCGCTGATCGAATGAGGCGACGACGTTATTGTGGTGGATTGAATGCAATGCGAAACTATGTGGATTTCTTTTCTATCTTCCTTCTTAATTCCACATGAAGTTATATGACCTGCATTAAGAATGACTTCCTCTTCTTTGATGCATCGTGAATTTTTTGTAGCGTCCACAAATTTCATTATCTCCAGGATTGAGAGTGTTAAACCAGCCATTCCTACATACGACTTTACGGAAACACGTGCGACGTTATCCTTACCCAGGCTGAACAGTTCAGCCTTGTCCGTACTAAAAGAAGTTTATTTCGCTTTGCGCAGCGCCCCCTATAGTTTATTTAAGTTGCCAATAGCCTGACTAGCCCCTGGCCCCTAAAATAAGAAAAATGTCAAGTAAGTAATCACATATTTTTCAACTTATATACGTACATTTAGAATACGATATAACTGAAATTAATTAAATTTAACTATTAACATAACATTCCTTTAGTGTTTTTTTAAACGACTAGGGGCTGCGCATCTTGGCTCGTTACGCTCGTTTCCAGAGTAGCGCTCGGGCCCTGCAGCCCGATCTCTGAGTATATCACATGAAATAAAAACTGGAAAATTCATATAAATTTCAATTTTTATTGCATGTGCAAATAAGGCTTGTTATTCCGAAATTTCAGACGTTTTTTTTTACTGTCGTTAATTTTTGGAAGGTCGGACTTTTGTCGTTTGAACTTATAGCACTTACTAAATTTACCACTAAGGAAAACAAAAGCGGTCCAAAAAGCATTTCTGTAAACCGTTATGCTAAACCGTTAAGGTGGGCGTCAAGTAATTTTGCTTCCTATACTTCCAATGGAAAAACGTTAGTACACATTTTCTTCACAATTAGTGTGTTCCTAAGGATGAAAATTTGAACATCGATTGAAATAACTTCATATTATAAATTGGAATACTTAATATTTTCTAAAGCATAACCATAATTATATTAAAAATCAATAACTTCTCCTTTGGTGGTGTTGGAACCAGAAAAAAGATGGTGCGACCTGTACTTTGATGACGTCAGTAGACAAACAAATGTTGGATTGCATAATTTTGGTTATGCTTTAGAAAATATTAAGTATTCCAAGTCATAAAATGAAGCTATTTTAATCGATGTTCAAATTTTCATCCTTGGGAACGCATTAATTGTGAAGAAAATGTGTACAGAAGTTTTTCTGTTGAAAGTATAGGAAGCAAAATTACTTGACGTCCACCTTAAACAACTGAGATAGCTTTACCAACAAAGCATATGCATAACAAATGCTATGAGTCACCATGGCAGCAGGTCACGGGACCAGAACGTTCCTCTGTGGTTATCGTGAAGACAGACGAGCCGTTCGTTTCTTTCCTTTTCGTCTTTAAAAAATGCTTAAAAATCAGAAAATGACTTTTTCTTAAATTTTTTTTTGTAAAAAATGGACGATAGTTTTAAGTTTATGCTGTAAAAATTGTAAAGCGCTATGACTTATAGTTTGCCATATATTCGTTTTTTAAATAGATCCCATCGCGAAATAGAGAATTTTGTGAAATTTAGAAATTTAATTTCTCGTGAACTAAATTGAGATTCAAAAAAAGGACAAATAGGTGCAAAAATTCGGTCATGACACTACATGCCTACAAAGTTTCGTGGTTCTGTTGCTGTTAGTGTGTTCGAAACGCGACCTGATAGCACTTTTTTTCTTACCTTAAATTTGAAATACAATAATAGCTCTTGAAGTATCGCCAGAATAGAAAAAACGGTTTATTTCAGCTTGTTCTCCAAACAATTCTCTACAAAGGATGTAAATTTCGTTTTTTTGTGTTCAATAGGTTTTGCGCTGCGAGCTAGGAAAGCAAGAGTGTCGTGAAATTTCTAAAACAGCGGCAGCAGCAGCGGCGGCGGCGGCGGTAATTACTTTTTTTTAGAATAGAGAGATACAAAACTGGTAAGGGATTTTATATGAATCCGCAACCCATTCCAAAACCGGGGACAATGAGTATTAAAATTCACCGCATTTGTACGAGCCTTCGGAATTAAAAAGTTACCAAACCCACGAGTTTGATAACTATGTGCAGGACAGCATAAATTTATTAATTTGAGATGTTTGTTGGTATAAACACGCTCATGCAATAACAACATCAGTCGATAATTGTATAATCTCTCAGAAATCAATAATTTATAATGATTGAACAGGATTTCCACATTTTCCAGTTGATTCAACAAAAGAACGATTTTTTTTATATAAAGAAGAAATTCTATCAGTGTTACATTTAGTTGCCCGACCCCAAATATGCAGACAATAAGACAGGTAGTGATAAATAAAAGAATAATAGATTGTTAATTTAATATTCAACGGCAATAGACTGGAAACTCTAGATAAAACTCCTATTCGAGACCTCAAGTCCGGCGAAATAACTTCAACATATGGGCATCCCACTTTAAATTCTTCTGAAACAAAGCACCTAAAATTTTAACCCTATCTTGAAAAATCAAAGGAATGTGAACAAGTTAAAGGAGTTCTCCCATCGTTCCTTCCCTGAATCTACCAGGGATGAGTACTTGTTGCATTTGTAAACCACTTTTTACTGGTAAAACATGCGAAATAACGCAATAGAAAACTCCCGAAGTTTGAAAAAAATCCACGGCGAAAGAGTCTGGAATGGAATACTTTTCTTTCCACAGCACATGACTGTTCACAGTAACAGCGTTCAGCAGAGCATCTGTCAGGTTTTTTTTTTTTTGCACGCATCGTCGCTGGGTGCTTATTTCAGAAATTACATCTCATAAGAGCGCAATAAAATGAGCATTCAATTATTATGCGCATGCTTGGTAAGACCGCCAGGGGAAATGCATCTGTCGAAGAAATGAGTGACCGCAAATTTCTCCGAACCAAGATCGGAAATTAAATTAACTTCTACGAATATAATCTTTGAAAGCATTCAGTGTCCAAAACTTCGCGACGCAAGAATTGCAACATCACAAAGAAATTGCCGTGGACACGTGCATACTGACTGACGTAAGAATCAAAATGTGAAATCCCAAGACGAAAACACGGACGTTGCCAACTTGATTTATTCCAATTTATTCACGTTCAGTATTTGGCCGGTGAAAGTGCTTACTCGATAGAAACCTTCACAAAGGGAGATCGCTCTAGAAATGAAATGAGGAACGGAGTTTGATGACATTTAATAAAGTTATTTAAGCTCGGCTGTGAAGAGATCTGTTAATAGAATTCTTGCAACATCTAGTCGCTGGGGAGTGGGGGAAAAGATGAGAAATCTGACATAAGCTCGCTGTGAAATACTTCTGAGAAAGGAATTATTTTCATGTTTCTCAGACTTTTAATTTTAAGTTATCGACATTTTATAAAAGCTCCTCAAAGAAAGATAACACTGCGTAACGGAAAAAATGTTTATGTTGATTTTTTAATGTTTCTTATACATTTCATAGGCGCTGATTGCAACGGTGGTCTTAGTTTTTTTTTTTTTTTAATCATCAAAACGTTTTTAGTTATCTTAAATTTTGTGTTTTATAAGTACACTGTCCTTCGCCTTTGTCACATGGTAAATATGCCCACGTAGAGGTTGTAAGCTCTCCCCAGACTCTTTCTGTTATGTTTGTGGATACTATATTGGTCATAAGCAAGTCAAGCACAAAATTACCATGGGGATTAAGTTTTCCATTGCATATCAAACTTGCTTCGGAACAGGGCCTGATTAAGGGCCTTAGTGGGCCCCTAGGCTAAGACATCTGAGTGGGCCCCCAAAGAACTTACGACGGGGAATCGTTATGAAGTCCGTTAAAACACGAAACTGTAACAATATGATTGTGATAATTAACACGTAGCGCATTATTTAAACTAATAAATTTTCTGCAAAGTTTTCATAATAAGTCACTGTATTTTCATTGTTTTTATAAGAACACAGGGGCGCACCGAAGAATTCCTGTTGGTGGTGGGGGGGGGGCTAGATGTATATTTAGGTATGTGTGTGAACGCACATAGTATATATGTAATTATATATATATCATCATCATCATCATCATCATCATCGTCAACCATTATCAATCCACTGCTGGACGAAGGTCTCCCCAAGTTTCCTCCACAACGGTCTGTCTTGTGCCAGTCTCCTCCATGTCACTCCCGCATACTTTCGAATTTCATCCACCCATCTTCCATGTGGTCTTCTTCTGGACCTTTTCCTGTCCCTTGGAATCCAATCTAAAATTTCGGCTGTCCATCGATGGTCTGTTCTTCTGGCAGTATGTCCAGCCCATTGCCATTTCAGGGATTTAACTCTGATCATGATGTCTTCCACTCTTGTCATTTTTCGGATCCACGTGTTCCTCTTCTTATCTCTCCTGGTTACACCAAGCATGCACCTCTCCATGCTGCTTTGAGTTGTCTGCAGCCTTTGTATGTCTCTTTTAGTTAATGTTCACGTCTCTGCACCATACGTAAGCACTGGAAGGATGCATTGATCAAACACTTTTCGTTTAAGACATAATGGCATATTGCTCTTGAAAATTATGCTGTTTCTTCCAAAAGCTCTTCAGGCAAGTTTTGTACGCCGATTAATTTCTTCACCAATGTGACCCTCACTTGATATCTGCTGTCCAAGATAAACGTACGTGTCTGTTATCTCCATCAATCGATAAATCCTCATTTCTTGTAAAAGCATTGTACATCACTTTTGTCTTCTGAAAGTTCATTTTTAATCACTTCTTTACTCTTGTCAGCAAGTTCCTGGATCATACTCTGTAGGTCTGATGGGGTAGTTGCAAAAATGACTATGTCATCAGCAAAACGAAGGTGGGTCAGATAATCTCCATTAATCTTTATCCCTTTGTTTTCCCAGTTCAGTGATTGAAAGACATTTTCCAATGTGGCATTAAAGAGCTTCGGAGATATGGTGTCACCTTGTCTCACTCCTTTTCCAATTTTTATGTGTGTTGTATTTTCAAACAGCTGAATCTTTGCACTTGCATTTTCATAGATGTTATTAATAATATTAATGTATGCATCTTCAATACCGCAGGATTTCAGAGCCATTGCAACTGCTGATGGTTTCACCGAATCAAAGGCTTTTTCATAATCGATAAAAGCCATGCACAATGGAAGTTCATATTCCCTCGCTCTTTCAATTAGTTCTCTCAGTACGTGGATATGATCTATTGTGCTGTAGCCACTCCTGAATCCAGCTTGTTCTCTCGGTTGAGCCATGTCCAGTGTCACCTTCAAGCGGTGTGAAACAACTTTAGTGAAGATTTTATAAACCACTGATAGGAGGCTGATAGGTCTGTAGTTCCTGAGATCCTCAATGTCACCTTTTTTATGTAGCAAGATCATTGTAGCGTTGTTCCAATCCTCAGGGAATTTTCCCTTCATTAAGGCATCGAGTGAAAATTTGGGGGAGTACTGTTTCGATTTCTCCACTTGCTTCTTGTATGATGTCTACAGTAATTCCATCTTCTCCTGGAGCTTTTCCCCGCTTCATGTTCTTGATTGCATGTGCAACTTCTGCTGGAAGGTCTGGAAGAACTCTGGTACTGGTACCTTTCATGATGTCTAAAGTACATGATGTATCATCCCTTTCATATAACTTGGAGTAGAAATCTTTCACTCTTGTCAAAATTTCGCCTCTATTTCTTGTTACAGAACCATGTTCTTTTCTCAGTGCCATAATCTGTTTTTTTCCCCTTACTGAGATGTCCCTTTGCTATCTTTAGGCTTTGGTTGTTTTCAATTGCTTTCCTTACTAGTTCACAGTTGAATTTCCTTACGTCTTCAGTGATACTTTTTCGTACTGTCTTGCGTAGCTCTATATATTCCACTTTGGAAGTCACATCTTCTTTAGTTGACCTCATCACTCTTCTTTTTTTGCATCAACATTTTGGTTTTTCCTGATAATTTGTTCACCTGCAATTTGTTCTTAGACCCAGCTAATTTTGTTGCTGTTTCCATAAGAGCTTTGGTTACTTTTCTGTTAACTTCAGAAATATCCACTTCTTCCGATGTTAGGCCTTCTAAAGCAGAGAATCTGTTCTTCAGTTCCAATTTGAAGGTATTATGGTGTTTTTTAAGGTTGGTTATGTCAATACATTTTGTTTGTCTTATGAGCTTGCTACGTTCGAGTTTAGTGTTGAGGTGCATCTTGCATCTCACCAATCTATGGTCACTGCCTGTGTTGAACTTGTTTAGCACACTGCAGTCTTCTATGACAATTTTTTGTTACACATAATAAAATCAATTTCACTTGTCGTCCCATTTGGATGTCTCCATGTCCATTTCCTGTGTGGCTTTTTCTTGAAAAAGGAGTTCAAGAAGAAAAACCCTTCTGCCTCTGCAAACTCTACGAGAGTATTTCCACGCTGGTTTCTGTTGCCGTGACCGAATTTACCTACTGAAGTTTCATTCTGTTGCCGTTGCCTTATTTTTGCATTGAAATCTCCCATAATTATCTTCAAGTGCTGCTTACCTTTATTATTTAGATCACGAATTTCCTCGTAAAATTCTTCAATTTCTTCTTCAGCATGACTTGTGGTGGGTGCATAAGTTTGAATAATCTGAGCCTGGTATCTTCTCGAGAGTTGGATAACGAGTCGTGCAGCTCTGTCAGAGGAACTTTCAACTTCTACAACTTTATCCTTCAGTTTCTTGTTTATTATAAATCCAACACCACTAGTTCTGCCAGTATCTGTCCCACGATAGTAGAAGAGATGTCCACTTTTCAGTTCAATGAGATCTTCTCCTTTTCTCCTTACCTCACTTAGCCCGACGATGTCCCACTTGATCCTTTGTAGTTCCTCTTCCAATTCAAGAAGCCTTGAATCAGAAGATGAGGGAGCGTCCGTTATACGTTGCCAAGGTCAGCATCAGATGGCAGCCTAGTCCGGTCCTCCGGGGATTCTTAGCACCCTCTGCCTTCATGTCGCACTGGCCGCTGCCTTGGCCAGGTACATTCCAGCTGCCGGAGACTGAGGTCCAAGATTTAAGTTGTGGAGTCATTTTGGAGGGGTTTGGCCATAACTCTCCACGCTGGCCATATATATATATACGCATTTATATGCGCAACATGCACAGCCTCTCCTTGACAAATGTCAACACCGCCTTCTCGTGGTGCATCCTGTTCAAAGTAAAGGGGCTCGGACGACCGCCAATAGCGGTATAATTATACTATCGGGATTAGAGGAAATGCTATCCCACACTCACCAACCCGCTTGGCCGGAGCGGTGATTTATGGCCAAACCCCTCCAAAATGATTCCACAACTTAAATATTGGCCCTCAGTCTCCAGCATCTGGATTGTACCTGGCCAAGGCAGCGGCCGGTGCAACATGAAGGCAGAGGATGCTAAGAATCACCGGAGGACCGGACTAGGCTGCCATTTGATGCTGAGTTTGGCTACTTACAATGCACGCTCCCTATCTTCTGATTCAAGGCTTCTTGAGTTGGAAGAGGAACTACAAAGGATCAAGTGGGACATCGTCGGGCTAAGTGAGGTAAGGAGAAAAGGAGAAGATCTCATTGAACTGAAAAGTGGACATCTCTTCTACTATCGTGGGACAGATACTGGCAGAACTAGTGGTGTTGGATTTATAATAAACAAGAAACTGAAGGATAAAGTTGTAGAAGTTGAAAGTTCCTCTGACAGAGCTGCACGACTCGTTATCCAACTCTCGAGAAGATACCAGGCTAAGATTATTCAAACTTATGCACTCACCACAAGTCATCCTGAAGAAGAAATTGAAGAACTTTATGAGGAAATTCGTCATCTAAATAATAAAGGCAAGCAGCACTTGAAGATCATTATGGGAGATTTCAATGCAAAAATAGGGAAACAGCAACAGAATGAAACTTCAGTAGGTAAATTCGGTCACGGCAACAGAAACCAGCGTGGAAATACTCTCGTAGAGTTTGCAGAGGCAGAAGTCTTTTTCATCATGAACTCCTTTTTCAAGAAAAAGCCACACAGGAAGTGGACATGAAGACATCCAAATGGGACAACAAGTGAATTTGATTTTATTATGTGTAACAAAAAATTCGTCATCGAAGACTGCAGTGTGCTAAACAAGTTCAAAACAAGTAGTGTCCATAGATTGGTGAGATGTAAGATGCACCTCAACACTAAACTCGAACTTGGCAAGCTCATAAGACAAACAAAATGTACTGACATAACCAGCCTTAAAAAACACCATAATACCTTCAAGTTGGAACTGAAGAACAGATTCTCTGCTTTAGAAGGCCTAACATCGGAAGAACTGGATATTTCTGAAGTTAACAGAAAAGTAACCAAAGCTCTTATGGAAACAGCAACAAAATTAGCTGGATCTAGGAACATGTTGCATGTGAACAAATTATCAGGAAAAATCAATATGTTGATGCAAAAAAGAAGAGAGATGAGGACAACTAAAGAAGATGTGACTTCCAAAGTGGAATATATAGAGCTATGCAAGACAGTACGAAAAAGTATCGCTGAAGACGAAAGGAAATTCAACTGTGAACTAGTGAGGAAAGCAATTGAAAACAACCAAAGCCTAAAGATAGCAAAGGGACATCTCAGTAAGGGAAGAAAACAGATTATGGCACTGAGAAAAGAAGATGGTTCTGTAACAAGAAATAGAGGCGAAATTTTGACAAAAGTGAAAGATTTCTACTCCAAGTTATATGAAAGGGATGATACATCATGTACTTTAGACATCATGAAAGGTACCAGTACCAGAGTTATTCCAGACCTCCCAGCAGAAGTTGCACATGCAATCAAGAACATGAAGAGGGGAAAAGCTCCAGGAGAAGATGGAATTACTGCAGACATCACACAAGAAGCAAGTGGAAAAATTGAAACAGTACTCGCCCAAGTTTTCACTCGATGCCTTAATGAAGGGAAGATTCCTGAGGATTGGAACAACGCTACAATGATCCTGCTACATAAAAAAAGGTGACATTGAGTGTAACGTACCAGGAGATGTGACGTACCTGCCAGAAGGACGCACACGACATAAAGGCAGATAGGAATCAGAATAAAACGTCCGCGTAGCTCAATTGGTAGGGCAACTTATTCCGGAATGAGGGGACCCGGGTTCGAATCCTGGCGCGGATACAGAAATGACGGAGAAATTTACTTCGTTATATGAGGATCTCAGGAACTACAGACCTAACAGTGGTTTATAAAATCTTCACTAAAGTTCTTTCACACCGCTTGAAGGTAACAGTGGACATGGCTCAACCGACAGAACAAGCTAGATTCAGGAGTGGCTACAGCACAATAGATCATAACCACGTACTGAGAGAACTAATTGAAAGAGCGAGGGAATATGAACTTCAATTGTGCATGGCTTTTATCGATTATGAAAAAGCCTTTGATTCGGTGAAACCATCAGCAGTTACAATGGCTCTGAAATCCTGCGGTATTGAAGATGCATACATTAATATTATTAATAACATCTATGAAAATGCAAGTGCAAAGATTCGGCTGTTTGAAAATACAACACACATAAAAATTAGAAAGGGAGTGAGACAAGGTGACACCATATCTCCGAAGCTCTTTAATGCCACATTGGAAAATGTCTTTCAATCACTGAACTGGGAAAACAAAGGGATAAAGATTAATGAATGTTATCTAACCTATAACGAAGTAAATTTCTCCGTCATTTTTGGTCTACGCGGGGTTCGAACCCGAGTACGCTTATTCCGGAATAAGTTGCTCTACCAATTAAGCTACGCGGACATTTGTTCTGATTCCTATCTGCCTTTATGTCGTGTACGTCCTTCTGGCAGGTACGTCACATCTCCTGGTACGTTACATCATCTCCCCCTTATTTTTATTTTTTTTTTTTTTCGAAGTGCTGGAGAAAGGATTCTCTTATTTTTCCTATCTCGCGGTGTGGAAATAACATCACACCAATGCGAGATTTTGAACGGTCGGGTCATCCGGATAGTTCGGGCGCCATTATAACGAAGTAAATTTCTCCGTCATTTTTGGTCTACGCGGGGTTCGAACCCGAGTACGCTTATTCCGGAATAAGTTGCTCTACCAATTAAGCTACGCGGACATTTGTTCTGATTCCTATCTGCCTTTATGTCGTGTACGTCCTTCTGGCAGGTACGTCACATCTCCTGGTACGTTACAAACCCACCTTCGTTTTGCTGATGTGTAGTCATTTTTGCAACTACCCCATCAGAACTACAGTGTATGATCCAGGAACTTGCTGACAAGAGTAAAGAAGTGGGATTAAAAATGAACTTTCAGAAGACAAAAGTGATGTACAATGCTTTTACAAGAAATGAAGATTTATCGATTGATGTAGAAAAGCTGGAGATAACACACACGTACGTTTATCTTGGACAGCAGATATCAAGTGAATGTCACATTGATGAAGAAATTAATCGGCGTACAAAACTTGTCTGGATAGCTTTTGGAAGAAACAGTATAATTTGCAAGAGCAATATGCCATTATGCCTTAAAAGAAAAGTGTTTGATCAATGCATCCTTCCAGTGCTTACGTACGGTGCAGAGACGTGGACCTTAACTAAAAGAGACATACAAAGGCTGTAGACAACTCAAAGCAGCATGGAGAGGTGCATGCTTGGTGTAACCAGGAGAGATAAGAAGAAGAACTCGTGGATCCGAAAAATTACAAGAGTTGAAGACATCATGATCAGAGTTAAATCCCTGAAATGGCAATGGGCTGGACATATTGCCAGAAGGACAGACCATCGATGGACAGCCAAAATTTTAGATTGGATTCCCAAGGGACAGGAAAAGACCCGGAAGAAGAACACATGGGAGATGGGTGGATGCTGGAGTAACAAGTATGCGGGAGTAACATGGAGGAGACTGGCACAAGACAGGCCGTTGTGGAAGAAACTTGGGGAGACCTTCGTCCAGCAGTGGATTGATAATGGTTGACAATGATGATGATGATGATACACTGGTGTTCAAAATTAAGAGAATTTGCACATTTTGTCGATTTTCACAAAAAATACGGAACCAAAGGTACAAGTTATGCCGCCGAATAAGAATGCAAATTTGCAGTGTCGAATACGTAAGCGTCCACGTGCGTGTGGGCGGAGTTGTGACAGCGGAGGGCATGAAAAGCACACGTGGCTTTTTCCGCGATTAGTTCGCTCGTACTCCTCGGCGACATTCGTTGTGTTTCTTGCAGGTGTTGGTTCAATTTCATAAGCAATCAGGTAAAATGAGTTGCCACGAACGTATTGATGACGGAATGAGGTGGAAAATCGTCGGTAGATTGGAGACAGGGCAATCGCAAGTGCAGGTTGCTACAGAGCTCAATGTAACGCCCAGTGTCGTCTGCAATTTGTGGAAACAGTTTAGGGACACCGGATCCATATCGAGAAGGCCTGGGCAAGGTCGTCCAAGAGCCACGACGGCCAATGAAGATCGTTATTTGGCACTTTCAGCGAGGCGCCACAGGACTGCTACAGCTGCACAGCTATCTCGTGAGCTGCATGCCGCCACTGGAACCCGAGTTTCAAGGGTTACTGTTTCCCGAAGGCTTCGTGAGAGAGGGATTTTTGCCAGAAGACCCGCTGTTTGCGTCCCGCTCACTTCAGCACACAAGATAGCGCGTTTAGCATGGTGCAGACAACATCAGCCTTGGACCAGACTTCAGTGCGGTAACGTTCTCTTCACAGACGAGTCACGATTCAGCCTGGACACTGATTCTCGACGTACCTTCATCTGGAGAGAACCTGGGATCCGATACCTGTCCTCTAACATCCGAGAAAGGGACCGCTACGGCAGCGGAGGTGTCATGGTCTGGGCAGGTTTAATGTTGGAAGATTGCACACCTCTCCATGTGTATGAAAGAGGCTCCCTGACTGCTGAGAGGTATGGGAATGAGATCTTACAGCCCTATGTTCGACTTTTCAGGGGCGCAGTTGGCCCTCGGTTCCTTTTTATGGATGACAACGCTCGTCCACACAGGGCTCACATGGTTGACGATTACCTTGAAAGTGAGGATATTCGCCGGATGGATTGGCCAGCCAGAAAGCCAGATCTAAACCCTATCGAACATGTCTGGGACTCTCTTGGGAGGGCAGTGTCAGTTCGCCATCCCCCTCCGAGAACCATCCAGGAGCTGAAAACTGCGTTGCGGCAGGAGTGGAACCGACTGCCACAAGGACTCGTCAACTGCCTCGTTTCCAGTATGGTGTCGCGCTGTGAGAGCTGTATTGACTGTGAGAGCTGTATGACTGTGAGAGCTGCATGACTGTGAGAGGGGACCATACCCCATATTAGAGTAATTTTATGTTCGATCTTGCAACGTGTATTTTGGACATTCCTGCGCTGATGAGTCTTACTGACGATCATGAGTGCGTACCATGACTGTTGTATGGTATATTTTCTTTCTCTTATATAGCTGTGTATCCATACCAAATTTCATTAAAATGTGTCCATTAGTTTTTCAGAAATTCGACAAAATGTGCAAATTCTCCTTATTTTGAACATCAGTGTATATACAATACCATATGCATACTGTATAAGATAGAGTTTGGTACCCCTCTCTCCTACACACATACACGCAGAAGCAAAGCAGTTGCTGAAGCGCGAACTAACGGGAACGACATAGGCGCCTCTGTTGGCGAATTGTGGAACTTAGCGAACACAACTGTAAAACTGTGATAGATAGGGCAGAAACGTAAATTACAAAGTTGTAGAACTGACTTTCCCTATTAGGAATCGATATCACTGTTTTATTAAGTACACATTTTACGCGTGTTAGCATTCTACTCAGAATTACAGTCTTATATTATTAAATTTAGTTGGTTCACATCATAAAGTATGCATTATGTCATTATATTTCCGAAAAAAAATGGGGGGGGGTCCTTTACATTGGGGGTCCCCGACTCTGAAGATCTGGGGGTTCTGCCCCCCCCCCCTCTCGGGTGGTTACGCCTATGCGCGGCTGCTAAGGGTGGCTCTGCCTGGATGCAGGTGTTACAGAAGGATCAGTTCTAGCGCAAGATGTGCTGCATCACAGAGGTACACTTTCAAGACACATCAAGAGTTCAGCTAAAACTATAAGACTAGAATATGTTATAGATGAAAGAGTAACTTCGTACAAATGTGTCAAATGAAATAAAAATAAAACGCTAAGCGAGTGCTGAATTACCTCTCTGTTCAACTCATGATGTGGTGAATGTTTTTTTTTTTTTTTTTTTTTTTTTTTTGATTGGAGGTTTAACGACCACCGTGAGCAACTCAATGGGCTATAAGCAGTCGCCCGTCCCTAATTTAGGGTCACTGGTTCCAGGGAAGGGAGAGAGCCAGTGCCAAGACAAACACAACATCCATGCCTCAACACACACAACATCCATGCCTCACCGTAAGACAAACACAACATCCATGCCTCACCGTAAGACAAACACAACATCCATGCCTCACCGTAAGACAAACACAACATCCATGCCTCACCGGGATTCGAACCCGGGCCCCTTACGGACGAATGATCAGAGGCCATCGCTTAGACCACTGCGCCACCGGGGCGGCGGTGAATGTTGACCCGAAAGTGCTAGTAGGGTATTTTAATCTGTAAATAGTTTCATCTTTTATTAAATATCGTACCAAGACGGTGAAGTTTTTATTTCATTTGATAATATGTTATACAAATGAACGAAGTAATACGTAAGTTAGGTGTTGATGAAATGAAAAAAATTAAATTGTTAATTAGGTAAACGAATTAACTTGATACACGTGGGAAACAAAAGAAAGGACATTTTCTTTGGGAAACAAAAAGAAAGGACATTTTGTTACCTGTATATGATGCACATGATAATTTCTTTTTTTTTCTTTTTTTTAACGGGAAGCAGTAATAGGAGTAAAATGATATGCTTTATTTTTTCCTTATTGACATAAAGAAAATTTGCACAAATGTTCAAACCACAAATAAAGTCATAAATAATGATATAAAGTGGACCCGGGCCTTAAAAAAGAATCCCGTACTCTGGGGCTCATTTCTAGAGAGCGCGGTCTTGTGGGTATATAAGAAAAGTTTCTTAGCTAGTTTATTTAAAACTGTACTTAAAGCATTCACGAAGCTTAGTAGCAATTGATATTAAACTGAATCCCCATAAATCCTAGATGAACTATCCTCAGAAAGTGAGGGCTTTGTGCTGCCATCTGTTGTGCTAAGTGTTTACTGTTCACACTTTTAATAACAATTGATACTTTTTTCTGATGATTTTAGTAATTTCAAAACGCTGTAAAATAATTTAGAACACAGTGAATAATTGTATAAATTATATTCTGTATAATTTACTTCAAGAGCAATACAATTAAGTTATAGTGTATGCATGCAGTAAATCATTTTAATAATAATTATTAATAACTTAAGTTTCTCTCAGACATGCGAATGTTAACAAAGAAATTCAGATATCATTATTAAGGAAATTAGCGTTGTTTTAAACAGGGCATGTAAATACGAATACTAGTACTTTGACTACAATGTTCGTAAAATAAGACCTGTTTCCGTCAAGTAATTAGGATACAAGCATTGCAGTCTTTCTTATGCCTAATAAGAATTTAAAAGAATTGACCAAATTGGATACTGTCATTCGAAATATAAACGGGAACATAAATGTTTATGGAAGCTGCTCACGTTTACAAATATTTTTATGACTATTGCTATTATCTTGTAATATTTAATAATAAAAGCAAACTATTAACGTAAAAAGTGCTTAAAATAATCTACAGGGGTTGTTGTTGTTTTTTTGGGGGGGGATAGTGACTGAATTTGCAAGCGTAATTTATAATTTTACAAAAATGTGAAATTAAAAAATTCGACTTTTTTAAAAGAGTGACGCTACCCCTCATTTTTTTTTTCCTTCTAAAAATGTTTTTTTTTTTTTTTTAATCGTTTTTCATTTTTCTCACAAACGAAGGCCACGGTGAACTTGTTTTGTTTCTGCAGTGTTCTGTGATCCTATATCAGACATTTAGTATTTACTCATACAAAGATTTTGTGCAGCGAACTCCTTTGTGTGTGTGTGTGTATTTGATTACAGAAAAAAGAATTGCCTATCTCAAGAAAGTGTAGTTTCGTAATGAACTTTCTTTTCTTTTCAAAACCTGCTTCTATGAAACACTCAGAAACACAGAGGCATAATCTGACCAAATTTTGGCACACAAGGTTGTTGTTTAGTTATGCATTTGTTTGTTTAGTTTATTCGTAACGTATTTCACGTTGGTTGGTGTGCACCTTAACCCCCTTGCCAGTTCTGGTAACCTTTTTTTTTTTTTTTTTTTCAGGTTTAGGGTGCGCGTAAGCACAGAAACCGAAATCCTGGCCGAAAAAAGGGGCTGGAGTCTATATGCTTGCCTTCCTCTCTTCATTTGTAACACTTTTGGGTTCAGCTGGAGCAGACGATGGAGGAGAAGACGATGATGTTCCGGGCTGAATCAACATCAAGAGGTTAAACAACCTAACACAATCAACAGATTCCTTTAACTATGCCAGTACCGACAAGTTAAAATTACTAGCAGGGTAAACTGAGATTTTGGCCTGCATTCGTACTGAGCGGTTGAAATACCTGGCAGAGTAGCCTAAGGCTTTGGCCTGACACAGCACCTAGAGACAAACGGCTTAGGAGAATAAACTCGTTCTGAACCGCTAACTAAACATTAAAAAGTCTGGAACAGTGAACGGAGGATCCGACCGGAACCTGTCCCCAGAGGAAAAACCTCAGCAGTATATATATACTTAGGCTTCGTCCTGAACCTGTGCCCGGTACCATGGATGTCCTAGTGGTGGACATACGTGACTGCTACGGAGAGGTCTTGGGTTTGATCCCAGACAGGTACGAACGCTCGAACCACTAAATATCCACCGTGCGTCCGATGGGTACGTTAAGCCGTCGGACCCCGGGTACTGACCCCACGGTTATAAATAAGGGTGCCTTCCTCTTCCTTTCTAATTCGCTTCCGTGTGACTTTCCTGTCGGGCAATTCAGGCTAAATCTTCTAGCTTCCTAGTCCTAGGGGTTGTATAAGACCTGGGGTCAGACACTTCCTTCCTAAAATCCTCTACATATGATCTGACCTGAACCGGGGCAGCGGATGGCCTAGTGGTCAACGTTCGCGACTGCCACGTAAAGGTCTCAGGATCTATTCCAGGCAGGCTCGAACCACTAAACAACCGCCGTGCGTCGATGGGCACCTTAAGATGTCTGACCCCGGGTACTGGCCCCGGTTATAAATAAGGGCGTCTTCCTCCCCTTTCCATCTCGCTTCCACGTGACTTTCGTGTTGGGCACTCTGGCCCAAATCTCCTAGTTTCCTGCTTTTAAAGGTTGTTTAAGACCTGGGAGAAGATATTCTCTTCCCCAAATCCTCCTCTATATATGATCTGAACCAGTGTCCAAAAGATGGAGCTTAGAACTAAGGCTCGTGCCAGAACCAGTACTCAAAAGTTAAAAGCCACAGTTAGAGTGCGAGAGCCGGTGCCAAAAAATTAAAAAAGGGCTGGTAACAAATGTTGCAAGAGGTGTCCTGAACCGGCACCTAGTGTTTGAAGGCTTAATCCTTAACCAATGCTCAGAAGTTAAAAATTCTGGAAGAGCAAAGTGAGGCTTCGGTCTCAACGTTACCCTGAGGTTAAAACGACTATAGCATAATAAAAAGAACTTTCCTTTCGTTATGTAAAGTTCCTGGGCGGCAGGGGAGGAATTTACAGGGAAACGAGGCCCGGGAGTGGGGCTTAGTGATGCTGAAGGGCCTTAAAAATAGCGCTTCTTAAAAACCATAAACAAAAAAATGTATACAGTGAGAGATAAGTTTGCTGTTCTCGGTTTTGGAAGCATGATACTACCCGAACTCTAAACATGTCATCTACAAGTGTTCCGCCCCGGTGGCGCAGTGGTCTCAGCAATGGCTTCTGATCATTCGTCCGAGATAGGTCCGGGTTCCAATCCCGGTGAGGTATGGATGTTGTGTTTGTCTTACGGCGCTGGATTTTCCCCTTCCCTGAAACCAGTGACCCTAAATTAGGGACGGGCGACTACTTATAGCCCATTGTATTGCTCATGGTGGTCGTTAAACCTCCAAAAAAAGAAAATCCATTAATGTGAATTTATCAGCATAAATGCAGGTCCATTGGATATCGTTTTGGGAGTAATGTTACTTAATATACCGTACTACAACTGATCTCATATATTGGGCTGTTTTTTCTGACCTATTTTCTTAGAATGTAATGAACGTTTTGCTTTTTAATCCCGTATTTAATATGGCAGCCAATCTTTCCCTTAAAGTTCGTTTTTACTCATTCAGTTCAGTTTAAGCAGCAATTACGACTGTACCATACGAGTAAAATAGTAAAATTACATTGGAAAAAGCTGGCTTTACGAGACACGAGAATGGATTTCTTCCATTTTTCGACGCTCTTTAGGGGAAACTGTCAGTGGGGGTGGAATCTGATGATAGGCGACAGCTGCAGATCCTACACCTTCAAGTAGCATAAATGCCAATTAAAGCAGTAACATAAAGTATCCGCACGTAACATGTTAAATGTGCTTCAACGACGATCTTTACAAAAGAGTTCTAACTTTTCTTCCTTAACAAAAGCTTTCCACTTCCGCTATTTCTTTCCCCATCAGGGTATCACAAAACCTGTAAGTATTAAATATCGTCTTGATGGCTATAATAGTTTTTGAGTTATGGCGGCAAAAAACCACACACACACACACACACACGTACACACTCACCAATATTTTCTCACACATTAGTGTAAAACAGTAAAAATGGGAAGGAGGATGAGTATGTCGCAACAAAAGCCGTTATTTCTCAAGGATTTACAGGAAAGTGAAGGATGCCCTAAAACCGATGTTGTGCGCAGGGTTCTCGGGAACTCTAAATCCACCAGTGCTGGGCGGGACAATAAAGTAAAAGGTCAACTTCCATAAATAAACGTTAAAACATGTGAGTAAATCTATGCTTCAAGCCCATTACGGATGACTCGTCAGATGACAGTGCCTCATACCACTCGGCCATCGGGATCTGCAAGTCACTTCTTCCTTGATTTCTTCTTGTTTATGAACTAATAGGATTACTTAATATGGCTTAAGTAGCTCACTTCCTTGCATTTATTTTTCAATTATGTTCTGATTCAGTTTGATATCATTAGTGTTCGCCTACATTTTTAGTTCTGTAAAAATGACAAATGTAGCAATGGATATTATTCACCCTCACTCTCCTTATTTGTGTTGCAGGAGACAAAACGATGCTATCAGACGTCTACTATGAACCTTTAGGCAACGCGAACGTGCGCACGCAAGTACACAGCTCTGGGTGTGGAATGTATACTACTGCAATTGTCGATACATTGTAAAGCAACTGGCAGTCAGTAACAGTATCTGTCTAAATCTATAACAAAGTAATTAATTACTTACGAAGACGCACGCAGTGAAGTTCATGCAACACAAGCAAATGATACTTGTTAGTTGTAGGTTATTTCTCACAGGCAAACAGAGCCTCAAAAACAAAGGTTTTCTCTTTATCGGTAATGTCGATCCTTACTGTTTGTGATGACGTCACTCAGCAGGTAAATGACAAATTAAGAACTCCAGATTTACGAAATACAGTAAAACTCCCATTATTTGGGGTTCAATTATCCATGGGGTTAGGCCTAAGGAGGTTAGAATAATACTTCTGGAGATGCCCTGAGTTTCTTAACGGCGACGCCGCAAACTGTGGGAAATTAACGCTGTTTACATGGTACCCATGTAATTTCAACCGAGTGTATTTTAGAATAGCGTGGTTTTTGGTTGCAGAAACCATGTGAATATCAAACCGGAATGAGTTATACTTATTATACGAGTGAAGTTTTCAATTTTAACTGTTTTTTTTTAGCATTCGCACTAACGTTCGTGTATTTCAATTTAAAATAAAAATGGGAAAGAGCCTCAAAATAATGAACAATTTTATAAATTCAGCGCTTTTTCACGCATCGGCAGCAAGTTACGATGCGAAATTGGAAACATTTGCGACGGAAGAAGGCGATTCCGTCAAAACGAAATGCATATCAATAACCTTGAAAACCATCAGCGAAATCCCGCACTTTGACAGCCGTCTCTCGCGGCTATAGGCTTCACGCAAAGTGGTACTGTTCCATTAACAAGGTTTCAAAATCGCTTTATTAATATTCATCATTAACAAGGGCATCTCCAGATATCTTATTCTAACCTTCTTGGGTTAGCCGTGTATTACATACATATACATACAAACTGTATTACATACAATTGTATTATATGTTACATACCTCTGTATTACATACAAATTTCATTTTTTTAAATTCTCTATGCCTATGCAAGTGGATTCGCAAAATAACAGAAATCATTACTGTGTATTTTTTAAATAACATTGCATCATAAATTAAACAATATTGCATCATCCTTCTAGCGGAACTTATTTGTCATCGTTGTTGTTGTGCTTTCGCGTTCTGCCGCCAGAGTGCGCAGTAAAGTGCATTGCGAATTTAATCCAGTATCTCTTTGTCTGTTAAACAATAGGAAAGCTTACTAAATAAAAAGGAACTGTAGACCAACTATACTAGTAATCCGAATTTCTTGGCGTACAATAGAAATCAAAGTTTCCAAGCTTTCGCAGACGCAAAAGCTTGGAAACTATGATTTCTATTCTATGCCTAGAAATTCGGATTACTAGCATATTTACATTTTTTTTCAAATATGATAGCTTGTTCGCATGTTCCTCTTGTGTAACGAAATTTGTCCAGCATTTCATCTCCTGAAATGTTGGGCAAAAGAAAAAGAGTTGTTTTAAAAGAAATAAATTGGAAATTATTAAAAGACGTGAAAACGATTGAAATGAAGTTGATTACATTGAAGTTTCACAAATTCATGGACGTACAAAGGCCGTTCCATAAAAACTGAGAGTAATTTTTTTTGAGTTGGCAACAGTGCGAAGGGGAAAAGATAAACACGCAGACGACTGAGTTAAGGAAGTATCTATGGCAACAGTTATTAGCCGTGGCAGACAATTCTAGTTTTGTTATTGCGCAGTTGTTTAAGGTACGTCTGCATTTTGTCATACAGCTATGGAGGTGAGTGATTCAGAGTTAAGAAGTGAAATGCGTTGTGCGATAAAATCATTTGGGTAAAACGGTTCCAGAAACAGTTGATTTAATGAAAAAAGCTTACAAAGAAAAATGTTTGGGTGAGTCAACGATTTTTAGATGGCACCATGATTTCGAAAGAAAAAAGGGCGTTTGTGGACAGAACTCGCCCCTAGGCCTGGTCGACCTGAAAGTGTTGCTACGGAGCGTATTGTTAACACTGTTTGGGGGATCCTGCAAGAAGATCGACGAATAACGTGTGAAGACATATGCGGCGTCATATGATATTTGAAAAACGTCGGCATTCCTCATTCTACGAGATAAATTATTGCTACATCGTGTGTGTTCCAGATGGGTACCTCATCACCTGACGAGAGAACAAATATTAGGAAGAGTACAGGTGTGTCATGAGTGGAAACAAATGATTGCAAAGGATCCAAACTTTCTAAACACAGTAATAGCTGCTAATGAGACATGGCCGTCCACTATTTCGACCCCCTCACGAAGCGCGCAACGAGTGTCTGGAAACACACAGGCTCGCCTCCTCCAAAAAAAGGCCCGCCAAACCAAATCAGCTGGGAAGATGATGATGATCATTTTCTTTGATCATAAAGGTGTAGTCTACCAGTATGCCGTTTCTCCACAAATTACTGCCGATGCTGAGTATTACATTTCAGTCTTGAAGCGTCTGCGACTACACATATCGATTAAGCGACCGGAACTGGTTGGCAAGTGGAACCTACGCCATGATAACGCCCGCCCACATGTGGCTGCTTATGTTGAACAGTTTCTAGCGAAATGCAGCATTGAAATCATGCCACAGCCAGCCTACAGTCCTGACCTCACCCTGTGCTATTTCTGGTTGTTTCCTACAATAAAGGAGAAGTTCCATGGCAAAATATTCAGCACAGATGCTGACGTTATTCAAGCTGTACAGGGGTCGCTCAAGCAGCTTCCACAAAATGCCTTCGCTACATACTTTGAAAAGTGGACTGACCCATGGGACCGTTGCGAGGGAAGATACTTTGAGAAAGAATAACATATATTTTGCTGTACCTATGTTTCGTCATTTTGTGTGATTTTGCTCTCAGTTTTTATGGAACGGCCTTTGTATAAGAAAAATAAAACAAAAAATAACGCTACAAAGAAAACAATCAAAAATCACGCACTTTCTACCTTAATTAAAATGTTCAGTTTTGTATTTACATACAACAAGAAGGTTTATCTTATGTTTTTATATAGGTTTCTGTTATGATTTAACCCAATAAAACGTAATTATAGATTTACCGTGTTTCTCCGTTATCGGAGCTGTAGTGACCCCAAATTTCACGGATAATTGCCCCGTTTTACTGTACCGTCATAAATCCAGAGACACTAATCCAACCGTGTGATCTTATGACGTAGTATTAGAGTTTCTTGAATTATGAAAATAGCTATTCAACTTATTTCTTATATGAATTATGAAAATAGCTGTTCAACTTATTTCTTATATGAATTATGAGAATAGCTATTCAACTTATTTCTTATATGAATTATGAAAATAGCTATTCAACTTGTTTCTTATTTTCTTATTTTACAATTTATTCCTTTTCGTTACCGCTAAAAAAATTATTTCTGCTTTGTTTCTTCAAGCATTGTTTTCTGTTCTAATTATTTCCAATAGTTTTTGACTGATGTTACTAGACTGAAAGATTTTTTTTTTACGTTGTTAATGCCGCATATAAAAGGGAAATATAACATTAATTGTTGTTAGAGAATGCGAATATGTCGTTCGCGAATTCTTAGCAGTGTTGTGACAGAAAATCAGTCTTTGTTGTGTGTTTTTTTTATACGCAGTAGTATGATACCATGTATAGAATAATGATAGTCAACCCTACGCATAGAGAAATAAAGAAATTAGACATGAAACTTGTTTAATTGATATTTTTACTTCTCTCCTGTCTAATATTATTGAGGAGACACGTTACGACTGAGATCACAAGTATCCGGAAAACATAGCACATAGGACGAGGATTTTTTTAATGTTACTTTAAGGTGAACGTCAAGTAATTTTGCTTCCTATACTTCCAATGGAAAAACTTATGTACACATTTTCTTCACAATTAATGCGTTCCCAAGGATGAAAATTTGAACATCGATTAAAATAGCATCATTTTATAACTTGGAATACTTAATATTTTATAAAACAACCATAATTATGCAATCCAACATTTGTTTTTCTACTGACGTCATCAAAGTACAGGTCGCGCCATCTTTTTTTTTTTTTTTTTTTTTTTTTGGTTTCAACACCATCAAAGGAAAAGTTATTGATTTTTAATATAATTATGGTTATGTTTTAGAAAATATTAAGTATCCCAAGTTATAATATGAAGTTATTTTAATCGATGTTCAAATTTTTATCCTTGGGAACGCATTAATTGTGTAGAAAATGTGTACAGAAGTTTTTCCATTGGAAGTATAGGAAGCAAAATTATTTGACGTCCACCTTAATAGCAAAGTTTAATAAACTTTAATAAACGCATTCAAAAAAATGTGATGCGCACAACGGCAATTATGAGAATAAAAACATGAGAAATAAAAAGGCTAATATCAGTTTAAATAAAAATTAAAAACGGAAGTTCTTTTTTGTCTTAACGAAATCGACAAAACGCACGATATTCAGAAAGAACTATCCTTGACCTTTTACATAAACCATCATTCCTCATTTCTGGTCCTCGGTTCTAGCAGTCGTCATGCACAATCTATTTTAGAGCAATTTTCTAAAAGATGCAGAAAGATGTTTCGACTGCAATCGAAAATAGAAATGAAGCAGATATCACCTGCGCAGAGGATCAAAATGATCGTATGAAAAACTCCCTAACCCAGTTTTGTTCCCTTTCTACTCTTGTTTTATTTTACGAAAATAGATTAAATTTCTTTTCATAGTGAAAATAAAAAATCCCTTCACTATTTCCTACAAGATGCTGTACCAGAAACTCCTGTTCAGGAACAGAAGAAATATCACTTTCCCGGTTTCTTCGTTAGTTGATATTATAATAGCACTGTTCAATTTGCATATGAGTAATAATTCGTCTCTGGCTGAGCGTTTTCTGTTTAACAAATCGTTTTTACGAATTATAAATAAAATAAGGTTCTTTACATTCAGAATTAAAGTAATCTATAATTCATTTGCATGTGTGGTTCTTTAATAAGACACTTGTGGGCCAGATCAGTATGACCATGACTATCTCCATGAGTATAGGATGCGTCCCACAGCTCGTATCAGAGACGTCACCGACTGATGCGGAATATACGGGGTATAACAATTTAATTCTCGGAATGCACCATACAACCTGTACACTAGGGGCTACTGTAACCTTGTGCATATAGGTGACAGTAGCTCCTAGTTCCCCTTTTAGTGCATACCAGATTTGGAAACTGCTCAAACATTTTGGACACGGCCGTCACATGATTGGACCCGGCCCGGACAAATCTGCTTTGAGCTACAAACTCGAGTATGTCATCATCATCATCATTGTCAATCATTATCATCCAGTGCTGGATGAAGGTCTCCCCGGGTTTCTTCCGCAACAGACTGTCATAGGCCAGTCTCCTCCATTCACCCATCTCCCACGTGGTCTTCTTCTGGGTCTTCTGCTGTCCCTTGGAATCCAGTCTAAAATTTCAGTTACTCACCGGTGGTCTGTTGTCCTGGCAATATGTCCAGCCCATTGCCATTTCAGGGCTGATCTTGATGTCTTCCACTCTTGTTATTTTCCTTATCCACGAGTTCCTCTTTTTACCTTTCTTGGTTATACCAAGCATGCATCTCTCCATGCTTCTTTCAGTAGTCAGCAGTCTTTGTATGTCTTTTTTAGTTAAGGTCCACGTTTCTGTTGCGTAAGCAAGCACTGGAAGGATGCATTGATTAAACACTTTTGCTTTAAGACATAATGGCATATTGATTTTAAAAATTGCACTGTTTCCTCCAAAAGCTCTGCAACCAAGTTTTATACGTCGATTAATTTCTTCATCCATGTGACCCTCGCTTGATATCTGCTGTCCAGGGTAAATGTAGGAATTGGTTATCTCCAGCTTTTTCCCATCAACTGAGAAATCTTCATTCCTTGTAAAAGCATTGTACATCAGTTTTGTTTTCTGAAAGTTCAATTTTAATCCCCATTTCTTTACCCTTCCCAGCAAGTTCCTGGATCATACTCTGTAGCTCTGAAGTATTATTTCAAAGACTTCTGAAGGGCTATAACGAAGTAAATTTCTCCGTCATTTTTGGTCTACGCCGGGATTCGAACCCGAGGCCGCTTATTCCGGAACAAGTCGCTCTACCAACTGAGCTACGCAGACGTTTTATTCTGATTCCTATCTGCCTTTATGTCGTGTGCGTCCTACTGGCAGGTACGTCACATCTCCCCCCCCCGAAAGAGGGCCGGGGGCATGGCCGACGGGTCAGCCGTGACCATGAATCGTTGCAGGCAGCCATCCATTGTAGAACGTGCACTTGAGAACTCCCAGTCAATCTGCTGTGTGGAATGCAACATCACACATTTTTATTTTTCGAAGCGCTGGAGAAGGAATTCTCTGATTTTTTCTGTCTCGCGGTGTGGAAATAACATCACACCAATGCGAGATTTTGAACGGCCGGGTCATCCAGATAGTTCGGGCGCCATTATAACGAAGTAAATTTCTCCGTCATTTTTGGTCTAAGCCGGGATTCGAACCCGAGGCTGCTTATTCCGGAACAAGTCGCTCTACCACCTGAGCTACGCAGACGATTATTCTGATTCCTATCTGCCTTTATGTCGTGTGCGTCCTGCTGGCAGGTACGTCACACCTCCCCCGCCCGAAAGAGGGCCGGGGGCATGGCCCACGGGTCAGCCGTGACCATGAATCGTTGCAGGCAGCCATCCACTGTAGAACGTGCACTTGAGAACTCCCAGTCAATCTGCTGTGTGGAATGCAACATCACACATTTTTATTTTTCGAAGCGCTGGAGAAGGAATTCTCTGATTTTTCCTGTCGTGCGGTATGGAAATAACATCACACCAATGCGAGATTTTGAACGGTCGGGTCATCCGGATAGTTCGGGCGCCATTATAACGAAGTAAATTTCTCCGTCATTTTTGGTCTACGCTGGGATTCGAACCCGAGGCCGCTTATTCCGGAACAAGTCGCTCTACCAACTGAGCTACGCAGACGATTATTCTGATTCCTATCTGCCTTTATGTCGTGTGCGTCCTACTGGCAGGTACGTCACATCTCCCCCGCCCGAAAGAGGGCCGGGGGCATGGCCCACGGGTCAGCCGTGACCATGAATCGTTGCTGGCAGCCATCCACTGTAGAACGTGCACTTGAGAACTCCCAGTCAATCTGCTGTGTGGAATGCAACATCACACATTTTTATTTTTCGAAGCGCTGGAGAAGGAATTCTCTGATTTTTCCTATCTCGCGGTGTGGAAAGAACATCACACCAATGCGAGATTTTGAACGGTCGGGTCATCCGGATAGTTCGGGCGCCATTATAACGAAGTAAATTTCTCCGTCATTTTTGGTCTACGCCGGGATTCGAACCCGAGGCCGCTTATTCCGGAACAAGTCGCTCTACCAACTGAGCTACGCAGGCGTTTTATTCTGATTCCTATCTGCCTTTATGTCGTGTACGTCCTACTGGCAGGTACGTCACATCTCCCCCCCGAAAGAGGGCCGGGGGCATGGCCC
Organism: Macrothele yani; assembly: GCA_039090855.1. Classification (NCBI taxonomy): domain Eukaryota; kingdom Metazoa; phylum Arthropoda; class Arachnida; order Araneae; family Macrothelidae; genus Macrothele; species Macrothele yani. The sequence goes on from CM077011.1 coordinate 153,620,388, forward strand.
ACGGGTCAGCCGTGACCATGAATCGTTGCAGGCAGCCATCCACTGTAGAACGTGCACTTGAGAACTCCCAGTCAATCTGCTGTGTGGAATGCAACATCACACATTTTTATTTTTCGAAGCGCTGGAGAAGGAATTCTCTGATTTTTCCTATCTCGCGGTGTGGAAAGAACATCACACCAATGCGAGATTTTGAACGGTCGGGTCATCCGGATAGTTCGGGCGCCATTATAACGAAGTAAATTTCTCCGTCATTTTTGGTCTACGCCGGGATTCGAACCCGAGGCCGCTTATTCCGGAACAAGTCGCTCTACCAACTGAGCTACGCAGGCGTTTTATTCTGATTCCTATCTGCCTTTATGTCGTGTACGTCCTACTGGCAGGTACGTCACAGGGCTTTTTAAAATATATTGTTTTTATTCAAAAAAAGCTATGCAAAAAATTAGACTTTGTTTCCGTTGGTGTGACGTACTACAGAGGTAAAGTACGTGTCCACAAATCTGCAGCTATACATTCCGTCCGTGTAGCTTAGTTGGGAGAGCAACTTACTCCAGAGTGAGAGGGCGTTGTTTCGATTTCCGTCACGCGATTTATTAAATTGTGTTTACACAAGAAAATAAGGAAAAGTTTCTGAAAATTCAGAATTTTTCTGGCGTACGAAAAATCCGTGAAATTCAGGTTTATTCCCGTCGTTTCACGGAAAAAGTTGTGTCCGAAATATGTTTCATTAATTCACGAAATTAATCATGTTAAGTGGCTCGTGAATTTCAGCAAAATTTTTACAGTGTACGACTCTAACTTAGTTTATAGTGCTGACAGTTCTCTACCTTTCAAGTTTAGATGAAGCAGCATGTGAAGTGGCAAAAATTTCACTTTGTCCTGTTTTTGTTCACAGTATTTCTTGCGTCTTCGAGTTCACCAAACAGTATGATAGGGATACCACACACGATATCAAACCCCTTCAACTGCCCGACTTCAAATTTGAACTTAAAAATTTAGATTTTTCTGTTTGTTTCGAAGGCTGACTAATTTCGTCATCCACCTCACTTTCGTTGTCCAACATTTATCAAGACGGCAGAGCATTTCTTCAGTTCAATTTTCACAAAATTTAGGCGTTACAGGCTTCTGTTTGAAGAGCCTCTCACGTTACATCCTTGTTTTCCTTGTATGCATCGAGTGGCTATTTCATTTGGTATATCCTTGAATTATTTGGACAGGAAAGAACAACTGAACTTGTTTCATCCAAAGTACCGAAATATGACATCTTTAGTTATTTATTGAATTGCAGGAATTCCGCCCCGGTGCCTTTCAATTTGGCACTCTGACTTGTCTGCCCCCCCCCCCCGTCATATCTACACCTCTAGGTTCAATATAACACAACTTTGTTTCTGATACTCAGAACAAAAGTCTCATGGGACATAAGTAGTTGCGTCTAAACCTTCCCAGTGGGTGTATACCCAACAAGAAATTGCTGGGCACGTGTCGTGTCCGTTTCGGTGGCCAAGTGGTCAGAGCCTCAGATTTTTGACCAGTTGTCCAAGCTCGGCTGCGCCGGAGTGAGGGAGGAGGCATGGTACACTACGCCGCTGGCCCACCCCTTCCTGTTCCGAAACCACAGGCCTAAAATTAGTAACAAGCGACTGCAATAGCGCGTGGAGTTGCTCACAGATCTGCGCTCCTGCCACAAAATTAAATTACGATACTAGAAAATTCACGCGAAATGTTATTCATAAGGAAATCTATCTGAAGCAAAAAAAAAAAAAAAAAAAAAACTTTGTTTTGGGTGAGACTTTCGGAAATGTGGTCGCAAATAGAAATGAACACTTGCGCTCCTCAGTGGAAAAACTATGCATCGTTAGAAATAGGTAATGTACGCAAACCATTGTCATAGTGACTCGTACCCCACGCAAAATAAACAATTTTTCAATCGATATTTTAGAAGTGAAGCTGGGGTTTCGAAAGAAAATGCGCATTTTCGACCATTAGTGACAAGGCTGTGCGTTATGAAAAATTAAAAATGCACACGAAACACATTAGGTAAGGAGTGTTTTCCAACACACACACACACACACACACACACACACACACAACACAGTGGCGTAGCCGCAAATTTCTTAAAGGGGGAAACCGTGGATTTGGTTCATGGCGAAAGTCTCATATATACATATATATATGGCTTTAAATTTGTACTCAATCCATCCTCAAGGGGGCGACCACCCCCTTGGCTACGCCTCTGACAACACAACACAAAAAAAAGTTTTCAAAGCTGATTTTAAACAAAGGAGAAGACACCACCGATGAAGAAAATGAATTGATGCTCCTAGCGGAAGAGATGCTTGTTATTTTTTCTTAGAGAACGGTATATAGTAGAAATTTTATTTTTCAACTGCACGTAAAAAGACGAACTTACTGCCGGCTGCGGTGGAAATGTGCATACCAAAAAAAAAATAGAAAACTATGCGCAAAATAAACTTCATAATGGAAGATATCCGACTCAAAAAATTTTCTTTGATTGTAATTTCAGAAGTGGAGATAGCGAGGAAACAATAACATAACTTTAAGCCCCTGGCAGAAAAACTGTGTGTTATTTGGAGAAGAAGTGTATAACAAAAATTTCACCTGATTCAATTAAACATTTTACCACACTAGAGAATATATAGAGGGTTTTTTTCAGTAGAATTTCTTGAAGCAAATACGAATTTCACTTACGACTCCTAGTGGGAGAACCGTTGTATTATGAACAAACGGAAAATATGCGCAAAACATTCTTCATAGTGGAAATTGTGCGAAGGGAAAAGGATTTCAGAAATCGACCTTTAGAAGCAGAGATGGGGGAGGGGGATATGCATATAGTCCTCCTACTTAGAAAAATGAGAATTAATTGAATGGAGTATTCATCATAGTGAATAGCATCTAGTTCAAAAATAATTTTTTCAATCGGTTTTTTTATGAGCAGATGCTGTGGAAAAGGAAATATACGCTTACTCCACCTCGAAAGGCAGAACTGAGAATCATGAAAAACTCAAATATTATATGCAAAACGTTCCCCGTACTAAAAAGTATCCGACGCGAAAATATTTTTTTAAACCAAACGGTTAGAAGTAGAGATAGAAAGGAAAATATAATGTGCGTATACTCCCCTAGCGAGGAAACTGTGCATTATTTTGCGCAGTAAGCTGTATATGATGAAGAAATTTGTATTAAATCAGATTTTTTGAAGCGGAAATACCTTCGCAAAATGAGAAATATGAGCTTACGCCCCTTAGTGGTAAAATTGTGCTTTGTGAAAAATTAGAAAATGCATTGCAAAATATTTCTCGCAGTGGAACACTGAAACCCATGGTACACTAAAAAACACTTTTTCAACTCGGAGAAGTAGGTGCAGAGATATTACGCCCACAGACAAACAGACGTAGTGATACTTGTAAAAGCATGTTCTTTTCTTTCTTTTTTTAAAGACGTACTGAGAAGGATGATAAATGTGAGCTTTTTATGTAGGATTTTTCTGGCTTATCATTCCTTAAGAAGAACTTTTGCAAGCACTGTTATTTCTCTAACTATAGTAGTGATACACAATAAGTTAGTTTTTCTTTTTGCGTGTACTAGTAACGTCCTGTACATTACACACAGTGTGAAATTCGAGCCCATTCGATCATATTCTGCAACTCAATTTCGCTGAACGCACATCGCCTGATTACGATTTACATACAAGGAAATTCTAGCGATACAAAGTGGAATTACTGATTTTTTCTGTGTTCTTATTTTTGTCTACAATGAAGCTGAACAGCAGCTTATATTATGAGGAACCATTATCTGAACAATGGAAAATGTATTCAATAAATTGTCATTCACTTATCTTTAACCGCTACTGTTTCCATGCACAGCATTTGGAAAATTAAGGAAATTTCATTCCATGACTGCGTAGAACCTTTTTTGCTTTGCCACACGTGTTCTTTAAATATACAACACGACCTCGTCCTGACTGTCCCCGTGCACATGATAGCTTTCAAGTAATTGAGTAATGACAGAGATTCATACGATGAAATGGCAACAATTTGCTTTAAAGAGACCAAGGAGCATTTTAAACGGTGATTACCTATCCCCACCTTCCCTTTGCTTTTTCATCATAATTGATTATTAGCATATGCTTCTTCTTATTATTATTGCTTGCTTTACTGAGTTATTGATCGATAGAGTCAATGAATATAAATGATCACCTGATCGATAGAGTCAATGAATATAAATGACCACCTGATCGATAGAGTCAACGAATATAAATGACCACCTCATCGAACAGAGTCAATAAATAAAAATGACCACCTGATCGATAGCGTCAGTAAAATCACCTGTCGATAGAGTCAGTGAGGTTAAATGACCACCTGATCGATACAGTCAATAAATATAAATGACCACCTGATCGATATCAACAAGAAAGCCTGTCAATACAGTCATTGGATATAAATGACCACCTGATTGATAGCGTTAGTAAGAACGCTTGTCATTAGAATCAATTGATATAAATGACCACCTGATTGATAGCCAATGAATATAAATGACCCCTGATTGATAGAGTCAATAAATATAAATGACCATGTGATTGATAGTCGACGAATATAAATGACCACCTCATCGACTGATTCAGTAAATATAAATGATCACCTGATCCATAGCGTCAGTAAAAACACCTGTCAATAGAGTCAGTGGGTTTAAATGACCACCACCTGATCCACAGTCAATAAATACAAATGACCGCCTGATCAGTAGCGTCAGTAAGAACGCCTATCGATAGAGTCAAGTATATAAATGACCACCTATCGATTGCGTCAATAAATACTTGTATGAATGACCACCTGTTGATCGAGTCAATGAATATAACTCATTTATACCACTTATTGACTTTTTTCGTAGTGTATTAAAGCTTTCCTCGTCTATTTCTTTCGCTCCGATTAAGAACAACCCTCTGTCTTTCTGACAGCGGGTATAAAAATATAAACAACTGAATTAATCCCATACATACCCCCAAAAAAATATTTTCTGAAAGCAAGGACCTAACAAGTAGCTGGAAGCTTTCTTTTTTCTTTCCCGGAAAGTTACGTTTGTAAAGATAATATCCTCAGGTATTCTGTCTATCTAACACAGAATAGCTGATAATACCTTCCACGGTCTAATGGAGTCGATGCCATGTCAGGTGCAATATACAAGCAACTGTGTAAGGGATCATAATGTTAAAGCTCAAATGTGTGCATCGAAACGTTGCAATTCCTTACCATGTTGCATCTTTCCAGCAAACCGTAACTCTCAGCTGCTTTACTCGAAAATTAAGTCCACTTTTGAGTAGTTTCTAAAATGGGGAATCAGACTAATCATAATGTTATTCACAACGTGTTTTGCTTTTCATGATAAATTCTCCGTGTTTTTCTATTCAAACGCATGATATTGTTGATTGTAGGTTTAACGACCACCGTGAGCAACTCAATGGGCTATAAGCAGTCGCCCGTCCCTAATTTAGGGTCACTGGTTCCAGGGAAGGGAGAGAGCCAGTGCCGTATCACAAACACAACATCCATGCCTCACCGGGATTCGAACCCTGACCCCGTTCGGACGAATGATCAGAGGCCATCGCTGAGACCACTGCACCACCGGGGCGGCCGAACGCATGATAATGCCATGCTTCACAAGGTTAAAAGATGGATAAATCGTGCAACAGTGGAGGAAAGATGTGTGATTGGTTAGTGGAGCGGCATAGATGCTAACATTATGCAGGTGTGTATTAATAAACACACTCCTTCTGGGGCAGTGTATTTGATTGACAACTTCAGAAAAAGAACATATAGAGATGCATAAAATCTTGTTAACGAGTAATTAATTCCGTGGAAAAATCCGCCGTCGTTTCTCAATTTTTAAAATTATATCTAAAAAAATGTGTATATGAAATCAAAATTCTGCCTTAAGCGCAAGATGAACGAAGTGCGCGCATTTTCGAGATGTTAGAAACGAAAAAGATCGCGATGTCATCCAGGTTGCGTTTAAAACAGGAGCACTCAACATGTCGGCCATTGACCTCTTAAGAGTTCTGAAATCTCCTCTATTTTCTGGTCCCGGCGGGAAATATATGAATGAGAAGTACTTTGGTGTGAAAATTTAAAATGTTTTATGATCGGTCTGATAACGAAAGACTTTTTGAGATTCCAGAATCATTCCAAAGTATTAAAAGGGGTTTTTATACTGCTCGGTCTAAAATGGAAGAAAGTACATACATATTTGATGTGTTAAAACAAATGAACAGTCTTACATTTGCTTTCCGCGGTGCAAAACATTTTTTCATTGTATTTAACATGGGCTTTAAACACTCAGTAAAAAATGTTCATGACTTTAAGGGCTGCTAGCGAGAAATTCAGGAAGTATGTGGAAAATAAAAACGCGTGAAAATTCACCATATAGCATATCTTACAGCAAATTTTTTTTCCTAATTGAAATAGCCTCTTCCCATCGTCACTTCAAAAATTTCAATTTTCGTAGCGCATAGCGGAAACATTATAAACCATTTTTTGAATGAAAATGCACCAAATTTTTGATGTCCTATCACCCACAATAAGAATTTTTCAAAATATTAAAAAAAAATGGAAGTGATCGGTCAGACTGACAGACGAATGGAAAAGACAAAGTTTTTACATTATCTTTAAAAAAAGCGCTGAAAAAGGGAGTTATGAATCAACGGATGGACAGACAAAGATATTCAATGCATTCTCTCTTTTTACAAAAAGAGCAAGAAAGGGTGACAAGATGGACAAACAAACTGATTGCATCAATTAACAATTAAAAAAATCACTTAAAGGTGGTTTCCGTCAACAGATAGGCAGACATCAGCACTTTTTCTCAAGAAGCACTGAAAAGGAAGTTACCAATCAACGGATAGACAAGCAAAGCGATTGAAAGAATTCGCACTTTTCACAAAATGTGCTAAAAGGGGTTATCGGTCAACGGAAAGACATGCAAATAAAGCGATCGCATTAGCACTTTTTCTCAAGAAGCGCTAAAAACGGAGTTATCAACGAAAGGACAGGCAAAGCGATTGAACGCATTAGCACTTTTTACAAAATGTGCTAAAAAGAGGGTTATCAATCACGGAAAAGCAGAACAACCGACTGCATTAACTAACAAAAAAATTAACAAAAAGAGGCTATCAATCAACAAACAGACAGACAAAGAAAGGTATTACATAACCACTCTTTACAAAAGCGCTAAAAAGGGGTTATCAGTCAACGAAAGGGCAGCCAAAATGAAGACATTAGCATTTGTAAAATAAAACGCTAAAAAGGGGTTGTCACCCAATGAACGGATGAAAGCTCTATAACGAAGTTAATTTCTCCGTCATTTTTGGTCTACGCTGGGATTCGAACCCGAGTACGCTTATTCCGGAACAAGCCGCTCTACCAACTGAGCTACCTACATGTATTCTGATTCCTATCTGCCTTTATGTCGTGTGCGTCCTGCTGGCAGGTACGTCACATCTCCCCCCCGAAAGAGGGCCGGGGACATGGCCCACGGATCAGCCGTGACCATGAGTCGTTGCAGGCAGACAACCACTGAAGAACGTGCACTTGAGAACTCCCCGTCAATCTGGTGTGTGGAATGCAACGTCACACACATTTATTTTTCGAAGCACTGGAGAAGGGATTCTCTGATTTTTCCTATCTCGCGGTGTGGAAATAACATCACACCAATGCGAGATTTTGAACAGTCGGGTCATCCGGGTAGTTCGGGCGCCATTATAACGAAGTTAATTTCTCCGTCATTTTTGGTCTACGCTGGGATTCGAACCCGAGTACGCTTATTCCGGAACAAGCCGCTCTACCAACTGAGCTACGCAGACATGTATTCTGATTCCTATCTGCCTTTATGTCGTGTGCGTCCTGCTGGCAGGTACGTCACAGCTCTTGCATCAGTACTTTTTTTAAAAGCGCTAAAAAGGAGTTTATCAATCAACGGACGGACTGACAAAACGATTAGAATAGCACTTTTTTACAAAAAGGGTTAAAAAGAGTAATTAATCAATGGAGGACAGAGAAAATAATTACATTAGCGCTTTTTACAAAACGCACTAGAAAGTGGATATCGATGAGCTGACGGACAAACAAATCCATTGCATTAGTACCTTTTTTACAAATGTCAAAAATGGGTTATCAATGAACGGTCGGGCAGACAAAATGATTGCATTAGCACTTTTTTTACATGAAGTGCTGAAAAGGGAGTTATCAATCAAATGGCAGAATAATTATAGCAAATTATCTTGGCATTTTGATAAGGCAACAACTGTGAAAAAATAAAACACACAAAAGGATAGAAAAGAAACAAATCACTGAGCAAACTGGAGGCGTTATTCGAATCGGCACTTTGGGCAGCAAAAAAAGCTAAATTCATCTCTGACGTTATGGGATTTTACAATGCTGGAATTAACAAACTGAAAAAGCAACAATAGATGTAAATATTCTTACCTAGTTTGGAATCGAGGAGAGATATGCAGGTAAGATCGTCCGGTAGCGACAAAGCGATAGCAGCGTCGGATAAAGACACAAAAGGACTGCCTTCTGCTGAGTCGTAATGGGAACTTTCCGTCCACGAGCTGCCACCGAATGCTTCCGCGTCGGCGAAGTGACTGAGGCCACTGGATGGTGAGCAACTATCCAAGCTTTTATCCGTCGCAATACCTGAATCCAAAGCACTTGGAGGTCGATCCGAGACATCCGTTCTGCTTGTAAGCAGCTCTTCATGAAAGGTAAGCGGAGAAGAACACGACATGTATTCTTCAGCAAGATCATCCACAAGCACAGCCTTAGATTGGTCACTTTGGTAACCGGAAGAAACACTAGCACTGCAAAGACAGGAATCCAAACATCCAGTCGAATTTTCGTCGATGTTTCCGAAACTGGATTTCTGTGAATCCTCCGAAGAAGGCGAATTCTCGAGGATTGCACCTTTGACGTCACCGTTTGGTTGCAGAGAAATATTCATGCTTTCTCTAACTTCCGCGTTATCACACACATCCTCTGGAACATTTTTAGACGGGCGTACAGCATTTAAATCATTGCATTTGTCTTCTGAGAGCATTAAATTGTTGAAATCTACGTTTTGTTTTACCATGTTGATAACAGCTCTTGGCCAGAACGCGCATAAGTTGTTGACTTTTGATTCTAACTCCTCCCTGTTCAAACCAGGAATGAGAAACGAACTTCCATTTGTGTCCGATCCATTTGACGTTTTGGTAATGCTATTTGTGTCACTAACGTTATCCAAACTGGAGAAAGCTTCACTATGGGAAAAGCTCATCTGGAGATCTGAGTCCTCGTTTCCACTCAAACCGCTGTCCAAAGAAAGAATAGAATCCAGTTGGGACATGTCACAGCTGAGACTCTCGTCGTCGCATTCCAAAGTCCACAGGGTTCCTCCCTGTGCTTGACTTCTTTGAATAGCTCGCAGAATCCGCACGCTCTCCAAAATAGTCTCCACAGTGGGAATCGGTGGAATTTCACTGCTGGTGAACTTCACGCCGAACTCTTTCTTTTCGCCTGATGCTGTTTTGTCGGTTTCTTCTAACTTTGTTTGTTCGTCTTTGGTTAACACAGGTCGCAGTCGAATTTTCAGAGGCAGTTTTCTGGAAGGACTTGAAGATGGTGAAGACTTGATGAACTGCTGCTGAAAGAAACGAAGACTTTCTTGAAAGCTGATGCTTTTAATTTCCGGTTCTCCAACTGATGACGCAGTTTGTGGTTCGGGACTGCTATCGGGGCTGAGGTTATTCATCTTTGGTGGAGACATCATGACAGGTGGTCGCATGCATGAAGTTCTGGAACTCATGGCATCCTGCAAGAAAATAAAACAAATAATGAAGGTTCATGTTAACTTGAACAATTTATAATTATTTTTAAATACACCAGACCGTGAATACTCAAGAAACGCATATAGCGTATTAAATTAGTTTATTTTTTGTGATGTAATAAGCACAAAGATTCGCCAAGCTTTCGCACTCCACTAAGAGGTTTTTTCAAGGCCATTGCCTTGAAAAAGCTGTAATGTTCGTGTACGTACAGCTGACTGAACGCTACATAAACCAGTTCTCCAAAACTTCACCTACAGTGACACAGGAGTCATTCAAGGAAGCGTCGAGAAAAAGTTACTTGCGATTAGTCTTTATTCAGCCACTAATCCTTTGGCACTTCAACAAGGCGTAACTACAACTCTTTTAGTATTACTATCTTAATCAAACGAACATGAGTTAATAATAATAACACTTGGTTAAGAAAACAACAACAACACTAGAATATAACACGCAGCCTTCAAATAGCTCAAACTTTAATTAGACAATGTCTCTTTCACAATTAACATTATAACTTCCACCGTGTCCACACTTTTGCTGCTGCTCACAAATTATATAACGTTCAGTTCTCATCGGACACATACACACGTCATACGTTCCGACCTCAAGGTGTTGCCAACCATACTCTTGCGAGAGAGAAGATATAGCGTTAAGTTTGAAGAACGCTAAAGGAGAATGAACTCAAATTTGTATAGAAAAAGTAACTAAAAATGAAAGTTAAATTAGACTATACGTCACAAAACCTCTCTGCTTTACGCATTTCTTGAGTATTCAATTTAAAATTGCAAACCAAACACGTAATAGCATATTTAAGCAGTTCATCGTTCTCTTTTCATAATCAGGGCCGCGGATGGCCTAGTGATCAACGTTCGTGACTACCATGGAGAAACCTCAAGTTTGATAACGGAAAGGTACGAAAGCTCAAACCACTAAATATCCGCCGTGCGTCGAATGGGCACGTTAAGCCGTCCGACTCGGGGTACTGGCCGCCCCGGTAATAAAGAAGGGCGTCTTCCTCCCTTTTTCTACCTCTCTTCCGTGTCACTTTCCCATCGGGCACTCTAGCCCACATCTCGTAGCTTCTTATTTCCAAGGGTTGTTTAAGACCTGTGGTCAGACACTCACTTCCTAAAATCCTCTACATATGATCTGATCTGATCTTTTTATCAACAGATTAGTCTGACGTACAAAGCGAATACAAAAGAATAGGCACAATCACTCAATGTTAAAGGTAGACACGCGATTGCCGCACCGTACACTTAGAATGGTTGAACGGTAAACTACCCGTAGGTAAGCTAGCAATCAGGTGCACGTGGATTGCATTGTTTTATTCTAAATGCACGAGTGTAAAATAAAAATATAGCGAAGGATACACAAACGTGATTGAACAACAACTCAATTTAATTTTCGGTTCAACAGCGCGAAACGCACGGGATTATGGGATTTATTTTTCGCTAATTTTGCCATTTAGCCGCATGAAGGTGCATCGTTTGTTTTGTGATCAGCTTCTTCTATTGACAACGATGCCTCTATTACGCTTTCCTTTTTAATGCATTGCTAAATCAGGGAAAAGTACGTGACTTTTAGGATGAGCAAAAAATGATACGCCATGTTACATGGATTTCGTAGAACACTGATAAGAAGCGAAGGAAAAATTAGTGATGAGCAAAAACAAAGTAGAATGCCCGTTATCATAAAAAACAAAATTTAACTATGATTCTTTGGCTTCGTAAGCAAGTGTTGTGGGAAACCAAGGCAAAAATTTCGTGAAACATTTCGTGGAAAAACGTTATTAAAACAGTCTTAAGCGACAAATCTATCCAAAGGGTAATCTGAACTGGACTGAGATTCGAATCCTGCATGAGGAATAGATAGTGTGTTTGTTCTACGTTACTGGTTCTCTCCTTCCCTTGAATTAGTGACCCTAAATTAGGGACGGCTTACACGTAAACCTAGATAATTACGGAAGTTGTAAAACCCTAATACAAACAAACAAACAGCAACAACAAAAAAGGCAGTTATTTTGCAGACCTGCCATAACACTAGGATTTCCATAAATGCCCACGCCTGAGATGAGTTTCTCTGCCTTTACCTCACCGGCGTCTGACAGAAGAATCAAGAATAATAGTAAAAACCGTTAAATATTGTATAACGGCTCAGTACTGTAACACAAGGCTGTTGCAATATAAATTACTTCAGGCAAATGCTGTAAAAACACAAATTTGTTCGTGACGGAGATCGAATTCACGCCCCCTCAGTCCGGAGTACGTTGCTCTCCCAACTAAGCTACACCGACGGAATGTATCGCTGTAGATTTGTCGTCTTGACACGTGCTTTACCTTTATAGTACGTCACATCATCTCCCTCTTAATTTTTTTTTTTTCTTTTGAAGCGAAGGACGAATTTTCATTAATTCTAGACTATGTGTAAAACAAACATCACACATTTTTCAAAGTACCCAACGGCCAGTACATTCATTTTTACGTTCAGGCACCAATGTGAAAACACAAGTTTGTCCGTGACGAGGATCCACGCTCCCTTACTCCGGAGTAAGTTGCTCTCCCAACTAAGCTACACGGACAGAATGTACCGCTGCAGATTGGTCGTCTTTACACGTGCTTTACCTATGTAATACGTCACAATGCATTGTTATTGCACTTTTCCACTTAAAAATGCACTGATCTGGCTAGAGTTAATAATAATAGCAGTGGTCATAACAATACGAGAATAAATCGAAAAGGTAAAGTCAGTTTGAGCGTTAAACTGATACCGCGAGTGGTAGCAGCCAACCAACATTAACACCTCATAACGGTATAGGCGGGAAATGAATCTCATAATACACTGCTGGACAATTGCTAAGGACTGATCATAAACGGCTATATAGCGCAAAAAAGTAAGTGTGGGTAGATTCCAAGTGAAATAAAATAATGTCAGAATGCCAGGACATTACAAGAAAGAAACTTTATTGTGCTCTGAAATCCAGAAGGCTTTGGAACGTGTTCAAGGGACAAACAGGCCATTTTGTGCAGAATACGTAAACGTGAAAAAAATGCAATTATCGTCCGCAGGCGTTCCGGCGTAAGATGTCAATACGGAATATGGCCACCATGGAGGAAAATGCAAGATTCCACACGTCGTGTCATGCTTTGCACAACATTATCAAGCAGCTGTTGGGGTAATTTATCCCATTCCTCTGTCAGTGCACGAATGAGGGTGTCCTTGTTTATTGGAGGGCATTGGCGACCAGCAAGACTCCTCCCCAAAGCATCCCACACATTTTCAATGGGATTCAGATCTGGAGAACATGCTGGCCATACGAGGCGTTGAATATCCTCGCTCTCAAGACACTCCTGGACAGCGACTGTTCGATGACATGTTGCGTTGTCGTCCATGAAAATGAATCTATCACCGACAGCACCACGGAACATGCGAACATGAGGTAGCAGAACATCATTAATGTATCGTTGGCCAGTCATAGTCCCAGTTGGAAGCACATAGAGGGACGTACGGCCATTGATCATGATGCCAGCCCATACCATGACACTACATGTCGGATATCGGTCCCTTTCCTGTATGTTTGCTGGACAATATGCAGTACCACTATCACGACAGATCAGTTGTCGTCGACAATCAGACGATAGACTGGATCTACTCTCATCTGAGAAGAGGACAGCAGACAAGTCGTTATCAGTCCATTTGCGATGTTGATGGCACCATTGCAAACGGGCGGTACGGTGACGTCTGCACAATGGGATGCACACAACAGGACGGCGGGCGTATAGTCCTCCTTCATGCAAACGTCTGGCGACAGTTTTTCGGGAGGTCCGCTTGCCAGTAGCAGCCATAAACTGATTTGCTACCTCACTAGCTGTGCTGCGCCGGTGTATTTTTGTTGATAGCACTATGTACCGATCTTCTGCAGGTGTCGTACTGCGAACACGACCTCCCCCGTGACATTTGCTGCACTCTCCATTTGTTTGAAATGATTTCCAAAGCCTTGAAACAACACTGTGGCTGACGTCGAACTCCCTGGCAACATCTGTTATTTTTCGCCCTTCTTCAATCTTGCCAATAATACGGCTACGCGTAAAATCTTCTAGGTGATGTCGGGAAGACATACTGAAAATTGCAAGTTCGTCAATTGATTCTTTCCCTTTCAACTTTGCGTTTTAGCAACAACGGTCAATACGCGTCAAATCCTTTATATCTCTTATCAGCGCTATGACGTCACGAACAAGTTCGGCAATCCAAAATTTGCATACGCACAACACGTCTTACTGTATCCCGCACTTATGCTAATTTCCACATTTTCCTGCCTTCCATTTTATGGTTGCTATCGTTGCTATTGTCATCCGTCCTTAGCAATTGTCCGGCAGTGTATAAAGGAGGCAATAGCATCGGGCAAAGCTACGCGTCGGCCTGGTTCCGGCAGTGAGTGTGCATCCGTATAAGAAAATTAGGAGAAAATATGGCTAACCTTTGTCATGGTTACAGTTACCTGTTGTCAAGAGCGAATCTTCCTAATTCAGCTTTTAGAAGGGATGATTTCATTCCTATAATGCAAATGTACATTTACGGCAACTTTGACAGGAACAGTGCATTACAAAAAGCGGATAGTGTATATATTAACTTAGTCATAATTACAGCTATCTCAGAGAAAAAAATTAATCCTATTTCTGGATGCGAAGATATCGGTCAATAGAAGAATGGATAGACAGTGTAATAACGTAAGCGAGCCAGTTCTCTTTTCTGGAATGCATGTTAAAGATGTGCATTGCTCAAGTAAACATGCATTAGTATCGCAGTTTATATAAATAAAAACTTTTATTTATTTATTGGCCATGTCCATGTTACACGCAGTTAAGAATATAAACTACAAATTCTCGATAAACCAAAAATAAACAAACCAAATGAAAAACATCACATTAAATACTATTAAAAAACATAAACATCCATAGTACAACATAGCAAGAAACCAGGGGGAAATGCTAATGTTAGCCTGACTAGCTCCGGGCCTGTAAAATTAAACAATAATAATAACAACAACAACAGCGAAACAACCACTTTGGTTAGATAACACAAACAGTTAACTTGGGCTACAGGACTTTCAATACTAAAATTACTGTATTATGAGTATTATCCATCCGAAGTTCTAGACAACAACCAACAGAGCACCTTTAAGTATAGGGGGCATAGGGGCTGGGCAGTATTTGGGGGCACCAGTATTAGTGGCTCATCTAAGATTTCACTATGGGCGGATAAATAAAAATACCCGGGAGAAAACATTCCCAAAATATGATGAGGAAGCCATAAAAATATCCCCGCCATATTGAAGTGTGTATTTATGATTCAAGGAAGAATAAGAGGTAGCAAGAAATGTAAAAATACATGGCTGAAAAATGGGATTTCACTATTGGTGGATAAATAAAAATACCCGGGAGAAGTGTTTTTACCTAAATGTTGCAAGCGACGTATTTATTCTACGCGTATAAACTCTAAGGGTTTTAACTCTCTCCAGCAAATTGTTGTTCTAAAACAACATATATTCTTTGAACTTTCGTACTCCTTCTAACACAACAAATTATTTCTAAACCGATTGTTACTGGTAGATAACTATCCAAAACAACACTGTGAAAACCAGAAGAGAGGATTTTCCTACGTTATGAGCCAAAAATGCGATATGATTTTTTGTTTCACAAAAAAACAAAAAAAATGCTTTGTGGATTTCTATGTGAAGTGAAAAATATTCTATCGAACATTTTTCTATATTCAGAGATAGGAGATCAAAACAGAATTTGCTTTTGAAAAGAACGATGTGGTTTCATGTTCATAAAGGAAACAAAATAAAAAAAAGGAAATCAAATTAACAGAAATTTGAGCTTTTGTGTCTCAATGTTGTTCCCAAACAATATTTTGTATTTGAGGAATAAAATGCTATAAAAAAATTTCAGAGTTATTTTTATTTATTACAAGCGCAAAACCCCATAAAACCCCGAAAAAAAGTTTCCAATTTCAGGAAATGGATAAGCAGTTGCCAGAGTCTAATTTGTGACACTGGTTACTGGGAAGTGAGAGGAACAGTCAGTGGCGGATACAGAGGGAGGCGCGCGTCCACTCGGGAACCAAGGAAAAGCTTTGATTTGTTAAGTTTTACTGTAATTACAAATCGAATATTTTTTCGTGAAAGAAAGTATTACTTAAAGGTATATTACTTTCGTCAATTAATTGGAAGAATTTATAGACATCCTGAGAACACTTTTCCATTTTGGTGTAAAATATCAGAAGGGTCCCCGCTTATTCCCGCGACACTTGCCCCCCCCCCCCCCCCCCCCATCAGGAAAATTCTGTATCCGCCCATGGGGCCACTGCCGTAAGACAAACACACCACCCACGCCTCAGCGGGACTCGAGCTCGGGTACGTCTCTGACGAACAATCAGAAGCCAGCGCTTAGACAACTACTAACCTTGTAGACAACTGTGCTATCGGAGCAGCTGACCGCGATCAACTTTGCATTATGATTGAAATTAATTGATTTCGCATTTCCTTTCACACAGAGCTCTCAAAAAACAATGTCTGAGGAAATATTCATTGAGAATGGTAATCCAGGGTATCTGGAAACAGGATATGATGCAGTTCAGGCTAGTTGTGACCCACCTCCCCACCCCCACCCCCACCCCACCCCCATCCCCCCAAAAAACCAGGAAATTCTAGTACCGAAAATAGTTGCTTCAACCTGAAAAATTACTGGGCTGTTTTAAATGGCAGTAATTTTGCAGATCATCCACAATACTCTAAACAGGGGCGTATTTGTAGGGGAACAAGGGGCCTCCCCCCCCCCTAATGGCTTACATCAGAAATAATGCTTTAATTTAGCTTCATCAACTCTTGCATTACAAAATAATGCTTTAGTTTTTGTTCTGTTTTTCATTAACATTTATTTTGTCCTGACGGATTTCAGAAACTCCACCCGCCTTCCCGAAAAAATCTGTATATGCTCCTGACTCCAAAATTTCTGAATGTCCAAGCCCGAAATACATTTGCGTGCGTGACCGAAACAGTAATAGTAATTACAATAAATTCTGCTGATAAAGATTAGGTTTTATCCTATAGCACGAAACCAACATGAATCGGAAAATTATCATAATGCAACAATATTTAATGACTTCATAATGGATTTATAATTTTGCTATAATAACAATAATTATTTCTATTAGTATTATTGCTATTTCTAGACTACAAAGCAGTAACAGTGACAAAATAAAAGCCTTAAAGGTATTAACTTCGGCAAGCCGACCCTGGTAAGTTTAGCAACTAACAACATATGACAGGGGCGCATTTAGAGTGGGCCTTCCACCCCGAAAGTGTTTCACTTTGTTAAAATGCGATTTACATTAGAAAAATGCTTTAATTTAATAAAAATGCATCAACTCACAATAGAAAAGAATGCTTTTATTTTTTCTTCTATTTTTCATTAACTTTGATTTTGTCCTGATGGATTTCAAAAACTTCCTCCATTTTCGGTCGAAACAAATTCATTTCGAAAACAAATTCTTTATACGCCCCTGGTTATATATTGTATTTATTTGCTCACGTTACGTCAGCGCATATCACGTGCAACGATTGCTTAAATGCCACTGAGTATTAATTAATATTGGCTGGATTACGGTAATTCGCGCAATTCAATAAAACGTAAGAAACAAGAACAGAAGCAAAATGAAGGGCAGCTTGTTAGAGCGGAATGGCAAAATTTACTTACACCTGAGTCACTGCTGTCATATCACACTAATTTAGAAAAGTATCCACTCCAGTTTCGTAGCAATTGTTTATCCTCTGCAAAGGCTAACGGTTAAGGTCTCCTTCGGAGTGTGCGAAGGGCCTCACACTGGAAGACGGGAGCGGCATCACTCACCTGACTCCTCGTCAACGGCGCACCCAGGCACCACAGCCACGCGAAGCGTAACAGCAGAGGTCACACATAGCGGAAAGCCTACGTCACGTCACGCTTGACTTCCGGTCATTCGTAACGCCGTTGATCTTTATTTTAGTTTTTTTTTCTTTTTTCGCCAATTAACAAGTTTCTCATAAATAGCTAAGAATATTTCCATAAAGGTGATCGAAAATATATTCTTTCCGTAAAATTTTATTGAGGAAACACTGATTTGTCGTTCGATCTCTTAACTTTTGTAGTGTTTTCTAGAGCTGAGTTCGGGCTCAATTTTCGGAGACCGAGCCCGTGCGAGCCCGTGGTATATTAGTCCGAGCCCACCCGAACCCGAATTTTATTTTTCAAGATAGAGCCCGGGCCCGAACGAGCCCGAAAACTGGCTAACCTGTTCAACCATTAATAAAAACATCTCGTTTTCCACACTTCCATTCTCTCCTCCACCTGCAATTAACCAATGTATTTCCCAAATGAGATCGTGGAAAAAAGTAGTTTCTAGTTGAACGCAAAGCCAACCCCCCCCCCCCCCTCCAATGACTCTTGATGAGCAGCCCAAATGACCCTTGAAGCCTCCAAACCAGCTATGGCCTTGCTTTTAGTAGAATCACCCCACCCATTATAAAACAAGAAAAATGGCACCGAACTTTCGGTTATAATGAACACGTCTTTTGAATCTTTTCCGACACAAGTAAAATATTTCAAAGTCATTCATACTCAATGGAACCCCTTAAGAAAATTGAAGCGGACTTCTACAATCAATTAAAACATCTAGAAATAGAAATAGCTACAAGGCAGTGGTGTATCTTGGGTCCAAGACCTGGGTTATCCCCCCTCCCCTCCCCCGTACTGTTTTTAAAAAATTGTGTAGTTTATTTTTTAATTGTTAAGTAATAGAAGTGGCATTTTTTTCTAAATTTTAGGTACATGCTATTGCTAACATGATACCAAAAAATTATGAGGATTAGGATTTGAACACTTATTTGTACATGAACTCCATTCTTCTTTTCTTTTGTGTGAACTTGAGTGTTACGCTTTCACAAAATTGTTTCTTCCGAGTACTTTTTCATATTTAAAAAGAATGTTTTTCTCTTTTAACAAACCAGCCAAGTTGCTCGAATGTGCATGTCCTTGTGTGGCTCTAAGATATATCTTGATTCTTTTTAATACGGAAAAAACTTCTTTCGGCAGTTGCAGTTGTTGATGAACAGTTTAATATTGATCTGCTAGTTTGTACACTTCAATAAACACTATGTCCAATTATTTAACGTTATGTAACAAGTAATGTTTCTTACTGATTTGTTTTGTATTCATCAAGGGAATTAAACACCTTCAGTTCATTTTTTAATCGAACTGTATCAAAATTTGAAACATAGTTCTTTAAGCTCTGATAGTAGATGCTCAGGGAAGCTTTCACAAAATTTATCAAAACAGTTCGAATCCAACAAAGCCACGAATTTAAGGTATAATATCACTGATTTTAATTCATTGACACTTCACACAAACTGAAACAACTCTCTCGAAACACGCGCTGGAAGCATGGAGGGACTGAGGTAGTCCGAAGTCTTCTTTTTCGGAGCGAACCCTTGGCCAAAGCAATATCCACTCACGAGCTCATTCATGTTGTCATGGAAACGCTAGGAGGAGATAGTATTGAAGCCCTTCGCATCAGAACAGCGAAGTCTCTCGAAGACCTACTTGCGTTACGTTGATGTCGTTGATCATCGCTCGCCAGACTGATTCTCATAAACGAAAGAAGCGAATCCGCTCGTGTTTTTTTCGCACCGAAAGCATTGACATATCTTAATACCGTTGATAATTGACTTTTATTTGGGTATATTTAATAAACTTTTATTTGTACATTCCCTGGGCTTCGCAGCTAGCCTAGCTAGTAGCCTCGAATATACGCTACTGCTGAAAGGTATGTTACAAAAGTAACAAATTATGCACAAACAATTTCTCGTAGATGCGGGAAGATATCAGGGACAATAGGATTTTCAAATCGAGCAGTTAGAAGAAGAGATATGCAGGAGAATACGATATAAATTTACGCCACCTAGTGGAAGAATTTTGAATAATGCAAAGGTAGAAAGTGTGCGAAAAGTACTCTTCATAGCAAAAGCTATGCTAAGGATTTTTTTTTTTTTTTAAATACGTCTCTTGAAAGCAGCGATAGAGAGAAAAAGGCTTTGACATTTATGCTCCTTAGAGGGAAAGCGCTGCATTATTTAAAGAGAATAACATTCCCCATGTTTACTGTAGTGACTGGTATATAGTGAAAAAAGAAATTTTTCAATACGTTTTTCAGGAGCAAAAAGAAATGCACATTAGCACTTCCTAGCGCCAGAACTGTGAACTACATAAACAGTACAGGCAAAGTATCCCACGAGGAAAATGCTATCTGGTGTTAAAATGCTTCTTTAAATCAGACTTTTAGATGCCGAGATATGGAGAAAAACATATTAAATATTTGCGTCCCCTAGCGGGGAAATTTTGCCTTATTTTGGAAAGGAAATGGCCACAAATAGTTTCGTAGTTAGTAGTATCTCACTGAAAAGGGATGCTTTCAACAGGGTTTTTAGAAACTCAGGTATTGCTGTAAATATGTTGTAAACACGAAAGTAAAGTTATGTCCTCTGGTGGAAAACTTGTACGTTCAGAAAAATTTGGAATTATATGCGACCCGTTTTTCATCAGAAAGGCTCTCTGACAAAGAAAGAAATATTTTAATCGGACGGTAAGAAGCAGAGACTTTGACAAACGTATGACATACATCTACGCCACCTGGCGGAAAAACTATGCATCATTTTAAGCGGAAGATATTCTGGAAATGTTTTTTTGTAGTAAGCAGCATCTCACTACAAAAGAATTTTTTCAATCGATTTTCCAGAAGCTGAGACAGTGCTGCAAATACACCAGAAACATAAATATGCACTTACGCCCCCTGGTAACAAAACCGCGTGCTTTACAAAAAATAAAAGATATATATGTGCAGAACATTTCCCATCAGGACCTCTATCCGATGCAAAAAGAATTTTTCGAATCGATCATTTAGAAACAGATAGATTGGGGAAACTGCAATTTACTTTCACGCCAGCTAGCGGAAAAACTATGCATTGCTTGAAAAAGAAACTGTACCCAAAATAATCTTCCTTATAAATAGTATCGAAAGGAAGAAAGAATTTTTGTAGTTGAATCGTTAAAAGTAATAATATGGAATGAAATGCACTTTGTCGATAACATCTGCATTTACGCCCTCCACTGGCGAAGTTGTTCATCAGAAAAAACCTTTAAAGCAAAGATCATCGTTCTCACATTTTTAGCTTCCCAACGTAATATGAATTTTTCACACCGAACAAATAGTTGCAGAGATAAGGTGTCCACAGACGGACGGACAAAGTGATACTATAAGAACGTACTTTTTTTTACAAAAGACGTGCTCAAAAAACTGCAAATATTGTTAACTTTGAAATGTGCAGAAGAAAAATTAAGATCATATATACACTGCCTGACAGAGAAAATGCCACACCACGAAGACGTGAACGCAGGGCCATACAAATTGCAGGGTGGTGCACACGTATAACTTATGCAAATGATTGCATTTGCAGGCCAATTGCACGAACGGCGCGCGGTATGTAAGCGGGCAACTAGCCCGTGAGGCCATCAGTCGAGACGTCGTCACAGCCGCGAGAAGTGAGTGGTTCTGCTGTAACCGTGTCTGAAGAACGAACAAGGGGTGCCAAGCCGTTAAGACGCCGTCGAACGCGATTTCATCAAACGGATGAGTTCACGAGAGGAGTCATCGTAGGTCTTCGTACCGCCGGATGGTCCTTGCGTCGTATTGCGCAAGAACCGCAAAGTGATGCCACAACCGTCGGTCGCATTTGGAGACAGTGGTCCCAGGAAGGATCTGTGCAACGTCGTAGGGGGACAGGAGCACATAGACAGACGTCCGAGCACACCTATCGTCGCATCCGACGTCATGCCATAGCGGACCCACAGGCCACAACAGGCGACATTTTGCGGAGTGTACGGGGTTGCTTGGTTGCTCCGATATCGACGCGGACAGTGTCGCGCTGATTGGCTGCGTCTGGTTTGCTGTCCAGCCGTCCGTTGCAAATTCTACTCTTAACAAAGAGCTATCATGGTCACCGCTTTGCGTGGTATCGCTCCAGAGCTGCGTGGGGTGTCGAATGGAACAGTGTGGTGTTCAGCGACGAATCGCAGTTCTGTCTCTCCACAGATGATCGCCGTGGCCAACGGGATGACCGCCGTGGCCAACGTGGCCAACGGGATCAACGTGGCCAACGGGTGGATTCCTCCGCCATTGTGGAGCGCCACACAGCCAGTCAACGTGGAATCATGGTGTGGGATGCTATCAGCGCTAGCAGCCGCTCACCGCTGGTACGCGTTACGGGCATATTGACGGCACGCCGCTATGTTGATAAGGTGCTGCGGCCCATGGTACTACCGTATATGCACAGCATCCCAATCGCCGTTTTTCAACAGGATAACGCCCGACCGAATACCTCTCGAATCAGCCTGAATGCTTTACACTGCGTGCTGATGCTTCCGTGGCCAGCACGATCCCCCTTCCTCTCGCCCATCGAGCATCTGTGGGACACGATTGGACGCTGGTTGAGTACCCTCCCACCCCTGCAAAATGAAGATGAACTGTAGACTCGGATCAACACCACATGGTCCATACCCCAGGACACTATTCGGACTCTCATTGCCTCGATGCCACGTCGGATTCAATGCTGTATCGCCCTAAATGGGGGCCACACTCCTTATTGATCATCCTGTATATTCAGCCTGTGACGTACCTGCCAGCAGGACGCACACGACATAAAGGCACATAGCAATCAGAATGAACGTCTGCGTAGCTCAGTTGGTAGAGCGACTTGTTCCGGAATAAGCGGACTCGGGTTCGAATCCCGGCGTAGACCAAAAATGACGGAGAAATTTACTTCGTTATAATGGCGCCCGAACTATCCGGATGACCCGACCGTTCAAAATCTCGCAATGGTGTGATGTTATTTCCACACCGCGAGATAGGAAAAATCAGAGAAACCCTTCTCCAGCGCTTCGAAAAATAAATGTGTGTGGCGTTGCATTGCACACACCAGATTGACTGGGAGTTCTCAAGTGCACGTTCTACAGTGGACGGCTGCCTGCAACGATTCATGGTCACGGCTGACCCGTGGGCCATGCCCCCGGCCCTCTTTCGGGGTGGGGGGGATGTGACGTACCTGCCAGCAGGACGCACACGACATAAAGGCACATAGCAATCAGAATGATCGTCTGCGTAGCTCAGTTGGTAGATCGACTTGTTCCGGAATAAGCGGACTCGGGTTCGAATCCCGGCGTAGACCAAAAATGACGGAGAAATTTACTTCGTTATAAGCCACTGGAGCTTAGTCTGTGTGTGACAATTAAATCATTTGTTCAGGACCTACTTGGCTATCTGTGTGTGCAGCTTGGTCTGTTTTCGAGCATTCCTTCATGGTATGGCATTTTCTCTGTCAGGTAGTGTAATTATACGTCCTTTGCCCCAAAAAACTGAAGCACTCAGAAGGAATCATCCAATCGAGACGAAAATTGGTATGTGCAACGTACAGGTATAGGAACGGAAATTATTGCAATTCCTGAGCTGTTGGATCATTTATTCGGATAAAACAGCTACACGAGTGGAACAAGTCAGTATGTTTTAGCGGCACATCACGCTCGGATCGAACTGTTACCCGGCGTGGCATGGACGCATACAATTCACGGATACTGTCCTGAGGTATAGCATGCCAGATGGTGTGCAAATTGCGGGCCAGCTTGCTGGCATTCCGGGATGGGTGTAGTTGGCGTCCTATCATGTCCCAAGCATGTTCGATCGGTGGGCGATCGGGCGATCGGGCTGGCCATAGTAGACCGTCGACATTACGGAGGCTGGCCTGGGAGAGCCGGGCCGTGTGTGGCCGGGCTCTCCCAGGCCTGCTCGGTGATGCTGCTATAAGAATGGCAATAAAACAGGTCGTAGAATGTCATCGACGTTCCGTTGAGACGTGAGGGTGCTACGGGGGCCTAACAAGGGTGTCCGGCTATTGTAGTAAATGGTTCCGCAGACAGTCACTCCCGGTGTGAGATCCGTGTGACGTTTCGCGGAAAAGGCAGGATCCGTGCGCTGGCTCCAGACATGTACGCCCTGGCCATCGGCGCCAAGTGCAAACCGTGGCTCATCTCTGAACACAACACGACGCAACTGGACACTATCCCACGTTAATCAGGCTCGACTCCACTGAAACCGGTGCCGGGGATGCTCGCCGGTCAGTGGTAGGCGGCAGAGTGGCCTCCTAGAATGTAGTTTCTGTGCATTAAGTGATCTGGCAAGGGTACGCATGGCCACTTCCGTACCTATTGGCGACGCAACATGGCCACGGATGGTTGAGAGCGAAGAATTAGGTTCGGATGGCCACTTCCGTACCTGTAGACGACGCAACGTGGCCACGGATGGTTGAGAGCGACGAGTTAGGTTCGGATGGCCACTTCCGTACCTGTAGACGACGCAACATGGCCACGGATGGTTGAGAGAGACAAATTAGGTTCGGATGGCCACTTCCGTGCCTGTAGACGACGCAACATGGCTACGAATAGTTGAGAGCGACGAATGAGGTTCGGATGGCCACTTCCGTACCTGTAGACGAAGCAACATGGCCACGGATGGTTGAGAGCGACGAATTAGGTTCGGATGGCCACTTCCGTACCTGCAGACGACGCAACATGGCCACGGATGGTTGAGAGCGACGAATTAGATTCGGATGGCCACTTCCGTGCCTGTAGACGACGCAACATGGCCACGGATGGTTGAGAGCGACGAATTAGGTTCGGATGGCCACTTCCGTACCTGTAGACGACGCAACATGGCCACGAATGGTTGTGAGAGACAAATTAGGTTCGGATGGCCACTTCCGTGCCTGTAGACGACGCAACATGGCCTCGGATGGCCACTTCCGTACCTGTAGACGACGCAACATGACCACGGATGGTTGAGAGTGACGAATTAGGTTCGGAATGCCACTTCCGTACCTGTAGACGACGCAACATGGCCACGAATGGTTGAGAGCGACGAATTAGGTTCGAATGGCCACTTACGTACCTGTAGACGAAGCAACATGGCCACGGATGGTTGAGAGAGACTAATTCAGTTCTTTTTTTTTTTTTTTTTTTGATTGGAGGTTTAACGACCACCGTGAGCAACTCAATGGGCTATAAGCAGTCGCCCGTCCCTAATTTAGGGTCACTGGTTCCAGGGAAGGGAGAGAGCCAGTGCCGTAAGACAAACACAACATCCATGCCTGACCGGGATTCGAACCCGGACCCCTTACGGACGAATGATCAGAGGCCAGCGCCTTAGACCACTGCGCCACCGGGGCGGCAATTCAGTTCTGTTCGTGCTCATCTGACAATCGCTTGATCCTTGCTTTCTGTCGTTGACCTCGGTCGTCCACTGCCCGCGTACCTCTGGGCTGTGCGCTCCTCGACCCATTGGCTCCAACATCGTCCGATTGCCGTGTCGCTTCGATTCAAATGCCTTGCGATACGGCGAATCGACCAAACGGCCTTTCTCAGCCCAATTACATGAGCTCTCTCAAACTAGCTTAATTACTCGTATTGGTAGGGGGTCATATATTTTGCACGGACCCCACGTCGAAACATGCTCACAGACCGTGGAGGTTAATGCAACGGCAATCCGCTCTCACAAATCGTCCCTGCGTACAAGTTTTGCTCTTGATATATCCTTCTCGATACGCAGTTCCCATGGGCTGTGGTAGACCACTATTTCGTCACAGGCCGTTATTTTTAATCACTTGCATATTCGGCCCTGCGGTTTTAGCATGCGGAGTGTCATCAGGATCGAACGACTTTCTTGGGTGGTTTTTTTTTTTTTTTTTGCTTACTGTGTATATCCGTAACAGTTTTACAAACCCGCCACTTATTAGATCGTCTGGCTAATTGGAGTGTAGCACTCATTGAACTTCTCTTTCAGAATTCGGGCACCCATTGGACGTGCGCAAAGCTCGAGCATCAACTGGACATGCGCAAAACTCCAGCACCCTTTGGGTTTCCGGAAAGTCTTCGCATATGGGTCACAGTAATTTAGTTGTAGAGTATGTTGTCCTGGATCAACGAAGTATGTGTAAAATTCAGACTGAGTATTAATAAAAGAAAAGCCAGTCGTTGTTTCTGAGAGAGGAACTGTTATCACTGAGCGAGAAATGGGTTACATGATGAAATTAGTAAGCCAATGAATTCGACTTTAAAAGTCACCTGCCTTAGGAGAATTTCACGTGAATGATGGCTTGTCGGTAAAAAGTCCGGAATGGCTGTGTGCGAAACTGTAATTGTTTGTAACATCTGGTAGTAAAACCTGTAACGTACTACGTGATATGACGTAGATCACGTACTACTGAGGTAACACATGAGACAAACCGACAGTGAAGCAACGATAAGATAAGTCTGACGGCATAGTTCAATTGGGAGAACAGCCGCTCCGGAGTAGGAAGATGTGACTTCGCTTTCACATCTACAAACGTTACAAACTCAGGTAACTGCAGAAGAGACACACCAGTCATGGAGAGATGGTTTCTTTACAGGGGTGGGTTGCAGCTAGTCTCGTTCGGATAATGTGCGGAATGAATGCGTTGCAGATATGTAATGTGAAGCAAAATGTTGTTGTGTAATGTGAAGCAAAATGTTGTTATGTTATGTGAAGCAAAATGTTGTGTAACGTGAAGCAAAATATTGTTGTGTAATGTACAGCAAAATATTGTTGTGTAATGTGAAGCAAAATGTTGTTGTATAATGTGAAGCAAAATGTTGTTATGTAATGCGAAGCAAAATGTTATGTTATGTGAAGCAAAATGTTGTGTAACGTGAAGCAAAATATTGTGTAATGTAAAGCAAATTATTGTTGTGTAATGTACAGCAAAATATTGTTGTGTAATGTGAAGCAAAATATTGTTGTGTAATGTAAAGCAAAATATTGTTGTGTAATGTGAAGCAAAATATTGTTGTGTAATGTGAAGCAAAATGTTGTTATGTTATGTGAAGCAAAATGTTGTGTAGCGCGAAGCAAAATATTGTGTAATGTACAGCAAAATATAATTGTATAATGTGAAGCAAAATATTGTTAGCGGGGGTGGAGACAATTATTCTGAGTTGGTTCGACCGTACTGAGGGAGTAAGTAAAGAGGTGCTAAGAGAATTTATTCCGTCCAAGTGGCAGGGAAAAAAGGCAAAGTGAGGGTGAGGAAATCATAGGAGGACCTGATTCAGAAATGGATGCAAAAGAAACAAAAATAATGGGTGTGAAGCAGAAAATGTATCGTGCGAGAAGTGTGACGAATGTCAGTGAAGCTCGAGTAGTGTGCCTAGATCACTGTAAATGAAGATGTTTGATACATCAAGAGTAAGTGAAATCTAACGCTATCAGTAACTTTGTTTTGGCAGATGACCTTGCTTTGAAGAGCTACCTACCCTCTGCAACTCAGATAATGGCTTATGTATGTATGCATGTACGACGGTATGAAATTCCAAGCGGCTGGATTCAATCCCAGACACACATAGTCTGTTTATTTGGAAAAAAAATGGCGCATGGGCCATCTTTGACCAAAGAGGGCCGAAAAATAGGACAAAAATATCTTTCGAACATCAGCTCGAGGAGACGTTTTTCTAGGCAAGTGGAGAAACCTACTTACTTTCAGCGTGGTTGACCTACCTGCACTCGTGCTTTAAACCACTGGGTAAGAGTTGACCACCTTTCGATTATGTATGATTTACAGTTCATATACGTATAAAGAAAACAAAGGACGAAGCCAAGTAATAAAAATATTTTGTTTCGAAAGCCTTTCAGTAGTTTTTAAAGAAAATCGTTGCATTCTGTTCACTTATTCTGTCTGCAGTACCATTTTTTAAATTTCGTATTTTTTATGATTTCTCTACTTGTACCCAGCGCTATTACTGCATTGATATTTCCTTTTTTTTTTTTTTTTTTTAATACCGAAGGGAAAAGAGGTGTCACCGCAGACACTTTTTGTTCTGTGCTTATTTCGGGGCTCTCTTTTTAGTCTCCATATACAAAATTTTCAGCTTTTCCTGGAGGGAAAAAACTGAAAGAAAAGAATAAAGGAAAGAAATGTTGTTTGTCAGTGAGCAGAATATCTCTACTGCCAATTTTTTTGAAATCCCACGTGCTTGTGGTATATGATAGATCATTCTGAATTCCTCCTTTTCGCAACATTTTTAACCCGTTCTTTTGAAAAAAAAAAAAACAGAAGAAGAAGCACGTGCTTATAGTATCCCTATATCTGTCGGCCTGTCGTTGAATCCCATATCACTGTGCCTATCGGTCCGATTTCAATTTTTCTTTTTCTTCCTATAGATGAACTTTTTCTTATATGAACTATGAGAGATGTTCAAGTATAAATAAATATGAGAGATGTTCAAAATAAATAAACAACGCTACAAAAAGAAATTAAGAAGGAGATCACGTGTCAAGACGACAAACCTGCAGCGATTCATTCCGTCGATGTAGCGTAGTTGGTTAGAGCAACTCACTCCGGAGAGAGGAGACACGGATCCGATCCCCGCCGGATCTGAATCCCATTGAGAAGGTATGAGACATGTTAGAAAAACAGATTCCACAATGAGATGCATTATCTGGGCCAGTTAAAGTACTCTCTGCGGACGAGTCCCGATTCAACTTGGACTACCATGATGACCCATATGCATTAGACGGTACTGCGGTGAGCGTCTTTTTCCAGCATGCATTGTCGAGCGTCATACAGGCTGAACGCCAAGTGGGATGGCGTGGGGTGCCGTGGGGTGTGAACGCCTGGTATGCTGTAGGCGTAAATGTACCTCAGCACCTTGTTTAAGCAGCATAACTCG
Organism: Macrothele yani; assembly: GCA_039090855.1. Lineage (NCBI taxonomy): Eukaryota > Metazoa > Arthropoda > Arachnida > Araneae > Macrothelidae > Macrothele > Macrothele yani. The sequence continues at coordinate 153,649,140 of CM077011.1, forward strand.
GACAAAAGGAGGTCCAACCAGATGTTAAACGAAAGTTTGTAATTTAGTGACCGCTACGTGTATAATCCTGTTAAATCCGCAAACCTGAGATGTTCTGTTTTTCACTCAACCCAGGAAACTGTGATCTGCTGTTTTGTTTGTTGACTACATATTCCGTCTTTGTTATTGTCATTTCATTTGTAAAACCGTTGAAAAAGATACCATTATCTTTACTGCAAAGCAGGGGAAAAACTGTTTTCAAATAGCTTCACTTAACTGCATCGTGAAAAAAAAAAAAGAAAAAAATAGTGGTAAAAAAAAAAAAGCGAAAAGGCACACTTTTTGAATTTTTATCATTTAACACGTTCACCGCGTTGCGACCCACAGGTGGGTCGTAACGCGTTAACTTCTACATTTCTCAGAGGAGGGAAAAAAGTGTATACACATAAATCTGTAGTGGATATCAGTCACTTTATGTATATATCTTTAAATGACCCACCGGTGTGTCGTACAGTACTGTATTGAAACAGTTACGACCCCACCGGTGGGTCGTAACGCGTTAACTTCTACATTTTTCAGAGGAGGAAAAAAAAAGTTTATATACATAAATCTGTAGTGAACATCAGTCACTTTATGTATATATCTTTAAACGACCCACCGGTCTGTCGTACAGCACTGTATTGAAACAGTTACGACTCCAGTCGTAACGTACTACAAAAAAATCGCCGAAAAACATCGCCGCAACGAACGTGTTAAGTAATTTTATTCATTTAATTTTTATTTCAAAGATTATACAGATTAAGAATGGGACGACGATGATAAAAACAAATTGATGATCAAAATTCGTAGCCTTGCTCCCCTATAGGCCGGCTCTTGGTCTTTCTACAGAATTAATTTTTTTGCTATGTGTTGCAACATGGGTGGGCTTTTGGCATAGGCGAGCTAGGACTCTGCCTATGGCCGCCAATTCAAGGGGCCACGGATTTTAATCATACATCGATTTTCTGTCATCATCCAATTTTTAATCTGAATTATCTTTAACAAAAAAAAATCACTAAAAAGATAAACAATCGAAGTACGCCTTTTCTCTTGTCCCACTAGTTTTTTGGGGGGATCCCGCTAAGTGAATCTATATAAAAACAGCTGTTCCCCTTCTTTCTGCTTTGCAGTGAAGTTTAGTTTCTTTTCCACAGGCTTTTCATGTAAAACGGTAATAACAAAGGAGAAATGCGTAGGCAGTAAACAAAACGCCAGGCAAAAGTTTCTGGGCTTGAGTGAAAATCAGAACGTCTGGGATTTGTTAATTTAACCGAATTACAGTTCCCACACTTATGACTACAGTAGATCGTTTGACTAATGTAATTTTAGCAAATTATAGAAATTATTACACTCTATATCGGAAAGCATTTTTAGCACGTCTTTTGTAAAAAAAGATCGTGCTTATGTTATCCGTTTGTCCGTCCATCCGTCTATACCCACGATATCTCTGCAACTATATGTCCGATTTAAAAATTCATTTCGCATTGGGAAGTTTGAAATATGCAAATGATGATCCTCCATTTCGTTTTTTTTTTTTTACGAAGTACAATTTCGCCGCTAGAGGCCGTAAATGTAGATGATGTCGAATTAAAAAATACGTTTCATCCCAAATATTTGCTTCTAAACATCCGATTGAAAAAATTATTTCATCTTTCAATTCCATTTATGTCGAAGAATATTTTTGATATAGTTACTTTTGTCAAATTATGCATTGATTTTCCGCTAGGGGGCGTAAAAGTAAATTACACTTTTCCCGATAACACTTCTTCTAAAACTCCGATTTGAAAACTTTTTCTTCAGCGGATACATTTCCTGATGGAAAATCTTTTGCACATAATTTCTAATTTTTGGTAAAGAATACTTTGGCCACCAGGTTGCGTAAGTGTTAATTTTTGCTTCTGATGTATTTGCCATAAAATCGGAGCTTCTAAACTATCGATTGAAAAACTTCTTTCGTGGACTGATGCCACTCACATCGATAAACCTTTTCGAAATATTTCCTTCTTAAGATATTCCACAGTTTCTCCGCCAGGGAGCGTAGATGTTTATCGTATTTTTGTCAATATCTCTACTTCTAGGAGTCCGATTTAAAAAAATACCATCTTTGTTGGATAGTGTTTTCCGTGTGACATGTTTTTCATATAATTTCAAAATTTTCAAGTAATTCATAGACTTTCCGCTAGGGGGCATAGCGGTAAATTGCGTTTCCCCCTACATCTCTGCTTCTCAATCTCCGATTTGAAAATTTCTTTCTGCCCCGGATGCAGCTCCTGATGGGAGATCGTTTGCACATAATTTCTACTTTTTGTAAAAAATGGTTTGGCTACCAGGGGCGTAAATCTTAATTTCCGCTTCTGATGTATTTGCAGCAAAATATGAGCTTCTAAATTCTCGATTGAAAAAAAAAAAAAGTCGTTTGTAGACCGATACTACTCATATCGAAAAACCTTTTAGAAACATTTCTTCTTAAAATAATGCACGGTTTCTACGCCAGGGGCGTAGATGTTAATCGTATTTTTGTCAATATGTCTACTTCTAGGAGTCCGATTTGAAAAATTCCTTCTTTGTTGGATACTGTTTTCAGTGTGACATGTGGTTCATATAACTTCAAAATTTTCAAGTAGTTCATAGACTTTCCGCTAGAGGGCGTAGAGGTTAATTGCGTTTCCCCCTATATCTCTGCTGCTAAATCTCCGATTTAAAACATTCTTTCTGCACCGGATACAGCTCGTGATGGGAAATCATTTGCACATAATTTCTAATTTTTGTAAAAAATGGTTTAGCCACCAGGTGGCGTAAGCCTTAATTTCCGCTTTTAATATATTTGCAGCAAAATATGAGCTTCTAAATTCTCGATTGAAAAAAAAGTCGTTTGTTGACCGATACTACTCATGTCGACAAACCTTTTAGGAACATTTTCTTCTTGAAATAATGCATCGTTTCTACGCCAAGGGGCGTAGGTGTATACCTTATTTTTGTCAATATCTTTACTTCTAAGAGTCCGATTTGAAAAACTTCTTCTTTGTTGGATAATGTTTCCAATGCGAAATGTTTTTACTATGAATTCAAAATTTTCAAGTTAATCATAGCCTTTCCGCTAAGGGGCACAAAAGTAAATTGCGTTTTCTGCGTTATTTCTGCTTCTAAAACTCCGATTTGAAAAATTCTTCCTGTATCGCATACAAGACCTAATTGAAAATATTTTTCACATAATTTCTAATGTTTGGTAAAGAATGGTTTGGCCACCAGGGGTCATAAGTGTTAATTTCTGCTTCTGATGTATTTGTAGCAAAATCTGGGCTCCTGAAAACTCGACTAATTTTTTTTTTCTTGGACCGATACCGTTCATATACATAAACCTTTTGAGAATACTTTCTTCCTAAAATAATGCATGGTTTTCCCACCAGGGGACGTAAAGTCACATCTTATTTTTGTCGATATCTCTGTTTCTAAGAGTTCGTAAGCTCACGATTCCGCTTACAGCAATATCTGAGGGATTAAAAACCCGATTTAAAAGCTTCTTTCTTCCGTCAGATACTATTGTTTTCCATACCAGTTGTGAATAGCTTTGATAAATTTTATTTGCGTCAGAACGGATTCAAAAGACGTGCTTATTACACCCGAAAATTCGATGTCATCTTTCTTAATGGATAGTGTTTTCAGTGTGACATGTGGTTCATATAACTTCAAAATTTTCAAGTAGTTCATAGACTTTCCGCTAGGGGGCGTTGAGGTAAATTGCGTTTCCCCCTATATGCCTGCTTCTAAATCTCTGATTTGAAAAATTCTTTCTGCGCCGGATACAGCTCCAGATAGAAATTCATTTGCACATAATTTCTAAATTTTTGTAAAAAAATGATTTGGCCACCAGGGGGCGTAAACCTTAATTTACGCTTCTGATGTATTTGCAGCAAAATATGAGCTTCTAAATTCTCGATTGAAAAAAAACGTCGTTTGTAAACCAATACTACTCATGTCGACCAACTTTTTAGTAACATATTCTTCTTAAAAAAAAGCACGGTTTTCCCACCAGTGGGCGTAAAATCACATCTTATTTTGTGTCGATATCTTGTTTCTAAGAGTCCGATTTGAAAAATTATTTCGGAGTTGCAGAGCGTTTCCGGTGCGAAATGTTTCTCATATAAATTCATGTTTTTCTTAACGCACAAGTCTGCAACCAAAGGGCGTAAGCTCACAATTCCGTTTACAGCAATATCTGAGGGATTAAAAACCCGATTGAAAAACTTCTTTCTTCCGTCAGATACTATTGTTTTCCATACCGGTTCCATTGATTTTGAATAGCTTTGACAAATAAAATTTGCTTCAGAACGGATTCAAAAGACGTGCGTATTACACCCGAAAATTCGGTGTTATCTTTCTTGTTTTTTCTGGTTTGGGTTTTCTACAACAGTTGTAAACAGTATGATTAACGTTAAACCTTAAGTTATGTGCCCAAAAGTTTATGCAGAAATAATCACGAAACAACAAGCTACAATCACATTTACAAATAAGCATATTGTAGGCAGCATTCGGAGATGTTCAGAAAATTTGAGGTAAGCCCGGAAACTTTTGCCTGGCGTTTTGTTCATATATTTTCAATAAAACTTTTGTGCATTTTTTTCAAATTTCAGTTTCTTGTCATTGAGGGGAAATACGTTACTCAGATATGTTTGAAAACTGATATTTTAATAACAGCTAAGCATCATGCCCGTTTTTCAGTTAAAAATACCATTAGGGGCCGCCAAAGTAAATCTTTGCCTAGGGCCAGCCCTGGTTAGCAAATTACATCACTGTGTGTGTGTTAAAATTTCAGAAAAATTCCACTAACTGTCGCTTCAGATTTCAGAGAGAAATGATCAATTATTTTCTTTTAGTTATTCTGTTTCTGCATACTTTAAGAAAATCTGTTATACGAGGCAGTAAATTTTACTTTCTAGGGGAAAGTGAATTACGCTGCTCACGGAAAATATTTTGATATTCAAATGGTTTTCCTCCGATAAAATAAAGAATTTTAAACAAATAGTTGACTTGTTTTCACAGCTCAGCCTCGAAGGTTTTCCTACAAAGTCTGGACGGTTCAAGAATTGTTTTGAATTCTATATTTTCCCCTGAGTTTGTGCATACACAAGGGCAGAGCAATTTACTGGGTCCCGCTAATACGTTTCGCCTGAGGCAGGCCAAGGCAGTCGCCTGTAACATTTCCTCATTCTTTGAAGACTACGAATTCCGTCCCACCCTTCTTTTCACCAAAAGCACCCGAAAACCACTAGCTTTAGTCTGCAAAACAAAGAACTAAAAAAAGAAAAAGAAAAGTCATGTGAATCCCTTTTATATACCTCGCTCAAGCATTCTCAACCATTCTGGAGATACTTTATGTCAAGATCAGAATCAAATGAAAATATTCGCCCAGATTTTATCATTTTCTTTGGTTGATATGGCAATAAAAATACGACTAGCCTTTCACTCAACTGTAACGTTTACACACGGTTTTTTTTTCTATGTTATTTGGGAAAAAAGTTGGAAAACAGGAATTTTGCTTTCACTTCTCAAAACAGAAATTTATTGCTTCATGGGCAGAGGCGTAAATGGGCATTTTTTCGCCCGGGGCAAGCCTCCCCCCCCCCCCATCAGTCTTTATATCACATGTCTTTCAACATACGGTGCTCAAAATTAAAGGATAATTTATAAATTTGTACATAACTCGAAATAGTTACGATGATTTTCAACGAAATTTGGTAAATCTCATGGGCGGATAGAGTCGACGAAACCAGGCCGGGGATTTTTGTCTCGTACTCCATCCACTACATAAATACACGTTCCCACACGGAAACACCTCATAAATTCCCTCATTAAAAAGATTCTGTTAACTCCTGGATGAAATAGAATTGTTGAACTATACATTGTAAAACTAATTCAGTCGTGAAAAAATTTTAGCAGCAATTTAAGGGTGAAGGAATTTTAAAGATCCATTCATGATGGAATTAGCATATAAAATCATGCTCACGACAGGGTGCCGTACCAGATAATTATACACTCATCGTCAAAAAAAATAGTTGCACCCAGAAGGAAGCAACCGTCAGGAACGAAACTTGGTGGGTAAGTTTGACATCGTGAGACATGCAAATGATTCAAGTATCACGCTGGGCAGCGCATGTGACGCAAGCAAGGAGGGGTCGTAGCGCTGTGCCTGACTAGCTATATAAGGTCGTCTCATTGCGCGAGCTTGCCCTTCTGACTCGTGCTGTTGTGTTGGTTGCATCTTTTGCAAGTGAAGTATGCCTCACAGAAAAGTTCGGAAGCCATTCGAGCAGTTGGAGGAGTACGGCAGGGGCCGCATCGTCGGGCTCCGGGAAAGTCTTATCGCCTTACTGCGCGGAGTACTGGTCGCGCGGATATCATCATAGCACGCCGTTGGGCCGCCTCGGTGGCGCAGTGGTCTAAGGCGTTGGCCTCTGATCATTCGTCCGTAAGGAGTCCGGGTTCGAATCCCGGTCAGGCATGGATGTTGCGTTTGTCTTACGGCACTGGCTCTCTCCCTTCCCTGGAACCAGTGACCCTAAATTAGGGACGGGCGACTGCTTATAGCCCACTGAGTTGCTCACGGTGGTCGTTAAACCTCCAATAATAAAAAAAAAAAAAGCACGCCGTTGGCGGTAGTTGATAGAGCAGGGAACTCAGCAACGACAGGAAGGGTCTGGGAGACCTAGACGGACCACGGAGAGAGAGAGAGGACCGACGAGTTGTGCGACATGCGCGGAGTGACGTAACAGCCACGATTGTGAATATTCAGCGAGCAGTGGGGCCCTCCATGCCTCGTCCTATTAGTGTCAGTACCACTAGCACCACTACACGACGCAGACCGTTACGACGACTGCCCTTAACACTATTTCATCGTCGCCAAAGACTGCAATGGTGTTTTGACACAATGTCATGGAGCTACTCAGAATGGTACCGGGTGATCTTCAGTGACGAGTACCGCTTTTGTCTTGGAGGAGACGACCAAATAATCCGTGTGTGGAGGCACCGCGGTCAGCGTCAAGATGAACAGTTTGTTGTCGAGCGCCACACGTCCAGAAGGCCTGGGGTACAATTGCCAACGATGCCAGATCACCTTTGGTGTTCATTACAGGCACTTTGACAGCCCAACGTTACGTTAATGAGGTCCTGCAACCAGTGGCCCTACTTTTTCTGAACGCTCACACAGGTGCGATTTTCCAACAGGACAACGTTCGTCCGCATACTGCTGCTCTCTCGAGAACTTGCCTTCAAGGCGCTGACACTCTGCCATGGCCAGCCGCATCGCCAGACCTAACGCCGATCGAAGATGCGCGGGATGTAATTGGGCGCGCTATCCACACTCCACCTCTACCGCACAATCTGCAGGAACTGCGTGAGAAGATTCAAGCTGCATGGGATGGCTTATCGCAGGACACCATTACGAACCTGTATAACTCCATGCCGAGACGTCTAGCATGCTGTATGAGCAAACATGGCGGCCCTTCGCCATACTGAGAGACACTACTTATCGGCGTGTAGCTCAATAAATACTGCCCATATCAGTCTCAATGTTTAATCATTTATTGTTCCTGGTAACCTTTAATTTCCTCCCAAATAGCATTGCAATCCGACACGTCCTTCTGGGTGCAATTATGTTTTTGACGATGAGTGTATTTATTTGGTCACTGACCTTCTACTGCGCAACGGTATTCATACCACTTACTTGAATAGACGCCTTTTTTTTAAAGTCTACCCATTATTTTGACTCATGAATTACCATTTTGATCCATGAACCACTGCCAGTAGGTCGTTGTTTCTTTTAAGATTAATGTGGGTGGGACAGGGATATCTGAACATCTCTGCCGAAGAATCGCTTTGTGATCTGTGCCTGTACGTGGATAAGGGTGTGGGGATCATGGGCCATCAAAATTGTTACTAGTGCCTCCTTCAGGATTACAAAAGAAGAGCAGAACCTGCCATTGTCCATTTTGGTCCACGTCCAACGACTTACGTTTAGCCGTAGCTATCTTAATTTATTTATAACAGCGCGCTTGGTCCAGCGATAAGTGTATCACCGGAGCACAAAGAATTATACTTTGTCATTTTAGAGCAAACGCTCAACATACACTATAATTGACAAAGGTCACCGGACACCCCTTCAAAAGCAAATGAATGGATCCGCTGCGTTGTTAAGATGCGTGGTACAGCTGCAAACGGTATAAAAACAAGCCTGCAGCTGACCGCGATCATACCGCACTGTGAGATTGAGTGAAAATGTCGCGGCGGGAGAGAACTGACTTTGAGAAAGGAAAGATTGTTGGGTGTTATATTAGTGGGTTGTCCATAAGAGAAACCGAGAGGCGTTTAAACATACCCAAGTCAACTGTTTTGGATGTACTGAAAGAGTGGAAGACACATGGCGTGCCTGAAACTTCAAAACGTCCCGACAGACCAAAGAAAATCAGTGATGGAGGCAACGGCGGATTTACCACTAGGCCAACTAGGCCGCGGCCTAGGGGCCCCAGGCTCTAGAGGGGCCCCATGTGTAGAATCCAGAAAAACGGAGAGCATGGAACAGAAAAACTTAGAAAAGAGATGTACCGTTATTTTAATTTACTTCAATAAAATAAATTAGTGGTAATTTTTTATTTTATCTTGAATGATAACTAAAGAAATAAGAACGTAATAATAGCTCTATTGCGAGCACGCCCGTGTTCGTACGAGTGCGATAGAGAGCGCATTCGACGTAAAGTGTAGTTCTTTACATTTTGACTGTGCGATAGAGAGCGCATTCAAATGTAAAGTGTTGTTCCTGGATAAGCATGAACCTCTTTGACTATGTTTACAATAAAATTTTTATAACCTTTAATTTAATAAGTTAAATCAAAATAATTTTTATTTAAATAATTCTTATATAACAATAAAATTATACTACCAATTATTATATTCTTAACTTAAAGATAAGTTTATTAGAAAATCTTATAGGAGCAAATTCAGATATGGATGGCCGGGTGAAAGGGAGGGGGACGCATAGAAAATTTGGCCTAGGGCCCCAAACTCCTTAAATCGGACACTTGATAGAGAACGTCGAAGCCTCAGTAGAGTCGTTACAGCTAATCGACGGAGTACTGCACAAGACCTCAGTGTACAGGTGAGTAAAAATGCTGGAACCTCGGTATGTACACATACCATTCCCAGAGAACTTCATTCCATGGGTTACCGTGGTCGTGCGGCTGCTCATAAGCCTTTCATCCCCATTCGGAATGCTACTCGTCGTTTACCATGGTGCAACATTTATCATGGAACGTAGATCAGTGGAAATGGGTCTTATGGACTGATGAATCCAGATACACGATCCATCAGTCTGATGGCCTTGTGTGAGTATGGCGGCAGCCGAGGGAACGCTATTTACCACAGTGTATTGTTCCTACAGTCAAGTTTGGAGCTGACAGTGTACTCGTGTGGTGGTGTTTTTCGTGGTATGGTCTCGGCCCATTGGTTATTGTGGACCAACCTGTTAACCAGCACCTCTACCTTGATATTCTGGAAAATTATGCCCTACGAACTCTGTGGCAATACTATGGAACCGAGTCTTGGTGGCACCAGCAGGATAATGCACCGAGCCATAAAGCAAGGACTTTTGCGGCGTGGTTTGACGATAATTCCGTGTCGTGTGTGGACTGGCTAGCACAGAGCCCTGATGTTAATCCCATAGAGCACCCATGGGATGAATTAGAGCGCTACATAAGAAGTTTGGAAACAAGGCCTACTACTAAACAACAGTTAGCGGCAGCATTATGTATACTGAATGGAAGCGCATACCTCACGCTGTGTTCCAAAACTTTGTCGAAAGCATGTCTGGAAGGTTCAGTGCATGCATTAAGGCCAAAGGTGGACCAACACCATACTAATGTATGTCAATAAATGCTATCATGTGTTTCTCTTCTAGGTGTCCTGTGACTTTTGTTAATATAGTGTATATATAGATAGAAGGAAAAGCCAATTTTTTTAAAGACAAAAAAGTTTTAGACAGAAAATATAGAGCTCAAATGAAGTTAACGATTCTTATTCATAAGTACCAAAATAATAATTTGTTCTTTCCAAAGAATCCAGACCAAGAGGATACTAGAAATAGTGGGCCATTTGGTCCACCGGGAAATATCCCGTAGGGCCAATCCACCCCTGAAGACATTTATCATTACGTAAGCAGAAGAAAATCCTCATTCTCCTCTCCTCAACCCGACGCTTGGTCGGTGACATGGGTTATCCCCCACAAGGTGACTCCCATGCTAGACAACCCTGGGAAATGGAAGTGGTGGGTTCCCGTTACCTTCCACTTCGCAGTACGGGGATCAGGGACAAAGTGCATCCGGGGCTGACTTTACAGGGAACCATCGACGCATTCGCTTTCCCAAACACACAGGAAGTCTGCGGAAAACCACGGAAAAACTGCATACTATATGGCGGGCAGGACTGGGGTTCGAAGCCCGGTCAGAAACGTCAGCCTCCCACACTGCACACAATGCGTCAAACTACTGCGCCATTCCCGTAGTAGGAAATTCGTAATCGTATGATTTGCATATGTTAATGTAAATATCATAATCTTGTAATTTACAAGCAGTCCATGGAATAGTATATAAAGTATGTTGCTTAAAATATGCGGCATTTCAATATGCACGAGGGTTGTGCCGAAAGTAATGCGAAAGTGGGCAACATTTTTATTAACTGACCGAGGTCGTTCAAATTGCGTATGACGGTAGAGTAACTCTTTCTCTATACAAAAGGTACTACTCAACATAGTCTCCATCATAGGCGATGCATCGAATCCTCTTTGAAAAAATTCAGGTGTGGACTGCTGCTTTGCCCACTTCTTCACAGCCACTTTAACCTCGTCTGTGTCATCAAATCGTTGTCCACGGAGACTGTCCCTCATTGGACCGAACAGGTGGAAGTCGGAGGGTGCCAGATTTGGGCCGTACGGTGAATGGGGGACCGCCGACCAGCCTAATTTGCTGATCGCCTGATTTGTTGCCAAAGATGTGTGTGGTCTCGCATTGTCATGGTGAATGTGGATCCTTTTCAGATTCTTGTTTAATCTCTACCTCCTCATGGCTTCTCTCAGCTCCTTGAGTGTCTCAATGTGCCTCTCGCTGGTCACGGTACGGCCACGTTCCTGAAAATCAAGGAGAATGACACCCCTGTCATCCCAAAAAACATTCACCATGACTTTCTGTGCTGATCGCTGGCTCTTGAACTTCTTATGCCTTGGTGAAGAGGTGTGACGCCATTGCATGGATTGATTCTTCGTTTCAGCAACAACTGTTCACCATGACTTTCTGTGCTGATCGCTGGCTCTTGAACTTCTTAGGCCTTGGTGAAGAGGTGTGATGCCATTCCATGGATTGATTCTTCGTTTCAGCTACAACTGTTCACCATGACTTTCTGTGCTGATCGCTGGCTCTTGAACTTCTTAGGCCTTGGTGAAGAGGTGTGACGCCATTTCATGGATTGATTCTTCGTTTCAGCAACAACTGTTCACCATGACTTTCTGTGCTGATCGCTGGCTCTTGAACTTCTTAGGCCTTGATGAAGAGGTGTGACGCCATTCCATGGATTGATTCTTCGTTTCAGCAACAACTGTTCACCATGACTTTCTGTGCTGATCGCTGGCTCTTGAACTTCTTAGGCCTTGGTGAAGAGGTGTGACGCCATTCCATGGATTGATTCTTCGTTTCAGCAACAACTGTTCACCATGACTTTCTGTGCTGATCGCTGGCTCTTGAACTTCTTAGGCCTTGATGAAGAGGTGTGACGCCATTCCATGGATTGATTCTTCGTTTCAGCAACAACTGTTCACCATGACTTTCTGTGCTGATCGCTGGCTCTTGAACTTCTTAGGCCTTGATGAAGAGGTGTGACGCCCTTCCATGGATTGATTCTTCGTTTCAGCAACAACTTTTCACCATGACTTTCTGTGCCGATCGCTGGCTCTTGAACTTCTTAGGCCTTGATGAAGAGGTGTGACGCCATTCCATGGATTGATTCTTCGTTTCAGCAACAACTGTTCACCATGACTTTCTGTGCTGATCGCTGGCTCTTGAACTTCTTAGGCCTTGATGAAGAGGTGTGACGCCATTCCATGGATTGATTCTTCGTTTCAGCAACAACTGTTCACCATGACTTTCTGTGCTGATCGCTGGCTCTTGAACTTCTTATGCCTTGGTGAAGAGGTGTGACGCCATTCCATGGATTGATTCTTCGTTTCAGCAACAACTGTTCACCATGACTTTCTGTGCTGATCGCTGGCTCTTGAACTTCTTAGGCCTTGATGAAGAGGTGTGACGCCATTCCATGGATTGATTCTTCGTTTCAGCAACAACTGTTCACCATGACTTTCTGTGCTGATCGCTGGCTCTTGAACTTCTTAGGCCTTGATGAAGAGGTGTGACGCCATTCCATGGATTGATTCTTCGTTTCAGCAACAACTGTTCACCATGACTTTCTGTGCTGATCGCTGGCTCTTGAACTTCTTAGGCCTTGATGAAGAGGTGTGACGCCATTCCATGGATTGATTCTTCGTTTCAGCAACAACTGTTCACCATGACTTTCTGTGCTGATCGCTGGCTCTTGAACTTCTTAGGCCTTGGTGAAGAGGTGTGACGCCATTCCATGGATTGATTCTTCGTTTCAGCAACAACTGTTCACCATGACTTTCTGTGCTGATCGCTGGCTCTTGAACTTCTTAGGCCTTGGTGAAGAGGTGTGACGCCATTCCATGGATTGATTCTTCGTTTCAGCTACAACTGTTCACCATGACTTTCTGTGCTGATCGCTGGCTCTTGAACTTCTTAGGCCTTGATGAAGAGGTGTGACGCCATTCCATGGATTGATTCTTCGTTTCAGCAACAACTGTTCACCATGACTTTCTGTGCTGATCGCTGGCTCTTGAACTTCTTAGGCCTTGATGAAGAGGTGTGACGCCATTCCATGGATTGATTCTTCGTTTCAGCAACAACTGTTCACCATGACTTTCTGTGCTGATCGCTGGCTCTTGAACTTCTTAGGCCTTGGTGAAGAGGTGTGACGCCATTCCATGGATTGATTCTTCGTTTCAGCAACAACTGTTCACCATGACTTTCTGTGCTGATCGCTGGCTCTTGAACTTCTTAGGCCTTGATGAAGAGGTGTGACGCCATTCCATGGATTGATTCTTCGTTTCAGCAACAACTGTTCACCATGACTTTCTGTGCTGATCGCTGGCTCTTGAACTTCTTAGGCCTTGGTGAAGAGGTGTGACGCCATTCCATGGATTGATTCTTCGTTTCAGCAACAACTTTTCACCATGACTTTCTGTGCCGATCGCTGGCTCTTGAACTTCTTAGGCCTTGATGAAGAGGTGTGACGCCATTCCATGGATTGATTCTTCGTTTCAGCAACAACTGTTCACCATGACTTTCTGTGCTGATCGCTGGCTCTTGAACTTCTTAGGCCTTGATGAAGAGGTGTGACGCCATTCCATGGATTGATTCTTCGTTTCAGCAACAACTGTTCACCATGACTTTCTGTGCTGATCGCTGGCTCTTGAACTTCTTATGCCTTGGTGAAGAGGTGTGACGCCATTCCATGGATTGATTCTTCGTTTCAGCAACAACTGTTCACCATGACTTTCTGTGCTGATCGCTGGCTCTTGAACTTCTTAGGCCTTGATGAAGAGGTGTGACGCCATTCCATGGATTGATTCTTCGTTTCAGCAACAACTGTTCACCATGACTTTCTGTGCTGATCGCTGGCTCTTGAACTTCTTAGGCCTTGATGAAGAGGTGTGACGCCATTCCATGGATTGATTCTTCGTTTCAGCAACAACTGTTCACCATGACTTTCTGTGCTGATCGCTGGCTCTTGAACTTCTTAGGCCTTGATGAAGAGGTGTGACGCCATTCCATGGATTGATTCTTCGTTTCAGCAACAACTGTTCACCATGACTTTCTGTGCTGATCGCTGGCTCTTGAACTTCTTAGGCCTTGGTGAAGAGGTGTGACGCCATTCCATGGATTGATTCTTCGTTTCAGCAACAACTGTTCACCATGACTTTCTGTGCTGATCGCTGGCTCTTGAACTTCTTAGGCCTTGGTGAAGAGGTGTGACGCCATTCCATGGATTGATTCTTCGTTTCAGCAACAACTGTTCACCATGACTTTCTGTGCTGATCGCTGGCTCTTGAACTTCTTAGGCCTTGGTGAAGAGGTGTGACGCCATTCCATGGATTGATTCTTCGTTTCAGCAACAACTGTTCACCATGACTTTCTGTGCTGATCGCTGGCTCTTGAACTTCTTAGGCCTTGGTGAAGAGGTGTGACGCCCTTCCATGGATTGATTCTTCGTTTCAGCAACAACTTTTCACCATGACTTTCTGTGCCGATCGCTGGCTCTTGAACTTCTTAGGTCTTTGTGAAGAGGTGTGACGCCATTCCATGGATGGATTCTTCGTTTCAGCAACTGACAGCCGTGCAACTCAAGCAGCGGACGAGTCCTCATACTGTTTATGAGGGTATTGGTGAAGTCTTGAGGGACTAATGACCACTCCTCAACAAAAGTTGATGTGAGTTCTTGAAGTGTTTTTGGCGGAGGGCTGCCGATCTGCAGTGTGTCTCTCTAGAGCATCCTGAAAATACTCAATGGGATTGAAACCAGAGGATCTAGGTGGCCACTCCATTCGGCGAAAATCTTTCTCTTCGAGTCGATCGCCTATCAAAGAAGCCGGATGCGGCAGAGCCTTATCGCCCAGACGAATAAAATCTGAACCGATGGGTTCCCTGAATGATCTCACATTATTATCAAAAGTTATCGAACACCACAATGTTTTGAGACAAATGATTGTATTATTGCATTTGTGTTATTTTTGGCTTTTGCTTATATGACAGCTGCAACACGTCGAGGCATACGTACTACCAACCAATTTCCGGGAGGTCTCGGCAGGAATGACTCACCATTCGTCCTGCAAAGCTGCTGACCGAGTAGAATGCGAAGACGGTCGTTGTGGTCGATTTCGTACCGTCGCTCTAGTTTATCCCAGAGCTGTTCTATGGGATTAAAATCAGAACTCTGAGCAGGTCAGTCTATCAATTCCAATTCATTTTCAAGAAACCAGTCCTGAACACGACGTGCAGGTGTCAGGGATCTCGATCTTGTTGGAGCAGACAACGGTCATTTCCATAATACTGCCACACTGTTGGTAGGGATGTTGAGTAGTAGGGAAGGATTATCCACAACGTCGAGGTACACTCCAGAGTTCATGGTTTGTGGTATAATAACCAACGGGCTGAGTCCCATCCACGAAGAACAACTCCATACCATGATGGAGTAACCACCGAACTTAACAGCTGAAAGAACACAGTCCGACAAAAATCGTTCGCCGGAATGTCGCCAAATCCAAACACGCCGATGAGATTGGAAGAGTGAAAAGTGGGCCTCATCACTTCAAAGAACAGCTTTCCCGTCACCCACAATCCAGGAACGATGGGAGACACACCACTTCAAAGGATGATTCGTATTCACGGTAGCAATGTGTGGCTTGTGTGCCGTTGCTGTACCATAATAACCCACACTGTCCAACTCTGTGCGGATAGTTATGGTGCTAATTGAGCCATTACAAGCATTTATTACCTCAACAGCGATGGGGAAGGAAGAGAAAGAACGGGAATTCTTAACATTTCTTACCATGGCTCTTCTGTCATGTTCCGTCAGTTTGTGCGGCTTTCCAAAACACTTTTTGCAGTAGTTGCACCATCCTACTTCCATGTGTTCCCGACATTATTTACAGTTGATTTTGGTATGTTTAGTTTAGCTGCAATGCTCCGTATGGAAACGTTACTCAAATGACATCCTATGACCAGCCCGCGTTGGAACCCGGAAAGTTCACGTGCACGCGCCATATCAGCTTCAAAGTTGCTGATAACACGACAGAACGTTTCAGCTTTATATACGTACCTACGCGCTCACAGCGCACCTTCCTGCGCAACCGTTCTTTGCACTTAGCAAATATTTGGTAGTGTCCAAATACTTTTGATAATATAGTGTATGTTTCCAGGATATCGTACCTCAGGGCAGTAACAGAGACACTCTGAAAGATATGCAGTCTGTGTACCTGTTCACCAAGATTCTTCCCCAGACCAAACCACAATCGTCACCAGAGTAGTCCCTTTCTCTGATGTTAGAGTAACTGTTGCGGGGCCCTGACTGTCCAGATGAAAATACGTCACGAATCAATACTTAAGCTTATATTTAAGCTTAAGTATTGATTCGTGACGATACTTAAGCTGAATCAATACTTAAGCTGAATCACGATTCATTCGTGAAAAGAGCATTCGCCCACTGATATGAACTCCATGTGTGATGTTGGCAACTCCATGTTAAACGAACTCTCCAAGGGACAAAAGCCAGAGGGACACAAGTAATTCGTCTCCTTGCATGAAGGCATTGCTCTCAAACCCTTCTACAAAAAGTATGCATTGAAACCCTCGTTCCTATATCTACTGCAAGCTCCAAACAGAGTGCCCAGCGGACACCTCTCTGTTCCATCTGGCAGACAGACTCATATAGCGATCATTTGCAGCAATAGTGACTTTGCAACGGCCTTGTCCTGGTTGGCGACAAACGTCTGCTAAAACTGTCTCCAAATTATTCACAAGACATTTTGTTTCCTAAAAACAACCAATGAATTTACGAGAAAAATGAGAATAAAAAGATTGGTTATACCATTTCTGGTCATCAGATTTTGTTATTTCTATTGACAAATTTCATAGGTCACAGCGTGTTCTGACTTTTTTCTTCAAAATACGAAGACTTTTTATAGGAAGGTTGTACCGAAAGTCATGCAAAAGTGGGCATAACTTTTTTACTAACTGACAGGTCGTTCAAATTGCACATGGTGGTAGAGTAACTCTTTCTCTATACAAAGGTGCTAACTACTCAACATAGTCTCCATAACAAGCGATGCATGTGCGCCATCGTTGAACCCAACTCTCGAATCCTCTTTGAAAAAATTCAGGTGATGGCAGTTGTACCCATTTCTTCACAGCCACCTTCACCTCATCTGTGTCATCAAATCGTTTTTCCCGGAGACAGTCCACTCGCTGACGATTCGGTCGCAGATGATGGTACCCCACTGCGTGATTTGTCTTCAATGCTGGTTTCCACTTCTTTAAACTTCTTCATCCATCTGTGCACAGTGCTCTTGTCAATGGTGTCATCCCCTTAAACATTCTGTACCCTTCTGTTGATGTTTGACAGCCTGCACCCTTTCTTCGTCAAAAACTCAGTGACGGCACGTTGCTTCTGCTTGGAATCCATTATTTACCTGCAATGAAGAAGAAGGGTTACTATAGAGGAAGAGTTACTCTACCAATATGCGCAATTTCAACGACCTCTGTCAGTTAATAAAAAAGTTATGCCTACTTTTGCATTACTTTCGGTACAACCCTCGTATATGTAAACACAAAAGTGGATCAGCTATACTGCTCCTCAAAGTGACCTCACCTGCGATGCTACAGTTTCAAGTACACTGGTTCACAAGAAAAGTCACAAGAATTGTTTGTAACAAACCCATAAGTGAGAAAAAATTTTTATTACTCAACAGTTTATTTTGTTTCGTGGTTAAAGGATCATCATGGGCAACTCTAATGGCTATCAGAAGACACCCGATCTTTGCCTCCTGCCACTGGTTCCAGGGAAGGTAGACAGCCAGCGCCGTAAGACAGGTACACCGACCATGCCTCATCTGTAACTCGAGGCAGGGCACACTCGGACGAACGGTCAGAAGCTACCTCTTAGATGACTGTGCTGACGGGAAGAAACTCACAGTTTTCCTGTTATGTGTTTCAAAACATATGCAATTGTATTTGCCGAGACATGCCTGTTCCTAGAAGGAAGACTCGAAGCATTGGGAGCCACCAGGGTGTCTAATCCTCTGCGCTGGACGTGGGCTCCTACCACGGATGAGGCATCAATGGTATGCCTGTCTCCCGGCTCTGGCTCTCTCTTCTCCTTGGAACTGGTGGCCACAAATCAGGAAAACAGCCCAAGTGACGCAGTAGTCTAAGCGCTGGCTTCTGACTATTCGTCCGAGATGCGTAGGGGTTCGAATCCAGTGAGGCATGGATGTTGTGCTAGTCTTATGGCACTGGATATCTCCCTTTCCTGGAGCCAGTGGCCCTAAATTAGGGACGGGTGACTGCTAATTGTCCATCGAGTTGCTCACGGTGGTCGTTAAACTCCAAACAAACAAAAAAATTAGGGACGTGCGACCGCCTATAAACTTAGAGTCGTTCATGGTGTGATCGTCAATCCTCTCCCCCAAAATAAAAAAAATCAGTAAGATTGACCCAGGCATGCCATCTATGTCCAGTTATTCTAAGTACAGAATTTTCTCTGTAGGCGATCACTTGCATCGGCGCATGACATAATAAAAGACAATCTAATCCATAGAACAGAGAGGAGAAACAGTTTTTCGCCCCTGTGACGCAATGGTCTAAGCCAGTGATGGGCAAAATACTGCCCGCGGGCCAAATGCGGCCCTCGGGCAGGTTCAATGAGGCCCGCGACAGAATTCCAAATGCTATAATTTTTGTATTGTTTTTAATCAGGAAGAACGGGAAAAAATGCATTTCGTACTCGATTGCTCACTAATTAATGCGCTAATCACCCACGAAAGTTGCATTAACAGATTAACTGTTAATCATGAACAGTGATAATGTAACTTGCGAGGATGCTTTGCTATCAAAATCGTTACTCTCAACCGAATGTTACCTACAGTTGGTTGAGAGTGACGATTTTGATATCAAGCCCTGGCAGCCGACATTTACTGGTGTAGTCTGGTTCAGGTTTTAAAACTGGCAACTACGCTAGTTTCGGTTGTGAAACTGGCAACTTCAACTACGCCCCACCTCACTTCCATTTGCCGTTAGCTGTGGGTGGGCGAGTATGCACTTTCAGTCAGTCCGAACATCACATGTCCCGTGTCTAATCCGTCAGTTTATTAT
The DNA here is from genome assembly GCA_039090855.1 of Macrothele yani. Taxonomy (NCBI): domain Eukaryota; kingdom Metazoa; phylum Arthropoda; class Arachnida; order Araneae; family Macrothelidae; genus Macrothele; species Macrothele yani. The sequence continues at coordinate 153,668,192 of CM077011.1, forward strand.
TATTTGCTAGTTACTGTGAATGTTTGCGAAACGTTTCTGAGTTCACAAGATGACTACTAAAAACACAAAATTGATTCCGAATGCCGTGTTTTCAAAGAATAAGAATACTTTTTCACAACTTTTCAAAGAGGAATGGACTTGGAAGTACTTTTTTACAACGTTTAAAGGTAAGCCATTGTGTGAGAACCTATAGATGAAAACCTGAACTGAGGTTTCAAGATTTCATAGCTATAGATGGTGAGCAAGTGTTTTCACTTTGAAACTTCGAAAAAACGATGTTCGAAACAGACTGACTGACAGACATTTGGCTTCATTCCTGAGGGTCACCTCGTCCCAGTTGCAACCAGACTATAAAAAGTTGTTAGAAGCACAGTCACAGTTCCACTCATCCCACACTCCTTCATATACACTACCTACAGTGCGTAAATAACAGTTAATTACCTGTTAATATAACAATAGTTCTGTAAAATTTGCCATTTTAGCATTTCAATGACAAAAAAATATGTTAGCCCGCCTCATGTATACGTTCTTTTCTTTTGGCCCGCTCCCATAAAAGTTTGTCCACCACTGGTCTAAGCGCTGGCTTCTGACTATTCGTCTGAGATGGGTCTGGGTTCGAATCCCGAATGATGCATAGATGGTGTGTTTTTCTAACGGCACTGGCTTTCTCCCTTCCCTGAAACCAATGGACCTAAATTAGAGACGGGCGATTGCATTGAGTTGCTCAAGGTGGTCGTTAAACCCCCAAATAAAAAAAGTTGTTTGTTTGTGGAGTAGATATCTTCGTGGCGAAGTTCCCAACTGAATTGTAATACTGTGGAATATCCTATTAGAGGGCTTTGTTTTTAATGAAAAGATGTGCCATTTTGCTTCCTGTGTGGCATAATATATGTTTTCCATTTTTTAGTATGAATAGCCCTGCAGTTTTTGTACATTATTCATAAACCGATAAAACAGTGGTCGGCTCGTTGCGTTTTATCGGTCTACCAAAGAATGGCAACAATTGTTTCTGCCCTCAGCTGATTACCGTTCCAGGTCAGAGGGCCTCATCATCCAGTGTGTGTCACCTGTCAGACCTCGTAAAACAACGTCACTGTTGCGGTTTTGAAGTAATGCGGAACAAATGCCATAAAGACGTCTTAAGTGCTTGGGATGAACCTTTGGCAAGGCCGTAAATGACCTGTGAAATGTTGAGTTAAGGGTCTTAGCATACAGGACAATACCAACAGCTGAATTTCGTTCGCTAAAACCGAGCTTTAAAGCTAGACCTTAGAATGCATCCGTGTATTCGGCTGTAATTAGTTCGAGTGTCAAAAAAAAAAAAAAACAAAAAAAAAAAACGCACTAAAAGCAATTCTTTTTTATCCACTGTAAATTAAATCTGAAACAAATGCATGCTTATAAAACGGTCAGATCAGTTAGATTTTAAGATTAGCTTCCAATAAAAAAAACCTGACGAGAAATGAGTTCCGAGCAGTCATAACTCAGAAGGACTAGCTGAAATGCAGGATAAAACTAACCAAACGTGAAGACTTACATGAGCTATAAATTAATCTTTCCTACCTTCTACGATACAGGAAAAGGTATTGAAGCAGAGAAAGGAAACTTGTGCGGGATTGCATTTATTTTAAAATCATTTATCTGAAAAACTTCCCGACAAAAGCACCATAGCATTCATTTTCAAATCATTTGGTGTTCCATAATCTTCCCTGTCTTTTTTCCGTACTACCATCACCATAAAGCATTCTCAATATTCTGCTGGATCATGGTCTCTCCAAGCCTCTTTCATAACTTTCTGTCTTGAGCCATTCTATTCTGATATTCCGGCAAGCTTTAGAATTTAATTTACTCATTTTCCAAGTGATCTTCTTCTGGAACTTTTTCGGGCCCTGGATATCCAGTATAGTATTTCAATTGCCGAACGATTGTCAGCTATTCTAGCATTATGATTAATCTGCTGCCACTGGAGCATCTTTAGTATGTACAGTGAAATCTCCGTTATGTGATTTGCTAGGGAATGGCCTTAAAAAACATATAAACGTAATTTCCATAATACTATTGTAAAATCTATGCTATAAAGATGATTTATTTAAAGTCGAAATGGTGGCGAAAGAAAAAAAACGACATTACAAATTATAATATATCCTACCGCACTGCAAAAATTGTAAAGATTATGAAAATCAAACTTCTCCCTCAACAACACTATCTGTTTGCAAAAATCCTGCTTCTATATTAAGTGAAATCCTCACAAGTCAGAATCTGAGACCACTGCTTCAGTATGGAATCATGAATTAACAACTTTTTTCTGCGGATTCTGAGTGCATCCATTTGACAACATTAACTATCTATAAAAAAAATCCTGATTCCAGATTAAGTGAAATCCTCACAACTAAGAATCTGAGACCACTGCTTCAGTATGGAATCATGAATTAACACCTCTTTTTTCTGATGATTCTGAGTGCATCCATTTGACGACATTATCTGTCTATAAAAAATCCTGATTCCAGATTAAGTGAAATCCTCAGAACTAAGAATCTAAGACCACTGTTTCAGTATGGAACCATGAATTAACAGCTCTTTTTTCTGAGGATTCTGAGTGCATCCATTTGACGACATTATCTGTCTATAAAAAATCCTGATTCCAGATTAAGTGAAATCCTCACAACTAAGAATCTGAGACCACTGTTTCAGTATGGAACCATGAATTAACACCTCTTTTTTCTGAGGATTCTGAGTGAATCCACTTGACAACATTATCTGCCTATATAAATCCTGATTCTATATTAAGTGAAATCCTCAGAACTAAGATTCTGAGACCACTGCATCAGTATGAAATCATGAATTAACAGCTCTTTTTTCTGCGGATTCTGAGTGCATCTATTTGACGACATTATCTGTCTATAAAAAATCCTGATTCCAGATTAAGTGAAATCCTCACAACTAAGAATCTGAGACCACTGTTTCAGTATGGAACCATGAATTAACAGCTCTTTTTTCTGAGGATTCTGAGTGCATCCATTTGACGACATTATCTGTCTATATAAATCCTGATTCTATATTAAGTGAAATCCTCAGAACTAAGATTCTGAGACCATTGCATCAGTATGGAATCATGAATTAACAGCTCTTTTTTCTGCGGATTCTGAGTGCATCCATTTGACGACATTATCTGTCTATAAAAAATCCTGATTCCAGATTAAGTGAAATCCTCACAACTAAGAATCTGAGACCACTGTTTCAGTATGGAACCATGAATTAACAGCTCTTTTTTCTGCGGATTCTGAGTGCATTCATTTGACAACATTATCTGCCTATATAAATCCTGATTCTATATTAAGTGAAATCCTCAGAACTAAGATTCTGAGACCACTGCATCAGTATGGAATCATGAATTAACAGCTCTTTTTTCTGCGGATTCTGAGTGCATCTATTTGACGACATTATCTGCCTATATAAATCCTGATTCTATATTAAGTAAAATCCTCACAACTAAGATTCTGAGACCACTGCATCAGTATGGAACCATGAATTAACAGCTCTTTTTTCTGCGGATTCTGAGTGCATCCATTTGACGACATTATCTGTCTATAAAAATCCTGATTCTAGATTAAGTGAAATTCTCACAATTAAGAATCTGAGACCACTGCTTCAGTATGGAACCATGAATTAGCAGATGTTTTTTTCTGCGGATCGTGAGTGCATCCATTTTAAACCAGAATGTAAGATATTGATCATACATTTAAGATTCTATTTTACTACGCCACGAAGTTGTCCTCGAGATTTAACAATTTTTAAATAGCGCATATGTGTGTGTGAGTCACGAAATGCGAAACCAATTTTTCATCTGAAACGAAAGTAAATAGCATACCTTTCTCCGACGGGATCAAAGTTCAACTTTGGCTGCACCAAGAAGGAACACAGCAACGCTGTCTCAATTCAAAGTTGTAACATACCGGGTTACGCTTAAAAGAATCAAAGGACCGTATAATTTTGATTATCTGAAATTCAAGTTTTAACGTATAATGGCTAAAAGCGTATAAATGAATTACGTATAATGGAGTTAAAAAGTATTAGATAATGCAGTAAAATTTCGGAAAGAACGTAGAATTACGTATAAAAGTGAAAAACGTATAACTGAGGTTCCACTGTGTATATACACTGTTTGCCGAGAAAAACAAAACAAGAAAAACAACGAAGCCCCGCTAGAAAGTCGTTTGATCATGGCAAAACTCCGCATGCAAGTACCTCTGGGTCAAATATGATGCAAATGATTAAAATATAAAGACCAATGACTAAATAGTGGACCGCCACAGCGCAGAAGAACCGCGCATCAAGAACAAAGCTCGCACACAGGTACAATTGTGACAGCGGGTTGCAGTTGCATTAACCTTCACGGACTGTGGGGATGCTTCGACGTTGGATCCGTGCAAAATACGAGTAGTTGAGCAAATCTGAGAGAGGACGTATATTTAGGCTGAGAAAGGCCGGTTGGTCAGGTCGCCGTCTCACCACGCATTTGGGTCGGAGCGACGCGGCAATCAGACGCTGTTGGCGCCAATGGGTCGAGGAGGGCACGACCCAGCGGCATGTGGGCAGTGGACGGCCGAGGGCAACGACAGAACACGTGGATCGAGAGATTGTGAGATATTGTTATGATTGAAAAAATCATAACACTGGATATTGTTATGATTTTTTCAATCATAACAATATCCAGTGTATTATGATACAACTTTTTGTCTGCTTGAATTTTAAAATCCCACAAAAATTTTCACATCAGCATTTTCCACAGTTTTTCATGTGTTCATGTTCTTCCTACCATTATTATTATTGGTGGTGTGGTAGTGTTGTTCATAAAATCATGTGAATTTATACATTATAACGAAGTAAATTTCTCCGTCATTTTTGGTCCACGCCGGGAATCGAACCCGAGTCCACTTATTCCGGAACAAGTCGCTCTACCAACTGAGCTACGCAGACGTTCGTTATCGCTGCTATCTGTCTTTATGTCGTATGCGTCCTGCGGGGCAGGTACGTCCCAACATTATCAGTATTTACTAAAATGAATAAATAAATAAATTATTTATCTGATAAAAGCATTATTCTTTATTATAACAGGGTTTTTTCATGAACTGTTAACTATAAATACATGAAAGGATGGATTAACGTCGTCCTTTTAACGAAAGATTTGAAACTGGAAAACAAGTTTTTGAAGTATTCACGAATAAATAATACAGTAGGCTATAATTTGAAATTAAATGTAATTTTGGTGGAAAAGTAAATTTTGCGTGTTTTTATTCTTTGTTATTAATTTTACTTAAACAGTACGAAAATGAAGTTTAGAATGTATATACAAAAAATGTCAGTATAGATGCCCATCAGCCAGAAGCAGTATATAGATTCCGCCGAAACGGTTTTATCCTCTCCTAATGTGCAGATTCCCCTGTGAAAACCCAAATTTGACGGTGGCTAATATAGAACCCACATCTTTCTGCTCCGGAGCCGAATGCTTCCCCAATTAAGCTACGCCAGCGAGGGCTTATCACTGCTACTGGTATTGCCGTCTTGACATGTGCATCATCTTTGTAGTACGTCACAACTCCACTAATTTTAAAGTTTGGACTAAAATTATATAAGGGAGAAAATATCTATTTCCGAAATTTTGCCCGGAGAACCTCCGCCAGATAAATGGCGTAAATGACTAAGGCGCTCGTATGTGGAGCACAAGTTTCACGGGCTGAGTCCCAATGCTATCAAACAGCCACCGCAACTCGGAGGCCACGCCCCATGCGGCCTCCTGGGCTTGGACACCCTGCCATAAGCAAAGCTGCATTCACTTGCACTCTGCCTCCGCCACCAATCAGCCTGCTTCAACCTACACTGAGATGCCAAATTTATTTGCTACACCTGCCCTCAACACATAAAAAGCTCACTCCAACACGTACGACGTCACATGAGCGCGATGTACGATATAACCAGGCAGACAGCTCGTGGAGCATCAGACAGCGTAAGACTGCGCTTCGGAATGAGCAACATGAGTTGTCTGAGCGCCTTTGGACGTGGCATGATAGTTGGCTCCTTATCTTCAAAAACGGCCGTCCTGTTGGGTTTCTTTTTATGCACAATCGAAGCAAGGGTTTACAGTGAATGGAAAGACCCAATCTGTCAATCGGTGATCCTGTGGGCGAAAATAGCTATAGTGGATCAGAGAGGGTCGAAGGAGACTGGCGAGAATCGTTCAAGCTAACAGATTGGCCACAATACAGGAAACCAATGTAGAATTCAACATTAGAGTGCCGAAGGTCATCTCTTCACATACCATGTATCGGGCCATGTGGTGAATGAGCTACGATAGCCGAAAATCATGGCACCAGTCTCCTTTGACTCCTCTGATCTACCAGCTGTTTGCTTCCATAGGATCACCGAATGCTGGAAGTTTTTTGCAGGTTTTCTTTCATAGGATCACCGATTGTTAGAAGTTATTGCATATTTTCTTCCACAGGGTCGCCGATTGCTGAAAGCTTTTCTGCATATTTCGATCGCTGATTGCTGGAAGTTTCTTTGCATGTTTTCTTCCACAGGATCGCTGACTGCTGGACATGTTTTCTTGCACAGGATCGCTGACTGCTGGACATGTTTTCTTGCACAGAGTCGCCTAGTCTTGGAAGTTTTTGCATGCTTTCTTGCACAGGATCGCCGATTGCTGGAAGTTTTTGCATGATTTCCTCCACAGGATCGCAGATTGTTGGAAGTTTTTTCGCATGTCGCACCATTTACGGTTAACCCTTGTTACGTGTGTACCCAGGAAGCCCAGAAGGATGACGGAGATGTTGAAACCGGCACACCTGGCACCAACTATCATGCCATGTTCAGTTTCGCTCAGATCATTCGTTGTGCCCCTTCCGACCCACAATCGAACCTAACTGATGATCCGTCAGTTGCTTACGTGTTGGTGTAATGTGACGACCCATTAGTGCGACGAGGGCAGGTGTATCTCATAAACTGGCAGCAGAGACGTAACTAGAGTTTGGCCAGTGCGTGCCCTACCATAGATTGTGAAAACACAAGTTTGTCCGTGATAGAGATCGAACTCGCGCCTTCTCACTCCGGAGTAAGTTGCTCTCCCAACTAAGCTAAACAACGCAATGTACAGCTGCAATGTACACAACTCAACATTTGGAGCGGATAGTTGAAGTTGACAACCGGCGACCTGTTGACACGAGAAGCTCTCGTCTGTTTCGACGGACTGTTAACAATGGATAACGGTCGTCTCTTATTGTAGTTGCTCGTGGACGGCCTTGACTTTGCCTTCTCCGAACACTTCCCGTATTCTGGAGTCGTATCTATAGTTGGGAAATGACGACACTGATACTCTAATGGTTTCTGCTACGACCCGCTGTGTCTCACCTGCTTCTAACCGGCCAATTCATAGTGATACTCTAATGGTTTCTGCTAATAATACTGACACTGTAATGGTTTCTAATACTGATACTCTAATAATACTGATACTCTAATAATACTAATACTGATACTCTAATAATACTTATAAATACTGATACTGATACTGATACTCTAATAATATAATACTGATACTCTAATGGTTTCTGCTACGACCCGCTATGATCGGACCTGCTGGCAGTCTAACCGGCCAATTGCCATTTCAGTGATACTCTAATGGTTTCTGCTAATAATACTGATACTCTAATGGTTTCTAATACTGATACTCTAATGGTTTCTAATACTGATACTCTAATAATATAATACTGATACTCTAATAATACTGACACTCTAATGGTTTCTGCTACGACCCGCTGTGTCTGATCTGCTTCTAACCGGCCAATTCATAGGGATACTCTAATGGTTTCTGCTAATAATACTGATACTCTAATGGTTTCTGCTAATAATACTGATACTCTAATGGTTTCTGCTAATAATACTGATACTCTAATGGTTTCTGCTAATAATACTGATACTCTAATGGTTTCTAATACTGATACTCTAATAATATAATACTGATACTCTAATGGTTTCTAATACTGATACTCTAATAATATAATACTGATACTCTAATGGTTTCTGCTAATAATACTGATACTCTAATGGTTTCTAATACTGATACTCTAATAATATAATACTGATACTCTAATGGTTTCTGCTAATAATACTGATACTCTAATGGTTTCTAATACTGATACTCTAATAATATAATACTGATACTCTAATGGTTTCTGCTAATAATACTGATACTCTAATGGTTTCTAATACTGATACTCTAATAATATAATACTGATACTCTAATAATATAATACTGATACTCTAATAATACTGATACTGATACTCTAATAATATAATACTGATACTCTTTCCATAAGATATCTGATAGATACTGATACTTTAATAATATAATACTGATACTCTAATAATATAGTACTGATACTCTAATAATATAATACTGATACTCTAATAATACTGATACTCTAATAATATAATACTGATACTCTAATAATACTGATACTATAATGGTTTCTGCTACGACCCGCTGTGTCTGACCTGCTTCTAACCGGCCAATTCACGCAATTCATTTCGGCAAATCATACTATTGAGACATCGTTCGAACCGAAGGCTTCAAGAAACGAAATGTTAGGATAAACGCAGAAAACCTTCGTTTTTATCCCCATCTGCGATTTGCGCATTCTGACGTCACAGAGGCTAATTTGCATAAGGATATGCATGATTCAGCTGTCTACATCACCCTTGACTTTCGTTTTCCATGTAAAGATATCACACGATAAACCTGTATAATGTCGCCAAAGTCACATGCTCCGCTCATTATTTTGAACAAGTGTATTTTCATTACCAAAGGCTATAACTATATTATTCATAAAGAAAAACTGTGATTTTTTTTTTTTTTGTGTGTAAGTAGTAATTTGCATAGTTACAATTTTTTATAATTTAATGATAATTACTTTATCATTACTATTTTTTTCACTAAGGCCAAGGCACGTTTTTAAAGTATGGCTATAAATGCCCAAAATCCTAGCTATGGTTTTGCAAACTGGCATCTCAGTGTATATCTCATTACTTCAAACATGTTATTTTCTGCAAAGTAATTCGAAATTATTGATCCATGGGCGACTTTTATTGACACTCCAGCCAAGGGTCGCGCTGCCGACCGCATTCTTTGCAATTTGCGAAAAAAAATACCTATATGGCGATGGATAAAAAGTTTTAGCGAAAGCATTGGCGATTGCCTTTTTTAAATATATTACCTTTTTAATAACGTTTTTGCTGCTTAACTGTAAAGAATATACACTAACGGAAAAAAATCCCAACACCACGAAAAAATAGTTGTAGAGGAATGAAATGGCGGCAATACATTTGTATAGGTAACATATTTAATCGATTAAGGTTTCAAGATCACAGCTTATTGTAAGCGCGAGAAGAGCCATTTTAAATGTGAAATGCTGGTACATTTATAACCGGTGTAACCGCCAGAATGTTGAATGCAAGCACGCAAACGTTCATGCATTGTGTCGTACAGGTGCTGGATGTTAGTTTGTGGGACGGAGTTCCATGCCTGTTGCACTTGGTCGGTCAATACAGGGACGGTTAATGCTGGTTGGGGGTGACGCTGGAGTTGTCGTCCAATGATGTCCCATACGTGCTCGATTGGTAAAAGATCTGGTGATCTAGCAGGGCACGGCAACACGTCGACACTCTGTAGAGCATGTTGGGTTACAGAAACGGTATGCGGACGAGCGTTATCCTGTTGGAAAACACCCCTGGAATGCTGTTCATGAATGGGTTGAATCATCAGACCGACAACAGGTTGAATCATCAGACCGACGTACAACTGTGCCGTCAGGGTGCGTGGGATAACCATGAGAGCGCTCCTGCTGTCATAGGAAATTGCTCCCCAGACCATAACTCCATGTGTAGGTTCCAGTGTGTCTCGGCCGCAGACAGGTTGGTTGCAGGCGCTCACCTGGCCTCCTTCTAACCAACACACGGCCATCACTGGCACCCAGGCAGAACTGGCTTTCATCAGAAAACACAACAGATCTCCACTCCGTCCTCCAATGAGCTCTAGCTTGACACCACTGACGTCGCAAACTGCAGTGGTTTGGAGTAAGTGGAATGCACGCTACAGGGCGTCTGGCTCGGAGCTGTCCTTCAAGTAACCGATTTGTAACAGTTCGTTGTGTCACTGTGGTGGCAACTGCAGCTCGAATTGCTGCCGCAGACGCGGTATGATGCGCCACGGCCATACGCCGTACACAGCGGTCTTCCCTCTCAGTAGTGCCACGTGGCCGGCCGGAACCCGGTCTTCTTGAGGCAGTACCTTCCCTTAACCACCGCTACCAACAATTATGCGCAGTGGCTACATTCCTGCCAAGTCGTTCTGCAATATTGCGGAAAGAAAATCCACCTTCTCGTAGCCCTATTACACGACCTCATTCAAACTCCGTGAGCTGTTGATAATGGCTTCTTCGTCTTCTTAAAGGCATTCTTGACTAACATTAACACCCTACGTCGTATCTCAACGATAACTAACGCTCACGAACGTTACAGCGCGTATTTACAGCAAACCTGCTTTGCATGTTCCGAGGGGGCGCTACTAGCGCCACACGTATGCGCCGAGCGCGAAATTTGCATAGACGTCATCTTACAGATGTACTCTCACCGCCTACCAACTGTCGTTTATGTAACACAACCCCTTCTTGGTGCTGGGATTTTTTTTCCGTCAGTGTATAAACCTATTGCTTCTATACTATTTTAACATTTTGTTTTTATGGATTTTATATTTCCAATGGTGAGTGAAAAAAAAAATTGGTGACTTCAGATTACATTTGGCGAAAAAAAAAAATTGAATTTGTCGAATGGCTTGGCGAAAACTTTAAAAAAAGCCAGAGCAACCGCTAAGTCAAGCTATGACAGTCTTTACACTGCACAATCCTTCCCATGTCCCTTTTTTGTCGCCCAACCGGGAAATTGCAAATTAACTGAAAAATTCCACAGTGTCACAATTAAGAATTCCTGAGCCAACGAGCGGGTTCCTGGTACTGAATCCATTGTTTACTAAGTGTCGTGTGATGTCCCTGAACCGTATGGTATCACACGCCAAGACAGAGCCATTGTTCGGTTGGTGTCCCTTATGTGGGTTAAACAGTTGACGACAGTGACATAGAAAAGTTTATGTTTATAACCCATTCATTAACCAACCTCGTTAATTAGAATTTTTTCTTAAATGTGTAATGCTCTGAATGAAAAGATGAACCTTAAGTTTTGTAATTACAGCTTTGAAAGCTTCTTTGTTAACAATTACAAACCTCTGTACAGCTTGTTTTTGTTTTCCTCACCTGTAAGAACAAACTGACATACGTCCCTTCACAGTGAACTTGACCAAGGCCATGTAGAACAACACGTGGTTGAAAAAAGAAAAAAACAGTTTTATGTGTTCAGAAAAGCATGTCATACATACATTAAAACTTCATCTAACTCACATCCTGAAATTTGCACAAGTCAGTTATAAAACAAGACAGACGAAAAAAAAAGGTTACACCTTTCAATATTTTAACAATATACATAGCTGATTCCAAACAAAAAGAACAAGAAAGATGACACCGAATTTTCGGGTGTAATAAGCACGTCTTTTGAATCCGTTCTGACGCAAATTAAATTTATCAAAGCTGTTCAAAGTCAATGGAACCGGCATGGAAAACAATAGATCTAACGAAAGAAAGAAGATTTTCAATCGGGTTTTTAATCCCTCAGATATTGCTGTAAACGGAATCGTGAGCTTACGAACTCTTAGAAACAGAGATATCGACAAAAATAAGATGTGACTTTACGTCCCTTGGTGGGAAAACCATGCATTATTTTAGGAAGAAAGTATTCTGAAAAGTTGTATCCATATAAGCGGTATCGGTCGAAGAAAAAACAATTAGTCGAGTTTTCAGGAGCCCAGATTTTGCAACAAATACTTCAGAAGGAGAAATTAACACTTACGACCCCTGGTGGCCAAACCATTCTTTACCAAACATTAGAAATTATGTGAAAAATATTTTCCATCAGGTCTTGTATCCGATACAGGAAGAATGTTTCAAATCAGATCTTTAGGAGCAGAAATAACGCAGAAAACGCAATTTACGTTTGTGCCCTCTAGGGGAAAGTCTATGATTTACTTGAAAATTTTGAATTTATAGTAAAAACATTTCGCATCGGAAACACTATCCAACAAAGAAGGAATTTTTCAAATCGTACTCTTAGCAGTAGAGATATTGACAAAAATAAGATATACATTTACGCCCCTGGCTTAGAAACTATGCATTTTTCAAGAAGAAAATTTTCCTAAGAGGTTTGTTGACATGAGGAGTAGTATCTGTCAACAAACAACTTTTTTTTCAATCGAGATTTTAGAAGCTCACATTTTGCTGCAAATACAACAGAAGCGGAAATTAAGACTTACGCCACCTGGTGGCCAAACCTTTTCTTACAAAAATTAGAAAATATGTGAAAACAATTTCCCATCAGGAGCTGTATTCGGTGCAGAAAGAATTTTTCAAATCGGAGATTTAGAAGCAGAGATATATTGGGAAACGCAATTTACATTTACGCCCCCTAGCGGAAAGTCTATGAATTGCTTGAAAATTTTGAAATTATATTAACCACATGTCACACTAGAAACACTATCCAACAAAGAAGGAATTTTTCAAATCGGACTCCTAGAAGTAGAGATATTGACAAAAATAAGATGTATACCTACGCCCCCTGGCGTAGAAACCATGCACTATTTTAAGAAGAAAATGTTTCTAAAAGGTTTTTCGACATGAGTAGTATCGGTCAACAAACGACGTTTTTTTGCAATCGAGAATGTCACCCATTCTTTTTATCGCAATGGTGAAAAAGAAAAAAGTCGTGTTTCCCGATTTCCTGGTCTGCTTAACTGTTTTGCTGGCTTTACTTATTTCCGTGACATAACCCAGGACGTAATCACAGTGGCGAGGAGAGGCACTCACAGTGTTTTTACCATCTGTTGGTATTAAGACGGTAAAATCATTTTAGGGCTTGTAAAAAGAATTGACCCCGAGCGAGTGTGTGTTGGCCCCGGCCCGGCACTTTGTTCTCTAAACTAAAAACAGGCCCGACCAGGCCCGTACAGACGTCTAAATACTAGTATAATAAAAATAAAACTCAGCCACCATTGATCATTAAGACAGGAAATATGCCAAACAGAAGAGGCGTCTTTCTTCAGTGTATGTATTGCCTTTATATAATAGTTGTGTTCGTGACAATGTGCGTTCTCTGTTTTTATTTCATCATTCTTAATGGAATTTATTATTTCATCTTTTTACTATGAATTACTTTGGTAATTTCTGTACTTTAATTCGCTCGATACTTATTTCGAATTAAATATCTAGTAATACTAATTAGTACACAAAATTCTTACTCTCAAAGATATCAATAATGTATTGATATTGCACACAAATTATTATTGGCGTACTATCCGTATGGATTGCATTAACATCATAACATCCCTCCCCCTTGCCAGAAAAAATTTCTAGTAGCGCGCCTGTCTTAAAGAAAAGAAAAATAGATGAAAGAATACAAAAAAGTAACCGAACTACAGTTTTTAGAATTTCAGGAATAGATCTAAAAAATTTAGCTTAACGAAGCAGGAAAAAAAAAAAAAATATTAAGGTGAGGAGAAGAAACGGTTTTCAATATTTTTGCATCGTGCGTATATCCGGTTTTAAATTCCAAAAACTATTTAAGAAAATCAAAAGGAAAATTTTTTTTAACTTACATTATAATTGTACGTATATATAATTTCATATTTAAAGGAAAAGAAAAGAGAAATAACAGAAAGACTCAAAAGATCCAACTAATGCTTATAGTTTATCATTCGTGCTTATATCTGGTCTTACATTAAAAAACAAGATGAAAATGCAGAAGCTACATTTTCCGGAATTGATCATATAACTAGCGTTATATAAAAACGAATAAATTATGTAAATAATGAAAACCAGAAATACAGTTCTTCTGCATTGTATTTCTGTGCATGTACGCTTTTAGATTTATGGACAACCTATGTTTTGATACACCTACTGTATGTGTCTCTAAGTTTACATTTACAACATTACAAAAAGAAAAAGAAAAAGCAATTAATTGTTTTAATATTTGGCACAATAAGAAGATAAAATACACACACACACACACACACACATGCGCGCGCGTTAACAAACAAGAAAAAGAACGTGAGAAATAAAAAGCACCGTGTGTAATATTTTACAGTGCATTGGCCCTCAGCATGGATTTAGTTTTAAATGAAGAAACAAAAGAGAGAAAAACAAGAAAAGAGATAAGATGAAGAAGCGTAAGTTCATCAGCATTCTGATTTTCTGCTTGTATTTACGTTGAGATAAAAAAATCAAAACACAACAGAAAGTGAAAGCAAACTTAAGCTACGCTTCACTACTTCAGTATTATGCAGCAATCTAATTTTAGATTTTTTTTTAAAAAAGTAAAAAATAGAAAGTAGGAGAAAAGAGTGGGATACCCGTTTCAGCGTTTTGACGTCATTGAAATATTTATATTGGAAGAAAGAGTATGGTTTTCAAGAGCAATTTACCATTTTGTCTTAAAAGAAAAATATAAAACCAAAATGCATTCTCCTAGTTCTTATTCACGGATCAGGGATATTAATCTTAACTAAGAAAAAAACAAGTTAGTAAAATCATGAAATGCATTGATTATGATACGCTTTCCAACATACCGGGAATTATTATTCATCTTATTACTCAAGTTGTAAATAGTAACACTGTACTAGTGATCCGATTTATTGGCGTAGGAAGTTTTGTCGCAATAGAAGCATTTTAGTCAAGTTATGAGGGTACTTATTGGCTGTGGAATAAATCTCGCTCCCTTGCTCTGACCTTTGATCCCATTTCGATGATATTCAACAAAACCAGTTCAGTATATCTCCGGAACAACATGATAAAGTTTTATCGCAATCGAAGCAGTTTTACGTAAGTTATGACGCATAAGAGCGATGGAATGGATCCCGCTCCTATGTCCTGACCTTTGAACCCATTTCGTGCATTTTCAATAGGGTTCCTCCCCAGGTTGTACCCTACCACATACTAAAATTTTATCGAAATCGAATCGTTTTTACGCGAGTTTTCGTGCGGACGGGCAGTCAGACAGACAGACAGACAGACGGACAAAGCTGGAGCATACGCACTTCTTCAACCTACGGTTGGAAAGCGTAAAAAACAAAGAAATCGCCAGCTGTAGACAACTGAAAGAAGCACGGAGGAGTGAATGCTTGGTATAATCAGGAAGGATAAGAAGAGGAACTCGTGGATCAAGAAAATTGCAAGAGTGGATGGCATCTTGATCAAAGTAAAAATATCGTCAAGTGGCAATGGACTGGACAATGGACATACAGTAAAACTCAGTTATAGGCCTACGTTTTCCTAGACGCCTTAAAAATCATAAATGTGAAAAACGTATAACAGAAATTTCAAAATGTTAAATACTCTTGTACAATTTTCAATGCCTCCAAAATGAAAAATAAAAACAACAACAGGGGAAAAAATGAAAAATGAAAAAAAAAAAAAAAAAAACAAGGGAAAAAAATCAAAAGTAAAAAATAACAAGTTAGTAAAATCATGCAATGCATTGATTATGATGCGCTTTCCAACATACCAGAAATCATTACTCAAGTTTTTACTCAAGTTACGAGGATGATGGCTGTGGAATAATAAATAACGCTCCTGTGCGCTGACCTTTGACCCCATTTTGATGATATTCAACAAAACCGGTAGAGTGTACCTCCGGAACAACATGATAAAGTTTTGTCACAATCGAAGCATTTTTACGTAAGTTATGACGCATAAGGGCGATGGAATGGATCCCACTCCTATGTCCTGACCTTTGACACCCATTTCGCCCATTTTCAACAGGGTTCGTCCCCAGGTGGTACCCAACCACATACTAAAATTTCATCGAAATCGAATCATTTTTAGTCAAGTTATGACGCATAATAGTAATGGAATGGATCCCGATCCTATGTCCTGACCTTTAACACCATTTCGCCCATTTTCTAAAGGGTTTGTCCCCACGTTGTCCACACGTTGTCCCCTACCACATACTAAAATTTCATCGAAATCGAACCATTTTTGCGCGAGTTCTCGAGCGCACGGACAGACAGACAGATAGATGGACAAAGCTGCAGCATATACGCCTCTTCAACCTACGGTTGGAAAACGTAAATAACAACAACAATACTTTTAGATTACGCGAATTTATAATGCAAGACATTCATACGTACATGAATACACGGTCGTATCGGAATAATATGACCGCGTTCCTAAAAATTGGAATAACCACCCTTGGTCCGGATGACCGCTGTGAGACGGCGTGGTATGGACGCAATGAGGACCTGGAAGGTTGCCTGACGCACACGTGCCGATTCGGACGGCAGAAGAGCACGGAGGTCCAGGATATGACCTGGTTGTGGGTCAGCACGTCGAACCTGTCGATCCAAATAGTCCCACAAGTGCTCTATGGAATTGAGGTCGGGCGATTTCACCGGCCAAGAGAGAACGAAGACATCACTGTCGTGTTCCTGGAACCAGTCATCACGCACCCCCTATAGCGACGTGGCAGGACGCATTGTCCCGTTGCTAGACACCATCACGACCAGTGTAAACGTCTAACATGAAGGGAGGCATGTGGTCAGCGAGGATGGACAGGTAGCCATTGGCGTTCAGGGACCCATCCATTGGGACCAACTGTTCCACGTAATACCAGGAACACATACCCCAGACATGCACACTGCCACCGCCCGTCACTTCTGTGGAGTCGAAACCTCGATTCGTCGGAGAAGGCAACCTTTTCCCACTCTTTCATTGTCCAATGACGGTAGTCCCATGCGAACTGCAGGTGCCGTTGCCGAAGGACATGGGTAAACATGGACACCTTGACGCAGCGTCGACTCCGGAGACCCATGCGTAACAGGTTTCGCTCTACTGCTGTCGGAGACACGCATCTGGGTGCCCCAGCGTTCTTTTGCATGGTCAACTGCTGCACTGTTGTGCGTCGATTACCCTTTACAAGTCGACGGAGGCGACGTTCTCTTCTGGGGTCGATGGCATTTGGGGATAGACAGTTATGACGTCAGGAGGTACTCCGTGTGCCAGAGGTCCATTCTTGGTTTCACCCTTACTACAGCACCTCGCAAACAGCCCATGAAGTCTGCTGTTTCTGAGATGCTTCCACCTTTGGCGCTGTCGCCGATGATCATTCCTTGTTGAACGTCCGTCAAATCCCTACCTTTAGCCATTCTGCTCACGTGACGCACTATGGCTCATCTGTCCTGGCCGGCAGCTTATATCTCCGTGTGATTGACCTTGTCACGTGCACTTTGTGACGCGCCTGGACGGGTACACTGTGATTCCGGGGGTGGTCATATTATTGTGATAGGCTGTGTACGTAATCTGATGTACGTCAATTTTGAGTTTTGCATTAATTTTGGTATATATTCCGATTTCATTACAAAAACTAGATTAAAAAAAAAAACCTTTCCTTTGAAGTAATAGGTGGTCCTTTACCTATAAACATCGCTCTTTTCAAAGCAATTTGTCCCCTAGGTGATTTAGCATTAGTGCCCAGTAAAATATTCACTAATCTATGCTTGTTTCAAATTTTTTAAATTCAGAAAAAAAAAAAAAAAAAAAGAGAGAGCTGTGAACGTTATTTAGTAAAAAATTTTGCATCAAGTTTCATGCCTGCAGGAAAACTCTGTCTCAATTCTCTCAAAATTGTAATATAGCGGGTTACGTATAAAAGTATTAAAGAACCGTGTATTTTTTACAATTTGAAATTCAAATTTTAACGAATAATCACAAAAAGCGTATAAATGAATTACGTATAACCAAAATGAAAAAAGCGTTAGAAGCTACTGTAAAACTGACTAGCGCAAAATTACGTATAAAAGTGAAAAACATATAGCATGGAAAGGTATAACCGAGGTTCCACTGTGTTTCTAGAATAACTGACCACCGTTGGACACCTGAAATACTAGACTGGATACCAAAGAACACACACACACACAAATATAGGTAGGCTCAGTTCTGATTGAGCCGTCACTTCGGAACGTAGAACTACGACATTTTTTTTGTTGTTGTTTGTTTGGAGGTTTAACGACCACCGTGAGCAACTCAATGGGCTATAAGCAGTCGCCCGTCCCTAATTTAGGGTCACTGGTTCCAGGGAAGGGAGAGAGCCAGTGCCGTAAGACAAACACAACATCCATGCCTCACCGGGATTCGAACCCGGACCCCGTTCGGACGAATGATCAGAGGCCATCGCTTAGACCACTGCGCCACCGGGGCGGCGAACTACGACATGACCTAGTCGGGTATGGTTTCAAAGCGTTTATTTAATTTGTTTTATCCATCACAGGTCTATGACATGAAAAGCAGCTTACATAATTTTTAGAAATAATGCTGGATACATTGCAAACACAAAGCAAATCGATACACGAATTACCCAACGTAGTGTTCTGTCTTCTTGGGCTTCTTACATTCCTCATCACTTGCTCGTGCCTCTCATTTTGATTTTCTTCACTTTTGCTTGCGTTCATTCTGCGAATTCCGCGGCATTGTCGAAAATGTTAACCCGTTCACACGAAAACAATTGTTTTTTAATTTTAGTTTAACCACTGCGATATGTTCTTCATATATTTGAATAGATCTCGTCGAGAGCTTTAAAACGACACCACGCACAGTCGTTTTATCCTCACGGTTGTCTAGATAAACTGCGATATTGTCAAAAGTGTTCACCGGTTCACAAGAAAGCAATTTTTCAAATGTTCAGTTCAAACCACTACGAAATGTTCTTCGTATATTTGAATAGATCTCTTCCAGAGTTTTAAAACGATGCCACGCACAGTCGTGTTGCGACTGTGCCTGATATAGACTGAGTCAAACGCGGCGGTACACCCAGAAATATTGCTTCATCTCTCCCGCGCGCACTATGTATTGCGCAGTATGCGAATTGGACTCCATGCTCTTTACGAATATGCTAACACGATTGGTGTGCGTCACGTATTTTAACGCTGTAATGATTTCAATTGGGACCTATTTTTGTCACAGGAGGTCGGCCGTAAGTCGCCCCAATACTATCCGCGGAGTAAGCTACGTCAAAAAAAAAAAAAAAGTCACAGAAGACCACGTGGGAGATGGGCGGATGAAATTCGAAAGCATGCTGGAGTGACATGGAAGAGACTCGCTCAAGACAAAGAATTGTTGAAGAATTATGTGGAGACTTTCATCTAGCAGTGTATCGAGAATGGTTGTTCATGACCATGATAAAATAAAAAATAATAAGATAATGAATTCCGTCTCTATGTCGTAGCATAGAAGATTACACTTCTTTTAACAAGTAGAGTTTAAACGCCTGTGCCAAAACTAACAAGTTTATAAGGAGTAAAAAACTAATTCCTCGCCGAAGTTCAGTGTCAACAACGGATTTTATTTGCAATGTGATACGATAACGATCTCTTTATTCTATTTAATCTGTATCTATCAACAACTCCCACATACATCTGTCATTGAAGAGATGGCAATCTGCCCTCTGAGCTATGACGTCACAGCAGTACCCTCTGCTAAAAAGCTGCTCCATTCATTGGCTTTTGTCTATGAAATAATCACGTGAATCACGGTTCATGATACCCTCTGAATGAACACGACTTGCAAAGGTTATACCAGGAGCGGAAGGAAATGTGAACAATAGCTGAGCATATACTCTTAACAAACAAAAGGACTGACATACTTTTAGCTCCCTTTGCGTATCGGATATGTCCCAAATAGAACAAAACTGAAGTTTCCTACATGAAGGGCTTTCAATGATATGAACAACTCAGACAGCGTTTCATATTGCACGTAAAC
The DNA here is from genome assembly GCA_039090855.1 of Macrothele yani. Lineage (NCBI taxonomy): Eukaryota > Metazoa > Arthropoda > Arachnida > Araneae > Macrothelidae > Macrothele > Macrothele yani. Next base: position 153,688,147 of record CM077011.1, read on the forward strand.
GCCGAGATTCTCAAAGCAGAAACATCGCTCTTTACTCCAGTGATTTTAGCTTTATTTCTTTTTTTATATCCATTTGCTCTTTTTATATAATAGTTTATTGTTATTTCAGAGTCCACAGAATTCGTACGAATGCTTCTCAGGGCCTTAGCTGGAGGATACTGAGCTCCTTCACAAGACAAAGGAGCCCCTCATCCCCTGAAAAATAAATACTGTTATACAGACACTGGCCAAAAAATTAAGAACTTTTATGATAAGACAGAAACAGAAAATAAACACCAGTATATGCAAACGCAAATGTCATATTGGCCGATGATGATGTATCTTGTCCTCTACAAATTATTCCGCTGCGGTAACTCGTGTAAATGAGAGAAAACCCAAGGATTCGTCAGAATTCGAAAAAAGGACTAATCGAATGGGCACGTTTAAAAACAAAAGAAATTACTGGTTTATCAAAAGCAACCATTTCAAAGGTGTTAAGCAACTGGAAGACAAATGAGTTTTCCATATCCAAGTTGCATATGTGGCCAGAAAATTGTTAAAAGAGCGTGACCATCCTGCTCTTAGGAGGATTGAGCGGAGGAACAGATCTTCAGTGTGCAGCAACGGACAACTAAATTCAGCCAAGACCTGGAGTTACTTTGAGAGCGCTGCTGCTACAAAAGAAGGAAAGAAATGCTTTGCATAGTCAGTTTTCAGCGCTGTTGTGTGCGCTGGGTTGTTTGACAATATATCGTCCTTGCTCAATGAAATCTTAATACATCCAAAAACAACTAAGAAATTCTTGACTTTGAAAGTAGCCGGTTTGAAATGAGCGTTTTGGTCGATGAGATGCGAACTTCTTTCTGTGAAGTGACTTCAAAATGGTGTGAGAAACGCAAGAAGCCCGAAACTTCAGATTGAGGCACACACACACACACACACACACACACTGTCCATGTCCTATTTTGGGTAAAATGTGTAATCAGCACTTCGTACAAATTTGTGGTTCTGGCGAATGCTGATGTGATTCTGTACAACCATGCGCCTAACCGGACAAAGGGTACAGAGTACATTCTCACTGAACTAAAAACAAGGTATTTCCGTGGGTTACCATCAAAATGCAAAAACTCAAACGTCAAAGGCTTTAACATTCAGCTGATTTGATCAGTTCATCTAACAATATGTAAGCGCCTACGGAAATGTAAAAATCCAAATTTCGACGTTTAAGTTTTAGCTGGTTCGCTCACGTCGTCTTTTTACAACAGATATTCGCAATCACAACCGCAGTGGTTTGCAGTGAGGATCTCAGTAATATGAAAATCTAAAGTCTGCAAATTTTTCGTTCTTCCTCCGAATGTTCTTTTTCCACCATTTCAATGTGGTCTGGAACCTGTTAATGTAGGATTATCATAATTTCATTTCAAAGAAGCTGTGCCAAAATCTGCTTTGAGTATTATAAAAGTTTCGACCTCAGTAACGGAATCTTCCCAACAACTTAACACAACAATTCATGAGATATTTTCACATTTTTATGATCAAGTAGAATTCATAAAATTTTCTCACTAACACCATAAAGATAGAAAACACAAAAAATCTCACAAGCAACACATAGGTAGAATGCACGAAATTTCTCAATAGCGTTAAAAGGGTAGAATTCATGAAATTATCTTACAGGCGCCACATACACCGAAGAGTCAAAACATTATAAAGATCCGCCTAATATGAAGTTGGTCCTCCTCGTGCGCCAAAGCAGCTGGTACCCGGATATACACCAAAGAGCCAAAATATTATCACCGTTTGCCTAATAAAATGTTGGTCCTCTACGTGCCGCCAAAACAGCTCTTACAGGCGCCACATACACCGAAGAGTCAAAACATTATAAAGATCCGCCTAATATGAAGTTGGTCCTCCACGTGCGCCAAAACAGCTGGTACCATAATATACACCAAAGAGCCAAAATATTATCACCACCTGCCTAATAAAATGTTGGTCCTCTACGTGATGCCAAAACAGCTCTTACCCGGATATACACCGAAGAGCCAAAACATTAGCACAACCTGCGTAATATAATGTTGGTCATCCACGTGCCGCCAAAACAGCTCTTACCCGGATATACATCAAAGAGCTAAAACATTATCACCATCTGCCTAATATGATGTTGGTCCTCCACGTGATGCCAAAACAGCTCTTACCTGGATATACACCGAAGAGCCAAAACATTATCACCACCTGCCGAATATAAAGTTGGTCCTCCACGTGATGCCAAAACAGCTCTTACCCGGATATACACCGAAGAGCCAAAACATTATCCCCACCTGCCTAATATGATGTTGGTTCTCCACTTGCAGCCCAAACAGCTCTTACCCGGATATACACCAAAGAGCTAAAATATTATTACAACCTGCCTAACATCATGTTGGTCCTATAAACGTGCCGCCAAGACAGCTCTTACCCGGATATACGCCACAGAGCCAAAACATTATCACCACCTGCCTAATATGATGTTGGTCCTCCAAGTGATGCCAAAACAGGTCTTACCCGGATATACACCGAAGAGCCAAAACACTATCACCACCTGCCTAATATGATGTTGGTCCTCCACGTGATGCCAAAACAGGTCTTACCCGGATATACACCGACGAGCCAAAACATTATCACAACCTGCGTAATATAATGTTGGTCCTCCACGTGCCGCCAAAACAGCTCTTATCCGGATATACATCGAAGAGCCAAAATATTAGCACAACCTGCCTAATATCATGTTGGTCCTATACACGTGTCGCCAAAACAGCTCTTACCCGGATATACACCGAAGAGCCAAAACATTAGCACAACCTGCGTAATATAATGTTGGTCATCCACGTGCCGCCAAAACAGCTCTTACCCGGATATACACCAAAGAGCCAAAACATTATCACCACCTGCCTAATATGATGTTGGTCCTCCACATGATGCCAAAACAGGTCTTACCCGGATATAAACCGAAGAGCCAAAACATTATTACCACCTGCCTAATATGAAGTTGGTCCTCCACGTGATGCCAAAACAGCTCTTACCCGGATATACACCGAAGATCCAAAACATTAGCACAACATGCCTAATGTGATGTTCATCCTACATGTGCCGCCAAAACAGCTCTTACCCGGATATTCACCGGTGATCCAAAACATTATTTCCACCTGCCTAATATGATATTGGTCCTACACGTGCCGGCAAAACAGCTCTTACCCGGCGAGAGGTGGACGGTACAAGATTCCTAAATATGTATTGTGGTATCTGGAACCAACACGTTAGCAACAAATCCCTTAATTCTTGTAAGTTACGAGGATGAGTCGCCGCAGATCGGATTTGCTGTTCCAATATAAACCACAGATGCTCGATTGGATTGACGTCTAGGAAATTTGGAGGTCAGGACGATATCTGTAGGTCTTCTTCGTGTTTCCTGCACCATTCTCGCCCAATCCAGGCAGTGTGGCATAAGCGCATTATCCTTTTGAAAGTAGGCACTACTAGAATGGAATACCGTTGCCATAAAAATATGTACCTGGTCTGCAATGATATTTAGGTAGGTGGTACACGTCATAGTTTCCTGCACATGAATGTGTGGACTGTTTCCCAGCAGAACCTTTGCTTAAAGGATTACACTTCCTCCACCGGCTTTGTTTCATCAGACAGTGTATCCTGGTGCGAACAGTTCTCCAGGTAAAGGACGCACACTCACCCTGCAGTCCACATGGCTCAACGGGAAACGTTATTCATTGAATCAGACGACCTTCTTCCAATCATTCGAGGTCCAGTTTTGATGCTCGCGTGCCCATTGTGAGAGCATTGGATGGTGAACTGAGATTAGCAATAGGCACTCAGAGAGGCCTTCGACTACGCAGTCCCATTTTCAGTTGTGTCACATTACTCTCGTCACCAGCGTCAAATTACCGGCGAGTTGCGCCACGGTATCCTTTCCTGTTGGCTCGTACTGCGTGTTGTGATACATTACTCTCGATAACAGAATTCAAATTACCGGCGAGTTGCGCCACGGTATCCTTTCTGTTGGCTCGTACCATACGGAATAGCCTTCGTTCACCTCTAACATCGTTAAGCAGTGGTTTGCACCAATCTTGCTGGCAGTTCGTGGTTTTTTTCCTTCTTGGACCATTTTTTGATTGTACTAACGAAGGCTGACGGTGAGCACTCCACAAGCCTTGCCGTCTCGAAAATGCGGTGACCCAGTCGTCTGGCCATTACAATTTGGCCTTGACCAAACTCGCTTAAGTCCGCTGCTTTTCCCATCTGAAGAACAGAATAACACTGATTAACAGAGCTCAGTAACAGGTGTTATTCATACCGTTTCATGACCTTTTCATGCAGCGTCGTTTACCTGCAGTTGATTCGATTTGCATAAAGACGAGCTGGTCATAATGTTTTGGCTCTACGGTGCAAGTACAGTACACGAAATCCTCTCACTAGCACCACAAAAGCAGAATGCATGAAATTATCTTATAAACGCCAGACACAAATATAGAATGGACGAAATTATCTCAGTGACGTCGCATGAAATTACCATATCTGTAAATCATCACACAAGTAGAATGCAAATATAATAACACTGAAGTAGCAAATTATTAGAGCACCCAATAGCAAACAGACACGTGCCATTCTGACTTACGTCCGCAAGTATGACGTTGAGATGGCTTCATAACAGCTCACTGCAAAGGATTCAGACGTGTACAAAACGTAAATAGCAGAGATGGAACACCAGGTCGGCAATTTCTTGCTAGTCAAACGGTTTGGGTCAAGGTGTTCCTGACCCGTTTTCGACCCAGTTTTATTTCCGTTATATTTTTGAAAAGAAAAAAAAATCTTTCAAAAAACACTTCAGAGCTGCAGAGTATGATCAGGAACTTACTGAGAAGGGGAGAAACATGGGATTAAAACTGAACCTTCAGAAGACAAAACTGAAGTACAATGCACATACAAGAAATGATTTTTATTGATTGATGGGGAAAAGCTGGAGATAACCGATACCTACATTTACCTGGGGCAGCAGATATCAAGCAAAGGTCACATTGATGAAGAAATTAATAGACGTATAGAATTTGGTTGGAGAGATTTTGGAAGAAACAGTACAATTTTTAAGAGCAGTATGCCATTATGTCTTTAAAAAAGTGTTTAATCAATGCATCCTTCCAGTGCTTACATACAGAACAGAAACGTGGACCTTAACTAAAAAAGACAAACAAAGACTGCTGACAACTGAAAAAGGCATAGAGAGATGCATGCTTAGTGTAACCAGGAAAGATAAGGTAAGGAACTCGTGAATAAATAAATTAACAAGAGTGGAAGACATCCTAATCAGAGTAAAATCCCTGAAATGACAATGGGCTGGACATATTACCAGGAGAACCAACCACCGATGAACAACCGAAATTTTAGACTAGATTCCAAGGGACAGGAAAAGACCCAGAAGAAGACCACGTGGGAGATGGGTGGATGGAGGAGACTGGCACAAGAGAGTCCGTTGTTGTAGAAACTTGGGGAGACCTTTTTCCAGCAGTGGATTGATAATGATTGACAATGATGATGATGATATATTCGAATTTATAGTTCAAAGAAGATTTGTCCGGGTCAGGTCCGTGTCATATCTGGTCGGGTCCAATTAAGTTTAGGCCGAGTCCTAAACTTTTGACACGTTTTCAACTGTGGTAAATAGTGGTAATATGGGAAAACCTTTTGATTTAAGCGGCTTTGGAAGAGATATGACAAGAGCGTTAGTCGGCCAGAGATATGATATGATATGATATGATACGATAGGAGTGTTGGCGGACAGGTGCAAACATCTCAGAAATGGTTAATCTTCTGGGCTATGCTAGAACAACCGTATCGATGGAATACAATGAGTGGTGTACCGTGTACAAACAACAAAGCAAGCAGTCATCGGTCTTTCTGTGGCCTGAAACGACTGCTCGATGTTCGCGGACGACTGGAGAGGATTGTACGAGGTAACAGACCAGCTCATTGCGTCAAGAAACTGCGTATTAGAATTGCGCTATCAAGGAGAGAATTTCAGCATACCCAGCACCAGCACATTAGCGCAAACGGGCTATAAAAACATACGTTCTCTTCTTGTACAACTCGTTTGTGATAGAAACAGACCAATTCGTCTGCAGTGGGCACATGAGCACCAAAATTGGACTCTTGAAGACTGGAAAAAGGTCGCCTGATCCGATGAATACACGCCAATGGACGGCCACAATATGGCGTCAGCAACACGAATCGATGTATCCCAGATGCGAAGTGTTTAACTGTACAAGCTGGTGCAGGTGGTGTGCAGATCTGAGGTCAGTAAAGTAAAACACTTCCTTTAATGACGTAAAAGTAATATATAATTTAAGCCAAGCTTTCGCGCTCCACCGGGAGGCTCCGTTTGAGCTATGCTATCAAAGCCTTCTTGTAAATTGCTATTGGCTTTGATAGCATAGCCCAGATGAAGCCTCCTGGTGGAGCGTGAAGGCTTAGCTTAAATTGTGTATCAGTTTTACGCCATTAAAGGAAGTGTTTTGGTTTATAAATGGTGTAGAGTCTTTGATATCTAGTAATCTGATGTCAGTTTTCATGGCAGGCAGTAGATTCTCCTTAATACCTTTGGAACAGCATTTGGATGCGAAGGTATCTTGACGTCAATGAAGACCAGGTACACCCGCACATGTGCATGGCGTTTCCTGATGGAGAGGGCTACTTCCTGCGGGATGATGCTCCACGCCACCAAGCTCGAATAGGCACACAGGGGTTCCAGGACCACGCCAGTGACTTCAAAGTGCTAAAATGGCCCCCACGGTCCTCAAATCTTAACCCAATTGAACACCTGTGGGGATAAGATTGAGAGAGCCATTCGTAACAGAGATCCTACTAGCGAACATTCGGTAATTGACGGACACCATTTCATCCGCGTGGTTGAACATACTCGTAGAGGTATTTTAACATAATTACGGACCAGACACACTCGTTTCCTGATGAACAGCACAACTTCCATCAGTACAGTTCACCATGCCACCTGGCTTGGATCATTTCACAATGGTTCCAAGGGCCACGACAGTGACTTCAAGGTGCTAAAATGGTCGGAGCAGAGCCCAGAGCTTAACTCAATTGAACACCTTAGAGATAAGATTAAGAGAGCCATTCGTAACAGGTCCTCCTCCACCGAACATTCTGCAATTTATGGACGCCATCACATCCGCTTGGCTGAGCATACTCGTAGAGGTACTTTAACATAATTGCGGACCAGACAGGAACACCCATACATGTGCATAGTGTTTCTTGATGGACAGCTCAACTTTCATTGGCACAATACACCATGTCACAAGGCTTCGAAAGTCCCACAATGGTTCCAGAAGCACGACAGTGACTTCAAGGTGCTAAAATGGTCCGTACAGTATCCAGAGCTTAACTCAATTGAGCACCTTTGCGATGAAATTGAGAGAGCCATTCGTAACAAAGATCCTCCTCCATATCGATTCAACGAGGTGCTGATATCGTTCTACAAATATGAACATATTTGTAGAACGATATCAGCACCTCGTTGAATCGATATCGAATCGATCTGTTTTGAACACCAATGGCGGCTTAATACGTTATTCTCTAGGTATTCCTAATCATTTCCTACTTCACAGTATATTGCAACATCATAGTAGAGTACCTGAAATTTTCTGGCTAACGTTACAAAAGCAGAATGCATGAAATTACTTGTATAACTTTTTACTCACTATGAAAAAGCCTTTGATTAGCTCAGGAACAGGAAATGAATTAAAATTCGTTGCAACATGGGAGTTAAGATTACTTATAATCTATGCTGGAATCAAGAAAGGGCTACTACAATAGATAATGAATTAACGGAAGTTATTAAAATCGAAAGAGGTGTGATTGACAAAGTTGCATTTGTCAGGATTTCTTTTTACCATACTCGCAGAAATGTTTTCAAAGGTCTGCAAATCTTGAAAAGAAATTTAAATAATGGGGTACTTAATGATATACGGTATGCGGGCGTAACCATTCTACATGCATTCATTGAAGCATATCTACAAAAAGTTCTGCTTCGATAGGAAAAGTAGCGGAAAAGTAGGATTAAAAATTAATGAAAATAAAATAATATTGATAACTTCAACACGTATTGAAAACTACCGTAGCAACTTTTTTTCTAAAAGGAGCAAGAAGCAGAATCAGTTAATCGAATCACATTTTATGTCGAGAATTTAATCAAAGCCCAAGTCATTCAAAGAAAACAAGGAAAATGACAGGAATAGATAAATCTGCCTTTATAAAAAATGAAAGTATTTTATCTAATTTTAAAACTTAAAGTTAAGACTTAGAATCCTCAAATATCAGTTTTGTCTCTGTTCTTCTACGCTTGAGTACAGTGACGTAAACAGCTGGAATGCATTTCAAAATGTGGCCAATAAAAATGATACAAAGAACAAAACGGGCGGATAAAAGAATATCCTTGTGCTACTAGTAGTTAAAAGACAATTACTGAACTCAATAAAAAATGTAGAAAATATAATATCTGGAGCACGTGTTGAGAAATCAAGGATATAAAATACCAAATCTGAATTCTCAAGGAAACATCAGGGAAAAGCGAAGCAAAAAGACGTACCTGCACAGGCAATATTTAAGAAAAGAATGGAAACTGATAGGGAATAAATTCAGCTGCACTAGTGTAACTTTGTATTTAGAATCCAGAGGCAGGGGCTTGAGTTGGGGCCCCTGCATCTTAGTAGACGGGAAAGTTCAAACATGGAGACATAGTAGGCTACTACTGAGTATTAATTTAACTGCTGTAGGTAAAGCAGTTGAAGAAAGAGTTTGCAATGCTAAACACTTCAGCAGAGTGTCGCAGCAGTCGCCGTCCAAATTACTATTTCAAACAGAAATCGAAAATCTCTCCCAGTTATTCAAATTGCTGAATAAATAAATCCATCGCTCTTTCCACGTTAAGCTACGCACAGCAACCAAAAAATTGTTATTCCGCCGCCGTCGGGGAATCGAATCCCGAATCTCTCGATATCTAACCGAGCGCGTTAGCCTTACATAACAGCGACCAACAATTCACGGTGCTATGTGTGTTTTTCTTTTTCAGCCAGCATCTGACATCATAAATCCGTTAGATGGGCTCAGCTACTGAGAAGTCCCCAACTGGTGGGCATTAACGGCACTGGCTATATATAATTATAGCAATAATCTAAAAGGCGAGATCCAAGGTGAAAATCATTTAAATAAAAATTAGTGAAAATCATCTAAACATTTAGATGGTTTTCACCTTGGATCTCGCCCTTTGGATTATTGCTATAATAATATATAATTATATATATATATATATATATATGCCGTTAATGCCCACCAGATGGGGACGTCTCAGTAGCTTTGCCCATCTAACGGATTTACGATGTCAGATGCTGACTGAAAAAGAAAAACACACATAGCACCGTGACTTGTTGGTCGCTGTGGTGTAAGGTTAACGCGCTCGGCTAGATATCGAGAGATTCGGGATTTGATTCCCCGAAGGTGGCTGAATAACAATTTTTCGGTTGCTGTGCGTTGCTTAATGTGGAAAGAGCAATATATTTATTTATCCAACTGACACAACGTATTTAGATGATTTTCACATTCAAATTGCTACTTTAGGGATCTGCTATCTAGGTCCCTTTCTTTAGTGGATTATACTCACGAGGTCTCCCTGACTTTTGAATATTCTGTTACGGGGAGGAAAGAAATCGTTGTGCAGCAAATAACACCAAATGTTCATTTAACATGACCAGGTTTGTGTAAATCCCACAATTTATTCGTTTCTTCCGAACGTCAGCTCCTTTGGCTCTGTATATCCACTCCCAGCAGTTATGGATACGTTCTGTTGCCGCGAGCCCTCTTCTCTCTTACTGGCTGTCCTGGAAGCGACCTCCATCCATCACCATTTCTATTTTCCAACATCCCAGGCTCAGCGTTCCCTTCGGTAAAATCACTTCGCACAACAAGATTTTGCCCAATATCCTATGCCGGGCGTGGATACCTGTTTCTAGGAATGCAAACAGCTACTTAAATATTTCAAGTTACATTTTTTCACTGAGTCTTACACGGTCGAATCACGTTATTATGACAACCAGCTAATATCCAGAGTAACTGCCGTGTGCAGTGCGGACAGCAGCTAGACAGGCTGGGAGTGGCTCAATAAGGTACTGGAAGGTGTTCACAGGTATGTGGAGCCATGCTGATTACAGTACATCTGACAGCTGCTGGAGGGTGCGTGGTGGAGGATCCATATAACGAACAACACGATCGAGGTGGCCCCACAGATGCTCAATTGGGTTTAAGTCTGGGGAATTAGGAGGCCAGCTCCATGGCTCCGAGCTCCTACAATCATCCTACGTTGAAAGTCTGTGAAATCGCATTTTTTACCCATCTCGTCACCCAAAAATCACTTCTACTACTGACGCAAGCACTAAGCTTTCCCTTTTTTATACTAGCCTCGCCCTCTGGCGGCAACAGCGTGCAGCCATAGCTTATTTGCTTAAAACTGTCAGGTGGTCATAATAAAGTGGCCACTCAGTGTATATCCTCCAAGCCAGCTCGCGACACGTGCCTTCTTTCATTGGCTACGCGCTGTTGATGTCAAAAGTAGGAGGTGTGTATAAATAAAAAAAAAATCCGCCATGCAACAATAAAGTTCTTACAACTACATTTGCTTTCTACTCGCTATTATTTTATCTGACATACTGCCGGTTTTGTGAAGAGAAATATCAATATCCACTAAATTCTTGTATTTGGTTACACACACACACGCACATATATATATATATATCATCATCATCATCATCATTGTCAACCATTATCAATCCACTGCTGGACGAAGGTCTCCCCAAGTTTCCTCCACAACGGTCTGTCTTGTGCCAGTCTCCTCCATGTCACCCCTGCATACTTTCGAATTTCATCCACCCATCTCCCATGTGGTCTTCTTCTGGGTCTTTTCCTGTACCTTGGAATCCAATCTAAAATTTCGGCTGTCCATCGATGATCTGTCCTTCTGGCAGTATGTCCAGCCCATTGCCATTTCAGGGATTTAACTCTGATCATGATGTCTTCCACTCTTGTCATTTTTCGGATCCACGAGTTCCTCTTCTTATCTCTCCTGGTTACACCAAGCATGCACCTCTCCATGCTACTTTGAGTTGTCTGCAGCCTTTGTATGTCTCTTTTAGTTAAGGTCCACGTCTCTGCACCATACGTAAGCACTGGAAGGATGCATTGATCAAACACTTTTCTTTTAAGACATAATGGCATATTGCTCTTGAAAATTATGCTGTTTCTTCCAAAAGCTCTCCAGGCAAGTTTTGTACGCCGATTAATTTCTTCATCAATGTGACCCTCACTTGATATCTGCTGTCCAAGATAAACGTACGTGTCTGTTATCTCCAGCTTTTCTCCATCAATCGATAAATCTTCATTTCTTGTAAAAGCATTGAACATCACTTTTGTCTTCTGAAAGTTCATTTTTAATCCCACTTCTTTACTCTTGTCAGCAAGTTCCTGGATCATACTCTGCAGCGCTGATGGGGTAGTTGCAAAAATGACTACGTCATCAGCAAAACGAAGGTGGGTTAGATAATCTCCATTAATCTTTATCCCCTTGTTTTCCCAGCTCAGCGACTGAAAAACACCCTCCAATGTGGCATTAAAGAGCTTCGGAGATATGGTGTCACCTTGTCTCACTCCCTTTCCAATTTTTACGTGTGTTGTATTTTCAAACAGCCTAATCTTTGCACTTGCATTTTCATAGATGTTATTAATAATATTAATGTATGCATCTTCAATACCGCAGGTTTTCAGAGCCATTGTAACTGCTGATGGTTTCACCGAATCGAAGGCTTTTTCATAATCGATAAAAGCCATGCACAATGGAAGTTCATATTCCCTCGCTCTTTCAATTAGTTCTCTCAGCACGTGGATATGATCTATTGTGCTGTAGCCACTCCTGAATCCAGCTTGTTCTCTCGGTTGAGCCATGTCCAGTGTTACCTTCAAGCGGTGTGAAAGAACTTTAGTGAAGATTTTATAAACTACTGATAGGAGGCTGATAGGTCTGTAGTTTCCGAGATCCTCAATGTCACCTTTCTTATGTAGCAGGATCATTGTAGCGGTGTTCCAATCCTCAGGAATCTTTCCTTCATTAAGGCATCGAGTGAAAATTTGGGCGAGTACTGTTTCGATTTCTCCACTTGCTTCTTGTATGATGTCTACAGTAATTCCATCTTCTCCTGGAGCTTTTCCTCGCTTCATGTTCTTGATTGCATGTGCAACTTCTGCTGGAAGGACTGGAGGAACTCTGGTACTGGTATCTTTCATGATGTCTGGAGTGCATATATCATCCCTTATATATATATATATATATATATATACTCAAATTATATTTAATAAGTACCACCACCATCAACTTTTCTCAATCCACTGCTGGATGACGGTCTCTCCACGTTTCTCCACATTTCTCTGTCTTGAGCACTTCGTTTTCATATCGCTCCGACAGACTTTGGAATTTCATTCGCCAATCTTTTAAGTAATCTTCTGCTTTGTCTTTTCCTGTCCATTGGTATCCAATCCAATATTTCAGCTGTACCCCAATAGTGGCGAATTCTTTTAGCAACCTGTCCAGCGCATTGGAACTTGTGGGTCTTTACTCTGATCGTGATGTCATCAACTCTTGTCATTTTCCTGAGCAATGAGTTTCTCTTCCTGTCTTGGTTACATCAAGCATGCATCTCCCCATGCCGCTTTGAGTTATCCACATCCACTTATACCTTTTTTTCTAATTAAGGTCTTTAAGTAAGAATTGAAAAGATGCATTGATTAAAGAATTTTCTTTTAAGATATACACCGAAGAGCAATTGAATTAGAGATACCTGTCTAGTAACGTGTAGCACCACCTTTCACCCTGATGACGGCGGCGATTCGTCTGGGCATGGACTCGACAAGACACCGGAAGCTTTGGGAAGCCATACGGATCAACGACCCCTGAACAAGCTCCCACAGTTCACGAAGATTTGATCACAGCCTCGAACATCTCTCTCAATGGCATCCCAGATGTGCTTGATGGGATTGAGGTCAGGTGACCTAGCTGGCCATGGAAGCGAGGTCACGTCGGTGGAGTGTTCATCCAACCATGCGGATACAATTCGGGAGCGATGGCACGGTGCATTGTCTTGTTGCAGGATGAGGTCCCCAGTGGGATGTTGAAGACGCACAAACGGGAGCAAATGGTCGTCCAGGATATCCCGGTAACGTTGACCTGTGAGGGACGATGTCACACGTACCAGGGGTCCCATTTTAGTCCACGTAAACAGTCCCCAGATGAGAATACCCCCAGACCAGCTTGAAGAGTACCCTGCTGGCAAGAAGGATCCGTCGCTTCATGTGGTTTGCTCCGTACTCGTATCCTGCCATCCGCATGTACCAACGTGAATCTCGACTCATCAGTCCAGGCAACATTTTCCCACATGTCTAGGATCCAGTGGCGATGTTCCCGCGCCCATGCTAATCTTTGCACCCTGTGATGTGCGGTTAGCAGCGGTACCCTCGTGGGACGATGGCTTCTGTACCCCATAGCGAGGAGATGGTTCTGGATGGTGTAGCTGCCTACACGTTTTTGTGCACCAGCGTTGAATTGCCGAGTGATTTCTTGCACTGTGGCCCGTCTATCCGCTGTTACAATGCGAGCTAGCCAACGATGACCCCGCTCATCCACATACTGTTGTCCACGGCAGTTGGCCCTAGCAGGGATGGTTTTACCGGATTCGATGTAGTAACGGTGCACCCGTGACACAGTAGCTCGTGAATATCACAGTGTCTGCACGACTTCCGAGATGGAGTGACCCATTCGTCGGGCCCCGACAATTTGCCCACGATCAAATGCGCTTAGATCCTTCGTCTTACCCATACTGCGTCCAACTCTTACTGTTTCCCGTCGCGTCACTCCTTTTATTGTCGGATCGCTGCATACGTCATGTCGTTTCTGTTTACAGGGCCGCCTACAGCGTCACATTTGCATAACGCCAGCTGTCTCTAATTCAATTGCTTTTCAGTGTAATGGCAAATTGCTTTTGAAAATTGTACTGTTTCTGTGTTAGCTTTCTACAGATCTGTGAATACTATAGCGAAGTGTGAGGGAAAACATTGCTGGTAGTGTTTTAGGTTTCTTTCATAGTATTTGCGCTCCTAAAACAGACAAGTTTTCTTTTGTCTAATTTTTAGAAATCGTCAGATCGAGGTTAAAAAACAATTAAGGATGTTATGAAGTTAAGACGTAACTAGAAATAGTTCTTCTTCGAAGGACAGGGGGATCCCCTGAGTTTTCGAGGCCCAGAGGCAGGTGACTCCTCTTCCTCATGTTAGCAACGCTCCTGTTTAGTTGGCCCTGAATAGAGGAATGCTCAGAAAGCCGACATCCTTCAATCAGAGCAGGGCATACAATAATGATGAATGAAACTTTTCATTAATGTAACAGACATAGAATTCTAACTGGCCTAACTGAGAAAAAGCAGGGGTTACTGACCATTCGGAACCCAAACTGTCAGAAGCAGCAGTAACGCTTGGTCCAATAGCCAACGACTAGATGGGAGCTTTTCAAGGAGGAACAACTCAATTCTATACGTAAGCAAATTCTTTGGACATAAAAGGAATTATGTTTTCCAAACTGACTGGAAATCATAAGTCTTTCATTCTAAGGGTTGGAAGAAAGATTAGGTTTTAAAGAGTGCATCCTTTTTTTTTTTTTTTTTTTTTAAATCAACAGCGCAGTTAAAACTGCTCAAACCGAAATTATTATCTTGCTTACTGACTAAATGATCTGAATAGAGAAGACCGGAAAACGAGGGCATGGGTGCTGACTGTAATAAGTAAATGTGACGATAATTGCTTGCTAAATATCGCTGGAAAGAGCCTGAGTCATACGTGGGTAACGAACTCAGAATTATTAACATCACTTAGTGCAAATGTAATTATAAACCATTTTCTACCCTCCAACCCCGTTTTCATGAGACAGAAGTTTGTTTCAAGATAGGTCGATAAATGATATCGCAAAAGTAAGGCAGGAGTATTATTTATGACATAAAGGTTTTTTTTCCAGACTTTTTAAAAAAAGCATTTCAGTCCTTTAAAAGCGTCTTATCTTAAACATGTTCAACAACTGAGAAAGGTTTAAATAAGAGAGGAGTTTGAACTGAACATTATTCTAAAAAGAACGAAAACAAAGAGGTTTCGTTCGAATCTCAGTTTCCCGTATAACGAAGTAAATTTCTCCGTCATTTTTATCCGCGCCAGGATTCGAACCCGGGTCCCCTCATTGCGGAATAAGTTGCTCTACCAATTGAGCTACGCGGACGTTTTATTCTGATTCCTGTCTGCCTTTATGTCGTGTGCGTCCTTCTGGCAGGTACGTCACATCTCCTGGTACGTTACATCATCTCCCCCTTATTTTTTTTTTTTTTTTCGAAGTGCTGGAGAAAGGATTCTCTTATTTTTCCTATCTCGCGGTGTGGAAATAACATCACACCAATGCGAGATTTCGAACGGTCGGGTCATCCGGATAGTTCGGGCGCCATTATAACGAAGTAAATTTCTCCGTCATTTTTATCCACGCCAGGATTCGAACCCGGGTCCCCTCATTCCGGAATAAGTTGCTCTACCAATTGAGCTACGCGGACGTTTTATTCTGATTCCTATCTGCCTTTATGTCGTGTGCGTCCTTCTGGCAGGTACGTCACATCTCCTGGTACGTTACACCCGTTAAGTTAAACTTGACAAAATCTGGATCTTTTTTTTTGCATTTAGTGAAAGCTAAACATTGTTAGTGGGTAACAACTGTGAATGAAACGACTAACGAAAGTGATTTCATTGAAGTCTCGAGTGAAATAAACACGCATTTTGCGCAGTATTCCAAATATTTCGTTTGTATACGAAAGGTATTCTGAGACGAATGACCTATATTTGGGAACAAAAAACGCTTCCGTAGACTTTTTTCTTTCGCTTCTTAATACATATTTTACGTCAAATAAAAGTTCACAGTTATGACACCTAATAGGAAATTTATACAACAGGGAAATCCGAGAATTTTCTTCAATTCCTAGTTCAGGGCCACTTCTTTTATTAGTTATGCACAAACCTAACATCATTCCTATAAATGTTCAACGACTCTTGGACTAGTGTCATGTTTGCCACTGTTGGACTGTACAGCAATGAAATATACACTCACGGACAAGGAAATTTGTGCACCTAGAAGAAGACATGCTACGATCGCGAAACTTTGCAAATAACTAGAGTGCGTGCTGGTATGCAAATGATCCACGTTTAGTGCGAATGCGCATGACCACACACCCTGTGGTGGTGCTGCAAGCACGAACCGGCAGCCTTATTAACCGGCGTGTAGTCAATGCCCCATGAAAGCGAAAAGCACCGGCCGACGCAAGCAAGAGCACAGAGTGACAAGAATGCCGGGTAGATGCCACAAACGTCGATTTACGCAACTTACGGACTTTGAGAAAGAGGCCTGATCATCGGGCTGAAAACCGCAGGCTGGTAAACGCGCCGTATAGCCCACCACGTGGAACGTTCTGACCATACCGTCCGACTGTGTTGGGAGCAGACTACACGTGACGGCACTGCCGCACGGCGGAGCGTCTCCGGACGGACCAGGAGAACCACCGGTAGAGAGGATCGACGGATCGTGCGCTAGGCACAGCCGGATCCCACAGGGACCCGGTCCACTATACAGGCAGATGTAGTGGCTCCTGTGTGCTCACGAACCATTTCCCGACGCCTCGCGGAAGCGAATCTGCGATCCCAGAGTCCCTTACGTGTGCTGCCATTAACACCGGAATATCGCAGACTCGGTGTGCAGTGGTGCCAGGCCGGAGCGACGTGGAACACCACAGATCGGCGACGTGTGGGGTTTAGCGATGAATGCCGCTTCGTTTTGGGGAGAGATGATCATCGGGTCCGGATGTGGAGGTCTCCGGATCAACGGCACAATCACAACCTCGCTATCGAACGCCACACCTCCCCCCACTGCAGGCATTATGGTGTGGGGAGCCAATGCCTACGATAGCCGATCAGATCTAGTAGTGGCACGTGGATCACTGATGGACCAGCGGTATGTGGATGAGATCCTACGGCCCCGTGTGCTCCCATTCCTGTACGAATTCCAGGTGCGCTATACCAGCAGGATAATGCTCTCCCGCACATGGCTTGGGTTGCCCAGGACTGCCTACGTCATGTCCAGATACTTCTATGGCCTGCCTGCTCTCCAGACGTGTCCCCTATCGAGCATGTGTGGACCGATTAAAACGCCGGCTGCCGCCATGCCGCACTATCCGGGATTTGGAGCACACCGTCCAACACGTGTGGGCCAGTCTGCAGCAGGACAACATCAGGCGTATGTTCGCTTCCATGCCGGACCGTATGGCAGCATGTATCGCCGCACGAGGCACTGCGACGCGCTATTGAAGATGACCGGACTGCATGTCACAGATCCCTCTGTAATTGTCCTGCAGCTCTGTTTTTGCCGCCATCATCTGAAACCTAGACATTCTGAGCAGTTACACGCTTCCTACGCTCTGGTAGTACTTCGGAAAAGACGTTATTTGTTTCAGAACGACTACACTCCATGCCACACAGTGCGATATGTACAAGACTGGTTTGTGGAAAACATCGCCAAAATGTTGAAGTGGCCAGCTCAAATTTTGGACTTACAACCCAACGGAGCACCATTGGCGCACATCAGAACACTTAATTAGATCACTACTACAACGACCTTCCTCCAAATGTGATTTATCAGTCACTCTTCAGGAAGAGCGGAAGAATTTTCCAATATGGATTTACCAGAGTTCAGTAGAAAGCATTCCCAGAAAGATTGACGCTGTTATTTCAGCCAGACGCTTCCTTCTACGTAAAAAACCATTGAAATACTGGAGTTTGTTGCAACTGCAATTAGATTTCCGAATACTTTCAGTAACCTAGAGTACACTGTCCTAGCATTAATATCCAGACACCTGCATGTCAAAAAATAATCTTTATTTACGGGGAAGTTAATATCCTGAGCTAAACGTTTATGACGGCCTCCAGCCTTCATGGAATACTTTCCACCAGCGTTTGGTAAATGTGCACCGACATTTTCCGCCATTCTGCCTTCGAAGCAGTGAGCAGTACAGCTTAGTTTGTTGAGTGATCTTTTCTTTCACGCAACGGAAGATCCAATTCGTTGCAGAGATTCTCTGTAAGGTTTCAGGTCGGGATTCTTGGCTAGCCAGTTCAACTTTTCAAAGCCCGTTTCCTCACGCCAATCTTTAATAACGGGAGAAATAAGACTTGTCGCGTTGTCCTGCTGATAGAGGTCATGCCTTAATATTCTTCTGGAAAAATGTGGAGAAATACTATTGCCATAACGTTGGTAGGGCATAACTGACTAGGAATTCTAGGTAGAGCTCAGCATTCGCAGTTTTGTCCAAAACAACTAATGGTCCAAACCAGAACGAAAAGCGCCTCCATACCATCACGCTGCGTCCACCCAACTTCATTGTCGAGACGATATAGTCCAAAAGGTGCCTTCCCCCACTGCATCCGACACACCCAAAAGTGATATCAGACTGGTAGACTGTGGTATACCGTATCTCGACACTCAAAACACAGTTTTCCGTTGATCTACAGTCCACGATAGACGTTCCTAACACCATGCTAACCGCCATGTAACATTAGTCGAAATGTCTGCTCGACCGTTGTGACCCATGATGTGCAACATCCTACACACTGTACTGATATCAGTCCCAATAGTCTCAAACAGGGTTTGTGTGATTTGAGACAACGTTGATTTGCGTTCTGAGTGGGACAGTCCCTTGCAAAGCTCTCCAGTCACTTTCTGTTAGCTTCGGAGGTTTACGGGGTCGTTTCTTGGTAGATTCAGCCACAGTTTGCTTTTATTTGCATATCACATTTCCAACCGTGAACCTACCGACCATTAATGCCACTGAGATGTCATGTACGGGACAATTGCTTATGTGGCACGCACCGCATTATCAATCTGCACTGTAAATGGGTTAACTCTGTAAATCGAGGCATCTTGCATTCACAGTGGTATATTGTCTCATCATAGCCCATGGGGCTATGATGAGACAAATTATAAGTATGCTCGTGTACGAGCATACGTATAGTTGTGTCTATGGCCTGTTTGCTTGCGATATACCCTATTTTCAGTCAGCACTGGAAATCAGTTAGCTCTGTCAATCGAGGCATCTTGCATTCACAGTGGTGCTATTGTCTCATTATAGCTCTATAGGGGTTATGATGAGACAAACTATGCGTATCCTTGTGTATGAGCACACGTGTGGTTGTGTCTATGACTTGTTTGCTTGCGATATTTCCTATTATCAGTCAGCACTGGAAATCACTTAACTGTGTCGATCGAGGCATCTTGCATTCACAGTCATGCTATTGTGTGACTTTATCCCTACGAGCATATTTACAATTGTGTCTGTGACGTGGTGCTTGCGTAGGATTGAATTCACTATCAACAGAGGGGGGTGTCTGGATATTAATGATAGAGCAGTGTACATAGGTGTAGGTATATGTATAAAAAATATCTCCCAAACTCTTCAGTGACACATTGCAAAGTGTTTTTCAATCATGAATGAAATACGGGATTACACCATATATAATATACAGATTTTGAAGATGACAATCCGTTTTTTTTTTTGTGTGTGTAAATATGATAAGGATGGTAAGCCAGATAATATCCGAAAACTTGAAAATTTCGTCGTCCTGGAGCTGGAATCGAACCCACGTCTCCCGCTCCAGGTCGACGAAATTTTCAAGTTTTCGGATATTATCTGGCTTACCATCCTTGTCATATTTACACCAAAAAAAAACCGGATTGTCATCTTCAAAATTTGTCTTTCAATCCTTGAACTCGGAAAACAAGGGGATAAAGATTAATGAAGATTATTTAACTCACCTTCGTTTTGCTAATGATGTAATCATTTTGCAACTACCCCTTCAGAGCTGCACATTACGTTCCAGGAACTTACGGACAAGGGTAAAGAAGTGGGATTAAAAATGAACTTTCAGAAGACGAAACTGATATACAATGCTTTTAGAAGAAATGAAGATTTTGCTATTGATGGAGGAAAGCTTGAGACAACCGATACCTACATTTTACTTGGGCAGTAGATATCAAGTGAGGGTCACATTGATGAAGAAATTAATCGGCGTATAAAACTTGGATGGAGAGCTTTTGGAAGAAACAGTACAATTATTAAGAGTAATATGCCGTTATGTCTTAAAAGAAAAGTGCTTAATCCGTGCACCCTTCACATATGGAGCAGAGAATGGATCTTAACTAAAAAAGACATACAAATGCTGCAGACAACTCAAAGAGGCATGGAGAGATGCATGCTTGTTGTAATCAGAAAGGATGAGAAGAGGAACTTGTGGATAAGGAAAACGACAATAGTGGAAGACATCATGATTAGAGTAAAATTCCTGAAATGGCAATGGGCTGGACATGTTGCCAAAAGAACGTATCACCGATGGACAACCGAAATTTCAGACTGGATACCAAGGGACAGAAAAAGACCGAGAAGAAGACCACATGGGAGGTGGGTGGATGAAATTCGAAAGCATGCCGGAGTAACATGGAGGAGACAGGCTCAAGACAGTCAGTTATGGAAGAAACTTAGGGAGACCTACATCCAGCAGTGGTTTGATAATGGTTGACAATGATGATATGTATAAGAAATGAAAAAAAAAAGACATTAAAAAGTTTCCTAGACTTTTGCAAGCCCCGAAAGAAAACGGTTAGCAGAAGACTGAATGCAATCTGCAAAGTTGATGACATTTTCATTCGGAGTCTCAGAATCCTACCACGATTCCAGAAAAAGTCATTTCGCTTAGTGCTACGGAATCACGAAATAATTTGTTACGGAAAAGTAGTTGGATAAGGTCAACGACCGATTTCATTTCCTGAAGCAAGAGCTCTGCGTCAAACAATTTTAGAAAATCTTTTACAACTATAATCTGCGCCAGTGACGTCGGATCTGTGGTAGCAGAGCGGGGAGCTGCCCCCGTACTGATTTGCGTGCGGAGGCGAAACATGACATTTGCCCCCGCACTTTCCTTCCGTTTTTAATCTTGACCGTAATCGGATAAATATTCGGATTGTCTTTTATTTCCAGCCATTTAAAATTTCAACTGATAAAACTATGTGTATGTTACTTTTCATTTCAGTTATTAAACATCTAGAATTGCGAATTTTTTAATACCATTCCTGAGACGAGGTTTAAAACTGTTCTCGCTTGATCAGTATGACAAGAATAAAAGCCAGCTGTTAAGTACGCGCAGTTGTTTAAGTATGAAGCTACGCACTGAATGGGAGGTGGACGTTTCTAGCTGGTGTTCGAAGCCCGGTCCTGCCGGGCATCTAGTCTGAGGTTTTCCGGTGTCTTCCGCAGACTCCCCGTGTTTGGGGATGTGAATGTGTAGATGGTTCCCTCTGAAGTCGGCCCCTGACGTGCTTTGTCATTGGACCCTCCTGAGGGTAAGTGAGGAGATAATGGTTTGGCAATTAAGCTTGCTCTGTTCTTCGTGGTTACTGTTTTAAAATACTCATTGAGAAATCTTTTGTCTGGTGGTCAGCAAGGTTGAAAAGGTGTAGGGGTTGAGAGGCGACATCGTGATGAAACACAGGAAGTTTTCTTTTGTCTTGCCTTAAGCCACACTTAGGCAGAAGGGTCCGCGCCACATGGCACCCCATTAGTGCGTGGAGAAATACTGATACACAAGAAATATCTTGTCAGTGAATCGGTTTCACAGCATTAACAGTGTAATCAGGTTAGCTTTGCCCCGAGTATAGATGAGTATCGATGCACTGGTAGTAAAACAATAAAAGAATAATGAAGTCTGATGCCACATGGTGTCAGACACGTACGGGATTATTACCCATGGTTGACGATGATATTGTTTTTGTTTTTTATAAAAGCAGGAAAGTTTTATATTTCGTTTAAGTATAATAAAATCAGCCTTCCTTTTAAGAAAAATTAAAGGAAGAAAATCTGTGGTGAAAGAGCAGAAAGGAATGAGATATACTGTATTTTTACACTACATTATTTGAGGCGTAACGTAAGCGCTACACTTCTTGTGGATTTCATACTAATGTAGAGGGTGTCCAAATCAGTGCAGTTTATCATAATACGAATAAAATATTTATATTGGAAAACCCTATGAAATACATAAATATAAAACTCAAGTTTCGTATTAATTTAGATCTTATCGATATATAATAGTTTCGTCTTTAGTATGTTCTAATCAGGTCATTATGCTCTGTTTTACAACAGCACAATAAGTTTTGGGATCTGAACGGAAAATACATATCCTGATTGATATCTTCTCTGCGTTGTTAGAAAATAGTTCCGGCGTTCTTGATCTGAGCGAAAGGTTCTATACTCCGAGTCAACCTAAGAGTGAACCACTATGAAGGGTACGAAACAGCTACCTCCGCTACGAAAAAGTAGTCCCTAGCATTTAGAGCGAAAAGCATCAGAATTATTGCTTAGAATCCATTTTTATTTGCTCAACAGTTTATCAGAAAAAATTGCTATCTAAAAAAAAATTCTAGAAGTTAGAGCGCTTTTAGAAATAAATTTGTTCTGAGAAGTTGCTGAATGCCGCCCCGGTGGCGCAGTGGTCTAAGGCGTTGGCCTCTGATCATTCGTCTGTAAGGGGTCCGGGTTCGAATCCCGGTCAGGCATGGATGTTGTGTTTGTCTTACGGCACTGGCTCTCTCCTTTCCCTGGAACCAGTGACCCTAAATTAGGGACGGGTGACTGCTTATAGCCCATTGAGTTGCTCACGGTGGTCGTTAAACCTCCAATCCAAAAAAAAAAAAAAAAAAAAAGAAGTTGCTGAATCAAGAACTTTGCACTTTCGGCTGTTTCTGCCCACTTGGGATACATCTCGGATAGGGGGAAGGGGTGGAAAACCTCTCCCAACATTAACAACACAGAGGCAATAAATTGACAATCGGGGAAACTCGGAGGCAGTAGGAGAAGCAGCTCGGCCTCCACCAGACCCCCACTGACAACCCCCACTGCTTGTGAGATGTGTATGTGGGGGGGGGGGACAGTAGAAGAGCACATTAACGCGGATGGATACCGTTCTTGCGTTCCACGACGAGATGTGATAAGGCTCTCCCGCCTTTCCCAGTAGTGCACTTTTAGGGTGAATTGGAGTATAGAATGAAAATTAGATTTTTGTTTAATCTCGGATAATTATTCATTACCCTAAATATTTTATACAAAATGGGCGGATCTCTTCCCCTGTAATTTGCGTGAAATCCATGTTAAAATCTCAGCTCAAAGCTGTGCTTTTGAAACGGATTCGACCATTAGCCCCGCCGCCATTATCAGATCTTCCTTTAAGTTTGCCTAGTAAGCCGGCCTCAATGGATCACGTTCTCCGAGTTGGCGTGTTTTATTGAGGAAGTTCACGCATTTGAACCCATTGCTATGAACGAAGTTGTGGTAATATTAGGACCTCCGCGAAGAAACAGGTCTACTCAATGGAACCACCGCTGCCAATCAGCTTTACCTATTATGCAGATTGATTTATACCAGAAGCGTGAAGTAGGCTCGCCGCTATAAATCAGATCTGTCCATTCAATTTTGAAAATATGAATTGATATTCCATACCTATAGCGCTCATCCTTACAATACGATACGAAGAAAGGAATTCAAATAGAGTCCCCTAATGATCTCTAGAAACTCGTGCTTAGCCCCTGGCACAACCCTGCGGGCATTTTGCAAATTTTTGTTTAAAAAAGTCACATGCAATAATTTTCACCACAATTCTCCAGAAAAATATTAAGGCACGTCCAAAAATAGCAAAAATTCTTGAAAACGCAGACAATGAGACTGAAACTAACTGTTCGCTCAGGTGCGAACGCGACTGGCAATCCTTACGTTGAATTACAGGAACAGAACCCTGCTACTAAATTCCTTCTCCATAAAAAATTATCTTACTTCAAAGAACGCACAACATGGATATCAGGAAGAGGAAATATTCCAATAGCTTACTGAAACCAAATTTTAGATTTACTTTTGCTAACTGATCTGAAATTAGATTGTTGCCAGTAAGTTTCATATTCCGCCTATGACGAAAATGGAATCTTTCTGTTTCTGTCTCTATCTCTCTCACTCAGCTTAACCTATAGGGTGATTACTGGAAGAACCATACCAGATCTTGAACTACAATTATACGTACACACACGCCGACACACACACAGAAGACACAAATGATCTCTTCAGTTTAGAAGTTCCAATAAAATGTAAGATGAGTATTTTTTACTGAGTTCTAGTCTAATTCCATTAAGCATTGATTTGTAATTCCGTTATTTACTACTTTGTAACCTCTGCATTCTTTTCTCTCTCCCTGTCTGCTTTCTTTCTCTTGTTTCTTTATCCCATATTTATTTTTTCATACCTACCTTTCTCTGTTTCGCCCTGATCACTTTTTTCTCTCTATTTTGGTCTCCCATCATTCTTTCTGTTTCTTCTCCCTGTCAGTTTCTCTGATCTCTCTCTCTCAGTCGGGTTTGCTCTCTCATTTCTCACTCTTCTCCATGGAAGCACACTTCACCAATTTGGTGGAGGGCAAACGTAAAGATATCGCATGTGGGAGGGGAATATCCCCTCTGTCTCCCACTCTCAGGGGGAAATAAAAAGAAACAGATGCAAAAAAAGGCGAATTAGGAGATTTTACGTATGTTTTAAAACTTAAAAACGCAATTAAACCTCATAAGAACATACGAGTAAACAAGAAAAAAAAAACGAATTTTCTTGCTGAATGTTAATTTAAAAAAAAAAAATTCCCCATGTAATTTTATGAAAATATCCAGCAATATTTTATTTCCAAACGTTTATGGAAAATTTGAATGGGCACTATACTCCAGCCTTCCTCTTATAAAATCACTGGGTGGACAAGAATCGCCTTGTTCCCCAAAGTTGGAGCCCTGCTTTTCGCTCTCTCTCTGATCTTGGAGGCTTTTCGCTCTTTTCTCTCAGCTCTTCTTATTCTCACATTTCCTCTCTTCTCCCTTTGTTTCTCATTTTCAGCTCTTCTGCTTCCTTAATAAATTTCATCCTTTACTTTCTGTTTCAGTTTATTATATTACTCTGTTTCGCATTCCACATTCCATTATCTTTCTCTTTATTTGTCTCATCTCCGTCTGTTTCCCTGTCTTCTTTTACCTCAGCTTTTCTAGGTTTTCTTTCATTTCTCTTTAAATTTTTTCATCACACCCCGCTCTGTTTTCACACTTTTTCTCTCTGCTGAAGTTTGCCATTTCCCTACATTTCACTCTCTCTCTCTCTCTCTCTCTCTCTCTCTCTCTCTCTCTCTCTCTCTCTCTCTCTCTCTCTCTCTCTCTCTCTCTCTCTCTCTCTCTCTCTCTCTCTCTCTCTCTCTCTCTCTCTCTCTCTATCTCATCTATTTCATCGAAAACTTCATAAACTGAATTTAATACTTCTGTTCCATTTTATTAGCATATTGTCTAAATCGTTGAACATTATTTGAACATTAAAATTGTTAGTCCAACAAATAACTAACGTGTCAAAATTCAAATGCGCATTTGGGCTCTTGTCTCTTTTCATTTTCCGTACTCATTTGCAATAGGGAATAAGTGAAATTGGTTGAAAGAGCTGATTTAAGTCAGGTCTAAATCAAAGTTAAAATACAATGACTAATATCTACATGTATTACTCCACGGTGACTTCAATGACAGATTATAATAAATAACCTGATACCGCGAAGAAACCAATTTTTCCTAGCTACTGTAAGACGTATTTTTCCTGCTCAAGATTTCACGATTTTTTTGTTTAAAGATCTCTAAAAAACTCAAAAAATTAAAAAAGTAAATAAAAAAAAAGAGGGAGAAATCATTAAATTTGATCGAATATTTTCGCGTAATAAAATTTCAAACTCCGAGACCTAAGCTCTGGGATAAACGTTTTAAAATATTTGGTAAGACATTTTTATTCACTGGGCGTCAAAATAATCAATCTATGTTTACTTGTTTTTTATTATTATGCATAAAGGTTTTAATAGGTAAGAGATAACATGTCTCGACTGCCTGGAAGCATCATATTCAACAGAGCGTTGGAATAGTAATACTGTCACGCATTTATGTATTTTATCCACGTAACAATTCGAACATCATGTTCATCTACAATGAGGCAAGGTGCAAAATTAATGAAGCATGTAAGTATTCGAGTTCTTTGAGCTGAAACTGTGCCAGAAGCAGATGGAAGCATGTACCTCTCTGACATGCAATCCATGACGAACAAATTGTTGCGACCGTGTACGTGACTCAATACTATGCGTACCGTTTCGTGAGCACAAACTGTAATATGCCACAACAGGGAATCGACTGGTTTTTAAAAGGATACATCGTTCCCCTTTCTGACACCCGATATTCTAAGTCACAAAGACGCGTTAAACCAAAAGTTTCAGCATTTTCGAAAGAAAATCTGGGCTGCCAAACAGCTTGAAAACTATTGCAGGTGCGCTGAAACGGAGTAAGAGGTCAAGTTGCTTACCAGGTTTTTCAAAAAGGTTGGTATACAGTCACTGCTAGACAAAACCGTAAAATCCAGAAAATGGTCGGAGGAAAAAGCTGTCCTGTCTGCTGGCCACAATATCTACTATTCCATAGTGCTACGGGCCTCTTGGGTAGGGACGCGCCAAGTGGGGTCCAATGGGTGCGAAGCTTCAGGACACGGCAGGACGCTTCAAATTTTACAGTTGATAGATTAATATCAGTGACGTGGAAGAAGTCAATAAAACGTTTTACTGTGAGAAATCGTAATGCTACGTGGCACCTTTATTTTTCTAGTAAAAATATTCATTATATAATTCAATAGAAAACGACTTGAAATCAGAGAATAATTTTTATTGTTTTGTTCAGCAACGGATACCGCGGGCAAAGGACTAACAATTTTTTCTAATTTTTTTTTTAAACTTGAAGATTTTAATATCATTATATGCGTGGGGCCAATATGACAAAGGGGCCGATATGAAGGGAAAAACACAGTGGACTTCAAGAAACATAATTTTTCGATCTAAAACCCTGATGCGCTTTATGTAATTTGAGCGGCTCATACTTTAAATCTAGTCGTAAATAACGACGAACAATTTCTCTAGAAATGTTTAGCATTATTTAAGAAATATGTACTTTCTTTTCTCAATTGCCTTACCTATGGCAAATTTTAAAGAAAGAGCTTCCAGCGTTGACTGTGAAACCGTGCTCTGAAACAAGGTGGGAAATCGATGTAATAAGGGTATCGAGGTTTATAGCGGAAAAAATAATAATATGAAAACCAGTTATTTCTAATTCTATTTTTAGTTTTATGCACCTTATTTCTATATGTAAAGAATATTTTTATTTAAATACGAAAATCAGTTAATTCGAATTTTGTTTTTAGTTTTAAACAACTTATTCGTATATGTACCCATATGAGAGATTTTTTGGTTACTTGGTTAGAATAGTTAAACAGACGCCCGTTCACGTTCGATACTCGTATCATCATCATCATCATCATCATCATTGTCAACCATTATCAATCCACTGCTGGATGAAGGTCTCCCCAAGTTTCTTCTCCACAACGGTCTGTCTTGTGCCAGTCTCCTCCATGTCACTCCCGCATACTTTCGAATTTCATCCACCCATCTTCCATGTGGTCTTCTTCTGGGTCTTTTCCTGTCCCTCGGAATCCAATCTAAAATTTTCGGCTGTCCATCGATGGTCTGTCCTCCTGGCAGTATGTCCAGCCCATTGCCATTTCAGGGATTTAACTCTGATCATGATGTTTTCCACTCTTGTCATTTTTCGGATCCACGAGTTCCTCTTCTTATCTCTCCTGGTTACACCAATCTTGCACCTCTCCATGCTACTTTGAGTTGTCTGCAGCCTTTGTATGTCTCTTTTAGTTAAGGTCCACGTCTCTGCACCATACGTAAGCACTGGAACGATGCATTGATCAAACACTTTTCTTTTTAAGACACTTTTCTTTTAAGACATAATGGCATATTGCTCTTGAAAATTATGCTGTTTCTTCCAAAAGCTCTCCAGGCAAGTTTTGTACGCCGATTAATTTCTTCATCAATGTGACCCTCACTTGATATCTGCTGTCCAAGATAAACGTACGTGTCTGTTATCTCCAGCTTTTCTCCATCAATCGATAAATCTTCATTTCTTGTAAAAGCATTGAACATCACTTTTGTCTTCTGAAAGTTCATTTTTAATCCCACTTCTTTACTCTTGTCAGCAAGTTCCTGGATCATACTCTGCAGCTCTGATGGGGTAGTTGCAAAAATGACTATGTCATCAGCAAAACGAAGGTGGGTTAGATAATCTCCATTAATCTTTATCCCTTTGTTTTCCCAGTTCATTGATTGAAAGACATTTTCCAATATCGCATATACGTATATATATTATGAAAACTCTTACTTTACGGGAAATAGGAATTGATGTTGTTAAAGATATTTATTTCATGTAAAAATGAATTAAAATTGAAAAATATTCTCGTACAAGGGGTGGCAAATCTGGGCTTGCACCCGGGCAACAACGCTCTTAGCGCCCCCCTCCTCTTGTGCCCTTGGCTGCCTTCGCAAACGGCTTCCATTTGGTTCGGTTATGTGCTTTTGTCATTCCAACCTCACCAAATTCCTTTAAATCCTTCTTCACATCAACTTCCGATCCCAGGGGCCGCGGGTGGCCTAGTGGGCAACGTTCGTGACTGCCACGGAAATGACCTCAGGTTCGATCCCAGGCAGGTACGAATGCTCGATCCACTAAATATCCGCCGTGCGTCGGATGGGCACGTTAAGCCGTCGGACCCCGGGTACTGGCCCCCCGGTAATAAATAAGGGCGTCTTCCTCCCCCCTTTCTACTTCGCTTCCGTGTCACTTTCCTATCGGGCACTCTAGCCCAAATCGCCTAGCTTCCTATTTCTAAGGGTTGTTTAAGACCTGGGATCAGACACTCCCTTCCTAAAATACTCTATACATATGATCATGAACTTCCGATCCCAGCGGTAGTTTTCCCAGGGACTGCATGCAGCCGTCCGAGGTGACAGGTGACAATTCTCCCACCTCCCATCGAAAGAAAAGAAAAGCGGAAGAGCACCCTGGTAATCTATGCAACTCTTGCATGCCAAGATCTTGGTATATGCCACGCACCCTTCGCATACCAAGATCATGGTATATGCTATGTATCTTTCGCCGACCACGATCTTCGTGGGTGCGAAATAAAGCAAGTGAGATTCGAGAGTATACATTTCGTACAACATATATTGCGTCACTCGCGAGCACACCGAGCCACAGTTCGCATACCAAATAGAATTAAATCGTAACAAACAATAAGATTTACTAATTCCTGACATTAAGCGGCACTTAGGTAGATGGATTAATGAATGTTATTGGGGTAAAACCAATAAAAGAAGATATGTGAGCCATAAAAGTAAACATTTACTACACTACGGCGGCGGAAATAGTAAGTATTCCGACTGTTTAATTGTTTTTAAATAATATTTATTTTTATTATTATGCAGGGTAATTCATAAAAAAGTATACAGTTTCCAGATGCTGTAAAACAGTGACAGTTGAAGACCACAACTGCGAACCGTTAGGTAGATGTACTCATAAAGTTTGTGTCCCGCTATACTGAGGGAAGTGACGTAGGCGATAGCGCGCGTGTCACGTGACTAGTCAGTCAAAATGGCAGCGTCTGTAGTGGAGAAGGCGTTTTGTGTTCTTGAATTGAGTGGTCAGGCAAACAAGCATAATGTTCGCTTTTGGGGAACGGAGAATCCCAGATTTACAATGCAACACGTACGAGATTCCCCTAAAGTAAATGTGTTCTGTGCTGTGTCCAAAAAGAAAGTGTACGGCCCCTTCTTTTTTCACGAGAAAACTGTCACGAGAGGCTCTTTTCTGGATATGTTAAGTCTTTGGTTGATGCCACAGTTGCAGGACGACAGTGACAACTTTATTCTCCAATTGGATGGTGCACCACCGCACTGGTTAGGCGACGTGCGAGATTATCTCGATGAACATCTTCCTCAGCGATGGATTGGACGAGCCGCGGATTACAACATGCCACTGACCCAATGGCCACTCAGAAGTCCTGACTTAACACCTTGTGATTTTTTCCTGTGGGGGTACGTAAAGAAAAAAGTATCCGCCCCTCCCCTTCATGTTGATCCAGCGGAGCTGAAACAGCGTATCACAGCCACTATCACTGCACTTGATTCAGATATCTTACCTCACGTTTGGGCGGAAATGGATTACCGGCTCGATGTGTGTCGTGTGACTAAGGGTACACACATAGGACATCTGTGACTGTCTCTAAAAAAACTTGAAACATTCCCCTACAGTTCTGTTACAGGTAACATAAAATATCTTACATTGTTCTCGTTTTATAGAGCGTTGAAACTGTATACTTCTTTATGAATCACCCTGTATATGATTCAGCTTTAGACGAGCCTAAGAAACGACCCTAACACCGAAGAAATGTGATGTAGCTACGAAAGTCCATATGCGCATGCGCAAGCTAAAATCGGACCTCAAGATAGAAAGAAAAGCTGAATCGCAAGTATGTTAATGAGGGGGGATCGGTAACTTTGCGTCTAGCAAGTTAAGGTAAGCAAAAAAGTGCTATCAGGTCGCGTTCCGGACACACTAACAGCAACAGAACCACGAAACTTTGTAGGCATGTAGTGCCATGACCGAATTTTTGCACCTCGTCGCCCTTTTTTTTTTGAATCTCAATTTAGTTTACGAGAAATTAAATTTCGAAATTTCACAAAATTCTCTATTTCGCGATGGGATTCATTTAAAAAGCAGATATATGGCAAACTATAAACCATAACGCATTGCAATTTTTACAGCATAAACGTACAACTATCGCCCCTTTTTTATAAACAAAAAATTAAGAAAAGTAATTTTCTGATTTTTAAGCATTTTTTAAAGACGCAAAGGAAAGAAACGAACGGCTTGTCTTCATAAGGTCTTTATTGCTCAAAATGTTGGGAAAAGAACCCCGAACAAAATATATACAAGTACAAAATAAATATAGTAACAAGAAATGGGAGAGAACAAGGTGATCGCCAGCAATAAAAAAAAAACAAATAAATACAATATAAATGGTGTGAAAAAGCGGGCGCTCGCAGGCTGCCCAGTTTAACAGTAGTAAAAAATATCAGTCAATGAGTCCATTGGTGACAATAGAAATAAAATGTGTCTGTGAGTTCACCGAAAAAAAAACAGACGGTAAAGCAGTAAGAGTTCAAAGGTAAACAATTTCAAAACAAAACGCGAATTCAGTAGTAAAAGTAAGTCTCGCACTTGGGCAGAAAAGTAGACACAGAACACTAATGAAGAACACTGATGATGGAATAAAACACAGTAGTGGAGAGCCGAAAGTTAAGCCAGCAGTTCCACGACATTTTCGACGACTTGGAACCAAGGCTGATGTGGTGACCATATAGACATGAAGTTTGGAACAGTGTTATTGGCTTGTGCAATGTCAAATTCGAGTTGTAGTCTGGTTGTAACGGAGTGACGATATCTGCGGCAGAGGAAACGACGAGCTGTGTGATAACGGCGGAGGGAAGGTTGATCGACGCTGCGATGATAGTATAGATAGATTGTATACTTCGCTTGTAGAATTAGGAAGGAGCATACATGATTATGCGTGGGAGCCGACGGAAAGTGGTGACGTAACACAAGATAATGTGACATGGTGTGAAGGTGAGCACAAACTTTTTGAAGGAGAGAGAACATCAGAGAGAACAAGGGCTGTAACATCAGACACAAGAAGTATGCATGATGAACATCTCCGAGGGTTGAACAAAAAAAACAAAGAGGGGAAGTCAGATGACGGAAACGGTGAAGAGTTCGAGGAGTCAGTAGGCGGCGATGAAGATGTAACCAATGAATGTCACAAGCTTTTGGAGAGGCGAGAGAAGTATGAGAGTCTGTCCAGGTGGCTGGCAAATCTGAAGATGGTACATTAGGAATAGGCATTGGTTCAAGAAAATGTGTTAAAAAATGCTGATAAAGAAGCTTGACAGTAACCTGATGAGGAAGGAAAGGAACATCATTGAGATACACAAGAAAAGGAAGGCTATGAGGCGCTGAGGGTTGCGAGATAAGTCCATGTTGATCTGCGAGGAGAGGATAGAGTCGACGAATACTGACTTGAAGTAATCGAAGCTGAGAACGATGAATGGGCGAATCCGAAAGAGGAGGAGTGATCTGGGAGAGCGATTTCCAGCGAAGGTTGGAATCCACGAGTTGAGAGACTCGCACCACGCCACTGGTGAACCAGGTGGAGAAGTGCAAATATGAAGAAGCAGTGGAACGGATAGCAGAAGAAAAGAAGAGAGGTTCCGCAAGGAGATCGTTAGTAGAGGCAGGGGGAAGGCGAATAGGATATAAGGAACGCCAGAGGGTAAGAGCGGATCTGTAAAACTCAGGGAAATGGCTCGGAACGAGAGGAAAGAGGTCCATGCGGAGAAAAGTTGAGACAGTGAGGTGGGGACTACGGGGAAAGAGAAGCGTGTCGACAATGGTTTGAGAAGAAGAAGGTTGGAGAAAGAAATTCCGAAGGAAATTTTGAAGGTGGAAAGCTTTGAACTTCAGAGAGATATCGGAGAGAGAGAGACCACCAAAAGAAATAGGAAGAACGAGAGTGGAGTGCTGCACCCAATGAATGACATTCCAGACGAAATTAGTGAAGGTACGTTGAAGTTCGCGAAGCAAAAACTGCGGAGGAAGGTGCGCAATCCAAACATGAAAAAAAGATGGTTGGAGAAAGGTGTTGAGGAGGTAGGCACGGCTGAGGAACGACAGAAAAGGCTTGAGACGGTAAAAAGGTGCTAGACGGCGATTGACCCTTTGAACCAGGGAGTCCATGTAGCAGCGGCGACCGCAGAGGGTCTCCAATGTAGACTCCGAGGAATTTGGCAACACTTGAAGACCAGCGGGCACCCCATGGGCGGTCAGCGCGGATCGTCCACGACCCAGCCCATAATCCAGAGCATTTATCCATGTTGAGTGAAGAACCAGAAATCGCAGCATATTCAAGATAGGTATTTCGAAGAGTTCCGAATGCTCCCTCAGAACGGATGAAGACTGTTAAGTCATCTGCGTATGCCGAAAGAACTGTGTGGTGGTGACGGGTGCACGCAACTCCTCGCGGAACTGAGGAAAACAAACGAGAACGGAGACAAATCAAAAGCGGTTCAAAAGAGAGAGCAAAGAGTTGACCCGACAGGGGGCAGCCCTGCCGGATCCCACTAGCGAAAGGAATAGCAGAGGTGAGAAATGCTGAAGTACGAACACGAAAGAAGGAGTGAGAGTAAAGATTGGAAAGCGCCAAACGGAAGGAGGAAGGAAAACCAAACTGGCGAAGAACAGTGAAGAGATATGAGTGGTTAATTGAATCAAAAAGCTTGACGCTGGTCGATATTGAAAATTGCGAGAGGTTCAGAGAGTCGAGAAGCAAGAGAGTATAAGTTACGAATGACAGAGATGTTAGAAGCGATTGAGCGAGAAGGAACAGTGTAGGTCTGATCAGGATGGATGATGTGCGAAAGAACTGGATTAAGGCGAAGAGCAAGAACTTTGGCAAAGATTTTGTAATCGGTATTTAGAATGGAAATAGGCCGCCAGTTTGTCAAGAGTCCAAGGTTGCCAGATTTTGGAATAAGGCGAAGTAGAGCAAAGGAAAAAGCTGATGAAGAAAAGGAAGACGAAGAAAAAACGAAGTTAAAGCAGGCAACAAGAAGAGGAAGAAGAGTTGGAAGAAAAGCCTTATAAAAGGAAAGAGGAAGACCGTCTTCACCTGGTGAGGAACGATCATTAAGACTGAAAACAGAAGAACGAATTTCGGCTGGTGAGATTGGAGCACTGAGCGAAGAAAAGAAACATTGAGGGACTTGAGGAAGACCGTGAAGCAGTGGAGAGGAATCAGCTGGAGGCATCTGAGTAGGTTGAAAACGACCAGAAAAGTATGAATGGGTATGTTGGCAGATGAGGGAGGGGTCTGCCGTGGTAGATCCATCCGGAAGGGAAAGATAAGCGATGGTATTGTATTTAGTTCGATGTTCTTCAAGATGACGAAGACTCTGAAGGGGATCATCATGAAAGTGAAGAAGGGTGAACTTCAAGCGAGTCAGAGCAGATTTAGCCGATGATTGGAGGCGATGATGAAGTCTGGCTTGCAG
Organism: Macrothele yani; assembly: GCA_039090855.1. Taxonomy (NCBI): domain Eukaryota; kingdom Metazoa; phylum Arthropoda; class Arachnida; order Araneae; family Macrothelidae; genus Macrothele; species Macrothele yani. The sequence continues at coordinate 153,722,485 of CM077011.1, forward strand.
GATTTCAAAGTTAGGATCGGTGTGCGAGGTAGACTGAAGAGAACGGCGGATTGAATCTATGTCCATAAGACGATTGGTGCGAACAGAAAAACAAAAGCGTTTAGCAAACGCAGAAATGGAATGCTTGGTGGAGAGCCACAGAGCTGCCGGGTCAACAGTGGAGGAAAGTTGATTGACTGATTGCGCAATAATGGAATTGACATGAGAAATAAAAGTTGGATCTTGCAGGCAGAAATCATCAAGGGTCCAAACCATTGGGTGAGGGACACCAGTGGAAGGAAGATGAAATTGAAGAACGACTGGACGATGGTCGGAGGAAACAGCTGGAGCATGTGAAACAGAAACAAGGGAAGAACGCAAAAAACTGGAAACATAAAATCGGTCCAAACGTGCAGCAGCGTTGGAGGATCCTGTAGGAGGAAACCAAGTGAAATCACGGGTCACAGGATGGAGAAGGCGAAATGCATCTTGGAGATCAAAATTAAAGACCAGTTGAGTGAGTTGCGAAACCAGAGAAGAGCGGAAATCTTGAGACCCATCACGATCGAAAAGAGGTTGCAGCGTACAGTTAAAGTCACCAGCCATAATCACAATTTCAGAAGACGGAATCTCAGCGAGAATTGTAGTAACATGAAGAAAGAGGGATGTAGCTTCTGAATCACTACGAGGAACGTGCAAATTTAACAAATGAAAACGGGTAGAAAGGAAGCGAAAAGAAAGGTATTGAAAAATCCCGAGCAGGCTCTGTGACTCAACAACGTCAGACAGAAACGGAAGAAAACGATTATGAATGCCAATTGCGGTGCCGGACCCCAAATGGGCACGGAAATTGTGAAAAAAGACAAAAGGCCAGCGTCGCCAGCGGGAAATGTCTGTCAAAGGAGAACAGTTTGTTTCCTGCAGGAGAATGATGTTAGCTTTAAGATAACGAATATCTTCGAAGACAAGAGCATTAGTTGCCGACGCAGCAAAGCTTCGGCAGTTGAAACTAACACAAATCAGTTGGGATATCATGAACAGGCTGTAGATGGTTTTCGAGTTCAGCTGAGAGCTTCTTCAACAGGTATGAAAGACGCCGCTGAAACTGGGCAGCATCAGGAGGAAGAGTAATATTTCTCAAAAATTCATCAAGTAATTGAAGTTGTTGAAGCATTTCAGGTAACCTATTTAACTTGGATTGAATACACGGGATTGTTAGCAATTTACGTTTTTTAGGGTGTTGAATTAGTTCAAGAAGTTCGGTGTATGTGAGCGGTTGCACTGGAACAGAACAGTCTTTGAAAAGAGTTGAAAGTTTGGTTATGGTGGGAAAAGAAGAATCATCTTCAACATCCGAAGCAACCGATGCTGATTCACTTAAATCAGCAGCAACATCCATATCATCTTCAGTAGGGAGGCATGCGAATCTGTTTGTTGTACGAAGTGGAGAAGAAAAATTCTCCACGCCAGGTGAGGTTCCAGAGGAAGTGGCAGAAGATTTGGTCCGAGAACGCCATGAGCGTCGCGAACGCTTTGGAGAAGACTCCGCAGAATTTGGGCGTTTCCCGGAAGTTTTGGGTCCAGAGGAGCCCTCAGAAGAAGGAAGAGGTGGAAATGAGATGTCATCAATAACAGCAGATTTGAACAGTTCAGAAGCAGACGTTTGAATTTGCGAAACAGGCTGTAAAACGGGTGCCAATTTTTGCACGGTGGTGGCGCTTGAGTGCTGGGCAATGAAGATGCAGAAGTTTTGAAAGAAAGCAGCTGTTCGGAATTGAATGGTAAAGACGGTTCAGTGTTTGGCAATAACTGCGTAGTTGTTTTGAAAGAAAGCGCCTTCTCGGAGTTGTATGGTAATGGCAGTTCTGAAACAGGCAAAGACAACGAAATATCTGCAGTCATGGAAGGAGCAATTAGCAGAGATGGTGACGTGGTTGACATAGGAGCAACAGTTTGTTCAGTAGTAAGGGAGGAAGAAGTGGAAGATGGAGGTGCATCGGGAACCTTCGTCGAAGGGACAGCACCAGGTGCAGGTGTGCGGTGAGGGCACTCAGAAACCAGGTGTCCCTCAGCTCGGCACCGGAAGCACTGAACACCAGCAAATAAGTTGAAAACGTATGTTCGTGTGTCCGTAACAAGTTGCAGAGTTGTGGGGCGGTAAGAAATGGCTTGGTCAGTGGGGAAAATAACACGATATTGGCGACGACCCCCTTGCACAAAGTTGAAAGGAGAGTCTCTGGCAGCAGCTGGAAGAAATTTTGTCTCTCCCACTACTCGACCAAGAGTTCCGAGTGCAGCAACAAGTAAGTTGTCAGGAATAGCAGTAGGCACAGGAGATAATGTCACTGTGACCGGGAGCTGTGCAGAAGCAACAGGTTGCAAGTGAAAGGAGCCAATATCAATGCCTGTAGCAAGAACGGAGTCGGTGGCTTTTTGGTGAACAAAATGAACGACAACACCTCCTCCAATGCGAATAATTGAAACGATGCTTTCCTTGGGAACAACTTTAACCAAGGCCTCCAAATAGAGGGGGAGGGGGTGTCACGAAGAGACGGAAAATACACACTTAATAACAAAGCTGAAGAAAGTTCTTTACCTGCTGGTGAGTCGTCAGAAATCCGAATCTTGAGAACTTTATCTTCTCTAGAAAATTCTGGTTGCATAGAAAGAGGTGCATGAGATTGGTTTGGACGAGCAGTCGCAGCATACGAACGTGGAGGAGTAGCAGCCATGGCAGCAGAACGTGACTCGGCACCCAGGATATGCAAATTAGGACGAAGAACATTCGATGCAGAAACATTAGGACGAAGCACATTAGAAGCAGAAACACAATTAGAAGTAAACAAATCCACACTTGGAGAGGTCATAGTTGTCTCACAAGCGGTCGATGTAGCTAAAGAAAATCCAGCAGAGATAAAATCAGCAGACGAAACTTGGGAAGCAGCCATCATGGCCGCTAAGCCGAACAACACAACACTGTCTGCTGCAACTGCGTCACACAGAAGAAACACAAAATAACGTAACAGAAGGCACACACACTCACTTCAAGTGAGGCAAAAAGGTGAAACCACAACGCAGTCAACACGAACCACTAATGCAGACGATAAATTCACAGGAAAAAAACATTTTTTTTACAGACGCAAAGGAAAGAAACGAACGGCTTGTCTGTCTTCACGATAACCACAGAGGAGCGTTCTGGTCCCGTGACCTGCTGCCATGGTGACGCAGAGAATTTGTTATGCATATGTTTTGTTGGTAAAGCTATCTCAGTTGCTTAAGGTGGACGTCAAGTAATTTTGCTTCCTATATTTCCAATGGAAAAACTTCTTTACACATTTTCTTCACAATTAATGCGTTTCCAAAGATTAAAATTTGAACATCGATTAAAATAGCTTCATTTTATAACTTGGAATACTTAATATTTTCTAAAACATAACCATAATTATGTAATCCAACATTTGTTTGTCTACTGACGTCATCAAAGTACAGGTCACGCCATCTTTTTTCTGGTTCCAATAATACCAAAGGAAAAGCTATTGATTTGTATATAACTATGGTTATGTTTTAGAAAATATTAAGTATTTCAAGTTAAAATATAAAGTTATTTTAATCGATGTTCAAATTTTCATCCTTGGGAAAATTGTGAAGGAAATGTGTACAAAAGTTTTCCCATTGGAAGTATAGGAAGCAAAATTACTTGACGTCCACCTTAACGGTTTAGCATAACGGTTTACGGTTTACGGAAATGCTTTCTGGACCGCTTTTGTTTTCCTTAGTGGAAAATTTAGTAAGTGCTATAAGTTCAAACGACAAAAGTCCGACCTTCCAAAAATGAACGACAGTAAAAAAACTCTGAAATTTTGGAATAACAAGCCTTGTTTGCTTAGACATGCAATAAAAATTGAAATTTATATGAACTTTCTAGTTTTTATCTCATGTGATATACTTGAAGATCGGGCTGCAGGGGCCGAGCGCTACTCTAGAAACGAGCGTAGCGAGCCTAGAGGCGCAGCCCCTAGTAGCGTAAAAAAAAAAAAAAAAAAATGCACGGTCACCTATATCTAGAATTTTCAGCGCTCAACGAATATTTCTTAACGCTTTTGAAAGGCGAAATTTGAATACACTACCCTACCAGTAATATCCGGAAACTCCTCTATTTTTAGTAAATTCGGTCCTACGCAAGTACACGTCACAGACCCAACTAAAAATAAAATAGCAGGGGAATGATGAGACAATACCAGGACTGTGAATGCAAGATGCCTCGAATGATAGAGTTAAGTGATTTCAAACGTGAATGGATAATATTGTACCACATAGGCAATCGCTCCGCACGTGGCTTTTCAGCGCATTGAAAATCCCTGAGCAGATGGCTGATGATGCATTATAAATGTTAGAGGTCTGCACGGGCCTTATTTGGTGTATCCAACCCAGCCCGTTTCAAATATTAGACACTCGGCCCGATCCGGCCCGTGATGTGCCATTTGGTATTATTTTGTCTTTCCATTGTATTTTATTGAATTGTGAAAATTAAATAATGAAATCACTATAACGTCATTTCGTGCTATGCGTAACGTATAAAAAACATAGACCTAAGTCATTGCACGATCCAATTTCATGTAGAAATATCCTCAAGTAATATACTGAACTATATTTATTTACATGAGGTTAAAAGCTATATCATCATCATTGTCAACCATTATCAATCCACTGCTGGACGAAGGTCTCCCCAAGTTTCCTCCACAACGGTCTGTCTTGTGCCAGTCTCCTCCATGTCACTCTCGCATACTTCCGAATTTCATCCACCCATCTCCCATGTGGTCTTCTTCTGGGTCTTTTCCTGTCCCTCGGAATCCAATCTAAAGCTTCGGCTGTCCATCGATGGTCTGTCCTCTTGGCAATATGTCCAGCCCATTGCCATTTCAGGGATTTAACTCTGATCATGATGTCTTCCACTCTTGTCATTTTTCTGATCCACGAGTTCCTCTTCTTATCTCTCCTGGTTACACCAAGCATGCACCTCTCCATGCTGCTTTGAGTTGTCTGCAGCCTTTGTATGTCTCTTTTAGATAAGGTCCACGTCTCTGCACCATACGTAAGCACTGGAAGGATGCATTGATCAAACACTTTTCTTTTAAGGCATAATGGCATATTGCTCTTGAAAATTATGCTGTTTCTTCCAAACGCTCTCCAGGCAAGTTTTGTACGCCGATTAATTTCTTCATCAATGTGACCCTCACTTGATATCTGCTGTCCAAGATAAACGAACGAGTCTGTTATCTCCAGCTTTTCTCCATCAATCGATAAATCTTCATTTCTTGTAAAAGCATTGAACATCACTTTTGTCTTCTGAAAGTTCATTTTTAATCCCACCTCTTTACTCTTGTCAGCAAGTTTCTGGATCATACTCTGCAGCTCTGATGGGGTAGTTGCAAAAATGACTACGTCATGAGCATAACAAAGATGAGTTCGATAATCTTCATTAATCTTTATCTCTTTGTTTTCCCAGTTCAGTGATTGAAAGACACTTTCCAATGTGGCATTAAAGAGCTTCGGAGATATGGTGTCACCTTATCTCACTCCCTTTCCAATTTTTATGTGTGTTGCATTTTCAAACAGATGAATCTTTGCACTTGCATTTTCATAGATGTTATTAATAATATTAATGTATGCATCTTCAATACCGCAGGATTTCAGAGCCATTGCAACTGCTGATGGTTTCACCGAATCAAAGGCTTTTTCATAATCGATAAAAGCCATGCACAATGGAAGTTCATATTCCCTCGCTCTTTCAATTAGTTCTCTCAGTACGTGGATATGATCTATTGTGCTGTAGCCACTCCTGAATCCAGCTTGTTCTCTCGGTTGAGCCATGTCCAGTGTTACCTTCAAGCGGTGTGAAAGAACTTTAGTGAATATTTTATAAACTACTGATAGGAGGCTGATAGGTCTGTAGTTCCTGAGATTTTCAATGTCACCTTTTTTATGTAGCAGGATCATTGTAGCATTGTTCCAATCCTCAGGAATCTTCCCTTCATTGAGGCATCGGGTGAAAATTTGGGCGAGTACTGTTTCGATTTCTCCACTTGCTTCTTGTATGATGTCTACAGTGATTCCATCTTCTCCTAGAGCTTTCCCCCGCTTCATGTTCTTGATTGCATGTGCAACTTCTGCTGGAAGGACTGGAAGAACTCTGGTACTGGTACCTTTCATGATGTCTGGAGTACATGTATCATCCCTTTCATATAATTTGGAGTAGAAATCTCTCACTCTTGTCAAAATTTCGCCTCTATTTCTTGTTACAGAACCATCTTCTTTTCTCAGTGCCATAATCTGTTTTCTTCCCTTACTGAGATGTCCCTTTGCTATCTTTAGGCTTTGGTTGTTTTCAATTGCTTTCCTCGCCAGTTCACAGTTGAATTTCCTTACGTCTTCAGTGATACTTTTTCGTACTGTCTTGCATAGATCTATATATTCCACTTTGGAAGTCACATCTTCTTTAGTTGTCCTCATCTCTCATCTTTTTTGCATCAACATTTTGGTTTTTCCTGATAATTTGTTCACATGCAACTTGTTCTTAGACCCAGCTAATTTTTTTGCTGTTTCCATAAGAGCTTTGGTTACTTTTCTGTTAACTTCAGAAATATCCACTTCTTCCGATGTTAGGCCTTCTAACGCAGAGAATCTGTTCTTCAGTTCCAACTTGAAGGTATTTTTGGTGTTTTTAAGGTTGGTTATGTCAATACATTTTGTTTGTCTTATGAGCTTGCCACGTTCAAGTTTAGTGTTGAGGTGCATCTTACATCTCACCAATCTATGGTCACTACCTGTGTTGAACTTGTTTAGCATACTGCAGTCTTCTATGACGAATTTTCTTGTTACACATAATAAAATCATCTTCACTTGTCGTCCCATTTGGATGTCTCCATGTCCATTTCCTGTGTGGCGTTTTCTTGAAAAAGGAGTTCAAGGTATAAAACCCTTCTGCCTCTGCAAACTCAACAAGAGTATTTCCACGCTGGTTTCTGTTGCCGTGACCGAATTTACCTACTGAAGTTTCATTCTGTTGCCGTTGCCCTATTTTTGCATTGAAATCTCCCATAATTATCTTCAAGTGTTGCTTGCCTTTATTATTTAGATGACGAATTTCCTCATAAACCTCTTCAATTTCTTCTTCAGGATTACTTGTGGTAGGTGCATAAGTTTGAATAATCTGAGCCTGGTATCTTCTCGAGAGTTGGATAACGAGTCGTGCAGCTCTGTCAGAGGAACTTTCAACTTCTACAACTTTATCCTTCAGTTTCTTGTTTATTATAAATCCAACACCACTAGTTTTGCCAGTATCTGTCCCACGATAGCAGAAGAGATGTCCACTTTTCAGTTCAATGAGATCTTCTCCTTTTCTCCTTACCTCACTTAGCCCAACGATGTCCCACTTGATCCTTTGTAGTTTCTCTTCCAACTCAAGAAGCCTTGAATCAGAAGATAGGGAGCGTCCATTATACGTAGCCAAGGTTAGCATCAAATGGCAGCCTAGTCCGGTCCTCCGGGGATTCTTAGCACCCTCTGCCTTCATGTTGCACTGGCCGCTGCCTTGGCCAGGTACATTCCAGCTGCCGGAGACTGAGGGCCAAGATTTAAGTTGTGGAGTGATTTTGGAGGGTTTGGCCATAACTCACCACGCTGGCCAAGCGGGTTGGTGAGTGTGGGATAGCATTTCCTCAAATCCCGATGGTATAGTTATACCGCTATTGGCGGTCGTCAGAGCCCCTTTAGTGGGAACAGGATGCACCACGAGAAGGCGGGATTGACATTTGTCAAGGAGAGGCTGTGATGTTAAGCATCACCTGACCTTACATCTACAATTGATTAAAAACACAAGATCTTTCGCAGTAGCAGCTACTGCATCATCGGGTGACACATAGCATATGGAACCAGGGTTCTTAAATAGTTTTAATATGATAGTATTGAAGAAATTATAAAGCGCCGCCTAACGGTACAGTAATGACATACATCACTGAAATGCATTCGTAACGCCCTCTGCAAAATAAACTCAGAATAGTAATTATAAAGGTAATGGTAGTCCATTTAGCAAGTTCTTCCAGGCACGAGGAATATGGTACGGCATATCATCATTGTAACATTTATCACCGAACTGGTGAATAAACATGCTTTCCATATACAATAAAGAAACTTTGTCGTTTGGGCCGTAAGTCAACAGATGCGAAGCATTCCAGTCAGGAATGTAAGTACCAGCACTGACCAGGCGTGAGAGAGAAGTATCAGTAGATTTACGCCTTACATTATACCGATGTTCAGCCAACCTGATACCAAAATTTCCAAAAGTCGAACCTATGTATCTACTATCAGGTACATCAGGAACAACCGACCTAAGTGGAACACAATAAACTCCATGTCTGGAAAGTTTGTGAAGAGGGTCCCGATCTTTACGAATAAAAGAAAATAACGACTTAGTCTTTAGACCGAAGGCCAAATGGCATAATGAAATATTATTGAAAATGTTTAGTTGAATGCAAACATAAGAACATTAACCAAACGTTGACAATTATCGAAGAATATAACCTTTAAAGAGAAAGAGAGAGAGAGAGAGAGAGAGAGAGAGAGAGAGAGAGAGAGAGAGAGAGAGAGAGTGAGAGAGAGAAAGAGAGAGAGCAAAAAAAGCGTTCGAAATCTCCCTTTCGCTGAACTAGGAAGCGGCAACACTACAAAAGTCAATCCCTATAGGGATTAGAGATAAGAGAAACAATCGATGTCGCCCCATTCTCTCATACAAACACACACACAACCCACCCCACTGCTGACAACCCCGTACCCTACCCCGTACAACACACACACGAGCGCTCGGTGTCGATTTTTTTTTTTTTTTTTTTTTTGTGTGTGAACAAGCCCCAAAGTGTTTCTACCATTTTAATACCTACAGATGGTAAAAATGCTGTGGCTGTCTCTCTTCGCTACTGTGATTACGTCCTGGGCTATGTCATGGAAGTAAGTAAATCTAGAAAATCAGTAAAACCGACCATGACATCGGGAAACACGACTTTTTCCTTTCTTTACCATTGCGATAGAAAAGAATGGGTTGACTTGGCCCGGTCCTGCCTGGCTGTAAGTGTCTGTGAAAAGGCCCTTCCCGGCCCGGCCCGTTGCTTTGTTTTCTAAACTAAAAAGAAAGCCCGACCCGAGGGCTTGTAATGATGGCCTGGCCCGTGCAGATCAGATCATATGTAGAGGATTTTAGGAATGGAGTGTCTGATCCCAGATCTTAAACAACACTTAGAAGTAGAAAGCTTGGAGATTTGGGCTAGAGCGCCTGGTAGGAGAAAGTCACACGGAAGCGAGGTAGAAACAAGAAGGAAGACGCCTTTATTTACAACCCGGGGGGGGGCAGTACCCGGGGTCCAACGGCTTAACGTGCCCATCCGACGCCATCGGATATTTAGTGGTTCGAGCGTTCGTACCTGCCAGGGCGAACTTGAGGTTTCTCCGTGGCCGTCACGAACGCTGACCACAAGGTCATCTGCTGCCCCCTGGCCCGTGCAGACCTTTAATGCAAGTGTTAAAGGATTGGGCTGAATCTACAAAGAAATGATTCTGTAAACATCCAGAGTTAACAGAATGTGACAGGAGAACTCAGCGAAGGAGTGTTCGCCCAGAATGCAAATCGACTTTGTCTCAAATAACACGAACCCTATGTGAGACTTAAGATTTATGTTAGCAGGATCGGCTTTGGGACAGTGCGAACGATGACACCGCGTAGGGCGCCAAGTTTGCCTTTATTTTTTAGTGAAATGGTAGATTATGTGAAAAAAGTAAAACAGAAAGTTTAAATAAATTATGTAGGACACACTTCAGTATATGAAGAAGAAATTTCTATATTTTTTTTTACCACTGGTGTTCCTACGCTTTTGCATAAATTTAGGTTCTCTAGAAGAATTCATATCTAAAAGGAAAATGTAATCAAACGATGCCAAATAATTTAAAACTGGAAAAACAAATTATATGATGCAATATTCAAGGCGCAATTGTGTTCACGGTATAAGCGTTCTGCTTTATTCTAAAGAAACATAATTGCATCAAAATAATAACAATTTAACAAATTTAAATTACCACGTTTTTCATTAATAGGCACTGCTGATGTTCATCTGTTGCACAGTTTAGTAAAACTTGTCTTTCGACTGATTAAATTATTGGGACAAAATAAATACGCAGCAGGTGGAAACTGAGAAGTTATAATTGGAATTGGCAGCCTGCCACATCTGCGAGACAGATCGATCAGATTTTCAGGTCATCTGAGATCTGATAATAAAGTTTCAAGACTGATTTTATTTCCCATCTTTGTTGCTGCACAGAGAGCACTAAATAATTTTCAATTGTTTGCATAGTATTCCTCAATATTTGGGAAGAAATAGGTGTGAATTCAATTGTAGTAAATCGAATTAATTCCGTCTTCGAAGGCGTATTTGAAACATCAGAGGTAGAATCGAGATAGAATATCTAATCTGTGCACCAGCAATTTGGCTTTCCTTTCGATATTTTAAGAATTTCACTGCAAAGATTCGCTAAAGAAGAAGAAAGAAAACTCGCTTTTGAAATCATTTGACTTTGAAGGGATACTTTTACTTTTTATTTTCTTAGATAATACAATTGAACCAAGCTGCTGATCCAGAAAGCTGGTGTTTCTTTTTTCTTTTTTTGTCTGAGTTTAGTGATGACAGTAGTTCTCTCATTACTGCGGGAAATCGATTTTTTGGAAAGGAGAACCTGTTTCATCACTAAAAAACATTAGGATTCGGTACAATCTGAACCTTAGGTGCTTCCAGGGATTAATAACAACTTAAAAGCAATATGAAAATATCATTTTCAGATCTACCACTTTATCGTTTCTCTCAGCTTTATACTAGTACAAACTATGCAGTGTGCAGCCAAGCTAAAGAAATTCACTACACATACAGATTTTTAACCCTTTAGCTGATTTTTCAAACCCGTTATTTGGTTTATTATGAATGAGTTATAGTACTAGTAAATAACTTGAACTCTAAACAAAACGCAAATGCGTTTCTAACAATTCAGTGCATATTTTCATTATAAAAACAAGGAAATTTTATGTTTCATCGACTGGAAAATCCTGCGTTTTGTTTTCGTATTTTATTTGCATTTATGGCTAAAAATAGCCTGCTTTGGATTTCTTTTGAACTATTGCCGTGTCAAGCACCGTTTGGGAACTTGCGGGCGTAAATTTTGTTAATGAATTTCGATCGACTATAGTGGCAACAATGACATTGTGTTTCCTAGTATAGGAGACCCAGGCTCATCGTTGGGACCTGTGTTTCATACGAGCTCGTACGAGGTTCTTGCAAGAACTCATCATATGCCGCAAAGAAATGAAGTTTACAAACTGATCTTTCAGTATCATGCTTGAAATCGTGGTATCTTCAAAGGAAGAAAAACTGTTTACTTTAAATTAAACCAAAGCCCGATACTCGTACTCATTTGCAGAGCAGCAGCAAAAAAAAAAAAAAAAAAAAAAAAAAAAAACATTGTTTAAAGAAACAAATATAGAATTTATTTTAACATATTTTTTTAATTTATGTACACATTAATGGTGGGACCAGATTAAGTTATACACTATCTACCAACAAGTAATTGAACACCCCTGCAATCGACGATATCTGCGGTCCTGATACACGTCACGGCCGCCGCCGTTAAATATCGTGTGGGAAACAACAACGCAACCAGTCGCGTGCAAGATGCCACTTAGTTCGGAGCTCTCTGATTTCGAGAAAAGAGTGGCCTAAGTGATTGACAAGTGGAAGATGAGAGGTGACTGTCGGAATGTGCCCCGACCCGGCAGACCCACAAAACTGGAAGTTAGAGACCGACGGGTGCTGGCCAGAGAAATTCGGAAGAACCGCACCAAATCGATGGGCCACATCCGCCAGGAGTTTCAACAGGCATCCGGGAGTGTTCTTTCGATGAATACCATCCGTAAGGAAGCCCATCTGCTCGGTTATAATGGACGTGCTGCCGCCCACAAGCCTTTGATCACCAAGTCCAACGCTGCTCGGCTAACGTGGTGCAAAGAACGTCGACAGTGGACCGTTAAACAGTGGAAACCGGTTCTCTGGAGCGACGAATCAAGGTTCACCCTCTACCATTCGGATGGCAGGGTCTGGGTTGGGCGTCTGCCTGGAGAACGCCTCCTGCCGGAATGTATTGTGCCAACTGTGAAGTTCGGCGGCGGTGGAATTATGCTATGGGGGTGTTTCTCCTGGTATGGCACGGGACCCTTGGTCGCAATTCCTGGTAGACTCAACGGTGAGACCTACTGCACCATTTTGGATGACCATGCGCTTCCTACGTTGTGGCAATTTTACGGGGTGCACCCATGTTAGTTTCAGGATGACAATGCCACCTGTCATGTTGCGAGGTCCACCATGGCTTGGTATGGTGACAATGGGGTTAATCGAATGTACTAGCCTGCGCAGAGCCCGGACCTTAACCCTATCGAGCACTTCTGGGACGAGTTGGAGCGTCGACTCAAAGGGTGCCCCCACCGTCCGAAATCGGTGAAGGAACTGACTTGTCTTCTCCAAGACGAGTGGAAGAAAATACCGCTAGCCGTCGTACAACGCTTAGCTGAGAGTATGCCCCGGACAGTCGCAGCTGTAATCGCCGCTCGTGGAGGCTCCACCAACTATTGAAGGTGAATAAACTTCATTTCTCTTTGGTATCACAGGTGTCCAGTTACTTGTTGGTAGAGAGTGTATTAAGCCATTGCTACAAAAAAGTCAAGGCTTAGCCTCAGATTCATAGAAATAGAAACGTTCCTAGCAATCCAACTAGTACGAGGTGAGCAATAATATCTCATTTCTAAATTTCAGTTATTACTCAGCATGTAAGGGGTTGAAATATTTGGATGATGTCTTAACCCAAAATCGTCTACTGATCAACAGCGATCCGAGAGTTGATGATGGGGCTTCTCCTTCGTGAGCTGTTCTTCTGGTGTCCGCGATCTTGGGGCTGGTATCCTCCGTGGATAAAACGCAGCCCAGAAGCCCTCGACAACTATATAACTTCTTTAGACTCTACTTTGCATTTTTCACTACTACCTTCCTTTGGTACTTAACATGCTACCAGATTTGTGAGTCCGACTTCGTCACCCACGCACGGTCAAGCATTTCTGCCAACCGACAACAACAAATCCACTACAACCCCGATTTCTCCAAGTTTTCTCATTTTATTTTCTCTTCGTTTTCGCATTTATAACGAAGTAAATTTCTCCGTCATTTTTGTCCACGCCGGGGCTCGAACCCGGGTCCCCTCATTCCGGAATAAGTCACTCTACCAATTGAGCTACGCGGACGTTTGTTCTGCCTGCTATCTGCCTTTATGTCGTGTGTGTCCTGCTGGGCAGGCACGTCACACATTCCTTGTGCTGCCAAACGTGTTCACCCCTCTTGGAGGCGTACCCCGCACCTTCGTTGGTTTCTGGTTTTCCCCTCCTCGTTCGTCAGCGGTCTGCCGTCTGGTGGATGTTGACCAGTGGCTATTTCGAGCAGATGCTCTCCTGGCCAGCTGACCATCTGCTGGGCTAAGCCTTTAAATATTTATTTGATCCTAACTGTCACCCTGTTTCGGAGTTCTATTATTAGACCATCCGAGAAACCATTTTCAAGTCTTTAAGTATGCTCGAAGGCGTATGCCCAACTGAATCATGTTCCCCGACACAAAGCCTGGGTGACAGTCACTACCTAAGCTTACCTTTTTACCAGATTTAGGATTCTTTCTTGGACTTTCACCGTATAGTCACCACTGGCCTATTGTTAGCTAAGGCTGCATTATGTAAACCGCAGTGCTGGTTCTTCGCAAATGCCGGGCAATGATAAATACCTTTCACTTCGTTTGCGGAATTTTGCACCAGGCAAATCTCCTTCCAACGCGAGGGGAAAGCAAGAAAAAAAAAAAAGAAAAAAAAAAAAGAAAAAAAAAAAGAAACCACCGAATCCTTATGCGTCGGGATAATACTTCTGCACCCAGCTAGAATTACTCTAATTAAAGAAATTGTTAATTAATTATGATAATTAATTAACAAAATTAATATAATTAATTACGTAATTAAATCCCGAATTTGGGTGTTTTTTTACCAGAAGCAATGTGCCCGAAATAAGAAGAATTGTCGCGGCAACAGAACGATGGCAAGGGAATTTGGATTTTATCTTCATAAGAAATTGAAAATAAAGAAATCAGTCAGAGAATTCACATGCTAATATCATCATCAACAACAACAAAAGCCAATATCAATCCACTGCTGGATGAAGGTCACCCCAAGTTAGAGGTCAGCATAGGCCTTAATTTCGAAAGGCCGGCGGGCTACACTAGTTCAAACTTTGGGAGCCCGGCCCGTTTTATACTTTCTTCAAGAGTTCTCTGCCATATATTGCAAATAACGCAATTCTTCTTTTAGAGGAAGGGTGCTTAATTCTTCCTTTGGAGAAAGGGTATTCAATTCTTCCTTTGGGGAAAGGGTATTCAATTCTTCCTTTGGAGAATTAGCCCATTGCCACTTGAGTATCTTTACTTTGATCATGATGTCATCAACTCTTGCCATTTCCCTGCTACACATGCACATGCTAATATACTGCAACTGAAATATATATATAGCATACTGGAAATGTGATTTGTTTGTGTACATACATCAATACAATTTGGGTGTTCAAACATTTGGAGAAAATGATTTTGTTTCACAAATTATACCTTTAGTGCTTCTGGTTACAAGTGTAGCAATGTGTACACTAAAATAAAGTAGTTATTGTGTTCGTGAAAATTTACGTATTACAGATAATTACTTTTTTTTAGTGTACACATTGCTACACATGTAACCAGAAGCACTAAAGGTATAATTTGTGAAACAAAATCATTTTCTCCAAATGTTTGAACACCGAAATTGTATTGATGTATGTACACAAACAAATCACATTTCCAGTATACTATATATATATATATATATATATATATATATATATATATATATATATATATATATAGATGTATTTGGGCTTACACACTTACCAACTAGATAACGACCCAACAGAGTCCTTACAGACGCTAGACAATATGACAATAGAAAGGAACTAACAAAGAATACTCCCATACTTTTCCCCCGCTGTCCCTGTCTTCCCTTTATCTTTTGCTCTCTCTCTCTCTCTCTCTCTCTCTCTCTCTCTCTCTCTCTCTCTCTCTCTCTCTCTCTCTCTCTCTCTCTCTCTCTCTTCTATTCCCTGCTCTTTCTTTTTTTACTGAAGCTAAATCAATGTAATACGTATTTTAAATCCAATTCCGTAGTAAGTTTAATTGTTAATTTTTTTTTTAGAAAAACTGAAAACAAAATATGCAAAGTTAATCATTTACGATGTTCGCTACTTTAAACGTAAAAACTTCATTAGTGCCCCCCCCCCCCCCCCGCAGGATCCGCCACTGGTTTCAAATAGCTTTAAAAGAAAGAAATTAAACCAATAAATTCAATAAAAAATTTCACGGAATTGTTAACAATACAATTTAACATTTTACCAGACATCTCTACAGCACTTATTTAATATCTACAATAACAGTACCTTTACAATAGCTATTTCTGAAAGATCATTCAGCAAGCTGAGAATAGTCAAACATTATTTGCGAAATACGATATGTCAGTAAACGGCGAAATATCTTTCATCAATTACCACTGAAACTTAACAGGCAGACAAATAAAATACCGAAGGTTTAATTAGACATTTTGCCAACGCAAAAAGTATTGTTTTATTTGAAAATCTATGATCTGTCTATCTATGAAAATACAAGAATTTCTTTTATTGAAATAAATTTTATCACAAGTTAAAATATACGCGTTTTTATTTTTGATTTCCTTTGCCAATTTTGCAAATAGAACAAAATTGGGTGGGTCCTTTTTTTAATATAAATTTGCCTAAGGGCCGAAAATCTGTGGTACGCCACTGAGCCACTGAGACAGCCTAATTGCGGAAAAGAAAACAAGGGAATTTATTTTTGCGCAAAGTTAGTTGTATTTCGCGTAAGGAGAAAAAAAAAAAAAAAAAAGAGAAAAGAAGTTCTCTAACACTTAGAGATAACTGCAATTAATTAACAGTAAGCGTCTGCTAAACTCACCATATTTCGCAGTTATTGAGTGCATCACACAGAAGAGCGGCTGTTGCGATAAAAATCCTCAAGGCGTTGAGATCTAAATTTCCCTCTGCAGGAAGAAAGCAATGCAAGTGAATAAGTTTATCTGCAGCATCATCAGCATGCCCGTCCTTTCTTCTTTTGGTGTTTCGCAAGCAAGTTTGGGTGCGACGAGCGGCTTAAAACTACGTCACTCGCCCGGGTCGTTAAAATTGTATCAGCGTAGCAATTAAAGCGATGACCTTCACGGCGGTGTTCCATCGTCAGAATATGCGCCAAAATGATGGCAGATGGGCGTGTGCTTCAACACCGGAATACTGAGACATGTTCGGAATAACAAACCACACCGGCGAAATATTTCGCGTACGTATTATGTCCGAGTGCTACTCGTAACGCAATGGAACTAAAGGAAAATTAAAAACGTACTGTTCTGCTTTTCTTTCTTTTTTTTTTTTTTCTTAACGTGATGCTTCTGAACCATAAAACTCACCAAACTGTGAACCTAATGAATTCAGCAGCGGGTCCAATTGAATTATCACAAAGGCGATTGTTGGAAATTGTAAAGTGGAACTTATTCATGCTCGAATTCATCGGTAAAAGAATGGTTCTACTTAAGACCAGATATAATCAGGGCAAAGAATTTGATTTTTTTAAACACGTGATCGGCATTATAGTTAACCAGAAAGAAGTCAGACGCGAGTTCAAAGTCCCTTGACAAGAAGCATTCATTTCACAATTGGTACACGGCAATTAGGTACGGCTGCAAAGATTTTTAATTCCGCAGTTTTGTCCGGGGAAAAATTAGAAAAAGAAAAAAAAAATCGACTGTCCCACCTCGGGCACTTGTATATTCGTATATACAATGCCCCGCCATTAATACCTGTATCCGTACACCCCTTTATTGATATGGAGTTAGGTCTGGCGCAAACACACGTCACAGACCCAACTGTGAATATGTTCGTACGGCTATGATGATACAATAGCAGGACTAGGAATGCGAGATGCCTCTCGATCAACAGAGGTAACTGATTTACAGCAAGGATTAATGATAGGGTGCCACATAAGTAATCGCTCCGTACACGACTTTTCAGAGACAATAAAGATCCCTAGGCTGACGGTTGGCGTTGTGATATGAAAATGGGAGAGGGCCGCAGCCTGGCGGCGCAGTGGTCTAAGCGATGGCCTCTGATCATTCGTCCGAAAGGGGTCCGGGTACGAATCCCGGTGAGGCATGGATGTTGTGTTTGTCTTACGGCACTGGCTCTCTCCCTTCTCTGGAACCAGTGACCCTAAATTAGGGACGGGCGACTGCTTATAGCCCATTGAGTTGCTCACGGTGGTCGTTGAATCTTCAATCCAAAAAAAATGGGAGAGGGCTGGGACTGAATCTGCCAAGAAACGGCCCAGTAAAATTCCAAAGCTAACAGAACGTGACAGGAGAGTCATTTAGAGGACTGTCAGATCGGAAGGCAAATCAACTGAAATCACGCAAACCCTATGTGAGTCTTGTGACGTATTACAGAGGTGAAGCACGTGCCAAGACGACAAATCTGCAGCGATACATTCCGTCGAGGTAGCTTCGTCGGTTAGAACAACTGACTCCGGAGCGAGGAGACGCGGCATCGATCCTAGTCACCGACAAATTCCTGTTTTTACAGACTATTGGGACTTTATGTTAGCAGCAGTACACTGAGCATGGGTTAACACAGTCAACCCCTATGTGAGGCTATTGGGAATGTTGTTAGCACCAGTGCAGTGTGTAGCACGCTGCGCGACATGGGTTGTCACCATCAAACCCTATGTGAGACCATTGGAACTGATATCAGCACCAATACAGCGAGCGAGGCGCTTACATGGGCTACCACGGCCGAGCAACCATTTCCAAAATCCAAATCATTTCGACTAAAGCCATACGCCGATTTACGGGGTGTCGATAGCGTCGATCTTTGACTGTAGGACAATGGAAAATTGCGCTTTGGACTGACGAGTCACGATAAACAATCTACCAGTCTGGTGGTCGTTCCTGGGTGCGATACATACCGGGAGAAAGGTACCTTCCGGACTGTATCCTCCCGACAATGAAAGTTAGTGAAGGCAGTGTGATGGTATGGAGCTGTTTTTCGGGGTTCAGTTTGACGCCATTAGACGTTTTGGATGAAACTATGAATGCTGAGCTCTACCAAGACGTCCTGGACAATTTATACGCTGCCAACGTTGTAGCAGTGCATAATTTTGCGAAGACCCATACTTCTATCAGCAGCACAACGCAACCATATCATACTGCTCGCGTTGTCAACATTGGTCATGGGCGTCAAAACGTTAGATTGACAAGCCCAGAGATCTCACCTGAACCCTATAGAGAATCTCTGGGACGAATTAGATCTCTGACGCTTAGAAAAAAATAAAAGAAATCTCCTAAAAAAACAACGTAGAACTCATCACGGCTTAGAAGGCAGAATGGCGGAACATATCGGAAGACCTTTACAAAAACTAGTAGACTATTCCACCAAGACTAGATTTTGTCATAAAGGCCAAACATTTTGGCCCACAATATACAATCTGCAGCCTTTCTGTGTGTGTTTTTTAGTTAAGGTCCAAGTCTCTGCTCCATATGTAAAAACTGGAAGGACGCATTGATTGAAGTCTTTTTTTTTAAAGATATAATGGCATATTGCTCTTGAAAAACTGCACCGTTTCTTCCAAAAACTCTACAGCCAAGTTTCATACGCCGAGTAATTTCTTCATGAATGTGACATTTGCTTGTGTGACGTATATTCTAAATTAACTTTCCTTTTCAGTCTTGAGTTTATTCTGTTATTATTCACTCTTAACGTGATATCTTTCTCTCAAACGAATACGTTTGGCAACACAATTGAGGTTGAATGCACGTGACGTATGCCTGAGTTTTGATAAGAGCAAGAGATAAAAACGAAGACTGACCTATTGCTTGAGAGCGTTGTAAGAGAGAGCGTTGGGTTGTAAACTGATTATTGATAGGAGTGTTGTGATAATGCGTGGTGTGTGGGCATTCACTACAATATGCTATGTTACGATGTGTGTGCTACATCCTGAATAAAGCATCTTTTTCCGTAAGTTGACTTCTGTTATTTACATGTTTCGTCTGGCCGTTAAGGTTTCTTTCATTTAGGAACTATTTCTTAGTATGTTGATGTGTTAAAACAGCGTAGAAGTAGAAAAGACTTTTACGCTATATTCGATATAGGCCGTCAGAGGTAAATGTAGGTGTTGGTTACCTCAACCTTTTCCCCATCAATCGCAAAATCTTCATTTTTTGAAAAAGCATTGTACATTAGTTTTGTCTTCTGAAAGTTCATTTTTAATCCGACTTTTTGTCTAGTTCATTTTTAATCCGACTTTTTTGTCTAGTTCATTTTTAATCCAGCAAGTTCCTGGATCATACTATGTAGTTATGAAGGGGCAATCTCTAAAACGTTTTTATCTAAAGTTAAAAAAAAAATCCACTTGCAGTTTTTTTTTTAAATAGTTTATTGATTTTCAAGGTACGGAAAATGTGCCATATTAATAAAGAAGCACAAGTACGGACAGACGGACATTTCCATGAAATACAATCACTGCTGGTGGCAAATGGGAAAACATTCCGGCGAGACAGACTAACGTTTACTATTAAGGTGGAACTAAATTAACAAAAGGCATTTTCACAGCTGGAGTTTAGTTTGTACCGGGTAGGAGGGAGGGGTTAGTACACTAAGAACTCTTAAAGTGTGCCTTCTGCGTTTGCAATTCCAGCGAATGCATTATAATCCTATTTCTTGCTTTAATAAAAGCTGAATGTGACGGCTACAATTGGCTGCGTTATGGACTAGCCACATAGTGGTCCACATCATCAACAAGAATGGAAAGAATTTTCTTGAAATGTCATGACCCACCGTTTTATTTCGGTTATCTAAAATTAAAGCAAACTTGATACGAGCAAACGTGTGCAAAACGGGAATTAGGGCAAACGTGATTAGGGGGAATGGTAATTAGGCGATTGGGGTAAACTTGATTCGGGCAAACGTGAATTAGGTGAAACGAGATTTAGGGGAATCGAGGTTAGGGCAAACGAAATTAGGGGAAATGGGAATTAAGGTAAAAGTGATTGGGGTAAACGTGATTCGGGCAAACGGGAATTAGGGGAAACGAGATTAGGGCAAAAGAAATTAGAGGAATGGAAATTCGGGTAAAGGCGATTTCCGGTAAAAGCGGTTGGGGTAAACGTGATTAGGGCAAACGGAAATTAGGGGGAACGGCTTAGGGGAAGTGAGGTTACGCGAACGAGGTGGCCAGGACAGGAACTCCTGATCAACATCAACAGGGAGGGACGCCCACTGCTTTCCCCCTTACACAGGCACCCTGTCTCCTTAAATTGGGCATACCACTTGCGAATGCAATTGTCGGAGGACGGATCCTTCCCAACGTACTCTGATAACCAATTCTAAAGAGAAAACTGCATTTTTTTTATTTTTGGAAATTTAGCAGTTTTAATTAAATTTATTGAAAATGTATATCTCTTGTCACACAGATTTTTTGAAGTTTCGGCATAAATACGATATTAGCATCACAGGAGCAAATCTGTGCTTTCAAAACGAAACAACTACCTAATTACTTAAAATGGAAGCTTCGTTTCCTGTTGGCGCAAAATCTGATGTCGAAACGATACTGGAGTTTCCTCTTTGAAAGACGACAGAAGCCATATTTTAAACTCTGCAACCTACTTATCTGAAAAACTGTCCCATCTTTGCATATCATGGAGAGAACGAGTTTTGTCGTAACATTCATTACTAAATTTATTTCTTAATAGATACAGCACTTCCGTTGTTCCTTGTTTACAATGTCGTGAATTATAATTCTCTTGCCGGTTGTTAAGAGTTTTCAAGGTTTTCCGTGAATGCTAAACATCAGCAGTTTTGAGCTGCAGAACACTTTAGCCAGAACGGAAATGGGGGTCAAACAAGAAGTAAATGCTGAACAAAAACAAAGGAAATTTTTAAAGGAAAAACTGGTATTATCTCAATCAAGGGGGACAGGTAATGGTTTCTGCAAGTTTTTCCCTCCATTAAATGATCGTGTGTGAGTATACATTAGGCATTGGTGAAACAAACAACGTAAACACATAGCCAAATTCCAGATTTTTGTTGCAAAAAATTAATGAATGATTTCCGGTAGTTTCATTGATGAAATTTATTGCATTTTATAAAAATTAACATTTTTTACGAATTAACTGCATTTATCAATATAACTTTCCACTTTCTTTTTAAAAGAAATTTACAGATAAATATTTGCACATCAGTTTCTTCCTAAAAATATTGATCAAGTGGGGGGATGCCAACTTCAGTTGCATTAGGAACCTAGATCGTGCATTTTTAGCTATTTTTTATATACACTGCCTAACAGAGAAAATGCCACACCACGAAGACGTGAACGCAGCGCCATGCAAATTGCAAAGTGGGTGCACACGTGCAAGTTCTGCAAATGATTGCATTTGCAGGCCAATCGCACGAACGGCGCGCGGGGTGTAAACGGACAACCAGCCCGTGAGACCATCGGTCGAAAAGTTGTCACGGCCGCGAAAAGTAAGTGGTTCTGCTGTTACCGTGTCTGGAGAACGAACAGAGGGTGCTAGTGTCTTTAAGACGCCGTCGTACGCGATTTTGTCAAACGGATGAGCTCACGAGAGGTGTCATCTTAGGCCTTCGTACCGCCGGATGGTCCTTGCGTCGTATTGCGCAAGAAAGACCAAGTGATGCCACAACCGTCGGTCGCATTTGAAGACAGTGGTCCCAGGAAGGATCTGTGCAACGTCGTAGGGGCACGGAGACGGACGTCCGAGCGCACCGATCGTCGCATCCGACGTCATGCCGTAACGGACCCACAGGTCACAACGGGCGACATTTTGCGGAGTGTACGGGGAGGCTCGGATGCTCCGATATCGAAGCGTACAGTGTCGCGCCGATTGGTTGCGTCTGGTTTGCTGCCCAACCGTCCGTTGCGAAGGCTACCCTTAACAGCGAGTAATCATCGTCACCGTTTGGAGTAGTATCGCTCCAGAGCTGCATGAGGTGCCGAATGGAACAGTGTGGTGTTCAGCGACGAATCGCGGTTCTGTCTCACCACGGATGATCGCCATGTGAGAGTCTGGAGGCGTGGCCAACGGGTGGATTCCTCTGCCATTGTGGAGCGCCACACATGGCCCAACAAAGTGTAATCATGGTGTGGGGGTGCTATCAGAGCCAACAGCCGCTCACTGCTGGTTCG
Organism: Macrothele yani; assembly: GCA_039090855.1. Taxonomy (NCBI): domain Eukaryota; kingdom Metazoa; phylum Arthropoda; class Arachnida; order Araneae; family Macrothelidae; genus Macrothele; species Macrothele yani. The sequence goes on from CM077011.1 coordinate 153,744,931, forward strand.
CATTACAGACACATTGATGACATGCCGCTATGCTTACGAGGCGCCGCAGCCCGTGGCACTAACGTATCTGCAGGGAATCCCAAACGCCGTTTTTCAACAGGATAACGCCCGACCGCATACCACTCGGATCAGCCTGAATGCTTTACACGGTGTGCGGATGCTTCCGTGGCCAGCACGATCCCCCGACCTCTCGCTCATCGAACATCTGTGAGACACGATTGGATGTCGGTTTAGTCAAAAACCCCTAGAGAAAAAGCCCCAGCGGGTGAAATGCGAAGAGTTGTGACGTCACAGTCAGAGGGCCATCTCAATCCCTCTCTCCAGAGGGGTCAAAGGGCAAACGCAAGGGGAATGCCGATATTAGCTTCGCGTTCATGCGGCATTGGTCAGCGTTGAGCTTTCGGTTGTCGTGCACGTGAATTAGCGTTTTTATACAACAAGCGTGGAAAATATCTGGTGCCTTTATGTAGATCTAATTACAAAGCACGTCCAAAAGTCACTGTTTTCAGCTTTCCTAAAGATAAATTTCTTCCATGCCAATAAAGGATTTTGAACCCACCGTGAATTCAAAGGTTAGTTAAGCCTAATTGTTTTCACGATAGAATGCTATAAGTTAAAGTAAGTTTAACTTGAGGTTTCGATTAGAGAACTGTGAACTTGAATTGTCTGCATTGAACTCTTCTACAAAGTAGCACTTTAATTCCTAGCTTAATAAATAGTCACATCATTCACAGCTTCAAGAATATTGGCAGTGAGACGTTTCTCTCTGCAAGAAGCACATCGTGCAAAAAAGAAAGTACTTATGCATAATGAAAGAACACATTTGTTGATGCTTGTGTTTTACGTCTTTTGGGAGAGTCTGTTAATTGATATTTTCAATATCTGTTTCAGTTGAAAAATGAAAAAAAAAAGTTTTCCTTGCAATGAATATACTGCTGGAGAAAATTAATACCTTTCGTGCGTGTAATTTTGTGTAAAATATGTTTTTACAAAGTTGGGGGGGGGGGAAGGATGTGACATTGTGATTTTCCAGCATAAAATCTGCAATGTTATGTGCATAAATTCGAAGATATCCAAATTAATACCTTCCATATTCATCTAACAAAGACCTTTTTCCTGAGGGATTTTAATTTATAATGCTTTTTTTTTTTTTTTTTTTTTTTTTTTACTTTCTAGAAGTATATAGTTGCAACATCTGAGCACACGTCTTACCGCATTTTCAGGAAATGTACTCACTAAATCAGAAATTTTGCTTTCGCGTTCGTTCGGTAATTAGAGAACGGTCTTTTTTCTTAATAAATCGAACGCGAAGGGAATTTCTAAAAGTTTTAAGTGAAATGATTGTTTTCATAAAGTCCTAAAATTTTGCCATACACGCACTTAAAAAAAATCATAGTTGCAAAAATGCTTAAGGTAAAATATTGGGCTTTTCATGTTATGCGTGAAAAAACTATTATGTTTGTGTTCATCAGCCAAATTGAACACTAAAGGAAAAAATTCCTGAAATATTTATTTTTAATACCCGTACATGAAATCGTATCATCACAGATATCATTGCAGGAAACTGAAAAAATAAATGAAAGCTAAGGATCTAATCTTTTGATGTTATCTAAGGATAAAAAATACAGAGAAAGAAACGGTCAGTTTATTGCTGTGTGCTCGATTTGTCTAGTATCACACTCGAGAAACTATTATATTTCTCTGCGTAAACACCGCGGTACTTCGTCGGCGTTTTCAGGAGCGGAGAGCTCGAGGCTCGGGTCGGTCGGCCCACTAGCTCTGACTTCACAGACCAGTTCCGAGGCTTTCTTAATCTTCAGGGGTTTTGGGTTGACTACCTTCCCACCCCCGCAAAATGAAGATGAACTGTGGACTTGGATCAACACCACATGGTCCGCGATACCCCAGGACCCTATTCGGACTCTCATTGCTTCGATGCCACGTTGGATTCAACGCTGTATCGATTAAAATGGGAGGCCACTCTCCTTATTGATCATCCTGTATATTCAACCACTAGAGTCTAGTCTGTTTGTGACAATTCAATCATCTGTTCAGGACCTACTTGGCTATCTGTGTGTGCAGTTTGGTCCGTTTTCGAGCATTCCTTCATGGTATGGCATTTTCGCTGTCAGGCAGTGTACAAATAGAAGACAAAAATTAATACGTCTGCGCTACAGATTGTATTCTCATTCATTCAGTATACGTCTGTTTGTGGGTACTGTACCTTTGTATTTATGAGCCAGACAGAGGGCATTTTTAAAGCCAGAAAACTGTAACAGTGAGGTGAGTGATCCATGTGCAATCGGCTTTTCGTGGTGCACAGTTCTTAAGGCTTTCCGAGACCCGCCATCTTGTATTGCTGCTTTCTCTTGTTAACCAACAGGCAAGCGTATTTCACAAATTGCTCGGGCAATTCTGCACATTTTGGAACACCGTTTGTGGCTATGTAACGTATACTCTAGATTCAGTTTCCTTTTGATTTTACTATCTCTTGTTATTTTATTTTCCTATGCAAATTATCTTCTCACTTAACGAGATGTTATTTCTCCCGCTGAATGATATGTGGCACGAGTGTAAGTCATAACGTGGTGGTATGCAGTATATATAGGCGCGCTCAACTATACCAAGTAAGCTTCGTTTTATGTGATAGGTTCTTCTTAATTATTGTTATGCGATTCTACGAAAGTTCGGATATTCAGTAGTCGTGTGATTTGTAGAGTGTGTGTTGGATAATACCAGGAGTTCTCCAATAAAAGGTTTAAAGTGAGTACGTTTTTCTCAGTTCATATTATTGTCAGACCTCTGTCTGGCCGTTAAGTCTCTTTCATTAAGTGTCTCCATTAAGTCCAGGGTATATTGTGTTTAATGCTCTAATAAGGAGCCTTCAAGGTACTAATGTACTAAAACCGAAGTTATAGTACTGATATTCAAAATAATGAGGAACGCTGAGTAAAAAGAAGTTCTATAATCAATGAAATTATTGCACGTGCGAGTATTACCTAAACAAACTAGCACTTTGAAGATTAGGTACACTTTAGCTACGTCAAGTAACCTTCCAATAACCCTAGCGTGACTTAACGTAAACTTCCCTGCACTACACGTCCAGGCGTAAAACTTGATTCATTATAGCTAACGCAAGATATATGATAAATAAAGAGTTCCCTGGTTTCAGAATTTTTATTGACCTTTCCCTTCATTTTTTATCTGCAGCGAAAGTCGTACCAAGGCGTCTTCCATAGTTTTATTAATTAATAAAAAATACTTAAAGAGTCCAAAATGTCTGAAACCAGGGAACTCTTTATTTATCATATATCTTGCGTTAGCCACAAACGGTGTTCCAAAATGTGCAAAATTGCCCGAGCAATTTGTGAAATACGCTTGCCCGTTGGTTAACAAGAGAAGGCACAATACAAGATGGTGGGTCTCGTAGAGCCTTAAACTAAGTACATAAATCGGAGCAAGTGGTTTTGTTGATGACAGTTGATAGCGAGATTCGATTTCTTTTAGTAAAGAAAATGAATTTCGAGATACTTGCCGCTTGTTGGTAGTGTTTTTATCTGAATTCCCTGGGCATATCAGCTAACCTTAAATATATTAGCCACTAAATGCGATGAAATGTGTTGCATATGATGATCACAGCTGAGGTAAATACAAAGAAATTACTTGTGCAATTTACCCCTGGTTTAGCTTTCAATGCCATACGTAAGAAGGTGCAAATGAAGAACCTCTGCACAATTAGCACTTTTAATTTAACCTTTTTAAGCGGCCGATGTAACAGAGCCGTATGTCGACCAAACTTTTCTGCTCTCCTGAAACAAAAATTTTCAAATTGTAGGCGGATTTTATACGAAAACAATCGCAAAACAGTTCGTTTCCCCTTCTCATCTCAACCGTACCGATCGGAGATGGAAACTGATCACGGGTTAACGGTCGACAATTACTTGTAGGTCAAATGAGTCGGGCCATGCTGTTCTCGACCCGGTTAAAATTTCCTTTATATTTTTGAAAAGCAAAAAAAAAAAAAAAAGAAAAAAAAAATTTTTTTTTCCAATGAAAAATGCGCACTGTGGAACTTTGTGCTGATACTAGTGCCCGCGGACTGAAAAATGATTTGTCATGAAAATTAAAGGAAGACTACCCTCAGAAGAAAGAGCGTCGTTCTTTCTGAGAGGCGATAATGAAAACAACATTGACATTTCGGAAACTTTCAACTCATCATAAGCTTGTGAAAATTGGTGTTGCTGTGAAACATATTCTGAAGCTTGCACGAAAACAACAAAAACTGAAATTAAACATAACATACAACAAGTAACTTAATTCAAAATTTGACTGTAGCGCCATCAAAATTAGGTGGGATAACCTTAATATTACTGTAGAGGGACTTTTTGACGCCCGCAAGATGTATTTAAAAACATGTGTAAAACAATTAGGTTACGTCTTGCAAATAAAGGACAGCAGTTTCAATACTTCCTGTAAATTAGTGAGTAAATCATACGTTCCGATAATACATTTGTTTCATTTCCGTATAACCTACGTAAGATACACCCTGCGGAGGGACTTTTTGAACTCCCTGTACAGTATATACAGGGTGCATAGGAAAGTCCCTTTAGCCTGAAATAACTTGCGAACGGAGAGAGGTACAGTTATGCAAGTGAGATAACGGTATAGTAAAGTGACTATGCCCGATCGAATGCAACCGATAGCAGCGCCCCTAGTGGCGAAACGCGGAAGTTAGCCATTGCAAATCGAAAACGAAAAAAAGAGATAGAGCAAAATTTCCAATTACAAAGTTGTAGAGCATCAATTAATTAGTACAAAACGACATTTGTTTCACACGGATAAGATAAATTGTCGCCTGAATACCCTAAAATGTCCTACATCGATACGCGACGATTCGAATCTGCATATTCACATTTCGCAAATGTAGCCGTATGCAAATGCAGATTGTGACGTTGTACCGTATCTACGATATAAAAACCTGTAGCAGGATGTGCCCTAATCAGAAGATTTGGTCTACGTACGCTGTGTGAGAATGGCGAGCTTCACTCACTCCCAATATTGCGAGATGGTGCTTATTTACGGCGAATGCCAACGAAACGCGGCGCTAGCTGCACGGGAATATGTCGTCGTGTTACAGATGCTTGCAATAGTGTGACACCTTCCATGCTGAGGAATGTGCATGCAGAGTTACTTTCACGAATACAAATGTGTATCGTGGGCAATGGCGAACTCTTCGAACATACTGGACATTAACTTTTTATCACTGTGCGCCAGTTTGCCTTTTTTTGTTTTTGTTTTGCCTGACGTCATCAAACTGTATTGACATAAGTACGCATTTATGCAATAAATTGTGTGTATTTGCTCATACCTATGCCTGCTCCCTTCAAACGTTCACACAAAAAGTCGCGCATCGATTTCGGACATTTTAGGGTATTCAGGCGACAATTTACCTTATCCGTGTAAAACTTCCGTATTTCGCCACTAGGGACACTGCTATCGGTTTCATTCAATTGGGCGTAGTCGCTTTACTATACCGTTTTCTCACTTGCATAACTGTACCTCTCTCCGTTCGCAAGGTATTCTAGGCTAAAGGGACTTTCCTATGCACCCTGTATATAAATATAGATATTAGAATTCAAAGCAGACTTACCGGATCGGGTCCAATTATGTGACGTCCGGGTTTGGGTCGGATCTGGGTCCAAAAATTTTCACCCGTTTCCAACTATGGTACCGATCATAAACCTATCACACGTTCATAGTAGCTCACTTCTAGTCCTTCATCCTTTGAGCCATGACCCAAAGCATGATGAGAAAAGGATAATTCCTCTGACTGGAACATTATACCACTAGGTACAAAAAAAGTGACTCAAACAACTCTTCTTTCTTTTCTCAGGTTCGTGGCCATTGTTTTGACTCTTCCAGTAGGTAAACAATAGAGAAGGAATAACTTGTTGTATGTTTACTTCAATCAGGGGCGGATCGGTCCACCGGGACACCGGGACATCACCCGGTGGGCCCCTTCCATATATATTTTGTCTCTTTCTTTCGTACTTTTTTTAAAATGTTTTCAGTTCAGTTGTTTTAAACACACAACTGAACCACGAAACTTTTTTATAAACGAAAAACACATAATGTAATTATAACAAGCGGGGAAAAAAACCTTCTATTTTGAATTAGGAAAAAAAAAAAATTCCTCACCAGGAAAATGCTAGAATCCCAACTACAATAGATGGGCCATGTGCTTTTGCAAACTTCTGGGTTCACTTAGTAGCTGAGGAACGAGAATCTATGTACCGTATGTTACGGGAGGGCGGAGGGGGAGTGTACAAGATGTTCTATATATTCTCCAAGGTAGAGGGGGGGGAGTAGTTGATTTTACTTCAGTTGGTTGTAGGAGGCATTAGTGTTGTGCTCATATAAGAGCTGAGTTCGGGCTCAATTTTAAGAGCCCGAGCACGAAGTTTGTCAACCCTAACCCGCCCGAACCCGAATTTTATATTGTAAGATAGAGCCCGGGCCCGAACGAGCCCGAAAACTATGATTAACCTGTTTAGGCATTAAAAAAAATCTCATCTTCCAAACTTCCACTCCTTCCTCTCCGTGTAATTAACCGATGCCTTTCTCAACTGCGTACTGGGGAAGGGATACCTATCTATTTCTATAATTTCTTCAACCATTCATTTCATCCTGAAATGTTTCGACGGACCTGGCATCAGGAAAAATCGGGAGGAACAACAATCTACGTATGTTAACAGCATTGGGGTGGGGGCTGAACAGGAATAATTTGTTTTCACTACTTAAGTTAAAGTAGTGAAAATACTCACCCATGTTTGATAAAGTTGCAGAACAATGATAAATAATGGTCATTATGGGATGCACTATCCACTATATACAACACAGAATTCAGAGTGAAAGCTAATACAGTAATATCAAGAACTTATTTTGAAATAACTGTAAGATTATTTGCGGGGCTGTTCATATACGATCCCTTTCCTCCGAAATGTTCTACCTACCCAGCCTACGCTCCTTGTGATAACTGACAAATGCTGCAGATGAAGGCATTTACGGAGATATAATTTCAGCATGAAGTTGCAAAATGTTTTGCTTACGTTATTTAGTAAGCTGTCTTTACAATGCATAACTGCAGCATAGAAACACGTATTGTAATTGAAACACATACGAATATATGATCACTAAATGAAGAATCTGTTCGCCACGATATTTAAAATTCCTTAAATTTCTAACTGTGATTGTCCACAATAGAAAAATTACAAAAATTGCCGTACAAATAGGAAATTTTAGAGAGTACAAGTTCTATATATTTTTTCATTTATTTAAATTTAAAAATCATGTCTCATGCGAAAGGATTTTTGGTACAACTCCAACTATAATGAATTAAATTAGCAATTTCTACCAGCTAGCTAATGATAATAATGAAGCTTTCCTACTGAGCTTCAAATAGTGAATTCAAATGGTTGTTGTTACTAGTTAATTAAGAACATGAATAAAGTCTCCTGCTAGTAGTGTAGTAATAGTATTGAACAAACTTATAACTGGTAGTAATGTGGCAGCAGTAATTAGAATGTATAAAGTCTTAACGCTGGTTGTTAATGGTAATAAACTAACGATATAAACCTAACAGCCAGACAGAGGTCTGACAAAAACTATTAATTGAGAAAGACGTACTTACTCAAATCTTTTTTTATTATGCGACTCTTGGTCGTCCAAAGCACACACACACAACTTGTTTCACAATAATGAAGAATCCAACTAATGGCATAGAACGAAACTCTCTCCTCTAGTATAACAACAAACGATCTCCTTATAACAACAAAATCTCTCCGTACAACACCAAACGCTCTTCCTATCGATGAACGCGCCTATATATACTAGCTACCACCACGTCATGACTTACACTCATTGCCAGATCTCATTCATCGGGTGAAATAATATTTCGTTCAGTAAGAAGATAATTTACATAGTAAAATAAAATAACCAGAGATAGTAAAATCAAAAGGAAAGTGAATATAGAGTATACGTTACACAACATAATTTTGGTAGTAGCAGTTCTCTCTCTCTCTCTCTCTCTCTCTCTCTCAAATATTTGCTGGAATTTCAGCCCACTTCGTTGGAAATTTAAGAACTGGAAGTCAAAGGTATGAAAATGAAGATTATTTTACGGTCTGTCAAACACGAAAAGTCTATATAAGCAATTTTTTTTTAATTTAATGTTCTTTCTTCAGCGTTCTTAAGAGAAAATTTAAACAAATATAAATATTGAATTTGCCCAAAATTAGAAGCTTCTCCAGCGCAATTACATACATAACTAACTAAACTAGTGATTTAAACCTGGTTATTCGCTTTTTCCACATCGATTAAGTGAGTTTGCCACGATATTTAAATATCTTGAAATTTCTAAATGCCCACAACTGAAAAATTGCAGTACAATTTTTCTGCAGTAAAATCTTGTCATGGGTCGATGAAAATTTCTCCGCAACACCCACTTCAATTTAAGGATGACTGGTGTACTTCTTACCCCCCAGTACTATGATTTCCACAGTTTCCAGAGCAACTGTATTTTTTGCTTTGTTTCTTAAATAAAAAAAGGGATTTTTCAGTTGTGATACAATAGTACCGCAGAACTACAACAGAATGGGTCCATTTGCAAATATTTTCTCGGGCCCCTTTGCAAATATTTTCCCGGACCCGTTTGCGACCGCCAATCCGGCCCTGACTTCAGTCATCCCCCTAAATTACCACTTTGAATACTAAAACTAAGGGGAAAGCAATGCTTTCTGATGCGCAAGTTCACTGTTCCAACCGCGCTAGGCACATTTCTTAGACAGCAAATATATTCGTTCAAGCTGATCTTTACCCCATTTTGCTAACCCCGAGTTAATTCGTTCCATCGGGTTAAAGGATTAAAGTGTAAATGTGGAAAAGGTTGCAAAAGTAATTATTTATTAGAAAAAATTATAGTTAGCTACTTTTCGAAAAAAGCAGTTACAGCCAGGTATTTTTTCAAGAATGGATTACCGTAGTAGTAGCTAGCTACTTTTAAGAAGTTGCTTTCCAATCACAGGGAAATTTAGGTACGCTTTTGAAGGAATGGAAAAGGACAGGTTAAGGTCAAATGCTGCGATTTGGAAAATGACATGGCAGAAGTAAGAACGTTTGCTTTAGTTCGATTTGGATTCCACAACTGAAGTGAAGCATTTGCCGAATCGACTCCCGCGCTCTGGGGCGAACAAACGGAAGAATGCTGCTGAAGTTTAGAAAGAATCGGTGCGGAACAGCGCCAAACGGTTGTTTAAAAACAGAAATAAGTACGAAAATTATGTTCTAGCAAATTGCTCAATGTATATTTCACGGAAATTTAACCAAACCTGGAGATTAATGATCCACAACGATCTTAACCTCTTTCCTTGACTGGAATTTTGCTAACTTTTGTAAAAGACCCGTGTGGCGAAGATTAGAAGATTATGCTGGGAGATATAGGCCAGGTAAGAGTTTCCGAGTCTTCTTTAAGTTCATACACACATTCGAATCTAGAGAAATTCCGTATGAACGGGAGACGGGAAGGAGGGGGTGTCAATGCAGTTAGAACTAATTTTCATTAGTGATGAAGGCTGACAAATAATCCGCTGGACCAGTCAGTCGAGCATATGGCATCCGTGGACAGAGCGGGAAATTGTTTCCTTCTCATAAATATGTGCTCGCCATTTATACATTATTTCCCTTCCTGTGCGTGTGTGGAAATATTTTCGCACCTGGAAGTTATGTTAGAAAAATTCTTGTCGAACTATGTGGACGCCAGTTATTCATAGTTTTTAGCTTATACCTCTGGAAAGGAGCACTCATAATCAGAGTCCGGATTATATGCAATTGCATATTTTAGCCATTTTCACCTTAATGAATATAAATGCATTAAAAGCGCAATTGCCAGTAAAAATGCATATTTCAAGCGAAACTATTATACAATTTACTTAATCTTTTAATGTACGCATACACAAGTTTACCTAAAAAAAAAAAACTAGCTTTAATCTCCTGAGGTCTGGAAAAACAAGCAATTGTCCAAAGTTAGAGAACTTCTAAGCTCAGCGGTAGATCAAATGATCGGCAGTCCACTGAAACTAAGCGAATTGAAAAATAATAAACATCCTGTCTCCAAACGTAGCAGCAAAAAACATGGCATCAGAAATGTCTTTGCCGGAAGGCTTGCTCTGATGTTTGACTCTCCTGACTTAAATTTTCTTCCAATTCCCACAAAAGCTAAGGATAAACACGACATGCGACGTTTAGTTTTGTGAACGAGTTTTCAAACCTAATGATCTCATCATAGTAAATGTTAGCTATGTCAAACCAACACAAGAGATTTTTCGGAACGCTCGTTACGTTTGATCTGTGAATAATTGAGTGTTTGGGAAAAGGTTTCGATAGTGCAAGTTAGCAGTCAAAATGCCTAAAATTAATTCAAGTGAAAAAATGTTAATAAAACCTTTATTTATTTATTTTTTTAATTTTTTTTTAATTTTTCGAGGCACTTTCTCAAAAACCTATTAACACTCAGTTAATTTTTTAATTCCATATTATTAACCACTGATTGAAAAGCTACTTTTTAAAAGCAGCTAGCTACTGCTACAACTACATTCTTAAAAAAGTAGCTTGCTACAGCTGCAGCTACTTTTTTCTGAAAAGTAGCTAGCTGCACTACTTTTCAGCTACTTTTTTTATCTGTAGATTTAAATTAAAGATACAAATTTTAACGGGATGCATATTCTTACATATGGAGCTGAGAACAAAATACCAAGGCAAATTACACGAATAATTTATACAGGGTGATTCACTCAGGACTGAACACTTGTTATGTGGAATATATGAGATGGGGAATATACGATGAGCGTGAAACCCAAAGGAGCGGTTCTTTATTCCCTGACGAAGCAGTTGATATGCGTTACCTGTGAATAAAATGTCTCCCCGGCAGCTGGATGGGTGATTCACTCGGGACTGAACACTTATCTTGTGGAATATATGAGATGGTTAATATAGGATGAGCATGAAACCCGAACGGAGCGGTTCTTTATTCCCTGACGAAGCAGTTGACATGCATTACTTGTGAATAAAATGTCTCCTGGCAGCTAGGTGTGTGATTCACTCGGGACTGAACACTTTATCACGAAGTAAATTTCTCCGTCATTTCTGGTCTACGCCGGGAATCGAACCCGAGTCCGCTTATTCCGGAATAAGTCGCTCTACCAACTGAGCTACGCAGACGTTCATTCTGACTGCAATCTGCCTTTATGTCGTGTGCGTCCTGCTGGTAGGTACGTCACATCGCCCCCCTCCCCCCAAAGAGGGCCGGAGGCATGGCCCACGGGTCAGCCGTGACCATGAATCGTTGCAGGCAGCCATCCGCTGTAGAAAGTGCACTTGAGAACTCCCAGTCAATCTAGTGTGTGGAATGCAACATCACACATTTTTATTTTTTGAAGCGCTGGAGAAGGGATTCTCTGATTTTTCCTATCTCGCGGTGTGGAAAGAACATCACACCAATGCGAGATTTTGAACAGCCGGGTCATCCAGAAAGTTCGGGCGCCATTATAACGAAGTAAATTTCTCTGTCATTTCTGGTCTACGCCGGGAATCGAACCCGAGTCCGCTTATTCCGGAACAAGTCGCTCTACCAACTGAGCTACGCAGACGTTCATTCTGACTGCAATCTGCCTTTATGTCGTGTGCGTCCTGCTGGTAAGTACGTCACAACTTATTATGTTGAATATATGAGATGGGGAATATACGATGAGCGTGAAACCCGAACGGAGCGGTTCTTTATTCCCTGACGAAGCAGTCGACGCCGCCCCGGTGGCGCAGTGGTCTAAGCGATGGCCTCTGATCATTCGTCTGAACGGGGTCCGGGTTCGAATCCCGGTGAGGCATGGATGTTGTGTTTGTCTTACGGCACTGGCTCTCTCCCTTCCCTGGAACCAGTGACCCTAAATTAGGGACGGGCGACTGCTTATAGCCCATTGAGTTGCTCACGGTGGTCGTTAAACCTCCAATAAAGAAAGAAAGAAAGAAAGAAGCAGTCGACATGCATTACCCATGAATAAATGTCTCCTGGCAACTGGGTGGGTGATTCACTCGGGACTGAACACTTATTTTGTGGAATATATGAGATGGGGAATATAGGATGAGCATGAAACCCGAACGGAGTGGTTCCTTATTATCTGACGAAGCAGTCGATATGCATTACCTGTGAATAAAATGTCTCCCCGGCAGCTGGAAGCGTGATTCACTCGGGACTGAACACTTATGTGGAATATATGAGATGGGCCGCCCCGGTGACGCAGTGGTCTAAGGCGCTGGCCTCTGATCATTCGTCCGTAAGGGGTCCGGGTTCGAATCCCGTCGGGCATGGATGTTGTGTTTGTCTTACGGCACTGGCTCTCTCCCTTCCCTGGAACCAGTGACCCTAAATTAGGGACGGGCGACTGCTTATAGCCCATTGAGTTGCTCACGGTGGTCGTTAAACCTCAATCAAAAAAAAAAAAAAAAAATATGAGATGGGGAATATAGGAGCATGAAACCCGAACGGAGCGGTTCTTTGTTCCTTGACGAAGCAGTCGACATGCATTACTTGTGAATAAATGTCTCCTGGCAATTCGGTGGGTGATTCACTCGGGACTGAACACTTATTTTGTGGAATATATGATATGGGGAATATACGATGAGCGTGAAACCCGAACGGTGAGGTTCTTTATTCCCTGACGAAGCAGTCGACATGCATTACCCATGAATAAATGTCTCCCCGGCAGCTGGAAGCGTGATTCACTCGGGACTGAACACTTATTATGTGGAATATATGAAATGGGGAATATCCCAGCAAAAACATAAGTGCTAGGAAACTGCTGGCCACCAGCTGGCAGTGATGGGTCACTGCTGGCTGAAATCTGCCGCTCACGGCCCGGTAGTGGTCCGTTGGTGGCAGCGCTATCAGTTGGCGAGCCAGTGATGGCCCTGCAGCATCGCCGTGAATTGTGGGCCTTCAAGCAAGTGCCACAACTGCCCCGTTGCTGGCAACCAATGCAACCCCAACAGCAGATGGAAGCAACGGGACAGCGCATGCGCAGAAGCAACACTTGATGTGTCTCTCATGGTACCAGTTAGTTGAAGACGACACTATCGCCATTGTGTTATTTTAGTGGATGTTAAGAAAATATATCCATATGTAGAAAGGCGAATTAATTTCCTAATGAAATTCCACGTCGACGAAGATATCAGATGAAGCTATGAAATACTAGATTATAGCCAAGAAATACACCCACTCCATTCCCATGAATAACAATTCATGGAATGGAGTGGGTGAATAGCAAGAAAAAAATTGAAACCGCTTGAAACGAATGTCTTGGAAAACCATTAAAAAAACATTTGTTGTAAAAAAAAAAAAAGAATTATACACGTACAAAATTCATTAATTATTTGAAAGAAAAAAAACAACGCTATGTGGATATAATGTACTCATCCATGGGATGATTACACAAGACTGGGAGGAATTCGCTTCTAAAAATAACGAGAAATAAAATAAAATATCTTTTCTCTTTAAAACAAATGTAGCTTCGGACAACGGAAAGGAAAAATACAACGTTAAAAATGTAACAGAATGTGACATGAACCCGGGTAAATATATATTAATTCAACAATCTCCTTTCAAGACGACAAGGACAGTACAAAACTTTGGAAAGCGACTCTAAGTATGTACACTCCTTGAAAATGAGTGAAGTTCCCTTAAGGTAAAAGAAAAAAAACTATCGTTACGTTGAAAAAAAAAATTAATGAATTATATGAAGCTGACTTTTATGAAAAATACCTCGCAATATTATAAAATGAAAGAGGGGACCATTCAATTACATATTCCGCTCAAAACAGATAGCTTCAACTCCTAGTTGTTACCCATCGCTTCAAATTCAAACGATGCCTGACATCAGGGGGAGCCATGGCACAGCTATGAGATATTTTTTGTGTCAAACACAGTGGGCACGAATTCGCTTCAAATCGAATAACAGTTGCTTTTGTAGATTTGCCCAAACAGCATCTCACAAGGTAGAGATGGGTTCGGGCTCAATTTTAGGAGCTCGGGCCCGGCCCGCTTTCTTTGATTATATGTGTTTGCTGAGCCCGGGCCCGGATTCTTGGAAAATGTTGCTTATCAAGACTTGCATTTAAGCATTATACACTGGCCAAAGATATTGCCCAAGCAAGGATTAGTTTAAAAAGTTTAGTTCAGTTAATCCAATTCACAATATTAATATGTTTTTAGAAATACTAATCATAAAGCTAAATGTTCTAAAATGTGGATTTGAAAATAAATAAATAATCAACGTGCCCTTCGACCGTATCAGGGGAATCAGTAATTTTGGTAAAAGCTGAAGAAAAGAAAATCGTTTAGAAACAAAAAATTCCATTCGTTATTTCTTTTTGATTTCTAAATTTACTTTTATTTTGAATAATTAAAACGTACAACGCCGTACAGACAGTTGCAAGTGTTTTAAATTTTGACTTTAGAAAACTAATCTTTGCAATATAATTTACATATATGCTAATTGGTAAAGGTAGTTTAGAGTGATGTAGTAGAATATTAAAAAAAACATGTAAGGAAATTTCCAAAATTAAACAAAAAAGGAACGTAAAAGCATTCCAGACCAGATTATTCCGCATTTTGTAACATTAACAAAGCTTTGCGCTAAATAGCATAATAATCACAATATTATCATATGCGTGTGCAGTTTCCAGATCAAGTTCATCATGAAAAGAGAGAGAGAGAGAATTGCATCTAATGCCTCAGCGCTTCAGCTTGATCTTCTTTTCTCTAATACTCGACCTGCTGCACTAAAAACCAACGTTACCCCAAAAATCGCGGGAGTAAGGAAATTAAAAAAAATAAATAACAATACTTCTAACTGCACAATTTTGGAAATTAATACATCATTTTAAAGATAAGATTCTTGATTGTTGATAAAATATGAAAAAAAAATGGGAATGTGATTTTTTCCCAGTTTTTCGATATCAGACCACCTTAAACTAATCCTTGCTTGGGCCATAGCTTTGGACAATGCATAATGCAAGTCTTGCTAAGCAAAATTTGTCTTGAAATGGCAGCTAGCTTAGGAAATTGAAAATCCTTCCACCATGGTAACAAATCCACAATGAAATTCAACACGTGTAATTCAACCGGGCTCGGAATTACACGTGTTGAATTAATTACAGTAATGAAATCAAGACGTGTGGCCCAGCCCGGGCCCGGGTTTTTCGGTAGTTAAAGAATTCCCGTCCGAGCCCGGGCTGGCACCGGGCTCCGACCCGAGCTCATCTCTATCACAAAGTATACATGAAATCAGAACAGCATTTGGAAGAATTACGAGGAAGAACTTCCACCCAAAATGTGTGACGTTGTGGGGAGTTTTTGTTTTTCTTATGGGGGAGAGGCTAACGACCACAGTGAGCAACTAAATGGGGCTATATGCAGTCACCTGTCCTTAATTTGGGCCACTGATTCAGGGGACTTAACAGAGCCAGTGCCTAAAGCCAAGCACACCATCCATGCCTCACAGGGATTCGAACCCACATCCATATCGGACAAATGATTAGAAGCCAACGCATCATACCAGTCGGCCCCCAGGGAGTCTGTGGGAATGGCAGTGCATTTGAAGCACGTAAGACAGGTAACCAAGGCTATAGAAGGCCAGTTACGAAAGCGGGCATTTTGCTTATTTTTGTAATAGTGCTTATAACGGAGTAAATTTCTCCGTAATTTTTGCTCCACGCTGGGGATCGAACCCGAGTCCACTTATTCCGGAACAAGTCGCTCTACCAACTGAGCTACGCAGACGTTCGTTCTCGCTGCTATCTGCTTTTATGTCGTGTGCGTCCTGCGGGGCAGGCACGTCACATGCTCATCGGTAATTCTGTAAGTTCGATGAGAAAAACATACACAAAATTTCGAACCAAAATTGGCTTTGTTTGATCATGTGAACTTCAAGTGAAAGCGTCGCAATGTTAACGAACTTTTTTAAATGGCATTGACAAGAGAAACTGAATTATAGAAGCAGATGTTTAAAAAAATTCCCACTTACAGCTTACACAAAGACGCTGGTGTAACACGACTTTTCCTGCACCCTGTTGAAAGCATTTCTCTATAGGGCTTACTTAAAGTCAGGAGTCACCCATCTCTAAAATACTGTCTCAGATTCAAGGAGTGGAGAGAATTTTGACCAGAGAGCAATACCTATAACAATACCTATCTCTCAGAAAGGTATAGAAATCACAGCTTACGAGTGGGTATTAAATAAAAGTGAAGCAAGACGCCGTCTGGACTGTTGTTACATTCGCTGTAAAGAAAGTTTTATGATGTACGAGATCCCATGATAGAAATCCAGCATTGATTATCTTTTGCGACAAAAGTCGTTTTGTCGGAAGTACAGTCGTCGTGCAGACGCAGGTCATCATTGCTAAGTGAACCGTGTGATTTCTACGTTTTCCTAAATTGCCTGATATCAGGAAACGTTCGATTTTTCTTGATCAATGCGCTTTTTCTCCTTCGTTGTTTTTTGAATCGTCAAACAATGGTCTACCGTCTCTGACTGCTCGTTAGTTGCTGTTTCTCTTTCTCTCTCGCGCTCTGTTTACTCGGGTTTTAACATTTGATATCAAAGACTTCGGGTTATCATAGGCGCATAGCAAAGTTAAGTAAGACTATATCTATTTTTATACGATCATTTACAATAATTTTAAAATTTCCTTTGGGCGTATGCTTCCAATCCAGATTTCTGAGTTTGAGCACCGTGGGAAATCAAATGTATCATCCAGCTTGTAAAATAGGAACAGGAAAACTAAATGAAGGTATTGTGGTGTGATTTTTTGGCATGCCTAATAGTATAATAACCTTGTGTGCAGACGGTCGTATCAGAATACTATCACCTAGTAATGGGAATACCCCCCCCTTGGCCCGGATGAGAGCGGCAAGACGGCGTGGCATGGATGCAATGAGGCTCTGGAAGGTTGTTCGAGGCACACGTGACCGTTCGGACTGCAGTAGAGCACGGAGGTCCCGGAGATGACGTGGTTGCGGGTCAGCACGTCGAACCTGTCGATCCAAATAGTCCCACAAGTGCTCTATGGGATTGAGGTCGGGCAATTTTGCGAGAACTGAGACATCGCTGTCGTGTTCCTGGACCCATTCACGCACCCTCTTAACGACGTGGTACGACGCATTATCCTGTTGATAGAAACCATCACCACCAGGGTGAACGTCCAACATGAAGGTATGCATGTGGTCAGCGAGGATGAACAGGAAGCCATTGGCGTTCAAAGACCCATCCAGTGGTACCAGCGGTCCAAGGTCATACCAGGAAAACATCCCCAAGACATGCACACATCCATCGCTGGCCTGTACTTGACCGACAAGCGTGTCCGGGTGTTGGTTCCCGTGTGTCTGACGTCATATCCGCCACCGCCCGTCACTTCCGTGGAGTAGAAACCTCGATTCGTCGGAAAAGGCAACCTTTTCCCAGTCTTCCACCGTCCAATGACGGTAGTCCCATGCGAACTGCAGGCGTCGTTGTCTGGACCTGTGTAGACATGGATGCCTTGACGCAGCGTCGAATCCGGAGACCCATGGGGAACAGGGTTCGCTCTACTGTTATCGGAGACACGTACCTGGGTGCCCCAGCGTTCATTTGCGTGGTCAATTGCCGCACTGCTGCTCATCGATTGCCCTTTACCAGTCGACGGAGGCGACGTTCTCCTCTGGGGTCGGTGGCCTTTAGTGGTCCACAGTTATGACGCCGAGCTTTACTCAGTGTGCCGGCGGTCCGTTCTTGATACACCCTTACTACAGCACAGCACCTCGCGAATAGCCCACGAAGTCTGCTGTTTCTGAGATGCTTCCACGCTTGGGGCGGTAGCCGATGATCATTCCTTTTTGAAAGTCCGTCAAATCACTGCCTCTGCTCATTGTGCTTATGTTACACACTATGGCTCATCTGTCCTGACCGGCCGCTTATCTCAGAGTGGTCGACCTTGTCACGTGCCTGGGCGGATACACTGTGTTTCTGGGGGTGGTCATATTATTCTGTTACGACTGTGTATGTGTGTGTGTGTGTTTGTGTGTGCACTGTAAGACTGTAGGGTATTTCTCGGTGTCTCTGCGAACCCGCAACACCCACCGAACAGAAAATAGTACGTATTCTCTGAGGTTTCGTGACCAAAGAAACATGCAGCTGAAATTTCCCTCCGCACACCTTAGGAAGGTGACAGGATGAATACATCTGAGTTCGAGTCCGATTACGGATCACGGACTTAACCTCAAACACACGAGTAATCAGAAGTTTGCGCCACTGACAGCTTATAAACCATGACAACTTCAGAATAGGTATAAAAAATGTTTGCCATCTTTCTGGCAAAAAAAAAAAGCGCCCTTGAAGTTTAATGTCTGTTGACGCATGTCAAAATGGGCGTTACAAATGAAAGGCATTTTAAACACGTGCTTATGTTACTGTCACGATTGTGGGCGATTCTCCGCTTCTGAAAATAGGATTGGAAACGTTATTTTTCTGTCAGACAGACAAAAGAGCGTCCAAGATTTTTTATGAGGTCTACGTTTGCAAACTGAGATGCATATTAACGCTAGCTAACGCCAGAAATATGCATTAAGACAGAAAGACCGGATACCATTTACTTTGCGAAGCATTTAGCACATGCAAAATGCTTCACAAAGTAAATGGTATCCGGTCTTAAAATAATCTTTCTAGTCTGACTTTCTAGAAGCAGAGATATCCAGAAAAATTAACTAAACTTTTGTGGAAAAAGTGTGCAACATTTGGGGCAGAAAATCCTCATAGATTTAGTTTTGTGGTTAGCGCTACGTGACTGAAAAAGAATGTTTTCAATCAGGATTTTAGACGCTCTGATATAAATGAAAACATGTTGTAAAAAGAAATCCGTGCATACGCCGTCTAGTGGCAAAAATTAGAAGTTATATGCTATACATTACTCACCAAAAGCTCTGTCCGACAAAGCAATAACTTTCCAAATCGGAGCATTGGAAGCAGACATACATAGAAAAATACGCAATACATCTATGCGCCCTGGGAGAAAACTGTATTATTATAGGTATGCGGAAAAAGTTTTCCTTGGTAAAATATTTTTTTCAATAAAGTTTTCAGGAGTGCAAATATTGCTGCAAATACACTCATTGTCATACAAAACCGCGCACCAAGAAAAAACACCGTGCGATTAACGCGAAACTCGGCGATTAGCTATAAGGAGGGCAGACATGCAAATGATAAAGTTTCGTGCGATTCCGCATGCTCGCGCTTCCAAGACGGGCGCTGCAATCGCTATCCTTGGGGCTTATAAGGAGCCGCTCAGGGGACTCCATATTCGTGCCGAAGTGCACGGTAAGAATTAGGTGAGATCCCTGAGCGATAGACGTACCGAGAAGCCGCCGTAGATGCGCGTACGGGGAACTGACGGAGTTTGAACGAGGCCGTATCGTGGGGATGAGAGAAGCAGGGTGGCCGAAGAGTCGAATCGGCAGCCATTTGGGCCGGTCGGACAGCGATCGTGTTGGGAGCAATGGTCACGGGAAGGCACCCGGACACGGCGGACTGACTCTGGACGACCCAGACACACCACCAGCAGAGAGGACAGTGGAATCGTGAGAGCGCCGCGCACAGATGCAACAACGTCCTTGTCCAATATCCAGAGACATGTGGCGGCTGTACAAGGGACTCCTATGCCCGCCAGAACCATTTCCATCAGAGGCCTGGCAGAGGAATCTGCACTCTCGACTGCTCTTACGTTTTCAACCATTAACACCTGACCATCGTCGGCGTCGATTGCAGTGGTGTCAGCAGCGAGCAACGTGCAATGCTACGGACTGGCGACGTATAGTGTTCAGCGACGAATCTCGCTTCTGTATGGGAACGGACGACCACCGTGTCAGAGTGTGGAGGACTGCAGGTGACCGCTACAATACCAACCTCACTGTACAGCGGTACACGTCCCGAAAAGCAGGCGTGATGGTCTGGGGAGCCATCGCGTATGACATCCGGAATTCCCTCGCAGTTGTCCGAGGGACGTTGACAACCCAGCGCTACGTATAGGAGTTCCTGCGGCCCAATCTACTCCCTTTCCTGGCTGGGCGGCACGGAACCATTTTCCAACAAGATAATGCCCGTCCGCACACGATTCGGGTTTCCGAGGACTGCCTAAGTCAGGCTTCGACGCTTCAGTGGCCTGCCAGATCACCTGATCTCTTGCCCATCGAGCATGTGTGGGAGCAGAGAAGACGCCAGCTTTCTTCATGTCCCAGTGTTCGTGATTTAGAGCGTCAGTTGCAAGAAGTGTGGGCCAATCTGTCCCCATGATAACATACGGCGTCTCTTTGACTCCATGCCGGACCGTATGACCGTATGTATCCGAGCACGAGGCGGTCCAACGCGGTGCAAACGCTGACCGGAATATGTACCATATGTCCGCGGAAAACCGTCCTGTTGCTATGATATTGTAATCACTTCTGTCCTTGGTATGTACCATCTCACTACTAAAATCTCATTTCAATCCAACGTCTCCTTCTTGGTGCGCGGATTTTTATGACAATGAGTGTACATTGGAAGCAGAAATATACACTTACGCACCTTAGTGACAAAACTTTCCGTTCCAAAAATTGAAAATTATACGAAAACTTTTCTTACCATAAGTTCTATGCGAAACCAAGCGAATTTTTCAAATCGGACTTTTAGAAGCAGAAAAAATTCAGTAAAACACAATTTACCTTTACGCCCCCTAGCGGGAAAACTGTGTATAATTTGAAAAAGATACTGTCCCCAAAATAGTCTACGTTTCAAATGGCATCGAAGAAAAGGAGGTTTTTCAATCAGGTGTTTAGAAGCAATAATATTGAATAAATTGCATTTTGAAATCGATATCATTTGCATTTACACTCTATAGCGGCGAGATTCTTCGTTGGAAAAAGATCAAAAAGCAAGTTTATCGCCTCTTATTTCAGGTTTTCCAATGCAAAAGGAATTTTTCGAATGGGTCAGACAGGTGCAGAGATATGGCATCCATAAAGAGACGGAAGTAGATAATGTAGGCACTTCCTTTTCTTTCAAAAGATGTACTGCAAAAATCGTTTCTGTTTCGGATCGGAGAAGCAGGCCCGAAATGTTCCATGTATTTTCAAGTTTGTTGAATTTTTCTTTTCGCGGTTTTAGCTACGCTGCTTGAATATATAGTTCTGTTTTGTCATAGTGTTTCTCCAAATCGGAAAAGTTCATTTTGGATCAAATGCATGAAAGCATGACCAGGAGTCAAAAAAACGTCCAGTCCGATGCTGGTACTATCGATTTTTACTTCCGGACTAGAGCAAAATATTTTTCATTAGCCCGGGAGTGTCGTTTAAAAGTTTGCTTTTCCAGTGTTGTAGCGCTTAAGCAGGTGTATATTTTCAGGTATTTACGTGTTTTATTTTTGTTTTCTTTTTAATCAGGTGTACCCAGTCGTATCAGAATAATATGACCACCCCAGGAATCGCATTGTACCCGCCCAGACGCGTCGCAGAGTGTACGTGACAAGATCGACCAAACGGATATATGAACGGCTGACTAAGACAGATGAGCCATAGTGCGTGATGTGAGCACAATGGGCAGAGGTAGCGATCTGACGGACGTTTAAAAAGGAATGATCATTGGCTACCGCGCCAAGGGTGGAAGCATCTCAGAGACAGCAGACTTCGTGTGATGTTCGCGAGGTGCTGTAGTAAGGGTGTACCAAGAATGGACCGCTGGCACGCCGAGTACCTTACGACGTCATAACTGTGGAGACCCAAAGGCTATCGGCCCCAGAAGAGAACGTCGCTTCCGTCGATTGGTAACGGGCAATCGATGTGCAACAGTGCAGCAATTGACCACGCAAATGAACGCTGGGGCACCCAGGTACTTGTCTCCGATAACAGTAGAGCGAATCCTGTTACGCATGGGTCTCCGGAGTCGACGCTGCGTCAAGGCGCCCATGTTAATCCAGGTCCATCGGCAACGACGCTTGCAGTTTGCATTGGACTACCATCATTGGACAGTGGAAGACTGGAAAAAGGTTGCCTTCTCCGACGAATCAAAGTATCTTCTCCACAGAAGTGACGGACGGTTGCGGATACAACGTCAGACACACAATAACCAACCCCTGGACACCCTTGTTGATCAAGTACAGGCCAGCGATGCATGTGTGCATGTCTTGGGGATGTTTTCCTGGTATGACCTGGGACCGCTGGTACCACTGGATGGGTACTTGAACGCCAATGGCTACCTGTTCATCCTCGCTGACCACATGCATACCTTCATGTTGGACGTTCACCCTGGTGGTGATGGTTTCAATCAACAGGAAAATGCGCCATGCCATGTCGCTAAGGGTGTGCGTGACTGGTTCCGGGAACAACACAACGATGTCTTCCTTCTCCCTTGGCCGGCGAAATGGCCCTACCTCAAACCCGTAGAGCACTTGTGGGACTATTTGAATCGAGAGGTTCGACGTGCCGACCCACAACCATGTCATTCCGGGACCTCCGTGCTCTTGTGCAGTCCGAATGGGCACGTGTGTCTCGTACAACCATCCAGAACCTCATTGCATCCATGCCACGCTGTCTCGCCGCTGTCATTCGGGCCAAGGGTGATTATTCCCATTATTAGGTAAGTGGTCTTATTATTCTGATACGACCGTGTATTCACAGCAACTGAACCTTACACGGTTTGATGTCTGACATTTCTTCTCAGGAACGGAATCTGTTGTGGTGTGGAATGCGAGTGTGAGGAGCTCAGGAGAAAAAAAAGCCCTTGAGGTTAGATGAGAGTGGATTCTATCAGGAGGGCAGCTAAGGAGTGTTTGATGTTCATGGTATAGTCTGTTATAACGAAATAAATTTCTCCGTCATTTTTATCCACGCCGGGGCTCCAACTCGGGTCCCCTCATTCCGGAATAAGTCACTCTGCCAATTGAGCTACGCGGACGTTCGTCTCGTTGCTATCTGCCTTTATGTCGTGTGCGTCCTGCGGGGCAGGCACGTCACATTGTACAATCGACATTTCCCAAATTAGAGAGTTTTACTTGTAATTTGCTTGCAACAAGATAAAGGTAAGTTAGGACAAGTGAATTCTCATTTCAGTTAGTCCAGGACCAAATGGGCAAAAACTAATCTTCGACTACCGGTGAAGTATTTTTTCAGCTTTAACTGAAACGCAGTTGTCTAAACAAAAAGTTTTCTTTCTGAGTAGCAGCAATAGCATGCTGAAATTACTACCCCCGTGTGAATTCCATATTAGTGTGGACTTGTATCGTCTGTCCAATTACCGAGTGGTCAGAGGCGCTGGTGTCTGGATGGTCGCCTGAGTTGCTTCCGGGTTCGAGCTACGAATGAGACACGACAGGTCAATGCCCTAAGGCACCGTCCCTGCTGCTCATGGAAGTAGTGATCTGAAACAAAAATAAATGTTATTTATGGTTACAGGTAGCCCCCTCCCCCTCCCATCTGTTTTGTTGCACGTCTTTTGTAAAAAAAGTGTGTGCTTACAGTATCATTTTGTTCCTTGGTCCGTCCATCTGTGGAAACAATATCTCTGCAACTATTAATCAGATTTGAAAATTTCTTTCTGCTTTGGAAAGCCTGAAATGAGCGACAATTCTTGCTTTACAACGAACAATTTCGCCGCTGGAGGGCGTAAATGCAAATGCTGTCGAATTTAGAATATATTTTATTCCATATAATTGCTTCTAAATAAACCACGGGAAAAATTCTTCCATTCCATACCATTTATAAGAAAGATTATGTTAGGCAAAGTTTCTTTTGCAAGTAGTGCTTAGTTTTTCCGCTAGGGGACGTAAAATTAAACTGGGGTTTCCCCAATATCTCTGCTTCTAAAATTCCGATTTAAAAAATTGTTTTTGCACTAGATAGAGATCCTGGTGGGGAATGATTTGTATATAATTTCTAATTTTTGGTAAAGAATGATTTGGTCACTGTGGGGCGTAACTCTTTATTTGTGTTTCTGATGTATTCGCAGTAATATCTGAAAATAAAATGTTTTAAAAAATTCTTTCACGGACACATACCGTTCTCTACTATAAACTTTTTGGGAGTACCTTCTGCTTAAAGTAGTGCATAGTTCTCCGCCAGGAGGTTTAGATGTATATCATATTTTTTGTCGATATCTCTGCTTTAAAAAGCCCGATTTGAAACATTATTTTTCCTTAGCATGGCTTTTGCCATGAAGAATACTTTTCGCGTATTCTCTACTTTTCCTTATTTAAAATTCTTCCGCTAGAGGTGTAAAGTTATATCATATTTTCCTTCTATGTCTCTTCTTCTAATTGTTCTATTTAAAAATCCCTTTGCTGTAGATATCTTCCTTTAGCTGTCAGAAACTTTTTGTGCATAATTTATTAATCTCTGTAGCACACTTTTCAGTCGCTAGTGGAAGAAAGTAGCTACTTCTATTTCTAGATGTTTCATCGATTGCAGAAACCCGGTTGATTTTTTTTTCTAACGGATTCCACTGACTAAGAATAAGTTTCAATACACTTATCGTCAAAAAAAAAAAAAAAAAAGTTGCACGCAGAAGGAAGCAACCGACAGGGATGAATCTTCGTGGATAGGTTTGACATCGTGAGACATACAAATGGTTCAAGTATCACGCTCGGCAGCGTATGTGACGCAAGCGAAGAGGGGTTGTAGCGCTGTGTCTGACTAGCTATACAAGGTCGTCTCGTTGCGCGTGCGTGCCATTCTGACTCGTGCTGTTGCGCTGGTCGCATCCTTTGCAAGTGAAATATGTCTCGGAGAAAAGTTCGGAAGCAATTCGAGCAGTTGGAGGAGTTCGAGAGGGGACGCATCGTCGGGCTCCGGGAAGCGGGATGGTCTTATCGGCGTATTGCGCGCCATACCGGTCGTGTGGTTATCACCATAGCACGCTGCTGGATAGAACAAGGCAGGCAGAAGCGACAGGAAGGGTTTAGGAGATCTAGACGAACCACGGAGAGAGAGAGAGAGAGAGGATCGATAGGTTGTTCGACATGCGCGGAGTGACCCAACAGCCACGACTGCCGATTTTCAGCGAGCAGTGGTGCCCTCCATACATCGTCCGATTAGTTCCAGCACCATTGGCAGACGACGTAGGACTACACGCACTCAGGCCGTTGCAAGGACTGCCCTTAACACCATTGCATCGTCGCCAAAGACTGCAATGGTGTCGTGCCAGACTGTCAAGGAGCCACTCACAGTGGCAACGAATGATCTTCAGTGACGAGTCCCGCTTTTGTCTTGCAGGAGGCGACTAACGTATCCGTGTGTGGAGGCACCGGGATCAGCGCCAGTATGAACGGTTTGTTGTCGAGCATCGCACGTCAAGAAGGCCTGATGTCATGGTGTGGGGTGCAATTGCCTATGATGCCAGATCGCCTTTGGTGTTCATTACAGTCAATTTGACAGCACAACGTTACCTTAATGAGGTCCTGCAACCAGTGGCCCTACCTTTTCTGAACGCTCACTCCGGTGCGAATTTCCAATAGGATAACGCTCGTCCTCATACTGCTGCTGTCTTGAGAGCATGCCTTCAAGGCTCTGACACTCTGCCATGGCCAGCCGCATCGCCATTCCTATCGCCGATTGAAAATGTGTGGGATGCTATTGGACGCGCTATCCACACTCCACCCCTACTGCACAATCTGCAGGAACTGCGTGAGAAGATTCAAGCTGCATGGGATGTCTAATTGCATAACACCATTAGGGACCTGTACAACTCCATGCCGAGACGTCTGGCATGCTGTGTGAGCAAACATGGGGGCCGACGCCATACTGAGAGACCCTACTTATTGGCGTGTAGCTCAATAAATATTGCCCATATCAGTCTCAATGTTTAATCATTTATTGTTCCTGGTAACCTTCACCTTCCTGCCGAATTGCATTGCAATCCGAGACGTTCTTCTGGGTGCAACTATTTTTTTGACGATGAGTGTATTTTGTTCGTGTCGGAAGGGATTCAAAAGACTTGCGCATTAAAACCGAAAATTAGGTGTCACCTTTCTTGCTTTCGGGATTTAGTAACAGCAATGAGCATCTAGTTCTTGGTTGAGGACACTAGTTCCAGGGAAGGGAGAGAGCCGGCGTCGTGGGGCAGGCGCACCACCCATTACTTAATCGGGATTCTAAATCGGGCTCAACTCTGACAACTAGCCAGAAACTAATGCCTCTGACCATGTGGGTACCGGAGTGGCTCGTCATCTTTCTCGATTAGATAGTAACTGTAGTTACTTTACTATAATTTTTCTGTAAGTGAGAAATTATCTACGGCTAGCCAACATTTGTGAGGTATCTAATATATAATGTTGAACGATTGTTTGTTTGTTTGTCCGCTGTACAAATCTACAGTTTTCAATTTAGAACCACCAAATTTGGTATACCCATCTCATGGTACTTTAACTTAGACCGCAGACGATTTTTGGAAGGGGTCGGAGCCCGGGGTTAAGCCCCCCCATACAAAATGTTCGTAAAGAGTTCCATTTTTTACTTTTTTATTATGGATTGGTATACTATCTCATGATACTCTAACTTAGATCGTAGACGGTTTTTGGAAGGAGTCAGAGCTCGGGGTCAAAGGGCCCCCATTCAAAATTTTCGTAAAAAGTTCCATTTTTTAACTTTTTTCCATTTTGAATTGGTATACTATCTCATGGTACTCTAACTTAGACCGTTGACGGTTTTTGGAAGGGGTCGGAGCTCGGGGTTAAGGGGCCCCCATACAAAATTTTCGTAAAATGTTAAATTTTTTTATTTTTGATTTTGAATTCGAATTTAATACTTTTTGTTGTGATAACTGCAAGAATTGTTTTTTTTTTTTTTTGGGAACAAGTGCTTTCCAGTGAAGAACCGCAACACAATTCAGCATCGGAACTGAAGATAACAAAAATCAAACAGAAAAACTAAAAATACTGTGTGCCTAAAGACTCCACAGAGAATAAAATTGAAATTCAATGATCAAACGAAATACAGTATTAGGTCCGTTTCATGCCGTAAAAAATTAATCGTTTTTATTTGATTTATACAAAATTCATATAGTGAACTATCACCAAATTCTCCCGAGCAGCGCCTAGTAATTCGACTAGTTAACAAATAAATTTCTATTTCGGCCAATCTATTTTATGGTAAACATATATCTGTAAAACCTTGGATATCGCATTGCTTTCTCACACACATGTTGTGCGCGGCTGGCAAATGTGGACCACACAGACAAACTGAAAAGCCAAAGCTAATTTTCTCAGTACAAAACGTGCTAAAAAGCATAACCTATCTTTGGATATCATGCAATTCTGATTGACCTACTTGAGTGAAATCTATTATTCTCATACATTCATCTTAGATCTTTGTTTTTTTTTTTTTTTTTTTTATGAGCAGGCACGCGAGAATGCCGTGAAATAACTCTTACAACTGTCCAGATTCTTTCTTTTGTTCTTGAAGCAGGAATAACTTGCAGGCCGGATGTTTCCTAATACTTCTCGGCCATATTTCTTTTCTTTGCTTTTCCCTGCTCTATCAGCTAACGCTTTCTCTGTGATTTGTGGCTGGGGTGGGGGGGGGGGGGCTGCGTGATGGCGTCCATTCTCATTGATAGGCATTGTGTGGGAAAGACGGAACTCAGTGGTTGCACTTTTTGCCTTCCCTCTACGTTTGTAACGGGCGTCCACCTTTTTAATTTGACAGTCGGAGAAGAAAAAAATCACTCAACAGACAAGTACGGGGAGGAATTATCTGCCGACCTTGAACAATGGCGGGAATCAAGAACTTGATTTGACAATAAAAAAATTATCATTAAATCAGATGCTAAGTGAAAAAAAAATCTAGGATTAATGTATCTAGATAAACAAGCTCGAAGGAGATTTTTTTTTATTATCATTGTGCAGCGCGAGAATGGTGCACAAAACCTGATTGTGGAATTTCGCGCTCCGGAAATGAAGTTTCACGGATCGCGAATTTTATCTTTATTTAATGATCATAATAAAACCAAAAACAAGAAAGAACATAAACATATTATATCACATGGATTTCTATAGAAGATACGAAGGATTTCAAAATATACCTGGCTTTCTCCTCAGAATATCTGTTATTTAATGAATTTGAAACAAATAGGAAAGAAAGGGTGAAAGTGAATTGGAATCAAACTTTCGATCACCAACTTCGCATTCCAACAGAAAAATGGTTCCGCTGCAGTAGGTTTTAATGTAAATTTACACATAGGGAATTAGTCGAATAGAGTGCTTAAAATTTTGATATAGCAGTCAAGTTCCTGAAATGAATCGCTGAATGATTCATTAACATTTCTACTTGAAAGTACGAAGATTAGTCTAAAGCGTTGAATAAAAATGATTTTAATAGGGAGTCTGAAAACAGATCGCTGCTATTGAGATTTACGCAATCTCCCTTTTTTCAACTAGTCAGAAACTAGTAATCGTCTTAAGGAATCCCATACTTACTAAATGGCATTGCGATCGGGGGTATCTTGCAGGCCAGTTCATATGTTCAATACCGTTAGTTCCAAGATCCATTAAGTGAATACTTCGTATGCTGGCGTCTCATCTGCTGAAACGAGCCCCGATCCAATCCATTACACCTTTAAATTTAAAATCCGAAGACGCCATGCCAATATAGTTCGTCTTTTATGGATCCTGTTTCAAATGATTGGAAGTTGGTACAGCTGATCTGCTGTCTTTCCAAACCATCAAATTGTCATTCATATGTTCCTATAGTTAGGGGTCTTCTATCATGTCCTACAACAAACTCCAAACGAAGAGAATATTTTTTCTACTTTTGCTGGTACCGCGCGCATGTTCCTACAGCTAATTCAGACAATAAAATATTCAAAGCAAATAGAATATAAATTCTGAATTTTGCTTATAACACTTACTGGTTATCCATGTAACAGCTCTCAGAAAACTTGAAACTTTCATCGCCCTGGAGCGGAAATCGAATCGGCATCTCCCAATTTCCGTTCTAGTATGCTAACCGTTACACCATCCAGGACAGTGAAGTTCCAAGTAACTGAGATTAAGAAAACTTAGCTTAGGAATCTGAACATCCTCAGATTTTCGTTAGTCGAAACATCCTTGCTTCCTCATAGCGTGTTGACCCATCTCCCATCCAGAAACGGATGCAGGTCGGAAATCACCAGCACTGCCGATAAATCAGTGAAGGGAGAAATATTCTTCATAATACACTGGCGTGCAAAAATTAAGGACGAGACGGTTTTTCGAATGTAACGTCGTGCAGAAGTGCTCCACATCGATTCAAATCATACTATAAGATGCCCAAGATGTAAGAATATGGGACAAGTGAGTAAAACCGTCCAAACAAGGAATCCAAAGGATACAAAGACACTTTATTGAAAAGGTAGCTTCGAGCACAACTGGACAGAAGACAGAAACGTCCATGTGACAGGCGGCTGCCAAGAAAAATCCAGTCTTTAGTAAGGGATAGGATCACCCCTGACTGCGTTGCAGGATTTACAACGTCTGTCAATGCTGAGGACGAGGTAGTCAAGGAGCTGTTGAGGCATCGCGGCCCATTCCTCTTGTAGTGCCAATCGCAGCTGCGGAATCGTTGCTGGCGGCTGGTGACGTGCTGCCAAGCGTCTCTCGAGAAGGTCCCACACATGTTAGATTGGATTTAGGTCCGAAGACCTTGCGGACCAATCCATGCGTTGAATATCTTCACTCTCCAACAGCTTTGCGACAGCCACTGTACGATGAGGTGTAGCGTTGTCGTCCATGAAGAGGAACTCAGGACCCACAGCGCCTCTAAATAGACGCACGTGAGGCAGGAGAACCTCGGTACATTAGCGGACACCAGTGACTGAACCTCCTTGGAAGATGTAGAGGTCAGTACGGCTACCAAGCATGATACCGCACCAAACGAGAACTCCGCCACCTCCAAACCGGTCCCTTTCGATGATGTTGGAGGTGTGATTACGTGTTCCCCGCTCTCTCCAGATGTGTATACGTCCAGAATCGCTCGTCAGACTAAATCGGCTCTCATCCCTAAAGAGAACTCGACCCCGTTGCTGATGTGTCCAGTTCTTGTGTTCCTGGCACCACAGAAACCGCCGTCTCCGATGAGCAGGCGTTAATGGCACACACCGTACTGGTCGTCGTGCAAATAGACCACCTTTCTGCAGCCTCCTGGCCACGGTAAAATGCGATAACGGACGTCCAGTTGTCTGTTGCATGTGCCTTGCGATTTCTCCCGCTTTCTGCCGTCTGTATCTTCTCGCCTGTAGGACAATATACCGGTCGTCCGCCGCCGTGGTTGCTCATGGACGACCACTGCTAAACTCTCGGACAGCTGTTCCTGTCGTTTGAAATGCTCTCCAAGATCGTGAAACGATGCTGTGAGCGATCCCGAACTCCTTGGCCACACTAGTCACACTTCGACCTTCTTCCAACTTCCCAATGACGCGACCTCGGGTAAAGTCATCCAGATGTCGTCTACTGGATTGCCTGTTGGCCATGTCACACGGTGGCAACAACTCGACGTCGTTCAAACGGATGTACACCGTGGAATAGCTTTCACCGAATTGCTGAGCGTACACTGCCCGTGTGCTTTATACCCTTCAGACCCCCCACGTCATGCTGCATATATGCGCATGCCCTACTGTACCGGACCCTAGTCTATCTCCTAAGTGGTCTTTCGGTCCGTTCTGCCTGCTCGTTCCGCTGTTATGCTAATTTCTCCTCTTCGTCCTTAATTTTTGCACACCAGTATACATGGGAAATCGATATGATATTCAAAGCAAACAGAATATAAATTCTGAATTTGCTTGTAATATTTACTGGTTATCCATGTGACACTTCTCAGAAAACTCGAAAATTGTTAGCCAGTAAGTGTTACAAGCAAAATTCAGGATTTATATTCTGTTTGCTTTGAATATCATATCGATTTCCTATGTATTATGAAGAATATTTCTCCCTTCATTGATTTATTGGTGGTACTGGTGATTTCCGACCTACATCTGTTTCTGGATGGGAGATGGATCAAAACGCTATGAGCAAGCAACGATGCTTCGACTAGAAAAAAATCTGATGATGTTCAGATTCGTAACCTAAGTTTGCTTAGTCTCAGTTGCTTGGAACTTCACTGTCCTAGGTGGTGTAACGGTTAGCATACTGGGACGGAAATCGGGAGGTGCGGGTTCGATTTCCGCTCCAGGGCGATGAAATTTTCAAGTTTTCTGAGAGGTGTTGCATGGATGACCAGTAAGTGGTACAAGCAAATTCAGAATTTATATTCTGTTTGCTTTGAATATTCTTTCGATTTCCTATGTATTATGAAGAATATTTCTTCCTTCATTGATTTATCTGTGGATGACCAGTAAGTTGCAAAAGCAAATTCGGAATTTATATTCTGTCTGCTTTGGATATTCTTTCGATTTCCCATGTATTATGAAGAATATTTCTTCCTTCATTAATTCAGACAAGCTACTCTGTGAGAATAAATTTAATGGAACACCACTGGTCATCTTGAATGAATCGTCAATTTGAAATTTTCCATCCTGAGAACAAAACAAATAAACAGCGTTTCGGTACTATATGACTCTCGTGATTTAAAGCCAGATATCAGTAATCCATAGATTTCGTGGCATTAAGTATCCCTTTAACTGATCTGCTGAGAACGGCGAAAAGTTCATCCAAGATCTATGGGACTTTTGCACAAATCCTGAAGATCATCCTTCGGTGCACGTTCAGTCATCAAGCTACCTCAGTTTGAGACTGATCACCACATTAACTTGAGTAAGATAACAAGGTCACATCAGCTTCAAATTACTCAAATACATCATCCTAAGACTGACCACGCCACATCAGCTCAATACTGACCGAACAGCAGCATCTTTAGATAGAGAATGCTACATCATCTGGAAAATGACTAGGGCACACCAAGCTTGAGACTGCTCAATTACATCATCTTGAGACGGACCAGAACAAATCCACTTAATTCTGGCCGAGCCGCATCATTTTTAGACAGAGAGTGGTACATGACACATTGAGACTGCTCAACTACAGATCACATTGAGACTTCTCAACTACATCATCTTGATACCAGATCACATCAGCTTAATACTGACATAGCCACATCATCTGGGGAATCATGCGACTTTGTCACTTTAAAAACAAACTCTAGCGCACCAGCTTGAGATTACCACAGTTACCACAGTATTTGTCATTTTCTTGTAGAACATCCGTCCACAGTGAGTAGAGTTTAGGTCCTGGGTACCTACAACGAGATCGCCTTTTGGGCAGGACACAGAAACGGAAGGATGGATTGGATTGGAAGTTTAACGACCACCGTGAGCAACTCAATGGGCTATAAGCAGTCGCCCGTTCCTAATTTGGGGTCACTGGTTCCAGAGAAGGGAGAGATCCAGTGCCGTAAGACAAACATTACATCCATGCCTCATCAGGATTCGAACCCGGACCCCTTGTAACGTACCAGGAGATGTGACGTACCTGCCAGAAGGACGCACACGACATAAAGGCAGATAGGAATCAGAATAAAACGTCCGCGTAGCTCAATTGGTAGAGTGACTTGTTCCGGAATGAGGGGTCCGGGTTCGAACCCCGGCGCGGATAAAAATGACGGAGAAATTTACTTCGTTATAATGGCGCCCGAACTATCCGGATGACCCGACCGTTCAAAATCTCGCATTGGTGTGATGTTCTTTCCACACCGCGAGATAGGAAAAATAAGAGAATCCCTTCTCCAGCACTTCGAAAAAAAAAAAAAAAAATAATAAGGGGGAGATGATGTAACGTACCAGGAGATGTGACGTACCTGCCAAGGACGCACACGACATAAAGGCAGATAGGAATCAGAATAAAACGTCCGCGTAGCTCAATTGGTAGAGTGACTTGTTCCGGAATGAGGGGATCCGGGTTCGAACCCCGGCGCGGATAAAAATGACGGAGAAATTTACTTCGTTATACCCTTTTGGACGAATGATCAGAGGCCATCGCTTAGACCACTGCGCCACCGGGGCGGCAGAAACGGAAGGAATGAGAGCAAGTCTGGCGACTTTGACAGAACAGTTTGTAGTGATATTAGAGTACAGTAGATGGCGTCACCGTACAAGTACGATGTTGCACACGAGGGGTGAGAGAATTTCAGGGGGGGCATAGGAAAGGATACCCATTTAACCAGTGGATCCAACCTGGGGGCCGTCACTTAACGTGTTCGTCCGATGCACAGCGGATATTCAGCGATTGTTAGTAAATCACACCATCTCTGAAAGATCAGCCCAGGTTCGAACCTGAGGACCTTGCATTGATAGTCTGACTCGCTAACCACTAAGCCTAAGCCATCCGCGGCTCTACCAGCTTGAGATACTCAATCACATCAGCTTAATACTGACCGTGCACCATCATTTTTAACTGACAGTACTACGTCATCCGGGGAATGACAAGGTAACACCAGCTTCAGACTGCTCAGAAACACCATCTTGAGACTGACTAAGTCACATTACTTCCCAATGTCTAGTCCCCGCCTGATGCGACGTAGTTGGTGCGTTTGTCTTAATGCACTGGTTCTTACCCGTCTCTGACACCAATAACCCAAAATTAAGAACGGGCGACTGTTTATAGCCCTCAGAGTTGCTAATGGTGGACGTTAAACCTTGATAAAAAAAAAAAAACAATAAAGGCAGCACAACAAATATCAAAAATCGAAACAAAAGTAGTTGTGTTAACTGACGTTCAAATTCCAACAAACGTAAAAACCTAAGACTAACAACTCAAATTATGTTAAGAATCTTAAAGGTAACAGAAATTTAAAATTCACAGCCAAAGGAGAGGCTGAAAGGTATATATATTAATTAAAAACTACGAACACGTTGTACTAAATTATCATGCAAACAGATAAGAATTTTCCAAAAGCTTTAAATAAAAACACTTAATTTAAATCTTGCTATGCAGCTATTTTTAAAAATGTATAAAATAAGCCCCTCCCCTCCCCCTCCCCCTTTTTTTTTGTCAAAGAAAAAGTTTCGAAACTTAACCAAATAAAAACAGCATGAGAAATACAACAATCCATACAAGGATAATCGTGCGAACGGATGTATTGACAGAGAAAAAACGGAAAGGAAACAACAGTATAAAGAATTTCAGCCATGTGTGGAAATTTAAATGGGGAGAAACCCAAGAATTTAAATTCATAGTCCCAAGAAAAAAATTAATAAGAAATGATATGACAGATACAAACACTGAAGAATAGTCAAACAGATGAATATGGAGTTGGGAGCGAAGAAGAAGAGAGAAAAAGAAAAGAAACATAAGATAGGCTTGGAAACTAAAGGTGGACACAGACATAAACTTAAAACATGGAACTAACATTTTTTCAGTGACCACCAAGGGTAACTCTAAGCAGTTGCCCGTCCCTGACACTAGGGAAGGGGGAGATCCGGGAATCGAACATGAGGCTCGTCTACGCAGCGGCCTACGCCTCTGAAAACTAAGCCACAGAGACGACAATTTACAAATTTAAAACAAAACGATTCTTACGAATACTCAAGAAACGCATCATCATCAGCATCATTGTCAACCATTATCAATCCACTGCTGGACGAAGGTCTCCCTAAGTTTCCTCCACAGCAGTCTGTCTTCTGCCAGTCTCCTCCATGTTACTCCTGCACACTTTCGAATTTCATCCACCCATCTCCCATGTGGTCTTCTTCTGGGTTTTTTCCTGTCCCTTGGAATCCAATCTAAAATTTAGACTGTCCATCGATGGTCTGTCCTTCTGGCTGTATGTCCAGCCCATTGCCATTTCAGGGATTTAACTCTGATCATGATGTCTTCCACTCTTGTCATTCTTCGGATCCACGAGTTCCTCTTCTTATCTCTCCTGATTACACCAAGCATGCACCTCTCCATGCTGCTTTGAGTTGTCTGCAGCCTTTGTATGTCTCTTTTAGTTAAGGTCCACGTCTCTGCACCATACGTAAGCACTGGAAGGATGCATTAATAAAACACTTTTCTTTTCAGACATAATTGCATATTGCTCTTGAAAATTATGCTGTTCTTCCAAAAGCTCTCCAGCCAAGTTTTGTACGCCGATTAATTTCTTCATCAGTGTGATCCTCACTTGATATCTGCTGTCCAAGATAAATGTACGCATCTGTTTATCTCCAGCTTTTCTCCACCAATCGATAAATCTTCATTTCTTGTAAAAGCATTGAACATCACTTTTGTCTTCTGAAAGTTCATTTTTAATCCCACTTCTTTACTCTTGTCAGCAAGTTCCTGGATCATACTCTGCAGCTCTGATGAAAAATGACCACGTCATCAGCAAAACGAAGATGGGTTAGATAATCTCCATTCATCTTTATCCCTTTGTTTTCCCAGTTCAGTGATTGAAAGACATTTTCCAATGTGGCATTAAAGAGCTTCGGAGATATGGTGTCACCTTGTCTCACTCCCTTTCCAATTTTTATGTGTGTTGTATTTTCAAACAGCCGAATCTTTGCACTTGCATTTTCGTAGTTGTTATTAATGATATTGATGTATGCATCTTCAATACCGCAGGTTTTCAGAGCCATTGTAACTGCTGATGGTTTCACCGAATCAAAGGCTTTTTCATAATCGATAAAAGCCATGCACAATGAAAGTTCATATTCCCTCGCTCTTTCAATTAGTTCTCTCAGTACGTGGATATGATATGTTGTGCTGTATAGCGTATTAAATCCGTTTATTTTTATGGCGTAATAAGCACAATTTTTTTTTTATTTGATTGGAGGTAAGCAACTCAATGGGCTATCAGCAGTCGCCCGTCCCTAATTTAGGGTTACTGGTTCCAGGGAAGGTAGAGGAGAGAGAGCCAGTACCGTCAGACAAACACAACATCCACGCATGACCGGGATTCGAACCCGAACCCCTTTCGGGCGAATGAACAGAGGCCATCGCTCAGCCCACTGCGCCACCGGGACGGCCACAAAGGTTTACCATAGCCTCGAGAAATTATTGGCATGCGTTATTAAAAGACGGGAACACATCACGGCGCGCCGTTTAATTACGTGCTAAAAATTCATGTAATATGCTCGTGATGTCACCCACGTTATTTTCAAAAATCATCTTTGTTCCAATTCTCTGCATTTTTATGTCTACCATTACATTGAAAAAGCCTCCCAGTGGAGTGCGAAAGCTTGGCGAATCTTTGTGCTTATTACGCCATAAAAATAAACGGATTTAATACGCTATATGCGTTTCTTGAGTATTCACATTGTGGTGTATTAAAAATAACGTTACGATTCTTACGATAATAATCATGTAAACAGATCAATGCAAAGATATTAAAGATTCGTTCTTTACAAATATAGTAAGAAAGTTGAAGGGAGAGTCGAAAGTATTCGATATATGCGAACTTCGTTATTACCGCACAGATAAAAAAAAAAAGAAGTTATTTTTGGCATATTACATTCTCGTCAATCATAAACTATTGTACCAATTAATCGAAGGTAAATAATACTAGTTTCATGAAAACTATAGCTAGCAAAATAATATCAGTGAAATCTGCAAGCAAAATATTTAAGGAATGTAGAAATTAAAGTAAATTTTGAAATTTCGCCTGTTGTGTCGGATATATGAGCCAAGATTCGCGCTAAACAGAGATTAAGTGACTAAAAGGTGGCGATGAGTGGGGATAAAACATAGTATTTTCTCAGGAGATGAATGCTTGACAAACGTTAAGGGGGAAGGTTAGCAAAAAAGGAACTGAAACATTCTTGTCTTCATACTAACTGACCTATCTTTAAGGGGAACCACGGGGTACCTTCAACAGCAGGTTATTATCTGTTTTCCACTGAAAGAGGAAGGTTTGAGAACTAGGTGAATACCACTCATTTTGTTTGCTAACTTAGATATATGCTGTTTCTCCAAAAATTGTTTTTCGTAATATACGGGTAAAATAACAAGGGAGAATAGTGCGAAGTTCAGGATGTATACAACTTCGGTTTATGCGGAACTTCGTATTATGAAATCTCGTTATACGTGGGTTCGACTGTAATAAAAAAAAAAAAAAAAAAAAAAAAAAAAAAAGAGAGAGATTTCAAGTTAATAGCCTGTGGAAAAAGTTTCAAAAACTATTCAAGAAAAAGAAAGAAAGCAAAATTCCATTGAAATAATTACCATCAATGTAATCAATCACGCGGTACTGAATAAATTATCGTCATCACTGTAATCGTAAGTTATAAAAGAAAAAACTTACTCGTAGATATGATACCCGACAACGTGTAAAAAGTCGTGAGGAGCGTATCAGGTTCACTACACAGATAGAACACGGCAAGATCTGGAAATACGGCTGTGAGTGTCGATTCCATCTAAGAAGATTTGTTCGAAGCATAAACTTTCCCTTCGGCAGAGCTATGAAAGAAATGTCATTACATGCCCGACAACAATAGCAGGCAATCAGCTTTTTAAAATAGAATATTCAAATTGCTCGAGGCTCGGCGCAGTAGTCGTGCATTCAAGTGTCGCAGCGACAAAGACGAAAATAATGAAATGTTCTTCAGAATTAGGCCAAGTGGAAGAAAAGAGGCAGATGTCTTTTTTTTTTTTTTTTTTTTACCTGATGGAACGACCTGTGAACCTGACCCCTAAATGACCATAGCCTCGAGGAATTATTGTGGACGAACAATAATTTTTCGTACAAAATCTAAATATCAAAACAAAGGAAAAAACAAGATCAGGAACATATATACATACGCTTTGTGTGCAGAATTTTTTTTTTTTTTTGTATAGATATCAAGAGATCTTTAAGGGAAAATTTTTATCGGAAGTTACTCACAATACAAAACTGTCTTTTGTTTTCTTTGGTCTCGTGTGTTCGCCATTACACAATGAACAGGAAAATATGCGAAGTGTAGTTATCTTTTCAGTAAATTACTGCCACAGGTCCTTCAATTGCTGTCTTAAAATTAGAAGAAATGCTCCAGAAAAAAAAGAAAAAAAATTCAAAATTAATTCGGGATCGCCTTATATATCATCATCATCATCATCATCATCAACCATTATAAACCCGTTTCTGGATAAAGGCCTCCACAAGTCTCTTCCCCAACTTTCTGTCTTCAGCCAGTCTCTTCCATAATTTTCTGTCTTGTGCCAGTCATGTCGATCCGGTATGTTTTTGAATTTCACCCACCCATCTCCCACGTAGTCTTCTTCTGAGTCATTTTTTGTCTCTTTGAATCCAGTCTAGCATTTCAGTTGGTTAAGGGCCGTCAGTTCTGACAGTATACCCAGCCCAATGTCATTTCAGGATTTTTACCTTGATTATGATATCAATTGTCATTTTCCTGATCCATGAGTTCCTCTTCTTATCTTTCCTGGTTATGTCTCACAAATGTCTTAGAATGTCTTGTTATGTCTTAGTAATGTCTCTGCTCCAATAAGTAAAAACTGGAAGGTAAACACTTTTCTTTTAAGTGATTACAGTAAATTGCTCTTGAGAATTGTACTGTTTCTTCCAAATGCTCTCTTAACCATCTAACCAAGTTTTATATGCCTATTAAGTTCTGCTTCGCATCGCATGACACCCCCTTGGAACCTGTTGTTTAAAAAAAATGTAGTCATCGGTTCACTAGCTTACCGGGAAAACGTGCCCCCTCCCCCTTCCTCCTCAGCGCAAAGAATATCTTCTAGGCCGTTTTGGAAAATCTATATTAGCCTTCAATTACCGAAAATTTTAAATTCCATAATATTGACTGGGTTTAATGGACGTTTTAATAATTCAAATCCTTTGAAACCTACAGGTATTTTTTCGTAAAACTAAAAGCACCCGCCCCGGTGGCGCAGTGGTCTAAGCGATGGCCTCTGATCATTCGTCCGAAAGGGGTCCGAGTTCGAATCCCGGTGAGGCATGAATGTTGTGTTTGTCTTACGGCACTAGCTCTCTGCCTTCCCTGGAACCAGTGACCCTAAATTAGGGACGGACGACTGCTTATTGAGTTGCTCACGATGGTCGTTAAACATCCAATAAAAAAATATATATATATCATCATCATCATCATTGTCAACCATTATCAATCCACTGCTGGACGAAGGTCTCCCCAAGTTTCCTCCACAACGGTCTGTCTTGTGCCAGTCTCCTCCATGTCACTCCCGCATATTTACGAATTTCATCCACCCATCTCCCATGTGGTCTTTTTCTGGGTCTTTTCCTGTCCCTTTGGAATCCAATCTAAAATTTCGGCTGTCCATCTATGGTCTGTCCTTCTGGCAGTATGTCCAGCCCATTGCCATTTCAGGGATTTAACTCTGATCATGATGTCTTCCACTCTCGTCATTTTTCGGATCCACGAGTTCCTCTTCTTATCTCTCCTGGTTATACCAAGCATGCACCTCTCCATGCTGCTTTGAGTTGTCTGCAGCCTTTGTATGTCTCTTTTAGTTAAGGTCCACGTCTCTGCACCATACGTAAGCACTGGAAGGATGCATTGATCAAACACTTTTCTTTTAAGACATAATGGCATATTGCTCTTGAAAATTATGCTGTTTCTTCCAAAAGCTCTCCAGGCAAGTGTTGTACGCCGATTAATTTCTTCATCAATGTGACCCTCACTTGATATCTGCTGTCCAAGATAAACATACGTATCTGTTATCTCCAGTTTTTCTCCATCAATCGATAAATCTTCATTTCTTGTAAAAGCATTGAACATCACTTTTGTCTTCTGAAAGTTCATTTTTAATCCCACTTCTTTACTCTTGTCAGCAAGTTCCTAGATCATACTCTGCAGCTCTGATGGGGTAGTTGCAAAAATGACTACGTCATCAGCAAAACGAAGGTGGGTTAGATAATCTCCATTAATCTTTATCCCTTTGTTTTCCCAGTTCAGTGATTGAAAGACATTTTCCAATGTGGCATTAAAGAGCTTCGGAGATATGGTGTCACCTTGTCTCACTCCCTTTCCAATTTTTATGTGTGTTGTATTTTCAAACAGCCGAATCTTTGCACTTGCATTTTCATAGATGTTATTAATAATATTAATGTATGCATCTTCAATACCGCAGGATTTCAGAGCCGTGGTAACTGCTGTTGGTTTCACCGAATCAAAGGCTTTTTCATAATCGATAAAAGCCATGCACAATGGAAGTTCATATTCCCTCGCTCTTTCAATTAGTTCTCTCAGTACGTGGATATGATCTATTGTGCTGTAGCCACTCCTGAATCCAGCTTGTTCTCTCGGTTGAGCCATGTCCAGTGTTACCTTCAAGCGGTGTGAAAGAACTTTAGTGAAGATTTTATAAACCACTGATAGGAGGCTGATAGGTCTGTAGTTCCTGAGATCCTCAATGTCACCTTTTTTATGTAGCAGGATCATTGTAGCATTGTTCCAATCCTCAGGAATCTTCCCTTCATTAAGGCATCGAGTGAAAATTTGGGCGAGTACTGTTTCAATTTCTCCACTTGCTTCTTGTATGATGTCTATAGTAATTCCATCTTCTCCTGGAGCTTTCCCCCGCTTCATGTTCTTGATTGCATGAGCAACTTCTGCTGGGAGGACTGGAAGAACTCTGGTACCTTTCATGATGTCTGGAGTACATGTATCATCCCTTTCATATAATTTGGAGTAGAAATCTTTCACTCTTGTCAAAATTTCGCCTCTATTTCTTGTTATAGAACCATCTTCTTTTCTCAGAGCCATAATCTGTTTTCTTCCCTTACTGAGATGTCCCTTTGCTATCTTTAGGCTTTGGTTGTTTTCAATTGCTTTCCTCACTAGCTCACAGTTGAATTTCCTTACGTCTTCAGTGATACTTTTTCGTGCTGTCTTGCATAGCTCTATATATTCCACTTTGGAAGTCACATCTTCTTTAGTTGTCCTCATCTCTCTTCTTTTTTGCATCAACATTTTGGTTTTTCCTGATAATTTGTTTACATGCAACTTGTTCTTAGACCCAGCTAATTTTGTTGCTGTTTCCATAAGAGCTTTGGTTACTTTTCTGTTAACTTCCGAAATATCCACTTCTTCCGATGTTAGGCCTTCTAAAGCAGAGAATCTGTTCTTCAGTTCCAACTTGAAAGTATTATGGTGTTTTTTAAGGTTGGTTATGTCAATACATTTTGTTTGTCTTATGAGCTTGCCACGTTCCAGTTTAGTGTTGAGGTGCATCTTACATCTCACCAATCTATGGTCACTACCTGTGTTGAACTTGTTTAGCACACTGCAGTCTTCGATGACGAATTTTTTGTTACACATAATAAAATCAATTTCACTTGTCGTCCCAATTGGATGTCTCCATGTCCATTTCCTGTGTGGCTTTTTCTTGAAAAAGGAATTCAAGATGAAAAACCCTTCTGCCTCTGCAAACTCAACGGGAGTATTTCCACGCTGGTTTCTGTTGCCGTGACCGAATTTACCTACTGAAGTTTCATTCTGTTGCCGGTGCCCTATTTTTGCATTGAAATCTCCCATAATTATCTTCAAGTGCTGCTTACCTTTATTATTTAGATGACGAATTTCCTCATAAAATTCTTCAATTTCTTCTTCAGGATGACTTGTGGTGGGTGCATAAGTTTGAATAATCTGAGCCTGGTATCTTCTCGATAGTTGGATAACGAGTCGTGCAGCTCTGTCAGAGGAACTTTCAACTTCTACCACTTTATCCTTCAGTTTCTTGTTTATTATAAATCCAACACCACTAGTTCTGCCAGTATCTGTCCCACGATAATAGAAGAGATGTCCACTTTTCAGTTCAATGAGATCTTCTCCTTTTCTCCTTACCTCACTCAGCCCGACGATGTCCCACTTGATCCTTTGTAGTTCCTCTTCCAATTCAAGAAGCCTTGAATCAGAAGATAGGGAGCGTCCGTTGTAGGTAGCCAAGGTCAGCATCAAATGGCAGCCTAGTCCGGTCCTCCGGGGATTCTTAGCACCCTCTGCCTTCATGTCGCACTGGCCGCTGCCTTGGCCAGGTACATTCCAGCTGCCGGAGACTGAGGGCCAAGATTTAAGTTGTAGAGTCATTTTGGAGGTGTTTGGCCATAACTCACCACGCTGGCCAAGCGGGTTGGTGAGTGTGGGATAGCATTTCCTCTGATCCCGATGGTATAGTTATACCGCTATTTGCGGTCGTCAGAGCCCCTTTAGTGGGAACAGGATGCACCACGAGAAGGCGGGGTTGACATTTGTCAAGGAGAGGCTGTGATGTTACGCATCACCTATATATATATTGCCCTATATTGCGTGTAACAAGGGGAAGGAATTTTACGACTCCCATGATCATTTTCTGTTAATGGGAATCACCCGTTCCTAATTTCGGGTCACTGTATATCTTGGGAGCAGGCTGCCTCCATGCCTCATCCGGAGCTCAAGCCCAGTTTGGACAATTAGCCAGAAGCTTCCGACTCTGACCACTCGGCCACCTGCCGACATGGCAACATTTCCGAAAGACTACAGTTTGATTAAAACCGTTTTGTTTGTTATCTGCCAATGAGTAAATCCATGAAGGAAGGATTTACCTCCTAGCTTTATTAGACAATGAACATGTGGCATTTGTAATGCTACGGACGGTACTGAAAATGATGCTATTTTTGAAGAATCAGATGACATAGAAGAGTTCGAAAATAGAAATGATAAAACACTTGATGTGCAATTACTATCATTTAGAAATTGCAGTGCAGCAGCTAAACGTTATGACGTGCAAGATGAGGACTTTCATGACTTTGGAGGAGCATGCATTTTTAAAGTTCTTGCCGATAATTTAATTATTTTTTTCTTCTATTAAGGTGGTTCCACCTAAAATCTCTGCCTTATGTTTCTATTGGTAAAACTTCTTTACATATTTTCTTTATTGTATTCCCAAGGACGAAAATTTGCACATCGATAAAACTAATTTGAAGTTATATATGGGATACTTAAAATTTGCTAAAGCATAACCATAATTATATTAAAAATCAATCTTTTTTTTTAGTCATGTTCATACCTGTTAATAGATAGCGCGACCTGAACATTGATGACATCAGTAGACAAACAAATGTTAGATTGCTTGATTATGGTTATGTTTTAGAAAGTATTAGGTATTCCATGCTATAACTTAAAGATACTTTTATCGATGTGCAAATTTT
This sequence comes from Macrothele yani, assembly GCA_039090855.1. Lineage (NCBI taxonomy): Eukaryota > Metazoa > Arthropoda > Arachnida > Araneae > Macrothelidae > Macrothele > Macrothele yani. The sequence continues at coordinate 153,788,132 of CM077011.1, forward strand.
CATCGTTGGAAATACATAAATAACGAAGAAAATATGTAAAGAAGTTTTGCCATTGGAAACATAAAGCAGAGATTTTACGTAGAACCACCTTAATATGTATATGGGAAAACCATGCGCAACTCAAAGTGCTGTAAGCGGTCGTCCGTACCCAATTTGGAGTTATTGATTCCACGTAGGAAGCATTCGACATTATTTAGACGATTGAAAGCTCGTAGGGGGTGGCACGCACTCCCGAGGGGTATCACCATATCCCTCGTCGGGAAATAGAAATGAGAGAGAAACAGTTCCGTAGGATAAATGCACCACCACCCATAAATCATCTGGGATTAAAACCCAAGCTCAGCTCGGACGATTAGCCAGAAGACTGCTCCACTGATCATTTAGTCATCGGGGCGGCTAATTCAAATTTCCCGTGCATGTGATACATTTTACTAATCGTTTAAAATTAATGCAAGTGTTATATAAGTTCGTTCTGATATCAGTCAGTAATGGCGAAACATTTTAAACGGGCAGTGACCAAATTTTTAACGAAAAGAATAATTTTTCCGAGCAATATTTACGAGCGCATGGTTAAAGTAGATGTAGACGCCCTCATGTCGGATTAAATGTGCAGGCCTTACTGCAGCAATAGTTTTCGAGTGAGAGAGAGATTTGGCAGATCATTTCCAACGTCATGGCAGCCACGATCATCAGAACTGAACCCCTGTGACTTTCAGTTATGAGGATACTCAAAGAGCCTCGCTTATCAAGGAAGTGTTTCGAACTTATCTGTCTTAAAAGACGGAATTTCACAATATATGAGACAACCACACCCAGATCAGGTGCGTTCCGCCATCGAGCGTGTTGTTCAGCAAATCCAGTTTTTAGAACATGGAAATTGCATGACATATAGAATCGTATCTAATTTAATCTTCAAATTCGTTAGATATAACCTACTGTGACGTATACCCTAAATTAACTTTCATTGTTAGTTGCTTTCTGTATGTAAATTTGATTTCATTCTCTTTTACCGTTTTCAATCTTAACGTTATACATTCTCTCTCGCGGAATGATGTTGGCAACAATTCTGAGATCAGAGAGCGTGACGTATGCATGCTGACAGATAAGAACTAGAGATATAATGCTGAAGCAGAAGCCAAAAATGGTGTAGTGGTGTGATGCTATAATTGTGGAAGCTGCATTACGCTGAAGTTTTATTTACTTGAAGTTGTGTTCCCTTGACATCTGCGTGTTCAAGTAGTGGTGTTATATATTTAGTGTTGGAGTTTTCATGAATCAAGTTTTCTGCTTACTAGCTCTCATTAATTAGATTAAGTTAAAAATGCTGTTGAAGAATGAGTTGTAGTTCTGCATTAGAACTACAACTCATTCTTCAACAGCATTTTAACATTTTAGACGAACTATGAGTTCGTCTTACTTCGTTGGCACGAATAAAGACGAACTATGAGTAACTTTTTCTTGAAGTTTACTTGAGTGACTCCTGTTTCACTTAAAGTGAAGTACTTAAGAAGAACAAATTTTGTGTAGTGTTCAGTAAGCCATAAATACACGTTTTTAAATAGTAAGAACGCCACACTACGTCGTATGCAAATTAAGGGGACAGTGCTGCCAAATTCCCCCTAGCGGGGGAATTTTGAACTTTTTTTTTTTTTTTTTTGAAAAGCGAAACCGCATACCGAAAAAAGTATGTATATCAAATTTGGTTGAGATTTATCCGATAGTTCTTTCTACAAAGAGCTCTGAGCACCTCCTCTTTAATTATGATGACCCTGTACATCTCTGAAACGATAGAAGATTTCCGTCAGCACGGTATAAGCCGTTGGTATAAGCAGTTGTGTGGCATGGTCATTGACACACCGTACACGACTGTTGTAAGGCCTTTTTGGATGCGTGGTTTGGTTTCTTATTTGGAAGTCGAAATCGGTCAATCAATCGCATCTTGGAGCATATTTCAGTGATGTCCTGCCTTCCTTATATCTTTTCATCCAACCAATTGTGCTCGACAGTTTTCTTAAGGGAAGTTTGACCTACTTACTATCCGCAGAAGACTTTGTGCTCCATGCCTTCTGAATGCACAGAACTAGAAAAAACAAAACAAAAACACGCTGTTCTTCCACTGACACTGATCGTCCCAAGTCCTCCATCGTTATCACATCTTTCATTAGCCTATCAGTAGGAACAAATTAAGCTCCGGGTACGTAGTACGCAACCACCAGAGATCGTTTGTGTTGCCACATCAGATTTCCGAAATGCATGCCAATGAAAGTGTTCGCGTATTTCATGAACGAACTAATATATCGACCTTCTATTTTTCGAGAGTGAAATTACCAGTCCAAGGTTTGAAGAATGTTGGCTTATTGGCAGAAACTACAATTACGAAAAAAGTGCACGTGTCTTTTAATTATATTCTCTTTACAAGAGACGTACGTGGAGCACCACCTCCCCCCCCCCACTAAAATTTATTTAAAGCTCCTCCCCCCAAAAAAATTATTTAAAGCTCCTCCCCCAAAAAATTATTTAAAGCTCCTCCCCCCCAAAAAAATTTGTTGTTTCGCGCACTTTCCATGCTTGAATATATCGTGATCGCTTCTAATCACCCACAAGCAATGCGTGTTAGTACATTAAAATATGTATTATTAAATCATATTTTTATGTATTATATTACATAAACTATATGAAAATAAAACATCTAGCAGAGAAGGAGGGGGGGGGGAGAAGTCATGCCAACAAAAAGACCAAAGGAGTAAAGGTCGAATGAGAAACATCGATTCCTGAAGGAGAATTTAACAGCTTAGCTGATTTCCCGGTTTCGGAAACCGATAGAAGATCTTTAACCCTACACAACTAAAAAAGAATGGGCACTGGGGCTTCAACTCAGTTCGCAACGTCAGTCAAAACACTAATTAAAATCCGGTGTGGTGATAATAGTGAAGCCGGAACGCCCCGGAACTGCATAGCGGTACTTTTTCCGGCCCAGCACGCGTTCCGGTAAAGCTTATAAGGCATGATTTGTTTTCTTTTTAAATTGCGAATGTCCTATAATTATTTTCCAATAAAAAAAATGCAAAATTGCACAGTTGGTGGAATTAACGTCCCATGTTTGTTTGAAAATTAGAGTTACTCTCTAAATCCATTCTCATTTGGCAGTCACAACGGTGATATCTTGTTCCTTGTATGCCAAAACGTGTAAATCCGGAAGTTTGATTTCGACCGATCATTATACTTTCTTATGAAGAAGGGAAATATATTGAAGGCGTACAGGTACCCCGCGTTCCACTTAGCACTTCACAGTACACAGGTAGTGATAACATCTTCCTCCTGTATCTGGAGTTTAAAATGAAACAAGTAAATTCTTTCAAGCCTATAGCAATGAAAGTATGAAAAGATTAGTTATGGAGCTGCTTTAAGGAATGGAGATCTTTTCTCAGGAAAATAATTTAAGTGTTTTGGTATGATTAAAGAAAGCTTTTCTTTAACACTGCAACGAATGCTGAGGAATATTTGCAGAGATATCAAGGCCCCTGCCAGCTTTCCCTACCCCTCTCGCATCGCCAGTACTGTGGAGCTTAGGTTACGCCCCTACTTCTTACCATAGTGAAGTTAAAAGTCCGTTGTTACCGTATGTCATGGTACCATTTTGAAGCAGGAAATCAATTGTTTGAATACTCAGTGATTGCATAGAATACAAGACTGAAGTGGTAAACCGTTTAATCGGCGTTAAGGTAGACGTCAAGTAATTTTGCTTACTATATTTTCAATGGAAAAACTCCTGTACACATTTTCTTCACAATTAATGCATTCCCAAAGATGAAAATTTGAACATCGATTGAAATAACTTCATATTATAACTTGGAATACTTAATATTTTCTAAAACACAACCATAATTATATTAAAAATCAATAACTTTTCCTTTGGTGGTGTTGAAACCAGAAAAAAGATGGTGCGACCTGTAATTTGATGACGTCAGTAGACAAACAAATGTTGGATTGCGTAATTATGGTTATGTTTTAGAAAACATTAATTATTCCAAGTTATAAAATGAAGCTATTTTAATCGATGTTCAGATTTTCATCCTTGGGAACGCATTAATTGTCCAGAGAAAAGATGGCGCGACCTGTACTTTGATGACGTCAGTAGACAAACAAATGTTGGATTGCATAATTATGGTTATGTTTTAGAAAATATTAAGAATTCCAATTTATAAAATGAAGGTATTTTAATCGATGTTCAGGTTTTCATCCTTGGGAACGCATTAATTGTCCAGAAAAAGATGGCGCGACCTGTACTTTGATGACGTCAGTAGACAAACAAATGTTGGATTGCATAATTATGGTTATGTTTTGGAAAATATTAGGTATTCCAATTTATAAAATGAAGCTATTTTAATCGATGTTCAGATTTTCATCCTTGGGAACGCATTAATTGTCCAGAGAAAAGATGGCGCGACCTGTACTTTGATGACGTCAGTAGACAAACAAATGTTGGATTGCATAATTATGGTTATGTTTTAGAAAATATTAAGAATTCCAATTTATAAAATGAAGCTATTTTAATCGATGTTCAGATTTTCATCCTTGGGAACGCATTAATTGTCCAGAGAAAAGATGGCGCGACCTGTACTTTGATGACGTCAGTAGACAAACAAATGTTTTTTTTTTTTGTTTTTTTTTATTGGAGGTTTAACGACCGCCGTGAGCAACTCAATGGGCTATAAGCAGTCGCCCGTCCCTAATTTAGGGTCACTGGTTCCAGGGAAGGGAGAGAGCCAGTGCCGTAAGACAAACACAACATCCATGCCTGACCGGGATTCGAACCCGGACCTCTTTCGGACGAATGATCAGAGGCCAACGCCTTAGACCACTGCGCCACCGGGGTGGCCAAACAAACAAATGTTGGATTGCATAATTATGGTTATGTTTTAGAAAATATTAAGAATTCCAATGTATAAAATGAAGCTATTTTAATCGATGTTCAGATTTTCATCCTTGGGAACGCATTAATTGTCCAGAGAAAAGATGGCGCGACCTGTACTTTGATGACGTCAGTAGACAAACAAATGTTGGATTGCATAATTATGGTTATGTTTTAGAAAATATTAAGAATTCCAATTTATAAAATGAAGCTATTTTAATCGATGTTCAGGTTTTCATCCTTGGTTCGGAACGCATTAATTGTCCAGAAAAAAGATGGCGCGACCTGTACTTTGATGACGTCAGTAGACAAACAAATGTTGGAATGCATAATTATGGTTATGTTTTAGAAAATATTAGGTATTCCAATTTATAAAATGAAGCTATTTTAATCGATGTTCAGATTTTCATCCTTGGGAACGCATTAATTGTCCAGAGAAAAGATGGCGCGACCTGTACTTTGATGGCGTCAGTAGACAAACAAATGTTGGATTGCATAATTATGGTTATGTTTTAGAAAATATTAAGAATTCCAATTTATAAAATGAAGCTATTTTAATCGATGTTCAGATTTTCATCCTTGGGAACGCATTAATTGTCCAGAGAAAAGATGGCGCGACCTGTACTTTGATGACGTCAGTAGACAAACAAATGTTGGATTGCATAATTATTATTATGTTTTAGAAAATATTAAGAATTCCAATTTATAAAATGAAGGTATTTTAATCGATGTTCAGGTTTTCATCCTTGGGAACGCATTAATTGTCCAGAAAAAAGATGGCGCGACCTGTACTTTGATTACGTCAGTAGACAAACAAATGTTGGATTGCATAATTATGGTTATGTTTTAGAAAGTATTAAGTATTCCAAGTTATAAATTGAAGCTATTTTAATCGATGTTCAAATTTTCATTCTTGAAAACGCATTAATTATGAACAAAATGTGTACAGAAGTTTTTCCATTGGAAGTATAGGAACCAAAATTACTTGACGTTTTTTTTTTTTTTTTGATTGGAGGTTTAACGACCACCGTGAGCAACTCAATGGGCTATAAGCAGTCGCCTGTCCCTAATTTAGGGTCACTGGTTCCAGGGAAGGGAGAGAGCCAGTGCCGTAAGACAAACACAACATCCATGCCTGACGGGATTCGAACCCGGACCCCTTACGGACGAATGATCAGAGGCCAGCGCCTTAGACCACTGCGCCACCGGGGCGGCTTACTTGACGTGCACCTTAATTTAGAAAAAATACGAAGCTTTCGCTCATCTACGGATGGCTTTTCAAGGTTAATAGCGCAAACAAACTGAAATATTAGAACGATTGCAATTTCAATATGAGAATAGTTACACGAAACACATATATAAATAAAGAATGATTAAATACGCAGCGCAGCGTGTTCTGAACGTGAAGTCACGAGATGTGCTAATTTGGGACATGGCGGTTTTGAGGGGGTAATCATTAAAGCACCGAATCCAGATTTTTGGTAACTCCAGGCAGATGCTGTCGTTGCAGGCTTCGCGGCTGGTGCAGAGACTCTCTGAATGCTGTTGCTTTTGGGTTAGTGTAGGGAGCTAATTTTTTAATACCTTCCCATATAGGTATCGCGGACTTGTAACACACTTTTCTGGATAGAGCTGTAGAAGATCTTCCTTCTTTTGCGTCCCTTTTGTGTTCTCTAATTGTGGTTCCAAACGAGTATTTTTGTTATTCATGGTATATGCACTAATTCAACGATTCATCTGCAGTACTTTGGATCAATACCATATATTCCAGGCTTGTCTTACATCCTGAAAAACGCCGTAAGGAAAATGGGACTAGGTGTAGGAATAAGGGCCCCAATATCCTTGTACAGCATACTTTAAAAGCTCCCTGACAGACGTACGATCAGTAACGAAGCTGGTGTTTAGCCATACTGTTATCGTTTCCTGACGGTACGCATAGACATTACATCGGAATGACAAAACGTTCATTTGGAACCAGAATCAGAGAACACAAAAGGGACACAACAGAAGGAATATCTTCTACAGCTCTATCCAGAAAAGTGTGTTCCAAGTCCGCGGTACCTGTATGGGAAGGTATTAAAAAATTAGCCCCCTAATAGCTTCAATTTATAACTTGGAATACTAACCCAAAAGCAGTAGCATTCAGAGAGTCACTGAAATTTATCACCAGCCGTGAAGCCTGCAACGACAGCGTCACCCTGAAGTTGCCAAAAATCTGGATACAGTGCTTTAATGATTTCCCCCTCAAAACCGCCATGTCCAAAATTAACACATTTCGTGTCTTATATTCAGTTTTATATACTCGGCGTATTAATCAGTTGTGCTATTGCATAGAATATATTCAATATGTATATAGATACATATTTTGACAGCTTTGAAAATATAGTAGAACATGCTTATAACGAGGAGCTCTGGACAGACGTCAAATCCTTTTTGGGGTGGAAAATTCTGCTATGTAAAAGTACGCATATTTGTTTATGTTTTACTTCCATAACAACTGGATATACTTTAAAATTTTAATTAATTAATTACAGTAGTACAAATTAGAGTAAAAAAAGCGCTTACATGAATGCATAGTAGCACCGAATCCTGAAGCAGAATGTGACGTGCCTGCACCGCAGGACGCACATGAGATAAAGGCAGATAGCAGCGAGGTACATGTCCGCGTAGCTCAGTTGGGAGAGCGACTTACTCCGGAGTGAGGGGACACGGTTTCGATGTCCGGCATGGACAAAGATGATGGAGAAATTTACTTCGTCATAGGATGTCATGTGGAAATATTTGTAAGGAGAAATTTAATGTTATTTACGCTTTCCAACCGTAGGTTGAAAAAGCGTATATGCTCCAGCTTTGTCCGTCTGTCTGTCCGCACGATAACTCGCATAAAAATGGTTCGATTTCGATTAAATTTTAGTATGTGGTAGGGGACCACCTGGGGACGAACCCTATTGAATATGTGTGAAGTGGAGTCAAAGGTCACGACATGGAAGCGGTATCCATTCCATTAACTTGGAAAATTCCTCCTTCCTTTACAGTAATGAGGGTTTCGGTTATCCATAAAAGGGGTGATATAACTGATGTCGCTAATTACTGTCCAGTTGCAAATATCTCGATATTTGCTAAAATATTGGAGAGGCTGGGTTTGAATAGCTTGTCAGGATTTTTGGTTTTCAACACGGTTTTCGGAAGGGTAACTCAACGGAGACAGCGTTATTGGATGCTTCGATTTTTTCACAGTCAAATGTAAATTGTGGAAAGTGTGTTTTGGGTATATTTTGCGACTTGTCAAGAGCATCGCCATGATATTCTCTTGTCTAAATTACAACATATTGGTATTAGGGGAGTCGCACTTTCATTTTTCGAGAATTATTTGTCTAGCAGGACACAATATGTACAAATACAGGGTATTCGCTCTTCAGTTCAAAGAGTTCCTCGGGGCTCCGTCTTGGGCCTCATGCTTTTTTTAATTTATGTAAACGATATATTTAATGATGTTTCTACTTCTCACCGAGTCTTATATGCTGACGACACCAACTTTTGTTTTCCTGGGATTCGTTGTCCGTGATATTGCCCCGTGCAAATCGTGACCTTCAGGAGATTTCTCGCTGGTTTGTTTATAACGCTCTTACAATTAATACTAATAAAACAACCTGTGTCTTTTTTTCGGGCCGTGGTCTTCGGCTGTCGTCGCCTACTGGTATTTTCTTGATTGGGGATCCTGTTGCATTTGGGTCTTCGGTGAAATTTCTGGGTGTTATACTACATGAGACTTTGCGTTGGGATATCCATATAAGTTATTTAGCAAATATTCTTAAGTCTCATATTGGTGCTATTTCTAGGATTTCTGTTTCTTTGACAATCAGACTCAGATTATTACTATATAATCCCTTTATCTATCCCATGTTGTTTTATTGTATTTTGGCCTGGGGTCAGACAACAGATGGTAACGTTAACAGAATTCTTGTTCTTCAGAGAAAATATATTCGACTTATAAATTCATCTTTAAATACTGGTAGTATTTATTGTCTTTATAACATACTTCCCTTCGATAAAATATTCATTTTCAGGTTATTATTACTTATGCATGACAGAGTATATACGAATAGGTATCTTGAACTAATGCAATTACAGCGCTTTTCCCATTCACATGATACTCGAGGTCATACAAGTTTTGTGGTTCCTAGAGCGCGCACCAGATTGCTGCATAACAGCATTATTGCAGCTTGCCCCCGAATAGTAGACTCTGGCAGGGGCGGATTTACGATTAGGCGCGCGCCTAGGGCCCCAGAATTTGAAGGGCCCCGAAAACGTATAATTGGATTGCCAGTTTTGTTTTGGTTTTCAAGGACCAAAACAAAAAAATCCTTAAAGCGACCACTTTGTTTGTATTGTCAATTGATATTTCACTTTCTGATATTAGTAACATATATTTTTTCTTTCTTTGTTGATACTTCAAATTTTCGAGTTCTTATTGATGTACTTGTTTTGAAAGGAACAGTTAAAATAATATAGTCTTCCTTTTAGCTGTATAGGTGAAGGAAGGATTCACGCTTCCCACACTTTTCGTTGTTTAAGGCTAACACTAAACTAATGTACTGTTATATAAATTGCTTTCACGCTACTTCCAGCCAAAGGAAAACATCTGTGTTGGAACCTTTCTCCGTTCTCCCCTGAGTTGCGACGAGAAGTGCTCATAGATACTGTCCTGATGATCGGGGTTGTTTGCTGTTAATTGTTTTTTCCCTTTTGGGGTAGGATAATCAAGTTCTTTCTCAGCTCTAAACCCCCTAAACCAGCCTAAACCAAAAGGGTTAATATTTAGCCTGTAAAAATAAAGAAATTTGAGAATATGGCACTATTTATATTTTTGTTATTTAATAGTGTTAAAAGAAATTTCTATTGTATTGCAACATTTTCTTATTACTTCCTCCTTCCCTGGTTTAATACTGACAGTTATCAAATATCCTCACCTTTTTTATTCCTTAAATCTACATACAAAACACTTGAAAAAGTAATAAAAAAGTGTCAATCGTAGTCTTTTACTCGAAAAGCTGTGGTTGCACAAATTGCATTTTACCCGACTTTTCCGGTTGCCAATGTCTTCAAGTATTTTACTTTTACTTGATTCCATATATACTCGTTGCCTACTAATTTGCTCATTGCGTGAAAGTAAGATGATTTTCCAAAGCTGAAGCAGTGGAAGGAGCACGTTTTGAAATTGTAACGCATTCCAATTTTATGACAATTTATGCGCAACGTACCGATAAATTTAGAGAAATTCCATTTTCAACGCCTTAAACTAGCGTTAAATTTGCCAAGTAATTTGCAACTGAAAGGGTGCTAAAACAATCAGTTTTGCTGCTGTATCGAACTCAAAAAGAACTTTTGCTGTAACTTAAATGGTCTCTTCGAAGCGTAAAGCTAAAATTTACTAAATTTCCAATTTCAGAATTTCTAGCGGGAAATTTATGAACTAGTAGAGAAATTTAAAATTGGCAAAATTAAATGATTGTTTATGCCCTATCATTAGCAAAACTAATTTTTGACTAGCGTCTCTAGGAAATTAACGAGCTAACTGGAAAATTTAAATATTTGAGAAAGAGCAGTTAAGCCCAATCTGAGCGGCACAAAAATAATTTTTCCCTCTAAGTTGAATAGTTTCTTTACAATAGAACTTTTTTTAAACTTTCGACTTTGACAGTAAATTCACGAAGTATATGGGATATTCGAAGTGCCAAACTTAATATCCTTCACTTTCCTATTAGCCGGAAAAACAACTTTTGAAATACACTCATCGTAGAAGAAAATAGTTGCACTCAGAAAGAAGCGACCGACAGGAATGAAACTTGGTCTGTAGGTTTGACATCGTGAGACATGCAAATGATTCAAGTATCACGCTCGGCCGCCCATGTGACACAAGCAAGGAGCGACCGGCTATACAATGTCGCCCTGTTGCGCGTGCTTGCTATTCTGACTAGTGCTGTTGTGTCGATTGCATTTTTTGCAAGTGATGTATGCCTCGGAGAAAAGTTCGGAAGCAATTCGAGCAGTTGTAGGAGTTCGAGAGGAGCCGCATCGTCGGGTTCCTGGGAAGTGGGATCGTCTTATAGCCGTATTGCACGCCATACCGGTTGTGCGGATATCACCATAGCATGCTGTTCGCGGCAGTGGATACGCAGCAGGCAACAGGAAGGGTCTAAGAGACCTAGCGAACCACGAAGAGAGAGGACCGGCGGGTTGTCCGACATGCGCTGAGTGACCCAACAGCCACAACTGTGGGTATTCAACGAACAGTGGTGGTCTCCATGCATCGTCCGATTAGTGCCAGCATCAGTGGCTGGCGGCTGCACGACGTAGGACTACAAACACGCAAACCATTACTACGACTGCCTTTAACACCACTGCATCGTCGCCAAAGACTGCAATGGTGTCGTGCCAGACTGTCAAGGAGCCACTCGGAATGGCAATGGGTGATCTTCAGTGACGAGTCCCGCTTTTGTCTCGGAGGAGACGACCAACGAATCCGTGTGTGGAGGTACCGTGGTCAGCGCCAAGATGAACGGTTTGTTGTCGAGCGTCACACGTCCAAAACACCTGGTGTCATGGTATGGGGTGCAATTGCCTACGATGCCAGATCACCTTTGGTGTTCATTACAGGTACTTTGACAGCCCAGCGTTACATTAATGAGGGTCTGCAACCATTGGCCCTACCTTTTCTGAACGCTCACTCCAGTGCGATTTTCCAACATGACAACGCTCGTCCGCATACTGCTCCGGTCCCGAGAGCTTGCCTTCAAGGCACTGACACTCTGCCATGGGCAGCCGCATTGCCAGACCTAACGCCGATCGAAGATGCGTGGGATGTAATTGGGCGCGCTATCCACACTCCACCCCTACCGCACAATCTGCAGGAACTGCGTGAGAAGATTCAAGCTGCATGGGATGGCTATCGCAGGACACCATTTGGAACTCCACGCCGAGATGTCTGGCATGCTGTGTGATCAAACATTGCGGCTCGTCGCCATACTCAGAGACATTACTTATTGACTTGTAGCTCAGTAAATATTACCCATATGAGTCAATGTTTAATAATTTATTGTTCCTGGTAACCTTTATCTTCCTTCCGAACAGCACTGCAATCCGATACGTCCTTCTGGGTGCAACTATTTTTTTGACGATGAGTGTATTTCTCTAAAAACAAAAAGTTCGATGTGCAAGGGCAGACAAAGTTATTACACTAGCACTGTTTCTTACAAAAAGGTTCTAATAAAAGGAAGATAGAATGACATTTTAAAATACGTAAAAACTTTTTCTTGACTTTACTTATCTTTTGCAAATCTGACAGATGAAAATTTCTGAGGCGATAAGAACGGGGAGGCAGCCCCTGTATCTTTTAGTGCCTAGGGCCCCAACAGATCTAAAGTCGCCTCTGGACTCTGGGGTATTTAAAATACTGCTACCAGTGTTTTTGTTGTTTGATTGAGTTCCTGTATTCTTCCTTTCACGGTATGCTCAACACAGGTCGTATTTCTAATGTTGCTATTTTTATCGTTTTGACCTGACAAATTTACCTTTGGAGATCAGGGGCTCGTCAGGCTTAAATTTAAGCCTTTTTCCCTGGCTCCATGCTACAGTTCCATAGTACATTACGCTATCTTTTTTTTTTTTTTTTTTTTGATGAATTATTTTGTATTGATTTTTTGGTCAATTGTAAACGAGTTTTAGTGCTTGTATGTTTATGATTATTATACTAGATATATCTGAGGTGGTTTGAGCTCTTGTTTACTGTTAGAATAAATAGTTAGTACTAAAAGTTATTAATTTATATTGAACTTGTGATATTACTGTGATTCCATGTTTTCATTCCATTGACCTAACATTGTGTTAATATTTAATTTCAGTTTAGTACATATGACAATTTTGATGTTTGTGTTTTGTTAAATTTGATGCACTGTGTTGTGTGGCAGAATTTTCATTAAATTCAAATTCAAATTCAAATTGTTTCAAATTCAAATTGTCCTTATGCGTCATAACTTGCGTAAATATGTTTCCATTTCCATGACATTTTAATATAGGGCAGGGGACCACCTAGGGGCAAACCCTGTTGAAAATGGTTAAAGTGGGGTCAAAGGTCAGGACATAGGAGCGGGATGCATTCCATTGCCCCTATGCGTCATAACTTGCGTAAGTACGGTTCGGTTTCGATGAAACTTTAGTATGTCGTAAGGAAACCCATGGGAAGGAACCCTATCGAAAGTGAACGAAATGGGGGTCAAAGGTCAGGACATAGGAGCGGGATCCATTCCACTGCTCTTATGCGTCATAACTAACGTAAAAAAGTTCGATTTCGATGCAATTTTAGTATGTGGTAGGGGAACACCTGGGGACAAACCATAATGAAAATGGGCGAAATGGGGTCAAAGGTCAGGACAGAGGAACGGAATCACTTTCATCGCCATAATGTGTCACAGCTTACGTAAAAATGCTTCGATTTTAATGAAATGTTAGTATGTTGTAGGGACCTGCCTGGGGACAAATCCTATTGAACATGGGTGAAATGGGGTCAAAAGTTAGGACACAGCAGCGGGATCTATTCCATAGCCCTTATGCATCATAACTTACGTAAAAATACTTCGATTGCGACAAAACTTTATCATGTTATTTCGGAGGTATACTGAACCGGTTCTGTTCTGAGATTTATTCCACAGCCATTATCCTCATAACTTGGGTAATAACTTGAGTAATGATTTCTGTTATGTTGGAAAGCGTATCGTAATCAATGCATTGCATGGTTTTACTAACTTGTTTATTTTGTTTTAGTTTTATGTTTCCTCAATTTACCCCTGCGAATAACACTTAGTGTATTAAATACCTGATCATAGCCGTAATCTGTTCCTTAAAAAAATCGTTGGAGATTTCCAACTGAATCAGTGGCTCTTGCATATGACGGTGCCTAAGTGTTCTTCTCTTTGCTTTCTTCACTGGTCTTTTTGCCTAGGAGTAGGTTGCATGTTTTCAACTCTGAGAATAGCCCATTGGAATGAGTGGCAGTGAGAGTCTCTTCAACAACTCGTTTGATGAGTAGTACTCCCTCCCATTGCTTTAGACGTAGGACAACGTCTAACTCCGCGGATAGTATGAGGCGACTTACGGTCAACCGCCTGTGATAAAAATAGGTCCCAATTGAAATCATTACAGCGTTAAAAATACGTATAGCACACTAATCGTGTTAGCATTTTCGTAAACAACATGGAGTCCAATTGGCGTACTGCGCAATACATCGTGCGCCTGACGCTCTCCTCGCTCAGTATGCGCGGGGAGATGATGCAATATTTCTGGGGGTGCGGCCGCGTTTGACCGACAAGAGTGATTCCCGTAGGCTACGGTTTAACTCAGTCTATCTCGGCAACCGTGAGCGAAACACGACTGTGCATGGTATCGTTTTAAAGCCGTTGACGAGATCTATTCAAATATATGAAGAACATTGCACAGTGGTTTGAACTGAACCTTTTAAAAATTGCTTTCTTGTGAACCGGTGAACACTTTTGACAATATCGCGGTTTATCTGGACAACCGTGAGTGCAAAACGACTGTGCGTGGTATCGTTTTAAAGCTCTGGACGAGATCTTTTCAAATATATAAAGAATACATATATTGCAGTGGTTTAAACTAAAAGTTTAAAAAGTTGTTTTCGTGTGAACAGGTTAACATTTTCGACAACGCGAAATACACAGAATGAACGCAAGCAAAAATGGAGAAAATCAAAACGAGAGGCAGGAGCAGGTGATGAGGAACGTAAGAAGCCCAAGAAGACAGAGCATCACGTTGGGTAATTCGTGTATCGATCTGCTTTGTGTTCGCAATGTATCCGGCATTATTTGTAAAAAATTATGCAAGCTACTTTTCGTGACATAGACCTGTGTTGGCTATAACAAATTAAATAAACGCGTTGAAACCATACTCGATTAGCTTATTTCAACTCTTCGATCTGGAAGTCGTAGTCCTACTTTCTGAACTGACGGTTCAATCAGAACTGAGCCTATCTGTATTTGTTTTCCACTAAAATGCTTTCACCAGTACACAACGATTCCCCTCGGCAGTTGCAATTTTTTCTTATATGCCACCATTTCTATTCCTCCATTCCAGGACAGTACGCAACAGATTTTCTGTACTTTATTAAATATGTAATTTCGTCAAATTTTGTACTTTGCTTGTTAAAAGTGACCGTCTAAGCATTTCCCTCTCTCGTTGAATCCGGGGATTTAATTAAGTTTTGCCTGTTAAAACCTATTAACATTATACCAAATAAAAAATCTGGTCTTGACCGCTAAATCCGGGATCACCCTAATACAGTCTCGTTACAAGCGGGTTCTACTAGTTTTCAGATGACATTCCGTTCACATTTGCTTTTAAAGGCTTACTCGCTGCATCTGATTAGACGTCGACTAAATGCATCATCTCAAGGGTCTTTTCAAGAGTTTGTCTGGGACAGACATTCATCTCACTACGGTGAAGCAAACAGACCACTGCGCCAACGGGGGCAGTGGTCCGTCTGGCCTCTGCCCATTTGTCCGAGTGGGCCGGAATTCGAGCCGCATGGCCGGTATGCTTGTTTTATGGCACTGGCTTTCTCCTCCCTGGAACTAGCGTCCCAAAATTAAGGGCGGGGGATTGCTTACAGCCCTTAAAGTTGTTCACGGTGTTTGTTTTTAAAAAAGCATAAAACATATGTCCCTGAGAAAGCCTCAGTTATCCGATGATTTACACGAGCGCGCACAATTCACCGGCTGAAAGTATATATTTCTACTATCGCACATCTTAAAATAGTCGTAAATTCTCATATTGAGCAATTTTGCCAAAGGGTCGATCGTTTAAGCTGATAACGTCCGAAGCGAAAAAACTTTTTTATATGAGTGCCGGTATCCAAAACTGATTAGTAAGTATACCGTATTAAACAAACAAAAGATACAAAAACGTTAATCCTACTTATTCCTGAATTTCACAACAGTTATTTGTACCATTTAAAAAAAAAAAAAATAAGCTCCACCCCGTACAACGGTGAAGCATGAAATTACTAATGGCTAGAAGTAAAATACAATAAAACGTTTTACACCAACAGCAAAAAGAATATTCGGATTTTCAAATGCCGCATACGATTTGTTCCTTGCACTACAAAAGGCAAGACCCAAGACCCATTTTTTTACTGTTTTGGCCGGCGGACTTGAACGCTCCTCATGTCACAGTTCGCCGATGAACGATCTGTCGAGTTTCTATCAGCCCTGTTGTTTCTACAAAGTAATAAAACACGACATGCCAAGAAGTAGATATAACTTACAGATAAGAGTAAAAAACAGCTACGCACCGTTAACGTCTACTAATTTGCAGCCAAAAAAGTTAGAACCTTTCACAGAAAAGGAACGTTTTTAACGATTATCAAATGGTGAAACCGTGTAGTAGCGGCAGCCACTCAAGCATTTCCAAGTTCCGAGAGACAGACGGTCTGTTTTCCTTGTAATCCACAGGTGTTTTCGAAAGAGCTCCTCAACTTTTGTTCCTTTAATTCATAAACACCTGACTGGTTTTGCTTCTTATGTGGTTTTTCCTTGAACAGAGCCCTTGTGAATTACTGATACCTTGCCGATAAATTGAGTGTTATGTACGACGCAGGCGACGAAGTACAGCCTAAAAATAATGACACGTTGAGGTACAGAAAGGCAGGAAAAAGATGCTGGGGTTGTCTTGGAGAGTGAATTATGACAAAATAAATGGATTAATTAATTGCGAACAAATGAACTCTTACGGCCCCCCGTCTTAAATGAACGTAGAGGTTTTTACACATATATTATTCTACCAAAGATAATTTCAGAAATATTGACAAAATGTTTGCACTAATATGCTGAGCAACGCATTTAGGCATTTCAAAATCTTTGCGCATTGAAGAATAAAACTGTTTTCCATTTCTACAGAAGTCATCCCTCTTTCCACGTTTATAAGTGAGTTACGAAAAAATTCACATCGGCCGCCATCGGGAATCGAACCCAGGGTCTTCCAGTTACGCGCCCGACATGCTACCATGCACCACAGCGGCCTCGAATTCTCCACACTTGCATACGACTTACTGCCAAAACACATGGCGGGTTGCTTCTTGGAGCTCCGCGCAATGCTGGGGCATTCGCCAAAAATGGTAAGCAGCAACTGAACAAATAACTAGGAGGCGAATGAATAATTAATACCCTATTAGTCCGGGTTCTAATCCCGGTAAGGCATGGATCGTGTGTTTCTCTTACAGCACTGGTTCTCGTTTTCTTGGAGCCAAAGGCCTTAAATTAGGAACGAGCGACTTATGGCCCATGGAGTTGTTCACGGTGGTCGTTAAACCCCCAAACAAACGAAAGAAGAAATGAAGCTCATTCATGTGATGTCAGATGTTGTTAATCAAAATGGATGTGTCTTAATTTTGTCCCTATTAGGTTTTCGCCTACTGGCGATTAATTTCTAGAACCTTAATGTTTTATAGTGTGTCAAAAGATTAGTAAAACTACAGGACGGAAAAGGCGAAATTAATATTTTAAAAGAAAAAATCAAAAAGGTATCAAGACAATTTCGCGCTCTTGTTTACGCTTTCCAACCGTAGGTTGAAGAAGCGTATATGCTCCAGTTTTGTCCGTCTGTCCGGTACGCACGATAACTCGTGTAAAAATGGTTCGATTTCAGTGAAATTTTAGTATGTGATAGGGGACCACCTGGGGACGAATCCTATTGAAAATGGGTGAAGTGGGGTCAAAGGTTAGGACATAGGAGCGGGATGCATTCCATTGCCTTTATGCGTCATAACTTGCGCAAATATGGTTCGATTTCGATGAAATATTAGTATGTGGTAGGGTACCACCTGGGGACAAACCCTGTTGAAAATGGGTGAAGTGGGGTCAAAGGTCAAGACATAGGATCAGGATCCATTCCATCGCCCTTATGCGTTATAACTTACGTAAAATGCTTCGATTGAGACAAAACTTTATCATGTTGTTCCGGAAGTATACTTTACCAGTTCTGTTGAATATCATCGAAATGGGGCAAAATTCAGGTCATAGGAGCGAGATTTATTCTACAGGCATTATACTCATAACATGTGTAATGATTTCTGGTACGTTGTAAAGCGTATCATAATCAATGCATTGCATGATTTTACTAACTTGTTATTGTTATTTGGAGGTTTAACGATCACCGTAGCAACTCATTGGGCTATAAAGTGGTCGCCCGTCCCTAATTTCGGGCCACTGGTTCCAGGGATGGGAGAGAGCCAGTGTCGTAAGACAAGACAAGCAAAACAGAGCTGAGATCGGGCTCAATTTTAAGAGCCCGAGCCCGTCCAAGCCCGATGCATGTCAGCCCGATCCTGAATTTTAAATTGCAAGAGAGATCCAAGGCCCGAACGAACCCCAAAAACTATGATTAACCTGCTGCATTTAAAAAAATCCCCTCTCCCAGATTTCAAACTGTTTCCTCCCTGTGCAATTAACCGATGTCTTTCTCAGCTGCGGAGTAAGGGATGTCTATTTATTTCTAGCGTTTCTTTGACCATTGATTTCTTCCTGAAACATTTTGGGGGGCTGGGTTTCAGGAAAAATAGGGAGACACAATCTACGACGTACGTTGCTCAATAGAATTAGCAGGGAGTAAAATTTCGTAAATTTCGTCACAATCTACGACGTACGTTGCTCAATAGAATTAGCCCCGTTGTGGTAGGGCGTAAAATTTCGTCAACTTGGTATCTACTATCTATAGTTCTTTGACTTCCTTCGCAGAAATCCAGTAATTTATGGCCTATGGTATTTGTTACCCAAGCCCTGAATGCATAGCCTTGCCGAGCACCCACTCCCCATCTAGAACCAGTTGCGGAAGAATTCTCTTTAACAACTAACTAGAAAGTGAGAAAAAAGTCTCGTGTGCTAAATCATACAAAATCACATTTAGAAAAAAAAAAAAAAAAAAAATTCTCCCTCTCTCAGAGCCCAAGCCCGAACTCTAGTTAGTATTATGCAGCCCGAACCCGGTTCGGCCCCGGGATTGACTTCGGACTTTTAGGTTCGGCCCATCTCAGCACTGAAACAAAATATCCATGTCTCGCCGGGATTCGAACCCGCAACCATTTCGGGCGAACGGTCAGAAGCCATCGCTTAGACCACTGCGCCACCGGGGTATCATAGTTACCTTGTGAATAATACTGAGGATCCTGAATAAATATGTGGTAGGATGATTCGTTAAATAATCCTTATTGTGATGTAACTGATTTAAATTTGAGCTAGTGTACATGATCCATCACCTATCAAGAATGAGAGTTGAGACACCACCTTTGCGAAGTTTTGAAAAGAAAATGCAAAGATACACACTTAGCTGAGTTATTTTCGAATGTAAGTAAAATAATGAATTATCTTTCCTCTCAGAAAACGCTTTATCTTCTTTCACTGTAAAAAGTTTTTGCAATAGCGAAAAGAAGAAAAATGGATTTCCCAACAACAGTTCATCAGAGTGTGCAATGTTGATTTTTTGGTTCACAAAACAGCTATTCAGCAGACCGTAGGTTATGCCCAACCGTCATGCTTTAGGGGTTGCAAACACGGATCACTTTCGTACTAAAAATGAAAGAGGTCAGGTTACTCCCAGACCTCTTCCAGGCAACGGAGCTGAATGTCAGATAATAGCCCGACGATCATTCAACGGTCATTTAATCAGCGTAACGAACGACTCTCTCATACACCGATTTCTGAACCGCTGCCAACCCAAAGTTCGAAACTAAGCAAGCAACGCCAATTCCAGTACTGGGTCCTTTACCTCAGCATGACTGTATCTATTTCACTGATAAAGCTAATTAAGAACAATTCATCTGGAGACGGAAAAACTCGAGAAAAAAACAAAAAAACTTGGTAATTGTAAACAAAACAAACGTACTTGGAGGATCTCTAAATCGCGTTGATTGAGAAGGCATTTGAGATGAGAAAAATAATTACAACTATGTTGAAATCTCTTATCAGTGCTTAGGTGAAGTACAATGCAGCAAAATACGTTTAGGCCAAAGGACAGTTTACAGGACAATTCTCATCAAAAGAGACTCAGTGCGCCATAATTTTTGATACAACATTTTCATGAAAAAATATAAACACCCTGAAAGCTGTCCAGTTCGATAAAAAGCTTCGAAAGCGCAAATTTTGAGAGCATTATTTTGTCCCATTACCGGAGAGTTCTGAGGCGCTGGCCTCTAGGAATTCTGGCCGAATGTTTTGAGGCGCTGGCCTCTAAGCATTTTGCCCGAGTGTTCTGATGCCCTGTCCTCTTATCATCTAAGTCGTATGTTCTAAGGAGCTGGCCTCTTAACATCTCTAGCCGTATGTTCTGAGGCGTTGGATTCTTAGTATTATGGTCGAGTGCTCTGATGCTCTGTCCTCTTATCATCTGGCCGTACGTTCTGAGGAGCTGCCCTCTTAACATCTCTCGCCGTATGTTCTGAGGAGATGGCCGCTTTGTATCTGGCCGTATGTTCTGAGGCGTTGGCTTGTTAGCATTCTGGCAGAGTGTCTGAGGCTCTGTCCTCTTAACATCTGGCCGCACGTTCTGGGGAGCTGGCCTCTTAACATCTCTGGCCGAGTGTTCTGAGGCTCTATCTCTCAGCATCTGGCCGTATGTTCTGAGGCGCTGGCCTCTTAACATCTCTCGCAGTGCAATCTGAAGCCCTGGCCTCTTAGTATTCGCTCGAGATGAGCCAGGGTTCGTTTATTTTGGGGTTTTTTTCTGGTGTTAACGACCATTGACAGCAATTCCGTGGTCTATAAGCAGTCCCTCATCCAAAATTTGGGGCTAGTGGTTCCAGGGAAGAGAGACAGCCTGTACCGTAAGAGAAACATACACCACCCATGCTTCATCTGTGACTTGAACTTGGTCCCCATCAGACAAACGGCCATTTAGTGCTGTCAAAAACCGGTCCTCTTAGACAAACGGCCATTTAGTGCTGTCAAAAACCGGTCCTCTTAGACAAACGGCCATTTAGTGCTGTCAAAAGCCGGTCCTCTTAGACAAACGGCCATTTAGTGCTGTCAAAAACCGGTCTTCTTAGACAAACGGCCATTTAGTGCTGTCAAAAACCGGTCTTCTTAGACAAACGGCCATTTAGTGCTGTCAAAAACCGGTCTTCTTAGACAAACAGCCATTTAGTGCTGTCAAAAACCGGTCTTCTTAGACAAACGGCCATTTAGTGCTGTCAAAAACCGGATATTTTGAAATCCGGATTTCGAATTTCAAAATATTTGAAATATCATAAATCCGAAATCCGGATTGCCGCATGAAATCCGAATTTCAAAATCCGGATATTCGTATATCCGGATAGCCGGCTAGTGCTGTCAAAAACCGGATATTTTGAAATCCGGATTTCGGATTTCAAAATATCCGAAATATCATAAATCCAAAATCCGGATTGCCGCATGAAATCCGAATTTCAAAATCCGGATATTCGTATATCCGGCTAGTGCTGTCAAAAACCAGATATTTTGGAATCCGAAATATCATGCATCTGAAATCCGGATTGCCGCATGAGGCTCTTCACTTAGTACAATATCAATGTCACGAAAGTTCACTTTGTCTAATCAAATGGACATCGTGCAGCAAAAAAAAAGCACGTTCACAAACTCCTGCGTTAAGGTTTCAACAACCTGAGGAATGCGGTCTATCATGGCCAGATTGATCTATGTTGTTGACATGTCTGAATATTCGGTATTCTAAATCTGGATATCCGGAGTTCGAACTATTCGAATGCTAAAATCCGGTTTTCGGATAGTAAAATATCCGGGAATCCGAAATCCGTGAACAGCACTTCCGAAGTTCGAAATCCTGTTAACCAAAGTTCAAAATCCGGATATCCGGAGTTCAAATTATTCGAATGCTAAAAATCCGGTTTTCGGATACTAAAATATTCGGATATCCAAAAATCCGAAATCTGTGAACAGCACTAATTTAGATCACTGCGACATCAGGGCTGCGTGAGTGAAAGTTCGAGTCCCGGATGGCGCATGGGTGTTGTATTTGTATGATGGGAATGTATCTGACCCTTTTCTGAAGCCAATTGTCCTAAATTAAGAACGGGCGACTGCTTATAGCCTCTAACAGTTGTTCATAGTTGTCAGTCCGCCCCCCCCCGCCCCTAATTGCACTGACATTACAGGACATCGTCAATAAAGGCCCCTGGCTTTTGTCAAACCGTCCAAAATAGGTTCGGGTTCGAATTCAGAATGATGAATGAGTATTTTGTTTTTATCCTACGGCGCTATCCCCCCCCTGAAAGCAACGGCCCTAAATTAGGAACGGGCACCATCGTAGATGCGCATGTTAAACCTCTAAAACGAACAAACAACAAAAAATCGTTTACACTCGATTGGTTACTGACTAAAACTGGTTTCATATGTCGACCAGAAAATGGCTTTAACTGGAGATAATAGCTTAAAATAATGGGGTCCGCATAGGGGGTGTAAAACTTAAGAAAAATGAGAAAGAGAGAAAAATTGCAAAAATTCGGCAATTAAATTTCACACGAGGTTTAACTCGTCAGCGCCTTGCCTAGTTGTTAATCAGCTGAGGTGCAGATATTGGTCCTTTTCGTTCGGAAGCAAAAAATCCTTGAGTTTATCAGCAGGAGATGTAACCACGGAATCGTACCTACGTTTTGCTGTTTGCTTGCTCTGAGGAGCCCTTTCAAAGCTTCAGTTTTTTAAAAAATGAGCAACATCACAGCTTAGGTAAATTGGGAAATTTTTGTCGCGATGGTATCTATTAAATACAGTAGAACCTCGTTTATACGTTTCTCACTTATAAGTTTTTCTCATTTATACACAACATGTTGCCGATCCAAAAATTCCAAATTGCCGTTTATGTTAAATTTTCCTTGTTTCGTTTATACGTTTTTTCAATTATACGTTAATTTTACCTGGTCTCATAAAAAACGTAGAAACGAGGTGCCACTGTATATGCATATGCACTAAGACGCCAATTTATTAGGTTCCCCTGCCCCCGTTCACACAAATGGTTCAGTCCCACCCGTAAGACGACGTGTGAGCGCGGTAAATCGTCGAGTATCAGCGTTCGATTGAGAATCGGGATGGGCAAAACGAGCAATCTGAGCAACTTTGAACGTAGCATGATACTTGGCACCAGGCGTGGAGGTTCGAGCATCTCTCAACAGCCTTGCTCCAGGGGTTTTCACACACGAACGTTGAAAAGGTTTACAGAGAACGGGGTGCGGCACTTAAAAAAGTTCCCCCAATCCGTGATCCTATGAAGAAAAACAGCTAGGGGGGGGGTCAAAAGAGACTGGCGGTAATCCTTTGACCCGTAGGCAGCAAAACCCTACAGATTTCAACACTGGAATGCCAAGAGTCATCTCAGAATGCACCATATATAACGGGACCATAGACGCCGACTATGAAGGTCACGGTGAATCTTGCCCCTCCAATAATTTTACGGGGGGGGGTCCACTCAATATTTTTCGTCCTGTTTAATTGAATAACCTCTTGGGCCGCGGGTGGCCTAATGGTCAACTTTCGTGTCTGCCACGGAGATAACCTCAGGTTCGATCCTAGGCAGGTACGAACGCTCGAACCACTAAATATCCGCCGTGCGTCAGATGGGCACGTTAAGCCGTCGGACCACGGGTACTGGCCCAGCGGTGATAAATAAGGGCGTCTTCCTCCCCCTTTCTAACTCGCTTCCGTGTCACTTTCCTATCGGGAACTCTAGCTCAAATCTCCTAGCTTCCTATTTCTAAGGGTTGTTTAAGACCTGGGGTCAGACACTCCCTTCCTAAAATCCTCTACATATGATCTTATCTGAATAACCCCTTTAGCCTCATAAGGTGGACAAAGTCCCACCTCATAGTTTCACCTAAAGTTCCGCCAAAGCCATTTATTTCCAAAAAAAATTAATAAATAACAAAATAAGTAAACTATTTTCCCATAGTGCATACTACCCTTTTTTTCACTGCACATTTGATAAGAAACTGGACTGCCAGCCCCTTATTGTGTTTGACATGTTTTGGTGATATGTGGTAAATGTTTAAAACAATTATGAAAAATAAAATAAATAAAAATACAGATGCGTATAATCTCTAGCGCCTTTAGTCATTTATTTATATGGTAAACAATATAAATAGATAATTTAAATAATAAACAATATAAAAATAGATTACAATATAAATAATAAACAATATAATAGATAACTTCTTGTTCTTTGTTTAAGTAACCCAGATGATTTCGCATTTTTTTTATAAAGTTTGGAAATAAAATCTGTCCGGATATTTTTATAAAATCACAGGCTGAATTTTATTTTCAAAGTTATTAGTATTCAGCAAAAGAATATTTCTGTTTCCTTGTTTATTTACCGATGAGCAATTGCATTTGCCTTTTAAAATATACGTCGAATCTCGCAATTTATCTTTTCGCCCCCTTTTTTTTAAATTTTCCTTCTGACAATTGAAGAGACCCCACGTCTGATCCCCAATAATATGGTGAAGTTAGCGCCCCTGCAACGGATCATGCCGCGAGTGGGCTACAAGAGCTGACGACCACGTCGACAGTCACCTTTGACTCCTATGATCCTCCAACTGTTTTTGTCCACAGTATCGCCTATTTTTGGAAGTTTCTTACTTGTCGCACTATGCATGGGGAGCTCTTTCTACTGTTTTATGTGAAAAACCCAGGAAGCAGGCCGTTTGGATACCATGCCATGTTCAGAGTCACTCAGAGCACTCGTTTTGCCCATTTCGTCCCTCAGTTGAACGTTAACTGTAGCTTGACGAGCTAATATGTCTTATTTACACCACAAAACCCGCTCACTTGGCGTGTGCACTGTTAGCGAATGTAAAATAAGGAACAATAGTCACGTGCACTGAGCGAGTTGGAGTGAGTCATTTATGTGATGAGGACAGGTGTACCTAATAAATTTTCACCTCAGTGTATATTTTTGGCATCGCGCATTTATTTGCCTCATTTATTGGATAAAACTGTGCGTTGAGTTAGCGGGAAAACCGTGCATCGAAAACTGAAATGCATTGTTTTATTATTGGCACATCACTCTGTGAGGTGACGCACATGTCAAGACGGAAAGTTGCAGCTACAAGCTTCCTCGGTGTAGTTTAGATGTGAGAACAACCTGGCTCAGGAGCGAGGAGACGTGAGTTCGGATTACACCACCGGCAAAAAGAGCTTTTGTTCACATTGGCGCCGAACGTAAAATGAATGTAAATGGCAGTTAGGATTATCAAAAAATGTGTGATGCTTCTTCCACACCTAGGCTGCAATAAATGAGAATTCCCTCTTTGCTTCAAAAAATGTGCGATGCTTCTTCCACACATCGTTTGGAATTAATGAGAATTCCTTCTTCGCTTCGAAAAATGTGTGATGCTTCTTCCACATATCTTCTGGAATTAATGAGAATTCTTTCTTCGCTTTGAAAAATGAGTGATGCTTCTTCCACACATCGTCGGAAATTAATGAGAATTCCTTCTTCGCTTCGAAAAATGTGTGATGCTTCTTCCACACATCATCTGGAATTAATGAGAATTCTTTCTTCACTTTGAAAAATGTGTGATGCTTCTTCCACATAGCTTCTGGAATTAATGAGAATTCTTTCTTCACTTTGAAAAATGCGCGATGCTTCTTCCACACATCGTCTGGAATCAATGAGAATTCCTTCTTCTACAGAGAGTTACTTCAAGCTTGATTTGTGGCGGACCCGAAACCTGCGATTTCGTGCCCCAGTCTTTCTCGTGGGGGGGGGCATATGTGAAGTACTACAGAGGTGACGTACATGTCAAGACGGCTAGTAGAGTAATAAGCCCTTGCCAGCGTAGCTTAATTGGGAAAGCATTCGGCTCCAGAGCAGAAGGGTGTGGATTCGGAAAATTTCGGTTTCACAACTAATACTACGTTTAAAAAATTATTTCTTTCGGAGAAGTCAGAGACAGGAGGAAATGGGAACTCTTTTCGTTAGGGCTAATCCAGAGATAGCATAAGTGGCTTAAAAAATACTTTCCACAAAAATGAGTAATTAATTTCTTGAATTAAATCACCGGAAATAATTTTGTCTAAGCTCTTTCACCCGGGAAACAGAATTTTTAATTAAATAATAAAAAAAAAGCTTCCATTTTATGAATTTCAAATAGGAATCCAGAGTTCCGTTCCCGTCACGGTTAACTCTCAGAACATTTCCCTGATATCGGTAAAAGATAAGCTGTAGCTGAAAGGAAATCCATGTCGAGACTTTTTTCCTCCTTTAGAAAACGCCGGGAAGGAGTTGTGGTTTCTTTTGACTTTTTTTTCTTTTTCATTTATGCTGAACCTTTGGAGAAAATTGCTCTAACCTAACAAACATAAAATAGAAAATGCTGTTTGAAAGTAGGAAAAATAACGACAAAAAATGAAAGCAGAAACAAGGACACCGCCCTAAACAACTTTTAGTGAGATAAATTACTGTAATTTTTCAGTGTCATTCAGTGTTTCTGAGACGGTCCTGATTTCAAAACGTTATGTTCTTACCGAACTCTTTCTTTTTCGTCCAAGGTAAAAGGGAAAGAAAAGAAATGCAAGCAGACTCATGTGAGACTGCAATGGATTGGACAAGGTCGTACAAACAAGACAGGACACATAGTTTTCACAATAAATCCCTGCACCGCTTATCTAATTTCTTTGGATTCGAGGATTCAGCTGTTTGCATAGCTTTAGTGCATCACACAAATGTCTTATGTATATTTTCGTTACGTTTGGAAACAATGGAACAGAAATAAATCTACCTTTCTAAACGTTTTTCGTTCTTCCCTGGAAAGTGGCCTCGTGTATCTGAGAGTATGTGGGTTGAGCGTGTTCTAACCGCGATTCTGAAAGAGTACGCAGACTGAATTTGAATTATAACAGCAATTTAGGTCAACTAGCAGAAATACTAAGTTGACCAAAAAGTACGGAAGTGAATCTGTAAGGGCAAATATTATTTATTAAAAAGATGAAAGATAAATACTCTTTAGTCTGAGTTCTAACTAAAAAGGTTTAAAAGATGTGTGTTTTTTATATAGGGTCGATACAAATTTTAGTAATATATATTTTTTTACACTGCATGTAGCTATGATCCAGCATTAACGTGTGCAATATATCCTCAAGATTCTTTGGGTTCGACTGCTTCGTGCGCATGCCACGAGGTGGCAGCACGTAAGCAAAATGGTTGATTTCAGTGAGGCGGAGGATGCACAGTGCGTGTTGTGGTTTAATGAAACAAAGAAGGCGACTGGAGTTCAGAGCAAATTTCTAACAAAATTTGCCCAGGAACAGCCAGCAAAACTATGTTATGTTAAAAATACTGTCTATGTGTCTCGATGCCCAACAGGTTGCTCAGCTGAAAACCCGGATTTCAGAAGCCATGTTGAAAGTGAACGACGCAATGCTGACAAGTTCTGGCAGGGACTTTATTATCACTGGAAATTTTTTCCGTGTTACCAAGGGAAAGTATACTGAACACATGTAAAGAAATCAAATATGCACTTCAGCATCTATATACAACGAAGTAGAGGTCTGCATTGGCCTTATTTGGTGATTCCGGCCCGGCATTTAAGGCCAGGCCTGTTTTCGGATATTAGACACTCGGGCCGGCCCTGCCCGTGATAATGTGCCCTTTTGTGCTACTTTGTTTTTTCCATTGTATTTCATTAAATTTTGAAAATTAAATAATGAAATGAACTCTTTCTCTCTCTTTTTGTCCCTCACACACACACACCACTCTACTGCTGACACCCTCGTCGGTCCCCCCACTCCACACAACGCACACACTCGTTCGAGGTCCTTTTTTTTTTTTTTTTTGTCCACAAGCCCTAAAGTGCTTTTATCATCTTAATACCTACAGATGATAAAAACGCTGTGAGTGGAGCCGCGGATGGCCTAGTGGTCAGCATTCGTGACTGCCACGGAGGAACCTCGGGCTCGATCCCGGGCAGGTACGAACGCCCGAACCACTAAACATCCGATGTGCGTCGGATGGGCACGTTAAGCCGTCGGACCTCGGCTACTGGCACCCCGGTTGTAAATAAAGGCGTCTTCCTCCCCCTTTCTACCTCGCTTCCGTATGACTTTCTTATCGGGCACTCTAACCCAAATCTTCTAGCTTCTTACTTCTAAGAGTGGGGTCAGACACTTCCTTCTTAAAATCCTCTTCATATGATCCGATCTGATCTGATCTGAATACTGTGAGTGCTGTAATGTACGTATATACGTAGTGTGTTCTTTTGTGGGATTGTAGATTTTATGGTACTTGCCTATTACTCGCTCTTTATTTTTTGTGTGAGTACATTGGAGTTGCTTAAGTGACTCCGGGTTGGTATTAGCTGCCACCAGCCAGGTTTTATCTGTCAGTCCCGGTCAAACTTACGCTGTTGTGCTGCTCCTCAGAGGCATAGTGAAGGAAAAATGAATTGTATATACTCAGAGCTGAGCGTTGGCTACACAATATGTACAGTTTTATTTACAAGTTACCCTTCAGCAGGGAAGTGATTTTAGCTGATGACACGAATGATGACGCATGCATTTGACATAGACGGTTCATGATTTCGAGCAAACCAATATCACAGCACGGTCAGAGTTCACTCACAGTCCAGTCCTGCACTACATTCTATGCACACACACGAGGCATTGAGAGCTGCTTTCAAGTATACAGGATCTCTCAGGTGGAGAATTTTCTTGGCAGACCGCAGTATGTCATGTAATTCTAATTACTACACATTTACCCGCAGATAATGCAGTGAATATACCTTAGTGGCCTTAACCCGCAGGTAGGCTCCTAATTATCTAGTCAGCCGTGGCCGACTTGCTTGCATAAATATCGAGCGCTCTCATTCCTTGAGCGACGAATACATCAACCTCCCTGTTTCCTTTACGAGCGAGAAATGTTCCGCAAAAGTTCGTTACAACTTTTTCCCGCTCAAACTCTTGCATCCCTGTACAGCTTGGACCTCGCACGACCAATCAAGTAAGCGCACGCTTTTGGAGCAAGAGGGCCATGTGGTAAACATCTTACTCCTCCGCCTGTCTCTAGCTACTTGTACTTTCTGCGCTACGAAGAGATCCCCATGTTTTGTGAACTTCTACCTCAACGTGGAATTCACCGTGGAAACAATTTCCTTTCCCCCTTCTTCTCTCCGTGGGACCCTGGCATACAATATGGCTGACCTGATGTCGTTTTTCTTCCTACAGGGCAAAAATGACTTTCAGCCTCCCATTTCGGATTTTTTTTTCCCATTTTTCCTGTCCTAAATATTTTTACATCATCACAAGTGCCTCTCCTCGTCTTTGTGATCACGTCCTGGTCTATGTCATGGAAGTAAGTAAAGCCAGCAAAACAGTTAAACAGACCAGAAAGTCGGGAAACACAACTTTTATCTTTCTTCCCCATTGCGATAAAAAGAATGGGTCGACTGGGCCGTAAGTGTCTGGGAAAAAGCCGGCCCGGCCCGTTGCTCTGTTCTCTAAGCTAAAAAAGAAAAGCCCGACCAGGCGCGTGCAGTCCTCTATACCGAGGAGCTAAAACGTTATGACCACCTGCGTGATATGATGTTGGCCCTCAACGTGGCGCCAAAACAGCTCTTACCCGGCGAGGCATAGACGCTACAAGATTTCTAAAGGTGTCTTGTGGTATCAGGTACCACCACGTTACCAGCAGATCCTTTAACTCTTCTAAGTTACCAGTTTGAGCAGCCGAAGATCGGGCGGGCTGTTTCAAAACAAACCACAGATTCTTGATTGGATTGATATCTGTGGAATTTGGTGGCCAGAGCAATCAATATCTGGAAGTCTTCCTCATTTTCCGCAAACCATTCTCTAACGATCCGGGCAGTATGGCGTGGCACATTATCCTGCTGAAAGAAAGGAATACCATTGCCATGAAAGGATGTACCTGTTGTGCAATGATGTTTAGATAGGTGTTAGACGTAATATCCTTCAACGGATCACTCTGGTGAGTATGGGAGTGTCTAACTCGAGGTATTTGATACTGGACCATGCCTTACTTCCTGTAACATACGCCTGTTATATTATCTGTAGGTTGGTCTCTACTCTTCTTTCATCTCACTTCTTCTTTTTTTCTTGCTCTTACACCCCATGCTATTAGAATATTCGTATTCAAGGGCTGGGGGTGAATTTTTCCTATTTTACTTCTCTTTTTTTCTTCTTAGGCAGTGGGAGTCTGCCTTCTCTCCTAGCTGGCAGAATCTATAAAATGTATCCTCCAACCCGTCTGGTCAGCGTGGAGGATTAGACTGATTCACCCCTCAAATGAAAATGAGACGAAGATGGACGAGATTAATAACAGAATAGCAACCAAGAGATGGAAAGAGAAGAAGGGAGCGCCAGAGAACAAGATGGAGAGATGACTTTCAAAAATTTAGATGTGCTAAATATCGGACTGAGGCTAAGGATCGAGAAAGTTGGAAAAGACTAGGTGTAGCCCATAACCTGCAGTGGGTGTCGGCAGGCTAAGAAGAAGACGTAATAGTATCCTAATAGTTTCAGGCTAACAAGAAGACGTAATAGTATCCTAATAGTTTCAGGCTAACAAGAAGACGTAATAATTAACCTGCAGTGGGTGTCAACAGGCTAAGAAGAAGACGTAATAGTTTCCTAATAGTTTCAGGCTAAGAAGGGGACGTAATAATTAACCTGCAGTGGGTGTCAACAGGCTAAGAAGAAGACGTAATAGTTCCCTGCACAAGAATGGCTGGACCCAGAGTTTCCCTGTAGAACATCGCTCAAGGCATTACACCTCCGCCATCTTATTGTTTTCATCCCATGGTGCATCTTGGTCCCAACACTTCTCCAGGCAAACGACACACATGTACCCAGCTGTTCACATGGTGCAACAGGAAACGAGATTCGTCTGATCAGACGACCATCTTCCAGACATTCGAGGTCCAGTTTTGATGCTGTTGTGCCCACTGTAGACGCTTTCAACGGTGAACTGAGATTAGCATTGGGCACTCGGAGCTGCCTGCGTCTACGCAGTCCCGTTTTGAGCGAGATTTAATGTGCTATGTGTTGTGACATATTACTCCTGTCAACAGCATTCAAATTACTGGCGAGTTGCCCCAAATTATCCCTTCTGTTGGCTCGTACCATACGAGATAGCCTTCGCTCACCTCCAGTATCGATGAGCCGTGGTCGGCACACACCTCGCCGGCGGTTCGTTACTTTTCCCTCCTCGGACCACTTTTTGAGGGTACTAACTACAGCTGACCATGAGCACCCCACGAACCTTGCCGTCTCGGAAATGCTCTGACTCAATCGTGTGGCCATTACAATTTGGCCTTTGTCAAAGTCGATTAAGCCAGCTGTCTATCCATCTGAAGAACAAGAATAACACTGAAAGAATTACGGGATTACGCCATGTAATACAAATTTTGAAGCTCCAGGACGATGAAAATTTTCAAGTTTTCTGATATTATCTGACTTACCATCCTTGTCACATTTAAGCCAAAAATCGGATTGTCATCTTCAAAAATAACACTGTTTAACAGAGCTCTTTATCAGGTGTTATTTATACCGTTTCATGACCTTCACACATACCGTGTTTACCTTCAATTGCTTCAATTTGCATAAAGACGCCCTGATCATAATGTTTGGCTCTTCGGTTTATATGTGTTTCAATTTCAAATGCAACGTTTAACAACAACTGTAGGTTTTTGAAGTTGTTACCGAAGGTTGCAATTAACCTGTAAATCTTAGATTTTTTTGTTTATAAAAAGGCATAGACTGAAGTGCCACTGAATTAGAGATACATGCCTAGTAAGGAGTTGGGCCATTTCTTGTCCTAACGACGGCAGCCACACGACGAAGCATCGACTCCACCAGTTTACGCCAGCCATGTCTCCACCAAAGCTGCTCAGAATTCGCTCAGCTTCGTAGCTGATGGGACACGTGTACGAACAGCCTATTCGACGGTATCCTGAGGATGTTCGATGGGGTTTAAATCCGGGCTTCTAGGTGGTCACTGAAGCATTTTAAAATCACTACAATGCTCTTGAAACCATGCAGTAGATAGATGGGACCTATGGGATGGGCAATATTCTTGCTGGAATACGCCTTGGCCAATGGGATGCATGCTGGACATGAATGTGTGTACATGGTCGCCTAGCATATTTGGGTATCGACTGTACACGTACGAAAGGCCCGAAAGCATTCCAGCTGAAGACACCCCACACCGTCACTGAGCCGACATCAGCCTGTACTCTTCTAGCTTGACATGAAGGGTCCATGGTTGCATGAGGTTAACGCCAGATTCGCACTCTCCCATCGGTTTAATGTACTTTAAAGCTGGATTCGTCACTCCAGGCTATCCGCTTCCAGTCCTCTGTGGTCCAGTGTCGGTGTGTTGCCCAGGCAAGGCGTCGAGCACGTCGTAGTGCCGTTAACACTTGGATTCTTGTTGGCTGGCGGCTCCCTAAGCCCGGAAGTTTAACAGTACATTGCAATGTCCTTGCACTGACATGATGACTTGATCCACTGATGAAATTGGTGGCTATTTGTGATATTGTCTCACGCCTATCAGTTTGAGCAATGCAGCCCAAACGGCGTACACCACAAGGTTGGTACACTTCCGCAATTCACTCTGGACCTTCTTATTTTGCCAGAATTTTCGTATTTCCGAAACACTTTGCACACTGTAGCACGGAAAAACCCCAATGTGTCGACGACTTCCAAGATGGAGTTACCCATCCTGTGGGCACCTGCTATCCGCCCTGTATCAAAAGCATCTAAATCAGGCGTTTTACCCATCCCGTCTGCAATCGATCACTATTGGGAAAGCTGTGGGCGATGACTGTATTTAACCACAGTTTCGGCCGGGCATGCGCGAAAATACGGCAGTACCAGGCAAGCATTTGCATTATTTATGCTATCTCTGATTAAATAGCACTTCAGTGTACTATTTTTTGTTTGTTAGGAGGTTTAACGACCACTGTGAGCAATTCAATGGGCTATAAGCAGTCGACCGTCCCTAATAATTTAAGGACACTGACTTGAAGGGATAAAGCCAGTGCCGAAGGACAAACACAACATCCATACCTCACCGTGATTCGAACCCAGACCCATCTCGGATAAATGATAAGATGCCAGCACTTAGACTATTAGGCCAACGGGGCGGCTGTGTCGCACTACGCAATGAGAAACCAATACACGTAATGTATATAATTATGTACATAGGTATGGTATGGAAGATGGAGAATCTCCATTTCTCAAAAGTTTAGATGCAAAAATTCAAAGCAAAGGAACACAAACACTGAAAAGTAAGTGAAACATTATAGACACGTATTGTATTTCCAGACATCTGTCTCCGTTCAAAAACACATTTTTCTGGAATAAATGAAATTATGTAGTTTCCGGTTAATACAATTTTAATTTTATAGTTAATTAACTATTCCTCGTATAAAATCAATCAGTGTATTGTCTTCGGTCATCCTTGAAAGATTTTCCTTTGGAATTCTACAATAAAAAAAATAAAAAAAAAAGAGAGAGAGAGAGAGAGAAAAATTCGTTTACTTAATTCAAGAGCTGCATGCTTTAACGTTAATTCTGCGTGAATAAACATCGCTCGGAAAAGACAGTCAGGTGCTGTATGACATCAAAAGTCCATGTCTAAGGTCAAATCCCTAGTACTGATTACGACATTTTACATGAAATCTTTACAGCAGTCAAGCTAACCGATGTCGAAGTTCTAGGTTTCAGCGACCATAAGTAAGCTTTCTTCCCAAATTATAGCATGCTCGAACTGAAATCGGGAGATGAGAGTTCGATTCCCGCTCCAGGGTGATGTTATTTTCAAGTTTACTAATGTGATGTGTGTCACGTATGGAACAGTAAAACTGGTGGTTCAGGCATATTTTATTGCTAAAATCCATTTCGTCCGAATTAAAAAAAAAAAAAAAAATAAGCTATCCTAGAGGAAACAAACAAATGCGTCGCTTTATACAGAATAATTCACTCGGGATTTTACCACCTTCCCCCCAAAAAGTGCTATAATTTTGAAAAGGGAAAATATTTCAAGCTGAAATTTGAAGACGAAGTGCCGTACGTTCTGACATTCGCATCCATATCTGCGCCGTTTGGCTAGTAAGCCCAGATGGCGCCACAAAACATAGCGTCCGGTGGGAACGGTTTCACGTCATTCTCTTTGTCCGTCGGATAGCGTCGAGTACGATGGTGTTCACGATTGTTGAGCGCGTGTTTATCGTTCGAAGTTATTGGAATTCCGGCTCTTTCAAGGAGTGTCAGAAAGGGTTTAAGAAGAAATTTCCCGGTCAGGAACCACCAACGATTTCAAATCTACAGGAAGCTTTGTTGATACGCATTCAGGAGGGCGACCCGCGATGTCAGAAAACACTGTGCAGTGTGTGAAAAAGAGGTAGTTACAGTCTCCAACGAAATCGTTACGCAGGCTGTTGCAAGAAACAGGACTGTCATATTCCACCTGCCAGAGGGCTGTAAAAATGAGTAAACTGAAGCCATATCGTGTTACAGTTGTTCATGAGCTGTTACCAATTGACATACCGAAGCAATTGCATTACTGCCGGTGGTTTAAGGAATTTGTCAGTCAAAATCCAGACGTATTAGACATCACGTGGTTCACGGACGGAGCCTGGTTCCACCTTTCAGGCTATGTGAACCCACACAATACAAGAGTATGGGCGAGTGAGAATCCCCATGTTATTCACGAGGTAAGAATGCATCCCATAAAGATTGGCGTATGGTGCGCCATTTCACAGAACAGGGTAACCGGTCCCATTTTCTTTGAACAGACCGTCAACACAGAAATGTATCTCAATATCTTCACGCAGTTCGTGAACCAACTGGATGATACTGAACTGCAGAATGGCTTCTTCCAATAGGATAATGCGACTTGTCACACTTCCAATGCCAGCATGGCCTCACTTCGAAGTTTCTTCGGCGGTCAGGTTATCTCCAAATGTTTGTGGCCGCCCAGATCTCCAGATTTAACTCCACCCAATTACTTCTTATGGGGTCACCTGAAAGGTACTGTATACAGCAATAAGCCTAGGATTATTCGGCAGCTGAAAAACAACATCACACAGGAAGTTTAAGCAAAAAATGCCAATATGCTAAGGCGCACGTTTGACAGTATGTAGCGACGAGTTGACCTCTGTTTGGATACAAATGGCGAACATTTTCAATGTCTTCTCTGATATCAATGTGATTGTGAAAAGGTAAGGCACTTCGTCTTCGAATTTCGGCTTGAAATGTTTTCCTCTTTCAAAATTATAGTGTTTTTAGGGGTAAAGCCCCGAGTGAATCACTCTGTATAAAGGATACTTTTGTCGAATTCCTATGGTATATTAATTTGCCGAAGTAACAAAAACTTTTCTAGCCACCCTTACATTACTAATAGCCTCCCATACGGTTTACCACTAGCTACTGTCTCACCAGGAGATTATTAAAAAGTTGTAAGTTACCTTTCTTGTATCTCGATCCTTGGACTGATACAAATTATACTTTATAAGTGTTGCGTTTTGTTGTTAGCATTTACTGGTGTTTCAACTAAAAAGAATCTAAAAGTCTCAAATTGCATCAAAACACTGCAGATTCCTTTAATACAAAGAAGCTTCGGAAACATCTCAACCACGAATTATTCAATCTCTGACATTCGAAATAGCACACGATCTGGCAGAGAATACGTGAACAAGGTTCTAGCACACTCTGAAGTTTCAAAGATAAGATGATAGCATGGCAAGATTTATGACTAAATAAGAATTTAGAGCAGATCATAGCTCTCTTGTCCGCTGTAAGGCGAGTTGGTGAAGATGTATATTAGCAAACATGACGAAAGCATTGCGCCGTAAAAAACTCGCGATAAATTTTGCGTAGATGTAACGCAGCATAAATTTTTAAACAGTTGTTCTGTTTCCGCGTGCGTGACACGTTCGAGTTAATTATGTGTGTCTAGATCTGTACCGTGCAGTGAAAAAGGTTAGAAACAAAACCACTAGGAGTTTTTCGTTCTTCGTGTATTATCGTTTTGGTTTCGGGGATTAACAACCACCATGAGCAGCTCTAAGAGTTATAAACAGTCTTCGGTCGCTATTTTGAGACCACTGATTCCAAGGAAAAGAAAGAGCTAGTGTCGTAAAACAAGCATACCACGCATGCGCAATCCGGAGCTGAAACCCAGACCCAACTCAGACCACTCGTCCACCTGGGAGGGGAGCTATTTCAAGGCTTTTGTGCTATCGTTGACATAATTCACAATTATCAAGAAACCATGTATTCCTTCTATTTTGCTCTTCTTACAATGTTGCTGTAACAAGTCCACTGTTATCGGATGTCTTGGTGTTCGTTTAGAGTTATCTATCAACTCCTTGAATGTTTACAACTGTAGCTCACCATACTAAATGGTATGTTTCAACGATAACAGAGGATGCTAAAAAGAACAGGAAAACATTAAGACTCTCTTTTCACATCATTCATTTGGAAAGTTTATGAAGCACACATGGAACACAAAAGCATTCAAAATGACTCCCTTAACCTTCGCACGAGCATTCAAACGACGCGATCAATCATCAACAGCTCCACGAATGGCACTTAAGTCTAAATTCGCACCTGCTCGCTTCAAACCTCGCTTTAGGTTGTCGATGCGGTCATGTATCAAAGAAAAGGCCTTGCTCTTCGAAATAGCCCACAATTTGTAGTCAAGCGGTTCGAGGTGTAGTCAAGACAATTTGTAATAGGCATTGCAAGGAGGAGTTAAATCGTCTCCAAATGACGTTCCACGCGTTCTCTATTGAGCAGAAAACTGGGTATCAGGGCCCTGGACACCATGTCTGGTGATGTTGCTGTGTGCGAGCGGGAGTTATCTTGTTGAAACTGGGCATCAAGGACACCACGGAGATTAGGATAACAAAACAGGCTAGAACTCCTGATTGATGTATCGTCGTATTCTCATTACACCCACTATGAGAACGAGAGAAGAACGGCTGCTGGAACTGGTAGTGTTCTAAACCATGACACTAGGCTAAGAAACCGTATGACACTCACGGATGGCTGCAAGATAGGTGAACACGTCGTCTCCAGACTGCCAATAGGTGTTCGTTGGGTGTAAGACAAAAGCGAGACTCGTGCTGAATGCAACATGGTTTTATTCGTCTTGCGAATCCAGTCTGGCACGCACCATTGCAACCTCGAGAGACGATGTGTTGCGGTGAGTAGCAGTCGTCGCAATGGATGGAGAGAGCGCAGACCTGCCTCAGCCAATCTATGATTCAGTCTGTGTCAATACTGAGATGTCCATAGCTGCCTGTACACCAGATCTGAGTTCGGGCTCCATTTTAAGAGTCCGAGCCCGAATTATGGTTGTTAAATTTCAAGATATAGCCCGGGCCCGAACGAGCCCGAAAACTATGAATAACAATTTTAGTCGTTAGAAAAAATCTCCTGTTCCAGATTTCCACTCTTTTCTCCCCATGCAATTAACCGATGTCTTTCTCAACTGTGGAGTAGGGAAGGGATGTCTATCTATTTCTGTAATTTCTTTGAATTAATTTCTTCCTGAAATGCTTCGTGGGGCCAGGCATGAGGAAATATCGGGAGGCACAACGATCTACGTCGTACGTTGCTCAATGGAATTAGCAGGGAGCTGCCCCGTTGAGGTAGGGAGCAAAATTTCGTCAGCTTGTTATCTACTATTTACAGTTCTTTTTTTTTTTTTTTTTTTTTTTTTGATTGAAGGTTTAACGACCGCCGTGAGCAGAGCAACTCAATGGGCTATAAGCAGTCGCCCGTCCCTAATTTAGGGTCACTGGTTCCAGGGAAGGGAGAGAGCCAGTGCCGTAAGACAAACACAACATCCATGCCTCACCGGGATTCGAACCCGGACCCCGTTCGGACGAATGATCAGAGGCCATCGCTTAGACCACTGCGCCACAGGGGGCGGCTTACAGTTCTTAAAGAAACTTTTCCTTCGCAGAAACTCAGTAATTCCTGGCCTATGATATTCCTTACACAAGCCGGAATGAATAGCCGTGCCGAGTTCCCACTCCCCATCTAGAACCAGCTACCGAAGAATTCTATTTAACAACTAGAAAGTTTAAAAACATCCCGTGTGCTAATTCATACAAAATCACATTAAAAAAAATTGGAAGAGAATTCTGTCCATCTCGCAGAGCCCGAGCCTGAACTCCAGTAAGTATTATGCACCCCGAGCCCGGTTCGGGTCCCAGCTCGACTTCGGGCTTGGGCTCGAAGTCGAGCCGTCGAATGTCGTCCGCAGTGGATTGTAAGGTTTCTACGGTTTGCCGTCGAATGTGGCGATCAAGGCGTTCGGACGCCCGCCTATGTGCAGAAGTCCCAAGGGCGGATTGGTCAACCGGGACACCGGGACATTTCCCGGTGGACCACTCGAGAAATGGCGCACTTCCTCGTATTCTTTCTGTCTCGATTTTTTGGAACGAACGAATTATTAATTTGGTTCTTATGAATAATAATCGTTCACTTCATTTATGCTTTAATACTGCCTGAAAAGTTATTTCTTTTAAAAAAATAATGGTTTCCTTCTATGTATAAATTGGTCTTTTAATCCGAAATGACATAATCAAAAAACTCTGTGCTTATGTGAGACTTTGCTGCTGGACCAACCACGTGTTACAAAATAATTAAGCTAACTACAGGTTGTTGGACTCTGAGCTCAGGGTTGATATGCCGTATCCCCCTTTTGTGATACTGAATGAGGTACGAATACGGAACGCTATCTCCATACCCGTATCCACATACTGATACGAGAGCTATAACGAAGTAAATTTCTCCGTAATTTTTATCCGCGCCAGGATTCGAACCCGGATCCCCTCATTCCGGAACAAGTTGCTCTACCAATTGAGCTACGCGGACGTTTCATTCTGATTCCTATCTGTCTCTATGTCGTGTGCGTCCTTCTGGCAGGTACGTCACATCTCCTGGTACGTTACAGAGCACAAAGCGATTAACCGGCAGATATATTCGGAAATGTGTGTTTCACCCACATTTATCTTAAAAGAACCGGTACTGGTTCATGGGTTCATGGGTTCATGGGTTCATGGGTCAAAATAATGGGTAGACTTAAAAAAGGAGTCTGCTCAAGGAGGAGGTAGCAATACCACTGTGCAGCTGGTGATCAGTGACTAAGTAAATGTAAAAACTAATTTCAGAGGAAAATTGCTATGTGCAACTTTCAGAATGATCTTCATGGCGATTTAGTTGGAAATTATTTTCTGTTGTTGTTAAAACCGAATTTTTCAAAGGAAAATAATTATCTGTTACAACACCAAATTTTCAGCGAAGTTTGATGCTACAATCAATTATGGGTGGATTTTAAAAATTACTTCACGCTAATTTTCTGTTAAAATTCATTCACGACTTAATTCATTTCACAATGCATATTTCAACGGTTCTCTTTTATCCAGGATCTAATAGAATTTTTTTCATCGTGGAAATTATGAGATGTTCTCTGGTAAGCACTTGTGTTTTTACAGTGGACCGTAAAACGAAAATTCGCGGCCTGATTTTTATCGTTCAATC
The DNA here is from genome assembly GCA_039090855.1 of Macrothele yani. Taxonomy (NCBI): domain Eukaryota; kingdom Metazoa; phylum Arthropoda; class Arachnida; order Araneae; family Macrothelidae; genus Macrothele; species Macrothele yani. The sequence continues at coordinate 153,827,660 of CM077011.1, forward strand.
CGCCCCTAACCAGTCGTCCAACTACTGTCGCCACATTCGGGGCCGACAGTTGCATCCAGATGCATTTTCTGCCGCGATGCGACGTACGGACCAACCAGCAGCACGTAACTCTATGATGAAGGCTCCAATAATGGCGCCCGTGTGATGGTACGATTCCCAATGACGTCGACCAGACATCCTCAAACGTGTTTTCGCCATCAAGCTCACTCCGACGCATTGGTCTCTTTTGCCGTTTTAACTCCCTCACCTATCACGCGATTGGTTCGCAACTGCAACCATTTACAAAACCAAACTTTTGACACATATCGACCAATTTACATAGAACATTACAATGCTTCGTAATGTGCTATTTCGTAATAATAACTTTGTAAGCATCTTAATGTATGCTTCGTGATGAACATTATAATGCTTCCAACGAAATTACGAAATTCAGTGTGTCACTTCTGACTGTGGAATATGCATGGTGCCTTAACTCCTAATACACTGCTGGACAATTGCTAAGGACGGATCATAAACGGCTATATAGCGCATAAAAAAGTAAGTGTAGTTGGATGCCAAGTGAAATAAAATAATGTCAGAATGCCAGGACATTACAAGAAAGACAATTTATTGTGCTCTGAAATCCAGAAGGCTTTGGAACGTATTCAAGGGACAAACAGGTCATTTTGTGCAGAATACGTAAACGTGAAAAAAATGCAATTACCGTCAGCAGGCGTTCCGGCGTAAGATGTCAATACGGGATATGGCCACCATGGAGGGCGATGCAAGATTTCACACGTCGTGTCATGCTTTGCACAACATTATCCAGCAGCTGTTAGGGTAATTTATCCCATTCCCCTGTCAGTGCACGGATGAGGGTGTCCTTGTTTATTGGAGGGCATTGGCGATCAGCAAGACTCCTCCCCGAAGCATCCCACACATTTTCAATGGGATTCAGATCTGGAGAACGTGCTGGCCATACGAGGCGTTGAATATCCTCGCTCTCAAGACACACCTGGACAGCGACTGTTCGATGACATGTTGCGTTTTCGTCCATAAAAATTAATCTACCACTGACAGCACCACGGAACATGCGAACATGAGGTAGCAGAACATCATTAATGTATCGTTGGCCAGTCATAGTCCCAGTTGGAAGCACATAGAGGGACGTACGGCCATTAATCGTGATGCCAGCCCATACCATGACACAACATGTCGGATATCGGTCCACTTTCCTGTATGTTTGCTGTAAAATATGCAGTACCACTATCACATCAGATCAGTTGTCGTCGACAATCAGACGATAGACTGTATCTACTCTCATCTGAGAAGAGGACAGCAGACCAGTCGTTATCAGTCCTATTGCGATGTTGATGGCACTATTGCAAAGGGGCGGTACGGTGACGTCTGGACAATGGGATGCATACAACAGGAAGGCGGGCGTGTAGTCCTCCTTCATGCAAACGTCTGGCGACAGTTTTTCGGGAGATCTGCTTGCCAGTAGCAGCCATAAACTGATTTGCTACCTCACTAGCTGTGCTGCGCCGGTGTCTTTTTGTTGATAGCACTATGTACCGATCTTCTGCAGGTGTCGTACTGAGAACACGACCTCCCCCGTGACATTTGCTACACTCTCCATTTGTTTGAAATGATTTCCAAAGCCTTGAAACAACACTGTGGCTGACGTCGAACTCCCTGGCAACATCTGTTATTTTTCGCCCTTCTTCAATCTTGCCAATAATACGGCCACGCGTAAAATCATCTAGGTGATGTCGGGAAGACATACTTAAAATTGCAAGTTCGTCAATTGATTCTTTCCTTTTCAACTTTGCGTTTGAGCAACAACGGTCAATACGCGTCAAATCCTTTATATCTCTTATCAGCGCTATGAGGTCACGAACAAGTTCGGCAATCCAAAATTTGCATACGCACAACACGTCTTACTGTATCCCGCACTTATGCTAATTTCCACATTTTCCTGCCTTCCATTTTATGGTTGCTATCGTTGCTATGGTCATCCGTCCTTAGCAATTGTCCGGCAGTGTATTTGCACCATATCATCATGGATCTCCTGATATCGCTCTCATGCTCAGTCTCACCCGCAAAGTTTACCAATCATTTCACACAGTGCACGACTACTTCTTTCGGCATAGCCAGCCTCCAACTACAGCCAATAACAATAATAGAGTTTGTGCTTTTTTCTTCATTCAAGCAAAGTATTCAATATATCTGTCTCACCTAAAGAATATCTCAGCATCCTACATTAATGCTAGACGCAACTCTGTAAAATGTACAAATATATACACAGTCGTATCAGAATAATATGACAACCTACTTAATAATGGACATAAACACCCTTGGCCCGGATGATAGCGGCAAGATGGCGTGGCATGGACGCAATGAGGCCCTGGAAGGTTGCCCGAGGCACACGTGCCCATTCGGAGTGCAGCAGAGCACAGAGGTCCCGGAGATGACGTGGTTGTTGTTCAGCACATCGCGCGTCGAGCATGCAGATCCAAATAGTCCCACAGGTACTCTATGGGATTGAGATCGGGCAATTTCGCCGGCCAAGGGAGAACGGACACATTGCTGTCATGTTCCTGGAACCAGTGGAGCACCCCCTTAGCGACGTGGCACGGCGCATTGTCCTGTTGGTAGACACCACCAGAGTAAGCGTCAAAATGAAGAGATACATCTGGTCAGCGAGAATGGACAGGCACCCATTGGCGCTCAGAGACCCATCCATTGGTACCAGCGATCCGAGGTCATACCAGGAAAATATCCGACAGACACACACACTGCCACCGTTGGCCTGTAATTGACCGACAAGCGTGTCCGGGTGCTGGTTCTCGTGTGTCTGACGTCATATCCGCCACCGCCCGTCACTTCCGTGCAGTAGAAACCTCGATTCGTCGGAGATGGCAATCTTTTCCCACTCTTCCACTGTACAATGACGGTAGTCCCATGCGAATTGCAGGCGTCGTTGCCGATGGACCTGGGTTAACATGGGCACCTTAACGCAGCGTCAACTCGGGAGACCCATGCGTAACAGGGCTACTGTTATCTGGGACACGTACCTGGGTGCCACAGCGTTCATTTGCGTGGTCAATTGCTGCATCGTTGCGCATCGATTGCTCTTTACCTGTCGACGGAGGCTACGTACTCCTCTGGGGTCGGCCTTTGGGACTCCACAGTTATGACGTCAGGAGGTACTCGCTGTGCCAGCGGTCCATTCTTCGTACGCCCTTACTACAGCACCTCGCGAACAGCCCACGAAGTCTACTGTTTCTGATATGCTTCCACTCTTGGCGCAGTAGCCGATGATCATTCCTTTTTGAACGTCCGTCAAATCATTATCTCTGCCCATTGTTCTCACGTAACGCACAACGGCTCATCTGTCTTGGCCGGCCGCTTGTATCTCTATGTGGTCAACCTTGTCAGGTGCACTCTGTGACGCGCCTGGACGAGTACAATGCAATTCCGGGGGTGGCAATATTTATTCTGATACGACCGTGTGTATTCAGTGCTTCAAACAGAATTCACTCAAACTTTTATACGTCAGGCAAAATCTCCGATTTCTACAACAAACGGACACATCATGAACATTGGTTTCAGGTCATTCTAAACAAGATTGTTTTCGAATATATTCAGCAGCACATTGTATGTACAGATATATTTTTGTCTTACTGCTGTCAATTTTTTACTAGATGAACTCCCTTATTTTTAAAACTTCATGAACTGGAATTTAACCCGTACTTACGGAACATACTCACACACACACACACACACACACACACACAAAATTGTTTGTATAAGCGTATGACTTTGAAATACAGGTATTTTAGCACTACTCGTAGTTCTTTTATCTTCATTTCGCAAAGTCTCTACAGTTTAGTTCACAAAATTGCCTGAGAAAAAAAGAACTGATGGATCTCTAACATTGAAAATTGGTAAAGTGACATATAAGAATATGTAGTACTTGAGAAAAACTACCAAATTTTCATATTCACTAAAATTAGATTAGAATACGAATTCTTTAAACGTCCCTTGCAGAAAATAGAGGAGAGATACCGTAGTTATACAGACATACGGACGGACAAGATGACAGTGTCATGGCGTACTAAAACAATTAGCAGTGCTGCTTGGTACTACAGGATTTTCTTACTTTATTAGTTTTCCATTGAAAAAGTGCGGTGAGCGCAATAGACGATGGGAAGGAAAATCTATGCTTCCTCTACTAAACGCACAGGAAATAAAGATGCTCCTCCTTTCTTCCATTTTATCGCATACTTTTATTTTACGATGAGACGTGACAACAGTGAATTGTTCTTCCGCAATTCAATGAACGCGGATTTAACCGGTGCTTCCGGAACGGACACAATACGTGAAGACATCTTCTAAAAACCAATGTTCAACTTGGAAGTCTATTGATATGAATGTGTTAACAGCTTTGGGCGTAAATGTCAAGTCCTTAAATGGATGGATGTCTGTTCTGGCTTTCAGAAGCACAAATAGAGGAACAATAGACGAGTGATTGGGCAATGAAAATCGCTTCGTGTGCGAAGTATCTAATACTTCCATAATTCAACTGGACCGCTTGGCAGTGGCGTGGTACTGCTTCTTTCCAGAAATGAGTGTTACATTGTGAGATAATCAATTGATATTTTTTTAGACCGTTAAACAGGGTGAATGAAAAAGAGAGTTATCCAGACGTATTACATTTATCACACGAATTTAACGTTGCATATTACACTTCTTTGTGCTGACGACATAGTTATTTGTGCAAGTATTCCTTCAAAGCTGCAGAATATTTGAATTTGAATTTGAATTTAATGAAAATTCTGCCACACAGCACAGTACATCTAGATTTGACAAAACACAAACATCAAGAATTGTCATATGTACTAAACTAAATTTAAATAATAATACAATATTAACACAATGGAATAAAAACATGAAATCATAGTAGTATCACAAAGTTCAATATAAATTAATAACATTTAGTACTAATTATTTACTAAAAGAGAAAACAAAGGCTCAACCACCTCAAATATATCTAGTATAATGATCATAAACATACGAGCACTAATCCCATTTGCAATTGACCAACAAAAAAATCATTACAATGTAATTTATTAGAAAAAATAACGTAATGTACTATGAAACTGTAGCATGGAGCTAGGGTAAAAGGCTTAAATTTAAGCCTGACAAGCCCCAGATCTCCAGTGGTAAATGTGTCAGGTCAAAACGATAAAAAATAGCAACATTAAAAATACGACCTGTGTTGAGCATACCGTGAAAAAAAGAATACAAGAACTCAAGCAAACAACAAAAACTCTCGTAGCAGTTTTTTAAATACCCTAGAGTCCACAATTTCCCTAATGTACGTATAATGGCAGACTGTTCCACTCACGGGGTCCAGCTGCAATAATACTGTTATACAGCAATCTGGTGTGCGCCCTAGGAACCACGAAACTCTCATGACCTCGAGCATCATGTAAATGGGACAAATGCTGTAATTGCTATAGTTCAAGATACCTATTCGTATAGACTCTGTCATGTATAAGTAGTAATAACCTAAAAATAAATATTTTATCGAAGGGAAGTTATAAAGACAATAAGTACTACCAGTATTTAGAGATGAATTTATAAGTCGAATATATTTTCTCTGAAGAACAAGACTTCTGTTTACGTTATCATCCGTTGTCTGACCCCAGGCCAAAATACAATAAGACAATATAGGATAGATAAAGGAATAATATAGTAATAATCTGAGTCTTATTGTCAAAAAACCAGAAATTCTAGATACAGCACCAATACGAGACTGAAGAATATTTGCTAAGTAACTTCTATGGACATCCCAACGCAAAGTCTCATGTAGTATAACACCCAGAAATTTCACCGAAGACCCAAATGCGACAGGATCCCCGTTCAAGAAAATACCAGAAGGCAACGACGGCCGAAGACCACGGCCCGAAAAAAAGACACAGGTTGTTTTTTTAGTATTAATTGTAAGAGCGTTACAACCAAATCGGCGAGAAATCTCTTGAAATTCACGATTTGACCCAGGACTTGCCGACAAGAGTAAAGAAGTGGGACTAAAAATGGACTAACAGAAACAAAATTGGTGTAAAGTGCTTTTGCAAGAGCGGAAGATTTATAGATTGATGACTCACATGTAGAGGTAACGAACTGATGCATAAATCTAACTTGGAGCAAGGAGTTAATAGACGTATAATACATACATGGCTCGAGCGCACTTGGAAGAAACAATACAATTTTCAAGAGCAATTTACCATTATGTCTTAAAAGAAAAGTGTTTAAAATCAATACTTGCTTCTTGTTCTTATGAATCAGAGATACGGACCACCGTAAGTCGTAACAACAACAACAAAAAGCATACAGAGGCTGTGGACAACTCAAAGACGCATGGGGAAATGTATGCTTGATGTAACCAAGAAAGATAGGAAAAGAAACTCATGGAACAGAAAAATGACAAACATGGATGGCATCATGAACATTGTAAAGACTCTCAAGTGATAATGGGGAGGACGTATTGCTAGAGGAACTTATCACTGTTGGGAACTGAAATAGTACGCTGAGAGTACCAGGGGACTTGAGAAAAGACCCAGAAGACCACGTGACAGATATGTAGATGAATGATTTCTGAAAACATGGCGGAGTACCATGGAAGAGAATTGCTCAAGACAGAGACTTGGCGAAGAGAAAAGAATCAGGGAGACCTCCATTCACCAGTAGGTTGAAAATGTTTGTTGATGATGATGATTACACTTCCAGCACAAAATTTAAGGAACATGATACTAAAACGATTAAGTACTCCTGAAGTGCCGGGTGGCGTGACACACACAGTACGTGAGGTGCTGCTATGAATCTACAAAAAAAAATCCTACTCGTGATCGTGCACAATTTTTAATTTACAAAGAGATATTTTTAAAACTTAGCATATATTTTAAAAACTCATTAGATAAAACATTAGAGATAGCGGTAATGGGCAATTGACATAGGCATCCCCCTCGCAGAGTGGAAGACACCCAAACCGAATGAAGGCGATAAACAGGCGGACAGCAGGGCTTCCCAACAATGGATCGAACATGGGTAAACGTGGTGATCTGAGCGACTCTGAACGTGAACACATTGTTGGCCCAAGACAGATGGGTGGGTCATTCCATCGCTCAAGTGAAGGTGACCGTATCAATGGTGTACCGTGAGTATACCATCGACGAACGTGCCAACGCCCAGAGAGCAAGCGGTGGCCAACCAGACGCCATTGATGACCGGGTTCGACGTAGACTATCCAGGCTCATACAGACCAACCGCTTGGTAATGGCGGCGCAAATCACATCCAGGTTAAATGTCGGAGGCTCAAGCAGCGTCAGCGAGTGAACGGTATGGTGCACAATGCACAGCATGGGCTACGGTCCACGATAAATGTTCTTTACACCATGCTAAACGACAAGTAGCATTCCGAGTGGAGATAAAAGGCTTATGAGCCGCCGCACGACCGCGGTAACCCATGGAATGAAATTCTCTGCGAATGGTACGTGTACATACCGAGGTTCCAGCATTTTTGCTCATCTGTACACTGAGGCTTTGTGCAGCACTCCGTCGATTAGCTGTAACAACTCTCCTGAGGCTTCGACGTCCTCCATCACTGATTTTTTTGGTCTTCTGGTACGTTTTGCTGCTTCAGGCACGCCATATGTCTTCCACTTATTCAGCACATCCGAAACAGCTGACTTGGGCATGTTTAAATGCATCTCGGCTTCTTTTATGGACAACCCACTAATATAATCCCCAACAATCTTCCCTTTCTCAAAGTCAGTTCTCTCCTCCCGCGACATTTTCATTCAATCTCACAGTATGATATGATCGCGGTCAGCTGCAGTTTTGCTTTCATACGGTTTGTAGCTATACCGCGCATCTTAATAACACAGAGGATCCGTTCATTTGTTTTTGGAGGGGTGTCCGGTGACTTTTGTCAATATAGTGTATATATATATAGTAAGTTCATGCCGTTCTTATTCACCGGACTACATGAATAATGTATTAATGATTACATCAGAAGGGAAAACGGAATCAGTCAACTATGTATCCCCCTTGTTTACGATGGTGTCCCAATGTCTAGATAGGTCTGCAATGCCATTCTTGAAAAAACGTGCAGGTTTTGCTGAGAAGAAATCATCAAGGAAATTCTGAAGATCAACATCATTGTTGAAAGTTCTGCCACGGAGTGCAGTCGACAGAGATCGGAACAGGTGATAGTCTGAAGAGGCGACATCTGGAGAATAGGCCGAATGTGTAAGGATCTCCCATTTGAAGTCCTGAACGGCCGTTTCGGTCATATTTGCACTGTAAGGGCGTGCGTTATCATGTTGGAGAAGGACACCATGGCGCCGATGTGGCCATTTCTTCTGAATTGCTACCTCCACACGGCGGAGTTGGTCACAATAGAGTGCAGCGTTGATGGTCCAATTCCTCGGCAGCATTTCCCAGTGAATAATGCCTTCCATGTCCCATCAGACACATAACATGATCTTCGCAGGATGAAGGTCATGGTTTAGACGTAGTGTAGGCGTCTTCTTTGGGCTTAACCATTCCCTCCGATGCCTGGAATTCATGTACAGGCACCACTTTTCATCTCTAGTAAAAATACGCGACAGAAAGGGTTTGAGTTACTGAGAACATTCGCGATAACGGGCGAGCGATGAACCACATATGGCAACACGCTGATTCTTGTTGTCCTCGGTGAGAGTGTGCGGCACCTAATTTCTGGACCTTTCCTATATACGTTCTAGGTGTCGCACCACTGTGGCCTGATCACAGTCCATCTCAGTGGCCAATTCACGTGTGGTTTGACGCAGATCCAAGCGGATGAGATGGATCAAAAGATCCTCATCAAAGTGAGATGAACGACCTGAGCGTGGAGAGTCATTGAGTTCGAAATTGCCACCTCGGAACTACTCACACCATTTGCGTGCTGTCCTCGGAATAATAACATCCTCCCCATAAACAGCACAATTTTTTTGAGTAGCCTCGGCGGCTGTGGCTTCCTTGTTAAACTCGTAGAGGAGCAGTTGTCCGAAATATATATATATACTGTATATACACTGAAGAGCAATTGAATTAGAGACAGCTAATTCAATTGCTCTTCAGTGTATATGCAAATGTGGCGCTGTGGGCGGCCCTGTAAACGGAAACGACGTGACGCATGCAGCGATCCGACAATGTAAGAAGTGATGCGACGGGAATCAGTAACAGTCGGACGCAGTATGGGTAAGACGAAAGATCTAAGCGCATTTGATCGTGGGCAAATTGTCGGGGCCCGACGAATGGGTCACTCCATCTCGGAAGTCGTGCAGGTACTGGCATTTTCACGAGCCACTGTGTCACGAGTGCACCGTGAGTACATCGAATTCAGTAAAGCCATCAATGAAAGGGCCAACTGCCGTGGACAACAGTGTGTGGATGAGCGGGGTCATCGTCGGCTAGCTCGCATTGTAACAGCGGATAGACGGGCCACAGTGCAAGAAATCACTCGGCAATTTAACGCTGGTGCACAAAAACGTGTAAGCAGCCACACCATCCAGAACCATCTCCTCGCTATGGGGTACAGAAGCCATCGTCCCACGAGTTTACCGCTGCTGACCGCACATCACAGGGTGCAAAGATTAGCATGGGCGCGGGAACATCGCCACTGGACCCTAGACATGCGGAAAAATGTTGCCTGGACTGATGAGTCGAGATTCACGTTGGTACATGCGGATGGCAGGATACGAGTACGGCGCAAACCACATGAAGCGATGGATCCTTCTTGCCAGCAGATTATTCTTCAAGCTGGTGTGGGTGGCATTCTCGTCTGGGAACTGTTTACGTGGACTGAAATGGGACCCCTGGTACGTGTGACATCGTCCCTCACAGGACAACGTTACCGGGATATCCTGGACGACCATTTGCTCCCGTTTGTGCGTCTTCAACATCGCACTGGGGACCTCATCCTGACAAGACAATGCACCGTGCTATCACTCCCGAATTGTATCCGAATGGTTGGATGAACACTCCACCGACGTGACCTCGCTTCCTTGGTCAGCTAGGTCACCTGACCTCAGTCCCATCGAGCACATCTTGGATGCCATCGAGAGAGATGTTCGAGGCTCTGACCCCCTCCATCAAATCTTCGTGAACTGTAAGAGTTTGTTCGGGGTCGTGGATCCGTATGGCTTCCCAACGCTTCCGGTGTCTTGTTGAGTCCATGACGAGACGAATCGCCGCCGTCATCAGGGCGAAAGGAGGTGCTACACGTTACTAGACAGGTATATCTAATTCAATTGCTCTTCAGATGTATAGCCTTTTAACTTTAAATTATTATTATTTTTATTCTTTTATTATCATATGCAGTTAACATTTACATGAATCTCTCAGCTTTACCCTGAAGTACCTTCTACCATAATGAATTTTATTTTCCTAATTTTAAGTCTATGTGCATAGCAGTATAACTCCTTTTTTTTTTTTTTTTTTTTTTTTTTTTTAGATATTCTTATTTAAGGTAGTTCCACTTAAAACTCTTCCCCCTATGTTTCCAATTTCCAATGGTAAAAACTTTTGTAGACATTTTCTTCGCAACTAATGTATTACCAATGGTGAAAATTTGCACACAGATAAAAAATAACTTTAAATTATAGCATGGTATACTTTGATATTTGTGAAAACTAAACCATAATTATATTAAAACCCAATATATTTTTTCCTTGGTAAACGTTGAAACCTGTTAATAGATGGCGCGACCTGTACATTGATGACCTCAGTGGACAAACATATGGCTCATGGCTTATTTCCAAACTACATAAAAGCCCATTAATAATGATGGGGAAAAATAGGACATGTTGAATAATTTTTTAATATTCAGGTATTGTTTTCGTTTATGATGTCCAAATGTGAAAGTATGTTTCATGGACATTGCAACAATGAACATTACAACAATAAAAAAAGTACTGCGTCATACAATTGTTACGTTACACGCTGATATAATTCGCAGTTTCCATTCACGGAACCCCTGCCCCAAAAAACGATAACTAAGCGTGTCGACACAAATCTTTCTTTCTCAGTTGTTGCCATGGTGATGGCTCTTTCCACTACAACACCAAAGTTGGAGAAACGTTCAGAAAAAGCAAGTTATGGCACGCAAGAAATACGGGATTACACCATATAATACAAATTTTGAAGATGACAATCCGTTTTTTGGTGTAAATGTAACAAGGATGGTAAGTCAGATAAAATCAGAAAACTTGAAAATTTCATCGTCCTAGAGCGGGACTCCTACCCGCATCTCCCAGATAGCGCCCGGGTATGCTAACCACTACACCACACAGAACGACCAAGTCTCAAGCTTCCGATTAATTTGAAAATAACCATCACATGTGACTCGAGTGAATCCTGCAGGATTTGAATATAACCATCACTTCGACTCGAGTGAATCCTGCAGGATTCATATCTTTGTTTTATTGTAGTATGCTACAAATTTTGCAGAGTTTGCAGGGTGTCCACACATTACAAAAAATAATATTAAAAAAATGTAAATGGTGTTTCCCACATTAAAAAAATTAGTATAAAAAATGTATGTAAAATAAAATAAAATGGCTGGCAACATAATATAGAAGCACTAATGAAGTTTTTTTTTTTTTTTCTGTGCTTTAGGTGAGAACTACTGCTGAATAAGAGGAGCATTCCATTGATAATAGCTTCCAAGTAAGAAAAAGCGGCATGCGTGTTGTGGTTCAATGAGACCAAATAGGTGGTTATTGTACAGCGTCATTTCAGAAAAGAGTACAGACGATCACCACCGTACCATAAAAGCTTGGTATGGAAAGTTTAAAGCGACGGGTAGTGTTGACGATCTCCCCCGAGCGGGCCGACCACCGGTTACACAAGAGACAGCTGCAGTTGTTCAGGAGACATTTCTGCAAAGTCCCAGGAAATCCATTCGTCGTGCTTCACTGGAAACCGAGATTCCCCGTGACATGGTTCTCAAAATTTTACACAAACGTCTTAATCTGCATGCTAATAAGTTAAGGTACAGATCGTTCCAGCTCTTCAGCCTGATGACCGGCTTCGCCGTGCTGCATTTGCGACGGAGATGTTGCAGCGCATAGCTCATGAGAGTGATTATCTGCACCGTGTCTGTTTCTCAGATGAAGCCATATTCCACGTCTCTGGTACAGTAAATAGGCACAATGTGAGAATCTGGGGATCACAAAATCCCCATTATGTCGTCGAGCAACAGACGGCTAGCCCGAAAGTGAACGTATGGTGCTGCCTGATGCATGACAGAATCATCCGACCCTTCTGTTTTACAGAGCCCACGGTAACATGTACCGTGTTCCTGGACATGCTGAAACTTTTTGCAGCACCTCAATTGCATGCACTCCAACCTTCGGTTATTTTCCAACAAGACGGTTCCCCACCACAATAGACAATAATGGTTCGTGAGTTCCTGAATGCCACATTTCTGACAGATGGATTGGCCGCGACGGTCCCATGACACGGCCACCTCGATCACCTGACATAACCCATCTAGACTTCTTCCTGTGTGGTTATTTGAAAGACTAGCAGTGTTCCGGATTTCGAGACGTTAAAGAGAAGAAAAACGGACGTTATTGGTTCTGTCACTGCTGAGATGTTAAACAAAACATCACATGAAATCGAATATCGCTTAGATGTGTCCCGGGCTACAAATGGCGCCCATGTGGAGGTGTACTGACATTGGAAAAAAAATTTACTTGTGCATCATCATTGTCGTGCAATCCCTTCCTTTTACCAGTAATACATTTTTTTATATTAATTTTTGTAATGTGGGAAATACTTTACTGACACCCTGTACTTTTGAATCATTTCAGCATGCATAAGATTTGTAAAGATATCGATATCTACTGTTTTAGCAACCCATGTTAATACTTCTTTGCCTAAGCCTTGTTTGGGGAAGTATTTAGACATGCGAGATACAAAACAAAATCAGCACAAAAAAAAATAATAATAATAATATTACGTAATAACGACGTGTAATTTTGGGGGGAAACACTTAAGGTCTTAAACATTTTTAAATATCAAAAATTTAATAGTTCAGCATTTTTCAAGGTTTTCCCTATTTTTATCCTAGGTTTAAGGCCTTAATATCTCACTGTTAAAAAATTTCCTTCAAAAGAAATTTGCTTTCATCTCCCCCCCCTCCTTCAATTTAAATTCCTAGATAAACGTCTGCGTTAGATTAAAAACGTGTTCTGAGAAATCTCAAAACTACGATATGGCCACTGAGTGGTGCGAAGCTTTGGCTTTTAATCATTCGTCCGAGACGTATCCGGGTTCGAATGCCAGTGAGGCATGTATGGTGTGTATGTGTTCCTCAATCCTGCCTGGAACCAGTGGCCCAAAATTTGGAGCGGTCGACAGACTACAACCCATTGAGTCGTTCACGGCGGTCGTTAGCCCCCCCCCCTTCCCTCCTTCCCAAGGACAAAGAAAACTACGACAGCCGTATCACGACACTTTCTTTATTTTAAACTTTTGCGGTCAGTATAATTGTATTGAAAACTGGATTTCACGCCACCTACTTGAAAAACTTCAAACTAGAAAACCTGAAATATTAATGAGCGATATCGAATATGGTAACAAGAAATGAACGCAGAATTTATTTTCAAAATAAGACTATTAAAAACGCGATTATAGTTCGAAGTACATATACACAGTGACTCCCCTATCGAGAAAATCTAGAAAGTCAGATAGCATGTGCATTTTGCTGTTCATTGTCAAAAGTCAGCACGATAATTATTCTGTCTAATAGTTAGACACCTAGATATCGCCGAACTAAGAATACATGACACCTTGCTGGAATATTTTGCATAAAAAAAAAAATGGAAATGACTGAAATATTTTTCTCGAAACTACAATTATCCGATGCAAAAACAATTTTGCAAAAGTGACGAGAGAAAGCGGAGATGCATTGCCATGTGCGAATATTTATTTACATAACTGCGTGGAAATTCACATTTGCACCACCACCCAGCAATTAAATAGTGCATCCTACACGGAAAAAATACAAAAAAAAAAAAAAAAAAAAATTGCAAGTAGCTTTATGTATGGAATGGAAAAATAATTTTTCCAGTCCTACATTTAGAACTGCAGGCATTTTATACTTTTACACCACTTTGCAGGAAAATCTCAAAACAGAAATTCGAAAATACATGAATTATCATCCCCATCGTCAGAACCATCGGATACAAAAAGAATTTGCCGAATCTGACTACATCATATTTACAGGCGGGAGGGCAAAGTGATGCGACAAGAACGTAACATGTACTGAAAATTCGTTAAACAAACAATTTTACTAAATAAATACAATAAAGTATTTGAAAATTTGATCATCAGTTACCGAATCAACAGAAAAAGAACTTACCATATGGATGATATTTCGCCTTCTTTAGACGAGTACGCTGTTTTGTCAGAGAGATTACCTGAAGAGCTCTAAAAAGGAATTCGTGTTTTATTTTATTTCTCGCTGAAAAGTTGCGACTCACTTCCAAATAAAACCTTCCTCCTAAAAGACTCGAGATAAGATAAGCGTTGAAACGGTTACTGAGGTGTTCCAAGTTCTTTTCAGATTCACATAACAGCACACCGGACTTCTCACATTTCCAAAGAGGAAAAAAAAATTCCGAAGCTTAGAATATTATCCACTTCTTTGCAAAATTTCCGAGGAGCACCATACACGTGATTCAAAGTTTTCCTCTTCACTGATCAAAAATATCAAAACAACGTAGACTTTCATCAAATAAGTGTTTGGGAATTTCTTAAGTCAGAAAACGTATATGCAACATTTAGGCGTAGTTAACAGATGTCCAATCTCTTAAAAATAAAATTCTGTCTGAGGAACTGATGCAAGACTTCACTGACTTAAAATCGATTACAATCCCATTGTTAAAACATTACCTTGCCATGTTCGGTGCCAAAGAAGTACTTCTTAAACAGAACCAGACGTAGTAGTTCTAAAGTAGAAGCGAAGAGGGTAATCGCGCAGAAAAAGTAAAATCTAGAACTCCAACGATATTAAAATTTAGTTTGAAAGCTCATTTTAAACATGCGTGACTGAATCAATTTGCGTTTTCCCGATATCTTGATGTATAATAGCATCCAGTTCGTTAATCTCGTACCCAGCACTACTCGAGAAGCTGCGCAATAAAAATTCGTGGTTTTTATTTACATATTACGTCACAGTCAAACGCTGATTTTTTTTTCATCTTCATAAAAAAAAACCTATTTTTAGCGAAGTTTCGTAGTCACTTTTTCTGATCTTATTTTTACATTAAAACGGAAAAAAAAAATGTGTTGCCCAATAAAAAAAAAAGCACAGTTTTATTCGTCTGTCGTATGGTTGTGCATAACAAAATATTTGCTGAGACAGAAATAGTATAATTGATCTTTCCTATAGTAAAGCAGCCAATAGGGCATTCCTGTTAAATCACCGTTACTATTAATGCCATTTTCACGGAACAGGCGTGTCTAGAATCAATCCCTTATGAAAGTCCAACACGTGACATTTTCGCCAGCGTATGATTGTTGTTACTTCCACAGAAAGGCAGATGCTATTGCCTTTCGCCGAAACATATTTCGTCCTCACATACCAATGGTCGTCGTTTCAAAGGGTTCTTCCGATCTAAATCTATTTTCCACTCAAATTCTTCTGACCCTACGTTTTCAACACCCGGCAGAGTACGCAGATGGTGAAGAACTGCTTCGCATCATTGACTGCCATTTTTTAACTCATTGTTCCACGGCGTGCTGCAGAGCCATCGATAGGGCGATGAAATGGCGAACATACACAATAGGAAACAAAAAAATGCATATATGTATTCAACCGCGCTGGCATCTCCGTGCTATAAAAAAATGCATTCAAAGCTTCCATTCGTTACGTTTTTTTAATGTTTTTTTTTTGTTTTGTTTCAACGGTATGAAAGCGAACACTCTTAAAGTTTCCCTCCCTTTCAAGTTTCATTTCGTTTTTGTTCGTCTACCGACGACCTGAAGGAATTATCGGTCGATCTCTGAATTGAGAGTTATCAGAGCGTGTTATTAGAAAAAAGAAGAAAAAAGAGAGACGACGCTGTTCCCAACAGACTTGTTTGCTTTGACTTTAAGGAAATGAAAGTTCTCACGCCCACTTCGAAGAATTGTGTATACAATTTTTTTAACCTCAATACAGTTAGAAAGACAGTTCCCTTCAATCCTCATATCTCCGGTGATCTAGAAAAATAAGTATGCTTTCAGTTTCTTCTTAGAGAACTTATCTCACTAGAACAGTAAATCAACAAATAAACACTGTCTTAGAGAGGTGGAGGCAGATCTACCCTTGGATACATTCACTAAATTACATCGCGACATCTTATTTTGAACACATCTTCTAAAAAGCAAAAAAAAAAAAAAAAAATATATATTCGCTAACGTTTTGGTCGTTCGTGAATCTCTGTACACGATAAAGTTGGATGTTTTAATCTGGCAGAGGTAAATGTTAAGTAATTGATGTGTTTTATACATCACACCTAGAATAAAACGCAATTGCGTAAGAACCAGAATAATTTATTAGCACAAAAAAATCGCCCACTGCACTCATTCAGTTCTATAAGCAACACAAGACCGTTTTGACCCCAGTTGCTGGTGGGTGTGCTATTTCCATGTCACGCCATAGAGCTGTGACGTCAGCTATTGCATCGTTTGTTCACAGTTATTTGTATTGAGTGAGTGTTCCGTTTATTGTCATTTGGATACACGTATAGTTTTGTGAGGTAGGTATTTTTATAATTCGAAGATAAGGTTAATTCTTAGTAAACGTTTTATTTAGTTTTAGTGATAGTTATAGGTTTAATGAGTAGATCTTAGTTTCACACGTGTTGAAATCTGTTCATGTCTCGTGAATTGTGAAGTATAAAGAAGTGAGTTATTCTGTGGTGTTGAATTCTTATTTCAAATAGAATAATTAATATTTTTTACCAATGCCGATTCACATAGAGCTTGAATATTACCAGAAATCAGGGCAACTTTTCAGGGAATTAGCCTTCGTAATTTGTATAACATTTGCATCTCCAACAATCGTTAGCCCTTTCTTTACGAAATTAATGCTTGAACTGTTACATTGTAATGTGTCTCTGAATTAAAGAGGACATTTTTTAATTTCGTAACTTAATGTAACTGTGATATAGCATTTGTCTGATTGAATTTACTAAAGCTGTCTGAACAGTGTGGACAGATTATGTTGAAAAACTGCATGATCAATTTTATTCTAACTGTACAAAACATAGGGAACTACTTTCGATTAAAAATTTCATATCAAGTTCTTCACTTGTATTAAAAGGTATAATTATTTTTAGAGGAATTGCCATGCCACGATTTCGCAGTGTTAGTGGCTGCAAGTCAAATTATAGAAGTGAAAAGGAGACTTACAACTTTTGCCATACCAAAATAATGTATGCAGCAGATTTTGTATAAGACAAACTTTGTCTTATACAAAATCTGCTGCATACGTTTAAACAAAGTTCTGATTTTAGATTTTTTTATTCATTTTCTGTTGAATCTTTGTGTATGAGTAGCTTGAAAATTAAATAGGAAAACATAACTCCTCAGCTGCAAAATACTCTTGAACAACTTAGTAAAAGCCAAACATGATAACCGAAATGATTTGAAATCGCGTGAAAGAAAAATTAAGAAGTTGAAAGTCAGAACGCTTAGTTTTCCGTGTCTTTCCTTAGTGCATAGTGTGCACAAAGTCCTGAGATAGGAAAAAGAGTTCAAACTTATCAAATATTTTATATGCATATAAAGTGTTTAGCCAGGTTGGTTAAAGCATTGAAATGTATTTTTCTTCTGTAGTAAATGCAGATAACATTTCTGAAAAGTTATCTTTGAAACTAGAAAGTAAAGATATGTCATATTTGGTTTCATTTTATTTGAAACTTGTTTGTCATTTGGATACACGTATAGCAGTACTTCAGTTAGCGTCTCGTAACATATTTCCGATCATTTTTCTGCTTCATCACATATTATTCACATAGTGATGCTGAGTGGTGGTGTCATTATGTACTGAAGGTTTGTATTTAATTTTTGGTGGTGTCTTTTTTTTTTTCAAATTGGAACTAATATTGTTTGTGCAGTTGTTGCCCGTGTCACACAATGTGCCTGTGATATACCTTTTTTATATTCTCCTATCCCAAGATATGCATCTTAATTTGCCAAGCCATTTCACAGCAAAATGGGCCAGAGGTCCTCATTTTAATAGCAGTTTTGATTTCATCAGTCCAAATTCATTTGAAAATCTATGGACTATTTTCTTTCCGTGGAAGATGATGCTGTACTCTTTCACGTCATGGGGTCTGGCTAGTCCCTCAAAGACACCATACTCGTACGAGTTCCATGTCACTTATTTCCAGATTAATAAATGTTAGCAGTAATATTGTAGCATTTTTGTTTACGTTTTAATACTGTACTAAAAAATTCCAGGAAATTTCTCTTATTTTTCATACTTGCCACTATGACTTCATTGCCATAAAATTTTTGATAAAAACACCTGTGTGAAGTTAACTGAAGTGTTACTGTGTGTGTGTCAGAGCTGAGTTCGGGCTCAATTTTAAGAGCCCGAACCTGAAGTATGTCAGCCCGATTGAGCCCGAAAACTATGATTAACCTGTATAGGCATTAAAAAGTTTTCCAGACTTCCACTCTTTCCTACCCATGCAATTAACCGATGTCTTTCTCAACTGCAGAGTGGGTAAGGGATGTTTCTATAATTTCTTTAACCATTCATTTCTTCCTGAAATGTTTTTTTGTATCAGGAAACATCTTGAGGCACAACAAACTATGTCGCATGTTGCTCAATAGAATTAGCAGGGAGCTGCCCCTTTGAGGTAGGGAGCAAAATTCCATCAGCTTACTATCTATACTTCTTAAAACTTATCCTTGGCAGAAATCCTGTAATTCATGGCATATGGTATTTTGTTATCCAAGCCCGGAATGGATAGCCCTGCAGAATTCCTACTCCCCATTTAGACCCAGTTGCTGAAGAATTTTCTTTAACAACTTGAAAGTGTAAAAAAAGCCTCGTGTGCTAAATCATATAAAATCACATTAAAAGAAAAAGGAAGAAAATTCTTCCCCTCCAAGCTCGAACTCCAGTAAGTAATACGCAGCCAGCACCTGGTTCGGGTTCGGCCCGTCTCAGCACTGGTGTGTGTGTGTGTACTAGTGCTTAGCTTGACATTTATAGTAGGTATATTGAAAGTAAAAATTTAATTTTACCATAACGAGCAAATTTGGCTTCTAGTAAAGAATGTTAGCAAAATGTATAAGTTCCCTAGTGCTATGAAAAATTAACCAAGTGTTATGAAAAATTAACCAATTCCTTTAGAAATGTGAGGGAAATAATTATTTATACTGTTGAAATGTTGTCTAATCCAAAATGTGTTATCAAATATGTTTTATAAAAAAGTAGATCACAGTTAGGTATGAACATTACAAAAGTAGATTTTAGGTAAAGAAAATAATGGACACAACTCATACATAAAATATTCAGATTGTAACACATACTGGAGGATCTAAAGCTGAGATAATTTTGATGTAACTTGTGATGATTCAAACTATTTGAAACAGATGTCTTAATTTCTGCCATTGGTTAGCAAGAATTCTTTATTTATTTTGTTGTATGTATCTATAACTTTGTTGCAGATGCTATCACATAAGGAAAGTTAGGGTAAACAATCTGAAGCTGAATACAGTTGCAGCTTGTGATGACTTCCTTCTTTCAAACTATTTGAAACAGACATTTGAGGTACATTTATGTAAAAAAAATGGACCCATTTGTTTATTTTTAATAGTATTTTTTACTTCGTTCCGCTTGAAGATACAAGACAAATTGATAGTCAATAGGTAAGTTGATACTTTTTCCAAATGTAGTGTTGATGCTAATTTTTAAAGCAAACTAAAAATTTGATTTCTGAATTGCAGCAAAGTGCTTTAATAATATGAGGGTGGATCAAAAAGTTAGTTACACTGTTGAATAAAACAAACAAGCAAAGATATACTCAAGGGATGTATGTTGGTTTAAAGGTACAACATTAATTCATTTTTCGACATAGGCGCCTAAGGACTGTAAACATTTATCGGAACGTGCGATTAACTTTCCCATACCTGTACAGAAAAAGTCCAGTTTGGTGCAACTAGTTAAGGACCGCACTTTTCACAGCCTCATTGGTTGGTAATCATTGTCCACTAACGTCCTGTTTCATTTTACCGAACAAATGGTAGCCGCATGGGGATAAGTTGGGGCTGTAAGGTGGACGTTGCCACACCTCCGACTTGAATGACTACAGCAATTCCCTTTGTTTTCCGTGCTGTGTAGCGTTGTTGGGCAGCAGAGTGACACCTTCGCTCAACTTACCCCGGCATCTGTCCTTAATTGAATTTCGCAAATTTAATAGTGTTTGGCAATATGAGTCACTATTGATGGTCATCTCTTTTGACAGAAATTCTGTGTAAACAACAGTATCACAGTTGCCATGACCTCTCCCGCAGACAGAGACAGTTGGACTTTTCACGTCTTCCTTGTTGGAAAGGTGACATGTTTCCATTCCATTGACGATCGTTTGATTTCAGTTACGTTAACAGTAAATATGTGATTTCAGATTACTTATAGAGATATATATATTTCCCATGTATAATAAGAAGAAATATTTCTTCCCCAATGTTTACCTGAATAACTGGGAATTTGCTAAGCATCGACCTGACTCTAAATAGCTGAGCTACGATGAAGCAGGGCTCACTTTGACTGGCGAAAATCTGAGATTATTCAGATTAAATCACTCGGATGTTTGGGACTTCATCCTGGATGGTGTAACGGTAGCATGCTCGAATGGAAATCGGGAAATGCAGGTTCGCTTCCTGCTCCATGGCGATGAATTTTTCAAATTTTCTGGTATGAAAGAGTTAGTCAGTAGCGCTAAATCTGCAATTTCAGATTGCTTATTGGCTCATAATACAATTAAATTTCTGTGAATGGTGAGCAAGAATTCTGTTTACTGAGCTATAGTTTGAATTAAATTCTAGTATGGAAATAGTTTTTTTCAATTTTTGGCTTACCTAACAGTGTTCAATTATAGTAATTGTGAATTTACAAACGAAAGGAAAATTTAATAGTGACAAAAATGAATAATTTTATGAAAAAAAGTTCTTGCATTAATTTTTCACAAAACAATGAGAGCATTTTTTGTGACAGTATCCTTCATTCAACTTTTTTTTTCAATTACCAAGAAAATAGCTTGTGCCAGAATGTGTTGTCACATAATTTTAAAGTGTTGAAATATATACAGATAAGGATTAATTTTTTTTCTTCCCCCAAGTAGAAATAAGTAAAATAAACTAATGCACAGACATGATTTGTATTAAAAGGGATCCTAAGCATTTTTTTAAGAAGGAATTATTTCCAAATTATGTACTTTTAGTGTACAGAAGCATTGTCCTAGAAATAACCCCATTAAACAAAATACATGCAATAATATCCAAAAATTATTTTTTTCCAGAACAAGAAAAAAATATAACTTTTTTTAATTTAGTAAGGAACGTTTTAGCCAGAGATATGTATATGAGGGAACACTTTTTCTTCGACCTCAATATGATTTCGCTTGACGTTTTCCGTTTGCTATTAATATTCTGTACGCTATTTATTAAACGAATTTGCTTTTCATTGTTGCTAGAAAATCATGAAGGCAAAAAGAAAAATAAATGAACTACACGGACAACGAAGAAAATATAGTTAATTTCATTAAATCGAGCAACAAAACTTTCGAATATGTTTCTTGATACGATTTTGCTAAAGGAATGGCTAAACGCAAAAATCCACACTACACGGAAAACGAAAAAAATAATTCAGTAGTGTTAAACGATTAAGTTCAGTAGAACTCACATTTTAATAATGTTCCTTTTGAACGTTTTATTCTCTAATAGTTTGAAATTAATATGCAATGATTAGATGTGCCACCTTATATTTGCTGCGTGTTGGAAAAAATAGCTCTCTACTCGGTCACCGTTTGCTCTCGGCAGCCCAAGCAGAGGCAACAGCACTACCTTGGTCACGTGACCTTACAGATTCCCTTCCGCACCGAAGCCTGTCTTTCTCGTCAGCCTCGACACTATACCATAGCCCACTGGAAAGAAGAGGGGCCCTGATACGATTTAGTCATGAGACCAAAAGGGTCTCAGCTTCCCTGCTCTGAACTGCACGTGAAGTCGTGAACGCCATTAGTCCGTTACTGTGAAGTTGTCCATATTTTATTATTTTTATTTATTATTGGGATTTTTTCCCAAAGAAAAAGGAATTAGCACTCGTAATAACATATAATGTTCATTTACTACTGCATCAGAAGGAAGTGTTACATGGTTTTGAAATTTCAAAAAAAAAAAAAAAAGGTTATTTACTTCTGCCCGCAGGTTTCTGCTGTTACTGATACACAGGTGATATTTCTTTTTTGTCTTAAGTAATATAGCGTGCGAAGTTTAGTTATTTATACTTATATACATTGAAAAAGGAATTTGTTATGCATATGTTTTGTTGGTACAAAACTATCTCAGTTGCTTAACGGCTTAACATTTCCTTCAGATGTAAACATCTTACGGAAATGGTTTTTGCACCGTTTTTGTTTACGCTTTCCAACCGTAGGTTGAAGAAACGTGTATGCTCCAGCTTTGTCCGTCCGTCTGTCGGCACGATAACTCGCGTAAAAATGGTTCGATTTCAATGAAATTTTAGTATGTGGTAGGGGACCACCTGGGGACGAACCCTATTGAAAATGGACGAAATGGGGTCAAACGTCACGGCATAGGAGCGAGATCCATTCCATTGCCCTTATGCGTCATAACTTGCGTAAATATGGTTCAATGTCGATGAAATTTTAGTATATTGTAGAGGACCACCTTGGAATGAACCCTATCAAAAATGGGTGAAGTGGGGTAAAAGGTCAGGACATAGGAACGGGATGCATTCCATTGCCTTTATGCGTCATAACATGCGTAAAAATGGTTCGATTTGGATCAAATTTTATTATGTGGTAGGGGACCACCTAGGGACGATCTTATGACGTCACAATCTCGCGCTTCATATGTTGGCGCGCGGTCACGCCATCTGTCTCATTACGTCACGCGTTGTGTGTGGATCCTATTAAGGTTTTATGACGTCACACTTTTGCTAGCAGATGGTCGCGATTCCCATCTGCCTCATTACGTCACGCTTTGTGTGCGTATGTTCGTCCGCACGATAACTCACGTAAAAATCGTTCGATTTCGATGAACTTTTTGTATGTGGAAGGGGATCTCCTGGGAAGAAGCCCTATTGAACGTGAACGAAATGGGCTCAAAGGTTAGCACATAGGAGCGTGATTCATTCCACTGCTCTTATGCGTCATAACTAACGTAAAAAAGGTTCGATTTCGATTTAATTTTAGTATATGGTAGTGGACCACCTGGGGACAAACCCTATTGAAAATGGGCGAAATGGGGTCAAAGGTCAGAACATAGGAGCGGAATCACTTCCATCGCCATTATGCGTCATAACTTACGTAAAAATTCTTCAATCTGGATGAAATGTTAGTATGTTGTAGGGGCCTGCCTATTAAATAGGCTAAATGGGGTCAACGAATCCTATTAAAAATGGGCGAAATGAGGTCAAATGTTAGGACACAGGAGCGGAATCTATTCCATAGCCCTTATGCATCATAACTTACGTAAAAATGCTTCCATTCCGACAAAACTTTATCATGTTATTTCGGAGGTATACTGAACCTGTTCTGTAGAATATCATCGAAATGGGATCAAAGTTCAGGACACAAGACCGAGATTTATTCCACAGCCATTATCCTCATAAATTGAGTAATGATTTCTGGAATGTTGGAAAACGTATCATATCCAATGCATTGCATGATTTTACTAACTTGTTTTCCTTAGCGGTAGATTTACTAGGTGTTATAAGTTCAAACGACAAATTTTTCCTCAGGTGCTTGTTCACTATATACATGTTGGGGATATCCAAGGGCGGCTGGAAAGTCCTTTATTTTTCCAAACCTCAATGTTAAATAGTTCCGGTGTTGAAGAAAGTGTTATAGCACGGTGTAGCATAAAACGTATTGAAGATAGTTTTTTGCTTAACGGGTGGGGTGAAGTGGATGATATCATCGATATACTTGAAGATGGCTTTCTGTAAACAGACGTAGCTACTGTGTGGTTGTTTGGGTCCCCTTTTAGTAAGATATCCAGATACGGGAGGGTGAAATCAGTCTCGAATTCGGTGGTGAAGTTGATTGTAGGGTACTTTAAAGTCAATATTTCAATAAAATTGTGCAGTTCATCAATAGAGGAAATCCAGAAAACCCGGATGTCATCGACGTAGCGCAAATACATTGTATAGGAGCGGTTTTATACGGGAAGTCGCCAACACCTCGTTTTGCAGGTGTTGCATCAGGATCTCAGCAAGCAGAGCTGATAAGGGGCCCCATATATATAAATATCTGTCTTGCGTCGGATGGGCACGCTAAGCCGTCGGACCCCCGGGGACTGGCTTCCCAGTAATAAATAAGGGCGTCTTCCTCCCCGCTTCCGTGTCACTTTCCTATTGGGCACTCCAGCCCAAATCTCCTAGCTTCTTATTTCTAAGGGTTGTAACGTATACTCTATATTAACTTTCCTTTTGATTTTACTATCTCTGGTTATTTTATTTTACTATGTAAATTATCTTCTTACTGAACGAGATGTTATTTCACCCGCTGAATGAGATCTGGCAATGAGTGTAAGTCATGACGTGGTGGTAGCCAGTATAAATAGGCGCGTTCAGCGATACCTAAGGAGAGCGTTTGTTGTTGTACGGAGAGCGTTTGTTGTTGTAAGGAGAGCGTTGGTTTATGTGAAGGAGAGAGTTTGTTGTTGTATTGAGAGCTTCGTTCTATGTGATTAGTTTGATTCTTCATTATTGTGAAACGAGTTGTGTGTGTGCGTTGGATGATTCCAGAGTTATATAGTAAAAGAGCTTTGTCGTAAGTACGTCTTTCTCAATTCATAGTTTTTGTCAGATCTCTGTCTGGCTGTTAGGTTTATGTTATTAGTTGATTATCATTAACAACCAGCGTTAAGACTTTATTCATCCTAATTACTGCTACAACATTACTACCAGTTATAAGTTTGTTCAATACTATTACTACACTACTAGCAGGAGACTTTATTCATGATCTTAATTAACTAGTAACAACAACCATTTGAATTCACTATTAGAAGCTTAGTACAAGCATATAATTCAGTAGTAGAAGCATTATAAAACATTACTAGCTTAGTAAAAAGCTTTATTCACTATAATTAGCTTAGCAGCGAGAAAAGAGTTTATTCATTATAGGGTTGTTTAAGACCTGGGGTCAGACACTCTCTTCCTAAAATCCTCTACATATGATCTGATCTATAAGGGAAATATGGCGCATGGGTCTTTCTTTCAAGGTCAAGTTATTGCTATACTCCAGGTACACTTAATCAGATAATGGGTAGAACGCCTAGACCAGTATGATCCGCTATTGCGATGTAGTTCGCACTTTCTCCTATTAACAGAGTTGATAAAGGATACATTTCAAACATAAAATATTAAAATAATGGTTGAACTGATAAAACATAGGTATATTTGTGCAATTAATATGTATAATAAAATTAATATGTATAATAACAAGTTAGTGAAATCATGAAATGCATTGATTATTATACGCTTTCCGACATACCAGAAATCATTACTCAAGTTATGAGGATAATGGCTGTGGAATAAATCTCGCTCATGTGCCCTGACCTTTGACCCCATTTCGATTATATTAAACAGAATTGGTTCAGTATACCTCCGAAACAACACACTAAAGTTTTGTCGCAATAGAAGCATTTTTAGTCACGTTATGAGGATAATGGCTGTGGAATAAATCTCGCTCCTGTGCCCTGACCTTTTACCTCATTTCGATAATATTAAACAGAATCGGTTCAGTATACCTCCGGAACAACATACTAAAGTTTTATCGCAATAGAAGCATCTTTAGTCAAGTTATGAGGATAATGGTTGTGGAATAAATCTCGCTCCTGTGTCCTGACCTTTAACCTCATTTCGATGATATTCAACAGAATTGGTTCAGTATACCTCCGGAACAAAATGATAAAGTTTTGTCGCAATCGAAGCATTTTTACATAAGACTCATAAGGTCTATGGAAGGGATCCCGCTCTTATGTCCTGACCTTTGACCCCATATCGTCCATTTTCAATAAGGTTCATCCCCATGTGGTCCCCTACCACATACTCAAATTTCATCGAAATCGAACCATTTTTACGCAAGTTATGATGCCATTTACGCAAGTCTATGGAATGGATCCCGCTCCTATGTCCTGACCTTTGACCCCATTTTGCCCATTTTCAATAGGATACGTCCCCACCTGGTCACCTACCACATACTAAACTTTCATCGAAATCGAACCATTTTTACGCAAGTTATGACGCATGAGGGCAATGGAATGGATCACGCTCCTATGTTCTGACGTTTGACCCCAATCCGCCCATTTTCAATAGGATTCGTCCACAGACGGTCAAAGCTGGAGCATATGCGCTTCTTCAACCCACGGTTGGAAAAAGCGTAAAATATGCGAAAATGGCAGTACGACTCTATTTTATTTTTAACAATATTCGTCATTACTTAAGGCTTGGTAGAGGGCCTAACACTTTGAATAAAAAATATTTAGAAAATATAGGCATACCTTTGAAGGTAAGAGGCAACTTTTCTACCCTCTCCAAATTATATTTCGAATTTATTTTTTTCGGCCCACCCTAATGAACAATAGGCAACTGTTACCTCCCCATAGCAAATCTTGCAAATCTTCATACGAGCTGAACATCATGGAATATCTTCTACGTTACACCACATCCGTGTGCATATATTAGAAATATTTGTTTTGCCATGCATCTTTCCCAACATTAGTAAAGTAAATTCCAAGTAAAAAAATTCGGTGTAATGAAAATGGGTAACGAAAGTACTCGGTGAGCCATTAAGGTTGATTTTCTCAAATACCTCGAAAACGATTATTCGTAGCGAAATTTGGCTTCCTCTTGACTTCCCCTACCCCCAAGGAGTGGGAAGGTTACCTTCTATTGACGAGATCTTTAAAATAATGGATAACAAGAATGAGTGTAGATATTCTAAACCAAAAGTTACCAATTCCCCTCACTAACACACTTGTGATTCAACTTTTCTTTCTATCTTTAGGTCCGATTTTTACTTGATGGACTTTCGTAGATTTATTTTATTCTATTTATTTCATCAGTGTCAGGGTCGTTTCTTATGTCCGTCTAAATCTGAATAAAATAACAACAATAATAAATATTGTTTTGAAAAACTAAACAGTCGAATTACACTCACGAACAATGAAATTTGCACACTAAGAAGAAAGCATCGGATTGAACAGAAATTTTATAAACGTCATGATACAGTTGAATAATACACATGATGGGAAAAACAGAGCTGCAGGACATGCAATTACAGAGGGATCTGTGGCACGCAGTCTGGTCATTTTCAATAGCGCGGCAATACATGTTGCAATACGGTCCGGCATGGAGGCGAACAGACGCATGATGTTGTCCTGCGGCAGACTGTCCCACACGTGTTGGACGGTGTTCTCCAAATCCCGGATAGTGCGGCACGGCGGCAGATGGCGTTTCAACTGGTCCCACACATGCTCGATAGGGGACATGTCCGGAGAGCGGGCAGGCCATGTAAGTGTCTGGAGATGACTTAGGCAGTCCTGGGCAACCCGAGCCGTTTGCAGGCGGGCATTATCCGGCTGGTATAGCGCACCCGGAATCCCGGCCAAGAATGGGAGCACATGGGGCCGTAGGATCTCACCCACATACCGCTGGCCAGTCAGGGATCCACGTACCACTACTAGAGCTGATCGGCTATCGTAGGCTATGGCTCCTCAGACCATAGTGCCTGCAGTGGGGGAGGTGTAGCGCTCGATAGAAAGGGTGGGATTGTGCCTTGGACCCGGGGACTACACACCCGAACACGATGATCATTTGTCCCCAAAACGAAGCGCCACTCATCGCTAAACACCACACGTCGCCAGTCTGTGGCGTTCCACGTCGCTCCGGCCTGCCACCACTGCACACGGAGCCTGGGATGTTCCGGTGTTAATGGCACTGCACGTAAGGGGTGCTGGGATCGCAGGTTCGCTTCCGCGAGACGTCGGGAAATGGTTCGCGGGCACATCTGCCTGTATAAGGGACCGAGTTCCCGTGGGATCCGTTCGTGCGTGGAGCTCGATCCGTCGATCCTCTCTACCGGTGGTCCTCCTGGTCGAACTGAATTCGGAACTTCAATTAAAATTTCGAAAAAACGTTTAATGTAAGTCAAGTAAGAATTGTACTTTAAATTGGGGGAAATAAATTGCCATGAGTTAGTATATTTTTTAAAAACTACGATGATCGAGAAGGGTGTAGGAGCACTGGTTACCCGGAGAACTGGCCACAAAAATCTTAAAGGGGCCGTGCAAAATTGCGTTTTTGATCTCTTCGTGGTGACGTCCCCAGAGGTTGGTTATCTGAGTCACATGAAGTTTCCGTAATTTCAGAGTTTATAAACTACTGCTCAACAAATTCTTTGGGGGCATGTGCAAACCTGTCCGGAGGTGGGGGGTAGGTGGGGGCTTCGCTTAATACTAAAAATATAAAGCATTTCTGGTCCGATCCGGAGATTTTTTTACTGTATGCCATTCGCTAGAATAGAAATGTAGAGCATTATCCTCTTTAAGTAATGATATGAAGAAATTAACTCGTGCACCAAAAGCTCTTGAATTGAAAACAAATGCCGTCTCCTGCACGATACACTTTAATGATAAAAAACTATGTACAATTAAAACAAATGTGTTTAAGAACTTTCAACACCACAACGGCGTCATCATCAGAAACAGTGCAGCAGTGAGCACAGAAGTGAGTAGCCTATATACTTTGCAAGACACATAGCAGTTAATGCGCATGTGCAATAATCGGCAAAGTCCAAGTTAAGTTCAGTGGGTACAAGCATAATTGGTGGGCGTAACCTGGCCCAAAAGTGTTCTCCAAGGAAGGGGATAAAAACAGGGGGTTCATCGTTACAGCATCTTTCACCATTGACGAATATGTGAATACTTTCACAAAAAAGTGTTGATCGACGGTTCCTGGGAGAATCCAGAATAATGGTGTCATTCCAACATGGTAAGTAAGAACCGTTTAAACAGAGTCTCGACAAAGATGTAGCACCTAGAATGCGTCCTGAGATTATACTGATGTTCGTAAATGCGGCGCCCATTTACGAACATCAGTATAATCTCAGGACGCATTCTAGTGCTACATCTTTGTCGAGACTCTGTTTAAACGGTTCTTACTTACCATGTTGGAATGACACCATTATTCTGGATTCTCCCAGGAACCGTCGATCAACACTTTTTTGTGAAAGTATTCACATATTCGTCAATGGTGAAAGATGCTGTAACGATGAACCCCCTGTTTTTATCCCCCTTCCTTGGAGAACACTTTTGGGTCAGGTTACGCCCACCAATTATGCTTGTACCCACTGAACTTAACTTGGACTTTGCCGATTATTGCACATGCGCATTAACTGCTATGTGTCTTGCAAAGTATATAGGCTACTCACTTCTGTGCTCACTGCTGCACTGTTTCTGATGATGACGCCGTTGTGGTGTTGAAAGTTCTTAAACACATTTATTTTAATTGTACATAGTTTTTTATCATTAAAGTGTATCGTGCAGGAGACGGCATTTGTTTTCAATTCAAGAGCTCTTTAAGTAATGCAAAGACTTCCTGATAGGTGTCAAAATATCGAAAATAACTATCTCCGCCTTGGGGAGACGTATTTTAAAAGTCATTTTTCCTTAGCATAGCTTTTTCCATGAAGAATATTTTACTCTTATTTTCAACTTTTCCATTATGCAAGATTCTTCTGCTAACAGACGTAGACTTATATCATGTTTCCTTTTCTGTATATCTTCTTTTTACTGTTCGATTTGAAAATCTCTTTGTCTCTGAAACCTTCCTGCTGTGAGAAACTTTTTGTGCACCATTTCTTAATTTTCGCAACATGCTTTTTTGCCGCTGGTGGAACAAAGTAGACGTCTCTATTTGTGGATGTTTTATCGATTATAGAAACTGGTTGATCGTTTTCTTAACCGCTTCTATTGACTTTTAAAAAGCTCTGATAAATTTAATTCGCGTCACAACGGATTCAAAAGTCGTCCTCATTGCAACTGAAAATTCGGTGCCACATTTCTTCTTTTATTTTATGGGATTATTAAAATTATTCTTACAAATTGGTAGATTATTTTTCAAATTGTAGGAACTTACACAATTAAATATGTTACATGGGATGAAATATGAAATAGCTGCAGCCGCCCCGGTGGCACAGTGGTGTAAGGCGCTGGCCTCTGATCATTCGCCCGTAAGGGGTCTGGGTTGGAATCCCGGTCAGGCATGGATGTTGTGTTTGTCTTACGGCACTGGCTCTCTTCTTTCCCTGGAACTAGTGACCCTAAATTACGGACGGGCGACTGCTTATAGCCCATTGAGTTGCTCACGGTGGTCGTTAAACCTCCAAAAAAAAAAAAAAAAAAAGAAATAGCTGCCTCATTTATACACCGGAACCTCAGTTATACGTTATTACAAGGAATCGCCTTAAAAACGTATAAAAATTTTCAAATAGTTAAATACTATGGTCGAATTCTGAATGTCTCCAAAAAATGTGGTGGGGAAGAACATAATTTTGCAGTAGATTATACTAATTTATAATATGAGACATACATTAATGTTTTGTTTGCTACCTCAAGCCTATGTCTATTTTGACATTTGTATTGTTATTTTTAGTACGTCTTCTGTAAAAAAGATCGTGCGTATATTATCGGTTTGTCCGAATTTTTTATGCACTGGGAAGGGAAGCTTGAAATGTGCAGTAGATTATACTAATTTATTTTGTTTTTATTTTGATGATCCTTTATTTTGTTTTTATACAATGCACAATTTTGCCGCTAGGGGGCGTAATGAAGATGATGTCGAATTAAAAATACATTTTATTCCATGTATCTGCTTCTAATCATCCGATAGAAAAAAATTATTTTACTTTTCGATTCCATTTATGTAGAAGACCGTTCTTAGGTATAGTCACTTTTTCAAGTCACGCACATATTTTCCGATAGGGGGCGTAAAAGTAAATTGCATTTACCTCAATATCTCTGCTTTTTAAACTCCAGTTTGAAAAATTCTTTCTGCAGCGGATACAGCTCTTGATGGGAAATCGTTTGAATATAACTTTTAATTTTTGGTAGGAAACAGTTTGGACACCAGGAGCCGTAAATGTTAATTCCTGCTTCTGATGCATTTGCAGCAAAACCTGAGCTTCTAAAATCTCAATTGAAAAAATTTCTCAGCGGACCGACACCACTCACGTTCGTAAACCTTTTTGGAATACTTTCTTCTTAAAATAATGCAAGTTTTTTTCCTCTGGGGGCGTAGATTCATATCATATTTTTGTCAATATCTCTGCTTCTAATGGTACGATTTGAAAAATTCCTTCTTAGTTGGATAGTTTTCGGAGTGAAATGTTTTTCATATAATTTCAAAATATTGAAGTAATTCATAGACTTTCCGCTAGGGCGCGTAAAATAAATTATGTTCTCCCCGATATCTCGGCTTCTAAAATTCCGATTTAAAATAAAATCTTTTTGCAGCTGATACAGCTCCTGATGGAAAATGTTTTGCATATGATTTCTAATATTTGGTAAAGAATCGTTTGGCCACCAGGGTGCGCAAGTGTTAATTTGTGCTTCTGATGCATTTGCCGCAAAATCGGACCTCCTAAAAACTCCATTGAAAAAATTGTTTCGTGGACTGATACCACTCACGTCGATAAAACTTTTCGGAATATTTTCTTTTTAAAATAACGCTTAGTTTCTCCGCGTGGGGCGTAGATATACATCTTGTTTTTTGTCAATATCTCTGCTTCTAAGAGTCCGATTGGAAATATTCCTTTTTAGTTGGATAGTTTCCAGTGCAAACTTTTTTTCATGTAGCATCAAAAATTTTAAGTAATTCATAAACTTTCCGTTAGGGGGCATAAAGGTAAATTGCGTTTCCCCCGATATCTCACCTTCTAAATCTTCAATTTGAAAAATTCTTCCTGTATTGCATACAGCTCCTGTTGGGAAATGTGTTGCACATATTTCTAATATTTGTTAAAGAATGGTTTGGCCACCAGGGGGCGTTAGTATTAATTTCTGTTTCTGATGCATTTGCTGCAAAATCTGAGCTCCGAAAAACTCAACTGAAAAAATCCTTTCGTGGATCGGTACTGCTGACATCAAAAAACCTTTCAAGAATGCTTTCTTCTTAAAATAATGCATGGTTTTTCCGCCAAGGGGCGTAGATGCATAGCTTATTTTTGTGCATAGCTCTGCTTATAGGAGCCCGATATGAAAAAATCTTTCTTTGTTGGAGAGCGTTACCGCTGAAAATGTTTCTCATGTAATTTCAAATTTTTCTTAATGCACAAGTCTGCAGCCACAGGGCGTAACTTCATGTTTTTGTTTATACAGGAATATCATTGAAGAACGTTTTTCTTCGGTCAGATACTGCTAACTAAGCAAACTCTGTGCGCATATTTTCTTCCCAAAACAGTGCACAATTTCGTCGCTAGCGGGCGTAAAATTTAATCTGTTTTTCTCAAGGAGGTTAGAATACAACAGGAGATGCCCTACGCAGTTTCCCGTAAAGCTAATTAGCTGCGACCCCCACCCACACAGCGGCCATCTTGAAGCGTTTATATTCTTTGCTGCTGTCGCCTGTCTTACATTATCTCTATGAGAGCTGGCCTTCTTCACGCAAAGCGTTTATATTCTTTGCATCTTGTTTGGTACAAAACAATCTATTCTGCTGCGTGTGTGAGAGCCTGTTGACTCGTGCTTTTACACCTTTCAGTTATTTCAGGATCGAATAAAAGTTTTATTTACAAAAAGCAAAGTTGTGAGGTTATCGACTGCAATAACAGATAATCTGGGGAATTAAATTTAGGACGTTCTGATATCTGGATAATTCTCAGGATCACGTTATAGTGGCTTATCCGCAAAATGCTGGGATGTGTTGCTATAGGCTGCACTGATCGATCTTCCAAAAAATGCCAGGGATTACCTTTCACATGTATTTTTTATATTGGACTAAAATATGGTATGGATGTTTGGCAGTGGTGGAAATTTGGAAATGCATTTTTCATAATAAACTCGTGGGTGTGTCCTCACGTGGATCTAATTTGAAGTTAATGCAAAATCAATCGACTGCACAAAGTTCTGTTTTGCTGCAGTACACGGTATCGTCAGAGTCCATTTAGCACATCTGCAATTGGGAGAAATTTTCATACCTTAAGAATTCGTTTGAATCATGATATTTGGATCATATTCTTTTGCCCACTACTTCGATATAATTTCAACAAGGTGAACCTAACCCTGGGAGAAGAATGGGGGGAGGGGGTTAAAGCAGAACTGAACTGGTATCCATTTTTCAAACGTGCATTTTTACATTTTCTTGCTACCACTCATTCGTTCATGAATCATGGGAATATGACGGGGATATTTTTATGGCTTCCTCGCAATATTTTGGGAATGTTTTCTCCTGGGTATTTTTATTCTGCTGCCCAATGTGAAATCCTAGATGTGCCACTAATACT
Organism: Macrothele yani; assembly: GCA_039090855.1. NCBI lineage: Eukaryota > Metazoa > Arthropoda > Arachnida > Araneae > Macrothelidae > Macrothele > Macrothele yani. The sequence goes on from CM077011.1 coordinate 153,861,496, forward strand.
GGGGCCCCACAATACTGCCCAGTCCCCAGGCCCCCATCTCCTTAAATGTGCTCTGGGTATCATCTTACCATATTGCAGCTAAAAACAACCTTTTTCATTTTCGAATTTTCCTGAACGCGAAATTACGCATTCAAATTACGCATTATTTATTTTTGCATTATTTTTTGCATTAATTTATTAAAATTTAAATTAATGCAAAAAATAATGCAATTATTTTTTCCATTAATTGAAATTTTTTCAGGGATAGTAAGTTGTTTGTTTATATGGTTTAAAATATGTGATTTATCTAGTGAAATCAAAGACTTATTTTGTGCAAATATATTATGGATGTTTTTATTTACAGTGTATCTGAACCTTATATATGCTTTGCCTAAAGACTACAAGTTTGTTGCCACAAGCCTCCTGCTTTAATTCAGACTATTTGAGATAGAATGTTGTGGTGCAGAGATGTTCTTATGAATACTGCACTCATATTTCTATTTCTAATTGTTGTAAGGATTCATCTTGTAAAACATCAATGATCAAAAGAGATAGGATTTATTAGGAACTGATCAAAAGAGATAGGATTTATTAGGAACAAAAACCTGCAGTATCAAAGATTTAATGGTAAGTTGATTGTTTATAGTTGCATTTTTTAAGGGATTTTCAAGGTCTTAGAAGTTGATTATGTATTGCATGAAAATACAATTTGTTTGTTTGTTAGTCTACTCCTATTTTAAAAGTTACATTGGATGATGTGTTTAGTGTTTGCACCACGACCATCAACTACACCCAAAGGGTTGTGGCACGTGAGCTTATGAGTTATCGGGTCCAGGGAAACCATGCGCATGTGCCAAAATGAAGAACAGAAAGTCCCTCATTCTTGTTAACATGTAGGCGAAATAGCTTGCAGAGGAGAATAACACAAGCCCAGAATTCCTTGTGGTAATTAGCATGTGCCTTTTTTTTTTTTTTCTTAATTGAAGGTTTAGCGAACACCATGAGCAACTCAATGCGCTATAAGCAGTCACCCGTCCCTAATTTAGGGTCACTGATTTCAGGGAAGGGTGAGGGCCAGTACCGTTAGACCAAGGCTGAACTGGAGATTTCAGCCTTGGTTAGACAAACACAACATCCATATCTCACCAGGATTCAATCCCGGACCCCACTCGTACAAATGATCAGAAGCCATCGCTTAGACCACTGCGCCACCGGCTGGCCTTTTTTTTGTTTTTTTGTTTTTGTTTTTACTGCTGGTAACCATTATGCTTTAGCTGTATCTATCATTCTTGTATTTGGAGCGTAAATTTTGTTTCAAGGAATGCATTTATCAGGTGTCACCAGCTATGTACCTGTGAAACACTTTGGAGGAGACAAAGATCCAAGCTTTAAATGATATATTTCGAGTCACTCAAAATTTGTTAAAAGTCAACAGGAAAATCCTGGAATTGAAGAAAAAAAATATCAACACCTCTATGGTATCTAAAATATAGTATATGTGTAAATCAATATGTAAATAAAAATCTTTATAAATGAATTACCCATGTTGTTTGCCTTTGGACTTTCACAGCAACTTGTTATACATAGTTTCATTTGTGTGTGTACTGTAGTAGTCTGCTTTTTTTGACATTAGGAAGAAAAAACAGTTTTCAATTAATAACAGATCTTCACTCCACCCTTATGTGTTCAGTGAGAAAAGTAATTTCGAGGAACTATCAAGCCAATTTTTATTTATTTATCCAAGAAACTCCACCTGTAAGTTCACAAGCACCATGTGCGTGCCCTTCTGTGAATCTCAAATTTTGGAATGAACAGAGAGAGGAAGAATAACATCTAAGATATGACTGTGCACAAAAGTGCTTTTGTTATTTTTGGCTGTTCGAGGGCAAAATTGATGCGCCAATGTATGAATATATCTTTTCTTTAAAAGTTATCTTCCACAGCAAGCTGACTTCTAATTTATCAGCTTCCTACAAAGTGAACTTGTGTGTACTCTTGTGCCCCCTAGCTTTATATATATATCATCATCATCATCATCATTGTCAACCATTATCAATCCACTGCTGGACGAAGGTCTCCCCAAGTTTCCTCCACAACGGTCTGTCTTGTGCCAGTCTCCTCCATGTCACCCCTGCATACTTTCGAATTTCATCCACCCATCTCCCATGTGGTCTTCTTCTGGGTCTTTTCCTGTCCCTTGGAATCCAATCTAAAATTTCAGCTGTCCATCGATGATCTGTCCTTCTGGCAGTATGTCCAGCCCATTGCCATTTCAGGGATTTAACTCTGATCATGATGTCTTCCACTCTTGTCATTTTTCGGATCCACGAGTTCCTCTTCTTATCTCTCCTGGTTACACCAAGCATGCACTTCTCCATGCTTTCTTTGAGTTGTCTGCAGCCTTTGTATGTCTCTTTTAGTTAAGGTCCACGTCTCTGCACCATACGTAAGCACTGGAAGGATGCATTGATCAAACACTTTTCTTTTAAGACATAATGGCATATTGCTCTTGAAAATTATGCTGTTTCTTCCAAAAGCTCTCCAGGCAAGTTTTGTACGCCGATTAATTTCTTCATCAATGTGACCCTCACTTGATATCTGCTGTCCAAGATAAACGTACGTGTCTGTTATCTCCAGCTTTTCTCCATCAATCGACAAATCTGCATTTCTTGTAAAAGCATTGAACATCACTTTTGTCTTCTGAAAGTTCATTTTTAATCCCACTTCTTTACTCTTGTCAGCAAGTTCCTGGATCATACTCTGCAGCTCTGATGGGGTAGTTGCAAAAATGACTACGTCATCAGCAAAACGAAGGTGGGTTAGATAATCTCCATTAATCTTTATCCCCTTGTTTTCCCAGCTCAGTGACTGAAAACACCCTCCAATGTGGCATTAAAGAGCTTCGGAGATATGGTGTCACCTTGTCTCACTCCCTTTCCAATTTTTATGTGTGTTGTATTTTCAAACAGCCTAATCTTTGCACTTGCATTTTCATAGATGTTATTAATAATATTAATGTATGCATCTTCAATACCGCAGGTTTTCAGAGCCATTGTAACTGCTGATGGTTTCACCGAATCAAAGGCTTTTTCATAATCGATAAAAGCCATGCACAATGGAAGTTCATATTCCCTCGCTCTTTCAATTAGTTCTCTCAGCACGTGGATATGATCTATTGTGCTGTAGCCACTCCTGAATCCAGCTTGTTCTCTCGGTTGAGCCATGTCCAGTGTTACCTTCAAGCGGTGTGAAAGAACTTTAGTGAAGATTTTATAAACTACTGATAGGAGGCTGATAGGTCTGTAGTTTCCGAGATCCTCAATGTCACCTTTCTTATGTAGCAGGATCATTGTAGCGGTGTTCCAATCCTCAGGAATCTTTCCTTCATTAAGGCATCGAGTGAAAATTTGGGCGAGTACTGTTTCGATTTCTCCACTTGCTTCTTGTATGATGTCTACAGTAATTCCATCTTCTCCTGGAGCTTTTCCTCGCTTCATGTTCTTGATTGCATGTGCAACTTCTGCTGAAGGACTGGAGGAACTCTGGTACTGGTATCTTTCATGATGTCTGGAGTGCATATATCATCCCTTTCATATAATTTGGAGTAGAAATCTTTCACTCTTGTCAAAATTTCTGCCTCTATTTCTTGTTACAGAACCATCTTCTTTTCTCAGTGCCATAATCTGTTTTCTTCCCTTACTGAGATGTCCCTTTGCTATCTTTAGGCTTTGGTTGTTTTCAATTGCTTTCCTCACTAGTTCACAGTTGAATTTCCTTACGTCTTCAGTGATACTTTTTCTTACTGTCTTGCATAGCTCTATATATTCCACTTTGGAAGTCACATCTTCTTTAGTTGTCCTCATCTCTCTTCTTTTTTGCATCAACATTTTCGTTTTTCCTGATAATTTGTTCACATGCAACTTGTTCTTAGACCCAGCTAATTTTGTTGCTGTTTCCATAAGAGCTTTTGTTACTTTTCTGTTAACTTCAGAGATGTCCACTTCTTCCGATGTTAGGCCTTCTAAAGCAGAGAACCTGTTCTTCAGTTCTAACTTGAAGGTATTATGGTGTTTTTTAAGGTTGGTTATGTCAATAGATTTTGTTTGTCCTATGAGCTTGCCACGTTCAAGTTTAGTGTTGAGGTGCATCTTACATCTCACCAATCTATGGTCACTACCTGTGTTGAACTTGTTTAGCACACTGCAGTCTTCTATGACGAATTTTTTGTTACACATAATAAAATCAATTTCACTTGTCGTCCCATTTGGATGTCTCCATGTCCATTTCCTGTGTGGCTTTTTCTTGAAGAAGGAGTTCAAGATGAAAAACCCTTCTGCCTCTGCAAACTCAACGAGAGTATTTCCACGCTGGTTTCTGTTGCCATGACCGAATTTACCTACCGAAGTTTCATTCTGTTGCCGCTGCCCTATTTTTGCATTGAAATCTCCCATAATTATTTTCAAGTGCTGCTTACCTTTATTATTTAGATGACAAATTTCCTCATAAAATTCTTCAATTTCTTCTTCAGGATGACTTGTGGTGGGTGCATAAGTTTGAATAATCTGAGCCTGGTATCTTTTCGAGAGTTGAATAACAAGTCGTGCAGCTCTGTCAGAGGAACTTTCAACTTCTACAACTTTATCCTTCAGTTTCTTGTTTATTATAAATCCAACACCACTAGTTCTGCCAGTATCTGTCCCACGATAGTAGAAGAGATGTCCACTTTTCAGTTCGATGAGATCTTCTCCTTTTCTCCTTACCTCACTTAGCCCCACGATGTCCCACTTGATCCTTTGTAGTTCCTCTTCCAATTCAAGAAGCCTTGAATCAGAAGATAGGGAGCGTCCATTGTAAGTAGCCAAGGTCAGCATCAGATGGCAGCCTAGTCCGGTCCTCCGGGGATTCTTAGCACCCTCTGCCTTCATGTCGCACTGGCCGCTGCCTTGGCCAGGTACATTCCAGCTGCCGGAGACTGAGGGCCATATATATATATATATATATATATATATATATATATATATTTTCCAGAATTTTTATTTCTTGCTTCTCTAAATTCATAAGTACTAGCATTAAGAAGATGGACCCAGGGTAGAGATTCTTACTTATAAACAAGCTTCACCCCCATAAATAGTGCTCGGTGAGAGCTACTAACCAACTAATCCCCCTAATATCTTTTTTTTTTTCAGTTAAAAAGACAAAACTTTGTTGAAACTACATAAAAAAACTTCAAAAAAATTAATTTCGGAAAGAAAAAAGAAAAGTTTTTTCCTTCTCCTCTAACACAGAAGAAAATGTAAAATCTACTAAATGTAGGAAATACTAGATTTTATAGATTGGAGGGGGGGGGGTAAAAACTGAATTCAGTTTAACAGTTTTCTTTGCCGAGATATCAAGTCCAATTTTGACTGATGGCCAGAGATTGGGGAAGATCCACTAATTTTCAGTTTAACAGGTTGAAACGTGTAAAAAATATAAAATATATATATATATAAATTGTACGTGTTCATAGGTTTGTTTCTATTTTCATATGTTTCTTACGCTAGATTGGTGTTTTGGTTAGCTACCTTAAAAATCGGGTAAACATCTACGGAGCTGTAACATATACCGGAAGAAACTTTAGTTCATGATCTTTAAATAACTGTTTGCAGAATTTGAATCAACCCGGTAGTTTGGATTTTATAAGCCACTATATTTGTAAACAAACCCCTGTATCTTCACGTTTTTGCTTACACTGCCGTCTTTAATATGTATCTCATTTAAATTCTAAACAACTGGAAACTTTCTGGCTGGACGGTATACATAAATACAAGTGAAGCTAAACACCATACCACTTTAATAAAATACGTGCAGATATTTATTGACGTTGCAACCCCAGCTAGAAATGAGCCAAGCAAGCGTTGAGTAACACGCAAAGAGTCTGTTCTTGCACCAATGCAAATGGCCGCCACCGACTGGCAGCTGATGGAGGGGGGGAGTGGCTTCATCAACTTTATGTTGCGCCTAAGGCCAGGGAGTCTCCTGTTGTATTCTAACCTCTTTGGTTTTTCTCGATGTCTCTGTTTCTACATGTCCGATTTAAATAATTCTTTCAACACCGCATAACATTTACTTGGTACAACGTTTTAAGCAAGTTTATAAAAAAATTTGTTGCTCATATTTCTGTCGGTATTTGGTGTTTTTGTACTTCAGTTTGCAGCTGCATTGCAGCTTCTAAAAACAGTATTGAGAAATTTCTGTTTTACTGTATGCCATTCGTAATAATAAGAGATGTGGAGCCACTGGGGAACCCGGAGGGTGGGCTTATGCAGAATTTAAACTTAACCAATTTGTTAATGTAGGAACTTGGAACTCTTATCTCAATTGCTGCATAAAAAATAACCATATCTTATATAATAATACTCTCTATAAGCAAGTGAACGGTATTCCCATGGGAACATCAACGTCCACGAATATCGCTAATCTATTCCTGTTCTTTAAGGAATATAAATTCATTAAAAATCACCCCACCTGCTCAGATAACTACCTTTACACTTTTAGATATATTGATGATCTGCTGTGTATCAATAATTCAGAAGTTATAGAGAGTGATTTTGATAATATCTATCCTAGCTCTCTTAACTTATGTAAAACCAACCACAATAATCAGGAACTTGAGTTCCTAGACTTAAGCATTAAGCTCAACAGAGGTAACCCATCTATTAGCCTCTTTTGATAAAAGAGTTAATTTTCCTTTCAAAGTAATTAAATATCTACACTGGAATAATAACATTTCAACCAAAGTAATTGAGAATGTACTAATTTCTCAGGTCCTAAGAATTTCAAGAATTTGCAGCAACAATTTGGACTTAAATTACCACATTAATATACTATTAGATAGTTTTCTAGAGAACGAAATTCTTCTTCTTTCATCAAAAGAACTTTAAGAAAAATTATTCTGAATAATAGAGTAAGGTTGGCAGATCTGCTTTAATTTTCTACACAGTTAATAATATGATTCTGACCAATCAAAGCCGTAAGGAAGTTGGCTAGAGGATGCCTATTAACTACCCAAAGGAACCTTAGTGCTATGGATATGAAGGTCCTATTAAAACAAAAAATTAAATAATATAAACAAAATCACAAAAAAAAGCTTAAAAATCTGTTTATAAAAGCAAATAAAAACAAATAAAAAAGAAAACTAGTTATTCATCACTAGGATAGCTATACTAAAAATAGTAAAACCAACATTAAAATTAATAAGATTCTGATTAATCTATAGAAGCTCACTAAGGTGATTTAATACATGCAAAGATTATTAAATACACTACTCGTGTATTTTATAATATTTCTCATGTATTCTGGAAAGTTAATTCTGCTCTTTCTGATCATACAGATCCACAGTCTTAAGTTTATATATTTTTTTCTCTGGTTAAAATCTCCGCGAGTTGGTTTCTTTCTGTATGAGGAGGCCATCAGCCCCACCCTCACTGCCCCCCAGCGACTAGGAGTGGCAGAAGAGGTCAGCCATGTTTTACTCTTGTGAGGAGAAAGTTTAGTCACACAAGAGGTAAGCTCTCTTCCTTGTATTTGGGTTTTAGGTTTTTAAGTTCAATGTTTGTACTTCATGTACTTTTTCTCTGTTGATTTTTAGTTTTACAGCTTTTAGGCACTGGCTTGTCTGTTAACATTTTTTTATGCGGGTTTTAACTCTTTCTTTTCTTTGTAACTTTGCGCGTCTTTTGGGGTACCTAGGAACAGAAGATGGCTAAGCTTGTTCCTTTTCTATGCGCTGCATTTTCAAAGTAGTTAAGTTCTTAATAACTAATTAATTATGCACTTAAAGCACTGCTGAAATACTTTGTACATATTGCAACTAACTGTTTAAGTCATATAACTTTCACAAAGTTTTCTTTAGTTAATTATCGTCTTTAACTTATTCTCGTTTTCGTGCTGTCATAAGTTGTAGAGAAGGGGGTTTTAGACTCAAGTTTTCTTTCAAAAATCTGTTTTTTAAAAAATTAATATTTCCTTTTTTAATTGCAATGTAAAAATTTGGATTTCTTTTGCATTGATTTTCAGGTTTAAATTCTCTCTCAAACGAACTTGGCATTTCGTTATAGCTGAAAATTATTTCTAATTATTATGTCACTCTCACAGCTTGAGTTCTCTTCAATCTTCTTCTCTCTGTTTAATAGTAACAGATGAAGAGCATGGGTCGGGCCAGGAAGGTTAATGGATGCAAGCGAAATTGTTAACTAGTGCTAGGTCATACAACTCTGCGGAGGACATGACATATATAAATTTTTAAAACAATTTTAGGTGGGAATGTTACTTGCATCTATGGCCTTGCAGAAACCCATTTCCAACTAGGTCTTTGTGGAAGTGAGAAAATGCAGAGTTTTTGCTGGTCCTTGATAAAGCCAAGGCTCAGTATTCTCGACACCTTCTACATTCAGTTGTTTTATTTTATTTTTTTATCTTTTTTTTCCTTTTACTCACACAGGTAGATACATAACCTTTTCTATGTTGTACTTGGTGTGAGTCAAAATTATATATGTATTTTTTTGCTTAGGTATCTTCTTAATAGAATGTCTATCTTATGCACTATATATGTACACTGAAGTGCCAAAAAAAATGGTACACCAGTCTAATACTTGACAGGTCCCCCACAGGAACGCAGGACTGCAGAAATACAACAGGACATGGACTCCACTAGCTTCTGAAAATATGCTGTAGGCAATGCACACCATACTTCCTGCAGAGCGTTCCACAATTCGGGTGTATTCCGAGGTCTCGGATTCCTGTGTTCGATATCGCGATGCATGGCATCCCAAATGTGTTCTATCACCAGGGGCGGTTCGTCATTAGGGGCCGGGCCCCACCTAAAAGTTTATAGTTCTAGAAATATTTTTTTTTCTTTTGCGCTGATTCTCATTCTCCCTGTTAACTACATGGTGATAAACCTTTCCCTTCAAAAACCATTACCTTAGGGAAATGTTTCCTTCAAAAACGAAAAACTATACCCTGAGGAAAGAGATCACGTTCAGAGTGTGAGGTTATTGGGGCCAGCTCCAACAGGCCCCAGTAATATCACTACGCAAGAGAATAGGAGACGATTTCCTCCCCTTCTCATTCAGTATGATGACCTACATACAACACTGCCTTAACCGCGTGTGCAATAAAGCTGTATCTGGCCCCGCGCTAATTTGATTGGCCGAGAGAGTATCCATTTCCTTAACACCGTGGGTTCACAGAGAAGCTTACCCCGACCAAGCTCAAAGGAGGCGGGAGGGTTTCAAATGTTGTAGCAAAGTTTAGTTAGTTGATTTTTCTGTGTGTGTCTCTCCGATTCGATGCACTCATTTACGTTTGCTATGAAGCACCTGTGTGTGACGGCACGCCCATTTCAGCGTGCGAACTATGACCAATGGAGAAGGGAGTCGAATCCCATCTCCCACTTACTCTCATTCCCTACATTCACCTGTATGATGCCATGTACGCATCTACATGCACTAATATCAAAGTTGAACGAGGCTGCTGATGCAGGAACCGTCCGTTTGTTCGTCTGTCCTGCCTGACAAAGCCACATGTTTTGTGGTGAAAGCTTGCTTGTGTACTATATCAGTACACACCAATAAAATGGATTTTTTCATCATTTCTGGTGTATCTACCCATCGTTTGTTAATATAATGAAAAAAGGAATTGATGTCATGCAGCAATTACTCTATCAAAAGAACTGGCACAAATGTTTAAAAGTCAGTCAAATGACATTTTCACGTAGTTTTTGACAGGGCACAGGCTTAATGCCTACAGCTTGACCACGTGGCTGCAAACAGGCTTGACTCACGGGTCACTATTTGAGAAAATTACGTCATTGTAATTTATTGTTGAAGTTTGGCTTTGTACCGAATATTGGTATAGAAATTCTTTATTGCTGTGCGACCTTTATCAGAAATAGAAGAAAGCATTCACAAAGCTGCTACTGAAGACTTAAAGGGTAATTCGGATGTACATATACGCTCCTCGACATCAAAACAACCTAACTCAAGGGCAGATTGACGTACATATCACAATATAGGTGTGGAGACGTTAAGTCATTCGATTTCCAAGTCAACATCATCGCATTTAGAAGAGATAAATAGAAAATGCACACTGTGCGTGAAACGGCTGAATTACGTGCATCTTACAAGCATTGTGGAAATTTTATAACATGCCTGGCCGTACTTTTTTTTCATTTTGATTGGAGGTTTAACGACAACCGTGAGCAACTCAATGGGCTATAAGCAGTCGCCTGTCCCTAATTTAGGGTCACTGGTTCCAGAGAAGGGAAAGAACCAGTGCCGTAAGACAAACACAACATCCAAGCCTCACCGGGATTCGAACCCGGACCCCTTTCGGACGATCAGAAGCCATCGCTTGGACCACTGTGCCACCGTACTTTTGCTTTGAAATTTAACTATTAGTGCTACGAGTAACACAGGAGATGCTCGACCCTGATTTGAAGCCATCGGTTCCAGGTGAGGTAAGGAAAACAACCAACGTAGTACAACAAACTACCACTGTCTTAGCCCTGTTTTTAACCAGGGTCCAGGCAAGGCCACGACTTTAGTGAGATTAGTTCTCTCCTTTTGTGACGTCACTCTCATGTTACACAGCCTGATACGTTGGTGTTGTGTTTGACGTCATAAATGACAGCAATTTTTTTATTGGAGGTTTAACGACCACCGTGAGCAACGCAATGGGCTATAAGCAGTCGCCCGTCCCTAATATAAGGTCACTGGTTCCAGGGAAGGGAGATAGCCAGTGCCGTAAGACAAACACAACATCCATGCCTCACCGGGATTCGAACCCGGACCCCTTTCGGATGAATGATCAGAGGCCATCGCTTAGACCACTGCGCCACCGGGGCGGCATGACAGCATTGGAAACCAAACGAAATTCATGGTTTCCTCATGACGTCACTAAAAGAGGGAACTCATTCTCTAATGTCATGGCCTTGTATTTTTTAGACGGCCTTGATTCAGATCGGACGACAAGTCAGAAACTAGCGGCAAACTTTGTCAGCAGCTGAACACGTATGTAAGTGTCCAATTATTTGTTTACATGAGTGTATTTACTTATCTGGTGTTTCGCGTCACTTGTGGGCTGTGATGCCACAATGTTGTTCGCATCAATCGCCAATAAATCGGATCACTAGTACAGTGTTACTATTTACTACTTAATTAGTGTACTGTTCCTCATTATCAATTTGTTTTCGCCATTCTCCGAGCAGTGTGGAACACCTACAAACTTTTTAGACGTCTTCGTCTCAAACCTACAAACTTTCAGACGTCTTCGACTCAAACTGGAGACGCAACGTTTTCAACTCTACTTTTCTCTAGTTTCCACGTTCAAATTGTTAATGTGTTCTATTTTTCAGTTGCAGTTTCTGTCTAACTTCCTTGAAAAAGCCATCTGGTTGATGTGCGAAAGCTTGGAAACACTAATGTGTCTACTTCCTACGCCAATAAATCTGATCACTAGTACAGTGTTACTATTTACTACTTAATCGGTGTACTGTTCCTCATTATCAATTTGTCGCAAGACATTATTATGCATACACTTTGATGAGGAACAGGCACTGTAGACGCGTCAGCACGACTCATTCCAAAATTATACCTGCTGCCATTAACCTCCCCATCTGGAGTCTGACCATCGGCTGAAGATTGGATAGAGTTGTGGTCCAATGTTGAACCGCATCGAACGTCTTTGACCGCAAGCTACCTTCAGGCGTGGCTGATCTGCTGTTGGAGTACAGCTGTCCGGCAAAAATGCAAACACTGTATGTTCAGTCACAGTCCCAGTTCTGCCTAGGTGCTGATGATCGCTGAGTCCACGTTTCAAGACGATGCGAGAAGAGTTCACAAGCACTTCACTGCTCAGTCATGAAGTTTCCCATTTTGGGATGCCATTAGTTTCTACAGCAGTTTGCTACCAGTAATCTTAACAAGTACTGTGATAACTCAATTATACCGTGTCACATCCTGAGGCCAGTTGCACTTACATTTCTGGTAAGAATCAAGAACGCAATCTTACAGCAAGAAACGCTCCCACGCAAACTGCTGTCAATTGTCTCTACAGCACTTAAATACTTCCATGTCCTACAAGATTTGCAGTTCTCTTGCCCATCGAAGATATGTAACACAATATCTGATGGTGGTTACAAGTGAACTGACTCGGAAAACAGCAGCTCTATTGAACCAAGTGAGTGTGGAATGGTCATATATCTTTTGAAATATAACCAGACATCCATATGGTTGAGTGCAGCGTTAAGTCGCTAACCCTGTTACAACAAACCATGGTGATTAGACTACTTACTGATAAATGTTACATGGTTTCCTCAATTTCAGATACTTAAGTTGTTGTCCTGAGCTGATAATTAAACAATCGATCTTACCTCTGATTTTTGCTTAATTCCATCCACTCTTTTTTGGTGGAGCAATCATAAGACAGTATAGTCGACCTCACTAAGGGAACATATATACAAGTAGGCTTAACAGCCATAAGAAATATATTTTCCAATGTTTCAAAGTAATCTAAATGCACCATGATCAGCACATGTTGCAATTAATTGTCTTCTATTCAAGACAACTGCCATAAAAAGAATTGCACAGTTGTCTAAAAAAGTAGAAGTCTCCACATTGTGATCTTGTTCCCCATACCAATTGCTTCCAAGTTTTTTCAGGCTCAACTGCTCATATATGAATTGCCACTAAAATTGCCATGGTCAAATAATCTGTCTTATCATAATGGTGATTTGCAACAGTAGGCAGTTATGACCATAATTAAAATGTAACTATGTTTAGTTGTTTTTTTATGGCTGCAAAGGAGCAAAAACAAGGTCAGCATAATTTCTACTAGTCACACTAGAGTTCACAGAGGAAATTGTATACGGATGATCTATTATATAAGAAAGATCAATTGATTTGATAATGCGCTTCGTCAGAAACTTATTGGTAATAAATTAACTGTTTATTTATAAAAGAAGTACCAGAATAAAAACAAACATACAATTAATGGCAACATAAATTACATTTGTATAGTGCAAGATGAAGATTTATGTTCAAGATGGGAAATCTTCTGTGATGTCTTCAGAACATTTTGCAACTGTCTGGTAGAAATCATTGAAATCTAACTTCACTAAGAAGTCCTTCAAGTGTGGCTGATACCCTTTTAGAACCAGCTGCGTCAAAACTAGAAGGAGACAATGAGATTTTGCTTCTAAGCATGGAATTATAAATTTCCACATTTTTCAAAAACATTTGGAAAAATAAAGTAAATGCAAAGTTCAAAAACTCTGTAATAATAATTTTATACAGATCTATAATATTATTTACCAGTTTAAAAATCCTACAATAGAAAAGATAGGAAAGGGAGATGTTCTTGGACTGCATATTTACAAACCTATAGTAATCAAACAACCAGGTAGAGCAGAAATTGCTAATGGCATTTCATTATGCATAGATCATTTCTGAATCACAAAGATTATATTTCTAGATGCCAGTAAAGGAAATGATTAAAAAACGATCTATTAAATAAATATACAGTATAAACCTATAGGAGTTTAAGATACACATATTTCATATATAATTCCCTTACCATGAAAATTTAACGACCAGAATGAGTACTGAACCTGCCACAATGAACACTGTTGTCACCCAACATTTAAAAAAAAAAAAAAAAAGTCATAAGTACGTCTTTTCCACAGTAATCATGTTGACAACATTTTGACTCTGCCTATTCTGTAACATTATTGGCAACATGTGGGCAGACTGCCAATTACACAATATCATATTATGCTATGCTTAAAAAGTTACTGAAACCTGATTTGCCAACAAAGGATTTTCTATCAAGAGATACTCTTTTGCATCTTGATAAAATTCAACCTTGTATAGCCATCTCAGATACTGGAAAAATTCAAGAACTTGATCTGAAAATTTTCTTAACCCACTCAACAGTTCGAACTCGATAAGTGACCATTGTCATCTTTGGTCCTTCGAAAAAAAAAAACCGTGATTAATTTTTACATCATGCTACAGTGATGTTTACTTAGCAGAAGAAAAGCAAAATGCTCCACATTCTTCACAGATAGTACAGGGTATGTCCAAAAATAAATGTGCACTGAAAGTAACACTTACTATGTCGGATGAGCTAGTTCCTACAGGAGGTGTTGGAAATGGGCCCCATCGGCATCCAGACATGTCTACACGTGCTTCTGCATGTTGGTAAAGACCTTTCTCAGGGTATGTGATGTGATTTGTTGGATGTGGGTCATTATTGCAGCCTGTAGCTCTTGAAGTGCATGCAGATCATCTGTGTACACCTTCCCCTTCAGTGCTTCCCACAGAAAAAAGTCGGGTGGTGTAAGATCGGGCAGGTACAGTCCCCGGAAGATAATGCGATTTCCGAAGAATTCCTCCAGAATTAAGCTGTACTGAGGCGCCAGCCGTGTGAGCAGTTGTACTATCTTGCTGGAACCATCCTTCGTTGACTTCCCGTTATGTGAGTTTGGATATAAACGGTTGGATAATTTGGTCACTGTACTGTTATGAGTTAATGGTTTCACTGAAGAAAATGGACCCCATAACGTGCGTACAAGTCATGGCATACCAAACACTGACCTGGTTCTGGACAGGCACTTCCTTAAATTCGTGGGGATTTTCAGCACCCCGCAGATGAGTGTTTTGGCTGTTGATGAACCCATACAGGCGGAACCATGCCTCAACTGTAAAGAAAATCACGTTTAGAATGTCCTCACCTTTTTCAGACAGAAACTCTTGGAACCACCTGCAGTACCGAACACGGGTCACATGGTCTGTTTCTTTCAGCTGAAGCACGACGGACACTTTGTACGGGTTGAAATGCAACTTCCTTTTCGAAATATTCTGTTGTGACAGCCGCCTCCTGGACTTGTGTGGACTTCTCTGTATCCCATCCTGGATATCCTGTACAGTCTCGTCTGCCGTGGATGGCCTATTGAGGCGGGGGGCATCTAGAACACTGCCAGATTCCTGAAACTTTGCTATGAGCTAACGTACCGCATTACTGTGGGGGACATCTGCATCACGAAATTTTCTAGTGTACCAGTTTTGCACTTTATCCATGTACTTGTCCTCTTGGCAAATGACATGTTCTACCAAAAACAGTCTCTGTTCAACCGCCAACACCACTGTACTTGTGCCGAGACGAGTGATCAATCGACACGTCAGCCTCCATCGACCAAGCGCTCAGGAATGACAGCTGCACATGCCGCAGGGTGGGAAGACATAAAGGTTACCAGACACAGAGCACTTCTATGTGGCAGGTCACTTCTGTAATTCCATTCAAATTTTTTTTATTATTACATTACTGCAATTCGTACATTCGGTGCACAGTCATTATTCAGACACCCTGTACGAACAGTCCTCTGCACCAATTTAACGAATGTTTGAAATTCCATCAAAATTGCAATTAAAAATGATTTTTTCCATATTTAATTTAAAATTGCCTTTACTTTTTTTTACTTATGTCTTGTAGAAATGATCCTACTAATGTCAAATTCTAAGTCACTTAGTGTTTTACAATTAAGTTGCATGCATGTGTAAACAAAGAGTCTAATGGGTCAATAAGAAAAGACCTGGTCAGCTGGTTCATCTATAGGGTCAGTGTGACCAGAGACAGGCTATACCATTGGTTAAAAATTTTGGAAAGAGTGTTTACATCCAAAGAAAGAGTCTGTTACTCTCTGTCAGACTGATACAGAGAAAATGTAAGGGGAGGAGATGGTACAATTTATAGTTTTTTCCTACCTGATCACCCCCAACAATTCTCAAAAGTCCTCAGAAATATCTACTCAAATATCTTTTACTCTCAAGTTCAAAACACACGGAATAATTAATACGGACATAAATTAAGCTGTTCTTCTCGGTAACATAACCACAGAAATTTCAAAATGTTATTATCCTGGACCAGGAAACGAACCCGCATCACCCGATTTGAGCTTGAGTATGCTAACCATTACACCACCCAGGACAATGAAATCCAAACAACTGAGGCTTATCTTAGACGTCAGTCTTTCACTGCACTAGTCGAAACAAATGTGTCCCATCATAGCGCTATGTAATACCACCAGCAAATGAGTACATACCAAGTTGAAAACACATGGAATAATTAATACGGACATAAATCAAGCCATTCTTCCATGTAATTTCTGCAGTTACGTTACATGAAAAAACAGCTTGATTGACTTCCGTATCTTTTACTCTCTTTTGAGAACAGCCTGATTTACATATTGCTGAACACAGTGCTTACCTGGAACAGTTAGAGCTCAAAGAACAACAAAAAATAGTATATAAATGCTTATAAAAATCATCCATGTCACGGCCTAACAGTGCTTGATTAAAATTACATTTTTGCACTCTTGAAAAAAATGACTGTAACAATCATCTTCATGAGAAGTCAGAATTTACTTCATGTATATTTTGAATAGATACAGAGGGTGAGTCAAAAGTTTTGCAATATTTGGATCACTTTATGTCTTCAGATGTACCTTTACAACAAAAGCTGACTAGCATTCAAAGTATAGGCCATCGTGCTGCACCGTCTTTAGCCATCTGTGTGCCCGTTCTTCGATTCTGTGGCAGTACCAGTTCTCGTCCTTCGAAGTGAAGAACTCCTTCACCCCAGCTGCCACCTCTTCCTGGCCGCCCACGATGAAAGTGGGACATGGACCGGAACAAGTAATAATCCGATGGGGCAAAGTCTGGACTACATGCTAGCTGTGGCATCAGTTCGATGCCCTCAAGTTCCTGGACTTTGCCTTGGTCGTTTGCACGGTATGAGGCCGGGCATTGTCCTGCTGTAGGAGAGCATGCTTTCTGTTCACCAGTGCTGATTACTTCTCTTCCACAACGGCATACATCCGCTCCAGCTGTTCAGAGTAGAGGTTGGCGTTGACGGTCTGACCGTCTGGGACAAATTCGTAATGGATTATTCCCTCGAAATTCCACCAGATGCGAAGCGCCGATGTTTGGAAACAGGTTCAGGAAGCTGGCCCGGGCTCAACCACTACCGTTGTGTATTAGGATTACGAAAATAGACCCACTTTTCATCGCACGTAACAATTCTCTTGATGAAACGTACATCGCGCGGGTTTTCTAGGAATTTCATGTACATTTCCACTCGGTTGTTTGCTTCAGCTGGCGTCAGTTCGTGAGGGACAATGCGGCAGCTTTTGTAGACCTTGCCAAGGTCCTGAAAGTGATGAACCATGAACAGGCTCAGTTTTAATGGTCTGTGATATGCTCAGTTCGCCTGATAATCTCTTAATGCTGGTTGTCGGATTTGCCTCTACGGCCTGGTGCACAGCCTCTGAATCCACTGTTCGCGGCCTATCTGACCTTCAAGGTTTCTGTAAAGCATATGCTGAAGGACACGTCAGTGGAAAGCTTCCAGAAGCATATCCTGAAGGACACGTCAGTGGAAAGCGACACATGTCGGCAATGCCATCAAGTGCCAGAGACCATCCAACATATCACAGCAGGGTGCAGAGACCTCACACAGAGTACACAAACAGGCACATTCAAGTCGCCAAGATTGTCCATCAGAAATTGGCAAGAAAGCACCACCTCATTAAAACTGAGCCTGTCCCCTACTACAAGTATGAGCCAACAACGCTTCTAGAGAACAACACCCACAAGATGTACTGGGACAGATCGATCAGAACAGATAAGACCATCCCCCACAATCGGCCCGACATCGTCCTGGTCAACAAGGAGAAGTCAACATGGATCATGGACATAGCCGTACCCAACACGTGCAACATCCAAAAGACGCACAGAGAGAAGCTGTCAAAGTATCACGACCTACGACATGAAGTCAAGGAAATGTGGCATATAGAGAACGTCACAACCGTCCCCGTAGTAATATCAATCACAGGAGTTGTGGCTAAGACCATTCACAGCTCTATACAGACATTAGACCTTCAACCTAACACCTACATGGAACTACAGGAGGCAGCTATCCTGAACACTTGTAGGGTAAGTAAGGAAATTCCTGAACAACTGAGAGAAAAAAATATCACTTCCCAGACTTGGTACGTTGTACCTGTCCCAGAAGGAAGAGAAGAAAACCCTAAGGAAGAGGTGGAATCTCTAAATAATAATAATAAATGCTGTTTTCTAGGTTTGAATATGTACAATTTTCAAAAATTATTAATCACTAACTCTACTTTCAGTTATACTTTATTAACATTAACAGATGCTGGGGTGCTACACATTAACTTTTTCTAACTTCTGATGATGTAGAGTGAAGCTATATATGTTATATGAGACAAATATCATCATCATTTGACAACCAGAATGGTGCTTAGGAAGGTTTGAGGAATAGACCACTTATGGGGGTAGGGGGAATTTAATTCTTGTTATCAAAGAATTCAACCATTTTTCTGCCTATTTTTTGTCTCTGCGATATTGCTTCCTCAGTTACTAATGACTAGGGCTAGGATTTATATGTAATAAAAATTTCAAAATATGTGCATAAGATGTTTATTAAAAATGAGGAAATATGTAGAAAAAGAAACAAAAATCAGTAAAATATGTAGCATACTTCTTTTTACATTTTTCAATAACTTTCTGTAATTTTTTTACTTTTACAGTTATAAGATATTAAAAAATTACTTTCCTCAAAACCAAGGTTTTCAACTAACTTACTGCTATTACAACTAGCAACAATATAGCACTTCAGATTGTCGAATACAACGCTCCTCCTGTTTTCTCTCAAAACATCTTTAAATTGGTTGAACGACCTCTCAACGTTACAATTTTGAGAATTCTTTATCTTTTAAAACAGCACATATGCCAATTAATGTTTCCTGGAGAATGTTTTTCTATAGTTGTAATGGTTTCTGGGCCTGGATTTTATTTACAACACTATCCATCTTGTGTTTTATAATTTCTCCAATGTGGTCTCATGCAGGCACCTTTCTTAATATTTCAATCATCTCTTCAGATTTATTCAAATTATTTATCAAAGGGGTGCTTGAAGTTTCAAGTTCTGTGATGGCCTGATCCAATACAGTGAAATGTGTCTTCAGCAAAGTCAATTTCTCTAATAAAGTATCACTACCTAGCAGAACTTGCCCCTTTTTCAATGGAAGCAGAATTGTCCAAGTAAAATTGAGAGATTACTTCCTTGATTTTGCTATTGTCTCCATAATATCTTGCAGCTTGTAACCAAGTACCCTAACGTGTAATCACAGGCTTTGATAGGAGCGGTTAGTCTGGGATCATTTCTTTCAACTTTTCGGTTCTGCTAGGAGCTTTAAGAAAAATCTTTTTACCTGTTGTAATCAACGACTCCGTTTGTGGAAAATTGCAGAGGATTGTTCAGCAACTCTGCGGAGTCTGTGTGCAAGACAAGTCAAATTAATTATTTTGGAGAACAGTACACAAAGTGCTGCAGCTGCTTTCATCATGAAGGCTGCAGCATCATTTACCAATTGGTATACTTTATCATATTTTACTCTCTCTGCCCGAAAAATCCGCAATGATTTGTTGATCAACATAGTGATCGTGCGGTGGTTATCTTTTGCTAGTTCTTCAAAAGTAGTGAAGTATGGGATTGATGGTGCTAATTCACTCAGATGTCCAACAGTAAACAATGTTTCCTATATATCTCCCATGCACATCTGTTGTTTCTTGAACTGAGATCCAAAAGGAAACTCTTCGATTTTCTCCCTAATTTTTAGTACAGTTTCGTCGTACATCATCTGCAAGTAATTCTTTTTAAAGAAGATTCGTCTGGAATTATTTGACTACATTTTTCTAAGAAACTTTTAAACACTGGATTGCTTACTTTCGACAATGGAATATCTGAACTCACCAGTGCACGGCATAAATCCACATGCACTGCAATTTGAATTGACTGGTTTATTGTTCCCTGGAACTTTTGTAAGATGCCTTTATTTCAACAACGTGTTTATCATTTTTAAATATTAAAGAGTAGTTTTACCTGAAAATCATGCATGAGATGGCTTATTCTATAACTTCCACTTAGCACGAAAACTTCACGACTTTAAGATGTTTATCACTTTGTTTTTTTATGTTTCCCAGTTTTAATGAGTTGCAAAACTTCAAAACGCCGGTCACAAGAAACAGCAGAGGCGCACACACATCACAAAACAAACTATTTCCATCAGTTCTCAGTCCTTCATCAGGAAACTTGTTAATAAATGCCTTTAATCTGGATGATATAGTTGATTTCATTTTGGACATGTCGACTGACTAACAACATGAACAGGAAAAAAAAATTCTAACAATGACGTGAATGAAATGATTTAGGATAAAACTAAACACCAAACTACGCACTAAAAGACAGATGACTCAGTCTGCTCTCTCATCTGAGATGAGAAAGCAGACTGGTACTGGTATGGTTCTGCCATCTGTCAGCTTTGATGTGTTGTGAAATTTGAAAATGTAAAACTTGCCATCTGTTGGCTCACACAGGGTTCCCACTCAAAAGTAATAAAAAAATTCCCTGACTTTTCCAGGTTCTCCAGGTGGTTTTTAAAGTTTTTCAGAGTCGCATGTTGCAAAGAATTGTTACATTTCATTCCATTCCATTCGTTTTTCTCACCAAAGCACACACTTGTAAATTCTTTACGTAATTTGTCTTTATAAAATTACCTGCTTTTCATTAATAACAACTAACCATGTACATTATTTTCTGTACCAAAGTTCCGTGAACTTTTGTGAATACTACCCACACGGAATTTGTAAATACATTCCCATAGAAACGGGTCATATGTAAGAAAAATCTATCAGTTGAATAGTTTCAGTTTTTCTATAACACAATGCAGCTAAGCTTAATGATTGAATGGCTCTGTTCAAAGAAACATATTTCAAGAGAACCAACAGACAAAGGACTTTGATCCATCATTTGGTTGGTTCTCTTGTGAAGTGTTTCTTCAAGCAGGAGCCATTGTGCCTAATTGTTCCATGTTATAACAACTGTCTGCAGAAATTGAACAAAAGCTTAATAACTGGCAATTTAAAAATTCAATTTTGCATCTTTTTTTGGAGAATAAAGGAAATACTTAATATAACTGAAAGTAAGATCTACCAAATTGTAGGCAGGCAGTAATTGCAAGCAAAAGTTTGAAATCTTGAAAAATAAGATTTTTTGGCAAAATAAAGTATCCATTGATTTTTACAAAAAAAAGGGGGTAATTTTCCCTGACTTTTACAAAAAATGGTAATTTTCCCTGAGTTTTCCCTGATTTTTGGAACCATTTTCAAATTCCCTGAGAATTCCAGGTAGAGTGGGAACCCTGCTCACAGTTTGCTACAGTAGAAAATATTGGGTAATTTTGTGTAAAAAACTGGCAATTTATGTAAAAATATTTTTAAATAATGTGAAAATATGTAATATATATAGTAAAACAGTAAATATGTATAATATTGACAAAAAACCTCAAATATGTAAAAATATTTAATTACATATTAATTCCACAGCTCCATTTTATCTTGTTATAGGTCTACCAACCTTTTGGTCTGTGGTTTAGCACCTCAGACCAAGAGGGAATCTTTTATCTCCCATTCAACACACATGACTACATCATCTCAGCATTTTCCCATTAACTTTTTCTTCTACCAAAAAAGAACCTGTCTCAGTTCTAATGCCTGCATTAATAATTATATTTTGCCAGTGAATCCACATATTTTCTCCATATGTCCATCCCAGAAATCCACCTATTCCCCCTCTTACCATTATACCTGCAGCAGTTTCTTATTGCTGCAGATCAGTACACTTCACACACAACTTTTGTTGCCATAAAAGAAGGTAGGTTTAAATACTGCATTGTATATAAGAGTAAAATTCTTTGGCTACCCTCTTGTTTAATGAAAATGTTTTTTATACACCTGATAACAGATTTTTGTTGCCTCACCAAATCTGTTGTTAAGTTCCTTATCAAGCTTTCCACTCTCATCAATACAGTATAACATGAACACCATGCCATAAATTCAAATCTGAAGTAGATAGGATGATGTGAAATTCCATTGATATTTATTCTACATCAAGTGTTATGCAGATATGAATAGAACCTACATTTGATGATGGTATGTTTGATTACAGTGGAATGTATAAAAAAACATACGGATAAATTATGCTTTCACATATTACAATGAATGAAAATGTTTTAACCTACTTACATAACTTAATGTTATACGACAGCATAGGGAGTATGAAAAATATATGATTTTACTGTCAAAAATGCAAAAGTTCATAAATAAACACTCAAATAAAATAACATTAACACAATATTTAATTCACTTCCAAAAACATGCTTTAAAATTCCAAATTATGATTCATATTTTGAATAAAGCTCATGTTGAGAATTGGCTTCCTAGTTTTTTAATTCAAGTACTATTCAAAAACTTCTATTATGGGAATTCTTACTAGGAAATTTTTTATTTCAATTGCAAATTTTCGAAGAAAACTCTTCTTCTTCAGGCTGTCTTTTGTTGACACTTTTCCCCTTCACTATCGCCAACAAAAGGCATCCTGAAGAAGGAGAAGAGTTTTCTCCGAAAAATTGCAATTAAAATAAAAAATTTCCTAGTAAGAATTCCCATAATAGAAGTTTTTGATTAGTAATTATAATTCATATTTTTTTGTTGTTTTGTTTTAAAAAGGAAAATTTCGGATATCAAAGTTTATTGAATGAGAAAATAATAATAACTTAATAATATCTCAATAATGAGAGAATCTCATTTTGTTTGAGGTCTTGATCCACTAGCATCAGAATGAATACATCTAAATACATACATATGCAATCACTAAGCTGTTCCCTGAGAATCAGAGGTTAGCTCCACAAAGAAATACAAACTACCAGATAAATTTTTAACTGATTATTTACTTACTGTTGCCGTATCAAACTTCTCCATTTACAGCAATCTTGACACACAACTCGGGCTTCACTGACATCACAAGACCACATGACGTACACAAGACCTTCTATCACATGACGTACACAAGACCTTCTATATTTCATACTCATAATCTTTTCCTCATGCAGACACTCCTGAATCTGATCCTCCCATGACTTCCTCTAGCTTTCCTTCCTGTCACTTGGGCTAAAAAAAATTGTTAGTAAGCATCGCCATTCCTCATTCTTTCAACATGGCCAAACCACCAAAGCATATTAGTCTCCACGTTGCTAACAACATTTTGCTTAACATTATTCAACTGCAACACATCTTCATTCCTCACGTGATCAGACCATGTCTTGTCCCCCCTACCTAACGCATTTCTCCCACACACAAACAACCCCTATGTTTCTTCTGCAGTAGCCAGGTTTCGCTGCCATACGTCAGAGTAGGAACAATTACACTTTCATACACGGCCATGCGGGACTCTCTTGAGAACCCATCATTTCTGTTAAAACCTCCCTAAGTAGCTATTTTCAATTAATTTACTTGCCTACTAATCTCACCGACCAATTTGTTCTCTCTGTCAAACATGCTGCCTAAATACACAAACTCATACACCTGCTCAATCACTGTGCCATTTACACTTATATTATATCACATTCAGTGCTAACAGTTTCTCGCTCAAAAGCCATAACTTTGGTTTTTCCCTTATTTATACTCAGTCTGAATTTCATGCAAACTTCATACATCTGGGACAGCATACTCTGCTACTCACTCTTGCTCTCTGCCAACAGGACTATGTCTGTTAATTCTAACCATTTTACATCTACATGGTTAGAATTAACAGCATTTATGCCCCTTAATGAATTTTAATGCTGAGAAATATTTTGACAAGCCACCCATGTAATGTTGCTCTTTAAATACCTGCTTCAAAGATGATTTAATCCTTACACACAGACTCAGATCTTCATATCATTCAACTATCAATTTCACCCAGACCAAAATGCTGAGTAATACAGCTTTTATGTGCAGTGAAAAATAAAATTACAGCTCTTGTGAAAACTGCAACAACACTGCTTTGCTTATTCACTGTGTGTTCTTACTATGTGTGTTTTAAAAACTATATTCATTCGGCAGCAGAAATGTGTGTGCATATATATTTGCTCCACAAGTGAAAGATTTTTATTGAGTTGCTATACTAAAAGTCAGTGCATAGGATTCATGCTATGACACTATAATTTTTTGTTATCTACCGATACATTACTGAATTCTTAATATTTTAAGCTAATTAATGTTTTAATTTCCTTCTTAACCTTTTTTTCAAACAATGTATTAATGGTTCTCTTAAGTGTGGAAGGTCAGAGCCATTAGTAGTATTACTGTTGTTTTTTCAATTACAACTACTTCATCCAATAATTTTTTTTATATGATTACTAGAGCCCAGATTATATGCAATTACATATTTTAGCTATTTTTAATGTGCATATAAAAGCATAATAAGTGTAAATTACCGGTAAAAAATGCACATTTCAAGCAAAATAATTTTAGACTTTGTTTTATCTTTTAATGTACACTTACTTAACATGTTTACTTTACACACACACACACACACACAAAAAAGGACAGGCTTTAATATCCCAAGATCTGCAAAAGCAAGCCCAAACTGAATGAACTTCTAGTTGGTTGATTAAAGGATCCGTAGACACTGAAACCAAGCGAATGAAAAAACCCAACAATAAACTACCTTATGCCACACATGGCAGGAAGAATCATGGCACCAGAACTGTCCCCTGCCAGACTCCAATACAAGGGCTGAGATGCTTTGATGTTTGAAATTTCCTTCCGATTTCCCCAAAATCTAAGGCAAAATTCATACACAGGTGTCTTCAAAAACAGCAAGCAACATTTAGTTTTGTGAACTGGTTTTCAAAATCGAAAGCATCTTCTTAGAAGTAAAAGTGGTGCAATAGAAAGAATAAAGTTGAAAATGCCATTTCCATCATCCAAGTGAAACTGGAGAAAAAGCTGACAGGAAATTAAATGCTGTTTTAAATAAGAATTCTGAGTTTGTGGAATTGAAAAAAATAATGATTTTATTAATGTTGATGGTTGGAAATTGCCATCATAAGTTCCAACAATGAAAGCGAAACACTTTAAATACTGTCCAATAATGTCTGTAAATGTAGAGAGAACATTTTCCACAATTAAAATGATTTTGGCGGACAAACAACAAAACCTAACAGCTGAACACTCAGAAAAATGTATTGTTGCCAGTTGCAAAAATAAATAAACATTGTGTATGAAACTACATATCATTTAAAAAATATTTTGCTTAGTAATTACATCAGTTATTACTTAATTATTAGTTACTGTATTAATTTGTGTGGTTCATCAATTCAGAAATGCATATTTTACATTTTAAGTGCACATTTCATGTGCTTCAAGTGCATAATACTTTGCTGTTCTTTTTAGGTCATATAATCTGGTCTTTAGCAATTACACATGTATAGTATTTTCAGAATCAGGTTTTCATTTTCCAAGTTCCAATCATCAGTGTGCTGAAATTGACTTTTAATATTTTCATAGTGTCGGCCACCTCTTTTTGGTGGTAGTTTTTATTGCTTTTGATATAAATCTCATATATTGCTGCTTTTCCCGTGGTTCTTGATCAGGATTCACTTATCTCTAATTTATAACACTGGTTCCAGGAAAGAGATAGAACTACCACTGTAGAACAAACACAACACCCACTACCTCATACAGCATAAAACATTACGTCAAAACGAAACACTTAGCCAAGCCCTTGCTTTTACCCACTCTATGGGGAGGGCAGCAGTTGTGTGATCATAGTTTGTCCAATATACAGGGTGTCTGAGAATTATTGGACACATTACAAAATTATATAAAACAAAACATTAAACAGATACAAAATACTGACTGTACTAACTTACAATGTAACTACACAAGTTAATAAATTTCGATGTAAGATCCCTTGGTTGCTTGTAGTACGTCCAAGCAATACTCAGTTTCATGCCATGTATTGGCAAGCATCTGAGGAGTTATGGAATTAATAGCAGCTGTGATACACTGCTTTAGTTCCTGCAAATCAGTACAAGGCGTCTGATAGACACGACCCTTCACATAACCCCACATGAAATAATCCAATGGAGTTAGATATGGAGAGCGAGGAGACAACGGAATAGGACCACCACGCCCAATCCATCTTTTGGGGAAATGCTTATTTAGGCACTTACGTACACACGTTGTGACCAATGCTGAGGCACGCCGTCTTGTTGGAAAACGACGTTGTCATATCTTTCAATCTGGGGCATAGCGAAATTGTCTAGCATATCCAAGTAAACTTTGTCAGAAACTTTCATTAACTTGGTTAACCGTCTCACTGCTGACACTAGGCCTACCGGCTCCTCCACGATGTTCCACATTGCCAGTTTCTTTTAACTGTTTCATCCACTGCTTAATTGAATTCGTTGACAGAGAATTACAACCGTACTCTAAACGGTACCATTTCTTAACTTTGATGACAGATTTTAATCCCGCAAGCCATAACACATGCATCGCTTTCTGCTGTACGGATGATATGACTACTGACTGTGCATTTCTCATACATTCCTCATCAGGCCACACCTAGCGCCATCTATCGTATTCTGGGAATAACAATTCTACAAAACAAAAATATAGAAACTGTGTTAGTAATACGTGACATAGAAAAACAGACAATGCTCATAGTTTTTTTGTACATAATTTTGCAATGTGTCCAATAATTCTTGGACACCCTGTATATTTACGTCTCTCTCTCTCTCTCTCTCTCTCTCTCTCTCTCTCTCTCTCTCTCTCTCTCTTTCTCTCTCTCTCTCTCTCTTGGTTCTTTGCATTTGGTTTCATAGATCATGTTTTTGACTGCTATACCCAAGTACATTGCCAACTTTTTCAGTCTACTTATTTTCTCCTATACCTGTTGTGCTTGAATTGGTAAATATCTTTCCAATAAATGACCTTAACTGCTACCATTTTACACATCTATGGGTAGTGTAAGTTCTTAGCTACAAGAGAAACTGTTTTTAGCTTAAATTATTTTGTGTACTTGATAGCCTATGTAGTCATGTTGTTTAATTAAGTGAATATCCAGGAACGGAATCTTCTTCTGCTGTTCCACCTCCAATGTTAATTTCACAATAATTTTTCTTGACATTTTAATGGATCTTTCAATGATTCCATGTTAACCATATATCATCATCTAATCTAATGTTTTTGGAAACAAATGTTACCAGCTATGGCAGTGAACGGCAAGTTTCAAAATTGTGAAAATAATTACAGAAACGAAGCAATATATAGAAGAAAAGTATAAATAACTTATCATACAAAAACACAATACGATAGGAACTGCAATAGATTATTTACTGAATAAGAAAACAACTGATATATGGTTACAACTGTAAATGATTAAGAAAAAGTCAATACCTTCTATTATAAACAAACCCCACTGAAAGTGCACATATAAATTTTTCACTTAAATACAGTAAAAAGCAAATATGCATCTCCAAAGAACTTTAGAAAAAGAGATAATTAAATGTTGAAACTAGAATATTTAAATTAAAGTGCAGAATGCTATAAATTCCAAAATTTGCAGCTACACTGACCACACATAAAAATACAAAAATTAGCATAATAACAAGAAAATAAAAAATATGAGAAAAAAATAGCACTTATAAACAACCCAAACTTAAACATAAAAGAAGTACATAAAAGCAATCAGATAATTTTGAATACAGCACACAAACTGTGTTAATAAGAAATCAGCTTTACTGTAACTATAAATATATTTATAGCTACAATAAAACTCTGGAAGATTCAAAAAATGTTCACAAACATAAATCCATCTCTCTACATAACATCTATCAAGTTCAACACATTTTTGCCAATCTTAAATAAGATATTTTACATCAGTGCTCCAAAATCCCTTGCGAAGACTCTGGAGTGCAGCACAAATAGTGCTTGCAATGCTGCTATCACCGTAAAAATTGTATCCCGTGATTTATTATTTACAGGGCCAAATAGGTGACACAATAATGGGAAATAGTTCAACTGATGCTAATGATAATCTTCATTCGTCATATTCATTGTGGGGCCATTAGCTGGCATGTGGAGTCTTCTGTAGTGGTTCTGTGCTTATCCTGAGTTGATATTCATACCAAGAAGTCTGTGAAGCAATTCATTTTTCTAAAAGGATGCATGCAATGACTTTACCCACAAAAGGCTCATTTGTCACAATACACAAAACTAGTTTATTACCAAAAGTTCGGTAGCACTGCAGAATTTTATCATGAACAGTTTTCTGAGACTTTTTCATATCCTTGTGTCATCATCTTAGAAACCAGAATTAACCAGGTCGCTTATGTAAGTTCTTTCCATGTTTCCACCAAAGTACGAAGGGCATCCTGAAAGTAATGCCTCCTCCTTAGTAACTTCTGAAATTTGAAGTGATTTTAATGTCACTGCACTGACATGTACTATGATATGTTATCAATGTGGGATTTTTTTTATCAGAATCAGGAATAAGGATCATGAATGACAGAGAAAAGTGGCGAGCCATAATTGAATTCCTGGAAAAAGAGGAATGTGAGGCTCCAGAAATCCACAGAAGACTCGTGGCGATGTATGGAGCTGCCACAATCAATATCAGTAATGTCCAAAGATGGATGAAGAGGTTTCGAGAGTGAGAAAGTTCAGTGTCGACAAATAATGGGGTAGAAGACCTAGAACTGCAGTGACAGATGCCAACAGGCAACAAGTGAAAGATCTCATCACAGCTGATTGTTGTGTCACCACCAGAAGTTGCAACAATAAACAGTGCTCACTATTTACAGACATCTAAAAGTTAAAGGAAACTATTTGAAGGAAAAGATGTGACATTCCACTTTATAGTGTTGTTTTACACTATGATAACGTACCTCTCCACACCTCAATGCAGACTTCACAGGCTATTGCCAAAATGGGGTGGTCGGTGATCCCCCCCCCCCCCCCCCGCCCTACAGTCCTGATTTGGCTCTCTGACTTATCCTGTTTGCACCTTTGAGAAACACCCTTTGTGAGGAACATTTCGATGATGTGACAGACATTAAACTGGCTGTGAACTCATTGGTGAAACGGTTCAAAGATGGCGGAAATGTATAGAAAGTGATGAACAATACTTTGAATAGGCTAGTATTATTAACAATGTGTCCAAGTATTTTGCCACCAAGTTTCACATTTTTGCTGCTAAAAATAAAAATGTTATGAGGGACGAGGCATTAATTTCAGGATGCCCTTCCAATTTTTTTTTTTTTTTTTTTTACTGTAAGCCAATCAAACTGACATTGAACATGAGAGATCCAATTCATTAAATTATACTGAAGTTGTACAACTAACAAATTGTATTATTTCAGTAGCACATACATTCACCACAGGCCACGCTCTCGCTAAAACTAGTATCCATTCTAGGTCTTGTCGCTCCAGGGTCATTCCCTAAACAGTCTGAGTAGGTGCTTTTCAAGTGCTTTCCTATATCTCTGAAAATACAGTGTTTTTCATCTTGAGGCAGTTGCATGTCCTTTTGGGCAAACAAACTAGTCATACACGTTTTTCCGACCAACACTCCTGGAATCTGTGGCAGATGATCTTAAGCATTTCATGACACATCTTTTTGAGTTGAAAAAAAAAAAAAACATGCGTACATATCACTAAGATGTTCTCTGAGATTTAGAGGTTAGCTCCTCAAAAAAAAAAAAACTTGTCTACCAGATTAAAGTTTTAAACTGCTGGAACTAGGTTTTACTTACCGTCGATGTATCAAACATCTCTGTTTACTACTGATCACCACATATGATCACTCAACCGATCCCATGATGCACACAACTCAAGCTTCACTGACATCTATCACACATCTCACACAAGACCTTTTGTACTTCATACTCATAATCATTTTTTGCATAGACATTCCTGAATATGATCATCCAAGATTTCCTTGGCCTTCCTCTATTCTTTCATTTCTGCCACTTGGACTGAATAAATTCTCTTAATAAGCATCTCACCACTCATTCTTCCAACATGGCCAAACTACCTCAGAATATTTGTTTCCACCTAACTAACAACATTTTACTTCACATTACACATCTCACTCTATTCTGTGATACTGATGACCACACATAATCACTCAGCCTATTCTGTGATAAAGGTGATCATGTAAAATCATATGGCCTTTACTGTGATACTGATCACTACATAAGATCACTCAGCCTATCCTGTGATACTGCCGATTGTACATAATCCTTAATCAACATCATCTGAAAGTTCTCCAGCTGTGATAATAGTCACAAGAGTTCTGCAATTTTTTATTTATTATTTTTTTTTGAGGAAATGGTAACATTTGGATGCAATTTGCAATTATTTCTCATGAGTTAAGTGATTTAAAATTTTGATTTCTAACATCTGTTACAAGAAATTATTTTGAATTTTTTTATCTCATCAATCAGTTAATCCCCACTTTAAAATACAGTAAATTTCTGGCCAGCTAGTTCTTTGAATATTTGAAAAGGAATCCAAAATTTTGATATATTTCCTCAGCAGCTCTGTACTTATCAGTTAAGCCCTTTTATGATGAAGTCAACTGACATGAAAAATTCATTCCAAAAAATAATACCTTCTCGGCCCTCACTACAGTATTTTGTAATGGCAAAATTACCCTTTCCTTCACTTTTTTCTGCTGTAAATGCAGAGTCAATTTTTGTACTGTAAACATTTCTTCCATCAAAGAAAAAAAAAAAAAAAAAAGAACATTCTTGCCTTTTTGCTGGTGATTAGTGAGTTAATTGATAAGGAAATAGATGTTTCCCATTTCAACACGGACTGTAACATTTCTTCCTTAAAGACTTATACAGTTGTCTTGGTAGCAATTAGAATCTTAATCTGAACTGTGGCCACTGTAATGCCAGTAGAGAACTTTGCATACAGAACTCCTGATATCATTTTTGACTTTCTCAGTGAAGATTTTTTTACTAAAGTATGAAAACCAAACTGCAATTGAAGAAAATATACTTAAACAAGAAAGCTAACACTGAATTCTAAAGTGCAATGAGCACATCTTTTGAATCCTTTCCTACACACAAAGAATTTTTCAAAGAGGATATTCAGAAAATGAGAAAATCAATTAAAAAGAAATGCCTTTACTTCCATGGGCTATGCTTATTTAAAATACGCAATATTAACACTCTTTTTCATAGTGAATGGGGCCCATTACATAAGGAATTTTCTCAGCCAGATTCCTAGAACTGGTAAAACATTTGAGAATAGAAACAGAAATATGTGCTTCCTAAGTGGTGAAAGAGCCATTACAACAAATCAAAAACTGTATAGGCATAATTTTCCTAAAATAGGAAGATGCTTGAACTAAAATATATATTTTTTTAAATCAAACAGTAAGAAGCAGAGGGAGGAAAGTGCAATACAACTTCATGCATCAAGTAGAAAAAGTGTGTAGTATTTAGAGAAGAAAGTGGGACCAAAACGTATTTCATAGTCAACACTATTCTACCAAAAAAAAAAAAAAAAAAAGGCTTTTTCCCCTATCAGATGTTTACCATCAGCAGTATTCTTGCAAACAGAATATACATGGATGGTAGATTTCTAACAATAGAATTGTGCATCATAAAAAGTAGAAAATCCACATACAAAGAAGCAATCTTTATGGCAGAAGCTATGTGATTGGAAAAAGATTTTTCAAATACCACTTTTAGAAACAGAGCTATACCAATAGAAGTTTACGCACATATACCCCTAATAAGAAAACTTGGTATTATTTGAAGCGGATAATGCTCACATTTGTTAGAACAGCATGAATGGCATACAGTACAAAAAGATTTTTTCAATCAGACTTTTAAAAGCAGAAATATCAGGAAAAATATAATATACATTTACACAGCTAGTGGCAAAACAGAACATTTATTAAGAGCAGGAAATATACCAAAGAGTTTTCTGTCATGAGTGGTATCTGATTAACAAATAATTTGTTCAGTTGCCCTTTTGAAAGCATTGATATAGCTTTCTGAAAGATTGGAAATTATATGGACAATATTCTTCCCCATGACCACTACAAGCACAAACAGAATTTTTCAAATTGCACTTTTAGATGTTGAAATATCTGGGAAAATATAGACATTTATGCCCTCTAATGAGAAATTTGAAAAAGAAACAGTACATAAAGTGGCTTTTGTGACAAAGGGTATCAAAGATAAAAAATTGTTTCAATCAAAATTTTGGAAGCAATGGTATGAAATAAAATATATTTTGAATTTAATAACATCTGCATTTACACCCCATACCACAGAAGTTATGCATTGGAAAAAGACGCAAAAGACAAGGATAATCCTTTTCACAGTTCAGGTGTCCCAATGAAAAAAAAAAAAGAATTTTTCAAACTGGACTAATCGGTATAGAGATATGGTGTCTATGGGTGGAAGCACATAGTCATAATGTATACATGTACTTTGTTTTTCAAAAGACAAGCAAAAAAAATTAAGACAAAAAGAAACAACTAAAACAAGATATGCACAAATAAACTTCAATGGCCCACAATTAGGATATAAGTGTTTTAGTTACTTGAGGAGCTTGGGGTTCTCCTTGAGTGCTAGGAGCCCCTGGGATTTATTCCCAGCAAAATTACCCTCTTTGCAGCCCTGCTTTTGACTTCAGGTCTTCGAACACTAACTACACTACACAGCACACACGATGTGATACTACTTAATCAGTTCATCAATCAGGAACTTCTTCCATGTTGTTGCAGGCCACCTATTGAACATAAATGTTCCTTTGTATGAGGGGTAAAGGTGATCAGGTGGAATGCAACAACTACTGTGGTATCAGCTTGCTGATTGTGCCAGGAAAAGTGTTTAAAAAGGTCATTTTTTGATAAGATACACTGCACTATATTAGAGAAAAGGTATGGTATGATCAAAATGGTTTTATACCTAGTAAGTGCAGAACCAATCAATTTTTTCATTATATTGGTTGTCGGAAAAGTCATGACGTATTTTGGAACCCGATGGCAGTTGGGCGGTTTTGAAAGTACTAGAGGCATGCGCAGCTCTGTTATCGCTATGGCATTCGACAGGTGCCAGTTCTGGCTGCAGTCTAAAAGGAATAGTTAGCGATTTGGTTAATTTGCGGAGATTTGACATCAAGTTGAAGATGGAAGACCAAACTGTGCATTTTCGCCATATTTTACTGTTTTACTTCCATAAAGAAAAGAATGCGCGTCACGCTTGTGAAAAGCTGCGTAAAGTGTACAGTGATAATGCTCTACAAGAACATCAGTGCCAGTGGGGTTTGCAAAATTCTGTGCTGGTGATTTTGACCTCAACGATGCCCCTCAGTCCAGGAGGCCCACCGAGGTTGTTGATGACCAAATCAAGGCATTGATGGAGTCAAATCCACATTACACGACACGAGAGATTGCAGACACATTGCACATCCATCATTCAAGCGTTCACGACCACCTGAAGAAGCTGGGATACGTAAGCAAGCTGATGTGTGGGTTCCTCATGAACTCAAAGCAGCTCAATTGATGGCACGTATAAACATCTGCGATATGCTCATTAAATGTGAGGGAAATGATCCTTTTTTAAAGCGACTGATAACTGATGACAAAAAGTGGATTGTGTACAACAATGTGCTGTGCAAACGGTCTTGGTCATAACGTGCTGCTTCGCCTCAAACGACATCCAAAGCAGACATTAATCAGCGGAAGGTTCTGGTCTCAGTGCGGTGGGATTTTAAAGGTGTCGTGTTTTTTAGCTCCTACCACAGAACCAAACAATCAATTTGAATGTGTACTGTCGGCAATTGAATAGTTTGAACGAATCCATCATTCAGAAACATCCAGAGCTCATTCATTGTAAAGGTGTTGTGTTCTATCATGACAACGCGAGACCACACACAAGTTTGATCACCCGCCAAAAATTATTGGAGCTTGGGTGGGATGTGTTGCCACACCCAGCATACTCGCCTGACCTTGTGCCATCAAACTTCCACTTGTTTCGCTTTCTTCATCAGTCCTTGCGTGGTATAATGTTCAATTCAGATGAGGCTGTAAATCAGGACCTTGTACAGTTTTTCGCCATGAAAGACAGGTCCTTCAATGAACGAGGCATTCTGCAGCTCACTGAAAGATGGCAAAAGGTTATCGTACAAAACGGGCATTATATCATTGTTTGAGTTTTGTTCTTTCTATCAATAAATGACCTTTGCAAAACATGGCTAAAATATGTCATGACTTTTCCGACAACCCAATATATACTAACTGAAAAGTGCTTGTCTGTTAGTTTTTGCTGCTTTTGTAGATTTGGAGAAAGCTTGTGCAGAGTGGACAGAGTACTTCTGTGGAAGGTCTTAAATAATTATGGATAACTAGGAAAATGAGTTATGGAGTATGTTGCCCAGGATAAACAAGTTTTGTATGAACAGCAAGAATAAAAAATAACAGATGGACTGAAATAGTAACAGAATGGAGACCATACCAGAGAGAAGATGGATGGATGATATAAACAAAACTGTAGGAAAGCTGTGGAATACTTGGAAAGAAATGAGGAAAACCTATAGCCTTAATTGACTATAAAAAGGATTGGAAGAAGAAGAACTGGGAATATCTGCTTGAATATGTGAAAGCTATGTATGCTGGCCAAAAAGCATGCATGTACATGAAAGGTGTTTTATTGAAATGATTTTCTATTGATGCAGGGGGTCACACAAGGTTGTGTGTAATATCACCATCCCTGTTTGATATATTTATGTATGCATGCATGACCTCAAAATAAACAGTATTGGTTTGTATCTTGGAAATTTCTGTGTGTCCTAGTTGCTGTATGCTGATGACACAGTCCTTTTGGCAGAAAGCAAATATAAGTTATAGAGTATGTTGCCCAGGATCAACAAGTTTTATATGAAATTCATGCACAGTATAAATAAGGGGGAAATCAAAGTTATGGATTTTGAATGAGGAACTGTTAGTACTGAATACCAGTGCTAGAATGGACAAAGCCCGAAGCCTGAAAGCCCGAAGCCGAGCACGACTCCAAATCGGACTCAGGCTGCGTAACATTTACTGCGGTTTGGGCTCAGGCTCTGAGAGATTGAGAGAAATAATCTTCTTCTTTATATTAAATGTAATTTTGTATGATTTAATATGAGATTTTTCTTACAATTTCTAGTTGATAAAAAGAATTCTTCCACAACTGGGTCTGGGAGGGCAGTGGGGACTCGGAATGGCTATTTATTCTGGGCTTGGGTAACAAATTCCATATGCCATGCATTAGCGTATTTCTGACAGAAGAAGAAAAACCTTCAAGAATAATAGATACTTGATAGCAGATAGCACGCAGGAGAAATTTTGCCATCTACTTCCATATGACAGCTGCCTTCTAATTCCATTGTGCAACATACGTAGATTGCTGCACTACCCGATCTTTCCGGATGTCCGGTCCTCCAAAAAATTTCAGGAAGAAAGAAATGGTCAACGAAAATCAGGTGGTTATACTATAGAAACAGATAAAAGGCCCCTTCTCTACTTCTCAGTTGAGAAAGACATCAATTAATTGCAGGGGGAAGGAGAAAGTGGAAGTCTGGAAGAGGAGATTATTATTATTATTATTATTTTTTAATGCCTAAAATGGATAACCATAGTTTTAGGGCTGGTTCAGGCAGGGCCTGACACACTTCGGGATCTGGCTCTTGATTGAGTCCAAACTCAGCACTGCGGAATGCAGAATCAGTTTACAGTGGTGTGCAAAAGTAGTGCATCACCTCCAAAACAGTGAATTTTTAAGTTAATTTTTTTTAACTAGTAACTAATTTTCAAAGTTATTTCATCATTTGTATGTCATTAGATGTAAAATTTAATGGAGGTTTCAAAAATGTCTTAGTTTTGCCTGTAGCTACTTCTGTTCTGAAAATATGACATAAAATATGAGGTTTGACAAACACATTGAAATTCATGTTAGCTGCACATCAGTTGCTAAAGCCAATCATAGACATTCTTTTACCTGATTCCTAATCCTACTCCAGCGTTTATAAGGGTTGGCATAAAGAGCTATGAGAGAATTGTAATGGTCGCTTTTTGTTGTTATTAGGGTATAATTTGTGTACATTCTCAATGGCTAAAACTGAGGTATTGTCCACAGCGGACAGTAAAAAATAGTTGTTCTGTATGAAGAGGGATATTCTTCAAGGCAAATAGCTGAAAGAGTGAGCTGCAATCAATCTACAGTTATTAGGCTTCTGAAGAAAGAAAAATACACTGGTGATATTAAAAATATGTGGTGCAGTGGAAGGCCCAGGTTCACTACAACCAGGCAGGACAGAGTGCTCAGAAAGCTAAGCTTGGCAGACAGGATGCTCAGTTCACCTGAATTGCTTCAAAAATGGTGTGAAGAGACTAATGTTACTATTAGTACATCTACTGTTAGGAGGAGACTGCTTCACTATGACTTACACGGCTGCAAAGGCAGGCATAAACCACTGTTAACTGCAAATCAAAGACAGCGTAGACTTCAGTGGGCAAAACAGCATGTCTCATGGACAACCAATAAATGGGGAAATGTTCTTTTCAGTGATGAATCAGAATTTTGCCTTAATGAGAATTAGAGCAGTGCTTGTGTAAAGGGATTCAAACATGAAGAATTCCACTCAAATTCACATTAGCTGCATATAAGTTGTTACAGCCAATCATAGACAGTCTTTTACCTGATTGGTTGCTTAGTGACTACTGTTAAGCATCCGGTAAAGGTCATGGTTTGGAGCTGGATGTGTGCACATAGCGTTGGGAACCTCCATATTGTCGATGGTACAGTAAATGCCCAGAAATACATCTGAATTTTAGAAAACAAGATGCTACCATCATCTAGAAGACTTTATGGCAGCAATTTTAATTAATTTTTCAAGATGACAATGCTCCCTGTTCATGCTAAAGTAGTGAAAAGGTGGTTTCAGGAAAAAAATGTTCAGCATCTTGATTGGCCAGTACAATCACCAAACTTAAACCCAATTTAAAATTTGTGGTTCAAAGTGCCGTATGAATTGTTAAAAAAAAAAAAGACAACAACCAAAATTCAACTCATTAAAGAAGTAATTCAAATTTATAATCATATTGTTCAACACAATCTTTTACAAAACCTAGTTCACAGTATGCCAGTAAGATGCAAAGCTGTGATTAAAGCTAAAAGGCTGGGCAACAAAATATTAGGTACATTTTATAATTTTGGTTCATTATATTTCTTTATTTAAATGTTATTTCATTACTTTCAAATTACAGAAACAATTTATTGCTGTAAACCTAAGTATTGAATAAATGATCCTTTTCATAATAACTTCGACTTGGTCATAATTTTTGTAATGTATCTTAAAAACAGAAACAGCTACAGGCAAAACTAAGACATTTTTGTAATCTCCATTAAAGTTCACATCTAATGACATATAACTGATGAAATAACTAGGAAATTCACGGTTTTTGCAAGTGATGCAATATTTTTGCACACCACTGTAAATGGACAGACTTTGGCCAGGTGAATCAACTTTGTGTGTTCAGGAAGTATGCTTGACGGAGAAATTATATAAGATAATGAACTCAGCTTGGAGAGTCATGTCTGCCTTAGGAGGATTTCAAAGGACTGATGGGTTCTCAAGAAATTGAAAGTGTAATCATTCTTACTCTGTTATGTGGAACTGAAACTTGGGTACCACAGAAGAGATGTAGGAGTCTTTTGTGCGCTGAAGACTTGTGTTATTCACAGGAGGGTTGTGGCAAG
Organism: Macrothele yani; assembly: GCA_039090855.1. Lineage (NCBI taxonomy): Eukaryota > Metazoa > Arthropoda > Arachnida > Araneae > Macrothelidae > Macrothele > Macrothele yani. Next base: position 153,899,252 of record CM077011.1, read on the forward strand.
ACAAGTTCTGATCATGTGAGAAACGAAGATGTGTTATGGACAGGACCAAATTTAAATAAAATTTGCTCCTGGGGTGTTTTCAAAATTTGCCCTCCCCCCGCACTTTCTACTCATTATTTTTCTTTTATATATTGGTATTTTATTAGAAATTTTCGTATTTCATTTTGATAAAATTTTTAAAAAGTGCCTTTATTTTTATTATTGCTTATTATTTAGGAAATTTTAAAACTAACGTAATCATGACGGAGGTTGCATCTCAATATGTCCAAACCTGAACTTGTATCTTTGCCCCCCCCACCCTACAGGAAAGATTCCTGCCTATGGCTCTTGCTCTGCCCCCCCCTCCATTCATAGTACTGGAATGTTGTAAGCAATGGAAAGGAAATGAACCACGGGTGCTAGGCTGAGGTGACAAGCTACAGCATTTCTCAAATAAAGAGCAGGAAATCTCAAACTGCATACAGGACTTTTCTCTCAATTTTTGATTATAAATATAGTACTGCAAAATAACAATTAATGTTTAATTTTTACCAAATTTTGGAGTCATATAATTGCACAGATCAGAAGGAAATTTTGCACCTGGGCTGTAGCCTAGTCAGCCCCCTTCCCTAAATACGGCACTGGTTGTGGATGTGTAATGTGGAGCAAAATGCTGCTAGTAAGGGTGGAGACAAGCATTTTGTGGAGGTTGACCATATTGAAAGAATAAGTGATGAGGTGCTAAGAGAATTAATTTCATCTAACTGGCAGGGAAGAAAGGTAGCGGAAGGCCAAGGAAATCATGGGAAGACCAGATTCAAGAATGACTGCAAGAAAAAAGAATAAGGACTGTGAAGTACAAAAAGTCTTATGCGGATGAGACATGCTATGGTTATCAGTGAAGCTCAAGTTGTGTACCAAGAGCGCTATAAATGGAGATATTTGATAAATAAACAGATGAGTTAAATCCAACATCGGTAACTTTGATTTGGCAGATGATCTTGCTTTGAGGAGCTAACATCTGGATCTCAAAGGACACCTTAGTGTTATGTGTGTATGTACAGACTACAAATGAAGTTTCAGATACCAGCCTAGTTCTGCATACATATATTTTAATTGGAAGGCAAACTGATTTCATCCTGCTGGCTAAAGAAGACCTGAGGGCCAATTTATACTTCCTGCTAGGCTTTCAGCACTGCCAGATGGAACACAAGAACACCAGCCAGGAATCTGTCAGACATCATACATTGGTTTATTCAAGAAAAAAATACATTTGGTTACAATTAGACATAAATAGTGACTGCATGCATATATGAGGGCAGTTAAAAATTTAGTTGCATGTGCCCACAATTTTTTTCTATGAAAGATATCTGGATGCAATGTGGGGGCACCACTTGTACTTCCTCCTCGAAGCCACTGTGTAAACTTTGTCAATGTGACGGAAACAGTTCATCTGTTATTACTAGTGAAAGATGTCTTGTCCGTTGGAAGTAGCGTCCAAATTCGAAATCCGTACAGTGATCCGTTTTTTGTGGGCCAAAAAGTTGAATCCCACTGAAATTCAACGCCAATTAATTGAAGTGTACGGTGACAAACCATTTTCGCAGTAGGCGATTGCAAAATGGTGTTTGTTGTTCGAGAAAGGACAACAGATATTGAAGACAATTACCAGGAGGGAAGGCAGTCAACTTCAACAACTAATGGAAACGTGGACTTCATTAACGAATTGATTCATGCAAACAGGCAAATCACAGTGGATGAGATCATGGACGAATTGAATATTTCGCATGGAAGCGTGCACCACTTCATCACAAAGCGACTTGAGTTTCAAAAAGTTTGTGCTTGGTGGGCGCCTCGCTTACTGACAGAACAGCATAAGGCGCAATGTTTTCAAGCACTGCTCACTTTTTTGGTTCATTATCAGAGAAGAAATTAATTTTTGAACCATATCATGGCCAGAGACGAGACTTGGGTCCATCACTTCTCACCACAAACAAAGTAGACTTCATGTGAGTGGAAACATTCATATTCTCTGCCTCTGGAAAAGTGTTGAATTGTTCCTCCTGCCGGAAAGGTTATGCTCACCCTTTTCTGCGACGTTTAAGGTGTTGTGCATTATGAATTTATGCAGAAGGGCACCACGATTAATGCGGCATCATATTTTGAAACCTTCTTAAGAGGCTGCGAAAGGCAATTAAAGATCGACGGCCAGGGAAACTGTCAACAGGCATTATTGTTCTGCATGACAAAGCGACACCACATTCGGCACATATCATAAAGACTCTTCTTGACATATTCAAATGGAAGGTGTGGGAACACCTTCCCTACAGTCCAGACCTTTCGCCTTTTGATTTTCATGTGTTTGGCCCCAGGAAAAGTGACCTTGCAAAGCGGCGATATCACTCCGATGAAGATGTCCGAAAATGAGAATGGTTATCGCAAATTGGACAACAATTTTTTCAAGAAGGAATACACAAATTCGTGCCACACTACAATAAATATTTAAATAAACTAGGTGATTACATTGAAAAATAGCTATTCTATTGTATTTCCTACATAAGTATAAACATTTCCTAAAAAGTTCTTTTTTTTACAACTAACTTTTTGACTGCCCTACATAAATTGCTTCAGTATGATTACAGTGTGCAATTGAACAAGCAGTTTACACCATTATGTACAAAATACTGTACATTGTACAGCCACTTGATTACGATATCCTCAAATTATGTCTATGTAAAGAAACACTCATTGGTATTTAACATTTGCAAGTAAATTAATGTGTGAAATACACATATACTCACACTACAATCATTGTAGGACTAACACTATTTTGGTAGTGTACAGATATGCCACCTTCTCGGAGTGGCTGTCAGTAACAAACATATATGGCTTTCTTTAGATATCTTCAGTAACCAGCACACAATGTCAGACTTCATCTACTATTATAAATTTCAGTGTTTGTCACAAAATTGAATATATAATATAAGGAAAATAAATAATTGTTATGTTGAAAATTATTCCATGCAAAGATGGGCCAAATCATCAGTACAAATTTAAAGAAGTGTTTGGACTTCTATAATTCTACTGGTGAATATTTCTGGTGAAAGAATTTATTACTTCCTACGACATTTATTTATTTATTTTGTTAAATCATCTAGTTCATTCCTGTGATTTTAAGGAGTACTAAGGTGTTAGCCAAGGGTTACACTAAGGTGCTCACAAGCCGAGACTGAAAAATTGAGGCGCACACACACACACACACACACAATTACCCCCTCCTCTCCCCTCCAAAAAATTACAGTTTTAAAGACAAAACACTGCCTATTTGGTACACCCGTCTCCCTTGCACATACCACAGAAAATAAATCTGTCATTAAAAAACATTGATGAGTAGAATGCTCTTACAATCAGGCATTATGCTAAATGCTTTTGAAGCAATTAAAATGACAGATGAGTTACAACAACAGAACAGGGTAAACATGAATAACAGGACTGAGAAATGGCGGCAGTGCTTGAAAATACCCTGATCGAGAGTTTTGTAACAAGACGATTATGGGCAAAACACGTAACAATATTAACAAATAAAGGTAACTTGATCACGCTAGTTACGTTAACTGAAACTTTTATAAAAAGTTCGTAAGTTGGAAGCTTTCGACCTTATCTTAGGTCTTCATCACGCCAATGGAGGACTAAGATTGTTGCCAGATTCTACATTTGAATTTTCCCTATTTTTGTTGCCAAAACTTAGAATTGATCTCCAGATCAACGGAATGTAGAGAGGAGATTCGGAGTTGCAAGTCATTGAGTTGAACATAATTTCTATGCTTTCACGGTAACGGAGGGCAAAACGATTGTCAAAAGAAGCAATTCGTTTTGCTTCGTTCCAGTGGGGAACTGCAGATGTGTCTTCCATTGTCAAAATAGACAAGACAGTATTGGGATTGGCTTTCGAAACATCTTTTCTATGTTCTAAAATTCTATGGCTAATGCTCCTGTATGTGCTTCCAATGTATAAGTTATCCCCAGTAGAAGAAAAGATAGGAATGCAGTAAACTCCTGGGAGGTTCAGGCTTTCAACTTTGTCCCTATCCCTTTGTAGAAGTTTCAAGATGTTTGGGATTACCATCTTGCCATTAAATCTACCCCAAACATCTTGAAACTTCTACAAAGGGATAGGGACAAAGTTGAAAGCCTGAACCTCCCAGGAGTTTATTGCATTCCTATCTCTTCTTCTACTGGGGATAACTTATACATTGGAAGCACATACAGGAGCATTAGCCATAGAATTTTAGAACATAGAAAAGATTTAATAATCTAAAGCAACTTATGGGATTTTACTAGGAAATTTTTTCTTTAATAGCAAATTTTCGGAGAAAACTCTTCTCCTTCTTCAGGCTGTCTTGTTGTTGTCACTTTTTCCTTGTCACTATCACGGTTACGGTTAACTTTGACGGTTACGGTTAACCTTGACGGTTTAGGTTATTTTTCAACAAATCCTGCCAGATGTTAGGCAGGGAAAATCCTTTGCAGTCATTGATGATGGAATTTTGATTTTTCTCAATCTCTATTCCTTCTTTCAGTTTTCTTTTTTGGAAATTGCTTTGGAAACTGATTACTTTAAGGGAATTCCAATCCATGCTGTGCCCAGTTTCTCTAACATGCCTATCTAATCCAGTCTTGTTGGAGCAATTTTTTATAGCTGCTTTATGCTCAGCTATACGAGTTTCTAGTCTGCGACCTGTTTCACCTATGTAAGATAGTCCACAACTACAATTTACTTCATAAACTACTCCTTGCATTTTTAAAATATCTTCTTCTCTTTAAACTATTTTAGGGAAATTTTTTTTAACTTTGTTCTCTAAACTTGGAGCTAGCCTAATATTGTATTTTTTACTAATTCTCTTTAAAGCCTCAAATAAACCTTTGTGATAAGAAATTTTTCTAGTGAATTTTACTTGTTGCTTTTGTGGGTTCTTTGTACCATTAAAATTCAGAAGCCTCTCAATTTCTTCTTTAGGATAGTTATTCTCTGCAAGTATGACTTTAAGCTCTTCTTTTTGGGCTTCTTTTTTATCTGCAGTAGAAACTATTTTATTAATTTTTTCTAAAAACTGACTTGCTACATTTTTCTTAATAGAAACAGGGTGATACGAATTGAAATCCAGTAGTCTTTTAGTATTCATTGGTTTTTTATACCAACTAGTGAGGAATTTTTCATCTTCATAATAGATAGTAATATCTAAGAAGTTTATTCTTCTTTCTTTTTGAAGTTCAATAGTGAACTTAAGGGAATCATCTAATTCATTGAATGAATCTAGAATTCTTTCTGGAATAATTTCTGAGTTATCTATTATAAATAAGATGTCATCCATGTATCTGCTATATAAGCAGAAGTATGTGGGTTGTACAGGAATAATTTCTGTCAGAAAAGATGTTTCGAAAGCCAATCCCAATACTGCCTTGTCTATTTTGACAATGGAAGACACATCTGCAGTTCCCCACTGGAACGAAGCAAAACGAATTGCTTCTTTTGACAATCGTTTTGCCCTCCGTTACCGTGAAAGCATAGAAATTATGTTCAACTCAATGACTTGCAACTCCGAATCTCCTCTCTACATTCCGTTGATCTGGAGATCAATTCTAAGTTTTGGCAACAAAAATAGGGAAAATTCAAATGTAGAATCTGGCAACAATCTTAGTCCTCCATTGGCGTGATGAAGACCTAAGATAAGGTCGAAAGCTTCCAACTTACGAACTTTTTATAAAAGTTTCAGTTAACGTAACTAGCATGATCAAGTTACCTTTATTTGATCGAGAGTTCTACTGAGGTGAGCCGACAGCTCTGAAAAGGCAGTTGATGTTATCATGAGGAAAATGCTGTTGAAGATTTTATTTTCTGGTGCATGATTGCACATAAGGCACAGGAGAGATGAGGAATAATTTCTGTCAGACAAGCTGGTCTTGTTAGACATCTTGAGTCTGAACCAAAGAGGCAACTGTTAATGCTGCTCGAAATTGAAAAATCAGTGCACTCACCCAAAAGAACAGAAGCAAAGGCTCTTACCTGGCCAAGATGGCTCTCTGGAGATCATGCTATTATGTCATAAGGTGCAAAAATTATGCAGCCTCAAGTGGCTTAGATCCAGACGACCTGTGATGCAAGATGGACAGAATGGGAAACCTCAATGAAGATCTCCTCTAAGAGTGTTGCAATAGGATGGACAGACGAATTCCTCTATCAAAAGTCAGCGGCATCGATTGATCTTAATATCAGTGATAGTGGACACATATGCAACATTGTGCAGCCCCTTACCTGAAGTCAATGTATGTGTGTGTTTCAAGTGAGGTGGGGTTTGACTCCCCTTGGTGTCATCACAACAGCTGTAAATGAGCGTGCCAGCAAACACTAAAAATGTTTTTTTTTTCTTGTTTTTTACCTCCTACACCATGCCCCCCGTAAATGGGTGTGCCCAAGGCTGGATGGAGCTTCTGCAGGGCCCGGGGCAAAATTTCATTGTGGGCACTAGAATATAAATCTCATATTTTAATAAAATCGTTACGTGAAAACTTCCGTTCATAAAGAACACACAAATGAAAACTTTCATAAAGGCAAAATGATTATCTCACGGAAGTATTTGGTTTAAGCTTAAGAAAAAGACCATAATATACAGATTGAAAGTTCAGAGAGAGAGAGAGAGAGAGAGTAAAAAGTGTTAAAAATCTACGATTTTCTTTCTGGAGAGAGCGGGGTTGATATTGTATTGTGACTCTCATTAAAACATCTTCACAAAATGATAAAAAGATACAACCGTAGTGAATATTTTTACATTGCAAACATTTTTGTGTGGGAAATAATAAGGATCCCTCTAAAATAAATTCGTATAAACAGTTTTTTCCCCCTGATACATGTTCAGTGATTGATTTTTAATGCAAAGTAGACAAATTAGTAACTTTTTTAAACTTTTATACGCGCTCATACATGGATTTTTTTTTTTATAATTTCTAATAATGCTTTTAAAGTCACTAAATAACTACCCTCCACATGTTGCCCGAAACCAATTTTGATATATTGTTCTTTTTATTTCTTTAAATTTAAGTATCTGGTTTGCACACAAATTGTTGAATATGTAACAGTAGAGGTCACAAAATAATGAACTTTAATTTGCTATTTCATGAATGCAAAAAATATTAAAATCGTTACAATAATCATTTGAAATCTGCAAATCTCAGTATCTGTATATGGCGATGGGCTATAACCTATTGGGAAATAGGGGGATTGAAAACAAACAAACAAGAGAAAAAACTTATATCTGTTTAAGGACCTCGCTCCCCAAAACTTACAAAAAAAAAATTAATATAAAAAATTCTACCGAAAAAGATTTTATTTTGTTCTTTCCTAAGCTGCGGGGCCTCTTGAAAGCGCGGGGCCCGGGGCGACCGCCCTGTTTGCCCCTATGGTTCAGCCGGCCCTGGGTGTGCCACCTACATTTGGGCCAAAGGGTAATCTAATTTAATGCATCAAATATGGATGTGAGTGCACCAAAGGTGCGTGTTTGGGCAAATACAGATTACTTGGATTTATCTTATTGGAACACCTTCCTGTAAGTATTTTACTTTCATTTTCTTATGCGTGACAACTTCTGAACCAGCAGGCCCCAGCCAACCTATACAGAACAATATCAGCTGAGAACTATAGAAAGTATATAAGACAATATATGCCTAAATATATAAGACAATATATGCCTGTGAAATACAGTTGAATTGTAATGATGTATTCAGACTAAGAGCTAACTAAAAGGGTGAGATCATTTGATGCCCCTCGTTCTTCCTCTGTATCTAAGCCTTCATCATTTTGATTTTCTATTTTATATTAGATAATTAAATAATAACAAAGGACACAATTAAAAAAATACATACATATTCCCCAAATTGTTCTTAGTTGACGTGTTAATTGTATTAACTTCAATAAATAGAAACTCACCTTTTAAGGTTTTTGTTCCTCTTGGTCACATTTGTTGCACGTATATTTCAAGCAGACTTGTCATTGCACGTGAAGGACTTTTAGGTCATTGTATCTTTCATCCCTGTGTCTTCTCGTATACATTTGCTAGTTTTGGAGTCATTTCTATATATTTTATAATATCTTTTACTGAGCCTACATATTCTTATTTCTTGTAATATGTGGGCTCAGAAAAAGATATTATAACAGAAATGACTCCAAAATTAGTAAAATGTATATGAGAAGACACAGGGAAGAAAGATACGATGACCATAAAAGGCCTTCACGTGTAATGACAAGTCTGCTTGAAATATTAGTCAAACAAATGAGAGCAAGAGGAACAAAAACCTTAAAAAGCGAGTTTCTATTTATTGAAGTTAAGATAATTAAATGTCTGTTACCTTATGCCAGTCCTGAAGCTGAATGTGTCATTTTGGAGCATCAAAGGAATTTTATTTTGATTGGCTAAATTTTTAGGTTAAATTCTCTTGCTCCATCATTAGGATGGAGCAAGAGAATTTACACGAGTAATTATTTCCAAATTTTAACGCTTTAAATGGATAGCAGGCCAATGCATGACCTGCTATCCATTTAAAATTTTAAAGTGATATATTTTTTTTAATAGTGTGGCACACAGGGGCATAACAACATGATAAATTCCACTTCAGTGCATTTCTTTTCACAATACTGTTTTTTTCTTAAATGTTACAGTAACCGTGAGTGTTCCTTCCCATAGACATTATGTGAAGGTGGTCCTATTTACATATGTGAAGGCATATGAAAATGAGAAAAAGTTTCTCAGTACACCCTGTTGCATATCTGTAAAGTTCTCAATGACTGCATTACACCATAAGACATACAGAGCATATATATAATAACACCAATTAACATGCACTAAATACATGCAAGACAAGAAAAAGAAAGAGTGATCTAAGTGAGTAGTACCTTGGAACGCCCACGGCCCTGTGCAGCCAGGCTGTGGGTCCATTGTGTGCATAAAGCAAGAATGGTTAGAAGAAGGTTAGGGTTGAGGAGAGAGTCAAGGCAAGAGGAAAGAAAAAAGCATTCATGTTAGTAATGTCAATTTCAAGCTAATACAACTGGTTAGTCAAAAAACAGAGTAAAAGTCATTTACCCAATAAAACATAACATCACACATATTTTACAACATCGTAGCAGTAAAAAATATTTAGTTGCAAAACACAGATACAATTTCTCTTTAAATTTCAAGCATCAACAAAACTTCTTGAAATTAAAAATGGTTACTAAGTTTCATAAGATATTTTCATTATAATCATATATATGAGTATATAACATGACCAATGAATAAAATTCAATGGCATAACTAATGAAAAACAAAAAATTACATAGTATAACTAATACTTAAAACTGCATGACATGATTAGTGAATTAAATATGCATGGCATGCCTGGTGAATCAAATATACACAGCATTGACTGATTGATCAAATGTAACTAAGATTACTAATATACCAAATTGTAGGACTTGAACACACACATGCACCTCCATAGGTTTCATAAATACGTGAATCTGACATAAACAATAACATTTGTCATACAATGAATACACTCAATCCTCACTATTCATGGGGATTAGGCTCCTTGAAAACCCTGTGAATATAGAACCATTGATCCCATGGAGGAAAGAGGGTTAGGTTCCTGCTGGACCCTGTTCACCATATACTTTTGCTATTGGTCATCACAAACTCATCACTTTGAGTACCCTTCTGGTAAAAAACAGCTTATTTATTAAACTGTACATTTTACAAATATATTTTATACACTGTTTACTTTGTAATAGTACGGCATGCAAGGCTTTCATTTAAAGTTACCTCCTGCATTCATGCAGAAAAACAGGGTGGAGCGTTCTTTGAATGCTTTGCACTCTAGCACAGCTCTACAGATGTACACATCTCAACATAAATCTTTTTCCTTATGGCAGATCGACCATATGGTGGACTCATTCACACAGAATTCGTGGCTGATGGATGCTACAGACATCCCAGAATAAAGTTTATCTAACACATGTACCCAAAAAATGAATTCTAAATCTGTTTTAATGGTGTAAAATAATAAAGTAAACAGACAGCAAGCTTTCACCCCTCACGGGTGGCTTCATCAGACATAACTGAGATTAACACCATAAACAACAAACATAAAGTAAAGAAATTCTGAGTAATTCAAACTTAACTTAAATATATAATCAAAGTTGATTAATAATTATATATTTAAGTTTAAGTTTGGATTACTCAGAATTTCTTTACTTTTTGTTTGTTGTTTATGGTGTTTATCTAAGTTATGTCTGATGAAGCCACCCGTGAGGGGTGAAAGCTTGCTGTCTGTTTACTTTATTATTTTACACCATTAAAATGGATTTAGAATTCATTTATTAGGATCATTTTGATGTAATCTACCAGATTCTTATTATCTAACACATGTACTTCATCACACTGAGGCTCATCATAGCCTTCATGCACTTAGACACACTCAGCAACATGTTTACACTACCCCTGGATGCCATTATTAATTACAAAAATAACCAAACATAGCGTAAAACTGCAAAACCGTGGATGAAAAGATGCTCTACAAGGACAAGTGCAAAGACACCAAAAGCCACAAGAACAAGGAGGCAGCCCCTCTCCCCCCCCCCTCTCTCTCCCTTTCTCTATGCGTAGATCCCATCTGCAGTGCTACACAGTAGGCATCTCGAAATTTTTTGCCTACTGTACATGGCCACAAATACCTGTGAGGTTTCTGAGAATGGTAAAAAATGGGTTACCTTTATCTTGCGTGAATGAACAAATCCACGAACACAGAACATGCAAATAGCGAGGATAGACTGTATCTGTTTTTAAGTTAGCAAAAGTAATGGTCATTTGTAACACGAACTTTCATACTTCGCATCCCAGCACACAATGAAGTTTATCAATCAAGCTACAAACTGTAAACTACTTATTTCTTGCAGGTGGTTTAAATGAATGGTAAATTAATTTTAGTTGAAATAAATAATACAATAAATGATCTGATGATGTATTTATGTACACATTTTTATCTAGTCAAAACACTACACAAATTATCAGTTCTTGACAGACTATGAACATTAAAAAAGATCTGCATCATTAAACTACAAATGCCTCACTCACTCTAAATGAAAATTATATTGAAATATGCTTATATGTTATTTCATTGGAAACTTAATGGCAATTTCAAATCTGCAAGACAGCTTAAGACCAGGATGTCAGAGCATAAAGCAGCTGTTAGAAACATGACAAACAAAACTGGCCTGGATAGACATGTTCAATCTACTGGACATAAAATACTGTGGGACTCACTAGAAATTCTGACCCACAAACAACACTTCTTCAAGAGAAAACTGCTGGAAGGTCTTGAAATTGAGAGAAGAAGAGGAACTACATTAAATGATTTTAAAGGTTGGAGTTTTACCCAAGGTTGGCAACACTTCTATAGTCATGGTTCACACACTTTTTCAATCACAGAATTCCAGGACATTTTTTTGTTGTTGTTGTTGTTGTTGTTGTTTTTGCAAGACATATTATCCAAATGCTATTATTTAAAATATAGTGAAACCATAGGCATGTTCAACCTGCAATCTACAACAAACAACTTCCTACATGCTTGGGCAAATTTAATACAGAATACAGAATGTTTAAAATGAGGTGCACTGCAGCTAATAACTTAGAATCACAGATAAATACCCTAATACCAAAACTGTTACTGAAAATGTAACCGGGTTTAATTTCTACTAAACTTTTATATACAGTATACTACACTGATTTTGAGAAAAAAATATTTTTGTACTTTGGCTTTATTTAGTTCAATTATTGAAGCAAATTATAGAATAAAAAATCCACAAAACTCAAAAATACATAGGTATGTGGCATTACTCTTGAAATGCTTTCATATATCACACAATCAATTTATAAAAATACTATTTATATTTAATTATTTTGAAATAATGCTTACATTGGAAATTTAAGGATCAGGAAAGGTGAGGTATTTGGAACTTTTTTCAAAGGGCCATAGGGATTGTTATTTCTTAAACAAACATTCATGGGAGCAAGCATTTGTGTTACATTTTATTTACGGAAGGAATTTTCAACATCATATTGATCATATATGAGTGGTAGGCAATGCACGTATGTAACAAACTAATTAAGAAGAAGGTAGTGTAGAACACGCTAAGTTACGTATAAAAGTTTAATACAAATATATTTCCAGCCATTACTATGGCCTTCATCAGTGTGACTACGATTGGTTTACGTTGCCAGATTGGAAAGGTAAGTTTTGTAATGGTAACTCCGGGTGACGTAATGCAATGAGGGATTTCCAGATGTAAGAAACGAAAATGGGGAGCTCAGAGTTGCAATTTTTGGAAAATACTAAGAAACAACTAGATTGCATTAAACTTTTATACGTAACTTAGCGTGTTCTACACTACCTTCTTCTTAATCATATTGATGTTGTAGCTATGGTTTAAATTTGCTCTCACTAGCAAACAAAGTATGCACAAAAATTTCCAACATGAAACAAAAGAAAATAATGGGTAAACCTTAAATCCAAGGACTGTGTACAACTGCATTCATTAGTGATCAAGGCAATTTAACTGGACATGATTAGAAAAATAATTATAGAAGATGGAAAGTGATTACTTTGCTCCAAAAATAAGAAACAACTAGATTTAAATTTATGATGTTAGAAAGCAATCTGATTTGATGGCAAATTTTTACATAAAGCATTCATTAGCGAATTTCACTCATAAAGGTCAAAATAACCCACAAATAAAAAAAAATCAGCTACTTATAAAACATCAGCTACTTACTTCCACCAGTGGCTAAAAAGTATATTACAAAAATTTACAAATGGTGCACAAAAAATTTCTCACAGTAGAAGGAAGGTCTCAGAGACAAAGATTTTCAAATCAAACAGTTAAAAGAAGAGATAAAGGAAACATGATATAACTCTATGCCTTTTAGGGGAAGAATTTTGCATAACTGAAAAGTTGAAAGCAGGTGAAAAGTATTTTTCATGGCAAAAGCTAGGCTAAGGAAAAATAACTTTTCAAATATATCTCCCGGAAGCAGTAATAGCAACGAAAACGTTTTGACCTTTACAACCCCTAGAGGGAAAGTTCTACATTATTTGAAGAGGATCTTCTTATCGTAGCAAAAATCTTATTCATCCCCCATCTTTGTTATAGCGAATGGCACAAAGTAAAAAAAGAAATTTCTCAATAGGGTTTTGAGAAGCAGCAATACAACTGCAAATGGAAGTACACAAACACCACCTAGGGGTAGAATTGTGAACCACAAACCTCCTCAAATTCAAACTTAAAGTGTTCCATAAGGTAAATGGTACCCAATGTTAAAAGGATTTTTTGAATCGGAAATTTAGAAGTACAAATATTGAGAAAAACAGATTAAACATTTGTGTCCCCTAGCAGCAAAATTGTACATTATTTTGGGAAGAAAATACACACATAGTTTTCATAGTTAGTAGTATCTGATTGAAAAAGAATATTTTTCAATCAGGTGTTCAGTTCTGCAGATATTGCTGTAAGCAGAAACATGAACTTACTCCCTCTAGTGGCACATTTGTGCGTTAAGAAAAATTTGAAATTACATGAACATTTTGCACCGAAAATGTTCTCCAATAAACAAAGAATTTTTTAAATAGGACTCCTAGAAACAGAGATATCAACAAAAATACGATATATGTGTATGCCCCCTGGTGGAAAAACTTGCTCTATTTTAAGCAGGAGATATTCTCAAAAGGTTTTCCAAGGTGAGCGGCATCGGTTCATGGAAGAATTTCTTCAATCGAGTTTTCAGCTCAGATTTTGTAGTAAATACATCAGAAGCAAACGAACACTTACGCCCCCTGGTGGCCAACCCATTCTTTACCAAAAATGAGAAAGTGCATGCAAAACATTTCCTCTCAAAAGCAGTATCCGCAGGAAGAATTTTTCAAATCAGACTTTTAGACGTGGATATATCGGGAAAATTGTGATTTACCTTTACGCTCCCTAACGGAAAATTTATACGTTATTTGAAAAAGGGACTGTAACTAAAATAGTCTTCGATATAAATGTTTTTGAAAGGAAAAATAATTTTTTCAATCCGATATTTGGAAGCAAATATAAGAAATAAAATGCATTTTAAATCCAGTACCATCTCCATTCGCACCCTCTAGCGGCAAAGTTTTGCATAGGGGAAAAAATGGAATGCATGGATCATCATTCTCACATTTTAAGCTTCCCAATACAAGAAGAATTTTACAAATCGAACTAATAGTTTCAGAGATATGGTCTCCCGGGCCTGACAGACAAAGTGAAAATATTAGGTGTACAAATAAGTTTTAAAGCGTTTTAAGACAACGCAACATGTAATTTGAGGGAAAACAACAATACCTTTATGAATCAAAATATGCGCCATCATTATCCATCACCTTCTGCCATCAGTAGGGCAGCTGACAGATTCCAACAAGGAAGAATACTTTGTTGTGTGACGTGATGAAGTCGTAAACCCATTTTTGCACTCTGTCACATGTCCGGAACCGTACAGCAGACAAAATATGTTGCATAGATCGGAACAAATGATTGTCTGAAGGGGCTATGTTGGGACTCTACACCGGGTGCTCCAATACTTTCCAGCCAAGCGTGAATAACGTTTCCTTGACCAATTTTGCGACATGCAGCCTAGTGTTGTCATGCAGTAATTTCACAGGACGCAATCCTTTGCCTGTGAATGGACGTTTCTGACAGATTTCCTGGTTCAGACACAGCAATTGTTGCTTGTAGCGATTAGCAGCAACAGTTTGAACCTGTTCCAATAGTTCATAATAGAGCACATCCATCATATACCATCAGATGCACAGCAGAACTTCCTTGGAGTGAATATTGCGTTTCGGTGTCGAAGTCGTTGCTTCACCGGGGTCTACCCAGTGTTTTTTGCATTTGAGATTGTCGTATCATATACACTTTTCATCACTCGTTACGATTTTCCACAGGAAATACTTTGTGTTGTTTATTCAACAGATTCAAACACTTCATGACACGTTCATCTTTGTTCCTCTGGCTCAGGTCAAGTGACACCCATTTTCCTTCCTTCTGAATATTTCCCATTGCGCATAAACGATTGGAAATGGTTTGTTGAGTTACCCCCAGTTGTTCAGCTAGTTCTTTTTGCGTTTGAGACGAATCTTCATCCAGCAATGCTTGCAGTTCCTCATGAGCAACCTTCTGCGGGGCCCTGCTATGTTCTCGATCGCTAACATAAAAATCATCTGCTTTAAACCGTCTAAACCAAAACTCACACGTGCTTTTCGATACAACATTCTCCCCCAGAACAGGACATATCAGTGCACATGCTTTTGCAGCACTTTTTCCTTGATGAAATTCGTAAAGAATGCAGTGTCGAATAAATGCAGTATCGCTTGCCATCTTTCACCTATGGATGTATAAGTGCATTTGACTGTTGGGCAAACTTTGGTGTCACATTTTGTACTATGGATCAGTTACGGTCACATAATAACAATGCATGGGAATGTCGGGTATGTAAATTAGCAGTGTACGCCACACAAAAAATGCTTTAAAACTTATTTGTACACCTAATATAAGCACAACTCAAAGGATGCTAATTAATGTAGCTTCAGTCCTCCTAACAGACAAGAAAACTAACAGCACCCTCCCCCTCGCATTTTGCAGGGGAGGAGTGGGAAATTTGTCGGACATAAGTTATGCCAGTAGAAAAATCCTCAACTACAAAACATTGCACAGGGACAAAAAGACAGGAATGGATAAAATTCCAGGACATGTAACAGAATTTTAGGACATTTCCGGGGCTTTTACAGGATAACATGGAATTCCAGGACTTTTCCAGGATTTCCAGGATGCGTACGAACAATGTTACTACCTGAAAATTTGATGTTAATAAATAACATCCATTTATTTCTAAGTAAATTCCATAATCTGTGTGTTTTATTTATCATATTATTGTCTAGGAATGGCCATGAGTTCTGGGGTTCGATCCCAGCAGTGCCGAAATACAATTTTTCAGTCGCTGTGCGTTGTTTAAAAAATAACGTGGAAAGAGTGATTACATCGTCCATTTACATTATCTCCACGTATTTGATATATATTAAACTTCAATTATTGCTACGCTTAAATATGCCTTTGTTAAATCTTTTTAGACCAAAAGTTACTGAAGTCAAACTCCTAATATCACACAAGACACACACACACAAAAAAAACAAAAAAACATTGAGTTGAAAAAGCAACACATGAGATGAAAAAAAAACATACTCATGAATTTTTGTACAGTAGTCATTTATTACATAATTAATTAATGCATGTGCAATATAAAATACAAAAAGTGCTTTGTTAATTAATATTTAATTTCTATCCTTTGTTTCTAATAACAGGGTGGCATAAAGTGAATATTGAATCAACAATTTGAGACTTGCAGTATGAATTTTGTACTGCTGTTTTCTGTTCCACACATTATGATTTTCTTATGAAAATTAGACAGCATAGTTCTACATAGTGGAGATATTAAAATTTGACAAGTAGTTAAAAGAATAAATTAGGTTTACTCAAGGTGTATTGTGATGTTCCACCTTGTTATCAAATATAAACCAATTTTTTAAGAAGTCAAAGGTCATACGATCTCATACAGTTGTAGATAATGAAATATTTTCTTGAATAGGTTAAAAGACAAAATTTCGACTAAATTGAAAATTGAAGAGATAAAATAAAAAAAAATTTAATGGAAATTAAAACTATTTTTTCAATTATCATGAGCTTGGGATTTTCAACAATTAAAGTGTGTTTGTTTAATCTTAACTTTTAAAGAATAACTTCTAATGCAAAACAGAAACTGAAAATATGTTTGCAGATTCATCTAAGATGCTAATTTTTTGTAACAAATTATAAACAGACTTTAGTATTATTTTTAGCCTTGTTAAAGCATACGTTCGAAGTATAAATTTTCATTTTCCAGTTGAGACATGCAAGACTTTTGAACAATTCTGTAAGGCAATCATACTTCTTTCACTCTTTTTACAAAAACATATCTAGTACAGGGGATGGACAATGAAACTAAAACACCTGCGCAAATAGCACCCCACGTGCCCCGCCGCTGTACAAGTTACCTGGTGGTCAGCCTGCATCTATTTCGCGTTCGATCAATGAGAGTGGAGTGTGAAGGTTGCATCAGCAAAGCAGAAGCACAGCTGGACGTCAAAAAGTGTGATCCACACAACATAATGGAACACATATCCGAATTTCAAAGAGAGGAGATTGTTGGTGCATGTCTCACCGATGCATCTGTGTCCAAGACAGCAAGTCTTTGTGGTGTATCACGATACACAGTATCCAGGGTCATATCGGCATACAAGAGGGAAGAACCACATCCAATAAGAGTAACTGTCAAGGTAAGATGAAGCTGTCTGACAGGGAAGTTAAAGTGCTAACACCGATAGTAGCCAAAAAACATAAAACCACAGCTGTCCAACTCACTGCAGAGTTGAATATACACCGCGACTCACCTATTTCCATCAAAACTGTTCGCCGGGAGTTTCACTGGGTCAACATTTATGGCCGTATTGCTATCACCAAACCCTGGATCACCAATGTGAATGCCAAACATCAGTTGCAATGTTGCCAGCAGCGCAAGTCATGGACGTTGGACAACATGAAATGTGTATTGTTCTATGATGAATCGTCCTTCACTGTCTTTCCCACAACAGGGAGAGTTTACATGTCGAGACATTTCTCACAGACTTACCACCCAAACTGTTTATTGCCCATAATGAAGCACGGAAGTGGATCAGCGATGGTTTGGACAGCAATATCGTGGCAGTCTGTTGGCCTGCTAATTGTTCTTGAGGGGCACATCACTGCCAAGGACTATCGTACAATTCTGGAGGATCAGGTGTACCCAATGGTTCAAACATTATACCCTGACAGTGGTGCCATGCATCAGGATGATAATGCACCGATACACAGAGCTAAACTAGTAGAAGAGTGGTTTACTGAGCATGAAGGTGAGGTTGAACATCTGTCATGGCCTGCACAGTCATCTGTCTTGAACATTATTGAGCCACTGTGGGGTGTTCTGGAGGAGCCAGTCAGGAAACGTTTTTCCCCACCAGCATTACGTCATGGACTAAGCATTTTTCTGCAAGAGGAATGGCTTTAAATCCCTTTGGCTATTGTACAGGACTTGTATTGGTCCTTTCCACGGTGAATTGCAGATGTATTGGCCCCCGAAGGAAGCCCTACACCATACTAATAAATTATTCTGTCCTAAACCCATGTGTTTCAGTTTTGTAGTCCACCCCCTGTAGTTTTGCCATGCATAAATAATGATTATGTATGCACAGAACAGAAAATGACCTTCAAAATACTCTTAAATTATCTGCATTATAGATACATTTAATTTTTTGTGAACATTTTATTAAATATGTTAGGAAAATTTTTTGGATTGGCAGCATCGTGCATTTTACAGTCTCATTAAAACTGATAACTAAAACACTGGCACTTTAACTTAATGAAGATGCTTTCTATTATTTTCTCAATGAACAAGTACCTGTCTTCATTGATAAACTCTGTTGTGACAATACTTGAAGTGAATCTTTGGGTTTACAGTTACCTATTTGAAAGAATTATATATTTCTAGGATAAATTGCTTGAAACTGTTTTTAGCCATAGTCTGGTTGAAGATGATTGTCCAGATCCTTGAAGAGGAAATTAGTCTAGTGAATGATGAAAAGCATTGTAGCTTAATAGGGTTGGATGTTTCTGAATTAATTTTCCAGGTATAAAGTACAGCTTCTGGCATGATGCAACACTGGCCTTTTGGCTTAATAATAAAATTTTTCCTTTTCCTGGATTATTTTTAATGAATGATGCTCAATTTGTGACTATACAGCTCTGCCCTAATGGTTTCACTAACCATCTAGAAATGTTAGTGCACCATAAAAGTAGTGGATCAGTAAACAATGATCCGCATACTTCTTAGGGTGGAAACCTGTCTTATGTGTGTTTTCAGGTGCCTTACGAGGGCAGGAAAAAAAATACAGATCATGTTTTGGTTACTGAAGAGGAGTTTTTCCTAATGTGGAATGTACTACCCCTTGGTAGGCAGCATATATTTAAACAAGTTAAAATCAAGCAATGCATTGATTATGATACGCTTTCCAACATACCAGAAATCATTACTCAAGTTATGAGGATAATGACTGTGGAATAAATCTCGCTCCTGTGCCCTGACCTTTGATCCCATTTTGATGATATTCAACAGAACCGGTTCAGTATACCTCCAAAATAACATCATAAAGTTTTGTCACAATCGAAGCAATTTTACGTAAGTTATGATGCATATGGGTTATGGAATAGATCCCTCTCCTGTGTCCTAACCTTTTATTCCATTTCGCCCATTTTCAATAGGATTTGTCCCCAGGCAGGCCCCTACAACATACTAACATTTCATCCAAATCAAAACATTTTTACGCAAGTTATGACGCATAATGGCGATGGAAGTTATTCCACTCCCATGTCCTGACCTTTGACTCCATTTCGCCAAGTGGTCCCCTAAGACATACTAAAATTTCATCGAAATCGAACCTTTTTACGTTAGTTATGACACATACGAGCAGTGGAATGGATCCCGCTCCTATGTCCTGACCTTTGACCCATTCCGTTCACTTTCACTAGGGTTCCTTCCCAGGTGTTCCCCTACCACATACTAAAATTTCATCGAAATCGAACGATGTTTACGTGAGTTATCGTGCAGACGAACATACGCACACAACGCGTGACGTAATGAGGCAGATTGGAATCGCGACCATCTGCTCGCAAAAGTGTGACATCATAAAACTTTAATAGGATCCACACACAACGCGTGCTGTAATGAGACAGATGGCGTGACCGTGCGCCAACATCTGAATTTGCGAGAGTGTGACGTCATAAGATTTCTAAGCATGGATGACATTAATGGGATGACGCCATGACACTAAAAACGTGGTAATTCGGGGTGGTTATTTAACCCACAAAACGAATTTTCCTAAAGTCGAGATCAAGCTAAATCGATTTCTAGTACTAGAAAACAGTAGGTTAATGACTTTTATCAAAATCCTTAGAGCCGTTTTCAAAATAAAATTTACATACATACAAGAATTGCTCCTTTAAGGTGAAAGTCAAGTAATTTTGCTTCCTGTACTTCGAATGGAAAAATTTCTGTACACATTTTCTTCCCAATTAATGTGTTCCCAAGAATGAAAATTTGAACATCGATTAAAATAGCTTCATTTTATAACTTGGAATACTTAATATTTTCTAAAACATAACCATAATTATGCAATCCAACATTTGTTTGTCTACTGACGTCATCAAAGTACAGGTCGCGCCATCCTTTTTCTGGTTTCAACACCACCAAAGGAAAAGTTATTGATTTTTAATATAATTATGGTTATGTTTTAGAAAATATTAAGTATTCCAAGTTATAATATGAGGTTATTTTAATTGATGTTCAAATTTTCATCCTTGGAAACACATTAATTGTGAAGGAAAATGTGTACAAAAGTTTTTCCATTGGAAGTATAGGAAGCAAAATTACTTGACTTCCACTTTAATAGTATGGGATAAGGGTGATGGAATGGATTTCAATCCTATGTCCTGACCTTTGAGCCCACTTCACCCATTTTCAAAAAGGTTCGTCCCCAGGCCGACCCCTACCACATAGTAAAATTTAATTGAAATCGAACCGTATTTACGCAAGTTATGACGCATAAGGGCAATGGAATGGATCCCGCTCCTACGTCGTGATATTTGACCCCATTTGTCCCATTTTCAATAGGGTTCGTCCCCAGGTGGTCCCCTACCACATACTAAAATTTCATCAAAATCAAACAGTTTTTACGCCAGTTATTGTGCGGACAGACAGACGGATGGACTGAAAAAGCTGGAGAATATATGCTTCTTCAACCTACGGTTGGAAAGCGTAAAAAATGAACAAACAAACAAAAAAAGTATGTTGAAACTCTGTACACTTAGTAATAATTGAAGTCATGGCCATTCCTAGACAATAATATGATAGATAAAACACACATATTATGGGATTTACTTAGGAATAAATGGATGTTATTTATTAACAGTCAAATTTTCGGGTAGTAACCCTACCCTTCATCAGGACTGTTAATAAATAACATCCATTTATTCCTAGGTAAATCCCATAATCTGTGTGTTTTACCTATCACTCTATACACTGTTAAGCAGCAAACATGTTGCTTCACCCCAGCAGACAACAAAACAAAAAAACAAAAAAAAAACACCATGCATGTAACCATTCTATGGCTTTGGATGCCATAATTAACTACCATCCATATACTCAATTCCTCACAAAATTTGAAAACTGAATTATTTGACTGCTTGAAAAGGCCCTTTGTGCTTGCTATAAATTGTTTTAGTACACTCATAATAATGAATGCAACCAAAAAGCAATTACAAGTATTAAAATGAATGTCTTTTTTGAGCTCCTTGAAGACAGTAATGCTGAACTTCCACAGCAAAGTGAAGGCACACACAAAGTAATATGAAGAATTAAACAAGTTGATTAGTAGATGAAGCTAGCACATTTAATGAGGTTACTGACTAACTAACAAAGAAACTTCGGATAACAGCAAAGTAACATCGTACTGAATAACTAACAAAGAGCAAGGCAACAACAACATATGCTGCCCAGTTGGTGCAGTGGTATAAGTGCTGACTTCTGACCATTCATCCAAGATGGGTCCAGGTTTGAATCTTGGAGTGGCTTGAATGTTGTGTTGTCTTACAGCACTGGCTCTCTCCTTTCCTTGGAACCAACGGCCCTAAATTAGGAATAGGTGACAACCCTTAGCCCATTGAGTTACTCATGGTGGTTGTTTAACTGCCAAATGAAAAACAAAACAAAACAAGATAACTTGAACTGAATAGCTAACGAAGAACAAGGAACAATTATACTGAATAACTAACAAAGAGCAAGGCAACAACAACATATGCTGCCCAGTTGGTGCAGTGATATAAGTGCTGACTTCTGACCATTCATCCAAGATGGGTCCAGGTTTGAATCTTGGAGTGGCTTGAATGTTGTGTTTGTCTTACAGCACTGGCTCTCTCCTTTCCTTGGAACCAACGGCCCTAAATTAGGAATAGGTGACAACCCTTAGCCCATTGAGTTACTCATGGTGGTTGTTTAACTGCCAAATGAAAAACAAAACAAAACAAGATAACTTGAACTGAATAGCTAACGAAGAACAAGGAACAATTATACTGAATAACTAACAAAGAGCAAGGCAACAACAACATATGCTGCCCAGTTGGTGCAGTGGTATAAGTGCTGACTTCTGACCATTCATCCAAGATGGGTCCAGGTTCGAATCTTGGAGTGGCTTGAATGTTGTGTTTGTCTTACAGCACTGGCTCTCTCCTTTCCTTGGAACCAATGTCCCTAAATTAGGAATAGGCAACAACTTATAGCCCATTGAGTTGCTCATGGTGGTTGTTAAACTGCCAAAAGAAAAAAAAAAAAAAAAAAAAAGATAACTTGAACTGAATAGCTAACGAAGAACAAGGAACCATTATACTGAATAACTAACAAAGAAAATAATAGCAAGGTAATGTCAAACAGAATAACCAACAAAGAACATAACAGTGAGGTAATGTCAAACTGAATAACTAACAAAGAACAAGGTAACATCAAGCCGAACAACTAACAAGGTAACGTCATGCATATTACATGGCAATCATCAAGTAAATCTAGTGTTGAAAATTCCTAAAACAACTTAAACCTTGTTCACATTGCATTTATTTTAGCCAAGTCCTAACCTGATTGACTAACACTGATACCACACGTAGAAGGAACTTTTCAGAGTTCAGACATGACATTAAGTTCGAAAAGCCTAGCGGGAGATAACCAGATTTACATAAGAGACACTGAATAAAAATGTAGAGTTAAATAGGTAATATACATCACAGTTGGTGTAATGGAGTAGAATACATGGATGACAGTTAATTATAAAATTTCTGTGTTATAAAGTATGAGCTTTCAAGATGTTTGTTAAATTCCATTTTGTAATAATGGCTTACCAGTTAAAACTTCTTCCATGTTATTTTCTTTGGCGGCCAACGCACTTCTCAACTTTTAAATATCAAAAATATTTACAAAAACTTTAACATGAAATTGCAATGTACCTTCAGGCTGTAACGAAAATCGAACTTGGCTACTGAAGGGATAATTTCGCTTTGTTCACAAAGTCAAAAGTATCAGCAATAATGGAATTATAAATGTCACACTATGAATTATTATACTAGAAGGATTACAGGAATCACTCCATCTGCAATGGCAATGAAATCACTACTAGGTCATTCCACGATTGGCGAGATAATTTTTCACTATGTTGTACAACGAATATTCACAAAATTAAAGATACTAGCCAAAAAAAAAAACAAGATATCATCTCCAGATGAACCAGAAGTTAAAATATCCTTTGACCAAGAATTTAAAACGAAAGAATTTGGTAAACTTACAACACATCAATTGAAATGCTTTTTTTTTTTTAATGTTCTAGAAAGTATGGCCATGAACCAACAGTGAAATAATGAAAATCAAAACGTTAAAATATCACAATAGAAGAAGGCACAAGTCACCAAAACCTCATCTGGACTTCCTGGTTGTACTGTCCAACGGATTTCAGCAATTAATGGATGCCATCATCAGGAACACAGAGTCCTCTGTTGTTTCACACTCTATAAGGGTTATGCCACGTATTTTGAATTCTCAATCTCAGCCATTATCTGTTTTGATTATGTCATCGCATTGTGATGTTGCCACTCTCTCTTCTGGGGAACCTAAAAGTCTTGTTATGTGTGGAAATTCCGATTTAGTTGGATATGATGTTTTTTGTTGCCAGTTCTTTTTTTTTTTTTGTTTATCTTCTTCTTCAATGAGAATCTTCCAGGGAATTGGTATATTTATTCCACTACTGATGTTACAGTTGTTTTTTTCTATAATTATTGCTTCAGCATTAGGTCGTTTGCAAACTATTTCCATATCTTCAAAAACTGTAATTGCATTATTTTTTACCCAATGCTGTACTAAATTGTACTAACAATATTGTACTAGATATTGAAATAGTTTGCAAACAACCTACTGGAAAAAACTATTCGTTAAAAAACCAACAAGATCAAATAATGCAGTATTGATGACCACTGAAGAGGTCACCTATTGTGGTTTTTTACCATACATACCTGATATTACCAATACCATGAGACATATTTGCACAAAAGTTAATGTAAATATTGGTATTAAGACAAAAGATATAGAAAGAATTTTAACACAAAGTCAAGAAAAAAGCTCCTTTATTAAAACGATTCGGCATATACCGCATACCATTTATTGATAATAACCATCATAGTCCCATACCTTACATCGGAAGTACCAAGCATAATTTAGGGATTCGATTAAATGAACATATCAGAAACTGGAATAAACTTGAAAATAAAAGTGCACTGATTGATTACTGAATGCAATACAATTGCTAACCCTGATTGGGATGATATAACAATTTTGGTGCAACATAAAACATGGATAGAAAATTTGATAGCAAAATCTATATGTATAAACAAATTTTATGATTTTGTTTGTAACAACAACAGCCCCATAATTTTGCCACAAGCATGGAAACACCTTATAACAATGAAAAATTGATTAAAAAAAACAAACTAAAAGAAGAGATGCAAGATCTTCATGCTGGGGCATCCGATAGATGGTGTTTGATACACTTGCCAAGATACGACATATTATTGTGACGTGTACTTTGATTCGACGTGCTTTCGTGATGTGTACTCAGCTCGACCATTAATTCACCTTGACCAGAACTCTAGATCATTTTATGCTTGAAGATGCCTGCGTAAAGCAGGTGAAACACATCACAGGATTTTTTAACATCTACCTGTTTTGTGTATAGTGGGAATTGAGGAGTTACTTGTTTTTATTGTGATTCTCATCAAACCTTCTAGTCTTTTAGCTTTATCCTTGCTATGCTACTACTTCATCAAATGGCAAATTTGACTGCAGTTTACTAAGTTTTTTACCTTCTTCAGGTTTTAACTACAGTTCACTACGTTCGTTTACCCTCTTCATGTTTTTAATTTATTCATGAGTTTTTACTGGGTCATCTTAACCAGGAGACTACGTGGAAGATTACTCCAACAATGTATTTGAATGAAAATGCAATGTATTTTATACATGAATGGGAAACGAATCTCCCTGAAGAAATAATTCTTCGCAAACGCATGGAAGGCGATACAAATGTAATCATTGGCACTGATGTGCCATATTTTCACTGTTGTCCATGTGCCACTCTTTCAGAAAATTTGAAAATTAATTTTTTTTGGATGTTCCATGAAACACTGGAACTTAAAAGACCTACATCCGACCCCAGATGTGAGAAAAGGTCGTTGGGACGCTACAATGAAGCATACAGTTGCTTTGATTAGCTCAAATCTGAAATGTTCTTAGATTTTTAAGTTACATCTGCTTAGATTCTGTTGCTTCGAACTTCCTTGTCCTCGGTGGTGTAACAGATAGGATGCTCGACCGATAATCGGGAGGTGTGGGTTCGTTTCCCGCTCCAGGGCAACGTAATTTTCAAGTTTTCTGAAAGAGTGGCTACATGGACAACAGTGAAAATACAGCACATCAGTGCCAACAATTACATATGTAATGTATTGTTTATTGCTCACACTGTGCAAAACAACACAGTAACTCCTCCTACAGCATAAATAAAAAAAAACGTGTTGAACAGAATTTACAAAATATGGTTATTAGTGACCATTATTTAAAACTATTAACTATATACCACATAAATTTGAGTACACTATACCTCCAGGTTAAATATATCACATCTAATAAATAATTAATCAAATGATGCTATACAGCTTTCAAGATTCATTTACAGAGCATAGTGAACAAAATGAATAAAGAATGTCACTCTGGGTGTTTGTTCATATGTGTGTGCAGCCAGTGGCGCCCATATGAGTACTTTTAGGGGGGGGGGGGCTAAGAAAAATCCTTACCTCCTTCAAGGCTGTCAAACATTTTAGTAAATGTACAAGATACTAAAATACAAGAAAGATAATTGATACAATCAGTCATTAATATCTTATTAATTTTAAAAATGCTTTAAAAAAAGGTTTTGTCTATTTTAGTGTTTTAAATTCGTCAAAAATTTGGCTATACCAACGGCTGGGCAGTCAGGAAGACCTCTAATAAAGAACAAGGTAATGGTCAACTGAGCAGGCTCACAGGAATGATATGCCCTAAGGGGAATTAAGTCACAGCAGAGTAACGTGAATGTTGAGGGACTTTCACCATGGACCTCCAAAAGGAGAGCCAGAGGAATGATTATGAGGAATTCTACTGGAGATGTGAGGTGAGGCATTGTGTGTGTGCCAACTTAAATAAATTGCTTTTCCCGAATACAAAGATTAATACCATTTTATGCTGGATACACATTCATGGTACATTTTTCATTTCTTTTTGCATGATATGAAATGATCATGATATATTTATGCTGTGCTGTCCTATTACACTGTGTACTCACAACCTTCGCTGTTGAAATTGCTACTGTTCAACAATCCAACACCCTAAGATCCTGGTGCTAGGAAAAACTGCATATTTTGTTTTAATTCCTGGGTAGATGGTAGATAACTTGTTCAGAATGACACAACAGAGAACACCACTTATAAGATGTTTTTTCATATGTATATGTATGATTCATCTTTCACTTGTACATTCTGAAATGTTCACAATGCAATATGACAAATAAAAAATATTAACAAACAAAGGCTTTTTAGTTTACATCTTTAAAACTTCCGGAATGAATTAACTGGTTAATGGAAAATAACTTACCTTTGTACAGGAAACAGGAATGTTCATGAAAAGCTCTGTAAGTAGAAACTAAACTATCAAATGCAGGGTGCTCTAGATGTCCAGAGTTTGTGTTCAGAATCCAGTCATGCTTAAGGAGCAAAGATCGATACTTTAAAATTGATGATAGCACATCTTTTATGATTTTCATCACAGGTGCAGCCTTCTTACTTAACAGACACCTAATGCAAGAAATACAGAATGGTATAGGAAATGAATGCTTCAAACATCTTTTATGCAAAACTGTGTTGTGATCTCCATAATCTCAACTGTGTAAATGATTTTGGGTGCAACGATAAAACATTTGAAATGGTTCTCATGTTACTGTAAAGAGATGGAGTTTAGTTTATACACATAAGTCTTATGTGCAAATTAAATGTGTGAAAATATCAAAAGATATCTAAATAACTGTATTTCACATGTCTTACTGTACAAATTCTGTACGACATATTACATGCCTGTTCATTCATACATTTCCTCTGAGAAGATTGATAATGCAAGTGAGTTCACTTCTGCAGTTCATTACTATTCTTTTGCTATATTATAGCATTGTAACAAACATGCATGCATGCATACAGCAATCACACATACATACAGCAATCTTGGCACACAACACAAGATTCACTAACATCTGCCACGGATCTCACACAAGACCTTTTGTACTTCATACTTATTACCTTGTCCTCTTTGGAGATATTCCTGAATCTGGACCTACAACGATTTCCTTGGCCCTAGCTCTTTTCCCCTAGCTTTCTTTCCTGCCACCTGGGATGAATAAATTCTCTCAGCACCTCATCACTCATTCTTTTAACATGGCTAAATCATTTAATACACCTACTCATCTTCACTATGCTAACAACATTTTGCTTCACCTTACATATCTGCAACACATAATCACTATTGACATGATCAAAACACATCTTGGTACATCCCCTCCCCACCCCGCCAATAAGTAATGTATCTCTCCAGCACACAGGTTTCACTGCCATGCATCAGAGTACAAATAATTACCATATTCTGCTTCATGTAATACACTGAGAGTGAAAATAAGAAAAAGAAAGAAAAAACAGTTACATTTATTGGGAACACTTTATCAGTTGTCAATTAGTATGTAACAAAATACCACTTTCAAACAATGCTATAATAGGCAAAATATCTTTCACAAGCACACTATTAAAGTGCAAGTAATAAACATCAAAACACATTGCAATGCATAAGTTAGTATATCAGCTGATTAAGAAGTTGTCTAATACATCAGTGGACACAACTACAACATAACTGAATGACAAAAAGAACAATAAAACAGAGCAATTTCAGTTAGGAAATGGCAAATTCATGTTGCCCAAGAACACTGGATAAATATAGGATAACTATCACTCAGTAAAAACTTCCATACAGTATGAAAAACTGTTTTAACAGGTGTACATATTTACAGAAAAATTCCTGAATTCCAGGGTTTTTTTAGAAGTTTATCAAAAATTTCCAGGTGGTTAAAGTTTGGTAGAATCATAGTGCTTTGTTTTACATTTTGCAAATTGGGGTAAAATTTACTATGGATTTAGAATTCTTATTACCGTATTTTTCGGTGTATAAGAGCCCCCCCCCCTGAATAAGATGACCCCTAATTTTTCGAACTGAAAATTAAGAAATCAATGCTTTTATTATAGAAAAGGACACATTTGATATTTTTTTAGAAATTAGGTAACATCATTGAAGTACATTGAGAAATTAAGTACATATCACAGACAAAGACTGAGGTAATATAAAAAAAAAAAAAGAAGTTTGGAAATTTATATTATTCAGAAATTAGGTAATATTTTAAAGATACAAACTATGAAATTATGCATCACTTTCTTCAGCACTATTAGTTCGAGACATCACTTTTTTTCAACCCCAACTGCATCACTGCTGTCATCTGAGTCACTGTCTATATATATTTAGATCATCCTCAGTTCCATCCATGGCATTGCTGATTCCACGTTTCTTGAAGGACTTCACAACCTCCTCTTGCTTGACTTCATTTCATGAGTTTCGGACCCAGTTGTAGACCTCAGTAATGGTTGGTTTTCTTACTCTCCCTGTGGGTGTCAAGTTACTACCTGCTTTTTGCATCCATTTATTCCATTCTTCTTTCATCAGGGCTTTGAAGGGCTTGTTGATGGAAACATCTAGAGGCTGTAGCTGAACTGTAAGTCCACCAGGAATAACTGCTTGTAAGTCATAGTGGGGTGAGGGAATAAGAGATACTGGCAGTTCACCGTGGTAACCACAGGGTTCTCTTAACCGATTATCCCCCGTATGGAAGATCCCCCCCCCCCACACACACACCAATTTTTGGTCTAAAAATTTTGGAAAAAAATATCGTCTTATACACAGAAAAAACAGTAAGTCCTATAGGTTCTGTCATTACAAAGTGTTCTTCAGTGTGTGCATGATTTTCAATGAAGTGGCAAAATTTCCTCATATAAAAGTTGCTCTGCATAAAACTTATGTGGAAGCAATCTGGAGCTTAGCAAAATGATAACAATACAAAACAATTTTGCCGTGGCACTGAAAATTCCCTATTTTATAGTCATCTATTCCCAAGCACATTCGTTGTAGGGAAGCTAAATACAAAGGCAGTTCCATAAAAAGTGAGAATATTTTTTTTTTTTTTTTTTGAGTTGACAACAGTGCAAAGGGAGAAAATAACCATGCAGACAACTAACTGAATTAAGGAAGTATCTTTGGCAACAGTTACTAGCCATGGCAGAAAAATTCTGGTTTTGTTATTGTGCAGTTGTTTAAGGTACATCTGCATTTCACCATACAGCTATGGAGGTGAGTGATTCAGATTTAAGAAGTGAAATGTGTTGTGCGCTAAAATTTTGCTATTGTCCAGGCAAAATGGCTCCAGAAACAGTTGACTTAATGAAAAAACTTACAAAAATAAATTTTGGGTGAGTCAATGATTTTTAGATGGCACCATGATTTCAAAAAAGAAACTCGCTCCTAGGCCTGATTGACCCGAAAGTGTTGTTACGGAACATATTGTTAATACTGTTCGGACAATCCTACAAATAGATTAATGAATGACATGTGAAGACATAGCAGTGTCAACTAATATTTCAAAAATGCCGGCATTTTGCATTCTATGCAACAAATTACTGCTGCATCGTGTATGTTCCAGATGAATACCTCATCACATGATGAGAGAACAATTGTTAGCCAAAGTTCAGGTGTGTCATGAATGGAAACAAATGATTGCAAAGGATTTAAACTTTCTAAACACAGTAATAACTGTCAATGAAACATAGGTCCACTATTTAGACCCCCTCACGAAGCGCACAACGAGTGTCTGGAAACACACAGGCTCGCCTCCTCCGAAAAAAAGTCCGCCAAACCAAATCAGCTGGGAAGGTGATGATGATAATTTTTTTTTTTTATTATAAAGGTGTAGTCTACTAGCATGCCATTCCTCCACAAATTACTGTCAATGCTGAGTATTACATTTCAGTCTTGGAGCATCTGTGATGACACATATTGAGTAAGCGACTGGAACTGGTGGGCAAGTGGATCCTACACCATGATAACGCCCGCCCACATGTGGCTGCTTGTGTTCAACAGTTTCTTATTACAAAATGCAGTACTGAAATCATGCCACAGCCTGTCTACAATCCTGACCTCGCCCCATCCGATTTCTGGTTGTTTCTAACAATGAAGGAGAAGTTCCATGGCACAACATTCAACACAGATCTGGCATTGTTCAAGCTGCACAGGGGTCGCTAAAGCAGCTTCCACAAAATGCTTTCGCCACATGGTTTGAAAAGTGGACTGAACGATGGGACCATTGCATATCATCCAAGGGAAGATGCTTTGAGAAAGAATAACATATAGTTTGCTGCACCTATATTTCTTCATTTTGTGTGATTTTACTCTCAGTTTTTATGGAACAGATGTTGTATCAATCAATCTCTTTTAGTGAGAAAAGCATGTGCTAGAAGGATGGGCCTTCTTGGACCCACGGGAAAGTGTCCCAAATGCTGTTCTACCTCCAACTGCACACAACTGGTACACCACAAACCAATGCCACTGGACATATAAGCACTCAAACTTCCTGCAGTGAAGCGTCACATGAGATGAAAGAAATGGTGTCATATCTCCACATTCTAGAGAAGGAAGTGATGTCATCATGAGCAAATGCAATAGGGAGCTAGAACAAAGTGGCACAATCAATCCAAACATTTCAACCTATTTCTTGTAATCACAAGAAAAAACATTCCAGGACTGTTCCAGGACCTTTCAAAAATAAATAAATAAATAAATAAATAAATAAATAAATAAATAAATAAATAAAAATCAAAGGGAAATCAAATTCTAGGACTGTTCCAGGATTTCAGGGGCAGTGTGAGCCTTGGTTTCTCTGTGACAATTCAAAGCACAGCAAACAAAGATATTATTTTCAATAATTTAACAAATGTTAGATTAACATTCATCTTTATTTCAGTAACAAAATGTCTTCCAAATAGGCAATAAAGTTAGTGTATGACTTTTATTGGATATCCTTCATCATGAGCCTTGTTAACTCTGCTTCTTTTATAACTCTCTGAAAGTTGAAATTTATAGTTTGCAATGACTGCAAATTCTCACATCTTGCTAATACTGTTCTCACACTTTTTGCTCATAAGAAAGCCCCCCCACCCCACCCCCCACCCCCACCCCACACACACACAGAATTAAGCTGTTCTCTGAGATTCAGAGGTTAGCTCCTCAAAGAAAGACCATCTGGCAAGTACACATTTACCTGATGGAACTAAAATTTACTTAAAGTTGGTGAATCAAATTGTCTCCATTTACAACAATCTTGACACACAGCTTGAGCTTCATTAACATCCATCACACACAGCACACAAAACTTTTTATACTTCATACTCAATCTTTTTCTCAAGCACACATTCCTGAATCTCTCCTTCCATGATTTCCTTAGCCCTCCTCCATCTTTTATTTAACAGAATCAAAATATGATTCCCAACATGATTACAATTACCCATCATTACTACTGTACTTAAGAAAATGTTTCATTATTAATCAATATGATGTTCGAAAAAACATCCATCAGTTTCACATTTAAATTGACAAACTCCTGAGTCAAATTAATGTGTTCTTATATTTTATTAAAATGAAGGCTTGACAAACAAATTTCAGGAAGTAAGCATTTATGCACACAAACACACACACCATTGTACACTTTTAATATACAGACAGTGCTTTTTTTTTTTTTTTACCTACCTGTAACATGATTTTTTCAGGTAATTTACATGCGCATCTCGGAGATCATCTAAGCTGTTAACCTTGTGCTCCAGAATGTTCTGGAATTCTTTCCAAGTGACCTGAAGAACTTGACTTGCTATATAGGACTGCATAACTCGAGCAAAATGCAGCATTTCGTGTCTGCAATAAGAAATTCAGTGAAGTATTGTAATACACAAAATATATTTTTATTTAACATAAAAAGAACACACTTTTCACATGCAACATTTTCTGGTACAGAAACATGCATTTTAAAAGATAGTAACTATCTTCTTTTAAATGCATTATTTTTAAGTGAGTAATTGCCCCTGAATGTTTTAAGATAGTAGCAATTTCCTTCCTAATAGGCAAACATAACCACACAAACTGTAATATATTTCTCAGTAAACAAGTAAAATTAAAAGGGGATCGAGGGGCAAACCACAAATGTACTTCACAACTGCTATGAAGCATCAAACAATAACGTGATGAAATTCAAATTTCTCAAAAATTGTATCTATTCATATCTGGGACTTAACTGAATAAAGCCTGTTTACAACATCATTGTGCACTATCATTACAGGCAGTTTAAAATACACTCACGGAAAATGAAATTTGCGCACCTAAAAGAAAACACGCCACAACTGCGAAAATTTGGAAATAGCTAGAGTGTGTGCTGGTATGCAAATGATCCATGTTTGGTGCAATTGTACATGACTGCACACCCTGTGGTGGTGCTGCAAACACGAACCGGCAGCCTTATAAACCACTGTGTAGTAGATGCCCCATGAAAGCAAAAAACACTGGCCGACACAAGCAAGTGTACAGAGTGACCAGAATGCTGGGTAGACGCCAGAGACGTCGATTTATGCAACTTACGGACTTTGAGAAAAGCCTGATCATCGGGCTGAAAACTGCAGGATGGTCGGCGCACCATATAGCATGCCACGTGGGTCCTTCAAACCATACCGTCTGACTGTGTTCGGAGCAGTGGACATGTGACGGCACTGCCACATGGCGGAGCAGCTCTGGACGAACCAGGAAGACCACCGGTAGAGAGGATCAACGAATTGTGGGCCAGGCACGAACGGGTCTCACGGGGACCCGGCCCACTATACAAGCAGATGTAGCAGCTCCTGTGTGCCCACGAATCATTTCTCGATGCCTCGCGGAAGCGAATCTGCGATCCCAGAGCCCCTTACGTGTGTTGCCATTAACATCAGAACATAGCCAGCTCTGCTTGCAATGGTGACAGGCCAGAGCGACTTGGAGCGCCACAGACTGGTGAATGTGTGGGGTTTAGCGGCGAATGCACTTCGTTTTGGGGACAGATGATCATCGTGTCCGGGTGTGGAGGTCCCCAGGTCAACAACACAATCACAACCTAGCTAACGATTACCACACCTACCTCACTGCAGGCATTATGGTCTGGAGAGCCATAGCCTATGATAGCCAATCAGCTCTAGTAGTGGTACATGGATCAGATCTTACGGCCCCATGTGCTCCCATTCCTGGCTGGATTCTAGGTGAGCTATAACAGCAGGAATGCCCGCCTACCCATGGCTCGGGTTGCCGAGGACTGCCCATTGTCATGTCCAGACACTTCCATGGTCTGCCCGATCCCAGGACATGTCCCCTATCAAGCATATGTGGGACCAGTTGAAACATCGGCCACTGCCGTGCCGCACTATCCGGTATTTGGAGCACACCATCCAACACGTATGGGCCAGTCTGCCACAGGACAACATCCGGTGTCTGTTCGCCTCCATGCTGGACTGTATTGCAGCATGTATCGCTGCATGAGGCAGTGCAACGAGCTCTTGAAGATGACCATACTGCGTGCCACAGTTCCCTCTAATTGTCCTACAGTTCCGTTTTTGCCATCATGTGTATCATTCATCTGTATCATTGCGTCCATAAAATTTCAGTTCAATCTGATGCTTCCTTCTTGGTGCGCAAATTTCATTGTCCGTGAGTGTAACTTCATAATTAAAATTTCTTAAAAACTTGCTAATTGCATCTGCAAATTAGAATATTTATTTACTGACCAATGTTTTATTCTTAAAATGGTTTCATATAGTTTTTATATGAAGCTGTTGGATTAAATTGCCAGTGACACACACTGGTGTTTGAACAGTGTTTGACACTGAGTCCACTTTTTGATAATATAAGTATTCGGTAGAAGACCTCAGTTACACGATTTTCTGCGGGTAGGCCGTTAAAAATGTATAAATGTAAAAAAAAAAAAAAAAAAAAAGAAACTCATAAAAAGAACTTTCAGAATATGAAATAGATTTGTAAAATTTTGAATGCCTCCAAAAAGAAAAAGAAATGTATGGGGGTCTTGTAATATTAGATTACGCTAATTTATAACATAAGACACACATACATAAACAGGCATGAAAGTGGTCATGGAGGAAAAAACTTTTCCCACGTAAGAATATGCAAAAATAATTAACCTTTCAGCATTTATTAACTACCCTAAGCACCATATTATAAAAGCCACAAAATCGTCTAACATTTCTTTAGGAACGAATAAGAATTTTATTTTAGCCAATGTGCTTACACCAAACCAATAATGTCAATCCTATATTTATACTGATTTTATTGCAATTATTGCATTTCTGCATCAATCTCGGAGACTCCTCAGATGACTTCCAAAAAGGTTGAATTCCTCCTTTTGGAGGAACGCATTCACCCCTGCATAAATGAATACTTTGTTTGCTATTAAAATATATAAAAAATATATTTTCTACATATTTTAATATCATTCATAACACAGCTTTGCCATTTGACAGTAAGGGCAAAAATGTGTAAATGCTGACAAAAATCACTAACAATCAAACACATCTATCAATACAAAGAAAAATGCAACACACTGATATAAGAATATGTATGTAGTTCCTGTAAAACACACATGCACAAAGTATGCATACTACAATTTTTACCATGTCTCTTGATATGAACATTCAAACACCAAGATGATCATATGTTACCATTTTGGCCATCTTTCTGTGTGCATGATCACTTCTGATAGTTAACTTGCAAACATTCTTTTGCACTGAATCCACAGCTATGTGCAACTAAAACTTATTACACATTTTCCACCTTTCCTGATGCATAATTTTTTCCCACTGTCATAAACATGAATTTGTGCATATCATGTGATCTGTGCTTCAACTAAACAGACGGGAAAAGTTCCTTCTGTATCAGACGCAATATCTCTAAAACTTTTCATACATTTTCCGAGTTTTCCTGATGTACAATTTTCCAGTTAGATGGCATGAAATTATATATGTATTTTGTCACGACATTCTTATTTCTAACAGATAGACTGGAAAAATTATTTTTCTATTGGGAAGATCTACACACAGACCCTCCAGTTTTGTACATACAGAACTTTCCCAATAATTGAGCAAAGCAGGGCCGAAGGCCAAGTGGAGCTCTCTTTACGAGACTTGAGACAATTAGTTGTTTGGGCATAGGTACGAGATGATAAATCCGATCCCCATGATTTTTTGCATGTGATTGGACATCATCTATGGTCAGGTTTTGACGCCTTCCCATTCCCGAAATTCCATGTCATTGAGGAATAATCATCCCAAAACTTGCATTTTTAGGGGGTTTTCCGGGTTTTGAGGAGGGGTCATTTGTTACCTATCTCCTCCAAAGATCTTCAGCCAATCACAGTGACATTTGCCACAGAGAAAGGGAAGAACATGGTGAGTGAAATGATGTTGGTATCATGGTGATTGGTCATGTCGTATAAAAATAATGAGCATTAAAAAACTGACCAATTTTAATAATAATTGAAAAAATCCACTCTCTATACAAGACTCGGGACAATTAGTTGTTCGGGCATAGCTACGAGATGACACATCCGATCACCATGATTTTTGGCATGTGATTGGACATCGTCCATGGTCAGATTTTGACTCCTTTCGATTTTTGAAATTCCGTGTCATTGAGGAATTTCAATTAAAACTAGATGGCTTTTTACTTGAACCGTTTCACAAAAGTCGGTTCACTAACATTAATTTTAAAAAATCGTTTGAAATGAAAAACGAAGAAATGGAAAGACTTCATCCGTTAGCTCAACACGCTTGATCTGTAATAATAAAAGGAAGTTTGTGTATGTGTGTGTCTGTTTTTCGCGATACAAAATGAAAAACGTAGTTCCCAATCTGAGTGTGTCTTTCCACTTTGTTTACATGCAACCTGATCACAACCAACGTGAAGACGTGAAGGAAAGTAGTTCATGATAAATTTTAGGCATTTCTTTTTTAGAATTTGTTATAGTAGACGCCTTAATGAGCTTAGATTTTGCAAAAACTTTGCTCAAAATTTGCCAACTGTACCCGGGTTATTGGTTACCGTTGGCGGCTTGTTCTACTCAGTAATAATGTCCATTGTTGCTAAAATAAAAACATGAAATTGTTTACCTATGCATAAGGTATCTCTACTGTTGAGATTTCATGTAATTTCAGAAAATTGTAGAGCATTCTAAAATTGAGTCATTTAGTCAATCGCACAACAATCTCAAGTGTTTAGTAGATAAACTCTAACACAATTATCTCAAGTCTTCACAGTACATTATCTCTAAACTAACTCAAAACTATCTGAACCAGCACTAATATAAACATTTTACCTATCTTCTACATGGAGTATTGTTTGTTTGCATTGTTCTCCAGCTTAATCATCCACTACGAAGCATCTAAAACCAGTAGTGGCAGGTTAATACATTCTACCATGCTGTGGCCACATATTAATTATTTAGTCCTGCATTTGCTGTTTAGTAACCAATAAGCACTTAGTCCCAATTCCAAAGTCTTTGCTGGTTATGGTTTTAATAATGGTGGGCAGCTCAGAGTATGTGTAAGTCTCAGCACATACATTCTCAGGGGCATGAGCTGCCACTATCTAAAATTATAAGAAGTTACCCATCCTTATTTTAGAGCCAATGGTTCCACAAAAGGGTGAGAGCCAATGCTGATACATCAAACACAACATAGGCATCTTGTTTCAGGATTTGAATCCAGAAGTATGAGAAGTAACTAAGAAGCCTGTACCTCAGACTACTCAAGCACTGGACAATTAACACAAATATCACATCTACCTTTCACATAAGTGGGACATACATCTTTTCCAGAAAAGAAAAATGGCATTGCATGCTGATATAGTTTCATTAATATGTTTGAAAATTTCTGAGACTTTACATCTTATTGTTTTGCGCAGTGCAGTTGCTTGTTTTTTCTGTTCATCAAACAATTCAGAAGATCCATTAATCTATGGTGAAGCATTATTGGTAAAGGAAGATATCTGATATTTTCCAAATGAATTATTATTAAGACAAAACTGCATATTAAAACTTATCTACAAAGGTGAAGTTGTTTAATGATGTGCTCTAACGTTTTGTGTACTGAAAAAGGCACTGTTTACGACAATTTTGCCTGTGGAAAGCCTAAAACTTAGAAACATCTAGGATGTGCACTCTAATTTCTCACACAGATAATTTGACTGAATATACATATGTTTTTTTTTCCTTTGGTGATGGGCAATAAACCACAAGCCTATAAGCAAAAAGTATCTTAAAGAATTTTCTTAGGCTCCACAGTCCATACAAAAAAATAAAATAAAAATAAAAAATTGTAGTACTAATAATATAATTTATTTTGAAAAAGACACATTTTATTTGACAAATGAGAAACTGACCATGAAAACTGAATACTCAAAACATTCCTCACCGATAAATTTGAAGTTGTCGATATTGTGGTGACACATCCAAATTGTGATATTTGCCTGAAAAGTAGAAATGCTAATATTAGGCTATTGAACAAATCAGAAATCAGCAAATCAAGTTAAAATAAAATTAAGTAAATTAATTGGAGTAAAGTCTTAAGTGTTTTAATTCAGCAGAGATATTATGAAAATACCAAATAAATAAAATGCAGCAATTGAATTAAAATATAAATAAAAAATTTTACAAGCACTTTCATTTTACTTACAAGAAAGTTTACAGCAGCTAGTACAATATCAGATCACTAAATCAATTTTATCATTTCAAAAATTATTATTATTTTTTTTAGCTTTCAACATATTTTTACACTTTCTCATTGAGATCCATTTCTCCCATTAAATTTTTTACACTGAAGCTGATATTATTTTTACTTTCATCATATATTCAATTTAATATTCACTTTTTACAAAAATAGCAATCCTGTTTAACTTTTTTGCTTCTACATTAGCACTGATTGTGGTAATCATAAATAATTTTTGAAAAACAATACAATGCACATGTACAATACATTCCTTTAAATTAATTGCTGCTTTCCCCTATCTGTTATAAAACATGCCACATCGTTTTAGCACAGCTTTTCTCTCCCTCTTGCTTGTTTTTGTTAGCTTATATATTGTTACAAAAACTATTGGCTGAAGCTGTATTTTTGGGGCGATGGTCGTAAGAATGCTTAGGGACTGCAAGAAATCGTATCTGACAAAAGAAGTCCCCATTTTCGCCTCTTTACCCAGATAAAAATGTGTCTGGAATTCTATCTTCAGCATCAAAGACAGCACGTGATGCGGCCAGATAGTCATAAGTTTCAAGTTTCAAGAGGTTTGTTATTGATAGGCAGGAAAAAAGGGACGACATGTTAGGCAGTTGCGAGGTAATTGTCAAAAGCGACAGTCTGGAAGAGAGAGAGGAAATGTTATTCCTTTCTAAGTATTGCAACTCTATGTGGATAAAAAGCTCTCAGAAATTAACTGGGACTTGTGCTCAGAATTAGCCTGAAAAACAAAATGATGTCCGGAGCAAGAAATTGATAGGCCCTGAGAACCACAGCTCCAGTCCACTGCTTTTTGAGACAAGCTAGAACTGACCTCCAGTTCAACCTAAACAATGGGAAAAAAAGAAGCCTTTTCAATAGCAATGGCAAAGCTGACTGCCCAAAAGAGGAGATTGTGCGGTCCACTGCTCAACAGAGCCAGCCAGGAAGCCAACGGAACCACAAGAAGGGCGGAAACCAGCGTTTCTTTCCAAGGTCAGGCTGTATTGCCACCGGCCAGCGAGTTAGTTTGTGTGTGAGCGTGCAACTTTGTGCAGCCATCCAAAGGTGAGAGAACGCTTCATACACAGGTGAAATCCTTTGGAGCATGAGACCACATGATTGCGCCATCATCTATCCATCATGTGGATTAAAAAGCCTCTGCCACTGTAAGTATTTTTTTTTGTTAAGATTTCTATATACATGAGAGGTGTAGCCCCAAGGAAAACATTATAACTGTACTGATGCCAACTGAGAAAATGCTCATGCTCTCTGCTTATAAACTCTTGCAGCTAGAGGGTCTCGCAGACTCGCATCGCAAGCCCTGCGGCTTTAGTGGCACTAGTAAAGTTTAACACGTTCGCTGCGACGACGTTTTTCATAGATTTTTTTGTAGTACGTTACAACCCACCGGTGGGGTTGTAACTGTTTCAATACAGTGCTGTACGATACACCGGTGGGTCATCTAAACATATATAGATAAAGTGACTGATATCCACTACAGATTTATGCATAGAAACTTTTTTTTCCTCCTCTGAAAAATGTAGAAGTTAAAGTGTTATGACCCACCCACAGCGAATGTGTTAACACATATTTCTCTGCATGTGTAATTTGTGTTTAATTATTTTAACGCCATATTGCAAAATGTTTTTCAATCATTGAACTGGGAAAACAAAGGGATAAAGATTAATGGAGATTACTTAACTCACCTTCCTTTTGCTGATGACGTAGTCATCTTTGCAACTACCCCTTCAGAGCTGCAGAGTATGATCCAAGAACTTGCTGACAAGAGTAAAGAAGTGGGATTAAAAATGAACTTTCAGAAGACAAAAGTGATGTACAATGCTTTTACAAGAAACGAAGATTTATCGATTGATGGAGAAAAGCTTGAGACAACCGATTCCTACATTTATCTTGGGCAGCAGATATCGAGTGAGGGTCATCACATTAATGAAGAAATTAATCAGCGTATAAAACTTGGTTGGAGAGCTTTTGGAAGAAACAGTACAATTTTTAGGAGCAGTATGGCATTATGTCTCAAAAGAAAAGTGTTTAATCAATGCATCCTGCCAGTGCTTACGTATGGAGCAGACACATGGACCTTAACTAAAAAAGACATACAAAGACTGCAGGCAACTCAAAGAAGCATGGAGAGATGCATGCTTGGTGTAACCAGGAAAGATAAGAAGAGGAACTTGTGGATAAGGAAAATGACAGGAGTGGACGACATCATGAGCAGAGTGAAATCTCTGAAATGGCAATGGGCTGGACATGTTGCCAGAAGAACGGACCACCGATGGACAAACAAAATTTTAGACTGCATTCCAAGGGACAGGAAAAGATCCAGAAGAAGACCCCATGAGATATGGATGGATGAAATTCGAAAGTATGCTGGACTGACATGGAGGAGACAGGCCCAAGACAGACAAAAATTGTGGAAGAAATTTGGGGAGACTTTCATCCAGCAGTGGATATGATAATTGTTGATGACGATGATGATGATCATCATCATCAACAACAACAACAACAACAACAACCATTATTTAACCATTATCAATCATGAAATATTCAATTCATGAGGCAACCTTAAGGGCGGTCTTATGCTATAAACGTGCTTTTGATTAAAAGTACATAATATCTAAAGTATTATTTACCTGATATTGTCAAAGTATTTTGCACGTTGTTGCTCTATGAGGCACATGCTCCCGGCCTGAGAGGTCTTTTTGTTACGGGTTTTTGGTTAGTTATAAAAAAAATTTTTAGAAATAAAACAATTAGGTTATATTTGCATTTTTGAACTTCACTTTTAGTTGGTAAAGTTCGATGAACACTTACCGCGCGTGGGGCTTGGCTTTCAATTCATATTTCCGTTATGTGGATGCGGCACGGGGTTTTTCATTTGGCCACGGGTCCGCTTCTTTTTTTTTTTTTTTTTTTCCGTTGGAATTTATTTTGTCTCATCACCAAATGAGTTTTTTTCCTTTGCTGCATCCTCATTTACTTCAATATTTATTCATACCCGAGTACTTTCGGTAAAACACCTTTACCGTCTTCGAGGGGACGTTTTGCTCCGACTAGCACGGACCGTGTCAGCTGGGCATTTCGGTGGTTCTCGCGGGCTGCTTCTGTCATCGGCTATCGCTTCTTCTTGGGCGTTGTGGCGCCATCTCTTGTTGGTCAGTGATCTCATTTTTCGAACTTTTTCATTTTTTTGCTCAATTTTAATTAAATTTTTCCAGCTGTTTCTCAAATTATTAGGGTCATTATGGTTGCAAACTTTTGTCCTATTTTTTCAATCATTACCGACTCTGCTATTCTGAGGTGTTTTTCGGATTTACAGCTTTTAATGATTTTTATATTTTCGAATTTAGGATATTTTTGGTTATTCAGACAGTATTGGATAAGTGCTGTTTTTCTTCTTTTTTCTGCCAGTTTTTTTATATGCAAATGCATTAATGCACGTTAAATTATATAACCTCCAATATCGGAAGTAAATTGAAAAATTAGGTTATATATTTTCAGTTCTATATTTATTCATTCTCACAATCAAACATTTTAAATTTACCTTAGTTAAAAGATTTTAGTAGAAAGAGTTATACTTATAGGGTCAGGAGAC
Organism: Macrothele yani; assembly: GCA_039090855.1. Classification (NCBI taxonomy): domain Eukaryota; kingdom Metazoa; phylum Arthropoda; class Arachnida; order Araneae; family Macrothelidae; genus Macrothele; species Macrothele yani. Next base: position 153,941,170 of record CM077011.1, read on the forward strand.
GTCTCACACGGGGTTCGTCGTCACCACGTCACGGCGAGCGCTTTCGGTAGTATCATACTACCGTCGTCGGGCCTCTACTTCTACACGAGGGTTCCTCGTGTGGGTCTAGTCCTGGAGTTGCTTGTCGGGAATTGAAAGGAAGGTTTACGGTCATGTATGTGTTAGGTGATTTGTTTCTCATGTGTTGCCATCTATTGGATGAGTTCGTAGGTATCAGTTGTAAGTATAAGTCATTTTTCATTTTTGTGTAGATATTTTTGGGCTATTATTATTTGTTTGTAGAAACAGGTGTATTATTTTTAGTCCTTTATTTAATGGTGTGGTTTTTTGTAATGTTCTTTTTTTTTTTTTTTTTTTTTTTTTGGGCTTTTTTATGTTTTTTTCTTTTTTTATAAGTGATTTCCAGGCTGTGTCTATTGTGGTGGGGTCTTGTAAGTTGCATATCTTATCTTTTTTTTGTTCAATCATAACGCTTTTGTAAATCCTTAATTCTTTTTCGTTTGTGTTGGTGGTTAGTAATTTAATATTTTCAAAATCAGGATATTGTTTATGTTTAATGCAGTGTTGGATAAGTGCAGTTTTTCTTCTTTTTGTTCCAGTTCTTTATATGTTGATGTAATCTTTTTATTAATCTATTTTTTGTGCTGCCAATGTAAGAAATGTTTTCCCCAGAACTCTGAAACAATAGGTATTTCATATACGCCTGCTGATTGTAGTATACTATTGTTATATTTTTTCCATATAATTAAGTCACCAATATTCTGAACAGAATGACCAAAAATAATGTTGTGTTTCTTCATTAATCTTAAAAATTTTCCACTTCGTCCTCTAATAAAAGGGAAAGAACCTGAAAATTTGTATTTCTTTTTTGGGATGTTTTGCATACTCTTTTAATTTCTTTTTAAAAGTATTAAAAAATCAGCTTTTTAACTGTTTTTTGTGTCATATCCATATTCTTTGGTTGTGTTAATAATCCATTGGATTTCTTCTCTGTATTTTCTATTTGAGGAATGCGTGAAGGCTCTTTTTACCCAATTCCTAATACCATTTACTTTATGAGTTTTTGGGTGTTAAGATTGATATGGGATAATTATACATACTTAAGTTAGTTTTCTAAAAACTCTGTATTCAAAATTTAAGTCTTTTTTTATTAGTTCGATATCTAAGAAGGTAATTTTTTCATCTTGTTCAAATTCCAGAGTTAATTCAATCTCTGGGTAATAAGTGGTAAATTTATTCTTCAATATTTCAAGTTCTTCTTGTTTTAATTTAGACAAAATAAAAATGTCATCAACGTACCTACAATAAATGATGGGTGGGGTTGGTAGTTTTTTAATAATTTGGTTTTCAATATCACACATGATTATTTCTGAAAATAAAGAAGATAATGGGGATCCCCATTGGGGCTCCTACTTCTTGCCTATAGATTTTTTTGTCAAACTAAAAGTAACTGTTATTAGAAATATAGGTTAAAATGTTATATAACTCTTGTAATTGTATATTATTAAATTAAGATTTATTTTTTAACCCTTTAATGATAATGTCTATGGCTTTTGGTACAGGGGTACTTGAGAATAATGATTTAACTTCTAAGCTTGCCATAAACATACCAGATAGTGGAACATTAATTGATTTTATTTTTTCAATGAATTCTAAACTGTTTTTAAATAGTATCCATTATTCATGAAAAATTATCAATCCACTGCTGGATGAATCATCAATAACGATAATGGTTGATGATGATGATATCCAGCAGTGGATTGATCATCAATCCACTGCTGGATATGATCATCATCATCATCAACCATTATCAATCCACTGGTGGATGAAAGTCTCCCCAAATTTCTTCCACAATTGTCTGTCTTGGGCCTGTCTCCTCCATCTCACTCCAGTATACTTTCAAATTTCATCCATCCATCTCCCATGGGGTCTTCTTCTGGGTCTTTTCCTGTCCCTCGGAATCCAGTCTAAAATTTTGGTTGTCCATCGGTGGTCCGTTTTACTGGCAACATGTCCAGCCCATTGCCATTTCAGTGATTTCACTCTGGTCATGATGTCGTGCACTCCTGTCATTTTCCTTATCCACAAGTTCCTCTTCTTAACTTTCCTGGTTACACCAAGCATGCATCTCTCCATGCTTCTTTGAGTTGCCTGCAGTCTTTGTATGTCTTTTTTAGTTAAGGTCCATGTCTCTACTCCATACGTAATCACTGGCAGAATGCACTGATTAAACACTTTTTTTTTTTTAGACATAATGGCCTACTGCTCTAAAAAATTGTACTGTTTCTTCCAAAAGCTCTCCATCCAAGTTTTATACGCCGATTAATTTCTTCATCAATGTGGCCCTCACTCGATATCTGCTGCCCAAGATAAATGTAGGAATCAGTTGCCTCAAGCTTTTCTCCATCAATTGATATATCTTTGTTTCTTGTAAAAGCATTGCACATTACTTTTGTATTCTGAAAGTTCATTTTTAATCCCACTTCTTTACTCTTGTCAGCAAGTTCTTGGATCATACTCTGCAGCTCTGAAGGGGTAGTTGCAAAGATGACTACGTCATCAGCAAAACGAAGGTGAGATAAGTAATCTCCATTAATCTTTATCCCTTTGTTTTCCCAGTTCAATGATTGAAAGACATTTTGCAATGTGGCATTAATGAGCTTGGGGGATATGGTGTCACCTTGTCTCACTCCCTTTCTAATTCTTATTTGTGCTGTATCCTCAAATATCCGAACCTTTGCACTTGCATTTTCATATGCAAGTGCAAATGATCTATAGTGCTGTAGCCACTCCTGAATCCAGCTTGTTCTCTTGGTTGGGCCATGTCTAGTGTTACATTCAAGTGATGTGAAAGAACCGTAGCGAAGATTTTATAAACCACTGAAAGGAGGCTGATGGGCCTGTAGTTCCTGAGATCCTCAATGTCACCTATTTTATGGAGCAGCTCAATGTCACCTTTTTTATGGAGCATTGTTCAATCCTCGGGAATCTTCCCTTCATTAAGACATCTGGTGAAAACTTGGGCGAGTGTAGTTTCAATTTCTCCACTTGCTTCTTGTATAATGTCCACAGTAATTCCATCCTCTCCTGGAGCTCTTCCCTGTTCCATGTTCTTAATTGCATATGTAACTTCTGCAGGGAGGATTGGAGGGACTTTGGCACTTTTACCTGTCGTAATGTCTGTAATAGATGTATCATCCCTTTCATATAGTTTTGAATAGAAATCTTTCACTCTTGTCAAAATTCCACTTATATTTCTTGTTACAGTACCATCTTCTTTTCTCAGAGCCATAATCTGTTTTCTTCCCTTACTGAGATGTCCTTTTACTCTGTTCAGGCTCTGGTTGTTTTCAATTGCTTTCCTCACTAGTTCACAGTTGAATTTCCTTATGTCTTCAGTGATACCTTTTTCGCACTGTCTTGCATAGCTCTATATATTCCACGTTGGTAGTTACGTCTTTATTTGTCATCATCTCCCTTCTCTTTTGCATCAACAATTTTGTTTTTCCTGAAATTTTCTTCATATGTAACTTGTTCTTAGTACCACCTATTTTCATCGCTGTTTTCATAAGAGCCTTGGTGAGTTCTCTGTTATCTTCAGAAATATCCACTTCTTCCAATGTTAGGCCTTTTAAAGCAGAGAATCTGTTCCTCAGTTCCAACTTGAAGGTATATGGTGTTTTTTAAGGTTGGTTATGTCAATACATTTTGTTTGTCTTATGAGCTTGCCACATTCGAGTTTAGTGTTGAGGTGCATCTTACATCTCACCAATCTATGGTCACTACCTGTGTTGAACTTGTTTAGCACACTGCAGTCTTCTATGACGAATTTTTGTTACACATAATAAAATCAATTTCACTTGTCGTCCCATTCGGATGTCTCCATCTCCATTTCCTGTGTGACTTTTTCTTGAAAAAGGAGTTCATGATGAAAAACCTTTCTGCTTCTGCAAATTCCACGAGAGTATTTCCACGCTGATTTCTGTTCCCGTAACCAAATTTACCAACCGAAGTTTCATTTTGTTGCTGTTGCCCTACTTTTGCATTGAAATCACCCATAATGATCTTCAAGTGCTGTTTGCCTTTGTTATTTAGATTCCAAATTTCCTCATAAAATTCTTCAATTTCTTCTTCAGGGTGACTTGTGGTGGGTGCATAAGCTTGAATAATCTGGGCCTAGTATCTTCTCGAGAGTTGGATAACGAGTCGTGCAGCTCTGTCAGAGGAACTTTCAACTTCTACAACTTTATCCTTCCGTTTCTTGTTTATTATAAATCCAACATCACTAGTTCTGCCAGTATCTGTCCCACGATAGTAGAAGAGATGTCCACTTTTCAGTTCAATGAGATCTTCTCCTTTTCTCCTTACCTCACTTAGCCCGACGATGTCCCACTTGATCCTTTGTAGTTCCTCTTCCAATTCAAGAAGCCTTGAATCAGAAGATAGGGAGCGTGCATTGTAAGTAGCCAAGCTCAGCATCAAATGGCAGCCTAGTCCGGTCCTCCGGTGATTCTTAGCACCCTCTGCCTTCATGTCGCACTGGTCGCTGCCTCGGCCAGGTACATTCCAGCTGCCGGAGACTGAGGGCCAAGATTTAAGTTGTGGAGTCATTTTGGAGGGGTTTGGCCATAACTCACCACGCTGGCCAAGCGGGTTGGTGAGTGTGAGATAGCATTTCCTCTAATCCGGATGGTATAGTTATACGACTACTGGCGGTCGTCAGAGCCCCTTTAGTGGGAACAGGATGCATCACGAGAAGGCTGGGTTGACATTTGTCAAGGAGAGGCGATATATATAATTTATGACTACAAAGCTTGCGGTGTTAAGATAGAATAATAATAACAACGTTTCGCACAATAAAATGTTTATTGTACATTGACTATAGTTTCGCAGAGCGTTTGGTTCGGCTTCCTCAGGACGAATGGAGCGTAAACATTCAAATCATTGTGACATCATCAGAATTCTGACAGTCACGGGTTTTGGCGAGTTGTTTCCACGCGCTTGAAAGAAATGGAGTCGACGTCATGTCGTTGACAAGCCGTGACAAGTTCCGGTATATGTGGAAAGCTTCTAATATATTAAGCTTAAAAGTCGAGTCCGGTTTATCAATAAGCGTAGCATTTCCAAACAAAAAGTTATGGTTATTTTTGTGACAATGTTGAGCTATAGACGACTTCTTCAGTTCATAGTTCCGTACATATGTCTTGTGTTCCTTCACACGGAAACTTAAAGCCCTGCGGGTCTGTCGATATATTGCGCATCACCTGACCTTGCATCCGGATGATGATATATATATATATTATATATCATCATCAACCCTACTGGATGAAGGTCTCCCCAAGTGTTTCTTCCACAATTGTCTGTCTTGAGCCTGTCTCCTCCATGTCACCCCAGCATGCTTTTGAATTTCATCCATCCATCTACCATGGAGTCTTCTTCTGGGTCTTTTTCTGTTCCTCGGAATCCAGTCTAAAATTTTGGTTGTCCGTCAGTGGTCCATTCTTCTGGCAACACACTAGATAAAACCTATTAAAGTGGCCATTCACAGAAATACTCCATGGCAAATTTTACACAGAAAAGAAGTGCTACACAAAATAAAAAACACAAAATTCTTACAAGCCCTCTTGAGATGAAACCAAACATCTGTAAGAGACCAATGGCATCGCTTCACTTGGAGTAGCAATTCCAATACAGAATTATAATACACCATGTTTTTCTCTGTTATAACAATATTGCATGGCCATTCCACCTGAAAATATACAATACAAAGAAATCTCATAAATATGGTTCATACACAATTTCCATTTATTCACACAAAAATGTCTTAAGAATGGAAGTATTCTCAGAAAGTACACTGTGCGGACAAAAGTATTTCAGACACCACAAGTATGGTAAAAATTACTGTGCCCGTCTGTCTGACAGTCATCTGCAGAAGAAACTACTAAATGTAGGTGTTTGAAATTTGTCAGAAACCTGCAGAGATACACGAGTGTGTGCACCTTGAAGCCCCCCCCTCCCCTTTTTAAATTCAAATTTGCAAAATTTTAATTAACTTTTAAAGCTTTCAACCATTGCCAAAATTTGATCTTGCAATCTGCTGCATCATAGAAGAAGCCCACACAATAATACTTGATTTCACTTTTGTGTACTATTATTTCATTGTATTAGACACATTGCTTTTGTAGAATACTAATTTGTTAAGTTTTCATGATGCTGTCAGGTTGTTGGTAATGTTTTCTCAAAAGTTATTTTTATATATCACACATTCAAGCAAATATAAGTTCCTTTGGATTCTAGTACCAGTTTATGCATTTGAACTGTTATGTCTGATATGATGTCACAGGCCTGTTTTTAGGTCTGACAGAATGGCAACAAAATGTCCCTCTTATTTTAGTATGTCAGCATCAGTGTTGGTTGTTGTATGTTTTTTCTGTAATGGGCAAGGTGCCCTGAGAGGTGTAGTGCAGCAATCTGTCTCAATTCACCCATTATGTATAGAAGGATTATTCTTTCCAGCTTCAAATAACAGCAGGTTAAACTTACTTCATAGGTAACCATACATTCTTGGCATTCATGGTGTATTTATTTAAGAACGTCCACAAAAGCCAACTTGATAACAGAGCACCTTTGTGCAACAGTGTTTCATTACACTTTGCATAAATACAATAATAGTTCATTGCACTTTTGTGTAAACTATGAAAACCTTACACCAAAGGTGATAGAAGTAGCAATTTTAAGAGGTTGTGGAAAAATTTGGGAACTGTACTTTGAAGTGTTATGTTTTGCCTACCACTGGGGTTTCAGGCAGGTCTGTTTACATTTCAAACTGAGGCTCCAATTGTGCACCACGCACTATAAATAGGTCCAAGCAATTTTTACATGACGATTTCGATTAGGTTTCTTCAATCACTGTTTCAAATTTGACATAACGCATGTGATTTATAATTTTAAATTTGATTTTGCTGTTTACTGTGTTAAGACTTTCGAAGTGCTGAGTGTATTCTTCCACCACAGCTGCTGGTGGATTTGTTTATGCTTCTGACCACAGCCTTCTGTGTGCACTATAATAGTTCACAGTTTGCGATTCTTCTAGCAAAAACACATATTTCAATAAATGCAAACATTGGGTTGTCGGAAAAGTCATGACATATTTTGGCACCCGATGGCGGTTGGGCGGTCTTGGAAGTACTAGAGGCATGCACAGCTCTGTTATCGCTATGACATTTGACAGGTTCCAGTTCTAGCTGCAGTCTAAAAGGAATAGTGAGCGATTTGGTTGATTTGCGGAGATTTGACATCAAGTTGAAGATGGAAGACCAAACTGTGCATTTTCGCCATATTTTACTGTTTTACTTCCGTAAAGGGAAGAACACGCGTCAGGCTTATGAAAAGTTACATAAAGTGTATGGTGATAATGCTCTACAAGAACGTCAGTGCCAGCGGTGGTTCGCAAAATTTCATGCTGGTGATTTTGACCTCAACGATTCTCCTCGGTCCGGGGGCAAACGGAGGTTGATGACGAACAAATCAAGGCATTGATCGAGTCAAACCCACGTTACATGACACAAGAGATTGTAGACACATTGCACATCCATCATTCAAACGTTCATGACTACCTGAAGAAGCTGGGATATGTAAGCAAGCTCGATATGTGGGTTCCTCAGGAACTCAAAGAAGCTCAATTGACGGTGCGTATAAACATCTGCGATATTGTCATTAAACGTGAAGAAAACCATCCTTTTTTAAAGTGACTGATAACTGGTGATGAAAAGTGGATTGTGTAAAACAATGTGCTGCACAAACGGTCTTGGTCCCGACGTGCTGCTTTGCCTCAAACCGACATCCAAAGCAGACATTCATCAGCGGAAGGTTCTGGTCTCAGTGTGGTGGGATTTTAAAGGTGTCATGTTTTTCGAGCTCCTACCACGGAGCCATACAATCAATTCGAATGTGTACTGTCGGCAATTGGGACAGTTTGAATGAATCCCTCATCCAGAAACGTTTCGAGCTCGTTCATCATAAAGGTGTTGTGTTCCATCACGACAACGCGAGACCACACAGAAGTTTGATCACCCGCCAAAAATTATTGGGGCTTGGGTGGGATGTGTTGCCACACCCAGCATACGAGCTTGACCTTGCGCCATCAGACTTCCACTTGTTTCGCTCTCTCTTCAACAGTCCTTGTGTGGTATAACGTTCAATTCAGATGAGGCTGTAAATCAGCACCTTGTACAGTTTTTTGCCACGAAAGTCAGGTCCTTCTATGAACGAGGCATTCTGCAGCTCACTGAAAGATGGCAAAAGGTTATCGAACAAAACCGGGCATTATCTCATTGTGAATAACAGTCTTTGTTCTTTCTATAAATAATGATCTTTGTTCTTTCTATAAATAATGATCTTTGTTCTTTCTATAAATAATGATCTTTGTTCTTTCTATAAATAATGATCTTTGTTCTTTCTATAAATAATGATCTTTGTTCTTTCTATAAATAAATGACCTTTGCAAAACATGGCTAAAATACGTCATGACTTTTCCAACAACCCAATAGAATAAAAAAAATGAGATGTTACAAAAATGTGTATTTTTTTTCACATTTCAAGCTTAGCATTGCTATTCCTTCATCTGTGCATTCTCCCATCTCATCTCAATTATTTATTTATTTTACCTTCAAGTAATCTGGATCCACCAACATTCTACAGTGAAACCATAGATGAGACTGACCAAGGAACAAAAAAGCTGAACTTTTTTAATCGGGAGAAAAAAATCAGAACATGCGACAAGAAAGTGTGAATATAAAACAGCACGGACAAGATGGAACTGTTCACTGTTATTCACAATATAAAATTACTGAATTCAAAACAAAATACAGTTATTTTAAAAGACAGTGCTTCAAACACATCTTTCTCCTTTTTTTTTTTTTTTTACTTGCTAGAACATCAGCTCAATTTTTTTCTTGTGTTGCTTTCTTCTCAGCAAGTTCCATGGCCATATTTGTCTTTTGTTGACTGCTGCTGCACAGCAATCTTTGCTTAGTTTTTCTTTCTGTTGATATAATTCCCTTCCTATTTCTTCACCACTTTTCTTTCCTCCTCCCTTTTTATTCACTCAGATGACAATAATAATTTATCCATCATACTGAAAGAACTTTCAGCCTGAAGACCATGAAGGCATGATATTAAAGCTTTCGCTACTTTAGATAAATGATATGACTTTCAGAATATGAATGCTTTTGAACACAATGCACCAATTCTAACAAATTTTCAAGCTCCACCACTTCTGTTTTTGGAAAAGTTCCCCTCCCTTATCAAGCTTAAGTGCAGACATTTATGGGGGAAGTAACACTTAACAACAACACAGGATAGTGAGAGCATCGCAGGAAGAAAAAAAAATGAGATTTCGGGAGAAATCTTTGCTCCGACCGACTTCCGTTTTCGGAAACTTCTTCCTCCATTTTTAGGTTGAAATGCAGTATTTGTGGAATAAATGGATATTTAAGAACAATACTGGGAAGAAGGAACATCGCGGGGGAAAAAAAGATTACGGGAAAAATCTTAGCTGCATCTAACTTCAGTTTTCGAATGCTTTGTAAGATGGAATCCCGTCGTCAAACAAAAAACGAATCCCTCTCCCCTACCATTACTCCCCAAAATTTCTGTTCAGTTGTGCATTGATCTCGAGAATGCCCAAAATGATAACGGAAATGGCGGAATTCTTCGAATCCACCGAAGAATCTTTGCATGAAGACGACAGGGAAATCTTCACGCCGTCTTAACTTCAGTTTTTGGAAATCGTTGCCCACAGTTTCATGCTGAAATACAAATATTTATGCAATAAAATGACATTAAATAACAATATTGGGAACAGGCAACATCGTGAGAAAAAAGAAATTACGATTACGAGAAAAATCGTCACTCCGTTTAACTTCAATTTTCGAAAGTTTTGAAAGACAAAATACCATCCCCAGAAGGAAAACTACCCTACCCCCATTTCTCTTCAGTTCTGCATCGATCTCGAGATTTGACCTGAATGTTGACAAAAAAAGCGGAATTCCATGAATCTGCAGAAGAATCTCATGTATGTGAAACACAACTGGCAGTTCAGAAACTCATGTCAAGTGTCATAAAGTTACAATCACGACTGGCATGTTGAGAAAAAAAGAGAGAGACCATGTTTTTATTCCGTATGTTCCAATCGTTCTATTGGATCTTCCATTTTAGTTTAAATGTCTACAGTTTCCTGTTCACAGTTTCACCATGAGTATCAACATGGCACTGGGTCAATCGTTAAATGCTGTTGGACTCAACCATCAAAAACCCAGGCTTTTCCCCATGGCCAGCTTTATGTTGGTTGCTTCAGAGATGGCAAAAATGAAAGCCTCTTCATCTTGTTTCCAAATGGAAGAACATTCAATGTTGTTGACCACTGAATGTTCTTCCATTTGGGTAAATTTACTGTTCTTCCGTAAGGGTAAATTTACTTGGCTTTGGATGATCTGCATATTACACTGATCATAACAAAATAAAAAAATGAAGATGTTTCAAATAACTCAAGTTTCTTATAGTCACAGTTAAAAACTGCTAGTTTCAGCCAATTGCACTGGCTCAAATATAGCTTTTATTTGTTTTTTTTTTAATTTCCTTCTTTTGATACTGAAACACATTTCAATTAATTCCACTTAGTAGTTCTAATTCTGACTATTATACAGCTCTAATTATTGTACTATTCTCTAATTATTGTACTATTCTCTTTTACGTGCGATATTTCAAGAACGGTAAAAATTGATGTTTGAATCCTAAGGCAAAGATCCAATGAGTATACCCAGCGAAAAGTGTGAGAAGTAAAACCAGTCATCGCATACAACGGACTTTAGGACAATAACATCAACAAAGACCGGAAAACACATGTGTGAAATGTTCCCGTCGCTAGAAAGGAATGCCAAGGTAAGCATTATCCGCTAGATTTTTGTACATTTCAATTAATTGTTTCCATGCAAGATATCATACTCATAATTTCAGGAAAACTCAGAAAAAGCTGGCCCAGAAGATGAATGATGTATTTTTTTTTTTTTTTTTTTTTTTTTTTTTGTTAAACCTGGGCAGCACTTGTTCCCTTTACCAGTATGCAAATAAACATGCACTCACACAGTCAGATGCATAGATGCAGGTTGTGTTAGGTGCTGTATATACATTATGCTGGATGTCAGAAAGAGCTGAAAAAACCTTTGTACTCTCACGGCAATTCATATTTTGGGGAACAGCCAAAAATTACAAGTGGTTAAGTCAGGTGAGCAGGGTGGATGATCCAATTTGGTAATTGATTTCTTAGCCAGGAAGTCATGAACACCGAATGCATCCTGGCTTGGGGCATTGTCAGGCCACAGTTCATCTCTTTTCTTTCAAACAAAATCCTGTAACCTTTTCAACACCTCTAAATAGCATTGTCGGTTGACCATTTATTCCTATTCAATGAATTCATAATGAACTACCACCTGGTGATCGAAAAAACACAAAAGCATGATGGTCTTGAACTGCCAGCATAACGTGTGCTCTTTACGGCTTTATGCCACTAAAAGACACTTGACCTTTTTTATAGCATCCTCACCACATGACACTTTCAATAGCTCTAATGTTTCAGTATTTTACAAATCTTTCACACAGAATTGGATGACAATGCACTGCTCTCAGTTTCTATTACTCATTTTTATATCAAAACTCCCAAACAGACTTGCATTGCTTTTGCAACTGATCACTAATGAATGGCTCTACTGGTCTGCAGTTAATGCATGCACTACTTGAAACATGTTCAGACATGTATAGGCACGTGATTTTGCCCAAATTGCACAAGGGTGCCACTACAACCATTCCAGGAATTAAATTGTCCTACCTCATATTAACAACTAATAGTTTTAAAATATTAAAGCAGAACAAATACATACATACGTATCACTAAGCTGTTTTCTGATATTCAGAGGTTAGCTCCTCACAGGAAGAACTTACAGTTGCTGTATCAGGCATCTCCAATTACAGCGATCTCAGCATACAGGTCGAGCTCCATTGACATCTATCACACGCCGCACACAAAACCTTTTAGTACTTCATACTCATTATCTTTTTCTCATGAAGACATTCCTGAATCTGGTCCTCCCAGGATTTCCTTGGCCTTCCTCTACCTTTCTTTCCTGCCACTTAGACTGAATACATTCCCTTAGTAAGCATATCATCACCCATTCTTTCAACATGGCCAAACCACCTAAGAACATTAGTCGCCACCTTACTAACAGTATTTTGCCTCACGTTACACATCTGCAACACATCTTCATTCCTCACATGATCAAAGCATGTCTTACCACAAATCCCCCATAAGTAATGCATCATCCAAGCACACATATGACTCCTATGTCTTTTCTGCAGAACCCAGGTTTCACTGCCATACATCAGAGTAGGAACAATTACACTTTCATATACAGCCATTTGGGACTCTCTTGAGAACCCACCATTCCTGTGAAATCCACCTAAAGCAGCTATGACTATGAAGAGTTCATCCACCTACTAGTTTCACCATCTAATTTGTTCTCTCTGTCAAACATACTTCCTAAATACACAAACTCATTCACTTGGTCAATCACTGTGCCATTTAGACTTATATTACATTCAGTACTAACAGTTCCTCGCTCAAAAACCATAACTTTGGTTTTTCCCTTATTTATACTCAGTTTGAAATTCATGCAAACTTCGTACATATGAGACAACATACTCTGCAACTAACTTTTGCTCTCTGCCAACAGGACTGTGTCATCAGCATATAGCAATCTATACACACAGACATTACCAAAACATAAACCAGTATTGTCCATTTTTGGCATCACGCATGCACGCATCCATAATATATTAAACAGCCATGTTGACATTATACAACATTGTCTGACTCCTGCTCCAATAGAAAACCATTTTGATACAACACCATTTACTCTTACACATGTTCTACTGCCAGCATACATGGCTTTCACACTATTCAATAGATTCCCTAGTGATACCATTTTTATTCAGTATCTTCCACAGAAGAGTCCTATTTACTCGATCATAAGCTTTCTCTAAGTCGATGAAGGAAGCAAAAACTGTCTTACTAACAGACAGATACTTTTCAATCATCAAACGTTAATGCAAAAATTTGGTTAGTACAGCCCTTACCAGGCATAAAGCCACTCTGCACGTCCCGCACTTTTTCTGACGTAAGACCCCTGTACCTTAACAAAAACAATCTTTCCAAATACTTTCCCTGGCACACTCAGCAAACTAATACCACAAAAGTTCTTACATTCAGTCTAATTACCCTTTCCCTTACACAAGGGAACAATGATAGCATCCCTGTAATCCTGAGGGACCATTCCTAACTCCCAGCACAACTGGCAAATTTCAGTTAACCAGTCAATTACAGAGTCACCACCATATTTTAGCATCTGAGCAGTTATGCCATCCACTCCTGCAACCTTACAATTTTGAAGAGATTTTAGAACTTTACACACCTCTTCTCTTGAGATCCCTCCTGTACTTCCATCTCTCACAGTGACATCCTCTGCTTTTGCCTCAGAAACACCTTTGCTTTCATGCTCTAATAACTCACAGAAGTATTCACCCCAATCTTTCACTTAACTCATTGGGCTCCCATATCATTTCTCTGATCGTATTCTTCACACAACTTAGAGTTTCATTTCCCCTATTTTTCCTATGTCTTATGTACTTACAGAAACATTTTCTATCTTTCCAAAAAGCCGATAGACACCTTTCCACCTTTTCCTTCGTATCTTTTTCCTAACTCTGGCAATCCAGCTTGGCTGCTTCATGCTTCTTATAGTGATATTCATTCTCAGAAGCTCTACCTTGTAACATCCCCAATTATGCTTCCTTCTTTCCCTTAACTGCTCCTTTAATCTCACTGTTTCACCAAGCATCACCTCTGTTACCTACCATTGCAGTACCACAGACCTCTTCAGCAACACTGACAACGCAGTTCTTAAAATATGCCCACTTCTTTTCTATGGCATTGCAAAATTACAGAAGTGAAATTATTACTAACAAAAGACTGAAAAAACTAAACAGCAAAAACATAATGACACAACTTATTCTAAAAAAAACTAAAACAAGAATATGGTAATACTACTTACTCTATACATCAGCTTTATACAATTTAAAGCATTTGGAGCTGTAAAAGAAAGATGAAACAGAAATGTCATACAAAAAGAGACAAACATCATCAGATGTTAATACTTATAACAAAAGATAACACCTAAGTAACATTATTTTGTAAGTTCAAAAATTTTTTTCACTTTATTCATTTTTAGTATTTGGGCAGGGGTTATAAAAATGTAATTAATGCAACATGTACATAATGAGTAAAAATGATAACCAAAACTCATGACTTGACGTACACACATTCACTATAAAGTAAATTAAAAAAGTTTTCCAATTGCACAACCACTAAATTTACAGTACCATCAACACCAAGGGTAGTAAGTTCTCGGTTTGAGTGTGGCACTCAAATTCCATCTCACATATGTTCAACTGGGCTCAAATCTGGAGAATAAAAAGACTGCAAACCTCAATGGAATGCTGCTCCAAGCAATCCTCTGCAAAATGGAAGTGATAAGATGGGGTGTTATCTTGTTGAAAGAAGGCATACTCTACTGTGAGAAATGGATAGCCATGAATGGGCATAGGTGGTTGATGAGTACATCAACATAGCCTTGTGCTGTGATGGTGGTTTTTATCATTTTTTTATTATATGAAGGTACTACAATATTAACCATACGGGTAGACAAAACCAAAAAATTTTCAGGCACCAGCTTCTTTTCTTCTTAAGCCGCCAGCACATTTTTTAAAAAGATATGACAATAAAACCACAAATGATCTAAACAAAAACCATGCATAAGGAATTCTGACCAACAGTTTAAGGTATTATTTCTTAGATATTGTTCAATAATTCAGTGCAATATCCACAACTAAAACATGGGAACATATTATACACTTACATTAATAGTTGCCTTCCAAAACAGGTTTTCATTTTAGAAAGTTCAGCTTTGTCTTCTGGTGTATCACATTCAATAACAACACTAATGATGAAATACCCTCATAAGCACCCCATACGTAATCAATGCCATAGCTACGGACATCTCTGATGCCTATGCTGCATGCATGCATGTGTCTATCTTGGGTTGCACTGCAGAACTTCTGCCTGAATCTCTACTACCGAAATCGCTGCAGTATGCATAACTGTGCTAGCGATGGTGCCAAAAATAGATATTGGCATCTTCATTATTCTAATTTTATGGTAATTAGTCTGCAGAAAACATGCAAAAAAAAAACTGTATACTGTACTTGTTGCTTTATTACAGAAATGGAAGCTTCACAACAGAAATCCAAATTTTGAAAAATAAAATTTTCAGAATAGAATTTGAAAACTCAGGCACCAGGTAAAAATTTTCAGGGGCCATGACAACTGGGCACCCTGGATTGGCCTACCCCTGACTAACTACATGAATAGTTACTCATTGTTCAAAATCTGTACATGAATAGTGCTTCATGGACAAACATTGCTTATTCATATCTAATGAGTTGTGAATGCCAATTTGGCACTACTTTGATGAATTTTAATTGTTATCATAATCCTCTTTCTTCATTTTAATGCCAAAAATCAAAACAAATCAATTAGGAATATCGATGGTATATTCAGGAGGTGACAACCAGCAGCTCAATAAATTTTCAACAGGAAATAATGTACCTTTAGGCACCATTTTTCTACCAAAATGTTACAGACTTCCCAGTTAAAAAGAATGTTAATATGAGATAAATGGTGTGCCCCTGAAAACTAAACTGTCACAAAATATTGAAAGCACAGCTTCACAACAAAAAATGGGTCAAAAATGAACAAATCATACTTACCAGTAGTCAAAAATGTAAGAGGTACTGATTTTATGGCAAAGCTCAACCTATCCGCATACACAGAATCTCCTTGAAGGGACAACGATAAAGCCTGGGATAAGATGGCATTCAAAGTGAAGGGACTTAGGAGTTCAACTGGAGAATGGCATTGGGACAGCTAATCAATGTAAATAAAAATAAATTATATTAAAAGCAAGTCTCTTGAAATCTGTTTAAATGACAAAGCAAAACAATATGTATTTCATACATGATGTGAAAATCAAACAGCTTTCTGCTTTCTTTTACTTGATAAAATACAGGGTATTGAAAAAAAGATATGATAGAAGAAACTTACTTTAAATGTCAAGAGACATGACAAGTGTTAAAGTTTATTAGGTCAGATGATAGATTGCGCCAGGTGTCTCGTGTAATGAAAAATCTCGTCAAACACGGAATACAACAGACATGGATGGCTTCCTCTGTGGAGAAAACAGTGTGTGTGTTTTGGTTCAGAATTCATATTCTGCTTCTTTGAATGTTCTATCGATTTCCCATGTATTATGAGGAATATTTCTTCTTTCATTCATTATCTGTGGATGACCAGTAAGTGGTACAAGCAAATTCAGAATTTATATTCTGTTTGCTTTGAATATTCTATTGATTCCCCATGTATTATAAGGAATATTTCTTCCTTCATTGATTCATCTGTGGTACTGGTGAATTCCGACCTACATCCGTTTCTGGATGGAAGATGGGTCAAAACGCTATGAGGAAGCAAGGATGTTTCGACTAGTGAAAATCTGAGGATGCTCATATTCACTAAGCTAAGTTTGCTTAATCTCAGTTGCTTGGAACTTCACTGTCCTGGGTGGTGTAACGGTTAACATAGCGGGTTCCATTCCCACTCAAGGACTATGAAATTTTCAAGTTTTCTGAGAGATGTTACATGGATGACCCGTGAGTGGTACAAGCAAATTCAGAATTTATATTTTGTTTGTTTCGAATATTCTATAAACAGACTTTTCAGCTTCAAGAAACCAGATGACTGAACTTCTGGCAAGATTCATTGCTACAACAGAGATGAAGAAGTTCAAAGTATATGTTTACATATTTTGGGATCAAGGCTGCCTTGTTCATACTTAAGTGTGGAAGAGGAAATGCATCCACATTTATAAATGAAGCAGATAGTCAGGTCTAAACCTCATTTGTGGGAGAAATTACTATGAGAAAATGGCATGTTTCTCTGTGTTACATTACATTTACTACTGAGGTAGTTCAGCTGAGTAAAGCAGCTTTTGTTTCTCCAGAGAAAGCTTTACATTATTTGCAATAAATAGAGAATAATGAATGATGAAACTCTGAAACGGGCAGTAAACTGGGAAGTCTGAGCTGGGTGGGGCCGGGGCCTAGCCCCCTAAAGTTTGTGCCCAGGCTTTCCAAATTAAGGACCAAGAAGACCTCTAACACAGATTTCTACATTCCTCGTCATTATGTTAATTTCAAACAAGTTACCAGTAGAAAATAGCATAACTATACTAGTAATTTGAATTTATCGGTGTAAAATAAAAATCAGTTTTGCAAGCTTTCGCATATCAACCACATATACGAGGGGCGTCTGATAATTATCCAGATTTTTATTCCTATCGATACAAAACTATGTGAATGGTCGTATGTATGTGTGAAACTATTACAACTAATTTCAGTGAAGCGCCAGAGCAGCTTGATACTAATGTTGGGTGGCGCTGTCGATCAAAAACAATGGCGGCTACGTTAAGAGTTCAGTTCAAGCAGCGAGCAGTGGTGAAATTTTTAATGACAGAAGGTGTTAAGGTCGTGGACATTATGAGAAGACTTCAGACGGTGTATGGTGATGCGGTTATGTCTCGTTCCAGAGTTTATGAATGGGTTATGAAGTTCAAAGATGGCCACGAGAGCTTTGAAGATGAGGCACGGTCAGGTAGGCCTAACACGGCAGTGACTGATGAAAAGATTAAACGTGTTGGCGACTTGATTAAAGGTGACAGACGCATTCATGTTCAGGATTTTGCCATGGAATTGGATATCAGTAAAGATTCTGTTGGACGAATTATTCATGAACATCTCAACTAGAGGAAGATCTGTGCCACATGGGTACCCCGAATGCTTACAGTGGTGCATAAACACCAAAGGCTAAACATTTGCAATGTAGTGGTACAACACTTTAATGAGGAGGGTGACGCATTCCTGGGATGCATAATCACAGGCGATGAAACGTGGATTCATCAGTTCGAACCAGAGACAAAACAGCAAAGTATGCAATGGCGTCATCCGAATTTGCCCCCATCAAAGAAGTTCAAAGTTGGTTCATTGGCATTCAAGGTCATCGCTACTGTCTTCTGGGACAAACATGGTATCCTTCTGGTTGAGTACTTGGCAAAAAATGAAACAATAAGTGTGAAAGCCTATGTGAAGACACTGAGAAAACTTGCGCAATGTAACTGGACCAAACAGCCAACATTGAAAATCAATTCAAGTGTTGCTTCAGCATGATAACGTTCGCCCACATATTGCTAAACCAGTGCAAGCAGAAATTGCAAAACAGAGGTGGGCTGTTCTTCTGCACCCTTCTTACAGTCCAGACTAGGCACCTTCTGATTTGCGTGTTTTCGGTCCCTTGAAGAACAGTCTTCGTGGCCACCACTGTGAGAGCATGGATGACCTGCGAGCTGCTATCTGTCAATGGATTCACAACACCCCTGCTGATTTCTTCGCTACCAGAATGAATCGACTTGTTGATCGGTGGAGGAAATACATTGTGCTGAATGGAGAATACAAGGAAAAGTGACTTTGACTGTTCGTACCACTATATTACATATGTGAGTATCATATTTATGCATACTGTACTTTTTATTTTTCTCCTGTGATTGATAGGAATAAAAATCTACTATAGGACACCCCTCGCAGCTTTTTCAAGGAAGATAGACAGAAACTGCAATCTGAATAACAGAAGGCTTCAACAATTTGAACATGGTGACTTGACTTTACCATAGATAGGAATTTATATTCATTTAAAGATATGAGGCATCACATTGGTTGTGTACACGGTATCTTAGTAGGGAAAAGGTGTTACTAGAAGAACTGGTTCCAAATTCGTGGAAACTCCAGAGAGACGCTATCACTGCAAGCGCCACTGTTGGTAATGATCTCCAAGGTTTCACGAATGGCTGTAAACTTAGTAGGTAGCTAATTTCTTTATATCGTCCCATATAGGAGTAGTGGACTGAAATTTGACTTCTCTGGATAGTGGCATGGTTACTTTACCATATTTTGACATCCTTTTTATGCTTGTTGACCTTTGATTCTAAATGATCACTAAGTTATTCCAATGTAGTATTGCCTGGATCCATCCGGAAATTGAAGGAGGATCACATAACATCTGCCTTGCTGGAAAGAGGGGGTTTGTTAGTATTTCTCTTTAGCATAGTATGTAAAGGTGCAGGAGACTTCATGAAGACACCGTAGTTCATCTTCTTGAGGACGTTCTTGAGTTTGTGAGATTTTTATTCTTTGTCAATAAATTTGGATTATTGGTATAGTTATATTGTTTCCTACATAGTTGGTGTATAGTCCTTGTTATTAATTAATTTACCAGTATTTCCTTCCATCTTGATTCTGTTGCAGGTTTCTTGAAATCAACACCACATTAGCAAAATCACTCAAAAACTGCAAACAGAAAATAAAAAAAAAAAAAAAATTGAAAAAAGTAACAATGGGGTTTCGACATATGATTTATTCAAAAAAATTGCTATATTAGGTAAGCCAGTTCAATAAATGTGCCTGCCAAATTAACAGAGAAAATTCCTCTAAAGAAAACTTATTAAAGAAACTTTTTCATCGAGAAAATAAGCCTCAACAAACATGCTCAAAAAAGTAATGTGTTCAAAATCTAACAAATCACTGTTCTGCTTAGTAAATAATAATAATAATAATAATAATGATAATAAATAAAATTTTAGAATGCCATTTCAGGTAATTTTTCAGTATTTCTATCTGCATAACTACATTTAAAATGAACACATTTTTCATTCACAATGGGACTTGTAAGATGTCTAAAAGGAAAAACACATCACAAAGATTGAAGCCAAATCAGATCACTAATGTATATTTATTCATAAGATATGAGGTTATTCTTCAGTTGCCTACTGATTGCACCACAATTCTTTGAGTAAGAGCAGTTACTTCTACAATCCATAACATTTGTTAAATAACTTTTTCCAGAAGGTGGTAACACTACACTTCTTCTATAGCATTTAAAACACATAGTGTCTCTTCCATCCTTGTCCATACCATAAAAGCAATTAAGTGTTTATAGTCTGCAGCAACGTCCTTGATTTTCACAGACCTGTAGCTCTGATCAGAAGCAACAGATGCTTTCATTCAAAGCAACAAGCATATGAAAGTCAGAATAATGATGATAACCTTCAATACTTTGCTGTGCTTATGGCACCTATATGGATATAATAGACACCATGTTTTAAACGTTCTGAAATAAACATAACAATACATTACATCAAACAAAAATTATTAACCAACATTTTTCAGTCTACCATAGTAAGCGAATGCATTTCAAATCACAAAGGAATGACATATTTACCTTGTCAAACAAAAGCTGACTAAGGGAATGCCCAAATTCTCCATCATGAAAAAAGAAGAAATTCCTCAGAGCCATGAAGTGGTCATTGATGTTTAGGTTCATGATGAAGTAGTCAATCATACTTTTATTTACCAATTTTATCCTAAAATAAAATAAAACATGACAAGTGCAACAACAGAAGATGAAACATTCTTTTTATATTCTAACGCAGAAACAACAGAAGTATTTTATGCACTCCCTCAGATTTGTATTCAGAGCAACAGTGACGAATTTCAACACCAGCAGCATGACAAATTTGGAGACCTGGTACCTACCATTAGGACACATTTATGAACTTAAAAATTTTTAAATAATTAGAAAAAATGCACTTAATGAAAATGTTAGCTCAGTCAGTATCAACAGGAAAAAAGACAGCTGGTTATTAAGGTGTGTCTGCCAACACAACAACAACAACAACAACAACAACAATGAAAAGAAAGAAAGAAATTGAAGTAGGATCTTTAACAGGTTACTTCAGGAATTTGCTATTAAAACAAGTTACAGCTGCAATTTGCTATTACAACAGATCCCAATTTTAATGAACAGCTGAAAAATTCCAACAATAAAAAAGATGCATACATGATTAAAACACATGTTTTTACAACACACACACACACACACAAGGGTTGTCCCAAAACAACTGAGAATGTTTTTACAAAAAAAAAAAAAAAAAAAAAAAAAAAATGCGTTTATCAAAGAAGTGGTCATTTTTTTCAAAATACTGTCCATTGCATCGAATGTAGGTGTCCCAATGTTCCTCCCACTTTTTGAATGACTTCTGGAATTCTGAAATGCTGTTGAAGCACCCCTGTGCAGCTGCAATAAGTTGTTGATCAGTCTCAAATCGTCGTCTCTCTAATGTATTTTTTAAAATGAGGAACGAACAGAAGTCACATGGTGACAAGTCTGGACTATATGCACACTGGGGCATCACCTTAATATTCATTTCTCCAAATAAGAAACCACAGAACCGGCCACGTGCAGCCTCTCAATGGATCGCACATGAAAAGAAATGGGGAACCTAAGTTGAACAAAAACTAATTTCATGCCAAAATCCTCAGTTAAAATTCTGTGAATTGATGACTTTGAAATGTGAACTACATCTTCGACATCTCTAAGTGATAGGCGTCTGTCTTCCCATATAATAACACCTACTGTATTGATGTTTACCTCTGCAACACTTGTGAAGGTCTTCCTCCATGCACGATTAAAGTCGCCGATTCACAACCATCCATAAATTCTTTATGCCGTCTGTAAATTGTTGATTTTCCTAGTCATTCATTTTTATAAGCCTCTTGCATAAGACGGAAAATCTCCCCAACAGACTTCTTAAGTCGACAGCAAAATTCAATGATCTTTGTTCTTCTTTCACATCCATTTTTTTTTTAAATCACAGCGCAAAAACACTTGTTAGGGGTTCGCGAAACAATGCTTTTTAAATTGCACACTACCGATGACGCGCGCATGATAAACAGGTGTGGCAGGTTGCTATGGTTACCACAGCGACTAGCATTCTTTTTAGACACGTGCCAAAAAACAGTATTGCACATTTTTTATAAAAGCATTCTCAGTTGTTTTGGGGCAAGCTTTGTGTGGTATATATTGTTGGATCTTACCTTTACAGGCTGATGTGGCCGCGGCACCAGGTGAAGTATCGCCTGCAGTGAAGCACCCGATATCTCCACCGAAAAAAAATAAATATCTAAATAAAAATAAAAAAACACTAAAGAAAATTTTGTCAAAAATTTTGCTCTCCTCCTCTGCTGCTAGGGGCTAGCAAGGAGTTTTCCTACTTGCGTTGACAACCGAAAATTCTGCAACAACAAATTAATTATCTGATTCCAATAATTAATAATGACCTCCCATAATTAATTATAACAAATTAATTATTAACTTCCCGCAAAACCCGTACCGCGATTGGGCGTGGATGCCTGGATTTAACTCCAGCACGTCCCAATCTACCGAAAATCACAGCAACGCACACACACACTCGAAAAGATACCCAACGCTCATTTCACGTACGCTTGACATTTAATATCCAACGTTATATTATATACACTGCCACCTTTATCCATGAAGTGGCACAAAAATCTGCTGAGATGAATGTATGGTGGGCTGCTCTATCGGCAGCTTAATTATGCACAATGATTTAAACACTTTATCACTGATTAAACGATACCACTGATTTATCTAACTCTGATTTAACAATTAACACTGATTCAAACACTGTTCACTGATGAAATTCTAGTATGCACAATAAACAAATAGAGCGAAGGAAACATATGTGAGAGATTACCCAAAACATTTGAATACACACTTTAGAAAACGATAATTGAGTACGAGCGTGGGTACCAGCAATTAAAATGATACAGTAATTATCATGACTGCCGCAGTTTAATTATAAGCTATATATATCTCTATACCATTACACACACCTGCATAGGCTTGACGCCAAATTAGCAGGGAAGAGCTCTTAAGACTTATGGCCATAACACAAATAAAAATCACGAATAAAATGTGTTGGAGGCCTCCGCTGTCGTGCGTACTCCCTTTCACAGGGGACAGAGTTCTATATGCTGTTCACTGTCCGACGTCACTTGTAAGTCGTGAGCAAATGTTCATATAAAGACCACATACCTTGGCAACCGTTGTCTGAGGTCCTCAGCGCAGAGAAGTGGCAAGAAATATCCTGCCTGTTTTCTTATGTAGACCGCCTAGGCAAAAGTGCACTAATGTCGACCTAGTATCGGTCGAGAAGTCCAAAGGACTGAGATGTCCTCGTTTAAGAGGGGATCATTCATAGCCCTCCTTACTTGCTTCTCTGCTTCTTTTTCCGAGCTCTCCCAGCGGTCAGCTCTCCGGCCTTGGTTCCATGCCCCTCGCTGGTGCTGGTCTCGTGCGTGTCTTTTCGAATCCGCCCTCCGAATGAATCGCCGCTTGTTTTTCTCTTCTTTGTCCTGTCACAGGGCTTCTCTTAGCCACTTGAAAAGGGATTTATCACCTTGTTTTCAACTGTGGGTGGTAGTCGGTTCTCCCTTATCCCGTTCAGTTCGGAGAAAAATGCAACCACCAGAATGTCTCTTGGCTTCCAGAGGGAATTTTGGGGTGAGTTTTGCAGACTTTCGTTAGAGTTGAAAATGCACAAGACTGTTGCTATGAGTCCGAAATAGAGATGGTCTGTCGCCATGTGGCCTTTCACAATTCTCGTTTGCCAGAAGGCTACGAATTATGCACTTTTCAAATAATGAACAAATTTTAACAATGGCAGTGATGAACAAATTAGAGGATCAATTACCGTAATTAATTATAACTATGAGTGTCGCCTTGCAGTCACATCGAAACACAAATTTACCGCATAAATGAAATATAAAAATTTTCCACAAGTTAGGCTGCACCCTATAACAATATACAGCTCTTTAATCCACATTGGAAAATGCCTTTCAATCACTGAACTGGGAAAACAAAGGGATAAAGATTAAATGAGATTATCTAACCCACCTTCCTTTTGCTGATGACGTAGTCATTTTTGATCAGAGCTGCAGAGAATGATCCAGGAACTTGCTGACAAGAGCAAAGAAGTGGGATTAAAAATGAGCTTTCAGAAGACAAAAGTGATGTACAATCCTTTTACAAGAAATGAAGATTTATTGATTGATGGAGAAAAGCTGGAGATAACAGATATGAGCGCTTATCTTGGATAGCAGATATCATGTGAGGGTCACATTGATGAAGAAATTAATCGGCGCATAAAACTTGCCTGGAGAGCTTTTGAAAGAAACAGCATAATTTTCAAGAGCAATATGCCATTATGTCTTAAAAGAAAAGTGTTTGGTCAATGCATCCTTCCAGTGCTTATGTATGGTGCAGAGACGTGGACCTTAACTAAAAGAGACATACAAAGGCTGCAGACAACTCAAAGAAGAATGGAGAGGAGCGTGCTTGGTGTAACCAGGAGAGATAAGAAGAGGTACTCGTGGATCAGAAAAATGACAAGAGTAGAAGACATCATGATCAGAGTAAAATCCCTGAAATGGCAATGAGCTCGACATACTGCCAGAAGGACAGACCATCGATGGACAGCCAAAATTTTAGATTGGATTCCAAGGGAAAGGAAAAGACCCAGAAGAAGACCACATGGGAGATGGGTGGATGAAATTCAAAAGTATGCAGGAGTAACATGGAGGAGACTGGCACAAGACAGACCATTGTGGAAGAGGCTTGGAGAGACCTTCATCCATCAGTGGATTGATAATAGTTGACAATGATGATGATATACAATAAAAAGATAATTTTTTATATACATCCACCTGATGATAACGTGTGAGCCCACTTTACACCTTTACGACTGCAGTATTTCATGATGCAAACTGTACTACAAGGTATTGGAAGCATTTGGGTAGTATTGAGGCCCACAATTCCAGGACAGCAGTCAGTAAAGCACTGAGAGTTGTCGGTGGTGGTTCTGGGCTCAAATGCATTATTGCTCCACTTCATCCCACATATGCTCAATTGCTTTGAAAGCTGCAGAGTGAGAGGGCCATTCAAGGGATGTGAACTCACAGAAATGCTCCTCCCTTCGTTAAAGAGAGAGATGAGACAGGGCATTGTCTTGTTGAAAGAAGGCACCCTGCTGTGGGAAGTGGATAGACATGAACGAGTACAAGTGGTCAGTGAGTGCATCAACATAGGCTTGTGCTGTGATGGTGCTCTCAATAGAGATGGTCCACATAAACACACCTCAGAACATTACACCACCTACACAAGCATGTACGTGGCCTCAAGTGTTCTATGGTGTGTTGAGGCTGGAATCTTTATTCTTCAAACCAAGTTACCAATTTCAGTCTTCCAGAGTCTAGTGGTGATATTTCATCACCAACTGCAGCTTTATAGTCTAGTGGCATGATGTTTACAAAGGTATTCATTGTGGACATCAGCTGCCATAGCCCAGTCATGCCATCATAAGTCAAATAATCTTGGCACAAACATTCGTATTTGCTCCATTGTTGAATGCCACCATTAATTCTCCTCTCCACTGTGTCCTCCATTTTGATGTCATGGTATGAAAGAGGCGGTGCTCACACCTAGAACTATAACTGCCTGTTCATGGCCACATTTTCCTTAACAGGTGACGGTTTTGATGTAGTCCTAGTTCACAAATTCAAAGGTCGCATGCACAAAACCGAGCCAGACTTTTTGCATTTGCTGAGATGGAGCACCCTAACTCCTTTGCATGGAACATGACTGAACTTGAGCAGGTCACCATGTTTATCCATCATCACAGTCATAGGTATGCTACACAGAGGGCAGGCAGCTGACCTACTTTTAGCCTGCAAGGTTTTTTACTGGCAGCATTATTGCAGTGAGGTAGGGCAAGTTAGTTGATACATACATACATACATACATACATATCACTAAGCTGTTCTCTGAGATTCAGTATATGAGATTCAGTTACTCTCGCATACTTTTGAATGTCTTGTGCCAGTCTCCTCCATGTTACTCCCGCATACTTTTGAATTTCATCCACCCATCTCCCATGTGGTCTTCTTCTGGGTCTTTTCCTTTCCCTTGGAATCCAATCTAAAATTTCGGCTGTCCATCGATGGTCTGTCCTTCTGGCAGTATGTCAAGCTCATTGCCATTTCAGGGATTTTACTCTGATCATGATGTCTCCAAGGTTAGCTCCACAAGGTTAGCTCCACAAAGAAATACAAACTACCAGATATTTTTACTTACTATTGCCATACCAAATTTCTTCATTTACAGCGATCTTGACAGACAACTCAGGTTCACTGACATCCATCACACGATGTACACAAGACCTTCTATACTTCATACTCATAATCTTTTTCTCATGCTGACACTCCTGAATCTGATCCTCCCATGACTTTCTTGGCCTTCCTCTGCCTTTCCTTCCTGCCACTTGGACTAAAAAAAATTCTTAGTAAGCATCTCATCACTCATTCTTTCAACATGGCCAAACCACTGAAGAATATTAATCTCCACCTTGCTAACAACATTTTGCTTCATGTTACGCAACTGCAACACATCATCATTCCTCACATGATCAGAACGTGTCTTGCCACAAACCATCCTGTATGTAATGCATTTCTCCAGCACACAAATGACTCCTATGTTTCTTATGTAGTACCCAGGTTTCACTGCCATACATCAGAGTAGGAACAAATACACTTTAATACACAGCCATGCAGGCCTCTCTTGAGAACCCATCATTCCTGTCAAAAACCTCCTACAGCAGCTATGACTTTCAATAAAGAATTCACTCACCTACTAATTTCACCATCTAATTTGTTCTCTCTGTCAAATGCTTTCTAAATACACAAACTCATTCACCTGGTCAATCGCTGCCCCATTTAGACTTATATTACATTCAAAACTAACAGGTCCTTGCTCAAAAACCATAATTTTGGTGTTTACCTTATTTATACTCAGTTTGAATTTCATGCAAACTTCATACATCCGGGACAAAATACTCTGCAACTAACTTTTGCTCTCTCTGCCAACAGGACTGTGTCATCAGCATATAGCAATCTGCACACACAGATATTACCCAGACATAAACCAGTATTGTTCATCTTGGCATCACGCATACATGCCTCCATGAATATATTAAACCGCCATGGTGACATTACACAACCTTGTCTGACTCCTGCACCAATAGAAAACCATTTTGATAAAACACCATTCACTTGTACACAAGCTCTACTGCCAGCATACATGGATTTTACACATTAAGTAGATTCCCTTTAACACCATATTTATTCAATACCTTCCACAAAAGTGCCCTATTTACTTGGTCATAAGCTTTCTCTACATAGTTCAAAGGCTTTTTCAATCACAAAATTCCAGGACTTTTCGAGAACATTTTGGATTTTTTTCCAGGACATACGACCAAATGCTCTTACTTAAAATATAGTGAAACCATAGGTCTGTTCAACCTGTAACCAACAACAATCAACTTCCTACATGCTTGGGCAAACTTAATACAGAATGCAGAATGTTAAAAATGATGTCTGCTGCAACTAATCAAAAACTTAGAATCACAGATAAATACTGAAATACCAAAACTGTCACTGAAAATGTGATCAGGTTTAATATCTACTGAACTTTTATACACAGTATACTACACTGATTTTGAGAAAAAAATATTTTTCTACTTTGGCTTTAGTTCAGCTGGTTGTAGCAAAAATCTTATTCACTCTCCATCTTTATTATAGCAAATGGCATACAGTAAAAAAAGAAATTTCTTAATAGGGATTTTAGAGGCAGAGATAGACTGCAAACAGAAGTACACAAACACCACCTAGTGGCAAAATTATAAACCACAAACCTCCTCAAATACAATCTTAAAGTGTTCCACAAAGTAAATGGTATGTTGCGTTAAAAGCATTTTTTAAATCGGACATTTAAAAGTACAGGTAGTGAGAAAATTAGATCAAATATTGGCGCCCCTAGTGGCAAAAAATTTGTGCATTATTTTAGGAAGAAAATATACACAAGGAGTTTTCATAGTTAGTAGTACCTGATCGAAAGAGAACATGTTTCAATCAGGTTTTTAGTCCCACAGATATTGCTGTAAACGGAAATGTGAACTTACGCCCTCTAGTGGCACACTTGTGCATTAAGAAATATTTGAAATTATATGAGAAATATTTTGCACCGAAAATGTTCTCCAACAAAGAAAGAATTTTTCAAATCAGACTCTTAGAAGCACAGATATGGACAAAAATAAGATATTCGTGTACGCACTGTGATGGAAAAACTATGCACTATTTTAAGCAGGAGGTATTTTCAAAAAGTTTTCCGAGGTCAGTGGTATCGGTCCACAGAGGATTTTTTTAAATTGAGTTTCCAGCTCAGAATTTGTAGCAAATACATCAAAAGCAACCCCCCCCCCTTTCTGGTGGTCAAACCATTCTTTACCAAAAATGAGAAATTATATGCAAAACATTTCCCCTCAAGAGCTGTATCCGATGCAGGAAGAATTTTTCAAATTGGACTCTTAGAAGCGGTGATATTGAAAAAATTGCGATTTACCTTTACGCTCCCTAGCAGAAAATTTATGCATTATTTTTTGAAAAAAGGACCGTAGCTAAAATAGTTTTTGATATAAATGTCATCGAAAGGAAAAACAATTTTTTTAATTGGATATTTAGAAGCAAAGATATAAAAGAAAATGCATTTTAAATTTGATACGATCTCTATTTGAGCCCTCTAGCGGCGAATTTGTGCATCGGGAAAAAAATGGAATGCATGGATCATGTGTAATTTGATTGACATTAAATGTCCGTCATTACTGTTTCACACGTTATGCAAGTTCTGCAATCGGGAGATTGTTAAATGATGTTAGATACGTATGGGGCATAGTATTGGCAATTGAAATCAAGAAACAATAAACTATATATGTACTTACAATATTCGTAGTGGCTGTCGGGGCTTCATATTGTACGTCTTCAAAGAATGCGAACTTTTTCAATAGTGAAGTTTAGAATAAAATTCATGATATTGTAAAATCTGCACCTGATAAAATTGAACAAGATGAATTTTTACAATGAAGGTAAAAAATTCTTTTAACAACAACGAAATATGAAACTGAATTAAAACCTTGTCAAATTTAAAAAAAAACGAACTATAATCCCGAAGAGGAAATCATCTTGACTGCGAAGCACCACAATAACAACGAAACATGAAAAAATTATAATTTTGCCGAAATTTAAAAAAATGAACAGTCTTGAAAAAGAAATAATCATCTTGATTGCAAAGCATACATAAATAAATCTCCCGACTGCAAAACACCAAACTAGTTTCTGCTAATATTCATAGCTATTATTTATGTATGCTTTGCAATCAAGATGATTATTTCTTTTTCAAGACTTCATTTCTTAAAATTTCGGCAAAATTATGATTCGTTTTCATGTTTTGTTGTTATCGTGGTGCTTCGCAGTCAAGGTGATTTCCTCTTTGGGATTATAGTTCGTTTTTTAAAAAATCCGACAAGGTTTTAATTCAGTTTCATATTTCGTTGTTGTTAAAGGAATTTTTTACCTTCATTGTAAAAGTTCATCTTGTTCAATATTATCAGGTGCAGATTTTACAATATCATGAATTTTATTCTAATTAAAAAGTTCACATTCTTTGAAGACGTACATATGAAGCCCCGACAGCCACTACGAATATTGTAAGTACATATATAGTTTATTGTTTCTTGATTTCAATTGTCAATACTATGCCCCATACGTATCTAACATCATTTAACAATTTCCCGATTGCAGAACTTGCATAACGTGTGAAACAGTAATGATGGGCATTTAATGTCAATCAAATTACACTAACGTGGCCATGTAAAAAGGATGTTCATCGCAAATTGGTGAAATTTGAACAACGATATATTTTATGTTTAGCATGGATCATCATTATCACATATTAAAAGCTTCCCAACACAAAAAGAATTTTACAAATCGAACTAATAATTGCAGAGATATGGTCTCCCCGGTTGAAAAGACAAAGTGCTAACATAAGCACAACACAAAAGATATTAATAACGCAGCTTCAGTCCTCCTTACAAACAAGAAAACCAACAGCATCTCCCCCCCCGCATTTTGAAGGGGGAGGGGAGGAAAATTTGTGAGACATAAGTTATGTAGTAGAAATATCCTCAACTACAAAACATCGCGAAGGGGCAAAAAGGCAGGAATGGATAAAATTCCAGGACATGTAACAGAATTTTAGGACATTTCCAGGACTTTTCCAGGATGCATACAAATCATGTCTAAATCTAACAAGGCAGCAAAAAAACTTTTTTACCAACAGCCAGATACTTTTCAATCATCGTCCGTAATGCAGAAGATTGTTCAGTGCAGCCTTGACCAGGCATGAAACCACTCTGAACATCCCACACTTTCTCTGATGTAAGACCTCGTACTTTTCAATAATGACCTTACCGAACACTTCCCTGGCACACTCAGTAGGTTAATTCCACGATAGTTCTTGCAGTCAGTCTGATCACCTTTTCTCTTACACAAGGGAACAATGATAGCATCCTTCCAATCCCGAGGGACCATTCCTAATTCCCAGCACAACTGGCAAATTGATAGGTGTGCTAATGGGTGTGGAGCATATAATAAATTGTCCTTTTAGATTGTACACACACACACACACACACACACACACACACACACACACACACACACACACACACACACACACACACAATTTGTTCATATGTACAAATTTTAAATTTCTTGCAGAGATTTATGCATACTTGAATGACACAGACAATAAAAACCTTTTGGCTGGTGCAGATGGGGTGCCTAAAATAACAGTGTCAATTGCAAATCCTCATAAATATAGGAAGTACCTACCTGCCTAGTCAAAGTAGTTCCCCTCTACATTGACACGCTTCTGTCAATAGGTTACGAGGCTGTGGATCCTATGTGATAAAACTTTGCATTTGCAGTCTGTAAGACAAAAATGGTAGCAACAGTCTGACACACAGCTTAATCATCCAGGAAGGTCTTCTCTGTCAAAAAATGGTCCAGATGCCTGAAAAAGTGATAATCTGTGGGAGCAAGTTCAGTTCTGAGGATTTATGCAGTGAGTGGCAGAGTTTCTTAGTCCAACTAGTGGATTTGTTGGACAGTCCTTTGAAAAATGTGGATGCATGTTGTCATGCAACAGAAAAAACCTCATGCCTGTTGATCAAAACTGGCTTCTTGGTACAAAGCTTTTGGGCATCTGCTGTATTTCAGGACAAAAACAATCCAAATTCATGGTTTCACCTGGATGGAGAAATGAAGGCTGAATAAAGACAGCAGCAGGCCAGTACTTTCCACAGGTATATGGGGTGATTTTCGGACAACGTTTAGGTGGCTCTGTGGTATCTAACCTAGGTCCTCTACAATAACTGTAGAGGACCTAGTTTTCATTGCACGTTATGATCCGATGCAGAAACACCTCCCATCTGTGCTTAGCAAGGAGGGAAATGCACAATTCCAGAAGAAATGTTATATTGGATACTGTCAATTTGTCTGGCACCCAGACATCCATTTTTCTTTTTTCTTGGGGCTGCCAGGTGCCAGATAACCATCAAATGACATGTGGACCTACTCTGTGATCTCAGGGATGCTTTGCTATGGGTCATCTTCCTCAATATTCTACAGCTCCTCATGTTTTACAGTTATTGGTGGTAATTTTGTGGTGCATTTGCAAGGGATGTGTCTCCTGTTTGAAATTCTGTGAACTATTGGCACATAGTGTGTGCATTTGCAGTATCCTGTTGAAACATCACATTAATGCTTTGGGCCACCACACCTGCAGAATGTCTGCTTGACTCATGCAGAAAAATTACATGTAACTGGTTTGTCTCCATGGTCCACTTTCATTGATGCTTGTGCAATGCCGGTTAAACAGTGTCACAAAATGAGGGACACAATGTGTGACACCAGATATATACTGACCATGTGACATTGCTGGATGACAGCATTCCACTGGAGATGTTAAACATGTCCACCCATGGAAAGTGGCAGTTTCATCTGTGCAAACCCAATACTACAGATCGAATTAAATTAGCTTATGCACTGCACAGTGGACAGTCAATTAGTTAAAATCTCCTAAGTGGCAGTGAACACTAAAGCAGGAATTACGATGTAGAACCTTCTTAAAATCAGGGAAGATTACACCCATTTCTGAAGTGTAATGAACATGTCTTTTGAATATTTTCTGACACATAAATGATTTTTCCAAATAGATTTTTAGAAAAAGAAGAAATCAGCAAGAAAGGAAAATGGATTTATGCTGCCTGGCATATGTTGAAGGAACTGCATTGTGCCAAAGTGTGTGTCATTCAACACACCCTTACAAAAGTGAAACCAACTTCACAGCACACAGAAGTACTCTTGTAACTCATTTATGTTTGGTGCAATTTTCCTCTGCCAGCCATGTTGTGTATGTGTATTTGTTATTCATCTCTGCTTCATCTGAATAAGTTTCCTTCATAATATTAATAGTATGCTTTTTATGAGATGTAGTTGAATTATACCTTTTATCTGATTTTAGGAAGCTATTCATTTCGTACTTTTTCTTCTTTAAACTCCATAAAGGCTTAGCATTCTTTCATTTACTGATTGTTTTTTGAACATTCAGAATGATACATTATGGCACATGGTCTTCTGTGGTGGCACACATTGACACATTAGACAATTTTACCTTTTATATCATTATGAGACTGAACATCCTGACTTGGATAAGGATAGGCAAATAAAAGCTATTTTCTTTTTTTTTTTTCTAATCAAGTTAAGAGAAAAAGTCAAATTGTTCTCACCACATAAGACAACCTTAGTTAAAATATACAGTACACAAGCTTCAACTCTATCACTTGAATCAATTATTTGGATGTAAACTGCATTACTCACAAGGTTTGTACACATTTACAGAAAATAAATTCAACAACTTTTCCAGGAGTTCATCAAAAAATTCCAGGAGTTCATCAAAAAATTCCAGGAGCTCATATTTTTTGCTAGAATCATAGTGCTTTGTCTTATATTTTTGCAAACTGGGGAGTAATTTACTATGCACTTAGAATTATAGTGAAATCCCATGGCTTCTGCAGTTACAGATTGTTCTTCAGTGTGTGTGCGTGCGTGCGTGTGTGTTTTTCATCTTCAATGAAATGGCGAAATTTCCCCATATAAACATTGCTCTGTCTAAAACTTTTATGAAGCAATCTGTAACTTAGCACAATGATAATAGTACAAACAATTTTGCCATGGCACTTAAGATTCCCTAAACCATAGTCATCTATTCCCACACACTGTTCACTGGGAGGCCAGATATCACCTTTTTCAGTGAGGAAAGTGTGTGTTAGAAGTCACAACCATCTGGAGCTCACAAGATGATTTCCACATGCTGCTGTAACTCCAATTGTACACAACTGGTATATGGCAAACCAAGATCATTGGAAATATGGCATTCAAACATCTTGCATTGCAATTTTACATGAGATGAAAGAGATGACATCACACCTCCATATATCATGGAAGAAAGTGATGGCATCAAAAGTAGATGCAACACTGAGCTAGAACACATTCAATTAAAATTTTTTGACCAATTTTTTTTTCATTGCGAGAAAAAATTTCTGTTCCTGGACCTTCCATAAAAATATCAAAAATCAAGGATTTTCCGAGCCTGGAGAAAAGGAAAATTAAATTCCAGGACTTTTTAGAATTCTACGTGCTGTGTGAATCGTGTATTCACAAGGTGCTGTGTGCACCCATATTAATGATTATCATTACAGAGTGTGGAAATAAAAAACTTATGTATCTGTATAATTTTGCCTAAATAAGTAAAGCAATAAAGTCACTTTTTTTAATACTGCATTACAATAAAATGATGATTTTAAGTAAAAAGATGGGAAATATACTGATGATTTTAAGTAAAAAGATGGGAAACATACCTGAACCAACTTCAAAGAAATTCATAATTCTTATTTGCTGTCTTACTGAAAATTAATGTACACATTCAAGGTTGTCTTCAGAATAAGTGAATGTTTGCAGTATCCGTTCATTTAGAAATCATGATAACATCTGAAAAGCTTCCACGCATCTTTTGCAACAGGGACACTGTCAGTATTTTCAGTTTTGTCACAGTGCACTTCACTGTCAGTATTTTCAGTTTTGTCACAGTGCACTTCACTAGCAGTATTTTCATAAGGATTTTTCAATTCAATTCAGTTTATTTAGCTGTTACATGAAAACACAATGCAATGTAATATGACAACAGTGTAAGTAATTGTAACAGCAAGGGAGATCTGGGAAAAGGCCACAAAAGTCCTGACAAGGTTTTGATCTCCCTATACAAATGTTGGCAAGTCTGAGTTGTACCTGAAAGCATGGCGCATAACATTTAAAGGCATTAGTAGAAATTAGTATTAGTAAAATTGCTTCCTATCCCCCTTTTTTTCCACCCTCCTCCCAACTTTTCCCACTTCCCTACTACTTTGCCCTCCTGTTCCCATTTTCCTAATGTATCCCTTTGACCTTTTAGTCCCTTCTCCACCCCACCCCCTTTTTTTTTTTACATTTTCCGTTACATTTCTCTTTGTTCCCTTTTTTATATTCTTGGTAGTCCCAGAATGTAAAGTTTTAATTTTTTTAAATCGATTGAAATTATTTATTATTGTATGATCATGAGGTACGGGAAGTATAACTCAGCAACTGTTTAACATACTGAGCCGTGGGAAAAATTGGTCTCAGTTGAGATCTACCTCTAGTATTATAGTCATGGGTAGGTAATGAAATTTCAATTAATGTATGATATATATATATTTTTTTATTCTCCTGTACATGGCTTTTCCCAAATTGTAATTATATAATTGTTTTAATGTTAATATGTTATATTTATTTGGGTCAATACATATACATATAGCTGATTTCATTAGTGAAAAGTGATTCATATCAGAGTTATGTTTTAATTCTAAGAGTCTAATGCATTTATTTTGTAATGTTTGAAGTTTCCTAAAATTAAGAGTTAGTTGTTTGTCCCCAAGATAGAATGCAATAATTTAAATGTGATTGTACCAGAGAATAATATAGAAGATTTAGTGTTGAAACTGATAAGTTAGTAAGAACACAACTAACTATCCCATTTCTTCATCATACCTCAAAATCTGTTCTGTAGCTAAAATGGTTGTTTATAGCTGTGAGTTTAGCTAAATGATGCACAACAGAACACTGATGCAAGCTGTTATGTCAATTGTTGAGTGGCAGGTCATCACCAGTGCATCTGTTACCTCATGCTCTGAAGAAAAAACTCCTGCATGATGGAAACAGTTACTGATTTTTTTTTCCCTGTCACTTATTTGTCTCTTTACTTTTTAAATGAATGGCATTTAATGTCTACCTACTGGGTGAAATGGAATCATTATTCAATTTACTCATTGGAATACATAACTGACAGCTGAAAGATCTGCATGTATTCTGTAAAATTAGCTTACCCCAGATCTGCATTACAAATGATAAGAATTAAAGGGAAAATGGAAGTTATGAATAATATTACAGCCTAGGCTGATAGTTTGGGCAACAGTGTTTACAACCAAGAT
Organism: Macrothele yani; assembly: GCA_039090855.1. Taxonomy (NCBI): domain Eukaryota; kingdom Metazoa; phylum Arthropoda; class Arachnida; order Araneae; family Macrothelidae; genus Macrothele; species Macrothele yani. The sequence goes on from CM077011.1 coordinate 153,976,869, forward strand.
TCTTAAATATTATCCCTGATGACAATTTCTCAGAGCCAAAATACATACCAATTTTTTGGCATTATAATCAAGGTGATGTTTAAAGTGGACATTATAGCCAAGTTCCCCTGTGTTCATATATACAATGGGCTACAAAACAGAACACTTACTGAGCTTGAATGACAGGCAGCAAGGATCGACTGATGAGAGCAAGTAATGGTGTATAGTGGCAGCTGCTGATATCTCTGTCTTCCTCCGAGGCAAAAGTTACACCATTTTTGGGGATACTTCTCATTAATCCAGGAAGTGGCTGTTTGTCTGAAATCAGTAAAATGATTGAAATTCAGTTATTGCATGAAAACATTATTTTAAAAATATGTATTTCTTATTAATTCAGAAAGCAGTTGTTACTCAGAAATCAGTAAAATAATTGAAATTTAGTTTTTGAGGGAAAAAGTCATGTATGAAATGATGACACAAAAAGGAGACTTGAAAAATTATCACATTATTAACTCTGCAACAGACAGGTTTAGTGGACAACAACATTTCAAGTACCAAACTAGATTTCAGAAAATAAGAAAATATGTTAAACTATGAAATACGGACTTACACCAGAATACAATACAAATTTGAAGTTGTGATTCCATTTATTGGTGCAAATCATGACAGAGTGGTAAGTCAAATAATATCCAAAAACTTGAAAATTTCATCGCCCTGGAGCGGGAATTGAACCCACGTCTTCCGGTTTGCGCTCGAGTATGCTAACCACTACACCACCCAGAGCTACCCAGTCTCAAGTTTCCAAGTAATTTGAATTTAACACATCACAGGAATTGCCAGTCGAAACAACGGCATTCATATTTAGCAAATCTGGATGAATAGAATTCATTGTTTCCCGTGGTTGCCCAGAGAAGCAGATAAACCATGAAATACAAGATTGCACCCACTCCAGGACGATGAAATTTTCAAGTTTTCGAAAATTATTTGACTTACCACTCTTGTTATAATTTACAACAATAGACAGAATCACAACTTCAAATTTGTAAGAAAATATGAGAATAATTTGTTTTCTCTGCAATAAGAACATTTTAAAGGGCATTCAAAATGTGATTAACATTAAGAAATCAAATAAACAAAATTTAAATTAAATCAGTATAATTTTAAAGCTGTTACAATCATCACTGATTTGAAAACTCGCACTAACGAAAAAACTACTACAGTACACACAGAGCTCCTAGTTGAATTCAGTCTCTAATCACTATTTAATATTTTTAAGTCCGACCAACTTTTAAATTAGATTTTTCTTTGTAATTTAGGCTTTCCTAACATACATCATTTTGTCCCATAATTTTTACTTCTCTCCATTTCTTTGTTTTTTGTACCTCTTTTTAATGATTTAAAATATTGTGGTAATTTATGAACTTGGCTCTTGCTAATCTCACTGTTATCAAACTCCCCTAACCCAATTATCAAAGGCCTAAGGCTAACCATCACTAAATGTAGTTATCTGAATAATCCTCTAATACATACAGCATAGTTAAAAATCTAAACACAAAAGTTCAAATACAAGCAGACACTCATTTTAATACCAGTGTTGCACTGGTCCTTTAAGAGCCCCAAAGAGTTGGGGGGGGGGGGGGGGGAGGAATAGCCAATAATCACACGAAAATCAAATTGCATAATTTACAATAATTTACACATTTTGAAGGTGTTCACTTAAAAAATAGGCAGGAAAGAAGACTCCAAATGCTACACTTAAGAACATTTATTTACATAAATAACAGACATCAGGTTTTATAAAAAGAAAAGACAAAGAATATGATGCTTCAAATACATACAGATCCTGTCTACACCTCTGTGCATGTTATGTTTATGTGATTGGAATATGGAAATTTACTCACATGTATTATGTTTTACTAATTTCTACAGCCACTTTTTCTTTATGGCCCGGAGGCTTGAAGAAGTGTGCAGAACAATCAAAAACAGAAATCAAAAATTTGATGACGACTTCAACGTCTTGTCCCTACAAGGTTTAGTCACCTGCATACTTGGTACTCTGACAAACGGGAAAGGGGTAACGCTGTAGGTCAAACCGCCTGTGAAAACAGGAATGAACAGGTGTTCTGACAGGAAAGATTATACTGAAGATAGTGATGAAGGAGCAATAGTTTTAGGAGTTATGCATTGCCTTAGGCTTATGCGAAGTAATGAAGAATTCTACCAATTTCATACTCTGCGCTTTAAGATAGGTGTTTCCTGCTTTATTTAAGAAATTATGTGATTTGTAATTACTATTGCAATGGCTGGGTTTGTTGGAAGCACTTGAAATCATCGACTCTATTCTTGATTTATTTGATACAATCCAAGGGTCATCAAATTTTGTCTGTGAGGTATGGAGGTTACGCTTATTTGTGTAATAAATTTGTTCAACAGCATTAAGGGCCAAGCAAATATTTGTTTTAAAAGTATTAAAGTTTATTGTTTATGAGAAGCCAATGTACCCAAGTCAGGCCGTCTAATAAATTGATCCACTGATTTAAAGTTACACACAAGCATTTTATTTTATATGTTGCAACTGAAATGCAATAACAGAACCTCCATTTCCATAGTCATGCTCTTGTTTCTGCCAGCAGTGTAATGCACATGCTTGTTCTTTAGCATAATGTAACTCAATTACTGTTTTATACACTATTATTATATACATATCACTAAGCTGTTCTCTGAGATTCAGAGGTTAGCTCCACAGAGAAATACTAACTACCAGATAACTTTTTAACTGATTATTGACTTACTGTTGCTGTAAACAAAATGAAAAGTAGCATATAGTACTTTTAGTGACATACCATGTAATTTATGGTAATTTCCTAATCTAAAATCTGTTATACAGAGTGATTCATAAAGAAGTATACAGTTTCCAGATGCTGTAAAACAGTTGAAGACATGGACCACAACTGCGAACCGTTAGGTAGATGTACTCATAAAGTTCGTGTCTCGCTACTGAGGGAAGTGAAGTAGGCGATAGCACGCATGTCACATGACTAGTCAGTCAAAATGCCAACGTCTGCAGTGGAGAAGGTGTTTTATGTTCTTGAATTGAGCAAAACCGAATATGTAACTGTTGTGCAACAGCATTTTCAATCATGATTCAGAAAAGAACCTCCAACCAGAAAATCTGTCTACGATTGGCATAAAAAATTTGAAACTACGGGCTGTTTGTGCAAACTTAAAAGTCCTGGACGACTGTGTGTATTGGAAGAAGTTGTCGATAGTGTTTGTACCGCCATTCAAAGAACCCCGGGAAAATCAACGTGGAGGGTGAGTCGTTAAGTGCAGATTTCACAGCCCACTGTCTGAAGAATTTTGAGAAAGAAGCTGAAAATGATTCTATACATTTTCAGCTTCTTTCTGAAAATTCAGATATCTTACCTCGCGTTTGGGCGGAAATGGATTCCCGGCTCGATGTGTGTCGTGTGACTAAGGGTGCATACATACAACATCTGTAACTGTCTCTAAAAAAACTTGAAACATTCCCTTACAATTCTGTTACAGGTAACATAAAATATCTTATATTGTTCTTGTTTCATAGTGCGTTGAAACTATATATTTCTTTATGAATCACCCTGTATTAAATATTTCATGCAATAACTGGGTTTTAGTGTAACAAATGTGTTGTGGTGCACACTCGTTTTTTGTAGTAGTGCTATTAATATAATGTCATTAGTGTGCTGCTTTTCTACTTTACATGTTACTAGCTTTACTACCCGACTTTGCTCGGGATTTAGGCTTATTAATTTCATATTCCCTTATACATCACTAAATTAATGCTTGCAAAATTAATGCTTGCAAGAAAGAAAAAAGCTGATTTCACAAATTCGGTCATTACAAATTATTTATTCATAGTGTTATTATTTCAGCACTTGGCCGTACACAACATTTTTGGTTTCTCCTTCATCGGCGACAATATATAATTTTGTTGGATCCTTTGCACTTGGCACTCCAACATACAGCTGTAGAATCAAACAGACCAAAAGCATTACAAATTATTTAACACGCATCCAGGAGACATAGCATTGGAACATTGACTGAACAAAATTCATTAACAATTTGTTATCGATGATCAAATGCATCACATGCTTTCAGTTTCAGACGTCTTTGAGGGGTTAATCTCTGGGATAAAAAAGTTTAAAAAGTACCTTTGCAAATATTTTATGAAACTGGCTGAAATTTTAATGAACACCATAAATCGTTAATAGGAACATGACCTCCAAATTCCGCCTGAATCGGTAAATAACTTTTTAAATTAGCCATCAAAATTTTATTAACCGTTTCTGCATATATATTTCTGTTTACCGATGAATTAAAAATTCCATGCCTATTTTATAAAGTTTTGATCGGATTCCGGTGAAATTTTCAGGGACTCCTCTTATTACCAATTGTGTTGATAAAAAATTTCAAGCCCGTTTCGATGAGATTTCACAAAATTCGTTATTGAATTTTTTTTATGCAGAGTTCTCAAAGAACACAAACACCTGAGGATGTGCCGCGGCGATGAATGCAGTCACGTGCTTTCAGATTTGGAACAGGTAATGATGATGTAGAAAACGACGCTGACTTTATTGATAAGCTTATTAATTCATTCACAACTCGCGAACAAAATAACTTAGAGATTTTAAAATAGTTGCGTTGACCTAGAAATAATAGTGTTAATAAGCTATGCAAATTTCACGATGAAGCAGTTCAGCGTTCGAGAGTTTTTGCTGCTTCAGACAAACAGACGTTTTGTGTTTTATATATAAGATTGCAGTGTATGATCCAGGAACTTGCTGACAAGAGTAAAGAAGTGGGATTAAAAATGAACTTTCAGAAGACAAAAGTGATGTACAATGCTTTTACAAGAAATGAAGATTTATCGATTGATGGGGAAAAGCTGGAGACAACCAATACCTACATTTATCTTGGACAGCAGATATCAAGTGAAGGTCACATTGATGAAGAAATTAATTGGCATATAAAACTTGCCTGAAGAGCTTTTGGAAGAAACAGCATAATTTTCAAGAGCAACAAGCCATTATGTCTTAAAAGAAAAGTGTCTGATCAATGCATCCTTCCAGTGCTTACGTACGTGGACCTTAACTAAAAGAGACATACAAATACTGTAGACAACTCAAAACAGCATAGAGAGATGCATGCATGGTGTAACCAGGAGAGATAAGAAGAGGAACTCGCGGATCAGAAAAATGACAAGAGTGGAAGACATCATGATCAGAGTTAAATCCCTGAAATGGCAATGGGCTGGACATACAGTAGCGAACAAAAGTATTTGGCGAAACACTTTTTGACCATCATTTTTTCCCTGAAGGACTGAATCGGGTCATTTTGGGATATGATAAGTGCTGATTCGTGGGTTACAATGCAGCGTAGTTTGTATTTCGCTCAGAGCGAATTTGTCGTTCGAAATGGGCCATATTCAAGAGTCGACAATTATTACCCATTTGTTTGCTGCATGTATTAATGTTTTTCTTGTGATGTTTGTCGGTTTTGTGATGTGTAGAGTGATAATAAGTCAATCTTAGGTTTCCAGAAATGGGTAAAAAGGTGGAGATCCCTGTTGGAGCTCGAAGGTGGCCGTGAACATGATGGAATCCGGAATGCGAGTAACCGACATTGCGAGGGCTCTAAAGATCCGACACCAGTCCATTTTAGCTATCCTGCAATGTTATAAGAAGACTGGGACCGTCGAGAACCGTCCGCGATGTGGTAGGCCTTGTTCCACTACGTTGCGTCAGGACAGACGCATCCTCTGTCGATCTCGTGCTGATCCCACCTTGACTGCTGTGGACATCGCCACCGAATTCCGCGACAGCAACGACCTGAACGTCAGCTGAAGACCATCTCCCGTCGTCTAATTGCTGGTGGATTGAATGGAAGACGCCCCGCCAAGATACCACTCATCAGAGTCAAGAATCGACGAGCCAGAGTCGCTTTCGCGCGCCATCATCGACACTAGACCGCGGCGGACTGGAGTAAGGTGCTTTTCACCGACGAGAGCAAGTTAAACTTGTTCAGAAGTGATGGCATCCAATACATACGACGTCCATGTGGCCAGAGATTCAACCCCTAGTTCATTCAGCTGACTGTCAAGCACGGAGGAGGATCGCTCATGGTTTACGGTGCCTTCTCTCGAAATGGAATGGGCCCCATCATCAAGATTGACGGAATAATGACCGGCCAACATGCTCATCAATGATGTCTTCCCATGGGCAAACCAGAACATGCCACCTGGATGGATCATGCAGCAAGACAACGACCTGAAGCACACCCCCAGTGTAGTGAAGGCAGCCTTCCAGAAGCAACAGGTCACACTTCTAGACTGGTCAAGCCAATCTCCAGACCTCAACCCCATCGAGGACATGTGGGAGGAGCTGGAGAGACGATGTGCGAAGAAAACCTGCCGGAATAGGGCCCAGAAGTTCGACCAGCTGTCTGCAGAATGGGCGCAAATTCCGCAGGTCACCGTCAAGAAGCTAGTGGACTTGATGCAGGCCCGTTGTGCAGCTGTTATTAAGTCTCGTGGTTATCCCAGTAAGTATTAGTTATTGTTTTGGCGTTTTCTCGTACTTGTTTTCTGTTATTGTTGCATTAAATGAATGTGATACACACCTACTTTGTTGGTCAATTTGTATGATCTTTGCGATTAAGCTCGGTACCTGATCTATGTTAAGGTTTCCGATCCATCAGCATATTGGTCATGTTTACAACTGAATAAAACATCTCATATCCCAAAATGACCCGATTTGGTCCAGCAGAAAAAATATTATGGTCGAAAAAGTGTTTCGCCAAATACTTTTTTTCGCTACTGTATTGCCAGTAGGACAGACCATCGATGGACAGCTGAAATTTTAGACTGGATTCCAAGGGACAGGAAAAGATCCAGAAGAAGACCACATGTGAGATGGGTGGATGAAATTCGAAAGTATGCGAGGGTAACACGGAGGAGACTGGCACAAGACAGACCGTTGCGGGAAAAACTTGGGGAGACCTTCGTCAAGCAGTGGATTGATAATGGTTGACAATGATAATGATATAAGATTCTGAAAAATATAGTAAAAGGCTCATCATACTTTCCCATAGATTATCAAGCATACTACATGTTCGAGATAATTTCTGATCTAGCGGTCAGAAGTTTTAATTATTTAAAAAATAACTATGTGTTAGTATAATCCCACTAATGTGTTTAGTGTACTGATATTAACGTGTTTGGTGTAGAAGATGTGTCCCAACTGTAACTAAAGCTTTTATAAGGCACGATACTGTCATTACATCTATGAAGTGTGATGGTTTCTCAGTTAGCTACACAAAAAAGGTGCCACTTTTCTCCAAAATAGCAAATAGTGTCTCTGGATGTGAAATACTTACAAAGATAAACAGACAAATTAATTATTCACTAAATTCCTTGTCTCAATAGTAATTCCCATAAGTTTTTTATCACCCATGATGTTTATCCAATTACACTTTAAGGTTTATCATCTACTTTTAAAATAGCTTCAAAATGGCCATGCAAACATAAGCCCAAAACAAAGATCCCTCTCACAGTAAAAGGACAATTCTTAGTTCATTAGGAAGTACAAAGCTTAATTTCTCATTACTGCTTCTCTCCTCTGATGACAATCTAGTGGACTAATAATTACCACAACACATTCATTATTACTGTTGTACTTAGGTGCATTTTTGTTCCATTTAGAAACATTTATTTCTTCCTGCAACAATCCTTCATTGCATCACCCTGCTGCTCTCTCTCTGAGTGAGTGAGTGAGTGAGTGAGTGAGATATATATATATATATATGCCAGTCTGTCACACTAGATACAATTGCCAGTCAGATGGGCCAGGCGGCCAGCAAGCCAGGAGGTTCCCGTAGCAGAACAAACAATAAATGTCCTTACTGTCCAACCAAAATGAAGAACTGAAGCTTACTTAAATCAACTAATATAAAGGCAGTTTTTCAAAATGATCAATGACTTAGTATTAGAATGATAACAGAAATGGTAAACATCGATAAAGAGACTGTTAGGCGTATTTTACATAAAAATCTGAATATGGCAAAGGTTTGTGTCAAGATGATTCCAAAGCTTCTCGTGCTAGAAAAAAATTTTAAATCGCAAGTGCATTCTGAGATATTCAAGTGCATTGTGCTGACATTTTGAGACAAATTCAGGCAAACTCCAGCAATTTAGAAAAATTTATCACCTGTAACGAAACTTGGATCTTCCAATACAATCCTGAGAAAGAAAAAACAGTCAATGCATTAGAAAACACCAATGTCACCAAGGACAAAGCAAGCGCAGTAAAGCAAGTCCAATTCACGGCTCTGAATTCCAAATGGAGCAACCATGAACCAGTATTACTATACACAGGTTCTGATGATATTGAGAGAACGAGTCAGAAGAAAAATCCCAGAGTTGTGGAAAAATGGCTTCATCCTTCACTAGAACAAAGTACCAGCTCATTCAATGTTCTCAGTGAGGTTGATTTCAGCCAAGAAATGCACGATAGTGCTTAAACATCCTGCCTAATAGCCAGATTTGGCCACACGCAATTTTTTTTTCTTTTCCTCTAGTTAAATCTTTACTCAAGGGGACCCATTTTGAGTCAATTATTGTGGTGATGAAGTAAATGATCAAGCTTCTTAAAGGGAACTCACCAGATGAGCAACAGCACTGCTTTGCCCAGTGGAAGATCAAAATGCAGCAGTGTGTTGATTCATACATTGAAGGTGATAAAAGTTAAAAATGGAAGCTTTTATTTAACTAACATTATAGCATCAGTCTTGTTATATAATGCCCACACCTCATATCTTTTTCTCTTGCGGGCATTTCTGAATCTGGTTTTTCTATAATTTCCTTAACCTCACTCTACCTTCCTTTCCTGCCATTTGGACAGAATAAATTCTCTTAGCACCTTATCATTCATTCTTTCAACATGCCCAAATGACCTCAAAACATTTGTCTACACCCTATTAACATTTTGCTTCACATTACACATCTGTAACACATCTTTGTACTCCAAATGAGCAGATTGCATCTTGCCACAAACCTTCTGTAAGTAACGCATCTCTGCAGCACATGAACGACTCCTGTATCTGTTCTGCAGTACCCCACTATCGTTTTTTTATTGGAGGTTTAACAACCACAGTGAGCAACTCAATGGGCTATAAGCCTTCGCCCATCCCTAATTTAGGGCTACTGGTTCTAGGGAAGGGAGAGAGAGCTAGTACCATAAGACAAGCATAACATCCATGCCTCACCGGGATTCAAACCCGGACTCCTTTAAGATGAATGATCAGAAGCCATCACTTAGACCACTGTGCCCCCACTATCATATATCAGAATACAAACAATTATGAGGTCTTATCAAAAAGTATCTGACCTTAGGCCAGGAAAAAAATCTAGCTCACATATATAGTTCAAATACGAATTTCCTTCAAAATAGGAACCTTCTGAGTTCACACACTTCTCCCAGCAGTGTTGCCACTGTTGGAAACATTTTTCAAAATCCTTTTTGGAATGTTCATGAGATGCTTCGTTGCACTTCTCTTGATGTCTTCTGCATCTTGAAATCTTTTTCTTTTGAGTGACATCTCGTCTGGGAAATAGCCAAAAGTCACACGGGGCCATGCCTAGGGAGTAGGGAGGCTGCTGAACCTGTGTAATGCTATGTGTCACTAGAAAGTTCTGGATGAGGTGCAATGCATGGGCTGGAGCATTTTCATGATGGATCAACCAGTCGCCACTCTGCCAGAGTTCAGGTCTCTTGCATCTAACAGCATCTTGTAGATGGCGGAGAACAGACAGGTATACTCCTTGTTGATGGTCTGTCCTTGTGAAGCGTACTCATGATGTACTACATACACCCTTCTAATAGATGAAAATGGTCACCATGATCTTCATATGACTTTGTGATTGGCATGCATTCTTTGACCATGGAGACTGGCATTTTCCATTGAGATGACTGTGCCTTTAAAGTCTCAGGGTCGTAACCGTAGACCAAGGACTCATCTCCAGTTATGATTTTTTTCAAAAAATCAGGATCAGCACTGACACATTCCTAGCATGTCACGCACAACTTGCAGATGTGTTTCCTTCTGATCATTCGTGAGGAGTTTTGGAATAAATTTTGTGACATGTTGCATGCGAAGATCGTCAGTCAGAATTGCTTGCGCTGTACCAAATGAAATTCTTACTTCGCCCTCAATCTCTCTAATTATTACTCTATGGTTTTCCATCACTATCTGGTTCACTTCCTTGATTTTTTGGGGGGATTTCTGCTGGTTGAAGGCCTTCTAGAACGTTCGTCACTCTCAACTGATGTTTGGCCATCTCTGAAATGACAATACTACTCTTTAATCTGCGTAACATTCATAGCTTCATTACCAAAAGCGCTCTTTATCTTTCATTTGTCTCCGATCGCGTGTCACCAAGTTTCTGGCAAAATTGAATGCAGATCCTTTGATCAACACGTTCCACCATTTTCACTCCAAACATGAATGCGACAAACACACGGTACACATACTATTATCACAACTGCCTGACAGCGACTAAAGGGCACAGCGGTCACGGAAAAAATCACATACATTCATAGGGTCCAAGATCAAAGGATGCATTAGTCCCGTTCACACGCTGCAATAAAAAATAAGGTCGGATACTTTTTGATCAGACCTTGTACACTTTCATACACAGCCATCTGGAACCTTTATGAGAACCCATCAGTCCTTGCTCTGATATGCATCTAAAACAACTATGATTTTCAAAGCTGAATTCACTGGCCCACTGGTTTCACCGTCAAGTCTGTTTTCTTTGTCAAACATGCTTCCTAAATACACCAAATCATCCACCTGGTCTAACTCTACCATTTAGACTGATCTTGCATACAGTACAACAGTTGCTAGTTCAAAAACCCTGCCTTTGGTTTTCCCTGTTTCATATACACTTTAACGATTTTGGACAACATAATCTGTAGCTCACTTCTGCTTTCAGAAAACAGCACTGTATTATGAGCATGAAACAACCTGCATGTATGGAAATTCCTGGGGTGTAAATCAGTAGCATTATTTTTTCTCCTAACTTGTAACAAGTTGCATTTACTCCACATGAACAAGGGTAAAAAAACATTTAGGAAAAGATCTCTTGTTTGTGCATAAATATACAGTCAAACCAACATACATATAATGAAGTTAAAGGGAGAGTTAACAAGTTAGTAAAATCATGCAACGCATTGATTATGATATGCTTTCCAACATACCAGAAATCGCACCCAGAGAAACCCTCCTCCTTACCCTGACTATTGATTCATTCAGTACACCTCTGGAACAACATACTAAAGTTTTGTATCAACAGAAGCATTTTTATTCAAGTTACTACTCACGTTATGAGGATAATGGCTGTGGAATAAATCTCGCTCCTGTGCCCTGACCTTTGACCCCATTTTGACGATATTACACAGAATTGGTTCGGTATACCTACGGAACAACATACTAAAGTTTTGTTGCAATAGAAGCATTTTTAGTCAAGTTATGAGGATAATGGCTGTGGAATAAATCTCGCTCCTGTGCCCTGACCTTTGACCCCATTTAGATTATATTCAACAGAACCAGTTCAGCATACCTTCGGAACAACATGGTAAAGTTTTGTCGCAATTGAAGCATTTTACGCAAGTTATGACGCATTAGGGCGATGGAATGAATCCCGCTCCTATGCCCTGACCTTTGATCCCATTTTGCCCATTTTCAATAGGGTTCGTCCCCAGGTTGTCCCCTACCACATACTAAAATTTCATCGAAACCGAACCATTTTTATGTGAGTTATCATGCGGACAGACAGACAGATGGACGGACAAAGCTGGAGCATATAAGCTTCTTCAACCTACGGTTGGAAAGGGTAAAAAACTTTCGACGTATATGAACTTGTTATACCAACCAGATAAAAAAAACAGCCATTTTTGGCATATAATATTATCCTTTGAATACAGCTCATGCTGAAATTTGCATTTTTTATTTAAATATTTTCCTAGAAGAAAAAACTCATATTAGATGTTTGATTGAATATCATATTATGTCACTTAAAACTAGTCAATCGCAATATTTAGCAACTATATATATATATATAATATATGATAATATTGTCAATGAAAAATTACATTCAGTAATAAAAATATGAATGAGATCTGCAATAAGAAAAATATTTAATGTAAAAATTAAAGTAACTGCCACAATTTTCAAATTCACCTGTCACATTATTTTGCTTTCAACACATTATGGCAGAAATATGAGTCAATTTTTGTTTGTTTGGTGTTGTTATGATGGCAGCTGTTAAATGTTTTTCAGCTTCTGTGCAGTGGTTAAGATGTTTCCAGACACAAACTAAATTATAGGATTTTCTGAATTTTCAGTGGCAAGTCTGAAGTTGTTATCTTTTCTATACTGATTTTTTCTTCTTCTTCATAGCTCAACTGATCATCATTCATGCCCCAATTCTTGCCTTCAGTCAATGATTTTACTGGTAGCAACTTTAAAATTTAACTTCTCCTTTTCCCACTAAACTGATTGCGTCGATTTTCTCACAGAATGCTAAAGTTATACGATGTTTAAAGTATGATTTTTCTATTTTTGTAAGTATGCTACACAGACTACTGAAGTCCAATTAAATTTACAAAATATGACCAACCTCATTCTTTGTTACCTTGGTGAGTCTACTAGAACAAATCCATTGAAGGGGTGGGGGGGGGGCATTCCTCAAATGATAAGGAATCCCATCACTAATAAGATGTCATTAACCCAGTGACAGCATTTGTCCAGGAGATGTGTGTGTAGCAGGGAGGAGGAGGCATCAGGAAGTACTAAAATGCAACTGAAATGTTCTTGTCTTCATGCAAACTGACTTGTCTGTAAGAGAAACCAAAGGGTGCTAGGGTGCTATCAATTGCAGGCAATTTCCCTGTTGTTCAGAGACAGACATGGGTAAAAACTGGATGAATGTCATTCACTTTGTTTGCTGACAACCATGCTGAACTTCAACATATGCAGTTTCTCTAGAATTTATAGTTAATAATATACAGTTAAAATAACAGGAGAGAATATTATGAAGTTTGAGGGATCTATAAAAACATGAGAGTATGAGGAACTTTGTACTGTAAACTAATTCTAGGTGGGTTCGATATATGTATATGCATCAGGTTGTAAAGAAAGTTTCCTGAAATAATCGTATGTGGCGTGTGTAACACAAGATACTGCAGGTTTGTGGTGACATAAAGATCCCAGAGTGCTGTGCACAAAAGAATAGATTCTAAGGACAAAATGTATGCTGCTGTTGTGAAGATTAGTCGCACATGGCAACGATACGATGGTGATATCAAAGGAAGGTGTGCATGAAATATTGCTCTATTAATATTGAATAGAGTGAAAGTTACGGAAGCACTTGGAAAATAGTGAAGGCGTTTGGTGAAATTCAACACTGGTGTACGGGATCTGTCTGACATGCCCAGAAGTGGCAGACCCAGTAAGGTTGATGATAATACACTGCAACACATGCTATCAACCAAACCTGATGCAATAGGTAGTAAAAATATCCGTGCTGTAAGTCAATTGAAGTACAAGTATTCTGCTGTAGGTGCACAATAAAAGAGGTTCAGAGTTGGAGAAAAAATTAAAATCTTTAATAATAATCATTCACTAAAAAAGTTAAAAACAACATGAAATCTTTCCTGGCTGTTAAAACCTCATCATCAGACGGAAAGACCCGAGTTCTCGAAATCTGACATTAAATACAAGATACATAACAGGTCGTTCCCTTTCAGCCTAAATAAAAATACCTGAGTTACAAGTAGAATGATGCTGCCACAGTAAAGCAATAAGTATGAAGTATGAGACTTAATTTAAAGTTCAATGAGGTCTGTTAAATAATAATTTCCATGGTTGATATAAAAAGGTAGGAAGTTAATCATTATAACTAATATTTTTATTATGAAAAATATACACATACTTTTGGTGAGTAGCAAATAAAGTCCTGGAGGCCAGAACAGCAAGGATGGTAGTCTTGTTCTAAATGGGAGAGTGTGAACCCTTATTGACAAGGCGAGAGAGGGCTGTAGACTGTGAACACATTTTTACACTGTACTTATGTTCAGTGAGTCTAGTTTTTAGTCTTCTTGATGTCGAGCCAATATATAGACAGTCGTTATCAACCTCCTCTCATACCTTAAAGGGAATACAGTACACCCCATATCTGTCAAGCACATCGACTTCATCTCTATCTTTTTTAACTCTGGTGAGGATGTTCTGAGTTCGAGTGCCGAACGACAAATTATAGCAGTGGCATGCATTTTTTAGAATATGTACACATTGTGGAATGTAATCAATGGCTCCAACAAATTTAATGGGGCGACTTTCACTTGTCAGTGTTGTAAAAGCCCGCCTCTGAACTTTCCTCAAAATACAATCAGCATGAGTTTTGGCCTAACCATGTACAAATATTCAGTTTATAGGAAACCTTCTTTTACCCCTAATTTGATTCCGTTTTCCTCAGCTCATCCAATAATGGGCGAATTTCACTTGTGTTCTAAAAGCCCACCTCTGATCTTTCCTCAAAATACGATCAACATGAGTTCTGACATGACCATGTTTACGATATTCAGTTTATAGGAAACCTTCTTTAACACCTAATTTGATTCCGTTTTCTTCAGCTCATCCAATAAACCACAAACTGGCTTCCATCAACTTCCTCGTCCGGTGGGCCATCACCCATTCTTCTACTCTCCATCAATGCAGAATTGAGTTACAGAAGATGTATGACCTTGCCCTTGCACATAGTTATGCCAGAACTCATGTTGATCATATTTTGAGGAAAGTTCAGAGGTGGGCTTTTACAACACTGACAAGTGAAAGCTGCCCCACTAAATTTGTTGGAGCCATAGATTACCTTTCACAATGTGTACATATTCTAAAAAATGCACGCCACTGCTATAATTTGTCGTTTGGCACTTAAACATAGAACATCCTCACCAGAGTTAAAAAAGATAGAGATGAAGTCAATGTGCTTCACAGATATGGGGTGTACTGTATTCCCTTTAAGGGGTGACAGGAGGTTGATAACGACTGTCTATATATTGGCTCGACATCAAGAAGACTAAAAACTAGACTCTCTGAACATAAGTGCAGTGTAAAAACGTGTTCAGTCTACAGTCCTCTCCCACCTGGTCAATAAGGGTTCACACTTTCCCATTTGAAACGTGACTACCATCCTTGCAGTTCCAGCCCTCCAGGACTTTATTGCACCTCACCAAATGTATGGATATTTTTCATAATTAAAATATTAGTTGTAATGATGAACTTCCTACGTTCTTACATCAACCATGGAAAACATTATTTAGCAACAGACCTCATTAAACTTTAAATTATGTCTCATACTTCATACTTATTGCCTTACTGTGGCAGTATCATTCTACTTGTAACTCAGGTATTTTTATTTAGGCTGAAAGGGAACGACCTATTATGTATCTTATATTTAACTGTCAGATTTTGAGCATTTGGGTCTTTCCATCTGATGACGGGGTTGTAGCAGCCACGAAAGATCTCATGGTGTTTTTAACTTTTTTAGTAAGTGATTATTATTAAGGATTTTAATTTTCCCCCCAACTCTGAACCTCTTTTATCATGCACCTACAGCAGAATACTTGTACTTCAATTCACCTGATGCAACACTTTGAGAACTGGCACAGGAACTGAAGACCCACCATACAACCATCAACACTCCACTTTGGAAAGTGGGATATTCATGTAAACCGTGCAAATGGGTACCCCATGCTTTGTCTGACCAGAATCGGATGCAACGGTACTCCATAGCTGTTGCTCTGCGTGAAAGAAAAAACGGGAGGGCTTTTTGCATCGATTGGTCATGGATAACAAAAAATGACTCACATATGGGAATTTTACATGACAAAGAGAATGGACCAAGCAAGGACAACCCCCACAGAAGGTCGCTAAGCTACCTCTTCACGGACAGAAACGTGATGCTGAGTTGCTGGTGGGATTGTCACTGTGTGATTCACTATGAACTCTTACCGCAGAACAATATCCTCACAGTGGATGCTTACATCCAACAGTTGGACCATCTCCATGATGCATTGCAAGAAAAGTGCTCCCCATTGATTAATCACCACGGAGTTGTTTTCCACCAGGTTAATGCTCCTCTCCACACGTCACTTTATGGACCCAGCAAAAATTGCACCAGCTGGAATGGGAAATATTTCAGCACCAGCCCCCCCCCCTCCTGTTCCCCGGACCTTGCCCCATCCAAGCTTCATCTCTTCTGATGTTTATAAAATTTTATCGCTGAGAAAAACTTTGCTAATGCCGATTATGTGAACCATTGAATGGATGACTTCTTCAACTCCTGTTCGCACAATTTCTATCGCAATCGGATATTTCAGCTCATAGATCAGTGGAACAAGGTCATCAATTCCAATGGGGATGACCTGGACAATTAGTTAAGTGTTTTGCACATTTTTTTAAGCTTGAAATACAGGCTTCTCTATTTTCTGGATACTTTCTTTACAACCTGATATAGATATACATATGCTTTAATTTTTTTCTCATATCAATGGTTCAAAGTTTAAGTCACACAATGTGAAGCTTAGCCTATGCAATAACAAACTTCAACAGTGATTAACATACATAATGTGTTATAAAATCAGTTACACTAACCTAAAATGGGAAAATTTTTACAATATGTTGGAGTATATGAAACAGACGCAAGTTCGCCGTCATGATCGGTCATTTCCAGTGAAGTTCCTGTGGTTCCACTACAATGCTCTGTTGCTTCTTTTGATTCAAGATCATCAGGAAAATGTTCTTCTGCTTTGTCAGGGACATCATCACTACTACTCTTGACATAATCAGATGGCACTTCCATTTCTTTGTCAGCACCAGGTGGAACTTTCAGGGAGTGTGACACTTGAGCACTTTTACTTTGTAGATTTTGTGGCTTGTCATCTCTTTTGTTTAACAGCATGTTGGTATCCATATTGTTACTTAGTTCTGTAAATAAAACTGAATAAGATATCATATGCATTTATCTCTAATATATAAGAGAAAGCACGTACACACACACAAACACACAAATAACTTGAAAAGTAGTTCCATATCCTCTTTTTTTTTTTTTTTCCACAATTGCTTTTAATGTTACACACAAAATTATGATACTTACGACTCGTAAACACAGCAAAAATTTTATAATGAAATACTCTAGGGAATGAAAATGCTTGATCATAACCTCTTTTTCAATGCTTTCATGAAATATGTAGTACAATTTCTAAAATAAGACTTAGAAATCATGATGCAAGATTAACTCAGCAATTACAAGGCAATTCTGGAACTGACTTTGAAATAATATCTTATTATCAATGTAAAACCTTCTTGAAATAAAAATGCGAGTTTGAGTGATGAGGCCTAAATTCATGATGAATAATTCAAACTTATCCCCTCCACACACACAAAAGCACACAACATTAATTTCACTAACAAATATGGAATTAAAAAAATAGTTACCACTATGTAAAATGCATAGCTTAATGAAATAGGAGGAAACTTCACAGTCTGTGCTGTTCAAGCACATGATAAATGAAGCCACACATTTAGAACTGTAATTTGGCCAAGCAGTGGTTTAAATACATCAACAGCTTTTTTTTTTTTAAATTTGTTATTGCAGTCAGTGTGTAATGGATTAAGAAAGTAATATATAAGCAAGATGGTAGCATACATAATTCAGCTTTTTTTTTTTTTTTTTTTTGGAGGAAGGGGGACTTTTAGGCATTACATCAACACTACAAGTAGCACTACTAGCCCATACACCAGTAGACCACCATGGTATGTCTGAATGCTCAAATAGACAATTCCATGCTCTTATCTATCTAACACAAAAAGAATTCTGGCAATTCAACTTCTGAAAGTGAAAATATCATTCCTACGGACATATAAAATGCTTCTTTGAAACTTCACAATTGAAAAAAGTTCACATTCTTTGAAGACGTACATATGAAGCCCCGACAGCCACTATGAATATTGTAAGTACAGATACTTATTATTATTCTTGATTTCAATCGCCAATACAATGTTAACATCATTTAGCAATCTCCCGATTGCTGAACTTGCATAACGTGTGAAATAGTAATTACAGACATTTAATATCAATCAAATTAAAATATAAAATGATAATATAAGCATACCACTTTTGACACATAAATTTATTATTGGGTGTGTGCATAAGTTCTACCCATTTTTGTAGGCTACAAAGAAAGGAGGTGAACACTACAAATAACGTACCTAGGATTTCACATAATTGCCATCATTCTGTATGACTTCTTGCCATCTGTCTATGATTAGGTGAATCCCACACTGGAAAAACTCCTGTGTTTCAGAGTCAAAAAGGTCATGTAATAGCATTTTCACATCGTCCACATCATCAAAGGTTTGGAGAGTGAAGGCACTCTGTAATGATTGGAAAAGGTGGTAGTCTGTAGGCGCCAGGTCAGGGGAATATGCTGGGTGAGGTAACACTTCCCAACAAAAGTCGAGTCATTTCTGCTGAGTGATTAAAGCAGCATCAGGTCTGGCATTATCATGATGAAGGATCACGTTTTGCGATTGACGAGTGCTGGCTGCTTCGATGTCAGTTGTTCTCACAATCTGTTCAACTGTTGGCAGTAGAGGTCAGCATTTATCATTCAGTTAGGTGCCAACACCTCCCAGTGGATTATTTCCTGGGCATCCTGCCAAACACCCAACAAAACGTTTTTGGGATGCAGTCCTCCTTTCGAGGTCGATCGAGCAGGCTCCGCACTTTGCACTGCGAGGGTGAGAAGTCGGTCAGTGCTTTACATTACGGTACAGTACCCATTTCTCATCATCCGTTACAATTTGTCCCAGAATGGGTTCATTTCTGTGACGAGGAAGCAAAGAAACACGGGTACAGATTCTCTCCTCTTGCTGCTTTGCAGGAAGCTGGTGTGGAACCCAGTTAGTGAACTTGGTGATGAACCCAAGTGCATGCAATTCCATGCTCTTATCTATCTAACGCAAAAGAATCCTGGCAATCCATCTTTCAACTGTTGTTCTGCGTACTGATAACGTTTCTGCTAATTCCTGAAAGGTTGGATGTGGGTCATTTGCTATGGCTTGGTCCACATCCTCATCAGAAACCACGGATGGATGTCCAGGATGTGGTTGATCTTTACAGCTTTTGTCTCCATTCCGGAATTTCCGAAACCAACGACAACATGTGCTATCATCAACTGCATCCTCCCCATGCACTTGGCAGATGTTGCAGCAAGCCGCTGCTGCAGTACTGCCATTATTGAATTCGTACAGTAAACAATGTCTAATGCGCTTCTTACGCATGCCATGTTTACACCGTTTGTTATTTCCATTACAAATGACTTACTCAGACAAATCTAGTGCCTCTATATGATCCATGCTTTATTGGCCGAAAATTCAGCATTGCAGCGCCATCTGTGATGTAACTATTCTGATCCCAATTTGCATCTATCACAAAAACGGGTAGAACTTTTGCACACACCCAATAGAATCACAGATGTGGTAAAAATCAGTGCTTATAATTTTCCATTGATATTCACAGAAATAAAACCACATGTTCAATTTAAAATGAAAACAGCATGTTTACATACAATATTTTACAGAATGCTGTACAGAAGACCAGAACTCTATTTAAAACACTCAAAGTCATGGTTCTTAAACTGGGGTCCATGGATGGGCTTCAGGTGGTCCATGAAACACAGACATGTTTTGAAAATAACACAAACTAAATAATAGTTAAAAAATTTTAAATTCAATTTAACATTGAATGTTAATTACTGCTAGATTTTATCCTATTGTGTAGGGCCAGTTAACATCACAAGGTTATGGGGATTTAATATTGGGTTGATACATAAGTTCATGCCGTTTTATTTCACGAGTGTTTCCCAGGTTAGTTGTGACAATGCAGATGGCCAGTTGTACATCAAAATGTAGCCAGTAATATCCTGTATCTAAATCATATTGTGATGGCTAATGGTTTTTTGGTTTTAGATCCAGAAGTATGGAGTGTCAAGTAGAGAGGAATGAACATTTCCGACATCTGCTCCTTTACGAGTTTAACAAGGGTTCCACAGCTGCCGAGCCCGCTCAACAAATTTGTGCTGTATATGGGGAGGATGCTATTGCTCCGAGGACAGCCCGCAAATGGTTTGAGTGGTTCTGAGGTGGCAATTTTGAACTCAACGACTCTCCACGCTCAGGTTGTCCATCTCACTTTGATGAGAATCGTTTGAACCATCTCATCCACTTGGATCCGCATCAAACCACATGTGAATTGGCCACTGAAATACTGTGATTAGGCCACAGTGGTGCTACACCTGGAATGTATGGGAAAAGGTCCAGTTATTGGGGTCTTGGGTGCCTCACACTCTCACTGAGGACAACAAAAATCAGCGTGTTGCCATATGTGGTTCCTTGCTACCCTGTTATCACGAATGTTCTCAGCAACACAAACCCTTTCTGTCACATAGTGGAAATGAAAAGTGGTGCCTGTACTTGAATTTCAGGCATCGGAGGGAATGGTTGAGCCCAAACAAGACACCCACACCACGTTCAAAACATGACCTGCATCCTGCGAAGATCATGTTGTGTGGTGTCTGGTGGGACGCGGAAGGTATTATTCACTGGGAAATGCTGCCAAGGAATCGGACCATCAATGCTGCATTCTATTGTGAGCAACTCCACCATATGAAAGGAGCAATTCAACAGAAACAGCCACACCGGTGTCATGGTGTCCTTCTCACCCTTGCAGTGCAAATATAACCGAAATGGCCATTCAGGACATGCAATGGGAGATCCGTCCACATCCGGTCTATTCCCCAGATGTCGCCTCTTCAGACTATCGCCTGTTCCGATCTCTGTCGAATGCACTCCGTGGCAGAACGTTCAACAGTGATGTTGATCTCCAGAATTTCCTTGATGATTTCTTCTCAGCAAAACCTGCACGTTTTTTCAATAATGACACTGCAGACTTATCTAGATGTTGGGACACCATCATAAACAATGGGGGGATACATAGTTGATTGATTTGTTTTTACGTTTTCCCTTCTGATGTAATACATTCCTGTAGAGCGGCGAAAAAAACAGCATGAACTTATGCATCCAACCCAATACTATTATTTATTTATAGATATTTTTCTAGGAAAGAGTTCTAAGTTTAAATAAAGTTCGTAAAGGTGTTGATGGCCTAAAAAACGTTAAATTATCTGCTTTATGGAAACAAAAGCTCAATCAAGCTGACAAAAAAAATGCATATGATTCAATTTTAAACTGGATCAAACAAATGGAGTTAATGAATGATCACATCTCAATGTAAAGCCTAATATTGTATAATCAGTACCACATTTAAACTCTACTGATATGATTGATCAAAATAAAATCATTCAAATGGCTTTTAAATTTAAGGAATTACACAACAACAAAACAATATGATATAGACTCTTGAAACACACAATCTGCAATACAAGCGTAACTATCTACATGTCTTCAAACGTCAGTTCTATGTGATTTCAGTGACATTCCTGCTGTGGCTGAACATAACTGGACAACTGAATTTCAGTTTAAAGCATAATTTATTGTTCTCACCTATATCAATCACTCAGAAAACTTGAAACTTTCGCCGACCTGGAGTGGGAATCAAACCTGCATCTCCCGATTACCATTTAAGTATGCTAACCATTACACCACCCAGGACAACAAAGTCCAAAGTATTTGAGTGTTAAGAACATCGGAATACTCTCCGATCACTGGTGATATGCTTAACAACGCTATACGGCAGCACAGTTTGCTTCAGTTAAGAATGTGGTAGGAAAATATCCCAATGCTCTTAAGGTGGTTCCACGCAAAATCTCTGCCTTATGTTTCCAATGGTAAAACTTCTTTACATATTTTCTTCGCAATGAATGTATTCCCAAGGATAAAAATTTGCCCATCAATGAAACTAACTTTAAGTTAAAGCATGGGATACTACACTGAAGAGCAATTGAATTAGAGACACCTGTCTAGTAACGTGTAGCACCAACTTTCGCCCTGATGACGGCGGCGATTCATCTCGGCATGGACTCAACGAGACACCGGAAGCATTAGGAAGCCATACGGATACACGAACCCTGAACAAGCTCCCACAGTTCACGAAGATTTCATAGAGGGGGGTCAGAGCCTTAAACATCTCTCTCGATTGCATCCCAGATGTGATCGATTAGATTGAGGTCAGGTGACCTAACTGGCCAAGGAAGCGAGGTCACATCGGCGGAGTGTTCATCCAACCATTCGGATACGATTCGGGCGCGATGGCACGGTGCATTGTCTTGTTGCAGGATGAGGTCCCCAGTGGGATCTTGAAGAAGCACAAATGCGAGCAAATGGTTGTCCAGAATATCCTGGTAATGTTGACCTGTGAGGGACAATGTTACATGTACCAGGTGTCCCATTTCAGTCCACGTAAACAGTCCCCAGATGAGAATCCCCCCAGCAGCTTGAAGAGTACCCTGCTGGCAAGAAGGATCAATCGCTACATGTGGTTTGTGCCATACTCGTATCCTGCCATCCGCAAGTACCAATGTGAATCTTGACTCATCAGTCCAGGTAACATTTTTCCACATATCTAGGATCCAGTGGCGATGTTCCTGCGCCCATGCTAATCTTTGCACCCTGTGATGTGCGGTCAGCAGCGGTATCCTCGTGGGACGATGGTTTCCGTACCACATAGCAAGGAGCTGGTTCTGGATGGTGTGGCTGCTTACACGTTTTTGTGCTTCAGCGTTAAATTGCTGTGTTATCCACGGCAGTTGGCCCTTGCAGGGATGGTTTTACCGGATTTGATGAACTCATGGTGCACCCGTGACACAGTGGCTCATGAAAATCCCAGTTCCTGCATGACTTCCGAGATGGAGTGACCCAATCGTCGAGCCCTGGCAATTTGCCCACGATCAAATGCGCTTAGATCCTTCGTATTACCCATACTGCGCCTAACTCTTACCGATTCCTGTTGCATCACTCCTTATATTGTCAGATCGCTGCATACGTCATGTCGTTTCCGTTTACAGGGCCGCCCACAGTGCCACATTTACATAACACCAGCTGTCTCTAATTCAATTGCTCTTCAGTGTAAATACTTGCTAAAACATAACCATAATTATATTAAAAATAATTTTTCTTTGAGTAATGTTGAGGTCTGTTAATAGACGGTTATGGTGATGTCAGTAGACAAACAAGGACTGCTTAGTTATGGTTATGTTTTAGCAAGTATTTAAGAATCCCATGCTATAACTTAAAGTTAGTTTTATCGATGTGCAAATGTTCACCCTTGGGAATACATTAATTGTGAAGAAAATATGTAAAGAAGTTTTACCATTGGAAACATAAGGCGGAGATTTTAGGTGGAACCACCTTAACACTTAGATACTTGGGACTTTGTTGTCCAAGGTGATGTAACGGTTAGCATGCTCGAACAGTAATCAGGAGATGCGGGTTCAATTCCTGCTACAGGGCAATGAAATTTTAAAGTTTTCTGAGTGATTGATATTACGTGAGAACAGTAAATACAGTCAATTCAGATATGTCTGATTGCTGTGTTAATTATCATGATGTATTTCCCTTGAATTATGTGAAGAATACTGGTCAGGGGATGCGCAACATCACAGCCTCTCCTTGGCAAATGTCAACCCCGACTTCTCGTGGTGCATACTGTTCCCACTAAAGGGGCTCTGACGACCACCAATAGCGGTATAAATATACAATCGGGATTAGAGGAAATGCTATCCCACACTCATCAACCCACTTGGTCAGCATGGTGAGTTATGGCCAAACCCCTTCAAAATGACTCCACAACTTAAATCTTTGTCCTCAGTCTCCAGCAGCTGGAATGTACCTGGCCAAGGCAGCAGCTAGATTCCTGAGGATTGGAACAATGCTAGAATGATCCTGCTACATAAAAATGGTGACATTGAGGATCTCAAGAACTACAGAGCTATCAGCCTCCTATCAGTGGTTTATAAAATCTTCACTAAAGTTCTTTCACACCGCTTGAAGGTAACACTGGACATGGCTCAACCGAGAGAACAAGCTGGATTCAGGAGTGGCTACAGCACAATAGATCATATCCACGTACTGAGAGAACTAATTGAAAGAGCGAGGGAATATGAACTTCCATTGTGCATGGCTTTTATTGATTATGAAAAGGCCTTTGATTCAGTGAAACCATCAGCAGTTACCGTCTCTTTGAAATCCTGCGGTGTTGAAGATGCTTACATTAATATTATTAATAACATCTATGAAAATGCAAGTGCAAAGATTCAGCTGTTTGAAAATACAACACACATAAAAATTGGAAAGGGAGTGAGACAAGGCGACACCATATCTCCGAAGCTCTTTAACGCCACATTGGAAAATGGTCTTTCAATCACTGAACTGGGAAAACAAAGGGATAAAGATTAAATGAGATTATCTAACCCACCTTCGTTTTGCTGATGACATAGTCATTTTTGCAACTACCCCATCAGAGCTACAGAGTATGATCCAGGAACTTGCTGACAAGAGTAAAGAAGTTGGATTAAAAATGAACTTTCAGAAGACAAAAGTGTTGTTCAATGCTTTTACAGGAAATGAAGATTTATCGATTGATGGAGAAAAGCTGGAGATAACAGACACGTACGTTTATCTTGGACAGTAGATATCAAGTGAGGGTCACATTGATGAAGAAATTAATCAGCATACAAAACTTGCCTGGAGAGCTTTTGGAAGAAACAGCATAATTTTCAAGAGCAATATGCCATTATGTCTTAAAAGAAAAGTGTTTGATCAATGCATCCTTCCAGTGCTTACGTATGGTGCAGAGACGTGGACCTTAACTAAAAGAGACATACAAAGGCTGCAGACAATTCAAAGAAACATGGAGAGGAGCATGCTTGGTGTAACCAGGAGAGATAAGAAGAGGAACTCGTGGATCCGGAAAATGAGAAGAGTGGAAGACATCATGATCAGAGTTAAATCCCTGAAATGGCAATGGGCTGGACATACTGCCAGAAGGACAGACCATCGATGGACAGCTGAAATTTTAGATTGGATTCCAAGTGGCAGGAAATGACCCAGAAGAAGACCACATGGAAGATGGGTGGATGAAATTCGAAAGTATGCGGGAGTAACATGGAAGAGACTGGCACAAGACAGACCGTTGTGGAAGAGGCTTGGAGAGACCTTCATCCAGCAGTGGATTGATAATGGGTGACAATGATTATGATGATGATGATGATGATGAAATAGTGATACGGGGATTACTAGGATGACTTTAATTTACTTTGTTATCAAATTTTTGGGTTTCACATCAACTCATCATTGGGACTGATTCAATGGAGTAGGTGCTGCCACTCAAGCAGTAAAACCCAGCCTTTTTTGTTTGTTAATCACGGCACCTCCTCTTCTTTCTAGTTATAGACTTTCTTCTACATTCTATTTTACAAACTGCTGTTGATCTAAAAGAAATTTTAAAGCCAGTTAATTGAATGTTAGTGCTTTGTATGTGTCTGTCAAAGTCTGTCTTGTTGAAAACATTCCCTATAGCTGCTTTATGTTTTGCCACATTGGTTTGACGTTGTCTTCTGGTTTCTCCTACCTGTGTTGCCACAATTGCAGTTTACACTGTAGAACACTCTTTCTTTTAGTAGGACACTTTTCCCTTTTTGTTCAATGGGAGGGAAGAATCTTTAATTTTATTGTTTAGGCCCGGAGCAAATCGAACATAGAATTTCAAGCACATTCTCTTAAGTTTTTCAAATGAAACTTTATGGTAGGTGACTTTTCTGGTAAGTTTGATGTTATTGCTTGATCACTTACAATTTAACTTTACTTTTTTTTTTTCTATCATGATAGAAGAATAATTATTTTCAGCAAGAGTACCTTTGAATTCTTTTTTTATGAAGTTTCTTTGATGCATCTGAAGAATCCAAAGCTTCTATTTTTTCCATGAATTGTTCAGCCAGAGGATAGGTATCACTGCTTGAGTGGCACCACCTGCTCTCTTGAGACAGTCTCAATTGACAGGTTGGTGTGCAACCCGAAAATTTGACAAAATAAATAAAAATCATCTTATTAATCCCCATATTACTAAATTATGTTTTTAGATATCTCATCACTAGGATTTTGCCATGATTTCATTAATACACAGGATTAACACAGATTATGGGTTAACAATATGCAAGCAGTTGAAAAGCTCAAGAGAAGTAAAACTGAAGATCAAAGGAGTCTCAACTTTGTTTTCTTAAAACGTGCAAAGAAGCAAAATTGAAAGCTGATCATGCAGTAAAAACAAAGTTTACTGCAAACAAAATTACTTTTTTCCATTTTGGCATATGCAAAAAACTAGCCTGAACATCATACTGATACACAGGTATGACACAATAATGCTAGTAATGTCCTTATGCAATTTCATTTCATTGATATCACTGACTTAGTTGTTTACATGCCTAATCACAAAATGGTGCATTAAAGTCTACATAAAGCCAATTAAAACACACAAATTTCAAAAAAAAAAAAAAAAAAAAAAATGCGAGTAACTCATGCAGTAATACAGTTGAAGAAGTCTCTTTAATTTTCTTTTTCTCTGAATTTTTATTTTAGAAGAAATACAGAGTGCCCTGACTTGACATTATGCACCAAAGAACTAGAGTACACATCTTAAAAAAAAAAAAAAATAATAATAATAATAAATAAATAAATCCAGGAACATTTTACAGCATTTTAATTTTAAAGGATGAAATATACTGGAAAAACCACACCTAATACTAGCTGATGACTTTACCTGCACCGTCAAAGTGTTAACTTCGCAGGGAAATGTTGAACTCTCTCGAAAGTTTTGGGAATCATAGGATCCCTGACGGCGCTGCGATAGCTAGCCCGTCAGTCACCGGAAACCACAGTCTTTCACTCGGACAGATTCGGCCTAGAGACCTGTGGGGTTCTGCCTCCCCCACGGGACCGGTACCTTACACCCTTCTGTCACAACCCGTGTGTGCAACGTGCTATGGGCAGTTGGGGCAAGCAAATTTTTTTTTCAAAAATATCTCATCTCGTGGCCGGGAGATCGCCCGCCAACGCGAGTCTTTTGGGACTAATGTCCTTTATTTTTAAACTCAGCAAAAGTACATGCACATACACTATGAGGGTCTCATGCACCCTTCTCACAATATTCAGACACTAAAAAAATCACACAAATTGAAAATATTTACATTGTCCACAGCGCTAGGGCCAGTGCTGTGGTGATGACCCCGGGCCAGGGTCATCTCAAATACCTTGGTCAATAGACCGAAAAAACTCAATGTCGAGAGCTGCGTACCTCCAAGGGTACTATCATCCGTCAACAATAGTTGACTCGACTCTTCCTTAGCTCAAGTTCCCTAATAAGACTAGGGCATGTCTTACTGAAGCTGGAGTGTGAGACGTCCAGTTTCAGGTGGAACTTGGCATTCGCAGCAGTGCAGTTGCTGCATTTCGGTGCGGCTGCACACTGGAGGTGCTGGTGCCCAACTTCACCACAATTGCCGCACCTTGCTTCTGTCTCGGGGCAGTTGCCTCGGAAATGACCGAAGCCATTACACCGAAAGCACCTGACCTCCCTCAAAAATTCCTTTAGGCGGAGCACTGACCAACCCAAGTTCAGTGTCTTCCGCCTCACCAAGTGCTTGAAGGCCTTGGGTTCCACGTCTGCCACCCAGTGGACCCTACCTCCCTTGCCCTTGATGGGGAAACAGGCTTTGAACCCGTTCTCAAGCTCTGGGTTTTGCCCGCAAACCGCCTGCTCGAACTCTTTCCCTGAGAGATCCCCGTCGACTCCATAGACTATCAACCGGGGGGTTCTCTTTCGTGGGGCCGTGGGGAGTGTGCAATCCTTGGTCAGCGGATTGCTTCTCAACTCCTGGGCAAGGCGGTCGAGCTCCCCGGGATGGGAACACTCCACCGCGACCCCTCCTTTCCTTATACTCCGAAAGCTCTTGACCCCTATCTGCAGTTTAGTTGGGTTGACTGCTGTTTTCAGGGTCTTCTTCGAGTCCTCTGAGGGCGCACTCTCAACTGTCGGATAGACCAGAAGCACGTGTCTCCTGTCTCCCGATTTCTTCTTATTCTTCTTCTTTTTAATCTCAATCGGGGCGGGCGAAGACCCTTTCGCCGTGCTAGCCCCTTTCCTAGCCACTTCGGCGTAGGAAACCGCTTTCATGTCGGCTTCGCAGCCCGACTCATCCCGAACGGACAGCTTGCCTTCGACATAGGCTACCCGTGCTGCTTGCTCGTAACAAGCCTTGTTAATACTTGCTCAGGGCAGCTTTCACCTTTTCTCTCCCTGAGGAAGTGACCCGCGAGTCCAAGAGAACGAACTCAACTTCCCAAGTGAGGTTGAAAATGTGGCTCACAAACGCCTCAGGTGTAAGCACCGGGGGTGTCCTGGGATGCGTACTTCCCACCAAAGATACCTCTGGGCAACCCGCGGACGACCCCTCAGGAGCCCGTGAGGATTCGGGCTGGGGTGGTGTTTTACCCTTCCTTGCCATGGGCGGAACTGGCAATGGGGTGCTTACACCGTTAGCTGACTGAGGCTGCTCAGCCGAGGCTCCCTTCGTGGGTGTAGCGGCTTTAGAGCCCTTCGCTGAGGGAAGCGTCTTTGACGGTTTCCCCCTGGCATTGGGCTCTACCTTCCGGCTGTTCTCGAAAGAGGGGCTAACCCCTTTAGCACTGCCGATAGGGCTTGGTAGTGCTTCTGCCGCTACCTTCTGCATCCGGGTCAACCTGGACGATTTGGGGGCTGACCCCTTAGTTTTCACTTTACCCTTCTGGGTAGATGACATCTCTGTGGGAGAGATGAAAAAACACAAAAAAAATTTTTCTAAGTACTGAGTGGGCATCCTGAGGTTCTCCCACTCTAGTCTAACCTTAGAAACCGGGCGCTCGGGCTTTGGGCGGACGAGGGATCAAAGGGCCCCTTCGTCCACGGGACCAGAACGGCGACGACGTACCCGAAACTGATACCAGAGTCTCTATGCGGGCTGAACAGAACTTTGCCCTCACAAGGGCGTTTTCACTAAGTCCCGTCACTGCTCTAATTGAAAGGCAACATGAAGTTCACCGTTTCAAAAAAAAAGAAAAATCGCGAGATCGTGATGAAACCCCGTCTCGCGGTTGATATCGTCAGTTCTGCTTGACAGTGCAGTATTGCTCAACCAAGTCACACACTGAGAACTCTCACCCGGTCGGTATCAGAGTGACCGGTCAAACCACACCTAAGAGGAACAACACTTAGACAGAATATCAGAAGGGAAAAGAACATTACTTATAAAATTCCACTAGATCGCAATAAAAAGTGTATATGGCAAACAGCAAGAAAAAATTAAAACAGATAATTAAAAACCTCAGAACTGCTGCTGAGAAAAGAGATTAGAAGAGTGCAATAATAGTCAAACACACAGAAATAGCTAAGGCAAACCATATACAAATTTTGGATTTGAACCTCAAAACAATAGGAGACTTTAGTTAAAAATAAATATCTTCACTCATGGACTTAAATACCATTATGTACCTTATAATCCATAGTGATATGAAGCACATTGTTGGTGTGTCAATTTATTTTCTTTGTGTTTTCTTTGGTTGGGATTCATCAGTGTGCCCACAAAGAAAATAAATTGGCATGCCAACAATGTGCTTCATATCACTATGGATTATAAGGTACGTAATGGTATTTAGGTCCATGAGTGAAGATATTTATTTTTAACTATAGAATTTTCGGGGTGAGTAATCACTATACGACCTGGAAACACAAATTTTTGGTTCATATAAGATATTTAATAGGAGACTTATTTAAGACAGCTATTATGCAATCAGAAATAAAGGATCTATTAATGAGCCTACAGAAACTATTGGCTCTATTTTTAAAGATTTATTTATTAAAACTATTGCATAAGTTCCGAACATTTTATGGTCTAATACAGGGTAGTGTACATAACACCAGCCCCAAACCCAGTTTGGGTTGCAGTTGTAAAGTTATACAGGATGTCCATAAAGTCTTCCCCACATTACAAAAATTAATATAAAAAAATGTATTACAGGTACAAGAAAGGGATTGCACGACAATTATGGTGCACAAGAAAAGTTTTTTTTTTTTCTAGTGTCAGTACACCTCCACCACATGGGCGTCATTTGTGGCTCGGAGGACATCTAAGCGACATTCAATTTCCCGCCATGTTTTGTTTAACATCTCAGCAGAGACAGAACCAATGATGTCCATTATTCAGCTCTGCAATGTCTCGACATCCAGGACACTACTAGAGTAAACTTGGTCTTTCACATAACCCCACAGGAAAAAGTCCAGAGGGTTTATGCCAGGCCATTGAGGTGGCCATGTCATGGGACCGTTGCAGCCAATCCATCTGTCCGGAAATGTGGCATTCAAGAACTCACAAACCATTATTGACCAATGTGGTGGAGCACCATCTTGTTGGGGGAAATACAAGGCTCGCTAAAAGGGAAAGTCTACCACAACAACTCTCTAATGTTGGAAGAGTTGAAAACCAACAAATGGCAAAAGATCACCTGAACATGCTTCTGCGAGCAGAAAAATGCATCATTGGACCTATTTCTTTTGAGGAGAATGTGAATACAGATGCTTATCTACGGATCTATGAAGAGTTTGTAAGCCAGTTGACTCCACATGAACTCCTTATGCCTTCTTCCAACAAGATGGAGTGACTTGCCATATCTCTGATTGTTCACTTGCTCAAATCCACAGTGACTTTACTCAGGAAAGAACAATCAGTAAGGATCTATGGCGACCCCACTCTTCGGACTTATCACCATGCGACTTTTACCTATGTGGCTCACTAAAAGGGAAAGTCTACCACAACAACCCTCTAATGTTGGAAGAGTTGAAAACCAACAAACGGCAAGAGATCGCCTGCATTTCACTCGGCAAATTGTGGAACGTTTTCCCGAACATGCTTCGGCGAATGGGAAAATGCATCGAGGCAAATGGTGACCACTTCCAACACAGATTTTGAAAAGGTACATAAAAATGCTGATAAACATGTCAATTGTTAACATTTCTAAAGTTAAAAATAGTGTTTACTTCCCATACTAAATGAAACTGAAATGTACAGTACATTATAACCAAATAAAACTGTCTTTTTCATTTGGGGATGGTTTTATGTGTGCTACCCTGCAGATGTCATATTTACACAAACAGGTCACATTTAAACATCAAAGTATGTCTGAGCTCTACATCACCTTCAGCAGTCCACTACGCTACTTGTCCTCCATGCTGCAATCACCACTTCTGAACATCACGAACCACTCACAACACATACTTGCACCTATTACTTTCTTGCCATACAATAAGCCAAACGAATCTATTCTCGTGCTTCTGCAGTTGGGTTTGCACCTATGACTTTCTTGCTATACAGTAAGCCAAATTAATCTATTCTCATGCTTCTGCAGTTGGGTTTGCACCTATGACTTTCTTGCCATACAGTAAGCCAAACGAATCTATTTCGTGCTTCTGTAGTTGGGTTTGCACCTATGACTTTCTTGCCATACAGTGAGCCAAACAAATATATTCTCATGCTTCTGCAGTTGGGTTTGCACCTATGACTTTCTTGTCATACAGTAAGCCAAACGAATATATTCTCGTGCTTCTACAGTTGGGTTTGCACCTATGACTTTCTTGCCATACAGTAAGCCAAATGAATCTATTCTCATGCTTCTGCAGTTGGGTTTGCACCTATGACTTTCTTGCCATACAGTAAGCCAAACGAATATATTCTTGTGCTTCTGCAGTTGGGTTTGCACCTATGACTTTCTTGCCATACAGCAAGCCAAACGAATCTATTTTCGTGCTTCTGCAGTTGGGTTTGCACCTGTGACTTTCTTGCCATACAGTAAGCCAAACGAATATATTCTTGTGCTTCTGCAGTTGGGTTTGCACCTATGACTTTCTTGCCATACAGCAAGCCAAATGAATCTATTCTAATGCTTCTGCAGTTGAGTTTGCCCCTATGACTTTCTTGCCATACAGTAAGCCAAATGAATCTATTTCGTGCTTCTGCAGTTGGGTTTGCACCTGTGACTTTCTTGCCATACAGTAAGTCAAACAAATCTATTCTCATGCTTCTGCAGTTGGGTTTGCACCTATGACTCTCTTGCCATACAGTAAGCCAAACAAATCTATTCTCATGCTTCTGCAGTTGGGTTTGCACCTATGAATTTCTTGCCATACAGTAAGCCAAATGAATCTATTCTCATGCTTCTGCAGTTGGGTTTGCACCTATGATGCAGTAAGCCAAATGAATCTATTCTTGTGCCTCTCCAGTTGGGTTTCCTGAGCTCAAACATGAACAAGACATAGTGATGAATATGCTCTTTGACAGTTGCCATGTCCCAGCTCAGGGCCGTAGCTAGAGGTATTGGCGCCCAGGGCAAGCAGTAAAATTGGCGCCCTCCCCCTGTCCCAGTCCAACTGGAACAGGCGATGGTGTCAGATTTTATTATATAAATGTTTGCAGATATAGTACAATACCTGTGTAAAAAAAAATATAGCGATTTTTATTGTTATTTGCAAATATTGTCCCGTATATAATTTGCTAATTGTATGAAATAGTAATAAAATGTAAATTTTATATTTTAATATTGCTCATAATATAATATTAAAAAAAAAACTTATATTGGTAATCCTATTCAATAGCCTGTGGTGACTATGTGAGCTTCAATAGGGATTGTTGAAGAAAGAAAAACATTGAACATAGTTTGAATGAAGAATACTTTTTATTTATAATTAATTGCTACCTCAAGTGCTTATGAACTGAAAAAAATAAGTACAAGTAGCATTTGTTTAAAATTATGCTTAAGCCTTAACAGAATGATTTTGTATTTACAAATGTACCTTTCGAGCTTTAACAGCAGCAAAATCATTTATTATTTGATCATAATTAATAGTTTTAGCAATATCTTTTTCTATTGACAGAATTGCCAGGTGCGTTAACCTTTCGTCCCATTGATGACCTTAAGTAATTTTTTATTATTTTCAACTTACTAAAACCTCGTTCACTAAACACATTAGTAATTGGTAACGTTAAGAATAATCTGAAAGCAATTACTAAGTTTGGATAAGATGTAGCAAGAGACATTTGGTGGATTAAATTTAATAGGTCAAGAGAGGTTGCTTTTGAAAAATCTGATTTTTTTTTAAATAATGAAGTGGCCTGAAACTTAAAACTAGCTATTTCCCCCTCTATTTCAGTAGCATCCAGATCCTCATCATATTTATTTGCTAAGCGCATTGCACTAGCCTTTAACTCTTCTATGGTCATAGATTGCAAAGACTTGCCCGTTAAGAAATTAAAGTCATCTAACACTTCAATCAAACATTTATAACGCCATTCCATTTGTTCTAAGACTTGGTCCAAAACAGCATAAATACTGAACCTTAGTTTTCCTGTCAAAACAGTGTCATCACTTTCTTCCAATGTCAGTCGTTTCCTCTTCCTTGCCCTTTTCTCCTCGAAGAAGCCGTCAAGAGATGTTGCAGCACAGATGTCCGATGCTTTGCCCAGTATAACATCAATCCCTGTATCCCGGATGTCTTGTAAAGCAGTTTTCAATCCTGTCAAGTGACTAACTGCACAGAGTCCACGGTCACATCTTTGCGCTGTAGTTGTTCATTCACGTGGGAGATCTGATTTAGTATTTTGTCCCACATAACAGAGTAACAAACAAACTTATAATTTGTTTCAGAAGATTTTTAACCACTGATAAACAGTCATCATGGAATTGAGTGTTGTCAGAAATTTCCTCTAAGGCTTTGAGGACTTTATCAAGCTGTGAATAAAGTGCATGAACAGCAGAGTATTTGGATGCCCATCTTGTATCACAGTGACGCTTGAGAGTGGTTGAAAGTTTCTTGGATAATATTTCCCACATTTTGACATTGTGAGCAAATATTTTGTACAGTTCTTGCACTGTGCCAAAAAATGTGATAATATCTGAAGAGACTCCAGCAGCGTTAACACCAATCAAGTTCAATGAATGAGCAGCACATGGTATAAAATGTGCATGGTTCCAAATTGCTTGTATACGGGCCTGGACTGCTGAATACTTCCCCGCCATGTTTGAACCATTATCGTATGCTTGCCGTCGGCAATTACGAATGTCAAGCCCATCGGCTTCTATTTTTTGTAGAATTTCTTCGGTTAAACCAGCCCCAGTCGTTTCAGTAGTTTTTATGAAATTGATGAAACTTTCTTCAATAGAGCAAACATCCTCTGAAGCTTTCACGTACCTATTAATCTGGCACATATGTTCCTGATGGGCTACATCTGGTGTACAATCAAATGAAATTGAGAAATATTTTGCCTCTCTTATGTCTTTTAGTATTTCTTGGCGTATAGTGTCACCTATTAAATTGATGAACTCGTTTTGAATTGTTGGGGAAAGGTAATTTGGAATTCCTGGTTTTTCTTTGGCTATGGTAATATACTCTTTTAGCTGTTTATCATAATGAGAAACAAACTCTAGCAAATGTAAAAAAATCCACATTTGTCTTCACCTATCTTTGTACTTGAACCTCGAAACGCCAAGTTGTTGACTGAACAAAACAAAATGCAATCGACAATGATTCTGAGAATGTGCCGCCATTTCTCTTTTTCCTTTGTAATCATTTGCTGTAGTTCAGTATCAATTGCACAGCCCTCTTTAATCCTTTTTTCAAAGCTTTTCCAGGAAGCATAGCACTCACGGTGCTCTACAGAATTTTCATGCTCTAGAATTCGAGGGTGTAATTTTTTCCACTCAGAAAATCCCACTTTTGGATTTGCCAAACGTGATTTCAAATGCTTTCCAAATAGCATGCAAGGGAAACAATAAATAACTTTTGTTGCTTCACTGTAAATTAACCAATCCTGCTCTACATTTGCTCCATTCAAAAGTTTTTTGTGGAACCAATTTCCCGTAAAATGCCTTTTTTCTACATTAATTGATAAAAGAAAATTACCATTTTTATTTTGTTCTGGACCGTGTTCAACTAACAAGTTTCTTACATGGTCATTCAAATCAGGCCATGTTGTGGGATCATTAAAATTAAGTTGAATTTTGGTTTGTTCATCTTCCAAATCCTGTTCCTGTACGCCTTCATAAGGACTCAATGTTGGAAAGGATGGGTTAGCACTACCAGTTATATTACCAGTTATATTCTCAGTTACTTCAGTAACGTTTTCATTTTCTAAAAGTGTTGATGTAGATGGCTTACTTTCAATCACTTGCTGTAGTGGGAGCGCAGCGGTTGAGGGATCCACCTTTTTTACCCATCCCAGTTTTTGTCACTGCTTGGCTTGGACTGCGTTATCAGCCTCTTGTTTTTTTCGTTTTCTGCCTTGTGCTCCAGACAACTTTGTAGGTCCCATTTCGACACACACACGTCACGTGGCACGGTGCACTAATTCAGCGCGCTACTCAATCAATCAAGCTATACAAACATCGTTAAGCAAACAAATGTCGTCACAGTGTCATGGCAAATATTGCATTTAAACTGTCGCAACCTTAACTGAGTAATGTTTGTTCCGCGCATGCGCATTGTAGGCTTCCCTGTTGACGAATTGCCGCCATCCGTCATTCGTTCTCAATACACGTAAGGAGTGATGGATCATGGACAGAGGAGGCCGTGAAGGTCAGAGCACCCGTCACCTACATTTCACCCCCTGAGACATGCAGCCGTGGTTGATGACGTACCTGCACTGGCCAAAAGCCTGGGAGTTTTCTGTCAGAGCACCACATGAAAGGCACTTTCAGTCAAAATTACTACCGTATTTACCCGATTACAGTGTGTCATCTACTGCAAGGCGCACTCAAATATCAAAAATTATCTTTTTGGAAAACAAAAGTTCATCATTTTTGGAGGCCTAAACATCGGAAAACATTGATGTTATAGTATAAATTGGATAATTTTAAATGAACATTTTCTGTTATGCATGCTCTTTCTTTAAAAAGTATTTTGCTTATTATAGCAAGTATACTTTTCGGATCTCAAAATCAAAAATCATAATTTGAAGTAAAGTGCTGGAATTACAATGCATCTTGATATGTCTTCTAGTGTCCATTTTAAAATCTGGTTCTTCTCGCTAAGAGCATGAGTTTGCCGCCCCGGTGGCACAGTGATCTAAGGCGCTGGCCTCTGATCATTCGTCCGTAAGGGGTCCGGGTTCGAATCCCGGTCAGGCATGGATTTTGTGTTTGTCTTACGGTGCTGGCTCTCTCCCTTCCCTGGAACCAGTGTCCCTAAATTAGGGACGGGCGACTGCTTATAGCCCATTGAGTTGCTCACGGTGGTCGTTAAACCTCCAATCAAAAAAAAAGAGCATCAGTTTGGGTTTTCAGTGTGCAACTTAAATAAAATACAACGTGAAACAAATATGATACACCAAGAAAAAGTGCTGGCGTAAAACACCGTCATAACAGAGGGAAGTTCTGTCCTGGAGGGAACTGAGCTGAGCCAGAAGGCCAGCGTGATGACGTAGAAACAAGTACACTACCCATTTTTTACCCAACCTTTCAGACACGGGTCCGGTATTCAGCACTTCAAAGGGGCGTACTAGTCCTTCCCCTCTAAAGTCCTGGCCTACACCAGCCGCTGCGCGCGCGTCTCGAATGTTTCATAAACATAGCAACTAAAATGTACTGTCACACCCAAGTCAAATCGATCCGAATATTTGGCCTTCGGACGATTGGAGTTCTCCTTTAATTTAGGTTTCATCTGGTCGCCATTTTATTCTTAGAGCATAAAGAAGTTTAAATTTTACACATATTTTCAATTACGCATATAAATTAATTTCACATTTTTTACATTTATATATAAAAATCTACGTCTCGATGGCGCCCCTCCAACTCGGCGCCCAGGGCGACTGCCCTGCTGCCCCCCCCCCCTCGCTACGGCTCTGCCCAGCTCAATGAACTATCCATGCAAGCTGTCTGACACAGTGTTTCTATCTCAACCCCACCACCACCACACACACACACAGGGCGGAATTCTGGCAAAAATTCAACTCATTTCGCTTTTACAGCCCACTACATGGAGTGCCAGAAACTTATTAATGGACTTATTAATAGCATCAACTAGCATTCATTTTTGTTTTGTTTTTGGTTCGGAGGTTTATCGACCACCATGAGCAATTTGATGGGCTATATAAGCAGTCGCCCGTCCCTTTAGAGTTATTGGTTCCAGGAATGGGAGGGGGCCTGTGTCATGAGACAAATGCAACATCCATGCCTCATCAGGAGTGGAACCCAGACCCTGGTCTGACGAATGGTCAGAAGCCAGTGCTTAGACCACTGCACCACTGGAGCCACAATTAGCATTCAGGAAGCACTGTAGGCTATAATTTTTGCTTAGCATGGACAATATCTATAAGAAAAATCTGGCAATGCAATTCCATGTCAATAAACTAACAACAGGATTCAAAGCACTCAGAACTGGCCTTGACAGTCCACAAAAGGCTAGAAATGTCTCCTAAAAAATCTCAGAGAAAATAAAAGAATTAAAGGATTCTTCAACTGAATATAATTTGCATATCTGAGTAAAGCCAAAAATGTTTTTTCATGCAGTATAATAATAAGAACAGGAATAAAATTACAGTCCAACTTAAAGTGGAATAACCATATTAACCTTTTAATGAATAAAGTGCCATCAAGTACTGGGATAGTTGCTTACTAACTTATCAGTTTCAACACTAAAGCTTCTATATTATTCTCTGGTACAATCACATTTAAATTATTGTATTCTATTTTGGGGACAAACAGCTAACTCTAATTTTAGGAAACTTCAGACATCACAAAAAAATATATTAGACTCTTAGAAATAAAACATAACTCTGATATCAATCACTTTTCACTAACGAATTCACCAGTATATACACTGAAGAGCAATTGAATTAGAGATACCTGTCTAGTAACGTGTAGCACCACCTTTTGCCCTGATGACGGCGGCGATTCGCCTCGGCATGGACTAGACAAGACACCGGAAGCGTTGGGAAGCCATACGGATCCACGACCCCTGAACAAGTTTTTACAGTTTAGGAAGATTTGATGGAGGAGGACCAGAGCCTCGAACATCTCTCACG
Source organism: Macrothele yani (assembly GCA_039090855.1). Lineage (NCBI taxonomy): Eukaryota > Metazoa > Arthropoda > Arachnida > Araneae > Macrothelidae > Macrothele > Macrothele yani. The sequence goes on from CM077011.1 coordinate 154,015,121, forward strand.
ATGGCATCCCAGATGTGCTCGATGGGATTGAGGTCAGGTGACCTAGCTGGCCAAGAAAGCGAGGTTACGTCGGTGCAGTGTTCATCCAACCATTGGGATACAATTTGGGAGCAATGGCATGGTGCATTTTCTTGTTGCAGGATGAGGTCCCCAGTGGGATGTTGAAGATGCACAAATGGGAGCAAATGGTCGTCCAGGATATCCCGGTAATGTTGACCTGTGAGGGACAATGTCACACGTACCAGGGATCCCACTTCAGTCCACGTAAATAGTCCCCAGACGAGAATGCCACCCCCATCAGCTTGAAGATTACCCTGCTGGCAAGAAGGATCTATCGATTCATGTGGTTTGTGCCGTACTCGTATCCTGCGATCCGCATGCACCAATGTGAATCTCAACTCATCAGTCCAGGCAACATTTTCCCACATGTCTAGGGTCCAGTGGCGATGTTCCAGCGACCATGCTAATCTTTGCACCCTGTGATGTGCGGTCAGCAGCGGTACCCTCGTGGGATGATGGCTTCTGTACCCCATAGTGAGGAGATGGTTCTGGATGGTGTGGCTGCTTACACGTTTTTGTGCACCAGCGTTAAATTGCCGAGTGATTTCTTACACTGTGGTGTGGCCCGTCTATCCGCTGTCACAATGTAAGCTAGCCGACGATGACCCCGCTCATCCACACGCTGTTGTCCACAGCAGTTGGCCCTTGCAGGGATGGTTTTACTGGATTCGATGTACTCACGGTGCACCCGTGACACAGTGGCTCGTGAAAATCCCAGTGCCTGCGCGACTTCCGAGATGGAGTGACCCATTCGTCGAGCCCCGACAATTTGCCCATGATCAAATGCACTTAAGATCCTTCGTCTTACCCATGCTGCGTCTGACTCTTACTGATTCCCGTCACATCACTCCTTATATTGTCGGATTGCTGCATAAGTCATGTCGTTTCCGTTTATAGGGCCGCCCACAGCGCCACATTTGCATAAAGCCAGCAGTCTCTAATTCAATTGCTCTTCAGTGTATATGTGTTGACTCAAATAACTATAACATACTAACATTAAAACAATTATATAATTATAATTTGGGAAAAGTCATGTACAGGAGAACAAAAAAAATTATATATCATACTTTAATTGAAATGTCATTACCTACCTATGACTATGATACTAGAGGTGGATCTCAACTGAGACCAATTTTTCCCAGGATTCAGTATGTTAAACAGTCTATAAGTTATACTGGAACTCATTCTTGGAATTCTCTACCACATGATTTTACAATAATAAATAATTTCAATCTATTTAAAAAATAAAACTTTACATTCTGGGACTACCAAGAATATAAAAAAGGGAAAAGGGGGAATAAGGAGAAATGAAACAGAGAAAGGAGGAGGGGAAGAAGGGACTAAAAGATCAAAAGGATACATTACGAAAATGAGAACATGAGGGCAAAGTAGTGGGGACGTTGGGGGGAGGGGGGAGAAAAAGGGGTATAGGAAACAATTTTACTAATACTAATTTCTACTAATACCTTTGAATGTTATGTGCCATGCTTTCAGCTGTAACTCTGACTTGCCTATATTTACATAGGGAGATCAGGGCCTTGTCAGGACTTTTGTGGCCTTTTCCCAGATCTCCCTTGCTGTTACAATTACTTACACTGTTGTTATGTTACATTGTATTTTTGGTTTTAATGTAACAGCTAAATAAACTGAATTGAATTGAAAAAAATAAAAAATATACTAACCTTTTTCATTCTGTTTACCGTACATGACATCTTGAATTGTAGAGTCAGAAGAATGACCATATATATTTTTCCCTCTCTGTTTGAGCACAGTTTGTGAGATGGTAGAACGTAGTTCTCCTTCACATTCATGATCTGAGTTGTCGCGTCTGTCAGAAAGGTGACCACACATTACTGGCTGCAAGCTGTCATGTGAGCGAGTTCGAAAAGTCATATGTGACCTAGGATTGGCTAAATTCTCTAGTTTTTGAGCTTTTCGAGATGGAAGTTCCTCAGCATTTATTTTACTTTGAGCATTGCTTACTAAACTGTCACCATCACTATTGCATTTAATGGAAACAACATTTTCTCCACAAATGTTATTGGTTTCTGCATTAGAAATTGCATCTTGTTCACTCATATCAACACTTCCAGCTTCTTCCTTCTTAAATTCATTGAGCAGGCTATTTTGGGGCTTATTTTCATGTTGACCTTTACTCTTAGAACATATTCCGCCATACAAGATGTCTTGAATGGTTGAATCCGAAGCATGGCCATGAACATTCACACCTCTCGATTTCAGGGCTGCTCGCGAACTAGAAGAGAATAAGACACCAGATGGGCTCATCAGAACATCGTCCACATCTCCAGCAGCTTTGTTGGTCAAGTATTCACTCCAACTTCTCCTTTTTTGTTGCTTCTCTGCTCTTGCAGAATTTTCTACTTTTTCAAGAGCTTTTCTGAAAGAATCAGGTATCATAGTATTATTTTCAATAGCTGCACATGCAGGAGATCCAGCCTGAGAGATTTCTGGTAATGAAACAACAGATTTACATGTCTGCACTGGATGAAGATCAGTAACACTTTGAACTAAAGAAGGAGGCACAACAGATAAGTCATCAATTATCGGCTGTGTTTCTTTTGGCATGTTAAGGGGTGGTTTGTGATCGTTGACTGTATCTACAGAAGGTTTCTGAACAACTATGTTTTCCACAGCAGCCGGTATTTGGTCCAATGTGTCACTGTTCACTTTATTTGCCAAAATATCAGATGGACACAGTTCCTCAGATGTCCCATCTGGAGTTTCTTTCTCACAAGCAGAACTCTCTGCACAAGGTGATACGTCAGATTTTTTAAGTGCCTGCTGCAGATCAGATGTCCCAAGTTTGTCTAGTATAGATGGATCCTTTTGAAGTTTTTCATACAGCAATTTTGCATGTTGTTCTCTTTTCTCCAACTCAAGTGCACGTTTTTGGAACTCAGTTTCAATTTCCTTCCTGGAAAAATAAATTTCATTAAATACAGAAATGAATAAAAAATGAATCAAAGTACATGGTAGCCATTCAAGCACATTATTAATTGCTATAATTAAATTAACTGCTATAATTAATATATAGTCAGTGCCGTTAATGCCCACCAGATGGAGATGTCTCAGTAGCTGAGCTAATCTTACAGATTTATGATGTCAGAAGCTGACAGAAAAACACACATAGTGCCGCGGATTGTTGGCCACCATGGTGTAAGGCTAACGTGCTCGACTAGATATCGAGAGATCCGGGATTCGATTCCCCGGTAGTGATTGAATAACAATTTTTCAGTTTCTGTGTGTTGCTAAAATGTGGAAAGAGCAATGTATTTGTTTATTTGCTGACACCACGTATTTGGAGGTTTTTCACTTTGGATCTCGCCCTTTGGATTTAACTGCTATAATGCGGTGTTGAAGATGCATACATTAATATTATTAGTAACATCTATGAAAATGCAGGTGCAGCAAAGATTTGGCTGTTTGAGATTACAGCACACATAAAAATTGGAAAGGGAGTGAGACAAGGTGACACCATATCTCCGAAGCTCTTTAATGCCACATTGGAAAATGTCTTTCAATCACTGAACTGGGAAAACAAAGGGATAAAGATTAATGGAAATTATCTAACTCACCTTCATTTTGCTGATGACGTAGTCATTTTTGCAACTACCCCATCAGAGCTGCAGAATATGATCCAAGAACTTGCTGACAAGAGTAAAGAAGTGGGATTAAAATGAACTTGCAGAAGACAAAAGTGATGTACAATGCTTTTACAAGAAATGAAGATTTATCGATTGATGGAGAAAAGCTGGAGATAACAGATACGCACGTTTATCTTGGACAGCAGATATCAAGTGAGAGTCACACTGATGAAGAAATTAATCAGCGTATAAAACTTGCCTGGAGAGTTTTTGGAAGAAACAGCATAGTTTTCAAGAGCAATATGCCATTATATCTTAAAAGAAAAGTGTTTGATCAATGCATCCTTCCAGTGCTTATGTATGGTGCAGAGACGTGGACCTTAACTAAAAGAGACATACAAAGTCTGCAGACAACTCAAAGCAGCATGGAGAGGTGCATGCTTGGTGTAACCAGGAGAGATAAGAAGGGGAACTTGTGGATCAGAAAAATGACAAGAGTGGAAGACATCATGATCAGAGTAAAATCCCAGAAATGGCAATAGGCTGGACATACTGCAAGAAGGACAGACCATCGATGGACAGTCGAAATTTTAGATTGGATTCCAAGGGACAGGAAAAGACCCAGAAGACCACATGGAAGATGGGTGGATGAAATGTATGCGGGAGTAACATAGAGGAGACTGGCACAAGACAGACCGTTGTGGAAGAGCCTTGGAGAGACCTTCGTCCAGCAGTGGATTGATAATGGTTGACAATGATGATGATGATGATGAATTAATATATAGCCAGTGCCGTTAATGCCCACCAGATGGAGACGTCTTAGTAGCTGAGCCAATCTTACGGATTTATGATGTCAGAAGCTGACACAAAAACACACATAGCGTCATGGATTGTTGGCCACTGTGGTGTAAGGCTAACGCGCTTGGCTAGATATCAAGAGATCCGGGATTCAATTCCCCGGCTGTGACCGAATAACAATTTTTCGGTTGCTGTGTGTTGCTAAAACATGGCAAGAGCGATGTATTTGTTTATTTACTGACGCCACGTATTTGGAGGATTTGCACGATAAACTTTTTTTACACGTTTTGCATTTCCGTTGTAAGGGTCTGTATTCAAAATGTTTAATGCGTGAAAGCATGTATCTCAGGTTATGAGATGATAATGCCCAAATTCGTATGAAATGGTATGATGATGGGAAATTGGCAGTTCAGAAATTTTGTGTTTCTGCCATGTTCCTTTCATTTAAATTTTCTCCTTTGTAACTAAACACCAGAAGAGCATGCATCCATCACTGACTATAACCATCAGAGGCATGCATCCCATTGCTGACTATAAACAACACTTGGAGCAAAACTACATATGGTTAAAGTTTCTGGACCTAAAGCATAATATAATTACAGAAGTGACATTCTTTTGTGCTTGGCACTCCGTAACAATAATACAACTTCCGGTAATTAGCAGTGAAATGAAACATGACATGCGACGACTGTCTTTTTTTCTTGTAGTAGAAAATTTCTATTCCAAACTTTATTTTTTTAATTTACTTGTCTGGACCGGGCAATCAGATTTTTTATTTACCTGCCCAGGCCAATAATTTACATGCTCCGGGCATCTCGGGCATGGTATTTTTCAAGTCCTGTTACTGTTGGTAAATAAAAATAGATTTTACTTACTGTTGATAAATTTTTAAAATATGCACGTAAGCCAGCTTTTTTTCAGCTAAAATTAACACTGGCAATTTATGCTGTAAAAACTATGTTTACAAATTGGAATTCATAATCAAACAAATAAGTAAAATAATACAAGAAAGAACATTTGAAATTTCCAATGCCATTATCCATTTGATTTTTATATTAGCTCATTAAATTACCAAAAGTAACATACAAAAAAATATTAAATCATGGGAAAAGGACTTTAAAAATAGGCAGACAGTTTAGATAATGATTAAACATGATACAATGTTATTTGTTGATGCTCTTGCATTGATAACTAAGAGATCACAAAATTCTGCAGTGCTTATATGCTGGTGTGGCTTTACAATGAATTTGTTTCTTCAATAGTGATTTTTGTTAGATGCAGCTCTTATGTCGATGCAGCTCTTACTCCTGAAAATAACAGTAATTCATTCCTGTATCATATATAAAAAAGGGGAGGAATTCCCTATCAATTAAGATTTATCCTGAAAAAACTACAACACTCAAGTATGACACTTAACTCAAGAACAAACATAAACATACTGCATTTGAGCACTTCCACACTTTAAGGAAAAATTATCAACATTGTTATACATTAAACCTTTTTGTCTTTTACGATCAATTGTCTACAGACAAAACTAACACAATTTTTAAATATCTTACAATCAATGGAAAATGAATCCCCTGAAAAATTACTGTACTTTTTCAGAATATGAGATGCACCTTTAGTTTTTGTGAAAATTTTAAGAAAAAACAAAATGGCCTTTAAAGATTTTTATTAAGAAGAAAACGAAACTTTATGTGTAAAACAGCAGCTTAGGAATAATCAAATCCTTGCAATTTGCAAAATTAGCCCATCAGCTAATGGCATACATGTGTTGAAGGACTTGCCTGTGATGTCACATCTTCGTACAGCCAATATCCTTCACTATTAGTTCAGATGGTCATTCTCTCCGCATGGCTGATGTGTCGAAATAAGACAGCTTTGGTTGAAGTCTATTGACATTTCATGGCATAAAAACAATTTCAGGGCATGAGAATTGCTCTTCTTTAATCTAAAGCTTAGCCAAAAAACATTCAGAATTAAAAACATCATCAAAGAAGTGAACGAGCTAACTTCTGCATGTTGCTGGTGAACAGCGAGGAAGTGAAAGATGAAAGACAGGACCCTAGCAGAGGATCATGAAGTTTGCTCACATGATCTGTCAGACGTGGTGGCATCTTCCATCATAAACTGCAAATAAAAGTACATTCCCATCAGTTAAATTTCAAGAGAAATTTGCACGTTTCACGGATGGATTTTTCCAAAAAATTATGTCTCCACAGTATTTATGTTCCTGTGAATGAATAATATTTTTGCATTTTGTCTGATAGTTCTGTGTAAACAGAAGAATTTGCAACAGCAATAAAGCAGCTGCCACTAATGCATTTGCACCCCTAGTTTGCTAGTGGATGTCTTAAGTGTCTGCTGTAATGTTTTGGTTAAATCTCTTATTCTTCCATCATTTTGCTTTTTAAAAGAATCTTCTATGGCTTCTATGTTTGCTTCAGATCACTATATACAACATACTTGTAAGTGCATGAACTATATTTTACATCATTAAAACATGAACACACAGATATGTACACAGATGCAAATACACATCCAGCACGATAATGAGTCCTTCTCATAAAAAAACACATGCACACAATGACAATGGATAAACATAAAAGTATAGAACATACAAGCATTCCTGACACAATGGCATTGCAGAAAAAGTGTAGAATATCAGGTTCTGTGCCTAAGATAAAGTGACAACCTTTCAAACTCATTTAGCAGCCTTTTAAAAACACAGCATGCATATGTACACTATCTACCAACAAGTAATTGGACACCTGTGATAGCAGAGGAAAACGGAGTTTATTCACATTTAATAGTTGGTGGAGCCTCAACGAGCCGTGATTACAGCTGCGACCCTCCGGGGCATACTCTCAACCAGGCGTTGTACGACAGCTAGCGGTATTTTCTTCCACTCGGCTTGGAGAAGACAGGTCAGTTCCTTCACCGATTTCGGACGGTGGGGGCACCCCTTAAGTCAACGCTCCAACTCGTCCCAGAGGTGCTTGATAGGGTTAAGATCCGGGCTCTGTGCAGGCCAGTCCATTCGATTAACCCCATTGTCACCATACCAAGCCATGGTGGTGGACCTCACAACATGACAGGCGGCATTGTCATCCTAAAAGTAACATGGGTCCACCCCGTAATACTGCCACAATGTAGGAAGCGCATGGTCATCCAAAATGGTGCAGTAGGTCTCGGCGTTGAGTCTACCAGGAATTGCGACCAAGGGTCCCGTGCCATACCAGGAGAAACACCCCCATAGCATAATTCCACTGCCGCCGAACTTCACAGTTGGCACAATACATTTCAGCAGGAGGCGTTATCCAGGCAGACGCTAAACCCAGACCCTGCCATCCGAACGGTAGAGGGTGAACCTTGATTTATAGCTCCAGAGAACCTGTTTCCACTGTTCAATGGTCCACTGTCGATGTTCTTTGCACCACGTTAGCCGAGCAGCGCTATTGGACTTGGTGATCAAAGGCTTATGGGCGGCAGCACGTCCATGATAACCAAGCAGATGGGCTTCCTTACGGATGGTATTCATCGAAAGAACACTCCCGGATGCCTGTTGAAACTCTTCGCGGATGTGGTCCATCGATTTGGTGCAGTTCTTCCGAATTTCTCTGGCCAGCACCCATCGGGCTCTGACTCCCAGTTTTGTGGGTTTGCCGGGTCGGGGCACATTCCGACAGTTATCTCTCATTTTCCACTTGCCTATCACGTAGGCCACTATTGATTTTGGGTACTTCAACTCGCTGGATATGTCACGTATGGATCGGCCATTTTTGTGATACCTGACGATTACACCTTTCTCGAAATCAGAGAGCTCCGAACTGTGTGGCATCTTGCATGCGACTGGTTGCATTGTTGTTTCCCCCACGATATTTAACGGCGGCGGCCGTAACATGTATCAGGACCGCAGATATCGTCGATTGCAGGGGTGTCCAATTACTTGTTGGTAGATAGTGTATATATTCATGGCGATAATGTTGACCATTGGTAAATAAGACGCAGGAGGACTTTGACAACACTTTTTTTTTAGAAACAAAGTGCGTCTTATTTTTCAAAATATATGGTAATTCTTCACATACACACGGTCATATCAGAACAATATGACTACCCCCGGAATCACAGTGCACGTGACAAGGTCGACCACACGAATATATAAGTGGCTGGCCAGGACAGATGAGCCACAGTGCGTTACGTGAGCACACTGTTCAGAGGTAGTGATTTGACGGACAAGCAAAAAGGAATGACCATCAGCTACTGCACCAAGTATGGAAGCATCTCAGAAACAGCAGATTTTGTGTGATGGTCGCGAGGTGCTGTAGTAAGGGTGTACCAAGAATGGACTGCTGGCACACCGAGTACCTCATGACGTCATAACTGTGGAGCCCCAAAGGACATCGACCCCAGAGGAGAATGTCGCCTCCATCGACTGGTGAAGGGCAATCGACGTGCAACAGTGCAGCAATTGACCACGCAAATGAACACTGGGGCGCCCAGGTATGTGCCCCCAATAACAGTAGAGCAAACCTTGTTACACATGGGTCGCCGGAGTCGACACTATGTCAAGGCACCCATGTTAACCCAGGTCCATTGGCAATGATGCCTGCAGTTTGCATGGGACTACCGTCATTGGACAGTGGAATAGGGGGGAAAGGTTACCTTCTCTGATGAATCAAGGTTTCTACTCCACAGAAGTGATGGGAGGTGGTTGATATGGCGTCAGACACACGATAATCCACACCTGGACATGATTGTCGGTCAAGTACAGGCTGGCAGTGGCAGTGTGCATGTCTGGGGGACATTTTCTTGGTATGACTTGGGACCACTGGTACCACTGGATGGGTCCCTGAATGCCAATGGCTACCTGTCCATCCTAACTTAGCACATACATCCCTTCATGTTGGACGTTTACCCTGGTGGAGATGGTGTCTACCAACAGGACGATGCACCCTGCCATGTCGCTAAGGGGGTGCATGACTGTTTCCAGGAACACAACAGCGATGTCTCCATTCTCCCTTGGCCGGCGAAATCGCCCGACCTCAATCCCATAGAGCACTTGTGGGACTATTTGGATTGACAGGTTCGACAGGCTGATCCACAACCATGCCATCTCTGGGACCTCCATGCTCTGCTGCCGTCCGAATGAGCATGTGTGCCTCGGGCAACCTTTCAGGGGCCTCATTGCGTCCATGCCATGCCGTCTCGCCACTATCATCCAGGCCAAGGGTGGTTATCCATTATTAGGTAGGTGATCATATTATTCTGATACAACTATGTACATGGAAGGCAATCAGATTTCTAGCCTACATCTGCTTAGCTTCAGTTGCTTGGTACTTTATTGTCCTGGCTGGTGTAATGAATAACATGCTAAAACTGAAATCAGGAGATGTGGGTTTGGTTCCCGCTGTCCAGGGCGGTGTAATATTAAAGTTTTCTGAAGAATGGCTGCATGAGAAACTGTGAAAACACAGCATTTGTGTGCTGTGATAATGACAGTTTTTAAATACCTACATCATGCACTATTACTGCATTCTTATAAACTATATAACTAAAATTCATAAGTGATCAAGACATATTTTTTCCTTCACAGAAAAAAATGTTAGATTTATTGAAAAGGGTAAAACATTTTTCTAACAATTTCATACACAGATGCAAGGTAAATATAATTACTTGATTTGCATTTCTTTTTCTCGCTGTTCCTCAATAAGGGCAATTAGCTTGTTTTCTTCTTGTATGAGTTTTTCTTTTTCCAACTGCCTGAGAAGGTTATTTTCCTCTATTTGAGCCTTCAGGTCTGACATATGCTTCTGTTTCTTTTCCTCTGATGTTTTATAAGCTTCTTCAAGTTGTTCTAACAAAACAAGAAGTAGACAATAAATTCAGGTAAGCACATATTCTGATCTGATGCAAGCATAAAGCAAAACACACAGATCATAAAGTCACAACACTATTACACATGAAGAATGCATAATGTAAAAAAGTTATGTGTTTCTTTAACTTGCAAAAGCTGTATATACAGGAAACTTATTAACACACTCCTCATCAAAACATGGTCAATATAACTCTAGGGTACAATGGCTATAGTTTTGATAAATATTTAAGCTTGTAACTATAGCAGTACAAAATTTTTAAAATATTAGAAGAGTGACATAGTATATTTTTTGTAGGTAATGTAAGCTGCAGAAACCTTTATGACTAAAAATGACATCACTGTTAAGGAGTAAACTTTTCCAGCAGATTATCACTGATTGACATTCATTCAAAGCTTCAGTGACTAATTCCAAGGGGGAGAAAAAAACGTACATTCAATTTGCGTAAAACAAATTTATTTCTATCGGTGCAGTTTTAAATCATATGACAATGAAAATTTAAGGCTTGCAATGAGGCAATGAAGTTTGAAATGAAAAATTATAATCTTCACGAATTTCAGGTGAATAGCAAAATATGCATTTCTATTCAATAAAGTGCTCACATTTCATGTTCCACTCTAAAATTAACTTGAAAATTAATTAAAATTTCACTTAATTGTATGACACTGAGCTATCATCAATATAAACAATCAAAAATAAAAATTATTCGTAACTAAATTTCAATTCTAATCTTCACGTGAGATTACTCACAAGTGAATTGAATAATTTAAATATTCAGAATATACAGGGGTTGTCCAAAATAATGGAAACACCTCGCTAAAAACCGTTACTTTGGTATGTGCTGCTTTTTGAGTAAAATGAACATGTAGCTACATTTTTTTTGGTAAAAAAAGTGTTGTTTATAGACTCAAGGGTCTGTGTGATTGCATTGTAAACTGGTGTTTGCATAATTTAGTTCCAGGTGAAGGCGCAATGAGTGACCTGTCAGAGTTCCAAAGAGGGCAGATTGTAGAGGCCTGTCTGGTTGGTGCATCGGTAACCATAGTGGCACAGGTATTGGGGATATCGAGAGGTACCATGTCGAAGGTCATGGCAGCATACAATGTTCACGGCACAACATCATCTGCAAGACACAACTGTGGAAGGAAAACTAAACTCACTGCGAGAGACAGGAGGACATTGAAGAAGATTGTAACCGCAAGGAGGAAGACCATGGCAACAAAAGTTACTTTTGAGCTTAATGCACATTTCCAAACCTATTGTTGACCCATACCGTGTGAAGGGAATTGCATAAGCACAATATTTATGGCACAGCTATGATTGCAAAACCCCTAGTGTCACAGGTGAATGTGAAACGGAGACTACAGTAGTGCCAGTAACATAAAATGTGGACTGCTAATCAATGGAAACATGTCTTGTTTTCCGATGAATCAAGTTTCTCACTATCTCCCACCACAGGACGGGTTTACGTGTGGAGAACCCCCGCAGAAGCCTACAACCCAGACTGTCTCCTTCCTACAGTGAAGCATGGGGGCAGTTCCACAATGGTTTGGACTATGATCTCGTAGTTTGCAGCAGGTCCCATTATCACCTTACATGGACAGATCACTAGCGGTGACTATGTCATCCTTTTGGCCAACCATGTGCATTCAATGGCACAGACATTGTTTCCGTCAGGGGATTGCACCTTTCAAGATGATAAAGCCCAGATTCACAGATGTCGAACTGTTCAATCATGGTTTGAGGAACATGCGGATGAAGTTGCACACCTTCCATGGCCTGCACAATCACCGGACTTAAACCTCATTGAGCCCCTGTGGTCAGTGTTGGAAAACTGAGTGTGATCCCATTATCATCCTCCGGTGTCCCTCAATTGGAGCAGTTTCTGCAGGAAGAATGGAACAACATACCACTTACCACTATTCAGGACTTGTATGCATCCATTTCAAGGAGGATTCAAACAGTTTTAAATGCCAAGGATGCTCCCACACTATATTAGGTACGCAACACCTATTGTTTCAAGGTGTTTCCATTATTTTAGACAACCCCTGTATATCCTAATCAGATATCATATTAAGTGAAAAATATTTAATATTAGTGATACAGTTTGTATTGAAGGTGTGGCAAAATGGTAACTTTTTTTTACCACAACAAAAAATAGGAAAGTACACAATTTGCCAAAAAACAAAAAACAAAACCCCAAAGCACCTTGAGAAAGTTGTTCGATCCTGATGAAACTCCGCATGCAAGTGCCTCAGGATAGAATATGCAAATGATTAAAAAATAACGACAAATGCCTAAATAGTGACCCGCCACAGCAAATGGGAACCATGCGCTGAGGAATGTATATCAAGAGCAAAACTCTCACGCAGGGACAATTGTGACAGCAGATTGTGGTTGCATTAACCTTCATGGACTGTGATGATGCCGCAACATTGGATCCGTGCACACTACGAGCAGTTAAGTGAGTTTGAGAGAGAGAGCATAAAATTGGGCTGAGAGAGACCAGTTGGTCAAGTCACAAAAACGCCAGGTATTTGGGTTGGGCTGACGCAGCAATTGGATGATGTTGGCACCAATGAGTCGAGGAGGGCCAACCCAGTGACGTGCAGGCAGTGGACAGCCAAGGGCAACAACAGAATAATCATTAGCACAATTCTCATGCAAATACTGTTGCCACTTCAAGTCAAATACTGTTGCCACGTCACATCAGTAAATAAATAAATCCGTTGCTCTCAACCATTTGTGGCCATGTTGCATTGTCTACAGGTATGAAAGTGGCCATACATACAGCTACCAGATGGCTTGTAGCACAGAGACTACATTTGAGGAGGTGACTCTGCCACCTACCACTGACCAACAAGCTTCATTGGCACCGGTTGCAGTAGTGTTGGGCCTGATCAACATGGGATAGTGTCCAGTGGTGTCATGGTGTCTTCAGTAATGAGTCACTGTTTGCACTTGGCACTGATAACCAGTACATATGTGTCTGGAGATGACTTTGCCAGCTCATGGATCCTGCCTTTACCATGGAATGGCACAAGGCTTGCACACTGGTAGTGACTGTCAGGAAAGCCATTTCCTATGGTAGCCAAACACCCTTGGTAATCGTCCATACCATGTACCCTCACAGTTCAATGGCACGTCAATAACATTCTATGACCTGTTGTGTTGCCATTACTGTCACAGCATCACCAAGTGATTTTTCAACAGGATAATGCCCGGCCACATGTGGTATGGCTCTCCCAGGCCTGACTCTGTAACGTCAACACCCTTGCATGGCCAGCTCGATCACCTTACATCTCACTGATCAACATGTTTGGGATATGATGTGACACCACCTACACCCATCCCGGAATGTTGGCAAACTGGCCTGCAATTTGGACACTTTCCAGCACCTCAGAACAGTATCTGTGAACTGCATGCATCTATGCCACACTGGGTAAATGCTTGTATCCGAGCCAGAGGTGGCACTACAACGTAATTCCTTTTTCTACTCATGTAGCTGTTTTATCCGAATAAATGGCCCAGCTGCTCTAGAATTGCAATCATTTCCTTTCCTGTAGATGTACATTACACATACCAATTTTCATCTTGATTGGATTATTCCTTCTCAGTGCTTCAATTTGTTTTGATAAAGAGGGAATATGCAAAAGAAAAATGTAAGGAATAAAACACCAAATGGGAACTATCATGCCAAATGCATTGCTCAATATGTACTAAGGCATAAAATTCATAGTGGCGATTACTATGTCCATAACATGTCTGCACATACATACCTATACCAGACTCCACTGAACACAATGAAAGTTACCTTAGCAGTGTTGGCCATTTTTGCACCAGTGGCATCAGACAAATCCTGAACTGAGTGAAAAAGATTCTGACAAATCTTAAATTTAAGATGTTCCAATATGAAAAAATTTAATAATATCATACTGGGAGAGCAAGGTGGCACTCAATGGAATTACTCCTTTCAATCTACCACCCCAAGCAGGTGATGATTTTGCTGCTGGCAAACACGTGCAGAGAAATGAGCAAGTCCTATTGAAAATGAGGGGCATAAAGATTTTAATTGGACATATCATCAAGATAAGAAAGATCTTCCGCAACATCCACAAATTCACATTTTCATCAAAGAAGTAGGTTCTGATGATTCAATACTTGCAAATACAACACTAACCACAGACAGCATCATCAAATGCTGAAGAAATACACTGTTCTTATGTCCAGTTGGAATTTTCATGAGACTAATACTTAAAAATTTTATGGATAACACAGCCAGACAGATGGAAAATCACCATGTCTGAAATGATGGTCCTTTCACCTATGTGGTTTTAATAATTCTATATCCACTTACAGAACTCAGTCCTGCAACCATAATAATTGTTAATGTAGAGTTGTTGCACAAATTGAATTTTTTGCTTTCAGAATGCAATGCATAGACTTGTGGTTTATCTTAAACCTCTGAAAAACTTCTATGTTACTTCTTGGGATTCAATGCTAAAAGACAACAAGGCGTGGCATACTAACACCGTGACCCCCTCCCCCCCATCTCATGAAATGGCTAAATTATGCCCATGTCTAGTATGAGGATATATTATCTGGGCTTTTAAATATCTTTTTTAAAAAATGGAACTGGGCTGTTAATGAAGGGAACAAAATGCCTTAAAGTAACAATCTGATCTTTGGGCATCAGCAGAATGATATTAAAAGCACTACCATGAGTTTGGGATGATAGCTAATTTGCATAAAATTATGTGTTTTTCTGCTTAGCAAAAGCAAGTTTTTGTGTCCTGCGGATAAAATTGAAGGTGTATGTAGAAACTGATTAACTTTAGTGTCATTATGATACCTATAACAAATGCTGTATTCCAAGTCATATTTTTTTTTTTTTTGGTGCTGTTTCTTCCATAAATATAGTTTATCCTGGTGCTCTTGTTCCTGTTGGTTTTTTTTTTTTTAATGTTAAAAAGTTGGATTTTTACCACTTCCTTTTTATCATGTCAGGAAAAAGTTCTTAGTTACTTATCAGCACATGTTTCTATAATAACTACTACATATAACATATTTTCACTCTTTCTGAATACAAATTGTTTGTTACAGAGAATTATGTACTAACAACCTGAAATGCAAAACCTACAACTTCTGGTTGGAAGATTAAAATACAATTACAAATAAGTGATACAAAAAGTAGTCATAAAAATTATGGTCTTTTTTTTTTTTTTTTTTTATGTAGTGCACTAAAAACTTAGGAAAAACTGTTCTGGATTAAACTACTTAGAATCAAAAATTTTACATCGTCATTTTTCAGTGACGCTTGTCTTTTGTTTTGTTATCATGCCATACATTAATTTAAATTTATTACTTGGACCTGGAGAGAATCAAAACAACATCTAAATAACATTCTACTATATTATTTTTAATAAAAAAAATTTGTATTTGTAACAATTGCATATGCAAGTTTAATAAATTTGTTTTTAATCATAATAATAACTGCCAAAATATCTGACCAGGTCATTGTCCCACTGTTGTCCATTGCAAGAACTGCTATCAAATCTACATGGTTAGAAATATCAAATAACAGCAACTCAGTCATCCAACGCAATCTAATGACAAGTCAAATTTACTTTCAACAAAATGAAATCCAAGTTCCAAATAACAGCACAATAAAACCTTGTAAAGTGACTACTTTGTGGAGCAGAAATTGATAGGGTGTAATCAAATAGCAGCTCACACAATAGCAACAAAAGACGTTAGGGAAACAAAACACAGTACAGAACATATAATCTAAAGTAACTTATGGGATTTTACTAGGAAATTTTTTCTTTAATAGCAAATTTTCGGAGAAAACTCTTCTCCTTCTTCAGGCTGTCTTGTTTTTTTCACTTTTTCCTTGTCACTATCACGGTTACGGTTTACCTTGACGGTTACGGTTAACCTTGACGGTTTAGGTTATTTTTCAACAAATCCTGCCAGATGTTAGGCAGGGAAAATCCTTTGCAGTCATTGATGATGGAATTTTGATTTTTCTCAATCTCTATTCCTTCTTTCAGTTTTCTTTTTGGAAATTGTTTTGGAAACTGATTACTTTAAGGGAATTCCAATCCATGCTGTGCCCAGTTTCTCTAACATGCCTATCTAATCCAGTCTTGTTGGAGCAATTTTTTATAGCTGCTTTATGCTCAGCTATACGAGTTTCTAGTCTGCGACCTGTTTACTCGTATAGCTGAGCATAAAGCAGCTATAAAAAATTGCTCCAACAAGACTGGATTAGATAGGCATGTTAGAGAAACTGGGCACAGCATGGATTGGAATTCCTTAAAGTAATCAGTTTCCAAAGCAATTTCCAAAAAGAAAACTGAAAGAAGGAATAGAGATTGAGAAAAATCAAAATTCCATCATCAATGACTGCAAAGGATTTTCCCTGCCTAACATCTGGCAGGATTTGTTGAAAAATAACCTAAACCGCCAAGGTTTACCGTAACCGTCAAGGTAAACCGTAACCGTGATAGTGACAAGGAAAAAGTGAAAAAAACAAGACAGCCTGAAGAAGGAGAAGAGTTTTCTCCGAAAATTTGCTATTAAAGAAAAAATTTCCTAGTAAATTCCCATAAGTTGCTTTAGATTATTAATTCAATTAAACTAGGAAGCCATTTCTCAACATGAGCTTTATTCAAAGTACAGAACATTATTTCAGCTGGAAATATATTTCATTATTGCTTTAGCATAGTTCAAATGAAACTACAGCAAAGTTTTATTATTTTTAAAATGCAATTGTTAATTGGTGTGATTAGGTGTAGATTTATACTCAAGAGGTAAAACGGTTCAGCTTGTGATGCTGATATCTGCAAACAAAAAATGGAAGCAAAAGGAAGAGAAGGAAACAACAAAGAAAGCCAAGAACACGTATGGTCTACAAATTATGATCTGAGCAGCCAATAATAATAATAAACAGAAATGAGTCAGAGAATACTACAGTTTTACAAAACAAGGGTTGGAAATCAGCTGATTATACAGACAAATTAATTGTGCTACCTCTATATGTATCCCAGATTTAGGGTTATTGGTTCCATAAAACCAAGAAAATATAAACCGAAGAAGAAACATCACCTACTTCCACTCCAAAGACTTAAAAATGAAAAGCTAACAGACATACTAATAACCACATGGGTATTAGCCAACATGTTAAAGTCACTTGAGATAAGAAAGAGAAATTCCCTACACCCGTAAAATATTATCACAGAAATCGATGAAGAATAAATCTTCTAAAGCACACGATAGGCACATTATTTTTTGACATATTTTTTTAGTGCAAATAATATACAATGAAACCTCCATCAACAGACACCTCTGAATAACAGTAAACTCTGAGCAACGGCAAGTTTTCGTTGGTATAGAACAGCTTCCATAGGATCAACCTTAACGATAACCTCCGAACAACGAAACCTCTTAACAGTGGTCAACGGTCACCCCAGTCCACCCAGAAGGATATCTAATGGATGCTGTGTCCCTTGGTTTTGATGCCGTTCCTTTGGTACTTTGGCAACAGAGATACGATAAGGACAAAGAATATTTATTGATAAAGGCATAATGGGTTCACACCCTTTTCTGTGGAAAAAAAAATAAGGACTTTCTAAGGACCTACACTCCAATTGATATTTTGCATCATTGGAATATAACCAGGTGTGTGTGTACATACACTGGTGTGCAAAAATTAAGGACGAGACAGTTTTTCGAATATAGCGTCGTGCAGAAGTGCTCCACATCGACTCAAATCATACCATAAGATCCCCAAGATGTAAGAATATGGGACAATTGAGCAAAACCGTCCAAACAAGGATTCCATAGGATACAAAGGCACTTTATTGGAAAGGTAGCTTCGAGCACTGCAGGACAGCAGAAGACAGAAACATCCATGTGACAGGCTGCTGCCAAGAAAAATTCAGTCTTTAGTAGTGGATATGATCACCCCCGACTGCATTGCAGGATTTACAACGTCTGTCCATGCTGAAGACGAGGTTGTCAAGGAGCTGTTGAGGCATCGCGGCCCACTCCTCTTGTAGCGCCAATCGCGGCTGCGGAATCGTCACTGGAGGCTGGTGACGTGCTGCCAAGCGTCTCCCGAGAAGGTCCCACACGTGTTCGATTGGATTTAGGTAAGGGTACCTTGCGGGCAAATCCATGCGTTGAATATCTTCACTCTCCAACAGCTCTGCGACAGCCACTGTACCATGAGGTGTAGTGCTGTCGTCCATGAACAGGAACTCAGGACCCACAGCACCTCTAAACAGACGCACGTGAGGCAGGAGAACCTCGGTACAATAGCGGACACCAGTGACTGAACTTCCTTGGAAGATGTGGAGGTCAGTACGGCTACCAAGCATGATACCACCCCAAACAAGAACTCCGCCACCTCCAAACCGGTCCCTTTCGATGATGTTGGAGGTGTGATTGCATGTTTCTTGCTCTTTTCAGATGTGCATACGTCTAGAATCGCTCGTCAGACTAAATCGCCTCTCATCCGTAAAGATAACTCGACCCCATTGCTGATGTGTCCAGTTCTTGTGTTCCTGGCACCACAGAAACCGCCATCTCCGATGAGCAGGCGTTAATGGCACACACCGTACTGGTCGTCGTGCAAATAGACCACCTTTGTGCAGCCTCCTGGCCACGGTAAAATGCGATAACGGACGTCCAGTTGTCTGTTGCATGTGCCTTGCAATTTCTTCCGCTGTGTGCTGTCTGTCTCTTTTCGTCTGTAGGACAATATACCGGTCGTCCGCCGCCGTGGTTGCTCATGGACAACCACTGCTAAACTCTGGGACAGCTGTTCCTGTTGTTTGAAATGCTCTCCAAGCTCATGAAACGATGCTGTGAGCGATTCCGAACTCCTCGGCCACACTAGTCCCACTTCGACCTTCTTCCAACTTCCCAATGACGCGACCTCGGGTAAAGTCATTCAGATGTCTACTGGATTGCCTGTTGGCCATATCACACGGAAGCAGCAACTCGACGTCGTTCAAACCGATGTACACAGTGCAATAGCTTTTACCGAATTGCTGAGCGTACACTGCCTGTGTGCTTTATACCCTTCTGACCCCCCCCCCCGGCCATGCTGCACATATGCGCATGCCCTACCGTACCGGACCGGACCCTAGTCTATTTCCTGAGTGGTCTTTCGGTCCGTTCAGCCTGCTTGTTCCCCTGTTATGCTAATTTCATCTCTTCGTCCTTAATATTTGTGCACACCAGTGTATATATACATATGTAGGGAATACAACAGTATTCGTGGCCATTTACCAGGCATTTTGCCCCAAATATAAACTATTTTGCCTACAAAGAACAAAATTAAATACATGCCCCCCTACCCCCCAAAGGACAAGCAGAAGACACAGCAACAATGAAGCAAGGTGAGTTCAATAGTAGAACAGTACACTAGATTGTTCAGACCACATAAGACACCATAATTTGTGAAGAAGTCAAACAAACACCTCCCCTCCCCCACCCTTTGCTTTGACCCTCTGACCCCTGAAAAAACACACAACACAGATGTTGATCCCACACGTAAGGTCACCCAAGGTAAGTCATGCAGGCTAAAATGGGAAAAGTGGAGGGGGTAGGGTTGAAGGGAGACCTTTTCTAAGAGCATTCCAGGGGATTATCTTCCTTCAGTGAGCTTGAAGAAAGTTTCTCTGGTGAACAGGTTAGCATACTTACAGACACACAAACAAAAATGGGGGCAGGGTTGTGATGCCCATCCATTACTACAGTGCAAAAACAAGACAGGGGGGAAAATAAGAACTTGTTTAAAAAAATAAGGACTTTTTAAGGACTTTTAAGGGCCTTAGAAATGCAAATAAAAAATAAGGAGTTCTTAAGAACTTTTAAGGACTACACGAACCTTGTGGGTTGGATTATGGCTGGCACAGTGTTATACTTAATGAAAAGAAAGGAGTTAAAAGTTTAGTTCTACTTGAGGTGAGCTGCAGCTTCCATGTATGTTTTAGTCGCCCTCGGGAACTGTGAGGGTGGATGGTGGGGACTGGAATTCTGCCCATTGAGGGCGATACTTCTTGGTTTGGTCTCTGTGTGCTCTGTTACTGCTTTATGGTGTGCGAACTGTACAGTTATGCTTTACTATCTAACATTTTTCTTTCCTATAGCATACCCTAACCTTAATCTCTTAGTTTGCTATTACTGAAGGCTGTTTAGCACCAGATGTCAGACACTGTTTTCTTAAAATCCTCTACACCATGAATTATTTAATTAATTAATTATTATATTCAGTTTTATTCACTAGTCATCATTTGGAAAAAAACACTGCAACATTTTCTGTATTGTTCATAAGCTTCATATATTTATTCTGCTTTTGCACAAACACAACAGCCTAGCAATGTTAAGTTATGCTTAACCTCTGAACAACAGCCACCTTCCAACAACAATCACTTTCTCCTGGTCCGAGCAGTGAGTGTTATTTGGAGGTTTCACTGTACCAACAAAATAAATAAACAATGGAAACATTAGATGATAAGTTCAAAAGTCATTGGCAACTGTAAGAATGAAACTCCTACATTGCTAGTTAAAATGCAATAACTGAAGTTTTGCATCTAAAAGACAATGGTTAGTTGACACTATGAACTAACTCATATAAACAAATTAGTTTCCCAGTAGATATTGTACAGCTTTCATTTGCCAATTTAATGGCCAGTCATGCTTCACCAAAAATGGTAAAATTGATGTCATATAAATTGATATCAGCTAAATTAAATTAATCATGATTGGTAAAATACTGATTTTCATTAATTATGCTGTAACAATATCATACAGAACAAGATAATGTTCAATAATTCTGTTCCTAACATATCAACATTGACACATGAGGAACAGAATTATTGAACATTGGCCTGTTCTATATGATATTATTAGTAAAACAGATGTTGACCTGTTAATACAAGATTATAATGAATCACTACAAAGGAAAGAAAAAGAATATATGGTGGAATACCTTGAATTTTAGCTAAAGTTTCAGATCTCTTCAGCTGGGTTTGTTGAAGCAAAAGATGCTTCTCTTCTTCTTGTCTTTGTCGCTGTTGCTCAGCAATGCGTTTTTCTTCTTGAGCGATTTCTAGCATGTTGTCCAAATACTGTTGGCTGGCTGTTTTTATACGGTTGACAACCAACTCAGAAAAACTCAACACAAGAGGAGGTAATTCAGCTTTGCTACTACACAAGTAGTGCTAATAAACATCAAATAAGAAACATATTCAGAAATAAAGATACAGTGAAACAACTGTGAAGGGTAATATCAAGAGAGAATGTGTTCATTAATAAAAACAAAAATGTCAATAAATACAGCTATTACACATATAAGACTTGCCTTCGGACAGCACAGTTTTAAGAGATTGACGGATTTCCCACAAACAAGAATATCTGATGCAACATGGCTAAGAAACTGAGGTACACATTTGCTGACATCTTGGGTAGTTTGTAAGAAGCATTTTGTCCAGTACATTTCATCTGCAAAAAAATTAATAATTTGATAAAGCATGAAGTAGAATAAGTTCTTATTAACTGAAAAAAACAAATAAAAATTTTAAAAATGCCACTTTTCATCAACTTCAAGTTTAACTTTTCATGAAAATCCTTTCTCTTTCAATCACTATAGTCATATTAAAAAAATAAAGTACTTATGTATACAAATATTGATAAATTGCTCGATTTATTGAAGCAGATACATAAACACTTTTTCTTTTTTTCTTTCATAAAAAATGAAAAAAAAAACAGGCATGTAGCATGAATAAAAAAAAATAAAAAAAAGGATTGCTACATCATATATACACCTTAACAAGAGAGGTCATTTTGCAGGCATTATCATAAAACTTACATCTGTTTTATACACAGTGTTGAATTAAGTAATGAGACTGATTTTTTTTTAAATCCCGGTAAAATACATGGGTTGGGAAGGCATGTTTTTTCGAAAAGTCATTTATCAGCTATGAAGTGGCAACAGCATTTGCATGAGAATTGCACAGATGATTATTTATGCTGCATATGGCATCATTCAGTGGAAGAGCATTATCATGCTCCGTCACGGAGCAGAGAGGAAATATCCGGTTATGTTTGAAAATCAGTAAAACTACATCTGAGTCAGTTCAATTGTTGTGTGATGTGTATGGGGGCTAAGGATGGGCAGGAAAATTTGGGAAATGACCAAAGCGCAGACGCTCGATTTCAATGTGCATGTCTGAACTCACTGAGAAAGTTCATGAAAGGATAAAAAGTTATCGTAAGTTAACAAAGTTAATAAAAATAAATATTTATAAGTTGATCAGTTAATAAAAATAAATATTTATAAGTTGATCAGTAACGTTGGAAGTATACTACACACACACATACAAATGTGCAGGACTACACAGTTCCCATTCATCTATTTATCATATGGGTTGCCCTAGCTTCTCAGAAGAAGAAGAAAAAAATTAAGGTGTCAATTTTTTTCTTTAAACCTTCTTCGTGTTTAACACGTGTAAAGGCCCTGGATTTCTGGAGATAACATCATGGAAACCACCAGTGTTATTTTAGTAAATAAAAATAAGTTGATCAGTTAATAAAAATAATTATTTATTTGTTGATCAGTTAATAAAAATAATTATTTATAAGTTGATCAGTTAATAAAAATAAATATTTATAAGTTGATCAGTAGTGTTGGAAGTATGCCACACACACACATACAAATGTGTGGGACTCCACAGTTCCCATTTATCTATTTATCATAGGGGTCCTTAACCTACTGGCCAATGTAGCTTCTCAGAAAAAAAAAAAAAAATTAAGGTGTTAATTCTTTTCAAATTTTAAACTTCCTTTGTGTTTAACACGTGTAAACGCCCCGGAATATCCGGAGATGATGTCACAGGGACCACCAGCGTTCATTCTTCCTGTCACTGGGATCGTGGGAATTTTTAAGACATCACGGCATTGCAAAATTTCCCTCTAAACCGAAGGATCGCACTGAACTAATGTGAGTAATTATTTTTGAAATCTGTTTTATAAAAGGTTTTAATTTCCAATTATTTGTATTATTTGTCTCACAATATGTTATTATTCATACCTTCCCACTATAGAGATAACCCTAACCTCCCAACCACCCCCCGACACTTTGGTTGAGCCACTGGTTTGACTGTAATTTCAAAAACCAAAAATTTTGTTACACTCTGTAATAATGAATAATTACTACATTTATTTATATTATTACATTAGCATTTTTAATTTCAAAATAGGCCCATGGGTGGCAAAGTTGATCATCTTGTTGTCTTTGGGTGGTGACCAAACAAAGGTTAAGAACCCCTGGTTCATCATGACAGGAGACAAGCTCAAGCAGATGTCCACAGCAGATGAATCAAAAACTTCAGAAGTTTGATGAGCTGATAGAAAAGGCTGTACATTTTTAAATATCTTTATTTTAATATTTTTTTAATACCTTTTAACTCTTTTAAGTTTCTCTTAAGTCAATAATGTCTTCCAACCATGTGAGCATTTGCATAGACATGGTTGTTGTAAGTTTTTCAAATGCATTGCACATAAATAGAATATTCAAGAATCTGAAAAAGAACAAAATAACATTCTTAGATGTCGTTAAATTCATAATTCAGTTGTTAATTTAGTTATGATTTAAGGGTGGAAGCGGCCTGGAAGAAGTTGGTAGAAATATAAGTAAGAAAATGCTGTGATTCACATTCAATGGAAAAACTAAGTACAGTAGCTTATCTGTTAAGTCTATTGTCTGATTTACTTAACACTAGTGACCCGGCCCGGCTTCGCATGGTAGCAATTTAGAATTTACGGAGAATCTAAAGAGAGACGATTATTACATTCGACAGGCGACTGTCTTTCTCTTTGTAAAGCCATTCTTTGTCTGTCATTTGCCGATCGAAATTCTGTTTCTTGGAAAGTTTCATTATGACGGGATAAACAAATTCTTTTAGCATCCGATGTACTACGACCTATATTCGATTTTTGTTTCGGCATCATGTTAACACAAATGAAGCACAAGAATTCTGCCTTAGGTGCACGATTAACTTTTTAGTCGTGCACCTAAGGCAGAATTCTTGTACTTCATTTGATTTACAGCACGAATATTTTACTGCATTGCGTTAATGGTAATACAATATTTAAATTTTAATTAAAGAGCTAGTCAAAGAGATACATACGTGTGGACGAAAACAATTACACATTTAGTCTGTGTGAGCGCCGATAAACCAATTCTCTTGCAGTGTCCGATGTAACTACACATTTAGTTTGTGCGAGCGCCGATAGACCAATTCTTTCAGCATCTGATGTAACTATGCATTTAGTCTGTGGCCTTACATGCTGTCAGACCGGCCGGCGGGCATGCACCTCGCATCTTTTTTCAAATGAGCAAAAAATTTTCATAAACCGATAGCCGCACATCGTTGTTTAGGCAGTGGAAGCCACGAAAGAACGGGAACGGCATTTTTTTTTTTTACTTGTCACTAAAATTGTTACCGCTCGCCTCCCTTTTGTCATAAATTAATGTTTCTTACACCTAAACTTTCCTTGACAAATGCTCTGTGGAATGGTAAAAACTGCATCAAAATCCGTCCAGCGATTCTTGAGATTAGCCCGAACAAACAGACAGACGCCTACTGGGGACTTTATTTTATACTATGCATATTAAATGCTGCCTGTTTTCTAAAACAATTTGAGTCCTTTTTGTAACCTGGATATGATGTTTAATTTTAATCATGATATACTTAAATTATGTATGTTATATTGGCTTCGATTCATGTAAATCCACCAGTAATAGAAATTAAGAAAGAAATATTCCTCAAAAATACATGGAAAATTCACGAGATTATTCAAAGCAATCAGATGAATTGCCTGTAGTTTACTGGTCTACATGCAACATTTCCTCAGAAAACTTGAAAATTACATCATCTTGGAGTGGGATTCAAACCCGCATCTCCTGATTTCCGTTCAGCCATGCAATCTATTACATCACCCAGGACAATGAAGTTCCAAGCAACTAAGGCTAAGCATTTATAGCTTAGGAATCTGAACCTCAGCTTTTCTCTAGTCAAAGAGATCCTGCCTCATCGTAGCATCAATGACCCATTCACATCCAGGCATAGATATACGTCTTAATTCACCAGTATTTCACATAAAGAAATTAAGAAAGAAATATTCTTCAAAAAATACATGAGAAATTCACTAAATTATTCAAAACAATCAGAATTGTGAACTGAAGCATGCTCTAACGGAAATTGGGAAATGCAGGTTCGATTCCCGCTGTAAGGTGATGTAATTTTCAAGTTTTCTGAGGAGATATTACATGCAGACCAGTGAACTATAGGCAGTTCAGTACACACTTCTGATTGCTTTGAATCTCATGCTTCACACAGGATGCAATTTCTTAAATATTACATGGAACACAATGACACCAACTGTAAGCTTCTTTTTTTGGTTTTGGGGTTTAACCATCACCATATGCAACTCTGAGGAGTACATGCAGTTACCCGTTCCGAATTTGGGACTATTAGTTCCAGGCAAGAAATACAGCTAATGCCATCAGACAAGCACACCACTCAAGCCTCATAAGGGACTCAAACCCAGGCTCAGCTTGCATGAACAGTTAAAAACCTACAGCTCTGACCACTCAGCCTGCTAAGCTTCCTTTCTTGTCAATTCAGACTTCGAGTATGAAACCACTTGGCTCCTAGCCAGAATGCAGCTTTCAGGTTCTTTTAGTACGGCAATAAAGAAATAAAAATAGAACTAATTGGAAATCTGCTTTTAATCCAGTTCTTCGATTCAAAGTAACTAAGTGCTTAGCTGGAAAACAGTGCAGTGAAACCTCGTTTATACGTTCTTCAAGAGATGAAGAAAAATGAATGTATAGCTGAAGAAACATATACTAAACAAGGAAAATATAACATTAAGGGCAATCCATAATTTTTGGATCGAAGCCATTTTACATATAAATGGGAAAATGTATAAATAAGAAACATATAAATGAAGTTCATTCACTAGGGAACAATTTTGAACATATTTTTTGTTGACTTTGTTTTTTCAGCTGAGTTTGACTGAAATAGGCATGCTGATTTTGTAATGGCAGCTAGTTTTCTTCTAACACGTCAGGTTTTTCTCTACCGCTTATCTGCATGCAATTACTGTAGCCGGGATGGAGGAGAGCACTAGTGTTCTCCTATTAGCCGAAAGCAAAGCGTCTCCATCAGGTGGGGAGGGAGGGGTAGAGGACGACCTTGTGGACCAGCGAAAGGTTGTTTGTTGTCTGGGCTATTCAGTTACATGCACGACAGCATGGTAAGAGGTTGTGTGCCACTCTATATAAATGGAAATTCACTGTTAGCTATTTTTCATAACTTGCTTAGCAAATTTTATTATTTTATAAACACATATTTAATTTATGATGTCTGCCTCTTCTGTTTCTCATCGGAAGTGCATAAACAACCCTGATTCATTTTGTTATATCCGTGGAAGTTTCACGATTCCCAGTCAAAGGGCGAACATCAGCGCATTTGTGAAGCCAGCCTATTTTGCATATTTGAAAGTTAAACTGGGTGATCAGGATAAGTCATGGTCGCCTCATAAGGTGTGCAAGCAGTGTGTGGAGAGTTTACGGATGTGGACAAAGGGAATACGTGATAAGATGCCATTCGGAATACCTATGATTTGGCGAGAGCCAATAGATCATGTAAGTGACTGTTATTTTTGCATAGTGAAAACATCAGGATATAACAAGAAAAATAAATGCAACATAGAGTATCCTAGTCTACCATCAGCTATACGCCCACAGCCTCATTCAGCTGAAATCCCAGTGCCGGTTTTCATTACACTACCCTCTCTTAAAGAACATGATTATGGTGATGAAGCGTGTGACAACAGTGATGCCGATTTTGTAATTGAAAATGACTCTGTTTGTAAGGGATTTGATCAGCATGGGTTGTGTGATTTGGCACGTGATTTTGGACTGTCAAAGAAGGCTTCAGAAGTCTTTGCATCAAGACTGCGTGAGAAAAACCTGCTTGAAAAAGGAACGAAGGTATCGTACTTTCGAACCAGAGAAAGCGAATTTCTGCAGTACTTTAGAAGTGATAGTGGCTTTGTATATTGCCACAACATACAAGGTTTAATGGAGGAATTGGGAATTGCAAAGTATAAAACAACTGAATGGCGAATGTTCATCGATAGCTTAAAGTGTGTTCTCCTTCACAATGGCAATTTATTTGGGTCAGTGCCAATTGGTCATTCAGTTTGTCTTTGTGAAGAATATGGAGACATAAAGAGAGTCATTGAGAGTTGTTGCAATATCACACACACAATTGGGACATATGTGTTGACCTTGAAATGGTATGCTTCCTTCTTGGTCAGCAACGCGGATACACAAAATATCCCTGTTATCTGTGCATGTGGAACAGCAGAGCATGTAAGAAGCATTGAGTGGAAAGAAATTGGCCTCCACAATCTTCCCTCAAACCTAGTGATCCAAACATTCTACAAGAGCCACTTGTTGATTGAAAAAACATAATATTCCCACCTCTGCACATGAAACTAGGTCTCGTGAAGCAGTTTGTTAAAGCTTTGCCAACTCAAGGAGACTGTTTCAAGTACC
Source organism: Macrothele yani (assembly GCA_039090855.1). Lineage (NCBI taxonomy): Eukaryota > Metazoa > Arthropoda > Arachnida > Araneae > Macrothelidae > Macrothele > Macrothele yani. The sequence continues at coordinate 154,043,107 of CM077011.1, forward strand.
TCATTACGGCATTTCCTAGCCTGTCTTTGGAAAAAATAAAGGCCGGTGTATTTGATGACCCACAGATTCGACAGCTCATCAAAGATCAACATTTCATCCGGACAATGTCAGAACTGGAAAAGAATGCTTGGTTATCATTCAAGGCCATTGTCAAGGACTTCATTGGAAATGCACGAGCAAAAAATTACACCGAAATTATTCAGAAACTCTTGGACTACAAAATGCTTGGCTGCAACATGAGCATCAAGGTGCATTTCCTGCATAGCCATCTTGATACATTCCCAGAAAATCTTGGTGCCGTCAGTGATGAACAAGGAGAACGATTCCACCAAGATTTGAAGGTCATGGAAGGACGGTATCAGGGTAGATGGGATGAACACATGCTGGCTGACTATTGCTGGAGCATTCAGCGGGATTGTCCACAGATTGAACACTCCAAGAAAAGCTATAAGTGCAAATTTTTATCTTAACTGCTATGACTTGCACACAATTTGCCGGACAGTAGCAATATATCCTTTGTATGAACAAAATAAATGTAAATAAAGTACATTCAGGTAAATTATTTGTTCTTTATTTTCCATTCTATGTATGAAATTTGTATGTTTTTCAGTGAACATGGAGGGAACCTTGTATCGTGAAAAGTTGATGTGGTAGAAAAAAACTGAGGTCACATTTGGATTCACAACCCAACAGTTAGTAAACAATAAGTGTCAGATTTAAGTCAACGAAAACTGTGTTCCCCAGTGATAGTTCCACATTTTATCACTCATGAAAATTATCACAAGAAGAGAAAAGGAAAAAATTTAAATTTCAAAATTACTTATTGCTTCTTAAAACAACACGATGAATTTGAATTTGAATTTATTGAATATTCTGCCATTCATCATAGCAATACCATACATGACAAAATTCCACACAGCAATACATTATTACAGTAAATCTGTGCTAAGTAGTTAAACAAAAGAAAATAAAGTTTCAGTAATGTATCCGTAGTATGTTATAACACAATTACAATAAACATTCCATTAATTACAATTAAAGAACTTGCACACAATTAAACCAAAGTGTATGAAGTAGATGTTAAGAAATGTAAAAGAATAATCTATGTCTACATATAGCACTGTATGTGGATGACATGGAGCCAGGGAAAAAGGCTTTAAAGAAAAAGCCTGATTGATGAGACCCCTGTCCCCAAGAAGTGTGTGACAGGCCAAGAACACAGTGCACAGAAATTCACAGAGAGACACGAATCATCATAATAGTGCATGCAAATTAAGGAATACATGATGATAATCAACTGTAATTAAAAATTAGGTGGCATACAGACAGCACAGTTACAATACGTAGTAATCTTAACACATGCCAACATAACCACTGATAAGCAAAGTATAAAAAAATAATGAATGATTTAGTTAGGACATTTATACACTGCCGGACAATTGCTAAGGACGAATGACAATAGCAAAGATAGCAACCATAAAATGGAAGGCAGGAAAATGTGGAAATTAGCATAAGTGCGGGATACAGTAAGACGTGTTGTGCGTATGCAAATTTTGGATTGCCGAACTTGTTCGTGATGTCATAGCGCTGATAAAAGATGTAAAGGATTTCATGCGTATTGACCGTTGTTGTTCAAACGCAAAGTTGAAAGGGAAAGAATCAATTGACGAACTTACAATTTTCAGTATGTCTTCCCGACATCACCTAGATGATTTTACGCGTGGCCGTATTATTGGAAAGATTGAAGAAGGGCGAAAAATAACAGATGTTGCCAGGGAGTTCGACCTCAGCCACAGTGTTGTTTCAAGGCTTTGGAAATCATTTCAAACAAATGGAGAGTGTAGCAAACGTCCCGGGGAGGTCGTGTTTGCAGTACGACACCTGCAGAAGATCGGTACATAGTGCTATCAACAAAAAGACACTGGTGCAGCACAGCTAGTGAGGTAGCAAATCAGTTTATGGCTGCTACTGCAGGGATCATAGCATACTTCTGGAAAATTTTAGGTAAGAATTTTAGGAATTTTAGGAATTTTTTGAAAAATTTTAGGAAAATTTTAGGAGTGTATTTCAATAAAAACTAGATGTATATTTGTATACATCTAGTAAAACAACTTTGTATACATTGTAAAGAGTTTGCTTCACACCCTTCAACCATATATACTGATAGACTGCGCATGACATCAAAATTTCTGGCTCCAACATAAAATCACATGACAACAGTCAAAAAGATGGGTTACACCTGCTGTGCTTATGGTTGCTCTGACCGATATAGTAAAGAAAGTTCTATGATTTTTCATGGGTAAGAAACGAATTAAATACCTAAATCAATAAAGTTCAATTACTTAACCAGAAACTTGCAGCTATTGATATAAAAATATAGTAACTTAAGAAAAAAAAATGGAATGCATGTTCCAAATTCTTCGCAAATGTTCATCACATTATAAATCACAAAATGTAAACAACACGATCATGCATGTATATAGCTCATAAGTAAACTTACCTGAAGAGTTTTCATTATATATGAGGTGCATTCACATAATACACCGAAAACACTGAAGTTCTGCAGCGTAAATTAGTAATCATAACAGCATTTGTACACGAAATTTGGAGTCTGATGATGACGTGCCCAATGTTTGAGCCATGGCGGCTTTGATGCAGCTATTGCCAATGCGCAGTCCATTAGTATATATGGTCGAAGTTCACACCCAAATTTTTTGCATAACGTCTAATGTCTAAAGTTTAAGTATGATTTACTTCTAATGTTCAGTTCTTATCTTTTCACGTGTTATTATCATATTCAAGTATATTTACCACATTCAAGTTTCACTTTGAACATTAATATGCTGTTGAACCAGAAGCAATTCACGATTTTCACAGTAAAGTTTTCAGGTTTCACATTAAACTATAATATCCTAAAAAGGTAATTGAAAACCAAGAACTATGTACAATTGTTCACTGAATTACTTTTTTCATATTATTGTTTTAACCTTTTCCTGATTAGCCTATCTTTTTCTGCTTCCACCACAACTAATTTACTTTCAGTTTTCTTTATTTCAGCTGAACCTTGTATGATCAAGTTAGAGGCAACTGCTATTTCAACAGTATTTTGTTTTTCTACAGCTTTTCTCATTCTTTCTGTTCCCTCTTGAATTACTGCTAGGGAGGCTTCTTTATCTTTTTTAAGCCTATTTATTTCTGCATCATTTTCTTTTATTTTGTCATCAAACTCAGCTTTTCTTTTTTTCTCTAGCTGCTTTTCCTTATTTTCCCTCTCTTTCTTCGAAAATAAAAGCATAACAAACAGCGCGAAAACTCGCTCATAAATAGAATATTTGAAACACTCTCAATGTATGCACTCTCAATTATTAGGGATGGTAGAGGGGAAGGGAATAGAACTGTCCAAAATTAGCATGTTTTCGTTGCGCTAGGGCGCTTAAGCACGGCTGAATTCCTTCAGATACCCTCAATGTTCAAATGATTGAAATGTGCTGATGTTCATGGAATGAAATGGTTGATCAGCTATGATGACCGCATAAAAGTTCGGGGTGGGGGAGGGCTTTATTTTCTTTATTTTTTTTAGTTTATGCAACATTTTACATCACTCCAGTATTTATCTTGTCATCATCAACAATGTAATGCAACTACCGCTTACGATCGCGGATATCAGCAACCGAAAATCTGCCATATCTCTAAGTGATATAACACACAGTATCCTGTTACAGTGTATTGTAATTGAAAAAAAAGGACGTGGAAAAAAGAAACTTTCAGAAATTAAGATCATCAAGTCATGTGTTTCAAAAATCCGTTTTCCTTTATAACGTTTAAAAACATGTTTTTGCTTTTTACCTGTAGTGTAAATAAAAAAACTATGTTGATTTTTTTTTTTATGGAATCAGACGTCCGTATGTCTGATTGTCTTCATCTGAGTTCACACTTTAGCTACTGTGTACAAGTAGACCTATTTTTCAGCTCAAAAATATGTAGTTTTGTATATATTCACAGTATAAGTCATTCCTTATTCCCACAGAACTGAATTCAGCATATGCAAAATGAAGATCATCAAGACCCGCCCAACACTATGTTTCTGATTGTCTGCTGTTTATATTCAAGAAATGCAAACATGGATCAATGGTGAATGCAGCAACTATGATTTTTATTTATTAAAAAGAAAAAAAAAAAAAAGAGCCGTGAAAGCTGTAAAGCTGAAACGGATATTTCTCTCGACCCCCCTGCACAAAAACATTCCAATTAAGATCAATCAGCAGGAGGACGCGTCCACACAACACAACCTTTGGAATTACCTGATGGAATGGCTTCTTTTCATTTGGCACATCGCCATAAATCACCACCTGCAGCTCACTGAACTGTCAAGTTGCACCCTTCCTCCTTCACTTTAACTATAATAGAAACTGTAAAAAAAAAAAAATGCTCCCCAATTTTCGACAAAATTAAATTACCAAATTTACGTCATGATGTTGCAATTTACTAAAATACGTTTGTTTATCTGCTGAATATTGCTTAAATCCATTGAAAACTTTTTAATTATAGATGATTTTTTTATTAAAACAGTAACTCAGACGTCTGAATAAAAACGTGTTTGTAATTCAAATAGAGTCCATATCATCACAGAAAAAAAAATTTAAGGATCACTCTGTTTAAATAAACCATGGCATCTAAAAAAAATAATTCACTTGCTTTTCCCGTAATTTATAATTACTGTTTCTTTTTTTCAATCCGATTATGCAACGTTTTTTTTTTTTTTTTTGCATCTGCTAAAGTTCCTAACGGAATTTGGCGAAATTTGCACTAGAACTTTATTGTGATGTATCTTAACTACTGTAAAAATTTTACTGTGTTATTTTCAAAATTCAGAAAAATGGATTTCTGAAAATATTCTTTTAGTCCTTTGTGCTGTGGAAGTGATAAACAGGTGTTTGCTTTCTTCCCAACCAAGGGCTTCAGATCAGCGCTCCCAGCTGTCAATCAACCGTTGCTATGGTAACACCCTTTCTGCTGGAGGCTCACTCTGTCCAAAGAGGCACACATACTTGTCCATAATAAAAATTACCAATGCTAACTTTTAAAGTTTTAAACCGATTCAACTGGAATTTTGGAAGTGAGCTTCTGTAATCCAATTACAGTGAATGTAAAAATTTCAGCCACTTTCGTGAAAAATTCGCAAAGATAGTTTTCTTATTTTTTATCATAAGTAGTGGAAGTCTCTTGAGGGGAGGGAGGGTGGCATGCACATAAACAAGAAGAAGATGAATGTGTTGTTCAGGCATACTCCTCACTGGTGGATGCCAGCTGACTTGGTACATACGCGACCCCTGGAAATGCTAAATGCCTCTTCTTTCCCCTTCTGTTCTCAATTGTAGGACGGACATCAAGCTCCCCTTCGACCTACTATACTCGGGGCAAAGCTATCCTGGCAATGAGGCCGAAGCTACGGTGACCTTTTCACTCGCAGTATTACTCCGCATTAATGGTGTGTAATTAACCTTCACTCGGAAAACTTCTCCCACAAGCCCTCAGGGCTGGCTGTCTGTCACCGTGATCCCTCACCAAACCCCTCTATTTTAACCCCCTCCCCACCGCCGTGCGCTTTGCAGACCGGTAGACAAGCAGTTTATTTCTCCCTCTCTTATCTTTTTTTTTTTTTTTTTTTGAGATGTTACAGAACGTGTAACGTTTCTTTCTTTCTTACTTTTAAAATGAAATTATCTTTGCTAAACACGGGAAGAAGTCTTAAGTGGCCTAATTTTGTTTTCACATATTTTTCCATTTTTTTTATATATTTAATATATTTATACTTATTGCTTGAAGATTACCAACTGCGGGATTTAATTAAAAGTATTTTTACCATGTCATCAGTTATGCGTAAAATTTCGTTCTTTCAAAAAATTTGCCTTGATTAGATTTTTTTTTTTTATAACAGACATCCGTTAAATGTGTATGCATTTTTAACTACCCTGTGTTGCCATAAGTACTGGACAAGAGCCCGTCTCTGTGGTAAATGATATTTTAGGGTTCACTGTAAACTGCCACACATCTTTCAGCAACTTGGAAAATTGCCACACATTGGAAAATTGCCACATGTTTTTCATTGATGGGCCGGGCACAAATTGCTGCTCCTCCGAGGAACACTTTGAATGTGTGGCAGTTTTCCAAGTTTCCGAATTATGTGTGGCAGTGGAAGGAACTCTTTTCATTTGTCTGAATTTTCATGCCGGTTCATACGCGCACAAAAGTTCAAAAGGAAAAGATAGCCGTTTCTTGGCCTATATTGAGAACTGAATTGGGAACTCCAAACTAACTTCGAGAAAATATTCTGTGTAAGCCCAGCGAGAATTGTATTTTAATTTGAAGAAATAAATTGCCGATGGATCTGAGGTACTTCAGTACTAAATTCAACCTACATTCTCGCAATGGTGCGACTTGAAACGCCAATGAGTTCTGCCGTAAGAACTGTTAATTCATTTGATTTATTCGGCGAATGTTTTTCCATCAATTTAGTGAAAACATTCATAACGATCACCTTAGCAGAGCTTCGTAGTGGTTTCCCAGCTTTATGCGGCTGAAATACACTCGAGAGTGACCGGCAGATGCCATTCGAAAAACCGAAAGACAGAAGAGTGTTTTAAAACAACAATCAAGAAGGAGAAACCAGGGGGAGAAACACGAAATGCCCTCGGAAACACTTTTTTCGCCCTCATCCTTCCACTAATGACCCCCACCCCCACAGCAATAAATATCCCCTGGGTTGACAGCTTAACTCTGACCCAAACAAGAATGCTGTGACAGAGAACCATCAGTGACGTCACCAAAGCACGAATATCTGTATTTTTTAGAAATGCCGCTGAAACTGAGATCTGAATTTTTTAAATGCACACACACACACAACGTATTGAACATCTGTGTCCTTTCTAAGTGCCAGTTGAAGCTGGAGTACGAGCTTTTAGACCGGAACTATTTTATGCAGTGGAAGTATACACTCTGTAGCCTTCCTTCCAATGACAGGTTAAGTTTGCCCCAGTATAGTAATCATCCAATTTTATTGCACTGGAAGTAGTGCCTTTTTTTTCCTTTTTTTCCCCCAGCCAAATTAGGATTTGGTGCACATCGGAAACCGCTGCCGGTGGTTTCTTTGAGAACAGAGAAAAGGAACTTTAAAAAATGAAGGGGTAACAGTAACACGATTTCCTAAAAGGGCATTTTTTAAGCACTAATTTCAAATTTCAAGGCTTTTCAAGACGGCATTAAAAAAACACCGTTTTTCCAGGATATTCAGGCCTTGGAAAACGTAATCATGATTTTCCAGGACTTTCCAGGTTTTCAAGCACGCGTGCGCACCCAGCGTAATGGTAAATTTATTGGCGTTAATAACGGTTGTGTTTTTAATAAATAAGCTTACGAAAATTTTAGGATGAATAGCAAATTTTAGGTATAATTTTAGGAAGTTAAGGAGGGTCACAAAATATTAGGAATTTTAGGAGGAATGCGATCCCTGCTACTGGCAAGCGGATCTCCCGAAAAACTGTCGCCAGACGTTTGCATGACGGAGGACTATACGCCCACCGTCCTGTTGTGTGCATCCCATTGTCCAGACGTCACCGTACCGCCCGTTTGCAATAGTGCCATCAACATCGCAATTGGACTGATAACGACTGGTCTGCTGTCCTCTTCTCAGATGAGAGTAGATACAGCCTATTGTCTGATTGTCGACGACAACTGATCTGGCGTGATAGTGGTACTGCATATTGTCCAGCAAACACACAGGAAAAAGACCGATATCCGACATGTAGTGTCATGGTATGGGCTGGCATAATGATCAATGGCCGTACGTCTCTCTATGTGCTTCCAACTGGGACTATGACTGGCCAATGATACATTAATGATGTTCTGCTACCTCATGTTCGCATGTTCCGTGGTGCTGTCGGTGATAGATTCATTTTCATGGACGACAACGCAACATGTCATCGAACAGTCGCTGTCCAGGAGTGTCTTGAGAGGAAGGATATTCAACGCCTCATATGGCCAGCACGTTCTCCAGATCTGAATCCCATTGAAAATGTGTGGGATGCTTTAGGGAGGAGTCTTGCTGGTCGCCAATGCCCTCCAATAAACAAGGACATCCTCATCCATGCACTGACAGAGGAATGGGATAAATTACCCCAACAGCTGCTTGATAATGTTGTGCAAAGCATGACACGACGTGTGGAATCTTGCATCGCCCTCCATGTTGGCCATATCCCGTATTGATATCTTACGCCGGAACGCCTGCGGACGGTAATTGCATTTTTTTTCACGTTTACGTATTCTGCACAAAATGGCCTGTTTGTCCCCTTGAACACGTTCCAAAGCCTTCTGGATTTCAGAGCACAATAAATTGTCTTTCTTGTAATGTCCTGGCATTCTGACATTATTTTATTTCACTTGGCATCCAACCACACTTACTTTTTTATGCGCTATATAGCCGTTTATGATCCGTCCTTAGCAATTGTCCAGCAGTGTATATATACACCAAACCAATGCAACCGGAAAATACACATCCCAAGAATATCTGTACAGCCCATTAAACAATCATGCAGCAATAAACAACCAAAATCAACAAGACAAAATAATGTGCCACTATATCCCAGAAAAGAAATCAAGGCATCAATTCAAATCATATCAGCCAGCCAATAATTCAGTAGTTAATCCATTCCTGAATGGCCTGAAGCTAACAATTGATTTAATGTGCAAGGGTAATTCATTCCACTGTCACAGACCAGCTGCAATAACACTGTAATGTACAAGATTTAGATGTGCCCTGGGAATAACGAAGTTTGCGTTACCCCTGGTATCATGAGAATGTGAAAATTGGTGCAATTCCAGAAGACTCATAAACTGATTAGCATAAATTCTATTGTGCATAAAAAGTAATAATCGAAATATATAAAGTTTATTAAATGGGATTATTTTATATGAACAGCAAACAGCAGCCATAGCACTATTAGTATTCAATAAGCCAATGTATTTCTTTTGTAAAATATATATTCTATTGACATTACCCAACGTGGTCTGACCCCAGGACAGTAGACAATACGAAAGAAGTGGATATATGATCGAGTAATACAAAATTAGTTTTAATCTTATCATCAACATACCCGAAATTCTATAAACTATTCCTATACGTGATCTAAGCTGATTTGCCAAATAGTTAATGTAATTATCTCAACATAGAGACTACTGAATAAGTACACCCAGAAATTTAACAGTCGTCTTAAATGTAATGGGAACTCCATTTACAAAGAATGTAAACAATAATTGAGCTCCTTTCTTGGTGTGACAAATAGAATTCTGCAGCTATACATACATATATATAAATTATTTTCAAGTAACAACATAAATCAGTTTTTTTATAAACAACTGCAGGTCAGTCAGTTTTGAGCCACACTTCACATACAGTGATTGTGTACTCAGTGATCACTACTCACAGAAGGGAAGAGCACAAAAACAAAGTAGTTCTTAATTGCATTACTTCTGAAAATTATCACCACAAGAAAAAAACAATAATTCAAAACTTTACTTCTTTAAAATGTGAACAGACTTCAAATGATCCATTAAGATCCTTTCTAAGCGTGTGGAATAAAATTACGTTGCCAATTATGTGCACCAAGGATGGCACACTAAAAACAAATAGTTTGGGTTACTGGCAAATTTAATTAAGTGAACCAACTGGCTAGAAAGAGAGAAGTGCAATATTTACTTTCTTGAAGTAACAACAGAAAAAAATATGTTTCTCTAGGAACAACTTCGGGTTAATTCTTTTTCAGACACATAGATTTGTTTCCTAAAAATACTGATCATATACTTGGAGACAACTACTCATCGAATGAAAGTTCATTAAATTTTCCTTTTTATAAATTGAAGTGGATATTGAATTTACAGAGTGATGGCTAATAGAAAATATATCTTTCTGTCTTTACATATGAGTACTGGCAGCAGTGCTGTTGGGATGTTTTATCATGAATAGCTGCAGTACTGGTGGGATGTTTTGTTATGAATAGTTGCAGGATTAGTGAGATGTTTTATTACGAATAGTCGCAAAGCAGGGAGTGTGTTTTATGGTCCCTGAGTAAGCAATTCAGACATGAAGGGTTTGTGAAATTCCGGAATTTATTAAAAGGCATTTTATTTAAACTGGATATTAACACACATTTTCAGACACAATGTTCCCCTATTGTTTATTTTCATTAGCACTACATCATTAAAACTGCATTATACTAATTACAACAGAAGTCACTAAAAAGGATGTACAGTGAACATATTGACAAGTAACATCATAAGATCTCTAGGTTAATAAACTTAACAGTAAATAAAACAGCTATTTTGTATTAAATTTCTTTGTACCCAAACTTATTGTCAGAAAAATTATTGATTACTCAAAAATATAAATCAATGGCATAATTTACTTGCAAAGAGCACAGTTTTATGTGTACAGTATCATTTCTACACATTTATGGTGTCTAAGGTTAACTACAGTCTAAATTCAAAAGCAAAAGTCAATTCCACAACTTATTTAAAAGCACAAATAACATTTCAGAGTAAACCTGGCTAAACTGCAGTTTGTTTTCATCAATACTATATCACCAGACAGTACTATAGTTTAAAGATAGTTATGAGAAAACAATTTTAGATTTCAATCAACTTTCACCATTTAAAATTTTAATTAATAATGCATTCTTATCTGGAGATCAATCTGTGATGAAACTGTTGTAACTCGAAGTTCATTCAACACATGAAATTTACTTTCATGGAGGTAAATATGTGCTGTGTAAACATTTCCCCATAATTCAAGTTTTTGTTAATTTGATGTGTTTAAAGTTTTCCCTTAAACATCTGACTTGTGGAAATTTACTATTCAGATGCAGGACCCAGAAAGATCACCCTCTTCCCCATTTGTTGTGCCATCTCTGACTGATAGTTAAGTATAACTGTCATTATACTTATTGCATAAATGCAATGATATCATTAATTAACCACTTAGGGCAGAAGTTTAAAAATTAAGCTGACACAGGTCATAATTAAGGAGCCGTTATAAGTGAATCTTCAAAGCATTTACCAATAACAACACATTTTTGTAATCTCTGTTTGTTTCAATCTGACTTGCCATTATAAATTTGGAATTAGATCGATTCCCAATATTTTGCATATGCCACAAGCATTGTAGATGATACTCACACTGTACTATTTTCTATACCTATACTGAGTCCCACCTATACTGAAATGGAATGAAATAAACACCTACAATTAATATAAAAACTAATAAACTAATAATAAATGTGACAAAACGCTGAACTTCTTTCTTACCTTTACAATTGAGATATAGGAAATTTTGCTGCACATGAAACTCGCTAAAACTATCATTACACACTCCTTCAAATAACCATTCATGCAGAAAGTGAAGATACGGGGCTGATGCGGATTTCAGCAAATATAATGAAAGTAAGTAATTATCCTGGCCCCAAAGCTCCAAAGATTTCTCATAAATGTAAGTCAGCAGTTCAATACCCTAGGAGAAAAAGCACCATTTTAGCAGCAAATGTACTAGAAATGCTGTAACTGATAAAAATTACAATACATAAAAGGAATGTATATATATATATATATATATATATATATATACTTAAGAGCAAAACTGAAGACTAAGGAAAAAATTTTAGAATTTAAAACGAAGGGTGCAAAATAACCTGAAAATCAAAACGCGCAACGCAGCAGTTTTGAAAATTCAGAATTCACATTCTATAAAGAAGATACCTAAGCAAAAAAATACATATATAATTTTGACTCACACCTAGTACAACATAGAAAAGGTTATGTATCTACCTGTGTGAGTAAAAGGAGAAAAGAAAAAAATAAAATAAAACAACTGAATGTAGAAGGTGTCGAGAATACTGAGCCTTGGCTTTATCAAGGACCAGCAAAAACTCTGCATTTTCTCACTTCCACAAAGACCTAGTTGGAAATGGGTTTCTGCAAGGCCATAGATGCAAGTAACATTCCCACCTAAAATAGTTTAAAAAATATATATATAAGTCATGTCCTCCGTAGAGTAGCATGACCTAGCACTAGTTAACAATTTCGCTTGCATCCATTAACCTTCATGGCCCGACCCATGCTCTTCATCTGTTACTATTAAACAGAGAGAAGAAGATTAAAGAGAACTCAAGCTGTGAGAGTGATATAATAAATAGAAATGATTTTCAGCTATAACGAAATTCCAAGTTCGTTTGAGAGAGAATTTAAACCTGAAAAACAAATTTTACATTGCAATTAAAAAAGGAAATGTTAATTTATAACGAACAGATTTTTGAAAGAAAACTTGAGTCTAAAACCCCCTACTCTACAACTTATGACAGCACGAAAACGAGAATAAGTTAAAGATAATAATTAACTAAAGAAAACTTTGTGAAAGTTATATACCTTAAACAGTTAGTTGCAATATGTACAAAGTATTTCAGCAGTGCTTTAAGTGCATAATTAATTAGTTATTAAGAACTTAACTACTTTGAAAAAACAGCGCATAGACAGCGCATAGAAAAGGAACAAGCTTAGCCATCTTCTGTTCCTAGGTTCCCCAAAAGACGCTCAAAGTTACAAAGAAAAGTAAGAGTTAAAACCCGCATAAATGTTAACAGACAAACCAATGCTTAAAAGCTGAAAAGCTAAAAAACGACAGAGAAAAGGTACATGAAGTACAAACATTGAACTTATAAAACCTAGAACCCAAAGACAAGGAAGAGAGCTTACCTCTTGTGTTACAAAAACTTTTCTCCTCACAAGAGGAGAACATGGCTGACCTCTTCCGCCACTCCCTAGACGCTGGGGGGCAGTGAGGGTGGGGCTGATGGCCTCCTCATACAGCAAGAAACCAACGCGCGGAGATTTTAACCAGAGAAAAAAATATATAAACTTAAGACTGTGGATCTGTATGATCAGAATGAGCAGAATTAACTCTCCAGAATACATGAGAAATATTATAAAATACACGAGCTGTTTATTTAATAATCTTTGCATGTATTAAATCACCTTAGTGAGCTTCTATAGATTAATCAGAATCTTATTAATTTTAATGTTGGTTTTACTATTTTTAGTATAGCTATCCTAGTGATGAATAACTAGTTTTCTTTTTATTTGTTTTTATTTTCTTTTATAAACAGATTTTTAAGCTTTTTTTGTGATTTTGTTTATATTATTTAATTTTTTGTTTTAATAGGACCGTCATATCCATAGCACTAAGGTTCCTTTAGGTAGTTAATAGGCATCCTCTAGCCAACTTCCTTACGGCTTTGATTGGTCAGAATCATATTATTAACTGTGTAGAAAATTAAAGCAGATCTGCCAACCTTACTCTATTATTCAGAATAATTTTTCTTAAAGTTCTTTTGATGAAAGAAGAAGGAATTTCGTTCTCTAGAAAACTTTCTAATAGTATATTAATGTGGTAATTGAAGTCCAAATTGTTGCTGCAAATTCTTGAAATTCTTAGGACCTGAGAAATTAGTACATTCTCAATTACTTTGGTTGAAATGTTATTATTCCAGTGTAGATATTTAATTACTTTGAAAGGAAAATTAACTCTTTTATCAAAGAGGCTAATAGATGGGTTACCTCTGTTGAGCTTAATGCTTAAGTCTAGGAACTCAAGTTCCTGATTACTGTGGTTGGTTTTACATAAGTTAAGAGAGCTAGGATAGATATTATCAAAATCACTCTCTATAACTTCGGAATTATTGATACACAGCAGATCATCAATATATCTAAAAGTGTAAAGGTAGTTATCTGAGCAGGTGGGGTGATTTTTAATGAATTTATATTCCTTAAAGAACAGGAATAGATTAGCGATATTCGTGGACGTTGATGTTCCCATTGGAATACCGTTCACTTGCTTATAGAGAGTATTATTATATAAGATATGGTTATTTTTTATGCAGCAATTGAGATAAGAGTTCCAAGTTCCTACATCAACAAATTGGTTAAGTTTAAATTCTGCATACAGCTCTTTAAAGGTAGTGATTATATCTGATAGAGGCAGATTAGTATATAGGTTTTCAAAATCATAACTATTAATATCTAGGGGACAAACTTTGAGTATAGTAGAAATTACTTCTGCATTATAATGCAGCTAATCTATTCCTGTTCTCTGCATTATAATGCAGAAGTAATTTCTACTATACTCAAAGTTTGTCCCCTAGATATTAATAGTTATGATTTTGAAAACCTATATACTAATCTGCCTCTATCAGATATAATCACTACCTTTAAAGAGCTGTATGCAGAATTTAAACTTAACCAATTTGTTGATGTAGGAACTTGGAACTCTTATCTCAATTGCTGCATAAAAAATAACCATATCTTATATAATAATACTCTCTATAAGCAAGTGAACGGTATTCCAATGGGAACATCAACGTCCACGAATATCGCTAATCTATTCCTGTTCTTTAAGGAATATAAATTCATTAAAAATCACCCCACCTGCTCAGATAACTACCTTTACACTTTTAGATATATTGATGATCTGCTGTGTATCAATAATTCCGAAGTTATAGAGAGTGATTTTGATAATATCTATCCTAGCTCTCTTAACTTATGTAAAACCAACCACAGTAATCAGGAACTTGAGTTCCTAGACTTAAGCATTAAGCTCAACAGAGGTAACCCATCTATTAGCCTCTTTGATAAAAGAGTTAATTTTCCTTTCAAAGTAATTAAATATCTACACTGGAATAATAACATTTCAACCAAAGTAATTGAGAATGTACTAATTTCTCAGGTCCTAAGAATTTCAAGAATTTGCAGCAACAATTTGGACTTCAATTACCACATTAATATACTATTAGAAAGTTTTCTAGAGAACGAAATTCCTTCTTCTTTCATCAAAAGAACTTTAAGAAAAATTATTCTGAATAATAGAGTAAGGTTGGCAGATCTGCTTTAATTTTCTACACAGTTAATAATATGATTCTGACCAATCAAAGCCGTAAGGAAGTTGGCTAGAGGATGCCTATTAACTACCTAAAGGAACCTTAGTGCTATGGATATGACGGTCCTATTAAAACAAAAAATTAAATAATATAAACAAAATCACAAAAAAAGCTTAAAAATCTGTTTATAAAAGAAAATAAAAACAAATAAAAAAAGAAAACTAGTTATTCATCACTAGGATAGCTATACTAAAAATAGTAAAACCAACATTAAAATTAATAAGATTCTGATTAATCTATAGAAGCTCACTAAGGTGATTTAATACATGCAAAGATTATTAAATAAACAGCTCGTGTATTTTATAATATTTCTCATGTATTCTGGAGAGTTAATTCTGCTCATTCTGATCATACAGATCCACAGTCTTAAGTTTATATATTTTTTTCTCTGGTTAAAATCTCCGCGCGTTGGTTTCTTGCTGTATGAGGAGGCCATCAGCCCCACCCTCACTGCCCCCCAGCGTCTAGGGAGTGGCGGAAGAGGTCAGCCATGTTCTCCTCTTGTGAGGAGAAAAGTTTTTGTAACACAAGAGGTAAGCTCTCTTCCTTGTTTTTGGGTTCTAGGTTTTATAAGTTCAATGTTTGTACTTCATGTACCTTTTCTCTGTCGTTTTTTAGCTTTTCAGCTTTTAAGCATTGGTTTGTCTGTTAACATTTATGCGGGTTTTAACTCTTACTTTTCTTTGTAACTTTGAGCGTCTTTTGGGGAACCTAGGAACAGAAGATGGCTAAGCTTGTTCCTTTTCTATGCGCTGTCTATGCGCTGTTTTTTCAAAGTAGTTAAGTTCTTAATAACTAATTAATTATGCACTTAAAGCACTGCTGAAATACTTTGTACATATTGCAACTAACTGTTTAAGGTATATAACTTTCACAAAGTTTTCTTTTGTTAATTATTATCTTTAACTTATTCTCGTTTTCGTGCTGTCATAAGTTGTAGAGTAGGGGGTTTTAGACTCAAGTTTTCTTTCAAAAATCTGTTCGTTATAAATTAACATTTCCTTTTTTAATTGCAATGTAAAATTTGTTTTTCAGGTTTAAATTCTCTCTCAAACGAACTTGGAATTTCGTTATAGCTGAAAATCATTTCTATTTATTATGTCACTCTCACAGCTTGAGTTCTCTTTAATCTTCTTCTCTCTGTTTAATAGTAACAGATGAAGAGCATGGGTCGGGCCATGAAGGTTAATGGATGCAAGCGAAATTGTTAACTAGTGCTAGGTCATGCTACTCTACGGAGGACATGACTTATATATATATTTTTTAAACTATTTTAGGTGGGAATGTTACTTGCATCTATGGCCTTGCAGAAACCCATTTCCAACTAGGTCTTTGTGGAAGTGAGAAAATGCAGAGTTTTTGCTGGTCCTTGATAAAGCCAAGGCTCAGTATTCTCGACACCTTCTACATTCAGTTGTTTTATTTTATTTTTTTTCTTTTCTCCTTTTACTCACACAGGTAGATACATAACCTTTTCTATGTTGTACTAGGTGTGAGTCAAAATTATATATGTATTTTTTTGCTTAGGTATCTTCTTTATAGAATATATATATATATATATATATATTATGTGAGATTTCAATGCAAAAATAGGGCACCGGCAACAGAATGAAACTTCAGTAGGTAAATTCGGTCACGGCAACAGAAACCAGCGTGGAAATACTCTCGTTGAGTTTGCAGAGGCAGAAGGATTTTTCATCTTGAATTCCTTTTTCAAGAAAAAGCCACACAGGAAATGGACATGGAGACATCCAATTGGGACGACAAGTGAAATTGATTTTATTATGTGTAACAAAAAATTCGTCATCGAAGACTGCAGTGTGCTAAACAAGTTCAACACAGGTAGTGACCATAGATTGGTGAGATGTAAGATGCACCTCAACACTAAACTGGAACGTGGCAAGCTCATAAGACAAACAAAATCTATTGACATAACCAACCTTAAAAAACACCATAATACTTTCAAGTTGGAACTGAAGAACAGATTCTCTGCTTTAGAAGGCCTAACATCGGAAGAAGTGGATATTTCGGAAGTTAACAGAAAAGTAACCAAAGCTCTTATGGAAACAGCAACAAAATTAGCTGGGTCTAAGAACAAGTTGCATGTAAACAAATTATCAGGAAAAACCAAAATGTTGATGCAAAAAAGAAGACAGATGAGGACAACTAAAGAAGATGTGACTTCCAAAGTGGAATATATAGAGCTATGCAAGACAGCACGAAAAAGTATCACTGAAGACGTAAGGAAATTCAACTGTGAGCTAGTGAGGAAAGCAATTGAAAACAACCAAAGCCTAAAGATAGCAAAGTGACATCTCAGTAAGGGAAGAAAACAGATTATGGCTCTGAGAAAAGAAGATGGTTCTATAACAAGAAATAGAGGCAAAATTTTGACAAGAGTGAAAGATTTCTACTCCAAATTATATGAAAGGGATGATACATGTACTCCAGACATCATGAAAGGTACCAGAGTTCTTCCAGTCCTCCCAGCAGAAGTTGCTCATGCAATCAAGAACATGAAGCGGGGAAAGCTCCAGGAGAAGATGGAATTACTATAGACATCATACAAGAAGCAAGTGGAGAAATTGAAACAGTACTCGCCCAAATTTTCACTCAATGCCTTAATGAAGGGAAGATTCCTGAGGATTGGAACAATGCTACAATGATCCTGCTACATAAAAAAGGTGACATTGAGGATCTCAGGAACTACAGACCTATCAGCCTCCTATCAGTGGTTTATAAAATCTTCACTAAAGTTCTTTCACACCGCTTGAAGGTAACACTGGACATGGCTCAACCGAGAGAACAAGCTGGATTCAGGAGTGGCTACAGCACAATAGATCATATCCATGTACTGAGAGAACTAATTGAAAGAGCGAGGGAATATGAACTTCCATTGTGCATGGCTTTTATCGATTATGAAAAAGCCTTTGATTCGGTGAAACCATCAGCAGTTACCACGGCTCTGAAATCCTGCAGTATTGAAGATGCATACATTAATATTATTAATAACATCTATGAAAATGCAAGTGCAAAGATTCGGCTGTTTGAAAATACAACACACATAAAAATTGGAAAGGGAGTGAGACAAGGTGACACCATATCTCCGAAGCTCTTTAATGCCACATTGGAAAATGTCTTTCAATCACTGAACTGGGAAAACAAAGGGATAAAGATTAATGGAGATTATCTAACCCACCTTCGTTTTGCTGATGACGTAGTCATTTTTGCAACTACCTTATCAGAGCTGCAGAGTATGATCCAGGAACTTGCTGACAAGAGTAAAGAAGTGGGATTAAAAATGAACTTTCAGAAGACAAAAGTGATGTTCAATGCTTTTACAAGAAATGAAGATTTATCGATTGATGGAGAAAAACTGGAAATAACAGATACGTATGTTTATCTTGGACAGCAGATATCAAGTGAGGGTCACATTGATGAAGAAATTAATCGGCGTACAAAACTTGCCTGGAGAGCTTTTGGAAGAAACAGCATAATTTTCAAGAGCAATATGCCATTATGTCTTAAAAGAAAAGTGTTTGATCAATGCATCCTTCCAGTGCTTACGTATGGTGCAGAGACGTGGACCTTAACTAAAAGAGACATACAAAGGCTGCAGACAACTCAAAGCAGCATGGAGAGGTGCATGCATGTTATAACCAGGAGAGATAAGAAGAGGAACTCGTGGATCCGAAAAATGACGAGAGTGGAAGACATGATCAGAGTTAAATCCCTGAAATGGCAATGGGCTGGACATACTGCCAGAAGGACAGACCATAGATGGACAGCCGAAATTTTAGATTGGATTCCAAGGGACAGGAAAAGACCCAGAAAAAGACCACATGGGAGATGGGTGGATGAAATTCGTAAATATGCGGGAGTGACATGGAGGAGACTGGCACAAGACAGACCGTTGTGGAGGAAACTTGGGGAGACCTTCGTCCAGCAGTGGATTGATAATGGTTGACAATGATGATGATGATATATATATATCAGAGAGAGAGAGAGAGAGAGAGAGAGAGAGAGAGAGAGAGAGAGAGAGAGAGAGAGAGAGAGAGAGAGGGAGGGAGGGAGGGAGGGAGGGAGGGAGAGAGGGGGGTATGAAAACTGAAAACAAGGGACAGACAGTCAGAAGATCTCATCATAAAATTAAGACTTATGAAGCATATTGTATTATTTCCGGAGTCAATAAATTCTGTGCCTCAGTTGTCTAAAACAAAATTAGGCAACTGATTTTATTACTCACAATCTATTATAGCTAACCAAAAAATTGCTGAACCCTTTCTTTTTCTGTCTATCAGTGTATATGTGTTTAGAGCAGTTCATAGAAAATTTGGAATTTGCTCTAAATTGCACCAAAATATCTTCCAAGGCTGTCTTTGTGGAATTTCATAAGCTTTGTTTATGAAATGCCATAAACTTGTGTGCTTTAAAACATTAATTACATAGTGTCCTACTATCTTTTTTAATCCAGTGGACACAGTTCTCACATGCCAATTATCTTCATAAATACATTAAATATTTACACTACATACACACACAAAAATTTACTCACACACACAAAAAAAGTCTTAAAATAAGTTATAAACAAAATCAGACCAATATATACATATACTGTATATTGGTCTGTTAGAAAACATGTATTATGAAAACATACATGGTGAAAACATACATGGTGAAAACATGCATTAGAAAACATGCATTGTGTCTGCCTGTATTGAAATTAAGTATACACACACAAAAAAAAAAACATATGAGCATGCATGTTTTGAAATAAAATGCTAGGTTGTATTTTTAATAACTTATTTCAACATAACTGCAAGAAATCTTTATATGGATCTTTACAACTACTTTACACAGCATTCAATGCATAAATTCACAAAATTAATCTTTAGTTACATTTTGGCACACAATGGGCAACCAAATCTCTTTGCATATTTTGATTTTAATAAATAATTTTCATCAGAGCAATAACTTTTTTAAGATGAAATAAAAACATGCACATGCAAGAAATGAGGTTGAGTCCCGATCTGTAAATTTTTTTGCATATATACTGATAAACAGTTGTCTTAAATTATGTTTATTGGGCATAAAATAAACTCAAGAACTGCTGAGCTTTTGCTCTCCCCAGGAAGGCATTTTTTTTAGCCTGTATGTTGGAACAGGATTATACATGCTCCATCTTGAATCCTGCTCCACCATATAGCCGAGAGAAAGTCTTTCTGGAGAGAATAAGAACTTGGCAGTTTTTTGAGTTTATTCCATGACTAATAAATGGATGATTTAAGATCACCATTTATCAGTGTGTATTTTATTAGTATTGGTGTATTTGTTTCCTCTTATAATTTATAAAACTTTGTTCAGAAACTTCCAGGTGGTGGCAACACAAAAATTTGCGAAGAAGAAACCAAACCATATGTATGAGGGTGTGTAGTGTGTTGATAACATTCTTATGATACTAAAAATCAACACAGTGAACTGAAAAATTATCATGCAAGTATGTATTTCACAATAAAATTACCAACACAAAATTAAAAAGAACCCACTACACACCACACTAAGATTCTTTTTTTCATTGAAAAAATAATACGTTCTGGTGGTTAGAAACTTCACAAAAAAAAAATTTATCAAAACACAAGATATTATGTTATAGGCCACGTCAAAGAAGAAACCAATAAGCAAATAAAATTTCATTGGAGTTGCATTTGGAAGAAACGGTACAATTTTCAAGAGAAATTTGCCATTACATTTTAAAAGGAAAGTATTCAATCAGTGCATCCTTCCAGTTCTCATTTATGGATCAGAGACATGAACATCAACTGAAAAAGACATACAGATGCTGTAGACAACAAGAAAAAGCAGCATGGAAAGATGCATATGTGGTATAACCAGGAAAAATAGGAAGAGGAACGTATGGGTCAGGAAAATGAGAAGAGTTGATGACATCGTGATTGAAGCACAGATCCTCAAATGGCAATGGGCTGAGCACATTGCTAGAAGAACTGACCACTATTGAACAACTGAAATACTAGACTGGATACCAAGGGCATGAAAAGACCTAGAAGACCACATGAGAGATGGGTGGGTGAAATCTGAAAGCTTGCCAGAGTGGCATGGAAGAGGATTACTCAACACAGAAAGTTGTAGAAGAGACTTAGGGAGATCTTCATCCATCAGTTTATTGAGAATGGTTGACAATGAGGAGGTCCTGGGAATGGTTAACCAATCACTATAGTATAATGAAAGAAGTTTGATAAACACAGGTTTCTAGTGTGCAGAAAGCACTTAAGTAATTTGGATAATCCAACAATTTTCACAAGGTAACAAAATACTTTCATGGCTCACCTTCATTATTAGTGAGCTAAACAAAAACATTTAATAATCACAAAATGAAATGGCTTCATTTTAAGACACATGCAAAACATTAACAATGCATTCACAGATATAAATCTGCATTTACTTTTTGATATCATCACAGAAATTAATGAAGAAATAGTCTTCTTAAGTACATGAGAAATACATAAGTACATTATTTTCAGCAATCAAATTTCAGACCTGAATAGCCTGCAGTTCACTCTTCTTCATGTAACATCTTGTGAAAGAACTTGAAAACACAAAAACCTGCAACTCGCAATTTCCATTCAAGTGTAAAGGTAGCCTACTTGGGCAGAAATCAGATGGTTTGATTTCCACTCCAGAGAGATGCAATTTTCAAGTTTTCTGAGGAGATGTTACATGGAGAACAGTGAATGAAGTACAAGCAATTTAGTGTTAAAATTTCACGGCTGAAAATAACACATAATTACTTTCTGGTAAAGGACTAGTTTAGAAACTACAAAGACTGATCAATAAGTAACTTTCGATGCCAAGTTATAAAGATCATATTATAGTCACATACAAATGAGTTAGAGCAGGGGTGCGGAACCTGCGGCCTTTTGAGTGAATCCAAAATTTTCAGAACAAATCCTTTTATTTTTATTAATATGTTTTTGTTCATCTTTCATTATTTTTATTTTAATCTTAAAATTACCGTATTTAAAATAACAAAAGAGTAAAAGAAGATTCAACGGAATAATGCTCCCTGACTGATGGCCACAATTAAAACATTAGTAAGTCATAGGGGCTATTTTGACACCTGCTACGCTCTTGATTTCGTTCTATGGCTTCTAAAGAACTACAGATGGAATTGGTTGAGCTCTCAGAAGATGACATTTTAAAGTCCTTATTTGATGCTAAGAAACATTCAACTGAAATGTGGAAAAATGCCATAGAATACCAACGCATTCGGCAACATGTACAAAAAATGCTTTCTTGCTTTTCAACCACTTATTGCAGCATATCTACCTTCTCCTACCTAACCAAAATCAAGTCACCCTTAAGGTCACAAATGACGAATACCCACCTAAGGAATCAGCCAAAACTGTAGACATCCATGTTACAACCAAATATTCAAATGATTACCAACAAAAAGCAGTCACAACAAAGTCATTAAAAAGTTAGTAAACTTTAAAATTAACAATTTTCTTTTTCATTTTTTGAAGTTAGTACATAGTAAGATTTTTACAAAATAATGTACATTTCGAAGTACATTTAATTGAAGTTTCTGAATGTGGGTAGCCTTGTTAGATCACAGGGCTTCCAACATGAAAAGGTTCCCCACCTCTGAGTTAGAGCAATGAATATAGAATACAAATTTTACTTTTTGTCATAATTGCTGAACTGATTAAGATACTTGTCCCACTGATACACCAACTTTTGGAAACTTTGTGTGAAGAATTCAGCATCGAGTGTTCATATCCAATGCTTCACCTCAGCTACCACTCGAAGTCAACATGGAAATGTTTTTCTTCAAGGTGCTTTTGAGAGAGATAAACAGGTAAAAGTTGGAGGGAGGAAGATCATGGCTGTATGGGGGATGAGAAGGACAGAACCAACTGAACCTCTTCATGAGATATGTGGTCAGTTGCACAGTGGGGGCAAGTGTTGTCATGTCTCTCTTTTGAGCATGACAGGGCATCATCTAAGGATTACATCTTTCAAATGCTGCAGAGTGGTGCAATATTGATCAGCAATAATGGTTGCCCAGTAGTTCAAGAAAACCAAGAGGAGAATGCCATTGGGCACAACAAGACTGTGCGATCAGCTAGCAGCATCACCTTTCCAGCAGATCATAGGTGAACTTTCTCCAGGAGATGATGCATGCTTGCACACCATTGTCGCTGACTTTGATGCAGGCATTAAGTGGTGCACCTAAATATTTTAACTGGTGATAATGAGGCTAAGGAATTCATGGCCTTTCATATTGCGTTGTGCATGTGAGAGGCTTAGTCCCATTCACAATGTCTTCAGTTCTGCTGTCAGTTGTGTGAACAACCATCTCACCAAAACCTTTTTGACACCCCAGTACAACATGAATGATGCAACACAAGATACTAACAGAAAGATTTACATTTGCAGCAATCTAATGAAAATCACCCATCTTCCTTCTAGCACCGGAGCTGTCCCACATGTTGCTGTCTGTTGTTCATGTTAAACACCTGCCACTACATTTATCATTTGTTATGCCCATGTGCAAATTTTGAACACCATTCAGACCTGCCCCAAAGACTCATGACTGAGGACTATAGATTCTTGCAGTGGCCAACGGATCTCTGCTGCCACCATTTTCGGTACCCAGAAAAACCTAATCACCACACATACCTCTCCAAATGAGGCTATGTTTCCAGTCTTGTCATAATTTTTACTGCAATCTGTTCTTCAGCATATTTATTCAAACTCCAGTGCCAAACAACGCCCTCAAGTTAGGAGAGTGTAATGATGTTGGGAGACACCAATTTACATATACTGTATTTAATCTGCTGCCAAATGTCACTGGAAGTTACTTATTGATCAGCCTGCACATAAGTGTCAGTAACTAAGAAATGAATCTGAGATCACCTATGGTATGGAATCAGCAATGAAACCAGATGTGTTAGAGATAAAGACTACAATGAAATTAACCTGTTCTCATTATCTGGTGCACAATTGGAAACAAAACCTCAAGTGTGAGTAAATAAGGTTCCACTGAAATGACAGGTCATCTTCTGGTACAGAATATATAATGAAATAACACATGTTAGCAATTAAGGTCACAATAATATGAATCTGAGTTCATTCCCTGACACAGCATTAATAATGGAACCACAAAGGTAGTATATAAAGTTGCACTGAAATGAAAGTTCACTTTCTGGTACAGCATAATCATTGAACAACATCAAGGCAGGGCTTCAAAATACTGCCTTGGCACGAACTGTCAACAATAGAACTTTCTACCTGGATTGGGACCCTGCAAGAATCCTAGTAACACCAAGATCCCGTTCAATGCTATTATTGACTGAAAGTCTATTTATTTGTAAAGCCTGTAACAAATGTTGTAATGAATATATACCATGGGATTTACTACCCGTATGGAAAAATATTATATGATCACCCAGAGGAGATTGGACAAAACAAGGGGGAGGGGAATCACCTTAAACATCACTGTCGTAACACACACATACTATGTTTACCCATACTGCCCTGGTTTGTACAAATAGCAGCACTGTTCAAATGTTCACTTCACATCTGAAGATGGGACTAAAGTGGCCCGAAAGTACTAATGTGTATCTTTAGATAAAACTAATGGATTGAACGTTTTACTGCTTTTAATTTTATTGGTTCTTTGAATTTCTTATTCATTTGTTTGTACAGAGATGGTGTCCTTTATACTTATAATCACTGAAATCATAAATGCCAGCTATCAATGTAACATTAAAATAAATCTGAGTTGATTTTCTAGAATAAAATGAGCAATGAAACAACTAGTGTCAATAATTAATTTTACAATTAGTCTGAGTTTGGCATCAAGTTAGAACAAGTCATCAGATCATGTACTGTTTGAAGCTGAAAATACTGTATATGCTCATGTACAAGCCTACCCCCATCCCCCCAGTATAACAACTAGGTATTGGGAAAAAATGAAGACTTGCACACGCTAGAGTTGACCATTAAAGTTCAAGAGTTTGGAAAACATGACATTTATTGAAATGGCAGATATGTGGAAGTGCACCTTCAAGTGTTTGAATTTTTCTAATAAAATGTGTGTTTCCCCATTCCTTGCAGTTCCTTATAGCTATATCAATAAAAAAAGTAGTCATTTTTTTTAGGTTTTAAAAGGTATCACAAGTTCACAATGTGTACTTAGCCTGTCCAGGGCAAGCATCATCTTTCAGAACCTGTAAAGTTGCTTTTCAGCAAATATTTATAACACAGGAAATACAAGTGTTTTAAGCTTCAATTTTGCTTTAAATACATGTTTTCCCATTCCTCAGAGTGTGTCTTTCTGCCACAATGATCAACAGGGAAAACGTTTCCCCACATAATATTATTATTATTATTATTACTGTCATTATTTCAGTGAAATAAATTTTAAATTGGTGATGCCTGCTGCAAAAACAACTTTTTCAGCATGAAAGACTGGGTGGGTAAGTACAGATTTTTAACTTCAATTTCACTTGAGAAAAAGAAAAGAGAGAAATGAGAAAAGGGAAAAATGACTGCTCTGTTAATTGATACAGCAAAATGAGATACAATGAGGAATGGAAAACTTTATTAGAAAAATGAGATACAGTGAGGAATGGAAAACTTTATCAGAAAAATGAGATACAGTGAGGAAAAAAAAAATTTCTTTATCAGAAAAATTCATGAAAAAATATGCAGCCACTCCTCTGTATTACACTCACTAACTATTTTTTCCTCATTTGTGTATCAGCTGACCCTCTGCTTTTTAGAAAATATTTTCTCCTAACATTTTCCAGCTTATATGCAATTACATTCAGTAAATAATTGTTTGCATTGTTTTCATTCCCTTATGACATGGCTGTAAAATTAAGTAAATGTTTTCAGTGTTGGAAAAACTTTGGATCTTTAAACACATTCCATGAATCAAAGCTTTACAGATACTCAAAACTTAAACTTTGCATTTAATTTTGGGTCTTTAAAAACATTCCATGGTCAAAGCTGTATTAATACCCACATTTTAAACTTCGTATCTTTAACAACATTCCGTGAATCAAAATGTTAATGATATTTACAATTTAAATTGGATTTAAACTTTGAATTTTTAGAAGCATTCCATGAATCAAAGCTTTACTGGTACTCACAATTTAAAAAGCATTGCACAATCAATACTACCTTCATTTTCAAATACAGAAAATTTCTTGACACCAATTAAATTCATTTTACATAAATGAATATGCTCATAAAAAGTGGTGGAAATAGAGGTGAATAAAAATAGAAAGGCATGAACTTACAACAGGCAGTTGTTCCATAAAAGTATAGCTCCCAGAATGAACCACTATTTTGCAAAAATTTGACAAAAACCTAGTAAAAAGAAAATAACAATGACATGTATTCATTAAAAAAATGAGAGAAATTTATTCAATCAGCTGGGAAAAAAGTAATTTTAAAACAGGACTTTTAGATAAAGTTTATACATAGTGTCAAATGCAATATACTTCCATACCTTTAGTGCCAGAACAGCGCACCTAGAAAATCAGAAGTCATGTCAGTACAGTGGCTGCCACTTTTAAGGTTCACTGGTTATAACACTGAAAACTGAAAATCCTGGTACAAACTGAACTCAGAAAATTTTTAATTCTTGTTCAGAAAATTTAAATGTTTTATTTCAGTAACTTTTTGCTCATAAAATTTAAAAATTTAATTTCAGTAACAGTGGCTCTTAGCTGGACCAATCTTGAATGTTCAGCAAACATTAATGTTAATGTTTTCACGTAGTCTCCATCATAAAACTATTTGCTTAAGTGTTGTAGCTCCTGAAGAGCACTGTGCTTCAGATCATTATCATATGCAAAATTCCATTCTTGCAATGCATCCCTTACAGGACCAAAAAGGTAGTACAGTGGTCCCAGATGCTGTATCTAGCATATGAGGGGGTGATAAAGAACAAGCAGTCCATTTTAATTATGCACTTGCTTTTTGTGTTCAGAAACTGGTGTGACATCTGGCATCATTGTGAAGAATATTTACATTTCCAGTGGGCATAACTCTGTATATGATGTTTTGCAATTTTTGTAACTTTACCATGTTCTGTTCAGAATTGTTCATAGTGCCTTTCGCTATGAAGTCTACAACTACGTCTCTATCATATATCGTTGTTCAATTTTCGCCAATTTGCGATGAACATACTCTATCTTTTAACTACGTCTCTATCATATATCGTTGTTCAATTTTCGCCAATTTGCGATGAACATACTCTATCTTTACGTCTCTATCTTTTGAATTTCTTTGTGCATGGTGACCCCTGATGATGCCATTTCATAAACTTCATGACTTTTGCAGTGAAGTCCACGACTAAGTCCTATCTTTATCCCAGAAGACAGTTGCCATGACTTTACCCACAGAAGGTTGTCTTTTGTATTCCTTTGCACATAATGACTCTTGATGATGTCATTCCATGAACTTCATGCATTTTGCCATAAAGTCCACAACAAAGTCTCTATACTAGAAGATGGTTGCCTTGGTTGATGGTTGCCTTTACCCTCTGATGGTGTGCTTCCTTCAACCATCTTTTTATTTCACGGTCATAAAGGTGGACCCAAGTCTCATCACCTGTGATGATGCATGACAGAAATGCATCACCTTCCTCCTCCTCATAGCACTCAAGAAGTTTTGTACAGATGATTTTCTGGAATTCTTTGTGTTCATCTGTCATAATGTTTAAGACAACTGTGCACAAACCTTTCTGTAGCCAAGGTCTGTGATCATGGAAATGACTTTGCTGGTTTCCTAGTACCAAACTTGATGCAGCATCATGTTGTGATGTGATGGGTTTTCTTAACCAGAACATTATTATGGCCTTTGTTCTCTGTTGTCACTTAATGCCACTGATGAGGCACTTTGGGATTTGTCTCTGCCATTGGTTTCAGCACTTTTAAAGTATCTGACACAACATCTAACTGTGTTGATATCAACAGAATCATCACTATAAATATTTTTCAGATGTAGGAATTTCAATCAGGCTCACTCTCTTTGTGATAAAAAATTTAAACACCACTCTCTGTTTCATAAACAGTGCTTCCTGAACATTCTTTGAAAGCTCTGTCACTTTAACAGTATCCCTTATTCTCACATTTCTAATTCTGCTCTTTCTGCTGACACATCTACCCCAGCATCTTCATTTCAGTAATTTCAGTAACATTTAGGCTTTTCACCAAATATAATATCTTCCTGAGTCACATTCCGTATTAACTTTCAGAAATCAGACTGCAGTACTGAATTGTCTTTTAGTTCACTGTTCTCCATGTAACACCTAAGAAAACTTGAAAATTGTAATGCCCTGGAGTGGGAACTGAATGGGCACCTCACAATTTCCATTCAACTGTGCTACCATTACACCACGTAGGGCAATGAAGTTCCAAGTGATGGAAGCTAAGTAATTAAAATTTAGGAAAACTGAACTTCAGATTTGCACTAGTCAAAGCAATCCAATGCTCTCTCTAGGCATCTACAACCCTTTCTTACACTGAATGAATGCAGATATTATCATAAAAATCAAGGAAGAAATACTCTTCACAAATACTGGGTTGATGCATAAGTTCATGCCGTTTTATTTCACGAGTATTTCCCAGGTTAGTAGTGAAGGTGCAGATGGCCAGTTGTATATCAACATGTAGCCAGTAATATCGTGTATCTAAATCATATTGCATTGTGTGATTGTGGCTAATGGTTTTTTGGTTTTCAGTTCCAGAATTATGGAGTGTCAAATAGAGAAGAATGAACATTTCTGACATCTGCTCCTCTATGAGTTTAACAAGAGATCTACAGCTGCCAAGGCTACTTGATAAATCTATGCTGTGTATGGGGAGGATGCTATTGCTTCAAGGACAGCCCGCAAATGGTGTGAGTAGTTCCGAAGTGGCAATTTCGAACTCAATGACTCTCCACGCTCAGGTCATTCATCTCACTTTGATGAGGATTGTTTCAACCATCTCATCCACTTGGATCCATGTCAAACCACACGTGAATTGGTTACTGAGATAGACTGTGATCAGGCCACAGTGGTGCAACACCTGGAACGTATGGGAAAGGTCCAGAAATTGGGGTCTTGGGTGTCTGACACTCTCACCGAAGGCATCAAGAATCAGTGTGTCATCATATGTGGTTCCTTGCTTGCCCATTATCGCGAATGTTCTTAGCAACACAAACCCTATCTGTCACGTATTGTTACTGGAGATGAAAAGTCGCACCTGTATATGAATTACAGGCATCGGAGGGAATGGTTAAGCCCAAACAAGACCCCCACACCACGTCCAAAACATGACCTTCATCCTGCGAAGATCATGTTGCGTGTCTGATGAGACATGGAAGGCATTATTCACTAGGAAATACTGCCGAGGAATCGGATCATTAATGCTGCACTCTATTGTGAACAGCTCTGCCATGTGGAGAGAGCAATTCAGCAGAAACGGCCACACCGGCGCCATGGTGTCCTTCTCCAACATGATAATGCACGCCCTCACAATGCAAACATGACCAAAATGGCCATTCAGGACACGAAATGGGAGATCCTTCCACATCTGGCCTATTCCCCAGATGTTGCCCCTTCAGACTATCACCTGTCCCAATCTCTGTCGAATGCACTCTGTGGCAGAATGTTCGACAATGATGTTGATCTCCAGAATTTCCTTGATGATTTCTTCACAGCAAAACCTGCACATTTTTTCAAGAATGGCATTGCAGACCTATCCAGATGTTGGGACACCATCATGAATGGGGGGGATACATAGTTGATTGATTCCATTTTCCCTTCTGACGTAATACATTCATGTAGTGTGGTAAAAAAGAAAAGACATGAAATTATACATCAACCTAATACATGGGAAACTCACAAATACATAATCTTCAGCAAGGAGACGCAGGTTCAGTTCCTGCTTTAGGGCAATGTAATTTTCAAGTTTTCTGAGGAGATGTTACATGGAGAACAATGAACTAAAAGCAATTTAGTACCACAATCTGATTGCTGAAAATAATGTACTTTTGAATTTCTTATGAAATTGTGAAGAATATTTCTTCCTTAATTTCAATGAAAATACCATATTTTCTTAGCTTTACCATTTTCTATTTCCTTTATTCTTTGCTGAACTTCATCATTCAACAACAAGGTTTCTTTATCAATTCTGTGCCTTTTCAAAGCCACTACTGGAATCTCACTCCCTTACAGTTTCAACACTTCAACATTTCCCCCATCTAAGGTGTATAGCCCTGGCATGTTTTTCACAGAGACAGGGAAGTATATCTGCACATTACTTATGGGGAACTCCTGGCCTTCATTGCTTTTCCACAGATCCTCATTTCATAAGGTTATGGTAAAAGTTTTATGACTGGACACCTTGTTAAAGTTGGCAAGGAACTACTGGTGTATTTACATATTTTACTTAAGTTTAAATAACCAGAAAATGGCTTGAGTACATTTATTGCATAGATACATGTAATGCATTAACAAAACTGAAAACAATGTTTTCATCTGAAGAAAATGCTACTTTTCTGGTGGATAGAGCTGAAATAGATTAATAGATTCTGTGCTCATACAAAGTAAATGCAATGCATTTGTAATTCATTACCATGTTACATTCCTATTTTTTCACAAACTGAGACTTTCCAAAGCAAAATTTGATGTTGCTTGTAGTCATACATATGATACACAAAAAGAAAGAGTTCACAAGTGATGTATTATTATAAACCCATAAAACAACATCAATCCTAAGTTGAATCCCTCACCCCCTCCACTTGCAAGAAGTTGGGTTGACCTATGCTTAATAAAATGCATAAAAGTATACAAAGAAACCATCAAAAGTCACCAACAAATAACAAATTCAGTACATGCCACATACCATTACTTTTAAAATACTAAAAAAAAAAAAAAAAAAAAAAAGTCCAAAGCCATTCTTAAAATATGAAACTAGGCATCTGCATAAACTTAAGACAGCATTCACAGTTCAATTCTTTAAATAACTTAAATTCTGTGGAAGAAATATTCTGCTCGTAATACGTGGAAATATGGTATCAAAGTTACTTGACAAACAGTAAATAAAGGCAATTCAGATATGTCTGATCGCTGTCTTTAAATAACTAATCTTTATAAAATTACCTGTTTTTTATTAATAACAACCGAATGCATGAGGCACATTATTTTAGGTATCATAATTCCATGATCTTTTCTTATGCTGAGTGGTATACTACTCATGTAGAATTTGCTAATACATTTCCATACAGATGATTCATATGTAAGAAAAAATCAGTCAGTTGATTAGTTTCAGTTTTTCTTTTTTTCACAACATAATGCAACTAAGCTTAATGACTGAATGGGCTTCTGTTTAGAGAAACATGTCACAAGAAGACCAACCAACAAAGGGCTTTGATCTTTTGGTTCTCTTCTGATGTGTTTCTCCAAGCAGGAGTGTATCAGGTGAGTGTACTTAATTGCTCCATATTACAAGACTTCGTGAAGCAAACTGTGCAGAAACCAAATGAAAACTTAAGTAACAGGCATTTTTTTTAAATTCAGTTTTCATAATTTTTTAGGGAATTAAGGAATAATGTAGTTGAGAGAAGTAATAAATTTCTCATATCACACATTGGCTATGTTACAGGAAAGTAAATGATGGGACATTTTAGTAATTAACTTCTATTCTCCTCAGTCATGGAATCAGGCATGTGGCATTAGCAACAGTTGTTGCCAGATCCTAAAATAGCTTTCGAAATGATAGGGATTTGATGAGGTGCATCTGTATTGCAAGTGTTAGGGGGAAAGGTGAAGTTCAATGCTTTCAAGGTACCTAAGGCACTTCCAATCACTAAAAAAGCTGCACATGTTACATTTTGCCAATTAGGAATAGCAGAAGCATCGCTGATAGTTAAAACTGAAAGCAAGGTGGAAATGGTGCCTTTCTTGACATTGGAAATATGTTTCACCAAACGCCGATTGATGCTGCAGTATGAACTACCAAAGCCGTCTCAATTACTAGCAGGCCTTAGTCCTCGTTTCGCGACATCACCATCAGGGTCATAACAAACGCTGCCGTGACTTCCATCTTAGCTAGCAGTGAGGTTACAGCGAGGCGATATCAGAATTCTAATTTTTCGTAACTTTGCAATATCAATGGAAAAAAGTTATACATTTTGGTAAATGCAAAACATTTGGTAAAAATCAAAACAAAAACACATTATCAGCCATGGAAGCGAAGAATTCGGTGATTATTTCATATCTACAAACTAATTCAGGTGTAAAAGAGCTTTAACATTTTCTTTTTACAATGGGTTGTTGTTTTGCACAAATTTACCGGTATTACCATAGGAACCATGCTTTTTATTCATTTTTTTAAACAAATTATATTCTACTTCATCTAAATAAGTTAAGAAGGGGAAAAAAGGCAAAACTTAAAAAAAAAAACTTTATATGATAAGTTAATGAGAAACATTCCATGCATCCCTTTAAAATTGCAGTTATTGATATGGTAATTCCATATTCTTTCAGGAACAATGTGCGGCTGATACATATTTCTTTTATTTCAGCATGACGTCGGAAAAGTATATTTATAAATATTTTGTACAAAGTAAGGAAACCGCACCGGAAAAAAAAAAAAAAGCTATCCATGATGATTAATAAGCTTAATGATTCATGAAACATGGCTTAAGCCTAATGATACATAAAAGGCTGCTTAAACCTACTTAGTTTCACGGGAACTATTACGTCTGGAAAAAAAAAAAAAAAAAGTCTAGAAAAAAGTCTAGTTCATCAATTCAAAAGAAATATACAATCTAAACTAATGAAAATACTAACTTCTCTTCAAATCTTCATATCACAATCAAGTCTTGAGCACTCTTTGTATAAGATACACACCGAGCAAACAGACTGTTTCTCAGTTTCAATCACAGTGGGGTTTGTTTGTTATGACCCAGTTGCTGACGTCACAAACGGGGAAATCGCATGGGTTTAGGCCTCTAGTACTCGATATGGCTTTGGTACTACCGATGCAGTGAGAAACACCCAAGAAGTGTTGACAGGGGTAGAGTAAACACTTTGTGAATCCAGGGATTTGTTTGGATCACTGTCTATAAAAATGAGATTGAGATGACATGAAGATGGTTTAACTGCAGTCCTATTACAGCCAAAGGATTTGAAGATACAGCAAACTTTATTTGTGAAGGAAGGGTTGATGAGCATAGAGCCAACACTATGTGTGAAGGAAGGGCTGAAGGGCATAGTACCAACACTATGCCCTTCAACCCTGTATCTCACAAATCCAGATCTCACAAGACCAGGTGAATGAATTTGTGTATTTAGAAAGCATGTATGAGAGAAAAAAAAATTAGATCGTGAAATTAGTTGGCCGGTGAATTCATACAAATTAGATGGTGAAATTAGTTGGCAGGTGAATTCATACAAATTAGATGGTGAAATTAGTTGGCAGGGGAATTCATACAAATTATATATTCATACAGCATTGCAAATGTCAAATGTCATCCAGCTGCTTAATTATTCACATGCCATTTAGACATAATCTATATTTTGAGGTTACTCACCTTTATTCCCAAAATCTTTTAGGAGGTTTTCGTTTCTACACATTTCCAACACGTATTTTTCTTATTTACATTGTGCTTCAAGGCCGCAAAAAAAAACCCCAAAAAAACAACAACATATTTTTCAACTCACGCAAACTTCATTCCCTTCCCTTCTTTTCCCTATGACCAAATTCGGATTCAAAATAATGTACCACTAATATACAGAACTGAACTCCCTAAAATACTTAAATCTAATTAAAACTTCAATCAATAAAAACCTATATTACACATTTCCTAAAGCGTCAAATTATGGGATACCCATAATTTTTTGCCCATAATTATTTACAATTACACATCAGTGCCCAATTAAAACAAACCTAAATACCTGACACAACCACTATACTCGACAGTCATGGACCTCTCTCCACTCAGAAATAAGCATAATATCCTAGCACTTTCAGCCTCTGCCCAGGCCATTCTCAAAGAGCAGACGCAACAGATGCACCACCCGTCACCACCCACAAAACGTAGCGAATGTTCCAGTGCTCGCGCAGCATCATCTCATTCTCGTTTTCCGTCGTTCAGGCGTAGTGGCACCATCTATCAGATGACCCAATAGCCTTCTTTTCCTTTCGTACTTATAAATATCTGTTCGATAGCTGATCGTATTTGATTCTTGAAACTAATCATCTTATATTTTAACATATTTTTATTTTTTTATGTTACATCATTTTTTTTTCTTGCCTTTCCCCCTCTGTTCTTCTCTGCAGCTTTCCTTTCTGATCAAATCCTTCCAATATGTGTTTAAGCTATTAGGATCATTAACGTTGCATAACCTGTGTCTACTTTTTTCAATCAACACTGTCTCCGCCAATCTCAAATGCCTTTCCGTACGACAATTCTTAATAATTTTTATTTCATCAAACTTTGGGTATTGCTTTTGTTCAATACAATACTGGACCAATTCAGTTTTTGCTTCTTTTTTCTGCCAATTCCGTAGGTGCTGTTTTAAACGATGTTTTAGTTTATTTTTAGTGCTTCCTATATATGATACTGTAGGATTGTTGCTTATAGGAATTTCGTAAATGCCAGCTCTGCCCAAGCACTTCTTGTTTTCTTTTGTATTGATTACAAAATTTTTAATGGTATGCACCTTATTGCCCAATTGTAAATTATACCCATTACACAATTTATTCATTTCAGCTGAAATTCCTTTTATGTACGGAAACGATCCAATATATTTAATCTGCTTATTATTATTTCTTCTTATGTTTGAAGAATTAATACAATTGTTCTGCACTTCCTTAATCCATTTTTTTATTTTTTTACTGGGATACCCATAATTTTTTGCAACATCTGTAATATATTTCAATTCATCCTTTCTGTATTGCCTATTTGACATGTGCGTAAAAGCTCTTTTTATTAAAGTCTTAATACTGTTACATTTATGAGCATATGGATGATAAGAATCATATGGTATAATCACAGGTACGTATGATGATTTTCTGTAAACGGTATAATCTAATGTGTTGGGTTGTTTTGTAATCTGTACATCAAGGTAAGCCAAGGTATCCTGCTGTTCAACTTCAATCATTACTTCAATGGATGGATACTCTTCTTTAAATTTTTTAGCTATGTCTTCTAGTTCTGTGGAATTCAATTTTGATAAGATGAAAATATCATCAACATATCTGCAATATATTAATAATGGTTCATTCAGGTTATTTATCACTTGGCTTCAATATCTGTCATAATAACTTCTGCAAATAATGTAGATAGGGGTGATTCCATAGGTCCTCCTGTATTTTGCTTATAAATAATATCTTCAAATACAAAAACATTATTTTCATTGGTAGATCTATTCCGTGATTCAAATTTCTTAATTAGCCTATGTACTAAGAGGGGTGGAAAGCCATGCAATTTGCCAATGTTGATGATGTTCTGATATTCGTTTTGAAGAGCAGAAGGGCTGTTGCAAATAAGGTTAGCTCTGTGGATGTATGCCTTTAAAGCAGCCAATTTGTATTTACCAAAGGTGCAGGAATGGGTGGCAGAAGATTTCCTGTAAACAGAGAGGCCAAGTGAGAAGTCTGGGTTGATGTTGATCTTAATATCCAGAAAACTAAAATTGTTGTCCACCTGTTCTTGAGACGAGAATCTTATATGAGGGAATTTTGAAGTTATAGAGGACAAAGTAGCTGAGTTCCTGGAAAAAAACAATTGCATAAGACTAAAGGCAGACAACACTGAAAAACTATGTAAAGCTGTTACTAAGTTTTCCAAAAAAATTTCTCTGAAATCTTTCTTTGGAGACATCTCCTCCAGCTTATTACCGTACTCCCAGGTTGATTTTACAGATCAAGCCACATAAAGTTGGACATCCCATTAGGCCCTTAATTAAAAATACCTTTTCTCCAGCAGTCAATCTTGAAAGGCAATTGGTCAAATGTTGCAATGTTCTAACAAAAAATCATCCTTATTATGTTGTGTCAACCAAGGACTTCATCCAGAAACTCCCTTCATCCATCAATCCTCAAGATTTCCTGTACACTTTTGATGTGGATTCATTATTTTCTTCTGTTCCTTTCTTTGATGCCTACATGCTCAAGGTCAAAAAACTAATGGAGCACCATTAACTTCCTGGGGAGCTCATCAAAGATCTTTATGACTGTTTTGATTCATTGAATAAGTATTCTTGTTTTGTATACAATGGTACCTACTACTAACAAAAACAATGTGCACCAATGGGCTCTCCTCTTTCTCCCTTACTTGCTGAAATTTATTAGCAGAATATTGAAAAATTAATCGTTGCCCCATCCCCCTTAAAACCCTCCATTTGATTACAGTATGTTGATGACATCTTCGTCATTTGGCCACACCAGAAGCACTCTCTGTTTGAATTTATGTCCTCTATAACTTCCAAATTCCCTCATATAAGATTCTCGTCTCAAGAACAGGTGGACAACAATATTAGTTTTCTGGATGTTAAGATCAACATCAACCCAGGCTTTTCACTTGGCCTCTCTGTTTACAGGAAATCTTCTGCCACCCATAATATCATCCCTTACCATTCTTGCACCTTTGGTAAATACAAACTGGCTGCTTTAAAGGTGTACATCCACAGAGCTAACCTTATTTGCAACAGCCCTTCTGCTCTTCAAAACGAATATCAGAGCATCATCAACATTGGCAAATTGCATGGCTTTCCACCCCTCTTAGTACATAGGTTAATTAAGAAATTTGAATCACAGAATAGATCTACCAGTTTACTGCCTGAACTTTCCACCACTCATCAGTTTGTGGGCACTTTGCCCTTTAGCCTGACCTTCACTCACAAAGTTTGCTCCATTTTCAAGTCTTTTGGCTATAGGATTGCTGTTAAACCACCTCCACATCTTCTTAACCTTATCCTTAAAGACAGAGATCCCAATAAACCCCTAGAGTTGGGGGGGGGCTACTCTGTCCCTGTCAACACTTCCACAGGCATTACCCACTATATTGGTAGTACTTACCGAAGCATCAACCGGCGATTGGTGGAACATATTGCTGATGTTAAGAAAGGCAACCCTTCCACCTCCCTTTCAATTTTAACCATCAGCGATACATCCGTGATTCCTGATTGGCAAAATGTTAAATGCATCTCTCCGTTCAGCAATCGGATAGCCCTCAGGTACCGCGAAAGCATTGAAATCTTCCTTACTCCTAACACCTGTAATACAGAAGCACCTTTTAACATACCTATCATTTGGAAAGCTATTTTGAAATCTGGCAACAACTGATGCTAATACTACGTGTTTCATTTCATGGCTGATGAAGTTAGATGTTGCTACCGAAACGTCCCACCACTTGTAATTTTTACATGACTTAAGCGTGATGTGTCAACAT
This sequence comes from Macrothele yani, assembly GCA_039090855.1. Taxonomy (NCBI): domain Eukaryota; kingdom Metazoa; phylum Arthropoda; class Arachnida; order Araneae; family Macrothelidae; genus Macrothele; species Macrothele yani. The sequence continues at coordinate 154,080,624 of CM077011.1, forward strand.
CAAGAATTATTCTAATGTTTTGTGTGTTGCATGTTTCACTGCCAATTATTCTTACTATGATTAAAAGACCACATCTGCACTGACTTACAAGAGTGAAGTGTCATAAATGGATTTCATAAACATTCGAATCTCTGTATTGTGTTTCATGGAGAACAGATGGGGTACCTCTACTAGATCAAAATGAAACTGCTGCTCCTGTTTATCAACTGATTTTTGCATCACACCACATTGAAAAAAAATTAAATACCTGTGCATTTATACTTGACATGAATTTGGCACTATTTTAATCATAATTTAAACATAAATCTACACATGCTACTGAAAAAGAGGAACTACACACTACTTAAAAAATGGCTGGAGTTTTTAAGTGGCAGAGAAACAGAAAAGTACTGTATTACCACATTGCCAGGAGAATAGCACACTGGCGTCTGCTAAGTACTTGAATTTTCTTAACGATATTTTTAATTAAACATAAAAACAGATCAATAAATGCAATTTAACTTAATTAATAACCGTTACAAAGCAGTACTAGTATGCTTGAAAATGCAAACCTAATTTGCTGGCACATGCTCCGAAACTTTTGTTTTAGCTGCAAAATTGTAAAGTCTTTGTTCTCATCAGCAACTGACAATACAGATGCCCGATAATGCTGAAGATACCGAGAAATACTACCTTTCAATGCTTGCATTACAAGGCCTGAGAAGATAAAAAGGATTTGCAATTATAAAATGCTTCACATAATGAAATTTAATGCACTCATATCGTTAAAAAGGCTACAATTCTTGATTTTTACTTAAAACTTCAAATACAAAGAATGATTTGCAATTATAAAATGCTTTACATAATGAAATTTAATGCACTCATATCATTAAAAAGGCTACAATTCTTGATTTTTACTTAAAACTTTAAATACAAAGAATGATTTGCAATGATTTTCATTATAGGCAAAGGAAACATTTCCTAATAGCTTTTTGTCAATTTCCAAATGTCAACAAATCAATCTGAATGCTACTGAAGCAACAGAAATTATTTTAAAAGTATTACAGAATCAAGAATTTATATAAACCTCAATAATTAAAAGCACGTGTGGTACTTTATTATAATGAAAACTGCTTTTTAAATGTTTTTGCACAATTGTCAAAGGTGAAAGTAAGAGTAAATGCAATATATTCTTTAAAATAAATTAATACATCAAGGTTTGCTAGTTGATTTTAAACCTAAGGGCTAGGAATAATAATTCTGAAGTAAGTAAACATGATTCGTGTTCCTAAACTTATCTAAAACACACCATGTGTTGCCAAAATATGAGTAACATAAAGATGAAAATATTTTGCTTTAATAAGGTGTAGGCCATCTTCAATTTGTATCATAGTATTCAGTCTGTATGATAAAATTTGCAATTCTGATCAATTTCAAGGAGCTATTCTTGTGCAACTGTCTTGAATTCTTACAATAATGTTGGACCCCAAGAACAATTCTTCACACAACATTTCATGTCATCCCACAAGTGTTTACTTTGTTCTGAACTGGCAAGTCTACTACAGGCAATATTCTCAAACCAAGTGACCGTAAACCTTGCTATATGACAGGGAACATTGTCTTTCTGCAACCGATATGGCACTTCAGCACAGAATTTCTTAAATGATCTTGCTATATGACAGGGAACAGCATCTTTTTGGAACTAGTATGGCACTTCAGCATGGAATTTCTTAAATGACCTTGCCACATGACAGGGAAAATGGTCTTTCTGGAACTGACACAGCACCTCAGCACAGAATTTCTTGAATGCAGGAAGTACCAATTACCTGGGATGCTGAGGTACACCATTTCACTAGTGGTTATGTTGATAAAAAGCAGTGTGTGTCCAATTCTATATAGCACACACACACACACACACACACACACACACACACACACACACACACACACACACATACATACAGAAAAAAAAGTAAGAAAGAAACAAGTACCCCCAACACCACCGTACTTTAAAGATGGAAAAATACACTCTTCCTCATAGCATTGGTACAGCTTCTCAACTAGATCTTTGTTCTTCCACCCCACGAAAACAGACCACAGCAAAATTTACTGCTTTAAGCCTAAGGCACTAATTTCCAGGTGTTCAGAGCCCAATTTATTTATTTATTTATTTTTTAGTGGGTGGCAATTCACCCATAGAAATTTAGTATAAACAATATTTTATGCACTGTTTGCACACCAGCACTCTGAAGTGCAAGACCTTAGACCTCTCGATAATTGAAGCGCAGCTTTTCTAGAAAGTCTTCTTGTTCAACACATGTTACAGTACTGATACTCCTTTATGCCAAAATATGTGGCCTCCTGTACTGCGGTTCGACCCTGGCATTTTCATTCAATGTCCATTTCTACAATGTCCCATTCTGAATAGAGCTGTGAATGGCACTGCTTTAGAAACACATCTTGTGTGCCACCATGCAATATGACACACACAACCTGTCCATGTTTAAGGTTCAGCTCTACAGGCCATTTCAATTGAAACTGTACATGCTTGTCTCCTTTCTATGGGTACTTCCATAGAGCATTACTTATGTCTCCAACATAGCACCTGTTTGCATACTTTCCGCATCAGCTATATTTTCTCTGGGGTCTTCCAGTGTTTTGGGCCACACAGTGCATGTCAACATGGATACGTTGGTTTTGAATCTACTTGTATCTTAGTGCCTTTTGAAAAATGATATCACATTGACTGAGTGGTGTAGTTTTAAGCCAGTAGGTATACTGACTCAGAAACGAGAGAAAACAGGGCGCACCTATTTTTTAAGAACACAGAGCTTTAAGAAATTCCTACATATTAGGTGCTTGAATTAATTCCCGCTGTTTTTTGCCACACAAACACCTGTATGTTGCCACAGAATGGTACAGGATAGTCTATTCAAAGTAGTGTCCGTTGGCAGCTACGACCCTTTCCCACCGTTGGGGCAACAAATGGATTCAGCGGTAGAAAAATGCAGGTTCTTTCAAGGCAAACCATTCATTGAGCCATTTTTGGATATCTGCGACAGAAAGGAAGTGCTGCTCCGACAGGCCATGTTGTAGCGACCGGAACAAATGGAAGTCCGAGGGAGCAATGTCCGGGGAATAAGGCGGGTGGGGTAAGACGTCCCAGCCAAGTGCCTCCAAGAGTTCCTTCACAGATTTGGTGACATGTGGTCTAGCGTTGTCGTGGAGAAGAATAACCTTGTCGTGTCTTTTGGCGTATTACGGCCGTTTCTCCACGAGTGCACGTTTCACATCGAGTAATTGATGTCGGTACCGTTCAGCATTGATGGTTTCACCGGGTTGCAGCAGCTCAGAATACACAACACCGACTTGAGCCCACCAAATGCACAGCATCACCTTCCTGCCATGGATGTCAGGTTTAGGCGTGGTGGTTGATGGTTCGCCGGGATGAACCCATGATTTCTTGCGCTTAAGATTGTCGTAACGAATCCATTTTTCATTGCCATTCACTATTCGATGCAAAAACGACTTCCGTTTGTGTCATTTGCAGCAGCAACTCACACGTGGTTTCACTTTTGGTGATGTAGCTTTCCCCATGTGGGATGCAGTTTCCGAGCTTCTGGATCATTCCCATTGCCTTTAAACGTTTGCTAACCGTTGACTCATCAGCCCGTAGTGTTTCAGACAACTCGTGGAGCTTCTGACATATATCCTCGTCCAATAAGGCCTCCAATGCGCCATCTTCAAACTTTTTCGGCTGCCCAGGGCGCTCTTTGTCCTTCACGTCATATTCGTTGGCTTTGAAGCGTCGGAACCACTTTCTGCATGTTGTTTCCAATAGGGCATGTTCCCCATAGGGGTGCACCAGCAAACGATGACTTTCCGCTGCAGATTTCTTGAGATGAAAGCAGAAGAGTAATGCTTCCCGCAAATGTTTTTTTTTTTTGTACGAAACTCGGCATCGTGAATGCAATACAAACTCGTGTTCTGTGCCCTCCGATCGCGTGTCACACACTGCTTCGCCCAGACTACGGACGGTATTGCGATATACCGTAGCTGTCGATCACGGAACGTTGTGTTCTGGTGGTCCAAGAAAAACCCACATTATGTCGCAGAATTGGAACATCATCGTCCGCATGTCATGATATGGGCTGCAAGGTATGTGCATACGCAAGGGAGGTCATGTGTGGCCCGGGTCACAGCGCACTACTGCTGCGCTCTATTGGGCAACAGCGGGAATTAATTCAAGCATCTAATATAAGAAATTCAAGAATAACATTGAATAGTTATTTGGAGTGATACGCACAATCATGCTCACGCCATATTAAAAAATCTGCATTTCTTTTTGGATTTTGTCATATATTTTAGAAATCCTGTCACTCCCAAAATTTTCAATTGGTATGGAATACTTTATTTTGAAAAACAAGGTTTCTTTGGGAAATTCATATCCTACTGTCCCGCACCCAAGTTGATCCTATAGTTAATGCACCTCCTGTACAATGATAGACCCAACATGATTACATACATGATACACAATGTATACTTCCATAAGACAGCACAAAAAGACAGTAAGAAGAAATGTAATACAGTTGAACTCCCTTATAACGAGCTTGCGTAATACAAAGTTCCATATAAACTGAAGTTTTTATAGATCCCTTGAACTCTGTAACATTCTCCCTTGCAGACCTACCAATTTTCTGGAATTGAAATCCGTAAAAAATTTCAGTGAACTTTGAATCAATATGTCAGATTGACTAATGTATCAAACATATTCATGAAATGTATTGAGCTGAATGATTAAGAAATCAATTCGTTATGAGAATCATATGTCAATTTCATACGCTATACAAGTAAAATGTTAGGCAACATTTCTCGCTTATAGCAATTAAAATGGAGTTGAAACATAATTAAGTCATTAGTACACGATCATTACGCTACATATACGTAAAAAAATAATTTGAAACAGTGGAATTATAGCTATAAGCAATATATTGCAGTGACTTCTTACCTTAAGTTACGAGTGGTTTTGAACTCAAATTTTTGTGTCAGTATGCTAAAATACCTTTACAAAAGCACCCCCCCCCCTTGTTTTGATAGTTATTACCAATCTTAAACTTACAAAGTTTATTTCCGAGTTGTTCCAAATTATGATCAGGGGAATCAGTAGCATACAGGAGCTGTAGTCCTTTGAATTAATTATTGTCTTCGAAAACTGTTTAGGTAATATATATATGGCCCTAATCTATTTGGTTGAAAAAAATTAAAAAATATGTTGCTCCGTAAAACAACCATAAAACAAGTACAATTTCTGTAAATTTTACGGGTAAACCATAAAACTTGGCAGATATGCTCTTGTTATTTTAACTGCATATTACGAACACATTTTTTTGGGGGGAAACTGCATGTAACAAAGTTCAGCACAGTTATCAAAAAACAAAATAAGTGGTATTCACCCAATTTTTATCTCTTCCTTTCTCACTGGAAAACTAGGAATTACCTGCTGTTGACAATACACCATGGTTCCCCTTACAGATAGGTAAATTTTCATGAATAAAATAATTGAGTGTAATCTGTATTATGATGATACATATAAGTATCCTCACTGCTGAAATCCCGTACCTATCATCATCATCATCATCATCATCATCATTGTCAACCATTATCAATCCACTGCTGGACGAAGGTCTCCCCAAGTTTCCTCCACAACGGTCTGTCTTGTGCCAGTCTCCTCCATGTCACCCCTGCATACTTTCGAATTTCATCCACCCATCTCCCATGTGGTCTTCTTCTGGGTCTTTTCCTGTCCCTTGGAATCCAATCTAAAATTTCGGCTGTCCATCGATGATCTGTCCTTCTGGCAGTATGTCCAGCCCATTGCCATTTCAGGGATTTAACTCTGATCATGATGTCTTCCACTCTTGTCATTTTTCGGATCCACGAGTTCCTCTTCTTATCTCTCCTGGTTACACCAAGCATGCACCTCTCCATGCTTCTTTGAGTTGTCTGCAGCCTTTGTATGTCTCTTTTAGTTAAGGTCCATGTCTCTGCACCATACGTAAGCACTGGAAGGATGCATTGATCAAACACTTTTCTTTTAAGACATAATGGCATATTGCTCTTGAAAATTATGCTGTTTCTTCCAAAAGCTCTCCAGGCAAGTTTTGTACGCCGATTAATTTCTTCATCAATGTGACCCTCACTTGATATCTGCTGTCCAAGATAAACGTACGTGTCTGTTATCTCCAGCTTTTCTCCATCAATCGATAAATCTTCATTTCTTGTAAAAGCATTGAACATCACTTTTGTCTTCTGAAAGTTCATTTTTAATCCCACTTCTTTACTCTTGTCAGCAAGTTCCTGGATCATACTCTGCAGCTCTGATGGGGTAGTTGCAAAAATGACTACGTCATCAGCAAAACGAAGGTGGGTTAGATAATCTCCATTAATCTTTATCCCCTTGTTTTCCCAGCTCAGCGACTGAAAAACACCCTCCAATGTGGCATTAAAGAGCTTCGGAGATATGGTGTCACCTTGTCTCACTCCCTTTCCAATTTTTACGTGTGTTGTATTTTCAAACAGCCTAATCTTTGCACTTGCATTTTCATAGATGTTATTAATAATATTAATGTATGCATCTTCAACACCGCAGGTTTTCAGAGCCATTGTAACTGCTGATGGTTTCACCGAATCAAAGGCTTTTTCATAATCGATAAAAGCCATGCACAATGGAAGTTCATATTCCCTCGCTCTTTCAATTAGTTCTTTCAGCACGTGGATATGATCTATTGTGCTGTAGCCACTCCTGAATCCAGCTTGTTCTCTCGGTTGAGCCATGTCCAGTGTTACCTTCAAGCGGTGTGAAAGAACTTTAGTGAAGATTTTATAAACTACTGATAGGAGGCTGATAGGTCTGTAGTTTCCGAGATCCTCAATGTCACCTTTCTTATGTAGCAGGATCATTGTAGCGGTGTTCCAATCCTCAGGAATCTTTCCTTCATTAAGGCATCGAGTGAAAATTTGGGCGAGTACTGTTTCGATTTCTCCACTTGCTTCTTGTATGATGTCTACAGTAATTCCATCTTCTCCTGGAGCTTTTCCTCGCTTCATGTTCTTGATTGCATGTGCAACTTCTGCTGGAATGACTGGAGGAACTCTGGTACTGGTATCTTTCATGATGTCTGGAGTGCATGTATCATCCCTTTCATATAATTTGGAGTAGAAATCTTTCACTCTTGTCAAAATTTCGCCTCTATTTCTTGTTACAGAACCATCTTCTTTCTCAGTGCCATAATCTGTTTTCTTCCCTTACTGAGATGTCCCTTTGCTATCTTTAGGCTTTGGTTGTTTTCAATTGCTTTCCTCACTAGTTCACAGTTGAATTTCCTTACGTCTTCAGTGATACTTTTTCTTACTGTCTTGCATAGCTCTATATATTCCACTTTGGAAGTCACATCTTCTTTAGTTGTCCTCATCTCTCTTCTTTTTTGCATCAACATTTTGGTTTTTCCTGATAATTTGTTCACATGCAACTTGTTCTTAGACCCAGCTAATTTTGTTGCTGTTTCCATAAGAGCTTTGGTTACTTTTCTGTTAACTTCAGAGATGTCCACTTCTTCCGATGTTAGGCCTTCTAAAGCAGAGAACCTGTTCTTCAGTTCTAACTTGAAAGTATTATGGTGTTTTTTAAGGTTGGTTATGTCAATAGATTTTGTTTGTCTTATGAGCTTGCCACGTTCAAGTTTAGTGTTGAGGTGCATCTTACATCTCACCAATCTATGGTCACTACCTGTGTTGAACTTGTTTAGCACACTGCAGTCTTCTATGACGAATTTTTTGTTACACATAATAAAATCAATTTCACTTGTCGTCCCATTTGGATGTCTCCATGTCCATTTCCTGTGTGGCTTTTTCTTGAAAAAGGAGTTCAAGATGAAAAACCCTTCTGCCTCTGCAAACTCAACGAGAGTATTTCCACGCTGGTTTCTGTTGCCATGACCGAATTTACCTACTGAAGTTTCATTCTGTTGCCGTTGCCCTATTTTTGCATTGAAATCTCCCATAATTATTTTCAAGTGCTGCTTACCTTTATTATTTAGATGACAAATTTCCTCATAAAATTCTTCAATTTCTTCTTCAGGATGACTTGTGGTGGGTGCATAAGTTTGAATAATCTGAGCCTGGTATCTTTTCGAGAGTTGGATAACTAGTCGTGCAGCTCTGTCAGAGGAACTTTCCAACTTCTACAACTTTATCCTTCAGTTTCTTGTTTATTATAAATCCAACACCACTAGTTCTGCCAGTATCTGTCCCACGATAGTAGAAGAGATGTCCACTTTTCAGTTCGATGAGATCTTCTCCTTTTCTCCTTACCTCACTTAGCCCCACGATGTCCCACTTGATCCTTTGTAGTTCCTCTTCCAATTCAAGAAGCCTTGATTCAGAAGATAGGGAGCGTCCGTTGTAAGTAGCCAAGGTCAGCATCAGATGGCAGCCTAGTCCGGTCCTCCGGGGATTCTTAGCACCCTCTGCCTTCATGTCGCACTGGCCGCTGCCTTGGCCAGGTACATTCCAGCTGCCGGAGACTGAGGGCCAAGATTTAAGTTGTGGAATCATTTTGGAGGGGTTTGGCCATAACTCACCACGCTGGCCAAGCGGGTTGGTGAGTGTGGGATAGAATTTCCTCTAATCCCGATGGTATAGTTATACCGCTATGGGCGGTCGTCAGAGCCTCTTTAGTGGGAACAGGATGCACCACGAGAAGGCGGGGTTGACATTTGTCAAGGAGAGGCTGTGATGTTACGCATCACCTGACCTTACATCCTATACAAAGTTTTAATATCTTAAGGTGATTGCATAAATACAAACATTTTGCACATACTTTTAGTATGTTTTTGTTCTAGTCGACCACCCTCCGCGGCAATTCAAAATTTATATCTCAATCAACATATAACACACACTAAAACAAACTTTAAGTTAAAAAAACATCAATTGAAATAATGCTAAAATAGGTTAAATTAAAACAGAATTTTTCGCAAGGAAATGGCCAAACTCAAACCAGTGAAATCGTGCTCTGCAAGCGCTTTTAGTAGTCTATTACTACATTGGTGTGCAAAAATTAAGGACGAAGAGGAGAAATTAACATAAAAGCAGAATGAGCAGACAGAACGGACTGAAAGACCACTCAGGAAATAGACTAGGATCCGGTACGGTAGGGCATACGCATATATGCAGCATGACGTGGGGGGAGGGAGTGTCGGTAGGGTATAAAGCACACGGGCAGTATACGCTCATCAATTCGGTGAAAGCTATTGCACAGTGTACATCGGTTTGAACAATGTCGAGTTGCTGCCACCGTGTGATATGGCCAACAGGCAATTCAGTAGACGACATCTGGATGACTTTACCTGAGGTCGCGTCATTAGGAAGTTGGAAGAAGGTCGAAGTGTGACTAGTGTGGCTGAGGAGTTCGGGATCGCTCACAGCATCGTTTCATGAGCTTGGAGAGCATTTCAAATGACAGGAACAGCTGTCCGAGAGTTTAGCAGTGGTCGTCGACGAGCAACCACGGCGGCGGACGACCGGTATATTGTCCTACAGGCGAGAAGAGACAGACGGCAGACAGCGGGAGAAATCGCAAGGCACATGCAACAGACAACTGGACGTCCGTTATCGCGTTTTACTGTGGCCAGGAGGCTGCACAAAGGTGGTCTATTTGCACGATGACCAGTACGGTGTGTGCCATTAACGCCTGCTCATCGGAGATGGCAGCTTCTGTGGTGCCAGGAACACAAGAACTGGACACATTAGTAATGGGGTCGAATTCTCTTTACGGATGAGAGCCGATTTAGTCTGACAAGCGATTCTGGATGTATACACATCTGGAGAGAGCAGGGTAACATGCAGTCACATCTCCAACATCATCGAAAGGGACCAGTTTGGAGGTGGCAGAGTTCTCGCTTGGGGCTTTATCATACTTGATAGCCGTACTGACCTCCACATCTTCCAAGGAGGTTCAGTCACTGGTGTCCAGTATTGTACCGAGGTTCTCCTGCCTCACATGCGCCTGTTTAGAAGTGCTGTGGGTCCTGAGTTCCTTTTCATGGATGACAAAGCTACATCTCATCGTACAGTGGCTGTCGCAGAGCTGTTGGAGAGTAAAGATATTCAACGCATGGATTGGCCCGCAAGGTCCCCGCACCTAAATCCAATCGAGCACGTGTAGGACCTTCTCGGGAGACGCTTGGCAGCACGTCACCAGCCGCCAGCAACGATTGCGCAGCTGCAATTGGCGCTACAAGAGGAATGGGCCACGATGCCTCAACAGCTCCTTGACAACCTCGTCCTCAGTATGGACAGACATTGTAAATCCTGCAACGCAGTCAGGGGTGATCATATCCCCTACTAAAGACTGGATTTTTCTTGGCAGCCACCTGTCACGTGGACGTTTCTGTCTTCTATCCAGTTGTGCTCGAAGCTACCTTTTCAACAAAGTGTTTTTGTATCTTTTGGATTCCTTGTTTGGACGGTTTTACTCACTTGTCCCATATTCTTATATCTTGGGGATCTTATGGTATGATTTGAGTCAATGTGGAGCACTTCTGCACGACGTTACATTCGAAAAACTGTCTAGTCCTTAATTTTTGCACACCAGTGTACTATCTTCAGGTAGCCAACTTCTCGAAGTGACAGCACATGTAGAAGTGTACTTATCACAAGTGCATACCTCCCTTGAAGGGAGTGGTCAGCCCTGACACTCCCTTATGGCTTGAGTTTGACCATTCCCTTGAGAAAAATTCTGTTTTAATTTAACCTTTTTTAGCATTATTTTGATTGATGTTTTTTAACTTAAAGTTCGTTTTAGTGTGTGTTATATGTTAATTGAGATACAAATTTTGAATTGCTGTGGGGGGGAGGGTTTGACTCGAACAAAAACATACTAAAAGTATCAATATTTGAATCTTTATGGCAATTAACTACCATTCAGGTGCATTTATTCACATGCAAGTCAATAATGACTTCAGAACTAGAAAGAAATCCAACTTACCCTAAAGGTTGTGTCTTCCTTCAATGAAACACTTCATGCACGTTAGCCAAAACGATTCTTATGCGACTGTCCTTTCAGGCTTCCTCATTCTTCTTATCTTCATGCAAGTTGCTGATGTTATCTGACAGGCTATGAATATTTTTTTTGTTTCATTCTTCGAACACTATATATATATGGTCAACATATCATAGCGTTCTAAGAATGAAAAAATTCATAGCCTGTCAGATAACATCAGCAACTTGCATGCGGATAAGAAGAATGAGAAAGCCCGAAAGAACAGTCGCATAAGAATCGTTTTGGCTAGCTTGCATGAAGTGTTTCATTGAAGGAAGACATAACCTGAAGGGTAAGTTGGATTTAATTCTTGAAATCAACTATGTTACTTTGTTTAAAGTCTCCTGAAATTTCACCAAGGGAAAAGTTCCTCCGTGATAGCACATCTGCAATTATTTTAAGCATAGCATATCCTACATATTTTGTTTTTATAAACTTGCTCAATTTCCTTTTGATCAGCTTTTCTCACTTTTCTAGTCACAATGCCCCCAGTTCATTTATAACTTTCTTCATCAAATCTATTTGATACAGTAATAACACTGCTGACTTCTCCAAGGAAGTAATGGCACCAAGCACAAATCCAAAATTTGATTTATGCAGTAAAATTTACCAACAATTTCAGGATCAGAAAGTAGTTGATTCCCAACTTTAATTGAGGCTGCTTCATTGCTGCCAAATGAACCAATGATCATCTTCATCCAAGGAAAATTCATCCAAAAATGCTCTTTTTATTGAAAATGCTAAAATATGCAAAAATAATGACTCCAAAATAAAAAATAAAAATGCCTTAAAATGACCAAAAACCCTGCAAATGCCATATTATGCAAAAATCACAAAAGAATGCAAAAAAAAAAAAAAAGCCTTAAATCAGCTTAGTTTTACATGAAACACATTTGTATACAGTTGTACAATACTTCACATTGCCAAAAAAAAAAAAAAAATGCAAAATTATAAAATTCTAGTCCTAGTAGCTATTAATAACAGAGATCAAAATAATGTATTGGCAAATCACATACAGTACAGTTAAGTAAATGTGAACCTTAGTGACATAAGCTTAAAATATTGGACTGTGAACCACATAAAAATAAGTGACTAATTAAAGAAAAGTTTCTACGTCCAAAAAAAATTCTTCCATTAATGAACCTACAGAATGAATAAAAAGCACTTTCAACAATTTAATTTTTAAAAAATGATAGATTTACAAAATATGTTAGGAAAATTTTAATTTAAGAATTGGTCATAATAAATGAAGTATCTGGCTACAAAATTTAAATACTTTCTGTGTAAACAAAGACCCTGATATAGTTTCTAATAACTGAGAAGAGGCATTGATAAAGATATAAAAGCCAGACATGTTTGACAATACGAATGAAATCAGAAGATACGAAGAACATTTGAAAGCTGTTCAAGTTAAAATAGAATTTAACCATGAAGAGAATGTTGTCGATTTTCATATATTTATCTGAAAACATAAACAATTAATGTGTCACACATGCACATACAAAAGAAATGATGATGAAAGTAAACAACCTTCTTTACAAGCAGTGCCATGTTCAGAGCCAGATGAAAACTCCTCCAGTTTACGGTAAAGGGATCCAGTTTCAATGAAGCATGACAGAAATTTGGCAAGACTTTCTGGTGTCATACCAGAAATGTAAATTCCACGGTGAATTTCAAATACATTAGCACTCTATAGCAGGAAAGATTAAGGGAACAGATTAAATACAATGCTGAATAAAAAATAAAAAAACGTGATTTCTCATGCATCATAAGTGACTGAATTAAATCACTAATGGAAAAGAACTATTGATGATTTCACAAAAGCATTTGACATTCCTTATGAATAACAAATGAAATAGATTGAAACTGGATAAACTAATTACTTTTAAATTCGTGTACTTTGATATGATTACACTTAAATAAAAAACAAGTTATACTATAAAATGGCTTCTTTTCGTATTTCAAAAGTCAAGTGGAAAATCAGCACTTGATGAAATACAAGGGTAAATTAAAAAGTGTTTATGCGTTTAAAAATCCCCTAAAAAAACACCTATTTTACATTATTAGCACTCTCCAAATGATCTCTCTTTTCTATGTAGTAGCTGTTAATCACTCCTGAATTATATTGAGAAATGAAAAAATTGCAAAGAAAATAAAAAAATCCTTACTTTAAATGATTGTTTTGTAAATTTGCAAAATTTATTTTAGAGGCACTGTGTCATTAATGACTTTCAAAATGAATTCGGTGATTGAAGAAATTAATAAGTATAAATTGGATGTGCTGTGTGTAAGTGAAACCAAAAAGAAGGAAATTGGGATAGAAGAAATGAGTGGCACGGTAAGTTTGTGGTCTGGAGTATTGGATAATGTTAGGGGACTTGGTGTAGGTGTGATTTTAAGTGAAAAGATAAAGAACAATTTGGTTCATTACAGTTGCATTATAGTGAGAGAATTCTCTGGATACATCAGAAAATAAAACTTCAGAGAATAAATAGTAATTGCTGAAGTGAAACTTCGGAGAATAAATAGTAATTGCTAAACTCCTTGTGACTTGGAACCTTCTGATAGGAAGGAGGATTTCTGGGATGAGCTAAAAGATGTTTTGAGCCAGTTTGGTGATAAAGAGAAAGTTATAATAGCAGGGGATTTCAATGCTCGAGTAGGAGTGCACAATGCGATTTCTGACATTGCTCTGGGTAAGTTTAATGATCCTTGTGTAAATGATAATGGTGAAAGGTTAATTGAACTCTGTATTGAGAATGGTTTGTGTATCTAATACATTTTTCAACCACATGTATATCCACACATATACTTGGTAAAATCGTACTCTTGGTCAAAAGAGTGTTATAGATTTTAATGTTCACAATCAGCATCTGAAACACTTAGTTGCTGACACTCGTGTGATGAGAGGTGCAGGTGTTGGTTCTGATCATTACTTGGTAATGTCATGAGTGAAACTGAATGTTTGTTGGAGAAAAAGGAATAGGAAGAGGCCTAGGGTAGAAAGAATAAAGGTTGAAAGGCTTCCTGAAGATCATCAGCATTATGCTAACTTACTCAGAGAATGACTGAAGTCATGTGAGAGGGATGTAGAAAAGAAGTGGGAATGTTTTAAGAACTGTGTTATCACAGCTGCTGAGGAGGTCTGAGGTACCACAGTAGTGGGTAACAATAGAGGTGATGGTTGGTGGAATAATGAGATTAAAGAGGCAGTGAAGAGAAAGAAGGATGCCTATTTGGGGATGTTGCAAGTTACAGTTTCTGTGGATGAATATCACTGTAAGAAGCGTGAAGCAGCTAAGCTGGTTTGCCAGGGTAAGGCAAAAGATAGGAAGGAGAAGATGGAAAGGCATGAATTGGCTTTTTGAAAAGATAGAAAGGCTTTCTGGAAGTACGTGAGACAGGAAAAATAGGGAAAACAAAGTTGTAAGTTGTGTGAAGAATAGGAGTGGTGAAATGATATGGGAGCCCAATGAGTTAAGTGAAAGATGGAGTGAATACTTCTGTGAGTTATTAGATCAGGAAAGCAAAGGTGATTCTGAGGCAGAAGCAGATGATGTCACAGTGAAGGAGGGAAGCACAGGAGGGCTTTCAAGAGAAGAGGTGTGTAAAGCTCCAAAATCTCTTCCGAATGGTAAACCTCCGGGAGTTGATGGCATAACTGCCGAGATGTTGAAATATGGTGGAGACTATGTAATTAACTGGTTAACTGCTAGGAATGGTCCCTCGGGATTGGAAGGAGGCTATCATTGTTTCCTTGTATAAGGGAAAAGGTGATCAGACTAACTGCAAGAACAATCAAGGTATTAGCCTACTGAGTGTGCCAGGGAAAGTGTTTTGTAAGGTCATTATCGGAAAAGTACGGAGTCTTACATCAGAGAAAGTGTGGGATGTTCAGAGTGGTTTCATGCCTGGTAAAGGCTGCACTAACCAAATTTTTGCATTATGCATGATGATTGAAAAGTATCTGGCTGTTGGTAAGAAAGTTTTTGCTGCCTTCATAGATTTAGAAAAAGCTTACGATAGAGTAAATAGGACACTTCTGTGGAAGGTATTGAATGAATATGGTGTTACTGGGAATCTACTTAATAGTGTAAAAGCCATGTATGCTGGCAGTAGAGCTTGTGCACGAGTGAATGGTGTTTTATCAAAATGGTTTTCTATTGGTGTAGGAGTCAGGCAAGGTTGTGTAATGTCACCATGGCTGTTTAATATATTTATGGATGCATGCATGCGTGATGCCAAAACAGACAATACTGGTTTATGTCTTGGTGATATCCGTGTGTGCAGATTGCTGTATGCTGATGACACTGTATGCTGATGACACTGTCCTGTTGGCAGAGAGCAAAAGTGATTTGCAGAGTATGTTGTCCCAGATGTACAAAGTTTGCATGAAATTCAAACTAAGTATTAATAAGGGAAAAACCAAAATTATGGTTTTTGAGCAGGGAACTGGTAGTACTGAATGTAACATAAGTTTAAATGGCACATTGGTTGACCAAGTGAATGAGTTTGTGTATTTACGAAGCATGTTTGACAGAGAGAACAAATTGAATGGCGAATCAGTACGAGAGTGAATTCTTCATTGAAAATCATAGCTGCCTTGGGAGGTTTTCACAGGAATGATGGGTTCTCAAGGGAGTTCCACATGACTGTGTATTAAAGTGTAATTGTTCCTACTCTGATGTATGGCAGTGAAACCTGGGTACTACAGAAGAAACATAGGAGTCGTTTGTGTGCTGGAGAAATGCGTTACTTATGGGAGGGGGGGCAAGAAACGTTCTGATTGTGTGAGGAATGAAAATGTGTTGGAGTTGTGTAATGTTAAGCAAAATGTTGTTAGCAAGGTGGAGACTAATAGGCTTCGGTGGTTTGGCCACGTTGAAAGAATGAATGATGAGATGCTTACTAAGAAAAAAATTTCAGCCCAAGTGGCAGGAAGGAAAGGCAGAGGAAGGCCAAGGAGGTCATGGGAGGATCAGATTTAGAAGTGTCTGCATGAGAAAAGATCATGAGTATGAAGTATAGAAGATCTTGTGTAAGTCGTGTGATGGATGTCAGTGAAGCCTGAGTTGTGTGTCAAGATCGCTGTAAATGGAGGAGTTTGATATGGCAATAGTAAGTAAATAATCTGTTAAAAATTTTCTGGCAGTTTGTCTTTTCTTTGTGGAGCTAACCTCTGAATCCCAGAGAACAGCTTAGTGATATGTATGTATGTCCAAGAATAACAGCTTTTCATAGCTACATGATTTGAAATTTTCCACAAATTGTCCATCCTCTGGTGCTATCTACTGAATGTTTTTCGAAGCTTTGCGGTTGTTTTTTGTTTATTTTTTATACGAGAGTTTTCTTAATTAAAAGTTTCTAGGCTGTTGGTAAATTTACCCCATTGCTTTTATTAAAGTTTCTTGATTTTGTTTCCTCAATTAAATTTGATTCTGCTAAGAAAATTGAGCTCACAAATTCTTTTTGACAGGAGTTTTGTTTCTTCAAAACTTTGAAGCTGGTTTACTCCTTTTGCAAAATTGCATGGAAGTTTCTAAAATGATGAATTTAAAAGTAAATCTTGCTTTCATTAGCACGTCTTTTGTAAAAAAGGGTCATGCTTATATTATCGGTTTGTCCATCGATCTATCCGTCTATCTGTAAACACCATATTTCTGCAATTATTAATTAGTGCAATTTGAAAAATTCTTTTTGCACTGGGCAGCTTGAAATATGCGAACGATGATCCTTCATTTCGCTTGTTTTTTCTATGATTTACAATTTCGCCACTAGAGGGCATAAATACAGATAATGTCAAATTCAAAATACATTTTATTCCATATATGTGCTTCTAAACATCCGATTAAAAAAAATCCTTTTGTCTTTCAATTCCATTTATGTCAAAGAGTATTTTAGGTATAGTTACTTTTTTAAGTTACACACAGATTTTCCATACATACATATCGCTAAACTGTTCTCTAAGATTCAGATGTTAGCTCCAAAAAGAAATACAAACTACCAGATATTTTTACTTACTGTTGTCGCATCAAACTTCTCCATTTACAGCAATCTTGGCATACAACTCGGGCTTCACTGATATCCATTACATGCCGTACACATGATCTTTTATACTTCATACTCATAATCTTTTTCTCATGCAGACACTCCTGAATCTGATCCACCCATGTCTTCCTTGTCATTCCTCTGCCTTTCCTACCTGCCACTTGGGCTAAAAAGATTTTCTTAGTAAGCATCTCATCACTCATTCTTTCAACATGGCCAAACCACCGAAGCATATTGGTCTCCACCTTGCTAACAACAACATTTTGCTCTACATCACACAACTGCAATACATCTTCATTCCTCACACAATCAGATTGTGTCTTGCCACAAACCCCACGTAAGTAATGCATTTCTCCAGCACACAAACGACTCCTATGTTTCTTCTGCAGTACCCAGGTTTCACTGCCGTACATCAGAGTAGGAACAATTACTGTTTCATACACAGCCATGCGGGACTCTCTAGAGAACCCATCATTCCTGTGAAAACCTCCCAGAGCAGCTATGACTTTCAATGAAGAATTCACCCACCTACTAATTTCATCATCCAATTTCTTCTTTCTGTCAAGCATGCTTCTTAAATACACAAACTCACTCACCTGGTCAACCAATGTGCCATTTAAACTTATGTTACATTCAGTACACCAGTTCCTCTCAAAAACCATAACTTTGGTTTTTCCTTATTTATACTCAGTTGGAATTTCATTCAAACTTCGTACATCCGAGACAACATACTCTGCAAATCACTTTTGCTCTCTGCCAACAGGACAGTGTCATCAGCATACAGCAATCTGCACACACGGATATCACCAAGACATAAACTACTATCATCTATATTTTGGCATCACGCATGCATGCGTCCATAAATATATTAAACAGCCATGGTGACATTACACAGCCTTGTCTAACTCCTGCAACAATAGAAAACCATTTTGATAAAACACCATTCACTCATACATGGCTTTTACACTATTAAGTAGATTCCCAGTAACACCATATTCATTCAATACTTTCCACAAAAGTGTCCTATTTACTCGGTCGTAAGCTTTCTCCAAATCTATGAAGGCTGCAAAAATTTTCTTACCAACAGCCGGATACTTTTCAATCATCGTGCATAATGCAAAATTCTGATTAGTGCAGCCTTTACCAGGCATAAAATCACTCTGAACATCCCACACTTTCTCTGATGTAAAACCCCATACGTTTTCAATAACAACCTTACCAAACACTTTCCCTGGCACACTTAGTAGGCTAATACCATGATAGTTTTTGCATTCAGTCTGATCACCTTTTCCCTTATACAAGGGAACAATAATAGCATCCTTCCAATCCCGAGGGACTATTCCTAACTCCCAGCACAACTGGCAAATTCACAGATTTTCTGCTAGGGGGAATAAAATTAATTATGTTTCCCCCGATGTCTCTTCTACTAAAACTCTGATTTGAAAATTCTTTTTGCGGCGGATACAGCTCCTGATGGAAAATCTTTTGCATATAATTTCTAATATTTGGTAAAGAATACTTTGGCCACCAGAGGCAATAATATTTGCTTGAGGTATTTGCCATAAAATCTGAGCATCTAAAATCTCGTGGACTTATGCCACTCACATCGATAAACCTTTTTGGAATATTTTCATAAAATATTGCATGGTTTCTCCTCCAGGAGTCATAGATGTATATCATATTTTTTGAATATCTCTGCTTCTAATGGTCCGATTTGAAAAATTCTTTTTTTATTGGAAAGAGTTTTCAGTGTGACATGTTTTACATATAATTTCAAAATTTTCAAGTAATTCATAGACTTTCCACCAGGGTCATAAAGGTAAATTGTGTTTGACCCGATATATCTCTTTCTAAAACTCCAGTTTTAAAAATTCTTTCTGCACCAGATACAGCTCCTGGTGGGAAATATTTTGCACATAATTTCTAATTTTTGGTGAAAAATGCTTTGGCCACAAGGGGGGGTTAAGTCTTAATTTCCGCTTCTGATGTATTTGCAGCAAAATCTGAGCTTCTAAAAAAATTTGTTTGTAGACCAATAGTACTAATGTCGACAAACCTTTTAGGAATATTTTCTTCTTAAAATAATGCATGGTTTCTATGCCAGGGGGCATACATGTACATCTTATTTTTGTCAATATCTCTACTTCTATGAGTCCGATTTTAAAAATTCCTTCTTTGTTGGGTAGTGTTTCCGATGCAAAATGTTTTTCATATAAATTCAAAATTTTCAAGTAAATCATAGACTTTCCACTAGGGGTTGCAAAGGTAAATTGCATTTACCCCGATATTTCTGTTTCCAAAACTCCGATTTGAAAAAATCTTCCTATATCGCATACAGCTCGTGATGGAAAATGTTTTTCGTATATTTCTAATATTTGGTAAAGAATGATTTGGCTACCAGGAGGCATACATGTTAATTTCTGTTTCTGATGTATTTGCAGCAAAATCTGAGCACCTGGAAACTAGACTACGAATTTTTTTTCTTGGACCGATACCACTCGCATTGAAAAACCTTTTGAGAACACTTTCTTCCTAAAATAATGCATGGTTTTCCCGCAAGGGGCTGTAGAAGCATATCTTATATTTGTCCAAATCTCTGTTGCGAAGAGTCCGATTTGAAAAATTATTTCTTTGTTGGAGAACGCTTCTGCTGCGAAATGTTTCTCATTTAAATTCAAATTTTGTTTAACGCACAAGTCTGCAACCAGAGGGCATAAGTTCACGATTACGTTTACAGCAATATCTGCAGGATTAAAAACCTGATTGAAAAACTTCTTCCTTTGGTCAGATACTATTGTTTACCATACCGGTTCCATTGACTTTGTATAGCTTTGATAAATTTAATTTGCGTCAGAATGGATTCAAAAGACGTGCTCATTACACCCAAAAATTCGGTGTCATCTTTCTTCTTTTTTGACATGGAGGAGACTGGCTCAAGACAGACAGTTGTGGAAGAAACTTGGGGGACCTTCATCCAGCAGTGGATTAATAATGGTGGACAATAATGACAATGTATGTGGTGTACTGGCCATAATAAATTGGCTCCACAGTGTATGTCCCAAAATAAACAAGCATACTGCTTAAGTCAACTTCACACATTTATTCCTCATTTAATACCATATGTAAAGTTTTTAAATAAAAAAATTATGGGACATTTTAGGTGAAACAGCACACTCTGTTTTGAATCTCAAATGGTTTTCCATACATGCGACCTAACAATGTAGGTGCATTAATGCTCGAACATCCTACACATAATTCTGAGGGGGGGGGGGGGGGTTACATGACAATTCTCTTCCAGACAAAGAATCTAAACACTTTCTAAATTATCTGTAATGGAATTACTGTAACACATTGCACTAGATAAAGTCACACATCAAAACATCATACACAACAATAACAATAGTGATATCTGATTATGTTTTTACAATTTAAAGGAAAACTCACATTTATAAATAAGAATGTCTCTGAGGGAATGCCAATAAGCAGGCTAATAACATCTCTTGACAATGTACTTTGTGATATTGCAATGGGTACATCAAAATGAAAAGAGGAATTCATAAGCATCATTTCATGTTGATGCGTCTGGTATATCATATCAACAGCTTTGGGCCCAGCTTCTGTCAAATACGGTTTGGGCTTCTCGACAGAATAACTAATAAAAAAGATAAAAGATAAATTAATCTTCCCTAACTTTTAACATTTTACACAATTTCACTATTCATACTAACAGTACCTAACATCTGCAAGAAGAATTTTTTTTAAATTACAAAACCCATCAGTTTACATGTTGCTTCACCCTGCTAAAAATAATTGTAGCCTAAAAATTGAATTAACAGCAGCACACACACACACACACACTGTTGCTTTTATGGAACTGATGATGAAAAGCACTGTAATGAAAACAATGCATAAAATTGCAATAAAAACTTATTGGGTGTACATCACCTGGGTGGTTTTGTAATACTAAAGGTATTTGTAAAGACATATTCCTAATATGGCATTGGATATGAACTGCACACTTTCACTTACATAAATAAAATTGTTATATGAGATGTTTCAATAGTGAGAGCTACCTTCCTTAACCATGGAATATATGAGAACCTTGTGAGAGATGGTAATTCATATGTTGCCAGATTTGAGAATGGATGGAATGTTTTTTTTTTTTTTTTTTTTTGATTGGAGGTTTAACGACCACCGTGAGCAACTCAATGGGCTATAAGCAGTCGCCCGTCCCTAATTTAGGGTCACTGGCTCCAGGGAAGGGAGAGAGCCAGTGCCGTAATACAAACACAACATCCATGCCTCACCAGGATTCGAACCCGGACCCCGCTCGGACGAATGATCAGAGGCCATCGCTTAGACCACTGCGCCACCGGGGCGGCATGGATGGAATGTATGAGAACATCATGAAGTGGTAATTCAAATACATGCCCAGCTCGGCATGTGCAAAAATTATTTACCTGCCCTGGTAGTAAAAGCTGGATGCCCAGAAAAATTTATCTTTTAAGATAACAAATCAGAACCCCCATTTTTTTAAGTTAAGAGATATGAACTTTTTTTGTACATGTTTTGCATTTCCATTTTAAGGGTCTGTATTCAAAATGTTCAATGTGCAAAAGCATGTATCTCAAATTTTAAGATGATGCTGAAGGTATGAAATGGTATGATGATGATGAAATTGGTAATTGAGAAATTTAGTTATTCTGCCATGTTCCTTTCATGGAAGTTTTCACTCTTTGTCAATAAACATCGGAGGCTAGTTCCATCAGAGGCACACACCCGTAACTCACTATAAACTACATTTGGAGCAAACCTATATGGTTCCAATTTCTGGACCTAGAGCATAATATAATTAAAGAAGTAATATTTGTCTGACCTTGACACTCCATAACAATAATACAATTTCCAGTGATTAGCAGTGAAATGGAGCATGACATACGATGACCTTCTTTTTTCTTGTACTTGGAAATTCTATTCCAATTTTTTTTTTTTTTATATATATAAATTTAGTTGCCCAGACTTGGCAACTTGATTTTTTATTTACCTGCCCAGGTCAATAATTTACATGCCCCGGGCATCTCGGGCATGGTATTTTTCAAGCCCTGGTCTGTGTTACAACTGTTATAGGAAAGATAAATTTCAATATTTTTGTGGCATCTGATAACTGAAAGATGCAAGACATTTCGTTTCTCCCCAATCAGGTATGGCAGTCGGATCACTAATGGTTAACAACAATAATGAAGTGGATTCATTGCCTTCCTATACTTCATAAATATGAAACATGTTCAGTTACATGCAGGAGAAAGCAAATCCAAAGTGTCCAAGTAGCAATGGTGCCTGTGTTTTCAAATTCTATTCTGAAAATTTTATTTTTCAAAATTTAGATTTCTATAATTAAGCTTCCAACTCTTTAATAAAGCAACAAGTACAGTATATGAATTTTTTCTGGCATATTGTCCCAACCTATAGGCTAATTGCCCTACACAGAAGCCTTTACAATTCAGTTGAATCAAATAAATTATACTTATTCTACACTATCTGTCCACCAACAAACTACATAAATTCTTCACAGAAAATTATACAAACCTTTTCTAGGAAATCGTTCTTTTACCCTGGTTCTAGATCCTCTCAGAACGGTATTCAAATTGACATTCAACTTATCATATTTCCCATGATCATATATATCCGATCCTTTTAATTTACGAGCTTCTTTGTATTTCCATTTCCAAGAAATAACCTTGGCATCTTTCAAAATTTTCCTTGTGAATCATGGCATCAAATTCAAACAGTACATATATATATCATAATATCATATGTACTGTTTGAATTTGTTGTCCGATTCTATCTGACAACAAAGTTAAATATATATACATTAGTGCATGTGCGCACGCACGCACACACACACACACACACACACACACACACACACACACACACACACTGCCCTACCATTAATATCAGGACACCTGTATGTCTATAATCTTTATTTTCAGAAAATTTAACATTATGTGTTATGTGTTGAAGCCTTTGGCCCTTATGATGGCCCCCAGTTCCCCAATTTCTTGTAAATATCCGCTGATATATTCTGAAGTGACCAGTTCAGTTTTGTTTGTTGGGTATCTCTTCTACACACCCAATGACCTAATTCATCACTGAGATTCTCTATAGGGTCCAAGTAGGACTTTGGGCTGGCCAGTCTAACTTTTCAATGCCTATGTCCTCAAGCCAATCTGTAACAATGTGAGCAGTATGACTTGGCACTTTGTCCTACTGATATAGGTATAGTCCTTCCCCAAAGTACTAACACAATGTTGCTAGTGCATAATTGCCCACGATGTCTAGGAAGAGCTCGGCACTCATGGTTTTGTCCTTATAGGACAAGGTGTGTTGTCCTGCTGATAGAGGTACAGGCTCAAAGTGCTACCACAACGTTGCTAGAGCATAATAGTCCAGGACATCTACGTAGAGCTCAGCATTCATGGTTTTGTCCTTATAGTATGACGTGATGCCTTGTCCTGCTGATAGAGGTATGGGCCTTGCACGAAGTACTACCTGTTGCTGTTGCTAGTGCAAAATTATCCAGAACATCTAGGTAGAGCTCAGCATTCATTGTTTTGTCAAAAAACAACTAATGGGCACAAGCCACAAAAAAAAAAAAAAAACACAGTTCCATACCATCAAGCTGTCCCCACCAAATTTTGTCAGGATAATACAGTACAGAAGGTGCCTTTCTTCTGGCATTCATTACACTCAGGAATGGTCATCAGACTGGTAAGTTGTGTATTGTGAGTTGTCAGTTCATAGCATAGTGTTCCATTGGTCTACAGTCTAAGATCAACATTCCTTATACCATGCCAGTCAGTGTGTGGCATTAAAGTGATCAGCGACATGTGAATGCTCGCTCGACTGTGGTAACCCATATCATGTGGCATCCAGCATGTGGCACTGGTGGTAACGTCAGTCTCAACACCCTCACAGAGGTTTTGTGTGATTTGAGGCAATATCATTTTTCATTCAGAGTGAATAGTCCTTTGCATAATTCTCCTGAAATGTTATGTTAGCTTCAGAGATTTACCAGATCATTTCTTGGAAGATTTAGCCCCAGGCTGCTCCATTTGCATACCACATCACCAGCCATCAAACAAGGGATCCTTGATGTTGCCAAAATGTCACATACAGAGCAATTTCTTATGTGGCACCCAATTATCAATCTGCACTATAAGTCAGTTAACTACGCCAGTCGAGGCACCTTGCATTCATAGTCGTAGTATTGTCTCATTATAGCCCAATGAGCATATTGACATTGCCTCATAGCCCTACAAGCGAGTGCACTGTACTTATAGGAACGGATTCGCTATCATTAGAGGGATGTCCAGATATTAATGGCAGGGCAGTGTATATAGTGTTTTTTTGAATCTGGCATGAAGATATATATATGCTTCTCTCTACCTAACTGTGGAGTTTGTGTTGATAACAAACCTTGATACATAGCTAAGGGATCTGAAATGTCAACATAACTGAATAACATCATAGAAATAAATCTTTAACATTTTCATATAGTTATTCACCAGCAATCACTATATGATATTGAAATACTCTAGTTTACTGTTCCCATGTAACATCATATCAGAAAACTTGAAAATTACATCACCCTAGAGCAGGAACTGAACCCACATCATTCAAGCAGGTTATTTGTTACACCACCTAGGACAACAAAGTTCCAAGTAACTGAAGCTAAGCAATTACTGCTTAAGAATTTGAACTTAATTTTTTTTACATGCCAAAGCAACTCCTGCATCATCACAGTGTACTTAATCACCAGTACCTCAGATATGGAAATCAAGGAAGGAATATTACTCATAAATACAAGGGGTAATCATATAAATATTCAGCAGCAGTCAGAATATGACTCTGAAATGCTCTAGTTCACTATTCACCATGGTTTCAATATCTCAGATATTGGTGATTTGTTATGCTACAATGATGCATAATTTGCTTCAACTAGCAAAAATCTTAAGTTGTTAAGATTCCTAAGCAGTAGTTGCTTAACTTTAGTTAATCACAGCTTTGTTGTCCTGAGTGGTGTAGTGGATTACGAGCTTGAATGGGCATTGGGAGATTCTGGTTCCATTTCCACTCCAGAGCTATGTAATTGTTAAGTTTTCTGATATGATGTTAAGCGATGAACAGTAAACTAGAGCATTTTAGAGTCATAAAAAAGTGGTAGGCAATGCACGTAACTAACAAACAAATTAAGAAGATGGTAGTATAGAACACGCTAAGTTACATATAAAAGTTTTAAGGCAAATATATTTCAGCCATTACAATGGCCTTTAGTGGCCCTGATGAAGGCCATAGTAATGGCTGAAATATATTTGCCTTAAAACTTTTATACGTAACTTAGCGTGTTCTATACTACCATCTCCTTAATTTCAGAGTTATATTCTGATTGCTGCTTCAATAATTATAATAATATCCCATTATTAATGAGGAATATTTCTTCCTTTATTTTCATAGTCTTCCATTTTTTTCAATCACTCACATTAAAAGATCCTTCCTTACATGATTTTCAAACATTTTTATAATCGCTGCTCACATAACAACACTGAGAAAAAACTTGGTCGAAAAACAACTGTTTTAAGAGCAGTGCAACTAAGATGGCAGGAGCTTTCACAATATTTAAATTTTTCACAGACGGTCTTCCAAAAAAAATTTCTCCCATGGAAGAGGATTTGAGATCTGTATATTGCATTTGTGGACTATGAAAGAAAATCTCAACAGATTTTCTAAAAGCAACTGACCAATATGCTAAAAATTTACATAAAAAATTCTAGTATACTTCATTCTTCTTTTGGGCACAAAAGCACTAAAAACATCCAAAACTTAAAAAATTCAGAGATAGCACTACTCAACATTTCCTACATTTTTACAGAAACATCTTTATGTTGGTCACTCGAGTAAAAGCACGAAATAAAAAGAAAGCATTCAATTTACAAAAATATAAATAATTTAAATTTAATAACAGCTGAAATCAGACTTATCAATAAATATCAAAAAATAAAAACCACACTTACAATTGCAATACTGCACTTCAGTTTAAAAATACAGAAAAGAAAACTATAGCTGCAATACTTTGGGAAAACTTTTCACAGTTTTTCTTTCTTTAATCATTGATGCATGTAGAACAACATATTTTTGCTCTATGTTTTGTCAGCCTTACCATCCTATGGTTTCCCAGCTGAAGTACGTTCGAGGTTTAAGTTTCATAGCAGCATCCCATATGTCTTCACTTTCTATTCCTGAACTCCTGGCACTCAGTGGGGAATCTGATTCAATAAAACCTTCATCTTCTGATAACGTGTTTATCATCTGCAAATAAATTACAGGTGTGTTTTCAGAAAAAAAAATGATGATCAGATCTTATTAATTGATGAGTAAGATATGTTGCTCTGCTACTCTTAAATTCATGTTTATATGAACTTTTATTTCATGAACACAAGTAAAAAAATGTATTTGCTGGTTTAAAATACAACTGGTGAAAAATAGTGTGAAAGAAAATTAAGAAGTTTAAAAAAAAATAAAGTTTGATTTATATGCCAGAAAATCAAAACCACAAAGCAGGAATCCAGCTTCTTAAAAATTAAAATGAAATACAAAATAATTTACTTAATTCCTCAGTATTATTTATCCTTGAGAGTTTAAATAAGAAAGATTAAAATAAAAAATATTATGAAAAAAGAAGAAGAAAAATGGGAAAATAATCAAGGAGTTCTTTCAAAAAATACAAGAAATATTGCCATCACAAGTACAAACAAAGGGGACTTCTCAGGATGAAAAATGAAAATTTCTATCACACTGAAAAAACTTTGAACAAATCTTTTAGCAAAAGCTCAAATATTTGGCAAGAGAGATGAAAAACAGCTCAATACTTTTTAATGATTTTTTTTAATGAAATAAATGATTTTCCATTTCTTATAGCCTCTAAACAGTATCAATCTTTTTCCCTTTGTCTAAAGAGCATTTAAGCTTTGAAATTCACACTCATCAGCTGTTTTCATGACCCATATAGTTGTTTTTGCAGAGCTGGAATTAGTTGTTGCATCACATTACATTTTATTGTTTCTACATCATCAAATCTTTTACCATTCAAAAATTTAAATTTTGGGAAATAAAAAAAGTCATATAGAGTTGAGTCTGGTCAGTACAGAGGTTGCCACACTTATGGAATTTGATGTCTGGCCATAAGCTATAGCCCAAGCTGGGAGTTGTGTGCAGGCACATTGTCATGGAGGAGTTGCCATCCACCTCACTGCAAGCTTTCAGGGCTTTTGAAGCACACTGCATCGTGCATGCAGTGGAGCACTTCATAATGCTGTTTCCTGTTTGGCCTTGTTGAAGCTTTCTGATGATCAGCAACACCATCGTGATAAAAAGAAAGTGTGGGCTGCATGTAGCTGAAGGGCCGCCAGTTGAACAGCACTGGTTTATAGGATTCCAACTACTCTTCAATTCAACATGTGTAATAAAATTCATGTCAATGAGGCTCAAGGTGTGTGCCAAGATCATTGTAAGCAGACATTTTATATATCTACAGTAAGTAAAATCTAGCATCATCAGTAACTTTAATTTGCCAGCTGATCATGATTCAACGTTAATGAGCTAACCTTTGAATCTCAGAATAGCATAAATGTACGAAACAAGAATTTACATGGACTGAAAATTTGGTACCAGAATTTCTCACTAACTCCAATTCACTTCCACTGCATTTGCAGAAGTCACAAAAATATGTTTCTTGAAATATCAACTCATTATGAAAAACTTGGATTTAGGCAGCTTGCTTTTTACAACTGATCTTTCTATTTTTTTAGCAAAATAAAAAAAAACTAAACAAAGACATGGCCTTCATTGCTTAGTTACCATGTGCAGTGAAAATATCTTCAAATTTGCACAAGAGAATCATCTCTAAAGCTACACAAAGCAATTTGTGTAAATTTTAAAGAGCAACTGTATTTCAGAACCTAGCAATTTCATATTTTTTATGAATGCATATCAGTACAGACAATTTATGCTACAGTTCCTAAAATGATTTGGCTCTCACTCTACATACATTGTTTTTCATACAAATGACTTATAGTTTAAAATGTGCAGAAATTTTCACAGAAAAAGGGAAAAGACATAATTTTGAAGGGGGCTGAAGAAGCTTGAATGTTCAAATGATGTAGAGAGCTATGCCGGTGGAAAATCATGCTCCTGGTAGGGAGACTTAAGCCATGTGGGTCGACGGTAATGACCCCGATGAAGAGTGACATCCTGGTCTGCCAGGTTGGGGGTAGAGGCAAGGCTAGCAATCCAGTCTTATAAAATATATGCTACAGGGAAACACACCAACATTAAAAGTCGGAATATGGAATGGATTCAACTGAAAACCAAAAGAACCAGAAAAGGAATATGAAATTTGGGACATGAAATTAATGAAACCTTTTTCAGATAGGAGCAGCCACCAACTTAGCCAGAGAGGTGGAGAAGTTGCACTGGATATTTTCGAAGATAAACTAGGAACAAACAGGATTGCTGGATGTGAAGAACAGTACAGTTTTTCATGGAGAGGGAACCAGGAGACAGTATTCAGGTACTGGTTTCATTTTAAGAAAATCAACTGCCAAACAAGTAACAAAATTCCAATCAATAAGTCCTCAAATCTTGTCACTGACAATTACTACAGGGAACAAAAATGACATTTATAAATTGCCATGCACCAATGGAGGATGCATTACAGAAAGAAAAAGATAAATTCAATTAACATATCGGGAAGTTCTTGACTTTGTGAACAAGCCTACATACATATATAAGAACACTGATGAGAGATTTTATTGTGAAATAGGGAGGGAGAAATTTCACTGTTTCAACTATAGAGAAAAATAGCTCTCATAAAGAAAGTAATGAAACAAGATTGGTGACCTTCACAGCCTCAAAAAATATGAGTAGCAGTACTAAATACAATCATAAGGACACACACAAAGAAAATTGGGTCTCTCACCAGTTGAAAACACTATCAATCAGAATTATTACATGTTGACAGACCGTGAGTTTTGATACCATGAGTTAGTAAATAGAGAAGTTTGATATGGCAACAGTAAGTAGATAATCAGTTAAAAATTTATCTGGTAGTTTGTATTTCTTTGTGGAGCTAACCTCTGAATATCAGAGAACAGCTTAGCAATATGTATGTACAGTATGTATGATAAACCATGAGTAGTAAAAAATCATAAATGGAAGAACCACAAGAGGTGCAGAATGTAGATCAGATCATTTCTTGATGAGAGGAATACTTACAAGTGATTAGCCCAAATATGTAGCACACAGACAAATGAAAAGATCTTGTAATTTGATATTGTGACCAAATGGAAAGGAGAGAACAGTTCATGGTAAATATTGAGAATAGTTTATTTGCTTAAAATTGGAAGAGGGCCAGGAAGAACATGAAGATGTCAAAAATAATTGAGAGAAAATTAAGGAAACTATACTAGAGACATCTGATAAAACCATTATGAAAACTAATAAAAACAGAAGTGTTTCAATGAGCTGTGTGAGAATTCAGTCAGGAAAATGAAAGGGAGGTAAACAGCAACAGTTACAAGACATTGTAAATGAATAATGGAGGGAATGCTTCATGAGGACATGGAAAGACACACAGACAGTATTGAGAACAGAAAAAAGAAATACAAAGAAGATAATAAGGTCATAAAACAATGGAAATCTATAGTAAAATCAATCAACCACAAGTGAGGAAGAGACAAAAAATCCATCTTAAATTTATAAGAATGAGAGGGGAATAATTTAAAACAAGATGAATAGGTAAATTCGAGATGTAAAAAGCATTTTGAAAAACTCCTAAATGCATAGGGGCCTAAGGAAAAGTATGTTTGAAGTGTTAGACACAGCAAGGCAAAACTACCCATCACCACAATTTCAAGAAATAGTGAATAGAATTGAAGAAATACAAATGTACTCGTGAAGATGGAATCCAAGCAGAATTATTATTGCAAACAAGAAAACAAAGATTACATGAGGAAACATATAAATTAATTTCAGAGCTATGGAACAAAGAAATGATGCTGGAAGAGTGCAATCAAGCCATTTCAGGGATTTTACTCTGATCATGGTATCTTCCACTCTTGTCATTTCCTTATCTACGAGTTCCTCTTCTTATCTCTCCTGGTTACATCAAGCATGCATTTCTCCATGCACCTTTCAGTTGTCTGCAGTCTTTGTATGCTTTTTTAGTTAAGGTCCATGTCTCTACTCTTTACATAAGCACTGGAAGGATGTATTGATTAAATACTTTTCTTTTAAGACATAGTGACATACTGCTCTTAAAAATTGTACCAGCTCCTTCCTCTCCAACCAAGTCTTGCACGGGCATTAATTTCTTCATCAATGTGACCCTCTCTTGATATCTGCTGCCCAAGGTAAATGTAGGTATCGGTTATCTCCAACTTTCTCCATTAACTGATAAAACTTAATTTCTTGTAAAAACATTGTACATTAGTTTTGTCTTCTGAAATTTCATTTTTAAACCCACCTCTTTACTCTTGTCAGCAAGTTCCTGGATCATACTCTGCAGTTCTGAAGGGGTAGTTGCAAAAATGACAATGCCATCAGCAAAATGAAAGTAGGTTAAATAATCTCCATTAATCTTTATCCTTTTGTTTTCCCAGTTCAATGAGTGAAAGACATTTTGCAATGTAGCATTAAAGGGTTTGGGAGATATGGTGTCATCTTGTCTCACTCCCTTTCCAATTTTTATTGGTGCTGAATCCTCAAATAACCAAACTTTGCACTTGCATTATCATAGATGTTACTAATAATACTAACGTGTGCATCTTCAGTACCACAGGATTTCAAAGCCATTGTAAAACAGCTGATGGTTTCGTGAAATCAAAGGCCTTTTCATAATCGATGAGCGCCATACATAATGGGAGTTCATATTCTCTCGTTCTTTCAATTAGTTCTCTCAGTACATGGATATGACTTATGGAGCTGTAGCCACTCCTGAATCCCCAGCTTGTTTTCTTGGTTGAGCCATGTCTAGAGTTACCTTCAAGTTATGTGAAATAACCTTAGTGAAGATTTTATAAACCACTGATAGGAGGTTGATGAGCCTGTAGTTCCAGAGATCCTCAATGTCAGCTTTTTTATGTAGCAGAATCATTGCTGCATTGTTCCAATCCTTAGGAATCTTTATTTCATTATGAGATCTACTGAAAACTTGGGCAAGTGTAGTTTCAATTTCTCCACTTGCTTCTTATATGATATGTCCACAGTAATTCCACCTTCTCCTGGAGCTCTTCCCCATTTCATGTGTACAATGGCATGTGTAATTTCTGCCAGAAGTACTGGAGGAACTTTAGTACTGGCACCTTTTGTAATGTCTGGAGTAGATATATCATCCCTTTCATATGGTTTTGAGTAGAAATCTTTCACTCTTGTCAAAATTTCACCTCTACTTCTCATTATAGTATCATCTTCTTTTCTCAGTGCCATAATCTGTTTTAATCCCTTACTGACATGTCCCTTTGCTCTCTTCAGGCTTTGGCTGTTTTCAATTGCTTTTCTCGCTAGTTCATGATTGAGTTTCCTTATGTCTTCAGTTATACTTTTCTGTACTGTCATGCACAGCTCTATATATTCCACTTCGGAAGTTACATCCACTGTATTTGTTCTCGTCTCCCTTGTTTTTTGCATGGGCTTTTTTGTTTTTCCTGATATTTTCTTGATATGCAATTTTTTCTTAATACCACCTATTTTTGTTAGTTTTCATTTTTGTTGCTCTTTTCATAAGAGCCTTGGTTAGTTTCCTGTTAACTTCAGAGATGTCTACTTCTTCTGATGTTAAATCTTCTAGAGCAGAGAATCTGTTCCTCAGTTCCAACTTGAAGGTAATATGATGCTTTTTAAGGTTGGTCATGTTAGCATATTTTGTTTGTTTTATGAGATAGCCACACTCAAGTTTAGTGTTGAGGAGCATCTTACATTTCACCATTTTATGGTGATTACCTGTGTTGAACCTGTTCACACACACACACACACACAGCACACTACAGTCTTTGATAACAAAGTTCATGTTACACATAATACAATCAATTTTGCTTGTCATCCCATTGGGATGCCTCCATGTCTATTTCCTTTGTGGCTTTTTCTTGAAAAAAAGAGTTCATGATGAAAAACCTTTCTGCCTCTACAAATTCTACAAGAGTATTTACACACTGGTTTCTGTTCCCATGTCCGAATTTACCTACTGCAGTTTCATTCTGCTGCTGTCGCCCTATTTTTGCATTGAAATCTCTCATAATGATCTTCAAGTGCTACTTGTCTTTGATATTTAGATAACGAATTTCCTCATAAAATTCTTCAATTTCTTCCTCAAGATGACTTGTGGTGGGTGCGTAAGCTTGAATAATCTAAGTCTAGTACCTTTTTGAGAGTTGGATAACGAGTCACACAGCGCTGTCCACGGAACTTTTAACTTCTAGAACATTGTGCTTCAGTTTCTTGTTTATTACATAAATTCAATGCCACTACTTCTGCCAGCATCTGTCCCACAATAGTAGAAGATAAGTCCACTTTTCATTTCAACAAAATCTTCTCCTTTTCTTCTGACCTCACTTAGCCCGACAATGTTCCACTTGATCCTTTGAAGCTTCCTCCAATTCATGGAGCCTTGAATCAGAAGAAAAGTGGAAACATCATCAGGCTAAGTGAGGTAAGATGAAAAGGAGAAGGTCTACATATAATATTTATATTCAAGGAGCCTTGACAGTGAGAGAGAAAGAGATTAGTGGAAGGATTGTGATGGGTGATGTGAGAGCACCAATGTGAAGAAGTGACTGGAGAGTACTAGCAGAAGATCAAAGAGTATGGAGGCAAATGTTGAAAGTATCATGTGATCACCAGAGCCTAACTGTGTTGTAATGATGAGGATGACTAACAACTCAGATGCTTTGCAGCAGTGCAGCAGAAGACACAAATGCGCAGAAAGAAAGAATAAATAGGACAACAATGAATTTTGAAGCTCATTTGGAGTCATTACTTACTGATTTTTTGATAGACGAGCCAACTGCACTATCTGAGTTGATAGACAGCTTGAAATCCAAAGGCCTAATACAGAAAAAAAAAAATAAAAAAAAATAAAGTTCATTCAATTTTTGCTTGTAAGCATCAATGATTTACACACACACACACACACACACACACACACACATATATATATATATTACATTTTACAGAAACTAAATTAATAAAACAAAACTATCAGTACATCATATGTTGCCCTAAATATTTCTATGCTTCATATTTTGTGTATCCTTATATCCTAGGTCTGACTTCTTTATGAAATCATACCTCCAAACTAAATCTTCTGCACTGACATCATTTCATAAGGATAATTCACATTGAAGGTCCACTGTCCAGGTTAGTATTTCATATGCCTAAACATTTTCAGCCAATATTGGCAATCATACAAAAGTGCCAAAAAACATAGATAAATTAAATACATTTGAAAAAATACATATATAGCAATACAACTTTCTGAGCCATATGACTTTACAGCATTATTACTGACATGACTTAATAAAGCAAATTTTAAAGGCAATAATCTCTTCTATTCAACCAACATGTGAAGCCCATGAAAGTTTCAGGTATTTGACTCAGACTTTGACATTAATTGTGTTAAATTAAAGCACTCATAAACACATTGACAGGTTTACCATAAAATACTTAATTAGTCAAATGAGTAAAATCTGAATTAAAACATATACATACTACAAAAAAATCATTATAATAGCGAAAAATCAGTTGGTTACATGAATTAAAACAATTAACACAAAATGCAGGTCAAATCTTTGACTGTTTCCAGTGAAATACAGTGACCATCAGCAGACAGTTTCTATGTCCTACTGAGACATTTTAGTCCACTTCTGGTCCCCTCAGCAGTACCAGCTATCAATCAATGAGTGAGAATAATAAAAATCTGGGAAATACCAAAAAAGCAGCCTAAATTTGTCTGTTTTTTCCACACACTATTTCCAAAAACAGTCTACAGCAAAAATGAAAAGCACATCTCCTTATGCCTAATATGATTTGCAGAATGTATTACAAAACTCAAGGAATCACCTATAAAGCCACTATAATCAGCAAGATAATCATAGGTTTTCAACCCAGGGTAGATGGCTACAGACAGCAGCATGCAAGGTTCCTGGAAATATGTTTACAAGGGAAGGTAAAGAAACATATGTCTCAGAATTCACTCAAAAATCTGTACAGAAAATAAGATTTTAATCAATTTTTTTACTCCACTGACAGAAAGTTTTGGTGACATTAAATGTCATAACTACTTCAGCAATAAAATCAGCAAATGTAAAAGACATAAAGAAAACACTTGGTATTCAAAACTTCAAACATTCACAAATAATGAAGAGCAATGCAGACAACATCTCAGGTCATCAATACACAAACTGTTTACCGTAGCGATGATGAAATTTCTGGTATTTCAAGCTTAATTCCAAGTAAGTTCTTTTGCCGAACACGTGGTCTATGAAATAAAGCTCCAAGTAAGGACTGGCTGTCATCCTTCTCTTCTTTGAAAGCAGCAGAAGTCTGAGAAACAAGTGCAGTGAAGCAGATCAAAAGAAATTATGTTATCTACAAAATATACATAAACATTTACAGAGAAGTTAGAAGCTCTGAATTTCAGTAACTCAGGTAAATTAGTGAAATTTAGAGCCATTCTTTTAATAAATTATTATCTTAGTCTACTGCAATATATTAGCACCACAATATATTTCATTTCTGAATTTAAAACAATGGTACATCAAAACTTACAAATGAGTGATTCAAAAGCACAATTATGATGGCAAACAAATCAACAAAACTACATCAAACAAGAATATCTTTAATATTCTGAGATGTAAAAATATTTTCATTAAATTTCATTCTTATTCATATAACTTTTGTTTTGTTTACAGAGGATGAGTCGAAAGTTCTGCAATATTTCGATCACTTTATGTCCTCATACGTACCTTTATGACGAAGGCTGACTAGCGTTCAAAGTATAGGACATCGTGTTGCACCATCATTAGCCATCTGTCAGCAAATTCTACGATTCTGCGGCAGTACTAGTTTTTGTCCTTCAACACGAAGAACTCCTTCATCCCAGCTGCCACTTTTCCCTGGTTATTGAAGTGCCGCCCTGGACCAGAACAGGTAATAATCCGATGGAGCAAGCTCTGGATTATATGCTGGGTGTGGCATCAGTTCGATGCCCTCAAGTTCCTGGAGTTTTGCCTGGGTCGTTCATGCGGTATGAGGCCAAGCATTGTCCTGTTGTAGGAGAGCGCGCTTTCTGTTCACCAATGCCGGGTACTTCTCTTCCAAAATGGCATACATCCGCTCCAGCTGTTCAGAGTAGAGGTTGGTGTTGATGGTCCGACTGTCCGGAACAAATCCGTAATGGATTATCTCCTCGAAATTCCACCAGATGCAGAGCATTACCTTTTGCTCAGAGTGCCCACATTTGGCAACAGGTTCAGGAAGCTGGCCCGAGCTCAACCACTGCTGTTGTGTGTTAGGATTACGGAAACAGACCCACTTTTCATCGCATGTAACATTTCTCTTGATGGAACGTGCATTGCGTGGTTTTTCTAAGAGTTTCATGCACGCTTTCACTCGGGGGTTTGTTTCAGCTGGGTCAGTTCACTAGGGAAAATGCGACAGCTCCTGTAGACCTTGCCGAGGTCCTGAAGGTGATGAACCACTGTGGTCTCTGATATGCCCAGTTTGCCTGATAATCTCCAAGTGCTGGTTGTCGGATTTGCCTCTACGGCCTGGAGCATTGGCCTCCGAATCCACAGTTTGCAGCCTACCTGACCTTGGCTGATCGTCGAGGTTTCTGTCACCTGAGCAAAATTTCTTGAACTATCTGGTTGTGGTGCTGTGGTCCACAGAACTTTCCCCTTTTGCATGACAAATGTTTCATGTTGCTTGAGCAGTGTTACGGCTGAGTTCAAACTTGTAACGCAAAAGTTCCCTAATTAGCTGGTTGTGGCTGTTCATCTTTTAGGCATCCCAACCATAGACAGAATGATGACATGCAATGCTGTTAACAGCAAAGACTACCACTTTATATCTTTTTTGACTGACTGCAGTGCACGACTTGAACTAGTTTAAACACGTGACATACGCACCACAGCATATGCGTTTATGAAAATATTGCAAAACTTTTTTTGACTCACCCTTCGGTGCCTTATGACTCTGGTGAGCATCTAAAATCACCAAGAAATCACATAAATGAATACATACATACACATCAGTAAGCTGTTCTCTGTGATTAAGATACTAGCCTCTCAAAGAAAAATCTACCAAATCAAAGTTAGTGATAGTGTTAAGTTTTACCTACTGTTGATGTATCAAACATCTTCATTAACAGTGACTTTGAAACACAACTTGACCTTTACTGACATTCATTACTTATTGCACAGACCTGTTGTATTTCATATTCATTATCTTTTATGTACCCCCATACATAAAAGATAATGAGTATAAAAGCAGAAAAAAAGAAGAAACCATACAGCTAAAGATCCAGTGACCTAGGCGGCCAGCTGAACACCAAGTCATGGGGTCTACTGCGACCGATCCAACAACAAGGGAGCACTTCATTAAGGAAATGGCAAACAGTGCACTGCCAATGAGGTGGTGCCCCATCTTGCAAGAAATTAAGTTGCAGGAATCTTCATTCAATTGTGGAAATAGCCAGTTCTGCAGCATATCCAAATAAGAGTTACCGGTCACTGTGTTTTCCACAAAAAAGAAAGAGCCATAAACCTTAACTCGGACAATGGGATAGAAGACGTTAGCTTTAGGTGAGTCATGCTCGTGCTCAGCTGTTGCACATGGTTTTCCATGCCCATATATGAATGTTGTGATGGCTCTCACCTTGCCACTTGAATGAAAAGTTGCTTCATCACTGAACACTGGGCAGGGAACGAAATCATCATCCTCCATAGCATCCTGCACAAGTTGGCAAAAGCTCTGCCACTTTAACTTGTTTCCTGGCCTTTGAGCCTGCAACAGTTGCAACCATATGATCTTGGAGCCTGCAGCAGTTACAATCTCTATGGCCTTAGAGCCTGCAACAGTTGCAACCTATATGGCCTTAGAGCCTACAATAGTTGCAACCTGCATGGCTTCATAATCAAGTGTTATTTCTAAATACGCCAAAAAGTTGTCTGACGAATTCCCAGTTCTCAACTGATGCAGTTGGCTTTCTTGCTCGGACTATGTAGGAAATTCTCCCTGATTCTTTGCACATTATGCTCAGACATGTGCGATTGTCCTGTGATCTTGCCTTTACACAAATATCCTGTTTCCTCAAACTGTCGATACCACCGACGGATACTCTGAGCACCCAGTGGATTATTTTCATTTACAAAACTTATGCTGCACTGTGACTACCGATTCACACCTTGAAAACTGCAGCACACAAAAAACCTTCTGCTGTACAGTCACCTTTTGAAATCAGATGAATTATTTTGAATAACCCTGTACAAAGGAGGATCAGATTCAGGAATGCCTGAATCTGATTCTTGTATAGTTTACTCACAGTCATCCTCTACCTTCCGTTTCCACAAGCTAGGCTACAAATAAATTATCTTAGAACTTTGCAACTGGTTCTTTTTTTTTTTTGTTGTTGTTGTTTTGACAACTTTGCCAAATCAGCTCAAAATATTTGCCTCCACCCCATCAATATTTTGCTTCACATCACACATCAGCAACACATTTTCAATCTTCAATTTGCACGTGATTGGAACATGTCTTGCTATAAACATAAGTTGGGTATCAAATAAGTAGTGCATATCTTCAGAACACAAATGACTCCTGTGTCTCTTTCTGCAGTACCCAAGTTTCATTACCTTACATCAGAACAGGAAGAATTACACTTTTTATACACAGCCATTCAGAATCTTCTCAAGAACCCATCAGTCATGTGAAATTTTCCTAAAGCAGCAATTGACTTTCAAAGCTGAATTCATTGGCCAGCTAATTTCCCTATCAAGTATGTTTTTTCTGTCACACATGCTTCCTAATGCACAAACTCATTCAGCCAGTCTAACTCGGTACATTTAGACTGATCTTGCATTCAGTACGAACAAGTTCCTCACTCAAAAACCATGCTTTTGGTTTTTCACTCCTTTATACTAATTTTGAATACCATACAAACTTCATTCATCCTGGGCAACATACTCTGTAACTCACTTTTGCCCTCAGACAACAAGACTGAATCATCAAGATACATCAATCTGCACACACAAAAATTTCCAAGAATTGTGAATTTGTCATCACACATGTATGCGTCCATAAATATATTAAACAGCCATGGTGACATTACACAATCTTGTCTGACTCCTACACAGTGGAGACGACAGCCACCCAGAACTGGGTGGGCTATTTAGAAGGGCTACACATGATTGGGGGGGGCACAAATTTTAAAGTGCTAGGCAGAAATTTTGGCACAAAAAATCTATTTGTGTGCATTTTACCAGATGCTGATAATGTTATCCCTAGTAAAAAAAAAGTTTTTAAGGGAATAAATACTGCACATAGTATTAATTAAATGCATGTAGTATGGAAACCACATATAGGAATCTCTATGGCAAGTTACTATTTCTTCTGAATTTTAGCTTACTTAGGCCTTTGGGGAGGGGGAGGGGGCTTTCATAAGGCTGTTTATTAATTGTATTTTAGTTTGTAACTGGCAAGGAATACCTATATATTTCTCTCTCTCTCACTCTCATAAAAATGGTGTGTTTCGACTATCTTAGAATTTCGCTCAAAGGACTTCCTCTATTTTCCAAAATTGCAAATACATACTAGATCTCTCTATTCTAAAAAAAAAAAAGTAACCGGCGCCGCCACTATTTTAGAAATTTTGCAACACTCGTGCTTTCTTAGCTCACAGCACAAAAAGTGTTGAACACAAAAATATGAAATTTACATCGTTTGTAGAGAATTGTTTGGAGAACATGCTGAAATAAACCGTTTTTCAATTCTGGCAATACTTCAAGAGCTATTGTATTTCAAACTTAAGGTAAGCAAAAAAAGTGCTATCAGTTCGTGTTCTCGACACACTAACAGCAACAGAACCATGAAACTTTGTAGGCATGTAGAGCTATGGACGAATTTTTGCACCTTGTCCCCCTTTTTTGAATTTCGATTTAGATTACGAGAAATTAAAATTTTAAATTTCACAAAATTCTCTATTTCATAATGGGGTCCATTTTAAAAAACGGATATATGGCAAACTATAAATCATAACGCATTGCAATTGTTGCAGCATAAACCCACAACTATCATCCCTCTTTTTAAAAAAAATTAAGAAAAAATAATTTTCTGATTTTTGAGCATTTTTTAAAGACGCAAAGGAAAGGAACGAACGGCTTCCTGTCTTTAACAGTAATCACACAGGAAAGTTCTGGTCCCGTGACCTGCTGCCATGGTGATGCAGCTATTTTTAACACTCTCTTCTCATTGGGTGAAAGGACAGGCTACAATCAAACTGGTAATGACACAATGCTTAATGATGCTTTTAAAGTTTGGAATTTTCCACTGGCAGAAAATAAAATAAAAATAAAAATGGTGGCTATGGAACATTTCTTTGCTTGAAATTTTCGTAAATTGTTCAACCACTTCTATATGATCCGGAGGTTTGAAAATTGTCATGTTGATAGGTCTTAAGGTCCGAATGCCTGGACGAGTCTGAAAACAAATACACACAACAACAAAAAAGTAAAAATGGCAGCTTTGGAACATTCTCTGCTTGAATTTTTCATGAATTGTTCGACCATTTCTCAATAACCTTGAGATCTGAAAACTGGCATGCTGACGGTTCTTAAGGTCCGGATACCTAAAAAAATCTTGAAACCAAACAGTTCAAAAAGGAGGCTTAGCTTTACTGTTCAAAATGCAGATAGGTTTAAAGATAATTATGCCAGAAATGTTGAAATGCTGTAAAAATTCCATGAATTTTTTATTTAAAATTAATGGGTGCCAAAGCCTGATCTGTTTTACGTCAAACCGCATGCATTGACATCATGACCCCGTTTTAAATCGTGAAACAGTCACGGATCTTAAATTTTTCTTTCCCTTAATTACTTTTTCTTTCTTTAATTTTTTGTTCAAAAAATTATAGATTCACCATTCGGAGAATGGGCATAACTGCTAGTTTAACAAGAAATTCATTTTATATAACAACATTTCAGTGAAAATGACTCCTGTGTCTCTTCTGCAGTAACCAGGCTTCCATACAACTTTCAGAAACCAAAAATCGTAAAAAAAATAATCGATATATCCAATGAAATTACTTGTCATGCATATTGATTAAATGTACTGAACATATCGATTAAAAAATGATGTTACCTAACTCAAGTATCAACTTTTAATTGATATGCAGATGTTTGAATTTATCAGCACGTTTATTTTGATTATCCATACAAAATTTCTCATTACTATGCTATATCATTATGATCTATAAAGAGAAAAAAATATTTTTATGGAAGCTTGCATCTAAAGGGAAGAATGTTCCACACCCTTTGACCCCTAAATCCAATAGGATCGTATCCCATGCCATCACGGAACAAACTAAAATGTTTTTAAAAACAAACCATTTTCATGCTAGGATTATCTTACGGAGAAACGGACGATGAGACAGTCAAATAAAACTAAAATTAAATAAATGAGTGACACTAATTGGTAAATTATGCTCAACTAAAGACAAAGTGAACAAACATTTTGCACGAATCGCATCCAGTTCATTAAAACTTTTAACAAAGGAAGTTAATTTCGTATTTTTTTCCACACAGTTAACATTAGATTTGTGCTGGGCACTAAAATATGATGAGTAATATCATTCCTTCCACCATGCGAAACGCTGAAATTACACGACACGCAGTGCAAAATGCACATTTTTCATTTTTTGAAGATTTTGCAATACACTGGAATTCCGCAGAATACGCATCACAGAATGTTTGATAGTACTCCCCCCCCTTTCATATTGCTGCTCATAGCGAATCACTAATACTAAATTTATTGACACTTGAAAAAAAAATGCTAGTAAAACTGCTGTAGTAAAACAGTAACAGCTTAAAGAGATGCAATTTTCAGAGGAAAAGGATAGTACCCCAACATATTAATTTTGTTGAATCAAGCCAAGACATTTGCATTCTCGTTATCGAGCGACAAACAAAAAAAAGCACGGTTGAAAAGCATAGAAAACCTACTGACTAATGGACCAGCAAAATAAATCATTGCTGGAGAAGCACAGGCTCGAATGAAAATCAGACTTTTTTTTTTTTCAACTTCCTCTTACAGTAATATTCTTTCGTTAAGTCAAATTTATTGCCACAGAAGAAGTTACGAAACCATGCCTAATGCATTTTTAATTTCACAAAACTGGCAGCTTTTGCTTAATTTCATCATGTTGGGTATCGATCTGGGCTTAAAAATTCCACAGATTTAAAATCCGTTTGAATTTTTTTTCTACGATAACTACGTTCTGAAATAGCATTTCGAACTGGGAGTGCTGGAAAGCAGCACACACCCATGCTGGCCTCTGAGAAGCTGCGACCCCGGGGACGAACAATGCGTTGTCTGAAAAGGAGAACGGGGAAGGGGGGCAGCAAGAGGGAGAACATGATTGTAACCTTACGTTATGCAGTTGCATAGCCTGATGGGAATTGTCACCAGCGTTGTGTCGCTTGCGCAGGGAAAGGTACTGGGATCCGTCCAAAAGTCTACGTGTAAGCAGAAAACCGTGCCGCTCGCACTTTCTCTTCACAGCGAAATTAAGGAGAATTTTTTCTTTTTAATCATCTCGTGTTAAGGATTTTTTGAAGTGGAAAGTGGAATAGAGATTTTCTTTTTTTTTTTGCTCTTGAAATGGGGAGAAAAAAAATAGGGATTTTTGGTATGAGAATGAAAAATCGGAAGAAATCACTTTCCAATTGGAATATCGGAAAGACGCCCCAAAATCGGAAGCTTTCCGGGTAAATCGGAAGGATTAGCAGCTATACATACTGTACATGTATATCAGAGCAAGGACAATTACATTTTCATATACAGCCATTTAGGGCCTTCTCAAGAACCCATCAGTCCTGTGAAATTCTTCTGAAGTAGCTACGACTCTCAAAGCTGAATTCAGTTGCCTACTGATTTCACTATTTAATCTGTTTTCTCTGTCAAATATGCTTCCTAAATATGCAAACTCATTTGCCAGGTCAAACTTTGGTGGCTCATCTCAATGGAAGATGAGTTTACTTCCAAAGGGTGTTCCATTGAGCATGACTGGCATACATGACAGCAGCACACGCCTGTATGAATCTGAAACACTGATGTAAAATTAAGCTTCAGTATAAATATTGTTCAGCTAGCTCTGTGTGACATTAGTCAAAATATTCCAACTCACCAGGTTTTGCTTCAGAAACCTTAGGTCAAATGACCATCTGGAACTGTTGGCTATCAGTTGATTCCACACTCTGATGTATTTGTATGATTTTCAAGTCTGAAAAAAATATACTAATGAAAAGAGGGAATTTACCTGTCTCTAATTTAGGGCCACTAGTTCTACAGAATGGACAGAACCCAAACATACCACCCATGACTTATCCAGCACTTGAGCCCAAGCCTAACTCACACTATTAGCTTGAACCCTGCACCTTTGACCACCTAGCCACTGGGGCAGCTAAAAATACTTTTTGACTTCTAAATTACATTCTGCCTACACTGATTAATCAATTATTTCAACCACAAACTGTGATAGAAATTTAATTATTCTGACATAAATTACACACTAATACATGAGTGAAACAAAACAGGTGAAACAAAACTTTTAAAATATTATGCCATTTAATGCACAGAATTTTACACCACACACATAAAAAAAAAAAAAAAAAAAAAAATAAGACAATAAGCATGATTTTAATTTCTTAATTTCAATGACATTTTCTGAAACCTTTTAAATTGAGATGAGTTAGTAAAAATATAGCAGCAAATTTATTTAAGTTTTCAAAATAAATAATTCTTTTAATCCAAAGAAAGTGTGAAACTTTAAATGTGTTTTATCAACATATACCACTTCTCTTCATTCCCTTCATCTGATACTCTCCCTCCAGGTCATAGGATGATTTCTCAATGGAGGACACATGAAATCCCACAATATTACAACACTGCAGACTCCTACCAAGCCTAATAATAAAAGCAACATGAACTTCTTCTCCTGCAGCTTCATTAGCTCCAGGTCTAGGTGGGGTAACTATTGTAGATCCCCTTTCTCCACTCTTTTCCGTCTACTGTCTACTCACTCTGCAGTTTCTTCTGCCTCACGTCCTAGATGACAGTCCTTCCACCTTGCCCCTTAGATCTTTTTCTACTTTGCTTTCCAGGAACATTCATGCCCATTAATTACCCTGCATTACACAAGCTCCTTGTCCCTCCTCAAAACATGACCACAACAGGTCAGTTTTGTTTCTTCAGCCTTTTTTTTTTTTAACATTTGCCACTTTAACTCTGTTGCCCTTATCCTTTCTTCTCCAATACAGTCATTTGTGTTGCCACCACACATTTACCTCAAACTTC
This sequence comes from Macrothele yani, assembly GCA_039090855.1. Classification (NCBI taxonomy): domain Eukaryota; kingdom Metazoa; phylum Arthropoda; class Arachnida; order Araneae; family Macrothelidae; genus Macrothele; species Macrothele yani. The sequence continues at coordinate 154,124,431 of CM077011.1, forward strand.
TTGCACCTGGCCAAATCTCAGCTCGTAAATTTAAAAATTAATCTCTTATATTTTTGACATCCACCTACCGTTAAGCAAATTTTTACAAACAATACATTTTTATGTAGTCAGGCAGTTAACCCCTTTTCAGTATCATATTTGTGAGTTACCACTATTCCATTATTAAATAAACCATGTGATGATTAACATTGGAGTCCTCAGCTTCAGTTCCTACAATTTCCATTTTTTAAATACAATATTGCTCTGATGATCAACAATTTTTAATGACTCTCTGCTCATTTTATGTGTGACCAATTTCTCATAGATATCTGTCTAATTCAGTTCAATTAGACATGTTCTTTTCTTAATAGCTGATTTATGTTCTGCCAGACAAGTTCTCTCTCTGGTGCTGAGCAAACTCTCCTATGTACAGAAGCCCAAAGTTATAATCAACACTGCACATACATAAACATTTTTGAAGCAAGATGAGCTCAACAAACCAGCTACATATTTTAATGTTATTTAAAACCTTTATTCCTACATAATGTTGATAGGTCCTCAAACTTAAAAGGAGACCCACACACTGAAATTAATGGAAGATATGTGGTACTGAACACGTCCACCACTCAGAGTCTTACCTCCTCATGGTGCAGGGAGGAAATTCTCTACTAAATGCATGGATTAAATGGAATTGTGTAGTATGAGCCACTTTTTTTTTTTTTTTATTGGAGGTTTAACGACCATTGTGAGCAACTCAATGGGCTATAAGCAGTCGCCCGTCCCTAATTTAGGGTCACTGGTTCCAGGGAAGGGAGAGAACCAGTGCCGTAAGACACACACAACATCCATGCCTCACCGGGATTCGAACCCGGACCCCTTACGGACGAATGATCAGAGGCCAGCGCCTTAGACCACTGCGCCACCGGGCGGCGAGCCACTTTTTCTATGAAAACTGCACTGTATTCATGTTAGTTACCAAGAAAATGTATGAACATAATGGACGGCAATATCCCATAGCGTGAATTATGCCAACTGCAGACATGCCAACTTTCAAGAATTGAAATCCATAAAAAAAATATGTTCAGCGAACGTTTAATCAATAAGTTCGAGCAAATCCTATATCGACCACAGCTATTAAATGTCTTAAACAAACCGATTAAAAGTCGATGTCTGCTTATTTTAATAGATTTCATTTGATATAATTAAAATATTTAGTGCTGCTTCACACTTACAGAGATTAAAAGGTAATCAATACATAATCACCTCATTGGTACGCTATCATTAGGCTATATACACAGATAAAAATTTCATTTGTAACCACAAAATTATAGCAATATATTGTACAGTAACCTTTAACTTAACTGAGGTTTTGACTTCAAATTTTTGTGTTAACATGTTAGAATACCTTTAAAAAATGTGATTTTAAGTCTAATGCCAGACTTATATTTTTCATTTCTCTTTCTTTTCATAGTTAATGCCAATCCTAATCATACATTGTTCTTACCGAATCTTTCACCTTAGGCTATGAGTAAAAATGGTTTAGGATGCAGAACTGAGAAGGTAAGTCAGAATATGCAGGTGTGGTGACCCTTGGGGCCACTTATTCTTTCCTCCAAAAAAAAAAAAAAAAAAAAACAAGTTAATAAAATCATGCAAAGCATTGATTATGATATGCTTTCCAACACACCAGAAACCATTATTCATGTTATGATGATAATGGCTGTGGAATAAATCTCACTCCTGTGCCCTGACCTTTTACGTGATTTCAAGAATATTAAACAGAATTGGTTCAGTATATCTCCGGAACACCATGATAAAGTTTTATCGCAATAGAAGCATTTTTACCTAAGTTATGACACATAAGGGCAATGGAATAGATCCCCCTCCTATGTTCTGACTTTTGAGCCCATTTCTCCCATTTTTAATAGGATTTGTCCCCAGGTTGTCTCCCACCACATACTAAAATTTCTTCGAAATCAAACCGTTTTTATGCGAGTTATGGTGCAGACAGACATACAAAGCTGGAGCACATATGCTTCTTCAACCTACGGTTGAAAAGCGTAAAAAAAAAGACGGCAGAAAGAAAAATAATAAGAAAAACAATATATCATCTGTAAAATAGCCATAACACAAGTAGAATTTCCTTATATATATATATTTTTTTTTTTTTTTATTGGAGGTTTAACGACCACCGTGAGCAACTCAATGGGCTATAAGCAGTCGCCCGTCCCTAATTTAGGGTCACTGGTTCCAGGGAAGGGAGAGAGCCAGTGCCGTAAGACAAACACAACACCCATGCCTGACCGGGATTCGAACCCGGATCCCTTACGGACGAATGATCAGAGGCTAACGCCTTAGACCACTGCGCCACCGGGGCGGCCCATATATTTTACGGGTAAACTATAAGACATGGTAGGTATGAAACTGACTGCCAAAAATAAATTCATCATTAAATTAAACATCACACCAGGATAAAAATTTATTAGCAAAAGTACTTACTGAGATGTTGAACAGTTCATTACCATTCAAATCATAGCCAGGACACATTTCAAATAGCTGGAAAAAGTATTACAGCCAAATTAGAAATGAGTCAGCTCTTTCATGTTTACTATTTTTACATAAAAAAATGCCTTTTATTATTCTCACACACAAAGAAAAATCATAAAACCCCTAACGACTCTCGTATTAAATACAAAAATAAAACATTCCACAGGAGTAGATAATAAGTTAGAATTTGAATGTGTTTGAATTCAGTGAATTAAAAAAGCACATGCATATATAATTTACTTGTCGTAAGCATTTTGAAGATATCGGTCAACAAAGTGATTTATCATAGTTCTATAAAACAGTGTTTCTCTCCATTCACATCTTCAAATACCAATTTGTTATTATTCAAAACTATTCACATCATCCATAACATTCCACCTGTAAACTTTAAGGCAAGAACTTTGAAGGTTTATTACTTATCAGACACCACAGTGGTTTAACCCCATGCGGAACACAATCTCATCACATATTCTACTACAATATTTAGATAATCCTCAATATTATATTTTGCCCATATGAATGTTTTTCTTTCTTTCTACTTCTTGAATCAGTTGAGACACCAACTATCTGTAAATGGAATATGAACTGGAATAAAAATAAAAGAGATTGCAGCATTATTCTTCTACATTTGTTTTATCTGACACCCTTAGTTATTTTGATTTAATTGATTTGATATTCAAACCACGTAAAACCAGTAACTTACTGTGTCACTGTAAAACACATCACAGATTCTAAAACATATTTTATTTTTGTTCTGTTTCATCGAGCCAAACACAAGAGCACATAGGAGACAGCCTTAATACAAACATATATTGGGTTGTCAGAAAAGCCATGACGTATTTTAGACATGTTTTGCAAAGGTCATTTATTGATGGAAAGAACAAAGATCAATCAATAATATAATGCCCGTTTTGTTCGATAACCTTTTTCCATCTTTCAGTGAGCTGCATAATGCCTAGTTCATAGAAGGACCTGTCTTTCGTGGCGAAAAACTGTACAAGGTGCTGATTTACAGCCTCATCTGAATTGAATGTTATATCAAGCAAGGACTGTTGAAGAGAGCGAAACAAATGGAAGTCTGACGGCGCAAGGTCAGGCGAGTATGCTGGGTGTGGCAACACATCCCATCCAAGCTCCAATAATTTTTGGCGGGTGATCAAACTTGTGTGTGGTCTTGCGTTATCATGATGGAGCACAACACCTTTACGATGAACGAGCTCTGGACGTTTCTGGATGATGGATTCGTTCAAACTGTCTAATTGCCGACAGTACACATTCAAATTGATTGTTTGGTTCCATGGTAGGAGTTCGAAAAACACGACACCTTTAAAATCCCACCACACTGAGACCAAAACCTTCCGCTGATATCTGCTTTGGATGTCGTTTGAGGCGAAGCAGCACGTCGGGACCAAGACAGTTTGCGCATCACATTGTTGTACACAATCCACATTTCGTCACCAGTTATCAGTCACTTCAAAAAAGAATCGTTTTCCTCACGTTTAATGAGCATATCGCAGATGTTTATACGCTCCGTCAATTGAGCTTCTTTGAGTTCATAACGAACCCACACGTCGAGCTTGCTTACGTATCCCAGCTTCTTCAGGTGGTCGTGAACGCTTGAATGATGGATGTGCAATGTGTCTGCAATCTCTCATGTCATGTAACGTGTGTTTGACTAGAGCAATGCCTTGATTTGGTCGTCATCAACCTCGGTGGGCCTCCCGGACCGAGGAGCATCGTTGAGATCAAAATCACCAGCACGGAATTTTGCGAACCAGCGCTGGCACTGACGTTCTTGTAGAGCATTATCACTGTACACTTTGTGCAACTTTTCACAAGCTTGATGCGCGTTCTTCCCTTTATGGAAGTAAAACAGTAAAATATGGTGAAAATGCACAGTTTGGTCTTTCATCTTCAACTTGATGTCAAATCTCTGCAAATCAACCAAATTGCTCACTATTCCTTTTAGACTGCAGCTAGAACTGGCACCTATCGAATGCCATAACGATAACAGAGCTGCGCATGCCTCTAGTACTTCCAAAACATCCCAACCGCCATCGGGTGCCAAAATACGTCATGACTTTTCCGACAACCCAATAGATGAAGGATTAATCACTTTTTGCTGAATGCTGAAATGATACACACACACAACATACATGGCTCAGCTACACATACTTGCTACTGTATTAGGAACTTTTATTCAATACCAGGTTGGACCTCCTTTAGCTCAAATTACAGCACATATGCAGCAGTTTGGTATAAATCCTACAAGATGTTGGAGTGCATCTATGTCTACAGCATACCAGATGCTCACCAGACAGCCTGGCTCAGATTTGAGAGAAGACTTTGCTTCTGGATCTGTTTTTCTAACACGTCCCATACATATCCAATGGGATTTAGCTCCGGGCTTTGTGATGGCTAGGGAAGATGATGGAAGTTGCTGCCATGCTCACTGAACCATTGATGAACACATTTTGCATGGTGAACAGGAGCACTGTCATCCATGAAACAGCAATCACCTGCTGGATAAAAAGCCAACATTGCAGGATGGACTTGATGGGCAACAGTTCTCAGAAATATCAGGGCACCTGTTTCATACCAACAGAACATGCCCCATACTATGACACCACCTCCAAAACCTTGAATTGTGTTTACAAGGCAAGCTGGGTCCATTGCTTCATGGTGCTCCTGACAAACTCTCTACCTATCAACATACAGAACAAGGTGTACTGTGACTCATCAGACCACATGACTTTTTTCCATTGTCCAGTCATGGTTTTCCTGACACCACTGTAGACTAACTTTCAGATTCTTCGCAGAAATCAGTGGTTTCCGTATTGCACTCATAGGACCACGACTTTTTTCCACTGTCCAGTCACCGTGTTCCTGACACCACTGTAGATTAACTTTCCGGTTCTTCGCAGAAATCAGTGGTTTCCGTATAGGACTCATCGGACTACATTACTTTTTTCCAGTGTCCAGTCACAGTGTTCCTGACACCACTGTAGACGAACTTTCTGATTCTTCGCAGAAATCAGTGGTTTTCGTATAGGACTCGTCGGACTACATGACTTTTTTCCAGTGTCCAGTCACAGTGTTCCTGACACCACTGTAGACAAACTTTCTGATTCTTCGCAGAAATCAGTGGTTTCCGTATAGGACTCGTAGGACCACATGACTTTTTTCCACTGTCCAGTCACCGTGCTCCTGACACCACTGTAGACGAACTTTCCAGTTCTTCGCAGAAATCAATGGTTTTCATATAGGCATGCGACTGCCAATATCGATCCTATTCAATTCCCTGCATATACTTCATTGAGATATGGGTTGGAAACAGCCTTCATTAAATGCTTTGGGCAACTTCTGCACACAGGAAGACCTGTTTATCCCTACAAGCCTTCTCAGATGACAGCGATCTCATTTCTGGCACAGTCATCGTGCTGCAGTTACGCATCTTAGACAAGCAACTAATTAAAATAAGTATATAACATGTGAAAGATTCATAAAAAAAAATGGAAAAAAATTTCAGTTAAATAGAATGTAACTTGTGCTGCTAAAATGTAAGAGTAAAAATATTAAAGAACACATTTTAAAGGCATAACCAAGATAAATACTGCACTACTCCATTATATGTAGAACCAATGGCACACCCATGGGGGTGGCCGATGGGGCCCACCCCCTTGGGCTGAAAGAGCAAAAAAATTATTACGAAGTTTGAAACAAAAAGTCATGATACACGATCTACATATACAGGGTGTTTCACTCACTACTTTACCCGGCATTTTTGCAATAACTGTAAGAGGAATGAAGATATCATAATGAAATTTGAACTGGATTTATCTTAGGCTGTGAGAAAGCAAACGGAAGCAACGTGTAGTTGTGCTGGCGTCGTGGGCGTGGTCAGAGAGAAGTAGCGGCACTAGTGTATCACGACTCCTCATTGCCTGCCGGACGAGCGGGCATCTGTCAGTTTACTGAGTCTGCAGACACAGTACTGTCGTGTGTGTGTTGTCGGAGAATAGAAAATGTCAAAATGAGCCGGTATATACTCTAGAGGAGTGAGTGTATATTGTGCAGACGTACTGGCAGACTATATCATTGAAGTTGTGTCAAAAAGAATTTGTTAAGAGGTTTGGAGGTTGAAAACCACCATCAAAGCCCTGCATTTTGGCCATGTCACAAAAATTGGAAACAACGGAAAGTTTGTGTGACGCGTGTGGAGCAGGTCGATGACAAATGCCGGAAGAAATGGTTGAGAATGTGAGGCAGCGGTTATTGCTGTCTCCGAAAAATCCCTACGATGTCTGTCACAGGAAACCGGCTTATCCACAAGCACTTGTTACAGAACTGCGAAAAAGGTAACCTTCACCCATATTGTGTAAGCGTTGTTGACGCATTGAAAACGCCAGACCACATGAAAAGGGTGGCATATTGTCAGTGGTTTCACACATCCTTGCAACAAAATCCTCGCATACTGCATTACTGTTGGTTCACAGATGAGGCCTAATTTCATCCTTCTGAATATGTCAATGCCCAAAATTCCTGTTTGGGGGCAACTGACAATCCCCACGTGACACACGAAGAACCTCTATATACAGCAAAGATCAATGTTTGGTGTGCAATGTCACGGCGGCACATTATTGGGCCGATCTTCTTTGAAACAATCATCTCGACAGCAGTTTACGTGGAAATTTTTCAGACCTTCGTGAATCAGCTGGACGATGAGATATTGTCCATTGGATATTTCCAGCAAGATGGAGCAGCATGCCATACTTCCCGTGCCAGCATAGCCTAAATTGAGTCATTTTTCGAGAACAGAGTCATTTCGAAGGGACTTTGGCCTCTGCAGTCACCGGATTTGATGCCACTCGATTACTTTCTCTGGGGCTATCTGAAAGGTAGAGTTTACGGCAATGATCCATGATCCATCGCCGTATTGAAATCCAACATCATTCAAGAAATTCAGGCAATTCCTGGGGACATGCTGACCCGAACCTTCCAAAATAGCGAGTGTCGTGTTCAGCTCTACCTGGATGCAAATGGTGATCAGTTCCAACACATGTTATGATGCAATCTCCTTTCTCACAGCCTACGGCAAGTCCAGTTCAAATTTTGTTACGATATCTTCATTCCTCTTCCAGTTATTGCAAAAATGCCGGGTAAAGTAGCCAGTGAAACACCCTGTACTTCTTAATCATGTACCATATAATTATAACATACAATAAGGGTGTAGTTTTGTTAAATAAATTTAGAAAAATCTAACCAGGAAAAGAATTTTATTCACTGCTTCTTCTATTCATTTAACTTTCTTGTACTGTGACATTACTAGTAACTGTATAAGAATAAATGTACAAAAGTCAACCTCCTTCTTAATTGTTATACTGTAGCACCTGACCATTTTTTTCCAGTAAATTTAGAGGGGGTCACTCCAACTTTGGGAAAATTCTGTGTGCCCCCCCCCCCCACACACACACACACACACATACTTGGGAAATTTCTGGGTGTGCAAATTTATTTGTGTGAAGAACACACAAATAAATTTAAGGCACTTCTAAAATAATGCGCATATCACTAAGCTATTCTCCTACATTCAGAAGTTATCTCCTCAAAGAAAGCTCATTTGCCAGAAGATTAAAGTCTAAAACTGATGGTGATAAATTTTACTTACTATTGATGCATCAAACATGCCATTTACAGTGATCTCATCACTCCAGTCAACTTCTTTGACATCCATCACACAAGACCTTTAGTACTTCATACTCATTATCTTTTTCAGGCATTTCTGAATCTGGTACTCTCATGATTTCTTTGGACTTCCTATACCTTTCTTTCCTGCCATTTGGGCTGAATAAATTATCTTAGTAAGCATCTCATCCACCACTCATTCATTCAACATTGCCAAACCACCTCAGAATGAGAGAATTCTTTGGATTCGTTTGAAAGTGGGAAGGATAGGGTGGTTGCAAGGTAGAGTTCCTGAGGATGAATATCACTGTAAGAAGCATGATGGAGCAAAGCCAGCCATCACAGTTAAGGCAAAACTTAGGAACGATAAGGCGGAAAGGTACGAATTGGCTTTTTTGGAAAGACAGGAAAACATTTTAGAAGTACACACCAGGTAGGAAAAACACAGGAAATTAAGTTCTACATTGTGTGAAGAATAAGATAAGAGAAATTAGATGAAAGCCTAATGAGTTATGTGGAAGATTGGGTGAATACTTCTGTGAGTTATTAAAACATGAAAGCATAGGTGATTTTGAGGCAGAGGCAGATGATTCCACATGAAGAGAAAGAAGCACAGCAGGAATCTCAAGTCAAGAAGTCTGTAAAGCTCTGAAACACCTTCAAAATAACAAAAGAACAATTTTGAAAGACTGCTACATGCAAAATATAATGTACACACAGTAGTAGTCATCACATTGTGATTTTGGAGTGAAACATTACAGGATATCAATCATGGTTGAATGCTTCAAGCTTTAGTTGTTGTTGTTGTTGCTTTTTAACTTTTTCGATTGAATTCCAAATGCTGTTTTTACTTTTGATTTTGACTGTACTAGGGCTGTAGCTAGCAGTAAATTCTAGGGGGGGGCTATTAGTAATGTAGGGGAGGCTAGAAAATTTATATCCCGGTAGCACCTCCTCTTTTGGTGCCATTAAGGAAACCAAATGAAATAAGAGGAACCCTCGGGGAGTTTTATTTATTTATTTATTTATTAATTTTTTGAGAATAAAATTACTCAAAAACTATTAAACCGATCAAAACGAAATTTGATGTTTCCAAACTTTGTTTAAAAAAAGTTTGTTGTCAGCTTGGTTAAAGATTAGACAAACCTATCCTTCTTTACATAACGCAATGCAATTTTTTTGTTTCCTCTAAGCTAGGGGATTGAAAAAAAAATGCAGACAAAATATTTTTGAGAACTCCAAAGGAAAATCTTTCAAGGCACACTGAAGGCAACATACTAATTACTTTTACATGGTGAACAGTTGATAAACTATTAATTAAAAATTACATTAACCGGAAACTGCAGAATTTAATTTGTTCCACTGAGAAGCATGTTTTTGAACTAACACAGGTGTCTGCAAATATCGTTCATATCTACTAATGGAATGGTGTTGGGTTTTTTTCTGTTGTATCTAAATTTTTGAAACATGTAGATCCTCCTCATTCCATGGAATAATATTCATAATTACTATATCCATTGCATGTATTGGTTGCCCATTGCAATCTAGTGATGTAGTTTCATTTGCCTTTCAATGTTTGTGTTCCTCTGCTTCTTATTTTTACGAAGCAAAGAACACAAACTCCAAACTCCTTTGATTAGTATTTTTACGTTTCATCGTAGTTACTTTATTGTGCTTAAACTTTTGTGGCAGCATAGACCTCACTGAATGGAAAGCATTTCAAAAATGAGTAATCGTGATGAGTGCTGAGAAATGAACTGGCATATGGTGTATGTTTGCAATTGTTTATCATGGAAGTAAGAGTGACAAAATGATTTATGAACTATATTGCTGTCTTAAACAACTTCTGTAAAAACATTTCAGTGTAATAATTGAAGTCATGGCTATTGATTACGAGGTTTACTTAGGAATAAAAATTGTTTTTTAATAGTCAAATTTTCGTGTAGAACCCATACCCTTCATCAGGACTACACTATAATAAGTGTTGCCAACCTTGGTGAAACTCCAACCTTTATAATCGTTTAATGTAGTGCCTCTTCTTTTCTCTATTTCTAGACTTTCCAAGAGTTTTTCTTGAAGAAGAGCTGCTGGTGGGACAGAACTTCTACTGAGTCCCAAAGAATTTTGTCCAGTAGCTTGAACATGTCTGTCCAGTCCAGTCCAGTCATGTTTCTAATAGCTGCTTTATGGACTGGAGAGACATGACCAAGCTACTTGACATAAAATTCTTTGGAATTCAGTAGAAGTTCTATCCCACCAGCAGCACTTCTTCAAGAGAAAACTCTTGGAAAGTCTAGAAATAGAGAAAAGAAGAGGCAATACATTAAACGATTTTGAAGATTGGAGTTTCACCCAAGGTTGGCAACACTTACCATAGTGTAGTCCTGGTGAAGAATAGGGTTCTGCTTGAAAATTTGACCATTAAAAAAAAATTTTTATTCCTAAGTAAACCCCATAATCAGTTATACAGTATATTATTTAAGTGCATTTCAGTGTTTTAAAACTTCCATTCAGCTGATTTACGGGCTATTCGTCTCATTCAGATTGATATAGAGCTCTTAAGAGTAATACTGATTTTGTTTTTCGTTAATTTTTATTACAGATATGGCATGTGCTAATTACTTTTATGTTCTTTGTGTATTTTTAGGGGGGCTCAGCCCACAAGCTATGGCCCTGGATGATACAATTATTTCACGGTAACAATGGCTACTGCACTTCTGCTACAGCAGGAAGATTTGACTTAAGCAGCAAGTTTCAAACTGCAACCTATGACACTAACTAAATAACAAGGTGAAAGTTCTGAATTTCATTGACATTCTGCATTTCAATATGAATTAAAATCTAGTGTACACCTGCATTCAAAGAACTGGGGAAAATACAAAAAGATGATGTGTGTTAGAATCAGGGAAATGTGGTTCACCTTTCTTCAAAACTTACTGCAGTTTGCTGGGCAGCAGATGGTGTAATTGTCACAGGGCAAACTTCTTCAAACACCTCCCTGAAAAAAAATCAATAAAACATGAAAAACAATCTTACATTTATCGATAATCAAAAGCAGAAAAATACCTGCAAACACACATTTTACTGATATAATAAAATAAATCTGTAATCATTTTATTATTTCACAACTTGACAAATGTAGAACACATGATGATCTATATGCAAACTAATGCAAACTGCATTCCCATGCATATAGCAACTCTCAGATATACTGTTAATTTGATCTTTCTGAGTGCTGTAACAGTCATTATAAGCATATTCTAGTTTTAGCAAAATTCACAAAAAAAAGAAACAATCAGAACCCCTGAAAGCATAATTAGTTCTTGCTTCACTTCTTCCAGAACTAAATATAAGAAATAAATAAACCAATTTTGAAATTACTGTATTATACTTAAGTTCAACATCATCAGTTTTAGACTGACCTTCATCAGTTTTAGACTGACCTTCATCAGCTTCTTGAAATGCATTCAATTTGTGGTCAATAAATTCTGAAATACATACCTTGGAAACAAGGTGAAAAATCCATTCTTATTTGCTAAATGAGTATCACCATACACCATAGGTCCAGGAGGCAGGAGGCAGCAGTCTCCCTAAAATTGCAAGAGTTCTATCACAAAATTATACAGCATTATCTAATTAACACTGCACAAATAAAATTATAAATTTAATTTTTGCTGTGATGTTCTAAAATGCAAAATATAATTTTTAATAACTGAGTAAAACATCAAAATCCTTTGTTAGAATATGGTGCAAATAATCTGTGAAAGTTAACACATACTGAACATCAGAAAAAAAAATCTAATAAAAACCCAGGACTTCCACAGTACATACACATATAAATCAGAAAGTTTCTCACAATGTGATTTTATTTGACATATTACATCCAAGTGAACAATTAATCTTTAACATATTTAAAAAAAAATTTGTTGAAAGATTGCAACACATTACACTACACTTACAGCATTCTAAACAAAGCACCTATGCATCTCTCTCTCTCTCTCTCTCTCTCTCTCTCTCTCTCTCATCTGTATCAATACCAACAAAAAAAAAAAAAAAAGAATGGTGTGATTTTCTGATGATAACATTAACATAACATCACAATGAGATTGATTTTCCTGGTTAGCCATTTAAACTCTCCCCTCTCATCATACGTGCTTCAAGATACAACCTCTGCTGATCTAAACTTCCCACTGACATATTCTACACTATTTCAGACATTACAATACTGTACATATGCAGCTCATTTTAGTCTATTTGTTCCACAGCTAACCAACTGAAAATAAAAAAAATGCACCAAGAAAGAAACTGAAACTTTCCATTCCCCATTTCTTTTAAATGTTTCTACTTTTCCACATTGGAATAACATGAACACACTTCTACTTTTGACAAAAGAATAACAACCTCCCCATTCTTTCTAGAAAACAACAGACAATAATTATCCTTAACCACACCACAGGCATCAAAATCCTGATAATTAGGAAACTCACATAATATTTTACAACAGAGTGACAAAACTTGAATTTAAACATTTCAGATCTAACAATTATTCACTAACCTGTGCAATCAAACTGCACTGAATTTTATTTTTTGAAATCATATGGAATGAACACTGTGAAATCCAAATTTGTTGATGTTACAAAAAAATAGCTCTCCCAATTTTCATCCAAGCATGCTACTACCAAGGACAATGTAGTTCCAATTAATTGAAATTAAGCACTTACAGCTTAGGAACCTGAACAACTTCAGATTTATGCCAGTCAAATAAATTCTATGCTTCCTTGTGGCATCTTAAAGACAATGCTTTTGGGGTTCATACTGAGTTTTGGAACTCCATTTAAGAGGAGTTTTCCAGAAGTCTGAAACCTATTTTCCAGGAGTTGACAATGAAATTAGAACTTCTTAAAGTTTAATTTCTCTGGAAATGCATGGTTTCTAGTCACTTCTTGCTATATCAACGGACAAAAAGAGCAAGCATTTTCCCTTTTGTTCACAAAAACATAGAAGTTCAAAATTGGAACTTCGACTCTGCCACCATTTTTCATTCCCCATAAAGTCTTTTTTTTTTTCTGCAGAACATTAATTTCACTTTCAACAAAAGAAAAAAATGCTTGCTTTGTCCCCTGATATAGCAAAGTGACTATGGAAAGGAAAGCACATGTTTTGAGTGAAATTAAATTTCAAAAATAGGTACTGTATCTTTCACTCTGCCACAAAAGCAATTTTACAGATCACAGAAATGGTTCACATTCCACCATGAACAGATTTACTACTGATTTTGAAATTTAATTTCGCTTTAAAAAAGGGAAGGGCACAAAAATGCTAGCTTCACTGATTTGTTTTAAATGAGACTGTTAGAAATAGGAAAACCTGCATTTCATTAGAAAAAATTCTTAAAAAATATGAAATCACTTGTTTTCAGTATTACCAAAGGTATGAAAAATGAAGAACATGATCAGAAAAAAAAAAAATTTAATCACGAAGGAAAATTATAAAGACACACACACACACAGCTCGGCTGGAAAAATTCGAAATTCCAAAAATCGCAGAACATTTTCATCCCTGCTAGAACAATGATTTCTGGCAGTTGCAAACATTATTCTCGGCCAGCGGACAGCATGAAAATGTTTAAAAAACACTGAAAAAACATCAAAGAATTGTCATGACATTAAAAACATCCAATAAACAATCCCAAAATGTTTAATTGTTAGAAACTTGAAAACATGAAAATAAACTTTACATAGATGTTGAATAACATTGTTGCACTGAAATTCCTGATTTCTGTAATGCATTCAGTTTTCCATACTATAAGGTGGACCAACTATTTCTGCAGTGACTACAGAGGATCCATAGCACATGAGGTGTCTGGGATCTCCGCCAAAGCAATTCCGAGGCACAATGATGATGCTTCTCCACTCGCACCATCAGCTGATAACAAAGTACAATAATTACCAGAATTCAAAACTTCTCCCAGGAGTCAAAATTAAATTTTAGGGCTTTTCCAGGAGTCTGCAGGGAAATAAGAAGAAATAGGCCCATTTAAGGAGTTCTTAACCAGGAGGCGTATGAACCCTGCCCTTTCAAATACAGGAATGAATATTGGTCGCAAAGCAGCTTAAAGAGGAAATACAGTAAAACCTCGAAAATGCAGCATCCAGAAAACCGGCAACTTCAGAAATCCAGCATTTTTCCGATTTCGTTTTCGTGAGAAAATCCGATGTTTCACCAATAATCATGGAAATCTCCCGATGTACCATCTCAACAACACATTGCGAGATCATCCGATCTCAGCGTGCGAACTGCCGATAGCCACCTACGTGTAACATCAGGAGGTTTCTCAAATTCGTCATCTCACTGGGCCGCGCTGAAGTGATGGGGACCAATGACACAACGAATCGCCATGTTCGTTTGAAATGTGTGTTGTACATGTGATTATGATCTGTATTTGGTGGTGATAGTATGTGGATTCGATCATGTAATGACATCTACATTGGCCTTCATGATGCATTACGGTAATCGCCTTCGTGATGTATCGTAGTTTCGTCAGTCGAAAAACCGTAACATTGATGTAAAATTCACATCAGGTTTTCGCATTGTATTGATACATCGCCCAGTCCTAGCGGTTGCTCTGGCTTTTTTCAAGTTTTTGCCTAACCATTCCCCAAATCCATTTTTTTCGACAGAGTTTTACAATAAATTGCACAAAAAGGTAATCGCCAATATTTTCGCCAAATCGATTTTTTCCGCCCATTGCGAAGAATGCGATCTGCAGCTTAACCCCTGCATATTTATAAGACATAGACGTGCAAAATTTCGTTAAAGTAACCTGTTACATGTAAGTATGTGCTTTACATAATGCATGTTATGCAATTTTGGGATAGCTTCAGAAATCCAGCACTCGTCCGGTCCCGTCGATGCCGTATTTTCAAGGTTTTACTGTATCCTTCACAAATGCATGGAAAATTAAAAAGTACATTATTTTCAGCAACTGAATTGCTTTTAATTCACTATTCACTATGTAACATCTCCTCAGGAAACTTTAAAATTGCATTGCCACCTGCCTGCTTCACTGACCTGAGTGGTTTAACGGGAGCATGCATGAATGGAAATCGAGCGCAGGTTCAATTCCTGCTCCAGGGCAATATTACATGGTGAAGAGTGAACTAAAGCAATTCATTACCATACTTTGATTGCTGGAACTTCCTATAGCTTTTGCTATTAAATCAAATGCTATTGATTTAAGAAAATGTTCCAATTTGAACAAGTTTATGTTTCTTTTAAGCAGGTTTAAGTGTACTATATGGTTACTTAGTAAGTAAATAAGCTGTGCTGCCATATATTAGTCAAACTGGTTATAAAAGTAAAGTTAAATGTGATAAGTTGACTTTAAATTTAAAACCATTTTTTTTTTTTTTCAATGATCAGGAACAGTTTTTGAATATTTAGGCAAATGCAAATAATTTCAACATAAATCTTGAGTTTCATTTGTCGAAACCCCTCAGAGGTCTGCTTTGCTTCTCCATTCTACTGAAGAGGAATGAATTCCTTCCCCACCTTCCAAGCAGCCAAATGTGCAGTCCAGGGCCAGATAATTGCATTTCCAATATGAAGAAAAGTAGAAAGCTGCTTGACGATGATGGACAAAACATGTAACAAGAAATGACAAATAAAGGTAAGCAGATCATGCTAGTTACGTTAAGAGATTAGAACTTTTACAAAGAAAGTTCGTTAGTTGGAAGCTTTCAACCTTGTCTTAGATCTTCATCACGCCAATGAAGGACTAAAATTGTTTTCAGATTCTACCTTTGAATTTTTTTTTATTTTTGTTGCCAGATTTTAGAATCAATCTCTAGATCATCAGGATGTAGAGTGGAGATTCTGAATCGTAAGTCTTTAGGCTGAAAAGAACTTCCAAGCTTTCATGATAATGAATGGAGGGCAAATCGATTGTCAAAAGAGGCAATACGTTTTGCTTCATTCCAGCAGGAAACTGCAGAACTGTCTTTCGTTGTCAAAATAGACAAGGCAGTATTTGGGATGCCGTTCAAAACATCTTTCCTATGTTCCAAAATTCTTTGGTTAATGCTTCTGTACGTGCTTCCAATGTAAAAGCTATCATCTGTGGAAGAAGAGATAGGAATGCAATAAACTCAGGGCAGATCAAGATTTTCAACTTTGTCCCTATCCCTCTGTAATAGCTTCATGACGCTTGGGGGGGGGGGTTAATGGTAAGGTGGTAACCAAAACTTCTGAACAGATTTTGTAACTTATAAGTAGAGGAAGGATGATGGTAAGGAACAGATCCGGAGAATTTCAGGTCCTAATATTTTAAATTGCATTTTTTAAACAACTAAACAGATGTCGTAGACTTCTTTATCAAAAATAATGTCTCAGATTGTTTTATAACAAAAAATGACAATAAAAATGTCCCTCTACAAAAAAAAATATGCTGCTAAATTAAAGGCAGGACACATTTTCAATAAACAAAATCTAGTCTTTGAAAAATGCACTAGCAATACTTACAAAGTGTCTTTTTTTTTAGCATTAGCAATTTATAATTGTTACTAGCAGTTTACTGCTTACTACCAGATGAATTCATGCCTGGTTTGGCACTACTATTAAACATATATAATGTTCATGCTTCTTATCTAGGCAACATTATTTTGATAAAGGATGAAACCAACTGCTGGTGCAATGTGTTTTCAGCTTCAACATAATGAAACAGAAAATTTATAAATTTTTAACCAAAGTTGTCAATCACTACACTCTCAGTAGTACATTTGCACTGTTTTAAGATACACAGCACTGAAAATCCTACATATTCAATACTCATCAAATAACTAAAGCAACACATAAACTTCAAAATTTACGGCAAAAATAACACTGATAATCAGAAGCTCACTATTTTACAGCACAAAAATTCCATAATTAGCTGTCAACCTCTAACTTTAAAAGAGCTATGATTGTTCCCAAATGACAAGTTTTTAAGTTGAATGAATGCATTTCCATCATTAGCACATGTAAATAAGTGAAATGCTAACCGAAAATAGTACCACTATCACTTGCAACACGTGACATTTAGTTTTCCTAAAAACGTTTTATAAATATTATTGCACACAGCTTTTAACAAAACATACAAATAACTAGAGCCATTATAAGCTATTTGCTTTTTTTAAATTACTATGAATACAAAAAAAGTGCATGAACTTACTTCTTCCACAGCCACTTTTGGATAAGGTTGTAACTCTCCAAGGCAAGGCTTTTCAACCTTTCCAGTATCATAAAGGCATATCAAAAGACGTAAACAGCTTCTAATTTCATCTTTTTAAAATAAGAAAAAATAATACAAATTAACAAAAATAAGAGACTCACTTCATACATACATGATAGTGAAAGTAAAGCATTTCTTACATATTTCTATCTGATACACATGTCTGCCATTTTGGTTTTCAGAAACCTAAAAATTACAGAAGAGAAAAGTGGCTGCCAAATGGGTTCCGCATAATCTGAGCGAAGAGCAGCAAGCAGTTCGCAAAAGGAGCGCAGAAGAATTGCTTCAGCGGTATGAGACAGATGGCGAGCAGTTTTTGGACATAATTGTTGCTATAGAGAAAACCTGGATACGAGATTTCAAACCAGAATTGAAATCTCAGTCCACTCAGTGGAAACTTTCAGAATCACCTCGCCAGAAAAAATTTCACCGCCAACAATCGTAAGTTAAGCTGATGATGATTATGGCCTATAACAAAGTTGGAGTGATAGCAACAGACAGAGTGCCCAAAGAAACCACTGTAACAGCAGACTACCACATAAGATTTCTGCAAAATGTTTTGCGCCCAAAGATTCGCCAAAGAAAGCCTAACATGCTCGAAGCTGGTGTCACCATTTTGCATGACAATGCAAGGCTGCATATTGCTCGTACAGTAAGAGACATTCTGGAAAATATGGATTGGAATTGCTTACCCACACACCATACAGTCCTGACATGAGCCCACCAGACTATGACTTGTTCCCAAAACTGAAGAAGCCACTCCGCGGAAAACGATTCAGTATGATTCAGGATGTTTCTAATGAGGTGACCTGAGTAATCCGATGCCTCAACAGTGGAGGTGTCCTGGCAGGAATACAAGACTTGCCCAAACATTGAGCCGTTGCTACAAAGAGCACAGAGATTACTTCGAAAACCAGTAAAGGTATGTTATGAAATAAATTTATTTTTTAAGAGATAACCCATGGTGTGCAAAACTTTTGAAATGACCCTCATAAAAAAAATCTTTTTGTTTGGAGATGCAGTTTTTTTTTTTAATAAGTATAGCAAAATTTAAAATAGGGTAATAATTCCTAAGGTTTAAAAACAAGCATCCCTACCTCTGCGGCAAAGATGAAAATTATGTGATATATTTACGTACAATTCTTCCTACACATACAATTTAGTATTGCAACAGGTTATAATTGAGAATGTTCTCAGTCTCTCATGTTTTTAATAAAAATACAGTCTGCTTTGTGAAGTGAAGTTCTGCTCATTTGCTAGAAAAAGTAACTTATCAGTACAAGAAATCACTTGTACTTAAACTTAATACTTAAAAAACGATGCTATCGGTTATTTTTTAATTGAATAATAGCTACACACTATATGTACAACTGTTTCACACGTTATATATGTTCTATGTGTTGTGTGCACATTTTCAGTAAAAACATCTTTGCATTCATTCATCATATATGACTTTGAAAATAGTATTATATGTTTAAGTTATTATGTCATCTAGCACTCACCTTGTAGAGGTGTTTCATAATAGGATTCTTCATCTAGTATCTTGAAATTGAAGTATGCTTATAGCGTGTCTTGGACACGTAGAATATTCTTGATGCAAAAAGGCCTAGTTAAAATTGCGACCAGAGTTTCAGTTCAAATGATTATTTTTTTAGTTTTTTAGACATATTTGCCAGTATAAAAATTACCACTTTTAAACAAAAAAAAAACTGAAGCACATTTTTTTTAAAGATAGAACAAAGTGTGGACTAAAGAACTGGAAGACTGGTGCAAATGCAGCAACTAAAATGAAAGAATGTGTGTGTGGGGGGGGGACATCAACAAAGGAATACACCCATCAAAAATTTCTTTCAATTACCCCTAGGTGATGCTCTTTCTTAAAGTCCGCGTCTGAACAATAAAGATCGGAATACTTCCTGTCTCCCTTTTTGCAACCCTACAATCCCATGTGTTTTATCTTAAATAGAACCTGTTTAGCTTATGATTGTCAGGATATACCACATGAGGTTGTAAACAAAACAGAGGGAAGAAAGGTGACTTCAGTTCCAGTGAACAAAAGTGTTGAAAAAAATGAAAGGGGGCAGAGATTAAAAACACCAAGAAAATGTGATGGCAATCAAACAGATACTGTAATGCCATGCAAACTTTGTTTAATGGAGAAAAGCTTGGAAGCTCATTTAACAGTAAAACAGAAAAATATCAAATCAAACCTATCTGAGAGTAAATCATAGTGATAAAAGCCTGATGATTATCTTTGAAAGTCAGCCAGATACAAACTACATGCAGGAGAGGGGTTTAAACTTTACAAATTATATTTAAAAAATATTAAAGTTGAATTCCTGTCATCCCAAACATAAAATAGGAATTCCACTCAAAGATTATGTACTCAGTATTATAAACAGTGGCAGCACAGAAATTTCAAAAAGTGGGCACACTGGCACCTTTTACCACTGTCAGTTTGATCAAATGAAAAAGGTGACATCTAAAGTTTCAAGAGTTACTTGAATTACTTTAAAAGCTCAAAGTAAAAAAACACTAGATGCATATTTTTAGCCAACATAAAAATCCAGAAAAAATAAAAACTTGATCCCTTCACAGGGGAAAGCACCTCTCCTTTTGCAGCTTCCCCTGATCACAAGTCATTTTTGACCATGCAATACCTGAAAAGGCTTACCCAGAGAGAATATAGGTGTGGATGCAATCTTTTAGGAAAGACATTTATTTGCAACAGATTTTCATGGAATGCAATCTTCCTATTTTGAGGACACACAAAATCTGTGCTACAGCATTGCTGAAAAGATATTTGTTTTAAGATGTGAGTGATTATTTGATGTTCAATAAACAATGCTTCATACAAAGCACAAAAATCAGAATGGAGATTTCCCTGTACTATCAGGTGCACAAATAAGTTTTAAAGCATTTTAAAACAACGCAACATGTAATTTGAGAGAAAACAACAATACCTTTATGAATCAAAATATGTGCCGTCATTATCTATCACCTTCCGCCATCGGTCGGGCAGCTGATGGATTCCAGCCATGAAGAATACTTCATCGTGTGATGCAATGAAATCGTAAACCCATTTTTGCACTTCATCACATGTCCGGAACCGTACAGTAGACAAACCATGTTGCATCGATTGGAATAAATAATATTGTAAAGGGGCTATGTCGGGACTATACGCCGAGTGCTCCAAAACCTCCCAGTCAAGCGTCAATAACGTTTCCTTGACCGATTTCACGACATGTGGCCTAGCGTTGCCACGTACAGTAATTTCACAGGACGCAGTCCTTTGCCTGGGAATGGAAGTTTCCGACAGATTTCCTGGCTCAATCGCAGCAATTGTTACTTGTAGCGATCAGCAATAAAAGTTTCACCCTGTTCCAGTAGTTCATAATATAGCACACCCTTCATAACCCACCAGATGCACAGCAGAACTTTCTTGGAGTGAATATTGCGTTTCGATGTCGAAGTCGTTGCTTCACCTGGGTCTGTCCAGAGTTTTTTGCGTTTGCGATTGTTGTACCATATCCACTTTCATAACGATTTTCCACAGGAAAGACTTTCTGTGTTGTTTATTCAACAGATTCAAACACTTCATGACACGACCATCCTTGTTCCTCTGGCTCAGGTGATGTGGCACCCACTTTCCTTCCTTCTGAATTTTTCCCATTGAGCGTAAATGATTAAAAATGGTTTGTTGATTTACCCCCAGTTGTTCAGCTAGTTCTTTTTTGCATTCGAGACGAATATTCATCCAGCAATGCTTGCAGTTTCTCATGTGCAACCTTCTGTGGGGCGCCGCTACATTCTTGATCGATAACATCAAAATCTCCTGCTTTAAACTGTCTAAACCAAAACTCACACGTGTGTTGCAATACAATATTCTTCCCCACAACAGAACAGATTGATGCACATGCTTTTGCAGAGCTTTTTCCTCGATGAAATTTGTAACGAATGCAGTGTAGAATAAATGCAGTATCGCTTGCCATCCTTCATCTACCGATGAGCAAGTGCATTTGACTATTGGGCAAGCTACTGTGTCACTCTGGACCAGTTACAGTCACATGACAACAAAGTGGGGGAATGTCGGATAAGTAAATTAGTGGTATACGTCACACGAAAAATGCTTTAAAACTTATTTGCACAGAAACTAAATTTTTAACTTGTTTAGCTTGCACTGGATGCTCAGCAGAACATAAAAACATCCCCATGACAAAAATACACAACAGATTGCATTCCCTATATTTTATTCTGCAAGTACTAATGCAATAACATAACAACTAACAAAAGACTAATTCTCATCTGGAAGTACTTCATTATAAAATGTCACATATAACTAAATCTTAAAATAACTCTTCATATAAATAATATGTACACATTTATTCCACCAATCCATAATTCATGTATTACTTTTAAATACACTTTTTACCTGAAATATGATTCTGCTCTCCCTTAAGTTTATTTAACAAACTTTCCAAAGAATTGGCATCATCAAACTTCCTAGACGTGCGCATGTTGTAAACAATTGCCAAAACAGAGTGGATCTCCGAAAAACCTTCATAGTAAGGATCTTTTCCTGTCTTATCTAAGAAGAATTAAACATATTAAACTAGATGTCAATTTTAAAATCAAAATATTGGGCTGGTGCGAATGAAATGTCCGGTGCGAACAAGCAGTGGAGACAGGCCCCCACCACAGCGGAATGGAACCACCCATAGGTGTTGCGGGTATTACGTCTATAAATAGCTAGCACGTGTGTGAAGAACAAGGTTCAGGCGTGATTTGTTTGGACGTTCAGGCGTGATTTGTTTGGACGTAACGTGGATTGCAAAAGAAACATGCAGACGCTGGATTTGAGAACATCTTCCTGTATGAATTTAAACTGGGCCATTCTGCAGGAATTGCCACTCGAAACATTAACAAAGTGTTTGGGGAGAATACGGCCAATAAACGAACCATTCGGCGATGGTTTGTGAAGTTTTGAAGCGGAGATACGGACCTGCAGAACGTAGCACGTGGTCACCGACCTGTTGCTGTTTCTGACGATGTTCTGTTACGTGTGGTTGAAGCGGACCCCCGAAAAAGGTGTCGTGAGATAGCGGCAGAGGTAGGTGTCCATCACACGACAGTTGTTCGGCATCTGACTGCGCTGGGTAAGGTAAAAAAGCTGGACACGTGGCTGTCGCGTGAGTTGACAACTGCCGACAAGACTAGGTGTTTCAGTTTGAAGGTCTGCACATCACTGCTTACTAGGAATAAACAGGAACCTCTACTACATCAAACTGTCACCTGCGACGAGAAGTAGGTCCTCTATCATAATCGGAAACGGTCTTCACAATGGTTAAGCAATGCACAGCCTGCTGGATGGCATCCTAAGCCACCCCTACAAACTAAGAAGATGATGCTCTTTGTCTGGTGGTCCACAGCCTGGATAATTCATTGGGGTTTCTTGGCAAGAGGCCAAACCATCACTGTAGAATGTTATTGTGCTGAATTACACCAGATGCACTGGACATTGCTGCAGAAACAACCGGCTTTGGTCAAGAGACATGGTGTTCTTCTGCTCCAGGACAGCACTTGCCTTCATGACGCACAACGGACAATGCTGACACTAAGTGCCTTGGGCTATGAAGCACTGCCACATCTGGCCTATTCCCCGGATTTGTCTTCAACAGACTATCATCTGTTTCGTCACCTGGATCACTTCCTGTCCTGGAAAAATTCACGACAGACAAAGTTCAATGTGCAGTTGATGACTTCTTTGGGTCCCAGCCACAAGACATTTTTTGGTCCAGGATCATGGCCTTGACAGACAGATGGTAACTATGTGTCGATGCCGAGGGGGATAATTTTGCCTAGGTAAGTTGTCCTACTTTCCATTCTCACCATCCATGTGTGCTGGTCCTTTGCCAGACATTTTATTTGAATCAACCCAATAACAACTGAAAAACTCAATACCTTTAAAATAAAATATTTTTCACTACAAATTTTAAGCAGTGGCTCCTAGATGTAAACTTTAAAGAATCCATTAAGAGCAACACACACACTTAAGTCATAATTTAAAGCACTGTAATCACAGAAGTTATCGCACACTATCAAAATAAAATTACAACACCAGGAAGTGGTGATGAGATTTGCATTCAAATTAGCAGACAAGATTGTAACATGAAGATATTCAAATTATTACACTATTAAACCTATCTGGTAAAAGATGAAGCTATTATAACAGCACGAATGTGGTGATCCATGAGTGAATTATCACTGCCACAAATTATTGAAAAGTGGCTCCTGGAGGAGAACTATCACAGGTAGAATGCCGAGAACCAGTAACGCTGTGGTTACCATCTTCTAAAAAATTTCAAAATAAGATATATTGTTGGCCTGTATGAACGTCGACTCAGTGTATTGTGCCATGCAGTGACCACCACAAGGCCACAGTCCACCAGTGCTGTACACAGTGGATGAGAGAAGGCATGCACAATCATCAGTTTGGGAGAAGTTGGCCTAGGGTGACTACAAGACAAGAAGAGAGTTAGATACAATGACAGACCTTTATAGAGCCGACAGCCTCACCCTCAGCCATGAGAAATGTGGTGATGCTGAGTATCTATCACCAACCAAACCCTTTCAAACTATCTACAGGAAACAGGCTTGCATGCATGGCATCTATTGCATCACTACCAATGACCCCTACCACAGTTGTCAGCACTTGGAGCTGCGGCATTTTGAAGCAACCTGGGTTAAAAAATGGTGTCATGTACAATGCTGTAACTAGCCCATGTTGCACCCGGTATGGGTTAACCATTTTGCATTGCCCCCACACACACACAGTCATTGGGCCATGCAGCTTTTACCCCCCCCCGCGGCCTTGCCTTGCATCCAGTGCGGGGACACCGATGACACCACCCTAGTTACGGCCCTGGCACAGAGATGAATCTCCCTTTCTACTTCTTAACAGATACTTATAAGGAGGAAGAGACCGAACAAGAATCTGGAAAAGATTTACACTCACCATGACAATGAGAGACCACACACATCTTTGGCAACAAATCAGACAATCAGCAAATTAGGCTGGTCGGTTGTCCCCCATCCATCGTACGACCCAGATCTTGCACCTTCCAACTTCCACCTGTTCGGTCCAATGAAGGAGTCTCTGGGAACAACAATTTGATGACACAGACGATGTGAAAGTGGCTGTGAAGAAGTGGGTACAACAGTCGACACCTGAATTTTTTTCAAAGAGAATTCGAGAGTTGGGTTCAACGATGGCGCAAATGCATCGCTTGTGATGGAGGCTATGTTGAGTAGTACTTTTGCATAGAGAAAGAGTTACTCTACCAACATGTGCAATTTGAACGACCTCTGTCAGTTAACTCTATAAGTGGCCGATGAATCTGAAGTAAATGCTTCCCAAAACTCTCCGCGCTTTCCAAACAGAAATATTGACATCATAGCCCTCGGGTTTTACGAAAGCTGTCGCACAACAATTTCTTTTCCCCACTCACGTGATCAATACTGGCAATGAGCCAGTCACCGTTGATAGGCATCCCACTAATCTATAATGGATGCATCCTGCTACTTCTTGGTAATAGTCCTTCGTGACTGGTATCCCAATAGTCCTTGCTTGGTGATAGGCATTGAAAGTTTTTTTATTCCCGCGAAATGATGGGGAGATTATACCACTGGGTAGTAACAAGTGACTCAAACACCTTTTCTCTTCTTTCTTAGGTTCTTTGCCATTGTTAGAGCCCTTTTAAAGGGTAATCAGTCAAAAAGGATTAGAATCAATCATCTCCCTAAATGACCACTTTGAATGCCATAGCTAAAGGGGGAAGCAGAGCTTTCTCATGCTCAAGTTGACTCGTTCCAACCACTCTCAGTCCACTTCTTAGACAGTGAATATATCCGTGCGAGCTGGTTTCAGCCCATTTTCCTAACCCCAAGTTAATTTGTTTCAGCCGGTTAAAGGGTTAATAAAAAAGTTATGCCTACTTTTGCATTACTTTCGGCACAACCCTCGTAGAATACACATGCAGCTTCAAAGTTCAGGCACTCAAGAGCTGAGTCTAGAGCGTCTAAATTTTGGCAAGATTCTGTCTTTAAATAAACTCAGTAGATAAAAAATTAGAGATACAGGTAATGGGCAGTTGACATGGGCATCCCCCATGGAGAGTTGAACAGACCCAACTGTACGCAGAAGATAAATCGGCGGACAGCAGGGCTTCCCAACAGTGTATCACAATCGACGAACATGGGTAAACACAGTGATCTGAGTTACTTTGATTGTAAGCACATTCTCAGGGCAAAATAGATGGGTCATTCTATTGCCCAAGTGGTAAGAACCCACAGATTCCCGAGGCAACCAGATTGAGAGTGTACTGCGAGTATACCACTGACGGACATACCAGTGCCTAGAGAGCATGTGGTGGCCGACCATACACCACTGATGACCGGGGTTGATGTATACTATCCAGGTTCATACAGACTGACTGCTTGGCAATGGTGGCATAAATCACATCCAGGTTAAATGTCGGAGGCCCAAGCAGCATGAGTGAGTGAGCGGTACTGCACACGCTGCGTACCCTGAAATACAGGAGATGATGCCTTAATTGCGCACCACTGTTGACTGCTTGTCATTAGACATTATGGCTCTCCTAGTGCCGGAAATATCAAAACTGAATTCTGCAGAGTGGCGCAACATCATATGCAGGCCTTGATTTCGGTTTGGTTTTTTTAGCAGTAGCAACACTTTCTAGTAGCCTCATTTTTTACTAGCAAATTGCATTATCTACTAGCAAAAGTTTATTAACATTATACAAAAGAAACCTTAACATGTCCCCCTCCATTAGTCAGTCATGACAAATTTTGATTTCACCCCTGTAACTGTCACATTGTAATGATGAAAAGATTACAAATATTTAGATATAACTCACCTGATAGATTAATCTAACAATTTAACTCATATGCAAATAATTAAAAAAAATTATTTAACTTTATTCACAAAATTCAAGAACACTATTCAAAATCTTAAGTTATTTTCCATATGGTTTACGACATGAGATGTGTGTCTGTTCATCATACCACTTTTAAACAGAAGGCCTGTGGTCAAACTTATCTTTGGACAGACCTTCAACCTCAATACTCATGACAGCATTCAATGTTTAAGTTTAAACTGCTCCTCCAATCACCCTGGATTCTCTTCATGAAACTGAACCCAACCTGATAGGCAGAAGTAGATAAGGGAAATATACTGGATATTTCTACTAGTGCCAAAATGTTTAACTTTTTATAATGTTTGTACTTTTCAAGAAACATTCGTTTCCAGAAAGCAGTTGTTCCTTTTTGTATGTGTCTAAAATATTCCACATATGCACTGCAACTTGGCACTTTAAAGTTCACACTAAAACATTCAAATATTTTCCACTAGCAACTTTTGCTAGTACCACATTTTATCACTAGCAAAATGCATTTGCTTGGTAGCAATTTGCTACTAACTACTGGTCGAAATCGAGCCCTGTTCATATGGTCAGATGAATCTCGTTTTTAGCTGTACCAAGCTGACAGGAGGGTGCAGGTGTGGCGTCGACAGCATGAGGCCATGGTCCTATTGTGCCAAGTCAGCTCTGTTCAAGGCAGTAGTGACTCTGTGATGGTTTGGGAAGCCTTCTTGTGGAACACATTAGGTCTCTTAGTGTATCTGGAGAGATCCTTAACTGCTGCATACTACCAGCATGTGCTGGCTGATCACCTACACACTGTCATAGCCTTCGTGCATCCTGCTGCCGATGGTCTGTTCCAGCACAACAACACACCACCCTGTTGGGCCACAACCCCCCAGGCATAGCTCGAGGAATACTCATCTGGTTTGGAACCATCCAGTGTCCCCCAAGGTCTCCGGATTTACACCCTGTAGAAGCTCTCTAGGATGGAGAGGAACATCAGAGCTATGGATCCTGGACCGACGTCTCAGGTGGAGTTGATGCCTCAGCAAATACAGCCTGTTATTCATGCTAAAGGAGGACCAACATGCTATTATCTCTAATGCTTTGTCCATTCAATGTAGAAAGACTTATACTATTTTAAATATAACACTTTTGTATACAATTACATTACAAATTACATTAATGAAATGTAAATGTGTTTCAGGTCTGATAATCACAGTTACTTTCTCATTAATAATAAAATTAGTGAAATAACAATGCTGAAGTTTGGTATTTTTGACCGATTTTGTTGTGTTCTAAAACTTTTGCTCAGTGCAGTTTTATAAGAGAAGCAGAAAAGATAAGCCACTGAGAAAAAATGGCAGTGATGGAGTTTTTTCTCATTTTAAATAACCTTGTAGGGATAAATGTATGGTTGAAAACCATGGAGAAATTCATGACTATTTACTATGAGAATAATGTCACACCCAAACTTACAATTGCTGTTTAGTTGTTTAAAAAAAATCTGGGAAAGTTCCTGATCAGCATAAGAGCAAGAGGGCAGGCAAACCACACTATTTTCACCATAAGAACTCTTAGCTTAAAAATTACAGTAATCTCATTACTTTTGAGCATTTTTGTTTTTCTTCCATTAGTAACTGCCTGATTGCACTGAGAACACAGCTGTAAAGTCATTAAAAGGCTAAAATATCTCTCAGCAAATAATAACTTAAGAAAATAGAAAGAATATGCTAAATTCTTTATAAAGTGAAACAGCAGTTTTATCACAGAGTTGTAAGATTTTTCTTAGCTTTTGAATGTGACAGCCATCTAGAAATGTTTATGGAACATAGCATCACATCTAAAGGTCTGAACTTCATACAGTATTGTACAAACATTAAAAAAGGGTTGTGCATTACATTACATAAAACACATGCTTTACATGCTTGTGAAAATGTTTACATAATTCTCATTCAAATAATACTTACTAGGCTGAGAAAATTTTAATAAAGTGCCATAAGTTATTTTGTGGAACTTTTTAACAATTTTTTGCTTCTTTGTTATCTGTACATCAGGTAAATTGCAGTTAACATCTCTTCCATAAAAATGCTTCAAAGCTGGTACATATTGATTGCAGAGGTGAAAAACTGAGTCATAAATGCTATCTTCACTGGCCATACTATGATACTTTGAAGTTGATTGTCATTTGAACAAGTTGGTCACCCTTTGTCTAATGGTAGTGCAAAATGAAATTAACACCTGAAAAGAAAAAAATCAAGTTTTTAACTTAAAATGAAAAACCCTGCCTAAGCACAATGAATGATTCATTTCCGTTATAGACTAAACAATTAATGGCAACTGAAAAAAAAAACATTCAAGTTTTTAATTTAATTTAATAAAAATCTTGCCTAAGCACAATGAATCATTCACTTCCATTATACTGGGTGAGCACAAAAACATTCCTTCATTTCAAGGAATTATAAAATCAAAACTTATTGGAATATGTTTATAAATACGGTGACCACAGATATGTTAACTCAAAATATTTCTTTTCTCTCCCGCAGAATATCTGTGCACTCTTCCCAATGCTAGAGGGCAGTGAAATCCAAGATGATTCTCACCCCACAGCAACGCAGCTGATGCGTCTTGGTATTTGCAAAAACAAACAGTGTTGTGACTGTGCAGCGTGCTTTCAGATGCAAATTTAATGTGGATCCACCTACTAACAAGTTCATTTTGAAATGGCACAACAATTTCATTGACAAAGGATGCATCTGTGATTAGAGAAAGGGACCTTCAAGACGACCATCGGTCTCAGAGCACGTTATTGATAGCGTCAGACAAGCCTTTTGAAAAGCAGCTCTAAGAAGTCAACACGCAGTTAAAAATCACACAAAGCAGAGTAATCAAGATCTTACACAAACGCTTGAGGTTGCACCCTTACAAGCTGCAATTAGTCCAAAAGTTACACCTGCAAGACAATGCAACGCAACTTGAATTTTGTAGGAATCTCCAGGCGTTAATGGAAAATGATGATAACCTGCTGTCAAAGCATTTTCAGTGATAAGGCGACCTTCCCCTAAGGTGGAAAAGTCAACAGGCACAATGTGAGGATATGGGGAGTGAGAATCCACATACCACCCTGGAGGTTGAATGTGACTCTCCAAAACTTTATGTGTTCTGTGCTGTATCAGAGCAGAATGTGTACGGCCCCTTTATTTTTGAGGGACAAAGTTGTCCAAAGTTACCTGGACATGTTAGCCAACTGGTTGCTGCCAGAACTAGCTACTGAGGGTGGTGACTACCTTTATCAGCAAGATGGGGCACCGCCGTACTGACATCTCGTTGTCCACGCATTTCTCAACGAGCACCTGTCAAACAGATGGATTGGCCGTGTGGGACAGGATAACCAGGTGTTCTGTAATGGACCCCGAGATCACCAGACCTAATTGTTTGTGACTTTTTCCTATGGGGTTACGTGAAGGACAGCATGTATGTACCTCCACTACCCACAACCCTGGAAGATTTGCAGGAATACATCACTGAAGCTGTAAACACGATCACGCCGGATGTGCAGCAGAAAGTCTGGTCCGAGCTAGATTATCGCATTGAGTGTCTGTGATACCACATAAAATTTTATGTGTTGATGCAACTGTAGCCATCAATCTGTAAGAATATTTCAATAAAGTTACATTCTATAACCATTGGAAATCAAGGAGTGGTTTTGTGCTCACCCTGTAGACTAAACATTAATGGCACTGCCTCTTTGGTCTCCTCACTCAGAGAGTCCAGTCCCACAACTACTTTCAGTCTAAACTGTCACGCAGAAATTCCTTGATGTGTTCACATAGTTATCCCAACTGAAACTGGTTGAAGTTATAGGAAGTATGCAATACATACATAACAAACAGATGAAGGTAGTTGGGTAAACATGCTAGTTTAAATTAAGAAAATTGAAAAAACACAGTGGACTTTTTACTCCACTTGGGTCTCGATCACCTGTAAACAGTCA
Organism: Macrothele yani; assembly: GCA_039090855.1. Lineage (NCBI taxonomy): Eukaryota > Metazoa > Arthropoda > Arachnida > Araneae > Macrothelidae > Macrothele > Macrothele yani. The sequence goes on from CM077011.1 coordinate 154,154,846, forward strand.
GAGAGAGACTGGTTGCCATATTTGGATTTTCAAGTCCTCAAGATAATACTTAGATGTTAGATGAAACAAAATTAGAAGCATTTGGGACTCTTGGAATACCAAGAAACTTTAACCATTTTGGATGACTGTGAAAGATCAATAATTTTTTGCAGAACAATTCGAACTGAAAGTGTGATGCTGAGACTGGATATATTAAAAAGACTAAAAAAGTAATGCCATCAATGTTCTACATTTTCAAGAAAAAGAATGATAGTAAATACAGTTATCTAATTAAGCACACTGATCACTGACATAGTTGAATGGACGATATCACATAATGTAATCACATCTAATCACTAGGGTGACATTACATTTTCTGTTCTGTTACAGGTGTCCAGATGGGAAGTATCCAAAATAAAAAAAATTGTATCTCAGAAATTATTTATTGTGTACACTTCCGGTTTGTGTCATTACAAAGGGAAAAAAAAATTTTACACACTATAATTTTCTCAATGAATTTCAATGTGGGCATCCTTGCAGACCCAACAAACATCCAAACGACAGTCGACCTCATTCCACATAGCTTGAAACATGCTTGGTGAAACGGTAGCCACAGCATCCATTATGTAGGCTTTCAGGTGCTGAAGGTTGGGGATCTTGATCTGGTAGATGATCTTTCTGACACAACCCCACAGGAAAAAATCCAGTGGGGTTAAATATGGTGGCCGAGGAGGCCAAGCAATTGGTCCGCCTCTGCCAAACCATCTCCCAGGCATCTTGTGATCGAGGTGATCCCTAGCAATGAGGCTGAAATGTGGCTGCACCCTGTCATGTCGAAAGATAGTTTGAGGTGATAGCTGGGTTAGTGCTAATGGTTTCAGCATGTCTAGGTACAAGATCCAGACGACCGTTTCTTCCGAAAAGAAGAAAAGCCCAATCAGCTTATCATGCATCAAGCCTACCCAGATGTTAACTTTGGTGCTGCCTTTCTCTAACTCAAATGTGACATGTGGATTTTCATAACTCCAAATTCTGCAGTTGTACTGATTAACAGTCCCAGTGACATGAAAGGTTGCCTCATTCAAGAAGCATACTTGTGGAGGAAATCAGATGTTGTGTCAATTCTTTCTAGCTGTAGACATGCTAGTACTAGCATGTCTACAGCAAAGTTTGTGTATGCAACATGAACATTAAGATTCAGTGCCTGAAGTATTTGAATTTTGTACACCCTTAGAGATGAAGCCGTTTGTGTACCACCTCATACACTGTTGAATGTGGAAGGTTTAGCTGCAAGCTAGCAGCCAGAATTGATTTGTGCGGCCTTTGCAGAAATGCCTCTCTGATGTGTTTGACATTTTCCTCAGATGTCTGTGGCTTTCCAGGAGATTTGACACTTAACAGACTTCTGGTAATCCTCAGTTTGTTGTCCCATAACTGGATGCTTTTCCGTGTTGGAAGTTTTCTTCCATATTGCATTCTAAAATGCCGCTGAACAGTAGCAATAACATGCATGCCACAACATGCATGCAACCTTCTCCTGTGGAGTTGACATTCTGACTGAGCTCGTCTGCAGTCAGTCGGGATGCCAACACTAGCTGGCGCATACGTGTCAGCTGGTGCCAGTTGATTCATGCAGGTGAGCGCCGCATGGAAAAAAACTTTGAACCATTCCCTCTGCAATGGCTAAACCAAAAATGAATATAATACATACTTTCTGAGATATAATTTTTTCATTTAGGATATCTTCCATCCAGACACCCTGCATATGCTGAAATATTTCTTATTTCAGCATTATCTCTTTCAATCTGCTAATCAGGTTCAGATCTGAAATATGAATTACTGTGATGCGAGTGGTTTGCAAAATTGTTTGCAAAGAAATAATTAGCAGAGCAGAAAAATGCAGCATGCATGATTTGAAGTAAGTACTAAAAGAGTTTCAGTGTATGCAGGCACAAGAATTGCATCCTGACTGTTAGGGCACAATGCTGGTGACTGGGGCAAAGAAAGACGGTGAGTAGACGGGGGTGTACTTTGTGTGTCTTGGAATTCCATTTTCACAAAGTCTGTTGTCCCTCACATCAATCACGCCGTGATAACCCTTTTGAATACACAACTGCCCAGCTGATAGATTGGATGACCAGCGCAATACAGCCTGGCCGATGGATTGGATGAACAGGGCAATGTAGCCTGGCCGATGGATTGGATGACCAGGGCAATACAAGCCTGGCCAACAGATTGGATGAAAAGAGCAATACAGCATGGCCAATAGATTCGATGAAAAGGGCAATACAGCCTGGATGATGAATTGGATGAACAAGACAATACAGCCTGGCCCACATGGTCACCTGCATAGGTGCAAGTAATGAGAATGGTCCATGACTGAAAATGTATGTTAGTACTCCATGAGCTCTAACATTTTCATACACACATTATATACATGCCTCTATTATAATGAAATAATAATAATAATTGGTGTTCTCCCTACAGCCTTTTTACTAGGCAGCCTGCCCAGTTAATTTTGTCTACCACCTGGCTATACTTCCTTTAATGAATTTTTTTCACAATGCACATAAGAGTAAGAATGGAAAACTTATTCCCATATACACCATCAGTGTTGATGAAAACTGGCTGAAATTTGTATCACCACCCGTGGAGGCGCAGTTAGAATGGCTTATGACCATTCGTCCAAGAAGGGTCCAGGTTCGAATCTTGGTGAGGCATGGAAGTTGTGCTTGTCTTACGGCACTAGTTCTCTATCTTCCCTGGAACTGGTGGCCTCAACTTAGGGACAAGCTACTGGTTATAGTCTATTAAGTTGCTCGTGGTGGTTGTTAAACCTTCAATCTATTAAAAAAAAGAAAAAAAAATCTGTGTCGAATATGATTTGTTAGTAAACACTCATTTTTTAACCATTTTGTACAATTTCCTAGCTTTGTTTATCATGTTATATTACATTAATGCCTACCACACTGCTAAAGATGTTTAATATGTATAATAATGTTAAGCAAAACATTTTTTTTTTTTTTTTGATTGGGGAAGGGATTGTTAAAAGTACCATCCAGCTAAAATATCTTGCCGCCTGGTTGTAAAAAAAATCTGAGAACACTAATAATAATAATAATATCTAAAAACAAAATATCAAAATATAAGGCATGGACAAGACTGAAAATGATTTCACTCTACAACACTGTCCCCCATAACAAATTAAGCACTATGCTTACAAATGTCTCTGTTCATAAAAATGAATAATGTAGGCAGAAGTAGGAAGAAGCAATAGGCTTATAAGTCCAAAGATTTAAAAAAAAAAAAAGTTTTGCATTAAGGATAGGTACGATAGATTAAGTTGAGAGCAAAGGCTACCGTCAATCGAAGTGCATGGTATTATTGTGTGTATATGTATTGTGTATATTATTAGTGCATAACCATGACACAGCTTTTGGATGGGAAAGAGTTAGATGCTTATCAGTCAGTTATCAGAGGGAAAAGAGGAGGAAGATAGTAATAACGGGGAAAATAAACTAAATTCTAGCAAAGAGGTAACTATTAACTTAGATAAAGGAAAGTTTAATGCTGATAGAATGGAATGGGAATACAGATTTACAGTATTACAGTATTAGAACTGGAAGATAGAAAAGCTGAAAGGGAAATAGAACAAAAAAAGCTAGAATTGGAGAATAGAAAATTAGAAGTACATCTCTTAGATAAAAGAGAGGAAAGGGATTTTGAGATTAGAAAATTAGAATTAACTCAAGAAAAGACAGATGCGTCGGCACAAGGAAAAAATCAAGTTAAATTGGCCGACTACATGAGAGTTCTTGGAAAAACCTTGCCAAAAAGTCCCAGTAAGCCAGAAGAGATTCTGGATTTTTTTATACACTGGAAAGAGCTTTTCTTCTACATGCGGTTCCTGAGAACATGAAGGGGCGACTAGTGATAGCTTTGTTTAACGCAGAACGCGTGAATCATTTATTTCGACACCTCACGGTGGAGCAATATGATTGTTACGACGCCGTTAAGGAAGCAATCTTGAGTGAATGTCACTTGACTCCCGACATTTACTTAAGGCAGTTTGAGTTCATTCGTCGGAATAAAGGGGAGAGTTTCCAACAGCTAGCAGGACGCATTGGGAGGATGCTCCAATATTATGTGGGAAACAGCGGGGTAGAAAAGTTTGATCAGCTGTTGAATTTGCTAATCTGTGATAAGTTCAAGAGCCATCTATCATCCAGTTTGAAGACTTACCTTTTACAAAGGGGGTCCATTGGTAAGTTGGTTCTCGCCAAAGAGCTAGGAGAACTCTGTGACTTGTATGAAAGTCATGTGGAAGCTTTAGAGTTGGGGGAAATGAAGCCTAAGAGAAGCTAACCATGGGCTACTGATTGTAAAGGAAACCAGGTGGCCACCGCAGAAAGTGGGTCGACTAAAAGAAATTGCGGAGGAAATAATGCTTCCTTCCAAAAGGGGAAATTTCACCCGGAAAATCAAGGTTTTGGAAATAGAGGGGGAAATGTTCGACAGCAGAATAATCAGGGAAGCTCAATCTTAGATCGAGCGATAGTGTGTTTTCGTTGCGGAATTGCGGGCCATCGTCGCAGTCAGTGCACCCAGAAAATGCCCCAGGGTCAGGACAGTAGAAATCATTCCTACTATTGGAGGAACGACTTACTGAAAAAAGTGAGTCGAGTTTCTGTCGAGGAGAGGAAAGACGTAGGTGGAGTAGGGGAAAAGGTTGAATTAGGGGAAGATAAGAGTGTAAGAAGAGTGAGTGCAAAGATTGGTATAGTGTCAGGCCCTGCAGGAAGTGAAGTAGAAGTAATGGAGATCCCGGTAGGGGAAAGGATGATAGTGGTCACCAAACAAGGGCACCAAGCAAAGATTTTGGTGGACAGTGGGGCGGAGTTTAATTGTATTCGCCAAGGTGCTAGGTGAAGAGCTACGAGAACAGATAGGGAAGGTGACTCTGACAGGATTCGATGGGCGAAAAAGAGTTTTTCCTATCAAGCAGCTCCAAGTAAATTTAGTGGAGGTAGGACTCGAAAAGGCGGGCAATGGATCAATTGGGCGGAGTGAGATTCTGTGTGCAATTGTGTCAAACCTTATTGATGAAGCAATTATTACCCCTGAAGATTATGGAAAGATGGAGAGGCTGGAGAATTCCAGTCCCGAGTGGACAACCAGCGCAGAAAAAGCACTAAAAATAGTTGAGGTGGGCCCAAGGTGAGAAAAAGAAACGCAGAGGGCGTGGTTACCAAGTTCTGAATTGGAAGAAGCCCAGGAAGTTGATTTGGAAGTACGTACTAGCCGGGTTACAGGAGAGCACGCAGCAGAAGAGAGCGCACCGGAAGACAGGCAGTCAGTTAAAGGGGGTGTGGCACCAGGAGCGGAGGATCCGGTCAGCCAATCAGAAGAGGGTTTTCCAAACAAGGTAGGGCAGGAGCATACGATGGAGATAAATCCGGGGCTAAACCGGGAGGAAGAGGAGATTGGCGGGGAAGCTGATAGATCTGACCATAGCATGTTTCGGGAACAGCAGCAAAAGGATGCAACGTTGGAGGAGGCGCATAAGAATGCCGGAGAAGGAAAGAATGGGTACTCATACATTGATGAAATGTTACACCATAAGGAACAGGTATTGGGTCAAACCACGGGGCAGTTAGGAGTACCGGAACGTCGGAGGGCGCCAGTGTTAGAACTGGCCCAGGCAAGGGAGTTTGATGATATTAAGGAGATGCCAGTGAGAGAGATAGAGGAAGAAGGGAGAGAATCTAAAGAGCTTGTGGCGGAGATTGACAATATAACTCAGGGGCAGCTTAGAGAGCTGCAGGAACTAGTAGGTAGCTCAGGGAAGTTTTTTTCAGAAAAAGTGTGGGAGTATTGTGAGGCGTGCCAGATGCGACCTTACATCACAAGGGGGGACCGGGTGCCGATAACAGCCGTTAGAAGACGCATCCCTGTCCTTTCAAGTAGTTAAGGTAGAACAGTTAAAGACAGAAAAGTCAGGACAGTTAGTAAGAGAAAGAGTTGAACAATGAGAAAAAGAAAGGCTTGAAAAATTAGAGAGAGAAGGGTTAGAACACTTAGAACAATTAAGGCTTCAGGTGATGAGAGAAATGGAGTTAGAGGAAGAAACTAGGAAAAGAGAGAAGGTTAGAGAAAGTCAGATAATTCTGCACATTGCAGCGGGAACAGGATAAGTGTGTGTGGGAAAGATAAGTTTAGACATGAGAAATCTAAGGTTCCACCAATTTTTGCTTTGGAACATAAAAAGGGTGCGGTATAAAGCCTATTGTTGATAAGGAAAATTTGATGACCAATAGAGATTTTTTTATTCAGAGTGGAACGTTTTTGGTTTTGATAGGACTGAAGTACAGAAGTAGTTATGAGTTTAAGATTATGAGCCTGGTCTAAATAAGCGGAATGGTGTAAATATTTGTTTACCTTTTTTTTTTTTGGTATGTGTACATCGCCCAGTTTAATCTCTCAATAACTCATGTTGCCAGCAAACTTATTCCACACGCCGACACATTTTCAAAATTATCTTCTAAGGAGTAGACTCAGCGCCCTGATGATGTGAGAAGTACCACAATACAGGTAGAAGACTCAGTGAGTCTTGGGAATGGTATTACGATATACATATGTAAAAAGAAGTGCCAAGTGAAAGTGTCTGTGAAAAAAAAAAAAAAAACGCAGAGGACACTGACTCACCATGCGAGATAAGAACCCCGCATGTTTCGTCTTGCGTGCAGGGGCCTGTAAGGGCGAAATACATTAGTAACGTAATGTCGGACATTCAACATCATTTTCGTATTTTATGTGATTACGATACAAGGACTGGAATTAGAAATGAAGCGACAAAAGAAAGAAGCAGCACGTGCTTTCCTGTTTCCAGGAAAAGAACTATTTTATTTTTGTTTATTTCCAGAAAAGGAACATTTCTGCAAGTTAAATTTGTCGGATTACTAAAAGCCCTTGAGGCTAATGGGTTTCTGATGTATTGTAAGACTCCAACATGGCGCCCGACCGTCTGAGAAAATGTACATATTTATTGTAGCCAAGTCGGTTAGGAATGTATGAACCCAATACTGTATACAATGCTGGAGCCTTTGCTGTCCGTTGGAGATTAATTCTTGGAAAAGGTCAAGGTCGCGATAGGGGCAGTTAGGTGACCTTCGTACTCCGCAGCGAAGGCTAGGGGTCGGAGCAAACGGGTCGGAAAAGAATGGAGGGGGGGGGCAACAGCACAGGCTCGTTGTCTGCCTCTTGCTTTATAGTTGATCGCGCCTCAGGCGATAGGGAATGGTTAGCACGTGGGCACGAGGCTCGATATTCAGTTAGTTGAGGGTCGGAGCTTGGGGAGTGGAGCACGTGTATGCTGCTCGGTAGGAAGCTGAGTATGTCCTCGCGGATGGATGGAAATTTAGCGTTCTTGTGACACAGGCCGTTGCAGGCTCTCGTAAGCGCGTGGAGATTCTGTGCAAAGGAGTGGACAGACTTCGGCAAATATTATTAGGAAGAACAATAAAGTGTTATCAAGGAGAGCTGCACAATGACGAAAACGCCCGTGTGAAACAACCCGCAACTGACTTCTTGCCACGAACGAAGTCTCCGATATACAGCCTAGGCTCGGACAGCATTTGATTTAAGTTTAGAAATCTATGACGGATTCCTTTCGAAACCTGTCTCTTCGTTATTCATTCACCTCCCCTCCCTTGATCAGCAGATCTTAATATAACAAAGCTGAGGGAGCAGAGCAGCTGTATGACCAATTATTACAAATTATTGGTTATCTAAGAAACAGGAACCTTGACCTATTGTCTGTGGGGTGCGTGCTCCGCTGAACGAGCTTTGATTATAGAGCCTTGCAGGACTTTGGATTACATAAGGCAGGTGGAGCATTTGCGTTCGCCTCTACAATATATGACATTTGGATAAATATTTCTGAGTAGCATAAAGTTTTACTTTTCTGCTGCTACTTGGTTTAAAACTCAGGCATCATGCGACAATAACACATAAACATATAAAACAAGCGAAACACACAGAGTCACGTACGGTAAAAGGTTTGTTTAGCGGTAGCTTTCGGTCATCCTATGACCTTGATCACCCGCAATCGACTGGATGGGCTGGTTGCCAGAACTACAATTTGAAGTTGGGGTGTTGGAACTGTTGCTAGATTTTAGAAGAGAGATCCAAATAAATGGGATTTGGTGAGGGGTCTTTGAATTGCAGTTTTTGGTGAACAAAATTTCAATGCTCTCTTAAAAATGCAGAGATGCCTTGTTGATGAAAGGGGCAACTTTTTTGGTTTCTTTCCAAATGGGAACTGCAGAGGTGTCTTCAAGGGTTAGTGAACTCCAAATGGGAACTGCAGAGGTGTCTTTAGCTTTATCTGCACTAACCCTTGAAGACACCTCTGCAGTTCCCATTTGGAAAGAAACCAAAAAAGTTGCCCCATTCATCAACAAGGCCTCTCTGTGTTTCCAAGAGGACATTGAAATTTTGTTCACCAAAAACTGCAATTCAGAGACCCCTCGCCAAATCCCATTTATTTGGATCTCTCTTCTAAAATCTGGCAACAGTTCCAACACCCCAACTTCAAATTGTAGTTCTGGAAACTAGCCCATCCAGTCGATTGCGGGTGATCAAGGTCATAGGATGACCGAAAGCTACCACTAAACGAACCTTTTACCGTACGTGACTCTGTGTGTTTCGCTCGTTTTATGTGTTTATGATTTCTTAAACTTTACAAAAATACAAAAGAACCCACTCTATGGTTATACAATACTAATTTTTAGTCCTGGTAAATTTTCTTTAACTTCCAGAGATGGAGGAAAATTTGCCCTGAGTTTTCATAAAGACAAATATTTTGAAACATCATAAGAAATGGAGAAAAAACGAACATAAATATCAGAAATACAGCAAAATCCATGCTTAAACTATGCTTAATTTACATAATTTAAGCATAAATTTCACTTTCATTGCTAATTTTCTGAAACACACAGGTTGAGGGAAACAAGAGACTCCCAAATCTGGATATGGTAAGTGGGTGCAAGCTAACTAATATTAAAGGAACAGTAAACTCATTTCGAGCATTTTTTTTCTTCGCACAAAAATGTTATGTCGAAAGAGACATGAAAACTGACAGAATCAGAAATGCTTTATTGTAAGTAGTTCTCCCACTAGAGCATTTTTTAAAATCAGCAGTGATGTCACACTAAACAAGAGACCGGACGCTCAACGTGCGTAGAGCTCCAGTCGGTGCTCTTTACCGTTCTGCGCAGTGCAGCCGATCCCATTAATCTGTTATTCATTTGAACCACGATATTCTGCTGGTACAGTAAGAATGTTTAACAAGAAATGTGAAAACAAATTCGAGGGTAGAAAAGGTAATCTTGACTGGTGCCAATGTTATAACTGCAAGAGAATGTCAATAGACGCTGAGTGTTTGTGTTGAAACGAGAGTGATCAGATGCTGAAAATAAAAGGCAGTGCCCAATGTATAACAAACCACGAATCATTTGACAGTGTTGTTTTAAACATCCACACTTTACAGGCAAGTCGTTATCAAATGATTCTTCGGGCTGAAAAAAACGAGAGAGAAAATATGAACTTGTACGTAGCAAACTATGGAGACACGTTGCGTACAAATAATTCGTATATTGGGTGAATGGCTGGATACCTGTAGGGCGAAAAATCCGAAAAGTAATCTCTTCTTGTGTTGTTAGAATGTTTTCCTAAATCTAATGAACAACAGTATTTGGGTTTTGTTTGTTGCTCTGGAAATGACACAGACTATTTCGATTAACTCCCATTGTCACTAAAGATTTGTCAGCTACTGTCTATATATGAGTATATAAAGGTATTTTCATTGAACTAAGTGCATATATTTTTTTTAATTTCTCCTATTGTCATGGGAGAAACAACTTTATGAGTATTTCTCGTAGCCCAAGTGCAAAGTCATTAATGACCCCCGCTCCACGAAAATAAAAATACTGTAATAGTTGAACATGATATGGAAAACAAGAAGAAAAATATGAACTATAAATAACAGTTAGATAAAAAGGTAGTTTATCTAACTGTTTTTTCTACTGTTGTTACTGTATGACAGGTTAGTCAGAGATAGAAAATTTTCTACCAGCAGTTCAGCATTTCCATTACATGTTTGAGCTGACCACGACCTTCATGCTGCTAGTAAAGGAGTTTTCTTTTCAGCAGCTTTTAGATTTAAGGTCAAACTTTTGGCCATGTGATGATCAATTTGGGATATTTTTTCTTCATGAGGGCATGAATGCTTCTATGTCTATCTGATAAAAAAAACTGATATCTTTATTTCTTCATAGAGGCCTGAGTAATAAATCGCACGCATTATTTTCTAAGTCCCCGTCAAAAACACCTTTTTGGACAACAATGAAATCTACAATATTTTCCTTGCAAATAGCCATAATGGAATATGTACAGTATTTGGCGCAAAAGCCTGGTGAATCAAACTGTCCATCTCCGCTCACCCAAATTTCGGAATCGCATAATTTTAAATCATCAGTAATTTGTTTTTTCATACTGTGCCACGTAAATTTGATTATTGGCCCAACTAAAAATTTCACCACTTTGTTATAAGTAGTTACTGAGTGCTCGTATACCAAGGGTTTGAGCAAAATCCGTAAACTGCTTAAAATTCATTCCAGTTGTGTAAATTGCAGCAGAAAGTTTGATGACTAATGAACAGGACACGTGCAACACAAGGAGAGAAATTCCTGACACTAATTACCTCGTACTTTCCCTCACAACCCCTACCGCACTGAGCACACAGATGCCGCTGGTGCGAGAAGTGGTCTGACTGACCGCTTGTCCAGTGTGACGTCATCACCAGAAACTTTGTCAGCTGTTTACTCAGCTCCCGATGGCCGTAGGGAAACAAATTTCCGCTCTATGAGCATCACCCTGTCACCTGCATAACATGACAGCAAACAATCATATTTTCGAGGATTTTTTTTTTTTTAAGTTTACTGTTGCTTTAACATAAACTTAATCAAATAAATAATTGAAAGTTGCATTTTTAAAAAACAATAACTTCCAAATTTATATTTATTTAGTTGAAGTTTAACAATTGCATTTGTGTGTTTAACAACTGCATTTGTGGTTTACACAGTTTGATCCACAAAGCTATTATTATTATTTTATTTATTTATTTTTTTGTAAATTACATTCTCAAACTTAGAGACAAAAAATTTCTTGAGAAACACAGATAAACACATATTATTAATGAAATTATCTGCTACTTTTTTTATATGCTACACAAATACAAGTGGTCTCCCACATGCATGCATACACAATATGGAAATACTGGGTCATCCCATAAGTAATGCAGTATTTTCAATGAGGTTGGAATGAATGCTGCCAGATGGAGCAATTGTGAAAGATTTGTGGAGGTACATATACTGCAGGACAGTGCGATGTTGGAGTAGTAGCTGAGTAAACTTTAAGGTATCCGTACACCTTTAAAATACGATTTTCGGTCAAAATTTTGATTTCCCAATTTCGTTCTAATATTGAAGCCTGTCTTTTTCATTTTTCCAAATCCAATTAAAATTTGTTTCTATCTTTTTTAGAACATGGGTTACAGTTATTTTAATGTTACTTGACAGCAACTTTTTAGAACAGGAAGTACTGCTTTGCTAGACGGAAGTGAGCTTAAATGTTTAATTACATTGCAATTTTATTAAATAAGAACGCTCAAAATCGATCCTGTATATAAATCAAAACAGAAATTAAAATTTCAATTATTTAAAATACTTAAAAAGAATCTGGCAACAAAGTTATGATATGGCAGAAAATACCAATGGAGGTTTTCGTTTGCTTCAAGAATATGAAATTAGGCATATATGATGCTGTGATACAATTTGATGATTGCTTTCAAGGTTGTTTGAAAGTACTAGCCAAGTTGAACATTGAAAATCCAATATTTTTCACATTGCAGGGTTATAGACATTTAGATAACATTTGAATCCATGACTGCAAAAGGCATGCAACCCCTTTTCAAAAAAACGTAGAAAAGTTTTGTGAGCCCTCAGGATGAAAAAAAAAAAACTGCTTGGAATAGTAAAGTTGGTGAAATTTATAAATCAGAGGCACTTTAATGCTTAATTTTGATTTTTAAAGTATGATCTGTGTTTAAAAGTTATTTTTAGCTTTTTCTCGAAATGAATTTTTTTATATGTTGCCTTCATACAGAACATCATAACACAAAAAATTATGCTTGAAATGCCTTGAAACTTTACAGGAATATGTTGCAAGAGAATATAATACACTATTCCCATGATTGTACATCTATTAGTTTTCTTCATTTTTATGGTGTGAATTATGAATTGCTATAAATTTTGAATGATTTTCTTTGACAGTACTTTAACTTTTATAGCTTTTCAAATAACTGCACTATGATAATGGAAATAGTCTTTTCTCTAGAGGATGTTATTGTCATAATAATGAAGTTACAAAATGAAAATATACTGATTTCATTTTGAGTTGTCATGTTTTGCAGAAGTGTTAATTTTTTGCTATTTTAGCTATTTTTTGAGCTAAAAATGAAAACAAAAAAATCAGAACCTTTTCTTTATGTTATTCATATTTTTTGCCATATTTCATCATAAAATGCAGAAAAGAAAAAAAATCAAATAACTTGAAAAATTCTTTTCGGAAGGTGTACGGATACCTTAAGCGATGTGGAAGTCCATTTAATACATTGGCTAACCCCTCATCATAGAAGTGTCGGAAACTTCATATAAGGCATGTTTTGCTTTGGGAATATTGTCAGCAAGATTCGAGCAAGCTTTTCTTATTTGGAGTGGCAACACTGGAAAATAAGCCAATTTGAATTAAAAAGTTGCACTGCACCACCAGAGTAGCAGAATGTAGACGTACGCAGATAGTTTCCAAAATTAGCAGATTTTGCAGATGTTTTTGCTTGTAAATTTAAAAAAAACAATAATAAAAGTTTTAAGTAAAGAACGATAATGTCCGTTTATTGGCATAAGACAGCAAACAACTGGTTGCAAGCTTTCAGCACCTACATGTGCCTTCTTCAGGCTTAGACGTGGTTTTAGAACAACGTTAGTAATGTAAATGAACGTACAGAAAATTTAAATATGCATGTGAAATATAAAAATGTATAAAAACGTGACAGAATAGCACGTGTGGAAATAGTTGAAAACGAGAGGAATCGGGTTCTTTCACAAGAGGCACGCAGAAACATGCACCATATCAAAGGCAACTCCATTGTCACGTCATCGTTGCAGACATCATTGCTAAACAAGATCTCCAGAGACTCCCTGATGGCTGTACCTCTGCCGGTAGTATATGGTGCAACCTGTTGCAAATCGGCCCATTGTGGAGTGGCAGATGTCATGACCTCCCTAGGTAGGGCAGTGGACGATTTATTCTTCAAGACGTTTCTTTTGTTTGGACAAACGAGTCGCAAAGGACCTCTTTGTCATGCCAATATAAAACTTGGTATTTCCATCCTGGTATTGAAGGGGTATGGAATATACCCCTGCGTTAGCAAGTAAAGTGCTGCGGCTTCCGGATGAAAAAAGGAATTGTGATATCGACCTAGGGTGGCAAATTACAACTCCAAGCTCTAACTTCTTAAATGCATTTCAGATTAAATAGGTAAGTCCCGGTACATACGGAAAGGAGCCGATGAACCTCTGACTGGGTTCCTTGATATGACGACATTGATTAACAAACTCAAGTTCGGCGCTTCTAAAGATGTCATCAATTACATGCTCTTTATAGCCTGCAGCTGAGGAAAACAATTTAATATTGTTGATCTCGGCAAACCTGGACGCGTCATTTGAAGAGTAGGAAAACGCTCGCTTAGCACGATGTCTGAAAAATGCCAATTTGTGGGTAGCCGGCCCAAAAGATGAGGGTAAAATTAAATTTGGGATATAAGTGGGCTTATGGAAACAGCAACAAAATTAGCTGGGTCTAAGAACAAGTTGTAAACAAATTATCAGGAAAAACGAAAATGTTGATGCAAAAAAGAAGAGAGATGAGGACAACTAAAGAAGATGTGACTTCCAAAGTGGAATATATAGAGCTATGCAAGACAGTAAGAAAAAGTATCACTGAAGACATAAGAAAATTCAACTGTGAACTAGTGAGGAAAGCAATTGAAAACAACCAAAGCCTAAAGATAGCAAAGGGACATCTCAGTAAGGGAAGAAAACAGATTATGGCACTGAGAAAAGAAGATGGTTCTGTAACAAGAAATAGAGGCGAAATTTTGACAAGAGTGAAAGATTTCTACTCCAAATTATATGAAAGGGATGATACATGCACTCCAGACATCATGAAAGATACCAGTACCAGAGTTCCTCCAGTCCTTCCAGCAGAAGTTGCACATGCAATCAAGAACATGAAGCGGGGAAAAGCTCCAGGAGAAGATGGAATTACTGTAGACATCATACAAGAAGCAAGTGGAGAAATCGAAACAGTACTCGCCCAAATTTTCACTGGATGCCTTAATGAAGGAAAGATTCCTGAGGATTGGAACACCGCGACAATGATCCTGCTACATAAGAAAGGTGACATTGAGGATCTCGGAAACTACAGACCTATCAGCCTCCTATCAGTAGTTTATAAAATCTTCACTAAAGTTCTTTCACACCGCTTGAAGGTAACACTGGACATGGCTCAACCGAGAGAACAAGCTGGATTCAGGAGTGGCTACAGCACAATAGATCATATCCACGTACTGAGAGAACTAATTGAAAGAGCGAGGGAATATGAACTTCCATTGTGCATGGCTTTTATCGATTATGAAAAAGCCTTCGATTCGGTGAAACCATCAGCAGTTACAATGGCTCTGAAAACCTGCGGTATTGAAGATGCATACATTAATATTATTAATAACGTCTATAAAAATGCAAGTGCAAAGATTCGGCTGTTTGAAAATACAACACACGTAAAAATTGGAAAGGGAGTGAGACAAGGTGACACCATATCTCCGAAGCTCTTTAATGCCACATTGGAGGGTGTTTTTCAGTCGCTGAGCTGGGAAAACAAGGGGATAAAGATTAATGGAGATTATCTAACCCACCTTCGTTTTGCTGATGACGTAGTCATTTTTGCAACTACCCCATCAGAGCTGCAGAGTATGATCCAAGAACTTGCTGACAAGAGTAAAGAAGTGGGATTAAAAATGAACTTTCAGAAGACAAAAGTGATGTTCAATGCTTTTATAAGAAATGAAGATTTATCGATTGATGGAGAAAAGCTGGAGATAACAGACACGTACGTTTGTTTATCTTGGACAGCAGATATCAAGTGAGGGTCTGAAGAAATTAATCGGCGTACAAAACTTGCCTGGAGAGGTTTTGGAAGAAACAGCATAATTTTCAAGAGCAATATGCCATTGTCTTAAAAGAAAAGTGTTTGATCAATGCATCCTTCCAGTGCTTACGTATGGTGCAGAGACGTGGACCTTAACTAAAAGAGACATACAAAGGCTGCAGACAACTCAAAGCAGCATGGAGAGGTGCATACTTGGTGTAACCAGGAGAGATAAGAAGAGGAACTCGTGGATCCGAAAAATGACAAGAGTGGAAGACATCATGATCAGAGTTAAATCCCTGAAATGGCAATGGGCTGGACATACTGCCAGAAGGACAGATCATCGATGGACAGCCGAAATTTTAGATTGAATTCCAAGGGACAGGAAAAGACCCAAAAGAAGACCACATGGGAGATGGGTGGATGAAATTCGAAAGTATGCAGGGGTGACATGGAGGAGACTGGCACAAGACAGACCGTTGTGGAGGAAACTTGGGGAGACCTTCGTTCAGCAGTGGATTGATAATGGTTGACAATGATGATGATGATGATAATTAATCTCAGTCGAAAAAGTTCCATAAAGTGGTTTAGTGATGAGGACGTCCAGATAAGGAAGGGAGTCATCATTAGCGCAATCCATAGTAAACTTGATGTCATTATGGAGGGAATTGATGAAGGAGAAGAAATCACCCAATTCTTCCACCCCGTGAGGCGAAACAAAAAAATATATCGTCTACATAGCGTAGCCATAATGCAGGTACTAATCTGGCTCTAATTTAGGATTTGTGATTCTAGCGGCCTTAACACAGCCTCATTGCCGGATTGGTGCCTGCATTATGGCTACGTTATGTAGACGATATATTTTTTGTTTGGCCTCATGGGGTGGAAGAATTAGATGATTTCTTCTCCTTCATCAATTCCCTCCATAATGACATCAAGTTTACTATGGATTGCACTAATGATGACTCCCTTCCTTATCTGGACGTCCTTGTCACTAAACCACTTTATGGAACTTTTTCAACTGAGGTTTATTATAAGCTTACTTATACCCCAAATTTAATTTTACCCTCATCTTTTGGGCCGGCTACCCACAAATTGACATTTTTCAGACATCGTGCTAAGCGAGCATTTTCCCACTCTTCAAATGACACGTCCAGGATTGCAGAGATCAACAATATTAAATCGCTGGCCTCAGCTGCAGGCTATAAAGAGTATGAAATTGGTGACATCTTTAGGAGCGCCAAACTTGAGTTTGTTAATCAACGTCGTCATATCAAGGAACCCAGTCAGAGGTTCATCGGCTCCTTTCCGTACGTACCGGGACTTTCCTATTTAATCTGGAATGCATTTAAGAAGTTAGGGCTTGGAGTTAGAATTTGCCACCCTAGGTCGATATCACAATACTTTCTTTCATCCAGAAGCCGTAGCACTTTACTTGCTAATGCAGGGGTATATTCCATACCCCTTCGATACCAGGATGGAAATACCAAGTTTTATATTGGCATGACAAAGAGGTCCTTTGTGACTCGTTTGTCCAAACACAAAAGAGACATCTTGAAGAATAAATCGTCCACTTCCCTATATAGGGAGGTCATGACATCTTCTGCCGCTCCACAATGAGCCAATTTGCAACAGGTTGAACCATACACTACTGCCGGAGGTACAGCCATTAGGGAGTCTTTGGAGATCTTGTTTAGCAATGATGTCTGCATTGATGACGTGACAATGGAGCTGCCTTTGATACGGCGCGTGTTCCTGCGTGCCTCTCGTGAAAGGACCTGATTCCTCTCATTTTCAACTGTTTCTGCAAGTGCCGTGCTGTCACGTTTTTATACATTTTTATATTTCACATGCATATTTAAATTTTCTGTACATTCATTTAGATTACTAACGTTGTTCCAAAACCACGTCTAAGCCTGAAGAAGGAACCCGTAGGTGCTGAAAGCTTGCAACCAGTTGTTTGCTGTCTTATGCCAATAAACGGATATTATCGTTCTTTACTTAGTTATTTGGTGTATTACTACCCGTTTTTATCTAATAAAAGTTTTATTTATTGCAGTTATAACACTCATGGTTTACACAGATTAATATACTTAATTTAATTTTAACTTGAACTTTCAAGATCGCTAGAAATGGAGAAGTTTGATACGGCAACAGTAAGTAAAAATTATCTGGTAGTCTGTATTTCTTTTTGGAGCTAACCTCTGAATCTCAGAGAACAGCTTAGTGATATGTATGTATGTATGTATGAATGTATGTATGAACTTTCAGTTATTTTTCACATCTCAGTTCTTTTGTTTTTACAAACATTTCTAGATTTTATCAATGCCTCTTCTCAACATACAGGAACTGTAACAAAAGCTTTGTTTACAAGGAAATAATTTAAATTTTTATTGCCAGGTTCCTCTTATAGTTGTATTTAGTTGTTGAAAATGGTATTTATAAATTTTGAAGGTTCATTAATGGAACACTCTTTCTGGATATAAAAATTTCTCTAATTAGTCTCTTGTTTTTACGAGGTTCATAGTCCAATATTTTGCCATAAAGGTCCGTTTCACATACATTGCTGCACATTCAGTTGTAATGTACTAATCATTGAAATCTGTAAAGCTCTAATAATTATTTATTGTTTTATTATTTTTCCTATAAATTATCTTATTCAATAGTTATCATGGTTTGCATTTTGGGGGTTTGCAGCAAGTTTTCTGTTTCAATGGTTGTGTACGCAGATACATTTTAGTTTTATACAACTCTGTGCCCCACTCAAAGAGTATGCAGTTTTTACTTTCTCATATCTCTTTTATGGAAAAGTATTATGATCGTTCAAAACTCGCACTTCCAGTTTTTGACATAATTTTACCAAAAATGTGAACACTAGGTAAATACTCAAGAGCCAATGGTTCTAAATATCAAGTTAACCGTAAAGGTTATGTGAACGCCGACAATACAGCAATCAGCAGAAATTCAGAATGGAATACGAACCAGCACAGAACAAATGAGTATCAGTTAGTGAATGCAACAATAGAAAGATCCAACAGGACACTGCCATTTTTCTATCGAATGCTGATAACCAATCAACCATCAGATCTGATCATTCAGGATTTGGTGTTTGCACTGTAATCCACATCTAAAGCATTCACATCAACACCTTTAAAGCAGCATGGTTTTTTTAGATTTTCCTATGATTAAAGGCTAACTCACCTATCATATTCACGCACAACATGACAGTTAATCTTTCTTTAGCAATTAATAATTTGCTATAAGTACTATGTACTAGCCACACATGTTTCACACATTGTATTTATTTATTTACCATCGAGCCAACCTTTAACTGTTGCTGGTCTAAAATCACTAACACTCATGATAAAAAACCACAGGATTATCAATATAAATCTAACAATTAGTGAAAAATAAAAAGTCACAACTTACATTACATCTGGTGCAGATTGTTGAAAAAGGCACTGCCGGGTATATAATGTCATTATATGTTGAGTTGTCACTTTCTAGTCAGTCATAATGCAAGGGCGAAACGAGTTTGCAATAAATTTAATCCTTATGTGAAAAGAGGGTAATAATGAGGTTGCACGTATGAAATATTGAAGACCGGAGTACCGAAAAAAAGGCAGTTGGACCATATTAATCCCCATTAGATATCACAGTTAGCAGGATATATTTTGAAGTTAAAAATAAGATGAAATGCAATGTTCAATGTCGAATGAACAACCAAAATTTTAAAAATTGAAGTCCTGGTCTCTTCAGATGCTCAAAAAGATCTTCACAGAGAAGAATTAAAAGAAATATTGGCAGAAAACAATTATTCCTCCCATTATGTTAAGAAATTATTCAGACAAGTGCCAAAAAAGAAGCAGGAAATAAACAACTTCAAATTCACCAGCAAAATTGCGTACCACAAGGGACTTTTTGAAAAACTGAAGAGGATCGGAGCAAAATATAACATCAGGCTTGCTCTAGATCTAAATAACAAATTAAAGAAATTCCTGTCAGCTTTAAAGCAGAAAGAAGTGGACATCCAATTGCAAGAAGGAGTAATATATTGCATCAACTGTAACTGCGGACTCGGCTATATAGGAGAAACAGGGAGGAGTATCAAAGTCCGAATGAAAGAACACCAAGCAGCTATTAGGAACATTAGGAACAGAACAGGGCTAGACAGACATATACAAGCAAGTGGACACTCCATAAATTGGGACTCAGTAAAAATAATCGCCCACCAGTCAAACTTAGTAAAGAGGAAACTAGAAGAAGGGAATCGAAATAGCAAGAAGAAGTACCACAATTAACAATAATTGTGGTTGAACTCTTCCAACTGAGTGGCAGAAACTACTCCAGTGACGTAGTCCTGATGACAAACTAAGCTTTAAGTTCAAAAATTTGACCACCAACTTTTTTGAATAATAACCTCTATAAGACCCGTAAAAAAGTTAATTCCACAGTACAATATGAATAGAGGTGCCATAAATTCATTTACAACAAGAATTAAAATGTACTTAAATTGAAGTAGAATGAGCATGAAAATAATGTTCACCGAAGTAGGTTCAATTACGATAAAACATCCACCGAAGTAGGTTGAGTCACGATAAAACATCCACTGAAGTAGGCTTCAATGGATGTTTTATTGTGACTCAACCTACTTCGGTGGATGTTTTATCGTAATTGAACCTACTTCGGTGGATGTTTTATCGTAATTGAACCTACTTCGGTGGATGTTTTATCGTAATTGAACCTACTTCGGTGGATGTTTTATCGTAATTGAACCTACTTCGGTGGATGATTTCTCGTAATTTAACCTACTTCGGTGAACATTATTTTCGTGCTCATTATACTTCAATTTAAGTACATTTTAATTCTTGTTTATATGTTTAAAATTTTGGTTGTTCATTCGACATTGAACATTGCATTTCATCTTATTTTTAACCTCAAAATATATTCTGCTGACTATGATATCTAATGGGGATTAATATGGTCTAACTGCCTTTTTTCGGTACTCCGGTCTTCAATATTTCATACGTGCAACCTCATTATTACCTTCTTTTTTTCACATAAGGATTAAATTTATTGCAAACTCCTTTCACCCTTGCATTATGACAGACTGGGAAGTGACAACTTAATATAATGACATTATATGCCCGGCAGTGCCTTTTTCAACAATCTGCACTAGTTGTGACTTTTGATTTTTCACTAATTGTTAGATTGATGTTGATAATTTTGTGTTTTTTTTATCATGAGTGTTAGTGATTTTAGACCAGCCACAGTTAAAGGTTGACCCGATGGTATATAAATAAATACAAGGTGTGAAACATTGTAGTAGTACATAGCACTTATAGCAAATTATTAATATTTAAGCCACGTAATGCAAATGTTTGTGGTTTTATATGTACATATATCTTCATAATTTCTTTAGCAATCTTTCCACAGCTGCATTTCTCGCCTTTAAAGCTCGTTGTTTTTTTCTGAGAGAGCTTTAAAATAAAGTCCTGTTTCATCACAGTTGAAGATGTGTTTTTCATTATAATCTTCACATAAATTGTTAAGCTTTAGCTTCTAGTCTAACACAACATCAGTTTGGACTGTCTAACTTTCACCACAGATATTCCTGTAAGAGATGTTGTAACAAGCTTTGAATTTATCCAGTCAGCTGCCCCAGGCTTTGAATTCTAATTCTTTTGTGATTTCTAAAGCCTTTTCACGAATTAAAGTCCATGATAAAGGAATGTTGTTGGCTCTAGTGTGACAAAACCATTCATAGGTAACAGTGTCCACAGCTAAACCCTCAGTTTTAGGGAAAGCTCTCTTAATTTTCTGGTTGCTATTACAATCTTGCCAAGACTTCAAGATTTCTGCCTTCTTTTTTAAAATTTCACTCACTTGCATTTTTCCAATGCCTAGTTCATCTGCTAAAATGTGCACACTCAATCTTTCCTTTTCATTCAGCTTCACTACATCAACCTTTTCTTTTACAGTCAAGTGCTCACGTTTCTGTGACATTTTAAAATCGATGTTTGAGAAGTCTTTGCTTCACAGCTTGCTTGATGAGAAAAAACCTACATGATTCTTGCAAACAAATATGATTTCTAGTCATCTGGACTTGAAACTGATCCCTGTGCACTGACCTTGACCTTACCAAACAACAAAAGGTGAGTCCCTCCCAACCACGCCTGAATTACGTTTGTATGTGTTTCAATTTGATTACTATTTCCAAATTAGCCGGGTTTGGGTGCTGGTCGTGATTTCTGAAGAGAAACTGCCTTCCAGCTCTTCAAGTGTCCATTAGGAGCACTTAAAGAGCTGGAAGGCAGTTTCTCCTAGTCTGATGTACGTATGCAAGGGGAGAGTTGTACAGTATGGCGAGCACGAACACTAATCCTTTTTTCCAGCAATTTCGTCCGCTTACCCGGAGTACATAGCACTTAACACCTTAAAATGTACTAGGCCTCGGAAACAAAATGGTTAAGATAAAGAACGAGGAAGAGTAAAATAACAAAAAGGGAAAATTTTGCAAAGTTTGGGCAAATCATACCCTAGGAATTCCTAGAATCAAAAGCAAATTGTTCGCTATATTGTATTTTAAGTGTGTGTGCATCTGTTACTTAGAATGTCCACCACTATTAAGAAGTGAATGCTGTATAAGAAGCCATGCATTTCTGCATGGTAATAAAAATTTGGACAAGAGATGTTCGCTATTAAGAAATGTCTGTTAATGAAAGTTTCACTGTATAATATTAAGACATGCTTTCTTCATAGAAAATGAGTTTCTGCTATTTGTCATCTAGAAGTGAAAGACACCTATATACAAAACAAAAATCTCTGGCACGTTTTCCCCAAATTTGAAATCTAAAGAAGCAGTGTTATTGATGAGAAAAACACTTATGGTAGAGAACCTCTTTAAATCACCTCTCCTTAAACCAACATCCTCACTTTTTGTCCACTGTAGCCCTGGAACGGATTTCCCTGAATACCTAAACATTGAAAATTTCCTGAATGAACAGCCACCATGCTGCCTGCCAACTGCCCATACACTAAAAGCACCAAATGTTTTTAATATGCATTAAACATTCTTTTCAAACCACAGTCTGCACAGAAAACAATTACAGAAGCTTACCACACTTACCCAGTGGCGTAACTACTACCCCCGTAGCTGCGGGGGCTCAGGTAACCAAGGGGCGTACCACAGCTTCCATTTATAGTTTTTTGAAAAAATTCGTACACGCACAAAGACAAATAATTAACCTAAAGGTTCCCATTTTCTTTTCAGGTGCATTTAGCTTTGCCTAAATAAATGTCAAGTTTCACTTTTAAAGCACTGGATGCCCTACAAATTTAAGCTATTCGGCCCTTTGGCTCCGAGTTGTGATACGATCGCTCTCCAATCGCCCTCTCTCTGCGCTACTGAGGAAAAGCGCAAGGACACATGGAGATTCCCCATGGAGGATGTTGGGAAACATTTAATCAGTCACCGAGAATTGTGTACACGACACGCGCCAACGCTTATTCACAGCAGCCGCAGATCTGCCATGTACAAGAGGGTGATTTCTTCTTGTACAAAACAATTACATGTATTATTAAATCTATTACCTAAAAAGTTAAAACTACAGAACTCTCGGTACCAGCATTACTTTTCCAGACACTCTTCCTGACCACCACCTCCCCACCCCATCCCCATCCACTACATACACACACACACACCGGGAAAAACGCATCCTCCCTCGTGCTTGAAATCCTGAGGAAATTACTGCGCTTAAAAGCGCTGAAGTATATCTTGGGGGGCAGTGCACATTATGCTAGTTATGCCACTGCATGTACCAGAGTTTAATTCTTATTCAGCATGAATGATGCTTCTGATATCCCAGAAAATCAGCACCATCACTTTTTTGTTGAATGCTGTGTTTTGAACTTCTTGGGCTTGGGCAAGGTCTTGTGCTACCATTCCATAGACAGCAATTTTGTCTCTAGGTTACAAAGGAATATCCAGGTTTCATCTCTTTTAATCACACATTGGGAAGAAATGTGCCTTGGTTCACCTCAAACATCTCCAACATAATTAAAATAGTGTAACTAAACTAGCAATCTGAATTGAATGGCATAGAATAAATATCAAAGTTTTCTAAGCTTCTGCACATCAACCAGGTTACTTTTTCAAGAAAGGTAGAGAAGCAGTTTGGTGTCTACTTTCCTATAAAAAAGACATCTGGTTGATGTGCAAAAGCTTAGAAAACTTTTTTATTCTACACTAACAAATTCAGATTACTAGTATAGTTATACTATTTTAAGTATGGTTCGTGTACAGCTCCTTCTTATTAATAATCTCAAACATATCTCTACACACTCCGCTTTATCCCTGTGATCCTGGGTTACATGAAATGAAACTCATCTGCACACATTTCATGATACCCCAGGTCATGGTTTATTGTTTCTGCAGCATTATAAACACAATTCAAACTGAAAATTAGCAGTTATCGAATGTTAAATTAATCATATCACGTTGTTGCGTGTTAATTCGTAATCGAAATTGATACTTATTAGTGTTCCAATTTATACAAAAATCCCATGAAATGTATGAAAATTATTAGCGCACCAAGTACTTCCGTTAACAAGGCAGTTAAACTAGCAGTAAACGATCATATGATTTATTATAAAACATTGTATTTCTGCAAAACAAATCTCATTTTTCTTACAAAATTGCTACTTATTAGCATTCCAATTAAAACAAAAATTCGCGTGAAATGTATGGAGCTACTTGATGCGCTGATGATCGGAAGGCCAGCTATATATACATATGTTTGTACATAAATTAAATTTTTGTTTTCAAAAAACAAAAAAATTCAAAAACCTGTGCCGCCTTTTTTTTAAAAATCCTGGAACCCCCACTGGGGAGTCCTGCTACTTAAATCGAAATGCAGCCCCATTCTCACTAGCTATAAGTCTGATTCGTCAGCAATCTACACTGTTCTCTACACTTTTTTATGCTTTTATATGATTTAATTCATACAAACATGTGCGTGCAGTGCAATTCAAATTCTAGAGCAGCACGTCGACATACTACCAATATATATTTACCAACTGTAGGAAATATTAAACTGTTAATAGAAAATACAAGTAGTTAAAACTTGTTGATCACACGAACATCCAGGAGAGGATAAATACAATACAAACTTTTCTCGGCAAAAGAAATCAGTCGATCACACAGCGTAAACATTAAACTGTAAACACCGCGAACTCGAATAAGCCTACGGTTACAGTGTGTATAACACTGTGGAGCGGAGCCAAACCCACAATTACGTCTGGCGAGCACGCGTGTTCACAAAACCTGCAAAGAAACTCTTCTAAGATCCTAAGGTGTTAGCTGATTGGCTGAAAATCCGTGACGTACTTTCATCTTTCTGGATACTTTTTTTTTTTTTTTTTTATGTTGGAGTTTTAACGACCACCGTGAGCAACTCAATGGGCTATGAGGTTGTAGCTGACACGTGACTTTAGCATGGCAACGAGCCTTAGTATAGTAAGTGAAGGACAACCAGTCCCTGTTGAAATTATGGCGTCCTACTTTAAAAGTTTAACTTCCGAGTACAAAATGCGGTGTTTGAAAATAATTTAAGAGATTGAAGGAAAATATCTGTATGTGCTGAAAGCAAGTATCTTCGAAGGTGACGCGAAAAGTTTTCCGAAAGTACAAATAGTAAATATTTTCTATTACTTTGTTTTGGTCGAACCGCCTTTACCAC
Organism: Macrothele yani; assembly: GCA_039090855.1. Lineage (NCBI taxonomy): Eukaryota > Metazoa > Arthropoda > Arachnida > Araneae > Macrothelidae > Macrothele > Macrothele yani. The sequence continues at coordinate 154,179,892 of CM077011.1, forward strand.
ACAACAGCTCGAGGCATATAAAAGTCTTGAAGCAAATAACGTTTTATTATCGTGGATATTCTTTTACGTGGTAATTTAGTGTGATCACTAATTAGAATAATCGCCGCCCCGGTGGCGCAGTGGTCTAAGGCGTTGGCCTCTGATGATTCGTCCGTAAGGGGTCCGGGTTCGAATCCCGGTCAGGCATGGATGTTGTGTTTGTCTTACGGCACTGGCTCTCTCCCTTCCCTGGAACCAGTGACCCTAAATTAGGGACGGGAGACTGCTTATAGCCCATTGAGTTGCTCACGGTGGTCGTTAAACCTCCAATCAAAAAAAAATTAGAATAATTAAGAACTCTTCAATAAAAAGTGTTTCTCTTAGTTCTGGGAAACGTTTTCCAAGACTTAGAAAATTTTAAAGCAAAATCTGTTTTTCCACGCAAAATTGTGGTGAAAAAAAAACAATAATTTTGATTTGAGCCCTACGTTATTTATCCGTAAATAAATTTAGCATCATAATCCCAGTCTGTAAACAGACCTAGTCACCAAAAAAAAATTCATTTTGGAAATAATTTTATCCTTATTTGCATTTTTCCACAAAAGTGTACTTCCGCTCCAGTTAAAAATCCAGGTTACTAAAAATAAAATCAACAGTGGTTTGGGGAGGAAATATATAGAACGAAATATTAAAGTAAAAAACAAAAATCTCCCAACACTGAGAGCCAAATAATCTTAAAAGTGAAAATACTAAGTGAAAAGCCGAAAATTCGCAAAAAAGTGAGTCAAGCTCTCCTAAAAATCTAGAGCAGCCGAAAAGATTTTATTCTGACTAACAGTCAGATTGGCAAACAAATTAACTTTCAGCTCTATAAAAAGTTTCAACACCTCCTTGATCAGCCAGGAACCTTCTGAATAGGAATCCCTGAAGGTGAAAAACCCAAGCGCAAAGAAGTGCAGATTGGATACCGAGGCGTTGATTTAGGATTTTTTTTTTTTTACTAAGAGACAAAGTCTGAAGGGTGTTCTATCAGAAAATAGTCAGTAGCAATAAAATCTACGCAAAACGAAAGCCAACACCTTTTAAATTTAACTTGAAAACTTCGAATCAACAAGTGAAACGACTGGCCCAATAAGTACACAGCACGCCAACAGCATTTGAGCAAGTAAAAGATAGGTTCCCAGCCTTACCAGAAATCACTGACTTATAGATAAAACTAACCTTTAAAAGATTTTTTTACCTCTGAAGAGTCTAACTCTTCAATATTTTTGTTAACACTGATCGCTAATGATCGCATTTTACACAATAACTGCAAGACAGCCAGCTGTGTTTGTCCTTCAGGAACTTGCAAGGACTGTTGCCACTTAACTGAAACTTCTCGATGACGTCACGTGCTCATAAGCACTCGCCCGTCCCTAATTTAGGGTCACTGTTTCCAGGGAAGGGAGTGAGACAGTGCCGTAAGACAAACACAACATCCATGCCTCACCGGGATTTGAACCCGGACCCCGTTCGAACGAATGATCAGAGGCCATCGCTTAGACCACTGCGCCACCGGGGCGGAAAATTCTGGATACTGGGCGTATCAAACATCATACTGACAACACTGACAATGGTGTTACTGTTGACTGAAAATTTATTTGGGTGGTTATAAAATTGTCATTTGTTTTTGTATCGAGTATTGATACCAACCAAGGTAATGCTTTAATCTAGGAGATTTAAATGCAGCAGCTAACTGACTGCCGCTTTACGTAGATGTAATATTTTGAATGTCAACTGGGGCTCAAATATAGGCTGACTAGAAGTCCTGATATTGTTCCAATCTGAACCGATTCCTGAAATAGCAAACTAAATTTTATTTTATGGTTTACAATATGAGTGTAAACCAAAGTGTAAACCACATAAACCTCAAAAATAAAGAGAACATCATGATGTTAGTTTTGGATGTGCTGCCATCTATCGACAGTTTTGTAATCACAATAAATAAAAATAATTAATGGACATCGTGTCGCAGTTGGAAGTTGGAAGTATCGCCAGGAAGGGTAGAAGTATTACCCGAAAATTTGACTTAAAATCCCCTTTACTCTTCAGTAAAACTTTTAAATTTGAAATATTTATTATTATTTTTTAGAGGGATCCTTATTATATTCTGCACAAAAAATGTATTTCTCTCGCTGAACTTTCAATCCATATCATGGACTTTTACTTAAGCTTAAAGAAAAATTTTCCTTTATATAACATACTCCGGCTCTGAATATTAATGCCAAAACTTCCCGGAAACTTACCTCGACTGTGTGATTCTTTTGTTCGTAATTTTACTTTGAAGAAACAAGCTTCCTTCTTTTTCAACTGCATATGTTTATAGGCATAATTTCCGAAAAAATCGATGCTATTATTGTTAACATTGTAAATCATGTTGACACTGATAACTGAAACAGCTTTCCTTTCGGTTCCTTCCCTTTTGTTTCTCCCAGGTAGCGTGTCACTTGATTACGTAAGCCAATCACGGTTGAGCAGTCTCCGAAGAGTTTTTTTTTTGATTGGAGGTTTAACGACCACCGTGAGCAACTCAATGGGCTATAAGCAGTCGCCCATCCCTAATTTAGGGTCACTTGTTCCAGGGAAGGGAGAGAACCAGTGCCGTAAGACAAACACAACATTAATGCCTGACCGGGATTCGAACCCGGACCCCTTACGGACGAATGATCAGAGGCCAGCGCCTTAGACCACTGCGCCACCGGGGCGGCAAGAGTTTCTTTGCAGGTTTTGTGAACATGCGGCGAGCACCGGTGGTTCACATAGAGTATCACATCCATCTATAAAGTCCATCATCTACTAACTTTCCTCTCATTCTGTCGCTCCCGTGTCGCACTGGTCTAAGCAATGGTCTCTGACCATTCGTCCAAGGTATATGCGGGTTCGAATCCCGTTGAGGTTTAGATGTTGTGCTATAAAATGGATGTATTTTCATAAGTAACTTAAATGTTTTGCTCATTGTTGTTCATGATGTCTTTGCCTGTACTTCAAAATCGCTTTATTAAAACTTAAAACGCAGCCCCGGTGGCGCAGTGGTCTAAGGAGCTGGCCTCTGATCATTCGTCCGTAAGGGGTCCGGGTTCGAATCCCGGTCAGGCATGGATGTTGTGTTTGTCTTACGGCACTGGCTCTCTCCCTTCCCTGGAACCAGTGACCCTAGATTAGGGATGGGCGACTGCTTATAGCCCTTTGAGTTGCTCACGGTGGTCGTTAAACCTCCAATCAAAAAAAATAAATAAAAAAAACTTGAAACAATGAGGTTATATTGCTGGAGACACCACTCCTATCCACACAGCATTGGCCACCATAAGTCACCGTCTGTGCTGCAAATAACGTCATGAGCAAGCACGACGCAGCCGCAGAAGAAAGGCTGCTTGGAAACCAATGGAACGAAAGCTTCTAAGCGTATTAAAAGATAAAATGAGTAATTCAATAATCTTTATCAATGATACATAAACTTACTGTTTCATCAACGGTATAATTTAGTTCATTTTTGCCTGCTTGTGATGCCACATGACAGATTAGCTGTGACCTATGATGGCAGAGTCAGTGGTGTCTCCAGTACCATAACCTCCTTGACTTGAAAGGTACAGAGAAATACATTGCAGTAACATAGAGTAACAGAGAGTATAATGGGAAATAACATGAAATATACATCTGGGAATGAAGTACACAATCGCAGGAGTAAAGCAATTAACATTTTACATTAGCGGAGAAAAAGTTAGGAAAAAAGTTACGTATCAAGAAACAATTCACCAAGATAGAGGAGAACATACGGAGAACTTTTCAAATTGGGTGCAATAATAGTCTATAAACACTAGCCATGGTCCGAGAGCTGGATACGAAGACACTGTAGTGCTAAAAGTACTTTGAAGAGCTCGTAAAGAAACACAAACAGTCTCATAGTCAATAGGATCATAAGATGAGCAAAAAACGGGCAAAGGCCGCTTTCGGATCACGTGCAAAAAACAAATCATAGCCCGTGTGAGGGGTCACAAAAGCACGATAACGAGGATCAGCATTTGCGAACATACAAATGTGTTCCAGGGAAACCTCTGGAAGAGGAAGAAGAGCAGCACGTTTAAGATTAAGTTTATAATCAGGATTAACCACAAAATGATCCGGAAAATCCAGAGCAGCCGAGTCGGATATTTCACAGGAAGCTAAGAGCTTCTTTCGATTTTTTACGAGGAGGGCGTCGTCGCTACTTGGGAACAACACCTTGAAAGTCCTGCTCAGATAACATCGAATCGTCGACTCCAGTTGGAACCAGAGATGGTGTTGTACAAAGAGGTGCAGACGAAGCATCAGCAGGAACCAGGGACCCATCTATAGGGCAGGGAAAGCTTGCCACTAAACCTGGAGCCAATGGCAAGGACTTAGGCGAAACAGTAACACTTGAAAAGGCACTGTAACTCGACGAATCGAGCACTGGAGCAGTAGTAGGCAAAGTAGCACTTGCCTCTCCAACAGAAGACCCGGAAGAGTCAATATGCTGAATCAATGGTGTGGCAGCATCACTAGAAGAAGAAGACGCAAGTTCTGGGATGCCAAAAGGCTCCAAACGTGAAACATCCAGGGAGTCCTGGAGATGAGCAATAACTGGTGTGAACAAGCCAGTAGACACAGGCGGTAGTGTACTCTTGGAGAAAGTAGAGGAATAGTTATCGGTACTGCTGAAGGCAATTCAGCAAGAGGAGGCGCAGCCAACACTTCAACAGCAGAGGAGACAGGAGTCAAGCAAGCAGCATCATGAGAAGTGGGCACAGGAGTTCCTGGCAGAGTCGGAGCATAGGATAGTATAGGCTCTTAAGAAGACACAGGCACTTCCGATGTCGTTGCAGTAGAAGGAACAGTGACCGGAGGCACAAAAACTGACGGGCATTTTGCTTGATGGTGGCCAAAACCAAGACAGGCGTAACAATGGAAAGGTATAACAACATTTATGGAGTAGGAATGGTGACCAAGTTTAATCAGTAATTTGGTGGGAAAGGAAGAAATTGCAGAATCTGAGGGGAAAATCAGGAGCGTCTGCCGGCGACACCCTGAGATAGGACTACCAAACGTATCAGTAACGTTTGAAGGAAGGGTAAGCAGCGACCCGACGGTGCGACCGCTATACGAAAGAAAGTGCTGCAAAAGAGAATCGAGAATTTTAGCTGGAACCGGAAAGAACGAGATCAAAACTGGACGCTGGGAGAGAAGTTCAGCATAAATACACTGATCACCAATCTGAATGGGAGTGGATAAAACCTGCGCTACATATTTTGAGGCAGCTAAATAAATAATGACGAATCGGGGTTTGCGAGCAATATGCGTAATAGAATCGGATGGCAAAAAGGAATACAGCGCTGATGAATATGCTGGGAGTTGAGTGTTAGGTAGGGCATCAAAAACAATACCAAGATGTTAAAACAGAAAGCATTGACCCACCTAGAACCGAAGTTAGAAGAACAGTAATGGTAAAATTGGTACCTGCACGATGAAACGTGGAATCCAGAGCAGGAGGATATAATCCAGCAAAGGAGGGAAACGCCTGATCCACAGCACCTGTAGACGATCGGATGTCAACATTGACGCAGTCAGCAAGCTGTGCGGTTACAGGAGAGCCAAGATAAGAGTAGAAGCTATAACGTCACTACAGTAGGCCGTATGACGTCACAGTAAGGTAAACCATCCTAGCAGACGCCCTGGTGATCAACTGGTGTACAAACACTGCTTGGATTTGCATTGTGGAGCGTTAAGGAAGATGGTGTTATGTGGTATTTTTGGCTGCGGTAACCGAAATGGGAGAGATAACTATGTGCCCTATTATAGATTACCATCTGAGTGAACGAAGTGGGATCAGAATTATAAAAAATTTATTCAGAAGCGCCAAAATTTGTGGTTATCACGCATCAGCAGAGTTGACATTGATGACCGGAAACGAAGGAACATTAGAGTGTGTAGTTTACATTTTGTAACAGGCATGTTCATAAATTTACTGATGCGTTATCTACAAAAACTCTATGAAGATCTTAGACTGGAATTAACCTTTCTTTGTGAATGACTTGCACGATTTCATTTGCTCGGGAGTAAAGGCGTTCGTGCAAAAAACGAAATAATTGACAATATCTCGTGTTCTATTCGTGGCAAGACCTCAATATTGTTCAGAAAAAATGAGTATGGAATTACATTTGGGTCACCATAATTGCCCAATAACTTTAATTTATCAGAATGAAGCTATTTTTGATCGCCAGATATCCCATTACGTTACGTAGCCCATGTAATGCACTATTTATCTCACTTGTACACCAGTTGTTCTGCAAGAAAACAGCAGACGAAAAAGTGACGCGAACCGCGGTTTCGTGACGTCAATGCATGTGGTCTATATTGTTCCGATGACAAATGGAATACCACAAGCTTTAACAAATCGTGATGGGACAGCCTGAGATTTAATTTGACTCGTTAGTTACACAAATTGTTACTCGTTTGTCTTAATTTGCATCAGTTCTTTGATTGTCCAGTATAACGTTTCAGCCAAATGTTCCAGAAAAATAGAATAAGAATTACTGTTATTAAACGTTATGTCTTTTGGTTTGCAACCGAGATAATAATCGTACAATGAGCAATGTGTGTCCTAGTGACGTTGGTGGAAATATTTAGAATTACCAATGATCATTGGTAGTTATAAATATTTCTACCAACGTCAGGAGGGCGCTGATTGCCCACTGTGCGATTACTATCTCGGTTGCAATCCAAAAGATATAACAATAAATAATAATAATTCTAATTTTATTTTTCTGGAACACTATACTGAACAATCAAAGAACGGAAACCAAGTAAGACAAAAGAATAACAATCTGTGTAAATACCGTGTCAAATTATTAGGTGTGCAAATTAATTCTCGGCCCCTAACCGGAAGCTATCATAGAGCGTCGGCAAATGCAAGTAGCTGTGTGCAATCATCCTAGCAGACGCCCTGGTGATCAACTGGTGTACAAACACTGCTTGGATTTGCATTGTGGAGCGTTAAGGAAGATGATTGCAGCGCCATCCAACAGCTTTCCAGGCAACCGTAACCGCTCACAGCTGTAGTGACAGATGGGACGAAAGTTGACGGTGAAAGGAACGTCGTTCGAGGCACAACATTTCAGGCACTGCCTCCTGTTCACGTTTCAGCTGAAAAAATATGCCGCAGAAGCCCAGCAAATGGTCTGTGCTGCTTTGGGTGACGCTGCTGTGTTCCACAGTACCTGTAAGAAGTTGTTCCAGTGGTTTAAGTAGAGAAATTTCGATCTCCGGGATGCAGAGTGTCCGGGACAGCCACAGAAAGTTGACGATGAGGAACTGGAACAACTGTTGGACGCGGATCCCTGTCGCACACAGTCAGAGCTCGCCCAGGAACTCGGAGTAACACGGCAAGCCATTGCAAAGCGCCTGCACAAGCTTGGACGGATTCACCAGGAGGGCCGTTAGGTGGCCCACCAACTCCAGCTGCGAACAAGTCTAGGCGCTACGATGTTGCTGTGTCCTTGCTATCCAGATTCAAGAAGAATGATTTCCTCCACAAGATTTTGACCTGCGATGAGAAGTGGATCCTCTATGATAGTCCTAAGCGGTGCAAATCGTGGGTTTATCCACGTGAGCCTACCACCAGTACCGCCAAACCAAATATCCATGCCAAGAAGTTGTTGCCGCCCCGGTGGCGCAGTGGTCTAAGGCGCTGGCCTATGATCATTTCGTCCGTAAGGGGTCCGGGTTCGAATCCCGGTGAGGCATGGATGTTGTGTTTGTCTTACGGCACTGGCTCTCTCCCTTCCCTGGAACCAGTGACCCTAAATTAGGGACGGGCGACTGCTTATAGCCCATTGAGTTGCTCACGGTGGTCGTTAAACCTCCAATCAAAAAAAAAAAAAAAAAAAAAAAAAAAGAAGTTGTTGCTGAGCATATACTGGGATCAACGCGGTGTCGCCCACTATGAGTTGCTCAAATCTGGTGAAACGGTCAATGCTGAGCGTTATTGTCAGCAGCTCATTCGTGTGAGTGACGCAATGGAGGCGAAAAGGCCATACACCGGCAAGGGCAGTAGATCGGTCCTGTTGCTTCGGGATAACGCGCGTCCTCACACCGCGAAAACGTCTTTAAACTCGTCCACCGACCTGGGATGGGAGATTTCGTCCCACCCGGCGTATTCTCCAGACTTCGCCCTGTCGGATTATCCCCTATTTCGGTCCCTGCAACATCACCTGAGTGATACGCATGAAAGCATGAAAATAAATCGTGATGGGACATCCTGAGATTTAATTCGACTCTGCATTTACACAGATTGTTATTCTTTTGACTTACTTGGTTTCAGTTCTTTGATTGTTCAGTATAATTATTTCAGTGAAAAAAAGCCTTCAGAGCACGGTAATATTTTTATTAAACATTATTTCTAGCTGAAATAATGTTTAGCGCACGATGAAATCTTATTAAATGTTCAGTATGATGTTCCAAGAAAATAAAATTGGAATTATTATTATTAATTGTTAAATCTTTTAGATTGCAACCGAGATAGTAATCGCACAGTGGACAATCAGCGCCGTCTTGACGTTGGTGGAAATATTTAGAACTACCAATGATTCCTAATTACAGCGGTCATTGTAGAGGCAGTAGAGCATCCCCTCACGCTCGATCCAATCCCGACGTATTAGAGATAACTTCGTCATGTGGAAGAAAGCTTAGAAATCCATGTACAAGATGCATTCCCATCACCCGCTCAGAATAACGACAACAGTAGGTTAACAGCGCCACCAGACGCAGAAAAACAGAACTACTCACGTGGTGATTCCTCCTTAAGCCTCCTTTTCTTCTCTCACGCTCGAACGAGTCGAGTCGTGTACTGCCTGAATATCATACTTTCTATGCAGATTTTCACCATCTTTACACGATCTTATTTGATTCAAATAACACATTTTGACTGCTTAAATGATTTAATGTGACGAAGGTAATTATTTATTTATACAGTAACATAAATTAATACTAAGATCTGAAGATGGGTCCGTTGCTGGCCCGAAAGTTCTAATGTTTACTGTATGAATTAATAATTACCTTCATCACATTAAATCAGTCGAAATGTGTTACTTGAATCGAATAAGATCGTGTAAAGACGACGAAAATCTACGTAGAAAGTCAACGTAAACACGATTGAACCTTTAATTAGTGACTATCATACATCGTGATCAACGCTAAAACGTAAAAATACGAAGTAAACGAATACGAAAGTTGAAAAGGAAGTGAAATACTTCAAGGCCGCCACGATGACGCAGTGGTCTAAGCAATGGCTTCTGATCATTCGTCCGAGATGGGTCTGGGTTCGAATTCCAGTGAGGCATGGATGTTGTGCTTATCTTACGGTACTAGCTCTCTCCCTTTCCTGGAACCAGGGGCCCTAAATTAGGGACGGACGACTGCTTGTAACTCATTGAGTTACTCACGGTGGTAGGAGTTTCGACTTCTGAGCTCCGTCAATTTTTTTTATTTTTTTTTGATTGGGGTTTTTTTTTTTTTTTAGGTTTAACGACCACCGTGAGCAACTTAATGGGCTATAAGCAGTCGCCCGTCCCTAATTTGGGGTCACTGGCTCCAGGGAAGGGAGAGAGCCAGTGCCGTAAGACAAACACAACACCCATGCCTCACCAGGATTCGAACCCGGGCCCCTTACGGACAAATGATCAGAGGCCATCGCTTAGACCACTGCGCCATCGGGGCGGCGCTCCGTCAATTCGTGCGTATTTTGTGTGTTTCTAGTGAGTTATGTATTCCAAGTTTCAAAGCACTTACATTTGGAAGGTTCCGCTATCGTTTGTGAATACTCCCAGATTGGTGAGTTGCCTTTTTCTTTTCCTATTACGCCTTGCTTATTTCTCGGCCGTGCTGGTTGAAGCTACGACAGTCGGCGCCATTGCAAATAGCGTTTTCCGGCGGTGGGGGCCCGAATTTGGACCTCACTTCCGGGGGCCCATCGCTGTTGACGACAACCTCTTCTTCTTCCGTGGGTGCTGCTTCGCTGCGCTCCCCAAGTGGCGGCGTTGAACTGCCCTTAGCTCGTGATGTGAACAACCCCTTTCCTCAGGCTGTTCAGTTGCCTTCTCACTCATCTCAAGCTGCTACCACCTTCGTTGCTGACGACGACGCAATGGATGTCTCGTGCAACGATACGTTCCCCATGTCATCCAAACCTCTGACGTCATCTTTACGTATGCCAATGCCATGGCCTCTTCCACTGTGCAACGCCCCCGCGGGGCATGTACGCCGGCGCCGAAGCTCTTCAATCACAACTACAACGAGACGGAAATACCATTTGCCGCCCCGGTGGCGCAGTGGTCTAAGGCGTTGGACTATGATCATTCGTCCGTAAGGGGTACGGGTTCGAATCCCGGTCAGGCATTACGGCACTGGCTCTCTCCCTTCCCTGGAACCAGTGACCCAAAATTAGGGACGGGCGACTGCTTATAGCCCATTGAGTTGCTCATGGTGGTCGTTAAACCTCCAATCAAAAAAATACCATTTCTTTGGAAATTCCCCAGGACTCACCAGCAGGTACTGCTTTCACTACGATCTTGTCTTCGAATCCTTGCCAAACACCTTCTTCAAAGATTATTCCACCGCTTTAAAGCGGAAATTTCCAAAACATGCCATTTCACACATGTTTCGGCGAGGCCGAACGATTGTCGTATACTTTTCCAAGACCGGCTTCACCATCGGCGATCAACATCTTATTCCCAGCCCAGTTGTCTAGCGCCCGATGAATGTGTCCTTCTACCCGGTGCCCCCAGAGGTAACCGATACAGTTTTTATTTGCGGTTCTTGCGTCATGCGACCGCGTGGTTGGAACGATTCAGGCATATTCTGCTGCCCCTAAAGACTACTCCCTGCTCGTCACTCGTCGCGTGGGTAGGGTTGTTTTTTCTTCCCCGGCGGACATCCAAACCATCCCGACTCAATTAAAAGCCAAGTGCGGTAACCAGATCCGTTACATTGATGTGCTCACTGAACATCACTGCAGAAAATGCAAGAAGTTTGGGTACTTTTCAAGCAGTGTCCCAATCCTGCTGCTGCTCCACAAGATTAACCGCAGGTGACTTCACTTCAATCCTCTTACTCGCCCTTGCCGCCACAACTATCGTCTGAGGCACCTCTCAGACGAGAAAGTGCTCCGTCATCGACTGGTGTGCCGCCATCTATCTCCGCGACCGATTTTCCAGTGCTGCCGGAGTCCTCCAAGTTCTGTGCCCTTGACCCACCAGCTGATTCTGCAGACGACCGTGTCGTGTTAGATACTGAAGTATCAATTGCAGATCCTGATGGCGCTTACACCAGTACAGAACAGATCATGAGTGACACCTCTGAGCCTGATCACAGCTCTCGCCCAGATAAGAGGGCGGCCTTCCTCTCCAATGGTATCATTTGAGAACTTTGACCAGACTCTCTGGACCAATCATTCCCGTCTTTGCCTCTTGCGTATGAGGAGCTGCATGCTCTCACCTGTTACACGCAAAAAGCACACGGCTTCCTCCAGTATGCGAAGACCCATGAAGTTGGACTTCCTGCTATCCTGCAACAGCTTTCCGATCTGGAAAATCTTGTGGACAATTCTTCTCACTTATCCGGTCCTTCCGCTAAGACGGCCAAGTTCATTTGCAAACAGATCCACTGACTCAAGATTTCTATCACCAGGCTCACCACGTCGCCGGGTGACCTGGCGCTTTCACGGTAGTTTCCTTCAACTGCCGGGGTTTTGGATCCCCCGAGGTGAATTCCGCCGTGCATGAAGACCTCTCGGCAATTAGTGCCGATGTCCTCCTGCTCCAGGAAACGTAGTGCTCGCCTACAACACCATTCCATCAGTGGCGCCGATGGCAGTACACCTTCCATCATGCCCACTGTGTACTGCGTTCAGGCGGAATTGCTGTCGGAATACATCACCGTTTTCGTCCATCCATCACTTCTGTTGCTGTTAACAACTTATTTACAGATCAATTACAATGTTTTACATTTTGTATCAATTGTGTACCATATCTTTAATGTGTATATTCCTACTGACGACTCCGAATAAGGAGTTCCTAATTTAGGTTGAGAAACCCGAACCCACAGCTCCATGCGCCTTTTGGCAGGTGAAAGAGAATCCAAGAGAGTTAGGAGCAGATTGCCCTGATAGAATAGCACGAAAGAAAAGTATGGAAATATTAGAGGAAAAGGAGTAGACGGTTACCAGTTAAGAAGTGAAGTTGTAAGCTGCCCAACATACTTACCTGCAACAACAAGCCGTTCCGAGCGATATTTCTATCCGCAGAAAAATGCCAGGTACACCTGTGCCACAGATGAGTACAGGGGGGAAAGAAGGAAAGGACACGGAAAAGGGGAATCTGAAAAAAAAAAAAAAAAAAAGCATCACACACAGAATAAATTTCCCAAAGGAAAATCGACGTTCAACACCGGATAAGACAAAACTGGCCATTTGCTCAGTGTTTCTCTCGGGTCCGCTATTGCTTCGTTACTCGCCAGCCAATGAGAGAAAAGATTTTTCCCCATTGGTTTAAAATTTTTTTTTCTCAGGTTTACTTTTGTTGATTCTTGCCTGACATGTCAGAGTAACCATAGCCGAGGTGGTGTGATCACAAGATTACACCGATCGAGGTTTAAGTTACTCATTTTGAGTAAACAACAGAAAAACAAAAATAAAAACAGCCACAATCAGGGTTTTTATTCCTTATTTAGGGAGCCGGTAGTATAAGGGCCAATAATTTTTTTTCTTCGCTACTTGTCTGCTTTTTGCTGAATTATGTGCAACAGGGGAAAAAATTAAGTCTTATTTTATTTATTTATTATTTTCTTTTTTTTTTTTTTTTGTCAGAACTAATGCGTAAGAAAAAAAAAATTATTTAAAAGACAAGACCAGCAACACTTTGTTAGTTAGGGAGAGGTATTCAGTACAAAAAAGATAAATCTTTTATGCAGCATTTTGCTCGGCCCTTAAAAGGGCCTTCCCCCCCCCCCAAACCCTCCTGATATTCACTTCTTGCTTTCTTCCCATGTGTGAAGAATAACTTCAATTTAGTCCCAGTTATTTTTATTTTTGTTGGAAGTATAACTGTGAACTGGATTCTTTTTCAGGAATTTTATTTAAAACAGCCTTCGGTCTTTTAAATTTGTCAGTATCATTGACAACATAATTAAGGGCCTCCCTGACAAGAGGGTTGGGATGTTTCTTGGCTTTCTCGTAATACCTTTGCGCTATAGATCATACATAGTATAATGTATAGAGTTGATATTTAGCATACTACGGATAGCATTATTGGATGTTTTTCCATCGAGCCCTACCATCATACGAAGAGTTTTATTTTGAAACGAGGTAATATTACTTTTTTTGTTGCTTTCTGTAGTTACCCCAGATAGGACAGCCATAGGTAATCACCGGGCTGAAGCATGCTTTCCATAACAAGGTTTTATTTTTTTGCTAAGCCTTTTATTTTTAATTATGGGTTGGAAACATCCTTTTAATTTAAGAGCTTTAGCCAGGGTTTCCTTAATATGCTTGTTCCAATTCAAATTATGATCCATAATGAGGCCTAAATATTTGACATCCTTTACCCAAGGTATTTTTTTACCATACAAATCAATTTCAAAGTCAGGATTGTAATTGTATGTTTTACGGGAGAACAGAATTGCTTGTGTCTTGTCAGTATTAATTTTAATTTTTAGTCTAGGAAGCAATTCTCTAGTTTTTCCACATAGTATTGCAACATAAATGTTGCTTGATTTTTATTCATGGAATTCATGGAAGTATAGACCGCCGCCCCGGTGGCGCAGTGGTCTAAGGCGCTGGCCTCAGATCATTCGTCCGTCTGGGGTCCGGGTTCGAATCCCGGTGAGGCATGGGTGTTGTGTTTGTCTTACGGCACTGGCTCTCTCCCTTCCCTGGAACCAGTGACCCTAAATTAGGGACGGGCGACTGCTTATAGCCCATTGAGTTGCTCACGGTGGTCGTTAAACCTCCAATCAAAAAAAAAAAAAAAAAAAAAAAAGAAGTATAGACCAGTGCAGTGTCGTCAGCATAAAGTGCTGTAGTCAGATTCCTGTTGTTAAAATTTGGAAAATCTGAAGTAAAAATAGAGTATAGCGTAGGAGCAAGTACACTGCCTTGTGGAACACCGGCTTCAATTTTTTTTTTGAAGATTTCTTCCCATTAATTTTTGCACAAAATGTTCTGTTTTCAAGATAAGATTTGATTATATGAATAATCCAAGATGGGAAGTCATGTGCTATTAGTTTGTAGATAATTGCCTCGTGTGGACATTTATCAAAAGCCTTAGCTACATCCAGGAAAATAGCCGCTGTGTGCTTTTTATTCATTATTCCTTCTGCACATTTTTCAGTAACTCTCGAGAGCTGGTGCAACGTGGAGTGTTTGTCACGAAAACCTCCTTGAATAAATGGAATAACTGGGTATTCTTCACAGAACTGTTGCATCCAAACAAGTATAATTTTTTCAAAATTTTTTCCCATGGTTGGGAGCAACGAAATCGGTCTGTGATTTTCAGGAATTGCCGGGTTTTTACCTGGCTTGGGTAATAATATTACCTCTGTTGTCTTCCAATCATCAGGGAAATAATTTAATTTAATGGCACAATTGTATATTTTAGTAAGGGTTTGCACATACTCTTCCGGTAATGTTTTCAGAATTTTATTATTTATGCCATCTTTGCCCGGTGCCTTTTTATTTTTAAGATGATTAATGTGAAACCTAACTTCTCTTTCACTGATGGGTAGTGGTTTTTCAAAGTCAGGAGGAACAAAAATTTTTTTGGCCCTTAAAAGGTCTCTTGTTTTTTCTTATCTTTTCAGTTTCTGGCGTTCCGGACCCGAGAGAGGTCGTAGCACCTTTAACTTGAAGTTGCTGTCCGATTTTTGCATTTTTAACTCCATTCGCTTTTTCACTGCCTTCGGACTGCGCTTGCGGGGCCCCTCCCCCGGACTTTTGCGTCCTCGGGGTGACTTTAACTGCACTATGCAGCCTTTGCTCGACCGCACATCTACGGGGGGGGAAGCACCGCTTCCTTCTTGTCGATCTGCTTACTCAACTTATTACCGATTTCCATTTTGTTGACTCGTACCAGCATCTTCACCCGGACACCATTTCTTATACTTGGCGGAATTCTCCAGCACATGCCGCCCCGGTGGCGCAGTGGTCTAAGGCGCTGGCCTCTGATCATTCGTCCGTAAGGGGTCTGGGTTCGAATCCCGGTCAGGCATGGATGTTGTGTTTGTCTTACGGCACTGGCTCTCTCCCTTCCCTGGAACCAGTGACCCTAAATTAGGGACGGGCGACTGCTTATAGCCCTTTGAGTTGCTCACGGTGGTCGTTAAATCTCCAAACAAACACAAAAAATTCTCCAGCACAAGGATCGGCGGCAGTACGTCTCGATTGCATATACGTCATCCCACCGCTATTTCCAGCGATCACTGACGCGATGCATCATCTTTCACCTCTTTCGACCATAGTGCTGTGGCACTTACCATCTGCGTTTCCTCTTTCCCGCATTCAAGAGAACGCTCCTGGACCTTCGGTGATTCATTGCTTATGGATGTGGCGTTTTGCACCGACGTCCGCCGGTTTCTTGCTGATCGACATCTCATCAGCACCGCTCCCAGTACCTTTCGTTTATGGTTGGACATCAAAAACGATCTTCGTCTGCTCGTACGCCGTCTTTCGTTCGCTATTCGTAACGAACGTGCGAAGGATATTTGTAATCTCTGTTGCTCCTTGGCTGCAATCCCCTTACAAGATCCCGCTTACCTTGTTGTTCAGGATGCTTTACGAGCGAAACTCCACCCGCTCGTCGTGGAGGTTCTCGCAGGCTGAAGATGCTTCATCTTTCTTCGCCGGAGATTTCCTACGAGATCTCACGTACCGAAAGAGCACACCGTGCGTCGAAAACGCTACGCCACCTGATGGTACCATCTCATCTGACCCTTCACGTCTATGCACGGAAGTTCGGCGCTTTTTCAGGACAAATTCCGTGCGGTGGTGCCTACTGATGCTATCTCTTCCTCCCCTCTTCTTTCTGCTCTGCCTCAGGTCCCACCCCAACTCTGTGATCCATCCTTCACTTCTTCTTTTCCTCAGGATGGACTACTGTACTATTCCTTCTTCTAACTTTCCTACTATTTTATCTGAGGCTCTAGCGCTTTTCCGTTCCCTCCCTCTCTCTCGCTCTCTTCCCACCACCCTGAATCTCCTTGCGGAACCACTCTTTTTCTCTACCCTGCTTCACCCCCCCCACCCCGATCAACCTTTCTTTCTATTTTTCTCCTGGTTCTGTGCTGGCATCCTAACCATGCAGGACCTCTTTAATCCCGATTTTTCCTGGAAACCCCTCGACTCACTCTTTTCCTCCCCAACTCCTTCCCTCGAGGACGACTATGCCCTTCTCCGTTTCTCCCATCAGCTTCTCTATCCTTCTCTTGTTTCTGACGACGGCCTCCTCGTCATTCCCAGCCTTCCTCTCCCTTTCTTTCTTCCTTTTCGTGACTCTCTCGGTCCTTTCTTTTTCTACCGCTGCCCTGTATCGTCTCCCCATCCCATTTCCGGGGTTTCTCCTTCCTCCTCCCTGGCCGTTTGGTCTGGGTCTTTTCCCCCCGCCCCCTTTCTTCTCCGCTAGAACGTAACACCCACTGGCGGTTCCTTCATCGCCGGCTCCCTGTCCCCCATCTTCTTTTCTCTGTCCTTTCTGTGGCGTTGACGGTGACGTCGCTCATATGTACTGCCACTGCCCTATCTTGCTGCCACTTCTTCATACTGTTTTCCGGTTAGCTGACATAATTTGCTCTAAGGACTTGCCGTTTCACGCATATCCGTGGCTGTTGCTCACAAAACATCCGCCCACCCGCCTTCCGGATGCCTGCTGCTTTCTTTTCATACTTGCCAAGCAAGTGATTCACTCATTTCATCAATCTGACTTTGGTGACCTGACTCAATTTTGAATGACCTTGAACAAATAGACCACCAAAGAATTTGAACACTGAGCTATGAAAGCAAAAATATTACTTTTCCCATATACCCCAGAAATACCTCGGAACGAGTTTGGTGCATTTATTTCAATTTAATCTTTAATACAAAAGTGCAGACGAAAACTTCTCAAGAGCAAACTGTGCTTCTTAAAACCTTTTTATATTAAGATAAGTAAAAATGGCACTGATTGCTTACACACTTTCCCAAAAACAAGCAATGCTGAATTATTATTTTTTAAATTCAACACAACACATCGACTCATTAAAAAAGTATGGACACTGATATCAGAAAATATATATTCATTTATTTATCCAAATGTGTAATCCCAAAAATACATTTGTCTTAAAACCACATCACCTGTTTTAATCATTTTAACTCCAACAGTATTTACTATGATTATTAATGTAACATCGTTTTGATGCTTGTTATTGGCATTTTAAGTCACATTCTTAAATGGAATGACTGAATACTACTTATATACATCATAAGTTTATTTTTTAATAATTAATTAATATGACGTTTCAAACAAAGAACTTATTGCCATCACTCAAAAATGCCTATGACAAGTTTTGTGCTGATATTTCAAATCAACATATTGCTAAACAGTCATGATACAACAGTGGTTATGTGGTAGCCAAAAATATAAAACAGAATATGTATATAAATTACAGATCATCCAGAGTAACAGTCTCAACATTTGATTGGATAAGAATTTTTAAGTTAAAACTGTATTTAATTTTTCAACCAGAAAAACTGTATCAACAGTAAAATTCAGATTTTCACAATATATATATATTTTGGCACCTTCTACATAGGTATACAACATTGTTTATTACTTTGACTTTATCTTAGTAATATATTACACAGAATATTTTAACTTTGTACTATTTATATAAACATTTAAGACTAGATTACATATAATACAATATTTACATATATATATATTTATACTGAATGTGAATGTCACAATGTTTTTGTGGTCCTTCAATTAAATATACATATGACTGCTGTCAAACAAATAATTGTGCCAGCACAATTTTTTCAGCAGTGCGATGAAATACAACCTTCCTAAAAATAATTTTCTCTACACATCCAGGAATATTTATTTTAAAATATATTCATCCCAGTTGCTCATGCCAACTTGGGAATATGAAAATTTTCCAAGAATAACATTTAATTAGTCACAACCAAGGATTTTATTGTTGAATGTTCATATGAATTGGTATAAGTAGTTCTTAGTTCTCCCCACCCCCATATGGCACAGAATATAAAATGCTTTAATGCAATTTATAACAACATTTTTAAATGGGTTGCACTCCATTCCACCAGAAGCTACGGAGAAGAAAGTATTTTATTTTTGTCATTTCTACCTATTAATATGCCAAAAGTTAGCTGCAATGCCTTGGATCTCAAAAGCACACATAACTGATGCCCTGTTTGAAATTTCTAACCAATGAGCCATCTTTCCAGCATGTAAAATGTTAAAATTTCAGTAATACAGTCTTTTATCTCTCCTGAAATGTTCATACCAAAGCAATTCTCATATATAATTTCAATTGTAATTCCATGTGTAAATGTTCTGCTCTATAAAACAAAAACTCTTTTTGTTTGTTTGTTTAGGGGTTCAATAAACTCATTTTCCACAGTTGCTGTTGTAACGTCATCTCACCCAAAACATTTTGCCATGACGTCAGATATCCATCACACAATGATTCAAAAAACTCCTTGCAAACAGGAATACATTGTATCATAAATATTCAGTATTTTGTTGCTCATAAATGAGTTTTGAGGGAAATACATGGATTTATTAATATTTAAATGACATATTTTCTTTTATTTCTGTTGCTTTTAATCTTTGACTTTTAAAAATTCTTTCATGTTTAATCACCCTTTCATTGTTTTTATCTATTGTACATTTCTTTCAGAATATTTTATGGTACTCCTTTCCTTATATCGCAATTTCAAAATATCTCATGGTTTATCAAAAAGTTTCAACTGAGGATTGTCCAGTACACCTCTACCAAGATTGGTCTGTCCAAGTTTTGTCATAGTACATGACATTACTGAACCCTGTTCCTTAAGCTGTCATACAAGTACAATTTAAAACAAGCTGACCAGTGCACTTGTACTAGATACTATATTTCCAAGCTGAGTTATGATTTGGGACTATGACTGGTCGGTTTACGTTGATTTTTTACCATGGTGGTCCTTCAAGGTAAGCTGAACTACATATCTTCTCACTATTGTTCTATATATACCTTGCTTGTTTCTGGCCTAATTATATATAGCCTCCCAATTATGGCAATTTAAAATAAAACATGAGAACAGCAATAAAATTCAACATACATATTGTCGATAAAACTAATGTTTTATAGCCACGTAATATAAGTTCTGAATATAGATATGCATACACTGAACTATGATATTTATACATAAAACTACAAGAGGAAGTTCACTTTGCGCTATGCAGCTACTTAAAACTAACAAAGCTTCTTTCATGTCCGCTTTGCACTGTACTAACAACAAACATGTAAAATGTTAAAATTTCAGTAATACAGTTAATTTAAAGTGCTGCCACTGACGTGCTGTAGCACATAAATACCCTCCCCCCCTCCAAAAAAAAAAAAAGGACCCATAATTACAAATTCTATGCATCCTTTAGGACCCACATTATATTTCACATTTTTTTTAACATGCCATTTGGCAAAAGTCAAATTCGTAAGGATTGGGGAAAGAACAAATACAGCCAGCAATGCATCCATCCCTTCAAGATTAGGTAGGTATACAATGCAAGATTATGTAAATATAAAAATGTCCTGATTAATTTATTAAAGCTTTCATCTTTTTAAATCAATATTGGAAGTTTAAATTTAAAATCTGAAAAACAAATGAACTTACATTTACATAATGAGAGCACTGTGAACGATTATACTCTACTAAACACTGTACATCTAGTTCAATGATTGTTCGTTAAAAGTCAGAAAAACTGTTCCAGAGTATTCATCACACAGTTCCTGTGTTTTGAAAAATAAAAACCACTCAGGTGTTCTGAGCTGACTTAAAATGCATTGCCTTTGGGTAGTAGTTCCATTATGATAAAATTTAGTTGAAAATTATAAAATTTGCATGACAGTACTTGATTTTTTTTTTTTTAAATTGCTATTCAAAGAGCATAAATTAAAGTGTAGAACAATGTATGTTACATTTATTTTTCATTTTCTTATGTAGGTATAAATATTCATTATCTCTTGATTATTTTGATTTTTGAAAAGGACCCAGAATACCTCATAAAGTAAAAACTTTTTACAAATCTGTGGGTCCCGGACCCAGCTTCATAACAATGCAACAGCAGCTCTGGTTTTTAGGAAAAAGCAATTAATTTTAGACTCCAGGAAGAGGCATGCAAAATAAATTATGGTCAGTGCAACATGTTTGGAATTACTTGTGTTTAACTCAACTTATGAAGTACATTCAAAGGGTTGTGCTCTGTTCAATGCCAATTTTTTCAAGCTTGGTTCAACAGTTAACGAGTTTTCACGGCACAGCCTGGGTGAAAATAACCCAAATCTTCAAACTGCCCACAAACTTGAAAATTTTGGACCGACCAAAACAACTTTGCCACAAAGTCCTTGGTTGTGACTATTTAAGAATATTACTTTCTTTTACAAAATATATTGTTATTCTAAAATACACAGAGAAAGCCTTTGTTTCACTAATGGCACAACTATTATTATCTTTGTGAAGAGTAATAAAATTGTAGTGGTAGTATGGGCGTGAAAGTCACAACTGATGACTTCAAAGAAAATCATTCTTTTTATCAAAAAATCATATCAGGATGATGAGTTAACTCCTTGGCACCACTGTTTCTTAAGTACAATACAAAATATATTACAAAATAATTCAAGGATGCCCACAGAGTGGCAATGTTACGTCCATCTTTCAATATGGATTCCAGAATCGGGTGTTGTGCGGGTAGGAGACATGAAATGCAAAGTCTGACATCTGCATGGTGTCTGAAGGCAGGTGCATCCACAGGGACTTAAATTCAATTGGCGTTCGAAGTCCTTCAACTGGCCAAGGAAATTGAAGTTGGGTGATATGTTGGCTTTGCGCTTCCGAACAAAGTCGTAGGCGTCGTTTAGAGGTATGCTCATTTCATGCATGAGATAGGCTAAAGTTATGGTAACAGATCGACTGATACCGGCTAAGCAATGCACCAAGACACCCAGCTTTTTTCTTCTGGCTTCATCTGCAAGAAAGAAGAAAATGTACTTTAGCTGTTTCATATTTAAAAAATAAATACACAAAAATATAGTGACACCTTCAACTTCATTTACATTCTAATCATTTACCTGACTCAGAACATAATGATGGAAGGATGATGCCACTCATAATACAGAATTACATGATGTGGAGGCATAAATATTTAAAACTTTTAAGGTATCAAAAAGATCTGATCTGTCAGAGAAACACAACTAGTGCAGAATTTATAATTTCGATCACTCCACAGAGACATACAACATATGAATTACATAATTATGAACACAGTTTCAAGCTGTGACATAGCGTGAATCTTAAGAGTTCCTCCACCAAAAAATCTTTACGGCCCCGTTAATATAAATACCCCCCCATTCCCCATTAAAAGCACACCAGAGTAGCAGAATGTAGACGTAGGCTAGGTTAAAAAAAAAAAAAAAAAACCTTATTTACAGCTATTATAACAATCAAGGCTTCACTCAGATTAATATATTTAATTCAGTTTTAAACTCGAAGAATTTCAATTATTTTCCCCATCTTCTGAGTTTTGTTTCTACAGACGTTTCCTATAGATTTTATCAAGGCCTGTTTTCAATGTATAAGGACTGTATCAAAAATTGTGTTTACACAGGAAGAACTTAAATTTTATTGCCAGGTTCCTCTTGCAGTTTCCAGTTATTAAATTAAAATGTTTTCCTTATGTATTTTGTAAATCTACTATTTTTGAATTAAGTTATTGAAAATGCTATTTATATTTTTTTGTATTGGAGGTTTAACGACCACCGTGAGAAACTCAGTGGGCTATAAGCAGTCGCCCATCCCTAATTTAGGACCACTGGTTCCAGAGAAGGGAGAGAGCCAGTGCTGTAAGACAAATATGACATCCAATGCTCACTGTGATTCGAACCCTGACCCATCTCGAACGAATAGTCAGAAGCCATCGCTTAGACCACTGTGCCATCTGGGGCGGCTTATACATTTTGAATGTTCTTAATGGAACTGGTTTTCTGGATATAAAATTTTTCTTTAGTCTCTCTTTTTTTTTTTTTATGAGGTTCATAGTCCAATATTTTAATATTTTGCCATAAAGGTCCGTTTCACACACATTGCTGCACATTCAAATGTAATATACTTATTTTGTCCTCACTGGAATCTGTAATGCTCTAATAATTAATTAATTAATTATTTTATTAATTTTTCTATAAATTAACTAATTCTATTGTTATCATGGTTCGCACTACGCCAGCTTGCAGAAAGTTTTCTGTTTCAATGGTTGCGTACGCAGATACATTTTATTTTTTATAGAACTCTGATGCACACTAGCTATCTTTTTAGACTTTGCTTGAAGATCGCTAGTACAACCAAGTGTGGTTATTCTCTTTAATGATACCGTGGTAGACGAGTAGTCAGAGGCGCTGGTTCAGGTTCGAGTCTTGAATAGTGTATGGATGGTGCGCTTGTACTACGAGCCGAATCTTTCCGTTCTCTAGAACTAGTGGCCCCAAATTAGGAACGAGTGACTGCTTATGGCTGTACGAGTTGCTCACGGTGGTTGTCACCTCTCCTTATCACCTCAAACCAAAGCATATTTAACAACTGACGAGGAGTAGCGTGGTTACCCCAGTATAAAAAAATGAATCTGCCTCCAGAGAGAGAGAGAGACAGACAGACAAAGCGAAAAAAGAAAGACAATCAATGCATAGACACATACCAAAAAAATGTTGACGTCATTCTGATGTAACACTTTCAAATAACTTATTTTTATTGTGCTGAGGCTACACAGGAAACAGTGCTATGGAGTGAGAAAGGAAGCATGACCGCAACTACCCCCCCTAATCTTGTAACCGTCAGTAAAGGGAAGAGGCTAAGAAATCTGAATGCATTAATCGTCGTCGGCCTATTATCGAAATTCTTGTAGCAACGCACGCTTGTATAAATTTACACATACACAAGTCACTTTTTTTTTTTTTCCCAAAATAATTGCTAAAATAAAACAAGTTTCCATCAAAAATACCTAACCTTCTTCTTCCTGACAAACTTTTTACATACATAAATTTGAATTGTTTCCGAAGTTCGCAAAACCACGTGCATTACATTTGTCACAGTTCATCTGCCCGCTAATTTATTCCTAAAATTTCTCCCGTGCGTCAAACTCTGGCAAGTGGAAACTTGTTTTCCCAATATGCGTATTTTTGCGCGAATACTATAGAAGGATAGTTGAAAAAACGGAGAGCGTTCCGAACCGATATCGCTCGCATTCATACTCACGTAATTGTTTCCACAAAATTGCTGAAAAATCTCAACTGTATGCCAACGTTTGATTCTAACTAAACCAGAAACTTTAACAACACTCCACTAATTGTTCTATATGCCTTATGCCACGGCATGCGTGTGTGCTGCGAATTCTTATTGTGGCAACCGCCCACACACGAAATCTTATGCTATGCAAAAATATCAGTTAAAACACTAATAGTATTATTTTTCCTTGGGGAGATCACCATAGTAAATAATGAATGAAAGACGTGCTCATATGAGTTATTACGCAATAAAAGGAAAGTGAAAAACAAATTTGAAATGGCCTTTACGAATGAGTAATTTTACTACGTACGATGGAACCAACACTAGTGAGGCTTACATTATTCCTACTTTGAAACCAGTCTCCCTCATCGGAACAACTAGTTCTTTGGCCGCAGAAGTGTGACTAATGACGTAAAATGAAATGGTGGCAGATGACGGGGGGATGGGGTTGCAGGAAATTCGAACTGGTACTGTTGTTACCTCGGTGAATGAAAAACATTGTTTACGAACGACGTAGAAATTCCGTCCTCGTTCATTCACAAAGATTCCTTTATGAAGTAGCACTTGTAAACCTGGTTTTCATGCCGTTTGAAAAGATCAAATGTATAGAGATTAAAACAGCAAATCCAGAACAGTTAATATTTTTTTCCTCTCCCTATATATATATTTTTTAATATCCATGACCTCGAGCACCTTGCGTGACATAGCGAGCTGCAAACACCCAGCATCGGTGAATGATACGAATCCACGGGGGAGGTAGGGAGAACCGAAAACATCACCAAAATACTTGTTCTTGCATTGTAGAAACGGTATCAACTTAGCATCATGATCTCATTATCGGACATTCAACGGTTTCATTCCCTCTGAAACCCTAACTTGTACACCACTCATACGAATAAAAAGTATTTGTTACTAAATGTGTAAATTGCTTTCTGTGCTAAAAACGAACAATAAATTTTGCCCATCGATCGATTGTTACCAGTGTTTCTTTCAGGCGTACATGGAGGGAGGGGGCTCCCGGTAACGACCATTTGCCCCCCCGGTCATTTTATGTTATCGAACCAAATGTTAATAAATTCAGGCTATAATGAAAAAGAAAGTTTCGTTTCTTTTGATGCTACAAATGTTTCTCCAATTATAATTTTTTTTTAGTATTTGTTCAAATATTATAATTTATTTTGCTAAAAAGTGTATTAAGAGGCATGCCATTCTTCAAAATATAATAAGTAGACTAATCATACCTCATAGACAGGTAATCGCGATTCAGGAACAGCAGTGTGTCGAATGCATTTCAATAGACAAAAATTTCAAGCCTGCCGACCCCCCTCGTTTAGCTGAGAAAGTTTGTTCTTGAAATGTTTGAAGGAAATTCTATATCAGAGGAATATATACAAATTTTTTTCGCGGTAAGGGAGTCCATCAGAACAAAATTAAAGTTAATGAAAAATAGAAGAAAAATTGAAACATTTTTTTCCAACGTAAATTGATGCATTTTTATTAAATTAAGGCATTTTTTATTCTACTGCACGTCGTATTTTAGCCAAAAACTGAAAAAATTAAACACTTTAGGGGGATAGGGGCAAGGCCCCTGTTCCCACTCTAAATGTGCCCCTGTACTGTATATATACCCATAGTGTATGAACTCGCTGGCAAAGGTAATCTAAAGTTATGAAATGACAAACGTTGTTTGACATGTAAATCTGCAGATCCTAACCTGTATTCTTCTGTTGAGGATAATTGCTCCAACAAGTTTTGCAAAGCCTACAATACCATCTATAAGCTCACCTGTACTGTCTGCAACCTTAGCTATATTGGCCAAAGTAAAAATCCTCTTCATCTTAGGATTAATGGTCACAGGTCTCTAGTAAACAAGTTCTCTAATTCAGGAGTGAACCCCTCCACAAACGCCAACCAGTACTCCACCTTTGAATTAGAGCATTTCCATACTCATGGTTTTGACAAAGTGAAAATAGAGGTACTACATATTATTCCTGACCTCTATGCTCGGCCTAGAAACTGAATCCCTTGAAATTTTGCAGCATCAGTCTCTTTATCCCTATGGCCTTAATTCCACTCTATCTGACAATAAGCATAATCAGCATAAATTTTCAATTCGTGAACTCTTCTTTCTTGTTAATAATAAGAGCTGCTCTAGAGGTAATAGAGGACAGAGGTTATTTCGCACATCAAGCAAAGTTGATTTTGCTAACTTGCTAAAAACTCTGGAAAGCTTTAAAACTGGCACTAATTTTGTTAAAAATACTTACAAAATTCTCAAGTCCTTCAAGCACTCTGTCCTTAAATGTTTTTCAAATTCTGGAATGAAACTGCTGACCATGTTGATAAGCATGTTTTTGCTTTGGTTCTGGACATTCTTAAACATATTCTTAAAGATAAAATTTCTCTTAAAGAATTTTTCCAGTAATTTTGTTACCATCAGGTTCCTCAATAAAGCCTACGATAATCTCAATGTAAGGAAGATGTTCTACAATAATGCAATTTTTTTTCCCATCCACAGGCACCAGTCTATTGTAAGTTTTAAATATGTTAAGACCTTAGGGTCAATAGTTAAAAACTACAAACTTAACTCTTCGAGCTACATTCCTGTAATTACTTCTTGTTCTTGTGATGAACATAAAGAAACAGTTCACTATGATAAGAATTACAACCATATTATCACCGGAAACTTGAGTTATGTTGAAAATGAAAAGCTTAGGAATTTATTAGAGTATGGCTCTAAATTCAGACCTTCCTTCACAATTTCCAAAGAAAGGATTCTTGAGAGCTTCACTCAAGATGTAAATAAGTACATCGTAAAAACCAGTTTGACGTACAATCAGCCTATTGAGGCCTTCGCAGAATGGAAATATAATATAATCAATAGCTTCACCGGTGAGTTGGCAGGTCTGGACTTTTGTTTCGACAGAAATCTCTTTTTCTCTGGAGAAGCTAAAGGTCACTCTCCAAACTACAAGACCAATTTATTTTTACCACTACGGATAAAGCTAGCAATAATTTTGCAATTATCTGTAAGAAGTTCTATTTTGAATTGTTAACTATGGAACTCAATAATAGAGTAACATACGAGCCCGTAAGTTATTCTACCAAGCAGTTAGAAAATCGGTTTAAGGCATTCTTCAAGAAACTTAAAATTCCACAAACTAGAAGATATGGGCCTGAATTTCCATTTCTTTTTGCAACGGTTAAGTTTCATAAGGATCCTGTGAAGTTCAGGTTCATAGCTAGTGGAGTAAGGAGTCATAAAAAGAAAATAGATCTTGCTTTTGAAGATGTCTTAAAGAAGGTTTTGAAACACATTAGAAACTGTTCTAACTTGGTGTACAGAGATTTTTGGATAATTAATAATAATGCAGAAGTAATTTCTACTATACTCAAAGTTTGTCCCCTAGATATTAATAGTTATGATTTTGAAAACCTATATACTAATCTGCCTCTATCAGATATAATAACTACATTTAAGGAGCTGTATGCAGAATTTAAACTTAACCAATTTGTTGATGTAGGAACTTGGAACTCTTATCTCAATTGCTGCATAAAAAATAACCATATCTTATATAATAATACTCTCTATAAGCAAGTGAACGGTATTCCAATGGGAACTTCAATGTCCACAAATATCGCTAATCTATTCCTGTTCTTTAAGGAATATAAATTCATTAAAAATCACCCCACCTGCTCAGATAACTACCTTTACACTTTTAGATATATTGATGATCTGCTGTGTATCAATAATTCAGAAGTTATAGAGAGTGATTTTGATAATATCTATCCTAGCTCTCTTAACTTATGTAAAACCAACCACAGTAATCAGGAACTTGAGTTCCTAGACTTAAACATTAAGCTCAACAGAGGTAACCCATCTATTAGCCTCTTTGATAAAAGAGTTAATTTTCCTTTCAAAGTAATTAAATATCTACACTGGAATAATAACATTTCAACCAAAGTAATTGAGAATGTACTAATTTCTCAGGTCCTAAGAATTTCAAGAATTTGCAGCAACAATTTGGATTTCAATTACCACATTAATATACTATTAGAAAGTTTTCTAGAGAACGAAATTCCTTCTTCTTTCATCAAAAGAACTTTAAGAAAAATTATTCTGAATAATAGAGTAAGGTTGGCAGATCTGCTTTAATTTTCTACACAGTTAATAATATGATTCTGACCAATCAAAGCCGTAAGGAAGTTGGCTAGAGGATGCCTATTAACTACCTAAAGGAACCTTAGTGCTATGGATATGACGGTCCTATTAAAACAAAAAATTAAATAATATAAACAATATCACAAAAAAAGCTTAAAAATCTGTTTATAAAAGAAAATAAAAACAAATAAAAAAGAAAACTAGTTATTCATCACTAGGATAGCTATACTAAAAATAGTAAAACCAACATTAAAATTAATAAGATTCTGATTAATCTATAGAAGCTCACTAAGGTGATTTAATACATGCAAAGATTATTAAATAAACTGCTCGTGTATTTTATAATATTTCTCATGTATTCTGGAGAGTTAATTCTGCTCATTCTGATCATACAGATCCACAGTCTTAAGTTTATATATTTTTTTCTCTGGTTAAAATCTCCGCGCGTTGTTTTCTTGCTGTATGAGGAGGCCATCAGCCCCACCCTCACTGCCCCCCAGCGTCTAGGGAGTGGCGGAAGGGGTCAGCCATGTTCTCCTCTTGTGTGGAGAAAAGTTTTTGTTACACAAGAGGTAAGCTCTCTTCCTTGTTTTTGGGTTCTAGGTTTTATAAGTTCAATGTTTGTACTTTATGTACCTTTTCTCTGTCGTTTTTAGCTTTTCAGCTTTTAAGCATTGGTTTGTCTGTTAACATTTTTGCGGGTTTTAACTCTTACTTTTCTTTGTAACCTTGAGCGTCTTTTGAGGTACCTAGGAACAGAAGAAGGCTAAGCCTGTTCCTTTTCTATGCGCTGTCTATGCGCTGTTTTTTTCAAAGTAGTTAAGTTCTTAATAACTAATTAATTATGCACTTAAAGCACTGCTGAAATACTTTGTACATATTGCAACTAACTGTTTAAGGTATATAACTTTCACAAAGTTTTCTTTAGTTAATATTTATCTTTAACTTATTCTCGTTTTCGTGCTGTCATAAGTTGTAAGAGTAGGGGTTTTAGACTCAAGTTTTCTTTCAAAAATCTGTTCGTTATAAATTAACATTTCCTTTTTTTTAATTGCAATGTAAAATTTAGTTTCTTTTGCATTATTTTTCAGGTTTAAATTCTCTCTCAAACGAACTTGGAATTTCGTTATAGCTGAAAATCATTTCCATTTATTATGTCACTCTCACAGCTTGAGTTCTCTTTAATCTTCTTCTCTCTGTTTAATAGTAACAGATGAAGAGCATGGGTCGGGCCATGAAGGTTAATGGATGCAAGCGAAATTGTTAACTAGTGCTATGTCATGCTACTCTACGGAGGACATGACTTATATATATATATTTTTTAACTATTTTAGGTGGGAATGTTACTTGCATCTATGGCCTTGCAGAAACCCATTTCCAACTAGGTCTTTGTGGAAGTGAGAAAATGCAGAGTTTTTGCTGGTCCTTGATAAAGCCAAGGCTCAGTATTCTCGACACCTTCTACATTCAGTTGTTTTATTTTATTTTTTTATCTTTTCTCCTTTTACTCACACAGGTAGATACATAACCTTTTCTATGTTGTATTAGGTGTGAGTCAAAATTATATATGTATTTTTTTGCTTAGGTATCTTCTTTATAGAATGTGTATTCTGAATTTTCAAAACTGCTGCGTTGCGCGTTTTGATTTTCAGGTTATTTTGCACCCTTCGTTTTAAATTCTAAAATTTTTTCCTTAGTCTTCAGTTTTGCTCTTAAGTATATAGTAATTACTTCTATACTTGTAGACGTAGTGGTTAAAACCATATATATATATATACGTATATAACAAATGGAAACCTTGTCCCCTCAAGGTTCCATTTGACCCCCCCCGCCAAAAAGTCCTGAAAGAAACACTGACTGTTACCCTTCCCTTAAACAAAAAACAAAAAAACACATAAGTAAAAGTCAGCCAGGCTGTGAAAAATCTTACCACAAGTTTACAGCTGCTAATTTTTTTGAGTATTGAGAAACCTCAAGCTGTTTCCTAACAGATGAGTGAGAAATAACTCCCATCCTAATGTGACCGTCATAAACTTGCAAAAGCTCAAGGAAGCAGCACATTAAAAAAGTTTGCTATGATAATGCATTATTTTTTGCTAACTATTATTATTACCATACTATATAGAAAAATATCGGATCCGTGATGTTGCATTCATTACTGCAAAAAATAAAAATAAAAACTGCGTCTATTCCGAAAGGAATGTATGTTCATCAACGAATTACTAAAACCAAAAATTACATCACACATTAAAAAACCATAGGTTGAATTGCTTTTGCAGGATAATATTATTTGATGAGTCACTTCCACACCGAGACAGTAAAAAACGGTACCAGTGCGCAAGAGACAGTTTCGATTGATTTCCATATAAATACATCCTGATCTGGAAAAAGCTATTCAGTTGTACGATGTACGGATACGATATATATCGGGAAAGTAATCGATCAGAAAATTTTATCACCGAAAAATTACGGTTTTGATAATTTTCCAGCGATGTAATCCATTCTTCCGATTTCGGGAAAAAATTATGGACTACTCACACATGGCGATCAGCGATTGAATTTACAATAATAAATTAACCATTTATGACGCATAATTTCACAGTAAACACGGCTCTGCGGCTAAGATTAAAAATAATAAATCTATTTCCGCGTTTAATATTCTCAGCGCATTTTGTCTGTCTAGAAACACACCACTGATGGTTCACCCACAGAACAGGACCACACCGCTTTCGGCCCCACCCACAGCCGAAGTACACTTTCCGCAACCCCATTTTAATGTTATTTTTCCGAATATGGATGCTGCGCAGATTAGCAACAATCCCAGCAAAAAAATTCGTAGGCAAACACCCTTCAAGCGACCTTGCGACACAGAACGGAAATACGCTTCATGGTGGTTGATTTCTATCAACGTTTATCACTCATTTCAGCAAGTTGAATGAAAAAAGGAGAGGCGAGAGATAACGTGTCGCAAGAACTGTGGGCTGTATGGCATGTGTTGATGTTTGCTCGTCGCCGAAAGCTGACCGAAATTTCTATTCAATGAAAAGCAAACCGCGCCTTCGAACTCCACGCTAGCATAGCTACACACACAAACACACGCGGCGACAGCACTGCAGAGCAATTTTGGAACAGTGCCAACACAGCCAGCAGCTCATACTCTCGCTGCAAAGACAGAGAGAACCGGAGATATCCGGATCCTTAGTGTGTTGCCCTGTCAGTTGTGCACACTATCTTCTGACGATTTTTCACGTACGCTTCCGAAACACAACGCGGTGGTTAAATCATGCGAGTAAAAACGCACTGAAGGGAGCATGTTATATTAAACTTCCAAAACATGAACAATTTCTTCAAAAACAAAACAGAAACGCGAACAACCAAAATTTCTTCTGAAACACGAGCCGGTTCCAGGACATCGTGATTGTATCATCATCTCATTGTCAACCATTATCAATCCGGTGTCTCAAAGTTTCTGTCTTGAGCCAGTCATGCCAGTAGCGACCAGTCTAGATTTATTTTTACGGGGAAAAAAATCTAAACCTTGTAAGTGAAAAATAAGCGTGTATTTAAAGCGTCGCAACATCGACTGATTAATATAAGCAGCCGGAAAAATTTTTCGTCGAAATAACCAACATTCAGCAGAATTTTTTTTTTTTTTCCTGGTTATGTCGTTTCAACATATTTTTTGCCACAACATTAGCTTAAAGCGTTATGGAGATAAACTCGATATGGATTTTACAGTACTGTCCGTGGGGGGGGGATTTATTGCCACCATGAGAGCAACCCGGTGGTTAGTCGCCAGTTCTTAATTTCGAGCCATTTGGTTCCAAAGAAGAGGAAGAGCCGCTGTCGTGCCCATACCTCATTAATGCGTTGCCCGAACCACGGCATCAGAGAAATGAGTTCCCTCTTTTAGTGACGTCAAGCGGAAACCAAGGCTGCCGATTGACGTTGTGAAAACACAAGTTTGTCCGTGTCCTCTGACTCCAGAGTAAGTCGCTCTCCCAACTGAGCTACGCGGACAGAATGTGTCGTTGCAGATTTGTCGTCTTGACACTATTTTCACCTCTGTAGTACGTCACATAATCTCCCTCTTAATTTTTTTTTTTTTTTTTTTTGTCTTTGAAGCGAAGTAGGAATTTTTTACTAATTCCAAACAATGTGAGGACACATCACACATTTTTCAAAGAACCCAACGGCCAGTGGATCTATTTTACACAATCGGGGTCCAATGTGAAAACACAAGTTTGTCCGCGACGGACATCTAAGTCGCCTCCCTTCACTCCGGAGTAAGTCGCTCTCCCAACTGAGCTACGCGGACTGAATGTCTCGCTACAGATTTGTCGTCTTGACACATGTTTTCACCTCTGTAGTACGTCAACAACGTCATAAACGGAAGGTACTCATCTCTTTAATGACATGGTATAATGTATTAGCTTTATTTCCTTTCCGCTAAGCTAATTATTATGAATGATTCTCTTCCTACCAGCTAGCTAATGATATACTTGTACTAAGCTTCAAATTAATGAATTCAAAAGGGTGTTGTTACTAGTTAATTATGAACGTAAACAAAGTCTCAACGCTGGTTATTTATAGGAATCAAATAAATGTTATACACCTAACAGCCAGACAGAGGTCTGACAAAAACTATGAATTGAGAAAGACTGAACTTACTGAAAACTTCTTTATTTATACGACTCCTGGTCAACTCAGGTACACACAACCCTTGTAGAACAATAATAAATAATCACTCCTCGTATCAACACAAACGCTCCCCTAAGTATTATAAACGTTCTCCGTAAACAACAACGCTCTCTCATAACAACAACCAAAAGCTCCTCATAACACACACACCCTGCTCCCTCGATGAACGCGCCTATATACTAGCTTCCACCACGTCATGACTTACACTCATTGCCAGATCTCATTCAGCGGGTGAAATAATATTTCGTTCAGTAAGAAGATAATTTACATAGTAAAATAAAATAACCAGAGATAGTAAAATCAAAAGGAAAGTGAATATAGAGTATACGTTACAATGGCTTTGTGTTTTCTAGACGGTCTTGCTCGAAGCCAGGTTCATCTCGGACAAATGACTATGGCCCAACGTCTACACCACTCGCCCAATAGGGCGGCACCAGTAGCGTAACCAGAAATTTCCCCGGGGGGGGGGGGGGTGCGCCCTTGCACACAGAACTTTCCCAAGGTGGGGGTGACCCCCTTAAATTTACCGGGAAAAGTAGTCAGGTGCTATAACAATAAAGGAGGCTGACTTCTGTACATTTATTCTTATCCAGTTACTAATAATGTTACAGTACAAGAAAGATAAATGATTAGAAGAAGCAGTAGATGGAATTCTTTTCCTGGTTAGATTTTTCTAAATTTATTTAACAGAACTACTCCATTATAATTACTATAAACTGACGGAAAAAAAAAAAAATCCCAACACCAAGAAGGGGTTGTGTTAGATAAACGACAGTTGGTAGGCGGTGAGAATACATCTGTAAGATGACGTCTATGCAAATTTCGCGCTCGGCGCATACGTGTGGCGCTAGTAGCGCCCCTCAGAACATGCAAAGCTGGTTTGCTGTAAATACACGCTGTAACGTTCGTGAGCGTTAGTTATCGTTGAGATTCGACGTAGTGTGTTGATGTTAGTCAAGAATGCCTTTAAGAAAACGAAGAAGCCATTATCAACAGCTCACGGAGTTTGAACGAGGTCGAGTAATACGGCTACGAGAAGGTGGATTTTCGTTCTGCAATATTGCAGAACGACTTGGCAGGAATGTAGCCACTGTGCATGATTGCTGGCAGCGGTGGTCAAGGGAAGGTACTGCCTCAAGAAGACCGGGTTTCGGCCGGCCACGTGGCACTACTGAGAGGGAAGACCGCCGTGTACGGCGTATGGCCGTGGCGCATCGTACCGCGTCTGCGGCAGCAATTCGAGCTGCAGTTGCCACCACAGTGAAACAACGAACTGTTACAAATCGGTTACTTGAAGGACAGCTCCGAGCCAGACGCTCTGTAGCGTGCATTCCACTTACTCCACACCACTGCCGTTTGCGACGTCAGTGGTGTCAAGCTAGAGCTCATTGGAGGACGGAGTGGAGATCTGTTGTGTTTTCTGATGAAAGCCGGTTCTGCCTGGGTGCCAGTGATGGCAGTGTGTTGGTTAGAAGGAAGCCAGGTGAGCGCCTGCAACCAACCTGTCTGCGGCCGAGACACACTGGACCTACACCTGGAGTTATGGTCTGGGGAGCAATTTCCTATGACAGCAGGAGCACTCTCGTGGTTGTCCCACGCACCCTGACGGCACAGTTGTACGTCGGTCTGGTGATTCAACCTGTTGTGCTGCCATTCATGAACAACATTCCAGGGGGTGTTTTCCAACAGGATAACGCTCGCCCGCATACCGCTGTTGTAACCCAACATGCTCTACAGAGTGTCGACATGTTGCCGTGGCCTGCTGGATCACCAGATCTTTCACCAATCGAGCACGTATGGGACATCATTGAACGACAATTCCAGCGTCACCCCTAACCAGCATTAACCGTCCCTGTATTGACCGACCAAGTGCAACAGGCATGGAACAACTCCATCTCACAAACTGACATCCAGCACCTGTATGACACAATGCATGAACGTTTGCATGCTTGCATTCAACATTCTGGCAGTTACACTGGTTATTAATGTACCAGCGTTTCACATTTAAAATGGCTCTTCTCGCGCTTACAATAAGCTGTGATCTTGAAACCTTAATCGATGAAATATGTTACCTATACAAATGTATTGCCGCCATTTCATTTCTCTGCAACTATTTTTTCGTGGTGTTGGGATTTTTTTTCCGTCAGTGTATGTTATAATTATACGGTACATGATTAAGAAGTATATGTAGACCGCGTATCGTGACTTTTTGTTTCAAACTTCGACATAATAATTTTCCGCTCAATCAGCCCAAGAGGGTGGCTCGGGACCTATCCGGCCACCCCCGTGGGTACGGCACAGCGTAAAATACTAGCAACTGATCAGAGTAATCCTACTTGCAATAAAGGATTTGCCTGATCAACTTCACTGAGCAATCTTGCAAATGATCTGGTTAATATTACAATGGATCTCACATTGCGGAGTATTTACTGCTCAGTGCTACAAGGAAAGAGAAGTCTGACGCTTTCTCCAATACTGGCTACCGTACCTGAATTACTCGTTCGCTTTTTTTCTGCATCAATTACTAACTAGTGTCCTGTACAATACGATGATCTTATGAAGCCACCTAAATATTGGGAAGCGATGCCGCCTCAGGCAGCAGAGAAAAGCATGAGGAGCTTTCCGCGGATTTGGCAACAATCCAACAGCCAGTGGAGGACACTGAATGAGTCGGTGGCGGCTTCTCTTTGATGATGCGACTTCTGGAACGGAGCCACCCCCTTTCCAGCTTATCAACATTCCCTTCCGATGCGCCTTCTATTTTTGCGCCGTGTGTGGATCCCAGTATCACAATCCACGCAGTGCCAATTTTACTTCCCAGTGTGCAGATATCTCAATTGAAGTCATTAACTAACTAAGCTAGTGCTCAGTTCAAATCACAACAGCTGACTCAAAAAGGGGCTACTTTCGGCAGACTGCATGATCACAGTTACCCGAAACAGCGAATACTTTTTTCGTTTTAAGTATGCGCATTTTATCATGGTTGTATATACCGGTACTGCAAAAAAAAAAAAAAAAAAAAAAAAAGATATCTGAATTCGCGATGGGAAACTCTTACCAGGTTAGAAAACACGCAACAATAAGAGTGAATTAATATGCAGTCTAATATCGCACGACACGAGAAAAAGGAAGAAATAACAAAATGCAGTTAAAATTACGAAGAGGGGTGGGGTAGAAGCTTGCTTTTTAAGACTGATAATACGCCACTACGGTTTGGGTATAGGCAGTATCATCTTATAATTTAAAAGGCTCAACCAGAGCACATTTAATGAGACAGGGGCCCGGATGCTGGACAGTATTTCGGGGCCCGGTATTAGTGGTACATCTAGTATTTTAGTATGGGTGGATGAAAAAAAAAATACCCAGGAGAAAAACATTCCCAAAATATGATGAGGGAGCTATAAAAACATCCCCGCCGTGTTGAAGTGTGTATCCCATGATTTACGGACGAATCAGTGTTAGCAGGAAAATATAAAAATGCATGGTTGAAAAATGGATTCCAGTTCAGTTCTGCTTTAATCCCCCCTTCCCCCAGGTTGGGTTCAGGTTGTTGAAGTCATATTGAAGTAGTGGGCAAAATAATACGATTCAAATATCATGATTCAAACGAATTCTTACTGTATGAATTTTTTTTTTTTTTTTGATTGGAGGTTTAACGACCACCTTGAGCAACTCAATGGGCTATAAGCAGTCGACCGTCCCTAATTTAGGGTCACTGGTTCCAGGGAAGGGAGAGAGCCAGTGCCGTAAGACAAACACAACATCCATGCCTGACCGGGATTCGAACCCGGACCCCCTACGGACGAATGATCAGAGGCCAACACCTTAGACCACTGCGCCAGAATTTCTCCCAATTACAGATGTGCACAAAAAAAGACTCCTAGTCTCCCTCTTAAATGGGCACTGGGCTCAATCAAAGGCAAAATTATTCTTAATTTCAAAGTATCAATCCTTAATACGGACAATGGCAATAATTTAAAACACAAAGTTCTAAGAACAACTAAAATCTCTTCTAATTAATAACAAGGAACTGTACACCAATTACACTTAAAATAGTACTAGTGATCCAAATTTCTTGGCGTAGAACATAAATCAAAGTTTCCAAGCTTTCGCACATCAACCAGATGTCTTTTTCAAAGAAAGTAGACAGCTAACTGAATAATAGAACACTTCAACAATTTCAACGTGGTGACTAGACAATAAATGTATAGGCGCTGATGTGATCAGACAGTAGCGAGACTTGCAATGATAGCGTCTCTCCCGAGTTGCCACGCATTTAGAATCAATTCTTCAAATAATGCTGTGTTTCCCACAACAGTACCGCGCGCCCAACCAACGTGACCTCGTTTCTTCGAATATCTGATCACATTTGCGCCTATTCATTTATTGTCTAATCAAGTCACCACGTTCAAATTGTTGAAGTGTTCCATTATCCAGTTTGCAGTTAGCTGTCTACTTTCCTTTGAAGAAGCCATCTGGTTGATGTGCGAAAGCTTGGAAAACTTATTCTACGCCAAGAAATTTGGATCACTAGTACTATTTTAAAATCTTTTCACTTTCTTATTTCAATGGGCCTTTTACTAAACTGAAATATTATGTAACTAACAAAATTCGGAAAAGCAGTTTTGGTTCTTAAAGACGAAAAAAATAATAATATGAAGGGTTTTTTTTTTGTTTTTGTGAGTACTGAGATAATTTTCAAGTAACGACTATACTTTTTCGTTGATAAAACTTCCCAACATACTTCCGAAATTTATCAAATGAAAATTGATTCTTAAATGGTAGATAACAAATAAAAAGTATCCGAAACTGAAATGGAATTTTTTTTTACGGTACACGGTAATCTGCTTTCCTTAAAGTTACAAACTGTAGAGAAATTTCACTCAGTAAACAGCTAAATCTGACTTTCGTCATTCCAAGCAAGGGCGTTGCATTACAACAGTGAGTGCATCATCGATCCCTTTTGAAAGGGTCGCAATGCTCTGCGGGAAAAAACTGTTCACTGATTAATACCCCTGTACTGGCTAATGTACTATCAGGGTTTTTTTTTTTTTGATGACGTGGGGTAAAAATGACCCCAGTAAAAGGAAACGTTTTGAAAAAATATGCTCAACCTCACTGGAATTTAATATAGTTTACTGACTTTTTTTAAAATTACGTCTACTTCAAATCTCATGTGAATTTAATACAAAAACTTATCTTACACCTATATGATAACATCTGTGGTCCACGTCGCTTATTGCGTATGTCCCCCCCCCCCACCCTATTCTTCAAGGAGCAGATACGAATAAAAGCTATTTTTTTTATCATAATAAAAGACAAACTATGAGTAACTCTTTCTAGCACTTTATTAGAGTGACTCCTGTTTTACTTAAAGTGGAATAAGAAGAATAAAGTGTACCCTATGCTACATATACATGTTTAAACATTGCGGAGCCCTACAACCTGGGGTCGCGCTGCCGATCGCCATCTTCGCTATTTGCGAAAAAGAAATCATTTTGGCGATGGAAAAAGAGCTATGGCGATTACCTTTTCATAGTGTTATAACACTTTGGCGAAAACAAACTGAATTTGGTGACTAAATTGGCGAAAACTTTCAAAAAGTCAGCGCAACTCCTGACTACAAAATTACGTTGTGCTATTTACCGTATCCTACGAAAAAACGATGCCGAAGAGCCTCAAGCCAGTTTTTTTGGGGGTGGGGTAGAAATTGAAGAGAAAACATTGTTTCTTATGACAAAGAGGTAAAAACTTTCAAAGCTTGTTATGCCTGCAAAAACCCAGTTTGTGCAGACTGTTCAAAAACCGTTTGTGTGGACTGCGCATCAGAAAACTGCCACTTTTTGTTATTTAAATGACATATTGTCTTGGCAAGCAAGTAAAATGTAAGTGGAGAAACATTTCTGTAACATCTCCGGTTACATGTTTACTAATAAATATTACTTTGTGTTGTTTTACTGTTTTAATGTAAAATATTGATTTTTAAATATCACATATAGTTTTATTTATTCTAGAAAAACTACTTAATTTCTGCTGTTATTGATTTCACTGATAGCGGAATATGTGAAATTCCCGTAATAAAAATTTCAAGTTAATTGCATTTACACAACATAGCTTATTTTTCTTAGAATGTCATGGTCATTTTGACACCACGTCGCTTATAGTTATATAACGTTAGTATTTTTCACGTCGTCAGGTTTTTTAAAGATTAGATAATGGGTGCGTAGAAGTTAGTCTCTTCCCCATCTACTGCTGTTTTTTTTGGTTTTTGGGGGTGTTTTTTTTTGGGGGGAGCAGGGGACTGTTTATATATAGCCCATTGCGCTGCTTCGGTGGTCGTTAAAACCATAAACAAACGAAAGCGCTGTTCATTCCCGCTACATTTAAAATTCGGAATTTCGAACTGGTATTTAACCTTAAAAAAACAAAAGAAAAAGAAAATACTGCAGCAGAGTTCAACGATTAAAACATAACAATGGCTGCCTCTCACGATTAATTAGAAAACACACACACCCAAAGGAGAACGTTTGCGACACAGCCAACAGTCGAACCAATTTTTCAGTTTTTCGTAAGCATAAAAGGCCAAAAATACAACAATGTGTTGTAAGCCTTTTCTAAACAGTATACACTCGACTGTACGGTGCATCTGCGTGACTCATACTAGTGAAATGCAACAGGCACTTTTTCTTCACCTTCGTAAAGAAATTACAAGAAAAAAAAAAGGCCTTTTCTACACATACATAAAGGTTCTGAAGCAATACTTAAAAACGAGGCTGTAAAATAGTCCCGTTCTTGGAGGACTGAAGCATAAAAATCTTTTCACTGCGTACAAAAGATGACGAAGACAATTTAATACAGCATTTCTAAACTTGAAAATGACTAACGGGGGAGGGCAAGGGATCACTACTACCACCCCAACTGAGCACTTTGGGCTACGCAGTTTTACCTTCTAAGCTAGAGAAAGAAGTCCATTTCTATTTCTCTTCTCCCCACAAACCCCTCGCCAGTGTATGGAGGGGGAGGCACGGATTACCGAAGTGGGGTGTCTACACTGAAACATTTACTTCACCATGACAACGGAATGTAGAAGTTTGGACAAAACCGCCTCCGCGCCCACCTCCTCTATCCGCTTCGGGGCGCTCTGGAATGTAGACAGTGATGGGGCCCACACAAAAGCACGTGGGTGAACCACAGATGACCCCGTGCCTCATTCCCCCTCTCACCTGTTCTTCCGGTACGGAGCTTAATGTCAGGCGACTCACTTTCCCACGGCAACAAACAAAAGAGGGCGCCAGCTGTCACAGATGAAGCAGCTTCAGATCCTGGACATGAAAAGCTTGCAGGGGGGGGGGATGCAGTAAAGGGAAAGAAAGTTGGTGAAGTATTCAGGTGGGTCAAAACCACGGGTCGCCTGCAATCGAAGTTTTTATCTATGTATTCAGGTGAGGGATTTCATGAACGAAAAAAGGTAATAACGGTGTCGTAGAAAAGAAATGGTGGCATTACATGCATGCCAAAGGATCAGGAACGTAGTATCTCCTAATTTTGTGGCTTCTTAGTACAGAACTGGCTAGCATAGCACGATCGAGTCATAAAAGACGGAGTTACCTCCATTTACTTTTAAAAAAATAATGCAACCTACTGGTTCCTTGATTTCACAAACTTTTCTTTCATCAAATTTCAGATGTGCAGGAGTTCCGTGGCATAAATCAGCAATACTACTTTGTAAAATATTTAACCATAACTTTATGCTAAAAGTATTGTTTACTCATTATTCTTTGACTTCTCACGAGACACGTACTGTTTTGGCTAGCGAATGATGCGAATATTTTAATTTTCGTGACATTTTGTTTTGTATTACATCTGTTACTCGAGGTGTATCATATTTATGGAGATGATTTTTATTCTATGGATCAAGTAACGCCTGAAATACTTTAAAAGCTTGTTATAATGCCGCCCAGGTGGCACAATAGTCTTTATAGCATTCATCCGAGATGGGCCCCGAGTTCGAAGCTCGATGAGGCAACTAGCGTCTCATTGTACAATAGCGTGCCATCCAAACGTTACCTCATTGGAGGAAGTAAATCCCAATCCCTCCAATTGACGCTGTCCTCTAGAATACGATAAGAATCGCTAATGTTCTCGATCGAATCTCGTCGCCCCGGTGGCATGGTGGTCTAATGGCTTCTAATCACTCGTTGGAGATGGGTCCGGGTTCGAATCCCGGGAGGCATGAATGTTATGCTTGTCTTACAGCACTGGCTATCTCCCTTCCCTGGAGTCAGTGGCCCTAAATTAGGGCCGGGCGACTGCTTATAGACCATTGAGTTGCTCACGGTGGTCGTTAAACCTCCAATAAATAAAAAAAGTATCCCGAATCGGTAATGTTATCGATGAAATCCATCGACGTGTACGCGCTTACAGCTTTAGACACTCGCATAAAATTAAAAAAACAAACAAAAAAAAAACGGTTTGTACTGACTTTTCGCTACCTATATAGTAACACATGTTCATTCTTAGAGCTTTAAAACCAGAAATAAAAATAAAACGGTCACTCCATATAAAACGTCTGTATTATAAATTTTTCGCTTACCTATATGTTAGCACGTGTTCATAGAGCTTCAGTTACCAGAAATTCGGATAGAAATTATGCTTGAGATTTACATAATGTCCATGTAAACAAAATTTCCTAAGTGCCTTAAGAAGCAGAATTAAAGTGGTGTTCGCTGGGGACAGGAGCAATTTTCTCAGATCTTGAGAACTAGAGTTTTACCTTACCACCATAATTACCCAAAAGAACACGAGTTGCAAACGATTCGGAATTCGATTGATATTAGTGATTTGTATCGTATTCTAGAACACAACGCTATTCGAAGGGATTGGGATTTACTTCCTCCAATGAGGTAAAGCTTGGTTGGAAGGCTATTGTACAATGAGAAGCTAGTGATGAGGCATGGATGTTGTGTTTGTCTTACGGCATTAGCTATCTCCCTTCCCTGGAGCCAGTGGCCCTAAATTAGGGATGGGCGATTGCTTATGGCCCATCGAGTTGCTCACGGTGGTCGTTAAACCCCCAAACAACCCTATAATCCCCAGACTGTTTTTTTCCTACATCGCACTTACAACCGAGCAATTAATACGTCTCGCATGTTATGTGCAACGCTCTCTCTTTCTGTTGTACCTACTAATCCAACTTTATCAATCTACAGTCGCAAGGGTCGCGCTGCCGATCGCCATCATCGCAATTTGCGAAAGATAAATCGTTTTGGCGATGGAAAAAAGCTTTGGCGATGGAAAAAAGCTTTGGCGATTACCTTTTCATAGTGTTACAACACTTTGGCGAAAACTTAACAAAACCCAGCGCAAGCCCTGCAATCGGTTATCTGTTCTGACATTCCTCTTTTTCATTATTCTATTTCTCAGATAAGTAGAGGATGCTTTTTTACCCAATTGATATTGCCCCGCTATATCTATTTAAAAAAAAAATTCATATTGTAAACATCTCTATTCTGGTGCCACTTTCCGCAATTACTCTTCATTTCAGCAGAACGGTGCAAATATTATAAACTGCTGGCTAATTTTACTGCTGAATAATAAAACTATTGCAGGGATTGCGAGCTGGCTTTTAAAAAGTTTTCGCCAACTTATTCGCCAAATTAAAATTTTTTTCGCCAATGTATTTCAACAGTACAAAAAGATAATCGCCAAAACGATTTCTTTTTCGCAAATACCGAAGAATCAATCGGCAGCGCGACCCCTGTATTGAATAACAACCTTTATCATTAATCATAATAAGATATTAAAAAAATATATACATATTCAGTAGGAAAATGGACCAACATCTATTTTCACAAGGAGTTGCCGACCTGTTAAGTGTATCCGTTGCACAAATTACACAACGAAGGCGAATGAACGCAAAAGGAACCGGAATCTCACTTTATATATACATTGTACATGTGCGTATCCGTCTTAGCTCGGCGGGAACTCCGGCAACTCTTCTAATAGGATTCTCTCCTCCTCCATCGGAAGTAGCTCATTAAATACACATTCCTGCTCCCAAACCGAACCTCAATGATTCCTCGCAATTCGTTTTCAGGGGGAAGGGGAGCGCTCACAGCACCCTAAATGCTTCTCTCAGATA
This sequence comes from Macrothele yani, assembly GCA_039090855.1. NCBI lineage: Eukaryota > Metazoa > Arthropoda > Arachnida > Araneae > Macrothelidae > Macrothele > Macrothele yani. The sequence continues at coordinate 154,222,501 of CM077011.1, forward strand.
AGCCGGTTTCCACGTCTAGTGCTATCACGATTGCGGGGCATATAAATTCTAGGTTATACCCCCAATTCCTCCCTTCCCCCAACATCACAAGGCCATTCACGCAGTGCCTACAATTAACTTCATTTTTAAAAAAATGCTTATCTTCTGCGCCGGAAATATTAAAGCGTATAACTATGGCAACTACTAGGAGACTTGTAAGAGTTTCCATTTTTTGCTTTTGAAAAAAATAGTAGCTTTTTTTAAGGGCTTTTACGTATTCCAAAAATATTTTTAAGGGCTTACTTGTGAGCACAACAATGGCGCGCACATACATGCTTTCTACACACAACTTCTGTATGTATAACTTCGCTCACGAAGTTGTCACTGTTTCTTTCTTTTATTAATTTAGGTTTGTCTGGATGTCAAAAATTAGATTCTATGATTTTCCATGGGTTTTGAATAACGTCACAAACGTCACCAAAATCCATGGGAAATAATGCCAGTGCTCACTAAATTATAACTACTGAATTTCCCGTAGCCACCAAGTGAGAAAAATCCGCACTTTTTCACATTTTTCATCAATAGTGTATATAAGGACTTCTCAGCACCTTAAAAAAAAAAAAAAAATACAAAATAAAGCAGTTGCATGTGCTCAGGGTAGTAATATTAAAAAAGTCTCGCGACTCTGAGCACTCGGCCTCCGAGACGGCAAATGATAAATCGCTATAATACTATAATTATCGTTATATTTGAACAATAAAAAAAATATTTTAACTGGACGTGCGGGGCCAAACTCCTAAGCTGTCGATTGGTATTATGCGATAAGGAACCTTAAGTGCTTGACCAATATATTAACCATTCTTTTTTTTTAAATCTCTTTTTTCTATTGGCATTTTTTTCTTTTTCATTCTTTTTTTTAATCTCCTTTTTTTTCCTTCTAATAACGGTCTGACAGGAGAACAAAACCGTAACCGATAACTTCTGAAAAAACAATACTAACAAAGCCGTTGTTGTCCTACTATATAAAAAATTAATTTAAAACAGAATGGTTATAACTGATCAAAACAGTTCATTCATTTTTGCTACCTTCGGTTTAACCACATCAAAATTTAACTTCACGCAACGGTGACTCGAGAACGAAAATAACAGTTTTTATTAGTTAGTATCCAACGTACGTAGTTCCTGTGTAAATGAATACAGGCCACAACATTTGCACTGGTTCAAAACGACCACGCCCTATGTTATGTCAACCACACAAGCATAGGTATGCATGTATAAACGTAAGGAAGATGTGTGGAGTCACCTTTCTGCCTGTCCCTCGTGAGGAACAACACTTCACTGCGAATTCCGCCTCTTACTGTATTGAAAGAAAGGAAACCTAGTGGTCCTACTTTAGGATATTACGGAGACAAAACACCTTACCTGCCAAGCTACTGGTTTCCGGAATAGAAGACGGGTCTCCGCCCTGTTGCTCTTCTATGCTGCCAAGAATATTCGGAAGCGAAACTCCCTTCCTCTTTACCCTCTTATTTCCTTCCCCACACAAACGGCACTCGCTTCACTTAGCTTCACACTCCCCGTCCGTCCCATTCTTTCTGAAGGCTGGAAAAACTGCGGGTGGCTAACAAGAACGAAATAATTCTTTTTCACGGGACTGTGACTTACTCAACAATGAACACCGGATGTTCGCATATACACGCCCGAAACTTACTTGTGAAAGCTTCAGCCACGCACAACAGATGAATTACAGCCAGAGAAAATGAAAATTGAGACTATAAAATGCGTAATACGGTCAGAGGGCATGCGTAGTACCCCCGACCTGATATAGACGGTTTTTTAATATAAAAAAAATGCCAAAAAATTAATACTGATTTAAACGATAGCAACTGTCGATGGTCAAAGCAAAATTTTATTCTTTGAAAAACTTTTAAAACGAACTCACAGATTTGAACAATACGTTCTGACATCTAGATATCTGTTGACGAAAGGGAGCGGCAGAATTATTTTTCTATAGTTTCAATGGCATGATTTAAAGGATGTAAACAAAGAATGAATCCTACATTATTTACAAGAAAACAATTGAATTTAGAGTGCGCTACCTTAATTACTGTTCAAAGGGACTAAAAACTAAAACCTGTCGTATTTAAGCTTACATCCTGTTTCCCGTAAACTAGTGAATGGGTATAAATAACACCGACATAACAGCTGTGTCGAATAGCACAATGAGGTGAAGTGTTTTATTTATTTTTCGCAGTTTAAACAGATTGAAGTGCCACCATTCAACTAAACACAACACTCGACTGTGTCACATGACAGAATTCTAATACCTAGTGGGATATTATGACAAAGTCTAGGAAACGTCACAGTAAAAATACTGAAAAATCTCTTACATGGGGTTTGAAAGATATTTAAAGGTGTTGAAATATGAAAAGACATTGAAAGAATTACCCGTCAGAGGCAATTAATAAATTTATCTTTTTGAACTATTTAAAATCGGCTTCCTTACAGCGACTAAACACGAGTTTTGTTAATTTTAAAACGGTTCATACGCAAATACATGAACATTCGCAACGGAAAATATATTTTATCATTTTAACACTTTCAGAAGGAAAGAGAAATGACGAAAATAATCTGACTAGTCCTTAGAGAAAAATTTGTTTACGCGTTTATTTTTTTGTCTGTACTTCTCCGAACAACAACAGCATGGTTGTATAAAGCAATCGAAATCCAAGCTTCATTCAAAATATTAAACATAGAAAAACAACGAGAAATCTATTTTTAGAAACCCCATTCATGTACGCATGTGCACGTTCGAATACCTGAGAAGGCTTGCAGCGTGGGATTTACTTAACACACATGCACCCTTAGGCGGGCGTGTTGGCTTAGCAACAGCAGTTTCTCTTTTCAAAACATCGAGAAGCCAAATATTGACATTCCATCGATGTTTTCATGAACTAAGTGTGTCTGCACCAACGCCATATTTCCTCAAATGAAGCGACTTCTTCTCGTACAATATAAAAGACGACGCTACCTGCGCCCGAAGAGAAGCAATAAATTACCAATTAAAAAGAGGTTTTTCAGCCTTCCAGAGCAGAACAACTCATCAAGATTTCGGCGAACTCTGTGCTTGTGAATAAGAGCGGTTCGTTGTAAGAAAGAATATTTGGGAAATTGAAGTGAATCTGGTGATTCGACAGAACTGATATCGCACGCGATATAAAGATTTATTTTTGCTCTGCACGCCTTGAATTTAAAATTTTAGAAATTATCAGGTATTACAATATTCAAATACTTTTTAAAATGCGTAAAAATGAGCATATGTTGGTGATTTTAAAAACTTTCGTATAATTATATAAAAAAAAAAAAAGAAAATTCCCGCATTGGTGTAACTGTATGGCAATAAACAGATAAATATAGTTTTGTTCTGCGACAATTTTGATATTATGAGGTGTCCACTAGAGCTGAGCCCGAATCGGGCTCGGGCTCTCGAGAGATTATACGCCGGAGGAGAATTTGTCATTTTCATGTAGGACTTCCGTCCACAGGTAGTAGAGTTTAGGTCCCAGCCACCTACAGCGAGATCGCCTTTTGGGCAGGACACAGAAACGGAAGGAATGAGAGCAAGTCTAGCGACTTTTGACAGAACAGTTTGTAGTGAGATTAGAGTACAGTAGATGGCGCCACCGTACAAGTACGATATTGCACATAAATGGGTGAGAGAATTTCAGGGAGGACATAGGAAAGGATACCCATTTAACCAGTGGGTCCAGCCTGGGGGCCGTCACTTTACGTGCTCGTCCGATATTCAGCGATTGTTAGTAAATCACACCATCTCTGAAAGATCAGCCCAGGCTTGAACCTGGGGACCCAGCATCGATAGTCTGAAACACTAACCACTAAGCCATCCGCGGCGAGAAGGAGAGATTTGGGATTTTATATGATTTAGCAAATGAGACACTTTATAGTTGGTAAAGGGAATTCTTCGGCAGCTGGTTCTGATTGGGGAGCACGCATTCGAGATGGCTATTTATTCCGGGCTTGGGTAGAAAATGACATGGGCCACGCATTATTGTGTGTCTTTCTGCATAGAAGAAGCTTCTTCAAGAACTACAGATATTGGATAGTTGATAGCTTGCCGATGATAATTTACACCTATCTTCACGCAGTAGCTCCCTGCTAATTCTATTTAGCAACGTACATGTTTCAGCGCATTATGGCGCGATAATATTAGCATTATTTGAGCAACATACAATTGCAGCACCGCAGAATCATTTTGGATGGCCGGCCGGCCGCCCGAAGCATTTCAGGTGGAAACGAACGGTCAAAGAAAATCGCACAGTTACATTGTAAAAATAGATGGAGGTCCCTTCCCCACTCCCTATTTGAGAAATACATTGGTTAATTGCAGGAGGAGGAGAGAATGGAAGTGTGGAAAATGAGAAGTTTTTTATTAATGGTTGAACAGGTTAGACAGTTTTTGGGTTCGTTCGGGCACCGGCTCTATCTTTCAATATAAAATTCAGGCTCGGACTGATATACCACGGTCTCGGGCTCCGAAAATTGAGCCCGAGCTCAGCTTTTATAGCGTCCAGGCACATTAGAAAATCACAATTTGCCATTTTCGGCCTAAGTATCCATTTTGATGATAGATGGACAGATTTTTCCCGCGCAAATATTTGCCGTAACATCAACAACAGTTTGTCTGAATATCTCCGAAATTATTCAGACCTAGAAAAGTAGAAAAGGTAGCAAGTATGTAGTCACCTGCATATATTTCTTCGTAAAAAAAAAAAAAAAAAAAAGGAAATGAGAACGAAAGATTCAACGCGCGGGAGTTACACAGAATCGCATTTCAATAAGTGACGATGTGTGGTTCCCACTTTGTAGTTCACTGATGTCGGGTGAAATTACTGCAGAGGCTTATCCCTGGACCTGGTAGTATTTCGCATGAATCTGGGCCAGCATAGACTACTTTCATAATGAGCAGTCTACACTGGGATCAACAGCTTAATGTGGCTTCCTAACCGCGCGAGATCGTGGCAGGGGAACACGATGCCAGTGACCCTACGGCTTCAAGGCGCGAGTCTAATCAGGACGTACTCTATGGGTGAGTGAACTACAAACATAGGCAGTATCAAACGTGGAATACTCTACAAACAATTTTTCTGCCATTCCACATAAAATGCTTACAATTAAAAACTTCATGGTACAGAGAGGCGGACAGTACAGAACTGATATACGTTAGCACTGTTGTAAAAGTTCGGACTTACCAATGAAAGCTATTGCCTCCGGAAAGAAGCTGGCAAGATTTTGGGACCAGTGGTCTTGAATAGGAATCTGCATGTATTTAATACCAAGGCCTTTCTTCTCGAATGTGTTGGGAAGGTTGGGGGTAACGTTCAGGACGTAGTGTATATCGTGACGCTCGAGCGACTCCAGGTCACAGGAATTGGTCGCGTTCCCCAAGAATAAGTTGGGAAGTATTTCCACTGGGAATGGCGCTGTTGAGTTGTCCTGGGGTGTCCGCGCGAGTCCACTATCACAGCGTTCGCCAGCGTCCGACTCCGGAGCATCCAACACAGATGATGTAATCCTTAAGGTTTCTAATCCGGGAAGCGGTGTTTCAGAATCGGATTCACACCACTCCGGGAACAGCTTCTGAAACTGGTTGAAACCATCTGTGAGGAGAACAAAAAAACAAACAAACGATGAAAAATTATTCTATTGCTGATATGATACAATACAGAAATGTTAATATGAAAACTAGCATGTACAGCTTTCACTGAAAAAAAAAAAAGAAAAAAAGAAGGATTGTCAGAAGCTTTAATAACACAATGAACGCCTATTTTATCAATCTCCGCTGTTTTACCCGTGTGCAACAGCAAAAAAATCTGGAAATTACTCGTAACTATGTCAGCAGTACGGCCTTTTAAGATAATCCTCGTTCGAACTGTTCTTAATTAAGCTTCATGTCTTAAAAACTCCAAGCCACATAATTTTTTTTTCTTTTTTGATTGAAGGTTTAACGACCACCGTGAGCAACTCAATGGACTATAAGCAGTCGCCCGTCCCTAATTTAGGGCCACTGGTTCGCGGGAAGGGAGACTGCCAGCGCCGTAAGACAAACACAACATCCATGCCTCACCGGGATTCGAACCCGGACTCATCACGGATGAATGGTCAGAAACCATCGCTTAGACCACTGCGCTACCGGGACGGCGGCCACGTAACTGCCCACTATATAATGAAAATCATCACACAGCAATCAGAGGAGCTGGCTTTCGAGGCGAGGTGGGCCAGGGCTCGAGTCCCGGTAAGGCATGCTGGGTGTGTTATCGACCGAACTGGTTCTCCCATTTCTGAAGGTTGTGGCCCTAAATTTGGGACGGCTTTCTCCTAATAACCTCAAACGCTCGCGGGGGTCGACCAAGACCGTCTAGAAAGTACAAGGCCATGACAGAGAGATCAGTTCCCTCCGTTTATGACGTCACACTTATGTGACACGGCCTGATACGTCGGTATTGTGTTTGACGTCATACATGACACCGTTGGAAACCAATCCAAAGCCTTGGTTTCCGCGTGACGTCACTAAAAGAGGGAACTCACATCTCTGATGCCCTGTATGGCTTTGGGTCGATGCCCTCCATATAACTACGTCAAGTGGAAAGAACAGCTAGTGCTTTAGATAACCTTTTTGCCTCAAAGAATGCATTAAAATATACGGCAAAATCTCTCAATACCGGTTACCGTTGGATCAACATTTGTTTGCTATTCCGGAGTTTTAACTTCTGAGCCCAGCAAGGCTCACAGTATAAAGCTACATACTAAACACGTAGGTACAGGGGTCGCGCTGCCGATGGCCATATTCGCAATTTGCGAAAAAGAAATCCTTTTGGCGATGGAAAAAACGCTTTGGCGATTACCTTTTCATAGTGTTATAACACTTTGGCGAAAATTGAATTTGGCGACTACATTGGCGAAAACTTTAGAAAAGCTAGCTCGACCCCTGCGTAGGTACAATATATAATTAAAATGTTTCTTGATTAAAAGTTTTTTTTTTTTTACTATTGTTTAACAGTGGGAAACAATACAATACGTGTGCATACATACAGTACATGCACAATATCTTCATTTCAAACTACAGTATACTTCTCTTTGTCATCATTTTCCAAACCAATTAAAGTTAGCCAAACAAAAATTGCATACATTCGCTGCAAGCTACGTAAGCAAAAAATCGGAATTAACCCGAAAGAATTGGGATTTAACAACGAAACGTGATAGTAAACAGATTTTCTTTGTTTTTATTTTATTTTATTTACTTTTTGAAAGGGTGCTCGGCTACATTTACCCTTCACGGTCTCAATGCTGATTCTTCAAAGAAGGAAAATATTTGCTCACAAAATGAAGTGGGTCGTACCCTTCTTACGGTGTAGAACAAAAATGTTTGAGGAACATGGTTCGTAGGCGTTTGGGTTCCATGTGGGAATCAAGGAGCTGCTTGTTTGTCCAATTCTAAAAAAGGTGAGATTTGTTACGTTGTACGTTTGCGTTTTAAACTGTTTTATGACCGAGACTACTGTCTGTTATCAAGAGGGTGCGCTATTTGGAGGTTAATATACAGAACCGTGTATACTTTGAGAGTGGGGATCATAAAACTGTCCGCTGAATGGAGGTGTCCGTTATGGAGGTTTTACTCTTAAAATTTACATACGCTTCCCATCCCCGTAAAGCACTGAAAGGTGACCACTAAATTGTTACGAATACGGAGCACAAATTTTAGGGCCAGTTTCTCCGGAATCCTGATTCTAAATAAAGCCTAAGAAATAAAATAAAATAAAACAACGTGTATCTATGTTTCGCCATGGCACGGAATAGACACACAACGAATTCGTTGTCTTTGTACCAATTAATTAAATTTAGAAACTGAATTTATGCGATACTGAGAACTGATTTTCTACAATAAATTTCCATATGTTCTTGAAAAATGATAAATAAAGGATGATAAATCGGTGCGGTTGCGGTTAGAGACGTTTTATACAGCACACGCTGTACGCAGATTTTATCTAATTCATAATTCCGCAAGCACAGTTCTTACATATCTGATTTTCTGCAGTTATACCAAACCCCATGCGTGTTGTTTTCCGTAGACATACAGTACATTCTAGGGCGCGGTAGATAGGTTTGATTCCTGAAGATGTGTTTATACCTACCCGGGCCTCTCCTTCCGTATAACCATTAGGGATGGGAGGATCTTGATGTCTTAAATGCACACAACGGTCGGTAAAAAAATAAAAGAAGTAATTAGAATGGAGCTAGTAAGTTAATGGGCAATTATTTTCCGCTGTCACATTAGCACAACAGTTCTTGGGTTCAAAATTTCTGCTACGATAATTTTTTATGTTAATAACATCTATTAATAGCTATAATCTGTTTTACTTTACCAGTCACTTCAGCACTTTACCGAAGGAAAATGTAAACCTTTCACCATATTTCTTCTAATCTTCATCCCCACTCCCTAAGTAAAAGAGGTTGCATCAAAGCAAATGGCTAGAAATCAACTAAAGTGCAACAATATAAAACTAAGGCTTATTTCCTATTTCGGAAATTACTGTACAAAAAACAGTGCAAGGCTTTCCCAAATGGTTAATTATATCCACTACTCAAGTTTTTCGCATTTTTCTTTTTTTAGCCGAGACTCTTAAAACGCATACGCACACACCCTGCAATTTTCAATTCGAAAGACGAACATTTTGTGAGCTCAGCGTCATTATGTTTACCAACCATTGCTTCTAAAAACACAACGCTATTTTCTGCACGGAAATGAGTTACAAATGAACACGGCATCTTGCTAATTAATTTCTGAATAAGTGTACGTCTATGTATCACTGTGAAACATACAGGCAGGGGTTTCGTTTATTGTAGTTATTGTAAGTTCTTAGAATTTTCATGCGTGCTTGCCCTCAGCCGAAAATGCATAAATTTCCATCAGAAATTCCAAGTTACATACATAACTTAGTACTTATGACAGTGTACACACACATGAATCTTTTATGCTTCATAAGCTGCAAAGTCATTTATTTTCACAGTTCGATATTTAACACCAAACAAACTTCATTACACAATAAAAATAATTACATACAGCAGTTGTTGACTCGAATGACGCCACTAAGTAACACTGCGATTTTACACGAACAGCAGCATATGAACTAAGACTAACGCTTACGCCTTGGAACGTGGGGAAGGCATTCTTATCTAGAAGTGTTATACGATTTTCATAATTCAATATATTTTCTACACAAGTTTCGGTTTTCTTCCGGGGAAATATTGAGAACAGCAGCCATTCCGTTTGCCGAAATCGCAAACTTTCTACCCAGAAATTGCTTTAAATGGTAATACAGATTGGTCTTCTGTAAAAGTATTTACCATGAATGGAAGAAATACTTGTATACTTCAAAGAAAAGATAGAATGGGGAACAAAGCAAATTAAGAAAAAAAAATCGAAAGAAAAAACATTCTACCGTAGCTAGTCTAGTCAGTGAGAGTCCCAATAGGTCAGGTTACATAATAATGGATCAATCGGAAGAGAATTGAATTCCCACTGCGTAAGTAATGCAGTGGAACTTGAGTGAATATTTTTTTATTTCAATTTATTGAAGTACTATAATATGTCTTGCATACATGCAAATCACCCGCCAATCTGCGTATTTCACGTTTAAAAGAACACTGTCGTGGTAAAAGAAATTGCAATTTAAAAGCCGATTTCGTTCAATTACTCGATAACCCTAAAAGTTTTGCAAGCTCGAAAGTGGAGGGAGTGATCGTGACAACGGAGATTTTTTCACTAACCCCTTAAAAAATCACTTGGATATTTATTCTGTTTATGGATACCACTCTTAGACACAAGTTACGTTTTACTCCCTTTTTTAAAGCAGGCAAAGCGATCAAGAAATAGTTTTCGACGGACCCAGGCGCTTTAAACATTCAGCTTCTGTAATTGAGCTGAATTTAATGACTCGTTTGATTAAAAAAAAAAAAAAATACAAAAAAATCTGGATTCCCAAAACTCCAGCGTAATAAAAATCGAATACTTCAATCGCTTTCTCTCCTTCACCTCACACAATCAATGGAAGGGAAACGTAGTCTCCGATAAACCGTCACACATTTTACAGGGTTGTTTTTGCTACCAATCAGGAGTAGGTCACGTGAAATTATTGATGACAACTGCTCAGCTTTGGCTCAGTGACACGGGCTTACTCACCATTTACAGATACCAATATCATCAATCATACATACATAGGTCAAGAACCTTGAACATGTCACGGAGACAACTGATACGACAGATTAATCACCCAACGGTATTTCGTGCTTTCAAAAGCAGACATTTTTTTATCTAACTGAAACTTTGGGAAATGCAACATACCCACCGTTCTTACAAAAATAGAATTATGGAATTTTGAATTTACAAAACTTCCAAATGGCGACGAGGACTCCCCTGTTGCTGGGTGGACTGTCGGAGTTCGGCATTTCCTTTAATTTTCATTTTATTTATTATTTCAGTAATATTTGCTTCCGAGACACAACACGAAGTTCAGTTTTAGGAGGAAGCGGTGGTACTTATCTATCTATGAAATGCAATTTTAGGTTCAAAATATATTTAGATTTTAGATTGGGGGGGGGGGGCGACCAATGCGAGCAACTCTCAGGGCTACAAGCCTATTCCTAATTTGGAACCACTAGTTCCGGGAGGGGGTGGCAACGCTGTGCCGTGAGGCGAATGCTCCTCCAATGCGAAGCCCCGGATAACGCAACCAGAAACCAGCGCATCTGACAATTCAGCCGGCTTAAATTTCTCCATAAACCGTTTAAATGACACTAAATTTCATGGCACAAAAGTGAACAACACGATAGAACACAATATTTTGAGTGGTTCAATTTACTATGCCACTTCACAGAGATTTAAAAATTAAGCACCCATTTTGACTAGAAAGGAGAGGGGGAGCTAAAGAAATGAAAATTTAAATGACACTAAATTTCATGGCACAAAAGTGAACAACACGATAGAACACAATATTTTGAGTGGTTCAATTTACTATGCCACTTCACAGAGATTTAAAAATTAAGCACCCATTTTGACTAGAAAGGAGAGGGGGAGCTAAAGAAATGAAAATTACGCTTACCTTGCAGTTTACTACAAGGTTTCCCGAAAGGCCCCATTTTCTGATGATCGAAACAAACAATACAGTAGCGCAGTATGGATTCCTTTTTCTTTTCGGGCGGAGCCCACTCAAGACAGAAAGCCCTGGAACAGTCGAAGCTATTTTTCCTAAAGTGGTTGGTGCCCACCCCTTTTCCTTAGACTAAAGTAAACGCCACACGATAAAAATATATGCCAATAAAAGTACCTCTTTAGTTTTCAGGAAGAGAAAAATACTTCCCGGAGAGAAAATCTACATCGCATTAGGGGCGTGTTTAACCAATATTCATGCTTAATCTGATATTCTGTTGCTCCGTCTCCAATATGCTTGAAATCGGTTCACATCTGTCAAAACAGAAGAGATCGTTAACAATAGTCAACGTCCGAAAAAAGTTATTTAAAAGCTATGTCAAGGGCATTTCCACCTGGGCCCTGGCTTTGTCACATTGTAAAGGCAAGTTTGCTTATCAGTTGATCGGTTATTCCTTGCGCTTTCGCGCGATACTCTCTTTTTATTTCTCTCTCTCTCTCTCTCTCTCTCTCTCTCTCTCTCTCTCTCTTCCTTCTGGGTGTATGTCTCTTTTTCTTCTCTTCCGAGTCGTACGTCATGTTTAAAATTGTTCATGAGGTTGGTTTCACTTTCATTAATAGCACCCCCCCCCCCCCGAAAAAAAAAAAAAGTCAGGAAAAATTTAAAGCTGGAATTAAAAAACTAAAATAAAGCACAACAGTTCTGGAGGGGCTTGAGTTCGGATACCTTAGTGCTGTCTACACCATTGGAACAATATACCTAGTGGTCTTGTTACCTAAGGAGAACGACGAACCTATCCTACCTACCTTATGTTCCGCCCCGGTGGCGCGGTGGTCTAACCGATGACTTCTAATCATTCGTTCGAGAAAGGTCTAGGGTTCGAATCCCGGTAAGCCACAGGTGGCGCAGTTGTCAAAGCGATGGCTTCTGACCATTCGTCCGAGGTGGGTCCGGGTTCGAATCCCGTGAGGTATGGATGTCGTGTTTGTCTTTGCGGCACTGGCTCTCTCCCTTCCCTGGAGTCAGTGGCCCTAAATTAGGGACGAGCGACTGCTTATAGCCCATTGAGTTGCTCACGGTGTTCGTTAAATCTCCAATTAAAAAACAACAACCTCAAAGAATAGAACTGGCTGTATTCATGAGTGGATCTACTAGCTCCAGATTGCATGTCCATGCATTTTCACCATACACTAAAACTTCAAATGAATATGAAATCAGTTTTCACTTCACTTATTGTTTATGAAAGTATTCAATGCAGCGCAGTCCATGCACAGTTATTAATGCATTAACATACTGGGGCATCGTTAATATTGCATTTTCTTAAATCTTCCAGAACATCCACAGAACATCAAGCAGCACAATTTCTCTGTTTGAAAAAATATGATAAAAACCAGCTTTCTAGCGTACGAAACAAAAACTCGGCCCTTGATCAAGAAAAATCGTAAGTACAGAGAGCAGGCAAATGAATCCAAGATGCACGGTGGAAAGCATGGCTATCAACAGAAAATGAAACACATGTATCAGGGAAACAAGAGCCAGTGGCGGTTCTAGACAAAAAAAAAAAAAAAACAGGGGGGGGAGGCACAATTCCTGCATGTGCCCGTAATTAATCAAAATCAATATATAATTTCCAAAAAACGGTTATATTTGGGGGCCTGCCCCCCGGCCTAGAACCTTCACTGACAAGAGCGGGAGGGGGAGGGGTACTATAAGCTCGACCCGACCATTGTATTTGTTATGAATTAAGATGCATTTTTGGCCAAAAATATGGACCTTGTGCCAGCAACAAACAACAACAAAACACAAGAATTTTAAACCTATACAGGTGCTCAAATGCCAGGTGCTTGTCTATTGGGATTTCTAAAGGCGCAAGAACTAGATGTTAGTACAGAGCGCTGGTTCGAGGGGTTCAGACGTTGAACCCCAGCCACCTTCGATACCGCTGTGGGTACTGTTCGATACTGCTGTGGTTTAAGTAACAATGCGGAATGAACAGCACTGGATTATAGTGATGACCTAAATCTTTCCTTCTTAGTAGTTCATTCTTCATTCACGAATAATCCACTTTGCCGCACCGGTGGCGCAGTGGTCTAAGCGACAGCTCCTGATCCTTCGCCCAACGGAAGGGTCTGGGTTCGAATCCCGGGTAAGGCATGGATGTCTGTGTTTGTCTTTCGGCACTGGCTCTCTCTGTTATTTGGCATACTGTATCACATGTTCGATCTGCACTTTGATGATTTTCAATGTATTGCATAATATTCATACCCTGTGACGCACAAAACTGTATTTGTCCGAATTCGAGATGTATGTGTTCACCACGACCAATGTATGAATTCAAGTTGTATGTATGTGTTATCTGGGACCGATAAATAATTAAAAAAAAAAAAATACTCCCATCGGAGAAAAAAAAAATTCAATTTTCAGGTTGTCATGAGTAGATCACAAGGTGCCGGGATTCCGTGTTGCGCTTTTTTTTTCTTCTGCAAACCAACTTTGCCTCTTCTTGGCAAACTGCCCCAAAATGCGCATGTTCTTCAACTATTCACAATTAATGATTTCCCACGAGCAATCGATTCGGGCACGCCACAATGGCATTCGTAAGTTTCACCATTATTTCCTTGCTGATTTCTCACTCACAAAACAGGTTGACACTTATTAATTCTAGACATTACTTTTCTTATTGGGAATTCGTTTCCGAACTAATGGGGGGCGGAAGAAAATTAAACACGCTGGGACTTTAGTGTGTGTCGCACTAATGGCGGACTGAATGATCAGCAGTGAAAGCGAATCATTCACGGTGAAGTCATTCATTGTGAACGAACCGTTCACAAACGGTCCGTCTCTTCTGGACAACGGAAATGTTTTACGCAGGCGATGATAAACGTCCCTTTTCCCCTCCTCTGAAAAAAAGATGACACAAGAGCTGAATAGATAAAACTAGAAAGAATGTAAGAACACCTTGGAGGAAAACTGCTTGGAACAGAGTTGTGGCATAAGACCTTCGTTCAGCAGTTGATCTATCACAGTTGCTAATATGTGTGTAATCATACAACACTTCAGAAATCACGTGGGGAAATCTTTAAAAATCTGCGCCTCCCCATTATTTAACTAGCCCAATATAGCCACATTAGTTACATGTTCCTTAAGAAACCGCAAAGAGAAAGATGAATAGCCGCATCCTTAGAATATAAGCCTATTAACATGGCAAGAACAACTACTTATTCACGTTTTAGCACCCTCGAAAAAGCAGTTAGCAAAATTGCCGCAGCACAATTCCATAACGTCACTCTAAAAAAAGGCCACTCAGAACATACCGAAAAACAACGGACTGGGTATTATCTCTCTATCGTCCGCCCATGGTGGGTTGAGTTTCGCAAAGACGACTATGCACCTTTGAGGATTACTGGCAAATTAATGCAGCCGGCTAGCCATTTCTCCGCTGCATACGAGTAAGGGGCAAAGTGCGTCCGGGACCGATTTCACAGGGAACCATCAACGCATTCGCGTCCCCAAATCTGCGAGAAAACCCGCAAACTGTCCCCATCGCAAACTAGATGGCCGGCAGTCCAAGGATTCGAACACCCGTCAGAAACGTCCGAATTTAGGATAGCGAAAAACCGCCAAAAATCACATCAAGTGATACGAGTAATGGTTAATTCTTTATACCACACAGAAACTTCACCAAATTATTGGGGGGGGGGCGTGAAGAGATAAGAGGTGGGAGGGGCATGTCTCTTCCATTGTCAGGAGGAAAATTAGAAAAAAAGGGGGATAAAAAGATACTACGAGATTCGACGTATACTGTAAAAAGCAATTGTAATTTGCTCATCACCAAATGAACACGGAAACAGAAATATTCTTTTGCTGAATATTAGTATTTTAAAAAATTAAATTCAGCCTGTGATTTTATAAAAATATCCATAAGATTTTAATTCCAAACGATTATATAAAAAAACCGAGAAATTAGCTGGGTAACTTAATGAAGAACAAGAAGCGCAAAAAATAAATAGACGTATAAAGGGTCTAGAGATTGATTATACATTTCTGTATTTTTATTTTATTTTTGATAATTGTTTTAAACATGTCACGAGAACATGTCAAAACAACATACGGGTTGGCAATCCAGTTTATCAAATAACAAATAAGCAATGTTGTGTGAAAAAAGTTTACGTTGCTTATTAATTTTTTGAAAATAAATCACTGTGGCTTCATAAGGTAGGAGCTTGGTCCAACGATTATTTAATTAAACAGGACGAAAAATATTAGGTTGACACTGCCCCACAGTAAAATTATTGGAGGGTCAAGATTAACCTAACCCCCCCCCTCCCCAGTTGGCGCTTATGCACAGAAATGTAATCTGTAGCTAATCGAAGTGATCACAGCTCTTTTACCAGAAAGGAAAACAATTCTTTATGCGAACGGTTCATCATGTTAATACAAAATAATGCATATTCAGTGCCAAAAACAGGAATCAAGATTTCTTTAAATTCAGTATCCTACCGGAAATGGTTGCATCATTTTCGCAACCCTTTGAAAATGGCGGCCATAAGTCACAACAAACTTGTTTGGATTGTTAACAAAAAGCGGATGCACGCGTTATCACGTCGAAGATCCGATCACGGATTCGCCATGTGGAGGAAACGCACAACGGGAAAGAATAAAAATCGGAACTGAAAAAATAAACTCTTTCCTGTAAATTTTGTTATTTTTGGAGTCACCTGTTTCCGTTCGGCAAGAACTCGTGAACACCCGTTTTCGTAAGCCCGCTACTTACCCCCGTCCTTCCCCCCCCCCCCCCACCACCACCACAGATGTCCCTCCCTCCCACTTGTGGCCGCCGATCGACCGACAGCAACCGGATGTCCTTGGAACCAGAGCTGCAACCACTGGTGCTGGCTGCAGTGGGGAGGGCCGCGCGATTAGGCAACGCTAGCGTAGACAAGAGACTGGGATTACCAACTCAACGCGCGCGCCCTCATGCACACACACACACACACACACGTACTTCCTAAAGAATAGGAGGGGCTGCGTAAAAAATGAAACTTGCAAATCGTAAAAAGAGATATACTCGCCTACAGCAAAAATTGAACTAGTCTGGTCTCCAGGTAACATGCGTACGAGTGAGAAGGACACCATTTTAAGGCGCAGATTCGACAACAAGCCCAAGTCAAAATACTGCACACTCTGATAGAAAAGCGGATCTCGATATGAATGGGACTTGTGGTTCTGCAGTTGGACACACCGTAATCACTTAATTATACTTGAGACTGACGAAGGAAAAAAAAAAAGAAAGCTGAACTTTTTAACCGCACGGGTGAAAAACAAGAACGTGCTGCGAAACAGCGTGAATATAACGCGCCGTGAGCAAGACAAAAAATTGTTCACTGAAGTTTGTTATGCAAATATGAAGGTGGAGCCCATCACTGTATTCAAAACATAGTTATTTTTATTTTTTTCGTTTAATAGCAACACAGAATAAATGTAACATCGTGGAGAGAAAAAATTACGACTACCGGAGAAATCTACGCTCTGTCCGACTTTTGCTTTAGGAAAGTTTTCCTTCATTTTGAAGCTGCAAAATAAATATTTACGGAATAAAATTATATTTACAACACTACTGGGTAGAAGAAACATTGCGAGAAAAAAGGATTACGATTACAGGAGAAACCTTCTCTCCGTCTAACTTCTGTTTCCGAAAGTTTTGAAAGTCAGAATTCCGCCCACCGATGGAATTCTGATCGTCAATTTCGACCATCGAAATGACGATGGAAATGCCGGAATTCATCGAATCCACTGCCTGAATGAAGATCACAAGGATATTTTCACGCCAACTTCCGTTTTCGGAATTTTTCTTCCATTTTCAAGCTGAAATGCAAATATTTATGGAATAAAATTATATTTAACAATAATACTGTGCAGAAGAAACATCGCGAGAAAAAGAAATCAGGATTACGGGAAATTTTTCACTCCGTTTAAGTTCCGTTTTCGAGCGTTTTGAAAAACAAAATACCATTCCCAGATTAAAAAACGACGCCCCCCCTAATCCTCCAAAAGTTCTCTTCAGTTTTGCATCGATCTCGAGATTAACCCAAATGATGAAAAAAAAAAAAAAAAAAACCCGCGAGAATCTCATGTATACTAAATTCAGGTGCCGTAAGTCCTGCAGCCCTTCCAAATAGACATTAACCTCGATATCCCAGCAAATAATATTTTCCTTAACATTCGTTTTAATTTCATAAAGAAATGCTTTCTTTTAACATCGTTAAATTATTTTCCGAGTAAAAATCACCCTTATTTTTTTTTAAAGCACACTTCATAACTATTTTTTTTGTCTTGTATTTTCATTGCACAGCGCAGGTTGGGGAGGATTTATTTGTTTCTCCTTAAACACCAGATATATCCGATGATGCCATTCACCACACCTGATCTTAGTGTTTTGATCTCCTCTGACCCAGCGAACTTAGCTGTAACTCCAGTGCTCATTGTTTTTTTACTGAGTTGTGTAGGAGTAAAGATCTTTAATCGGTTTCCGAAACCAAGAGGTAAGCTAAACTTAGCAAAATTTCCCTTCAACAATCGATCTCAACCCACTTGGAATTTACTCCTTCGTTTTTTTTTTTTTTGTGGGCATGACCTTCCCTTCTCGATTTTTAATTTTTATATACTTTATGTAATATTATATACAATAAGATTTATATAATATATATATATTTGAATATATTAACATGCATTGCCTATGTGTGATTAAATTTTTTGGGCAAGGGCCTTTGATTTTTCTTGGAGAGGCGCTGTTTTCCGCTAGTCCTCCCCATTAATTTGACATTACATTAGCTACACCCTTCATTAATTACACTACACAGGTTTTTTTTTTATTTTTCTTCTTACTGGATGCTCCAATACATCGCACTAGTACCACATTTTCATATTTTTTATTTGCGACTAAAAACATTATGATTACAGAAACACAAACAAGTACAACGCCATGTGTGTGACACTGTGGGTTGGGCGTAGGTTATCTTTATTCTAGAGTTATAAGAAATTATGAATAATGCATTCCATCTGTAATCTATGGCGAAAAAAAAAACACGTGCCAATCGTTGAAGTTTGTATTCATAAATTAAGCAGGTTTGGAAAGGAAATTTTCCAAAATTTGTTCTTAGAAAAAAAGTTACTTGACGCATCCTTCGTTTTACTTTCACCCCTCCTTCCCAGTAACTTTGTGGATCATCATTATTAACCATTGTGACGTATGTTCTAAATTAACTTTCCTTTTTAATTTCTTTCCCTATGGTAAATATGAGTTTATTCTCAGTTATACTTCACACTTAACGTGATATCTTTTCTCTCAAACGAATACTGTTGGCAACATAATTGAGGCTGAATGAACGAGACGTATGCCTGATTTGATAAGAACCAGAGATATAAACTACGAGTAAACTGTTGCTTGTGGAGCATTTAATGCGAAGTGCTATGTTATGATGTGTTAGAGAAAACCTTGAATAAAGCATCTCTTCCGTAAGTTTGACTTCTGTTGTTTACATGTTTCGTCTGGCCGTTAAGGTTTAAATTAGGAACTATTTCATCTTATGGTTATGTTTTAAAAATAACGTAGAAGTACGACAAGACGTTATAACATTATCAATCTACTGTTGGATGAAGGTCTCTTCAAGTTTCTTCCACAACGGTCTGTCTTGAGCCAGTGTCCTCCACGTCACTCCCGCATGCTTTAAAATCCCATCCACCCATCTCCCACGTGGTCTTCTAGGTCTTTTCTTGTCCCTTGGTATCCAGTCTAAATTTCGGCTGTCCATCGGTGGTCCATTCTTCTGGCAATATTGTCCAGCCCATTGCCATTTCAGGAATTTTACTCTGATCATTAATGTCTTCCACTCTTGTCATTTTCCTGATCCACGAGTTCCTCTTCTTATCTTTCCTAACCACTTTCTGGATACACCCATAAAAATTGGGTTTTGGAGGCCTGATACAACTGGGGAAAAAGTGCAAAACTGCTTGGGGTGGGGAGCAATTTTGTTAATGGAATGATGCGAATGTCAGTTCATAACAAAACGACTGAAAAAGGTGGGAAATTCTTAACGGGAGACCGTATACTTCTAAAAATCTAGTTTTTTTTCGAACTTTTTCTTTTTATTCTTTCCTATTAGGGCACCCTGTCCCCACTTCTGCTTTTCCGTATTTTTCAGCTTTAACAAGAAACTCGGCGAGTTGCACCAAAAGGGCTCTGAACCATTTGAGGAGTTCATCGTTTCGTTTCGGAAGGTAGAACCGTAAAAGTGAAGCGCTTCTCAACAAACATGAAAAAATATCACAAGGATTTTCATTCGCTTTGAGAGATGAATACTTTTAAATGATGGGATTTCACCTGCATTCGTTACTTTAAAATGTTGGGATTTTACCTGAACACGTTAAATGTTAAGATAAAACATCTGCGGTTGCTACCTATAAACCACTTACTCTCTGCTGCACATTTTCCACTCCATCTGACTCGTTTCTTGGTTTTCCAACAACTCTTAAAATATATGTGCGTATGTACATACATGTAGAATTGTATAAAAACATTTGCAGTTTCTCCAGTGGATGTTATGCACCAATCCAAGGTTTTAAACCGTTCGTCGTATGAGAAATATTAAAAAACCTGTTCACGGGCCACCGTCTAAAACAATAAAACGCGTTATTTAATTATTATTATCATCATTATTAATTCAGTGAAAAGGATCATTTCTGTCCATCTATAAATCTATGTTTCAAAATTAAATGTAACGTAATTAAACTGCCTAAAAATTTTGAGACCAGCTGGCGGGAATAAATACCAGACTTAAATCTGATATTATTACTAACGTTTACTTCTCTTTGAGGCCTGTCCAAGGTATTTTATTTATTATAAGGATGGATATGAATGTATCGATTTAAGTATGCAGCTAAATGTTTTTGATTGAAACACGAAAAGTGAATGCTGATGGTAAAGGAGATCTGAAGTTTGTCTGGTCTTCGAATCAGACTGACGGCGAACGAACACATACACAACAGCATGCACACACTGCACTCGCACGAATCGATCTGCGAGTGAGAAAGTCACGTTAAAAGATATCGATCCAAAAATCTAAGAGATTAAACGATTGATATATGTTTAGCTGATGATGTACACGTGCGTATACATGAATTTAAAAGAAATAAATGCGAGCTGGTGCTGTGCGAAAACAGTACTACTCAGGCAAACCATAATGCAAGGTTTGTTATCAATAATTAGTTCTCGTTAGAACTAGTGGATATACGTAACAAACCAACAATGGCAGCTGAAATAAACGAATCTATAGATGCATTTGAAGTTTAAAGTATATTGGGATAAATTTAAAGTACAGTAAAAACAGTCTGCGGATCCAGTGGTAGTTCTTAAACAAACGGCAACCAATCCGCCCTAAATTCTTTAACGCAACCCGGTGATTGGTCAGAAGCGCGAACGTCTGGCTGGTCTCGTGTTAAGAGTCCCGATCGAGTTATAGGTGGTGCACTTATCTCACGCCGAGGGTTGGGCCGCGGGTGGCCTAGTGGGCAACGTTCGTGACTGCCGCGGAAAGGACCTCAGGTTCGATCCACTGAATATCCGCCGTGCGTCGGATGGGCACGTTAAGCCGTCGGACACCGGAAATAAATAAAAGCGTCTTCTTCCCCCTTTCTACTTCGCTTCCGTGTCACTTTTCTATGGGGCACTCTAGCCCAAATCTCCTAACTTCCTATTTCTAACGGTTGTTTAAGACCTGGGGTCAGACACTTCCTTCCCAAAATCCTCTACATATGATCATGATCACGCCGATGGTTCTGCGACTTTTCTAAAATCAGTTATCTTAAATCACACGGGTCACTACACTCTATCTTCCCTCTCGTTTTTTTTTACGCTTTCCAACCGTAGCTTGAAGAAGCGTATATGCTCCAGCTTTGTCCGTCTGTCTGCCTTTCCGCACGATAACTCGCGTCAAAATGGTTCGATTTCGATGAAATTTTAGTGTGTGATAGGGGACAACCTGGGAAGGAACCCTACTGAAAATGGACGAAATGGGGTCAAAAGTCAAGACATAGGAGGGTACCCATTCCATCGTCCTTATGCGTCATAATTTACGTAAAAATGCTTCGATATCATCGAAATGGAGTCAAAGGTCAGGGCACAGGAGCGAGATTTATTCCATAGCCATTATCCTCATAACGTGATTAAAAAATACTTCTATTGCGATAAAACTTTAGTATGTTGTTTTGGAGGTATACTGAACCGGTTCTGTTGAATGTAATCGAAATGGGGGCAAAGGACAGGGCACAGGAGCGAGATTTATTCCACAGCCACTATCCTCATAACTTGAGTACTGATTTCTGGCATGTTGGAAAGCGTTATCATAATCAATTCATTACATTTTACTAATTTGTTTTCTTTTTTTAACTATTTGGTGGCGCTACGATTATTACAAAACGATTGAAATTAAACTTTGAAACGTTTGTCACATGTGTGTGAGGAACTTGGTTGGTCACTATGCAATTTATCATTACATTGTTTCTTACCAAGAACTTACTATGCCATATAGTAGCAACAGGAGAATGTATTTTACGACATGAAAAGTCTGGCGACCCTTATTCCATAGGTTCAAATAATACCAGAAGACATTCCCTGAGAGTTTAAGGGGGTTAAAATGTTCATTGGACTAAGTAGCGTCGATAAAGCTCAACTGTAAAATATAATTAGATTCTGTTACTTTCGATCTACGAAAGTTTTCCTTTTTCATACCACCGAGTTGACATGGAATGCTCAAGAATATGTGATAAAAAATTATAAATTTAAGATTAACAGTTGAAGGGTAATTAATGATATAGTGAAATCTTATTTTTTCGGGTGCTTGCTAATAGATGTTATATATAGAAGTAATCAAACACTTTCTGTTCAGATTCGTGAAAAAATAGCACATGAATTCAGAAATATTTTATTAAGTTCTGTTTGTCAAAACAGAAACCCATTTCTGACATCGAAAACGAACATGAATCTCAAGCAACATGGTATTTAATTATAAGTTTAGTTCAGTGAATTTCATACAGAAAACACTTTCTAAGGAAATTATTTACATTAATAACATTGTTCTTCTCACGAATTTTTCTTAATTTATTACAATTCTTTCCGAGAAACACGGTACTTTGCTTAGCTATTATTTAAAAGTTCCTGCGAATCACCACTTAAGTCTTGACGAAACAGGTTAATCGTATCACATTTTACGGCCACGAAAAGAAAAAAAAACTCCATACATGAATATAGCTTTCAGCATCACTTGATTCTGGTGAACATTAATTAGGCAACTGCACTTCGAAACGTTTCTCTGGCATTTATTTACATATGTAATCGACAATAGCGCTAACTAATTCCATCGCCTTTACAATCACAAAATGTTCACGGACAAAAAAAATAAAAAAGCTATCGCCGCAAATGTTAGGATTTCTGACAAAAAACCCGTGCTTAAAAAAAAAGTTACTTGGATCGGTTAAAAAAATATATCTTCTCTTACTCAAGAAGAAGCTGGGATGTACATTCCGTTGAACTTCTTGGAAGAAAGGAAAATCTGCCTTAAGCAAGATCCTGGTCCCTCCCAGTACGGGGAGGCGGCGATGCACGACGGGGCACCGGAAAGGTTAATGAACAACGCCTTGGGATGGGCATGTTTGTGGGTGACCATGCAGGCTTAGGGCCAACTCTAGACCAAGCGACATCTACTACTAATGACTGCACGTGCACGTAACTTACATAATGCAACAGTGTAGGCACGGTTTCGCGTATGCCCTGTGGCTTTTCACGATTCCGAAAATAAGGCCTGAACTACCCCTATCTATGCCGGTACTCTTCTGCAGAATGATGAGAAAATCGAGAAAGAGATAAATTATTTACGACCACTGCCAACAGTAGTGGTAATTTAAATTTCATTCATATCCAACACCGGGGAAACTGGTAACTATACTCGGGACAAAGCTAACCTATACAGTTAAAGCTACGGAGTGTGTACTTCCACTACATAATATAGCTTCAGTTTAAAAACTGTTCAAGCTTGAACTGAGACCTAAAAAAGGCACATGGATATATAGATGATATAAATGTCGTACGTACGTACATAAAAAAACAAATAAAAACGAAGATCCCAGTTTCGGTCGCGTTTATATTTACTGCGAGCGGGAGAGGAGAATTGTATTTAGTCTGAGGATAAGGGGAAGATAACGGCTTGGTCTTTTCTTCGTGGTTACCGCTTTAAAATACTCATTAAGAAATCGTTTGTTTGGTGGTCAGCAATGTTGAGTAGGTGTGGGGGTTGAGGGATGACGTGATGGAACGCGGAAAGTTTCCTTTTGTCTTGCCTTAAGTCACCCTCTGTGGGAACGGTCCACGACACAGGGCATCCCATTATTGCGCGGAGAAATACTGAATATTGTCGGGTAAATCGGTTTCACAGCATTATCAGTGTAGTCAGGTTTGCTTTGCCCGTATACACTATATGTAATCCAGTACTGATACATCTATTTTAAAATCACCTACATGTATATTGTGTCCTGTGGGGGTATGTAAGCGTCGAACACGACAGAAATGAGGAATTTGCTACCACAAAATTACAGTCTTGATGCTGCTATATACAAAAAAAAAAAAAAACGAACAGATTTTTTTTTTATCGGTTCTTAACGCCCCCTGATGAGAGTCGGCTATCCATAGGGCCACTGATTCCAGCCAGAAAAAAAAAAAAAAATTCGTATCCAGAACTCGAGCCTAGGCCAGGAGAGGGTGTTGGACGAAAGGAAATTTTTCGAAGGCTGAAATTTGTTCATAGTGAAATATTTTGGCTTTAACCTGGGATTAAATATAGGGAAATCTGGATAACTGTTGAATTTTTTATATTTAAAAATGATTAAAATCGGGAATTTTTTTTCCAAAAACTACACGCGATTATTTTTTTCTGTGTGCTATTTTCATTTTTTATTTCTCATGTCTAAATGTTTCCCTCAACACGGCTAGACAAAGAAGTATTTTTGCTGAAACAGTTGATACAGACATTTTCACAAATCTTGTGCATGCCGAAATTCAGCGGTATAACTGCAAGATCTGTAGTAACAGACTTAAAATGAAAAGATACGATATATATATACAGCGGTTGCTCTGGCTTTTTTAAGTTTTTCCCAAATTCAATTTTTTTTTCTGTCAAAGTGTCACAAAAAGGTAATTTGCCAATATTTTCGCCCATTTCTTTTCCATCGCCAAAACGATTTTAGGGGTGTGTTGGAGAGGTATAGGGGAGGGGGTTATAAATCCCTGACCCAGGCCATTCACGAAGATTATTAAGTACCAAAACATTACACTCATTTACATACCCGGAAAATTCATGTATTTTTTCTCTTTGTTCTTACCTACGGGCGTGTCTTTGGCTCGGAGGAGTCGTCGGTCTCTTAATTTTAGAGGTACTGGTTCCATGAATGAGACAGTGCCATTGGAGAAAATAAAAACATGGCATCCATGGCCCAACAGTTTGAAATACTAGTCGTGTCCTAAATAACTTATCTGAGTTTAACGTTTACAAAATAATTCTGTACAAGGTCCTATGCACCGTATGACTTTTCAATGGTTTCTCAGAAATATAAATAAATAAAAATACACGACTTATCGATAAGGACACTCACAGCAAATTAAAATTGCAGGTGTCCATAAGGAAAGTATGTATGTATGAATGAATGCGATATCAAATAACTTGAAAAAGATAAAACTCAAACATCATAAAAACTACAAATATTTCCCGCACATTCTTTTTTTTTTTTTTCATTGCCATGATACAATTAAGAAACGCCAGACGCCTAGGAAGGTCTCTGCATCAAACGCAGACACAACACGTGAACGTGAGCAATTTGAATGTAGACAATAATAAGGTTATCACTTCGGCGCATAATTAGCTTCAACGACAGATGAATGCAGAAAGGAAAGCAGTTTCATTGAGGATATATGCCAGGTTCCAGATGTGCTCATGTGTATTAGAACTTCCCTTCCCTCCCTAATCCACTGGCATTGCACCACTGAAAACAACCACACCGGAAAACGCTCCTTCTGCACGACTGCCTTCCGGAGTAGCCCCACTCCCTCCCCCAAGACAGAGCACTGCTTCCTTACACGTCTGAGTGCTTCTTCCCAACCCTTGAGCGCTTCCCTCCCAAACCACCCGCCCTTGGCACTTCCTGTCACAACCCTCAGAAGAAAGCGAGAGAAGCAGCATCCGGTTCACTAAAACACTCCTAGGACATTAGTTTACTAATGTTCGACACCAAAATCTAAAGCATAAGTTCACAAATGCACACTTTCTGAAAATACTATAACTTCCCAGTGACGTATTGTATTCCTACCAGAATAATAAATTTTACTTTTACACAAGTAGTACGTTCAGCTTCTTTTACTGCCGTCAGCCTATTAAATTAGCATACTAAAAACAGCTTTTTATTATTTGGTTTCGGAACTAAAAATACTGCAGACGAAAGACTACCAAAACTCTGTAGTCTAGGGGCACATTTATAACCGATTACTAATACATAAAAATTTCAAATTTTATGATTTTAGACACCTGTAAAACATAAATTTCATGAATACCAATTGTCTGGTTAAATGTATGTGAGATTCAAGGTTTTTCGCAAATATCACTGCAGTGAAACAAATTATTATAATGCTGAAAACAGAAAATTAATATTGAAGTAAAATAGTATGAATCACGAGCTGAATCTTATTTAAGAAAAACGACATGAATCTAAAGAAAAATGTTTCCACGAAACCTGGTTTCTTAAATCGACTTAAAAATAAAATTCTAAAAAAACAGTAGCTTTTGTGTGATAATTGATATACTACTACTATAAGTCACAACAAACCCACTGATGAAAATACGAGTTAAAAAAATCCAAGAAACGAATAATGCAATTGGTACAGTTACAGATCATAAAAGGAAAAGATAATTTTTCGAAACAATGCTTTTACACGTAATACAAAACATAATACACATCGCAAAATATATCTTCTGATATCATGATATATATATCCTAAGAAGTTTTCAAACATATATTTACTAATTATTCAAAAACCAGTTAGTTTATAACAACATGGAGCTGTGTGAACTGATTAAAAATTGTGCACATGCATTTACAGTTAAGTTTTCAAAACACCGCGTTTTCAGCTTTCACAAAATTCTTTAGTGGCTTTTTTATGTTTAAATCGTACGCAGTATTTGTAATTTAAACACAGAAAATGTTGCAATTTTTAACAGCTTTTTTTTTATTGGAGGTTTAACGACCACTGTGAGCAACTCAATGGGCAATAAGCAGTCGCCCGTCCTTAATTTTGGGTCACTGGCTCCAGGGAAGGGAGAGAGCCAGTGCCGTAAGACAAACACAACATCCACGCCTCACCGGAATTCGAACCCGGACCCCGTTCGAAGGAATGATCAGAGGCCATCGCTTAGACCACTGCGCCACCGCTTTAACTGTTGGCATTACACACTAATAAAAATGAGGAACACGAAATTAATTCAGTATTTTGATTCTTGAAATGTTTTCTCGAATAGGCCTAGAGAAGTTCCAAATTTAAAAACGAGGCAGAACATTTCACCTAAAATGAGAAAAATTCTGAGATACATTTACAAGCACAGACAATCGTCTTCAACACCAAGCACAAAAAAAAAAAACCACACACACACAAAGAAACTGTATAATTATTGTTATCGTCTGAATATACAAGAAAAAATTCCCCAAACTATTGAAAAAACAACAAAATAGCATGGGCCTGGCACGGGGGTTCTCAATTTAAATTATGAAAAGAAATCTTTCGGACCCTTAAATTCCCATCTGAACTATTGAGTTCTTTTAGAAACAGTATTTTGTGAGTAAAAGTCCAGTTCGAAATAACCGCTTCCTTAATTCTCGAATGTATAAATTATGAGGAATATATTTTAGAACATTGATATTTCCGATAAGTAAATAACCGCCAAATCCAAATTCCATTTTTGAAGAACTTGTCAACCCCACATAATTCCGTGAGGAGGTGGATTATTTTATGATCAATAACAGCTTATTCAAAAATTGTTTCTCTGAGAACATATCAATAAAATAATTTCAATCAGATATTTACCTTGAAGACAAGCAACCGTACACCTCTCGTCCTGAAGCCTACTCAGCAAAGTGGATAGTACACATGAAGTAGAGCGAGCTACACAGTCAGAATTGTTATCGTACAAGACCAATGTATTGTCTTTCCACAGTTTCTCAAATTTCTCTCTGTTTTCGTTGTCTTTAATGAGGGAAGGAAGACTTAGTTTACCGTTGGACAGACGTCTGAGCATAATTATGGAAGCCGGCAGGGTCAAACTGACAGCACCCCTAATGTGGGAAGCCATGAAATCTGCTTGAGGACGGCAATCTAGCAGCAATATCTGACACGACGATTCGTGGAGGCTATCGACGAGTGAATCACATGAAATTGTTTCGCTCATCATGATCTGTTGATCCACGAAATCACGGGAAGGCATTATGACAACGTATAGGCAATATAACCAGCCACTCGCTCAATGGGACTGTCAGATTTCTTCACGGCAGGTGTCGTCAACTGGTTAAAACATTGAAATCAGCATGCCGACAAAAACTAAGATTTCTGAAAGCACTTTGAGCTTCGTAGATGCTTTAAATCACAGCTGGTTAACTGGCAAGGAAGAACATTGTGTTCCGAAGGAAGACATGAGATGAAGAAATCCACAACTCCGCCCCTTCTAGTTACGCAGCACTTAACACCAAACAATATCCAACGTACTACTCCATACTACAACCAGACCAGACTAATTCTTATTTCCTGACCTGTGCGTTATTCAAGAAGCATCTCTGTGACTGAATGCGGTTAACCAATGGACTGCTACCGCGAGCGTGATGTCATGCGTTCGGGGCTCTGATTGGACAAAGAGCGCTGTCGTCACCAGAAAACGTGACGTCAAGACCTTGCTTCCTGAGTGAAGGAATGTGACCGAAACGCATCGCTTACGGAGAAGTCAGTTTTTTTACTTCTCTCTGTTTTCTCCCCTCTGTTTTTTATAAGCGTGGATCTGTTATTTTCCATAATTTTTTTTTTCTTTTGGGACGAGAATGAGTTTTCGTTTTTAATGTCACCGTCGCGCGATGTTTACCTAGTTTCAGCGGTTCGCTTTCATCGTAAAACGATTTCCTTTCCAAATTATTTCCGATGACTACGAAAAGATGTCGTAAACGCTATTCTGATTATTTTTTTCTTTCCTGATCTTGGTTTTTATTGCGTTTTTGTAAATTTTAAAGTATGGAAATATCTGGCTAAATTACTAGGGGAGGACACGGATATTCCTTTGGAAATATGTTTCTATTCTGATTATTAAAGCATCACGAAAGATGTGAATCGTGAACTTTCGCTTCTGCCCTAAGGATATTAACATTTGAGAATAGCTCTCGAGCAAATACTACGACACAGCTTCACCGACATAATGAGCCCTCTTTTGTTGCTAATTAAAAACAGAATTTTTTCTTTTGTTGGAGGTTTAACGACCACCGTGAGCAACTCAATGGGTTATAAGCAGTCGCCCGTCCCTACTTCAGGGCCACTGGTTCCAGGAAAGGGAGCGAGCCAGTGCCGTAAGACAAACATAACATCCATGCCTCAGCGGGATTCAAACTCGGACCCATCTCGGACGAATGATCACAAGGCAGCGCTTATGCCACTCCGCCACCGCGGCTGCAAATTCAACATTTAAATTGTGCTACTAGGAACAAAGCTGAAATTGATGGTTGGTTGTCAGATGCATGGACTTCTTGCTAAGCGTTTGAACTGGTTTCCGGCTTTGGCTCATGAATGAAGCGTAGGTGATGCGTTCTTCATAAAAAGCGCAAAAGTAATTCATTTGCAGCTGGAAAATCACTTTTTATGGCCTTAGGGAAACTGTCTCACATAACTCTAGAACTTATTATTTTCAAACTGGAAGCATAATTAAGCTCTCGTTATGAACAATTATTTAAAAAAAATTAAATAAAAGCATGAAAATATTATTGTATCCCGTGATCAAGTTATTTACTGACAGAAGAATACGCCGAGTGATCAACGAATAATGAACATTCCTATCAAAAGTGGATGCAGCCTGTTGACCACGTGATTTCCGAGAGGGCGCGATTAGTCGACCGACGTAGCATGTATAAGGTGTGAGTGGAGCTGCAGGTAGTAAAATTCGGAGCATGATGAGTAAATGGAGGGATTTATCGGACTTTGAGAAGGGACAGATAGTGGGGCGGAGAGCGAGTACCTCGAATTCCCAAACGGCTGAACTGGTAGGTTGTTCGTGAACCACAGTAGTTAAAGTGTATCAGGAGTGAGGACTGGCGTGAAAATAGCCACACAACGACCCGGAGGTCAAACTGCACAGGAGAGTCAAAGTTTGGTGTGAGAGGTGAGCGCCGAGTCCGACGACTCATACATGCCAACAGACGTAGCACTGTTCAACAGCTGACTACCCAATACAACAGAGGTCAACGCGGAACAGTATCTGTAATGACCACGCGTCGCACGTGTGGGTAAAAATAGTAGGCGACTCCTACGACATCCTCTCCTAACTACGGTTTATCGGCGCAAAAGACTCTCCTGGTGCAAAGATCATGCAAGTTGGACTTCGAACGACTGGGAAAAAGTGTGCTGGTCTGACGAGATGCGTTTTTACGCTTTCCAACCGTAGGTTGAAGAAACATATATGCTCCAGCTTTGTCCGTCTGTCTGTCTGTCTGTTCGTCCGCACGATAACTCGCGTAAAAACGGTTCAATTTCGATAAAATTTTAGTATGTGATGGGGGACCACTAGGAACCAACCCTATTGAAAATGGACGAAATGGGGTCAAAGGTCACGACATAGCAGCGGGATCCATTCCATTGCCCTTATGCGTCATAACTTACGTAAAAATGGTTCAATTTCGATGAAATTTCAGTACGTGGTAGGGGACCACCTGGGGACGAATCCTTTTGAAAATGGACGAAATATGGTTAAAGGTCAAGACATAGGAGCGGGATCCATTCTATCGCCCTTACGTGTCATAACTTACGTAAAAATGCTTCTATTGAGACAAAACTTTAGTAAATTGTTCCGGAGGTATACTCAACCGGTTCTGTTGAATATAATCGAAATGGGGTCAAAGGTCAGGACACAGGAGTGAGATTTATTCCACAGCTATTATCCTCATAACTTGAGTAATGATTTCTGGTATGTTGGAAAGCGTATCATAATCAATGCATTGCATGATTTTACTAACTTGTTTACTCCACAGTGTGGGTAGTCGTGTACGTATTTGGCCCAAACAACATGAAACACTCGATTTATCCTGCATGGTCTCCACAGTGCAAGACGGTGGAGACGGTTGCACTGTAGAAACACCAGGGTCAAGTTACCTGGCAGGAAGTTGGACCCCTGGTGCGTATGAAACAACGTACGACTGGTGCCCACTATTGTGAATTGCCTGCTGACTCTGTACATGCAGCAATGGTGCACGTTTTCCCGGATGTCGACCGTGTCTTTTAAGATAACAATGCGCCTAACCACAGGTCCAATGTTGTGCAGAAATGGTTTGACGAACACAGTTCAGACTTCCGGCATATCGATCGGCCTTCGAACTCCCATTATATCAATCCCATAGAGCACTTGTGGGACACTATGGAACCGCATATCAGGCGTATGGATACACCAATCAATACCATTCCTCAAATGAAGGCCGCGTTACGCACAGCTTGGTTGGCCACGCCTCCCACATGCTTCCGACATACTCTTTCTTTCAGTACTCTTCCTTTCGTGACATCGAAAGGAAGAGTACTTCGTAGTCCCTCCTTTCGTGGCATCGAAAGAAGGAACTGGGAAGTACTCTTTGCGAAACAAAACAAAAACAAAAACAAAACGAAGCACCCACAAGGAATCTTTTTTTTTTTTTTTAGATTGGAGGTTTAACGACCACCGTGAGCAACTCAATGGGCTATAAGCAGTCGCCCGTCCCTAATTTAGGGTCACTGGTTCCACGGAAGGGAGAGAGCCAGTGCCGTAAAAAAAAGCACAACATCCATGCCTTTCACGGGATTCGAACCCAGACACCTTTCGGACGACCGCAAGGAATCATCCATCAATCAAGATGAAAATTAGAATGTGCAATATACATGTATAAGAAAGTAAATGATTGAAATTCAAGAGCAGTTGAGCCATTTATTCGGATAAAACAGTTACACCAGCGGGACAAGTCAGTCCGTTGTAGCACCACGTCTGGGTCGGATACAAGCGGTTACCCGGTGTGGCATAGAACCATACAATTCACGGGCACTGTCCTGAAGCCCCTCTGCCAGATGGTGTCCAAATTGAGGGGCCAGTTCGCCGACATTCTGAGATGGGCGTAGGTGGCATCCCACTATGTCCCAAACATGCACGATCGGTGAGAGGTCGGACGATCGGGCTGGCCATGGAAGCGTGTCAACATTACGGAGTCAAGCCTAGGAGAGCCGTGGCGTGCGTAGCCGGACATTATCCTGTTGAAAAATCGTTCGGTGATGCTGCGACAGGAATGGAAACACAGCAGACCGTAGAATGTCGTAGACGCATCGTTCTGCTGTGAGAGTGGCACGGCTTTCGTAGAAAATGACTACCCAGACAGTTTCAAAGGCAGGATCGGTACGCTGGCCGGCTCGTCTACACACACGTATGGGCTGGTCTTCGGCGCTAAGGGCAAACAGGGGCGCATCACTGAAGACAACATGATCAGGCCCAACACCACTGCAACCGGTGCCAGAGAGGCTCGCTGGTCAGTGGTATGCGGCGGAGTGGCCTCCTCGAATGTAATTCTGGAGCCGCAAGTCATCTGGCAACGGTACGGATGTCCCCTTCCGTACCTGTAGACGTTGCAACATGGCCACAGACGGCTGAGAGCGACGAATTCGGTTCTGTAACTGCGGCTCTCATAATCGCTCGACCCCAGCGTTCTGTCGTTGCCCTCGGCCGTCCATTGTCCGCGTGCCGCTGGGTGGTGGCCTACTCCACCCATTGGAGGCAATATCGTCCGATTTCCGCGACACTTCGACCCAAATGCTTGGCGATACGGCGACTTGACCAACCGGCCTCTCTCAGCCCAATTATACGGCCCCTCTCAAACTCGCTCAACTGCTCGTATTTTGCACGGATTCGACGTCGGGGCATCCTCATAGTATGTGGAGGTTAATGTAACTGCAATACGCTGTAACAATTGTCTCTGCGTGCGAGCTTTGCTCTTGACATGCCCTCCTCGATGCACAGTTTTGTGCCCTCTGGCGGACTCCTATTTAGTCATTGGTCATTGTTTTTTATTCATCAGCATATTCGGTACTGAGGTACTAGCTTGCGGAATTTCATCAGGATCGAACAACTTTCTCGGAGTGTTTCGTTTGTTCTGGAAAAGAGTGTATCAGGTAGGTGATCCCAATTTAGTGATCACTCAGTATATAACACTTATACGCAAAACAGCAGGTACATTACTCCATTCCACCGGTGGATCCAATTTGATCCGCAGGTAGAGTGGAGTTGAAGAGACCTTCATCCAGCAGTGGATAAATCCACTGCGGCGAACGTTTCCCCAAGTTTCTTCCACAAATGTCTGTCTTGAGCCAGTTTCCCCCATATCACTCCGACACGCTTTCGAATTTCATCCACTGATCTCCCACGTGGTCTTCTTATGGTTTTTTTTCGTGTCACTTGGAATCCAGTCTAAAATTTCGATTGTCCACTAGTGGTCCGTTCTTCTGGCAATATGTCCAGTCCATTGCCATTTCAGCGATTTTATTCTGATCATTAATGTCATCCACGCTTGTCATTTTCATGATCCACGACTTCCTCTTCTTATTTTTCCTGGTTACGCCACGCATGCATTTCTGC
Organism: Macrothele yani; assembly: GCA_039090855.1. NCBI lineage: Eukaryota > Metazoa > Arthropoda > Arachnida > Araneae > Macrothelidae > Macrothele > Macrothele yani. The sequence goes on from CM077011.1 coordinate 154,255,679, forward strand.
ATGTCTCTTTCAAGCCTCAAAGAAATTCGAACCCAGATACATCTCGTACGAATGGTCATAAGTGAGAGGGAGAGGGGGGGGCTCAAACCTGATGCTTGAGTAGTGCCCCGGTTAATCTAAATCTGCCATTGAATTTAAATGAGCTACCTCAAACCTGCAATTCATTTGCTTCAAACCAGGCAACCTGTGGGTGCAACTACTGGCAATTTCCCGTAGGGTTGCACCCACAGGTTGCGTTCATACGCAACTACGTACAGCGGTTGGACAGAATAATGTGAACACCACGCTCAGACACGTGACTTTTAATGCAGCTATTTACATTGCAGTACGAAAGGTACCCACCACTTTTTTGTTGCAATAGCTTTGTTTAGGACCTCAAGGTCCTGTTTAAGAGCATTTAAAGTGTCTTGTTGCAAAATTTCCTTCAGGGTGACGACGAAATGAGCGACCTAACGGACTTCGAAAGAGGGCTAATTGTTGGTGGCCGGCTAGTTGGTGCCACCGTGAAAACAGTCGCTAGGATAGTGGGGGGTGGGGGGTATCGAGAGCTACTGTGTCTAGCGTCATGACAGCACACTGTGTTTGTGGCAAAACCTCGTCTGCGAAATACAAGAGCGGCCGAAAAACGACCCTGACTGATGGAGACAGGAGATCCTTAAAGACGATCGTTACCATTGGAGACAGGAGACCTTGAAAACAACCCTGATTGATGTAGACAGGAGAGCATTAAAGAGGATCGTTACCATTGATGGAGACAGAAAACCCTGAAAACGATCCTGATTGATGGAGACAGGAGAGCATTAAAGAGGATCGTTACCATTGATAGAGACAGAAAACCTTGAAAACGACCCTGATTGATGGAGACAGGAGAGCATTAAAGAGGATCGTTACCATTGATATAGACAGAAGACCCTGAAAACGACCCTGATTGATGGAGACAGGAGAGCATTAAAGAGCATCGTTACCATTGATGGAGACAGAAGACCCTGAAAACGACCCTGGTTGATGAAGACAGGAGAGCATTAAAGAGGATCGTTACCATTGATGGAGACAGAAAACCCTGAAAACGACCCTGATTGATGGAGACAGGAGAGCATTAAAGAGGATCGTTACCATTGATGGAGACAGAAGACCCTGAAAACGACCCTGGTTGATGAAGACATGAGAGCATTAAAGAGGATCGTTACCATTGATGGAGACAGAAAACCCTGAAAACGACCCTGGTTGATGAAGACAGGAGAGCATTAAAGAGGATCGTTACCATTGATGGAGACAGAAAACCCTGAAAACGACCCTGGTTGATGAAGACATGAGAGCATTAAAGAGGATCGTTACCATTGATGGAGACAGAAAACCCTGAAAACGACCCTGATTGATGGAGACAGGAGAGCATTAAAGAGGATCGTTACCATTGATGGAGACAGAAGACCCTGATTGATGGAGACAGGAGAGCATTAAAGAGGATCGTTACCATTGATGGAGACAGAAGACCCTGAAAATGACCCTGGTTGATGAAGACATGAGAGCATTAAAGAGGATCGTTACCATTGATGGAGACAGAAAACCCTGAAAACAACCCTGTTTGATGGAGACAGGAGAGCATTAAAGAGGATCGTTACCATTGATGGAGACAGAAGACCCTGATTGATGGAGACAGGAGAGCATTAAAGAGGATCGTTACCATTGATGGAGACAGAAAACACTGAAAACGACCCTGGTTGATGAAGACATGAGAGCATTAAAGAGGATCGTTACCATTGATGGAGACAGAAAACCCTGAAAACGACCCTGATTGATGGAGACAGGAGAGCATTAAAGAGGATCGTTACCATTGATGGAGACAGAAGACCCTGATTGATGGAGACAGGAGAGCATTAAAGAGGATCGTTACCATTGATGGAGACAGAAAACCCTGAAAACGACCCTGATTGATGGAGACAGGAGAGCATTAAAGAGGATCGTTACCATTGATGGAGACAGAAGACCCTGATTGATGGAGACAGGAGAGCATTAAAGAGGATCGTTACCATTGATGGAGACAGAAGACCCTGAAAATGACCCTGGTTGATGAAGACATGAGAGCATTAAAGAGGATCGTTACCATTGATGGAGACAGAAAACCCTGAAAACGACCCTGTTTGATGGAGACAGGAGAGCATTAAAGAGGATCGTTACCATTGATGGAGACAGAAGACCCTGATTGATGAAGACAGGAGAGCATTAAAGAGGATCGTTACCATTGATGGAGACAGAAAACCCTGAAAACGACCCTGGTTGATGGAGACAGGAGAGCATTAAAGAGGATCGTTACCATTGATGGAGAAAGAAAACCCTGAAAACGACCCTGATTGATGGAGACAGGAGAGCATTAAAGAGGATCGTTACCATTGATGGAGACAGAAAACCCTGAAAACGACCCTGATTGATGGAGACAGGAGAGCATTAAAGAGGATCGTTACCATTGATGGAGACAGAAGACCCTGAAAACGACCCTGATTGATGGAGACAGGAGAGCATTAAAGAGGATCGTTACCATTGATGGAGACAGAAAACCCTGAAAACGACCCTGATTGATGGAGACAGGAGAGCATTAAAGAGGATCGTTACCATTGATGGAGACAGAAGACCCTGAAAACGACCCTGGTTGATGAAGACATGAGAGCATTAAAGAGGATCGTTACCATTGATGGAGACAGAAAACCCTGAAAACGACCCTGATTGATGGAGACAGGAGAGCATTAAAGAGGATCGTTACCATTGATGGAGACAGAAGACCCTGATTGATGGAGACAGGAGAGCATTAAAGAGGATCGTTACCATTGATGGAGACAGAAAACCCTGAAAACGACCCTGGTTGATGAAGACATGAGAGCATTAAAGAGGATCGTTACCATTGATGGAGACAGAAAACCCTGAAAACGACCCTGATTGATGGAGACAGGAGAGCATTAAAGAGGATCGTTACCATTGATGGAGACAGAAGACCCTGAAAACGACCCTGGTTGATGGAGACAGGAGAGCATTAAAGAGGATCGTTACCATTGATGGAGACAGAAAACCCTGAAAACGACCCTGATTGATGGAGACAGGAGAGCATTAAAGAGGATCGTTACCATTGATGGAGACAGAAGACCCTGAAAACGACCCTGGTTGATGGAGACAGGAGAGCATTAAAGAGGATCGTTACCATTGATGGAGACAGAAAACCCTGAAAACGACCCTGATTGATGGAGACAGGAGAGCATTAAAGAGGATCGTTACCATTGATGGAGACAGAAAACCCTGAAAACAACCCTGATTGATGGAGACAGGAGAGCATTAAAGAGGATCGTTACCATTGATGGAGACAGAAGACCCTGAAAACGACCCTGGTTGATGAAGACAGGAGAGCATTAAAGAGGATCGTTACCATTGATGGAGACAGAAGACCCTGAAAACGACCCTGGTTGATGAAGACATGAGAGCATTAAAGAGGATCGTTACCATTGATGGAGACAGAAAACCCTGAAAACGACCCTGATTGATGGAGACAGGAGAGCATTAAAGAGGATCGTTACCATTGATGGAGACAGAAGACCCTGATTGATGGAGACAGGAGAGCATTAAAGAGGATCGTTACCATTGATGGAGACAGAAAACCCTGAAAACGACCCTGGTTGATGAGAGCATTAAAGAGGATCGTTACCATTGATGGAGACAGAAAACCCTGAAAACGACCCTGATTGATGGAGACAGGAGAGCATTAAAGAGGATCGTTACCATTGATGGAGACAGAAGACCCTGATTGATGGAGACAGGAGAGCATTAAAGAGGATCGTTACCATTGATGGAGACAGAAGACCCTGAAAACGACCCTGGTTGATGAAGACATGAGAGCATTAAAGAGGATCGTTACCATTGATGGAGACAGAAAACCCTGAAAACGACCCTGATTGATGGAGACAGGAGAGCATTAAAGAGGATCGTTACCATTGATGGAGACAGAGAACCCTGAAAAGATCCTGATTGATGAAGACAGGAGAGCATTAAAGAGGATCGTTACCCGTAATAAGAAGTCCACGGCACCGAAACTTAGTGCACACTGTTAAAAATTGGTACTTAGAAATAAGGAAAATATACTCATTTTTGAGTACATTCTGGGTTATAATAACTCCGAGTACTTGTGTCTCATTTTTGAAAAAGACACGTACTCATTGAAAAAGACACGTACATACAGGGATTCAATTGTGAGTATATCTGGTATTTCTAATTTGAAATATACGTACTCATTTTTTAGTAGATGTATTTCATATATATGTACTAAAAAAATCCGTATATTTCCAATATATGTGCTCTAAGGCATATATCACAAATTCGTGTTAACACTTCCAAAATGACAAAATAAAATCCTCAATATTTACACGATTCTTAAAAGCCGTAAAAGTTAAAAAGTACGTAGCAACTTTATTTTATACCAAGTGTTCAAAAGGCAAGGTGATTGTCAGTTAACAAAGTAACGTGTACTCACCCAGATCTGCATATTTTCCCCTGTCTCCGGTTATGGTGGTGCTGGTAAATTCCGGACAAGTCTTTTCCAGACATTGTGAAGGCAAAAAGGTGTTTCCTCGTTACAACTTCTCGCTTCATAGTAGGTGATCCACAATGACTCCATAAATAATTAAGTCTGATGAGATATTAAAGGTGCCACAATGGTTGAACAGTCCCTTCCATGAATACTCAACTAGGAATCTTAATATTTCCACCTCATTAACAAGAACTCTGAGATTGGGACAACACTTTCCGGACTGGGGCTGTTCAACTATTGTGGCACCTTTAATATCTGGTCAGACTTTATTATTTATGGAGTCATTGTGGATCACCTATACTATGAAGCGAGAAGTTGTAACGAAGAAACACCTTTTTGCCTTCACAATGTCTGGAAAAGACTCGTCCGGAGTTTACCAGCACCACCGTAACCGGAGACCGGGGAAGTTATGCAGATCTGGGTGAGTGCACGCTACTTTGTAAACTGGCAACCACCTTGCATTTTGAACAATTGGGTATATATAATTGTAGGATTCTTGTACTGTGCGTGGCTACGAAAGATCTTGTCTTTTTTAATTGCAAATAAAGTTGTTTAAGTACTTTTAAACTTTTACGGCTTTTAAGAATCCTGTAAATATTGAGGATTTTATTTTGTCATTTTGGATATGTGCTCTAACTTCTTTCAGTTTCTGCACCTTTTCGGGCAGGGCACAGAAACTGAAGGAAATTCGAGCGAATCTAACGGTTCTGACAGGACAGTTTGTAAGCAGAAGAGAGCACACTAGTTGGCGCCACCGTACAAGCGTACGATTTTGCACATAGAAAGGAGAGAGAAATTAGGGGGGCGGGCTTATTAACTTTAACCGGGGACCGACACTTATTGTGCTCGTCTGATGCACGGCGGACATTCAGCGATTGTTAGAAATGCACACCCTCACGGAGAGCCCCCAGATTTTAGCCTATCAGGCTAGGTTTGAACCTGGGGCCGCTCCATCAGTAGTCTGAATCTCTAACCACTAAGCCATCCGCAGCTCGATTTCAAATTCGGAACACAGTATTTGCCATTTTCTCGTAGGACTTCCGTCCACAGTGAGTAGAGTTTAGGTCCCAGCCAACTACAGCGAAATCGCCTTTTGCGCAGGACACAGAAACGGAAGGAATGAGAGCAAGTCTAGCGACTTTGACAGAACAGTTTGTAGTGAGATTAGAGTACAGCAGATGGCGCCACCGTACAAGTACGATGTTGCACACAGAGGGGTGAGAGAATTTCAGGGGTGGGGGCATAGGAAAGGATACCCATTTAACCAGTGGGTCCAGCCTGGGGGCCGTCACTTAACGTGCTCGTCCGATGCACGGCGGATATTCAGCGATTGTTAGTAAATCACACTATCTATGAAAGATCAGCCCAGGTTCGAACCTGAGACCTTGCATCGATAGCCTGACTCGCTAACCACTAAGCCATCCGCGGCATTTCAAATTTAGAATACGTGTACTCCATACATATACTCATTTATTCATAGAATCAACTGGAAGTATATTATTCGACGGAACATCTGGGATAATAGATATACTCGTTTTCACATGCTGGGCAAATGGACCGCACAATTTTATGACACATATAGTGATGAAGGGACAGTATATTATTTATGAGATTGACACAAATGTAGTTAATGTAAAAACGTACACAAAGATACTCTATGCATAGGTAAATTATTTGTGATCAGTGACTTGGTTATACTAATTATTTATGTGTGTCACTTTACACGACGCAAACCACGATTTTTATCAGTTGCGAGGTGCAATCTCGTTAGTCAGGTTGAACAGCCACCAGTAGGATTATGGCAAACCGACGTGAACTATCGGAGTCTGAAGGAGGCATGGTAGTGGGAGCCAGACGTATGGGACTTTCAGTTTTCAAAGCCGTGCGAACATTCAACATTCCTCGATACACGGTGTCACATGTGTAACGAGAATACCTCATGGAAGGCATTACCACCCACCGTAGACAGCTGAGTGCTGAATGACCGTGACCAACGGCGACTGACCAGGATTGTCCATGCTAACAGACAAGCGGCACTGGCTCAAATAATATTCACATGCAATGCAAGAGGTACCAGATACATATCCATCAGGTCCGTGCAGCGTAATTTAGTATCTATGGGGTATGGAAGCAGAAGAGTGCCTTTGTTAACACTACGACACCGGACACGGCGCCTCACCTGGGACCGTGAACACGGTAATTGGACCCTGGAAGACTAGCAACATGTGGCGTGGTCCGATGAGTCACGCTACCAGTTGTTACGAGCTGATGGTAGGGTTTGGGTGTGGCGCAGATCCCATGAATCCATGGACCGAAGCTGTCAACAAAGAACTTTGCACGTTGGTGGTGGTTGTGTACATGTGTGGGGTTTCTTTACGTGGAAGGGTTTGGTTCCTCTGGTCCTCGTAAACACGTCATTAACCGGTAATCGCTTTGTTGCTCTGCTGGGGGACCATTTGCAGCGCTTTATGGACTTCATGTACCCCAACAACGATGGGATTTTCCAGGCGGACAATGCACCATGTCATCGGGCCCAAGTTGTCCAAAATTAGTTCGAGGAGCATTCTGGATAGTTCCGACGGATGGTGTGGCCACCTCGTTCGCCCGACATGAACCCAATAGAGCACTTATGGGACGTGGTGGAAAGGTCCTTTCGCACCCAAGATCATGCACCTACAAATACCAGAGAACTGTGGGCGGCTGTTCAGAAGGCATGGCTCAACATCTCACCAGAAGTCTTCCGGCCACTTGTGGAATCGATGCCACGTCAAGTTGCTACACTTCGCTGGGCTAGAAGAGGTCCTACACGATACTAGGTACGTTTCCCATGACTTTTGGCATTTCAGTGTAATGTAAGTTGGCATACAAAACTTCGTTAGTTTGAACGTTACGTACAAATTAGGTGTTCTTCGGGTAGTAACAGGAAAACTCACGCTACTAGTTGTCCGTCTGTCCTTCTTTTCATCCGTCTCCGGTTTGGTAAAGTACCGTAATTCTCGGGCCAAGCACTGCTTCGTACCTATATGTCAATTATGTATCACTGATTTGAAATAAAAATGAAACGTAAAAAATAAGCAATAGTCAATAAAAAAGATAATACTTACAAAAAGGTAATGTAGAGCCAATAAAATTTATTATGCCAATGATGCTAGTAATCATTAATGAAAAATATTAATGGATGAATGGCTTTGCTTCTTATTGCCACATAGTTCTTTAAAATTTGGTTCTATCGAAGAAAGTTGTAATCTCATATCGGGCTTTGCATCCAGCTTATTGCGGTGCTTAGTTTTTGTTGAGGCATACACAGAAAATTCCGTTTCACAAAGACAGGTTGTCGCAAATGGTAAGAATAGTGACACAGGTTTTTGCGATAATAATGGATATTCCCCTTTCAAACTGCAACAAAACTCTGTCACTAGCACTGTTTTATAAAGGGATGTCACCGTGAAATCCGACATCAGATCAATAAAATTTTCGTATCCATCAGATGAAACACATGTAGTTTTTTCATTAATAACCAATGGATTTTTAATCCATAATTGACTTTTTAATTTTTCGTGCTGCTCATCAGGGAAATAGTGCCTCGTTGAATCATGGAGAGCTTTCAAATGCTGGGTGATTTCATCACATCTTTGGTTTTATATTTATGAGCCATTGTTTGTTTTATATTTATCACCGGGATGCGAACCCGGACCCCTCTTGGACAAATGATCAGAAGCCATCGCTTTGACCACTGCGCCTCCGGGGCTGTGCTATTTTCTTCACTCGGTGAGACACTGTATCGCTTGATAAAGGAATTTTCGCTATTTCTTTGGCCGATTTTTCACCAAGCATGCACTTAACCATGTCAATAGCACATGGCTTGATAAGATTCTCGGCTATTGTATAAGGTTCACCTGCTTGTACTATTTGATATCTTACTAAAAAAGAAACCTCAGTAGCTTTTTCATCCAATGTATGTGCTTCATGAAAAAAAAAAAAAAAAATTCACTTTTAAAAGTTCATCATGCTTGCGTACTAAAAAATCAACATTTTTACTCCCTAAATGGCGCTGCAGTTTAGCAGGGGCCATTGAGCTATTACGAAAAACTGCGGATTATCATCAGGTTTCATAAATCCGAAACTAATATAGCTCTGATCGTACTTTCTTCTTTTCGCAAATTTAACAGTTTTATCTTGATCACACCTTCCAGAACGTGTATTATTTTCTTCAGCTGTTTTTTATTGGTTGTGGGAAATTCGTTAGTTAAGGCTGTCATTGGAAAAAATATGGAATTCACAGATTTTCTTCAAAATTTCGGAGCTGTTTTATAAATTGCTTGCGGAACCCCGGGGTTCCACGGAATACACTTTGAGAAACACTAATCTAGTATAAAAGCGAAAAAAATCTGCTTATCAGTACGACGATGAAACGGATGGTGTAACTTACACCGATGAGTCACTACATTATGACCACCTACCTATTAAGCTGTAGGACCCCCTTTAGTCCGCAAAACAGCTGCCACTCGGCGAGGCATCGATTCGATGAGGTGGCGATAGGTATCCTAGGGTATCTGATACCATAATGTCAACAGCAGGTTCTCCTGTTCCTGTACATTTCGGGGTGGTGGTGATTTAGCGCTAACCCGCTTTTCCAAGTCGAACCACAAATGTTCGATCGGGTTCAAGTCAGGTGTATTTGGAGGCCAGGGCATTAACAGAAATTCACCAGCATGTTCCTCGAACCACTTCTTGACGATTCTGGCAGTGTGGCATGGCGTATTATCCTGTTGGTAATGGCCATCACTAGCAGGGAACACAGTTGCCATGAATGGTTTAACTTGGTCCGCAACGATGTTCAGATACCAGACAGCTGTCAGGGATTGTGCTATTAGAATAATGGAGCCTAAAGTGTCCTATGAAAACATCGCCCATAGCATAACATCGCCGCCGCCGGCATGTCTCCGCCCAAAAGTGCATCCAGGTGCCATAGCCTCCGTTGGTAATCGGCATATCCGCGCTCGGCCGTCTACCTGATGCACCAGGAATCTTGATTCGTCAGACCATTCCACTTTTTTCCAATCATCCACGGTCCAATCTATCTTGGGCCCATTTCATGCGTTGTTCGCGATGACGTGCAGTGAACATGGGGACCCGGCTGGGTCTCCGGCTGCGCAGGCCCATGCGCAGAAGGCTGCGATGAACTGTGTGCTGTGACACATTGCTCTGATCATCACTGTAGTAACTGCGGGTGATTTGCCGCACTGCGGCCCTGCGGTCGCGACAGTGTCCGCTCCCCTCTGGCATCAATGAGCTGCGGACGACACACAACTGGACGACGGTTCGTCATTTGGCCATCTGTGCACACTACTTTTGATACGTACTCTCTACAGCGGCACGTGAACAACCCATAAGACGCGCCGTTTCCAGTTTCACAATTTGTTCTTTATCAAACTCCGATAAATCGGCAGCTTTTCCCATTCTGACTCCGAACACTCTACTAACTGAAAGCCGGTCCTCGGGTTGTACATATACTGCTCTGTGAACGTCATCTGCGCCACCGTTTGGTTTCCAGGCGATCTCACTTCTCTAGGCTTGGGGAAATCATAATGTAATGATTCATCGGTGTATAAGTGGACAATGAGAGTGAAAGTACCCATAAAAACACAGAGAAACTAATTTATCGTGCCACTCTCCGAGGGGGAAAGCGGGCAAGAGAAATGGCAATGGCTCAAAGACCATGGAGTACAAATGAAGATATATGACGCTCTCAGTAGACAAAACATTAAAGATAGAGGTGATGGGCAGCTGACATGGGCATCCCCGCGCAGAGTGGAACAGACCCAAACCGAACGCGGGCGTTAAATAGGCGGACGGTAGGGCTTCCGAACAGAGTATCGCAATCGACGAACATGGGTAAACGTGGTGATGTGAGCGACTCTAATCGTGAACACATTGTCGGCACAAGACACATGGGTCATTTCATCTCCCAAGTGGTAAGATTCCTAGAACAACCCTATCTAGGGTGTAACGTGAGCATATAATCGACGAACGTATCAGGGCCCAGAGAACAAGCCGTGGCCGACCACACCATTGATTACCGGAGTCGACGTAGACTCTCCAGGCTTGTACAGACCGACCGCTTGACAACCGCTGCGCAAATCACATTCAGGTTAAATGTTGGAGGCACAAGCGTCACCAGGTAGTGAACGCTACAGCGCACGCTGTACCAGGGCTTTACAGAGGAAGGGCTAGTCCGTCCCTTTGAGAGACTGAATGCCGACCCGTGTCTGGAAGGGAGGGTAGAAAATGGGTAGGTCACTTGTTTCTACGTCATCGCGCTGGCCTGCTCCCCGAGTTCGTCCGTCAACCTGCCTACAGGATCCAATTTTCCTCTGTCATTGGTTTTGTACGGCCACGTCTTTTCTTTTCTTGTTTTATAGTATTTGTTTCACGTTGTGTTTTATTTAAGTGTACACTGAATGATGATTTTTATTTCCGTTTCTTTAACGAAAAAGTTAATACGACTGAATACCAAGCAGAAACTCTTAAGAGCCTGGGTGTTTATTTAACATCTGAACTGTTAGAAAATGCTTCCAGAAATGAAGAAATAGAGGATCTGGTGACAATGACTTCGACCGAAAACAGCTGTGAAGATATGAACTTTGAAATTTTTGAAGACGCATCTCCAATTGCTTGGGAGATTGACTTGAACGAGCAGTCAAGAGAACTCTCCATTTTTGAGCAGGAAGCCATGGTCTACATAGCTGGATACATAGCATATCGCGTTCGCGATAAAGATCCTTCTTAAGGAACTATTTCTAAAAACTGCCCCGATACTAATTCTGTTCAAGATAATGGGGTAAAACTAATATCTGTTGGCAGTTTGACAGTACCATCATGGTCTTGGAATAATACTGTGAAACAGTTTAAAACAGATTTTCTGCGCAGTTGATGGCAGGACATTTAGAAAAGGAAAAGGTATTATTCGGGAACTCATAAATGAGCTAGAAAAACGTTTCCCATCTGTCAACAAAGATGCTAGTCGTCTGTTTTGCAGAATCCGAACATTTATTCGAATTCGTTTTCTGAACAGAAATTCACTATTAGTGCAGCGCAGTAAAGCTCTGCAGAAAATGAAAAAATTGATTGACTCAAACGCAGTGAAAAAAACGCAATTTTTTCTTCCTGTTTGTGCAATGAAAAAAAAAGTTTCACATTTGGTGCAATGAAAAAAAAAAAGTTTCACATTTGGTGCAATGAAGAAAACAGTTTCCAGTTTGTGCAATAAGGAACATATCTTCACTTCATGAAGTAAATTTTGTTCACCCCTTTTTAAACGCAGTGAACTTCAGAAATCATGATGGATATAAAATGTAAGTAAATCATTTTGATTTTATACATTAACTGAGTGTTTGAACTACTTTTGCAGAATTTGAAGAACTCAGTAGCTTTCCGTGTCTTACAGGTTTTAAACAACTAATGTTTGTGAGAGAGAAAGTTTTTAAACCACTAATTCTAGGGAATTACTAAAAAAAATCATAGAAAAATAAAGACATCAGAAAAATAGGGTTAGTATATTAAGCAAAATACTTTTTAAAGAAAACGCATGCATGACAGAAATTGTTCGTTTAAAATTATCGCATTTATACTATTACATCAATGTTTTCCGATTTTAAGACTCAAAATCTTTAACTTTTATTTCCGAAAAATGCAGAGTTTAATATTTTAGTGAGCATTGCAATAGATGATACATTGTATTCTGTTAAATACGGTAATAACATTAACTGAAGGTGCCTTTCCTATGGTGGTCCGTTAGAGCTTAGCTTCTCGTGGCTCTTGGCTTCCGAAGAGCCAGCGCAGCTACGTCATCAACTTCGCCTGCGTGTTTCAGGGGGTGGAGAGCTAAGGACCAGCCCTTATCTCCCAAGCCCTGACGCTGTACACCCTGGGCTACGGGAGCCGACGCCATACACGTGTTCCATTGTTGAGTGCTCGTCGTTGTACATTACAACTCGCCTGGTGCCGGAAACATCCAAAACTGGATCTCTTCAGAGTGGTGCCGCGTCATGTGGTCAGATGAATCCCATTTTCAGCTGTACAAAGCTGACAGGAGAATGCGGGTGTGGCGTCGAAAGCCCCGTCCCACTGTGTCTGCTCGGTTCAAGGCGATGGCGGTTTTGTGATGGTTTGGGGTGTCTTCTCATGGGACACATTAGGTCCCTTAAGGCGGCCACAGACATATACGTTTGAATGACTCGTTTGAGTGTCACGTGGAGTTAAGAGGATTTCAGGCAGGCATTGAAGAGCTGCCTCAGGCACAAAATTTCCCCGTGACACTCAAACGTGTGTGTCTGTGGCCGCCTTTAGTGTGTCTAGAGAGGTCCTTAATCGTTGCGCGCTATCAGCCAGTAATGGCTGATCAACTACACGCTTCCATGGCCTTCCCGCATCCTGCGGCCGATGGTCTGTTCCAAAGCAGAACAATGCGCGGCAACCACCCAGGTAGAGGTCTGCACGGGCCTAATTTGGTGAGCCAGGCCCGGTCCAAGCCCGTGTGTTTAAGGCCCAGCCCGGCCAGGGCCCGTCAATTGCAGCTCTTATTTAGGCTCGGCCCGGCACGTGATGTGCAATTTGGTATTATTTTGTCTTTCTATTGTATTTTATTAAAATGTGAAAATTAAATAATGAAATGAGATATTATTGAAAATATTTAGTTGAGTGTAAGCCTAAAAATATTAACTTAACTTTGACAATTATCGAAAAATATAACTTTTAAAAAGAGAGAAAAAGGAAGACTAAGCGCGTTCAGGATCTCCCTTTCTCTGAACTAGTAAGCGGTAACACTGCAAAAGTCAATCCCTATAGAGATTAGGGATAGGAGAAAAAATCTATGCCGTCCCGCTGTGTCACACAAAAACCCACACACCCTCGCCCCACTGCAGACATCCCCCGTCCCCCACTCTACACAACACACACACTTGCTCGGGGTCGAATCTTTTTGCTGTCAACAAGCCCGAAAATGGTTTTACCATTTTGATACCTACAGATTGGTAAAAGCACTGTGAGTGCCACTCCTCCTTGCTCTTCTGATTACGCTCTGGGCTATGTCATGGAAGTAAGTAAAGCCAGCGAAACAGTTAAACATACCAGGAAATCGGGGAACATGACTGTTTTCTTTCTTTACCATTCCGATAAAAAAAGAATGGGTAGACTTGGCCCGGCCCAATCGTAAATGTATGGGGAAAAGCCCGGACCGTGCAGACCTCTACACCCAGGTATGACTGGAGGAAATCCATCCAGTGGCCCCCAAGATCCCCGGATTAAAACCCTGTGGAAGCTCTCTGGGATGCCTTGGTGCGGAACATCAGATCCATGGATTCTGAACCGAAGTCTACGGTGGAGTTGTGGAGAATTCTGTAACAAGCATGGCTCGTATTACCTCCGGAAACCCTCCGGTATCTGCTGGAGTCGATGTCTCAGCGTGTACAGGCCAGGGCCTGACTTAGGTTAGTCGAGGCTGTTATATTCAATTATTTGAAACGTTATAATCATAGGAATAATCATATGTTATAAACAAATATTTAGCTCATACCAATTCACCATAGTTATATACTTTATGAAACAATTCACCATAAATCTTCAAACGTTAATCTGTACCAACGTTACATTCTAATACAAAACACGTGTTAAAGTTATGAACAATGGAACACGTGTTGATGCTATTCATTGGAACACGTGTTACTGTCATCAATGTTAAATACAAGGTGTTAATTTTATTGTTATATTTATTATTATGAACAAATTATAGGTGCATCAGTTACAGATCATTTACCGATTAAATTTACTTTATCGTGCCTTTTTATAACTATGGGACTTTTGTTCTACAGTGATCGTATATGGACAAAAACGTGCCCCTTATATGTACTGGCATATAATAAAGCACGGCGTTGTGATTCACCTTTATCCCGTCACTGGAATGGTGGGGGAATAAAGGTGCCGCTCGTGAAAGAAATTAGAAACATAAACACATATTTTAACTTACACATACCTTAACTTATGTCTTGTGTGGTTATAAGGAAAACAAACAGGAGTCTTATGTGGAAGTAATAAAAATGGTTTAATACGTGAGATTTAGGAACACTAAGGTACCACGTGCGTGGGTGCAGCCGTTAGCAATACCTTACACATAAAATTTACTATTATTACGATTTTTCTCTATAACGTCTCCGATCATTTCTCCATACATCTATCTATATATATAAGTGCAAAGCTTAGTGATTCATTTTACTTCTAGTTCCTTTTCTCCTATGCTTTACTTAAATGTTTTACCTAGCTAACTGGGTTTTCATTGTTTGATCATGACCAATACACACGCCACGTGCTCTAAATAGGGTTATGAATTAATTTAAGCAAGTACATGCAATAACAGGGAAAAGGAAAAATAACTTAACTGGTATTTCCATATGTCTTTCAGGTTTTCAATCCAAATCTTTTTCCAATTGTCAGCGCTGGCAGTACTTCATCTATCTCTCGTCACATCGCTCGACGATCCGCTATTAACGTCTGTCCCTTGTCGCTACACGCACCCACCCTGTTGACCAGTGAAGACCTTCTGAGCTTCACCTTGTCCGCGGATGCCAAGGTCACTTGACCAGTCTGGAATTCATCTAATCCGTCCGGGGAACGTTACTTCGCTCCCTCCTTGGGAACTGACCCTTCAACTTTTCCGACCCCCCTATATCCCCTGGGGCCTAAGTATCGTCACAAGGCTTGAGATTGCCTCCCGCTATCCCCTGGGGCTATCTATGCACGTGCATGTTGGACTAAATTTATTTTAAATAATTTTATTTCCAACATTCCTCCCTTACCAGATGTAATCTTTATGGGGGCCAAAAGGAATGCTGGGGGAAAAACTACACGCACGGATAGACTACTCCATCCTTACCTAGTAATCCTCTATCTTTTTCCTCATGTGCACTTATATATACATATAGCAATGAAATTATATAAAATATTCATAATCACACATATACACAATACACTTTTCAAACACAAAAATTAATTAACTGTTACGGTCCTGCACCCACAATACATATCTAAAAAATATCAATTCAGTGATACTGCTGGCATCTGAAGCTTACATGCACGTGTCGTTTAGTACACTTTGAGCTGTTGCTGACCAAGTATCAGTAACACATTTAACTGCCAAACGCTTTTCCGTTTGTTTGTTTGCTTTTATATTCAATTTTTTTTTTTTTTGTTTTTTATTGTCATTGTCCACGTCCACCGATTCTTGAGTTTTATTGTCTGACTTAATTTTTTTTTCCTGGTGGAAAGTAAGACAAGGTGAAATTGTTCGATTTACGTTCAGTTCTGCGATTCACACACAATTCACACAAAAAGTTATCAGACATCAAACCAATATCACTGGCAGTTCGCAATATTTGGAGAACATTGTCACCTGATTTGTGCTTTTTATATGCTGGTAATAAAATTAGCTGTAGAACACTTAGCTCTTGTACGTATATGTTTATCTAGGTATTATTCGTCCACAGTCACCTATAGCATGGGTTATTCACCAAGGTCTCTTTGACCCTGGAACACAATAACAGCAAAATCATTTCACCTGTGTTTTATTCATCTCGGCGTGCGCCCTCATGGACACTGTCCTTTGTGCTTTTAAACACCACACCGCTCATCGGCCATACCGTTTTCACCACACCGTTCATCGGCCATACCGTTTTCACCACACCGTTCATCGACCATACCGTTTTCACTACCTGTTGACCACACAGCACAACAAAGTCTTCGCTGTCAATGTAGCACTTTATTTAGTCTGTAGGTCATCCACATGAAAAATTGCGTTGCATTCACAGTAATTACGACCGTCCTTGGATACACCAGCACGCTTACATTACGTATGCCACGTGCGATCCGTTCATTATTTTCAAAAGCTTGCATCATTACTTGAATATCCTCCTGTTGTTTGAGTTTGGGAAAAGAAAACGGTGTTACAATCACTGCTGCACTCTAGTTCCCGTAGGAAGCATAGTTATTTCGTTCACCAACACGTGGTTCTTTTCGTTCACCACCACATGGAACACACTGACTTTACTCACACTTTGATTTATTTTTCTTTTCTTCTATAACCTTCTCTCTTCCCCTGATTACGCACTGTACCGCTCTGTCATTACCCAGACTAGACGCGGCAGTGTGATCCGTCAATCGAAACAAAGTCAATTACCCAGTGGTTTAATTTTCATTTACCCTTATCTACATTCATTATCATTATTATTATTTTTTTTTCAGAATAGTTGTATATCTAATATCTTAGATTTACACTATTCTTTCCTTCCCAAGCAAAGATAGACCCGCGCAGCCAAACTTAAACAATACCGTCCTACTGCACCTAATTATTATTAACATTAATATTTTATATTACTCTTGCCAATATCTCTACTAAATTTTTATCTGACGAATTTTTCGAGCATACACCTCCACAAGAGATAACCATGTGTTCCTGGGGGAATATTCAGATATAACATAACGTTAGTTAACCAGTTAAGAAATTTCTTTTTTTTTTCTTTTTTTTACACACCTTTCTATGCACTAACCACACACAGACTTGAAACATACTTGAAATACGGAATGGAAAATAATACCCGAACTCTGAGAAAATTTTATACATATATATTACACAAAATACTAGTGAATTTTCCACCTTTTGCTTTAATATTAAGAGATATGCTAATCAAATGTAAAAAAAAATTCTTCCTCATCTAATAACTTCCGTTTAAAATGCTGGGTTCACTTGGATAAATGGATTTGTGGTTCGGATCTTTTTTTTTTTTTTTTAGTATCAGTTCATATTATTGATCTGATGCCTAGGATTTGGAATTTTTTCTCTTGGGCGTAATTCATACCTATGCGTGGGGTTTTCCTGGTGCCTGTCATCAGTTTCCTTATTGTGCATGTTGGGTAGTTCTTCGTTGATTCCTGGCTCAACCCACAACTGCTCCCAGTCGTACACTATGGTTTCGTCACTTTCTTCACCGGCGGACTGGTGTTCTCTAATCCGCTTAGGGCTGGTGTGCACTCCTGGAGTACTTGTGAGTGGGGTGCTGTTGTTTCGGTGTTCCTCCCTATGCACATCAATATTTTGCGAGGCCCAAAAATTAACCGGATTAAATTCGTTGTCCGAATCGTCCGTGCTGTCGCTGAATGATTGAGTAGGGAATTCTTCGTCCGAACTTAGATTCTCTTCGGTTTCCTTGTGGAATTCTAACGATGGTTTCCTTGGCGGGAAGGTCGTAATTCGGTCTATGTGTACCGTTTGCTCCACGGTTCTCCCCGTAGTTGACCGAATTTTTACATTAACTGGGGTGGGGAATGATAATATTTCCCACGGCCCTGAATTGAATTTAGTCAATTTTCTGGATCTTCCGATTCGGGTTTTGGGCGTATACAGATATACTAGTTGTCCTTGTTGCAGATTCTTATGCTTGCAATGCTTTAATCTATATGCTTCTTGCTTTTCTGCTGCCGTATACAAATTCTGTTCTAATAGGTTATATGCTTGTCTTAACCTGGCTACTAGGTTTTCAGAATAGTCGTCATATGAGAAATACTGTTGTCTTGGGGGTTGGTTGACTAAATCGATTGGGATAGAGATATCCCTGCCATATAGCAGATATGAAGGAGCAAATTTCGTCGCGCTATGAATGGATGTCCTGTATGCAAGCAAAAATGCCGGGATATGGACATCCCAATCACGTTGATTCTGGGCAACGAAATGTGATAAATAATTCTCAATGCTGAAATTTAATTTCTCGTTGATTCCGTTGGCATGCGCGCAATATGGCGTTACCGAAACAGACTTCACTCCCAATTTCTTCATTAATGATTTAAATATCTTTGATTCAAAATTTTGCGCTCTATCGTGAAGAAGGATGTTACAAATTCCATGACGCGCAAACACGTGCTCGAATATTGCATCGGCCACTGTAGTACTCTTAGCGTCTTTTAACGGAGCTATCTCCGCATAGCGAGTATAATGATCTACAGCTACCATCAAGTACTGGAATCCATTCTCCGTAATTGGCAAAGGACCGATAAGATCCACACTGACTTTGTCGTAAGGGTGTTTTGGCAACTCCGGCCGCATTAACGGTGCTTTATGTTTTGGCTTATAACCGCGCCTTTCTATGCATGACTTGCAAGAATCAACGTAGTTACGTACTTCGCTAAACATATTTTTCCAAAAATATTTTTCTCGCACTCGTGCAAATGTTTTAGTAAATCCAAAATGACCTGAGAAAGGGGCGTCATGGCAAAGAAATAAAACTTCTCCTTTTAATGCTTCAGGAACTACCAGTTGTTCAAAATATTGCTCTTGTGAGGAATTTCTATCTGGTGCCTGAAAATGGTATAACAGACCTTCTTCGGATAAGAAAAATTATCCTTTATCTTAGCGTTGCCAACAGTATACTGTTTCTTCCGTAAATCTTCTATGCCGGTTCGTAAATTTGGATCTGCCCACTGTAATTCCTTTATACGCTGCACTTGAGATGCATCCGGGGTAAAGGTTAATGCGTTAATACCTATCTCATTATCAATATGATTTTGTTCTCCCGATGAAAAATTGTCTGGAATTCTGCTCAGATAATCGGCTACGTAGTTGGTCTTGCCAGCTTCATATATTTTATGTCGATGTCATATTCTAATAAAGCCATGGCCCATTTTGCTAACCTGGCATTCTTATCACTAAATTTGTGTAAATATAGCAGAGGTTTATGGTCACTTTTGATGAATATCTTATTGCCTAACAAATAATGCCTCCAATGTCGGACGGCATTTACTATAGCCAATAACTCTCGCTCTATTGTAGGATAATTCTGTTCTGCCGGGTTTAATTTCCTCGACATGAATGATATTGGCACTAAATCGCCTTTGTCATCCTCCTGGCTAAGAACCGCTCCTAACCCATGTTGACTTGCATCGGAATGAATCATAAATGGCTTGTCGAATGAAGGATAAAATAAAGTAGGAAGCTTCAGAAGTTTTTCTTTAATTTCGTGGAATGATTTCTCCGCGTCCGGAGTCCACTTAAACCTCGTATTTGTCTTCTTCAGAAGATCTGTTAATGGCTTTGCCAAATCCGAATAATTTTCCAAGAATTTCCTGTAATAACCTGCCATGCCTAAGAACTGGCGTACATTTTTCACAGACCTGGGCTTGGGAAAATCTTTAACTTTATTAACATTATTCTCGTCCGGCTGAATGCCGTTTTTATCAATCACATATCCCAAATATGTTAAACTCTGTCGCATAAACTTACATTTCTTGGGGGAAAATTTGACGTTATGATCTCTGAATCTCTTAAATACTGCTTCTAATTTTTGTAAATGGGACTCGGGGTCCTTCGATGCCACTACGATGTCATCAACATAACATAGGATTGAAAACTGATTTAATCCAATTAATAAGGCATCCATTAACCTTTGAAACGACGCTGCCGAATTTTTCAATCCCATTGGCGACCTTTTATATTGAAATAGTCCACGATGTGACGTAATAAATGCTGTCTTATGGCAATCTTGGGGGGCAATCTCCTGTTGATGAAATCCCTTGGTTAAATCCAAAGTAGAAAATATGTTATTTCCCCTTAATTGATCTATTACTTCGTCGATTCTGGGCAGAGGATAAGAACATGGAATGGTAACTTTATTAATACCTCTCATGTCAATACACATCCTATAACTATTGTCTTTTTTTTTCACGAGGATAAGGGGGCTAGCGTATGGCGATGAACTTTCTTCGATAATGCCAGCCTCTAATAATTCATCCAGCTGTTGATCCAATTCCGCTTTTAATTTCTCGGGCACGCGGTACGGACGAGATCTTATGGGAACATCCGACGTGAGGTGTATTTCATGATAAATTAAATTTGTATGCCCCATTTCTTTCGTGGTTCGAGCAAAAACGTCGCTGTAGCTTAATAAAAGTTTAACTAAAGGCCTCCGGTAAGCTGGATCAACGTCGGCCAAATCGAAATCCTGTTCGGAAAGTGGAGGAGGAGACATTTTAGCCTGAGTCACAGCTCCCACGTGGTGTTGTGCTTTGAATTGAATCGCAGGCTCCACCGTTACTAATTTTGTATTTTTATTAATGTGCTGCGGCTCTTCTGTAACATTTGCTACTAATACAGAAATAATACCTTTTGAAGTAAGCGTATCAACACTTCTTCCTATTCTTAAACGACCCTGGGCAAATGCATTTATGGGTTGAACAAGTATCGGCATGTCAATATGGTTTCTCTCGGGGTCACATCGTGCTAAAATAACTCTTTCGGTTCTAGGGGGAATAATCTCTTTTCGCAATGCTCTGCCTAATTTCGTTCTACTTTTCTGAGTTTGTGGCTGTTCTTCTCGATCCGTATGTTGATCCTTAAAACTTATTTTTCCGCCCTGGGCATCAAAAATAATTCCATTTTGGGTTAAAATATCGTATCCCAAAATAATTTGGTAAGCAAAATGTAGAGGGGCCTTAGATACGTAAAATTTGTGAGTGACTCTTCTGTCGCCCATCATAATGGGGATGGTAAACGCTCCAATGATTTCTAATCTATTACCCGTAATTCCGGTAACACTTATGCTGTCAGCTATGGGATGGATTTTTACTTTACGCTTAATCTCTTGGATTGCGTCCTGCGTAATAATGCTTATACTTGCTCCTGAATCGAGTAGACCCAAAAATACTGCGTTTCCAATTTTTACCTCTGTCAGCGGCAAAGATGCATCCTCTATTATCTGACAATTATTAATAACTACTGGGACTGATACTTGGGGGTCTGGGCGCGCCCCGGAATCTACCTGGACCCTCTGAAGTTTAAATTCCCATTATTTGTCCTTCCTTGATATGCACCTCTTGCCTGCCCGGAAGCTTGTGAATGCGATGGAGCTTCCGCCCGTTGGTTTGGATTTCCCTGAGAGTTAGAATACCCCGCGCCATTTGTATCTCGCTGTCTATAATTCAAATATTGAGGCGCCGAACGGAACGGAGCTCTGCCTGCCTGTCTTTGATTTCTGAAATTATCTGTTCGCTGGGGACATCGCTTGACTGGGTGTCCAAATGTACCACATCCGAAACATCGCATATTCTCAAAATTCCGTGGGTTACTTTGAACGGAATTTCCATAATACTGGTTATCGACGTTCCTGCCTTGAAATGTTAAAAAACGATCTTCTGCTTGCTGCAGTCGCTCGCTCAATTCTTTGGATTCCTTCTGCAGCGTATTTACTACTGCTTCTTGTTGTACCATGTGCTGCTTAAACATGGCGCAAATTTCTGCCATTGGATCGGCAGATCCGCTTTCTTGCGGGACCGGATCTCCATAATCGGCGAAATTGACACTTTTGGACATAATGTGTCTGTTCGCCTCAGCCAGTATTGCATATTCCACTGCTTGTTCAAAATTACTCGGCCCTTTCGACAGCACTTCTTTTAGAAGATTTCTCTCTAACCCTGTCAAAAATTGCGATAATATTGCTTTGTCAGCAAGAGCATTAACTTGCTGATTATCTGTGTCGCCAATGCCTAAATATGAATGCGCTAATCCTCTTAGCCGCGATTCGTATTGTGCGACCGACTCATGTGGCCTTTGTTGGCATGAATTAAATTTCTGCATTTGTAATGTAATGGGTTGACTAGCGTCGAACCTTCGAATTACTGCTTTTTTAAAATTATCATAACTGGCAGTATTCCTTATATGCGGTGCTTCATTTAAAAATTCTAACGCCGCGTTTTTCATGCGGGCTTTTGCTGCAAACATTTTTATGCTATCTGACCAGTTATTAATGGCGGCCAGAGAGTCAATCGACTCGAAAAACTGCGTGGCCGAAACAAGTTTATCATTCCCTGAAAATTGGTAAATGAGTGGCAGCATTGATGCCATGGATTGTACTATATGGGGGGAATATGCAATTGTGGGAATTGTGGACGGGGCCGAAGCGCCGTGTGAGGAAGAATCTGACACAAAATTGTGTGGTGGGGAACCTGGCTCTGCCCTCTCGTCGTCTGACATATTTAATACCTAAGTTATACACTAATACCAATTAAAATAATATCTTTCCCTACAACATGCAATTGCGCTTTTACCTAACTCTTAGTAATGAAGATGTCAAAATAACACCTTAAGAAAACTATTGCATGATGCATACAACAAAAGAAAATAATGAACTGCTACACATGAAGAAAAGAAAACCCATTCAATCCGTACTGCGACGGGGAAAAATACGTGACAGCACGAATGGCTCAAAAGTCACGGCACCAATGTTATATTCAATTATTTGAAACGTTATAATCATAGGAATAATCATATGTTATAAACAAATATTTAGCTCATACCAATTCACCATAGTTATATACTTTATGAAACAATTCACCATAAATCTTCAAACGTTAATCTGTACCAACGTTACATTCTAATACAAAACACGTGTTAAAGTTATGAACAATGGAACACGTGTTGATGCTATTCATTGGAACACGTGTTACTGTCATCAATGTTAAATACAAGGTGTTAATTTTATTGTTATATTTATTATTATGAACAAATTATAGGTGCATCAGTTACAGATCATTTACCGATTAAATTTACTTTATCGTGCCTTTTTATAACTATGGGACTTTTGTTCTACAGTGATCGTATATGGACAAAAACGTGCCCCTTATATGTACTGGCATATAATAAAGCACGGCGTTGTGATTCACCTTTATCCCGTCACTGGAATGGTGGGGGAATAAAGGTGCCGCTCGTGAAAGAAATTAGAAACATAAACACATATTTTAACTTACACATACCTTAACTTATGTCTTGTGTGGTTATAAGGAAAACAAACAGGAGTCTTATGTGGAAGTAATAAAAATGGTTTAATACGTGAGATTTAGGAACACTAAGGTACCACGTGCGTGGGTGCAGCCGTTAGCAATACCTTACACATAAAATTTACTATTATTACGATTTTTCTCTATAACGTCTCCGATCATTTCTCCATACATCTATCTATATATATAAGTGCAAAGCTTAGTGATTCATTTTACTTCTAGTTCCTTTTTCTCCTATGCTTTACTTAAATGTTTTACCTAGCTAACTGGGTTTTCATTGTTTGATCATGACCAATACACACGCCACGTGCTCTAAATAGGGTTATGAATTAATTTAAGCAAGTACATGCAATAACAGGGAAAAGGAAAAATAACTTAACTGGTATTTCCATATGTCTTTCAGGTTTTTCAATCCAAATCTTTTTCCAATTGTCAGCGCTGGCAGTACTTCATCTATCTCTCGTCACATCGCTCGACGATCCGCTATTAACGTCTGTCCCTTGTCGCTACACGCACTCCACCCTGTTGACCAGTGAAGACCTTCTGAGCTTCACCTTGTCCGCGGATGCCAAGGTCACTTGACCAGTCTGGAATTCATCTAATCCGTCCGGGGAACGTTACTTCGCTCCCTCCTTGGGAACTGACCCTTCAACTTTTCCGACCCCCCTATATCCCCTGGGGCCTAAGTATCGTCACAAGGCTTGAGATTGCCTCCCGCTATCCCCTGGGGCTATCTATGCACGTGCATGTTGGACTAAATTTATTTTAAATAATTTTATTTCCAACAAGGCCCTGTGCACATCCTATGTCTGTGGCCCCCTCGATTAAAATTTTCGGTCAAACAGTCGAAAAGAATATTTACTGGTAAATACAAGCAGTAAAAACATTACAACATATCCCACATGCTAGTCAACTTTATAGCCAATGTATCTTGTAAAAGACGAGCATTCGCTTGAACTTCCCCGCACCCGCAGAGCTTACAGCTGTAACATTAATTACTCTGGAATTCTTTTTTGTTTTTGTTTTATAGTATCATTTATGCAGGGCCGGATGGAGCTTTTGCAGGGCCCGGGGCGAAATTTCATTGCAAGGCCCCGGAGCAAGCAATAAGAAATAAATCTCATATTTTAATAAAGTCGTTACGTGAAAGATGTCCGCAAATAATTCATAGGATGTGAAACCCACATATTTGCCTGTGACGGTGACGAATTTGCATCCCTCTGGGCTCCGGAGCTGAATGCTTTGCCGATTAAGGTACACCGACGGAATTTATCTGTGTAACTTTTCCTTTTTGACATGTGCTTCACCTCTGTAGTACTTCAAAACGAAAACTATCGTAAAGACAAAATGATTATCTTAAAGAAGCATTTGCTTTAAGCTCAAGAAAAAGACCAGAATATGCATTGAAAGTTCAGAGAGAGAGAGAGAGAGAGAGAGAGTAAAAACTGTTAAAATCTACGATTTTCTTTCCGAGGAGATGGGGTTGAGGTTATATTTTTACTTATTGTATAAAAACTGCTTCACAAAATGACAAAAAGCTAGGTGTGTAGCGAAAATTTTTGAATTGCGAATATTTTAGTGTAGAAATAATAAATAATAAATTCGTATAAATAGTTTTTTTCTCCTGATACATGTTTTAGTGATTGACATTTAATGCAAAATGGAGTAACTGACAAATTAGTGACTTTTTAAACTTTTATACTAGCTCATATGTTACTTTTTTAAGAAAAATTCCAGTAATGTTTTTAAAGTCACTGAATAAATGGCCTCCATGTGTAGCCCGAAACCAACTTTGATATTGTTCCTTTTTATTTTATTTAAATTTAAGTATCTGGTTTGCACGCAAATTGTTAAATATATAAAAGCAAGGGCCACAAAATGCTGAACTTAAATTTGCGATTTCATGAATTCGAAAAATATCAAGGTCGTTACAATAATCACTTGAAACCTATTCGAAAACCGGGCGACTGGAAACAAAAAAACAAAAAAACTTAAAAAAAAAAAGAAGCATCTTTTTAAGGGCCTCGCACCCGAAAACTTACACACAAAAAATAATAATTGTAAAACATTCTAACTAATTTTTTTTTTCTTAAACTGCGGGGCCCCTTAACGGCGCGAGGCCCGGGACGACCGCTCCAGTTACCCTTATGGTCCAGCCGGCCCTGCATTTACGGAATCAAATAACTATTCTCTCAGAGATATAATTTAAAACACCTAGTTTACCATAAATTTAATGGAAATGATGAACCATTGGTAGTTCAAGCTGTAAGAAGTAATCCCTCACAAAGTCTTACAAGAGCTATTCTGGTTATCCCTAGGCTGGAAAGAAGGACGGGGGACTTGTTGGATGAAGCCCCATGAGCTCGTTCCGTGGATGATCGCACCGGCGCATAAGAATATGGTTCTTTTGAATAGGGCGTGGGTGATGAGGTGAAAGTATTCTGTATCGATAGCAATATCGAAATAGCAAAGAATGTTATAGCGATTTTTACAGCTGATCACACACATTGTGGGATAAATTATTGCAACACTCCATGTAAATTATTACAACAGTCTTTAAATAAAGTAGTGTCAATTGCATTTCTTTTTTGTATTTTTATTTATGTAAAAATAAACCCCACATAATTATGAATATTGATTCACAATTTTAGTTCTCACAAGACTAATATTAATAATAAAAATATTTTTTAGTAAATTCTACATGTTTGCTGAAATGCTTTTCACGTATAATATACCGTATTGCTCCGCATATAAGCTGTTCCATTGCATTTTCATTGTTACAAATAAGGGGGAGATTAAGAAGTTACACTAGCCAATCACAGCTCAGAGCAACGCTTGTGCATTATTATACGAAAAAATAATAATTTAGTTTCCAAAATCTCATCCTAAATTTTGAAACCGAACTGTATAATACTGTAATTTCGTGCCATAACGGAAAATATACTTTGGTTCCAAAAATTTACATTATTATTAAGGTAGTTTGGAGGCCCCTCCAAATTCTGAGGCCCTGTGCACGTGCAGAAATCAGGGCCTGGTACTGGCTGTTATTTACTCTAGAGAAGGATCAACAGGCTATTAGGTAGGTACCTCTAATGTTTTGTTCATTGAGTGTATATATAGAGAGAGGGAGTAGATTGCGGTGAGATGATGCTGCGAAAGAAATTGAAAACCCATTATGTAACTATTGAATAGAAGAATACTTACTGTTGCTATGTGATTGAGATATATGGTGATACAGGAAATATTGGGTTGTCGGAAAAGTCATGACTTATTTTGGCACCCGATGGCGGTTGGGCGGTTTTGGAAGTACTAGAGGCATGCGCAGCTCTGTTATCGCTATGGCATTCGACAGGTGCCAGTTCTAGCTGCAGTCTAAAAGGAATAGTGAGCGATTTGGTTGATTTGCGGAGATTTGACATCAAGTTGAAGATGGAAGACCAAACTGTGCATTTTTGCCATGTTTTACTGTTTTACTTCCGTAAAGGGAAGAACGCGCGTCAAGCTTGTGAAAAGTTGCGTAACGTGTAGGGTGATAATGACCTACAAGAACGTCAGTGCCAGCGGTGGTTCGCAAAGTTCCGTGCTGGTGATTTAGACCTCAACGATGCTCCTCGGTCCGGGAGGCCCACCGAGGTTGATGACGACCAAATCAAGGCATTGATCGAGTAAAACCCACGTTACACGACACGAGAGATTGCAGACACATTGCACATCCATCATTCAAGCGTTATCGACCACCTGAAGAAGCTGGGATACGTAAGCAAGCTCGATGTGTGGTTTCCTCGTGAACTCAAAGAAGCTCAATTGACGGCGCGTATAAACATATGCGATATGCTCATTAAACGTGAGGAAAACGATCCTTTTTTGAAGCGACTGATAACTGGTGACGAAAAGTGGATTGTGTACAACAATGTGCTGCGCAAACGGTCTTGGCCCCGACGTGCTGCTTCGCCTCAAACGACATCCAAAGCAGACATTCATCAGCGGAAGGTTCTGGTCTCAGTGTGGTGGGATTTTAAAGGTGTCGTGTTTTTCGAGCTCCTACCACGGAACCAAACAATCAATTCGAATGTGTACTGTTGGCAATTGGACAGTTTGAACGAATCCATCATCCAGAAACGTCCAGAGCTCGTTTATCGTAAAGGTGTTGTTTTCCATCACGACAACGCGAGACCACACACAAGCTTGATCACCCGCCAAAAATTATTGGAGCTTGGGTGGGATGTGTTGCCACACCCAGCAAACTCGCCTGACATTGCACCGTCAGACTTCCACTTGTTTCGCTCTCTTCAACAGTCCTTGCGTGGTATAACGTTCAATTCAGATGAGGCTGTAAACCAGCACCTTGCACAGTTTTTAGACACGAAAGACAGGTCCTTCTATGAACGAGGCATTCTGCAGCTCACTGAAAGATGGCAGAAGGTTATCGAATAAAACGGGCATTGTATCATTGATTGATCTTTGCTTTTTCTATCAATAAATGACCTTTGCAAAACGTGGCTAAAATACGTCATGACTTTTCCGACAACCCAATAGTTTACGTCAGCAGGGCCGTATTAAGGCCTAAGTGGGCCCCTAGGCTAAAACATTTGAGTAAGCCCCAAGGCTTAAGACACCTGAGTGGGCCCCAAAGGACTTATGACGAGGAATCATTATGAAGTCCGTTAAAACACGGAACTGTGGCAGTATGCTTGCGATAATTAGTACGTAGTGCATTCTTCAAACTAATCTGCAGAGTTTTCATAATAAGTCATTGTATTTTTCATTGTTCTAATAAGAACATGAGTTAAAAGCTAAAGATTCCTAGATTTTTTTCATGGATTTTCTGATGATTCATCATTTTATACCTTTCTTAGTTCATCTTTTTTGTTAAATGCACTGCAAAGCCACAGGGAACTTCGACTATTAACGGTTCCAAGGGAAAACTGGAAGGTGTGGGTGGATGGTAGTGAAAAAGCTGAAGCTGTTTCGCCAACCCCGCTGTACACAGCGACAGGAAAACTTTACCCATGGTGGGTCACTGTCTTGAAATCTGTTCGTCTGCCAGCATCTGCTTCAGACGAAGTGGAAATTACACAAGACAAAAGTAAAACTATTTTATAAACCTCTCTGTATATCTATTATTTGCCTACGCATGCCTCCTGAGCCATTGGCCAGGGTGGGCCCCAAGGCTAGCTCCTATAGACCCCTCCCCTTCCTTAATCCGGCCCTGTACGTCAGTGGATTATATGGATGACTTTTGAACTTCTAGTGAGTGGGCCGTCCCAATGGCGCAGTGCTCTACGCGCTGGCTTCTGACCATTCGTGCAAGAAAGGATCCGAGTTCGAATCCTGGTGAGGCATGGATGTTGTGTTTCTCTTACGGCACTGGCTCTCTCCCTTTCTTGGAACCAGTGGCCCTAAATTAGGGACGGGCGACAGCTTATAGCCCATTTAGTTGCTCGCGGTGGTCGTTAAACCTTCAATTCTAGTGAGTTGAACAATGAAGGAATAAGTTGCTGTTACACGTAAGTGCTGAT
Source organism: Macrothele yani (assembly GCA_039090855.1). Lineage (NCBI taxonomy): Eukaryota > Metazoa > Arthropoda > Arachnida > Araneae > Macrothelidae > Macrothele > Macrothele yani. Next base: position 154,284,629 of record CM077011.1, read on the forward strand.
TCTTTGACTCTGGCTGTTGTTATTATTATTCCCCTTTTTATCGTAGTAATGAAATAAATGTTCAACAAGTTCAAAATTAGCTAAGAACATTAGTTAATTAAACAAGGGCAATCAAACTTTAAAACTCTACAATATCCCCTGAATTTTTTCTCGTATTTTATTAAGACTGTGAATTTTATTGAGAGTACTGCTTTAATTTTGGCAGGTGTCCTCTTCCTTCAGTTCAATATGATTAATTTTCACTTTTAACACAAAGTCCTAGGGACCATTCACTGATGTAATTCTGTCTTTCTTCATGCCTGGTCATATACATAAGACGCTAACACATCTTGTTCACATTGCTGATTTTTATTCTGAGACTCCGCGTAAACATTAACCGTAATCGATGAGTAAAAACTTGGACTATCAGAGATTCCGCATATCCTTCGTTTATCAGCTATTGAGCAACGTAATTTCGTAAACGTTTTTTCAACAGACCTACTGAGTGATGATAACGTTGTTGTTCTCCGAGACACAGTGACTTCAATGATACGTTTCCATTCGGAAAACAGGCTTTTCATTTCTTTTTCTTTTTTTATCAGTAAGATGGCCAAAAGTCAAATACACTACTTCCTTATGTAGGCCAATGGTTCGAACCTTGTAGGTCCACGTACCTCCGAGGGGTCGCAGAGTTCTCTCCCACTATTTTCAAAAAATATGAAAGGATATTACCATGCAATACTTGGCTGCTGATTTGAATTGATTGCAACTGAGAGCAAGTGAATTTATTTGTTCCTCTGAACTCACTATTGGGCAACTGAAATTCCACTTGAATTATTTTTGCGTAGGAGTAAACGATGTAAACTCCGTATCATCGTTTCCGGTGGTTATGCAATGCCGATTTGTGTACATGTGTGTGTGTGAAACAGTCAGAGCGCACGAAGTCAACAGGTTCAAGCATGCGATTACCAATTCTGTAAAGTTCTACAACGGTTCCACAAAAGTGAGTTAGGCAGAACAAATGCACTCGGAGTGAACTTTTGTTAAGCATCTTCCTGTGACGCACTACAGAGGTGAAGCATATGTCAAGACGACAAAGTTGCAGCTATGAATTCCGTCGGTGTAGCTTGATTGGGAAAGTATTCATCGCCGGAGCCGAAGGATTCGATCTACACTACCGGCAAATTTGTGCTTTTACATTGCCGCCCGATTGTGGAAATAGATTTACTGTCTGTTGGGTTCTTCGAAAAATGTGTGATGTTCTTTCCACACATCGTATGGAATTCCTTCTTCGCTTCGAGAAAGATGTAATGCCTCTTCCACACATCGTCTGGAATGAATGAGAATTCCGTCCTCAACCGAGTTACTTTATGCCCCGCCTTTCGGGGGGGGGTATGTGTCACGTACTACAAAGGTGAAGCACATGTCAAGACGGCGAGGTTGCAGTTATAAATTCCGTCGATGCAGCTTAATTGAGAAAGCATTCGGCTCCGGAGCAAAATGGTTCGATTTCTTCACCGGAAAATCTGTGTTTTCACCATCCTCCATATTTAATTTTTATCGAAGGGATCGAAATACTTGGCCAACATCCTTAATATTTCCTGCTCAGCAGTTAATTTTCCTATCTCTCCGACTCAACCAGCTTTCGCTGAATCCCCTATACATATATCTGTCTATCTCCACTACTATTTATACAGCACGTTTAAGGAGACAGGGGGCACTGAGACCGAACAGCAGTTTTGGGGCCCCAGTATTAGTGGCACATCTAGGATTTAAATATGGGTGGACGAATAAAAATACCCGGGAGAAAACATTCCCAAAATATGATGAGGAAGCCATAAAAATATCCCCGCCATATTGAAGTGTGTATCCCATGATTCATGGACGAATGAGTGGTAACAAGAAAATGTAACAAGAAAGACGACACCGAATTTTCGGATGTAATGAGCACGTCTTTTGAATCCGTTCTGATGTGAATTAAATTTATCAAAGCTATTCAAAGTCAATGGAACCGGTTTGGAAAACAATCAACTTGTTCCAAAAATCGATAAAACATCCAGAAATAGAAACATCTACTTAGTTCCACCAGAGGCTAACAAGTTAGTAAAATCATGCAATGCATTGATTATGATACGCTTTCCAACATACCAGAAATCATTACTCAAGTTATGAGGATAATATCTCGGTCTTGTGCCCTGAACTTTAATCCCATTTCGAATATATTCTATAGAACCGGTTCAGTATACCTCCGAAATAACATGATAAAGTTTTGTCGGAATGAAAGCATTTTTACGTAAGTTATGATGCATAAGGGCTATGGAATAGATTTCGCTCCTGTGTCACAACCTTTGACCCCATTTCGCCCATTTTCAATAGGATTCGTTGACCCCATTTCGCCCATTTAATAGGCAGGCACCTACAACATACTAACATTTCATCCAGATCGAAGAATTTTTACGTAAGTTATGACGCATAATGGCGATGGAAGTGATTCTGCTCCTATGTCCTGACCTTTGACCCCATTTCGCCCATTTTCAAAAGGGTTTGTCCCCAGGTGGTCCCCTACCATATACTAAAATTTAATCGAAATCGAACCTTTTTTACGTTAGTTATGACGCATAAGAGCAGTGCAATGGATCCCGCTCCTATGTGCTAACCTTTGACCCCATTTCGTCCACGTTCAATAGGGTTCCTTCCCAGGTGATCCCCTTCCACATACTAAAAGTCAATCGAAATCGAACGATTTTTACGCGAGTTATCGTGCGGACGAACATACGCACACAAAGTGTGACGTAATGAGGCAGATGGGAATCGCGACTATCTGCTCGCAAGAGTGTGACGTCATAAAACTTTAATAGGATTCACACACAACGTGTGACGTAATGAGACAGATGGCGTGACCGCGCGCCAGCATATCAAGCGGGAGATTGTGACGTCATAAGATCGTCCCCAGGTGGTCCCCTACCACATAATAAAATTTCATCGAAATCTAACCATTTTTACGCACGTTATGACGCATAAAGGCAATGGAATGCATCCCACTCCTATGCCGTGACCTTTGAACCCACTTCGCCCATTTTTAATAGGGGTCATTCCCGGGTAGTCCCCTAGAATATACTAAAATTTTATCGACATCGAACCATATTTAGGCAAGTTATGACGCATAAAGGCAATGGAATGGATCCCGCTCCTATGTCGTGACCTTTGACCCCACTTCACCCATTTTCAATAGGGGTCATTCCCAGGTGGTCCTCTACAATATGCTGAAATTTCATCGACATCGAACCATAATTACGCAAGTTATGATGCATAAGAGCAATGGAATGGATCTCGCTCCTATGCCGTGACCTTTGACCCCATTTCGTCCATTTTCAATAGGGTTCGTCCCCAGGTGGTCGTCTACCACATACTACAATTTCATCGAAATCGAACCATTTTTACGCGAGTTATCGTGCCGACAGACGGACGGACGGACAAAGCGATAATGCTTTTTTTTACAAAAGACGTGCTAAAATTGCATGGTTGAAAAACGGATACCAGTTCATTTCTGCTTTAACCCCTTCCCCCTGGGTTTGGCTTGTTGAAATTATATCGAAGTAGTGGGCAAAATGATATGATCCAAATATAATGATTCAAACAAATTCTTGACGTATGAAAATTACCACCAATTACAAATGTGTACAAAAAAACATTTGTAATGCCTTCGAAAGATTTGAGGATGGATTGGGGGCGACTATACTTTTTGCGGACTCCTTCTAAAAAAGCTGAATTTTTTTTCACAAGGCAGTTTCTTATAGTTTTTGCTGTGCTATCTGCAAAAAAAAAAAAAAACCCAAAAAAACTGTAGAACTTTGTCAATTCTTCAAGCATCCTGCATAAATCTCGGGCCCTTGTAAAATGCGGGGCCCGGGGCTGCACCCGCCCTCTTAAATGGGCTCTGGCCAGTTATCCCCCCCCCCCCTTCTGTCTCGAAGCAACGCTTCCTTCCGAAGCCCTCTTTTTCCTCCAAAACCTTCTTCTTAAGGCTTTTTCTTTCTACTCTGCTTTTCTGACGATGTCTCTGATTCCACCGACCGAGTCCGTTTCCCGATGCCAATGTACTATAGCATCGTCCCCTCTCAAGCGTACCATTCGCTGGCCGAAGCAATCATCCTATCACTAAAAGAATGGAAACAGGAAGCTCCTTGGAACGCCTCCGTTTCCTTCGACTCCGACTATCTCCCAATAAAATCAATTAATGTAATATAAATACCGGCGCACCTGGTGCACTGCAATCCAAACAGCAAAGAATTCCGTTAAAAAACAACAACAAGAAAGATGACACCGAATTTTCGGGTGTAATAAGCACGTCTTTTCAATCCGTTCTGAGGCAAATTAAATTTATCAAAGCTATTCAAAGTTAATGGAACCGGTATGGAAAACAATAGTATCTGACGAAAGAAAGAAGTTTTTCAATCGGGTTTTTAATCCCTCAGATATTGCTGTAAACGGAATCGTGAGCTTACGAACTCTTAGAAACAGAGATATCGACAAAAATAAGATGTGACTTTACGTCCCCTGGTGGGAAAACCATGCATTATTTTAGGAAGAAAGTATTCTCAAAAGGTTTATCCGTATAAGAGGTATCGGTCCAAGAAAAAAAAATTAGTCGAGTTTTCAGGAGCCCAGATTTTGCAACAAGTACTTCAGAAGCAGAAATTAACACTTATGACCCCTGGTGGCTAAACCATTCTTTACCAAACATTAGAAATTATGTGAAAAATATTTTCCACCAGGTCTTGTATGCGATACAGGAAGAATTTTTCAAATCAGAGCTTTAGGAGCAGAAATAACGAAGAAAACGCAATTTACCTTTGTGCCCCCTAGCGGAAAGTATATGATTAACTTGAAAATTTTGAATTTATAGGAAAAAAATTTCGCATCGGAAACACTATCCAACAAAGAAGGAATTTTTCAAATCGTACTCTTAGAAGTAGAGATATTGACAAAAATAAGATATATATCTACGCCCCCTGGCGTAGAAACGATGCATTTTTTCAAGAAGAAAATTTTCCTAAAAGGTTTGTCGACATGAGTAGTATCGGTCAACAAACGACTTTTTTCAATCGAGATTTTAGAAGCTCATATTTTGCTGCACATACAACAGAAGAGAAAATTAAGACTTACGCCACCTGGTGGCCAAACCATTTCTTACAAAAATTAGAAATTATGTGCAAACGATTTCCCATCAGGAGCTGTATGCGGTGCAGAAAGGATGTTTCAAATCGGATATTTAGAAGCAGAGATATAGGGGATCACGCAATTTACATTTACGCCCCCTAGCGGAAAGTCTATGAATTACTTGAAAATTTTGAAACTATATATGAACCACATGTCACACTAGAAACACTATCCAACAAAGAAGGAATTTTTCAAATCGGACTCCTAGAAGTAGAGATATTGATAAAAATAAGATATACGTCTACGCCCCCTGGCGTAGAAACCATGCACTATTTTAAGAAGAAAATGTTTCTAAAAGGTTTGTCGACATGACTAGTATCGGTCAACAAACGACGTTTTTTTCAATCGAGAATTTAGAAGCTCATATTGTTCTAGGAAGCAAAATGTATAAAAGTTAGAAAGGCTGTAAGACCTAGTGACATGATATCTCTCAAGCTTTGCAATGCAACACTACAAGATGTCTTTCAAGCATTGAATTGGGAAGAGTGGGGCATAAATATTAATGGAGAATACTTAACCCACCTTCGTTTTGCTGAAGACATAGTTATTTTTGTAAGTACCTCTCAAAGCTCTAAAGGAACTTGCTGACGAGAGTGAAGAAGTGGGATTAAAAATGAAGTTACAGAAAACAAAAATTGGTTTTTCAAACTTTTACAAGAACTGAAGATTTAACGTTTGATGGAGCAAATCCAGGAGTAAGATATTCATTGTCAACCATTATCAATTCACTGCTGAACGAAGGTCTACCCAAGTTCCACAACTGTCTATCTTGAGTCAGTTTCTTCCATGTCACTTCGGCATGCCTTCGAACTTTATCTGCCCATCTCCCACGTAGTCTTTCTTCTTCTGGGTCTTTTTTCTATCCCTTGGTATCCAGTCTAATATTTCAGTTGCTTATCAGTGGTTCGTTCTTCTACAATATGTCTAGCCAATTACTACTTCAGGGATTTTACTTTCATCACGAAGTCTTCCGCCCTTGTCAATTTTCTGATCCACAAATTCCTCTTCTTATCTTTTCTGGTTTCACCAAGCATGCATATCTCCAGGCTTCTTTGTCTACCTCCCTTGAAAATGCAATCAGGTCGAGCAGTTTTGTGTCGACCTTCCTTGAAAAAGCAATCTGGTTGAGCAGTTTTCTACTTTCCTCGATAAAGCAATTTAGTTAAGCAGTTTTCTGTTTACCTTCCCTGAAAAAGTCATCTGGATGATGTGCGAAAGCTTGGACACGTTGATTTACATTCTTACCCCAATAAATGGGATTACTAATATAATTTTACTATTTCACCCATAGTTGGTGTACAATTCCTCTTTATTAATTTGAGTAGATTGTATTGATTATTTAACTGAAACTGCAGTTGTCAAAAGCGGACTGGGTAGAGGATATTTTGGAATGGATTGGGATTTTAACGACCACCGTGGGCAACTCAGTGGGGTGTAAGCAGTGGCCCGTCCCTAATTTAGGGTCACTGGTTCCACGGAAGGGAGAGAGCCAGTGCCGTAAGACAAACACAACATCCATGTCTCACGGGATTTGAACCCAGACTCAACTCGAACGAATGGTCAGAAGCCATTACTCAGACCGCTGCGCCACTGGAACTGCAGTAGAGGATATTAGCCAGAAGGTACGGGTCTTAAATTTGAAAACGAGAAAGGGGAAGGAAATGTACCAAAACCAGGGTTTGGCTCAACAGAACGCATTTGCTGAATAGGTTTTTTTTTTCTTTTTTTTTTTTTTTTTTTCTGATGCTGTCAAAATGGTAATCAAATTTTGCCGTTTTAGTAGAACTTGGTTTTCTTCTACAAGAATATTGAAGTATAGCATAATGCCTGCTGGCCCAGAATATGGCGCCCCACCAGGAATTATTCGGGCATCCCGGCTGTCCAACCCGCGCCTGGTCAAATGCAAATTTGTCATTAACTTTTTCGTCTTCTTTCTTTCTTTATTTTTTTATGACTGATCACTGATTTAAAATGACAAGTAGTAATTTTACTATTACTGCTACTACTACTACTTATAATAATAATAATAATAATAATAATAACAGAATATTAACAGAACTCTGAGATCAAGTATGACCCAACATCGAATGAGACTTCCAAAGATGCCGTAGAGGGCATCATGCTTCCACAAGAAGAAGGAGGATTAGGCATTCTTGATACAAAACGCATTCACGATGCGCAAATTTGGTCACTGAGGAAATACATACTTTCACTCCGAATGAAATGAGAACAATATGTTTGATGCCATATGTACTGCACACAAAGAGAACACTCCACTAATATTAAGTAAACCAGATTCTTAAATAGAAGAGTCGTCTGCGGAAGACCAGGTTCAAAAATGGGAGCAAAAGGAACTTCATGGGGCTTATCCTAACCAGTTAGAGACGCCAGAAGTTGACAAGAAATCCTCAAATCAGTGGCTGAAGCGAGAAAAATTATTTGGAGAGGCTATTGGGTGTTCAAGATAAAGTGATCGCAACCAAAAATTATAGAAATAACATTTTAAAGGAGGATCTGCAAAATGACAAATGTAGAAGATGTGGTATGTGCAGTTAGACCATTTAACACATCTGCTGGAGTTGCACCACGCTAGCAAACGTTGATTACATGCAGCTACATAATAATTTTGCTAAGATGATACATCAACAATTAGCGCACGATAGAGAACTATCAGTGTCAGAAGTACCATACTATGAACATCAACACACTGAGGTACTAGATAATAAACAACACAAATTATATTGGGAACGTGAGATTAAAACAGACGTAACCATCTCTGCCAATCGTCCATAGTACTATATGACAAAAGGCAAAAGGAAGCAGTCTTTCAGAACACAAAAACAAAGATCAACAAGTATATGGAACTAGCTGCAAAGATTAAACAAATGTAGAAGCTGAAAACAGTTCACATACGTCTACTGATTATTTCTGCAATTGGTATAATTCCTCAGACTTTTATAACCTAGCTTGATGTTTTAGGTCTACAACAATTAACGCCCAAAATCCAAGAAGCACTAATTCTCGATACGTGCCACATCGTACGACGATTTTTAAACTGTGTGAGTGAGTGACCATGTCTTTACTTGAGTTCATGTGCGTAATGACAAATCGATGCCATCGATGTAGATGAGAAAATCAGATAAAATATAATAATAATAATAATAATCCGAACTTAGGAAAGGCTTAGAAATTCGTTTTTTAAACTTAAAGGGAAAACTAACTTCCGAATTATTTTAAGATTATTCGGGGAGCTTTACATATGATTGGTGGAGGTACAGCCCAACCAATCTGGGCTGCCGACTTCCTTGACTGTATACCAGACAAACATTCAACTATTTTTTATTTTTATTTGGGGGGGGGGGGGTCATTGGCACAGACTATGGGGAGGCAAGGTGATTCTTGAACCCCCAATAATTTTACTGGGGGACAGTGCCTACCCAATATATTTCCTCCTATTTAATTAAATACGCTTTTGTTTTTGTGTGTGTGTTTGTATCATTTTCGAAATGCGTAAGTTGAAATATTTCTATAGAGAAAAAAATGTTTTCCTATGCTATTCGTGTGCTGTGCTAATTGCAAAAAAACGCATCTTTTTCTTTTATAGAAATACATTATTCTACAGAGACAACCCATAAGTAAATAGACACCCTTAATGGTGTATAAACTCCTGTGTTGTATGGTAATGACTGTGCCAATTTATCTTTCCTTTTACAGATTGGTGTGCAATGACATATTCCCGAAGACAAGAAGGATGCCCCGAACCCCTGGTGTCGAAAAATTGACTGATTTCCAAAGAGGGCGTATTGTCGGACAATACGAGGGTGGTCGAAGCCAGAAGCAAATTGCCCGAAAGCTGAGTATTCCACTGCCCACCGTCAATCGGGTGATTGTGCAGTTCAACACGGAGAATAAGGAAACTGTTAAGTCACGTTCAGGTCGACCGGGACCAACAGCACGACAACTGAGGTCTGCAAAACGGGTAGCGGAAAAAAATCCCCGTTGCACGGCTGCAGATATGGCAGAACACCTGAAAGTGAGTCGTATCTGCATCAGCTAGGCTATCATGGCAGAGCTGCCAGGCGGAAACCACTTCTCACCGCAACCAATATTGCGAAAAGAAAACAGTGGGCAACCACTATGGTGGGACGTCCGTTGAGCTTTTGGCATCGTGTCATCTTCTCAGACGAGTCCTCCTTTGCCCAAGTGTCATGTAGCGGACGCATATGGATGTGGAGAAAGCCCAGTCAATAATTTCACATGAACCGTCTGCAACCAACCGTCAAGCACGGCGGATTTTCCGTTATGGTGTGGGGTTACATTTGGAGCACAGGACGATCAGACTCGTGGAATGTGTGGGCAATATTAATGTCGAAAAATATATTGCCATATTGCAGACGGGTCTTCTACCAATATTCCCTGGTGGGCTGCTGAACAAACCTTCCACTCTGTTCATGGAAGATGGAGCTCCTTGCCACACTGCTAAAAGGACCCAAGCTTGGCAGGCACAAAACGGCATTCAGAAGCTCCCGTGGGGCAGTCAGTCACCTGGCATGAATCCCATAGAACATGTCTGGCATATGCTTGATCTTGCAGTGAGACGACGTTCACGAAAACCTGCTTCCCGCGGAGAGCTGTTAGAATGTTTGCGTGCTGAGTGGGCCAACATTCCACAGGTCAAGGTAGCAGAACTCATTGATTCTATGCCCAACCGGGTTAATACTTTAAAGACAGCAAAGGGTGCGGCAACTAAGTTTTAATATGCATGTTTGACATTTGTATCAAGTGTATACTGTGAAGTAAAGTTCAATGTTTGAGAATCAGCAGGGTGACTATTTAGTTATGGGTTGTCTCTGTATATATCATGGACCAAGCTCCACCTTATGAGGCCAAAGCGATTTATTTCCCAAAAATTAATAAATGAAAAAATAAGTAAACACGTTTTTCCCATATTCAGCATTGATCATTTGATACAAAACTTAGTTGCCAGCCTTGTGTTTGACATGTTCTCATGATATATTGTAAATGTTTAAAACAATTATCAAAAATAAAATAAATAAATAACAATACAGAGAAGTATAATTTCTAGCGCTTTTATTTATCTATTTATTTTCTGCGCTTCTCGTTCTTTGATTGAGTAACGGCGCTAATTTGTAAAATATTTTTTTTTATAAACGTTCGGAAATAAAATCTCTGGATATTTTTATAAAATCACAGGCTGAATTTTTTTTTTTTTTAATATTAATATTCAGGAAAAGAATACTTCTGATTGCTTGCTCATTTGCTGATGAACAATTACAATTGCGTTTTAAAGTATATGTCGAAACTCGTAGTTTATCTTTTCGTCCACTTTTTTTTGTGTGTTCCTCATGAAAGTGGAAGAGATGTACCTCTCCCACGTCTGATCTCTTGACGTCTGCCCCCTCCCTCCCAATAATTTGGTAAAGTCACCGCCCCTGGTAGAGGTGACTTTTTTATTTTGTGCCAACAGTTGTTTCGTCACAAAATAAACAAGTTAGTAAAATCATGCAATGCATTGATTATGATACGCTTTCCAACATGCCAGAAATCATTACTCAAGTTATGAGGATAATGGCTGTAGAATAAATCTCGCTCCTATGACCCGACCTTTGACCCCATTTCGATGATATTCAACATAACCGGTAAAGTATACTTCCGAAACAACATGAAAAGTTTTGTCTCAATCGAAGCATTTTTACGTAAGTTATAACACATAAGGGCAATGGAATGGATCTCGATCCTATGTCCCAACCTTTGACCCCATTTCACCCATTTTCAATTGGGTTCGTCTCCAGATGGTCCCCTACTACATACTAACATTTTATCGAAAACGAACCATTTTTACGCAAGTTATGACGCATAAGGGCAATGGAATGCATCCCGCTCCTATGTCCTGACCTTTGATCCCACTGCGCCCATTTTCAATAGGGTTCGTCCCCAGTGGTCCTCTACCACATACTAATATTTCATCGAAATCGAACCATTTTTACGCGAGTTATCGTGCGGACAGACGGACAAAGCTGGAGCATTTACGCTTCTTCAACCTACGGTTGGAAGCGTAAAAAATGAACTAATCATATTTTAGGCGGGTACGCTCGTCATCAAGTGACTATTCAAAAATGCAACAAAAAAAATGCTGTATTAAGTTTAAATTTTGAAGGGAAAAACATGCGAAATCAGCGTTCCGCTGCTTATACTGTACTACGGCATCAACTCCAAGCAACTGACACAACTCACGTTTTGTCCTAGAAGAAAATAGGAGTAATGCGTAATACGCACACAACGCGTGACGTAATGAGGCAGATGGTCGTGAGAGTGTGACGTCATAAAATTTTAATAGGATCCACAAACAACGCGTGACGTAATGAGGCAAATGGCGTGACCGCGCGCCAACATCTCAATCGCGAGTCGATCGTGAGGGTGTGACGTCATAAGATTTCTAAGAATGGGAAACATTAATAGGACGACACCATGACACTAAAAACATGGTAACTCGGGGTGGTTATTTAACCCACTAAACGAATTTTTCCAAAGTCGAGATCAATCTAAATCGATTTCTAGTACCAGAAAACGGTAGGTTAACCACTTTCATCAAAATTCTTAGAGCCGTTTTCAAAATAAAATTTATATATATACAAGAATTGCTCCTTTAATAAGGTGTGATGTGATGGAATGCATCCCGATCCTATGTCCTGACCTTTAACCCCACTTCACCCATTTTTAATAGGGTTCGTCCCCAGATGGTCCCATACGACAAACTAAAATTTCATCGAAATCGAACCATATTTACGCAAGTCATGACGCATAAGGGCAATGGAATGCATCCCGCTCCTATGTCCTGAATAGTGTTCGTCCCCAGGTGGTCCCCTACCACATACTGAAATTTCAGCGGAAATCGAAACATATTTACGTAAGTTATGACGCACAAGGGCAATGGAATGCATTCCGCTCCTATGTCCTGACCTTTGACCCCACTTCACCCATTTTCAATAAGGTTCGTCCCCAGGTGGTCCCTTACAACACTAAAATTTCGTTGAAATCGAAACATATTTACGCAAGTTATGACGCATAAGGGCAATGGAATGAATCCCGCTCCTATGTCGTGACCTTTGACCCCAGTTCGCTCATTTTCAATAGGATTTGTCCCCATGTAGTCCCTTACCACATACTAAAATTTCATTGAAATCGAACCATATTTACGCAAGTTATGGCCCATAAGGGCAATGGAATGAATCCCGCTCCTATGTCCTGACCTTTGACCCCATTAACCCCATTTTCAATAGGGTTCGTCCCCAGGTGGTCCCCTATAACATACTAAAATTTCATTGAAATCGAACGATATTTACGCAAGTTATGACGCATAAGAGCAATGGAGTGGATCATTTGACCCCAGTTTGCTCATCTCAATAGGGTTCGTCCCCAGCGGGTCCCTTACCACATACTAAAATTTCATTGAAATCGAACCATATTTACGCAAGTTATGACGCATAAGGGCAATGGAATGAATCACGCTCCTATGTCGTGACCTTTGACCCCATAAACCCCATTTTCAAATAGGGTTCGTCCCCAAGTGGTCACTTACCACATACTAAAATTTCATCGAAATCGAATGATTTGTACGCGAGTTATCGTGCGGACAGACGGGCGGACGGACGGACAAAGCTGGAGCATCTACGGTTGGAAAGCTTAAATAAAAATGGCAGGAGCCATCCCATGTCATCCTTCGGTGTTCGCGGCTGCAAAAATACTTTTCAAAATCTAGGGGAGCGGTTGTCAAAATTTCTGAATCCGCCACTGTCTGAAATCAATGGAGTATATGAATCACTGGGACTATAAAAGTAACTAATCGTGATTTCGGCCAGGCAGAGGTTATGAAATGCAGCAGGATGTTATTGCGTTAATGAATGTTTCCGTTGAGAGATAATTAGGATCTTACCAGCAAATTAAAAAATTGTTATCTGCATCTAAATAAATCATTCTCGAGATGACACAAACGGTTGCTCACGACCTTGGCTTCAAAAAATAAAGGCTCCCCAGTGGGGCACACTGTAAAGAGTGTATTTCAAGCGGGGTTTTTAAAGTAGTGCCGCGGGTGGTGTAGTGGTCAACGTTCGTGACTGCCACGGAGAAAAAAACCTCGGGTTCGATCCCAACAGGTACGAACGCTCGAACCACTAAATATCGGCCGTGCGTCGGATAGCACGTTTAGTCGTCGGACCCCAGGTAATAAATAAGGGCGTCTTCCTCCCCCTTTCTACCTCACTTCCGTGTCACTTTCCTATCGGGCACTCTAGCCCAAATCTCCTAGTTTCCTATTTCTAAGGGTTGTGTAAGACCTGGGGTCAGACACTCCCTTCCTAAGATCCTCTACATATGATCTGATCTGAATGGGTCTGTGAAGTCCCTGTATCCCTCTACCCCGAAAGCGGGGGGGGGCATAGAGATTACTACAGTGAACTCATAGAGAACTTTCTCAACCATTCAACTAATTAGCAACGTATAACGAAGTAAATTTCTCCGTCATTTTTGGTCTACGCCGGGATTCGAACCCGAGGCCGCTTATTCCGCAACAAGTCGCTCTACCAACTGAGCTACGCAGACGTTTTATTCTGATTCCTATCTGCCTTTATGTCGTGTGCGTCCTACTGGCAGGTACGTCACATCTCCCCCCCCGAAAGAGGGCCGGGGGCATGGTCCACGGGTCAGCCGTGACCATGAATCGTTGCAGGCAGCCATCCACTGTAGAACGTGCACTTGAGAACTCCCAGTCAATCTGCTGTGTGGAATGCAACATCACACATTTTTTATTTTTCGAAGCGCTGGAGAAGGAATTCTCTGATTTTTCCTGTCTCGCGGTGTGGAAATAACATCACACCAACGCGAGATTTTGAACGGTCGGGTCATCCGGATAGCTCGGGTGCCATTATAACGAAGTAAATTTCTCCGTCATTTTTTATCTACGCCGGGATTCGAACCCGAGGCCGCTTATTCCTGAACAAGTCGCTCTACCAACTGAGCTACGCAGACGTTTTATTCTGATTCCTATCTGCCTTTATGTCGTGTGCGTCTTACTGGCAGGTACGTCACAAACGGTCTCGAAAGTAAAACACTTATCACTTTCACACAAATAAGAGGATCAGGTTGCGCTTCCTGATAAATCAGTCAGCATAGCTGATCCCATTCAAAACCAAGGAAAACTAACTAAAATTGCATTCTCACACTTTCACTCTCTTTCATACACAGTAAATCCAACAGACAGGCCAGCTCCAGAAAGTGGACCTGAAAGTAAACCATGCTCCAAAGTGGTTTAGAGAAGAAAAAAAAAGAAAACATATTCATTCACTATAGGAAAGACAAGTCATATTCTTGTCCTCCAAGACAACAATAATAAAAAAAAAACTCTCCCAAAGGGGGAAGATCTCAAAGGATATCTCTACTTATATAAAACGCATAGCCAATGACATTCACTCATGAATTTTGAATTTAGAACCATTTAAAAATGGGATCTTCTGATGTGCCTCTGACAAAAGGCCAAGGCATCCAGGTACGGGCGAACTTCTTTCTTAGGTGTTTCCAGTCCAATAGCATACGATTTCTGATATTTCTTTTTACTGCCCAGAGAGTCGCCCAATGATGTCTTTTATTCAATTCACAGTGAATAACTCTGTTCCTTTCAAAACAAATTTGGTAAGATGTTTCAACAGAGATAAACATGGTTTTTCTTTTTGAGATTTGGATGCAGCACAAATGCTGAAATAGAATCAGATCTCCCACTCCCGCAGGATCAAAAAAAGAAGCATTAAAATTTCGGTCAGTCAAAAGTATAGTAATAGCTCCTACCACACAGCCTACACATTTCTTTCATAATTTGAGGATGAAGAAAAATGGATGTTTAAGAATTGGTACGCATTTCAAAGCGATTTTTCAAACTTTAAACTGCTGGCCAAGATTCTTGATCACCCACGTCAATTACATGGTTCTGGGTAATAAATCGCAGTCTTTTTTTTATTTCTTATCTTCGTGTGAAACCTCTTCTAATTCCGCTGTGTTATTATTGGCCTCGCCGCCTACGCCTGAAAAGTTTCAATCATCGTCAGGTTCTTCGGAAGACAGGGTGCTTTGCTTGCCGGATGAGCCTGGGAAAGTCCAGACACCGTTAAACGAACTGCGTTGCAGAAGGAAATGCCTTTCTGTGATGGGAACATTGTCAACATAAGAGGGAAGGAAACCGTGACAACATGTCCATCCGCAGAACGGTGAAAACCATACAGACGGAAGTAGACAGGATTGCTGTTCGTTCGATGCGACGACCTTCAACATTCGTGCCAAAAATTTTAATAACGAGGAAAAAATATTTTTCCCCATTCAGGTGCTGTTATGTAAAACAACCCAAACGGCTTTTTACTATCGACGGTTTGAATACCCACAGGTTATTTGTGATATTTTTTTTGTTTGTTTGACGGAGCAGTAGTACAGTCAGAGATTCATTTATGGGCGGAAACAAAGAATAAAATATATATATATATATATATCATCATCATTGTCAACCATTATCAATCCACTGCTGGACGAAGGTCTCCCCAAGTTTCTTCCAAAACAGTCTGTTTTGTGCCAGTCTCTTCCATGTTACTCCCGCATACTTTCGACTTTCGAATTTCATCCGCCCATATATATTCATACGTATTAGTAAAAGTTCAATCTATACATCAATACATATACTATATTGACAAAAGTCACCGGATACCTAGAAGAGAAACACAGCATAACATTTATTGACATACATTAGTACGTTGTCGGTCCACCTTTGGCCTTAATGCATGCACTAACCCTTCGAGACATGCTTTCGACAAGGTTTTGGAACACAGCGATAGGTATGCGCTTCCATTCAGTACATAATGCTGCCGCTAATTGTTGCTTAGTAGTAGGCGTTAGTTCCAAACTTCTTATGCGGCGCTCTAATTCATCCCATAGCTGTTCTATGGGATTAAGATCAGGGCTCTGTGCTGGCCAGTCCACACACGATACAGAATTATCGTCAAACCACGCCGTAACAGTCCTTGCTTTATGGCTCGGTGCATTATCCTGCTGGTACCAACAAGGCTCGGTTCCATAGTATTGCCACAGAGTTGGTAGGGTATAATTGTTCCGAATATCGAGGTAGATGTTCTGGTTAACATGTTTGTCCACGATAACCAATGAGACGTGGCCATATCACGAAAAACACCTTTACACGAGTACACTGCCAGCTACAAACTGGACCGTAGGAACAATACACGGTGGTAAATAGCGTTCCCCCGACTGCCGCCATAACCACACACGGCCATCAGACGGATGGATCATGTATCTGGATTCCTCAGACCATAGGACTCGTTTCCATTGACCAACGGTCCACAATAAATGTTCTATACACCATGCTAAACGACAAGTAGCATTCCGAGTAGCGATGAAAGACTTATGAGCAGCCGCAGGACCACGGTAACCCATGGAATGAAGCTCTCTTCGAATGGTACGTGTACATACCGAGGTTCCAACGTTTTTATTCACCTGTACACTGAGTTCATGTGCAGTACTCCGTCGATTAGATGCAACGACTCTCCTGAGGCTTCGACGTCCTCTATCGCTGATTTCTTTGGTTTGCCGGTACGTTTTGCTGCTTCAGACACGCCATGTGTCTTCCACTTATTCAGTACATCCAAAACAGTTGATTTGTGTATGTTTAAACGCCTCTCGGTTTCTCTTACGGACAACTCACTAATATAACACCCAACAATCTTTCATTTCTCAAAGTCAGTTCTCTCCCGCCGCGACATTTTCACTCAACCTCACAGTGTGATATATGATCACGGTCAGGTCAGGATCAGCGTCATTTTCTTGTAGGACTTCCGTCCACAGGGAGTAGAGTTTAGGTCCCAGCCACCTACAGCGAGATCGCCTTTTGGGCAGGACACAGAAACGGAAGGAATGAGAGCAAGTCTAGCGACTTTGACAGAACAGTTTGTAGTGAGATTAGAGTACAGTAGATGGCGCCACCGTACAAGTACGATATTGCACGTAGAGGGGTGAGAGAATTTCAGGTGGGGTATAGGAAAGGATACCCATTTAACCAGTGGGTCCAGCCTGGGGGCCGTCACTTAACGTGCTCGTCCGATGCACGGCGGATATTCAGCGATTGTTAGTAAATCACACCATCTCTGAAAGATCAGCCCAGGCTTGAACGTGGGGACCCAGCATCGATAGTCTGAAACACTAACCACTAAGCCATCCGCGGCTCTATGATCACGGTCGGCTGCAGGCTCCTTTTTATACCGTTTGCAGTTGTACCGCCCATCTTAACAATGCAGCGGGTCTGTTCATTTGCTTTTGAAGGGGTGTCCGGTGACTTTTTTCAATATAGTGTATATATGAACACCAAAATACGTGGGATATAATCAATGTATATTGGGACAAAGTCCGATAAAATACTGTTACACACCTTATTTATTGTACATGAGCCCAAAAACGACAAGTTCACATCAATGACAATGAAATATTTATATCTAAACCTAAGAACATCTCTACAGATTCATTATATTTCCATTAAATTTTGTAAGCTTATGCACGCTGCAGCCAGTGAGACAAAAAAAAAAAAAAAAAAACATCAGTGAGGTATATCGAGCTATACATATTACGCTCACCTTATTTCAGCTTCATTCGTGCTGGTTTGCATATTTCAGGTGTAAGCACACCTATTACATTCCAGTTCAACCTTGCCAGTTGCCCGGTGTCTACTGTTGCACTACACCATTAAAGGATATTCAATGTTAACAGTTCAACACAAACATGAACAATTGCACAAATCTAAAAAAGGAGGTGATGAGTTAAAATTATTCTATGACTGTTGTTAAGATCAGACTACATCGACGCAGTAAGAATTTCAGCAACTCAAATGTTTCACTATTCGATGCCAAATTATTGCGAAGTACCAAAATTAAAATAGTCAACAAGTCGTTCTACGCTCGTATATCACTGGACTTGTTTCAGGCTACTCTGTGCCCATATTCAACGGTAGGGTGCAAGAGACACCAATCTGCTTTTTTTTTTTGGAGGAGAAGTACCCGACATTGGTGAACAGAAAGAGTACTCTCATACAGCAGGACAACGCTCGCCTCATACCGCGCGAACAACCCGTGCAAAACTCCAGGAACTTGAGGGCATCGAACTGATGCCACATCCAGCATATAGTCCGGACCTTGCTCCGTCGGACTATTACCTGTTCCGGTCCATGGCCCACTTCCACCGTGGGCGCCACTTCGACAACCAGGAGGAGGTGGCAGCTGAGGTGAAGGAGTTCTTCGCCTCAAAGGACAAGAACTGGTACCTAATTCAAACACTCGACTTGGATCAGGAACACCAAACAGAAATCATCGCTCTTTCCACG
The DNA here is from genome assembly GCA_039090855.1 of Macrothele yani. Classification (NCBI taxonomy): domain Eukaryota; kingdom Metazoa; phylum Arthropoda; class Arachnida; order Araneae; family Macrothelidae; genus Macrothele; species Macrothele yani. The sequence goes on from CM077011.1 coordinate 154,303,263, forward strand.
TTTATAAGTGAGTCTCACAAAAATTCTCATCGGCCGCCACCGGGAATCGAACACAGGGTCTTTCAGTTACGCGTCGGACATGCTACCACTGTACCACAGCGGCCTCGAATTCTCCAGACTCGCATGTGATTAACTGCCAAACTACATGGCAGGTTGCTTCACGGAGCCCCGTGGGGATTCACCAAAGATGGAAAGCAGCAGGTATTCCTGATCCACTTCGAGTGTTTGAATTAATTATCCAGTCGCCCTCCTAGTTATTTGTTCAGTTGCTGCTACCCATCTTTGGTGAATCCCCAGCACTGTGCGGGGCTCCATGAAGCAACCTGCCATGTAGTTTGGCAGTTAATCACATGTGAGCCTGGAGAATTCGAGGCCGCTGTGGTGCAGTGGTAGCACGTTCGGAGCGTAACTGAAAGACCCTGGGTTCGATTCCCGGTGGCGGCCGATGATAATTTTTCCGATACTCGCTTATTAACGTGGAACGAACGATGATTTTTGTTTGGTGTAGAACTGGTACCGCCGCGGAATCGAAGAACTTTCAGACAGATGGCTAAAGAAGGTGCAACACGATGGCCTATACTTTGAATGCTAGTGAGCTTTCATCGTAAAGGTACGTATGAAGATATAAAGCGATCCAAATATTGCAAAACTTTCGACTCGTCCTCTGTAATAGATTTTCGCGAAAGAGCCTTGAAAATATTTTTTTGCGTGTAGCTCCCGAGTTTTTCCGGTACGCCACTGACTGATACATACACGGTCGTATCAGAATAATATGACCACCCAGGAACCACAGTGCACCCTCCCCAGCGTCACAGAGTGACCGTGACGAAGTCGACCAAACGGAGGTATGAGCGGCCGCTAGGACAGATGATCCATACTGCGTAAAAAGAGCACAATGGGCAGAGGTAGTGATTTGACGGACGTTCAAAAAGGAATGATCATCTGCTACCGCGCCAAGGGCGGGTACGGAGAACTGGCAACATTGCAATTTCAGTGCCATAAAACTGTTCTGAATAAACAAATATCGTGTGGCTATATTTCCCACTACTTATTGATAAAAAAGAGGAAATCACACATATCGTTTTTATAGATGTTGCAGGGAGTGGCTTTTGAACTCTTACAACTTAAGATTATAATTCCTACTAACAAACAGCAAGCAAATAGACAAATTTAATGCAAGATAATTTATATACAGCACAACAAATAAATAATATCTTTTCTTGTAGTTCCACAAATTCATTGAAAATTATTCATGTTAATGCGAGATCCTTACTAAATGAACTAACTCTTATTGAGGCACTAATTCAGGTTACTAATTCACAAATAGATATTTTATGTATAACAGAGACATAGTTTCCCAGTGAAAATTATAGTGTTGGCTTGGATGGCTATAAGATTTTTTTATCAAAATAGAACCCACTCAAGAGGAGGTGGAGTGGCCATTTACGTTAAGGATACCTACCATGATTATACAATTAATAAAAACTTAACATTTACTGACTCTACTATAGAAATTTTGTTAATAGAAGATCAACACACTATTATAATGGTGTGCTATCGCCCTCCAGGATCAAATACAACTCAGTTCTTCGAAAAATTAACAGAGGCATTCAATTATGTGAATTTAACCGGGAAAAGGGGATTTTTATTGGGAGATCACAATATTAATATTTCTGTTACTAATTCACAGACTCAGTACTTTGTTCAAATATTAACTGCTGCTGGATTTATCAATACAATATTACATCCAACGAGAATTACCCCTAACACAGAAACGATTATTGATTTATCACTCACAAATGCTCCACAACAGTCAGTTTCATTAGGAGTTATAAATTATGATATCAGTGACCATTTACCAATCTTCACAGTTTACAGTTATACATATGCAGTGAAGAAACAGTTAATAAACAAACAAATACGATTAATAAATTCTAATAACCTGGAAAAATTTCGGAACCTGCTTCAAACTATAAATTGGGAAAATTTCCTCCCAGCGGAAAATCCAAATATAACATATAACTTATTTACAATATTGTTAAAAGACTTATACGATCAAGCTTTTCCAATAATAACGAAAAGTAATAAAATTAAAAAAAAATAGGAAACCATGGATAACAAGGAATCTCTTAAATCGAATAATTAAAAAAATAGACTGTATTCCAAATTTATTAAAAGTAAACTACAAGTCGACTCCCAGAATTTTAAAACATATAGAAACAAATTGAATTCAGATATTCGGAAGTTAAAAAGAAATTACTACACTAATATATTCTCTCAAAATAACCCTAAATTAACATGGAAACATCTGAATCTATTACTGGGGAAAAATATCAGCCCAGTTACGCCGCAATATTTAACCAAATCAACTTATAAAATAACTGATAAACAGGCTATAGCTAATGAGATCAACAATCACTTTATATTGTCACCACAATTGACCAAGCAACAACTTAAATTTTCAGGAATCCACTATACAAAATACCTACAAAATCTTTCAAGACTAAATACTTTTCATATGTCGAAAATTACAAGGACTGAACTTACTCTTGCTTTAAACCAAATCAATACAAATGTCGGACATGGCTACGATGAATTTTTTCCAATAGCCATACAATGCAGCAACGGCTGAACTATGTGGCAGATATCATAGTTCAGCCGTTGCTGCAGATTTATAACCTTATACTTGAAACCGGAATATTTCCAGATGCCTTAAAAATCTCCAAAATCACTCCGAAATATAAGAATGGGTCAAAAAACGACATAAATAAATATCGTCCAATCGCAAACTTATCAATTTTCGCAAAAATACTAGAGAAATTAATTCATACCAGACTATTTTCATGCATTCAAAGACATAATATATTTCATCACAGACAATTCGGATTTGTACCAAATAAATCAACTGAACTAGCATTATTACATACACAAAATATAATTCAACAAAATCTATTACAAAAACAAATAACAATAGCAGTCTTTCTTGATTTATCAAAAGCATTCGATACCCTAAATCATGATATCATCATCATCATCATTGTCAACCATTATCAATCCACTGCTGGACGAAGGTCTCCCTAAGTTTCCTCCACAACGGTCTGTCTTGTGCCAGTCTCCTCCATGTCACCCCTGCATACTTTCGAATTTCATCCACCCATCTCCCATGTGGTCTTCTTCTGGGTCTTTTCCTGTCCCTTGGAATCCAATCTAAAATTTCGGCTGTCCATCGATGATCTGTCCTTCTGGCAGTATGTCCAGCCCATTGCCATTTCAGGGATTTAACTCTGATCATGATGTCTTCCACTCTTGTCATTTTTCGGATCCACGAGTTCCTCTTCTTATCTCTCCTGGTTACACCAAGTATGCACCTCTGCATGCTTATTTGAGTTGTCTGCAGCCTTTGTATGTCTCTTTTAGTTAAGGTCCACGTCTCTGCACCATACGTAAGCACTGGAAGGATGCATTGATCAAACACTTTTCTTTTAAGACATAATGGCATATTATATTACTTCATAAGTTAAATATTATAGGACTCCGGAGATCTAGCTATAATTTATTCAAAAGTTACTTGTCAGAAAGAATGCAATACACCCAGATTCATCAGAATCGATCCATATTACAAATCATAAACTGTGGGGTACCCCAGGGATCAGTTCTTGGTCCTTTATTTTTTAATTTATATATTAACGACTTATTTGCAGTATTAAAAGATAACGATACAATCCTATATGCAGATGACGTAACTATTATTTTAAAGGGAACTGATATGAATGAGCTTACACTAAGAACTAATACTCAGATAAAATTAATAACAGATTGGCTGAATGCAAATGAATTAGTTGTTAATATTAGTAAAACTAAATTAATGATTTTCTCTAATTCACAAGCTTCACATTTATACGATTTACCGATTCTGATGAATGGAGTCAGGATTAATACGGTCTCAACACACTCTTATCTAGGCACAACTATACACAATGATTTGAAATGGAACAAACACATTGAAAATTTAAGTAACAAGATTTCTAGAAATATCGGAATGGTCAGTAGTGCTTTGCCAAACTTAACACCAAAAATATTAATTTCTATATATCATACTCTAATTCAAACACACATTAATTATTGCATTTTAACCTGGGGACAAACCACACAATATAATATTAATAAACTACAGGTACTGCAAAATAGATTTATAAGACTAATAGATCTTAAAACATCAAATAATTTTCAACCAATCTTATATATTCGGTCAAAAGTGAACCCCAATATATATAATATTTTAACGATAAAGCAATTATATGATTATAACTTCGGAAAAATAATGTATAAAAGAATTAAAAATGGTATACACAATGATATAATAACACTAAATATACATACTCATTACCACAATACTAGGAATAGATCACTACTAATTCCAATGTTCCCACAAACTGAGAAACTTAAAATGAATATAAATTATAGAGGCCCAAAATTCTGGAACTCATTGCCCCAAGAACTAACATCAATTAATAATTTCAACTTATTTAAAATAAAACTAAAGGCATATCTTATGAAATAATTAGTAAATAATAGGCATTTTCGACTAAATGGAAGAAATGTGGGTTAGTGTGATTACAGAGTGAGGTGCAAACGTTATTTGTTGTTTATTTATAAATATATATGTGATTATGTAGTGAAGTGTATATGATACTTGTTTGTTTAGATATAATGAAGACTATTGTTGATGGAACACATTGGTATATGTGTTAGTTGTGAGCAAGTACGTGTACCTACCATATATGTGTTGGCTTGCCTTTTCTGTTAAGCTTTATGTTTTTTGTATTCTGGGGAGAGGAGGGCTATGTCAGGCCTCACGGCCTTTCCCCCTTTTCCTAGTTGCTGTAGTGGCAACTGAATGAATAAATAAATGAAATGAATAAAATGAAACTATTGTTCACAAAACATTTTTTTTTAATATTTCATTTTCCAAAAGAAATTTAGACATTTTCATGATTTTCGGGCCAAAGACAAAGCGTAGAACTGGCTTCCAGAAAACTAGCACCCGGATAACTGGCCACCGGAGAAGTGGCCACCGGAGAACAGGCCACCCGGAGAACTGGCCACAAAAATTTAGAGGGACAGTATAAAAATTCACTTTTTTGACCGCTTCGTGGCCACGTTCCCACAGGTATGGTTATTGTTTCGTTTTTCCTAATTGTGATATTTAACGTAATCTTATACACTGAGTGGCCACTTTATTTTGACCACCTGACCGTTTTAAGCAAATGAGCTATGGCTGCACGCTGTTGCCGCCAGAGAGGGAAACTAATATAAAAAAGGAAAGCTTAGGGCTTGCGACAGTAGTAGAAATGATTTTTGGGTGACGAGATAGGTAAAAAATGCGATTTGACGGACTTTCAACGTGGGATGATTGTAGGAGCTAGGAGCCATGGAGCGAGTATCACCGAAACCGCCGCATTCGTGAAATGTTCCAGAGCAGCTGTTGTTAAAGTGTTTAAAGACTGGACTGTCAGCCAAAAAACTGGGTCTCTACGTGCAACGTGTGGTCGTCATCGACTAGTGACTGCTCGGGCTGAACGGAGAGTGTCCAGATTGGTAACAGACAACAGAAGGGCGTGCAGCAAATAACAGACCATCTTAATCAAGGATCCCCTCAAATGATCTCTGCACGCACTGTTCGCCGTAGAATGCATCGGATGGGATATGGCAGCCGAAGGCCTGTTCGAACACCTTTGCTGTCTGCAGTTAACAAGAGAAAACGTCTCCAGTTCGCACAGGAGCACAAGCATTGGACAGTCGATAATTGGAAACAAATTATGTGGTCCGATGAATCACGTTTTCAGTTACACCATGCCGATGGCCGAATGAGAATTTGGCGGAAACAGCACGAAAGCATGGACCCCAAATGCATTGCTTCAACCCTTCAAGCTGGTGGAGGCAACGTTATGGTTTGGGGAATGTTTTCCTGGCATGATTTGGGCCCTTTAATTCGTGTTGATCAACGTCTGACTGGAACATCATATCTAAACATCGTTGCGGACCAAGTGCATCCTGTCATGTGGATGGTTTATCCAAATGGCGATGGCTACTTTCAACAAGATAAAGCGTCCGGCCATAGTGCTCGTATTGTACAGGATTGGTTTCAGGAACAGGCCGGTAAGTTTAATTTGCTTAGATGGCCACCCACAATCTCCAGATCTCATCCCCATTGAGAATTTGTGGGATGAAGTTGAACGAGCCATCAGACAGCTGGATCCACAACCCTGTAATCTCACACTCCTGAAAAGTGCTATTCATCAAGCATGGTCTCAGATTCCACAAACCACCTATCAACATCTCGTGGAGTCCATGCCACGAAGAATCGACGCCGTATTAAAGGCAAAAGGTGGCCCAACGAAGTACTGAGGGGGTGGTCATAATAAAGTGGCCACTCAGTGTATATAAAACACAAAACGGCTGTTTGTCTGAAGCAGCAAAAACTCTCGAACGCCGAACTGTGGCATCGTGAAATTTGCATAGCTTATTAATACTGGAATTTCTAGGTCAACGCAACTATTTTAAGATCTCTAAGTTGTATCGTTCGCGAGTTATGAATTAATTAATAAGCTAACTAATAAAGTCATCGTCGTTTGCTACGTCATCGTTATCTGTTCCAAATCTTAAAGCACGTGACTGCATTCATCCACAGGTGTTTCTATTCTTTGAGAACTGTGCATAAAAAAATTCAAAAACGAACTTTGCGAAATTTTAACGAAACGGGCTGAAATTTTAATAAATTTCACCCCGTTCTGTTAAGCTTTTTAAAATAGGCATGGCATTTTTAATTCATCGGTAAACAGAAATATATACGCAGAAACGGTTAATAAAATTTTGACAGCTAATTTAAAAAGTTATTTACCGATTCAGGTGAAATTTGGAGTTCATGTTCCTATTAACGATTTATGCGGTTCATTAAAATTTCAGCCAGTTTCATAAAATATTCGCCAAGATACGTTTTGAACTTTTTATCCCGAGATTCGCCCCTCAAAGACGTCTGAAACGGAAAGCACGTGATACATTTGATCGTCGATAACAAATTGGTAACGAATTTTGTTCAGTCAGTGTTTCAATGCTGTGTCTCCTGCACGCGTGTTAAATAGTTCGTAACGCTTTTGGTCCGTTTGATTCTACAGCTGTATTTTCGAATGTCAAGAGCAAAGGATCCAAAAAAATTATATATTGTCGCCGATGAACGAGAAACCAAAAATGTTGTGTACGGCCAAGTGCTGAAATAATCACACTATGCACAAATAATTTGTAACGACCGAATTTGTGAAATCAGCTTTTTCTTTCTTGCAAGCATCAATTTTTTTCCCGATATTTTCTGTGACATATAAGGGAATATGAATTTAATAAGCCTAAATCCCGGGCAAAGCCGGGTAGTAAAGCTAGTTCTTTATAAAAAAAAAGTGTTTATAATCTACAACTCAACAAAAGAATTTCAGGGTTTACAAACCACAGCTCCACAACTTCTCTGCGGGTATATGCAAACGCAGGAAATTGTCGGAGGAGGGGGGGGGGGATTAAAACCAAAAAATACAAAATATAAGGAATTTCTGGTCTGATCGGGAGATTTTCGGCGTTTACAGACACAACTCAACAAATTCTCTGCGGTCATGTCCAAACGCAGCAATCCTATGGGCGGGAGGGTGGGGGTGGTGGTGGAGATAATGCCGAAAATATAAAATATAGATAATTTTTGGTCCGATCGGGATACTTTCAGTGTTTACAAATTACAGCTCTACAAATTTTTATGTTCTATATTTTTGGCGTTAAGCACCCCGCCCTCCCAAAGACATGTTTCCTGCGGTAGCACATGCCCGCGAGGTCAGGTGACCTAGCTGGCCAAAGAAGCGAGGTCACGTCGGTGGAGTGTTCATCCAACCATTCGGATACAATTCGGGAGCGATGTGCATTGTCTTCTTGCAGGATGTTGAAGAGGCACAAACGGGAGGAAATGGTCGACCAGGATATCCCGGTAACGTTGACCTGTGAGGGACGATGTCACACGTACCAGGGGTCCCATTTCAGTCCACGTAAACAGTCCCCAGACGAGAATGCCAACCACACCAGCATGAAGAAGTACCCTGCTGGCAAGAAGGATCCATCGCTTCATGTGGTTTGCGTCGTACTCGTATCCTGCCATCCGCATGTACCAACGTGAATCTCGACTCATCAGTCCAGGCAACATGTTTCCACATGTCTAGGGTCCAGTGGCGATGTTCCGGCGCCCATGCTAATCTTTGCAGCCTGTGATGAACGGTCAGCAGCGGCACCCTCGTGGGACGATGGCTTCTGTGCCCCATAGCGAGGAGATGGTTCTGGATGGTGTGGCTGCTTACACGTTTTTATGCACCAGCGTTAAATTGCCGAGTGATTTATTATTGCACTGTGGCCCGTCTATCCGCTGTTACAATGCGAGCTAGCCGACGATGACCCCGCTCATCCACACGCTGTTGTCCACGGCAGTTGGTCCTTGCAGGGATGGTTTTACCGGATTCGATGTACTCACGGTGCACCCGTGACACAGTGGCTCGTAAAAATCCCAGTGCCTGCACGATTTCCGAGATGGAGTGACCCAATCGTCGGGGCCCGACAATTTGCCCACGATCAAATGCGCTTAGATCCTTCGTCTTACCCATGCTGCGTCCGACTCTTACTAATTCCCGTCGCATCACTCCTTATATTGTCGGATCGCTGCATACACCATGTCGTTTCCGTTTACAGGGCCGCCCACAGCGCCATATTTGCATAACGCCAGCTGTCTCTAATTCAATTGTTCTTCTGTGTATAATGTATTGCTTTTGCCCTCAGACGCAAAAGATTTTTCATTCTTAGATGATTTTCAGAGGTGCTGTGTTTCTGCTGAGTGCTGAACTTGAAAGTAGAGGGGGCGGGGAGATATTCATTATCGATGTTGATAGGCTTATTCCATGCAAAGTATTAGTTACCAATGCGACTATTATTTGTTTTTAAATTTGCGACTATACAACTTATAAATTACGGGATTCAAACAACTGGCCGCAGAACAATTGGCCTCTAAATATTCATTAATAGGCCTAAGCCTAGGGCCTATAAATAAATATTTAGTACCTAAGCAAAAGCGCAATGCTATTGATTTTATTTGATACGTAAACGTTATGAATATGAAGTCGGCGGATTAAAAGCTGTTAAAAAGGCCAAGGTATAGGCCCTATGAATTAATTAAGTAAAATAAAAGTATTACAAACTTGACATGTTATGTAAATATTTAGTGCCTAAGCACAAGTGCAGCGTTATTAAAAAAATCAAACCTTATCGTCCTTTTCTGAACATGAGTCATGTGTAATTCTGTTGTTTCGTCGAACACTGTAGTTTTAAGAAATGTACGGCGATCTTTATACCCCCTCCCTCCTGTGAACTTTTGTGGCCAGTCACACTAAACTGGCATGAACCGACGTGAAAATTCAGACAAAGGAGCTCCTTCCTGTTGTTAGGCGCCTTGAAAACTAAAACATAATTAGGAAACTTGGAAAACTGCCACACATTCAGTGTTCCTCGGAGGAATAGCACTTTGTGCCTGGCTCCTTAATGAAAAACTTGTGGCAGTTTTCCTGTGTGGCGGTTTTCCGGCAACCCCACCACACTAGGTAAATAATGAAAGTATGTCCCCCCACCCCCAACATTCAAACAGTATGTCAAATCGACTTATTAGTATGCCCATGATGACAATCAAAACGCCCATCTCGGACTTTTTTCCTGGCCTTTTTTCCCTCGGACTTTTGTACCTGGACTTTTTTTCCTGGACTTTTTTTCCTTGGTCTTTTTTACCGATTACCGATTCAAAGTGTTCTTCGGAGGAATAGAAATTTGTACCCCGCCCCTTAATGAAAAGCGTGTGGCAGTTTTCCTGTGAGGCAGTTTTCTTGTGTGGCGGTTTTCCGAGGTGTGGCAGTTTTCTAGATTGTATGAAAGAATGCCCACGGAAAAAACGCCCACGGAAAAATCGCCCACGGAAAAAACGCCCACTTTTCGAAAGTAGGAAAAAACGCCCACGGAAAAATCGCCCACAGACAAAATGCTCACGGGAAAAATATGTGATCGACTGATAAGTTTTTATGTCTGTTATAAACGGTGACAGGACAACTGGTCACAGACTGCTGGCCAAAAAATCGTTAGGGGTCATATAAAAATTGCGGTTTCTTCGCCACCTCACCTACATAACGCGAATATGGGAATGACGGAATGAAAACTTTTAGAAGGGCCTAAACGTTAGTACTAACATTATTTTCTGCCTAAGTAATACCGCAATATTAATAATTTGATGTGTAAAATATTTTCTGCAAACCTTACAAATATGAGAGGAAAGTTCGGATTGCACTGATTGACTGTAGAGGTTGTATGGTCTTGGCCTGAAAGCCGTGGTAGTCTTATGCAACATTTATTTAAAAACACACTAATGATTCACCGTTGTCTTCAAGCCAACTGCTATACGATATTTTTCTAGAAACTACAAATAAAAAATTCTCTGCGAGTATGTGCAAACCCAGGGAATTTGTCTGGGGAGGGGGTGCTTAAAATCTAAAATATGAAATATAAAGAATTTCTGGTAAGATCGGGAGATTTCCAGCGTTTACAAGCTACAACACGTCGAATTATCTGAGGGTATCTGCTGCCTCAGGAAACTAGTCGGGGGGGGGGGGGTAATACCAAAATCGTGAATATCAAGAATATCTCTTCCGATCTGGAGATCTTCAGCATTTAGAAACTGCAACTCGACAAATTTTCTTAGCGCATGTCACTCTCTGGAAACCTGTCGGCGAAGAGGGGGGGGGGTAATACCAAAAGTGTAAGATATGAACAATTTCTCGTCCGATCGGGAGATTCTCGGCAATTAGCAGCTACAACTCGACACATTATCTGAAGACATGTGAATGATGAAAATCTCCGGGTCGGACAAGAAATTCTATATAATTCACAATTATCATATAACCACCCCATTTAGTAGCTGGTGAACAAAACAAGCATAAACTGAAGAGGATTGCTAATACACTGCAGTGAGGGAAATGTATATTATAGCAGTGAGGGAAATGTATATTATAGCAGTGAGGATGGGTGTTAGTGCGTATTTTTTTCTTTACACTGGGAAGAAAAGAAGTATGCCTGTAACTTGAGATTATACTACTCACGGGGAAGACACACCCTGACCGGTGGCCAACCGATAAATTTAAATGACATATATCGCTTGTAATTTGGGGTGCGGTCGCTAGCAAACGTTCAAGCTGCAGCTGCAAAGTACCACTTTGACGAAAGACAGATGTCCCCCCCCCTTCCGCTCGCCGTACTCAACAGACAACAGTGGAAAGAAAGCACATTACACAAAGTTATATCAGTAAACTGCGGCTTTTACGAAAATCGCTTTTACAATTAAATGCATTAAACTTTAAAAGTATTTATAAATAACATAATCTGACTTTTAATGATTTCTTTTTTAATTGATATAGTTAAATAATAAACATGCATAGTTTTATAAAAATTAAGACCTTACTTTAAAAAATAAGAATAGTCACAAATTTATTATAGTACAGCCGAACTGGAATTTTTTAAGAAAGTAGCTACTCTACAGTAGGAAGTTGAAAGTTAACAATCTTATTTGGTTCTTCACTAGGCCACCCGCGGCCCTTAAGTCATAAGTCCTAGGCCTTGGCCTATTTAACAGTTTTTATTCTAACGATGTTATATTCATAACGTTTACGTAACACATCAAATTATTAATATTGCGGTATTACTCAGGCACAAAATAATATTAGGACTAACGTTTAGGCCCTTCTAAAAGTTTTCGTTCCGTCATTCCCATATTCGTAAAATTTACATAACAAGTATACAAGTATTGTCAATAATCAAACAAAAGTCATCGCTCTTTTTTTTTTTTTTTTTGATTGGAGGTTTAACGACCACCGTGAGCAACTCAATGGGCTATAAGCAGTCGCCCGTCCCTAATTTAGTGTCACTGGTTCCAGGGAAGGGAAAGAGCCAGTGCCGTAAGACAAACACAAAATCCATGCCTGACCGGGATTCGAACCCGGACCCCTTACTGACGAATGATCAGAGGCCAACGCCTTAGACCACTGCGTCACCGGGGCGGCAAGTCATCGCTCTTTCCACGTTTATAAGTGAGTCACTGAAAAATTCTCAGTGGCCGCCTCCAGGAATCGAACTCAGGGTCTTCCAGTTACGCGCCGGATATGCTTCCACGGCACCACAGCTATTCCTATTCCACGTCAAATGTCTGTATTAATTGTCAATAATATTGCGCTTCTACTTATGCACCATACATTCAATCCATACATTAATTAATAGGCCGTAGGCCTAAGCCAATTCAACACTTTTTTCTTCGCCTGTGAATTAATTAAGTGCCGCCCCGGTGGCGCTGGCCTCTGATCATTCGTCCGTAAGGGTCAGGGTTCGAATCCCTCTCAGGCATGGATTTTGTGTTTGTCTTACGGCACTGGCTCTCTCCCTTCCCTGGAACCAGTGACCCTAAATTAGGGACGGGCGACTGCTTATAGCCCATTGAGTTGCTCACGGTGGTCGTTAAACCTCCAATCAAAAAAAAAAAAAAAAAAAAAAAAAAAGAATTAATTAAGTAAAAGAAAAATATTGCAAACTTGACATGTTATGTAAATATTTAGTACCTACGTAAAAGTGCAGCGTTATTAAAAAATCCCACCCCTTAGGGTCCTTTTCCGAACATACATGAATTATGCTGTAATTCTCGCTTGGCTTACATAGAACGTTTTCTCGAAATTTGTTTGGAGTTCCTAATTCAATTCTCAATGTAGGCCAAAAATCGATAATACTTACAACCCCCCCCCCCCCCTTGAACTTTTGTGGCCAATTCTCCTACACCCATTTCCGTTATGTAGGTGAGGTGGCGAAGAAACCGCAATTTTTATATGACCCCTAACGATTTTTTGGCCAGCAGTCTGTGACCAGTTGTCCTGTCACCGTTTATAACAGACATAAAAACTTATCAGTCGATCACATATTTTTCCCGTGAGCATTTTGTCTGTGGGCGATTTTTCCGTGGGCGTTTTTTCCTACTTTCGAAAAGTGGGGTTTTTTCCGTGGGCGTTTTTTCCGTGGGCGATTTTTCCGTGGGCGTTTTTTCCGTGGGCATTCTTTCCTCATACCGTTTTCTAAGTTGCTGAAAGATGTGTGGCAGTTTTCCTGTGTGGCGGTCTTCCGGCAACCTCCGCCCTGTCTTTCGGCCAGAAATCGCAAATATTTTCTAATTTCTTAATAATAATAATAATGATGATGTATGAGAAAAAAAAATGTGCACACCAATTACTCAAGTAGGGAGAAATATAGGAACACTAAGTTTTTATCCACAGTAATTCATGGCTCTAAAATGAATGTGGCCAGTTGTCCTAAACGCGGCAACAACAGCATGTCAGAAAGTTATCTGACAGAAGGACTAACTAGACGACGGAGATGCAGCATAAATTCTATTTGAAGATTACTGTCTCATACTTTTTCTCTATAAAGTAAGAGAAATATATTTCTTTCTTTTCATACCTCACCCCTGCGCTGCGTGAAGTACCTGTTTGATCGTAATACCGCTGATGCTTCCTTCCGCACTTCCGCTATCCTGCTTCAAACATCAGAATAATTTGCTAACGGCATTTCCGGCTTCTGTCCGGTTTCCCAGGGTTAAGAAGAGTTGTTATAACTAAAGTCCCTCTTTGCCCTCTCTGTCCTCCTTCACACCACTCCCAGTTTCTTCTAAGCCCCTACGCCCTCTTCCTTAAAATCGTCATTTCGTGTGGGTTGGCACCGTCATTCTCTTTTCCACTTTCTCCAGCGACAAATTTACATTATGTAGGGTAAAAGGCTTTCTCCCCCCCCTAAAACATCCCCTCCCCCCAAGGGAAGACAAACACCCTGTGGGTAAGAATGTACGTGCCCTGCTCTCCAAAAAGTTATGATGCGTTTTCAAACCGGAAGTTTGTGGGTTCTCACACGAACTCTTCCACCCTCTCTGTGGTTAGTCATTCCCCACGTTTTCCTGCCCGTGAAGAAAAGGCGGTGGGGGATGACTGTGGACATGGACGAAGTCATCACCATTAACCCTCCGGAAGGAACTCGGGAGCCATTACTCCAGTCCCAGCTGACAGGTGAGGAGAGAGGGAGGGAGGAATGACTCAAATTGGTCAAGGTCCCTCCTGAGCCGTGATTTTGAACCCGAAGTGGAGGAAGTGATTCAAATTAGAGTTCGTGATAACCTCAAAGGTATTTTGAGGTAATTGCTTTTCCCTGTTATTCATCCTGATTTCGAGAGTTACTGAAATAACCCAGAAGAGGTAACAATAACCGATAATTTTAACTCTACCCCGCCTTTTCCTTCCTTGCATCAGTTAGTTAGTTGCACATATACTTTTTGAGTCTGTGTTTCCTCCGGAAGGAAGATCTACGCAGAAAAGAAGCAAAGGAAACCTAAAAATAATTGCAGTGGGGGAAAGGAGTTTAGGAAATTTGGGCACCGGACTTTTGGGCACCGGACTTTCGGGCACCCGGACATTTGGGCACCGGGCATTTGGGCACCCGGACTTTTGGGCACCGGACATTTGGGCACCCGGACTTTTGGGCACCGGACATTTGGGCACCCGGACATTTGGGCACAAATCTTTAGGGGCCGTACAAAAATTGCCGTTTCTTGGCGCTGTGATGGGAATTGAATGGAGAGAACGTTCCCAGTAAGACAAACGACAATTATAATTGAATTTAAAAAAAATATTACAATGCACAAATTTTGAAGATGATAATACGTTTTTTTGGGTATAAATGATCATCATCATCATCATTGTCAACCATTATCAATCCACTGCTGGACGAAGGTCTCCCCAAGTTTCCTCCACAACGGTCTCTCTTGTGCCAGTCTCCTCCATGTCACTCCCGCATACTTTCGAATTTCATCCACCCATCTCCCATAATATGACAAGCATAATATCCGAAAACTTGACAACTTCGTCGTCCTGGATCGGGATTACATAGCTCATAATCATGAATATGGATTACATCATATTCATGATTACGTAGCACCAAGGGCGCACCCCCGCCGTTAATATAGCCAAATTTTTGATAAATTTAAAACACTAAAATAGACGAAACCTTTTTTTAAATGTTTGACAGCCTTGAAGGAGGTAAAGATTTTTCTTAGTCACTCCACGCCACGTTTTCAGAGTAGGCACGAGCGCTCAGATGATGTGTCGAGTTGTAGCATGTAATTGCTGAAAATCTCCCGATCGGACGAGAAACTTTTCATATTTTTCACTTTTAGTATTAACCCCCCTGCAGGTATGCTCAGTACGTTCATGCTCTGAGATAATGTCTCCAGTTGTAATTTGTAAATGCTGAAAATCTCCCGATCGGACGAGAAATTCTTCATATTTTACATTTTTGATACCCCCCCCCCCCCCCCGACAGGTTTGCTGAGTAGGCACGTGCCCTCAAATATTCTGTCGAGTTGTAGCTTGTAAATGTAGAAAATTTCTCGATTGGATGATAAAGTTTAGAACAAAAACTGTTAAAAAGGCCTAGGGCCTATGAAATAATATTTAGTGCTTAAGTAAAAGCGCAATGAATGCTATTAACTTGATTTGATACGTAAAGGTTATGAATATGACATCGGTAGAAAAAAGACTGTCAAAAGGGCCTACGAATGAGGCATAGTAATTTAGTGCCTAATTAAGTAAAAGACAAATATTAATAACTTGACATGTTATGTAAATATTTAGTGCCTAAGTAACTTACAGCGCACATTTTCTCGGTCAAACTCTTACTATTGGGCCAAGAAACGGCAATTCTTATACGGCCCCTTAAACATTTGTGCCAAAATGTCCGGGTGCCAAAATGTCCGGTGCCCAAATGTCCGCCCCGTCTTTCAGACAGAAAATCGTAAATATGCCTCAATTTCTTAATGATTATGAGATATAAGTGAAAAAAATTTTGTGCACACCACTTGCTCAAGTAGGGAGAAATATAGGAACACCATAATTTTTAACGCAGCGCAATTTCATTGCTTTAAAAGGGAATGTGCCCAAATGTCCGGTGCCCAAAAGTCCGAACCCCGGGGGAAAGACTAAGAAAACAAAAAAAAAAAAAAAAACGAAATTAGCAACTTCAAAACTTGTAAGAAAATATATATCAACCATTCTCGATGTACTACTACTAGATGAGTCAACCCATAATCCGTCCAACTGAAGAAGAACCGCGAGTGTGATAGATTTTTCGGGGTCCGGACTAAAGCCCACCGGACACTTGCCCACTATGGTTGATTTGTAGATAATCGGGTACGGAAAACTGACCGCATTGCAATTTCAGTGCCATAAAACTATTCTGAACAAACAAATATCGTATGGCTATATTTCCCACTACTTGACCAACTATTGTTCACAAAACATTTAATATTTCATTTTCAATAAGAAATTTGGATATTTCCATGACTTTCGGGTCAAAGACAAAGCGGAGAACTGGCCACAAAAACTTTAAGGAGCCGTATAAAAATTGCGTTTTTGACCGCTTCGTGGCCGCATCCCCACAAGTTGGTTATCTGAGTCACATGAAGTTTCTGTAATTTCGTATTTTCTTAATTGCGATATTTTACGCAATTCTTTATAAAAATAAATAAATTATAATCTACAATTCAACAAGAGAATTTCAGGGTTTATAAACTACAACTCCACAAATTCTCTACGGGCATGTGCTAAAGCAGGAAATCTGAAGGGGGCAGGGGGGGCTTAATACCAAAAAATTAGAATATAAAGCATTTCTAGACCGAGCGGGAGAT
Organism: Macrothele yani; assembly: GCA_039090855.1. Classification (NCBI taxonomy): domain Eukaryota; kingdom Metazoa; phylum Arthropoda; class Arachnida; order Araneae; family Macrothelidae; genus Macrothele; species Macrothele yani. The sequence continues at coordinate 154,320,136 of CM077011.1, forward strand.
TTTTCAGTATCTGCAAATACAACTCAGCAAATTCTCTCCGCGCATTAGCAAACGCAGGAAGCCTGTCGGGAGGGGGGGGGGGGGGAGGCAATGCGAAAAATATAGAGAATTTCTGGTCCGATCGGGAGATTTTCAGCGGTTACAAATTACAGCACTACAAATTCTTTATATTTTATATTTTTGGCGTTAAGCCTCCCCCCCCCACCCCGAGTGGTTTCCTGCGTTAATACATGCCGCAGAGGATTTTTTGAGTTGTGTATGTAAACGCAGAAAATCTCCCGATCGTTCAGAATTTTTTATATTTTAGGTACTGAGCCCCCCCCCCCTCCCCCTCCCAACAGGTTTCCTGCGTTAGCAAATGCCCTTAGAGAATTTGTATAGTTGTGTTTGTAAACGCTGAAAGTCTCCCGATCGGTCCAGAAATTCTTCATAATTTATATTTTTGGTACTAATCCCCCCCCCCCCCCCGAACTAGTTTCCTGCGTTTACACATGCCCGCAGAGAATCTGCGGAGCTGTAGTTTATAAAAACTGAAATTCTTTTGCTGAGTTGTAGATTATAAACATTTTTTTTATAAAGAATTACATTAAATATCGCAGTTAAGAAACTACGAAGTTACGGAATCTTTATGTGACTCAGAGAACCAACCTGTGGGGACGGGGCCACGAAACGGTCAAAAACGCAATTTTTATACGGCCCCTTAAAAGTTTTGTGGCCAGTTCTCCCGGTAGCCACTTCTCCTACACTCGTAGACGATACGTAACGTCGAAGAACGTTTCCGATCTACTGTAGGAAAACTGATCACATAACCATTTATGGACCATATAAAAATTGCACTTTGTTTTAGAAATGTTAAAATTTAAGGGGGTTACCTCTAAACCTAAACTAACATATATCACTTTTCTTATGGGTTCAAAAAGCTCAAACTTAAATCATTAATCATTCAACGCTATCAATACACGAACAACAAACTTGAAAATTTGGAAAAGTTTAAATTTAGGGGTGTTAACCCCCCAAATGTAAACTAACATATCTAATATTTTACATGGGCTCTAAAAAAGCTCAAACTTAAATCATAAGACAACGCTATCAATACATGAACAACGCACTTGAAAATCTGAAAAAGTTTAAATTTAGGAGGTGTCAACCCCCATTCTCTAAAATGGCCCGCGGCCTAGGTGCCATGTAAAAAGTTAAGAAATAATCCGTTGAGTGCCTTTTATCAAGTTTTACAAAATGTTTACAAATACCAAACATCCAGGTTGTAACTTAAAGTCTTCTAAAACGTCCCGTGGCCTAGGTGCCTCGTAAAGAGCTGAGTGAGTGCTGCAACCGAGGTCAGGCGATATTGTCGCACCACTCGCTTCAACACTCGGCGGACCCGCTTTGTCATTGCACGTGGCCCAGAGATGGAAACGGGTCACGGATTACCGGATCGACAATTTCTTGCGGGTTAAACGGGTCGGGTTAAGATGTTCCTGACCCGATTTCATTTCCGTTTTATTTTTGAATAGAAAAAAAAAAGAAAAAAAGAACCTTTCACAGGTCTTTGAAATAATAATTCAGAGCTTCAGAGTATGATCCAGGAACTTGCTGAGAAGGGTAAAGAAATGGGATTAAAAATGAACTTCCAGAAGGCAAAACTTAAAATCTTCTAAAACGTCCCGTGGCCTAGGTGCCTCGTAAAGAGCTGAGTGAGTGCTGCAACCGAGGTCAGGCGATATTGTCGCACCACTCGCTTCAACACTCGGCGGACCCGCTTTGTCATTGCACGTGGCCCAGAGATGGAAACGGGTCACGGATTACCGGATCCACAATTTCTTGCTGGTCAAACGGGTCGGGTCAAGATGTTCCTGACCCGATTTCATTTCCGTTTTATTTTTGAATAGAAAAAAAAAAAAAAAAGAAAAAAAGAACCTTTTACAGGTCTTTGAAATAATAATTCAGAGCTTCAGAGTATGATCCAGGAACTTGCTGAGAAGGGTAAAGAAATGGGATTAAAAATGAACTTCCAGAAGGCAAAACTGATGTATAATACAATTCTTTTACAAGGAATGAAGATTTAACAATTGATGGAGAAAAGTTAGAGATAACCAGTTCCTACAATTACCTTGGGAAGCAGATATCAAGCGAGAGTCACATTGATGAAGAAATTAGTTGGCGTATAAAACTTGGTTGGAGAGTTTTTGGAAGAAACAGTACAATTTTTAAGAGAAATATGTCATTATGTCTTAAATTAAAACTGTTTAATCAATGCATCCTTCCAGGACTTACGTACGCAGCAGAGACGTGGATCTTAACTAAAAAAGACATAAAAAGGCCGCAGACAACTGAAAGCAGCATGGAGAGATGCATGCTTGGTGTAACCAAAAAAGATAAAAAAAGGAAATCGTGGATAAGGAAAGTAACAAGATTGGAAGACATCATTATTAGAGTAAATCCCCTGAAATGGCAATGGGCTAGACACACTGCCTGGAGAACGGGCCACCGATGGACAATTTTAAACTGGATTCCAAGGTACAAGAAAAGACCCAGAAGAAGACCACGTAGGAGATGGGTGGATGAAGGAGAATGACCCAAGACAGTCCGTTGTGGAAGAAACTTAGGGAGAACATGCAGCAGTGGGTTGATAATGATTGACAATGATGATGATGCTGATATATATACCTCAAAGAAGATGTCGGGGCCAGGACCTGGTTGGGTCCTATTATGTGACGGCCGAGTCCGGGTCCAAAATTTTTGACCCGTTTCCAACTCTGAAGTGGCCTAAGGAGGCATCCTATGACCGTGCCACGTTGAAAGTCACCGAGCTCTGTCGTACGATCCATTCTATTCTTCATGCTTGTCTATAATTGACTTGTTGCTAAGATGGTATCCTATGACCGTGCCATGTTGAAAGTCACTGAACTCTGCCGTACGACCCATTTTATTCTTCATGCTTGTCTAGAACTGATTTGTTGCCAAGATGGCATCCCATGACCGTGCCGCGTTGAAAGTTACTGAGCTCTGCCGCAGGGTCCATTCTATTCTTCATGCTTGTCTAGAACTGACTTGTTGCTAAGATGGTATCCTATGATCGTGCCACGTTGAAAGTCACTGAACTCTGCCGTAAGACCCATTTTATTCTTCATGCTTTTCTAGAACTGATTTGTTGCCAAGATGGCATCCAATGACCGTGCCACGTTGAAAGTCACCGAGCTCTGCCGTACGACCCATTCTACTCTTCATGCTTGTCTACGAACTGACTTGTTGCTAAGATGGCATCCTATGATCGTGCCACGTTGAAAGTCAACGAGTTCTGCCGTACGACCAATTCTACTCTTCATGCTCGTCTATGAACTGACTTGTTGCTAAGATGGCATCCTATGACGGTGCCACGTTGAAAGTCACCGAGCTCTGCCGTAAGATCCATTCTACTCTTCATGCTTGTCTATAATTGACTTGTTGCTAAGATGGTATCCTATGACCGTGCCATGTTGAAAGTCACTGAACTCTGCCGTACGACCCATTTTATTCTTCATGCTTGTCTAGAACTGATTTGTTGCCAAGATGGCATCCAATGACCGTGCCACGTTGAAAGTCACCGAGCTCTGCCGTAAGACCCATTCTACTCTTCATGCTTGTCTACGAACTGACTTGTTGCTAAGATGGCATCCTATGACCGTGCCATGTTGAAAGTCACTGAACTCTGCCGTACGACCCATTTTATTCTTCATGCTTGTCTAGAACTGATTTGTTGCCAAGTTGGCATCCCATGACCGTGCCACGTTGAAAGTCACGGAGCTCTGCCGTACGACCCATTCTACTCTTCATGCTTGTCTACGAACTGACTTGTTGCTAAGATGGTATCCTATGACCGTGCCATGTTGAAAGTCACTGAACTCTGCCGTACGACCCATTTTATTCTTCATGCTTGTCTAGAACTGATTTGTTGCCAAGTTGGCATCCCATGACCGTGCCACGTTGAAAGTCACGGAGCTCTGCCGTACGACCCATTCTACTCTTCATGCTTGTCTAGAACTGACTTGTTGCTAAGATGGCATCCTATGACCGTGCCACGTTGAAAGTCATCGAGCTCTGCCGTACGATCCATTCTATTCTTCATGCTTGTCTATAATTGACTTGTTGCTAAGATGGTATCCTATGACCGTGCCATGTTGAAAGTCACTGAACTCTGCCGTACGACCCAGTCTATTCTTCATGCTTGTCTAGAACTGACTTGTTGCCAAGATGGCATCCCATGACCGTGCCATGTTGAAAGTCACTGAGCTCTGCCGTACGACCCATTCTACTCTTCATGCTTGTCTAGAACTGACTTGTTGCTAAGATGGTATCCTATGACCGTGCCATGTTGAAAGTCACTGAACTCTGCCGTACGACCCATTCTACTCTTCATGCTTGTCTACGAACTGACTTGTTGCTAAGATGGTATCCTATGACCGTGCCATGTTGAAAGTCACGGAGCTCTGCCGTACGACCCATTCTACTCTTCATGCTTGTCTACGAACTGACTTGTTGCTAAGATGGTATCCTATGACCGTGCCATGTTGAAAGTCACTGAACTCTGCCGTACGACCCATTTTATTCTTCATGCTTGTCTAGAACTGATTTGTTGCCAAGTTGGCATCCCATGACCGTGCCACGTTGAAAGTCACGGAGCTCTGCCGTACGACCCATTCTACTCTTCATGCTTGTCTAGAACTGACTTGTTGCTAGATGGTATCCTATGACCGTGCCACGTTGAAAGTCACTGAACTCTGTCGTAAGACCCATTTTATTCTTCATGCTTGTCTAGAATTGATTTGTTGCCAAGATGGCATCCCATGACCGTGCCACGTTGAAAGTCCTGAGCTCTGCCGTACGATCCATTCTATTCTTCATGCTTGTCTATAATTGACTTGTTGCTAAAATGGTATCCTATGACCGTGCCATGTTGAAAGTCACTGAACTCTGCCGTACGACCCAGTTTATTCTTCATGCTTGTCTAGAACTGATTTGTTGCCAAGATGGCATCCCATGACCGTGCCACGTTGAAAGTCACTGAGCTCTGCCGTAGTCCATTCTATTCTTCATGCTTGTCTTGACTTGTTGCCAAGATGGCATCCTATGACCGTGGCATCATGAAAGTCATCGAGCTCTGCCGTACGATCCATTCTATTCTTCATGCTTGTCTATAATTGACTTGTTGCTAAGATGGTATCCTATGACCGTGCCATGTTGAAAGTCACTGAACTCTGCCGTACGACCCAGTTTATTCTTCATGCTTGTCTAGAACTGATTTGTTGCCAAGATGGCATCCCATGACCGTGCCACGTTGAAAGTCACTGAGCTCTGCCGTAGGGTCCATTCTATTCTTCATGCTTGTCTGGAACTGACTTGTTGCCAAGATGGCATCCTATGACCGTGGCATGTTGAAAGTCATCGAGCTCTGCCGCATTGCCCATTCTAGTGTTCATGCGCGTCTGTGATGATTGTCAGGCCACGTGCGTGTCTTTATAGCTGTATGAGCCATGGCTGTGACGTATATGTGCAAATCCATTACATAAAAGAAGTGTCCGTATACTCTTGATCATGTAGTGTAGTTCGGTTCTCAGCCTTCTTGATCTTATATCTTCCAAGGATTTTTCATCTACTTAGTAGAGTGACGCTTCTTCCTAATAAGCCAAGCTCTTTTTTAAAAGCATCCTTATGTTGCTTGATAGCAGTGGCGGGGCGCGACCTTATAAAACACAAACACGTATTCTGGACACAAGAACTACCTTAATCATTCTCCAGCCAAAGGATTTGAAAGTGGATAGAGAAATTAAACAAGAAAAATAACTCCAAATATTCCGGTGTAATAAGCACGTCTTTTGAATCCGTTTTGACACAAATTAAATTTATCAAAGCTATTCAAAGTCAATGGAACCGGTATGCAAAGCAATAGATCTGACGAAAGAAAGAAGATTTTCAATCGGGTTTTTAATCCCTCAGATATTGCTGTGAACGGAATCGTGAACTTACAAACACTTAGAAACAGAGACATCGACAAAAATAAGATGTGACTTTACGTTCCCTGGTGGAAAAACCATGCATTATTTTAGGAAGAAAGTATTCTCAAAATTTTATCCATATAAGCAGTATCGGTCCAAGAAAAAAAATTAGTCGATTTTCCAGGAGCCCAGATTTTGCAACAAATACTTCAGAAGCAGAAATTAACACTTATGACCCCTGGTGGTTAAACCATTCTTTACCAAACATTAGAAATTATGTGAAAAATATTTTCCATCAGGTCTTGTATGTGATACAGAAAGAATGTTTCAAATCAGAGCTTCAGGAGCAGAAATAACACAGAAAACGCAATTTACCTTTGTGCCCCCTAGCGGAAAGTCTATGATTTACTTGAAAATTTTGAGTTTATAGGAAAAGCATTTCGCATCGGAAACACTATCCAACAAAGAAGGATTTTTTCAAATCGTACTCTAAGAAGTAGAGATATCGACAGAAATAAGATATACATCTACGCCAGTAGAAACCATGCATTTTTTCAAGAAGAAAATGTTCCTAAAAAGTTTGTCGACATGAGTAGTACCGGTCAACAAACGACTTTTTTCCAATCGAGATTTTAGAAACTCATATTTTGCTGCAAATACAACAGAAGCGGAAATTAAGACTTACGCCACTTGGTGGTCAAACCACTTCTTACAAAAATAAGAAATATGTGCAAAGGATTTCCCATCAGGAGCTGTATGCGGTGCAGAAAGAATTTTTCAAATCGTAGATTTAGAAGCAGAGATATAGGGGGAAACGCAATTTACATTTACGCCCCTAGCGGAAAGTCTATGATTTACTTGAAAATTTTGAAATTATATAAACCACATGTCACACTGGAAACACTATCTAACAAAGAAGGAATTTTTCAAATCGGACTCCTAGAAGTAGATATATTGACAAAAATAAGATATATATCTACGCCCCCTGGCGTAGAAACCATGCACTATTTTAAGAAGAAAATGTTTCTAAAAGGTTTGTCGACATGACTAGTATCGGTCAACAAACGAGCTCATATTTTGCTGCAAATACAACAGAAGCGGAAATTAAGATTTACGCCCTCTGGTGGCCAAACTATTTTTTTACAAAAATTAAAAGCTATGTGCAACGATTTCCCATCAGGAGCTGTATCCGGTGCAGAAAGAATTTTTCAAATCGGAGATTTAGAAGCAGAGATATAGGGGGGAAACGCAATTTACCGCTACGCCCCCTAGCAGAAAGTTTATGAATTACTTGAAAATTTTGAAATTTTATGAAAAACATGTCACAAAGAAGGAATTTTTGAAATCGGACTCCTAGAAGTAGAGATATTGACAAAAATAAGATGTACACCTACGCCCCTGGCGGAGAAACTGTGCAATATTTTAAGAAGAAAATATTCCGAAAAGGTTTATCGATGTGAGTGGCATCAGTCCACGAAATAATTTTTTCAATCGATATTTTAGAAGCTCCGATTTTATGGCAAATACACCAGAACCGAAAATTAACACTTACGCCCCCTGGTGGCCAAAGTATTCTTTACCAAAAATTTCAAATTATATGCAAAAGATTTCCCATCAGGAGATGTATCCGCTGACGAATTTTTTTTTCAAATCGAAGTTTTAGAAGAAGAGTTATCGGGGAAAATATAATTTACTTTTACGCCCCCTAGTGGAAAATCTGTGCGTAATTTGAAAAAGTAACTATATCTAAAATACTCTTCGACATAAATGGAATCGAAAGATAAAAGAAATTTTCAATCGGATGTTTAGAAGCAAATATGCGGAATAAAACGTATTTTTGAATTCGACATCATCTGCATTTACGCCCTCTACCGGCAAAATTGTACATCGTAAAAAAAAAACGAAATAAAGGATCATCATTTGCATATTTCAAGCTTCCGAATGTAAAAAGAATTTTTCAAATCGGACTAATAGTTGCAGAGATATCGTGGGTACAGGCGGACGGACGGACATACCGATAACAGAAGCACGATCTTTTTTTACAAAAGACGTGCTAAAAAGAAGAGGGGAGAGAAAATGGGGGAGACAGACAGAGAGTGAAAGATAGAGAGAGACAGACGGACAGAGTGAGAGAGAGAGACAGAGACACAGCGGGAGAGAAAGATAGAATGAGAGACAGACAGACAGAGAGAAAGTGTGAGAGACAGATAAACAGACAGACAGAGGGATAGTGTGAGAGACAGAGAGAGAAAGTGTAAGAGAGAGAGAGAGAGAGAGAGAGAAAGATAGGGAAAGTGAGAGACAGGCAGACACAGAGAGAATGTGTGACAGAAAAAGATCGAGAGAGAGAGTGAGAGACAGAGAGAAAGAGTGAGAGACTGAGAAAGAGAGAGAGAGAAAAAAAGATAGGGAAAGTGAGAGACAGACAGACGCAGAGAGAGTGTGTGAATGAGAAAGATAGAGAGAGAGTGAGAGACAGAGAGAAAGAGTGAGAAACTGAGAGAGAGAGGGGGGGGAGAAAGAACAAACAAATTCTATTACGTAGTTTTTTCTTTTTTTAAACTGAATCAGATCAGCTATGGAATTAACCTGTCAGGGAGAAACGGTCTAAGTCGTACGCATCATCTTTAGTCCACAAACACACACGCGCGCGCGTTAGTTTCAGGAGAAAACAATAGACACAGCCAACAGCAAAAATCCTGTTTTTTTCTCTCAGCCACGACTAATGAAAATATCAATAATCATGGCATTGGCGGACATTATATATTTTAAGATTGTTTTTTTCGGTGTTTTTAGCAAAGGAGTGGGTCCGCCCTTTTCATCATAATTTCTCGCAAAAAACGACAAATTCAGCAGACTCGCAATCATAGAAACGCATTTACTCAGAATATTAATATTCGAAGGATCCGAAGTAAATGAAGCACTGTTGATGTGAAGCATATATGGAATAAACGACGTCATGCGTGATTTGCACTGCATATCTGAATAAAATATTTCCATTAATTTAAAATTGTTGTCAGTAGATATTAACACATTTCGCTCCTGGTTGGTAGTTAATTTTCATACGAGGTAGTTGGTTAGGTACCCGCTATACTGGGGTTGCCGACCTTTGTTCTAAAGAAATCATTTCCGCTGTTTTCATGCGCTCGTGTGTTTTATTTTCCTGAAATACATTTTCAGTTCCACTTCTTTACTTCTTTCTTCAAGTTCTTTGATCGTGGTTCGGTGTTCTGAAGCGTTATTTGCAAAAATAATAATGTCAAGAGCAAAGCAAACTCTAGTTAAATGTTCTCCGTTAATCTCTTTTCCATCGTCGTTATGATTCACTGAGTGAAAAATATTTTCCGAGGCTAACACTGAAGAAAGAAAAAAGTCTTCGCAGAGATGATATCGCCCTGCATAATCCTTTCCTTAAATATACTTTCTCTTCCTTTAATGAAGTCAGCCAAACTTAATCTAGATTATATCAAGAGTCAACAACGTTTCGCATCACGGCATATTTCACACTGGAGTACCTCTGTTTTATTACAGATGAATGGCGTGATGAATATCGGGGGTGAACAAAAATATTTCAGTTTTTCTTATTTTTCAGGTTCACCACTTTCTAACGATATATGAATGTAAATTAGTTTCTTATCATTTCTCAGAAGCAGGATAAGAAAGTTCTTTTATTTTGATTTCATTTCTTTGTTCCCTCTGCATCATGTAAAAGCATCGTTTAATTCGTATGAAATTTAATTGTTGCCTGGTAGCCTAGGTATGACGCCCATATATGTAGGGCCGGGGCTAGGGCACTTGACACCCTAGGCAGGCCATCATACTTGCGTCCCCCAAACTTATGTTATTCTTTGTGTGGCTAAACATATTGCATTTATCCAATAGTAATTTTAAACTGCAAAAATGTTGTAAATAGAAAGAAACTAATGGAATCTATATCTATTTAATTACTTCCGATGTAAATTTAAACTGAATTAAAATTTTATTTTGCGCTCTTTATTGTTCGCAAAATTACCAACACGTGTCTTCACGAGCAATTTCTTGTTCGATCAATAACGTAGCTAACCCAACAAATTTGCTTCCCGGACTCCCGGTAAAGAAAAAAGGAAAAAAAAATGTCAGGGGAATGAATATAGTAGTATGGCCCTCTTGCTCCTGTTATCATTAGAAAATAGTCTGAGTGTGACAGTTTCTACTCTTTAGGCAAGCCTCGCCGGGGGCACAGTGGTCTAAGCTCTGGCTTAGGATCTTTTGTCTCAGATGGGTCTGGGTTCGAATCCCGGTGAGGTATGGATGCTGTGTTTGCCTTACGGCACTGGCTCTCTCCCTTCCCTGGAAGCATTGGCCCTAAATTAGGGACGGGCGATTGCTTATAGCACACCGTATTGCTCACGGTGGTCGTTAAAACAGCAACAACAATTTTTTGGCGTTGAGCATTGCTACTATTTGTGATAGAAGTAGTGGTCTTGATGTTTCCATCGAAAGTCGGATTAAAATAGAATCCATTGCCGCCAACCTCAGGTGTCGCATGACTTGCCTGCTGCATAGGGAGGGACCTGGTTGATGGCAGTTTACCGACAGGAGGCGTACTTTCTCATCGGCTCCTCATTTACTGCACGCTGACTTACTTGGTCCATAAGCCTAGGTCTCAAGGTTTTCACTTACTCAAGGAATATAAGAATTTGCAAGTTATAAAGAATATCGAAAACGAAACAGAAAATAAAGTTTGTTTATTTTTTTTGTCTCATTTATTAACTAATTTTATTTTATCAACTCTAAATCTTGGCGCCCCATTAATTTCGGTGCCCTAGGCAGCCGCCTAGTCCGCCTAATGGTTCAACCGGCCCTGCATATAGGACTACTCATGCCTGGAATATCGCATCTGACAACTCAATAGCATTATTTTATTTCATTTAAACGGTTACAGAAATGCTCGCAGTAAATGTCGTGAGTCGCATTGAAAACTGGGAGAAACTATAAACACACACACACACAACTTCTGTAACGTACCAGGAGATGTGACGTACCTGCCAGAAGGACGCACACGACATAAAGGCAGATAGGAATCAGAATAAAATGTCCGCGTAGCTTAATTGGTAGAGCAACTTATTCCGGAATGAGTGGACCCGGGTTCGAATCCTGACGCGGATAAAAATGACGGAGAAATTCACTTCGTTATAATGGCGCCCGAACTATCCGGATGACCCGACCGTTCACAATCTCGCAATGGTGTGATGTTATTTCCACACCGCGAGATAGGAAAAATAAGAGCAGCACTTCGAAAAAAAAGAAATAAATAAATAAATAAAATAAGGGGGAGATGATGTAACGTACCAGGAGCAGGAGATGTGACGTACCTGCCAGAAGGACGCACACGACATAAAGGCAGATAGGAATCAGAATAAAATGTCCGCGTAGCTTAATTGGTAGAGCAACTTATTCCGGAATGAGGGGACCCGGGTTCGAATCCTGGCGCGGATAAAAATGACGGAGAAATTCACTTCGTTGTACTTCGGATTAAAAACATCAAGAGGGCAGGGATCTCTCTCTCTCTCTTTCTCTCTCTGTCATTCTCTGTCTGTCTGTCTCTCTCTCTCTCTCTCTCACACACACACACACAGAGAATGGCAGAAAGAAGGAGATCGTACATCACGGGGAGAATGAAAGCATATGGATCATAAAATTATGGCCACCTAAGAGGCGTGTTGGGTAGACTTTCTCCGCGCTAACTACTTGCACCTGGTATTTACTCCACTAGACCGCTGTGAGATGTTGTCAAGTATTCTGTTCCACTTGAAGGAGACTGACGTCACGGAGTTCCACCGAATCCCAAAACTGTTCGATGGGATTCAGTTCGGGGAAATGGTTGCCCCAAGAGGAGCACAGCAGCATACGAAACGATTCTGGAACCATTCCTGCACAATGCACGCAGTTACAACTGTACATTCCAGAACAGTGCAGAGTTGTGACACGGGGCATTGTCTTGATAAATAAATCGAGTGCCATCCTGAAACTAGATCACTAAGTAAGGCAGCACTTGGTCCTAAACAAAGTGCAGCTAGGATTTGGCGGTGAGGGTGTGTTCAATGGGGATGAAGGGGTCTGGTGGTGTATGTAAGGATAATCCTCATACCATGAAACATGTTTCGGTCTAATACTCGTAGGTGTTCACCCGCGCGGGGTCGAATATGAACTTGTCCATCGGCATGTTGGAGCTGAAACATGATTCACCGGACCAGGCGACTGATTTCCAGTCTGCCAATCTACAGTTGCGATGCTTTCGTGTTCATAGCAGTCGGAAATGTGAATGACGACTGGTCAGCACGGATGCATGAAGGGTACGCCGACCCCTTAGGCTCATCCGTAAGAGCGTGTGTTGAATTGTGTGCTCGGAAGCGTCTCCCTGTCTAACCAGGTTGTAGTCTGCTGTTAACGGACGGATCGTGAACAGTCTATTGTCCCGAAGAACACGTGCAAACCTCTGTACGCCTGTATACTCCGAATAAACTGAACAGTGTATACCACTGTTGAAGATATGGAACAGTTACCTCCGCTGCGAAAAGTAGTCCCCAGCGTTTAGATTGAAACGCAATAGAATTATTGCTCAGAATCTATTTTCGTTTGCTCAGCAGTTTATCGTCCAAAATTGCTATCTAAAACAAATTTTCAAAATGTCAGCGTTTTTAGAAAAATTTGGTATGAAGTTACACTCAATCAAGAGTCTCACACTTTAGACTGCTGTTCAGCCGTAAATGTCGTTAACTTGGAGGAGGAAGACTCCACAGAGACAATAAATTATTAATCGGGGAAACTCGAGTGTCCTTAAGCCAGCAGTAAGGAAAGAATTTCTTTGAAGTTCTGACCCTACCACACCGCCATTTTGTTTTACAGATCCCTGTAGTTCCTTGCGGTTTTAAATTAACTTCGATACTCAATCTGAGTAGGTCGGTCGGGGTCAGTGCGGAAGTAATTATTTGACAGAAAGCACACAGCTGGAGTGCATGCAACGCGAATTGATACCGTTCCGTCGTCTCACCGAGAGATTGTAGTCAGACTTCCCCTACCTTTTACAGCGGTGTACTCTTAGAGTGATTTGAAGTGCAGACCGCCAAGAACGAGTATTCTGTGCTTTTCGCCACGCGTTGAGTGCATGGATGTGTGTCACTTTTGGAAATATAATCGCCATCACTTCAGCACTCGAATAGCCAACAATGTGTATTGTTGCTTTCGTGTTCCCCGTGCCGATGATCATTTCCTGTTCAAACTTCTACAAATCCTTCCCTTTCCCCGTTGCACGGGCTTTATACTGGCGAGCTGACACTTCCACACACGCGGTCTATATCAGTGGCGTATCTTGGGTCCGAGACCTAAGCTATCTTACCCGTCCACCTCCCCCGCTCTCAGTGCAGTTATTTTTTTAAATTGCGAAGTTTATTTTCCAGTTATTAAGTAATAAAAGTAATTTTTCTAAATTTTAGGTACATGGTAATATAATACCAAATAATTATGAGGATTAGGATTTTAACACTTTATCTTTTGAATACTTTATTTATACATGAACTCCATTCTTCTTCCCCTTTGTGTGAACTTGAGTGTTACGTTTTCACAAAAATGCTTCTTCCGAGTATTTTTACATATTTAACAATTTTTTCTTTATTGACAAAACAGCAAAGTTCTCAAGTGTACATGTCCTTGCGGCCCTAAGATATGTCTTGATTCTTTTCAATGCAGAAAAACTTCTTTCGGCAGTTGCAGTTGTTGATGGAAACTTTAACATTAGATCTGCTAATTTGTACACCTCACAAAACTCCATGTCTAATTTATTCAACTTCGTGTAACAGGTAATATTTCTTACTGATTTCTTTTTGTATTCATTGAGGGAATAAAACACCTTCAGTTCATTTTTGAGTCGAACTGTATCAAAATTTAGAAGCATAGATTCTTGAAGTTCTGACAGTAGATGTTCAGGAAAGCTTTCACAAAATTTATCAAAACGGTTCGAATCCAACAAAGCCACGAATTTAAGATATAATATCACTGATTTTAATTCATTGACCCTTCACACAAACTGAAACAACTCTTTCAAAACACGTGCTGTTACGGGCGGGAGCATGCGAGTGACTCATGTAGTTCTAAGTCTTCTCTTTTCTGAGCGAACCGTCGCCCAAAGCAATGGCCCATTCTCCCTTCACCCGCTCCTTCATGTTGTCATGGAAACGATAGCTGGCGATCATATCGACAGTCTTCGAATAACAGAGCGAAGACTTGTAGAGCTGGTTGCGTTACGATGACACCATCCCTCCACTTGGAGCCCCGTTGGTCTTCGCTCGCCAGACTGATTCTTTTAGTCAAAAGAAGCGAATCCGCACGTGTGTGTTTTTTCGCAGCGAAAGCATCGACATATCTTAATACCGATTATAATTGGCTTTTATTTGTGCATTCTCTGGGTTACACCACTGGTCTACATATACTGCTGGCCACCCAAAATGCAACACCAAGAAGGACACGAGATAGCAAAGCCAGATTTACTGGACACATAACAACAGATACAAAGATGAAACGATTGAGCTTACAGGCCTGTGCGACTTGCGGAACACGCAGACATCAATAGTTCGTGTGGCCCCCCATGGCTGAAAATAACGGCCGCTACACGCCGCGGCAGCGAACTAAAGAGGCTTTGGATGTAGGCTTGGGGTACGTCGGTCCAGGCTGCTTCCACATGTTGCCACAGTTCATCAGGCGTACCTGTGGGTGGTGCTTACCGAGCCACTCGGTTGCCGATCAGCGACCAGACGTGTTCGATGGGTGACATATCGGGAGAACAGGTAAGCCACGGCAGCAGTGACACCTGGTGGACCGTGAAGAATTGTTGCACGATGTGTGCCACGTGCGGGCGCGCATTGTCCTGTTGAAACGTGGCCGCTGGCAAGTCCTGCAAGAAAGGAAGGACTACAGGCTCCAAAACTTCGGAGATGGTGCAGTGGCTGTTGAGTATCTGAAAATTCAGAATTTTCCTTTAACACATCTTAGAAACGACAATTTACCGTCGATATAAGAAAGGAACTGCGGAAAGGTATCTGAAAATTCAGAATTTCCCTTTAACACATCTTAGAAATGACAATTTACCGTCGATATAAGAAAGGAATTGCGGAAAGGACTCTGAAAATTCAGAATTTTCTTTTAACACATCTTAGAAACGACAATTTACCGTCGATATAAGAAAGGAATTGCGGAAAGGACTCTGAAAATTCAGAATTTTCCTTTAACACATCTTAGAAACGACAATTTACCGTCGATATAAGAAAGGAATTGCGGAAAGATATCTGAAAATTCAGAATTTCCCTTTAACACATCTTAGAAACGACAATTTTTTTTTTTTTTTTTTTTTTTTTTTTTGAGATTTAACGACCACCGTGAGCAACTCAATGGGCTATAAGCAGTCGCCCGTCCCTAATTTAGAGCCACTGGTTCCAGGGAAGGGAGAGAGCCAGTGCCGTAAGACAAACACAACATCCATGCCTCACCGGGATTCGAACCCGGACCCCTTCTGACGAATGATCAGAGGCCAACGCCTTAGACCACTGCGCCACCGGGGCGGCAAACGACAATTTACCGTCGATATAAGAAAGAAATTGCGGAAAGGACTCTGAAAATTCAGAATTTTCCTTTAACACATCTTAGAAACGACAATTTACCGTCGATATAAGAAAGGAATTGCGGAAAGATATCTGAAAATTCAGAATTTTCCTTTAACACATCTTAGAAACGACAATTTACCGTCGATATAAGAAAGGAATTGCGGAAAGGTATCTGAAAATTCAGAATTTTCCTTTAACACATCTTAGAAACGACAATTTACCGTCGATATAAGAAAGGAACTGCGGAAAGGTATCTGAAAACTCAGAATTTCTCTTTAACACATCTTAGAAATGACAATTTACCGTCGATATAAGAAAGGAATTGCGGAAAGGACTCTGAAAATTCAGAATTTTCTTTTAACACATCTTAGAAACGACAATTTACCGTCGATATAAGAAAGGAATTGCGGAAAGGACTCTGAAAATTCAGAATTTTCCTTTAACACATCTTAGAAACGACAATTTACCGTCGATATAAGAAAGGAATTGCGGAAAGATATCTGAAAATTCAGAATTTTCCTTTAACACATCTTAGAAACGACAATTTACCGTCGATATAAGAAAGGAACTGCGGAAAGGTATCTGAAAATTCAGAATTTCCCTTTAACACATCTTAGAAACGACAATTTACCGTCGATATAAGAAAGAAATTGCGGAAAGGACTCTGAAAATTCAGAATTTTCCTTTAACACATCTTAGAAACGACAATTTACCGTCGATATAAGAAAGGAATTGCGGAAAGATATCTGAAAATTCAGAATTTTCCTTTAACACATCTTAGAAACGACAATTTACCGTCGATATAAGAAAGGAATTGCGGAAAGGTATCTGAAAATTCAGAATTTTCCTTTAACACATCTTAGAAACGACAATTTACCGTCGATATAAGAAAGAAATTGCGGAAAGGACTCTGAAAATTCAGAATTTTTCTTTAACACATCTTAGAAACGACAATTTACCATCGATATAAAAAAGGAATCGCGGAAAGGACTCTGAAAATTCAGAATTTTCCTTTAACACATCTTAGAAACGACAATTTACCGTCGATATAAGAAAGGAATTGCGGAAAGGTATCTGAAAATTCAGAATTTTCCTTTAACACATCTTAGAAACGACAATTTACCGTCGATATAAGAAAGAAATTGCGGAAAGGACTCTGAAAATTCAGAATTTTTCTTTAACACATCTTAGAAACGACAATTTACCGTCGATATAAAAAAGGAATCGCGGAAAGGACTCTGAAAATTCAGAATTTTCCTTTAATACATCTTAGAAACGACAATTTACCGTCGATATAAGAAAGGAATTGCGGAAAGGTATCTGAAAATTCAGAATTTCCTTTTAACACATCTTAGAAACGACAATTTACCGTCGATATAAGAAAGGAATTGCGGAAAGGTATCTGAAAATTCAGAATTTTTCTTTAACACATCTTAGAAACGACAATTTACCGTCGATATAAGAAAGGAATTGCGGAAAGGTATCTGAAAATTCAGAATTTTCCTGGCGTACAAAAAATTCGTGAAATTCAGGTTTCTGTCCATCATTTCACGGAAAAGGTTGTATCAGAAATATGCTTCGTTAATTCACAAAAGGTATGACGGAAAGTGGCTTGTGAATTTCAGATTTTTTTTTTTTTTACAGCGAGGCGTAAATGCATTCTGTTTTTCGCTTAAAATTTTCTTCTAAAAATCTCCTTTAAAATATTTTTCTCGAATCACAAAGGATTCAAACGACGTGCTCATCCCACCTGAGAATTTGGTGTCACCTTTCTTGTTACTTTCTTGTTGACACTGGAAATGATGTCCAACTTTGCAACACTAATTATATATGGACGCGTTGTGACGTACTTACAGAGGTAAAGCACGTGTCAAGACGACAAATCTGAAGCGATACATTCCGTCCATGTAGCGTAGTTGGGAGAGCAACTTACTCCGGGGCGAGGGGGCGCAGTTTCGATCCCCATCACTGACAAATTTGTGTTTCCACATTGGCGCCCGAAAGTAAAAATGGACGTACTGGGCGTTGGGTTCCTCGAAAAATGTGTGATGTTTGTTCCACACATCGTCTAAAATTAATGAAAATTCGTTATCCGCAAAAAAAAAAATCAGAGATCGATGATGTGACGTACTGCAGAGGTAAAGCACGCGTCAAGACGACAAATATACAGCGATACAATCCGTCCATGTAGCTTAGTTGGGAGAGCAACTTACACCGGAGTGAGGGGGCGCGTTTTCGATCTGCGTCACCGACCAACATTTTTTTTCACAGCGTAACTGCTGAGTATTAGACATCCGAATTCCCTGAATTTTGAGTTAATCCTGGCATTACGATAATTCTCATCTGCGCTTCCTTTTCGTACTTAAGTAATGTTACTTTGGAAAGGAACTGACTCATGCTTGTTAAAAAATGAGTATGTTATTTTCAGGAAAAGACTATATCAGAAAGGATATTGCTCTGCATTTATGTTAAATGTCAAGCCTTGGAGCGTGTGGTCCGATTTATTTCCTGGATATTACGTAACATTCCTGTTGATCGGCGCATATGATCCCAGATCTAAAACTAACAATCTTCCGGGATATACTGTACGTCGTAATAATGAATTTCCGGCAGGAAATACCATCGGAGTGAAAAACGCAGAAGCCTTTCCTCATCTAAGTGCAAGTTTCATTAATTACGTCTTATCATGTTTATGTTTTGTTGTTGTTTTTACATACACCGCAAGGATTTCAGAGGTCTGCAGATGCCTTAATTGGAAGAGCCCGCTCGGGCAGAAAACAGGCCCGGATGGAGGGGGGCTTTGGGGGATGAAACCCGGGGCACAACCTCGGTTAAGACCTCCACTAATTTTAAAAATTAATTTTATGCCTTGTCCTTTCCTTGCTTAAGCTTAACTTTCACACGGATGGATCTATTGTGTTGGAATATCTGCAAATGAAAGGCAACAGAAAAATGCTAATTACCGTATATACAAGTACTAATCAGTCCAAAATGTAGTCGCCATCGTCTTCCACGACCTGCTCCAGTCGTCTGGGCAGCTGTTGGATACCGTCCCTGAACAAAGAAGTCAATAAGTGCGCGTTCGACGTCGTCCCGGTTGGAGAACCGCAGTCCGTCCAGAAAATGCAGCAATGACCGGAAAAGGTGGAAGTCGCTTGGGGGCAATATCCGGGGAATAGGCTGGGTACGGCAGCAGGTCGCAGCCCAGGTCCCCTGATCTGGTCACAGTTCCAAAGCGAGTACATAGTGAGCGTAGGAACTCCAATGGAGATAGTGGATCCCCGAAACCTCAGCGCCATCTGGCGGTGGGGGGACCAACATGGTCACATGACAGTCCTAAACCAGTAGTAACAGATGAATTAGTATATCAATACGGTGAAAAAACGTCATTTTAAGGATTGGTTAATTACAGATGAGTACAAATTAAGCCTTTTTCGATTTCTAAAGCGAAAAGATCGGTAAGTGTTTCTTTGGTATTTATTTTTTTGTTATTGTCATTGTTGACGAACTCACGTGGAGCCTGTGTGAAGCTGATAGTATGGAATCCAACTTGAATCCTATGAGCTTATTTCGAGAAGCAAAGGTTGCTGTAGAAGTTTTGTCCGCAACAGGAATAAACATTTTTCAAGAATCAAAAAGAATAATTAATAAAGTACAATAATTGTAATACACACGTGGCCCGAGCTCTGGCTCTGCAGGCATGCGCTCCCACAATGCATTGCACTCATTCTGTTTTACCCCCTGGCCGCTGCTTCAATTGGCGATGCAAGTGGTGAATTCTCGAATCTCGAGGCTCTCGTTTTTAACGTTAAGTTCCCCCGCTTACTCTTGTACTCGCTTTGGACAGGTGACCTGCGTGCTGTGTGAAGTCTCGCTCTGTCTTGCTGTAGGAGGACGCTCTTGAGGTTCAGCAGTGCTAGTAGGACCTTATGTGGGTGTAAAACGGGTTGGGGGGGGTCGGCATGGGTTTCTGTTTCGGGTCTAACCTCTGTTTCCGGGCGCTAACATTTTCATACAGGCCCCATTTCTCGTCACCTTCCACAATGCGATCCAAGAACATTTCAACTTGGTCACGTGCAAGCAGGGAAACGCATGCACTCATGCGATTTGCTTTCTGCTCAACTGTGAGTTGATGGGGTACCCATGCTCCCCTCTTGTGCACCTTTTCAAGTTGAGGTGCGTGTTAATGCTCGTGCGGGTAGTCCCTAGCTGTTCGGCGAACTCCCGCGTGGTCACACGCGAGTCGGTCTCTACTAAGGTCTTCAGCATGTCCATATCTACTGTTGTGGGTCTTCCGGCTTTGGGACTGTCTAACAGGTCAAAATTTCCCTCTCGAAACCGTTCGGACAGACGACAGCACTGACCATGTGATATGCCATTGGGGTACACAAAAAGCCGATTGTACCATTAGGTGAATCAGGCAGCTGCCTAGGACGCCCAATTCCACCAACAATTTAGTCTCATTATTTAGTTAGCTATTAGTCATATTTTAGACTTTTCCTTTGAGCACTGACATCGTCACGAAGAAGGGGAATACTTGACACTCTTGTTGGACGCTTCCAGTGGCGGCGGAACCGGTCAATAATTTCAGCCAAGATTTTTATTTTTATTATTTTTTTATTTGACATATGTACGTGCGATTGTTGTGATGTACCTTAGAAAGTTCCTCTGTGTAAGTGGTTGGGTGGTCCTAATTCGCAACAAAGCTCCTTAGGCACAGTAGCGCACCCAGAAATTTCCCAAGGGAGGAGCCCGTGCGCCCTGGCACACAGAATCTACCCAAGGTGGGAGTGACCCCCACCCTAAGTTTACCGGGAAAAGTAGTCAGGTGCTGTAACGATTAAGGAGGTTGACTTTTGTGCATTTATTCTTATCCAGTTACTACTAATGTTACAGTACAAGAAAGTTAAATGATTAGAAGAAGCAGTGAAATTGTTTTCCTTGTTAGATTTTTCTAAATTTATTTAACAGGACTACTCCCTTATAATTATTATATGTTATACTTATACGGTACATGATTAAGAAGCATATGTAGATCGCGTATTGTGACTTTTGTTTCAAACTTCGACATAATAATTTTTTCCACTCTACCGGGAGGGGGGGGCTCGGCCACTCCTGTGGGTGCGCCACTGCTTAGACATTGCTTTTTCTTCTGTTTGTTCCGGGAAGGTAGAGGGCGCACCACGATTCGAAATTTCGGGCCCGGTCAACGCATTTCATTTTCCGCCGCCCCTGGACGCTTCTCGTTAACTATTTTGGCAAAACAATACTGGGGTGGGGTAGCGTCGTCCATTTTGGGTAATACTTTAATACTTTTCAGGTAAGTTGTCCTCGTAAGTTGAAAAAAATTATAAACAACCCGGTTCACCTTCTGCAACACAAACACGTAGTTGGTCAGCAACAAAAAATCACGTCACATCAGAAGTCACCCTTGAAATTTTGGGGCCACTAGATCAGGTACGCTTTCAGGGGAGGGACCTGGTGGTCAGGACCCGCCCCTTCCTCCCCGAGATGTTTAATTATGTTTATAGATAGATTTTTTTTTGAGTAGCAGAAACATTACTCTTTAATAATCGCAATCCTTCCCCCACCCGAGATGTTTAAGTATGCTTATAGATAGATAGTTTTTTTTTTTTTTTTTTTTGGAGTAGCAAAACATTACTCTTTAATAATCGCAAAACCAATGCAGTTAAACATGAGCTTTTGCAAATAATTAAATTGATGTAAATATTTATACTTTCATGTAAAGGTCTGCACTATTAGATTGGACTGGGTTCTGGTCACGGGCGTTCTGATCGATAGCCCCCGCAACTCCCGCAGTGGTGTGATGACTCGCAGCTAAGAGGGTCTCAGCAGATAGATTTTTCAAAAAATTCCGGAAACTTCATATGAAACTGGTTAAAGAAATAACCAAGAATTTTTGATGGCAGCTTTGAATGAAGTATTAATTTTTTTGTAAAAGCAATTCTTGTATTTTTGTAAATTTTTTCAGCAACATTTTGTAATTTTTTTTTCAGTATATAAGTAAACTCTTGTTGGAAATAAAATTATTTAAAATAAATTTAGTCCAACATGCACGTGCATAGATAGCCCCAGGGGATAGCGAGAGGCAATCTCAAGCCTTGAGACGATACTTAGGCCCCAGGGGATATAGGGGGGTCGGAAAAGTTGAAGGGTCAGTTCTCAAGAAGGGAGCGAAGTAACGTTCACCTGACGGAATAGATGAACCCCTCAGAAGGTCAAGTGACCTTGGCATCAGCGGACAAGGTGAAGCTCAGAAGGTCAGGGGTTTTTCACTGGTCAAGAGTAGTGGAGTGCGGTAGCGACAAGGAACAGACGTGGGTATTGAGTGCTGAGTATGACGAGAGAGAAATGAAATATGCCCAACGTTGACAAACGGAGAGCCGAGTTCGGATAGCTCCAGTCAGCTCAATTAGGTGTATATGCCCAGTGTTGAAAACCTGAAAGACATATGGAGATACCAGATAAGTTATTTTTCTTTTCCCTGTTATTGCATGTACTTGCTTAAATTAATTCATAACCCTATTCAGAGCACGTGGCGTGTATATTGGTCATGATAAAACAATGAAAACCCAGTTAGCTAGGTAAAACATTTAGGTAAAGCATAGGAGAAAAGGAACTGGAAGAAAAATGAATCACTAAGCTTTGCACTTATATATATATAGATAGATGTATGCAGAAATGATCGGAGACGTTATAGAGAAAAATCGTAATAAGAGTAAATTTTATGTGTAAGGTATTGTTAACGGCTGCACCCACGCACGTGTTACCTTAGTGTTCCTAATTCTCTCGTATTAAACTATTTTGATTACTTCCACATAAGATTCCTGTTTGTTTTCCTTATAACCACACAAGATATAAGTTAAGGTATGTGTAAACTAAGATATGTGTTTATGTTTCTGATTTCTTTCACGAGCGGCACCTTTACTCCCCCACCATTCCAGTGACGGGATAAAGGTGAATCACAACGCCGTGCTTTATTATATGCCAGTACATATAAGGGGCACGTTTTTGTCCATATACGATCACTGTAGAACAAAAGTCCCATAGTTATAAAAAGGCACAATAAAGTAAATTTAATCGGTAAATGATCTGTAATTGATGCACCTATAATTTGTTCATAATAATAAATATAACAATAAAATTAACACCTTGTATTTAATTAACATTGATGACAGTAACACGTGTTCCAGTGAATAGCATTAACACGTGTGCCATTGTTCATAACTTTAACACGTGTTCCGTATTAGAATGTAACGCTGGTACCGATTAACGTTTGAAGATAACTATGGTGAATTGGTTAAATATTTGTTTATAACATATGATAATAACGTTTAAAATAATTGTTTATAACACTCTTCACGAAATCATTTTCGCTTTATTTTATAAAAACTGGGTGACAGGAAAGTAGCTGTTCCAGAAGAATTGTAGCCCCTTTTAACAGCGACAGCAATAGTTCTTATACATGTATATTAACAAGAGAATGGGAATGAAATATCAGTTGAATAAAAGGAATTTTTATATAAATGAAGATAAGGCATTATACACTATCTACCAACAAGTAATTGGACACCCTGCAATCGACGATATCTGCGATCCTGATACACGTCACGGCCGCCGCCGTTAAATATCGTGTGAGAAACAACAACGCAACCAGTCGCATGCAAGATGCCACGCAGTTCGGAGCTCTCTGATTTCGAGAAAGGTGTAATCGTCGGGTATCACAGAAATGGCCGATCCATACGTGACATATCCAGCGAGTTAAAGTACCCAAAATCGACAGTGGCCAACGTGATTGGCAAGTGGAAGATGAGAGGTGACTGTCGGAATGTACCCCGACCCGGCAGACCCACAAAACTGGGAGTTAGAGACCGACGGGTGCTGGCCAGAGAAATTCGGAAGAACCGCACCAAATCGATGGGCCACATCCGCGAGAAGTTTCAACAGGCATCCAGGAGTGTTCTTTCGATGAAGGGCCGCGGGTGGCCTAGTGGGCAACGTTCGTGACTACCACGGAAAGGGCCTCAGGTTCGATCCCAGGCAGGTACGAACGCTCGATCCACTAAATATCCGCCGTGCGCCGGATGGGCACGTTAAGCCGTCGGACCCCGGGTCCTGGTCCCCCGGTAATAAATAAGGGCGTCTTCCTCCCCCTTTCTACTTCGCTTCCGTGTCACTTTCCTATCGGGCACTGTAGCCCAAATCTCCTGGCTTCCTATTTCTAAGGGTTGTTTAAGACCTGGGGTCAGATACTCCCTTCCTAAAATCCTCTACATATGATCACATGATGTTTCGATGAATACCATCCGTACGGAAGCCCATCTGCTCGGTTATCATGGACGTGCTGCCACCCACAAGCCTTTGATCACCAAGTCCAATAGCGCTGCTCGGCTAACGTGGTGCAAAGAACGTCGACAGTGGACCGTTGAACAGTGGAAACAGGTTCTCTGGAGCGACGAATCTAGGTTCACCCTCTACCGTTCGGATGGCAGGGTCTGGGTTTGGCGTCTGCTTGGAGAACGCCTCCTGCCGGAATGTATTGTGCCAACTGTGAAGTTCGGCGGCGGTGGAATTATGCTATGGGGGTGTTTCTCCTGGTCTGGCACGGCACCCTTGGTCGCAATTCCTGGTATACTCAACACGAAGACCTACTGCACCAATTTGGATGACCATGCGCTTCCTACGTTGTGGCAGTTTTACGGGGTGGACCTATGTTACTTTCAGGATGACAATGCCACCTGTCATGTTGCGAGGTCCACCATGGCTTGATATGGTGGCAATGGGGTTAATCGAATGGACTGGCCTGCGCAGAGCCCGGACCTTAACCCTATCGAGCACCTCTGG
The DNA here is from genome assembly GCA_039090855.1 of Macrothele yani. Lineage (NCBI taxonomy): Eukaryota > Metazoa > Arthropoda > Arachnida > Araneae > Macrothelidae > Macrothele > Macrothele yani. Next base: position 154,344,608 of record CM077011.1, read on the forward strand.
GACGAGTTGGAGCGTCGACTTAAGGGGTGCCCCCACCGTCCGAAATCGGTGAAGGAACTGACCTGACTTCTCCAAGCCGAGTGGAAGAAAGTACCGCTAGCCGTCGTACAACGCTTGGTTGAGAGTATGCCCCGGAGGGTCGCAGCTGTAATCGCCGCTCGTGGAGGCTCCACCAACTATTGAAGGTGAATAAACTTCGTTTTCCTTTGCTATCACAGGTGTCCAATTGCTTGTTGGTAGATAGTGTATATTAAACTTGTTTGCACACTAACACACTACGCATTCTTCAGAATATAATAATCTAAAAATGTTCTTCGCGGGAACGATAAAACAGAGACCTGTGTCATCTTTTTTTCATAACAGAGTCAAAAGAAAAAGACTTTTACTATGTGCAAAACATTGTGACATTATGTTAGGTGTGTTTTTTTATATTCAAGAGTAAACAGTTTAAGTAATCATACTCTTTTTCTGCCACAATTCTCAATTCTTACTTTATTATTTGCTTACTTATATTCTGTAGTTTGGTATAAATCGGAAAATATCGTTAGACACTGTCACATGAAAGTTACGTATTTTATGTGTGTGATCGTGAGGTATTTCAAAGAGCTGGCCTTAGTTCTCTAAAAGAATAAAATTTGCATGATATGTTTAACTTTGGCGTTAGTATTTTGTAATATTTTGTATTGGTATAAAACTAGGGCAATCATTTTGATTACAATGTGTACATTTGTGTTACAATAAGGGTAAGAAATTGGTTTTACGAAAAAAAGCTATGGGGTCCCAAAGAATTTGAATTATTAAAACGCCCGTAAAACCTAGTTAATGATTTGGAATTTAAAAATTTTAGTAATTGAAAGCAAAAAGATTTTTGTAAAAGGGCCTCGAATATGTTTTTTTTTTTTTTTTTTTTTTTGCGGGAGTTCCCTGAGTTTTTCAGGTACGCCACTGTTTGGGTACGAAGAAAGTGAAGCATAATGAACCGGGATGGAACATAAAAAAGTAGTTTAAAGAGCAAGCTGTTTAACTATGCATTTTAATCAAACATTAAAAAGTTACTAAAAATACTTGCTTCTCTTCCAGTATCAAAGGCTAGCGTTGAGAGATACAGGGTGTGCTTTTCGCTACCGAACCCGGAATTTCTTTAATAATATTAACACCAATGAAGATATTACAACGAAATGTGAAGTGGACTTACGTCATTTCGTGCGAAATGTGATGACATCACAACATGTGCTGGAAGTGGCCACCATTTGCGTCCAGACAGCATGAAACCCGGCGTACCATATTGCGGAAAGTCCTTGCCAGTACGTCCGCCGTCACTGCCTGAATTTCTTCGGTGATGTTTGCTTTCAAGGCATCTATGGTTCGCGGTTTCTTTTGGTAAACTGTTTCTTTTAGATATCCCCATAAAAAGTAATCGGAAGGCGTCAGATAGGGCGTGCGCGGTGGCCATAAACCCTTCAAAATAACGCGGTCTCCGAAAAAGGACTGAATTTCGGCCATACTGGTGCTTGATGTCGCTCCATCATGCTGGTAATATCCAATGGAGAGTTCTTCGTCGTCCAATTGATTTACAAAGGTGTTGAAGATTTCCATATAGGCAGCTGTTGTGATGGTTGTATCGAGGAAGATGGGACCAATTATGCGGCGCTGGATCATCCCACACCAAACACCAAGTTTCTGTGAATGAAGGGGTTCTTCATGTATCGCGTTGGGAATTTCACTGGCCCAAATACGGGAATTTTGAGAATCGACGTATCCGGACAGGTGAAACCACACCTCGTGCGAGAACCATGTGTAGTCCAGAATACCCGGATTTTCCTGAAGAAATGTCTGAAACCATCGACAGTATGTCACTCGTTTCACGTGGTCAGGCTCTTTCAGTTCGTGGACCACTGAGATACGGTACTCATGAAGCTTCGCTTTTTATACAGCACGTTGACAAGTGCTTTTGGACAACACTGTTTCCTGTGACAGTCGGCGAAGTGACTTCCTGGGAGGCGCAAGTAGTCGGCCCTTTACGTTCTGGATTGTTTCCTCTGGCATTTGTGGACGGCCTCCTGCATGGTCGTCTAATAAAGTCCCCTTGGTTTCCAATTTCTTCGACAATGCCCAAATGGTGGACTTGCTCGGCGGATGTATGCCTGCAAACCTCTCCAGGAATTGCCGTTGACAAGACTTTATCGATTCTGTTTTCCAATAAGTGCGAACAATAAACACTCGCTCCTCCAGAGTATACCGATACATTTTCACACATATACGCTAACAGCCACGAGCACGAGCACTCACTATCAACAACCGTATTGTGTAGAAAGGCTTAGCGAAAGGGCAAAACAAAGCAGCAGAGAGGTGCGTCCGGCTGGCTGGCGGACAGCGTCGGGTTCAATGCTGTCGTGACGTACCTGCCAGCAGGACGCACACGACATAAAGGCACATAGTAGTCAGAACAAACGTCCGCGTAGCTCAATTGGTAGAGCGACTTATTCCGGAATGAGGGGATCCGGGTTCGAATCCTGGATTGGACAGAAATGACGGAGAAATTTACTTCGTTATAATGGCGCCCGAACTATCCGGATGACCCGGCCGTTCAAAATCTCGCATTGGTGTGATGTTCTTTCCACACCGTGAGATAGGAAAAATCAGAGACTCCCTTCTTCAGCGCTTCGAAAAATAAAAATGTGTGATGTTGCATTCCACACACCAGATTGACTGGGAGTTCTCAAGTGCACGTTCTACAGTGGATGGCTGCCTGCAACGATTCATGGTCACGGCTGACCCGTGGGCCATGCCCCCGGCCCTCTTTCGGAAGGGGGAGATGTGACGTACCTGCCAACAGGACGCACACGACATAAAGGCAGATAGTAGTCAGAACAAACGTCCGCGTAGCTCAATTGGTAGAGTGACTTATTCCGGAATGACGGGATCCGGGTTCGAATCCTGGCGTGGACAGAAATGACGGAGAAATTTACTTCGTTATACATTGTTATGCCAAGGACGGGATTGGAACCCACGACTCTGGGCTCCGGAGCTCCTAGTGCTATCCACTATACTACACTGGCATGTGCTCTCACTGCTATCATCTCGTGTGCGTCCTGCGAGGCAGGCTTGTCACCTTCCCCACCCCCAAAAGAGGGCCGGGGGCATGGCCCACGGGTTAGCCGGGACCATGTGTCGCTGTAGTCAGTCATCCGATGAAGAACGTGCGTTTGAGAAATCCCAGACAAGGTGTGTGGAAAGTAACATCACACTGATTTATTTTTTCGAAGCACTGAAGAAGGGATTCTCATTTTCCCTATGTCGCGGTGTGGAAAGAACATCACACCATTGCGAAAAACCTTTCAGCCAGGTCATCCTTGAAGTTCGGGCTTCAATATGACGAAGAAAATTTCTCCATCGTTTTCATGCCAGGGGCGGGAATTCGAACCTACGACTCTCGGCTCCGGAACTCCGAGTACTATCCACAATACTACACTGGCATGTGCTCTCACTGCTATCTGCCTTTATCTCATGTGCGAGGCAGGCACGTCACAACAGCCACAAAGGAACCTCAGGTTAGATCCTAGGCAGGTGCGAACGCTCGAACCGCTAAATATCCACCGTGCGTCGGATGGGCACGTTAAGCCGTCGGACCCCGAGTACTGCCCCCGCCCCGGTAATAAATAAGGGCGTTTTTCCCCCTTTCTACCTCACTTCCATGTTACTTTCCTATCGGGCACTCTAGCCCAAATCTCCTAGCTTCCTATTTGTAAGGGTTGTTTAAGACCTGGGCTCATATACTTCCTTCCAAAAATCTTCTACATGTGATCTGATCTGATCTTTCCAACAGTGTACGGCAATCGATGAACATGGGTAAACGTGGTGATCTGAGCGACTTTGATCGTGGACGTATTGTCGGTGCAAGACAGATGGGTCATTCATTTTTTCGAAGTGGTAAGAACCCCAGGGTTCCCGAGGACAACCTTATCAAGGGTGTACCGCGAGTATGCAATCGACGGGCCTACCAGCGTCCAGAGAGTAAGCGGTGGCCGACCACACGCCATTGATGGATGACCCGGGTCTACCTAGACGATCCCGGCTCGTACAGACCGACAGCTCCTCAACGGCGGCACAAATCATATCCATGTTAAATGTCGAAGGCCCAAGCAGCGTCAGCGAGTGAATGGTATGGCGCACAATGCATACCATGGGCTACAGGAGCCGACGCCCTACTCGTGTGCCACTCTTGACTACTCGTCATCTGAAATTACGTCTCACATGTTGCCGGGAACATCAAAACCAGACCTATGTAGAGTGTCACGGCGTCGTGTGGTCAGACGAATCCCGTTTTTTACGCTTTCCAACCGTAGGTTGAAGAAGCGTATATGCTCCAACTTTGTCCGTCCGTCCGTCCGCCCGATAACTGGCGTAAAAATGGTTCGATTTCGATGAAATTTTAGTATGTGCTAGGGGACTACTGAGGACGAACCCTATTGAAAATGGAACAAATGGGGTCAAAGGTCACGACGTAGGAGCGGGATCATTCCATTGCCGTTATGCGTCATAACTTGCGTAAATATGGTTCGATTTCAATGAAAGTTTACTATGTGGTAGGAGACCGCACGGGGACGAACCCTATTCAAAATGAGTGAAGTGGGGTCAAAGGTCTGGACATAATATCGGGATGCATTCCATTGCCCTTATGCGTCATAACGTGCGTAAAAATTGTTCGATTTCGATGAAATTTCAGTATGAAGTAGACGACCACTGGGGACGAACCCTATTGAAAACGGACGAAATGTGGTCAAAGGTCAGGACATAGGATTGCGATCCATTCCATCGCTCTTATCCCATACTATTAGGGTGGACGTCAAGTAATTTTGCTTCCTATACTTCCAATGGAAAAACGTTTGTACACATTTCCTTCACAATTAATGTGTTCCCAAGGATGAAAATTTGAACATCGATTAAAATAACTTCATATTATAACTTGGAAAACTTAATAATTTCTAAAACATAACCATAATTATATTAAAAATCAATAACTTTTCCTTTGGTGGTATTGAAACCAGGGAAAAGATGGCGCGACCTGTACTTTGATGACGTCAGTGGACAAATAAATGTTGGATTGCATAATTACGGTTATGGTTTAGAAAATATTAAGTATTCCAAGTTATGAAATGAAGCTATTTTAATCGATGTTAAAATTTTCATCCTTGGGAACGCATTAATTGTGAAGGAAAATGTGTACAGAAGTTTTTCCATTGGAAGTATAGGAAGCAAAATTACTTGACGTCTATTCTTGTATGTATGTATGTACATTTTATTTTGGAAACGGCTCTAAGAATTTTGATGAAAGTCGTTAACCTACCGTTTTCTGGTACTAGAAATCGATTTAGCTTGATCTCGACTTTAGGAGAGTTCGTTCAGTGGGTTAAATAACCACCCCGAATTATAATGTTTTTAGTGATGGCGTTGTTCCATTAATGTTACCAATGCTTAGAAATCTTATGACGTCACAATCTCGCGTTTGAGAATGTTGGCGCGTGGTCACACCATCTGTCTCATTACGTCACGCGTTGTGTGCGTATGTCCGTCCGCACGATAACTCGCGTAACAATCGCTCGATTTCGATGAAATTTTAGTATCTGGTAGGGGATCACCTGGGAAGAAACCCTATTTAAAGTGAACGAAATGGGGTCAAAGGTCAGTACATAGGAGCGGAATCCATTCCACTGCTGTTATGCGTCATAACTAACGTAAAAAAGGTTCAATTTCGATGAAAGTTTAGTATGTGGTAGGGGACCACCTAGCGACAAACCCTATTGAAAATGGGCAAAATGGGGTCAAAGGTTAGGACACAGGAGCGGGATCTATTCCATAGCCCTTATGCATCAAAACTTACGTAAAAATGCTTCGATTACGACAAAACTTTATCATGTTATTTCGGACGTATACCGAACCGGTTCTGTTGAATATCATCGAAATGGGATTAAAGGTCAGGGCACAGGACCGAGATTTATTCCACAGCCATTATTCTCATAACTTGAGTGATAACTTGATTAATGATTTCCGGTATGTTGGAAAGCGTATTATAATCAATGCATTGCATGATTTTACAAACTTGTTAGTTGCACAGAGTTGATGGGAGGCTTCGGGTGTGGCGTCGACAGCAGGAGTCCATGGTTCCGTCGTGCAATGTCGGCTCTCTTCAAGGCGGTGGTGGCACTGTGATGGTTTGAAGCCTTCTCATCAGCGGTTCAGGACCTCTTTAGGCATACAAAGGGACATTATGTCCCTTAGTATGCCTGAAGAGGTCCTGAACCGCTGCGCGCTGCCAGCAGGTGCTTGCTGATCACCTGCACGCATTCATAGCCTTCGCGCATCCTACGGCCCATGGTCTGCTCTAAAGCAGGATAATGCCCCGCCCCACCAGACCACAACCACCCAAGCATGGCTCGAGGAACACTCATCTGAGTTTGGAACCATCCAGTGGACCCCGAAATCTAAGGATTTAAACCCTGTTGAAGTTATCTGTGATGGTGCGGAGGAGAACATCAGGTCCATGGATCCTGGACCAATTTCTCGGGCGGAGTTGTGGACAACGTTGCAACAGGCATGGCTGTCATTAACTCCGGAAATCCTCCAGCATCTGGTGGAGGCGATTCCTTGGCGTGTACAAGTTATTCGCGTTAGAGGAGGACTAACACGCTATTAGGTAGGTATTTGTAATGTTTTGTTCATTGAGTATACACTCACGGACAATGAAATTTGCGCACCAAGAAGGAAGCATCTGATTGAACTCAAATTTTATGGACGTAATGATACAGATGCATGATACACATGATGGCAAAAACAGAGCTGCAAGACAATTACAGAGGGATCTGTGGCATGCAGTCCTGTCATCTTTAATAGCGCGTCGCACCGCCTCGTGCAGCGAAAAATGCTGCAATACGGTCCGGCATGGAGGCGAACAGGCGCCTTATGTTGTTCTGCGACAAACTGGCCTACACGTGTTGAACGGTGTGCTCCAAATCCCGGATAGTGCGGCACGGCGGCAGCTGGCGTTTCAACTGCTCCTACACATGCTCGATAAGGGACATGTCCGGGGAGCGGAAAGGCCATGAAGGTGTCTGGACATGACATAGGCAGTTCTGGACAACCCGAACCGTGTGCGGGCGGGCATTATCCTGCTGGTATATCTCACCTGGAGTCCTGGCCAGGAATGGGAGCACATGGAGCTGTAGGATCTCATCCACATACCGCTGGCCCGTCAATGATCCACGTACCACCACTAGAGCTGATCGGCTATCGTAGGCAAAGGCTCCTCAGGTCATAATGCCTGTAGTGAGGGAAGTGTGGCGCTCGATAGCGAGATTGGGATTGTGCTGTTGAATCGGGAACCTCCACACCCGGACATAATGATCATCTGTCCCCAAAACGAAGTGGCACTCATCGCTAAACACCACACGTCGCCAGTCTGTGGCGTTCCACGTCGCTCTGGCCTGGCGCCATTGCACACGGAGCCGGCGATGTTCCGGTGTTAATGGCAGCACACGTAAGGAGCGCTGGGATCGCATATTTGCGTTTGCGGGGTGTCGGGAAATGGTTCGTGGGCACACAAGAGCCGTTAAAACTGCCTGTATAGTGGATCGGGTCCCCGTGGGATCCGTTCGTGCCTGGTGCACGATCCGGCTATACGGCGCGCCGACAACCCTGCGGTTTTCAACCCGATGATCAGGCCTCTCTCAAAGTCCGTACGTTGCGTAAATCGACGTCTCTGGCGTCTACCTGGCATTCTTGTCATTCTGTACTCTTGCTTGCGTCGGCCGGTGCTTTTGGCTTTCACTGGGCATCGACTACACGCCGGTTTACAAGGCTTCCGGTTCATGTTTGCAGCGCCAGCAAGGGTGTGCGGTCATGTGCACTCGCACCAAACGTGGATCATTTGCATACCAGCGCGTACTATAGTTATTTGCAATGTTTCGCGGTTGTAGCATGTTTTCTTCTAGGAGCGCAAATTTCATTGTCCGTGAGTGTAATTACCAACCTGAAAATTTCCGTGAACAACACCCATGAGGAGTCATAACACAGATCGGCAACTGTGCTGTATTTTGCAAAACTCGTTGCATTGCATATTGTGCTAAAATTATTTGTGTATGTGTGTATTTTTTCGTTTGGGGGTTTAACGACCACCGTGAGCAACTCAACGGGCTATAAGCAGTCGCCTGTCCTTAATTTGGGGCTACCGGTTCCAGGGAAGGGAGAAAGCCAGCGCCATAAAGCAAACACACAATTTATGCCACACTCGGGATTCGAACCCTGTCCTTCCACAGACGAATAGTTAGTCAGTATATTAATAGGAGGAAGGTTTATTTTTGGCTGTACCTTCCTTCATAAGCGTAGGTATGTGTGTGTGGGGGGAGGGGTCCTCGAGTTCGGATCCTCCTTTAGGGGGATTGAGTCTCATTAAAGTCGGATTTGAAATTTTTGCATCAGTTTGTGGTATAGAATTACAGAATGTACCTATAATTTCTTTCGTAAGTTGCGGTAGCTTGGTGGCTGAAAATTTTCATTTCTTGTTTAAAATGTGCAGATGTAAGTTGCTCACAATTAAAAATGACGGCGCGGTTGTTCGTACGTTACAAGATAAGGATGTTGTTTATATTTTTGAAGATTCTCTGGGGGCAATTCAATCATAACTACAACTACTGCACGCTGCATTCGGTTCGTTTAATGTGGTACCAAAGGTCGGAACTCGGGAGCAGTTGGGAATCATTACTTCAACTACTGCAAGCTGCATTCGGTTCGTTTAATGTGGGACCAAAGGTCGGAACACGGGAGCAGTTGGGAATCATTACTTCAACTACTGCAAGCTGCATTCGGTTCGTTTAATGTGGGACCAAAGGTCGGAACTCGGGAGCAGTTGGGAATCATTACTTCAACTACTGCAAGCTGCATTCGGTTCGTTTAATGTGGGACCAAAGGTCGGAACACGGGAGCAGTTGGGAATCATTACTTCAACTACTGCAAGCTGCATTCGGTTCGTTTAATGTGGGACCAAAGGTCGGAACACGGGAGCAGTTGGGAATCATTACTTCAACTACTGCAAGCTGCATTCGGTTCGTTTAATGTGGGACCAAAGGTCGGAACACGGGAGCAGTTGGGAATCATTACTTCAACTACTGCAAGCTGCATTCGGTTCGTTTAATGTGGGACCAAAGGTCGGAACTCGGGAGCAGTTGGGAATCATTACTTCAACTACTGCAAGCTGCATTCGGTTCGTTTAATGTGGGACCAAAGGTCGGAACACGGGAGCAGTTGGGAATCATTACTTCAACTACTGCAAGCTGCATTCGGTTCGTTTAATGTGGGACCAAAGGTCGGAACACGGGAGCAGTTGGGAATCATTACTTCAACTACTGCAAGCTGCATTCGGTTCGTTTAATGTGGGACCAAAGGTCGGAACACGGGAGCAGTTGGGAATCATTACTTCAACTACTGCAAGCTGCATTCGGTTCGTTTAATGTGGGACCAAAGGTCGGAACACGGGAGCAGTTGGGAATCATTACTTCAACTACTGCAAGCTGCATTCGGTTCGTTTAATGTGGGACCAAAGGTCGGAACACGGGAGCAGTTGGGAATCATTACTTCAACTACTGCAAGCTGCATTCGGTTCGTTTAATGTGGGACCAAAGGTCGGAACTCGGGAGCAGTTGGGAATCATTACTTCAACTACTGCAAGCTGCATTCGGTTCGTTTAATGTGGGACCAAAGGTCGGAACACGGGAGCAGTTGGGAATCATTACTTCAACTACTGCAAGCTGCATTCGGTTCGTTTAATGTGGGACCAAAGGTCGGAACTCGGGAGCAGTTGGGAATCATTACTTCAACACTGCAAGCTGCATTCGGTTCGTTTAATGTGGGACCAAAGGTCGGAACACGGGAGCAGTTGGGAATCATTACTTCAACTACTGCAAGCTGCATTCGGTTCGTTTAATGTGGGACCAAAGGTCGGAACACGGGAGCAGTTGGGAATCATTACTTCAACTACTGCAAGCTGCATTCGGTTCGTTTAATGTGGGACCAAAGGTCGGAACTCGGGAGCAGTTGGGAATCATTACTTCAACTACTGCAAGCTGCATTCGGTTCGTTTAATGTGGGACCAAAGGTCGGAACACGGGAGCAGTTGGGAATCATTACTTCAACTACTGCAAGCTGCATTCGGTTCGTTTAATGTGGGACCAAAGGTCGGAACACGGGAGCAGTTGGGAATCATTACTTCAACTACTGCAAGCTGCATTCGGTTCGTTTAATGTGGGACCAAAGGTCGGAACACGGGAGCAGTTGGGAATCATTACTTCAACTACTGCAAGCTGCATTCGGTTCGTTTAATGTGGGACCAAAGGTCGGAACTCGGGAGCAGTTGGGAATTTCACCGTTCCCTTCACATTTTGTATTTTACAGCCCTAAATGACGTTCCACGTCTAGTTCAGCTTCACAACTCAGAACATCTTTGATGCAAGTAAGGAAAAGAGAAATGAACGAAACCCTTCTGCTGAGTGGTGTCCCCATTTCTTAATTTTTTTCCGAAGAAATTAATGAGCATAACATGCCATTCACGTTTGATCTTAAGGAGCGGAACCTAGTTCCCTAATATCATATTTGCAGTATCATACCCCAATTAAAGTATTTAAAAGTTAGGTTGTTAAACTATAATAAAAACGGCAATAACGCAAAAGTCTTCCTCTGGTCCACTGAAAAACTGGACCGTTCTTCAAATCTAACCGTTAATGGTTATTAGTTATCGATTAACTACAAGATAATATGATAAAGGAAGAAAGTGTACAATTCAGTGTGAAGCGAAATGTCAGAAACAACTCCCGGGGTCAGTAATAGCTACCCGCCCCCCCCCCTTTTTTTTTTTTAACTTTTAATTGCATATGCGTGTGGGTACTAACTAAATAATGCACATCGGTGCGTAATCAACACCCAAGATCAGTTTTGCTATCCTAAAAACACATGCAACAGGCAGGATTATAATATTTGAGGCGGTGAAACTTTTTTTACCTTAGCACGGCCGGGGGAAGGGGGGGGATATTCTGTGGTTTGTCCCGGGCGCAGAAATGCGTAGTTACGCCTCTGGAAGTTACGAAAAAATTAATAAATAAAGGAAAATAAAGCAAGTCTAAAGGAAGAGATTAAAAATTAAAATTTTTGCCATGGTAAGGAAGATTGATTGGAACTTCAGATAGAAGCACCTGAATAGTTTACACAGCCACTGAATTAAATTACACCAAAAGCACAAAATACCCCAGACTATGTCCGAGAATAGAATTCAACTCTATCTCTTAATTCATCTGGATTTCAGACAAAGACACTTCCTGCTTTACTGCTTTAAAATGCCCTGTCTAAAATAGCACATAACACTCAAACCAGGAGAGGATCCAGAAGTTTACTTCAGAGGTGGCGATTTTTCGGGTATAAAAAGGGCAGGAAGAAGACATTGTGGAAGGTTTTTTCTAGATATACATTATATTGGTGGTGCCGCTCCTACCTGGCGTTCCTTTGCAAGGTCTTTAAAACACTTTCACTTGCTCCAGGAATGTTAAATCGTTAAATACCTGATCGAGAGCAAGCAATTGGTGAAAAATCACAATTGTTTCAATGCCATCGATTGTTCGTTTCCCGAAGAAATGAACTTTGTGCTTTTTTAAAATCGGCGCAGAATACGTCTGAATGAAATCTTTCAAAATAAAGCCCAAGCCCTTATATTCGGAGTTGGTTAATTTAATAAATTTTTATTTTAGTGATCTCCACCTGACATATTCTCACACATTAAAGCAAATACACGCCTGATTTCAGCCAAAACATAAGGAACACACGGTTTAGTCATGAAATTGCTAAATATAAAACACGGCATAACTGGAATTTTCTCTCCCTCCCCCCATTTTTTTACTGTGCCTGACGGCGACAAAAAGAATAATTTTCGACTTCTTTTCATTGGTGTTGAAATAACGAAACTCTACGCCCATTGGAAATTAATGTAAAAAAGGAAAGAAAAAGCAGTTCTGATATCGGGGAACAGCAAATTGGTACCCGGGAGATTGGTAGCGTTCTGTTGCTACGACGTTACGGGGACATATACAAATTTCAGTTTAAATGCCTGAAATTCAGACATTTAAACTGAACAGGAGGGGATAAAACTGCATGGGTACGAGTTTGCCGGGTACCGATTTGCCGGATACCAAAATCCCGGGATCCCTGATATCAGTTATTAGGTGTGCAACTTAATTCTCGGCTACTAACCGCAAGCGATCATAGAACGTCGGCAAATGCAAATAGCCGTGTGCGATAATGGCTGATTGCAGCGCCATCAACAACTTTCCAGGAAACAGCAACCGCTCAAAGCTGTAGTGACAGAAGGGACGAAAGTTGACGGTGAAAGGAATGTCGTTCGAGACACAACATTTGAGGCACTGGCTCCCGTTTGCGTTTGAGCTGAAAAAAAGTGCCGCTGAAGCCCAGCAAATGATCTGTGCTGCTTTGGGTGAGGCTGCAGTATTCTACAGTACGTGCAAGAAGTGGTTCTAGCGGTTTAAGCAGAAAATTTCGATCTCCGTGATGCAGAACGTCCGGGACAGCCACATAAAGTTGACGATGAGGAACTGCAAGAACTGTTGGACGCGGATCCCTGTCTCACATAGTCAGAGCTCGCCCAGGAACTCGGAGTAACACGGCAAGCCATTGCAAAGCGCCTGCACAAGCTTGGACGAATTCACAAGGAGGGCCGTTGGGTGCCCCACCAACTCACAACTGTGAACAAGTCTAGGCTCTACGATGTTGTTGTGTCCTTGCCCTCCAGATTCAAGAAGGATTTACTCCATAAGATTTTGACCTGTGATGAGAAGTGGATCTTCTACGATAATCCTAAGCGATGCAAATCGTGCGTTTATCCAGGTCAGCCTACCACCAGTACCGATCCCACCATATGCACAGCAACAACTACCTACCATGACAGGCAGTTGTTGCTGTGCATATGGTGGGATCAGCGCGGGGTCGTACACTATGAGTTGCTCAAACCTGGTGAAACGGTCAATGCTGAGCGTTATTGTCAGCAACTCATTCGTGTGAGTGGCGCGATGGAGGCGAAAAGGCCATACACCGGCAAGGCCATACACCGGCAAGGCCAGAAGATCGGTCCTGTTGCTTCAGTATAACACTCGTCCTCACACCACGAAAACGACTTTCAACACGATCACCAACCTGGGATGGGAGATTTTGTCTCACCCGGCGTATTCTCCAGACTCCGCCCCGTCGGATTGTCACCTCTTTCGCTCCCTGTAACATCACCTGAGTGATGCGCACTTCACTTCTGTCGAGGAGGTCCACACAAGTATTGATGACTTTATCAACTCGAAACAGCCCTCTTTTTTCCGCAGTGGCATTGGGCAGCTCCCTGACCGATGGCTCAAATGTATCCAACACGACGGGGATTATTTCCCTGATTAGGTACGTATTCGATTTGCTATAATTTGCTGTCAACGTGTCGTGCCTGTGGCCGAGAATTAAGTTGCACACCTAATACTTTATGTACGTGAATGAAAACTCCAACGCAGGACGGCAGACACACGAGCGTACTCCGCGTGTGTTACAATCACACTCGTTCAAAAATGAGATGAAGATAACTTAGTTTTTCTTTTGAAATTCAAAGTTCCCCTAATCTCGTTTAAAAAACTGAAAATTTCCTTTAAATGAGTACGTACTGTGGAACCAAGTAAACAGTGCCTCTAATATTCGACGATTACCATATTTAAACAGCTTCGAACTTTTACGATATTATCAATCTTTTCCTGCGAAAATTTTATAGTACTAAAATTCCCGAAAGCTAGAAAGTTACCGCTTTGTGATTGTTTAGAATAGACTACTATCTTAATTACAATTTAGAGGCATATTAACTTTCATGAGAGAAATGAGTAGGTTTGAATTATGGATTCAGGTTTGTTTTAAAATTTTCACAGACTGTTTCGAGACGTTAGACAACATACATGACAATAACAAAGAATAACCCCATGCTTTGCTCCCCACTGTCTCTGTCTTCCCTTTATCTTTTGCGCGCTCTCTCTCTCTCTCTTATTCTATACCATTCTTCCTTTTTTTTTTTTTTTTTACTGAAGCTAAATCAATGTAATACGTATTTTAAATCCAATTCCGTAGAAAGTTAAATTGTTAAATTGTTTTTAAAAGAGCTGAAAACAAAATATGCAGAGTTAATCATTTACGATCTTCGCTACTTCAAACGTAAAAACTTCGTTAGGGGGGGGATTCCCCTGTCACCCCCCGCCGGATCCGCCACTGACTCAAACCACAAACCAAATTTTTCTTTTTTTTCTGCGTGAAAGAGCGCTGGATTTATTTATTCTACTGACGCTACGTATTTAGATGATTTTCACCTAATAAACCTCAGTTTTAAAAATTGCCATCTCACTTCTTCGTCAGAAAACACTGAGCCTTGTTAGATCAGAGTATGTCATACCAAGTACGGCTAGTTAGATTGAGTTTTTCATTTCTGCGCCTTCAACGCTTGAGTATGTGATTACCTCATTTCAGGTCACATAAGTGCGTATACAACCACAGAACGGCTAATGTCGAAATCTTTAACATCACTTCTAGTTGTCAGAAGTATTGTTGCTTCTTAGCAGCTGCTTGTAATGACGTGCGGGCGTGCAAGCCACGTGACAAGGGCTAAACGCAGTGAATTGTCTGCAAGGGAAACCGCAGATGACATTATACCACCCACAATACCCAGAAACTTCTCCTCATCATCCTGGCGATCAAGAGGAAACGGAGACAATGCCTTTTGTATATCTAGATCAAGAAGGAATTCGCCACTTCCTGACTTTGTGAGCGGAGCGGATGTAGGATTTCGGAAATCTCACATGATCTAAGGCGATTTCCTTCCCCCTTTCCTGTTATTGTAAAAAGTAACGAAAGGTTTAAATTAGACTAATTGTTCGAAACGAAGAATGAATACTTTGTGTGCTCAAAATAATTGGTCGTTTGTTTTTAGGTGTTTGATTTCTGAAGTGAATTGTAGCAGAACGTATTCATTCATCCATTAACAGCTGCAATGTGTGCAGTAGATTGTTTTTTAAGTACCCTCTGTTTTAAACAGCTGTAATGCTTTTCTTTTTTTGACATTGCCTTTGTGTTAGAAATACTTCGTTAGAACAACCGTTAAAGGAGTTATACATTTATGCTAAGCACACCAGACAAAAATTAGTCGCCCCTGTCAGAACTTACCTAATAACGGGTGACGGCGCTTCTTGCCGTGATAACACCATGAATCTGGTGTGGTAAAGACTCCACGAGGTTGTGGATGTATTGAACATCGATTTGCAGCCACTTGTGCGTCAATTTGTTCCCGAAGTTTCGCCAGAGTACGTAGGTGTCTATTCCTGCGTTTCACCTTGTGTTCTAAATGATCCCACAGATTTTCAATAGGATTTAAATCTCGGAATCTGGCGGGCCGGTCGAGGTGACAAAGTGTTGCTGATTGATCGTCGTGCCCCTCAGACACATTTTTAGTCCTGTACACACGACAATTGTCGTCTTAGAAGACAGGAGTGGCAACGTGATGCTGCTCCATGGAGATGTAGGGCAAAGGGCAACACTTCGTCATTCAGAATGCGGAGGTACGCATACTGGTTCAAATTCATCGCCACTGCAACGAGAGGGCTCATTTCGCGGTACAAAAAGCATCCCCAAAACATCACAGAACCCCGTCCAGCTTGAACGACACTTTGGACACAATCAGGATTAAAGGCTGGGCCTGTGATTGACTCGTCGCCTCCTATCATTGGAGTACAAACAAAAACGAGACTCATCATACCAAAATTACTCGTTTCCAATCCCCCACAGTAAAGTTTTGGTGCCTCTGAGCTCATTGATAACGTGACATGCGACTTTATGACTTGCTGTTAAAAGAGATCTCTTCGGTGTTACTCTGTTCCAGATGTCCATCGCATGCAGTTCTCGTCGCAATGTCTTTTCTGAAATTGATTGGAGTGGACTTTCGTTGACTGTTTGGAGTAATTGTTGCCTGGTTTGAAACCGATTTGGTGTGAAACATGGCGGCTGTCCCTGTTAGTGAGAATCGTTTTTCGGCCGCAGTTACGTCACCGATTTTCAGTTGACTGCGAACAACTCCACTGTTTGTAGACCCGCTGGACAGTACGCTTCGACACACCAACAAATTGGGCGACTTCATTCATTTTGTGTCCGTGGACACGGACAAACACGATAGCTCCTTTTTGCCACTCAGTAACGTCTGTCTTACGACCCATATTGAAGACTAAATTCAACACACACCTTGCTCTTCACCACGCACGAGACAGAAATGATCCTTTACACTACGTCAGTGCTATTTATCTCCCAACAATGCTATCACGGTAACCTCTGTGCAATCGGTAACTTCTTACTGTCATTTCTGTTAGGTGTGACTGATTTTTTGTCCGGTGTGCTTACTTACGCTGCTGTGCAATGAAAGGGAGCCACCCCCGGCGACTGAGTTGTCTGATGCGCAAGATTCTGGCCATTCGTATGAGACTGGGTTCCAGTCCCGGATGAGATATGGGTGGCGTGTTCATATGATGGCGCTGGCTCTGTCCCCTTCCTGGAATCCGTGGCTCCAAATTAGGGTCCGGCGACTGCTCATAGCCATTCGAGTTGCTCGTGGTGGTCGTTAAACCCCAAGCAAAACTAAACAAAACAAAACACAAACAAGAAAAATGACACCGAATTTTTTGTTGTAATGAGCACGTCTTTTGAGTCCTTTCCGACGCGAACAAAATTTATCAAAGTTATTCAAAGGCAATGGTTAGAAGAAAATCAACCGTATTTCTACAGTCGATAAAACACACACAAATAGAAACAGCTGCTTACTCTCACTAGCGGCTAAAAATTATGTTACGAAGATTAACAAATGGCGGACAAAAAGTTTCTCATAAAAGAAGGAAGGCATCAGAGAAAAAAATATTTTCAGATCGAAAAGTTGAAAGAAAAAAATATTGAAGGAAACACGATATAACTCTACGCCTACTAGCAGAAGAATTTTTCATAATGCAAAAGTTTTGCATAATGCAGAGAAAATGTCGCATGCTAGATGGCTCACACGTGCTAACCGAATTCTTCGTCTTTATGTTTCCATAGAAGGTCCTTCAGAAAACCTGATTATTTTAGCAACTTATGTTGTTAAAGTTTATGCCCCGACTTGTCTCAGCATTAAAACTCATCCCACTTGTAAAGATGGAGCACGACACCTATGGAAATTAATCTCAGTGTCAAGATACCTGTCAGCCAAACTCAAAACCACAATCGATCCTGCCATAGGAAGAAATAGTTACTTCGCACACACCAAGAATTTGTTACTGGCAATGTTAACTGACCCCCAAAAGCATATCAGAGAATTAGCTGTGCGTCGTATTCTGAAAGCTCCCAACGTGAAACCAAGTAAAACCAGGCTCTTCCAACTTCCAAATATAAACCTTGGTGCATCAGCTTACTAAGATCTCATTAATTGGCAGCAAAATGCAACCGAGCCACCAATACTGAAGAACGTATCTGATAAAGTTTTTCAATCAATTGTCGCACCAGGAGGGGAAGGTGAATTGCCTTTGCCTCTTTTACGTCTGCCATATCATACCCAAGCAGTTGAAAGAGCTGTAAAGCCTGTGACAGAAGCTTCGAGTACTTTATGCACAAAATTAGAAAGAGAAGGCTTTACTAAGGCGAAGATAGAGTCGCGCAAAGTAATGCCGAAATTTGAGAGGAAGAAGGATTTTGCTGCTAATTAAATATAATATATTGTATGTTGAGAGTATTTTATGTTTTATTGCAAATTAGTGTTTTATTGCATTATTAGCACATTTCAAATGGTTTTTGAAACTCCATTTTAGGTTTTAACAACAGACGATGTTTCTCAATTTTATGAAATTTCAAGGTCAATCCTGAGGCAGAAGATGATATACAATTGTTACAAAATTTAAAACGCGATTTTAAGACATCATTTAGCATTCTTTTATCACTATTGCAAACCAATATTGGACATAAAAAAATCCCATGCATTCGTGACCAACAGACGTTTTTTCTCAATTTCATGAAATTTCAAGGTCAATCCGGTGGCAAGAGATGATAGGCAGTTATTACAAAATTTTATATGTGATTTTAAAACATCATTTAGCACTTGTATCACTATTACAAACCGATATTGGACAAAAAAAAAAAAATTCCCATTCATTCGTGACCCAAGCTAATAAATAGTTTTGTGGATCAGATCAGATCATACGTAGAAAATTTTAGGAAGGGAGTGTCTGACCCCAGGTCTTAAAGAACCCTTAGAAATAGGAAGCTAAGAGATTTGGGCTAGAGTGCCCGATAGGAAAGTGACACGGAAGCGAGGTAGAAAGGAGAAGGAAGACACCCTTATTTATTACCGGGGGCCAGTACCCGGGGCCCGACGGCTTAACGTGCCCATCCGACGCTCGGCCGATATTTAGTGGTTCGAGCGTTCGTACCTGCCTGGAATTGAACCTGAGGTCTTCCCCGTGGCAGTCACGAACACTGACCACTAGGCCAATTTTTGTGGACCACACTCTAATCCGCCTTATAAAGGCAATCAGGTCTACGAACACATCACGAAGGGGCAAAGAACGTGAAAGCCTTCTCGGCTAGAACTGCTGGCTTTTTCTCTTTGAAACCGACATGGATGAAAGACTTTAAACTTTTCGGTGAGGCACGTTAGCTGCTGAATTATGTAAACAAGAAAGGTAGCACTGAATTTTCGGTTGTAATGAGCACGTCTTTGGAATTCTTTCCGTAGCGAATAAAATTTACGAAAGTTATTCAAAGTCAATGGAACAGGTTAGAAAATAAAACAACAACCGGATTTCTGCAATCGATAAAGCATCCAGAAATAGAAACAGCTACTTACTTCCACCAGCGGTTAAAAAGTATCTCACGAAAATTAAGAAATGGTGCACAAAAGGTTTCTCGTAACAGAAGGATATATCAGAGAAAATTATTTTCAAATTGAACAGTTAAAAAATATATGGAAGGAAACATGACATTACCCTGCGCCCCCTAGCGGAAGAATTTTGCATAATGGAAAAGTTGAAAATAGGCGAAAAATGTTCCTCATGGGAAAAGCTATGCTGAGGAAAAAGAACTTTCACATCTCAAGGAACCAGAGGTAGCAAGAAAAAGGTTTTGAGCTTTAGGCCTCTTAGTGGGAAATCTGTGCACTATTTAAAGAGGATAATGTTCCCCATATTTATTATAGCGAACAGCATACCGTTAAGAAAAGAAATTTCTCAATAGGGTTTTCCGAAGCAGAGATACAGTTGCAAACAACAAAAGTACACAAGCATCACCTAGCGACAGAACTGTGAACTACAAAACTCCTCAAATACAAATTTATAGTGTTCCACAAGATAAATGGCATCCCGTGTTGAAATAATTTTTTAAATCGCTATTAAGAAAAACAGATTAAACATAGCGCCACTATCGACGAAATTGTGCATTATTTTGGAAAGAAAATAGGCACAAAGTTTTCATAGTTAATAGTATCTGACCGAAAAATAATTTTTTTCCGGTCGGATCCTTAGTCCCGCAGATATTGTTGTAAACGTAAACCTGAACTTGCGCCCTCTAGTGGCACACATGTGCGTTAAGAAAAATTTGAAATTATATCAGAAACATTTCGCATTGGAAGTGCTCTCCAACAAAGAAAGAATTTTTTAATTCAGACTCTTAGAAGCAGAGATATTGACAGAAATAAAATATACATCTACGCCCCCCAACGGAAAAACCACCATTATTTTAAGAAGAAATTATTGTGAAAGATTTTTTGAGGTTAGCGGTATTTATTCAACGAAAGAATTTTTTCAATTGAGTTTTCAGAAGCTTTGATTTTGCTTCAAATACATCACAAACAGAAATTAACACTTATACCTGGTGACCAAATCATTCTTCAGTAAAAATTAGAAATTATATGCAAAGCATTTCCCATCAGGAGCTATATCCGGTGCAGAAAAAAATTTCAAATCGGAGTTTTAGAAGCAGAAATATCGGGGAAAACACAATTTACTTTTATGTTCTGTGACGTACCTGCTCCGCAGGACGCACATGAGATATACGTGCACACGGCGAGACAGGCAGATAGCAGTGACAGCACATATCCGCGTAGCTCAGTTGGGAGAGCGACTTACTCCGGGGTGAGGGGATCCAGCTTCGATGCCCTGCGCGGAAAAACATGTACGTTACATTGGCACCCGAACTTCCAGGATCACCCGGCTGTTAAGTTTCTAGCAATGATGTTCTTTCCTCACGGCGAGACAGGAAAAATGAGAATCCCTTCTTCAGTGCTTCGAAAAAATAAATGTGTGTCATGTTAAGTTTCCACATACCAAATTGTCTGTGATTTCTCAAATGCACGTTCTTCATGGGATGACTGTCTAAAGCGAGACATGGTCCCGTCTGACTCGTGGGCATGTCCCCGGCCCTCTTTCGGGGGAGGGGAGATGTGAGGTGCCTACCCCGCAGGACGCAAACGAGATAAAGGCAGATAACAGTGCGAGCACATGTCGGCGTAGCTCAGTTGGGAGAGCTACTTACTCCGGAGTAAGGGAACCTGGATTCGATGTCCGGCGCGGAAAAACTTGTACGTTACAGCTCTCTAGCGGAAAATCTATGCGTAATTTGAAAAAAGTGACTGTACTTAAAATAGTCTTCGATATAAATGACATAGAAAGGTAAAATAATTTTTTCAATCGGATATTTAGAAACAAATATATGGAATAAAATGTATTTTGAATTAGATATCATCTGTGTTTCCGCCCTCTAGCAGCAAAATTGTGCATCGTAAAACAACCTGAATGCAAGAATCATCATTCAAGCTTCTGAACGCAAAATGAATTTTTCAAAACGGACTAATAGTTGCAGAGATATGGTGTACATATGCAAACGGGCGGACGGACAAAGTGATAACATAAAAGCACGATTTTTTTGTACAAATGGCGCTTTAAAAATACCAGCTTCAGCTCATCGAGGTAAAAGGCTATAACTCAATGATCAAGTGTTTAATGCCGATGAAACAGGGTTGTTTCTGCGTGAATGCTAGAGATGACTTCAAATGCAAGCCTTACATAACGTATTGTCCTACTACAAAAAAAAAAAAGAAAAAAAGAAAACAGCGTGTAAGATGCATTTATAAAATGCACATTGTAATAAATAGGCTGTTTTTTTACAAGAGTACATGAAATCGGGAGTTTATGGTGATTGGTAGCAAAAGTTGTGACGTGATACAGAGGTGAAAACATGTGTCAACACGACAAATCTGCAACGAGACATTTTGTCCGCGTTGCTCAGTTGGGAGAGCGACTTACTCCGGAGTGAGGGGACACGGACAAACTTGTGTTTTCACACTGGCCCCCGATTGTGGAAAATGGATCCACTGGCCGTTGGGTTCTTCGAAAAATGTGTGACGTTTGTTCCACACATTGTTCGGAATTAATGAAAAATTCCTACTTCGCTTCAAAGCGGAAAAAAAAAAAAAAAATTCAGAGGGAGATGATGTAACGTACTACAGAGGTGAACACATGTGTCAAGACGACAAATCTGCAGCGAGACATTCTGTCCGCGCAGCTCGGTTGGAGAGCGACTTACTTCGATGTCCGTCCCGTCGCGGACAAACTTGTGTTTTCACGAAATGTATGGTGAACAAGATTCAGCAGGAACCAAAACCCCTTTTCTCCATAAGGTAAATTGTTCCGTATTCACAAGGTTTTCAAGTGACCCAACTTCCGCGAGGTTTGAGGGTACTTCGTCTATCCATCCTTCGACGCGTTATCTGCAACTTCGGGTATCGTGCTAGAAAAAAACATGCTCAAAATTTCATCTACAATTTGTTTGCCTATCCGTATGTCTGTGGACACAGTATCTCTATTTGGAAATCAGACCGAAGAAAAAGAATTATCGAGAAATCAAGCCCATCATTTTCGGTGAATTTCAGAACTGAATGTAATATACCACAGTGATTGACCAGGTGAATGAGTTTGTGTATTTAGGAAGCATGTTTGACAGAGAGAACAAATTGGATGGGGAAATTAGTGGGTGAGTGAATTCTTCATTGAAAGTCATAGCTGCTTTGGGAGGTGTCACAAGAATGATGAGTTCTCAAGAGAGTCCATCATGGCTGTGCATGAGAGTGTAATTGTTTCTACTCTGATGTATACCAGTGAAACCTGGGTACTGCAGAAGAAGCATAGAAGTCGTTTGTGTGCTGGAGAAATGCGTTACTTGCGGCTACGGGGAGTTTGTGGCAAGACACGTTCTGATTGTTTGAGGAATGAAGATGTGTTGCAGTTGTGCAATGTGAAGCAGCATGTTGTTATCAAGGTGGAGACCAATATGCTTCGGTGGTTTGGCCATGTTGGAAGAATGAGTGATGAGATGCTTACTAAGAAGTTCTTTTTAGCCCAAGTTGCAGGAAGGAAAGGCATGCAGAGGAAGGCCAAGGAAGTCGTGGGAGGATCAGATTCAGGAGTGTTTGCATGAGAAAAAGATTATGAGTATGAAGTATAGAAGGTCTTGTGCATGGCGTGTGATGGATGTCAGTGAAGTCCGAGTTGTATGTCAAGATCGCTGTAAATGGAGAAGTTTGATACAGCAAGAGTAAATAAAAATTATCTGGTAGTTTGTATTTCTTTCTGGAGCTAACCTCTGAATCTCAGAGAACAGCTTAGTGATATGTATGTATGTATGTATGTATGTATGTAACGCCCCCCCCTTTCTGTTTTACTTTCATATAAGTTGTTATTATTTTTCTTTTCTAAAAGCGTGTCTCTTACTCATACGACGGTGGTGGCATCATTTCTGTTTTGCTTATTTTCGCCGTGAATTTTCCACAGTGTCATTACATTTTTTGCTTCAGAATGTAATTGGCACTCAATTCTTTTTCCGCGTAAAACCAGTATTTTATTTCTCATTTGTTAACGAAACGGTTAAATAACCACCAAGGTGATTTTTATTTCATTTTCAGATGTGCAGCATTTTCTCCTTCCGAGTTAAAAAAAAAAAAAAAAAAAGTGGTTTTGGGGGAAATTGACGAGCGTTAAGAACAGCTTTTGGACTCCTGTGGGTTTTTCTTCGTCGAGAAAACTGAGGGGAAGGAGGGTACACAGGAAATACTTCTTCGCCGGACGCGTGTCCAAGACAATGGACCTGTTTCTCTACCATCACCAGAAACAATTGGTGTTTATGTCTTGCGTGTTGCATGCAGCCAGCATTGAGCACATTAGTGTGGGTGGTGAGGCGTCTAAAAGACACGCTTAACGAAGATTCGAGGGACGCCTCAATCGACACGGACCGGAAACCCGCCCTCACATCGACACGCGCACCAACAACAATGCAACAGGACGAAGCTAGGGTAAAATAAAGAAAATGAAGATGTCACATCAGTGCGAGGAAATTCCATTAAGTGGTACAAAATATATGATTTCCGAAATTTCAGTGATAAAATTATATTGTTAGGGCTTAATCACTAGAAGGTTGCTCAAACCTCAAAATTCCAGGGGCAGCCTCAGCGTCATCGCAAGCGCGACGCTACGGGTGGGCTGAAGCCCACCCAACTTTTCCTTAGAGCTCCCCCTCCCCAATATTAATATTTAAGCAGTCAGAACATATAATGGGTGCAACCATCTAAAATTTGGGGGAACTTAGATAAACGTACGTGAATCTCTCGAATTTACTGATATTTTGTTATATAAAATGATTTGTTTGCCAAATTTAGTATTTGTACCTCTGGGAAATGGAGGGAGACATCTGAACGAATTTCTGAGAAAGTAGTAGAAACACACCACATTTTAGTAATAATAGTTTAAAAAGATGAAAGACAGAGAGAGAGAGAGAGAGAGAGAGAGAGAGAGAGAGAGAGAGAGAGAGACAGACAGACAGAGAGACAGAGAGAGAGAGAGAGAGAGAGAGAAAGAGGGAGAGAAAGAAAGAGAAAGAGGGAGAGAGAGAAAGAGAGAGAGAGAGACAGACAGACAGACAAAGAGAGAGAGAGAGAGAGAGAGAGAGAGAGAGAAAGAGAGAGAGAGAGAGAGAGAGAGAGAGAGAGAGATTCCTTGTCAGGTTACAAACTATAATTCATAAATTGCCTTAAGCAAAACAAAACAAAACAAAACAAAAAATTGCGAAGAAATAGTACAGTCATTTGCAAAAGTTTAAGACCTGTTGGTATTAGGAGATTTCTGCCGATTGCGGTCAGCTACTGTCTATATTACTCAACTTCCTGTCTGAGTTGCATCATCCCACATCGGTAGCTGTTGATAGAGTTAGGGGAAGCGTGCGAGCGTCGGTTTGCTTCTAGTTTTCATGCTGAGAGATTTTGTACGTACTTTCTGTATAGCGAAAAATGGGCAAAAATGCGTTATTCAGTGTTACTCAGAGGGCACAAATAGTGACTCTATATCGAGACATAAGCAGAAAGGTGAATGTGAGCAAGATTGCTACTCATAATACGATCATAAGATATCGAGATACAGGTGAATTTAGCGTCCGAAAGAGAAGTGGATGTCCAAGAAAAACAATCCATGTGATGACAATACCATAAGGCAAATGGTTATGCGTTCTCCGAGGAGTTCGTGCAAGAAATTGGGCCTTTCTACATTCAAAAGGGTCTGATATTAGTATCAGCACTGTTTCTTGACTTCGTAGCAAAGATTTTGGATTAAAGTCTTCTAAACCTGCACATAAAACTAGACTGACCTCTGTCATAAAAAAAGAAGATAGTCCAGTTTGCGAAGCGTGATCAGTCGTGGACTACTGAAAATTGGAGCCAAGTTCTTTTTTCTCCTGAATCAACTGTACGTCAATTTGAATCACGTGAAGCACATGTTCGACGACCAAAAGGGAAAAGGTCTGATGAAAAATACACCGTTAGCACCGTGAGACATCCGCCTAGTCAGATGATATGGGGTGCTGCTATGTCAGCATCTGGTACTGCTTCATTTTCCTTTTTGCGGACAGACACTATCATGAGTGGTCCTTTTTATGTGGAAATGTCCGCGAGAAGCTGTTAACTCATATGCAAGTGCACAGATGCACAATCTTCATGTATGATGGTGCTCCATGCAACAGATCAAAGACAGTAAAAGACTACCTGCAGAAGAAAAACATAAATGTGCTTGACTGGCTAAGTAATAGTACCGACCTTAACCCCATTGGAAATTTGTGGACCATTTTAAAAGACAAGGTAGCAGAAAAACAGACATCAAATTCCCAAGCTTTGATTGACGTGATAAAGTACGTGTGGTGCAAAGGTATTTCAAATGACAACTGCAAATCCCTCATTGAGAGTATGCCACATCGTATTCTGCCCGTTATATAAAAAAAACCAAAGAAGACCAGACAAAGTACTGATTTTGGTCATTTTGTGCTCTAAGTAATGTCAGTATTCATCTGTGGTGTCATTTTTCAAATATCTCTGACTAGTAATTAGTTTTTTCTTCGAAAATCTTAATTTTCAATAAATTGACAGGTAGTCTTAAACTTTTGCAAATGACTGTAACTTGAATTAGAGATTCGTATACACGATTTCCATACTACATACATTGAATAAATATTACGTATAGTATTCAAATTTTCTTTTACTAGGGGTAATATTAGCAGCGATGGGTGAAATACACATGAGCTGAATTTTTTGCCAAACAGTTCAAAATTTGTGCCACCATCATCATGTTTAACCCCCTCCCTCCTAATAACACACCCAGTTCTGAGCGGCTGGCATCGCCGCTGTATCATCGCACTTCGGACTAGTAATTTTTTCAGTTTTCTTTTTCCTTACCGTAGATGCAGTGCTGTCCCAAAGTGTTGTTATCTCCATGTTTCGCAACGATTTAGCAATAACAACTTTAATCAGAACAAAATAATGTTTCACTCAGAGGCATATCTAAAAAACTCGAGGCCCCTCCGCAAAAAAATATCTTCCAGGCCCTTTTGCGAAAATGTATTTGCTTTCAATTACAGAAATTTTAAAATTCAATATTATTAACTAGGTTGTACGGGCGTTTTTAATAATTCGAATTCTTTTGGAATCTATAAGGTTTTTTTCACAAAACCAAACTTGTTACACTTTTTTGCGTGCAACACAAATATACACGTTGTAAATAAAACAAGTTAGCAAAATCATGCAATGCATTGATTGTGATAAGCTTTCCAACATACCAGAAATCATTACTCAAGTTATTACTCAAGTTATGATGATATATAGTGATGTTTTGGCCCTCCTTGAGCAGTGCCCGGGGCAGCCGCTCCGCTTGCCCCCTACCCTACCTAGTTACGCCTCTGATCAGTACATAAGATTTGTGTGTGCTTCACTGCATTTCACATCAACAAAACTTGTGGGCAAAATCAATCGAATTCGTCCATGTCATAACCACTGTAGTTTCCTGCATCATCATCATCATCATCATTGTCAACCATTATCAATCCACTGCTGGACGAAGGTCTCTCCAAGCCTCTTCCACAACGGTCTGTCTTGAGCCAGTCTCCTTCATGTTACTCCCGCATACTTTCGAATTTCATCCACCCATCGCCCATGTGGTCTTTTTCTGGGTCTTTTCCTGTCCCTTGGAATCCAACCTAAAATTTCGACTGTCCACCGATGGTCTGTTCTTCTGGCAGTATGTCCAGCCCACTGCCATTTCAGGGATTTTACTCTGATCATGATGTCTTCCACTCTTGTCATTTTTCTGATCCACGAGTTTTTCTTCTTATCTCTCCTGGTTACACCAAGTATGCACCTCTCCATGCTGTTTGAGTTGTCTGCAGCCTTTGTATGTCTCTTTTAGTTAAGGTCCACGTATCTGCACCATACGTAAGCACTGGAAGGATGCATTGATCAAACACTTTTTTTTAAAGACATAATGGCATATTGCTCTTGAAAATTATGCTGTTTCTTCCAAAAGCTCTCCAGGCAAGTTTTGTACGCCGATCTATTTCTTCATCAATGTGACCCTCACTTGATATCTGCTGTCCAAGATAAACGTACGCATCTGTTATCTCCAGCTTTTCTCCATCAATCGATAAATCTTCATTTCTTGCAAAAGCATTGTACATCACTTTTGTCTTCTGAACGTTCATTTTTAATCCCACTTCTTTACTCTTGTCAGCAAGTTTCTGGATCATACTCTGCAGCTCTGATGGGGTAGTTGCAAAAATGACTAAGTCATCATCAAAACGAAGGTGAGTTAGATAATTTCCATTCATCTTTATCCTTTTCTTTTCCCAGTTCAGTGATTGAAAGACATTTTCCAGTGTGGCATTTAAGAGCTTGGGAGATATGGTGTCACCTTGTCTCACTCCCTTTCCAATTTTTATGTGTGTTGTATTCTCAAACAGCCGAATCTTTGCACTTGCATTTTCATAGATGTTATAAATAATATTAATGTATGCATCTTCAATACCGCAGGATTTCAAAGCCATTGTAACTGCTGATGGTTTCACTGAATCAAAGGCCTTTTCATAATCGATAAGCCATGCACAATGGAAATACATATTCCCTCGATTTCATTAAGTCGAGAGCACAAAACCACCGGCAGTTTCAAGAATTTCAGGAAGGCGTTCAATCACTGGCGGTTGAAGGTAGGGGACAAGGAGTCCGGATCCCCCTTGGAATTTCATGGTCCCCCCTCACTGGGGTTTTAGATTTCTGTTTCAAATATGATTTATTGTTTTTATAGGAAGATTTCCTGGAGACCTCTACCACGCTTTAGAGTTTTCTGAAAAACGCTTCAAGTACAATAACAAAAAAAAAAAAAAAGATTTTGCACAAATATGCTGAACAGTTAATTCAGCGCTGTGCTTTTCTCTTTAAAAAACATCATTAAAGCATATTTAAATTATTTAAAAGCAGTAACAAGGGAGGTTCTTTTTCTTCCTTCCTCCCAGTTTGTATTTTCGTTTCCAAGTCCGAATGTGTCCTACTCGAGGTCGGAAAATCCAATGCATCTGCCAAATAAAAAACTGAATAAGAAATAGCTCGAACTCAAATTCAGCGTTAAATATACAGGGTGTCCGAGATTATTGGACACATTATAAAATTATGTTTCTATGTCACGTATTACTAACACGGTTTCTATATTTTTGTTTTGCAGAATTGTTATTTCCAGAATCCGATAGATTGCGCAAGGTGTAGCCTGATAAGGAATGTATGAGAAATGCTCATTCAGTAGTCATGTCATCCATACAGCAGATGGCGATGTGTGTGTTATGGCTTGCGGAATTAAAGTTAAAAAACGGTACCGTTTAGAGTATGGTTGTAATCCTCCGTCAACGAATTCAATTAAGTGGTGGATGAAACAGTTTAAAGAAACTGGCAATGTGGAACATCGTGGAGGAGCCGGTAGGCCTAGCGTCAGCGGTGAGACGGTTGACCAAGTTAATGAAAGTTTCCGACGAAGCCCCAGGAAATCCGTTCATAAAGCAAGCAGAGAACTGTGACCAATGCCTCCGCATCGGTCAACGAATGTACGTAAGTACCTAAATGAGCATTTCCCCAACAGATGGATTGGGCGTGGTGGTCCCATTCCGTGGCCTCCTCGCTCTCCAGATCTAACTCCGTTGGATTATTTCATGTGGGGTTATGTGAAAGATTGTGTCTATCAGACGCCTTGTACTGATTTGCAGGAACTGAAGCAGCGTATCACAGCTCCTATTAATTCCATAACTCCTCAGATGCTTGCCAATACATGGCATGAAATCGAGTATCGTTTGGACGTACTACGAACAACGAAGGGATCTCACATCGAAATTAATTAACTTGTGTAGTTACATTGTTAGTTAGTACAGTCAGTTTCTTTCTATCTGTTTAATGTTTTGTTTTATATAAATTTATAATGTGTCCAATAATTCTCGGACACCCTGTGCTACTGCTTGTTGTACACAGGCATTTCTTGGAGTTTTGTCACATAGAAGACAAACCAGCCTGAACGAATTTGTGTGTGTGTGTGTGTGAGAGAGAGAGAGAGAGAGAGAGAGAGAGAGAGAGAGAGAGAGAGTGTGTGTGTGTGTGTGCTTTTGCTACGAGAACACCTATTGTCGAAATAAAAGGAACTCATGGATCAGGACAATGTCAAAAGTTGATGACATCATGATCAAAGCAAAATCCCTGAAATGGAAATGCGCTGGACATATAGAACTGACCACTGTTGAACAACTGGTTTTTACATTAGATTACCAAGGGGCTAGGGACGTCGCCAAGGAAGAAGCCCACCCTTACACTCCCTTGGTGGGCTTCAGCCCATCCTGAAATTTGTCTTGCCCACCCTGCCGCCCACTCAGTTCAAAGTGTGACATTTCTCAATATATTTAACTTTAAAATATAATCTGCACTTTGCCCTGTAATAAGTCTTGTATTTTATTTCATATAATCCTACGTATTTTCCCCTAGGAAGTGCGTTGTTTACGTCTCCAAAAAAGTTATCAAAATAGCACCGCAGGGCCATGAAAATTCAGTTGTTCTTCACTCTTCCAATTCTTTAGTTTCAGCCTCTTTTTCAAGTTTGTGTGGTAAGGGGGCTAATGAGGAGTGTGGATAGGAATTCACTTCGTCCAGTTCATTTCTTCGTCCAGCTCACTTTGTCCACTGTTCACTTCGTCCGCTGTTCACTTACTCCAGTGCTCATTTCGTCCACGGTACATTTCGTCCACCGTTCACTTTGTCCACGTTCATTTCGTCCTGAGAATGAATGGAATGCCGTGGAAATATTTCGTTTTCATGGAGATTTTGTTATAGTCAGAAGAAAAGGTCAGTGGACGTTGCTTGCATGCGGGTTTTTTTTCCTGTCTGAGTTTCCCGATTAAAATATAACGAGTTTAAATGCTATTTAAAGTAAAACAAGGAACTTAACTTTGAAGTGCTTTTTAACTCTTTTGTGTGGTACGATGTCAATCACTACAGCATGACTCACGCTATGTTCGGGAAAGGACTATAAGGTGGGATTTTTAATAAAGCTGCACTTTTACTTAAACACTAAATATTTACATAAGATGCCTAATATTTCTCTTTTACTTACTTAGGCACTAAATACTAATTACTATGCCTCATGCGTAGGCCCTTTTGACAGTTTTTATTCTGCCGATGTCATATTCAAAACGTTTACGTATCTACTCAAGATAATAATATTGTGCTTTTACTGAGGCACGAAATATTAATTCATAATCCTTAGGCTAGTAAATTAATGCTTGGTGCCTAAGTAAAAACGCAATATTATTACTTTGAGTTGATAGGTAAACGTTATGAATATGACATCCGAAAAATAAAAACTGTTGGAACGGCCTAAGCCTAGGGATTATGAATTAATATTTCATGCCTCAGTAAAAGCACAATATGATTACCTTGAATGGATATGTAAACGTTTTGAATATGACATGGGCAGAATAAAAACTGTCAAAAGGGCCTACGCATGACACATAGTACTTAGTATTTAGTGCCTAAGTAAGTAAAAGAGAAATATTAATAACTTGACATCTTATGTAAATACAGTATTTAGTGCCTAAGTAAAAGTGCAGCGTTTTTAAAAAATCCCACCTTATAGTCCTTTTCCGAACATAGCGTGAGTCATGCTGTAGTGATTGACATCGTACCACACAAAAAGAGTTAAAAAACTCTTCAAAGTTAAGTTCCTTATTTTACTTTAAATAACATTTAAAATCGTTATATTTTAATCGAGAAACTTAAACAGGGAAAAAATCACATGCAAGCAATGTCCCCTGACTTTTTCTTCTGCCTATAAAAAAAACTCCATGAGAACAGAAAATTTCGACGGTATTCCATTCATTCTGAAGACGAAATGAATGTGGACAAAGTGAACGAAATTGAACAGTGGACGAAGTGAACATTAAATTAAGTGAACAGCGGGCGAAGTGAACAGTGGACAAAGTGAATGTTGGACGAAATGAACTGGACGAAGTGAACGTTGGACGAAATGAACACGGACAAAGTGATCCGTCACCAAGCCGGTTAAAGAACTATCTGGTCTGGTGAACGCCTGGTATGTTGTAGCACATGCCAGCCACTGAATTAGAAACTTTTATTCAATACTGGGTTAGACTTCCTTCAGCCCGAATTACAGCACTATGCGGTTTGGCATAGATTCCACAAGGTGTTGGAGTGCATGTGTGTTGGAGTGCAGTCTAACCCAGTATTGAATAAAAGTTTCTAATTCAGTGGCCGGCATGTGTACTTTGCCACGGGAAAATAGCCCTGGTGTAGGGTAAGGAAGCTGCACGAGAGGTTTTCTTCCTTTTTTTTTTTTCCATTCTGGTTCTGTACCATTCCTGGGGTCAGCTCAGCTAAATCTGGAAAGGGCGATTTCGCAACCATTGCTTTGTTGGATACTTCAAGTATATTTTGACTGTACTGTACAAAAGATGCAGAATCGAATAGCTCTTTCATTGGAATATCAATCACTCTATTTTTGCAGCACAGTGTCGCATGAAATCATTTTACGATCAACGAACTGTTCTGGCGCAAAAGCATTCGAGAAGGGTCGAACGAACATTGCTATCCTGTTACATATGTGCGCGAAATAATTCTTATCTCATATTCGCGCAATTGTTTCTGCGCACGAACGAGTCGGCGTTCTTGAGTTGAGCTGCTGCTATTTCTTCTTAATAACACAAGAAAGAAAGAGGCCTAATTGCCCTGATAACCTATAGACCTATAACACAACATCATAGAATTCAAGGCACCGTGAACTATTTTTTTCCCAGCTGCGTCGTCGGTCATTGCATATTCAAGGACTGATAACGAAGTCGGCTTTTATTGTACAACATAAAGCACGGCGAACAAGGAGAGTAGTGTTTGTTGCGAAACCTACTCGATCGTATCCTGCTTACGGAACAACTTTCCATTCACGAGATTACAAGAATAAATGAATGAATATTCATTAGAAAGAATGAATGGACTATAATATTCATGATAAAGGAGTGCCGATGAATGTGAGCTCTAGACGTTCCATTGAACCCTGAAGTAAAGAGATTTTAGACCATTCTTAGATCCTTATATGGGGCATGTCATTATTATCTCTCCTTACGCAGCTCCCGAAAGGTTTAAAAAAAAAAAAAACTTTGGTGTCACAGAAACAAAAACTGACAAGTGACGTTTTTGTCAAAAGAAAAACAACTTTAAGGTAAAATTAAAAAACTCCAAAATAACTTGCTATTTTATGGAAAAGAAAGGCTCTAATCTTCTGGCGTCTTTGGACCACTTCTTTATAGATTTATAAATACCGCACATCACAGGAACAGACGCATAGTTGGGAGGGGGCATTCTATGGGGGCGCCGAAAAAGTTGCAATGAAAATAGTAACATTATACTAGTGATCCGATTTATTGGCGTAGGAATACATACATAAGCGTTTTCAAGCTTTCGCACATCAACCAGATGGCTTTTTCAAGGAAGTCAGACAGAAACTTTCTGTCTAACTTCCAAACTTCTTTAAAAAAGCCAAAAAAAAAAAAAAACGTTTCTGTCTAACTTCCATGAAAAAAACATCTGATTGGTGTGCGAAAGCTTGCATGGAAACGCTTATGCATATATTCGTATGCCAATAAATCGGATCACTAGTATAGTGCTACTATTTTCTACATAATTGGGGTACTGTTCCTCGTTATCAAAGTTGGAATGATTTTACTGCTTAAGTGGGAAATGCTCTTCGACAAGAGTTATTTTATAGAATGGAAACATACACCGCTCACACATGTAGAAAATTCCCTTGGATTGAATGTTCACCTCTTTTTGTTGTTGGTTAATGATCAACATGAGCAACTCTAAGGGCCACAGACAGTCGCCTGACCGTAATTTAGGGCAGAGAGGGAAAAAAAACCAGCGCCATCAGGCAAATACTCCAACTATTCCTCACCCGGGTCTCGAATCCAGGCCCATCTCGGACGAATGATCAGACGCCAGCACCTCAGACCGCTCAGCCACCCGGCTGATATTTGGTTTTCCATTTTTGTACTTAATTTGTCATTTTGTTAAGAGCTCTGCGTTTTTGATGCTCTTTGATTCGGCTAGGATCGTAGAGAAGTTGGGAGGGGCGGCTCATGATTGTAGTCGGGCAAGAGATGTGAAAGAGGTCAGGCACCAAACTGTTTTTTTTTTTTAAATTTATTTATTGAAGTTTTAACGACCACCGTGAGCAACTCAATGGGCTATAAGCAGTCGCCCGTCCCTAATTTAGGGCCACTGGTTCCAGCGAAGGGAGAGAGCCAGTGCCGTAAGACAAACACAACATCCATGTATCACCGGGATTCGAACCCGGACGCTTCACGGACGAACAGTCATAAGCCAGCGATTAGATCACTCCGCCACCGAGGCGGCTGCACCAGACTGTAGCGTGAGGAGCTAGGGTAGCTAGGATGGGCAAAAGGAAACGCCCGACCTGACCCTCCTTTGGGGAGTGCGTGAGTTGCACCGGAAAGATAGCGAAACGGGCGAGTTGCACGGCATAGTCCCTTTCTACCGACGGGTGAGTTGCACCGCATAGTCCCTTTCTACCGACGGGCGAGTTGCACCGCATAGCCCCTTTCTACAGACGGGCGAGTTACACCGGTGCAAGTCGCACTGAGGAAGAAGGGGTGGGATATAAAGCAAGGTTCTGAAGACTGAATCCAAGAACCATAATAATGAAGTAAAGTTATATTTTTCATATTTTTTCCAGGCTTAGGACTAGCAGGGGCTAATAGCTTCTGGCGTGTCAAAAAAATTGCGGAATGAGTTTCCTTGTCTTTGTCTTAAAGCAAGATTATGTTCTCTTGTCTTGTTTCATGATCTGCCTTTTACCTCTTTGTCTTATTTCTTCTTATCCCTCTTAGAACCATAATAAGAAATAGCTTTTAAAAATTCAGATCTTGTAAGTTCTTTATTCTTGTACTTCTGCTTCATTCTTTCCATGTTTCCCATCCTCTTCTTCAGATTTTGGTTTGGTTGCTTTAGCATAAACATCAACCTGGATTTGCTTAATTACTTCGACAAAAGCATAAATATTTGGGCTAGGTGCACTGAAATTAGAATTGAATTTTGCATGAAATGATTCACAGGCATTAGTTCTCTTTCCTTTTATTCTATCCGAAGCCCATACTATGAGTGGGAATTTGCCTTCTTCAGCTACATATGTATCTGTCATATAATCAGCGTATTTTTTGCATCCTTCCATCCTGTGTGATATCCGGCATCAAATCCTCTACGAAACAGTCTGCAACTTCCCCGCAAGGGGTCCGGTGCAACTACCCCATGCGACAGGAGGGGAGTCAGGTGCAATTCACCCTTGAATTTGATTGTCAGGTTCTGTGAGGGGTGCAACTGACCCTCGTCTCTCCCTTGGATACGAGCCTGGATTTGGCCCGGCACTGATTCATAACGACACTCCTTTCTCGCTGTCAAATCTAGGTTATAGTTAATGTGTTTACGCATATTATGATATGAAGTTAACTTCGCTTTGAATAAACTCTCAGAACATACACAATTTTTCCATTACGGACGTATACGAAGAAACTTTTACTCGCGATCCTGCTTCTAGAAGTTGCACTTGGAAAACACTTTTTCCATCTCACAGCTCCCACTGTGAAGAATATTTGCAAATATTTTTTAATTTTTCATAACTCACAGTTCTGCTGCCTGGGGGTTTCAGCGTAAATCCTTTCTTCGTAGAATGCCCTTTACTATGAAAAATATTTTACACTCATTTGCTTCTTAAAGCGCAGTTTTGCCACTCGGAATCATAAAGATATATCACGTTTTCCTCCACACCCTAATTTCTAATAGCTCAATTTGAAAATCCATTTTACCTTGGATATCTTCCGATATGAGGAGCATTGTGGGTACGATTTTTGATTTTTCGTAAAGCACACTTCTGCCGAAAGACAAGCAGATCTTTCTACTTATTATAAATGGTTTATATATTCTAGAAATCCGGTTGAATTTTTTTTTAATTTTTTTTTTTGCAACTCTTTCCGCTCGCTATGAAGAACCCATTGCTCGTCCAAAATACGGCGCAGTTTTCCACTAGGGTTCGTACATGCATTTCTCTTTTTCGCTGATTTTTTATTAAAAATCTGTTTTGAAAAATTTATTTTGTGTTGGGAAAGATTCAAAGAACGTGCTCATTACATACAAGAATTCGATATCATATTTCTTATATCACCGTATCTCAGTGGACAAAATATCTCAGAGTCCAAATCTAGAAGAAGTAATTTTATTTTTATTTTCCGTTTTAACTGCCGTTATTATTATTAAGATTCCACCTATTTCTGGGGGTATTTTTTTTTCTCTTCCTTCCGGGACGGGTACGATGTACCACGTTTGAGAAACGATGTTTTTCTGGATGTCCAGGAACTTCCTTATTGTCCTATAAATGTTCAGTATAGCTGCCGTCTGTAGTTCCACGTAAGTGTTAAGTTGAAATTCTAGTGTCTGTACAGAGCTGTGAATGGTCTTAGGTACAACTCCTGTGGCTGATATTACTGTGGGGAATATGGTGACGTTCCCCATATGCATGGGCGGCGGAAGGCAGGGGACACGGGGATCCGGACCCGCCCTGGAATTTAATGGTTTCCTCACTGGAGTAGAATCTCCGTATAAAACATCTTAAAATTTTGTGGTTCATATAATTCCTGGAGATCGTCTCCACGCTTTCGTAGTTTTCTGGGAAACGCTTCAAGTCATGGGCACCAATTTCTCCGAATTATTGGGGGGGGGCGTGAAGAGATCAGACGTGGGAGGGGCATGTCTCTTTCATTGTCAGGAGGAAAATAATAAAAAAAAAGGTGCAAAAGGAAAAACTATGAGATTCGACGTATGTTTTAAAACGCAATTGTAATTGTTCATCAGCAAATGAACAAGGAAACAGAAAAATTGTTTAGCTGAATATTAATATTTAAAAAAAAAAAATTCTGCCTGTGATTTTATAAAAACATCCAGACAGATTTTATTTCCAATAGTAAGAAATATATGAGAAATTAACTGAGTTACTCAAACAAAGAGCAAGAAGCATAAAAATAATTAGTTAAATAAAGTGGCTAGATTTTACGTTTCTGTATTTTTATTTATGATAAAATTGTTTTAATCATTTACCACATAAGCACTAATTAATACGGGCCTGGCAATCCAGTTTCTTATCAAATGAGCAATGCTGAAAATAAGAAAAATGTTTTATTTATTTTGTTATTTATTATTTTGTAAATAAATCGCTTTGGCCACATAAGGTGGAGCTTAGTCCACATTATGAGGCAAAAAACGATTGATTTAACGGAACCAAAAATATTGGGTGGGCACTGCCCCCCCTCCTTCCCATAAAATTATTGGACCTTGCCCCCTATAGTCGGCGCCTATGATTCAAGTATTGGGTTGATGCAAATGTTCATCATGCCGTTTTAATTCCCAGGTCAGTAGTGACGGTGCAGATGGCCAGTTGTATATCAAAATGAAGCCAAGTAATATCGTGTATCTAAATCATATTGTGTTGTGTGATTGTGGCTAATGGTTTTTTTTTTTTTTTTTGGTTTTCAGGTCCGGAAGTATGGAGTGTCAAGTAGGGAGGAAAGAACATTTCCGACATCTGAGCTGTTCCGAGATGGCAATTTTGACATCAACGACTCTGCACGATCAAGTCGTCCATCTCACTTTGATGAGGATCGTTTGAACCATCTCACTTTGATGAGGATCGTTTGAACCATCTCACTTTGATGAGGATCGTTTGAACCATCTCATTCACTTGGATCCGCGTCAAACCACACACGAATTGGCCACTGAGATGGAATGTGATCAGGCCAGAGTGGTGCGACACCTGGAACGCATGGGAAAGGGCCAGAAATTGGGGTCTTGGGTGCCTCACCGAGGACAACAAGAATCAGCGTGTTGCCATATGTGGTTCCTTTCTTGCCCGTTATCGCGAATATTCTCAACAACACAAACCCTTTGTGTCACGTATTGTTACTGGAGATGAAAAGTGGTGCCTGTACGTGAATTTCAGGCATCGGAGGGAATGGTTAAGCCCAAACAAGACGCCCACACCATGTACAAAACATGACTTTCATCCTGCGAAGATCATGTTGTGTGTTTGGTGGGACATGGAAGGCATTGTTCACTGGGAAATGCTGCCGAGGAATCGGACCATCAACGCTGCACTTTATTGTGAGGAACTCCACCATGTGGAGGGAGCAATTCAGCAGAAACGGCCACATCGGCGCCATGGTGTCCTTCTCCAACATAATAACGCATTTCCTCACGGTGCAAACATGACCAAAATGGCCATTCAGGACATGAAATGGGAGATTATTCCACATCAGGCCTATTCCTCAGATGTTGTCCCTTCAGACAATCACCTGCTTCGATCTCTGTCGAATGCACTCTGTGGCAGAATGTGATGTTGATCTCCAGAATTTCGTTGATGATTTCTTCGCAGCAAAACCTGCACGTATTTTCAAGAATGGCATTGCAGACCTATCCAGACGTTGGGACACCATCGTAAACAATGGGGGGAGGGGGGGTAAATAGTTGATTGATTCCGTTTTCCCTTTTGATGTAATACATTCCTGTAGTGTGGTGAAAAAACGGCATGAACTTATGCAACAACCCAATACAACTTTGAAAAATGATTTTGCACAAAGCAGTTGAAAAGTTAACTCACCGTTGTTTTTTCACTTTAAAGAAGATCGTTAAAGAATTCTCAAATGTCAATCGGCTGGATATATTGCTAGCAGAACTGACTACCGTTAAATAACTGATATATTAGTTTGGATTTGACCAAAGGGCAGGACTAAACCCAGAAGCAGACCGCGTGGGAGATGGGTGGATTAAATTCGAAAGCACGCTGGAGTGACTTGGAAGAGATGTGCTCAGGACAAATGGGAAGAAACCTTCATCCAACGGTGGACTGATGATAGTTGACGTCGATTTGTTAGAATACTTGCAATATAACCTACAGTTTCTCTCTCTTGTTTTTTATTGTTTTAAATCTCGGAGAAGTTGGTCCCCCTTGAAATTATCGGATTCCGCCGCCTATGTCCGTATGCCACATTTGCTCTTCTTCGTATCGTAGGTCATTCATTATTCTTTGACAGCTCTTTTCCGTGCGTCTTCTGGATGTTCCATACGTGCTGGGCACGGCTATGTCAATGAGGTATGTTGACTTCTCCTTGTCGACCAGGGCGATGTCGGTCCGATTGTGGAGGATGGTCTTATCTGTTCTGCTCGATCTGTCCCAGTACATCTTGTGAATGTTGTTCTATAGAAGCGTTGTTGGCTTATTCTTGTAGTAGGGGACTGGCTCAGTTGTAATTTGGTGGTACTTTCTTGCCAATTTCTGATGGAGGATCTTGGGGACTTGATCGTGCCTGTTCGTGTACTCTGTGTGAGTACTCTGCGGCCTACTGTGATATGTTGGACGGTATCTGGCGTTTGATGGCATTGCCGACATGTGCCGATTTCTACTGACGTGTCCTTCGGGATATGCTTCCGATAGTTTCTGGTGTTTACAACTTGATCTTTCATAGCCATCAGGTACCCTTCGGTCTCGGGAAAGAGTGATCCGTTTGTTAGCCATGCATTGGAAGCAGTCTTATCTACATGCTTGGATTGAAGATCGTTCTAGTGCCTTCCGTGTAGAAGTTTCTTTCCCCACAAGCTTCTTTTGGCTCCCTAGTTATAATCTCGATGTTCTTTACGTAGAGAGGTCGAGGGTTGTGTACTTCTCGTGAATCTGAGGAAGTACTACCCGAAGTTGATCGAATTTACGAACTGTGTCCAAACCTGTTCATTTCCTTTTACTGGATTTCATTTTGTCGACGCGAAATTTACATTTATTACATTGATTAAGCGCGCTGTTCAGGGTGCTGGACGCGAATATTCCTTTTGTCGACGCGAAATTTACATTTATTACATTGATTAAGCGTGCTGTTCAGGGTGCTGGACGCGAATATTCATTTTGTCGACGCGAAATTTACATTTATTACATTGATTAAGCGTGCTGTTCAGGGTGCTGGACGCGAATATTCATTTTGTCGATGCGAAATTTACATTTATTACATTGATTAAGCGTGCTGTTCAGGGTGCTGGACGCGAATATTCATTTTGTC
The DNA here is from genome assembly GCA_039090855.1 of Macrothele yani. Classification (NCBI taxonomy): domain Eukaryota; kingdom Metazoa; phylum Arthropoda; class Arachnida; order Araneae; family Macrothelidae; genus Macrothele; species Macrothele yani. Next base: position 154,383,785 of record CM077011.1, read on the forward strand.
GATGCGAAATTTACATTTATTACATTGATTAAGCGTGCTGTTCAGGGTGCTGGACGCGAATATTAATGTATCCCAGCGGTATGAAAAGGAATCCTATACTTTCTGTGCTACACGAAACTGGAGGGATTTTAGCAAATATGCAAGATTTAAGCTAACTAAAGGAAATGTTGTGCATCAGAAAAAGTTTAAGCTGCGTGGATGATCTTGAAAATGTTAACATCTATCAAATGCTAAAATATTTCTATCGATGCACTGTAAAAGATAAGTGGTCTGAATTCGTGGAAAATTTCTGAAAATAATGTGCAGAAAAGTTGCCCATAGATGCCCGTTTTTATAAACGCAATTTCCGTTTTTTATTCCTTTTTTAAAAGGAAATTTTTTTTTTTTTAAAGTTCGCATTTCTACAGATTCTCCGTAATCAGAAATTCCATTTATTTCAGAAAAGTCCATTTTCGCAAAATTGAAGAACCAGAATGTTTCAGCCCCTTACACAAGACTTTTTTTTTAAAGTCCGCATTTCTACAGATTCTCCGTAATCAGAAATTCCATTTATTTCAGAAAAGTCCGTTTTCGCAAAATTGAAGAACCAGAATGTTTCAGCCCCTTACACAAGACTTTTTTTTTAAAGTCCGCATTTCTACAGATTCTCCGTAATCAGAAATTCCATTTATTTCAGAAAAGTCCGTTTTCGCAAAATTGAAGAACCAGAATGTTTCAGCCCTTACACAAGACAGTCCTTTCGCAGCGCTTGGAATTGAACCGAGGTCGTTCGGGTAGGCTGCGCAGCTAACGCGCGACGAGTCAGAAAGACACAAAAATCGGAATCACGTTTATGGTAAAACTAATTGCGCGTTTTTTTTTTAAATCATTAATGCCAGTGATTTAGTCATTTTATTTTCCGTTGGAGCTTATTATTTTTCAGAATGGGTTTATAATAATTTTATTTTTTCTGTAGGAAGACTTATCACAAATTAAATATGTTTTTCGTCGTGATTTTACGAAGCAACAGAGAGCTTTGGAACTTGAGATCTTTTTAAACTGACAACGACTTTCAATTGCCTTTAAGAAAAGGTGAAATGTACTGTTTTACAGTTTTATTTCACAAAACTCCTAGATATAAAATGTACTCTTAACAGCTATGTTAGCTTTAGTCTTAAGGACTCTCTAGACTGATACATAGAAAAGGTGAAATGTACTGTTTTATAGTATTATTTCACAAAACTCCTAAATATAAAATGTACTCTTGATAGCAATAATAGCTTTTGCCTTATGAACTCTCCAGACTAATACATAGAAAAGGTGAAATGTGCTGTTTTATAGTATTATTTCACAAAACTCCTAAATATAAAATGCACTCTTGACAGCTATATTAACTTTCGTCTTAAGAACTCTCCAGATACATAGAAAAGGTGAAATGTGCTGTTTTATAGTATTATTTCACAAAACTCCTAAATATAAAATGTACTCTTGACAGCTATATTAGCTTTCGTCTTAGGGACTGTCCAGACTGATACATAGAAAAGGTGAAATGTGCTGTTTTATGTAGTATTATTTCACAAAACTCCTAAATACAAAATGTACTCTTAACAGCTATATTAACTTTCGTCTTAAGAACTCTCCAGACTGATACATAGAAAAGGTGAAATGTGCTGTTTTATAGTATTATTTCACAAAACTCCTAAAAATAAAATGTACTCTTAACAGCTATATTAACTTTCGTCTTAAGAACTCTCCAGACTGATACATAGAAAAGGTGAAATGTGCTGTTTTATAGTATTATTTCACAAAACTCCTAAATATAAAATGTACTCTTGATAGCAATAATAGCTTTTGTCTTAAGGACTCCACAGACTGATACATAGACATCGTACAATCACCTGTACAATAATGTGAGTGCTTAGTTTTTTACGGTAACACAATATATAATAGCTGGAGTACAAAATGGGGGAGGAGAAGAAATATCCTGTGCCACAATAAACCAAAATTCATGCGATATGCTATCCACATTATCCGATTTCGCTACAGAACTTCAAAATCAGATCCTTCTACAGACGATTGAAATTTCAGTAAATCAAACCTCAAGTATTACCGCGAATCGCTCCTGTTACCCAAAATTTCTCGTCATATGGATACGAAAAAAGTGAGAACGGAGTTTTTCCGTTAATATTCGAAAGGAATTGCAGAAAGTTTTCTGAAAATACAGAATTTTTCTAGCGTACGAAAAATCCACAAAATTCTTTGTTTTTTCCCCGTCATTTCACGGAAAGGTTGTATCAGAAGTATGCTTCGTTAATTCACGAATGAATAATGGAAAATGGCTCGATAATTTCATAAAATGTTTTAGTGCACGTCTTGTAGAAACGGAGGTACCACGCAACTACGTAGATGGACGGACAAACAATATATGCTCTTAGAAAGGAACTGGTATTACTCAAAACTATACGAATGATCCGAATTTCTTGGCGTAGAATAAAAATCAAAGTTTCCAAGCTTTCATCACATCCTAGCACAAGATGGATTTTTCAAGGAATGTAGAACTGAATAATGTAACACTTCAACAATTTGAACTCGGTGACTTGACTAGACAATAAATGAATAGATGCAAATGTGATTATTCATTCGAAGAAACGAAGAGTCATGTAGGTTGGGCACGCCGAATCGGGGGAGAAAACGCAGCATTATTAAATTGGTATTAATAAATTGCTCCCAATACGAAGCAAATATAGTATATTAGGCGCTCAAATGCTTGGTAAGTAAAAAATTAGAAAGCATAGGTAATTTTTTTTTTTCCGATGTTAGCTCTCAGAAAATCAGTGAGAAAATATTTGTATAACGCGTTTCTTCGCAGCTTGAAACGAGTTAAATCGTGTAAATCCGAAAACCTGAAAAACAAACTTTTATCATTCGTGTGCGAAAGCGATCCTTACTTTGGGAGATAATATTTTGTCTAGAAACAGTGTTTTTTTTTTCTAGAAAGTTTCCGCTTGAGAAAGGTTAACATTCACGTAGTTATCTTATGTGTTCAGAGTTCATCGACTAATATTGTTTGGCAAGCCTGTTTACTCTAGATTATGTAGAAGACCTGCTTCTGCAAGTGATTTTATTTCTGGTGGTTAAGACATTGGATTTCAATTTAATTGGATAGTGACCGTTCTTTTAACGTCCAAATTTTATAAGACTCAAAACTGGAAATCCGAACACAAACTCAGCTTTTACATGTCAAAATCACTGCTTATAAGAAACACTTTCGTGGCCAGTTGTTCTTTATTGCTTAATTCCTAGAAATAGAACGTCTAATTTCTTGAGAACGGAACAACAGAATTAATACATGTGCGTTTAAGAACGTAAGCGTCAGAATTAAACTCTTGGAAGACAAAAGAGGAATTCATTTGCAATGCAGTGAAGGTTTTTGTCTATAGGGATATATCAGAACTGATTAAATAGCAAGCAGGCTGTTTAGGAGAATGAAAGCAGGCCGGCAATTTTATCCTTCCACTAGAAAAACACACATACGTACAGTGGATCATCTGATAAATTCTCTTATGAAACAATTTCTGTTAGACCCTGGACGAAAGAGAGCTGTTGAAATATGCATTGTAAAACAAATTCAGTCATCAGCAAAAAATTTAACAATTTAACAGTGAAATAATTTTAGAAGTCAGCTCATAATTGAATGCGGCATCAAACCACTCTCAAAATGGGGTGTTATACCAGATAATTATTTGCCTCTGAAAAAAAAAAAAATCTCACAAAAAAAAAAAAAAAAAAAAAACGCTTTAAGACATCATTTCCAACTAAATAACCGTGACGATCATTCTGAGAGTTAAAAATTCTAAATGTACCATTATTTACTGGAGCATGCACATGCCACTAGCAATATTCCTACGCAATTAATTTGGTTGCTGATCTTCTATGTCCAATGGCACGGTACTTCCTATTTCAGCAGAAGCATTTTTTAAGTTTATCCAGCAAGTGCAACGCTACGGGTTGGGCATGGGCTGGGGTGGTCTTCAGTCCACACAACCTATCTTTGAGCCCACCCTTTATCCACCCCTCCCCCAACCAAATATTTAAGCAGTTGAAATATATGTCGGTGCAACCATCTAAGATTCTAGGAAACTTGGATAAATCTATGAGAATTTCTCGAATTCACTGAAATTTTGTTATATAAAATGCAGACTTTGTTAAATTTAGTGTTTGCACTTATGGGGAACGGAGAGAGTCCTTTGAACACATTTCTAAGAGAGTAATAGAAACACACAATTTTTGTAATTATGGTTTAAAACGATGAGAGTGATTTAGAGAGTGAGAGAGATAGGAAGAGAGTGAGAGATAGAGGTAGAAAGATAGAGAGAGAGAGAGAGTGAGAGAGACTTCTTGTGTCAGGTAGGTTACAAACTAAAATTCATAAAGTGCGTTATGAAATTAACACAGACATTTGACGTGGACAAGGCACATCAAACAGAAGTCATCGCTCTTTCCACGTTTATAAGTGAGTCACAGAAAAATTCTCAAAATTCTCATTGGCCGCCACCGGAAATCGAACCCACGGTCTTCCAGTTACGCGCAGGATATGCTTCCACTGCACCACAGCGGCCTCGAATTCCTCCAGACTCACACACACTAACTGCCAAGCCAATTGGCAGATTGCTTCTTGGAGCGCCGCACAATGCTGGGATTCACCAAAGATGGTAAGCAGCAACCGAACAAATACACTGCCGGAAAGTGAAAAAAGAACACCAAGAAGGAATTGGCGGACGATCATGAAATTTACATATGTTAATGGGGTCGAGTTTACATAAGTGTGATGTTAACTTCGGGACCAACCGGTGAGCGCTTACGCCACAGCACGACATAATATGCAAATTATCGTCGTGGTATTTAAGGAGTACGGCGAAGTGGATGTAATCAGTCGTCGGCGTACGGACACGTGCGAAGACCCTGAAGAAGCTGCAATGCCTGGACATGGAAGACGTGTACGATTTCAGCAGTTATCGGACTTTGAGCGAGGTCGTCTAGTCGGACTCCGCGAGGCCGGGTGGTCGTATCGTCGTATTACGGAGCGAATTGGACGGGAAGTATCGGTGGTGGTACGATGGTGGCGTAGATGGTCCAAGGAACATTCCCACACGAGAAGACGTGGAACCGGGAGTCACAGACGGACTGATGAGCGGACCGATCGACGCATAAGAAGAGCGGCGTTGTCAAGCAGAACATCCACTGCGACGCAAATCCGAGCTGCCGTTGCACCTGAGGTGATTGTGCGAGCAATCCGCAACCGTCTACTGGATGCAGGACTACGTGCACGTAGTCAAAGCTCCACAATGTCCAATCTCGCTGCAGAATTTCAAAATCAAATACTTCGAGAGCCTATGGAAATTAAACAGTTAATCAAACCCCCAAGTATTCCCGTGAATTTCTCCTATTGCAAGAAAATTTTCGTCATATGGATACGGAAGTGAGAACGGAGTTTCTTGTTAATATAAGAAAGGAATTGCCGAAAGGTTTCTGAAAATTCAGAATTTTTTTGTTAACACCTCTTGAAAACGGTAATTTAACGTCAGTATAAACAAGTTAGTAAAATCATGCAATGCATTGATTATGATACGCTTTCAAACATACCAGAAATCATTACTCAAGTTATGAGGATAATGGCTATAGAATAAATCTCGCTCCTGTGCCCTGATCTTTGATCCCATTTCAATGATATCAAACAGAATTAGTTCAGTATACCTCCGGAACAACATACTAAAGTTTCATCGCAATAGAAGCATTTTTAGTTAAGTTATGAGGATAATGGCTTATAACGAAGTAAATTTCTCCGTCATTTTTATCCGCGCCAGGATTCGAACCCGGGTCCCCTCATTCCGGAATAAGTTGCTCGACCAATTGAGCTACGCGGAGGTTTTATTCTGATTCCTATCTGCCTTTATGTCGTGTGCGTCCTTCGGGCAGGTACTGTTACAGTGGACACCCCCCCCCCTCCTAAAACCTGAAGAAAACTTTAAAATTTGTCCGCCATGTCGCGTATGGTATGAGGCAGCTAGGAATCACAGTTCGGCAGGCTCACATGTTCTTTTACAGTTCAGTTTTTTTTATTTATTTCTCATTTACGTTGTTTTTTCTTTCGGATGTTCTCTAAATTAATTAACAAAATTGCGGGATAATTGGGAAGTCGCTCCAATGCTCTTGAAGGCAAGAAACGCAATATTTTTGCCATTTTAAATTGTTTCTACCTGTGGGAAAAGGTAGCACTCAATGGTTGCTCTGGAAATTGATAAGAGCAAAGCGATAGGCCCAGAAGAGGACTTCTGGATTTCTTGAGGAGGGGCCGATGTTACGACCCACACCCGCCATTAATTTAGTAATTAATGGGCGTGGTTGATGTGTGAAATTAATTAAGTATTAATTATGTTCGAGGCTTGATTGGAGTTTAAAAGTGTAAACAGCAGATAAAGTTTTATCTGGGGGTTTGGAAAGAAAAGAGGCGAAGAATTCTCTCTCTGGCTGGGTGGTCTCAGAATAGCTCTGTTAGGTCATAAATATCAGGGCGCAGCTGACGGGAAACTAAGCAACACGGAATGGTACCTTTCGAAGAGGGGTCCACTTGAGTAAATGAATGAAGATGGGGACAAAAGGTTTAGCGAATAATCGTAAATTCGTCGATTGTTTGGGGCATTTTCGAGAACAATTGCTCTCTGTGTGGTCCGTGCAGAAAAATAAGAGTTCGCACTTAGCGTGAAAATAAGGAAGAAAGTTTAGTTGTCTGTATGCTCTCCGATGTGAAAGGCTGGATGCCTTGGATCTGCAGCAAAATGAATTGGGGAAAATGAAGCAGCAAACCTCCCCGCATTTGGTAAGAAATGGAGACAACTCGAGGCAGCTGGAGATGCCAGTTTGCCATAAAGACAGCAGAATGCCTAAATCCGCGGGATAAAGCAGAAATTTCTAGGCTGGAGCGTAATGGAACTCAGCGACTGTTTGGACTAATGAAAGCCAAGTTACAGGGGAATTAAGAAGTCTGCGAGTGGACAGTGGTCATTCCAATGAGAAGCGAAGCCAAGCAAAGTCGGGTTCGGATGCCAACCACTGCAGTGTGGAATCGTCACCCCCATTCATCCCCTACTGTGGAGGAAGTGAAGAGATGCGCTTGTCTTACGGGGCGAAGCGAGGCCCCATGTGTGCGTGTGTGTGGTCACGTAAGCAGCGAAGCCACTACGTGTAAGTGCGACGGGATAAAAACATGAGCGTAAGAGCGGTGGCTTCGATACCTAACAAATATACAGGTGAAATGTTGAGTTGCCGATATACGCTTAAGGTAAAAGCACGTCTGATTTCGCTCGGCCGAGAAAATTAATCTCAGGGCTGGCGGTCGCAACTCGATAAAAAAAAATGGAAACGAAACCTGCGAGTGGCATATTTGAACTGCGTACTCAGGCAGGGTAGATAGATAGATGGTTTGCGAACGGAAAGGAACTGACTGAATTGGGAATGAACGGTCAAAAAGGACGGAAGGTAGCGACGGACGGAATCAACTATAGCAGCAGCGGAATTGAATGTGTCCCACTCTCCCAGCAGTCGACGTTCACAATTATTTCTTCACGACAACAAAAATCATTTCCCAGGAACACAGAAAATCAATCTTGGAAACCGCAACATCAGATGTGAGAGGACCTATTTTGCTTAACGGCCACCTTCAAATCGTCACGAGAATAGATCAGTGTGCACTCTAATCATTGCAACAAAGGGCGGCGTGATATTACCATTTTTAATTGTGTGCTTCATTTACATCAAGCGTCAAAGTGAAGTGTTGAATCATCGGTGCTGCCACATGGTGCAAGTGTCTGTGTGTGTGTTTTTTTTGTCGTGTGATATTATGTGATACACAACGGATTTGCACAGCAAAGTCACGTAACTGTAAGTAGATGAATATTTCCTTTTTCTTTCTTCGCACATCTGCGAACTTGTGCCATCCCGACACCCAAAGCTGCATGGACATAGATGCAGTAATGCTGAGTGACTGAACCTCAGAGGAAATACCTGCACATACAGATTTCAATTTCTTACCGGGCCCATTTCCTGATTATTTTTTTTACATGAATAAGGGAGAAGGTGTGGCCACAAATTCCGCTGGGCAGGACAGTTTCTTTTAACTTTGGTTCAGGGCCAAAGCGAGCGGGGAAGGGTTCTGCATGTGCATGCTTATTAGATTTAGTTAATTAACTTTGGCAGTATTTCGCACCTATAATCTTATACCGCAAATTAACGTGCTTGTGTATTTTGTGTCGCGAGTATTTTTAATGTGATCGTTTGCATATAATTTTTTTTTCATTCTCTAAGCAATTGTATATGAATATCACCTGCAGCTCTATTTAGTGTGTAAACGAGTAGTATTTCTTGTTCAGATAGTCCGGTGGAGACTCAGTCGGCTTGTGTCTTCCGACAGTAATGTGTGACACCGTATGCTGCCCTCATAAGAGGGGCAATTGTCTATGCGCCTAGAGAGCGCCGTATCTGTTTAAATCTCGCAGAACGTTATTAAATGTTGTGTTGTGTATTTGAGAATCATGTGTTATTTGCGAAAGTGAGTGTTGTACTGGCTGGTTGGGGATTGAATGTACCGGAGTAAGATCCGGACCACTACACTCAGTCACGAATTGGTGATTGCGGGTGAACCTCATCACAACTCTGATCCCAAAGTATCATTTTTTTTAGATTATTTTATTTTTTATTTGTTGTTGTTATTTTGTTCACAAGGTGGATTCACCCAAGCCTTTTATGCTTCGGGTCATTCTTCAACTTTTCATTTTTTATGTTCTGGTGTGAATCTTTGAGTGCAGCAGTGCACCTGAGATTCTCACCTGGTGCCGCGGCCAACTAAATTGTACTTCAGGTCTCAAGCACCGTTACCGGCAGACTCGGCAGGAACACTGCTAGTGCCGTGTAACATTAATGGTGCCGTTGTCCCAGGATCGATACCTATATTTTGCAGCTAGCGGAACAACACTCATGTTCGTAAAATAAGTGCGAATTGACTGCCATTACTATTTTTATTTAGTTTTGTTCGGTGCGAATTTTGTATAATTTAGCATTAAGTAAGCCTTAAGCTGTTTTCTAAGAACTGCCATAATTTTAGTGGGTAAGAAAAACAAAATGGCTAACACGAAGAAATCGTCATCTGCGAGTCACGTGGATTCAGATGATTCTGATGGTCACTCTGACGGAGAACATGTGAGCACTGAGGCTGCAATTGTTCCAGAAGAGAGTACACCTGTTACAAGTACAGCGGGTACATCACAGCTGAGACAAACAGCTTTAGCCGCACCTATGGTTTACGGGGAGCAGTCGAGTTTATAGTGGATCCCCAGGAAGACTGTGACACCACGATTATCTACGATGTTGAGAAGGAACTCGAAGACAGTGGAACGCAAGAATTTGGCATCGAGCGCAGATAAAAGCGGGTGTAGGAGCATCGAACGTGAGAGATCTGTGGAACTCGTGGATTCTCGAAGCTATGCCTCATATTTAAATTTTTTTACGCCTATCTCGACGGGTAGCAATGAACGTGTGATGAAATCCTTAAACTTTCCTTCCGCTCTCCGGGCACCTAAGTTCGGAATTAGGTGCCTTGCGACGGTGGGAAAGGGTTGAGTGTTTACAGTTAAAAAAAAAATAGAATGATTGGATGAATAAACTTCATCCAGTCATCCTTTTTTCTTTCATGGGGGGATGGAATGTTACAGTGGACACCCCCCCCTCCTAAAACCTGAAGAAAACTTTAAAATTTGTCCGCCATGTCGCGTATGGTATGAGGCAGCTAGGAATCACAGTTCGGCAGGCTCACATGTTCTTTTACAGTTCAGTTTTTTTTATTTATTTCTCATTTACGTTGTTTTTTCTTTCGGATGTTCTCCAAATTAATTAACAAAATTGCGGGATAATTGGGAAGTCGCTCCAATGCTCTTGAAGGCAAGAAACGCAATATTTTTGCCATTTTAAATTGTTTCTACCTGTGGGAAAAGGTAGCACTCAATGGTTGCTCTGGAAATTGATAAGAGCAAAGCGATAGGCCCAGAAGAGGACTTCTGGATTTCTTGAGGAGGGGCCGATGTTACGACCCACACCCGCCATTAATTTAGTAATTAATGGGCGTGGTTGATGTGTGAAATTAATTAAGTATTAATTATGTTCGAGGCTTGATTGGAGTTTAAAAGTGTAAACAGCAGATAAAGTTTTATCTGGGGGTTTGGAAAGAAAAGAGGCGAAGAATTCTCTCTCTGGCTGGGTGGTCTCAGAATAGCTCTGTTAGGTCATAAATATCAGGGCGCAGCTGACGGGAAACTAAGCAACACGGAATGGTACCTTTCGAAGAGGGGTCCACTTGAGTAAATGAATGAAGATGGGGACAAAAGGTTTAGCGAATAATCGTAAATTCGTCGATTGTTTGGGGCATTTTCGAGAACAATTGCTCTCTGTGTGGTCCGTGCAGAAAAATAAGAGTTCGCACTTAGCGTGAAAATAAGGAAGAAAGTTTAGTTGTCTGTATGCTCTCCGATGTGAAAGGCTGGATGCCTTGGATCTGCAGCAAAATGAATTGGGGAAAATGAAGCAGCAAACCTCCCCGCATTTGGTAAGAAATGGAGACAACTCGAGGCAGCTGGAGATGCCAGTTTGCCATAAAGACAGCAGAATGCCTAAATCCGCGGGATAAAGCAGAAATTTCTAGGCTGGAGCGTAATGGAACTCAGCGACTGTTTGGACTAATGAAAGCCAAGTTACAGGGGAATTAAGAAGTCTGCGAGTGGACAGTGGTCATTCCAATGAGAAGCGAAGCCAAGCAAAGTCGGGTTCGGATGCCAACCACTGCAGTGTGGAATCGTCACCCCCATTCATCCCCTACTGTGGAGGAAGTGAAGAGATGCGCTTGTCTTACGGGGCGAAGCGAGGCCCCATGTGTGCGTGTGTGTGGTCACGTAAGCAGCGAAGCCACTACGTGTAAGTGCGACGGGATAAAAACATGAGCGTAAGAGCGGTGGCTTCGATACCTAACAAATATACAGGTGAAATGTTGAGTTGCCGATATACGCTTAAGGTAAAAGCACGTCTGATTTCGCTCGGCCGAGAAAATTAATCTCAGGGCTGGCGGTCGCAACTCGATAAAAAAATGGAAACGAAACCTGCGAGTGGCATATTTGAACTGCGTACTCAGGCAGGGTAGATAGATAGATGGTTTGCGAACGGAAAGGAACTGACTGAATTGGGAATGAACGGTCAAAAAGGACGGAAGGTAGCGACGGACGGAATCAACTATAGCAGCAGCGGAATTGAATGTGTCCCACTCTCCCAGCAGTCGACGTTCACAATTATTTCTTCACGACAACAAAAATCATTTCCCAGGAACACAGAAAATCAATCTTGGAAACCGCAACATCAGATGTGAGAGGACCTATTTTGCTTAACGGCCACCTTCAAATCGTCACGAGAATAGATCAGTGTGCACTCTAATCATTGCAACAAAGGGCGGCGTGATATTACCATTTTTAATTGTGTGCTTCATTTACATCAAGCGTCAAAGTGAAGTGTTGAATCATCGGTGCTGCCACATGGTGCAAGTGTCTGTGTGTGTGTGTTTTTTTTGTCGTGTGATATTATGTGATACACAACGGATTTGCACAGCAAAGTCACGTAACTGTAAGTAGATGAATATTTCCTTTTTCTTTCTTCGCACATCTGCGAACTTGTGCCATCCCGACACCCAAAGCTGCATGGACATAGATGCAGTAATGCTGAGTGACTGAACCTCAGAGGAAATACCTGCACATACAGATTTCAATTTCTTACCGGGCCCATTTCCTGATTATTTTTTTTACATGAATAAGGGAGAAGGTGTGGCCACAAATTCCGCTGGGCGGGACAGTTTCTTTTAACTTTGGTTCAGGGCCAAAGCGAGCGGGGAAGGGTTCTGCATGTGCATGCTTATTAGATTTAGTTAATTAACTTTGGCAGTATTTCGCACCTATAATCTTATACCGCAAATTAACGTGCTTGTGTATTTTGTGTCGCGAGTATTTTTAATGTGATCGTTTGCATATAATTTTTTTTTCATTCTCTAAGCAATTGTATATGAATATCACCTGCAGCTCTATTTAGTGTGTAAACGAGTAGTATTTCTTGTTCAGATAGTCCGGTGGAGACTCAGTCGGCTTGTGTCTTCCGACAGTAATGTGTGACACCGTATGCTGCCCTCATAAGAGGGGCAATTGTCTATGCGCCTAGAGAGCGCCGTATCTGTTTAAATCTCGCAGAACGTTATTAAATGTTGTGTTGTGTATTTGAGAATCATGTGTTATTTGCGAAAGTGAGTGTTGTACTGGCTGGTTGGGGATTGAATGTACCGGAGTAAGATCCGGACCACTACACTCAGTCACGAATTGGTGATTGCGGGTGAACCTCATCACAACTCTGATCCCAAAGTATCATTTTTTTTAGATTATTTTATTTTTTATTTGTTGTTGTTATTTTGTTCACAAGGTGGATTCACCCAAGCCTTTTATGCTTCGGGTCATTCTTCAACTTTTCATTTTTTATGTTCTGGTGTGAATCTTTGAGTGCAGCAGTGCACCTGAGATTCTCACCTGGTGCCGCGGCCAACTAAATTGTACTTCAGGTCTCAAGCACCGTTACCGGCAGACTCGGCAGGAACACTGCTAGTGCCGTGTAACATTAATGGTGCCGTTGTCCCAGGATCGATACCTATATTTTGCAGCTAGCGGAACAACACTCATGTTCGTAAAATAAGTGCGAATTGACTGCCATTACTATTTTTATTTAGTTTTGTTCGGTGCGAATTTTGTATAATTTAGCATTAAGTAAGCCTTAAGCTGTTTTCTAAGAACTGCCATAATTTTAGTGGGTAAGAAAAACAAAATGGCTAACACGAAGAAATCGTCATCTGCGAGTCACGTGGATTCAGATGATTCTGATGGTCACTCTGACGGAGAACATGTGAGCACTGAGGCTGCAATTGTTCCAGAAGAGAGTACACCTGTTACAAGTACAGCGGGTACATCACAGCTGAGACAAACAGCTTTAGCCGCACCTATGGTTTACGGGGAGCAGTCGAGTTTATAGTGGATCCCCAGGAAGACTGTGACACCACGATTATCTACGATGTTGAGAAGGAACTCGAAGACAGTGGAACGCAAGAATTTGGCATCGAGCGCAGATAAAAGCGGGTGTAGGAGCATCGAACGTGAGAGATCTGTGGAACTCGTGGATTCTCGAAGCTATGCCTCATATTTAAATTTTTTACGCCTATCTCGACGGGTAGCAATGAACGTGTGATGAAATCCTTAAACTTTCCTTCCGCTCTCCGGGCACCTAAGTTCGGAATTAGGTGCCTTGCGACGGTGGGAAAGGGTTGAGTGTTTACAGTTAAAAAAAAAAATAGAATGATTGGATGAATAAACTTCATCCAGTCATCCTTTTTTTTCTTTCATGGGGGATGGAATGTTACAGTGGACACCCCCCCTCCTAAAACCTGAAGAAAACTTTAAAATTTGTCCGCCATGTCGCGTATGGTATGAGGCAGCTAGGAATCACAGTTCGGCAGGCTCACATGTTCTTTTACAGTTCAGTTTTTTTTTATTTATTTCTCATTTACGTTGTTTTTTCTTTCGGATGTTCTCCAAATTAATTAACAAAATTGCGGGATAATTGGGAAGTCGCTCCAATGCTCTTGAAGGCAAGAAACGCAATATTTTTGCCATTTTAAATTGTTTCTACCTGTGGGAAAAGGTAGCACTCAATGGTTGCTCTGGAAATTGATAAGAGCAAAGCGATAGGCCCAGAAGAGGACTTCTGGATTTCTTGAGGAGGGGCCGATGTTACGACCCACACCCGCCATTAATTTAGTAATTAATGGGCGTGGTTGATGTGTGAAATTAATTAAGTATTAATTATGTTCGAGGCTTGATTGGAGTTTAAAAGTGTAAACAGCAGATAAAGTTTTATCTGGGGGTTTGGAAAGAAAAGAGGCGAAGAATTCTCTCTCTGGCTGGGTGGTCTCAGAATAGCTCTGTTAGGTCATAAATATCAGGGCGCAGCTGACGGGAAACTAAGCAACACGGAATGGTACCTTTCGAAGAGGGGTCCACTTGAGTAAATGAATGAAGATGGGGACAAAAGGTTTAGCGAATAATCGTAAATTCGTCGATTGTTTGGGGCATTTTCGAGAACAATTGCTCTCTGTGTGGTCCGTGCAGAAAAATAAGAGTTCGCACTTAGCGTGAAAATAAGGAAGAAAGTTTAGTTGTCTGTATGCTCTCCGATGTGAAAGGCTGGATGCCTTGGATCTGCAGCAAAATGAATTGGGGAAAATGAAGCAGCAAACCTCCCCGCATTTGGTAAGAAATGGAGACAACTCGAGGCAGCTGGAGATGCCAGTTTGCCATAAAGACAGCAGAATGCCTAAATCCGCGGGATAAAGCAGAAATTTCTAGGCTGGAGCGTAATGGAACTCAGCGACTGTTTGGACTAATGAAAGCCAAGTTACAGGGGAATTAAGAAGTCTGCGAGTGGACAGTGGTCATTCCAATGAGAAGCGAAGCCAAGCAAAGTCGGGTTCGGATGCCAACCACTGCAGTGTGGAATCGTCACCCCCATTCATCCCCTACTGTGGAGGAAGTGAAGAGATGCGCTTGTCTTACGGGGCGAAGCGAGGCCCCATGTGTGCGTGTGTGTGGTCACGTAAGCAGCGAAGCCACTACGTGTAAGTGCGACGGGATAAAAACATGAGCGTAAGAGCGGTGGCTTCGATACCTAACAAATATACAGGTGAAATGTTGAGTTGCCGATATACGCTTAAGGTAAAAGCACGTCTGATTTCGCTCGGCCGAGAAAATTAATCTCAGGGCTGGCGGTCGCAACTCGATAAAAAATGGAAACGAAACCTGCGAGTGGCATATTTGAACTGCGTACTCAGGCAGGGTAGATAGATAGATGGTTTGCGAACGGAAAGGAACTGACTGAATTGGGAATGAACGGTCAAAAAGGACGGAAGGTAGCGACGGACGGAATCAACTATAGCAGCAGCGGAATTGAATGTGTCCCACTCTCCCAGCAGTCGACGTTCACAATTATTTCTTCACGACAACAAAAATCATTTCCCAGGAACACAGAAAATCAATCTTGGAAACCGCAACATCAGATGTGAGAGGACCTATTTTGCTTAATGGCCACCTTCAAATCGTCACGAGAATAGATCAGTGTGCACTCTAATCATTGCAACAAAGGGCGGCGTGATATTACCATTTTTAATTGTGTGCTTCATTTACATCAAGCGTCAAAGTGAAGTGTTGAATCATCGGTGCTGCCACATGGTGCAAGTGTCTGTGTGTGTGTTTTTTTTTGTCGTGTGATATTATGTGATACACAACGGATTTGCACAGCAAAGTCACGTAACTGTAAGTAGATGAATATTTCCTTTTTCTTTCTTCGCACATCTGCGAACTTGTGCCATCCCGACACCCAAAGCTGCATGGACATAGATGCAGTAATGCTGAGTGACTGAACCTCAGAGGAAATACCTGCACATACAGATTTCAATTTCTTACCGGGCCCATTTCCTGATTATTTTTTTACATGAATAAGGGAGAAGGTGTGGCCACAAATTCCGCTGGGCGGGACAGTTTCTTTTAACTTTGGTTCAGGGCCAAAGCGAGCGGGGAAGGGTTCTGCATGTGCATGCTTATTAGATTTAGTTAATTAACTTTGGCAGTATTTCGCACCTATAATCTTATACCGCAAATTAACGTGCTTGTGTATTTTGTGTCGCGAGTATTTTTAATGTGATCGTTTGCATATAATTTTTTTTTCATTCTCTAAGCAATTGTATATGAATATCACCTGCAGCTCTATTTAGTGTGTAAACGAGTAGTATTTCTTGTTCAGATAGTCCGGTGGAGACTCAGTCGGCTTGTGTCTTCCGACAGTAATGTGTGACACCGTATGCTGCCCTCATAAGAGGGGCAATTGTCTATGCGCCTAGAGAGCGCCGTATCTGTTTAAATCTCGCAGAACGTTATTAAATGTTGTGTTGTGTATTTGAGAATCATGTGTTATTTGCGAAAGTGAGTGTTGTACTGGCTGGTTGGGGATTGAATGTACCGGAGTAAGATCCGGACCACTACACTCAGTCACGAATTGGTGATTGCGGGTGAACCTCATCACAACTCTGATCCCAAAGTATCATTTTTTTTAGATTATTTTATTTTTTATTTGTTGTTGTTATTTTGTTCACAAGGTGGATTCACCCAAGCCTTTTATGCTTCGGGTCATTCTTCAACTTTTCATTTTTTATGTTCTGGTGTGAATCTTTGAGTGCAGCAGTGCACCTGAGATTCTCACCTGGTGCCGCGGCCAACTAAATTGTACTTCAGGTCTCAAGCACCGTTACCGGCAGACTCGGCAGGAACACTGCTAGTGCCGTGTAACAGTACGTCACATCTCCTGGTACGTTACATCATCTCCCCCTTATTTTTTTTTTCGAAGTGCTGGAGAAAGGATTCTCTTATTTTTCCTATCTCGCGGTGTGGAAATAACATCACACTAATGCGAGATTTTGAACGGTCGGGTCATCCGGATAGTTCGAGCGCCATTATAACGAAGTAAATTTCTCCGTCATTTTTATCCGCGCCAGGATTCGAACCCGGGTCCCCTTATTCCGGAATAAGTTACTCTACCAATTGAGCTACGCGGACGTTTTATTCTGATTCCTATCTGCCTTTATGTCGTGTGCGTCCTTCGGGCAGGTACGTCACATCTCCTGGTACGTCACAGGCTGTGGAATAAATCTCGCTCCTGTGTCCTGACCTTTGATCCCATTTCGATGATATTCAAAAGAACCGGTTCAGTATACCTCCGGAACAACATGGTAAAGTTTTGTCGCTATCGGAGCATATTTACTTAAGTTATGACGCATAAAGGCAAGAAAATGGATCTTCCTCCTGTGTCCTGACCTTTGACTCCATTTCGCCCATTTTTTATAGGATTCGTCCCCAGGTGGTTCCCCACCACATACTAAAATTTAATCGAAATCGAAGCATTTTTACGCAAGTTATGACACATAAGAGCAATGAAATGGGTCCCGGTCCTATGTTCTGAGCTTTGATCCCATTGCGCCCGTTTTCAATAGGGTTCCTCCCCAAATGATCCCCTACCACATACTAAAATTTCATCGAAATCGAACCATTTTTAGAAAAGTTATGACGCATAAGGGCAATGGAATGGATCCCAATCCTATATCCTGACCTTTGCCTCCATTTTGCCCGTTTTCAATAGGGTTCGTCCCCAGATGTTCTCCTACCACATACTAAAATTTCATCGAAATCGAACCATTTTTACAAACGTTATGACGCATAAGGGCAATGGAATGGATCCCAATCCTATATCCTGACCTTTGCCTCCATTTTGCCCGTTTTCAATAGGGTTCGTCTCCAGATAGTCCCCTACAACATACTAAAATTTCATCGAAAGCGAACCATTTTTACGCGAGTTATGATGCATAAGGGAAATGGAATGGAACCCGCTCCTATGTCCTGACATTTGACCCCATTTCGCCCATTTTCAATAGGGTTCGTTCCCAGTTGTTCCCTACCACATACTAAAATTTCATCGAAATCGAACCATTTTTACGCGAGTTATCATGCGCACGGACAGACGAACAAAGCTCGAGCATATACGCTTCTTCAACCTACGTTTGGAAAGCGTAAAAAGAAATTGCGGAAAGATTTCTGAAAATTCAGAGTATTCTCCGTCATTTCACGGAGAAATGCTGTATCAGAAGAAATGCTTCGTTAATCACAGTGATAGAAATGCTGTATCACAGTGATCGGAGAAATGCTGTATCACAGTGTTGTTGTGGTAAATCGCTGTTTCTTTTAAGATAAATGTGGATGGGACACGAGTTTTGGAATAACTCTTCGAGAGAACCACTTTGAGCTCTGTGTCAATCGATGGATGAGGGGGTGACGATAATAGGCCACTATAATGGGCACTGATGTCTCTTTCACAACTGCAAAAGGAGAGTAAGGCTTACTAATGATCCTCGGCTCCAAGTCCAACGATCTTCGTCTAACTGTATGTATTGGGTTGTCGGAAAAGTCATGGCGTATTTTAGCCATGTTTTGCAAAGGTTTTTATTCATAAAAAGAACAAAGATCAATCAGTGATATAATGCCCATTTTGTTCGATAACCTTTTGCCATCTTTCAGTGAGCTGAAGAATGCCTCGTTCATAGAAGGAACTGTCTTTCGTGACGAAAAACTGTACAAGGTGCTGATTTACAGCTTCATCTGAATAGAACGTTATACCACGCAAGGACTGTTGAAGAGAGCGAAACAAGTCGAAGTCTGACTGCGCAAGGTCACGCGAGTATGCTGGGTGTGGCAACACATCCCACCCAAGCTCCAATAATTTTTGGCGGGTGAACAAACTTGTGTGTGGTCTCGCGTTATCGTGATGGAACACAACACCTTTACAATGAACAAGCTCTGGACGTTTCTGGATGATGGATTCTTTCAAACTGTCCAATTGCCGACAGTACACATTCGAATTGATTGTTTGGTTCCGTGGTAGGAGCTCGAAAAACACGACACCTTTAAAATCCCACCACACTGAGACCAGAACCTTCCGCTGATGAATGTCTACTTTGGATGTCATTTGAGGCGAAGCAGCACGTCGGGACCAAGACCGTTTGCACAGCACATTGTTGTACACAATCCACTTTTCGTCACCAGTTATCAGTCTCTTCAAAAAAGGATCGTTTTCCTCGCGTTTAATGAGCATATCGCAGATGGTTATACGCGCCGTCAATTGAGCTTCTTTGAGTTCATGAGGAACCCACAAATCGAGCTTGCTTACATATCCCAGCTTCTTCAGGTAGTCGTGAACACTTGAATGATGGATGTGCAATGTGTCTGCAATCTCTCGTGTCGTGTAACGTGGGTTTGACTCGATCAATGCCTTGATTTGGTCGTCATCAACCTCGGTGGGCCTCCCGGACCGAGGAGCATCGTTGAGGTCAAAATCACCAGCACGGAATTTTGCGAAACACCGCTGGCACTGACGTTTTTGTAGAGCATTATCACCGTACACTTTACGCAACTTTTCACAAGCTTGACGTGCGTTCTTCCCTTTACGGAAGTAAAACAGTAAAATATGGGGAAAATGCACAGTTTGGTCTTCCATCTTCAACTTGATGTCAAATCTCCGCAAATCAACCAAATCGCTCACTGTTCCTTTTAGATTGAAGCTAGAACTGGCACCTATCGAATGCCATAGCGATAATAGAGCTGCGCATGCCTCTAGTACTTCCAAAACCGCCCAACCGCCATCGGGTGCCAAAATACGATATGACTTTTCCGACAACCCAATAGTTAGCTTTAGCTTAATTAATTTACAGCATGCTTGGTCCGGCGGCATTTTTCTCATATAAACCAAAACTCAGATGAAGTTATTGATTATTATTCATGAGAGCCGCCCCGATGGCGCAGTGGTCTAAGCGCTGGCTTATGACTATTTTTGTTCGAGACGGGGCCTGTGAAAGAATCCCGGTGAACGATGGATGTTGTGTTTGTTTACGTCACTGTCTCTCAGACTTCCCTGGTTCCAGTGGCTCTAAATTATTGACGGACGACTGCTTATAGTCGATTTAGTTGCCCGCGGTGGTTGTTAAACCCCCCCCCCCCGAAAAAATCAGAAGCACCAAAATATTTATTCGTTCGTTCCAAAAAATCCAGACAAAAGAACACAAGAAAGTCGCCCATTTCCCGAGTGATTCATTGGGAAATATCCTGTTACCCCGGTGGGCCAATCAGACCCTTCTTTCAATTCTCCCAGAAGACAGGCGACAATTACATATATTTGTCAGTTCCATGAAGCATTGCCATTGGCTGCAACCCCACGTCTTACAATTTACCGCTGAAGTAGAAGAAGCATGGTCACGCTGCAACCATTTCTCATTCAGTTGTAAATTCCTTTTGAATACATCCTTTTCTGTTTCTCTAAAACTTTGTTCATTACTTGGTAACATATCTTATGAAAATTACAAACCTGAACAATATATATCAAGAGAGAGAGAGAGAGAGAGAGAGAGAGAGAGAGAGAGAGAGAGAGACAGAGACAGAGACATAGACAGAGAGAGAGACATAGACAGAGAAACAAAGAGGGAGAGACAGAGACAGAGAGATAAAGAGAGAGGGACAGAGACAGAGTGAGACAGAGAAACAAAGAAGGAGCGACAGAGACAGAGGGAAAGTGAGACAGGGAGAGTGAGAGAGAACTTTAAAGAAGATCCAAGTTTTTTAACGGCAAAAATAAATCGGTGCTTCTGCAGTGGTCTTGACCCCGCTTCCAAATTCTCAGACTTATCCACGGAGTAAGCCACGGTTGTTGTGATTGTACTCCAGGTGGTAAGAAATGAATTCTGTGTTCCTCCTCCCAAGGGCAAGACATGGCTGTCGTGTTTGCTGTTCTAGGGTAAGACGTGGTTGTTATATTGTCCTTCGGGAAGTAAGACATGATATTTATGTTTGTCCTTTCGGGATAACACATGGCTGTTATGTTTGTCCTTCCGGAGCAAGACATGGATGCTGAATTTACTCTCCTTGGGGCAAGACATGGTTGTTCTGTTTGTCCTTCATGGAGTAAGACATGGTTGTTCTGTTTGTTCTTCATGGAGTAAGACATGGATGCTGCGTTTGTCCTTTCCGTGAAAGACATGGTTGTTATGTTTGTCCTTCTGGGGTAAGACATGAATGCTGAGATTGGCCTCCCGAGAGCACAACACGGATAGACATGGATGTTGTATTTGTTCTTTCGGGGAGTAGGGGTTGACATGGGTGTTGTATTTGTTCTTTCGGGGAAAGACATGGTTGTTATGTTTGCCCTTCTGCGGTAAGACATGAATGCTGAGTTTGCCCTCCCGGGAGCAAGACATGGTTGTTCTGTTTGTCCTATAGGGAGTAACACATGAATGTTGTGTTTGTCCTTTCGGGAAAGACATGGTTGTTTCATTTGGCATCCAGGGAGTTAAGACATAGACAGTGTGTTTTCCTCACGTGCGCGAAACATGGTTGTGTGTTTATCCTCTCGGGAGCAAAACATGGTTGTGTGTTTATCCTCTCGGGGGCTAAACATGGTTGTGTGTTTATCCTCTCGGGGCAAAACATGGTTGTGTGTTTATCCTCTCGGGGGCAAAACATGGTTGTGTGTTTATCCTCTCGGGGGCAAAACAGGGTTGTGTGTTTATCCTCTCGGGGGCAAAACATGGTTGTAGTGTTTTTCTTCGTGTTGTTGGCTTTCTCCGCTCAAACCAGTGGTACTAAATTAGGTATGGCGACTCTTTATAGAATCAGTTGCTCCGGGGAGGAAAGGGGTAGGTAATTAAGCCGAAAACAACACAAAATAAGTATGGTGCCATGTAGGTTTCATCTCTCGCGATCATCTTTTGAGCAATTATTTTTGATAAGAAAAACAAGAAAAACACTTTTAAATATCTACTAATTCAGTAAAAGATGCTTTTAAAATTAGTTTTAAAGGTTCCTGGCGCAAATGGGTGAATGGTCAAGCTCATGATTATACATCCCCGGTTCACCCCCTCCCATCTAAATTCGCTTTTTTTAAAGACCCTATTGTTTTCTGTTCAGCCTGTTTAAGAATAAGGGACAGGATCTTCGACAACAATTAAATTCTCAATGTGAAGAACAGCCATCAAGAGATAAGAAGCAGCTCTTATTTTTCAATCTTAGATCTGCTATTAAAAATAAGAAAGCGGAAAATTTCCTTCTTAAGATTACAGTCGTTACGGAATAAACTTCCGCGCCCTTTCTTTGCAGCGTTGATTGTTCTATATGTCGCAACACAAGAGAGAGAAAGAAAACAATGCACACAGTTATCGCAAAAGACAGGCCTTTGTTCTGCTAATCTCCATGGGAAAGTTTCCGATGAAGTCCGCGCTGCATACGGAATGAGGTAAGAAAGCAGCATCCGGTGAAAACAATGTTAAGATATCACAGTGCAGCAATCCCCTCATTCACAATATTTTGCCGTTATTCATCATCTCTCCCGTTACTCGTATCATCGGACCCAATTTCCCCCCCCTCCCCTCCCCCTCCCCACGCAACACTAGCTCTTCTTTTTTATCTTACGATGCGCATGACGTCACAGCTGAATGCAGTCCTTGATTCACAGGATGAAGGTGAGTGTTGAGAATCGAAATGCGTAACCGGGGTAACCGCGCATTCCAATACCATGAGCAATTTCCCCAATTCGTGAGGCGCAGGTCTTGACAATATAATGCGAACATTCACAACTGCGAAAGCAGGCAATATTTGAATAAACATTTATAAGTTTCACTATTAATTTTTACAGGGCCGTAGCTACCGGGAGGGCGGTCGCTCTCCCAGAATGGTTATACCAGGGGCGTAAATAAAATAGAAATGCACGACATGAGAAAAAATTTGTTGAAAACTGCAACTCAAGAAAAAAAGTCACATGCTTTACCATTTCCTTTTTTTACGCTTTCCAAACGTAGGTTGAAGAAGCGTATATGCTCCAGCTTTGTCCGTCTGTCTGACCGCACCATAACTCGTGTAAAAAAGATTCGATTTCGATGAAATTTTAGTATGTGTGAGGGGACAACCTGAGGACGAATTCTGTTGAAAACGGACGAAATGGGGTCAAAGGTCAGAACATAGGAGCGGGATCCATTCCATCGCTCTTATGCGTCATAACTTAAGTAAAAATGCTTCAACTGCGACAAAACTTTATCTGTTGTTCCGTAGGTATATTGAACCGGTTCTGTTGAATATCATCGAAATGGAGTCAAAGGTCATCGAAATGGAGTCACAGCTCCTTATGGGAAATCTTTTGCATCAATTTCTAATTTTCGGTAAAGAACAGTTTGGCCAGTAAGTGTTAATTTCTGCTTCTGATGTATTTGCAGCAAAATCTGAGCTTTTAAAATATGGATTGAAAAAATTCGATCGTGGACCGGTACCACTCACGTCGGTAAATGTTTTCGGAATTTTTTCTTCTTAAAATAATGCATGGTTTCTCCTCTAGGAAGCGTTGATATGCATCATATTTTTGTTAATATTTCTGCTTCTAAGAATCTGAATTGAAAAATGTCTTTCTTGTTGCATATAGTTTCTGATGTGAAATGTTTTAAATTTCAAAATTTTCAAGTAATTCATAGACTTTCCGCTAGGGGTGTAAAGATAAATTGCGTTTTCCCAGATATCTCTGCTTCTAAAACTCCGATTTGAAAAATTCTTGCTGTATCACATACAGCTACTCATGGGAAATGTTTTGCATATAATTTCTTATATTTGGTAAAGAAATAGTTTGGCCATCAGGGTGTGTAAGTGTTTATTTCTGCTTCTGAGGTATTTGCATCTAAATCTGAGCTCCTGAAATTCGATTGAAAAAATTCTTTCGAGGACCCATTTCGCTCTCTTTGGGAAACATTTTCAGAATACTCTCTTCTTACAATAATGTATAGCTTTTCCGCCAGTGGGCGTAGATGCATATCTTATTTTTGTCGATATCTCTGCTCCTGAGAACTCCTAAGTGTCCGATTTTAAAAATTATTTCTTTGTTCGAGACCATATCCGCTGCTAAATGTTTCTCATGTAATTTCAAATTTTTCTTAAAGCAGAAATCTGCCACGAGAAGGCGTAAGTTCACATTTTCGTTTACAGAATTATCTGAGGGACCAACACCCGGATTGAAGGGCCGCGGGTGGCCTAGTAGGCAACCTTCGTGACTCCCATGGAGAAGACCTCAGATTCGATCCCAGCAGGTACGAACGCTCGATCCACTACATATCCGACGTGCGTTGGATGGGCACGTTAAGCCGTGGGACACCGGGTACTGGCCCGGTTCCCCTTCGTTTCCCCGAATATCGTTTCCCCTAATGCATAATCTTGCCCTAAGGTTCTTTCACCTTCTCTCTGCCGGCTTATTCGTTTTCCACCAATCCTTTCTTTGAGGGTGGAATGAGAAAAGGTCATTTGTAGACAACATCGTACTACAACTTCGGACAGTTTCAAACAAGAAACGCCGTACAATACCATTCCGGGCAAGGATTTCATACGTTTTAGCGTTGGTTTATTAGAATTTGAGTTTTCTTTGTTAGTAGTAAAAAAAAATAATGGATTTCACTGTTGAAATTATTCAGTCAAAAAAAGGTCAATTTGTGTATGCTATAAATGGATATTTGTACGAATTCATCAACGAATTAAAAACCCAGCATGCCAATTTTAAAAAACAGATGGCTTTGCTTGACGTTGGAAACCGGACATCTCAAATTGAAATACAAGAATATCAATGAAAAAATAATGAAGTTGACAAACGAATTGTATTAACGAAGAATGTAATTTAATTCATTTTATGTCACCTATTGTATTCAATTTAACAGATACGAGGTAACTTAGCAAATACTGTTGCTGAATGCCATTCAATGCTTAATATATGCTGATTTATGTAATTAGTTATTCAACAAATTATCACAATGTATCTTTTTTTCAATGCCACGAGCGATTTAAGTTTTTTGTTCTATGTCAAACTGGGGTGGCGGTTAAAACGCCGACAATCAAAACACCGACAGGTCGAAACACCGACAGTCCAAAACCCCGACAGTTCAAAACACCGACAAATCAAAACACCGACAATCATAACACCGACAATCATAACACCGACAGTTCAAAACACCGACAATCAAAACACCGACAATCATAACACCGACAATTACATAGACTAATGCACTATCTACCAACAAGTAATTGGACACCCCTGCAATCGACGATATCTGCGGTCCTGATACACGTCACGGCCGCCGCCGTTAAATATCGTGTGGGAAACAACAACGCAACCAGTTGCATGCAAGATGCCACGCAGTTCGGATCACTCTGATTTCCACAAATTTCTTCCACAATTGTCTGTCTGTCTTGGGCCTGTCTCCTCAATGTCACTCCAGCATACTTTCTAATTTCATCCATCCATCTCCCATTGAGCCTTCTTCTGGGTCTTTTCCTGTCCCTCGGAATCCAGTTTAAAATTTCGGTTGTCCATCGGTGGTCCGTTCTTCTGGCAACATGTCTAGCCCATTGCCATTTCAGTGTTTTCACTCTGGTCATGATGTCGTCCACTCCTGTCATTTTCCTTATCCACAAGTTCCTCTTCTTATCTTTCCTGGTTACACCAAGCATGCATCTCTCCATGCTTCTTTGGTTTGTCCGCAGTCTTTGTATGTCTTTTTTAGTTAAGGTCCATGTCTCTGCACCATACGTAAGCACTGGAAGGATGCATTGATCAAACACTTTTCTTTTAAGACATAATGGCATATTGCTCTTGAAAATTGTACTGTTTCTTCCAAAAGCTCTCCATCCAAGTTTTATGCGCCGATTAATTTCTTCATCAATGTGACCCTCACTTGAATCTGCTGCCCAAGATAAATGTAGGAGTCGGTTGTGTGACGTACCTGCCCCGCAGGACGCACATTAGATAAAGGCAGATAGCAGCGAGAACATACGTCTGCGTAGCTCAGTTAGTAGAGCGACTTATTCCGGAATAAGGGGACTCAGGTTCGATGCCTGGCGTGGACAAATATGACGGAGAAATTCGCTTTGTTATAGTTGTCTCAAGCTTTTCTCCATCAATCGATAAATCTTCGTTTCTTGTAAAAGCATTGTACACCACTTTTGTCTTCTGAAAGTTCATTTTTAATCCCACTTCTTTACTCTTGTCAGCAAGTTATATGTTATTTTGCAACTTTCATTTTAAATTCTACTAAAGTTTTTCCTTAGTTTTCAGTTTTGCTCTTCAGTACGTATATATATATATATATATATATATATATACACTCACGACCAATGAAATTTGCGCACCTAGAAGAAAACATCCCATCTATTGCGAAACTTTGCAAATATTAATAGCTAGAGTGCGTGCTGGTGTGCAAAATGATCCACGTTTAGTGCGATTGCGCATGACCGCACAACCTGTGGTTTCGCTGCAAGCACGAACCGGCAGCCTTATAAACCGGCGTGTAGTCGATGCCCCATGAAAGCGAAAAGCGCTGGCCGACGCAAGCAATAACACAGAATGACGGGTGGACGCCAGGTACGTCTATTTACGCAACTTACAGACTTTGAGAGAGGCCTGATCATCGGGCAGAAAACCGCAGGGTGGTCGGCGCGCCGTCTAGCCCGCCACGTGGATCGTTCTGACCATACCGTCCCACCGTGTTGAGAGCAGTGGACATGTGACGGCACTGCCACACGGTGGAGCGGCTTCTGACGGACAAAGAGGACCACCGGTAGAGAGATCGACGGATTGTGCTCTAGGCACGAACGAATCCCACGGGGACCCTGTCCACTATACATGCAGATGTAGCGGCTTCTGTGCGCCCACAAGACATTTCCTGACGCCTCGCGGAAACGAATCAGCGATTCCAGCGCCACTCACTTGTGCTGGCATTTACACCGGTACATCGCCAGCTCCATGTGCAGTGGCGCCCAGCCAGAGCGACGTCGAACGCCACAGACTGGCAACGTGTGATGTTTAGCGATGAGCGCCGCTTCGTTTTGGGGACAGATGATCATCATGTCCGAGTGTGGAGGTCCCCGGGTCAACGGCATAATCCCAACCTCGCTATCAAGCACCACACCTACCCCACTGCAGGCATCATGGTCTGGGGAGCCATAGCCTAACGATAACCGATCAGCTCTAGCAGTGATACGTGGGTCATTGACGGTCCAGCGGTATGTGGATGAGATCCTACGGCCCCATGTACTCACATTCCTGGCCGGGATTCCAGGTGCGCTATACCAGCAGGATAATTCCCTCTCGCACACAACTTGGATTTCCCAGGAATGCCTGCGTCATTTAAAGACACTCTCATGGCCTTCCCGCTCCCCCGGACATGTCCCCTATCCAGCATGTGTGGGACCAGTTGAAACGCAAGCTGCCGCCTTGCAGCACTATCCGGGATTTGGAGCACACCATCCAACACGTGTCGGCCAGTCTGCAGCAGGACAACATCAAGCGTCAGTTCGCCTCCATGCCGGACCGTATTGTAGAATGTATCGCCGCGGTATTAAAGATGACCGGACTGCGTGCCACATATCCCTCTGTAATTGTCCTGCAGCTCCTTTTTTCCATCAAGTGTATCTTTTCGTCCATAAAATTTCCGTTCAATCCGATGCCTCGTTCTTGGTGCGCAAATGTCATTGTCCGTGAGTGTATATATATCATCATCATCATCATCATCATTGTCAACCATTATCAATCCACTGCGGGACGAAGGTCTCCCCAAGTTTCCTCCACAACGGTCGGTCTTGTGCCAGTCTGCTCCATGTCACTCCCGCATACTTTCGAATTTCATCCACCCATCTTCCATGTGGTCTTCTTCTGGGTCTTTTCCTGTCCCTTGGAATCCAATCTAAAATTTCGGCTGTACATCGATGGTCTGTTCTTCTGGCAGTATGTCCAGCCCATTGCCATTTCAGGGATTTAACTCTGATCACGATGTCTTCCACTCTTGTCATTTTTCGGATCCACGTGTTCCTCTTCTTATCTCTCCTGGTTACACCAAACATGCACCTCTCCATGCTGCTTTGAGTTGTCTGCAGCCTTTGTATGTCTCTTTTAGCTAAGGTCCACGTCTCCGCACCATACGTAAGCACTGGAAGGATGCATTGATCAAACACTTTTCTTTTAAGACATAATGGCATATTGCTCTTGAAAATTATGCTGTTTCTTCCAAAAGCTCTCCAGGCAAGTTTTGTACGCCGATTAATTTCTTCACCAATGTGACCCTCACTTGATATCTGCTGTCCAAGATAAACGTACGTGTCTGTTATCTCCAGCTTTTCTCCATTAATCGATAAATCTTCATTTCTTGTAAAAGCATTGTACATCACTTTTGTCTTCTGAAAGTTCATTTTTAATCCCACTTCTTTACTCTTCTCAGCAAGTTCCTGGATCATACTCTGTAGCTCTGATGGGGTAGTTGCAAAAATGACTATGTCATCAGCAAAACGAAGGTAGGTTAGATAATCTCCATTAATCTTTATCCCTTTGTTTTCCCAGTTCAGTGATTGAAAGACATTTTCCAATGTGGCATTAAAGAGCTTCGGAGATATGGTGTCACCTTGTCTCACTCCTTTTCCAATTTTTATGTGTGTTGTATTTTCAAACAGCCGAATCTTTGCACTTGCATTTTCATAGATGTTATTAATAATATTAATGTATGCATCTTCAATACCGCAGGATTTCAGAGCCATTGCAACTGCTGATGGTTTCACCGAATCAAAGGCTTTTTCATAATCGATAAAAGCCATGCACAATGGAAGTTCATATTCCCTCTCTCTTTCAATTAGTTCTCTCAGTACGTGGATATGATCTATTGTGCTGTAGCCACTCCTGAATCCAGCTTGTTCTCTCGGTTGACCATGTCCAGTGTCACCTTCAAGCGGTGTGAAAGAACTTTAGTGAAGATTTTATAAACCACTGATAGGAGGCTGATAGGTCTGTAGTTCCTGAGATCCTCAATGTCACCTTTTTTATGTAGCAAGATCATTGTAGCGTTGTTCCAATCCTCAGGAATTTTCCCTTCATTAAGGCATCGAGTGAAAATTTGGGCGAGTACTGTTTCGATTTCTCCACTTGCTTCTTGTATGATGTCTACAGTAATTCCATCTTCTCCTGGAGCTTTTTCCCGCTTCATGTTCTTGATTGCATGTGCAACTTCTGCTGGAAGGACTGGAAGAACTCTGGTACTGGTACCTTTCATGATGTCTGGAGTACATGTATCATCCCTTTCATATAATTTGGAGTAGAAATCTTTCACTCTTGTCAAAATTTCGCCTCTATTTCTTGTTACAGAACCATCTTCTTTTCTCAGTGCCATAATCTGTTTTTTCCCCTTACTGAGATGTCCCTTTGCTATTTTTAGGCTTTGGTTGTTTTCAATTGCTTTCCTTATCAGTTCACAGTTGAATTTCCTTACGTCTTCAGTGATACTTTTTCGTACTGTCTTGCATAGCTCTATATATTCCACTTTGGAAGTCACATCTTCTTTAGTTGTCCTCATCACTCTTCTTTTTTGCATCAACATTTTG
This sequence comes from Macrothele yani, assembly GCA_039090855.1. Classification (NCBI taxonomy): domain Eukaryota; kingdom Metazoa; phylum Arthropoda; class Arachnida; order Araneae; family Macrothelidae; genus Macrothele; species Macrothele yani. The sequence goes on from CM077011.1 coordinate 154,412,968, forward strand.
GTTTTTCCTGATAATTTGTTCACATGTAATTTGTTCTTAGACCCAGCTAATTTTGTTGCTGTTTCCATAAGAGCTTTGGTTACTTTTCTGTTAACTTCAGAAATATCCACTTCTTCCAATGTTAGGCCTTCTAAAGCAGAGAATCTGTTCTTCAGTTCCAATTTGAAGGTATTATGGTATTTTTTAAGGTTGGTTATGTCAATACATTTTGTTTGTCTTATGAGCTTGCTACGTTCGAGTTTAGTGTTGAGGTGCATCTTACATCTCACCAATCTATGGTCACTGCCTGTGTTGAACTTGTTTAGCACACTGCAGTCTTCTATGACGAATTTTTTGTTACACATAATAAAATCAATTTCACTTGTCGTCCCATTTGGATGTCTCCATGTCCATTTCCTGTGTGGCTTTTTCTTGAAGAAGGAGTTCAAGATGAAAAACCCTTCTGCCTCTGCAAACTCTACGAGAGTATTTCCACGCTGGTTTCTGTTGCCGTGACCGAATTTACCTACTGAAGTTTCATTCTGTTGCCGTTGCCCTATTTTTGCATTGAAATCTCCCATAATTATCTTCAAGTGCTGCTTACCTTTATTATTTAGATCACGAATTTCCTCATAAAATTCTTCAATTTCTTCTTCAGCATGACTTGTGGTGGGTGCATAAGTTTGAATAATCTGAGCCTGGTATCTTCTCGAGAGTTGGATAACGAGTCATGCAGCTCTGTCAGAGGAACTTTCAACTTCTACAACTTTATCCTTCAGTTCCTTGTTTATTATAAATCCAACACCACTAGTTCTGCCAGTATCTGTCCCACGATAGTAGAAGAGATGTCCACTTTTCAGTTCAATGAGATCTTCTCCTTTTCTCCTTACCTCACTTAGCCCGACGATGTCCCACTTGATCCTTTGTAGTTCCTCTTCCAATTCAAGAAGCCTTGAATCAGAAGATAGGGAGCGTCCGTTATACGTAGCCAAGGTCAGCATCAGATGGCAGCCTAGTCCGGTCCTCCGGGGATTCTTAGCACCCTCTGCCTTCATGTCTCACTGGCTGCTGCCTTGGCCAGGTACATTCCAGCTGCCGGAGACTCAGGGCCAAGATTTAAGTTGTGGAGTCATTTTGGAGGGGTTTGGCCATAACTCACCACGCTGGCCAAGCGGGTTGGTGAGCGTGGGATAGCATTTCCTCTAATCCCGATGGTATAGTTATACCGCTATTGGCGGTCGTCAGAGCCCCTTTAGTGGGAACAGGATGTACCACGAGAAGGCGGGGTTGACATTTGTCAAGGAGAGGCTGTGATGTTACGCATCACCTGACCTTACATCCCGTATATATATATATATATATATATATACTTAAGAGCAAAACTGTAGACTAAGGAAAAAATTTTAGAATTTAAAACGAAGGGTGCAAAATATATATATATATATATATATATATATATTCTATTAAGAAGAGACTGAAGCAAAAAAATTTTTTTTGACTCATACCAAGTACAACATAGAAAAGGTTATGTATTGAACGGTGTGAGTAAAAAGAGAAAAAAGAACAACTGAATGCCAAAAAGTGTCGAGAATACTGAGCCTTGGCTTTATCAAGGACCAGCAAAAACTCTGCATTTTCTGACTTCCACAAAGACCTATTTGGAAATGGGTTTCTGCAAAGTCATGGATGCAAGTAATAAGCCCACCAAATTTTTTTTTAAATATATATATATGTCATGACCTCCGCAGAGTTGTATGACCAAGCTTTAGTTAACAATTTAGCTTGCATCCACAACCTTCTTGGCCCGACCCATGCTCTTCATCTGTTACTATTAAACAGAAAGAAGATGATTATAGAAAACTCAAGCTGTAAGAGTGACATAATGAAACAGAAATAATGTTCAGTAATAACAAATTGCCAAGTTCGCCTGAGAGAATATTATAACCTGAATAGCAATACAAAAGTATTACAAGTTCTTAACATTGCAATAAAAAAGGAAATATACATTTTTTTCTAAAGCACAGATTCTTGAAAGAAAACTGGATTATAAAAACTCCCTACTCCACTACTTCTGGCAACACAAAAACGAGAATAAAATAAAGACAATAATAAACTAAAGAAATGCTTTGTGAAGGTTATGTGACATAAACAATTAGTTGCAATATGTACAAAGTATTTCAGAAGTGCTTTAAGTGCATAATTAAGTAGTTATTAAGACCTTATCTGCATTGAAAACACAGCACAGACTACAAGAACAATGAAACGGCCGGCTGCTTGGCCTTAGTTCCCTAAAAAACGCGCAAAAATACCAAGAAAAGAAAGAGTTAAAATACGCAAAAAAGTTAATAGACTTACTAGTGCCTAAATGCTTAAAGCAAAAAAAAAGAAAAAATGTTCAAGAAGTTCAAATATTGAACCTGGAAAACCTAAAACCCAAAGACAAAGAAGAGAGCTTTCCTCTTATGCAACTTAACTTCTTCCACTTTGATTGGTCAGAATCTATATGATTCTGACCAATCAAAGCCGTAAGGAAGTTGGCTAGAGGATGCCTATTAACTACCTAAAGGAACCTTAGTGCTATGGATATGACGGTCCTATTAAAACAAAAAAATTAAATAATATAAACAAAATCACAAAAAAAGCTTAAAAATCTGTTTATAAAAGAAAATAAAAACAAATAAAAAAGAAAACTAGTTATTCATCACTAGGATAGCTATACTAAAAATAGTAAAACCAACATTAAAATTAATAAGATTCTGATTAATCTATAGAAGCTCACTAAGGTGATTTAATACATGCAAAGATTATTAAATAAACTGCTCGTGTATTTTATAATATTTCTCATGTATTCTGGAGAGTTAATTCTGCTCATTCTGATCATACAGATCCACAGTCTTAAGTTTATATATTTTTTTCTCTGGTTAAAATCTCCGCGCGTTGGTTTCTTGCTGTATGAGGAGGCCATCAGCCCCACCCTCACTGCCCCCCAGCGTCTAGGGAGTGGCGGAAGAGGTCAGCCATGTTCTCCTCTTGTGAGGAGAAAAGTTTTTGTAACACAAGAGGTAAGCTCTCTTCCTTGTTTTTGGGTTCTAGGTTTTATAAGTTCAATGTTTGTACTTCATGTACCTTTTCTCTGTCGTTTTTTAGCTTTTCAGCTTTTAAGCATTGGTTTGTCTGTTAACATTTATGCGGGTTTTAACTCTTACTTTTCTTTGTAACTTTGAGCGTCTTTTGTGGTACCTAGGAACAGAAGATGGCTAAGCTTGTTCCTTTTCTATGCGCTGTCTATGCGCTGTTTTTTCAAAGTAGTTAAGTTCTTAATAACTAATTAATTATGCACTTAAAGCACTGCTGAAATACTTTGTACATATTGCAACTAACTGTTTAAGGTATATAACTTTCACAAAGTTTTCTTTAGTTAATTATTATCTTTAACTTATTCTCGTTTTCGTGCTGTCATAAGTTGTAGAGTAGGGGGTTTTAGACTCAAGTTTTCTTTCAAAAATCTGTTCGTTATAAATTAACATTTCCTTTTTTAATTGCAATGTAAAATTTGTTTTTCAGGTTTAAATTCTCTCTCAAACGAACTTGGAATTTCGTTATAGCTGAAAATCATTTCTATTTATTATGTCACTCTCACAGCTTGAGTTCTCTTTAATCTTCTTCTCTCTGTTTAATAGTAACAGATGAAGAGCATGGGTCGGGCCATGAAGGTTAATGGATGCAAGCGAAATTGTTAACTAGTGCTAGGTCATGCTACTCTACGGAGGACATGACTTATATATATATTTTTTAAACTATTTTAGGTGGGAATGTTACTTGCATCTATGGCCTTGCAGAAACCCATTTCCAACTAGGTCTTTGTGGAAGTGAGAAAATGCAGAGTTTTTGCTGGTCCTTGATAAAGCCAAGGCTCAGTATTCTCGACACCTTCTACATTCAGTTGTTTTATTTTATTTTTTTCTTTTCTCCTTTTACTCACACAGGTAGATACATAACCTTTTCTATGTTGTACTAGGTGTGAGTCAAAATTATATATGTATTTTTTTGCTTAGGTATCTTTATAGTATGTGAATTCTGAATTTTCAAAACTGCTGCGTTGCGCGTTTTGATTTTCAGGTTATTTTGCACCCTTCTGTTTTAAATTCTAAAATTTTTTCCTTAGTCTTCAGTTTTGCTCTTAAGTATATATATATATATATATATATATATATATATATATATATATATATATATATATATATATATATATATATATAACCAAAATGTTGATGCAAAAAAGAAGAGAGATGAGGACAACTAAAGAAGATGTGACTTCCAAAGTGGAATATATAGAGCTATGCAAGACAGTAAGAAAAAGTATCACTGAAGACGTAAGGAAATTCAACTGTGAACTAGTGAGGAAAGCAATTGAAAACAACCAAAGCCTAAAGATAGCAAAGGGACATCTCAGTAAGGGAAGAAAACAGATTATGGCACTGAGAAAAGAAGATGGTTCTATAACAAGAAATAGAGGCGAAATTTTGACAAGAGTGAAAGATTTCTACTCCAAACTATATGAAAGGGATGATACATGTACTCCAGACATCATGAAAGGTACCAGAGTTCTTCCAGTCCTCCCAGCAGAAATTGCTCATGCAATCAAGAACATGAAGCGGGGGAAAGCTCCAGGAGAAGATGGAATTACTATAGACATCATACAAGAAGCAAGTGGAGAAATTGAAACAGTACTCGCCCAAATTTTCAATCAATGCCTTAATGAAGGGAAGATTCCTGAGGATTGGAACAATGCTACAATGATCCTGCTACATAAAAAAGGTGACATTGAGGATCTCAGGAACTACAGACCTATCAGCCTCCTATCAGTGGTTTATAAAATCTTCACTAAAGTTCTTTCACACCGCTTGAAGGTAACACTGGACATGGCTCAACCGAGAGAACAAGCTGTATTCAGGAGTGGCTACAGCACAATAGATCATATCCACGTACTGAGAGAACTAATTGAAAGAGCGAGGGAATATGAACTTCCATTGTGCATGGCTTTTATCGATTATCAAAAAGCCTTTGATTCGGTGAAACCATCAGCAGTTACCACGGCTCTGAAATCCTGCGGTATTGAAGATGCATATTTAATATTATTAATAACATCTATAAAAATGCAAGTGCAAAGATTCGGCTGTTTGAAAATACAACACACATAAAAATTGGAAAGGGAGTGAGACAAGGTGACACCATATCTCCGAAGCTCTTTAATGCCACATTGGAAAATGTCTTTCAATCACTGAACTGGGAAAACAAAGGGATAAAGATTAATGGAGATTATCTAACCCACCTTCGTTTTGCTGATGACGTAGTCATTTTTGCAACTACCCCATCAGAGCTGCAGAGTATGATCCAGGAACTTGCTGACAAGAGTAAAGAAGTGGGATTAAAAATGAACTTTCAGAAGACAAAAGTGATGTTCAATGCTTTTACAAGAAATGAAGATTTATCGATTGATGGAGAAACACTGGAGATAACAGATACGTATGTTTATCTTGGACAGCAGATATCAAGTGAGGGTCACATTGATGAAGAAATTAATCGGCTTACAAAACTTGCCTGGAGAGCTTTTGAAGAAACAGCATAATTTTCAAGAGCAATATGCCGTTATGTCTTAAAAGAAAAGTGTTTGATCAATGCATCCTTCCAGTGCTTACGTATGGTGCAGAGACGTGGACCTTAACTAAAAGAGACATACAAAGGCTGCAGACAACTCAAAGAAGCATGGAGAGGTGCATGCTTGGTATAACCAGGAGAGATAAGAAGAGGAACTCGTGGATCCGAAAAATGACGAGAGTGGAAGACATCATGATCAGAGTTAAATCCCTGAAATGGCAATGGGCTGGACATACTGCCAGAAGGACAGACCATAGATGGACAGCCGAAATTTTAGATTGGATTCCAAGGGACAGGAAAAGACCCAGAAAAAGACCACATGGGAGATGGGTGGATGAAATTCGTAAATATGCGGGAGTGACATGGAGGAGACTGGCACAAGACAGACCGTTGTGGAGGAAACTTGGGGAGACCTTCGTCCAGCAGTGGATTGATAATGGTTGACAATGATGATGATGATATATATATATACTTAAGAGCAAAACTGAAGACTAAGGAAAAACTTTAGAATTTAAAGCGAAAGATGCAAAATGACATGACATATATATATTTTTTAAAACAATTTTAGGTGGGAATGTTACTTGCATCTATGGCCTTGCAGAAACCCATTTCCAACTAGGTCTTTGTGGTAGTGAGAAAATGCAGAGTTTTTGCTGGTCCTTGATAAAGCCAAGGCTCAGTATTCTCGACACCTTCTACATTCAGTTGTTTTATTTTATTTTTTATCTTTTCTCCTTTTACTCACACAGGTAGATACATAACCTTTTCTATGTTGTACTTGGTGTGAGTCAAAATTATATTTGTATTTTTTTCCTTAGGTATCTTCTTAATAGAATATATATATATATATATATATATATATATATATATATATATATATACTTAAGAGCAAAACTGAAGACTAAGGAAAAACTTTAGAATTTAAAACGAAGGTTGCAAAATAACCTGAAGATCAAAACGCGCAACGCAGCAGTTTTGAAAATTCAGAATTCACATTCTATAAAGAAGATACCTAAGCAAAAAAATACATATATAATTTTGACTCACACCTAGTACAACATAGAAAAGGTTATGTATCTACCTGTGTGAGTAAAAGGAGAAAAAGATAAAAAAATAAAATAAAACTACTGAATGTAGAAGGTGTCGAGAATACTGAGCCTTGGCTTTATCAAGGACCAGCAAAAACTCTGCATTTTCTCACTTCCACAAAGACCTAGTTGGAAATGGGTTTCTGCAAGGCCATAGATGCAAGTAACATTCCCACCTAAAATAGTTTAAAATATATATATATGTCATGTCCTCCGTAGAGTTGCATGACCTAGCACTAGTTAACAATTTCGCTTGCATCCATTAACCTTCCTGGCCCGACCCATGCTCTTCATCTGTTACTATTAAACAGAGAGAAGAAGATTAAAGAGAACTCAAGCTGTGAGAGTGACATAATAATTAGAAATGATTTTCAGCCATAACGAAATGCCAAGTTCGTTTGAGAGAGAATTTAAACCTGAAAATCAATGCAAAAGAAATCCAATTTTTTACATTGCAATTAAAAAAGGAAATATTAATTTTTAACGAACAGATTTTTGAAAGAAAACTTGAGTCTAAAACCCCCTACTCTACAACTTATGACAGCACGAAAACGAGAATAAGTTAAAGATAATAATTAACTAAAGAAAACTTTGTGAAAGTTATATACCTTAAACAGTTAGTTGCAATATGTACAAAGTATTTCAGCAGTGCTTTAAGTGCATAATTAATTAGTTATTAAGAACTTAACTACTTTGAAAAAACAGCGCATAGAAAAGGAACAAGCTTAGCCATCTTCTGTTCCTAGGTACCCCAAAAAGACGCTCAAAGTTACAAAGAAAAGAAAGAGTTAAAACCCGCAAAAATGTTAACAGACAAACCAATGCCTAAAAGCTGAAAAGCTAAAAAACAACAGAGAAAAAGTACATGAAGTACAAACATTGAACTTATAAAACCTAGAACCCAAAAACAAGGAAGAGAGCTTACCTCTTGTGTGACAAAAACTTTTCTCCTCACAAGAGAGGAACATGGCTGACCTCTTCCGCCACTCCCTAGTTGCTGGGGGGCAGTGAGGGTGGGGCTGATGGCCTCCTCATACAGCAAGAAACCAACGCGCGGATATTTTAACCAGAGAAAAAAATATATATAAACTTAAGACTGTGGATCTGTATGATCAGAAAGAGCAGAATTAACTCTCCAGAATACATGAGAAATATTATAAAATACACGAGCAGTGTATTTAATAATCTTTGCATGTATTAAAACACCTTAGTGAGCTTCTATAGATTAATCAGAATCTTATTAATTTTAATGTTGGTTTTACTATTTTTAGTATAGCTATCCTAGTGATGAATAACTAGTTTTCTTTTTTTATTTGTTTTTATTTTCTTTTATAAACAGATTTTTAAGCTTTTTTTGTGATTTTGTTTATATTATTTAATTTTTTGTTTTAATAGGACCGTCATATCCATAGCACTAAGGTTCCTTTAGGTAGTTAATAGGCATCCTCTAGCCAACTTCCTTACGGCTTTGATTGGTCAGAATCATATTATTAACTGTGTAGAAAATTAAAGCAGATCTGCCAACCTTACTCTATTATTCAGAATTATATATATATATATATATGTGGATGAAATTCGTAAATATGTGGGAGTGACATGGAGGAGACTGGCACAAGACAGACCGTTGTGGAGGAAACTTGGGGAGACCTTCGTCCAGCAGTGGATTGATAATGGTTGACAATGATGATGATGATGATATACTTAAGAGCAAAACCGAAGACTAAGGAAAAACTTTAGAATTTAAAACGAAAGTTGCAAAATAACCTGAAGATCAAAACGCGCAACGCAGCAGTTTTGAAAATTCAGAATTCACATTCTATTAAGAAGATACCTAAGCAAAAAAATACATATATAATTTTGACTCACACCAAGTACAACATAGAAAAGGTTATGTATCTACCTGTGTGAGTAAAAGGAGAAAAGACAAAAAATAAAATAAAACAACTGAATGTAGAAGGTGTCGAGAATACTGAGCCTAGGCTTTATCAAGGACCAGCAAAAACTCTGCATTTTCTCACTTCCACAAAGACCTAGTTGGAAATGGGTTTCTGCAAGGCCATAGATGCAAGTAACATTCCCACCTAAAATTGTTTTAAAAAATATATATATGTCATGTCCTCCGCAGAGTTGTATGACCTAGCACTAGTTAACAATTTCGCTTGCATCCATTAACCTTCCTGGCCCGACCCATGCTCTTCATCTGTTACTATTAAACAGAGAGAAGAAGATTAAAGAGAACTCAAGCTGTGAGAGTGACATAATAATTAGAAATAATTTTCAGCTATAACGAAATGCCAAGTTCGTTTGAGAAAGAATTTAAACCTGAAAATCAATGCAAAAGAAATCCAAATTTTTACATTGCAATTAAAAAAAGGAAATATTAATTTTTAAAAAACAGATTTTTGAAAGAAAACTTGAGTCTAAAACCCCCTACTCTACAACTTATGACAGCACGAAAACGAGAATAAGTTAAAGTCAATAATTAACTAAAGAAAACTTTGTGAAAGTTATATGACTTAAACAGTTAGTTGCAATATGTACAAAGTATTTCAGCAGTGCTTTAAGTGCACCTTTTCTATGTTGTACTTGGTGTGAGTCAAAATTATATATGTATTTTTTTGCTTAGGTATCTTCTTAATAGAATATATATATATATATATATATATATATATATATATATATATATATATATATATATATATATATATATATATAAATAGACCTTTAGCTTTTACCGTGAACTTCAATGTCAAATCAAGATCACTAATGCCATCTTTGAATTATCTCGAACGACTTACGGCCAGTGTCATGACTTTGTCACTCTGCAAACAAATTGAAATAAAACTATCAGAAAGTGAAACAAAAAGCGTGAATTATCTAAAATTTGAATTCTAAACAAAGCGTGGCTACGTTTACATGCTATTCAGGCCTCAACGTTGTCACCATTTTGACTAAACATCAACAAGAATGAAACCGCGTAACCGACAAGGCCTTAAATTGCAACCATCCTCTATCACCAGTAAACAAATAAGGCAGAAGAGTAAAGACCTGAGAAATAAAAACACATACATAAAAAATGAACTGGCGGAAATCAGGGGCAAATGCCTAGACCACATACTAACATAATCAGGGCCGATCATGTACTTTGGGATATAATTCTGGATTGTTTATTGTCAGGTGACAGAAAACAATAAATTTATATTAACAATTACAACTATTTCTTCTGAAAATTAAATGACAATAAATTGAATTCTTTATCTAATGGTACTGCCCATTGAAACATGATCTTTGTCGCATAAAAAAAGAAATAGCTGGTTCCTAAAATTTTGAAATATTTGAAGCACAGGGCTCTTGAAAATTCCACAGTTACTCCCATAAGCATCGTTTGGGTTTTGTCATCCCGTTCTACCGCCAACCCATTTCAACATCCACCCCGATGTTGCCATCTCTCGGAATAAAAATAATAAAGTTCCATTGTTCACCGCTAGCGGCAGCACATAGGCATTGACATATCCAACACCTATGCATCCCACTTGCAACCAATCCACTTAGATGTTGCCATCGCTCGAAAATAAAATTAATGCAGTTCCATCTTTCACCGCTAGGGGCAGCATAAGCATCGTTTGGTTGTTGTCATCACCTACTATCACCTACCCATTTGTGCATCGACTCCGATGTGTGCCATCTCTCGGAATTAAAATAATAAAGTTCCATCGTTCACCGCTAGGGGCAGCATATAAGCATCGACATATGCAACATCTATGCTCCCCCTTCCCATCCATCCACTCAGATGTTGCCATCGCTCGGAATAAAGTTATGTTGCCATCGCTCGGATTAAAAATGAAAACAGTTCCATCTTTCACCGCTAGGGGCAGCACATAAGCTTCGACATATAAAACACCTATGCATCGCCCTTTCCACCCATCCACTCAAATGATGTCATAGCTCGGAGTAAAAATTAATTACTTTCCGTTGTTCACCGCTAAGGGCATCACATAGGCATCGTTTGGTTGTTGTCATCCCCTTCTATCACTCGCCCATTTGTGCATCCATTCCGATGTGTCTATCTCTCAGAATAAAAATAATAAAGTTCCATCGTTCACCGCTAGGGGAAGCACATAAGCATCGACATATTGAACACCTATGCATCCCCTTTCTCACCCACCTACTCAGATGTTGCCATCGCTCGGAATAAAAATGAATAAAGTTCCGTCGTTCACCGCTAGGGGCAACATAGGCATCGTTTGGTTGTGGTCATTCCCTACTATCACCCGCCCAGTTGTGCATCCACTCCTATGTTACGATCTCTCGGAATTAAAATAATAAAGTTCCATCGTTCACCACCAGGGGCGGTACATAGGCATCGACATATGCAACACCTATGCTTCCTCCTACCCATCCATCCACTCAGTTGTTGCCATCGCTCGGATTAAAAATAATGCAGTTCCGTCTTTCACCGCTAGGGGCAGCATAATCATCGTTTGGTTGCTGTCATCCCCTTCTATCCCTTGCCCATTTGTGCATCCACTCCGATGTGTCCATCTCTCTGAATAAAAATAATAAAGTTCCATCGTTCACCGGTAGGGGCAGCACATACGCATTGATATATCCAACACCTATGCATCTCCCTTCCCACCCGTCCACTCAGATGTTGCCATTGGTCGGAATAAAATTATGTTGCCATCGCTCGGAATAAAAATTAATAAAGTTCCGTCGTTCACCGATAGGGTGAGCTCATAAACATCGTTTGGTTGCTGTTATCTCCTTGTATCATCCACCCATTTGTACATCCACTCCGATGTTGCCATCCTCGGAATAAAAATTAATGAAGTTCCATTTTCCACCTTAGCCTTTTGGTGTTGTCATCCTCCTCTATCACCCAATCATTTGTGCTCCGATGTTGCTATCACTCGGAATAAAAAGATGGCGCCATCGGTCGAAATAAAAATTTATGAAGTTCCATCGTTCAGCGCTACGGGGAAGCACATCCATCGATTGGGTATTGTCATGCCCTTTCCCACCCACTTTGATGTTGCCATCGCTCGGAGTAAAGTTTTTCTACTCGCCGTACAATTATATTAGTCCATATAATTGCCGGTGTTATGATTGTCGGTGTTTTGACATATCGGTGTTTTGTACTAGAACTGTCAAACTGTATGTAAGTGTTATTGTAGCTATGCTTCTGCCTACCAGTTAGGGCAAAATATATGTATGTAATCTGTATGTATAACAAAATTGCATGACGCTCTTCCTTTGCAAATTCAAATAGGAATACCAATATAAATAAGAACTGAACGTGACGCTATAGAATTAACCGTAACTTTGACCGAACTGTTAGGGAAACGGGAATCGTAACTTCTGACCCAACTATATTAGGGGAAAACGGGAATTGCAGTAACAATATTAGTGGAATCGGGAATATACAGTATATACATAGGGAGAATGGGCCTCAACGAACGACCTGATTAGGGGAAACTAGAGGACACCTACTGGCCCCTCGGTAATAAATAAGGGCGTCTTCCTCTCCCTTTCTACTTCGCTTCCGTGGGACTTTCCTATCGGGCACTCTAGCCCAAATCTCCTATAACCCTGACCCACGTCTGACCCCAGGTCTTAAACAACCCTTAGAAATAAGAACCAGGTCTTAAACAACCCTTAGAAATAAGAAGCTATATTATAGCTTCTTATTTCTAAGGGTTGTTTAAGACCTGGGGTCAGACACTCCCTTCCTAAATTCCACTACATATGATCTGATCTGAAACACCGATTGAAAAACTTCTTTCTTCGGTCAGATACTATTAAATGTGCAAACTCTGTGAGCGTGTTTTCTTACCAAATTAATGCAAAATTTCGCCACTATGCGACGCCAATGTTTTTCTTAATATCTCTGCTTTTAAAAGTGCGATTTAAAAAATTAGTTCAACATCGGATGACATTTATCTTGTGGAACACTTTAGGATAGTATTTGAGGAGTGTTATAGTTCACAGTTATGTCGCTAGGTGGCGCTTGTATACTTCTGTTTGCAGCTGTATCTTCGCTTCTAATACCCCTATTGAGAAACTGCTTTTTTTATTGTATGCCATTCCCGACAATAGCGATTTGAAACAATATCCTCTTTAAATAATGCACAAATTTCCCGCTAGGTGGTGTAAATGTCAAAGTTTTTTTTTCTTTTTCGTTACCCCTGCTTGCGGAGACGTATTTGAAAATTTAAAAAGTTATTTTTCCTTAGCATAGCTTTTTCCATGAAGAATATTTTAATCCTACTTTCAACTTTGTTTTTATGCAAAATTCTTGAGCAAGAAGGCGTAGAGTTATATCATGTTTCTTTCTATATTTGTTCTTTTAACTATTCGATTTGAAAATCTGTTTGTCTCCGATATTCTTCTGCTATGAGAAAATTTTTGTGCGCTATTTGTTAATTTTTGTAACGTACGTTTTAGACGGTGTTAGAAGAAATGTAGCTGTTTCTATTTCTGTTTTTTTTTTTTTATTGATTGTAAAAATCCGGTTGATATTTCTAACTGGTTGCATTAATTTCGAATAACTTTGAAAAATTTAATTCGCGTCAGAAACGGTTCAAAAGATGTGTTCATTACAACAGAAAATTCGGTGTCATCATTCTTTTTATTTCAAATATTTGGAAGGCACAAATACAGAAAACGAGGATGTAAATATCAAATATAACTGGAAATACGTATAAAACTCTATTCTGCTTGTCATTGGTCACGTATTACGAGAACCAGCAGAAAAGTCCACATTCGAGCTGGTCACAGCCATACATGAACACGGAGTCCAAATAGTCCAAATTACGGCAGGGGTTGGTTCGACCCCATGAAATAAACCCGTAAATATAGTCCATGCTCTACTCTGACATACCGAACCGTGAAAAGATTCTTTGTCACAATGATTAAAGTCGTCAAGTCAACTCTTATATATATATACCCTGAAGAGCATTGAATTAGAGATACCTGTCTAGTAACGTGTAGCACCACCTTTCGCCCTGATGACGGCGGTGATTCGTCTCGGCATGGACTCGACAAGACACCGGAAGCATTGGGAAGCCATACGGATCCACGACCACTGAACAAGCTCCCACAGTTCACGAAGATTTGATGGAGGGGGTCAGAGCCTCGAACATCTCTCTCGATGGCATCCCAGATGTGCTCGATAGGATTGAGGTCAGGTGACCTAGCTGGCCAAGGAAGCAAGGTCACGTCGGTGGAGTGTTCATCCAACCATTTGGATATAATTCGGGAGCGATGGCATGGTGCATTGTCTTGTTGCAGGATGAGGTCCCCAGTAGGATGTTGAAGACGGACAAACGGGAGCAAATGGTCGTCCAGGATATCCCGGTAACGTTGGCCTGTGAGGGACGATGTCACACGTACCAGAGGTCCGATTTTAGTCCACGTAAACAGTCCCCAGACGAGAATACCACCCCCACCAGCTTGAAGAGTACCCTGCTCACATTTCTAGGGTCCAGTGGCGATGCTTCCGCGCCCATGCTAATCTTTGCACCCTGTGATGTGCGGTCAGCAGCGGTACCTTCGTGGGACGATGGCGTCTGTACCCCATAACGAGGAGATGGTTCTGGATGGTGTGGCTGCTTACACGTTTTTGTGCACCAGCGTTAAATTGCTGAGTGATTTCTTGCACTGTGGCCCGTCTGTCCGCTGTTACAATGAGAGCTACCCAACGATGACCCCGCTCATCCGCACGCTGTTGTCCACGGCAGTTGGCCCTTGCAGGGATGATTTTACCGGATTCGATGTACTCACGGTGCACCCGTCACACAGTGGCTCGGGAAAATCCCAGTGCCTGCACGACTTCCGAGATAGAGTGACCCATTCGTCGGGCCCCGACAATTTGCCCACTGTAGGGCCAGACATATCAATTCTTAGATAATACCTTTTGTTTCCCGCCGTATAGCGAGCTACCGCCTCGCCTTTACTATACGATCTGGCTATCAAGGCGGCTGAAGGCGTCCTTGTGTAGAAGAATAATTACCTCGACAAACTCAGTCCAGTACGCGGAAATAAAAACAACAACAAGACTTTATTATTCCGATAACATTTGCTTCACGGGTTTCCGATGATTTTCCGCTCAGGTTCCCGTGCTGACCACGTGCTACCTTTCCACAATTCTTTCCGCGATACCCGGTGGACGAAGGAATCCTCCTTCCCGTTCACCACGCTGCACGTCTGCGATAACCGCAGTCCTTCCGTCAGAAACTGGTGTCCAAACCAGGACCCTCTCTCCTTGACGACCGAAGCTCAACTGTCTCACTTAATCCTCCTCGCCCTTTCTGTCCTCTATCACGCATGCGCAAGAAAAACTGGTTTTCCCGGTCAGCACGTGAAATACCTGTACTCAGGAATGTCGTCGGATACCCGCAGGGGATTACAACCTTGCACGTATACAAAAGCAGTATGACAACTTGTTTTACCGAAGCACTCGAGCAGCTGACTCTTCAAGGTCAGATGCCCCAGGTGTTCATGCACCCCTCTCTTAATCCCCCATAGGATTAAAATCGTACCACGTGGGTGGTGAAGAATATCAGTTCTTATCTGAAACAACAAAATGGCGGAATGAAACGTCCGTCCGCACGTGTTCATCACAATATTAAAAGTACATAAATTCATAATTGACAGTTCGTTTGCGGGCGACCCCTACAGGCCCCCACCAAATGAACGAGAGATACGGTCTTTTGCCGTATTCTCGAGTCAGTCTCTTCCTTGCCTGCTGATCTTGGGTGACACAACATAATACACTTTTTCACTTCTCGCACGTTATGTAACATATACACTTGTACCACCCTGAGACCTTCTGTGGATCTCCAACTGTGTCGTGAAACATTCTCACCATGGCGCTGCCCTACTCTTTAAAACTGAGTCTTGACAACGCATCGGCGTGAGGAATTAGTTTGCCCGCGACATGAGATATGGATAAATTAAATTGGGAAATAGCCAAACTCCAACGCTGTAATTTTGAACTTTGCGATGCGGAACGGGTGAGAAAAGTAAGGGGGTTGTGATCGGACATAACTTCGACCCGGTTACCGAAAATCCACCCTTCAAACCTTTGCAAACCCCATACTATGGCGTACGCCTCCTGATGGCTGACCGCCCATCTGGCTTGTGTCCCATTTAATTTTTTGCTAGCATAGGCCACTGGCCTAATGTTGCCTTCCTCATCCCTCTGACTCAAACAACATGCCACCGCAAAGGAACTCGCATCCGTGTGTAAGATAAAATGCTTACTGAAATCCGGGGTGTTTAATACCGGTGCCTTACACAAATTTTCCTTCAGAGTCCTGAATGATTCCTCCAACTTTTCCGACCAAACTACCCTATCTGCCGCCCTTTTCCCTGTACAATCTGTTAAAGGTTTAGCTATCTTTGCGAAGTTAGGTACGTAATCACGGTAATACCCACATAATCCCAAAAAGCTACGTATTTCCTTTTTTGTCTGAGGGGGCAAAAGGTCCCTGATGGCCTGTAATTTCTCGGGGTCCGGCCGGTGATGACCCGAGCCGACCACGTGCCCTAAGTAATTCACCTCCGTACGGGCGAAACAGCATTTGTTCAAATTTCCCGTAAAGCCTGCCGCCTCCAAACTTTCAATTACTCCTTTCAAATGTTTCAAATGCTCCTCCCATGAGCCAGAAAAAATAGCCACGTCGTCCAGGTACGCTATCGCATAGTCTTGGTGCGGGGTCAAAACCTTATTCATGGCTCTCTGAAAAGTAGCCGCCGCTCCTGATAACCCAAAGGGCATTACTTTCCATTGATAGAGCCCCTTATGCGTTGCAAAAGTGGTATACTTTCTACTGTCGGGGTCCATTGGGATTTGATAGTACCCCTTTAACATATCAAGCGTAGTAATATACCGGGCTGCCCCCACCTTCGCCAACAAATCTGGGATATGAGACATCGGAAATGCGTCCGGAACAGTGTGAGAATTTAACATTCTGTAATCTACACACATCCGAACCTCTCCATTTTTCTTAGCCACGCATACTACCGGATGACTATACTCTTCTTTTGATTCTTCAATCATCCCACGATCCCACAACTCCTGGATCTGGCTCTCCACTGCTCTCTGCATCGATTGTGGCACCTTGTACCTGTGCTGGGTACGAAGTACGCTTTCCGGCTTGAGTGTAATTGCGTGCTTCCCCACTGACGTCTCTCCCACTTCTCCCGAAAAGAACTTCTTCGAGCTGTTCACCAGCTCCTGTAACTCCCTAAGTTGCTCCCGAGTTATCCTCTCCCTATCTATCCTGATTTCCTCAGGTTCTTTTGCTTCCTCCGTTTTCCTCACCGGAGCCTCCTTAATTTTGCCGAACTCCTCATCGGTCTCAAAAATCACTCCGACTACACTGATCCGGGGCTTAAACTCTCTTAGCTTCCCCACGTGTACATGCCGAAACTGCCCGTTTCCTAGTTCAACTACATAGCTATTGGACCCCCGTTTCTCAGTTATGTGTACTGGGCCGGTACACCTAGCATACACCTTGTTCTTGGAGTCCGGGATCAGGGCTATCACCTGGTCTCCCACTTGAAAGGACCTCTGTCGCAGCCGACGGTTATAATACGACGTATACCGTCGCTGCTGTTCCACCGCCACCTCCTCCACTTGCTGAGCCGCCTTCTCCATGCGCTCCTTCATTTGCTGCAGGTACTGCTCCGCTGATACTGATATGCCAACGGGCAGCCTACATTCCCCCGCCCAATTTTTCTTCAGAATGGCCAGCGGACCAATGGGCTCTCGCCCGTATAGCAACTGAAACGGGGCCGCGCCCGTTGTAACATTGGGAACCTCTCTATAGGCCCATAATAAATATGGCAAAGCCTTATGCCACTGCCGAGGCTCCTCCCTTATCACATGATGCAGCATTCCTTTCAAAACTCTGTTGAATCGCTCGACAAGACCGTTCGAGGCGGGATTTCCCGGGACGGAGAACCTAGGAGTCGACCCTAGACGCCTTAGGATCTCTTGTGTCAACCCCGACACAAAATTTGTGCCCCGGTCCATCGCTACTACCTCCGGAATCCCTGTGCGCTGAAAAATTTCCAGTAGTGCGTCGCACGTGCTCCGGGCATTCAATGAAGTCAGACATACGGCTTCCGGCCACCTAGTATGCTGATCTACCATCACTAATATCCACCGGTGACCCTTGCTCGACGGTGGTTCAATCGGTCCGATTAAGTCCACATTAACAACCTGAAATGGTCTGGGGGTTCTCCTAACTGCCTCAATCGGAACCCTGTCTGCCCTCGTGATGGGACGTCTCAACTGACACGCTTCGCATACATCACAATATCTACGCACATCTTTCTTCAAGGTAGGCCAGTAGAAAGAATATCTAATCCGCTCTAGGGTCTTCTTGTGGCCTAAATGCGCGCCAAAAACCGAATCGTGTGCCAGTTTTAACACTTGCGCCCTCCGCTCTTCAGGAACTACCAACTGTAGCGTAACCTGCCCCAACACTTGCTCCCGATGATACAACATTCCATCCGTATAGAGATATCCACCTCTGCCATTTTCCGCCTCATTCCTAGCTGCTGCTAACGTCACACACCTCTTTTGTTGCTCTGTAAACAAGCGTCTGTCTGAACTCTCCTGTGCTTCACTCGTATCCAAATCAGTAACACTATCTCCTGTTCCCTCGCTAGCTGTCGTTGCCTCTCCTGATTGGTCGGCATGCTGTTGCTCTCGCTGATTTTCCTCGCCGCCTCCAGTACTGAGCGCTAATATCCTGGGGCTATTTTGCCCTTCAAGCCACGGTTTACCTACCAAGCGCGCTTGCTCCTCCTCCGCTGAAATATCTGTGATCGCCGGGCTTTCCATTCCTAGAATATCCTCTTCTTCGACTAGCGCTTCGCCAGTCTCAGTTTCTGGATGCACATCCAGCCTATTCCCTAACTCTAACGCCTTTTCACACGAGGTTGCCCACATCGGAGTAGCTTCCCTTAAACATTTCATGCGCTGGTAATCCTCCGCTGCTATAATTACCCTGTTTACCAGATTAGGAACAATTGCACACATCACTTCACAAAAACTTTCTGGCGCTTCTCCTGTTTCTAATCCCTCTTCATCTAATCGGAGATTCAATTGTTTAATTGCAAACTCTCCCTTACTACCATCGAAGCCTCTTAAAATTATTCTACCCTTTGGTTCCAACAACTCTTCGCCAAGTAAACCTCCTCTTACACAACTCACCTCCGCGCCTGAGTCAATAAGGATTTCGGTGCTCTTTCCGCATTCCGACTTAACCCTCTTCACTTCTCCTACCGGAATTTCTATTACCTCGTTCTGACTTCCTTCCTGGCCTAAAACTCTATCTACCTTAGCTGTCATTCTTTTATCATCGCTGACCTCTATCCTTCTCTCTGAAACATCTTCGGCTCCCCTTTGTCCCATCGCTACTCTGTTTACCTTATTTGGGGGATCTGTCCTCCAATTCTGAGAGTAAGAGCTGGGAGTACTCTGGGATGCCTTCTGGTTACAGTTTGCTTTACGGTGCCCTACTACTCCACATCTAAAGCATATAATTCCCTTATCCAAACTGGAATTCCCTACGATAGGCCTCGCTGCTGAATAACCTGGCTTATGTCCGACGCTCTGATCTGTCCCGGAAAACTTTCCTTTCAATTGATTTCCGCCTGTCTGAAAACTTCCCTTCTTCCAGGCTTCTGATTGACCTCCTTTGAAATACGTTCCCAAGGGATGACTGGGTTTGCATCTTCCTACTTCTATTCCCATAGCTCCCACGTGACTTTCGTATAAATCACAAAGTTCTCCTAATTCTGTCGAAGGAACTAACTTCCCTACGGAACCTCTTTGAAGAATGTAGGTCTTCAGTTCTGGGGACAACAAAGTTTTGAATTTGTCGCATACCAACAAATTGACCAACTGATCGAATTCTTTCACTTCACTACTGTTGATGTAGTATGTTAGGGTCCTCTTAATACGTCCCGCTAACTGCAAGTAGCTTTCCCCTTTGTTCTTACTAATCTCCTCAAATTGTCTCAAATAAATATCCGGAGTCAAATGGCATTCCATCAAAATTGCCTCCTTAACTATTTCGTACTTATCGTACTGCTCTATAGTCAAACGACGAAATAAGTGGTTCACACATTCTGAATTGAATAAGGCTATTACCAAACGACCTTTCATTTCTTCCGGTACTGAGTGTAATACAAATGCCCTTTCTAACGAATCAAAGAAGTCCAGAATTTCTTCCGGCTTACTGGGACTTCTGGGTAAAGTTCTTTCTAAGATTCTCATGTAGTCGGCCAACTTACCCTCATTTTTACTTTTAATAGACTCCTTCTCTTTCTCATTAATTAATTCTAATTTTCTTAACTCAAATTCCCTTTCTTCTTTCCTATCCGCTAATTGTAATTCTAGCATTCTTTGTTCCCTCTCAGCCTTTCTCTCTTCTATCTCAAGCATTTTAAATTGAAGTTCCCATTCCATTCTAGCTGCATTATTTTTCTTGTCTTCCATATTAATGCTTACTTCTTTACTAGAATCTAATTCTGAAACGTTAAGAATACTATTCTCTTCGTTGTCCGCGTCTAAATTATCCTCAACTTTCCCTTCCAAAAGCTCAGTCATGATAATACACTACAATACACATTCAAAAAATACACTCATGCAAAGAAATAAGAAAGGAAATCATGCAAACTTCCGCCTTAAATCATCGAAGGTTAATCTGCTTCTTGTTTTGTTTCTAACCTATCTCTACCTTCATGCATTACCCGAACATCTATTATCCTGTTTTACTCAGAATACTTATATTCCTTCTGCCTCTTTCGTTACACGTAAAAAAAAAAATCACTACGCTATTTTACCTTCAAATTTCTTAAATCGTAAACATGAAAACCCGACTTATCTAAACACACTTATTACTTAATGAAAATATTTTGACACTTCACATTCTCTAGCAACTGACATAAAATTAACTGTTACAAAATTTTACTTTACGCTTTACTCTGAGAATATCTAATTATTAGCTTTCCCTTTCCTTTCTAGTACCATGATGAGAACTTCTACTCTTAACCCTAAATTATACCAAATGCACAGGCAAAGACACAGAAATAATCTCAGAAAAAAAAAATGTGGTACGTTACCGGAGCACTCAGGCCCCCCTTCTGCTTCTTCTGTTGTCTTGCTTGTAAGTCCTCGTCCGGCTTGGGATTTCCGTACGCTGAGGTGCACACTGTCTTTGTCTTAGTCGACACGATGGATACCTTCTCTCGGCTAGCACGCTGGTGTCTCTTTCTTCCGGTCGGCACGTCGTCAGAGTTCTGTCATTCGGTCACAGGAATTTTCACAAAAAGTCCGTTGTTCCTTCTTCACACGTGTCGCCATTCACGTCATTCATGAGCTCGCTTTCAGGCTGATCCTGTCGACTGCGCCACTTTATCTGGCTGTAGGGCCAGACATATCAATTCTTAGATAATACCTTTTGTTTCCCGCCGTATAGCGAGCTACCGCCTCGCCTTTACTATACGATCTGGCTATCAAGGCGGCTGAAGGCGTCCTTGTGTAGAAGAATAATTACCTCGACAAACTCAGTCCAGTACGCGGAAATAAAAACAACAACAAGACTTTATTATTCCGATAACATTTGCTTCACGGGTTTCCGATGATTTTCCGCTCAGGTTCCCGTGCTGACCACGTGCTACCTTTCCACAATTCTTTCCGCGATACCCGGTGGACGAAGGAATCCTCCTTCCCGTTCACCACGCTGCACGTCTGCGATAACCGCAGTCCTTCCGTCAGAAACTGGTGTCCAAACCAGGACCCTCTCTCCTTGACGACCGAAGCTCAACTGTCTCACTTAATCCTCCTCGCCCTTTCTGTCCTCTATCACGCATGCGCAAGAAAAACTGGTTTTCCCGGTCAGCACGTGAAATACCTGTACTCAGGAATGTCGTCGGATACCCGCAGGGGATTACAACCTTGCACGTATACAAAAGCAGTATGACAACTTGTTTTACCGAAGCACTCGAGCAGCTGACTCTTCAAGGTCAGATGCCCCAGGTGTTCATGCACCCCTCTCTTAATCCCCCATAGGATTAAAATCGTACCACGTGGGTGGTGAAGAATATCAGTTCTTATCTGAAACAACAAAATGGCGGAATGAAACGTCCGTCCGCACGTGTTCATCACAATATTAAAAGTACATAAATTCATAATGGACAGTTCGTTTGCGGGCGACCCCTACACCCACGATCAAATGCGTTTAGATCCTTCGACTTACCCACACTGCGTCCGACTCTTACTGATTGTCGTCGCATCACTCCTGATATTGTCGGATCGCTGCATACGTCATGTCGTTTTCGTTTACAGGGCCGCCCACAGCGCCACATTTGCATAACGCCAGCTGTCTCTAATTCAATTGCTCTTCAGTGTATACCATGGAATATATAAGGACTGGCGCTTCTGTTAACCTACTGAATGGATACAGATTAATGCTTATGTGTTCCAAAATACATATAACATATTTGAAGTCAAGTTTCACTTACCCAAAGCCCACTATTTAACTAAATTAGGGCATTAGTACAGTTAAAGTGATGGAAATGCCTGAGCTATGCTGTATTTTGAGAATTTATTTCCTAGCCGTCCGTGGCATTTCGGAATATATAGCACATCAATGTGTTCCCAGTGGAACACATTGAGAAAAGGTTGACAATGCATTCGGAACATATCGAGAAAGTAATTCTGGA
Source organism: Macrothele yani (assembly GCA_039090855.1). Classification (NCBI taxonomy): domain Eukaryota; kingdom Metazoa; phylum Arthropoda; class Arachnida; order Araneae; family Macrothelidae; genus Macrothele; species Macrothele yani. The sequence goes on from CM077011.1 coordinate 154,435,440, forward strand.
AAATGTATTCACAGTGTGATACACTGTCCCATTCTTTTGCAACGAAGTGACCCGAATGTGTTATGTGAAAATACTAGTATCTTCTATCATAAAACATTTTATGGCGGAGAGAGCTTTGATAACACATGCGGAATAGGTATGATACACATTCGGAACACTGTGGCAACATTTGAGGAACGCAGTGATCACCCAGTTTTTGGAAATGGCTTTAGCAAAATGCTTCGAAAGCGTGCGATCTATTCCAAATGATTTGTTATTTTCTATCTCAAAAACTCACTTTTCTTTCGTAGTTATCGTGCTTAACATACGAATTAATGGGAGAGCTATGTCTTGTAATTTAAATTTGCACCTGTCTATAATAATTCCACTTGTCGATTTAAAACAATTTAATTTTCTTTGTTCGAAAGTATGAACTTTTTTCCCATTTTGTCGCCCACAGCGAACACGTATACCACTTTGCTCTGTTGTTATAGTAACACGAACCGATTTTCAACAGCTGCTGGTGTGACGCCATTTCATCTAAGTCATTCTGACATGACGTCAGAGATGCATTACGTCACACGATTAACGTCACACAACTCTTTTGAAATAAGAAAGCGTTACGTCAGGTATTTTAGTTCTACTTTGTCGTTCATAAACGTCATACAGAATTTTTTATTTAGAATCCTATCATCTGTTTGCCTGTCTGTTAACCCTTTTTATAGCCAATTCTGGCTATAGGTATCTCTCAATTCTTTATTCGGGAGGGTAATTGTCTAATTTCCCACGTTGACCAGACGGCTTGGGAAACGTATTTTTCTGCTACTGCCAGCATGAGGAGAAGCAAAGTGCATCCGGAACCGACTTGACAGGAAACCAACCATCTACACATTGGCGTCCAAGCCCAGGGAGGCTGTGGGAAAATCCCGGAAAAACCGCAGACTAGATGGCCGGAAGTTCCGAGATTCGAACACCCGACAAGAATTCTGTCTTATGAATTTTAATTTTAAGATTTCCGTTGCGTACCTAAAATGTTTATTTTAGATTATCAAACCAGTTTCCTTTCTCATTTAAGTCTAAAAATTGAGAGTTCCAATAAATTAGGTAACAGTGTGATTATTTCATGCGCATGCTAAAGAAACATGATTTGGGAACTTTTTTTTCCCTTTTTCTTAAACTACGAAATTCTCAGAATATAACTATTTTTTCTTATCGCGGAGTATAACCAGTTATTATTTTATTTATATTTGTAAAAGAAATGAAAAAGAAAACAAAAAGAAAAGAAAAGAAAAATGCAATTAGAACCGTATTAAACTGCACTAAGTAATCTTAATGCTCCAAACCCTACTGGTTACGGTTATTTTCTTAACCGGTAGTCGAGAACGACTAATGCCGAAGAGGAAATTTTCGTTCTGTATTGCAGCGAAAGGCAGTTCCACATTGTATATTACACAGTTTAAGCAGTATAACTACAATGGAATATATCAATGAATCGAAATGATATGCAATTACATGCGCATTATACCATAATTCGAGACGGAATGGACACAGCAGCAAATCTGCAATATAAAAAAATCAGGCACACGGGTTCTCTCGCGCCGGGAACGATTTGGAATTTTCATTTTCATGACCACAATTTAATAATTTATCGAAGCTGTAACGGTATTTATGTAAATAATATACAGAAGACACATACGAAGCTTTCGTTCTGTGGAACGTACTGGTTTTTTTTTTTTTTTTTTTTTTTTGCGTTTTTGAATTAAACAATATACAAGAGTCATCTATGTAACCAATAGGAAAAAATTAAATATGTAACTGCACTAACTACGTCGTAAGTTAAGTTATTCCTGTGCAAAACTATTAACTTATTATGTTCATCATTAAAAGCTGCAATTCTGAATTTAAGGGTGTAACATCATTACTGCTTCCTTCAACCAACCTCACGTAGAAACACTTTCTCCTAAGCGTTTCTCAGTATTGCGGGGTAAACCGTTTTACAGTAAGTAGAGGAAAATATGTTTTTTCATGCACGGCCCCTTAATCGATGTATGCTTCAGTTTTCGCTTATATCTCAGCAAGGTTTTGTGCTACCACGCTGAAAATTTGCAGTTAAGGCTTTAATGATATTTCGCATCCAATGAACTACTAACAAGATTTGGCCATAATTCTTTTTTTTTCATGATCATATTTCATAATTTATAATTCCCATAATATACCCGTTCTGATCTTGTATAGCGGCTCATATTATCTGGGCCTCTTTGTGTTTTACTGTTGCAACACCGAATCTGTCGTCGATTAAATGATACAAGTCAAAAACAACTTTTGAAGTTTAACAATAGCGGCATCTTTCTTCCGTAGCTCACTGTACACGTATTTATTGGTCGTTTCGCATGAAATTTGGAATTTAAGGGTTTTATTATGTGCTGAATAGAATGCGCGTAAAATAACATACCTCTTATATGGAAAAATTCGTATATAGATAGATAATTAGTATGTTAATTAGCTTAATTAGCATGTTTCTTCACATCACATGATAGTTCACTTCAAGTGCTTTCCAACGGTATCTTACTTGTTTGCATGCGACAAACGGTTCGAAAGTTAAGGGGGGGAGGGTGGCTCGTCTATTTTTTTTTTTTTTTTTTTTTGAGGTCTGTACCTGTTGTCACAGTACCACTACATTTTGAGCTGGTTGGGGATGATCGTTAAGGTGAAGTCCAAGCATGTCCTACATTTAAAAACAAATTCTGAAATTCACGAGCCAATTTCCGTTATATCTTTCGTGAATTAACGAAGCATATTTCTGATACAACCTTTTCCGTGAAATGACAGAAAGAAACCAGAATTTCACAGACTTTTCGTTCCACGGGAAAATTCTTAATTTTCAGAAACCTTTCCGCAGTTTCTTTTTTATAATGGCAGTAAATTACCGTGTTAGAGACGTGTTAACGAAAAATTCAGAATTTTCAGAAACCTTTCCAGAATTCATTTCGTATATTAACGGGAAAACTCCTGTGAAAACACAAGTTTGTCCGCGACGGACATCGGATCCGTGTCCCCTCAGTCCGGAGTAAGTCGCTCTCCCATCTGAGCTACGCGGACAGAACGTCTCGCTGCAGATTTGTCGTCTTGACACACGTTTTCACCTCTGTAGTACGCCGCACTCCGTTCTCACTTTTCTCGTATCCGTATGACGAGAATTTACCGGTAATAGGAACGATTGATGAGAATACTTGAGGTTTGATTAACTTTTAAATTTCAATCGTCTGCCGAATTTTGAAGTTCCGTAGGGAGATCGGATATTGTGGATAACATATCGCATGGATTTTGTTTATTGTGGCACAGGATATTTATTCTCCTCTCTCCTATTTTGTACACCAGCTAATTATTATATCTTGTGTTACTGTAATAAACCGGGTACTTAACTTATTGTACAGATGATTATACCATGTCTTTGTCTTTGGACAATTTTATGACAAAAGCTATTATAGCTATCAAGAGTAAATTTTATATTTAGGAAGGGTTTTTTTAAGTGAAATAATACTATAAGAAGTACATTTCATCTACTTTAATGATAACTGAAAGTCATTTTCAGTTTGAAAAATCAAGTTGCGAAGCATTGTTGCTTCGAAAAATCATGATGAAAAATGCTTAATTTGTGAAATGTTCTCTACAGGAAAATATATACAAACCTATTCAGAAAAACAATAAGCTCCAACAGAAAATAAAATGACTAAGTCAATCGCATTAATGACAAAAAAAAAAAAAAAAAATCGTCGCGCAGTTTGTTTTACGATGTGAGTCGGGTGTCCGAGCGTTTGTGTTCAGTAGTTAAAGGCGCGCATTACCTGTTGGACCAACCCAAACGACGAAGATTCGATCCTGACTGCAGCGGAAGGATTATCTGGGTGATAACGGAAGGCTTATCTGGGGTGGTGGAAGATAATCCTTCCGTTATTATATAATATAAATATATATTATCTGGGGAAAATGCAGGGACATCGATTTTGCGGAATTTCAGTTTAAATACGGTAAAACCTGTAATGGATTTTTCTGAAACAAACGGAATGTCTGACTACGGAAAATTTGTGAAATACAAAAGTTAAAATAAACGGGCACTTTTAAAAACGGAAATTTCTGAAAAAGACGGACCTGCACGTTATTTTCAAAAAAATTCCGCAAATTCACACCACTTATTTTTTACAGTGAGTAAATGTTCAATTAGGGAAGGTGCGGCCGTCGTGCAGGTCGATCTAGAACAAGGAAAGTCTGTAAACGCTGTATGGCGATGCGTGCCGTATGTGGACGTGCATTATTTTGCTCGAATATGGCCCGATTACCTGTTCTATGAAAGGGCTTCCCTTCCGACGGGATCCAGAATGAGATCCACAGATCACTGAGCTGTCAAAGTGCAATTTAGAAAAACTACAGTGGAATGGTTCTCATAGCTGATGGCTCCTTAGATCATCACACCAGACATTCAAGCTGTGCTACGGCGAACAACAACACAGAATTTTGTGCTCTCCGCTGCGTCGCCATCAGGGCCAGATGGAACTTTGCGGGTCCCGGGGCAGAATTTCATTGCTGGCACTAGGAAATAAATCTCTATTTTAAAAAATTCATTACGTGAAAAATGTACGTAAAAAACACACACGATGTAAAATTCACAATTTACCGGTGACGAAGACGCATCCAATTCAGGGCCGGATTAAGGTGGGGGCTATATAGGTGCTACAGCCTTGGGGCTCACCATGACCAAGGGCCCAGGAGGCATGCCTGGGCAAATAATTATTAATAGGTAGCTAGAGAGAGAGATTTATAAAATAGTTTTACTTTTGTCTCGTATGATTTCCACTTGGTCAGAAACAGAGGCTGGAAGACAAACAGATTTCAAGGCAGTGTCTCACCAAGGGTCAAAGTTTCATGTAGCTGCGTACAGCGGGGTCGGAGTGACAGTTTCAGCTTTTTCACTACCATCCACCCACACCTCCCAATTTGCACTTGGAACCATTAATGGTCGAAATCCCCTGTGACTTCACATTGTGTAGCACAAAAGATGCGCTAAGAAAGGTATACAATGCTGAATCATTAGAAAATACAAGACAAAATTTAGGAACCTTAAGCTTTTAACTCATATTCTTGTGAGAACAGTGGAAAATATAATTATTTTTTATGAAAACTCTGCAGGTAATTTATTAGTTTGAAAATGCACTACGTATTAGTTATCAGTTATCACCATATTGATGCCGTCTCATGTTTTAATGGTCTTCATAATGGTTCTCCGTCATAAATTCTTTGGGGGCCTTATGAGAACAATGAAAAATACAGAGACTTATTATGAAAACTCTGCAGATAATTTAGTAGTTATATTTTCGTGTTTTAACGGACTTCATAACGATTCCCCGTTATAAGTTCTTTGGGGAACCCACTCATATGTCTTAGCCTTAAGGCCCACTCAAATGTCTTAGCCTATGGGCCCACTGAGGTCTTAATCCGGCCCTGATCCCATTGCTCTAAAGCCGATTGCTTTACCAATTAAGCTACACCAACGGATTTTATTGCTGTAACTTTTTCATCTTGACATGTGCTTTACCTCTGTAGTACGTTATAACGAAAACTATCATAAAGACAAAATGATTATCTCAAAGAAGTATTTATTTTAAGCTTCAGAAAAAGACCATAATATGATTAAAAGTTAAGAGAGAGAGAGAGAGGGAGAGAGACAGAGACGCAGTGGCGTCGTTAGACCAATTTTTCGAGGCTCAAGCTACCCCCCCATTCAAAGAAACGCAAAGCCCTCCCAATCAAAATAAACCTTTTCTTGTATTAGCTTACCCTTACCTATGTAATATTTTTCCACTTAAAAAAAAAAGGCAAATTGGAATTTTCTTAAATATTGGATTGGTGCGAATGAAATGTCCGGCAAAGGACCAGCACACGTGGACGGCGAAAACGGAAAAGTAGGACAACTTACCTAGGTAAAATAATCTCCTCGAACACCTTGGCTGTCTGCAGTTAACAAGAGAAAACGTCCCTAGTTCGCATAGGAGCTCAAGGATTGGACAGTCGATAATTGGAAACAAATTATGTTGTCCGATGAATCACGTTTTCAGTTGCACCATGCCGATGGCCGAGTGAGAATTTGGCGGAAACAGCATGAAAGCATGGACCCCAAATTGCTACAACCCTTCAAGCTGGTGGAGACAACGTTATGGTTTGGGAAATGTTTTCCTGGCATGCTTTGGGCCCTTTAATTCGTGTTGATCAACGTCTGACTGGCACATCATATCTAAACATCGTTGCGGACCAAGTGCATCCTGTCATGTGGATGGTTTATCCTAATGGCGATGGCTACTTTCAACAAAATAATGCGTCCTGCCATAGTGCTCGTATTGTACAGGATTGATTTCAGGAACATGCCGGTGAGTTTATTTTGCTTAGGTAGCCCCCACAATCTCCAGATCTTAACCGCACTGAGAATTTGTGGGATGAAGTTGAACGAGCCATCAGACAGCTGGACCCACAGCCCTACAATCTCACACTCTTGGAAAGTGCTATTCATCAAGCACGGTCTCAGATTCCACAAATCACCTATCAACATCTCGTGGAGTCCATGCCATGAAGAGTCGACGCAGTATTAAAGGCAAAAGGTGGCCCAATGAAGTACTGAGGGGTGGTCATAATAAAGTGGCCACTCAGTGTATAACCAGACAGTCCTTAAGTTACATGTAGCTAGAACTACGCGTCGACCAGCACTCTCCTTGCCTAGTGTTCTGGAGTCAGCATTTATATCGCTAATCTCCCCAAGACCAATCGGGTTCTCTCCTCGGGAGTGCGACTCAGCGATGACGTCAGTAAAGCTTTACGAATGTGTCAGGTACGGCTGACATTAATATATATATATATACGTACTGAGAGACACACTCACCAACCCGCACTCACCAACCCGCTTGGCCAGCGTGGTGAGTTATGGCCAAACCCCTCCAAAATGACTCCACAACTTAAATCTTGGCCCTCAGTCTCCGGCAGCTGGAATGTACCTGGCCAAGGCAGCGGCCAGTGCGACATGAAGGCAGAGGGTGCTAAGAATCCCGGAGGACCGGACTAGGCTGCCATCTGATGCTGACCTTGGCAACGTACAATGGACGCTCCCTATCTTCTGATTCAAGGCTTCTTGAATTGGAAGAGGAACTACAAAGGATCAAGTGGGACATCGTGGGGCTAAGTGAGGTAAGGAGAAAAGGAGAAGATCTCATCGAACTGAAAAGTGGACATCTCTTCTACTATCGTGGGACAGATACTGGCAGAACTAGTGGTGTTGGATTTATAATAAACAAGAAACTGAAAGATAAAGTTGTAGAAGTTGAAAGTTCCTCTGACAGAGCTGCACGACTCGTTATCCAACTCTCGAAAAGATACCAGGCTCAGATTATTCAAACTTATGCACCCACCATAAGTCATCCTGAAGAAGAAATTGAAGAATTTTATGAGGAAATTTGTCATCTAAATAATAAAGGTAAGCAGCACTTGAAAATAATTATGGGAGATTTCAATGCAAAAATAGGGCAACGGCAACAGAATGAAACTTCAGTAGGTAAATTCGGTCACGGCAACAGAAACCAGCGTGGAAATACTCTCGTTGAGTTTGCAGAGGCAGAAGGGTTTTCATCTTGAACTCCTTCTTCAAGAAAAAGCCACACAGGAAATGGACATGGAGACATCCAAATGGGACGACAAATGAAATTGATTTTATTATGTGTAACAAAAAATTCGTCATAGAAGACTGCAGTGTGCTAAACAAGTTCAACACAGGTAGTGACCATAGATTGGTGAGATGTAAGATGCACCTCAACACTAAACTTGAACGTGGCAAGCTCATAAGACAAATAAAATCTATTGACATAACCAACCTTAAAAAACACCATAATACCTTCAAGTTGGAACTGAAGAACAGGTTCTCTGCTTTAGAAGGCCTAACATCGGAAGAAGTGGACATCTCTGAAGTTAACAGAAAAGTAACCAAAGCTCTTATGGAATCGGCAACAAAATTAGCTGGGTCTAAGAACAAGTTGCATGTAAATAAATTATCAGGAAAAACGAAAATGTTGATGCAAAAAAGAAGAGAGATGAGGACAACTAAAGAAGATGCGACTTCCAAAGTGGAATATATAGAGCTATGCAAGACAGTACGAAAAAGTATCACTGAAGACGTAAGAAAATTCAACTGTGAACTAGTGAGGAAAGCAATTGAAAACAACCAAAGCCTAAAGATAGCAAAGGGACATCTCAGTAAGGGAAGAAAACAGATTATGGCACTGAGAAAAGAAGATGGTTCTGTAACAAGAAATAGAGGCGAAATTTTGACAAGAGTGAAAGATTTCTACTCCAAATTATATGAAAGGGATGATACATGCGCTCCAGACATCATGAAAGATACCAGTACCAGAGTTCCTCCAGTCCTTCCAGCAGAAGTTGCACATGCAATCAAGAACATGAAGCGGGGAAAAGCTCCAGGAGAAGATGGAATTACTGTAGACATCATACAAGAAGCAAGTGGAGAAATCAAACAGTACTCGCCCAAATTTTCACTCGATGCCTTAATGAAGGAAAGATTCCTGAGGATTGGAACACCGCTACAATGATCCTGCTACATAAGAAAGGTGACATTGAGGATCTCGGAAACTACAGACCTATCAGCCTCCTATCAGTAGTTTATAAAATCTTCACTAAAGTTCTTTCACACCGCTTGAAGGTAACACTGGACATGGCTCAACCGAGAGAACAAGCTGGATTCAGGAGTGGCTACAGCACAATAGATCATATCCATGTGCTGAGAGAACTAATTGAAAGAGCGAGGGAATATGAACTTCCATTGTGCATGGCTTTTATCGATTATGAAAAAGCCTTTGATTCGGTGAAACCATCAGCTGTTACAATGGCTCTGAAAACCTGCGGTATTGAAGATGCATACATTAATATTATTAATAACATCTATGAAAATGCAAGTGCAAAGATTAGGCTGTTTGAAAATACAACACACATAAAAATTGGAAAGGGAGTGAGACAAGGTGACACCATATCTCGAAGCTCTTTAATGCCACATTGGAGGGTGTTTTCCAGTCACTGAGCTGGGAAAACAAGGGGATAAAGATTAATGGAGATTATCTAACCCACCTTCGTTTTGCTGATGACGTAGTCATTTTTGCAACTAGCCCATCAGAGCTGCAGAGTATGATCCAGGAACTTGCTGACAAGAGTAAAGAAGTGGGATTAAAAATGAACTTTCGGAAGACAAAAGTGATGTTCAATGCTTTTACAAGAAATGAAGATTTATCGATTGATGGAGAAAAGCTGGAGATAACAGACACGTACCTTTATCTTGGACAGCAGATATCAAGTGAGGGTCACATTGATGAAGAAATTAATCGGCGTACAAAACTTGCCTGGAGAGCTTTTGGAAGAAACAGCATAATTTTCAAGAGCAATATGCCATTATGTCTTAAAAGAAAAGTGTTTGATCAATGCATCCTTCCAGTGCTTACGTATGGTGCAGAGACGTGGACCTTAACTAAAAGAGACATACAAAGGCTGCAGACAACTCAAAGAAGCATGGAGAGGTGCATGCTTGGTGTAACCAGGAGAGATAAGAAGAGGAACTCGTGGATCCGAAAAATGACAAGAGTGGAAGACATCATGATCAGAGTTAAATCCCTGAAATGGCAATGGGCTGGACATACTGCCAGAAGGACAGATCATCGATGGACAGCCGAAATTTTTAGATTGGATTCCAAGGGACAGGAAAAGACCCAGAAGAAGACCACATGGGAGATGGGTGGATGAAATTCGAAAGTATGCAGGGGTGACATGGAGGAGACTGGCACAAGACAGACCGTTGTGGAGGAAACTTGGGGAGACCTTCGTCCAGCAGTGGATTGATAATGGTTGACAATGATGATGATGATGACGTACTGAGAGAACTAATTGAAAGAGCGAGGGAATATGAACTTCCATTGTGCATGGCTTTTATCGATTATGAAAAAGCCTTTGATTCGGTGAAACCATCAGCAGTTACCACGGCTCTGAAATCCTGCGGTATTGAAGATGCATACATTAATATTATTAATAACATCTATGAAAATGCAAGTGCAAAGATTCGGCTGTTTGAAAATACAACACACATAAAAATTGGAAAGGGAGTGAGACAAGGTGACACCATATCTCCGAAGCTCTTTAATGCCACATTGGAAAATGTCTTTCAATCACTGAACTGGGAAAACAAAGGGATAAAGATTAATGGAGATTATCTAACCCACCTTCGTTTTGCTGATGACGTAGTCATTTTTGCAACTACCCCATCAGAGCTGCAGAGTATGATCCAGGAACTTGCTGACAAGAGTAGAGAAGTGGGATTAAAAATGAACTTTCAGAAGACAAAAGTGATGTTCAATGCTTTTACAAGAAATGAAGATTTATCGATTGATGGAGAAAAACTGGAGATAACAGATACGTATGTTTATCTTGGACAGCAGATATCAAGTGAGGGTCACATTGATGAAGAAATTAATCGGCGTACAAAACTTGCCTGGAGAGCTTTTGGAAGAAACAGCATAATTTTCAAGCAATATGCCATTATGTCTTAAAAGAAAAGTGTTTGATCAATGCATCCTTCCAGTGCTTACGTATGGTGCAGAGACGTGGACCTTAACTAAAAGAGACATACAAAGGCTGCAGACAACTCAAAGCAGCATGGAGAGGTGCATGCTTGGTATAACCAGGAGAGATAAGAAGAGGAACTCGTGGATCCGAAAAATGACGAGAGTGGAAGACATCATGATCAGAGTTAAATCCCTGAAATGGCAATGGGCTGGACATACTGCCAGAAGGACAGACCATAGATGGACAGCCGAAATTTTAGATTGGATTCCAAGGGACAGGAAAAGACCTAGAAAAAGACCACATGGGAGATGGGTGGATGAAATTCGTAAATATGCGGGAGTGACATGGAGGAGACTGGCACAAGACAGACCGTTGTGGAGGAAACTTGGGGAGACCTTCGTCCAGCAGTGGATTGATAATGGTTGACAATGATGATGATGATGATGTCCGTTAAATGGAGGTGCCAGCCATTCGAGAGTGCCCTTAGAGAAACCTACTACTGTATTATTCAACGCAGAACAAACACACTGATGAGGTACATAAATAAAAAAATATTAAATGTTAACTCAGTGGTAAATTATATGGAATGTCTATTTTCTCTTTCTATTACTTCTATAAGAAAAAAAAAAGAAAAAGCAAACCCGTTTTACAGTTCATTTAAGTCGCGTTGGGATTGACGATATCCGAAAAACTGACCCCCGCAAGTGCCAGTTTCATAGTAAGTAGTAACGTTTCGTAACGCTGCATCAAGAAATGAGAATTTCTCGAGATGAAAAGGCTTCTGTGTTACTAAGTGATCTAGCCATTCACCGTTGTCATAGCAACACTAAAACTGCGTCTCGCAACCATGGCGACATTTCTCGTATCCCATACTTCGCAGCCGCATCGTTTATTTTTAGACACATAAAGCAGCAAAGAATGAATTATTGAATAACTCGTGTTTCTCATTCTTGTGGATGAATGACACTTTCTCTCTCTCTCTCTCTCTCTCTCTCTCTCTCTCTCTCTCTCCCACCCTTCCTTTTCTGTTCGAGTATCCGGAGCATTAATGACGCCCTTTCGGATAAAATACGAGACGGTCGGACGTCAAGTGGGATCGAAAATATCTGTAAGGATAAAGTTACTTTCCATAAGTGTCCTTCACGGGAATTGTATTCGACACGTCGACAAGAACAGGAAGATTTTTAATTCCTTAATAGACAAGATGGGTTATCCTTCTGGGAAGACTCCCGTTCATCTTCAAAGAACAAGTGTAGAACCTGATTTTCACCTAGTCCTGAGCAGAGGGCCCCGCATTTCAGAGGGGTGAGGGGATTCTGTTCATTCTTGATTTTTCTGTACATATTTTAAGTTTATTATTTTTTATTATCAAAGCAAAATATTGGGGAACACAAAAGTTTTCTTTCAGTTTTTAAAATTAATAATGCTGATGTTTTCACTGGGGTTATACTATACCATCTGAAAAGTGAACTATTCTACTTAACCGTCTATATGTTAAAGTATGAATTTCATTGTTAATATTAGGATTTAGTATTGCATTGATGCATAAGATATTTTCACCGCACTACAGGAATGTATTAAATCAGAAGGGTAAACGGAATCAATCAACAATGTATACCCCCCTTCCTCCAATGTTTAAGATGGTGTCCCAACGTCTGGATAGGCCTCCAATGCCATTCTTCAAAAAACGTGCAGGTTTTGTTGCGAAGAAATCATCAAAGAAATTCTGGAGATCAACATCATTGTTGAACGTTCTGCCACGGAGTGCATTCGACAGAGATCGGAACAGGTGATAGTCTAAAGAGGCGACATGTGGGGAATAAGCTGGATGTGGAAGGATCTCCCATTTCATGTCCTGAATGGCCATTTTGGCCATGTTTGCACTGTGAGGGCGTGCGTTATCATGTTGGAAAAGGACACTATGGCGCCGATGTGGCCGTTTCTGCTGAATTGCTCCCTCCACATGGTGGAGTTGCTCACAATAGAGTGCAGCGTTGATGGTCCGATTCCTCTGCAGCATTTCCCAGTGAATAATGCCTTGCATGTCTCACCAGACAACAACATGATCTTCGCAGGATGAAGGTCATGTTTTGGACGTGGTGTGCTGGTATTGTTTGGGTTAAACCATTCCCTCCGATGCCTGAAATTCACGTACAGGCACCACTTTTCATCTCCAGTAACAATACGTGACAGAAAGGGTTTGTGTTGCTGAGAACATTCGCGATAACGGGCGAGCAAGGAACCACATATGGCAACACGCTGATTCTTGTTGTCATCGGTGACAGTGTGAGGCCCCAAGACTCTAATTTCTGGACCTTTTCCATACGTTCCAGGTGTCGCACTACTGTGGCCTGATCGCAGTCCATCTGAGTGGCCAATTCGCGTGTGATTTGACGCAGATCCAAGTGGATGAGATGGTTCAAACGATCCTCATCAAAGTGAGATGGACGACCAAAGGGTGGAGAGTCGTTGAGGTCAAAATTACCACCTCGGAACCGCTCAAACCATTTGCCGGCTGTCCTCGAAGCAATAGCATCCTCCCCATACACAGCACAAATTTTTCGAGTAACCTCGGCGGCTATGGATCCCTTGTTAAACTCGTAGAAGAGCAGATATCGGAAATGTTCATTCTTCTCTACTTGACACTCCATACTTCCGGACCTGAAAAAAAAAAAAAAAAAAAAAAAACATTAGCTACAATCACACAACGCAATGTGATTTAGATACACGATATTGCTGGCTACATTTTGATATACAACTGGCCATCTGCACAGTCACTACTGACCTGGGAAACACTCTTGAAATAAAACGGCATCAACTTATGCATCCAGCCAACAAAAATAGTGTTTTCTATATTTTCCACAGATACTGCTCCATTTATCAAATTAATCATTGAATTAGTTTACAATAAAATTATTGGACACATAAATATATTTAGATTTTGAAGAAGTTAGTGTTGCATTTTCAACCGACAGCAGTGCATCAGGGGTGCTATATGCTCCTCCGTTTTAGCAACAGAATTTGCCTTTGTGTTTTTGACCAGAAATAGCCATTAAATATAAAAGTCGAACAAATTTATAACGTTCATCTTAATTGTTTGTAGATGTCTTACATTTTGCACATTGTGAGGTATCAGTGAGGTGACGCATAAGTCAAAACGGCAAATTGAAGAAATAATCCATTGCCGGCGTAGTTCAATCAGGAGAATATCCGGCTTCGGAGCAAGAAGACGTGGTTTCGAATACTCACTTGGAATCCACGCAAAAAAGGGCTTGTTTCCCTATATTAGCGCCCGAACAAAAAAATGAATCTCTTAGCCGGAAGGTTCGATAAAATACACTATATTGACCCAAGGGGCACCTACAAGAGAAACACAACATAGTATTTATTGGCATGCATTAGTACGGTGTAGGTCCACCTTTGGCCTTAATGCATGACCTGGCCCTTCGACACATGCTTTCGACAAGGTTTTGGAACCCAGCGATAGGTATGCGCTTCCATTCGGTACATAACGCTCCCGCTAACTGTTGCTTAGTAGTAAGCCTTGGTTTCAAACTTCTTATGCGGCGCTCTAATTCATCCCATAGGTGCTCTATGAGATTAAGATCAGGGCTCTGTGCTGGCCAGTTGACGCACGATACGGAATTATTGTCAAACCACGCCGTAACAGTATTTGCTTTATGGCTTGGGCATTATCCTGCTGGTACCAACACAGCTCGGTTCCATAGTATTGTCACACAGTTGGTAGAGCATAATTGTCCAGAATATCGAGGTAGGCGTGCTGGTTAACAGGTTTATCCTCGATAACCAATGGGCCGGGACCATATCACGAAAAATATCCCCACACGAGTACACTGCCAGCTTCAAACTTGACCGCAGGAACAGTACACTGTGGTAAATAGAGTTCTCCCGGCTGCCGCCATACCCACACACGCCCATTAGACTGATGGATCGTGTATCTGGATTCATCAGTCCATAGGACCTGTTTCCATTGATCTACGGTCCACTATAAATGTTCTTTACACGAAGCCGCACGCCTACGGTAACCCATGGAATGAAGTTCTCTGCGAATCGTAGGTGTACATACAGAGGTTCCAGTATTTTTACTCACCTATACACTGAGGACTTGCAGTACTCCGTCGATTAGCTGTAACGGCTCTCCTGAGGCTTCGACGTCCTCTATCACTGATTTTCTTTGGTCTGCCGGTACGTTTTGCTGCTTCCGGCACGTCATGTGTCTTCCACTTATTCAGTACATCCAAAACAGTTGACTTGGGTATGTTTAAACGCCTCTCGATTTCTTTTATGGACAACCCACTAATATAACACAAAAAATCTTTCCTTTCTCAAAGTCAGTTATCTCCCGCCGCGACATTTTCACTGAACCTCACAGTGCGATATGATCGCCATCAGCTGCAGGCTTGTTTTCATGCCATTTGCAGCTGTTCCGCGCATCTTAACAAAGCAGGGGATCCTTTCATTTGCTTTTGGAGGGGCATCAGGTGACTTTTGTCAATATAGTGTATGTGTGATGGTGTGGGACATTTTCAATAAGTACTAATTGGATAACATTGAATTTTTGGCTGATATGAAAGCATTTATTCAGGCATTCCACTTAAAATCATCGCGTATCACCGGCGATTATCGAAGTGAGTTCCCCAGAGTTACATTAATTTTGTGCTACCTTCATTATTTTCCGCTGGTGCGTTGCACCCCTTCCGAAGTCCAGCTCACCTTCCTTAACAAACTCCTTCCTCAAAGACTCCTCAACCTCTCCCTCGCTCTCTCAGTCAGAAACAAAGGCCTCGTGCCTTCCTTAGAATACCACGCTGAATACAGTAGTAACTGACCGGTGGCAGAAAAGTGAGCTGAACCATTGACTACAATAACTAAGCGCTACTCGATAGAGAAATAAGTAAACTGACTTGGAGCAGTGGTGAAAGTAGATGATTTGTATTGAGGGAACGCAGTGTTTAAAGAGTGGGCGAATTTGCACACACGCGTGCACAGAGGGAGAGTTAAGGAAGCAAGAAAAGATGATCAGGTCTCATAACCTTGAGCGAAGAAATGATATACAAAAGTCGTTTCATAAAAACTGAGAGTACATTTTTTTTTTTTGAGTTGGCAACAGTGTGAAGAGGAAAAATAACCGCGCAGACGACTAACTGAATTAAGGAAATATCCGTGGCAAAAGTTATTAGCCGAGGCAGAGGATTCTGGATTTGTTATTGCGCAGTTCTTTAAGGTATGTCTGCATTTCGCCATACAGCTATGGAGGTGAGTGATTCAGAGTTAAGAAGTGAAATGCGTTGTGCGATAAAATTTTGCTATCGTTTGGGTAAAGCGGCTCCAGAAACAGTTAATTTAATTAAAAAAGCTTACAGAGATAAATGTTTGGTGAATCAACGATTTTTTAGATAGCACCATGATTTCAAAAAAGGGCATTTGTCGGCAGAACTTGCTCCTACACCTGGTCGACCTGAAAGTGTTGTTACGGAGCGTATTGTTAACATTGCTTGAGAAATCCTGCAAGAAGATCGACGACTGGCGTGTAAAGACATAGCGGCGTCAAGTAATATTTCAAAAACGTTGTCATTCCACATTCAACGCGACAAATTACTACTACTGTGTGTTTCAAATGGGTAACTCATCACCTGATGAGAGAACAATTGTTAGCCAGAGTTCAGGTGTGCCATGAGTGGAAACAAATGATTGCATAGAATCCAAACTTTCTAAGTACAGTAATAACTGCCGATGAAACATGGGTCCACTATTTCGACCCCCTCACGAAGCGCGCAACAAGTGTCTGGAAACACACAGGCTCACCTCCTCCGAAAAAAGTCCGCCAGACCAAATCAGCTGGGAAGGTGATGATGATGATGATAATTTTCTTTGATCATAAAGGTGTAGTCTACCAGCATGCCATTCCTCCACAAATTACCGCCAATGCTGAGTATTACATTTCAGTCTCGAAGCGTCTGCGACGACACATATCGATTAAGCGACCGGTACTGGTGAATAAGTGGACCCAACACCATGATAATGCCCACCCACATGTGCTTATGTTCAACAATTTCTTACGAAATGCAGTATTGAAATCAGCCTGTCTACAGTCCTGACCTCTCCCCGTGAGATTTCTGGTTTTTTCCAACAATGAAGTTCCGTGGCGCAACATTCAACAGAGATGCTGAGGTTATTCAAGTTGTACAGGGGTCGCTAAAGCAGCTTCCACAAAATGCCTTCATCAAATGCTTTGAAGAGTGGACTGAACGATAGGACTGTTGCATATCATCCGAGGAAAGATACTCTGAGAAAGAATAACATATATTTTGCTGTAACTATATTTATTCATTTTGTGTGATTTTACTCTCAATTTTTATGGAACGGTCGTTGTATATGTATACAGCGCGATTCATAACTGTTGTCTGGGTTTTCGTGTCCTGGCATGGTCAAACCGTAACAGAGCAAATAAAACTGTATACCAACAGCATAAACAAGTTCACCGCGGAAGTTTTATGTGGCAACACCGTACCCGCTGAACTGACCTTATACTTCAAAATGGCGACTGTTCAAAAAAAGCAATATGCGTACTCTGGTTTTTCGAAACAAAGTCAGTTATCACAACGCAACGCAGTTGCAGAACGCAGCATGGCAGAGCTCTTCTGACAATGCAATCCGACGTTGGTTAAAGCAGTTTCAAAAAACTGGTAGTGTGCAGCATCCCCGGTGGAGCAGTGGTCTAAGCAATGGCTTATGACTATTTGCCCGGAAGGGGTCCGGGTTCGATTCCCGGTGAGGCATGGATGTTGTGTTTGTCTTACAGCACTGGCTCTCTCCGTTCCCCGGAACCAGTGGCCCTAAATTAGTGACGGGCGACTGCTTATAGCCCATTGGGTTGCTAACGGTAGTCGTTAAACCTACAATCAAAAAAAAAAAAAAAAAGAACCGGGAAGACCGAGCACTTCGCAAGGACAATGTTGGTCGCGTCCGGGAAGCCTTTTCTCGAAGCCCTCAGAAGTCAACGAGACGAGCTACGTCGCAGTTATTGTAGGTATACCAACGACTGTTTGGAGGGTTCTGCATAACCGCCTACAACTCCGTGCGTACAAATTGCAGATTGTACAGACTTTATAGCCGGACGATAAACTCCGCCGTTTCCAATTTGACCAAGACATTTTGTCCAAAGTCGAAGCTGATGAATATTACCTGCGGACATAGATATTTAGTGATGAAGCAACGTTTTTCGTCTCAGGGAGGGATACATCGGCATAACTTCAGAATATGGGGCTTCGGAAACCCTCACGCCATTCGAGAAGTCAAACGAGGTAGTCGAAAGGTGAACGTCTGGTGCGCTTTGTCATGTTCGGAAGTGTTGGGGCCTGTTTTCTTTGTAGAGAAAACAGTGACAGCGGTGACCTATCTGGACATGCTACAGCTGTATTTGCTTCCTCAGTTGGAATATCGCCAGCCCAATATGGTGTTTCAGCACGATGGCGCACAGTCGCATTGGGCTGTTACTGTCTGAGAATTTCTTGACCTGCAATTTCCTGGGCGCTGGGTTGGGCGTGGTGGACCCATTCCGTGGCCTACACGCTCAACCGATATTACGCCACTAGATTTCTTCCTGTGGAAATACGCGAAAAATATCGTTTACCAGACCCCTGTGGTCTCCCTCGATGACCTGAAGACCAGAATTGGTGCTGCGATAGCAACAGTAACGCCGCAAATGCTGATGAACACTTGGCGGGAAAATGATTACCGCTTGGATATCTTATGTGCCACGAAAGGCGCACATGTCGAAGTGGTTTAGTAATCTGATGTATATCGATTCTATAGGTAATAAAACTTTTAGTTGTCATCTGTGATTTTCTGTTTGCGGTTTTAGTCTGTTGCTTCCCTTGTACAGGAAAAAATAACTAAGCATGAGTTGCAGCAAGCCCAAAACAATTAAGCTCTACCACATCCTGCCCTGTTTTCGAAACGCCTTCGGAACTTCCTTCGAATGTGCTTCCAACAGATACTGATGTTCTATGATGCTATTTAAATACAAGACATAATATGAAACCAGATACTTCGTCTTGGGAACCACAGGTCATTGATGTTGCAAGAGTCTTGCAGAAAATGTTGTAACAATGTGGCAAAAGGCATCTATTCAAACGTGCGACTGAAAGAGTCATTGCTTTGCACGAAAAATACAAGAATTTGTTGAAACCATTCAAGAGAAGACAAAACGATGAAAAGCATAAAGAAATGTTGAATTTTCGAACAAGGCAGCTGTTTGATGTGTCATCTTGCATGTATACTGATTCCTCGATGTGTAAATGTAGTAAGGAATG
This sequence comes from Macrothele yani, assembly GCA_039090855.1. Taxonomy (NCBI): domain Eukaryota; kingdom Metazoa; phylum Arthropoda; class Arachnida; order Araneae; family Macrothelidae; genus Macrothele; species Macrothele yani. Next base: position 154,454,408 of record CM077011.1, read on the forward strand.
TAGCGTTTGTGTGTAACCGACTTACGAGAACACTACATAAATCAAAACTTCCCCTACAGTGAAATGCGAATCACTCAAATAAAGTTCAAGAGGTTTTACTTACAGCTAATCCCTTATTGCTGTTCACGTCAACACGGTAAAACCAACTAAACGTGGTTTAACATCCACGATGATAATTTACTATGAAACACAACACTGGAACTTGGGTTAATAACCACCATAATACTTAACTACGAAACACAACACTTTCACTAAATTAGAACACGTAGCCTTCAACAACACTTTAACGATAATTAAGCGGTCGCGTATCAAAAAGGAATATTAACATTCACATTCAAAAATCCCCCCTTTTTACAACCGCTGCATTGCCTTTTTATCTATCGTTCTTATCCGGCCACACATACGTCACTCTTGTTCCGACTTCAGCATGTTGCCAACATTATTCTCGTTTGAGGGAAAACACATTACGTTAAGTTTAGAAAGTGTAAAAGAGAACAAACACAAATTTACATAGGTAAAGGAACTAAAATGAAAGTTAAATTAGAATATACGTCACAGAAAGAGAGAAAGCTCCACAAGAGGAAATATTTGACCAAAGAACTTGCAAGAAAATGGAGATTGGAAATATTGATGTTGTACTGACAAAGAAAAGATTGAAACGAGAAGAAAGAAAACAGCAAGTGAAAAAAAAGAGATTCTTTCCCTCTTTCTCTGAAAGAAAAAGATCTTTCCTCTTCTTCGACTGATAGTGAATCTGACCCTGAAGAAAAGAAGATTATGCTAAAGCTGGAAATTAAAAAAGAAAGAAGAAAACGTTTGTCGAAAAACATCAAATGAGGTTAAAACTGCCAAATTTTGCAAGAGAATGTAATCGCCGTCAGTGATGTAGTTATAAGAAAAACGGTGCTTTAGTGGTGAAAGGGGGCTGCGGGTAGCCTAGTGGGAAACGTTCGTGACTGCCACGGAAAGGACCTCAGGTTCGATCCCAGGCAGGTACGAACGCTCGATCCACTATATATATCCACCGTACGTCGGATGGACACGTTAAGCCGTTGGACCTCGGGTACTGGCCCCCCGGTAATAAATAAGGGCGTCTTCCTGCCCCTTTCTACCTTGCTTCCGTGTCAATTTCTTATTGAGCACTCTAGCCCAAATCTCTTAGCTTCCTATTTCTAAGGGTTGCTTAAGACCTGGTGTCAGACACTCCCTTCCTAAAATCCTCTAACTATGATCATATAGTGGTGAAAGGGTTAGGTGAAACAAACCCACAAAGAAGGCCCTTAAAGTTTTCCAAAGAATTTGATTTGTTGTTTTCATCAATCAGTACTTTTATTAAAGTTGTATTACTATTTATTTTTGCAAATTTTTATTAGAACTACTTAATTGGAGCAATTTTAAATAAAAGGTAAAAGTCACGTGGGAGTCAGATGCTAAAACTATTAAGTATTTACGTTTAAATATTGTTCGGTCATTCTGTACGGTTCCAAATATTCAGTGTGAATAATATTAGGGGTATGCAAAAGTTTCCGCCGCCCCCGCAAGCGGGCGCTGTAGAGGTCTAACCGCTCGGCGACACGTGCTGTCAGTTCGTACATGAAGCCAAGCATAGCGGTCGATAAAGTTCATTTGCGACACTGTTTGTTATTCATGTTTAATTTAGGGAAAAGTGCGAGTGAAGCATAAGGTTCAATATGTCAGGCGTATGCCGAAACGGCCATGGGTGAGCGGACGTGTCGAGAATGGTTTGTCAGGTTTAAGAAAGGTGATCTAAGCTTGGAAGACAAGCCAAGTGCAGGTAGACCACAGGAACTCGCAGACGAGGAGCTGGAATCGCTGTTGCAAGAGGATGCCACACAATCGACACGCAACCGGCGAAACGTTTGAAAGTGGCTGAATCGAAGGTGGTACGGCGTCTACAGGTCTTGGGAAAGATTCAGAAGATTGGTAAATGGGTTCCGCAGACTTTAACGGAGCATAATATTGGTCAACGATTAGGCATCTGCATGTCATTGCTGAAGAAAAGATTTTCTTGTGGAAGGTTGTCACCGGGGATGAAAAACTGGCCTATTACGACAACTGCGTACGCAAACGATCCTGGGTCGACCCAGGCCGGCCATGAACATCCACTGTAAGACAAGATACCCACGGGAAAATGATGCTGTTGTGCGTGTGGTGGGATATGCATGGAGTGCTGTGCTTTGAACTGTTGAAACCGGGCTAAACAATCACTGCACAACGATACAGCGATCAGTTGATGAAAATGAATGCCGCAATCGAGCAAAAACGCCCATGGACAGGTAAAGGACGCCGCCCAGTCATCCTGTTACACGATAATGCCAGACCATATGTCGGTGCCACCACGAAATTAACCCTTGAACAGTTACAGGGGGAGGTTTTACCGCACCCGGCTTACTCCCCGGACACTGCACCCGGCTTACTTCCCGGACACTGCACCCCCAGACTTTCATCTGTTTCGCTCTATGCACGCATGACCTAGCACAGCAGCGGATTGAAAAATGGCAAAAGGTCATTGATGCTAACGGCCAATATGTCGTTGAATAAATGTGTACTGGTTTCCTGATTGTTTCTGTCTCCTTTCTCCTTAAAACGGCGGAAACTTTTGCATACCCCTAATATACTTCAGTCACACTGAATACATGTAATTTAATGCCGCTCTTGTTAAGATTATGGGGTGAGAGTGTTGGATATGTTTTACATTTTTCTTCTTCTCGGGCATACCACCGCAATCAGTTAGGGCCATAGTCGCCAATCCCTGAATTAGAATCATTGGTACCGGGAGAGGGGAGGGGGCAGCGACACCCATGCCTCGTCAGGAGATCGAGATCAGCGCCCGAGCGATGTCCAGAAGCCAGTGCCTCTGCCTATATACTGGCGAAACGTTATACTGGCCATATAGACTACGAAACGTCCTTTTACGTTTCTCATAAGGAATCACAGAATGGGCTCAGGGTATACTTTTTTTGGAGCTAGTTGCGAGTTTAGCTGAAATGCCTTCTCAACCATGAAACCTTTGTCACCCTTTTTCCTCGAGGGGAAGGGGAGTATTTAACAACCACTATGAGGAACTCTAATCGCTATAAGCAGCCGTTCATTCCTTTTTTAGAGCCATCAACTCCGGGAAAGGGAAGAAAGCAGTGCTGTAAGACAAGCACACTATCCGTGCCTCGTCTGTGACTCGAATCCAGGCCCACCTAGATAATCGGTGAGATGCTTACGACATCGCAGCGACCACTCCACTTGCCTACATGCCTGTTTACTCTTCTGTGTTGCTTTACTCCCTAGCAGTCGCATCACCCTTACTGAGTCATCCGACTGCTTTGTCTCGTCCTTGCAATGTAAACTTTCTGTTAAGGTATGGGTATCCTTTCATATAAATCAGTGTTCCTTTTATACATGATCATTTATTGGGTGTGTGCATGAGTTCTGCCCGTTTTTGTAGGCTACAAAGAAAGGAGGAGAACACAACAAATAACTTACCTAGGATTTCACATAATTGCCATCATTCTGTATGACCTCTTGCTATCTGTCTATGAGTAGGTGAATCCCACGCCGGAAAAACTCCTGTGTTTCAGAGTAAAAAAAGGCATGTAATGCCGTTTTTATATCGTCCACATCATCGAAGGTTAGGAGAGCGAAGGCGTTCTGTAACGATCGAAAGAGGTGGTAGTCCGTAGGTGCCAGGTCAGTGGAATACGCCGGGCGAGGTAACACTTCCCAACCAAAGTCCAGTAATTTTTGCCGAGTGATTAAAACAGCATGAGGTCTGGCGTTATCATGACGAAATATCACGCATTTGCGATTGACGAGTGCTGGCCGCTTCGATGTCAGTTGTTCTCGCAATCTGTCCCAACTGTTGGCAGTAGAGGTCAGCATTTATCGTTCGGTTAGTTGCCAACACCTCCCAGTGGATTATTCCCTGGATATCCCATCAAACACTCAACAAAATCTTTTTGAGATTCTGTCCTCCTTTTGAGGTCGATGGAGCAGACTCCGTACCTTGGCACACAGTCCGTAGACGCTTTACATTACGGTACAGCACCCATTTCTCATCACCCGTTACAATTCGTCCCCAAAACGGTTCATTTCTGTGACGAGAAAGCAAAGAAACACAGGTACGGATTCTCTCCTATCGTTGCCTTGCAGAAAGCTGGTGCAGAACCCGTTATCGAACTTGGTGATGAACCCAAGCGCATGGATCCGTCTTTCGACTGTTGTTCTGTGTACCAACAACGTTTCCGTAATTCCTGAACTGTTGGATGTTGGTCATTTGTTATGGCTTGGTTCACATCCTCGTCAGAAACCACGGATGGACGTCCAGGACGTGGCTGATCTTTACAGCTTCTGTCTTCGTCCTGGAATTTCCGAAACCAGCGGCGACATGTGCTATCATCAACTGCATCCTTTCCATTCACTTGACAGATTCTGTGGCAAGCCACGGCTGCAGTACTGCCTTTATCAAACTCGTACAGTAAACAATGTCTAATGTGCTGCTTATCGCATGCCAAGTTACACCGTCCGTAATTTCCTTTACGAATGACTTACTCAGACAAACCTAGTGCCTCTATATGCTCCACGCTTTATTGGCCGAAAATTCGGCATCGCAGCGTTATCTGTGGCGTAACTACTCCGATCGCAATTTGCATCTATTGCAAAAACGGGTAGAACTTTTGTACACCCAATATAAACATACTTTGCCCTGCTTTTCTTACCAACTAACCATGAAAAGGGCCTTAGCGTGACTAAGCGGCGCTAAGGCTCTTCTACACCACTGATCGCCGTTGTATTTCAGATCGTGGTGCAGCTTCAATAGCGTCTGATGTTTTGCAGGACGTTGGTATGATACATAAAGGGGAAGCAGAAAAGGTGATTGATCGCAGTAAGAATCGAAGAGGAAGACAAAGATTTAAATCTCAAATGACAGAAACTGAAGTACAAGAGAGGGTGCTAATAACTAGGCTCTATTTCGATGGAAGAAAAGACAACACCACTATGCAAATTAAAGAAGGAAATAACTTCCAAAGAAGCACGACTACAGAGAAGCATTGTACTTTGGTGCAAGAGCCACAATAAAAATACATTGGCCATATTGCACCTCCACCTGATGAATCAAGAATTATTAAATACAAAATTATCGAATTTTTTGAAAACAGAAATATATCTCTTGAGAACATGATCGCAGTGGGATCTGATGGAACAAATGCTGGCCCAATTGGTGGTGCTCTGCGCCTTCTGGAAATAGACTTTGGCCAACTGTTACATTGGTTTATTTGTCTTCTCTATACTAATGAGTTGCCTTTCAGACGTCTTTTTTTAAAAAACTTGATGAAGGAACGCAAGGACTAAAGGTATTCTCAGTGCCTATTGGCAAATCCATAAGAACTTCCGAAGAATTACCTGTTGTTGAATTTGAACCAATTCAACTCGAAAATTTACCAATTATCAACTCATCTGATCTTTGCACTGATCAGAAATATTTACATGATATTGCCCTAGCTGTATCCCAAGGTACTTGCTCTGAGGATTTAGCCCTTCTAAGGCCTGGGCCTGTCTCTCATTCAATGTGGTTCACTACAGCTACCAGAGTTCTGAGGTTGTACATATGTTGCAACAGAAAATTCTTCTGATTTGAAGATACTTGCTACATTTGTAATAAGGGTATATGTTCCACTGTGGTTCAGCATCAAAATAAAACCATATTGCACTGATGGTCCGCGTCGCTTTTGGAAAATTGTTTAATTGTCAAGATATATTCCTCGGGATTTAAAAGCAATTGTAGACCCCGTCACTCAGAGGAATGCTTTCTTTGCTCACTCTGAAAATTTTTTGTTTGGCATGTTTACAGATGAAAGAAGCCACATTCAGCAGTTAGCATACCACAGAATAATTGCTGCCAAGGCAATTAAAGAACAGAATCTGAGGCAGTTTTGAGTACCAAAACTGAATTCCGATGCACAAAACTACACAGAACTGATAAATTAGCAAGAAAATAGATTTGATCCCCCTTTATTGAGTAGTATACGACCTGACGACCAGATACTAAATGCGCTAAAAGCAGACGAAAGTGAAGATATTGAGCTGCCAAAATTTCCTTGACTCTCACAAGCAACAGAGAGATGTGTTAGGCTTGTCACGGAAGCCTCTGAAAGCGTGTGTGGTGAAGAAACTCGTCATGGATTTATTTTAACAAAGCTGAAAACACGATCTATAATAAAATCTTTTAATACAAAATCAGAATTTGTTGTTTCTCCTTAAAACCGTCTCGTTTTGATATAAATAGTTATTGTCCAAAGACTTGTATCCCTGTATCACATGTGTGTTGTTCTCAAAGTCCAGTATACACGATATTGACAAAAGACACCGTACTAGAAGAGAAACACAACATAGCATTTTTTGACATACATTAGTAATCTGTCGGTTAACCTTTGGACTTAATGCATGCACTAACCCTTCAAGACATGCTTTCGACAAGGTTTTGGAACACAGCAATAGGTATGCGCTTCCATTCAGTACATAATGCAGCCGCTAACTGTTGCTAGTAGTAGGCCTTGGTTTCAAATTTCTTATGCGGCGCTCTGATTTATCCCGTAGGTGCTCTATGAGATTAAGATCAGGGCTCTGTGCTAGCCAGTCCACACACGATACGGAATAATCGTCAAACCACGCAGTAACAGTCCTTTCTTTATGGCTCGGTGCATTATCCTGCTGGTACCAACAAGGCTCGGCTCCATAGTATTGCCACAGAGTTGGTAGGGCATAATTGTCCAGAATATCGAGTTAGACGTGCTGGTTAACAGGTTTGCTCACGATAACCAATGGGCCGGGTCCATACCACGAAAAACACCCAAACACGAGTACACTGCCAGCTCCGAACTTGATCGTAGGAACAGTACACTATGGTAAATAGCGTTCCCCCGGCTGCAGCCATATCCACACACGCCCATCAGACTGATGGATCGTGTATCTGGATTCATCTGTCCATAGTACCCGTTTCCATTGATCTACGGTCCACGATAAATGTTCTTTACAATTCCGAGTGGAGATGAAAGGCTTATGAGCAGCCGCACGACCACGGCAACCCATAGAATACAGTTCTCTGCGAATGGTACGTATACATACCGAGGTTCCAGCATTTTTGCCAATTTTTCGCTAAATAAGAAATACGTACAAAACATCGCAGCATGAAAACCAGAAGCAAACTGACGCTCACACGCTTCCCCCAACTCTATCAACAGGATGATACAACACCGTAGGATGATACAACACCGACAGGAAGTTGAGTAATACAAACAGTAGCTGACGCAATCGGCAGAAATCTCTTAATACCAACAGGTGGTCTTAAACTTTTGCAAATGATCGTGATTTCTGTTTGCCCCATCCTGAAAACTAAGCTATGGGCACCCATGCCTTTAATAAAAAAAAAAAAAAAATCTTCTCCGCATGAAAAATGTGTGATGTTTGTTCCACACATCGTCTAGAATTAATAAAAATTCCTTCTTCGCCTTAGAAAAAGGAAAATAACAAAATAAGAGGTGAGATGGATGATGTGAGGTACTACAGTGGTGAAGCTCGTGTCAAGACGACAAATCTGCAGCGATACATTCCGTCGGTGTAGTTTAGTCGGTTAGAACAACTGGCTCCGGAGCGAGGCTTTGATCTTCATCACCGACAACAGCGCACTTTTCATGACCAGTCATTTCCCCCTATCTGTTTTCTATCTCTCTTTCTCTCTGTGTGAAGCGAGAACAGAACATTTATTCTAAAAATTCGCAGTAAATTTTAAAGATTTTACAAAGTTTTACGAAAATCTGCACATTTATTAATACAATTTTATAGAAATAAATTAATTATTTGCGATCTTGGCGATTTAAAAAATAAAAAGTTTGTTTCAGGGGTGGGGGCGATCGCTCTAGTCGCCTCCCGCTTAATGTGCTACTAGCCGTAACCACCTTTTCCCACTTTCAGGGTTGTCGCTGTGACAAAGGAATCCTCTCAAAACACTGGCTGGCTCATATTTTGTGCAAGAGATTTCAAGTTGGATAATTTTCTCCTTCCATCCTTTAGATTCGCTGGTAAAATAAATGTTGTACTACGATAAACTCGACCAGTGTCCACGTTTTCTACCATCAGCAAGTTATACTCCAAGACAACTTAAGAGTGTAATGTTGTGAGAAACACGGAATAGCTACCTCCACTACGAAGTAGTCCTTAGCGTTTAGAGCGAAAACATGTAACATATATTCTATTTTAACTTTCCTTTTCGGTTTCTTGTTCTACGTAAATTTGAGTTCGTTCTCTTAGAAGTTTTCAAACCTTAACGTTATGTCTTTTCCCTCAAACGAGAATGATGTTGGCAACACACTGAGATCGGAATAAGTGACGTGTGTGTGGCCGGATAAGAACGATAGATAAAAAGGCAATAAACATATTTGTAAGTACTACAATTGACCTCTTTCTTGTAATGCGTATTGGTACCTTTTAATATTACATTGACTTTAGCACACATAACGTAATTACTGACGTAAGGACTAAGTTGCAGCGGAAAGACAAATTACGTTATAAGCAACAAAACTAATTCTGAGAATCGTAATTTTTGATTTCTCAGGAGTTTATCAGGGCAAAATTGTTATTTAAGACACATTTTTCAAAATATATGGGAGACGCGGATTCGATTCCCGCTCCAAGACGACGAAATTTTAAGTTTTCGGATATTATCCGACTCACCATCCTTGTCATATTTACACCAAAACACGGATTGTCGTCTTCAAAATTTGTATTATATGGTGTAATCCCGTATTTCATTCATGATTTATCTGCTCCTCCGGGCAATCACGGGATTGTATTCTTTACCTCCAGATTCGCTAAACATGAATGCCGGTTGATTTGACTACCGAATCCTGTGATTATTCAGATTAATCGGAAACTTGAGACTTGGTCGTCCTGGGTGGTGTAGTGGCTAGCACACCCGGGCGGTAGCCGTGGATTCGATTCCCGCTCCAGGACGACGAAATTTTCAGGTTTTCGGATATCGTCCGACTTGCCATCCTTGTCATACTTACACCTAAAAGCAGATTGTCATCTTCAAAATTTGTATTATATGATGTAATCCAGTATTTCATTCAAGATCTAACGCTATAAGTCAGGATCCTCACACTTTCGGCTGCTGACTGTCCAGCTAGGAAATGCAACTTTGAGAGGGAGGGGGAAGCGGTGAAAGGAATAGAAGAATTCTCCCAACATTCGCAACACAGAGACAACAAACTGACAATCAGGGAAATGCGAGAGGATTGTACATACTTTGGCAGCCGTAAGGGAAACATTTCTTCGAGATACGGACGTAAATGAGTGGAGGTCAGCGAGAGAATAACGCTTGACAGCAAGGACACAGCAGGAGTGGAATGTGACGCGGATTGATACCGTTCCCTGAAAAACGCTATGAGTCGGCTACCCTACCTTCCACAATAGTACACTCTTAAGTTGAGTTGAAGTATACACTGTTAAAAAAATTCTAAAATTCACGAGCCGCTTCCCGTAATTCCTTCCGTGAATTAACGAAGCATATTTTGATACAATGTTTCCCGTGAAATGACAGAAAGAAAACGGATTTTTAGAGAGCCGGGGGAATTCTGAATTTTCAGAAATCTTTCCGCAATTTCTTTTTTATATTGACGGTAAGTTGCCGTTTTTGAGATGTGTTAACGGAAAATTATGAATTTTCAGAAACCTTTCCGAAATTTCTTTCTTATATTGACGATTTTATTGCCGTTTTTAAGATGTATTAACAGAAAATTCTGAATTTTCAGAAATCTTTCCGCAATTTCTTTCTTATATTGACGGTAAGTTGCCGTTTTTGAGATGTGTTAACGGAAAATTATGAATTTTCAGAAACCTTTCCGCAATTTCTTTCTTATATTGACGGTAAATTGCCGTTTTTAAGACGTGTTAACAGAAAATTCTGAATTTTCAGAAATTTTTCCGCAATTTCTTTCTTATATTGACGGTAAATTGCCGTTTTTAAGATGTATTAACAGAAAATTCTGAATTTTCAGAAATCTTTCCGCAATTGTTTTCTTATATTGACGGTAAATTACGTTTTTAAGATGTGCTAACGGAAAATTCTGAATTTTCAGAAGCCTTTTCGCAATTCCTTTCATACATTAGAGGAAAAACTCCGTTCTCACTTTTTCCGTATCCAAATGACGAGAAATTTCCAGTGATAGGAGCGATTCGTGAGAATATTTGAGGTTTGATTAACAGTTAAATTTCAATCGTCTGTCGAAGGAGCTGATTTTGAAGTTCTGTAGCGAGGTCGCGTATTGTGGATAGCATTTCGCATGAATTTTGTTTATTGTGGCACAGGTATATCTTCTCCTCTCGCCCATTCTGTGCACCAATTTTTAAATATTGTGATACTGTAAGAAACCGGGTAATTATATTGTACAGGTCATTGTACGAAGTGTATGTATCAGTCTTTAGACTCCTTAAGACTGATTGATAGCTATCAAGAGAGTAAATTTTATATTTAGCAGTTTTGTGAAGCAATACTACACCTATGAGCCGCTACATTACGACCACCCCCAGCCTAGAGAAATGAGCGCGCCTGGAAAACGAACGGTGGAGCAAGTGAACTTCATAGAGAAGTATATATACAACCCGATGACCGGCTTTTGGTTAGTAGAGTGCTTTTTTTTTTTTTTTTTTTTTTTTTTTTTTTTTTTGATTGGAGGTTTAACGACCACCGTGAGTAACTCAATCGGCTATAAGCAGTCGCCCGTCCCTAATTTAGGGTCACTGGTTCCAGGGAAGGGAAAAAGCCAGTGCCGTAAGACAAACACAACATCCATGCCTCGCCGGGATTCGAACCCCTTCCGGACGAATGCTCAGAGGCCATCGCTTAGACCACTGCGCCACCGGGGGGCGGCTTAGTAGAGTGTTCGTAGTCAGAATGGTAAAAGCTGCCGATTTATCGGTGCTTTATGAAGGACAAATTGTGATGGCAAGACGCCTCTGAACTACGATCTCGGAAACGGCGCGGCTTGTGGGTTGTTCACGTTCCGCTGTGGTGAGTACGTATCAAAAGTGGTGCACATATGGCCAAACGACGAACCGTCGTCCACAGCTCATTGATGCCAGAGGAAAGCGGAGACTGTCGCGCATTGTTCACAGCGACCGCAGGGCGACAAATCACCCACAGCTACAACAGTGGTGATCAGGGCAATGTGTCACAGCACACAGTTCATCGCAGCCTTCTGCGCATGGACTGCGTAGCCGTAAACCTAGTCGGTCCTGGTGCTCACTGCACGTCATCGCGAACAACGCATGAAATGGGCTCAAGATCATCGAGATCGGACCGTGTATGATTGAAAGAAAGTGGCCTGGTCTGACGAATCAAGATTCCTGGTGGCACCTGGGTGCATTGTTCGGCGGAAACAGGGCACAGGCGGCGGTTTTATGCTGTGGGCGATGTTTTATTTGGGCTCTTTAAGCCCTATTGTCCAAATAGCACAATCCCTGACAGCCGTCAGGTATCTGAACATCGTTGCGGACTAACTTCAACCATTCAAGACAACTGTGTTTCCTGCTGGTGATGGTCATTACTAACAGGATAATGCCCCACTGCCAGAATCGTCAAGGAGGGATTCGAGGTACATGTTGGTGACTTTCTGTTAATGCCCTGGCCTCCAAATTCACATGACATGAACCCAATAGAACATTTGCGGTTCGACTTGGAAAAGCGAGTTCGTGCTAAATCACCCCCCCCCGAAATGTACGGGAACTGAAGGACCTGCTGTTGACATTATGGTACCAGATAACCCAGGATACCTATCGCCACTTCATCGGATCGATGCCTCGCCGAGTGGCTGCTCTTTTGCTAGCTAAAGGGGGTCCTACAGCTTATTTGGTAGGTACACGATCATAACGTAATAGCTCATCGGTGCATATACAGTACATTTCACCAACATTTCACCTTTTCTTAAAAATAATTAAAAGTCATTGTTAGTTTAAAAAGATCTTAAATTCTAAAGCATTTTGTTGCTTCGAAAAATCGCGCTGGAAAATATAATTTGTGATAAGTCCTCCTAAAGAAATATATATATATATATATATTTATTACTGTTACAGTGGACACCCCCCCATCCTAAAACCTGAAGAAAACTCTAAAATTTGTCCGCCATGTCGCGTATGGTATGAGGTAGCTAGGAATCACAGTTCGGCAGACTCACATGTTCTTTTACAGTTCAGTTTTTTTTTATTTATTTCTCATTTACGTTGTTTTTTCTTTCGGATGTTCTCTAAAATTAATTAACAAAATTGCGGGATAATTGGGAAGTCGCTCCAATGCTTGTGAAGGCAAGAAACGCAATATTTTTGCCATTTTGAATTGTTTCTATCTGTGGGAAAAGTTAGCACTCAATGGTTACTCTGGAAATTGATAAGAGCAAAGCGATAGGCCCAGAAGAGGACTTCTAGATTTCTTGAGGAGGGGCCGATGTTACGACCCACCCCCGCCATTAATTTAGTAATTAATGGGCGTGGCTGATGTGTGAAATTAATTAAGTATTAATTGTTCGAGGCTTGATTGGAGTTTAAAAGTGTAAACAGCAGATAAAGTTTTATCTGGGGGTTTGGAAAGAAAAGAGGCGAAGAATTCTCTCTCTGGCTGGGTGGTCTCAGAATGGCTCTGTTAGGTCATAAATATCAGGGCGCAGCTGACGGGCAGCCAATGCAACACGGAAAGGGAAAGAGGAATACGTATCGAATGAGCCACTTGAGTAGGAATGAATGAAGATAGGGGACGAAAGGTTTAGAGAATAATCGTAAATTCGTCGATTGTTTGGGGCATTTTCGAGAACAATTGCTCTCTGTGTGGTCCGTGCAGAAAAATAAGAGTTCGCACTTGGCATGAAAATAAGGAAGAAAGTTTAGTTGTCTGTGCGCTCTCCGATGTGAAAGGCTGGATGCCTTGGATCTGCAAAAAATGAATTGGGAAAAATGAAGCAGCAAACCTCCCCGCATTTGGTAAGAAATGGAGACAACTCGAGGCAGCTGGAGATGCCAGTTTGCCATAAAGACAGCAGAATGCCTAAATCCGCAGGATAAAGCAGAAATTTCTAGGCTGGAGCGTAATGGAACTCAGCGACTGTTTGGCCTAATGAAAGCCAAGTTACAGGGGAATTAAGAAGTCTGCGAGTGGACAGTGGTCATTCCAATGAGAAGCGAAGCCAAGCAAAAGTCGGGTTCGGATGCCAACCACTGCAGTGTGGAATCGTCACCCCCATTCATCCCCTACTGTGGAGGAAGTGAAGAGATGCGCTTGTCTTACGGGGCGAAGCGAGGCCCCATGTGTGCGTGTGTGTGGTCGCGTAAGCAGCGAAGCCACTACGTGTAAGTGCGACGGGATAAAAACATGTCGAAAGAAAAATATGAGCGTAAGAGCGGTGGCTTCGATACCTAACAAATATACAGGTGAAATGTTGAGTTGCCGATATACGCTTAAGGTAAAAGCACGTCTGATTTCGCTCGGCCGAGAAAATTAATCTTGGAAACCGCAACATCAGATGTGAGAGGGCCTATTTTGCTTAACGGCCACCTTCAAATCGTCACGAGAATAGATCAGTGTGCACTCTAATCATTGCAACAAAGTGCGGCGTGATATTACCATTTTTAATTGTGTGCTTCATTTACATCAAGCGTCAAAGTGAAGTGTTGAATCATCGGTGCTGCCACATGGTGCAAGTGTCTGTGTGCGTGTTTTTTTTGTCGAGTGATATTATGTGATGCACAACGGATTTGCACAGCAAAGTCACGAAACTGTAAGTAGATGAATATTTCCTTTTTCTTTCTTCGCACATCTGCGAACTTGTGCCATCCCGACACCCAAAGCTGCATGGACATAGATGCAGTAATGCTGAGTGACTGAACCTCAGAGGAAATACCTGCACATACAGATTTCAATTTCTTACAGGGCCCATTTCCTGATTACTTTTTTTACATGAATAAGGGAGAAGGTGTGGCCACAAATTCCGCTGGGCGGGACAGTTTCTTTTAACTTTGGTTCAGGACCAACGTCAGCGGGGCAGGGTTCTGCATGTGCATGCTTATTAGATTTAGTTAATTAACTTTGGCAGTATTTCGCACCTATAATCTTATACCGCAAATTAACGTGCTTGTGTATTTTGTGTCGCGAGTATTTTTAATGTGATCGTTTGCATATAATTTTTTTTTCATTCTCTAAGCAATTGTATATGAATATCACCTGCAGCTCTATTTAGTGTGTAAACGAGTAGTATCTCTTGTTCAGATAGTCCGGTGGAGACTCAGTCGGCTGCGTTATCCGACAGTAAAGTGTGACACCGTATGCTGCCCACATATGAGGGGCAATTGTCTATGCGCCTAGAGAGCGCCGGATCTGTTTAAATCTCGCAGAACGTTATTAAATGTTGTGTTGTGTATTTGAGAATCATGTGTTATTTGCGAAAGTGAGTGTTGTACTGGCTGGTTGGGGATTGAATGTACCGGAGTAAGATCCGGACCACTACACTCAGTCACGAATTGGTGATTGCGGGTGAACCTCATCACAACTCTGATCCCAAAGTATCATTTTTTTTAGATTATTTTATTTTTTATTTGTTGTTGTTATTTTGTTCACAAGGTGGATTCACCCAAGCCTGTTATGCTTCGGGTCATTCTTCAACTTTTCATTTTTTATGTTCTGGTGTGAATCTTTGAGTGCAGCAGTGCACCTGAGATTCTCACCTGGTGCCGCGGCCAACTAAATTGTACTTCAGGTCTCAAGCACCGTTACCGGCAGACTCGGCAGGAACACTGCTAGTGCCGTGTAACATTACAAACCTACTCAAAAAAAAAAATAAGCTCCAAAAGAAAATTAATTGACTAATTCACTTACATTAATGACAAAAAAAAAAAAAATCGCTGCGCAATTAGTTTTACCATGAACGTGAATCAAATTTTCGAGGCTTTCTGGCTCAGCGTCATTTGAAACTTATAACCCAAAAACCGTAAAATCTGTAAAAGTACGGAAGTTAAAAAAAAAAGGCGGGCACTTTTAAAAACGGAAATTGCCTTAAAAGACGGACACCTACCGGCAAATTTGCTGCAATTTAATTTGAGCAGCCCCGGTGACGCAGTGGTCTAAGCGATGGCCTCTGATCATTCGTCCGAAAGGGGTCTGGGTTCGAATCCTGGTCAGGCATGGATGTTGTGTTTATCTTACGGCACTGGCTCTCTCCCATCCCTGGAACCAGTGACCCTAAATTATAGGGACGGGTGACTGCTTATAGCCCATTGAGTTGCTCACGGTAGTCATTAAACCTCCAATAAAAAAAAATATATATTTTCAGAAATTTTCCGTGAACTCACACCACTTGTGCTTTTTTTTTTTTTTTTTTTTTTTTTGTGTAGGACAGCATTTAGTCATGGGCAGTGACGTTCCCCTCCACACTTTCTCTGTTACCTCCATCCGCCAGTGGTAAAGACGTTAAGTTTGCCCGATGTTCCTCTTTTTTTTTTTTTTAATTGGAGGTTTAACGACCACCGTGAGCAACTCAATGGGCTATAAGCAGTTGCCCGTCCCTAATTTAGGGTCACTGATTCCAGGGAAGGGAGAGAGCCAGTGCCGTAAGACAAACACAAAAATCCATGCCTCACCGGAATTCGAACCCGGACCCTTTTCGGACGAACGATCAGACGCCATCGCGTAGACCACTGCGCCACCTTGTTCATTGACGTCCGTGTTTATGACATGTCTATCAAACAGGTATCTTGTTGACACTAGAGAAACAATACACTGCTGAAAGGATGGCGCCGAGACTGCCTTCTAGAGCCACTTCTGATGAAATAGCGAAAATTTTATAACGGGGCTTACTTTTTTATCTCTTCTGGATCCAGTTCGTTTGTCTTTTTATTTATGGCGAATTGCGGAGTTGCAGAATGCATAATTAAATATCATACGTGTGCAGCGCTCGGTGAATCAAGGCCGTCTAGGAAGTATAAGGTCATAACATTAGAAAGATGAATTCCCTCCGTTTGTGACGTCATTCTCACCTTACACGCCCTGATACGTCGATGTCGCATTTGACGTCATACACGCCAGCGTTGGAAACCAATCGGAAGCTTTGGTTTCGTCGTGACGTCACTAAAAGAGGGAATTCATCTCTCTAATGTCATGGCATTGTGTTTTCTACACTGCATTGGTCCAATTCAGCTAGTATTTCGCAGCAATATAATATTAGCCAAAATTAACTCGTCATGCACGCCAGCGTTGAAAACCAATCAGAAGCTATGGTTTCCGCGTGACGTAACTAAAAGAGGGAACTCATCTCTCCAATGTCATGGTATTGTGTTTTCTACATCGCATTGGTTCAGTTCAGCTGGTGTTTCGCAGCAATATAATTATTAGCCGAAACTAACATGTCACACACGCCAGCGTTGAAAACCAATCGAAAGCTTTGGTCTCCGCGTTACATCACCAAAACAAAGAACTCAACTCTCTAATGCCATGGCATTGTGTTTTCTAGATCGCATTGGTTCAGTCCAGTTCGTATTTCGCAGCAATAATATTAGCCAAAACTAACACGCCACCCACTAGTCGAGCTGATTGGGTCTAGGTTCGAATCCTAGGGCGAAACGTCGATGTTGTGTTTACGCATTCCGCGTTGTTGTTTTTTACAGTATCCTAGAACTTGTGCCTCAAAATTAGCGATCCGGGACTCTTTACAGCCTTAGGTGCTTATATGCAGTTAAACCCTTCCAAAAGAAGAGTCTTACTGCCTATAATCAGGGCCGTAGCTACTGGGAGGGCAGAGAGGGCGGTTGCCCTCCCAGAATGGTCATTCCAAGGGCGTAAATGCCTGCTCTGGGAGATGTAAAAAACAGAAATCGTAACTAAAAGAGAAAGCTACACCCTTCAGCATTTTCTTTTTAAATACTTGAGTTAGTCTCATACAGTATTCCATGCAGTTAACCAGGGTACAGAGTAACATACACCATGAGGTGTGAACATCTCATATCCATGAAGGGAATTTCCCAAAACAGTGATTGGAGGCATAGAAATTAATACGTCTAATGATAAATTAGCTCTTCGTTGGAATGAAGAGCTAATTTATCATTTGTGTTCTGTCGCAGAAAGTTATCTGAGCGTTTAACCTTGAACGCACTTCTTTTCCAAACCCTACCCCTAAAGGTTCTTTACGTTTTTTTCCGATACTCATTCGTTCTGCGTTGGTTTGTTTTTCGTTCAGCATTTCTGTGAAGTATTATGTTGTCGGCGTTCTCATAACGTTTACGCTTTACTTGGTATTTACAATTTGCGGTTCTTGGATATTTGCCTAGTTAATTTTGCAGTTTTAATAAAATTGCTCGAAGGGGCGTAATTTCAAGTTTTGCCCTCCCATACAAAAGCAAAGCTTGCTACGGTCCTGCCTATAAGCGTCTAAGGCTGTAAAGAGTTCTGCCTATAAGCACCTAAAGTATGGTAACTTGAAAGCAAGTGCTTCCAAGTTACCATAGTGAAGTTATTGACTAAAACCTGTATAAATAAAATGTCACGCACATGAAAAACAAAAACGATTGCTGTATGAGTAAGCAGTGAAGAACGGCATGGTGTTTTAGGATAAGATTATACATTCATCATTGGCAAAGACTTTTATATCTCAGCCTTCGTGAAATGAACGCCCGATATTTCTGAGCTGCTGTAACGAATTTCCTGTTCATCATATTCTAAAACGAGAACATCGAAGTCATGATGTGCACATATCTCATCTTCTCCGCGATGATCGTATTATTATTGTGAACCGGAAATTTCCACTTCGAGGATCTTTCCTTGAGCTTTCACAGAATGACGTCACAAACACTAGTAATGAATGGGATTGCTGAAAAAAAAAAAAAAAAAAGATTGACCCGGATGGAGTCCGCAGCTCCGCCAAATATGGATCCGTCTATGCTGACGGTTGGGGCCTCCTTTTGACACTGAAACATCCTTCCCCCGACCGGAAAGCTTGTCCCCCTTTTACATTGACGTCATAGGCTGCTGAGTCGCCTCACGTGCCACGTTTCGGTTTTTATTTCTCCGTCGCTCGAAATGTTTTATTCCATTGTCGACAGAGGATCTCTCAATTACTCTTTTATTTCACTTGCAAATAGATCAGGTCGCTCGAGCTGCGTGAATAGAACGGAAGTGGAGTTTTGTGAAATGCGGGATCACGTTTCTGGAAAGACACGCGCACAATGCTTACCAGTGGTTCTCAAAAAACTTTTTAATGGGGTTTCATTTCTGCTAAGAAAAGGGATTTGAAAATGGTATTTTTTTGGTTCCGTTTTTCAGCATGCACAAGAGATTCGTACAATCCGACATTTCGTAAGTAGGACTCTACGATAATTTTTTGATAAGGAGAATGTTAATATTTATCACCATGGGCGCCCAAAGCTCAGTTTTTCACGAGGGGACAAGCAGAAATTGAAACTGCACTGCAAAAAATAAGTGGTGTAAATTCACGGAAACAATTCTGAATATAACGTGCAGCAAAGTTGCCGGTAACTGTCCGTCTTTTAACGGAATTTGCGTTTTTAAAAGTTCCCGTTTTTTTTTTAACTTCCGTATTTTCACAGATTTACCGTAGTCAGTAATTCCGTCTATTTCAGAAAAGTCCGTTTCAAGTTTTTCTGTATTTAGATTGAAATTTTGGAAAATCTAGCAAGCTGAATATTTCCGCAAGAGAATCCATTAGCACCGGTGTCGTCGCATTTGTGACCGGGGTAAAAATGGTAGTACATGCGACCGGCTTGGGCAAAGAGCAGTGGGGAAGAAAGGAGGGAGGCAGGGTGGGAAGATTAGGTGCTGACCACCTGGGGTCTTCCAACTGTCAATGCGACCGGGGTTGAAAGGTCAGATGGTAGCAAATACTCGCTTTGGATGGTAGGTGGGTTCAGGGCCGAGCAGATCACGTTTGTAGGATTTAATTGAATAAACAGTTTTCGCACTCTTTAATTTCTCTCACTTTATATATGAATTACCATTGAAATTCTTGCAGTAACAAAATTTTTTAATTTTGTCATCGATGTAAAAGATGCTTTCGTAATTACTTCGTTTTTCATAGTCTTGAAAAAAATCTAAATTTGGGAACATTTGGATTTCCTTTCTTACTAAAAGTGAAGAAACTTACAGTTAATTCTGAATGCAGCAATCGCAATAAAATTTACACACGAATGAAATGAAATCTCAGGTAGTTTGTCGTAGAGAAAGTATTGCTTGGGAAAAGGAAGTGTTTCAATTTTTATATACAGATCAAGTTTTACTAGGGGTATCTTCAGCTGCAATCAGGAACATGATCAAATTTTTTTTTTTTTTTTTTGATTGTAGGTTTATTTTTTATTTTTTATTGAGGTTTAACGACCACCGTGCGAAACTTAGTGCGATATAAGCAGTCGCCCGTCCCTAATTTAGGACCACTGGTTCCAGGGAAGGGAGACAGCCAGGGCGGTGAGACAAACACAACATCCATGCGTCACCGGGATTCGAACCCGGACACTTCTCGGGCGAATGGTGATTATTGAGCCGCCGTCCCATTAGACCACTGTGCTAATGGGGCGGCGGCTCAATAATTTTCAATTATCTTTAAGAGAAAGTGCAATGTACTGTTTTATGATATTATTTCATAGGATTTCTAAATATAAAACTTACTATAGATAGCTACAGCTGCCCAGCAAAAACAGTCTTGGTGGGCCACTGCTGGCTGCCAGCACTGGCACATCACTATGTTGCCGTTACATGAACCGTCAATAAAATGTTCCGGCGGACACCAGATGGGCCAGCAGCTGGCCAACAGTTGGCACCCCATCATCTGTCATATGCCAAAACAGGGCCATCAGTTATCCATCACAGGCAGTGGCTGCCACAAGCGGCCCTTAAGAGGCTCTGCAAGTATGTGCCATAAATGATGGCTAGCCTATGAGGTCCGTCAGTGTCCTGGCAGTGGCAGCCGGCAATCACGTGCACTGTAAAAAATTGCCATGAATAATCAGTGTTTCACCCGGATTAAGACTGTTTACAGATCGTAAGCATGCCACCTGGTGGTCAACCATACATTTTCGTTAGATAAAATACATGTTCACGGTGTTTAAACTGTTTGAACTGTTACTGTATTTTGACCTTGACAGTCTGGCAACGTTCTTCTTAAAGTGGCTATATACCTGTTTTTTCACGTGTAATCAGTCGACCGGCAACACCTCTGTGGGCACCACGTTTTTATTTCTCGGTCATTAGACTGTTAATGAACATTTCGGTTCATTGACTGGACACTCAGATGCCAGTGTATCTACCGTAACTTGACCCTGCAATTTTTTACAGTGTGACGTAATTGATGGCTTGCCGAATGTTGTCCGTCAATTTCTCTGTAGTAGTAAAAAAAAAGATCATCCCAGTTCACCAAAGGTACAACTGCTTTTTTTCCGAACGAAACTCCTACATGATGTTACAGCGCTGAGGATATTTCCTCAACAGGCTAAACAAATCACCCGATGGATCTGACTGGTGTCGAACCGAGGACTGCTGGTGTGCGAAGCGGATGCTCTAAGCACTAGACTATTTTACTACGCGTGACCGGTCGCTTGGAGGTGAGACCCTCTCCTGAACTATGTGAAACTAAGGGTTCTCTTTATTAATTTCAGAATATTGCGAGTTCGTTTTTGTAAATGCACATTTCACATAATTCATAAATTTATTTTTTCAACGTAACGATTTTTTAAATTTAATTTAAGGGAACTTCACTCACTTTCAACGAGTATGTCACCTTAAAAGACTTTTTCCAAAGTTTTGTGTTGTCCTTCTGGTCTTGAAAGGCGATTGTTTAATTAATATATTTACATATTCATGTCATATTTTGTTGCAGTTTTAACTTTGTATCTTGTTTATCCACGGTCCGAAGTTACATTTGTTTTAAATCGGAATGACATTTTATTTTACTTCCAGATATTTTAAGCAGCAAATTCCTCCAATCTTGTGTATTCAACGCATGAATGAGTACATTATATTCACATAGCATTGCCCTTTTTTTAATTTTTGATAATTTTGTACTCATATAATTCTTTTTTTTCCAACACAACGTTTTTTCAATGTCTTTCCGGGACTTCTATTTGAAGCAGTTTAGTGCATGAAGGTTATACAGAAATTGTTTCTTGTTATTCATGGGAATGGAGTGAGTGTGTTTCATGGCTGTTTGTATTCTCGATTCTTCGTATGTTAGTGCAGAAATTTTGCTACGAATTGAGTTTCTATAAATATATGAGACTAATTGACTATTTCTTACAGTTCATTAATTTTTTCTATAATTTTCCTCTAACGGTAATCTTCGTCGACACGGCGTTTCATTAGAAAATTAATGTCTCTCTACATATGGCTTTTTTTTTTTTTTAACATCCACTAAAACAACACGATGGTGAGGGCATCGTCTTCAAATAACTGATACCACGAAAGATCATGCACGTGTTGTTTCAGCGCATGCGCAGTCCCTCTGCTTTCTCCTCCTGTTGGGGTTGCTTCGGTTGCCAGCTACGGGCCACTATTGCTACTTGCGTGGAGGGCAGTAGTATACGGCGGTGCTGCAGGGCTGTCACCAACGGATCGCTACCGTACTGTGAATGGCAGATTTCAGCCAGCAGTGACCCATCACTGCCAGCTGGTGGCCAGCAATTTCTCAACACTTGTGTTTTTGCTGGGTATTGTCTTAAGAACTCCTCAGACTAACACATAGACGTCGTACAATCACCTGTACAATAAATTAAGCACGCGTTTCTTACGGTGACACAATGTATAACAGCGGGTGCACAAAACGAGAGAAAAGAGAAAAAATATCCTGTGATACAGTAACAAAAATTCATGCGATATACTATCCAAAATATCCGATGTCACTACAGAACGTCAAAATCAAATACTTCGACAGACTATGGAAATTTAACAGTTAATCGAACTTCGAAGTATTCCCGTGAATCTCTCCTATATTGCCAGAAATGCTTCATTTTATAATTCATGCGATGCATTATCCACAATATCCGATGTCGCTAAAAATCAAATACTTCGACAGACTATGGAAATTTAACAGTTAATCAAATACTTCAAAATCAAATAGTTCGACAGACTATGGAAATTTAACAGTTAATCAAATACTTCAAAATGAAATACTTCGACAGACTATGGAAATTTAACAGTTAATCAAATACTTCAAAATCAAATACTTCGACAGACTATGGAAATTTAACAGTTAATCAAATATTTCAAAATCAAATACTTCGACAGACTATGGAAATTTAACAGTTAATCAAATACTTCAAAATCAAATACTTCGACAGAATATGGAAATTTAACAGTTAATCAAATCCCCAAGTATTCCCGTGAATCTCTCCTATTGCCAGAAATATTTCGTTTTATAATTCATGCGATGTACTATCCACAATATCCGACGTCGCTACAGAACTTCAGAATCAAATACTTCGCCAGACTATGGAAATTTAACAGTTAAACAAACCTTCAAGTATTTCCGTGAATCTCTTCTATTGCCAGAAATGTTTCGTTTTATAATTCATGCGATGTACTATCCACAGTATCCGACGTCGCTACAGAACTTAGGAATCAAATACTTCGCCAGACTATGGAAATTTAACAGTTAAACAAACCTTCAAGTATTTCCGTGAATCTCTTCTATTGCCAGAAATGTTTCGTTTTATAATTCATGCGATGTACTATCCACAGTTTCCGACGTCACTACAGAACTTCAGAATCAAATACTTCGCCAGACTATGGAAATTTAACAGTTAAACAAACCTTCAAGTATTTCCGTGAATCTCTTCGATTGCCAGAAATGTTTCGTTTTATAATTCATGCGATGTACTATCCACAGTATCCTACGTCGCTACAGAACTTCAGAATCAAATACTTCGCCAGACTATGGAAATTTAACAGTTAAACAAACCTTCAAGTATTTCCGTGAATCTCTTCGATTGCCAGAAATGTTTTGTTTTATAATTCATGCGATGTACTATCCACAATATCCGACCTCGCTACAGAACTTCAGAATCAAATACTTCGCCAGACTATGGAAATTTAACAGTTAGACAAACCTTCAAATATTTCCGTGAATCTCTTCTATTGCCAGAAATGTTTCGTTTTATAATTCATGCGATGTACTATCCACAGTATCCGACGTCGCTACAAAACTTCAGAATCAAATACTTCGCCAGACTATGGAAATTTAACAGTTAAACAAACCTTCAAGTATTTCCGTGAATCTCTTCTATTGCCAGAAATGTTTCGTTTTATAATTCATGCGATGTACTATCCACAGTATCCAACGTCGCTACAGAACTTCAGAATCAAATATTTCGCCAGACTATGGAAATTTAACAGTTAAACAAACCCTTCAGAATCAAATATTTCGCCAGACTATGGAAATTTAACAGTTAAACAAACCTTCAAGTATTTCCGTGAATCTCTTCTATTGCCAGAAATGTTTCGTTTTATAATTCATGCGATATACTATCCACAGTATCCGAGGGCGCTACAGAACTTCAGAATCAAATACTTCGCCAGACTATGGAAATTTAACAGTTAAACAAACCTTCAAGTATTTCCGTGAATCTCTTCTATTGCCAGAAATGTTTCGTTCTATAATTCATGCGATGTACCATCCACAATATCCGACGTCGCTACAGAACTTTAGAATCAAATACTTCGCCAGACTATGGAAATTTAACAGTTAAACAAACCTTCAAGTATTTTCGTGAATCTCTTCTATTGCCAGAAATGTTTCGTTATATAATTCATGGGATGTACTATCCACAATATCCGACGTCGCTACAGAACTTCAAAATCAAATACTTCGCCAGACTATGGAAATTTAACAGTTAAACAAACCTTCAAGTATTCCCGTGAATCTCTCCTATTGCCAGAAATATTTCGTTTTATAATTCATGCGATGTACTACCACAATATACGACGTCGCTACAGAACTTCAGAATCAAACTCTTCGCCAGACTATGGAAATTTAACAGTTAAACAAACCTTCAAGTATTTCCGTGAATCTCTTCTATTGCCAGAAATGTTTCGTTTTATAATTCATGTGATGTACTATCCACAGTATCCGACGTCGCTACAAAACTTCAGAATCAAATACTTCGCCAGACTATGGAAATTTAAGAGTTAAACAAACCTTCAAGTATTTCCGTGAATCTCTTCTATTGCCAGAAATGTTTCGTTTTATAATTCATGCGATGTACTATCCACAGTATCCGACGTCGCTACAAAACTTCAGAATCAAATACTTCGCCAGACTATGAAAATTTAACAGTTAAACAAACCTTCAAGTATTTCCGTGAATCTCTTCTATTGCCAGAAATGTTTCGTTTTATAATTCATGCGATGTACTATCCACGGTATCCGACGTCGCTACAGAACTTCAGAATCAAATACTTCGCCAGACTATGGAAATTTAACAGTTAAACAAACCTTCAAGTATTTCCGTGAATCTCTTCTATTGCCAGAAATGTTTCGTTTTATAATTCATGCGATGTACTATCCACAATATCCGACGTCGCTACAGAACTTCAGAATCAAATACTTTGCCAGACTATGGAAATTTAACAGTTAAACAAACCTTCAAGTATTCCCGTGAATCTCTCCTATTGCCAGAAATATTTCGTTTTATAATTCATGCGATGTACTATCCACAATATCCGACGTCGCTACAGAACTTCAGAATCAAATACTTTGCCAGACTATGGAAATTTAACAGTTAAACAAACCTTCAAGTATTTCCGTGAATCTCTCCTATTGCCAGAAATATTTCGTTTTATAATTCATGCGATGTACTATCCACAATATCCGACGTCGCTACAGAACTTCAGAATCAAATACTTCGCCAGCCTATGGAAATTTAACAGTTAAACAAACCTTCAAGTATTTCCGTGAATCTCTTCTATTGCCAGAAATGTTTCGTTTTATAATTCATGCGATATACTATCCACAGTATCCGATCCCACAATATCCGACGTCGCTACAGAACTTCAGAATCAAATACTTCGCCAGCCTATGGAAATTTAACAGTTAAACATACCTTCAAGTATTTCCGTGAATCTCTTCTATTGCTAGAAATGTTTCGTTTTATAATTCATGCGATGTACTATCCACAGTATCCGACGTCGCTACAGAACTTCAGAATCAAATATTTCGCCAGACTATGGAAATTTAACAGTTAAACAAACCTTCAAGTATTTCCGTGAATCTCTTCTATTGCCAGAAATGCTTCGTTTTATAATTCATGCGATATACACTGCCGGACAATTGCTAAGGACGGATGACAATAGCAACGATAGCAACCATAAAATGGAAGGCAGGAAAATGTGGAAATTAGCATAAGTGCGGGATACAGTAAGACATGTTGTGCGTATGCAAATTTTGGATTGCCGAACTTGTTCGTGACGTCTTAGCTCTGATAAGAGATATAAAGGATTTGACGCGTATTGACCGTTGTTGTTCAAACGCAAAGTTGAAAGGGAAAGAATCAATTGACGAACTTGCAATTTTCAGTATGTCTTCCCGACATCACATAGATGATTTTACGCGTGGCCATATTATTGGCAAGATTGAAGAAGGGCGAAAAATAACAGATGTTGCCAGGGAGTTCGACGTCAGCCACAGTGTTGTTTCAAGGTTTTGGAAATCATTTCAAACAAATGGAGAGTGTAGCAAACGTCACGAGGGAGGTCGTGTTCGCAGTACGACACCTGCAGAAGATCGGTACATAGTGCTATAAAAAAAGACACCGGCGCAGCACAGCTAGTGAGGTAGCAAATCAGTTTATGGCTGCTACTGGCAAGCGGATCTCCCGAAAAACTGTCGCCAGACGTTTGCATGAAGGAGGACTATACGCCCGCCGTCCTGTTGTGTGCATCCCATTGTCCAGACGTCACCGTACCGCCCGTTTGCAATGGTGCCATCAACATTGCAATTGGACTGATAACGACTGGTCTGCTGTCCTCTTCTCAGATGAGAGTAGATACAGTCTATCATCTGATTGTCGACGACAACTGATCTGGCGTGATAGTGGTACTGCATATTGTCCAGCAAACATACAGGAAAGGGACCGATATCCGACATGTAGTGTCATGGTATGGGCTGGCATCATGATCAATGGCTGTACGTCCCTCTATGTGCTTCCAACTGGGACTATGACTGGCCAACGATTCATTAATGATGTTCTGCTACCTCATGTTCGCATGTTCCGTGGTGCTGTCGGTGGTAGATTCATTTTCATGGACGACAACGCAACATGTCATCGAACAGTCGCTGTCCAGGAGTGTCTTGAGAGCGAGGATATTCAACGCGTCGTATGGCCAGCACATTCTCCAGATCTGAATCCCATTGAAAATGTGTGGGATGCTATGGGGAGGAGTCTTGCTGGTCGCCAATGCCTTCCAATAAACAAGGAACACCCTTATCCGTGCACTGACAGAGGAATGGGATAAATTACCCCAACAGCTGCTTTATAATGTTGTGCAAAGCATGACACGATGTGTGGAATCTTGCATCGCCCTACATGGTGGCCATATCCCGTATTGATATCTTACGCCGGAAAGCCTGCGGACGGTAATTGCATTTTTTTCACGTTTACGTATTCTGCACAAAATGGCCTGTTTGTCCCTTGAACACGTTCCAAAGCCTTCTGGATTTCAGAGCACAATAAATTGTCTTTCTTGTAATGTCCTGGCATTCTGACATTATTTTATTTCACTTGGCATCCAACCACACTTACTTTTTTATGCGCTATATAGCCGTTTATGATCCGTCCTTAGCAATTGTCCAGCAGTGTACTATCCTCAGTATCCGATCTCGCTCCAGAACTTTAAAATCAAATAAGCACCCCGGACAAAAAATTACCGAATGCTGTCATCCGGAGGAACAGTTGGAAAATGGTCAGGCAGAGAAAAATGCGTGTATACAGTGCTGGAAAGAATGTTACCGTCGTGTAAAGAAATGAGAAAATGCAAACAATAGATGACTGAGTTAATGGGGCGAACTGTTCAAATAGTGCTAAAAGAAGTTTCAAACCATTCTAAAATAATAATGCGATAAAAATGTTTGCGGAAAAAAAATAAAAAGAAGAAAACCGAATTAACTACATTTGCAGTTGGAAAAAATGACAAGGTCTGGAACGTTTCCCGAATAGTATGTAAATTTGGTTGTTTTATGCATGTGTAGGAACAGGCGCCTTGATAAGCAGAGCACGTGGCAACGTCAGTGTTGGCCTTGAGAAGAGTATTGCTATGGCGAAGGGCAAAAAGTTGTCGGATTTTGAACGCGGTAAAATACAAGGATTGCATGCGAGTGGGAAGAGTGGTGCGGAAATTGCATAGGTTATAGGCCGATCCAAGACCGTAGTGAACAATTATTTGCGAAATCCATCTTCTTATGGACTAAAGAAATCTACAGGTAGGCCAAAATCAATTTCAAATCGCATGAAACGTACAGTTTGTAAACTTGCATGTGCTAACAAAAAGTCGTCCAGTGAAATTGTTCGTGAACTGAACTTGTTCTGCAGTGGCCGAACTGTAGGAAATGTTTTAGCCAGCAATTCGAACATCCAATACATTAATCTAAAGCCAAAACCCTACCTGAATGCTAAACATATATGTGCTGGAGTAGAGTTTGCAAAAAGACATTACTTTCGGAGATAAGTGGAAAGACGTGGTCTTTTCAGATGAAAAGAAACTTAATTTGGACGGGCCTGACGGTTTTGCTAAATATTGGCATGATCTGCGGGAAAGAAAACCCTATTTCTTAAAGCGCAAATTCGGCGGAGGCTCTGTCATGGTTTGGGGGACATTTTCTGCTACTGGAGAAACCTCACTTGTGATTATTGACACAAAAATTAATTCCGACAAGTACCAAGATATGCTGGCGGATAATTTACTGCCTGTTGCTCCCCTTGTGGCATCGGGAGATTGGATTTTTCAGCAAGACAATGCCAGCATCCACAACTCTCGGTCTACTACAGCGTGGTTTGTAGCCAATGACGTTCGTGTTTTGTACTGGCATTCAAAGAGCCCCGATCTCAACCCGATGGAAAACCTTTGGGGTATAATGGTGCTCTCTGTCTACAAGGACTTCAGACATTTCCAAACAAACGCGGACTTTATTGCAGCCATGCAGACAGCATGGGCAAACATCGAAATTCCGACACTATCGAAACTTGCAAACTCTATGACTGATAGATTGATTGCAGTCATTGAAAAGAAAGGCAAATATTAGACTATTAAGTGCTAAATTGCTCAAACATTTATGCCGACCTTATATTTTTTTCCAAAATGAAAATGGTCTGAAAATTACAATTTTATATTTCATTGTTAATTATGCAACATTCGCATAAATATTTTGTCTGTACTGTGTTAAATTTTAGAACCACTAGAATTGTTCTTATGTAATAAACTGTTTTGTGTACGACCTTATGTTTTTTTCCAGGCTGTATAATGGAATGGAAAGTATTGTATGTTACTTTTTCAGCCTTGTCAGACGTGCATGCCTAATCAGTTTTATTGTTGCTTACAGGTAGTACCATGGGTAGAAAAGGTGACGTAGCAGAGTGGCAAAAGGGAGCTATCGTCTTTGGTCGTGAACATGGTCATTCGCTGAGGGAGGTGGCGGAGTTCGTTGTTGTGTCCAAGTCCACGGTCAGTAGTGTTCATTTAGCGTGAAAGGAGTCGGCCAGAGACAATTCCCGTCGGAGCAGCTGCGGCAGAAAAACCATCATGAGCAACCGTTATCGTCGACGTCTGGGGCGATTATCAACCACAAAATTACACTGGTGTGCAAAAATTAAGGACGACGAGGAGAAATTAGCATAACAGCGGAACGAGCAGGCAGAACGGACCGAAAGACCACTCAGGAGATAGACTAGGGTCCGGTACGGTAGGGCATGCGCATATATGCAGCATGACGTAGGGGAAGGGGGAGTGCTGAAGGGTATAAAGCACACGGACGGTGTACGCTCAGCAATTCGGTGAAAGCTATTGCACGGTGTACATCGGTTTGAACGACGTCGAGTTGCTGCCACCGTGTGATATGGCCAACAGGCAATCCAGTAGACATCTGGATGACTTTAACCAAGGTCGCGTCATTGGGAAGTTGGAAGAAGGTCGAAGTGTGACTAGTGTGGCCGAGGAGTTCGGGATCGCTCACACCATCGTTTCACGAACTTGGAGAGCATTTCAAACGACAGGAACAGCTGTTCGAGAGTTTAGCAGTGGTCGTCCACGAGCAACCACGGCGGCGGACGACCGGTATATTGTCCTACAGGAGAGAAGAGACAGACGGCAGACAGCGGGAGAAATCGCAAGACACATGCAACAGACAACTGGACGTACGTTATCGGGTTTTACCGTGGCCAGGAGGCTGCACAAAGGTGGTCTATTTGCACGACGACCACTACGGTGTGTGCCATTAACGCCTGCTCATCGGAGACGGCGGTTTCTGTAGTGCCAGGAACACAAGAACTGGACACGTCAGCAATGGGGGGTCGAGTTTTCTTTACGGATGAGAGCCGATTTAGTCTGACGAGAGATTCTGGACGTATACACATCTGGAGAGAGCAGGGAACACGCAATCACACCTCCAACATCATCAAAAGAGACCGGTTTGGAGGTGGCGGAGTTCTCGTTTGGGGCGGTATCATGATTGGTAGCCGCACTGACCTTCTCACATCTTCCAAGGAGGTTCCGTCACTGGTGTCCGCTATTGTACCGAGGTTCTCCTGCCTCACATGCGTCTGTTTAGAGGTGCTGTGGGTCCTGAATTCCTCTTCATGGACAGTGACGTGCCAACGTTTCAGAAATTGGGGGGGGCACAGTATTTTCTTACTTTCTAAATAAAGCTCCAAAACTATATCAGAACGTCGCGCTCTCGCATATATACAGGGTGCATAGGAAAGTCTTTTTAGCCTGAAATAACTTGCGAACGGAGAGGGGTACTGTTATGCAAGTGAGATAACGGTATAGTAAAGCGACAACGCCCGATCGAATGCAACCGATAGCAGCGCCCCTAGTTGCGAAATTCGGAAGTTAGCCATTGCAAATCGAAAACGAAAAGAGAGTGCAAAATTTCCAATTACAAAGTTGTATAGCATCAATTACTTAGTATACACCAAAGGACTCTTTGATCCTCGGTCAGGCCAAAGCCCGAGCGCTCGGTTTACTAAGTTTTGGCGTGAGTGGGAGAACCCCAGGTTGCCCACTCAGCACTGAGAGAGATGTCAGCTACCCACAAGGGTAAAGCGATTCCAAAGGGGTCAGCACCTAAACCGTCCGGGTCAACCCGGACTCTGAAGGTAGTGGCCGAGAAACTACCTAGCCCTGTCGGTAGTTCAAAGGGGCCTTGCCCCACTTCCGATACCAACCGGAAGGTAAAGTCCAGCGCCAGGATGAGGCCTTCAAAGACTCTTCCTGGAGCGAAGGGCTCAACGGCCACTACACCCACGAAGGGGGCCTCCCCTTCGACTGAATCTACTCAGTCAAAACGTATTGAAGGCACGTCCTTGCCCCTTCCGCCCATGGCAAGCAAGGGGACATCATCGCCCCAACCCGAGTTCTCTCGGGTTTCTGAGGGGTCGTCTGCTGGCCCTCCAGAGGCAACTAGCTTCCCAGGGAACCCCCGGTGCCAACACCAGAGGCCTTCATAAGCCGCATATTCTCTTTCCTATGGGAAGTAGAGTCCGCTATTAGGGATTCTCGGGTCACTTCCCCAGGAAGAGAACAAATCGAAGCGGGCCTAAGGGGAATCCACAGAGCTTGCGTCGCACAAGTACATGAGACGGCAGCCCTAGAAAGTAGGCTGTCCGTTCTACTGGAGTCGCGCTACAAGGCCGACGCCAAGGAGACTTCCTATGCCGAAGTGGCTAGGAAAGGGGCTAGTACGGCGAAAGGGCCTTCGTCCTCTCCAAGTGAGAGAAATAAAAAGAAAAACTCGGGGGACAAGACACACGTGCTCCTGGTCTATCCCACTGTCGAGAGTACGTCCTCAAAAGACGTGAAGAGGACCCTGAGAACTGCAGTGAATCCAACTAAACTGCAGATAGGGGTCAAGAGCATTCGGAACATTAGGAAAGGTGGGGTTGCGGTGGAGTGTTCCCGTCCCGAGGAGCTCGACCGCCTCGCCCAGGAGTTGAGCAGCAATCCGTTGACCAAAGATTGCACGCTCCCTCAACCCCACGAAAGAGACTTCCCGGTTGATAGTTTACGGGGTCGACGATGATCTCTCGGGCAAGGAGTTAGAGGAAAGGGTTCCTGGGCAGAACCCCGAACTGGACAACGCGTTTACAGCCCGTTTCCCCATCAAGGGTAAGGGAGGCAGGGTCCGCTGGGTGGCAGACGTGGAGCCCAAGGCCTTCAAACTCTTGATGAGGCGGAAGACACGGAACTTGGGTTGGATCAGTGCTACGCCTGAAGGAGTATTTACGCGAAGTCAGGTGCTTCCGATGTAATGACTTTCGTCATTTCCGGAGCAACTGTCCTGAGTCCGAAAATAGGTGTGGCAATTGCGGTGTAGTTGGGCACCAGCAACACCAGTGTGCAGCCACACCGAAGTGCAGCAATTGCTCAGCTGCAAATGCTAAGTTCCGCCCGAGGCTAGATGATACACACTCTAGCTTTAGTAAGACGTGTCCGACTTATTAGGGAACTTCAGCAACAAAAAAGTCGGGTCAACTATGGTTGACAGATAGTGGTACCCTCAGAGGTACGTCACTCTCGATATTGAGTTTGTTGGTCTTTTGACCTAGGTGTTTCTGATGACCCTGGCCCGGGGTCATCACCACAACACTGGCCCTAGTCCTGTGGACCATGTAAATAAATAACCGTGTGTGTTTAATGGGATTCTGGGTTGAATGTTTGTGAGAAGGGTGCATGAGACCCTCATTCTATCAAAGTGCTTGTACTTACTTTTATTTTTATTAGATACCAAATAAAGGACTCTAGTCCCAAAAACTCGCGTTGGCGGACGATCTCCCGGCCACGAGATGAGAAAAAATATCGAAAATTTGTTTGCCCCGCCCGCCCATAGCACGTCGCACACACGGGCTATGATCGAAGGGTGTAAGTTACTGGTCCCGTGGGGAAGGCAGATCCCCACAGGTCCTTGGACCGAATCTGTCCGAGTGAAAGACTGTGGTTTCCGATGTCTGATGGGCTAGCTATCGCAGCTCCGTCAGGAATCTGATTAATTCCAAACTCGTGAAAGAGTTACACATTTCCCTGTGAAATCTGAAAACTAGACGGTACAGGTACAGTCATCAGCCTAAGTTAGTACACAACGACATTTGTTTCACACGGATAAGATAAATTGTCGCCTGAATACCCGACAATGTCCGAAATCGATGCGCGATCTTTTGTGTGAACGTTTGAAGGGAACAGGCATAGGTATGAGCAAATACACACAATTTATTGCATAAATGCGTACTTATGTAAATACAGTTTGATGACGTCAGACAAAACAAAACAAAAAAGGCAAACTGGCGCACAGTGATAAAAAGTTAATCTCGTGTATGTTCGAAGAGTTCGCCATTGCCCACGATACACATTTGTATTCGTGAAAGTAACGGTGGAACACTGCCTCGCCCGACCAAAGAATGTTGGATAAAAAGTCTGAGTCACCTTCAACATTAATCAACGCCCAGTTGCACCAATCAAATCGACGCTCATTGTCCCGTGGTAACAGTTCTTGCTGCGGAGTATCACGATAGGGATGCGCACCTTGAGCATGCAGTATTTGCCATATACGGCCCCGTGTTAAGCCACTCGCCCTGCTGATATCTCTTGTACTGCTTTGTGGATGGGCTAGTTCATATGCCAAAATATTCTCTGCCATTATACGCATACCTGCACCCACTGGTCTGCCAGTACGAGAATGACTTTTAGTGCTTCTTGTCTCCCTGAGCCGTCTCACAACACTTGCAATGGTAACCGCACTTGGATGTGGCCCAGCTGGAAAACGAACGGCATATTCCCGTGCAGCTAGCGCCGCGTTTCTTTGGCATTCGCCGTAAATAAGCACAATCTCGCAATATTGGGAGTTAGTGAAGCTCGCCATTCTCACACAGCGTACGTAAACCTAAACTTCTGATCAAGGTACGTCCTGCTACTGGTTTTCATATCGTAGGTACGGTACAACGTCACAATCTACATTTGCATACGGCTACATTTGCGAAATGTGAATATGCAGATACGAATCGTCGCGCATCGGTTTCGGACATTTGAGGGTATTCAGGCGATGATTTATCTTATCCGTGTGAAACAAATGTCGTTTTGTACTAATTAATTGATGGTCTACAACTTTGAAATTGGAAATTTTGCTCTGTCTCTTTTCGTTTTCGATTTGCAATGGCTGACTTCCGTATTTCACTACTAGGAGGGCTCCTATTGATTGCATTTCGATCGGGCGTAGTAGCTTTACTATACCGTTATCTCACTTGCATAACTGTACCTCTCTCCGTTCGCAAGTTATTTCAAGCTAAAGGGACTTTCCTATGCACACTGTATATATACAGGGTTACTACATGTATGATGCAGAATTTAAAAAGAATCAGGCGTTTCATGAGTCTGATTAAGTGATTTCTGTTTTCTTTATGAATATTATAGTGAAGGCATTTGACATTTCATAAGCAATACTAATACTATGAAATATATGCAGTAGATTATATTTGTAAGTGAAGGGGGGGGAGGGCATATCCCAAAGTAGGCTCACTTAGGTACTTTTGTCATTATGAAGAAGTTCATTACGCTTGTATGACAGTATGTCAGTATGGTAAACGGTAAAAGTACCCCCGAAAACTGAAAAGCGGTAAAAATACTCCCAGAACAAACGGTTCACTGTAAACTGCCGCACAGGAACACTGATGTGTGGCAATTTATCGGCAACCCTGCCACAAATCTTTCAGCAACTTGGCCACAAAAGTTCAAGGGGGGCTATAAAGATTGCTGTTTCTTAGCCTATATTGAGAACTGAATTGGGAATTCCAAACGAATTTCGAGAAAACGTTCCATGTACGTCAAGCCATAATTGTACTTTAATTTGAAGAAATAAATTGCCGAGGATCCGAGGCACACTTGGTTTGGGGGCCTCTACCCCCAACTTCCGTAATATTATATTCTGGGCCGCTGGAGTCTGTCAGTGTATCCAATATGTTCCCCTTGAAGCGTCCGCGAAGTCCGTGAGCTTTGGGGGAGGCTTTCCCCAAAATGTTAAAATGGACGAAGAGCTGTAAACATTAGGACCATGCTTTACATAACGATTTTGTACACGACCACGAATTTTCAGGAGGGTGGGGTTAATCCTCCCAGTTTCTAAGAGCTCTTCAGAATATACAATTACGGAAGTTGGGGGTAGAGTCCTCCAAATCAAGCACCTCGTATCCCTTTTACAGACTTCACCAAATTTCTGGGGGAGGGGGAAAAGGCATACCTAGTCTGCCACTAAACACAACATGAAGCGTAGAAATTGCGAGCAAATCCCATACCTTGAACACTTGTCTGCGTTCTTAGAAACTTGGGGGAGGGTGAATTCACCCCACCCTCTTGAAAATTCGTGGTCGTATACAAAATCATTATATAAAGCATGGTCCTAATGTTTACAGCTCTTCGTCCATTTTAACATTTTGGGGAAGCCCCCCTCCAAGGACACGGACTTCGCGGACACTTCAAGGGGAACATATTGGATACACTGACAGACTCCAGCGGTCCAGAATATAATATTACGGAAGTTGGGGGTATAGGCCCTCCCAAACCAAGTGTACCTCGGATCCTCGGCAATTTATTTCTTCAAATTAAAGTACAATTATCGCTTGGCTTACATGCAACGTTTTCTCGAAATTCGTTTGGAGTTCACAATTCAGTTCTCTATATAAGCTCGGAAACGGTAATCTTTATAGCCCCCCCCCCCCTGAACTTTTGTGGCCAAGTTGCTGAAAGATGTGTGGCAGGGTTGCCGGTAAATTGCCACACCGGAACACTGCCACACATCAGTGTTCCTGTGAGGCAGTTTTCAGTAAACCGTTTGCTCTGGGGGTATCTTTACCGCTTTTCAGTTTTCGGAGGTAATTTCTCCGGTTTTTTTTTACCCACATCCCGTCAGTATGTAGGTTTCTATGGACTAAAAATAAGCGCAAAAACTACATTGCGGAAATCATTTTCTTAGAAAAAAGCAGATTACCAAATGTCTTTAAAATCAAATTATGAGGTAGGACGACAAAGTGCAATATTAGCAATTTTTTTCATAGTTTTCCAGATGAAAGAAGACAAAGAGTTAATATTAGCAATGTTTTTATAGTTTTCCTCATTAATGGTTCGGAACTAATCAGTAATCTGGGAGGATAATGATGCGTCATGTCTCAGTTTTTTTTTTTTTTTTTTTTTTTTTTGGAATACGTAAATATTGTGTGGGAAAATATCTTGTTTTAATGTAGTAGTGGATTAAAAACAGTTTTTAATTTCTAGCTAAATCCTTGAAACTAGCAGACCCAAATTTGCATATAATAGACATAAAACTATAAGAGGCAATAGGCAAAGCAAATTGCCTACTCGAGATTAGATGAAAAGATAATAAAATTTAAGTTTTATAAATTTATTAGGAATAATTGCCGTACTCTTAATAAATTTATAATTAGTAGTATTTTAACTTACTCCTGATTACAAATTATGATTATTTTAACTTACTCCAAATTACAAATTAGGAGTATTTTCCCTTAATCCTATAATTATAAATTACGAATATTTTAACTTACTCCTAATTATAAATTAGGAGTAGGTTAAAACTTTTGGTGAAAAGTCTTTATTAGACTTTTCACCTAAAGTTTTAAACTTGCTCTCGGATTTTCAACAGAGGCAAAATATTGTTACACAGACCCACCCTTAAAAAAGTCTGAATAAGCGCCAAGCGCCTGTTGGAATTTGCACCATACCAATGAAAATTCCTCACACAACCCACAATCAATATCACCAATTCATCATGATCTTACAACTGAATTCAAAATACTTTTATGTGAAACAAGCCAATGGTGCATTCCCCCAAAATATCTGTTCAAAAGGATTTTTAAAATGGATTTTTAAAATTTATAACATTTATTGATTCTGCTCACGTTTCCTTTTGCTTGTATGTTTCTCCATTCAGTCTTCAAAGATCAAAATTTTTCTCTGATCACGAAAACGATCTCGAAAACACTCCAAAAAAATTGCACTTTTGTAAGCGCGCATAAAGCACGGAAGTAAAACTGGTGTAGTATCTGAATACCGGATACACAGTCACAGTACGAATACGACGATGGACAATTGGACATGGAAGTGAAGATTGGGGTAAAGCATATCCCCTTCCCCCGGCCACCCACAAACTACAATGAAGATTGTTTCCTTCAGGATTCTCAGCCCAGAGGACAGGAAACCCAGATTGGGTAGTAAGCGGGCGCGGCAGTGATGAAAGGTCTTTACACTGGGAAAAAAGCAGCTCAAGGCCCCATCCAGAGTCCCAGAAAGTGTCTCCAGTGATGCCACACTTCAGACTATTGCTTTTCGCAGAAACGCACTTGCCGGCTGGTCTTGCCGATTAATGGATTAAGCTAAGAAAAGCGAGATGTTTGATAGGCGATAATACAACACTAATTGTTCAAGAACTAGGTAAACACGAACCCCCCTACCCCATTCGGTATATACGTATAGAACGGATTTCAAAATCACTTGAATGCAAAAGAAAAAATGGTGTGGACTGTCCCTGCCCCCTCTACACACATTCACACAGTTATTTGTTGTTGTATTTGTGTAGGTCATTCTCTCTCACTCTTCCCACCCCTACCCATTAACCAGTCGTAGAACAGAGCAGAAAAAATCAGGAGCACAGGGGAGGTTCTTTTCCCAGTATTATTTTGTTTTCTTTTTCTTTCCTTTACCATAAAGGTAAAAATGCTAATTAAAAACTGCTAAAATGCTATAAAGATCACCAGCATTTCGTTTGTTTTTTAAACAATTTGAAAGCTTTTTTTTTCTGTTAAATTAAATGAACCTATATTTTGGATGCTAAAACTGGAGGGAAAAAACATACAATCTGCCCCTCCACTTAGATTTCGGAGGGGGGGGGGCAGTCCCCCCTGTTGGAACGTCCCTGTTCATGGACGACAACGCTACACCTCATCGTACAGTAGCTGTCGCAGAGCTGTTGGAGAGTGAAGATATTCAACGCATGAATTGGCCCGCAAGGTCCTCGGACCTAAATCCAATCGAACACGTGTGGGACCTTCTCGGGAGACGCTTGGCAGCACGTCACCAGCCGCCAGCAACGATTGGCGCTACAAGAGGAATGGGCCGCGATGCCTCAACAGCTCCTTGACAACCTCGTCCTCAGCATGGACAGACGTTGTAAATCCTGCAACGCAGTCAGGGGTAATCATATCCCCTACTAAAGACTGGATTTTTCTTGGTATCCGCCAGTCACATGGACGTTTCTGTCTTCTGTCCAGTTGTGCTCGAAGCTACCTTTTCAATAAAGTGCCTTTGTATCCATTGGATTACTTGTTTGGACGGTTTTGCTCACTTGTCCCATATTCTTACATCTTGGGGATCTTATGGTATGATTTGAGTCGATGTGGAGCACTTCTGCACGGCGTTACATTCGAAAAACATTCTCGTCCTTAATTTTTGCACGCCAGTGTACCTTTCGTAACCGCTTTACGATTTATTTACTGTTGGTGTGAAGAGCCCACATCTATTGAGCGGTGCAAAAGGCAACTTGATATGTCAGACAAAACTGTAATTGACTGGAACAACTATATGAGATATTTGTGTTGAAATTTTGGATAAAAGAAAAATAAATAAATCGGAGGGCCGAGTATGATAGGGGAGATTGATGAAACAACTCAGGACGAATATTCCCACAGCAGTGGGTTTTTTGGGGGACCTTGTAGAGAGACAAATGAATGTTTTATAATTCAAGTTGCTGATCGAAACGCTTCGACATAAACGAATGCTATTGTTCACACACAATCTATAGAAAGGTATGGGGTTCTACAAAATGGCGCAACAAGAGACATCGTGGTACTGCACGTCATCATATTGAATCTTATTTGGCAGAGTTCATGTGGCGAAGAATGACACAAAGAGATGAAAACGTGTTTGAAGCCATACTTACCGCTATTGCTAATGTTTGGCCAACATCAGAAGAGTTGGACTGATGCCTCAGTATATGTTTATTTTCTTTACGTTGAACTGTTTGACTTTTGTATGTGTACTTGGCGTTGTTAGGCAGTAAATTTTCTTTTCTTTATATTGAACTGTTTGACTTTCGTATGTGTAATTTAGGCAGTAGGTGTTTCTTTTTTTATTATATATGAAAGTGTTTCACTCTTGTACGCGTACTTCCCGGTCTCTGCTGAGGTCCTCGGTTTAATACGTAAGTACCAACTTTTGGTCTTAACACCACTGGTTGAACTCTTTCGAGTAATCAATATTAGGACTAAGAGACTCCTTCTAGTCTTAAATGGGGGTCGTTTAACTCCCTCTCTCCCTCAAAAAAGCAAAGATCTGGGAACCGATACAACTCGTTTAAGCCTCTAAAAATAATGGAAAACCGTCGCGAATGTTTAAAATCATAGTATACCACATAAACGGTAAGGAAAGCTCACTCCCTTTCGAAACGCCGAGCAGTCCCATTAATAAAGGTGAAAGATTAAGCACAAGACAAAGAGAGTTGGAAGAATCTGCCTATTTCTTTCAGCAGCGATTCTCAATGTCACTGAAGACGCGCAAACACTTGCGTTCAAGAGCGTATACGGCCGACTCTGCAGAACAAAGGTTTCCCTCAGATGATCATTTGCTCGACATAATGTTTGTTTTGGCGCGAAGCCAACGGGTCCATTCTTCCGAACGAACAACATGAATGATTATGCCTTGCCCGTCACGTAATGATGTTGCACATCGGAAAACGTTAATGGAGTCATTCAGAGCTCGTAAGCGCATTAAAAATACATCACTTAAAGGAAATGAAAAACGGTTGTAAATAACCAAAGATCAACCGACTGTTTTCGAAAGCTTACCAAAATAGTATTATTCGACCACAATAATTTGATATCAGACTGTGGAAAAAGAACTCACTCAAAGAAAAATGTACGCAGTCGATACAGATTACGTCGGTCGGATATTTGTCGACCACGAAGCACCACTGCAGACTAACGGCAGCTGGTAGTCTACATCAATATTTTACATCTACGAAAATTAGAACGTCGTTGAAACAAACAAACAAGCAAAAAACGTACGTGCATCACTTTGTCCATCTGTTTCTTGGGGGCAGGTACTCCCGCCTAAAAAAAAAAAACATACTTTCTGGAATACACGCACTTGCGAGAATAAACTGGCATTGCATATAGGTTTTTAAACACTTTTTCCATAAAAAAAAAAAAAAAGTAGCCGTCCCGGTGGCACGAGGTGCAGGTTTCTAATCATTCGGGTTCGAATCCCGGTTGAGGCATGGATGCTGTGTCTTTCTTACGGCACGGGTTCCCTCCCTTTTCTTGGAACCCATTGCCCCAAATTTAGGAACTAACGACTGCTTATAGCGAATTGAGCTGCTCACGGCGGTCGCTAAGCCGCCAAACGAAAAAAGAATTGTTCTAAATTTTATGAATCATAACGTAGGAACAACAAATAAAAATAATGACTATGTTCATGGCGTTCAACTGCCACTTTTTCGAGGAAACGAGCTTGGCGCCTTTTAAATCTCACATCTGGATAAAATCTTACACAACAAAATGTTACGAAATTTTTAGCTTTTAGTATCATTTCAAAGTAAGGAATATTTAGCGGTAGGTCTTTTTCAGTCAGCATGGGAATGTTCGAAGAGTCTATCTACGGCGGCAAGGGTAATTTCTAAGAGCTGTAAAAAATTTTTGCCCAGGTAATCGGTCTTTGTGTTGAAGAGCCTGTTCA
The DNA here is from genome assembly GCA_039090855.1 of Macrothele yani. Lineage (NCBI taxonomy): Eukaryota > Metazoa > Arthropoda > Arachnida > Araneae > Macrothelidae > Macrothele > Macrothele yani. The sequence goes on from CM077011.1 coordinate 154,494,440, forward strand.
GAAAACGCTGAGTGCTTTTTTACCGATTTATTAGCCCACGTTACAATCATGGGCATTGTCATCCAAAAAGTGCATTGAGACGGCTAAATGAGTTTATTGATAAGGAAGCGTCGAAAAGGCCCGAGGGAAAGGGGATCAGAAAGGGGTCGAGACAAGGTCGGACACAGAGGTCACGGTCACTTTAAGAAAGGCAGAAGTTTGGAGAGAGGCAGCAGAAGAGGTCGTGACATGATGGTTTGAGAAGGAACACATTTTCGGGTCTCCTGACAAGGACAGTGAAAGAGAATGAAAATTTACGTAGAATTAGAGTAAGTACGGGAGAGCGAATATAATGAGGAAATATAATAAGCAGCGAGAGGACATAAACATTAAGTAATAATTTCGTAATATAATTCTAGGATAATCTGCATTATAAGTTTAAGCAAATAATAAATTAACAGAAACTGCAACTTTCTCATCTATTCATTTACTATAAATCTTCCGCAACGAGCGGCAATTAGGCTTAAACATCAAACCAAACGGGGTTTACAACAGAACGATAACAAAACCCTCTAACAAGAGTTAGCGCTCTTCTATTCAAACGCTTTTTCTGTTTCTGGACTTTTTTTTTTTCCTTTTGTTTCTGCTGAAACTAAAATAGAACATTTAATCAACAAATTTACACCAAATTTCAATTGCTATCAAAACTTTTACAAGAAAATTTGTGCATGTATTAGTGTAATTTTACAAAAATAGACTCATTATTTACGATCTCGGCCATTTAAAAACGAAAAATCTACTTTAGGAGGGACAGTCGCCACCCGATGGACCTGTCACTGGACAGGATTGGTGTATGGCAGTTTTTCAACTGATGATGGCGTTCACTTCGGCGTCGGATTACAAGCTGACTTACTGAGTATACAAGCGCAAGCGTCCGTTTTTCTCTTCTTTTTCTTTTTGATTGGGGGTTTAACGACCACCGTGAGCAACTCAATGGGCTATGAGCAGTCACCCGTCCCTAATTTAGGGCCACTAGTTCCAGGGAAGGGAGAGAGCCACTGCTGTAAGACAAACACAAGACCCATACCCCTCTGGAATTCGAACCCGGACCCAACTCAGAAGAATGATCGTAAGACAGCGCTTAGACCACAGCGCCACCTTGAGTAAGCGAGGAACGGCTGGCGTCCGTTACTCGGTTACTCAAGGAATAAGAATTTGAAAGTTAAATTATCTTCATTGTTATCGTTATTCTTTCCCCATTTTTTTTTTTTTTTTTTTTTTTAGTTTTGCATGGAAATTTAATGACCAAAGTGAGCAAATCCCAGGGCTATAAACTGTTGCTCGTCCCTAATTTAGAGCCACTGGTTCCAGGGAAGGGAGAGAGCCAGTGCTGTAAGACACAGAAACTATGAAAACAACTCCCCCCCCCTTTTTTATTTTTTTTTATTGGTTTAACGACCACCGTGAGCGATATATAGTGGACTATAAGCAGTCGCCCGTCCCTAATTTTGAGTCACTGGTTCCAGGGGAGGGCGAGAACCAATGCCGTAAGACAAACACAACATCCATGCCTCACCAGGATTCGAACCCGGACCCCTTTCGGACAAATGATCAGAGGCCATTGCTTAGACCACTGCGCCACCGGGGCGGCACTTCTGCTTTGCAGTGAAGGTTACTAACTTTACAAATGAAACTGCAATAACAAAAAAGGAATATATACATATATGTAAGGTCAGGTGATGCGCAACATCACAGCCTCTACTGACAAATGTCAACTCCGCCTTCTCGTGGTGCATCCTGTTCCCACTAAAGGGGCTCTGACGACCGCCAATAGCGGTATAACTACACCATCGGGATTAGAGGAAATGCTATCACACACTCACCAACCCGCTTGGCCAACGTGGCGAATTATGGCCAAACCCCTCCAAAATGACTCCACAACTTAAATCTTGGACCTCAGTCTCCGGCAGCTGGAATGTACCTGGCCAAGGCAGCGGCCAGTGCAACATGAAGGCAGAGGGTGCTAAGGTTTAAATATGCATTTATTAAACACTCGGAGTATCACCGAAGGATCGGACTAGGCTGCCATTTGATGATGACCTTGGCTACTTACAATGGACTCTCCCTATTTTCTGATTCAAGGCTTCTTGAATTGGAAGAGGAACTACAAAGGATCAAGTGGGACATCGTCGCGCTAAGTGAGGTAAGGAGAAAAGGAGATCTCATTGATCTCTTCTATTATCGTGGGACAGATCCTGGTAGAACTAGTGGTGTTGGATTTATAATAAACAAGAAACTGAAGGATAAAGTTGTAGAAGTCGAAAGTTCCTCTGACAGAGCTGCACGACTCTTTATCCAACTCTCAAGAAGATACCAGGCTCAGATTATTCAAACTTATGCACCCACCACAAGTCATCCTGAAGAAGAAATTGAAGAATTTTATGAGGAAATTCGTCATTTAAATAATAAAGGCAAGCAGCACTTGAAGATAATTATGGGAGATTTCAATGCAAAAATAGGGCAACGGCAACAGACTAAAACTTCAGTAGGTAAATTCGGTCACGGCAACAGAAACCAGCGTGGAAATACTCTCGTAGAGTTTGCAGAGGCAGAAGGGTTTTTCACCATGAACTCCTTTTCCAAGAAAAAGCCGCAAAGGAAATGGGCATGGAGGCATCCCAATGGATGGACAAGTGAAATTGATTTTATTATGTGTAACAAGAAATTTTTCATGGAAGACTGCGGTGTTCTGAACAAGTTCAACACAGGTAGTGACCATATAATGGTAAGATGTAAGATGCGCCTCAATGCTAAACTCCAGCGTGGCAACCTCATAAAACAGAAAAAGTGTATTGACGTGACCAACCTTAAAAAGCATCATAATACCTTCAAAGTAGAACTGAGGAACAGATTTTCTGCTCTAGAAGGTCTAACATAAGAAGAAGTGGACATCTCTGAAGTTAACAGAAAAGTAACCAAAGCTCTTATCGAAACAGCAACAAAATTAGCTGGGTTTAAGAACAAGTTGCATGTGAACAAATTATCAGGAAAAACAAAAAGTTGATGCAACAAAGAAGAGAGATGAGGACAACTAAAGAAGATATGACTTCCAAAGTGGAATATATAGAGCTATGCAAGACAGTACGAAAAAGTATCACTGAAGACGTAAGGAAATTCAACTGTGAACTAGTGAGGAAAGCAATTGAAAACAACCAAAGACTAAAGATAGCAAAGGGACATCTCAGTAAGGGAAGAAAACAGATTATGGCACTGAGAAAAGAAGATGATTCTGTAACAAGAAATAGAGGCGAAATTTTGACAAGAGTGAAAGATTTCTACTCCAAATTATATGAAAGGGATGATACATATACTCCAGACACCATGAAAGGTACCAGTACCAGAGTTCCTCCAGTCCTTCCAGCAGAAGTTGCACATGCAATCAAGAACATGAAGCAGGGAAAAGCTCCAGGAGAACATGGAATTACTGTAGACATCAAACAAGAAGCAAGTGGAGAATTTGAAACAGTACTCGCCCAAGTTTTCACTCGATGCCTTAATGAAAGGAAGATTCCTGAGGATTGGAACACCGCTACAATGATCCTGCTACATAAAAAGGGTGACATTGAGGATCTCAGGAACTACAGACCTATCAGCCTCCTATCAGTGGTTTATAAAATCTTCACTAAAGTTCTTTCACACCGCTTGAAGGTAACACTGGGCATGGCTCAACCGAAAGAATAAGCTGGATTCAGGAGTGGCTACAGCCCTATAGATCATATCCACGTAGTGAGAGAACTAATTGAAAGAGTAAGGGAATATGAACTTCCATTGTGCATGACTTTTATTGATTATGAAAAAGGCCTTTGATTCAGTGAAACCATCAGCAGTTACAATGGCTTTGAAATCCTACGGTATTGAAGATGCATAAATTAATATTAATAATAACATCTATGAAAAAGCAAGTGCAAAGATTCGGTTGTTTGAGAACACAGCACACATAAAAATTGGAAAGGGAGTGAGACAAGGTGACACCATATCTCCCAAGCTCTTTAATGCCGAGTTGGAAAATGTCTTTCAATCACTGAACTGGGAAAACAAAGGGATAAAGATTAAGGGAGATTATCTAGCTCACCTTCGTTTTGCTGATGACATAGTCATTTTGGCAACAACTCCATCAGAGCTGCAGAGTATGATCCAGGAACTTGCTGACAAGAGTAAAGAAGTGGGATTAAAAATGAACTTTCAGAAGACAAAAGTGAGGTACAATGCTTTTACAAGAAATTAAGATTTATCGATTGATGGAGAAAAGCTGGAGATAACAGATGCATACGTTTATCTTGGACAGCAGATATCAAGTGAGGGTCACATTGCTGAAGAAATTAATCAGAGTATAAAACTTGCCTGGAGAGCTGTTGGAAGAAACAGCATAATTTTCAAGAGCAATATGCCATTATGTCTTAAAAGAAAAGTGTTTGATCAATGCATTCTTCCAGTGCTTACGTATGGTGCAGAGACGTGGACCTTAAGTAAAAGAGACATACAAAGGCTGCAGACAACTCAAAGAAGCATGGAGACCACGGAACCTCAAACAATGTATGTATATACACTGAGTGGCCACTTTATTATGACCACCCCCTCAGTACTTCGTTGGGCCACCTTTTGCCTTTAATACTGCATCGTTTCTTCGTGGCATGGACTCCACGAGATGTTGATAGGTGGTTTGTGGAGTCTGAGACCATGCTTGATGAACAGCACTTTTCCAGGAGTGTGAGATTGCAGGGTTGTGGATCCAGCTGTCTGATGGCTCGTTAAACTTCATCCCACAAATTCTCAATGGGGTTGAGATCTGGAGATTGTGGATGTAAACTCACCTAAGCAAAGTAAACTCACCGGCATGTTCCTGAAACCAATCCTGTACAATACGAGCACAATGGCAGGACGCATTATCTTGCTGAAAGTAGCCATCACCATTGGGATAAACCATCCACATGACAAGATGCACTTGGCCCACAACGATGTTTAAATATGAGTCAAACGTTGATCAACACGAATTAAAGGGCCCAAAGCATGACAGGAAAACATTTCCCAAACCATAACGTTGCCTCCACCAGCTTGAAGGGCTGTAGCACGCATTTGGAGTCCATGCTTTTGTGCTGTTTCCGCCAAATTCTCACTCGGCCACTGGCATGGTGAAACTGAAAACGTGATTCATCGGTCCACATAATTTGTTTCCAATTATCGACTGTTCAATCCTTGTGCTCCTGTGCGAACTGGAGACATTTTCTCTTGTTAACTGCAGACAGCAAAGTTGTTTGAACAGGCCTTCAGCTGCCATATCCCATCCGATGCAGTGTAAGGCGAACAGTGCGTGCAGAGATCCTTTGAGGGGATCCTTGATTAAAATGGTCTGTAATTTGCTGCACTGTTGCCTGTTACCAGTCTGGACACTCTCCGTTCAGCCCGAGCAGTCACTAGTCGATGACGACCACACGTTGCACGTAGAGACCCAGTTTTTTGGCTGACAGTCCAGTCTTTAAACACTTTAACAAGAGCTGCTCTGGAACATTTCATGAATGCGGCGGTTTTGGTGATACTCGCTCCATGGCTGCGAGCTCCTACAATCATCCCACGTTGAAAGTCCGTCAAATCGAATTTTTTACCCATCTCGTCACCCAAAGATCACTTCTACTACTGTCGCAAGCACTAAGATTTCCCTTTTATATTAGGCTCGCCCTCTGGCGGCAACAGCGTGCAGCCATAGCTCATTTTCTTAAAACTGTCAGGTGGTCATAATAAAGTGGCCACTCAGTGTATATATACTAATAAAATTGATGCACGCTGAATTAGTTATGATACAATGTACAAACGTAGATTTTGCACAGAAGCGCTAAAGCACCAAAGCAGCACTCTTTTTTATCTACCGAAAAAGACCCCTGCTGTTTGCTAGTAAAAATCTACTCATCGTACTTTGAGTGCACTTAAAAGTAAGTTGAAAAATTTACCATTTCATTAAAAGATTTCCTTAGACACCCTTCTTTAACATTTATACCTGAAAAATGCCAGACTCAACAAAGTAACATAATTTAAATTGCTAAATTGATCTCAAAATTTAGCAAACATTATGTACATGCATTTCTATGCTAAGACATTGTTTGCTCTATCAGTTTTCTTTGTGGAGGGGAAACCAATGCCCCCCCTTTTTTTTACACTTAAATTATTAGATGGATAGAATTTTATGTTGTCAGTGCATGGAGAATTACTTAAGATTTTTGCGACAAAACGAAAAATTACTAAAAATAAAAGAAATCCATGACCCCAAAGAAAAATTAGTTACTTTTTCTTGACTTTCATGACCTTTTTCTGAATTTGTGACCAGTAGACACCCTGATAAAGATGTGCTTGTCATAATGTTTTGGCTATTCGATGTACAAGCACCTCACATTTAATCAATGCCGTAGTTACGGAAATCTCTGATGCTTAATCTGCAGGTGTCCACGCATGTGTCTTGTATTATGCAGTGGAACTTCAGCCTGAATTACTGCTGCTGATATTGCTGCAGAATGCATAATTCTGCTGGTCAATATCTATTTTTGTGCCAAAAACAGATATTGGCATCTTCATCATTCTGATTTTACGGGGTAAGTAGTCTATAAAAAATGTGTAAAAAGAAAAATACATACACTGTTCTTGTTGCTTTATTAAAGATATGGAAGCTTTATAACAGAAATCCAAATTTTGCAAAATAAAATTTGAAAACTTGGTGAATAAGACTTATGGATGCTCTTGATATGCCTAAACATCGTGCCACTTCATGAACACTGTTTGTTTCACTTGTTTAAGATGCTAGTTTGTCCATTTGGGATGTCACAGAATTCAAATGAAATACCCTTAACCCTGGTCTTCTATTCAGCAAACTTCCAATTTCCTCAAATCCTCTCTCACCAGACACTGCAAACCAGTACTGGTGATAATACAGCTTCTGTTGCCAATTTTCTGCGTACATAAAACAGCTTCACAAACAATGCTTTATCCACCAAAGTTAACATTGTAGCACCATCCCTCTTACACCATTTTCAACAATGGAAGAGATGAAGGCAATTAATAGCTGCAGCTTAACACTAAGTGCTCTTAAGGACATCATACTTGCATATCTTTCATGGTTTGAATGCCTGTAATGCACCCCTTCACATCGCGTTTTCAAGCTAAATTTCTGTTCCCAAACAAAACCCTTTTACTAACTGATGCTTTTTCTGCAAACTGCACTGTAAAATATTTGTTCTTTTTCTATGAAGTTTTTAAATTTAAATGGTCTTTTAAGCCACCTGGTATGCACATATAATATCATTTTCCAGTGAGATTACACTACACACATTACTATGAAGACAAAAATATGCTCACAATACATTTTTTATTAGAAAAATCTAGCACTTCATTATCTAATTTTAATTTAAATTCACGAAACAATGCTTTTGAAATCAAAAATTTAGGGACGTTTGCTGATAAACCAAAGCTAAAAGTTGAGGGGATACATCTACCTGCCCTCATATGGTTCTATGTGCATTGAGCAGAGGAAACATCACAAGAACGAGGGGGGAGACAGAAGAAATCAGTGCCTCCATCGAACTTCCAATTCTTGGAAAATTTTCCTCCATTTTCAAGCTGAAATACATTTACGGAATAAAATTATGTTTAACAACAGTGGATGAAGGGGACATCTGGAGAAAGCAAAATAACAATTACAGATTACAGGAGAAATTTTTGCTCAATTTCTGGAAATTGCTGCCCCCATTTTCAAGCTGAAATACAAACTTTAATAGACTAGAATTACATTTAATGATACAGGGCAGAAGGAAGATAACCAGGAAAAAAAAAAAACACGAAAGAAATCTTTACTCCATCTAACTTCTTTTCCAAAAAGTTTTGAAAGAGAGAATTTTGTTACAGATGAGAAATTTGCACCTATGATTGAATTTGCTTTGGCTAGCATAAATCTGAAAGTTGTTCAGATTCTTAGGCTAAATGTGCTTAGCTTCAGTTTCTTGCTCTGGGTGCTGTAATAGAAATCAGAAATGCAGGTTCAAATCTTGATCTAGGGTGATTCAATTCTTCTGAAAAAATGGCTACATGGGAAACATTGAACTGAGAATCTGTGCTGAGAATGGCATTATAAGAATTATTTTGAATGTGTTTCTCATCAAAATATGAATAAAAATGAAAGAGCTTCAAACAGACTGAAGGAAAGTTGACAACCATGATGGGCATGTCTTTCCCATGACATAAACGAAATTGTGATGAGCTCATGAATAAAAACAATTTTTTTTTTTTTTTATTGGAGGTTTAACGACCACTGTGAGCAACTCAATGGGCTATAAGCAGTCGCCCGTCCCTAATTTAGGGTCACTGGTTCCAGGGAAGGGAGAGAGCCAGTGCCGTAAGACAAACACAACATCCATGCCTCACCGGGATTCGAACCCGGACCCCTTACGGACGAACAATCAGAGGCCAGCGCCTTAGACCACTGCGCCACCAGGGCGGCAAAAAAAAACAATGTTAATTACTACTCCAGCGTGCACAGATAAAAATGAACATTACGATAGTAATAAGGTTAGTTACAAATGCTTACTCTATGTACAAGTTTCATTCACAGTTAACTAGAGTAGTAGAATATAAACATATACATGTACGCATATAGTTTGCAAATTATTAGCTGATAGTTTTTGCTTGTAGATTGAAAATAAAAATGTTATTTACAGCAATAAAACACTTACTCAAGGCTTTACTCAGATTGATAGACTTAATTCTATTTTAATTTGAAGAACTTTAAATTATTTTTCACATGTTCTGAGTTTTTTGTTTTTACAGATGATTCATGCCTCTAGATTTTATCAAGGCCTGTTCTCAATGTATAGGAACCGTCTCAAAAGTTTCGTTTACACAGAAAGAATTTAAATTTTTATTGCCAGGTTCCTCTTGTAGTTGCCAGTTATTAAATTATAAAATATTTCTGTTATGTACTTTGTAAGTCTACTATTTTAGAATTAAGTTGTTGAAAATGCTATTTAATTTTTGAAGGTTCACTGATGGAACTGTTTTTCTGGATATAAAAACTTTCTTTAATTAGTCTCTTGTTTTTATGAGGCTCATAGTCCAATATTTTAATATTTTACCATAAAGGTCCATTTCATACTCGATGCAGCACATTCAGTTGTAATGCACTTATTTTGCCCTTGTTGGAATCTGTAATATTCCAATAATTATTTATTGTGTTAATTAATTTTTCCTTAAATTATCTTATTCTATTTTTTTCATGGTTCATGCTTTGCGGGTTTTCTGTTTCAATAGTTGTGTACGCAGATACATTTTATTTTTATACAACCTTGTGGTCAACATCAGTGGCCACATGCATTGCTTCATGTTTATGAATCAAGTTGATAATATAATTTCATTAATTTAAGTGGGAAACTTAAGGTGCATTATTCAGTTCATACATAAGCTAACTTTAGCTACTGTAAAGGTCACAGCTGAAAACAAGAATTGCACAGAACGATGATACCAAAAAAGAGCTATGTTTATTTCCAAAATATTCTGAGGTTTTTGTATGTACAATTTATGCGAGATTTTTTTCTCTTTAAGCTGCTCAGGGCTTAATGCTTAATAGGAACAGTTTTTTCTGAAAATTCACATGAGTATATACACAAGTTGCACAGTAAACGACATAGCAATACATGTTTCAAGCTGCTGAACCAGCTTCAGCAGCTGACTTTGGACTGGAATCTATGTCAGAAGATTTTGCTAAGTTAGCAAGACTTTCATTCTCAGTAGCTTTCTGACGATCTTCTAACAAAGTGAGACGCTGCTCTACAATGGAAACAGTCTGAAAACAATAATAATTAAGAAGCCAATAAGCTCACAATTTGAAAAAAAAAAAAAATTGCTTTACAAATAAACACTACAAGAGATAAAAGTTTTATTTTTTTTTACAAAGATAACTGCAGAACTTACACACAGCAAACACTCGATCATCCCTGCCCTGCTTTTTTCTCCTTTTTTTTTTTTTGTGCTGCAGTATTTTTAATACGTGTGAACTGAGCGTTGAGTTTGACTACGAGTGTGTGAGTCATGGTGCAGCTGATTGACCAGGTGAATGAGTTTGTGTATTTAGGAAGCACGTTTGACAGAGAGAACAAATTGGATGGTAAAATTAGCAGGTGAGGGAATTCTGCATTGAAAGTCATAGCTGCTTTAGGAGGTTTTCACAGGAATTATGGGTTCTCTAGAGTCCCGCATGGCTGTGTATGAAAGTGTAATAGATCCTACTCTGATGTATGGCAGTGAAACCTGGGTAAATGAGTGATGAGATGCCTACTAAGAAATTTTTTTAGCCCAAGTGGAAGGAAGGAAAGGAAGAGGAAGGCCAAGGAAGTCAGGAGGATCAGATTCAGGAATTCATTGGACTATTATAATGGGGGTGACTGGATGTATGTGTGTGTGTGTGAGCGCGTGTGCAGGTTGGCTGGTAGTGGGGGTTGGTAGTGTGTATATATTTAATTAAGAACTTGCAACCTTAGGAACTTTGGAAGAATAAAAGTTTGGCACACACACAGATGGAAAGAGGGTTCCCACTCATTTTCTCCCCAAAAATATAAGCATTTTTTAAGGGCACCCTACAAAACTTTGTTAAGGACCTTACAAATTGCACACGTAAAAATAACATACACTCACGGATAATGAAATTTGCGCACCAAAAAGGAAACATCGGATTGAACTGAAATTTTATGGACGTAATGACACAGATGAAAGATACATGTGATGGCAAAAGCATGCTGCAGGACAATTACAGAGGAATCTATGGCACGCAGTCCGTTCATCTCCAATAGAGCATTGCACCACCTCCTGAGGCGATACATGCTGCAAAACAGTCCGGCATGGAGGCGAACAGACGCCCGATGTTGTCTTGTGGCAGATTGGCCCACACGTGTTGGATGGTGTGCTCCAAGTCCCGGATAGTTTGGCATGGCGGCAGCTGGCGTTTGAACTGGTCCCACACATGCTCGATAGGCGACATGTCTGGGGAGTGAGCAGGCCATGGAAGTGTCTGGACATGATATACGCAGTCCTGGGCAAATCGAGCCGTGTGCGGGCAGGCATTGTCCTGCTGGTATAGTACACCTGGAGTCCCGGCCAGGAATGGGAGCACTGGGGCCCTAGGATCTCCACATACCACTGGCCCGTCAATGATCCACATACCACTACTAGAGCTGATCGGCTATCGTAAGCAATGGCTCCCCAGACCTTAATGGCTGTAGTGAGGGAGGTGTGGCGCTCGATAGCAAGGTTGGGATTGTGCTGTTGACCCAGGGACTCCCACACTCGGGCACAATGATCATCTGTTCCCAAAACAAAGCGACACTTATAGCTAAACACCACATGTTGCCAGTCTGTGGCGTTTCACGTCGCTCTGGCCTGGCACCACTGCACACAGAGCCGGCGATGTTCCGGTGTAAGGAGTGCTGGGATCGCAGATTAGAGCCATTTGTAATTTTATTTTTTAGGGCTTGTAATTTTATCATTACACAAACTTATAATAATTTTCAATACATACATACAAAATACTTTGTTTCCCACCTTAATTGAGCCTATGTCTACTTTGACTTTTGTAGTAATTTTTTTATTCTAATTTCATTATAAAAACCAGTTTAAGAAATTCAGTACAAATTCATACAGTAGCAAACAAAAGTATTTGGCAAAACACTTTTTCGACCATAATATTTTTTCTGCTGGACCAAATCGGGTCATTTTGGGATATGATATGTGTTATTCAGTTGTAAACATGACCCATATGCAGATGGATCGGAAACCTTAACACAGATCAGGTACCGAGCTTAATCGCAAAGATCATACAAATTGACCAACAAAGTAGGTGTGTATCACATTCATTAAATGCAACGATAACAGAAAACAAGTACCAGAAAACGACAAAACAATAACTAATACTTAGTGGGATAACCACGAGACTTAATAACAGCTGCACAACGGGCCGGCATCGAGTCCACTAGCTTTTCGACGGTAACCTGTGGAATTTGCGCCCATTCTGCAGACAACTGTTCAAACTTCTGGGCCCTATTCCGGCAGGTTTTCTTCGCACATCGTCTCCCCAGCTTCTCCCACATGTGCTCGATGGGGTTGAGGTCTGGAGATTGGCTTAGCCAGTCTAGAAGTGTGACCTGTTGCTTCTGGAAGGCTGCCTTCGCTACTCTGGAGGTGGGCTTCGGGTCGTCGTCTTGCTGCATGATCCATCCGGGTGGCATGTTCTAGTTTGCCCATGGGAAGACATCGTTGATGAGCATGTTCGTGTAGCTCTGGCCAGTCATTATTCTGTCAATCTTGATGATGGGGCCCATTCCATTGCGAGAGAAGGCGCCGTAAACCATGAGCGATCCTCCTCCGTGCTTGACAGTTGGCTGAATGAACTGGGGGTTGAATCTCTGGCCACACGGACGTCGTACGTATCGGATGCCATCAATTCCGAACAAGTTGAACTTGCTCTCTTTGACGAAAAGCCCCTTACTCCAGTCCGCCGCAGTCCAGTGTCGATGACGGCGTGCGAACGCAACTCTGGCTCGTCGATTCTTGACTCCGATGAGTGGTTTCTTGGCGGGCCGCCTTCCATTCAATCCACCAGCAATGAGACAACGAGAGATGGTCATTCGGCTGACGTTCAGGTCGTCCCTGTCGCGGAATTCGGAGGCGATGTCCACAGCAGTCAAGGTGGGATCAGCACGAGATCGATGGAGGATGCATCTATCCTGACGCAACGTAGTGGAACGAGGCCTACCACATCGCGGACTGTTCTTGACAGTCCCAGTCTTCTTATAACATTGCAGGATAGCTGAAATGGACTGGTGTTGGATCTTCAGGGCCCTACAATGTCGGTGACGCGCATTCCGCATTCCATCATGTTCACGGCCACCCGCGAGCTCCAACAGGGATCTCCGCCTTTTTACCCATTTCTGAAAACCTAAGATTGACTTATTATTACCCACAAAAATCACAAGAAAAAAAAAAAAAAAAAAAAAAAAAATCAAAACCCACAAAAATCGCAAGAAAAACCTTAATACATGTAGCAAACAAATGGGTAATAATTGGCGATTCTTGAATATGGCCCATTTCGAACGACAAATTCGCTCTAAATGAAATACAAACTACACGGCATTGTAACCCACGAATCAACACATATCATATCCCAAAATGACACGATTTGGTCCAGCAGAAAAAAATTATGATCGAAAAAGTGTTTCGCCAAATACTTTTGTTCGCTACTGCATTTTTAGTATATGAAAAAAGAAAAACCTTACCTTTTGAAATACTAGGTAGTAAACCCAAATACAATTTTGTTTTATAATCAAAACCCCTATTACGTATCCTTTACTTACATGCATTGCTCTTTTCAAAGCCATTTGTCCAATGATTGATTTAGCATTATAGCTGAGTAAAAATATTCTCTAATCTTTGCTTGCTTCAAATTTCTTGAATTCAGAGAAAATAGAAAACTGTGAGCGCTACTTAGTAAATTTTTAATTGCATCATCTATTTCATAGCTGCAAAAAAACAAGAACAAAAACAAAACAACAACAACAACAACAAAAAAAAAAACCCTACAGTCTCAGTTTTCCCAAAGTTGTAACATAGAGGGCTACGTATAAAAGAGTCAAAGAACAGTGTATTTTTAATAATCTGAAATTCAATATTTAACATATAATCGCAAAAAAAAACCAAAAAAAAAACCACACACACACGCATAAATGAATCACGCATAATCACATTGAAAAAGTGATATAAATTACTGTAAAATCCCAGAACTATTGCAGAATTACATATACCTAAAAGTGCAAAAACATAACCAAGATTCCACTGTATAGAGGTGAATGTATTTCTTTTCTTTTGTATCAGTTGAAGAAAACTTTGTAGTGTCATGAACAAAAGCACAAGTAAGAACTAGCACTGTGATAGCAAGTGAGAAGTATCATGAACAAAAGCACAAGTAAGAACTAGCACTGTGATAGCAAGTGAGAAGCAAGCTTTGTCAACCCTTGATGATATACACTATCTACCAACAAGTAATTGGACACCTATGATAGCAAGGGAAAACGAAGTTTATTCACCTTCAATAATTGGTGGAGCCTCCACGAGCGGTGATTACAGCTGCGACCCTCCGGGGTATACTCTCAACCAGGCGTTGTACGACGGCTAGCAGTATTTTCTTCCATTCGGCTTGGAGAAGACAGGTCAGTTCCTTCACCGATTTCGGACGGTGGGGGCACCCCTTAAATCGACGCTCCAACTCGTCCCAGAGGTGCTCGATAGGGTTAAGGTCCGGGCTCTGCGCAGGCCAGTTCATTCGATTAACCCCATTGTCACCATACCAAGCCATGGTGGACCTCGCAACATGACAGGTGGCATTGTCATCTTGAAAGTAACATGGGTTTACCCCGTAAAACTGCCACAACGTAGGAAGCGCATGGTCATCCAAATTGGTGAAGTAGGTCTCGGCGTTGAGTCTACCAGGAATTGCGACCAAGGGTCCTGTGCCATACCAAAAGAAACACCCCCATAGCATAATTCCACCGCCGCCGAACTTCACATTGGCACAACACATTCCGGCAGGAGGCGTTCTCCATGCAGACGCCAAACCCAGACCCTGCCATCCGAACGGTAGAGGGTGAACCTTGATTCGTCGCTCCAGAGAACCTGTTTCTACTGTTCAAAGGTCCACTGTCGACGTTCTTTGCACCACGTTAGCCGAGCAGCGCTATTGGACTTGGTGATCAAAGGCTTGTGGGCGGCAGCACGTCCATGATAACTAAGCAGATGAGCTCCCTTACGGATGGTATTCATCAAAAGAACACTCCTGGATGCCCGTTGAAACTCCTCGCGGATGTGGCTCATTGATTTGGTGCGGTTCTTCCGAATTTCTCTGGCCAGCACCCGTCGGTCTCTAACTCCCAGTTTTGTGGGTCTGCCGGGTCGGGGCACATTCCGACAGTCACGTCTCATCTTCCACTTGCCAATCACGTAGGCCACTGTCGATTTTGGGTACTTCAACTCGCTGGATAGGTCACGCATGGATTGGCCATTTCTGTGATACCCGACGATTACACCTTTATCGGAATCAGAGAGCTCCAAACTGCGTGGCATCTTGCATGCGACTGGTTGCGTTGTTGTTTACCACACGATATTTAATGGCGGCGGGCGTGACGTGTATCAGGACTGCAGATATCGTCGATTGCAAGGGTGTCCAATTATTTGTTGGTAGATAGTGTATATCATCATCATCATCATCATCATTGTCAACCATTATCAATCCACTGCTGGACGAAGGTCTCCCCAAGTTTCCTCCACAACGGTCTGTCTTGTGCCAGTCTCCTCCATGTCACCCCTGCATACTTTCGAATTTCATCCACCCATCTCCCATGTGGTCTTCTTCTGGGTCTTTTCCTGTCCCTTGGAATCCAATCTAAAATTTCGGCTGTCCATCGATGATCTGTCCTTCTGGCAGTATGTCCAGCCCATTGCCATTTCAGGGATTTAACTCTGATCATGATGTCTTCCACTCTTGTCATTTTTCGGATCCACGAGTTCCTCTTCTTATCTCTCCTGGTTACACCAAGCATGCACCTCTATATGCTTCTTTGAGTTGTCTGCAGCCTTTGTATGTCTCTTTTAGTTAAGGTCCACGTCTCTGCACCATACGTAAGCACTGGAAGGATGCACTGATCAAACACTTTTCTTTTAAGACATAATGGCATATTGCTCTTGAAAATTATGCTGTTTCTTCCAAAAGCTCTCCAGGCAAGTTTTGTACGCCGATTAATTTCTTCATCAATGTGACCCTCACTTGATATCTGCTGTCCAAGATAAACGTACGTGTCTGTTATCTCCAGCTTTTCTCCATCAATCGATAAATCTTCATTTCTTGTAAAAGCATTGAACATCACTTTTGTCTTCTGAAAGTTTATTTTTAATCCCACTTCTTTACTCTTGTCAGCAAGTTCCTGGATCATACTCTGCAGCTCTGATGGGGTAGTTACAAAAATGACTACGTCATCAGCAAAACGAAGGTGGGTTAGATAATCTCCATTAATCTTTATCCCCTTGTTTTCCCAGCTCAGCGACTGAAAAATACCCTCGAATGTGGCATTAAAGAGCTTCGGAGATATGGTGTCACCTTGTCTCACTCCCTTTCCAATTTTTACGTGTGTTGTATTTTCAAACAGCCTAATCTTTGCACTTGCATTTTCATAGATGTTATTAATAATATTAATGTATGCATCTTCAATACCGCAGGTTTTCAGAGCCATTGTAACTGCTGATGGTTTCACCGAATCAAAGGCTTTTTCATAATCGATAAAAGCCATGCACAATGGAAGTTCATATTCCCTCGCTCTTTCAATTAGTTCTCTCAGCACGTGGATATGATCTATTGTGCTGTAGCCACTCCTGAATCCAGCTTGTTCTCTCGGTTGAGCCATGTCCAGTGTTACCTTCAAGCGGTGTGAAAGAACTTTAGTGAAGATTTTATAAACTACTGATAGGAGGCTGATAGGTCTGTAGTTTCCGAGATCCTCAATGTCACCTTTCTTATGTAGCAGGATCATTGTAGCGGTGTTCCAATCCTCAGGAATCTTTCCTTCATTAAGGCATCGAGTGAAAATTTGGGCGAGTACTGTTTCGATTTCTCCACTTGCTTCTTGTATGATGTCTACAGTAATTCCATCTTCTCCTGGAGCTTTTCCTCGCTTCATGTTCTTGATTGCATGTGCAACTTCTGCTGGAAGGACTGGAGGAACTCTGGTACTGGTATCTTTCATGATGTCTGGAGTGCATATATCATCCCTTTAATATAATTTGGAATAGAAATCTTTCACTCTTGTCAAAATTTCGCCTCTATTTCTTGTTACAGAACCATCTTCTTTTCTCAGTGCCATAATCTGTTTTCTTCCCTTACTGAGATGTCCCTTTGCTATCTTTAGGCTTTGGTTGTTTTCAATTGCTTTCCTCACTAGTTCACAGTTGAATTTCCTTACGTCTTCAGTGATACTTTTTCTTACTGTCTTGCATAGCTCTATATATTCCACTTTGGAAGTCACATCTTCTTTAGTTGTCCTCATCTCTCTTCTTTTTTGCATCAACATTTTCGTTTTTCCTGATAATTTGTTCACATGCAACTTGTTCTTAGACCCAGCTAATTTTGTTGCTGTTTCCATAAGAGCTTTGGTTACTTTTCTGTTAACTTCAGAGATGTCCACTTCTTCCGATGTTAGGCCTTCTAAAGCAGAGAACCTGTTCTTCAGTTCTAACTTGAAGGTATTATGGTGTTTTTTAAGGTTGGTTATGTCAATAGATTTTGTTTGTCTTATGAGCTTGCCACGTTCAAGTTTAGTGTTGAGGTGCATCTTACATCTCACCAATCTATGGTCACTACCTGTGTTGAACTTGTTTAGCACACTGCAGTCTTCTATGACGAATTTTTTGTTACACATAATAAAATCAATTTCACTTGTCGTCCCATTTGGATGTCTCCATGTCCATTTCCTGTGTGGCTTTTTCTTGAAGAAGGAGTTCAAGATGAAAAACCCTTCTGCCTCTGCAAACTCAACGAGAGTATTTCCACGCTGGTTTCTTTTGCCATGACCGAATTTACCTACTGAAGTTTCATTCTGTTGCTGTTGCCCTATTTTTGCATTGAAATCTCCCATAATTATTTTCAAGTGCTGCTTACCTTTATTATTTAGATGATAGTGTATATGCAACCATTTTTCTTTTTAGAATAACACTACAAAAATATTTTTTTTATAAAATTACTTCAGAAACATACTATGAGGACACTTTTGTAGTGTTATGACAAGAAGAAAAGAAAAAATCAATACCAGTAAAGTTATGGGTTTCACAAAAATACTTCACATAGTGAGAAACATCACACATCTTGGATCATGAAATACAATATCTGTTTAGAGGTATTCTTGCAACATTCTAGCATATTAAACAACATGAATCACTTATTTAAAATACAATGGGCATGAATATGTACAGTTAGCTCCCTTTTAAATGCTCCCAGAAAAAGAAAATATCACATTTAAAGAGAAACACTGCAGAACTGAGATTAAATCATGCTGCAGCTCAAAAATAACTGAAGCTTTATACAGATCAAAAGGCATTACCATGAGCTAACCTAATACTAAAGTTGATTATTTTTTGTCTTCAAACACTGACCTGGGAAACAATGTGTACAATTTTTTTTCAAAGAATGAATGAAATTCACGAACATAAAAAAGAAACATCTATAATACGACATTAATAAAAGATTTTAAACACATGCATATGTATACATTATTTAGATCATGAAAAATAAAATACCATGTTCTAGTATGTAAATTGCACTGTGGCTCTAAAAGTACCTTTGGTTTCCTTACAAAACCCAGAACACATTAGATGAACATAGTAAATTAAAAATACTTGCCTTGGTTAAAATATCTAGCTGAGATACAATGTGCTCTAAAGTACGGGTGATGCTTGAGGGAATGGGGGCTTGTTCCTCCAGTTGAAAAGTATGGGGCTCCTCGTCAGTCTCCGCAGAATCAACATGGGGACAGTGGCCTCCATGGTGGTAAGTACCACTCTGGAAGCCTCCAAAGTTACCATCCTTAAGTGGAGGGAAAGAAACAACATTTTAATAACTGGTTTATGAATGAGCCACAAATATTTTACATCTGACAATGATGGATAACAAAGCACATTATAACACAAAATAACAATGCATTCTGGAACTGAAATGCTGTCAGCAACTGCAGTGTAAGCAAAGAACACCTCAGGAAACAGGAACATTATTATCCTCTTTGCAGTAGGTATAAAACCTACACCTTATGATTTCAGTATAAGTACAGTAGACATTACGATGCAAGCCACAATATTACACTTGCTTGGAAATGCATTGTTAGGAGTAATGACAATGGCTACCATAATAGTGCAGAAATCAGGTGTTAAACAAAGTTTGAAAATAGCACTGTCCTGGAAGAAAAATCAAAGTTCCTGGGAAGATGGCAGATGACTTAGGAACATTTGGGAGTTTTTGAAACAACAGAAATGGGACATGGGCAGAAAGAGATTGTTTGCTTTAAAAACAAAACAACCCCCCTCCCAAATCATTGTTCAATGCTGAGCAGAAACAGGGCTATTCCTCAAATAACAAGAACAAAAAAGGAACATACAAATCTGAGGAGAAAAGGATTCACAAGATTGTGACTATGATACATACATACATACATATATCACTAAGCTGTTTTCTGAGATTCAGAGATTAGCTCCACAAAGAAATACAAATTACCAGATAAGTTTTTAACAGATTATTTAATTACTGTTGATGTATCAAACTTCTCCATTCACAGTGATCTTGACACACAACTCGGGCTTCACTGATATCCATCACATGACGTACACAAGACCACCTATACAGGGCCATCGCTAGACTTCGAAATCAGGAAGAGCGACGGGTGGGCGAGCATTATCTCTTTGATAGGGCAAGCTTGGTAGCAACCTTTTTTTTTTTTTTTTTACGAAAAACCGAAATAAAGAAATTTTAACGCTTTTTTTTATTGGTTTAATGGCCACTGTAATGGGCTATAAGCAGCCGCCTGTCCTTAATTTAAGGTCACTGGTTCCAGGAAAGGGAGAGAGCCTGTGTTGTGAGACAAACACAACATCCCTGCCTCACCAGATTCGAACTCGGACCCTTCTTGGATGAACAGTCATAAGCCAGGGTTTAGACCACTGCATCATTGGGGTGGCTTTAACGCTTTTCACCACCGGCTACAAAGGAATTCGTGCAATCCCCACCCCCTCCACCTGGACACACATACATACACGGATTTGACTAGTTACACTACTTGTGTAAGACATAAGTGTTATTAGAATGCTGCCTTCAACTTTTTGCTTGCTGTGGATGCATTGTGTTAAATTGCTCTTTGAAATTTTGCATTTTCGCTTACAAAATTAGTACTGTACTTGAACAATTTAAAAGAAAATGTCAATTTTTGCGTTTTTGTTTATCTAAATTAAATTTTAATGTTGTGCCACGCAGACACCCCCCTCTTTAACTCCATTCCTTCAAGCCAGCAACTTTGCCTTGCACTCCTCTCCTAGAAAGCAGCCATCAGCCACTTGCTGCACTTTTGCTGTCCCGGGATAGTACTAAGAGTGCTACTGTAGCTTTAGACTGCACTTTTCTGTGTTGGAATCCCCTATTTCGTAAAGAAAGCAGTGCAATTAGTAGTGACCCCCTGAGTGAATTATTATCCACCCTCCTCCTTAGCCCCCTGGCCATTCAAACATGAAAAAAAGGCTTACACTAAGGAATTGAAAGAGTGGAGAACTAATAAATTTTCATGACCCTGCAGGTGCCATTTTGATAAGTTTTTTGGAAACATAAACAATGCACTCCCTAGGGGGAAATACGTAGGGCCACATGAAATAAAACACAAGATGAATTTACAAATTTTGAAGATGACAATCCGATTTTTGGTGTAAATGTGACAAGGATGGTAAGTCAGATAAGATCTGAAAACTTGAAAATTTTTATCGTCTTGGAGCGGGACTCGAACATCCATCCTTGTCACATTTACACCAAAAATTGGATTGTCATCTTCAAAATTTTTATTATATGGTGTAGACCCGTATCTCTTACAAGACATATTACTTGGCAAACTCCAGATTATATTTTAAAGTTAAATATTCTGAAAAATGGAACATTTTGAACTGGGTGGCTGGCAGGATGGGTTTGTCCCCTTGCCAACATCCCTGCTTCTATGCTTCATACTCATAATCTTTACCTCATGCAGACACTCCTGAATCTGATCCTCCTATGACTTCCTCTGCATTTCCTTCCTGCCACCTGGGCTAAAAAATTCTCAGTAAGCATCTCATTGCTCATTCTTTCAACATGCCCAAACCACAGAAGCATATTAGTCTCCACTTTGCTAACAACATTTTGCTTCGCATCACACAACTGCAACACATCTTTACTCCACACACAATCAGAATGTGTCTTACCACAAACACCTCGTAAGTAACACTTTTCTCCAGCACACAAACGACTCCTGTTTCTTCTGTAGTACCCAGGTTTCACTGCCACACATCAGAGTAGGAACAATTACACTTTCATACACAGCCATGCGGGACTCTCTTGAAAACCCATCATTCCTGTGAAAACCTCCCAGAGAAGCTATGACTTTCAATGAAGAATTCACTTGCCTACTAATTTCACCATCCAATTTGTTCTCTCTGTCAAACATGCTTCCTAAATACACAAACTCATTCACCTAGTCAATCACTGTGCCATTTAGACTGATATCACATTCAGTACTAACAGCTCCTCGCTCAAAAACCATAACTTTGGTTTTTCCCTTATTTATAATCAGTTCGAATTTTATGCAAACTTCGTACATCCTAGACAACATACTCTGCAACTCACTTTTGCTCTCTGCCACAGGACAGTGTCATCAGCATACAGCAATCTGCACACACGGATATTATTGGATCATAACAAAAGTTCTACACACTGTCTATTTTTGAGAAAAGTGTGAAGTAACAGAGAAAACTTACCTTATTGTGGTTCAGTGTAATCCCCTCTGCTGCTAATGACAATTTGCCAGCGGTGAGTTAAGTCCTGGATGCCCCGTAGTATACCATCTTTGTTCAGCTGTCGTATTACTCAAGTCACATACAATGACAGTTCGACCAGTAATTTGCAGTGGATGCCACCAAGCCAAATGTTTTACTTTGGGAAAAGATCAAAGTCGGATGGACTGAGATCAGGGCTGGGTGGGATAAAGTTTCCCATCCACATTTTGATAAAAGTCCCCATATCGACGCTGCACCATGAAACAATGTGTTGTCATGCAGCAAGATTGCTCCCACTTCAAACAAGTTGCGGTAATTTTGATGAATTTTCGGTCTCAAATTTGTCCTCAGAAAGAAAATGTGCTTTGATTAAGAGTTCTTTCTCCACAAACTTCTTGCACGGCAGTGTGGATCTGTGTCAAGAGTTTTTCTCCACAGAGTTTCTATTTTCAGGTACGAGTGCTGGCCTAATGCCGTGACTTGACCTGAGGAGCTGCACTCTTCCATTTCTAAACTTTCCCACGCCCACACAGCAAAAGATAGCGTGTCGTTCTAACACCACTGCGTTGCTGAGAGTCTGCCCTTGACATGAAGCAATCATTTTCCTGATTGCATCATCCGCTTCCGTTTTAGATTAACGTGTGCAGAACTTTTGTTATGACTCCTGTACCAAGATATAAATTGGTATTGTCCACCTTGGCATTATGCATGAACGCATCCATAAATATATTAAACAGCCATGGTGACATTACACAACCTTGTCTGACTCCTGCACCAATAGAAAATCATTTCGATAAAACACCATTCACATACATGGTTTTTACACTATTAAGTAGATTTTCAGTAACACTATATTTATTCAATACCTTCTATAAAGGTATCCTATTTACTCGGTCGTAAGCTTTCTCTAAACCTATGAAAGCAGCAAAAACTTTCTTACCAACAGCCAGATACTTTTCAAAAATTTGGTTAGTGCAGCCTGTACCAGGCATAAAACCACTCTGAACATCCCACACTTTCTCTGATGTAAGACCTCGTGCTTTTTCAATAATGACCCACCAAACACTTTCCCTAGCACCTCAGTAAGATAATACCACGACAGTTCTTGTAGTCAGTCTGATCACCTTTTTCCTTATACAAGGGAACAATAATAGCATCCTTCCAATCCTGAGAGACAATTCCTAACTCCCAGCACAACTGGCAAATTTCAGTTAACCAGTCAATTACAGTCACCACCATATTTCAACATCTCAGTAGTTATGCCATCAACTCCTGGAGCCTTACCATTCTGAAGAGAAGAGTTTTACACCCCTCTTCTCTTGAGATCCCTTCTGTGCACCCATCTTTCACTGTGACATCATCTGCTTCTGCTTCAGAACCACCTTTGCTTTCTTGATCTAATAACTCACAGAAGTATTCACCCCATCTTTCACTTAACTCATTAGGCTCCCATATCATTTCCCCGATCCCTTTCCTCACACAACTTACAACTTCGTTTCCCTTATTTTTTCTGAGTCTCTTGTAGTTTCAGAAAGTTTTTCTATCTTTCCAAAAAGCCAATTCATGCCTTTCCACCTTCTCCTTCCTATCTTTTGCATTACTCTTGCCAACCAGCTTAGCTGCTTCATGCATCTTACAGCGATATTCATCCACAGAAACTCTACCTTGCAACACCACCAAATAGGCTTCTTTCTTTCCCTTTACTGCCTCTTCAATCTCACTATTCCACCAAGCATCACCTTCATTGTTACCCACTATTGTGGTGCCACAGACCTCTTCAGCAGCAGTGACAACACAGTTCTTAAAACATTCCCACTTCTTTTCTACATCCCTCTCACATGAAACTTCAGCTCCTTCAGTCGTTCTCTGAGAAAGTTAGAAAAACGCTGATGACCTTCAGAGAACCTTTCAACCTTTATTCTTTCCATCCTAGGTCTCTTCCCATTCCTCCAACCACCATTCAGTTTCACTCATGACACTACCAATTAATGATCAGAGCCAACATCCGCACCTCTCATCACACAAGTGTCAACAACTAAGTGTTTGCAGTCTTTTGACCAAGAGTATGATTTCCCCAAGTATATGTGTGGATATATACATGTAAGGTCAGGTGATGCGTAACATCACAGCCTCTCCTTGACAAATGTCAACCCCGCCTTCTCGTGGTGCATCCTGTTCCCACTAAAGGGGCTCTGACGACCGCCAATAGCGGTATAACTATACCATCGGGATTAGAGGAAATTCTATCCCACACTCACCAACCCGCTTGGCCAGCGTGGTGAGTTATGGCCAAACCCCTCTAAAATGATTCCACAACTTAAATCTTGGCCCTCAGTCTCTGGCAGCTGGAATGTACCTGGCCAAGGCAGCGGACAGTACGACATGAAGGCAGAGGGTGCTAAGAATCCCCGGAGGACCGGACTAGGCTGCCATCTGATGCTGACCTTGGCTACTTACAATGGACGCTCCCTATCTTCTGATTCAAGGCTTCTTGAATTGGAAGAGGAACTACAAAGGATCAAGTGGGACATCGTGGGGCTAAGTGAGGTAAGGAGAAAAGGAGAAGATCTCATCAAACTAAAAAGTGGACATCTCTTCTACTATCGTGGGACAGATACTGGCAGAACTAGTGGTGTTGGATTTATAATAAACAAGAAACTGAAGGATAAAGTTGTAGAAGTTGAAAGTTCCTCTGACAGAGCTGCACGACTCGTTATCCAACTATCGAGAAGATACCAGGCTCAGATTATTCAAACTTATGCACCCACCACAAGTCATCCTGAAGAAGAAATTGAAGAATTTTATGAGGAAATTTGTCATCTAAATAATAAAGGTAAGCAGCACTTGAAAATAATTATGGGAGATTTCAATGCAAAAATAGGGCAGCGGCAACAGAATGAAACTTCAGTAGGTAAATTCGGTCACAGCAACAGAAACCAGCGTGGAAATACTCTCGTTGAGTTTGCAGAGGCAGAAGGGTTTTTCATCTTGAACTCCTTCTTCAAGAAAAAGCCACACAGGAAATGGACATGGAGACATCCAAATGGGACGACAAGTGAAATTGATTTTATTATGTGTAACAAAAAATTCGTCATAGAAGACTGCAGTGTGCTAAACAAGTTCAACACAGGTAGTGACCATAGATTGGTGAGATGTAAGATGCACCTCAACACTAAACTTGAACGTGGCAAGCTCATAAGACAAACAAAATCTATTGACATAACCAACCTTAAAAAACACCATAATACCTTCAAGTTAGAACTGAAGAACAGGTTCTCTGCTTTAGAAGGCCTAACATCAGAAGAAGTGGACATCTCTGAAGTTAACAGAAAAGTAGCCAAAGCTCTTATGGAAACAGCAACAAAATTAGCTGGGTCTAAGAACAAGTTGCATGTGAACAAATTATCAGGAAAAACCAAAACGTTGATGCAAAAAAGAAGAGAGATGAGGACAACTAAAGAAGATGTGACTTCCAAAGTGGAATATATAGAGCTATGCAAGACAGTAAGAAAAAGTATCACTGAAGACGTAAGGAAATTCAACTGTGAACTAGTGAGGAAAGCAATTGAAAACAACCAAAGCCTAAAGATAGCAAAGGGACATCTCAGTAAGGGAAGAAAACAGATTATGGCACTGAGAAAAGAAGATAGTTCTGTAACAAGAAATAGAGGCAGAAATTTTGACAAGAGTGAAAGATTTCTACTCCAAATTATATCAAAGGGATGATATATGCACTCCAGACATCATGAAAGATACCAGTACCAGAGTTCCTCCAGTCCTTCCAGCAGAAGTTGCACATGCAATCAAGAACATGAAGCGAGGAAAAGCTCCAGGAGAAGATGGAATTACTGTAGACATCATACAAGAAGCAAGTGGAGAAATCGAAACAGTACTCGCCCAAATTTTCACTCGATGCCTTAATGAAGGAAAGATTCCTGAGGATTGGAACACCGCTACAATGATCCTGCTACATAAGAAAGGTGACATTGAGGATCTCGGAAACTACAGACCTATCAGCCTCCTATCAGTAGTTTATAAAATCTTCACTAAAGTTCTTTCACACAGCTTGAAGGTAACACTGGACATGGCTCAACCGAGAGAACAAGCTGGATTCAGGAGTGGCTACAGCACAATAGATCATATCCATGTGCTGAGAGAACTAATTGAAAGAGCGAGGGAATATGAACTTCCATTGTGCATGGCTTTTATCGATTATGAAAAAGCCTTTGATTCGGTGAAACCATCAGCAGTTACAATGGCTCTGAAAACCTGCGGTATTGAAGATGCATACATTAATATTATTAATAACATCTATGAAAATGCAAGTGCAAAGATTAGGCTGTTTGAAAATACAACACACATAAAAATTGGAAAGGGAGTGAGACAAGGTGACACCATATCTCCGAAGCTCTTTAATGCCACTTTGGAGGGTGTTTTTCAGTCGCTGAGCTGGGAAAACAAGGGGGATAAAGATTAATGGAGATTATCTAACCCACCTTCATTTTGCTGATGACGTAGTCATTTTTGCAACTAGCCCATCAGAGCTGCAGAGTATGATCCAGGAACTTGCTGACAAGAGTAAAGAAGTGGGATTAAAAATGAACTTTCAGAAGACAAAAGTGATGTTCAGTGCTTTTACAAGAAATGAAGATTTATCGATTGATGGAGAAAAGCTGGAGATAACAGACACATACGTTTATCTTGGACAGCAGATATCAAGTGAGGGTCACATTGATGAAGAAATTAATCGGCGTACAAAACTTGCCTGGAGAGCTTTTGGAAGAAACAGCATAATTTTCAAGAGCAATATGCCATTATGTCTTAAAAGAAAAGTGTTTGATCAATGCATCCTTCCAGTGCTTACGTATGGTGCAGAGACGTGGACCTTAACTAAAAGAGACATACAAAGGCTGCAGACAACTCAAAGAAGCATGGAGAGGTGCATACTTGGTGTAACCAGGAGAGATAAGAAGAGGAACTCGTGGATCCGAAAAATGACAAGAGTGGAAGACATCATGATCAGAGTTAAATCCCTGAAATGGCAATGGGCTGGACATACTGCCAGAAGGACAGATCATCGATGGACAGCAGAAATTTTAGATTGGATTCCAAGGGACAGGAAAAGACCCAGAAGAAGACCACATGGGAGATGGGTGGATGAAATTCGAAAGTATGCAGGGGTGACATGGAGGAGACTGGCACAAGACAGACCGTTGTGGAGGAAACTTGGGGAGACCTTCGTCCAGCAGTGGATTGATAATGGTTGACAATGATGATGATGATACACAATATTGACAAAAGTCATCGGATACCTAGAAGAGAAACGCAACATAGCATTTATTGACATACATTAGTATGGTGTCAGCCCATCTTTGGCCTTAATGCACGCACTGTCGTTCAAGACATGTTTTCGACAAGGTTTTGGAACACAGCGATAGGTATACATTTCCATTCAGTACATAATGCTGCCGCTAACTGTTGCTTAATAGTAGGCCTTGGTTCCAAACTTCTTATGCGGCGCTGTAATTTATCCCATAGGTGCTCTATGGGATTAAGATCAGGGATCTGTGCTGGCCAGTCCACACACAATACGGAACTATCGTCAAACTATGCAATAATAGTCCCTGCTTTATGGCTCAGTGCATTATCCTGTTGGTACCAACAAGGCTCGGTTCCATAGTATTGCCACAGAGTTTGTAGGGCATAATTGTCCAAAATATCGAGGTAGACGTGCTGGCTAACATGTTTGTCCATGATAACCAATGGGCCAGGACCATACCACGAAAAACACCCCCACACGAGCACACTGCCAGCTCCAAACTTGGGCATAGGAACAGTACATTGTGGTAAACAGCGTTCCCGCTGCTGCCGTCATACCCACACATGGCCATCAAACTGATGGATCGTGCATTTGGATTCATTAGTCCATAGGACCCACTTCCATTGATCTATGGTCCACGATAAATGTTCTTAACACCATGCTAAAGAACGAGTAGCATTGTGAGTGGAGATGAAAGGTTTATGAGCAGCCGCACGACCACGGTAACCCATGGAATGAAGTTCTTTGCGAATGGTACATGTACATACTGAGGTTCTAGCATTTTTACTCACCTATACACTGAGGTCTTATGCAGTACTCCGTCGATTAGCTGTAACGACTCTCCTGAGGCTTCGACGTCCTCTATCACTGATTTTCTTTGGTCTGCCGGTACGTTTTGCTGCTTCAGGCACGCCATGTTTCTTTCACTTATTCAGTACATCGAAAACAGTTGACTTGGGTATGTTTAAACGCCTCTCGGTTTCTGTTATGGACAACCCACTAATATAAAACCCAACAATCTTTCCTTTCTCAAAGTCAGTTCTCTCCTGCCGCGACATTTTTACTCAACCTCACAGTGCGATATGATCGCGGTCAGCTGCAGGCTTGTTTTTATACCATTTGCAGCTGTACTGCGCATCTTAACAATGCAGCAGATCCGTTCACTTGCTTTGGAAAGGTTGTACGGCAACTTTTGTAAATATAGTGTACTAGTGGTTGGAAAATGTATTCGATACACACAAATCATTCTCAATGCAGAGTTCAATTAATCTTTCACCATTATCATTCACACAAAGATCATTACACTTACACAGAACATTATCAGAAATCACATTCTGCATACCTGTTCTAGCACTGAAATACCCTAGTATTATAACTTTGTTTTTAGCACCAAACTGGCTCAAAACAGCTTTTAGCTCATTTCAGATATCTTCCTTCCTATCAGAAGGTTCCGAGTCACAAGGAGCTTACACTACAACAATTACTACTCTCTGAAGTTTCACTTTCAAACAAATCCACAGAATTCTTTCACTTATGCAGCTATAGTGAATCAAGTTGATCTTCATCTTTGCACTTAAAATCACACCTATACCAGCCTGTCCTCTCACATTATCCAATACTCCAGACCACACACACTCACCATTCTATTCACTTCTTCTACCCCAATTTCCTTCTTTTTGGTTTCACTTATACACAGCACACCCAATCTATACTTATTCATCTCCTTAATCACCTCATTCATTTTGCCATTTATACCTCTAGTATTCCATACACCAATCTTACACTCACTCAGCCGAGATCTCTTTCGCCGTTTGGAAGTTCCGTTCAATTCAGCGGTGCACCATCCTTCTTAAGTGTGGTAGGTCCACCATATCCGAAACGAGAGTCCGGAATAGCATTTCTTTGTGTTTTTTTAATCAGGAAAGTACACCAATGTGGGGGATTAGCCTACAAGCTGATGGTTCCAGTTCATAAATCTAAATGGCACAGTGATTGACCAGGTGAATGAGTTTGTGTATTTAAGAAGCATATTTGATAGAGAGAACAAATTGGGCAATGAAATTAGTAGGCAAGTGAATTCTTCATTGAAAGTCATGGCTGCTCTGGGAGGTTTTTGCAGGAATGATGGGTTCTCTAGAGAGTCCCGCGTGGCTGTGTATGAAAGTGTAATTGTTCCTACTCTGATGTTTGGCAGTGAAACCTGGGTACTGCAGAAGAAACATAGGAGTCGTTTGTGTGCTGAAGAAATACGTTAGTTACGGGGTTTGTGACAAGACACGGTCTGATTGTGTGAGGAATGAAGATGTGTTGCAGTTCTGTGATGTGAAGCAAAATGTTGTTAGCAAGGTGGAGACTAATATGCTTCGGTGGTTTGGCCATGTTGAAAGAATCAGGTATAAGATGCTTACTAAGAAAATATTTTTAGCCCAAGTGGCAGGATGGAAAGGCAGAGGAAGGCCAAGGAAGGCCAAGGAAGATATGGGTGGATCAGATTCAGGAGTGTCTGCATGAAAAAAAGATTATGAGTATGAAGTATAAAAGATCTTGTGTATGGCGTGTAATGGATATCAGTGAAGCCCGAGTTGTATGTGAAGATCGCTGTAAATGGAGAAGTTTGAAACGACAACAGTAAATAAAAATTTCTGGTAGTTTGTATTTCTTTTTGGAGCTAGCCTTTGAATCTCAGAGAACAGCTTAGTGATATGTATGTATGTATAAATGTACAATGGACTCTTGAGGTGAGCACAGACTGTCCAGCATCATCACAAGGAATCACATGGTTACCACAAAGCAGATAACATCAAAATTAAATAAGGGTGCATCCACATGCTTTAGCACATAGACTATCCATCATATTGTGGACAAAATAAAGTATGGCAGTTGACATCCACACCATGTTTCCCTGTTAACTGCAAGACACTGAAAGATTATGCTGCAGTGTGCAAAGGCCTATTGCAACTGGAGTGTGGATGACTGGAAAAACATCATCTAGTTTGACTAATTGTGGTTTCTACTCTATCATGCCAATGGGAGGGCACGTCCATGATGTAAACCACACAGAGATATGGACCCAGCTTGCCAAGTTGGAGTCATATAAGCAGGTGGAGGTGGTGTAATAGTTTAGGTGCATTTGCATGGCCTTCCTTAGGGACCCTTGTACCTGTAGAGACCTTCGTCATAGGCACAAGGTATATGAACATTCATAACTATTCCCTTTAAGCACTATGAAACCATCTTTTAACAGGACAACACCACAGTGCATATTTTTGAGTGGTGAACAGTTGGCTTCAGGAGCATTCAAGAGAGTTTACCACACCTGAATGGCCCCCTTGATTGGCAGATCCACTGAGAATTTGTGGGACACATCAGAAAGCTCTATTCGAGCCCACCAACACCCACAGGCAAATGTGGGTGCACTACGACAGGTTATCTGTGCTTCATGGATGGCAATACCACTTCCACGCTTCCAACAACTTATCGAGTCCTTAATAAGAAGTCTTGCTGCTGTTGTGAGAGCAAAAGTTCGGGCAACAAATTATCAGGTAGTTGTATATAATTATTTGTTCATTCAGTTTATGCAGCACCCAATATATCCAGTGTATGTGGTTGAACAAAATGCCCATTTACTTGCACATGAAAAGGTGTTAAAATTTAAAATTTTTTTTTCTTTACATAGTGTATGTATATCCTGCATGGGTTGATAAAAATATTGCATTTCTCAGTCTTTCTGAACCCTGTTTTGTTTTGTTTTGATTTTAATCATATTTTACATACTGAGTCTGTTTTATTACCTTGTGCAGCTGGTACAATGCTGGACCAATGTTTGTTACTTTAGGATCCAAACTAGCTGTGCTTTTTAGAGAAGAACGGGCATCAACCTGAAAAAGAAAGGAGGGGAAAATATGAAAGAAAATTTTTTCATATAATGATAACAATGTGAGATACACAAGAGTAATTGATTGTGAGCATGTATGTGTGAATTTGAACTTTCTTCACAGCTTCATGATTTTTTATAAATTCATAATTCAGCTACTGCATTACAAATTTTTAAAATTTAACTTCCCTTTCATAAATTATACATTTATTTATATGTAATGACTCAGTCTCTGATAGAGCAGATGCTTGATTTTTGTGGGTCATATGTACTAACCTGCACTCAGCTCTTAAACACTACATTCTCCTGAGTGTTTCCTGCTTCAGCATGCCAACTCTGATTTCATTGAACCAGAAGCATGAATTGAAACTTCAGATTTGATTTAAGTGTTTTTTTGCAAATTATGTTACATGCAATATTAACGTAAATATGTGCACCAGACAATTGTGAAAAAATAAGCAATACTGATTAACAAACACCTTAATAATGATGAGGTCATAGAACAAAAAATTTAGGTTTTCATAATTTTTACACATCACTACAGTAATTTGAGGCAGCATCTTTATATGCTGTGTAAACAGTAGAGACAATGGAATTCAACTTTGCCATCACTGTCTATGAAAAACCTATGCATGGCCCATTTTCTCACAATTCATTTTTGTTCTTGAAAAAAGCAACACCTACATACCTTGGAAAACCTTGCCACACATTTGGATAGAAACATCTCATTCTTCACAACAAAGCAAAATATATGTTTCCTTTTGTAATACTGAGGGGACTTCAGATATACATTTGAGAACCACCATAATTAATAATTGTAACTCTGTTATATATTTTGAAAGTGTCATAATTCAGAAATCAAAAGAAGTGCCTCCTACCACAAGATTCAAAAATGCTACACCCTTGTTTTCTTTGTTCCTAATTTTGATCTGTAGAAACAGTTTATTTGTATAACAGATACAGACAGACATACTAATAAATAGAGGACACTACTGTAAAATTACCCACATACCAAGTGTTTTAACAATAAATATCAGCCTTTTACCAAAATACCTTTTTCCATGATTAACAGTAATGTTAGAAGGAATCAAACTTTTTAATATTTTGGAACACAAAAATACTGTAATTATTATGAAGAGCATAATGTGCCTTCAATGATATTCCTTTCTGAAGAAAATTTTACTTTTTGATAAGGAGGTCACTTTTAATAAATAATGACCAAAATTCAGTATGAACACATTTTCTGGCATTAAAATATAACCGAGTTACATTATACTTTAATACAGTACATTAATACATCTATATGATATGGAAAAAACCGTCACTGCTCAATATTCAAGTTAATTGCTTGCCACAAAATGGAATTTTTATAAACTACAAGCTGTCATTCTGATATATGGAAACTGTTGATCAACAATCCAGTTTTTAAGTTTTGATTTTTTTTTTTTTTTTGCATTTCAATAAATTTTTTTAAAATGTTTTTTACTGTACATACATACATCACTAAGCCGTTCTCTGAAATTTACAAGTTAGCTCCTGACCTCTAAAAAAAAGCACATCTGCCAGATTAAACTTAAAAATTGATGGTGCTGGATTTTACTTACTGTTGATGAATGCATCAAATGTTGCCATTCACAGCAATCTCAGCACACAACTCAAGCTTCACTGACATCCATCACATGTCTTACACAAGACCTTTTCTACTTCATACTCATTATTTCTTTCTCGTACAAACATTCCTGAATCTGGCCCTCCCATGATTTCTTTGGCCTACCTCTACCTTTCTTGCCTGCCACTTGGGCTGAATAAATTCTCTTAGTATTGCACCACTCATTCTTACAACATGGCAAAACTACCTCAGAATGTTGTTTTTACTAACAACATTTTGCTTCATTCCTCTCATGATCAGAACATGTCTTGCCACAAACTTCCTTAGCACCTCAGACAAATAGCGTTTATGTCTCTTCTGCATTACCCAGGTTTCGTTGCCATACATCAGAGTAAAAACAATTGCACTTTTGTACACAGCCATTTGGGATCTTTTTAAGAATCCTTAATTCCTGTGAAATTCTCCTAAGGCAGCTATGACTTTTAAAGATGAATTCACTTGCCTACTAATTTCACCATCTAATCTGTATTCTCTGTCAAACATGCTTCCTAAATATACAAATTCGTTCACCTGGTCTATCTCTGTACCGTTTAAAATGATCTTCCATTCAGTACTAACAGTTCCTCGCTCAAAAACCATAACTGTGGTTTTCCTCTTATTTACACTAAGTTCAAAAAATGCTGGACAGATGATAGGTAAAAATTTTGAAAAAGCATACCAAAAATTACCAAGAAATCTGAAGATGAATTTTTTGAAAGTTTCAAACAATTTATTTAATAATAAAGCTAATATTGGTTGCAGAGGTTCAAGTCAACAAGAAGACTTCACAACACACTGAAATTCTGTTTCAGATAGAATGTGCATGGAACTTGGATATGCAATGTGGAATGGACTTTCCAGAAGATAAAAGACTTATGACTTCTTTTGGGTTTCTAATCATGAACAATTTTTAGAGTTTTTATGACGAGCAGTGCCTTTTTAACTGACATGTCATGTTACTGATCGAGAGAACTGTTATGCCACCCCCACCAAACAGAAGCCAAATTGTTTCTAGGGATTATACAAATGTGCTATTAGTTCTCTTTAATCAAGACCCATGCCTTCCACTTTTTGGAAATTTTGTGAGATTTGGAGCATTCAAGGACTCCATGACTTCAGATATCCATTTTTCTGCAGTTTGGTTGTCAGTATAAACCACTATAACCCACTTACACTGCCAGAAAGTGAAAAAAGAACACCAAGAAGGAATTGGCAGACGATCATGAAATTTACATATGTTAATAGGGTCGCGTTTACTTAGGTGTGATGTTAATTTCAGGATCAACCGGTGAGCACTTACGCCACAGCACGGCATAATATGCAAATTATTGTCGGTGGTATTTAAGGAGTACGGCGAAGTGAATGTAATCAGTCGTGCGTACGGACACGTACGAAGACCCTGAAGAAGCTGCAATGCCTAGACATGGAAGACGTGTACGATTTCAGCAGTTATCAGACTTTGAGCGAGGTCATCTAGTCGGACTACATGAGGCCGGGTGGTCGTATCGTCGTATTGCGGAGCGAATTGGACGGGAAGTATCGGTGGTGGTACGATGGTGGCGTAGATGGTCCGAGGAACATTCCCACACGAGAAGACGTGGAACCGGGAGTCACAGACAGACTGATGAGCGGACCAATCAACGCATAAGAAGAGCGGAGTTGTCAATCAGAACATCCACTGCGATGCGAATCCGAGCTGCCGTTCCACCTGAGGTGACTGTGCGAACAATCCGCAACCGTCTACTGGATGCAGGACTACGTGCACATGTGCCTCTGGTATGTCTACCTCTGACTCCAGCCCGCCATCAGGAACGACTGCAGTGGTGTTGCCAACAACTGCACTAGAGAACGCAATGGCGATCTGTCGTGTTCAGCGATGAAAGCAGATTCTACTTGATAGTTTCCGATGGCCATACGCGTGTTCGCAGACGCACAGGGAAGCGTCTCCACCCTTCTTGCATCCGCCAGCGACACACAGGGCCTACACCTGGTATCCTGGTGTGGGGGGTGATCAGCTATCACTCCCGTACACAACTAGTGTTTGTACCGGGTATGTTAAACAGCACCTCCTACATCAACATCATCATTCAGCCCGTTGTTGTGCCATTTGTAAGGTCGGTCCATCGTGGTGTTTTCCAGCAAGATAACGCACGCCCACACACGGCACGTGCAATGCAACAGGTACTTCAGGGTGTGAGACAACTTCCATGGCCTGCACGTTCACTGGATTTGTCCCCCATTGAGCACGTGTGAGATTTTATGGGACAACGACTTATATGGTCTCCACGACCATCCCTGATTTACGCGTCCAGGTTGGGGATGCTTGGAATTCAATACCCCAAACTTACATCCAACATCTGTACGACAGACTCCATGCCAGAATTTCACAGTGTGACGCAGTTCATGGCAGTTCAACCTCGTACTAACCATGTTTCATGGAAATGTTATTTTTCAGTTTACCAGCAAATACAGCTGTATTTTGCCATAATGTTTTGATCACGTTATCCTCTGTATTCCGTTATTATGCTGTATAAATTTTGTTGGTATCAGACGTCTCCTTCTTGGTGTTCTTTTTCGCTTTCCGCCAGTGTATAATGAGGAGCTCAGGACTGATAGAAATCCATGTAAAATCCAGGCACTCACAAAATCAGTTTTGGGATGAAAGCTCCCACCATATAAAAATATGCATATGCATTTATATTATAAATCCATATATATCAAAACATATGACAACACTCTTTTTTTTTTTTTTTTTACCATTTTCTAGTTTTTGCTAATGATGGTTTACTTTGTCGTTTACAGATAAATTTTCTCGTAGACATTTTGTCACCTATAAAATTTTGGATTTCCTACTTGATGGCTACATGAATTGACCACTATTAAAAAAATCATAAATGATGCATGTGAAGCAAAGGCAGCACCTATCATACCACTGCAACACTCCCTTGGAGGGTGAATGGAGCAATGGACACAATTTCGAAAACTTATCTCCTATTTCCTCTCGGGGATCACAACCCCATTCCATTACTCTCCTGTATTTCTCTTGAATTGTTGCCCAGAAATCCACTTAGTACATGTGTGTGAACCCCACCCAACCTCTTTTTGCCAAGGAGTAGGTGGCTGTTTTCAACTCTGCTGATGCAGTACTCTCAAAGTGTGTGTGTGTGTGTGTGTGTGTGTGTGTGTGTGTGTGTGTGTGTGTGTGTGTGTGTGTGTGAACCTCAACCCAACCTCTTTTTGCCAAGGAGTAGGTGGCTGTTTTTAAATCCGCTGATGCAATACTCCCAAAGTATATGTGTGAATCCCTACCCAACCTATTTTTGCCTAGAAGTAGAGCAGCTGCTTTCAACTCTGGAGATGCGATACTCCCAAAGTATACGGGTCGCCCAAATGAAAGTGAGACTCGTGTAATAGCATTGTTGTATAATTACACAGAGCCATGCATTTGCACTGGTAGATGGCGTGTCATGTCAGGAAGCATGCTGTTATTGACGGCACGTGTCAGTGTGTTGTTTGCACATGCGAAGGCAAGTTGACTACGTAGGGTAGCAACGTGGATTTGTCCAAACAGGCCTAGTGGGCAGTTATGCAATTTTTGACAGCAGAAGATGTTAGTGGAGCCAAAATTTATTGTCGTATGAAGGATGTGCATGGGAATGAGTGTCAGTCAAAGTGTACAGTTCTCCACTGGTGTAGTGAATTTCGTAAAGGACGTGTGGGCACGGAGAACATGCCGAGACCTGAGCAAGCACACGTGGCCATCACCATGGAATAGACTGCTGCCGTGGACAACCTTGTGAAGGAGAATCGCCGTATCGCCATCCGCAAGCTTGTGTAACATTGTCCATAAGTAAGGAAACTGTTAACACCATTCTCCATCGCCGATTGGGATACAGCAAGGTTTGCACACAGTGGGCTCCCAAAAACCTCCAAGAGGAGCAGAAGACTCGGCGAATGGGTGCTTGCCTGGAGCATCTGCATCATTACCACACAGAGGGGGACAGTTTCTTTCCAAGATTGTGGGCACAGATGAAACTTGGTGCCACCATTTCGATCCGGCCACAAAACGGATGAGTATGGAATGGCGGCATCCAAACTCTCCCTGCCCTATAAAAGGCCAGTCCTCCTTAAGAGCTGGAAAAGTGATGCTCACGGTTTTCTTTGATGAGAATGACCCATTGCTGTTGGATTGGTTGGACGCAGGCAGTACGGTCAAGGCAACCACATACTGCAAATATGTTACGCAACCTCAAAAACGGCCATCAAGCGTAAGAAACCCAGTATGTTGTCAAATGGGGTTATTTTGCTGCACAACAGTGCATGCTCGCATGTGGCAACAGTGCGCCAAGATTTACTGTGGAGCTTCCGCTGGGAGGTCCTCGACCATCTTCCCTTTAGCCCCGATCTGTTGTCCTGCGACTACCACATCTTCGGGCCACTGCAAACGCCTCTAAAGGACCGCAGGTTTGCTAATGACACTGAGGTCCAGGATGCAATTGAAAACTGGTTCCACAATCTCGTGCCCCGCTGGGACACTAGCTTGAACTTGCAAGGCAACCATGTGTAGCGGGTATGTAGCACATGTATCACTCTTACTTCCTGTATGTTCACATATTTCGAACTATAAACCTTTATGGCAAAAAACCGACAGCCTCAGTTTCATTTGGGCAACACTTATATAAGTGTGACTCTCGCCCAACCTCTTTTTCCCTATGAGTAGGCAGCTGTTTTCAACTCTGCTGATGAAATACGCCCAAAGTATATGTGTGTGAACCCCCACCCAACCTCGTTTTGCCTAGGAGTAGGGCAGCTGTTTTTAACTCTGCTGATGAGATACTCCCAAAGTATATGTGTGTGAAAACCCACACAACCTTTTTTTTTTGCCTAGGAGTAGGCGGCTGTTTTTCTTTATTGGAGGTTTAACGACCACCGTGAGCAACTCAATAGGCTATAAGCAGTTGCCCGTCCCTAATTTAGGGTCACTGGTTCCAGGGAAGGGAGAGAGCCAGTGCCATAAGACAAATACAACACCCATGCTTCACCGAGATTCGAACCCAGACCCCTTTCGGACGAATGATCAGAGGCCATCGCTTAGACTACTGCGCCACCGAGGTGGCGCGGCTGTTTTCAACTCTGCTGATACGGTACTCCCAAAGTATATGAGTGTGAACCCACACCCAGCCTCTTTTTACCTAGGAGTAGGGTGGCTGTTTTCAACTCAGCTGATGAGATACTCCCAAAGTACCGGGTGATCCAAAAGTCTTGCACATTTTGAAAACGTAATAACTTGCGGAGTTTTGAAAGTAGGGCAACGCGGTTTGCATAGATATGATCAGAATGACATCGGGTTTTTTATGAAATCCCATAAATTTTTACTCATTTTACTTACATTTTTCATCGCCAGATGGCGCCATAGGCGAACAGGTCTGGGATAGTGGGTATAAAAGCAGCAGCTGGGAAGCAACCACAAGTCACAGCGGTCTGTGTCAGTATGCTGTCATTACCAGACAAAGCGCTCTTGGTGAAATTGTTCTATCGCAACGCTGAATGTGCGAGTGCTGCGTTGAGAGCCTACCGGTCACTGAAAGCTGATCACAGTAGGAAAGGACCGATGGAAAGTGCTGCGCTGCGGCGAATGGTGAAAAAATTCGAGGAAACTGGATCTTTGGCAGCACGCCCACGAAGCGGTAGAACACGAACACGTGCTGCTGCAGCAGAGATGATTATGCAGGAAATGGATGTGATTGCAATGTCATCCGCACATGGCGACTCCAGTGCTCGCCATGTTTCTCGGCAAACAGGCATTCCATATGGGACTGTATGGCGAACACTACGACGGATTCTGCACAGATACCCATACAAACTGCAACAGCATCACGAAATGCAAGCTGGCGATTATGTGCAGCGTCAGGAGTTCGCAGCATGCTTTTTCGACAAATGGATGTCGACGAGAACTGGCTGATGAACGTTTTATGGACTGATGAGGCACACTTTTCCCTAAACGAAGCGGTAAACACGCACAACTGCCGCATCTGGGCCACAGAACATCCTCAAGCAGTCGTTGAAGCGCCACTTCATCAGCCGAAAGTAACAGTGTGGTTTGGATTTATGGCTTCCTTCATTATCGCTCCCCCCCCTTTTTAAGAGGTCCGCGGCACCTCCTTCGAAACCGTTTCAGTGACAGCTGCACGTTATGCGAACATGTTACGAACGTACGTTATCCCTAGCTTGCAAGAGTGGGATGCAGTGAATCTGCGCACATTTATGCAGGATGGAGCACCGCCCCACATCGCACGTTCCGTTAAGCAACTGCTGCAAGAGACGTTTGGCACAAATCGTGTGTTGAGCCGACACTTTCCGAAGGCCTGGCCTCTTTGGTCACCAGACCTGACACCCTGCAATTTCTGGCTCTGGGATTACCAAAAATCACAAGTGTACAGATGTCGCCCCACTTCATTGGCCATGCTGAAAGATGCCATTCGACACCATGTGGCAGCTATACCACCGGACATGCTCTTCAATGCCGTCCATGGCGCTTTCTCTCGTCGTCTGCAGGCAGTGCTGAAACAGGACGGCCACCACATTGAACACCTGGTACAATCTATTTTTCTCGACACTTCTAACCTGTGGTTGCTGCGCCATGTGGCGATGGAAAATGTAAGTAAAATGAGTAAAAATTTAAGCGATTTCATAAAAAACTCGATGTCATTCTGATCATTTCTACGCAAACCGAGTTGCCCTACTCTCAAAACTCCGCAAGTTATTACGTTTTCAAAATGTGCAAGACTTGTGGACCACACGGTATATGTGTGTGAAACCCCACCTAAACTCTGTTTGCCTACGAGTAGGGCGGTTGTTTTCAACTCAGCTAATGAGATACTCCCAAAGTATGTGTGTGAACTCCCACCCAACCTCTTTTTTGCCTATGAGTAGAGTGGCTTTTTTCAACTCTGCTGAAGCGACTCTCAAAGTATATAGCCCCTTGCAGTGTGTGGCAGATATCTTCTAGCACAACTTGCTTGTTGAGGATTTGATGTACTTCCTTCCCACTGGCTTTCCATTAACATTCCTCCACTCACACTCCAAGATTCCCCTGTGCTGTTGCAATTTCGTCCTGTATGCCACTATTTTTGTTTTTCCATTCCACAGCAAAGTTTCTGTTGCTTGTTAAATATGGAATTTCACTAAATTTTGTTACTTTGCTTGTTAAAAGTGATCATGTTAAATAACTTTTAACAAATCTGCAGATTTCATTAATTTTTTTTTTAACAAAAATGATCAAATTTTATCCTTGTAACATTATACTAAACAAAAGTTGCTGTTTTACTCGTCAAATCTGGGATATTGCTAAATATGGGCTTGTTATAAATGGGTTCTACTGTATTTTAATTCATACTCACACATAATGATATCCTTAAATACAATTTTTATCATCTTTGGTTTAAGTTATTTTCTCAAATGTAAATAAAGCCACTGTCAGATGACAGATTTTACTGATGCATTAGGAGTTCAAACTTTAACATTGGTGCACCAAAACACATAACAGAAAACATTGCTCAAAATAGTATAACTATACTAATGATCCGAATTTCTTGGCATAAAATAGAAATAAAATTTTTCAAGCTTTTGCACATCAACCAGATGGCTTTTTCAAGGAAGGCAGACAGTTAGCTACCTTCCTTGAAAAAGTCATCTGGTTAGCTGTAGACAGTTAGCTGTCTACCTTCCTTGAAAAAGCCATCTGGTTGATGTGCAAAAGCTTGGAAAGTTTTATTTTTATTCTACGCCAAGAAATTTGGATCATTAGTATAGTTATACTGTTTTGAGTATAATTGGTGTACAGTTTCTGCTTATTAAGAAAACACTGCATTTATTTTATTATCTTACATCAGTAGGCCTTGAAGGTTTGTATGAACTTCTTGAAGGGATGCCATATAATGCTGGAGGAGGTTCAGGAAGACTAGTGTCTCCAATCACGCTATAGTCCAGCTGATCAAAGTTTGTCTTCCAAACCATCACCTATAAAAAAATGAATCAACATGATTCATGCATTCACACACAATTTGTCACAGATTAACTTATTTACACTTGATTTAGCATCATGTAATAATTACCACATGTACTGATGTATAAGCTTAAAGTTTTTTGAAGAAATTCTGCTTTCAAAATATGTGTGTGTGTGTGTGTGTGGGGGGGGGGGTTGACATGGGTCAGTAAAACATAGGGCCAGACTGCTGAAGTATGTGAATTTTCTTGCAGCATTTGCTGGTGGGTTTGTTTACATTTTAGACTGTGGTTCTCCGTGCATCTTACTATGTGAAAGTTTTCTGACCTGTTATCCTCAGTTGGTGCTGCATACTTTGAAGGAAGGGGTTGGGCATAGCTATGGATAATAACTGGCAATTATGACTATTTTGCTCTCAAGATATTGCAGAGAAATGGCACGCCTTCCACCAGCCAATGGTATGCATGTGCTGCAGAAGGACACACTGATTGCACACTGCAGCAAGAAGCAAATTATGATTACAGAGATTTTTCACATTCCATTATATATATTTTACTTGTGTTCATTGAAATATACACTATATTGACAAAAGTCGCCGGACACCTAGAAGAGAAACACAACATAGGATTTATTGATATACATTAGTACGGTGTCGGTCCATTGGCTTTAATGCATGCACTGACCCTTCGAGACATGCTTTCGACAAGGTTTTGGAACACAGCGATAGGTATGTGCTTCCATTCAGTACATAATGCTACCACTAAGTGTTGATTAGTAGTAGGCCTTGGTTCCAAACTTCTTATGTGGTGCTCTAATTCATCCCATAGGTGCTCTATGTGATTAAGATCAGGGCTCTGTGCTGGACAGTCCACACACGATACGGAACTATCGCCAAACCACGCCGTAACAGTCCTTGCTTTATGGCTCGGTGCATTATCCTGCTGGTACCAACAAGGCTTGGTTCCATAATATTGCAAGAGTTTGTAGGGCATAATTGTCCAGAATATCGAGGTAGACCTGCTGGTTAACAGGTTTGTTCCCGATAAGCAATGGGCCGTGACCATACCACGAAAAACATCCCCACATGAGTACACTGCCAGCTCCAAACTTGATCGTAAGAACAGAACACTGTGATAAATAGCGTTCCCCCGACTGCCGCCATACCCACACACGGACATCAGACTGACGGATCGTGTATCTGGATTCATTAGTCCATAGGACCTGTTTCCACTGATCTACGGTCCACAATAAATGTTCTTTACACCATGCTAAACGACGAGTAGCATTCCAAGTGGAAATGAAAGGCCTATGAGCAGCAGCACAACCACGATAACACATGGAATGAAGTTCTATGCGAATGGTACGTGTACATACTGAGGTTCTAGCATTTTTACTCACCTGTACAGTGAGGTCTTGTGCAGTACTCCATTGATTAACTGTAATGACTCTCCTGAGGCTTCGACGTCCTCTATCACTGATTTTCTTTGGTCTACCGGTGCGTTTTGCTGCTTCAGGCATGCTATGTGTCTTCCACTTATTCAGTACACGTAAAACAGTTGACTTGGGTATGTCTAAACGCCTCTCGGTTTCTCTTATGGACAACCCAGTAATATAACACTTAACAATCTTTCCTTTCTCAAAGTCAGTTCTCTCTTGCCACGACATTTTGACTCAACCTCACAGTGCAATATGATCACGGTCAGCTGCAGGCTTGTTTTTATGCCATTTGCAGCTGTACTGCACATCTTAACAACACAGCAGATCCGTTCGTTTGCTTTTGAAGGGGTGTCTGATGACTTTCGTCAATATAGTGTACATATGTATTCTTTAAAAAAATCAACCTTGTTTTGCATTTTACTAATTATATTGCATAGTGGTACATGGACAGCCATTATCTATAATGAAAACAAATTGCCTGCAATGGTAAAACTTCGGAAGTACTTCCAAAATATGAAAAAAATATGAAATATTTTCCCACCCAGAGTAGGATTCCTATGGGAATTGGTGCCGCTAATACGATAAGTATAAAACCTAATTCAATTTCAAATTGAGACTGGAATTTCTTGCTTCCAAGCATGAAGGAATCCCTTCATTGTTTCCCCCGTGGAACTGGACGTGCAGTGAGTCAGACCCCAGATTAATAATTCAGCTGCTTGTGAGAGGCACAACCACAATCAGCTATCTCTCCTGCCCTGAATTTTCACAGCAAGAGTAGGTATCTTGTGGCCTTGCTCCCGCCAGTAGTGTTACCAAGGCCAGTGCTATGGAAGAGCAAAGACAAAAGTGTTTTACGAAAGGTGGTAACTTGAAAAGGACAGACATTGGCCTTGTTAGTTCTTGGGCGAAAAATTCTGGGATGCAATTTCACCAGAATTGGTTATAAAGTAAAAAAATGCTGCAATAAGTAATTAATGCCATGGATGTTACGAGAGTTGGAAACTGACAGTGAATTGTACTTTGAAGGTTTCTACAAAAGATAATCTCAGAAATTTGCATAATTAATTTCAATAAATATGTTTTCCAAAATCTTGAAATTAAGGTTAATACAGTCAAGGTTTTTTTACGAACTTTTAGCTGTTGAAGTAGGGGTGTCTGCTTATATGTGAGCATATATTGTATATCATAATTGAAACTGGTACTACAATTTCCACAGAAAAAAATAATTTGTACAATAATTAGCCCTTTGATGTATAACAAGGTCCAAGCTAAAGCAAAATCTGGTTCAGGAGAAGAAAAAAAAAAAAAAAAAAAAGAAAAAGAAACCTTTTTCTATCATGGAGATATCTTCTGAGAGTAAATTTTTCTTTCCCTCTCCTTACACAAAAAAGAGGAATGGAAGGATCTTAGATGCCATTAAATGTAGCACAGAGTGAAAAACAGAAGGAAAAATAATATACATACAAAACTCTTCATCATTTCCATGCCGTAAAAAGTTTCATACAAAAACTTACATACCTGTTCATCAGATCCCACAGATGAAAAATATTCTCCAGACCTTGAGAAACAGACAGCATTCACTGACCTCTGATGAGAAAAAATAATCAACACATTAATTCACAGTTCCACAAAGAACAACATACAGCAATTAAAAATAATAACAAAAACTTATTAATTTAGAAACATGGGTAATAACACAAATTCAATAAAGTTATTATCAAGAATTTAAAAACAAGCCATAATTGAACAAGTTTAGACTGATATCTCGAATACCATAAAACAGGCTGCATGAAGACAGCCACATGACTAATTTCACAGTTCTACCTTTAACTTAAGTTACATATGGCAAGATTCTTCCTTTGTCATTTGGTTTCTGATGCATTAGAAGTTTTCATGATTAATGACCTTACTCTCAAAGATTTTTCTTGATTAAATATAGTATTGTCCCTAACTAGATTTAAAGCAATTTTTTAATTAAGGAAATGGCATATATGTGTTTAGTTAATACAAAGGCAAAAAAAAAAAAAAAAACAGAGTAATTTTTTTTGAGTTGGCAACAGTGCAAAGTGAAAAAATAACCACACAGACGAGTAACTGAATTAAGGAAGTATTTATGGCAGCAGTTATTAGCTGTGGCACATGATTTTGGTTTTGTTATTGAACAGTTGTTTAGGGTACGTTTACATTTTGCCATACAGCTATGGAGGTGAGTGATTCAGTTAAAAAGTGAAATGTGTTGTGCAATAAAATTTTGCTATTGTTTGGGTAAAATGGCTCAATAAACAGTTGATTTAATGAAAAAAGCTTACAAAAATAAA
The DNA here is from genome assembly GCA_039090855.1 of Macrothele yani. Taxonomy (NCBI): domain Eukaryota; kingdom Metazoa; phylum Arthropoda; class Arachnida; order Araneae; family Macrothelidae; genus Macrothele; species Macrothele yani. The sequence goes on from CM077011.1 coordinate 154,538,693, forward strand.
TGTTTGGGTGAGTCAACAATTTTTAGATGGCACCATGATTTCAATAAAGGGCATTTGTCAGCAGAACTCGCTTCTAGGCTTGGTTGACCTGAAAGTGTTGTTATGGAGCATATTGTTAACACTGTTTGGGCAATCCTGCAAGAAGATCGACGAATGATGAGTGAAGACATAGTGGCATCAACTAATATTTCAAAAACATTAGCATTCCGCATTCTATGCGACAAAGTACTTCTGCATTGTGTGTGTTCCAGATGGGTACCTCATCACCTGACAAGAGAACAGTTGTTAGCTAGAGTTCAGGTATGTCATGAGTGGAAACAAATGATTGCAAAGGATCCAAACTTTTTTATAACTGCCGATGAAACATGGGTTCACTATTTCGACACCCCTCATGAAGCGCACACGAGAGTCTGGAAACACACAGGCGTGCCTTCTCCGAAAAAAGTCCACCAAACCAAATCAGCTGGAAAGGTGATGATCATTTTCTTTAATCATAAAGATGTAGTCTACAAGCATGCCGTTCCTCCACAAGTTACTATCAATGCTCAGTATAACATTTCAGTCTTGAAGCGCCTGATACGACACATATCGATTAAGCGACCGGAACTGGTGGGCAAGTGGACCCAATACCATGATAATGCCCGCCCACATGTGACTGCTTGTGTTCAACAGTTTCTTACAAAATGCAGTATTGAAATCAGCCTGTCTATAGTCCTGACCTCACCCCATGCAATTTCTGGTTGTTTCCAACAATAAAGGAGAAGTTCCATGGCACAACATTCAACACAGATATGGACGTTATTCAAGCTGTACAGGGGTCACTAAAGCAGCTTCCACAAAATGCTTTGAAAAGTGGACTAAACGATGGCTGTTTCATATAATCCGAGGGAAGATACTTTGAGAAAGAATAACATATCTATGAGAAAGAATAACATAAATTTTGCGGAACCTATATTTCTTCATTTTGTGTGATTTTACCCTCAGTTTTTATGGAATGGCCACGGTAAATATATGACATTGAAAATATGGTGAAAATAAAATACTCATAAGTGTTAAATGCCTATTAAATTACAGTAGATACCTTCATCTTTAATGCACTAGCAGCACTAACAAGTGCTGCTAGTGCATTTCCCCAAGCCTAGCTTTGATTATTGTGAACAAGCCTCCCACTCCCCCAACAGCACATTTTCAGTTTCTCTCCCCCCCCCCAAAGTTCTCTAATTCTTGGCTAAAAAAATCAAGCATGCTAAATTTCAAAACTATAATGTACAGATTTCAATAAGGATTCTTCGTGCGCTAAACATTATTTTAATTAGAAAAGCCTTCTTGGCACGATAAAGCATATTGTGCTGAGAAGGCTTTTCTAATTAAAATAATATAATGTACAAATAGATTTTCAAGACATGCAAAATCAATTGAAAACTCTGGCAAGTTTTCAAATGTCCTTGAATCAACAAAGTAAAAACAGTACACTACATGAGTAAAAGTAAAAACAGTACATTAATGACGATGTGAATGAGCAGAGTGTGTACATCAAGCTAGCAGTAACTCGCTGTAGTTGTGGAGGCTGAAGTGCTGCCATACCCGCTGACGGTCCCTTCCCAGCAAAAACACATGTGTTGGGAAACTGCTGGCCACCAGCTGGCAGCAATGGGTCACTGCTGGCTGAAATCTGCAGCCCACTGTATGGTAGCGAACTGTTGGTCGCAGCACCATCAGTTGGCAGCCATTGATGGCCCTGCAGCATCGCCGTGAACTACGAGCCTCCACGCAAGTGCCACTAGTGGCCCGTAGCTGGCAACCGAAGCAACCCCAACAGGAGGTGGAAGCAGCAGGACTGCGCATATGCTGAAGTAACACATGCAAAGTCTTTCATGGTACCAGTTAGTTGAAGACGTTGCCCTTGCAATTGCATTGCTTTAGCGGACGTTACAAAAAGAAAAAAGAAAAATATGTAGAGAGACGGATTAATTTCTTAATGAAATGCCGGGTTGATGAATACTACCGTTGGACGAAAATTGTATAAATAATTAATGAACTGTAAGAAACAGTCAATTAATCTCATGTATTTATAAAAACTCATTTCATAGCAAAATTTCTGCACTAACACACGAAGAATCGAGAATACAAACAGCCATGAAACACACTCACTCCATTCCCATGAATAACAAGAAATAATTTCTGCATAATCTTCATACACTAAACCGCTTCAAATAGAAGTCCCGGAAAGATATTTAAAAAAAAATAAGAATTACGAGTACAAAATGGATATTTTCGTTACAAAATTATCTAGTATCTGAAAAAAAAAAAAAAAAAAGCAAGGCTATGTGAATATAATGTAATCATTCATGCGTTGAATACACAAGCAAAATTGGAGTCATTCGCTGCTAAAAATAACCTGAAGTAAAATAAAATATCATTTCTACTTAGAACAAATGTAGTTTCGGACCGTGGAAAAAAAAGATAAAACGTTAAAAATGTAACAGAATGTGACATGAATGTGTAAATAATTAATTAAGCAATTGCCTTTCAAAACCAGAAAAACAGCACAAAACTTTGAAAAATGTCTTTAAGTTGATACACTCATTGAAAGTGAGTGAAGTTCTCTTAAAGTAAATTTTAAAAATTGCTAGTTGAAAAAATAAATTTATGAATTATATGAAATGTACATTTATGAAAATGAACTCGCAATATTGCGAAATTAAATAGTTCTCTTAGTTTTACATCGTGCAGGAGAGAGGCTCACCTCCAAACGGACGGTCATGTGTGGCAAACTAGTCTAGTGCTTAGTGCATCCGCTTCGCACACCAGCAGTCTTTGCTTCAATGCCAGTCAGATCCATCAGGTGATTTGCATCACCTATTGAGGAAATTTCCTTAGTGCCATGACATCATGTAGGAGTTTCGTTGGGGGAAAAAAGCAACTGTGTATGGGTGTTTCTTTTGGTGAACTGTGTTTATCTAATTTTTTTTTTTACTACTACTGCGAAATTGATGGACAACATACGGCAAGCCATCAGTTACGTCACGTGATTGCCGGCTGCCACTGCCAGACCACATTAGGCCAGCCATCATTTATGGCACATACTTGCAGGGCCTCTTAAGGGCCACTTGTGGCAGCCACAGCCTGTGATGGATAAATGATGGCCCTGTTCGGGCATATGACAACTGATGGGGTGCCAGCTGTTGGCCCATCTGGTGGTCGTCGGGACATTTTATTGATGGTTCACATAACCGCAACATAGTGCTGGGCCAGCAGCCAGCAGTAGCCCAGTGCTGGTCCAGCAAGACTGTTTTTGCTGGGTTGTGCTATCTTTCATCAGGACAATGCCCAACCACACATGTCCCGGAATGTCTTACAGGTCCTGGATGCACGACATGTTTCACGTCTTCTTTGGCCAACACATTTGCTTGATTTGTTGCCCATTGAACAAGTGTGGGATATGGTCACTTAAACTTGGTCCATCATTTTTTTTTTTTTTTTTTTTTTTTTTTGATTGAAGGTTTAACGACCACCACGAGCAACTCAATGGGCTATAAGCAGTCGCTCATCTCTAATTTAGGGCCACTGGTTCCAGGGAAGGGGCCAGAGCTGTATGACAAACACAACATCCATGCCTCACCAGGATTCGAACCCGGACTCATCTCGAACAAATGATCAGAAGCCATCGCTTAGTCACCAGTTACCCAAGATGAACTTTGGGTACGAATTGAGACAGAGTGATTTGGTAAAATTTACAACAGATGATGTGAATGAGCAGAGTGTGTGCATTAAGTCCCCCCCCCCCTAAAACTGCCTCACAAATAGGAAGTACAAAATACACACATAGCAATAGATGAAATGAAGGTAATTGGGTAAGCCTGCCAGTCATATTAAGAAAATTGAAAAGCACAGTAGACTTTCGACTCAGCTTGGACCTTGACCACCTGTAAACAAATGGAGTGAGACTGGTTGTGAGATTTGGATTTCAAATCTAAAGAAGCACTTGAAGATCTGATTCTGGCAACCAGTCTTTATCTGTTTACAGGTGATCAAGATCCAAGCTGGGTTGAAAGTATACCATACTTTTTCAGTTTTCTTAGTGTAACTGGCATGATAACATAAATACCTTCAACTGCCTTTAGAAACCTTTGAAGTACTGCAATTTGGAGAAAAAGCTGTAAGCCCTACAGAAACTTTTTTTTTTTGAAAGGCTTAAGAGATTCAAAGAAGGTCAAACGTCGATTGAAGATCACCCTCACTCTGGATGCCTATCAACTTCAAGAACAGATCATTCCATCACTTCTGTTAATGAAGTAATCAGAATTGACAGATGATTAACTCTTAAGGAGATGTCTTGCAAAACTGGCATATCAACTGGACCACATCATGCAATTTTGACATAAAATTCGGGGATGAGAAGAGTGACAGCAAAGTTTGTGCCTACACTTCTCACGCATGAGCACAATGTTACAGTTTGTCAGGACTCAAAAATCACGCACAGCAATGGACCCTATCACCAGTGATAAATCCTGAGTCTAATGCTATGTGACCTTGAAATAAAATTCGAATAATCTAAATGTAAAACAAAAATCTTTTCATGCCCCTTCTCCCCCAAAAAGCGAAAGCAAGTGAGAAGATCACATCGACTGTATTCTTTCATGCCAAAGGCATGGTGACATTGGCGAAAAGACCCCAACCCACTGGGTTTTGTTCCAGAATCCTTAGGTTGAATGACCAACTGGAACCGTCAGCTGTGGGCTAATCCCCCACACTGATGTACTTACCTGATTAAAAAGACACAAAGAAATGGAAAAAATTATTCAAGTGTGGGATATGGTGGACCTACCACACTTGAGAAGGATGGTCCACCACGGAATAGACCTGGAAATTCTAAAAGGCACATGAGAAAGAGATCACGGTTGAGTGAGTGTAAGATTGATGTATGGAATACTAGAGGTATAAATGGCAAGATCAATGAGATGATTGAAGAAATGAATATGTATAAATTTGATGTGCTGTGTTGTGTGTAAGTGAAACCAAAAAGAAGGAAATTGGGGTAGAAGAAGTGAATGGCACAGTGAGTGTGTGGTCTGGAGTATTGGATAATGTTAGGGGACAAGCTGGTGTAGGTGTGATTTTAAGTGAAAAGATGAAGAACAACTTGATCCATTACAGCTGCATTAGTGAGAGAATTCTTTGGATACGTCTTAAAGTGAAACTTCAGAGAATAGTAATTGTTGTAGTGTATGCTCCTTGTGACTCAGAACCTTCTGATAGGAAGGAAGATATCTGGAATGAGCTAAAAGCTGTTTTGAGCCAGTTTCGTGCTAAAGAGAAAGTTATAATAGCAGGGGATTTTAATGTTCGAGTAGGTGTGAAGAATGCAATTTCTGACAATGTTCTGGGTAAGTTTAATGATCCTTGTGTAAATGATAATGGTGAAAGGTTAATTGAACTTTGCATTGAGAATGGTTTGTGCGTATCTAATATGTTTTTCAACCACAAGTATATCCACACATATACTTGGGAAAATTGTACTCTTGGTCAAAAGAGTGTTATAGATTTTATTGTTTACAATCAGCATCTGAAACACTTAGTTGTTGACACTCGTATGATGAGATGTGCAGATATTGGCTCTGATCATTACTTGGTAGTGTCACGAGTGAAACTGAATGCTGATTGGAGGAAAACGAATAGGAAGAGCCCTAGGGTGGAAAGAATAAAGATTGAAGGCTTCCTCAGGATCATCAGCATTATGCTAACTTACTCAGAGAACGACTGAAGGAGCTGAAGTCATTTCAGAGGGATGTAGAAAAGAAGTGGGAATGCTTTAAGAACTGTGTTGTTACTGCTGCTGAGGAGGTCTGTGGTACCACAATAGTGGGTAACAATAGAGGTAATGGTTGGTGGAATAGTGAGATTAAAGAGGCAGTAAAGAGAAAGAAGGATGCCTATTTGGGGATGCTGCAAGGTAGAGTTTCTGTGGATGAATACCGCTGTAAGAAGCGTGAAGCAGCTAAGCTGGTTCGCCAGAGTAAGGCAAAAGATAGGAAGGAGAAGGTGGAAAAGCATGAATTGGCATTTTGGAAAGGTAGAAAAACTTTCGGGAAGTTCGTGAGACTCAGAAAAAATAGGGGAAATAAAGTTATAAGTTATGTGAAGAATAGGGTTGGGAAAATGATATGGGAGCCCAATGAGTTAAGTGAAAGATTGGGTGAATACTTCTGTGAGTTATTACATCAGGAAAGCAAAAGTGATTCTAAGGCAGAAGCAGATGATGTCACAGTGAAGGAGGGAAGCACAGGAGGGATCTCAAGAGAAGAGGTGAGTAAAGCTCTAAAATCTCTTCAGAATGGTAAGGCTCTGGGAGTTGATGGCATAACTGCTGACATGTTGAAATATGGTGGTGACTCTGTAATTGATTGGTTAACTCAAATTTGCCAGTTCCACTGGGAGCTAGGAATGGTCCCTCGGGACTGGAAGGATGCTGTCATTGTTCCATAGTATAAGGGAAAAGGTGATCAGACTGACTGCAAGAACTATCATGGTATTAGCCTACGGAGTGTGCCGGGAAAGTGTTTGGTAAGGTCATTATTGAAAAAGTACAAAGTCTTACATCAGTGAAAGTATGGGATGTTCAGAGTGGTTTCATGCCTGGTAAAGGCTGCACTAATCAAATTTTTGCATTACGCATGATGATTGAAAAGTATCTGGCTGTTGATAAGAAAGTTTTAGCTGCCTTCATAGATTTAGAGAAAGCTAACGACCGAGTAAATAGGACACTTCTGTGGAAGGTATTGAATGAATATAGTGTTACTGGGAGTCTACTTAATAGTGTAAAAGCCATGTATGCTGGTAGTAGAGCTTGTGTACAAGTGAATGGTGTTTTATCAAATTGGTTTTCTATTGGTGCAGGAGTCAGGCAAGGTTGTGTAATGTCATCCTGGCTGTTTAATATATTTATGGATGCATGCATGCATGATGCCAAAATAGATAATACTGGTTTATGTCTTGGTGATATCCGTGTGTGCAGATTGCTGTATGCTGATGACACTGTCCTGTTGGCAGAGAGCAAAAGTGAGTAGCAGAGTATGCTGTCCCGGATGTACGAAGTTTGCATGAAATTCAAACTGAGTATTAAGGGAAAAACCAAAGTTATGATTTTGAGTGGGGAACTGGTAGTACTGAATGTAGCATAAGTCTAAATGTCACAATGATTAATCAAGTGAATGAGTTTGTGTATTTAGGAAGCATGTTTGACAGAGAGAACAAATTACATACATACATACATACATATCACTAAGCTGTTCTCTGAGATTCAAAGGTTAGCTCCAAAAAGAAATACAAACTTCCAGATATTTTTACTTATTGTTGTCGTATCAAACTTCTCCATTTACAGCGATCTTGACATACAACTCGTGCTTCACTAATATCCATTACACGCCGTACACAAGATCTTTTATACTTCATACTCATAATCTTTTTCTCATGCAGACACTCCTGAATCTGATCCACCCATGTCTTCCTTGGCCTTCCTCTGCCTTTCCTTCCCACCACTTGGGCTGAAAAGATTTTCTTAGTAAGCATTTCATCACTCATTCTTTCAACATGGCCAAACCACCGAAGCATATTGGTCTCCACCTTGCTAGCAACCTTTTGCTTCACATCACACAGCTGCAATACATCTTCATTCCTCACACAATCAGATCGTGTCTTGCCACAAACCCCACGTAAGTAACACATTTCTCCAGCACACATACGACTCCTATGTTTCTTCTGCAGTACCCAGGTTTCACTGCCATACATCAGAGTAGGAACAATTACAGTTTCATACACAGCCATGCGGGACTCTCTAGAGAACCCATCATTCCTGTGAAAACCTTCCAGAGCAGCTATGACTTTCAAAGAAGAATTCACTCGCCTACTGATTTCACCATCCAACTTGTTCTCTCTGTCAAACATGCTTCCTAAATGCACAAACTCACTCACCTGGTCAATCACAGTGCCATTTATGCTTACATTACATTCAGCGCTACCCGTTCCTCTCTCAAACACCATAACTTTGGTTTTTCCCTTACTTATACTCAGTTTGAATTTCATGCAAACTTCGTGCATCCGAGTCAACATACTCTGCAACTCACTTTTGCTTTCTGCCAACAGGACAGTGTCATCCGCATACAGCAATCTGCACACACGGATATCACCAAGACATAAACCACTATTTTCTATTCTGGCATCACGCATGCATGCATCCATAAATATATTAAACAGCCATGGTGACATTACACAACCTTGCCTAACTCCTGCACCAATAGAAAACCATTTTGATAAAACACCATTCACTCATACACAAGCTCTACTACCAGCATACATGGCTTTTACACTATTAAGTAGATTCCCAGTAACACCATATTCATTCAATACCTTCCACAAAGGTGTCCCATTCATTCGGTCGTAAGCTTTCTCTAAATCTATGAAGGCAGCAAAAACTTTCTTATCAACAGCCAGATACTTTTCAATCATCGTGCGTAATGCAAAAATCTGGTTAGTGCAGCCTTTACCAGGCATAAAACCACTCTGAACATCCCACACTTTCAATGATGTAAGACCCCGTACATTTTCAATAACAACCTTACCAAACACCTTCCCAGGCACACTCCGTAGGCTAATACCACGATAGTTCTTGCATTCAGTCTGATCATCTTTTCCCTTATACAAGGGAACAATGATAGCATCCTTCCAATCCCGAGGGACCATTCCTAACTCCCAGCACAACTGGCAAATTTCAGTTAACCAGTCAATTATAGTCACCACCATATTTCAACATCTCTGCAGTTATGCCATCAACTCCCAGAGCCTTACCATTCTGAAGAGATTTTAGAGCTTTACACACTTCTTCTCTTGAGATCCCTCCTGTGCTTTCATCCCTCATTGTGACATCATCTGCATCTGTCTTAGAATCATCTTTGCTTTCCTGATGTAATAACTCACAGAAGTATTCACCCAATCTTTCACTTAACTCATTGGGCTCCCATATCATTTTCCCAACCCTATTCTTCACATAACTTATAACTTTATTTCCCCTATTTTTTCTGAGTCTCACGAACTTCCCGAAAGTTTTTCTACCTTTCCAAAATGCCAATTCATGCTTTTCCACCTTCTCCTTCCTATCTTTTGCCTTACTCTGGCGAACCAGCTTAGCTGCTTCACGCTTCTTACAGCGGTATTCATCCACAGAAACTCTACCTTGCAACATCCCCAAATAGGCTTCCTTCTTTCTCTTTACTGCCTCTTCAATCTCCCTATTCCACCAAGCTTCACCTCTATTGTTACCCACTATTGTGGTGCCACAGACCTCTTTAGCAGCAGTGACAACACAGTTCTTAAAACATTCCCACTTCTTTTCTACATCCCTCTCACCAGACTTCAGATCCTTCAGTCGCTCTCTGAGTAAGTCAGAATACCGCTGATGATCTTCAAGGAGCCTATCAACCTTTATTCTTTCTATCCTGGGTCTCTTCCTATTCCTTTTCCTCCAACCAACATTAAGTTTCACTCGTGACACTACGAAGTAATGATCAGAACCAACATCCGCACCTCTCATCACACAGGTGTGAATTCTTCATTGAAAGTCATAACTGCCTTGGGAGGCTTTCACAGGAATGATGGGTTCTCAAGGGAGTCCCACATGGCTGTGTATGCAAGTGTAATTGTTCCTACTCTGATGTACGGCAGTGAAACCTGGGTACTACAGAAGAAACATAGGAGTTGTTTGTGTGCTGGAGAAATGCGTTACTTACGGGAGGGGGGTGGGTGGCAAGACACGTTATGATCCCATAAGGAATGAAGATGTGTTGGAGTTGTGTAATGTGAAGCAAAATGTTGTTAGCAAGGTGGAGACTAATATGCTAAGGTGGTTTGGGCATGTTGAAAGAATGAGTGTGGAGATGCTTACTAAGAAAAACATTTCAGCCCAAGTGGCAGGAAGGAAAAGCAGAGGAAGGCCAAGAAAGTCATGGGAGGATTAGATTCAGGAGTGTCTGCATGAGAAAAAGATCATGGGTATGAAGTACAGAAGATCTTGTGTGCATCGTGTGATAGATGTCAGTGACGCTAGAATTGTGTGCCAATATCGCTGTAAGTGGAGGAGTTTGATATGGCAACAGTAAGTAAATAGTCAGATAAAAATTATCTGGTAGTTTGTCTTTTCTTTGTGGAGCTAACCTCTGAATCTCAGAGAACAGCTTAGTGATATGTATGTATGTATGCATTTTGAATTTGCTCTGAATGGGGGCGGGGGCAGACTAAAGCAGACTTATTACAAATAGGTTTTAAAATGACCAGGGAGAAAAGATTCTGTTCAAATGGCCACAAAGATAGAAGTCTCAATCCTGGCTGTTGCATCATGGTAATGCACTTACACAAGCAGCATTTCTGATCTGTGAATTACTGACCAAATATCAGATCTCAGTAGTACCACATCTGCCTTATTCACCTGATTTAGTCCCCTGAAACTTCTTTTTTGTTTCCCAAATTCAAAAGGTCAATTCAGAATGAAGATTTGAGAGTGTAGACAGCATCGTCAAGAAAGCAAAACAGAAGAGAAAGACTTTCCAAAGTGCTTTCTGAAGAACACATAGACAATGCATTAGCTCAGAATGATAGTATTTTAAAGGATATGTTCAATTAGCTTGTAAGTGTTTTGTATTTTCAATTCAATTCTGGTAGTTTTTGAACATTCATTATGTGTGCAAAAAAGTTTGAGAAATAACTGAAGAAACATCGCAAATTGAGTTTACAATTCTGAGTTCACTTACTTGATTTTCTAACTTCGTAGACATCTAAAATCATCATTTCTTTCTTTCTTTTTGTTTTGTTTTTGGGAATATTATGTAGTTCATTGTTAGTGCTCTTATTATTCACCAAGTCTTGCATTCATAGAGAAAGGCCAACCATTGCGATGTTTTAATTTTTAAATACTTAAAAGAACATCCCCGTTTTCTCTCTCTTTTTTACTTTGTATGTCCTCAGAGTTGCACATTTGCAATTTCTACTTCTACTTCAGTTTGTGTCATACCTAATCCATGAAAATTGTGTAAATTTAGCCACCCATACATGATTAGCTGCTTTCATTTTATCTGACAACCACCCTCAATTATAGGGACAAGCTAGTAGAAATTAGGAACAGCTTTCAAGGATATCTTTATATAAGAAATGCATTCAAATCAAGCTGTTAATGTAAAAGGACAGAAAATTATTGCATATTCCAAACATGCCATTTCCCAGTGCTTTCTTAATTTAACATGCACAGCTTTTTCCGACACAGTTCAACAATGATATGAATATCAAAAGTGCTGTAAAAGGGTCACTCATCTTTAGTTTAGGCTGCCATTTTCTGAGCCAGAAAAGAACCAGAATAATAAGACAAACACAAGACACATCTCATCCAGGACTTAAACCTGGGACCTTGATGTGAAAAACTAGTATCATAATCACTTAACCAAGGAAGACATTCCTATTTTACAGAAACAGATTAGTGACTACTCACACTTTATGAAACAATAGTTACTAGTAACTTAGTATGCTGAATGCAGTCATATGCTTAACTTTAACACCATCTACCTAAGGAAATGTTTGTGTGCTCCATGATACAAAATTATTGTAACTATGGATTTAATAACCATCTATGTGTAACATTAGTTTTTTTTTTTTTTTTTTTTTTTTTTTTTTTTCAAACATTCTGACTAAAAAGGATTTTCAGGTCATACCTGTATCTTGATTTCAGTAAAAGAATTCAATCTGAAAGCTTTGCGTTCAATACAGAATGAGAAAATGTTGCTGTGGGATCTTAAACTTCTCGGGGAAAAAAAACCCCTGCAACATAGGCTCAGAGAACCACACCAAGTGTCACTTCTACAGCAAAGAAATTTATAAATTCATCAAATTTTATTCCACAAAGTTTTTGTGAATTTGAAAATTTAACTTCTAATTTTGTATTTTTTCAATCATTGTGTTTTTTGTAACACTCTCTCTCTCTCTCTGTCTCTCAGCAAGAGTATTTATAATTAATTGAAATAATAAATCAGTTAGTTTTATAGGGCAGTACATGAAATCACTGTAAGAGTAACTAACAAGCATGGAGTAAAATGAAAATAACCAGCACACAAGAGAAGAGTAGGATTGTAGTTTAAATCTACAAAGATATGCTACATAAACATCACATTAAAATAAATATCAAATCCAATGTGAAGATCATATTGCTATGGAATTTTACTGACCATGTGATCTTGATATTTATGTGGAGTGCCACAAATCCATGGCAACCACACTGTTATTAGGTAATTGTAGAAGTCTTACAAAAATGGTTACTAACCTGATGACCATGAAGAGTAAAATACAGACGTCCTTCAAGTAAATCAAATATCTTGAGAGTAGTGTCAGAAGATCCAGTCAACAGGTAGTTCCCAGAAGGATGGAAAACAAGATCATTTACTCCAGCTTCATTAGCTACCAGAAAACAAGGAATAATTATTACATTTACTCGAAAGAGAGTTGACTTTTTTCTTTTAATTCATCTTTCAGAATATTTGTATAGAATTACAGCCAAATCCCATTTCAATTATCACATTTATGTGAAATTGTCCACAAAACCTTATTTTGTGTCAACAATTCACATTTAAAACACTGTATAATGCAGACTCAGAGTGTTACACTCAGAATAGGAAACACACAATCCCAATTTATTAAAATTTGCTACATATTTTGTTAAGATAAATCTTACTATTCAGATTCTTTTGGAGCCACTCAAAAGGATTTCAATTAATTGCTGAGGTGATCCTGATATCATATGTTGTAGATTGAAAGTCATTTAACATTTAAGAATGCCCATGCTTGCAACAGGAATATCGTTATGAAATGAAAGAATCTTCAATCCATGCCTCACGGCATGAGTTGAAGATTGATCTCAGCATGGATTGATCTCCCCCATTGAAAAAACCTTCTTACAAAACTAGTTTAATCTCAATCAAACTCTCCCAATTTAGATCTTTTCTTGGAAGACAGGATTTTAATGATCTAACATGACCCAAGATACACTCCTTGTAATAACATTACATGAAAATTAAGTAAAAACACAGAGTTATATGTAGTAATTGTTGCCTGCCATTTTTGACCACATAACAATGATGTTTCAGCAAGTACATATTTTTGCTTGGTATATTTTTTTTTCACAATTTTTTTCTGTATCCATATCTACTTAAAACTGTATGATTTTTGAAACTGCAAAATTCAGTTTCAAAATTGAATTTCAGATTATTGTTGTTCAGATCTCCAGATATCTGAACAGCATCATCTCAATTTATCATTATAGTTTGCTGTTCATTAAATTACACAGTTTTAAGTATATATGTGAAATAATTATAGTTAAGGTATAGCTACATATGTAGACCATGCAGAACACTTAATTCAAACTTTCGTACATATCACTAAGTCATTCTCTGGGTATCAGAGGTTAGCTCTTCACAGAAATATCATAAGTCAAATCAGTGTTACTGAAGGTGTTGGGTATAACTTACTGTTGACATATCAAATATCTCCACTTATTTTTTATTTATTATTATTATTATTATTATTATTATTATTATTTGTTTTTTTTTGTGAGTCAGCAGTGACCATTGTTCAGAAGTTTTATTGAAATTCCATTTCCATTTTCCAACTAAAGACTTGGGTTGAAGTAATAGTGAAGGTGAGTGGCTTCATATTTTTCACTGAATTTTCCTAGAGCATATTTTTTTTTATTTCGTTAGTCCTTACTATATCAAAAAACAATGAAAGAATTTACTCTTTTTTAAAAAGTAAAACTGATGTTGAAAATCAATATTTATCCTGCCCATGCAGAATTAATGCCAACTTTTCTTAGTTACGTCAAGTCACTTTCTTGGCAGAATGAGAAGAGACAGAACTGGGTTTTCAACTAGAATTTTGCTTAAAATATGAGCGTATGAATTCAATACAGCCTTGTTGTTACATTAATCAATACAATAATTTTATTTTATTTTTCTTCAAAACAACATTAAAGTTTAAAACCCACTCACTTTGCCACAAAAGCAACTATACGATAGCGATAGATAAAAGCAGTCAGAGTCAGCACTGATTTTAAACTTTAAAAAAAAAAAATAAAAAAAAAAAAAAAGGAGAATGCCTGCTCCACTGATTGATATAGAAGTGACTACAAGGAAAGGGAAAACATGCATTTAATCAGGAGAAATTGTAACAAAATATGAAGCAGCTCTTATGCACTATTGCCACCTAAGGAGATAGGTGGCAATAGTGTATAACAGCTATCTCACATATCCAGAAAAAACATTATCAATGTTTAAAAAACCTCACCAAAACATCTTCAAATCTCAAGATTTTTTTAATTAAAAGTTTTACTACGAAGGTTGTACCGAAAGTAATGCAAAAGTGGGCATAGCTTTTTTATTAACTGACAGAGGTCATTCAAATTGCACATGTTGGTAGAGTAACTCTCCTCTATAGAAACCCTTCTTCTTCATTGCAGGTAAATAATGGATTCCAAGCAGAAGCAACGTGCCGTCATTCAGTTCTTGATGAAGGAGAGGCGTAGGCTCTCCAACATCCACAGAAAGCTACAGAATGTTTATGAAGATGACACCACTGACAAGAGCAATGTGCACAGATGGATGATGAAGTTTAAAGAAGGGGAAACCAGCACTGAAGACAAACTACCCAGTGGGAGACCATCATCTGTGACCACTGACACAAATCGTCAGTGAATGGATGAATTGATTAGTGCAGAGAGATGAGTCACAATCCACGAGTTTGGTGCAGAACTGGACTGTGGTCACAATGCCATGCAGAAGATGGTGGAAAACATAAGGTATCGAAAAGTGTATGCAAAGTGAGTACTTCGGCAGTTGACACCCGATTTGAAGGAGATAAGAGTAGGAGTCTACTCTGATCTTCTGGGAGTGTTTGAAGGCAATGAAGACAATTTTTTTTTCTGATCTGGTGACAAGGCATGAAATGTGGGCATATCTTTAAAATCCAGAAACAAAGATACAATCCATGGAGTGGCGTCAGACCTCTTCACCAAGACCTAAGAAGTTCAAGAGCCAGTGATCAGCACAAAAAGTCATGGTGACTGGTTTTTGGGATGGCAGGAATGTCATTCTCCTTGATTTCCTGGAATGTGGCCATACAGTGATCAGCAAGTGGTACATTGAGACACTCAAGAAGCTTAGAGAAACCACAAGGAGGAAGAGACTGAACTAGAATCTGAAAAGGATCCACATTCACCATGACAATGCGAGACTACACACATCTTTGGCAACAAATCAGGCGATCAGCAAATTAGGCTGGTCAGTGATCCCCCATCCAACATACAGCCCAGATCTGGTGCCCTTCAACTTCCACCTGTTCGGTCCAATGAAGGACAGTCTCCAGGGACGACGATTTGATGACACAGATGAGGTGAGAGTGGCTGTAAAGAAGAGGGCACAACAGTCCACACCTGAATTTTTTCAAAGAGGATTCGAGCACTGGGTTCAACGATGGCACAAGAGCATCGCTTGCAATGGAGACTATGTTGAGTGGTACCTTTGCATAGAAAATGAGTTACTCTACCAACATGTGCAATTTGAACGACCGCTGTTAGTTAATAAAAAAGTTATGCCCACTTTTGCATTACTTTTGGTACAACTCTCATACATTTCCTCATGGTTATTTTTCACAGTAAAACATTTTTTGTCACAATTTGGTAAAAAATGTAAGTGATGGCTTTAACACTGCTAGATTAAAAAAGTAGGCAAACCAAAATGCTCAGTCTTAATTCCTTAGTCAGGTAATAGAGGTAATTTCATTTGAAGTAACACTATTATTTATATTTTGAAATATTAGCTGGATCATTACAATACAGATAGCCTGCAAAAAAAAAAAAAAAATACTGCTGAAAATTCTGGAGAACAAACCTTGATAATGTTGAAGAAGTTTTTTCATTCTGATGTCCCAAACTCGGATAACGCTGTCACTCAAAGCAGCTGCAACACACGTTCCACTTGGATGAAATGCAACACTATTTACAGCACTGTAAATAGAAATTCCATTAGCAAGACAACTAATATCTGATCCGAAATTTGTTTTAAATACTCATATAGAAGTGTTGTCAAAGTACCAGGGTTGATTATCAAATAAATTCACAGGCTATGTGTTTTGGGTTTTTGTTGTTGTTTATCTCAACTCTAATAACGACTAATAACAATTGACCAAGAGGAACAAAAGCAAACAATGGATTAGTTCAGGGCAGTAGTTTCTCACAAATATATATTATTTATAATCTATGTTTGGGAAACATCATCTGAGATAATCTACATTTTGAGGTTACTCACCTTTATTCCAAAAATCTTTAGGAGGTTTTCGTCTCTACACATTTCCAACACGTATTTTTCTTAGTTACATTGTGGTCCAGGGCAAAAAAAAAAAAAAAAAAAAGTCTTTTTCAACTCACGCAAACTTTGTTCCCATCTTTTCTTTTCCCAATGATCAAATACGAATTCAAATAATCAACCACAAGTAAATATACATAATTGAACTCACTAAAACACTAATATCTAATTAAAACTTCAATCAATAAAACTTATATTACACATTTCCTAAAACGTCAAAGTTAAAAAACTGTAACCCATAATTATTTACAAATGCACACCAGTAACCAATTAAAATAAACCTAAAAACCGGACACAACCACTATACTCGACAAGCACGGACCTTTCCCCACTCAGAAATAAGCATACTATCCTCGCACTTTCAGCATCAGCCCAGGCCATTCTCAAGGAGTGGACACAACAGATGAACGCCCTCAAAATTTAGCGAATGTTCCAGTGCTTGCGCGGCACCTTATGGCCTGGGCTGAGGCTGAAAGTGCTAGAATAGTATGCTTATTTCTGAGTGGGGAGAGGTCCGCGATTGTCGAGTATAGTGGTTGTGTCCGGTTTTTAGGTTTATTTTAATTGGTTACTGGCGTGCATTTGTAAATAATTATGGGTTACAGTTTTTTAACTTTGACGTTTTAGGAAATGTGTAATATAAGTTTTTATTGATTGAAGTTTTAATTAGATATTAGTGTTTTAGAGAGTTCAATTATGTATACTTGTGGTTGATTATTTGAATTCGTATTTGATCATTAGGAAAAGAAAAGATGGGAACAAAGTTTGCGTGAGTTGAAAAAGACGTTGGGTTTTTTTTTGTTTTTTTGGGCCTTGAACCACAATGTAACTAAGAAAAACATGTGTTGGAAATGTGTAAAGACGAAAACCTCCTAAAGATTTTTGGAATAAAGGTGAGTAACCTCAAAATATAGGTTATGTCTAAATAGCACGTGAATAATTAAGCAGCTAGATGACATTTGACATTTGCAATGCTGTATGAATATGTGGTCATCTGAGAATTTAAACAAAATTCAATAAAACGAACAAAAATTGAAAATAAAAATCTGACACATCCATTATATTGTTACATGGCGCTAGCAGTGGTCCTGCTGAGTCGGCCGGTAACGGTGCTTGGAACCTGTCATACAATTTTGTTGGCCGCGGCACCAGATGTGAATCTCAAAGGCACCGCTGCATTCACGCCAGAACATAAAAAATGAAAATTGGAAGAATGACCCGAAGCATGAGGCTTGGGTGAATCCACCGTGTGAACAGAAATAACAACAACAATAAAAATAAAATAAAATAAAAAGCGAAACTTGGGGATCAGAGCAGAGAGTTGTGATGGGGTTCACCCGCAATCACCAATTCGTGGCTGAGTGCAGTGGTCCGGATCTTACTCCGGTACATTCAATCCCCAACCAGCCAGAACAACACTCACTTTTGCAAATAACACATGATTCTCAGATGCACAACACAACATTTAATTACTTTGTGATTCAAACAGTTACGGCGCTCTCTGGGCGCACAGACAATTGCCCCTCTTATGTGGGCAGCACACAGGATCAACACTTTACTGTCAGACGACGCAAGCCGACAGAGTCCCCACCGGACGATCTGATCAAGAGATACTACCCATTACCACACCAAATAGAACAGCAGGTGATATCATACACAATCGCTTAGAGAATGAAAAAAGAAAATACATATGCACAAGATCACATTAAAAACACACGCGACACAAAAATACACAAGCACGTTAATTTTCGGTATACACAATTATAGGTGCGAAATACTGCCAAAGTTAATTAACTATATCTAATAAGCATGCACATGCAGATCACTTCCCCACTCGCATTGGCCCTGACCCAAAGTTAAATCAATCTGTCCCTCAAAGTTGAATTTGTGGCCACACCCTCTCCCTTATTCTTGTAAAAGATCAGGAAATGGGCCCTGTAAGAAATCGAAGTTCGTATGTGCAGGTACTTCCTCTGAGGTTCAGTCACAAAGGAGGCTCAGTATTATTGCATATATGTCCATGCAGCTTTGGGTGTCAGGATGGCACAAGTTCGTAGATGTGTGAAGAAAAAATAGAAATATTCATCTACTTACAGTTTCTTCATCTACTTACAGTTTCTTGACCTTGATATGTACATCCAGAATGTATCACATAACAAAACACAAAAAAAAAAAAAAAAAAAAAAACACTCACACAAACACATGCACCATGTGGCAGCACCAATGAATTAACACTTCCCTTTGACGCTCGATGTAAATGAAGCACACAATGAAAATGGTGATATCACGCCACACTTTATTGCGCTGATGAGAGTGTACACTGATCCACTCTTGTGAAGATTTGAAGGTGGCCATTAAACAAAATAATCCCTCTCACATCTGCTGTTGTGGGTTCCGAGACTGATTTTCTGCATTCCTGGGAAATGATTTCTGTCGTCGTGAAGAAATGATTCTGTCCGCTAGTTGCCTGGAGAGAGTGGGACTTCCGCATTTCCGCTGCTGCTATAGTAAGATTCAATCCATCGCTCCCCTCTGTCCTTTTTGACCATTCATTCCCAGTGTAGTCAATTCCTTTCCAATAACATAGCATCTACCCTGCCTGAGTATGCAGTTCCAAATATGCACACTCACAGGCTTTCTGTTTCCATTTTACCCCCATTGAGATGTGACCGCCATCCCTGAGATTAGTTTTCTCGGCCGAGCGAAATCTGATGTCTTTTTGCTTTCAGCCTACATCAGCAACTGCCTCCCAAAAACGCCGCTCAAATTCTTCCTTACCCTTTTTCGGCGATTCCCTACTCTTAATTGCCCATTGTCCCTCGCAGATGTCCGAGTATCTTTCTTGCTGACAGAATTATGTGTCTGCTGTGGGTCTCTTGACCCACCCACAACGAACCTCGGACGTAAGCATGCAGTACACAGACCACAGCGTTTAAGCTACAAGCGGAAAGAAGGGGGAAAAAAAAAAAAAGAAAAGTGAAAAATCACTTCGAACATTGCTTCTCCCATCCGCATTCAAAAGCACATTTTCCATCGCTCGTTTTTCACCCTCTCGAAGACCCTTCAGATAGGAATTTTTATGTTTCACTCCAGGGCTATGTGTGAGGTCTTGCAATTCAAAATGTCAAAATACTATATTTCTTGCCTTCAAGAGCATTGGAGCGACTTCCTAATTATCCCGCAATTTTGTTAATCAATTTAGTGAACAGCCGAAAGAAAATAACGTAAATGAGAAATAAATAAAAAAACTGTAAACTGTAAAAGAACATGTGATGCCTGCCAAACTGTAATTCCCAGCTGCCTCATACAATATGCGACATGGCAGACAAATTTTTAGAGTTTTCTTCAGGTTTTAGGGGGAAGGGGGGTCCACTGTAACAATATGCAAAATTGGTCACCATGAAGAATTGGAAGACCTTCATAAAAAGCTATCTCTTATTCAAACAAACAAACAAAAAATTACAATTAAAAAAAATATCAATTGAAAAACTAAAACCATTGCCTTCATAGGAAAAGAAATAACTAGGTGCAAAATAGTAATTGATAATACCCCAAAACAACACATCAGTTTCACAAATGTGTGGTTATTCACTGCTCACTTAAGTCATACATTTTTCATTAACATTTTCCATTTTGTTATAAGCTATTGTCAAGTCACACACACACACACACACACACACACACACACACACACACACACACACACACACACACACACACACACACACACAATCACATGGAATTCAGAATCTTACAACCTATCAATGCATATTGAAAATGCCCATTACTTCACGGAAGCAGATAATGGGAAAATATGCTTATTATATAATGAATCACTCACACACACATCACTGTCACATTATATTATCACATAATACAGTATGATTGCTTTCAATTTTCTTTTTCACCTATTGGCAGGTCAGTCTAGCTCTTTGCAAGTTAAATTTCATCTATAGCTCTGAAGGCTGCTAAAATCTACCCTACACTTCTGTTAAATAATGTGCTGCACTGACAAAGTTTACACATACATAAACATTGATACTAAGTTGTTCTCTGAGATTCAACTTTATCTGGCAGATGTTAAAGTTGAATCTCCATCCGTTTTTTTTTTTTTTTTTGATTGGAGGTTTAACGACCACCGTGAGCAACTCAATGGGCTATAAGCAGTCGCCCGTCCCTAATTTAGGGTCACTGGTTCCAGGGAAGGGAGAGAGCCAGTGCCATAAGACAAACACAACATCCATGCCCGACCGGGATTCGAACCCGGACCCCTTACGGACGAATGATCAGAGGCCAGCGCCTTAGACCACTGCGCCACCGGGCGGTCCATCCGTTTTAAACTTTAATCTTGCAGATGAGCAGCTTAAAGAAAGCTCATCTGCCAGATTAAAGTTTAGAACGGATGGAATTAGATTTTATATGCTGTTGATGTATCAAACGTCTCCATTTACAGCGATCTTGGCATGCAGCCCGAGTTTCAATGACATCTATCACATGTTTCACATAAGACTTTTTGTACTTCATACTCATTATTTTTTTCTCATGCAGACATTCCTGAATCTGATCCTCTAATAATTTCCTTGGACTTCCTCTGCCTTTCTTTCCTGCCATTTGGGCTGAATAAATTCTCTTAGTAAGTATCTCACCACTTATTCAACATGGCCAAACCACCTAAGAACATTTGACTCCACTTTATTAGCAACATTTTGCTTCACATTACACATCTGCAACACATCTTCATTCCTCACATGATCAGAACATGTCTTGCCACAAAACCCCTGTAAATAATGCATCTCTTCAGCATACAAACAACTAACTCCTATGTCTCTCCGGCAGTACCCAGGTTTCACTGTTGTACATCAAAGTAGGAACAACTGCACTTACATACACAGCCCCTTTGGGACTTTTCTGGGAATCCATCATTACTGTGAAATCCTCCTAAAACTGATAAAACTTTCAAAGATGAATTCACTCACTAATTTCACCATCTAATTTGTTTTCTCTGTCAAACATGCATCCAAAATATACAAACCATTCACCTGGTAAATCTCTGTGCTATTTAGACTGATCTTGCACTTAATACTAACAGTTCTTGGATCAAACACCATAACTTTGGTTTTTCCCTTATTTAAGCTCAGTTTGAATTTCAGACAATCTCTGTACAGCTGGTACAACACACTCTGCAACTCACTTTTACTCTCCTCCAACAGAACTGTGTTGCCAGCATACAGCAATCTGCATGCACAGATATTACCAAGACAAACTAGTATTGTCTACTTTGGCAGCATGAATCCATAAGTATATTAAACAGCCATGGTGATATGGGTTTGCGTTCACGGGGCAAACCCATATCACCATGGCTGTATTAATCCATGGGGTGCTTCGCTGGGCAACAATGGCACAGACACACAAGACAGCAACAAGGGACTCTTAATCTGAGAAGCTGACACACAATTAAAATTAAGCTTTGTATAATTTTAATTGTTTTCCTACACCAATAAAAACTTGTTTTCCTTCACCAATAAAAAACCTATGGATCTGTTTCTTACCTCATTTGTAAATATTGTTGAGGTACCAGCTAGTTCTGTGTGACACTAGACAAAAGACTTCAACTCACTAGGTTTTGTTACAGAAATCTTAGGTGAATGACCAAACTGGAATTGTCAGCTGTGGGTTGGTCCTCCATACTGATGTACTTTTATGATTTTCATGACTCAAAAGAAAAACAAGTGCGTACAAAATTTTTCTGCAGTTTCTTTCTACATATGTAGGACACAGGAAGAAATGTGTGAGCACATTCCTTCGCTAATTTTCTAAAATACTGATTTAATAAGTTTTAGTACTGATTTGATATGTTACAGGAAAAGAAAATTTTAAAATTAAAATGTTTTACCACACATTCAACATCAAGTGCCACCTCTACTTATTTTTTTCCAGCTTTACGAAGGCAAAATATTAACGAACTGCATTGGGATTACAGATGTTTTATTTATTTTGGCAGCATATTCCAGCAAGTATGGGAGAAAGCAACTGAGAATGACTAAATTTTACAAAAATTACCACAGATATTAATGACAAATAAATCTTTACAAACAAATAGCAGACATGTAAGCACATTTTTTTATATTTTTTTTGAGTATAGAAATGTCTTATTTGCCTGTTGCCATGCAGCCAACTCCTCAGAAAACTTGAAAGTAGTTAGCATATGCATGTTTATTTTCTGCTCAAGGTCAACACAGTTTTCAAGTTTTCTGAGTTGGCTACATGGTAACCGACAGCCAAAATTAGTATTACTGTTAGTGTATCAATGTTGAACTTTGGAAAAAAAGGAGAATTCTAAATCATATGACTATCACACACTTAGCATACAATAAGAAACAGCACAATTGCTTTTTTTTTTTTTTTTTTTTAAGTTTGAGCTTTGCAAATTAAATACTAATCAGCTGTATTACAACTACTGCTTAGGAAATAGTAACTGGAAAAACATGAAACACTCTACAAAAATGTACAAAATGCCTTTTGACAAAATGGCTCCAAATGGCAACAGCACATGAATAAATAGAACAAATAACAACAATACAACATACCCAGCTTGTTCTGGAAATGTATGTATGCAGCTTTTTGTGTTTGTGTCCCACAGTTTAACAGTTCTATCATCACTTCCTGAGACAATGAGCCTTCCATCACTTGAAAACCTAGAAAACAAGTTATTAAAGATGAAGATATCTACTGTAATTTGATGGACACTTAACATTTACGAGTAGTTCATTTTCATCGTATTTTCAATGTCATTTATTTATTAACTAAACACATACATACCATTTCCTTAATCAAGAAAAACCTTAGAGAGTAATGTCCTTAATCATGAAAACTTTTAATGCATTAGAAACCAAATGACAATTGAAAAATTTCAAAATTTCCAACTGATATTTTCCTATTAATGTTGCTTTAGTTTTTAACAAGTTTGTTTAAGAATGGTTTTGGGCTCTGAGAACAGCAGTAATCATGACAATTTCTAGAAGTTATGAAAAAGTCATTCAGGAGACTGTTATAAAAGTACTGTATATTTTTAAGGGGCACTCAATGTGAAAAATTATATTCCAACAAAATAATTCCAGTAAAGTAAAACTTCCGAATAGCGTACATCGAAGGGGAAAGAAAAACTGTCCGTTATTTAGAAGTGTCTGTTATTGGGAAAATAATGTTTTATGACAGTATACTATATTTATAACGTAACAGCAGTTTAAAAGATAAGTAAATAATATAAGTATGTAAATGCGATACATAGAGCAAACTTGTACTAACCTTTTTTTTAAATATCTATCAAACCAAAGAAGCAAAATAATCAAGTATTGTTGTTTGTCTATTACATTCTTCTGAAATTTTGTTTACTAAATAATTTTCTAGCCAGCCGCCTGAAGCTTTGAATTCTGTGAATCCTAATTCATTTGAGATTTCTAAAGCCTTTTGAAGAATTAAAGTCCCTGATAAAGGAATTTTGTTGGCTCTAGCACAACAAAACCATTCATAGGTAAGTGTGTCCACAGCTAAATCATCAGATTTAGGGAAAGCTCTCTTAATTTTCTGGTTGCCATTACAATCTTGCCAAGACTTCAAGATTTCACTCACTTGCGCCTGAATATGAGTATCCAGGATACGTGGGTTCGATTCCTGCTCCAGGACGACAAAATTTTCAAGTTTTCGGATATTATCTGACTTAACATCAATGTCATATTTACACTAATAAACGGATTCACATCTTCCAAATTTGTATTGCAATTAAATTTGGAAGATGTGAATCCAAATCATAAATATTAAACATAAAATTAAACATATATATATAAAACAATTTAAACAATAAAACATAAATATTGCACACCAAATTCAAAGACAAATATTGCATATCAAATCTAAAGAAAAATATTACACACCACATTTAAACAAAAAGATGGGATACCACATTTAAAGAAAAATTCATACAAAATTTAAAGAATAAGATTGCATACCAAATTGCATACATGATCTTGCCTTTCCAAAGCCTGTTGACATTTTAGAAAGTCACAGGGAAAGAACATCACTAAATTTAAAGATTGCACATCATATTAAAAGAAAAAGATTTCATACCAGCTTTAAACAAAAAGATTTGTGTTTTAACACAGTCTTCTTTTTCCCCCCAACATCAGAAGAGATATAATTCAAAGCTGTTTATTTTTGATATATTGCTATGATGAAGGATCTGTAAGGTGAAAATTACAGTGTATGCCATACTCAAAAGAGAAATAAATACAGCAGAGATGTTCAGTTTATTCACAGATGGATCAAAAGTGCCATTAAATGCAGAAAGAGATGGACAACAGCAAAAAAGACACATGCCATGTGCACTTAGAAAAACAAACAAACTAGAATATAACTAACATTTTAAAGACAACTTGGAAGCACTTACTTAGCTGATTTCACCCAGTTGGAATGCTGACATAGAGAAAATAGAAACTTTTGCCTAGCTACGGTCCATACCTAAAAAAGAAGTTGAAAATTTTATATTGTACTTTTTTTCAGTAATAAATTACTTAAAAAAACTTGTATTTCTAATAGTTGGAGCAAATGCTTGATGATTTACAAACATATCTTATTATTTAGTAATATACAAGGTGTGCTAATAAAATTCAGTGAATGCTGTCATAACTCATGAAAGGAAAGTTTGTGAAAATAACTTGCATGACGCAGTCAAGTGCATAAGCAATCATGCTCATAATCATCATAGAGCTGTAAGAAAGGCTGCAGCACAGAGACATATCACAGCAGCTAATATAGATATACACTGTTAGCAAGCAATAATGGAGTAAGAACAAATATCAAAATAGGTGGTTGCTGTTTTGAATCATACACCATATTTAACTGACCTGACACCAGCTCACTTTTGTTTTCCCAGGCAGAAATTAGCACTGAAAAGGAAGATATTTGCAGACATTCAAGTGAACTCAACAGTACAGCTACATACATTAACAAAAGAGGATTTCCCCCATAGCTTTCAGGTGTTATATGAACAATGCCAAAAGTATGTTGTATTCAGGAGGGATTATTTTGAAGAAATAAGTTTTCTTAAATACTTCCTGTTCATTTTCACTGTGCATTCACATAACTTTAATGACACACCTTGCAGCATACTGTAGTTACAAGACAAACTTTAAGATAAAAATAAGAAAATTGAAATATTTTATTACACACAATTAATACTTATGCCGATGAGCCCATTGCATCATGACCAGCCCAGTCATGAAAAATTGCAAAATCATTTTTGGAGCAGGTAAAATACATTTATGGAGCAGCAAAATCTGTTTTTGAAGCAGGTGAAATACATTTTTGGTGTAAGAAAATATTTTTTCGGAGCAGGTAAAATATTAGTAAATAGAACAAACTCTAAAGCAAAAAATGTTTTGGAACTAGATGCACCCTACTCAAATTTAAAACATCTTGCATTGAAATACTTACACACATATGTAAAGATTTTAGTTTTCAAAAAGATCAAAATATTTGTAACCATAGCAGGATTATATTATTAATCATTTATTTTACGAAAAATGTTTAATTTTTTATTTTTTTGCTGCTTTACTCAATATTTAATTGCTCACTTCTATTTTTTTCTAATTTTTAAAGATAGATAGCTTCTTTTAATAGCACCTGTCCACTTTCTATTGCACTCATGTCTTTTTTTTTTTATGCCACATTTAATGTTCATCTCAGCATTGTTTAACATTTTATGAGAGAAATCCAACTGTTGCAAAAGTTCAGCTTCTTCCCTTTTCTAATCACTTTGTGAACATTTAATTTCTTCTCTTTTTCGCTTATTTTGCTGCATTTTTCTAGCACTAATCCGCTCTTGATATTTTTTCCAGGATTCTTTATAAGCTGTCAGAAGCTTTTTGGTTACATTAATTTTACTCACATCTCCATTTAGTCTTTGGACATGATCTTTGTGCTTCTTGCTCTCCGCATGATGCCTACAATCATCGCAGTCACATGGCTTGCAAAACGTGATTCGGCAAAACTTTAGTTGCTATATAAAAATGCCATTCTTTACTAAATATATCGCAATACACTTGACGATTTCACTGCGACGTTTCATTTCGTTTTAATCAAAATTAACCCTTTCCACTTGAATAAATTTTCATCTATACTCACCCAGCACTTGTATTTGTTTTAAATTTTTTTTCCTGCAGTAGAGGCCACAACTTAGCAGTGAAAGCTCATCTTTGGCTCGCCAGCCTCGACATGAGCTATAAAAGGCATTATCGGTGTGGCGGGACACCTCTGACACGCGAGCTATTCGGCGAAAAAGAAACGTCTCTCGAGTGTTGACATACGAGTTATAGGGCGCCATCGGCATGGAGAGTGACACCCGACACCAACGATACTCGGCGAAAAAGAAATGTCTCGCAAATACCGACACATGAGCTATAGAGGCATCATGGGCGTGACAGATGACACCCGACCTATTTGGCAAAAAGAAATGTCTCGCGATCTCCAACATGCGAGCTATAGAGGTGTTATAGGCGTGACGGATGACACCCGACCTATTCGACAAAAAGAAATTCCTCACGAGCGCCGACATGCAAGCTATAGAGGCGTCATAGGCGTGGCGGATAACACCCGACATGCGAGCTATTCAGTGAAAATGAAATTCCTCGCGAGCTATGAAGGCGTCATCGGCATGGCGGGCGACACCCAACACGCCGATGACATTTCTTTTCCTCTATTCGGTGAAAACGAAATTTCTTGCGAGCCTCGACATGCGAGCTATAGGGGCGTCATTGGCGTGGCGGGTGACACTCAACTTATTCGCCGAAAAGACATGTCTCACGAGCGATGACATGTGAGCTACAGAGGCATCATTGTCGTGGCGGGTAACACTCGCCACTCGAGCTATTCGGAGATTTCGTAATGTCGGGTGTGGCACCCGACAATCAAGTGGAAAGGGTTAAAACATTTGCACCGAAATTTTCACAAGTGCAAAGCCACATGTAACCAATGTAAAGAGTTTGCAAAAGGCGCTGAGCTGAGCTCACTCTCGGCTTTTGTGCACAGCACTTTCAAATTGCTGTTCGGCAAATCATGTGACAAGACTCCGCTTCCGTTGGTGGGGGAAGTCAGAACATCGAAGGTGTATAGGGACTATCTGTAAAGTGCGTTTTTTCGACCAAAAGACGGTAAAATATAGAAAATTACGTGCAGGGATCTTGCGTGGGTTTTTTGATAGTTTTTTGGGTGACTTTCGTAAAACCGTAAGATGGAGTGAAAATCCGTACAAACTACGGAAAATCTATAAAAGTTGGCATCTCTGAATACCTATGAATCCTTTAGAAACAGAACCATCGTATCCTGCCACGGGAGAGCCATTTTCAGTCTTCCTCCTCGTCAACGAAATCCCTAACGACTGACCTTACGCTGTATTTACGTAATCGTGCACCTCGCCTGGAATGAAATAACTGCGTCATCCCAAAGAGCAGGGAACGACATATAAACAATCTCAATTGCACAACACTCTGAAAGACCACCAAATAATCTGTAAACAATCTTCATCAGGATTTCATAACGTACAGCATCATTCTACTACATACCACATGATTACAACAAAACTTCTCCTTCATAAGCTCCACCTACATTGCAAAACATATTCCTCACTTATGCCCAAAAAACAACGAATTAGAAGGAAGGTGAAAAACACTCCGAAATGTTGTGATTGGCGGTACGTGTTGATTAAGCGTCGTTATACGTTTAACCAAATTACGTGTAGACCTTAAAAAAGCGCCATTCGAATTGCCATTTAAAACAGCATTTTTTGCTGTGAAAACATTTTTTTTGCTCCGAAGTTTTTGCTGTGGAATGCTGTTTCGGCGCAAGATAATAAAATTGGCGCAGTTCGACGCAAACTTTCCATCACTGCTTCTACTAACAAATGTGGCTAGTGGAATAAAAAATTTTACTAGCCAAATGAAAATATCTAGTGGCCATGCAAAGTTAAAAATATATATATACATATAATTCAATAACTTCTCTACTTACATTTCTATGAAATTAAATGGGTGAATGCTTTTTTTTTCTTTCTAGTGAGAGACCCTTCCCTCATTAACTTCACAAAAACAGAAGCAGAGCAGTTACTTCATAAGATCATTAGATTGACTGCAAATATTGCATATGCCTTTGTTCCAAAATGATTGATTTTTGACAATTTGTTTTCAGTGCTGTCATTACTCTTACTATCTTAATTCACACATACATATGATTGATTTTTGACAATTTGTTTTCAGTGCTGTCATTACTCTTACTATCTTAATTCACACATACATAATTTATTTTTAACAGGCCATTGAAGTTTGATGTCTAATTTATTTAATAATATTTTAAAAAAAGGGACAAAAGCTAGGATATATATGCATAAAGTGGTGCTAATAAAGTTGATACAGTTTGCCACTGATATGTACTGTCTGATCTTCCCATCAAAGAGAGGTATCTGCCCACCACAATTGAATAGCTTTTTGAGGATCAAAATCTTCAATTGAAGGGCCATTGCATCTAATCATCATTAAGTCACTAAAGTGTCACTATTCAGACATGCCCAATTACTCATTTTTATGAGGTTCATTTATGAAAAGCCACACTCACAAAGAGCAGTACTACATGGCATTAGAGGTAGCAGCTGGATAATCTTAAAAACATTGCTGCAACAGTTTGTTTATTTTTGTTCAGCATATATGCGGCTAAACATAGATTCAAAGCAATTCTTTTACCTGTGGATGACATTATACTTGTGCAAGGTATACCATGGGAAAGGTTGGCATGGCAAAGGTTGCTTTAGCATACTTGCCAAGTTTAGAAAATGTGCATCAGTAAAACTTTTGCACGAACACCATTTACCACAAAACAAAACATAATTATACTAATAAATATGCAGTAAAAATCTCTGCATATGCCACAATAACTAAACTAGTATTATCTGTGTTTAAAATAATAATTTAAAAAACCATGAAGTAAAATCTTAATTTTGTTCAATGTTAGCCTCGCAAACCTGTGGTGTTTCAATACTAAAATAAAATTTTCATTTGCTGATATCTTTGTTTCCCTTCCCATTTCTTTATCATCGTTTTTTTAATGCCCTTGATGACAATTTTATACATCATGAATGCATAACAGCTTTCACTAATTTAGATAAAAGATTAATAGTGTAACTTTGAAAATATAAATACTTTTGAACACCATGCATCAATTTTTACAAATTTTTCAGCTTCGTCACTTTCGTTTCAATTCAAGATTTTTTTACGACGAGAAAAATTCCCGATGCATATTTTTATGCGTTGGTAAAATTTCGATGCATACTAGACGCATAATTACGTATTTTGGAGAACTCTGGTCGGCACATCACTTGAGCACTCCCGTGGAGAGACAGCTACCGCACGACGTCACGAAGCGGAGCCATCGTTATACTTGATGGCTCCGCACGAAGCCAGCGAGTCAAGGATGACATCATTGTGTAACACAGCTCTCGTAAGGCCCAGTAGAAAATCTAAGTGGATGGTTGCAGGAGATTGAAATATTTCGATTCAGCAATCAAAATATTAAGAAATCCGTAAAAAAAGACTTCTATCCGTAAATCAGTAAAATTAAGCAGAAATCCGTAAATTTTAAGGATAATCCGTAAAAGTTGGCAAGTATGCTTTAGTAACTTGTCCCTTTGGTTGCACCAGGCTGATCCGTCAGCAGATTAAGTTTCTCTGATAGCCCACCTTCACGTTCATTCATTTTTGAAGTAGCTGCAGGAACACGAGTGAGAAAACTGAGCTTGATATTCATTCACAAGGGGGGGGGGGTGGACAAAACAGTTGCTCACTTGGGGAAAAAATCTACTAGTTTGGCTACTATATGAAAAAATTTACAAGCCACTACAAAACATCTGGTTGCTACTTGGCCACTGGCTACTGACATTTGCAAGGGCTAATTATGGGAACCAACCTAATAAGCTGTAGGACCCCTTTTGGCCCACAAAACAGCGGCCACTTGGCGAGGCATCAATTCGATGAGGTGGCAATAGGTATCCTGGGCTATCTGATAGCATAATGTCAACAGTAAGTCCTCCAGTTCTCGTGCATTTCGGGGTGATGTTGATTTTGGCAAACCCGCTTTTCCAAGTTGAACAGCCATGTCAGGTGAATTTGGAGTCCAGGGCATTAACAGGAAGTCACCAGCATGTTTCTCGAACCACTTCTGGATGATTCTGGCAGTGTGGCATGGCACATCACCAGCAGAAAACACAGTTGCTATGAATGGGTGAACTTAGTCTGCAACAATATTCAGATACCTGACAGCTGTCAGGGATTGTGCTATTGGGATAATAGAACCTAAAGTGTCCCAAGAAAACATCGCCCACAGCATAACACAGCCGTTTTGGACTTGTGAGGGTTTTTAACTCCTTTAGGTTTTTAAGGTATCGTGCAATGAAGGAAGCTGCCTAAAATTTTTACTCATGGCCAAGCTATTTAAAAATATTTGTCTACACCTTGCTAACATTTTGCTTCACATTACACACCTGCAACACATCTTCAATCCTTACATGATCAGAAGGTGTCTCTTCCACGAAGCCCAGTATGTAACACATTTCTCCAGTACACAAACGACTTCCACGTTTCTTCTGCAGTATCCATGTTTCACTGCCGTACATCAGAGTAGGAACAATTAAACTTTCATACACAAACATTTGGAACTTTTTTAAGAACCCATCATTTCTGTGAAATCCTCCTGAAGCAGTTATGACTTTCAAAGAATAATTCACTCAGCTACTAATTTATTTTCTCTGTCAAACATGCTTCCTAAATATGCAAATTCATTCACCTGACTATCTCTGTGCCATTTAGATTGATCATTCAATACTAACAGTTCCTTGATAAAAAAAATATAACTTTGGTTTTTCTCTTACTTATACTCGATTTGAATTTCATATAAGCTTGACGATTATGGGCAAAACACGTAACAATATTAACAAATAAAGGTAACTTGATCACGCTAGTTACGTTAACTGAAACTTTTATAAAAGTTCGTAAGTTGGAAGCTTTCGACCTTATCTTAGGTCTTCATCACGCCAATGGAGGACTAAGATTGTTGCCAGATTCTACATTTGAATTTTTCTTATTTTTGTTGCCAAAACTTAGAATTGATCTCCAGATCAACGGAATGTAGAGAGGAGATTCGGAGTTGCAAGTCATTGAGTTGAACATAATTTCTATGCTTTCACGGTAACGGAGGGCAAAACGATTGTCAAAAGAAGCAATTCGTTTTGCTTCGTTCCAGTGGGGAACTGCAGATGTGTCTTCCATTGTCAAAATAGACAAGGCAGTATTGGGATTGGCTTTCGAAACATCTTTTCTATGTTCTAAAATTCTATGGCTAATGGCTCCTGTATGTGCTTCCAATGTATAAGTTATCCCCAGTAGAAGAAGAGATAGGAATGCAGTAAACTCCTGGGAGGTTCAGGCTTTCAACTTTGTCCCTATCCCTTTGTAGAAGTTTCAAGATGTTTGGGGTAGATTTAATGGCAAGATGGTAACCAAAACTTCTAAAAGAATCTGTAACTTATAAGCATAGGAAGGATGGTAAGGAACAGAACCACAGAATTTCAGGTCTTCTTTCTTGTGAGGAAGGAGGCATTCGATTTTCGAATGGTTTTCATATTTCTTTATGAGGGAGTTGACTATAACAGCAGGGAAACCATGAGAGAGGGCTATTGTAGAAATTTTGGAGAGTTCTTCTTGAAGAGAGAGTTGGTTGTTGCAAATGATATGAGCCCTGTGGATGTAGGACTTCAATGCTGCAAGTTTGTAGAGATGCAGGGTGCAAGATTTGTAGGGAATGATGTTAGTGGCCGCAGAAGGTTTTCGATAGACGGAATGAGTAATGGAGAGATCAGCGTTTCTGCAGATAGATACATCCAGGAAATCTAAGGAAGTAAATCACAAAATTGATTTCCTGGATGTATCTATCTGCAGAAACGCTGATCTCTCCATTACTCGTTCCGTCTATCGAAAACCTTCTGCGGCCACTAACATCATTCCCTACAAATCTTGCACCCTGCATCTCTACAAACTTGCAGCATTGAAGTCCTACATCCACAGGGCTCATATCATTTGCAACAACCAACTCTCTCTTCAAGAAGAACTCTCCAAAATTTCTACAATAGCCCTCTCTCATGGTTTCCCTGCTGTTATAGTCAACTCCCTCATAAAGAAATATGAAAACCATTCGAAAATCGAATGCCTCCTTCCTCACAAGAAAGAAGACCTGAAATTCTGTGGTTCTGTTCCTTACCATCCTTCCTATGCTTATAAGTTACAGATTCTTTTTAGAAGTTTTGGTTACCATCTTGCCATTAAATCTACCCCAAACATCTTGAAACTTCTACAAAGGGATAGGGACAAAGTTGAAAGCCTGAACCTCCCAGGAGTTTACTGCATTCCTATCTCTTCTTCTACTGGGGATAACTTATACATTGGAAGCACATACAGGAGCATTAGCCATAGAATTTTAGAACATAGAAAAGATGTTTCGAAAGCCAATCCCAATACTGCTTTGTCTATTTTGACAATGGAAGACACATCTGCAGTTCCCCACTGGAACGAAGCAAAACGAATTGCTTCTTTTGACAATCGTTTTGCCCTCCGTTACCGTGAAAGCATAGAAATTATGTTCAACTCAATGACTTGCAACTCCGAATCTCCTCTCTACATTCCGTTGATCTGGAGATCAATTCTAAGTTTTGGCAACAAAAATAAGAAAAATTCAAATGTAGAATCTGGCAACAATCTTAGTCCTCCATTGGCGTGATGAAGACCTAAGATAAGGTCGAAAGCTTCCAACTTAACTTTTTATAAAAGTTTCAGTTAACGTAACTAGCGTGATCAAGTTACCTTTATTTGTTCATATAAGCTTCGTACATCCGGGACAACACATACCCTGCAACTCACTTTTTGCTCTTTGCCAGCAGTACTCTGTCATCAGCACATAGCAATCTGTACACACAGATATTACCAAAACATAAATGAGTATTGTCTATTTTGGCATCATCCATAAATATATTAAACAACCATGGTGGCTTTACACAACTTTGACTCCTGCACCAATAGAAAACCATTTTAATAAAACACAATTCACTCATACACATGCTGTACTAAGAGCATACATAGCTTTCACACTATTAAGCAGATTCCCAGTTATACCATATATAAGACCTTCCATAGAAGTATCCAGTTTATTGTCATAAACTTTCTCTAAATCTACGAAGGCAGCAAAAACTTCCATATCAACAGACAGACATTTTTCAGTCATCACACTTAATGCAAAAATTTGGTTAGTTCAGGCATTACCAGGCATAAAACCACTCTGAACATCACACACCTTCTCAAATGTAAGGCCTGGTGGCACCTTAATGATAATGACCTTTCCAAACACTTTCTCTGGCACACTCACCGAATAAATATGACTTTGTTTTATATTCAGTACCCCTATTACACATCCTTTACTTATAAGCATCACTCTTTTCAAAGCAGTTCGTTTACCAATTGATTTAGCATCAGTACTGAGTAAGACATTCACTAATCTTTGCTTGTTTCAAATTTCTTAATTCAGAGAAAGAAAAAAAAAGAAAAAAAAAAGAAAGAATTGTGAAGATTATTTAGCAAAATGTTAGTTATATCATCTATTTCACGGCAACAACAAAAAAAAAAAAAAAAAAAAAACCCTCTGTTTTGACCCTCTCAAAGTTGTAACATAGGGGTTACACATAAAAGAATCAAAGAACTGTATATTTTTGATAATCTGAAATTCAGAATTTAACATATAATCACGAAAAGTGCATAAATGATATAATGTACATGTAACTGAATTAAAAAGAAATAGAAACTACACTAAAATATCAGAACTAGCACAGAATTCTAAATAAAAGTGAAAAACATATAATCAAGATTCCACTGAACATCTGCATCCACTATTACAAGAAAGATAAATGGCTTTGCAAAATGACTCATTGTTCCACTTAAAATGGCAGCATAAGAAAATATCAACTTGTGTATTCAATATCAGGCTTCCTGGAGACTAAAACATACGAATCTATTTAAATTTGTGTGTGAAAACAACCATGTGGTGTGATATCATACTGAGTTTCTGCAATCTGAGTTTAAAAATGGGAGCTTTCATAATGTTCCTCCGCAATTTTGATCCACCAAAATTATTCAGCAGGACATTGAATCTACATTAGAATAACAAAGTTGTAATCTCTAAAAGCCGCCTTTCTTTTCGGGCAGGGGAGGAAGGTTCACTTCACACATTTTCTTCAAACCTACATATGTGACTTTTGAATTCTAACATCGTAATTTTTCATTGTTAACAAACAAGGCTTCAGGCCAATAAACTAAGGCAGCTATCATCAATCTTCACAATTTTTTTTTTTTTTTTACACATGGGAAGCTTAATGTTGTGTGTGGTCATGTACTGGAAAAAAATTTCTGATTTCTTGATTGAAACTACAAGACAGAAAATACTGTATATACAAATGCTCTGCAATTAAAATATTGCAAATTACACCAAAATCAGATAAATATTTTCCATGTTTGACTTTTCAGTTTGTCTCAGGCAATGCCTAGGTGATGTTATAATACAAGTAATTATTTTTTTAATGCCCACCCTAAAAGCAGTAATTCACTTCCTCTCCTCATGCACATAAATTAATTTTTTTTTCTATGCATTTAAGTTTTAATGAATATCACCTTTTGAGTGTCTCCCTGTGACCAAGCAGACCACTGGTAAATATAAGCTTTAAGAATTTTAAAGTTCACAGAAGCTTATGTCTCTAAAATTGCAGAATACAATTTTTAACTGTGGTAATTTCATTTCAGTATTCAAAACTGCACTTCATATCTGTACATTTAATATATACTGTATTTCCCTTAAAACATATCATACCTTAACTGTTTTATCATCAGAAGCTGTTACTAGGTACTGTGCATCACTTGAAAAATTAACACTTCTTACACTTCCTGAGTGAGCTCTGAATACAGTTGACTCACCTTTACTAAATAAAAAGGAACAAAAAAAAAAACAAAAAAAAAAAAACATATACACACACTAATACATAAAATATCTTTCAGCAACAGAACATCATGACAAACTGATATCATTATAGAAAAATACCAGTAACAAAGCATGTCACGAAAAACTTGAAATTTACATACAAGTTTTACAACTGTGGAAATGGCATAAAATAAATAAAAATATATAGCTTAAAAAACTATAAAAGAATATAAGACAAAAAATAAAAATAAAATAATAATAACCAGTTCCTAGCAGTGCTAGTAAACAGATCCCATGCCCTTGCCTGTCAGATAAAAGCTTTCTTTTCCCCATTTAGTCATCAAATTGATGTTACATTCAGAAATAGAAACAATTTCACATAACAGATTCTCATACATTCAATACAATAATACCTCGGAACAGTGGTTCTCAATCAGGATTCTGCGAGCTCCTTCACAAGATTTCATGAACGTTTTAAGATCTGTGCTGTGGGTACAAGTAATATTTGACAAGTACCTCTTTCTCTTCCCACATATATATCATCATCATCATCATTGTCAACCATTATCAATCCACTGCTGGATGAAGGTCTCCCTAAGTGTCTTCCACAACTGTCTCCTTTAGGTTACTTCGCCATGCTTTCGATTTTCATCCACCCATCTTCCATGTGGTCTTCTTCTGGCCACACACACACACACACACACACAATTGTCAACTACTTCCACTATGGTCTGTCTTGCACGAGTCTCCTCCATATTATCACTCCCACCTGCTTTCGAATTTCATCCACCCATCACACACACACACATATATAGAAAATTGCATATATACATATACTTTAGCAGCCCAACCCCAAAATGGGTACAAAGGAAATGGTGACAATGAACTCTCTCAAGCTGGTGTCACTGATCAGACTCCTGTTTGGTCCGAAATGTCACTTTGAACAACATTATAACAAATAAGGTGAGAAATCTGCACTGACTAGGACTGGAAGAAATTATAAACACTGTACAGCTGTGTGTGATAGGAAAAACAACAACCACTATTCTAATTTTTAAAAGTACAACTGTGCAAAAAGTTGATGGCAAAGGTGTTACAATGAGAATCCAAGATAAAGAAGAGATGGACTGTAGCTTGATGGGAGACTAGGTAAAATGAACATAGAGGAGGCCTGATGATTAAATAAAAATAAGACTTATTGGTGTTAGACTGTTTCTACGATCATACCACAGAGGAGATGAAGAAAAGTTTTATAGAAGGAAACACACATTTGGCTACCATTCCAGGAAATATGACCTCTTGATGTGTGCAGCAACAAACTTTTCAAATCGCATCTGAAGGAACTGTAGAGAACAAGAGTGGTGAAAACAATTATGTAGTAAAATCTACAGGTCTGATTTAAATGTTATTAGTCTGAACGGTCAACTTACTACATCTGAGTTGGTCATCAAAAGTCTTTAGAAGTATGGAATACCAAACTTGGATGGTACAGAGAGCAATTTTATTTGGGATAGTGAAGGAGATAATGTAGACAAAGACAGTGAAAAATAAATAAATAAAACAGTGATTTCATACAAATTATCAGGCCATCTAATTTCCTATTTCAGTATTTGCTCCTAAATTAACATATGCTACCATAGCAGGTTCTGAATAAAATTCCTTTTTACTACAATTTTTTTTTTGCTCCTGTTACCCAAAGTTTTTCTTGTGATGCATAAGAACCAGAGTACACACCAATGTTGAGTCTGGGCTTGATTTTAAAAGCCCAAGCTCATCCAAGCTTGAATTTTATATTGCAAGACACAGTCCTGGCCTGAAGGAGCCCCCAAAGCATGACTAACCTGTTTAGGCATTAATAAAGAGTTTCCTCATCCAGACTTCAACTCTCTCTTCCACCTGCAATTAACAGATATCTTTCTCAACTAGTGAATGAGGAAAGGACCTCCGATTTTTTTTTTTTTTTAATATTCCTTTCTTCCTGAAATGTTTTGGGCGGCTGGGCATTGGAAGTATCTGGTAGCCTTGCAATCTATGGACTTTGCTCAATAGAATTAGCAGGTAGGCTGCTACGTGGAGCTAGCAGGCAAAATTTCATGGGTGTGCTATTATCTGAAGTTCTTGAAAAAGCTTTTTTTTGTCTCCGCAGAAACACACTAATACGTGGCCTATGGCATTTTCTATTGAAGCCTGGAGTAAATAGCCCTTCTGAGTCTCCACTCCCAGCCAAGATGCCGAAGAATTCTCTTTATCAACTAGAAAGTATTTTCTTCTTCTTCTTCTTCTTTTTTTTTTTTTTTTTTTTTGTAAAATTACATTTAAAAAAGAAAAAACAGAAAATCCTTTTCCTTTCTCTCTCAGAGCCCGAGCCTCAACCGCCACAGCAAATTATTATGCAGCCCGAGCTCGGTTCATGCCCGGACTTCCAGTGCTGGTGCACACACTATTTAGGAAAACACGTCACTGAAATAAATATGCTAGTTTCTATTGTGAATTTATCTTGGTTTCCTAGCAGTCATTTACCTTATTCCAACTTTTGTTTCATCCTACATTTACATTCAATTCTTGACAAATCAAATCCAAAGGGATTGCAAAAATGTTTAGGGATATCGGAAAAACATTATGCATGTAGGGCATGTGCAAGAAAATGGTTCTTTTTTTTTTTTTTTTTTTCTTTGTCAAGAATGTAGTCTTATCAAAGTTTAAGTTATCAAAAATTCACTGTGCAATTTTTACTGTGCATTTGATAAGATGAATATATATTTTTTTGTCAGAGGCAAAAAAAAGTGACATTAGCTCAGCTAGCAATACAGTCAACATTTGTTATAAGAAAGTTCAATGGGATTGAAAATCAGTTTCTTATAACCGAATTTGGATTAAAATGGTTAAAACTTCAAATCTGAAGCAGATACATAATGTACAGTACATGTATTTTAAGAATAAACATGTGCACATCAATGCATACCTTTTATTTAAAAAAATATGTCATAGAAGTCTGCTTTTTGGCACTTACCATTACATAATCATCACAAATTTTTGAAGTCCAATAAAATATTGCTCTTTCTTTGCTTCTTGAGCATTTGGGATCATGCTCATGTAGCCCATCTTTTGAATCCTATCCACGACTTCCACCCGCATTGGTAGCTGCGGCTCAGAAAAGTTGTCATCCTCTTCTTCACTGCTGCTTCCAGTTTCTTCAGCAGGATTCACTTGGGCCAAAATTTCGGTGTCTGTCAACTCAGGCGATGTTTGTACACTGTTATCTGTGGTGACAAAATCCTCGAAAGAAACACCTGTTACACCCAATTGAACCCACCCATCAAGGGGAACTTCATCCTCAAAATCTTGTTCCAGCTCAGAATTTTCTTCATTATAAAATCCAGCTTTTTGAAAGCAGTTTTTAATTATTGTAGAGCCCACTGAATTCCAAGCGGCATGCACAAAATCAGTGAAAATTTTCACATCAATTTTCGTCTCCTTTCTTGCCTCCATGTTTAAAACCATCAGCCTTACTAGACTCTTCCGATAATGTGCTTTTAGGCATTGGGTGATCACCTGATCAAGGGGCCGCAGTTGAGAAGTGGTGTTTGGAGGGAGATACAACACCTGAATTGAATCTAGCTTTATGCAACATCTATGGGTGAAACAGTTTTCCAAAACAAGTAGAATTTTCCTTTTCTGTGTCTTCATTTCATTGCCCCATTCCTTTAACCAGGCTTCAAAGATAGAAGTCACCCAACTTTCTTATTAGACAGATATTTCACTGGTAAACATGGAATCCCTGCAAAACACCAAGGCTTCTTCAATTTACCAATCACAGCGATTTTTCTCTTGTCTGAACCATCTATAGTGCACACAAGAAGAAGTGTGAAGCGCTCCTTAGTTTTTTTACCATCATGACATTTTTTGTTTTTGAATGCAAAACTTTTATCCGCCATCATTCGGAAAAATAATCTGGTCTCATCTTCATTGTAGACATCTCGTGCATCATATTTAGCAATGATCGGTTTTAACTCGGTCATCCATTCCTCTGCAGTGGTTTTGGAAACTGAGACGGACTTACCACACAGCTGATGGCAAACAATATCGCATTGATCTTTGAATCTGCTAATCCAACCACTGCTGGCTCTGAAATTGGTATGTCCAAATCCAACAGCAAAGACTCTGGCCTTCTCTTCCAAAATAGCGCCACTAAATAAGTAGATTGTAGTTCCTCGTGTCTTTGAACCACGAGAGTAGTGCACTTTTGACGTCAGGATATGTGGGAGCTCGAATCCTTTCCTGATCTTGCTTTATGGTGCCAGACAGGATTTTTTCCCCGCACGCTTAGAATGTTGGAAAGCGTGGAGGCTGGAATTCCGAATTCTGTGGCAATATCCATCTTCTTCTTTCCACTATCAACAGCTTCGATGACCTTTATCATTTGCTCGATTGACAGAGTTTTACACTTTGGTGCGATTGTACACGAGTAACTGAAAAATCTAACAACTCAGAACTCTAACTCTAACGCTTCATGTAATGTCTGATTGGGCTGGACAACATGACAATCCAGGGTCCCATTAACTGCACATTGATTTCTCCATGCCCACTGACCCTGCAACTGCGCACTAGTAAAGTCCCCAACGAGCTGTCTCTGCTTACACTCGTGCTAGCTACGTCATTCAAACATGGCTTCTAAGGTCGTTCCAATCTTTGGTGCGCAATTATTTTAGGAACGTCCTTTCATATCAAATAGTCAGATCGCTAGTTTGCTTGCTAATGCAAACAGGAAGAAATAGAACTCAAAAACAGTGCAAAGTGAAAAGATGAGAACAAAGAATATGTACGTACTGTATGTAGCAATGTACCAATCTTCATCTATGAGCATGCAGGTGATGACCTAGAATTCTTGGAAGGGGTAAGTCAGAGCAAGATTTACCCCTTCCAAGTAAACGTTTATCGTGCATTGTGGGGAAGGGCGAAGGGGAAAAAACATGCATTATCTGGTGGAAGTTGCTCCGAAAATGGCCTTGAAATTCCATGGGAGATAAAGAAAAGAAACGTTGCAATCAGGGGTAGACAAAAAACCAAAATTTTCAGGAGCCAGGTAAATTAAATGTTAATTA
The DNA here is from genome assembly GCA_039090855.1 of Macrothele yani. Taxonomy (NCBI): domain Eukaryota; kingdom Metazoa; phylum Arthropoda; class Arachnida; order Araneae; family Macrothelidae; genus Macrothele; species Macrothele yani. The sequence goes on from CM077011.1 coordinate 154,579,347, forward strand.
ACCAATTTTTTTTATCTTTTAACAATCTGGATGGCAAGGACTAGTCAACTTGGCCTTGTTGCCCAGAGGGTTATTAAAGGGTATTATTCTTAGCAGAAATGTCAGATTCCTTAGTCTAGGGTGCTTGAATATGTGTTACTGATTAAAAAAATTAACATCTGAATTAAATTACAAAAAAAAGAGCTGTATATTTACCACAGTATATAATTATGCACCACAATGCCATGCAGTGTCAACACTAAGTCAATGCCATCTTCATTAATATTAAGGTGTTTAAAGAAATAACTGGCAAGGGTTTTTATTTCCTCATCTCCATAGTTTTCCAAATGCTTTCCAGATGGCCATGATAATGTATCAAAAACACCAGTAGCACATTGAATGTCTTGCTGTTTCAGAAATCTTTCTTGAAGAAATTTAATGCCACTGCTGAGGAGATTTTCTTTATCAGAGGCAAAGCACTTGTCTGTAACATTTGTCAACTGCACATCTTGGTACATTCCAGCAAGTGTTACATTTGAAATGAATTTGGTTTCCATTGTGCCACTGGTGTTCTTAAATTGCACCAATGAACTGATGGCTTTCATTACATGCACTAATACTTGACTTAAAATGAGATCTTGTCTCTGGAAAATAAGGGAAAATTTCTTGAAAATGCTAAGGTAGTCAAGTAAGAAATGAATTGTTATAACAAATCTAAAGTTTTGGATTTTTTTCAAAATGCCCTTAGCAACATTTCCCTCTTCACCTTTCCTTTGAGCAATACTCTCCAAATGTATCACCAGACATTTCCAATCTTTAACTACATCATTTAGAGCACCAATTTTACTAGCTACCCATCTTACTTGGTGTAAATACTGTAATTTTGATATTTCACACTCTAGCAACTCTGATATTTATTCAGTTCCCGACGGGAACTGAAATGAGCCATGATTCCTGGAATTTTCGTTTGCCTTTACCAGATACAGAAACATCAGAAATTAGTGATTCACCAGCAGTTGTTTTCTTCATTAGTGGATGTACTGCTTGTTGTTGGCTGCTTAGCAATACTGGTTTTACGATCAGCACTGATTTTCCTGGGAGAATCAATATGCTTGGCATTATTTGCTCTACTTTCAATTGATGCATTATTTCCAAAGAAATCTGTAAGTCGACACTGTTTTTTACTTGGTTGAGTAAGGCCCTGGCTCATATTTGCACGTTTCATTTTATTTGAAACCTCAAATTATCACAACAAGGAACCACAAGGCAGAAGCTCGAGGCAAAACTCCAAAGGCTATACACTCCACATGTAGTTATGAAAAATAAAATCCAACAGCGTGTTTTGATTAAAACTGTTCACAAAAATAGCAACTTGCACTGTAGGATTGGTTATGGAAGCTGCCCTGAGGCAAAGAATATCTAACTGAGAAGTTAAGGCTCGGCGAGACATAGCTAGCGCTGCCATATCTTAAGAGTTAAAACACAGTGCACAGAAGCCAACATACAGGCTGATCCCGGAGCAGACTGCGCATGCGTATTTCTGTTGACTTCAATTCTTTGGGTAAAGAACAGTCGGTCGAGTTATTCGCAGCACGTGATTGTTACCTTCTCGGTAGCATAATCACTTCGCAAATTGGATATTTTAGTTTTGTTACACTAATCAGGTTAGTTACAGTTTTTGTTTGTTCTTCAGTTTTTCAGAAACATTTTCAGTAATGCCAAATACTAGGGAATGTCTGCATTTTGTACGGATCCTTAGGTCTAGTTATATTTGCTAAAATTTAATTTAAATAGTAATACTATTGTTATTGCATATTTTTCTCACCAAAATAAGGAATGGGCAGGATATCAGAAAACAGCAAAAAAAAAAAAAAAAAAAACTGTTCTAAGCAATAGTCATCAGATCGAAGAAAACCATCGTGAATCAAAGAAAAGCTTCACTGCCGTAGCCCCTCCCCCCAACTTGTTTTGCTCCCGAATGTCAACTTTTCTGCAGAGCTTAAGATGTGGTGGTGCTGTTTTCGCCTGTTTTACGGTATTTCTACGAGAGTTGGCATTCTTCACACGAAGTTTTATGTTCTTTGCCTGAGGCTTGCCAAGGAAGAATGAGACAGAGAGAGGTGAACTACAAAGCTGGTCAGAAAGGGAGTTGTCATAGCAACGGTCGGTTGATTGACGGCTTCAGTGCAGGGAATATTGCATCATAGCTGTGAACTGGATGGAGAGGGGGGGAGGAAGGGGTTTGCATAAACTTCCTTGCTTAAACATCTCTTTTAGGCTACTGTGATAAAAAATATGATTTTCTATCTTCGTGAAATTTCGACAAAACTGGCTGCGAATTTAATGAACTTCATAAATTGTTAAAAGGAACAAATCCACCAACTTTCATGCAAAATGGACAAAAATTGTGAAAATTAAATACAAATTTTTTAAATCACGTTTTCAATTTCGTACGACGGCAAGTTTTCTGCTCTGAATGTCATAATAAAAATTGTTATGTGCAATTCAAAAAGTTTTAATTTGATTTTAGTGAAATTTGCAGGATAACCTGGTATGACTCAGTTACGACATCTCACATCTGTAAAAAATTCGAATCATTTAATTGAAAATTTGGAAGAGAGAAATGCGGTGCCTCACTGCGTCGTTAAAAGGTTGACCCAGAGACCTTTCTTGTAAACACAGGAGGAAACTGTCTTTTTATCTAAAAGCCAGGAGTATGGAATGATGAGACGGAAAGTAAAAACAAATCGTCCTCCAATCCGAACGCATCAAAAATCTGAAATAAAACAATAACATACCCTAATAGGCCGGTGTAACGATGTTTTGTTACACCGGCCGACTGCCAACGCCGAGGTTGGGGAATGTAGCAGAGCATACTTTTACTGTGATTCAACCTTATTGCCCCAGCACCCAATGTTTGTCATCAATAGATATCAGCAGACTTGGGACGGGAAACTGTAATAACGATATCATGAGCCCGCGAAATGCTGCGACTGTTTTGCTAGTCGAAACACAAAATTATTATTATTATTATTATTTTTTTTTTTTTTTTGTGAGTAAAGTGTTGGATGCTTCCAGGTAAATTTTTTTTTTTTTTGAAACTGAATTGAAAAAAAAAAAGTGCTGTTACACTAAAATCTTAGGCATCAGACATTTATTTTCAGTCGCCATGGCGACCAGGCGCTTTGGTTTTGTCTACCCCTGATTGCAATACAGGCTCGAAATTTTTTTTATTTTGGAAATCAATTTTTTGGAACTTTCTTATAACCGAAATTTGAATTTTTTTGCTTTCTTATAAACATGAAACATTCCTATACTTCAACATTGGGCCAACCAAAGTTATAAAATTCTTTTATAACCGCAAATTTCTTATATCAGAGTTTCTTATAAAGGGAGTGTACTGTAGTAAACAATGTAGAAGCAAGATTACCTTACAGAAAAAGCTTGATGTGATAAAGCAAAGTTATATAATCATTAATAATCAACCTCTTCATATTTATGCAGTTTTATATTATGAATTTCTTTCTTAATAATAATTAACACACCAATCGGACATCGCCGAATTGACTGTAATTACTGTTTCACACGTGAATTGATGGAAATTTCGGCACGTGTGAAACAGTAACTGCAATCAATTCGGCGATGTCCGATTGCTGTGTTAATTATCATGACGTATTCACCATGTATTATGAGAATATTTCTTCAACTCTGAATATTCTTTCTTAATATTCCTACATTTACAGGTAGAAGCCAAAAACAATAGCATCCAAATAATCATTACAAATGACTAAATGTTTAAAACATTTGAAGAAATGTTTGAATGAATTGTTTTAATTTACATTATTTCCTATAAGAATTTCCATGCTGCTTAGCCAGAATACTCCTTACAAACAAATTTTCTGGAACCTATTTACTGTGTTAGTAGGGTCTATTTGTAATATTTCTATATGTAAGTATACATTAATAAATAAAATATTTGATGAGATTTTATTAAATATAAACACTGGAGCCACATTTTATAAACTTTGCCTAGAAGAAACACACAAGAAATATTTCTCATTAACAAAGTTTCTCAGAATATACACAATTCAAAGTAAAAGAGTGATAACTCACATATTAGGCACCCATAAGCGCACAGTTCTATCCCGTGAAGCTGATGCAACTAGGTGGCCTGATGGTGAAAAGTTAACACTCAAAACTCCATCCTAGAAAGAAACAAAAAAAAAAAAAAAAAAAAAAAGAGCAATATTGCAGTGTGTACTAAATTTAAAAGTTTTGTGCTTAAAAATGGTATACTTTTATAAGTTTACGTACAAAAATTTACAATAATTTTTCATGAACATAATCATATTCATTGACTGAGCTTTGCTACAATATTTGTAACAAAAAGTTGCAGAAAACCAAGATGCTATATACGCTATATGCGTTTCCTTATCATAGGATGAAAGATTATATTCAGCAAACTTTCAGCAGAGCCATATCTACTTAAAAAAAAAAAAAAAAAAGCCTTGTGTAGACATACCATTTATTTTTAACTTAAGTTTTTTTAATACCTCTTGCCAAAGAACTGGTCAATCACAAGAAAAGTTGGGAAATTTCAGCTAAAAGACAGGAGAAACACACACATACATGTTCTGCATTTCACTTTTATTGTGCTACTAACAAAAGGAGTAAGCGTTGGTTCTTGTGAATGCTTGCCAACAAGGAATCTGGGCTATCCTCTGCAAACAACCGCTAACAGTAACTGTCTAATAAATATTAAATTATTTCTGGAAGCAACATCATTTCCTTAATTATACTTTACATACCTTGCATCATGTTCTTTTTTTCTTTTCTTCTTTTGCTTGGAATTTAAATATCTTAAATCATAATTAACCCTTTACAGTCCCTAAAATGAGCCTACAATAGCCACCTGCTGGTGGATGGGGTGAGCTCTACGTTTTTCAACCAGCAATACATGCAACTAGGGTTGCTACGTCCTTTATTGTCATATAATAGATTAAAAAATTAACAATAAAAAATTGTTACACTGACAATTGGACTAAACGGTTCATCAACAGAAAACTGTAATTTAAGTTTGCTGATACTATGCAACATTTCCAGCCACTTGCCTTGTCCTTCTCTTCCCCTTCAGTCACAACACTGCCCCCCCTATGTGCCACACTGATCAGCCAAGGACACATTCCTCAGTTTGCTGCAATACTGACTGCTCTGTTTCATTATCCTCAGTAATAAAATATTTGTTCCTATATCACTGAACTTGGCATTAGTGGTTTTGTAATGACCCTAACTAAGCCATCTACTTGCAAAAGGAAGTATAGAGATCATATTGACTTTCAGGAGTTTAATAGTGTGAATGAGGAGAACAATTTTTATTTACAAAAGAAAAATTCTTTGAAACTTGTGTGCCTTATTGCAGGGCATGTGTTGCAGTTTCCAAAAAAAAAAAATTCAAGCAGAACTTTATACAGATGCAACAAATTTAAACACTGGTGTGAATGCCAAAGACATTCAAAAACTTCACTAAGAATTAAAATAATTTACTTTTTGATTTTATATGTTTACTAATACTGTTATTATTAATAACACATAATCAGACAATTATAGAATATGCTATTTTTGTACCACCTTGCCATTATACTCATGTTTTAAAAACAATAGGGATTATATCCCTATGTACGATATGTTATAGGTATTTCATAAGCGCCAGCTTTTTCCAGGATACTGCTATTTTCGGTATTATTAATCATCATATCACTGACTGTCAGTACTTTGTTTCCCATCTGAATTCCATATTTATGGCATAGCTTATATCATAGACTTTCCGCTAGGGGCGTAAAAGTAGAAAGAATTTTTCAAATCTCAGATTTGAAAAATTCTTTCTGCACCAGATACAGCTCCTGATGGGAAATCCTTTGCACATAATTTCTAATTTTTGTAAAAAATGGTTTGGCCACCAGGTGGCATAAGTCTTAATTTCCGCTTCTGATGTATTTGCAGCAAAATATGAGCTTCTAAAACCTCGACTGAAAAAAAAGATATTTGTTGACCGATACTACTCATGTCGACAAACCTTTTAGGAACATTTTCTTCTTGAAATAATGCATGGTTTTCTACGCCAAGGGGCGTAGATGTATATCTTATTTTTGTCAATATCTCTACTTCTAGGAGTCCAATTTGAAAAATTCCTTCTTTGTTGAATAGTGTTTTCAGTGTGACATGTTTTTCATATAATTTCAAAAATTTCAAGTAATTTACAGACTTTCCGCTAGGGGGCGTAGAGGTAAATTGTGTTTCCCCCTATATCTCTGCTCCTAAATCTCCAATTTGAAAAATTCTTTCTGCACCGGATACAACTCCTGATGGTAAATCGTTTGCACATAATTTCTAATTTTGTAAAAAAAAAAAAAAAATGGTTTGGCCACCAGGGGGCGTAAATCTTAATTTTCGCTTCTGATGTATTTGCAGCAAAATATGAGCTTCTAAAATCTCAATTGCAAAAAAGTCATTTGTTGACCGATACTACTCATGTCGACAAACCTTTTAGGAACATTTTCTTCTTGAAATAATGCATGGTTTCTACGCCAGGGGCATATCTTATTTTTGTCAATATCTCTACTTCTAGGAATCCGATTTGAAAAATTCCTTCTTTATTGGATAGTGTTTCCGATGCGAAATGTTTTCCCTATAAATTCAAAATTTTCAAGTAAATCATAGACTTTCCGCTAGGGGGCACAAAGGCAAATTGCGTTTTCTGCGTTTTTTTTGCTTCTAAAACTCTGATTTGAAAAATTCTTCCTGTATCGCATACAAGACCTGATGGAAAATATTTTCACATGATTTCTAATGCTTGGTAAAGAATGGTTGGCCACCAGGAGGCTTAAGTTTTAATTTCTGCTTCTGATGTATTTGTAGCAAAATCTAAGCTCCTAAAAACTCCACTAAATTTTTTTTTCTTGGACCGATACCGCTCATATGGAAAACCTTTTGCAAATACTTTCTTCCTAAAATAATGCATGGTTTTCCCACCAGGGGATGTAAAGTCACATCTTAATTTTTGTCGATATCTCTGTTTCTAAGAGACTGACTTGAAAAAAGTTTTTTCTGTGTTGGAGAGTGTTTACGGTGCAAAATGTTTCTCATTAAATTCATGTTTTTCTTAATGCACAAGTATGCAACCAGAGGGCGTAAGCTCACAATACCGTTTACAGCAATATCTGAGGGATTAAAAACCTGATTGAAAAACTTCTTTCTTCCGTCAGATACTATTGTTTTCCATACCGGTTCCATTGACTTTGAATAGCTTTGATAAATTTAATTTGCGTCAGAACGGATTCAAAATACGTGCTTATTACACCCGAAAATTCGGTGTCATCTTTCTTGTTACTTACTGTTGCCATATCAAACCTCCATTTACAGCAATCTTGACATACAACTTGGGATTCACTGACATCCATCACACGCCATACACAAGATCTTCTATACTTCATACTCATAATCTTTTTCTCATGCAGACACTTCTGAATCTGATACTCCAATGACTTTCTTGGCCTTCATCTGCCTTTCCTTCCTGCCACTTGGACTAAAAATATTTTCTTAGTAAGCATCTCATCACTCATTCTTTCAACATGGTCAAACCACTGAAGCATATTAGTCTCCACCTTGCTAACAACATTTTACTTTACACTACACAACTGCAACACATCTTCATTTGTTACACAATCAGACTGTGTCTTGTGCCCCGTAAGTAACGCATTTCTCTAGCACATGAATGACTCTTATGTTTCTTCTGCAGTATCCAGGTTTCACTGCCATACATCTGAGTAGCAACAATTACACTTTCATACACAGCCATGTGGGACTCTCTTGAGAACCAACCCATCATACCTGTAAAACCCTCCAAAAGCAGCCATGACTTTCAATGAAGAATTCACTTGCCTACTTATTTCACCATCCAATTTGTTCTCTCTGTCAAACATGCTTCCTAAATACACAAACTCATTCACCTGGTCAATCACTGTGACATTTAGACTTATGTTACATTCAGTACTACCAGTTCCTCTCTCACAAACCATAACTTTGGGTTTTCCCTTATTTATACTCAGTTTGAATTTTATGCAAATTTCATACATCTGGGACAACATACTCTGCAACTCATTTCTGACAGTGATGACGAAAACATACTTTTTAGAATGTGCTATCTTAGCCATATATATATTTATTAGATTTAAGGGTTTGCACAGCACATTTTGTGCTCAGATAAAGGCGATCAAACCATTTTTCTTTCTTTCTTCTTTTCTTCTGTGCTTCCACTTCCCTGATTTAAACAGTAGTTGAAAGTTGTCAAGTCAATTTCACAGATTCAGTGTACTTCACACCACTCCATTTAACAAAACACCCGTGTTTTGTTCCTTTCATACCACAAAACCAAGCAAAATTTGATGCCGGCGGGGGTGTGTGTGGGGTGTGTCTCTTAATGTGATTAAGGAAGTTTAAATATTACTTTTCTATCAAAACAATAAGCTTGTACAAGAGCAATGGAATGGATGTCCAGAATGTTTCCTTACAATTGAAGAGATAACATCTGATATTTATCAATAAAACTGCCAATAACTGCTGATATCAAAGAAAAACTCAAATATCTGTAACGTCCACTGAAGGAATAACTGTTGAAATATCAAACAAACACAACATTTCACTGGCAATAATGTATGAGTTGATTGAAACTTTGAGCAAGGGTGGGGAAGAAGAAACCAATTCCACTTGATATTTTACTTTTCATGTGTCAGATATTTATTTATTTTCTTCCTCTCTTGCTGTCTTTACCTACCTTCTATTCTTTTCTTTGATTTGTATAAGCCTTCTCTCCCTGCCCCCTCCTCCTCAGTACATAGTCTGGCAAATCATGCAATGACACAGTTCAAGCAAACATCATGACAACTCTTACATGCAAATGACTTAGAATGAAACTGAGAACACAGTGGTGATTCAGATATTTTTTCTTTTGGCTATACAATAATTTCCTTCACAGAGTCAACAATTTAGGAGTTGAAGCTATATAAGTTTGAACATTTTACTTAAGTTTAAGTAGACTGCCTGCTACTCCTTGAAGACTAGCTGTTATACACCTTTCTTTTTTGTTTTACCTTCTTGTACTATGCAATTTTATTATTAGAACTAAAAATTGGAATTACTCAGTTCTATTATATGACAAACAAGAATTTAAAAAGTGAGCAACTTAGAATGAGTAATACATTTTCTGGTTATTAGTGCCAAGCTACTGATACTGAAATCCATAGCTTCCATTCAAACATATGCATACAGGAAAACAGAAGATTTACAAAAACAAGAACATATAAAGAATAAACACATGCATCAGTGTATTTTGACCTGGAACATACACACACATGTACACACAGATAAAGATGCAAGTCAATCTCATGAAATTTTTACCTTATGACCAAGAAACCTGTATGCTCTCATCTGCTGCTTGAAGTGCCATACCATAATGCAGTTGTCTAGACCACCAGTAACTAGAAAAAAATTGCATCAACAATTTTGAATGTACTGATTAAGGTATGATAAATATATATTCATTTTGTATGAAAACATAAAACATTTAAATACTACAGTTTCTTCATCTACAGATATAATTGTATACTTTTGGTAAGACAAACATACACAGCTGAATGAGATGGCTAAATGGCAAAGGCAATGCTATCTATTAAAACAGCAACCTGTAGCTTGTGTGAAATATGAGCCCTATTCCTTCAAACAATAATCTTCATTCTCAGCAAATCAAAACTTATTATTGGTGAAGATTTAAAACCATAACCCTGTATTCATATTTTTAACAGGCTCAAGAAGATAACAGCTGTTGCAAGCACATCAGGATAGTACAGATCTACTCTTTCTAATTTCTGGACACCAACACCAAACTTCTAAAGATTAAAATTAGTAGTCACCACTTGCCACATGGCAACTGGATAAAACAAAGTGGCCAGTAGAAAAATTTACTTCAGTTGCTGCGCTCCTAAATTAGTCTGTCCGCCCATACTGGTGGCCCGTAATTTTTTTTTTTATTACTAAAGAATGTATTTGCATTTTAAAACCCTTTTGTTAATTAGCAAATGCATTTTCAAATCATTCAATTCACATATGGTGTAAAGTAATCCTCTCCTCAGTAAATAAGCGGGTGCAATCTATTTATAGATTGCTCTTCAAGAAAAGGAGAGGCTATTTTTCCCCCACTAAAGTTGGGGCACAAAGTAACTATATCGAGAATGAACAACCAGGACTGATGGAACTGTAACTCACAAGCTGCGTGTCATCAACAGCTCACTTTTTTAGGTTTAATTTCTCTGAAAATCCATGGTTTCCCATTAGTTAGTCACTTGCTTATCAAGAAACAAATTTTTTCCTGATTTTGAACTTTAATTTTGTTTTTGTGCTTTTTTACAAGAAAAAATTTAAGTTAAAAACTTTGTGTCACCATTATTCACTCAGAACAGTCACATTTCCTCTGTATGTTTGCATGCGGTAGTGTTCTGGTGCATTTATTTCACTTTAAACAATAAAATATTCTTGAACTTCCCCGTAATACAATGAAATATTACTAAGGGGTGAGGAAACAAGTTTTTAAGAGAAATTAAATATAATAAATCAGTACTGTATTGTTCACTCTGCTGTGATAACAATTTTATGTGTCACGGAAATGGCCGATTTTATCACGGACAGATATAGTACCGATTTTGAAATTCAGTTTCACTTTCAAAAGGGATTGTGGAATAAAATGCTTGCTGTACTGATTGGTTTTGAAGAAGGGACTGTTAGAAATAGGAAAAAATTCTTAAAATATGAAGTCGCACTTTTACTACTACTGAACATGTTAAGACAGAGGAACATGATCAGAAAAATATAAAAAATAAGAATATATCCAGAAAGGAAAATCAGAGCTAAAACAATTAAAGGAAAAAAAAATAATGCAGTCTGGGGCAAGAAAAATTTGAAATCGCGAAAATCACGCAATGTTCTCATCTGTCATAAAACTATCATTTTCGGGTGGCAGATGGCATGAAGACATCCAAAGTATATCAAAGAAATGTCACGATCTTAAAAACAACCAATAAAAAACCCCAAAATGTTTAATGAATGATAAAATCTTGAAAACAAACTTTGCACAATGGCTGAATTTTACAGAGATTTCTATTTAAGCAGTATATTCAATGTTTCCCATACTCCGTAGTAGACCGATGAATCCTGTAGTGACTATGGAGAATTCACAGCACTTGGAGTGTCTGTTGTAGTAAAAAACAGAAAAAAATGACAAATCATTAAAGTTCCACCAGAACTGGGCATTTTCCCAAAAAAAAAAAAAAAAAAAAAAAAAAAAATGTCCCCAGCACTGGGTTTGAAAACAAGATGTAATCCGATTGAATCAGGAGACCTGGCAGCTCTGCATGTGTTATTATTGTCCCTATCTTCTCAACACCTGTGAAGGTTTATCAATGGTTTTAACATAATATATATTTATTTGAACAACAAAGGAAATTGCTGGTAACTTTTTTTTTCTGTCTAGTGATTGCAAAGGTTACCAGGTTGATATCCCATTTTCTCCCAGTCTGAGCTATGGCTATGATTCAGTACTGGCGACCAACCACACAGTACAACAAAATGATTCTACCATGAGATATGAAATCCATTTTTGAAAGCTTTGCAGTATATTTTTATTTTGATACCAAAAAGAAACTAACCAAAAATAAAAGGAATGAAAAGAAAATTTTAGCTCTTAGCTCCTGTGTTTTATATTTCATCACAAAACATTTTTGACCATTAATAACTTACTGTCAGGAATTGCCAGAGAAACTAAAAACAAGCAATTCTGAGTACTTGAAGGTCATAGCACAAATTGTTTACTGCCAAGCAATGCAAAAGTTAAGAAGAAAATATGGAGTAGCATGGGCAATATTCTTCACAAGACAATGCTCATGCAAAAAATGACTTTCGAAAATAATAGGCAGAAAATAAAGCAAGCCAAAGTATTGCTTGAAAATTTTGACCCATCCACTGCTGTCAGTTTATGATGGACAGAGACCAAATAAAAATAATTTAATTATTTTTTCAATAAAAATTGCTCGTTTAAAAAATTCAGTTGACGTCAAAGAAAAATTTAACTTAAGATGATATTTATGCATTTAATTGCATTGGGCAATTGACAGTATCACTAAGCTGTTCTCTGAGATTCATAGGTTAGCTCCAAAAAGAAATACAAACTACCAGATATTTTTACTTATTGTTGTCGTATCAAACTTCTCCATTTACAGCGATCTTGACATACAACTCGTGCTTCACTAATATCCATTACACGCCATACACAAGATCTTTTATACTTCATACTCATAATCTTTTTCTCATGCAGACACTCCTGAACCTGACCCACCCATGTCTTCCTTGGCCTTCCTCTGCCTTTCCTTCCTGCCACTTGGACTGAAAAGATTTTCTTAGTAAGCATTTCATCACTCATTCTTTCAACATGGCCAAACCACCGAAGCATATTGGTCTCCACCTTGCTAACAACATTTTGCTTTACACTACACAACTGCAACACATCTTCATTTCTCACACAATCAGATCGTGTCTTGCCACAAACCCCACGTAAGTAACGCATTTCTCCAGCACACAAACGACTCCTATGTTTCTTCTGCAGTACCCAGGTTTCACTACCATACATCAGAGTAGGAACAATTACACTTTCAAACACAGCCATGCGGGACTCTCTAGAGAACCCATCATTCCTGTGAAAACCTCCCAGAGCAGCTATGACTTTCAAAGAAGAATTCACTCGCCTACTGATTTCACCATCCAACTTGTTCTCTCTGTCAAACATGCTTCCTAAATACACAAACTCACTCACCTGGTCAATCACAGTGCCATTTATACTTACATTACATTCAGTGCTACCTGTTCCTCTCTCAAACACCATAACTTTGGTTTTTCCCTTATTTATACTCAGTTTGAATTTCATGCAAACTTTGTACATCCGAGTCAACATACTCTGCAACTCACTTTTGCTCTCTGCCAACAGGACAGTGTCTTCAGCATACAGCAATCTGCACACACGGATATCACCAAGACATAAACCACTATTATCTATTTTGGCATCACACATCCATAAATATATTAAACAGCCATGGTGACATTACACAACCTTGTCTAACTTCTGCACCAATGGAAAACCATTTTGATAAAACACCATTCACTCGTACACAAGCTCTACTAACAGCATACATGGCTTTTACACTATTAAGTAGATTCCCAGTAACACCATATTCATTCAATACCTTCCACAAAAGTGTCCTATTCACTCGGTCATAAGCTTTCTCTAAATCTATGAAGGCAGTAAAAACTTTCTTCCCAACAGCCAGATACTTTTCAATCATCGTGCATAATGCAAAAATCTGGTTAGTGCAGCTTTACCAGGCATAAAACCACTCTGAACATCCCACACTTTCTCTGATGTAAGACCCCGTACTTTTTCAATAACAACCTTACCAAACACTTTCCCTGGCACACTCAGTAGGCTAATACCACGATAGTTCTTGCATACAGTCTGATCACCTTTTCCCTTATACAAGGGAACAATGATAGCATCTTTCCAATCCCGAGGGAACATTCCTAACTCCCAACACAACTGGCAAATTTCAGTTAACCAGTCAATTATAGAGTCACTACCATATTTCAACATCTCTGCAGTTATGCCATCAACTCCCGGAGCCTAACCATTCTGAAGAGATTTTAGAGCTTTACACACTTCTTCTCTTGAGATCCCTCCTGTGCTTTTATCCCTCATTGTGACATCATCTGCGTCTGTCTCAGAATCATCTTTGCTTTCCTGATCTAATAACTCACAGAAGTATTAACCCCATCTGTCACTTAACTCATTGGGCTCCCATATTATTTCCCCAATCTCATTCTTCACACAACTTACAACTTTGTTTCCCCTATTTTTCCTGAGTGTCATGTACTTCCAGAAGGACTTCCAATCTTTCCAAAAAGCCAGTTCATGCCTTTTCACTTTCTCCTTCCTATCTTTTGCCTTACCGTGGTGAACCAGCTTAGCAGCTTCACGCTTCTTACGGCGATATTCATCCACAGAGACTCTACCTTGCAACATCCCCAAATAGGCTTCCTTCTTTCTCTTTACTGCCTCTTCAATCTCACTATTCCACCAAGCATCACCTCCATTGTTACCCACTATTGTGGTGCTACAGACCTCTTTAGCAGCAGTGACAACACAGTTCTTAAAACATTCCCACTTCTTTTCTACATCCCTCTCACCAGACTTCAGATCCTTCAGTCGTTCTCTGAGTAAGTCAGAATACCGCTGATGATCTTCAAGGAGCCTATCAACCTTTATTCTTTCTATCCTGGGTCTCTTCCTATTCCTTTTCCTCCAACCAACATTAAGTTTCACTCGTGACACTACGAAGTAATGATCAGAACCAACATCCGCACCTCTAATCACACGGGTGTCAACAACTAAGTGTTTCAAACGCTGATCGTACACAACAAAATCTATCACACTCTTTTGACCAAGAGTACGATTTTCCCAAGTATATGTGTGGATATACTTGTGGTTGAAAAATGTATTAGATACACACAAACCATTCTCAATGCAGAGTTCAATTAATCTTTCACCATTATCATTCACACAAGGATCATTAAACTTACCCAGAACATTGTCAGAAATTGCATTCTGCACACCTACTCTAGCATTAAAATCCCCTGCTATTATAACTTTTTCTTTAGCACCAAACTGGCTCAAAACAGCTTTTAGCTCATTCCAGAAATCTTCCTTCTCATCAGAAGGTTCCGAGTCACAAGGAGCATACACTACAACAATTACAATTCTCTGAAGTTTCACTTTCAAACAAATCCAGAGAATTCTGTCACTTATGCAACTATAGTGAATCAAGTTGTTCATCTTTTCACTTAAAATCACACCTACACCCGCCTGTCCTCTCATATTATCCAATACTTCAGACCAAACACTCACCATGCCATTCACTTCTTCTACCCCAATTTCCTTCTTTTTGGTTTCACTTACACACAGCACATCCAGTCTACACTTATTCATCTCCTCAATCATCTCACTCATCTTGCCATTTATACCTCTAGTATTCCATACACCAATCTTACATTCACTCAGCCGAGATCTCTTTCTCATACGCCGTTTAGAAAGTCCAGGTCGATTCCGTGGTGGACCGTCCTTCTCAAGTGTGGTAGGTCCACCATCTCCCACACTTGAGTCATTTTTAATATTTCTTTTTGTCTTTTTAATCAGGTAAGTACATCAGTGTGGGGGATTAGCCCACAGCTGAGGGTTCCACTTGGTCATTCAACCTAAGGATTCTGGAACAAAACCACAATGAAAATTTTTATAGAATAAATTAAACTACCGTATTTACTCGAATCGAATGCATCTCCAAATCTAATGCGCACCTTACATCTCAGCTACGAAAATGCATTTTTTTCTTAATACTTGTATACTAAGACACAAGAAAACTTAAACTTATGAAACTTACGAAATACAGCAACTCTTGAATTTATTTAAATTCCACATTATTCCAAATTATGCATTGCTCAGAGACATCTATTTCTCCATCTACATCCTCAGGTATTTCACTGCAAGAATTTTTTATTGCTACTGTTGGCTGTTGTTTCACTGCTGGATTGTTCGAAGATAGCGCTGTCTTCAGTGCCATCCATCGCATTGGAAATGCCACACTTCAGAAAAGACCGCTTAACTAAATCATTAGGAATGAACTCCCAGGAACGTACAATCCACTGTGCTACTACAGAGAGTGAAGGTTTTTTAACACATCCAGTTTTTGTCAGTTCTGCGTCTTCCGATGTAAGCCACGCATTATAGTGTGATCGAATTGCTGCTTTTAAAGGCCTATTTATGCAGACATCAAGGGTCTGAAGTTGGGAAATCATTCCTCCAGGCACAACAACTAGATCAGTTCTGTTTTCAACAATCCTGGTTTTCACCGAGTTGGTTACATGCCCCTTGAATGAATCCAATACAAGCATGGAACGCAGTCGCCCCCGCACCTGGTCGTTGAAACCACACTTTTTGAAGCCAGTCCTTTACCAGTTCTTGAACTCTGACATGAATTTTCTGAGGAAAAGTCTTTATTCAGAAATGTTTTTCTCTTGAAAATAACATACAGTGGTAGCTTGTTCCCATCGGCAGTAATGGAAAGCATGTATGTCATTCAGAGCTTTCTCTATTCCTATTGTTATCACTTTAACTTGCTTTGCACCAATACATTCTACAGTGTAATTTGATGGCATATCAAAATACAATGCTGTTTGGTACACATTCCCAATCTGGCTTAAAACATGGTGCCCTTGCTTTCGTACTGATATGACGTGTACACTTGAGAAAACTGTTTAGCTTTTCTTCAAAGTCAGAGGGCATTTTGTGACATATTGAAGTACGCTGCCTTAGAAAACATCCTTTTCTTTTCATAAAACAGCAAATCCATCCTCTTCAAGCAGTGAACCTTACACTGGATCCAAGTTCACTATAAATTTCATGTGCTTTTGCCTGAAGAATTTCTACAGTAATAGGAAAACCTGATGCAAGCTGCTGCTTACGAAATGATCTAGACGATCGTCAATCTCGAGAAATCTACCCATCTTAGGTCCCGAGAATGTCTTTCTTGTTTTAAAGCACTGATTCAGCTTTTCCTTTTGCTTCCTCCAAAGCTTTACATTTACTTCTGAAACTCCATACTTAGTGTGAGTGCCATTTTTCTCTGCATAGGCAACCACCTGGAGTTTAAACTTTGCTGGATAATGCTATCGTTTAAAATACATCTCTGGACAGTATATTCCACGTTCAAGTAACAAAATGCAGTGTTTCTTTCAGAGAACAATACTATGAAGCAAGCGACTGTCCATATTTTATATCTTTTGTTGTAGCTTCTCAACGAATGTCGAAGAATGGGGAAAGTTGAATATTGTCGGTGGCCATAGCAACAGTCAGACGCTCAGAGGAAATTCCATCCGCTGGCGCGCAGCGACGACGACATCCTAGACAGTCAGGCATTTGCAAGACTCTCGATGTAGGTATTTGTCACCGATTCTAACGTGCACCCGGATAAACAGGTTCGATTTTGGAGGGAAAAGGTGCGCGTTAGATTTGAGTAAATACGGTATGTCTAAATACAGCAATGAGTCATTACATTATGACCATCCCCAGCCTAGAGAAATGAGCATGGCTGGAAACCAAACGGTGGTGCAGGTGAAGTTTACAGAGCAGTATATATACAACTCGAGGACTAGCTTTCGGTTAGTAGAATGTTAAATCAGAATGGGAAAAGCTGCCAATTCATCGGAGTTTGATAAAGGACAAATTGTGATGGCATGGCACCTCGAAACTATGATCTCAGAAACAGCGCAGCTTGTGGGTTGTTCACATGCTGCTGTAGTGAGTACGTATCGAAAATGGTGCACAGATGGCTAAACGACGAACCGTTGTCCAGCCATGTGTCATCCACAGGGCCACAGTGTGACAAATCACCCACAGCTACAACAGTGGTGATCAGGGCAATGTGTCACAGCACACAGTTCATCGCAGCCTTCTATGCACGAGCCTGCATAGCCGAAGACCCAGCAGAGTCTCCATGCTCACTGCATGTCATCGCCAACAACGCATGAAATGGGCCCAAAATCATTGACATTGGACTGTGGATGATCGGAAGAAAGTGGCCTGGCCCGACGAATCAAGATTCTGGTGCATCACATAGACGGTCGAGCATGGATACAGCAATTACCAATAGAAGCTATGGCACCTGGATGCACTATTGGGCGGAAATAAGCTGGCGGTGGCGGTGTTATTCTGTAGGCGGTGTTTTCTTGGGACACTTTAGGCCCCATTATCCCAATAGCACAATCCCTTACAGCTGTCAGGTATCTGAACATCATTGCAGACCAAATTCACCCACTCATGGCAACTGTGTTCCTTGCTGGTGATGGCCATTAACAACAGGATAATGTGCCATGCCACACTGCCAGAATCATCAAGGAGAGGTTTGAGGAACATGCTGCACTTCCTGTTAAAGCCCTGGCCTCCAAATTCATCTGACATGAACCCAATTGAACATTTGTGGTTTGACTTGAAAAAGCGGGTTCGCACTAAATCACCACCACCCCGGAATGTACGGGTACTGGAGGACTTGCTGTTGACATTGTGGTACCAGATACCCCGGATACCTATCGCCACCTCATTGAGTCGACGCCTTGCCGAGTGGCCGTTGTTTTGTGGGCTAAAGAGGGTCCTACAGCTTATTAGGCAGGTGGTCATAATGTAATGGCTCATTGCAGGGTTCGCACACTTTTGGGGGGAAAAAATTCAAGGACTTTCCAGGCCTTTTCCAGGACATATACAAAAAATTCCAGGATGATTACTACGCTTTACAGTATTATGTTCAAATTATTTATTAAAAGTAATTTCAGTTTTAAGTAATAAAAATGATGAAAGATGCAAATGGACGATTGTGCTTTATGCAAATGGATCAAGTTTATCACGCACAAGATCGTAAAGAACGAATTCTGTTCTTATGCCCTGACCTTTGAATTCAAGTTGGACCATTTTCTACAAGGGTAGGTTTCTCCTCCCTGATAACATACCAAAACTTTGTTGCAATCAAACAGATTTTATGTGAGTTAACATTCCTAAGCTTGCAGAACAAATACTGCTCTTATGTCTTGGCCTTTAAATTTAATTTCGACCTTTTTCAACAGGGTAGGTTTCCAGGTTGTACCCAACAGCATACTAAAATTTCGCCGAAATCCAACCGCTTTCATGTGAATTATCGTACAGACAAACCCAAAGCATAAACGTTTCTGCAGCCATAGTTTGAAAGGGTTAGTAATTTTGAAAATAAAAACATAACGAACAGCGCAAAAACTAGCACATAAATAGAATATTTGAAACTACAGTATGCACTCTCAATCATTAGGGATGGTAGAGGGGAAGGGAATGGAACTGTCCAAAATTAGCATGTTTTTGTTGTGCTAGGCGCTTAAGCATGGCTGAATTCCTTCAGACCCCACCTACCCCCAATGTTCAAGTGATTGAAATGTGCTGATGTTCATGGAATGAAATTGTTGATCAGCTATGATGACCGCATAAAAGTTCGGGGGGTGGGGCGAATTTTTTTTATTATTTTTTTTCAGTTTATGCAACATTTTACATCACTCCAGTATTTATCTTGTCATCATCAACAATTGCATTGCAACTACCGCTTACGATCGTGGATATCGGCAACCGAAAATCTGCCATATCACTAAGTGATAAAACACACAGTATCCTGTTACAATGTAATGTAATTGAAAAAAAAAAGGATGTGGAAAAAAGAAAATTTCAGAAATTAAGATCATCAAGTCATGCGTTTCAAAAATCCGTTTTCCTTTATAATGTTTAAAAACATGTTTTTGCTTTTTTACCTGTAGTGTATAATAAAAAAACTACGTTGATTTATTTTTTATGGAATCAGACGTCCGTATGTCTGATTGTGTCATCTGAGTTCACACGTTAGCTACTGTGTACAAGTAGATCTATTTTTTCAGCTCAAAAATATGTAGTTTTGTATATATTCACAGTATAAGTCATTCCTTATTCCCACAGAACTGAATTCAGCAGATGCAAAATGAAGAACATCAAGACCCGCCCAATACCATGCTTCTGATTGTCTGCTGTTTATATTCAAGAAATGCAAATATGGGTCAATGGTGAATGCAGCAACTATGATTTTTATTTATTACCAAGAAAAAAGAAAAAAAGAACCGTGAAAGCTGTAAAGCTGAAACGGATATTTCTCTCACCCTCCACCACCACCACCACCCCAACCCCCATGCACAAAAACATTCCGATTAAGATCAAACAGCAGGAGGACGCGTCTACGCACAACCTTTGGAATGTCCTGATGGAACGGCTTCTTTTCATTTGGCACATCACCATAAATCACCACCTGCAGCTCACTGAACTGACAAGTTGCCCCCTTCCTCCTTCACCTTAACTATAATAGAAAATGTAAAAAAAATAAAAATGCTCCCCAATTTTCGACAAAATTACCAAATTTAAGTCATGATGTTGCAATTTACTAAAATATGTTTATCTGCTATAAAAAATGTATGTTTATAATTCAAATAGAGTCCATATCATCACAGAAAAATTTTTTTAAGGATCACTGTTTAAATAAACCATGGCATCTAAAAAAAATAATTCACTTGCTTTTCCCGGAATTTATAATTACTGTTTCTTTTTTTTCAATCCGATTATGCAACAGAAGATTTTTTTTTTTTTTTTTTTTGCTTCTGCTAAAGTTCCTAACGGAATTTCGCGAAATTTGCACTAGAACTTTATTGTGATGTATCTTAACCACTGTAAAAATTTTACTGTGTTATTTTCAAAATTTGGAAAAATGGATTTCTGAAAAATTTCTCCTAGTCCTTTTGAGCTGTGGAAGTGATTAACAGGTGTTTGCTTTCTTCCCAACCAAGGGCTTCAGATCAGTGCTCCCAGCTGTCAATCAACTGTTGCTATGGTAACACCCTTTCTGCTCGAGGCTCGCTCTGTCCAAAGAGGCACACATACTTGTCCATAATAAAAATTACCAATGCTAACTTTTTAAGTTTTAAACCGATTCAATTGGTATTTTGGAAGTGAACTTCTGTAATCCAATTATAGTGAATGTAAAAATTTCAGCCACTTTCGTGAAAAATTCGCAAAGATAGTTTTCTTATTTCTTATCATAAGTAGTGGAAGTCTCTTGAGGGGAGGGAGGGCTGGCATGCGCGTAAATAAGAAGAAGATGAATGTGTTGTTCAGGCATACTCCTCACTGGTGGATGCCAGCTGACTTGGTACATACGTGACCCCTGCAAATGCTAAATGCCTCTTCTTTCCCCTTCTGTTCTCAGCAGTTGTCTGATTGACATCAAGCTCCCCTTCCTAACAGACCTACTAGTAATCATCCAATTTTATTGCACTCGAAGTAGTACTTTCTTTTTCTTTTTTTTCCCCCAGCCAAGTTAGGATTTGGTGCACGTCCGAAACACCACCGTTGCCGGCGGTTTCTTTGAGAACAGAGGAGAGGAACTTTAAAAAATGAAAGGGGTAACAAGTAGCACGATTTCCTAAAAGGGCATTTTTTTAAGCACTAATTTCAAATTTCAAGGCTTTTCAAGACAGCATTAAAAAAACACCGTTTTTCCAGGATATTCCAGGCCTTGAAAACGTAATCATGATTTTCCAGGACTTTCCAGGTTTTCAAGCATGCGTGCGCACCCTGTCATTGGCATACATGAAAGGCATACAACGCAGTGATAAAATGTGTATACAACATGAAATAACCCTAAGTACAGTGGCCGGCCAGTAGATTTTGACCATCTACTCATGGAAATGGTATTAATAAATGTGACAATAAGACAGAACACTTCAAGTGGAGAACAGATACAGCCTTACTATTGACAATAATGCTGCAGGAATCACATTTTCTGCATTTGCAGGGGGGGGTGAAAAATGCCTTGTATGAGATACCCTGGGCATGTAAATGCTGATTTCCACTTAAATATAATAGCCTTACTGACACTCAAGATAATGCGTTTACTAATTTGATTCATGAAACAGAAAGCAATGGTGAAAGCACACACATTATAGTAACAACCACCATCAGTCCTGATAACTGGCATGCACATTAGGTAAGAGATCGCCAGTTCTTTCTGAATAATCAGAGTAAAATGCAATTCATGTATTAGGAAATGCATCAGCTTTAGCCATGTGGTGGCCAGCATACTTGGACGGAAACAGTGATCCATGCGGTGAAAATATGACGGAGTCCTTGTCCCAAGAGATTGCAAGCAGATGACCCGTCTTTTTGGATGCAAAGAAAATCCTAATAGTGGAATGGCTTCCACAGAGTACAGCAATAAACAAAGGTGTATACTGCAACAATCTCAAACACTTCTGTCATAAAATCCAACTCCAGCATAAAGGGAAATAGTCATGGCAAGTGCTGTTGCAGAATGACAATGCAGTGTATAGAATTAGAAATAAATCTTCTACAGGCCCGTCGAATTTCAAAATTACTGATCCGTCAAATTGCCCACTGATCCGTGCACTAGAAAAAAAAAAAAAAAAAAAAAAGAAACTTACACGTTTACAGTGTATTTAGAAAATATCGTATAATTTCCCTGGAGCTGTAATTGCAAATTCAGAACAATGTGCACATGTACTCATTCAAATAGTACTAATAAATAAAACATGAAACATGTACGCAGTGGTAGAAATTTGAAAAAATAAATAAATAAATAAATAAATAAACTCACTAGTCTGCAGGTCCAGTGAATACCAAAAGTTGGTATAGTTTACTCATTTTTACTGGTCCAGAAATGGCACAAATATTAATACATTTTATATGCACATGATGCTAGTATCTAGGATGGTACACAGATTATAAGGGCACTGATATAAAGCACTGTGCACTATCAGTGCACTTATATCAGATCATATGTAGAGGATTTTAGGAAGGGAGTGTCTGACCCCAGGGCTTAAACAACCCTTAGAAATAGGAAGATAAGCTATTTGAGCTAGACTGCCAGATAGGAAATGACAAGGAAGCGATGTAGAAAGATGCCCTGATTTATTACCAGGGGGCCAGTACCCGGGGTCCAACAAGTTAATGTGCCCATCCGACGCACGGCGGATATTTAATGGTTCGAGCGTTCGTACCTACCCGGGATCGAACCTGAGGTTCCTCCATGGCAATCACGAACGTTGACCACTAGGCCATCTGCGGCCCATAGTGCACTTCATACAATGCACTGATTATAAGTACTTTGCAACATACCAAGACTCACCTTCATGGTATACCTTGCTTCGGTGTGAAAAGCAGGAAGTTTTCCCAAGTGGAACAGAGAAGACAGATGGGCAAAGCCAGAGCCTAATTTGTTCTTCAACCTCCAGTTGGAAAACATTAAAAATCTGTACTCTATGATCATTACTTGTGTAAAAAAAAAAAAAGGTGCAGTCTTAATCCAAATATTTTGATCGGAGACCTTGATTTCCTACATTCCGAAATTCTAATAAAACTTTAATATGGTTTGTAAATCCAATATTAAATTTTTTAATTTAGTAAATATCTGAATTTTAAAAAAATCGTTGAAACCTGCATTATTTCAAAAAACTGCCATAGCGAAACCTGGATATTTTGAAATCTGGTTCAATTATTTATAAACTTACAAATTCCAAACACAAACTGCAAAAATAAAAAAAGTTAATGGCCACCAGGGCCAGTAACATAAATTTTTCAGTGGTCCGATGAAATTTTTACTAGCCAATGGCCAGCGGACCATCGAATAATTTGAACGCTGCAACGCCAAGCCTCACACTAGATGTGTAACAACACAAACATCCCTTGACTTCACAATCTCATCACATCTTCCATATTAACCTGATTTGGCCCCCATTAGATTACAGTCTGTTTGACAAGATTAAAGAATCATTGCGCAGTCGACAATTCCAGAACAAAGACAACTTGCATAAAAAGGTTCAAGAGGTGGTTTGTACTCTTTCCAAAGACTGGTATGCTACAACTATCAGGAAGCTACCAGAAAGATGGTCAAGGTGCACTAACCTTGGTGGGGAATATGTGAAATGTCTTATGGTGTGACAGTGCCGCTAGCATCATCTTGAGTCTTACATTTCACGCGAGTTCAAAACATATATGAATGACCCTTGCTATGAATGTAATACAGCAGTATACATTTTGAGAAACACTGGTTGCTGCGTCTCTTACTGTACTTGCGTTCAGTTAGGTATTTCCACACCTCTGCACACAGAGGTGCACTTTACATTTGCTTCGTGCAGTACACAGACCTCTTGTGGCTGGTGTATTTTCAATCACGCACACAAGCCCACACATATATTGAGAAGCTATTGAATGGTATGAATGCTGGTCAGTCATTTCTTAAGAATGACCAAAAGCTAATATTACTTCTTTTCATTAAATTCCAAAAATATGGCAGCACATGAGGGGTAACACCACAGCACACTAGTTGGGCTGCCTTAATGATCAACACTGCAAATTTTTGATATGCAAATCTCATACCAGTGTAGACCTTTTACTAAACCTGCCTGAAAAGGAGGTTTTTTCATAAGTGCAGTTTTATGCCATGGCCCTTAGAACAAAAGATACAACACTAAGAAAAACAATTTTTGATATCAGTCTACAAATCATCATCAAACATTTTCAATGTCTTGAACAATTGCCTTCAACATCACTTTGGCATACTTTTGAATTTCATCCACCCATCTTCCATGTGGTCCTCTGGATTTTTTCCTATCCCTTGATATCCGATCTAGTATTTCGGTTGCCCAATGGCGGTCAGTTCTAGCAATTTTTCAAGCCCACTGCCACTTCCAAGGTCTTTATTTTCATCAATCTTCTTATTTTCCTGTTTTGTGAGTTTCTTTTTCTATTTCTTAGTTACACCAAGCATGCAGCTCTTCATGTTTCTTTGAGCGGATCTCTGTACGTGTTTTTTAGTTAAGTTTCATCATCCATAAGTAAGAACTGGAAAGAAGGATGTAAGGTCTATTGATGAGCAACACATAGGTTATCCTAGACAAATGTCAACCCTGTTTTTTTGTGGTGCATTCTGTTCTCACTGAAAGTGCATTGACAACTGACCAATAGAGGTATAACTATACCACTGAGATTAGAGCAAATGCTCTACCTCATTCTCACCAACCAACATGGCCACCATGGTCAGTTATAGCAAAACTACACATACCTTAGGCAAAGTAGAAATGGAGTTACATTAGTCCAAAGTTATTATAGTATTACTTTTGTACATGCATACAGTCTGCCAAACTTTCACGAACAAACACATAAGCTAAAGAAACTGTGTTCCATCCATTACCTAACTGCTTCATATTTGGGTTGAAATCAACACTTGTGACAGCATCACGATGACCTTTGAAATGTCTTTCTAATGATGGATCTTCCTAAAATAATAAAAAAGTTTTGCAAAAATGAATACACACACATAAATCAACAAAAAAAAAAACAAAAAAAAACAATGGGAATTTAAATATTTGTCACTGCAACATATTCCATATTGCATATAGTGGGTGGTCATTTAAAAAAAATCTTAAAACATTTGAATTAAATTTTCTACAATTTTTTTTTAACTTTTTGAATAAATTAAGTAGTGGGAATTATTTTCCATGCAAGAGAAAAATACTTTGCATTGCTAATGACAAACATAAAGTGCGACAGTAATTTATATTCTTTTAACCATTCTAGTAAAAGAAAAAAACAAATTTCTACCTCTAGTTTTATTCCACAGAATTTCAAATTTTGTTTACTTTAGGGTTGACCATTTTTAATTTTTTCATACTTTATGTATTGAAATGTATTCCAAGGCTGAATTGGATGAAGAATGGACTATAATGCTAACCATGAAGAGAATTGACTTTCAGTAATTGGATGGTGGGGTCAGAGATTTCTACCATTAGATAGCACTGTGTCCCAAGATATAAACAAAGCAGTTTCCATATTCTTTGAATTGCCAGAATGAGCATGCCTTTTGTTTTTCTTGTGTTTGTTAAAACAAAATCTACAATTTCAAAAGCCAACCACTGCCTTTGCAATGAAATATATTCCATTTACAATAGAGTTTCCTGCTGTGTACCAATGTTTTCCACCTAAAATGTTAGGAGTGCAGAACATAATGAAAATATGTACTACCCATTGGTATTGACAATATATATATATATGTATATTTTATCAGGGATTCATTTGTTTTAAAAAAAATTACGAAGGGTCGACAACATATTTTACTTCTAATTTCATTTTTCTTTTAGATAACTTTACTTTGTCTAATTTGTTTGTAGATGCCTCCCTCTTCAGTAAATATATCATCTGTGTTAAATAGACTCTCAGCACTGAAATGAAACATTGTTTGTGAAATATCTTTGCTCTCACTTGTAGTAGGACAAATGTGGGGACTGAGATTTATACACATAAAATACATCAATAACAATAAAAAAAATCTCTTTACCTAAATGGTACAAGTTTAGTATGTAAATAAATCCAAAATCTATCAGATCAAACAATGTAATTAATGATACAAAAGCACTGCTTGTTCCTGAGTCACACATCAATTGATGGTGCCACGTCCCAGATTTCTCACTGTTCTCCCACAATGTTACAACCTGGTAGGTGATCTAGTTCAGCCTTCCTATACACAGGAGTGTGGCTGAGGCCTGACAGGCCACTTTTTTTTTTAAGGCCTGGTGGTGCCAGGTTAATTTTTCACCTAACTGAATCAGACTTTTTTAAATTTATTTATTTAATTGTCACCCAACGAAACATTTTTTAAACACAAATAATTGTTTGATTTCTATTCTATGACAAGAAATTCGCATCATGTTTTGAGAACCACCTTAACATTTTCCACATTCATGAAACAGCTAACTAAATCTTGCACCTTTTTGTGCCACCCTACTTTTATATATTAAACAATTTGAGTATAAACCAGATATTTACCAAAGTAGCAAAATATATTTATTGTATATATCTTTCAACTATACAATTGTGATATTTTGTACTGTTACTCACGTTGTATTAATGTTGAAGTGCTTGCAGGAAACTTAGTCATCTTTGAAAAAACCATTAGAAAGTACCACGTACTCACCAAAAAATTATGGTAACCTCCAATGACAACACACTTCCAACACGTCATTCATCGTGATGTAACTGGGCTTCCAAGGTTAACAGACTTCTTGCTTACGCTTCTTACTTCCGGGTGTGAAACATCGTTTTTTTTTTTTTTTCCCCTTAGCCTTATGAGATGTTACTCAAAAAGCTTGTCAATTCTATAAAAATCACACATACAACTCATTCATACCATTCAAGTAAAAACTATGTACATAACCTTACATTCATAGGTGATTAAACCTTGGTCAACTGTAATTATCAAACTCCTCCTTCTGTTTCACAACCTCTGCTACTCCCACTGCAAGTGTCACACCCACACAGAAGGAGGAGTTTGATAATTACAGTTTCACAACCTCTGCTACTCCCACTGCAAGTGTCACACCCACACAGAAGGAGGAGTTTGATAATTACAGTTGACCAAGGTTTAATCACCTATGAATGTAAGGTTATGTACATAGTTTTTACTTGAATGGTATGAATGAGTTGTATGTGTGATTTTTATAGAATTGACAAGCTTTTTGAGTAACATCTCATAAGGCTAAGGGGAAAAAAAAAAAAAACGATGTTTCACACCCTGAAGTAAGAAGCGTAAGCAAGAAGTCTGTTAACCTTGAAGCCCAGTTACATCACGATGAATGACGTGTTGGAAGTGTGTTGTCATTGGAGGTTACCATAATTTTTTGGTGAGTACGTGGTACTTTCTAATGGTTTTTTCATTTATGAATTGCACGTAAACTATGCGCACTTTGCAAGAGGTTAATACCTTAAAAGTGCAAATATAATAATTAGTCATCTTTGTCTGACCTTTTCACCTAACTGAATCAGACTTTTAAAAATTTATTTATTCAATCGTCACCCATATATTATATTGATTTCCTTTTATATCGAAATATTTTATTGATTTGAATCCCGATTCACTAAGAAGAGTGGTTACCCACCTTTCTCAACTTACCAAGTGGAATATCTTTGCAAAGTTACAACTTGAAATGCTAACAGAAAACTTCAGAGCAGATTTACACTTCCGACAAGTTAAAGTACAATATCCTGAAGTATTCCAGGAAAATGAAAATGTGAGTTGCAGCTTTTATCTATATAATATTTTACCTTAAATGTTTTACTGTGGAATTAACTTTTTTACGGGTCTTATAGAAGTTATTATTCAAAAATGTTCGTGGTTCGTCATCAGGGCTACGTCATTGGAGTTGCTTTAGTTTGAAAATTTGACCACCAACTTTTTTGAATAATAACCTCTATAAGACCTGTAAAAAAGTTAATTCCACAGTACAATATGAATAGAGGTGCCATAAATTCATTTACAACTAGGATTAAATGCTTTAATATTCAGTGACATTCAACCGTGTTATTTCAAGGTCAGACAAAGATGATTAAGTTTCCGCAAGCACTTCGATATTAATACGTGAGAAACAGTACAAAATATCACAACTGTATAGTTGAAAGATATATACAATAAATCTTATAACCACGTAATGAAGTTCAACACCGAAGTGTGTTTGAAGAACTAATTAAATATAGCAAAATGTAGATGTACGCAGATAGTTTTTGCTTGTAGATTAAAAAAAAAAAACATTATTTACAGCAATTATAACACTTACTCTAGGCTTTACTCAAATTTATATACTTAATTCAAACTTGAAGAACTTTCAATTATTTTTCATAGCATCTGAGTTCTTTTGTTTTTACAGACGTTTCTGGCCTCTAGATTTTATCAAGGCCTGCCCTCAATGTATAGGAACTGTATCAAGTTTCATTTACACGGAAGGAATTTGAATTTTATTGCTAGGTTCTTCTTGCAGGGAAAATATTTTAAAAGTCTGCTATTTTGAAATTAAGTTGTTGAAAATGCTATTTACAAGTGGCATCCTGAAAGTAATGCCTCCTCCTATATAACTTTTGAAATGATTTTAATGAAACTGCACTGACATGTACTATGATATGTTACCAATGTGGAAACAATTTTTTCAGAATCGAATATAAAGATCATGGTGAAAATCCTCGGTACGTGGAAAGAGCAATGTATTTATTTATAAAGATCATGAATGACAGAGAAAAGCAGCAAGCTGTAATTGAATTCCTGGAAAGAGAAGGATGTGAGGCTCCAGAAATCCGCATGAAGACCCCTGGCGTTGTATGGAGCAGCCACAATCGATGTCAGTAATGTCCAAAGTTGGATGAAGAGGTTTAGAGCCGAAGAAAGGTCAACGGAGTGGAATACTCGCAACTGCAGTGACAGATGCCAACAGGCAGTAAGTGAAAGACCTTATCACAGCTGATTGTCTTATCACCATCCAGATGCAATTCACTTTTGTCATAGTGCTATGCAAACATTAATTAGGGATCTGGGCTACAGAAAAATTTGTTCAAAATGGATCCCAAGAAACCTAACCCGTGCACAAAGTGAGCAAAGGGTGGACATATGCCGGAACCTTTTGAACTGGTATGAGAGGGAGGCTGAGGTGTTTTTCTCTAATGTTGTGACCGGGGATGAAACCTGGGTGTTCTTTCATGATCCAGAAACAAAACGAGCGTCAGTGGAATGACACTGTACATCTTCTCCTCGACAGAAAAATGTGAAAATAACTCGTTCCTCAGGAGAAGTGATGGCGACAATTTTGTGGGATAAACGTGGTATCATTTTGACTGATTTCCTTGAATGGGGTGTAACAATAAACAGTGCTCACTATGTGCAGAAACTGAAGAAGCTACAGAAGGAAAAGATGTGACATTCCACTTCATAGTGTTGTTTTACACCTTGATAATGCATGCACACCCCCATGCCTCAAGGGAGACTCCACAGGCTATTGCCAAAAAGGTGGCCACCCCAATGGCGCAGTAGTCTAAGCGATGGCCTCTGATCATTCGTTCAAAAGGGGTCCGGGTTCGAATCCCAGTGAAGCATGGATGTTGTGTTTGTCTTATGGCATTGGCTCTCTCCCGTCCCTGGAACCAGTGGCCCTAAATTAGGGACGGGCGACTGCTTATAGCCCATTGAATTGCTCGTGGTGGTCGTTAAACCTCCAATCAAAAAATAAATAAATGGGGTGGACGGTGATGCCCCTCCCCCTACAGTCCTGATTTGACACCCTCAGACTTTTTCCTGTTTGCCCCTTTGAAAAACACCCTTCGTGAGAAACATTTCGACGGTGTGACAGACGTTAAACTGGCTGTGAATTCATGGGTGAATTGATAGCCCCAGGAATTTTTCCAAAATGGATTTTACCAATGGGTTCAAAGATGGCAGAAATGTATACATTGTCAACTATTATCAATCCACTGCTGGACGAAGGTCTCTCCAAGCCTCTTCCACAACGGTCTGTCTTGTGCCAGTCTCCTCCATATTACTCCCGCATACTTTTGAATTTCATCCACCCATCTCCTAAGTGGTCTTCTTCTGGGTCTTTTCTTGTCCCTTGGAATCCAATCTAAAATTTTGACTGTTCACCGATGGTCTGTTCTTCTAGCAGTATGTCCAGCCCATTGCCATTTCAGGGATTTTACTCTGGTCATGATGTCTTCCACTCTTGTCATTTTTCTGATCCACGAGTTCCTCTTCTTATCTCTCCTGGTTATACCAAGAATGCACCTCTCCATGCTTCTTTGAGTTGTCTGTAGCCTTTGTATGTCTGTTTTAGTTAAGGTCCACATCTCTGCACCATACGTAAGCACTGGAAGGATGCATTGATCAAACACTTTTCTTTTAAGACATAATGGCATATTGCTCTTGAAAATTATGCTGTTTCTTTCGAAAGCTCTCCAGGCAAGTTTTATACGCCAATTAATTTCTTCATCAATGTGACCCTCACTTGATTTCTGTTGCCCAAGATAAACGTACGCATCTGTTATCTCCAGCATTTCTCCATCAATCGATAAATCGTTCATTTCTTGTAAAAATACTTTGAATAGGATAGCATTATTAACAATATGTCCCAGTATTTTGCCATCAAGTTTCACATTTTTGCTGATACAAATAAAAATCTTATGAGGGACGAGCATTACTTTTAGAGTGCCCTTTGTATAAATTTTGAAGGTTCATTAATGGAGCTGTTTTTCTGGATATAAATACTTTATTGTTTTTATGAGGTTCATAGTCTAATGTTTTAATATTTTGCCATAAAAGTCCATTTCCCACACATTACTGCACATTCAATTGCAGTGTACTTATTATGTCCTCATTGGAATCTGTAATATTCTAATAATATTTGTTTCATTAATTTTTCTATAAATTATCTTATTTTATTGTTTTCATGGTTCACACCTTTCAGCAAGTTTTCTGTTTCAATGGTTCTGTATGTAGATACATTTTTTTTTATAAGACTCTGATACACTGGAAAAAATAAAAAGCACAATATTAAAGTTGTTTTCAGGCAATATGTGGAGGCCAATTGTTCAGCGACTTTAAAAACAGTACCGGAAATTTAAAAAAAAAAAAAAAAAGTTTTCATACGTAAGTGCATATAAAAATTAAAAAGGTCACTAATGTAAACATAGAAATTGAGCGAAAACACACAAAGTCACTAAGTCCACCTTTCATACAAAATCAATCACTAAAACAAATATCACAGGAAAAATAAATTATTTATTCAAATTTGTTTTCTTTTTTTTTTTTTTTTTTTTTTTTTTTTTGATTGGAGGTTTAACGACCACCGTGAGCAACTCAATGGGCTATAAGCAGTCGCCCGTCCCTAATTTAGGGTCACTGGTTCCAGGGAAGGGAGAGAGCCAGTGCCGTAAGACAAACACAACATCCATGCCTGACCGGGATTCGAACCCGGACCCCTTACGGACGAATGATCATAGGCCAGCGCCTTAGACCACTGCGCCACCGGGGCGGCCAAATTTGTTTTCACAGGATCTTTATCATTTGCTATGCAAATTAGTTGAAATTATCTTTTCATCTTTCGGTAAGGAAGTTTCTATAAGAATCATAATGCAACCCCTTCTCCAAAAAAGAACTTTTAAGCCATATTATGGACTTTTTCGTATGCTTAAAGCAAAAACTTCTTTGAGATATCACTTTATGATTGTTTTCGTGTGTGTCATCGGCTGTCAGATGAGGCAAGCGAAGCGCTGCCTCACCAGAAATTTTTCGTCCATGAAAAGTTTTTACGTATGTAAGATATAATACGCCTTTAATTGTACAGGCTAAACGATACTCTGAAATTCTGTTGTGATTCATCAATTTTGTTGAAAAAGACTTCAACCAGAGAATAAATCCTGAATTCACGAGCATTAAATTTGTAAAGTTTAAATAAAATTTTTCCTAAGTGGTTGAAACGAGCATATTCTGAGCGCCTAGAGAGGCGATCATCTGAGTCGTCTCTGTTACAACCAAGGTTACAACAGACAGCAGACAGTGCAGAAATGGGGAAACAGCCGGTTTTGAGGCGAAACTTGAACACTGCCTAAAATCAACTGCACTCTGTTGGGGAAAGAAAAACATATTTTACAGGAGTTCATCTGTTCTGACTTCTACCATATTTAAATTACCTGACCTGTTTTGATGAGATATACAGGAATGTGCTTCCAGCTTGATTTATCCTAGACGCGGTTCCCACGGGTCAACGCCTTAATTTGTGGCCCATGGGCCTTAATTGTGATATACACACAGGATGCACTTTTGCAAACAGACATGATGCTTTTATTCTGGACTCAGAAGCATCTTTTGAGAAAAGTAGTTTTTCTATTAAAATTATCGACTTTGAATTTTTGGAGGAGTGGATGTTTGATTAGTGCTGTGTGTGATGCAGTGACCACTTATTAACTATCGCTAGATAAAGAAATTGAGCACAAAATGTGCATATGCGCCCAGGAAGAATGATATAAAATAAAACGGGTAAACCATTTTTCCTCTATTTATTCTTTTTTCATAAACTATACATCCCCCCCCCCCCTCCAAAACAGTTTCCAATGTTTGAAGTCTACTTCCCACTCCTCCGCCGTGCTTGATGTCTTCCTGTGATTTTGTTGAACTATTGTCGAATAATATATATAGATAGAAAATATACATAAACATATATACACATCAAATCGCTTCTCTACAAAATTTGGTTTTAGTTATCTTTCATAACTTATATATGTTATGGACTGGGTCTTTGCCTCACCAACATTTTACCCCTCGAGCCGCCACTGTTGTATGTGTTTTTTATGGACGACATTTTTCACTTCATTACTATATTAACATATAAACGTTAACTGTTCATCCCGTTGTTCTTGGTGTAAATATAGCCCTCCAACGTGACATCCAGCATATAATGCGCCATAAAATATGTTCAATTCAACATAAAGCCACGTAAAAATATGCTCGATTCAGCAGAGCCTTGTGCTGATTTGAGTAGATAATGTAATATTTTCACTTCATTAAAATTATGACTTATTTTCTTGGGCTCAAAATGAAATTCCGTCCTGAGCCTGACAGAAGTTCTATCCAATCCTGAATGTGTAAATGACAAGTTTATCTTTATTTTGACCTGCGGCATATTCTAGAATTAAATGCATGTAAAATGTTGGATCTGACCATAAGGTACAGATATGCCACAGCAATAGTCATTAGAAAAAGCATTGCAACATTAACTGATTTATGGGATAATGCTGGTTAAATTAGACTATGATTGTTTTTCCAAGCATTACTTTGAAACCCATACGGATTGGTCCTCCTCAATACTTATATTTCGTTTTCAATTTTACCTGCGGAAATAACAACTCCTGCCAATATTAATACACAACAGCCGAAAGTTTGCTTTGTGAACAACTAAACAATAAAAAAAAAAAAAAATCCCTTGCCGTTCAGAACAGTAAATGAAGTGCACAACACTAAATCTCAGCAAAGAAATCTGAAATTACCCATTATTTACGAAACTGTAATTTTTGATGGGTAGCAAAACGCTGACATCTGAACATAACGCCCCAATCTAATGATACAGCATAAAAGTACATATATTCATGTAGATACTGTGTACTTTTTTTTTTTTTTTGAGGTTTAACGACCACCGTGAGCAACTCAATGGGCTATAAGCAGTCGCCCGTCCCTAATTTAGAGTCACTGGTTCCAGGGAAGGGAGAGAGCCAGTGCCGTAAGACAACACACATCCATGCCTCACCGGGATTCGAACCCGGACCCCTTCCGACGAATGATTTTTTTTTTTTTTTTTTTTTTTTTTTTGATTGGAGGTTTAACGACCACCGTGAGCAACTCAATGGGCTATAAGCAGTCGCCCGTCCCTAATTTAGGGTCACTGGTTCCAGGGAAGGGAGAGAGCCAGTGCCTTAAGACAAACACAACACCCATGCCTCACCGGGATTCGAACCCGGACCCTTTCCGACGAATGATCAGAGGCCAACGCCTTAGACCACTGCGCCACCGGGGCGGCCCGACGAATGATCAGAGGCCAACGCCTTAGACCACTGCGCCACCGGGGCGGCATACTGTGTACTGAAAATGTTCGTTTTTCTTATAATCACATCATTCCAAACATAGCAACATCCAACACTTCCAGACGAATTATATTAGTAACTAAAACGAAGCGGTAACATCTACTCATCCCTCAAAAATAATGCATCTAACCTGAATGTCAGATTAAATTTAAAAAATTGAGTGCACATTCAGAGAATGACATTTCTACGAGAACGTGAATCAGAAAGAAAGTACCGTTATCGTATCCATCGGGATTCAGGAAGAATTGCTAATGAAATTTTACAAAAATGTAATGCTGTTATAAATTCAAAACAAGTTCAAACCACGACAAAAACAATTTAAACACAGCCGCTCAAAATCAAATAACCTACTGAATACATACGGTTACGGTGTGTGTGAAGACAAAAAACAAATACGGGGAAATTTTGGTTATGTGGTTCCACCAAAAATTACCGCCTTATATTTCCGAAGGTAAAACTTCTTTACATTTTTTCTTCGCAATTAATGCATTTCTGAGGATAAAAATTTGCATAACGATAAAACTAACTTTAATTTATAGCATGGGATACTCAATGCTTGCTAAAACATAACCATAATTAAGCAATCCAACATTTGTTTGTCAACTGACGTCATCAATGTACAGGTCGCGCCATCTGTTTACAGGTCTGAACAATGCTCAAAGAAATTTTTTTTTTTTTTTGATTGGAGGTTTAACGACCACCGTGAGCAACTCAATGGGTTATAAGCAGTTTCCCGTCCCTAATTTAGGGTCACTGGTTCCAGGGAAGTGAGAGAGCCAGTGCCGTAAGACAAACACAACATCCATGCCTCACCGGGATTCGAACCCGGACCCCGTTCGGACGAATGATCTGAAGCCATCGCTTAGACCACTGCGCCACCGGGGCGGAAAAAAAATTGTCGATTTTTTATATAATTATGTTACGTTTTTGCAAGTATTAAATATTCCATGCTATAACTTGAAGTTGGTTTTATCGATTTGCAAATTTTCATGCCGCCCCGGTGGCGCAGTGGTCTAAGGCGTTGGCCTCTGATCATTCGTCCGTAAGGGGTCCGGGTTCGAATCCCGGTCAGGCATGGATGTTGTGTTTGTCTTACGGCACTGGCTCTCTCCCTTCCCTGGAACCAGTGACCCTAAATTAGGGACGGGCGACTGCTTATAGCCCATTGAGTTGCTCACGGTGGTCGTTAAACCTCCAATCAAAAAAAAAAAAATCATTAATTGCGAAGAAAATATGTAAAGAATTTTTACCATTGGAAACATAAGGCAGAAATTTTAAGTGGAACTACCTTAAGAATGCGTTTCAAGCACCTATTTGCCGCCCCGGTGGCGCATTGGTCCTCTGAACGGGGTCCGTGTTCGAATCCCGGTGAGGCATGGATTTTGTGTTTGTCTTACGGCACTGGCTCTCTCCCTTCCCTGGAACAAGTGGCCCGTTGAGTTGCTCACGATGGTTGTTAAACCTCCAATCAAAAAAAAAAAAAAAAAAAGCAGCTATTTGCCGCCAAGGTGGAGCAGTGGTCTAACCGATGGCTTCTGATCATTCGTCCGAGGTGGGCCCGGGTTCTTTTTTTTTTTTTGATTGGAGATTTAACGACCATCGTGAGCAACTCAAATGGGCTATAAGCAGTCGCCCGTCCCCTAATTTAGGGTCACTGGTTCCAGGGAAGAGAGAGAGCCAGTGCCGTAAGACAAACACATCCATGCCTGACCGGGATTCGAACCCGGACCCCTTACCGACGAATGATCAGAGGCCAACGCCTTAGACCACTGCGCCACCGGGGCGGCAGGGCCCGGGTTCGAATCTCGGTGAGGCAAGGATGTTGTGTTTCCCATCTCCCTTTCCTAGAACCAGTGGGCCGTCCCGGTGGCGCAGTGGTCTAAGCGATGGCCTCTGATCATTCGTCCGAAAGGGATCCGGGTTCGAATCCCGCTGAGGCATGGATGTTGTGTTTGTCTTACGGCACTGGCTCTCTCCCTTCCCTGGAACCAGTGACCCTAAATTAGGGACGGGCGACTGCTTATAGCCCATTAGAGTTGCTCACGGTGGTCGTTAAACCTCCAATAATACAAAAAAAGAACCAGTGGCCCTAAATTAGGCACGGGCGACTGAGTTTCTCACGGTGTGCGTTAAACCTCCAATCAAAAAAAAAGCAGCGGTTTTTTTTTTTTTTTTTTTTGAGGTTTAACGACCACCGTGAGCAACTCAATGGGCTATAAGCAGTCGCCCGTCCTTAATTTAGGACCACTGGTTCCAGGGAAGGGAGAGAGCCAGCTCCGTAAGACAAACAAAACATCCATGCCTCACCGGACTTCGAACCCGAATCTCATCAAGGATAGAAGCCATCGCTTGGAACACTGGGCCACCGAGGCGGCTTCTTTTTTCTTCTTGATTAAAGGTTTAACGACCACCATGAGCAACTCAGTGGGCTTTAAGCAGTCGCCCGTCCCTAATTTTTTTTTTTTTTTTTTTTTGTTGGAGGTTTAACGACCACCGTGAGCTACGCAATGGGCTATAAGCAGATTTTTAATATAATTATGGTTAAAATTTAGAAAATATTAAGTATACTAGGCTATAACATGAAATCTTTTTTATCGTTCAAATTTTTTCATCCTTGGGAAGGCATTAGTTGTGTAGAAAATGGTTACAGAAGTTTGCCCATTGGAAATAAAAGGCAAAAATTTTAGGCCACCTTAAGTGGTTTCACCTAAAATCTCTGCCTTGTTTCCAATGGTAAAAATGCCGCCCCGGTGGCGCAGTGGTCTAAGGCGCTGGCCCCTGATCATTCGTCCGTAAGGGGTCCGGGTTAGGATCCCGGTGAGGCATGGATGTTGTGTTTGTCTTACGGCGCTGGCTCTCTCCCTTTCCTGGAACCAGTGTCCCTAAATTAGGGACGGGCGACTGCTTATAGCCCATTGAGTTGCTCACGGTGGTCGTTAAACCTCCAATAAAAAAATGGTAAAACTTTTTCACATATTTTCTTCGCAATTAATTTATTTCCAAGGGTGAAAACGTTCATATCGATAAAACTAACTTTAAGTTATAACATGGCATACTTCTTACTTGCTAAAACATAACCACAATTAAGCAATCCAACATTTGTCTACTGACGTCATCAATGTACAGGTCGCGCCATCTATTAACAGGTCTGAACATTACTGAAAGAAAAATGATTGATTTTTAATATAATTATGGTTATGTTTTAGCAAGTATTAAGTATCCCATGCTATAACTTAAAGTTTTACCGATGTGCACATTTTTATCCTTGGGATTACATTAATTGCAAAGAAAATATGTAAAGAAATTTTACCATTGGAAACATAAGACAGATATTTTAGGTGAACCCACCTTAACGACTACCGTGGGCTATATAAGCGATGGGCTATCCCGTCCCATGGTGTATGATAGCCAGGTGGTACGACTCTGGAAACAAAAATCGCCCATTAATATCACTTGTCACTAGATGGCTCGACCAACATGTGGGCCGATGATTTGACACCTATGCTTTCTTATGGGAGGAAGACGCAGAAATATTCGATGTTTAAGAATCCTACTTTGCTTAGAATTGAAAAAAACCAAAAACAACCAAACTTGAAACGCTTCGTAAACATGCGCTTTTGTCCCTACCAGGTGGGATGTCGTCAAATACAGCGATATATATGTAAGGCCAGGTGATGCGTAACATCACAGCCTCTCCTTGACAAATGTCAACCCCGCCTTCTCGTGGTGCATCCTGTTCCCACTAAAGGGGCTCTGACGACCGCCAATAGCGGTATAACTATACCATCGGGATTAGAGGAAATTCTATCCCACACTCACCAACCCGCTTGGCCAGCGTGGTGAGTTATGGCCAAACCCCTCCAAAATGACTCCACAACTGAAATCTTGGCCCTCAGTCTCCGGCAGCTGGAATGTACCTGGCCAAGGCAGCGGCCAGTGCGACATGAAGGCAGAGGGTGCTAAGAATCCCCGGAGGACCGGACTAGGCTGCCATCTGATGCTGACCTTGGCAACGTACAATGGACGCTCCCTATCTTCTGATTCAAGGCTTCTTGAATTGGAAGAGGAAGTACAAAGGATCAAGTGGGACATCGTGGGGCTAAGTGAGGTAAGGAGAAAAGGAGAAGATCTCATCGAACTGAAAAGTGGACATCTCTTCTACTATCGTGGGACAGATACTGGCAGAACTAGTGGTGTTGGATTTATAATAAACACGAAACTGAAGGATAAAGTTGTAGAAGTTGAAAGTTCCTCTGACAGAGCTGCACGGCTTGTTATCCAACTCTCGAAAAGATACCAGGCTCAGATTATTCAAACTTATGCACACACTACAAGTCATCCTGAAAAAGAAATTGAAGAATTTTATGAGGAAATTTGTCATCTAAATAATAAAGGTAAGCAGCTCTTGAAAAAAATTATGGGAGATTTCAATGCAAAAATAGGGCAACGGCAACAGAATGAAACTTCAGTAGGTAAATTCGGTCACGGCAACAGAAACCAGCGTGGAAATGCTCTCGTTGAGTTTGCAGAGGCAGAAGGGTTTTTAATCTTGAATTCCTTTTTCAAGAAAAAGCCACACAGGAAATGGACATGGAGACATCCAAATGGGACGACAAGTGAAATTGATTTTATTATGTGTAACAAAAAAATCGTCATAGAAGACTGCAGTGTGCTAAACAAGTTCAACACAGGTAGTGACCATAGATTGGTGAGATGTAAGATGCACCTCAACACTAAACTTGAACGTGGCAAGCTCATAAGACAAACAAAATCTATTGACATAACCAACCTTAAAAAACACCATAATACCTTCAAGTTGGAACTGAAGAACAGGTTCTCTGCTTTAGAAGGCCTAACATCGGAAGAAGTGGACATCTCTGAAGTTAACAGAAAAGTAACCAAAGCTCTTATGGAAACAGCAACAAAATTAGCTGGGTCTAAGAACAAGTTGCATGTAAATAAATTATCAGGAAAAACCAAAATGTTGATGCAAAAAAGAAGAGAGATGAGGACAACTAAAGAAGATGTGACTTCCAAAGTGGAATATATAGAGCTATGCAAGACAGTACGAAAAAGTATCACTGAAGACGTAAGAAAATTCAACTGTGAACTAGTGAGGAAAGCAATTGAAAACAACCAAAGCCTAAAGATAGCAAAGGGACATCTCAGTAAGGGAAGAAAACAGATTATGGCACTGAGAAAAGATGGTTCTGTAACAAGAAATAGAGGCGAAATTTTGACAAGAGTGAAAGATTTCTACTCCAAATTATATGAAAGGGATGATATACGCACTCCAGACATCATGAAAGATACCAGTACCAGAGTTCCTCCAGTCCTCCCAACAGAAGTTGCACATGCAATCAAGAACATGAAGCGGGGAAAAGCTCCAGGAGAAGATGGAATTACTGTAGACATCATACAAGAAGCAAGTGGAGAAATCGAAACAGTACTCGCCCAAATTTTCACTCGATGCCTTAATGAAGAAAAGATTCCTGAGGATTGGAACACCGCTACAATGATTCTGCTACATAAGAAAGGTGACATTGAGGATCTCGGAAACTACAGACTATCAGCCTCCTATCAGTAGTTTATAAAATCTTCACTAAAGTTCTTTCACACCGCTCGAAGGTAACACTGGACATGGCTCAACCGAGAGAACAAGCTGGATTCAGGAGTGGCTACAGCACAATAGATCATATCCATATGCTGAGAGAACTAATTGAAAGAGCGAGGGAATATGAACTTCCATTGTGCATGGCTTTTATCGATTACGAAAAAGCCTTTGATTCGGTGAAACCATCAGCAGTTACAATGGCTCTGAAAACCTGCAGTATTGAAGATGCATACATTAATATTATTAATAACATCTATGAAAATGCAAGTGCAAAGATTAGGCTGTTTGAAAATACAACACACATAAAAATTGGAAAGGGAGTGAGACAAGGTGACACCATATCTCCGAAGCTCTTTAATGCCGCATTGGAGGGTGTTTTTTAGTCACTGAGCTGGGAAAACAAGGGGATAAAGATTAATGGAGATTATCTAACCCACCTTCGTTTTGCTGATGAC
Source organism: Macrothele yani (assembly GCA_039090855.1). NCBI lineage: Eukaryota > Metazoa > Arthropoda > Arachnida > Araneae > Macrothelidae > Macrothele > Macrothele yani. The sequence continues at coordinate 154,619,644 of CM077011.1, forward strand.
GTAGTCATTTTTGCAACTAGCCCATCAGAGCTGCAGAGTATGATCCAGGAACTTGCTGACAAGAGTAAAGAAGTGGGATTAAAAATGAACTTTTAGAAGACATAAGTGATGTTCAATGCTTTTACAAGAAATGAAGATTTATCGATTGATGGAGAAAAGCTGGAGATAACAGACGCGTACGTTTATCTGGGACAGCAGATATCAAGTGAGGGTCACATTGATGAAGAAATTAATCGGCGTACAAAACTTGCCTTGAGAGCTTTTGGAAGAAACAGCATAATTTTCAAGAGCAATATGCCATTATGTCTTAAAAGAAAAGTGTTTGATCAATGCATCCTTCCAGTGCTTACGTATGGTGCAGAGACGTGGACCTTAACTAAAAGAGACATACATAGGCTGCAGACAACTCAAAGCAGCATAGAGAGGTGCATACTTGGTGTAACCAGGAGAGATAAGAAGAGGAACACGTGGATCCGAAAAATGACAAGAGTGGAAGACATCATGATCAGAGTTAAATCCCTGAAATGGCAATGGGCTGGACATACTGCCAGAAGGACAGATCATCGATGGACAGCCGAAATTTTAGATTGGATTCCAAGGGATAGGAAAAGAACCAGAAGAAGACCACATGGGAGATGGGTGGATGAAATTCGAAAGTATGCAGGGGTGACATGGAGGAGACTGGCACAAGACAGACCGTTGTGGAGGAAACTTGGGGAGACCTTCGTCCAGCAGTGGATTGATAATGGTTGACAATGATGATGATGATATGCACATTTATGTTTGAAAATTGTATAGATTAATAGGCACATTTTATTTTATGCTTACACTCTTTTACGCTGGATAATTTTATTTGTTACATGTAGAACAGCAAGTTTAAAGTTGCGATCAATAGTTTTTTCCATAGTAAAATAGCCTTTTCTTTAAAAATCCCAACAAAACGAAATATTTATCTATGCACGATTGTTGTCGTTTAATGCTCGCCGCCATTTGAAATTTTATTACGTAAACAACTTGCACTGCTGGAATTCTGTTGAAATCAAAGAAAAAAAAAAAAAAAATTCTTTTCTCTCGCCTATCAGGCGATTGGTTTGCAACTGCAACATTTTGCATATCTCAACTGACTACAGGTACACATCAATTTCCGTGGCGTTCCGAGAATTACATCTTGGCAGGGCCCGATTTCTGCACGTGGGGCACATGCGCAGGGACTCAGAATTTGGAGGGTCCTCCAAACTACCTTAATAATAATAATATACATTTTCCCAAACAATATGTTTTCCGTTATACAACGAAATTATTGCATGGTTCGGTTTCAAAATTTAGGATGAGATTTTAGAAACCGAATTGTTATTTTGTACAATAAAGCTCAAGCGTTGCGTTGATTTGTGATCGGCCAGTGTAACATTAATCTAACCCTTATTTGTAACAATCAAAATGTAATGGGAACAGCCTATATTCGGAGCAGTATGGTATATTATAATTTATACATGAAAAGCATCTCAGAAAACACAGAATTTGCTAAAAAATATTTTTATTAGTCTTGCGAGAACAAAAATTGTAAATCAATATTTATAATCACGCAGGGTTTATTTTTACATAAATAAAAATACAAAAACAGTTCAATTGACTACTTTATTTAAAGACTGTTGTAATAACTTACATGGAGTGTTGCAATAATTTATCATACAGTGTGTGTGATCAGCTGTAAGACTTTGTGAGGAATTATTTCTTACAGATTAAACTACCATTGGTTCATCATTTCCATTAAATTTATGGTAAATTAGGTGTTTTAAATTATATCTCTGGGAGGATAGTTTATTTGTTTCCGTAAGTGATACTATAAAACAAAAAAAGAATTCCAGAATAATGTTACAGTTGTAAGCTCTGCGGGTAAGTAAAAGCGGTGTGAATGCTCGTCTATTACAAACCACATTGGCTTGTTGAGTAGCATGCGAGATTACTGCTAGAAAAACTGCTTGCAAAAAAATATTTACCTAGAAATATTCTTTTAGACTGTTTGACTGAAAATTTTAATCGAGGGGGCCCCTAGACTTAGGATGTGCACAGGGCCTAGACTAACCTAAGTCGAGCCCTGCATCTTGGTGCTACATTATATAGAGTGTATTTAACAGATTTTAGCTGCTGTAGTAAAATTTAGTAATTTGAGAGCCAAACACTGGAAATTTTGAATTTTCACTTTTGTATTTCCTACAAAAGCACAGGAAGGTTGAATTTAAGTTTAATTTTATTCGTCGTTGTAAAGCGCTGTGTAATTAAGTTCCGGAATCCTTACCTATACTGGACTATTTTTCTTAGCTACACTGGACTATATATGTACTTGTAGGCATGAGTCATTTGCTGTACCTAGATTCTATCCTTTTAATACATGTAAAGGTATTTCGCCCTTTTTCTTAAAATGGTGTCAGAAGAATTTTCCACGATTCCAGATATTAAACAGCATGCCTTATCAGGATAATTTCCATGCTTTATACCCAAACAAAAAGAGGTCTAAATTGGTTTGTTAAAAACTTATCCCTTAACGTTTTCATACATAATTTGAAGAACTGTCATGTACCGCCTTTAAATAACAGTACGGGAAACAGGATCTCACTGTGTTCACAATTCCTCTTCCCTCAAAGTAAACTGAAATTAGTGCAGAACAGTGTATTGACAGACAAGTTATTAACGCTCGGGTTGAACAGAAATCTTTAGATAGGATCCAATATGTTTATTGAAAACTTTTCTACAGAACGTAAAAATGAACAGATAAAACGCTAAACTAAGATTTCCAAACACCGGGCATACATCTTTGGGTACAACCATCATTACAACAAATCAGTGGGCTCGAACAGTCTTCATTGTCTTCGCAGTGATCTCTTGGTAACCAAGGCACGAATGGATTGCACATTCTGGCTGGAGCTGGTGGACATTCGCGTGCTGAAAGTTGAACACACATCTGGTGAAACACATTCTATTATACATAGTTATTAACAGTAAGAACACATTCTATTATACATCGTTATTAACAGTAAGAAATAAAGACATTAACATAAGCAATGGGGGAAAATTATACTTCAGGTGAAGGTCATTTACTTTTTTGGGTGGAGGGGACGACGAAAGAATAGTTTCTGAAATCCACCACAAAATACAAGCAAATTAATAAAAACATTTTTTTCCTAATGTTAGTTGATCCATTTTTAATGCAAATCGCAGTTTAACAAAAAGAAATTAAGCTTTCAGGCTACAAGGACCTTTGGCCCCCTTCTAAATACCCCCTGCTTCAGATCTATATTTGACCAGTTAATGGAGAATAAATACCATACCTTTGCTGGAAGACTTTCAACTTCCGTTCTGAAAGCTCCATTAAACAAGACTCCTTTATTCGTTTTCAATCTCTTAACTCACAGTCAGACGTAACTAGGCATTTCTGCGCCCAGGGCAAACCACAAAATATTACGCCTCCCGTCTATATTTCGATCATATATAACTAATTTAATTATGTATATTACTATATATTCTAAAACCAAAATTAATGTCGCGCTACAATGTTTTCTCTGTGAGGAAACACAATCAGATTGACCGAGTCTTTTCCCTAGGTTCTTCGGACAGTGGTTACTACAGCAAACGGACCGAATGCATCTAGAAGTCGTGGCTGGCTGTCACAGCAATGATCAATTAATATCCCCTGAACACTGAGAATTTCAAATTCTAAGGTTACTGAAACTGGCGAAACACATTGTCATTATGTAGAAATTGCTTACAAAGTATGGCGTGAACAAGAGAAACTGTACCAGAAACTAGTGCAAAAATTTAAGTTCTAATGTTAGTCAGATTGTAAGTAGGGATTTTTTGCTCCCTCTATTGAACAACGCCTGGGGTGGCCGACCCGCCCTAGTTGCGCCTGTGCTTACAGTTAAAGAAAAATGTGCAGTTTATAAAATCTTAATTTTTCCTGTTGTGAAGACTGTGCGGGGACCCTGTATCGACTAAACACATTGTTTTGCAATTATGAAACTAGAATTAGTACTGGTTTAACCTCTTAAGTGGTATGCCCGGAAAAATTCCGGGGCTAGCTAGCTCTACTGGCAGCACCGTTCTATCCCGGAAGATTTCCGTGGTCTGTTTAGTGCTCAATGTGTTCACGCAGGAAACATTTCCTGGTCCATTTTACCAATTTGAAAGTAGTTCATATGAAGGGGTTAATGGAACAGTTAATTCAAAGATTCAATCTTTCCATTAACCACTGAAGGGGGTTAATATGGTTCATTTGTAAACCATCAGTTTAACCAAACTCGGGGCGCAAAAAAAAAAAAAAAAAAAAACAATTAAAAAAAACCACCGGAACTTTTCCTGACTGCATTTTCGCGAGACAGTTTAGATACTGCAACTACGTCAGGCATGCAGATACTATGAGTACGTACTTCAGCTCTTGTCAGAGACAAATTCACTAAATATTGGATTGAGGCACAAGTTCATGCAGTTTTTTCCCCCACCGCACAACAGGAATGTATTACATCAGAAGGGAAAACTGAATCAACAATGTATTCCTCCCCCCCCCTGTTTAAGATGGCGTCCTAACGGCTGGATAGGTCTGCAGTGCCATTCTTGGGAGAAAAAAAACGTGCAAGTTTTGATTTGAAGAAATAATGGAAACTCTGGAGATCAACATTGTTGAACGTTCTGCCACGGAGTGCATTCGACAGAGATCGGAACAGGAGATAGTCGGGAAGGGGGAGGGGCATCTGAAGACTAGGCCGGGTATGGAAGGATCTTCCATTTCACGTCCTGAATAGCCATTTCGGTCATGTTTGCACTGTGAGGGCGTGCGTTATCACATTGGAGAAGGACACCATGGCGCCGATGTGACGGTTTCAGCTGAACTGCTCCCTCCACACGGTGGAGTTGCTCACAATAAAGTGCAGCGTTGATTGCCCGATTCCTCGGCAGGATTTCCCAACGAATAATTCCTTCCACGTCCCACCAAACACACAACATTATCTTCGCAGGATGAATATCATGGTTTGGACGTGGTGTGAGTCTTGTTTGGACTTAACCAAACCTTCATATGCCTTAAATTCACGCGCAGGCACCACTTTTCATCTCCAGTAACAATATGCGACAGAAAGGGTTTGCGTTGCTGAGAACATTGGCGATAACGGGCGAGCAAGGAGCCACATACGGCAACACGCTGATTCTTGTCCTCTATGAGAGTGCGAGGCACCCACGACCCCAGTTTCTGGACCTTACCCATACGTTCCAGGTGTCTTACCATGGTGGCCTGATCACAGTCCATCTCGGTGGCCAATTCGCGTGTCGTTTGACGCGGATCCAAGTCGATGAGATGGTTCAAACGATCCTCAAACTGAGATGGAAGACCTGAGCGTGGAGAGTCGTAGAGGTAGAGATTGCCACCTCGGAACCGCCCAAACCATTTTTTAATTTTTTTTATTGGAGGTTTAACGACCACCGTGAGCAACTCAATGGGCTATAAGCAGTCGCCCGTCCCTAATTTAGGGTCACTGGTTCCAGGGAAGGGAGAGAACCAGTGCCATAAAACAAACAACATCCATGCCTCAACGGGATTCAAACCCGGACCCATTACGGACGAATGATCAGAGGCCAACGCCTTAGACCACTGCGCCACCGGGGCGGCCCCAAACCATTTGCTGGCTGTCCTCTGAGCAATAGTCTTCCTCATGCACAGCACAAATTTGTAGAGTAGCCTCGGCGGCTGTGGATCCCTTGTTAAACTCTTAGAGCAGATGTCTGAAATGTTCATCCCTCTCTACTCGACATTTCCGGACCTGAAAACAAAAACCGTTAGCCGCAATCACAACGCAATATGATTTAGATACACGATATCGCTGGCTACATTTTGATATACAACTGGCCATCTGCACCGTCACTACTGACCTGGGAAACACTCGTGAAATAAAAGCGCATGAACTTATGCATCAACCCAATAGTTAGTCTACTTTACAAATTCGTTGCGGCAAACCCGGTACTATCATATATGTAGCAGACACTGAATATCTAATGACGCCACTCCAATTACGAAGTGAAAGCTCACGCTAAGAGATTAATACGGACAGAAGTTCTAGATTACACTGCATTAGGTAATTCAGAGAGCATAGCATTAACTTATGAAAATCTAGACCGACAGTCTGGTATGCTATGACCAGAAAGTTTCAAGATTCCTCTTTATGACGAAGGATTTTCCACTAACAAATGGCTTAGTTCTATCTTCATTTACTTAAATAAAACACTGCCATTTCGTAGAGGTTTAACGATCACCGCGAGCAATTCAATGGGCTATAAGCAGTCACCCGTCCCTTATTTAGGGTCACTGGTTCCAGGGAAGGGAGAACCAGTGCCGTAAGACAGACAACATCCGCACCCCTTTCGGACGAATGATCAGAAGCCATTGCTTAGACCACTGCGCCACCAGGGCGGCAACGGCACTCTTATTTCGCCAGTTCTCCACTTAAGTGAGCAATGTTTTGTTTGCAATAGTGCTGCTGGTATTGTTATAAAATTTTACTTAAAAAGGTTTTCATCACAATAAAAATTGCACATAAGTCTGCGAATTTTATTCATAAATTAAGCTTACAACTTTATTTTGTCAAGATGTAGTTGAAGTTTTATTAAGTCTGTTAACGAAACCCCAGGTTTGGTCATGGAAACAAGTTTTACCGCGTATCGAATAGTTAGAAATGTATTGAGAACATACACTGAAGTGCCAAAAAACTGGGATACCTCCAATACCGCGATGGTTATCCTCGCGATGGGATAATTGCAGCAACGCGACGGAACATTGACACCACGAATTATCTGCAGTGCTGTGGAGAGTACACCATGCTTAATGAAGAGAGTCCTCAATTCAGTAATATTCGCCGGTGGAGGATTTCTGGTATTGATAGCACGTTAAACAGCATACCAAATGTGTTCGATGGACTTTAAATTCGGCGAACGAGGGGGGGGGCATTGTGTTGAAAGAGGCACCCGTCGGAATGGTTGCATGCCATGAAAGGGTGAAAATGATTCCAAGGATGGTTACGTAGCCTCCACCTGTGAATGAAGTCTGCAGACGTATGAGGGGTCCTAATGCGTGCCAGCTGAAAACACCCATCTTAACAGAGCCACCGCCGGACTTTTTTGATTGAAGGTTTAACGACCATGAGCAACTCAATGTGCTATAGCAGCGCACATCCCTAATTTAGGGTCGTTGGCTCCAGGGAAGGGAGAGAGCCAGTGCCGTAAAACAAACATCCATGCCACACCGGGATTCGAACCAGCACCCCTTCACGGAAGAATGTTCATAAGCCAGCGCTTAGACCACTGTGCCACCGGGGTGAGCCTCCGCCGGCCTTCACTTTCCCTGGTAAGCCATGCGGGATCCAGTGTCACGTGGGGTTGTCACTACACACGGAGTCTGCCATCTGCCCAAAACAGTTTGTACCGCGATTCGTCGGATCAGGCCACAAGTTTCCAGTCATCTTGTGTCCAATTTCTGTGTCAAAGCCTTGTGTCGTCGGATCAGCAATGTCACCCGGGTGGGCAGTTTGCCTCGGGATCAGATAGAACACAGGAAATGTTGCACTGTTCGAATGCTGGTGCTACTGGCCCCAGCATTTAAAATTGCGGCAATGTTGCACTATGGGCAATGCTGCGTTGCGTGCCAGAAGACGCTGTTCACGATCGTCCAAGACTTTTCTACGGCAGTCAGCACGTCGCACACAACAGCTATGGCAAAGGAGGTGGGAAGTGGTGGTTCTGTGGGGTCAGCAGACTACAGCCGGTTCCTGGACAGATCCTATCCGGGTGAAAGATTGCCGGATTCTGGCAGGATTGGTCGCGCCACACCTCCGCTATCAAAATTTCGAGAGTTCCACATATCCTTACAGAGTCTGAATTTCGTCGGAGCAGGTAGTCATTAGCCTAGCTTACGGCCATACCGGTCTCACTCTGGATGTTTTCCCCAGGTTTGTGTACATCCAAATTTCGTGGTAATTTTCCAGGTGGTGTGACATCTTCCGGGCGCAGACTAATACCACTTCCGAAGTCGCTTAAATCCTGATAAGCTGCCATCTGAACTGCTACTAGAGTTTGCGGACGATACCATTTACCGCATGGGTGTGGTGGCATACAATTTAAATTACAGCGCCCTTCTCAGTTTTTTTTCCCGCCTCATTTGCTCTGCCACCCAGAGTATTTTTGGTCACAAGAAGTTTCTTGAAGGAAAGAATTTTGTCACATTTACGCCATTTTAATTTACATATTTCGATCTTAGCTCCGTAGTCGTTAAAAGTTACTTTTTTTTATTGGAGGTTTAACGACCACCGTGAGCAACTCAATGGGCTATAAGCAGTCGCCCGTCCCTAATTTAGGGTTACTGGTTCCAGGGAAGGGAGAGAGCCAGTGCCGTAAGACAAACAACATCCATGCCTGACGGGATTCGAACCCGGACCCCTTACGGACGAATGATCAGAGGCCAGCGCCTTAGACCACTGCGCCAACGAGGCGGCAAAAAGTTACCTTCAGTCATTAAGCATTAACTCTTCTTCGAAGAGTGTTCCATGTCACCTGTAGCAGTCTGTTACAAGATGCTTTACCTACTAGATTTTTTGGAAATTCTTAGGCCGCCCCGGTGGCGCAGTGGTCTAAGGCGTTGGCCTCTGATCATTCGTCCGAAGGGGTCCGGGTTCGAATCCCGGTGAGGCATGGATGTTGTGTTTGTCTTACGGCACTGGCTCTCTCCCTTCCCTGGAACCAGTGACCCTAAATTAGGGACGGGCGACTGCTTATAGCCCATTGAGTTGCTCACGGTGGTCGTTAAACCTCCAATAAATAAAAAATTCTTAGCTTTAAAAGCCAAACTAAATTTTCAGTGGCATTAGATTACCTGCAAGCCACAATAGGCGTAACCTCAGTGTTTCGGCAGCCCTAGACAAAGATTACTTGGCAGCTCCGAATTAGCATTTGACTGAAAAATGTGCATGGCTCTTAATAGTTAAAAATCAGTCTTCAGATTTTAGTATAGTTTTTTCGTAATGATAGGAAATTAGTATTAAAAATGCATATAAGTTAATATACGAACTGAACGTTTAATCCGAACTTTTCCGAATGCTGCCAATAGCATGCTTATTTGTACGCGTCATTGGAAATTGCTTAGGGATGCATAAAGTCCATGCAAGCCTTCGAATGCAAACATTTTTCGATGTACTTTGACTGCAACAGCTTGTATTCAGAAGTGTGGAACTAGTTCTGTTAAATAAACACGAGAAGTTTTGCTTTTCAATCAACTATGGCAACTTATATGCCATTTTGTTTATCGACTACACACTCAGTTATTGCCAGTTTTATTTATAAAGCCGACGGAAGAGACTAACTTTTGCTTAAGAAAAATGTTGAAGCCGTTTTCATATACACTGAAGAGCAATTGAATTAGAGATACCCGTCTAGAAACGTGTAGCACCACCTTTCGCCCTGATGACTGCGGCGATTCGTCTCACAATGTACTCGACAAGACACCGGAACCGTTGGGAAGCCATACGGATCCACGACCCCTAAACAAGCTCCTATAGTTCACGAAGTTTTGAAATTTGAAAGGGGGGGGGCAGAGCCTCTAATAACTCGATGGCATCCCAGATGTGCTCGATGGGATTGAGGTCAGGTGACCTAGCTGACCTAGGAAGAGATGTCACGTCGGTGGAGTGTTCATCCAACCATTCGGATACAATTCGGGAGCGATGACACGGTGCATTGTCTTGTTGCAGGATGAGGTCACAGTGGGATGTTGAAGACTCACAAACGGGAGCAAATGGTCGTCCAGGATATTCCGGTAACGTTGACCTGTGAGGGACGATATCACACGTACAAGGGGTCCCATTTCAGTCCACGTTAACAGTTCCCAGACGAGAATGCCACCCCCACCAACTTTAAGAGTACCCTGCTGGCAAGAAGGATCCACCGCTTCATGTGGTTTGCGCCGTTCTCTTATCCTGCCATCCGCATGTACCAACGTGAATCTCTACTCATCAATCCAGGCAACATTTTCCTACATGTCTAGGGTCCAGTGGCGATGTTTCCACGCCCATGCTAATCTTTGCACCCTGTGATGTGCGGTCAGCAGCGATACCCTCGCGGGACGATGGTTTCTCTACCCCATAGCGAGGAGATTGTTTTGGATGGTGTGGCTGCTTACTCCTAGAAGCAACGCATGCAAATCAGAAAAGCTGAGATTTCTATCGTGCCATCCTATTCAGCCATCAAGTGATAACAGCTTGCCTTTCGATGCAAGTAAAATATATTTTCGAACATTACCGAATGGCAGACTTGTTAACCGTGAATCGCTTTCTTACTGTTTAGCCTTAAACTGTTCTGCACAACTTGCACGTGCTTTGCGGAAGATAATTTTGAAAGTCCCTCTGTAACCGGAATGACTTCATCCCAAAGCATATATCCGATCAAGTCGCGAGGCATGAAGCGAGTCAGTCTCATACGACAGCTATATCAGCCCTGTTGCTAACGAGAAGAATGCAAAATATTGAACGGGCAAAGTAAAGAAACACTGAAGCAATTGCAAACAGGAGTCTGATACTAAGGAAGATAATTTACATTTTGTTTATAGCTAAGCAAGCACTTTCTTACAGAGTGCTAAAGGAGTCAGCGTTCTATTTGGATGAAGCACGTGGACATCATGGTAACTTTCTCAGCTTAGTACTTCTCTTAGTCAAGTACGATCCTGTTATGCGAAACCATGTTTCCGAATCAATATCTCACAATCAAGCGAGAAAATAGTCGGCTAAAACCAAAGGACGAGGTTCGCTGGTGACGTTCTGATCCAAAATAAGGGTCAAATTTATTTCCAGTTGTGCTAGTCAAGTGAAACAAATGATTGTGGAGGAAGTTAATGAAGCGGAAGCCTTCAGTCTTGAGGTTGACTCATGTCAGGGCGTTGGTGTTATAGATCAAGTAGCGATTTGCTTACGATACGTGAATGATTGAGCAACAGTATGCGAAAAGATAAGCATGTTGCCTATAAGAAGAGCCCACTGGTGCAGGTTACCTGTCTTAAAAATCAGAATTTGTGGATTTAGGCCTAAATGCGCAACATATGATTAGTGCATCGTTTGACGGCGCCGCAAATATGGCTGGGCAATGCAAGTGTCTCCAGGCCATACTAAAACAGGAAGTGCCGGACTTAATATTCACGCATTGTTATGCACACGTCCTTAATCTTGTCATAACTGATTAACAGCGAGCTGTGTGCAAACAAGGAATTTATTTGGTCTGAGTCAGTGCGCGTTTTTATCCATGAATCTTACAAACATACTTCAGTCTGGATTGAGACACAAGCGGCAATGACAAATGGGAAAGAAGCTGAGAAGACTCCAAAATATAGAAAAGACAAGATGGTGGTCGAAAGACAAAGCCTTGGATACTATTCTTGATAAAACACTTGTGCTGATCAAAACTCTTCATGAGATTTCTACCAGCAAGGAATTTGAGTCAAAAGGTGGCATTCGAAGCAAAATCGCTTCTGGACTCATTTTTAAAGTTTGAAACCCTTCTCGTCGCATTTGTTTTCAAAGACCTTTTTTCCCCAGTCACAACTCCAGCTAGAAGGTACCTACAGACTCCGAAAATGGACTATCTTAAAGCTTGGAACTTGATAAAGGGCTTGCAGAAAACAATTATTAAAGGAAGAAGAAGAATTTGAGCACTTGTTTCAGAAAGTGCGTTTGCATTAGAATTTGAACAAGAGTTCGAAACTGACACTACTTTGGCAGAGAAAATTAGTGTGAAAACCGAGTTTCCTTCGCGAAGAATTGCAAAGAAAAAGAAACAATTTGACGAGTTATGCGAAGTGAGTCAGTGTTAATCACCGATCCTAAGGCAAAGTTTCGCATACAAGTTTACAAAGTTGTCATGAAAACAGATGGTAAAACTCATCGATAAATTTAAAAGCAATGAAGGCCTCGTGAAAAACAGCAATTCTGGATCCACGAAACTTTGGACAGTCGCTAAAGGAGTTCCTGAGAGTGCACTACATGAGATTGCTAAGTTGAGCAAAATCGACAGGAATATGCTGGCAGAGGAACTTTAATCGTTTTCAGCGAACTATGAGTATCGGTCCCAAACACTTGACGAAACATATGAACGGGACTGAATATGAGATAAACATGGAGATGAATGAAGATGCACTTGAGAATAATATAACCAGGACGAGAGTGTCATGACTTGTTTATCGATGGGACATAATTGTAGAAATTTTGTGCCTTGTACTTGCAAACTGTTGTCTCAGTATAATTTACACATTAGCGCATACTGCAATCTATGTTGCACTTTGCTGACGGTTGCATTTACACAAGTAACGTGCGAAAGGATATTTTCTACTTTAAAGCGTATAAAGATTAGGCTTCGTGCAATGTTAGGACAAGAACTCTTAGAAGCATTCACAATCTTGAACACTTAAACAGATATTAATGACATTGATGTGTTTCATGATAAAGTTATAAATGAGTTTGCCGCGTCATTCAGAAATTGAACGAAGTTGTTGATTGATTAGTCAAGTTTCAATAAAATTCACCAGGTGCGATAACACATAGTAACTAGTTCTATATATTTTAATCATTAAATTACAATTTACATTACAATTTTAATTTAACGATTACCTGTGTTGATATGTGAATATCAGGACATTTAAGAATTCTTTGCTGCTTATGCCCGAGCCCTAATTACATACCTTTTTTTTCATCTAACAATTACAATCTTAAAATGCGCTAAAACGTAAGAAAACCGTATTGAAATTTAAAGAAATTTTCGCCTTCGGCTACCGGGGGTAGCAATAGCCGCTCTCAACCCCCTTGCATGTTTCGTACTTTTCGAGGGCCCCTCGCATTAATACGCCACCCGGGCCCTTTATACCCAGTCCAACCCTGAGGGAAACTGCTTTGTAGCTACGACCCTGCTAATTGAGTCTGACTAAAAGCGAAAAGACATTTCTATTTTTAGTGATGGCATTTTGTTTCCAAAGATTAACAGATAAAAGTTGGATGTTAAGAACAAAATTCATGGTAGCTACCTTGCTCGTCTGTGCTAAATGCAGGCTCTCTGCTAAAGAGGGCCAATCAGAAGATCTCACTTGGATTTTTTTTGTTACATGCTCTTAGAAGAAAAAAAGCATTTGGGGGGGGATTCACAATTCAAATGATGAACATAGACTAACAGGGAAGACAAGGGAAAAGCCAAAACTCTCCTGGAATAAAAGGGAAAGGCCAAATACCCCCGTAGAAGAAACAAATGAAACAGATACACATCAAGTCAGAAGACGTTTTGCCAATCTTTTTATTATTATTGAGTGAATTTTTTTTTAAATAAATTAAAATTATTTAAGTCAGTTTGCTAGGTAAAGAATTCCAGTATTGAGGGCCTCTAAGTTTAATTGATTCAGTTTTTGGAAAAATAGGTTGTAATTGTAGTTTATTCCTTGTTTCATACGAATGTGCAAGTGTATTGAGAAATATGTGATCTGAATATACATTATATTTAATTCGTTGTGCAACCAACAGCAAAAAAAAAACTAAAAAAAAACACGTTCCATCACTTATGCAACTATGTCTGCGAGAGTACATAAACATGGCAGTGCAGCGGATTCAGACGTGTATTAAGCGTAGATAGTGGCAAGACTTTACGAGACTTTGAAACTAGCATGATAGTGAGCGCCAGGAGCACTATCATGCCAGTTTCGAAGGTGCGAACATTTCAGAAAATGAAAACTTTGCTATGCAAAAAATCTGCCGCGCGAGGGTGCATAGTAAGTGGTGCACAAACAATACAAGTGGTTAGCGGTCGTCCTGTAGACGGAAACTACTGCTAGAGAATTTTGCGAGGTATCAGAATAGATCCATTGCGTCAAGTAACCGTGCAGTATATTAGTGGTATAGACAGGATTTCAGTATACACAGCCCGCCCCACATTGGAGTCAACGTGCTATAATAGGCAGCCAGTTCGTGTATCACTTATCTCTTAAAAAGATAAGCCTGCAGTGGCCACGGGATCACCAAAACTCGACCCTTGAAGACTGGAAAGAGGTTGATCAGACGAGTCACGGTTTTAATACACGCAGATGGACTGGCCATAATATAGGGTTAATATCACTAATAGATTGATCCCAGCTACCTAGCATTAACAGTACCTGTTTGACGTGATTTAGTATTCCGGAATAGGTTTTCATGGTGGGCATTGGGTTCCTTAGTATTTTAGAGAGGACACATCTAGCAGGATAATGCCCTATACCACGAATCTTCAGTAGTTCCAGGAGCAAGACAGCGACTTCAAAGTGCTGAAGTGGCCCCAGAAATCTCCAAATCTGAATCCAATGGAAGACCAGTTAGGTGAGAAAGTGGGTTCCATTCGTAACAGGTGCTCCTCCGGCGAACATGCGGCAATTAAAAGAATACCATCACATCCACCTGGCTGTACATAGCAGAACGATCAGTGAGTGCCTCATCAAATCCATGCCACATCGAATAAAAGCTTTCCTATGCTCTACATCTTTCCCGATAATAGTAAAGTAATTAAGTGCAGAAAAAACATTCGTGCAGATGAACCATTAGGATGAATACAGTCTTCACACGATTTTAATGATCTTAAAATATGAAATATATATATACAATTAAAATACTCTAAAACACACTAGCACTTTCAGAGCGACAGTCTCCCGATAGTCAGGTGTGATCGGATCTCCCAAACCGTTCAGTATAAATATCGGTAGTGCGCCATAACAGCAATCGACGTAACAATCTTGCGATATACGCGCCATCTGTCCCGGCGGTTAAACCACGATCAGAGCGACACCACATCACAAATCGAAAACATAACTGCAATATTAAGTATTAAAGTCTAAAAAAGGACAGTTCTGAGGATTGTCCAACACTTGTAGACAAAAGACTTCTCCAAATATCAGGTAGATCCCAAGGGGGAAATTATTACAGCAACTTCCTTTGAACGCGGAAGTGAATAAACCCTCAGTCACCAGTAGCATGTGTGTAGAGGCTGGGGTTATCAAAATTTTGGCATTGTCCCAATCAGGGATTAAATCTTCTGAATCAATGCACTTGGTAAGGGCTGTACAGATATGGCTTGCTTTTAAACTATATGTTCCTGCAGCCTGAGGCACAGTTTCCGACGAGTGGAGCCTATGTAATAGTTAATACTCATGCGAGTCATTGTCCAATAGTGGGATGCAATAAACACCACCTCTGTAAACCATCAATTCCTGGGCGATCTTTCTTTCCTCAAAACGGATAATTATTAGTAAAGTAATTAATTTCGATTTAACGAAGATGCGTAACAGAAGTTGTCAAAACTATCAATGGATGAAATGTGGGATTACACCACTGTACAATAAAAATTTGGAAGATTTGAATCACTTTAACATCCATGTCATATTTACACCAATAAAGTTTTGATATTATCAGACTTAAGATTTAGTCGTCCTGGAGCGGGAATCGAACCTGCGTCTCCCGGATAGCACCAGAGTATGCTAACCACTACACCAACCAAAACAACCAAGTTTCAGATTAATTTGAATATAACCATCACACGATTCGCTAGTTGAAGCAACCGGCATTCATATATAGTGAATCTGGATATTTAGAATTCATTCCCGTGAATTGCCCGGAGGCGCAGAATATCAATGAATGAAATACGGAATTACACCATTTGATTATTTATATGAATGCCTGTTGCTTCGACTAGCGAATCAAGATTGTTTTATTCAAATAAATCTGAAACTTCGTCGTTCTGGATGGTGTAGTGATTAGCATACTCGGGCGCTATCCGGGAGACGCAGGTTCGATTCCCGCTCCAGAACGCCTAAATCTTCAAATTCTGATATTATCAAACTTAACATCCGTGTCATTTACACCCATAAACGGATTCACATCTTTCCAATTTGTATAGTCAAAATTATTTTTTGAAATCTTTTCTTGAATGCTGTCCCATGAAATGACGCAACAGTAGTTAATTTCACTGTTATTCTGCAATAGATTTTAGTAAACTATCACCGAACATTGTCACGTTTTACATACACATAACGGATTGCAATCTCCGTAAATTACGAGAACCTGATGCTATGTGATTAAAGCCATTACGAAAATGGCTTAGATGCTATGAAAACTGCGTCGTAGCGAAATTTGGCTTTCAACAGTCCTCGCCCAAGGCGGAGGACCTACTGACTAGAGCTTTAAAATTATGTAAAACATTATGGGACGTAACCCGTAGATATTTTAGACCATAAGTTGCCAGTCTCTCACCAACATACTTTTTTGCAATTCAGCTTTTCTTTCTACCTTGAAATCTGATTTTAGCTTGCCCAGACACTTTCGTAGCAATATTTCATCAGTATCAGGGTAGTTTCTTACGTTAGTTTTTCTAAAACTATATTATAGATTTAGACTAAGTCTAAATGCTATTGGACATCACCATAGTTTAGTAAATATTTATGGTACTTTAAATTGGTTTTAAGACAACATTCATTAATCCACCTAAGTACAGCTCAATGTCAGGAATTAGTAAACCTTATTGTTAGAGTTTAATTCTCAGCATGCGCGGAACTGTGGCTCGGTATGGAGTGTAACGCGAATAAATGCAATGTTTGTACGTAAATGAAAACACTAATCACTAGTTTTATTACTTTACATCCACAAAGATCTTGGCATGCGGAAGACGCATAGCCTAAGTGATGTATAAAGAGTACCGGATAATTTTTGTTGAAGGCCCAAAAATTAAGTGTTCTTAATTTGATGTTTCAGTGTATTAAGTCAGTAAATTACGGTGAAGTCTTATGCCTTCCAAATTCAGTCTGAAGGAGAACGCTTTTCCTGCAAGTTGATTTAACTTTTACCACTGAAGCTGGAAGATTAAAATCTTTTTACGAGCCTTCAACGCACTCAAAACGTGACTGGAACAGAACATCTTTGTCAATTCACTTAGGCCACTTTTTATTCTATTTATCGTTTAGAAGATTAATTCCCACAGGTACTGACGTTTTCACAGCAACGTTCGAGCATACCTTTAGGTCCTTCCTATCAAAACTTAAGTGGACTGAATGACCGAAACATTTCTTTCTGAAAACTGTCCATTTGATTTTTTTTTCTGAAAAATTAAAGCTTAATATCAAGTACTGAACTTTCCCCTAGTTACTTCTAGCTAACTACAGTGAAAAGTTTTACTGCCTTCAAGAGCAAGTGCTTATGTTTTAAGTTTGTACATAATATGAACGAGCCACGACAGGGCAGTTTTCTAGCATGTGGCACATAAAAAGCAGCAGAGGGATGCGCACATGTTGATCCTTCCGCACCAATAGTCAGGACTGGTAAGTGAGGGAGCAGCACACAACTTGCAAATTTATAAGTGATTCTCACCAATACGTTGATCTCTCAGCCACAGGTTCCAATGCTTATGAGCTTTGATATTATAGCCTTTGTACGGTACTAGTTACTGCCTGAGCGACGCTAATAGTAGCAGACTATTCAATGCAATATTAATAGTAGATGTTTGTATGTCTCACAGCACTCATGAGTAACTAGTCATTAAAAGGCTCATTGAGGGCCTAGTTTTGCTGTAGCTCGGAACGCCATGGGGAGAGTCAAATTTTGTAGATGTCTGGTAGAGATTGAAATCCAAAAGAAAGTTTCCTGGTTGTAGTAACACAGATACAAATGTTTAACCCCTCCTCCGTTGCCCCAATGCAGAATTTACTTGCTCTTCCTTCACAAGATTACCTACCATTTAGTGAAACCCTGGGAGAATAAAAGGTACAAATAAAGAGCTACCTGCAAGTCAAAACAGGATGAAGAAAACCTCCAGCAGTTCACATCAGTATTTTGTCCACTAGTATTTCTGGTTCCCCAGGTAATTCTAGCAGAGAGTGCAGTTTCGTTTGTATCGTACAATGAGACTAGCTACCTAAAGAGCTTTGATAGCCTACGAGTTTACCAGTGGAAGTAGCATATCAAACTTTAAGCTCAGGTTCTTGCAACACACCTTCAGGTAACTGGTAGAGGAAAAACTGCAGATAAATAAATTCCGTATTGCTGAAAGTCATTTAACATTATGAAGAGAAGGAAACATCACTGCAGTCTGAGGTAAGTGACCAGTAAAACTGTTGGAACTGCTCAGACGAATTAAATCTTCAGAAAATTTGAAGGGGACTAAACTGCGACTTCAAGGTTTCATTGTTCGGTTCGCGAACCATCTGGCTGTGGACAAAACAGACTTCTACGGTAAAGAACTACTACAGTTTCAAAGCCGAACAGAGAACCTACTGCGCTTTAACATGACTAACCTCACAGAAGATCGTCCAAAACAGACGTCACAAGATTTTATGTGAGGTCATAAATAAGATCATGTATTGCCTGGATATCTTTTGATGAACTCATTTTCATCGTCAAGCATGACGCTACGGGCGGGCTTCATTCCAAACAACTTAGAGCACATTCTTTAGCCTCCATGATATTTAAACAATTTGAACACTTGACGGGTCCAACCATCTAAGATTTTTAGGTAACTTCAACTTACGTGAATTTCTCGATTTTTACCGAAGTTTTGTTGTATGAAATGAATTTAAGTAATCGTTGCACTATTCTATAGAGTGGAGGGAGTCCTCTGAGCGAATGTCTCAGTAGTAGGAAGACGGATTTTCGTAGTTATGGTTTAAAAAAAGATTCATCAGGTTACAAACTAAAGATCCTGGGCGGTATTTTGACAGCAAATATTAAGATAGGTAAAATAAATGACAAGCTAAAATTGTGAACAAAGAGCTTGTTTTAAGGTCATGGAGGTACTATCCAAGTTCTCAGCACTACGTATCTTGAATAAATACTATGTACCAGAGATTATTATTGCGGATATCTGAGTCTGTTAAAATCCACGTGAAAAGAAATTTTTTCGGCAAAATTCTCCCTCCGCGTAAGATTCTTAGTCCTAAGTTCCGAGCATCTGGTGCCGCCGCTTAGCTAGTGGATATTGTAGATGCAATCTCTAACAAAAGTTTTCTTAAGGCGTTGGGCAAGATTATTCAGCCATCTTTCTACGGGTAAGATGTGCCAAAATTTGCATCATAGCACTGGAAAGTTAGCCCTCTCCCCCCCCCCCGCCTTTGGGTTTAATGACCCTTATAAGTAGCTATTACGGCTGAAAGCTACAGGACCGTAGCATGCTTTTATATTTGGGAGGGAGAGACTCGAAATTACGCCTTTTCGAGTTCCACTCAAATGATACGCGATTTTTAGTTTCTCTCGCACCTCAGTTACAGGAAAGTAACATTTTTTTGATTGGAGGTTTAACGACCACCGTGAGCAACTCAATGGGCTATAAGCAGTAGTCTGTCCCTAATTTAGGGTCACTGGTTCCAGGGAAGGGAGAGAGCCAGTGCCGTAAAACAAACAACATCCATGCCTCACCGGGATTCGAGCCCTGACCCCTTTCGGACGAATGATCAGAGGCCATCGCCTTAGACCACTGCGCCACCGGGGCGGCTAATAAGATTGTTCAAAAGACTTCAGGTTGCCATAAATTCATGAAAAGTGTCAAAGCTAGGAAAATACCCGAGAATCAGGTTTTAAATACCAAGTAAAGCGTAAACGTTATGTGAACACTGACAATACTCCACAGAAATGCAGAACGGAAAACAAAGCAGCGCAGAATGAACGAGTATCAGATAGCGAACGCAACAATAGGAAGAAGCTTTGGGGTAGGGCTTGGAAGAATTCCGTTCAAGATTAAACGCTCAGGAGAACTTTGCGACAGAGCACAAATGATTACTTAGCTCTTCATCCCAACGACATGTTCGGAAAGGTCATTGAGATTAGGCATATCAACATATTGTTTTTCCATGCCTCGTTTTGAAAATTCTTTGGATATGCGATGTTTATACTTCAATGTATGTTACTCTGTACGCTGTTTAACTGCATGGAATACTGTACGAGACTAAAGTCTTCAAAAAGAAAGTGCCGGGAGGTGTAACTCTTTCAGTTATAATTTCTATTTTTTACATCCCTCAGAGCATGAATTTACCCTCCTGGAATGAGCTTTCTTGTAGGGCAACCGCCCTCCCCGGTAGTACATCCCTGGTAAGTAGTTTCCAATCCTAAGTTTTGGGCCACTGGAACCAGGAAGACTAGAGCCAGTGCCGTAGAATAACCCTACTCATACCAAATCTGGGATTCCAGCAGGGGCCTCATATCGGACGACAGCCAGAAACCAGCGTTTGTAAACACTGCGAGCTTCACATTAGGGTTTCACAATACATTGGCGAGTATTGTACACCCAGTAGCGTAGCTAGGGATGTTCAGGCCCTGCTTTAGAATCATGCAGTGGGCTCCGCTGTTCCGTAGAACTGCCGTGTTATGCCAAGTACCCCTAAGTATATTGCTGCGAGTTCCTTTTGACATACGGCATTGTTATGCAATCAGAAGTATAGAATACAGATTATAAGGTTGTATACTCACCGATGTTAGAATCAACACTAAAGGAAGTCTTTCTATTACGCAAAGACGTTGATCTGGGAAACTTCCAATTTCCGTGCATGCTTATTCTCAATTGACAAAGCAAGACCAAACAGTTCTTCCGCCATTGCGCTTCATAAACACATTTTGAAGAGTTATTTTTGAGAAAACGTTCAGTTGCGACCAGACATAGGAAGATAGGAATCGTTAAAGACAAAAAGGTACTGGGAGGATAACTTTGGAGAAACTGCGTGGTTTTCAATCAACAGCTGTTTAGCAACTTGATAGAGTCAAGCAGCTTAACACTGAATTGCACACTTTTGTTATCAAAACAGCAGCCGGTAGCCCATTGACTATGTAGCAACCTACAACGTATTTTGGCATGTGAATGATTGACAGGGCAAAGGCTCAAAAACGAAGCATAATCTACGATAGTCTTAAAGACAGCGCGTAATGGCGCAAAAGAAGGCTTATCGGCTCAAATAAGGGAAAAATAGCAGGAAAATCCATTCTTGGAGTTATTTTCGTAACAAAAATAATTGATTCAACCTGACGATTGGTTTGCTTTCAATAAGCGCAGTAATTATATATTAGGATTGTCTTCCATTGGCGTATTGTGGAAAAAGTGTTTCACCTGAGAACGTCATACAACTCTTTCTGCAATTAGACAAATTAAGTCTTAATTTTTCCGTTGCTACCTTTCCATTAGCTGGCAATGGGGCCCCTCGGGTAATGGCTAGGCTACTCAGTGCACCTCGAGAGATATTTTTCGTTCTACAGTACGTGATACACATTACACACCTTTAAGTACTACTGCTCAATCCAATTTAATATGCTAATCATAACATACAACACCGAAGCAGATGTTACGGGCAGACCACTGTCAACTTAGTCATTCTTCAGAAAACAAAGTTACGTAGTCCTGGAACGGGATTCGAACCCGCATCTCGATTTACGTTCAAGTATGTTACAGTTACACCACCCAGAACAAGGAACCTCCAAGCAACTGAGGATGTATTTTGGGACTCTTGAAACTTCGAGCAGAAAGCGAATTTCCTGAAGAAATTACTTCAGAATTATACGATGCTGAAATAGATTTTAGTGGCAGACCACTGCCAAATTAGTCATGCAAGTAGGAGCGTTGTTCTGGGTGGTAAAACACATACTGGAACGTAAATCAGGAGATGCGGGTTCGATTCCTGTCCAGGCAGAAGCAATTTTCAAAGTTTTGAGTCATTTCCACTTGCAGTAAATACAATGTCGAGAACGCACCTAATATAGGTCAGATCTAATTAAATCGGCATTTTGAGGAACGCATTCACATTGCTAACTGGGGTAAGTCAGATTATTGTTGAACTACGAACGAAAACATTCACCCCTAGAAAAAGTTAGTGTGCGGAGAGGAGGATATCAAGCACTCCTGGAATTACAGCCCAGAACTTTCTGGTTGAAAGTTTAAGGAACAACATGAGCAACTATGGGATAGAAGCAGTCTCCTATCCCTAATTTAAGGTCACTGGTTCCAGGGAAGGGATAGTGCGGTAAGAAAAATCCATGCCTCACCGGGATTAGAATTCAGACTCTCGGACGAACGACCGGAATCCCGCGCCTTAGGTCATTGCACCACTGGAGCGGCAATCCAGAACTTTAGTCACCATTTCATTACTAGGCATTTCAATTTAAAAACTGAATAGTCAAGTTCTTACCGTTCCTTTCTACCTCATAACAGTTGTGCTGTTCGAAGCAATTCTTCACGCAGGAATGCAGATTCTTGTAACATGTACTGTAAGACACTAAGAACGTGGAATTCACACTCGCATGCTGCTCCGAAGATTCATCAGCGCTGTTATTTAAGGGAGTGAAGAGAGACTTTTCATTAACATCTGAAGAAACTTCTGGAATTTTTTCTTGCACTGTATCCATCTGTAATGACATTGATGTCGAAGTTGTTGCTTCGAACTCATTTCGTATCACGGCTTCTCTGACACTTTTCTGCAAGATATCCATGACGCGTTCGGTAACTGCTGCGTTAACTTTTTCCAGAGCGGAATCAATTTGGTCAGATTCAATTCCTAAAATGTTGTCTCTGGCTTGGAAAAGAAGGTCCTTAAGAGCTTTAAATATTGGACTGCTATCAGGTCTCCAGGATTGTTCAACTGCCGAGGTGTCGTTTGTTTGCACTTCAGTGGAATTAAACAAGTTCTGGATATCTGTGTTGTTGGGCAACTGATCCCATTCATCCGTGGTGGTAGATTCTGAAAATTTAAAAGAAAACGTTTAAAATTGGAAGATAAATTAAGTTTCAGGATACAGAGTGAGAAAATACCTTAAGAATAGAACACCGCATGCAATCAGGGTTGCTCCAGACATGCCACTCTGAATTAAAGCTGCTGTGTAATTCAGAACACCATTTTGATAGTTACCAATTGCTTCCTGTTTAACCAGTCTAGAATCAGTAGGATTTCCTATCCCCACCCAGCAGGGCCGGCTGGACTATAGGGGGCTACCGGGGCGGTCGCCCCGGGTCTTCACGGGCCCCGCACTTTGCAAAACAAAATTGTTTTTGCTAGAGTTCTCTATATTTATTGTTATTTTAAGTTTTGGGGCGCAAGGCCCTCAAATATTTTTAAGTTTCCAATCGTAGGTTGAAGCGTATATGCTCCAGCTTTGTCAGTCTGTCTATCCACCAGATAATTGAAATTGGATAATTTTTACGCGAGTTAAGTTTTAGTATGTGATAAGGGACAACCTGGGGACGAACCCTATTGAAAATAAGCGAAATGGGGTCCGAGGTCAGGACATAGGAGCGGGATCCATTCCATCGCCCTTATGAGTCATAACTTACGTAAAAATGCTTCGATTGCGACAAAACTATCATGTTGTTCTGGAAGTAAACTTAACACGTTATGCTGAATGTCATCAAAATGGGATCAAAGGTCAGGGCACAGGAGCGAGATTTATTTCACAGCCATTATCATAACTTGAGTAAAAATGCTTCTATTGCGACAAAAAACTTTAGTATGTTGTTCCGGAGGTATACTGAACGAATAAATAGTCAGGGTTGGGAGGAGAGTTTGTCTGCGCGCGATTTCTGGTATGTTGGAAGCGTATCATAATCAACGCATTGCATGATTTTGATAACTTGTTGTAATTTTTTTTTTTTAGCTTATAACCCCCCCCCCCCCCCCAACTTATTTAATCCTTAAACTTTTCCATATTCATGAAATAATTAAATTTAATCTCATTGTGATTATTATATACTCAACAATTTGTGTGTAAACCTGGTACTGAAATTAAAAAAATAAAAAGAATATCAAAGTTTTATCTGGACTATATATGGAGGCCAATCGTTCAGTGACTTTAAAAACAGTGTTTGAAATAAAATAAATAAAGCAATTTTTATACATGAGCGCGTATAAGAGGTGAATAAAGTCCTTAATTTTCCAGTTATTCCACTTTCCATCAAAAAATCAATCACTAAAACATGTACCAGGAAAAATATATATACGAATTTAAGAGGGATCGTTATTATCCAATACGCAAAGGTGTTTGCTATTGAAAAATTTTCACTACGCAGATTAGTTAAAGCTACCTTTATCATTTTGTAGGAAAGTTTTTATTAAGATAAAAGCAACCTAAACTTCCTCCTCTCCAGAAAGAAAGTCTTAGATTTCAGCACTTTTTATTCTCTTCCTCTGTCCATCAGTCTGCCTCTTACTCAATGTATCTGTCTCTCCCTGTCTGTCCGTCGCTCACTCAATGTCTGCCTGTCTGTCTGTCTCCCTCTCTCACACTACCCGTCAGTCTCTGAAAAATGAAAATACCCGACAATTATAAAGAAACTGTTTACACTCTGAATTTTCAATCCATATGATGATCTTCCTTAAGCTCACAATAATTTGATTATCATTTTCCTTTGATAATTTTTGTCTATTTTCATACAATGATTTCATTAAACTATGAAATTAGTTTCCTAGGGCCCTCTTTATATGAAATTTCGCCCTGGGCACGGTAAAAGTTAAATACCGCCCTGCCACCCAGCATTGGAAGCAGGTCAATTACCGTGTTTAGAAAGTTTGGTTCCTTTGCAAACATTAGTTTCTACTCATGACACAAAGTGACTGGTTTATGTCAAGAATCAGTGACTGGATTACACGATTGTTCATATGCAATGTAAGCAAGAGCAAAACTTTAAATCTCTCCGCCCCCCCCCCCCCCACGGAAAATTCGCCTTAAATCGTTGTTTGGCATAAAGTATAATTTCAGATTACTTAGTCCTGTGTCAGAAGTGATTCTGGTCAACGGTTTTTTTTTTTACTCAGTCGTGCTGTAAAATATTTCCCGAATATACGAACAAAGTTAATCCTTAATTTAGATTTTCCCCAACATGGCAGAAAAACAACTAAGGCTCAAGTCCTTACTAAAGGAAATTTTAGGAAAGCATGCCTACAGGAAATATTCCAAATTTGGCGCATGAAGATTCCAAACTGTTGCTACCGGGAATTAACACTGGAAACAAAAGGACGCATGGCGTGTGATTACAGTGTTACCACCAGGGATGATATGCCGAATTTATAACGACAGGTACGCATGAGCAGCAACATCAAGGTCTAAAGCGACAGAACAGTCAACATTACAAGTAGAAGTTGCACTTCCTAGAGAATTGCGTGTTTTGTGATTAACAGCTTTTTTTTTCATATATATATATATTTTTCCATAGAGCACCAAGGTTTTGAAATGCACTGTGTCGAACAAAATTATGTTCTATGTTGTTCCGTAATTAAAGAGCACTCATTTTGCCGATAAACCTAGGGTAATCTCATATCTAATAGGTCAGGTTAGTTTGGCGTGGAGGGAGGGGGGTAGGGAAAATGAAAGATAACACTAATAAACTCAAATATTTTTATTTATAGGTCCCATTCGAACGTTAAACTACTCCGGCGAATAGGACGGTCACACCACTCTTGGTTACCATCTGCTGCAAAACTTGCAAGCATTTTATATATATATATATTTTTTGAGGTTTAACGACCACCGTGAGCAACTATTGGCTATAAGCAATCGCCCGTCCCTAATTTAGGGCCACTGACTCCAGGGAAGGGAGACTGGAGAGCCAAAAGACAACATCCATGCCTCACGGGATTCGAACCTGGACCATTTCGGACGAATGACCAGAAGCCATCGCTTAGACACTTCCAATATTTTACTGTTTCTAACGCTTTTTAGCTGTTATACGTAGTTCATTTATACGCTTTATGCAATTATACGTTGAAATTGCGATTTCAGATTATCAAAAGCAGTTTTTTGACGGTTCTTTTGTACGTAACCGGGCATTCCCAACTTTCAGAGAACAGAGACAGCCTTATTTTTACCGGTATTTTCAAGGACTGAACTGCATAAAACAAACTTTTTAATCTTTATAAGCTAATGTAACCACAATTTTTTGCAAAATTATAGTCCACCTGCCCGAAATAGATGATTAACATTTTCCTTACACAATTTGCAACTTGAATGAAAAATACCTTTATATGGTTAAAAAGTTTTCAATATCGTATTAAATTGTTAAACAAATTCATAAAGGAAGAGTTAAAACCATTACACATTGTAGAATGTTCAGAATATTGATTTATGCAAATATCCAAACTGTTCTATTCCGAGTCACTTTCCGAGAAGCAGTCTTCATACACCGAGTAGCCACTTTATTATAACCACACGACAGTTTTAAGCAAATGAGCTATGGCTAAACACTTTTCGCCAGAGGGCGAGGCTAGTATAAAAAGGGAAAGCTTAGTGCTTGCGACAGTAGAATTTATTTTTGGATGACGAGATGGGTAAAAATGCGATTTGACTGACTTTCGACGTGGGATGATTGTAGGAGCTCCGAGCCATGGAGCTAGTATCACCGAAACCGCCGCATTCGTAAAATGTTCCAGAGCAGCTGTTGGTAAAGTGTTTAAAGACTGGACTGTCAGCCAAAAAACTGGGTCTCTACGTGCAACGTGTGGTCATAGACTAGTGACTGCTCGGGCTGAACGGAGAGTGCCCAGACTGGTAACAGACAACAGAAGGGCAACAGTGCAGCAAATTACAGACCATCTTAATCAAGGATCCCCTCAAATGATCTCTGCACACACTGTTCGCCCTACACTGCATCGGATGGGATATGGCAGCCAAAGGTCTGTTCGAACATCTTTGCTGTCTGCAGTTAAGAGAAAACGTCTCCAGTTCGCACAGGAGCATACGGATTGGACAGTCTATAATTGGAAACAAATTATGTGGTCCGATGAATCACGTTTTCAGTTGCACCATGCCGATGGTAGAGTAAGAATTTGGCGGAAACAGCACTGACCCCAAATGCATTGCTACAACCCTTCAAGCTGGTGGAGGCAACGTTATGGTTTGGGGAATGTTTTCCTAGCATTCTTTGGGCTCTTTAATTCGTGTTGATCAACATCTGACTGGCACATCATATCTAAACATCGTTTCGGACCAAGTGCATCCTGTAGTGTGGATGGTTTATCCCAATGGCGATGACTACTTTCAACAAGATAATGCGTTCTGCCATAGTGCTCGTATTGTACAAGATTGGTTTCAGGAGCATGCCGGTGAGTTTACTTTGCTTAGGTGTCCCCCACGATCTCCAGATCTCAACCCCATTGAGAATTTGTGGGATGAAGTTGAACGAGCCATCAGACAGGTGGATCCACAACCCTGCAATCTAACACTCCTGGAAAGTGCTATTCATCAAGCATGGTCTCAGATTCCACAAACAACATCTCGTTGAGTCCATGCCACGAAGAATCGACGCAGTATTAAAGGCAAAAGGGGGCCCAACGAAGTACTGAGGGGATGGTCATAATAAAGTGGCCACTCAGTGTATAACGGGGAAATATGTTCTAAACTAATGTTTTCCGTACTTTTGACACAATCTACGAGCAGTTTAATGAAATAAATCTGCAGGGGTTTACCACATCCCACATGAGGAATGAAGGGTTAAAAAATTGTGACTCTCTGGGAAATTATGTCTCAGATTGGAATAGTGGAGCCATAATATTTTTTGGCTTAGAATAGAATCTTAACTTTATCCTCAGGATTCATACTGGTTTCAAATGGATGCTCTCAGGATCCGCAGAAAAGGAAAGAAGTTAATTCCATTAGTTCTATACTGAAGCACTGGTCTAAGATTCTTAGTTATGAGGATTTCACTTTGTCTACAAAAATCCTGATTCTAAATTATGTCGTCAAAAGGAATTTTATTTTCATAGGCTTTGATTTTTTGTAATGCGATAAAATTACAGTGTGCAACTTTTCCTTTCGCCGCCGATTTAACTTTAGATTATAAACTAACATTTTATACTCATTTAAAGCATACATTTTAACATTGAAATTTAGTTTATACCTTTACGGCCATCCAAGATTAACACATAACTGAGGTTTCACTGTACTTAAAAACACACTGAGTTCCAGTGAAGTTTCGCATTGCATTACTTTACTTCAGAAACTAGCTTCTTGACAAATCAATTTTCCCTCTATTTGAAGAAAAGTATGGGTTAGCCAACTTATGCAGGACACATGGAATAAATCGCAAACCTTTGTTTACCAACATTCACAGCCATGACGTACTACAGTCTTCATTTTTTTTTTAATTATTGGAGGTTTAACCTACCACCGTGAGCAACTAAATGGGCTATAAGCAGTCTCCCGTCCCTAGTTTAGGGCTACTGGTTCCAGGGAAGGGAGATCCAGTGCCATAAGACAGCATCCATGCCTCACCAGGATTCGAACCCGGACCCCTTTCGGACGAATGATCAGAAGCCATCGCTTAGACCACTGCGCCACCGGGGCGGCCATGTTGTCCTTGAATAACTGGTATGAAATTGAACACTTGACCTTTAACTCTCGTTCCACAGAGATTGAACAGTGCCTTGCACAGAGATTGAGCTGTGTTTACAGACACTGGAATAGTATGAACTTTCCTTTCGCATTGCATATTGAGAGATCTTCCAGAACTGTCTTATCGACACAATTTGGATTCTCTGAATTAAATTTTTTCGTATTCAAAGTTTGTGAAAATCGTGGCCCGTGCAGTACTGAAGACATAATTCTTGGGGTTCGGCGGCATCTCTAGCTAGATCACGAAATAAACCTATTTTAATTTCAGAACAGAGTATAGTAGTTGTATTGTAGCTTAGACTTCATATTCTTCCATAAACTGACTCCGTAAAGCAGTTCTGATATTGAAGCAACCGAAATATTAAACATCTGAAATCTATTGAAGAGGACTGCTATGTATTATGAGGATCAGTTTCTGTCATCAAGTTTCTGTCATCAAGTTGCCGACGTCAGTTAGAATTCCCTGAAGAATTCACTGCACGGTAGTTTCGATTTCTACTGCATGTGATTGTGTTTAGAATCAATCTACTTTGGAAGTATGTAGTCTTCGGGCTGTGTGATCGAATTTATATGTAGTTTCAATTTTGCATGGTTGTTACTAGAAGGGATAGTGGATTCGATGCATAATTAATGCATTGAGGTTCACGATTCGGCTTCAAGTACTTCGTTTGCATTATGAAAGGGAAGGGTTCGGAGGTCAAGCCGATTTTGTGGACACCAGTACAATCAGCTCTAAAAAGACAGCTGCAATCAAACTTAATCTTCACCTAGTTCAATTATTCACGAAAGCGTTGTAGCGAGTGAGAAACTTAAGTGTTTGAATCGTGCTTTCACTCAGTGCCGTGTGTAAATACAGTCTGCGAGTTGCAATAAGGTCTTTAGGTAATTGCATGGAAGACTAGCATTTTACATGATATACAACGATCGTTCCATAACAACTGAGAATTACACAAAATGAAGTATAGGTACAGCGAAATATATGTTCTTTCTCAAAGTATCTTCCCTCTGATGATATACAATGGGCCCATCGTTCAATCCACTTTTCAAAGTATGTGGCGAGAACATTTTGTGAAAGCTGCTATAGCAACCCCTGTACAGCTTGAAAAAAGTCAGCATCTGTGTTGAAGGTTGCACCATGGAACTTCATTGTGAGAAGCAACCAGAAATCGCACGGGGAGAGGTCAGGACTGTAGGCATGCTTTGGTATGATTTCAACACTGCATTTAGCAACGAACTGACACAAGCAGCCACATGTGGGCGGGCGTGATGGTGTAGGGTCCGCTTGCCCACCACTTCCGGTCGCTCAGTAGGTGTGTCGTCGCAGACTCTTCAAGACAAATAATACTCAGCATTGACAGTAATTTGTGGAGGAACGGCACATGCTGGTAGACTACACCTTTATGATAGAAGAAAATAATCACCTTCCCATCTGATTTGGTGGATTTTTTTTTCGGAGGAGAGTTTCCGGACACTTGTTGCGCGCTTCACGAGGGGATCGAAATAGTGGACCCATGTTTCATCGGCAGTTATTACTGTTTAGAAAGTTTGGATCCTTTGCAATAGTTTTCCTCTCAGGACACCTGAACTCTAGCTAAAAATTGTTCTCTTGTCAAGGGATGAGGTACCCAACTGGAACATACACGATGCAGCAACTAATTTGTCGCGTAGAATGCCAACGTTTTTGAGATGTCAGTTGACGCCGCTATGTCTTCACACGTCATTTGTCGAACTTCTTGCAGGATTTTCCCAAACAGTTAATACGCTCTGTAACACTTTCAGGTCGACCAGGCCTTGGAGCGAGTTTTGCCGACAAACGCTTTTTATTGAAATCATGGTGCCATCTAAAAAATGTCGACTCACCCAAACTTTTATCTTTGAGAGCTTTTTTTTTTACTAAATCTACTGTTTCTGGAGCAGTTTTACACAAACGATAGAAAAATCTTATCGCACAATGCATTTCATTTTTCAACTCTGAATCCCTCACCTTCATAACTGTATGGCAAAATGCAGACTTACCTTAAACAACTGCGCAATAAAACCAGAAGTCTACCACGACTAATAACTGTTGCCATAGATTCTTCCTTAATTCAGTTAGTCCGCGTGGTTTTTTTTTACCTTCGCGCTGTTGCCACCTAAAAAAAGAATTTTTATGGAACGGCCTTTGTACATTTAACTGCAAGAAGCTTATTGCTGAATGGAGGGATCGTCTATAAATAGACCAAAGTGAGATCAAACTTAACGTTTTAATTCTAAAAAGGTTGCTTTAAGGATCAGTCCCCGTTAATGTGCACGGGCTGAAACTGAAGACAAGTATTAGGATTCATGGATGAAACTGGAATGGAAGACTTACAAATTTCATAAATATGAAGACTAGAAACCCTTGATTTGGAGTCTCAATCTGAAGTTTATTCTGCAAATGTTATGCCAGAACACGAACAATCGAATATGAATGTCTTCAACATCCCGAAGATAATATTTACAGGTGTCACGGGCGAAGTCTTAAAACAACTAGTGCTGTCAGTTCTCCTTTGCCGTTAAACTCTTAAACAGTTTTACAAAACTAGTAGCTCAGCGTGGCAAAGTTCGAATGCACAAGAGTATTGCCCAATAAATTGTGAGGCGTCAAATAGATTAAAAATCTAAGAAATGTACCATACATTTAGAAGTCGCTTTGCTATAGGACTGGAAGTTCACTATTACTAGGACAAGCAGCCAACGAAGCCTATAACTTTGGTACAGTTGGCAAATTTTGAGCGAAGCTATTGCAAAATCTGAGCTCATTAAGGCGTGTATTATAACAAATTCTAAAAAATGAATGTAAAACTTTACTTCCAGAACAAAAGTACGAAACATTCTAAAAAGAAATTACTAAAATTTATCATGAACTACTTTCCTTCAAGTCTTCACACGTTCGTTGTGATCAGGTTGCATGTAAACCAAGCGGAAAGATTGATCGGGAACCACGTTTTTAATTTTGTATCGCGAAAGACACTTCCTCTTGTTATTGTAGATTAAGCAAGTGTTGAGGTAAGTCTTTCCATTTCTTCGTTTTTCAATTCAAACTATTTTTAAATTAATGTTAGTGAGCCGACTTTCGTGACACTGTTCAAGTAAAAGACCATTCAGTTTTAATTGAAATTCCTCAATGGCACGAAATTTCGGGAATCTGAAGGCGTCAAAACATGACCATGGACGGTGTCCAATCGCATGCCAAAAATAACTGATCGGATGTGTCATGTCGCAGCTATGCCCGAAAAACTAATTGTTCGGAGTCTAGTATAGAGCGGATTTTTCAATTATTAAAGTTGGTCAGATTTTTTAATGGTCATTTTTATACGGCACGACCAATAACCATGATACCAACCCCTTTTCTCTCACCATGCCCTTCCCTTCCCTTTCTCTGTGGCAATTGTCACCGCGATCGGCTGAAGATTTTTGTAGATAGGTAACAAACGACCCCTTCTCAAATCCCGGAAACCCCTAAAAATGCAAGTTTTTGGACGATTATTCCTCGGTGACATGGAATTTCGGGAATCGGAAGGGGTCAAAACCTGCCCATGGACGATGTCCAGTCGCATTCAAAAAATCACGGTGATCGCATGTGTCATCTTGTACCTATGCCCGAACAACTATTTGTCTCGAGTAGAGTCAAGAGCTCCGCTCGGCCTCTCTTCAATTTTAAGAGTTGGGCTTTTGTACCTGCGAAGAAGCTGAATGATTTTATGGTTTCATGTAGTTTTATCACTTTGATTAAAAAAAAACAAGCATAAGATTACATCAAGAAATCTAACCAAAGTTATGTGTAGAAAGGAGA
This sequence comes from Macrothele yani, assembly GCA_039090855.1. Classification (NCBI taxonomy): domain Eukaryota; kingdom Metazoa; phylum Arthropoda; class Arachnida; order Araneae; family Macrothelidae; genus Macrothele; species Macrothele yani. The sequence continues at coordinate 154,651,870 of CM077011.1, forward strand.
CATTACCAGTAACTGTGTGTGTGTGTGTGTGTGTGTGTGTGTGTGTGTGTGTGTGTGTGTGGAGAACTTCAAAGCCACATTTAACAGCCATAACCAGCATTTTTTTAAAATCAGTTTAGAATACAGAGCAATAGAAGGTTAATATAAAGTTACATCTGGAACTTTAACGTAAAGTGGAAAGGACACAAATGCTGAGTTGTGCAGTTAATTCAACTACTCATTCGTATAAGACTTAATCTGTCGTTAGCAGAAAATTAAGTTCTTTATATTTGCTTTCAATGGCCTGCTTAAAATCTGCGAGTGGGGAAACTTCGGAGCCCACGGACTGCAAAAGGAGATGTCATGTAAAATTCTGGGTAACGTTTTTGGTATAGATTCCTATAACAAACTTAATTCTGGATTCTTGGACGGAATAAACAGATCCTGGCTTATTTTATGATCATGTAAAATATACTTTGCAAAGCATTGAATTTTTAATATTATTCTGCCTAAAGTTATGAAGTTGGGCAACCGTTGTATGTTTATTTCTCCAAGCAAAATTAATTTGAAGTCATTTTCGGAAGTTACTATTTTACTACTGACAAATCCTAACAATCTAAATATTCATCACAAAACCTCGTTCTGTAATATACCATCAGATTTTGGCAATAGTGCAACCTATGCTGATATATGCTCTTTAAAAGATACTGTAGAACGTTGTGAATGTTTTCAAATTCTGTTGTGCAAGATTCACGAGTTTGTAATAGTTGTAAAATTAACGACTGAGGAGTGATTAGAAGTTTGTGTTATTCAACTATGAATTTGTCAATTGCACTACGTTTTACAAAGGGCATTTTTTTTTTTACAAGACGTGTCTCCTAGATCTTATTTGTCGAGCTCTGTATATATTTTTATGCCGAAAATTCTGAACGTCGCATCCTTTATTTTCAACTTTGTAAATTAGTTTATAAAAGTATTTTCTCCTGCAGTATATTGCAGAGCATCCCCCCTACTGAAATCTCACTGATTCAACCGCATTTTTCGTGGTTAAGAGATCATACCGACAATGTCAATCGACTCATTAACTGGAGGAAATAACAGAACCACTACTGTTGCGATTTCTCCTAGTCCATTGTTTCAGTGATGTGCTTTTCAGTTACTTTGGTTAAGGAAAAGCAGTCTTCTCGCAAAAGTGAACTAGGCGTGGGATATTCGGACCTTTAGTTAACCCTGCAAGTCCTCATAACATCGGTGATACCTCAGACTCTTGTTGTGAAACACTGAATTCTTAAAATAAATTGCTGATAAAATCATTCCTCTCCATGTATTTTTGTATGGAGCGCTATGGTGACATAAGGAGTGAGGGTGGGGATAGCAGTACACCAGTCTTTTTTTTTTGGGGGGGTGGGGGGTGAGTTTTCTTTAATTGCGGATATTGAATAAGTTCCAGCTCTATTATCGGGACGCCAGCTCCTAGTCAAGCAGAAAACCACTGCTGTTACAACATGTGCTTATTTCCTAAGAGCACTTTCCACACAATTTAAAGGGTAATCGAAAGCAATCTCCAAAAAAAAAGTATTTAAAAACTATGTTGTTAGAGTAGGTTTGTCCACATGACGTTAAATTCTTGTGGAACAAGTTAGTGGAGACCAAAAGGATCTCCACCTGATATCAAATCATACTCACCAGGTATTTGCATTGGACTCAATTTTTCTCGATGCAAATCTCATGATTAAACAGCATTCTTTCACTGAATATTAAGTAGCACAAGGAAATGTATGAAAAAGTCAAACTATTATTTCTTCTAACTTTTCGCAGCTTTAGAATACTTAAGCTTTAAAAATGAATGTTCACCATTATATCAGGTATAGCTATCCTTTGAAGGCACAGGAACTCAAACAGAACTCTAGTACAATGTACCTCGTTAGATACAGGAGCTGGCTCTTCGTATAATGCGTAGTAATGACTATCAGAAAGTTCTTCCATAATTGAAGATAACATTGTTCCCTTTTGGCAGACTTAAAGATAATTCCGTACCCCGAAGTTAACTTCTAGAAGAGGTTCGACGCTTCAGAAATCCCATACTTAAATCAGAACTCTTGCAGAAGGATATTCTCCCGTAATATCAGTCTCACTAAAGCATTATTTGAGTCATTAGCTAACACACGTAAAGATTTAAATGAAGCAACTCAGGGTGGACCACACTAAGCAAGAAAACTGCTACTCCAGACCCGAAAGGTCAGCTTCCATCAGTTTGTCAACTAATTTAACCCACGTAAGTACAAAGTTGTTTCCATTCCTACGAGGGCTGCCTGCAGACTTAGTATTTTTTACATCCATTTCTAAACCTCTGAAACTCTCGCTCACCAGACAGTGTTTTCGAATTCCAGTGCCATGTTAGAGTTTGGCATTCACCTAGTGTGTCCAGGAATGTCAAAATTCGAACAGAACGCATTGGCTTGGGAGACTGCGCAGCGAATCTAGTTGGGGTACGCGCAGATCACCCGAGTCCCCCCGTGACTGTTAGAGTTACGGAACACTTCGTGCGCCGTAACTATTCTTAGTTGTGTTCGATAAAAATCGAACAAACATCTTGTTTATTCCCAGGAGGACTTCATTCTTAAGGATATTTTCAGCATTTTTTAAATAGGAGTATGAAAGTTTTCTGGAAGGAAAGTACTCTCCTAGTATGACTAGCAAATGTGTTAAAGGTTCTGCACGGCAATCTGAAAGATCTGTTGCATATGGCTTCGTACATGAAGCCCCAGGAATTAGATTAGTTTATTCTAATAAAAACTTGACAGATCATATAAAACATTAAGATTTAAGAAATTTACGTGTAGTTTTGACATCACGTTCGTTCATATATACAGGTCGCCAACTCGGTGGCGCAGTGGTCTTAGTGATGGCTTCTGATCATTCGTCCGAGAGGGGTCCAGGTTCGAATCCGTGAGGCATTGATGTGTTTTTGTCTTACGGAACTGGCTCTCTCCCTTTCCTGGAAATACTTTAAATTAGGGACGGGCGACTGCTTATAGCCCATTGAGTTGTTCACGGTGGTCGTTAAACCTCCAATCAAAAAATTTACAGGTCATTCAGAAAAGGACCTCAGTACTACTGAAACTTACAAGAACAATTCCCACTTGCATTATACACACTTCGCTCTCACAAATTAGCCCCCAAAACTAGAGTCGTCAAAAGTCACCCAAATCCACAATCCATTTTTTAATTTTACTTTCAAATCTTCATATTTAAACAGCAGCCTTGTTTTTACAGAAGGTAAAGTTCTCAAAGTGATAAAACAAGTTCTCACAAGGACATCACAACTCTTCAATGGCAAGTCATCCTGACCATAACCAAGCTGTTTCAGATTCACTGAAATTTTCCGATGCATGACAAGTTCCCACTAAAGCTTTACCCTTCGAGCGCAAGGAGGATTTCCTGTGAGACTCAGCGTGAAAGGCACCGAGGTATATCTCAAAACCTCCACTGCAAAGATGTTTACTTAAACACTGGTGGAGTCAGCCACGATATTTATTTGTTTCAACAGAGATCAGTTTTATTTACATCACTTTGAGGGCAAGGATTTCTTCTGTAAAAAGGTAGTTTGCCTTTCTGTACTCACCGGGACTAAGATACTTCCTGATTTCTCCAGATCTCTAGTCGTAATTTGACAGTGCATGAACCGACTTTCTGTAGATTCATTTTCCTTGTGCAAGACTTAAGACAAGCTTTAATTTCAATGACTAAGATCACAGCAGGCATTTTAGTTCATGTACATTCTGAAAGTTTCCTACAGAGCTTGTGAGCACCAAATAGCTGGGAGTTCACTGATAAAAAAAAAAAAACGTAGCTCATTACAGAGCCAAAACCAGTAACAAGATACTTTCACGAGCCAAAAACCAGCAACAAGATACTTTCACGAATATTTTCGCCCAGCGAGTTAGTCACACACGTACATTCCGGGTCATTCATTTACTTCAAAGCATAAGTTTCCTTGTGCTGCAAGCATCTGATGCTATAAAACCTAATCTGGAATCTGGTCCCAGGAAAGAGACTGGTACCGGAAGAACATTCAGAGAGATTCGAACCCAAACCCTGCTGAAAAAGTAAACCCGCAGACTAAGCCTTAAAACAACTGTGGCTTTTGACGATAGTAGTTATATCTATGTATGTTCAAATAGAAAAGACTTCAGCGGCATGTAGTAAAAGAACTAAGCTTCGCATAACCGGTTTCGGAGGTGAACATCAAACTGATATGACGCTGACATTTATTCAAACATACCCGTGGAGGAAGACTTCAAAGCACCAGTCAACTGGAAAGAGGACTGAGATTACAGTAGGTATCTCGTTACCGTAGCATCCACGTAGATTACACTTTAAGTTAAAGTCTGCTTGCATGTCATTTTTACCAGAACCTATATCCCAGAGACTTTTTACGATGAGTTACTAAGAACGTCCTGGATGAACCCCATGTAGAACCTTCCGAGCAGAAGGACTTCCACTTGGTAGTATAATTATATCCACCAGGGATCTGCATGAAAAGCAGAGTTCTCTGTATGGCCCAGGCGATACGGAAGGGGACTAAATTCAGCACCACGTTCCGCATTATCGGCCAGCGCCTTTAACAATCCCAGACTTTTAAAAAAAAGTCTGGTTTACCAATACAATATGACATTTGTTAAGTCAGTCAATATCTTCAGTTTCTGCAGCAATTCAATAGAATCTCGTGCAGTATGAACGTCCATTGCCTTGAACACTTTTTTTGCTGCTGCACGCTTCTTTAGTTGCTTTTTTTTTTTAACTAGGCACAGGAACTCTACAGTTTCAGGTGCACTTCCTTTCGTACAATTCAGACACTAACAGATTTCCCTCTCATGTAAGCCATATTTCATATTAGTCAGGCAGAAGAACTTGCTTCTCGCCTTCTTTAGTACGAAGTAGTGTATGCATGCATAGCCATCAGAGGAGTTTCCATCCTGACTACGTATAAAAGGAACCAGTTCTCGTGTCCCGGTTTGGCGTTATTTCCGAAGGCCTTCAAAACTCCGGTCTATGTGATTTCCCACCTATAAGACGGGGCATTCTTTCATGCAGAGCTTCACAACAAGAGTCTGGACTTTAGAAATTGCAATTCCGGTGTAGAAATTTGCTGACCCTATATATCCGGTAATTATCAGGTAACCAAAAGTTCGTGCGGTTTTATGATGCATGATAACACATGTGGGACTCATTTGCTTAGCTTCCACTACTTTCCCCAGTTGATGCAAGTATAAACGAATTGTTTCACCAAACCACGTTGGACATTTGCGAAACCTTGACATGTTAATCAACAGCGTCACGTAATTCATTATCACAAGGTAAGGGGTTCTTCTTGAGCGTGGTTCATCTTTAGTCACCAGAAAGTTTTTTTAAAGGCATTTCTGCGGAGTATATCCTACTACCGCATCTTTTCTAAAAGCCACATCTTACGGGAAGCTTTTGAAGCCTCAAAACAAAGCTTAAATTCGTAAATAAAAAAAGCCCGGATTACACCAGGTTCAGCTGGCATTTTAAGGGTTTAAAGTAACAGAAAAAGAGTACACACAAAGTTAGACTGACGCGTGTCTGTCTTATCACGCACAAAAAGTTTCACTCTGCAAGCCACTACAAAATAAGTCATTGCAGCGAACTCTACCAAAAAACTCATGAACTTTTTTTGGTTACCTAATGAATAGGATAGTGCAGCACTGTATATTACAGAACCACCTAGTATCTTAGAGCTTTGACATTGGGAGTTTTCACAGAGCCATAATACAGCAAGAACTTCCACGCTCTCGCAAATTCACAGTACGAAAATTCAGCTTACAGCAATGTTTCGACAGATCTTTCATGTACGAAAGTAAAGCTTAAGTTATTTTCCATTTTTGTACTGTTTATAAGATACTACGACCATCAGTCATTTCCAAAAGCATCCGAAGCGCTGCTGCCGGATATACAAGGAGAATGGTAGACTAGAACGGAATACTCTTCAGCGAAGGAATTCCGCTATGAATCTGAAGATATTAGTTTTCACTCGTCCAAATCGGGTGGAGTCATCAGATGTAGGTCCACGATATAAGCCATCATCTGTCCAGGAAGGTGGCTAGTTTCCTCAGTTCAAAGTTAGTTTTCCAGTTATACCTCAGGTAGTGTATGCTCTTTTCATAGTAGCAGCACCTGCGATTACTACAGATAATAGAAGTCAAACAGGGAGAGCACAAGAGCTACGCCCATTCGCCGCAACTTCCAACAGTCAAAGCCGGCGTTGTGGATACTTTCTAGCGAATTTTTTTTATATGGAAATTAGCAGAAGTTTACCTGTTAAAGTAGAGTGCTGGCAAAATTAATCCTATTCTGAGTATCATAACGCCATACATTTGTACACTTAAGACCGATATAGTTTAGAAAATCTATAAATTTGGCAGCGAATAGTCTTGTATAAGCAATCGAATCCAACGCGGTTTTCAGAGACCTACGACTGACGAAACAACTGCACAAAACAAAATCTGAGCTACTTTCCGAAATACATCTACACAACAGAGCAACAAGATATACATAGCTTTCCCTCAACTTTAAACTTCACTGTACTTACCATTTACTTCAGCCCATCCTGCGGGTACTAGCACTACAAACAAAACTACCGACACGAATATATGCATGCTCACAGATTCAAGAACTCACTTTACGGTAGCTCAATCCTACGTTACACCATCTATAGCAGTTACCGGAAAGCAAACAACATTTTCTCTGTATATATGTTTTATCGGGCAAAGCAAAACGGTGGGGGAGGGGGGGTAAGAAATGAAACGTCACTATGATTTGTATACTGCCGCAGAGTAGGAGACCTAGAGGTAAATTTCTAGTCGATGGTTAACTAAAGCATCTCAACCGTAGCCGTGAAAGTTTATCATCTTTTTTTTTTTGATTGGAGGTTTAACGATCACCGTGAGCAACTCAATGAGCTATAAGCAGTCGCCCGTCCCTAATTTAGGGTCACTGGTTCCAGGGAAGGGAGAAAGCCAGTGCCGTAAGACAAACACAACATCCATGCCTCGCCGGGATTCGAACCCGGACACCTTACGGATGAATGATCAGAGGCCATCGCTTAGACAACTGCACCATCGGGGAGTGGTCTAAGCAATGGCCTCTGATCATTCGTCCATATATAAAGGCCATCGCTTAGACCACTGATCCACCGCTACATTCTTTTTTTTCATCGAGATTATATTAGGTGGAGACACCACTGGCTCTGCCGCCATAGGTCACAGCTAATCTTTGGAGTTACGTCACATACAGGCAAAAACGAACTAAATTTTACAGTTGATAAAGCAGTAAGCAGCCGCTCTAGTGGGCCAGTGGTCTAAGCGATGGCTTCTGATCATTCGTCCGAGATGGGTCCGGGTTCAAATCCCGGTGAGGCATGGATGTTGTATTTGTCTTACGGCACTGTCTCTCTCTCCCTTCCCTGGAACCAGTGGCTCTACATTAGGGACGGGTGACTGCTTATAGCCCACTGAGTTGCTGACGGTGATCGTTAAACTTCCATTAAAAACAATACAAAAACAGTAAGCTTGTGTATAGTTCATAAAGATTACTAAATCAATAATTTTATCTGTCTGTATGCCTCGAAGATTTTGTTCCGTAGGTTTCAGTAGTTTCAAAGCAGTTTTTTGACTGGATGTGACGTCACCTGCAGCACAGGCGCTGACTTATGGCGCCCAGCGCTGCGTAGATAGAAGTGGTAACTCCACCTAATATGAACTCGATGTTCATGTCCGACGACTGGGGAGCTAGTAAAAAAATGATTGAACTTTTCTCTTTCTCTTCGTGCAGAGGCAGTCTCCACCTATCAAGGCTGATATTCATAAAAATCCTAGTTCTTTTTTAGTTTGTTTGGGTGTTTAACGACCACCGTGAGCAACTCGATGGTCTGTAAGCAGTGGCACGTCCCTTATTTAGGGCCATTGGTTCCAGGAAAGGGAAAGAGCCAGTGTTGTAAGACAAAAACAGCATCCATGACTCATCGAGACGCGAATCCGGACACCTCTCAGACGAGTGGTCAGAAGCCAGCGCTTAGACCACTTCGCCACCCAGGCGGCAACCTAGTTATCATCATTCTCACTGGCTGTCTTTTCATTTCATTTTCAGCATCAGTGAATGCTCAGCATGCAGGACTATGAGCATCGTAGTGCGAAGAACCTGCTCGTGTGCTTGAAAAACCTAAGGTTCAGGGGACACCTGAGTGTACCGTGCAAGCTCCTGAGACCGCGAAGTGTTCTTCAGATTATGGAGCACGTTAATTCGACTGTTTTAAAAAAAGAAATTTAAAAAGCGTGAAATATACACTGAAGAGCAATTGAATTAGAGACAGCTGGCGTTACGCAAATGTGGCGCTGTGGGCAACCCTGTAAATGGAAACGACATGACGTATGCAGGGATCCGAAATATATAAAGTGATGCGACGGGAATCAGTAAGAGTCGGATGTAGTGTGGGTAAGACGAGGGATCTAAGCGCATTTGATCGTGGACAAATTGTCGGGGCCCGACGAATGGATCACTCCATCTCGGAAGTCGTTCAGGCACTGGGATTTTCACCAGCTACTGTGTCACGGGGGCACCGTGAGTACATCGAATCCGGTAAAACCATCCCTGCAAGGGCCACCTGCCGTGGACAACAGCGTGTGGATGAGCGGGGTCATCGTCGGCTAGCTCGCATTGTAACAGCGGATAGACGGGCCACAGTGCAAGAAATCACTCGGCAATTTAACGTTGGCGCACAAAAACGTGTCAGCAGCCACACCATCCAGAACCATATCCTCGCTGTGGGGTACAGAAGGCATCGTCCCACGAGGGTACCGCTGCTGACCGCACTTCACAGGGCGCAAAGATTAGCATGGGCGCGGGAACATCGCCACTGGACCCTAGACATGTGGGAAAATGTTTCCTGGACTGATGAGTCAAGGTTGACGTTGGTACATGCGGATGGCAGGATACGAGTATGGCGCAAACCACATGAAGCAATGGATCCTTCTTACCAGCAGGATACTCTTCAAGCTAGTGGGGGTGGCATTCTCGTCTGGAGACTGTTTACGTGGACTGAAATGGGACCCCTGGTACGTGTGGCATCGTCCCTCACAGGTCAACGTTACCGGAATTTGCTCCCGTTTGTGCGTCTTCAACATCCCACTAGGGACCTCATCCTGCAACAAGACAATGCACCGTGCCATCGCTCCCGAATTGTATTCGAATGGTTGGATGAACACTCCACCGACGTGACCTCGCTTCCTTGGCCAGCTAGGTCACCTGACCTCAATCCCATCGAGCACATTTGGGATGCCATAGAGAGAGATGTTCGAGGCTCTGATCCCCTCCATCAAATCTTCGTGAACTGTGGGAGCTTGTTCAGGGGTCGTAGATCCGTATGGCTTCGCAGCGCTTCCGGTGTCTTGTCGAGTCCATGCCAAGACGAATTGTCGCCGTCATCAGGGCGAAAGGTGGCGCTACACGTTACTAGACAGGTATCTCTAATTCAATTGCTCTTCAGTGTACACGAATGAGTCATGCCATTATGATCACCTCAGCCTAGAGAAATGAGCGCGCCTGGAAACAGAACAGTGGCGCAGATGAAGTTCACAGCGCAGTATATATACAACCCGAGGACCGGCTTTCGGTTAGTAGAGTGTTCGGAGTCAGAATGGGAAAAGCTGCCGATTTATCGGAGTTTGATAAAGGACAAATTGTGATGGTCCCGCACCTCAGAACTACGATCTTGGAAACGGCGTGGCTTGTGGGTTGTTCATGTGCCACTGGAGTGAGTACGTATCGAAAGTGGCGCACAGATGACCAAACGACGAACCGTTGTCCAGCCGTGTGTCGTCCTGCTAGTTTTGGGGGATAACGTGTGAGAGCAAAGTGTGTGTAATGGTCAAAGTTACGACTGTCAACTCTGAGAGGCCGCCCCGGTGGCGCAGTGGTCTAAGGCGTTGGCCTCTGATCATTCGTCCGTAAGGGGTCCGGGTTCGAATCCCGGTCAGGCATGGATGTTGTGTTGTCTTACGGCACTGGCTCTCTCCCTTCCCTGGAACCAGTGACCCTAAATTAGGGACGGGCGACTGCTTATAGCCCATTGAGTTGCTCACGGTGGTCGTTAAACCTCCAATCAAAAAAAAAAAAAAAAAAAAAACTCTGAGAGCTACGTGCATGTCTTAAAAGAGTGAAAGAAAGAATAAACCGCATTCATGGGGGAAAAGCCAATGCTTCTGCAACACGATGACGCCAAACCCTACGCTAGTGCTTTCACTTTAAAGGCCATATACAGAACATCGGGTTTGAAGTTCTTGAACACCCTCCCTACAGCCGAGATTTGGCACCGTCCGACTTCTGGTTGTTTTTTGCTCTCAAGATATCTGAAAGGAATTCAGTTCACCTGTGACGCAGATGTTCAAACCGCTACGAGGAAATGGTTCACAGATTAACCTGAAGATTTTTACAGAGACGGGTTTAAAAAACTTGTTTGTATCGGTATCAAGCGTGAGGGGGACTATGTGAAAAAATAAAATACACGAATTAAAGTAGAAACTTTAAGCTTTATTCTTGTTCTGTTTCAACTTCATACATTTGCTTGTTTATAAATATGGAGGAATTACTTTCTGAACACCCTCTGTATGTCACCAGTCATACTTATCGGATTTGGCACCATCGAACTATTAGGTGTACAAACAAGTTTTTTTTTTTTTTGATTGGAGGTTTAACGACCACCGTGAGCAACTCAATACGCTATAAGCAGTCGTCTGTCCCTAATTTAAGGTCACTGGTTCCACGGAAGGGAGAGAGTCAGTGCCGTAAGACAAACACAACATCTATGCCTCACCGTGATTCGAACCCGGGCCCCTTTCGGACGAATGATCAGAGGCCATCGCTTAGACTACTGCGCCACCGGGGCGGCCAAATAAGTTTTAAAGTATTTTAAGACAAGGCAACATGTAATTTGAGAGAAAACAACAATACCTTTATGAATTAAAATATGCGCCGTCATTATCTATCACCTTCCGCCATCCGTCGGGCAGCTGACGGATTCCAGCCATGAAGAATACTTCGTCGTGTGACACGATGAAGTCGTCAACACGTTTTTGCACTTCGTCACATGTCCGGAACAGTACAGTAGACAAACCATGTTGCATCGATCGGAATAAATGATAGTCTGAAGGGGCTGTGTTCGGACCATACGCCGGGTGCTCCAAAACTTCGCAGCCAAGCGTCAATAACGTTTTCTTGACCAATTTCGCAACATCCGGCCTAGCGTTGACGGAATCCTTTGCCTGCGAATGGACGTTTCCGACAGATCTCCTGGTTCAATCGCAGTAATTGTTGATTGTAGCGATCAGCACTAGCAGTTTGACCCTGTTCCAATAGTTCATAGCCGCCCCGGTGGCGCAGTAGTCTAAGCGATGGCCTCTGATCATTCGTCCGAAAGGGGTCCGGGTTCGAATCCCGGTGAGGCATGGATGTTGTGTTTGTCTTACGGCACTGGCTCTCTCCCTTCCCAGGAACCAGTAACCCTAAATTAGTGACGGGCGACTGCTTATAGCCCATTGAGATGCTCACAGTGCTCGTTAAACCTCCAATCAAAAAAAAAAAAAAAGTTCTTAATAGAGCACACCCTTCATATCCCACCAGATGCACAACAGAACTTTCTTGGAGTGAATATTGCTTTTCGGTGTCAAAGTTGTTGCTTCACCGGAGTCTACCCAGTGTGTTTTGCGTTTGGGATTGTCGTACCATATCCACTTTTCATCAGCCGTAACGATTTTCCACAGGATAGACTTTCTGTGTTATTTATTCAACAGATAGAAGTCATCGCTTTTTCCACGTTTATAAGTGAGCCACGGAAAAATTATCATCAGCCGCCACCGGGAATCGAACCCAGGGTCTTCAAGTTATGCGCTGGTTATGCTTCCACTGCACCACAGCGGCCTCGAAATTATCCAGACTCAAACCACATGGCAGCGTTGCTTCTTTGGAGCCCCGCACAATGCTAGGGATTCACAACTGATGAACAGCAGCAACTGAACAAATAACTAGAAGGCGAATGATTGATAAATACTCGGTTGACGTGGACCAGGAGCATTCATTGGAAGCATATCCGACGCATAACTGGAAGACCATGGGTTCGATTCCCCGTAGCGGCCGATGAGAATTTTTCCGTGACTCACTTATAAACGTGGAAAGAGCAATGACTTCTATTTGATGTTCCTGGTCCACGTCAACTGAGTATTTATTTATTATTCAACAGATTCAAACACTTCATGACACGCCCATCCTTGTTCCTCTGGCTTAGGTAATGTAGCACCCATTTTCCTTCCATCTGAATCTTTCCCATTGCGCGTAAACGATTGGAAATGGTTTGTTGAGTTACCTCCAATTATTCAGCTAGTTCCTTTTGCGTTTGAGACGAATCTCCACCCAGCAATGCTTGCAGTTCCTCATGTGCAATTTTCTGTTAACGTTCTCGATCACCAACATCAAAATCACTTGCTTTAAACCGTCTAAACCAAAATTCCCACGTGCTTTTCGATACAATATTCTTCCCCAGAACAAAACATATCGATGCACATGCTTTTGCAGCACTTTTTACTTGATGAAATTCGAAACGAATGCAGTGTCGAATAAATGCAATATCGCTTGCCATATTTCACCTACCGATGTGCAAGTGCGTTTGACTGTTGGGCAAACTTATGTATCACATTTTATACTCTGGACCAGTTACGGTCACATGATAACAATGTGGGGGAATGTCGGATATGTAAATTAGCAGTATACGTCACACAAAAAACGCTTTGAAGCTTATTTGTACACCTCATATTTATCTCTTATTTCCAAATCTCGAAAAGGAATTGAAAGGGCAGAAATTCGACATACAGTATTTTTGAGTCAAAATCATCTGATTTTAATTTGAGAGGGTCGCGAAAGAGCTAGAAATTGTGTCGGAAGATTATGATGAAAAATAAATGGGTTTTCACAAGATTCCCGCATTCACTGTATGAGAGGCTAGGAATTTTTCAACCGCACCGTATGTCATAAAAAAAGCGCATGATATTCTCTGTAAATGATTTATCCGTGCTGCAAAGTTTGGTAATATTTTTGTTCAAAATAATTTTCAATTGTACCTGAGTCTTTTTCAGCATTTCCTCGTTTCTGGTTTCTCATCGAAATGAAGCTGAAAACATCACGCCCTCCTTTGCGACAGAAATCTGATGATAAAACCAATTATTAAGTTTAAATAATCTTTTAGGAGACACGTGTGCTCATAAAACGGCGATGTTTCCAAAACATTACTAGGCAGCATCGAGAATAACAATGGTCGCGATGTCTCATGTCACTTAAAACTACATATTTAAGCCGAAAAGAGACCATACAATGTTGTTGTCATGGTAACGCTTTGCGTGTGTTGTTGATTCCTCTCTGACGAAACAGCTGTGCTTTCTCTTTGCCATCATATGTTGCTATAATCACGTGTGCGAATAATCATAAACCTGTGAAAAACAAGTTTCCAACTTTTGACGGCGAAAACTCTAAAAACCAGTTTTTGATGTGGTTATTGAAATAAAGATATCACCGATGTACGGTATATGTTGTGCGGTTTTTTGAGGTAGAGTTTTCCTGCTCTGTGGCAGAAATGCACTCAATGGAAAAAACAAAGATATCTGCCTAATAGCGCGTTGGTCTTCCTCTAGTACGAACGATCCTGGTTAGTCTACGTCGACCCCGATCATCAGTGGCTTGTGGTAGAACACCGCGTGGGCGCTGGTACGTCCGTCGATGATATACTCGCGGTACACTCTTGATACGGTTGCCCTAGTGAACCATAGGGTTTTTACCACTTGGGCGATAGAATGATCGAAAGGTTTTGCGCCGACAATGCGTCAACGATCAAAGTCGCTCATTTCACCAAATTTACCCACTTTCGTCGATTGCGATAAATTGTTTGGAAGCTCTGCTGTCCGCCTATTTATCGCCCGTTTTCGGTTTGGGTCTGCTCAGCTCTGCGTTGGGTATGCCCATGTCAACTACCCATCAGCCGTACTACATCCAGTCTACAGCTTTATTTATTTATTTATTTTTTTGATTGGAGGTTTAACGACCACCGTAATAAACTCAACGGGCTATAAGCAGTCACCCGTCCCTAATTTAGGGTCACTGGTTCCAGGGAAGGGAGAGAGCCAGCGCCGTAAGACAAACACAACATCCATGCCTGATCGGGATTCGAACCCGGACCCATCTCGGACGAATGATACGAAATTAGAACACTTGTTAATTAAAAATTAGAACACTTGTGATTCAAAATTGGAACACTTGTGATTCGTGAGGCACCCCTTTGCGTAATCCGACTGTTTAATCGAATCACGCAGAGGAGCGTCTCATTACTAGAAATTTGGCAGCCCCGGTGGCGCAGTGGTCTAAGGCGCTGGCCTCTGATCATTCGTCCGTAAGGGGTCCGGGTTCGAATCCCGGTCAGGCATGGATGTTGTGTTTGTCTTACGGCACTGGCTCTCTCCCTTCCTGGAACCAGTGCCCCTAAATTAGGGACGGGCGACTGCTTATAGCCCATTGAGTTGCTCACGGTGGTCGTTAAACCTCCAAACAAAAAAAAAAAAAAAAAAAAAATTACTAGAAATTTGTCGCACACCCATTGTGCGATTGAGGAAATTCGAATTCATCTCATCCTGCCGCCTTGGTGACCGAGTGGTCAGAGGCGTGGGTTTATGGGAAATCGTCAGAACTGGATCGTAGTTGGAGTTACAGATGAAGGACGGGTGGATTTAAAATATTAAAATTCGTCACAACCCACTTAGCATTCATGGGATTTCAAAAATTTCAAGTTTGTCTCAGCCCATTCAACCTCAGTTGTGATGTCCAAAAAAATTCAAATTCGTCTGAACTCACTCAGCCGCCCCGGTGGCGCAGTGGTCTAAGCGATGGCCTCTGATCATTCGTCCCAAAGCGGTCCGGGTTCGAATCCCGGTGAGGCATGGATGTTGTGTTTGTCTTCCGGCATTGGCTCTCTCCCTTCCCTGGAACCAGTGGCCCTAAATTAGGGATGGGAGACTGCTTATACCCCATTGAGTTGCTCACGGTGGTCGTTAAACCTCCAATTAAAAAAAAAAAAAAAACCTCACTCAACAAGCATTGCGCGGTTTAGCAAATTCAAATTCGTCTCCACCACTCAACATCCATTGTACGATTCACCAAATTCAAATCTGTATTAATCCAGTAAACATTCATTGCATGATTCATCAAATTAAAATCCGTCTCAATCCGCTCAACATCCATTGTGCAATTCAAATTCAATAATTTCAAATCCGTTTTAATCCACTCAACATTTATTGCATGATTCAGCATATTAAAATCCGTCTGAACCCATTCAGCCGCCCCGGTGGCGCAGTGGTCTAAGGCGTTGGCCTCTGATCATTCGTCCGTAAGGGGTCCGGGTTCGAATCCCGGTCAGGCATGGATGTTGTGTTTGTCTTACGGCACTGGCTCTCTCCCTTCCCTGGAACCGGTGACCCTAAATTAGGGACGGGCGACTGCTTATAGCCCATTGAGTTGCTCACGGTGGTCGTTAAACCCCCAATCAAAAAAAAAAAAAAAAAAAACCCATTCAACATCCATTGTACGGTCCAAAAAATTCAAATTTGTCTTGAGCAGCTTGAAATGCATTGTGCGACTTAGAAATTTCAAATCGGTCTCAACCAACTCAACTGGATTTGTGCGGTTCAAAAAATTCCAATGCGCCTCAGCCCAATCAGCACCGCCGCCCCGGTGGCGCAGTGGTCTAAGCGATGGCCTCTGATCATTCGTCCGAACGGGGTCCGGGTTCGAATCCCGGTGAGGCATGGATGTTGTGTTTGTCTTACGGCACTGGTTCTCTCCCTTCCCTGGAACCAGTGACCCTAAATTAGGGACGGGCGACTGCTTATAGCCCATTGAGTTGCTCATGGTGGTCGTTAAACCTCCAATAAAAAAAAAAAAAAAATCAGCACCCATTGCGAGGTCCAAAAAATTCAAGTTCGTCTGAACCATCTCAACATCCACTGAGTAATAAAAATAATCCCGTTTTTCCTCCACCCACTCAACTTTCATTGTGCGATTCAGAAAATTAAAATTCGTTTCGCCCTTCTCAACATCCATTGCGCGACTCAGAAAATTACAGAGGATGACACGAAAGTTTTGCTATATTTGCATAAACGCATGTGATTCGGCGGGCATGGAGAAATAAAGAATCAATTACAGTAAGTTGACTTCTTTTTTAAATGTTTCGTCTGGCCGTTAAGGTTTAATTTAGGAACTATTTCATCGTATGGTTATGTTTTACAAATAACGTAAGAAGAACGACTAAAGTTCAGAACGAAAATAAATTTGCGTTATAGTAGTTTCAGAGCGTTGGTGAAAGTTTTCAGCCGCCCCGGTGGCGCAGTGGTCTAAGGCGCTGGCCTCTGATCATTCGTCCGTCTGGGGTCCGGGTTCGAATCCCGGTGAGGCATGGATGTTGTGTTTGTCTTACGGCACTGGCTCTCTCCCTTCCCTGGAACCAGTGACCCTAAATTAGGGACAGGCGACTGCTTATAGCCCATTGAGTTGCTCACGGTGGTCGTTAAACCTCAAAAAAAAAAAAAAAAAGTTTTTCAGGCTGACATCTCTTGAAATTATATTATGCCAACCAAGGATTTATGTTACCCGTGAATGTGAGATATTCTTCCACCCTCACATTCCATCCCTGGGTTATAACGAAGTAAATTTCTCCGTCATTTTTTATCCGCGCCGGGGTTCGAACCTGGGTCCACTCATTCCGGAATAAGTTGCTCTACCAATTAAGCTACGCGGACATATATTCTGATTCCTATCTGCCTTTATGTCGTGTGCGTCCTTCTGGCAGGAACGTCACATCTCCTGGTACGTTACATCATCTCCCCCTTATTTTTTTTTTTTTTTTTTTTCGAAGTGCTGGAGAAAGGATTCTCTTATTTTTCCTATCTCGCGGTGTGGAAATAACATCACACCAATGCGAGATTTTGAACGGTCGGGTCATCCGGATGCCATTATAACGAAGTAAATTTCTCCGTCATTTTTTATCCGCGCCGGGGTTCGAACCCGGGTCCACTCATTCCGGAATAAGTTGCTCTACCAATTAAGCTACGCGGACATATATTCTGATTCCTATCTGCCTTTATGTCGTGTGCGTCCTTCTGGCAGGTACGTCACATCTCCTGGTACGTTACAGGGTTACTGTTGCTCAATATGGAGTTTCACCCCTGACTCTCATTCTTATACACTCAGTAACGTCTGTAGTGGAATGCTGTTATGACTAACCGTCTACCTCACATTTCCTCCTTTCTATAAACCAGCAGTTCCCATCTAATGGTGCAGCGCCTGACAGGCAAAACTTTATATGTAAAGACCTGGCGCACGCGATTTCGGCAGATGATAAATACATGGCTCCGATGTTCTAAACTGATTTGTTTATTTTTCTCGTAAGCTTTAGATTCTCATTTTCGTCCAAATATGCGCAGTCGGGAGCGGCAATGTTTATATTAACATAATTAATAAACACACACACACACACACATTTTGTGTGTGTGTGTGTGTGTGTGTGTGTGTGTGTGTGTGTGTGTATGTGTGTGTGTGATATCCAGCCAGATCGGCCCACATATATGTATATGTATGGGCTGATTTGGATCCGATCGCGTGGGCTGATTAGTCGTATCCAGTCCGACCCTGATTATAGTTCTCGACTAGTACCAACAAGTTGACGAACTCATTCGGAGTGATTAACGTGTGGCTTTGCGGTAGATCTGTGATTCACTGCATTGTGGTCATAGTGCTAAACAAAGGAGAATTCATAACCCGAGATATAGGAAAGTGTGTGCTTGCCATTTGACTCAAGATCATTGAGACCAACTGGTCGAAGTGTGCAGGAATACGTTGAGTATCTTTAAGACAAATTAAGATACATTTCTTTCTGATGTGGTTACTGGAGATGAAACCTGTGCATTCCTTTATAATCCAGAGACAAAATGCAATCTATGGAATGGGGGCACAAGACCTTGCCCAAGCCTATGAAGTTCAGTGTTCAACAAGAAAAGTCCTTGTGGTAGTTTCCAGAGACGTCTTGCTGATTTTCTTAAACAAGGTGGCATTGTCAACAGTTCTTTCTATACTGAGAAAATTTAGAGAAGCTATCAGCAAGAAGAGACCTGACATGTCTCTTTGTTCTTTCCTCCTATACGATAAGAACTCCCGACCTCACACTTTACTTTAACTAGTTGGAACGAATTAACTCGGGGTCAGCAAAATGGGCTGAAATCAGCTCGACCGAATAGATTCGCTAGCTAAGAAGTGGGCTGGTAACTGTTGGAACGAGTGAGCAGCATGCGCACCAGAAAATTTTGCTTCTTCCCCTTAGCTTTGTTATTCAAAGTGGTTATTTAAGACGATGATTGACACTAATCTTTTCTAATTGATTATCTGATGAAAGGGTTGTAAAAATAGCGGCGAATCTAAGAAAGGAGATATAGAAGATGTTTAAGTAACTTGTTTCTATCCAATGGCATGATGTCTGTATCAGGGGGACTATCACGTACCCACTTCTTAGCCAGCGAACAGTGAATAAGAGACTAAAAGGGAGCTCTTATCACTAGTGAGCGATGAATGGTCTGTACTGCTGAGATGTAGGGAAAAAAGGAATTGTTTTGCCGTTGTTTTCGTAGAACTCGACCACTTTGTGAACATTTCTGTTCGTGTAGGATAAAAAATTTGGGGCATCATTTGGTTCAGGTACGTCTACCTTTTTAACATCTCTTTCCATTACCAAACTCGGTGGACAATAATTCCACATCCGCCATACACCTCTGATTTGGCACCTTCTGACTTTCATCTTTTCTGTTCCATGGAACAAAGTCTCTATGGTAAACTTCTGAGGATAAAAATGAAGTTAAACAGACTGTGATAGTGTTTAAACAGTCCGCGGAATTTTTCAAACTGGTTCCACATGTTGGGTTGAATGACTGCGTAAATACTTGATTTTATCATTGGACTATTTTGAGTAGCCCCACTATATTTAGGAGATTTCAATGTATTTTTATGACAAATTTCATTGAAATATCTCAACTGAGAGAGAAATTATTTGCAGAGGCGTTAGTTTTGGGACAACCAAGGTTTTAATATTTTAATGGACAAGTAAATTGTTGCCAGACACATTTTTTTAAAGCACTTTATTTAGTAAACAATATTGTACTGGCTTAGAAATTGGTAAACTCTATACTCATAAACTCATTATAATTATTATTTTACAAAATTATGAGAAGCTTTGGCCAATTAGTGAATACCCCCATACCAGCTGTACAGTAACAATTGCACAGGTAATATGTATGTAATGTAGATCACAGAAAACGGCGCCATTTCTTTCTCCAAATTACATAATAATACAATATAAATTTAATAAAATAAAGCCGATATCGATGCAAGTACAATTATTGGAGGTTTTACTGAAAAAGAAGATAAGTTTTCAGATGCAAACACTGCATGAAATTTATTGACCATTTCACCATACATATATAGCTAACTACGTAAATACCATCATGAAGATTTAAACTGCGCTTATGTGAGCAAAAAATAGCACCACAAAATGTTACGCGTGAACAATAAATACGGAAAATAACAAGAAAAGCTTCTTTGATGCCACAACCAAAAATCAATTTTTTCCTTTTGTCTTTAAATTCAAAACTGTAAACTTTTCGGCCGTTTCCGTCTTCTTATCTGTAGTGGAGAAAGCCTTTTAACTCACGTTCTCCTGCTACGAAGCCTTCCGATTGAACTTGAACTTGCCCTTTTATATTCTTCCGATTGAACTTGAACTTGCCCTTTTATTCTTCCGATTGAACTTGAACTTGCCCTTTTGATTCTTGCGTCACCTCAGTGGTACGTCACACATCTTTAAATCTTTACTGTAACTTAAGGTCGAGTGTAGGTCACCCAGTTTATTATGGCTTCCATTTTCTTTTACAACGATTGAAAGAAGATGTTTCCATAATTAATTAATGGTAACTGAAACTCGTTATCAACTTACGAAAGATACAACAGCAAGCGAACGCGTTTTCTCAGGGCAACGAAATGAAAATAAGCCAATTCAGAGGAGTGCTCCTTTGCTGTCGTATGGCACGTTGTCGACCTTCAAGAAGGATGCCTAACTGCGCATGTATGCCTGGACGATTTCTTGCTCGCTGTGGCAAAAGAACGTGATGTTCGTTACTTTGAACAAATCTGAATGTTGATAACCGCAATGGAACGAAAAATTTGTTCACGTCCGTGGACAAAATAATGCTTTCAGCATAGAACGCATAACATTAATTCAAGGTGTTTCAATCTTTACATAATTTTTTTAAACAAATAATTTTTCCTTTTGTCTTTAAACACCCTCCTATATAACAAGTAAGGAAAGGTTCCAGTGCTCTTTTAAAGCCACCTCTACATTTTGAGAAAAACAAAATATATCTCATCACGTTGATTAAAATAGATGAAAAGTCACGTTGAGTTACAAGAAATAGGCAGTGATTAAAAAAGAAATTGCGTTCCACCTGTATGGAAGGGAAGACATTTTACAGCAGTTTAAACACTTAACTGCTTTTGAAACTTAACACCACTTATCATTTGCTGAGTCAATAGCAATTAAATGTTTCCGTTGCAGATAATTTCTCCAAACTAAACATGACTGGTGTTCAATCAGATCTGAAAGCATAGTGGCCCCAGTACACGAAACAGAACAAAGTGAAGCTGCTTGGGAACACAACGCGGCATATCATGTCTATCGCATGGCCGGAAAGATTCGAACATAAGGCCTGACATCGGGATTTCTGCCAGGCAGAACGCACTGGTGCTTTGTCTTGATCCTAAAAAGGAACAAAGATTACGAAATTAATCAAAATTAAAATTCAGTGTTGTGTTGTATGCAGTTTCTGAAAAGAAAAAAGAGAAACATATTTCTAGTGTGCAAAGCTCTGGGAGCTCAACAAATCTGAATACAGAGGTAACGTTCTACATTTCAATTTACAATACATATGCACAGCCAAGGAAAAATGTATTTCTTTATAGGAAAGCAGAGTATTTATTAGAACTTCCATGTTTTTATAAGTTTCCATGCAAACAGATATTATTTACAAAAAAATTCTTGCTCTTAAAAAGATATGCCAAATTGATAACGGTACAGTTTACCATAAGAATTAAAAAAAAGCAGCAGCTCCCTTTAAAGGAGTTATGAGTACACTGTGGTTTCGTTCTGGGTTAGAAATCATTAGATATTTGTTATATAAATAGAACTCGTACAAATCGAGACTTATTTTCCCACTGGTAAAAGCGAATTTGCTTTAGAATCTACGCATTTTGTCCTCAGATACTATCGTTGCTTAAGATCATTTGCTGACCCTTTAAAAGTTTCACGTCAAGGTTTCTCAAAGTAAGAACATTCTGATCCCTCGAATTCTGCCCACAAATCAAGAAAATGTTCGAGGCTTAGCATATTCTGAAGCTAAGCATCTTACCCATAGATCTCGTCACAGTTTGGAAACTTTATAAACGACTTGAAAGGTTCCAAGACTAAGGTTCTTTAAAGTAAGCAGATTGTGAAGCTATTGTGCCTTACCTCAGGTAATGCCAGAGTTTGAAACTTTTCTGAAACAACTCGAAAGTTTCGAAGGTCAGACTTTTTCAAGTGTCGATGAATGAAATACGGCGTTACACCATTGCACAATACAAATTTGGAAGATGTGAACCCGTTTATTAGTGTAAATATGACATGAATGTTAAGTCAGATAATATCCGAAAACTTGAAGATTTAGTCGTCCTGGAGCGGGATTTGAACCCGCGTTCTCCCTGATAGCGCCCGAGTATGATAACCACTACACCACCCAGAACGACCAAGTTTCAAGTTTCCGATTAATTTGAATATATCCATCATAGGATTCGCTAGTCGAAGCAACCGGCATTCATGTATAGCGAACCTGGAGGTTTAGAATTCATTCCCTTGATTGCCCGGAGGCACAGAATATCAATGAATGATATACAGGATTGTACAATACAAATTTGGAAGATGTGAATCCGTTTACTGGCGCAAATGTGACACGGATGTTAAGTAGTCAGATAATATCCAAACATTTGAAATTTTTCACCAATAAACGGATTTACATCCTCCAAAATTGTGTTTCATTTATTGAAATTTGTTCCCATATTGGTAACATACACTGCCTAACAGAGAAAATGACACAAAACGAAGACGTGAACACAGCGCCATGCAAATTGCAGGGTGAGTGCACACCTACAAGTTATGTAGATGATTGCATTTGCAGGCCAATCGCACGAACGACGCGCGGGATATAAGCGGACAACCAGCCCGTGAGGTCATCAGTCGAGACGTCGTCACGACAGCAAGAAGTGAGTGATTCTGCTGTAACCGTGTCTGGAGAACGAACAAGTGGCGCCAATGCCGTTAAGACGCCGTCGTACGCGATTTCGTGAAACGGATGAGTTCACGAGAGGTGTCACCCTAGGCCTTCGTACCGCCGGATGGTCCTTGCGTCGTATTGTGGAAGAAACGCAACGTGATGCCACAATCGTCAGTCGCATTTGGAAACAGTAGTCCCAGGAAGGATCTGTGCAACGTCGTAGGGGGACCAGAGCACTGACGTCCGAGCGCACTGATCGTCGCATCCGACGTCATGCCGTAGCGGACCCACAGGACAAAACGGGCGACATTTTGCAGAGTGAAATGGGAGGCTTGGATGCTCCGATATCGACGCGGACAGTGATGCGCCGATTGGCTACGTCTGGTTTGCTGTCCATCTGTCCGTTGCGAAAGCTGCCCTTAACAGCGAGCCATCGTCGCCACCGCTCGGCGTGATGTCGCTCAAGAGCTGCGTAAGGTGCCAAATGTAACAGTGTGGTGTTCAGCGACAAATCGCGGTTCTGTCTCAGCACGGATGATCGTCGTGTGAGAGTCTGGGTGCGACGTGGGTAACGGGCGGATTCCTCCGCCATTGTGGAGCGCCACACGGCCCATCCAGCAACGTGGAATCATGGTGTGGGGTGCTATAAGTGCCAACAGCAGTTCACCTGCTGGTACGCATTACGGGCACATTGACGGTACATCGCTATGTTGACGAGGTGCTGCGGCCCGTGGCACTACCGTATCTGCAGGGCATCCTAAACGCCATTTTTCAACAGCATAGCGCCCGGTAGCATACCGCTCGGATCAGCCTGAATGCTTTACACGGTGAGCGGATGCTTCTGTGGCCAGCACGTTCCCCGACCTCTCGCCCATCAAGCATCTGTGAGACACGATTGGTCGTCGGTTCTTGCCCATCAAGCATCTGTGGGACATGATTGGTCGTCGGTTCTCACCCATCAAGCATCTGTGGGACACGATTGGTCGTCGGTTCTCGCCCATCAAGCATCTGTGGGACACGATTGGTTGTCGGTTCTCGCCCATCAAGCATCTGTGGGACACGATTGGTTGTCGGTTGAGTACCCTCCCACCCTGCAAAATGAAGAAGAACTGTGGACTCGGATCAACACCATATGGTCCACGATACCCCAGGACTCTATTCGGACTTTCATTGCCTCGATGCCCCCCACGTCTGTATCGCACAAAATGGGGACCACACTCCTTATTAATCATCCTGTATATTCCGCCACTGGAGCCTAGTCTGTATGTGACTATTAAATCATTTGCTCAGGACCTACTTCGCTATCTGTGTGTGCAGTTTGGTCTGTTTTTAAGCATTCCTTCATGGTGTGGCATTCTCTCTGTCAATCAGTGTATCATAGTACGTACAAGTATGCCAGTGCAGTTTCATTAAAATCACTTTAAAGTTTCAAAAGTTATTAAGGAGGAGGCATTACTTTCAGGAAGCCCCTTGTAAATAACATTCAAGGAAAACTCTTAGTGTCTGGCGGAATTATGTTTAAGGAAAGGAAACTAAATATCGTGCTATGCTATAAGTGTATTTGCATGGGCGCCCACAGCTTAGTTTTTAGGAGGGGCAAGAATATAAACTGCAAACACAAATAACATAAACAACATAAACTTCCACTGTGCCGTCTGTATCCTCTAACGATTTTCACCACACACGCACACACACCTAGATAAATTTAATTGAAAACCAGACGATCCAAAAAGTGCATAAAGACTGATAGATGAAGTTCAACAGCATGTTGGGACAATAAAAATAATTACTTTGTTGTTCTTCTGAGCCTTGCGCCTTTTGGCCATTTATATCCCATGCACCACAAAACTCCAGTGATCATTCAATTGGTCATCAAGAAGGGAAAAAATACCCCCAAAAGACAAAGTTCTGGAAAAACTTGCGGAACTCTTTGTCCAGTAGCAAATGGCCGTTTTAGAAGATGATATGTTTTTCGTCTTTCAGACTGCCCTACACTGTACTCATGTATGCTGTACTCTAACACACAGTGATGAATTTCAATATTATTACTTTCAACTGCAAATTCCCAATGTTTCTGCTAAAAGCATACCCACCTTCAGGAGTTGAACATATAGCAATCAGAATTAATGATATGGCGAAAATATTTGTAGTGCCTCCCAAGATACTGAATGACAGTCAGATTTCCAGGGGAGGGAAAGTGTCCCCTCTTGCCCCTCCCTATGGGCGCCCATGCATATTTTCAAAAAAGGTGAAAAATTCTGAATTAAAAAATTACTATTTATGTTGATATGTATACATAGCTTTCTGAGCATCGGAAGAAGTGCGTCTAGAACAAATTACATGCGATAAAGCCTCAACGAAACTGAAGGACTACCAAGTCACGGAATTACAAATACCATACTATAAGGCCTAACATTGGAATTTTAAATCACGAAAGAATATGTACTGGTTGCAACTTCCCTCAGTTAATATGGTAGATATTTGTTCTCGATATTAGAACTTAATTTTTAAATTTTTCTATACGTGGTAACTAAGATTTTTAGAGATATTAATGATTCCTTCTGGCAAAATTCAAGCAAGATGGGATTTTTCTGCTTACTTGGCTATGCATTATTGTGGCCATTAATTTTTTTACATTGCCATAAAAAAAGAATTTGACAACTACAATGTACTGAAAAATTACGAGGATAATCTGTATATTGATACACTCAGTATATAAAGTAAGGTAATGCAGCATTTAATATCTTTTCGTTATTTTTTCTTATAAAAAATTTCAAAATAAAGAAGTGCTTGCCAAAATGCACTCTTCTTGTGTTATGTAAATACCAAAACGTTAGCACTTACTTCAACAAGTCTGTAAAGACTTATGAATCAGTTCAAAGTTTTTGAATAATTTTTATATTCTAATCGTTCTAGAATTTGTTCTGTGATACCAAAAAAGTCATTCCTCAAACAACTGATTATAAGTCAAATTCTTACCTTCTACATTTGTTTCCCCCTGTCTCTGTGTGTATGGGTACATACAGGGATCCAAACACAGCTGTCCATTAGTCAGAAGGATATATCGTCAGTAAGAGATTAATCGCAGCATCTTCTTAGTCAGAATGAAACTGGCCATTGATTTCAATTTTCTAGAAAACCATACTTTTTAATGGAAGAAATATCAGGATGGTAAGGGTGAAACTTCAGAAAAGAGTCAACTGTAATTTTACTAACCTCAAGAGGAATAAAAATATTACTTACAGCATCGTCCTCATCTTACAGTTTTATAAAACTTTCATGAAACTGAGTACCAGTTTCTTTGGTAACAGAATAAAACTGAAGAGCATCCCCATCCTCTGAAGGCACGTCACAAACCGTTTCTTCAGAAAAATGATGCCCTTTTCTGGAGAATTTCGCACTTCATTCCTAACTGAAATTACTTCTGTTTCCGGAACACAGACAACTTTATCTGTCTGTTTCTGTTCGGTCAAAGTATGTAATGTCACAGGACCTGAACCAGACATTTTAGTTCTCTCCTGTGCATAGAACATATCACCTAAATTTCAAGTTCATAAAGAGTCTTATTCACGAAGCTTCACTTCCCTTTTCCTTTTCTTTTCCTAGCCTCCCTCGAGCTTCCGCATCTTGGAGTAATCTATGAAAAAAAAAAAATGTTGACCTTCAAAATCCCAATTTACCAAGAAATTCTCTTATTACATGAAAGAAATACGGGATTACACCATATAATATAAACTTTGAAGATGACCATCCGATTTTTGGTGTAAATGTGACAAGGATGGAAAGTCAGATAATACCCGAAAACTTCACCGTCCTGGAGCGGGACTCGAACCCGCGTCTGCCAGATAGCGCCAGGGTATGCTAACTACTACACCACCAAGAACGACCAAGCCTCAAGTTTCCGATTAATTTGAATATAACCACCACAGGATTCGCTAGTCGAAGCAACCGGCATTCATGTTTATCGAATTTGGAGTTTAAGAATCCTATCCCGTAATTGCCCGGGGGAGCAGATAAATCATAAAAGAAATACAGAATTACACCATATAATACAAATTTTGAAGATGACTATCCGATTTTTGGAGTAAATGTGACAAGGATGAAATGTTTTATCTGCTCCTCCGGGCAATCACGGGATAGGATTCTTAACCACCAGATTCGTTAAACATGAATGCCGGTTGCTTAGACAAGCAAATCCTGTGATGGCTATATTCAAATTAATCGGAAATTTGTGACTGGGTCGTTCTGGTTGGTAAAGTGGTTAGCATACTCGGGCTCTATCTGGGAGACGTGGGTTCGAGTCCCGCTCCAGGACGATGAAATTTTCAAGTTTTCGGATTTTATCTGACTTACCATCCTTATCATATTTACACCAAAAAACGGAGTCATCTTCAAAATTTGTATTCCCTTTTTACTTTCAGATACCAAAGTCACACGTGTAAAGGTAGACAGTGTTGCCAGAAAGTTCAATGAGAAAGTAGCAGACTAAGCTCTGAAAACTCGGAGTCATCTTCAAAATTTGTATTCTCTTTTTACTTTCAGATACCAAAGTCACACGTGTAAAGGTAGACAGTGTTGCCAGAAAGTTCAATGAGAAAGTAGCAGACTTAGCTCTGAAAACTAGCCGAATCAATTCAAAAGTAGCCCAATTTCTATTATTGTTTCTTCAATAAAAAAATGAAAAGCTCCTTTGTTCATAAGAAATCAAAATTTGTCAGTTTTAAAGAGATAGTTTGCGAATAAAATGGATAAATGTAGTAAAAATTACGTATTGTAGAATACTAATTTTCACTAAACGGTCTAAAGTATATAAACATAGAGTAGACCACATATATATTAATTCTAAAGTTTTTCCTTAGTTTTCAGTTTTGCTCTTCAGTACCAATACGTACATATATATTTGGGACACAGTTCAGTAAAAATCTGTGTAAAATGAAAAAAATATATAGAAATGAAGTAAAATCTATTTCAAAATAAAAAAAAATAATTTAAATTATAAAATTCGTTATAATTATTTAATTAATTTATTATATGATTGGCAAATAAATAAAATTTAGATTGAAGCATATTGATTAGCTTATACAACTCTTTGGAAGGAAAGTCGTCCGTAATTTAAGGTCACTGATTCCAGGGAAGGGAGAGAGCCAGTACAGCAAAACGAACGGTACTGTCCTAAACAGTGGGGCATGACATGTAAAACGATATCCTGATAGGACTAACCTACATATCCTTTCAGAATAGGGTATCCTTTCAGAATAGCTTGTCATCTGTGCTCCGTTGTAGAAAGCCCATCTGAGGCTTAACCTTCAAGGGAATTTTTCCAAGCCCAATTCCGAAATCGTCTTACGTTCATTGTTTGATTCTTTTTTTTTTTTTTTTTTTTTTTTTTTTTTTGGTTTGGGGTTTAACGACCACCGTGAGCAAATGAATGGGCTATAAAGTAGTCTCCCATCCTTAATTTAGGGCCACTTGGGGGCCGCCGGTAGCCTGGTGGACAACGTTCGTGACTGCCGCGGAAAGGAACTCAGGTTCGATCCCAGGCGGGTACGAACGCTCGATTCACTAAATATCCACCGTGCGTCGGATGGGCACGTTAAGCCGTCGGACTCCGGGTACTGGCCCCCGGTAATAAATAAGGGCGTCTTCCTCCCTCTTTCTACTTCGCTTCCGTGTCACTTTCCTATCGGGCACTCTAGCCCAAATCTCCTAGCTTCCTATTTCTAAGGGTTGTTTAAGACCTGGGGTCAGACACTCCCTTCCTAAAATTCTCTACATATGATCATTTGATCAATTTAGGGCCACTGGTTCCAGGGAAGGGAGAGAGCCAGTGCCGTGAGACAAGAACGACGTCCATGTCTCACCAGAATTCGAACCAGAACCCATAGCAGACGAATGGTCGGAAACCAACGCTCATACTACTGCGCAACCCGGGTGGCTCAATGTTGCGTTATCTACTCAAGATTTTTAAATAATCTACTCAGAAAAATACTTAAAACCAGCAGTAAAAAAGTAGCCCAAAAAGTAGCAGAGTAGCAGACCGAAAAACACAGTGCCGCCCCGGTGGCGCAGTGTTCTAAGCGATGGCCTCTGATCATTCGTCCGAAAGGGGTCCGGGTTCGAATCCCGGTGAGGCATGGATGTTGTGTTTGTCTTACGGCACTGGGCTCTCTCCCTTCCCTGGAACCAGTGACCCTAAATTAGGGACGGGCGAATGCTTATAGCCCATTGAGTTGCTCACGGTGGTCGTTCAACCTCCAATAAAAAAAAAAAAAAAAAAAAAAACAGTAGCAGATTCCTTGGTGCTTCTTCCGGTTACGGATTTTTGGGGGTAAACGGCTGTGGCAATTTTCTCTGACCTGAGGGCAGTGTCGGTGACTTCAGCAGCAGTTAAAACTATACGTCACGAATCTATGCTCTCAAGAAGCAGATTGAAGCACGTGATTGGGGGACCTTGGAGCAATCTGACAGTGATCCAATTCGCTATTGATCTTCAGCTTTTGTGCCAGCTTATTGCTTACACAGACTCTACATCTCAGCTCATGCCGTAGTTCTCAATTCTTCGTAATATTATTTGGACTTGCTGAACAGAAATAACTCGACACCGACGGCCCAACTGCAGAGTTTTGCGACGGCTCACCGGGCATATATGCCCGGTAACTCCTATGGCTAGTCTCGTCCTGCTCATAGTTCCTGCCATTGTTTGAAACCTTTTCAAATGACTTGAAAGGAAAGTTCGGCTGTCAGATTTTTTCATAGGTAGAACATTACAAAGCGACGTGCTTTTCTAACATAGAGTGCCACATTTTGAAACCTTTCACAAACGATATAAAAGGTTCGAACGTAAGAGCTTTTTAAAATAAGAACATTCTAAAGCTACGCACTCTTTCTATTGATCGTGCCGCAGTTTGAAACCCTTCTTAAATGACCTAAAAGTTTCGAGGCTGAGTATTCTTCAGTGGTGCACGACGGGTGGGATCCAACGGGTCCACACCAGTTCTTCAAAACCATCGAGAAAATTTCAGGTCTACCACAAACGGCTGTTCCTCTCATTTTTTTATACCAGAAACAGGTTGCCATACGTTGAAACTGGCAGATACAGCACAAAGTGTTAATGTGGTGTTTGGTGTATACGTATTTCGGAGGGAACATTCACGCTGAATCCAGAGCTGTTAGTGACTAATCATATAAGGGTAAGCAAACGTGCGTGGTAAGACTTGACCTGCTCCAGCGTCATTCAAAGGTTGAATTCGATAGACAATGTCGATGCTTTGTACCGAAGATAAAATTGAACAGCGGAGGCGATTTGATACCCCTCCATTTCTTTTAAGTGCAGCAATAAGCGTCGTGTTTATTGTTTTCTGTTAACTGAATAAATTTATACACAGTCGAGTCACATTATTGTGACCACCTTCTACACTGGCGTGCAAAAATTAAGGAAGAGACTGTTTTTCGAATGTAACGTCGTGCAGAAGTGCTCCACATCGACTCAAATCATACCATAAGATCCCCAAGATGTAAGAATATGGGACAAGTGAGCAAAACCGTCCAAACAAGGAATCCAAAGGATACAAAGGCACTTTATTCAAAAGGTAGCTTCGAGCACAACTGGACAGAAGCCAGAAACGTCCATGTGACAGGCGGCTGCCAAGAAAAATCCAGTCTTTAGTAGGGGATATGATCACCCCTGACTGCGTTGCAGGATTTACAACGTCTGTCCATGCTGAGGACGAGGTTGTCAAGGAGCTGTTGAGGCATCGCGGCCCATTCCTCTTGTAGCGCCAATCGCAGCTGCGGAATCGTTGCTGGCGGCTGGTGACGTGTTGCCAAGCGTCTCCCGAGAAGGTCCCACACGTGTTCGATTGGATTTAGGTCCGGGGACCTTGCGGCCAATTCACGAGTTGAATATCTTCACTCTCCAACAGCTCTGCGACAGCCACTGTACGATGAAGTGTAGCGTTGTCGTCCATGAAGAGGAACTCAGGACCCACAGCACCTCTAAACAGACGCACGTGAGGCAGGAGAACCTCGGTACAATAGCGGACACCAGTGACTGAACCTCCTTGGAATATGTGGAGGTCAGTACGGCTACCAGGCATGAAACCGCCCCAAACGAGAACTCCGTCACCTCCAAACCGGTCCCTTTCGATGATGTTGGAGGTGTGATTGCGTGTTCCATGCTCCCTCCAGATGTGTATAGGTCCAGAATAGCTCGTCAGACTAAATCGGCTTTCATCCGTAAAGAGAACTCGACCCCATTGCTGATGTGTCCAGTTCTTGTTCCTTGCACCACAGAAACCGCCGTCTCCGATGAGCAGGCGTTAATGGCACACACCGTACTGGTCGTCGTGCAAATAGACCACCTTTGTGCCGCCTCCTGGTCACGGTAAAACGCGATAACGGACGTCCAGTTGTCTGTTGCATGTGCCTTGCGATTTTCCCCCACTGCCTTCCGTCTGTCTCTTCTCGCCTGTAGGACAATATACCGGTCGTCCGCCACCGTGGTTGCTCGTGGACGACCATTGTTAAACTCTCGGACAGCTGTTCCTGTCGTTTGAAATGCTCTCCAAGCTCGTGAAACGATGCTGTGAGCGATCCCAAACTCCTCGGCCACACTAGACACACTTCGACCTTCTTCCAACTTCCCAATGACGCGATCTCGGGTAAAGTCATTCAGATGTCGTCTACTGGATTGCCTGTTGGCCATATCACACGGTGGCAGCAACTCGACGTCGTTCAAACCAATGTACACCGTGCAATAACTTTCACCGAATTGCTGAGCGTACACCGCCCGTGTGCTTTATACCCTTCCGACACTCCCCCCACGTCATGCTGCATATATGCGCGTGCCCTACCGTACCGGACCCTAGTCTATCTCCTGAGTGGTCTTTCGGTCCGTTCTGCCTGCTCGTTCCGCTGTTATGCTAATTTCTCCTCTTTGACCTTAATTTTTGCTCACCAGTGTACTTTTGACGTCAACAGCGCGTAGGCAATGAAAGAAGGCACGTGTCGTGAGCTGGCTTGGAGGGTATATAAGGTGTGCAGCAGGCATTCTGAAAACCTATCGCTAGTTGCTGCCATGGATAAAAGAAGCGATTTATCAGATTTGCAAAAAGGGATAATTCTCGGCTTTAGGGCCAAGGGTGGCAGTATTTCTGAAACAGCGCAGTTTATGAACTGTTAGCGTGCTGCTATGGTTAAAGTAATCGTGATTGGAGAAATGGAACCATTGCGAATAAGCGACGTGAAAACTGCGGAGCACCACGTGCCATTGATGTGAGAGGTGAACGTCGGCTTCGAAGGTGCGTGAGGGCAGTTATAACGAATACATATATTTCGTATATTTTACACCCTGTTTATCATATTCCCACATGGACCTCATCTAATTTGTGATTTAGCAATGAAATGATGGCAACAGAGTGATACCCTTGCGACGCTAGTCCATACCTTGTACGTCATCATACTCGGACATATATATGGAAGCACACGTGCAGCAGCGGCTCTCCTCGATCTATGAAGAGGAACTCAGGACCCATGGGTTTTTAATCTTTTAAATATGTAAATATCTGTCGTTTTTTAAATTAAATATATCGTGCAAAGACGGTTGCTCTTTAATGTATCGTATATGCACGACATCTTCATTAATAGTATCTATCTCTTTTCATTTTCGATTTGCAATGGCTAAGTTCCGCATTTCGCCACTAGGAGCGTTGCTATCGGTTGCAATCGATCGGGCGCAGTCGCTTTACTATACCGTACCTCTTAGCATTCGCAAGTTATTCCAGGCTAAAGGGACTTTCCTATGCACCCTGTATAGTAAGACTGAAAAACCCTTTGAACGGCAAACGGTGAAAACATTTGATGCTCTTAGTATATGGGTGGTTGGCGGACAGCGAGATATCTGTTCATCGAAGGTAAGTTTTCAATGAGCAGATATTCAGCAAAATCAGTAAATCAGTTTCAGGGTCACAGCAGGAGAAAAGTGAGAGTGTATGACAACGAGATGGCGGGCCGCCCCGGTGGCGCAGTGGTCTAAGCGATGGCCTCTGATCATTCGTCCGTAAGGGGTTCGGGTTCGAATCCCGGTCAGGCATGGATGTTGTGCTTGTCTTACGGTCCTGGCTCTCTCCCTTCCCTGGAACCAGTGACCCTAAATTAGGGACGGGCGACTGCTTATAGCCCATTTGAGTTGCTCACGGTGGTCGTTAAACCTCCAATCAAAAAAAAAAAAAAAAAAAAAAAAAAAAAAACGTCCGAAAGGGGTAGGAGTTCGAATCGCCCGGTGAGGCATGGATGTTGTGTTTGTCTTATGGCACTGGCTCTCTCCCTTCCCTGGAACCAGTGACCCTAAATTAGGGACGGGCGACTGCTTATAGCCCATTTGAGTTGCTCACGGTGGTCGTTAAACCTCCAATCAAAAAAAAAAAAATTCGTTCGAAAGGGGTAGGGGTTCGAATCGCCCGGTGAGGCATAGATGTTGTGTTTGTCTTATGGCACTGGCTCTCTCCCTTCCCTGGAACCAGTGACCCTAAATTAGGGACGGGCGACTGCTTATAGCCCATTTGAGTTGCTCACGGTGGTCGTTAAACCTCCAATCAAAAAAAAAAAAAAAAAAAATCATTCGTCCGAAAGGGGTAGGGGTTCGAATCGCCCGCTCAGGCATGGATGTTGTGTTTGTCTTATGGCACTGGCTCTCTCCCTTGCCTGGAACCAGTGACCCTAAATTAGGGACGTGCGACTGCTTATAGCCCATTTGAGTTGCTCACGGTGGTCGTTAAACCTCCAATCAAAAATTAAAAAAAAACAAAAAAAAAACGAGATGGCGGTTTTCTTTTTTTTTTGAGGTTTAACGACCACCGTGAGCAACTCAATGGGCTATAAGCAGTCGCCCGTCCCTAATTTATTGTCACTGGTTCCAGGGAAGGGAGAGAGCCAGTGCCATAAGACAAACACAACATCCATGCCTGAGCGGGATTCGAACCCGGACCCCTTACGGACGAATGATCAGAGGCCAGCGCCTTAGACCACTGCGCCACCGGGGCGGCGAGAGAGATGGCGGTTCATCGAGGGAGATTTTTCAATGTTCAGGTATTCAGTCAATTCAGTTCCAGGGTGAAGGGTGAAAAGCGAAGTTGGAAGTTTAAGAAGGGGCGGTTTAAAGAGGTTTGATAGTACGTATTACATTTTTCTTCGATATATAACCCTATAATAATCTGTAGTTAATAACTACTGTTCTCTGATTAAGCTCATTAACGAGTTTTCGATCTCTAATTAATCTGAAATTTGCTATGTATATTGAGAACAAAATTTTTTTGAATGTATTGCTGTTTTTGTTTTGCAAAACCTACTTCGTCAGTGACGCTGTTATTTTGAGGACTGAGAACTTGATTCTGTTTTTTCACCAGAGTGATGACGATGGCATATTCCAAAAGGCTGAAGAAGACGAACGCAATGCAGACGGAGAGCCAGATATTGAGAGCGATGATGTAAGACACACTGGGCATTGTGGAGCTGTATTGTTTTGTGATGATTGTCAAAAGGCTGGTCACTCCAAGAGTTATGCGTGCTGGGACTGCTTCAGGCGGTATCCAAAAGGTCAGCATAGACATAGAGACAATGAGTATTGTCGGTATGTATGTATTGATTACAAAGTAACCGCTTCTCCTTCGCATATGAAATGAAGCCTCCAAACAGGAAAACGTGGCTGGAAAAAAAAATTAAGAGTTGAGAATAGTGTCTTAAAATTAGCGAAAAACATCTTAAAGAACTTCAACTAAGAAGAAAGCTTTAGAGAAAAAATGACTGAGAATTTTTAACTCGCGAAAACTTAACTGCGTGCATGTTTTTTTTTATTGGAGGTTTAACGACCACCGTGAGCAACTCAATGGGCTATAAGCCGTCACCTGTCCCTAATTTAGGGCCACTGGTTCCAGGAAAGAGAGAGAGAGACAGCCGGCGCAGTAAGTCAAACACAACATTCATGCCTCACCGGGTTTCGAACCCGGACCCAACTCGGATGAATGGTCATAAGCCATCGCTTTAACCACTGCGCAACATGTGCGGCTGCGTGTATGTTCCTGTGATACACATTACGGAAAATCAACTTGATTTCCTCAGCGCTGCTGGCATCAGTGGCGTAGCTAGAAATTTCTTGGGGGGTCCATGGATTTGGTTCATAGGGCAAAGCCTGCAGGAAAAAAATACTCCAAGTGGGAATAATCCCAAAATATTATTTAAAAAGTCAAAAAAAGAAAAGAATATTAGTGAGAAAAAACTTTTTTTAATATATATATATAGCGCTTTAAATTCGTACTTAATCCGCCTCAAGATGAGGGGTCCGGACCCGAAGACCCCCCCCCTTGGCAACACCTCTGCTTGTCACCGTGTCCATCTCTGGCTTTGAGGAAAGAACGGCGACAATCCCAAGAACGCGTCGTTTTATGGAAAAGATACGATACGTGCTGCAACGATATGTACGCCCGTATCGTTTCACCAATCTCACGATGGGGCCATACGTATCGTTACAACGGAAAAGAAATGACCATGATGATCATATGTAGAGGATTTTAGGAAGGGAGTGTCTGACCCCAAATCTTTAACAACCCTTAGAAATAGGAAGCTAGGCGATTTGGGCTAGATTGCCTGATAGGAAAGTGACACGGAAGCGAAGTAGAAAGAGGGAGGAAGACGCCCTTATTTATTACCAGGGGGGGCAGTACCCGGAGTCCGACGGCTTAACGTGCCCATCCGACGCACGGCGGATATTTAGTGGATCGAGCGTTACCTACCTGGGATCGAACCTGAGGTCCTTCCCGTGGCAGTCACGAACGTTGCCCACTAGGCCACCCACGGCCCCAACGGAAAACAATAAATATTGTACGAAATTATAGGTTGAAATGAGAACATATTTTGAGTCAAAATAATATGAGATAATATGAAATGATACAATAATTCAAACGTTCATTGTCAGATGAAATTTTTAACTAAGGGCTTATAATAACTTAAAATCTAAAACATTGGGTATGTGCAAAAGTTCTACCCGTTTTTGTAATAGATGTAAATTGCGATCGGAATAGTTACGTCATGGATGGCGCTGCGATGCCGAATTTTCGGCCAATAAAGCGTGGAGTAGTAGGGCATATAGATGCACTAGGTTTGTCCGAGTAAGTCATTCGTAACGGAAATCACGGACGGTGTAACATGGCATGCGATAAGGTGCACATCAGAAATTCTTTACTGTACGAGTTCGATAAAGGCAGTACTGCAGCCGCGGCTTGCGGTAACATCTATCAAGTGTATGGAGAGGATGCAGTTCATGATAGCACATGTCGCCGTTTGTATCGGAAATTCCGGGACGTAGACAGAAGCTGTAAAGATCAACTACGTCCTCGACGTCCATCCGTTGTTTCTGACGAGGATGTGGACCAAGCCATAACAAATGACCCAAATCCAACCGTTCAGGCGTTAGCGAAAACGTTGTCGGTACACAGAACAACAGTCGAAAGACGGATACATGCGCTTGGGTTCATCACCAAGTTCGATAACTGGGTTCCGCACCAGCTTTCTGCAAAGCAACGAGAGGAGATTATTCGTACCTGTGTTCCTTTGTTTTCTCGTCACAGAAATGAACCGTTTTTG
This sequence comes from Macrothele yani, assembly GCA_039090855.1. Lineage (NCBI taxonomy): Eukaryota > Metazoa > Arthropoda > Arachnida > Araneae > Macrothelidae > Macrothele > Macrothele yani. The sequence continues at coordinate 154,687,995 of CM077011.1, forward strand.
GGACGAATTGTAACGGGTGATGTGAAATGAGCACTGTGCCGTAATGTAAAGCGTCGACGGACTGTGTGCCAAAGTGTGGATCCTGCTCCATCCACCTCAAAAGGAGGACTGCATCCCAAAAAGGTTTTGTTGAGTGTTTGGTGGGATGGCCTGTAACGTACCAGGAGATGTGACGTACCTGCCAGAAGGACGCACACGACATAAAGGCAGATAGGAATCAGAATAAAACGTCCGCGTAGCTCAATTGGTAGAGCAACTTATTCCGGAATGAGGGGACCCGGGTTCGAATCCTGGCGCGGATAAAAATGACGGAGAAATTTACTTCGTTATAATGACACCCGAACTATCCGGATGACCCGACCGTTCAAAATCTCGCAATGGTGTGATGTTACTTCCACACCGCGAGATAGGAAAAATAAGAGAATCCCTTCTCCAGCACTTCGAAAATAAATAAATAAATAAATAAAAATGAAGGGGAGATGATGTAACGTACTAGGAGATGTGACGTACCTGCCAGAAGGACGCACACGGCATAAAGGCAGATAGGAATCAGAATAAAGCGTCCGCGTAGCTCAATTGGTAGAGTGACTTATTCCGGAAGGAGGGGATCCGGGTTCGAATCCTGGCGTGGACAGAAATGACGGAGAAATTTACTTCGTTATTGGCCATGGAATCGATTGCTGCCGTGGACAACCTTGTGAAGGAGAATCGCCGAATCACCACCCGCAAGCTTGCGGCAACATTGTCTGTGCGTAAGGGAACTGTTAACATCATTCTCCATCGCCGATCGGGATACAGCAAAGTTTGCGCACAATGGGTCTCCAGCATCTCCAGTAGGAGCAGAAGACTTGGCGAATAGGTGCTTGCCTGGAGCATCTGGATTGTTACCACGCAGAAGGGGACAGTTTCTTTTCAAGATTGTGGCCGCAGATGAAACTTGGTGCCAGCCTATTTTCTTAAATAAAATTTGTTGAAAACCACTTCGATCCGGCCGCAAAACGGATGAGTATGGAATGGCGGCATCCCAACTCTCCACGCCCGAAAAAATAGCTCAGTCCTCCTTAAGAGCTGGAAAAGTGATGCTCTCGATTTTCTTTGATGTGAATAGCCCATTGCTGTTAGATTGGCTGGACGCAGGCAGTACGGTCAAGGCAACCTGAAAACGGCCATCAAGCGTAAGCGACCCGGTATGTTGTCAAATGGGGTTATTCTGCTGCACGACAATGCCCGCCCGCATGTGGCGACTTTGTGCCAAGATCTGCTGCTGAGCTTCCGCTGGGAGGTCCTCGACCATCCTCTCTATAGCCCGATCTGTCGCCCTGCCACTACCACATCTTCGTGCCACTGAAAAAAAAGCTCTCAAGAGACGCCGGCTCCCTAACGACGCTGAGCTCCGTGACACCGTTGAAGACTGGTTCCACAGCCAACCACAGACGCTCTTCGTTCAGGGCATCCACAATCTCGTGCCGCGCTGGGACACTTGCTTGAACAGACAAGGTGTAGCGGGTATGTAGCCCATGTATCACTCTTACTTCCTATATGTTCACATATTCCAACCTATAAACCCTTACGGCAAAAAACCGTCAGTCTCAGTTTCATTTGGGCGACCCTTATACACCCTTAGCGGGAAAACTGCATTATTTTGAGAATAAAATATACGCACAATGCTTTTTGTTGTGAATGCGATCTGATCAAAAAATTATTTTTTTCAGTCTGGTTATTACAGTGTTAAAGAAATTATGGTAGGTTGCGCCAAAAAATGGTGCTACTCCAGCTGCACCACTTTCTGAGAAAAGATACATAATCGTGCTTTGCAAACCAATTCAACAACGTAGAATTTTCACCATGTTATGGTGCAATGTTGCACACAAAGATGTGCCATGTTTCTGGGTTTATTTTGCACAACAGAATGGTGTATCTTTTCTAAAAAAGTGGTACAGCTGGTGTAGCACCATTTTTTGATGCAACCTGCCAAAAGATTTTCAACAGTGAAGAAGTGAAGTTACCGTTGAAAATACAGATACGCACGTACTCTCTGTAGTGGTAAAACTGTGCTTTACACAACAATTATTCCTCAAAATAGAAGATATGTTACTCAAAAAGGACTTTTTCAAACGGAGATATTCTGAAAAATAGAATGTTGATATCTCCTCCGAACTGGATATTATTTGAAGCAGGAGTTCGCGCAAAATGGTCTTCGTGGTAAGTGATATCCGAAGGAAAACATAATTTTTTAATCTGAGTTTAGAAGCATCTGTAGGGAAAAAAATTATATTTTGAGGTCAATAGTACATTTACATCCCCTAACGGAAAGATTTTTCATCGGAAAGAGTTCGAAAGGTTGTGAAATTCAAACCCCGTCTCTGCTGGTGGTGAACACAAATCCACATCCTTCTTCTCCGGAGCTGAATGCTTTCACAGTTAAGCTACGCCAGCTAGGGTTTATCACTGCTACTTGCCACCTTGACACGTGCGTCACTTCTATAGTACGCCACAAGGTTTGGATCTTCATTCTCAGAGCTAAAGGTTTCCAATGCAAAAAGAATTAGTCAAGTCTGAGTAGTAAATGCGAAGTTATAGTGCTCACAGACGGACGGACCTAATTATACCACAAAAAGGTACTTTACCCCAAAAAAAGACTAATAAAAATGGCCGAAACAAAGGAACTATTTGTTACTGCGCATGGTGACAAAACATCTCGGCACCAGAGATGGAAACGGGTCACGGGTCAGCGGGTCGGGTTAAGGTGTTCCTGACCCAATTTCGACCCGGTTTAATTTCAGTTTTATTTTTGGAAAAAAAAAAAACAATTTTTGAAAGAAAAATGCATACTCTGGAATTTTGAGCTCGATGCTGGGGCTAGCGGAGTGAAAAATGATTTGTCATACAAAAATATTGCCGTCTCTTTCTTAAAGCAAAGATTTCCACCGACTGACGATACTTCCGTTGCGTTTGTCTCAAGCAAGACACAGGCAAATGTCTATTGTCTGCTTCTCTGGTGATTCATTTTCTCACAACCCGCCTGGTGTGAGAAAATGAAACTTTTCATTTTCTCACACCACGTAACTTTTACACATCGCATCTTTTGCGTTGAGCATTCAGAGGTTTTCGTTTGACATGCTAACACATCCTGTTCCATTGCATGTCATGCCGGAATTAATGCCTTATTTGTTAATATGGATGAATTTAATATTAAGAAGAGTGAAAAATGCGTCGAGGGCTTCTGATCATTCGTCCGAAATGGGTCCGGGCTCGAATCTCGGTGAGGCATGGATGTTGTCTTTGTCTTACGGCACCAGTTCACTCCCTTCCCTGGAACCAGTGGCTCTAAATTAGGAACGGGCGACTGCTTATATCCCATTTAATTGCTTTAGGTGGTCGTTAAACTCCCAATCAAAGAAAAAGGAAAAAAAAAAAAAAAAAAAAGGCCAACAAATACGTTCTGGTTGAAAACAGAAAGGGGAAAAGTGAATGCTGGAAATTTTTTCGTCTTATTAGGAAAGCAGAATATATTTCACAGCAACACCAGTTTTCACAAACTTGTGATGAGTTGCAAGTTTCCAAAATGTGAATTTTGATTTTAAGAGTTTTAGCAACACACAGCAACCGAAAAATTGTTATTCGGTCACCGCTGGGGAATCGAATCCCAGATCTCTCGATATCTAGCCGAGCGCGTTAGCCTTACAACACGGTGGCCAACAATCCACGGCGCTATGCGTGTTTATCTGTCAGCTTCTGACATCATATAAATCTGCAAGATCGGCTCAGCAACTGAGACGTCTCCATCTGGTGGGCATTAACGGCACTGGCTATATATTATTATAGGAGTTGAATCCAAAGGGCGAGATCCTCCAAATACGTGGCGTCAGTGAAAGAAACAAAGATTTATGATGTCAAAAGCTGACAGAAAAACACACATAGCGCCGTGGATTGTTGGCCACCGTGGTGTAAGGCTAACGCGCTCGGCTAGATATCGAGAGATCTGGGATTCGATTCCCCAGCAGTGGCCGAATGGCAATTTTTCGGTTGCTGTGTGCTGCTAAAACGTGGAAAGAGCGATGCATTTGTTTATTCACTGACGCCACGTATTTGGAGGATTTTTACTCTGAAATTAAATATAGAACAAGTTACTTAATTCACAAATTTTGACTGTAGTACCATCAAAAATAGGTGGAACAGCCTTAACATTACTGCAGGGGATCTTTTTGACTCTCGCAGATATATTTGAAAACATGTGTAAAACAGTTAGGTTATGATAAGAGCGATAGCTTCAACACTTTCTGTAAATAAGTGAATAAATGATACGTTTCCGTAATACTGTACATTTATGTGATTTCTATATAACTTCTATATAATCTACGATACCCACTGCAGAGAGACTTTTTGAACGCCCTGTGTACTGTATATACACAGTCGAGTCACATTATTGTGACCACCTCCTACTTTTGACGTCAACAGCGCGTAGCCAATGAAAGAAGGCCCTTGTCGTGAGCTGGCTTGGAGGGTATATAAGGGGTGCTGTAAGCATTCTGAAAACATATCACTCGGTGCTGTCATGGACAAAAGGAGCAATTTATCAGATTTGCAAAAAAGGATGATTATCAACTTTAAGGCCAAAGGGGGCAGTGTTTCCGAAACAGCGTAGTTTGTGAACTATTCGCGTGCTGCTGTGGTTAAAGTGTATCGTGATTGGAAAAATGGCACCATTGCGAATAAGCGACGTGGAAACTCCGCTTATTCGTAATGGTACCACGTGCCATTGATGTCAGAGTTGAACGTCGGCTTCGAAAATGCGTGAGGGCTAATCGACACGCTACAGTGGAACAACTCACTGGACAAATGAACCAGGGGGCTGCCGGAAGTGTATCTAAAACGATGGTTCAGCGAACCCTGCTGTGTATGGAGCTCCGATGCATACAGATGATCACTGTACCTATGCTAACGAAGGTGCATCGGCCGAAAAAGGCTTATATTTGCACAGCAGTATCGTAATTGGATCTCCGCTGATTGGCAAAGGATTGTCTTCTCCGATGAGTCACGTTTTCTGCTTCATCAAACAGATGGACGTTGGCATATAAGGCGAGAAACATCGGAGAACAAACACTCTTCAACCGTTGCTGGAAGAACACAAGCTGGTGGAGGCAGCGTTATGGTCTGTGGAATGTTTTCGTGGCATTTCCTGGGTCCACTCACACCTATGGAAGGCACTATGGACCGAATTCGTTATGAATCCATCCTTGCAAACCACGTTCATCCATACATGCTGATTTTCTTCCCTGGGGCGGATGGGATCTTCCAGCACGACAATGCAACGTGTCACACAGCTAGAAATGTCCGAGAGTTGTTGGAAAAACACGATGAAGACTTGAAAGTACTACTCTGGCCCCTAATTGCCGAGACTTAAACCCAATTGAGCATCTGTGAGACATCCTCAATCGTGTTGTTCGCTTTATGGATCCTCCACCACGCACCCTCCAGCAGCTGACAGATGCACTGCAGTCAGCATGGCTCCAAATACCTGTGAACACCTTTCAGCACCTTTTTGAGTCACTCATATCCCGTCTAGCTGCTGGAGGGTGCGTGGTGGAGGATCCATAAAGCGAACAACACGATTGAGGATGTCTCACAGATGCTCAATTGGGTTTAAGGCGGTTACTCGGTTACTCTGGATATTAACTGGTGGTCAAAATAATGTGTCTTGACCGTGTATATATATTTATACACGATCGAGTGGTGTATATATATACACATACACGGTCAAGTGGTGTGTATATACTGTATATGTATATGATTATGTATAATTATAAACTGAGTTTCGAATTTATAGTGCAAAGCAGATTTGTCCGGGTCAAGTTCGGGTGGGGTCCAGGTAGAGCCCAATTATGTGACTTCCGGGTCCGGGTAGGGTCCGGATCCAAAAATTTTGACCCGTTTCCAACTTTGCTCGGCACCCTATCGCTCCCCTGAAAGAACAGTCCCCATACATAGGATGGCTAGATTTTAGATCGTTCTGATTCACTTGTCTAGTGAACTGGTAACACAGCTGTCAGGTAAAAGAATTTAAAAATTGCACCCACAGAGTTTGTTTATTAAAAAAAAAGGGGGGGGAGAAAGAAAAGAAAAGCTTTTGGCAGCTTGCTGACTTAGTCTTCATTTTATGTTAGGCAGTTCACAGTCGCACCACTGCCATAACTTTGGTAACGTTATTTTAAATACACCAGACTGTGAATACTCAAGAAACGCCTATAGCGTATTAAATCCGTTTATTTTTGTGGTGTAATAAGCACAAAGATTCCCAAGCTTTCACACTCCATTGGGAGGCTTTTTCAAGCCAATGGTAGACATAAAAATTCATTTTTATCAAGACAATGGTAGACATAAAAATGCATTTTTATAAAGACAATGGTAGACATAAAAATGCATTCCTATGTCCACTATTGGCTTGAGAAAGCTTCCCAATGGAGTGCGAAAGCTTGGGAATCTTTGTGTTTATTACACCACAAAAATAAACGGATTTAATATGCTATAGGCGTTTCTTGAGTAGCCATAACTTTGTATTTCCTATTAACGTTTTAAGGTCGCAGTTGACATGTGGATGTTCTGCATCTTCAGGGTAAATACTACTGCACTGGTGATTAAGAAAAAATCCATGGCAAAATCATTTTTATTTTAAAACTTTTAAGTCTCCCCGTTGGTTTTCAAGATCGAGACCTGCTTTTGACTGCTTTAATCACGCTATACTCGGGATAAAACTAACCATACTACGAGCGCACGCTGGGAGATCCCTTTCATCAAAAAGATCACCTGGTTTTCCAGTATCTCTTCTCACTAATAGGATACAATGTGTAGAGAATCATCCCAGAAATCTTGGGAGTGTGCCACCGCGACGGGAGGCTGAACAAAATGAAACTTCCCACTGATCCTTCTATCAGCAATTTCTACCCACGAAGAAAAGAGATACGCTTGTGCGCCCCAAAGTCACTTAACTGAACCCCCCGAAAAAAATATCTGGCTGACTGACAGAAATGACAATGACGTCACCAAAGCATGAATATCTGTATTTCTTAGAAATGCAAGCGAAACTTAGGTCTTTATTTTTCAATGTATACCAAAGAGCCAAAATATTATGACCAGCGCATCTTTATACAAATCGAAGCAACTGCAGAGAACGACAACGCGTAAGAGGGTCATTGAACAGTATAAATAACAATTGATACTGAGTCAGTGTTATTCTTGTTCTTCAGATGGGAAAGGTAGCGGACTTAAGCGAGTGTGATAAAGGCCAAATTTCAATGCCCAGACGATTGGGTCAGAGCATTTCCAAGACGGAAAGGCTTGTGGGGTGCTCACAGTTTGCCGTTGTTAGTACCTTCCAAAAGTGGTCCGAGAAGGGAATAACTACGAACCTCCCTGCAAGGTGTGGGCCGACGGCGGCTTATCGATGCCAGAGGTGAGAGAAGGCTATCTTGTGTTGTTCGAGACAACAGAAGAGATACTGTGGCGTAACTCGCCGGTAATTTGAATGCTGTAGACGGGAGTAATGTGTCACAACACACAGTACATCGAATCGTGCTAAAAATGGGGTTGAGTAGCCGCAGGCAGCTCCGAGTGCCCATACTAACCTTGGTTCACCGTCAAAAGCGCCTACAGTAGTCTGCTTTCATCCCACTGCTCATCCTGGTGCCAACACTTCCCCAGGCAAATCATGCACACGTACCCGACCGGCCACATGAAGCAACAGGAAAAGAGATTGATAGGACCAATCGACGTTCTTCCAATCATTCAAGGTCCAGTTTTCCTGCGCAGCCCCATTTTCTGCGAGGTTTGATGTATTGTGTGTCGTGATACATTACTCGCGTCAGCAACATTCAAATTAGCAGCGAGTTGCGCCACCGTATCCCTTCTCTTGGCTCGTACCATACAGGATAGCCTTTGCTCATCTCTAGCATCAATGGGTCGTGGTTGGTCTACAGCTTGCCGGCGGTTCGTAGATCTACCCTTCTCGGACTACTTTTTGAAGGTTCTAACCACGGTTGACTGTGAGCATTCGACAAGTCTTGCCTTCTCTGAAATGCTCTGACCCAGTGGTCTGGCCATTACAATTTGGCCTTTGTCAAACTGGCTTAAGTTCTTTGCCTTTCCCATCTGAAGAACACTGATAGCTCAGTATCAGGTGTTATTAAAGCCGCTTCATGACCTTCAAACGCGCCGTCGTTTACCCGCAGTAGCTTCGATTTGCATGAAGACACGGTGATCATAATATTTTAGCTCTTCGGTGTAGTTAGGTGTTTGTCCTTTCACCACGCTTGCATGAGATTAGAAATGAACTTACCATAAGGCAACTACCGATTAGAAGTAAAGTAGTGGACACACAAACAGAGCTCCTTATAACGAAGTGAATTTCTCCGTCATTTCTGTCCACACCAGGATTCGAACCCGGATCCCCTCATTCCGGAACAAGTTGCTCTACCAATTGAGTTACGCGGACCTTTTTGTTCTGACTACTATCTGCCTTTATGTCGTGTGCGTCCTGCTGGCAGGTACGTCACATCTCCTGGTACGTTACATCATTTCCACCTTATTTTTTTTTTTTTTTTTTTTTATTTTTCGAAGTGCTGGAGAAGGGATTCTCTTATTTTTCCTATCTCGCGGTGTGGAAATAACATCACACCATTGCGAGATTTTGAACGGTCGGGTCATCCGGATAGTTCGGGCGCCATTATAACGAAGTAAATTTCTCCGTCATTTCTGTCCACGCCAGGATTCGAACCCGGATCCCCTCATTCCGGAATAAGTTGCTCTACCAATTGAGCTACGCGGACGTTTTGTTCTGACTACTATCTGCCTTTATGTCGTGTGCGTCCTGCTGGCAGGTACGTCACATCTCCTGGTACGTTACATCCTGTTCTTAACATACTGTATATAATGACTAGTAGTCATGCTCGTTCTCTGAACGGCGAATCTACAAAATCGTTTTTTGAACATAAAATTAAGGAAAGGAAAAAGTAATTTTGGGAAAGAAAAGTAATTTCAGATACATAACTGTCTTGCGATTTAGAACAAGGTCATGATTATCTTTAAACTTATCAACATTTTGAACAGTAAAGCTAAGCTACCCTTTTGAATATTTTGGTTTTCACACTTTTCTAAATATAGAAGTGGTAGAAAAATTAAAGCGGACAATATTCCAAATCCGCCATTTTGATGTTTTTGGTTCTCGTACTTTTGTAGGTTGTAACGTACCAGGAGATGTGACGTACCTGCCAGAAGGACGCACACGACATAAAGGCAGATAGGAATCAGAATAAAACGTCCGCGTAGCTTAATTGGTAGAGTGACTTATTCCGGAATGAGGGGATCCGGGTTCGAATCCTGCTGTGGACAGAAATGACGGAGAAATTTACTTCGTTATAATGGCGCCCGAACTATCCGGATGACCCGACCGTTCAAAATCTCGCATTGGTGTGATGTTATTTCCACACCGCGAGATAGGAAAAATAAGAGAATCCCTTCTCCAGCACTTCGAAAAAAAAAAGGGGGGGGGGAGATGATGTAACGTACCAGGAGATGTGACGTACCTGCCAGAAGGACGCACACGACATAAAGGCAGATAGGAATCAGAATAAAACGTCCGCGTAGCTCAATTGGCAGAGTGACTTATTCCGGAATGAGGAGATCCGGGTTCGAATCCTGGCTTGGACAGAAATGACGGAGAAATTTACTTCGTTATAAGGTATCCGGACGTTAAGACATATCGGCATGCCAATTTTCACATTTGTAGATCATATAGAAGGGATCGAACAATTCACGAAAAAATTCAAGCTGGCAGTGTACCAAAGCTGCCATTTTGATTTTTTTGGGTTTTCGACTCTAGGCATACGGGCGTTAAGACCTATTAGTATACGTATTTTCAGATTTCTAGGTCATTTTTACAAGTGGTAAACAATTTGCGGATGGAAACACTCGTATTTATCACTTTGTTTTATATGTATACATGTAGATGCACTGTGGGATGTAAGGCCAGGTGATTCGCAACATCACAGTATCTCCTTGACAAATGTCAACCCCGCCTTCTCGTGGTACATCCTGTTCCCACTAAAGGGGCTCTGACGACCGCCAATGGCTGTACAACTATATCATCGGGATTAGAGGAAATGCTATTCCACACTCACCAACCCGTTAGGCCAGCGTGGTGAGTTATGGCCAAGCCCCTCCAAAATGACTGCCCAACTTAAATCTTGGCCCTCAGTCTCCGGCAGCTGGAATGTACCTGGCCAAGGTACATTCCAGCTGCAGCTTCTTAGCCCTCTCTGACTTCATGTCGCCAGTGCGACATGAAGTCAGAGAGGGCTAAGAATCACCGGAGGACCGGACTAGGCTGCCATTTGATGCTGACCTTGGCTACTTACAATGGACGCTCCGCTCCGTATCTATCTTCTGATTCAAGACTTCTTGAATTGGAAAAGGAACTACAAAGGATCAAGTGGGACATCGTCGGACTAAGTGAGGTAAGGAGAAAAGGAGAAGACCTCATTGAACTGAAAAGTGGGCATCTCTTCTACTATCGTGGGACAGATACTGGCAGAACTAGTGGTGTTGGATTTATAATAAACAAGAAACTGAAGGATAAAGTTTTAGAAGTTGAAAGTTCCTCTGACAGAGCTGCACGACTCGTTGTCCAACTCTCAAGAAGATACCAGGCTCAGATTATTCAAACTTATACACCCACCACAAGTCATCCTGAAGAAGAAATTGAAGAATTTTATGAGGAAATTCGTCATCTAAATAATAAAGGCAAGCAACACTTGAAGATAATTATGGGTGATTTCAATGCAAAAATAGGGCAACGGCAACAGAATGAAACTTCAGTAGGTAAATTCGGTCACGGCAACAGAAACCAGCGTGGAAATACTCTCGTAGAGTTTACAGAGGCAGAAGAGTTTTTCATCATGAACTCCTTTTTCAAGAAAAAGCCGCAAAAGAAATGGGCATGGAGGCATCCCAATGGATGGACAAGTGAAATTGATTTTGTGTTAACAAGAAATTTGTCATGGAAGACTGCAGTGTGCTGAACAAGTTCAACACAGGTAGTGACAATAGAATGGTAAGATGTAAGATGCATCTCAATGCTAAACTCGAGCGTGGCAAGCTCATAAAACAAACAAAGTGTATTGACGTGACCAACCTTAAAAAGCATCATAATACCATCAAATTGGAACTGAGGAACAGATTCTCTGCTCTAGTAGGTCTAACATCAGAAGAAGTGGACATCTCTGAAGTTAACAGAAAAGTAACCAAAGCTCTTATGGAAACATAAACAAGATTAGCTGGGTCTAAGAACAAGTTGCACGTGAACAAATTATCAGGAAAAACCAAAATGTTGATGCTTAAAAAGGAAGAGAGATGATAACAGCTAAAGAAGATGTGACTTCCAAAGTGGAATATATAGAGCTATGCAAGACAGCACGAAAAAGTATCACTGAAGACGTAAGGAAATTCAACTGTGAGCTAGTGAGGAAAGCAATTGAAAACAACCAAAGACTTAAGATAGCAAAGGGACATCTCAGTAAGGGAAGAAAACAGATTATGGCACTGAGAAAAGAAGATGGTTCTATAACAAGAAATAGAGGCGAAATTTTGACAAGAGTGAAAGATTTCTACTCCAAATTATATGAAAGGGATGATACATGTACTCCAGACATCATGAAAGGTACCAGTACCAGAGTTCTTCCAGTACTCCCAGCAGAAGTTGCACATGCAATCAAGAACATGAAGCTGGGGAAAGCTCCAGGAGAAGATGGAATTACTATAGACATCATACAAGAAGCAAGTGGAGAAATTGAAACAGTACTCGCCCAAATTTTCACCCGATGCCTTAATGAAGGGAAGATTCCTGAGGATTGGAACAATGCTACAATAATCCTGCTACATAAAAAAGGTGACATTGAGGATCTCAGGAACTACAGACCTATCAGCCTCCTATCAGTGGTTTATAAAATCTTCACTAAAGTTTTTTAACACCGCTTGTAGGTAACACTGGACATGGCTCAACCGAGAGAACAAGCTGGATTCAGGAGTGGCTACAGCACTATAGATCATATCCACGTACTGAGAGAACTAATTGAAAGAGCGAGGGAATATGAACTTCCATTGTGCATGGCTTTTATCGATTTTGAAAAAGCCTTTGATTCAGTGAAACCATCAGCAGTTACAATGGCTTTGAAATCCTGCGGTGTTGAAGATGCATACATTAATATTATTAATAACATCTATGAAAATGCAAGTGCAAAGATTCGACTGTTTGAGAATACATCACACATAAAAATTGGAAAGGGAGTGAGATAAGGTAACAAAATATCTCCCAAGCTCTTTAATGCCAAGTTGGAAAATGTCTTTCAATCACTGAACTGGGAAAACAAAGGGATAAAGATTAATGGAGATTATCTAACTCACCTTCGTTTTGCTGATGATGTAGTCATATTTTGCAACTACTCCATCAGAGCTGCAGAGTATGATCCAGAAACTTGCTGACAAGAGTAAAGAAGTGGGATTAAAAATGAACTTTCAGAAGACAAAAGTGATGTACAATGCTTTTACAAGAAATGAAGATTTATCGATTGATGGAGAAAAGCTGGATATAACAGATGCGTACATTTATCTTGAACAGCAGATATCAAGTGAGGGTCACATTGATGAAGAAATTAATCAGAGTATAAAACTTTCCTGGAGAGCTTTTGGAAGGAACAGCATAATTTTCAAGAGCAATATGTCATTATGTCTTAAAAGAAAAGTATTTGATCAATGCATCCTTCCAGTGCCTACGTATGGTGCAGAGACGTGGACCTTAACTAAAAGAGACATACAAAGGCTGCAGACAACTCAAAGTAGCATGGAGAGGTGCAAGCTTGGTGTAACCAGGAGAGATAAGAAGAGAAACTCGTGGATCAGAAAAATGACAAGAGTGAAAGACATCATGATCAGAGTAAAATCCCTGAAATGGCAATGGGCTGGACATACTTCCAGAAGGACAGACCATCCATGGACAGTCGAAATTTTAGATTGGATTCCAAAGGACAGGAAAAACCTCTGAAGAAGACCACATGGAAGATGGGTGGATGAAATTCGAAAGCATGCGGGAGTAACATGGAGGAGACTGGCAGAAGACAGACCGTTGTGGAAGAGGCATGGATAGACCATCGTCCAGCAGTGGATTGATAATGGTTGACAATGATGATGATGATGATGATGAGATGCACTGTAAAAAAACATTCATTGATTCCAACAGTAATTTCAAGAACGTAAATCACATGCTTTCGGAATCTTTACTGAAGAAAACAGTTTTTTTTTGTTTCATGTACTTACCACAATCTATATCAGTATCACAGGTGTCAAGGTAAATATTGTTCACATTGAAATCGTAGTGAAGAAGATTCATCAACTTGCTCAATCTCACGGGTATGCTCTCTCTCCACACAAGCTGTAGCTCTGTGTTAGGATTCATCACTGGACACCGAAAGAAGAATATTTAATTTTGGGAAAGAAAAGTAATTTCAGATACATAATTGTCTTGCTATATAGAACAGGGTCATGACGTCAATGCATACTCTTTGACGTAAAACGGAGCAGGCTTTAGCTCCCTTTCATTTTAAATCAAAATTTCATGGGATTTTCACAGCATTTCAACGTTTTTGGAATAATTATCTTTAAACCTATCAACATTTTGAACAGTAAAGCTAAGCTACCCTTTTGAATAATTTGGTGTTCACACTTTTCCTAAATATAGAAGTGGTAGAAAAATTAAAGCGGACAATATTCCAAATCCGCCATTTTGATGTTTTTGGTTCTTGGATTTTTCTAGGTATCCGGACGTTAAGACCTATCGGCATGCCAATTTTCACATTTCTAGATCATATAGAAGTGATCGAACAATTCGCGAAAAAATTCAAGCTGACAGTGTTCCAAAGCTGCCATTTTGATTTTTTTGGTTTTCGGATTCTAAGCATGCAGGCGTTAAGACCTATTAGTATACGTATTTTCAGATCTCTATGTCATTTTTAGAACTGGTAGACAATTTGTGGATAGAAACACTCATATTTTTACACTTTGCTTTATATAGTATGTATACATGTAGATGCACTGTAAAAAAAAAATTCATTAATTCCAACAGTAATTTCAAGAACGTAAATCACATGCTTTCGGATACTTTACTGAAGAAAAAAGTTTTTTTTTGTTGCATGCACTTACCACCATCTATATCAGTATCACAGGTGTCAAGGTAAATATTGTTCACATTCAAATCGTACTGAGGAAGATTCATCAACTTGCTCAATCTCACGGGTATTCTCTCTCTCCACACAAGTTGTAGCTCTGTGTTATGATTCATCACTGCACTCCGAAGGGAAAAAGAAAGAAGGTAGTATCACAACGTAAATCGAGAAATCATTCCTGGCATATTTTTATTTTATATACTGATCTGTTATAACTATCAGAAAGTCAGTATAAGCAAATGAAAGTTAATATAATTTTTTCTGGAAAATCCCAGTACTAGTGTTGATGTTATGGACATCAAGTACAGTGCCTTTCCTGTACAAAAACCACAACAGAGAAAAACAATGTGTCGCATGACTTTTTTAATTCCAGACTGTTACATGAAATTTATTGTTGCGCTTCCGAGCAGATCTTGCACGGCGGCAGCCCGTGTTCCGCCGATATCAGTGTTGCGTTTCTGTGCCCCGGCAATTATGTGACCCCCCCCCTTCAAGGGCGTTCTTACTTTAATTAAACGCAGCTCTTATGAACGATATTAAACCCCCAGGGCTCCACAAACAACGTAAATGAATTTATCAAGTCCAACTTTTTTGGATTATCAAATCTAACTTTTTTGTATCTTTTCGCTCGCGGAGGCTGTAATTGAGGGCAAGCATTTGCTTGAACCAAATCTGACATTTAACTAGTATCCACAATTATATATAATTTATGACTACAAACTTGTGGTGTTGACTAAAGTAGAAATATCAACGTTTACCTCAATCAAAGGTTTATTATATATCGACTATAGTTTCAAGGAGCTTCTGGCTCGGCTTCATCAGAACGCTGAGCCAGAAGCTCCGCGAAACTATAGTTGATATATAATAAACCTTTGATTGTGGTAAACGTTGATATTTTTACTTTAGTATCCACAAGTCAGCTGGGAGGATTTCTGGCACAACATACACTTTAATTTAGAAACAACTGTTTGCATCATTTATGAAATCACATTGTTGCTGTTTGCAGGTCGCTACGACTAACGTTATGATTTCCAATAGAGTATTATGTTCTAGTCTGAAACAATTAATCAAACGTCCTGTCACAGGTATACTGCGCAGTTGGTAGTGACAGTGCCTTGTGTTCAAGAGGCAAAAAAAAAAAAAAAAAACCCGGTTATATACGGTTTTTGTTTCGAAGTAATCCAATCGCCTTTCGGTACCACACATTTCACTTAAACGAAATTTGGCGAAAATTGTAATCTCCTTGCCCGGCTCTTTTACTCTCCGACTCTACGTAACTCAGTATTTTTCGGTGAAGAGGGCGACTCATACCGTTCTCTCTCACACACACAAACAACCTTCTAGCGCGACGTCGTTGAGCAAAAGTTGAGGATCCGCGCGACCTCTCTCTTGGCGTTTCTCCTCTTCGTTGATGCGCCGAGACAGTCAGGGGAAATGATCGCAGACGTTACCTGCTGGACTTTTTTTTTTCGATTGGAGGTTTAAAAAAATGATTGATTGGACCTGGTGGTACAGAGACATGACAGAACAGGCAGACATGACAGAACAGGCAGACATAAACAGGTTACAGATATTTCACAGCAAACAAGTACAAATCATACAAGGTTTACAGCCATGGCAAATGATCGATTTACACAGATATAGCCAATGTTGATCATTTGGAAGAAGTATACATCAAACATGGATTTAACAGTATGCTAAATAATCAATGTACACAGATAACCAATGTTGGACAAGCAACACATTGAGAGCCAGTGCCGAAAGACAAACACAAACATCCATGCGTGCCGGAATTCGAACCCGGATCCATCTTGCGGACGAATGATCAGAGCCATCGCTTAGACCACTGCGCCACCGGAGCGCCGGACTATTTCTCACCAGCATTTAATGAACATTCTTCCGTGGACTTTCCAGAGGTCACAAAATTTTATTTTAACGAAAATATTTTGGTTTAAGAGGAATCTTTAATATACCGCCCCGGTGGCGCAGTGGTCTAAGCGATGGCCTCTGATCATTCGACCGAACGGGGTCCGGGTTCGAATCCCGGTGAGGCATGGATGTTGTGTTTGTCTAACGGCACTGGCTCTCTCCCTTCACTGGAACCAGTGACCCTAAATTAGGGACGGGCGACTGCTTATAGCCCATTGAGTTGCTCACGGTGGTCGTTAAACCTCCAATAATAAAAAAAAAAAAAAGAATCTTGAATATACACCAAGGAGCCAAAACGTTATTGCCAATGCATCTTCATGCAAATCGAAGCAACTGCAGGTAAATGACGGCGCGTGTGAAGGTCATGAAACGGTACATGATACTGATCTCGGCACGTCTGAAGGTCATGAAAATAGCACATGATACTGATCACTTCTAATCATGTTAATATTGTTCTTCAAACGGGAAAGGCAGCGGACTTAAGCGGGTTTAATGAAGGCCAAATTCTAATGGACAGACGACTGGGTCAGAGCATTTCGGAGACGGCAATTCTTGTGGGGCGTTTATGGTCAGCCGTGGTAAGTACCTTCAAAAAGTGGTTCGAGGAGGAATAACTTCGAACCTCCCTGAAAGGCGTAGGCCGACCACGGCTTGTCGATGCTACAGGTGAGACAAGGCTACCTCGTGTTGTACGAGGTAACCAACGCAACTCACCGGTATATAATTTGAATATTGGAGACGGCAGAAATGTGTCACAACACGCAATACTTCGCACCCTGCTAAAAATGGGGTTGAGTAGCCGCAGGCAGCTCTGAGTACGCATGATAACTTCGGTTCACCGAGGAAAGCGCCTACAATGGATACGCGAGCATCAAAACGTTACCTTGAATGATTAGAAGAAGGTCGTCTGGTCCGATGAATCTCGTTTCTTGTTGCACCTCGTGTTGTGCGTTGTTTATCTGGCGAAGTGTTGGCACCAGAGTGCACTGTGGTACGAAAACAAGCTGGTGGACCAAGTATAATGATTTGGGCAATGTTCCGCTGATGAAATTTGGTTCCAGTCATTTTGACCTTGACTGATTGAAAGAAGGTCGTCTGGTCCGATGAATCTCGTTTCTTGTTCCCCCTGTGGTGTGCGTCGTTTACCTGCGGAAGTGTTGGCACCAGAATGCACTGTGGTACGAAAACAAGCTGGTAGACCAAGTGTAATT
This sequence comes from Macrothele yani, assembly GCA_039090855.1. Taxonomy (NCBI): domain Eukaryota; kingdom Metazoa; phylum Arthropoda; class Arachnida; order Araneae; family Macrothelidae; genus Macrothele; species Macrothele yani. The sequence goes on from CM077011.1 coordinate 154,705,402, forward strand.
ATTTGGGCAATGTTCTGTTGATGAACTTTGGTTCCAGTCATTTTGACCTTGACTTATTGAAAGAAGGTCGTCTGGTCTGATGAATATCGTTTCTTGTTCCACCCCGTACTGTGCGTCGTTTACCTGCGGAAGTGTTGGCACCAGAATGTACTGTGGTACGAAAACAAGCTGTTTGACCAAGTGTAATGATTTGGGCAATGTTCTGTTGATGAACTTTGGTTCCAGTCATTTTGTACTTGACTGATTGGAAAAAGGTCGTCTGGTCCGATGAATCTCGTTTCTTGTTCCACCCCGTGGTATGCGTTGTTTACCTGCGGAAGTGTTGGCACCAGAATGCACCGTGGTACGAAAACAAGCTGGTGGACCAAGTGTAATGATTTGGGGAATGTTCTGTTGATGAACTTTGGTTCCAGTCATTTTGACCTGGACTGATTGCAAGAAGGTCGTCTGGTCCCATGAATCTCGTTTCTTGTTGCACCTCGTGGTGTGCGTTGTTTACCTGCGGAAGTGTTGGCACCAGAATGCACTGTGGTACGAAAACAAGCTGGTGGACCAAGTGTAATGATTTGGGGAATGTTCTGTTGATGAACTTTGGTTCCAGTCATTTTGAACTTGACTGATTGGAAGAAGGTCGTCTGCTCCGATTAATCTCGTTTCTTGTTGCACCTCGTGGTGTGCGTCATTTACCTGCGGAAGTGTTTGCTCCAGAATGCACCGTGGTACGAAAACAAGCTAGTGGACCAAGTGTAATGATTTGGGCAATGTTCTGTTGATCAACTTTGGGTCCAGTCATTCATGTACAGGAAACGACGACGTCTACCACCTACCTCTAACATCATTGCAGACCAGCTACATTCTTTCATGGCAAAGGTATTGCTCTATAGTGGAGCCTTGTTTTTGCAGGATAATGTTTCATGTCGCACTACCCGAATTGTTCGAGAAGGGTTCGCGGAACATGAGGAAAACTTCCAGGTATTGCCCTAGTCTCCTAATTCCCCAGACATCAATGCAATCGTGCATCTGTAGTTTGTGTTGAAACAGAAAATCCTATCTGCAGCGGCTTAACCACGTAACTTACAAGAGTTAAAGGATCTTTTGGTAAAGTGTTGGTACCTGATACCAGAAGACACCTTTAGAAATCTTGTAACTCATATCCTTCTCCGGATAAGAGCTGTTTTGGTAACACGTGGAGGACCAACATCATATTAGGAAGGTGGTCATAATGTTTTTGGCTGTTCGGTGTATAAGAAACAATGAACAAAAAAATACTTGCCGAACTTAATATCATGTCTGAACTACGCAAAGTTTTTCTTCTAATGTGGCTTCCTTTGCAGTCAGTCAGATCAGGTCTCAGATAAATATAATGTGTACAAAGTTTGAAGTGCGCGAGATGTTACACTGTTAACGCTAGATTTGCTCGATATTTGCTGCCTACCTCATAATTAGTCTATACTACTTCTTATTGTTGTTATCTTCACGTTCTTTGTTAGTTATCATTTATATGATAACATTATATAATCCTTGTTAACATTTGCTCGTTCGACGATTACTCAAAGTATTCAGTTGGTGTGTTGGTCAACGTTAAATCATTATCCACGTGTTGAACTCTGTTGACCTCATCGAAAGTGGATCGTCCAGGAGACTTCAAATAAACGTGCAGGCTGAAACTGCAAGTATTTTATATTCTTATTTATTCTAGTTATATCCTGCGTCAAATTAAGTGATTTTAGTTGTGTGAATCGCTTCTAAAATCGATACAATTAGCGAAGGAAAAAACAAACCGTAACCACGTCCACAAGAGCAAAGGACAAACAAATATTAATGGACCAAGAAGCTTAGTGAGCGTGCATATCCTGAGAATGATGACCTTGAGCAACGTTGGATCTTATCACACATACAAACAATTTTCTGCAGAATTAAACGGAGGGTCGATATTTGCGTGGCGACCAAAAATTTTATGCTTTAAATACAATTAGCCGTAGAGTCGGGCAAAGAATGAATTAGATATTATGGCGCTTCAGAAGTTATTGCTGCAAAATTTACCTTATTAAACGCAGCAATCAAGTTCGTCGGGCAGGTTCGATCGCTAAATCTTTGCTCCGAGAAGACGTATTTGAAAAATTATTTTTCCTTAGCATAGCTTTTGTTATGAAGAATAATTTCCTCAGTGTTTCCACTTTTTCATTTTTTCTAGCACCAGGGAACGTCTGCGTATATATCTTTGTGAAAGAGTTTATTCGATTCTAAAAATCCTTTAGAAAAAATCGTTTTTTTTTTATTGTTTTTTTTGAAGGACACTCTTCATTATGAAGAGTGCTTTGCACCAGGGACGTACATAAAAGTTTGGGAGGGGGGCACGAAAAATGGAAGTTTTTGAAATCCACCAAAACAAAATAAAAGTAGTGAAAAATAGAAGAAAAGATTAAAGTATTTTTTCTAACGTAAGTCACATTTGAACCAAAAACATTAAAGAATGAAGCGCTTTCGAGGGGGAGGGGGCAAGTCCCCTGCCTCTTCCTTTGCAAATACGCTCTTGCTTTGCGGTCATTTTCTTCTTTAAATAACGCACATATTTTCCACTTGGGCGAGTAAAGTTATATCACGTTGTGCTCTACATCTCTTCTTCTGATTGTTCAATTTGGAAATCCCTTTTGTCTGCGATATCTTCTACTGTGAGAAACGTTTTGTGCACAATTTGTTAAGTTCCGTAACATTCTTTTCAGCTGCTAATGGATATAATTAGCTATTTCTATTTGTAGATGTTTTATAGATTGTAGAAATGCAGATTTTTTTTTCTTTTGTAACCGATTCCATGAATTTCAGTCACCGCTCACACTGCGTGTTTTAAATTATGCGAGCCTAGGTGATGTAAGCGTATTCCTTTTTTACGCTTTCCAACCGTAGGTTGAAGAAGCGTATATGCTCCAGCTTTTTCCGTCCGTTTGTTCGTCTGTCTGTCGGCACGATAACTCACGTAAAAATGGTTCGATTTCGATAAAATTTTAATATGTGGTAGGGGACCACCAGGGGACGAACCCTATTGAAAATGGGTGAAGTGAGGTCAAAGGTCACGCCAAGAGCGGGATCCATACAATTGCCCTTATGCGTCATAACTTGCGTAAATATGGTTCGATTTCAATGAAATTTCAGTATGTGGTAGGGGACCACTTGGGAACAAACCCTTTTGAAAATAAATTAAATGGGATCAAAGGTCAGGACATTGGAGCGGGATGCATTCCATTGCCTTTATGCATCATAACTTGCGTAAAAATGGTTCGATTTCAATGAAATTTAAGTATGTGGTAAGGAACCACCTAAGAACGAACCCTGTTGAAAATGGGCGAAATGGGGTCAAAGGTCAGGATATAAAATCGGGATCCATTTCATTGCCTTTATGCGTCATAACATGCGTAAATATGGTTCGATTTCGATGAAATTTTAGTATGTGGTAAGGAACCACTTGGGAACGAAACCCTATTGGAAATAGGCGAAATGGGGTCAAAGGTCAGGATATAAAATCGGGATCCATTTCATTGCCTTTATGCGTCATAACATGCGTAAATATGGTTCGATTTCGATGAAATTTTAGTATGTGGTAAGGAACCACTTGGGAACGAAACCTATTGGAAATGGGCGAAATGGGGTCAAAGGTCAGGATATAAAATCGGGATCCATTTCATTGCCTTTATGCGTCATAACATGCGTAAATATGGTTCGATTTCGATGAAATTTAAGTATGTGGTAAGGAACCACTTGGGAACGAAACCCTGTTGAAAATGGGCGAAATGGGGTCAAAGGTCAGGATATAAAATCGGGATCCATTTCATTGCCTTTATGCGTCATAACATGCGTAAATATGGTTCGATTTCGATGAAATTTTAGTATGTGGTAGGGAACTACCTGGGCACAAACCCTATTGAAAATTGGCAAATTGGGGCCAAAGGTCAGGCAGGGCATAAGAGCGGGATTTATTCCATTTCCCTTATGAGTCATAACTTGCGTAAAAATGGTTCGATTTCGATGAAATTTTGGTATGTGGTAAGGAACCACCTGGGAACGAAACCTATTGGAAATGGGCGGAATGGGGTCAAAGGCCAGGACATAAAAGCTCGGGATCCATTTCATTGCCTTTATGCGTCATAACATGCGTAAATATGGTTCGATTTCGATGAAATTTTAGTATGTGGTAGGGAACCACTGGGCATGAACCTTATTGAAAATGGGCGAATGGGGTCAAAGGTCAGGAAGGGCATAAGAGCGGGATTTATTCCATTGCCCTTATGCGTCATAACTTGCGTAAAAATGGTTCGATTTCGATGAAATTTTAGTATTTGGTAGGGAGCCACTGGGGACGAACCCTATTGAAAAGGGCGAAATGGGGTCAAAGGTCAGGACACTGGAGTAGGATCCATCCCATTGCCCTTGCTTATCATAGCATCATAACTTACCCAAAAATGTTTCGATTGCGACAAAACGTTATCATGTTGTTCCGGAGGTATAGTGAACCGGTTTTGTTGAATATCAACGAAATGGGGTCAAAGGTCATTGCACAAAAGTAAGATTCATTCCACAGCCATTATTCTCATAACTTGCGTAAAACTGCTTCTATTGCGACAAAACTTTAGTATGTTATTCTTGAGGTGTACTGAACCGGTTCTGTTGAATATCATCGAAATGGGGTCAAAGGTCAGGACACAGGAACGAGATTTATTCCACAGCCATTATCCTCATAACTTGAGTAATACTTTCTGGAATGTTGGAAAGCGTATCATAATCAATGCATTGCATGTTTTTACTAACTTGTTTAAACTAATTTTTAGCTTTTCTAGAAATCTGTTTTGAAATATCTGTTTCATGTCGGAAAGGATTCAAAAGACGTGCTCATTACAACAGAAAATTCGGTGTCATCTTTCTTATCAGTCAGGGCCGTAGCTACAGGGAGGGCGGTTGCCCTCCCAGAATGGTCATTCGAGGGGCATAAATTCATTCTCTGGGGGATGTAAAAAACAGAAATTGTAACTAAAACAGAAATGTAACACCCTTTAGTATTTTCTTTTTTAAAAACTTTGGTTAGTCTCATATTCCATGCGGTTAACCAGGGTACATAGTAAAATACACTATGAAGTGTGAGCATATCACATCTACGAAGGGAATTTTCCAAAACAGTGAATGGAGGCATAGAAAACAATATGCTAATATGTCTAACCTCCATGACCTTTCCACATATGTCGTTGGGATGAAGAGCCAATTAATCATCTGTGCACTGTCGCAGAAAGTTCTCTGAGCGTTTAACCTTGAACGGAATGTTTCCAAGCCCTACATCCGATACTCATTCGTTCTGCGCTGGTTTCCTTTTTGTTCTGCATTTCTCTGGAGTGTTGTGTTGTTGGTGTTCACATAACATTTACGCTTTGTTTTGTATATACAACCTGTGGTTCTTGGTTATTTACACAGTTTTTACATTTTTAATAAAATCACGTCAAAAACTTGAAGTGTGATATTTGAACGATCATAATACTTTCCTATAATGGCGGTGTGTGAGAAAATAACAAGTTAGTAAAATCATGCAATGCATTGATTTTAATACGCTTTCCAACATACCAGAAATCAGTACTCAAGTTATTACTCAAGTTATGAGGATAATGGCTGTGGAATAAATCTCGGTCCTGTGCCCTGACCTTTGATCCCATTTCGATTATATTCAACAGAACCGGTTCAGTATTCCTCCGAAATAACATGATAAAGTTTTGTCGCAATCGAAACATTTTTACGTAAGTTAGATGTATAAGGGCTATGGAATATATCCCGCTCCTGTGCCCTAACCTTTGACCCCATTTCGCCCATTTTCAATACGATTCGTCCCCAGGCAAGACCCTACAACATACTAACATTTCATCTAAATCGAAACATTTTTACGTAAGTTATGACGCATAATGGCGATGGAAGTGATTCCGCTCCTATGTCCTGATCTTTGATCCCATTTCGCTCATTTTCAATAGGGTTTGTTCCCAGGTAGACCCCTGCCAGATACTAAAATTTCATCGAAATCGAACCTTTTTTACGTTAGTTATGACGCATAAAAGCAGTGGAATGGATCCCGCTATTATGTCCTGACCTTTGACTCCATTTCTTTCACTTTCATTAGAGTTCCTTCCCAGGCGTTCCCCTACCACATACTAAAATTTCATCGACATCGAACGATTTTTACGCGAGTTATCGTGCGGCCGGACATACGCACACAACGCGTGACATAATGAGGCAGATTGGAATCGCGACCATCTGCTCGCAAGAGTGTGACGTCATAAAACTTTAATAGGATCCACACACAACGCGTGACGTAAAGAGACAGATAGCGTGACCGCGCGCCAACATCTCAATCGCGAGATTGTGACGTCATAAGATTTCTAAGCATGGGCAACATTAATGGTACGATGCCATGACACTAAAAACGTGGTAATTCGGGGTGGTTATTTTACCCACTAACCGAATTTTCCTAAAGTCGAGATCAAGCTAAATCGATTTCTAGTACCAGAAAACGGTAGATTAACGACTTCATCAAAATCCTTAGAGCCGTTTTCAAAACAAAATTTACGTACATACAAGAAGTGCTCCATTAATAGTATGGGATAAGGGCGATGAAATGGATCCTGATCCTCTGTCCTGACCTTTGACCCCATTTCGTCCATTTTCAATAGGGTTCGTCCCCAGTTGGTCCCCTACGACATACAACAATTTCATCGAAATCGAACCATATTTACGCAAGTTATGACGCATAAGGGCAAAAGAATGCATCTCGTTCCTATGTCCTGACCTTTGACCCCACTGCACCCATTTTGAATAGGGTTCCTTCCCAGGTGATGCCGTATACCACATATAAAAATTTCGTCGACATCGAACCATATTTACGCAAGTTATAATGCATAAGGGCAATGGAATGGATTCCGATGCCATGTCTTGATCTTTGACCCCATTTCGTCCATTTTCAACAGGGTTCGTCCCCTAGGTGGTCCCCTACCACATACTAAAATTTCATCGAAATCGAACCATTTTTACGCGAGTTATCGTGCCGACAGACAGACGGACAGACGGACGGACAAAGCTGGAGCATATACGCTTCTTCAACCTGCGGTTGGAAAGCGTAAAAAAACACGTATTATTTGAGTGGAACTTGAAAGAGCGTAATTTTGAACTCGAAGGGGGCGTAATTTTGAACTCCAAGGGGCGTAATTTCAAGTCTCGAGCTCCCAAATAAGAAAAACTTGCTACGGTCTTGTTGTTAGCAAAATATTGTCAAAACCCAGAAGTACGATTTTGAACGATCACAATACTGTACTTTCCTATAACGGAGGTACGAGAATATAAAAACTACGTACTCCTTGGGAATTTCTGAGCTCAAAGTAGCGTAATTTCAAGTCTCGTCTACACCTCCCATTCTTTCCCAGATAAAAAACGATTGCTCCGACACTGTATGAGAGTCACTTCTGCCTCTCTTTTAAGAAAAAAAATTGATGTCAGCTACCTATAAACAAGACGATATGTCGCCTCATTCACCTTTTTCTGCAATATCATTAACAATAATATGGAAGCTGTCAACCTTGCTCCCTTGTTTTGACTTAGTATGCCCCTGTTAATATTAGGCCCTACGCTGTATTCGACGTACAAGCATGCAGAAGCGCCATCTTTTGTCAGTCATCTGTCGTTAGATTTTGTAGCTTGTTCTGCTGTCTAAAAGATAAAGACTTTTTCCTGATCAATGCAAGAGCTTTCAAACCTGCTTGTTATCAGAGTCAGAGATGGAAACGGGTCACGGGTCAGCGGGTCGACAATTTCTTGACCGGGGCAAACGGTCCAGGTCAAGGTGTGCCTGACCCGCTTTCGACCCGGTTTTATTTCCGTTTTAGTTTTGTAAAAAAAAAGATATTTCAAAGAACCCTTCAGAGGTCTTTGAGAAAGTACTTCAGAGCTTATGATCTAGGACCTCGCTGAGAAGGGTAAAGAAATGGGATTAAAAATGAACTTTCAGAAGACAAAACTGAAGTACAATACTTTTTATTTCCTTCGATGAGTACCGAAACCGAGGAGCGATTTTTCGACTGTGTGTTAAGAAAAATCGCACGAGGTTGGTCACTTCCTTTGCTTCTCTTTTCTCCGGCGATCAGACCATGCAGTTTCCTCTCTCCGAAACTCAGCAGAGGGGACGCTGTAGAATGGACGTGGGTAGCTCTCTTTTACCCCAGAAGGAACTTCGTCGTCGCTTGAAGCGGACGCTCTCATGTGGTTTCACGCAGGTCAGCGACCTTACGCCTCCTCGGAGGAGGAGACGTTTGCCAGTGGAGAACTTGGTAAGAGAAACAGATTATCTTAGCTTGGCGTATTTCCAACTGGGATTCGACGTGATTTCTTGGTTGGATGCAGGTTTATGAGAAGATTGACACTGTCTACGGGTATCGCTTGGTCAACGGCTGATGACTTCTGTCAATACATATAGCGGCTCCCTTCCAGCGGCGGTTGAATCGCTTCTCTACGGTTTCCAAGTCGGACATACCTGGCGGGTTTACCCCCAGCCACGAAGTATAATTTAATCCTTGTTTTTCCTCGTACCTATGAGGCTTACGGCTGCTCGTCAGGTACCGTGGGCTCTATCCGGTCTCGCCGGACATCGGCTTCGCAAATCCCGGGTTAGTACGGCTTACCGCTGCGTCGAACTCTCTTGCGTATTCTTTTCGGAGCCGTTTCTCTCCGTGCGTCTTACCACTGCGTACCGAGATAACTCTCTCTCTCTCTCTCTCTCTCTCTCTCTCTTCTGCCTCTTTTCGGCTATCCCCTGTCACGTGGCTTCATCTGCCTCTTTTCTGTCGACACTTGAGATTTCTCCCTTCTCTTTCGTACGGAGCGCCGTCGCTTCTGCTGGAATAGTTTCGCAACTGACCTTCGCCCCTCATAATCGTAATTTTCAGCGTTCCCTAGTTCCCTACAGATTTTTTGTCACTAATGACACACTTGAAATCGTATTTATGAGGGTCTGGGTGCCTCTCAGTTGCCGACTGGGTGGCCCCCTGTTGCTAAGCAGGCCCCCAAAGACGATCTCCTAATTCCTTTACTTCCAATCAGACAAAGAGAATTACAATACTTACCCAATAAAAAATTAGTTAATTTTCTAATTAATCTGCAATAGGCCAAATTTTAATTTAATCATCATCATAATTTAACCACGCTTATCGAGTCCGTCCCCCATTTTAAGAGTAATTAATTTAGACCCAATTTTCGTATCAATACGTTTACAAGAAATGAAGATTTATGGATTGATGGGGAAAAGCTGGAGATAACCGATACCTACTACATTTACCTTGAACAGCAGATATCAAGCAAAGGTCACATTGATGAAGACATAAATCGACGCATAAAACTTGGTCGGAAAAGCTTTTGGAATAAACAGTAAGATTTTTAAGAACAATATGCCGTTATGTCTTAAAATAAAAGTGTTTAATCAACGAATTCTTCCAGTGCTTACGTACGGAGGAGAGACGTGGACGGTGGACCTTAACTAAAGAAAACGTATAATGACTGCATACGACTGAAAGAATAGAGAGATGCATCTTGGAGTAATCAAGAAAGATAGGAACTCGTTGATAAGGAAAATGACATGAGTGGAAGACATCGTGATCAAAGTAAAATCCCTGTAATGGCAATGGGCAACATACAGGAGAACAGACCACCGATGAACAACCGAAATTTTAGACTGGATTCCAAGGGACAGGAAAAGACACAGAAAAGACCACGGGGAGATGGGTAGAAGCAGGAGACTGGTCCAAAACAGTCTGTTGTTGAAGAAACTTGGGGATACTTTCATTCAGCAGTGGATTGATAATGTTTGACAAAAATGCTGCTGCTGATGATGATATATTCAAATTTATTGTTCAAAGCAGATTTGTCTGGGTCAGTTCCGGGCAGGGCCCGGGTGGGGTCCAATTATGTGACGGCCTGGTCCGAGTCTAAAATTTTTGACCCGTTTTCCAACTTCGATCAGAGCCTCACAGTGTGCTGACTGCTACACAGCTTGTGCAGTCCACATTCACATGGACTTTCATATGTAGGACAGACCCGCAGGGCCTTAAATTTCCGTGTGAAGGAACAGAAGACCTACTTACGGAACTGTGAACTGAAGAAGTCGTCTATAACCCAGCATTGTCACGAAAATAACCATCAATTTTTGTTTGGAAACGCTACGTTCATTGATAAACCTGATTCAACTATCAAGCTTAGTGTATTAGAAGTTTTTCACGTGTATCGGAACTCTTCATGGCTTGTCAACGACATGACGTCGACTCCATTTTTTTCTTATTGGAGGTTTAACGACCACAGTGAGCAACTCAGTGGGCTATAAGCAGTCGGTCGTCCCTAATTTAGGGTCACTGGTTCCAGAGAAAGGAGAGAGCCAATGCCGTAAGACGAACACAACATCCATGCTTCAACGGGATTCGAACCTGAACTCCTTTCGGACAAATGATCAGAAGCCATCGCTTAAACCACTGCGCCACCGGGGCGGCGCCATTTCTTTCAAGCGCGTGGAAACAACTCACCAAAAACCGTGACCGTCAGAACTCTGATGATGTCACAATGATTTGAATGTTTACGCTTCCATTCGTCCTGATGAAGCCGAGCCAAACGCTCTGCGAAACTATAGTCGATGTATAATAAACCTTTAATTGTGGTAAATGTTGGTATTTTTATTTTATCTGAACACCACAAGTGTTGTAGTCATAAATTATATATAATTTTAAAATATGGTTCAAAGCCACAAAAAAATGGTTGACGAGTAATGTGGAATTTATTGTCCTTTTATAGTACACTGAAGAGCAATTGAAATAGAGATATCGAGTAATGTGGAATTTATTGTCCTTTTATAGTACACTGAAGAGCAATTGAAATAGAGATATCGAGTAATGTGGAATTTATTGTCCTTTTATAGTACACTGAAGAGCAATTGAAATAGAGATATCGAGTAATGTGGAATTTATTGTCCTTTTATAGTACACTGAAGAGCAATTGAAATAGAGATATCTGTCTAGTAAGATGTAGCACCACCTTTCGTCCTGATGACGGCGGCGATTCGTCTCGGCATAGACTCGACAAGACACCGGAAGCGTTGGGAAGCCGTACGGATCCACGACCCCTGAACAAGCTTCCACAGTTCACGAAGATTTGATGGAGGGATGGGGAGGGGGGGGTTCAGAGCCTCGAACATCTCTCTCGATGGCATCCCAGATGTGCTCGATGGGATTGAGGTCAGGTGACCTAGCTGGCCAAAAAAAAAATTGTATCCGAATGGTTGTTCATCCAACCATTCGGATACAATTCGGGAGCGATGGCACGGTGCATTGTCTTGTTGCAAGATGAGGTTCCAGTGGGATGTTGAAGACACACAAACGGGAGCAAATGGTCGTCCAGGATAACCCGGTAACGTTGACCTGTGAGGGACGATGTCACACGTACCAGGGGTCTCATTTCAGCCCACGTAAACAGTCCCCAGACGAGAATGCCACCCCCACCAGCTTAAAGAGTACCTTGCTGATAAGAAGGATCCATCGCTTCATGTGGTTTGCGCCGTACTCGTATCCAGCCATCTGCATGTACCAACGTGAATATCGACTCATCAGTCCAGGCAACATTTTTCCACATGTCTTCTAGGGTCCAGTGGCGATGTTCCCGCGCCCATGCTGATATCTGCACCCTGTGATGTGCGGTCAGCAGCGGTACCCTCGTGGGACGATGGCTTCTGTACCCCATAGCGAGGAGATGGTTCTGGATGGTGTGGCTGCTTACACGTTTTTGTGCACCAGTGTTAACTTGCCGAGTGATTTCTTGCACTGCGGCCCGTCTATCCGCTGTTACAATGCTAGCTAGCCGACGATGACCCCGCTCATCCACACGCTGTTGTCCACGGCAGTTGGACCTTGCAGGGATGGTTTTACCGAATTCGATGCACTCACGGTGCACCCGTGACACAGTGGCTCGTGAAAATCCCAGTGCCTGCACCACTTCCGAGATGGAGTGACCCATTCGTCGGGCCCCAACAATTTGCACACAATCAAATGCGCTTAGATCCTTCGTCTTACCCATACTGCGTCCAACTCTTACTGATTCCCGTCGCATCACTCCTTACATTGTCGGATCGCTGCATGTCGTTTCCGTTTACAGGGCCGCCCACAGCGCCACATTTGCATAACGCCAGCTGTCTCTAATTCAATTGCTCTTCAATGTACTATGTCTATGCTAACTGTAGTAAACTTTTCTCATCTATGGGAGATCAAATGTGGAACCAGGGATTCTTCAAACTTAAGAGCAATTCAATAGCTGTTTCCAATTTTAAAGAAGTTTTTTTGCAAAAAGGAAACAAAACTTAAACATCATTTCGTTAAACAGATCTTTCTTCGAATACATTAAATAATTTTAACTAAAGACTTTTTTTAACTGTTGACTTTGAAGACTCTTGTGCCACAGTTCATTTCACTCAATGTCATAAATCGTGAAAAAAATGGGGAGGGAGTGAGAGAAGCAAAGAAAGAACGTACGTCCCATAACTTGTACTTTGCAGTTCTGAGTATCATGCGGAAAACTTTGCAAATGCATATCACAACTCAAATCAACAGTAAGCCTACAAAGAGAACGTAAAAGAATAATATTAATATTCGCTACGTTACTCTTAAGCATACAAAGTAAAGTCAATGAGAAAAACTGACAATAAAAGCAGAAAATTTAAGTACTTCAGGAAAAAGGAAAAACAATCTTTTAATCATGACAAAAATGTGGCATTTCTGAAAAAAAATTCGTAGGATCATGCTTCTTAAAATATAGTACTTAAAATTATTTCCGTTAAATTTCACTTACATAAAAATGTTTTTCGTGATTTTTTCAGAATTCAGTACAGCGCTTAAATGGTGCTAAATATCTCCAGAAAACTTTAAAAAAAAAGACTCAGAAATGTTTCCGATATTTCCTTAATGAAGATCAATTCAACAGTCAGAAAAAATACAATTGATTAAAAAGAATATCGTATCGTTTTACACTGTAATTGTCTCCATTCAGGAGTAGTTTTGTTTAATTTGTTTTCGTGTTTAACGATCACCATGAGCAACTCATAGGGATATAAGCTGTCGCTCATCCCTGATTAAGGGTCACTGGTCCCAGGGAAGAGGCAGTGCCAGCGCTGTAAAACAAGCACACCACCCGTGGCTGATCTGGATTCAAACCGAGGTACACGACTAGCGAGAAACTTACGTATGAATCTGACCACTCGGAAATTCAGTAGTGGACGGATTGGCATGCATAACAAGACATATGTTCAAGGTAGTGGCATCAGTAAAATATTCTATTTACAAGTTAACTACGTGGTAATTTAGCGAGATACAATAAAATAACTGGAAAACTTTTAATGACTAAATTACATGCCTCAGCCGCTGTGGATGCCTACAGCAAACTGCATCAAAGTGTCGAGGACGGGCATTTAAAGGAACGCGCAGGAGACGTCTCTCCGTCGAAACGAGCCCTATCAGCATATAGACGTGTTTGGCTCAGTCGATTGTAGGCTTGTGAAAAGTTGGCAGGTTTACTTAGCGGATCGTTTGAGCACAGTCGATTGTAGGCTTGTGAAAAGTCGGCTGGTTTACTTAGCGGATCGCTTGAGCACAGTCGATTGTAGGCTTGTGAAAAGTCGGCTGGTTTACTTAGCGGATCGTTTGAGCCCAGTCGATTGTAGGCTTGTGAAAAGTCGGCTGGTTTACTTAGCAGATCGCTTGAGCCCAGTCGATTGTAGGCTTGTGTGAAGCCAGTTAGTCTACTCCTCGCCTCGCTTGAGCCCAGTCTATTGTAGGTTAGTGTGAAGTCGGTTCGTCTATTCCTCGCATCGCTTGAGCGCAGTCGGTTGAAGGCGTATGCGAAGTCGGTCGGTCTATTTCTCGCATCACTTGAGCCTAGTCATTTGCAAACTTCTGTAAAGTCGGTTGGTCTATTCACTGCATCACTTGAGCCCAGCCGATTGTAGGCTTGTGTGAAGTACGTTGGTCTACTCCTTGCATCGCTTGAACCCAGTCGGTTGTAGTCTTATGTGAAGTCGGTTGGTCTACTCCTCGCATCAATTCAGCACAGTCGATTGTAGGTTTGTGTAAGTACGTTGGTCTACTCCTCACATCACTTGAATCCTGTCGGTTGTAGGCTCATGTGAAGTCGGTTGGTCCACTCCTCGCATCAATTCAGGAGCTCAGTTGGCTGTTATGTAGGTTTGTGTGAAGTCGGTTAATCTACTCACCGCATCGCTTGAGCCCAGCCGGTTAGTCTACTCACCGTATCACTTGACCCTAGTCGGTTGTAGGCTTGTGTGAAGTCGGTTGGTCTATTGGTCTACTCACTGCATCGCAGCTCATATGGGAAGTGGCGCCAGAAAAATGGACGCTGTTGGCAAAACAACATCAAACGGCATCATAAAAGAACAAAGACACATTTCAGCACATTTAGATTGCTGTATTCATCGTCAGGTTGCTGAACATCCAGCTGTAATCGTAACGACCATTCGATTAACCGTGCCTGCTCATCGCATCGCTTGAGCCTATCGTCTAGTTCGTGATGGGGCCCTGAACGGCCTCATCATAAACCAGACCATGGGCAGGATAATAAGAAATGTAGTGGTGTGGTGTATTGCATTGACTGACTTTGATTGAAAATCAGCACAGAGTTCGATTCGGCTAGTATCGAAATATAGCTACCTCGCAAGAGGAATAACAACATGGTGTCTTCAGTGACCAGCGCAGGTTCTTTCATGGGTGCTGACGATCGTGGCATCCACCTGTGGAGAACTAATAGGCATCGGGTAGATAAGAATTCTTCCGCGAGAGCGGTATATAGATAATCAAGGTAAGATGCTATCTTATTATACACTGGTGTGCAAAAATTAAGGACGAAGAGGAGAAATTAGCATAACAGCGGAACGAGCAAGCAAAACGGACCGAAATACCACTAAGGAGATAGACTAGGGTCCGGTACGGTAGGGCGTGCGCATATATGCAGCATGACGTAGGGGGGGGTTGAAATGGTATAAAGCACACTGGCGGTGCACGCTCAGCAATTCGGTGAAAGCTATTGCACGGTGTACATCGGTTTCAACGACGTCGAGTTGCTGCAACAGTGTGATATGGCCAACAGGCAATCCAGTAGACGACATCTGGATGACTTTAACTGAGGTCGCGTCATTGGGAAGTTGGAAGAAGTTCGAAGTGTGACTAGTGTGCCCGAGGAGTTCGGGATCGCTCACAGCATCGTTTCACAAGCTTGGAGAGCATTTCAAACGACAGAAACAGCTGTCCGAGAGTTTAGCAGTGGTCGTCCCCGAGCAACCACGGCGGCGGACGACCGGTATATTGTCCTACAGGCGAGAAGAGACAGACGGCAGAAAGCGGGAGAAATCGCAAGGCACATGCAACAGACAACTGGACGTCCGTTATCGCGTTTTACGGTGGCCAGGAGGCTGCACAAAGGTGGTCTATTTGCACGACGACTAGTACGGTGAGTGCCATTAACGCCTGCACATCGGAGACGGCGATTTCTGTGATGCCAGGAACACAAGAACTGGACACATCAGCAATGGGGTCGAGTTCTCCTTACGGATGAGAGCCGATTTAGTCTGACGAGCGATTCTGGACGTATACACATCTGGAGAGAGCAGGGGACACGCAATCACACATTCAACATCATCGAAAGGGACCGGCTTGGAGGTGGCGGAGTTCTCGTTTGGGGCGGTATCATGCTTGGTAGCCATACTGACCTCCGCATCTTTCAAGAAGGTTCAGTCACTGGTGTCCGCTATTGTATCGAGGTTTTCCTGCCTCACGTGCGTCTGTTTAGAGGTGCTGTGGGTCCTGAGTTCCTCTTCATGGACGACAACGCTACACCTCATCGTACAGCGGCTGTCGCAGAGCTGTTGGAGAGTGAAGATATTCAACGCATGGATGGGCCCGCAAGGTCTCCGGACCTAAATCTAATTGAACACGTGTGGTACCTTCTCGGGAGACGCTTGGCAGCACGTCACCAGGCGCCAGCAACGATTCCGCAGCTGCGATTGGCGCTACAAGAGGAATGGACCGCGATGCCTCAACAGCTCCTTGTCAACCTCGTCTTCAGCATGGACAGACGTTGTAAATCCTGCAACGCAGTCAGGGGTGATCATGTCCCCTACTAAAGACTGGATTTTTCTTGGCCGCCGCCTGTCACATGGACGTTTCTGTCTCCTATCCAGTTGTGCTCGAAGATACCTTTTCAATAAAGTGCCTTTCAATCCTTTGGATTCCTTGTTTGGACGGTTTTGCTCACTTGTCCCATATTCTTACATCTTGGGGATCTTATGGTATGATTTAAGTCGATGTGGAGCAGTTCTGCATGTCGTTACATTTGGAAAACCGACTCGTCCTTAATTTTTGCACGCCAGTGTATAACCTTTTCCCAGAGGGTCTCCACGCTTGGGGTGCCAGTTACCACAGCAAGTCGCCCCTGGTATTTCTAAAAGGGACTGAGGCTGCTTAGCTATATGCGACGACGTCATACGGGTAGCTACATTACCGTTTATGGAAGGTACCCCAAATACCATTTTATTTTTCAGCGTTAAAAGCTCTCTTACCTACTGCTAATTTTACCAGCACGCATCTTCGAGGCATCCGAATGATTTCAAGTCTTCGACGATATGTGTATCTCTCGCCTATTGTGACGTATTTCTCTAATTTAACCTTCCTTTATGAGTTTGCGTTCTGATGTATATTATATTACTTCTCCGTTATTTAAACGACACGTTAACTTTTCCGATTTTCTTATACCTTTGGGCAACGACCTACAGTGAGTCAAATGTAAATGAAAAGCCTCACCAAGTGTAAAGAGACGTGTGCGGTGTACGTAATACGATATCCTACTTAAAAGAAGATAGCATCTTACCTTGATGATCTGTACCCCGAATAAGTTTTATCTATGAGACTGATGTGATTCAATCAACGAAGCTCTTTTAATTCTTCAAAGAGGAACTGTGTTGGTGATTAAAAGCTGTAAGTCAACAACACAGAAGCCTAATAAACAAGTTCTTAGAATATAATGTAAGTTCCATTTCCTGCTACATCGATCCCTGTGACAGTTAGGTGTTATTTAAGTGTTAGTATTAAGCATTTAGAGTTTAAGTGATCAGTTTTTTAACAAACAATCAGCAAAAACACAAACCTTGAAACATTATACGAGTACGATAGAACATGTTTGGGGCATCATTAGATGTCCCTTGAAATGAATGCTCTTCACGACCTGCTCGGAATGCAGCTTTAGAAAATTAAGGCCAACCTGTACATTAATTCCTATGAAACATCCATCAAAACTAATGTTTCATATCGTTCAGTTTGTCCCTGGCATTTGTTTCAAAATTCCGAAGTTCTCAGGGCTTTTAACTTCAAAGACATTTTCAAACCTACCAACAGAATAAGCTTCTCTGAAAATTTCATGGGGAATTTCCAAAATTCTCTGTAAGTGGGGTATTTCAGATTAGTCAGAATGGCAGAGGCTTGTGTTTCCGATTGGAGGAACACAAAGCTTTATAGCGTATACTCTAATTTAACTTTCATTTTTCGTTGGCTTTCTCTTCGTACATTTTGAATTCTTTCTATGGATTTAGATCGGCCAACACTTGGACATTCTGCTCCTAACCCTAGGCCTGGACAGACCTTTCAGTGAGGCAAGGCACTCGATCTTTCTGAAACAGGAAGAGATCTGAGTCATGGTACTGCCACAGTATAGGTAGGGCGTAATTGTTCCGAATGTGTACGTACCTGGCGACCTTTAGGCTGAAGGGCACTACAGCAAAAGGACAGAGTATTTCCTAGCAGAACAGACCAACACCATCACAGATTCCACATCAAAATTCACTGTACAGACAATGCACTTAGTCTGACAGCATTTCCAGGGCAAACTCCACACCGAAATACTGGGTTGGTGCGAATGAAATGTCAGGCGCGAACAAGCATTGGAGACAGGCCCCTACCACAGCAGAATGAAACCCACCCACATGTTTTGCGGGTATTACGTCATAGAGTTACTATAAATAGCTATCACGTGTGTGAAGAACAAGGTTCAGGCTTGGTTTTTTTGGCCGTAGCGTGTCTTGCAAAGGAAACATGCAGACGCCTGATTTGAGAGTCATCTTCCTGTATGAATTTAAACTGAACCATTTTGCAGTAATTGCCGCTCGAAACGTTAACAAAGCGTTTGGGGAGAATACAGCCAACGAACGAACCATTCCGCGATGGTTTGTGAGGTTTTGAAGCGGAGATACAGACCTGCAAAACAAAGCACGTGGTCCCTCACCTGTTGCTGTTTCTGACGGTGTTCCGTTACGTGTGGTTGAAGCGGACCCCCGAAAAATGTGTGAGATAGCGGCAGAGGTAGATGTCCACCACACGACGGTTGTTTGGTGTCTGGCTGAGCTGGGTAAGATATAAAAGCTGGACATGTGGCTACCGCATAAGTTGACAACTGCCAACAAGACGAGACGTTTGGAAGTCTGCACGTCGCTGCTTGCCAGGAATAAACAGAAACCTCTACTGCATCGAATCGTCACCTACGACTAGAAGTGGGTGCTTTATGATAATCGGAAACGATCGGCACAGTGGTTAAGCAAGGCACAGCCTGCTGGACGGCATCCCAAGCCCCCCTACACACCAAGAAGATGATGTTCCTTGTCTGGTGGTCCACAGCCGGGATAAATCATTGGAGTTTCTTGGCAAGAATCCAAACCATCACTGCAGGACGTTATTGTGCTGAATTACACCTGATGCACCGGAAATTCCTGCAGAAACAACTGGCTTTGGTCAACAGACAGGCTGCTCTTCTGCTCCAGGACAACGCTCGCCCTCATGTCGTACAACGAACGATGCTAATACTAAGTGCGTTGGGATATGAAGCATTGTCTCATCCTGCCTATTCTCCGGCCTTGTCTCCGACGGACTATCATCGGTTTCGTTCCCTGGATCACTTCCTGTCCGGGAAACAGTTCACGACAGACAACGAGGTTCAACATGCAGTTGATGACATCTTCGGGTCCAGCCACAAGACATTTTTCGTTCCAGGATCATGGCCTTGCCGGACAGATGGCAACTATGTGTCGATGCCAAGGAGGATTATTTTGCCTAGGTAAGTTGTCCTACTTTTCCGTTCTCCCCGCCCACGTGTGCTGGTCCTTTGACGGATATTTCATCCGCGCCAACCCATGCGTCCATTCGAACTAAAGTGTGTGTGTAGAGTGACTCATCATTCCACGCAACTCTTTTCCACTCTTCTATTGTCCATGAACGGCTAGTGAGGCACCACTGCAGTCGTCGTCTGGCACTTTCTGAGTGATAGAGGGCTTCTGCGTAACTGACCTGGCATGGTAACAGTAGGCATGAAGTTACTGGTGGACATTTTTGGTGCAAATACCTATTTCTGTGGCTGGTGCGAAGTCGACTGCCAGGTCTGTGGCGGAGGATTTGCGTGCGTTCTTCACATTACTCAGAAAGCTTTGTTTGGCACGATCACTTAGTTTGTGTGGTCGTCCAGAGCGTGGCTTTTCTCTGGTAGCACCACCTTCTTCCCATCGATGAAGAACATCACCGACAGTGTATTTTAGGAATCCCAGAAGAGCGGCAATTCTACGAACTGATTGCTTACTCAGAATGCATCCAACAACCAATGAGCCTTTCAAAGCCCCCTGTTCAACTCAAAGCAGTATTGTCGCTTCCAGTGCATTCTGGTAGGTATGCCAAAGCTCCCTCTTTATACAGCACCCACTACAACCCGCGTGTAACGATATGGTTCTGGAAACATAGTGTATGTATACTTATGAGCCATTACATTATGACCACCTACCTAATAAGTTGTAGAACCCCCTTTAGCCCTCAAAACAGCGGCCACTCGGCGAGACATTGATTCGATGAGGTGGCGATAGCTTTCCTGGAGTATCTGCTACCATAATGTCAGCAGTAGATCCTCCAGTTCCCGTACATTTTTGGGTGGTAGTGATTCAGCGAGAACCCGCTTTTCCAAGTTGAACTACATATGTTCGATTGGGTTCATGTCAGGTGGAATTTGGAGGCCAGGGCATTAACAGAAAGTCACCAGCATGTTCCTCGAACCACACACACCTTGACGATTCTGGCAGTGTTACATAGCGCATTATCTTGTTGCTAATGGCCATCACCAGAAGGGAACACACTTGCCATGAATTGTTGAACTTGGTCAGCAACGACGTTTAGATGCCTAACAGCTGTTAGGGATTCTGCTATTGGGATAATAGGGCCTATAGTGTCCCAAGAAAACATTGACCACAGCATAACACCACCACCGCCAGCCTGTTTCCGCCCAACAGTGCATTCAGGTGCCATAGCCTCCGTTGGTAATCGGCGTATTCGCGCTGGGCTCGGCCGTCTACGTGATGCATCAGGAATCTTCATTCGTCAGACCATTCCACTTTTTTTTCAATCATCCACGGTCCAATCTCGATGATCTTGGGCTTATTTCATGCGCTGTTGGTGATGACGTGCAGTGAGCATGGGGACCGGGCTGGGTCTTCGGCTACGCAGGCCCATGCGCAGAAGGCTGCGATGAACTGTGTGCTATGACACATTGCCCTGATCACCACTGTTGCAGCTGCGAGTGACCTTTCGCCTTGTGGCTCTGCGGTCGCTGTGAACAATGCGTGTCAGCCTCCGCTCCCCTCTAAAGCATAAATGAGCTGCGGACGACAGTTCGTCGTTTGGCCATCTGAGCACCACTTTTGATACGTACTCACTACAGCGGCACGTGAACAACGCCGTTTCCGCGATCGTAGTACCGAGGCGTCGTGCCATCACAAGTTTTCCTTTATCGACCTCCGATAAATCGGCAGTTTTTCCCATTCTGACTCCGAACACTCTACTAACCGAACCCCGGTCCTCGGGTTGTATATATACTTCTCTGTGAACTTCACTTGTGCCACCGTTCGGTCTCCAGGCGCGCTCATTTCTCTCGGCTGGAGGTGGTGATAATGTAATGGCTCATCGATGTATGTGTGTGTGTGTGATATTTTTCTGAAAGGGAATGAAAGAAATTTAGGAAGAACAGCTAAAGGTAGAGAAGGTTTTAGAAAGCGGAAGGCAGAATGAAAATGATTCCTTCTCTTTATTTTAATGCGGAAATTCAGAAGAAAAACAGTGGTATGTAAATTTACTTTTCTTTTTCTTTTTGTCAACTAACCTTGAGGAAAAATAAATGGTGAGATTCCTAAACAGCCAGTAGTACAGGCTAGGAACAACCCATTCATGCAACTTCATATCTAAGGCATTTTTCACCAGAACATCGGGTGTCCAGAAGTGTTGCGCCCATGTTGGATCCATAACGATTTTTTCGTCCTCTATATCTTGTGGAAATTTAAACCTCTGATCCAACCACGTCTTTTTCACAACCAGGTCAAGCGTATACGCCTGCAGATGACAGAAACAAAGTCGCAATAACAGAATTTAGGCAATGAGTCAGTGAATATTATTTAGGTAAATTATTAAGTTAAATGAGTCATTCTACATTTTAGATATGTTTAGAATGAAGCCGCAGCTGATCATCATCATCAACAACAACAACTACAACCCCGTAGGTGCCTGATACCATGGGGCGTCATATTACATTCGTCTTACAATGTTCTACGACCGCAGCTAATACCGCTTACTAAAAATGCTCAGCAAAACTAAATCGAACACAGAAGCACGAGTTTTTTTTTTTTTTGCTTTTTTTCATTCTGCAGCTTATCGACCATCGTGAGTATAACACTAACGACTAAACAGTCACCAGTCCCTAATTTAGGGACACTGGTTCTAGGAAAAGGACAGAGAATTACACAAACACACTAACCATGCCCCATCTGGGATTCGAAACTGTCCTTGGACGAATGCTCAGAAGCCAGCGCACCAAACAGCTCTGCTACTGGGTGGGTTTGAGCAGCGCTAGCCTAAATGCAGGTTTAAATAAATAATTTACCCTTTTTAATTACTTAAACCCTTACTACAACCCTTTTTCCTGTGAACTTATCATTTCGCACATAGGAAAATACATTTTTAGCTTGTCTTTTGTAAAAAAATCGTGCTCATGTTACCGGTTTGTCCGTCCGTCTGTGGACACCATATCTCTGCTTCTGAAACTCCTATTTGAAAAATTCTTTCTGCAGCGGATACCTCCTGAGGGAAATCTTTTGCATATAATTTCTAATTTGTGGCAAAAAAAAAAAAAAAAAAAAAAAATGGTTTGGCCACCAGGGGGCGTAACTGTTAATTTCTGCTTCTGATGCATTTGCAGCAAAATCTGAGCTCCGATTGATAAAATTCTTTCGTGGACCGACACCGCTCACATCGACAAACCTTTTGAGAATACTTTCTTCTTAAAATAATGAATGTTTTCTTCGCCAAGGGGCGTAGATGCATATCTTATATATGTCGATATATCTGCTTCTAAGAGTCCGATTTGAAAAATTCTTCCCCTGTTGGACACCGTTTCCGCTGCGAAATGTTTCTCATTATATTTCAAATTTTTTTTAACGCACAAATCTGCCACCAGCAGTGGCGAAGCTTCAATGGAAGCAAGGGATGCTTCCCTTTGGTTCATGCGCTTTCTTTTGAGTGAATTAAAAATATGTAGCATTAAAGTAAAATAAAAATATCACACCAACATAACGCAGCGGGCATTTTTTTTCAGTATCTTTTATTTTTAAGAAAGCAAATTCATATTTGTATCTTTACGAAAACAAGAACAAATGTCTCGTAAGGAAGTCGCTCGTTGGAAGCAACACAGATAATACATCCAGCTGTAACTCAGTAACACGTCATGCCCACCCGCAGAGTGGCCAGCCACAGCCAGTAATGCTAAGCATAGAGCGTGGGGAAGCATTCTCCCAAACGCTTCCACGGCGCCGAAGGCAGGAACACCCAAGAGAGTTTCAAGGATAAAGAAACTAACTTGAGCATGCGCTCAGTGTTGCCAGATTGAGTTTTTTTTTTCCATCCTCATTTTGTGGAAATATTTAGCTGCTTGGAAAGTTTTGGGGAAATAATTTCACAGATGAAATTTTGGGGAATTTTGGGGAAATTGTCAGCAGTAGTTCGAAATAGTCTCGCTTTGGGAATAAAATTGAGAATGATTACTACAGGCATTTTCTCAGAGTGAGCTGTAACTTGAATAAATAATAATTGCGAAAGCAATGAAGAGATTATTTATTAAATCGTTCCCATTAAAGTTGTCCCTGTACCCCACCTCTGGCACTGAGGCCTAATACTCAACTGTGCAAAAACGTGTTTAACACCAACACCTCCAGTGCCGCCCTGGCATCACTACGAAGGTGAGGAGGGGAGGGATAAATTGCTATATGGTGGAATGTGCAAAATATTTTGAAAGAAAAAAAAACATTTTGTAAATTTCAGTGCTTGACATATTTAAAAAGAATTAAAGACGGCTTATATATATATATATATATATATATATATATATTTGTGCGTGTGTTTTTCCAAACAGTTACTATAAAATCCCACGAAGAAACAACAATTGCTGTACTTTATAGTCATAAATCAATTTGTCATAAACTTAAAAGAGAAAAATTTGGGGAATTTCCGTTTGGAAACGCCAATTTTGCGGAAAATCTGGCTATAGCTTGGGGAATTTTCATTTTTAACATGTGGTAACACTGCATGCGCTCTTTTCAAACGTTCAGTCAGACTCAGCACTCAGAGGAATAGTTTGAAGTTGCAATTTGTCAAAAGTTTTTTCTGTGTTAGTGTAATTAGTTGATTCAGTTCCATTATTGGCTTGTGGTTTGAACTTTCAGTAGTTTTATGTCGCGCGTTCTTTAGCGGTGACATGTCATTATTTCAGGAATATAAAAGTAAGCGTTACTTTTATTAGTGTAGCTATTTGTTTCTGTGACTCTTGTGAGGAATGTAAGCGCCATGGAAGCAATGGACTCTGGCGCATCTACAGTACACGGCCACGTGAACTCCCAAAACTCCGAAGACTGCATTCTAGAAAAAATAATTTCTGTGTCTTTTGGATCATTTTCATAAGCATATAAAATCCCATTTAAATTAATCGGCGTATAAAACTTGGATGGAGAGCTTTTGGAAGAAACAGTACAATTTTTAAGAGCAGTATGCCAGTATGTCTCGAAAGAAAAGTGTTTAATCAATGCATCCTGCCAGTGCTTACGTATGGAGCAGAGACATGGACCTTAGCTAAAAAAGACCTACAAGGACTGCAGACAACTCAAAAAGCATGGAGAAATGCATGCTTGGTGTAACCAGGAAAGATAAGAAGTGGAACTTGTGGATAAGGAAAATAACTGGAGTGGACGACATAATGACCAGAGTGAAATCACTGCAATGGCAATGGGCTGGACATGTTGCCAGAAGAACGGACCACCGATGGACAACCGAAATTTTAGACTGGATTCCGAGGGACAGGAAAAGACCAAGAAGAAGACCCCATGGGAGATGGATGGATGAAATTAGAAAGTATGCTGGAGTGACATGGAGGAGACAGGCCCAAGACAGACAATTGTGGAAGAAATTTGGGAAGACCTTCATCCAGCAGTGGATTTATAATAGTTGTTGTTGTTGATGATGATAAAATCACATTTATAAATAAAAAAAAATCTCTATAAAATCACATTTATATAAATGGGATTTTACATGATAATTTATATGTGATTTTATATGATAATTTATATGTGATTTTAATGATAATTTATATGTGATTTTATATGATAATTTATATGTGATTTTAATGATAATTTATATGTGATTTTATATATAAATCATATAAAATCACATTTATACAGAAAAAGAATTCTCTCGCTCTCCCTATCTCTAAGAGCATAAGCCCGAACCGCAGTAAACATTCTACGGCTTTCGGGCTCAGCCCGTCTCAGCTCTGATAGAAGCAACCCCTATTCTTTTCGTTGCGTAGCCAGACAAAGTTTCTTTCCCTTTCAAGATTTTCACTGAACATTTTTTTTTTTTATAAATCTTTGCATTTGAACTTCTACATAGAAATTTCTTTTTGGTGGTACCGCGCATGGGGGGGGGGGGGGGTCTTACGATGCTTTCTGACATGCCGTATTGTCAACGTAGCATATAAACTACGGGTCACTTGTTGATTGTAATTATTATAAATTTTCATTTATATCACTTTTGCCATCTACTTATCGCATATTAACTGCATTGCTTCCCTTACTTACAAAGTCACGCTTCGCCACTGGCCACCAGAGAGCGTAAGTTCGCATTTTCGTTTACAGGAATATCTTCGGGACTAAAAACCCGCTTGAAAAACTTCTTTCTTCGATCAGATACTATTTTTTCTATACCGATTGATAAATTTAATTCGCTTCAGAATGGATTCAAAAGACGTGCTCATTACATCCGAAAATTCGGTGTCATCTTTCTTGTTTGTTATAGTTTTGAGGTTAAATGCTGATCGTGAGCAGCTCATAGGTTATAAGCAGTCGCCTGTCCCTAATTTAGAGTCATTATTCCAGGGAAGGGAGAGAGCCAGCGCCTTCAGGCAAGGGCACCACCCAGGCTTCATCCAGGACACAACACGCATTACGGATGATCAGAAGCCAGCTCCTCAGAGTACTCAGCCACCAGGGTGGCAAACAAATTCGTTAAGAATTAAATCAGCAACACTATGTTCTTAAACAATAACATAGTTTGCTTTTCAGTAATATAAATTTTAGATAATTGAGGTGCGGATGGTAGGAAGTTGGTTTTAAAGAGATGTTCCTAAATTCAAAATTATGCCGACGGATAATTTTAAATTGAGCTAACCGTTCCGGTGGCATAGTGGTCTATAAGCGATGGCTATTGGTCATTCGTTTGCCGCCCCAATGGCGTAGTGGTCTATAAGCGATGGCTATTGGTCATTCGTTTGCCGCCCCGGTGGCGTAGTGGTCTATAAGCGATGGCTATTGGTCATTCGTTTGCCGCTCCGGTGGCGTAGTGGTCTATAAGCGATTGCTGTTGGTCATTCGTTTGCCGCCCCGGTGGCGTAGTGGTCTATAAGCGATGGCTATTGGTCATTCGTTTGCCGCCCCGGTGGCGTAGTGGTCTATAAGCGATGGTTTTTGGTCATTCGTTTGCCGCCCTGGTGGCGCCGTGGTCTAACCGAAGGGGACGGATTCGAATCCCCGTGAGGCATTGATGTTGTGTTTGTCTTACGGCACTGGCTCTCTCCTTTACCTGGAGCCAGTGGCCCTAAATTAGGGACGGGCGACTGCTTATAGCCCACTGAGTTGCTCACGGTGGTCGTTAAACCTTCAAAAAAAAAAAAAAAAAAAAAAAAAAAAAGGGGCAAAATTAACGAGTTCCATCTCTTTTTTTTTTTTTTTTTTTTTGATTGAAAATTTAACGACCACCGTGAGCAACTCAATGGGCTATAAGCAGTCGCCCGTCCCTAGTTTAGGGTCACTGGCTCCAGGGGTGGGAGAGATTCAGTGCCTTAAGACAAACACCACATCCATGCCTCACGGGATTCGAACCTGGACCCTTCACGGACGAATGATCATAAGCCAGCGCTGCACCACCGGGGTGGCATTTTTGTTCGTTGCATACCAGTACTCGACAAACACTTATATCATACCCAGGTGAATTCAGTTGAATGCGAAGTTAGATAAAAATTTTGATTAATTGGATTTTATCGGGAACGTGGAATGGTCAAGAAAAAAAGGGAATAAACCATTGAGTTTAATCACCCAGTTTTTCCTGGATCTTGCGCAATTCGCCGCTTTACGACTGAAGCAATTCTGATTCGTCCACTCTAAAAAGAAAAAAAGTCCAAAATAATGATGTCATCACAAAAAAAAAAAAAAAAAAAAAACAAACAGAAAAAAGGTCCAAAATGACGATTTGTCCTGTGTATTAATCTGTCCAATATGCCGAGGTATTCATTTTGTCCAATGAGAAGATTTGTTCAATAAACATTCACAAAACGGTACAATTAATGGTGTTGCACCGTCTTCAGTCATCTATCTGCCAGTTCTTCGATTCTTTAGTCATCTACCTGCCAGTTCTTCGATTCTTTAGTCATCTATCTGCCAGTTCTTCGATTCTTAAGTCATCTATCTGCCAGTTCTCCGATTCTTTAGTAATCTATCTGCCAGTTCTTCGATTCTTTAGTTATCTATCTGCCAGTTCTTCGATTCTTTAGTCATCTATCTGCCAGTTCTTCGATTCTTTAGTCATCTATCTGCCAGTTCTTTGATTCCGGCATCTATCTGCTAGTTCTTCGATTCCCTTCGAGGCGAAGAAGTCCTTCACCCCAGCTGCCACCTCCTCCTAGTTGTTGAAGTGCCGCCCGCGAAGGAAGTGGGGCCATGGACCGGAACAAGTAATTATCCGACGGGGCAAGATCCGGACTATATGCTGGGTGTGGCATCAGTTCGATGCCCTCAAGTTCCTGGAATATTTCCCGGATCGTTCGCGCGGTCTGAGGCCGCGCGTTTTCCGGCTGTAGGAGAGCGCGCTTTCTGTTCACGAGTGCCGGGTTCTTGTCCTCCAAAACGGCATACATCCGCTCCAGCTGTTCAGAGTAGAGGTTGGCGTTGATGGTCCGAACGTCTGGAACAAATTCGTAATGGATTATCCCCTCGAAATTCTACCAGACGCAGAGCATCACCTTGTGCTCGAAGCTCCCACGTTTGGCAATAGGTTCTGGAATCTGACCCGGGCTCAACCACTGCCGTTGTGTGTTAGAATTATGGAAATAACCCGCTTTTCATCGCACGAAACAATTCTCTTGATGAAACGTACATCGCACGGGTTTTCTAGGAGTTCCGTGCAAACTTCCACTTGGTCGTTTGCTTCAGCTGGCGTCAGTTCGTGAGGCACAATGCGGCAGCTCCTGTAGACTTTGCCGAGGTTCTGAAGGTGAGGAACCACGGTGGTCTGTGATATGCCCAGTTCGTCTGATAATCTCCGAGTGCTGGTTGTCGGATTTGTCTCTACGGCCTGGCGCACGGTCTCGGAATCCACGGTTCGTGGCTTACCTAACCTTGGCTGATCGTCGAGGTTTCTGTCACATGAGCGAAATTTCTTGAACCATCTGGTTGTGGTGATGTGCTCCACGGAACCTTCCCATTTCGCATGACAAATGCTTCGTGCTGCTTGAGCAGCGTTACGGCCCAGTTCAAACTCGTAAAGCGAAAGTTCCCTAATGAGCCGGTTGTGGATGTTCATCTTTTAGGCGTCCCAACCACAGATAGAACGACGACATGCAATGCTGTTCACAGCAACGACTATCACTTTATATCCCTTTCGACTGACTGCAGTGCGCGACTTGAACTAGTTTAAACACGTGGCATACCCGCCGCAGCACATGCGTTTATGCAAATATTGCAAAACTTTCGACTCACCCTCTGTATAATACCAAAAGTAAAGGTGCGGAATAAGGAAATGGGGATTAAATGTAAATAGATTTTAGTGATCATACGGCTATATTTTCTAGTAATATATTATAAAATGAGCAAATGCTGCACCGACTGTCGGAGGACCTGATTTTGAAATTCTATAGCGAGATCAGATATTAGCTATTGTACACGGTGTTACCGTAAGAAGCCTGGTACTTCCATTTTAAATTATCGTACGGGTAACGGTGTTATGTCTATGTACGCTCGTATCAGTCTGAGGACCACCTTACAACAAATAACATCCATTTATAATAAATTTACTCTTGATGGATGTAATACTTTACATCTATCAAGAGTAAATTTTATATTCAGGAGTTTTGTGAAACACAGGTGTAACCAATTTCAAATAATCATAACATTTTTAATATAAATGATCTCAATACAACTTGTGTTAATTGATAGGGTAGATCGTGAAGTTTTATAGACATTCGACATAGGCACCATTTGTCACCCGGACAATGTCTAAACGGTATTCCAGTTCCAACCATGTTGGTTCGAGAATGTCCGTATTAACTTTCTACAGTGCGTGTGTAATCTTCCTCTTTAGGTCAGCAATGTCTGCAACAGGGGTGCTGTAAACCTCACCCTTGATGAATCCCCGTAAAAAAATAAGTCACAGGGTGTTAAGTCTGGCGAACGTGGGGGCCATGCAATGGGACCACCACGCCCAATCCATCGATTGGGAAATTTGGCATCCAGATGCCTTCTCACAATCAAAGCCCAGTGATGTGGCGCCCCATCTTGTTGGAAAACGACCGGAGTTGCAAGTTCACCCAATTGGGGATACACAGACTGCTCAATCATGTCCAGGTAATTATCAGCTCTCACGGTCGCTTCCTGAAAGAAAAAGGGTCCAATACCATGGTCGACCACACCAAACATTCACTTTTGGGCTAGCATAATCATGTTTCATTGTGCAATGCGGGTTTTAAGTTCCCCAAATTCTCACATTCTGTTTATTAACCTTTCCAGAAACATGGAAAGTGCACTCATCCGAGAAATAGATCTTTCTCAGGAAAGATTCAGTAATTACAATGTTCTTCAACATCTCTTCAGCAGACTGTTTAAGTTTCACATGATCATCTGGGGTTATGTGATGGGTTATCTGCAGTTTATACGGGTGCATTTCCAATCTCTGACGTAACATTCTATGCACTGACGACTTGAGGATCGCCAGCTTTCGTGCTGCTCGTCTGATTGAATTCCGAGGGCTACGAGTGAATGTTTGTCTCACAACCTCCTCCCTTTCTGGAACCAGCGATGGTCGTCCAGGGCTTTTTTTGTAAGGACGCTACCAGTTTCCTTGAATGACTGGTGCCACTCTCTGATGCTGTTACGTGTGGGAGGTTTGCTCCCACATTTTGTTCTGAAATTCCACTGAACCTGCGTTTCGGATCGGGTTTCAATAAACCACTCCACAATCGGTGCTTTCATCGTAAGATCCATTGGGTACACTTCTAGAAAACTTGAGGGTATTGCTTACCAACTGCAACAAACAGAATGCTGATATTAGTTTTGTATCCAAAGTTACCATCATTTGAAATTGGTTACACCTTTTTGGGACACCCTGTAATACCACAAACCAGCACATTGCACCTTTTCTTGATGATTATTGAAAGTCATTGTCACTCTTTCAATAACTGTTAAGAAAAGGTGCAAACTTCCAAAGCATTCTGTAGCTCCGAAAAATCACGACAAAAATAAAAGAAATCGCGATTTGTTAATAAGTCTTCCTATAGAAAAAATAAAATTACTACAAACCTATTCAGAAAAATAATAAGCTACAACAAAAAATACAATGACTAATTCAACCGCATTAACAGCAAAAAACATTTCATCACCGTGCGATTAGAGTTCTACCTTGAACGTGACTGTGCGTTATGTGGCTTCCTAGCTCAATAGGTAGCACGCGCGGATGTCATTGAAAAAGCACCCGGTTCAAATCCCACCAGGGTTAAAGTAAATGATTCGTTAACTTCGGACGCCAAGAAAGAAGAATATCTGGTAATAAGGGTTGAAAAAGTCAAAATCGGAGTTTTTGCAAAATTTCTGTATAAATACGGGGAAACCAGAAACTGATTTTTCTGAAATAAACGGGTTAATCTGTAAAAATACGGAAACTTTTAAAAACGGAAATTTCGTTAAAAGACCGACACCTACCGGCAACTTTGCTGCAAGTTGTTTTTAGGAATTTTCCGTGAATTCACACCACTCTTTTTTTATAGTGTACAGCAAGTCAGAGAAAATGCGCATTCCGTTTCGGAGCAGCCCCTCTGAACTGTCGGTATAAAGAGTTGGCTCAAAAGAGATGTTGCACTCAGGGCCGCGGACGGCCTAGTGGTCAACGTTCGTGACTACCACGGAGAAACCTCTGGTTCGATCCCAGGCTGGTACGAACGCTCGAATCACCAAATATCCACCGTGCGTCGGATGGGCACGTTAAGCCGTCAGGCTCCGGGTACTGCCCCCCCCCCCCGGATATAAACAAAGTCGTCTTCCTTCCCGTTACCACCTCACTTCCGTGTCACTTTCCTATCGGGCATTCTGGCCCAAATCTCCTAGCTTCCTTATTCTAAGGGCTGTTTATGACCTGCGGTCAGACACTTTCTTCTTAAAATCCTCTACATCTGATCTGATGTTGCGCTCAGTGAAGAGCCGACGTTGAGTCGAAATGGTGTTTCTTGTGTCTCACTATGCCCCGTCGCCGAAAAAGGTCGCGTTATGAACACCTGACGGACTTTGAGAGGGAAAGAATATTTGAGATGAGAGAAGCTGGATTTCTGTACCGCGAAATGACCACTCGTACAGGGCGAAACGCCAGTACAGTGATGACAACGTGACGTCAGATGACAGCGACAATGCACAACGACATCCACGATGCTAATGCAGCAGTGGATCACTCTCACAGGTCAGGTTTCTTCCTCCAGCACAGTCTGGCCTCGTCTGCTTAACAGAGTTCTGGTCGCTAGCAGCCCATTTCTGCGCATTCCTTTGACCCTCAACCACAGACGCCTCAGTCTGCAATGGGGCCCCGAACACAGACATTGGCGCGCTGACTGGCAACAGGTCGTGCTTTCGGACGAGTCACGATTCAACTTGATGCACCATGATGGTCGCATACGTGTTCGAAGACATCGTGGTGAACGGCACCTTGCCGTGTCACACCGGCCCAACGCCAAGATGACTGATTGGCAACAGGTCGTGCTTCCTGACGAGTCACGATCCAATTTGATGCACCATGATGGTCGCATACGTGTTGGAAGACATCGTGGTGAACGGCACCTTACAGCGTCATACCGGCCCAACGCCAAGATGACTGATTGGCAACAGGTCGTGTTTTCTGACGAGTCACGATTCAACTTGATGCACCATGATGGTCGCATACGTGTTCGAAGCCATCGTGGTGAACGGCAACTTACAGCGTCATACCGGCCCAACCCCAATATGACTGATTGGCAACAGGTCGTGTTTTCTGACGAGTCACGATTCAACTTGATATACACCATCATGGTCGCATACGTGTTTGAAGATGTCGTGGTGAACGGCACCTTGCAGCGTGCATTTTGCAGCGCCGTACCAGCCCAACATCAAGTGGCATGGTTTGGGGCAACATCGGGTTCAATTCGCGATCTCTCCTGATACAAATTGAGGAAACCCTCAACAGCCAGCGATACATCAGGGATGTTTTAGAGGCAGAGGTGATACCCTTCATTCAGAGTTGTCCTGGCACTATATTTCAGCAGGACTATGCTCAGCCACATGTGCCCTGGAATGTCCAAGATCTTTTCTATCCACCGCAGATACCACTTCTTCCCTGGCCTGCACGTTCGCCGGATATGTCCCCGATCAAACGTGTCTGGAACATGATAGCTATGCGACTGGTCCATCAAGTGCCGCCTCCAGTCAACCGCAAATGAACTCTGGCCTCAAATACAAGCAGCCTGGCTGGTTTTCCCCAGGAAAATATCAGAAACCTCTTTCCTTCAATGCCACGCCGTGCAGAAGCTGCACTGAGAAAAAAGGTTTGTTTGAAACAACAAAATAATTTTGTTGAGCTGTTTTGTCGATTTATTTTGTTGCTTTAGCAAAACTCCATCGGAATTGTTTTGTTAGCAAAACAAAATTATTTTGTTGGCTATATTTTGTTAATTGAACTATATGGAGGTGGCATCGACCTTATGACAAAGCACATGTGATTACTAGCAATTTCATACGGGCATTACCAGACTACCATTGATCAGAAGAATCTTGTTTTGCGCTTAAGATTTTGCTTTGAATTTTGGGTAACTACGAAGTGAGTGCATTGTTAGAAGACTGGGAACTATCAACTCTGATAGAGACATTCAGAGGTAAGAATGTCTAATATATCTTAATAATTCCGACGTATTTTTATGCTAGTGTTTATTGTGTGTTACTTTGGTTGGATTCAGTGAATTTTAGTGACAATTTGGCCTCGCTTTGTAGACTCATAATTATAATGAACACGATAGAATCCGCATCTTATTAGATGCACAGGGGCATGTATTAAATTTAAATCCAGATTACTGATAAATCAATAATACATTTCTTATAACGGCTTGTGGTTCTTGAACGCAAATAAAAATGTGCACATGAGGTAATGATAAGAGTTGTAATTTATGTATAGAGCTTGATTTCTTGTATAGGCTATATATACAGGGTGTTTCAAAAATCGTGCGGCAACTAAAGACTGCATGGTGATAGTACCCTGGAACATATAGAACGTTAAAAAAAAATATTACGATTTTTTTTTTTGTTGAACCAAAAATGTCAATAATTTGTTTCATCAAAAAACGAAGGAAAACATTTAAAAATAAATCGGATTTAGAAACATGTTACACACGCATTAAAATAGTGTCAATACATCGTTATGTCAAATATAAATCGTCCGTGAACATTCCAAAAGGTAATAAACCCACCTTCAAATGCTAAATTCGTAGATAAGAGCTTGCTGAATTTCTAAAGAGTTTGTTGAATTTTTTTTTGTTGAAATTCCTGTGACGTAACACCGTCCAAATTCATTTAAACACCACTAGAAAGTAAATACGGCGAGAAAAATTAAATACGGGGAAAAAAATGGCGGATACACAGAGTCGAAGGGCACTGCCTAAAAGTTTGCAACGGCAAAGTGTTGCCATCGGAAAAAGTTTAGCGACAAAGTGGCCCAGCTACATAACTCTAAATTTTGTTGGAGCAAGAAATTACTATGTCACGATAACAATATGTTTGGTTGCAGCAAAAAAAAAACGTTTTACCGTGATAACAATACATATTGTTGGATCAAACAAATTCCCAAAAATCGAAAAAAATATGTTAAATGAACACAACATTTTGTAGAATCAACAATAATTTTCAGCAAAATAAATTTGTAAGTTCAACAAACATTTTTGTTGACTGTAAATCAACAAAATTGTTTGGTTGATTCAACAATTTTTTTTGTTGAAATAACAAAACGTTTTTCTCAGTGTGTTATTGTTGCTCGAGGTGACTTCACACGATACTCAGTTTTGAAGCGAAAAAATCTTGTGTAGCACTACAAATGCAATCAGTTATCTCCTGTAACATGAGGAATCTGTGATATAAATTTCATTTGAATAGCGCGATTCTCTCTTGGTATTGCAATTATCACAAACATTACATTTCGAGTGTTCTAACAGTGAATGTAGTGTTTCAAACAGTCGTGAAAGATATCAAAAGGTTCAACTTTCATTTGAACATTTTGAAATCTTTATAACACTACATAACTGTTTAAAACGCATATTTGTCCGTGACGGAGATCGAAATCGCGCCCCCTCACTCCGGAGTAAGTTACTCTCCCAACTAAGCTACATGGACTTCAATGTATCGCTGAAGATTTGTCGTGTTGACACGTGCTTTATCTCTGTAGTACGTCACATCATCTCCCTTTTAATTTATTTTTTTATTTGAAGCGAAGTAAGATTTTTTTCTTCAATAATTCCAGACGATGTGTGGAACAAACATCACATTTTTTTCGAAAAGCCCAACGCCCAGTACATTCACTTTTACACTCGAGCGCCAATGTGAAAACGCAAATTTGTTTGTGACGGTGCCCCTCACTCCGGCGTAAGTTGCTCTCCCAACTAAGCTACACGGACAGAAAATATCGCTGCAGATTTGACACGTGCTTTATCTCTGTAGTACGTCACATCATCTCCCTTTTAATTTATTTTTTTTATTTGAAGCGAAGTAAGATTTTTTTTCTTCAATAATTCCAGACGATGTGTGGAACAAACATCACATTTTTTTCGAAAAGCCCAACGCCCAGTACATTCACTTTTACACTCGAGCGCCAATGTGAAAACGCAAATTTGTTTGTGACGGTGCCCCTCACTCCGGCGTAAGTTGCTCTCCCAACTAAGCTACACGGACAGAAAATATCGCTGCAGATTTGACACGTGCTTTATCTCTGTAGTGCGTCACATCTGTTTCGAGATTTAATGACCGGCATGAACAACTCGTAGGGTCGTAAGAAGTCTTCCGTCCCTAATCTTGGGCCACTGGTTCCGGGGAAGAGACAGAGCTAGTGCCGTAAGACAAGCGAGCTACCTACGCCTCATCCAGACAATTTCGGAAGAATGGTAAAAAGCCAGCGCCTCAGGCGACTTGCGTCCCGATGTGACTTAATTTAACTTAATAACAATTGCCATACGCTTCTACATTTCTCCATATGAACTTCCAAAAAGCTTCCAATTAGGTTACGGTGATAAAATTTGATCTGCCTTTATAATACACCGTAACTGAACTTTCGAGTTATTTCTTTTGCATGTAGACGGTGTTGGTTGTTTTTCGGAAATCGTTGTTCGCGTGGTTTCTTCGATTTTGTATCCGGTGATGTTGTGTTGCTAGGAAAGATCGGCTGTTAGTTACATTCTGATAGTTATTCCAGCGCCGTTTCTAGCGCAAGTTCGTGTCAGTCGGCAGCAGATGTGGGAATTTTGATCGATCTGTGTTTTATGCTGCCTCCGTAACATAAAGAATGCTGTAGCTAACGTACATACTCGCCCCCTCGCAACAATATGCGTGATAAGCTCTTTCTTTTTTCCTGGCTTGCCTATTATTTGCACGTCTTTTGTAAAATGATCAAATGATCATATGTAGAGGATTTTAGGAAGGGAGTATCTGACCCCAGGTCTTAAACAGCCCTTAGAAATAGGAAGCTAGGAGATTTGGGCTAGAGTGCCCGATAGGAAAGTGACATGGAAGCGAAGTAGAAAGGGGGAGGAAGACGCTCTTATTTATTACCGAGGGGAAGGGCGGGGGTCAGTACCCAAGGTCTGACGGCTTAACGTGCCCATCCGACGCACGGCGCATATTTAGTGGATCGAGCGTTCGTACCTGCCTGGGATTGAACCTGAGGTCCTCTCCGTAACAGTCACGAACGTTGCCCACTAGGCCACCCGCGGCCCCGTCTTTTATAAAAAGATCGTGCCTCTGTAATCGGTTTGTCCGTCCGCCCGTCTTAGGACACCATATCTATGCAACTATTAGTCCGATTTGAAAAATTCTTTTTGCATTAGGAGGCGTGAAATATGCAAATGACGATCCTTCATTTCGTTTTCTTTTACGATGTACAATTTCGCCGCTAGAGGGCGTAAATTCAGATGATATCAAATTCAAAATACATTTCATTCCATATATTTGCTTCTAAACACACGATTGAAAAAAATGTTTTACCTTTTGATTCTATTTATACCGAAGAGTATTTTCAGTATAGTAACTTTTTCAGATTACGCATAGATTTTTCGCTACGGAGCGTAAACGTAAATTGCGTTTTCCCGATATCTCTGCTTCTGAAACTCCTATTTGAAAATATTCTTTCTGCAGAGGATACCTCCTGTTGGGAAATCTTTTGCGGATAATTTCTAATTTTTGGTAAAAAAATGGTTTGGCCACCAGGGGGCGTAAGTGTTAATTTCTGCTTCTGGTGTATTTGCCACAAAATCTGAGCTTCTAAAATCTCGATTGAAAAAATTCGTTTGGGGACAGGTACTATACTCACGTCGACAAAGCTTTTTAGAATATTTTCTTTTTAAAATAGTTCATGGTTTCTCCGCCAGGGGGAGTAGATGTATATCTTATTTTTGTTAATATCTCTACTTCTAAGAGTCCGATTTGAAAAATTCCTTCTTTGTTGGATAGCGTTTACGGTGCGAAATGTTTTTTATATAATTTCAAAATTTTTCAAGTGAATGACAGACTTTCCGCTAGGGAGCGTTAAGCTAAATTGCGTTTTCCCCGGTATTTCTGCTTCTAAAACTCCGATTTGAAAAATTCTTCCTGCATCACATACAGCTCCAGATGGCCGCCCCGGTGGCGCAGTGGTCTAAGCGATGGCCTCTGATCATTCGTCCGAAAGGGGTCCGGGTTCGAATCCCGGTGTGGCATGGATGTTGTGTTTGTCTTACGGCACTGGCTCTTTCCCTTCCCTGGAACCAGTGACCCTAAATTAGGGACGGGCGACTGCTTATAGCCCATTGAGTTGCTCACGGTGGTCGTTAAACCTCCAAACAAAAAAAAAAACAAAAAAAAAACAGCTCCAGATGGGAAATATTTTGCATATAGTTTCTAATATTTGGTAAAGAATGGTTTGAGCACCAGGGGGTCATAAGTGGTAATTTCTGCTTCTGATGTATTTGCAGCAAAATCTGAGCTCTTAACTCGACTGAAAAAATTCTTTCCTATACACTACAAGAAACTCCTTAACGTACATTATCGTAGCATAAAAACAGTAGGAAATTCTCAGCAACAAGTCTAGTTGACTTTGCAAAAATTACTTTTTTTATTTTTGTGCAAGGTGAAGTACTTCAAATAACTTTAAAGAGTCTTTGCCTTTCATAACTACCGTAACTTTGGAAGACTGAGTAAATTCATAATACTAGATTTAAAGCCCACAAAGATAACGACATCGTTTCCCAAGAAAAGCCACTTAAATCTAGTCGTTCTTTGTATGTGGGTACAAGGCCTATAATAGGGACAAAACATTCGCCCAAAACTAGCCCAGAGAGTAAACAAACGAGGTATGTATTGATCATTGAAGTCCGGATTATATGCAATTGCGTATTTTAGCCACTTTTGTCGTTAGTGCATGTAATGCATAAAACGCGCAAATTACCGCTAAAATTTCATAAAACGAGTAAAACAGTTTGATAGTTTATTTGATTTTTTAACGTACATTTAATTAGCAAAGTTCACTTTTTAAGAAAATAGGATATACACTGAAGAGCAATTGAATTAGAGACAGCTGGCGTTCTGCAAATGTGCCGCTGTGGGCGGCCCTGTAAACGGAAACGACATGACGTATGCAGCGATCCGACAATATAAGGAGTGATGCGACGGGAATCAGTAAGAGTCGGACGCAGTATGGGTAAGACGAAGGATCTAAACGCATTTGATCGTGGGCAAATTGTCGGGGCCCGACGAATGGGTCACTCAATCTCGGAAGACGTGCAGGCACTGGGATTTTCACGAGCCACTATGTCACGGGTTCACCGTCAGTACATCGAATCCGGTAAAACCATCCCTGCAAGGGCCAACTGCCGTGGACAACAGCGTGTGGATGAGCGGGGTCATCGTCGGATAGCTCGCATTGTAACAGCGGATAGACGGGCTACATTGCAAGAAATCACTCGGCAATTTAACGCTGGTGCACGAATACATGTAAGCAGCCACACCATCCAGAACCATCTCCTCGCTATGGGGTACAGAAGCCAACGTCCCACGAGGGTACCGCTGCTGACCGCACATCACGTGGTGCAAAGAATAGCATGGGCGCGGGAACATCGCCGCTGGACCCTAGATATGTGGAGAAATGTGGCCTGGACTGATGAGTCGAGATTCACGTTGGTACATGAGGATGGCAGTATACGAGTACGGCGCAAACCACATGAAGCGATGGATCATTCTTGCCAGCAGGGTACTCTTCAAGCTGGTGGGAGTGGCATTCTCGTTTGAGGACTGTTTACGTGGACTGCAATGGGACCCCTGGTCGTGTGACATCGTCCCTCACAGGTCAACGTTACCGGAATATCCTGGACGACCATTTGATCCCGTTTGTGCGTCTTCAACATCCCACTGGGGACCTCATCCTCCGACAATGCACCTTGCCATCGCTCCCGCAAATGGTTGGATGAACACTCCACCGACGTGACCTCGCTTCCTTGGCCAGCTAGCTGACCTGACCTCAATCCCACCGAGCACATCTGGGATGCCATCGAGAGAGATGTTCGAGGCTCTGACCCCCTCCATCAAATCTTCGTGAACTGTGGGAGTTTGTGTAGGGGTCGTGGATCCGTATGGCTTCCCAACGCTTCCCGTGTCTTGTCGAGTCCATGCCGAGACGAATCGCGGCCGTCATCAGGGCGAAAGGTGGTGCTACACATTACTAGACAGGCATCTCTAATTCAATTGCTCTTCAGTGTAGTCTCGCGCGCCTTGTAAAAGCAAGCAATAACCCAAAGTCAAAGGACTTCTAAGTTCGGAAATAGATCAAAGGGCCGCCCCGTTGGTGCAGTGTTCTAAACGATGGCCTCTGAGCATTCGTCCGGGTTCGAATCCCGATGAGGCATGGATGTTGCGTTTGTCTTACGGCACTGGCTCTCTTCCTTCCCTGGAACCAGTGACCCTAAATTAGGGACGGGCGACTGCGAAATAAACTTCCTTTCTCCACACGTGACAGCAAGAAATCAGCCATCATAAATGTACCTCTGCTTGTAGGCTTGCTCTGATGTTTAAGTTTCCTGACTTTCCATTCAATTCCCACAAAAACTAAGGCGAGATTCATACGGAGCTACGCATAAACACACATGCGACATTTAGTTTTGTGAGCTGATTTTCAAACCTACTCGGCAGTTTACATTACTATTTTAAATCAACAGACCAGATATCTGGGTAGATGCGTTAGGTTTGATCTGCAAATAATCGAGTATTTTGGAAAAAACGGTTTTGACAGTACGAGCTAGCGGCGGGAATGCCTAAAATTGAATAGCTTAACGAAGCTTTAATCATCATGGATTTCTGACTACAGTGAGGATTCAGCTACTGATGGAAATATTGCATATTATGAAGGAAATATCACTTGCCAGAAAAACTATCAAATCGATCAGCATGTGAAAACTGCCCTTCACACTGCAAGAAAAATGAAGGAAATTAACGACCACACCCCAGTACGAGCGTAGTAATAGAAAAAAACAAAAAACAAACTAAAAATGCCTATTTTGCATTTTAAGTGCATATTTTGCATTCTTAAAATGTATGGTTTGCTATTTTTAGTGTATATAATCCAGTCTCTATTGATCATGCATGGGGAAGTATCTTCTTCCATGATACAGATAGAAATTACGTCGATTCGTGACGTCAGCTTGATATCACGTTTTGGTCTAGCCAAGGCTAAACTGGATGAAGAGCAGGCTATAACATTACCTTTGAAAACAATAGACTTTTTGTGATTCGCCAGTGGACGCTGAAGACGATATCCGCCGTTAGATGGCACTGCATCCCAAGGTATAAACAATACAGGTTTCGCGTTATTTGAATGGCAAGACTGCGTTAGGTACAAAAATTCCACTTCAATTTTAAAAACAAACTGTTCTTTTTTACAACAGAATATAATCTATTTTCATTACGGTTCACTGCTGTTTACTGATATGCACATCTTCAAAAGAGAAAAATTCGGGAATACCCTTTCACGTGTTCTAATCATTACAGAAACTGGTCGAAAGCAATATTCAACAGGATTTTCAACCAAAGGGCAGGTCACCATCAAGTGATGTTTGTGGTATTTTCATTCTGATAATTACGACCACGTGGATGGATGGGTACGTGTGTGCCATTTACCTGGGGAAGTGTTGGCACGAGAATGGACCGTGGGACGAAAACAAGCCGGTGGAGGAAGTGTAATGCTTAGGGATATGTTCTGCTGGGAAGCCCTGAGTCCAGCCATTCGTGTGGAGAAAACTATGTCAACCACCTACGTAAACATCATTGCAGACCAGGTATATCCCTTTGTGGCAACGGTATTCCCCTCTAGCAATGCCTTCTTTCAAAATGCAAAAATTGCTCTGGCCTCCAAATAACCCAGACATCAATCAAATCGAACATATGTGGTTTGTGTTGGAAAAACAAACCAATGAGCGGCAGCTCAATACAAGAGTTAAGGCTGTCTTTGAATGAGTATTAGGCTTCATCTTCTGCGATAGATGGCGCAAAAATCACTCCTTGGACGTGGTTTTACGTCTTGATAAATTGTCCCAGAAGTTTGCGTCAGCGAATCACTGCAGACCTCACCATATTCATAATAGAAGAGGTCCATCTTTGGCTCCACAATGAAAAGACAAAATACGCGCTGTAACGTTTTAACCAATGACGTTATGAGCCCAGTAAGTAGGTGGAGTTTCTGTAGCACAAATTCAGGGGTTCTATGCTAATGTACACATCTTCTCTTCAAAAATGATCGTATAATAGGATTTAAGATCATTTATGGAAGAAAAAGATTGCAGTCTCACTTTTGCTCCTATTCATTTGTTTCTATTTGGCTCAGATAATTAGAAAAATCAGACAGAAATGAGAGATTCCGTTTCTCTCAGACAGAAACACTGCTAAGCTAACTTATCGTGCCATCTAGCGCCAAACTAGAATACTTTCGAGTCAGATAAATTGAATTTTTTAAAACAATTCTAACAGTTTTTTTTTTCAGAAAAATAATTGCGGCATGTATTAGCCACGGATCGTTTTTATTTGTGCTCAAAATTTCAGATACTACAAAATAATAGTCTTCGGGAAAATGTGTACAAAAGAATTTACATTGCAGATGTAGGATAGGAGATGAGCCCTAACACTCATTCAAAGACAGCCTTAAAGCATCTTCTGGTAACATGTTGGTGCCAGATACCACAATACACCTTCAGATATCTTGTAGCGTCTATGCCTCGCCGGGTAAGAGCTGTTTTTGCGGAACATCAAGTTAGGCAGGTGGTTAAAATATTTGGGCTCTTTGGTATATTTATATGCACATGATTTTAAGAACATGAATCTGTATATAGCAGAAATTGTGAAGTTCACAAATATCAGCAATCAGAAAAATGTAGCGCCGTGTCTTTTCAATAGCGTGAATGCATCAAAAATCTCGTAAATAAAAATCATTTATTGGGTTGGAAACAAAGTAATGTCTGCAAATGCAAGGCAACAGAAAAGTGCTAATTACCATATATACAGGGTGTTCATAAAGTATTTCCCACATTACAAAAAATAATATAAAGAAATGTATTACAGGTACAAGGTAGGGATTGAACGACAATGATGGTGCACAGGTAAAGTTTTTTTTCAGTATCAGTACACCTCCACATGGGCGCCATTTGTCGCCCGGAGGACATTTAAGCGATATTCGATTTCACGCCATGTTTTGCTTAATATCTCAGCAGAGACAAAACCAATGACGTCCGTTATTGTGCTCTTCAACGTCTCGACATCTGAAACACTGCTAGAGTAAACTTGGTCTTTCACATAACCCCACAGGAAAAATTCTAGAGGGGTTATGTCGAACGATCGATGTGGCCATGTCATGGGACCGTCGCAGCCAATCTATCTGTCCGGAAACGTGGCATTCAGGAACTCACCAACCATTATTGACCAATGTGGTGGGGCACCGTCTTACTGGAAAATAACCGAAGGTTGGAATGCATGCAACTGAGGTGCTACAAAATGTTCCAGCATGCCCAGGTACACGTAACATGTTACCGTGGGCTCTGCAAAAAAGAAGGGTCTGATGATTCTGTCATGCATCAGGCCTCACCATACGTTCCCTTTCGGATTAGCCCTCTGTTGTTCAATGACATAATGGGGATTTTCTAATCCCCAGATTAGCACATTGTGCTTATTTACTGTACCAGAGACGTGGAATATGGCTTCATCTGAGAAACAGACACGGTGCAGATACTCACTACCATGAGCTATGCGCTGCAACATCTTCGTCGCAAATGCAGCACGGCAAGGCCGGTCATCAGCCTAAAGAGCTTGAACGAAATGTACCATACATATACAGATGAAGACGCTTGTGTAAAATTTTGTGAACCGTGACACAGGGAATCCTAGTTTCCAGTGAAGCACGCCGAATGGGTTTTCTGGGCTTCGCAGAAATGTCTCCTGAACAGCTGCAGCTGTCTCTTGTGTAACCGGTGGTCGGCCTGCTCGGGGAGATACAAACACTACCCGTCGCTTTAAACGTTTCATGCCAAGGTCCGGTGGTGATCGTCTGTACTCTTTTCTGAAATGACGCTGGACAGTAACCTCCGATTTGGTCTCATGGAACCACAACGCGCACGGCGCTTTTTCTTGCATGGAAACCATTACCGGCGAAATGCTCCACGTATTCAGCAGTAGCGCTCACCTAAAGAACAGAAAAAAAACTTTATGAGTGCTGCTGTAATATGTTGCCAACCATTTTATTTTAACTTACATAGATTTTTTTACATAAATTTTCGTAATGTGGGAAAGACTTTATGGACATCCTGTGCAAGTACAAATTAGTCCAAAATGCAGTCGCCGTCGTTTGCCACGACCTGCACCCATCGTCTGGGGAGCTGTTGGAAACCGTCCCTGTAGAGTTGTGGCAGCTTGGACGCAAAGAAGGGAATAAGTGCGCGTTCGACATCGTCCCAGTTGATGAACCGCTGTTCGTCCAGGAAATGCTGCAACGACCGGAAAAGGTTTTTGAGTCGCTTGGGTCAATGTCCGGGAAGTCTATTCCTGGACATTGCCTCAAGTGACTGGGTTGGAATCCCAGCCTATTCCCGGACATTGTGACAGGTCACAGGTGCAGTGTGTGAGATCTGACTCCATTCTACTGTAGGAGGACGCCCTTGCGGTTCAGCAGTGGTGGTCGTTTAGACGTGAGCGATACGTGCAGATCGTCGAGCTGACGGCAGTTCACATCGGCGGTGATAGTGGTGTTGTCCGGCAGCAGCTCAAAAAACACAACACCCTGCATATCCCACCAAAAGACAGCAGGACCTTAGGTGGGTGTAAATGGGCTTTGGGGTAGGTAGGGGCTTCTGTTTGGATCCAACAACTGTTTCCAGGCGCTGACATTGCCATACAGGACCCATTTCTCGTCACCTGTCACAATGCTGTCCGAGAACGAAAACTTCCCTCTTGTGAACCTTCGCAAGTCGACGCAGGTACGTGATAATACTCTCATGGGTAGTTCACAACTGTTCTGGCTACCTATGGGTCGGTCTCCACTAAGGTCTTCAGCACGTCCATATTCACCGTTGCTGGTTTTCAGGCTTTGAAGCTGTGTGACAGGTCAAACTTTCTCTGTCGAAACCGTACGAGCCAAAAACAGCACTGACGATGTGATATGGCATTGAAGTACACACTGGTAATGTTCCTTACAGCACTTGCTGGGGTGCTACCGCGACGAAACTCATGCAGTGGCGATGTGCACCTTGTCCACTTCCATATTGGCTGACGCTTACACTCTTCGCCTTCTGACAGCTAACTGCTACTAACTTAAGCCACCTGCCTGCTGATGTTATGCCGGTGTGCTGTGCAATCTCAGTGGTCAAAGTGTGCGCCATGGCGGGGGCTTCGACTTCGGGTACTTCGTCATCGGACAGTACTTTCTTTCCAGTCCAATACTAGAAACATGAATGTACTAAAAACTCAGTTTCAATGTAAAAAGGCAAACAACCCTGCTTGTTTTTCCTGAAGTTCTACTTTTGGTACCATTGGAAGTGATTGGCGCAACGATTCTGTTTCTGCTCTTAGCTTTCAGCTAGCGTTTCGTTTATTCTCATGCAAACTCTTCGAAGAATATTTAATAACAGTGTGTTCATGCGCAAGAGATCTAAAAGGAAACTGTTATTCAGCATGTGTATATTTGTACTACGAAGATACAAATTTTACCAACCATTTGCACCTCGTCCACTCCTCTTAGTTGCAGAACGTAGAGACTCAGTGTTACAT
Organism: Macrothele yani; assembly: GCA_039090855.1. Taxonomy (NCBI): domain Eukaryota; kingdom Metazoa; phylum Arthropoda; class Arachnida; order Araneae; family Macrothelidae; genus Macrothele; species Macrothele yani. The sequence continues at coordinate 154,749,923 of CM077011.1, forward strand.
TAACAGGATCTAGAAAATAAATAAAAGGAAAACTTACAAAGAAGTAAGTTGCAGCATATTAACTTAAGTAAACTGTCACATTAGATACATCATTTAGCAGTAAACGAATGCACGAAAACTGCACAGTGGATACGCTAACCGAAAAAACACCGGCTCTTGGTATGAAATCAACATTCCAGCCGTATGCCATGAGAAAATAAAAACAAAATGAATCTTATATATAAAACGCAAAACGTCTGTTTGTCTGAAGCAGCAAAAACTCTCGAACGCCGAACTGTAGCATCGTGAAATTTGCATAGCTTATTAATACTGGAATTTCTAGGTCAACGCAACTATTTTAAGATCTCTAATTTGTTCCATTCGCGAGTTATGAATTAATTAATAAGCTAATCAAAAAAGTCAGCGTCGTTTGCTACGTCATCGTCATCTGTACCACATCTGAAAGCACGTGACTGCATTCATCGCCGCGGCACATCCACAGGTGTGCCGAACAGAACTGTGCGTAAAAAATGCAAAAACGAATATTGAGAAATCTTAACGAAACGGGCTTCAATTTTTATCAACACAATTAATTGTTAATAAGAGGAGTCACTCAAAATTTCACAGGAATCCGGTCAAAACTTTTTAAAATAGGCATGGAATTTTTAATTCGTCGGTAAACAGAAATATATACGCAGAAACGGTTAATAAAATTTTGACGGCTAATTTAAAAAGTTATTTACCGATTAGGGGAAATTTGGAGGTCATGTTCCTATTAACGATTTATGGTGCTCATTAAAATTTCAGAAAAGTTTCATAAAATATTCGCAAAGATACGTTTTTAACTTTTTCATCCCGGAGATTCGCCCCTTAAAGACTTCTGAAACTGAAAGCATGCATGTGATGCATTTGATCGTCGATAACAAATTGTTAACGAATTTTGTTCAGTCAGTGTTCCAATGCTGTGTCTCCTGGACGCGTGTTAAATAATTCGTAACGCTTTTGGTCCGTTTGATTCTACAGCTGTATGTTCGAATGCCAAGAGCAGATCCAACAAAATTATATATTGTGGCCGATGAAGGAGAAACCAAAAATGTTGTGTACGGCCAAGTGCTGAAATAATCACACTATGAATAAACAATTTGTAATGACCGAATTTGTGAAATCAGCTTTTTTCTTTCTTGCAAGCATCAATTTTTCCCCCGATTTTTTCAGTGACATATAAGGGAATATGAAATTAATAAGCCTAAATCCCGGGCAAAGCCAGGTAGTAAGGCTAGTTATATTTATAAAACTTCGGTTTCATAAGGCAGCTGTACTAAAGGAAAATTTCAAAAGTCGACAAATGCGTTGCACGGACCAACGATATTGATACTGTACTTACACGAATACTCTAAGGCAGTGTTCCGCAACCTTTTTCTATTCGCGGCACACCATAACTTATCCATGACTCAACACGGCACACCAAAATGTTAATAATACCTATGATATGACACTATTAATATAAATACGTAATGTAATCAACCTATTATCATATTATATTATTATTATACACTGGCGTGCAAAAATTAAGGACGAGACGGTTTTCCGAATGTAACGTCGTGCAGAAGTGCCCCCATCTACTCAAATCACACCATAAGATCCCCAAGATGTAAGAATATGGGACAAGTGAGCAAAACCGACCAAACAAGGAATCCAAAGGATACAAAGGCACTTTATTGAAAAGGTAGCTTCGAGCAAAACTGGACAGAAGACACAAACGTCCATGTGACAGGCGGCTGCGAAGAAAAATCCAGTCTTTATTAGGGGATATGATCCCCCTGACTGCGTTGCAGGATTTACAACGTCTGTCCATGCTGAGGACGAGGTTGTCAAGGAGCTGTTGAGGCATTGCGGCCCATTCCTCTTGTAGCTCTAATCGCAGCTGCGGAATCGTTGCTGGCGGCTGGTGACGTGCTGCCAAGCGTCTCCCGAGAAGGTCCCACACGTGTTCGATTGGATTTAGATCCGGGGACCTAACGGGCCAATCCATGCATTGAATATCTTCACTCTCCAACAGCTCTGCGACAGCCACTGTACGATGAGGTGTAGCGTTGTCGTCCATGAAGAGGAACTCAGGACCCACAGCACCTCTAAACAGACGCACGTGAGGCAGGAGAACCTCGGTACAATAGCGGACACCAGTGACTGAACCTCCTTGGAAGATGTGGAGGTCAGTACGGCTACCAAGCATGATAGCGCCCCAAACGAGAACTCCGCCACCTCCAAACCGGTCACTTTCGATGATGTTGGAGGTGTGATTGCGTGTTCCCTGCTCTCTCCAGATGTGTATACGTCCAGAATCGCTCGTCAGACTAAATCGGCTCTCATCCCTAAAGAGAACTCGACCCCATGGCTGATGTGTCCAGTTCTTGTGTTCCTGGAACCACAGAAACCGCCGTCTCCGATGAGCAGGCGTTAATGGCACACACCGTACTTGTCGTCGTGCAAATAGACCACCTTTGTGCAGCCTCCTGGCCACGGTAAAACGCGATAACGTACGTCCAGTTGTCTGTTGCATGTGCCTTGCGATTTCTCCCGCTGTCTGCCGTCTGTCTCTTCTCACCTGCAGGACAATATACCGGTCGTCCGCCACCGTGGCTGCTCGTGGACGACCACTGCTAAACTCTCGGACAGCTGTTTCTGTCGTTTGAAATGCTCTCCAAGCTTGTGAAACGATGCTGTGAGCGATCCCGAACTCCTCGGCCACACTAGTCACAGTTCGACCTTCTTCCAACTTCCCGATGACGCGACCTCAGTTAAAGTTATCCAGATGTCGTCTACTGGATTGCCTGTTGGCCTTATCACACGGTGGCAGCAACTCGACGTCGTTCAAACCGATGCACACCGTGCAATAACTTTCACCGAATTGCTGAGCGTATACCGCCCGTGTGCTTTATACCCTTCCGACACCCCCACCCCCGTCATGCTGCATTTATGCGCATGCCCTACCGTACCGGACCCTAGTCTATCTCCTGAGTGGTCTTTCGGTCCGTTTTGCCTGCTCGTTCCGCTGTTATGCTAATTTCTCCTTTTCGTCCTTAATTTTTGCACACCAGTGTATTATATTATTATTAAGCAGAAATTGACTTGTGCATTTATTAACAATTTATGGACTTTAATTCCCTGTAGAAAATACACTTTTCTACTACTATTAAAGTAAATAATTCTACTCATACCTTCAATGTGATACTTGCGCCTGCGTAGCTGCACACAGGCGGCAGGCTGATCCTTGACAATGCAAGTCTCATTTTATCAACGACGGATTTGAGTCTCTCCCTCTTTGTTGTTTTGATTTCAGTAAACGTCGAGAAGTTCAGTTCACACAAATATGTACTTGAAAATGACAATAACACATTAACTGCCATCTCGGAGATGATCATGATTAAATGATCATATGTAGAGGATTTTATGAAGGGAGTGTCTCACCCCAGGTCTTAAACAACCCTTAGAAATAGGAAGCTAGGAGATTTGGGCTAGAGTGCCCGATAGGAAAGTGACATGGAAGTGAAGTTGAAAAGGGGAGGAAGACGCCCTTATTTATTACCGGTGGGCCAGTACCCGGGGTCCGACGGCTTAACATGCCCATCCAACGCACGGCGGATATTTAGTGGATCGAGCGTTCGTAGCTTGATGGGATCGAACCTGAGGTCTTTTCCATGGCAGTCACGAACGTTGCCCACTAGGCCACCCGCGGCCCGCCGTCACGGAGTTAGCCGGTCATTCACTTCTTATTGCCAACCAAAATGTGTCCAAAGGCATTTCGACTTATTACGTATACCGACTTATTTAAAATAAAGTCTAACAACGGGCGGGTGCATCGGTACAGGAAAAAAAAGTAATAAAGTTGAAGTAGTACTAACAAACAGGGACAAATACCAAAACAACATAATAAAATAATAAGAGACAGGGAAAGTTTTGCTAATCTTCGCACTTTTAGGGAAAACCGTACATAAAACATGTTGCAAGTGTAACAAAGAAGCCGCATAGCGCGGCGGTAGAGGCGAGAAAATAGAGAGAACATGCGGCAAGTGCAACAAAGAAGCTGCATAGCGCAGCGGTAGAGGCGAGAAAGTACATAGAACATGCAGCAAGTGCAACAAAGAAGCCGCATAGCGCAGCGGTAGAGGCGAGAAAGTACATAGAACATGCGGCAAGTGCAACAAAGAAGTCGCATAGCGCAGCGGTAGAGGCGAGAAACTACATAGAACATGCGGCAAGTGCGACAAAGCTGCCGCATAGCACAGCGGTAGAGGCGAGAAAGTACATAGAACATGCGGCAAGTGCGACAAAGAAGCCGCATAGCGCAGCGGTAGAGGCGAGAAAGTACATAGAACATGCGGCAAGTGCAACAAAGAAGCCGCATAGCGCAGCGGTAGAGGCGAGAAATACAAATATATCAATAAGGAAAACTACTTTATAACAGCAACTGTGAGTAAAAAAAATTCTTTTAATTTTTTAGAATACATAAAAATTCGCGGCATGTAATAAAGATTAAACAAGCAGCATCTTATTTAACCAGTGCAGCGGCAGATAAAGCAATACAAGCATATGAAACACAATAACAGGGATAAAATTAAAAATTAATTTCTTACAATAGTGTAATAGGTAAAAGTTCGCGTCACACCTTTCACCTTGTGGGGGTACACTACTGTGCCGCGGCACACCGGTTGCGGAACACTGCTGTAAGGCAGTTATACCACTGTATCAGGGAAACGCTTTAAAACTTCTATCCCATTGTAATACAGAAGCACTTTGAGACACTTATCCAACTGTAATTCACAAACACTTTGATATACACTTAATGCACAAAACATTAGAGATACCTATCTATTAGCGTGTTGTTCCAGCCTGTACACGCCGAGGCATCGACTCCACTAGAAGCCGAAGGGTTTCTGGAGGTAATACCAGCCATGACTGCTGCAGCATTGTCCATAACTCATCCGAGAGGTCAGTCTAGGATTCATGAATCCAATGTTTCTCTTCACGGCATCGCATAGAGCTTCCACAGAGTTCTTGGGAGACACTGGATGATTCCAAACCCCAGATGAGTGTTCCTTCAGCCATGCCTGGGTGGTTGCAGCCCTGTGGGGCGGGGCATTGTCCTTCTGAAACAGACCATCGACCGCAGGATGTGCAAAGGGCATGAAAGCGTGTAGGTGATCAGCCAGCACATGATGGTAGCGCGCAGCAGTTAAGGGCCTATCCTGACACACTAAGGCACCTAATGTGTCCCATGAGAAGGCTCCCTAGAACATCACAGAGCCACCACCGCCTTGAACAGATCCGACCCGGCACGATGGAGCCATGGCCTCTATTTGTCGACTCCACACCTGTCAGCTCGGTGCAGCTGAGAACGGGATTCATCTGACTACATGACGTGGCGCCACCCTGCAGAGGTCCAATTTTGACGTTTCTGGCACCAGACGAGGCGTAATGTACGACGACGAGCAGTGTACAGTGGCAAACGAGTAGGGCGTCGGCGCCCATACCCCATGGTATGCAGCAGCGTGCGACGTACCGTTTGCTCGCTGTTGCTGCTTGGGCCTCCCGCATTTAACCTGGATGTGACTTGCGCCGGCGTTGCCAAGTGGTTGGTCAGTACCAGCCTGGATAGTTTACGTCGACCCCGATCATCAATGGTGTATGGTCGACCATCGCCTGCTCTCTTCACGCTGGTGTGGTATACTTGCGTAACAACCTTCGTACGGTTGCCCTCGGGAACCCAAGGGTTCTTACCCCTTGGGCGATAGAATGGCCCATCTGTCTTGCGTCGACAATGCATCCACAATGGAAGTCGCTCAGATCACCACGTTTATCCATGTTCGTCAATTGTGATACCCAGTTAGGAAGCCCTGCTGTCCACCTATTTATCGCCTGTGTTCGGTTTGGGTGTGTTTCTCTCTGCACGGGAGATGCCCGTGTCAACTGCCCATCCATGTGATTTTTTCCCAGTTTTTCGATACCAGACCTCCTTAAACTAATCCTTGCTTGGGCCATAGCTTTGGACAATGCATAATGCAAGTCTTGCTAAGCAAAATTTGTCTCGCAATGGCAGCTAGCTTCTTAGGAAATTGAAAATCCTTCCACCACGGTAACAAATCCACACTGAAATTCAACACGTGTAATTCAACCGGGCTCGGAATTACACGTGTTGAATTAATTACAGTAATGAAATTCAAGACGTGTAATTCCGAGCCCGGGCCCGAGCTCATCTCTAATTACTTCTACTAGAACAAAGCCCAAATTATGTCATGTACAACATCCTGCTATATAAATCGTTGCTCGGATCACTAGATCAGCAACTCGGTTTTACAGCAGTCGATAAAACAGTGGCGTCACTATCATGAATCATCTGCCTCTGGGCTCTGAAAGCTCTGAAGCCCCTCGTCTTTTGACCAGGTTGTAATTATGTATTTGTCTATAATATTCTTATTCTTAACCTCGATTTCATGATTTCTAAAAAATAAAAAAAGGACAACTTAGTATCCGAATCGCCAGTTATCAGCAGGGGCCCCTTGTAGTTGAGTATCATTGTGATTCACTCACTGCGTTCCCCAGAAGAACAGTCCTGATCGTAATGTTAACAAATTACGCGGTCTGTAAAAGATGTTTTTTGCCTTTCCGGTGGAAGAGGTGGATCCTGGTTCGAGTTCCGGATAAGGCGTAGCTGTTGAGTTTGTCTTAAGGATCTTGCTCTGTCCTCTCCCTGGAACCATTAGCTCTACATTAGGGGGGGATAGCCCAATGAGCTTTTCATGGTGGTTGTTAAACTTCCAAACAAGCCGAAAAAATATTTTACCCTTTCTATGGGGTCAGGGAAATTTGACCACCTACACTATGAGAGACAGTGAGCTGTCCGCTTCACACAAAAAAAGGACAACAGTCTACGCTTTCTCCCAACAAAAGGACAACAGTCTACGCTTTCCTTAGACCAATATGCTGGCCAGGGGCGCACCCAAGGGGAGTCCCCGGGTTCGGACCCCCCCCCTCATGAGGCCAAGTGTTTTTAGCACGTCTTTTGTAAAAAAAGATCGTGCTTATGTTATCGGCTTGTCCGTCCGTCCGTCTGTACCCACGGTATCTCTGCAACTATTAGTCCGATTTGAAAAATTCTTTTTGCATTCGAAAGCTTGAAATATGCGAATGATGATTCTTTATTTCGTTGTTTTTTTACGGTGTACAATTTCGCCGCTAGAGGGCGTAAATTCAGATGATGTCGAATTCCAAAATACATTTTATTCCACATATTTGCTTCTAAACATCCGATTGAAAAAAATCTTTTATCTTTCGATTCCATTTATGTCGAAGGGTATTTTGGATATAGTTTCTTTTTCAAATTACGCATAGATTTTCCGCTAGGGAGCGTAAAAGTAAATTGCATTTTTTCTGATAACTCTTCTTCTAAAACTCCGATTTGAATTTTTTTTTTTTTTCCAGCGGATACATCTCCTGATGTCCAATCTTTTGTATATAATTTCGAATTTTTGGTAAAGAATACTTTGGCCACCAGAGGGCGTAAGTGTTAATTTTCGCTTCTGATGTCTATGCCATAAAATCTGAGCTTCTAAAATATCGATTAAAAAATTCTTTCGTGGACTGATGCCACTCACATCGATAAACCTTTTCGGAATATTTTCTTCCTAAAATATTCCAGTTTCTCCGCCAGAGGGCGTAGATGTATATCTTATTTTTGTCAATATCTCGACTTCTAGAGTCCGATTTGAAAAATTCCTTCTTTGTTGGATAGTGTTTTCCGTGTGACATGTTTTTCATATAATTTCAAAATTTTCAAGTAATTCATAGACTTTCCGCTAGGGGGCGTAAAGGTAAATTGCGTTTTCCCCTATATCTCTGCTTCCAAATCTCCGATCTGAAAAATTCTTTCTGCGGATACAGCTCCTGATAGGAAATCGTTTGCACATAATTTCTAATTTTTGTAAAAAATGGTTTGGCCACCAGTGGGCGTAAACCTTAATTTCCGCTTCTGATGTATTTGCAGCAAAAGATGAGCTTCTAAATTCTCGATTGAAAAAAACGTCGTTTGTAGACCGATACTACTCATGCCGACAAACGTTTTAGAAACATTTTCTTCTTATAATAGTGCACGGTTTCTACGCCAAGGGGCGTAAATGTATATCTTATTTTTGTCAATATCTCGACTTCTAGTAGTCCGATTTGAAAAATTCCTTCTTTGTTGGATAGTGTTTTCCGTGTCACATGTTTTTCATGTAATTTCACAATTTTCACGTAATTCATAAACTTTCCGCTAGGGGACGTAAAGGTAAATTGCGTTTTCCCCTTTATCTCTGCTTCTAAATCTCCGATCTGAAAAATTCTTTCTGCACCGGATACAGCTCCTGATGGGAAATCGTTTGCACATAATTTCTAATATTTGTAAAAAAATGGTTTGGCCACCAGGGGGCGTAAACCTTAATTTCCGCTTCTGATGTATTTGCAGCAAAATATGAGCTTCTAAATTCTCGATTGAAAATAACATCGTTTGTAGATCGATACTACTCATGTCAACAAACCTTTTAGAAACATTTTCTTCTTGAAATAGTGCACGGTTTCTACGCCAAGGGGCGTAGATGTATATCTTATTTTTGTCAATATCTCGTCTTCTAAGAGTCCGATTTAAAAAAATCCTTTTTTGTTGGATAGTATTTCTAGTGTGACATGTTTTTTCTATAAATTCAAAATTTTCAAGTAATTCATAGACTTTCCACTAGGGGGCGTAAAGGTGAATTGCGTTTCCTCCTATATCTCTGCTTCTAAATCTCCGATCTGAAAAATTCTTTCTGCACCGGATACAGCTCCTGATGGGAAAACGTTTGCACATAATTTCTAATTTTTGTAAAAAATGGTTTGGCCTCTAGGTGGCGTAAGTCTTAATTTCCGCTTCTGATGTATTTGCAGCAAAATATGAGCTTCTAAATTCTCGATTGAAAAAAGTCTTTTGTGGACCGATACTACTCATGTCAACAAACATTTTAGGAACATTTTCTTCTTGAAATAATGCATGGTTTCTACGCCAGGGGCGTAGATGTATATCTTTATTTTGTCAATATCTCTACTTCTAAAAGTCCGATTTGAAAAATTTCTTCTTTGTTGGATAGTGTTTCCGATGCGAAATGTTTTCCCTATAAATTCAAAATTTTCAAGTAAATCATAGACTTTCCGCTAGGATGCACAATGGTAAATTGCGTTTTCTGCTCCTAAAACTCCGATTTGAAAAAATCTTCCTGTATCGCATACAAGATCTGACGGAAAATATTTTTCACGTAATTTCTAATGTTTGGTAAAGAATGGTTTGGCCACCAGGGGTCATAAGTGTTAATTTCTACTTCTGATGTATTTGTAGCAAAATCTGGGCTCCTGAAAACTCGACTAAATTTTTTTTTCTTGGACCGATACCGCTCATATGGATAAACCTTTTGTGAATACTTTCTTCCTAAAATAATGCGTGGTTTTCCCACCAAGGGACGTAAAGTCACATCTTATTTTTGTCGATAACTCTCTTTCTAAGAGTTCGTAAGCTCATGATTCCGTTTACAGCAATATCTGAGGGATTAAAGACCCGATTGAAAAACTTCTTTCTTCCGTCAGATACTATTGTTTTCCATACCGGTTCCATTGACTTTGAATAGCTTTGATAAATTTAATTTGCGTCAGAACGGATTCAAAAGACGTGCTTATTGCACCCGAAAATCCCGTGTCATCTTTCTTGTTTAATATGATTCCGACACCATCGGTGACGGACACGAGAGATTCTTAACCCTTTAACTGTTCTCCAATTTTCACCTAGTGTACTTGTTTTCGCTAGCTATATTTACAACTATTGCTTTTGAAATGCACACGTGCTTTTTCCCTTCCCCACCCCTCTTCTCGGGGTGGGGGGGGGTCTGCTGTGTCAGCAGTTGAAAATGGAAAAGGAATGTTCGGCGTTTTGTCTCAAACCTGTTTCCCCGTTCGGTGGGGTTCGGGCGATTTCTTCATACTCATACCGGAAACGTCTCCTAGGTGACAAGGTGAGCCACAATCATGAGAAGGCAGGGAGCAAGCAATCGTGGCCAGGGCAGGTGCAAAGTGGTGGGGCCGCCACGGTGGCGCAGTGGTCTAAGGGATGGCCTCTGATCATTCGTCCAAAAAGTGTCGGGGTTCGAATCCAGTGAGGCATGGATGTTGTGTTTGTCTTACGGCACTGGCTCTCTCCCTTCCCTGGAACCAGTGACCCTAAATTAGGGACGGGTGACTGCTTATAGCCTATCGAGTTGCTCACGGTGGTCGTTAAACCTTAAATAAAAAAAATAAAAAAAAAAAAACTGGTGGGAGGGTAGCGACGCCGACGCCAGTGTAGTCATGGTGTTGGAAGGCTGGAAGCAGTGGTGCAATGCAGTCACATTTTCCCTGTTCCCATGCTAGATCAACGTGTAAAGGTTTAATCTAAAGAACGTGTGCATTTCTGTATATTCTGCGTGTTTCCATTTGATCTGTTGGCATTTTTTTGTGCTGTTCCCCAGTAACTGGACGATTTTTTACTAATGCCAGAGATAGTGCATAAGAAGAAGCAGATATATTTGTGGTTAACTCCTGTTCTGAAATATGCATTTTTATTGAAAGTAAAAACAACAATGAAAACACCATTTGCAGCTGGATAATTCATGAATACAATGTATTAAATTCTTTCACAGATCAAAACATTTATTATAACAGTCATGTCGTGTAAGTACACATACATGAGCATTTTTAGTTGCAGAGCCCTTCATTCCGAATTTCTAGGTGCGCCCCTGATGCTGGCCTTAGGAACCTGCATTCGCTCTGAGCCGTCAAACATTCAAACGGGACCCACTTAAAATGGAAAAAACATATTCTGTGGTGTTTGAAAGCAAATTTTAGTATAAATGAAGCTGTTAATAATTTTCTTAGCTTACCCGAACCAATCTTAGGAGCCCTCATTTTGTCATAACCATCTGAAAGAACATCTTCTAATGTCAAAGGACTTTTACATTCCGCCATGAAGCTGCAACAGAAAGTTCATTTATTAGATCGTTACAAAAAATGTAGCACTTTATGAAGAACAAGAGAAAGTGTTTACTATTTGTTTCACTATCAATAAAACTGAAGAGAAAAGTCGATGAGTAATTATAAATCAACAGCCCATCTACATAATTTTCTCGCGATATCTTTCAAACTAGAGGAAATTACTAGCTACAGCTCGTAACTGCAGACAAAACCCGTGACCGCCATCAACACACCGTGGTTTTAGCGGAGAATTGTGTTGGGTTAAACCAAGGCCGTCTAGAAAACATAAGGCCATGACATTAGAGAGATGAGTTCCCTCCTTTAGTGACGTCAAATGGGAACAAAGGTTTCCGATTAGATTCCAACGCAGTCGTGTGTGACGTCAAATACGACACCCACGTATCAGTACGTGTAACATGAGAGCGACCTCAAAAACGGAGGGAACTCTCTCCCATGTTACGGCCTTATGTTTTCTAGACGGCATTGGTTAACGCGACTCATGGTAAAACAAAGACATTGGAGGAACAGACTGGTAAAAAGCGTGCTACTTCTGGTATACTTTGAAAGCCGCCATTGTTGGGAGTAAATAGTGTGTTGACGTGTTTCCGCGAATATTTCAGTCCGGCCGCGATGTAGCCTCGTATTTTCCTGTTACTAGTCTTTTTTGCTTTTTCTCGTATGTGAACACTTGCTAATTAAAATTTGATCAAACAAGTTCTCGGATCGTACGCAAACATTATTTTTACGTAATACGTTATGAATTGAATCAAACATTCTTGCTTTCCAGTAGGCATCTGTTCACTGCCAACTAACTTCCTCCATTTATAGATGGCGCTGCCCGTTCAGCTGATCTCCGACGTTTCATAACCGGTAGCATTACGTTTGCCAGTCTATGCAACTCCAAGGTCTTTGTGGTGAAGAAACTTAGCCACCTGCACAGAGAAACGGCAGGAACAATGAAAATGAAGTTATTGTGCTGAAAACATTGTAATTTATATTCATGGCAGCGTAGTGATGGTGGTCAAGCAACTTGTTATCAGAGGATAAGTTGCATTGAAATTCGCGATTAACGTCTCAACGTGTATAAAAAAACAGTCTCGTTCATCCCGATGAGATAGTCTCAGTGTATAAAATACTTTTTCTTAGCCTTTTCCAAATATTTTTACATAGATCTAACGGCATTCGATGATTATTAAGGAATGAAGCTTCTAAAGGAAATATTGCATTGAAAATTAAATACGTCCACCATAAGTTTACGTTTATTGCTAAAAATAAGAATTGCAGGAATTTCAAAATATGAGAATAAATACGGATTTGCGATTTATTTATTCATTTGGAATCGCTCTTCTTTTGTGCAGTTGGCTCCGATGGGATCGGAGGAGTCGCCCCTTCCATATTCCGAGCAACTGAGCCAGAAAAGGGGCAGACCTATGCCGCTAAAACAAACGGAAGATCCACCTTGTGCCCGGAATTCAAAAGGATAACATAAATCCTTTGTCCCTTGCCCACATCAGTGGCGTAACTACCACCCCGCAGTTCCCGCAGCTGTAGGGGGGGGGCGCAGGTAACCAAAGGGCGTACCGCAGCTTCCAGTTATAGTTTTTTGAAAAAATTCGAACATGCACAAAGACAAACAAACAAATAATTAGCCCAAAGGTTCATATTTTCTTTTAAGGTACATTTAGCTTTTCCAAAATAAATGTCAAGTTTCACTTTTAAAGCACTAGATGTTCTACAGATTGAAGCTATTCGGCCCTCTGGCTCCGAATTGTAATACGATCGCTCTCCAATCGCCCTCTCTATGCGCTACTGAGGAAAAACGCGAGGCCACATGGGGATTCCCCATGGAGGATGGGGGGGGACAGTCAATCAGTCACCAAGGATTACGCACACGACAGGCGCCAACGTTTATTCACAGCAGCCGCAGATCTGCTATGTACAAGGGGGTGATTTCTTCAAGTGATTTATTTTAGTTTTGTACAAAACAATTACATGTATTGTTAAATCTATTACTTAGAAAGTTAAAACTACAGTTAAAACTACAGAGCTCTAGGTACCGGCATTACTTTTTCAGACACTCTCCCTGCCCCCCCCCCTCATCCACCACACATGCACACCGCGGAAAACACATCGTTCCTCGTGTTTGAAATGCTGGGGAAAATACTGGGCGCTGAAGTAAATCTTGAGGGGGAGGGGAACACAGGTTGTGCTAGTTACGCCAATGGACCACATGAAGGTGGGTTGAAAATATTTATCCCACTAGCTGCAGAGAAGTATGTCACGAAAATTAGCCCAGCATGGATCATGAAGGCTTTGATGAAAGTCAGTACTGTTACCAATCTGTGCTGTGACTCTTCCTGTGTGTTCACAGAAAATGTGAACTTTGTAATTATTTTCTTTTCCTTTACACAGGGGACCTTGAAGTGAGGAAGGTGAATGAAGATGGTGACTGTTGACAAATTCAACAAGTTAGTAAAATCATGCAATGCATTGATTATGACACGCTTTCCAACCTACCAGAAATCATTACTCAAGTTATGAGAATAATGGCTGTGGAATAAATCTCTCTCCTGTGCCCTAACCTTTGACCCCATTTCTATGATATTCAAAAAAACCGGTTCAGTATTTCTCCGGTACAACATACAAAAGTTTTGTTGCAATAGAAGAATTTTCACGTAAGGTTTGACGCATACTGGCGATGGAATGGATCCCACTCCTATGTCCTGACCGTTGACCCCATTTCGATGATATTCAACAGAACCGGTTCAGTACACTTTCGGAACAACATGACAAAGTTTGGAAGCAACAGAAGCATTTTTAGTCAAGTTATGAGGATAATGGCTGTGGAATAATAAATCTCGCTCCTGTGTCCTGACCTTTGACCCCATTCCGATTATAATAAACAAAATTGGTTCATTATACCTCCGGAACAACATACTAAAGTTTTGTCGTAATAGAAGCATTTTTACATAAGTTATGACACATAAGGACAATGGAATGGATCTCGATCCTATGTCCTGACCTTTGAACCCATTTCTTCCGTTTTCTAAGGGGGTTCGTCCCCAGTGGTTCCCTACCACATACTAAAATTTCATCGAAATCGAACCATTTTTACGCAAGTTATGACGCGATAGGGCAATGAAATGGATCCCGCTCCTATGTCCTGACCTTTGACCCCATTTCGCTCATTTTCAATAGGGTTCGTCCCCAGGTGGTCCCCTACCACATACAGGGCCGCGGGTAGCCTAGTGGGCAACGTCCGTGACTGCCACGGAAAGGGCCTCAGGTTCGATCCACTAAAATATCCGCCGTGCGTCGGATGGGCACGTTAAGCCGTCGGACCCCGGGTACTGGCACCCCGGTAATAAATAAGGGCGTCTTCCTCCTCCTTTCTATTTCGCTTCCGTGTCACTTTCCTATCAGGCGCTCTAGCCCAAATCTCCTAGTTTTCTGTTTCTAAAGATTGCTTAAGACCTGGGGTCCGACACTCCCTTCTTAAAATTTTCTACATATGATCTGATCTGATCTGATCTACCACATACTAAAATTTCATCGAAATGGAACCATTTTTACGCAAGTTATGACGCAAAAGGGCAATGGAATGGATCACGCTCCTATGTCCTGATCTTTGACCCCATTTCGTCCATTTTCAATAGGGTTCGTCCCCAGGTGGTTTCCTATCACATACTAAAATTTCATTGAAATCGCACCATTTTTACGCGTGTTATCGAGCGGACAGACAGACGGACAAAGCTGGAGCATATACGCTTCTTCAATATACGGTTGGAAAGCGTAAGCAAAAAAGGTGGCACCGAATTTTCGGTTGCAATGAACACGTGTTTTGAATCTCTTCCGACAGGAATAGAATATTTTAAAGTTATTCATTGTTAATGAAACCCGTTAAGTTTTCAGACATTTCTACAATCGATAAAACACCTAGAAATAGGAAGAGCTACTTTCTCCCGCTAGTGGCTGAAAAGTACGTCACGAAAATTAACAAATTGTGCACAAAACGTTTCTCATAGATCAAATAAGAATCAGAGACAAGGATTTTCGGTCAATTCGAACATATAGAGAAAAACATGATATAGTTTTACGCAACCTAGCGGAAGAATTTTTGAATAATGAAAAAGTAGAAAATATGCAAAAAGTATTCTTCATAGCAGAAGCTATGCTAAGGAAAAACCTTTTATAAATACGTCTCCTGGAACCAGATATAGTCAGAAAAAGGTTTTGAAATTTACGCCACCAAGCGGGAAACCTGCCCATTATTTAAAGAGGATAATATTTCCCCCATCTTTACTGTAACGAACAGCATACACACACACACACACACACACACACACACACACACACACACACACACAAAATCCAAAAGGATTTCTAGAAGAGGAGATACAGAGGTTGGGCAAAATAATGTGTACACCTAGGAAAAGAAAGTTTTACCTATCTTAATAGAGTGTGGGGCCACTTTTGGCATTCAAATCCACCTGGATCCTCCTTGGAATAGACGCATACAAATCCTGGATGGTGGTAGTGGGATATTACACCATGCAGAAACTACTCCAGGTCCTTGAGAGATGTAGGAGGAGGATAGGGGATCTTACTCTGTCTTCCAACACAGACCACAGTGGATCGATGATGTTTAAGTCTGGTGATGGGAAAGGTGTGAAAGTTCGTCCTCATGTTCCTCAAACCATGATTGGATATTTCGAGCTCTGTGGATTGGGACGTTATCATCTTTATGGATGGCATCCCCTGTAGGAAACAATGACATGGCCATCAGGTCAGCCTAAATGGTTCCATAAGCCCTGCCAGTCACCCGTTCTTTCATGATGATTGGGGAACCTGCTGAGAACCTCGATATGACCGAGCAGAGCATGGAAAACCCACCACCATGCTGCACTGTTTGGAGCAGACAGTCTGGGTTGGGTTGTACGCTTCTGACGGTGTTCTCCACACGTAAACGCGTCCCGCTGTGCGGAATAGTGTGAATGTGGATTTATCGGACCACATTACATTCTTCCATGCCTCAGAAGTCCACGTTGTATGCTCCCGGCACCATTGTCGTCGCCTTTGTGCATTCATCCGGGTCACCAGAGGTTTTGCAATAGCAGCTCTGCAATGAATATCTTGTTTATGCAGTTCCCTATACGCACTGTTTTATTTGATACTGGCGTCTGGTGATGCAGATTCAGCTCCGCATTCATTTTCGGCGCTGTGGTCTTCTTATTACGGGTAACAATCCTCTTCAATGCTCTCTTGTCTCATCAGTCAAAGTCGTTTTCCGGCCGCTCTTGTAAGAGGTTTTGCCCCGAACACGGTATACTGTCATGACGCTGGACAGAGTAGCTCTCAATACCCCCACTACCCTGGCGACTGTTGTCACAGAGGCACCAACAAGTGGCCCTCTTTCGAAGTCCGTTAAGTTGCTCATTTCGTCGTCACTTTGAAAGAATTTTTGCAACGAGTGTTCTTAAACAGGACCTTGATTTTCTAAACAAAGCTATTGCAACCAAAAAGTGGCGGATGCCATTGTGTTTTGCGACGTACGCAGCTGCATTAAAAGTCACGTCTCTGAGCGTGGTGTTCACAATATTCTGTCCAACCCCTGTACAGCTGCTAACATAAATACACACTAACACCCCCTAGCGTCAGAACTGTGAACTACAAAACCCCTCCAGAACAGGCAAAGTGTTCCACAAGATAAATGGTGCCCGGTGTTAAAAGATTTAAATCGGACTTTTAGAAGAAGAAATATCGAGAAAAACATATCAAACATTTGCTCTTCCTAGCGTGGAAATTGTTCATTATTTCGAGAAGTAAATAAACACAAATATTTGTCGTAGTTAAAGGCATTTAAGACTTTTTTTAGTTAGTATTTCTCGTAGTATCCGACTGTTTTCAGTCAGGGTTTTAGTTGCACAGATATTGCTAAAAGGTATGCTGTAAACGTAAAGGGGAACTTCTGACTTCTGGTGGCAAACTTGTTCGTTCAGAAAAATTATAAATTATAAATGCAGAACATTTCGCACTAAAAACGCCCTTTGACAAAGAAAGAATTTTTCAGATCGGACTGTTAAAGCAGAGATATTGAGAAAAATAAGATATATATCAACGCCCCCTGGCGGAAAAAAACTAAGCATCATTTTACGCGGAAGATATTTTGGAAAAGTTTTCCGTAGTGAGCTGTGCCTGATCGCAAAAGATTTTTTTCAGTCGGGTTTCCAAAAGCGCAGATATTGCTGCAAATACATCAGAAACAGAAATATACACTTACGCCCCCTAGTGGCAAAACCATTCTTACCAAAAATTAGAAATTATATGCGGAACATTTTCCGCCAGAGCTCTATTCGATGCAAAACAGAATTTTTCAAATCGATCTTTACAAACAGAGATATCGGGGAAATTGTATTTTATCTTTACTCTTCCTACCGATAAAACTACGCATTACTTGAAAAAGAAACTGGACCCAAAATAGTTTCCGTTATAAATGATATCAAAAAGAATTTTCGAATTTTCGCAGTATGATGATATCAAAAGGATGTAACGAATTTTCGCAGTATGATGTTTTAGAAGGAATGATATGAAATAAATGTATTTTGAATTCGATAGCATCTGCATTTACGCCCTCTAGCGGCGAAGTTGTGCATCGGAAGAAATCCTGTAAGCAAGGAACATCGTACTCACATATTGGGCTTTCCAACGTAAAAATAATTTTTCAAATCGGACTAATACACTATCTACCAACAAGTAATTGGAAACCTGTGATAGCAAAGAAAAACGAAGTTTATTCACCTTCAATAGTTGGTGGAACCTCCACGAGCGGCGATTACAGCTGCGACCCTCCGGGGCATACTCTCAACCAGGCGTTGTACGACGGCTAGTGGTATTTTCTTCCACTCTGCTTGGAGAAGACAGGTCAGTTCCTTCACCGATTTCGGACAGTGGTGGCACCCCTTAAGTCGACGCTCCAACTCGTTCCAGAGGTGCTCGATAGGGTTAAGGTCCGGGCTCTGCGCAGGCCAGTCCATTCGATTGACTCCATTGTCACAATACCAAGCCATGATTGACCTCGCAACATGACAGGTGGCATTGTCATCCTGAAAGTAACATGGGTCCACCCCGTAAAACTGCCACAACGTAGGAAGCGCATGGTCATCCAAAATGGTGCAGTAGGTCTCGGCGTTGAGTCTACCAGGAATTGCGACCAAGGGTCCCGTGCCATACCCGGAGAAACACCCCCATAGCATAATACCACCGCCGCTGAACTTCACAGTTGACACAATACATTCCGGCAGGAGGCGTTCTCCAGGCAGACGCCAAACCCAGACCCTGCCATCCGAACGGTAGAGGGTGAACCTTGATTCGTCGCTCCAGAGAACCTGTTTCCACTGTTCAACGGTCCACTGTCCACGTTCTTTGGACCACGTTAGCCGAGCAGCGTTATTGGACTTGGTGATCAAAGGCCTGTGGGCGGCAGCACGTCCATGATAACCGAGCAGATGGGCTTCCTTACGGATGGTATTCATCGAAAGAACACTCCCGGATGCCTGTTGAAACTCCTCGCGGATGTGGCCCATCGATTTGGTGCGGTTCTTCCGAATTTCTTTGGCCAGCACCCGTCGGTCTCTAACTCCCAGTTTTGTGGGTCTGCTGGGTCGGGGCACATTCCGACAGTCACCTCTCATCTTCCACTTGCCAATCACGTAGGCCACTGTCGATTTTGGGTACTTCAACTCGCTGGATATGTCACGTATGTATTGGCCATTTCTGTGATACCCGACGATTACACCTTTCTCGAAATCAGAGAGCTCCGAACTTCGTGGCATCTTGCATGCGACTGGTTGCGTTGTTGTTTCACACACGATATTTAACGGCGGCGGCCGTGATGTGTATCAGGACCGCAGATATCGTCGATTGCAGGGGTGTCCAATTACTTGTTGGTAGATAGTGTAGTTGCAGATATATGGCGTCCACAGATGAACAAACGGACCGACAAAGTACAAAGTGAATACTGTAAGCTTACAAAAGGTGTGCTAAAAATGTAGCAATAAATAGCATTTCTACAAACCAAACTTAGTATAATACAATTACCACTTTATATTATATGTGCATTAGTTCCTTTCAATTTATTTAATTATTAAAAATATAAATTCATTTTGAAACAAGGTCAACGAGAATCACGGGATAAGGTGAGTTCAGTATATCTGCGAAATTAGTTCTTCCTGTCCTGGAAATGCCAAACTCAGAACTCAAAGGAAAGCCAGAGAAAGACGGGGGCATTTCTTTAACAGAGCTCACTGAGAGGCCGAGATCAATGAAAGAAGATATGGGAGTCATAAAAGTAAATATTTGCTAAACTATGACTGCTGCAGTAGTAAGTATTTCGACTGTTTAGTTTTTCAAAAACAATATTTATTATCATTATAATTATATATTATTATACATTATCAACCAACAAGTAATTGGACACCCCTGCAATCAACGATATCTGCGGTCCTGATAAACGTCACGGCCGCCGCCGTTAAATATCGTGTGGGAAACAACAACGCAACCAGTCGCATGCAAGATGCCACGCAGTTCGGAGCTCTCTGATTTCGAGAAAGGTGTAATCGTCGGGTATCACAGAAATGGCCGGTCCATACGTGACATATCCAGTGAGTTGAAGTACCCAAAATCGACAGTGGCCTACGTGATTGGCAAATGGAAGATGAGAGGTGACTGTCGGAATGTGCCTCGACCCGGCAGACCCACAAAACTGGGAGTTAGAAACCGACGGCTGCTGGCCAGAGAAATTTGGAAGAACCGCACCAAATCGATGGGCCACATCCGCGAGGAGTTTCAACAGGCATCCGGGAGTGTTCTTTCGATGAATACCATCCGTAAGGAAGCCCATCTGCTCGGTTATCATGGACGTGCTGCCGCCCACAGGCCTTTGATCACCAAGTCCAATAACGCTGCTCGGCTAACGTGGTCCAAAGAACGTGGACAGTGGACCGTTGAACAGTGGAAACAGGTTCTCTGGAGCGACGAATCAAGGTTCACCCTCTATCGTTCGGATGGCAGGGTCTGGGTTTGGCGTCTGCCTGGAGAACGCCTCCTGCCGGAATGTATTGTGTCAACTGTGAAGTTCAGCGGCGGTGGAATTATGCTATGGGGGTGTTTCTCCGGGTATGGCACGGGACCCTTGGTCGCAATTCCTGGTAGACTCAACGCCGAGACCTACTGCACCATTTTGGATGACCATGCGCTTCCTACGTTGTGGCAGTTTTACGGGGTGGACCCATGTTACTTTCAGGATGACAATGCCACCTGTCATGTTGCGAGGTCAATCATGGCTTGGTATTGTGACAGTGGAGTCAATCGAATGGACTGGCCTGCGCAGAGCCCGGACCTTAACCCTATCGAGCACCTCTGGAACGAGTTGGAGCGTCGACTTAAGGGAGTGCCACCACTGTCCGAAATCGGTGAAAGAACTGACCTGTCTTCTCCAAGCTGAGTGGAAGAAAATACCGCTAGCCGTCGTACAACGCCTGGTTGAGAGTATGCTCCGGAGGGTCGCAGCTGTAATCGCCGCTCATGGAGGCTCCACCAACTATTGAAGGTGAATAAACTTCGTTTTCCTTTGCTATCGCAGGTGTCCAATTACTTGTTGGTAGATACTGTATATTATTCAGATTTGGACGAACGTAAGAAACGACCTTGACATCGATGAAATGTGATGTAGCTACGGAAGTTCATCTGCGCACGCGCTAGCTAAAATCTGACCTCAAGATAGAAAGGAAAGCTGAGTCGCAAGTGTTTTAGTGAGACAGCTTGATAAATTTTGGTCTAGGATATCAACAGTTATACCCCATCGTATTATACACGGTCAAGTCACACTATTGTGACCACCAACTAATATACCGAGTAACCGCCGTGTGCAGCGCCGACCGCAGCTAGATGGGCTGGGAGTGACTCAATAAGGTGCTGGAAGGTGTTCACAGGTTTGTGGAGTCATGCTGACAGCCGTGCACATAACAGCTGCTGGAGGGTGCGTGGTGGAGGATCCATAAAGCGAACAACACGATCGAGGTGGTCTCACAGATATTCAATTGGGTTTACGTCTAGGGAATTAGGGCGCCAGGGAAGTGTTTTCAAGTCTTCATCGTGCTCTTCCAACCACTCGTGGACATTTCTAGCTGTGTGACACGTCGCATTGTCGTTCTGGAAGATCGTATCCGCCTCAGGAAAGACAATCAGCATGTATGGGTGTACGTGGTTCGCAAGGATGGATTCATAACGAATTTGGTTCATAGTGCCTTCCACCAGTATGAGTGGACCCAGGGAATGCTCAGACCATAACGCTGCCCCCACCAGCTTGTGTTCTTCCAACAATGGTTGGAGAGTGTTTGTTCTCCGATGTTTCTCGCCTTAAACGCCAACGTGCATCCTTTCGATGAAGCAGAAAACGTGACTCATTGGAGAAGGCAATACTTTGCCAATCAGTGGAGGTCCAATTCCGATACTGCAGTGCAAATGTAAGCCTTTTCTGCCGATGCACCTTCGTTCGCATAGGTGCAGTGACTATACGTCTGCATCGGAGCCCCATACGCAGCAGGGTTCCCTGAACTGTCGTTTTAGACACATGTCCGGTAGCCCCCTGGTTCATTAGGCTAGTGAGTTGCTCCACTGTAGCGTGTTAATCGGCCCTCATGCACCTTCGAAGCCGACGTTCATCTCTCACATCAATAGCACGTGGTGCTCCGCAGTTTCCACGTCGCTTATTCGCAATGGTGCTATTTCTCCAATCCCGATACACTTTAACAACAGCAGCACGCGAACTGTTCACAAACTGCGCTGTTTCAGAAATACTGCCACCCTTGGCCCGAAAGCCGATAATCATCCCTTTTTGAAAATCTGATAAATCGCTCCTTTCATCTATGACCGCAACGAGTGATAAGTTTTCAGCGATCAGATCAGATCATATGTAGAGGATGTTAGAAAGGGAGTGTCTGACCCCAGGTCTTAAACAACCCTTAGAAATAGGAAGCTAGGAGATTCGGGATAGGAAAGTGACAATGGAAGCGAGGTAGAAAGGGGGTGGAACGCGTCCTTATTTATTACCGGGGGCCAGTACCCAGGGTCCGACGGCTTAACGTGCCCATCCGACGCACGGCGGATATTTAGTGGTTCGAGCGTTCGTACTTGCCTGGAATCGAACCTGAGGTTTCTCCGTGGCAGTCACGAACGTTGACCACTAGGCCATCCGTGGCCGATATGTTTTCAGAATGCTTACAGTACACCTTATATACCCTGAAAGCCAGTTCACGACACATTTCATTGGCTACGCGCTGTTGACATCAAAAGTAGGACGTGGTCACAATAATGTGACTCGACTGTGTATATTCTTTTACAGCTCTCGTCAATAGCAAACACCCCCTCCTTCTTCTTGGGACCACCCCGGTGCCGCAGTGGTCTAAACGATAGCTTCTAACCATCGGTCCTAGATGGGTTCGGGTTCGAATCCCGTTGAGGCATGGATGTTGTGTTTGTTTTACTGCGCTGGCTCACTTCCTTCCCTGGTGGAACCAGTAGCCCTAAATTAGGGACGGGCTACTGTTTGTAGCCTACTGAGTTGCTCACGGTGGTCGTTAAACCCCCAATAATAATAATAATAAAAACCTTGGGAGGGGGTGTCGACAAGAAGTCTTATTTTGCTACAACGAATACTTTACTACTGCAGAAAAAGATGCATAACATCAAAATGCATTTTTGTAATGGCTTTTATTACATTTAGCATCAGGTTCTTGTAATTTACGCAGGTTGCAATGATTTATTGTTACGTTTATGTAAAACGTGATGAAATAATATTCGGTGATAGTTTAGTAAAATATGTTGTTGAGTAACATTGATATTAATTATTGTTGCGACATTTCATGGGACAGCATATGACACAATCAGATTTAAACAATGGTTTATGTTTTGGCTTACAGATAGAGCGCTCTCACTATTCATTTTTTACTCTCAGTGTAGGAAATTTCATTAGGCAGTTCCTTTTTTACAAATTTTGTTATTGAAAAAAATAGTTTTTACGTCAGTAGTACTTTCATGACTTCTTTATTCTCATAACTTGAGTGGAAGTGGTTTTGGGAAATGACTTGAGTGTCGATAAGCATCTACCCGAGAAAAGTTTGTTTCATTTCTATATTGAATATATTCTGAGAGTTTATTCAAAGCAAATTTATTTGCATATTATAATACGCTTGAAAACATAACTGTAACCTAGATTAGACAGCGAAAAAAAACACGTCATAAATTAGTGCCGGGTCGATTCAAGGAGCGCCAGAAAAGCATAGCTCCTAACAAAAAGGCAAATTGAAAACAGAAATAGGAATATTCATATGGAAGTAGGCATTCGTCATACATAACACGATATGCAACTTGTTCATTAACCACCTTTGACGAAATGATGAAGATTACTTCTACGTTTAATCAAATTAAAAACGTTATTTACAAGTTGAAACATATGATAGATTAAAACACTAGATCTTTCGATCACACTAGTGATCTTCATCAGGTAACTCACCTAATGGCATCAAGGTACGTCGACACGCAATATATAGGGATTTTTGATGACCCAAATAATGGGTAGAGCGCATGCTCACGAAAGTTGTTGTGAACATAGAGAGAGAGACATAGAGAGAGACAGGTAACAGTACTGCAAACGAGGAGAGTAAAAATGATGTTACACAAGTATTAATAATTCAGCTGTAATTATTATTTCCGCAATGTTCAAGTAGAGCAGTCCATGTTCGTGGGAGGAGAGAAGGTACATGGTCATTACAGCAAATACCTCTATAATGGTGAATATACAAGCTTTCTGCAAAGAGGGTCATGCTTTTGGTGCTGTGTGCAATGAGGATTCCTTGCAGCTTCATCCCATAATGGCCGCCCCGGTGGCATCCAGGTCTTAAGGCGTTGGCCTTAAATTCGATGTTATTTTCCAGCAGAAAGAAGGCGCCATGGATGTTGTGTTTGTCTTACGGCACTGGCTCTCTCCCTTCCCTGGAACCAGTGACCCTAAAATCCTGGACGGGCGACTGCTTATACATTGGCGTATGTACGGTGGTCAAACCCCTCCTCAAAAAAAAAAAAAAAACAAAAAACACCCGCTATGTGGATGCCGTTCTTGTCTTCTGCCACATTCGGGCACTCCGACATGCTGCATTTCTGACATCGCGTGAGTTTGTTAAAGCAAATATCGCTCCAGGGTTGAGCCTATGTACACTTGGATCTATTTCATTAGGGTTTAAAGCTCTAAAACGCCATACCGTTCTTGGTTGCTCATAGAACTGGACCTCCAAAATTTCACGTTTAATTAGATACTTGCGTGTTTACCGTAAACCACATACTATTATAGCCCCATAAACCTGGCAGCATGCATGCCTTTTAAAACGCTGGTGCAGCCGGGAAAATAGCTCATGGATCCTACGCTACTTGGTACGACGTGCGGGTTTACGCATTCGTAATCTGTAAACGCACGGTCGTCGATTGAACTGCGGAGAATCTTTGTACCAGCGTCTTTCGGGTACCCGAAAGACCTGGTACACACCATTCGTCCGCAGACATCGACGACTTGCGTTTACCGCATTAGAATGCGTAAATGCCCGTCGTACCAGGTAGCGTAGGAAGTCAGCTATTTTCCCGGCTGCACCAGCGTTTTAAAACAGGGTGGGATGTGTTTACGGTACACTGAGTATTTTAATATACAGTTTGGTTTACAAAGTCTAAGAATGGGAGTTGTACAGTTATTTTCTAATTCCAAACGTGACAGGGATCCATTTGAAACAAACTGAGAAAATGCAGCAGGTCGGTCTACCTCATGTGGCCAGAGCAAAACCCGTAATGAAATAGATCGGGTGTAGAGGAATGGTTTGAGCTCAACCCTACGTAATTTAAAAACCCGTTTGCTTGTACAACCTCATGCGATGAATCGCTGAGAACAGTGAGCTCCATAGTGGCAGCCTTCTTTCTGCTAGCGGACACATAGACATCATTAAAATAAGGCCTGGATGACGAGCTTTAAAGCTGAAAGGAATCCTCATTACACACAGCACCAAAAGCATGACCCTCTTTGCAGAAAGCTTATATATTCACCATTATAGAGATATTTGCTGTGATGACGACGTACCTTCTCTCCTCCCACGAACATGGACTGCTCTACTTGAACATTGCGGAAATAATAATTACAGCTGAATTATTAATACTTGTGTAACATCATTTTTACTCTCCTCGTTTGCAGTACTGTTACCTGTCTCTCTCTATGTCTCTCTCTCTATGTTCACAACAACTTTCGTGAGCATGCGCTCTACCCATTATTTGGGTCATCAAAAATCCCTATATATTGCGTGTCGACGTACCTTGATATCATTAGGTGGGTGACCTGATGAAGATCACTAGTGTGATCGAAAGATCTAGTGTTTTAATCTATCATATGTTTTAACTTGTAAATACCGTTTTTAATTTGATTAAATGTAGAAGTGGTCTTCATCATTTCGTCAAAGGTGGTTAATGAACAAGTTGCATATCGTGTTATGTATGACGAATGTCTACTTCCATATGAATATCACTTGTAACACGAAGTTCGTCTACAGTCTGTTGGACCCAGAAATAGGAAACTTAATTCCATCCATGGTGCTGAGCTGTTTGAGGTTCTGGCTTCTTACCATCCGTCCAAAATGGGCCTGGGTTTTTGTATTTAATGGCGCTGATAGTGGCCGTTTAACTCCGAAAAAGAAAAAAAGATGAAAACATTGAAATAAGAGGGAACTTTCTACATCCTACATGTGCAAAGCGTATGTTTCCATTCTATAAAATTATACTTGTTTCCAACTTTACCAGCAAAATTATTCCAATCTTTTCGGAGCTCCAATTGACTGCGCCTGGGAGTAACCGCCCCTCTCTGCTCCAATCGTCGTTACGGCTCCGCACCTACCCGCCCCGAAAAAATACCACAGGGTCGCAATTCATTTCCACCACTTCTGTTTTGACGGAAAGGTGTACTGTGCATTGTCGGGGATGAAACGATGCTGACTGGGACAGTTAAACTGGGCTGCAGAGATGGGTCTGGTACGATTCGTCCAACGACGATTGGTCCAATGCCGATTCGTCCAATGGACAATTGGTCCAAAGGTACGATTCGTCAAATGGTACGATTGGTCCAATGCCGAATCGTCCAACCGGACGATTGGTCCAATGCCAATTCGTCCAACCGGACGATTGGTCCAATGCCAATTCGTCCAACCGGACGATTGGTCCAAAGCCAATTCGTCCAATGGACGATTGGTCCAATACCGTCCTATCTGTCCAAAGTGCTATTCGTGTTATAAAAATCTCAGCTGTTCTGATTTTATCTCCGATGTTATACGAAAGCACCGATAGTACAAAGAATGTAAAATAATGTTACATTTAATGCGTAATATCGTGCTTACAGATTTTTTTTTTTCGGAATCGTGTTTTTTTGTTATATTGTCCTTACTGCTGTATGAAGTTACTGATGTACGAGCCGTTCAATCAACTTCAATGTTTCTCTTTTGCATGAAATAATATAAAATACTAGATTTCCGTTTCTGTTTGCAGCATGCAGTGGGGTTCCGCCAACTGGCAAATGGAAACGTTCTGGTCGGGTTCGGACAGAGGCTTTTTCAACAGTTTTTATTCTAGCGATGTCGTATTCATAACGTTTACATATCAAATCAATATTGCGCTTTTACTTAAGCACGAAATATTAATTCATAGGATATGAGTGCCTTTTGTAAGGTTTTATAAAAGGTTTACAAATACCAAATATCTAGGTTGTAACTCAAAATCTTCTAAAAAGGCCCACTGGCTAGGTGCCTTGTAAAGACATGAGAAATGATACGATGAGTGCCTTTTATAAGGTTTTATAACATATTTACAAATACCAAAGATCTAGGTTTTAACTTAAAATCTTCTAAAAGGCCCGCGGCCTAGGTGCCTTGTAAAGATCTGAAAAATGATACGATGAGTGCCTTTTATAAGGTTTTATAAAAGGTTTACAAATCCCAAATATCTAGGTTGTAACTTAAAATATTCTAAAAAGGCCCGCGTCTAGGTGCTTTGCAAACAGCTGAGAAATGCTCCATTGAGTGCCTTTTACCAGGTTAATGTAAAATGTTTACAATTACCAAATATACGGAAATGATCTTTCAAAAGGATATAATGAGCAGAATAATTTAAATCATTATTCCTTTCTGGAAAATAAAACAGTTTACCGTTGGTAAGATGATACCATTCGACGAATCGGCGTTGGACCAATCGTACCATTGGACGAATCGGCATTGGACCAATTGTCTCTTTGGACGAATTGGCATTGGACGAATCGGCATTGGACCAATCGTCGTTGGACGAATCGTCCGGGGCCGGCAGAGATACCTGCGAAGACAATCAAGAAAGGAACACGAGTGGAGTGGCATTTCCTCCCCAAACTCCTGTTAAAATTGGTTGTCACAAACCATTTTTAACCGACGTTTGTCAAGTCGGTATATGCTGGAGTAACGTTTCTACTGGCTGACGGGCGTCTAGATTAGAATTGCTTAATTACTCAAAAATTCGTGCTGGTCACCTTTTTTACCATTTCAAAGCACAGTGAGAAAAAAAAAAAAAAAAAAAAAAAAAGCCAAATTTTAAAACGACCGTGGTAACATACACACAGATGCCAACCCCAGGAAGCTGTTTTCAGTAATAAACATAATCTTTTTCATTAATCCAGCCAGTGGGACATCGCCAAGGGAATGCGAGGGTGGACTCTTGCTCACCCTGCCACCCACCCAGTTCAAGAAGAGCCAGTCTTAATTTTTTCTTTTACTTTAAATTCTGGACTGTACCAAGTAATAAGTCTCGTGTTTTTCGTCTTGCAACCCTACGTATTTCCCCTAGGAATTGCGTTGTTTACTTATCCGTAGAAAAGTAATCAAAACAGATTCCCCAGGGTCGTGAAAATTCAGTTGTTCTCCACTCTTCTAAATCCTTAGTTTAAGCCTTTTTTCTTGTTAGTACGGCGAGGAGTGAATGAGGAAGGTGGGCAGGAACTCACTGAGAAAGATAGTTACTAATTGCTCTGCTGTTTGTTTGTTTGTTTGTTTGTGGGGAATTCTGTCGCCGAACGTGGAGTCTAAAGATACGTTGGGGCTTTTAAGACTGTCTTTGGTCAGTGAGGAATCTTGGAGAAGAGGAATGCAAGGCAAGATTGCTGGCTTGAAGAAAGGAAGTTAAGGAAGGGGAAAGGTATTGTGTCTGTGGGTCACGACGTTAAAATTTGCTTTAGCTAAACAAAAAGAACATTTTTCTTTAAAGAAGTTGTTCGAGTACAGTTCTATTTTCATAAGCAAAAGTGCTAAATTTCGAAAGCAAGTAAGACAATGCATTCATAGCAAGTAAAAAAGTTGAAGGCGACATTCTACCAACACTTGTACCTTATATGCACTGCTAACCCACTGATCATTGCAAGTTATTTGTTGGTTTACCAGCTGCGTAACTTGTCATATACAGATAGGTGTGTGTGTCGAAGTGGGGTTGCACGAATTCCATTGTATCTGGTAGTAAAAAGTATTAAAAATTATTTCTTGCGGTGTTTCGCAAATAAAGTTGCCATAAAACTTGCCCCAGAAAAATACTCGCCCCTCCCCGTCCACCCCCACCCTGATTTCGAAGTCTAGCGACGCCCCTGAATCCAGCATAACACTGCAAATTTGTGTATCTAGCATGGCTATGAATTCCAGTCCGTCACAACAATTATTACAAAAAGAAAGAAAAGAATAAATACATTAAACAATAATTTCTTAGTGGTAAAAATAAAATTGATGTCTACAGGAAAAATCTAAAAGATTACCTTCAGTAATATTTTAAATTTTTTTATTTTTGCACTTTATCTTTTTTAAATGCTTTTATATTTGGGCAGTGTTGGAATTTACTGCTTCGCCTATAGAATCCATTTTACTGAAGAACAAAGTTGCAGACTTACCCTGTGTTTTAAGTTTGTAATTCATCAACTTTCAGCCTGAGGACCATGAATGCATAATAAAAAGCTTTCACAATTTTAGGTAAATGGGAGTATTAATATTTTTGAGGATATGAATATTTTCAACACCATGCATCAATTCTTACAAATTTTCTAGCTTCACACTTCCGTTTTCGGAAAACTTTCTCTCCCTTATCAAGCTGAAATGCAAACATTTTATGGGGGAAATAATATTTAACAACAATTCAAGAGAGTAGAGGCATCGCGATAAAAAAAAAAATACAATTACGGGAGAAATTCGCGTACAATATAATGGAAAAGACTTCCGTTTTCGGGATTCTTTCTTCCACATTCAAGCAGAAATACAAATATTTATGGCATAAAATTGTATTTAACAACAGAATTTGTAAATTCTGCTTCTTGGAGAAACATCGCAAGAAGCAGAATTTACAAGTTGCAGGGACATTTATGCTCCGTCTAACTTCCCATTTTCGTGATTGTTGCCTATATTTTCTAGCTGAAACGCAAACATTTATGCAAAAAAAGAAAAAATTGACACCAAAGCTTTATAAAGGCAACATCGGGAATAAAAAAAAAAAAACGCGATTACGAAAGAAATCTTCACTCCGTCTAACTTCCATTTTCGAAAGTTTTGAAAGACGGAGTTCGATCCCCGGACGGAAAACGACCTCCCTCCCATTCTGTTCGGTATATAATCGATCTCGAGAATTAACCCAAATGATGACGAAAAAGCGGAATTTCGGGATTTCGTGGAAGGATCTCATGCCTGTTTCCGAAGCAGAAAAATTAAATGCAGATAACTGCGATTTTCCGTAATTCCAACTAGAAATTCGTAATATTACGAAAAATCCGTACTGTTTGGCATCTATGCATACATCATGCATTCATTCAAATCGCGTAACTTGATTTTTTTTTTATTTTTTAGATAGGAATTTTAGTTTCGTTGCTTTCAATCATCCATTGGCAAAAAAGTTTTGACAGCTGTTCAGAGAGATGTGTCTCCTACATATTAATACATTGATGCCGGAAAAATCAAATGCATATACTGGTGTGAGGTATTTTTTTAGAAGTGGATTGTAAGCAGTTAAAAAAAGATTTTTTTGGGGAAAAAAAGGAAATGTTTTTTTCAAAAACAAAAAGATACATAATTACCTAGTGATCACCAAATGGCCAGACAAAAAAACGATGAGTTCGATAAAAAACATTACAGACCTGCAAAGAGCTCAGTGCTCAAGTAGCGAGTGGATCATATGTATTTGAGTGCAGATCATACGTGTGTTGAGCTTAAAAGGGGCCTTTGTTCACTTTGTGAGTAAAAGACAACCACTTATACGGGCATTAAAAATTAATTCAGAGCGTTGAATTTTTGCCAAGCAATAAACACAGGATAGTTATGATGCATGCACGTGCGATCGATACAGGTAACAAATCAGAAAATGGGAATATTTGCCAGGCGTTGCCACGACATCATTCATTCTTCGATAAACATATCGAAAAACAGGTGGGGAAGGGTGGGCTGCCAACACACACACAGCAGGACACCGCCCAAATAAAGGTGCCATGCCGACAACATATAGATCGGAATGATCTTTCTCGAGTACAATCTGCCTTTATCGATTGAGATTACCTAAAGAAAAGTTTCGTGCTAATATCTGTGAAGAGGCCACGAATCTGCGCTCAAATATTTCTTCTGGTATTTTGTTATTTCGGCACCTACACCTGAAAGCAATATTCTTTTAGTCTTTCATTTTTTTAACTCTTCCAGATATAGGCAGCTGTTCGTCCCTAATTTGTAGTCACTGGCTCCGTAGAGGGGACAGAGCCATACTGGAACTAGAACTAGAACTAGAACCTATTTCGAAGGAGTGGTTGGGGACGGAACTAGAACTCGGACCCATGTCGGAGGAGTGGTTGGGGACGGAACTAGAACTCAGACCCTTTTCGGAGAAGTGATTTGGGACGGAACTAGAACTCGGACCCATCTCGGAGGAGTGGTTAAGGATGGAACTAGAACTCGGACCTATCTCGGAGTGATTGAGGACGGAACTAGGACTTATCTCGGTGGAGTGGTTAAGGATGGAACTAGAACTCGGACCTATCTCGGAGTGATTGAGGACGGAACTAGGACTTATCTCGGTGGAGTGGTTGGAGGCGGAACTAGAACTCGGACCCATCTCGAAGGAGTGGTTGGGGACGGAAATAGAACTCGGACCCATCTCAGAGGAGTGGTTGGGGACGGAACTAGAACTGGGACCCATCTCGGAGGAGTGGTTGGGGATGGAACTAGAACTCGGACCCATCTCGGAGTGGTTGAGGACGGAACTAGGACCCATCTCGGGGGAGTGGTTATAAGCCAGCGCCTCAGACAACTGCCTCAAAGTGACGCTTCCATCCGTAAACTGAACTAAAATGGCGTGGTGCTAGTACTTAGTGCAAATACACATACAGTGAGTGGAAAGAAATCATGGGATACCTACCTAGTAGCGGGTAGACCCACCTTTCACCCGGATGAGGGTAAGCATCTGATAACTTCGCCTGCACCGCCTAAACGCTGGGTCTGTAGGGAGAAATAGAACCATTTTTAAAATTTGTTAAGTGAAGGCGTTGCGAGAGCAATTCTGCCAGGATCCGACTGGTCTTCCCCCGGACAGGGTCGGTCGGGGAACCGGTCAGGTAATCACTGCCCCCGCGGGACCACCACTTCTCGCTCCTACTTCACTATCCGTATATGTGACGTGCAAAATGTGCGGGGATATGTGTCTGGCTGGAAGATTTATTCGCCACCGTAAAACTAGTACGGGACCTTTCAGTTCCTTATTGGTATCTAGAATAATAATTGCATGCATGTTTAAAACACTTAGGTGCTCATGTTTATGGGAAATTTATCCTTTATTTCCATAAGGCCTTTTACAGAGATGAACTGAGAAAATGATAATTACATTGAAATATGAGTATAATGATGACTCTAGGCCTAAGTCTTCTTCCATATGTCTTCCGATTCTTTCTACCACTTCGATCGTCATCAAGTACTCTTCTTGGCTCGCGACGAATTCTTTGGTCATCTCGATGAGGTCTTGTCTCACTCGAGGGGAGCCGAGCAGAATCCAGATGTCTGTCATCTTTTCCGTTTCTGGTGCGAGGTCTTTTCTTCTCGCTGAAAGAGAACTGCACTCTAGAATCGTGCGAGACACTTTGGCGGACTGGGCACCGCATCTGCACACCCTTTCCTTAATTGGAAACCTACTGAAGTACTCGGGTGATACGCCATGAGGAATATTTTTATATTGTCCTGGTATTTGGAAACCTACTGAAGTACTCGGGTGATACGCCATGAGGAATATTTTTATATTGTCCTGGTATTTGGAAACCTACTGAATTAATCGGGTGATACGCCATGAGGAATATTTTTATATTGTCCTGGTATTTGGAAACCTACTGAAGTACTCGGGTGATACGCCATGAGGAATATTTTTATATTGTCCTGATATTTGGAAACCTACTGAAGTACTCTGGTGATACGCCATGAGGAATATTTTATATTGTCCTGGAAACCTACTGAAGTACTCAGGTGATATGCCATGCCCGCTAAATACTTGGTTAAAGAAACCATTTGATTCTACTCTTCTGGTTTAGACTCTGGGAAAGATACGTTTCGCCCTTCTTCCCGTATCCCCTATGTGTCTCACCTTTTTTGACACTCCTTATGACACGGCAAGGCATTGAGTCCATTAGGTCACAAAAGCGTTGCACAGGTATCTCCACCCATGCTCGCTGTCCATAATTCTGTCGCATTCCTGTGTAGAGGATTCAAAGTTCGAACATACCTTTCTACAGCATCCCAGAGATTTTCAACAATGTTCATGTCCGATGAACGGAGAGGCCATTCAATGGTGGGAACTTCTGCGGAATGCTCTTTTAATCGTGTTCTGGTCACCACGTTTCTGTGGCGAGGCGCATTGTTCTTCTGGAAGAGTCCATTGCCCTGCGAGTGAATAACGACCATGAACGGAAGCAGATGGTCTGCAAGGATGGACACGTAGCGTTGACAGTTTATAGATGCATCTGGACGTACCAGAGGTCCCAGCGGATGTCACTTGAAAATGCCCCAGAGCATAAACGAGCCTCCGCTGGCTTGAACAGTTCCTTATTGGCATACCTGGTCTATTGATTCCCGGGGTTTTCCACAGATCCACACCCTCCGTCTGCGCGAAATAACTGGAAAGGGCACTCATCGGACCAGGAGACTCGTCTCCAATCATACAAGGTCCAGTGCCGATGTTTTTTTCCCCCAGTACGGTAATGTGGCGTTAGCAATTAGAACTCTGTTAGGTCGGGGGCACTCATAATCTATTGCGGCTAATAATCCACTGATCGACTTGATGGCAGTAGCGACCCCAGAAGCTCAGCACTGGGGGGGGGGCTATTAGGGGGATAAGCATCATACTGGGGGAGGGGGGCACACATTTTGAAGTACTTGTCAGAAATTTTTATGTAGATTTTTCCCGACACTGATGATGCTATCCCCAGTAAAAAAAGTTTATTGGTGGTACATACTGGGCGTATTATTCATTCAACGCATGTAGTACGGGAGATCATTAATGTGAACTTTCATGGCCTTTAACAAGTGACTATTTCTTTCTTAACAATTTTAGCTTACTTACAGGGATAGTTTACTTACGTCGTTTTTTGTTTTAGTTTTTTTAATCTTTTTTTTCTTAATATTTGCTGCCATAAGACTGTTTATGAATTTTAGTTTGTAACCTGACAGGAAATATCTCTTTCTCTCTCTCTCTCTCTCTCATTTTTTAAAACTAAAATTACAAAATGGTGTCTTTCTACTATTCTCTTAGACATTGACTCAGAGGTCTTCCACCATTTCCCAGAAGTACAAAGATTAAATTTAACCAAAAATTCATTTATGTAACAAAATTTTTGTGAATTCAAAAAATTCACGTACTTTTATCCGAGTTTCCTAAAATCTTAGATGGTTACACTTGCCATGTGTTTTAACAGCTTAAATACTTTTGGGGGGCTAAAGAGTGGGCTCAAAAAAGCTGGGTGGGTTGAAGCTCACCCTAGTCCAGCCGTATCGTATAGTCCTTAAGGTCCAAAGCCACCATTTTAATTTTTTCAGTTTTCGAAATTTTCAAGGCCAATCTTTGGGTTTTTAGACTTTTCGACTTAAGGACTATCAGCATACCAATTTTCAGATCTCTAGGTCATTTAGAAGTGGTCAAACAATTCGTGTAAAATTGAAGCAATGTTGCAAAGCCGCCATTTTGATTTTTGATTTTTTTTTTTTAATGACTTTTCGACTTTAAGGACTATCAGCATGCCAATTTTCAGGTTTCTCCACCATTCAGAAGTGGTCGAACAAATCACGAAAAAATTCAAGCAGGTCGTGTTCCAAAGCTGCCATTTGGATTTTCGGACTTTTCTAGGCATACGGACTAGGTCATTTAGAAGTGGCCGCGGACGGAAACACTTGCATTCCCCCCATTTTGCTTTATATATAAAAAAGTTAGTAAAATCATGCAATGCATTCATTATGATACGCTTTCCAACATACCAGAAATCGTTACTCAAGTTATGAGGATAATGGTTGTAGAATAAATCTCGCTCCTATGACCTGACCTTTGACCCCATTTCGATGATATTCAACAGAACCGGTAAAGTATATTTCTGGAACAACATGGTAAAGTTTTGTCTCAATCGAAGCATTTTTACGTAAGTTATAACGCATAAGGTCGATGGGATGGATCCCGCTCTTATGTCCTGACCTTTGACCCCATTTCGTCCATTTTCAATAGGGTTTGTCCCCAGGTGGTTTCCTACTACATAGTAAAATTTCATCGAAATCGAACCATTTTTAAGCGAGTTATCATGCGGACGGACATACGCACACAACGTGTGACGTAATGAGGCAGATAGGAGTCGCGACCATCTGCTCGAAAGAGTGTGACGTCATAAAACTTTAATAGGATCCACACACAACGCGTGACGTAATGAGACAGATGGCGTGACCGCGCGCCAACTTCTCAATTGCGAGATTGTGACGTCATAAGATTTCTAAGCATGGGCAACATTAATGGGACGACGCCATGACACTAAAAACGTGGTAATTCGGGGTGATTATTTAACTCACTAAACGAATTTTCCTAAAGTCGAGATCAAGCTAAATCGATTTCTAGTACCAGAAAACGGTAGGTTTAACGACTTTCATCAAAATCCTTAGAGCCGTTTTGAAAATAAAATTTACATACATACAAGAATTGCTCCTTTAATACACTGCTGGCCGCCCAAAATGCAACACCAAGACGGAAGCATCCGATTGGACTGAAATTCCCAGCATGCGTCGCCCGCGAGAGGACATGCAAACAATTAGCATTGCAGGGCATATGCAAATCATGTGTGCCCGGCACGCCACCGAAAAGGGTGCACAGAAGGCGGGGTGTAAGTAGTAGAAGTGTGTTGTGCTGCCAGACCTGTGCGTGGAAAGCTTCCTGATGCCTCGTCGCAGAATACGGCAGTCATTCCAGCACGTTTCGGAGTTCGGCAGAAGACGAATAGTGGCTTATCGCGACAGCGGTTTTTCGTACCGGTACATCGGCGCCCGTGTGGCACGACATCCAGCCACAGTGAGGCGAGTATGGATTCGGTGGGTGCAGGAGGGACAGACGGACCGACGTGAGCGATTGCCGCAGCCGCGGCACACAACCGAACGAGAGGACCGGCATGTTGTGCGGCGGGCATTGACAGCTCGCACCGCCACATCACGAACGTTAGCGCAGGAATTAGGGTGTGTTGCGCAACAACCTGTGTCAGCACGTACCGTTCGACGTCATCTGCAGGAGCGGGGACTACTCGCACGACGCCCATTGTTTCGATTACCATTGACGTTACACCACCTGCGAGTGCAGCGGCAGTGGGCAGTTGAACGCCGCACCTGGACTATACGGAATGACACGACATTGTCTTCTCCGACGAATCTCGCTTTTGCCTGCAACACCACGATGGTCGGATCCGCGTGTGGCGGCACCTCGGCGAGAGACTGTGTAACGCCTGCATTATGCATCGCCATACCGGTTAGTCGCATGGCGTTATGGTTTGGGGCGCAATTGGATATGACACCCGCACTCCTCTGGTACGCATCGCCGGTACACTCAACAGCCACCGCTACATTTCCGACGTTTTGGGGCCTGTAGTCCTCCCTTACCAGCAGGACCTGCCAGCGTCCACGTTTCAAGAGGACAATGCGCGCTCGCACGTGGCACGCATCGTGCAACAATTCTTCACGTCCCACCAGGTGTGAATGCTGTCGTGGTCCGCCTGTTCTCTCGATATGTCGCCCATCGAACACGTCTGGTCGCTGAGCGGCAACTGAGTGGCCCGGCAAGCACCACCCGCGACTAAGTCTGATGAACTGTGGCAACGTGTGGAAGCAGCCTGGACCGACATACCCCAAGCCCACATCCAAAGCCTCTTTCGTTCGATGCCGCGGCGTGTGGCGGCCGTTATTGCTAGCCATACACGAACTATTGATGTCTGCGTGTTCCGCAAGTCGCACGGTCCTGTATGCTTAATCGTTTCATCTTTGTATCTGTTGTTATGTGTCCAGTAAATCTGGCTTTGCTATCTGGTGTCCTTCTTGGTGCTGCATTTTGGGTGGCCAGCAGTGTAAGATGGGATAAGGGCGATGGAATGGATCCCGCTCCTATGTATTGACCTTTGACCCAATTTCGTCCATTTTCAATAGGGTTCGTCCCCTGGTGGTCCCCTACCACACACTAAAATTTCGTCGAAATCGAATCATTTTTACGCACATTGTGACGCATAAGGGCAATCGAATGCATCCCGCTCCTATGTCCTGATCTTTGACCCCACTTTCCCCATTTCGAATATGGTTCATTCCCAGGTGGTCCCCTACAATATACTAAAATTTCATCAACATCGAACCATATTTACTTACGTTATGACGCATAACGGCAATGGAATGGATCCCGCTCCTATGCCGTGACCTTTGACCCAATTTCGTCCATTTTCAATAGGGTTTGTCCCCAGGTGGTCCCCTACCACGTACTAAAAGTTCATCGAAATCGAACCACTTTTACGCGAGTTATCGTGCCGACAGACGGACGGACGGACAGACAGACAGATGGACGGACAAAGCTGGAGCATATACGCTTCTTCAACCTACGGTTGGAAAGCTTAAAAAAGAGTGCCATCACTCATTTATTGCCAGAAGAGCATGTTGAAAATGTCTCTGGTCTTTGTATTAAAAAAAGAAAATTGTTGCTGTTGTTTCATGCTGTGAGAATTCCGTAATTCCTGGCATAACTTGTGACGTACTACATAGGTGAAGCTCGTGTCAAGACGGCAAAGTTGCAGCGATAAATTCCGTCGGTGTAGCTTAATTGGGAAAGCATTCGGCTCCGGGGCAGAAAGATACGGTTTCTATCGTCGCCACCGGCAAATTTGTGTTTTTTGTACTTTTTGTGCAAAAAAAAAAGGGGGGGGGAGGGGTTCGAGCATTATGTGAAGATTGAATATTAAGGTGAAATAAAGCGATTGAATTCCTTAATATTAAATTCTTTGACATTCCACAAAATTTTGTCAGTATGTTTTGCTTTGTTTAGCGACCCCATTGACCACCTCTCGGAGCTATAAACAGTCGCTCGTTCCTTGGGACCGCTGGTCCCAAGGAACGAGCGACTGTTTATTCAGTTGAGGCACATCTTGTTCTGTACCGATGTTTTGGGGAGTTTGGCGGGAGCCCCATGAAGCAATGGACCCAGCTTACTTTGTAAGCACAACTCAAAGTTCTGGAGGTGGTGTCATGGTGCACACTTTTTTGGTAAGAAACAAATCTCCTGATATTGTTGGAAGTTCAGGTGTCCTTCAATTTGAACAGTGTTGCCGTTCGAGACCATTCTGCAATGTTGATTTTTTATTCAGCAGCTGACAGCTATTTCATGGACGACAATGCTACTGTACATAGCGAAAGATGTGTTCATCGAGCATGACAACGACTTCCACCATCTTCCCTGTCCACCACAAATCCCGGATCTGAACCCCATTGAAAATGTATGAGATGTTAGAAAAACAGATCAAAGAGCAAAGTCCTCTTCCGCCAAATCTGAGTCAGTTAAAGAACTGTCTATTGAACGCCTGGTATGCTTAGACGCCGATGCACAACACCACCTTATGGAATCTATGCCAAACCGCATACGTGCTGTAATTTGGGATGAAGGAAGTCCAACACAGTACTGAATACAATTTTCTAATTCAATGGCCGGTATGTGCATTTGTCTTTATATCGGTATGTGTAATGTAATCGCGCGGGAACGGGATTTGCTGAATCACGTGGGTGGGCATGGCATGGTCCGAGCTCTGCCCTCCGGCACTGTACCCCTCCTAATCCTCCTTGCCTGCTTCCGATGACTTATGCATTCAGCAGACCCAGAGCAGCACTCCTATTTTATGGCATGTCATTCTATTAGCCCCTACGTTTGATAATCTTCTCAGTGTTAACCATAGTGAGAATGGCTGCAGGCGTCAGTTTTTAGCTATTACCTTGCAGTTAAGGCATTTACGCACTTTAGTTTTCTGAATGAAACAACATATTAACCTGATTTCTTATTAAAATTATAGTAATTATGAAATTTCTTCTTTAATGAAAAATAATTACACACACACACATACGCAGATTACTTAAAACATTTTATTCAATCATAAGAACCGTTCCCCCGAACTTTCGGGACAAGCCTAGGGCATCCCGGTTGGGAAACACTGGTCTAATAATCCCTGTATGGCGTCATCGTAAGAGCTCGTTTTTTTGGGTTGGAGGTTTAACGACCATATTGAGCAACTCAATGGGCTATAAGCAGTCGTCCGTCACTAATTTAGGACCACTGGTTCCAGGGAAGGGAGAGAGCCAGTGCCGTAAGACAAACACAACATCCATGCCTCACCGGGATTCGAACCAGGACCCCTTTCGGACGAATGATCAGAGGCCATCGCTTAGACCACTGCGCCACAGGGACGGCAGCTCGTTTTACATACTTGTCTATCGGCAAAAATATATAGAGCCTGAACACACAGAACAGAAGATGTTTCAATATAGTCGTCGTTCTCACGGAAAATTATCACTGAAGACATTAGGAAATTCAATTGTGAACTAGTGAGAAAAGCAATTGATAACAACCAAAGCCTGAATAGAGCAAAGGGACATCTCGGTAAGGAAAGAAAACAAATTATGGCACTGAGAAAAGAAGCTTGTGTTGTAGTCGAAAGCGCAGGAAACCGATAATTAATTTGTGGCTATGTGGAGAGTATAGATAAGGATACGCTGGTAAATGCGACCCTTGGGAGCGTCTTTACTTTAAGTTCTATGCTTACAAGTCTGAATATGTCTACGTGGGGAAAAAATGTGGCTGGCCCGGTGGCGCAGTGGTATAAGAGCTGGTTTATGACCATTTGTCCGAGATGGAGCTGGGTTCGAATCCCGGTGAGGCATGGATGTTGTGTTTGTTCTTATGGCACTAGCTCTCTCTCTTCCCTGGAACCAGTGACCCTACATTAGGGACGGGCAACTGCCTATAGCTCATTAAGTTGCTCACGACGGTCGTTAACCCCCCCCCCAAAAAATGTGATTTCGTAGCATTAGAATTCCTAAAGCATATTTGCTTACCATGCAGGGTGAGCATGAGAAACAGAACAAAGGAACATACAAACTAAGCTACTGGTGTTTACGGAACCCGTGCGTGCAAAGCCCATACAGCCTTCTATGGAACATTTGCTCCGACGACCGAACAATTGTTCCTGCTCATTCTGGAGCGGAGAGTGCAGATTATGCGAGTAATTTTAGTCTAGTTTGCCATTAAGCAGCACAAGGACGCCACATTCATTTTGAGACCAGCCTCTCATAGAGGTGCGATGCTTCTTTTATACTCGCTTTGGACTTTTCACATTTATTAAATCGCTAATGACAAGATCGATAGCCAAGACCGAAAGGCGATAAAAAGATTGAACAAATGCTCATTATTATTATCGTCTTCACTGTTTTCTTTTTCGTGTATCTTTGAGTAAACCACAGTGGAGCGAGCTCTCAGTCTATGTTGTGCTACTAAAAAATTAGATATATTTTTTTTTAACGCAGTTTTGCTGAGAAATACTTCTTAGTGCGATAGAAAAACTATCGGACGATGAAAATTATCTCTTTTGTTCTTCCTTATTGTGTACGTATGGCACACAGGAACATATTATAGAACAAAGTGTTGTTCTCCATCATGCGGTGCCGGATTAATGATTTTGTTAATGTAGAATGCGACATAGAAAAATCGAATTTCTCAGGCTTGAGGTTACATACACATTACGAACAAAGACATATTTCGTAATGGTACGCCGAGGCTCATGTTTTCCAGTTCAAGTTTGTTGGTAACTACTGGCTGAAAATGTTATTTCTCTTCTCAGCTCTTTAAATGGTAGCACCTTTTTTTCTCATTATAACCAGTGAAAAATCTATGGAGTAATTTGTTTGTACTTTAACTCGGGTACAGGTTGAATAGCTGATGAACAGAAACTTTGTAAAGGAGGCGGGATTTACCATATGTGTTTTTCATGGCAACGGAAATTCATGCTGCGCTCGTAGGGAATGGACCTATTATTCAAGAAAAGGAGGAAGACTCAGTGCCAGTTCATTCATATAAGCGGAACAAAACAGTAAAAAAAGAACTCACTGTTCCCGTGAAAAACACTGACAACTGGAACTCATAAACAACCATGCATGACAAATGCATCGGAAAAAGAATATGACAGATAAGGTATAAGTGCAGCATCCAGTTTACTAAGTCAAAATCGCATTCAATGCTTATATGAAGCTTCGGACAGCTACATATATGAACAAGTTAGTAAAATCATGCAATGCATTGATTATGATACGCTTTCCAACATACCAGAAATCATTACTCAAGATATGAAGACAATGGTTGTGGAATAAATATCGCTCCTGTGTCCTAACATTTGACCTCATTTCGATTATATTAAACAGAACCGATTAAATATACCTCTGGAACGACATGATAAAGTTTTGTCGCAATCGAAGCATTTTTAGTCAAGTTATGAGGATAATGGCTGTGGAATAAATCTCGCTCCTGTGTCCTGATCTTTGACCCCATGTCTATGATATTCAATAGAGCCGGTTCAGTATACTTTCGGAACAACATACTAAAGTTTTGTCGCAATAGAAGCACTTTTAGTCAAGTTATGAGGATAATGGCTGTGGAATAAATCTCCATCCTGTGTCTTGACCTGTGACCCCATTTCAATTATATTCAACAGAACAGGTTCAGTGTACCTCCGGAACAACATGATATAGTTTTGTCACAATCGAACCATTTTTACGTAAGTTATGAACAATAACGGCAATGGAATGCATCCCGCCCTTATGTCCTGATCTTTGACCCCATTTTGTCCATTTTCAGTAGAGTTCGTTCCCGGTTCGTGCCTTACCACATACTAAAATTTCATGGAAATCGAACCATTTTTACGCATGCTATTGCGCATAAGAACAATGGAATGGATCCCACTCCTATGTCGTTACCTTTTACCCCATTTCGCCCATTTTCAATAGGGTTCGTCCCCAGGTGGTCTCCTACCGCATATTAAAATTCAATCGAAATCGAAGCATTTTTACGCAAGTTATGACGCATAAGGGCAATGAAATGGATCCCGCTCCTATGTCCTGAACTTTGACCCCATTTCGCCCATTTCCAATGGGGTTCATCCCCAGGTGGTCCCCCAACACATACTAAAATTTCATCGAAATCAAACCATTTTTACGCGAGTTATCGTGCGGACAGACGGACAAAGCTGGGGCATATAAGCTTCTTCAACCTGCGGTTGGAAAGCGTAAAAAACGATTTTTATATCGTGAAGACGATACGAAATTATGTTGTCTGGAGGATTGAATTGGAGGTTTTTTTGGGTTTTTTTTTATTGGAGGTTTAACGACCACCGTGAGCAACTCAATGGGCTATAAGCAGTCGCCCGTCCCTAATTTTGGGTCACTGGTTCCAGGAAGGGAGAGAGCCAGTGCCGTAAGACAAACACAACATCCATGCCTCACCGGGATTCGAACCCGGACCCCGTTCGGACGAATGATCAGAGGCCATCGCTTAGACCACTGCGCCACCAGGGCGGCTTCGGACGAATGATCAGAGATCATCGCTTAGGCCACTGCGCCACCGGGGCGGCGTTATCGAGGATGAGCATGGTAACACACCAGAATTTAAATTACAGCACAGAATTATCTGTCGGTTATTGTAATTGTTGATTGGAGTCAAGGACGTCGCTAAGAGGGTGCGAGGGTGGGCTTAAGCCCACCCTGAAATTTGTTTTGCCCACGCTGCCGCCCATCCAGTTCAAAATGTGTCATTTTTCAATATATTTAAAATATAGTCCAGACTCTGCCAAGTAATAATAAGTCTCGTGCTTTTCTTCGTGTACCCCTACGCATTTTCCCCTACAGGAAGTGCGTTGTTTAAGTCTTCGTAGAAAAGTTATCAAAATAACATAAGTAGGGTCATGGAAATTCAGTTGTTCTTCACCCTTCCATTCCTTAGTTTAGGCCTCTTTTTTCGTGTTTGTATGGTCAGGGAGCTAATGTGGAGGGTAGAGAGGAATTCACTGAGGGGTCACTACT
This sequence comes from Macrothele yani, assembly GCA_039090855.1. Taxonomy (NCBI): domain Eukaryota; kingdom Metazoa; phylum Arthropoda; class Arachnida; order Araneae; family Macrothelidae; genus Macrothele; species Macrothele yani. Next base: position 154,792,714 of record CM077011.1, read on the forward strand.
AATTGCTCTGCTGTTCGTTTTCTTCACAAAATAGGGAATTCCAACTCGGAAGTGGAGTCAAAAAGTTCACTAGCGCTCTTAAGATTGCCCGGGGACAGTGAAAGTGCAGAAATTGGCTGACGACTGCTTTTCAGGAGAGGAGTGCAAGGCAAAGTCGCTGGCTTAAGGAAGGTAGTTAAGGAGGGGGGAAGTATTGTGTCTGCATAGCACGAAGTTAAAATTTGATTTAGATAAACATCATTGTCGAGCAAGAAAGAGAGAGTTCAAGTGCAGTACTATTTTTGTAAGCAAAATGCAAAATTTTGAAAAGCAATTTAAGAAAATGCATTCAAAGTAAGCAAAAAGTTGAAGGGGATACTCTACCAACGCTTGTATCTCACACCAGTGGCGAAACTAGTTAGATCCGTGAATGTATGTGTCCAGGTGGAGTTTTTTTGTTTGTTTTTTTATGATTGTTGGTTGAACGACCACTGTGAGCAACTCAATGGGCTATAAGCAGTCGCCCGTCCCTAATTTAGGGCCACTGGTTCCAGGAAAGAGAGAGAGCCGGCGCCGTAAGTCAAACACAACATTCATGCCTCACGGGATTCGAACCCAGACCCAACTCGGGCGAATGGTCATAAGCCATCGCTTAGACCACTGCGCTACCGGGGCGGCCTAGATATTTTTGGCTGTGGGGTAATGTGAAAGACCAAATTTACTCTAGCAGTGTTCCAAATGTCAAGACTTTGGACAGCAGAATAACGGACACGAGTTACTCGTTCTGTTTTCTTTGATTGGATGTTTAACGACCACCATGAGCAACTCAATGGGCTATAAGCAGTCGCCCGTCCCTAATTTAGGGCCACCATCATTGTCGAGCAGGAAAGAGAGAGAGAGAGCCGACGCCGTAAGTCAAACACAACATCCATGCCTCACCGGGATTCGAACCCAGACTCAACTCGGGTGAATAGTCATAAGCCATCGCTTAGACCACTGCGCTACCGGGCCGGCCTAGACATTTTACTGTGGGGTAATGTGAAAGACCAAATTTACTCTAGCAGTGTACCAGATGTCAAGACTTTGGAGAGCAGAATAACGGACAAGAGCCGCTCGTTCTTTTTCTTTGATTGGATGTTTAACGACCACCGTGAGCAACTCAATGGGCTATAAGCAGTCGCCCGTCCCTAATTTAGGGTCACTGGTTCCAGGGAAGGGAGACAGCCAGTGCCGTAAGACAAAAACAACATCCATGCCTCTCCGGGATATGAACCCGGACTCCTTTCGGACGAATGATCAGAAGCCATCGTTTAGACCACTGCGCCACCGGGGCGGCAGTCATTGATCTATCTCTGCTGAGATGTTAAAAAAAAATTATGTTTTAGCCTTTTTGAATATCGCTTAGATGTCCTCCAGGCCACAAATGGCGCCCATGTGGTGTACTGACAATGAAAAAAAAATTACTTGTGCACCATCATTGTCGAGCAATGCCTTTCCTGCACCAGTAATATATTTTTTATACTAATTTTTGTAATGTGGGGAAGACTTTTTGGACACCCTGTACTTTAACAACAATAAAAAAGTGTCTGCTATTTCTGGTTATAATGATTAAATCATAGTTTACATTTTCATTATTTATTTTGGCTTTTGCTCCAATGCATGGCAGACGCGCAGTCGAAAGACAACACCACGAGGAGAGCCAAATCATCTTAACATGTAGACTCACCTTGTAAAAAATTATGACCACTTTGGTAATAACCGTGTTGGGCACCGCAGAACAAAGACTAGACCTCCGGCAGTAGCCTTGATTAGATATAAAAACAGATCCGGATAGATGCCTAGCCACCAGGGATCATAGCATACTTCTGGAAAATTTTAGGTAGGAATTTTAGGAATTTTTAGAAAAATTTTAGGAAAATTTTAGGAGTGTATTTCAATAAAAACTAGATGTATATTTGTATACATCTAGTAAAACAACTTTGTATACATTGTAAAGAGTTTGCTTCACACCCTTCAACCATATATACTGATAGACTGTGCATGACATCAAAATTTCTGGCTCCAACATAAAATCACATGACAACAGTCAAAAAGATGGGTTACACCTGCTGTGCTTATGGTTGCTCTGACCGATATAGTAAAGAAAGTTCTATGATTTTTCATGGGTAAGAAACGAATTAAATACCTAAGTCGATAAAGTTCAATTACTTAAATAGAAACTTGCAGCTATTGATATAAAAATATAGTAACTTAAGAAAAAAATGGAATGCATGTTCCAAATTCTTCGCAAATGTTCATCACATTATAAATCACAAAATGTAAACAACCCGATCATGCATGTATATAGCTCATAAGTAAACTTACCTGAAGAGTTTTCATTATATATGAGGCGCATTCACATAATACACCGAAAACACTGAAGTTCTGCAGCGTAAATTAGTAATCATAACAGCATTTTTACACGAAATTTGGAGTCTGATGATGACGTGCCCAATGTTTGAGCCATGGCGGCTTTGATGCAGCTATTGCCAATGTGCAGTCCATTAGTATATATGGTCGAAGTTAACACCCAAATTTTTTGCATAACGTCTAATGTCTAAAGTTTAAGTATGATTTACTTCTAATGTTCAGTTCTTATCTTTTCACGTGTTATTATCATATTCAAGTATATTTACCACATTCAAGTTTCACTTTGAACATTAATAGGCTGTTGAACCAGAAGCAATTCACGATTTTCACAGTAAAGTTTTCAGGTTTCACATTAAATTATAATATCCTAAAAAGGTAATTGAAAACCAAGAACTATGTACAATTGTTCACTGAATTACTTTTTTCATATTATTGTTTTAACCTTTTCCTGATTAGCCTATCTTTTTCTGCTTCTACCACAACTAATTTACTTTCAGTTTTCTTTATTTCAGCTGAACCTTGTATGATCAAGTTAGAGGCAACTGCTATTTCAACAGTATTTTGTTTTTCTACAGCTTTTCTCATTCTTTCTGTTCCCTCTTGAATTATTGCTAGGGAGGCTTCTTTATCATTTTTAAGTCTATTTATTTCTGCATCATTTTCTTTTATTTTGTCATCAAACTCAGCTTTTCTTTTTTTCTCTAGCTGCTTTTCCTTATTTTCCCTCTCTTTCTGCTTCCTTTCTTTTACCTTTTTTGATTCTTCTTCCTTCAGCTTATCAACATACTCTTTATAAAATTTATGTGAATCACAAACACTATTTAACAAATTTCTTGTTATGGGAACTTTACTTACACATCCATAGTGTTTAATGGCCCCTTTAACTATTCTTAATGATGTTATAGTTGAGTCTTTTAAGTTAGCCTTGTCCTTCCTTAACAGAGCAGTGTTAACCGAAAATCCCCTTTCTGCATCAGCATTACCATGAGGTAAAACTAAAATTGACTTTATGAGTTTAGCAAGATTTGAGTATTTTTCTTTTCCGCTAGAGTCTTTAATACTAAATATATTACGCCAGTAATGATCAATCCGCACTGGAATATGCCCTTCCTCTGAAAATTTCACTAGTTCATCTAGAGTTGGCTTATCGCAATTTAAAAGTTTCCACTCTTCTCTTACTCTATCAATTTGTTCCTCAGAAAGATGCAAAACACTTGAAATTCTGGTTATTTCCGAAAGTCCTTCAGTGACTGAAAGTTGAGTTGACTCTTTCTTTGGTTCTTTTACCTTTAAAACTTCTATGTCTCTTAGCTTTTGATTGCAGAATGGCAAATTTGACTTTAAATATTTTGTGGTTGCAATTAGTGATGATCTTACATCTAAGAGAAATAATTTCTGCCTGGTCTCCTGAACATTCCTGAGGAGATTTTTTGTCTTCATACCAACTTCTAACTCCCCTAGTTTTTTCCATGAATTTTTGTTTTCAAAATCTACATTCTTTAGGTCTTCTCCAAATTTCCCTGCTATAACATCATCTTGGATAAACTGAGCCATAACATTCCTCATTAAAGTATTTAAATCAGAATATAACTGGTGTATTTTTGGTTCTTCACTCTGATAACATAATGAAAACTTTTCAAAATTTTGGTGTGAAAATGAAATTAATGCTAAATAGCAAGGAGTAAGCTCATTTTTCAGGAAACAGTGAATTCTTTTATACCTTGCCGAATTGCGCAGTTGTTTTTCAAATATTTTTTGAGATGGCAAGAAGTTTAAAAAATATTCTGTAATATTTAGCCATTGATCCAAGAGCCTCTGGGCTACAGAACCAACGGTTAACCATCTGTTGCTGACATGACGCAAAAGAAATTTGGCAGTGACCAATGTTATATCCTCGACAGATTTATAATCCTCTCGTCTTGCAGCACTACTCTTTAAAAAGTAATGCATATCAGTAGCAAATTCGTCAAAATCTATATTTAAGCTTGTCAAAAAAATTTTAAATGCATTACTAACAACATGCAGGTTGCAAAAACCTAGTTCCAAAGATTTCTGGCCTGTTTCTTGTTTTACAACTTCATTGAATTTGCGTAAAAAGCACTTATTTACATTTGGGCTGTCCATTGATACACAAATAATTCTGTTCAACGAAATATTGAAGGATGATAACACATCAAGAATTTCTTTTAGCAAAATATCTGCTGTTGCATGACCCAGAAAAACGCTTGTTAGGTATCGGCAAGAAACTGAATTTATTTCTGAAGACCAGTACCTGAGATACACATCCAACTGCCGTTTCACTTGTGTATTTGTAGTTTCATCAAATGCTATAGTAACCTTCCCTGGGCTACTAGATGCAATGTCTTTTTTCAAATCCTCTTCAAAATATTTTGACAATCCATGTGATATCACATAAGCAACTTTTTTTTCTTTAAGTTGCATTTTGGCTGCAATAGCAGAATCAGGAAACATTTCTTTGAAAAGTTCAACTGTTTCAGTGCATGAAACAAAAGACATATTGTCCTTAGCAACTTTCATGGCCCACAATGCTTCGGCTTTAGCCAACTGTAAATCATGACTCAGTACTTCACTAATATTTGTTTTGGGCTGAAGATCCCGTCCTCCAAAGGCTTTCAGGATGGACTTATTTTGAAATTTACTTTGAAATTTCTGCAAATGTTTTTTTCCTTTATGATGCGCTTTTACTTGTGAAAAGCCACTATTAGAAATGTTGAAAATTTCTGAACACAATATACACTTAGCAGAAAATATTGTTTCAGTTGCAGAACACCATTCTTTCAACTTCACTCCGTCCAATTCTTTGGCGAGCCACGCATCTTGAAATTTTGTTTTGGATTTAGGCATCTTAAACACTTGTATTACTAACCAGAAAATGAAAGGGAAGTACAAAAACACGTTCCAATATTGCAAAACCAGACAACTTCCCGAAATTTGGCTGTGAGGATGTCAGAAGATATGGAAAAAAAAAAAAAAAAAAGCAGGTCACCACTAGAGAACTGAACCTGCACACAGCACAGAGAACACCATAAAAGACGTAAAACCAGAAACTATCATACGCATCTCACGCAAGTTCAGTCAAAGCGAGTCGGAGCTGAGATATATTGCGCATCGAAGGTCGCTGTCGCCGACACATGATCGAAGGTCAATGATCACGTGCTCTACTGCCTGCCAAGATAATACTCAGCTACCATCCCATCGTCATTACCGGAGGTTACGGAAGGAGACCACATGTTTCCTTTTGCTTCCACCCACCTGCGGTTTACAATAACAAAACATCAGCAGAAAGAGGAGGTTCCACAAGGCATGTACAAAAATAAAGTACGATCTTCTGCGTGCCACGGAGTTCGTCTGCAAAGCGCAAACCAGGGGTGAAAATGACCCCTCCCCTTTTCCCTTAGATCTCTTGTTACTCTCGAAAACTGTTCGAAGGCAAAAAATGGAACGCCCGCCCCGAAGCAAGTGCATCTCGATGGCGTCATTTTTCCCTCCCTTCAGCAGCACAGCATATAGGCTGTGTTTCTACAAAAACAGGTCTTTTTACCTTACCGTAATGGTAAATTTATTGGCGTTAATAACGGTTGTGTTTTTAATAAAAATAAGCTTACGAAAATTTTAGGATGAATAGCAAATTTTAGGTCTAATTTTAGGAATTTAAGGAGGGTCACAAAATATTAGGAATTTTAGGAATTTTAGGAGGAATGCGATCCCTGAGCCACGTATACTATATGTTTTTGGGTTAGTAGCCACTCTGAGATCTAACGCCATAAACAATCACTCCTCCCTAATTTGTGCAACTGTCTCCAAAGAGGAGAGACTACCAGCGGCGAAGGTATTGCTCATTCCAAATCTCTCCGAAAATATTCCAGCAGATTCAGATCTGTTGAGTCTAAAGCCAAAGCAATAGGGACGTCGCCAAGGGGATGCGAGCGTTGCCTTGACCCCACCTTGAAATTTGTCTTGTGCACCCAGTTCAAAGTGTGCCATTTTCAACAAATTTAACTTTAAAATATTAGATGTACAAATAAATTTTAAAGCGTTTTAAGACAATGCAACATGTAATTTGAGAGAAAACAACAATACCTTTACGAATCAAAATATGCGCCGTCATTATCTATCACCTTCCGCCATCGGTCGGGCAGCTGACGGATTCCAGCCATGAAGAATACTTTGTCGTGTGACGCGATGAAGTCGTCAACCCATTTTTGCACTTAGCCACATGTCCAGAACCGTACAGCAGACAAACCATGTTGCATCGATCGGAACAAATTAGTCTGAAGGAGCTATGTCACGACTACACGCCGGGTGCTCCAAAACTTCGCTGACAAGCGTCAATAACGTTTCCTTGACCGATTTCGCGACATGCGGCCTTGCGTTTTCATGCAGCACATTCACGGAACCCAATCCTTTGCCTGTCAATGGACGTTTCCGGCAGATTTCCGGTTCAATCGCCGCAATTGTTGCTCGTAGCGATCAGCAGTAACAGTTTGACCCTGTTCAACAGTTCATAATAGAGAACACTATTCATATCCCACCAGATGCACAGTAGAACTTTCTTGGAGTGAATACTGCGTTTCGGTGTCGAAGTCACTCCGAACCCAAGAGAGAGGGGGGGGGTTAAGCCCCGTACGTCAACTCTTTTATCTATCTACCTAATGTATATATGTCTGTCTTATGCACTATATGTATACATATTGCCGCTCCGGTGGCGCAGTGGTCTAAGGCGATGGCCTCGGATCATTCGCCCGAAAGGGGCCCGGGTTCGAATCCCGGTGAAGCATGGATGTTGTGTTTGTATTACGGCACTGGCTCTCTCCCTTCCCTGGAACCAGTGACCCAAAATTAGGGACGGGCGACTGCTTATAGCCCATTGAGTTGCTCACGGTGGTCGTTAAACTCCAATAAAAAATGTATACATATTGTATATTAATACATATCAATATATATACATCCAGCCCCCCTTCCAACAGGAACTCCTGGGTGCGCCACTGGTTGAAGTCGTTTCTTCACCGGGGTCTACCCAGTGTTTTTTGCGTTTGGGATTGTCGTACCATAACCACTTTTCATCACCAGTAACTATTTCCTACAGGAAAGACTGTTGTTTATTCTACAGATTCAAACACTTCAAGACAAGCTCATCCTTGTTCCTCTAGCTCAGGTCATGTGGCACCCATTTTCCTTCCTTCTGAATCTTTCCCATCGCGCGTAAACGATTGGAAATGGTTTGTTGACCTGACCTGACCTAACCTAACCTAACCTAACCTAACCTAACCTACCCTACCCTACCCTACCCTACCCTACCCTACCCTACCCTACCCTACCCTACCCTACCGCCCCTCACCCCACCCAGTTGTTCAGCTAGTTCTTTTTGCGTTTGAGACGAATCTTCATCCAGCAATGCTTGGGAGTTCATGTGCAACTCTTTTGCGGGTCGTAGCTATGTTGTCTATCGCTAACATAAAAATCATCTGCTTTAAACCAAAACTCCCACGTTCTTTCAGATACAATATTCTCCCCCAGAACCAAATAGATTGATGCACATGCTTTTGCAGCACTTTTTCCTTGATGAAATTCGTTAACGAATGCAGTATCGCTTGCCATCTTTCACCTACCGATGTGCAAGTGCGTTCGACTGTTAGGCAAACTTCTATGTCACATTTTATACTCTGGATCAGTTACGGTCACATGACAAGAAGGCGGGGGAATGTCGGATATGTAAATTAGCGGTATACGTCACACAAAAAACGCTTTAAAACTTATTTGTACACCTAATATAATCTGCACTTTTTTTTTTTTAATTGGAGGTTTAACGACCACCATGAGCAACTCAATGGGCTATAAGCAGTCGCCCGTCCCTAATTAAGGGTCACTGGTTCCAGGGAAGGGTGAGAGCCAGTGCCGTAAGACAAACACAACATCCAAGCCTCACCAAAATTCGAACCCAGACCCATTTTGGACAAATGATCAGAGGCCATCACTTGACCACTGCACCACCGGGTGGCTCTGCACTTTGCCAAGCAATAAGTCTTGTGTTTTATTTCATGTAACCCTACGTATTTTCCCCTAGGAAGTGCGTTGTTTACGTCTCCAAAAAAGGTTATCAAAATAGCAAAATAGAACCGCAGGGCCACAAAAATTCAGTTGTTCTCCACTCTTCCAATTTCTTAGTTTAAGCCTCTTTTTCAAGTTTGTATGGCCAGGGGGCTAATGAGGGTGGATAGGAAAACACTGCAGGGTCACTCCTGATTGTTCTTTTTGTTTTCTTTACAAAATAGGAGATTCCAATACAAAAAGTGTAAAGCTACACTAGCGCCCTAAGGCTGCCAGTAAAAGTGCAGAAAGTGACAGACGACTGCGTTGTATCAGAGGAGTGCAAGACCAAGTGGCTGGCTGGAAGGAAGTTCAGGAGGGGCGAGGGTTGTGTCTGCGGGTCACACCGGTAAAATTTGATTTAGATAAACAAAAACGACATTTTCTTTTAAATAAAATGTTCAAATGCAGTCCTGTTTTCATAAGCAAAAATGGAAAATTTTGAAAAGAAATTTAAGACAATGCATCCAGAGTAAGCAAAAAGTTGAAGGTGACATTCCACCAACACTTGCATCTTAAACCCGTAGCATAACTAGTTAGGTCCATGTATGTATGTGTGTCCAGGTGGAGGGCATCGGAATTGCACGAATTCTTTTGTAGCCAGTATTAAAAAGCATTAAAACCGCCCTACTGGTGCAGTGGTCTAAGCCTGTGGCGTAACTAGCACAACGTGGGGAACCCCCCCCCAGATTTACTTCAGCACCCCTAAGCACAGTAATTTCTCCAGGATTTCAAACAACAATTAAATTATTATAAAAAATCTAAATTTTATTATGAAAAATGTTGATCTTTAGACCACCATTTTGAGGGAGGATGCATTTTTGGCGGTGTGTGTGTGTGTGGTGGGGGTAGGAAGTCGGGAAGTGTCTGCAAAAGTAATGGTGGTACCTGGAGCCCTGTAGTTTTTTACTTTTTAAGTAATAGATTTGACAATACATGTAATTGCTTTGTCCAAAACTAAAATATACACTTGAAAAAATCACCCTCTTACACATGTCAGATCTGCAGCTGCTGTGAAAAAATGTTGACGGCTGTTGTGCACGTAATCGTTGGTAACCGATTGTTTTACCACATCCTTCACGGCGAATCCCACTGTGGCCTCACGCTTTTCCTCAGCAGCACAGAGAGAGAGAGGGCGATTGGAGACTGATTGTACTATTTACAACTCATTGCAGAGCAATCGTATTACAACCCGAAGTCAAAGAGCCGAACACTTTCAATCTGTAGGACATTGTGTTTTAAAAGTGAAATTAGGTATTTATTTAAACAAAGCTAAATATACCTTAAAGCAAAATATGAATCTTTGGGTTAATTATTGTGTGTGTTCGAATTTGTTCATAAAACTATAGCAGGAGGGCTGCGGGGGTGGTAGTTACGCCACTGGTCTAAGCGCTGGCTTATAACCATTCGTCCGAGAAGAGTCTGGATTCGAATCCCAGTGAGGCATGGATGTTGTGTTTGTCTTACTGAACTGGCTCTGTCCCTTCCCTGGAACCAGTGACCCTAAATTAGGGACGGGCGACTAAAAATTATAGCCCATTAAGTTGCTCACGGTAGTCATTTAACCTTCACTTAAAAGAAGAAAAAAAAAAAGCATTAAATTTTTTTCTTTCAGTGTTTCGTAAAAAAAAAAGTTGCTGTCAATCATGAAAATTCAAATCATCGTGCTAATCATCAGTCATGAAACCCAAAGTGCCGTCGCTAAATGATAATAATTAAAGTACATATCCTCTCACAGTCTAATAATATTTTAATTACTAAGGCATACGTACAAGATCTTTCGGAGCACCATGTACTCCGTCCTTAGGTACGAGAATCAACAGAATGGATCAAACAAAGATTCAAATTATAACAGACGATGATATAAATTACGTAATATGTCCACGAGTAAACATATTTTATAATGCATTGTTTCATATGATATTATTATAGATTTAATAGTATGTTTATGCAGAGAATACATACTGCATTCCGTTTAACTCTTCACATCCAATTCCACAAAGAGTTATCTGCCATCAACTTTCTTATTAGAAGAGCCTTCAGGCACTCTTCAAGTGAAAGTCATTTACAGTCCGAGATAAAGTTCATTTACGGATTGGCGGACAAACATGGATATCCAAGAACTTTGGTCAACAGAATATACCACAGGATAATACAGTAAATGATAGATCCACAAGTCTGAAGCAAGACCCAAAGCCTAATAAACAATTTGTGGGAGCATTAGATCAGCACCCACACATCACTAACGTACTTACTATCACGTATGTGCTCAAAACATATTATACAGTTTGGCACCCGATCAAGGAATCTTATATCGTTTATTAAAAATGATTGGGCAACAACTGACATAATGCACAAATGGGGAGTGTATAACATTCTAATGTTGGACTCCTCAACAGGTGAATATATTAGCAATTATGTAGGGTTCACAAAGAGAAGCTTGGGTATTCGTGTATAGGAACACAAATATGATATCTGACCCAACCGCAATAATACAGCATTATCTAGGAATATTGTAAATGGAACATTATAACCAGACTGAGTGAACATCAGATTGTTGGAAACTCCAGCGCACGTATACTCATGGACTCGCCACACCTTGCTGAAAGCCTGTACATGAAGCCCTGAGGGACAGATGTAATGACAATAACACCCGTGGACATATCAAAAATTTGGAAAAATCACGTTGCTAATTTGAACTTTAAATTATAGCAATTAAAAAACATGAGAATTTGACAATTGACTTTAATAATGTAACAAAATCTCTGTATTACTATGTGAATGTTTTGATGCTGGAAATTACAAGAGTGTGTTTGCTCGGTTGCGATGGTAACAATCACAATCTTGTGACGCTCCAGACCTTTACCCATGATGCATTGCTGTACTCTTATAAATTTGCACGAGCATCACATAACCTCTGTTCCACCTGATGACGGGGTGAATGTCACGCCAAAAGTACTAGTGGGGTTTTTAATTGTAAATATTCTTCATCTTTTAACATTAAATATTGTAAATAGACGGTGTTATTATTTATATGACAATGAATTCGCCACATTGTCTTGAACCCCAAACTCACCTGCCCGAGACCCAATTGAACATTTGATTTGTGATATGCTAAAACAGGGTGTCACTGCATCCTCCTACACAGAACGAGTGTGAACTGACTGAGCTCCTGCAGTGGACATGGGTCCAGTTACGCATGGAAGATGTTCAACACCTTGTAAAATCTGTTCCTAGGTGTCTGTGAGCCATGACTGCATAAAAAGGTACACCAACACATGGTGTTCCAAATGCAAGGTGAAACTTCCAAATGTGAGCCATGACTGCATGAAAGGTGGACCATTAGGTGTTCCAAATGCAAAGCTAACTAACTCAGTGTATATGTATACAAATATATACACTCAACGGACAAAGCATTAGAGATACTTACCTAATAGCGTGCTAGTCCTCCTCTAGTGCAAATAACAGCCTATGCACGCCAAGGCATCGACTCCAACAGATGCTGGAGTTTCTAGACGCAATGCCTGTTGTAGTGCGCAACCCCACTCGAGATATCAGCCCAGGTTTCATGGATCTGATGTTCCACTCTACAGAATTCCAGAGAGCTTCCACAGGGTTTAAGTCGGGGGACTTTGGGGGCTGCTGGATGGTTTCAAACTCAGACGAGTGTTCCTCAAACCAAGCCTGGGTGATTGCTGCCTGGTGGGGAGGCTCACTGTCCTCCTGAAACAAGCCATCGGCCAAAGGCTGCAAGGCCACGAAAGCATGCAGGTGATCAGCCTGTACATGATGGTAGCACGCAGGACTTAAGGACCTTTCCAGACGCACTAAGGGAGCTGATGGGTCTCGTGAGAAGACTCCCCAAACCACCACTGCTTTAAACAGAGCCGACCTGGCAGAACGGAGCAATGGCCTCATGCTGTCGTCAGATCTGCACTCTCCCGTCAGCTCGGTACATCTGAAAACTGGATTCATCTGATCACATGACTCTGCCACTCTGCAGAGGTCTAGTTTTGATGTTCCTGGCACCTGATGAGGAGTAATTTCCGATGAGAAGCAGTCAACAGTGTCACACGAGTAGGGTGTTGACTCTTATAGCCCAAGTTACGCAGCCTGCACCATACCATTCGTTCACTGATGCTGCTTAGGCTTCTGACATCTAGCCTGAATGTGATTTGTGCCACCGATGCCAAGCAGTTGGTTTGTATGAGGCTGGATAGTCTACATAAACCCTGGCCATCAATGTCATGTGGTCAGTCACCACTTACTCGCTGGGTGCTGGTACGTCCATCAATGGCATATTCGCGGTACATCCTCGATACCATAGCCCTCGGGTTCTTACCACTTGGGAGATATAATGATCCATATGTCTCGTACCGACAATGTGTCCATGATCGAAGTCGCTCAGATCACCATGTTTACTGACATTCAATGACTCAACACAGTGTTGAGAAGCCACACTGTTAGCCTATTACTATCTGCTTTTGGTTTGGGTCTGGTCCACTGTGTGCGGGATGCACTTGTCAACTGCTCATCACTATCTTTAATGTTTTGTCTACTGAGTTTATGCAGGGTGTTCCTCTTACAATTATACTGTAATATATTCTAAACTTACAATTTATTAGTGACACGTATTATTCCAGATACACAAACTCAGAATTTTTTTCTATATATCTAATAAACTTCAACATGAACTCCACTGCTGGCGAAGTAAATGCCCAAATGGTATTCTACCTTGGCCCATGTGTTGAGAAGAATTTGTGAAGTTATGTTGCTTGCAGCACAAATTCTGTTACATAAATCTTTCAGATTATGCATCAGTGTAGCATACACCTGGTCCTTAACAAACCTCCCACAAGAAAGTCAGGTGCAGTTAGGTCTGATGATCTGGAGAGCCATGCAGTGAACATTGATCCCCTTCCAATTCATCTTGTAGTGAAGAGGTCCTCCAAGAATGTGTGGACATCATTGGCAAAGTGCCTCAGAGCTCCATCTCATTGGAAAATTGTTCCTTCAGGAAGCTAAGGCACAGCGTATTCTTGTAACATGTCCAGGTATGTTAGTCTAGTTTCCGTGGCCTCTGCAAAAATAATGGGACTGATGATTTTATCCTTCATGATCATACACCAAACATTGCATTTTGGAAAATCCTGTTCATGAACAACGTATGAATTTTTGGAAACCCAGATGCAGCAGTTGTCTGCTTACTTTTCCCAACACATGGAATATTGACTCATCTGAAAAGCATATCTGATCTAAAAATGTATTGCCAGCATCAATTTCGACCAACATTGTTTTCACAAATTTTTCTCTGCTGTTCCGTTGAGCAGCTTTACTTACTTGTGGATGCAGTTGAATAATGTACACATGTAAATGCATCTTTGATGGAGCATCCGCTGCACTGTTGTTGGTGAGACATCTATCCACTCGAATGAATTTCCTCAGACATTGTATGCTTAGCATGTTTACTAATCACTGGTGACACACTTCACGTTTCTCCACGTTGCTTGTCCGATTTCATAACGGACATGCAAGTCAGGACGTCTTTCATCACTCCAAGGTTGTACTCGAGATGAAAACGGCATTAAACGTGTCGGAGACCTCTATTCCGCAAGTGATAGTACACAAAACACCTGCTGCTGTCAGGCGTTTTGTGTGCTATCACTTGCTGAATTCCCAGAAGCTATCCAGCCACCTTGTGGATAGCTTCTGTGCAAGTCCACAAGGTGACTGACACAGAAGCTATCAACTTCAGCTGCATTGCAGCAGTAGGTATCTTCTGGGCATACGCTGTGTGCCCAAATTCACCTGGTTTATAAATTTCACAGCTGCCTTTTTACAGTGGCACACCACTTTCTGTCATTCAAACTACTACTTTGTATGTTTCAAATTTTTATTTTATTATAAGTCTCAGTGAAACATTTGGCATATATGACTATATACACCGATCAGCCAAAACATTAAAACCACCTACCTAATATGATGTAGATCTTCCGCTTGCCGCCAAACTAGTTTTCACCCGATGAGGTAGAGATTCAATGAGATGTTGGTAAGTGTCCCTTGATACTTGGTAGCATTACTGCAACAGAAGACCCCGCAGTTCCCATAAATTACATGGTTGGGGCGATGCTTTTTACCCGTTTCTCCAACTCAAATCACAAATGCTTGATAGGATTCGCGTCTGGTGAATTTCGGGGCTATGGCAGTAAATGGAATTATTCATGTTCTTGGAATCATTCCTGAACCTTCTTTGCAGTTTGGCATGGAGCAATGTCTTGCTGAAAGACACCATCAACACCAGGTAATACAGTTGCCATAAAGGTGTGCATTTGGTCAGACACGAAGTTCAGGTAATTGACAGCTGTCGGAGTTCGCTCTACAGGTGTGTATCCAGTCAGACACGAAGTTCAGGTAACTGACAGCTATCAGAGTTCGCTCTACAGGAATAATGGGTCCAAGAGTTCCCCAAGAATATATTGCTCAGACCATCACACTCTCTTGAGGAACCTTGATAGGTCTCACAGTGCATCCAGGTGAGGCTTCCTTGGGTAAATGTCGCACATAAGCTCATCAGTCGACACGGAGTAACAGAAAACAGAATTTGTCTGACCACAAGACCCTCTTCCAGTCTTCTATGGTCCAATGTTGACGATTACACGCCCACTCCAAGCTTTGGCGACGATGAGCAGCTGTGAGCACAGGCACATGAATGATTCTGTGGCTGTGGAGACACATATTCAGGAGCATACAATGAACTGTGCCTTCGGACACATTGGGACCTTCACCGCAATTGAATTGGGTAATGTCAGCCACAATTACTTTCCTGTTGCTGCAGTCAAGACGAGGTAGTCTGTGCTGATCTCTGGCATCAATGAGGTGTGTCCTGCCCACACCTTGTCAATGGCTCAAAGTGTCACCCGTTTTGGACCATCTTTGATAGGTACTAACTAATGCATAGCATGAGCAGCCAGCCTACCAGTGTCACTGTTTCGAAGATGTTCTTATCAAGGTGTCTTGCCATAACAATCTGGTCTTTGTTGAAATCAAATAAAGTCTTTGCTTTTCCCATGTTGAGATGAAACAAAATACTGACCGAGAGAGCTCCGACCTAGGTATTATATATAAAGGGTGTCCAAGAATTATTGGACACATTACAAACTTATGTACAAAAAAAAAAACAACTATGAGCATTGTCTGCTTTTCTATGTCACGTATTACTAACACAGTTTCTATGTTTTTGTTTTGCATAATTGTTATTCCCAGAATCCAATAGATGGCGCTAGGTGTGGCCTGATGAGTAATGTATGAGAAATGTGCAATCAGTAGTCATGCCGTCCGTACAGCAGAAGGCGATGTGTGTGTTATGGCTTGCGAAATTAAAAACTGTCATTAAAGTTAAAAGATGGTACCATTTAGAGTATGGTTGTAATCCTCTGTCCAAGAATTCAATTAAGGGGTGGATGAAACAGTTTAAAGAAACTGGCAATGTGGAACATCGTGGAGGAGCTGGTAGGCCTAGCATCAGCGGTGAGACGGTTGACCAAGTTAATGAAAGTTTCCGACGAAGCCCCAGGAAATCCGTTCGTAAAGCAAGCAGAGAACTGTGCATTCCGAAATAGACAGTTCACGATATCTTGCAGAAGAAATTAAAATTCCATTCTCATAAAATTCAAATAGTGCAAAAGATGCATGTAAATGATCACACTCTGCAATATGATTTTGCTGTGGATATGCTGAATCGAGTGAAAATGGACGAAAACTTTCTCAGTACTGTAATTTTTAGTGATGAATCCACATTTCATGTATCAGGTATTGTGAATCGTCACAACTGTAGGATATGGGGCAGTGAACCGCCTCGTGCTGCTATAGAACTGGAATGTGATTCTCCAAAAGTTAATGTGAGGTGCGCCCTATCAAAAAGAGAAGTGATTGGCCCTTTCTTCTTCTGCGAAAAAACCATAAATGGTGACATTTAGTTGGATATTCTAGAAAATTTTGCTATACCCCAAATCAAAAGATATAACGTCGTTTTCCAACAATGGTCAACGTGTGTACATAAGTGTTTAAATGAGCATTTCCCCAACAGATGGACAGGGCGTGGTGGTCCCATTCTGTGGCGTCCTCGCTCTCCAGATTTAACTCCATTGGATTATTTCATGTGGGTTTATGTGAAGGATCGTGTTTATCAGACACCTTGTACTGATTTGCAGGAACTAAAGCGGTGTATCACAGCTGCTATTAATTCCATAACTCCTCAGATGCGTGCCAATACACGGCATGAAACTGAGTATCGCTTGGACGTACTACAAGCAACCAAGGGATCTTACATCGAAATTTATTAACTTGTGTGGTTACACTGTAAGTTAGTACAGTCAGTTTCTTTCTATCTGTTTAATGTTTTGTTTTATATAATTTTGTAACGTGTCCAATAATTCTCGGACACCCTGTATATTATTTGCGACCTTGGCACGTGATGTTGATTGACAGCATTTGCATTTATTTGCACAATGCAGAGGTGGTTTTAATGATTCTGCTGATTGGTGTATATTATTAAAAATAAAGACTGTCAGCAACTTCAACTGAATAGCAGATTAGCCAAAGTGTGTTGAATTTTGACTGCACAGACCAGCATTTTTCTATATGAACAGACATTCATATAGCTTCTTACTGAGATTATTATCTTGTCAACAATTTCTTGCATGTTTTAAGCATCCATTAAGAACTTTCTGGGAATAAATCACACAAAAATATATGGTATGTGCTATTAAAAAAGACAAAAACGAAGCTTAGCAACAAAAGGGCTGTGGCATAGAGTGCCGGAAGGGGGGTGAGAGTACTTTGTTTTTTATATGACATACTTTGGTTTGACCCTCGAGTGATATCAATATATCATACCAGCTGTTGTTTTGTGCCATTCTGACCAACGAGAAAAATATAAAAATTAAGAATATAATCAGGAAGAGAAATGGGTGGTAGAGAGGGGAATTTGGTTAGAAAAATTCCGAATTACAAAAATCAAGGAACATTCTCATTCCTGCTGCTGAATAAATAATTCCTAGTGATTCAGAATATTCTTGGCCAGCAGACGGCATGAAGACGTCAAAATCATAATGAAAATATGTCGAAGCAATGTCACAATATTATAAAGGTTGGTCAAATGAGAAGGTGACGAGAGTCATGGAAAGGCACATGCAAGTACCAGTTAAAAGTAGTTACTGTGGGCTTGTAGGCAGCGGTCCCACTGTTGCGGTAGCCGGTGAATACCCTTCTGGAAGAAGTATCTGGGCTGGGAGAGGACCCAATCCGTCACACAGGCATTCAGTTCATTCTCCAGTGGAAAATGTCGACCCTCGAGGTGTTTCTTCAGGGGGCCAAACAAATGGTAATTGCAGGGTGACATGTCCAGACAATACAGCAGATGCTGTAGTACCTCCTATCAAAATTTCGTCAGAAGAGTAGTAGTTTCATGGGAGACGTGTGGCCGAGCATTATCATGATACAACACTATATCGTTGCAGTGTCTGACAGTATACTGCATTGTTGATGGTACCCCGTTGATGGAGGAAATCGAAGAGTAGCACAACCCTTTTATCAAAGAACACAGTTAACAAAACCTTCTCAGTCCGTGGTGCAGCTTTGAACTTTTTGAGTGGTGGTGATGATGATGAGGGACGATTCCACTGCATACTGCTGCATTTTGTTTCCGGTTTGAAGAGACAGCATAAAGTTTCATCACCTGTCACTAATCTGGAAAGGAAGGCAGGGTCACTCTGATACTGCACCAAATGCTCCAGTGAGAGGCCCATTCGAAGATTTTTTTATGCATCTGACAGCAACTTTGGCACCCATTGTGCACATACTTTCCTGTATCCCAACTTCTCATGCACAACTGTCCACATGGTGCCATGATTTGCATTGAATGTCTATTCGAGGGAATGTATGGCCACCCTATGATCGCCTTCACGCATTCATCCACTTTTTCCACGAGTTCGGGTGTGATGACAACGTTGGAAAGGCCGGGTCACGCTACATCCGACAGGCTGTCATGACCTTGTCAGAAACATGTGTTCTACTTATGGACAGTTTTTCATGACATGCAATTTCCCCCATACATGGCGGAATATCCTCTTATAAATGTCGATCGCCTTGTTGCCTTCGGCCAATAAAATGATGACCGCACGTTGTTCGTTTGCCGATGCACTTCGCAGTTGAAACGCCATTTTTGTGTAGCCCATGCTTCAAACACACCTGCTGATCCCACTGGAGGCCAACGAATGCTGCACACCACACTATTGTGCACGGTCGTTCCTCGCTGCATGACGTCACAAACCTGTTTCTCTTCCATCACGTCCACTTTGGTCGCGGCTGCATTTGTCAGTGGTTGGCTGTTCCATATCCTCATCGGGGAACTTTTGTGCGTTATCACCTTTTCATTTGACCAAACCTTATAAAAACATCCAACAAACAATCCTAAAAATGTTTCATAAATCTTAGAATCTTGAAAACATGAAAAACTTAACACCCGCTCTACTCTGTATAAACAGTTCCGAGTTACTTCAATGGAAAGATTTTGACTAGGTTTCTTCAATCATTGTTTTGAATTTGGCATAACATACGGTATTTACAATTTGATTTTGTTGTTTACTCTTTTAGACTTTCAAAATGTTGTGTGCATCCTTCTACTGCATTTGCCAGCAGGTTTTCATACATTTCCCACCATGGGTGTCTATGTGTTTCTGTATGCTATGAATAGTTCCACTGTTTAAAAAACAGAAGTTCTGCAATGTTTTAGAGAGGAATACATTTCAACAAAAAGTAAATTGAGTACATGAAATGAAATGGAGGAAAATGTGAATTTTCTCACATTTCATTTTTTCAGTGCTTAATATTGCTATTTCTCAGTTTGCATATTCTCCCAGTGATCTTAAGGTTTTGTTTTATCGTGATGACATCTGGACTTTACAATGGAACATGACTGACGATCGAGAAACTCATGTCAAAAGTCATCAGATCTACTATCATGACTGGCCATGCTGCACAAGAGACCATGATTTTATTCCATGCATTCCAATCGTCCCATCTGACCTTCCATTTTAATTCAAACACCTACAATTCTGTCGTTCTCAGTTTTGTCAAAGGCAAGACACATGTTCAGTTGTTAAAAGTTGTTGGGCTCAACCTACAAAATCCATGCTATTTCCATGGCCAGCTATATGCTGGTTGCTCCCGAGTTGGTAAAAAAAAAAAAAAAAAGACCCTTCATCTTGGCACACACACACACAAAGACACAATAAGTTCTTTAATGATAAATTTACTTTCACATCGAATCAACTGTACATTACGGCGATTACAACATGATACAAAAATGTAGATTTTTTCAAATTTCCTATATCTGCAGTCAATAAAGATTGCTGGGGTTTAAGCCAATTGACTGATTTTTTTTAATGCTTTCCTTTTAATTACTGGAACACATTACAAGGTAAGTGTTTCCATGCAATCTATCCTATTCAAGAAAGCTCCAAAAACACTGGCCCAGAAGCTTAATATGTATTTTTTGTTAAACTTGGACAACACTGGGTGCCTTTGCTAGTAATTTATAAACTCGTACATAACACAATGTATTTATGAGAAAATTCAATGAAATTTGGTAAGGAGGTTCATTATTATTATTATTACTTATGTAACTCAAGCAGAAGAAAATCACAATCTTAAAATTTGCATGTGTTGCTATCATAATCTTGTAATTTACATGAATGAGAGGCCCATGGAATAATGTTTAAATCTTTTGCTTAAGACATGTGGTATTTTGATATGATCACCCCTGACAGCTACACGCTCAAACTATGACTATATACTGTTTATGAGGGTAGTGTAACAGGGGATTTGGCAAGCTCCAATGCATCACCCTAGAGCATCCAATACATGCTCAATGGAATTGATGTCAGGGATCTAGGTGGCCACTCCCTTCAGTATACATTTTCCTCTTCAAGAAAATCAGCGACCAAATGAGCAAATAAGCTTGGGCATTATCGTCCAAAAGAATAAAATCTGGACTGACCAGGCATATATGGGTTCAGGCTCTCATCTCCATACCTCAGGGCAGCAACAGAACAACTCTGAAAAATATGCAGGTCTGTGCACCCATTCGTCGTGATTTCAGCCAACATCACTCCACTGCACCAGAGTAGTCCCTTTCTCTGTTAGAGGGACTGTTGCAGGTCCCTGGTTCTTTCCAAAATCAGTACTTAAGCTGAACTGTAATTCAACTGAGAAAAAATCATTTGCCCTCTATCTGGTCTCCAAGTATGATGTTGGCGACTCCACCCTAAACAAGCTCACTGGGCGGTGGAAGTTAGAGGAACACAAAAAATTAGTTTTCTTGCATAAAGGCACTGCTCGTGAAATCTTCTACAAACAGTAAGCCTTGAAACCATTGTTCCTGTAGATGCTGCAAGCTCCAAAAAGAGTTGCTTAGCATACATCTTTCTGGCAGTCAGACGTACATAGTTATCATCTGCAGCAATCTCAGCTAGTGCTGGCAAAAGTTGGAATTTTTTTTTAATCAGATCTGTAAACAAGTTGGGTCATACTCAATTCCGTTGTGATCATGTGAGGAATGAAGACGTGTTGCAGTTGTGTAATGTGAAGCAAAATGTTGTTAGCAAGGTGGAGAGTAATATTCTTAGGTGGTTTGGCCATGTTGAAAGAGTGAGTGATGAGATGCTTACTAAAAGAATTTATTCAGCCCAAGCGGCAGGAAAGAAAGGTATAGGAAGGCCAAGGAAATCATGGGAGAACCAGATTCAGGAATGTCTGCATAAGAAAAAGATAATGAGTATGAAGTACAAAAGGTCTTGAGTGTGGCGTGTGACGGATGTCACTGAAACTCAAGCTGTGTGTCAAGATCGCTGTAACTGGAGACGTTTGATCCAGCAAGTTCTTTCTGTGAGGAGCTAATCTCTGAATACCAGAGAACAGCTTAGTGATATGTATGCATGTGTATGTATGTAAACAAGCTGAGGAAAGCTGTCATTAAATAAAAAATCTAATTTTTTATTTAATGAAAGAGCTTATATATAAATATATATATATATGAAAACAAGAGATAAGCAAGCTAAAAAAATATATATATATATATATATATATATATATGAAAATAACTATAAAACCGTGTACCATTCTTAGCGGGAAGTGAGGTATGGACACACACACACACACACACACACACACACACACACAAATAAAAAATAGAAATAAAATAAAAAAATAATGAATAAAAAAATAAAAATCCAAAATTTACAAAACAAACATGTACCAGGGCAAGCAAACAAAACAAAGCCTTGGGCATTTTAGAATTTCAAAGTTGATTTTATTTTAGTACCATTTGATTAGTAATTTGCTCTCTCTCTCTCCTTCTTTCTATATATATATATATATACGGTCGAGTCACATTATTGTGACCACCAGCTAATATCCAGAGTAACCGCAGTGTGCAGCGAGGACAGCAGCTAGACGGGCTGGGAGTGACTCAGTAAGGAGCAGGAAGGTGTTCACAGGTATGTGGAGCCATGCTGACTGCAGTACATCTGACAGCTGCTGGAGGGTGCGTGGTGGGGGATCCATAGATGAAACAACACAATCAAGTTGGTCCCACAGATGCTCAATTGAGTTTAAGTCTGGGGAATTAGGGGGCCAGGGAAGTACTTTGAAGTCTTCATCGTGCTCTTCCAGCCACTCTCCGACACTTCTAGCTGTGTGACATGTCGCATTGTCTTGCTGGAAGATCCCATCCGCCCCAGGAAAGACAATCGGCATGTATGGGTGTATGTGGTCTGCAAGGATGGATTCATAACGAATTCAGTCCATGGTGCCTTCCACAGGTATGGCTGAACCCAGGAAATGCCACGAAAACATTCCCCAGACCATAACGCTGCCCCCACTAGCTTGTGTTCTTCTAGCAATGGTTGAAGAGTGTTTGTTCTCAGGTGTTTCTCGCCTTATACAACACCAATGTCCATCCGTTCAATGAAGCAGAAAATGTGACTTGTCGGAGAAGGCAATCCTTTGCCAATTAGCGGAGGTACAATTCAGATACTGCCGTGCAAATGTAAGAAGACTTTTCTGTCAATTCACCTTTATTAGCATAGGTGAACTGACCATCTGTCTGCATCAGAGCCCCATACGCAGCAGGGTTCGCTGAACTGTCGTTTTAGACACACTTCCAGTAGCCCCCTGGTTTATTTGGCCAGTGATTTGCTCCACTGTAGCGTGTCGATTGACCTTCACGCACCTTCGCAGCAAATGTTCACCTCTCACATCAATAGCATGTGATGCTCCGCAGTTTCTATGTCGCTCATTTGCAATGGTGCCATTTCTCCAATCACAATACACTTTAACCATAGCAGCACAAGAACAGTTTACAAACTGTGCTGTTTCAGAAATACTGACACCCTTGGTCCAAAAACCGATAATCATCCATTTTTACAAATTTGATAAATCACTCCTTTTATCCAGCAGCGAGTGATGTTTTCAGAATGCCTACAGCACACCTTATATACCCTCCAAGCCAGCTAACCACACGTGCGTTCTTTCATTGGCTACGCACTGTTGACGTCAAAAGTAGGAGGTGGTCACAATAATGTGACTTGACTGTATATCATCATCATCATCATTGTCAACCATTATCAATCCACTGCTGGACGAAGGTCTCCCCAAGTTTCCTCCACAACGGTCTGTCTTGTGCCAGTCTCCTCCATGTCACCCCTGCATACTTTCGAATTTCATCCACCCATCTCCTATGTGGTCTTCTTCTGGGTCTTTTCCTGTCCCTTGGAATCCAATCTAAAATTTCGGCTGTCCATCGATGATCTGTCCTTCTGGCAGTATGTCCAGCCCATTGCCATTTCAGGGATTTAACTCTGATCATGATGTCTTCCACTCTTGTCATTTTTCGGATCCACGAGTTCCTCTTTTTATCTCTCCTGGTTACACCAAGCATGCACCTCTCCATGCTTCTTTGAGTTGTCTGCAGCCTTTGTATGTCTCTTTTAGTTAAGGTCCACGTCTCTGCACCATACGTAAGCACTGGAAGGATGCATTGATCAAACACTTTTCTTTTAAGACATAATGGCATATTGCTCTTGAAAATTATGCTGTTTCTTCCAAAAGCTCTCCAGGCAAGTTTTGTACGCCGATTAATTTCTTCATCAATGTGACCCTCACTTGATATCTGCTGTCCAAGATAAACGTACGTGTCTGTTATCTCCAGCTTTTCTCCATCAATCGATAAATCTTCATTTCTTGTAAAAGCATTGAACATCACTTTTGTCTTCTGAAAGTTCATTTTTAATCCCACTTCTTTACTCTTGTCAGCAAGTTCCTGGATCATACTCTGCAGCTCTGATGGGGTAGTTGCAAAAATGACTACGTCATCAGCAAAACGAAGATGGGTTAGATAATCTCCATTAATCTTTATCCCCTTGTTTTCCTAGCTCAGTGACTGAAAAACACCCTCCAATGTGGCATTAAAGAGCTTCGGAGATATGGTGTCACCTTGTCTCACTCCCTTTCCAATTTTTACGTGTGTTGTATTTTCAAACAGCCTAATCTTTGCACTTGCATTTTCATAGATGTTATTAATAATATTAATGTATGCATCTTCAATACCGCAGGTTTTCAGAGCCATTGTAACTGCTGATGGTTTCACTGAATCAAAGGCTTTTTCATAATCGATAAAAGCCATGCACAATGGAAGTTCATATTCCCTCGCTCTTTCAATTAGTTCTCTCAGCACGTGGATATGATCTATTGTGCTGTAGCCACTCCTGAATCCAGCTTGTTCTCTCGGTTGAGCCATGTCTAGTGCTACCTTCAAGCGGTGTGAAAGAACTTTAGTGAAGATTTTATAAACTACTGATAGGAGGCTGATAGGTCTGTAGTTTCCGAGATCCTCAATGTCACCTTTCTTATGTAGCAGGATCATTGTAGCGGTGTTCCAATCCTCAGGAATCTTTCCTTCATTAAGGCATCGAGTGAAAATTTGGGCGAGTACTGTTTCGATTTCTCCACTTGCTTCTTTTATGATGTCTACAGTAATTCCATCTTCTCCTGGAGCTTTTCCTCGCTTCATGTTCTTGATTGCATGTGCAACTTCTGCTGGAAGGACTGGAGGAACTCTGGTACTGGTATCTTTCATGATGTCTGGAGTGCATATATCATCCCTTTCATATAATTTGGAGTAGAAATCTTTCACTCTTGTCAAAATTTCGCCTCTATTTCTTGTTACAGAACCATCTTCTTTTCTTAGTGCCATAATCTGTTTTCTTCCCTTACTGAGATGTCCCTTTGCTATCTTTAGGCTTTGGTTGTTTTCAATTGCTTTCCTCACTAGTTCACAGTTGAATTTCCTTACGTCTTCAGTGATACTTTTTCTTACTGTCTTGCATAGCTCTATATATTCCACTTTGGAAGTCACATCTTCTTTAGTTGTCCTCATCTCTCTTCTTTTTTGCATCAACATTTTGGTTTTTCCTGATAATTTGTTCACATGCAACTTGTTCTTAGACCCAGCTAATTTTGTTGCTGTTTCCATAAGAGCTTTGGTTACTTTTCTGTTAACTTCAGAGATGTTCACTTCTTCCGATGTTAGGCCTTTTAAAGCAGAGAACCTGTTCTTCAGTTCTAACTTGAAGGTATTATGGTGTTTTTTAAGGTTGGTTATGTCAATAGATTTTGTTTGTCTTATGAGCTTGCCACGTTCAAGTTTAGTGTTGAGGTGCATCTTACATCTCACCAATCTATGGTCACTACCTGTGTTGAACTTGTTTAGCACACTGCAGTCTTCTATGACGAATTTTTTGTTACACATAATAAAATCAATTTCACTTGTCGTCCCATTTGGATGTCTCCATGTCCATTTCCTGTGTGGCTTTTTCTTGAAGAAGGAGTTCAAGATGAAAAACCCTTCTGCCTCTGCAAACTCAACGAGAGTATTTCCACGCTGGTTTCTGTTGCCATGACCGAATTTACCTACTGAAGTTTCATTCTGTTGCCGTTGCCCTATTTTTGCATTGAAATCTCCCATAATTATTTTCAAGTGCTGCTTACCTTTATTATTTAGATGACAAATTTCCTCATAAAATTCTTCAATTTCTTCTTCAGGATGACTTGTGGTGGGTGCATAAGTTTGAATAATCTGAGCCTGGTATCTTTTCGAGAGTTGGATAACAAGTCGTGCAGCTCTGTCAGAGGAACTTTCAACTTCTACAACTTTATCCTTCAGTTTCTTGTTTATTATAAATCCAACACCACTAGTTCTGCCAGTATCTGTCCCACGATAGTAGAAGAGATGTCCACTTTTCAGTTCGATGAGATCTTCTCCTTTTCTCCTTACCTCACTTAGCCCCACGATGTCCCACTTGATCCTTTGTAGTTCCTCTTCCAATTCAAGAAGCCTTGAATCAGAAGATAGGGAGCGTCCATTGTAAGTAGCCAAGGTCAGCATCAGATGGCAGCCTAGTCCGGTCCTCCGGGGATTCTTAGCACCCTCTGCCTTCATGTCGCACTGGCCGCTGCCTTGGCCAGGTACATTCCAGCTGCCGGAGACTGAGGGCCAAGATTTAAGTTGTGGAATCATTTTGGAGGGGTTTGGCCATAACTCACCACGCTGGCCAAGCGGGTTGGTGAGTGTGGGATAGAATTTCCTCTGATCCCGATGGTATAGTTATACCGCTATGGGCGGTCGTCAGAGCCCCTTTAGTGGGAACAGGATGCACCACGAGAAGGCGGGGTTGACATTTGTCAAGGAGAGGCTGTGATGTTACGCATCACCTGACCTTGCATCCCGACTGTATGTATATATATATATATATATATATATGGTTTGTGTGAATGAAATGTCCGGCACGAACAAGCAGTGGAGACAGGTCCCCACCACAGCAGAATGGAACCACCCACAGGTGTTGCAAGTATTACATCACAGAATTACTATAAACAGGTAGCAAGTAGGTGAAGAACAAGGTTCGGGAGTCAGTGGTTTGTTTGGACGTAACGTGGCTTGCAAAGGAAACATGCAGACGCTGGATATGAGAGTCATCTTCCTGCACGAATTTAAACTGAACAATTCTTCAGGAATTGCTGCTCGAAACGTTAACAAAGAATTCGGGGAGAATACAGCCAAGAAACAAACCATTCGGCAATGGTTTGTGAAGTTTTGAAACGGAGATACGGACCTGCAAAATGAAGAACATGGTCAGTAACCTATTGCTGTTTCTGACAATTTACCGTTTTGAAGCAGATCCCCGAAAAACGTGTTGTGAGATAGCAACTGGCTTTGGTCAACAGGTAGGTGTCCACCACATGACAGTTGTTCGGCATCTGGCTGCGCTGGGTAAGGTAAAAAAGCTGGACATGTAGCAGCCGCACGAGTTGACAACTGCCAACAAGACTAGGCGTTTTAAAAGTCTGCACTTCGCTGCTTGCTAGGAATAAACAGGAGCCTCTACTGCATCGAATCATCACCTGCGATGAGAAGTGGGTCCTTTATGATATTCGGAAACGATTTGCATAATGGTTAAGCAAGGCACAGCCTGCTGGACGGCATGCTAAGCCACCCCTACACACCAAGAAGATGCTCCTCCTTGTCTGGTGGTCCACGGCCGGGATAATTCATCGGAGTTTCTTGGCAAGATGCCAAACCATTACTGCAGAATGTTATTGTGCTGAATTACACCAGATGCACCGGAAATTGCTGCAGAAACAACTGGCTTTGATCAACAGACATGGTGTTCTGCTTCAGGACAATGCCCACCCTCATATCGCACAATGAACGATGCTGACACTAAGTGCCTTGGGCTATGCAGCACAGCTTCATCCTGCCTATTTTCCGGATTTGTCTCCGCCAGACTATCATCTGTTTTGTTACCTAGATCACTTCCTGTCCAGGAAACAGTTCACGACAGACAACAAGGTTCAATGTGCAGTTGATGACTTCTTCGAATCCCAGCCACAAGACTTTTTCGTTCCGGGATCATGGCCTTGCCGGACAGATGGCAACTATGTGTCGATGCCGAGGGATTTTGCCTAGGTAAGTTGTCCTACTTTTACATTCTTGCCATCCACGTGTGCTGGTCCTTTGCCGGACAGTTCATTCGCACCAACCCAATACATATATAAGACAAACTCAGGGAAATGGGCAGGAAAACACACTATCTGCCACATATTATTTTCCAAGACAAGTGACATACACCTTACACTTCCAGGAGAAAGAGAAACCTCACACACCACTCCACATACTAATTCAAAAGATCAACCATGAAATAATTATATTGCAGGAAATTACAAAAACTTTTTATTCTAACTTCACACTTTATTAATAACATAAACAGTGTATAAATACAGACTTATTCCAATGCAATACAAAAATTCACAGAGCTTCCTAAGCTCTTTCCTCAACTTGTAAAAACAATACCAACAATACACAGTTAATTCACATTAAAATGTGCTGGATCTGTACCTGTAAGTGAAACAGGTAAAAAAAATCTAAATGCATTTTTACACTTGAATTCACAACATAAGTATCCTCTGATTATTAAAAAAATAATAAGACTTCACATTTCAAAAAAAGATACACTTCAAGGACAAACTGTTGGCTACCTCTATATTACGCCCGATTCTTGGAGAGTTCCGTAAAGTGGATCACTCTTTTTGACAGCATATGTTAATGTTGCTCTTTTATAGTAATCGCTCATGAGCTCCAGGTTGCTAATCACAGTGTCCAAAAGGTGTGCTCTCTCTGCTTGAGTTCCAGGAGCATCACTTTCAAAGGTGCTGAAGTGTACATGAAGATGATAATAAGATGGCTGATAATGAAAGTACACTCTGAACCTTGACAATGGCTTGTTGAACTTCTTGAGAATAGCTTCCTGCCAAGAAAAAGGAAAGCGTCAACAGGAGATCAACAACTGAACCTTTTTTAATGATCTTTCAAAGTGCATCAATTTTGCACTTACGCATTCCTGTCTCACTAGTAAGAATTGAATATTTTTACCTGAACCAGTATTCCACATATGGCAATTGTTTGATGTGAAACAATCACCTGATTAGTAACACAACAATGCAGTAGAGGTATTGGTGCTACAGTCCATTCCAAAATTATATAGAAAAGTGTAAAAACAGAGTATATGTATGATTAGTGAAAATGTACGCAACCCATTAACACAGTGGTGAAAATAAACCACATAGTCTTTGCAGGTATATTTTGCGGATGAGAAAATAATAATTTTGGATATGTATTAAAGGTTTTAAAGCATGTAGTGAACTGAAACTGTCCCTCAATTATACCGAATTTCACACAAACAAGCAAACACTAACACGCATTGCTATGCAAATTAATCTAGCGTCAGAGCAGGATAAATAGTCCGTAAACATGATGAGGCTGATTCAGTTTTAACAATGCCATGTGGGAAAGAGTCTTCAGCGGAGGACATAATTCATGTTGGGAAACTGCACGATCAACGAATGAATGTAAGTGCGATTTCAAACAATTAAAATCTTCTATTTATTACGCTTTAAGTGGTAGCAAAAAATATCCAACTCAGAAACGAACTGGAAGACATAGTAACGTTTCGCTTCGAATGAAACGACATATCTGGAATCTCCCTGTGCATGATAATCTGTCTGTACAGAATAAGTCAACATAGAAACGTGAAAATGTTGAAAAGTACGGTTCACAGAATATTGCAGCAGACACCTCCCGTGAAATACGCAAGACTGTTAAATAAAAAAACGCATTTAACTGCACAGCACACACAAACTCAATTAAACTGGGCTAAAGACCATATGTCACGGAAGAATGAATGACTCCACATATTATTTAGTGACGAAAAGAAATTTAATTTGGATGGCCCAGACGGTGCAAAATATTATTGGCATGATTTGAGAACGGAAAAACGCCAAATATTCAACCAATAGTATGGAGGAGGTTCTGTGATGGTATAGGCCTTTTTTGGATTTAGTGGGCAAGGTAAAAAATATCTGGATTTTGTCAAGACGTCAAACTACCGTAACATACCAGGAACTTTTAAAAGACAGTTTGCTCCCAGCTACTGCTGAAACAGATGGTCCTGATAGATTTCCAGTAGGACAACACGAGCATTCACAGAGCAACCTCTACGATGGCCTGGCTGAGATCGAACAATGTCAAATTACTGCCGTGGTCAGCTAGCAGCCTGGATCTCCACCCAATTGAAAATCTTTGAAGAATTTTGGTTAGACGTGTTTATGCCAACCACCAGCAATTTTCAAGTGTTAAAGATCTGGAAACCGAAATCCTGATGGTACAATTATGTATCATTTAATATACAGTATGCCAGAATGCATATTTCAGCTTGTTGTGCATGGAGGAAAGTCCATTAATTATTAATTGTGTTTGCCATTTAAATATTTCTCCTGTTTTTTTTTTTTGTTTTTTTTTGTTTCCATATAATTCTGGGACAATGTTACACAGTTTGATTTCATAAAGCTAGAATATTATATTAAGTATATGTTTTCAACAGTGTTTGACGTGTGTATATTATGTTGCTAGTCATGATCAAGGCTCGACAAATATGTTCTAGATCTAGGAGCCAGCTCCAAAACTTAGGCGCCAGGTGAAACGAAGTCAATAACACATGAACAAAAACATGTTTGATTATGATGCTGGAACAAAAAGTGGTAAACTATATTTGTTGTCATTTTTTTTTCTTTTACCCAAACCACTTATTGCAAAATAAAGTTCCAATTTGCTTCATAATTTTCTTTTTCCATTCTTTCAGTAGATGATCTCAAAAAAATAAAAACTTCAATTTTATTAAAATAATATTTGCAGATGTCATATTTTTTTACATATTAATTCAAAGTACCATATTTTTTTCTTCGTATAATCTGTGGACTATAAAATTCAGAAAAAAATTTCCTTCATGATATCCGCAAGAATTTGTATAACCAAAGGCTGTCAAAAAAAAAAAAAAATCTTGCACTTAATCCGCTGTAGCATATGATCCCTATATTGTGAAATTCTGAGAAAAACAATTTTTTCCTTCACATAATCTGCAGCAGCATGTCTCAGGCCATGATATTTCACAAAAAAAAAAAAAAAAAAAAAAAAGGCAGTCCTTACCTGCCAACATTGGCAATAGCTTTGTTACTAATAACTAGTATTGTGTGGCATACATACTCCACGAAATGATCCATCTCTTTGTAAAAAATAAATATGCACCCCAACAGAACGTTAAAACAAACAAGGACTCTAATGAAACAAACTTAACACGTGCGAAACACGAAGTTGATTCCCTGGCGAGGGCACGATTGTGAGATTTAAGTTTGAAACTTCCATCAGTGAAAATCAGTAAGATGCATTCAGAATTCCACAACGCTTGACAGACAGGAAATCCAAGCAAGTGAACGCGAAGTGCATGAACCTCCATTTACCATATGATAATACTGCCTCTAAAATTGCAGTTTAAAACAAATGAGACCAAAGAAGGGGGGAGGGAGCTGAACATTTTAGCTGGTGAAAAATCAAAACAGACAGCAAGAATGACTACTGTCAGTTTGTCTTTTGTTGACCCTGCAACTGTACAGCACCATTGCTTAATTTTTCTTTCTGCTGATATCATTCTCTCCCTACTTTCTTCATTGTCACCTTTCTTTCTTTTCTTGTTTTTTTTTTATGTCCTCTGATAACAACCATCAGCCTGAGGACCATGAGCACATGATATCAAAGCTTCAACTATTTTAGATACATGGTGTAACTTTGGAAATATTAATACTTTTGGTCAACATGCATCAACTTTTCCAAATTTGTCACTTCCGTTTTACGGAATTTCCTTCTTCTCTTATCAAGATTACATGCAAAAACTTATGGGGTGGGGAATATTTAACAGCGCTGGAGAGTGGGAATATCACGGGGGGGGGGGGGTAGCAATTACAGGAAATCTACCAGACTCCCAGTTTTGGAAATGTTTCTCCTATTTTGAAGCTGAAATACAAAAATTTATGCAGTAAAATGATACTTAAAAATGCTGAACAGAGGCAACATCGCAAGAATAAAGAAATTATCATTACAGAAAAAATTTGAACTTCGTCGACTTTCCGTTTTCGAAAGTTTCGTAAAGATGGAATTCCGTCCTCCAACGTACATCTACTCCCCCCCCCCAAATTCTGTTTACTTGTGCATCGATCTCCTGAGTGGCCGAAATAACACAAAAACGGAAGAATTTATCAAATTCGTGGAAGAATCTCATGCCTGAAGATTAGGAGGAAATCTTCACGGCGTCTAACTTCTGTTTCCGCAAATTCTTGCCTACAGTTTCAAGCTGAAATACGAACATAATATGCCATAAAATGACATTTAACAAGAATACTAGACTCAAGAGCAACATCAGGAGAAAAAAAATTACGATTAGGGCAAATCCTTTTACTCCATTTAACTACTGTTTTCGAAAGCTTTGAAACACGAAATACCGTCCCCAGACGGAAAATGACCCACCCCCAAATTCTCTTCAGTTTTACATCAATCTTGAAAACAATCTAAATGATAACCAAAAATTAAAAAAAAAAAAAAAAAAAAAAAAAAACAGATGATTCCGCGAATCTGTTTAAGAATCTTATGTATGTCATAATAGCAAAAAAATTTTTTTAAACAAAATGAAAATTTGTAGAATCCGTAATTTCAAGAGTGAGTTCTGTAGTCAGACAACTAAATCCG
Source organism: Macrothele yani (assembly GCA_039090855.1). NCBI lineage: Eukaryota > Metazoa > Arthropoda > Arachnida > Araneae > Macrothelidae > Macrothele > Macrothele yani. Next base: position 154,824,956 of record CM077011.1, read on the forward strand.
TAGAAACTACTGGCATTCCGTAGTAATTGGCATGTATGATAGTTGTATAAATCTGCACCTATCATGTTAATCATGATCGTAATTTCCTACAGAAAACTGCGATTCACAGGACCGACTCAGAAATCCAAAGACGTAAGAAAGAAATTATCGGCTTACTGAAAACCTAACTGTCATTTTGAAGTATTTTTGTGTTACTTTTAAGTAAATAAAGAACTAAAATCGCTAGCTGGTGCAGCATTACTGTAGTACATTAGTTACACTAAAAAATTCATTGAAATTGCGGACAGTCCATAGTATTGTTTTATTTCTGAATGCGCTTCAACTGAATACCAAAAGCAAAAAAAAAAAAAAAAAAAAAAATCCTTAACTAATACAATTAGCTCACCAAAACTAGGCAATGCGATTCGCAGAATGGTTACATGCTACGGAATAGCTCTGCAGGATTCCCGAAAGTCACGGATTCGTAGACCATGTAGGCTTCCGCACACGCAAATAGTAAGGCCTTCCTTGAGTCAAAAAAAAATATATATATATATATATTCTTACAATCTCTTTGCGGTCTTCTATCTCGCTATTACGTTAATTTTTTTTTTGTTACTGCATTTTCTGTACTTTCCCAATAACACCACCTCTCCATACAATTACCTCGCCAACTTTTTAAAACGCAGCACTGTTTTTTTTTTGGTTTTTTTTTTACCGGTGTCTGCAGTACCTAAATTTCATCACCATCATCATTGTCAACCATTATCAATCCACTGCTGGACGAAGGTCTCCCCAAGTTTCCTCCACAACGGTCTGTCTTGTGCCAGTCTCCTCCGTGTCACCCCTGCATACTTTCGAATTTCATCCACCCATCTCCCATGTGGTCTTCTTCTGGGTCTTTTCCTGTCCCTTGGAATCCAATCCAAAATTTCAGCTGTCCATCGATGATCTGTCCTTCGGGCAGTATGTCCAGCCCATTGCCATTTCAGGGATTTAACTCTGATCATGATGTCTTCCACTCTTGTCATTTTTCGGATCCACGAGTTCCTCTTCTTATCTCTCCTGGTTACACCAAGTATGCACCTCTCCATGCTTCTTTGAGTTGTCTGCAGCCTTTGTATGTCTCTTTTAGTTAAGGTCCACATCTCTGCACCATACGTAAGCACCGGAAGGATGCATTGATCAAACACTTTTCTTTTAAGACATAATGGCATATTGCTCTTGAAAATTATGCTGTTTCTTCCAAAAGCTCTGCAGGCAAGTTTTGTACGCCGATTAATTTCTTCATCAATGTGACCCTCACTTGATATCTGCTGTCCAAGATAAACGTACGTGTCTGTTATCTCCAGCTTTTCTCCATCAATCGATAAATCTTCATTTCTTGTAAAAGCATTGAACATCACTTTTGTCTTCTGAAAGTTCATTTTTAATCCCACTTCTTTACTCTTGTCAGCAAGTTCCTGGATCATACTCTGCAGCTCTGATGGGGTAGTTGCAAAAATGACTACGTCATCAGCAAAACGAAGGTGGGTTAGATAATCTCCATTAATCTTTATCCCCTTGTTTTCCCAGCACAGCGACTGAAAGACACCCTCCAATGTGGCATTAAAGAGCTTCGGAGATATGGTGTCACCTTGTCTCACTCCCTTTCCAATATTTACGTGTGTTGTATTTTCAAACAGCCTAATCTTTGCACTTGCATTTTCATAGATGTTATTAATAATATTAATGTATGCATCTTCAATACCGCAGGTTTTCAGAGCCATTGTAACTGCTGATGGTTTCACCGAATCAAAGGCTTTTTCATAATCGATAAAAGCCATGCACAATGGAAGTTCATATTCCCTCGCTCTTTCAATTAGTTCTCTCAGCACGTGGATATGATCTATTGTGCTGTAGCCACTCCTGAATCCAGCTTGTTCTCTCGGTTGAGCCATGTCCAGTGTTACCTTCAAGCGGTGTGAAAGAACTTTAGTGAAGATTTTATAAACTACTGATAGGAGGCTGATAGGTCTGTAGTTTCCGAGATCCTCAATGTCACCTTTCTTATGTAGCAGGATCATTGTAGCGGTGTTCTAATCCTCAGGAATCTTTCCTTCATTAAGGCATCGAGTGAAAATTTGGGCGAGTACTGTTTCGATTTCTCCACTTGCTTCTTGTATGATGTCTACAGTAATTCCATCTTCTCCTGGAGCTTTTCCCCGCTTCATGTTCTTGATTGCATGTGCAACTTCTGCTGGAAGGACTGGAGGAACTCTGGTACTGGTATCTTTCATGATGTCTGGAGTGCATGTATCATCCCTTTCATATAATTTGGAGTAGAAATCTTTCACTCTTGTCAAAATTTCGCCTCTATTTCTTGTTACAGAACCATTTTCTTTTCTCAGTGCCATAATCTGTTTTCTTTCCTTACTGAGATGTCCCTTTGCTATCTTTAGGCTTTGGTTGTTTTCAATTGCTTTCCTCACTAGTTCACAGTTGAATTTTCTTACGTCTTCAGTGATACTTTTTCGTACTGTCTTGCATAGCTCTATATATTCCACTTTGGAAGTCACATCTTCTTTAGTTGTCCTCATCTCTCTTCTTTTTTGCATCAACATTTTCGTTTTTCCTGATAATTTATTTACATGCAACTTGTTCTTAGACCCAGCTAATTTTGTTGCTGTTTCCACAAGAGCTTTGGTTACTTTTCTGTTAACTTCAGAGATGTCCACTTCTTCTGATGTTAGGCCTTCTAAAGCAGAGAACCTGTTCTTCAGTTCCAACTTGAAGGTATTATGGTGTTTTTGAAGGTTGGTTATGTCAATAGATTTTGTTTGTCTTATGAGCTTGCCACGTTCAAGTTTAGTGTTGAGGTGCATCTTACATCTCACCAATCTATGGTCACTACCTGTGTTGAACTTGTTTAGCACACTGCAGTCTTCTATGACGAATTTTTTGTTACACATAATAAAATCAATTTCACTTGTCGTCCCATTTGGATGTCTCCATGTCCATTTCCTGTGTGGCTTTTTCTTGAAGAAGGAGTTCAAGATGAAAAACCCTTCTGCCTCTGCAAACTCAACGAGAGTATTTCCACGCTGGTTTCTGTTGCCGTGACCGAATTTACCTACTGAAGTTTCATTCTGTTGCCGTTGCCCTATTTTTGCATTGAAATCTCCCATAATTATTTTCAAGTGCTGCTTACCTTTATTATTTAGATGACAAATTTCCTCATAAAATTCTTCAATTTCTTCTTCAGGATGACTTGTGGTGGGTGCATAAGTTTGAATAATCTGAGCCTGGTATCTTTTCGAGAGTTGGATTACAAGTCGTGCAGCTCTGTCAGAGGAACTTTCAACTTCTACAACTTTATCCTTCAGTTTCTTGTTTATTATAAATCCAACACCACTAGTTCTGCCAGTATCTGTCCCACGATAGTAGAAGAGATGTCCACTTTTCAGTTCGATGAGATCTTCTCCTTTTCTCCTTACCTCACTTAGCCCCACGATGTCCCACTTGATCCTTTGTAGTTCCTCTTCCAATTCAAGAAGCCTTGAATCAGAAGATAGGTACCTAAATTTATAACGTTTTAATAGATAATTTATGGATTATACAACGCAAATTACGGTATTTACTGCAAATTACAAAACCTCTAGTAAGAAGGAAATTAGGCACCACGGCCCAAATTTTAGGCACCTGGGCGACCTGGGATTTGTCGAGCCCTGGTCATAATACATAATGTTCCACTAGAAGTCTTATTTTCCGCATACAACTGTTTTTGTTTACAAAATTATGCTTATACATATATGGAGGGATGGGCTATATAAAAATAGATACAGCATGGGGGAGGGATACTAATTATCCCTATAAAAAGCAAATCTGGTTAAAATGTATTGATATAATATGTCAATGTACTTACATTAAAGTGCAGATTATTTTTTTTTTAATTTGGCACTTTAATGTTTCATGAACATCTGGCCATTTAGGACTTGTTTATCCCTAATATAAGGTCATCGGTTTCAGGAAAGAAAGCGAGCAAATGTTGTTTGAACAAAGACAACATCCACATCTCACCTGAAATTACAATGAGGGCTAGCAGACCAGTTTATATTCTATGCCATACCTGTCAACAACAATTTTCCTAAATAAAGAAGATTGCTTGCAAAAATCAAGAAGATTAGTGACAGTCCCAGAACTGTTAATTCATGATTATTTATTATTAGGGGAGAGTGGTAATGTATGGGATGTGCTAGCAGTAATACTACTAGCCAATATTAGCAAAAATCCAGAAAATTATTCCAAAAAATCCAGAAGATATTTCAAAAATCAAGAAAATATGGTGCAAAACTTAGTTTTTAAACACTTAAAAAAGACACTAAATTGCTCTTATATTAATAAGGCACGGGAAAAAAACATGCAATGCATTTTATAAGTTTCATAGAAGCATGTATGTACATGTTCTTCATTGTTTTTAACTTTTTGCACATTATCTCCTCGGCTTCTACCTGTCCCGTTCGTCATACCTAAATTAAAATGGAAAACTTGCATTATAAACATATTGTACTTTGAATAAACTGTACAACAAAATTTCTTACCTGTCTCAATGTCATTCACATCCATTTAATAAAAATGTTCTTCCATGTTGGCTGACCGGCACTATGGAAGATGGTTCGTCAAGATGTAGTTAAATTAAAAGTTGTCAAGATGCAGTTGCATTTAAAATTCGGTCAAGATGCACTTGACCCAATGAATAGTTCATTCAAGTCAAGAACACAAATAAAAAACATTGAATGGCTATGGCACGAAGTGAAGAAAACACTTACAGTTATTCAAAGTACAATATGTTTATAATGCAAGTTTCCCAGTTTAATTTAGATATGACAAACAGGACAGGTAGCAGCAGAAGAGATAATGCGCAGAAAGTTAAAAACAATGAAGAACATGTATATACACTGAAGAGCAATTGAATTAGAGATACCTGTCTAGTAACGTGTAGCACCACCTTTTGCCCTGATGACGGCAGCCATTCGTCTTGGCATGGACTCAACAAGACACCGGAAGCGTTGGGAAGCCATACGGATCCACGACCCCTGAACAAGCTCCCACAGTTCACGAAGATTTGGAGGGGGTCAGGGCCCCGAACATCTCTCTTGGTGGCATTCCAGATGTGCTCGATGGGATTATGGTCAGGTGACCTAGCTGGCCAAGGAAGCGAGGTCACGTCGGTGGAGTGCTCATCCAACCATTCGGATACAATTTGGGAGCTGCATTGTCTTGTTGCAGGATGAGGTCCCCAGTGGGATGTTGAAGAAGCACAAACGGGAGCAAATGGTCATCCAGGATATCCCGGTAACGTTGACCTGTGAGGGACGAGATCACACATACCAGGGGTCCCATTTCAGTCCACGTAAACAGTCCCCAGACGAGAATGCCACCCCCACCAGCTTGAAGAGTACCCTGCTGGCAAGAAGGATCCATCGCTTCATGTGGTTTGCGCCGTACTCGTATCCTGCCATCCGCACGTACCAACGTGAATCTCGACTCATCAGTCCAGGTAACATTTTCCCACATGTCTAGGGTCCAGTGGCGATGTTCCCGCACCCATGCTGATCTCTGCACCCTGTGATGTGTGGTCAGCAGCGGTACCCTCGTGGGACGATGGCTTCTGTACCCCATAACGAGGAGATGGTTCTGGATGGTGTGATTTTTCCTAAGAATACGGATATGCAGATTTTCCTAAGAATACGGATATGCAGATTGTAGGAGCACATTTGTTTTTCAAAATCAGATATTGCATACATTAAAAAGCTGCAGTAAGCTTTGTTTAGATCTGCTGACAAGAAATATAAGATTATTTTTTCTTCTTGATTAACATTGGAAGACTGGGAGCGAGATTTTTTCTACAGCATGGAATTGGTTAGCTTTCATTTTTTCTGCTTTCATCACTACTACCAGCTTTCCTCTTTTTGTCACCAACTTGCACTTCTATTGAAGTAGAAGCACTGGACCATTTCTTAGGAATTTTGTAAAGCTGTAATGCAAATGAAAATGGTTGTCTTTTTACTTCACCATGAAAGAAACTTACAAGTGGACTCCATTGTTCCATTAATCTTTCTAAGCTCCTACACAGGGATAACCACCTTGTGCACACATGCTTCAAAATTTTTCGCATTTCAGTACCACGAAGTTCTTGAAAGGACTTCATTTTCTCTTTGTGCTTCCAATTCCTTTCTAGATAATAAAATATATCAATTAGCATTTGATCAATTTTTGCAGGAAGAGTTGAAGCTGCATTCTGAGCAGCTAGATTTATGAGGTGGCAACAACTACAGTCCATTGTTATCAGTTCCTCTTGCTTTTCTTTTAGGAAGGCAGCAATAACACTCTTGGAACCCAGCATTACAGCAGCATTATCTGAACCAAATGCTAAACAGTTTGAGAAAGGAATCTGTAGATGCTCGAAGACATCAAGAGCAGCATTTGATATATTTTTACCTGTACAATAATCTTTTAGAACTGGAACTGACAGAAGGCAACTCCGTATTCTTTTCTCATTTTCATCATAATATGTCACAACTGGACGCATTTTAGAATTGCCATCATTGCTGCCCTCAATTGCCACTGAAAATGGAGTATTCTGAAGATCCAAGACAATGTTCTTCCTTTTATCACTCACAATTTCATTTATTATCACAGCACTCTTTGTTTGCACACAACCATACTTTTTGGCCACTTCCGACTTCGGAAACATTCTCCTAAACAAAGGACCTGCATGATCTGCTGCACTAGTTTGCAAATTATGTTCCACCAAGAACATAGTAAAAAGGCATTTTGCACAAATTACATCCATATCTGAAACTCCACTGCTGCTGCTTGCCATAAAAGAAGTAGTAACCTTAAAAATTATTTTTTTTGTTTTCTTCAACTTACTTCTTGTGCTTTGCTGCTTTCAAATGCACCATAATGTCAGTTTTACCTACATAGCATATACCCAAATCACAGGAGAAAACAGAGCAAAATGCATACCTGGGTCCCTTGCTGGATCGTGTAATACACGAAACTCTGAAGCGTATGTTTCTCTAAATGATGCTTGAACTCATGATGCTTATTATAAGTGGCACAAATGTAAAACTAAAGACACTTCAGTGGTGGTAACATGAAATAACTAAAGTGTTCATTTTTTGTCCTGTGATGCTCATAAAACCCATGGATATTTCCTTCTCGAATTGCTGGGGGATGCAGGACAGCTCCCACGCTCTCCCTCCTACTGTGAGGCTAATGTTAGGGACCCCGTGGCAGAGCGGTGTTATCATAGCAACACCACCCCAATACACCCAGAAGTTGAGCCCAGATAACATCTACCTTGGCGACAGAATGACGATGAAGGCTTGTTTCACAGATTTTTTCCCCCCGAAAGCCCACAGCCAATAAGGAAAACAAAAGTCAAACTCTGATTTATTACTGTTTATGTTGTCAGAGGGTGAGAATGGCGAAACCCTCGCACGCTCGTGGAAGGGTATTTAATGACTTTTCGATCTGTAAACATTTAGTACAGACTGCTTTTCTTTTCTGAAAGGGATACGCAGGGTTGTATAAAAATATTTTCTTACCGCGTACACACTTTTTGCACCGAAAATTTCCTGCGAGTTTTAGGGGTCAAGAATGTCTCAATTGGGCACCACTGAAAAACTGTAACGGTGATCGGACGGGAGGGGAGGGTTTTCTCTCCATTAGCTTATTCAAGACCGCAGGGAAGACGCAAGAATGACTAATTGCTGCCTTCATTGTCCGAGGCAAACGCATGAACACCAAACATAGTAGACGAAATGTGAGAAAGGATTTGTAACTCTTCTTTCACCCTTCCTAGTCTGTTATGTGCAGCTTTCTCTTTCCAGTTTTTACAGCATATCCAGTAAAATTTCTTTAAAAAAAAAATGCATGGTACATTACTGCCTAAAATTCCTCCTTGCGGACATTACAGTACTTTTTTTTTTTTTTTTTTTTTTTGCGGACACAAAAATGTGTTGAAATCCAGAAAAATGCATTTTCCGTATGGAAAACTGGAAGACAACAGCAAAATTCGGAAAACTTGGCAGGTATGCTATGATGCTAGGCAACAAAAGATGAAAATATTCATGACCGTATATACCCGTGTGCAGCCAAAAGTTTTTGGAAGAAATCCGGCTTTCAAAGTTGAGGGTTCGGCTTATATGCGGGCGACTAAAATTTAGATCTGGACTTTTGAGAATTCTCCCACAGAATTTATCAGCGGCCTTGTTTACATTTAGACCATGTCTTTTGGCCTGATAGTTTTCTGACCTTCTGAAAAGAAATAAAAATGTATGAAATATTTTTCCACCCAGAGTAGAATTCCCACGGGAATAGGTGCTGCTAATATGACAAGAGAAAAACCTAATCATGTTTCAAATTGAGACCCTGAAATTTCCTGCTTCCAAACATGGAATACCTCATTATTTCCCACGTGCAATCGCGGGACACCGTCAACACCGCTTAAAATCACTTAGCTGTGGGTAGGCAACAGCCAATCAGGCATCTTTCTTCTCCTGAGTTTTCACAGCCAGCGTGGGTGTGCGTGTTTCCGCTTCGTGCTGGCAAAAGCCATCCACGATGTTGAATTACAAAGACATAGTGTTTAATGAAAGGTGGTAACTTGAAAGAAGGCCTACACAGCCGTGTTACTTCTTGAATGAAAGAATTGTGGGATTGATTTTCACCCGCAATGGTAATAAATTCTCTCAAAAAAATGCTGCATAAGTAATGCAAAGGATGTTACTGGAATTATTTGGAAACTCAGACAGTTAATCATACTTTGAAGGTTTTTACAGAAGATAATCTCAAAAATGTGTATAATTCATTTCAATAAATATTTTTCCAAATCTTGAAATTCAAGGTCAGCTTATATGTGAGTCAAGGATTTTCATAAATATTTAGATCTTGAAGTAGGGGGGGCAGCTTATACATGAGTATATACGGTAATTTGAATTTACTCAGACAAATATATCCCAGAATTTCTGCTCCATTTCATGTAACCAATTTGAAAATAAAGCACACAAAGCAAGGACAGTTGATGCCAGTACTAAACATTTAACAATGAATTCTGAAAACATTTCATTCCCAGAAAACTTGTTAGTTCAACAGCCTGTATAAAACACAACCAACAGGTTTTTAAGGTTCCCTAATAGGACATGATTTTTTTTTTAAAGTCTTTAATTTGGAACTGGTTCAAAATTTAATATTTATTCCTGATTTTAGATGAACTGCACCTTAATTCATTTGAAATGAATCAAATGGACTAGTTAAGGTTAAGTGGTATATTATGGGTTGGAGATCTGGGCTACCCACAATATTTTTAACTTAAGCATTAAAAATACAATCATACATGACCAGTAGTTTGAGTTAGTTGGTGCAGTACATTATAAGTAGTTTTGGTAAACAATGAAATATATATATAGCTGCAAACCCTAGGGGGAAAAAAATTGCACCATTGTATTCCCCCTACCCTCCCTTAAATTATGCTGAAAAACTAAATTCCTTTTGATTTTTAACTATCATTGATAACAGAAACACCACTAGTATTTAAGATATTACACATGTGAAAAAATTTGAATTGAAAAATTTTCGAGCTTTACTGTAAACTTTAAAACTGATAAAAACAGGGAATAGAGCCGACAGAACTGAACAGAAATTCCTGATGTTTATGAATTAAAAATTAAAATTCATAAACATCAGGTCTGTCATAGTCAGACTAAGTACTGACTTTGAAATTTAATTTCACTCAAAAAATTATAATGGGGCAATAAATGCTACCTCAAGTGATTAATTTTACTAAGGAATTGAAAAACAATGCATTTCCTAAAGGATGAACTCCTAAAAATGTGAAGTCACTGTTTTGCACTATTAATTAAAAAAAATTATATTCTCAGACAAATAAAAATAAAGAAAATTAAAAAAAAAAAATGCGACTTCATCAAAAACTTTTGAACGTGAAAAATCATGGAATTTTCTCATACCCACCGAAACTGACATTTCCATCGATCTCGTATATATATATTTTTTAAGGTGGTAGATGAACATGTAAACTCCCTTGACCTTACTCTGACTTTCCAAATTGTAATATCCCAGGATGAAAACCACAAGGTTTCCAAAAATTTTTTTTCTTTTGCAGCAAAATTTTCATTTTGGCGCAAATTGTACCAATGCCTTCTGCACTTCCGTGCCCACATCAACAAAAACACTGGGTGAATCCTTTCTTCGTTCACAACACGGAAGCAAAGGAGAGGAAGTGAAAAAAGTCATGGTGGAAGAATAACCAGGCTTTGAGATTCCTGAGTAATGGCTAAGGAATGGGTGCCCTGGACTGGAGGACAAAGATACCAAGTGTCACAGTGGAGAGAAGAACACACTTTATGGTTGAAGGGTTTCCTGCAGGGGCCAAAACCAATCCTTGGAAATTAGCTGCCATTTATCCCACACCCCACTGCATCCCAGATCCTGTTGCGGTGAAAATATTTTCTTGGCTGCCACAATATCATCATCAATCAACCAGAATGAGTTACCTTTGCTTTGCAACATAACACTCATAAAAATATCACATCAATTGCAAACAAATAGTATTTTTAATGCGCTTAAAAAATTTCATAAAACCCAAGAGATTTTGGCATTAGATAAGGAGACAGTATTACGAATAGGGATTCTCTGAGGAAAAATACACTGGTGTGCAAAAATTAAGGACAAAGAGGAGAAATTAGCATAACAGTAAAACGAGCAGGCAGAACGGACCGAAAGACCACTCAGGAGATAGAATAGGGTCCGGTACGGTAGGTCATGCACATATATGCAGCATGACGTGGGTGGGGGGTGTCGGAAGGGTATAAAGCACACGGGCGGTGTAAGCTCAGCAATTCGGTGACAGCTATTGCATGGTGTACATCGGTTTGAACGACGTCGAGTTGCTGCAACCATGTGATATGGCCAACAGCCAATCCAGTAGACGACATCTGGATGACTTTACCTGAGGTCGCGTCATTGGGAAGTTGGAAGAAGGTCGAAGTGTGACTAGTGGGGCCGAGGAGTTCGGGATCGCTCACAACATCGTTTCGCGAGCTTGGAGAGCATTTCAAATGACAGGAACAGCTGTCAGAGTTTAGCAGGAGTAGTCCAAAAGCAACCACGGTGGCGGACGACCGGTATATTGTCCTACAGGCGAGAAGAGACAGACGGCAGACAGCAGGAGAAATCGCAAGGCACATGAAACAGACAACTGGACGTCCGTTATCGCGTTTTACTGTGGCCAGGACGCTGCACAAAGGTGGTCTATTTGCACGATGACCAGTACGGTGTGTGCCATTAACGCCTGCTTATCGGAGATGGCGGTTTCTGTGGTTCCAAGAACACAAGAACTGGACACATCAGCAATGGGGTTGAATTATCTTTATGGAAGAGAGCCGATTTAGTCTGACGAGCGATTCTGGACGTATACACATCTGACATCTGGAAAGAGCAGGGAACACGCAATCATACCTCCAACATCATTGAAAGGGACCGGTTTGTAGGTGGCGGAGTTCTTGTTTGGGACGGTATCATGCTTGGTAGCCGTACTGACCTCCACATCTTCCAAGGAGATTCAGTCACTGGTGTCCGCTATTGTACGGAGGTTCTCCTGCCTGACGTGCGTCTGTTTAGAGGTGCTGTGAGTCCTGAGTTCCTCTTCATGGACGACAACGCTACACCTCATCGTACAGTGGCTGTCGCAGAGCTGTTGGAGAGTGAAGATATTCAACGCATGGATTGGCCCACAAGGTCCCCGGACCTAAACCCAATCGAACACGTGTGGGACCTTCTCGGGAGATGCTTGGCAGCATGTCACCAGCTGCCAGCAACGATTCCGCAGCTGCGATTGGAGCTACAAGCGGAATGGGCCGCGATGCCTCAACAGCTCCTTGACAGCCTCGTCCTCAGCATGGACAGACGTTGTAAATCTTGCAACGCAGTCAGGGGTGATCATATCCCCTACTAAAGACTGGATTTTTTTGGCAGCCGCCTGTCACATGGACGTTTCTGTCTTCTGTCCAGTTGTGCTCGAAGCTACCTTTTCAATAAAGTGCCTTTGTATCTTTTGGATTCCTTGATTGGACGGTTTTGCGCACTTGTCTCATATTCTTACATCTTGGGGATCTTATGGTATGATTTGAGTCAATGTGGAGCACTTCTGCACAACGTTACATTCGAAAAACCATCTCTTCCTTAATTTTTGCATGCCAGTGTAGGTTGATAGTGATGAATCTCGTATAGTGGCGACTTTTTCGCCCCTTTGTGTTATTTTTTTAAGATTTAGAAGTGCTTGCTGAGGTCTTTGAATAATTTAAAATTTGCATGTACATCTAAGCGGAAAAACTTATCTTTCCTCACAGTTTCATTAATATCATTAGTCTTAATTCACCATGCTCTCACTACACTCAGCATACATAATGTCAACTATTTTAATTCACTAATACGTTCTAATTACATAATACACATGAGCAACAAACAGCTAGTGCAGAACAGGTGATTCAGTGTGTGGGAGAAAAGATTGATTCATAGTACGACAGTCTACCTTTACGCACAACAAATTCTGCAATGCAAACATGGAAGACCCTTCACCATTTTTTACCATGATGTCATGGAAATGCAAGGAGGGATCTAATTGAAAAAAAGCTTCGTCAAGCAGCCCGCGAAGACCTGGATCATATCAGTAACAGCACTTCTATTGCAAGCTTTTGTTTGAGAAACTCACTTCTCTTACTCAAAGTGAATGAATTCATGCATTTCTTAAAACATTTTTTTTTCATTATTGGAATTTTTTTTTTTTACTGAAGCTTTAATGACCACTGTGAGCAACTCTATGGGCTATAAGTAGGGATGCGTAATTTTCGTATTTATGAAATAGATGTGAATAAATGCGAAATATGCCAATACAAGCAAATAAATACGAAAATTTGACGTTAACTACTTTTCCACGACATCTCGATAATCTATATATTAATTCTATAAGGTGTTTTACTGTAAGACCAGTTGTGAGAGAACGGCTGAACATAAACATATGGTTGAGGTATCAAAATAAAGGTCTTACCATGTAGATGTGCCAGTCGAAGAGAAAAATGAGATTGGGGCGGCAAAGTTTCCAGTAAAGTCTATGGGAGAAGCATGCGGTTGACATCCGATCGTTGAAGGCGGAAGTAGGGAGGGACTCAGATAGTCCAAAGTCTTCTCAGTGAGCCGTTGTGCAAAACAACGCCAGCAGCAATTTGTTTGAAAGTTCTTATCGGAACAGCGAACACTCTAAGACCTGATTGCGTTGCGCCATTGGACTGTGCGATGTTTACGTACAATTTAACATTCATTCGATACACTTTATTCACGTAGGCAAGACTTTTCCCATTATGTAAAGATGTAAATAAACTTTTCATATGAGTTTATTCTTTTAAAAAAAAAAACTAATTTTTGACGGGTTTGTCACCAGGTTCTAATCCCAGTGAGACATGGATGTTGTGTTTGTTTTACAGCACTGGCTCTCTCCCTTCCCTGAAACCAGTTACCCTAAATTAGGGGCAGGCGACTGCTTACAGCCCAAGCGTTGGCTTATGATCATTCGTTCATGAAGTGTCCTGGTTCGAATTCCGGTGAGGCATGGATGTTGTGTTTGTCTTAAGCCACTGGCTCTCTCCCTTCCCTGGAACCAGTGACCCTAAATTAAGGTCAGGCGACTGCTAAAAAACTAAACGTAGATTCCGACGGGCTGCGTGTGTGTGTGTGTGTGGGGGGGCTGTTAGTCGAATCCGGGTGAGGCATGGATATTGTGTTTGTCTTACGGCACTGGCTCTCTCTCCCTTCCCTGAAACCACTGACCCTAAATTATGGACGGGCAACTGCTTATAGCCCACTGAGTTGCTCACAGTGGTTGTTAAATCTTCAGTCACAAAAAAAAAAAAAAGTCATGAACCTGGACTATTTTACTGAAGTGGTTGAATGAATTTGTCAATCAAATAAAGTTTACATTTGTTGTTTCATATGAGTTAAAGATCCAGACTTACAAATTTTGCTAGCAGACATTGGCCACTAAGACCAAAATTGTTAGTGGCCATAAAAAAAATGTCAGTGGCCAAACTTTGAAAAAATCGAATTGTATATTTCATACTATTATTTTTATAAAATTGCTTACTATAATATCAATGTTTTATTTTGCATATTTCAATTATAGTATGCTTAAAAGTTGAAATTGAAGTAATAAAATACATAAATTAATCTTTGTAGTTTGGTCAACAAGATTTTACACTATCCTCCCACCATAGTTTTATCCCATTTTCAGGGACAAAATTACTCATTTTTATTCCTTTTTTTTTTACCTTAATGCGACTTTCAAGTCTGTTCTTTTTCATTAGAAGGCTTCTTTCCCCTAATTGTGTTTTTAACAGCTGACCAAAGACATTCTATACGAACATTTAACAGCAATGTCATTAAAAGCACAGTTACTGGATCTCTCATGATTTCAAAAGGCTTTAGATTATCTGAATTCTCCAATTTGTGTAACAAAGCATTTGAAATACATGAAATTCTGTTAGGATCTTTTTTTTTTTTCGATTGGAGGTTTAACGACCACCGTGAGCAACTCAATGGGCTATAAGCAGTCGCCCGTCCCTAATTTAGGGTCACTGGTTCCAGGGAAGGGAGAGAGCCAGTGCCGTAAGACAAACACAACATCTATGCCTCACCGGGATTCGAACCCGGACCCCTCATGGACGAATGATCAGAGGCCAGCGCCTTAAGACCACTGCGCCACCGGGCGGCTCTGTTAGGATTCAAACCAACAAGAATCTTCTTGATTTGAAGCCACTATTCCAAAGCACGATCAGGGTTAAACTTTAAAATATTGCATATTACAGTTATTGCATCATCACCATGATTGTTTAGGCCTTCAGAAGATTTGGGAAATAGCACCTTATCTAAAGAGCGGGCATATATTTGCAGAAAACAGATGTTTGGACAGTATTAAAAAAAGTTTTTGTGCAATTCTTTTTCAATAAATCAATGCTGTTTTCTGTAGAACTTAGTCCTATATCTTCATCATCTGCAACACATCTTCGTTGATTACATGCTGTGCTGATCTGGTGACCTTGAAATGTTGATGGCATGTCATCATTTTGAGACAGATTCCTTAAAAAAGGACCAATTTACCTCTTCATCTGCAGATTTTAAAACAGCCAACTGTAGTTCAGTAACATAGTGCAAAACACTACTGATGTCTACATTAGTTTTTTCCAGCTTTCTAGAACATTCAGCAACACATGAGATTATGTCAAAAAACCCATTGATCCTCTGAATGGATATATATAACCCAAAGTTGATTTAAGAAAACTGAGCTAGAAATTGGAATTCCAAAAGATGATCATGTAAGAAGTTTTATGGGTTTAATTCATGTTTTTTTTAACTGTGCTACTGTCTGTTTTGCAATTTAGGAGTTTTTAACCAAGTCTAAGAAACTGTCAGATTCAATTATTTTTACCACAAGTATGTATTTTGGTAAAAAACTTGTGTAGTTTAATGTGAATCTGTTTCACATTTTTCAAAAAGGAGTTTGAAAAACATGAAGAATATTCAAAAACTGAATATTGGCATTATGTTCCAACATAGAAACATTATCTTTCACGGAAATTAGGAAGTGGGATGTTTTTCTTGAGGCACTATTAAAAGCACACTGATTACAGTAAAAAGTGCTTGAAAAGGCAGATAATATGAAAAAAAAAAAAAGTCTTTGCTTTTTGCTGACCGTGATAAGTCATAGATATAAATCAGGGAAAATATGCAGATTATCGGTTATTTGGGGTTACCACTCATTTTGCCAAATTAAATTCTCAGAGTTTTCCCATCTGCAGACCATAGTGTTTTTAAAAGCCACACAAACTGCATTTGAATTGGATGAACAATATTACAGAAACAACACTAATGGACAAAACTTGAAATAAATCCTCTGCTGACGGTAAGGTGAAAAAAAGCAGTCTAACACACGGAAAAAAAAAAAAAAAGAATCTTCGCCGATCTTGTAAACATCAGAACTGGTGTAAAAAGAAAAAAGTACTTATGCAAAGGAATACCATACCTGCCAACATTGTCAAGAGTCTTGTCAGTGGTAAACAGCATTATTGTGCGGCATACATAGTCGCTTTTTTACGAAACTATGCATCTCTTTGTGAAAAAGAAATATGTGCCACAACAAAACGTTACAACAAGGACACTAATGAAACTAACACGTGTGAAACACAAAGTTGATTCCTGTGGTGAGGGCATGATAGGTAACATTGCAAGATTTAAGTTCAAAACTTCCACCAGTAAAAATCAATCGGATGCGTTCTAAATCCCACAACGCTTGACAGACTGGAAATCCAAGCAAGTGAACCCGCAGTGCATGAACCTCCACTTACTGTATGATCATACTGCCTCTAAAATTGTAGTTTATGTCAAGATGAGACCAAAGAAGGAGAAAAAATGCTGAATGTTTTAACTGGGTGAAAAATCAAAACACACAGCAAGAATGTGGACTACTGTCAGTTTGTCTTTTGTTGACTCTGCAGCTGCACAGCATCCATTGCTTAATTTTTCTTCCTGCTATCTTTCTCTCCCATTTCTTCATTGACGCTTTTCTTTTCTTTCTTTTTTATGCCCTCTGATAACAATAACTTCATCCATCATGCAGAAAGAACTTTCAGCCTAAAGACTGTGAGTGTGATATCAAAGCTTTAACTATTTTAGATAAATGGTGTAACTTTGATACCAGTACTTTTGAACATCATGCATTAATTTTTACAAATTTTTTAACTTTGTCACTTCCATTTTCGTGAATTTCTCCCTCCCTTATCAAGCTTAAATCCAAAAACTTATGGGACAGGGGTTGTTTAACAATGCGGGAGAGTGGGAACATCGCAGGGGGTGTGCCATTACGGTAGAAATCTTTGCATAGTCCGACTTCCGGTTTGGGAAATGTTCGCGCTATTTTCAAGCTGAAAGACAAATATTTATGCAGTAAAATGTTATTTAACAATAATACTGGGCAGAGATAACAACGCGATAAAAAAGGAATTACGATCGTGGAAAAAATCTGAACTCTCGACCTTCCGTTTTCAAAATTTTCGTAAAGACAAAATTCCGCCATCCCGACAAACATCCCCCCCCGTCGCACAGTCCCCCTCCCACAAAAAATTATGTTCACTTGTGCATTGATCTCACGAATGACCAAAATAATAACGAAAAAGGTGTAATTCCTTGATTTCGTTGAAGAACCCGATGCCTGAAGATTACGGTGAAATTTCTGCTGCGTCTAACCTCCATTTTTGCAAATTTTTTGCCTAGTTTCAAGCTGAAATACAAACATTTATGCAATAAAATCATATTTAACAAGAAAACTGGACACAAAGGCAACATCGGGAGAAAACAAATCGCAATTACGGTAAAGTTTTTACACCGTTTAACTACCGTTTGGAAACACGAAATACTGTCTCCATACAGAGAACCTCCCCCCCCCCCCAAATTGTCTTCAGTTTTACACTGATCCTGAGAAAAATCCACTTAAGAATCTCATGTATATCATAAAACAATAGCAAAATGAAAATAAATTAAGCAAAATGAAAATTCGTAGAATCCGTAGTTTCGATAGCAAAGTCCATAGTTCCATAGTCAGACAACTAAATCCGTAGAAACTACACACATTCTGTAGTAGTTGGCAGGTATGAGAATACTATTACAGTACAACCTCAAAAATCCAGAATCGTCCGCACTTTGTCTAAATTCCGGATTATAAAGTTTGGTTAAAATTCAAACTTAGTATTAACTGAATACACTATAAAACACTATATTTGGTAAAAATAATGACAAAAAGCCAAGTTAACCAATACATTTTTTTTTCTAATTTTTTAAAGTGAACACAGAAAGTGGATGGAAAACTTGATCAATATTAATTCGTAAAATAAACTGTTTCTTTTTAGCCGGCCGTTTGCGATGCTCAAAAACCTGCAAGGTGTACGCTAAATTCGGCACTGGAGACGGTAGTGTATGCACTCTTTAAGCGAACATTCATAAAAAAAATAAAAATAAATGACTAACTTCTAAAGTTTTAATCGGATTTTGACGAAATTTCACATGGAAGTTTATTTTGACATGTCTTGGTTACTGTAAAATTTGCATTCAGTTTTTTTAAAAATTGGAGAATTTTATTTTATAAAAAATTCTCCCAGTATGAATTCCCCAAAGAGAGAACTCTTTCTCCTACAATGACCCATCATCCTTGCTTGGTGCATTCTTTGTGATCAAAAACCGAAGCGACGCCCTCGCCTTTTTCTTATAACTTTTTTTTTCCTTTTCTGCTGTTCAAGCAGAATAGCTTCTGTACGTGAGATTTCCGCACATTTGGAGTAAAAATATTCCAAAATGTGAGAGCTCCGTACAAGTTAAAACTTTTTTTTCCCCGTACAGCACAAGTTAAATAAAATTAAATAAATTATTTCTTTTTCTGTACCGGTCGCCAGAATTGGCAATTTAATCAAATATTTTTAGTCGCCACGATGATGAAGTTCATCGCCAGTGGCGACTGTGAATCTGGATCTTTATCTAGTCCATAGTTGTGGCAAAGGGAAAGAATGTGAATAGAATTCCAGTACATATACAAAGACAAATGTTGACTCCTGCCTTCCTGTTGGAATAGGAAAAGTGACCTGAATTTGTATCTGATTACCAAACGGAAAAAATATCTGTAACATAGTTTAACGAGTTTTGAAAACTTAAATTTTGTATAGTCTGAAAACTTCATACTTAAAAAACTTACCATGTTTCAAGTTTCCCAATGGGAACACATTACTAATAGTACATTTGTATACATTTATATTATCTTATGTTTTGATGCCACTGTTAGTTAAGCAATTTACAAGTTCATTGAGTTTACACAGGAAGGCACATTAAATTCATTCTTACTTTTTACAGTTCATGTTATTTGGTTGTCGGGTTGGTTTTGGTCACCATCAATCAATTTGGAGTGGCATGAAATTTAAATGCAAATATCCAGTGAAGGCGAATTCCATCTGAAGCGTGGGTCTGCAAGCTAAAAATTTCACCAAGGAGTAAAATCTTGATGAAGAAACACTACGGTAAAAACTATCAAAATCAAACAACTACTAAAAAGTTAAAATGAAGTATGAAAATTAACATGAAGATTTACAGTCAAGTCAAGATGAATGATGATACATTTTGTGCAAGCTTCCTGGTGCACATCATCAGGATTAGGACAATGGTCTGTCACTAAGGATCATAGAGTAAAGTGACCTTTCTGAAGCTAATTTCACATGGTAACTTATAAAATTTTAACAGTTTTTAAGAAGTTTTTACCTCATCATTTTATCAATGATAAAAATGTTATCCCCCTGTGGGCTTTAGTGTACAGATTTACACTTCTGATGGAAACAATGCCTATGTGGGATATCTGAATTAAATATTATGCCATGCCATGCCATGTTGACCCATGATGACCATGACCAACCAGAGATCAAACAAAAGGAAACATAAAAAATAAGACATTTACTGCTCTTCAAGAACTCATGACCTGTTTCACAGTAACATCAAGACATCATTAACAACTATACTCTCATTCCACAGATGGAGTCTATCTTGAAAACTACTCTTCCATCACTTTGGCACACTTTTAAATCTCATTCACCCATCTCCCATGTTGCCTTCTTCTGCATCTTTTCCTGTCACTTGGTATCCAGTCTAGAATTTCAGTTATCCAAAGATGATCAGTTCTAATGATATGTCCAGTCTACGGCACTTCCAGGATTTTAGTTTGTACACGATGTCATCAATTTTTGAATATATCAGCATTGTGCGCACACTCAATGTGTAAGGGCACTTACCATTGGTATCCACACTGTTTGAGAACATTTCTTGCATGTAATGTTATGCAAAGTTGAAAGAGCTACACGTTCGTCCACAATTCATGACATGAAATACATAAAATTGACAACAGTGTAACCTGGAACTGAATACATCAAACACAAAACGTCGAGAAAGTCAAGAAAAGCTCTCAATAAACATTTAAAATCCTTCAGAATAGTCGTAAACTAAAATTTCCCCGGCTGTATGAAACTTCATAGAAATGCAAAACAGTCCAACAATATTTCACTCAGCAGTAATACAAGCTAAAAAACACGAAAAAAAACCCCAAAAATGAAGTTTTGACCAGATTGCATAATATAAATCACTTAATATGCAACATGTGAGAACCAAGGGAAAATTTATGTAATATGTACAAAAAACATCAAAAACACTCGAACAAAATGTTAGTAATTTGGTATCAACTTTTGAGATTTTTCTGATCCACGAGTTTCTCTTCCTACAAAGCATGCATCTCTCCAAACATCTTTCAGTAGTCTGAAGCCTCTAAATACCATTTTAAGTTTTTTTAAGCCTATTCTCTAATCAATATGTAAGAACTTGAAGGATGAACCAATTAAACACTTTTCTTTTATTGTGTGTTAAATACCATTATGTAATGATAAACTGCTCTTGAAATATGGCAGTGTTGCTTCCAAATGAACTCCAGTGTGGTCCTAAGGCCTATTAATTTCTTCTTTTGAAGTGCCCAGTTGCTTCAAAACTGTTGTTCAAGTACTTCTATAAATTTGCCCCATCAACCACTAAACCTTCAGTTCTTGTAAAAGCACTGTACATCAATTCTGATTTCTGTAGGTTATTAATCTTTAATCCCACGTCCTACTACTGTCAGAAAGTTCCTGTATCATCTACTGCTCTGAGAGGTTCAAAACAACAGTGGGTTCAATTATTCTTCCTTATCACCATGTCTTCCTAGTTCAGTGATTGAAAGACATTCTGCAATGGGACATTGAAGAGCCTGGAAGACATGGTGTTACCTTATCTCACTCCCTTTCCAATTTTTACATGTCCTCAAACAGTAGAAAATTTGGTACTTGCATTTTAGATGTCATTAATAAATCAAAGTGTATATGCAGCAACCAAAAGGTTTTGCCCGAAAGTCAAAAGAACCACAAGTACTGCCATTAAAGAAGGCACTATATGGACTACATCAAAGTGGCACAGAAAGGTACAATAAGCTAAATGATATATTTGAAGCATTAGGTTTTTACAAGTTCAAATATTGTAACTGAGTTTATTCTTTAAATTCCGATGTAATTATACTAGAGTAGTAGTACATGCAGATGGCTTCGTCATATCTGCACAACCAAAATGAAATTAAAAAGGCGATCGATTTGATCATGAAGTTCGAGACATGTGATCTTGGCCCAATGCAAAAATTTCTGGGTACAGGATCTGAGCATATTGGAAGCTCAGTCAATTTGCACCAAAAGAATTAAACTGAATAATTGATTAAGAGATTCAATATAATCTTGTCAAACTGGGTGCGACTACCAACGAGTGCTGCTAACATTACTTCAAGCACGGAGTATTAAAATTATGATAGAGAAAAGAGGGAAATGTCACAATATCCTTTCCATGAGTTGACAAGAAGCCTGATGTTTCTCTCCTCTTAGACGAGACCGGATATCCAACATGCAGTGAACTTGTTAGCTCAACATGGCAATGATCCAGGACTAAGCCACTGAAAGGCAGTAATTCAAGTACTGCCTTGCAATGGCTTAGTCAGTATGTGGCTTCAACCATGAACTATGCAATTGAACTATCCAAGGCAATTTCAGAACATTTAGTAACAACATGGCAATGATCCAGGACTAAGCCACTGAAAGGCAGTAATTCAAGTACTGCTTTGCAATGGCTTAGTCAGTATGTGGCTTCAACCATGAACTATGCAATTGAACTATCCAAGGCAATTTCAGAACATTTAGTAACTTATTCTGACTCGAACTGGGCAGGGCGTGTGGATGACAGAAGATCCACAAGTGGTTTTATTTCTTTTCAATGGGAAGTACCTTTTGCATGGCAGACAAGCAAGCAAAAATGTCTTGCCTTATCATGGGGGTCAACGTCATTTTCTTGTAGGACTTCCGTCCACAGGTAGTAGAGTTTAGGTCCCAGCCACCTACAGCGAGATCGTCTTTTGGGCAGGACACAGAAACGGAAGGAATGAGAGCAAGTCTAGCGACTTTTGACAGAACAGTTTGTAGTGAGATTAGAGTACAGTAGATGGCGCCACCATACAAGTACGATATTGCACATAGATGGGTGAGAGAATTTCAGGGAGGACATAGGAAAGGATACCCATTTAACCAGTGGGTCCAGCCTGGGGGCCGTCACTTTACGTGCTCGTCCGATGCACGGCGGATATTCAGCGATTGTTAGTAAATCACGCCATCTCTGAAAGATCAGCCCAGGCTTGAACCTGGGGACCCAGCATCGATAGCCTGAAACACTAACCACTAAGCCATCCGCGGCTCGTCTTGCCTTATCCACCATGGAAGTTGAATATGTAGCTATGACTGAAAGTGTTAAAGAACTTCTGTGGATTAATAGAATATGCCATGAGATTTTACATGTTAATACACAACAACCACTTATTTTGTGATAATCAAAGTACAATATTTTTCTGTAAAAATGATGTAGAAAACAACCGTACAAAGCATATCGATATCAAGTACCATTTTAATTAGGAAGTTATGGTACATAGCGAAAATATGTTCATGTTACGGCCGTACCAAGCAAAGGTAATGTAGCAGATATATTTACAAAGTGTCTAGTGTCAGAAGTATATTTCCACTGTCTAATATATATTATATTGTCAGTGGTGCCCAAAAACTGGGAGATTTGTATAAAATCTTTGCATAGTATTAGCATTATGTTTATATGTATAATGTATTCCTCCATTTAGAATTATGTTGCAGCAGTGTTGTTTTTGAACATCATGCATCATAATTTCTATTATAGTAGCATCTTGTACACATTTAGTTTAATAGTTACTACACTGTGCAAATTAATTGGGACAAAGTAAAAAAACACTCTTTTTCCAAAACTATGTCTTTATATCATTCTATGCCTTGATAGACACTGATAAATACTTGTGTATTAGTATGAAGTATGTCCTCCTTTAGCAAAAATGACCTCTTGAATTCATTTTGGCATCGACTCCACTAATTGAGTGCACATATTTTTGACTTCATAATCGTGGAAATATACTTTTATAGCATTCGTTATCATGCGTTCTTTGGTTGTACAGTACATTTTACCAAAACGTCTCTTCAAAATATTCCACACGTTTTCTATGGGATTTAAGTCTGGTGAATTTCCAGGGGAATAAAGCAAATGAATTTGATTTTCCATCATGAAATTCTTGACCAATTTCGAATTGTGACATGGGGCAAAGTTATGTTGAAATGTCCCGTCAAAAGTTTGCAAGAATGGAACAATCCTACGTTGTAATATTTCTACGTACTTGACTGAATTCATCATACCTTGAACAGGAACTAAGCTTCCAGTGCCATTTGATGTGAAAAAAAACCCCAAAACATCTGTTTCAGAGGGTGTTTTACATTTTGTTTGACATGCTCAGGTCTTAAGGGTTCACAGTTGCTTCGTCTAACAACATTTGCTTGATAAACCTGCACAAATAAATGAGTTTCATCACTAAAAATTACCTTTTTCCAGTCGTCAGCAGTCCATGATTTATATTTTTTGGCCCATGCTAAACGTTTTATCTTCATTTTCGCATTCAAATATTGTTTTTCGTTGGTCTTCTTGCCTTCCGGCCAACTTTCAGAAGACTACGGCGTACAGTTGAATCACTAACATCACAACCACTAGCCAATAAATCTCTTTGAAGGTCGGTGCTTGTTTTTTTTTTTTTTTTGGGGGGGGGGGATTCATTTTACTATTTCTGATTAGATATTTATCGGCTCGTGGAGTTGTTTTTTGTTTACTTCCACATTTACCTCTCCTTTTTGGAGACGGCGATCCCGATGCATTGTATCGCGTAAGCAGTCTTGATACACTTGATTTGCCTACACCAACTGCAGAAGCGATATCTCTCACTGTCACAGAAGTGTGATCCTTCAGAGCAATTATTTTTGCACGCTTCTTTGGGAAAATATCCATTTTTCAATACACGAAAGAACACGTACTCACAGAGAGCAAAAACTAACATCCACCTGTCACACACGAAAGCTCACAACTGAAGCTGAAGTGCCTATTTCCTATTTAAAACCGGTCAAACCACATTCTTACCATCAAGTTCTAACAGTCACACCACCTCACAGCTGCTAAAACTGGTTTACGTGGGTTTCTGACATCAACTGGTGATCACATTACAATTCTGAGAATAAAATAGCTTGTCTCAATTAATTTGCACGGTATAGTATATATAGTGTGCAATCAACACAACCAATGATGGCAAGCATCGATGATGTCATCAGTACCCAGAATGCTTTGCAAGGTGCAGTGGAATGTTAGTCTAGGTTGGTTGGTTGGTTGGTTGGTGTATTTTAATGGCGTAAGGGCCAGGTCTGGCCAAAGAGCGCCAATCACGAAGTAATTAAAGAAAACAAGTTAAAAGCTAGGTAAAGTAATAAGAAGCACGGCAGAGTAGGACAACTGAAAAACAAGAACGATAAAAGCTTGGTAATTTAGATTAGTTTAAGAAAGTCAATTTGCTTGAAAAATGAAAAGACTGCGAACGTATCAAAACAGTCACCTAAGATTCTTTGAAGGGAAGCTGAATTGTCTTCCAATAAATAAGCTCGGAAATATTGAAAACGGTTATCACGAAAGCGGACACAAGTACACAGACATGAAGGACATTGAGACGACTGTTACACATCTCGCACATTGGGGCAGTGTCGCCACACAGCAAGAAGCGGTGGGTGAAACGACAATGCCCAATGCGCAGACGCGCAAGAACTACTTCCTCGCGACGATTCTTCCTCAATCCAGATTGTCATAGTCCGATCTGCGGTTTGATGGAAAGAAGTTTGTTGCTGCCCTGTTGAGTCCACAGGGACTGAACAGCTGAGCTGTTTGTGGGCTGTGGTTTTTGTGGGAGTAGTTGCTTGTATGCTTGATGTAAACTAAGCAGTTGGTTGTCTGCTTGTAGTGTTTTTATACGCTTACTGTACAACTGTCTTACAAGGGAAACTATAGGACCTCCAGACAACAATCGACACTGAACTTTCTGTGGTGGACAAGCATGACACCAAAGCAACAGGTGTGAAGTACGACATCTCTCAATCGCCCGCAACCCCTAGAACGTGGCTTATAAAAATGCAGCCATAAAGTGTCAAACAACATTTAGCTGTTAGATATGAGGCACCTAAATGTCGAGAGAGACCACGTACAACACCATTAAGTTGCAAATGTCATATACATACCTCATTCCACGTCATGGTAATGTGTTGAGAGAAGGCAGTGCTGCAACGGTTTTCTTTGCGACCTTCACATTGTCATAGACACTCTGCATGGTTTGTCCGGAAAACTGTTCACGAATGCTTTTCCGTTTCACTTTGGGAGGTGAGTGATGGTTCATAGGAACTCAAACTGCTCGGCACGCTGTGTGCTGGAGTACCTGGTGTATCACTATGTTCAGATAACGTGTCTGACGTTTCATCACTATCACGCCATAATGTCTGTCCTTCAAACATGTCAGCGACTCCAATAACATGTTGTTCCAAAACGCTATACAACTGCCTTGAAATTCGCCTGTTGATGTACGTTGGAGCGGTGTCGTTCGCTTGGTATTTCTGTTTCACCTCGTTCACCAGTATCTGTACTACAGCATGAGGGTTACAAGCCATTTTCTTAAAACACACAACACAATATTTTTATGTGTACGAACAGGCCCGTGCGCTGTCTCGCACTGCTCATGTTTAACAGTCACTGACATACACAACGCGCAGGACACCTTCCAGGCATGCGCAGTATCACACACATTTACATGTTGTTTGACACTTTATGGCTGCATACATTACAGGCGGGTGTTCCACTTTTTTAACCCATGTTTAGGGGGTTGTGGGTGATTGCGAAACACCGTACTTCACACCTGTTACTTTGGTATCATGCTTGTCCACCACAGAAAGTTCCGTGACAATTGTCGTCGGGAGGTCCGATAGTTCCCTTGTTAGTTCTAGAGTAGGTATGTTAGTTATCTAATTATGCAGACGTATTTGTATGTGACTGGCCAGAAGAAAGGTCTGTACAATTTATATTTCTCTAAGTGTTTACCATATAGGAAACACATGCGCATGCCCTCAGTGCTACACCAAATTCTAGTCATCTACATATCTCTCAGTATAACTTCCATAATGATCTTCAATTTATTTAGTGGCAAATTTTACATCAAATGCAACAATAGGCGAATGCATACCACATTTACGTGAATCCCATCGCACAACATCATAGGCTGGAAATCGGCTGTTTTTCTGTTATAAATGCCACATGGCTCTGTATCTGTGGCATGTTAGTGCTCGGTCAGCAGTGGATAAGGATGTCTCATCCCGTAAGACAGTTGTACAATCAGAAGCCACATTATCGACATGAGAGACTGCAGTGCTTCCGTCAGGGAGATTGCCAGTTGTGTGGGATGCAGCGAGTCCATCGCGGCACGAGTGTGCACGGAATGGTACTAAGGGCATAGATATGGAGAGAAGATTCTGGATGTCGTACACAGACGATACCAGGGACAACCGTCATCTCATGAAAATGTCTCTGTTCTGCATCATCAACAGCACTGGTGCAAAAGTGACGAACTGTGAAACATTCTACATGTCAGCTGCAACAGTACATCACTGGTTATTACAGTTCGGACTGTAGGCTTGTCGGCCCATTCTAAGGCTACCTTTGATTTGATACCTCCAAGACAAAATTTGTCATGCCACGAACGAAGGACGTGGCATGACAAATGGCACAACATCCAGTGTTCGTACAGTTCTGGGGGTGGGGGGGGGGATTCAAGGACTTTCTAGGACTTTTCCAAGTAAAAATAATGAAAGGTGTAAATGGATGAGTATGCCTTTATACTCACTGCATTTCTTTTTACTTAATTGGAGAATTGCCCACTAATGCAAAACTGTATTAGGATGGTCCAACTACCACAAGGCCTATCTCAGAAAATCCTTTCCCTCAATCTCAAAATGATTAATTCAATCAGTCATTTTAGCTGCATCACTATTCTGCACTATCTTCCCATGTAATATAAGTCTATTATTGATAACAATTGAAATTATAAAATAAAGCAAGGGAAGATCCACAATTTAAGAATGGGGAGGACACCATAGGCATAGCCAAGGGGGAAGGGGTCCTTGGGTCCAGACAACACCCCTCGAGGGGAGATTTAATATGAATTTAAAGTGATATACGCTGAAGAGCAATTGAATTGGAGATACCTGTCTAGTAACCTGTAGCACCACCTTTCGCCCTGATGACGGCGGCCATTCGTCTCGGCGTGGACTCGACAAGACACCAGAAGCATTGGGAAGCCATACGGATCCACGACCCCTGAACAAGCTCCCACAGTTCACGAAGATTTGATGGAGGGGGGTCAAAGCCTCGAACATCTCTCTCGACGGCATCCCAGATGTGCTCGATGGGATTGAGGTCAGGTGACCTGGCTGGCCAAGGAAGCAAGGTCACGTTGGTGGAGTGTTCATCCAACCATTTGGATACAATTCAGGAGCAATGGCACGGTGCATTGTCTTGTTGCAGGATGAGATCCCCAGTGGGGTGTTGAAGACGCACAAACGAGAGCAAATGGTCGTCCAGGATATCCCGGTAACGTTGACCTGTGAGGGACAATATCACGTACCAGGGGTCCCATTTTCAGTCCACGCAAACAGTCCCCAGACGAGAATGCCACCTCCACCAGCTTGAAGAGTACCCTGCTGGCAAGAAGGATCCATTGCTTCATATGGTTTGCGCTGTACTTGTATCCTGCCATCCGCATGTACCAACGTGAATCTCGACTCATCAGTCCAGGCAACATTTTCCCACATGTCTAGGGTCCAGTGGCGATGCTCCCGTGCCCATGCTAATCTCTGCACCCTGTGAAGTGCGGTCAGCAGCGGTACCCTCGTGGGACAATGGCTTCTGTACCTCATAGCGAGGAGATGGTTTTGGATGGTGTGGCTGCTTACACGTTTTTGTGCATCAGTGTTAAATTGCAGAGTGATTTCTTGCACTGTGGCCCATCTATCCGCTGTAACAATGCGAGCTAGCATATGATGACCCCGCTCATCCACACGCTGTTGTCCACGGCAGTTGACCCTTGCAGGGATGGTTTTACCGTATTCAATGTATGCAACCTGTGACACAGTGGCTCGTGAAAATCCCAGTGCCTACACAACTTCCGAGATGGAGTGACCCATTCGTCGGGCCCCGACAATTTGTCCACGATCAAATGCGCTTAGATCCTTCGCCTTACCCATACTGCGTCCGACTCTTACTGATTCCCGTCGCATCACTCCTTATATTGTTAGATCGCTGCATACGTCATGTGTCGTTTCCGTTTACAGGGCCGCCCACAGCGCCACATTTGCATAACGCCAGCTGTCTAATTCAATTGCTAATTCAATTGCTGTTCAGTGTATATGTATATATGGGGCTTTCACCAATGAACCAAACCCATGGATCCCCTCCCCCCTCCCTTAAGAAATTTCTGGCTACGCCACTGGAAAGCACACGTCTAATCGGTAAATAGAAGAAATATAGAAGGAAACATGATACAAGTAATTTTGGATCTGCCCTTGCTGTACAGTAATTTTTGTAGCAATAACTTAATATTGTTCAAAAGAGAACATGATATAAGTCTACGCCTGTTAGTAGAAGAATTGAGAATAAGGAAAAGTTGAAAATAAGCGAATTATATTCTTCACAGAAAACGCTATGCTAAGGAAAGAGAATTTTTCAACTATGTCTCCCAGAAGCGGAGATAGCAAGAAAAAAAAAAAAAAAAAAAAAAAAAAAAAAAAAGGGTTTTGACCTATATGCCCATAGTGGGAAATCTTTGCATTATTTAAAGAGGATAATGCTCCACATCTCTATTGTAGCAAATGGTATACAGTAAGGGAGAAATTTCTCAATAGGGTTTTTAGAAGCAGCAATACAGCTGCAAACTGAAGTACAAAAACACCACCTAGCAACAGAACTGTGAACTACAAAATTCCTCGTCTACTAGCCTAAAGTGTTCTACAAGGTAAATAGAATCTGGTGTCGAAAGATTTTTTTAATTGCACATGTAGAAACAGAGATATTGGGAAAAACAGATTAAGCATTTGTGCCCCCTTTTAAATACTAATTTCAAATTTCAAGGCTTTTCAAGACAGCTATAAAAAACACAGTTTTTTCAGGATATTCTAGGCCTTGTAAACGTTATGATTTTCAAGGAATTTCTCAGCTTTCAAGCATCCGTGCACATCCTGAATATCATGTTCTTGGACAAAACACGCTTCTGTTTAAGCAAACATGGCAGTGTCTGTGTCCACCGCCAACAGGGGGAAGAGGCATCAGGAAGAGTGTATTCGCACCAGGCATACCACACCAACACGAGGCATTGCGACCTAGGGTGCTATCAGGTACAAAAACAGATCACCTCTTGTGAGAATCCATCCCACCATAACGAGGGCCTACTACGCCAATGACATTCTATGGTGTCTTCAGTGATAACAACGTTCCACTTCTGCCATGGCCAGCTAAATTGCCAGATTTATCAGTCACAGAAAATCTCTGGGGCATGCTCAAAGGACAGGTAATGTGGCACGACCGTCCGCCAGCAACTCTTGATGAACTTTGGACATGGGTCAATACAGTATGGGTGGATATTCCACAGGACACCATTCACACATTATTTGATTCGATGCCTCAGCACATACAGCAGGTGATTCAAACCACAGGTGATCACACTGATTATTAGCTACATCAATGCACCTGGTACATATGGCACCAAGATGCTACTCAGAAATTAAAACACTTACTCAAGGCTTTACTCAGATAAATTTACTTAATTCTATTTTAACTTGAAGGATTTTCATTAAATCCAAAGAACTCAGAAGGAAGATTAAAGGAATTTCTTCAAGTTAAAATAGAATTCATATGCTAATCATTTGTTCTGTATTGCCTCACAAACATATCCTGTAAAATCAACGTCGAGCTCCCTTCAGGAGTTCTATTTTTTATAAACACAAGTGTTACGAAAAATGCAATTCATGAGACAACCTTATAGGTTGTCTTATGTTATAAACATGCTTTTAATTAAACTATACATAATATCTAAGGCATTTTACTCGACATTCTCAAAGTATTTCTCACGTTATTTGCTCTGTGAGACACGTGCTCCCGGCCCCGAGAGGTCTCTTACATTACGGATCTTTGGTTAGTTACAAAAAAAAAAAAAAAAAAAAAAAAAAAATGTAGAAATAAAACAGTTAGGTTATATATTTTCAGTTCCACATTCATTCACTTGAACAATAAAATGTTTAAAATTTACTATTAATTAAAAGATTTCAGTAGAAAGAGTTATACTCATCGGGTCAGGAGACGTCTCACACGAGGTTCGTTGTTAGTGTATTTTAAACATTCCATTTGCAGCATCAGGATGCTTATAACTAATCGGATGGTGAATAAGTTTTATACCTGGTTTTACTATCATTCTGTTCATAGAAAATTAAAAAAAAAAACTTACTGATGTTTTTTCCTTGATGTTTTTTAGCAAGGGTAGGTGCTCTGAAGTAAGATCTCTAAGGGATCTGAGTCCTCTTGCATGACAGATGGCAATAACATATGGATTATCCATTTGTGTTTCATCCCATTTCATATCAGGAATAAGAATGAATCCAGTATCTGGATTGGGATCTTCATATATAATTCTCTCTACTTCACTTTTATGTTCCAGGATATTGTAGACCCACTGAAACAAAACAGTATTTTACACCTGGTAGGTAGTAAAAAAGGAAAGGTTCAAAAAAGAAATCCATTCAAAAAAAAAAAAAAAAAAAAAACATTTCATACTGCAAACAATATACAGGGTGTCCATAAATGAAGTATACAACTTCAATATGCTATTGAAAAAGCCTACAATAACAAACAACTTACTTTTAATGTCAAAACACAAGGCAACTGTGAAACTTTTAAATGTCAATAGGCCTCCACCTGTGCTCCATTGGTTGGATAGTCTAGTTCCAACCATATAAGCTGCAGAATGTCAGGTGTAACAAGGAGGAAGGCTGCAATAATGCATTCTTTGAGTTCAGTGAAAGATGCAACCTTTTTCTTGTACACAATGTCCTTAAGGCTCTACGAGACCCGCCATCTTGTATTGTGCCTTCTCTTGTTAACCAACGGGCAAGCGTATTTCACAAATCGCTCGGGCAATTTTGCACATTTTGGAACAACGTTTGTGGCTAACGCAAGATATATGATAAATAAAGAGTTCCCTGGTTTCAGATTTTCATTTTGGACTCTAAGTATTTTTTATTAATTAATAAAACTATGGAAGACTCCTTTGGTACGACTTTCGCTGCAGATAAAAAATGAAGGGAAAGGTCAATAAAAATTCTGAAACCAGGGAACTCTTTATTTATCATACAACTTGCGTTAGCCACAAGGGAGTGGTTCACTTCGTCGACAATCACTTCGTCGACAACTCATTTCGTCGCCACCACTTCGTCGACAGGTACATTTCGTCGACACTATACAGTATATGCTTTCGTAAAATCTACAGTTTTCAATTTAGAACCACCAAATTTGGTATGCTATCTCATTGTACTCTTACACCAACTTAGCTCGCAGATAGGGTATTGGAGTGCAGAATTGTGTTGCAGTTCTTAAGTAAAAAATGGAAATTTTTGAGAAAATTTTGTATGAGACTCCCTTTACCCCGGGCCTCGACCCCTTCCAAAAACCGTGTACGGTCTACGTACAATGAGATAGTATACCAAATTTGGTGGTTCTAAATTGAAAACTGTAGATTTTACGAAAATGTTGTATGGGGCCCCCTTCGGCCCGGGCCCCGACCCCTTCCGTCTGTGGTCTAAGTTGGTGTAAGAGTACAATGAGATAGTAAACCAAATTTGGTGGTTCTAAATTGAAATAAATTGAAAACTGTAGATTTTACGAAAATGTTGTTTGGGACCGGGCCCCCTTGACCCCGGGCCCCAACCCCTTCCGTCTGTGGTGTAAGTTGATGTAAGAGTACAATGAGATAGCATACCAAATTTGGTGGTTCTAAATTGAAAACTGTAGATTTTACGAAACTGTTGTATGGGGTCCCCTTGACACCGGGCCCCGACCTCTTCCGTCTGTGGTCTAAGTTGGTGTAAGAGTACAATGAGATAGTAAACCAAATTTGGTGGTTCTAAATTGAAAACTGTAGATTTTACGAAAATGTTGTTTGGGACCGGGCCCCCTTGACCCCGGGCCCCAACCCCTTCCGTCTGTGGTGTAAGTTGATGTAAGAGTACAATGAGATAGCATACCAAATTTGGTGGTTCTAAATTGAAAACTGTAGATTTTACGAAACTGTTGTATGGGGCCCCCTTGACACCGGGCCCCGACCTCTTCCGTCTGTGGTACTCTAACTTAGCTCGCAGAGTAGGGTATTGGAGTGCAGAATTGTGTTGCAGTTCTTAAGTAAAAAATGGAAATTTTTGACGAAAATTTTGTACGAGACTCCCTTTACCCCGGGCCTCGACCCCTTCCAAAACCGTGTACGGTCTACGTACAATGAGATAGTATACCAAATTTGGTGGTTCTAAATTGAAAACTGTAGATTTTACGAAAATGTTGTATGGGGCCCCCTTCACCCGGGCCCCGACCCCTTCCGTCTGTGGTCTAAGTTGGTGTAAGAGTACAATGAGATAGTAAACCAAATTTGGTGGTTCTAAATTGAAAACTGTAGATTTTACGAAAATGTTGTTTGGGACCGGGCCCCCTTGACCCCGGGCCCCAACCCCTTCCGTCTGTGGTGTAAGTTGATGTAAGAGTACAATGAGATAGTATACCAAATTTGGTGGTTCTAAATTGAAAACTGTAGATTTTACGAAAGCATATACTGTATAGTGTCGATTTAAATGTACCTGTCAACGAAATGAGTTGTCGACGAAGTGAACCAGACCGAGCCACAAACGGTGTTCCAAAATGTGCAAAATTGCCAGAGCAATTTGTGAAATACGCTTGCCCGTTGGTTAACAAGAGAAGGCAGCAATACAAGATGGCGGGTCTCGTACTGCCTTAATAAAGCCCCAAAGAAAACAATTGTGTGGGTTAATATCAGGAGAACAGGGTGGCCATGCTGTCAGACCCCCACGTTCATTCCAATGCCTGGAAAATGGTGGTCTAAAGATCTGCATACTTCAAAAGACAGTGTGAAGGCACTCCATCTTACTGGTAAATGATGTCTTGAATATCCTAGAGTTGTGGAATTGCGAACTGTTCTAACATGTCCATGCCAGTAACGGTTGATTCAGAGAAGAAAAAGGGCTCTATTACTCTGTTTTCCATTAGGCCAGCCCAGACATTAACCTTCTGGCTGTCTTTCACGTGTGCACAACCAATTGGGGATTTTCCGTGCCACAGATTTGCAGTTATGTTTCTTCAGTCTTCCAGAAACATGAAATATCAATTCATTACTGAAACAGATCCATGAAAGGAGTGTGGGGTCCTCATCAATGCGATTAAGCATGTCTACCGCAAATGCCTTTCAACGTGGTTGATCATTTGGTCAAAGTTTTTGCACTAACTGCACTTTTTTTATACATATATAGGTGCAGACGTTTATGCAGAACCTTGCGAGTCATTCTCGTGGTATTTTGAGTTTACGACTGGCGACACGCATGGACTTCTTCGAGCTCCTTAGATAAGCTGTACAATCGTATTCCACCTTTTCGTCAAAAATGGAAGGTTTCCCAGTGCTTTTTGCCTTTCAAGATACTTCCTGTTGCTTTGAATTTATTTATCCATTGTTCAATGCTCCTTCGTGTTAGTGGCTGTCTCTTGTACTCTGTTCTGAGCCATATTAAAGTGTGTTTGCAATTATTTGTAAATTATATATTTAAAAACATATACAAATATAATTACATATAACCACCAATTACAAAAACGAAGAGTCAAGCTGCCTCATGACGCGGGCCTAGGGCCCTGGGCCACCCCCACTGAGTGCATCACTGCCAACCAACGCGAGTAATACTAATATTGCGTCTACAAATGCTGCAGAACACATGGATCAGAGAAACTTGTGACTTTTAAAAACAATGCCAGTCACTTTGGTAAGTTTCTGCAAAACACTTTCTTTTTATTGGGTTGTCAGAAAAGTCATGACGTACTTTGGCACCCAATGGTGGTTGGGCAGTTTTGGGAGTACTAGAGGCATGCGCAGCTGTTATCGCTATGGCATTCGACAGGAGCCAGTTCTAGCTGCATTCTAAAAGCAATAGTGAGCGATTTGGTGATTTGACATCAAGTTGAAGATGGAAGACCAAACTGTGCATTTTCGCCATATTTTACCGTTTTACTTCCGTAAAGGGAAGAACGCACGTCAAGCTTGTGAAAAGTTGCGTAAAGTGTACGGTGATAATGCTCTACAAAAACGTCAGTGCCAGCAGTGGTTCGCAAAATTCCGTGCTGGTGATTTTGACCTCAACGATGCTCCTCGGTCCGGGAGGCCAACCGAGGTTGATGACGACCAAATCAAGGCATTGATCCAGTCAAACCCACGTTACACGGCACGAGAGATTGCAGACACATTGCACATCCATCATTCAAGCGTTCACGACCACCTGAAGAAGCTGGGATACGTAAGCAAGCTCGATGTGTGGGTTCCTCATGAGCTCAAAGAAGCTCAACTGACGGCGCGTATAAACATCTGCGATATGCTCATTAAACGTGAGGAAAACGATCCTTTTTTGAAGAGACTGATAACTGGTGACGAAAAGTGGATTGTGTACAACAATGAATATGCTGCGCAAACGGTCTTGGTCCGAACGTGCTGGTTCGCCTTAAACGACATCCAAAGTAGACATTCATCAGCGGAAGGTTCTGGTCTCAGTGTGGTGGGATTTTAAAGGTGTCGTGTTTTTGAGCTCCTCCACGGAACTAAACAATCAATTCAAAAGTGTACTGTTGGCAATTGTACAGTTTGAACGAATCCATCATCCAGAAACATCCAGAGCTTGTTCATCGTAAAGGTGTTGTGTTCCCTCACGACAATGCGAGACCACACACAAGTTTGATCACCCGCCAAAATTATTGGAGCGATGTGTTGCCACACCCAGCATACTTGCTTGACCTTGCGCCGTCAGACTTTCACTTGTTTCGCTCTCTTCAACAGTCCTTGCGTGGTATAATGTTCAATTCAGATGAGGCTGTAAATCAGCACCTTGTACAGTTTTTCGCCATGAAAGACAGGTCCTTCTATCAACGAGGCATTCCGCAGCTCACTGAAAGATGGCAAAAGACTATCGAACAAAACAGGCATTATATCATTGATTGATCTTTGTTCTTTCTACCAATAAATGACCTTTGCAAAACATGGCTAAAATGCCTCATGACTTTTCCGACAACCCAATAGACGAAGAAGGTTGCCCTGAAGAACGCTTCATTTTAAATAAATAACAATACATACATACATACACATCACTAAGCAGTTTTCTGAGATTCCAGGTTAGCTCCTCAAAGAAATACAAACTACCAGATAATTTTTACTTACTGTTGCCGTATCAAACTTCTCCATTTACAGCGATCTTGACAATACATACAACTCGGGCCTCACTCACATCCATCACATGCCATGCACGAGGTCTTCTATACTTCATGCTCATGATCTTTTTCTCATACAGACACTCCTGAATCTGATCCTCCCATGACTTCCTTAGCCTTCCTCTGCCTTTCATTCCTGCCACTTGAGCTAAAAAGATTTTCTTAATAAGCATCTCATCACTCATTCTTTCAACATGGTCAAACCACCAAAGCATATTAGTCTCCACCTTGCTAACAACATTTTGCTTCACACACAACTGCAACACATCTTCATTCCTCACACAATTAGAACATGTCTTGCCAGAAACTCCCCGTAAGGAACACATTTCTCCAGCACACAAATGCCTCCTATGCCTCTTCTGTGATACTCAGGTTTCACTGCCATACATCAAAGTAGGAACAATTACACTTCCATACACGGCCATGCGGGACTCTCTTGAGAACCCATCATTCCTGTGAAAACCTCCGAAAGCAACCATGACTTTAAATGAAGAATTCCCTCACCTGCTAATTTTACCATCCAATTTGTTCTCTCTGTCAAACATGCTTCCTAAATACACAAACTCATTCACTTGGTCAATCACTGTGCCATTTAGACTTATATTACATTCAGTACTACCAGTTGCTCTATCAAAAACTGTAACTTTGGTTTTTCCCTTATTTATACTCAGTTTGAATTTTATGCAAACTTCGTATATCTGGGACAACATACTCTGCAACTCACTTTTGCTCTCTGCCTTTGGACAGTGTCATCAGCATACAGCAATCTGCATACACAGATATCACCAAGACATAAATCAGTGATATCCAAGTGTGCAAATTGCTGTATGCTGATGATAATAATAATTCATTTTTGCATAACTGATTGCCATACTTTTCTACCTGATAGTAACACATGCTGCAGAGACCATAAAGAAAAAGCTATTCAAGTGGAGCAGCATCCATACAACACATGCGTTCTGTGTAGCTGAAGGTGGCACGGAGAGCATCAAGGGAGGGGTAAAAAGTGAAATAAATGCTGGAGCAGCGTCCATACAACATATACTTTCTGCATAGTTACGGGTGGTATGGAGAGCATCGTGGGAGGGGTTATAATGGGGGTGGAATGCTCAGCCAGCATCAAGTGACTGCTATTATTCCCTGTCATTTTATTTCCTTTTGTAGATACATAGATAGCTCATGGGATTACCCATTAAGATACAGAAATCTATATTACGCAGAACACAGCTTTAAAATTGTTTCCCCATCAGATAAAATTTTTTGTTTGTTCTTAAAGTGTAAGTTGATGAGAAAATTGCTTTCCAAATCAGAAAAATCAAATGGTGATTTTTCACAATTTTATCAGTATGTTCGTACTTCCAAAACAACCAAAAATCTGTATTAGTTAGCATTTATGGTATTGTAATATCAAAACAGGGTCATTCCATGCCAAATCGTCAGATGCTATCCACCACACCATTTCCGATTCTTACGATTTTTTTTTTTTTTCATGAATAGATCACCCCAATGTATGAAAATACCAAAAGTTTCATTTTTATTTCCCATAGATTACAAGATATTAATTTCTGAATTCTGATGCATGGTGGGCCTTAATAGCATAAAATAGCAAATATCTCCACTGTTTGGATCCAAAGAAGTACCAAAATTACCACTCCTTCGTATGTTCCCCTAAGGAATTGATTGGTGCAATGCACAAATTTCTATCTTCTTTAGTTTTTGAGTTACGTGCAACGGGGGAGCCTTTTTTCAAAACGTAAAAAAGCAATGTAGTACAGCACTTAGAAAGTCACAATTGTTTTTAAAGAAAAGTTTTATCTAACAAATGAAGAAAAAAAAACCCTCGGGTTTCGCAAGCGCGCTGAGAAAATAATTTTTAAATATACTGCACGGCTCGTATTTTGCCACTGTGAAACCGCATGCGGCGAATTGCGTCGTGCAGCCAGCCAAACGGCAGCGGTAGTCTATGTTGGCCTTCGGACAGGCGGCCAGGGATCATAGCATACTTCTGGAAAATTTTAGGTTGGAATTTTAGGAATTTTAGGAATTTTTAGAAAAATTTTAGGAAAATTTTAGGATTGTATTTCAATAAAAACTAGATGTATATTTGTATACATCTAGTAAAACAACTTTGTATACATTGTAAAGAGTTTGCTTCACACCCTTCAACCATATATACTGATAGACTGCGCATGACATCAAAATTTCTGGCTCCAACATAAAATCACATGACAACAGTCAAAAAGATGGGTTACACCTGCTGTGCTTATGGTTGCTCTGAGCGATATAGTAAAGAAAGTTCTATGATTTTTCATGGGTAAGAAACGAATTAAATACCTAAGTCAATAAAGTTCAATTACTTAACCAGAAACTTGCAGCTATTGATATAAAAATACAGTAACTTAAGAAAAAAAAATGGAATGCATGTTCCAAATTCTTCGCAAATGTTCATCACATTATAAATCACAAAATGTAAACAACCCGTTCATGCATGTATATAGCTCATAAGTAAACTTACCTGAAGAGTTTTCATTATATATGAGGCGCATTCACATAATACACCGAAAACACTGAAGTTCTGCAATGTAAATTAGTAATCATAACAGCATTTTTACACGAAATTTGGAGTCTGATGATGACGTGCCCAATGTTTGAGCCATGGCGGCTTTGATGCAGCTATTGCCAATGCGCAGTCCATTAGTATATATGGTCGAAGTTCACACCCAAATTTTTTGCATAACGTCTAATGTCTAAAGTTTAAGTATGATTTACTTCTAATGTTCAGTTCTTATCTTTTCACGTGTTATTATCATATTCAAGTATATTTACCACATTCAAGTTTCACTTTGAACATTAATATGCTGTTTAACCAGAAGCAATTCACGATTTTCACAGAAAGTTTTCAGGTTTCACATTAAATTATAATATCCTAAAAAGGTAATTGAAAACCAAGAACTATGTACAATTGTTCACTGAATTACTTTTTCATATTATTGTTTTAACCTTTTCCTGATACGCCTATCTTTTTCTGCTTCCACCACAACTAATTTACTTTGTTTTCTTTATTTCAGCTGAACCTTGTATGATCAAGTTAGAGGCAACTGCTATTTCAACAGTATTTTGTTTTTCTACAGCTTTTCGCATTCTTTCTGTTCCCTCTTGAATTACTGCTAGGGAGGCTTCTTTATCTTTTTTAAGCCTATTTATTTCTGCATCATTTTCTTTTATTTTGTCATCAAACTCAGCTTTTCTTTTTTTCTCTAGCTGCTTTTCCTTATTTTCCCTCTCTTTCTGCTTCCTTTCTTTTACCTTTTTTGATTGTTCTTCCTTCAGCTTATCAACATACTCTTTATAAAATTTATGTGAATCACGAACACTATTTAACAAATTTATTGTTATGGGAATTTCTTGTTATGGGAACTTTTTTTTCCTTTATGATGCGCTTTTACTTGTGAAAAGCCACTATTAGAAATATTGAAAATTTCTGAACACAATATACACTTAGCAGAAAATATTGTTTCAGTTGCAGAACACCATTCTTTCAACTTCACTCCGTCCAATTCTTTGGCGAGCCACGCATCTTGAAATTTCGTTTTGGATTTAGGCATCTTAAACACTTGTATTACTAACCAGAAAATGAAAGGGAAGTACAAAAACACGTTCCAATATTGCAAAACCAGACAACTTCCCGAAATTTGGCTGCGAGGATGTCAGAAGATATGAAAAAAAAAAAAAAAAAGCAGGTCACCACTAGAGAACTGAACCTGCACAGAGAACACCATAAAAGACGTAAAACCAGAAACTATCATACGCATCTCACGCAAGTTCAGTCAAAGCGAGTCGGAGCCGAGATATATTGCGCATCGAAGGTCGCTGTCGCCGACGCATGATCGAAGGTCAATGATCACGTGCTCTACTGCCTGCCAAGATAACTCAGCTACCATCCCATCGTCATTACCGGAGGTTACGGAAAAAGACCACATGTTTCCTCTTTGCTTCCACCCACCTGCGGTTTACAATAACAAAACATCAGCAGAAAGAGGAGGTTCCACAAGGCATGTACAAAAATAAAGTACGATCTTCTGCGTGCCACGGAGTTCGTCTGCAAAGCGCAAACCAGGGGTGAAAATGACCCCTCCCCTTTTTCCCTTAGATCTCTTGTTACTCTCGAAAACTGTTCGAAGGCAAAAAAATGGAACGCCCGCCCCGAAGCAAGTGCATCTCGATGGCGTCATTTTTCCCTCCCTTCAGCAGCACAGCATATAGGCTGTGTTTCTACAATAACAGGTCTTTTTACCTTACCGTAATGGTAAATTTATTGGCGTTAATAACGGTTGTTTTTAATAAAAATAAGCTTACGAAAATTTTAGGATGAATAGCAAATTTTAGGTCTAATTTTAGGAATTTAAGGAGGGTCACAAAATATTAGGAATTTTAGGAATTTTAGGACGAATGCGATCCCTGGGCGGCAGATCAAAATGCCATTGCATGCATTGGTCAGATCGCACGATCATTTGATGTGATGCTCGAAGGAGGAAGGATGGTGAATTAATGTTATGTTTAAAGGCATTTCAAATAATACAATTGTAAAATACACTGCCGGACAATTGCTAAGGACGGATGACAATAGCAACGATAGCAACCATAAAATGGAAAGCAGGAAAATGTGGAAATTAGCATAAGTGCGGGATACAGTAAGAAGTGTTGTGCATATGCAAATTTTGGATTGCCGAACTTCTTCGTGACGTCATAGCGCTGATAAGAGATATAAAGGATTTGACGCATATTGACCGTTGTTGTTCAAACGCAAAGTTGAAAGGGAAAGAATCAATTGACGAACTTGCAATTTTCAGTATGTCTTCCCGACATCACCTAGATGATTTTACGCATGGCCGTATTATTGGCAAGATTGAAGAAGGGCGAAAAATAACAGATGTTGCCAGGGAGTTTGACGTCAGCCGCAGTGTTGTTTCAAGGCTTTGGAAATCATTTCAAACAAATGGAGAGTGTAGCAAACGTCACGGGGGAGGTCGTGTTCGCAGTACGACACGTGCAGAAGATCGGTACATAGTGCTATCAACAAAAAGACACCGGCGCAGCACAGCTAGTGAGGTAGCAAATCAGTTTATGGCTGCTACTGGCAAGCGGATCTCCCGAAAAACTGTCGCCAGACGTTTGCATGAAGGAGGACTATACGCCCGCCATCCTGTTGTGTGCATCCCATTGTCCAGACGTCACCGTACCGCCCGTTT
Source organism: Macrothele yani (assembly GCA_039090855.1). NCBI lineage: Eukaryota > Metazoa > Arthropoda > Arachnida > Araneae > Macrothelidae > Macrothele > Macrothele yani. The sequence goes on from CM077011.1 coordinate 154,865,923, forward strand.
GCAATGGTGCCATCAACATCGCAATTGGACTGATAACGACTGGTCTGCAGTCCTCTTCTCAGATGAGAGTAGATACAGTCTATCGTCTGATTGTCGACGACAACTGATCTGGCGTGATAGTGGTACTGCATATTGTCCAGCAAACATACAGGAAAGGGACCGATATCCGACATGTAGTGTCATGGTATGGGCTGGCATCATGATCAATGGCCATACGTCCCTCTATGTGCTTCCAACTGGGACTATGACTGGCCAATGATACATTAATGATGTTCTGATACCTCATGTTCGCATGTTCCGTGGTGCTGTCGGTGATAGATTCATTTTCATGGACGACAACGCAACATGTCATCGAACAGTCGCTGTCCAGGAGTGTCTTGAGAGCGAGGATATTCAACGCCTCGTATGGCCAGCACGTTTTCCAGATCTGAATCCCATTGAAAATGTGTGGGATGCTTTGGGGAGGAGTCTTGCTGGTCGCCAATGCCCTCCAATAAACAAGGACACCCTCATCCGTGCACTGACAGAGGAATGGGATAAATTACCCCAACAGCTGTATGATAATGTTATGCAAAGCATGACACGACGTGTGGAATCTTGCATCGCCCTCCATGGTGGCCATATCCCGTATTGACATCTTACGCCGGAACGCCTGCGGATGGTAATTGCATTTTTTTTACGTTTACGTATTCTGCACAAAATGGCCTGTTTGTCCCTTGAACACGTTCCAAAGCCTTCTGGATTTCAGAGCACAATAAATTATCTTTCTTGTAATGTCCTGGCATTCTGACATTATTTTATTTCACTTGGCATCCAACCACACTTACTTTTTTATGCGCTATATAGCCGTTTATGATCCGTCCTTAGCAATTGTCCAGCAGTGTATTACTAAAGGGTGATTTCACGCGAAATAGTCAGATGCTATCCACCACATTCTTAGCCACTCGACAACGAGGAAAACTAATATAAACCATTTTCTCCGTACAGCTTACCAATATGTGGTGAAAAATGTTACATACAAATTATGCACATAGATTATGCAACGGACGTTGAAAATATATTGGTATTCTTAGCCATTAAATGACGAGAAGAACCAATATGAACTATTTCCCCCTTATAGCTTACCAATATACAGTACTAAATGCTTATAAAGTATGCAACTGACACTGAATACAGTTTACGGAATATTGGTTAACGACATCTACACCTCACACAATATCCGATGGAATTTTTAGACATGAAATAGTTTTATTTCAGGAATTAATAAATTGTCAGTTATCCACGCCTGCTATAAGAGAATATGATCAAGGAATGACAGATTGATAAATTAATCGAGGATATACATATCTCGATGCCTATTCTTGTGAAGCAGAGGAGAGATATATCAGTACTACGTTTTAGTTAATGTCAGATACCTGATGATCACAGATAATGACATTAGCAAAGCTAAGCGTAGAGTTAGAAAAAATGTTATCGATTATTTTCTCGTAGATCTGATATCTAAATGAACGAGTATATCTCATCTGTTTTTCATTTATTTATTTAATTTCAGTTGCTTACTGAAAGTTGCGCATCAGGTGGGAGCTCACGAAACTCTCAAGAGCTCATATGAAGCAAAACACACCACATCACCCTAAAGTAAGGAAAACACAGTTTAACCGTTAGTGGCATCACACTAAAATAGGAAAATACAGTTTGACGGTTACATTGAATGAAAAATTTTATGCCTCCTAATCACATCTCAGTGTCGGAGTGGTAGTAATTAGATTTATTTCCTTTATATTATTTTTTTTATTAATCATGCCAATAAATTTAGAAGTAATGGGAAACATTAACAAACCTCGAACGTATGAGCACATTTTTGTTAAGTTAATGCAATACCCAATGTATCACAATTATTGATTACCAATATATGTAAAACAAGTATGGAACTCGTGTTACTATTTAGTGATCGTAATTTGCCCGCTCTGTTTTATGTGCTTCTGTTTCTTTTTATCTACATCAATGTAGTTTTCATCTTCATATTGACAAGTCACTTTAGCTGTCTCTTAAATTAGTCCCCCTCCCCCCACCGTTTTTTAAATGCGTTACACCACAATCACAAAGCACAAAGACGTTAGCAAGCGTGTTGGACATAGCATGGATAAAAAGAGTGAATCATCTCTAAGAAAAATAAACAGTTCTACATCTGTGGCAAACAGAATGCGTTATATTATGTATAATGGCAAATAAACTAACAAAAGCAGGGGCAGTGGTGATGCCAGCTGCTCAGAACTGGGTGGGCTAAACACAGGATTGGATGGTACTTACTGTGTGGCAGTTTTTACCACGGTATTAAGCGTCTAGGGAAAAACCTGTTTTTACTGCAGCATTTACAGTCTTGTGAAAATATTAGTTTTACAACATTGTTATTGTGTAAATATTTTGTAAAAAAATTAATTATAATCTCTTATTAGCATAAGGAAATATATACCTTATAGCAGCCCTTGCAAAACTGCTGAAATTTCTACTAGCCAATGTGGCTAGTGAAATAAAAATTTTACTAGCCAATGTGGCTAGTGGAATAAAAATTTTACTAGCCAATGTGGCTAGTGGAATAAAAATTTTACTAACCAAATGACAAAATCTACTGGCCATACGAAATTAAAAAAAATAATAACAATTCAGTAACTTCCCTACTACTTACGCTTCTATGAAATTAAATGGGTGCATGTTTTTTTGTTTTTTTTTCTAATGAGAGACACCTCCCCATTAACTTTATAAAAACAGATGCAGAGCAGTTAGTTACTACATAAGATCATTAGATTGACTGCAAATATTGCATATGCTTTTGTTCCAAAATGATTGATTTTTTGATAATTTATTTTCAGTGCTGTACTATCATTACTCTTACTATTTTAATTTACACATACATAATTTATTTTTGAGAGGCCATTGAATTTAGATGTCTGATTTCTTTTAATAATATTTAAAACAAAGGGACAAAAGCTAGGATATATATACATAAAGTGGCACTAATAATGTTGATACAGTTTACCACTGATACGTACTGTGTCTGATTTTCCCATCAAAGGTATCTGCCCACCACAATTGAATAGCATTTTGAGGATAAAAATCTTCAATAGAAGGACCGTTGCATCTAATCAGACATGCCCAATTACAGGTTTTTATGAGGTTCATTGCTAATGCTCCACGTCAATGGGCTCGTGCGTCGCTGCCGCTGAAGTGCTTGCGCCCTGCTCCACAGCAATTTTCTTTCGCTCCCGATACTTTCTCATGCCTTCTGCAGAGCACATTGCGGTGTTTATCGAAAGCTGACGAGTTGCTCTTTCACGTAGACTATGTTCGACGTATTTCTGCTTAGCTTTTCGATGAGTATATGCCGACATCATGAAATTTTTAAAAATTTTCAACTGCAATCTAAAGTTTCACAACCTACACTGTATTTGCTTTCACTTCTAATGTGTTAAATCGACAGATCTTGACGTTAGCTTTCGTTTGAGACCAATTTCGACGTCGTAGCGCTTTGCAGTGGCGAGTTATACTGATTAAAAGTAAAGTTTGCATGGCGCAACGCAAAGCCCCCACCCACCCACCCACCCCGCTGCGCGGTAACTCAAGGTCACTAGCAAGTCTTTGTTCCCTTAGCTATCGAACGACACTAGGTTGGTTTGCGTCGATAATATAGAAATTATTAGACCGAACTCGATGCCCATTTTTTCGTAACGCTTAACTTTCTGTACTGGCCACCTAGTACTGGTCTGATTTTAATGATGTATTCACGTAAAAAAAAACCCTGCCACATACTTCCTATTGTTCCTAAGCTGTGGTGAATTTCCACGATTCAACGCGTGGAACACGCAGCTTCTTAATAGCATCGTCGATGCACGGAGGCCCAATAAGAAACCTATTTAAACATTGTGTCTGCATCGTGATGGTACCCCTACGATGTCCATGATTACTCGCCTGGCAGGCGAATTTCCGATGTAGCGTCTGGAACAAGACACCATGAAAAACTACATCGGAGACGTGCGCATGTGCATGAGGATCAGCCGATATTCACATGTCTCGGGCTGGGAAAACCGGTTTGAACAACAGTGCTTGGGCACGGCTTGGTGGCGCGCAATGGCGATTACATTGCGAGCATTTACATCACGGTGGTGATGAATCATAGTTTCGTCAGTCGAAACACCGTAACATGGATGTTAAATTCACACTGGTTTTTCACAATGTATGGATACATTGCCAAGTTCTAGTGGGGGGGGGGGGGGGGTTGGACAAAATAGTTGCTCACTTGGGCTTTACTAAAAAATTATTTACTAGCCACTACGAAATATCTAGTCGCCATTTGGCGACCGACATTCGTGAGGCCTGCCTTATAGTAGACCCAACTTTTTTAGAATTTATGACAAACACTTTTTAAACTACACTTTATAATGTAATTAATTCACCTAATCAATTGTATAATATAATTCATGGAAAGTGACACACATTTATATTCCAACCATTGTTACGAAAATTCAAAATACAAATGTTTTAGAAATATGTTCATTCTATGGCACTTTACCAGTCTAAGTAGTTTCCCCATCTCAACATCCTATAACAAGACACGAGCTTTGCAGCTTTTTGCACACCAAGTCTATTCTTAAGTGTATTGTGAATACAATAAAAAGTTGAGAAGGTGCGTTCTATTGCAGCAGAACTGCATGGCATGGAATGCAATTTCACCATAAGTCGCACAAATTCCAAATCAATCTTTGCATTATTACTTAATGCCTTTCACCATATGTTGGACTTCACAATCTTTAATTTTGAAAAAACTTCTTGGAAATGGCTCCATTCCTGCTTCATGCGCCAACAGGGATGGAGGTGAATTAGGCAAAGCGTCATGTAGCCACTCTCTCACCACTTCCTTCTGCTCTTCACTCAGTCTCTTATCATTTTTAAAAGCTGGATCTGTCATGAATGCTAAAAAGAGAAATGGCTGCAATGACGAATCCATTTGTTTTAAAATAAAATCATGGTGTGGGGCTAACTCGGGACATCTAAACAACTCCAACCGCTCATGGCAAGCATCTGCTAATGTAGCTTCATCACTCTGTAGTTTGCATAATGCTGTGGCCATAGGCTGCAGTTGATGATAGAGCTCTTTTGCCTGTTTGAATAAATTGTAATCATTCACTAATTTTTGAATTTGTTCTTCAATATCCCTCTTGTGAACTTTACAAATGTGAAGGACTGCAGGCCTATTTTGTAATAAATGTGGAGAGACATTGTGCCTGACTAATCCAATGAGTTACATTTGGCAATTGGGGCTTCACAAAATTGGGGATTTCCTTAAGCTATGCTGTTGGTCGATGGCGATTCCTGAAAAAATTCTTGGATTTCAACAACATGCTTCATTATCGAAACTGGGGTTATATCTTGAGCCAACAAATTCAACCAATGGGCATTTACACCCATAAACAATCAAATACAGTCAAACCTCGATTTAACGAACTTCAAAGGACCAACAATCTTGTACATAAAATCATGGAATTTGCTAAATCGAGGAAACCTTTCGAATGAAACATTCAAATTAAGCTAGTGTTCTTTATAGAATGCGTAAGCAGCTATGTTCTCTTCCTTTCAGTGACTAACTTTTCTAGTGCTACCTGTGTTAATCAAAACTTTGTTCGTAAACGAGCTGTGTTGTTTAATTTGAGCTGTAGATTTAACACTCAGAAGAAAAGAAAAAAGCGCGATTTGGCGAAGAATTCCAGAGGTTCAGGAATGGGTACATACCATGTGTGTCGCTGACTTCACAGAGTGCTATTGTTCTGTCTGTCGCTGAAAACAAGAATCCCCAGGGTACTCTAGATTTCCTCCCCCGTACCGCCTCTTATTTTCCAGCTTCCCACCCATGCAAGAAAATGTTGTGCTCCTTTGGAACTTGTTGGTCATTTGCTTCGCCCTCTAAGAAGCTTACACTTGATAGTCGGCGGAAAGGCGAACTGATTTATGATTCCATCAAGCTGTGTCGCAAATGGTGTTCTTTGAAACGTTGGTTAACTGCATGCGTTGTTCTTTGAAACGCTGGTCGATTCCATCAAGCTGTGTCGCAGATGGTGTTCTTCGAAAAGCTGGTTAACTGCAAGTTTTCCTGTTACACGAAGCTCTCTTTCTAGCTGACTTTTAACATGAAAATGTTGGTTAACATAGTTTGGTGGCTAAAAAAAAAAAAAAAAAAAATCGCAAAATTGAGGAAATTTGTTTGTTAAATCCGGGAAACACCAAGCATTAATTTCAATGTGGCTCCGTTCGGACGACAAAAAATATACGTAAACAGGGATGCCAACATCTGAAGGAAGTCATCAGTAGTCCGTATGCGCAGCGCCCGCAGTTTTTCTGTAGTGAAGTCAAGTCAAGTTCCCACATTAAAGTTTGCAGGGTAGCATGCGTATTTCCCAGAGTAGAGTACATTGCTACATTTTTAGCAACATATTAATCTCGATCGGGGACAATACTTGGATAAATTTTACAACGTACCTAAGTCCCCTTAAAATGGGGGGAAAAAACTTGAGTAAATACACAAAAAAATACATACCATTTGAACTCCACCTTTTAATAGATATGTTATTTTAGCCATACCTTGAATAATAGCTGTAGATTTTGTGCGCCCACTGCTGTATTTTTTCGCTACCTCCGAATCCGGAAACATTGTTTGAAAAAGGGGCTTCGCATCATCTGCGGCAGAAATTGGCAAATTATTTTCGATTAAAAATCGAGCAAAATAACTTTCAGCTTGAATAACAGCGACCTCATCACTTTTTACGAAGTAACTGGATACAGAATTATTCTTTTCTTTCAATAAACTATATTGTTCATGTTTTTTGAAGTTACATGCCTGCAGCAATCATCCCGCCCGCCATGAGCCACCAAAAATCGCAGTTGCACACGCCACAAAACACTCGATTCACGGAAACATGCGACCGTTGGAAACATGGAAATTCCAACGAATAACATTTCTTGTACTGCTGCGAATTTATTTTTTCACACCACTGGAACGGAAGCCACTGAAGCACGCTTCGTAACTACAGCAATTCAAGTCACACCACAACTGATCAACATAAGAAGACAGAAAACATGGAATCGACTCTAGTCTACCTCCGACAACTTGCGTTAATTCAGGATGCGGTTAAGGTTTTCTCAAAGTTAACAGGCGTCGTGTGTTGCGAACGTCATTTCACGGCAAGCCAGGTACAAAGTCACGTGATCATACAGAACTATCTCTGCTGCAACATTTCCGCTTGCTTGTCGGCCAGCCGAACATGCTTGCTGTGCGACGACTTCGTGACGTTACCGCAAAAATCACTACATTTGACTATGATTTACTTTTCTTTTTTTTAAATAACTTTAAAAAAAAAAAATAAGTTTTCCGGAAAAATCCGTAGTTTTTCACACCTTCTCCGTAAGTCCGCAGTTTGAACATGATATCCGTAGAAACTACGAAGGATCCGTAGTACTTGGCATCTCAGCGTAAAATCGTGGAATTCGTTAAATTGCAGTCCCTTAAATAGGGGTTTGACTAACTTTTTCTTCTTTTAACAATTGATTCAGTTTCTCCATCTTTTTTCATTATCAGTAACAACAGATGTCACCTTTTTATTGTACTTCTCTTTAGAAATTTTAATCAATTTATCAGTCACTGACTTACAATATTAAGCTGTTTTCTTGTTGGTTCCACATTTCTCAGCATTAAGGAAATATGATTTTCCATCTCTATGTAGACATGAAGCAATCACCGAGCTTCATTATGTACATTGCTCCAGCCATCTTCCAGAAGTGTGCTTTCCAAGTTTAGATATCATTTCATTCTCTAGCTGTGATGTTACTTCATTTAGTAGATGGTCTGAGAGTGCTTTGCGTGATGGTGGCTTGTAACCTGGTCATATTTTTTGTATAAGAGTAATAAATTCCTCTTGGTCAGCAACACTGAATGGAATGTTGCAGCTGTAAAAATAACTTGGCATCTCGCAGGTCAAGATCATGCTTCACATTAGTTGTCTGTACAGCAAATTGCTGTAAATCAGGGCTCAAAATTTACTGGGCGCCAAGGCACCCAACTTTTTTTTACCTCTGAAATTTTCTGCTTTGATCGCATTTATAAATTGTCAGCTTTTATCCTGATGCGTGTGTTTCAAGCAGAGAAACACGACGAAACCCGAAACCTGAGTCCCGTGACTAACCTGTCAGATCGTGGAAGACACAGGAGCAGAAACTGCGATGTGTGTCGCAGAACGAAATCCCCTCCTTGCAGAACATTTGCTTTTTAATCTCGGATTTCAATGCCTTGCGGAATTTTTTTTTTAATCTTAGATTTCAGTTTCCTTTTAGAATATTTTTATTTATAGAACATATTTTGTTAAATCTTAAATTTCAATTCCTTACAGAACATTTTTTTATCTTAAATTTGCAAGCGCAATGCTCGGTTGCATATATGCCGGTAACTCCTCTATAATCCCCTCCCTTCTGTCCGGAGCACTGAACACCTCCCTGCTCTCCCCCACACATCCATCCACCCCAATCATTTGGGATGGTAGAAGATTGTTTCTCCCTGCACTTTTTGGAAGACCCTTTTCCCCTCCCCACTAGCATGTTGTGAAAGCGGGAGGCGCCAAGTCCTGTTAAACCACATATTGCTGGGGAGAGTGTTTGTTAGGTGTCCATCTTGGAAAAAACCATCTCAACTCAAACAACAGCAGAACACGCAGGATTCTTGCCCATGGTTTTAAACTCCCGCCTAAGTAAAGTTGCTAGGAAGGTGTCTCCCGCCTTAGAAATTTTTTTAGGAAAATATAATCTGGATACGTATTTTGACCACTCACAAAATTCGAGCTTTAAAAACGTATCCGTCATAAAATTACGTGCGTTAAAAACTTATCCTTCACAGAGCTCCGAAAATTGCCATCGAATACATCGTTCATGTCGGAAATATAATCAATTTATGGACATGTGAATCGACATCCATACGTAGCTGGCTGGACAATTCATTTTGCATATCGTCGACTGTTACAAATCAGCCACAAGATTGTTTTGCAGATTTCCGCGTTTTTCATTATTTGGGATCGATACAGAACTGAAGAGAATTTGGGGGAGGGAATTAATGTGTGTGTGTGGGGGGGTCGTTTTCCATCTGGAAACAGTATTCCGTTTATCAAAACTTAAAAATATTCCCATAATCGTTATTTCTTCTTCTTCTACAGTTGCCTGTGCCCAGTATTGTTGCTAAATATCAGTTTATTGCATAAATGTGTGCATTTCAGCTTGAAACTGTAAACTGTAAGCAACAATTTCCATAAACGTAAATTCGACAGAGTGAAAATTTCCCTGTAATCTTTAGCCATGACTCTGAAGACGGGGGAAAAAGAAAAAAAAAAAAAAAAAAAAAAGGTTTATTCTTTGAGGAAGGTATTATCTTATAATTCTAAATCATCAGTTATGAAACTGTATGGCAGATTGTTTGTTCCATATTTTTTGTTAGTATTTTGGTTCTGTAAGACAACTTTTGTTGGGTGGACTTTAGAGTTCGGCCCCTGTCGTCTGCTTCAACCACCGCGTTTCTGGAATCACGGAAAATGACACGTGTAGTGATAGGTGGCGCTGCAGCTGCTTCCTTGTAATCAGCGTTTGCTCCTGTGCTGTCTGCATTTTGTAATCACTCTTTGCTCAGTGCGCGAGCCGTGAGACCCCTTTACTTACTTATTATTGCCCTGTTTTAAGCGATAGGTGGCTTGTGTTTTTTCCAGCGTACGTTGTAGCTCTGTTAGTCTGGAGATGTGGAATTGGAGCCGTTTCTTCGACGAAGTTGGGAAGGATGAAGAAACATGTATTGCATAGTGCGAGTGGAAAGGATTGCTTCCAACCAAATGAAGATGTTCCGCAGGTCATCCAATGCGTTTGCGAGTGGATATGTGTCATTGTTTAGGACAATTCAGGTGTAGGAAGAATCGTGTTACAGGGAAAAGTGAGCAGTGTTCCCGTTTACTTGGGACGTGGTTTGAAGCTGCTTGTATTCCTCTTGATAAGGTGACGACTCTTATTTATTGCTTCGCCAAAGGATTGTCCTATGATGATGCAATTGAGGAATCTTCCCAGGGTGGGGTTTCCACATCCTCTGCGACAGTCAGCGACTATTATCAGTCTTGCAGAGAACTAGTCGCAGAGTTTATGGTAGCCTACGAACAAGTCGAAGGACAACTTGGAGGCCTTGGTGTAATCGTAGAAGTGGATGAGGCGAAGGTTGGGAAGCGGAAGTATAATTGTGGTCGTCTCGTTGAGGGCACCTGGATCCTTAGCATCTTTGAACGAGATTCTAAATGATTCAGGGTTTAGATCTGCCCGCAGAATAACCGCTCTGCTCACACGTTGCTGCCGCTCATCCAGAAACATGTTCAACCTGAAAGTACTGTTGTGACGATCAGTGGGCTGCGTACCGCAACCTCCCATCCCGTGGTTTCCAACATCTCTCATTTAACCACTCGCTAAATTTCGTTGATCTGACTACTGGGACGCATACTCAAGGTATTGAGAGCAATTGGCGGCCCCTCAAACGCACACTATCTAATGGAATTCACAAAGACCACTTGGCCGACCACATTCGGGAATATTTATTCCGACGAAATTGTAGTCTTTACTCTGAACACTGTTTTGAGGTGATGATTGCTATCATCAAACAGTTCTTCCCTAGTTCCTAATGTTTTCCAGTGAAATATTTGTACTAGATAGACAGGTTCTCAATGAGGAGGAAACACTTCTTTTCCGTCGTTATAAATATTTAACAACACCTGAACTACTCACATTCCATAAAGGCCCTTTTCAGGGCCAGCCATATTACCAAATAAACCCATTCCTTTAAGAAATAACCCACGCCGCATATTTCTCGTCCTTAACAGTCATCCCACACAAACCACAAACCAATTACGTAATTCAGGCAGCGAAGGAGTATTCCGACGCAGCTGCAGGGCCACCTATTGTGAAACGTTTCTCCCGTGATTCCGAGAGCGCGTTGGTTCAAGCAGGCGACAAGGGCCGAACTCTAAAGTGCATCCCTTTTGTTTTTAGATAAAAGAAAAATTAAACTAAATTTAAGGTTCCGTAAATTTAAAATTCTGGAAATTTTAAAAAGGTAACTTCCTTAAATTGCTGTTTTTATGATTTTTTAATTTCTGTAGTACAATAACAAAAACCTGTAATTAATTATCCTGGAATATCACATTCTTTTTAAGTTTAGATTTTTATCAAAACTATAGAACCCCCGAGATTTATAGACCAAATTCGAATTTCACTTAGCAGTAAGTAGTTTGGGTAATAGGCCACTGTGCTTAATACACTTATCTTATTACTCTTTGTTCCAACATTCATCACCATGCATTTCGTTTGTGCACGATACTTTGAAATTTGCATTCGTTTCACCTGGCTCCTAAATTTTGGAGCTTATTTTTCCAGCCTTGCTGTAAATCATGTAACAGTTTAGTCTGTTTGCATGCTATCATAGGCACAGCAATGTCATTACTTCTGTTAGGAATTGATGTTGATGTTTAAACTTGTGTGACATCAGCTGCATTTGAAGAAGCAGGTAACTTACATTTAGAGGAATGAATTTTCATCCTATCTGCTTTTCCTCCCACGATACGATGACAAATGTTACATTTAGCATGTGGTTTTTTTCCTCCTCTCATGATATGATATGACAAATTTTACATTTAGCATTTCTTTTTGTTGTTGTTTTTTTTTGTCTTTTATACACCAAAATCAGCCCAAATGGGATTTTTAAGACTTCCTCCTTTGTCCATCTTCAATCTTGTACATCAAATTCAGTTCTCAAAAGCTTTGTCTTAGTAATCTACAATTAACTTCTAAATCAAAACAAAACTGTATAAAAGAACAAAGTTCAGTTCCAGCACACGTAGTAAAAAAAAATAAAAAGGGTGTATTGTCCAGTGCAGTTCCTAGCACAAAGAACATAGGAGATTGGCAGAATAGCAACTTCCCACCTACTCGTTTTACAGCAACGGACAAGAAGGGATTCATCACTGCCGGAAACCTTCCATGATTTATGCACATGGACAAAGTACCATTTCTTAAAATTCATAAAAAAAAAAAAAGCAAAACATGGGCAGAACATAGGGATATGATTTCGGAAAGGGAAACCTCATTCCCAATGATATATGTTAAGAAATCCCGCAAAATCCAGGTCACAAGTAATGTATAAAAATGTCAAAAGCCGAACTTAACTAATAAAAAAAAAAAAAAAAAAAAACATTTGCCCAAAGTTCAACTGCCGATTTTGTGTTCCAGACATTGTTTTGCATCATTCTGGGAAATTTTTATCGAGGTAGGTGAAAAGTGCCTAAAGTAAACAATTACCAAAATTATTGTTGGGGGTTCTGGACATTTGAAAGTGAATGACCCATGGATTTTTCAGGAAAATCCCATTTCAGGGGTCTTGAGATTTTCACCGGGTGCCAGCAGAGATCCTTGTGGCAAAAACAGGTGTTTTTTTTACAGACAAAGTTGCACAGTGATCCCCGGCACTCAGATGGCACAGGTGAAACCATTATGAAAGGAGGGGTGCTGTCACTGTCAGAACTGTAGCCAGGAGAATGTGCTACCTGCGAATATTCCATTTACACTGAAATCCAGAATAATAGCCTACTAAAAATAATGTGCTGCTGGAAATGAATAACAATGGTGTTGTACTCCATTTGTATGCTGTCTCTGAATGCTCTTTTTTTTTTTTCAGCTTGTTGCTCCAAGAAATTACAATCCAGTCGCACAAAATGTCCATCTGTCTGAACGAATCGTTAAAATCTGTGAGTCTGTCTGTCATCATGATAACTCATGTAAAAATGGTTCGATTTTGATGAAATCTTAGTATGTTAAGCAATGCCTGGGTACCTACTACACTATTGAAAATCGTTAAAATCGGACTGCAATTTCTTTTGAAATAGGCCCTCAATTTCGGACAAAAAAAAAGTGTTCTGGGGAAATATTGGGCCCTGAAAATTTTCTGCACCCTTGGTAAAAAGCTTACAAGTATGAGATTTTAAAATAAATTTTTCTTCAGATTTTAACCTTTTTTCCAACACATATCATCATCGTCAACCATTATCAATCCACTGTTGACGAATATTTATCCCTTTGTTTTCCCAGTTCAGTGATTGAAAGACATTTTCCAATGTGGCATTTAAGAGCTTCGGAGATATGGTGTCACCTTGTCTCACTCCCCTTTCCAATTTTTATGTGTGTTGTATCTTCAAATAGCCGAATCTTGCACTTGCATTTTCATAGATGTTATTAATAATATTAATGTATGCATCTTCAATACCGCAGGATTTCAGAGCCATTGTAACTGCTGATAGTTTCACCGAATCAAAGGCTTTTTCATAATCGATAAAGCCATGCACAATGGAAGTTCATATTCCCTCACTCTTTCAATTAGTTCTCTCAGTACGTGGATATGATCTATTGTGCTGCAGCCACTCCTGAATTGAGCTTGTTCTCTCGGTTGAGCCATGTCCAGTGTTACCTTCAAACGGTGTGAAAGAACTTTAGTGAAGATTTTATAAACCACTGATAGGAGGAGGCTGATGGGTCTGTAGTTCCTGAGATCCTCAATGTCACCTTTTTTATGTAGCAGGATCATTGTAGTGTTGTTCCAATCCTCAGGAATCTTCCCTTCATTAAGGCATCGAGTGAAAATTTGGGCGAGTACAACACATATACTGAGGGGTTTTTGTTTTTTTTTTCTTGCCAGTAAAATATTTCAAGCTTTTCTGTCATACCATCCACCATGTTTGGGGGGTTAGTAAATATTCTACACACAGAAAACGTTGAACAAGATGAATTTATATTCTTTTTCTGCATTTTATGAATTATTTAGGATTTTCCCCATGGCAAAGTGTCGAAAGAGGTTTATAGCAGTTTCTCTTAGGTTTTTACTGGTAAAAACCTAGTTTTTTTCCGGTAAAAACCCAACCCTGGCTAAACATGATGGAAGGGGAGGCACAAATTTGAAGTGTTTTTGGCAGAAATTTTGGCAAAAAATTATGTTCACATGCATTTTACCCAATGCTGATAACGTAATCCCTAATATAAAAAAAAAAATTTTAAGTTAATACTGTACATATAATACAGTAGTATTTATTCAGTGTATGTAGTATGGGAACCATGGATACAAATCTCTATGGCAAGTTACTATTTCTTTGCAATTCTACCTTACTTAGGTCTTTTTTTTTTCTTTCATAAGGCTGTTTATGAATTATAGTTTGTAACTTGACAAGGAATATAGCTCTCTCTCTCTCTCTCTCTCTCTCTCTCTCTCTCTCTCTTTCTCTCTCTCTCTTATTGTTTTAAACTATAATTACAAAAATGGTGTGTTTCTGCTGCTCTCTTAGAAATAAGTTCGAAGGACCCCCCCCTCCCCCCATTAGTACAAAAACTAACAGCTATGTGGAATGTTGTCTTTTTTTTGTTTTTGTTTTTGAGAGGCTACAATTCATAAACTTTCAAAAGCCAAAAGTTTAAATCCAATTGGTTTACATCGGTGACACAAACATTAATATTGAACTTTTCTTACGGGTCAAATTCAGTTCCATGCTACAGAAAAAGTATCATAATTACTTTCACAGAAAATAATCGCAGGAGATTTTGCGTGCGCGTGTAAAATCCTAAAATCCTCTTAATACTTTTTTTGTCAATATTTTTCATCCCGAGATGAATGGCAAGTTTATACTTAATGATATCTTTACGAGGGGCAATAAATTTGCAGGATGTTGATTGGACAAAGCGTGAAAAAGGTCTGGAGCGTCAGGTCATTTGCAGTAACCCGTAACAAACAATATTTAAAAAGGACAGAGACTTCATTTCATCGCCAGCATGACAAATCTGAAAACAAAGCATGATGGAACATTTTATCCATGTATACATACATACTCAACAGAATAATAAAAAAAAAAAAAGAAAAAATTACATGATTCCCAAAATTAGCCAAAGAAATTTCTCCACGATCATAGAACATCGAAAGGGCAGGAGAAATGTCTTAAAATCACTGGTCTCATCTAGAGAGAAAACATTAACAGTAACCCCCCCCCCCCATACCTTTGGTTTTGCATCGATTTCAAGAAATGATCTAGATGACGACACAAAATGCAGGAAAATCTCAAACATTGTCATACATAATTACTACTCCTAGTTTGTTTTGCCATTATATTAAAAAGAAACACTAAAACAAATTTCTCTTCTGGACAAAACAGCAAAAGGCAACACATACAATAGAACAAACAAAAACACATGTGCAATAAGTGATGTTAGTGGTTACGGTTAAAGTTTAAAGCTACAGTTAAAGTGCAATAAAGTGATGCCAATGGTTACGGTTAAAGTTTCAGTTAAGGTGCAATAAGTGATGCTAGTGGTTACAGTTAAGGTTTAGAAATCATATATAGATATATAATTGCACTACAGAAGCAGGCGCAGCTTTTTAATTATGTTTTTATATTTAATTATGCTTTTTATTTTATTTTTTGTTATATAGATACTAAAAATTTATTAATAATTAAAATAAAATATATAATTGATCATCACTTATGCTTTTGATTAAAATTCCCGATTTTCACATAAATCAGTGTAGCTTGTGTGACCTTGAGGGACCTCTTAATCTTTTCCAAATGAGCTCTAACTTCATATAATTTAATAATAGGAGTAGAAGAAACTTTTTAGAGGGTGAGACCCAACTTTTTTAAGAAAAAGATTTTTTACATTGAATTTTGGGACACCCTACTGTGAATGGGTGACTTGGTCCTACAAATCTAGGTTTTAGCTACAAGATGCTAACAAGTAAATTACATGTATAGCATAAAAAAAAAAAAAAAAAAAAAACTAAAACCATGTCCATAAGCTCTCGAAAAAGGACCATGTCAAAACCCTTGGAAATGGAATGAAAAAATTAAAAATGTGCAAAAGTGATGAATTGTGACGAGAAATCATAAAATCACACCATTCTTCTGTTCCTCTCATTTTTTAAACTAGGCCATTAAAAATCACGATGACCGGACCCCACAGCAATATAATTAATTATTCATTGGGTGTCCAACTGAGAGCAAGTAATACAAACAATAAAATACAAACCAAATACAAATTAACTCTCAAAAGTGAGGATAAAATAGCTAGTTACCTTCAGTCGGTCAGTAGTTCTTTTTTGGCTAGTCGCAATTGGCAAAATTTTACCATTATCATTCATTCACCTTCAACTGACGCACGTTCATCAGGAACAACCCGAGTAGTTATGAGAGTAGTACTCTCATACTAGCCAAAAAGAACTACTGACCAACAAAATGTAACTAGCTATTTTATCCTCACTTTTAAGAGTTAATTTGTATTTGGTTTGTATTTTATTGTTTGTATTACCTGCTCTCAGTTGAACGCCCAAGGAATAATTGTATTGCTGTGGGGTCCGGGCATAGTGATTTTTAATGGCCTTGTTTAAAAAAAAACTTGAGGAACAGAAGAATGGCATGATTTTATGATTTCTCGTCACAATTCATTATATAAAGCCACGTAGTGATTGATGTTCAGGTGGTTAGATCGTAACCACTTGAACCAATGTTAGTGCAAAAATGTATATCACTCCTGAGCTTAAAAAAATAAAATAATGATAATAATAATAATAATAATTAAAATGCAGTAAATTTAACTGTGATGAAGCCATTTGGAGGCTAGAAAGCTAAATATGATAATTGTGTCCATGATCTGAAAAACAATGCTGTTTTTGCTGAACAATTCTGTGAAAGTACCACTTTTGCATGAAATGACTTTGTGAAATGGGTTTTTCTTAAGTTGAACAACTTTGTGATCTTGCAGTTTTTAAATTAAATAACTCTGCAATGATGAAAAAAATGGTACAATCCCTGTGGATACATCTTTTTCAAAAAAGTGCTCTTGATACTACGCTTTCATGTTCAGACCACGATGTTTGCATAGGATCTGCGATGTACTACAGAGGTGAGGCATATGTCAAGACAACAAATCTGCAGCAATACATTCTATCAGGGTAGTTTATAGTTGGTCAGAAAAACTGGCTCCGGAGCGAGTTGTGAATTTCACAGATCTACTTTGATATATTATGTGTTTCTCAATAATCTCAATGAATTTATTTAATAACATTATTATACTATTGTCCAGAAACAAATCTTTCATTCTTTGTGTCATTTCTTTTATTGACCGAGATTTTTCACCTAAAAACATTAATGAGCCTGATTACTGTATTTATTTCTACACATGAAGTTTTTTTTTTTTTTTTTACATTTCCTCAAAAACTTCATGCCAAAGTAATTTATGCAATTCACAGTTTGAATAGCTGAACAGTAATTCCAAGTAATTCACTATTTATATAATCAAGTAATTTAACTATTTCATATTTATAAAAAACCTAAAAAATTAGAAAAGTTTCATTATTAAAAAATCTTGTATAACAAAAGCTGTGAGCACAAGATTAACTAGATTAGTAGGCAACTTGATTCTGTTTGATAATGCAAATATTATAGTTCTATTAATAAAATTCATTGATTCCCAAGTAATTTAATGCTACCCTAGACTTATAACATGATTTATTCTATAAAATTAACCCTTTCCTCAGGCTTTTATTATTTATTTCTTTTTCTCTAGTCATGCCCAGTAGATGGTTTTCCATCATTTCAAGACTTAAAAATCCTGGGTGTCTCACTTTATTGAATGGGAAATCTCTGCTCCCCTTCCAGTGTTTTTTTTTTTTTTTGTTGCCTTCACATGTCAAATTTTTTAAAGTTTTTATGTGGAGTTGTACACTGATAATAATGAGGTGCGGAGGTATTCAAAACGAGTTTGCCTTAACATTGGAATTTATATTAATTAATATCACTCTTCATATTGCCTTCCCTCTCCCAACAATCAGGGAAGGGGGAGGGAGGCAATCGGATAGAAATTGTGATATGGTTAGCAATTAATAGCATTCAAGATTAGCATTAGCAATTCAACTGACATTCCACATTTCATCATAAGAGGAATTGACAACAACAAATTTATTATACAGGAAAACTAACATAAGCTAATAGGTTCATACCTTATAAATGGATTTTTTAGCTCCATCCTTACTCTTACCTTTGTCAGTTTATCTGTTGAGATTTTGGATAGTATTGAGATTTAGAGATTGGTTTTTGATGTGGTTAGGTTTGGAGATGAATATGATGATAGTTTTAAGTTTAGGATCCCGTCAAGATGATTCTGGAGAAGAAGAAAGATTATTTAAGTATTTCTTCATGCAAAGAGTAGCTTTGAGGATGTTTTAGTGATGATGTACACAGCAGGGGAAACATTTTAGTGGCTTTAATATTGAAGATTGGTGGAGGACCTTTTTATTTTTGATTTCCTAGAGTTTATTATAAAAGGGCTTTCATGGGGAGCGTGTTTAATGTTGATGTCTTTTCAGAAACAGATTCCCTTATTAATGAGAGGAATGTGAAGAGTAGTGGATTGAAAATGGATGTTTGACGGAGTGAAGATTTCTCCTGTAATCATACTTTTTTTTTTTTCTTGCATATGTTGTTAAATATAATTTTATCAGGGTTGCCACTCATATTGGCTTTAAAAATTCCCTGAGTTTTCCAGGTTTTCTGTAGATAACTTTTGCGAGGAATTTCAGATAAAATTTACAGAATATGTATAACCATGATAATATACATACTAAATGCCACATCTACAATGCACTATATTCAATGCAAGAAAAACAAGAAAAAAGACACCGAATTTTCGGGTGTAATGAGCACATTTTTTGAATCCGTTCTGACGCAAATTAAATTTATCAAAGCTATTCAAAATCAATGGAACCGGTATGGAAAACAATAGCATCTGACCGAAGAAAGAAGTTTTTCAATCGGATTTTTAATCCCGCAGATATTGCTGTAAACAGAATCCTGAACTTACGTCCTCTGGTTGTTGTAGGTTTTTTTTTATTGGAGGTTTAACGACCACCGTCAGCAACTCATTGGTCTAAGGGCAGTAGCCCGTCCCTAATTTAGGGCCACTGACATCAGGGAAGGGAGAGAGCCAGTTCCATAAGCCAAACACAACATCCGTGCCTCACCGAGATTTGAACCTGGTCCCATCTTGGACGAATGATCAGAAGCCATCGATTAGACCACTGCGCCACCGGGTAGGCGTCCTCTGGTTGTAGACTTGTGCATAAAGAAAAATTTGAATTTCTATGAGAAACAAACATTTTGCAGCGGAAACGTTCTCCAACAAAGAAAGAATTTTTCAAATCAGACTCTTAGAAGCAGAGATATGGACAAATATAAGACATGCATCTACGCTCCCTGGCGGGGAAAAACATTCACTTTAGGAAGAAAGTATTTTCGAAAGGTTTTTTTATGTAAGCGGTATCGGTCTAAGAAAAAAAAAACTTTAGTCGAGTTTTAAGGAGCTCAGATTTTGCTGCAAATACATCAGAAGCAGAAATTAAAACTTATGCCCCTAGTGGGCACCATTCTTTACAAAATATTAGAAATCATATGGAACATATTTTCCATCAGGAGCTGTATGCGATACAGGGCGAATTTTTCAAATTGCGGAGTTTTAGAAGCAAAAATATTGGGGAAAACGCAATTTACCTTTGCACTTCCTAGCGGAAAGTCTATAAATTACTTGAAATTTTTCAAGTTATTTAAAAAGCATGTCACGCCAGAAACTATCCAATGAAGAAAGAATTTTCCAAATCGGACCATTAGAAGCAGAGATATTGACAAAAAATAAGATATACATCTACGCCCCTAGCAGTGAAACTATGGAATATTTTAAAAAGAAAATATTGTGAAAAGGTTTATCAACGTGAGTAGCAAATTTTAAAAAGAAAATATTACAAAAAGGTTTATCTACGAACGAATTTTTTTCAATCAAGATTTCAGAAGCTCAGATTTTATGGCAAATACATCAGAAGCAAAAATTAAAACTTATGCCACCTGGTGGCCATAGTATTCTTTACCAAAAATTAGAAATTATATGCAAAAGATTTCCCATCGGGAGCTGTCTCCGCTGAAGAAAAGATTTTTCAAATCGGAGTTTTAGATGAAGAAATATCGGGGAAAATATCATTTACTTTTACGCCCCTTAGTGGAAAATCTATGCGCAACTTGAGAAAGTAACTATACCTAAAATACTTTTCGACATAAATAGAATCGAAAGACAAAAGAATTTTTTCAATTGGACGTTTAGAAGCAAATATATAGAATAAAATGTATTCTGAATTCGACATCATCTTCATTAAGCCCTTTAGTGGCGAAATTGGACACTGTAAAAAAAAAAAAAAATGAAAAGATAATCACTCGCATATTTCAAGCTTCATAGTAGGAATCTTTCTTAGGAGACATAACCCCCCTGCTTATTTTTGTACTCCCAGGTTGTTCTTACAGATCAAGCTACATAAAGTTGGACATCCCATTAGGCCATTAATTGAAAACACAACACCTTTTCTCCTGCAGTCAATCTTGAAAGGCAATTGGTCAAATGCTGCAAAGTTCTGACAAGAAATCATCCTTATTCTGTTGTATCAACCAAGGACTTTATCCAGAAACTCCCTTCTTCCATCAATCGTCAAGATTTCCTGTACACCTTTGACGTGGATTCATTGTTTCCTTCTGTTCCTTTCTTTGATGCCTACATGCTCATGGTCAAAAAATTAATGGAGCACCAAGAACTTCCTGGAGAACTGATCAAAGATCTTTACGACTGTTTTGATTCATTGGGAAAGTATTCCCGTTTTGTATACAATGGTATCTATTACCAACAAAAACAAGGTGTACCTATGGGCTCTCCTCTTTACTTGCTGAAATTTATTTCCAGAATATTGAAACATTAATAGTTGCCTCATCCCTCTTAAAATCCACCATTTGGTTAAGGTATGTGGACGACATCTTCATTATTTGGCCACACCAAAAACACTCTCTGTTTGAACTCATGTCCTCCATAACTTTAAAATTCCCGCATATAAAATTTCTCTCTCAAGAACAGATAGACAATAATATTTGTTTTCTGGATGTTAGCATCAACACAACAACCCAGACTTCCCACTTGGCTTCTCTGTTTACAGGAAACCTTCTGCCACCCATAATATCATCCCTTACCATTCTCGCACTTTTAGAAAATACAAACTGTCTGCTCTAAAGTCATACATTCACCGGGCCAACCTTATTTGCAACAGCCATTTTGCTCTTCAACTAGAATATCAGAACATCATCAACATTGGCAAATTGCATGGCTTTCCACCCCTCTTATTACATAGACTAATCAAGAGGTTTGAATCGCAGAATAGATCTAGTTTACTGCCTGAACCTTCCACCACCCATCAGTTTGTTGGCACTTTGCCCTTTAGCCTGTCCGACACTCATAAAGTTTGCTCTATTTTCAAGTCTTTTGGCTACAGAATTGCAGTCAAACCACCTCCACATCTTTTCAAACTCATCCTTAAGGACAGAGATCTCAATATACCCCTAGATTTACAAGATGTCTACTCTGTCTCTATCAACACTTCCACAGGCGTTACCCATTATATTGGTAGTACTTACTGCAGCATAAACCGGCGTTTGATGGAGCATATTGCTGATGTTAAGTAAGATAGCCCTTCCACCTCCCTTTCAATTTTAACCACCAGCGATACGTCCGCGGCTTCCGATTGGCACAATGTTAAGCGAATCGCCCTGTTCAGCAATCGGCATGCTCTCAGATACTGCGAAAGCATTGAAATCTACCTTACCCCTAACACCAGAATACTGACGCACCTTTTAACATCCCCATTATTTTGAAAGCGATTTTGAAATCTGGCAACAACTGATGCTTTTACCACGTGTCTTATTCCATGGCTGATGAAGGAAGAAGTCACTACCGAAACATCCCGCTCATAATTTTTCAACGTAACTTAATGTTCCGCCTGCGATGACGATTTCAAAAATTCTTTTAATATTCCAAGCTTTCCAATGCAAAAAGAATTTTTCAAATCGAACTAATAGTTGCAGAGATATGCTGTCTACAGACGGAAGGACGGACAAACCGATAACATAAGCACGATCTTCTTTAACAAAAGACGTGCTAAAAAAAAGCTATTATTGTACACTTGAATTATTTGCTGCCTTTATATATATATATATATATATATATATATATATATATATATATATATTGCTGGCTGAAATTTTCAATTTCCATTGCATACTAGACGTTTTCCGTTGTCCTTAGCAGATCGACAATTTTCACAGCATACTCTATATTTTACGTCACCCGTAGCAGACCGACGATTTCCATAGCATACTCGATACTTTCCATCATCCGTAGCGGACCGACAATTTCCATAGCATATTGGATATTTTCCGTCATCCACAGCAGCCCGATGATTTCCATAGCATACTCTATGTTTCCCGTCGTCCGTAGCGAACTGACGATTTCCACAGTAACTACACATAAAACCCCTAGTACTTGGAATCGCTGAATCTTTCTTCCCACCGCATGGTCTTATTCAGCTTCAAGCAGAACTCGGTGGGCACAGAGAATTTAGTGTGCCGAAGTACCGGCGATGACGACGGGGCACGGCGGTTCTTGCGTGCAATGGCGCAAAATCTGCCTTTTGTAGCAAGATGGCGCAAGATTTCTATTTTGACGCACTCTGCCGCAGAGTTCGCATCCTTGGTAACTGCATACGCATTATGCAAAAAAAATGTTTCATTTTCCGTGACTTTTCCAGGTTTTTGCAAAAAAATTATTTATCTCCGAGTTTTCCCTGATTTTTATTCAGCCTTATTTTCGGATTCTCTGATTTTCCCCGGTTGGCTGGCAACCCTGTTTTATGCCATTAACATGGTTCGCACACTTTCGTCCAAAAAAAATTCAAGGACTTTTTAAGGATGAACAACTTTTTTTTTTTAAGTATGATTTCGGTATAGGAGATACACAAATTATAAAATACTATTATTCTGAAATATAGGACATCCTGCATCCCTGATATGCAGAAATTATTTTTGTAAATCCATATGCATGAAATGCTTTTGAAAAACATGGATTTGCAACCAGACAAAATGCACGTTCATGTAAAAATTTAGATAAATTCTGTTGTTTAATTTCATATGGTGTTTCTAGGTGCAATATTTGCTGTAAATTGTTTGAAATCATTTACAACTTACATTGTTAGAAGTTTGATAAGGAGGAGGTGCTTCACCTCTGTTTTACACATCATTTTTAACCCTAATCTATCATAGCATTAGTCAATTCGGTCCATCTACACTTATAATATTGCATTGGTATTTTTTGGTAAATGAAGAGAAACAAACCTTAAATTTAAAAAAAAAATAATTTTTAAATAGCCCGATGTTTAAAAAACAAACTTCAGGATTTAAAAGTATGGTACACGGTGAGCTGGGCCAAGTGGCACAGATGAGGGTAGTGGGACCAGTTCCTTTCCCTCGGCTGCCTTTCCTTCCCAGAAAATCCAGTACCCATTTCAGCAGCCTGGATAGGCTGGCGATGCTCGAAAAACACAACTCCGGTTCCTAGCTGAAAATGAACCAGGGTCCTCGGGCATGGCAGCCTATTGCTCTAATCACTACACTACGGTGCAAAACAAAATCTCAGAGAAAACACATCAGAAAAAGTGAACCAAAAATTTTTGATCCAAGTAATAACTTCAGAAACATTGCCACCTAAGTGCCTTGTGGCTGACTGGCAGCAACTGGAACAGGAAGACATAGTAACATTAAGAAAATTGGGTTACTGAGTCCTCTCTAAAGCAAAAATTAAGCATCTCCTCAAAATGAAACTTTTAGCAATTTGGTTAAAAAAAACAAAAACCCACCGAAGTCCCCTCAGTGGTAAGCGTACTACCAAAGCTGAGCTTGGGCAGAATTTCAGTGCATTTCAGCTGACAAAGTGCAACTATTCAGGATTGAGAACAACTTTGAGACCTTCAAAATAACACCAAATCAAAACTAAATATACAGTTAATAACTCACCAAATTTCCTATGAAAGCAGTAATCTGAAGTTTTAGTGAAATCATAAAAAATTATACTGGGTTATACTGGGAAGGAGGGAAGGGGGAGAGTGAATTCCGCTCCTATTTCCTGACCTTTGACTATTTTCAATATGGATTCAACGAATTAGTATGTACCCCAACATATTAACTTCATCGAATCAAGCAAGACATTTTTATGCAAGTTATCGTACTTGCATAAAAATGTCAGGACAAAGAATGGTTGGAAAGCTTAGAATGATTGCTGGAGAAGCACTGGGTCGAATGAACATTAGACTTGTAGTATTCTTTTTTTTTTTAGGTCAAATTTATTGCCAAAGAAGAAGTTACAAAACCATGCCCCAAATGCATTTTGAATTTCACAAAAGTGCCAGCTTTTGTTTAATTTCGCCGTGTTAGGTATCGATCTGGGCTTAAAAATTCCACAGATTTAAAATCCGTTCAAATTTTTTTCTACGATAACTACTTCTGAGATAGCATTGCGAACTGGAAGTATTATAATAATGAGAAGACAGGTGCTCCAATGCCGGCCTACTTGAGAAGTTGCTACTTGGGGGACAAAGAATGCGTTGAGTGGGAGAGGGAAACACAGCGTGGGAAAACTGTGGACAAATGTTCCCACATAAACACATGTAAGTGAAAAAAAAGTTGATTCATAACTTACCTTGGCACTTTATTTTAAATGGACTAAGTTAACTGAAAAAGTTTTAATGGTGGGCATACCTGCCAACATTGGGTAGAGCCTTGTCAGTAGTAACTAGTATTATCGCGTGGCATACATAGACACTTTTTTACAAAACGATCCATCTCTCTGTGAAAAAAAATACACAACACAACAAACAAGGACACTAATGAAACAAACTTAACACATGCTAATGAAACAAACTTAACACATGCGTTTTCGAAAGTTTCGTACAAATGAATTCCGTCCTCGGAAGAACACTAACTCCCGAAAAATTTCTGTTCACTTGTGCACCCGATCTCTCAAATGGCCAAAATAATACCGTAAAAGGCGGCATTCTTCGAATTCGCGAAAGAAGATCCCGAGGAAATCTTCAAGGCTTCCAACTTCCTTTTTTTTTTCAAATTGTTGCCTACAGTTTCAAGATGAAATACAAACATTTATGCAATAAAATGATATTTAACAAGACTACTGGACACAAAGGCAACATCTGCAGAAAAAAAAATTACGATTACGGCAAAATTATTTTACTTCGTTTAACTACCGGTTTCGGAAGTTTTGAAACACGAAGCCAGGCAGAAAATGACCCCCCACCCCAAATATCTTGAGTTTTACACCGATTTAAAATGACATTTAACAACAATACTGGGCACAAATGCAACATCAGAAGAAAAAAATTACAATTACAAATTATTTTTTTTTTTACTCCGTTTAACCACCATTTTTGAAAGTTTTGAAACACCGTCCCCAGACGGTAGTTCGTGTTATTTGGTATTAGCAAAATAAGGAATTTTACAAAATGAAAATTCATAGAATTCGTAGTCAAACAACTAAATCTGTAGAAACTACGGACATTTCGTAGTAGTTGGCAGGTATGATGGTGGGTGCAAAATAATTAGAAGTAAAAAAAATCTCGGAGAATCACCAAATCCGTAAAATTAACATTTTGCCCATAAAACCAGTTGCATTTCCGTAAATTTTGCAGGTAAACCGTAAAACCTGGTAGGTATGAAATCATGGCCTGAATCTTATCTTTGTGAAGTAACACTGAAGTCACTCCAATTACTATAGGTCGACATTTATTCCTTTTACACGAATACATAAATATCCTCGAAAATACACTAGCACAGAAGCATTACAAATCACAAACATTTTGCTCACTTCGCATCTAGTGTCTAATCTGGTCTATTCTTTATTTCGCACTTCGTTCCTTTTCACGTGAGTCAAAATCAGAACCAAAACCACCGTAGTCACAGTTCATGCGTCATTCATACAAACAGTCGCCAGCGGCTGCTAAGTCCAAGTTCCAACAGCATGCGCTGAATGAATCCCTCGGCCAGGGCTGCTGGCGCTGCTCCGTCGTTCACTCCCGTTTCTTGGGTCATGCAAACATACATCGCACAATCGACTACACTTTAAAAACGAAGCAAGAAAAAGTGCATGTGCACATATGATCATAATAATAAAAAAAATTAAAAAAAACACGGAGGGACATAAAAATTAAGGACTTTTCAAGGATCAGCATCTTTTTTAAAAACTTTTAAGGCCTTGAAAATCGCTGAAAAAAATGTAAGTACTTTTTAAGAACTTTGAAGGGTCGTGCGAACTCTGCATTAATCCTTGTGTTTCAGCTTGAAAATGGAGCCAAAAATGTCTGACAATGGAAGTTGGATGGAGCGATAATTTCTCTGGAAATTGTAAATATTTTTATTTTTTCTTGCATGTTTTTGCCGTCATGTATATTGTTGTTAAACATTATTTTATTTCATAAATGTTTATGACAGAAAGTTCAAAAATCTTTAGAAAAGGCACAGCAGAGTATATAATCCCCCTTCCCAAATCCAAGAAATTCTAGGTTCAGACAACAGAGTATTCTGATTCCAGTTAGCAATGCAATTGCTCTAGTACATAGGCTTTCTTTTTAGGTAGAAGAAATATAAGGTGGCAAGTTTCTTTTTTTTTCCCAATGCAGATTTTTATTGTTTTTCGACCCAGAAGTTGTGTTCCCAGTGACCACTCCCCGCAGATTATTATGTGGCACCACAATATCTCTCGCAGACTAAATACAAACTTTCTGCTGTGGTGCATACCATTGGAAATCAAGAGAACTTTCAACTGATAACCGAAGTTTTTTCACCTTTAGTCAGGATGGATGAAGGCAAATAATTGCCAGATTCATTGATTTTCTTTTAAAATTGGTTTCTAGAGCAATGGAAAACATACATGCATATGTAGGTTGTTCAAAAAGTAATGAGACTAACGGCATAGCGCTAAAACAAACCCACCCAGAAAAATGCAGCTGCCTGTGTCGGAACAGCTGCAAGGTCAGTCATGTGAAGACACATCGTCACAGCACTCTATTAGTCCATTCTTGTAGCAGATGGCATAGAGTTCAAACATATTTTTGTAACCCAGTATGGATTTAAAACTGGAGCAAAGAGCAGCTATAAAATTTTAGGTGCACTTGAATAAAACCGAGGACTACACGAAATGATTAAAACAGCCTAAGGAAGATGCTTTATGCTGTGCAACAGTTTTTGAGTAGCACAAGAAATTTCTGAATAGTGAAGAGTGTCTGGAAGATGTGTCATGCTCCGGTAGGCCTTCGACATCAACTACAGAGATTAATGTCAATACCATCAAGGCACTCCTGCACAAAGACCACCAAATGATCACTGAGGAGGCTGCTAATGTGATGCAGATGCCCTATCTGATACACAACAGAGTGGAAGGCCCCCTGAATGACCACTGAGGACAGGGCTGGAAAAATAAGCTCCAGATCTAGGAGCCAGCTCCAAAATTTAGGAGCCAAGGAAACGAAAGCAAATTTCAGAGATCATGCACAAACGTAATGCATGGTGATGTCAGAAAAAAAGAGTAAAAATGTAAGTGTATTAAGCACTGCCTACTACCTAAACTACTTACTGCTAAATGAAATTCAAATTCGGTCTATAAATCTCAGGGTTCTATAGTTTTGATAAAAATCTAAACATAAAAAAAGAATGTGAAAAAAAAATCTTTTAACCTCATCAATCTGAGATGAAACTATTTGGAAGAAAATAATAACTAAAAAAAATTGCGACCATCAGCTTCCGGAGTACCGCGTAATACGGCTTTGGAAACGAAACAGGGGGCATTAAAAAATACATGAAGATGTGATTTTAGAAAAAAAAAAAAAAATCTGAGATAAAGCCAAAAAAAATCTGAGATAAAGCCATCTGGAAGCAAAAAAGATAGATATAATAAAATGAGGCCGTCAACTTCAGAAATGCCGCATGGCCACAGAAACGGAAGGGAATGTTGCAAAGGCTTACAAAAATATGGATTTTGTAAAAAAATAAAAAAAACAGCAACAATCTAACTGAAATAAAGCTATTATCTGAAGCCGAAAAATGCAAAACCTGCGATCAACTTTCGGAATGCCTTGTAATACGACCGTGAAAAAAGGAAGACAGACGATAAAAATGTGTAAAAATATGGTTTACAAAAAATAAAGAGGAACAACAAAAAAAAAAAAAGACACCTTATCAATCTAACTGAATACTGAAGTGAAGCTATCTGGAAGCAAGAGAGGAAAAAAGTTGTGACGTCAACTTACGGAAAGCTGACAGTGGCGGAAACAGAGAAAACGCTTTAAAATATGGTACGGCTTTTGTTTAAAAAAAAAAAATCGCCTTAATTTAACTTTCAGTTAGATTGAAATTTAGGCTTCCATGCCAAAAAAAAAAAAAAAAAGAAAAAGGAGGAATTGCGACCATTAGCTTCTAAAATATTTTTATGTCCTTTTAACCACCACACATCACATGCGCGTGGCTCATTAAAAGTGGATAAAAATATCGCTTCCGAGATTCAAAGCTCAAGAAACACAATTATATCTCATCAAGTTGAAGTTATCTGTTGGAAAAAATGGAAGAACGAAAGCTTAAATAAAATGAGGGGCGGGGGAAATCATTTGATTATAGCTGTCTGCGTGATCTATCGATTACAGCTTTACATCTTAAACGGGAGCCAACGTTAAAAATGCGTGAAAATTTCCATTTGTTTTAAAATTTAAAGAAATCTTAAAAACAATTAATGTTAAGAAAATAGAAAACTAGTCTGCAAACCTTTCCGAGAATCTGCGACGGGTCTCGCCATTTCTGCTCCGGGCCGGCAGCTTATTAAACCAAATAATGTGATCTTCAATGCTCCCACGATCTGACAGGTTAGTCACGTGACCGGAGGTTTTCATCTTGTTTCTCTGCTTGAAACACATGGTTCAGGATAAAAGCTGACAGAATTTATAAATGCGATCAAAGCAGAAATTTTCAGAGTTTGATTTTATTAAACTACAATTTGTTGAAATTACATTTTGCATCTATGAACTCAAAGTAATGCCTGCAAATTACGAATTTGAAATAAAAAAAAAGTTGGGTGCCAGGACCAAATTTCTAGGCACCCGGTAAATTTTCCAGCCCTGATTGAGAAGGTTGTTAATGTGATAAGATAATGCCCCTGCACACAGTGCTTTGTTTACCTAGCAGGTTACCCAATATCCAGGCATTGAAATTATGGTGCACCCTCCGTATTCACTAGATCTGGTGCCATGCAACTTCCACCTATTCCCTCAAGTGAAAAACGACATCGTGGGTGTTGGTTTGCATCAATTACTTAACTGAACAATGCTGCGATGGGTATCCTGAACCACATGTCAAGGAAGGGCTTCAAACACACCTTCCAGAAGTAGATAGAAAGGTCGGACCTGTGCATTCAGGTAGAGGGAGAATACTTCAAAAGTATGTAAGCATAAGTATGTTTACTGCATTACACATCTGCCCCATGTAAAAACAATCTTGTTACTTTTTGAACAACCATCGTATATGTATATCATCAAGTTGTTTTCTGAATTTCAGAGATCAGCTCCTCAAAGCAAGGTTATCTGCAACAACAAAACGATTAAGCATACATATTTTGTGGAAGAAATATTCTTTACCTGTTTTGTAATGATCAAGTATACTGCATCAGTGCTCCAATCTAAGTAGAAAGACATCGATGGCATCACAAAATTAAAAATTGTACACTGTGTAAAATGCAAAATTATCTAAACATGAAAGCTAAAATTTATTTGTAAATACCTGCATAGAGAACTGCTGGGACTCAAGGTATGGCAAAACTACATTTTTGTAAATTTCTGGTGTCTCATTCACCACAAACACAGGCTGATACATGTATTTCTGAATGTGTTTTTCTGTTGCAGGATGAATAATTGTTGCTCTGATTCCTTTAAAGAATGAACAGAAAATGCATTAAAACTAGAATTTTTTTTTGTTAAAACTCAGCAAATATCATGAACATATACTGAATAACTACAGAAAATACATTAGAAGCATGAAGTAACTAAAAAGTCAAAGAATGAGGCAAATACACAGAATAATTTTTTTAATTTGCAATTTGACCAGTGCCTTTAATACATAATTTCATTCACCTGCACATGAAATACTATGTACTGTATAAATTCTGACAACTAAAAGCTGCAACACCATGAAGTTGTTATGCAATCTGCATGTAAATTACCAAGCAAGATTGTAACATGCAGATATATAAATGATTCCACTATCAAACCCATCTGGTAAAAGTTGAAACTGTTATAACAGTATTAATGTGGTGATTCATGGGCAAGAGATAAACATGTCTTTCCAAGTGTCATTGCCACAAATTGTTAAGAAGCGATTCCTGGAGGAAAGCTATTACACATAGAATGTTAAGAATCTATCGGAGCCATGATTATCATCAGCTCATGGATGTCGAAAGGGGACATATTGGCTTCTGTGAGGCAAGCTGGTTGACTCAGCATATTGTGCTACATATTGGCCACCACAGTGTCATGGTCTATCATTGTTGGATACAGTGGATGAAAGAACGCATACATAACCATCAGTTCTGAAGCAATCAGAAGGAAGAGACCATTCAATCTGGTTATAGATCCTTACAAAACAAACAGCCTACAATACAATCAATAAAACATCCAGAAATAGAAACATATACTTAGTTCCCCCAGCGGCTCAAAAGCAGTTATGAAAATTAATAAATGGCACACAAAACATTTCTCATAGTTTAGTACAAAGAAGCCATCAGAGACAGAGATTTTTAAATTGAACAGTTAAAAGGAGAAATATAGAAGGAAACATGATATAAGTCTAAGTATGCTAGTGGAATAATTTTTCATAATGGAAAAGTCAAAAATAGGTCAAAAATATTCTTCATGAAAAAAGCCATGCTAAGGAAAAATAACTTTTCAAATGCATCTCGCGGAAGCAGTGATAGCATGAAAAAGGCAGCTGTATTTGCTGGTAAACTGAAACCTTTACGCCCCTAGTGGGAAATCTGTGCATTATTCAAAGAGGATAATGCTTCACTCTCTACTGTAGCGAATGGCGTGCAGTAAAAAAAGGAATTTCTCAAGTGTTTTTAGAAGCAGCGATACAGCTGCAGACTGAAGTACACAAAAACCACCTACCAACAGAATTGTGAACTACAATATTCCTCATACACTGGCGGAAAGTGAAAAAAGAACACCAAGAAGGAGACGTCCGATACCAACGAAATTTATACAGCATAATAACGGAATACAGAGGATAACGTGATCAAAACATTATGGCAAAATACAGCTGTATTTGCTGGTAAACTGAAAAATAACATTTCCATGTAACATGGTTAGTACAAGGTTGAACCGCCATGAACTGCATCCCACTGCGCAATTCTGGCATGGAGTCTGCTGTACAGATGTTGGATATAAGTTTGGGGTATTGAGTTCCAAGCATCCTCAACCTGGACGTGTAAATCGGGGATGGTCGTGGCTGGCCGTGGAGACCGGATAATTTGTTGTCCCATAAAATCCCACACGTGCTCAATGGGGGACAAATCCGGTGAACGAACAGGTCATGTAAGTTGTCTCACACCCTGAAGTGCATGTTGCGTTGCACGTGCCGTGTGTGGGCGTGCGTTATCTTGCTGGAAAACACCATGATGAACCGACCTTACAAATGGCACAACAGGCTGAATGATGTTGTTGATGTAGGAGGTGCTGTTTAACGTACCCGGTACAAACACTAGTTGTGTACGGGAGTGATAGCTGATCGCTCCCCACACCAGGAGACGTCAATACTATCTAGATTAGTACCTTAGAATTTTTTTTTTTTTTTGTATGTACGTCAATACTATCTAGATTAGTACCTTAGAAATTTTACTTGAATTTTTTTTTTAAATTTCTGACAAAATAAATATTCTTTTATTACATACGTTGGGGAATCACTTGAGCCCAAAACAAAACAAAAAAAATCTATTTCTAACAATTTTTTTTTTAACAAAGTTCTGTTTGGATATGCACAAAATTTATAAACATAATTGTAATCTGCATTTTAAATCTAAAATTTCAGACAAACTTTATGTTCACAAGTAAATTCATTGAAAAGTTGTAAACGAATATGCACACCAAGCAGCAGCACTAAACTGAAACAGAAAATGCCAATTTCCATAAAATTTCACAAAATTTTAAAAATCTGTAAGAAACAAAAAAAAAAAAAAAAAAAAAAGAGAGAGAGAGAGAGAGAGAGAGAGAGAGAGAGAACACTAAATATCTCTCCTCATTGTTTGGATACATTGCATCACATTTTGTTAGAATTAACATTAAAAAACAAAATCTGCAAAATTTTAGGGCTTTCAATAATTTTTTTTTTTTACACATAGTAGTACACGATGGCAGTTCACTACAGAAAAAGTTTTTACAAAATTTTTGCCAAATTACTAACAAAAAAAATACCATATTTTTTTTTCAAAAATTTCAAAATTTTACACGAATTATTTTTTTATGGCAAAACTACAAATTTCCCCTCTTAGATTTTGTTACATATAATAGTATAATATTAGTACCTTGTCATAGAAAACAAATTCTTTAGGGTTCACTTTCAAAACCAATACTTTTATCTAAAAGCTTTTTTTCAGCAAAATTCCTGTTCAGAGAGCAATAAACAGAGAAACATGAAACATATAACAAATTGCATGACATGTGTAGAATCTGCACTTTAAAAGCTAAAATTTAAGACCAATTTTAGGTTCCCAAGTTAATTTGTTCAAGAGTTATAAAAGAATATACTCATTAACAAACCCTTTTAATTGAAGCAAAAAATGGCATTTTGTAGAAAATATCTCGAACTTTGAAAATCTGTAGAGAAAAAACTATAAGAGATAGAACACTAAAACTTGGGGGTTTTCAGTTTTCCATGGTAAACTTACTTTGAGGGAAGTTTCATGAAAATCCGAGACAGTGGGTTAAATGGCTTGTTTGAATTGACATGGATTAATGACTCAATTGCGTTTTACCCGACATCTCTACTTCTAAATGTCAGAATTGAAAAATTCTTCCTGCATCGGATACAGTTCTTGATCGGAAATGTTTTGCATATACAGGGTGATTCATAAAGAAGTATACAGTTTCAACGCACTATAAAACAAGAACAATGTCAGATACTTTATGTTACCTGTAACAGAATTGTAGGGGAGTGTTTCAAGTTTTTTAGAGACAGTCACAGATGTTCTGTGTGTGCACCCTTAGTCACATGACACACATCAAACCGGTAATCCATTTCCACCCAAACACCAGGTAAGAATTATGAAAAATACAATTCATGAGGCAACCTTATGGGTTGTCTTACGTTATAAAAATGCTTTTGATTAAAATATACATAATATCTAAGGTATTTTACCTGATATTTCAAAGTATTTCGCACGTTGTTTGCTCTGTGAGGCACGTGCTCCTGGCCCGAGAGGTCCTTTATGTTACGGACCTTTGGTTAGTTATGAAAAAAAATGTTTGTAGAAATAAAGCAGTTAGGTTATATATTTTCAGTTCCACATTCATTCATTCATTCGTATAATCAAACGTTTAAAATTTACTATTAATTTTTCTACTAAAATCTTTTAATTAATAGTAAATTTTCAACGTTTGATTGTGTGAATGAATGAATGTGGAACTGAAAATATATTACCTAACTGCTTTAAAAATCAATAGTAAATTTTAAACGTTTGATTGTGCGAATGAATGAATGTGGAACTGAAAATATATAACCTAACTGCTTTATTTCTACAAAAAAAAAAAAAAAAAAATTCATGACTAACCAAAGGTCCGTAACGTAAGGGACCTCTCGGGCCAAGAGCACGTGCCTCACAGAGCAAACAATGTGCGAAATACTTTGAAATATCAAGTAAAATACCTTAGATATTATGTATATTTCACAAGGTAAGATATCTGAATCAAGTGCAGTGATAGTGGCTGTGATATGATATCAGCTCTGCTAGATCAACAGGAAGGGGAAGGGCAAATACCTTGTCCTTTATGTACCCCCACAGGAAAAAGTCACAAGGTGTTAAGTCAGGACTCCTGGGTGGCCATTGGGTCAGTGACATGTTGTAGTCCGCGGCTCGTCCAATCCATCGGCGAGGAGGATGTTCATCGACTGACTAGTCACGTGACGTGTGCTCTATCGCCTACGTCACTTCCCTCAGTAGCGGGACACAAACTTTATGAGTACATCTACCTAACGGTTCGCAGTTGTGGTTCGTGTCTTCAACTGTTACTGTTTTATAGCATCTGAAAACTGTATACTTCTTTATGAATCACACAGTAGTTTCTTATTTTTGGTAAGGAATGGTTTGGCCACCAGGGGGTATGAATGTTTATTTCTGCTTCTGTTGTATTTGCAGTAAAATCTGAGCTTCTGAAAACTCGATTGAAAAAATTATTTCGTGAACCAATACCGCTCACCTCAGGAAACATTTGATATTTTAAACAGGAGGTATTCTTATAGTTTCCCCACTAGGGGCATAGATGTATATCTTATTTTCGTCGGTATCTCTAATTCATATATTTTCCACTAGGGGGCACAAATATAAATTGTTTTTCCTGATATCTCTGCTTCTAAAACTCTGATTTGAAAAATTCTTCCTGCACATGATACAGCTCCTGATGGTTAATGTTTTTGTCATTATGCTATCTAATTTTTAGTAAGGAATGGTTTGGCCACCAGGGTATAAATGTTTGCAGTAAAATCTGAGCTTCCAAAAACTCGATTGAATTTTTTTTTTTTAATGAACCGATACCCGCTCACCTTAGAAAATCTTTTCAGAATACTTCATTCTTAAAATAATGCATAGTTTTTCCAACTGGGACATAGATGTATACCTTACTTTTGTAGATATCTCTGCTTGTAAGAGTCCAATTTGAAAAACTTTCTTTGCTAGAGTGAGTTTCTGCTGTGAGATCTTTCTCATATAATTGCAATTTTTTCTTAACACACAAGTTTGCCACTAGAGAGCGTAAGTTCACATTTTGGTTTACAGCAACATCTGCAACCAAGGTAGGTAGAATGAGAGAGGTAGGTCAAAGGTTGTAAACAAACAGCAGGTGGTCTCTCCCCGCAGAGGCCTGTGATGTATGTTGGTCCCCAGCAGTCTTCGGGTGTGGTGGTAAAGAATGGTGACATGTGTGATTCTTAGTTCAAATTAGAAGCTTTTAAGAATACATAAGCGGAATTTCTAAAATAGGAATTACAGAATTAAAACAAAACTTATCGATTACTAAAACTTAAAAAAAGGAAACAATGGAGGGAAAGTTTAAAGTTCTAACTCCCTGGAATTCAATGCACGTGCTTGGTTTTTTCGCTTCATTAAGTTTTGTTGGTTGACGTTAATATATTTCATACATCAAACAGATGTCATCGCTCTTTCCACGTTTATAAGTGAGTCACAGAAAAATTCTCATTGGCCGCCACCGGGAATCGAACCCAGGGTCTTTCAGTTACACGCCGGATATGCTTCCACTGCGGCCTCGAATTCCTCCAGACTCACACACACTAACTGTCAAGCCAATTTGGCAGGTTGCTTCTTGGAGCCCCGAACAATGCTGGGGATTCACCAAAGATGGTAAACAGCAACTGAACAAATAATTAGAAGGAGAATGAATAATGAATACAGACATTTGACGTGGACGAGGAACAGGCCTCGCAAATGTCGGTTGCCAATTGCCAAATGATGACTAGATACTTCGTAGTGGCTAGTAATTTTTTTAGTATAGTAGCCAATGACGGCGAGTAGATGTTTCCCCCAAGTGAGCAACTATTTTGTCCAACTTTTCCCCCACTAGGACTCAGCAATGTATCAAAACATATGCACCACAGCAGCCTCGATATTCACATGTCTCAGTCTGAGACATGATACTCATGACCGCGCACATCTCCGATTTAGTTTCTTAGGGCGTCTTGTTCCAGACGCTACATCGGGGTATTTGCTCATCGGGAATTCGCCTGCCAGGCAAGTAATCACGGACATTGTAGCTTCATGAGCGATCCCATCCAAAGTCCTATCACAATGTTTAAACAGGCTTCTTATCGGGCCTCTGCCGACGATGCTATTAAGATACTGCGTGTTCCACACGTTGGATCTCGGAAATTCACCACAGCTTAGGAACAATAGGAAGTATGTGGCACAGTTTTTTTTATGTGAATACGTCTTTAAAATCAGACCAGTACTAGGTGGCCAGTACAGAAAGTTGAGCATTACGAAAAAATGGTCATTGAGTTCGGTCTAATAATTTCTATATTATCAACGCGAACCAAACCAACCTAGTGTCATTCGATAGCTAAGGGAATAAAGACTTGTTAGTGATCTTTAGTTATTGCACAGCGATAGGGGCGCTGTGCTGCGCCTCGCCAACTTCTATTCTAATCAGTATAACTCGGCACTGCAAAGCGCTACGACGTCGAAATTGGTCTCAAACAAAAGTTAACGTTGAGATCTGTCGCTTTAAAACATTAGAAGTCAAATACAGTGTTGGTTGTGAAACTTTAGATCGAAGTTGAAAATGTTTTAAAATTTCCCAATGTCGGCATATACTCGTCGAAAAGCCAAGCAGAAAAATATCGAATGTAGGCTACGTGGAAGAGCAACTCATCAGCTTTCGATAAACACCGCAATGTCCACGGCAGAAAACAGGAGAAAGTATCGGGAGCGAAAGAAAATTGCTGTGGCGCAGCGCACGAGCACTTCGGCGGCAGCGATGCACTAGCCCATTCACGTGAAGCATCAGTAATGAACCTCATAAAACCCAGTAATTGGGCATGTCTGAATAGTGACATTTTAAATGACTTAATGATCATTAGATGCAATGGCACTTCAATTGAAGATTTTGATCCTCAAAATGCTATTCAATTGTGGTGGGCAGATACCTTTTGATGGGAAGATCAGACACAGTACATATCAGTGGTAAACTGTATCAACATTATTAGTGTTACTTTATGTATATATCCAGACCTGCCAACTGTTACGATTTTATCATATTTAGTACGATAAATCATGCAGCAGTACGCTAATACGACTTTGTAGCCCAAAATACAATTTTTTTAAATAGTCATGCCCCCCCCCATCATTTTGCCCCTTTTCAGACAGAAGCCTTGTAGCAAAACTGCGGGGACAGGCAACATACGTCGCAGATTTATTTTGGTCCTGCAGACAAAAACATCCCCAGAACCCCATTAAACCATCTTGCAGACTCCCTATTATAGATGCTAGTTTTCCGCCTTTCAAAAATTTCTTAAACAGAAGTGCGGCATAATGAGGATTTCTTCCGTAATCGTAAAAAAATTTTCTCGCGAAGGATGATGTACGTCGCAGAATTATTTTGTATTCACCCCCGCAGAAGAATCGCAGTGACGTACATCACACGTTTATTTTGTACTCAACCCCGTAGAAGAATCGCGGCGACGTACATTGCAGGTTTATTTTGTACTCATTCCCGTAACAGAATCACGACGATGGCCGAAGTACGTCGCAGATTTATTTTGTACCCACCCCCGTAGAAGAATCGTGGCGACGGCCGACGTACATCACAGATTCATTTTCAACTAATCCTCGTAGCAGAATCGTGGCGGCGGCCGACGTACATCGCAGATTCATTTTCAACTATTCCTCGTAGCAGAATCGTGGCGACAGCCGATGCCCATCGCAGATTTATTTTGGTCCTACAGACGAAAACGACATCCCCAGAACCCGATTAAACCGTCTTCATACCTGCCAACTTTTACGCATTTTAACTGTTCTTTACAATTTTACGCATAGATCGCTTTTTTATTTTTTTTATTTTTACACACACACAGTAGCTCGTAAAGAATCGCCAGGATTGAAAAACGATTTATTGCAGCGTGTTCTCCAAACAATTCTCTACAAACGATGTAAATTTCGTACTTTTGTGTTTTTAATACGTTTTTGTGCTGCGAGCTAGGAAAGTAAGAGGAGTCACCAAATTTCTAAAACAGCGGCAGCAGTTACTTTTTTTTAGAATAGAGAGATTTCTGTGTATATATATATATATATATTTTAATCTTCCTTGGGAACCGGTTTTCCAGCCGGAAGAACTTTTCTTCCGGATTTTTGAAATTTTCTGTATTTTTTGCTAAAAATATCCATATAAATAAAATATATAAGAGATGGGAATTTTGCACCATTGTGCGCCAAAACACCTGTACCACCATTGTCATCGTCGAGACGTCAGCACAGTAAATTATCTGTGCATACCGTTCCGCTTGACGCTGAAAAGATCATGCAGTAGGAAGAAAGATTCAGAGACTCCAACTACTGCAGATTTTACATAGTTATTATAGCAATCGTCTGTCCGCTACGGACGACGGAAAAGAGTATGCTATGATAATCGTCGGTCCGCTACGGACGACAGAAAACATAAGAGTATGCTATGGAAATAGTCGGTCCGCTACGGACGACGGAAAACATCGAGTATGCTATGATAATAGTCGGTCTGCTACGGACGACGGAAAACAGAGTATGCTATAAAAATCGTTGGTCCGCTACGGAAGACGAAAAACGTTGACTATGCTATGATAATCGTCAGTCCGCTAAGGACGACGGAAAACATCGAGAATGGTATGGAAATCCTCGGTCCGCAACGGAAGACTGAAAACGTCGAGTATGCTATGGAAATTGTTGGCCCACTACGGAAGACGGGAAACATCAAGTATACTATGGAAATCGTCGGTCCGCTTTGGACGACAGAAAACGTCGAGTATGGTATCTTTTTTTTTTTTTTTTTTTTGATTGGAGGTTTAACGACCACTGTGAGCAACTCAATGGGCTATAAGCAGTCGCCCGTCCCTAATTTAGGGTCACTGGTTCCAGGGAAGGGAGAGAGCCAGTGCCGTAAGACAAACACAACATCCATGCCTCACCGGGATTCGAACCCGTACCCCTTACGGACGAATGATCAGAGGCCATCGCTTAGACCACTGCGCCACCGGGGCGGCAAGTATGGTATCAAAATGTGATATAATTTGTATTATAAATCGAAAAATTATCTAATGCATAAATATTTGCATTTACTTTTACTTATACATAGTTAAATTCAGTATAAATGTTGTTTATGCATAGTTAAAAATTCACTAGAAACGTCGTTCGTTCATAGTTTAAAAAATCATTAGAAATGTCGTTCGTGCACGATTTTGCACATTAGAATTTCCTCAGGTTGGCAGGCAGGCCCTGATTACCAACTAGGCAGGGCCCCCAAAATCCCAGTATCCCCCCCCCAGCTTTTTTTTGTTTTGGTTATGTTTTTTACTTTTTAGGTTTTTCGAGAATGTATACCACGAAGTAAGGAACGACATATGCTGCAACTGACATGGAATTACCCCACTACCATTTGATTTCGAACTAACGTTCTCATCAGGTAGCCTACGTACCAACAAGTGGTTGCATCGACATACGTCGGTGTGTTTATGAAGGTGGTTGGGGTAAAACGCTTGGCGAAAGAAACCACACGCGGGAAAGCTTGTCTGCTGGTCATAATCCCCGTTTGAAGACAAAATAGGAATAGCGGGGGTATTGCTCAATACAACGATAGTCCATGTGAAATGTGTATACGTAGGTTTAGCAGAGAGAGAAAACTGAAAAGAGCGAACAAAAAGGTATCCAT
Organism: Macrothele yani; assembly: GCA_039090855.1. Taxonomy (NCBI): domain Eukaryota; kingdom Metazoa; phylum Arthropoda; class Arachnida; order Araneae; family Macrothelidae; genus Macrothele; species Macrothele yani. The sequence continues at coordinate 154,905,692 of CM077011.1, forward strand.
CGGAAAGTGTAGTACCAAGCCACCATCCATTCGTAGAAGTAGGATCGGAAGAGGATGAAGTTTTAACTTCAGAAATTCCTAAAACAAAAAAAAAACAAAAAAGACGAGAACCGTCCCAACATAAGACCAACAGATATATTCATAAAAAAAAAAAAAAACCCGGTAAGCATGCGAAGTCGTCGCATAACAGAACCTCAGGTATAAGTGTAGGGTAATTAAATTTTCAGTAAATAAGACAGCAACATATAGAACATTATATAATAACAAAAGTGTAGGCAGAAAACTGTCCTGAAAAAATATAGAGGTACTATTGACAATGGGATTATCATTTTGCTGTAGGGGCCCCGCAACACTTACTGTGCCTAGGGCCCCATAAAACCTTAAGTGTGCCCTGTCGGCAGGTATGCATCTTGCACTCCCTAAGATGCAAGTTTTCCGCTTCTCAAAATTTCCGAAAACGGAAGTTAGGCGGAGTGAGGATTTCTCCCGTAATAGTAATTTTTTTAAATAATTAACAACATAAGTGTTTGCTGATTAGATTTAATTAGTTTCTCAATAAAATTTTGATGTAGGGAAAAAAAATCCCTACATTCTCATCAAGAATTTATATAGCTGAAATAGGCATGCGTCGTGTTATGATTTTTCTATCCGAGTGTTATGTTTTTCGGTTCTGAGAGGTTGGCAGGTCTATATATTCTAGCTTTTATCCCTTTGTTTTAAATATTATTAAAAGAAATCAGACATCTAAATTCAATGACCTCTCAAAAATAAATTATGTATGTGTAAATTAAAATAGTAAGTAATGATATTACAGCACTGAAAATAAATTATCAAAAAATCAATCATTTTGGAACAAAAGCATTTCCAATATTTGCAGTCAATCTAATGATCCTATGCAGTAACTGCTCTGCATCTGTTTTTTACACTTTCCAACCGTAGGTTGAAGAAGCGTATATGCTCCATCTTTTTCAGTCCGTCTGTCCGTCCGTCGGCACAATAACTCACGTAAAAATGGTTCGATTTTGATGAAATTTTAGTATGTGGTAGGGGACCACCAGGGGACGAACCCTATTGAAAATGGGTCAAGTGGGTCAAAGGTCACGCCATAAGAGCGGGATCCATTTCATTGCCTTTATGCGTCATAACATGCGTAAATATGGTTCGATTTCGATGAAATTTTAGTATTTGGTAAGGAACCACCTGGGGACGAACCCTATTGAAAATGGGCGAAATGGGGTCAAAGGTCAGGCAGGACATAAGAGCAGGATTTGTTCCATTGCTCTTATGCGTCATAACTTGCGTAAAAATGGTTCGATTTCGATGAAATTTTAGTATGTGGTAGGGAACCACTGGGGACGAACCCTATTGAAAATGGGCGAAATGGGGTCAAAGGTCAGCACACTGGAGTGGGATCCATTCCATTGCCCTTGTGCATCATAACTTACCAAAAAATGTTTCGATTGCGACAAAACGTTATGTTGTTCCGTAGGTATAGTGAACTGGTTTTGTTGAAAATCAACGAAATGGGGTCAAAGGTCATTGCACAAAAGCAAGATTTATTCCACAGCCATTATTCTCATAACTTGCGCTTCTATTGCGACAAAACTTTAGTATGTTATTCTTGAGGTGTACTGAACCGGTTCTGTTGAATATCATCGAAATAGGGTCAAAGGTCAGGACACAGGAGCGAGATTTATTCCACAGCCATTATCCTCATAACTTGAGTAATAATTTCTGGTATGTTGGAAAGCGTATCATAATCAATGCAATGCATTGCATGATTTTACTAACTTGTTATGAAGTTAATGGGGGAAGGTGCCTCTCATTAGGAAGAAAAAAACAAAACAAAACATGCACACATTTAATTTCATATAAACCTAAGTGGAGAAGTTTATTTTATTTTATTTTTAAATTCCGTATGGCCCATAGATTTTGTCATTTGGCTAGTAAAATGTTTATTCCACTAGCCACAGTGGCTAGTAGAAATTTCAGAAGTTTCGCAAAGGCTGACCAGGAACATCAAACAGGTAATCGCTGAAACTTTTCATGTTTATACGAAAAGTGCTCCTGCTTTCGCATAGGTTTTAACAACACCCACATCAACTTTGGGAAAGTTTCATTTCAATTTAAGTTTTTTAAGTTTGTTGATAGCCTGTTGGAATTTATATATGCCAGCCAGCTCCATGAAATTCTGAAAAAAATGATTCAAACTGTTTGACAGTTTCTATTCTAATGTTGTTTGGTATCATTAGCCCACCTCTTGTTAAAATCTCAATCTAGACTTTATTTTGGTTCCCTGTTAGGCAGGAAATGTTCCCAATTCTTTACTTTTTTTTTTTATTATTTACTTTTTTTTGTGTGTGTGTGTAAGACGAAAGGCTAAATATCCAGCAAAATAGCATATGGCTTATGCCTTTTCAGGATTAGCAAAATTGTAAGTATTAATAGACACATTACATTGTCCATCTCACCGGCGTTCGAATTTTCTGCCTTGTCTTGTGCTTCCATTAAATTAAAATTGGTGCTTATTATTTTGTCTTTGTCACAGGGCCTGGGGAGAAATTTCATTGTGGGCACTAGAAAATAAATCTCATATTTTAATGAAATCATTACGTGAAAAATGCCGTTTGTAAAGAACACACATGAAAACTGTCCTAAAGACATAATGATTATCTCACAGAAATACATACGGTCTTTAGGCTTAAAAAGAAAACTGCATAGCGAATATTTTCACATTCCGAGTATTTTTGTGTAGGAAATGTTAAGGACTCTCCTAAAATAAATTCGTAAAAACAGTTTTCTTTTTTTCCCATACACATGTTGGAGTAATTGATTTTTTTTTATTTTGTTAAATGTAAGTATTTGCTTTATTATACACAAATTGTTGAATATATTAAAGTAGGGGCCCGCAAAATGATAAAGACTTAATTTGTTATTTCAATAATGCGGAAAACATTAAGGTGGTTACAATAATCATTTGAAATATCTGTATGGTGAAGGGCAATAACCTATTCAAAAGGGGGAGAGGGGTGGAAACAAAAAACTTAATAAAAATCTTAAGGGCTATTGACTCCAAAACTTACAAAAAAAAATAATTACAAAAAATTCTACAAAAAGTGATTTTGTTTTTTTCTCTTAAAGTGTGGGGCCCAGGGGCGCGCCCCAGTTGCCTTTATGTTGCAGCCAGCCCTGCTTTGTTTTTAACGTTGCCATTTGCCGGCAGCGGAAGCTTTGATCCAAGCAGTACCATTTTCCGCCTGTGCTTGAAATCAGTTGGTAACGGATGATTGTAAAATTATTCTTTGATTAAATAAAGAAATAAAAACTACCTTGATCTGAAAACGAGTTCACGATACCAAGTGAACGTCCGCACTGTGGAGAGGGAGCGTTGGACAGCTCCAAGAAGGTTCGACTGATGTCACCGATTCCTGGAACCCTAAGCCAGAGTGGGTTGGGCAAACTCATTGACCTACCTTCTCTCATTCTAAATACCTTGATCTGCAACGAGCAGCCTCACTTTGCATGCATTTTCTCCCTTACTCAGTACCAGGGTGGGAAATTAAGAAAAATTGGCATAGACAAAATCGCGCCTATAAGCTAAAATTCTAGGCGCAAATCTTAAAATACCATATGTAGAATCTGTTTTTCGAGTGAAAAGCATATAACAGGTATGCTCACATGCATTTAAAAGAAAATGTGAATTAATTAAATATGGGGCATTTGGGAAATCTTATGTTTGAAATTTGATTTATGTGAATAAAACATTTTGTGCACGGGGTTGGGGAGGGATAATTTTTACATTTTTAACCAGATTTTATCAAAACTCATTGTAAACTGCAGTTTAAAACTCTTACTTTACCAGTAAAATGTTCTTTATTTCCTCCATCACATGTATAAAAGAAGTACAATGAACACCAAAACTACATTGAAATTTGCTGTATTTTCATAATTTGGAGATTGAGGTCCACCATATTTAGCTTCCTGTACTTAAACTGCATGCATGAATTAAAATATTTCTCAAATTCCACAGATTTGTCAGTTTGAAAAAAAAAATGCAGAGGGGAAAATCTTTAATTGTGCAGAGCTCATCAGCTACACTACATGAGTCACAGAAATTAACCCATACTTAGTCCCTGTACGTCAAAAATTGTAACTATGCTATAATAACCGAAAGTTATATAAATTTTCCAGACACCTTTCTATGCATATGTGTCACAAATCAACCTTCCGTTGGCATTTGGAGTCTTAGAAGACCCAGATCTTTGATTACTCCATTGACTGTTGTATTTTTTAACGCCATTTCGTGACTTTCATTTATCTCGTACGAAGCAAAAAACCTTTAGTGATTATAAATATTATGTAACTGATAAGTGTTACATATTTTACCTTGGGATCATATATGACCACAGAGGTACTGTGTGTGTACATAAAATTAGAGGAACTTAGGAAAGTTAATGAATGTTTCACTAATACCCACCAAAATATCTAAAAATATTTGTAATTGTAAGAAATCATTGAATTTTGAAACTGTGAAACTGAACATTTAGAAGATACTTTCCTGGAAACGGAAGTAACCCAGATCTTCAATTTCTTTTAAATTTGTGCAGTCATGAATTTGCGCCCGCGCTCAAAATACTTGTCATTTGTCGCAGAACAAAAAGTTATGGTTGCATTTTGCGCCCGCTATTTTCCCACCCTGCTCAAGTACTGTGTGGGGGCCAAGGCTGCTTGTATCATTCAGAGACCCTCCCTGTAATGTGGTTGAATCAGATATGAAAATGTGATTGGTTCTTTTCCCTTTGTCCCTTGCAGTGATTTAGATGTGCTTTACCACAGATTTCTCAGGGCTTAAAATTCAAATTTGAAATGGAAGAGAACCTCCCCACTTGTGTTTGTAAATGGAGGGGATTGAAAATTTCAGGTGGGGAGTTTTGAATATGTGACTTAATAATATTAAAAAACTCTGGGAAAACAATAGTAATTTTTCAAACAATATAAGCTATACTTGATCTTTGAATCAGATCAAAATATTTACTATATTCAATCTAATACAAATTACCATGATGGATTTTACAAAACTAGAGTTGTGTGTTTTGCAGTACATTGAAATCATAAAACTGTGCCTGAAGTATAATATGTCTGTCTTTCATACCTTGCCACAGTTAGAAATAAAACAACAGCTGATCAAAGCTTGCTAAGGGTTTAATCTGGCCCAATTTCAGAAATATGCATCAAGACTTTTGTTTAGCTCAGTGAATCTCTAAATTTTGACTGAATTCTGTTTTGTGTGCTAAAGCTGCATTCACATCGTACATTTGTTAAATGCAACACAAGACTTACTTGCAAAAGAAACTTTTGACACTAATGGATATGTGTGCAGATGGTTGCTTATAAAACTCTTAGAAAACTTTGGACATTGGCCCACATACTCTTCTGACTTCATTTCTTACACCATGTTTGAATAGTGAATATTCTATAACTGCATCTTCATTTTTCGAGAAAGAAAAAAAAAAAAAACTGGTCTGTCAGGCTTTTAAACAACTGTACCAAAACTTGTGTGTGTGTGTGTGTGTGTGTGTGTGTGTGTGTGTGTGTGTTGTTTCACAGATTCAGATTCTACATGCTCAAACTTAAAAAAGAGTTACATTGTGGCAGAAGGAAAATGGGTCATTCCGAAAAAAAAAAAACGTAAAAACCATGTCCAAGAAAGTACGATTTTTTTTTTTAAAATAATGGTGGGGTTTTCAAGGTAGCTGTGTTTGTTTCTTGTTTCTTATTTTATTTTGTCCAGTCACAAATCTTTTATAAAGTGCTAGATCAAGTACAGTAATTTTACAGCAATTGTTGTTTATAGCTGGACAGAGAAAATCTTTTGTCCCAAGCTCAAATTTATGAGGTTCAAAGAAGTTTCCTATTGGATGGCTAACAGTTATAAATTGTTATTTGACTTGTATGTAAGAAAACTTCTAGTAATAAAAAACATTGACAAAAAACATTCAAAAAATTTTTGTGTGTGTGATAACTGTTTTTATGTGTGTGTCCCATACTTTATTCAGCTCTGTTATGTCCACTCTGTTACAGCAAATTAGAAAAAATATTTTGAAATTACATTAAAGATGACACCACCACTGAAGTTCCTGAAGGATTTTGTGTTCACTGCCTGTCAGCCGTATTGGATTAAATCCTCAAGAACAAAGTAAGATGCATTTCATGTCTGCGATTACCTTTAATACATTGAGTTCACTCTGTTACATTAATATTTTTATCTTACAAATGTTTCAAAATGAAATAAATCCTTGACAGATAGTACATGACCAATAGCTGTTTATTAGTCTAAAGTTACTAATCGTTACTTGAAATTTTCAACCTACAATGATGCTTTTAAGGTTAGTCGTCTACTCTGTTACATAAGGAATTTAACAGAGTGGACAATTTTTAACAAACATACAATTCCTTTTACTATAAAAGCCATTTAAACATTTAATTTATATTTTAATTTTTAGTAATATTTTGTGCATGTAATCTGATACTCAAAGATAATTTTTTTTTCAGATAATGCCGAAAGAGCGCAATGCAGAGCGACAATGCCGTTACCAGGAGAGGCGGAAACAAGATCTCCAGCAGGAACAAGAAAAAAGATCTTGAAAGGTATGTGAGGATAAATGCTGATTGATAACTTTAGTTAAGATGTAAAAGTAGTTTTAGGTTTAATATTTATAATTTTCCATTTCTACATCATTTTACATAAACAACATGTTTTAAAACCCAGAAATGTTCCTTTCCCTTTAATGTTTTTCACTTATCCATGATTTTCTCTGAGCTCTAGAAAAGATTTATGAACATTCTGTTGTATTTTATTTTTTAACTGCCACAATTATTTGAATTTTAAAATTTTCTTTCAGATATCATTCCAAAAGAAAAGCAATACATGCATTAAGTGGATGGTCACAGAGAGCACAACGAAAAAGTGGACAGAAGTTAAGAAGAGTCGAAGAGCTAGAGTTACACCAGACCAAAAACTTAGTGAGGAGCAAGTAACAAGCATGCCCACAGCAACACGCCCTTTCGCACATCTTTTAGTAACAATATTCAGAAGCAAAAATTAAAATACAACAAACATAGATATAAGAAGTATAGGAAAAGAGTTTTTCGTTCTCAAAATAAAGGTTAACATGATTCCTAAAAAAATCGATCTTACACCAAGGTCCAAAACAAAAATATTGCTCAAACGATGTTTTTAAAGGCAAGCAGAAAGATGTTAACAAAAAAAAAATGCCCGGAATTTGTTCATACGCTCAACATTATTACACTCTTTGAGAGAGAATTATTTTTTACGCTGTTGTAAGAAGACAAAAGCCATGCTATGTTCCATTTTAGCTTCAGAAATTGTAAAAAAGTATAAATGCATGCAAGAACTCAGATTTAAATGCTTTGGTTTAAAAGGACAACTAATCTGTACCTAAAAAAAATCCACAATATAAAAAAAATGCATTTTTTTTGTTACTGAGATGATATAAGCAGAGCTACTGTTGGTAAAAAAGAAATGGTAACTAAAAGGAAAGATAAAAAGTAGAAAAGATATCATCTTGATACAGTTTCTAATCTTCACAAAAAGTATATAAAAGAGAGAAAAATGTAGCTATCAGATATTTGCTGGTTATCACCCATTCAATGTATTAATAAGCCTCTTCAGAGAATGAAATGTCTAATGAAAAATGATTAGGTCTAATGAAATGTCACTGGGCGAAGGCTGTGAAGAAAGAATTGAGGAAGAGACTACAAAAGAAATTGCACCAAATAACATCAAAGCCGGGAAACCACATGTAGGCAGGATTTAAAGCAGATGGTACTGTGCGTACATTAATGTACAGGTATGTTGTAGTTGCACAGGGAGAAATGGATGATGATGGAGAAGTAAAAGTGATGAATTTGCTGTTAATGATAGTGGGAAGCTATTCCGAGCTGATGATGAGGACATTTCCTACATCTATTATAACCAAATAATTCAAATTTTACCTGAACCCAAATTTAAATTGCAGGGTGGTCGTCTGTACTACGAGTTTCCATACAATGTGGAATGTGGATGTATATCAGAAAGCTTAAGATTCTTTTACATAAAAGATTTATTAATTCACTAATAAACAACAAACTAAAGATTAAGAGTTTTTTCATTTATTTAAAATACCTAATCCAGTGGTGTATTTCCAATGGAACAAAGTTGTCCACTCTGTTACAGGAGGTTGTTTTGGCATTCCAGGGTAAAACAGCTAAAATACTGTGAATTAAAAGTGTCCACCTGTTTTAAGATCTATATTACTTATTTAAAACATAAGAAACATGGTTATGTAAATTGAACACATAACAGCAAAATTAACTTTTTCCTTGTATTATGCCAAAATCTGCAACAAAGTGGACTATAATATCATAAAAAAGTATAATCTATACGTATGGTAAACCTGATTAATATGTATGATAAATACATATGTATTTGCATACATTTATTGCAAAAAAAAAAAATTTAAATGAATAATTACCACAGAATAATCAGAAGTTATTTGTGTAACAGAGTGGACAAAATCTTCCACTTCTCATCAGAAAAAAAAAAAAAAAATCACTATTACTTGATTGACAAAACTAAATTTTATACTATGATAAAGTACACACTCTTGGTTATCATTGAAGCATCAAGTTATTACATAAATATAATTTTCAAAAAAAGATTTTTGAAACCTCAAATTTACACTTTTTTTCGGAATGACCCAAATCTAGTCTATCTCAATCGCAAAAAGATAAACCTTCACTGTGCAAGTTTAGTATTACAAGGGTCAACTAATTTATTATTTTTGAACAAGTTTCCCTTCATCTTTGAAAAAAAAAAAAAATCTTCTTGAATACTATGTATAAGATGCCTACAGTTCACATAATTGAGACTTGGTTGATTCAATCATTCTTCTGATATGAATGTCCAGTTTTCCCTTTGAAACTTTTTATGGAGGGAAAATAACATTTAACAATAATTCAGGACAGTGGGAACATCGCGGGGAAAAAAAATTACGATTACGAAAAAATCTTCGCTCCGTCCGACGTCAGCTTTCAGAAATTTTCCCTCCATTTTCAAGCTGAAACACAATCAGTCATCGAACAAAAACATATTTTACAATAATACTGAGCAGACGGAATATCGTGAGAAAAAAAAATTATGATTACAGATTAAATCTGCAGTTCGTCTAACTTCCATTTTTGAAAGTTTTGAAAGATGATATTCCGTCTCCAGCCGGACCCCCGCCCGCTGCCACCCCCTTATCTCTTCAGGGTTTTTTTCATCGTCCTCGAAAACGACACAAATGATGTCAACAAAGTCAGAGTTCCTCGAATCCGTGGAAGAAACTCATGCCTAAAGTTTACAAGGAAATTTTTGCTCCATCGAACTTCCGTTATTGGAAGCTGAAATACAAACATTTAAGCAATAAATTTATATTTAATAACAACACTGGACAGAGGAAACTTCACGAGAACAAATTACGATTGCGGGAAAAAATTTTCACTCTGTTTAACGAAAATAAAACATTATTTCAGTTGGGTATTTTTGCATCAATCCTCGAGTATAATCGAAATGTGGCAAAAAAAAAAAAAAAGCGGAATCCCGCGAATACGAAGAATCTCATGCCCAGGGTTGGCATGTTTTTACCACAGAGGAAAAAACTGTGGAAAAAAACCATGATAAAAACCATCCTGGCAAAAATACGTTTTTGTCAATTTTCGCCATTTGTGCAAAAAAAAAAAAAAAAAAAAAAAAAACTTTTGATGGGTTCCATTTCACCTCAGGCAGGGTCGTACCATCATGGTCTCAGATTTCTCTGAAAAAATTAAAGTGTGTTCCTTGACTAAAATAAGCAGACCTACATTTTTTTCTTTCGGCAAAATTTTTTTCCCTTCGAGATAGAGGGTTTCAAATCTTGCACCATCAAACAAGCTCGCTAGAAAATGGTTGTTTTTCCTAACTTTAGCGAGTCATTGCAGCAAAATTAAAAAATCTTGTTCTGGTATTTTTTTTTACATTGTGTGTATAATATATAATAATATATGGTGCTAATATTTTTTACAGATCGTATGATTAACTTTTTAAAAAATCGTAAACTTCGTGATTTTTAAGATTTTTTTAACAGGTGCGGATGGAATTTTTTTCTATACTCTTTTTTTTTTAGTAAAGACATACAAAGGTGCACTTTATTTGCAATTTTTTATGTATCTGTGAAACTGCTAGTTTTCTGCATTTCGGCAGTGTTAAAAACAACCGATTTTGAAAAATCTCTAATTTTGCCAACGATTTTCTCAAAAAAAAAAAAAAAAAAAAACATTTTTGAAAATTCTGAAAATTAAATCACTGTTTTATTATCAACAGGAGAATATCTGTGTAAATTTTCACAGACCTAAAAACGCCTGTTTCTGAGTTAGACGCGTTTGAAAGCGTATGATTTCCCATGTCTAAAAGTGCCATTTTGGAAAAATCTCAGGTGCAAAGTACATATTATCTTTCCCGAATGAGAGCGTTGGATCAGCTGGCCCTGGTTGGATACGTCCACCTCACCCTGCCCTGAGCGATAACATGCCTAAAAAACGGTTGGGGGGGGGCAAATAAATTAATTAAATTCTTGCTGCTCCACTAACAAAGTTGAGTTGCGAAAGACAGTTGTTTGTTTACGTATATACTTAAACATCGCATAAGAAATTATGAAAAGAGTAGAAAACTATTGTTGTGAAATAATTTTAAGAAAAAAAGAATGCGGGCACACATACTGTAAGTAATTTTCGAGGGCTAAACACCCTCAAGTTTTTCTGGGAGCTGCTAACTATAGGCTACTGTCAGAAGAGCAGTAGCTGTTTTGTTATAGTTGCTAAAATTAGCTTCTCAGTTTTTCATAATAGTAAAATATTTGCTCAGGAGAGTTTTGTCCTCTGCAAACGGGGGGGGGGGGGGGGGGGGGCAATGCTCTTGACCTCGCTGCTGGGTTGACTCGCTGCTGGGTTGATAGTGCTGGTCGCTACCCAAACTCTGCATACCTCCTCTCCAAAACGTAATGACAATTGTCTAATCTATTAAATAAATAACAATTAACACATATGTGTGCATGCTTATTCATAAAATGTAAGTTGAGTATATTTGCTGTTCAATCAGCTGATTTCATAAGTAGAATACATATACAACTTACACGCTTATAGGTGTAAAGATTTTTATCTATTTAAAACATATTCAAAGATTTCATTTTTAAAGGGGGGAGAGGGGGAGGAATTGTGTTCTTAGTGGTTTTCGCCTGGGCCACACGATAAACCATGTACTGCCCATGTCCTCTGTCCCCTTAGATCTTAGAAGATAATGCTGGGTTGCTGGGTGACCAGCGGAGTTTTGACAACCCCCCCCCCTATATCGCATGGTGGCGAGGAGTCTCAAAGCTAGGTAGCTTTCAAATATGTTTCAACTTAGTTGGCTGGTAACAAGAGTCGAACCTGTCGCCACCCACTCCACTGGTCCGTAAGATGCCTGCGGCCACAGCATACACGCTAACCATGGAAATAAATTCTACCGTACATGTATCTGACAAATCTTTATATTTAATTTCTTTTTGTATTATCAACCGTAACTGAAAATTACAGAAAGCTTTGAAGTTTCCGACTACCCTACTCATATGAATACGGTGATAATTCCTTTCAAGAGAAGTCAGGTCAGATGTAAACCCCCTCTCCCACTGTGGGTTTCGGCCCTGCTTTCAACAGGAACAAAGTTAGTGTTTCCTGTTTGCTAAAGTACGTAAAACAAATGCAAGTACAAATGAACGAAGTCACACATGCATGAAAAAAAAAAAAAAAAAAAAACGATCTTACCAAATCTTTACATTGCAGTTACTTTACGCCTGGGATTTTTCCAAAATGGCGCCTTTAAAACACGGGGGAAATCTTAGGCTTTCAAACTAAATTCAAACACGTCTAACTCGGAAACGGGCGTTTTCAGGTCCATGAAAATTTACACAGATATTCTCCTGTTGATAATAAAACAGTGATTTAATTTTCAGAATTAAAAAAAATGGCTTTTTTGAGAAAATCGTTGGCAAAGTTAGAGATTTTTCAAAATCGGCTGTTTTTAACGCTGTCGAAATGTGGAAACTAGCATTTCACAGATACATAAAAAATTGCAAATAAAGTGCACATTTGTATGTCTTTAACAAAAAAAAAAAAAAAAAAAAAAAAAAACGAGTATAGAAAAAACTCCATCCACACCTGTTAAAAAAAATCTTAAAAATTCAATTTTTTTAAATCACAAAGTTTACAATTTTTTTTATTTTAATCATACGATGTGTAAAAAATATTAGCACCATATATTATTATAAATTATACACACAATGTAAAAAAAAATACCAGAACAAGATATCTTTTTTAATTCTGCTGCAATGACTCGCTTTAGCGAGTCATTGCAGGAAAAACAACTGTTTTCTAGAGAGCTTGTTTGACGGTGCAAGAATTGAAACCATCTATCTTGAAGGGAAAAAAAAATTTTGCAGAAAGAAAAAATATAGGTCTCTTTATTTTAGTCAAGGAACACCCGTTAATTTTTTTAGAGAAATCTGAGACCATGATGGTACGACCCTGCCTGAGTTGAAATGGAACTCATCATTTTCAATATTGTTATGTTTGGTTTGCAATACTAAATAGTATGAAAAATGCTCATCTAAACAAATATTCAAGAATATATTTTTTTTTACTGCTAAACTGAGGATGCCCTGTAGATCTCCTTCTGTCTGGATTCATTGAAACTGGTTCTGTCTGTGTTTTGTACTCCCAATTGACAAGGAAGCTGACACTGAAAGATAATGCCTCAGAGGGAATTGAGAGTTGAGACAGGGGATTAAGGGATTAGTAGCAGGCAGAACCAGTTTCAGCTGGTGGTGGTCAAGACTAGAAGTTTCTTCTGCTAAATGAGGTGACACAAAGTATTGGAAGCTGTTGTATGTCAATATAGTGATAGTTAACACTTCCTTTTTAGTTGTGTTCCGACTTGCTAAATTTAAATAACGTTTAAAGGTGGAAGAAAAAAGATCCTGTATAGGAGCATTTTCAAGAATTAGAAATTAATGGAAAACAGACCGCCAAATACAAAAAGTGTGGCAATATACAGAGCAACAAAGCAGCAAGAATGAAAACACATGTGAGCAAGTGCTTAAAGGTTCCTTTAGCAAATGATTTTGAAAATTTGTTGCCCTCTTCAACTTCAATTGCCATTAATAGGGATAATGACATTCAGCATTTCACAACAAAACTGAATGAGCCTGCTGCTAATGCAGCAAAGATTTTGCAAGACAACTTAAATAAATTTGTAGTTAAGACACCAAGTAATGAAAAAGTTAAAATTGATATTTTGATTGCAAAACTATTTTATGGGTGCAACATACCATTTGCTGTTGTTGAAGAAGAAGCATTCAAAAACTTAATCCACGCATGACGACCTGGGTACAAACCTCCCACTCAGAAAGATCTTTCAAGTGCATTGCTAAATGATGTTTACACTGAATTGGAACTACAAATGAAAGAAAATTTTAAAGATAAGCAAGGTACTTTGGTAATAGATGGCTGGAGCAACATTCACAACGAGACTAAACAGCTGTGTGTGTTGGAAAATCTTCACGTGTTGTGGATGTTGAAAATTCGGGAACAACCAAAAAGACTGCTGAATATTTAGTTGAAAAGGTCAATGGAATCATTGCTAAAGTGGAAAATGTGTACCAGTGTAAAATAAAAAGTATTGTTACAGATAATGCCAAAAATATGGAAAAGATAAGAACAGGAATAGTACAAAAAAGTGCACTGGTTGGATACAGCTGTTCAGCTCATCAACTAAACCTTTTGGGGGAAGATATAACTCCTTCAAATGTGTTTAAGCACATTATTGAAATCCAGAAATATTTTTGAAACCATCATGCTCCAGGAGCTTGGCTTAAAGAGTGTGCTGCTTCTATAAGACCTCTGTTACCATGCAACACTCAGTGGAATAGTCAGGTCAGTTGTCTGGAATAGTTTGTATGCAAGCACAGTGCCTACACAACAATTTCTAATGATCACAATAACATAATGGACCAGTACATAATATTAAAATATCTTATATTATGTATATAGTACATAATATATTAATCTTTATCGTTAAGTCAAAGATCTGCTTCTGCAATTGAAACCTGTAGCAGATGCTTTAAATATTTTACAAAGTGATTCTGCTACAATAGCTGATGCTTGTAGCTTATGGTGTTCCCTGCTAAGAAATGATGTCTTACATCCTTACTATGCCATAATTGAGAAAATGTTTAAGAAAGCTATTCAACCATGCTACTTTGCTTCATACTTACTACATCCAAAATACAGAGGTGAATATCTCAGCAATGAGCAGAAAGAAATTGCAAGAAAGTGGTTGGAAGATATAAATTCCGAGTTTCTGCCTTATGCTTTAAAATTTGGTTTAAAAGATAGGTTATTCCCTCCAATGTACTTTTCAGAAAATGCGATAATTTCACTGACTGCTGAAAAATGGTGGAATGGTGTATCAGGTGCCTGTGACATATCAAAGAATTTTTGTGATTTTGTAGCTCACCTTCAAATATGTCCTGCGAGTTCAGCTGCAATTGAAAGGACTTTTTCGAACTTTGTGTTTATTCATTCAAATATACAAAACAGACTTGGTGTGGAAACAGCAACAAAACTGTTTTGTTTTGGCATTCTTCAAAAACAAAAACCAAGTATAGCAATTTTTGTACATCCTCAGTGGGGTAAAAATTATTAAAACAGGTAACATGAATTCCTTCTCTTTTATTTCATAAGTTTTTCATCTGTTTTTTTATTTAAAGACTTTTTTCCAATTTTGCCAGTTTTTTCCATTTTTGCCTGGTTTTTACCAGTTTTTGCCACTGTCCCAGCAAAAATACCTTTTCGCTGGCAAAATGACCAACCCAAGCAAGCAAGGTATGAGTCATTTTCTTGTAGGACTTCCGTCCACAGCGAGTAGATTTTAGGTCCCAGCCACCTACAGCGAGTTCGCCTCTTGGGCAGGACACAGAAACGGAAGGAATGAGATCAAGTCTAGAGACTTTGACATAACAGTTTGTAGTGAGATTAGAGTACAGTAGATGGCGCCACCGTACAAGTACGATGTTGCATATAAAGGGGGAGAGAATTTCAGGGGGGCATAGGAAAGGATACCCATTTAACCAGTGGGTCTAACATGGGGGCCGTCACTTAACGTGCTCGTCCGATGCACTGCGAATATTCAGCGATTGTTAGCAATTCACACCACCTCCGCAAGATTAGCCCAAGATCGAACCTGAGGACCTTGCATTGGTAGTCTGAACCGCTAACCACTCAGCCATTCGCAGCTCAAATGACCAACCCTGCTTATGCCAGAATCTTAACAGTCCGTGACATGCAAATGAACCGCTCGGGCGGCTACATATATGGAAGCCGATTCACGTGTCCATAAATTGATTATGTTCCCGACATGAACGATGTATTCGATTTCAATTTTCGGAACTCTGAACAGTCAGTTTCTGACATACGAATTTTTTTTTACGAAGGATATGTTTTTAACGTGCGAATTTTGCAACTTGTCCAAAGCGAACCCAAGATTTTATATTTATGTATATTTTTTCTTAAAATTTTGTAAGGCAGGAGGCTCCCGCCTAACAATTTTATTTTGGTGGGAGTCTAAATTTTCCGGTGGGAATTTTACCCCATTTCTCCCCCCCCCCAAACGGTAACCTCTTTACACTCATCACTCGCAATACTGGGCTCTACCGTAGGTCTTGCAAACAAGGAAAGTTGGTGGGAGGGTAATAAGTAACTCTTGATTGATTGATTTTTTTTTTTTTTTTTTTTTCAGTCTGGGTTTAACGACCATGGTGAGCAACTCAGTGGGCCATAGGCAGTTAGTTGTCCATCCCAAATTTAGGGCCACTGATTCCAGGAAGGGAGAGATCCAGTGCCATAAGACAAACACAACATCCGTGCCTCACCGGGATTTGATCCCGGACTCATCTCAGACGAATGATCAAAAGCCATCACTTAGACTACTGCGCCACCAGGGTGGCACTCATCTTTGCCATATCTGTTGGGATTTTGGGAAACATATTTACTATTATTATGAGGAGAAGAGCATAGTGGAGAGATGCTGACTGTTCACTTCATAGGGGATCAGGTTGATATTTGAGCAATTTAAAAAAAATAATTTTACTTATAGCAGGTTATTTCTTTTCCACCAACACTTAAAAATTTGACTTATGATAGCTTTCCTGGTTTAACACAACCCATAGTTGGTGGGTTTTTTTCAAGATTGCAAAAAAAAAAAAAAAATCTGTGTACACCAGGACTGGAAAAATACCGGACCCCAGGTCTTACCCGGGGCCTAAAAATTAACTTTTGTTTTTTTTCTTTAAGTTTTGTAATTAACAGTAGATACCATAATTTTTTGTTGTATAATCTGTGAATTATCAGTTAAAAAGTTATAAATTTAGGTTCTTCTGATAGTGCACTGCTCAAAGTTTTCATGGCACTTTAATTTTTTTTTTTTTTAATCCACGTGGTGTTAGGAGCAAAGACGTTTGATGTTTTTCCAGAAATCCAAAGGGCTATTTACATATGTTCCTCAGCAAACTTCTAGTGTGTGTGTTTTTTTTTATTTGTTTTAACTAATGTATGGTTCCTTTCCAGGTGCCCTACTATAAAAATCTGTTTTGCATGAAACATTTCAGAACAAGGCAGAAGACAAACATGTGCACCTGTTGTTTTGGCATATGACAGGGCATTAATGGACAGCCGTCTTCACACTTGTTAATGATCAGATAAAATCTTTGGAAAATGCGCGTGCCGAGTGAGGTTTATTAATCATTCCTCTTATGTTTAAATTACATAGAAAACAGTTGAAAAACATCAACTAACATGATAAAATTTGGACATAAGCATGTAATGGTTAATAATAAATATTAAAACACATTTCAGTTACATAAAAAGTTACTCTAAAAGTTTACTTACTTTGAACTTTCTTATGTAACAAAGGTGTTTTAAAGTTTTAATACTTACATCAACTAACTTCTGTACTAACTGAATGACAACTTTTACCTTGGTAATATAGCACAAGTGCTCAATTTCAGATTCCAACAAAGCACATACTTTAGAAGCCATTGTTGGAACTATATGCCTTTAACTTCTGAATACTACATCTGGGGTCTTGCAGAGCTGAAGACATCAACAAATGATTAATCATCTCCGTCTGGATTCTAGATCTTAAAATTTCAGCCTTCCAATCATGCAAAAAATACTTTTTGTTCTCTGAAATTTGCTGTTTTGTACAAATCTCATTTCAAATGTTTGCAATTTATTATTAATATTACAATGTCTTCATAATGTTTGTCTTATTTCTCCTTTTCTTGTCAACAATTTTTTGACATAGGACTACAACTAACTCCATGGATTGTATGGAGCGACTTACAGCTGACTGCCTGTGACAAAAATAGGTCCCAATTGAAATCATTATATAGCATTAAACATGCGTGCTGCACACTAATCGTATTAGCATATTCGTAAACAGCATGGAGTCCAATTCACATCCTGTGCAATACATCGTGCAAGCGATGCTTGCACAGGATGTGAATTTAAAAAATGATGTTTAAGTTCTGAATGAAATAAAATAGTTCCAGTTTCTTTTGCATTTTTTATCAGGAAAAAGCTAGTTTGACTATAGCAACTAAATACTAATTTGCACTATTATCAGAATCCCAAACTGACTCATTTTTAAAACTTCGCTTTGTTGCTGTGCAGAACAATAAATTTTATGGCAAAATTAACATTTAAGCATGCCTTTACCTTGCAGACAGTTTTTAGGTTTTGTTTTTCTGCATTGCAGACTTCCAAAAAAGATTCTGCTCCTGGGTTTCTGGGTGTGCAACCACGTTCGACTCAGTCTATTTCAGCAATCTTGAGCACAACACGACTGTGCATGGTATCGTTTTAACACTCTCAACGAGATATATTCAAATATACAAAGAACATTTCACAGTGGTTTGAACTGAACACTTAAAAAATTGTTTTCTTGTGAGCCGATGAATGCTTTTGACAATATCATAGTTTATCTGGACAACCGTGAGTGCAAAAAAGACTGTGTGGTATCATTTTAAAGCTCTCGACAAGATCTATTCAAATATATAAAGAACGTGTCAGTGGTTTAAACTAAAAAAAACTTTTAATTGTTTTCGCCTGAACTGGTTAACATTTTCGACAATGCCGTGGAATTCGCAGAATGAACACAAGCAAAAATGGAGAATATCAAAACAAAAGGCAAGAGCAAGTGATGAGGAATGTTAAGAAGCCAAAGAAGACTACAGCTCAATGAACTAAAGAGTTTCAGAATGCCTGAAAGCAGCTGCAGCTAAACAAAAATCCAACACACCGATTGAACTCGTACCCGAACCATCTCAAGTTTTGCTTCGTCTTCGCTATGTATCCAGCATTATTTGCAAAAATTATGTAAGCTACTTTTCATTATTATAGACCTGTGCTGGCTATAACAAATTAAGTAAATGCTGTGAAACCATACTCAACTAGCTCATTTCAACTCTCCAATCTGCAAATCGTAGTCCTACGTTCCAAACTGACGAATCAATCAGACCTGAGGGCTTTGGTGCAGAAATGGTGTAAGCCACACTATAACGTTATTCAGAAAAAAGGACCTAAAGTTACAGGTACATGGTAAATCAACTATTAATGCCACACAAACTATTTTAAGGCACTTTGGGTGATATTTTGTTAAATAAATTTTTGCTCTTTACATGAACTGAATAATCTGTATCCCAATGGCAAATATGTGGGTTACACCATTTCTGCACTAAGAAAAAGCTGACAAATTATTGGTGTACCTCACATTTAATAGGTGTAATTCAATTTTTCTCTCAGTAAATGAAATATTTTTGCAGTGCAACAATGGTGTAATCCACAATACTATAGTTTCAAAACAATGAAATAAAACTACACCTTTTATAGTGTATATACAGTGTATTTGTAACATTTTGGTACGAACTGGAGTGTAAAGTACACTTTTACGATAATATTGACATTGTTACTGTAATCTTACTTATGAAATTAATAATAAAAACGTAATAGTCTCCAAGCTTTTAACAACAAACAATCAATCATTTTCGCATTCTTCACTCAAAGATATGTCTGTATGGGACTCATTGTGTCTTGCCCCTGTGTTAATAATATCTTCGTCAGTGGCGGCTCGTGACAACTGAAACAGGTGGGGCCAGTAGCCAAGTCAAACAATGAAATAAAAAAAACTGTCATTATTAGGCCAACTATTCAGACCCCACCCCTAAGATTCCTTTACTCTGCCTGTTTAACCGCTTGACTCACAATAATGCCCAAATCAGGTAGGAATGTGTCAACTATTGTATTGCACACAAAAAAAAATTCTCAGAATAGAATGCATAATTATTAACAGAAAAATGTTAAAACTCCTTAAATAAAATTTTTACCTTAAAACATATGAGCATTAATTTATGTTAGTTGTGCTTTGTTTCTTCAGATTTCTCAACTGAGAAATAATCACAGGATTCACAGGATAACAAAATGTAGTGAAAAAATAATAACTCCAAATATATGCAGGGAGGGAATGTTTCATGAATTTCGTCCCATATAGAATGAGTACAATACTACCATTTGCATTATTTGAAAGGTTTAACCTTTTTTTTTTTAAAGAACTTGTGAAACCTAAAAACATATATGTACTCATGTGCAAATTATACTTACAGGTTTTCTCATTTATTTATTTATTTTTAACATAGAAAATCCTCTCAGTTAAAACTGAAATTAGTTTTGCAAAGCGCTTTGTAAACTTCATACTCTTGGAAACTCAAATTCTTGGGCTGATAAGCACCGAGTTTTTCTAAGTGAAGCTTTTCGACTCAAATTCTTGGGATGATGAGCACTGTATTTTTTTTAAGTGAAGCTCAAACTAAAAATTCTTGGGGTGATAAAAGCACTGAGTTTTTTTAAGTGAAGCTTTTCTTCCAGATTTAAAGCAAAGAACGGTGATTTTAACAAAATATCCGCTCTATTCATTGTAATCGACAAGCAAAAAAGTCACGACACAAAGGAACAACACATCACCAAGAGAGACACACAGAAAAAACAACTAACTGAACTTTGAGCTTGGTCGGGGTAAGCTTCTCTGTCAACCCACGGCGTTAAGGAAATTGATACTCTCCTGGCCAATCAAATTAGCGCGGGGCCAGATCCACAGCTTTTTCTGCACACGCGTTAAGGCAGTGTTGTATGTAGGTCATCATACTGAATGAGACTGGGAGGAAATAGTCTCCTCTTCGTTGTGTAGTGATGTTACTGGGGCCTGTTGGAGCTGGCCCCACTAACCTCACACTCTGAACGTGATCTCTTTCCTCAGGAAATAGTTTTTCATTTTTGAAGGAAATTTTTCCCTTAGATAATGGTTTTTGAAGGGCAATGTTTATCACCATGTAGTTAAGAGAGAGAATAAGAATCAGGGCAACAAAAAAAAATATTATTTCTAAAAATATAAATTTTTAGGTGGGGCCCGGCCCCTCTGGCCCTTAATAACGAACCGCCCCTGATCTTCGTACAATTGGTGGTAGACGGGTGAAATGTATTTCAGCAGCTTCCTTAGGTCTTTACGTTTTGCATCCATTATTGTGGGGTTTTTCACCTGATAACTTTAAAGGTGGCAAACATCCTGGTTTTTCAATCTGACGTCCTTTCTTGTTTTGTTTTTTTGCAATTCATAGAGTTATATGGCATGTCTGGATTTAATGTCTCAAAGAAAGAGATTTCAAATGGTTTTTCCTTGTCAAATTTCAAGCACTGTATCTTGAACCAGTTGATTTTGTTACCATCTTTGCAGATTTTCCTCTTAACTGTTACATCTCTCACGGACTTGATACTCGTAAAGCCGTCCTCCTTAAGACGTGTCACTTGGAATTTATTACCTTTCTTCTTTGCATCCTCAATGATCTTAATAAGGGTCATAACATCATAAATGTATTGTTCTTTCTTCATCCCATTACCAATACATGAGAAATCCTGGTCACAAGCCATGAAAGAGTGGCCAGATACAAAAAACTTCAATTGACTCAACAGTAATATCTGGATTTGTGACTAGATACAGCAGCATAAGGGACAGATTGACATTGTGATTTTGCCTCCCACAAGTATTGCTGTAGCAGATCAATTTCTTTACATTTGGGGGTAACAATTTTATATAGTGCAACATACATGAAGCAATTTCTTGGGATCCTCTCTGCCGGCATTTGCCTCTGTCCCGAAATACATGGAAGCTTTGTCTTCCACCAGATTGTGAATGCAAAAAATAAAGCAGCTTAACTGTCGTAAGTAGTATACCTCGGCAACAGGGAGTTTAGGCAGTGAAATGACACTTTGCAAATCAAATGCAACAACACACATCTCAGGATCATCTGTGGCCTTTGTTGCATCTTCCTCCATTTGTGAATTTGTGATCTAGACAGGTCCCGCTTTTCGAAGATGTAATTCATTGGACATGCCACCAGATGACATCTCAATTGCTGAGACCATCAATCCGCATTCGTGTAGTCAGATGCTGACTGATAAACCACGCATTGCGCTGAGAATTGTTGGCGCTGTAGCGTAAATTCGAACGCACTCGACTAGTTATCGAGAGTTCTGGGGTTCGATCCCAGCAGTGCCGGAATACAATTTTTCAGTCGCTATGCGTTGTTTAAAAAATAACGTGGAAAGAGTGATGACATCGTCCATTTGCTTCAGCTTCTTTTTTTCATTTGTTGAAGCTGCTATTTATTTTTTGTTAATTTCACAAAAATTTGCTTGTATCAGAATGAGGTGGGTGGAATGCGAGATTGAAGTTTGTTGTAAATATCTGCCGGTCAAGAGATTCCTTTACTGGGGTATAACCCTTTTCTTCACACCAATTCAAATGATAGAGTTTCGCAATATTCAGTTCAAGATTAAGGTACTCACGATTAGGATTGTCTTTTCTGGAATAATAAGAGTGATATCTGGTAAATGATTCAGTGTGTTTTAGAACTTGACGTTTCACTTCTGCAGGTGTTTTATTTGCAGATTCAACTTTACCACCCTTATCTGAAGCAACTTCCCCCTTTTCTCTGTAAGAATTAACAGTGTGATCTAGCCAACCAGAAGAAATTTAAAAGGTATTTTGGAAAGCAAGTCTGCACACATTCACGTTTGTTCCATCCTGTTTTTTTAAGGTGTATGCACGAGTGAATGATCGGCATTCTCTCTTAGTATATGATCGCTTCTTCAATGATATTTGCACCAATCCACAGTTAAAACTTTTATGAGCTAATTCACCCTCTTTGCCAAAAGAATGAAGGCATTCAAAAATGTACGGCCCATCGCCTTCAGGAACACTGACCTCACAATTTTTTGGACAGTTGCAGTGGTAGAAACTAAACTTTTTCTTACCAGTAACATGCTCAGTTTTCTTGATATTTTGCTTCCAAGCACTTGGATGTCTGGTTCTCTGTCAACTCTTTTTTTGTTTTGCAGAAAGATCATCTTCAACATGAACTGGGTTTTCACACACCTCCACATCCAGTATTGCACCTGCAGCTTCTGAAGCTGTAGTAGTGCTCGAAGTACTTGGAACTTGCCCATCATTTGCAGGCTGTGATACAGTAGTGGTACTTGGCACTTGTCCATCATTTACAGGATGTGGCACAGTAGAGGTTCTTCGAATTTGTTCATCCTTTGCATTATGCGACACTTTAGAGGTAACTTGTCCAACATTTGCAGGACATGAAGGCACTTGCTCCGGATTTGCAGGTTGTGACGCTCGTCCTCCTCTTTTAAAACTAGTTTGTCTTTTAACACTCTTTTTTTTTAACTTCCTTTTTGGAGTTTGGTAATCAGAGTCATCGTCAAATGAAGAAACCTCTGGAATGTAATCATCGTCTGATCCAGAATTACTCCAATTGAACATGTTGTCTGCACTAAAGGAATTTGTCGTGGGTTACACCACTCTTGCACTGAGCAAATTTCAAAAAAGGTCTCTCGCAGTTACACCTCTAATTTTTTTATTTCTTAATGGTACCCGCAAAGACAACAAAATTTTTAGGATATAAAAATAATGTCATAAAGTGACAAAAAAAAAAAAAAAAAAAAAAACGTATTTGAGGTACACTATTTTTGCACCAAACCCTTCAACTGAGCCTACCCATACTTTTTTTGGTAAACCTTCTGCATTTGGCCCGGAAATAGTTTTCAAAGGGATGCTAGATGGCGACAAGCTATCGCTGCATCATTAAGCGTTTCGTTACATTGTCAGAACTGCCAACTTTTCAAAATCAAAAACCGGGACATCAACGCGCGTTCAGTGTTGCGCGTATTTACAATTTATAAGTAATAAAATTATATTATACTACAGGTACATATATATATAATTTTATCACACACCCCCCCCCCCCCAAGTAAAAAGTTTAAGCGGAATCCCGCAAATCCATTAAACAATCTTAAGTATCGAAACAGTACTCGCCCAAATTTTCACTCGATGCCTTAATGAAGGGAAGATTCCTGAGGATTGGAACAACGCTACAATGATCCTGCTACATAAAAAAGGTGACATTGAGGATCTCAGGAACTACAGACCTATCAGCCTCCTATCAGTGGTTTATAAAATCTTCACTAAAGTTCTTTCACAGCGCTTGAAGGTGACACTGGACATGGCACGACCGAGAGAACAAGCTGGATTCAGGAGTGGCTACAGCACAATAGATCATATCCACGTACTGCGAGAACTAATTGAAAGAGCGAGGGAATATGAACTTCCATTGTGCATGGCTTTCATCGATTATGAAAAAGCCTTCGATTCGGCGAAACCATCAGCAGTTACAATGGCTCTGAAATCCTGCGGTATTGAAGATTCGTACATTATTATTATTAATAACATCTATGAAAATACAAGTGCAAAGATTCGGCTGTTTGAAAATACAACACACACAAAAATTGGAAAAGGAGTGAGACAAGGTAACATTATATCTCCGAAGCTCTTTAATGCCACATTGGAAAATGTCTTTCAATCACTGAACTGGGAAAACAAAGGGATAAAGATTAATGGAGATTATCTAACCCACCTTCGTTTTGCTGATGACGTAGTCATTTTGCAACTACCCCATCAGAGCTGCAGAGTATGAACCAGGAACTTGCTGACAAGAGTAAAAAAAGAGGGATTAAAAATGAACTTTCAGAAGACAAAAGTGATGTTCAATGCTTTCACAAGAAATGAAAATTTATCGATTGATGGAGAAAAGCTGGAGATAACAGACACGTACGTTTATCTTGGACACCAGATATCAAGTGAGGGTCACATTGATGAAGAAATTAATCGGCGCACAAAATTTGCCTGGAGAGCTTTTGGAAGAAACAGCATAATTTTCAAGAGCAATAGGCCATTATGTCTTAAAAGAAGTGTTTGATCAATGGATCCTTCCAGTGCTTACGTATGGTGCAGAGACGTGGACCTTAACTAAAAGAGACATACAAAGGCTGCAAACAACTCAAAGCAGCATGGAGAGGTGCATGCTTGGTGTAACCAGGAGAGATAAGAAGAGGAACTCATGGATCCGAAAAATGACAAGAGTGGAAGACATCATGATCAGAGTTAAATCCCTGAAATGGCAATGGGATGGACATACGGCCAGAAGGACAGACCATCGATGGACAGCCGAAATTTTAGATTGGATTCCAAGGGACAGGAAAAGACCCAGAAGAAGACCACATGGAAGATGGGTGGATGAAATTCGAAAGTATGCGGGAGTGACATGGAGGAGACTGGCACAAGACAGACCGTTGTAGAGGAAACTTGGGGTGACCTTCATCCAGCAGTGGATTGATAATGGTTGATGATGATGATGATGAGAAAAAAGTTACTAAGAAATGGAAAAACATGAATTTTATGAAAAATTAAATGTAAAAAATTAATACTGCCTTGCTCACTCTGCCGTGAAACAATTTTACGGGGCATGGAAATGGCGCGGATTCCAGCACTGTACCAACCAAGCAATTTAATTTCGTTTAATAAAAGGGAAAGGGGTGAAAACGATTGCTCTCTATTGATTAGTTTTGAAGAAGTATGTAATTAGAAATAAGGAAACATGCATTTCATTAGAAAAAATTCTTTAAAAACACGAAGTCGCTCCTTTTCACTATTACCGAAGATATTAAAACCAAGGAATGTGATCACACACAGAGAAAGCATCAAAAAATAAAAGTATAATCGGGCACAGGGGAAAAAAATCAAAGTAGAAAAATTTTAATATGTGGAAACTGAAAACGAAGCGACATTCTCATCACTGCTACACCTACAGGAGTCCTTTTCGGTGTGATTACGAACATTTGAGAGACTCGCAGACTTTTTTGTTTTTTTCAATCGAAACATCTTGAAAATACGAAAATAAACTTTACACAGATGTTTAATAATGTTATTTCACTGAAATCTTCGATTTTCAAAGCATATTCGATGTTTTCTGCAGTCCGTAGCGGACTGACGATTTCCCCTGTAACAACGTTACTTAGTGGCTAACGGGATGTTGTGCATGGAGAATTTACTGTGGCAAAGTCCCGACGATGACAACACAGCACAGCGGTTCTGCCACACAATGGCCCAAAATCTGCCTTTTATAGCAAGATGGCACAAGATTTTTGTTTCGGCGCACGTTGGCACAGAATTCCAATCCTTGGGTGAGGCACCGCACAAGCATCATGGATGGGATGTCATAAACCAGTACTTCTCAACTTTCCAAGCCACTGACTGTCTTGCTACTATAGCGGGGCTCACGACCTTCGCGCTTGAAGAGCTGTATATTAACAGAAAAAGATTTGTCTCCATTTGTTACCAACTTCCCACAGCCAGCATTGACGCTGGAGAAAAATGGTCGCTGATATCATTAATGAGGGTGGAAAATACCATACATAATAAATAAACAAAAGGAAAAACATAAGAAAACCACAAAACCAGATGTTTTGTAGAAAAATCAGATTTCAGGAAAATATTTTCGAAATCGGATGGAATCTGGGTAAATCGGGACACTTGGCAGCTCTGCATTGTGAAAGTGGCAAAGGAAGACAATAATATGAATTTAGGGTGGCCTTTGAAAGGACCTTTTTAAACGTTGATTGTGGCATATCTGCGAAATATGAATTTTGACAGAGCAATTGTCTTTCCTCAAGAATATGAAGTTGTCTAGCTAGCAGAATAAAAGCAAAGAAAGTTTTACTTGCAGGGAAGAACTGTCTGATCGCATGAATCAAGACTTCAAAGCAGTGTTCAGAGGAACACTGCTTTGAAGGCAATTCTGTCAGATTAAATATTCCAGAATATGGTCTTTCAAGTACATTTTGTGGTTGCCCTGTGTTAATTTATGTTTTGGGGACGCCAATACCACTCCTTGAGTATGCGCCGCTGTTATGGGATCAACGAAGATGAGGGAGTGGTTCACTGTGAAATGGTCGAGTAGCCACAGCTTGGCAGGTTGCGATGAGCAGCCCACTAATTTGTCATGATCGTAGTTCTTGTCTTCCCATGTTTCAGAATGAGGGGCAGTAATGTATCTGCAGATTGGTTGTTATTACGTCAGATCTCCACCCTGAATCGCTTGGTATCTTGTTCAAAGATACCAAGAATCCAGGTGCCCTCTACGAGAAGACAGCAGTTGTAATTCCACTTGTCCACTTTCACTTCGTCTACTTCCACGCTGATTCCTTCATCAGTGATCGAAAGTTGCAAAATCGTTTTTGGAGCACGTAAAATCCATTTTTGGAGCTAATGGAGCAGCAAAATGCATTTTTGGAGCAACAAAATGCAATTTTGGAGCAGGTAAAATACATTTTTGGAGTAGGTAAAATACATTTTTGGAACAGGTTAAATAAATTTTTGGAGCAAATGAAATACATTTTTGGAACAAATGAAATACATTTTTGGTGTAAGAAAACATTTTTTTTGTGTGCAGGTAACATATTAGTAGATAGAACAAATTCTTAAGCAAAAAAATTTCTAGAACAAGATGCACCCTACTCAAATTTAAAACATCTTGCATTGAAATACACATACACATATGCAAAGATTTTAGTTTTCAAATAGATAAAAAAATTTGTAATCATAGCAGCATAGGCATAACCACTGGGGGCTCATCAGGACCCCTCCAGATTTTCAGAGTCTGGGATCCCCAATCTAAAGGAGCCCCCCCCCCCCCCATTTTTCAGGAATATAATGCACACTTTTTATCAGGTAATCCCAAAAAAACTGTCGTTTTTTCAACGTGTGAAGAAAAGAAAGAAAAACGTACCTGGAACAGATGTTTTAATGCATATAATAAGTGCCTCCCTCCCGGTAGTTACAACCTTCTCCCATCGATCGACAAGGTTTTGAATCCCAGACTTGTAGAATTCCATGCGTTTCAATGCAAAAAAGGCAGAAAGGGTTCGCCGTACCTTCTCCACATTTCAAAGTGTAGTCCCAGCAAGATGGTTTTGCAGGCTGCAAAAGAGGTGGCAGTCGGATGGGGCGATGTCAGGGGAATATGCTGGATGAGGAAGTTTTTCTCATCTGAAGTCCTGCAACGCGGCACTGGTTATTTTCGCTGTGTGTGGTTTTCCGTTGTCCTTCTGCAGCAGCACGCCTTTACGATTCACAAGTGCTGGACGTTTATCCTGCAAAACAGTGCATAGACGCTGCAGCTGCTGACAGCAGACTTCCCCTGTAATGGTTTTGTTGGGTGGCAGCAGCTCGTAATAGATTATGCCTTGCATATCCCACCACACAGACATCAAAACCTTTTGTGGGAAACGTACTGGTTTTGCCACTGCTGCAGGCACATTTCCTTTGGAAAGCCACTGCCATTTACACTTAATGTTGTAATAAACAATCCATTTTTCAACGCCCATGACAATTTTGGGCAAAAAGTCTCCCGTTTTTTCATGGGAGAGCAAGAAGTGCAAATGTTGCAGCTGCTGTGGAGTGAGATCATGGAGTACTCACTTAACCAGTTTCAACACATAACCGAGGTCCTGCAGATACAGGTGAACAGTGGAATGGGTTGAATGAAGAGGTGTGGCCAATTCCTCAACAGGAGCTTTCAGCACATCATTATCCAGCTCAACAGGCTGTCCGGGTCACTGCATATTCTTGAGGTTGGTGTCCCCCCCCCTTCAAAATTTCTGGAACCAGCGTTGACATTTCCTCACCTCCAGGGTACCCGGCCAATATACGGAATTGATGTTTCGTGTTGCTACCGTCGCTGAATGTCGATGGTGGAACTCATACAGCATAATGTGGTCTTCTGACACTGCCATTTCCTATGCGGTTTAAGTACACGACTGAACCTAGAACTCCCGTTTGCAGTCTCAAGTGACTTGAAGGTCTGCTCGCATGATCCCTCTTATACTAACTGTGGTCGACGTCATAGTCTGGGCACCATGGGACTCACTACTATTGGGCTTGCACGAAACAACATTATTTCAGGGATGACCCGATATGATCCAACTAATATAAGATCGTGATTTTTCGTAGAATGCAAACACGTGAATAATGTGTACTAAATAAAACAGAGATATCGATTCCTAATAAGCAAAGTCAGCTGTACAACTTTGTAATTTACATTTCTGCCCTATCTATCATAGTTTTACAGTTGTGTTCGCTAAGTTCCACAATTCACCAACAGAGGCGCCTATGTTATGCCTATTAGATTGCGCTACAGCAACTGCTTCGCTCCTGCATATGTGTAGGAGAGGGTCCCAAATTATCTTATACAGTATGTATATATTATTATATATATGTATACATATAATCTGTGAGATCTGATCAGTGTGTATGTGTTATTGGACCCTCCAGATTTTGAAACATGGTTACGCCGCTGCATAGCAGGATTCTATTATTAATCATTTATTTCACAAAAAATGTAATTTTTTGCTGCTTTTCTCAATATTTAATTGCTCACTTCTATTTTTTTCTAATTTTTTAAAATAGTTAGCAATGTTTTGTTTCTTACCTGTCCACTTTCTATTGCCCTCACGTCTCTTTTTTTTTTTTTTTTTGATTGGAGGTTTAACGACCACCGTGAGCAACTCAAATGGGCTATAAGCAGTTGCCCGTCCCTAATTTAGGGTCACTGGTTCCAGGGAAGGGAGAGAGCCAGTGCCGTAAGACAAACACAACATCCATGCCTCACCGGGATTCGAACCCGGACCCCGTACGGGCGAACGATCAGAGGCCAACGCCTTAGACCACTGCGCCACCGGGGCGGCCACGTCTCTTTTTTATGCACATTCAATGTTCCTCTCAGCATTGTTTAACATTTTTTGAGAGGAATCCAACTGCTGCAAAAGTTCAGCTTGACCCATACTCACCCAGTACTAGTTTCTTTCTGGGTTTTTTTTTTTTTTTTTTTTGGTTTTTTTCTGTAATAGAGGCCACAATTTAGCAGTGAAAGCTCAACTTTGGCTCACCAACCCCGACATACGAGCTATAGCGGCATCATCGGCGTGGCGGGTGACATTCTTGGTGACACGCGAGCTATTCGGCGAAAAAGAAATGTCTCACGATCGTCAACATGTGAGCTATAGAGGCGTCATTGGCATGGAGGATGACACCCAAAACGTGCGATATTCGGTGAAAAAGAAATGCCTCGCAAGCCCTGACACACCAGCCATAGAGGTGTCATGGGCATGACAGACGACAACCGAGCTATTCGGGGGGGGGGGGGGGAGAAATGTCTCGCGAGCACAAACATGCGAGCTATAGAAGCATCACAGACGTGGCGGACAACGCGCGAGCTATTAGGTGAAAAAGAGGTCTCGCAAGCCCTGACATACAACTAAAAGGCATCATAGGCATGGCGGATGACACACGACCTATTCGGCGAACACAAAATTTTTTGCAAGCGCCGACATGCGAGCTATAGAGGCATCATCGCCATTGCGGGAGACACCCGACATGCCAATGAACTTTGTTCTTCTCTATTCAGTGAAAAATAAACATCTCGCAAGCTCCGACATGGCCGCCCCGGTGGCGCAGTGGTCTAAGGCGCTGGCCTATGATCATTCGTCCGTAAGGGGTCCGGGTTCGAATCCCAGTCAGGCATGGATGTTGTGTTTGTCTTACGGCACTGGCTCTCTCCCTTCCCTGGAACCAGTGACCCTAAATTAGGGACGGGCGACTGCTTATAGCCCATTGAGTTGCTCACGGTGGTCGTTAAACCTCCAATCAAAAAAAAAAAAAAAAAAAAAAGCTCCAACATGTGAACTATAGGGGCATCATCGGCGTGGCGAGCGACACCCGACCTATTCGATGAAAAAGAAATGTCTTGCGAGCGCAGACATGCGAGCTATAGAGGCATAATCGGCGCACACATGGTATTTGGCAATTTCTTAATGTCGGGTGTGCCACCCGAAAGTCGAGTGGAAAGGGTTAAAACGTTTGCACCAAAATTTTCACAAGCACAAAGCCACATGTAATCAATATAAAGAGTTTGCAAAAGGCACCGAGCTGAGCTCACTCTCGGGTTTTGCACACTGCAGTATCAAATGGCTGTACGGGGAATCATGTGACAAAACTTTGCCTACTTTGGCAGGGGAAGTCAGAACATCGAAGGCATATAGGAACTATCTGTAAAGTGCATTTTTTTTACCAAAAGATGGTAAAAATTAGAAAATTGCATGCAGGAACCTTGCATGGGCTTTTCCATAGTTTTTTGGGTGACTTCTGTAAAACCGTAAAATGGAGTGAAAATCCGTACAAACTACGGAAAATCCGCAAAAGTTGGCATCTCTGAATACCTATGAATCCTTTAGAAACAGAACCATCGTATTCTGCCACAGAAAAGCCATTTTCAGTCGTTTTCCGAGTCAACGAAATAGCTAACGACTGACCTTACGCTGTATTTACGTAATTACGCACCTCGCCCAGAACGAAATAACTGTGCAATCCCAAAGAGCAGGTAATGACACACAAACAATCTCAATTACACAACATTCTAAAAGACCACCAAACCATCTGCAAACAATCTTCATCATGATTTCATAACGTACATCATCGTTTTTTCTACATACCACGCAATTACAACAAAACTCCTCCTCCATAAGCTTCACCTACATCACAAAACCTATTCGTCACTTATGCTGAAAAAACAACAAATTACAAGGTAGGTGAAAAACATTCCGAAAAGTTGGGATTGGCGGTACTTGTTGATTAAGCATCGTTATTTGTTTAACCAAATTATGAAGACCTTAAAAAAGCGTCATTCAATTCTTCGTTTAAAACTGCATTTTTTGCCGTGAATTTTTTTTTTTTTTTTTTTTTTGCTCGGCAGTTTTTGCTGTGGATTGTTGTTTTGGCGCAGTTGGGTGCAAATATTAAATTATTTTGTAATTTGTAGCAGTTCGGCGCAAACATTCCATCGCTGCTTCACCGGCAAGCTTTCCTTCCTCACATTGCGAGGCTACAATAAACTGTGAGACTAGTTGTCTGCAATACGAATACCAGTTGCAAACTGTCTCAGTGGATGTGGTAACATTGCCATGTGATGTTTCTTTAGTCGCCTCACAGTAGAATCCTTTGGCAAAACAATACGTCAAAATCATAACTCTATGAATAGGAATCTGAGCATAAAAAAGACGTACAAAGTGTACGGGAAGAGTACTCATCATTCCCTGAAGCGTGCTTCTTCCGACACCTGAATTGTCCTAAACGATGAGACGCAACGACACGTAGAGTCATGGGATGGCCTTCAGAACATCTTTCAGAGGTGGAAAACAAACCCTGTCTTTCACACCATGAGATAGATGCTTCCTCATCCTTCGCAACTTCTTTTAAAAAAACCTCTTCCAATTCCACATATTAAGACAAAAAGTTGAAACAACTTACGAGATCACAAGCAGTACCGTGCTGCCATCATCATCGCTTTCAAAAACTAGCTGCGGGCCAAATGCGGAAGTCCAGCCCGTTTTTTTTTTTTTTTTGGAAGTTTAATGACCACTGAGTGCAACTTAACAGGCTATAAGCAGTCACCTGTCACCAATTTAGGATCACTGGTTTCAGGGAAAGGAAAGAGTCAGTGCCATAGAACAAACACAACATCCATCCACTGGGATTCAAACCAAGACCCATCTCGGAAGAATGGTCAGAAGCCAGCGCTTAGACCACTGGGCTACTGGGACGGCCTTAAACAATTTAGGGTGTATAAGTACTTTTTACACCAACTGTATCTCGATTCTGTGAGGTATATATACATTCCGTTGGGATTCTCCATCCAAACACTCATCAAAGCAATACTTTAATTTTTGTAACTTTATAATTTTCCAAGAATCGTAATTTTAGAATAGTAACGCTTTTTCTTTTTTACTTTGGCTTTAATTAAAATGCACATTCTAACTTATTTGCCACTCAAGAAGATACTTTGTTCAGACTAGTTTCCAATAGTTTGAGAATCCACATATTATAAATACTGGGCAACAGAAATATAATTTTAGTAAAACATGAGTTTCTTTATTTTCATGATTATATAAAATCGATGCACACATTTACCAAAACAATATCGGTTGACAAACAAAATCGGTCGAGGCGCTGGTAATTTTTTTTTTTTTTTTTTTTTCCATTTCCGAATTTTCCAGTCTGGGCGTTAGCTTTGCTCACATTAACATTTTTATTTTTTAAATTTCTGGATAGGTTAAATCCAGAAATACAAAAATCATAAAAGCAAACCCGATACGGTAGACAAAAAAACAGCCGAATCTGTGTGGGGTTCAAACTACTGATATTTCACTACGGTCCAAACACATTAGTCAAGTATTAAACAACAAAACAAAAAAACAACTTACCATTTAAATTCGCTCTAGGGTAGCCTTCATAACCGCCGTAAATATCATTGCAGAACTTCTGTGACAGCTGAGTTTCCTCGGTCAACAATTTGTCAATAGAATCTTTGGAGAAAGGAAGTTTTTCCAACAAAAGAACGGCAGTTCCCTCTTCGGAATCAAAGGTACCTTCAACAAAGATGCTTTTACTTTGCGTGTTTTCATTAAGGACTTTCCGGCACCGAAAGCCTTTAAATGAGCTGATATGATTGTGCACAGTAGTAACCGCTCCATCTGTGCTCCCATTATCTTCGGATCCACCTAACTTAATCCTCTTCGCTAGATTATCTGCCGCATCTAATGTTTTAAATGTCAGATCAACAGCAACATTACCGGCTTCCATTTTGTACAACTTTGTGACGTAGAACACCACGTGGTTCGTGTTTTTCCGCCACAGTTCAAAAACAAATAACGAAAAAAATATTGGCAGTACTTACGGAAACTCTAGAACTTACTTAAAAAAGAAAATATAAAAAAAATGGGAAACCCGTGAGTAAAAGAAAAAAAGTCGAATGGCAATATTACTTAATACTGAAATGAAAATCAAAGAGTTTAACAAAGCAATTCGTGTTCTGTCAAAGCCAGGACCAGTGATTCTACTTCATTAGTTCAGTGTGTATCAACATAAATTCCTTGATATCAACCAAGAAGGTTAGAATATAATACTTCTGGAGATTCCCTGAGCAAGGAAGTATTATTCTAAACTCCTTGGCCTTGAGTCCTGTACTCGCTTTGCCTGAGTTTCTTAATCGTGAAGCCGAAAGCTGTAGGAATTTGACGTTGTTTACATGATACCTATGTAATTTCAACTGTGCGTGTTTTGGAATAGCCTGGGTTTTAGTTGCAAAAACAGTGTTAACATCAAACCGGAATGAATTTTACTTCTCATATAAGTAAGGTGACCAGATATCGGGACACCGATTTGAGGACAAAAGGGCGTGGCGTCACCAAATCGGTAGTTCATTTGGGGACACATGCGTACTCAAAATAAATATGCAAATCTTTTTGCCACAAAACTGCATTGCATCAATAAGTGTGAAAAAAATGCATATGAAAATTTGTGTCTTAAAAGGATATATCTTGTAGAATGTTGGTAATTTGTATTGACAAAGTAGAATTATGATGACGAGAACATATAAAAAAAGTGAAATGATTTACCTTAGGTACATGCGCTGAATTAAAATTAGGCTGCACACCATAGTAATTGCATGGTGAATTTTTCATTTTGACAAAGTTTTTGGAGAAACTCAGAACAAGTACAGTCGAAATTTTACAGCGCCGGTGCTGCATTGACCTAGTGCTGGCTAATGACCATTCGTACAAGTGGGTACGGGCTCGAGTCCCGAATGAGGCATAGATGGTGTGTTTGTTTTACAGCACTTGCTCTCTCTCTCTTCCCTAGAACGAATGTCTCCAAATTAGAGACAGGTGACTACTTATAGTCCTTAGAGTTGCTTGTAATGGTCGTTAAACCCAGAAAGAAGAAACAAAAAGTCAAAATTTGCTTTCACAAGAAGCATGTTGGAAAATTAGTACAACGGAAACTACTTTTAAGAACATTTTTCATTGGAAATTTAAAAAGTTAATGAGGAAGTGTAAATTCGAGGATATTTGGGGACAAACATCAAGATTTGAGGACAATTTGCGTCCCCAAATGCGTCAGACGTTTTTGGGGACAGTTAACTAAATTCGAGGACTGTCCTCAAGAATTGGGGACGTCTGGTCAGCTTACATATAAGTGAAGTTTTTAATTTTAACTTTACGTTTTGTTTAGAATTTGCACTAACGTTCGGCTATTTCAATTTAAAAGTAAAAATGAAGAGGAACCTGGAAATAATTAAAAATTTTATAAATTCAACATTTTCTGACACGGCGGCAGCAAGTTACGATGGGAAATTGGAAATATTTGCAAGGAAAGAAAGTGATTCGGCCAACACAAAGTGCATTGCAATAGCCTGGGAAACCATCAGCTTTCCCGCACTTTCGACTGCCGTCTCTCGCAGTAAGTTTACTAAAAAAACACACTGATGATAAGAATTTGAAAAAGAAAATACACTTTCTGAACTTCATTTTATCTATATTTAACACTAACAATTACATTACTCAAACAAAAACAATTCAAATTAATTACAAAACTTATGTTAGTATTCTGTCAATTATTTGTACAAAGCTTCTTGTGCAAAACATTTTTACCGCCCCGGTGGCGCAGTGGTCAAAGCGACGTCTTCTGAGCATTCGCCCGAAATGAGTCCGGGTTCGAATCCTGGTGAGGCATGGATGTTGTGTTTGTCTTACGGCACCGCGTTTCTTCCTTTCCTGGAACCAGTGGCCCTAAATTAGGTACGGGCGACTGCTTATGGCCCATTGAGTTCCTCATGGTGGTCGTTAAACCCCCAATAACAATAAAAAAAAACAAGCCCAAAATATTTACAGGTCAAACAAGCATTAATCAATTATTAAATCTGAGAAAATTGATAGTTATTTGCAAATTACTATGAAAAAAGAATATTGAAACATTACATCAGAGCCATAATGGCGTCATCATGCCTATTCCCCGGACGCGTATTTCACAAGTGAATGTACGGAATTGCGATTAAGGCCATTTCCGCCACGCGATTGGTTCGGAGCTACTTTGGAGCTGGCGAGTAGGCAGGGCCTACGAGGAGAGTCATGTGAGTGAAACATGTAAGCTTTGCGCACATGCCATTTTAATGTTCGGGTGTTTTCATTGCGACAATGGTTAACCCCAGTTGTTTTACCCTTACAGTCGGAATGCGACAGGAGGTAAATAGTGAGTGTACTTTATTGGTAGAGGAACTTTTGAGTTTTTATATCAACATGACTTCATGGACTTGTGACTTATCTTTGATTAATCGCAGAAAGCCATGCTTCAATCTATATAGTTCTCACAAAGCCGATAGATGTCAGCACGTCAGCGTGCACTGCTGTAGAACAGGATTAGTACTGATGTGTTTTGTATGGAGAACCATGAGCTTTCTATTTTATCAGACACAATATATGGCAAACAACATTCTGGAGTATTTATTCCAACGGAAGTGTCTTATTTCAACAGAACACTGTCTTGAGGTCGTACTCAGCTTTGCATTCAGAGAGTTTTTTCCGAGGGGGGGGGTCAATCGCAAATTTTGAGGGAGATCAAACTTGTTATTATTTGTTATTTATTTATACATTAATACATATTATATTATTTATATATAACACATTTTCTGAAATCTACACATGCAAGTGATTAAAAATATAAAAAATTATACCTTTGTTTTAATTCAGTAATGCACTACGGATTTTACCATGCTGCGGTGGTGTAAAATATTAAGGATGCTGTGCTGGAGAAAATAATTACCCCTCCCCTCCCTAAACATTAGGAGTGGCAAAAATATTTTAGTCTTACAACAAGCGCTTTTCTGATTATTAAGGACCACTTGGTTTCAGCCCCTTTAGATTATTTAGGTTAGCACATAGTAGTAAAAAAAAAAAAACCAATTAATCGTTTAAAATTCCTGGATTTTCTTTTTTGTCCCAGAGCATAAACCACATACCGCTAGGTAAAAAATATGGGAATCGTTTTTAATTTGCTATCGTTAAAAATTAGGTAGCGCAAATATTTTGTTGTATTGGAAGCCCTAACTTCACGTTAGCTACATTGAAGCTTACTAAACCAAATACATGGGAAGTCGGCATCCAGAAAACTGAAATAAAGCTAAATGCCAGCTTCCAAAATATGATGATCTATTGCAGTGCAAGCAACGTGCCGTTAGTGATTACAAATCCACAGTAAACTTAACTATAAAATACAAAGGCTCTAAAAAATTTACCGAATTGTGAAACAACGCTCGGTTTTCTTGTTTGCCCCTCTTGCATATGTGTTCAAGATGGACTGGTCTTCTTCTACCCTCCTGATTTTTATCCGGAGGAAGTATTGAGTAATTTTGGTAGGCCTTCATAATAGATTTTTAACATGCACAATCGTTCCATTTATAAACAAATTTACAAAAGCATTTTCATCTAGAGCAACAAATTTTTCTATAGAGTATATATATTTTTCATAACTACTTTGATTTCAGAGCTACATTAAAAAAAGTTATTTAAAGTGTTACCACTTTGTGTGAAGTCATTTATGGCTCTAATTAAGAACGAAAATTCCGGGTTTTTTTTGGTTTTTTCTCGAGTTATTGTATACATTATTGGCTGCATTGACTCGTCGGATTTAGAAAACGTAAATATACATGCCGATGGCAATTTTAGTTTTAGTGTATAAAACAAAGCAATTAATTTAATACTTAAAAAAATCTTAATGCTACTGAGATATGAAGTCCATGTGAATGAGTTTTTTTATTATAAAATTTTCCCCCGTTTTCTTAAATTTTTAAAATCAATTTCTCCAAATTTTCATCTATAAGCAAAAAATGACTAAATATAAAGGGTGATCACTCAAAAAATCTACGGGGAGGGGGGGGTCGGGGGGTCCATGGATTTTCAGGGTGGCTAAGGCCCCAGAAAAGATCCCTGAATACATACATCACTGGTCGTACTTCGTGCCATTAGGTAGTTCTTTGCTAATACAAAATTACTCTATTTGATTTGATTTTCTAGCTAGACCTCACATTCATGAGGAAAAACTTGATCGTCAGAATATTTCGTTGTGGAGACATACTTTTCATTGTTAAAGGTCCTTTTAACGGTAATAGAAAAGACCTTTAAAAGGATACTTTTAGTATTCTTAAATACGCACTTTCACAACAGCACGGATCTTGATGGGTAGTTGACGTGCTTCCATCTATTGGCCAATAGGAGTATGGTTTTCAATTAGTTAGTTATTAAAGTCGTCCTCAATTTTAATATTAAGATAGATTTCGACTTGTATTCATCTGCAGATATTCCTTATGATATCGTGCACAAAATTACTTTATGTTAAGTAACCTCACTGAATTTCTTAGGAAGCAGAAATTCTTACGATAAAACTTTTCACGATATTATTCAATATGATCATTTCTCACATATGTTAAGTAACCTCACAGTGAACTTCTTAGGAAGCAGAACTTCCCACGATATAATTCAGTATGCATGATTTGTCACATATGTTAAGTAACCTCAGCCGCCCCGGTGGCGCAGTGGTCTAAGCGATGGCCTCTGATCATTCGTCCAAAAAGTATCCGGGTTCGAATCTCTGTTAGGCATGGATGTTGTGTCTGTCTTACGGCACTGGCTCTCTCCCTTCCCTGGAACCAGTGATCCTAAATTAGGGACGGGCGACTGCTTATAGCCCATTGAGTTTCTCACGGTGGTCGTTAAACCTCCAATCAAAAAAAAAAAAAGTAACCTCACAATGAATTTCTTAGCAAGCAGAACTTCCCCAGATAAAAAGACAGTGTTCCTGTCACATGACTCTCCTCATAGGCCCCGCCCACTCACAACCTCCAAAGTAGCTCTGAACCAATCGCGTGGCGGAAATGGCTCTAATCGCAATTTCGTACATTCACTTATGAAATACGCGTCCGGGTTCGAATCCCGGTGAGGCATGGATGTTGTGTTTGTCTTACGGCACTATCTCTCTTCCTTCCCTGGAACCAGTGGTCCTAAATTAGAGACGGGCGACTGCTTTACTCACGGTGGTCGTTAAACCTTTGAAAAAAAAATCCTATACTAAAAGCGCAAAAAATCACGCCAAAAACTACACAGAAAAATCGAAGAGCTTTACAAAATCTAGATAAAGGATTTAAATTTATTGTCATTTTTAAATAAATTATGTTAATATGCAAAGCAGTGCTGCAATTTGCGTATTATCGAATCACTAGCCTAGTTTATTGTACCCTAATTTTTACAGAACATACCGATCATATTATGTTTATGTACATATTTTAACAGTTCTGTCTCATTCAATTTTTTTCCATTCCACTTTTTTGGCAGACCCGTTGCTTCAAAAAAATTGTTTTTTTGGTTGAAGGTTTAACGACTACCGTGAGCAACTCAATGGGCTATAAGCAGTCACCCATCCCTAATTTAGGGTCACTGGTTCCAGGTAAGGGAGAGACAGCCAGTACCGTAAGAGAAACACAACATCCATGCCTCATGGGGATTCGAACGTGGACCAGGGGCACGGCCCAGGGCGCTGCACATAGTGGGGCGCCAAAATTTTGAGAATACATGTCGCACAAGACGTTTTATCTCCCCCCCCCCAAAAAAGATAATGAAATGGGATTTTTCATTTTTACAAATTATAAACTGAGTAGTATAATACCTTTAATGCTGAAGAAAATATTAAATGTTGTTAGTACATTCGATGTGTTTAATTATTAAAAATATTAATTCATTTTGAAAGTGAGTTCAGTAAGATTCAGAAGCCCCCGAGGAAGTTATTTCTTCCTACTTCCTGGCAAGGTCAAAACTCAGAAGAGGGCGGAGAGGGGAAGCATTATTTTACTGAGCTTGCAGACAACGAGGAACAAGAGTGGGAGGCTAGAGGAGGGCACTGCACTGGTGCACAGTTTTTACAAGGCACTTAAAAATCCGAGCGTGAGGACAGCCCTGGGATGTAAATCGAAAGACCGGAATCGGACTCCATGAATTCAAAGTCAAGGCCCCAGGGTATTGTGGGTGATAAGAGAGGAAAGTGTACTGGTTAAAATGCATTCCAATTCAGCTTATGACACCAGCTGCCTGCTTTGGGGTTCCCCCTCCGCCGTCCCGTCAGTTTACATGTGTGTTTTCATTCTCGCTTTGCTCGTTTTGAGGAAATCATTACTATTAATCATCACCGTCAGAGAAAATGCCGACTACGAAGTTTTCTGGATGCGAAAATAGAAAAAGAAAGCTTAAAAAGATTGAAAAAGAAGGGCAACTGTTAAAAAAATACCAAAACTAAAAAAAAATTTAAACCGGCAGAAGATGACACCGTAAGTTAAAAGAAAATGCAGTGTTTGGTTGCAAGATCTACCGATGAAGAAGTGAAGGAGCCAACTGAACAAGAACTAAGGGCTCATGGCGAAAATCAAATTTGTGAGTCTTCCGATGGTGCGGATGAGGAAGGTAAGTCTAACACAAATC
Source organism: Macrothele yani (assembly GCA_039090855.1). Classification (NCBI taxonomy): domain Eukaryota; kingdom Metazoa; phylum Arthropoda; class Arachnida; order Araneae; family Macrothelidae; genus Macrothele; species Macrothele yani. The sequence goes on from CM077011.1 coordinate 154,945,730, forward strand.
TTGGAGGAAATTTTCAAGCTGTTAAAGGAAATGAACTTTTGTTACATCATATGATATTAGATCCTGCTAAATGGAAAGCAGATGATTCATTTGTTGATTATATTACAAAAAATCCCCAGAATCAAAATTTAAACAAAAAGATTTTACAGTTTCAAAAAGATCTTATAGTGATCGATTTAGATCTACCTCAAAAGGATTATTTTATAACCGTCTTCAAAAAGGTGAAATTAAAAGAAGAGAATGGCTATTATATTCTGAGTCAACTGGGCGTGTTTTTTTGTTTACCGTTGCAAAGCGAGATAGTTCTTTCTCAAGTATGTATAGGTTTCAATGATTGGAAACACGAAAACCTTATACGAGCACATAGTGCTTCATTTGAGCATGTAGAGTCTGTAGAGTGTTTCATAACACGTGCAGAGAATAGTGGAAAAATGATTCTGCTGTAATTAAGCAACTGATGAATGAGAAAAATTATTGGAAAGCAGTACTTTTACGGATTATCGAAGTCATTAAATTTCTGTCTTCCCGTGGATTAGCATTTCGTGGAAATGGAGCGAACGACAAGTTAGGGAATAATAATAATGGCAATTATCTAGGTATCCTTGAACTAATAGGAAAATGTGACCCTTTCCTGGAGCAACATTTGAAAAATTTTGGAAATAAGGGAAGTGGAAATGTTTCATACCTTTCGAAGGATATATGTGAATAATTCATATTAGTAATGGCCTTATCAGTCACTGACGCAATAGTTAAAGTCGAGAAAATATTACTCTATTATTATAGACTCCACTCCAGATTTGTCAAAAGTTGGCCAGTTGACTGTTATTTTTCGCTATGTTCTGGGAAATGGACAACCAGTGGAACGATTTATTTGTTCCTTGCCCAACACTGGTCATAAAGCAGAAGACACGGAGAATGCTTTATTGAAGCTGTTACAAGATTTAAAAATAGATGCTAAAAGACTGCAGAGGCCAAAGTTATGACAATGCGAGATATATGTCTGGTGAATATTCAGGTTTCCAAGCTCGATTAAAAAGTCATAACAGTTTAGCCTGCTATATTCCGTGCGCAGCACACTCTCTTGATTTGTTTGGGAAATCCGCAGCGGGATGCTGCCTTGAAGCTACATCTTTTTTCATGTTTGTACAGGACATATACAACTTTTGGTCATCTTCGTCACATAGATGGCAAATCTTGAAGACAAGTCTTCAAGATAGTTATGAGCTCCACAGCCAATCTGGATCACAATCTCCACTTATTGTACCCAAAACGTTATGTGAAACCCGATGGTCAGCAAGGGTTGATGTATGCAAGGCCTTACGCTTTAGTTATTCCTGCATTAGAGATGCACTTCAAGACTCCGCAGAAAACACCGGTGAAAAATTACAAGCAAGAGTAGAAGCAGAGGGATGATTAAGTAAAATGAATTTGCTAGAAATGGGCATTGTCTTAGAGCTTTGGAGTGATATTTTAGAAAGAATTGATAGTTGCAATAAAACACTGCAGAAAGGGAATATTGGCCTTTCAGTTGCTGTAGAACTGTACGATTCACTTATTAAATATTTAAGTGATATCCGGAATAAGTATGAGGAGGATGGAAAACTTTTGCCTCAGTGTGACGAATATAAGAAGAATGTTACCAAAACCCGTCAGAGAAAACTACAATTTCGAGAGATGAATGGCGATAAAGAAACTGTTTTCACAGGAAAGGAACATATGCAAATATGCGTTTTCCATACGATCATTGATAACTTGGTGCAGCAGTTGAAACGTCGACGAGATGCGTATTCCGATGTGAAGAGCATGTTTGGGTTTGTAACGCAATTATCAGATGTTGATGAGACAACAGTATCTTAAAAGGCAAAAAAATCTACTGACAGTTTACTCGAAAGATTTAGGCCCAGAATTTGAACAAGAATGTCTTCATTTCCAGAAATTTTGAAATAATTTAGATAGACAAGCAGTGACATATTCAAGTGTTGGTGTTCCTGTTGAGGATATGATGAAACTGATTAGGAAAACAATAATTGATTCAACTTTTCCGAACATTGATGTTATCCTAAGGATTTACCTATGTATACCCATCACTAATGCTTCTAGAGAAAGAAATTTTTTTCTTTTGAAAATCATCCACAATTATTTGAGGACATCTAGTTCTCAAGAAAGAACGAGTGCATTGGCAACTTTGTCACTTAACTTGAACATTGTAGAAACATTAACATTTTTTTTTTTTTTTTTTTTTTTTTTTGATTGGAGGTTTAACGACCACCGTGAGCAACTCAATGGGCTATAAGCAGTCGCCCGTCCCTAATTTAGGGTCACTGGTTCCAGGGAAGGGAGAGAGCCAGTGTCGTAAGACAAACACAACACCCATGCCTGACCGGGATTCGAACCCGGACCCCTTACGGACGAATGATCAGAGGCCAGCGCCTTAGACCACTGCGCCACCGGGGCGGCACATTAACATTTGATGATATAGTAGAGGATTTTGCCACAAAGAAATCGAGGAAATAAAATTTTAGCGGTGAGTAATTTTACTGTATATAAGTTATGTTCATTCATTTCTTCTATCTCTCAGTCACTTAATCAATATACAATAAATATTGGTAGCAGCACCATCATTATATATTTTTTTAAATTCTAAAATTAATATTGCATACGTTGTAAATTTAAATCCAAAATTTTGCCGGCAAATGTTTCAGAAGTGTGTTAAAAAAACAATTTCATTTGTAAATATAAAAATTTACGGTGAAATGATGTTTTAAAATTATGCGAATTAAACTTGTGAGAAAACGACATTTATAAATTTTTATTTCAATGCCCAGTTTTAAATAATACATGTGCTAAACATTTTACAGGATTAGGTTGTTCTTTAGAATATGCTGATTCTTTGTGTGTTAAAAAATGTATAGGTAATGTGTAATTTAAATATGAAATTCAAATTGGCCTCAAATTTCTTACAATAAGTTTACTTAGGAGCTTCTGATTTTTCTTGGCACAAGGCGCAAAATACTTAAACCCGCCCCTGTCCTTCACTTTCAGATGAATGATCAGAGGCCATCGCTTGGACCACTGCGCCATCGGGGCGGCGCTCAAAAATTTACCCGCAAACTTGCCTTCTCAATGCTATACACAAAAATATTCAGTTTAAATTAATTAACAAATAATATCGCTCGTGCAATTAGCGGTAAACTACGACCATTTGTTTTTGAGCAAGAAACTGGCTCATTGCGCCATCTACCAACTTGGATTCTAACAGAAAATTTCGAAGTGTCAAAGGCCACCCCGATGGCAAAGTGATGTAAGCGATGGCTTCCGATCATTCCCCCAAGATGGGTCCGGGTTCAAATACCGGTGAGGCGTGGAAGTTGTGTTTGTCTTACGGCGCTGGCTCTCTCCCTTTTCTGGAACCAGTGGCCCTAAATTAGGGACGGGCGACTGCTTAACCCACACGGTTGCTCATGGTGGTCGTTAAACTTTCAATCAAAAATTAAAAGAAAAAGTGTCAGAGTTAAAGCGGAAGCGGTGATTGGTTAACGTGCCAAAAAGGTACTGCCCAGACCCCGTCTGCAAGATCACAGTGACTAATCACAGGAGGAGCGTGAACGCAGTCTATGGACTAAATTCACGCATAGCTTGAATACTACCCTCACGCTAAAATTCACACATAGAGTGAATTTAGCCAAAGCGATAAGGAGTCACTCTCCTCTAATTTAGGGTCACTAGTTTCAGGGATGAAAGAGTGCCAGTGCCGTAAGACAAACACCACATCCATGCCGTGGGATTTGAACCTGTACCCATCTGGGTCGAATGGTCAGAAGCCAGTGCTTACGCCACCGAGGCGGAAGCAATGTCCCTAAATTTAGGATATTTATTTCTTGTAGCGGTAAATACTCATGTACATCCTTCTAAACCAGAACATAAAAATAAAATACAACAGAAAAAGAAAATAACCTAAAAAAAATAAATGAAACTTGATACTTATTGAGTTAGAAGGAAACGGGTTGTCAAATCTCGAACCAAAAAAAATATAATAATACCATTAATATCAGGGGGAAATTTAGAGGGGGAACTCAAGGGACTTTCTCCACCTCGAAATCATTTCATTTTTTTCAAAATTAAAATGTGGCCTATATTTAAGCTGACCAGACGTCCCCAATTTTTGAGGACACTCCTCGAATTTAGCTTACTGTCCCCAAAAATGTCTGAAGCCTTTTGGGGACGCAAATTGTCTTCAAATTTTAATGTTTGTCCCCAAATGTCCTCGAATTTACACTTCCTCATTAACCCTTTAGGCCGCCCCGGTGGCGCAGTGGTCTAAGGCGCTGGCCTCTGATCATTCGTCCGTAAGGGGTCCGGGTTCGAATCCCGGTCAGGCATGGATGTTGTGTTTGTCTTACGGCACTGGCTCTCTCCCTTCCCTGGAACCAGTGACCCTAAATTAGGGACGGGCGACTGCTTATAGCCCATTTGAGTTGCTCACGGTGGTCGTTAAACCTCCAATCAAAAAAAAAAAAAAAAAAACCCTTTAGATTTCCAATGAAAAATGCTCTTAAAAGTAGTTTCCGTTGTACTGATTTTCCAACATGCTTCTTGTAAAAACAAATTTTGACTTTTTTTTTTCTTTCTGGGTTTATCGACTATTACGAGCAACTCTAAGGACTATAAGCAGTCACCTGTCTCTAACTTGGAAACATCCGTTATAGGGAAGAGAGAGAGAGCAAGTGCTGCAAGACAAACACACCACCAGTGCCTCATTCGGGACTCGAATCCGTACCAACTTGTACCGTACGAATGGTCAGTAGCCAGCACTAGGTCAATGCACCACTGGCGCTGTCAAATTTCGACTGTACTTGTTCTGAGTTTCTCTCAAAACTAGCAACTCTAAGGACTATAAGCAGTCACCTGTTTCTAATTTGGAGACATTCGTTCTAGGGAAGGGAGAGAGAAAATGCTACAAAACAAACACACCACCCGTGCCTCATTCGGGACTCGAATCCGTACCAACTTGTACCTTACAAATTGTCAGTAGCCAGCACTAGGTCAATGCACCACTGGCGCTGTCAAATTTCGATTGTACTTGTTCTGAGTTTCTCCAAAAACTTTGTGCCACCCGTGCCTCATTCGGGACTCGAATCCGTACCAACTTGTACCTTACAAATGGTCAGTAGCCAGCACTAGGTCAATGCACCACTGGCGCTGTCAAATTTCGATTGTACTTGTTCTGAGTTTCTCCAAAAACTTTGTGCCGCCCCGGTGGCGCAGTGGTCTAAGGCGCTGGCCTCTGATCATTTATCCGTAAGGGGTCCGGGTTCGAATCCCGGTGAGGCATGGATGTTGTGTTTGTCTTACGGCACTGGCTCTCTCTTTCTCTGGAACCAGTGACCCTAAATTAGGGACGGGCGACTGCTTATAGCCCATTGAGTTGCTCACGGTGGTCGTTAAACCTCCAAAAAAAAAAAAAAACTTTGTCAAAATGAAAAATTCACCATGCAATTACTATGGTGGCAGCCTAATTTTAATTCAGCGCATGTACCTAAGGTAAAACATTTCACTTTTGTTCTCGCCATCATAGTTCTGTTTTGTCAATACAAATTACCAACATTGTACAAGATATATCATTTTAAGACATAGATTTTAATGTGTAATAACACACTTATTGAAGCAATGCAGTTTTGTGACAAAAAGATTTGCATATTTATTTTGAGTACGCATGTGTCCCCAAATGAACTACCGATTAGGGGACGCCACGCCCTTTTGTCCTCAAATCGGTGTCCCGATATCTGGTCACCAGAAAAAATGCTTTAATTTAATTAAACTGCATTAGAAGAAAAATGCTTAAATTTTTTCTTCTATTTTTTATTAACTTTTATTTTGTCCAGATGTATTTCAAAAACTTTCATTTTTTGACGGCACTCCCTGGAAAAAAAATTCTATGTACGTCCCTGGTTAATACACTGTAAACCGTAGGTTCCACACGGACCAATCAAAGGGCTCAATGGTTGCAGCCGGCTCCAGCTGGAGTCGACACGTCAGAATAAATCACAAATACAAACAAATTGTGGTTCATGTACACTGAGTGATGGTGGTTACGTCAATTTAGAGAGTCGGGTTGTGGTCTTTTGCTGATTAGATTGAGTACGACTTCCCCAATTTTTGTATTTTTCTTCTCTTTTTGTACTGTTTTAACCAAAAGCTCTTTATATATCTTAAAGCATTTTGGTAATGCCACCTTTTGGGATTATATAACGGTTATGTGGTGTTTTAGGTCCATAGAGATCGTGGGGGCAACGTAGAGAAACCCGACAAATGTAAACATAAACCTCTACTGAGCTCAAATTTGTTTTATCACTGATCAGTGCTTTATTAATTATTGTTTTATGAGATGCTGTCTTATTTCAAGTGGTAGGGAATTGGTGATCATGTTGGTTGTTAAGCACTTTCTTTTTATTTTCATTTTTTGTTTATGTGTCTTAGAATGTTGACTGAGAAAAGTGGTATAGTTTGTTAAGCAAATAATTGGGTTGAGCAGGCAGATTTTATGTGAATGGGTAAAATAGTTCTGGGCTATTATAACAGAATAACCATCATTCTACGAGAAAGTATTTCAGTGATGTAAACGAAAAAGTGCGCGGTGACTGGATTAGGTAAAAAGAACACCCTCAAAATTTTCAAAAGCAAGGCTAAATCTGATTTGTTGCTTCATTAATATTTTCCATTAAATTCATATTACTAACTATAATTTTTTATTAAAATTGTTTAATTTGAGCAACTTTAAATGAAAGTATGTTAGGAGAGTGTCACATATGCCGCCCCGGTGGCGCAGTGGTCTAAGGCGTTGGCCTCTGATCATTCGTCCGTAAGGGGTCCGGGTTCGAATCCCGGTCAGGCATGGATGTTGTGTTTGTCTTACGGCACTGGCTCTCTCCCTTCCCTGGAACCAGTGACCCTAAATTAGGGACGGGCGACTGCTTATAGCCCATTGAGTTGCTCACGGTGGTCGTTAAACCTCCAATCAAAGAAAAGAAAGAAAGAAAGAGTGTCACATACAAAAAAGATGACTGATCATTCGGCCGGAAGGGGTCTGGGCTCGAATCCAATTCAAAATAATAACAAACTGGCTCTCTCTTCCCTGGAACCAGTGGCCCTAAATTAGGGACGGCCGCCTCGGTGGCGCAGTGGTCTAAGTGATGGCCTCTGATCATTCGTCCGAAAGGGGTCCGGGTTCGAATCCCAGTGATGCATGGATGTTGTGTTTGTCTTATGGCACTGGCTCTCTCCCTTCCCTGGAACCAGTAACCCTAAATTAGGGACGGGCGACTGCTTATAGCCCATTGAGTTGCTCACGGTGGTCGTTAAACCTCCAATCCAATCCATCCAAAAATTAGGGACGGGTGACTACTTATAGCCCATTGAGTTGCTCACTGTGGTCGTTAAACCTTCACTCAAAAAAATAAAAAAAGAAGTTTTTCTTCTATACCACTCTGTCATTGTACATGATTCTAAATATTCAGTTTGAATAATGAGTATTAGTCACATTGAATATATGTAACTAACATATTCATATGTGTTAGTGTGTCAGTTGTACTGTTGTAATATTGTGAGGTGGATGGACATTTCTTTGGTGTTGCCTGTAAGGAACTAGAAAACTATGGGGATTACATTTATTATAGCTGGCAGAGCTGTTTATTATAAATACCCTTTGAAATTAAAAAAAAAAAAACCCTGTCACAGCCTTCATCCTTGTATAATTTTTCTCTGCTGTTTTCCTTCTGATGGCGCAGTCTTAAATGGAGCAGCTGCCTCCCTCCTATAACTTTATTGTGAGGACTCTTCCACACAAAGAAGTTAACATAATACTAGATCCCTCATGATGCATGAGGAAACTTACTACATGATCCTGCTGTTTAGCCACATCATTGTAATACAAACATTTGGTTCAAATAGGACTACGCTTGCTTATAGAACACAGTATTTCTTATTTCTTCGAATTTCTGATTTTCTAAAGGAGCCAATTTCTGCAATATTCTAACTACAAAAAGTCCATTAGTGTCTCTAAGCCTATAAAAATAGTGCTTTAGTGTCACTAAGCCTAGAAATATTGTGCCTGTGTGCTGCTAAGCTTCACTATGGCTCTTTTATACTCTTCGAGATGAAAGAAGTATTGTGCAGATTTCTGTATTAGATTAAGAAACAGAAGCTTAACCAGGCAGTTCTGCACCTGGGGCAACCTACAAAATGTTGCGCCCCCAACCCATCTGTTTTTCTATCGTACTGTATATGTCCAGCCCACTGCCATTTCAGGGTTTTTACTTTGGTAATGATGGCTGCCATCAAATCTTGTCATTTTTCAGATAGGAAGAGGAACTCTTAGGTCAGGCAAATAAATTATATGAGTTGGTCACATCATGAACCAGATATAAAAACCATGAAATGGCAGTGGGCTACAAAAATATTGCTGGAATAACTGACCACTGCTGGACAATTGAAATACTTGAATGGTTTCCAAGAGACAAGAAAATACCCAAAAGAGGAACATGTAGGATATGAGTGAATGAAATTTGAAAGCATGCTGAAAAGACATGGAAGAGGCTTGGGGAAGCTTTTATTCAGCAGTGGATTGATAATGGTTGATGATGATGATGACGATAATACACTTAAATACACAAAGCAAATTTGTCACTCTCCAGTATAATCTGTTGTGGAATCTGTGTGGGAGTTGCAATCAAACTGTGACTGTACAACTTTTCCCAACTGTTTCAGAGGTCAGACTTTCGGTATCACAGCAAAAGGACTGAATGCAACTGACAGTCGTGGCTCGTGGTCTCAATAATCATCGAATAGCCCACTAAGAATTTTCAAAAATGTGACCCACATCCTTATCTTGCAATGCATGTACAACGGAACCTTCATTTCTGAATGTAAGCTTGAGCATTTTGAGGAAGAAATGCGAATTTTAAGCTGTCAAGGCTACTGAAACTGTAGAAACATATAAGCAAATTCCGTAAATGGACAAATGACAAAGTACAGGATAAAAAAGCTGCATCAGAAACTGGCACAAAAGTTTCGATTCCAGTTTTAATCAGTTCCTAAGCAGGGATTTTTGCACCCAGAGCAGCCGCCCTGCCTGTCCCGCTCTAGTTATGCCTCTGTTAACAAAGATGACCTTACACATCCGGTTGTGTGCAGTGTTTCTCAAAGCACTGAACTTAACACACACTGAATGTTTTCAGGAACTTGTTTAAAAACTATGCAGTATTGGGCAATTCCATATGAAATCAACCAAGAAAAATAAATTTTGGAATTTGATGTCATGGATTTGCCTTGGGGGATATTTGTCTACATATTAGCATCTCAAAAGTAAAAAGTTTTTTTTTTTTTTTTTGGATTTTTACTGTTGCCGATTTTTGAGTTATTTAATTTTCATAATTGCCAAAATGTCTCAAAAACTGCTTGCCACCAAAACTTTAAATGAAATTTGCAAGAGATCTGTTTCAGCTACAGAGCTGGGGATGGTTTCATTTTAAAGCTTATGAAGAGGGCTTTCATTTGATATATATATAACATGCATTGTTTTTGAGTACAATTTTTTTGCCAGTTTTTTCAAAATATTTATTTTAAAAATTTTCAAAAAATTTACACATGTTGGTACACATTTACTGAAGCCTCAGTCAAAATTTCAAGATGGTATCTCTCTGGTAGCATGTAAAAATTGATTTTTTTTGCAGGCATGCAACCATTTAAGTTAACATATTTTACATATCTAGCTCTGCATTATTAATACAGATGCACAAATACCATTGTGTTGCTACTTACTAATACAGAAATTCCTTTTTTTTTTATAAAATATATGATGCTTGTGTTATCTCTTTTTGCTTCAGTCCAATACCTTTCACCAGTGGCTATTACTGGATCTACCTTACAAAGAATGAAAATTTCCTGGCATTGTAAGAATATCAGGATTTCTTGGATAATTAAATGAGGGTGCTGGCCCACAAGGATGTGAGAAAGAGATCTCCATGTTCTACATGACCTTGATAATGATGGGCAAAACACGTAACAAGAATAACAAATAAAGGTAAGTCGATCACACTAGTTACGTTAAGAGATTAGAACTTTAATAAGAAAGTTCATAAGTTGGGAGCTTTCAACCTTGTCTTAGGTCTTCATGATGCTAATAGAGGACTAAGATTGTTTCCAGATTCTATATTTGAAGTTTTGTTGCCAGATTTTAGAATCAATCTCCAGATCATCGGGATGTAAAGAGGAGATTCAGAGTTGCAAGTCTTTGGGTTGAAAAGAATTTCCAGGCTTTCATGGTAACAGAGGGCAAACCGATTGTCAAAAGGAGCAATACGTTTTGCTTCATTCCAGCGGGGAATTGCAGAAGTGTTTTCCATTGTCAAAATAGACAGGCTGTATAGCTTTCAAAACATATTTTTTATGTTCCAAAATTCTGTGGTTAATGCTTCTGTATGTGCTTCCAATGTATAAGTTATCACCTGTTGAAGAAGAGATAGGAATGCAGTAAACTCCTGGGAGATCCAGATTTTCAACTTTGTCTCTATCACGTTGTAGAAGTTTCAAGACGCTTGGGAGGGATTTAATGGCAAGATGGTAACCAAAACTTCTGAAAAGAATTTGTAACTTATAAGCATAGGAAGGATGGTAAGGAACAGAACCGGAGAATTTTAGGTTATCTTTCTTTTGAGGATGGAGGCATTCATTCATGCAAATATGATGCAAATACGAAAACAAGTTAGTAAAATCATGCAATGCATTGATTATTATATGCTTTCCAACATACCAGAAATCATTACTCAAGTTATTACTCAAGTTATGAGGATAATGGCTGTGGAATAAATCTCGGTCTTGTGCCCTGACCTTTGATCCCATTTCAATGATATTCAACAGAACCGGTTCAGTATACCTCCGAAATAGCATGATAAAATTTTGTCGCAATAAAAGCATTTTTATGTAAGTTATGATGCATAAGGGCTATGGAATAAATCCCGCTCCTGTGTCCTAACCTTTGACCCCATTTTGCCCATTTTCAATAGGGTTTGTCCCCAGGTGGTCCCCTACCACATACTAACATTTCATCGAAATCGAACCTTTTTCACGTTAGTTATGACACATAAGAGCAGTGGAATGGATCCTGCTCCTATGTCCTAACCTTTGACCCCATTTTGTTCACTTTCAATAGGGTTCCTTCCCAGGTGGTCCCCTACCACATACTAAAATTTCATCGAAATCGAATGATTGTTATGCGAGTTATCATGCAGATAGGCATATGCACACAACGCGTGACGTAATGAGGCAGATGGGAATCGCGACCATCTGCTCGAAAGAGTGTGATGTCATAAAACTTTAATAGGATTCACACATAACGCGTGACGTAATGAGGCAGATGGCGTGACCGTGCGCTAACATCTAAATCGCGAGCTTGTGACGTCATAAGATTTCTAAGCATGGGTAACATTAATTGAACAATGCCATGACACTGAAAATGTGGTAATTCGCGGTGGTTATTTAACCCACTAAAAAATTTTTCTTAAAGTCGAGATCAAGCTAAATCAATTTCTAGTATCGGAAAACGGTAGGTTAACGACTTTCATCAAAATCCTTAGAGCCGTTTTCAAAATAAAATTTTCATAGATACAAGAATTGCTGCTTTAAGGTGGATGTCAAGTAATTTTGCTTCCTATACTTCCAATGGAAAAACTTCTGTACACATTTTCTTCACAATTAATGCGTTCCCAAGGATGAAAATTTGAACATCGATTAAAATAGTTTAATTTTATAACTTGGAATACGTAATATTTTCTAAAACATAACCATAATTATGCAATCCAACATTTGTCTACTGACGTCATCAAAGTACAGGTCGCACCATCTTTTTTCTGGTTTCAACACCACCAAAGGAAACGCTATTGTTTTTTAATATAATTATGGTTATGTTTCAGGAAATGTTAAGTATTCCAAGTTATAACATGAAGTTATTTTAATCGATGTTCAAATTTGCATCCTTGGGAACACACTAATTATGAAGGAAATGTGTAGAAAAGTTTTTCCATTGGAAACACAGGAAGCAAAATTACTTGACGTCCACCTTATTAGTATGGGATAAGGGAGATGGAATGGATCCCAATCCTATGTCCTGACCTTTGACCCCATTTGTCCCATTTTCAATAGGGTTCCTCTCCAGGTGGTCCCCTACCACATACTAAAATTTAATCGAAATCAAACCATTTTTATGCACGTTATGACTCATAAGGGCAATGGAATGCATCCCGATCCTATGTCCTGACCTTTGACCCCACTTCACCCATTTTCAATAGGGTTCATCCCCAGGCGGTCCCCTACCACATACAAAATTTCATCGAAATCAAACCATTTTTACGTGAGTTATCGTGCCGACAGACAGACAGACGGATGGACGGACGGAAAAAGCTGAAGCATATACGCTTTTTCAACCTACCGTTGAAAAGCATAAACAAGTTGAAAATTGAATGCCTCCATCCTCAAAAGAAAGATAACCTAAAATTCTCTGGTTCTGTTCCTTATCATCCTTTCTATGCTTATAAGTTACAAATTCTTTTCAGAAGCTTTGAGCTTTGGTTACCATCTTGCCATTAAATCCCTCCCAAGCGTCTTGAAACTTCTACAAAGTGATAGGAACAAAGTTGAAAATCTGGATCTCCCAGGAGTTTTCTGCATTCCTATCTTTTCTTCAACAGGTGATAACTTATACATTGGAAGCACATACAGAAGCATTAACCACAGAATTTTGGAACATAAGAAATATGTTTTGAAAGCCAACCCAAATACAGCCTTGTCTATTTTGACAATGGAAGACACTTCTGCAATTCCCCGCTGGAACGAAGCAAAACGTATTGCTCCTTTTGACAATCGATTTGCCCTCTGTTACCATGAAAGCCTGGAAACTCTTTTCAACCCAAAGACTTGCAATTCTGAATCTCCTCTCTACATCCTGATGATCTGGAGATTGATTCTAAGATCTGGCAACAAAAATAACAAAAATTCAAATATAGAATCTGAAAACATTCTTAGTCCTCCATTGGCGTCATGAAGACCTAAGACAAGGTCGAAAGCTCCCAACTTACGAAATTTCTTATAAAAGTTCTAATCTCTTAACATAACTAGTGTGATCGACTTACCTTTATTTTTTTATTTGTCTACATGATCTTTTGAAAGTACACATCCCACCCACCAAATGGCATCATATGCTCAGGCTATGAAACCTGCAATGTGTTCAAAAACCGCATCTGAACTAACTCTAATACAATGTACCAAAGTTTCTTCAGATTCAGAAAACACTTTAGTCTCCATTGTGAGCTTACTGGTATGAATGCATGAAACTTCTGAGTCCCTGTTACAGTTTCATCAAACCATGTCTCTAAAAGTCTTGTCTTCTTCCAAGTATTCATTTGTCATGGAAAGAATGTTCTCTTTCCCCATCGAAACAGCTAGAGAGGTGTCATGATTTGGTTTGAAAGAGGGTTCTGCAAGCTAGTTTTGGCTGCCAACCTCTTTACTGTCCCACCAACACCATCACACACTTCTTTGCCATGCGTTGTTACGTAAAAATGCCACTTAGCATCAATGCCATCAAAATCTCTATGATGATTGTACAAATTTGCACAGTTCTTGCAGTTTTTGTATTGCACTGCTGAACCATCAGAGAAGTAATATACTTTCTTTAAGTTTGGTGGACAATCATTCAGGAAATCTAGAAGCTTTCTTCACCTCCCAGGATAACAATGTCCCAAGTCATCCTGGGTGGTGTAGCAAATAGCATGCTTGAATGGTAATCGGGAGATGTTGATTCGATTCCCCGCTCCAGGGCGATGAAATTTTCAAGTTTTCTGATGGGATGGATATTACGTGAAAAACAGTAAATACAGTCAATTCAGAGATGTCTGATTCCTATGTTAATTATCATGACATATTTTCCACATATTATTAGAAGAATATTTCTTCCACATTATGTTACTCTTTCACTTTTATTTGCAGTTTTAAATCTGTTTAAGTTGCTCAAGGATTTCTGATTCTGAATTGTTACATTGACATTCATTTTCTTCATCTTTATAACTCTGCATTAGAAAAGGATTTGTTATATGAACTTCTTATTTTCTTTATCTTTTCTCAGCAGTACTTCTTAAAACTCTTAATTTTCTTTCTACTAACTGGAGACTTACAAAGAGAGGTCAAAGAGGCATTCAAGTAGCTTAAGCCTGTATCTACATCCATAAATTCTGAATCATGGTTACTACAACTAGGACCAGCATCATTACCTGGCTCTGAAGGATTTTCTTTTCAAGAACACTCACCTCATGTTGCTATTCTTTCCCCTAACTGCAATCTACAGGAAGTACAAATTTGTGTGTTTCCTTCAATGTCATATTTTAAAGAAATCATCCAAGTTGTCACATTCTCAAATATTTACTAATTCAGTTTCCTTTTATTTTTTTTTTATTTTTGAAAGGATTGCAACAGCAAATGGACCTCTTCTTGCCATCTATATTTGAAAGTAAAACTTAAAACTAGTCTGATCTAAAAAAAAAAAAAAATTAACAGCACTGATAAATAAATCAAGTTTAAAAGATAAATATTTCATGGCAGGAATTAATTGAGATCTACACACCCTAAGAGCTACACCACAACTGAACTACTTGGGCAAAGAAGTGGGGGAGAGCATGAATGCACATGTCACTGTAGGAAAGGGATGACTCACACTTCAGAGTGCCTGTGTATTACTGTCTTTAACTGGGTCTAACTCATGATACCATAGAGGTACCATCATGAAATATCAACTGAGCCTTCAGTAAATGTGTATCAATATATGTGAATTTTTTGAAATTCAAAAAAAAATTAGTTTTTTGGAAATTGTAAAATGAAATTCTTTTAAATTAAAAACTGGCAAACCTTTTTTTTACTCAAAAAATGCATGTTATATATTAAATTAAAGCCCTCTCCATAAGCTTTAAAATGAGACCATTTCCAACTCTGTAGCTGAAACAGGTCTCTTGCAAATTACATTTAAAGTTTTAGCAGTGAGAAGTTTTTGAGACATTTTGGCAATTTTGAAAATTAAATAACTCAAAAATCGGCAACAGAAAAAAAAAAAATAAAAAAATTTACACCAGATGATAATAAACAAATATCCCCAAAATTAGCCAAATCCATTATGCACAGATTGATTTTACATGGAATTACCCAATTCCTACATAAGATGTGATGTGTTCATCTATACTGTGATGCAGGGGCAGCTCCTGCTGTGGGGCTGTGCGGCTGCAGCCCCCCCCCCCCCCCCACTTCCTACCCTAAGCAGTTTTTTTATCATGCCGTACCAAGACAGAGAAGTTTTGTGAACACCGCTGTAAGTTTTTCCAGCATAATGCCACGACTGCAGTTTTCTGAACTCAACTGGAAGTTTTCCCTGCATAACACCACTGGAAGCGGAATGAATGTTGGCGGACTGCGCACTTTGCAGCCCTGACGGATATTGAAACCAACTCATGTGGAAACTCTGCCCATTCCCACATCAGTTCGTTTCCTTTGAATAAAACTTCCCTGGGGACTGCAGTAATGGCAGCTCTCGCTAGCAGGGTTGCTCGCGAATGCAGTCTCTCGTTGGGTGAGAATGCATCGCCGGGCATGTGTGCTTTGTTGATTAATGCGGTTCTTGTGCTTTCAAATAAGAAATAAAATAGGGGAATGAATTAAAAATAATGACAAATGTTGAAATAAAGTATGTTTGAATGTATTACTCAACTTGTTTTTTTTTCTTCTTCCAATTTTTGGTTTGTTCCTGCTTTTATTCACCGTAATAATTCTAACAACAATGTTGCTCCCATCAAACTGGAGATTATTAGTGTTTGCTAATAACAAATACTCAGTTGCTGGGACTTTTGCAAAAAAGTTTTACTTATATTTTCTCTTCTGGTCAAAATGGGCATGTGAACAAATTGCGATTAAGAATAGAGTTCAGTATTCGACACATTGAGAAAAAAAAAAAAAAAGAAAGAAAGAAAGAAAGAGAGACTAATTTCTGCAGCAAAATACTTGCACAAAATTGATTTCTTCACTTACCAAGCACAGCGAAATTTTCGCTTTTAAACTCGCATAAATTTTTATTCGCCAAAAATCATTGAAGTCACTCCACTGGATACATTTTATTTTTCTGCTGCATCCTCCCTCCCTCCCAAAAATAAGCTGCACATTTCAATTGAGGTAGTGTACTTAATTACTTTGAAAAGAACATTTAATCAGATATCATTATTTAGAAAACTTACGCAGTTGGTAAATTTTGGAAAACAAGTTTTTCTACACTAAATTGTAATCATGGCTTCAAAATTAAAACTGGACTGAATATGTTTGCAATCCGTTTTTATTAAAGAGAATGCCGGGGTGCGAGTATCGCAATAACAGTTAACTCATCGTGAAATTCTGGCAGACCCTTCAAAATTCCACAAAATGTTTTTCATCGCCGTCCAAGTTGCAGTGGTCGGTATCAAGTCGAAGTTTCAAAGGAAGTGTATCAGAAGAAAAAATATTTATTGTCATATTTCTTGGGGTCACAATGAGACACTTGAGAACACGTACATGACCTTGAGTGTGTCTCCGCTACCATTGGCACACGCATTAAATTTTTTGTCTTTGTATATATGCATGTATATGTAATTTGCAACCACTATCAATCCACTGCTGGATGAGAGTCTCCAAGTTTCTTCTTCCACAACAGTCTGCCTTGAGCCAGTTTCTTTCATGCTTTCAAATTTCATGCACCCATCTCCCTCTTGTCATCTTCTGGGTATTGTTTTTTCCCTTGCTATCCAATTCAATATTTAAACTCTCAGTCTGTGGCTCTTTCTTCTAGCAATATGTCCATCCCATTGCAATTTCAGGAATTCTGACCATGATGTCTTCCACTCTTGTCTTTTTCATGATCCACGAGTTCCTATTTGTATTTTTCCTGGTAACATCAAACATGCATCTTTACATGCTTCTTTCAGTTGTCTGCAACATCTGTATGTCTATTTTGGTTGAGGTCCATGTCTGTGCTCCACGAGTAAGAACTGGAAGGATGCATTGACTAATCAGTTTCTTTTTAAGAAATAATGCATCCGACAAAGTTTTATAGGTCGATTATTTTCTTCATTAATGTGTCAACGTGACCATTGTTTAATATCTGTTGCCTAATTTAGGTATCGGTACCTTTACATTTTCCCTATCAATCGCTAAATATAAAATCTAAATATTCATTTCTTGTAAAGAAAAAAAGCACTTTCAATCAGTGTCAGCACTTGAAAATAATTATGGGAGATTTCAATGCAAAAATAGGGCAACGGCAACAGAATGAAACTTCGGTAGGTAAATTCGGTCATGGCAACAGAAACCAGCGTGGAAATACTCTCGTTGAGTTTGCAGAGGCAGAAGGGTTTTTCATCTTGAACTCCTTCTTCAAGAAAAAGCCACACAGGAAATGGACATGGAGACATCCAAATGGGACGACAAGTGAAATTGATTTTATTATGTGTAACAAAAAATTCGTCATAGAAGACTGCAGTGTGCTAAACAAGTTCAACACAGGTAGTGACCATAGATTGGTGAGATGTAAGATGCACCTCAACACTAAACTTGAACGTGGCAAGCTCATAGGACAAACAAAATGTATTGACATAACCAACCTTAAAAAACACCATAATACCTTCAAGTTGGAACTGAAGAACAGGTTCTCTGCTTTAGAAGGCCTAACATCGGAAGAAGTGGACATCTCTGAAGTTAACAGAAAAGTAACCAAAGCTCTTATGGAAACAGCAACAAAATTAGCTGGGTCTAAGAACAAGTTGCATGTGAACAAATTATCAGGAAAAACCAAAATGTTGATGCAAAAAAGAAGAGAGATGAGGACAACTAAAGAAGATGTGACTTCCAAAGTGGAATATATAGAGCTATGCAAGACAGTAAGAAAAAGTATCACTGAAGACGTAAGGAAATTCAACTGTGAACTAGTGAGGAAAGCAATTGAAAACAACCAAAGCCTAAAGATAGCAAAGGGACATCTCAGTAAGGGAAGAAAACAGATTATGGCACTGAGAAAAGAAGATGGTTCTGTAACAAGAAATAGAGGCGAAATTTTGACAAGAGTGAAAGATTTCTACTCCAAATTATATGAAAGGGATGATATATGCACTCCAGACATCATGAAAGATACCAGTACCAGAGTTCCTCCAGTCCTTCCAGCAGAAGTTGCACATGCAATCAAGAACATGAAGCGAGGAAAAGCTCCAGGAGAAGATGGAATTACTGTAGACATCATACAAGAAGCAAGTGGAGAAATCGAAACAGTACTCGCCCAAATTTTCACTCGATGTCTTAATGAAAGAAAGATTCCTGAGGATTGGAACACCGCTACAATGATCCTGCTACATAAGAAAGGTGACATTGAGGATCTCGGAAACTACAGACCTATCAGCCTCCTATCAGTAGTTTATAAAATCTTCACTAAAGTTCTTTCACACCGCTTGAAGGTAACACTGGACATGGCTCAACCGAGAGAACAAGCTGGATTCAGGAGTGGCTACAGCACAATAGATCATATCCACGTGCTGAGAGAACTAATTGAAAGAGCGAGGGAATATGAACTTCCATTGTGCATGGCTTTTATCGATTATGAAAAAGCCTTTGATTCGGTGAAACCATCAGCAGTTACAATGGCTCTGAAAACCTGCGGTATTGAAGATGCATACATTAATATTATTAATAACATCTATGAAAATGCAAGTGCAAAGATTAGGCTGTTTGAAAATACAACACACGTAAAAATTGGAAAGGGAGTGAGACAAGGTGACACCATATCTCCGAAGCTCTTTAATGCTACATTGGAGGGTGTTTTTCAGTCACTGAGCTGGGAAAACAAGGGGATAAAGATTAATGGAGATTATCTAACCCACCTTCGTTTTGCTGATGACGTAGTCATTTTTGCAACTACCCCATCAGAGCTGCAGAGTATGATCCAGGAACTTGCTGACAAGAGTAAAGAAGTGGGATTAAAAATGAACTTTCAGAAGACAAAAGTGATGTTCAATGCTTTTACAAGAAATGAAGATTTATCGATTGATGGAGAAAAGCTGGAGATAACAGACACGTACGTTTATCTTGGACAGCAGATATCAAGTGAGGGTCACATTGATGAAGAAATTAATCGGCGTACAAAACTTGCCTGGAGAGCTTTTGGAAGAAACAGCATAATTTTCAAGAGCAATATGCCATTATGTCTTAAAAGAAAAGTGTTTGATCAATGCATCCTTCCAGTGCTTACGTATGGTGCGGAGACGTGGACCTTAACTAAAAGAGACATACAAAGGCTGCAGACAACTCAAAGAAGCATGGAGAGGTGCATGCTTGGTGTAACCAGGAGAGATAAGAAGAGGAACTCGTGGATCCGAAAAATGACAAGAGTGGAAGACATCATGATCAGAGTTAAATCCCTGAAATGGCAATGGGCTGGACATACTGCCAGAAGGACAGATCATCGATGGACAGCTGAAATTTTAGATTGGATTCCAAGGGACAGGAAAAGACCCAGAAGAAGACCACATGGGAGATGGGTGGATGAAATTCGAAAGTATGCAGGGGTGACATGGAGGAGACTGGCACAAGACAGACCGTTGTGGAGGAAACTTGGGGAGACCTTCGTCCAGCAGTGGATTGATAATGGTTGACGATGATGATGATGATGATGATATATTATTGTTATAATTATTAAACGGACAGCATCAGCACAGGCTCAGTAACTTAGCTTTCGAAGTGGTATCGTGATATCTACAAAATTGAGATGCAGTCCCCCCCCATCTCAGTCTACCACGAGCTGCCACTGCTGTGATGTTTTTTTTACTTTATTTTGTAGTATCTAGAGTGAGTATACAGGGATAGGTTGGTCAATGCATATAGTAGCAATTAATGACTTCATGGCTTCCTCTTATTACTTTCAGTATTATAAATATTTAACGGGAATTATCGAGGATAAATTTACCTGTGGAAGTAGTAAGACGCAAGAACTCCTGACGAAGATCTAGTGTTTAGATCGAAAACTTGAGAGGTAATGTACCTTAATAAATTTATCCTCGATAATTCCCGTTAAATATTTATAATACATATAGTAGCTTTCCAAATTGATCATACTATAAAGTACAGAAACATGATGCTAATGACTGTAATAAGAAAGAGTACTTTGAACTGTTAAGATGGGACTGATTTTCATAGGTGCAACACAGAATGGGAGGATTGCCTTCGGGTGGGAGAAGGTTGGAGGGTCTGTAGTAAGTTGAGATGCATCTTTAGTTCCCATAACTAATTCATTGTTTCAGGGTTGTCTCCAATGCTCTTTCCTAGGGACTCCATCCTTTCTTTGGTGCAGGTTGTTTGCTATGGATCACTTTTTTATAGAGAGCGGTGTCCAATGGCATAGCAGCTGCCAATCATAAATAAGGAGCATAAGCCAGCAGTCCTATAAAAGAGACCCCCGTGGTCAGTCGGTATCCAAAATCATGTACAGGCAGGCAAAGAGAAGAATTCGTAGCCTCTGGAAGAAGGGTGCATAATTGCATAATTGTGTGTATCAATCAGCTTTAGTTACATAAGCCAGTGTACATCCTGTGCTGGCTTATGTAATCCATCATGGGGCAAAGAAAGTAGCTCCACATAAATGCCATTGTGGAGGAGTTTTATAGAAAAATACTTTCACTGGTGCAAAACATGGATTTTTTTTTACACAAAAGTGCAGGTTATTTTATACAAAGAAAGTACAAAATACACTATATTGACAAAAGTCACCAGACACCTAGAAGAGAAACACAACATAACATTTATTGACATACATTAGTACGGTGTCGGTTCACCTTTGGCCTTAATGCATGCACTGACCCGTCGCGACATGTTTTCGACAAGGTTTTGGAACACAGCGATAGGTATGCGCTTCCATTCAGTATATAATGCTGCCACTAACTGTTGCTTAGTAGTAGTCCTTCGTTCCAAACTTCTTAAGCAGTGCTCTAATTCATCCAATAGGTGCTCTATGGGATTAAGATCAGGGCTCAGTGCTGACCAGTCCACGCATGATATGGAATTATTGTCAAACCATGCCATAACAGTCTTTGCTTTATGGCTTGATGCATTATCCTACTGGTACCAACAAGGCTCGGTTCCATAATATTGCCACAGAGTTGGTTTGGCATAATTGTCTAGAATATTGAGGTAGACTTGCTGATTAACAGGTTTGTCCATGACAACCAATGGGCCGTGACCATACCACAAAAACACCCCCACACGAGTACACTGCCAGCTCCAAACTTGACCGTAGGAACAGTACACTGTGGTAAATAGAGTTTCCCCGGCTGCCGCCATACCCACACATGGTCATCAGACTGATGGACCATGTATCTGAATTCATCAGTCCATAGGACCTGTTTCCATTGATCTACAGTCCACGATAAATGTTCTTTACACCATACTAAACAACGAGTAGCATTCTGAGTGGAGATGAAAGGCTTATGAGCAGCCGCACGACCACAGTAACTCATGAAATGAAGTTCTCTGCGAATGTTATATGTACATATCGAGATTCTAGCAATGTTACTCACCTGTACACTGAGACCTTGCACAGTACTCCGTCGATTAGCCGTAATGACTCTCCTGAGGCTTCGACATCCTTTATCACTGATTTTCTTTGGTCTGCCGGTACGTTTTTCTAGTTCAGGCACGCTATGTGTCTTCCACTTATTCAGTACATCCAAAACAGTTGACTTGGGTAAATAATTTTTTTTATTATAGTGGAAAATTACTACAGGGCTTGAAAAATATCTGAGAAGTTGCATGCCCAGCTGGGCACGTGCAGAAGTTATTTCCCTGCCCAGATAGTAAAAGCTGGATGCCCAGGAAAATTTAAGATAACAAATCAGAACCCTCATTTTTTGTTTTCTTTTAAGTTAAAAAATATGATGAGCTTTTTTTTAAACATCTACATTTTGAGGTTACTCACCTTTACCCCAAATATCCTTTAGGAGGTTTTCATCTCTTACACATATTTCCAACACATAATTTTCAGTAGTCACATCATGGTTCAAGCCCCACAAAACACACATCACACTTGCGCAAAACTTCTTTTTTGTTTTGTTTTTTCTTTTCCTTTCCCAATAACTAAATGCTGATTCAAAATAATCAACTACAATGACACATAATTCAACTCCTTAAAACTGCCTATCTAATTAAAACCTCAATAAAAAACTTATATTAGACATTTCCTAAAACATCAGAGTTTAAACTGCAACCCATAATTATTTACAACTGCACACCAGTAATTAATTAAAACAAACCAAACCTGACACAACCACTATCCCCATTACTCTCGGACATCTCAGCAATAAGCATACTATCCTTTTGCTGAGTGGGGAGAGGTCCGAGATTAATGGGGATAGTGGTTGTTTCAGATTTGGTTTGTTTCAATTAATTACTGGTGTGCAGTTGTAAATAATTATGAGTTGCAGTTTTAATTTTGATGTTTTAGGAAATGTGTAATATAAGTTTTTTATCGAGTTTTTAATTAGATAGGCATTTTTAGGGAGTTTAATTACGTGTCATTGCAGTTGATTATTTTGAATCAGCATTTAGTTATTGGGGAAGGAAAAGAAAAAAAAATTGTGTGAGTGTGATGTGCATTTTTTGGGCCTTGAACCACGATGTGACTACTGAAAATTACGTGTTGGAAATGTGTGTGAGAGATGAAAACCTCCTAAAGGATATTTGGGATAAAGGTGAGTAACCTCAAAAAGTAAATTGTCTAAATAGCACGTTAATAATTAAGCAGCTATGTGACTTTTTTTACATGTTTTGCATTTCCATTTTTTTAAGGGTCTGTATTCAAAATGTTCAATACACAAAAAGCATGTATCTCATATTTTAAGATGATGATGTTGAAATCGATATGAAATGATACGAGATGAAATTGATATTTGTGAAATTTAGTGATTCTGCCATGTTCCTTTGTTGAAGTTTTCACCTTTGTCACTAAACACCGGAGGCTAGTTCCATCAGAGGCATGCATCTTGTTGTTGACTATAAACAACATCTGGAGCAAAACTGCATACAGTTCTAATTTATTTACCCAGAGCATAATGAAATTAAAGAAATGATGTTCTTCTGTCCTTGGCACTCCGTAACAACTTCTGGTGATTAGCAGTGAAATGAAACACGACATACGATGACTGTCTTTTTTACTTGTGGGAATTCTATTCACAACTTTTTTATTTTTAAATTTAGTAGCCCAGATCAGTTAACTAGATTTTTAAATTTTTATCTGTTCAAGACAATAATTTATATGGCTCGGGCATTGTGTTTTTCAAGCCCTGTATTATAAAAACAATTATTTACTGCTACGTATAATAACTGAATGCCATGCTTAGTTTCATTTCACAGGAAGAATGGTTCACACCCCGAAATTGGGTAAATCAACCAATTCATTTGTCTGTTGAAAAGACCCTTAAGGGCTCATAAAGGGTTGGTATGTTTTGTTGTGGCAGAAAGAAATCACCACAAAATGGAACTACTTACTACTACTACACATCTCTTACTGTGCACTGATATTCATAGTGTAAAGACACAGATACCACTCTGCTCTATTGTGAGTTTATATAATGCTGTTGAACATTGGCTGTTTAATGGACAAATGAATGAAACGATCTAACAGTTAGCATCCTAAGTGTGAGGCACATTTTTCTTTTAAAGTGATACTGTTCAGTCATTATCAACTTTAGATGAGTTCATCTTGCACTTTAAAGTAAGTTCTAGTCAAGAAATAGCAACAGAAGGAGATGAATATTCACTAGCAAGTGATGAATGGCTAAAAAAACAACAACAAAAAGTCAGATGTCTTCAAAATTAATTTCCAAGAATTAGCAATATAGAAAAATATCCTGAGACACCAAAAAGAAAGGAATCAATTGTGTTGTTGTAAATTTACCATAATTTTTGGTCTAAGACCTGCAGCTTAGGTAGTAAAAAGAAAAGGCAAAATGCCTACTCTGCAGTTCTTACACTGATGCAGTGCTAATCCTAAGTTTTCCTAAACTACTGCTCAGTAACTTCAGTTGAAAGTTCATTTTCACTTTTAATTATTTTCTAACTGGAAACAGTGCTTGCTGTTTAATGGATGTCTCTCTCTCTCTCTGCTGAAGAATGTGTTTTTCACAATTTTAATGTTAAGCAAAACTAAGCTGCTAATGCTGAGTTGCATGGGACATTTTTCTGTACTGAAAAAGTGAGGTCATCAGATTACTGTAAGCAGAGGCATAGCCTGGGGAGGGGGGTCATCAGGTCCACCCCCTTTGAGAAGAATTGAGTATGAATTAAAAGCGATAAATATGTATATACACAGTGTATGAGGCTTTCACGAATGAACCAAATCCATGGACCCCCCCTCCCTCTTAAGAAATTTCTTGCTATGCCACTGACTTTTAAGTGACTCAGACTTTTATATATAGTAAATTAAATTATGTGGAACACTACATTACAGTGTTAGTGAATCATTAGATGCTTTGTTGGAAGTAAAAATTTCACCAATTCATGTAATAATTTTCCTAGAGAAATCTTCTATAATGTCCATTCTTTTAAAAATTTAATTAATGGAATTTTTTGGTTTGTGAAATGGCTTAAAAAAGCTTTGAGAAGTTCTTTATATGTTTTTTCTTCTTCTGAAAAATAATCTCAATTGTCACTGAGGGTATTGTGATGTTTTGGTTCCAAGAAATGGTGGTCTGAAAAAAGTTGTAATTGAAGGTTACAAGAGGTTAAACAAAAGTCAGCAAACACATGCTGTTGAACCCTGGGTTGCCTTCCTTTCTTCTTTCACTCCCTCCATAGCTGGGAGGTTAAAGCCTGAATCTAAGAACTACTATTCACCATGGAATTCAGGGCGAAATTCTGCTGCTAAGATCATGCGTAAGGAGCGAAGTGATGATCAAAATTCCATGAATGTTAAAAGATCTTTTCTATATTTGGCTGCTGCATGATCAAAAGTAACTTAAATGCCAAGAATAAGTAATAGGAAGTCGTAGTAACGTTCTGTCATAGGTTATAGCATTTCTGATAGACAGTGAAAAGATCACAATATTTTAATCCACAGCTCTTATGGAAGTGTGACTTGGAATTTGTTGCTGTTCTAAAGAACAGCATATGTATTCCATGTCGTTCATCTATTTATTTATGCATTTTTTTAGTGAAAGCTTTTTTATAAGAAATGGCTGCTTAGTATTTTTCAACATACAGTATTTACCAAGAATACTGCTGCACCAAGTACAACACCACAGTTCCATTTTTCTTCTTGGTTTGTCATCAGGAATAACACAGCAGTTTCATGTATCCACTTGGTTTGTTATTGGAAATAATGGGGCACCCAGTTTAAAGTCACAGGTAGACTTAACCACAAAGGAATTTATACTTGACAACCATTTTGACTCTCTCCCCATTGCTTATATGGTAGCAGATTACATCATATGGCTTTCATCAAAGATAAATGAAACAATAAAGGGAGGTGTTAAGAAAGTCATTTGCTTATTTATAATACACTTTGAATTGCCTGTGCAATTCACATCTAATAACATCAGAGGTGAAAGCGTAGACAACTGAAAGTTACACTGAAATGCCAAAAAACTCAGATACTTCTCTAATACCATGTTGGTCCTTCTCATGATCGGATAACAGCAGCTATGCGATGTGGCATGGACTCCACAAGCCTTCTGTAGTACTGTGGAGACAGTGCATGCCATGCTTCCCAAAGAGCGTTCCACAATTCCGTAATATTCTCCGATGAAGGATTCTTGGCGTTGGCAGCACATTAAACAGCATCCCAAATGTGTTAGATTCCATTTAAATCCGGCGAACAAGAGGGCCAAGTCATGATGCCAAACTCCGTGAAATGTTCCTCCAGCCATAATCAGGTGACTGTGGATGTGTGCTGTGGCACATTGTTGCATTGAAAGAGGTTGCACTCATTGGAGTAGTTGCATGACATGAATGGGTGCAAAGGATCCCCAACAATAGTTATGTAACTTCTATTGCTGACAGCGCAGTGGCGAATGCTGCGGTATGGCTAGTAGTCCGCTGCCAGACCACTAAAACTGTCGAAATTAAAAAAAAATTCCATTTCATAAAAACTGGAATGTTTGCAATTACATCTTATGTAAATGAAAAAAAAAAAAATCCCATTTCATAAAAAGCTGGAATGCTGAAATCAGTTGTATTACGCCAGAGCACATTCATTCATTCCATGGCTCACCCTTCGTTGTGGTTGGGAAGCCAATAGGAAGCTCAAAACTTTAGGGATGCTGAGAGCTCACAGCCTTACTGCGGTTCAAAATTATGCTTTAGCGCATGCGTAGGTTTCAACAGCCGAACCAAGAGAGACTGGGAGGGGAAACAGGTTCTGTTAGCTTATCAAGTCATGCGGCAGAAAACACGCCATACGTTTTCTCGAAAGTGTTTTTCCGTTGAGTGCAAGCAGCAACCAAACAGCATTTTTCTTCTTTGGGGTAGTTTGCAGATTGTAGATTTTGAATTGTGTGTTATTCAGTAAATGGTGTTAGTAACTAAAGCAGTGATCCGTGTTTTTTGCAAATTATGTAGTTTGTTTCTTTAAATCCTTAACAGTGTTTCTAGAATTTTAAAACTTTTTCACTGAACAATAAGTTTAGGCAATGTCGATAAAAGTACATATTATTCAAGATTTTTTTTAAATACCTTTTTCAAGGAGGACTACAAGGGAAGAGATGGAAATAAAGGATGGGGGACCATGCCCACCTTTACCTCTCTTACATACATAAGGATATAACAAATACTTATACTCAGAATTTTCAGGTTTCTCAGTATGATTTGTATCCATGGTTGGCAGGCTGCAGAAATTTAAATAAACTAGTTTGCTGGCCGTGTTTTTTTTTTTTTTTTTTTTCTAAAAGTGACAGTTCTTGGAGCTCATGGGGATTTGACAAACTCTACACACAATGTTATGTTGTTGTTATTAAAACCCATATGGGGTTATTATATAGTTCAGTTGGTATTAGGCAGAGAATTAAAATGTTGCATATTTCCAGCCCGCACGACCTCCATTCTGTACCAGGATTTGCCACTGTGAGAGCGGTCTGCAGACGTATGAGGGGTTCTAATGCACACCAGCTGAAAACACTCGCACCATAACAGAGCCACCACCGGCCTGGACTGTGCCTTGTAGATATGCAGTATCTATTGCTTTATGGGGTTTTCGCCACACCTGCAGTCGCCCATCTACCTGAAACAGTTGGTACAGCGATTCATCAGATCAGGCTACACGTCTCCAGTAATCTTGTGTCCAATGACAATGTTCTCGAGCCCAGGTGAGGCATATAGTCTTGTGTTGTCAGGTCAGCAATGACATCCGGGTGAACCGGTGGCTCCGGAACCCTATAGAACACGGAACGTTGCACTGTCCAAATACTGATGCTACTACTGGCCCTAGCATTGAATTGTTGTGTGATTTGTGGCAATGTTGCACTCTAGGTGAATACGATGCATAGCAGATGCCACTGTCCATGATCGACCAGGGCTTTTCTACAGCCTTACAAGTGTCACACTCTGGATGTTTTCCCTGAGTTTGTGTAGCCCAGGTACACCCTTGAAATTGTTGATCATCTAAATCCAAATTTCATGGTAATTTCTGAGATGGAGTGATGCATCTCCTGGGCACCAACTATCATACCACATTTGAAATCGCTTAAATTCTGATGAGCTGCCATCTGAACTGTGGATGCTACTACTTGAGCTTGCAGAGATTTCTGCCTCTCTCTCTATATATATGTCATTTGCAGACAATACCATTTATCGCATGGGTGTAGAAAATGTAATGGAAATGGTAGCGCCCTTTCCAGTTTCTTTGGTACCGCATTGTATATGATAGATGGCAGTTGTTGTTACTGCTTTATTACTGAACTGTGTAAGTCTTCCTCCTAATGTGTAAAAGACCTTCACACCCTGTCTGGGAGAGAGAAGGGGTGTGAAAAACTCTGTTTCATAGTGGGGCATTTGTTATCAATCCCAAGCAGTGGTAGGTGAATGTCGCTTAACCTGTGGTTGACACTTTCAGTGGTTTATGTGTTTAAACAGAGGGTGGCATTGTTCTAATTCAACATGTTAGCAAGTGTGCCACATAGAATTTTGTGATTTTTCTTGTTGCTGGGTCTCCAACTGTACTGCCCATAAGGCTGAAGAGAAATCCACATTTCATTCTGCCTAACACAAGATAAGAAAAACAAGAAAGATGATACCGAATTTTCAGGTGTAATGAGCACGTCTTTTGAATCCATTCTGACGCAAATTAAATTTATCAAGGCTATTCAAAGTCAATGGAACTGGTATAGAAAACAACTGTATCGGATGGAAGAAGGAAGTTTTTCAATTGGGTTTTTAATCCCGCAGATATTGCTGTAAACGGAATCGTGAACTTATGCCCTCTGGTTGCAGACTTGTGCATTAACAAAGATTTGAAATTATATGAGAAACATTTTGCAGTGAAAACGCTCTCTGACAAAGAAAGAATTTTTCAAATCGGATTCTTTGAAGCAGAGATATGGACAAGTATAGGATTTGCATCTATGCCCCCTGGTGGGAAAACCATGCATTATTTTAGGAAAAAAATATTCTTAAAAGGTTTTTCGATGGGAGCTGTATTGTTCCAAGAAAAAACAAATTCAGTCGTGTTTTCAGGAGCTCAGATTTTGTTGCAAATACATCAGAAGCAGAAATTAAGACTTATGCCCCCTGGTGGCCAAACCATTTTTAACCAAAAATTAGAAATTATATGCAAAAGATTTCCAATAAGGAGGTGTATCTGCTACAGAAAGAATTTTTAAAATCAGAGTTTTAGAAACAGAAATAATGCAGAAAACACAATTTACCTTTGTGCCCCCTAGATGAAAGTCTATGACATACATACATACATACATACATATCACTAAGCTGTTCTCTGATATTCAGAGGTTAGCTCCACAAAGAAATACAAATTACCAGAGCATTTTTACTTACTGTTGCTGTATCAAACTTCTCCATTTACAGCGATCTTGACATACAACTTGGGCTTCACTCACATCCATCACACGCCGTACACAAGATCTTCTATATATTTCACACTCATAATCTTTTTCTCGTGCAGACACTCCTGATTCTGATCCTCCCATGACTTCCTTGGCTTCCTCTACCTTTCCTTCCTGCCACTTGGGCTAAAAAGATTTTCTTAGTAAGCATCTCATCATTCATTCTTTCAACATGGCCAAACCACCGAAGCATATTAGTCTCCACCTTGCTAACAACATTTTGCTTCACATTACACAAATGCAACACATCTTCATTCGTCACACAATCAGACCGTGTTTCGCCACAAACTCCCTGTAAGTAATGCATTTCTCCAGCACACAAACAACTCTTATGTATCTTCTGTAGCACCCAGGTTTTACTGCCATATATCAGAGTAGGGACAATTACAGTTTCATACACAGCCATGTGGGACTCTCTTGAAAACCCATCATTCCTGTGAAAACCTCCCAAAGCAGCCATGACTTTCAGTGAAGAATTCACTCGCCTGCTAATTTCACCATCCAATTAGTTCTCTCTTGTCAAACGTGCTTCCTAAATACACAAACTCATTCAGCTGGTCAATCACTGTGCCATTTAGATATATATTACATTCAGTACTACCAGTTCCTCTCTCAAAAACCATAACTTTGGTTTTTCCCTTATTTATACTCAGTTTGAATTTCATGCAAACTTCGTACATCCGAGACAATATACTCTGCAACTCACTTTTGCTCTCTGCCAATAGGACAGTGTCATCAGCATACAGCAATCCGCACACACGGATATCACCAAGACATAAACCAGTAATTATCTATTTTGGCATCACGCATGCACACATCCATAAATATATTAAACAGCCATGGTGACATTACACAACCCTGTCTGACTCCTGCTACAATAGAAAACCATTTTGATAAAGCACCATTTACTCGTACACAAGCTCTACTGTCAGCATACATGGCTTTTACACTGTTAAGTAGATTCCCAGTAACACCATATTCATTCAATACCTTGCAAAAAAGTGTCCTATTTATTCGGTCATAAGCTTTCTCTAAATCTTTGAAGGCAGCAAAAACTTTCTTACCAACAGCCAGATACTTTTCAATCATCGTACGTAATGTAAAAATTTAGTTAGTGCAGCCTTTACCAGGCATAAAACCACTCTGAACATCCCACTGTTTCCCTGATGTAAGACCCCATACTTTTTCAATAACGACCTTACCAAACACTTTCCCTGGCACACTCCGTAGGCTAATACCATGATAGTTCTTGCATTCAGTCTGATCACCTTTTCCCTTATACAAGGGAACAATGATAGCATCCTTCCAATCCCGAGGGACCATTCCTAACTCCCAGCACAACTGGCAAATTTCAGTTAACCAGTCAATTACAGAGTCATCACCATATTTCAACATCTCGGCAGTTATGCCATCAACTCCCGGAGCCTTACCTTCGTGGAGAGATTTTAGAGCTTTACACACCTCTTCTCTTGAGATCCCTCCTGTGCTTCCATCCTTCCCTGTGAAATCATCTGCTTCTTCCTCTGAATCACCTTTGCTTTCCTGATCTAATAACTCACAGAAGTATTCACCCCATCTTTCACTTAACCCATTGGGCTCCCATATCATTACCCCGATCCTATTCTTCACACAACTTACAACTTTGTTTTCCCTATTTTTCCTGATTCTCACATACTTCCAGAAAGTCTTCCTATCTTTCCAAAAAGCCAATTCATGCCTTTCCACCCTCTCCTTCCTATCGTTTGCCTTACTCTGGCAAACCAGCCTAGCGGCTTCACGCTTCTTACAGCGATAATCATCCACAGAAACTCTACCTTGCAACATCCCCAAATATGCTTCCTTCTTTCTCTTTACTGCCTTTTCAATCTCACTATTCCACCAAGCATCACCTCTTTTGTTACCCACTATTATGGTGCCACAGACCTCTTCAGCAGCAGTGACAACACAGTTCTTAAAACATTCCCATTTCTTTTCTACATCCCTCTCACAAGACTTCAGCTCTTTCAGTTGTTCTCTGAGTAAGTCAGAATAGCACTGATGATCTTCAGGGAGCCTTTCAACCTTTATTCTTTCCACCCTGGGCCTCTTCCTATTCCTTTTCCTCCAACCAACATTCAGTTCACTTGTGACACTACCAAATAATGATCAGAACCAACATCCGCACCTCTCATCACACGAGTGTCAACAATTAAGTGTTTCAGATGTTGATCATAGGCAACAAAATCTATCACACTCTTTTGACCAAGAGTATGATTTACTTGAAAATTTTGAATTTATATGAAAAACATTTCGCATCGCAAACACTCTCCAACAAAGAAGGAATTTTTCAAATTGGACTCCTAAAAGTAGAGATATTGACAAAAATAAGATATACATCTATGCCCCCTGGCACAGAAACCATGCAGTATTTTAAGAAAAAAATGTTCCTATAAAAGGCTTGACGACATGAGTAGTATTGGTCCACAAACGAATTATTTTCATTCAAGATTTTAGAAGTTCAGATTTTGCTGCAAATATATAAGAAATTGAAGAATTTTATGAGGAAATTCTGTCATCTAAATAATAAAGGTAAGCAGCACTTGAAGATAATTATGGGAGATTTCAATGCAAAAATAGGGCACCGGCAACAGAATGAAACTTCAGTAGGTAAATTCGGTCACGGCAACAGAAACCAGCGTGGAAATACTCTCGTTGAGTTTGCAGAGGCAGAAGGATTTTTCATCTTGAATTCCTTTTTCAAGAAAAAGCCACACAGGAAATGGACATGGAGACATCCAATTGGGACGACAAGTGAAATTGATTTTATTATGTGTAACAAAAAATTCGTCATCGAAGACTGCAGTGTGCTAAACAAGTTCAACACAGGTAGTGACCATAGATTGGTGAGATGTAAGATGCACCTCAACACTAAACTGGAACGTGGCAAGCTCATAAGACAAACAAAATGTATTGACATAACCAACCTTAAAAAACACCATAATACTTTCAAGTTGGAACTGAAGAACAGATTCTCTGCTTTAGAAGGCCTAACATCGGAAGAAGTGGATATTTCGGAAGTTAACAGAAAAGTAACCAAAGCTCTTATGGAAACAGCAACAAAATTAGCTGGGTCTAAGAACAAGTTGCATGTAAACAAATTATCAGGAAAAACCAAAATATTGATGCAAAAAAGAAGAGAGATGAGGACAACTAAAGAAGATGTGACTTCCAAAGTGGAATATATAGAGCTATGCAAGACAACACGGAAAAGTATCACTGAAGACGTAAGGAAATTCAACTGTGAGCTAGTGAGGAAAGCAATTGAAAACAACCAAAGCCTAAAGATAGCAAAGGGACATCTCAGTAAGGGAAGAAAACAGATTATGGCTCTGAGAAAAGAAGATGGTTCTATAACAAGAAATAGAGGCGAAATTTTGACAAGAGTGAAAGATTTCTACTCCAAATTATATGAAAGGGATGATACATGTACTCCAGACATCATGAAAGGTACCAGAGTTCTTCCAGTCCTCCCAGCAGAAGTTGCACATGCAATCAAGAACATGAAGCGGGGGAAAGCTCCAGGAGAAGATGGAATTACTATAGACATCATACAAGAAGCAAGTGGAGAAATTGAAACAGTACTCGCCCAAATTTTCACTCGATGCCTTAATGAAGGGAAGATTCCTGAGGATTGGAACAATGCTACAATGATCCTGCTACATAAAAAGGTGACATTGAGGATCTCAGGAACTACAGACCTATCAGCCTCCTATCAGTGGTTTATAAAATCTTCACTAAAGTTCTTTCACACCGCTTGAAGGTAACACTGGACATGGCTCAACCGAGAGAACAAGCTGGATTCAGGAGTGGCTACAGCACAATAGATCATATCCACGTACTGAGAGAACTAATTGAAAGAGCGAGGGAATATGAACTTCCATTGTGCATGGCTTTTATCGATTATGAAAAAGCCTTTGATTCGGTGAAACCATCAGCAGTTACCACGGCTCTGAAATCCTGCGGTATTGAAGATGCATACATTAATATTATTAATAACATCTATGAAAATGCAAGTGCAAAGATTCGGCTGTTTGAAAATATAACACACATAAAAATTGGAAAGGGAGTGAGACAAGGTGACACCATATCTCCGAAGCTCTTTAATGCCACATTGGAAAATGTCTTTCAATCACTGAACTGGGAAAACAAAGGGATAAAGATTAATGGAGATTATCTAACCCACCTTCGTTTTGCTGATGACGTAGTCATTTTTGCAACTACCCCATCAGAGCTGCAGAGTATGATCCAGGAACTTGCTGACAAGAGTAAAGAAGTGGGATTAAAAATGAACTTTCAGAAGACAAAAGTGATGTTCAATGCTTTTACAAGAAATGAAGATTTATCGATTGATGGAGAAAACTGGAGATAACAGATACGTATGTTTATCTTGGACAGCAGATATCAAGTGAGGGTCACATTGATGAAGAAATTAATCGGCGTACAAAACTTGCCTGGAGAGCTTTTGGAAGAAACAGCATAATTTTCAAGAGCAATATGCCATTATGTCTTAAAAGAAAAGTGTTTGATCAATGCATCCTTCCAGTGCTTACGTATGGTGCAGAGACGTGGACCTTAACTAAAAGAGACATACAAAGGCTGCAGACAACTCAAAGAAGCATGGAGAGGTGCATGCTTGGTATAACCAGGAGAGATAAGAAGAGGAACTCGTGGATCCGAAAAATGACGAGAGTGGAAGACATCATGATCAGAGTTAAATCCCTGAAATGGCAATGGGCTGGACATACTGCCAGAAGGACAGACCATAGATGGACAGCCGAAATTTTAGATTGGATTCCAAGGGACAGGAAAAGACCCAGAAAAAAGACCACATGGGAGATGGGTGGATGAAATTCGTAAATATGCGGGAGTGACATGGAGGAGACTGGCACAAGACAGACCGTTGTGGAGGAATCTTGGGGAGACCTTCGTCCAGCAGTGGATTGATAATGGTTGACAATGATGATGATGATGATATTAGAAGCGGAAATTAAGACTTATGCCTCCTGGTGGATAAACAGTTTTTTTACCATAATTAGAAATTATATGCAAAGGATTTCTCATCAAAAGCTGTATACGATACAGAAAGAATTTTTGAAATTGAAATTTTAGCAGCAGAGATATCGGGAAAAACACAATTTATCTTTACACCTCCCAGCGGAAAGTCTATGAATTACTTGAAAATTTTGAAATTATATGAAAAACATGTCACGCCTGAAACTCTATCCAATAAAGAAAGAATTTTTTCAAATCGGACCATTAGAAGCAGAGATGTTGACAAAAATAAGATATATATCTATGCCCCCTGGTGGAGAAACCATGCAATATTTTAAGAAGAAAATATTCCTCAAAGGTTTTTCAACATGAGTGGCATCTGTCCACGAAAGAATGTTTTAAATCGGGATTTTAGAAGCTCAGATTTTATGGCCGATGCAATAGAAGCAAAAATTAACACTTATGCCTCCTGGTGGTCAAAGTATTCTTTACCAAAAATGAGAAATTATATGCGAAAGATTTTCCATCAGGAGCAGTATCCGCTGAAGAAAAAAAAATTCAAATCGAAGTTTTAGAAGAAGAGATGTTGCAGAAAACGTAATTTACTTTTATGCCCCCTAGCGGAAAATCTATCCGTAACTTGAAAAAGTAACTATACCTAAAATACTCTTCGTCATAAATGGAATCGAAAGATAAAATATTTTTTTCAATCGGATGTTTAGAAGCAAATATATGGGATAAAAATGTATTTTGAATTCAATATCATCTGCATTTACACGCTCTAGCGGCCAAATTGTACATCGTAAAAAAAGAAAAAAAGAAATAAAAGATCATCATTCGCATATTTCATGCTTCCCAATGCAAAAAGAATTTTTCAAATCAGACTAATAGTTACAGAGATATAGTGTCTACAGACGGACAGCTGTACGGACAAACCAATAACATAAGCACTATCTTTTTTTTTTACAAAAGACGTGCTAAAAAAGAATTGAAAAAAAAAAAAAAAAAGGCAACAAAGCAGAATTTATTATTACTAAATGTTTTCAATCAGTAAATCGTAGACCATTGGTGCGAAAAATGAAAATCCGGGTTGAGTCCATGCCGTTCTCCAAAATATTTATTCACATATAATCATGCAGGTTTTGAGACTTCATTTATATGACTGCTAGGCTCCCATGCTGATAATCAATGAGGAATCAGCACTCCAAATTTTTCATAGCTCAGTGTCTGCCATGAACAATTCACAAAACGATTTGTTTTTATGTTATTAATGACAGTCGAAATTTATGTGACTCAAAACAGTTATAAGCCACATTTAGTTAAACACCACATTTCAGAGTTGCATGTATGTAAAATTGAGTTTAGCACCACTGCAGTATAATTGGAAAATACAGTATATTTGTTCAGATACTTTTTATGGCATAATTCGTTTTTCACATGAAAATAACACTAGTAAGCCTTACTTACTATGTGAAACTTCATTTATAAGTTGGAATTCATAAGTACCATTTTCTTATAATAATGACTGTTTACCATTGGAAAGTAAAATATACAAAAAAAAAAAAAAAAAAAAAAAAAATGGAAATTTAGGATTTTTTAATTCCATCCTGTGTTTTACTTTTCTTAGCTCATTATGCTACTGAATTAACTTTAAAATTATTATATGAGATTATGAGGAAATAACTTGAAAAATATACAGAAAGGTTAAATAATGATCCCAACATGTTACGACTTTTATTTGTCAAAGTCCTTACAGTGATTGTTAATGAATTGCAAAATTTGAAGTGTAGTACTTGCAATGCACTGGTTTCCTAAATAGCAATATTTTCAGGTGCAGCTTTTAGTCTGATGTAATATTTAGCCTGAAAATTACAGTAGCTAAAATTGTTGCTGTTCATGCCATGCAAGATTACCATAATGAGCACTAAGAGACTGTAAATGATAAAAAATGAATTGTCATATACAGACATAGGTGATTTTGAGGCAGAAGCAGATAAACCATATTAGATAAAATTTGAAACAAAGCATTATAAGGAATATTTGGGAATTATTTTATCATTGTATTGAAGAAGGTAGCCCACACAAATGACAGATGTATGCATCATTTGCATTTTCTTAATGCTTTATAATATTTTTTATAATCCTGTTCTGTATGAAGTACAATACTTCGTTATGATTTAATCTGTGGAATTTATG
This sequence comes from Macrothele yani, assembly GCA_039090855.1. NCBI lineage: Eukaryota > Metazoa > Arthropoda > Arachnida > Araneae > Macrothelidae > Macrothele > Macrothele yani. The sequence continues at coordinate 154,982,155 of CM077011.1, forward strand.
ATTATTAATACTGTTTTTTTTTCAGAAGTCAGAATGCAGAGTAGATTAACCCAGTTTGTTGTGTTATGTGTTCTTATATTACATGGTGCTTGCATTGCATCTGATATTCCTTCTTCTGTGGACAAGGATTCTCTCTCTAATGCTAACAAAAAGGAAGATCTTCTTCCTCCTTGTCAAGCATGCCGCACTTTAGTGAATTCGTTTAAAAAGGTATTTTTTTCTTTCAGTGTTTTTATGTTTTTGTAAGTGTTAAGAATTGTTGCTGAAGGAAGTTATCCAAGGCCGTAGCTACAGGGAGGACGGTTGTCCTCCCACAATGGTCATTCCAAGCGCATAAATTCATGCTCTGGGGGATGTATAAAATAGAAATTGTAACTAAAGAAAAAAGTTACATCCTCCAGTATTATCTTTTTAAGGATTTGGGTTAGTCTCATACAGTATTCCATGCAGTTAACCAGGGTACACAGTAACGTACACCGTGAGGTCTGAGCATCTCATATCCATAAAGGAAATTTTCTAAAACAGTGAATGGAGACATAGAAAATAATATGCTGATATGTCTTAACCTCCATGACTTTTCTGACCATGTTGGGATGAGGAGCTAATTAAAATCTGTGCTCTGTCACACAAAGTTCTCTGAGCATTTAACTTTAAACAGAATTTTGCCAAGCTAAAACTTCTTCCTATTGTTATGTTCCCTATCTGATACTCATTTGTCCTGCACTGGTTTGTTTTCCATTCTGCATTTCTTTGGAGTGCTGTGTTGTTAGCGTTCACATGACATTTATGTTTTACTTTGGTATTTACAACCTGTAATTCTTGGGTATTTACTTAGTTTTTACATTTTGAATAAAATTATGTCAAAAACCTGAAATGCAATTTTTGAGCGATTATAATACTTCCCTATAACGGCAGTGTGTGGAAAAGTGAAAACCATGTAATATTTGAGTGGAACTTGAAGAGGCATAATTTTGAACTCTAAGGGGTGTAATTTAATTTCAAGTCTTGCCCTCCTAGATAAGAAAAGCTTGCCTACGGTCCTGCAGTTATCACTTAGAATCTGCATGGGTAATGATTTGTTTCCAAGTAATTTCTGCAATTTTGTTAGAATTCTCTATGAATCAGTTTTTTCCTACAGGAATTAGTGAAGGATTTTTTGTTTTTGCTTAAATATTTGTACTGTGTGCTGTAACCCATCTTTAGGATTTGTGTGAAATTTTTGTGTTGCCATCAACAATGTTATTGCTCACCCTGGTTGCACCTTATTTCTTATAAATTTTTAGTCCCAGTTTAAATTTTTGCTTGAAAAATATGCGGTCAACAAGCTGTGACTTTTAAAAATGACCGCTCTCCAGTATTTTGTATGATTTTATAAAATCATACAAAATACTGGAGAAATATGCGGTCAACAAGCTGTGACTTTTAAAAATGACAGCTCTCCAGTATTTTGTATGATTTTATCAATTCGCATTTTGCTTGCTACATCTGTAGGTACAGTTTCGTGCTGTATCTCAAGGTTGTTTTCAGTTGATCTATTTTGTCTATGTAAAAAAAGAAATGTATGCTGTAGATTTGGCTTCATTGCCACAAGATGCCTTTTCATGTGTCCCTTTTGGGGTAATTGTTAACTAAATTTCAAATAAGACTTGCTGCACACCTAAAACTGTGAAGTAAGAAATTTTCCTAAACCTTAAGATAGTAAAGCTATCTTGTTCCAGGAGGATTTGATCTCCTAACTGAAATCTTCTTGTGGTCTTTTTTTACCAAGGCGAGACAAGTAGAAAGTTGAAAAACCTTGTGATAGAGCTAATGCTGCAGTTAAAATAAATAGTTATAAAATAAGACATGAGTGGTATATATGAAATATAGGGATTGCAATTAATGTGCAAAATTTAAAGTGATCAGCTATTTTCAATTGAAAATTTAAGAGTTTCTGAAAATGATAGATTACAAAGAACTACAAAACAATTGATCAGTATATCAAGAGTGGTAAAATGTACTGCTGTAAAGGTCATTCCGATGGTAGAGTAGGGTATAGCCTGGGAATATGACAGTAAGTGAATAGTTCTTTAATAGTTCTCATGAAAAAGAATTTAATAATTGCTAAATAGTTCATAAAATCATGTGTGTGAAATGCAACCTTACTTCATTTGTGCTGTTGCTTCCGAAACCATTATTGTTCTTGCACAATGGGACACTTCACTGTGTTATGGTAGTGATAGCCTCACTTAAATGCCTTGTACTTGAGGCAGACACATTGTATCTTACATGCACTCAGTACAAATTATGGTAGAATGATGCCAGCATTAGTTTTGTTTATGATGTGTGCTTATGCATTGCCTCTTTTTTTTTTTCTGGATATGAAGTATTCAAATTGTGGTTCATCAGCTGTGAAATAGAAAAGCCGACTAAAAGCCTTAATTAAGACTTTGAATAAAGCTCATATTGAGAAATGGCTTCCTAGTTTAATTGAATTAATAATCTAAAGCAACTTATGGGAATTTACTAGGAAATTTTTTCATTTATAGCAAATTTTCGGAGAAAACTCTTCTCCTTCTTCAGGCTCTCTTGTTGTTGTCACTTTTTGCTTGTCACTATCATGGTTACGGTTTACCTTGACGGTTACGGTTAACCTTGACGGTTTAGGTTATTTTTCAACAAATCTTGCCAGATGTTAGGCAGGGAAAATCCTTTGCAGTCATTGATGATGGAATTTTGATTTTTCTCAATCTCTATTCCTTCTTTCAGTTTTCTTTTTTGGAAATTGCTTTGGAAACTGATTACTTTAAGGGAATTCCAATCCATGCTGTGCCCAGTTTCTCAAACATGCCTATCTAATCCAGTCTTGTTGGAGCAATTTTTTATAGCTGCTTTATGCTCAGCTATACGAGTTTCTAGTCTGCGACCTGTTTCACCTATGTAAGATAGTCCACAACTACAATTTACTTCATAAACTACTCCTTGCATTTTTAAAATATCTTCTTCTCTTTGAACTATTTTAGGGAAAAAAATTTTTTAACTTTGTTCTCTAAACTTGGAGCTAGCCTAATATTGTATTTTTTACTAATTCTCTTTAAAGCCTCAAATAAACCTTTGTGATACGAAATTTTTCTAGTGAATTTTACTTCTTGCTTTTGTGGGTTCTTCGTACCATTAAAATTCAGAAGCTTCTCAATTTCTTCTTTAGGATAGTTATTTTCTGCAAGTATGACTTTAAGCTCTTCTTTATGGGCTTCTTTTTTATCTGCAGTAGAAACTATTTTATTAATTTTTTCTAAAAACTGACTTGCTACATTTTTCTTAATAGAAACTGGATGATACGAATTGAAATCCAGTAGTCTTTTAGTATTCATTGGTTTTTATACCAACTAGTGAGAATTTTTCATCTTCATAATAGATAGTAATATCTAAGAAGTTTATTCTTCTTTCTTTTTGAAGTTCAATAGTGAACTTAAGGGAATCATCTAATTCATTGAATGAGTCTAGAATTCTTTCTGGAACAATTTCTGAGCTATCTATTATAAATAAGATGTCATCCATGTATCTGCTATATAAGCAGAAGTATGTGGGTTGTACTAGTATCTTTTCTTCTAGTTTTCCCACATAATAGTTAGCTAAGAGTGGGGAGAGTGGGGGAGCCCATAGCTAGCCCCGATTTTTGAATGAAAAAGTTTTCCCAAATTGAAAGTAGTTGTTCTGCAAAGAGAAAGTAAGCATTTCAAAAATTCCTACTAATATGTTTTTTTCCTTGTTGTGAAAAACTATTAGGTCTGCAAGTCTTCCGCTATAAAGTCTATAAGTTGATCTATATTAATGTGAGTATACATAGACACTATATCTAAACTACCCATAATAGGAGAATCTAATTTAGGAAGAAGTTCTAGTTTTTCTTTTAGCTGCATTGAGTTTTTAATCAAGTTAGGTGGCTCTTTTAAAAGTTTCTGAAGGTGTGACTTTAAAAAATAGTTTAGATTTGAAAGAATAGAGTTTTTTGAGTCTATTATTGGTCTAATTGGTTGGTGTTCTTTATGCAGTTTGACTATTTCATATATTTGAGGTAATCTGAACTGTAATTTTGAGAATTGTTTATAGTTTTCTGGAAGCTGGTTTTCTTTTTTTGAAGTGAAATAAGCTTAGAGACTTTTAATCAAATCTGGTAGTGGGTTTTCTTTTACTTCTTCATACATAGGTTTTTTTAGATCTTCTTCCATCTTTTCTAGATAATCTTTCTTATCCATAATAGTAATCAACTTACTTTTGTCTGTTTTCACAGCAACTATACTTTCATTTTTTCTGAAATCTTTAAGAGCTTTTAATTGACTATTATCAAAATTTTTTTTGAGGTTTCCTTACTTGCTTCTGGAATTTTGTAAGGCTATTGTAGTAATCTTTTCTGAGGAGGTCTGCTTTAATTTGGTCCTCTTTTTCTAAAGTGCTGCAGATGCTTTCCAATTCAATTACCAATTTTTCTGGATTTATTTTTTCTTTGGATAGATTGAAATTACTTCCTTTATTTATCACTTGTAATAATTCTTGGCTAACTCCAGTAGCAGTGTTGTCCTTCACATGACTAAGAACTGCAGTTTTTTTGTTTTTACTTGAATAGTTTTTCTTCAAAAATTTTTCTTCTTTAAGGTTCAGCTTTTTAACAAATTTCTTATTTTTGTTGCTTACTCCAATTTTTAGCCAGTCATCCAATTCTGCTTTTACTGTATCCCTTAAGATTCCAGAAATTTTCTTTTCATTTTCTACTTTTACTTTTTTATAATAAGCAACATTTTTATATTTTGCTTCAATACTTCTTTTTAACGTTTTTTGCTCTATTTTTCTTATGAAGTTGGCTGAAAGTAAATCTTTAAATGGTTTTCTAAGTCTAAATGAATTTGGAATAAAGTTATTTACCTTGCAATTTTTCAGGAACTTGATTTGAGCTATGGATCTTTCCATCTTCAATGTAGCTTGTTGAACTTTCTTTATTGTTTGCCAAGTATCTGACCCATACTCTGTTCTAATTCTTTGAATAAAGCTCATATTGAGAAATGGCTTCCTAGTTTAATTGAATTAATAACTACTTTCAATTTGGGAAAACTTTTTCATTCAAAAATCGGGGCTAGCTATGGGCTCCCCACTCTCCCCACTCTTAGCTAACTATTATGTGGGAAAACTAGAAGAAAAGATACTAGTACAACCCACATACTTCTGCTTATATAGCAGATACATGGATGACATCTTATTTATAATAGATAGCTCAGAAATTGTTCCAGAAAGAATTCTAGACTCATTCAATAAATTAGATGATTCCCTTAAGTTCACTATTGAACTTCAAAAAGAAAGAAGAATAAACTTCTTAGATATTACTATCTATTATGAAGATGAAAAATTCCTCACTAGTTGGTATAAAAAACCAATGAATACTAAAAGACTACTGGATTTCAATTCGTATCATCCAGTTTCTATTAAGAAAAATGTAGCAAGTCAGTTTTTAGAAAAAATTAATAAAATAGTTTCTACTGCAGATAAAAAGAAGCCCATAAAGAAGAGCTTAAAGTCATACTTGCAGAAAATAACTATCCTAAAGAAGAAATTGAGAAGCTTCTGAATTTTAATGGTACGAAGAACCCACAAAAGCAAGAAGTAAAATTCACTAGAAAAATTTCGTATCGCAAAGGTTTATTTGAGGCTTTAAAGAGAATTAGTAAAAAATACAATATTAGGCTAGCTCCAAGTTTAGAGAACAAAGTTAAAAATTTTTTCCCTAAAATAGTTCAAAGAGAAGAAGATATTGTAAAAATGCAAGGAGTAGTTTATGAAGTAAATTGTAGTTGTGGACTATCTTACATAGGTGAAACAGGTCGCAGACTAGAAACTCGTATAGCTGAGCATAAAGCAGCTATAAAAAATTGCTCCAACAAGACTGGATTAGATAGGCATGTTAGAGAAACTGGGCACAGCATGGATTGGAATTCCCTTAAAAGTAATCAGTTTCCAAAAGCAATTCCCAAAAAAGAAAACTGAAAGAAGGAATAGAGATTGAGAAAAATCAAAATTCCTTCATCAATGACTGCAAAGGATTTTCCCTGCCTAACATCTGGCAAGATTTGTTGAAAAATAACCTAAACCGTCAAGGTTAACCGTAACCGTCAAGGTAAACCGTAACCATGATAGTGACAAGCAAAAAGTGACAACAACAAGAGAGCCTGAAGAAGGAGAAGAGTTTTCTCCGAAAATTTGCTATAAATGAAAAAAATTTCCTAGTAAATTCCCATAAGTTGTTTAAGCCTTAAGACTGTTTGTGTGGAATTATTATTATGGAGATGGAGGAAGGAGTGAATGCTGATTTTTTTTTTTTAGTCTTTTGAATAGGGCCTTGAAGATATTTTGTGGAGGGGCTCTAAAATGCTTGCTAAGCCACTGCATCTGACTCAGCATCTGAGACTGAAACAGTTGATCTAGCCAAGCTGGCAACTACTGCTCCATCATGTCCTATTGAGTTGCACTTAGATTTGATTCTAGTCAGGAGCTCTTATAAGTCTTCTACTAAAATTCTACCAAGGAGACAAAGACATGCTTCTAAGAATATCAGTGAAAATTCTGATCATCCTGAGCTGATTTCAACAATCCAAATTCCTCCGCTCATTTTAACTATACAGCCACTGTATAAATTTGGGTGCTTTGTAAGAGGATGATCATTGTTATTATATCATGACGACTTTGTAATCATTAATACTGTAATTTTCACAGTTGTTATTGGTTCAAATATATGTACTTATTATATACTGTACATTTCTTACTTATGGATCAGAGACATGGACCTTAGGTAAAAAAGAGTATTCACTCGGGACTTTACCCCAAAAAATTGCTATAATTTTGAAAGGGGAAGACATTTCAAGTTGAAATTTAAAGACGAAGTGCCTTACCTTTTCACAATCACATCAATATCAGAGAAGATGTTGAAAATATCCTCCATTTGCATCCAAACAGAGATCAACTTGTCGCTGCATATTGCCAAATGTACACATCAGCATGTTGGTATTTATTGCTTCAATTTCCTATGTGATGTTGTTTTGTAGCTGTTGAATAGTCCTAGGCTAATTCCTGTATACAGTACCTTTCAGACAATCCCATGAGAAGTAATTGGATGGAGTTAAATCTGGAGACCTGGGCGGCCACAAACCTTTAGAGATAACCCGATCACCGAAGAAACTTCAAATCTCAGCCATGCTGGCATTGGAAGTGTGACAAGTCATACTGTCCTGTTGGAAGAAGCCATTCTGCAGTTTAGTATCATCCAGTTGGTTCACGAACTGCGGGAAGATATTGAGATACACTTCTGTGTTGACAGTCTGTTAAAAGAAAATGGGACAGATTATCCGGTTCCATGAAATGGTGCACCATACGCCAACCTTTATGGGATGCATTCTTTCCTCATGAATGACGTATGGATTTTCACTCGCCTATACCCGTGTATTCTGTGAGTTCACATAGCCTGAAAGGTGGAACCAGGCTTCGTCCGGGAACCACATAATGTCTGATTCGCCTGGATTTTGACTGACAAATTCCTTAAACCACCAGCAGTAATGCATCTACTTCAGGATGTCAGCTGGTAACAGTTTACAAACAACTGTAACACAATATGGTTTCAGTTTACCCATTTTTGCAGCCCTCTGGCAGGTGGAATATGACAGTACTGTTTCTTGCAACAGCCTGCGTAATGATTTCTTTGGAGACTGTAACAATCTCTTTTTCACACACTACACAGTGCTTTCTTACATTGCGGGTCACCCTCCTGAGTGCGTATCAACAAGGTTTCCTGTCGTCTCAAGTTTATTCACAAGATTTGAAATCGTTGGCTTTTGTAGGTGGTTCCCAACCGGGAAATTTCTTCTTAAACTCTTTCTGACATTCCTTGAAAAAGCCGGAATTCCAATAACTTTGAGCGATAACACGCAGTCAACAATCATGAACACCATCGTACTCGACGCTAGCCGACGGACAAAGAGAATGGCACGAAACCGTGCCCACCAGATGCTGTGTTGTGCTGCTATCTGGGCATACGAGCCAAACGGTGCAAATATGGATGCAAATGTCAGAACGTACGGCACTTCATCTTTAAATTTCAGCTTGAAATGCTTTCCCTTTTCAAAATTATAGTGCTTTCTTTGGGTAAAGTCCCAAGCAAATCACCCTGTAGATGCTGCAAACAGTTCAAAGAGGCATGGGGAAATACTAGCTTAGTATATAACCAGGAAACAGTTAGGAAAAGAAATACATGGATTAGGGAAATTACAAAGAGTTCATGACATGATCAAAGTGAACACCCTCAAGTGGCATTGGGATGGATTTACTGCTGGAAGAACTGACCACCGTTGGACAACTAAAGTACTACGTTGGATGCCAAGGGACACGAAAATACCCAAAAGAAGACGATGTGTGGGTGGATGGAATTTAGAGACATGCTTGAGTGACTTGGAAGAGACTAGCTCAATATATTAAGTTGTGGAAGAGACCTAAGGAGACCTTCATCCAGCAGTGGATTGATAATGGTTGCTTTTGTGGTTGATGATGATACTGTAGATGCACAGAGTTGCCAAGTACTATGGATCTTTCATAGTTTTTGTGAATAGCATGTTCAAACTGCGGATTTACAAAGAAGGTGTAAAAAAACTACAGATTTTTCCAAAAATATTAGATATTTCCCAAAAACTTAAATTAAAAACAAAACAAAACAAAACTGATTACTTTTCTGAAAAACTATACATATGTACTTGTGTATAAGTTAATCCGTTTATATTTATATGAATCATAGTGAGAATAATTGGCAGTGAAAGGTGTAACACACAAAACATTAGAATAATTCTTGATGTCGACATATCACGTGTAAGTTTTGTCAAAATTACAAGCGGTGGGACGCTTCGGTAGCGACCTCTACCTTCATCAGCCAAAACATATCTATCATTTGGAAAGCTATTTTGAAATCTGGTAACAACTGATGCTAATACCACATGTTTCATTCCATGGCTGATGAAGGTTGAAGTTGCTACGGAAACGTCCCACCACTTGTAATTTTTATGTAACTTAAGTGTGATATGTCAGCATCAAGAATTATTCTAATGATTTACATGAATATCTGCAGTTTTTGTATATCTCATGTATTAGTCACCCCCTCCCATTTTTATGTAAATATCTGATTTTTTGTATGTCTTGTGTATAAATCAACCTTCCTACCACGTTTTTTTCCGCAGGCGTATTTAAAGCGTAAAACTTTTTTTATTCTGTTTAAGAGCGGGAAGTCATGTGGTCACTATGTTTTGAGAACACCCAATTATACTCTGGGCAAACTTAACCTGGTTACAGATTGAAGGTTACCGATAACTTTTTCACCTCATAGTTAAAGGATATGCCGTAAAAATAAAAGTAAGTTCAAAAGTGTTTTTTGAACTTAGCATTTTATTTGGTTTTCAAGCATAGTCAAATGTAATGATTTTTACAGTAATGTCACAAAGCCATCACATCAAGCACAGTTGGCTGGCTAATGAGCAAGCGGAAAATTTGCCACAGAGATCATTTTGTATAATCACATGACTTTATACCTGGCTTGTTGTGGGATGGCATCTGCAACACACAACATCTGTTAACTTTTGGAAAAACCTTAGCCAAGTCCTGAACTAAAGTAAACTTTCGAATGTAGACTCGATTTCATGTTTTTTTCCCTTGTTGTTAAGTTGAAAGTTGATTAGTTGTAGTGTGACGTGAATTGTTGTAGTTATGAAGTGTGCTTCAGTGGCTTCCAGTTCCAGTGGTGTGAAAAAAAAAAAAAAAAATTGCAACAGTACAAGGAATAAGGGAAAATCCAAAGTTATGGTTTTTGAGAGAGGAACTGGTAGCACTGAATGTAATGTAAGTCTAAATGGCACAGTGATTTATCAGGTGAGTGAGTTTGTGTATTTGGGAAGCATGTTTGACAGATAGAACAAATTGGATGGTGAAATTAGTAGGCAAGTGAATTCTTCATTGAAAGTCATGGCTGCTCTGGGAGGTTTTCACAGGAATGATGGGTTTTTAAGAGAGTCCTGCATGGCTGTGTATGAAAGTGTAATTGTTCCTACTTTGATGTATGGCAGTGAAACCTGGGTACTACAGAAGAAGAAACATAGGAGTCATTTGTGTGTTGGAGAAATGCATTACTTGGGGGGGGGTGGGGGTGGCGAGGCACGTTCTGATTGTGTGAGGAATAATGATGTGTTGCAGTTCTGTGATGTGAAGCAAAATGTTGTTAGCAAGGTGGGAGACTAATATGCTTCAGTGGTTTGGCTAAGTTGAGAGAATCAGTGATGAAATGCTTACTAAGAAAATCTTTTTAGCCCAAGTGGCAGGAAGGAAAGGTAGAGAAAGACCAAGGAAGTCATGGAAGGATCAGATTCAGTAGTGTCTGCATAAGAAAAAATTATTAGTATGAAATATAGAAGATCTTGTGTACGGTGTGTAATGGATGTCAGTGAAGCCCGTGTTGTATGCCAAGATCAATGTAAATGGAGAAGTTTGATACGGCAACAGTAAGTAAAAATTATCTGGTAGTTTGTATTTCTTTTTGGAGCTAACCTCTGAATCTTGGAGAACAGCTTAGGGATATGTATGTAGAAGGAATGTTATTAGTTTGAATTTCCATGTTTACAGCAGTTGCGTGTTTTCGTTAATCATGTATTTTGTAGCGTGTGCAATTGTGATTTTTTGATGGCTCATGGTGGACGGGACAATTGCCGGAGGCATGTAATTTTGAAGAAACATTAACAATATGGCTAAGGAGAGAACAAGGGCATATAATCTGTGAGAATTGTGTATCAAAATATTTAATCGTGCCAAGCTTTTGCCTTCCAATGGGAAGCTTCATCAAGGCGAACTTCCACTAAAACAATGATTCGTTTGGAGGTGTCAAGATGACAAATATGCAGCTGTACATTTCATCCGTGTAGTTTATTTAGTTGAACAAATAATAGATTCTTATGAACAATATGGTTTATTGAAAGAGTATTGTCCCCCATCTAGATTAAAATGCTACTAAAAAAGTAGCACTGTACTCTGGAAAATAGGCATGCTACCGTATAAATTTTAATGTGGGTACTTGACTTCACTACGAAGAAACTACGAGCACCATGCATGTAGACTACTGATGACTTTCTTCAGATGTTGGCATCTCTGGATGCATGTTACTAAGCCATTTTCTGCATTTGAGAGGTCATATACTTAAAGCAAGATCATCTATCAAATCAGAGTAAGTGATTGTGTTAGATTTTACTTGCTGCTGATGTATTAAACCTCGCCATCTACTATCCAGGTACAAGTTGTGTGCCTGGATCACTGTAGATGGCGAGGTTTGATACATCAGCAGCAAGTAAAATCTGACATTCACATTTCTCACACAAGATTTTTCATATTCAGTAGCCTTGTTTCTTGCAGGCATTCTTGAAGTTAGTTCTCACATGATTTTCTTGGCCTTCTGCTACCTCTCTTTTGTGCCACCCAAGCTAAATAAATTATCTTAGTTAGCTGAATTCATTTTTTCAACATGGGCAAACCATGTCTCTACTCTACTAAGAACATTTTGTTTATCTGCAGTGCATCGTTGTTCTGCATGTGATCAGAATGAGTCTTGTCACAATGTAAGTAATGCATCTCAGCAGCACACAAATGACTCCCGTGTCTCTTCTGAAGTGTCCAGCTTTCACTATCATATATCAGAGTAGGAACAATAACCCTTTTGTACACATAGCTTTGCCATTTGGCACCTTTCTGACAAACCATTAGTTTTGTGAAATCCTCTTCAAGCAGTATGACTTTCAACGGTGAATGCACTTCACTACAAAACTATCAAGCATGCTTTCTTAATAAATACTCATTCATATGAAGAAATCAAGGAAGATATATTCCACACACATGGTTTAACTCTGTGTCATTTAGAATGATTTGCATTCGGTACTAACAGTTTCAAACTCTAAAACCATAACTTTGGCTGTCTTAATACATTTCTTAATAATACATAAACTCATTCACATGTAGAAGATATCAAGGAAGAAATATTCCACACACATGGTTTAACTCTGTGTCATTTAGACAGATTTACATTTGATACTAACCATTCCTAACTCTAAAATCATGACTTTGGATATATTTAAAGTATAAGTAATTATGTGTTTAACATTAATAAATGTTTTCCATGATTTTTACAGCACTTATATGCTAAAAAAGGCATGAAGGATGATGCCAAACCTTGAATCTGAAACTGTGTAAGCCTTTAACATATAATTCCTATACTGACATGTAACATTTTCAGATCCTGTTTAATGTGTTACTGTACAATGCAGTACATTTTGTAGCAAGTTTCAGGATATTCAACTTGCAGCAGTGAGTGATTTTTTCATTCACCTAGTTCTAGAATTTCAGCAACTGCTAGTTAAGTAAAGCTCAATTTGAGAAAAACATCTATTGCCTGATGATGGAACAACTTTTAAAACACCAAAATAAATTGGATAGTGCATTTCTCATGCAGATCTAGTGGTGTTCTTCTAAGCCATCTGAATTTAGCCTTCAGTAGCATCATTTTGAAAGCAAAAGTGATTGTTTTCCGCCTGGTTGATAAGCAACCAATTTGTAGATGCCATCCAGGCAAGAACTTCACAAACATAAAACAACAAAGCAAATGAACAGAAAAAGGATTTGAATGCAAGGGATTAAAATGAACATGTGTATGTTGGTTAATTAATTTTCCTGTTGTTTCATAATATTAAGCCTGACACCTTTGCCTGCCATTAACAATCGTGGCACAATTTATGCAGTGAAGTTTACAACATAGTGCTTGCCTTTTACATAGTTTTAATCTGTCACTTGGTGACACATTTCAAAAATGGAAAAGTGAACTTTGAATAAATTATTTTAATTTACAAGAATTAATGACAAAGAAAAAAGAATCGTAAATGGTTAACAAAGTAAATTTCAAATAATGATATTTTGTATCTTTGTTTTTATTCTAGTGCAAAATGCAGAAAGTTTTCTTTATTGGAGGTGTATCAAGAATGAATTTCCTGAAGCATTTTGCAGATTTCACTTTGGTTATCTCCTGCGGACTATAGAGTCAATTAAACCTTTTAATATTAGGATATGTAACTACATTAAACCAAATGTTTTTCTACTATGACTTTTCAGGGCTACACTGCCAATTTCATTTCTTCTGAGCTGCTCCAGAACTATTAAAATCACTCTTGTTTTGCACACATTGTACTTCTATCTAAGGGAATCATATATTTGTTTTTATTTCTGAACGTATTTAGTGTTGACTTCAACACATGAGTTTTAATTATTCTTGACGTAGTTGGCAGTACTGAGTTATTGTTTACAGGGCATGAGATGACTAGGGATTAGGTGAGTGTCATTACTGATGTTTTGTGATATGTTATATACCGACAGGTAGAAAAGACTGGTTGTATTCTCTTTTGGCAGGGGCTTTTAAAAATTGACATCCAAATGAAACCTGTCAGTAAGTTCAGCTGCTGGGTACATCTTCCTCTGATGATTGCTGCCTAGTGGCTGACTTTAGTTTAGGGTTGTTAATGTGTTTATATATGTTTTGAAGTGCTTGTAAAGTTTGAGATATTCTTAAAATATATATATATATATATATATATATATATATTAGGGTGTTTCAATTTTCCAAAGTTCCTATTATCATGTCAAATTGCTCATCCCCTTAGTTCTATTCATCTAAGTGATCCTTATGCCAAATTTTAGACAAATTGAATATTTAGAGATTGCACACTTTTGTCACTTTTTTAGGGTTCAGCTTTTTTTGCTAGAGAGCTGTAGCATGTGTGTACTCTACTCCTTCCTGAAATTGTAGTGTACTAATTCTTTTTCTCGTTTTCAGGTTGGAAAATGAATACTAGAAAAGGAATTTGGTTACTTGAGAAAATTCCAAGTGGTGAATTTCTAGGGGCTCAGCTCTCCTCCAGAGAACAGGTGCTATTAATCTTCATCTACCATCACAAGGAGATGAAGGAAATGCTGTTGCAAAGTCCACAAGTATCAAACTTCAGGAAGTGTGGAAGCAAGCAAACATCCCTGTAATGACGGAGAAGAATATCCAAGCTAGTATTCAAAGCATATCAAAATCTGGGTAAAGAGAAATCAAGAAAGACGGAAACAGCAAATATGAAGTGGCAGATTTGGAAAGGTGATCTTGAGGAACTATTTGATATCGCTCAGCAAGACTTGATGACAATGAAGAGCATACTACAAGAAGATCAGGCATTCCTTTCTTCACAACAAGAGGACAGAATGAGTTCATCAATGAGTGGTGTTGATAAGGTTCATGTCACAACACATAAAAGAAGAAATGAAAAGAGAGCAAAGTTTGAAGCTGAAAAGAGAAAACAGTCTGAAGAGATCATGGAAATGAACAAGCAGTGGTTCTAGAATCCTCATCTTCCACATCTAATTCAAGTGATGAACAAGACAAAATTGTTGCACCATATTCACCAAAGAAAGTGCCATGTCATCATTTAAAACCTCTTGATCCTACACTCACAGCTATATGAGATCGAGAGCAACTCTCTGTTCGACAGGCAAGTAGTTCATTCATTGCAACTGCAAAGAGTCTTGGCCATGATGTTTCACAGATTGCCATATCTCCATCTATTGTTCATCGAGCTTGGGCAAAGAACAGGAGTCAATTGGCATTGAAGAGTCAGTATTCAAAAATCATTGAAGAGTCAGTATTCAAAAATCAGGACATTGAAGAGTCAGTATTCAAAAATCCTCCTCATTTGGTCTTACACTGGGACAGCAAATTGTTGCCAACAGCTGCCACTGGGAATGTCGAAACTCTGTAAGACCGAGTTGTTGTAACTGGAAAAGATTTTGAACATCTGCTTGTTGGAGTGCCTGTTGCCCAGAAAGGAACTGGTAAGCAAATGCCCCGAGTCATTTAGGAGTTGAACCGATTCGATTTACATGACCTTATCATTGGTCTCTCGTTTGATACTACAGGGTCAAATACAGGACTGATTCGAGGAGCATGTACAATTGTTGAAAAGGAAGTTAGGCGGACTCTGTTGTGGCTGGCTTGCCGCCATCACCCCAGTGAACTGATCTTGAAGGACATCTTTGAAGAGTGTTCCCCCATACCATCAAGTGGTCCTGATATCCAAATCTTTCGAAAATTCCAAAACTATTGGAGTTTAGTTGATAAGAAGTCATATACGACCATGCTGGATGAAGAATAGCCCATCCAACGTTTTCTAGAAGACCAATGTGTGAAAATGGTTGACTACCTTCAAAAAGTCTTGAAAGATGCAAGTCATCCAAGAGAAGATTATGAAGAGTTTTTATGTCTGTCTCTCCTCTTTCTTGGAGGTTGGTCTGAAAGTGATTTCAAATTCAGGGCTCCTGGAGCCCATCATCAAGCAAAGTGGATGGCAAAGGCCATATATGCACTTAAGATTGCCCTATTGCATAAACATTTAGAGATGACTGATCGAGAATTTAAAGGAATGAGAAAAGTAGCATATTTCATCAGTCTCGTATATGTCCACTTTTGGCATGAGGCAGTTTTAAGTTGATGGGCACCAAAGAATGACTTGATGTAATTCAACTTCTGAACTTTTACCCAGATAGAGATGTCAAGGTGAGTGCTTTGAAGATGGCTAAGAGACACCTTTGGTATTTGTCAGTAACAAATGTTGGATTGGCTTTCCTGGATGAATGTGTTACTCTAGCTGAGAAGGAAAAGATGTTCCAGAATTTAGAGAAGCCTGAAAGGAAAAATGGAACGAAACGAATAGATGGAAAAAAGCCTAGGTTTTTCAAGGGAAATACCTGAGCGATTTTATTACCAGCCATACAAAGACATTCTTTGGATTGTTTGAGGTCAACGATGTAGAGGAATATTGCAGAAATGCGCTCAGAAGCTCCATCAACGCCCTTAAAGTGGCGAATAACACATCCAAAAGGGGCATAGCCTTAATAAAGAAATTCAATAACACCAGAAACAATTCCTGTTGAGGATTGTCGGGCACCACAGTAAAGTCGTCACCAAGTGAACGAAAACAGGAGTTGCATCTTACAAATTTAACTAATGTAGGTAGCATGAATGTTATTTAAGTTGTTTTTATCTAAGTCTTGTTTGAAGTTTAGTTTCATTGGATGGATTTGAGAATAAAAATAATAATCATTGGAAATCTTGTTTCTTTAGCCTATATCATCATCATCATTGTCAACCATTATCAATCCACTGCTGGACGAAGGTCTCCCCAAGTTTCCTCCACAACGGTCTGTCTTGTGCCAGTCTCCTCCATGTCACCCCTGCATACTTTCGAATTTCATCCACCCATCTCCCATGTGGTCTTCTTCTGGGTCTTTTCCTGTCCCTTGGGATCCAATCTAAAATTTCGGCTGTCCATCGATGATCTGTCCTTCTGGCAGTATGTCCAGCCCATTGCCATTTCAGGGATTTAACTCTGATCATGATGTCTTCCACTCTTGTCATTTTTCGGATCCACGAGTTCCTCTTCTTATCTCTCCTGGTTACACCAAGTATGCACCTCTCCATGCTGCTTTGAGTTGTCTGCAGCCTTTGTATGTCTCTTTTAGTTAAGGTCCACGTCTCTGCACCATACGTAAGCACTGGAAGGATGCATTGATCAAACACTTTTCTTTTAAGACATAATGGCATATTGCTCTTGAAAATTATGCTGTTTCTTCCAAAAGCTCTCCAGGCAAGTTTTGTACGCCGATTAATTTCTTCATCAATGTGACCCTCACTTGATATCTGCTGTCCAAGATAAACGTACGTGTCTGTTATCTCCAGCTTTTCTCCATCAATCGATAAATCTTCATTTCTTGTAAAAGCATTGAACATCACTTTTGTCTTCTGAAAGTTCATTTTTAATCCCACTTCTTTACTCTTGTCAGCAAGTTCCTGGATCATACTCTGCAGCTCTGATGGGGTAGTTGCAAAAATGACTACGTCATCAGCAAAACGAAGGTGGGTTAGATAATCTCCATTAATCTTTATCCCTTTGTTTTCCCAGTTCAGTGATTGAAAGACATTTTCCAATGTGGCATTAAAGAGCTTCGGAGATATGGTGTCACCTTGTCTCACTCCTTTTCCAATTTTTATGTGTGTTGTATTTTCAAACAGCCGAATCTTCGCACTTGCATTTTCATAGATGTTATTAATAATATTAATGTATGCATCTTCAATACCGCAGGATTTCAGAGCCATTGCAACTGCTGATGGTTTCACCGAATCAAAGGCTTTTTCATAATCGATAAAAGCCATGCACAATGGAAGTTCATATTCCCTCGCTCGTTCAATTAGTTCTCTCAGCACGTGGATATGATCTATTGTGCTGTAGCCACTCCTGAATCCAGCTTGTTCTCTCGGTTGAGCCATGTCCAGTGTTACCTTCAAGCGGTGTGAAAGAACTTTAGTGAAGATTTTATAAACTACTGATAGGAGGCTGATAGGTCTGTAGTTTCCGAGATCCTCAATGTCACCTTTCTTATGTAGCAGGATCATTGTAGCGGTGTTCCAATCCTCAGGAATCTTTCCTTCATTAAGGCATCGAGTGAAAATTTGGGCGAGTACTGTTTCGATTTTTCCACTTGCTTCTTGTATGATGTCTACAGTAATTCCATCTTCTCCTGGAGCTTTTCCTCGCTTCATGTTCTTGATTTCATGTGCAACTTCTGCTGGAAGGACTGGAGGAACTCTGGTACTGGTATCTTTCATGATGTCTGGAGTGCATATATCATCCCTTTCATATAATTTGGAGTAGAAATCTTTCACTCTTGTCAAAATTTCGCCTCTATTTCTTGTTACAGAACCATCTTCTTTTCTCAGTGCCATAATCTGTTTTCTTCCCTTACTGAGATGTCCCTTTGCTATCTTTAGGCTTTCGTTGTTTTCAATTGTTTTCCTCACTAGTTCACAGTTGAATTTTCTTACGTCTTCAGTGATACTTTTTCTTACTGTCTTGCATAGCTCTATATATTCCACTTTGGAAGTCACATCTTCTTTAGTTGTCCTCATCTCTCTTCTTTTTTGCATCAACATTTTGGTTTTTCCTGATAATTTGTTCACATGCAACTTGTTCTTAGACCCAGCTAATTTTGTTGCTGTTTCCATAAGAGCTTTGGTTACTTTTCTGTTAACTTCAGAGATGTCCACTTCTTCCGATGTTAGGCCTTCTAAAGCAGAGAACCTGTTCTTCAGTTCTAACTTGAAGGTATTATGGTGTTTTTTAAGGTTGGTTATGTCAATAGATTTTGTTTGTCTTATGAGCTTGCCACGTTCCAGTTTAGTGTTGAGGTGCATCTTACATCTCACCAATCTATGGTCACTACCTGTGTTGAACTTGTTTAGCACACTGCAGTCTTCTATGACGAATTTTTTGTTACTCATAATAAAATCAATTTCACTTGTCGTGCCATTTGGATGTCTCCATGTCCATTTCCTGTGTGGCTTTTTCTTGAAGAAGGAGTTCAAGATGAAAAACCCTTCTGCCTCTGCAAACTCAATGAGAGTATTTCCACGCTGGTTCCTGTTGCCGTGACCGAATTTACCTACTGAAGTTTCATTCTGTTGCCGTTGCCCTATTTTTGCATTGAAATCTCCCATAATTATTTTCAAGTGCTGCTTACCTTTATTATTTAGATGACAAATTTCCTCATAAAATTCTTCAATTTCTTCTTCAGGATGACTTGTGGTGGGTGCATAAGTTTGAATAATCTGAGCCTGGTATCTTTTTGAAAGTTGGATAACAAGTCGTGCAGCTCTGTCAGAGGAACTTTCAACTTCTACAACTTTATCCTTCAGTTTCTTGTTTATTATAAATCCAACACCACTAGTTCTGCCAGTATCTGTCCCACGATAGTAGAAGAGATGTCCACTTTTCAGTTCGATGAGATCTTCTCCTTTTCTCCTTACCTCACTTAGCCCCACGATGTCCCACTTGATCCTTTGTAGTTCCTCTTCCAATTCAAGAAGCCTTGAATCAGAAGATAGGGAGCGTCCATTGTAAGTAGCCAAGGTCAGCATCAGATGGCAGCCTAGTCCGGTCCTCCGGGGATTCTTAGCACCCTCTGCCTTCATGTCGCACTGGCCGCTGCCTTGGCCAGGTACATTCCAGCTGCCGGAGACTGAGGGCCAAGATTTAAGTTGTGGAATCATTTTGGAGGGGTTTGGCCATAACTCACCACGCTGGCCAAGCGGGTTGGTGAGTGTGGGATAGAATTTCTTCTAATCCCGATGGTATAGTTATACCGCTATTGGCGGTCGTCAGAGCCCCTTTAGTGGGAACAGGATGCACCACGAGAAGGCGGGGTTGACATTTGTCAAGGAGAGGCTGTGATGTTACGCATCACCTGACCTTACATCCCATATACTATATATAGGCTAATATTTAAAGGTTGCACACTTTTCATACTAATATATAATATATATATATATTTAGCCTATATACTATATATTATATATTAGTGTGAAAAGTGTGCAACCTTTAAATATTACCCAATTTTCCTTTTTGTTAGATATCCTTTTTATATCAATAGGAATGAGGGCATGAGCAAAGTCAACAAATATGTAATATTTTTATTTTAACCCTATAATATGAAACACCCTAATAAATATATATATTGTATCAAATATGCTGGTTTGAATCGTGTGACTTTAGTCCTAATGTATCACTTTGAAACTAACCAAAAATTCATGAAATTTATTATGTTTTAGTTTCCTTTTATATTTCTGTTTCATTTTGTTGTTGCAGGGTATGAACAGAACATCTAGAGGAAAGTTTGAAGGTGGTGATACTTCCTGGGAAGAAAGTAGACTCAAAAGCTATGCTGACAGGTAAAATGTATTATGCATCATGTACAGTAGCGAACAAAAGTATTTGGCGAAACACTTTTTCGACCATAATTTTTTTCTGCTGTACCAAATCAGGTCATTTTGGGATATGATATGTGTTATTCAGTTGTAAACATGACCCATATGCAGATGGATCGGAAACCCTAACACAGATCAGGTACCGAGCTTAATCGCAAAGATCATACAAATTAACCAACAAAGTAGGTGTGTATCACATTCATTTAATGCAACGATAACAGAAAACAAGTACGAGAAAATGACAAAACAATAACTAATACTTAGTGGGATAACCACGAGACTTAATAACAGCTGCACAACGGGCCGGCATCGATTCCATTAGCTTCTCGACGGTAACCTGCGGAATTCGCGCCCATTCTGCAGACAGCTGGTCGAACTTCTGGGCCCTATTCCAGCAGGTTTTCTTCGCACATCGTCTCTCCAGCTCCTCCCACATGTGCTCGATGGGGTTGAGGTCTGGAGATTGGCTTGGCCAGTCTAGAAGTGTGACCTGTTGCTGCTGGAAAGCTGCCTTCGCCACTCTGGAGGTGTGCTTCGGGTCGTTGTCTTGCTGCATGATCCATCCGGGTGGCATGTTTTGGTTTGCCCATGGGAAGACATCATTGATAAGCATGTTCGTGTAGCTCTGGTTGGTCATTATTCCGTCAATCTTGATGATGGGGCCCATTCCATTGCGAGAGAAGGCGCCGTAAACCATGAGCGATCCTCCTCTGTGCTTGACAGTCGGCTGAATGAACTGGGGGTTGAATCTCTGGCCACACGGACTTCGTACGCATCGGATGCCATTACTTCCGAACAAGTTGAACTTGCTCTCATCGGTGAAAAGCACGTTACTCCAGTCTGCCGCAGTCCAGTGTCGATGACGGCGTGCGAACGCGACTCTGGCTCGTCGACTCTTGACTCCGACGAGTGGTTTCTTGGCGGGGCGTCTTCCATTCAATCCACCAGCAATGAGACGACGGGAGATGGTCATTCGGCTGACGTTCAGGTCGTCGCTGTCGCAGAATTCGGTGGCGATGTCCACAGCAGTCAAGGTGGGATCAGCACGAGATAGACAGAGGATGCGTCTATCCTGACACAACGTAGTGGAACAAAGCCTACCACATCGCAGACTGTTCTCGACGGTCCCAGTCTTCTTATAATGTTGCAGGATAGCTGAAATGGACTGGTGTCGGATCTTCAGGGCCCTCGCAATGTCGGTGATGCACATTCCGAAGGAATTCCATCATGTTCATGGCTGCCTGGCGAGCTCCAACAGGGATCTCCGCCTTTTTACCCATTTCTAAAAACCTATGATTGACTTATTATCACACTACACATCACAAAACCCACAAAAATCACAAGAAAAACATTAACACATGCAGCAAACAAATGGGTAATAATTGGCGACTCTTGAATATGGCCCATTTCGAAAGACAAATTTGCTCTGAGCGAAATACAAACTAGGCGGCATTGTAACCCACGAATCAACACACATCATATCCCAAAATAACCCGATTTGGTCCAGCAGAACAAAAATTATGGCCGAAAAAGTGTCTCCCCAAATACTTTTGTTCACTACTGTATACTTAGTTGAAAAGCCAATGGATAATAGAGAGAGAAGTAGTGGTAAATGTTATGGCTATGTCAACAGAATCACATTTGTATTCAGTAATATATATATATTAATCATTTAAGTTATACATAACTCACAAAGAGAACATATTGGTATTACAGTTCCTTAGTATTTGGAAGAGAAAAACAAAATGCTAATGTCAGAAGCAGTAAAGAGAAAGAAGGAAGCATATTTGAGGATGTCACAAGGTAGAGTTTCCAAGGATGAATATCACTGTTAGAAGCATGAAGCAGCAAAGCTGGTTCATCCAGAGTAAGGAATAATATACACCTTGGGTGGATAGGCATGAATTAACTTTTTGGAAAGGTAGGAAAGCATTCTGGAAGTACACAGAATGTATGAAAAATTTGTGAAATAAAGTTCTAAGTTGTGTGAAGAATGAGATGGGAGAAATTGTTTGGGAGCCTAATGAGTTAAGCGGAAGATGGGGTGAATACTTCTGTGAGTTATTAGAACATGAAAGCAAAGATGGTTTTGAGGCAGTAGTAGATAATGCCACAGTGAGGGATGGAAGCACGAGAGGGATCTCAAGGAAAGAGGTTTGTGAAGCTCTAAAATCGCTTCAGAATGGTTGGGCTTCTGGAGTAGATGGCATAACTGTTTAGATGTTAAAATATGGTGCTGACTGTAATTGACTGGTTAACTGAAATTTGCTAGTTACACTGGATGTTAGGAATGGCTCGTTAGGATTGGAGCGATGCTATCATTTCCCTTTTTATAAGGGAAAAGGTTATTAGACTGGTTATAAGAACTATCGTGGTATCAGCCTGCTGAGTGTGCCAGGAAGAAAGTGGAAAGGTCATTATCAATAAGGCATGAAGTCTTACATCAGAGAACGTGTGGGATGTACAGAGTGGTTTTATGCCTGATAAGGGCTGTGCTAACCAATTTTTGCTTTAGAAGATTCAGGACACATTTTTTGCACGTTGCAACTGGAATCACAGAAGCAGAATAAAAACTATCTGTTATACAGATGTTAATTTTTGTGTAGTAATGTTTTAACATGCTTTCATAAGCTGAGATCATTGAAGCATAATGATTTTCCACTGTCAATAACAGGTTGAACATTTCTAGCATTAGGCTCGCTGTAGCATCTTTAAGATTTTGCTTATTCCTTGTGAGCAAAACCTCAAAGATGCAAAATAAATCATGGGTTTTGCTTACTCCTTGTAGGCAAAACATATGATTTATTTTGAAAAATTACATAGGAGAAGGCTCTGGTTTCCTGTTAATCAGAGCCTCCTTGCATAACAGTTGCTTGATCATCCTGATAATTTAAAATTTTTTTTTTTTTTTTTGACAGACCAAAAATGGAAATACAGTGATGATGATGAGGTCCTGTGATGGACCTCACCTAGCTAAGACTTAACATATCCCACCAGCTTTGTGTGAAGTCAAGCTTTCAAGAAGATATATAGTATGTTGTCAAAAGAAAATGTATGGTTAAGGCACATCTTGAATATTTTTAATCCTTTTACGATGTGCCAATCTTTTTTTGACCTAAACAGGGTTTCCTTTGACTCCTGCTCTGACATGGTTTGCTCATATGCTGAATACTTCATGACTTTGTCTATTTTAATGCTTATTTAAACATATAAAAATGTCAAAAAATTCTTAAGCAGTTTAGTGGCAGTGAAAATAGTAACGCACAAGGTATTCGAGTCACTTTTGTCCTATTTGTTCATTATGCATTTTTAAATAGGACAGCTTCTTTCATCAAAAATACTCAACAATATAATTTTTGTAAATTCATTGGTCAAATATTTGTTTGTGTGTTGGGGTGTGTAAGCCGAGTTACTGTAAAGCAATTCATCCCAAAACTGATTTGAAATGTAACAAAAGGAAAAAGTGACCTGAGGGGGGGGAGATAAGCCCTATGTTATTAGAGTGCTACAGGAGAAACTTGTGATTTCTGTTTCACGAATCAGCCAGAGCTGGAAGTAATATGTGACCTCTGAAACCTGTTTGGCTCAGTGAGTAAAGAACAGGTGCACCTGTTAAGAGTGTTTCTTTCTTTGTGAGTATTTGTGCTGATAATGACTTTGTCAGAAGGCATTAGTATGGAAGAATTACATGTTTCTGAGGAGATGAGGTATATCAGAGTTGAAAGATCATGTTTCAATTTCTTCATCATCAAATGAAGAAATAGAATATGTTCCAGAACAGCAGTCAAACATTCTAATCGTTAAAGTTTATATAACAGTTTTGTTGTACTGCCATTTACTATTTCACACGTTAATTTATAGCTTTAGCCACTCGGGAGCATTATTCATTGCATTTTGAGAACTATATGTAATTATTGAACATATTTATATGTATGTATTACATCATCATCATTGTCAACCATTATCAATCCACTGCTAGACGAAGGTCTCCCAAGTTTCTTCCACAACGGTCTGTCTTGTGCCAGTCTCCTCCATGTTACTCCCACATACTTTCGAATTTCATCCACCCATCTCCCATGTGGTCTTCTTCTGGGTCTTTTCCTGTCCCTTGGAATCCAATCTAAAATTTCGGCTGTCCATCGATGGTCTGTCCTTCTGGCAGTATGTCCAGCCCATTGCAGTTTCAGGGATTTTACTCTGATCATGATGTCTTCCACTCTTGTCATTTTTCGGATCCACGAGTTCCTCTTCTTATCTCTCCTGGTTACACCAAGCATGCACCTCTCCATGCTTATTTCAGTTGTCTGCAGCCTTTGTATGTCTCTTTTAGTTAAGGTCCACGTCTCTGCACCATACGTAAGCACTGGAAGGATGCATTGATCAAACACTTTTCTTTTAAGACATAATGGCATATTGCTCTTGAAAATTATGCTGTTTCTTATAGTTCTCAAAATGCAATTAATAATGCTCCTGCTTGGCTAAAGCTATAAATTAACGTGTGAAACAGTAAATGGCAGTACAGCAAAACTGTTGTATAAACTTTAACGATTTATAGAGCCACGTAATATGCTTCAAGGTTTTGAACAAAGAATAAACATTCTAGTGTTATTGAAAGACAATACCATTTAATGGAAGACTGTACTTCAGATTGTGCTGGCCACCAGTCTTTTTCATAACTTTCCATAATATTATTCACCTGACTCCAGCTTCAACACAAATGCAAAATCACATATTTGAAATGAGTATTCTACTTTCCTATTATTTTTATCCTAGTTGTAAATAGTAGAAGAAGGGATCGAAATAGCAAGAAGAAGAAGTACCATAATTAACGATAATTGCGGTTGGACTCTTCCAACTGAGTGGCAGCAACTACTCCAGTGGCGTAGTCCTGATGACGAACTAGGCTTTAGTTCGAAAATTTGACAACCAACTTTCATGAAAAATAACCTCTATAAGACCCGTAAAAAAGTTATTCCATAATACACTATTATTTTTGTCAACCTCAGTAGAAAATATAGCTTTGAACTACTACAACTTAAAAGGAAAGAACGGGTGTGTCAATTAATTGACTAACGTAAATGTTATTGATTCGAAATTGGAAGCCAAAATTGTGTTATTATTACCGGCTGGAATTTACAGATCACACAGCGAATTAACTGATAGTTTGTGGCTTGCACAAAAAGGGCAAAGCATTTTCAGGGCTACTATGCTGTTGGAAAAATGTTAAATTATATCAAAAGTTTTTAGTTTTGATGACAAAGTGACTCAACAAAGAAGGCGAGTGCAAGACAAATTGTCAACTATAAGAAAATTTTGAGGTAAATGGGTAAAAATTTTACTTACACTCTACAACACAGTTGTTTGAAATATCCCACTACACATAGGAAAGCAGTCAGGTTCTGCTCCTGAAAAAAAAAAATAGAGGTTTGAGTGTTGTCCCTTTATCATATGGTATAAAAGCAGAACACAATCCTACCTACAACTTGTTTTGCATCTTATCAACTAAGGCAAATGCTGTGGAAATAGATTGTTGCAATAATTGACACCGTAAGAATAAAAAATCCTCCATCTCCTCTACTAATTCTTCAAACAAAGGGAAAACCTATCCATACTTCTACATTTGTTTATACAAAGGATATGACACTCATTCCACCCCCACCCCCCGAAAAATAATTGTATTGTACTACATAATGCTCTCTTCAGAATGATGCTAAAGAAAGGGATACCGACACCAAAAAAACCCCAATAGTGTTGAATATTTTCATATAAGTCATGCAATATTAGTTTATGGTTCACATCAAAAGACAAGAATTCCATAAATTTGATCACATTTAAAAGATTCTGTATTAATTTTTTAAATATCCTTGGCATTTTAAAAGCAAAATTTGACATGACTTGTGAGCAAAAACGATCTTTTTGAAAGGATTGTTTTTGCTCCGACATCATTAAAAAAACTAATCACCAATATTTTTTTCAACACTTTTTTTCCTTTCTGTCGCCAAAGCAATTTTTTCTTTGCAAATTGCAAGGAATGTGATCAGCAGCTCAACCCCTGCTATATGGAATAGGGAATCTGTAGTTCCCTGACAGAATTGTTTTGTATTATTTTCATTGTTCTAAGTTCCAGATTTCTTCATATAAGTTTCATACAGAGCAATTCTTATATGGGGAAATTTTGCCACTTTAGTGAAGATGTAACACACACTAGAGGACTATCACTCTGTAACAGTGAAAATCATAAGACTTCATGAAATTCTAAATGTATAGTAAATTTCACCCCAATTTTCAAAATATAAAACAAAGCACTATGATACAGTAAAAAAATCTATACAAACTCTGTTTACTGGTGTGAAAGTATAATTAAAGAATGAATACAAGGGAAAATTGTATCTCCCGAGCTTTCGCTCTCCAACCGGGAGGCTTTCTCAAGGGTTGCAGACGTTACTAACAAGTCTGCAACCCTTGAGAAAGCCTCCCGGTTGGAGAGCGAAAGCTCGGGAGATACAATTTTCCCTTGTATTCATTATTTAATTATACTTTCACACCAGTAAACAGAGTTTGTATAGATTTGTTTACTGTATTACTTAGGTGTGAATCCCGTTCAACAAAGCACTATGATTCTAGCAAAAATTTAAGCTCCTAGAATTGTTTGTTGAACTCCTGGAAAAAGTTCTGGAATTTAAATATATTGTAGTTCTAATTTCACTGATTTGCGAAGAACATATCTTTACGTTGCCAAGAAAATGTAAAATAATCGACATTAAATGCTAATCGACACTACTGTTTCACACGTTATATAGGTTTGGCAATCAGGAGACCATTAAATGATATTAAATATATATAGAACACAATATCTGTAATTAAAATCAGGAAACAACGAACATTATTTCTACTTACTATATCAGTAGTAACTGCCGGGTCTTCACATGCATGCCTATAATGAATTCACACACAAGACATTGCCGTAAGTATCCGACTCATTAAGCGAGTGTGAGCTTTGTGCATTGTGAAGTTTGGAAAAAAAAATTCATGATACTGTAAAATCTGAACAAGATAAAAATGAACGAAATGAATTTATACAATGAAGGCAAGTAAATCCAGGATACCAATGGAACGTTAAAAAGAAATAAAAATCTTGAAGAAGAATAATCATCCTGATTGTGAAGCACCATACTAGTTTCTGCTGATATCTATAGTCATCCTCAGTGGTAGGTGCATGGTTGCTGTAGATACTGCACTCATATGCTCAGGTATGCTGCTCCAACTGAATGCATGTCCAGCCCCGTCGTGTAGAAAACCACGATGCGCAGGATGTGTGTTGTTTTTTCAACCAAAAGATGGTAAAAAATTGAAAATTGTGTGCATGGGCTTTTCCGTAGGTTTTTAGGTGACTTCCGTTAAACTGTAAGATGGAGTGAAAATCCGTACAAACTATGGAAAATCTGTAAAAGTTGGCATCTCTGCATATGAATGCAACATGACAATCTCTGTTTTTATGTATGAAGGAATCGTTGCCTCTTAAGTAAAGAATCATGAATATCATGCCTTCATTGATCTTGTTGCTCCTGGATTTTAGGGTATGTATGAAAGAAGTATGATTGAGGGCAAATGTCATTCCTTAAACATTGATTCCTTATTGGAGTTACAAAGAATTTAAGCCAGCAAGGGAAGACTGGGAGGCACTGGGGTAGTTACAGATTGATGAAGTGATGATATTCATCATGCCTTACCTGGAAGGTAAAGATTTCCAGGCAGCTACCAGAGTGGCTATGATGCTGTGCTATGTTTGTAAAATGCAAATTCTCATTTTATTTTTCTAAGAATTACTTTTTTCCTCCTCTAACATACAAAATATCCTTTTAAGAATCACTTAAAAAAAATTTAAACTAAAAAAGCATGTGTCTCATGGCATGGTGTTGCATGATGGGAGTGAACAGATGTGATGACATCTAGTGTTTTCTCAGACAGTGAGGTCACTTCTGTAAATGAGCCAAACAGTATAACTATGAAAGAAGCAGTTAGTAAATACACTTATTTCAAGAATCTGTTGCCTCTTTAAGGAAGTTCCTCTCTCTCTCTTCCTTTCTTTGAAACAGTGTTTTAATAAATGCAAATATTATTTCTTTAATTTTAACAAACTTTTCCCTTTTCAGTGAAATCAGGTTAGTAGAAATACAGGAGAAGCTGTGCACTGATGTCGAGAAATCTACTGACCAAGTTCGTTCATACGTTTTACTCAAGTTTGACATTTTTTTTGCATTATTTACATAATTGTATCAGACAAACTGTTTGCACAATTCAGAGTTGCACTTTTCAAATGTCAAACAGTGTTATTTATACTGCCCGACATAGAAAATGCCACACCGGGAAGTATTTGTCAGAGCACCATGTAAACTGGTGGGTGTGTGACTACAGTTTGGGTTATGTAAAGAATTGCAGTTTTGAACCAATCATGTGATAAGTAAGGGAGATAAAAGGGCAAATGGCTCAGCATGGCTAAGTTTGGTCACCCACATTTGGGCGTGTGGGCCACTGCGTTGGAGCAACCTTGGTGGCGACAGCACTTGTAGAAAGTGAGAATGCCTAGGCGACATGATCAGGAATGCTATCATGACATGGACACTTTTACCAGAGACTTCAGCATAGGGCTATGTATGGCTGGTTGGTCCTGGTGTTGCATCAAGATGCAACAACTGTCTGCTAAATGTGGTAACAGTGTATGGAGGAAAGTAACCTGAATCATCGTATAGTTGGACTGATACATGTAGGCAGATGCCTGAACACATTGATCACCATATTTAATGGCAAGCTGTAGCAGCTCCACAATCCATAGTGGATTACATTTGATGAGGTTTACAGGCAGCTATGGACATCCCTGTATCATAGCAAACTATGAATTACAGATTGGCTGAGGTATGTTTGCACTCTGGCCAGCCATTGGTACAACTCCCA
Organism: Macrothele yani; assembly: GCA_039090855.1. Taxonomy (NCBI): domain Eukaryota; kingdom Metazoa; phylum Arthropoda; class Arachnida; order Araneae; family Macrothelidae; genus Macrothele; species Macrothele yani. The sequence goes on from CM077011.1 coordinate 155,011,043, forward strand.
GTCACAGCACTACATCATTGCACAAGGTTGCAGTGGTGCTGTACCAGACATGCATGGAAGGATGAATGGAACCATGTCATATTCAGTAATGACTATCACCAACTGAGAGTTTAGAGATGATGTGGTTACTGCTGTGACCCTGCTGCCATCAGTGAGTCTCATACTGCTCTTCATCCTGGTGTCATGGTTTGGGTTGCTATCAGCTTCAACAGCTGTTCCCTTGTATGCATAGTGGATACAGTAACAGTACGTCAATGGAGCGCTGTATCCTGACGCCCCATTTCAACAAGATAACTCAAGCCTGCAAACTGCCAACACCAGCAGACAGTTCCCACAAGGTGTCCAGGTGCTGCCCTGGTCAGTTTTCATCAGACTTCTCCCCGATAGAGAATGTGTGGGACATCACTGGCAGATGACTTAAAGCCTCTGCTGACCCCTTCACAATGCTAATGAATTGTGTACACTGGCCAGTGTCGCATGGTCAGCGATAACTTGATACACAGTCTGGGAACTTTTCCACTTGATACCACACTGTGCTGCTGAATGTATAATCCAGCATGACGGTCATACAACCTACTGATTCAGGCCACAATATACACTGAAGTGCCAAAAGTAATGGGATGCATGCCTAGTATCGTGTAGGACCTCCTCTAGCATGGTGAAGTGCAGCATCTTGATGTGGCATTGACTCCATAAGTGACCGGAAGACTTCGGCAGAGATGTTGAGCCATGCCGTCTAAATAGCCACCCACAGTTCCCTGGTATTTGTAGGTGCTGGATCTTGGGTGCAAATGGACCTTTCCACCACATTCTATAAGTGCTCTAGTGGGCTCATGTTAGGTTAACGTGGTGGTCACACCATGCATTGGAACTGTCCAGAATGCTTCTCGAACCAATTTTGGACAACTTGGGCCTGATGACATGGTGTATTATCCGCCTGGAAAATCCCATCATTGTTGGGGTACATGGAGTCCATGAAGGGCTGCAAATGGTCACCCAGCAGAGCAACAAAGTGATTAATGGTTAATGACGTGTTTACAAGGACCAGAAAACCCAAACCATGCCACATAAAGACACCCCACACATATGTACATATATGCACATTGCCTTGTTGACAGCTTGGGTTCATGGCCTCGTGGGGTCTGCGCCACGCCCAAACCTTACACTCATAATAACTGGTAGGATGAGCCATTGAACCACACCACATTGCCGGTCTTCCAGGGTCCAATTACCGTGTTCACAAGCCCAAGTGAGGTGCTGTTTCCAATGTGGTGTTGACAAAAGCACTCTGCTGGATCTTCTGCTCTCATACCCCATGGATGCTAAATTATGCTGCTCTGACCCGATGGATATGTCTATGGTACCTCCTGATTGAATGTGGATGTTATTTGAGCCAGTGTCCCTTGTCTGTTAGCATGGACAATCCTGGTTAGATGCCACTGGTGGTCATTCAGCATCGTGGTCTGCCGCTGTGCTGTCCACGGTGGGTGGTAATGCCTTCCATGAGGTATTCTTGGTACACACATGACACTGTGGATTGAGGAATGCTGAATGTTCACACAGCATCGGAAATTGAATGCCCCATCTGTCTGGCTTTCCACTACCATGCCTCGTTCAAACTCCAATAAAAAAAAAATCACGTCGGTTTACCATAATCCTACTGGTGGTTGTTTAACCTGACTCACAAGATTACACCTTACAACTGATAAAAATCATGGCATGCACCGAAGCCTTTATATGATGGCAGCACCAGTTTAAATATTTGTGTATTGCTATCTTATGACTTTTGGCACTTCAGTGTATTGTTTTCTCACCCACCACATTCACGAAATCTCTTGGAAATTAAATGTTTCCACTTACTTGACCACATGCGTGGTAAGTTTCACATCATTTCATGCATTTCTTCATGGTGTGGAAGTTTCTATGTCTAACAGTGTGTGTATTTACAAAGTAAAAACATTTCTAATGCAGAAGCAAGACCATTACATTTTATATGCTGTTTTATTGCATTAATCTATTTATGCTCATCATTCTACCATGTCATTCTGAGTTCTGATCTTCCATCAAAATTAGTTGGTGTTAAATATAATACGGAATAGGATCCAAAAGTTTAGGGAAAGTGCCTACCTGTGACAATGCAAGCATGTAGTTAAAGTTATGGTGTCTGAAATACATCCTGCCATCCCTCTGCTCCGTAGTCAGAATGGTTTGGCCCATGGAAAGTGATTGGAATGCGCGTGCAGACGTTTGCTGCTGTGGTTAGTCATCTGTCTTCTATGATGTGAGAAACATGGCTTTTGAAGAGCAACGTTGTAACATTAAATTTTGTCAGCATTTGGGTAAAACAGCTGCAGAGACCTTAGAAATGCTTTCAAAGGTGTACGGTCACTCAACAATGGTGAGATTGCAGGCGTATGAGTGTCATCGGCGTTTCAAAGAGGGCTGAGAATCCATCGCAGATAGTGATCACTGTGGTCGACCTGTGACTGCACGGAGTGAGGAAAACATTACGATGGTGGCACAGTGTGTTCGTCAGGATCGTTGCTGAATCATTGAGAAAATTGCTAACGCAACTAACTTATCAGAGACCACACGCCAACACATTTTGATGGAGGATCTTAACAGGCACTGCGTGTGTGAGCACATAGTCCCTCACCTTTTGACCTCTGAACAAAAGGAGGAACAGATGCGGATATCGGGCGAATTAATCGACAAAGCCAATAGCGATCCTACATTTTTGGATAACATCATCACAGGAGATGAAACGTGGTGCTACTTGTTTGATATTCAGCCAAAGCATACTTCTTCAACATGGAAATCACAGTCTTCACCATGATCAAAGAAATTCAGGCAGGATCACAGCAAAGGAAAAGTCATTCTGGAGGTGTCTTTTGATTCTCACAGCATTGTCCATTCCAAATTTATTCCTGAGAACACAACAGTTAACAAGGAATGTTATCTGGACATTTTACGTCGCTTACGGGAGTCAATCCATTGTAAATTGCCGGAGATGTGGTGAAGTGGACAACAGTACCTTCTCCATGACAACGCCCCTGCACATCAGTCCCTACTGGTCATGGAGTTTCTCACCAGAAATTGTACTAATGTGCTTCCACGTACCGCCTGTTCACTCGACTTAGCCCCCTGCTATTTTTACCTCTTTCCACTAATGAAACAAAATCTGCAGGGACGTCGTTCTGGGTCAACAAATTAGGTAAAATCAGCAACACAGGGGGCATTACAAGGGGTTGCAAAACACAGCTTTCAGCAGCGTTACGAGCACTAGCAAAAGTGCCTCATTGCCCAAGGGGATTATTTTGAAGATGGTTGTGCATCAGTGTTTTAAAGTATTCAAGGTAAAGAACTATACGCCAAGTCTCCAAACTTTTGGATCCTACCTCGTATTAGTCCATAACTGTTTTTATTGCCTGATGGTAAGTCTAAAGTTCTTACTGTATTCTTAGAGCTTTGAGAAATGTGCTGAGGAATTCATATTCTATGTGTGCACACTGCTGTTAGCCGCTGTTTAGCATTGCTGAAATGGACTGACCTTCACTCCTGTGAAGTAATGTGATATCCAGTGATAATGAATAACTTCAGAGGAAAAAAAAACATTGTTAAAATTTGAATGGTGCAGTGAAACTTCAAACATTTTTTGAATGGTCTGAAATTTTTCACATTGTTATGGTAAGAAAATTTTTTTCGAGGTTAAGACTTAAAAAAGTTTGAAATTTGTTTCCTTTATAATAGAATGCCACCAAAATGTACAGTATACACGTATATTTATTTATGAGAGGTGATCAAAAAGTAAGGTGACTGCAGCTGCCCTTGCTGCTGGAGCACAGGAGATGTGGCTGACATAAGCTGTCATTAACCCTCAACCCTCACATGTGTCACCTGGCCAGAGACCAGTTTTGCAGCAAATGCCAGTAGTCCTCCAGACAGCAAAGAGTATAGACTCATGTCTTTCGTTTGTTCAACGCTATCACCATGTTGAAGTTTGAGCAATGTACAAACATGAAATTCTGTTTTCGCCATGGATAGTCGGTGAGAGAAATGCATGAAAAACTGACAACTGTGTATGGTGAAAGTATTGTAACCCAAAAGACAGTGTTTAAGTGGTTTTCCAAGTTTCAAGATGGCAATTCTTTCATTGAATATGAATCTCATTGTGGAAGACCATCAGTGGCGGTAACTGACGATAATGTCTGGAAATTTGCGCTATGATCGGGTAGAACTGATGCCTCACCATCAGAGAAATTGCAGCAGAGACTAATCTGCCATTTGGTTCTGTTCAAGCCGTCCTCACTGACAAATTGAACGTGAAATGTGTCAGTGCGAAGTTCATTCTTTGTCTTCTGAAGAACAAGCAGAAAAGCAATCATGTCACAGTTTCATCTGGTTGCTTCAACTTGCAACAACATATGCAAACTTTTATAGACAGTTGTGATGGGTGATTAAACCTGGGCCTATGGTTGCAACCCTGAAACAAAGATTCAAGGCTCAGTTGAAAACCCTTTCCTCCCCAAGACCCAAGAAAGCACATCAGTCTCGATCATATGCTAAAATTCTGCTTGCGTCATTTTGCGATATTGAAGTATTGGTGCATTGGTAATTACTACCATGTGGCTCCACTGCTAATGCTGCATGTTACTTGGAAATCCTGAAATTCCTGAGGACTGCAATCTTTCGCAACAGACCGGAGAAGAAGACCAGACCAGTAGATGGATACTTCACCACAACAATGCGTCAAGTCACACTGCTCTGCCAATCATCAAATTCTTACCTGCAAAAATCCCTCACTGCCTTTATTCACTGGACTTAGCACCGAGCGACTTTTGGCTGTTCCCACAACATAAGGGAGTTACAAAAAGTAAGCATTTGACTGTGTGGAAGAATCAAAGGTAATGTATCAAGGGTCTTAAAGGCATTCCAAAACAGGACTTTTATGGGTGTTTCCAACAATGGCAGAACCACTGGAATAAGTGTGTGTGTGTGTGTGTGTGGAGGGGGATTATTTTGAAGGGGATTAATTTGTGCAACTCTACTGTTAAATTTCTGTCTTTAGTAAAATCATCCACATTATTTTTTGATCACACCTTATATGTAAAGACTTGTACAAATAAGTGACATTACATTCAGAATGAAGATACAAAAGACAGTAGTGAGCATAGTGCCTAATTTGTTAAGGGTTTAAAATGGAATGGTGGTGTAGAGTAAAAAAATATTTCGAAACTATGTACCCTGTCTGCCAGCATTAATGTTTTAACAAATCCCTCTCTGATGGCTCTGGAACTGCAATATATGTATACATATTACCATGTACAAATTTATTTTCATTTTGATTAATAAAAAGATAAAGAACATCAGCCCTTTTGAGTTAGTATCCTGCCTTTTTATAAGTAATGCTCCTTTGAATTAAAAAAAAAGTTCCCTTTTCTTTCAAAGTGTGTGCCCTGCTCTTTTATAACTTCTGTAAAAAGTGCCCTTTTTTTCAGAATCTGTGCCCTGCCCTTTTGTATGAACCTTAGGTCAGAGCACTTCTTTCATATATGACAGAGCCTGGATACAAGTTCCAGGTAAGCCATAATGGTCTGTTTGTTTTGTGAGTCTTTAAAAGTCTCACCAACTCCCAAAGCCAGTTAGTACAGTATTATAAATTGATGAAACTAAAATGGCTCCAAAGGCATTTGAGAAGTTATAAAATAACCTACATTAATGTATAAGGTAGGATACATTCGTGGATTATTAATGGGCAGTGTGCAGACTTTGAATAAATAAATAAATAAATAAATAAATAAATAAATAAATATACAGGGTGTCCCAAAAAGGTGTAACTAATTTCAAATGATGATAGCTTTGGATACAAAACTAATGTCAGCATTCTGTTTGTTGCAGGTAGTAAGGAATACCCTCAAGTTTTCTAGAAGTGGATCCTGCAATTAAATCACTGATTGTGGTGGAGTTTATTGAAACCCGGTCCGAAATGCAGGTTCAGTGGAATTTCAGAACAAAATATGGGAGCAAACCGCCCACACATAACAGTATCAGAAAGTGGTACAAGTCATTCCAGGAAACTGGTAGCGTCCTTACAAAGAAAAGCCTTGGACGATTATCGCTGGTTCCAGAAAAGGAGGAGGTTGTGAGACATACACTTTCACTCACAGCCCTTGAAAGTCAATCAGACAAGCAGCATGATAGCTGGCCATTTCCAAGTCGTCAGTGCACAGAGAGTTACGTCAGAGATTGGAAATGCACCCATATAAACTGCAGATAACCTATCACATAATCCCAGATGATCATGTGAAATGTAAACAGTTTGCTCAAGAGATGTTTTGAGAACATTGCAAGTGCTGACTCTTTCCTGAGACAAATCTGTTTCTCAGATGAGTGCACTTTCCATTTTTCTGGAAAGGTTAATAAACAAAATGTGAGAATTTGGGGAACTGAACACCTGCATTTCACAATGGAACATGAACATGCTAGCCTAAAAAGTGAATGTTTGGTGTGGCATAATGGTTGACCATGTTATTAGATCCTTTTTCTTTCAGGAAGCAACCGTGAAAGCTGATAATTACCTGGACATAATTGGGCAGTTTATGTATCCCCAGTTGGACGAACTTGCAACTCTGGTCATTTTCCAACAAGTTGGGGTGTCATCTCATTGAGCTTTAATTGTGAGGAAATCTCTGGATATACCAAATTTCCCAATTGATGGATTGGGCATGGTGATCCCATTGCATGGCCTCCACAGTTGCCAGATTAACACCCTGTGACTTTTTTTATGGGGATTCATCAAGATTGAGGTTTACAGTACCCCTGTTGCAGACATTGCTGACCCAAAGAGGAGGATTACACACGCACTGTAAAAAGTTAATACGGATGTTCTCAAACGAATGTGTTTGGAACTGAAATACCGTTTAGACATTGTTTGGGTGACAAATGGTGCCCATGTCGAATGTCTATAAAAACTTCATGATTTGTTCTGTCAATTAACACAAGTTGTGTATTAAGATCATTGATATTAAAACTGTTATAATTGTTTGAAATTGGTTACACCTTTATGGGACACCCTGCATATATATTCTTCAACTCAAAAAGGCTTTCATTTCATTCCTTGTTTTTATTTATTTAGTATTCTGTCCTGCATAGTTTCTGAAAAAAAGCACAGCATGAGCCACTATGTAAATATTTTAAAAACTAAAATACAAGATATCTAAGGTTAAGTGTCTTTAAAAGCTATGCCTGTTTCATCAGTGCAGTAGCCATTCTGTCCTAGAGTACTGCAAAACGGAAATGGAAAATTGATAGAAAAAAAAGTTGAAATATGTGAAAATGTCACTTTTGCACTCTAAAAGAACTAAAAGAAAATAGTAATAGTAAAATTTAACTTTAGTTTTATGGAGATTATTAGGATGAAATTTTTTGTTGTCAAATTTTCGGGTTGCATGCCAACTTGAGTGACTGAAGAGTGTAAGCATCGCTACTCTTGTGGTAATACCCAACCTTTCTGCTCAATAATAAGAAGAGGAGGAACACTTAATAAAAAGAAAGGCCACACAAGTGGTGACACCTACTCTCTTGAGTTAGTCTTACAATGATATGGTGTGTAACCTGAAAATTTAATGACAACAAGTTTCATCCTAATAATCCCCATAAAACTAAGTTAAATTTTACAATATTTTGTCACTAGGATTTGCCATTATTTCATTAATGCACAGAAAAATATGCATCTAATCCAAATGAAGCTGTGTGTGAGGGAAGGGGGGGGGATTAAAGTGCATGAAAATTTTGCTTCTGTAGATTTGTGCCTATGAAGCTCTGAATTCTGACACTTTCTTCCCTGCAAATGGAAGAAAGTATTAAAATACATTAAAATTTCACTGTGTTTCCATGTTAAAAGCAAATAGTAAATCTAATTCAGAAAAAGTTACATAAGGAAAAAGATGTAAAAGTTGTCAGTGAGCTCCCTGAGTGTCATGATATGTGAGCCTTGGAAATGGGGAACAAAACATTTTGGCAAGCTTCAAAAATAAAAGATAAAACAAATTGAGTAAAAGTTGTTTTGGGACAAAAAAATGAAAAAAAAAATGAAACATGTTACTCATAAATTTTAACTATAATATTAAATGGAGTGTCTAAAAAATATGTTATTTTTTTCTTATTTGTGAAGCTTTTAGGCTGTAAATCTGCTCATCTTCAGGACTCAGTAGCTGTTGCCAGTCCTGTGATAAAATCCAACCCTTATGATCATTTAATGCAATTCCTCCTCTTCTCTATATTTCTAGACTTTTTATATTTTTCTTTTTCTTAAAAAGTGCTGCTAATGTACCAGTACTTCCTTGAAGTCACAATTTACTTTCTGCCACATATTTTGTACATAGCTATTCAAACCAGTTTTGTTTGAAATGTTATTAGTTGCAGCTTCATGTTCTGCCACTCTTGTTCTAAGTTGCCTGCTTGTCTCTTCAATATAACTGAGATCACATTGCCATTTTATGTTGTAGATGACACCTTCTCGCAAAGGTATGTTTGCCTCTTTTTTGCTTTATGTTAGAGAGACAATTATGTACTTTATCACTCAATCTTAGAGCCAGTGTTGCATGAAATGCTTTACATATCTCTGAATTTTCAAACAGTCCTTTATGGTATGGGATTTTTCTAGTTATGTGACCACTTATTTTGGACTTCTTTTTCTTAGAACAAGAGTGGCAAGGCATAAAGCTGTAATTTAGAGCATTTCAAACAAAACAGGTTTGGAACAGTCATGTACAAAATATATGACCCAAAGTGATTTGGGACTTAGTGAAAGTTTTTTTTTTTTTTTTTTTTTTGAGGTTTAACGACCACCGGGAGCAACTCAATGGGCTATAAGCAGTCGCCCGTCCCTAATTTAGGGTCACTGGTTCCAGGGAAGGGAGAGAGCCAGTGCCGTAAAACAAACACAACATCCATGCCTCACCGGGATTCGAACCCGGACCCCTTACGGGCGAATGATCAGAGGCCAGTGCCTTAGACCACTGTGCCACCGGGGCGGCTTAGTGAAAGTTCTGACATACTAACAGCACTTTTTAAAAAGAAAAATATGAGAAAGTCTAGAAATAGAAGAGGAACTACATTAAATGATCAGAAGGGTTAGATTTTTTCACAGTAGTGGCAACAGCTAATGATTCTGAGGATGGGTATGTTTACTGCCCCAAAATTTGGCAAATAAATGAAAAATATTATATTCTAGAGACATTTAATACTTCAAAATTATGAGCAATAACTTATAGGAGTAGCTGTGTCACCTTTATTACTAAAATGAAACATATGTTTAACAACTTCCATGATTGACCAATTGATGTTTTTACAGAATAATTCTGTGAAGGGACAAGTTTTGTATGAAATGGCTTTGTGAAGGTCTTATTTTGTCATTACGTGATATTGTGAATGGGCCATTTTAGCACAAAATGGCTTTGTGAAGATGCTTTGTTAAGTTAAACATCTTTATAAAGATACTGAAAAACGGGACCAAATTGTGCATGCATAAATAACTTATCTAGTTACCTCTCTTTTATGAATAATTTGAGTGAACTCATAACTCATCCAGTAATTTAGTGGATAAATCCTTTGTCATAGTTGTCATTTTTAGTTTTCCCCCTCCCACATTAAAGAGCTGTGAATGTATATTTTTTTAAAGCCATTACTCAGGGCTTGAAAAATACCATGCCCGAGATGCCTGGGGCATGTAAATCATTGGCCAGGGCTGGTAAAAAAATCTAGTTTAAAAATAAAGTTCAAAATAGAATTTCGTACTACAAGAAAGAAGACGGTCACCACTTGTTATGTTGCTTTTCACTGCTAATCACTGGAAGTTGTATTGATTTGGCCAAAAAGTTTGTTCGGTTTTTCTGTAGGATGGCTCTAGGAGCACTTAGTTGTCTTTAACTTCATTCGAAACAAATTTGTTAGATTGTATTGTGACAGCTGTCATATCAATGTGCATTAAAAAAAACCCATCAACATTGGTGAATTTTTGCATAGCCATTTTAATATTGAAGATGGAAGAAAATAAGTAATATTTTTGGCATATCATGCTTTATTATTTCAAGAAAGGCAGAAACACAACTAAAATGAAAAAAAAAAAAAAGATTTGTGCAGTGTATGGAAAAGGTGCTGTGACTGATCAAACGTGTCAAAAGTGGTTAGCGAAGTTTTGTGCTGGAGATTTCTCTCTGGGCGATGCTCCATGGTTGGGTAGACCAGTTGAAGTTGGTAGCAATCAAATCGAGATATTAATTGAGAACAATCAACATTATACCATGTGGGAGATAGCCAACATACTCAAAATATCCAAATCAAGCATTGAAAATCATTTGCACCAGCTTGGTTATGTTAATCACTTTGATGTTTGGGTTCCACACCAGTTAAGCAAAAAAAAAACCCCTTCTTGACAGTATTTCTGCATGCGATTCCCTACTTAAACATAATGAAAACATTCTATTTTTAAAACAAATTGTGACGGGCGATGAAAGGTGGACGCTGTACAATAATGTGGAATGGAAGAGATCATGGGGGCAAGTGAAATGAACCACCACCAACCACACCAAAGGCAGGTGTTCACCCAAAGAATGTGATGTTGTGTATATGATGGGATTGGAAGGGAGTCCTCTATTATGAGCTCCTTCCGGACAACGAAATGATTAATTCCAACAAGTACTGCTGCCAATTAGACCAACTGAAAGCAGCACTCGACACAAAGTGTCCAGAATTAGTCAATAGAAAATGCGTAATCTTCCATCAGGATAACGCAAGACCACATGTTTCTTTGATGACCAAGCAAAATCTGTTACAGCTTGGCTGGAAAGTTCTGATTCATCTGCTGTATTCACCTTCGGATTTCCATTGATTTTGGTCTTTACAAAATTCTCTTAATGGAAAAAATTTCAATTCCCCGGAAGATTGCAAAAGGCACCTGGAACAGTTCTTTGCTCAAAAAGATAAAAAGTTTAGGGAAGATGGCATTATGAAGCTGCCTGAAGAGATGGCAGAAGGTAGTGGAACAAAACAGTGAATATGTTGCTCAATAAAATTATTAGTGAAAAAGAAAAATGTGTCTTTTATTTTTACTTAAAAACTGAACAAACTTTTTGGCCAACCCAATATCATTGTTACAGAGTGCCAAGGACAGAAGAATATGACTTCTTTAATTATATACTTTCCTCTAGGTCCAGAAATCGGAACCATATGTAGTTTTGATCCAAATGTTGTTTAAAGTCAGTAACTGGATGCATGCCTGTGATGGAACTAGCCTCCTGTGTTTAGTCACTTAAGGATGAAAACTTCACCAAAAGGAACATGCCAGAATCACCAAATTTCTCAAATACCAATTTCAGCATCATCATCTTAAAACTTGAGATACTCGCATTTGTGCACTGAACATTTTGAATCATCATTGTCAACCATTATCAATCCACTGCTGGACGAAGGTCTCCCCAAGTTTCCTCCACAACGGTCTGTCTTGTGCCAGTCTCCTCCATGTCACCCCTGCATACTTTCGAATTTCATCCACCCATCTCCTATGTGGTCTTCTTCTGGGTCTTTTCCTGTCCCTTGGAATCCAATCTAAAATTTCGGCTGTCCATCGATGATCTGTCCTTCTGGCAGTATGTCCAGCCCATTGCCATTTCAGGGATTTAACTCTGATCATGATGTCTTCCACTCTTGTCATTTTTCGGATCCACGAGTTCCTCTTCTTATCTCTCCTGGTTACACCAAGCATGCACCTCTCCATGCTTATTTGAGTTGTCTGCAGCCTTTGTATGTCTCTTTTAGTTAAGGTCCACGTCTCTGCACCATACGTAAGCACTGGAAGGATGCATTGATCAAACACTTTTCTTTTAAGACATAATGGCATATTGCCCTTGAAAATTATGCTGTTTCTTCCAAAAGCTCTCCAGGCAAGTTTTGTACGCCGATTAATTTCTTCATCAATGTGACCCTCACTTGATATCTGCTGTCCAAGATAAACGTACGTGTCTGTTATCTCCAGCTTTTCTCCATCAATCGATAAATCTTCATTTCTTGTAAAAGCATTGAACATCACTTTTGTCTTCTGAAAGTTCATTTTTAATCCCACTTCTTTACTCTTGTCAGCAAGTTCCTGGATCATACTCTGCAGCTGTGATGGGGTAGTTGCAAAAATGACTACGTCATCAGCAAAACGAAGGTGGGTTAGATAATCTCCATTAATCTTTATCCCCTTGTTTTCCCAGCTCAGCGACTGAAAAACACCCTCCAATGTGGCATTAAAGAGCTTCGGAGATATGGTGTCACCTTGTCTCACTCCCTTTCCAATTTTTACGTGTGTTGTATTTTCAAACAGCCTAATCTTTGCACTTGCATTTTCATAGATGTTATTAATAATATTAATGTATGCATCTTCAATACCGCAGGTTTTCAGAGCCATTGTAACTGCTGATGGTTTCACCGAATCAAAGGCTTTTTCATAATCGATAAAAGCCATGCACAATGGAAGTTCATATTCCCTCGCTCTTTCAATTAGTTCTCTCAGCACGTGGATATGATCTATTGTGCTGTAGCCACTCCTGAATCCAGCTTGTTCTCTCGGTTGAGCCATGTCTAGTGCTACCTTCAAGCGGTGTGAAAGAACTTTAGTGAAGATTTTATAAACTACTGATAGGAGGCTGATAGGTCTGTAGTTTCCGAGATCCTCAATGTCACCTTTCTTATGTAGCAGGATCATTGTAGCGGTGTTCCAATCCTCAGGAATCTTTCCTTCATTAAGGCATCGAGTGAAAATTTGGGCGAGTACTGTTTCGATTTCTCCACTTGCTTCTTGTATGATGTCTACAGTAATTCCATCTTCTCCTGGAGCTTTTCCTCGCTTCATGTTCTTGATTGCATGTGCAACTTCTGCTGGAAGGACTGGAGGAACTCTGGTACTGGTATCTTTCATGATGTCTGGAGTGCATATATCATCCCTTTCATATAATTTGGAGTAGAAATCTTTCACTCTTGTCAAAATTTCGCCTCTATTTCTTGTTACAGAACCATCTTCTTTTCTCAGTGCCATAATCTGTTTTCTTCCCTTACTGAGATGTCCCTTTGCTATCTTTAGGCTTTGGTTGTTTGCAATTGCTTTCCTCACTAGTTCACAGTTGAATTTCCTTACGTCTTCAGTGATACTTTTTCTTACTGTCTTGCATAGCTCTATATATTCCACTTTGGAAGTCACATCTTCTTTAGTTGTCCTCATCTCTCTTCTTTTTTGCATCAACATTTTGGTTTTTCCTGATAATTTGTTCACATGCAACTTGTTCTTAGACCCAGCTAATTTTGTTGCTGTTTCCATAAGAGCTTTGGTTACTTTTCTGTTAACTTCAGAGATGTCCACTTCTTCCGATATTAGGCCTTCTAAAGCAGAAAACCTGTTCTTCAGTTCTAACTTGAAGGTATTATGGTGTTTTTTAAGGTTGGTTATGTCAATAGATTTTGTTTGTCTTATGAGCTTGCCACGTTCAAGTTTAGTGTTGAGGTGCATCTTACATCTCACCAATCTATGGTCACTACCTGTGTTGAACTTGTTTAGCACACTGCAGTCTTCTATGACGAATTTTTTGTTACACATAATAAAATCAATTTCACTTATCGTCCCATTTGGATGTCTCCATGTCCATTTCCTGTGTGGCTTTTTCTTGAAGAAGGAGTTCAAGATGAAAAACCCTTCTGCCTCTGCAAACTCAACGAGAGTATTTCCACGCTGGTTTCTGTTGCCATGACCGAATTTACCTACTGAAGTTTCATTCTGTTGCCGTTGCCCTATTTTTGCATTGAAATCTCCCATAATTATTTTCAAGTGCTGCTTACCTTTATTATTTAGATGACAAATTTCCTCATAAAATTCTTCAATTTCTTCTTCAGGATGACTTGTGGTGGGTGCATAAGTTTGAATAATCTGAGCCTGGTATCTTTTCGAGAGTTGGATAACAAGTCGTGCAGCTCTGTCAGAGGAACTTTCAACTTCTACAACTTTATCCTTCAGTTTCTTGTTTATTATAAATCCAACACCACTAGTTCTGCCAGTATCTGTCCCACGATAGTAGAAGAGATGTCCACTTTTCAGTTCAATGAGATCTTCTCCTTTTCTCCTTACCTCACTTAGCCCCACGATGTCCCACTTGATCCTTTGTAGTTCCTCTTCCAATTCAAGAAGCCTTGAATCAGAAGATAGGGAGCGTCCATTGTAAGTAGCCAAGGTCAGCATCAGATGGCAGCCTAGTCCGGTCCTCCGGGGATTCTTAGCACCCTCTGCCTTCATGTCGCACTGGCCGCTGCCTTGGCCAGGTACATTCCAGCTGCCGGAGACTGAGGGCCAAGATTTAAGTTGTGGAATCATTTTGGAGGGGTTTGGCCATAACTCACCACGCTGGCCAAGCGGGTTGGTGAGTGTGGGATAGAATTTCCTCTGATCCCGATGGTATAGTTATACCGCTATGGGCGGTCGTCAGAGCCCCTTTAGTGGGAACAGGATGCACCACGAGAAGGCGGGGTTGACATTTGTCAAGGAGAGGCTGTGATGTTACGCATCACCTGACCTTACATCCCGAACATTTTGAATACAGACCCTTAAAAACGAAAATGCAAAATATGTAAAAAAAGTTCATAATATTTTTAACTTAAAAAAATAAGGGTTCTGATTTGTTATTTTAAAAGATAAATTTTCATGGGCATCTGGCTTTTACTACCTAGGAAGGTAAAATAATTTCTGCACATGCCCAAATGGGCATGTAACTTTTTAGAAATTAGATAAATAAATACACAGTTGTCGTGGATTCGGAACATCAAATAGAAGTCATCGCTCTTTCCACATTTATAAGTGAGTCACAGAAAAATTCTCATCGGCCGCCACCTTCTAGTTATTTCTTCAGTTGCTGCTGTTCATCTTTGGTGAATGCCCAGCATTGTGCGGGGCTCTAAAGAAGCAACCTGCCACATGGTTTGGCAGTTTGTCATGGGTCTGGTACAATTCGTCCAACGACGAATGGTCCAATGCCAATTCTTCCAATGCCGATTAGTCCAATGCCAATTCGTCCAATGGTACGATTGGTCCAATGCCGATTGGTCCAATTCCGTCCTATCTGTCCGAAGTACTACTCGTGCTATAAAAGTCTCATCTGTTCTGATTCTATCTCCCATGTTATACGAAAGTACCGGTAGTCCAAAGAATGTAAAATAATTTTACATTTCCTGCTTAATATTGTAGTTACAGATTTCTTTTTTTTTTTCTTTTTTTTTTTTTTTTGGAATCACGTTTTCTTGTTATACTGTCCTTGCTGCCGTATGAAGTTACTGATGGACGAGCCATTCTATCAACTTCAATGTTTCTCTTTTGCATGAAATAATATAAAATACTAGTGTTCCGTTTCTGTTTGTAGAATGCAGTGGGGTTTTCCGCCAACTGCCCAATGGAAACAACTGTTCGGGGTTTGGACAGAGGCCTTTTCAACAGTTTTTATTCCAGCGATGTCATATTCATAACGTTTACATATTAAATCAAGTTAATAATATTGCTCTTTTACTTAAACACGAAATATTAATTCATAGGCCTTTTTAACGGTTTATATTCTACCGATGTCATATTCATAACGTTTACATATTAAGTCAAGTTAATAATATTGCGCTTTCACTTAAGCACAAAATATTAATTCATAGGCCTGCGGCCTAGGTACCTTGCAAAGACCTCAGAAATGATACGATGAATGCCTTTCATAAAGTTTTATAAAATGTTTACAAATACCAAATATCTAGGTTGTAACTTAAAATCTTCTAAAAAGGCCCGCGACCTAGGTGCCTGGTAGATAGCTGAGAAATGATTTGTTCAGTGCCTTTTATAAGGTTTTATAAAATGTTTTCAAATACCAAATACCTAGGTTGTGACTTAAAATTTTTTAAAAAGGCCCAGGGCCTAGGTGCCTTGTAAAGACCTGAGAAATGATACGATGAGTGCCTTTTATTAGGTTTTATGAAATGTTTACAAATACCAAATATCTAGGTTGTAACTTAAAATCTTCTAAAAAGGCCCGGGGCCTAGGTGCCTCGTAAAGACCTGAGGAATGATACGATGAGTGCCTTTTATAAGGTTTTATAGAATGTTTACAAATACCAAATATCTAGGTTGTAACTCAAAATTTTCTAAAAAGGCCCGGGGCCTAGGTGCTTCGTAAAGACCTGAGAAATGATAGGATGAGCGCCTTTTTTAGGTTTTATAACATATTTACAAATACTAAATATCTAGGTTGTAAATTAAAATCTTCAAAAAATGCCTGCTGCCTAGGTGCTTTGCAAACAGCTGAGAAATGCTCCATTGAGTGCCTTTTACCAGGTTTATGTAAAATGTTTACAATTACCAAATATACGGAAATTATCTTTCTAAAGGATATAAAGAGGAGAATAATTTAAATTATTATTCCTTTCTGGAAAATAAAAAAGTTTACCGTTGGTAAGATGATACCATTGGACGAATTGGCGTTGGACCAATCGTACCATTGGACGAATCGGACATTGGACCAATCGGCATTGGACCCAATCGTCCCTTTGGACAAATCGGCATTGGACCCAATCGTCCCTTTGGACAAATCGGCATTGGACGAATCGTCTGGGACCGGTTTGTCGTATGTGAGTCTGGAGAATTTCGAGGCCGCTGTGGTGCAGTGGAAGCTTGTCCGGCACATAATTGGAAGTCCCTGGGTTCGATTCCTGGTGGCGGCCAATGAGAATTTTTCTGTGGTTCACTTATAAACGTGGAAAGAGCGATGACTTCTATTTGGTGTCTTTAGATGTATTTCAAGCCGTGATTACTTATAATCACTTAACATCTTGCAGAATTTTGAGTAAGGTTATCCCTGAGTTACTATAATAGATGGGATGGGTTTATGACTAAAAAAATCATGTTAAAAAGTAAAACTGAGTTAATGTGGAGTGTGATTGTTCTTTCACTTCAAGATGGGATAAGGACTCCTATGAAATGCAGTTTCCATTTCAGAGCCACCAGGACAGGATTTTTTGTAGCTTAAATGCTGGTCGGGTGCATAATTTCAGCATTGTGGGATGCCCTGTGGAAAACACCTAGAGTGAATCTTGTATAGGGTTTCCATTAACGTTTCATTTTCAGGATGTCTGGTATTTCAGTAAATGTGTTTGATTATTTTAGCTCTCGAGTGCAAACTGGAAAATTTCTGCTGAAAAAAAAAATGGTGTCTGATGTTACTTTGATGAGAAATTTTCCAGATTGTGAGTTAGGGGATTAAATTGCCCCTAGCCTCATTTTTGCTTTTTGTTTTTCAGTAAAAGAGAAGAAATAAAAAATGAACAGACAATTTTAGGTATTATGACGTGAACTGTCAAATTTTCTGTTTACCACGTTTTATTTGACCTTCGTCAGAAGAGCCACACAGGTTTTTTGTTAGTTCTTATTACTCTTGTGTTAATGTTGTTAATAAAGAAATGCATTTACCTTGAGTCTTGCTTCTTGTTGTTTTTAGTTTTCTCCATATGTCATCAATTTGTCGAGATGTTATACATTTTCGTTGATGGGCGCATCTTCCGTATGTATGTTATTAATTACATGAAAAAATAGCAGAACATTTATAAAGAAAAGTGTTTCTTCATATTCAATTCGTGCAAAAAGGCTAAAGTTAAAAACTTTTTGTTGTAGTTAAAAACACTTCACAGTTGCACAGCTTCGTCTGTCAACGTTAATGGAAAAGTGCAGTCTGTCCTCTCAAGAAATACTTCACAAAACTTACATTTAGTCGTCATTAAGAGCTTTTTTAAAGTTAAAAAGCAAGTTAAAAAGTTTTACATTAAAATTTGCACTATGAGAAGAACATAATGAATCATAAATTTTTTTTAAATCTCCATAGTTACCATCGTTAGTTGTATGTACATGCATGCCGCTGTTGAGTCAATATTCGTGGTTATTGCACACCGTTGGAGTCCGGTAGTCTTCTAAAAATTCGTTTTTCTTATTCAACTAAAGTCCTGCTGCCATTAAAAGTTTTATAATTAAGAAGAGTAAGTCAAAAATGCCAGTTATTTACCTTGAAACGTGCATTATATGAAAAAACTAATGACTTGGAATACTGTTATGTACATCTTAGTTTCAAACCTCAAGTGTATGTGCGTACACGTTGTCATTGTGCCGATATTTCGTAGTTATCTCTGTACAAACTAAAATCCTGTAAGCGTCAAACTTCGTCTCAAATGTCCTTCATAAACTTCATGACACAAAAGAAACTTTATGTTTCAATATATGATACACAGACTCATACATTTCCCCATCTCAACATAACCGCTGCATATTAGCTCTCACCAACTTAGGCCTATGCATTGGATGCGTTTCGTGCATGTGGTAACCACGGCATCTTCATCAAAACTGATGTCACTTCATATCGGTTGAACACAAGCTCGATACATGTATTCCTGCGCTGGGAGTTCAGTCCGTTCCCCTACCTTGTGCTTCCATCTGTTGCTGGTTTTTGTAAGTAGATTCCTTATGCTTCTGTTTGATATTATGTTTATTTTTAGTTTTATGAGTTAATTTTTTTCTATTACTATTATATTTTCCCAAGGATCTGGTAATATTATTGGGGATCTGGTAAAATTATTTTTTAACTTGCTTTTTAACTTTAAAAAGCTCTTGATGATGGCTAAATGTAAGTTTTGTGAAGTATTTCTTGAGAGGAGACGGCGCTTTTCCATTAACGTCGACAGACGAAGCTGTGCAACTATGAAGTGTTTTTAACTACAACAAAAAGTTTTTAACTTTAGCCTTTTTGCACGAATTGAATATGAAGAAACACTTTTCTTTATAAATGTTCTGCTATTTTTTCATGTAATTAATAACGTACATACGGAAGATGTGCCCTTCAACGAAAATGTATAACATCTCGACAAATTGATGACATATGGAGAAAACTAAAAACAACAAGAAGCAAGACTCAAAGTAAATGCATTTCTTTATTTACAACATTAACACAAGAGCAATAAGAACTAACAAAAAACCTGTGTGGCTCTTCTGACGAAGGTCAAATAAAACGTGGTAAACAGAAAATTTGACAGTTCACGTCATACCTAAAACCCATGTACCACGTAATAGAAATACTTGAGGAGTTTAACGAATAAGTAACTCTCATAGGGTTATATACATGAACAGACAATGTAAATAATGCTTGTTTTGCTTCCTTGATCTCGATCTGCAACTTTTATTTTCTTGCGAATGCTTGGTCATGTGGCTTCTGCAACATGTAATCACTACCATAGGTGCCGACTTCGTGGGTTCGAGACACTTTTTGAACCCCCAATGATTTTGTTGTAGGTTCCTCGAACCCCCAATATTTTTGCGTGTATTTCGTGGGAAAAATACACGTACACATACACTGACGGGAAAAAAAAAATCCCAACACCAAGAAGGGGTTGTGTTAAATAAACGACAGTTGGTAGGCGTTGAGAGTATATCTGTAAGATGACGTCTATGCAAATTTCGCGCTCGGCGCATACGTGTGGCGCTAGTAGCGCCCCTCAGAACATGCAAAGCAGGTTTGCTGTAAATATGCGCTGTAACGTTCGTGAGTGTTAGTTATCATTGAGATTCGACGTAGGGTGTTGATGTTAGTCAAGAATGCCTTTAAGAAGACGAAGAAGCCATTATCAACAGCTCACAGAGTTTGAACGAGGTCGTGTAATAGGGCTACGAGAAGGTGGATTTTCTTTCCGCAATATTGCAGAACGACTTGGCAGGAATGTAGCCACTGTGCACGATTGTTGGCAGCGGTGGTCAAGGGAAGGTACTGCCTCAAGAAGACCGGGTTCGGGGCCGGCCACGTGGCACTACTGAGAGGGAAGACCGCCGTGTACGGCGTATGGTCGTGGCTCATCGTACTGCGTCTGTGGCGGCAATTCGAGCTGCAGTTGCCACCACAGTGACACAACGAACTGTTACAAATCGGTTACTTGAAGGACAGCTCCGAGCCAGACGCCCTGTAGCGTGCATTCCACTTACTCCAAACCACTGCCGTTTGCAACGTCAGTGGTGTCAAGCTAGAGCTCATTGGAGGACGGAGTGGAGATCTGTTGTGTTTTCTGATGAAAGCCGGTTCTGCCTGGGTGCCAGCGATGGCCGTGTGTTGGTTAGAAGGAGGCCAGGTGAGCGCCTGCAACCAACCTGTCTGCGGCCGAGACACACTGGACCTACACCTGGAGTTATGGTCTGGGGAGCAATTTCCTATGACAGCAGGAGCACTCTCGTGGTTATCCCACGCACCCTGACGGCACAGTTGTATGTTGGTCTGGTGATTCAACCTGTTGTGCTGCCATTCATGAACAGCATTCCAGGGGGTGTTTTTCAACAGGATAACGCTCGCCCGCATACCGCTGTTGTAACCCAACATGCTCTACAGAGTGTCGACATGTTGCCGTGGCCTGCTAGATCACAAGATCTTTCACCAATTGAGCACGTATGGGACATCATTGGACGACAACTCCAGCTTCACCCCCAACCAGCATTAACCGTCCCTGTATTGACCGACCAAGTGCAACAGGCATGGAACTGTCCATCCCACAAACTGACATCCAGCACCTGTATGATACAATGCATGAACGTTTGTGTGCTTGCATTCAACATTCTGGCGGTTACACCGGTTATTAATGTACCAGCATTTCACACTTAAAATGGCTCTTCTCGCACTTACAATAAGCCGTGATCTTGACACCTTAATCGATTAAATATGTTACCTATACAAATGTATTGCCGCCATTTCATTCCTCTACAACTATTTTTTCGTGATGTTGGGATTTTTTTTCCGTCAGTGTATATGTATAAATTTTGTTTTTCGTTATCAGTTCAAGTTTTTTTTATTATTCATTCCCCGTTTACTATAATATAGAAAGTATGTATAGAAGTTTACCCCTCAGACTGTATATTGTGCCTCACAAAAGAATTAGTGTTTGTTCGTGCTCATCAAGTTTGACGCGACAGACAATACCTCAAATACGGTTGTTTAAGAGCATTTAAAACTGCCTCCTTTATAATAGAAAATTCTTCGGTTTGTCTGGGTTCCCACAAAATACAAAAGTCTAGCTTTACATTCGGATGCGAAAACCTATTCGAGGTCATAGTGACAAAGGCGGAAATATGATGTACAGTCAGTTGACCCACCCTATCTTCGGACAGTCAGGGACCAAGGAGGTTAGAAGAGAGAGGAGATGACATCAGCAGCCGCTGGTGAAGCCAAATCTGATCATCTTGTTTCTTGCGCCATCCGGTTGGGGAGGGTTAAGTGATGTGACGTCACTTACTGAAGACCTGTGCTGGACCACAGGTTGATAGCGGCCGTCTCTTACTCTCTGCAGAAGTCCCTAAAGGTCAACAAGGCTCCCACAGCTTTAGCAAGGCCGTGATTGGTTAATACGCAATTTGCACTTCCACTCGATGAAGCATAATTAAAAGATTTTTAGAAAATACTAAACAGTATTTCTGTAACTTTTTGCAAATGTTTAGTTATGTGCATCTATATTTCCGTGTCCTGACTGTACATGCTACACAAGTGCCTCTAAAACCTCTTCAAAGTCAACTATTTTCCCATAGAAAAGTACAGAAACAGCCTAAGTTGGGCATACTGGGCATACACAGCTGATATGAAGTGGATCCCACGGAAAACGCAGGGCGTGTGACTGATGCCATGTCCTCTCCCTTCTAACTTCATATTTTAACTCAGAAATCATTTGAAGAAAAATATTGGCATTTTTAAAATTGGTAAAAAAACAAAACAAACTTAAAATGAATTTTACATGTTTTTGTTACTTTTATAAGACAATTGAGTTGGAAATTCACATGGTATCTGTGTATTGTACATAATAATGTCGCGCCTACAAAAGCAAAATAAATTAAATAAATAATTATCTAGAAAAAAAAATATTTTTCTATAATTAACTACAATTTGCTTCATTTTAGCACTTCAGGTGTCTTATTGTGGCAGATAATCTGACTGAATGAAATTTAAATTAGACTTAAATACTTTGAAAAATGCATATGTAATTCGATTAAAAATTTCTGGAATCCCCAATAATTTTTCAAGTCGGCGCCTATGATCACTACAGTGTTTATTTTTTTTTGCATTTGAATACTGGATGGGTGTTGTAAGAGCAACAAACTGTGCTCAGATTGAAGTGATATATCAACCTTTTGAGTTGCTTGTTCATATGGTGAAAACTGCATTCTCCTAATTTCCTTTATTTGCTCATGAAATGTATTTGAAATGTATCCATTCTTTCTTGAACACCATGTATATTAGTTAATTTTGATTTTAACGTTATTGTGTTTTGAGTAATGGTTAAATAACGTAATGAAATATTTTGTAGTACTCTTGATTTTTTACCAGTGAAAGGATACAAGGGAAAGTCATGTACAAATTCATTTACCAAGCATTGCAAATGTGATTAAGAATCCCATAGATCATAAAAAGACATCTGTTTTTAAGATTAATGATGTTTTTGAATCATTATGTATTTGTTCATGTTTTTGATTTTGAAAAAATAATCTTGCATTACATTTATAAATTGCGAAATTGAAAATTACCTTAATAATCTTACTATTATCCTATTAACGTATTTGCAAAAAAAAAAAAAAAAAATCTCGGAAACAGCACTGCGTTTTGGGATCAGCAAACATGTAGTTTAACAGAAAATAAATTTTATAGTGAAAATCAATTTTATAGACCTTGAACTCAAAACATAACCTAGTTGAATTTTAACTACTTAACAGAGATCACATTTCATTTGGTGACACAGAAAGTATAAAAAGTGCTGTAAAATGAAATAAGACAGTAAAAGAAATTTGTCATAATGCTTAAAAGTGAAAATTTATCTGCAAGAAGGTGATTCCAAGAACGCTTACTATCAGCAAAGAAAAAAGAAAAAAATCAGGTTTTTAATACACATGTATTTCAATTCTGGACCATTTCCCCCTCCAACAGTGGCTAATTTTCATATTAATTAACTTTTAATGTATATTATTTAACTTATATACTGACACTCAGACCGTAATTACCTTGAGCTTTAAGTATTCACAGTGTATGTATGTAAATTCAATATCGTGGAGCTTTTTCAGAATTTTTTACATAGAATTTTTTTGTGTAGTTGCATTTATTAGCGCATGATGAACCCCAACACTGCATTAATCTGTATTTTAGTTTAAATTAAGAGCATTACTAATGCATCTAAATGTGTGTAATATGTTTTATGCAGGTTAGGTAAAACTGTAAAAAAAATATTCATATATTTAAATAATTTCGAATTTTCTTACTGTGGACAGACAGTTTAACAACATCTCTGCTTCAGTCATTCAGAGTTTACTGGAATAAATGAAAAATATCACATTATTTCAGTGTAATGACTTTTCTTTCATATTTGTTTTTCTAAGAGCTCACTTTGTTTTTTTACTAAGAAAAAAATGTTTTCAAATAGTTCATAACTGAAAGAGAAAATACTTCATTCTATATATGTTCTGAATTAATTAAAATTTCTTACTGATGTTTTGGAACTTTTTGCAATAATGTCTACATAACAACATTGTGAAATTGTTGAAATTCCAATAGTTTTATTTTCAATGGCTGTTCAAACAGTTTGGATTGCTATTTAACAGCATTTAATGAATGCTTTGAGTTCAGGATTTAGAAATTTTGCAAGTTTTTCATTAAACCCTTGTGATATTGAATCTCTTTTAGCAGAGGTTCAGAGTTTAACATTTTTTATTTGTTTCCATAAAAGACTGTATTCTCATTACTCGGTGTGAATTGCAGCTATACAAAGCTCGCTAGATTTCTTTTTGACTACATTAGGCTGCACTTTGATAGTTCTTTTCAGTTTTTGATCTATTTCTCCAATGTGGTATTTTTTGCTGGTTTGCTTTGATCTATAAGAGCTATTAATTAGCTAGTTCATCAATTATAGTTTGAGCTGTAGTTACAAGGTTGTAACTTGAATGTAAAATATATAAGTTGTAATCATTAATGTAACATATATAAGTTGTGATCATTATTTGATTCTCACACATCTGAATTGATTCTGATTATGTCATCAGGACATCATGCAATACTCAGCAGGATAGTACATAATATGATCTATATCATTTTTATGTGATTAATTTGTTTTGTTATGCCATGTCATTTTGTTTTTGTTTTGTTTGTACAACTACTACCACTACTTTTTTTTCATCTGCAGCCACATTGATTTTAGCTATATTAAAGAGTTTAATGAAATATTCTAAGCACACTGCCTTTTGGATTGGAAAAAAGTAAATAATTGAGGAAGTATGGAATGTGAAATTAAAGATAAAGTGTTGAAGAATACAGACCCTCAAGAAAAATGTTGTTTTCATGTTCATAAAAAAATATGAGTATAAGGGAAAATATTTTAGGCTGCTGAATAGTAGGAAGATTCTTCAACTGTTACTTTACATGAATACTTACATATTGTTATTGAGGCAGAGAAAATTCCTGGAGCAATCAAATTTGTCTCAGCATTAATTTAGGCTCCCATTTTGTTTTGATCTCATATGTTTTCATTATGTTGCTTTGCATTATAGATTTTTTTGTCATGTACTTAAGCCATTTAACTTTCATGGAAAAGTGCTGTTATACTCATTTAATTTTCCACTTATATCTGTTATCTCATTACACTTATTTAATTTTCCACTTGTATCTGTTATCTCAGATAATCCATTTGTATCTGTTATCTCAGATCATTTCATTTTTGTTTGTACCTGTCACCTCAAATACACTCATTTAATTTTTGTTTGTATCTGTCATCTCATTACACTCATTTAATTTTTCATTTATATCTGTCACCTCATTGTACCTTAGTTAACTTTTTTATGGGATTTTTCTAAATATAGTTACAAATTTTCTGCAGATTTTCGGAGAAAACTCTTCTCCTTCATCAGGCAGTCTTTCAATCCAATCTCCGTCACTGTCTTCGGTTATGGTTAACCTTGATAATTACAAGGATTCTGCAAAATATCTTGCCAGATGTTAGGTAGCATTAATCCCCTGCAATAATTTATGATGGAGTTCTGGTATTTTTCAATTTCAAGTCCCTCTTTCAATTTCCATTTCAGGAAGTTTTTATTTTTGGAGAAAACTCTTCTCCTTCATTCATTATACCTGTTTAATTTTCCTTGATTTGTTTACAAATTTAGTTATTTAAAAGTTACCTGCATGAAAAAAGTGTACAAACTATAAGGCTGATTAATACTCCACATGAATTGATTTATTGTTCAATGGTTGTTTAAATGACATTTAGCAATTCTTTTTCATTTTAATGATTTTTGTGAGTAAGCAATTTTTCGTTTTGTGTTCTAGTGCCATCGACTAGCTGATGAGCATGAATCTGTTATAGAAGAGTGGTGGTTAAACAAAAGAAAGGAGTTTCCAGACCTATACTATTATCTTTGCATAGATAGTGCACAGGGTGAGTTTTACAGAAATTTTTACTGCATTTTTGTAGAGATTTTATACTTTATCTTCAATGTGTTAATAACTTGCATTATTCACACATTTAAAATGAATTTGAATAAATTTTATACGCAGCTCAGCATTGAGATTGCCCCATCGAAGAAGAGTAAGCCAAAAAACACCAGGAACATAGCATGTGTGAGGTAGGCAATTCATGATTTAATTTCCAAGGCAGTAAGTACATCAGTTTGACAGGCTACAAGGAGGATCATATAGCAGCAGTCAATACCGTATGTGATCACTGTGTTGTGCAGTGTAAATGTAATCAGACACACTGCACGGCATGGGGTTATACAGCTCTCTAATGGTGTCGTGCAGTATCTGGGGCCATGCAATGTTTAACTAGTCCAATAATTTAGCAGCATTTCAGGGCAGCAAGGAGAATCTTGCAAATGTCATCCAATGAGATCCAATACATTCTCAATAGGTGATAGGCTTGAAGACCTTGTTGGGCATGGAAGCATATGGACCCCTTTTAGGCACACTTGGGACATGTTAGCAGTGTGTAGTCGAGCATTATCTTGCTGGAAAAGGGCCCCCTGCATACCACTCAGAAATGCCAACAACACGAGTTGTAAAACATCATATGAATCAAAGATGACTGGACGTCGTAACTGATGGTACCCCATATGAGGACGCCTGGTTGGCTAGCAGTGTGCTTCTTATGGACAACAGCTGGATTCTTGCTGTGGCCACATATTGCCAGACATGGACTTGATGAGAATCATCACTAAGGCAGAATTGGGACTCATTGCTGAACACGACATGGTGCCATTCCTGTCGCCATGCAACTGTGTACTATGCACCTCTTTAGCCGAGCTCAATAATGTCCTATGGTCAGTGGCAGGCAATGCAATGGCTGCTAAGAGTGCAGATCTTCCTCCACCAATCTTTGGTTCCTCATCTGAGTCATGACAAGGATGTCCATTGTTTTTTAGCTCAAGATGCTAAACCTTCCAATACAGGCCAGATCTGTGCTGAAAGGTGTAGCATTTTGCTTCTGGACTAAAAAGAATCTTTTTACCTAAAAAAACCAAGACTGACATTGTAAATAATGGAATGACAAAGTTCACAGACTGTAGGGTTTGAAAAACCCCAGCCCACTTGGTTTTTTTCAGATTTTTTTCGAGTTTTATTGGGCTTTTTTTGGGTTTTATTGGGCTTTTTTTTGGGTTTTATTAGGCTTTTTTGGGTTTTATCGGGATTTTTTTAGTGCTGTTGTAAAAAAACAGAGAAGCTCAATCAATGAGTAAATTCTGTCTTAAAAGCTTACAAAAAGGCAAAAGGCATCTCTTGATGAAACAGTGGCTAATTTTTTTTATGCTGCTAACAACATACCATTTAATGCAGCAGAATTGAATCAGTTTAAAATAAATTATGATTTAAACACTGAGACCTAGACATCAACCACCCTCAGCAAAAGCCATTGGTGGAAAACTGTTTGATACTGCAGCAGAACAAACTGAATCTCAGCTTTCAGAAAAAATAAAATTAGGCAGTTTGACTCTCACCATAGATAGTTGGTGCAGTGTGAAGAATGAGCCAGTCCAAGCTATTAGTGTCCATACCAGAACAAAAAGTTTTTTGCTGTATGCTGATGATATTGGATCAGAAAAAAACAACAGCAAAATATTGTGCTTCTAAATTAGAGGTGGCCATAAAGGAGTGTGAAGAAAAATTTGGAAAACCTGTTTTTGTTGTTGTAACTGAGAGCAAAAACAAAATCATAAAAATGTGGAAATTTTTAAATGAAAGATATCCAACTCTTAGAACATATGGATGCTCAGCACATCTGTTGAATTTGTTTGAAAAAGATGTTTCCCAAAGACTGTTTTAAAGCAGATTGTGGCGATAGAAAACTATTTTCGTAACATAGGCCTACATCAGCCACATGGATGGTTCAAAGAAAAGCCTAGCTTAATGCCACAAATACCTAATGAAACAAGGTGCAACTTTCATCCTGATTGTGCTAAAACATTTTTGGCCAATTATCACAAATACAGAAAAATATCTTAACAGCATATTGAGAAATTTTATCAATCTATTTAAATTTTTTTGGTTAAAATGGGCATTTACCATGAAGCTATGAATCTGGAAAAGCAGTTATCTGTTGTTGCTAGCTCACTGGACACACTTCAGAGAGAGAGACACAATGTCTGTTTCAGTTGCTGTTAAAATATGGTCGGATTTACTAAAAGAAGAAATCCTGCAACTTTACCATCTAGATTTTAAAAAAGGTTTGAACAAGCAATTCTTACTCTACATTTTCTAGCAAACGTCGTGGATCCGAAATACAGAGGTCAGAAACTTAACCAAGAACAGGAGAGTATTGCAGAAGAGTGGATATCCAAATTTCCACCTGATTACACAGTTGAATAATATGACAAGACCCAGAATCACTGTGTACTCACCCAGGCATGTCAGAGTGCATGTGACAAGATCAACCACATGGAGATATAAGCGGCTGGCCAGGACAGATGAGCCATTATGTGTAACATGAACACAATGGGCAGATGTAGTGATTTGATGGATGTTAAAAAAATAATTATTATTGGTTACCCCTCCAAGGGTGGAAGCATCTCAGAAACAGCAGACTTTGGGGGCTGTTTACAAAGTGCTGTAGTAAGGGTGTACCAAGAATGGACTGCCAGCACACCCTGTACCTCCTGAAATCATAACTGTGGAGTCCCAAATGCCATCAACCCCAGAAGAGAATGTCACTTCCGTCGACTTGTAAAGGGCAATCTACATGCAACAGCGCTGCAATTGACCACGCAAATGAATGCTGGAGTACCCAGGTACATGTCCCAGATAACAGTAGAGGAAACCTGTTACGCATGGGTCTCCGGAGTCGACGCTGCGTCAAGCACCCATGTTAACCCAGGTCCATCAACAATGATGTCTGTAGTTCGCACGACTTTACCGTTGTTGGACAGTGGAAAAAAGGTTGCCTTCACTGATGAATCGAGGTTTCTACTCCACAAAAGTGACGGGCAGTGGTGGACAAGGTGTCAGACACACGAGAACCAACACCCGGTCACACATGTCTGTCAACTACAGGCCAGCTGTGGCAGTGTGCATGTCTGGTGGACGTTTTCCTTATATGCCCTGGGACCGCTGGTACCACTGGATGGGTCCCTGAAAGCCAATGGCTACCTGTCCACTCTTGCTGACCACATGCATCCCTTCACATTGGATGTTTAACCTGGCAGTGATGGTATCTAAAGAACAATGCACCCTGTCATGTCGTTAAGGCAGTGCGTGACTGGTTCCAGGAAAACAACAGCGATGTCTCCATTTTCCCTTGGCCGGCAAAATCGCCGACCTCAATCCCATAGAGTGCTTGTGGGACTATTTGGATCGACAAGTTCACCGTGCCGATCCACAACCACGTCATCTCTAGAACCTCCATGCTCTGCACCAGTTCGAATGGGCACATGTGCCTCAGGCAACCTTCCATGTTGTCTCGCTGCTGTCTTCTGGGCCAAGTGTGGTTATTACCACTATTAGGTAGGTGGTCATATTATTCTGATATGACCATGTATTTGCCTGGTTTAATGGCTTTCAAAGTTAATGACACAGACTGTTACCTAACATCAATGATGAAAGAAAGTGTCATCAGCCAGTTTTCTTCCATAAAATGATAGCAAATCATGGCAAAAAAGTCTGAAAAGGGTTCAAATTCAAAGTTGCCTGCAGGATTTTGTAATGTTTTGGATGCCTACATTCATCGCCAGCTTCATGTGCCTCCATTAAGATAATTTTCTCTATGTTTCAACTAGTTTGGAATAAATTATGAAATAGGCTTGGGATAGAGAAAGCCACAAAACTTGTTCAGTTTATACCTTTTTAGATCAAAATTTCCTGTAGATTGGTGGTTTTGTTTCTGGCTAAAACTCCTGAGATTATTAAAAAATATATATATATATAACCTCCAATATCGGAAGTAAATTGAAATCCTGAGATTATATTAATTATTTCAATGTGGCTGTTTTGCAGAAAAACTCAGAGGTTTGAAAATAATGTGGGTCACAAAACTATGATACTTTTGGACTGCTTTTGAGGTTCTAGTTATACACAAAGCAAAAATACTTTATTATCTGTACCATTGTTTAATTTTTAGGTGATCTTTGTAAATAGTCAAAAACCAGTGCAGTTTATATGCCGCACACAAATAATATCTCGGGCAAATTTTATTTAAAGATAATATTATAGTTAGAAGCTAAGTATGTTATACTCTGTTTCTCTATTTTTTTTATAGTATGAATAGATAATGTTGGTCTATTCTATATTTATTCTTATAGGTGGAAAGCTATTTACTGTACATGCAACCATTTATTATTTTCAGGATTATTGTTTAATTTTCTTATTTCAGATCTGTTGCTTTGTCAGCTGATCTGAAAGGTTTGTTTTGTGTTGCCAAATAATAAAATCGGTCAACCATCACCTTTGAGAAGGCAAGAAAGAGAATGTAGTCATTATTCCTATTGTTATTAATTGTAAAAGAAAATGTTTAATTGGGTGCTAATTAAATTTAGAATATTGTAGAAGAAAAAGGAGAATCTAATTTTGAAAAACCCAGGTGGGTTTTTTGGTGGATTTTTTCAACTGGGCCCACCCTGGCGAACCCTGTTACAGAGTGAAACAAAAGACCCTACCTGTCAGTTAATGCATTGAATTATAGCTGGAACTGATGAATCGGGCTGTAAGACAAGAGTCTGAAATAGGGCAGCTTATTTCTTTTGAGGATGAAATCAAATTCTGTTTACACTTTGTTGGCTTTAGTGACTGAAACACGTGGCACTTTTTTTCTTTTCTTTTCCAAGAAATGTGGCTTCTTAGCACCAAAAAGAACTTCTGGTATGATTCGTTGCTACAGCAGAGATGAAGAAGTTCAAAGTATTTATTTATATGCATGGAGATCAAAGGTTACCTTGTTTGTATGTAAGTGTAGGAGAGGGAAAGCATTTACATTTGTTACAGAAGTATTGCAGTCAGGTCTAAACCTCACCTGTGGGAGGAATTCATACAAGAAATGGCATGTCTCTCCACCTGACATTGCCTCTACTACTAAGGCAGTCTTGTTCAGTGCAGCACCTTTGTTTCTCTATAGCAGGTGGTCTTTAACTTTTCCTGAATTCAGATAACATGGCAAAATGGAATAGGACTTACAGGCTACATGAAAAAAGAAAAGTAAGAATGCATGTGTTTAATATGAATATCGATTATTTTAGATAGGTTTTGAATCCTGAAACTTAAACTGATATGCCTTCATTTTTCAGTATTCTTTAAAAATTTCAAGTGTGTAATTTATTGCAGTATATCTCATAGCAGATTTGGGAATTTGAAGTTCTGTGTACCCAGGGTACATGGATATTCATTTCTCCATTTCAAAAATGTATTTTTTTTCCACTATAGGATTTCCTTCGTGGAAGATGTTTTGCATGTCATTAAAAAGTGCTTTGCGGACTACAGGTTGAAGGCCCCTGCTGTAAAGGAAGATTTTTATTATTTGCAATAAATAGTGGAGAATGCGTGCTGAAACTTTTAAATGGGCCAGGCTGTGCTAGGCTTTTCAAATTAAGGCTCATGCAGACCTCTAGTATCATGCACACCACTCTCTCATGCAGTGGCGTAACTAGCACAACTTGCCCCCCCCCCTCCCCGTGAGATTTACTTCAGCATCCATAAACACAGTAATTTTCCCAGGATTTCTAATACGAGGAAGGATAGTTTTTCCATGGTGTGTGTGTGTGTACTTGCACACGCGTGCATGTGTACATGCGCTCGTGTTTGGGGAGGTCAGGAAATCAGGGAGAGTGTCTGGAAAAGTAAGGGAGTGCCTAGAGCCCTGTAGTTTTAACTTTTAAAATAATTTTTGAAACAAAAGCACATAATGCAATGACTATTTAGCACATTAACTTTGAACAGTTGACTTGCTAAAGAAGAAATCATCGTTCTTTTCATTAGAAACAGCACCTGAGTTTAATTTCACTCTGCGGCAAAAAAAAAAAAAAAAAATCT
Organism: Macrothele yani; assembly: GCA_039090855.1. Classification (NCBI taxonomy): domain Eukaryota; kingdom Metazoa; phylum Arthropoda; class Arachnida; order Araneae; family Macrothelidae; genus Macrothele; species Macrothele yani. Next base: position 155,042,641 of record CM077011.1, read on the forward strand.
GGTCAAGTTTTGGAAGTTTCTGTGCACGCTCTCCTTCTTTTTTCTTTCGCCGATACTATGTTCCACTTGGACACTTTTGTGGCATTTTGCAAATAGATGTCGTTCGCTTGTATATTAAAGTTTCTACAGGGCTCTTCTAGGACAAATGAGGTAGACATACTTACTATAAGTAAGAACTCTAAAAGCAATAGCAATGTGTAATTGTTTTATTCAAAACTAAAGTAAATCACTTGAAGAAATCACCCTCCTATACATCACAGATCTGCTGCTGCTGTGAATAAATGTTGGCACTTGCCATGTGTGTGATTCTAGGTGACTGACTATTTTCCCACATCAACCACAGGGAATCCCCATATTGCCTCACACTTTTCCTCAGCAGCGTGGAGAGAGGGTAGGACATCCAGTGTTTTAAAAGTGATACTTGCCATTTATTTAGGCAAAGGTAAATATATCTTAAAGGAAAATATGAATCTTTGGATTAATTTTTTCTCTCTCTCTGTGTGTGTGTGTGTGTGTGTGTGTGTGTATGTATTTTTTCAGAAAATTATAACTGGCAGCTGCCGTACACTCTATCATTACCTGTGTCCTCGCAGCTGTGGGGGCTGTGGTAGTGGTAGGTATGCCACTGCTGTTTTGTGTGTTTGTGCAAATATGTGTGCACATGTAGTATGTGCCTACTGTTTTATAAATTCATCAGATTGAAAGTACATTAATCAGTCTGTGTCACTAGGAGCAGCACCTGTGTAAGTTCAAACAAGTTCATATGATATTCATGTCAAAACTTGAATTAAAATTGTTAAAAGTGTAAAAATATGCTTTAATCATTGTCAATGAATTGTTGATCAGTTTGATGTTGGTGAAGTAATATATTTACATGAATCTGTTGTTATATTGGAGGTGAAAAGCAAAATCTTGTATATGCCTTACCCAACTTTAATCAGTGTACGTTTAAGTATTGTCTTAATAATGAACAATTTTCACTGTGCGTTTTGCCAACTTTCCTTACATTTTTTTTTTCAATCAGTGTGCTGTCCTGAAAATCATTATGGTCCTGAATGTAAGCCATGCATCGGAGGAATTGTGAGCCCATGCAATGGGCATGGTCAGTGCAAGGTAAAGTCATGTTTCTGAGATCCTAAATTATGTGCTATCTGAATTTATGTTTTTAAATGGAAAAGATGTTTGTCTCTGACAAATCAGTTGGTGTCCAAGCCCCATTTGTATTGAAGTTAGTGTAATCAGTGAAATCTGAAATCTCAATCTGTTTGGTGCCCAAATGTGGAGTACCAAAAGATTGAGATTTCAGATTCTAAATAAACAATGGTATTTGTTTTACATTTTCTCAGGTAAATGGCAGTGCAAAGTTTGGTTGTTACTAGATTCTTAAAAATTTATGCTTGATAGCATATAAATTGGTTGAGTTAAAACTTAAAACTCATCATACGCAACTCTTTACTACATAACTATTTATAACGGATTTCAGTTATAGTGGAAGAAATTTGTATGAAATAACTGAGGCATCTGACTTTATCTGGGATACAGAGCTGAGTCTATTATTACACAAAGTGACTACCAGGTGGCTAGTGTTGCAGGTATCTCCCCAGTATTTGTTTTGTGTGATCCTTGTTTAGCCTATTTACACAGTGTTGAGTATGTGTATGCCCTGTATTTTACACCAGTGATTACCCATGGCTTTATCAAATCAAAACTCTGGTGTATGTGAGTCAGTTAATATGATACCCCTTGATTGACTAAAACTCAGAACAAGAAGTTTATTATATACATTTTGGAGCATGCAGAGAAATCATTATATGGGGGCAGCATCAGCAGGGTGAACAAATGAAACTTGACTCGTTCTTCAGAACAGTTGTTCCTGACCCACTTAAGCTGTGTTGAACCTACTTCTGCTGATGACCCTGATGACTCTTATTACCATAGCTTTCTACAAGTGGAGTATCACAGCACCACTGGCTGTGAATAAACAGTTACCATACTTATAATCACCACACAACTAATTTATTTGTCATCTACAAAATGTAATAATGCTAGCCGGAAATGGCGATGTTTTTATTTTTTCTGCAAATTTACAGTGCAAAAATGTATTGTAACTTATTTATTAAATTAACAAAATTGTGTTTAAAAAATCCTGCCAAATTACAAAATTCTCTTCCATCACCCAATAGATTACTGCAAGGCAGGAATTTACACTATATCTTGTGTTTGCAATAAATTCTATGTGGGCCAAACACGTAGAAACCTCTCCATCTGCTTGAAGGAACACAAACATGCAGTACAGGATCATAACACCACAAAATCTGCTCTAGCAGAACATTCAACTGATCCAAACCATGTAGATGAAAAGATGCAAAATGAATTTTTAAGATTTCTTTCCTTTCTCATCTCAACATAAGAGAGTCTTTAAAAATATTCAAGGAAAGAAAAATCAAGTTTGAAACAAAGATTAGACCCAGCTGCAAATATTTGTGAACTTCTGGGAACCTATTCTTGAACCATATGGATAGTTAGCATGGACTTAAATTTAGTAATTATGAGTCTATTTCTACTGCTTCTTTTTTTCAGATTGCTGTTTCACTAACTGAACTATGTACAGTATTCACTTGAAAACTTTGTTTTACTAGGAGTAACATTATCAGCTTTGGGTAAAATGCACATGAATGGGATTTTTTGCCCAAATTTCTGCCCAGCACTTCAAAATGTGTGCCCCCTCCCATCATGCTTAGCCCCTCTAATAGCCCACCCAGTTCTGAGCAGCTGGTGTTGCCACTGCGTGGGAAGCAGTAAAAAAATACAGCATCTGTGTGCTTACAATGATATTTTGTCACATGATGTAGTTATCAAAACTGAGCATTTAGTAAAATTAAATTTACTAATTTTGGGGCAAGCTGAACTGTATTAAGCAAAGTGAGTACAGAATATGGGTGCTATTGTGAAAGTTGCAGTTTTTCTTCCTTGTTGTCTCTGAACATAGCATTCATTTGAACAGACCTGAATTCATCTGCTTCCTACTTTTAAATGGCATGTGCTGTAGGAGTCATAACTGATGCCCATATGTTCAAGTGTTTCTGCTGATATTCTATAATGCGTGTTATATATCAAACTGAGAGCTTTCTCAATATAGCTGCCTCATAAGTATTTGTGTATCTAACAATTTCATTCATTTTCTCATGTAGGGTGCAGGTACCAGAAAAGGATCAGGATCATGTAGGTGTGATTCTGGCTACATCGGGGACCTGTGTGATCAGTGTAAAGTTGGATATTTTAATGACACATCTGGTAATGATGGCTGGCTTTGTGCAAAGTGTGATCAATCCTGCAAGGGCCACTGCCGAGAAGCAGGTCCTAAAGGATGTGAAGTTTGTGCCAATGGGTATCATTACTCTGTAGAATTTGGTTGCATTGGTAAGTGATATTCATTTTGTGATTATATCATATGTACCATATTTATCGCCATATAACATGCAGTTTTTTTTCCTAAAATTTATGGCTGAAATTCTACCTGCATATTATCATCATCATCAACCATTATCAATCCACTGCTGGACGAAGGTCTCTCCAAGCCTCTTCCGCAACAATCTATCTTGTGCCAGTCTCCTCCATGTTACTCCCGCATACTTTCGAATTTCATCCACTCATCTCCCATGTGGTCTTTTTCTGGGTCTTTTCCTGTCCCTTGGAATCCAATCTATAATTTTGACTGTCCATCGATGGTCTGTTCTTCTGGCAGTATGTCCAGCCCATTGCCATTTCAGGGATTTTACTCTGATCATGATGCTTTCCACTCTTGTCATTTTTCTGATCCACGAGTTCCTCTTCTTATCTCTCCATATATCTCTCCATTTTTCTGATCCATTTTTTGTTTCCTCTTCTTATCTCTCCATTTTTCTGATCCACGAGTTCCTCTTCTTATCGCCATATAACATGCAGTTTTGTTCCTAAAATTTATGGCTGAAATTCTACCTGCATACCATCATCATCGTCATCATCATTAACCATTATCAATCCACTGCTGGACGAAGGTCTCTCCAAGCCTCTTCTGCAATAATCTGTCTTGTGCCAGTCTCCTCCATGTTACTCCTGCATACTTTCGAATTTCATCCACCCATCTCCCATGTGGTCTTCTTCTGGGTCTTTTCCTGTCCCTTGGAATCCAATCTATAATTTTGACTGTCCATCGATGGTCTGTTCTTCTGGCAGTATGTCCAGCCCATTGCCATTTCAGGGATTTTACTCTGATCATGATGTCTTCCACTTTTGTCATTTTTCTGATCCACGAGTTCCTCTTCTTATCTCTCCTGGTTACACCAAGCATGCAGCTCTCCATGCTTTTTTGAGTTGTCTGCAGCCTTTGTATGTCTCTTTTAGTTAAGGTCCATATCTCTGCACCATACGTAAGCACTGGAAGGATGCATTGATCAAACACTTTTCTTTTTAGTTGATTGATGGAGAAAAGCTGGAGACAACAAATACCTACATTTATCTTGGACAGCAGATATCAAGTGAGGGTCACATTGATGAAGAAATTAATTGGCGTATAAAACTTGCCTGGAGAGTTTTTGGAAGAAACAGTATAATTTTCAAGAGCATATTGCCTGCATATTATAGGCACATATTACTTTTTTAAAAATTTAAACTTAGGTAAAATGAATACTTCTGCAGAGTGAGATGTATCCCGATGTTGCCAAATGTTAATGGTTTGGTATAACTTTACTCTAACTGCAGACGCTTCTTTAATGCATATCTCTTCTGTTTTCTGACGGATTTTGTTAAAAGTGGTATCAGTACAATCTTCAGTTCTTTGGAAAGAAGATTCACACACACAAAAAAAAAAATTTGAGAAAGACTCCTGATTTACCTTTTTTAAGTGCCCAAAAGTAACCACACTCACTTCAGCAGCAAATACGAGCTGCCACGTTTAGCCTAAGCGTCTGCTCTCATAAAGTTGCTTTTACGGCACAACCTGCTTAAGCAGCAGCTGCTCGGAGAAAATACGACGAAACTTCCGGTGACGTCCGAACTCCGTGGCTGATGGTTAGTGATAAAAATCATTTGTGTATGCAGGATCTTGACGTGCTGGTTCAAGGGCATCATTTCTCGTGATGATGACCATGCATTATCGGCAAATGGCGTAGGTGTAAGGAAACCAGACTTCTGACTGTTTTTAATTTTTTAGTCTATCTCATCACTTTCCACGATAGCAGTGATTCTGATTTAAATTTTTGTTAACAGGTCTAATGTCCAAGTTTTTTCATTCAGACAGATGCTTTTTCTTTCGTATTATTTGCCTTATAAGTGGTATAAATATTAATAAATATGTGTGTTGAGTCATCTAAAAAAAGTTCAGAGCTTCCAAGTCACTTATTTTAAATTTGAGTTTTTTCTACTCAAACTTCCGTCTTAAAATTATGGGGTGTGTTATATGCCAATGCATATTATACCTTGATGCATGTTATACGCTGATAAATATGGTATGTACTAATTTCTTATCTGCATTCCTTCCCCTTCCCACTTCTAGGGAAAAAATTTAAAAGAATGTGATAAAATGATACTTTTTCTAGGAGCCAGTCTGTGTTACATGATGTCATAATTGTGAATTTAATATGTTAATTTTATGTGCCATAAAAATGTTTTGATTTGCAGACCAGTTTTTTCTGTTCTGCAGATTTTCTTTGTTGTAACAAACTTTTTACTGGTTTAAACGTGAAAATATTTCTTTCAGATCTTGATGAATGTATTGAATCTACATATCCACCTTGTAAGCAAGGAACATTTTGTGTGAACACACTTGGTTCTTATCGATGTGTTGGTAAGTTTGTGAAGGCTCTTCTTATTTAAATTTCAGTGGGTGTTATTTAAAGAACACCTGCATGGAACTGATATTAGAACATAAAATTAAATTTCATAACTGCTTTTTATTAAATGTTTTTAGTTTCTGTACAAAAGAGAGGAAATTGATCTTGCACCTTTAAAATAATGTTATTATAAAAGCTATAAGACTCATTGTTTATAAGGATGTGTGAATTTTTCTCATATTAAATATGCTGGGGCAAAAATTATGCTTAATAAAACTTTATTCAAAGATGCCACACCTATACTCCAATTCACCCTAAAATTGTACTACTGAGGAGGGCCTTATCGCATCTCGTCGTAGAATGCAAGAACGGTATCCATCTGCGTTAATGTGCTCTTCTACTGTTTCCTTTCTGATCCCCCCCACACACACACACGTCTCACAAGCAGTGGGCGTCTGATGAAGGCCGAACTGCTTCCCCTACTGCCTGTTCAAGTAATGCACTCTTCGAGTTTCCCCAATTGTCAATTTATTGTCCTGTGTTGTTAATGTTGGGAGAAGTCTTCCACCCCTTCCCCCTGTCCGAGTTGTATCCCAAGTGGGCAGAAATAGCTGAAAGTATGAAGCTCTTGATTCAGCGACTTCGCAGAACAAATTTATTTCTAAAAGGCTCTTAACTTCTAGAATTTTTTTTTAGATAGCAATTTTGTCTGATAAACTGTTGAGCAAACAAAAATGGATTCTAACCAATAATTCTGATGCCTTTCACTCTAAACGCTGGGGACTATTTTTCGTAGCGGAGATAGCTCTTTCGTACCCTTCATAGTGGTTCACTCTTAGGTTGACTTGGAGTATAGATACTCCCTCCCGCCTTACCCCCCCCCAAAAAAAAAAAAAAAGAAGGAAAAGAATGATAGAAATATGTGAGTTTATAGTGAATGATATTTAATATGATCAGATCAGGATGTAGAAATTTCTACAACAATAAGTAGGTGATTACATTAACAGATGAAGTAGAAATTTAGCAGTTTCAATAATGTTCATTGACATTTTACAAACATATTACCTGCAACCTAAGTTTGTACATCTGTAGGTATTTTAAAAATATCTAAAGAAAGAGAAACAAATAATTTGTTTATGCAGTTATAGACAGTCAATTGATTATCTATAATTTCATTATGCTGTTTGTGGTGCACTTCTGATGTTTGCTGTCCTTCAAACTGCAAAATTCAAAGTGATTCCCTCATTTCATTATTTATTGGAGATTGACTAGATTAATTGATTTCAGCTTCAGTTTCTTTTTTGCCTGTCAATTCTGGGTCTGTCGGAAAAACAGACCAGTTTGCCTGTGACAAAACTGAAAAGTTCACTTTTATCGGAGGACACTCATCCAGGTGCCTTGTTGTAGTCACATAGCCTGCTTTCCTATGATGATTTGAGAAATTTTGAAGTTGCATCTTCATGTCACTTGAAGAGAGTATGTGCATGAGGTCATTAGAAGCATTAAATTCAGCTTAGAATAAGAATTAAAGGAAGTGTAACAATTCAGCGCAATGTGGTTTCGGTCGCTGCTGTGGAAAAACTTTCAAAATCATTTGGAAAACCTAAAAAAGTCAGGAATTTTTTTTTACCTTTGAGTGGGAACCCTGATGTAATGTAATGTAATGTAATGTAATATAATATGATATGATATGATGTGATATAATATAATTTTGGGTGTAACTTGTATTTCTAGGTTTCTGTGCTGAGTCAAACTCAAAATTACGGGTTTCGGTCTATGTAAATTATGTCAACACAGGTGAATGATATATATTGTTTAAACATATTTTCAACCCTTTTTACAGCTTTTTAAATTGTGCAGACACCCTTAAACTGTATAATAAATTGTTGAAAACAATTAGTCATGATTTTGTACTTTGCATTAATTAGCTGCTAAAGAATTATGTAGCATTGACATATACCTTATGCTGTTTTTCGCTTCACAAGCATTAGGTAGCAAGGCTGAGATTCCAACCAATGTGAATTGCTTTTACGTTGTTTTTTTTCACACAGGAGTTAGTGCTGCTTTGGGCTTTGTACTTAAGTTGAGGATTAGTGAAACCTGTTTTTCAACAGAGAGCAGGGTTCTCCATGGAAAACCAGATGATTTAAAAAAAGTAATGTTATTTTTAGCAGCTAACATAAGTGGATCTGAAAAATTAAAGCCATTAAATGACAGGCAAATCTTAAAACCCTAGATCATTTTCTACAATAAATTGTCTACCCATTTACCATGAATCAAATAAAAAGATCTGGATAACCAACAAAAATTTTTCATATAAATAAAATAGAATAATACATTTTTTTTATTTTGAATTATATTATAAAATTATAATTAAGAATAATATGTAGTTTAGGGATAGTGTACCTCCCTCCTATCAGCCGGCATAAATTTTCAGGGTTTCACATTTTGTGTCGCGATCATCTCTGAACATAACATAACATAACATAACACATAACATCATTTTCATGTGTGGTAGGTAAATGTTTATTCCATGATTCATGGGATGTCTTAATAGGATACACAGAGTGTCATAAATGTTTACCCTGATGTACGCATGATAGATAAGCTTACGAAGTTTTAATGCATAGTTAATGTCATGCAAATGTCTAAACGCTATTCACACTTGCCCCACACATTTTCCAACATTTGTAGAGTAACAACTTTGCACCTGTAATGTGTTCTTACAAAGTCTTGATGTCTGGAACAACTGTTGCACAAACCACATCTTCAACATAACACTACAGGAAGAAATCCAGCTAGGTAAGGTCTGGTGATCTTGGGGGCCATGGGTTTGGTCCATCCCTGCCAATTCATCAATTTGGAATTGTTGTGTCAAGAGTTTCACAAACAACATGTACCCAATGAGGGGTAACCCACCTTGTTGGAAAATGACAGTTGGCAGCTGGGTGAGAGCATAATTGATGAGCAAATACCCAATTGGATAAACCATTTTCTCAGCAAAGATAAAAGGTCCAGTTATTCAGTCATGCATTAACACACACCAGACATTGATCTTTGGACTGTTCCGAATATGCATGCTTATGTCATGTGGGTTTTCTAATCCCCAAATATGTACATTCTGTCTGTTGACTATACCATTAAGATGGAATATAGCCTCATCTGAAAAGCAGATACACAACAAGAAGTCATTTTCCTCAACAATGAGGATCAAACTGTAATTAGCAAATTTTTCATATTTTGGGTGGCCACCAGGCTGCAGTTCTTGAAGTATTTGTAACTTATAGGCATGTAACTTCAAATGATTGTGTAACACCTTGTACACCATAGACTTTCGCTATAGTATCTGTATACAATATCTTTGTATACAGTATCAGACTTAGTATCAGTATCGGTATTAGACTTAGTATCAGACTTCGACTGCATCTTTGATACAGTATCAGTATTAGACTTTGTGTACAGTATCTGTAGTTGGCATGAAATTTGTCTTGCCAGTGTCCAGGGTGATTGTGCGGAAGCAGTTTGAAGGTTTCCCACCATCGCATCAGAAATAATTTTACCAATGCTCCTTCCTTTTTACCACTTTTCATGTTTCCAAGAATTTTGTCATCAAAGTCTTTATTAACTTCACATCCAGTGGTTTCTTTTCATACTTTGTTCTGAACTTTCATTGAACACTGGCTAGAGATTTTGCTTCCACATTGTGCCTTCTCCATCACAGAAGCCATCTTAACTGCTCAGCTGCTACAGCACTCCTAGTGGCATATGCGGTAGATGAAACACACCAAACACAGAACTTATACACTGAAGAGTAATTGAATTAGAGATACCTGTCTAGTAACGTGTAGCACCACCTTTCGCCCTAATGACGGCGGCGATTCGTCTCGGCATGGACTCGACAAGACACCGGAAGCGTTGGGAAGCCATACGGATCCACGACCCCTGAACAAGCTCCCACAGTTCACGAAGATTTGATGGAGGAGGGTCAGAGCCTCTAACATCTCTCTCGATGGCATCCCAGATGTGCTCGATAGGATTGAGGTCAGGTGACCTAGCTGGCCAAGGAAGCAAGGTTACGTCGGTGGAGGGTTCATCCAACCATTCGGATACAATTCGGGAGCGATGGCACAGTGCATTGTCTTGTTGCAGGATGAGGTTCCCAGTGTGATGTTGAAGACGCACAAATGGGAGCAAATGGTCATCCAGAATATCCCGGTAACGTTGACCTGTGAGGGACGATGTCACACGTACCAGGGGTCCCATTTCAGTCCACGTAAACAGTCCCCAGACGAGAATGCTACCCCCACCAGCTTAAAGAGTACCCTGCTGGCAAGAAGGATCCATTGCTTCATGGGGTTTGCGCCATACTCGTATCCTGCCATCCGCATGTACCAACATGAAGCTCGACTCATCAGTCCAGGCAACATTTTCCCACATGTCTGGGGTCCAGTGGCCATGTTCCCGCACCCATGCTAATCTTTGCACCCTGTGATGTGCGGTCAGCAGCGGTACCCTCGTGGGACGATGGCTTCTGTACCCCATAGCGAGGAGATGGTTCTGGATGGTGTGGTGCGCTGTTACAATGCGAGCTAGCCAACGATGACCCCGCGCATCCACACGCTGTTGTTCACGGCAGTTGGCCCTTGCAGGGATGATTTTACCGGATTTGAAGTAGTCAAGGTGCACCCGTGACACAGTGGCTCGTGAAAATCCCATTGCCTGTAAGACTTCCGAGATGGAGTGACTCATTCGTTGGGCCCCGACAATTTGCCCACGATCAAATGCACTTAGATCCTTCGTCTTACCCATACTGTGTCTGACTCTTACTGATTCCCGTCGCATCACTCCTTATGTTGTTGGATTGCTGCATACGTCATGTCGTTTCCGTTTACAGGGCCGCCCACAGCGCCACATTTGCATAACGCCAGCTGTCTCTAATTCAATTGCTCTTCAGTGTATGTGTATATGAGGTCACTTATAAAAATAAAACTGATATAAGACTCATTATAAAAAAATTATAGTATAATGTAATAAAGGGTAATCATATATAGATACCTTGTGGTTTAAATTCACATCTGTACTATTAGAGGAGGATGCTCTTTGTAACACACAACATACGCTATATTGACAAAAGTCACTGGGCACCCTTTCAAATGCAGATGAATTGATCCGCTGCATTGTTAAGATGTGCAGTACAGCTGCAAATGGTATAAAAACAAGCCTGCAGCTGACCGTGATCATATCGCACTGTGAGGTTGAGTGATAATGTTGCGACGGGAGAGAACTGACTTTGAGAAAGGAAAAATTGTTGGGTGTTATATTAGTGGGTTGTCCACAAGAAAAACCGAGAGGCGTTTAAACACACCCAAGTCCACTGTTTTGGATGTACTGAATAAGTGAAAGACACATGGCATGCTTGAAGCAGCAAAAAGGTACCAGCAGACCAAAGAAAATCAGTAATAGAGGACATCAAAGCCTTAGGAGAGTCATTACAGCTAATTGATGGAGTACTGCACAAGACCTCAGTGTACAGGTGAGTAAAAATGCTGGAACCTTGGTATGTACATGTACTATTTGCAGAGAACTTTATTCCATGGGTTACCGTGATCGTGCGGCTGGTCATAAGCCTTTCATCTCCACTCGGAATGCTACTCATCGTTTAGCATGGTGCAAAGAGCATTTATCGTGGACCCTAGATCAATGGAAATGGGTCCTATGGACTGATGAATCTAGATACATGATCCATAAGTCTGATGACCGTGTGTGGGTATGGTGGCAGCCGGGGGAACGCTATTTACCACAGTGTACTGTTCCTCCGGTCAAGTTTGGAGCTGGCAGTGTACTCGTGTGGGGGTGTGTTTTGTGGTATGGTCATGGTCCATTGGTTATTATGGACCAACCTGTTAACCAGCATGTTTACCTTGATATTCTGGACAGTTATACCCTATCAACTCTGTGGCAATACTATAGAACCGAACCTTGTTGATACAAGCAGTATAATGCACTGAACCATAAACCAAGGACTGTTACGGTGTGGGTTGACGATAATTTCATATTGTGTGTAGACTGGACAGTACAGAGCCCTGATCTTAATCCTGTAGAGCACCTGTGGGAGGAATTAGAGCACCGCATAAGAAGTTTGGAACCAAGGCCTACTACTAAGCAACAGTTAGTGGCAGCATTACGTACTGAATGGAAAGCGCATACCTATCGCTGTGTTCCAAAACCTTGTTGAAAGCATGTCTCGAAGGGTCAGTACATGCATTAAAGCCAAAGGTGGACAGACACCATACTAATGAATGTCAATAAATGCTTTGTTGTGTTTCTCTTCTAGGTGTCCAGTGGCTTTTGTCAATATAGTGTATGTATGAAATAAATAGAACTAGTGCAATTATGTAACTACTGTTTGTTTTCAGTTGGAGAATTCAGTATGTTCTTGTTTTCTAAACTTTCAAATTCTCCAACTGATTTTTATTTTTACCAGTGATTAATTGTTAGTGAAGCTGAATATGCTGTTGGTTATTGTATTTGTTGTTTTTATTCCTTTTGAAAGATTATTTTTTATTCTTAGAATGTGACAAATCCTGTGATGGATGCACTGGAGATGGTCCTGACATGTGTATTAAATGTGCTGATGGTTATCTTCTACAGGATGGTCTGTGCATAGGTAGGCATTTTTAGTATTTACTATCTCTTACTACATTTGTATCTTCTAATATGTAGCAATATATATATATATATATAGTAAATAAATATAATAAGAAGTGAAACATTTGAAATGTGGTAAGCACACAGTATTGTAAATTTACTTTCCAGGTACCCAACCATGAAAAATATTGGACCTTTGCTGTTATCTGCCCACCACTATTTGCTGTTATTGATTGGTATATACAGAGCTGCCAATTGTCCTGGTTTACCTGGATTCTGTCCGAGTTCTAAAATATTTTCTGGAAATCCGATTTTTCTACAAATAAATCTGGTTTTGTGGTTTTCTGATTTTTTTTATTTATTTATTAAGCAGGGTATTTTTACGGAGACAGATGTGTATTGTTAATCCATGGTACTTCAAGCGATGGTAGCAAGACAGTGAGTGGCTTGGAAAGTTGAAGTACTGGTTTATGATGTCACATCCACAGCACTTGTGCAGAGCATTGTGCAGGGATGGGAATTCTGTGCCAATGTGCACCAAAACAAAAATTTTGTTACAACAGACAGATTTCACACCAGAAGTGCCATGCCCCGTTGTCATGGTCGTGACTTCGACACAGTAAATTCTCTGAGCACACCGTTCCATTTGATGCTAAGACCAAGAGGTAGGAAGAAAGATTAAGAGACTACAAGTACTACAGAATTTACGTAGTTAGTATGGAAATCAAAAATCTCAGTGAAATAACATTATTAAACATCTGGGTAAAGTTTATTTTCGTATTTTCAAGATTCTAACACTTGTTAAACATTTTCGAGAATGTTTTTTGGGTGTTTTCAATATTGTGATATTTCTTCAGTTTTTCTTTTTTGGTTTGTTTAATTGTTTATTTTATTTTATTTTATTTTACTAGGGGCTGCGCCTCTAGGCTCGCTACGCTCGTTTCCAGAGTAGCACTCGGGGCCCTGCAGCCTGATCTCCAAGTACATCACATGAAATAAAAACTGGAAAATTCATATAAATTTCAATTTTTATTGCATGTCTAAGCAAATAAGGCTTGTTATTCCCAAATTTCAGAGGTTTTTTTACTGTCATTAATTTTTGGAAGGTCGGACTTTTGTTGTTTGAACTTATTGCCTTACTAAATTTACCAAGAAAAACAAAAGCGGTCCAAAAAGCATTTCCATAAACTGTAAACCGTTATGCTAAACCGTTAAGGTGGACGTCAAGTAATCTTGCTTCCTATACTTCCAATGGAAAAACTTTTGTACACATTTCCTTCACAATTATTGTGTTCCCAAGAATGAAAATTTAAACATCGATTAAAATAACTTCATATTATAACTTGGAATACTTAATATTTTTTAAAACATAACCATAATTATATAAAAAATCAATAACTTTTCCTTTGGTGGTGTTGGAATCAGAAAAAAAGATAGCAGGACCTGTACTTTGATGATGTCAGTAGACAAACAAATGTTGGATTACATAATTATGGTTATGTTTTAGAAAATATTAAATATTCCAAGTTATAAAATGAAGCTATTTTAATCGATGTTTTCAAATTTTTATCCTTGGGAACACATTAATTGTCCAGAAAAAAGATGGCGCGACCTGTACTTTGATGACGTCACTAGACAATGTTTTAGAAAATAATAAGTATTCCAAGTTATAAAATGAAGCTATTTTAATTGATGTTCAAATTTTCATCCTTGGGAATGCAGTAATTGTGAAGAAAATGTGTACAGAAAATTTTCCATTGGGAGTACAGGAAGCAAAATTACTTGACGTCCACCTTAAACAACTGAGATAGCTTTACCAACAAAACATATGCATAACAAATTCTCTGCGTCACCATGGCAGCAGGTCACGAGACCAGAACATTCCTCTGTGGTTATCGTGGAGGAATGTTCTGGTCTCGCCATTTGTTTCTTTCCTTTGTGTCTTTAAAAAATGCTTAAAAATCAGAAAATGACTTTTTCTTAATTTTTTTTGTAAAAAGGGGACGATAGTTGTAAGTTTATGCTGTAAAAATTGCAATGCGTTATAATTTATAGTTTGCCGTATATCCGGTTTTTTTAAATGGATCCCATTGTGAAATAGAGAATTTTGTGAAATTTAGAAATTTAATTTCTGGTAAACTTTGAAATCCGAAATCCAAAAAAAGAGCGATGAGGTGCAAAAATTCGATCATGGCACTACATGCCTACAAAGTTTCGTGGTTCTGTTACTGTTAGTGTGTCCGGAACGCTACCTAATAGCACTTTTTTGCTTACCTTAACTTTGAAATACAATAGCTCTTGAAGTATCACTAGAATCGAGAAACAGTTTATTTCAGCATGTTCTCCAAACAATTCTCTACAAACGATGTAAATTTAATATATTTGTATTCAATACGTTTTGCGTTGTGAGCTAGGAAAGCAAGAGTCGTGAAATTTCTAAAACAGCGGTGGCAGTTACTTTTTTTAGAATAGAGAGACTTTTTTATTTTTATGTTATAATCGTTATAAGTGTCTTTTCATGTGACAATCATATGGCCCCAGGAGTCCTGGTATAATTCTTAAACTTAATTTTCCTTTTTTTCCAAGCCTTGGAAAGTCCTTGATTTTTCGCATTTTGGTAAAAGGTCGGGGAGTAGTACTGCTTTCTTTCCAGTGATGAAATTTTTTAAATAAAAGGTTGAAAAATGAGAATAGTGTAGAGAGTGATTGAAAAAAACTGGAAAAAAGTCGGCAAATCGCGCAAATGTTCGTAATCGCACTGAAAAGGACTACTGTAACAGCAACGAGAATGTCACGTCGTTTTCCGTTTTCACATATTAAGTTTTTCCGACTTTCCTTTTTTTTTCTCTCTGCCTAATTTAATTTTTATTTTTGATGGTGTGTGTGGGTGTGATCATGTACCTCATTTTTAATATCTTCAGTAATAGTGAAAATGAGCAACTTGGTATTTTGTAAGAATTTTTTTCTAATGAAATGCATGTTCCCTATTTCTAATACATGCTTCTTCAAAACTAATCAATAGAAAGCAATTGTTTTCACCCCTTTCCTTTTTATTAAACGAAATTAAATTTCTAGATCAGTATTTAATCTGTACGCGGTGGAATCCGCGTCGTTTCCGTGCCCTGTAAAATTGTTTCACGTCAGAGTGAGCAGCGCAGTATCGATTTTTCACATTTAATTTTTCAAAAATTCTTTGTTTTCAATTTCTTATTCACTTCTTACTCGTACATGAGACTCTTCTTTGGATTTGCGGAATTCCGCTTTTTCTGTCATCATTTAGGTCATTCTCAAAATCGATGCAAAACTGAAGACAAGCTGTTTTATTGGAGGAGAGGGGGTCATAAACCTGTAATATATACTTTTATTATTTATAAATTGTAAATATGCGTAGTGCTGAACACGCATTGATGTCCTGGTTTTTTTATTTTGAAAAGTTGGCAGCTCTGTATATAAAATACACTTTGCAAAGCAAATACATACTAATTCATTTTTTAATACAATTAAAACTGTTTAAGAAATATATGAAAGAAAAAAATTATATAGTATAAGAAAACAAATACCAACAAATTAGGTAGCAAAGTCACCCTGGGGGCCAATGTACAATGATCTTTTCCAGAATTAAAAAAAATGGATCTTCATTCACTATTCAACCTTTTCTGCCACATAAATTCACATAAGTATGAATCCAACATGCTTCTATGAGATCCCCAACAGGTTTTGTTGTTGAATTGTGCCTTTCCCCACATGGGTTCCATTGACTGAGTGTGGGCACCTTTGCTTGGATTTACAAAGTTCAGTGAATGATTTGCCTGCAAATGTAAATGATCTTCATCAGATAGACGGTTGTATGCTCTCCATTAGTCAGATATTATTGTAGTTCCTGGACATATATACTGCTTAACAATGGGTAATAAAGTACAGCTACTTCAAATGACCACACGGAACTCCCAAGCTCAGACAAGGGGTCACCATGGAATGAAACACACAGACAGGATTGGCTCTTCAGTGATGGTGGTATGTATACAGTAGCATGTGATCACTGTGCATCTGTTGCCAAGGACTGTTCATTCTGCTCCTCAAAGAGCTCGTTGACAAAATGGATCTTTCCTATTAGGAGATAGTGGTGGCGGGCAGATAACAAGAAAGGTTCAAAATATTATTTAACACAAGGTTACTGGCATTAACAGAGTTTGCACCTATCTTGGAAAAGTTCTGGGATTTTATTTCTAGTATTTTGGTCTTGGAAAATAATTTTATTTTTATGAAAAGTCCTGAAATAAAGTGTCCTCTTAATTGTTTTTTTTTTTTGTTCAGATAAAAGAATGTCAACTTTATTGCCAAATTAATTCTCTTCTATCTTGAACTTTCCTTTATGTTTGCACTTCCTGTTAGTTCTTTTGTTTCACAGACATTTCTGGCCACTAGGTTTTTGTCAAGGTCTGTTCTCAATGTGTAGGAAATTTGTTTACACTGGAAGAATTTAAATATAGTTGCCAGTTTCATCTTGCTGTTGCAGTTATGGAAAATTCAAAATGTGGTAAGCACACAACATTGTAAATTTTGCTTCCCAGGTGCCCAGCCATGAAAAATACAGGGCGTGTCTAAAGTCTTTTCCTGATTACGATAAATCCTATAAAAATGAACCATGCTCGTTAGACATACGGTTTTCCAAGCTTACCTGAAATCCAGAGTTTTTTTTGGGGTCATCAGTATACCTCAATGTTGGCTCCTTTTGTTACACGGAGGACGCCCAGTCGGTACTCTATCTCTTTCCATGTCTGCTGCAACATGTTGTCTGTGATGGTCGCAAATGCTTCAGTTATTCTTCCCTTCAGAGTGTTAATATCTGCAACTGGTGTTGTGTAAACTTGATCCATAATGTAGCTCCATAAAAAGAAGTCAAGGGGCTTAATGTGTGGGCATCTTGGTGGCCAGGGTATGGGACCATAGCTGCCTATCTATTTGTTAGGGAATTTGTCATCTAAGAATTGACGGACTGGCACACTCCAGTGTGGTGGCGCACCGTCCTGCTGGGACATTACCCATGGTTGCAGCTCTTCCAATTGAGGTGCAACATACAGCTGCATCATGTCAAGGTAAATACCTGATGTAATGGTGGGCTCAATAAAAAAGAAAGGTCCAATTACTTTGTTGTGAATTATTCTGCACAAAACATTGATTTTAGGGCTATCCCTCTGTTTCTTCAAAACCACGGGGTTCTCTGAACCCCAGATACAGGCGTTATGAGTGTTCACTTTACCTGAGGTAGGAAAAGTTGATTTGTCTGAAAAACAAATCCGCTTCAGGTAATCATTATCTTCGTCTATTTGTTCAAGAATATCCATAGCAAATGTCACATGTCTTGGACCCATCATTAGGTTCCATGGCTTGAACAATTTGCAATTTGTATGCAAAAGAACAAAGCTGCTTTTTTAAAATGTGGTGCACTGTCTTCATAGGTATTCCCAGTTCACTAGAGGCATGATGAATTGATTTCCTCGGGCTTCGTATGAATGCATCACGTAGGACGTCGACAGTTTCCTCACTAATGGAAGGTCTTTCACTTCTTGCACAGTCACCGACACTGCCTGTCTGTTTAAACTTTTGATACCAGTTCCTAATGCTCTTCACATCAGGCGGAGCTCTATCGTACTCGCGCCTAAACTTCTGCGGCACTGAAATTGCAGATTTGGTTTCATGAAACCAGAGAACACAATTAACCTTCTCCTGCATAGATGCCATTTCGCCAACTGACACTTTGAACAACAAACTATGCTGCAGACATGCAGCAACACCTATTGTTCCAAAAGTAAAACGAACAACAACAAAAAAAAAAACTTGAGGAAATGACCCAATCAATGCAACAAACCGTGTACGTCTAACTAGCTCGGTTCATTTTATACGATTTATCGTAATCAGGGAAAGGTTTTAGACACACCCTGTATTATTTATCACAAGGTTACTGGCATTAACAGAGTTCGCACATATCTTGGAAAAGTTCCGAGTTTTTCGTTGCACATATCTCGAAAAGTTCTGAGACATACATTTGTGAAACAAAAGAACTCAGAAGAAGTGAAAGCATGAAGGAAAGTTCTTTAAGATAGAAGAGAATTAAGTGTATTAATCTAAGTAAAGCCTTAAGTAAGTGGTTTATTTCTATTGCCAAATTGTGGGGAATGTGCTTCCCACAAAGGCATCCCTTATTTTTGCGTGGTCAATAGTAGTGAGAGATTTTGTCTTTTCTTTCCATTGTTGTAGCTCCAGATGAGCTGCTTGCAATGACTTCTTTCAATTACTTGGAGCACAGAGACCAGATGAGGTCATTTCTTTCCTTACATGTGGCTGTGCAGAACAAGACAGACAAGTGTGGGTTGAATGATAGTAGCCATGTGTAGCTTGAGTCACAATAGCATCTGGGGACCTTCCCAAGAGCTTACTTATGGCTGTTCCATATTCCACTTGCTCTCTACCCTGGGCTTGGCTTCATTTGCTTGTATGAGCAGTACATACCAGCCTCAGGCAAAACGTTTTAGGTATTCTTGCATCTCTTGTGGCAATTGTAGAAATTTTTGGGGGAGAATAAGTGATACCCATTTGGTTCTAGTTCCAGTTGAAGAAATTTTGTTTAATCTTCCTTCCCTTTGGGTTCTTTTGTTCTTTTATGGACAACCAAAGACCAAAATTAATAAACATTTAATAAAGAATAACATAAAGGTAGCCACTACAGCAGAAAACAAAGTAGCATATTTAGCTAATCAGTGGCAAAGCGTTGCTTCCCTATCGTCCATGCACTTTCTTTTGCATGAATTAAAAATATGTAGCATTAAAGTAAAATAAAAATATCACACCAACATAACGCAGCGGGCATTTTTTTTCAGTAACTTTTATTTTTAAGAAAGCAAATTCATATCTGTGTTTTTACGAAAACAAGAACAAATGTCTGGTACATAAGTCGCTCATTGGAAGCAACGCAGATAACACATCCAGCTGAACCTCAGTAACACGTCATGCCCTCCCGCAGAGTGGCCAACCACAGCCAGTAATGCTATGCTAAGCATAGAGCGTCTGGAAGCATTCTGCCAAACGCTTCCACGGCGCCGAAGGCAGAACCACACAAGAAAGTTTGAAGGATAAAGCCGCTAATTGGAGCATGCGCTCTTTCCAAATGTTCAGTCAAACTCAGCAGAGGACTCCCGTAACAAGAGTTTGAAGTTGAAATTTGTCAAAAGTTTTCTGTGTTAGTGTAATTAGTTGATTCAGTTCCATTATTGGCTTATGGTTTGAACTTTCAGTAGTTTTATGGCGCATGTTCTTTAGCGGTGGCATATCATTATTTCAGGAATATAAAAGTAAGCATTACTTTTATTAGTGTAGCTATTTGTTTCTGTGACTGTTCTGAGGAATGTAAGCGCTATAGAAGCAATGGACTCTGGCACATCTACAGTACACGGCCACGTGAACTCCCAAAACTCTGAAGACTGCCTTCTAGAAGAAATACTTTCGCTGTCTTTTGGATCATTTTCATAATCATATAAAATCAATTTTATAAATAAAAAAAAATCTCTATAAAAATCATATGAAATCACATTTATATAAATGTGATTTTAAATGAATAATTTATATGTGATTTTATATATAAATCATATAAAATCACATTTATAAATAAAAAAAATTATCTCGCTCTCCCTCTCTCTAAGAGCCCGAGTCCGAACCGCCGTAAACATTCTAAAGCCCGAGTCCAATCCGGGCTCTGCTTCATTTCTTTTTGGTGGTGCAATACAGGGTCGTGTTGGGGAGGGGTCTTACGATGCTTTCTGCCATGCCGTATTGTCAACGTAGCATATAAACTACGGGTCACTTGCTGATTTTAGTTATTAAAAATTTTCATATCACTTTTGCCATCTATTTATCGCATATTAACTGCATTGCTTCCCTTACTTGCAAAGTCATGCTTCGCCACTGTAGCTAACAAAGAAACACACAGAAATACAATAGACAAGATGGAAAGAAAAAAATATTGTATATCAAATTCCACCTAATTGTAACAGTAATTATATTGGACAGTCTCTCAAAAATTGGAAATCAGAATTAAGGAACATCAAACGGCTATTAATAACAAAGATCAAAACAGTGTATTAACAAATCATATGCAGTTTTGCAGATGTGAGCCTTTATAGGAAAAAATCAAAATATTGGACTATGAATCTCATAAGAACAAGAGACTGATTAAAGAAAGTTATTACATCCAAAGAAAAAAAAAACAAAAAAAAACAGAGCCATCAATGAGCCTTCAAAACTAATAAGTGGTGTTTTAAACAACTGAATTACAACAACAGAATTACAAAATACGCAATGAAAACATATCAATTTGGTAACTGGCAACAGTGTGAGAAACTTGGAAACAGTATGAGGAACCTGGCAACAGCATTTAAATTCTTCAGTGGTAAACAAAACTTTTGTTAATCTTTATATACATTGAGAACAGGCCTTGACTAAAATCAAGAGGCCAGAAACGTCTGTAAAAACCCAAAAGAACCGAGAGGGAAGGAAGATTAAACACAATTTCTTCAACTGGAACTAGAACCAAATGAATATATCTGGGTAAAGCCTTGAGTAAGTGATTTAATTCATGATACCCATTTGCACATCCCCTGGAAATTCTGGAAAAGTCCTGGAATTTAATTTCCTTTTTTTCCAGGCCTGGGAAGTCCTTGATTTTTTTTTTTTTTTTTTTTTTTGCATTTTTTTGTGAAAGGTTCTGAAGTAGTCGTCAAATTTTTTCTTGCAATGGAAAAACAATTGATTAGAATATCTGGATTAATTGCATTGCTTTATGCTAACTCCCTGCGGTGTTCTCTCATGATGACATCATGTCCTTCCTTGGAGTGTGAAGACATGATTTCATCTCTCATGATGCTGCAGTGAAGATGTTTGAGTGCCATATTTCCAGCAACCTTGGTTTGTGGCACAGAAGTTGTGTGCAGTTGGAGTTACAGCAGCATGTGGAAACCTTTGTGTGAGTCCAAGATGACCCTTTCTTCTATCACACACTTTTGTCATTGAAGGAGATTGATATGCGCCATTCTTGCCACCAGTGTGCATGGGGATAGATGACTATTGAACATGGAGTCTTCAGTGCCATGGCAAAATTGTTTTGTATTTTTATTGTGCCAAGTTCCATATTTCTTCATATAAGTTTTATATGGAGCAATTTTTATAAAGGGAATTTTTGCCTCTTCATTGAAGATGTAACACACACTGAAGAACTCTCTGTAACAGCACAACCTGTAGAATTTAATAAGAATTCCAAATGCATTGTAAATTTCACATCAATTTGCAAAATATAAAACAAAGTACTATGATTCTAGCAAAAATTTAAGTCCCAGGAATTTTTAGATGAACTCCTGGAAAAGTCCTGGAATTTTATTTTCTGTAAATGTAAAAAGAGTAATGCTTAGTTGAAAATTTAAATGCAAAATCTGCAGGCAAATGTTTTATAAGTATGTTGAAATCAAACAATTCCAATTGGAAATAAAAAAATTGATGGTGAAACGAAGTTTCAAAATTGTGCAAAGTAAACCTGCGCAAAAAACTATATTTAAAATTTTCATTTCTATGCCCAGTTTTTAAACAATACATGTACTAAAAACTGTACAGAGTTGTTCTTGACAATATGCAGATTCGTTTTGTGATAAAATATATCTATATATAATCTAAATATGAAATTTAAATTGGAAGTAAATAATGAATGGAGTACGGGATTACACCTTATAATACAAATTTTGAAGATGTCAATCCGTTTTTTGGTGTAAATACGAGAATGATGGTAAGTCAGATAAAATCCAAAAACTTGAAAATTCCGTCGTCCTGGAGCGGGAATTGAACCCGCGTCTCCCAGATAGCGCCCGGGTATGCTAACCACTACACCACCCAGAATGACTAGGTCTCAAGCTTCTGATTAATTTGAATATAACCATCACAGGATTTGCTAGTCGAAGCAACTGGTATTCATGTTTAGCGAATGTGGAGGTTAAACTATTCCTTTTATGATTTATCTGCTCCTCCGGGAAATCGCGGTATAGGATTCTTAGCCTCCAGATTCGCTAAACATGAATGCTGGTTGCTTCGACTAGCAAATCCGTTGATGGTTATATTCAAATTAATCGGAAAATTAAGACTTGGTCATTCTGGGTGGTGTAATGGTTATCATACCCGGGCACTATCTGGGAGACGCGGGTTTGATTCCCGCTCCAAGACGACAAAAGTTTCAAGTTTTCGGTTGTTATCTGACTTACCATCCTTCTCATATTTACACCAAAAAACGGATTGTCATCTTCAAAATTTGGAAGTAAATTGTTTACATTAAAATACTTGGGGACTTCTGATTTTCCTTGGTGCAGGGCACTGTAGTGTTTGAACTGACCTCTGTTGTTTTTCTTAACAGTAGCTAATTTTTTTTTTATATCTGTGCTATTAATCTCATTTATGTTGGTTACTGTATGAATACATATTCTTCAGTTTGTGCTTACTGATTCTGGTTTTGTCTTTTTCCAGAGAATAAAGTATGGAAAAGGTCTGTGCATATAGAAGTTGCAAGGTACGCTACATATCTAGGTCTCTGCATTGCCACGTGCATAATTTTCCGTCGCAATGTGTACCTTGCCAGCCTCATTGGGGTTTTTGTTGCCCTTTATATTGGACTTTCTGAGTACACAGTTGGTGACTGGGAGAAGAGGTCTTTCACAAAGACATTAAAGTCCCTCATGGTTTTATAACTGCTACAGAAAAGTAGCAAAAAACTTATGATGAATGTGAGGCGCCATAACTTTGTAAATACATCTCAGCCCTGCATTATGGATTCTAATGCATGAAGACATCAAGATCTTGTTGCCATTTGAAACTCATCATGTATTATAAGAATTTCACTTTTACACACACATTGTTGTTACAGATATATCAGCTTACTGGCATTTTGTACCTCAGGAAGTCTTTCTTGTGCAATATGTATAAATGAACTAGAAGTAAGGTGTCAGTGCAAGTACATGATTCAGAGTGCAGTTGATTTCTCTGACTTGGTAACTGCATTGTTGGTGTAACAATTCTATGTAACTTCAAACTTTTTTTTTTTTATTTGCCTGTCATAATTCATGTGTTTAAAAGCTATTCATTCAAATTGTGTAGCAGGTGTTGTGAGCAGGGCCTGCCTTGGTAATTTGGCTGCCCTAGGCAAAGATTGACCTGGCAGTCCCTGATAGTATTGTTGACTGGAAAACTTGTGTGGTTCTTGAATGTAGAAATATCATTTTTTAATTATATTTGAGTAACATATTGTTTTTATCAGTGACAGGAATTTTTTTTTTATAAAAGTTATGGAATATACAAAACGACCTGCTCTATCCTGTAGTCAGAAAGTGTGGGAATTTACAGTCCCACTAAATTAACAAATCTCAGACATTCTATTTTTCACTCAATGCGGGACACTTTTTCCTTCCATTTTCATTATTGACTACATGTTCTTCCTTTGTTATTGCTATTTCATTTGTAAAGCTAACAGAAAAGATACTAACTTTCAGTGCAAAGCTGAAAGAAGGTTGAAAAAGCTGATTTCATACTGCTTCACTTAATGGTATCCTTTAAAAAAAATAGTGAGAGATGAAAAATCAAAAAAGGCATACTTCAACTGTTATCTTTTTCAATGATTTTATTCATTCTTTTTTTTTCAAAAATAGTGCAGATGAAAAAAATGAGTAATCAGCATATTATTAGAACTTGTGACCTTAGGCAGTTGCCTTGCTAGTCTATGCTAAAGCTGGCCTTGGTTCTCAGACCGGAGGTCAGGATACCATCATCTCAGACAAGTGCACATTTGAAGTGGATAAAAATAAGTGCTTACACCATGTTAGTAGTTTCATAACTGTTTGATATGCATAAAAATATAGTGTCTTAGTAATGGGCATCATAAATCAGGGTGTGAAGTGGATTAAGTTTAACTGAAGTCAAAAGTTAATATCAGCATGTTTGATAAACGTTTTTGTGTCAAAAATTATACTACTTTATTTTTAGGAATGTTTGTGTGAAAGGTAACACAATTCAAAATATTGAATTATTTGTGAATAACATTTTTTATGTATTTTGAAGCAAACCACTCAATTTCAGGTCACTGCCCCGGTGGTGCAGTGGCCTAAGTGATGGTTTCTGATCATTCTTCTGAGATGGGTCTGGGTTCGAATCCTGGTGAGGCATGGATGTTGTGTTTGTCTCATGGCACTTGGTCTCTCCCTTCCCTGGAACCAATGTCCCTAAAATAGGGACGGGCGCTTATAGCCCACTGAGTTGTGCTCATGGTGGGTCGTTACTTCTCCAATCAGAAAAAAAAAAAAAAAAAATCAATTCAGGTTAAAATACACCCAAAATATATTTTAAAACATTCAAGAATACATTTAAGCATGTAAGCTACAGCAAAAACCTTACCTTGTGTAAGCCCAATTGTATCCTAAATAACATTTTCACAGCACGTATTTCAAGACACTTCTACATAGGATACTACTGTTTTCTTTTACTTAACTTATGTTTTATAATTTAAGAGCATTTAAAAACATTTTAAAAATATAGAAAACATAACTTTTTAACACTCTTAAGTTATGAAACTTAAGTTAAATAAGAGAAAAGGGTACCATCATGCGATGAAGTTTATTTTGAAATATGTGCTGCAAAAAATGGTATTTAGGACATGACTAGACTTAAAGGTAAGGTGTTAGCTGTATCTTATGCATTGAAGTGTTTGAAGCAGTTTTTATGTTTCACCATGAATTTGTACTGCTGTGTAAAGATGGAGATGTTGCTGTACATTTAAACATTTTATTGTGTAGGAAATTTCTTGCGAATTTTGTGTAAACACTTGAATGCTAAAGCAAAAGGAAGGGTAAATGCTTACATAAATTAATTATCATGAGAAAATGTTGCTGCAGTCGGTCAAGAATTTGTCATTTAAAAAATGATTAACTTTTGAGATCCTAAGGAGGAAAGGATTCCTCCTCCAGCTGTTGAGATGTAAAATACATGCTGGTATGTGTGTTACTGAAATTAAACCACAGTGAAATAGTTTGTTAATCCTATGAAATAGTTTAAAATTAATTTTAAACATGGGCATATTTTCATAAACATGTTGGTGATATTTTTTACTTAGTTTTACCTTCTGATTCACATAAGCACCTGCATGTATTAATGCATAGCAAAACATTGTTATTTGTGAAGTATGTTAGTGAATGCCATTCTTGAATCTACAAGTAACAGATACCAAGTATATATTCAAACAAACAAAGCTTGTTACTGTCATGTAAGTGTAATAAAATAATTTATTTTGCTCTTTATCTATAATATTTATCTAAGATTATGTTCATTTTAAATGAAGTAAAAATAAAAGGAGAAAATGTTAAGAACCAATAGGCTTTTTTGAAAGAAATTGTATTCAAGATTTGCTTTTAATAGAAGACATTTGGGAATTGATTGTTTTGACTAAGAACATAGGATATCAGCTTATCTTAGATACTGCTGAAATTTATGTATAGATGTAATTGGAAGTACAAGGGGTGTACCGAAAGTAATGCAAAAATGAACATAACTTTTTTATTAACTGATAGCGGTCATTGAAATTGCACATGCTGATAGAGTAACTCTTTCTCTATACAAAGGTACTACTCAACATAGTCTCCATCACAAGCGATGGATTTGTGCCATCGTTGAACCCAACTCTTGAATCCTCTTTGGAAAAATTCAGGTGTGGACTGTTGTACCCACTTCTTCACAGCCACTTTTACCCCATCTGTGTCATCAAATCATTGTCCCCAGAGACTCTACTGCATTAGATTGAACAGGTGGAAGTCATAGGGTACCAGATCTGGACTGTATGGTGGGTGAGGATACCACCGACCAGCCTAATTTTCTGATTGCCTGATTTGTTGCAAAAGATGTGTGTGGTTTCATATTGTCATGGTGAATGTCGATCCTTTTCAGATTCTTGTTTGATTTCTTCCACCTTATGGCTTCTCTAAGCTGCTAGAGTGTCTCAATGTACCGCTCGTTGGTCACAGTACAGCCACGCTCCAGAAAATCAAGGAGAATGACACCCCTGTCATTCCAAAAAACAGCCATCATGACTTCTTTTGCTGATTTTTGGCTCTTGAACTTCTTAGGTCGTGGTGAAGAGGTGTAATGCCATTCCATGGATTGATTCTTCGTTTCCGGATTGTAAAGATACGCCCATATTTCATGCCCTGTCACCAGATCAGAAAAAAACGTGTCTTCATTGTCTTCAAACGCTTCCAACAGATCAGAGCAGACTTCCACCCTTCTCTTCTACAAATCGGGTGTCAACTGCTGAGGTACCCACTTTGCATACACTTTCCCACACCCTAAGTCTTCCACCATCTTCTGTATGGCATTGTGACCACTGCCCAGTTGTGCAACAAGTTCACAGATTGTGACTCCTCTCTCCATGCAAATCAATTCATCCACTCGCTGACGATTCGCGTCAGTGGTTGTCAATGATGGCGTCCCACTGCTTGGTTTGTCTTCAATGGTGGTTTCCCCTTCTTTAAAATTATTCATCCATCTGTGCACATTGCTCTTGTCAATGATGTCATCTCTGTAAACATTCTGTAGCCTTTTGTGGATGTCAGACAGCCTGCACCCTTTCTTCGTCAAGAACTCAGTGACGGCACTTTGTTTCTACTTGGAATCCATTATTTACCTGCAATGAAGAAAAAGGGTTACTATAGAGGAAGAGTTGCTCTACCAACACGTGTGATTTGAATGACCTCTGTCAGTTAATAAAAAAGTTATGTCAACTTTTGCATTACTTTTGGTACAACCCGCACATTAATAGATTATTCACAGCAATCAGATTGTGCTACTGAATTGCATTGTACAGTAGTTTGCCATGTAACTACATCTCTCTGAAAACTTGAAAATTACATCAACCTGGACTAGGAATCAAACCAACATCTCCTGATTGCAGTTTGAGCATGCTATCCATTATTCCACTCAGGACAATGAAGTTCTAAGTAACAGAAGCTAAGCAAATATAACTTAGGAATGCAAACAACTTCACATTTCTCTGAAGCAGTCCTATGGTTCCATATAGCATCAAGGTGATTTATGATCTATCTGTTTCTGGATTTATTAATAAAAGAGTCATTGACGCCATGGGAAAGCATAGGATTGCTTCAACTAGCAAAATCTGAAGTCATTTAGTTTAGATTCCCAAGCTATAATTGCTTAGCTTCCATTACTTTGAACTTTGTTGTCCTGGGTGTTGTAACGGATAGCATGCTCATAACAGATATGCGGGTTTGATTCCTGGTCCAGGGCAATGCAATTTTCAAGTTTTCTGAGAGATGTTACATGGTGACCAGTGAAGTACAATGCCATTCAGCAGCACAATCTGACTGCTGTGGATAATCTAGTGAATCCCATATATTTATGAGGAATATTTCTTAATTTCTATGTGTGATGTACAGGGAAAACTAGATGTTAAAGAATGGAAAATGTACACTAAAGTTACATAAAATTTGAACAAATTCACAACAGTTTACAAGATTACATGGGAGTTTAGGTGTTAAGGTCCTTGTAATTAGATAGTTGCTAGATACATTACAGACGATTTAGTTGTTAAGTTTGAAGTTGAATTTCTAAGTCATATTAACAGAAGGTGAGAGAGAGAAGGTATATCTTGAGGAAAAAATCAAAGGACCTAGGGGAAGAGAAAATTTATCCACTGCTAGTAAAAAAGTGCAAGTCGGTTGAAAAAAACAAACAAAAAAACACTAGATACTTAAATCACTATTACCTGTATGTATGCCAAAAACATTCTTAATAGGTTTTTAAATAAAAACATGTTAAATCAAAACTAATTAAGCAAATAATCTCGCGTAAGAATATGAGAATAACTCACTTCTTCTGGATCTGTTCATTTTTCCACACTTTAGTACATTATTTTTTTTGATTGTATGTTCTCCTGAGTAACATAAAAAACAGACAGTCGGAGGAAATAACTTGCTAAAGTGTGGGAAAATGAACAGATCAAGAAGAAGGTGAATTATGGGCATATACATATGCAGTGGCGTAGCCAAAAATTTCTTAAGGGAAGGGGGTTCCACGGGTTTGGTTCATTGGTAAAAGTCCCAGATATACATATATATCGCTTTAAATTCATACTGAATCGTCCAATCGTCCATCAAGGGGGGGGGACCACCCCCTTGGCTACACCTATGTACTTATGAGATTATTTGTTTAATTAACTAGATACTTATTTTCATTCCAAAGAATTTCTGAAAGCATCTGACTTGTTATAAATCCAAAGAAGTGTTTTATGCATAAGTTTGGGACATTTTTATATTCAATCTAATGCAGTCTTTTCTGAACAACATTCTAAAGTTGTGAAAATCTCTCTTTAGGTTTATCAATAAATTCAGTGTAATCGTTAAGTCAGCCATCTCTAATCCATCATCATTTTTGTTGAAAAGGTGAAAGACATAGTCAGAAATGTTCAGTCATTTTATTAAGATTCATTATGTAAGTTATGAATGTTTTTGTGTGCCTTAATATCTGATACTATCTGAGACATCTTGCTTAGTTTCAGTTTAAAGCTATTTTTTCCACAAATAAAATGGATTTCACATTGACAGGTAGAAGTGGCTAGGAAGTAGAATGTGGTAAAGGTTTTTTATGAAGGGTTTTTCAGTAGCTCTAAGTGTTCATGAAAGGAAATGCATTAAAAAGGAAATGCATTCTCCTGTTCATGCAACACTATGGATGTATGGAAAATACTAAACTCTCTTCTGAATTATCCAAAACTGCATGGCATTCTTTTAACTATGCGTTTTCATGATGAAACATTAATCTCAAGGAAGAAATAACGAATGTGTTAAGAGTGAGTGTCACCATTGCACATAAAATTTTCAAGCTAAGGTGTATTGAAAATCACTTTCAGAAGTACAGATGTTGGTATTGTAACTCTTTGATTTTATATAGTCAGATTATGTTCTTATTGTTGTAGTTACTTTTTGTGCATTTAAAATATGTATTTCTTTCAGTGTTCAGAAAAAAATAGCACAATATTGTATTTATGTTGTTTTATTTCTATTCTGTTGTATTTTTTTTCTGTTGTTGATGAATGCATAAATGTTGGACAACAAATTAAACATATATTGCAGCCATATATGTGAGTACTTTGGGTTGCTTTAGTTAAACATATTTGACATTGCATTCCTCTCTGCTGAGTATCAGAAAATTAAAAAAAACTTTTTTGTTCAGATGCCATTAAATTTACTAATTCATTCAAGCATTAATCATATTAATTGTTATTACAGATTTCAAATCAGTGAGTCATGAATTGGGAGGTTAGGAATGTTTTGCATAATTCCTGGGTCATTTGATGTTTTTATTTAAATGCACAGATGCATATACACTGAAGAGCAATTGAATTAGAAACAGCTGGCGTTATGCAAATGTGGCACCGTGGGTGGCCCTGTAATTGAAAATGACATGACGTATGCAGCTATCCGACAATATAAGGAGTGATGCGACGGGAATCAGTAAGAGACGGACGCAGTATGGGTAAGATGAAGGATCTAAACGCATTTGATCGTGGGCAAATTGTCAGGGCCCGACTAATGGGTCACTCCATATCGGAAGTCGTGTAGGCACTGGGATTTTCACGAGCCACTGTGTTACAAGTGCACCCATGAGTACATTGAATCCGGTAAAACCATCCCTGCAAGGGCCAACTGCCATGGACAACAGAGTGTGGATGAGCGGGATCATCGTCGGCTAGCTCGCATTGTAACAGCGGATAGACGGGCTACAGTGCAAGAAATCACTTGGAAATTTAACGCTGGTGCACAAAAACGTGTAAGCAGCCACACCATCCAGAACCATCTCCTCGCTATGGGGTACAGAAGCCATCGTCCCACGAGGGTACTGCTACTGACCGCA
This sequence comes from Macrothele yani, assembly GCA_039090855.1. Lineage (NCBI taxonomy): Eukaryota > Metazoa > Arthropoda > Arachnida > Araneae > Macrothelidae > Macrothele > Macrothele yani. The sequence goes on from CM077011.1 coordinate 155,073,093, forward strand.
CATCACAGGGTAGCATGGGTGCGGGAACATCACCACTAAACCCTAGACATGTGGGAATATGTTGCCTGGACTGATGAGTTGAGATTCACGTTGGTACGTGCGGATGGCAGGATACGTGTATGGCACAAACCACATGAAGTGATGGATCCTTCTTGCCAGCAGGGTACTCTTCAAGCTGGTGGGGGAGGCATTCTCATCTGGGGACTGTTTACGTGGACTGAAATGGGACCCCTGGTACGTGTGACATCGTCCCTCACAGGTCAATGTTACCGGGATATCCTGTATGACCATTTGCTCCCGTTTGTGCGTCTTCAACATCCCACTGGGGACCTCATCCTGCAACAAGACAATGCACCGTGCCATCGCTCCTGAATTGTATCCGAATGGTTGGATGACCACTCCACCGACGTGACCTTGCTTCTTTAGCCAGCTAGGTCACCTGACCTCAATCCCATCGAACACATCTGGGATGCCATCGAGAGAGATATTCGAGGCTCTGACCCCCTCCATCAAATCTTCGTGAACTGTGGGAGCTTGTTCATAGGTCGTGGATCCGTATGTCTTCCCAACTTTTCCAGTGCCTTATCGAGTCCATGCCAAGACGAATCGCCGCTGTCATCAGGGAGAAAGGTGGTGCTACACGTTACTAGACAGGTATCTCTAATTCAGTTGCTCTCCAGTGTATACTTGGACTTAAAATTCAAGGGTATTCTATAAAAACATATATAGCTGCCAGTGTATGTAAAATGCATTGAAAATTGGCGGACGTGCAAATTTTTCCAATGCGAAAGACTATCCCAATATTTACTTTTGCCGTTGGTAAGCCACAATATGTAAATTAGTATTACATTAAAAAGGTGCAAGTCTACTTGCATCTTGTAGCTGTTTTAGGCAAGTTTTGCTTTTTTGTCAGTGACATTTTGAGCTAGTTGTATTGTTACAGAGATTTAATACAAGAATTTTAAGCAAAAATATTAAATCTCATTCGCAACATTTCTTTTCCTTTCATGTTCCATTCTTCTTTGTTCTGCAAGCCTGGAAAGGTAGTACCTTTTTCACGTTATCAGGAAATAGAAATTTCCAGAGAGTGCCAGTCTATCAAGTCTTAAAATTTCCTTGCACAAGGGTCTCACAATGAGTAAGGCCATTGAAGTCTTGTCTTTGTCTCGTAGCCGCATCTGAAATTGTCAAATGCAATTAGCACTTTTCGGCATGTATGTTCAAATTAACCGAAGGATATGCTGAAGTGACCATTTTTCAGCTTTGAAGCTTTTGTCTTGGAATGTGGCCCTTTTAATCCGTGGGAGTAGAGTATTGCTGTGTGGTTTGGAAAGCGAGGGTCATCTCTCGCCTGGGGCGAGGTGGTAAAGAAAATGGCAATCAGCTTGGGGAGAGAGGATGGGTGAGTCGTGAAGGAAGCCAGAGGGCTTGGTCCGGGACACAACGTTCTTAGCAGTGGGGAAAATAGGTTTTCCCAATGGAGGGAAGGAAAGGCGTTGGAAATTATCAATAGCACGTATACATAAGGAGTGGAAATATTTGATATTGCTCACAACAAGCAGAACAACAGAAGCTATCAGGACAATCTTCACAGAAGTAAGTAGGAATAAATCGTTTTTAAAAGGTAAAGAAGTATTCCATGAGTAGTGTAGCGTCCTCCTCAGAACATTTTGCTCTTTTGTTGTTTCCATCACATTGGTGTTAGCTTGCCGAACTCTAACTACGAACCCCAAGATGAAAAAGTCTATTATCTTTGTCGTCAACTATGCGGTACATATTTAATATTACCAACCAAGCAACAAAGAAATGGTTCGATAGAAGTAGGTCAGTCCCAGATAGAAGTTCCCAGAGCATTGAATGTTCCACGAAATGTCCTTTCAAGACTGTAGAGGCAGTTCAAAAGACAAGAAACGTTCGTCCTCGACGAGGACAAGGGCATCCTACAGCCACATCTGCTGCAGACAATCGCTATACGAGTCTGATTAACAGACATAACAGAGAGATGTCTTCTAGGCAACTCCCTTTGGAGCTTGCAGAAGTTACAGGAATGAAGGTTTCAAGGCATACTGTTTGTTGTAGGCTTTGTGAACAATGCCTTTATTCAAGGAGACGAGTTATTTGAATCCCTCTAACTTCCACTACCCAGGAGGCTCATTTGATGTGCAGAAGGAGATGAAGAATTTTTAACTCTTTTGAATCTTGTTTGAATTTGCATTGTTTCTGTTCATGTTAATTGTTTTTCTTCCTGCCATAGAAGGTACATAAATCACATCCTTAATTAAGCATTTGAAAGTAATTACACTGCTCGACATAGAAATTGCTCCACCCAGAAGAAGGTGTGCTATAAACATGCAAATCACAAGGCCAGTGTATCCACTCGAGATATGCAAATGATGTTAAACCGGAGCTGATGACGTCACACGTTCATGAGATAAAGGTGCCAGTAGTAACAGGGATGGTAATGTGTGGTCATTGGTGGAAATGTTGCGGACGTTTCAGATTTGTTGTTTGTGCTAGGAAACTGTTCAGCTAACGTCGAAAATGCTAGGTATATGCCATCGGCAGGTTTATCGCCATTTAGATGTGTTTCAGAGAGGAAGAATTGTAGGCCTGTGTGAAGCAGGATGATCTGCACGTCATATCGCTGTGCATGTGCAACAAGATGCATGAACTATTGGATGCTGTTGGCACCAGTGGCTACAGAAAGGTTCTTTCGCGTGTCAGAGTGGCAGTCCGACACACGAGCATGCTTGACCAGCAGATCGTTCGACACACTCGTTCATCACCAGAATTCACTGCAGCTAATATTTCATGTGCTGTGTCATCGGTCAATGACATCACCATAAGAACCTGAACTGTAAACCGAAGGTTACATGTGGCAAACCTGTGCGGTAGGCAACCTTTACGTCAACTGCCATTGATCATAGTGCTCGTCTGGCGTGGTGCCAAAGTCATGCGTACTGGGGTTACGAACGGACCACTGTGGTCTTCAGTGATGAATTCAGCTTGTGTCTGGGTGCTGACAATCAACTGATCCGTGTCTGGAGATACCTTGGTAAGTGGACGGATCCCGGTTTCGTTCACGACCGCCACACCGCCCGTCATCATGGTATCGATGATGAGCATCCGCCTGTACCGTCAAGATACTGACTCAACAGGGCTTGACGGAGCTCACTTGGCGCGTTTACTAACGTAAATGCTATGTTAATAACCCCGGTCTAAGAGCCACCGTCTCGGACCAGGGCCGGCTCGGAGTCTACGAGCCTGAGCCTGCCACGTCCCCGCTTCCAAAAGGAGTCTGATCGCCAAAGATCACAGCGGTATTTCCCCCACTATAAGCTTGTTTTGTGTCATCGCTTAGTTAAAATTTTTACCCATTTTCACGATTTCTTTTCCAAATAACGGGATACAGTCGACTTATTTCCTTACCTACTACAATTTGAATATGTCAGCATAAACAATGGGAGTAATTTTTACATGATTTATATAGGCGCGAATGTTGACCTAATTCGTGTACACACACACAAAGAAACCAAATCTGGAAAATATAACTAAACAAATGAAATGACGTACATAATCATACATTCCTCTGTTAATTTTTTAATCAGAAACATAACAGCAGCTTGAGAAATTGATTTTCAGTACGCAATTTTAATATCGGGAATGAAGATAACAGAAAGTTATCTCACTCGACTTTTCATTCCGTTATTTTTGACTGTTTCAATTTTACTTCAGAAATGAGAGATGAGGTAATAAACACTAATTTCTGAAATAGAAAAAAAAAATCAATATTACATTGATCACTTTTGTGAAAAGTAGGAAAAATTGGTAAAGTATTTATTTCTGGAAGGCTTTCCCAGAGTGCATTTACTTTACATGTATACTATTTACTGTAATGATCAAATTAGTTTTCTCTCCCCCTCCTTCTGTTTACCTATTCTGCACTAATATTCTTCTTTTTTGTCAGAAATTGTTCTCAATGAGATACATGTAATGCAGTGTTAACTACTTATATGTTAAGCATTTAGGAATACTTCATATAGGATACCAGGACAATGAGAATGCGGGAAAATTTTGTATGCAACATTCCGACCAATTGCTTGTCATGACACAAACTGATTTACTATTTTACTTTTCCTGCGCTGGTCTATATATTTTGAAGCACTTACTAAATGTTTGGGCTCTAAAGAGTTTCTGTCTAACAGCCTCAAAACAAAACCACACAAAAGAAATTTGAATAAATACACAGCCATTCCAAATAAATATTCACGCATCACCTGGATTCTTCTTGTCACCTTTACATAGGGCATGTGGGGAAAATTGGCCCTCATCCACTTAATAAAAATCATGTGAAGTGTCACTGATGCATAAAAATTACACACATCCATGCAAAGATATGTTAAGACGATATGGCAAATATATATGAAACTATGTTTAAGACTGGATGTCGTGTTATACATATCCCTTCAAACACAATTTCACAAAATTCACACAAGATTTGGGTTTTCCGTCACCTTCTCAGACGACATCTGGGAAAATTATTTCATTCTTACGATCCCCCACTTAACAAAAATCATGTGGAGTGTCACTGATACCTAAAACATACACACATTCATATGAAGGTCTGTTAAGTGGATACAATAATACATACACACATCCATATAAAAGTCTGTTAAGTGGATATGACAATTATACAGGGTGCTTCATAAAGAAGTATAAAGTTTCCAGATGCTGTAAAACAGTAACAGTTGAAGACACGGACCACAACTGCTAACCGTTAGGTAGATGTACTCATAAAGTTTGTGCCCCGCTGTACTGAGGGAAGTGATGTAGGTGATAGCGCGCGTGTCACGTGACTAGTCAGTAGATGAACATCTTCCTCACCGATGGATTGGACGAGCCGCAGACTACAACATGCCACTGACCCATGGCCACCCAGAAGTCCTGACTTAACACCTTGTGACTTTTTCCTGTGGGGGTACGTGAAGGACAAGGTATTCGCCCCTCCCCTTCCTGTTGATCGAGCGGAGCTGAAACAGCGTATCACAGCCACTATCACTGCACTTGATTCAGATATCTTGCCTCGCGTTTGGGCGGAAATGGATTAACGGCTTGATGTGTGTCGTGTGACTAAGGGTGCATACATAGAACATCTGTGACTGTCTCTAAAAAAAACTTGAAACATTCCCCTACAATTCTGTTGCAGATAACAAAATATCTTACATTGTTCTTGTTTTATTGTGCGTTGAAACTGTTTACTTCTTTATGAATCACCCTGTATATTATGAAATTAAGTTTGAAACTGAGTGTTATTTAATACGAATACATATCGCTTTATGCACATCCAAGAAACACTGATAAAACAACTAAAATTACACTGTCACTACTGAAATCAAAGCGACCGCTCTACTCTCGTCAGGGCCGCCCCGGTGGCGCAGTGGTCTAAGCGATGGCCTCTGATCATTCGTCCGAAAGGGGTCCGGGCTCGAATCCCGGTGAGGCATGGATGTTGTGTTTGTCTTACGGCACTGGCTCTCTCCCTTCCCTGGAACCAGTGACCCTAAATTAGGGACGGGCGACTGCTTATAGCCCATTGAGTTGCTCACAGTGGTCGTTAAACCTCCAATCAAAAAAAAAAAAACCTCCAACCAAAAAAAACGCAGTCTCTCGTCCTGATCGTACGGACTCTTCTAGTGACGTCACAACGCAAACTTTGCTCCACGTTCAGGTCCGGGAGAAATCTAGCTTGGCCCTGCTCGGAACCGTGTACGGGTAGCGCGAATTGGGGTCGTACGCGACGGACCATGCTATCGAGCACCTCTGGGAGATTTGTTCGCGCGGACAATTTTCCTTTTGCTTTCTAGGCACAAGGCCTTAAATCCATTTCAATGGCACAGTAAAAAACTGTTGCAATCACATTAAAAACAAATTTCACATGATATTTAAACACAGCGACAAAGATATTCATTTTGGCGTTTCACAGTTTTCGTGGGATCTCAGTGCCGTCTCCTGCTATCTTTGATGAATTGTTACTCCTCTCGGCTTCTTTCGTTCCCCAGTTCCTGTCTAAGACTTGGACAATCCGAGTCTTAGACCAGGATGTGCGGTGTTCAGCTTTAGCTGGAATCTCTCATTTGCCTTGCTGCAGTTGGCTTCATTGGGAGAGTTCCAGTGTTTGTGCCCTGCCTGGCCGCAGCGGGCACAGCTCTGGAATATCGTAGGGCACTTAACCATTCCCAAGCCCGTTGTATTAGAGCAACAGGTGTCTCTTGGGAATTCTTGGGTAGTGAGAACTCTCCATGCAATGTTGACCTTGCCTTTTTTCAGTAAGGTTCTAAAGCCCACCGGGCCGCCCCGGTGGCGCAGTGGCCTAAGCGATGGCTTCTGATCATTCGTCCGAGAAGAGTTCGGGTTCGAATCCCAGTGAGGCATGGATGTTGTGTTTGTCTTACGGCCCTAGCTCTCTCCATTCCCTGGTACCAGTGGCGCTAAATTAGGGACGGGCTACTGCTTGTAGTCCACTGAGTTGCTCACTGTGGTTGTTTTAGACACACTTCCGGTAGCCTCCTGGTTCATTCGCCCAGTGAGTTTCTCCACTGTAGCGTGTTGGTCAGCCCCCACGCACTTTCGCAGCCGACGTTCACCTTTGGGGGGGGGGGGTGGAGGTTTAACGACCACCGTGAGCAACTCAATGGGCTATAAGCAGTCGCCCGTCCCTAATTTAGGGTCACTGATTCCAGGGAAGGGAGAGATCCAGTGCCGTAAGACAAACACAACATCCATGCCTCACCGGGATTCGAACCCGGACCCCGTTCGGACGAATGATCAGAGGCCATCGCTTAGACCACTGCGCCACCGGGGCGGCCTTTCACATTTCACATGAATGGCGCGTGGTGCTCCGCAGTTTTCACGTCGCTCATTCGCAATGGTGCCATTTCTCCAATCACGATACACTTCAAGCACAGCGGCACGCGAGCAGTTCACAAATTGCGCTGTTTCAGAAATACTTCTACCCTTGGCCCGAAAGCCGATAATCATCCCTTTCTGCAAATCTGATGAATCGCTCCTTTTATCCACAACAGCAACGAGTGATATGTTTTCAGATCATAGATCATGTGTAGAGGATTTTAGGAAGGGAGTGTCTGACCCCTTCTTAAAATCCAAACCTTAGAAATAGGAGCCGTGGCGCCAGTGGTCTAATGGATGGCCTCTGATCATTCGTCCGTAAGGGGTCCGGGTTCGAATCCCGGTGAGGCATGGATGTTGTGTTTGTCTTACGGCACTGGCTCTCTCCTTTCCCTGGAACCAGTGACCCTAAATTAGGGACGGGCGACTGCTTATAGCCCATTGAGTTGCTCACGGCGGTCGTGAGCAACTCAATGGGCTATAAGCAGACCTCCAATAAAAAAAAAAGAAATAGGAAGCTAGGAGAGTTGGGCTAGAGTGCCCGATAGGAAAGTGACACGGAAGCGAGGTAGAAAGGGGAAGGAAGACTTCCTTATTTATTACCGGGGGCCACTACCCAGAGTCCGACTGCTTAACGTGCCCATCCGACGCACGGCGGGTATTTTAGTGGTTCGAGCGTTTGTACCTGCCCAGGATCGAACTTGAGGTCATCCCTATGACAGAAACGAACGCTGACCACTAGGCCACCCGCGGCCCATATGTTTTCAGAATGATGATCATATGTAGAGGATTTTAGGAAGGGAGTGTCTGACCCCAGGTCTTAAACAACCCTTAGAAATAGGAAACTAGAAGATTTGGGCTAGAGTGCCCGATAGGAAAGTGACACGGAAGCGAAGTAGAAAGGGGGAGGAAGACGCCTTAATTTATTATTGGGAGGCCAGTACCCGGGGTCCGACGGCTTAACGTACCCATCCGACGCACGGCGGGTATTTAGCGGATCGAGCGTTCGTACCTTCCCGGGATCGAACCTGAGGCCCTTCCCGTGGCAGTCAGGAACGCTGCCCACTCGCCCACCCGCAGCCTATATATGTTTTCAGAATGCCTACAGTACACCTTATATACCCTCCAAGCCAGCTCACGACACGTGTCTGCTTTCATTGGTTACGCGCTGTTTACGTCAAAAGTAGGAGGTGGTCACAATAATGTGAATCGACTGTGTATAACATTATACGGTATTACTAATATAAAGGGCCAACTTAGGGTGGTGCTGCTGTACCGGGCAGAATTTTGTGGTTGTGTCTGTAAAAGTTTAGAGTATTTTTTTTTTTTTTTTTTTTGATTGGAGGTTTAACGACCACCGTGAGCAACTCAATGGGCTATAAGCAGTCGCCCGTCCCTAATTTAGGGTCACTGGTTCCAGGGAAGGGAGAGAGCCAGTGCCGTAAGACAAACACAACATCCATGCCTCACCGGGATTCGAACCCGGACCCCTTACGGACGAACGATCAGAGGCCAGCGCCTTAGACCACTGCGCCACCGGGGCGGCAAAGTTTAGAGTATATAAAGAAAAAAATCCTTATGAGTATTGCAATTTAAGACAATGAGCGATGATGATGATTGGAGACGATGAAAGATCTTGCGATCATTGGAACAATAAAAAACATCTCAATAGAGAACTGTTACAATTAAACGCAAAAAGAAGCATTGTTTTTGTCATAGACTTTTGGATCAACATGCAGGACTGTTAATTTATATTTTATACCATGAAAAACCACAAAATCCAGCGCGCGCACACACACACACACACAAACACTCAGAAAGAAAAAAAAGCTCTTGTGGAAGTGTCAACATATATTTCTGCACCGAGCTTCATGCACTCTAAAGCTGGCTCTGATTATATACGGTACAAAGGGAAATATTACAAGAAATCAGGTAGTTATCTAACAGGTTTCAATTTAATAACAGAGACATGATTTGTAGTTTTAGAAAATACCTACAATTGCAAGAAAAAGGAAAACCTAAGTTACATCTGCAGCTGAAGTGAACTTTGTAAACCATTGCTGCGTCTTGTAGCGAATGTGAAAGGAGATCTTCTCAGACGAAAATGATATCACCCCTGTTAGGTCTTCTCTTCAATAACAACAGTAACCTCATTTTTTTCATAAAAATTGTTGGGCCTCTCCAAACCCAGTTTTATCGTAGAAAATACTTCCAATTGTGCAGGACCGTGGAGATCGAGATTGGGCCTCAGTGCAATAAAATCCCCCCCCTCGGCTCCTCAACTAACTACATAATCCATATTTCCGTTTCCTCACCTACCCCACACCCACCATTCCCCCACTTCCCGACTGGTTGCAACTTTTCAATAATTTTTTTGCGGTGGATAATTTTTCATATTCTCCCCTCCGTAAACAAACCCTCGAACCCTCCCTTTCGAGAAAAGAGTTTTTTTCAGAAAACTCTTGAACGCCATCTACTGACAGACATTCTTATTTTTCTTAGTACTTTTTCATAATCATCACATTTTTCACCTTTCATTTTTAGAGTGTAATATAAGTCTAAAGATGCAGCCTCCGGGAAAGTATCCACAAAAATTTCTCTTGAGTAAACATTAAATTTTGTGTTTTCTCTTTTAAGTTGCCGCTGTAACGGGACGACTTCATCGGAATAAAGGAAAATAAACGCAGTCGGAATTACGCACAAAGACACTATATTCATTTATAAAAATTTCCGTAATGCGAAAACAATGAGTTGAGCATAAAATGAAAAGACAAAAGATGCCGGCTTCTGGTGGGAAACACAAAGTGACAAAATCCACATATTGAAAACTGTCTGCAGCCTTTGATGACTAGCAATAACGTTGTATATCATACACAATGGTCTGTGTCGGCGAGTAGCAAAGCTACATTGTGAACCCGATGTGTGGTGTCGGCGTGTCGTTGGAAAGGAAAGAAAAAATGAAAAACGTAATATGGAGAGCTCGTTTGATTTGCCGCAGGTAACCCACGCACGTGTTGCAGTTAGCCTGGGAACTCGAGTAACATTGTAACGCTTCGTTTTTTTCTTTTTTATTATATTTAAAGCAAGTTTTGAATTTATTACATTTTTTACATTTATGACATAAATTACGCATTTTGCGCGTAACTTCCCAACCCTGGTGACGGCATAGCTGGAAAAATATTCGGACACCATAAAATAATAATTAGAAAAAAATCACTTTAGAAACGGGCTCTGGGCCCCAGTGCTACAACACCGCCCCCCCCCTCTCGTTAGGCCTGCAATTGTAGCTCCTTCAAGGACACCATTTCAGAGTGGATATGAAAAACGAAGAGTGAATGAGAGCGGTAGAAATATCTTAAGTTGTTCAACAAAATTTGGAGTGTATTTTAGCATTAAAACGCAGTTCCATTTGCGTTCCTTAATACAGTTTAATCTAACACAAATTTTATTCCATTTGTGGGTAAGCTTGACATAGATTTTAACTTCAGCATTTTTGCTATGTATTATGAAACCGTTACGGAATGCTAGTTTCCTAATATAAAAATTTAACATAATATGAGCATATTGTACCATGCAACAGTAATAAGGGTTAAAGAGCAATTTTCAAAAACTGATTCGTTTGATATTAAGTCAACCCTCCTCCATTTTTCAGGGACTTACGTTTGAGAGTTCCTGCACTTTTTTCTCTGAAAGGTTGTGTTAAATATGAAATAAACCCACATTTAAAATTTCAAAATTTCGGGAAATACTTTTAATCCCATTGGTAAGTTAGGTAATATGGACAATTAAAACTGGTAGAATACTACAAAAATGTGCAGTATTCTACAGTGTTGACGAAGGACAAAGAGTGAAACAGTATTTCTATGGCATTAGATATTTGGCTTTTAATGGTGATGAAATTGGTGTAATAATAAATATAATAACGCCGTCTATGCACGATATACCCTTAGGGCTCAACTGATTCGTTTGATATTAAGTCAACCCTCCTCCATTTTTCAGGGACTTACGTTTGAGAGTTCCCGCACCTTTTTCTCTGAAAGGTTGTGTTAAATATGAAATAAACTCACATTTAAAATTTCAAAATTTCGGGAAATACTTTTAATCCCATTGATAAGTCAGGTAATATGGACAATTAAAACTGGTAGAATACTACAAAAATATGCATTATTCTACAGTGTTGACGAAGGACAAAGAGTGAAACAGTATTTCTATGGCATTAGATATTTGGCTTTTAATGGTGATGAAATTGGTGTAATAATAAATATAATGACGCCGTCTATGCACGATATACCCTTAGGGCTCATCGTGGAACCTTTAGTTCTGTTTAATAAAAACATACACTGAGTAAATTTACACTGAGTTTATTTTTATTAAACCGAACTGGAGGTTCCACAGTGAGCCACCGTGGCTTTAGTGTACAGTATATCGTGCATAGACCGCGTTTTTTTTTTTTTTTTTTTTTTTGATTGGAGGTTTAACGACCACCGTGAGCAACTCAATGGGCTATAAGCAGTCGCCCGTCCCTAATTTAGGGTCACTGGTTCCAGGGAAGGGAGAGAGCCAGTGCCGTAAGACAAACACAACATCCATGCCTCACCGGGATTCGAACCCGGACCCCGTTCGGACGAATGATCAGAGGCCATCCCTTAGACCACTGCGCCACCGGGGCGGCATTATTTTATTGTTATAGTTACTTTGCACGAGGATTGTGTTTTAACCAAAATGGGATCAGTTTTCTCAGAATTTTTTTTTTCAATTCAAACGGTGCTGCTGCAAACCAATGATGAGCCGCCCCGATGGCGCAGTGGTCTAAGCGATGGTTTCTGATCATCGGGTTCGAATACCGGCGAGGCATGGATGTTGTGTTTGTCTTACGGCACTGGCTCTCTCCCTTCCCTGGAACCAGTGGCCTTAAATTAAGGACGGGCGACTGCTTATAGCCCTTTGAGTTGCTCACGGTGGTCGTTAAATCTCCAATCAAGAAAAAACAATGATGTGTATTTGCAGAAATATGGTATCCGCAGACAAAGTGATATTATAACATACATATCCTAATATATAATTTTCTAGAGTCATCCTCCGTGCCATTTTTTAAGTCATCATAGCAACAACCGAGAAACAAATGTTTGTGACGCCACGCTTTGCTTTTCGTGTTTTCGTGTAGGTGACGTCATCACATACAATAATGGCCTTAAATTAAGGACGTCACATACACGCGCACAGTCTACGCGTATATGACTTTGTTTTGTTGTCATAGCAGCAAAGAACACAGCTGCTGCCGTGACGTCATCTAATCCAAATCATTTTCACATGGCCGCCCCGGTGGCGCAGTGGTCTAAGGCGTTGGCCTCTGATCATTCGTCGGAAGGGGTCCGGGTTCGAATCCCGGTGAGGCATGGATGTTGTGTTTGTCTTACGGCACTGGCTCTCTCCCTTCCCTGGAACCAGTGACTCTAAATTAGGGACGGGCGACTGCTTATAGCCCATTGAGTTGCTCACGGTGGTCGTTAAATCTCAAAAAAAAAAAAAAAAAAAAAATTCACATGACGTCAGAGATGCGTTTACGTCACACGGTCAACTCTTTAGAGATTCGAAAACTTTACGTCAGGAATTTTGGTTCTATTTCATATAGGGTATGTAAATAATAATAATAATAAATTTTATTTTTTGCAGCCTACAATGTAACAGCAAAAAATAAAATTCTTTATTATTATTATTTTTATTCCCTTGATATGCTTTACTACGTTGTTTAACAGAAAAAGACGAACATTTATATTCTGGTGTTCAAATTGTGCTCTCCGTAACCGTTCCTGTTTAATGTTTTGTTTACATCTTTTTTCTTTCGTTTGAAGTTAAGAGTTGTTGTTTTTTTTTTTTTTCGGGTGTGTGCGATTCGAAGTCATTTAATTCATATTGTGGTTCATTTGTCTCAAAACATCGACTTTGGTTTGCGTGAGTTTTAACAACAACACTGCAAATATGCCTCCTAAACGGAAAAAATCTGCTGAGGGAGTAGCTTTCCAGAAGGAAGCAGCAAAAAGACGAAAGGCGGAGCAAGAAAGGGCCCGTCGGGAAAGTATGTCTGCTGTGCAAAGAGAATACGCTTGGAATCGTCATCGCGTAGCAAATGTAACTCCTCAGAAAATTGAACGAAGTAGGGAACGTCACCGAATTGCAAACATATCGTCAGAACAAATCGCACAAAGTCGCGAACGACATCAGATTGCAGACATGTCACAATCGCAAATATTACGCCAGAGACGGTGTTGCAATCCGCCAACAAAATCCACGAACTAGAAACCAAGCTGTTCTTGACGCAGCTAACGTTGTACAACCAAATGTAGACGCTCATAACTGTGGTTCCATGGACAGTATTTGCGAATTTTGTCATGCAAAACATTTTGCAGCGAACAGCCATCTGAAAAATTTTTACGCAGTGCTGTCATAAAGGCAAAGTAAAATTAGATGCTATAAGATCAGCCCCTGTTATTCAGCAATTAACGAAAGAACAGCATCAACATTCGAAAAATTTCATGGACAACATAAGATCAATAAATAGCGCTATACGGTCCCTGTTGTTTCCGAATTAAGGTGGACGTCAAGTAATTTTGCTTCCTATACTTCCAATGGAAAAACTTCTATACACATTTTCTTCACAATTAATGCGTTCCCAAGGATGAAAATTTGAACATCGATTAAAATACAGTAGCTTCATATTGTAACTTGGAATACTTAATATTTTCTAAAAAATAACCATAATTATATTAAAAATCAATAACTTTTCCTTTGGTGGCGTTAAAATCAGAAAAAAGATGGCGCGACCTGTACTTTGATGACGTCAGTAGACAAATAAATGTTGGATTGCATAATTATGGTTATGCTTTAGAAAATATTAAGTATTCCAAGGTATAAAATGAAGCTATTTTAATCGATGTTCAAATTTTCATCCTTGGGAGCGCATTAATTGTGAAAAAATGTGTACAGAAGTTTCTCCATTGGAAGTATAGGAAGAAAAATTACTTGACGTCCACCTTAACGGACCATCGAGCAGGAGCTTTGCACCCAGCAAATGGGGACCAGAGAAAGTTTGCTCAACTGTATATATTGCATCCAGAAGAGGCTGGTGATCAAAGAATGAGGATTAGGGAAAGCGGCCTGTGCAATCCAAATCTGATGCAAGAGTGCAATCCAAGTCTGATGCACTTTCATGACTCAAAATAATCCTTTTGCTGACGCATATAAAATGCTTCATGGAGTTGAACAAGAAAGCATTAATGATGCCGCTCTGCATGACGTTGAGCCTGTAAAAATAGTTCACGGAAAAGAACAGGGGAAATTGATACAGGGTTCACAGTCAGTGTATACGAAAAATGTGTTGCAGGAAGTGTTGACGATATAGGGACTAAAGGTTTTACAAAACACATAACAAACAGACAGCCCGTCGTATCAAATACCATAACCGACTGTTTGGGAAATTTTCAGAAAGCTGCGAGCCAACGTCGCCATCTATTGACGTGTAATTCAAAAACTCTGAATAAATGTCTATAATTTCTGTACCATACATTTTATTTCCCCCGTCATTATTGACGGGCTTTCATCTAGTTTATCACTAAACTTCTCCATTTACAGAGATCTTGACGCACAACTCGGGCTTCACTGACATCTATCACAGGACGCACAACTCTGGCTTCACTGACATGTATCACAGGTCACAGAAAAGGTCCATTGAGAAAAAAGATTTGTTTGAAACAAAATAATTTTCTTGAGCTGTTTTGTTGATTTATTTTGCTGCTTTTGCAAAACTCCATCGGAACTGCTTTGTTGGCAAAACAAAATAATTTCGTTGGCTATATTTTGTTAATTCAACTATATGGAGGTGCACTGAGAAAAAAAGTTAGTTTGATAATTTTGTTGAGCTGTTTTATCGAATTATTTTGTTGCTTTAGCAAAGCTCCATCGGAATTGTTTTGTTGGCAACACAAAATTATTTCGTTGGCTGTATTACCAGACTACCACAGATCTTAATATTTCCGACATATTTTTATGCTAGTGCTTATTTGTGTTACTTTGGTTGGATTCAGTGATAATCTGGCCTCACTTTGTAGACTCACAATTACAATGAACACGATAGAATCCGCATTTTATTATATGCACAGGAGCACGTATTAAATTTAAACCGAGGTTTCTAATAAAGCAATAATAATACATTTCTTATGACGGCTTACGGTTCCTGATCGCAAATAAAAAATTGCACGTGAAATAATGATCAGAGTTGTAATTTATGTATAGAGCTTGATTTAATGTATAGGTTATACACTGGTGTGCAAAAATTAAGGACGAACAGGAGAAATTAGCATAACAGCGGAACGAGCAGGCAGAATGGACCGAAAGACCACTCACGAGATAGACTAGGGTCCGGTATGGTAGGGCATGCGCATATATGCAGCATGACGTGGGGTCGGGGGGTCGGAAGGGTATAAAGCACACGGGTGGTGTACGCTCAGCAATTCGGTGAAAGCTATTGCTCAGTTTACATCGGTTTGAACGACGTCGAGTTGCTGCCACCGTGTGATATGGCCAACAGGCTATCCAGTAGACGACATCTGGATGATTTTATCCGAGGTCGCGTCATTGGAAAGTTGGTCGAAGTGTGACTAGTGTGGCCGAGGAGTTCGGGATCGCTCACAGCATCGTTTCACGAGCTTGGAGAGCATTTCAAACGACAATAACAACTGTTCGAGAGTTTAGCAGTGGTCGTCCACGAGTAACCACGGCGGCGAACGACCGGTATATTGTCCTACAGGCGAGAAGAGACAGACGGCGGACAGCGGAAGAAATCGCAAGGCACATGCAACAGACAACTGGACGTCCGTTATCGCGTTTTACCGTGGCCAGGAGGCTGCACAAGGTGGTCTATTTGCACGACGACCAGTACGGTGTGTGCCATTAACGCCTGCTGATCGGAGACGGCTGTTTCATTGGTGCCAGGAACACAAGAACTGGACATATCAGCAATGGGGTCTAGTTCTCTTTACCGATGAGAGCCGATTTAGTCTGACGAGCGATTCTGGACGTATACACATCTGGAGAGAGCAGGGAACACGCAATCACACCTCCAACATCATCGAAAGGGACCGGTCTGGAGGTGGCGGAGTTCTCGTTTGGGGCGGTATCATGCTTGGTAGCCGTACTGACCTCCACATCTTTCAAGGAGGTTCAGTCACTGGTGTCCGCTATTGTATTGAGGTTCTCCTGCCTCACGTGCGTCTGTTTAGAGGTGCTGTGGGTCCTGAGTTCCTCTTCATGGACGACAACGCTACACCTCATCGTACAGTGGCTGTCGCAGAGCTGTTGGAGAGTAAAGATATTCAACGCATGAATTGGCCCGCAAGGTCCCCGAACCTAAATCCAATCGAACACGTGTGAGATCTTCTCGGGAGACGCTTGGCAGAACGTCACCAGCCGCCAGCAACATTTCCGCAGCTGCGATTGGCGCTACAAGAGGAATAGGCCGCGATGCCTCAACAGCTCCTTGATCATATCCCCTTCTAAAGACTGGATTTTTCTTGGCAGCCGCCTGTCACATGGACGTTTCTGTCTTCTGTCCAGTTGTGCTCGAAGCTACCTTTTCAATAAAGTGCCTTTTTACCCTTTGGATTCCTTGTTTGGACGGTTTTGCTCACTTGTCCCATATTCTTACATCTTGGGGATCTTACGGTATGATTTGAGTCGATGTGGAGCACTTCTGCACGACGTTACATTCGAAAAACCTTGTCTCGTCCTTAATTCTTGCACGCCAGTGCATGTATATACAGTGTGTTTCAAAATTCTTGCGGCAACCAAAGATTGCATGGTAATAGTACCCTGGAACATATGGAAAGTTAAAAAAATTATTACGATTTTTTTTTGTCTGACCAAAAATATCAATAATTTGTTTCATCAAAAAACTAAGGAAAACATTTAAAAAGAAATCGGATTTAGAAACATGTTGCATACGCACCAAAACAGTGTCAATACATCGTTATGTCAAGTACAAATCATCCGTGAACATTCCAGAAGGTAATAAACCTACCTTCAAATGCTGAATTCGCAGATAAAAATACCCTTGCAAGAGCAGGTACAGCCGTGTGGTAGCACGCATAGTTCCAAAACTAAAGATCTCAGTTTCGAATCCGCTCTGTGCGTGTTCTCTAGCTTTGAAAAAATTTCCTCTTGACGTAACACCGTCACGAGGAAAGTAAATACGGCGGGGGAAAAAATGGCGGACACTCAGGGTCGAAGGGCACCGGCAAAGTGTTGCTATTGGAAAAAAGTTTAGAGACAAAGTGGCCTTGCTACATAACTCTAAATTTTGTTGGAGCAAGAAATTACTGTGTCACGATAACAATGTGTTTGGTTGCAGCAACAAAACGTTTTATCACGATAACAATACATATTGTTGGATCAAAGAAATTCCAAAAACTCGACAAAATTATTTTGTTAAATGAGCAAAACGTTCTGTCATGATAAAAATAAATTTTGTAGAATGAACAATAATTTTCATCAAAATAATTTTTTGTTAATTTAACAAACTTTTTTGTTGACTGTATATCGACTGAAATTTTTTGTAGATTCAACAATTTTTTTGTTGAATTAACAAAACTTTTTTCTCAGCGTGATCAAGCCATAGAGATGTGTAATTCTGAAGTGAACAGAATAAAATCTTTTTTTGCGAATTATCGTGTTTCATCTATTTCTTTTATCACTAAACTAAAATGTATATCCATATCAAGAAATTACATTTAACTACAAATGTATAATGAATACACCGAAAATATATGTAATAAAAATCATAGAAGCCGATGCAAATCAGTGTAATTGTTTTTCATTTTCACAATTTTTTTCATCTGTGATGATACATCTGAAAAACCAAAACCATCTGATTTCTAATATATATTTTCTTAGTCACCAATATATATATATATATGTTTTAGTCACTTTTTCAGATGATACATCTGAAAAACCAAAACCATTTGATTTCTAATATATATATTTTTAGTCACCAAAAAATTTAAAGTCAAAAACTCATCTCTTAATGACGATGTCTTAGGTACATATGTGACGCACGTACGATCTCTGACGGTCATCCTGGCCCCGAGTGAAGTACATTTCTACTAACTTTTTATTATTTTTATTCATTAAAACATTTAATTGAACTATTAAAATTACGTTAATTCAATTTAAAAATCCTTTATAATGAACAAAAGTTTTTCCAAAATAAACAAAATCTTCTATAATGACCACAAAATGTTCATAATGAACGACATCTTTTATACTGAACAAAATTGTTCATAATAGACAAAATCTTCTTTAAGAACACAACTTTTCATAGTGAACAAAATTGTTCATAATGAACACAGTTGTTCATAGTGAACAAAAGTTTTTATTATGAACAAAGTCTATCAAAATGTTTCATTATAGAATATTTTTAAATAGAGTTAATGTAATTTTAATAGTTCAATTAAATGTTTTAATGATTAAAAGAATAAAAAGTTAGTAGAAAGGTATTTCACTCAGGGCCAGGAAGAGCGTCGGAGATTATACGTATGTCACGTATAAATTCTTTGATGACTAAAAAAGTAAAAAATATATTAGAATGCTTGCACCTGAATATAAAAACTACTTGGACGTTATTGATTGATGTTTCAAGAAATATGACAGATGATTTCTGTTCTTTGATTTTATTATTAGCATAGCTGGAGCTGCAAAAAGGGAGTAAATTACAATAGTAAAATATCTTCACTACCTTTTCATGGTTAGTAAAGCATTCACATTCTTTTATTCAATACACACACAAGTTTAAATTCATGCATTTATGCTTGTGGCTAAGGCACACTCGATCTTTTTTTACTCTCCATGATTGCTGTGGGAGCTGTGCAGAATCGAGTAACTTGAATGTGGGTACCAGCACACACACACACACACACACTCATTTGTGTTTGGTATTTGGAACAAGACTACTGGTGGTCTTCAGCACAGAAAAGGTGTATTATCGTTTCTTGGCTTTTTTATATTGAAACTTGTACAGTTATTTGCGGATTTCCTGCTTCATTTTAGGGGTTTCCTTCCCATAGCTGGAACTGAGAAGTGATGGTGCTGAAAACATAGGCTTTTCCGTGTGTTTTATTATTTTTCTGTGAGCTAAAATAAAACTGAAAAGACCGTAGAACTCATATTTTCAGTAGGTTGCAGCAGAATGTGGTTACAAATGCACTAGTAACTCGTATCTCGTGGTGGGGAAAAAAGTATCCAAAAAGTGGCAAGAGGTTTCCTGTAAAACACCTGTAATATTCAAGAGTCTGCATAGGTATAGTGTTACCTGTTGTGTGGAAATATTTCTTACCTGTGCAATGTTCAATGATGAGCCAAAAGTAAGCGTCCCCAATAGTAAGGCTCAGTGGTCTAAGCGCTGGCTTCTGACCATTCGTTCCGTTTGAATCCCAGTGAAGCATGAATGTTGTGTTTGTCTTACGGCACTGGCTGTCTCCCTTTCCTGCAGCTAGTAACCCTAAATTAGGGACGGACGACTACTTATAGCCCGTTGAGTTGTTCACAGTGCTCTTTAAACCTACCTTAAAAAAGAAGAAAAAAGAAACAATAGTATTAAAACCGAATTCCAACTACCAAATCCATAATAGGATCAGACAGATCCAAACTGACTGTGCCAGTGTGATAGTTCACTAATTTTGCCTCCCTTTTATTTTTTCGAGGTCTTAGAAGGAAGCTTGGTATCATTAGTTGCAGACTTCTTGTCAAAGAATCTGTTGAAACGTTTCTAAACAAAAATATTGGGGGGAAGGGCACAAGTTCCTGTATGTACCAGTAATTAATTAAAATTAATATATAATTAAAAAAATCTGGTTATATTTGGGGGGGGGGGGATTTCCGGTCCTGGCCTAGAACCGCCACTGATGAGGAATCAATGTGTAAGTTCCTTCTGTTTGTTGAAGAGTGAAGAGAAATGGCATTCAGTGACACCTTTTGAGGATTAAAAGTGTAAAACCAAGGACCTCTATCCACGCCTTTGGATGATTGGTCAGGGGAATATGTATGCATGATATGTAACTGGTTCGGTCCGGTTCCAGGAAACCGTTTGCTAAAATCTCGACGGTTTGCTGGAACCGTTTGTTAAATGTTCGGATGGGAAGTACGAAGTCAAATACATGTCAGTTTATTACTGAGAGCTTTTTGTGTTAATTTTTTTTATTTTTTCCCCACATTAGATCAATTGTTAGTGTATACGCTACACCAAAAGCACACATACAAACACCTCATAAAAGGACGCAATCTGGTTCACGGTTTTGTGTCCTCGTCACTGCCTGCAGCCCCTGGAGGAAATCGCAGGGGGGGGGGATTCTGAGTAGACAGCCAGGGGTTCCTCCGCAGGAAAATGGGGGAAAGAAAGTTGGGATTTCTCTGTAGGGAAGTGTGGGCTCGAAATACATTTTAAAACAGAAATCCCTTGGTGACGCTTGCGTTCAAAGCGGGGGTGTGTGTGTGAGAGAGGCAGCTAATTGCAAGGAGTGCAAGAGATAAGACTTCTCCTCCCTACCCACAGCTCCATTTTTTTTTCAGAGATTTAAATGCGTTTATTATTTGTGTGTGTGCGTGCGTTTATATTGTTTGACACTATGCGATCCCCCATGTGTTTAAATTTATTGATTGAAATACGGAAGTCACGAAGTATTCATAAAAAAATAAGTTCTTTTCCTATATCAAATGGGCCGTATTTCAATATCCTGAGCCAGCACACGTTTTAGACATGAGACGCCCCTGGACCTGCCCCGCAATTCGGTGTCCTTACATTTTACGCAACTATATAGAACATGTATTTTTGCTCGACACAATGCATTTCAAAGAAATTTAGGAGCTCCCTACAAATGGGACCCAGTGAGCTAAAACAACTTTAAAAAGAGGTTCAGTTTACAGTAAAACGTGTAATTTTTTAGGAACCGTAATTAACTGCTGTTGGTAAATGGCTGTTCTGCGACACTTATCTTACATCACTATCATTGCCATCCCGGTGGCGCAGTACTAGTCTGAGCGTTGGCATCTGACCATTCGACCCAGAAGGGTCCGAGTTTGAACCCCGGTGAGGCATGATGTTGTGCTTGTCTCACGGCACTGGCTCTCTCCTTTTCCTGGAACCAGTGGCCCTAAATTAAGGACTGGCGACTGCTTATAACCTATTGAGTTGCTCAAGGTGTTCGTTAAACCCGAAATTGTTTCTCTCTCTTCCCTGGAACCAGTGGCACTAAATTTGGGTAGGGCGACTACTTATCGCCTATCGAGTTGCTCGCCGTGGTCGTCACTCTCCCTCCCCTAAAATTGTCATAATTCATGTTGTGGCTCATGCGAACTGGCTGTTACCTATTTGGCATATCACTCCTGCCGGGATGTGCATTTGACCAATAGCTTGAGTTGCGCTGTGCTGTCCCCTTTGCAGAGCGGTACGAGACGTTGGATTCTATACATTCGGCGGAAATAAGTCCAGGTATAGGGCCTAAGTTACCGGATGGGCATTGCTCGAAATGGGCCGCATACATTGTATGGCATACCGCTACTTCTTTTTTCTAGTATTTCATACCGGCACTTTTTTTTTTTACCAGGAATTTACATACCGGCACTAATTTTAATAGTATAGGAATTGCAAAAAATAGTTTTTATTATTATTTGTTTTTGTCCCTGACTTGCGAGCGCGCATTCTTAAACACAGAAACCTTACTTAGGTGCCTTGTGCCCTTGAGAAATAGGTGTGTGGGAATCTTAAAGGGTAGGGGAGTGTGTTCGCATTTGGAGGGCGGTGCGATTACTATTAATTTGAGGCTGAATATTCATTCTGATTGCGAAGGTTCTAATTGCCCGACTTTCTACTTCATGAAAATTCCTTTTGGAAGGTGGCTGCCTTCTCTGATCCGGGCCTTCAAGTTCTGGGTTCAAGTCCAGCCGAATCACTAATGATTAGCCGAGGTTCGGAAGTCTCGTTAATCCGTTGGTCCCAGATTAGAGTCTTTTAGTTACGGACAAGTCTAACCCCAGCCCTCGGTGTATCATAAGTAGTGTTCTAGCTAGGATCCACAAACCATGCAACTCTAATCGACCGCCATTGTTTCTGACTTATGGTGCAATAGTATTCTACGGCGTTGTCAACACTACACTTTCAAACAAAGGCGTTTTTCTTCCTTTTTTTTTTTTTTTTTTTTTTTTACTTTCTCAATTTTGGATACTTTCTGGCGAAGGTATTTTGACGGAAAACGTTGTACCCCGGGAAGTCGATGTTACGATTTTGTGTATACCAGACGAATCTTAATAACTTTAAAACTATTACGCATATCGAAATAAGCAATGCTCGGTTTAAAAGAGCAAGGGTGAAAGAATGCCACACGACATTAGCCTTGAGCGCGTAACGTCACACTCCGTCACAAGATGGTTGCCAAGTTGGAGTGGAAAATTACCTGTTCGCCGCGCGGCAAAATTAGTATAGCTCGTGAATGCGTACGCGTAGGACGTTGTGTGAGGTGTCGTTTAGCCGAGCTCGACGAGTACTATAAAATAAAACACTCATAGTGACAATAGTGAAAGAACTTGAAAAAATATACAGTGACAAAGTGTTGAACTTGGAAAATTTTTCGTTAAAGTTTCAAAAATGTCCAAATATCTTCAAAACAAGAAGGTAAATGCCTATCGTAAACACTTACAAAGTGAAAGAAGAATAAATGACGCATCTAAAAAGGTCTCTATGACAGCAGCAGAACAAATGCGGAGGATGAGGCAGCGTCGAAAAGATGAGGAGAATATCAGTCTCGCAGACGCCGCATCGCCTAACGCCAGTTCACAGGAATGTATGTCGACAGTGAGATAGAACAGATGGAATGAGACGAAATACAAGCAGATGAGACGTTGGCCACGGATCCAAGTGACTTCACAACTTTTACACGATACACTTAACGTTCTTTAGAGATATAACTGTAGCATCTGAAATAGTTGGTCTTACATATCGTACTACTCGTACCATTGTCCTGTCTTCAACAAAACTTTACAAATTAGTCACTATTGTAAGGAATAAATAAAATAAAAGACATGCAAGTTCGTTGCGCTCATTTCTTTCTTATCAACCCGCCTCGACAACACCGCCTGGGTAAGATGTTTTCCGCCCAAAACCTCAGCGGTAGTGACCCCGACACTACCTACCCCAAATTTTTTTCAGGAGGAATTTTAGCTAAATATGAACGTACCGGCACTTTAAAATTTCCATTTCGAGCACTATAGAGGAGTAGGAGTGGCGTTCCTTCCCCCAGAATGTTAATACACAGGGGCGTAAATTCATGCTTTGAGGGACGTAGAAAATAGATGCGCAGAAGCGTGAATAAATTTACTACATGTCTAGCCTTAAAAGAAAGTTTTTTTTTTCTTTTTTTTTGGACAAGGAGCCTGATACAATATTCCACGCAGCTAACCAGGATACAGAGTAACCTACTCTATTAGGTGTGAACCGCACGAAAGGAACTGCCCAAAACAGGGGAAAGATCCGTATTGAACGATATGCGGATTTCTAATCTCCGTTTCCTTTTCAAATACGCTAAAAGCAGGGTTGGACTGGCCAGTCGCGCGGTGGACAGCTGCTGGAGCTTTTTTCTAATTTTTATCTTTTTTTCCAGAATGTCATTATTCGAATTTGGTAAGCAAAACGTTTTGTCATAACTTGTGTGTGTGTGTGTGTGTGTGTGTGTGTGTGTGTGTGTGTAGTTTCAGAGCGTTGGTGAAAGTTTTTCAGGCTGACATCTCTTGAAATTATATTATACCAGCCAAGGATTTATGTTACTGTGAATGTGAGATATTCTTCCACCCCCACATTCCATCTCTGGGTTGCTGATGCTCAATATGGAGTTTCACTTCTGACTCTTTCATTCTCATACACTCCGTAACGACTGTAGTGGAATGCTGTTATGTCTAACCGTCTACCTCATATTCCCTCTTTTCTATAAACCAAGAGTACTCATCTAATTGTGCGGTGTCTGCTACCGGCGCCTGAGAGGCAAAACTGCATATAAAGACCTGGCGCACACGATTTCAGCAGATGATATTCACATGGATCCGATGTTCTACATTGATTTGTGTACTTTTCTCGCAAGCTTTAGATTCTTATTTTCGTCCAAATATGTGCAGTATGGAGCAGTAGTGTCTGTATTAACATAATTAATAAACACACATAAACACTTACGCATATACACTGAAGAGCAATTGAATTAGAGACAGCTGGCGTTGCGCAAATGTGGCGCTGTGGGCGGCCCTGTAAACGGAAACGACATGACGTATGCAGCGATCCGATAATATAAGGAGTGATGCGACGGGAATCAGTAAGTCGGACGCAGTATGGGTAAGACGAAGGATCTAAGCGCATTTGATCGTGGGCAAATTGTCGAGGTCCGACGAATAGGCCACTCCATCTCGGAAGTCGTGCAGGCACTGGGATTTTCACGATCCACTGTGTCACGGGTGCACCGTGAGTATATCGAATCCGGTAAAACCATCCCTGCAAGGCCCAACTACTGTGGACAACAGCGTGTGGATGAGCGGGGTCATCGTCGGCTAGCTCGCATTGTAACAGCGGATAGACGGGCCACAGTACAAGAAATCACTCGGCAATTTAACGCTGGTACACAAAAACGTGTAAGCAGGCACAACATCCAGAACCATCTCCTCACTATGGGGTACAGAAGCCATCGTCCCACGAGGGTACCGCTGCTGACCGCACATCACAGGGTGCAAAGATTAGCATGGGAGCGGGAACATCGCCACTGGACCCTAGACATGTGGAAAAATGTTGCCTGGACTGATGAGTCGAGATTCACGTTGTTACATTCGGATGGCAGGATACGAGTACGGCGCAAACCATATGAAGCGATGGATCCTTCTTGCCAGCAGGGTACTCTTCAAGTGGTGGGGGTGGCATTCCCGTCTGGGGATTGTTTACGTGGACTGAAATGGGACCCCTGGTACGTGTGACATCGTCCCTCACAGGTCAACGTTACCGGGATATCCTGGACGACCATTTGCTCCTGTTTGTGCGTCTTCAACATCCCACTGGGGACCTCATCCTGCAACAAGACAATGCACCGTGCCATCGCTCCCGAATTGTATCCGAATGGTTGGATGAACACTCCACCGACGTGACCTCGCTTCTTTAGCCAGCTAGGTCACCTGACCCCAATCCCATCGAGCACATCTGGGATGCCATCGAGAGAGATGTTCGAGGCTCTGAACCCCTCCATCAAATCTTCGTGAACTGTGGGAGCTTGTTCAGGGGTCGCGGATCCGTATGGCTTCCCAACGCTTCCGGTGTCTTGTCGAGTCCATGCAGAGACGAATCGCCGCCGTCATCAGGGTAAAAGGTGGTGCTAAACGTTACTAGACAGGCATCTCTAATTCAATTGCTCTTCAGTGTATATACAGGGTGTGCCATATAAAAGATGCCCGGGTGAAAATGCAAATCCACCTTAAGTATGTGTCGGCATGAGTGGCACATTTTCCCGTTGCAGACGATAATCGGCAAATCGACTTTCGAGGGCTTTGCAACATCATTGTGCACATATCCTTGATATTGTCTTTAGTACGAATTGTCTTGGGTTTGTTTCTTTTCCAGTTGCACACCGTGCCGGTTTCACGAAATTTCCGCACTAACTTCTGTACCACTGATTTTGCCAGTGCTGCACAATGTGGAAATGTTTCTCTAAAGAACTTATTTAAAACCTTGTATGAGTTATTTCTGAAATACTGTTCCACAATAAAAATCCGCTGTTCCGTACTTAAAACCATTTCCGTTGCCTTTGTTCTCTCTTCACTTACACTTATGACAGCGTACCTACACTGCTCTGGCTGTGACTAACGACTCCGGAGAATTCCTTTGCAGCTGTACACGCAGAAACCGGTTAGAAGTGGAACAAAGCGGTTTTAACTGGAAACCCGCCAAACAACTTTAACCCGCCAAACAACTTTAACCCGCCTAACAACGTATGGCCACGGGGCCTCTTTTATATGGCTCACCCGGTATATACTCGTATGTGTATGTGTATGTGTGGTGTGTGTGTGATATCCAGATTGGCCCATATAAACATATGGGCCGATTTGGATCGGATCGCGTGGGCCGATTGGTCGTATCTGTTACAGGGCTTGGACCTGATGTCTATTACAGCGCCCTGTGTGGAAGGTTCGTTAATGCTTCCTTTGCCGTAAGTTCGGTATCTGTGGTTTATTCCGTAATTCTCTCAACTGGAGCAGATAAAAGCAATACAAAGCATAAAGAAGTGAATCGACTGAGGCTAAATTTTGCAGTGAGGAAAACGTTTATTCAGATCATACGGGGAATGTCACCAAGCTTCTGTCCTTTTCGTGCTTTCATTCTTTCCGTTCTCCCTCAGTATTCTACACCGCCGAAAATCCTTCTCTCTCTTTCCGTCCACTCAAAACTATTCCTTCCTCCGTCCCTTTCGAAACGAAGCATACTGCACTCCTGCTAAAACTATCTTGCTTCGTCTACCCCTGCCACCGCGTTCCCTCCGGCTACACACTAAGATGTCTCTTCTCCGAAAAACGCAAAATTCCCTAATTGCCATCTGCTGCGTCGCGTATGAAAGGAAATACTCAGCCTTTCGTCCAAATGGCGGGAAATGTAAGAAAATGAATACGATTCGCTATTTCTAAAAATGGCTACAGAATTTCGCTTCTGATAAATATATAAGCCCCAGTTACATATCCAGTCCAACTCTATAGCTGAAAGTATGAAGAGCTAATTAGTCATCTATGCTCCTCCACAGAAAGCCCCCTGAGCGTTTAAGCTCTCACGGAATTATTCCAAGCCCTACTCCAGAAGCACCTTGCTATTGTTGCGTTCACTGTCTGATATTCATTCTGTGCTGGTTTATTTTTCATTCTGCATTTCTGCGGAGTGTTGTGTTATCGACATTTACTTAATTCTGGCCGCCCGGTGGCACGGTGATCTAAACGATGATTTATGACCATTCGTCCGAGAAGGGCCCTGGTTCGAATCCCGGTGAGGTCTGGGTGTTGCGTTTGCATTACGGCACTGGCTCTCTCCCTTCCCCGGAACAAGTGACCCCAAATTAGGGACGGGCGACTGCTGATAGCCCATTGTGTTGCTCACGGTGGTCGTTAAATCCCCAGTAAAAAAAAAACCAAAAAAAAAAACAACGTAATTCTTCCTTTTGGGTATTTACTTAATCTTCTGTTTTTTTAGAAATACTATGCCTAAAACTCAATCCGTAATTTTTCTGTAGTGCTTGAATGTTAAACTCGAGAGGCACAATTTCCAGTTTCTCCCTCCCAGGTAAAAAAGCTTGCCCCAGCTCTGGGTCTAGGTGATGAATGGATGGTGTATTTGTCTTACGGCACTGGCTCTTTCCCTTCTCTGGAGCCAGTGGCCTTAAATTAAAGACGGGTGATTGCTTACAGCCGTAGATGCATAGCAGTCGTTAAACTTTCTCCAAAATAAATTTTGCAAAATCTTCAGATCCTTGGAAAATTTACGTCTTATGTTTAAATAAGTTTACCACTTCAATTTGTTTCAGGGTTTAAAACATACACTTTTTTTTTTTTCTTAATTGGGGTTTAACGACCACCGTGAGCAACTCGATGGACTACAAGAAGTCGCCCGTCCCTAATTTAGGGCCACTGACTCCAGGGAAAGGAGAGAGCTAGTGCCATAAAACAAGCACAACATCCATGCCTCACGGGGTTCGAACCCGGACCCATCTCGGTCGAATGATCAGAAGCTATAGCTTAGACCAGTGTTTCCCAACCACTGGTCTACGTAGTGGCGATTCAAGGCCTGGGCCGGGGGTGAACCGGGCCCTCCCAAATATAACTGTCACTGGGTCTACGGACCGGTACCAGTCCGAGAGAAACGACTGAATTTATTTATTTTTCTTTTGAATCGAAATGGAGTCAAAGAGGAAATCTAGATCAAAAATTTTTTGAATGAACAAACACATTGGTCTCTCCACGTTTTAGCAACACACAGCAACCGAAAAATTGTTATTCGATCACCGCCGGGGATTTGAATTCCGGATTTCTCGCTATCTAGCCCAGCGCGTTAGCCTTACATCTCTCGATATCTAGCCGATCGCATTAGTCTATATCTAGCGCTCGGCTAGATATCGAGAGATCCGGGATTCAATTCCTCGGCGGTGACCGAATAACAATTTTTTGGTTGCTATGAGTTGCTAAAACGTGGAAAGAGAGGAATTTGTTCATTTACTGACGCCATGTATTTGGAGGATTTTCACTTCAATTTTTTTTGAACAGCTGTCGCGGAAGATTAATGGAAGCTTGTGTGTGTGTGTGTGTGTGTGTTTGTGGATCGTTATAATCTCTTCACAGAAGATCTGAATTACTGCACGCTAATTCACCAGATAAATGAAAGCTTTGTCGAAATTTCCTTTTGATACCAGTCCGGTATCGATATTTAGATCCAAATCTCTAACTCAGTTTTTAATTCTTATAGAGAAATAATATTTAAGTCTCAGCGACAAAGCTCTAAAATTATTGGTAACTTCTTCAGCCACGCATTTATTGCCAAAAAAAAAAAAAAAAAAAAAAAAACCTTTTCACCCGTTTTGAATTAAAACAAAGCACACAGGAACATAATGGAGATTAATGCTGCATTGCATCTTGCGGAAACGACGCTGGATCCACGGCTCGAGATTATCAGGAAGCAGCAGCAAGAGATGTCGCATGGACCACAGAAAAAATTATATTAACGGTAAGGAGGATATTGTGGTATATTGATAATGGATTGCACTTATTAATCATTAAAGAATACTAACAGATTAAATGATATTAGCTGTAAGTAGGTGAGATGGAATAATCTGGTAAATAAATTATGGACTGCAAGGGGTGATCATTATAATATAGAATATTACGAAATTAAATGCTTGAAAACAGCCTAAAAGTTTTGTTTCCGCATCGTCGGTACGCGAAAGTTTCCACAACGTTTTGCCGGTCCGCGTATACAAAAACGTTGAGAACCACTGGCTTAGCCAACTGCGCTACCGGAATGGCTTAAAACATCCGTAAGCATCTTATTGGGAAAATGAGGCCTCCCGTCCTTGTTTAGAACCATTACAGGGAAGGGAAAGAATGAAGGGCCACTCCGTGTCTCAGGGGTCTACGGCGCGGGCTTCGGGTCAGTCATCCAGCGTAGGTCCCGATAAGGCATGGATGGTGTGCTTGTCGGGTGGCGCCGGCTCTGATTTATTCCTGGAACCAGTGGTCTAAAATTATGGACTGAAAACTGCTTGTAGCCGTTAGAGTTGCTCACGGTGGCCATTAAACCTGAAAAAAAAAAAAAATCGTGCATGGGCCTGTAGTTCTGTAATTGAAACCCAGTAAAACTCAACATATTCTTAAAAGCACAAAGACGAACTGACATATCTTTCTCCCTGCTGCATTGTCATTTTGTGTATGTAATATATCAGGAGATGTGACGTACCTGCCAGAAGGACGCACACGACATAAAGGCAGATAGGAATCAGAATAAACGTCCGCGTAGCTCAATTGGTAGAGTGACTTATTCCGGAATGAGGGGACCCGGGTTCGAATCCCGGCGTAGACCAAAAATGACCGAGAAATTTACTTCGTTATATGTATTACTGGTTTTAAAACGTGTGTTGTAATTTTTGCTTGTTTTCGAAAAACCGTGCGGTGTTTCCTAATGTCAGTCAGATTTCCCTCACAGCTACGATGTCATTATACCCAAAGTCCCGCTGACAAATGTCATCTCTAATAAACTGTCATCCCAGGTCAGTGCACTGCTGTGATTGATGCGCATGTTAATCCTTTTTTATGGATACTTTCCCTCTTTGATTTGATTCGCAGCAACAGTAGCGATAGCTCATACATTATTGTAATCCTGGTTCCCGTGAATCGCTTTGCAACCATTCGTAGAGGCTTTCTTTGTTGACATTTCCCAACCCCCTGAATTATTCATTAAATCCATTATCCCAGACATTCAGCTCGCTCCTCCGTTGGAATCCGATAAATGATCTCGTCTACGTTCAGAAGAATTTTCCTTCACGATCGAGCAAGTGCACGATAAGAACATTTGAGACAGCATCCTGTTAGTACAGCATGCTACATAAAGAAGAAGGACTGGATCGCACAAACCTTTTATAAAGGATGCCAACCCCTATTTTTTTTATTTTTTTTATTTTGATTGGAGGTTTAACGACCACCGTGAGCGACTCAATGGGCTATAAGCAGTCGCCCGTCCCTAATTTAGGGACGCTGGTTCCAGGGAAGGGAGAGAGCCAGTGCCGTAAGACAAACACAACATCCATGCCTGACCGGGATTCGAACCCGGACCCCTTACGGACGAATGATCAGAGGCCAGCGCCTTAGACCACTGCGCCACCGGGGCGGCCTCCCTATTTCCAGGGCCTCCGGTTTTTTGTTTGTTTGTTTGTAGGTTTAAAAAAAATATTTATTTGACCTGGTGATACAGATATAGGATAAACAGACATAGTTGTACAGTATTGAAACGCAGACATAGACGGTTTTTGTATTCATTTTACATCAACAATGTACATAGCGAACATGGTATACAGTATGACAAATGATCAAGTAACACAGAGAGAGCCAGTGCTGATCAAGTAACACATAGACATTGCGAACATGGTTGACATTATGCCAAATGATCAAGTAACACAGAGACAGCCAGTGCTGATCTAGTAACACATTGAGAACCAGTGCCGAAAGACAAACACAAACATCCATGCCTCACCGGGATTCGAACCCGGACCCCTTTCGGACGAATGATCAGAAGCCATCGCTTAGACCACTGCGCCACCGGGGCGGCCCCCCTATTTCCAGGGCCTTCGGTTTTTTGTTTGTTTGTTTGTTTGTAGGTTTAAAAAATTATTTATTTGACCTGGTGATACAGATATAGGGTAAATAGACATAGTTGTACAGTATTGACAGGCAGACATAGACAGTTTTTGTATTCATTTTACATCAACAATGTACATAGCGAACATGGTATACAGTATGATCAAGTAACACAGAGAGAGCCAGTGCTGATCAAGTAACACATAGACATTGCGAACATGGTTGACATTATGCCAAATGATCAAGTAACACAGAGACAGCCAGTGCTGATCTAGTAACACATTGAGAACCAGTGCCGAAAGACAAACACAAACATCCATGCCTCACCGGGATTCGAACCCGGACTCCTTTCGGACGAATGATCAGAAGCCATCGCTTAGACCACTGCGCCACCGGGGCGGCCTCCCTATTTCCAGGTCCTCCGGTTTTTTGTTTGTTTGTTTGTAGGTTTAAAATTTTTTTTTATTTTACCTGGTGATACAGATATAGGATAAACAGACATAGTTGTACAGTATTGACAGGCAGACATAGACAGTTTTTGTATTCATTTTACATCAGCAATGTACATAGCGAACATGGTATACAGTATGACAAATGATCAAGTAACACAGAGAGAGCCAGTGCTGATCAAGTAACACATAGACATTGCGAACATGGTTGACATTATGCCAAATGATCAAGTAACACAGAGACAGCCAGTGCTGATCTAGTAACACATTGAGAACCAGTGCCGAAAGACAAACACAAACATCCATGCCTTACCCGGGATTCGAACCCAGACCCCTCCCTGGGTGAATGATTAGAAGCCATCGCTTAGACCACTGCGCCACCCGGGAGGTGGCCCGGGCTTTTAAGGTGTTTGCAGTCTAGCAAGGCAAAACAACTGATTGTTTATATTTAAAAACCGAAAAATGTGGATGAAACTGAAAAACACGGCAGTCCTGTGAAATTTATGTGGAACAGTGTACCCATCGAATAAAGTGTTCACCTGGGTATAAATGCAAATGATACACACTGAAAAAAAGAAAGCAAGAGACCAAATCATCACTGTTCTTTTTGAAAAAGAAAAAGTCATCATGCAGTCCCCTCCCCTTCCCTTCCGACAACACCTACCCTATTTCCGAAATATATGTTTCGGGTAAGTTTAAAGCATTGAAAAACGTTTTGGATCAATAATGCTTGCAAAGCAGTGTTCTTACACTGTCACCCCAACCCCTGAAATAAAATTTCATCACTGCAACCGGTTTTATCTGTGATAACTCATTTCAGCAACCCATAATAAGTAACTCCTTAGTCATTTTGATGTCATAATGTGGTACGCAGTTTCCGTATTGTTTTGCATAGCGTGCAGTAATTGCGCACATCTGCACGGAATTTAGGATTCTCTCATGCAAGTTTTCGATATCTTGCCATGAGTTACGCGTTTCTCGAAATATTCATTGTTAGACTATCTTTTCTCTTTCCTACATTTTATTAACAAATACAGTTATTGTGAAGGCATCTGAAAGGAATTTTTTTTTTTTTTGATTGGAGGTTTAACGACCACCGTGAGCAACTCAATGGGCTATAAGCAGTCGCCCGTCCCTAATTTAGGGTCACTGGTTCCAGGGAAGGGAGAGAGCCAGTGCCGTAAGACAAACACAACATCCATGCCTGACCGGGATTCGAACCCGGACCCCTTACTGACGAATGATCAGAGGCCATCGCTTAGACCACTGCGCCACCGGGGCGGCTGAAAGGAATTAACACAGAAATTAGAAGTGATTTTTTTTTTTTTTGATTGGAGGTTTTAACGACCACCGTGAGCAACTCAATGGGCTATAAGCAGTCGCCCTTCCCTAATTTGGGGTCACTGGTTCCAGGGAAGGGAGAGAGCCAGTTCCGTAAGACAAATACAACATCCATGCCTGAACGGGATTCGAACCCGGACCCCTTACGGACGAATGATCAGAGGCCAGCGCCTTAGACCACTGCGCCACCGGGGCGGCTAGAAGTGATTTGCATCCCCAAAACTAAAGCTACATTGCACCTATAGTAAACCAGAGCGAGAAAGGGAGTTAAGTAATGTTATCAATGTAAGAATGTTGTGGGGGTGTCCAAGGAACATCCCAGGTGTCCAAGGAACCTTTATCATCCTAGGAGAGGGTTGGCTATTCATATGAGCCGCAGTCATATAGTTACACAGGCCTTGATCTTCTCGCAGGGAATCCACCCAATGGGAGTTAAAGGTTTAGACCTGATTTCCTTAATCTGAAGAGATTTGTGTGTTACGTATGAGAGTGAAATGGACGGACATGCGGGTTTAGCACCATGATAGGGAGTTCGTGACCCTGGTGGATGGGGTGATGGCCTTATTTTTAGCTGGGAGAATCCTTGACCTGAGTTAATAGACTTGGCGAGCTCTCCAAAACGTGGTGGGAATTCGTGGCCCGCTACAGCAGAGGGTTTCGATCTCGCAACCATCTAGTTGACAGTCTGTTGCTAGGCAATTTAGATAACCCACTCATTGTCCCATATGAGTCACACAGCATGATTCCGATCTGATATTTGCTTATATTTATAGTGCGTAATTTTATGAATCAATAAAGAAAACACATGGGTAATTCACCAACCGAATCATCATGAGTACATTATATATAAGTAGCTCTGTGAAATACTTTATGAGTAAGTTAATTGGAAAATCTCGGAAGAAAACTGCAGTATTACCCTTTAAATCTGTGTTTACGGGATCTTTTCTTTTTTCCATTTTCATCTCTCTACCCCTATACAATACTGTTGTATTGTTTCCCTTAACGGGAATTTCCTTCTTCACATCTGTTTACATGAAATTCTCGCTATATTACTTTTACGTTAGGAGCATTTAATGAAATGTTTGTTGATTTCAGTCAATCACAAATGTTTTTATTGACTAACATTAAATACTCGGAAAAAATCCAGCCTCTGCGAAATTTAACTACAAAGAAATACGGAGAATAAATTTTCATTAATTGCGAAAACTGTTTTCCTACATTCCACGCAATCGGATATTTCCATTGTTGCCTCGATCGGATATCATTATTTTTTACATCGTTTTCGAAACACGAAATAAAACGGACAAACTTGTCAGTCGTAAATTCCAAACTTTGCCTTCAAAGAGACGACCTTTCGAGAATGTAGTGAAACACAACACCGCAAAAATGTATCCCGACGGCAGCATGCACGTATCATTTGAAATTTCGATCGCGTGCGTGTGCATATATTGTGGACTGAGAAATATCTGACAGTTCATTTTTTGGATCGCTATCGCTTGTTCGAATACAGCCGGATTGATGGGGAAAAGAACCATGTTGCCTGTTTTTGCTGGGTTTGTCTGCGTTTGTGCGGTTCTTATGAATGGGGGTCATGCGACATTACCATCTGCTTTCACTGTTCCACCCATGCCAGATATGAAAGTCATCTGTGAGCAAACAAGAAGCAGTGAGTAACAAGCACGAGTTAAAATTTTTATTTATTTTGAATGTTCTCCTGTTTTACCAGCTGGTATTTCACATTGTGATTTACCAGCTGTCTAAGATTTCGATAACCACAAGAAAGATGTTTATTATGCTCTGTACATGTTATAACGAAGTAAATTTCTCCGTCATTTTTGGTCTACGCCGGGATTCGAACCCGAGTCCGCTTATTCCGGAACAAGTCGCTCTACCAACTGAGCTACGCAGACGTTCATTCTGACTCCTATCTGCCTTTGTGTCGGGTGCGTCCTGCTGGCAGGTACGTCACATCTCCCCCCGAAAGAAGGCCGGGGGCATGGCCCACGGGTCAGCCGTGACCATGAATCGTTGCAGGCAGCCGTCCACTGTAGAACATGCACTTGAGAACTCCCAGTCAATCTGGTGTGTGGAATGCAACGTCACACACATTTATTTTTCGAAGCGCTGGAGAAGGGATTCTCTGATTTTTCTTATCTCGCGGTGTGGAAATAACATCACACCAATGCGAGATTTTGAACGGCCGAGTCAACCGGAAAGTTCGGGCGCCATTATAACGAAGTAAATTTCTCTGTCATTTTTGGTCTACGCCGGGAATCGAACCCGAGTCCGCTTATTCCGGAACAAGTCGCTCTACCAACTGAGCTACGCAGACGTTCATTCGGACTACTATCTGCCTTTATGTCGTGTGCGTCCTGCTGGCAGGTACGTCACAATGTTTCTATTTGTTCATAAAATGTAATTAATTAGCGGTCCATAGTTTAACACACAGGTAGAGCACACGTAGTGAGAACTGATATATTAATAGTTTTAGCTTCACAATGATATCAAAAGTACCTCAAAAAAAAAAAAAAATAATCCCCCCCCCTAAACAAAAAAAAAATGCTGGGATTGGACTCGAGTCCGCTTGATCATGTCTTCGCAGAGCAAGCTCAAATCAAAGAGGTTAGAATAAGATACCAGTGGCGTATATTCTAGGCTAGCTGCGAAGCCCAGATAATGCACAAATAAAAGTCAATTAAATATACACAAATAAAAGTCAATTATCAACGGCATGAAAATATGTCGATGCTTTCGGTGCGAAAAAACACATGAGCGGATTCGCTTCTTTCGACTATGAGAATCAGTTTGGCGAGCGATGACCAACTGCATAACGCTAGCAGGTCTTCGAGAGTCTTCGCTGTTCTGATGCGAAGAGCTTCCGTGCAATCGGCTGCTAGCGTTTCCATGACAACATGAATGCGCGTATGGAGGTGAATGGAACATTGCTTTGCGCAAAGGTTCGCTCAGAAAAAGAGAAGCCTTAGACTATCTCAGTCGCTCGCATGCTTCCGCGTCTAACAGCGCGTGCTTCGCGAGAGTTGTTTCAGTTTGTGTGAAGTGTCAATAAATTAAAATCAGTGATATCATATCTTAAATTCGTGGTTTGTTAGATGTTTTAATAAATTTTGTGAAAGCCCCCTGAACATCTACTGTCAGAACTTAAAAAAACTGTGCTAACTTGTTACATAAAGTTGACTTTACTTGTTGAATAAATTGGACATAGTGTTTATTGAGGTGTACAAATTAGCAGACCTAATGTTAAACTTTCCATCAACAACTGCAACTGCCGAAAGAAGTTTTTCCATATTAAAAATAATCAAGATATATCTTAGAGCCACACAAGGACATGCACATTCGAGCAACTTGGCTGGTTTGTTAATAGAGAAAAACATTCTTTTTAAATATGAAATAGGACTCGGAAGAAACATTTTTGTGAAAACGTAACCTCAAGTTCACACAAAATGAAAGAAGAATGGAGTTCATGTACAAAAAGTGTTCAAATCCTAATCCTCATAATTATTTGGTATCATGTTAGCAATGGCATGTACCTAAAATTTAGAAATAAAGTTAGTTCCATTACTTAACAATTAAAAATTAAACTTCGCAATTTAAAGAAAAAACAATACTGTGTGTGTGTATGTGGGGGGGGGGGTGAGATAGCCCAGTTCTCGGACCAAAGACACGCCACTGGATACCCTTGTTAATGGAGTAGTACCACTTTTTATGAAGCCTATAATCCCGACCGTCGGCCGTTAAAGTGTGAGAAAGCTGGTGGTTTTTGAGGCTCTTTCCCCTTTTTTACGCTTTCCAACCGTAGGTTAAAGAAGCGTATACGCATTTTGTGTTGGCCGAATCGCATTCTTCCGTCGCAAATGTTTCTAATTTTGCATCGTAACTTACTGCCGATGTGTGAGAAAATGCTGAATTTATCCGCTTTGTCCGTCTGTCTGTCTCTCTGTCCATCCGCACGATCACTCGCGTAAAAATGGTCCGATTTCGATGAAATTTTAGTATGTGGTAGGGGACGAACCCAATCGAAAATGGGCGAAATGGGGTCAAAGGTCAGGACATAGGAGCGAGATCCATTCCATCGCCCTTATGCGTAATAACTTATGTAAAAATGCTTCGATTGAGACAAAACTTTATCTTGTTGTTTCGGAACTATACTTTACCAGTTCTGTTGAATATCATCGAAATGGGGTCAAAGGTCAGGTCATAGGAGCGAGATTTATTCTACAGCCATTACCCTCATAATTTGAGTAATGATTTCTGGTATGTTGGAAAGAGTATCATATCAATGCATTGCATGATTTTACTAACTTGTTTACCCTTTCCAACCGTAGGTTGAAGAAGCTTATATGGATTCCAGCTTCGTCCGCCTATCTGTCTCCCCGCACGATAACTCACGTAAAAATGGTTCGATTTCGATTAAATTTTAGTATGTGGTAGGGGACCGCTGGGGACGAACCCTATTGAACATGGGCGAAATCGGATCAAAGGTCAGGACATAGTAGCAGGATCCATTCCATTGCCCTTATACGTCATAACTCGCGTAAAAAATGGTTCGATTTCGATGAAATTTTAGCATGTGGTAGGGGACGAAACCTATCGAAAATGGGCGAAATGGGGTCAAAGGTTAGCACATAGAAGCGGGATCCATTCCATCGCCCTTGTGCGTCATAACTTACGTAAAAATGCTTCGATTGAGACAAAACTTTATCATGTTGTTCCGGAGGTATACTTAACCGGTTCTGTTGAATATCATCGAAATGGGGTCAAAGGTCAGGGCATAGGAGCGAGATTTATTCTACAGCCATTATCCTCATAACTTGAGTAAAGACTTGAGTAATGATTTCTGGTATATTGGAAAGCGTATCACAATCAATGCATTGCATGATTTTACCAACATGTTATTTTAAATTGAAATACATAAACATCACTGCGAATTCAAAACAAAATATAACTTTAAAATTGAAAACTTCACTCGTAGTATAATTCATTCCGGTTTGATATTAACACGATTTCTGCAATTCCAAACCACGCAATTCCAAAATACACGCAGATTAAACTACAAAGGTATCATGCAAACAACCTCAAATTTCCACACTTTGCGGTTAAGAGACTCAGAGGATCTCCAGGAGTATTATTCTAACCTTGGTTCAAATGCGCCGCAAAAACGAATACAGTTTATAAGATGTGACATTAATAGATTGTTTTTTTTACTTTTTCGGTTTACTGTTGAATTTGCCACCTAAAACTAGAATCTAGTTGCAATCTAATTTTTACTCCACCATGTACAGCCAGGAATCTGTATGCATTGTTTTTCTGCGCAGGCGACACGTTATGGTTCTAAATTTTGTCGGCAAAAAGTCATAAATAATGGGAAGCAAAGTACAGCATTTTTATGTCACATTCTTATATATATCCATTCTTATTATATGTTTCGAAATTGAACTTCCTTATTAGCTCATTATTTTTATCTTTTGAATTTTTGCTGTGATTAAAGATCTGTCTCAGATGTGCCCAGTCTGTTCATTTCCAACGA
Source organism: Macrothele yani (assembly GCA_039090855.1). Lineage (NCBI taxonomy): Eukaryota > Metazoa > Arthropoda > Arachnida > Araneae > Macrothelidae > Macrothele > Macrothele yani. The sequence continues at coordinate 155,111,274 of CM077011.1, forward strand.
ATGCAAGAAGAATGGATGTTTCAACAAAAATCAGCAGTTTCCATGCTTAAAAAGACAAACATTTATCTTCTCACATTTCATTATTTATGTAAGGATATTAAGCTATCACTGAGACTGTTCCATCGATGAAACAGAAGAATGGTGCTAAAATTATCCAGTAACTACCACAAGACGCAGCAGCGAGCGATTGTGTTTCCCCCGGCAGCAAAACGCGAATGGGCACGATGGACATGTGCTCCGATGTTATTGCACAAAGCGCCGGCTCGCTTCCAGCAGAGTACTTAACTGCGCATGCTCAAATGCACCTCAGCCGAAGCAGCAATTATTGTGTTCACGGAAAGCAGAATTCCAGGTTGTACACGAGCTGTGGATGGAAAAACTGGAATTAAATATTCCAGTGTTTGCGAGGAAACGCCAGACGTTTTCACTGTTCTAATAGTGCTTCTCAGAACGCAAAATAACGTATTGATTCAAAATGTTTTCAATGCGATCTTCACACTCAGATTATTTTTTATTGTGAATTGTTTCGTTAATCTAAAAAAAAAAGAAATCCTTAAAAACTTTTGGCAGAGCTCATGCTCATGTGCTTCTATGAACAAGCTGCCACTTACTAGAGTGCCGAAACACATCAAGGGGTACTGGCGCCCCTAACAAAGTGAGGATTTGGCACCCAGCCGGCGATCTCACCCCAACTTTCATAAAATTCGCACACAGAAGAACTAGTATTAGAACTAATTAAAAAAAAAAAGACAAAGCCGCGTAATTTTGGCATACTCGCATTAGTGTTCGAAACTTACATTGTATAGTGATATATAGAGAGATTCTACCAGGGAGTTCACTGGACCATTTCAGGGCAGGTCCCCAGTAATCTTATGCTGTAATAATCTGTAAATAAGTTTTTTTTTAGTTAAAAAAGCAAAAACAAATTTTCAAGCCTTTACTAAGTTCGGAATATTATTATGATTTATTTTAAATCAATGATCAATCATCAGCAAATAAATACAGGAGACAAAAATGCCATTGGCCATTATGTGCTATTGAAGGACTCACAAGGAACCGCAAGAGGCGGTTCCTTACGTGTCGTTGTATGACGAAGTAAATTTCCCCATCATTTTTATGCAGGATTCGAACCTCGGCTCTGGAGCTCCTAGTGCTATCCACTATACAGCACGGGCACGTGCTCTCCTTGCTATCTGCCTTTATCTCATGTGCGTCATGCAAGGCAGGCACGCCACAGCTCGAAGTGTCCCTCTTGCTTAGGGAAACGTCCAGCGGATTTTGACAAGAAAATAAAAATTTGTCAAAATCCGTGCCGCCCCTGTCAAAATTTTTTGGATTCGACACTAATCTGTTGGGTGAGTATACGAACTCAAGAATGTACCTCTGTTTTCCCACGGGTTTATGCCATAGTTAAGGTGACCAGATATTGGAATATTGACTTGAGGACAAAACGACATGGTGTCCCCGAATCAGCAGATCATTTGGGGACACATACATACTTAAAATAAATATGCAAATGTTTTTGTCTCAAAAGTGTATTGTTTCTATAAGTGTGATATTACATATGAAAATTTGTCTTAAAATGATATATTTTGTAGAATGTCTGCAATTTGTACTGACAAAGCTGAGCTATGATGGGGAGAACATATTAGCAAAAGCGAAATGCTGTACCTTAGGTATATGTGCTGAATTAAAATCAAGTTGCAAAGTAATGAACGAAATTGCATGACGAATTTTATTTTTACAAAGTTTATGGAGGAACTCAGAACAAGTACAGTCGAAATTTGGCCGTCCCAGTGGTGCAGTGCTCTTAGTGCTGGCCACTGACTATTCTTACAAGTAGGTACATGTTCGAGTCCCGAATGAGGCATTGGTGGTGTGTTTGCCTTACAGTACTTGCTCTCTCCCTTCCCTAGAACGAATATCCCCAAATTAAGGACAGGTGACTGTTTATAGTCTTTAGAGTTGCTCACTGTGGTCGTTAAACTCGGAAAAGGGGGGACAACAATCAAAATCTGTTTTCACAAGAAGCATGTTGGGAAATTAGCTCAACGAAAACTAATTTTAAGAAAATTTTTCATTAGAAATCTAACGAGCTAATGAGGAAGTATAAATTCGAGGACAGTTTAGGACAAACATCAAAAATTTGAGGACAATTTGAGTCCATTAAGACATTGGACGTTTTTGGGGACAGTAAACTAAATTAGAGGACTGTCCTCAATTTGGGACTTTTGGTCAGCTTAGTCATAGTAAATAAGCACCGTGTAGCGCGTACCAGTGGCGGACTGGCGATCCATAAGTGGCCCTGGAAACTATTTGTGCTGCCCACTTTTTGAAAAAATTATCAAGGTATCGCATTCCTAAAAATAACGGTACGTCTCAGCACCACCGTTCAGTGTTTAAACATCTTTTCAACACAAGCCTACTAAACATTACAGTTTTTTTGTTTTTTTTGTATCGAGTCAATAATTAACATTTTACACGTTTACCTGGATTGCAGATCCCTAGTGAAATTTAATATAAAAAAAAATACTTCCGTTGTTGAAAAGCAATAGCGAATTTGCGTTCTCCGAGAGTGTAGAAGTCTTTATTCCATTCTTAAAAATTTTATTACGATAACAGAATTCATAATTTCTAATAGTTTTTTCGCTTTTAGTGAGGATGGAAATCCAAATGCGCTAAAAAATATTTTTTTTAAGACTTACTTATCATTAATAAGATAATTACGAAAACAAATCTCTTGAAAAAACTGAAAACGTCAAGAACTTCAAGAATTTAAGAGCGAATTTAGAGAGTGAAGGAAATTAGAATGCGCAAATTTTTATTTATTTACTTTCAAACTGAAAAACTATTTGTAACCGAAATAGACTTTCCAGAACTGTAGTTCAAGAATTCTTATCACCATAAGGCACAAAAATTAGTAAATCGCATGTAGATATTGTTCGAAAAAAAAAATAACAAAACATGCACATATAAAAATCAGCAACTTAAAAATTTGTGGCAGGTGAACCTCAATGTATTAACGTACACAATGAACTTCGGGTTTTAATTACAATACAATCTAATCAAATATATCATTTTATTGATGATATATTAATTAGATTGTATTGATTATATAACTGAAATCATTAAAAGCGCACTAAGGTTGATGGTATCAGCCCAAAGGGACGGAGCTTATATTTGAAAGTCGAGAAAGGGGAAATTTGTATATCAAACAGTGTTTGACTCAACAGAACATTTGCTACGTAGAGCCCCTTTCCTTTTGAAGCCGTCAAAGTGGTAAACAACTGTGCAGTTTGAGTAAAACTTGGTTTTCTTATACAAGAATATTGAACTACAAGTATATATGCCTTTTTTCTTGAGTTAGTATAAGGTCTACCGGCCCAGAATATGGTGGCCCATAATTAATTCTCCCGGTATCCCGGCAGCCCACTCCGCACCTGATGTATACCTTTTATTTAACCTTCCTTTTGAGTTTCGGTATTCTCATGCAAATTTGGCTTCCCCTAGCTAAATATTTTCTCACTTAACGGCACATTATTCTTCTCAACCAGCTCCTCAAAGTTGACAACCTGACAGCAGGGGCGGATCCAGAAGCTTACTTTAGGGGTGAGGTGGTTGCTCTGATCTAAAAAAAAACAGAGAGAGACTTTGTGGAAGACATGCATTATAAACTTGCAGTGCCTTCTTGTGATTGCAAGGGTTCCTCAAGATTTTCCATTAAAAATGTTTTTTTATTTTTTTTTTAATTCGCGAACTGTGAACAAGAACTGAAAAATCAGCCCCCTCCAGAATCTTTTTTTTCTTCTCATATTGCTACATTGTCTGCTTTTCGAGGAACTCAGCTAGATACTTTTTCAAATCTCACGTCTGAATAAAATCTTTCAAAATAAAGTTTGATCCCTTCTAGTCGGATGGGTTAATTTGATAGAAAAATGTCCAGCTTGGAAATTTGTTACGAGTTTTTGTTTATGGCCCAATCGAGATACGCACTTCTCTCTGTCACCTACGCTGTTTCACGCACACTCTGCAGTCTACCCCACACAGTGTCTTTCCCCCGCACGGGGATAACTGGTTTTCCAGTTATTTGGGGAGCGGCGCCCCCACGGCCCGAGCTGACCTTGTGACTGGTCAACATCTGATGTCATGCCACCGCTTGTTTTTTATTTCGGTGCTGTTGGAGTTTGCAGGGACGGCTGTTCATCCAGCTGTTGGGGAGTCGCGGCTCCACGATCCCGAGCTGGTCTTGTGTCTCGCATTTTCGTTTTTATTTATTTTCTCCACTGGCTAGTTGCCCGTGTTGTATACTCTACCTAATCGCTACCACGCTGTGTACTAACACCCCGGTCTTGTGGTTTTGTTACCCTCCAAAACTAACTGTTTTATATTAACCGCTCAGTTCGTAGGTTGCTGAGATTCCGTTCAGGTTCCCTTCCAGGGTTTGTCTTCCTTGGATTACTTTTTTCCTTTTAGCTGGTTTGGGTGCTAGACCTACCTGCATGTTTGCCGCGTGCGGAGACCCGTGAGGCGGAAATGGGATGAATGGCGGCTGAGGTCGCAGGAGACCGGAGAAGTGCCTCCTGTGTACCAACACTCCTCTTCAACCCCGGCTTCGCTGTAAACGGGAGGCTAGAGACTAACCCACCTCTAGTCAGAAGTCTTGTACCAAGTTGTGTACAGGGCTTTAGCGGCTTTTTTGTCGTATAGCACGGCAGGGTAAGCCCGGAGGCTGTGGGATCATGCCAAAGGCGTTGGCATGACGGTACCCGGAGGCCGAAGTGTCCGCCGAGTGCGTGTGATCACAGCCAACGGACTATATCTGCAACGTATAAGCTCCAGAACTGTGTCCAGCGTCATTTTCTTGGCTTGCAGACCTCCAGTTCTCCCTTGTAGGGCTCGGTGGTGGGTGGAGTAGTCTGCAGACGAATCCTCCTCCTTCTTTCCATGGGTAAAAACAAAAACAAAAACTCCAAATTCAAGTCACCTGAGAAAATGATAGTTGACAACGACTCTCCTTCGTCTTCTCAACCTACCAAGTCTCATAACCTTAAACGATCTTTAGACCATGACCTGGACCAAGAATGTGGAACCTCTTCTTCGGCAGCTGTACCAGTCGCTCCGAAGCGTCGTCTCCTCTCGATTGCTGTGAATACGCATGCTACACACTTAGTTGTGGAATCCATCGATCCGAATGAGAGACTGTCCACCAGATCTCCCTTTTTCATTTCTAAAGCTTTGGACGCTGCGGTTGGCCCCTTGAAGTCTGTGAGGAAGCTTCGCTCTGGGAACCTGTTTGTCCAAACTTGCAGTGTTTCTCAGAGTAACACTCTTCTGCACCTCACTAGTCTTCAAGGCATTCCTGTCAAAGTGACACCTCACCCGTTTTTTAACACCTCTCGGGGTGTTATTTCGGAGTTTGATCTCTTGCCATGCAGTGAGGACGAATTGGTGACTGAACTTGCAGATCAGGGTGTTATTGCTGCACGTTGTATGATGTTCCGGCGCGATGGTTCTTTGATTAAGTCTAAAAATGTAATCTTGACTTTTAACTCCCCGAAAGTTCCGACCGAAATCAAGGCTGGCTACTTGGTCTGTGGAGTTCGCCCGTACATTCCCAGTCCTCTGCGCTGTTTCAGGTGCCAGAGGTACGGGCATTCACAACGTTCATGTAACAGTTCCGCTCGTTGCGCAAATTGTGGCTCCAGTGAACATGACGGGGAAGGTTGCACTTCTGCGGCCTGCTGTGTTAACTGTGGTGAGGCCCATGCAGCTTACTCCCGCAACTGTATGAAATGGAAGGACGAGATGGCGGTCCAGCGCCTCAAGACCCTGGAAGGCCTCTCGTATCCTGCTGCCAAGGCCAAGTTGGGTATTCCCAACAACCGACAGCGTACTTTTGCCGCAGTAGTTCAGTCTCTGCCACAACCCGTGCAGCCCTTTGTCCCTCGCCCTGTAGCTCTCGCCGCACTTGCCAAGAGATCTACAGCTGAACAAGCGACACAGGTGGATTTCACCGAGCTCCAGCTTATTCGACCAGCTGAGTCTGCGCCTTCTCTTTTGAAGACGACCGACTCTTCCAGTTCCCAGCAGAAAGCCTACACGTGTGGAAGACCCGGCCCTAAATCCGCAAAGGTATGCAGTGTCCATCCAACTGTCGCGGTCCAACTGACCAACATTGCAACTGTCTCAGACTCAGCGAGGTCCCCACCCTCAACCAACATTATAGAGGAACATAGGGGGAGGAGAGTGACAGTTCGTCCCCCTCCTGTGACTCATCCTATGTGTAGTTGTGTTCGTTTTCGTGATGTGTTTTATCTTTCTCATTCCTCAGTTTTACTTAATCGGCTAGTTTCTAGCCATTGTACCATGTTTTTAATACTGTTTGTTTCATTGTCTTTTTTGGCCTTTCCATCATTTTCATGGTTCGGTTTTACTTGGTCAGCCAGATTTGGGGATTTATGCCACGTTTTTTAATACTGTTTGTTTGTCTTGTGTCTGGCGCTCTTTGGCCAAACATGGCCCTTGCGCCATAAAAATCAACCAACCAACCAACCAACCAGTGTCTTTCCCTCCTTTCAAATATTAATGATATCAGACAATACTAAAGAACAGAGCAAAACACACCTATCTATTTAGGCTCAATTCTATACATACCAAATGTGTCTTACAAACTCAAGAACGCCCTCAAGAAGATGAACTACGGCGTCGGCATAAGGTCTCCTGCATCTTTATATATTATGTTAAAGAGTAATAGTGAAAAACCACCTCTCTCCTGCGAAGCAGCTGTTTATGCGATCAACCTACAGTATCCGGACGGTTCTAAACGATACTACATTGGAATGACAATGCGTTCGTTTGGAATCAGAGTCAACGAACATAAAAGGGACACAAAATACGGTGAACTAACCACGGCACTATCCAGAGAAATCAAATTCAAGGCCGCTACTCCAATGTGGGATGATATAAAGAAATTAGCTACCTACTCTACCCCTAAAGGTACAGCCATTCAGGAAACCTTGGCGATCATTACCAAAAGTGATGCTTGCAATGATAGCGTATCTCTGGAGTTGCCACAAATTTGGAGCCAGTTCTTCAGGTAAAGCCTCCGTTCTTCCTACCAGGATGCCGCGCCCACAACCAACGTGATGCCTTGTGCCTTTGAATGAATATCACGTCGTACTTATTGTCAAGTCAAGTCACAGCGTTCAAATTGTTGAGGCGTTCTATTATTCAGTTTGCAGTTTCTGTCTACCTTCCTTGAAAAAGCCATCTGGTTGATGTGCGAAAGCTTGGATACGCTTATGTATAAAGTATAATCCTACGCCAATAAATCAATAAATCGGATCACTAGTATAGTATTACTATTTCCTGCATAATTGGTGTACTGTTCCTCGTTATCAATTTACTGTTCCTTGTTATCAATTGGTTATCAATTCACACCTATTGCTTTTCATAATCAGTCAAAACCTCTTGTCACTTCCGCTTTCAACTTTCTCTGCTTCTGAACCTCTAATTTAGTTTGTTTCTTCTGCTGAAGCTTGAACAAAACATTCTATCGCCAAATTTACAGCAAATTTTAGTTTTTATGAAAACTTTTACGGAAATCTGTGCATCATAAACTCACAAAAATATATGCACTAATTATTTACAATATTGGTCATTTAAGAAGAAAACACTTGCTTTATGTGAGGGATCGCACCGTTCTTCCCTCGCTGGATCAGGTACTGCCTGACGGTGGGTCAAGAGTAAACAAAAGATAAGAGCTATGTTCAGATTGAGTATAACTTTAGCAAGCCCTATTGACAGACTGAGTGAGGAAAGAGCTTTGTTCAGACTGAGTAAGGAAAGAGCTTTGTTTAGACTGAGTAAGGAAAGAGCTTTGTTCAGACTGAGTAAGGAAAGAGCTATGTTCAGAGCATATGTAAGAGATATGCTATGAGAAGAGCATGGTGAGTTATGAACGGATTGCAATAAGTGTTGTAAATTTGATCTAAGTGGGTTATGTTTGATGACGGAGAAAGATAATTGTCAAACGTGCATTACTACGAAATAGTAGTTTGAAATCTATTCATCTTAGTTGTTACAAGCAACATATTATTGATGTGCTGCACACTGGACGTGACTGGAGGAAGAATAAAAGGACATTAGAACATAAGGGTACTTCATATAGTTCAGTTCATTCAATTAACCTTAAACGTTAAAATTCTAAGGTCACCAAACTCTTATTATTCTACACTGAAGTACCATTGAATTTGTGATACCTGCGTAGTAGCGCGTTGACCCATCTCTTGTTGAAATGACGGCTGCCACACGACGAGGCATGGATTACTCGAGCTTACTAAAATGTCCTACAGGTATCGCCAGCTGCGTTTCCTCCAAAGCTGTCCATAATTCTCTCAGGTTCGTAGGCGATGGGATTCATACCCGAGTAGCTTGTTCGACGGTATACCAAAGAAGTTCGATGGGATTTAAATCCGGACTTTCAGGTGGCCACTGAAGCGTTTCAAATTCACAACATTGCTCTTGCAACCATGCAATAACCAGGTGGGGCCTATGGAATGAGCAATAGTCTTGCTGGAATGCCCCATCGCCAATGGCGTGCATGCTGGATATGAACGGGTGTATATGGTCGGCTAGAGTGTCCACATATTTGGGGGTCGACTGTACAAAGGTCCAAAAGTATTCCAGATGAAGACACCACAGACATCACTGAGCCACCACAAGGTTGTATTTTTTCAACTTGACATGAAGGGTCCATGGTTTTATTAGGTTAACGCCATAGCCGCACTCTCCCATCGGCTCGATGCAGTTTAAATCTGGATTCATCACTCCAGGCTATTCTATTTCAGTCTTTCCTGGTCCAGTGTCGGTGTGCTTTTGCCTGGTGTCGTACCGTCAACATTGGGACTCTTGTGGGTTGGCGGCTCTCAAAGCCTGGAAGTTTAAAAGTACATTACACTGTCCTTGCGGTCACACGGCGACATCACCCACTGTTCAAATAGGTGGTGATTTGTGATATTGTTTCGCGCTTGTCAGTTCGAACAATGCAGCCCAAACGCGGCGTACATCACGAACTTTCAAGGCTGGTACACATCTGCAATTCATTCGGGAGTTTGTTCTTTTGCAAGAATTTTTGTATTCCCGAAACACTCTGGACTCTGTAGCACGGGGAAACCTCAGGGTGTTGACGACTTTTGAGATGGAGTTACCCATTCTACCGGCAGCAACAATCTGATTTCTGTCAAAAGCTTCCATATCACGTGTCTTATCAATCGCGCCTGTAATCGTTGGGGAAGATGTGGCCGATGGCTGTATTTAAACCAAGGCCATCTGGAAAGCACGACGCCATGGTTTTAGAGAGATGAGCTCCCTCCGGATGTGACGTCACGCTGATGCTACACGACCTGATACGTTGGTGCCGTGTGTGACATCACACATAATAGCGTTGGAAACCAATGGGAAGCCTTGGCTTCCGCATGACGTCATTAAAAGAGGGAACTAATCTCTCTAATGTAATGGCCTTGATTATTACATTATCACATAATGTAATGGCCTTGATTATTACATTATCACATATCCAAGCATTTGCACAGTTTCTGCTACTTCTAAGTCAATGACACTTAATTAACTGCTGTGTGATTTTAACGTTCTTGAGTGTGTATAACTGATATGTGATTTTGACATTCTTGAGTGTTTAATTATAATACTTACTCGTATTCTGTCTTGTATAGGTTTTTCCGCATGTTCTCCCAGTGTCGTGTGTAGCGATTCTTCTGAGTCTTGTAATTCAAATGCCGATTGCGGATGTGTCTTATATGATATAAAGATCTGTTGTGGCGCAACAGCTGAAAAACGAGGATGCTGCATGAGACCAAGTATTGGAGCTTCCATCTTTGGTTAATAGCTCCAGTCGTCTAACATATCCATGATATCACCTCCAGCAGGTGATCCCGACTGCATTCACGACTTTTGAAGAAGAAATATTTCAATTTTGTGAAAAAAAAGATTGAAACAAGTACAAAAAATAAAAGAAAGAAGGCTGATACACTTTGTACCTTTTAATTCTATTATTACATTTACCTACATTTCTGGTGATTTACGTACGATAGTTTTATTTTTATATATTTGAACAGAAACATTCTACGATAAATGTGCTCGCATTTTGAATTTAAACAAATATATAACACATTTTCAAGTTATGTGAAAAAAATAAACATGGCGCGGATAATTTTCTTTCATTTTAAACTTAAACAAATATATTTGTATATAACACTTTTCCAATTATAACGCCGTCTCGGCAGCCGAATGGTCTGACACGCTGGCTTCTGCGCATTCGTCTGAGATGGGTCCGTGTTCGAACTCTGCATCCGAGATTTGCCTGGGTTCGAGTCCAAATGAAATATGGTGGTGCGCTTGTCGGATGGAGCTGGGTCTGTCCCTTTCCTGGAAACAGCGGCTCGAAATTAGGCTCGCCCGACTGCTTATAGCCGTAAGAGTTGCTCGTGGTGGTTGTTAACCCCTCCCCCCTCCGATAAAAAAGTTAGTTTACTTAGCAATACATTAAAAAATCCATACCTGGCACGTCATCATGCCCAGACGTATGTATTAGAACACACTGGCAGCAATAGCTCTCCTCCATCTGAAGACGGGTACGACTGTCAACCTGAAAGTGCTTATGGGTTTTTAATCTTTTTAACTATGTAAATATCCATCATCTTTTAAAATTATTTAAACTATTGTGCAAAGACGGTGTATGTTTTTTAATGTATTGTATATGCACGAAATTTTCATTTGTACAATAGTTTATTTAGTTAAAAGGCATTTATATTCCTTTTAAGGAATTTTCGTGCTCCTGTTGAATTCAAATATCTGTGTGTGCTAAATAATCTTTTATCAAACGCAGGATTACAGAAAATTATACTCCTTCCTGGTTACAAATATGTTGATCTCATTATTTTTCTTTTCCTCCTTAAATATTTTTATGAGCGACATCATCCATCTCAGTTTAGGGCAACTGGTTCCAGAAAACGAAGGGACAGAAGCAGCTGAACCATGCCCTACTCGAGATAAGGCCCAACTTGGACGATTAGCTTCAAACCCACATCCCTGACAATATTTTTTTATTTGGGAGTTTAACGACCACCGCGAGCAACTCGATGGATTATACGCAGTCGCTCGTCCCTAATTTAGGGCCACTGGTTCCAGGAGGAGGGAGAGAGTCAGTGCCGTAAGACAAACACAACATCAATGACTGACCGGATTCGAACCCGGACCCATCTCGGACGAATGGTTAAAAGCCAGCGCTCAGACCACTGCGATACAGGGTAGGCCTCGGACAAACTGGACCACGGTTGGTTGTTACCAAACTGCTAAGAGCAACAGTATTATTTGTGCAATGGTTTGAATTCTTTGTAATACAATAAAAGTGTTTTGAAATGTCTTTCGGTTTTCTGAATGATATGCACTTATTGAACGTATTGGATTGGAAAGAAAGTAAAGCCTGCAAATGCAAAGCAACAGAAAAGTGCTAATTACCGTATATACAAATACAAATCAGTCCAAAATGTAGTCGCCATCGTCTTCCACGACCTGCTCCCATCGTCTGCGCAGTTGTTGGATACCGTCCCTGTAGAATTGTGGCGTCTTGGACGCAAAATGAGTAAGTGCGCGTTTGACGTCGTCCCGGTTGGTGAACCGCCGCCTGTCCAGGAAATGCTGCAACTACCGGAAAAGGTGGTAGTCGCTTGGGGAAATGTCCGGGGAATACGCTGGGTGCGGCAGCAGCTACCAGCCCAGTTACCTGATCTTGTGACAGGTCGCCCTTTCTGTTTGAGGTCTCGCTCCATCCTGTTGTAGGAGGACGCCCTTGCGGTTCAGCAGTGTTGTCCGGCAGCAGCTCAAAAACACGGTACCCCACATATCTCACCAAACGGATAGCAGGACGTGGGTGTAAGCCGGCATAGGGTTCTGATTTGGGTCCAACCGGGCACTGACATTGTCATACAGGACATTTCTCGTCGCATGTCACAATGCAGTCCATGAATAGTTTAACTTGGTCGCGTGCAAACAGGGAAACGCATTCACTCATGCGATTTGCATTCTGCTCAACTGTAAGTTGATGGGATACCCAAACGCCTCTCTTCCCAATTTGATGCAGGTGCGTGATAAGGTTCGTGTGGGTAGTACCCAGTTGTTCGGCCAACTCCGGCGTAGTTAGACGTGGATCGGTCTCCGCTAAGGTCTTCAGCATGTTTACATCCACTGTTGCGGAACTTCAGGCCTCGAGGTCTGACAGGTCAAAATTTCCCTCTCGAAACCGTTCGAACCAACGACAGCACTGACGATGTGATATGGCATTGGGGTACACATTGGAAACATTTCTTACAGCACTTGCGGGGGTGTTACTGCGACGAAACTCGTACAGCATGCAATGGCGGATGAGCTCCTTCTCCATTTCTATGTTGGCTGGCGCTTACACTCTTCGCCTTCTGACGGCTAACTGCCACTGACGTAAGCCCCGTACTCGCTGATGTCATGCCGGTGTGCTGCGCAATCGCAGTCGCCAATGTGCGGCGCGGCCAGGGCTTCGACTTTGAGCACCTCGTCATCGGACATTAATTTCTTTCCAACTCAAAAAATATATGGCTGCGGTTACATACGTCGTGTTTATCTTGAAAAACTGAACGGTTTCAAAAAATATTTTAGTATCAGTACCTGTATTTACTTTGAAGAAGTAGGATTTTGTAGCTTGTTCACCGAGTGGTTACGCTGTTGATTTCTGGCATCGAGCTCATGGTTCTAAAAGCGGGGAACATGTTTGAACATGTTTTGTTTGTAAGTTTCTGATATATAGGCGAAATATCCATTCCGGTTCGCTGCCCCGATGGCGCAGGAACCTAAGCGCTGGCTTCTGACCATTTGCCCGAGATGGGTCAGGGTTCGAATCCCGAGTAAGCATAGATGGTGTGTTTGTCTTACGGCGCTGGTTTTTTCCTTCTTGGAGCCAGTGGCCCAAAATAAGGTACGGACGACTGCTTACAGCCCATTTAATTGCTCACGGTGTTCGTTAAACCCGGAAACAACAGCAACATCAGTTCCAGTTCTTCTCATTCCTGGCATCTAGTAATCTTGAATTTGAACGTGCCACTCTTTTTAGCTTTCATTGGTCGAGTGGTTCAGTTCGAACGTCTAGCCAAAATAACCGGAACTGAAATTTTACGCTTCTGGCTAGCGGTCCGAATTGTACCCGGGTTCGAATCCTTGATGAGGCATTGGCAATGTGCCTTTCTTATTGGCCCCCGGTAACCGAGTAGTCAGAGACTCAGGTTTTGGGCTAATCCTCCGAGTTGGGCCCGGGCTCGAGTCCCGGATGAGGCATGAATGGGGTCTTTGTCCCAAGGCGCTGGCTCTTCTACTCTTCCCTAGAACAAGTGATGTTCAGTTAAGGACGGACGACTGCTTATATTACCTTCAGATGCTCACGATGGTCATTAAAGCCGGTGCAAACAAAATTTCAAGAACTCGTGAAAAATTTCAAGAAGTCCTCCTAAAAGTAAACAGGTCTGAATGAACTTCAACACGAATGTTTTTTGTTTAAGGGTTTAACAATCACCGGGAGCAACTCAATGAATTATAAACAGTCGCCCTGTTCTGATTTGGGACCACTGGTTACAGGAAAGGAAAGAAGCCAGTACCGGAAGACAAGCGCAACGTCCATGCCTCACCCAAGATCCGAAGCCGGACCCATCTCGGACGAATCTTTAGAAGCCAAGGCTTCTTATCACTCGGCCACCGGAACGGCTCAAAACGAACTAAGAAACCAAAATGCTCCAGAATCTCAATGGATTGCGCATTACAGGCAATAAAAATGAAAAGTAAAATTACGAGATGGCTCCGAATTCGAATCCCAGTGAGGCATGGATATTATGTTTGTCTTACGCAATGGCTCTCTCCCTTCCATGGAACCAGTGGCCCTAAATTAGGAACGGGCCACTGCTTATAAACCACCGAGTTGCTCACGATGGTCGCTAACCCCCGAAAGGCGAGGGCGAAAGAAAAGCAAAATTAAAGAGTGATTGAATACACAAACACAGGGCTTAAGTATATGCCTCTCGTGTCCTGGGTGACCAGATGACTTTTTGCAATGGGAGGACATTTTCGTTAAAAAAGGAGGACACAATAAATTTGCACCAAAATAAATATGAAAGCACATACTCTGTATTTTAATTTTACAGTTTGAGAGTTTATACGTGTAAAACTTTAAAAAAGAAAGAAAGATTTCAGTCTGCTGGACATTTTTACTTATATTTTTCACTGGAAGAGATTTTCTTCAGTAAATCAGATTTCTTTAACACAAATTTGTGAAATTCAGAGGATGACATGTCTAGCAGTATGCCCCTCCCTGATTGATTAAGAAACTTTAATTGTAAATAAAAAAAATAAAGAAACTCACAACAACGACCCACAACACACAAAACAAGCAGCATGAGCTCACTGTCTACACGGTTGTACCACACGACACTGGTCCACGTGCGTTGAACGACAAACCGACTAACGCGCACTATCGGGTTTTCTCTGCGCTGCTGACTCACAAGTGACCTACTGCAGCAGGCAGGATTGCAGGAATAAACTGTCCGGGAGAAGCAGGAGGACGCGTGCGAGAATCCAGAAATGAATTAACATATTTTGGTAGTGGCTTGATAGGATGTACACTCACGGACAATGAAATTTGCTCACCGAGAAAGAAGCATTGGATTGAACTGAAATTTTATGGACGTAATGATACAGATGAATGATGCACATGATGGCAAAAACAGAGCTGCAGAACAATTACAGAGGGATCTGTGGCACGCAGTCCGGCCATCTACAACAGCGCGTCGCACCACCTCGTGCGGCAATACATGCTGCAATACGGTCCGGCATGGAAGCGAACAGACACCTGATGTTGTTTTGCGGCAGACTAGCCCACACGTTCTGGACGGTGTGCCCCAAATACCGGATATTGCGGCACGGTGGCAGCCGGCGTTTCAACTGGTCCCACACATCATCGATAGGGACATGTCCGGGGAGCAGGAAGGCCATGGAAGTGTCTGGACATGATGTAGGCAGTCTTGGGCAAACCCAGCCGTGTGCGGGCAGGCATTATCCTGCTGGTACAGCAAACCTGGAATCCCGGCCCGGAATGGGAACACATGGAGCCGTAGGATCTCATCCACATACCACTGGCGCATCAATGATCCACGTACCACTACTAGAGCCGATCGGCTATCGTAAGGTATGGCTCTCCATACCATAATGCTTGCAGTGGGAGAGGTGTGGCGCTCGATAGCGTGGTTGTGATTGTGTCATTTACCAGGTGACCTCTACACCCGGACACGATGATCATCCGTCCCCAAAACGAAGCGGCACTCATCGCTAAACACCACACGTCGTCAGTCTGTGGCGTTCCACGTATATAGTTCTGGCCTAGCACCACTGCATATGGAGCCGGCGATGTTACGGTGTTAATGGCAGCACACGCAAGGAGCGCTGGGATCGCAGATTTGCTTCCCCGAGGCGTCGGAAAATGATTCATGGGCACACAGGAGCCGCTACATCTGCCTATATAGTGGACCGGGTCCCCGTGGGATCCGTTCGTGCCTGGCGGACGATCCGTCTGTCGTCTCTACCGGTGGTCCTCCTGGTGGTTCGAGGCCACTCCGCCATGTGGCAGTGCCGTCACGTATCCACTGCTCCCAACACAGTCGAAAGGTATGGTCAGAACGATCCACGTGGCGGGACTGTACGGCGCGCCGACCACCCTGCGGGTATCGGCCCGATGATCAGGCCTTTCTCAAAGTCCGTAAGTTGCGCAAATCGACGTCTCTGGCGTCTACCCGGCATTCTTGTCACTCTGTACTGTTGCTTGCGTCGGCCGGTGTTTTTCGCTTTCGTGGGGCATCGACTACTCGCCGGCTTACAAGGATGCCAGTTCGTGCTTGCAGCGCCCCCTCAAGCTGTGCGGTCATGCGCAATCGCATCAAACGTGGATCATTTGCATACCAGCATGCACTCTAGCTATTTGCAAAGTTTCGCGGTTGTAGCATTTTTTTCTAGGCGCACAAATTTTATTGTCCGTGAGTGTATGATGACAATAGAAGAATTTAATCATAATGTATTTGAATTATTCCTTATTGAAAAAACCGGACTTCTGGGTTATTTCCGTTAATTCCTGGAGGGCAGGATGATCCGGTAAGAAAAGGAGGCCATGTCCTATAAAAGCCGGACGTCTGGTCCCCCTGCTTGTGTTAAACTACAATTAGCTGCAATGGCTGTTCCTAAATATTTTATTTACGAAATACTAGGGGCTGCTGGATTATTATTATTTTTTATTTTATTTATTGACTATTTATTTTGCGTTTTTTTTGTTTTGTTTTTTTATTTTGATTTTTTATTTTGATTTTTGATCGGAGGTTTAACGACCATCGTGAGCAACTCGATGGGCTGTAAGCAGTCGCCCGTCCCTAAGTTAGGGTCACTGGTTCCAGGAAAGAGAGAGAGCCAGTGCCGTAAGACAAACACAACCTCCATGCCTCACCGGGATTCGAACCCGGACCCCTTTCGGACGAACGATCAGAAGCCATCGCTTAGATCACTGCACCACAGAGACGGCTATTTTGCGTTTCTCCACCGGATCCCATTGGAATGTTTTGGCCGCCCAGGAAGTGCAGTGGTCTAAGCGCTGGCTACCGACCATTTGTCCGAGATGAGTCCGACTTCGAATCCCAACGAGGCGCTGCCCCATTGGTGCAGTGGTCTAAGTGATGACTTCTGATCATTCGTCCGAAAGGGGTCTGGGTTCGAATCCTGGTGAGACATGTATGTTGTGTTTGTCTTACGGCACTAACTCTTTCCCTTCCTTGGAAGAAGTGACCCTAAATCAGGGACGGACAACTGCTTATAGCCCATTGAGTTGCTCACGGTGATCGTTAAACCTGCAATCATACACACACACATACAAAAAAAAAAAAAAAAACCCGGTGAGGCATGATGTCTTTTTTTTTACTTTCTTTTTTTGATTGGGGGTTTAACATCCACCATAAGCAACTCAATGGGATATAAAAAGTTGCCTGTCCCTCAAAAAACAACAACAACATCTATGCCCTCACCGGGATACGAACCCGGACCCAACTCAGATGGATGATCATAAGCCAGAGCTTAGCCACTGCGCCACCAGGGAGTTAGGCATGGACGTCGTGTTTGTCTTACAGTACTGGTTCTTTCCCTTCCCTGAAACCAATGACCCTATATAAGGGACGGGCGACTGCTTATAGCCTATCGAGTTGCTCACGGTGGTTATTAAACCCCCAGGGCCGCCCCGGTGGCGCAGTGGTCTAAGCGATGGCCTCTGATCATTCGTCCGAACGGGGTACGGGTTCGATTCCCGGTGAGGCATAGATGTTGTGTTTGTCTTACGGCACTGGTTCTCTCCCTTCCCTGGAACCAGTGACCCTAAATTAGGGACGGGTGACTGCTTATAGCCCATTGAGTTGCTCACGGTGGTCGTTAAACCTCCAATCAGCCGCCCCGGTGGCGCAGTGGTCTAAGCGATGGCTTCTGATCATTCGCACGGACGGGGTCCGGGTTCGAATCCCGGTGAGGCATGGATGTTGTGTTTGTCTTACGGCACTGGCTCTCTCCCTTCCCTGGAACCAGTGGCCCTAAATTAGGGACGGGAGACTGCTTATAGCCCATTGAGTTGCTCACGGTGGTCGTTAAACCTCAAGAAAAAAAAAAAACCTCCAAGAAAAAAAAACAAAAAAACCTCCAATCAAAAGAAAAAAAACAGTCAAAAAAAAAAAAAGAAAGAAAAAAAAAGAATGTTTTGTAACCGTAGAAGTACGACGTCGCGCGCTAGTCACGTGTTGAAATAAATGATCATAATCCCCCTATAAAACTCTAAATCTGCGCTCTTACGTCTAGTGTGCGGGGTGATCTAGCAGTCGTGTTGAACACTACGTAATTTCAGAAGTTTAGTTAAGTTGCATCAGTGTAGTTTTATATTTGTGTGCGCGCTTATATATAGTGTGCGGGGTGATCTAGCAGTCGTATTGTACACTGAGACCAGAAGTTTAGCCAAGTTGCTTCCGTGTGGTTTTCCAGTCCAGAATTTGCGCCAAATTCACGAACATGGCGTTGGCACTTTGGTCATATTTCGTGCTGCTCCATCTCAGTACCATTTTCTTCCGCTTTAGTCTTCCGGCAGCAGTTCCTACATCCACCATTATTACAGGGATCGATGCTGGAGAAGATTCACCATCACAGAAGTTTTCTTTTCAAGATGATACTGCTGATGTTATTAGCAGAGAAAGTTTCACCGTGGATTTGTCAAATTTGCACAAATTCCAAGGCTCTGATACCGAGAATGAAAGTTTGCCAGAGTTATTCCACTTGTCTGGCGCTGTGGACGTTCCTGACATGAATTCCAGCGGGGAGGAGACTACAGGTATGATATGTGTATTTAAACATTTTTTTTCTTTTGAAAGAGCAATTTCGATCAAATGACGTAGTCTACAGTATCTCTTTGCTCTAAAAACTAGCCTTTAAGCAGATGTTATGAAATTCAAGACGCCGCCTCGGTGGCGCAGTGGTCTAAGCGATGGCTTCTGATCATTCATCCGACAGGGATCCGGGTTCGAATCTCAGTGAGGCATGGGTGGTGTTTGTCTTACGGCACTGGTTCTCTCCCTTCCCTGGAACCAGTGGCCCTAAATTAGGGACTGGCGACTGCTTATAGCCCATTGAGTTGCTCACGGTGGTCGTTAACCTATCAAAAAAAATATAAAAAAATAAAAAAAATTCCAAGACTTTGTTCTTGCTTCATCTTAGTTACGGAGACCAATTTCCTGTTTTATTTCTATCACATTTAGATTCCAGGGACAGATGACATGCCGTTCACTATTCGTACTCGTGCCTCTGGTTTTCTTTTTTCTCTGGTACTAGTGACCTTGAATTGGGAAGTGAAAATTCCTTATGTGATCACTCAAGTTATCTTTGCATGTTGACGGCAAGAGCACTCTTTGAATTTGTAATAGTGTGAAGTTACCAAAAAGCTAGATTGTTGGTGAAAATTGCTTCACTTCGATGGGCCCCAGTCTCTGAAGAGTTGAACCAGAATTACTGTTTTCATGAAAAGTTTGCTATTTTCGATCCTTTAGATCTCGTTGGAGGTAAAGCCGCAGGCTGGGTGTTTTACCTGGTTGAAGGTTAAAATACAACAGTTTGCGTCGAATAGTTACCAGACTAAAATACTTCATAATGAGAAAATTACGGATTCCATAATTCGGTAAAGGATATATTTGAAGAGTTGGACGCGTGGTGGCAGAGTTGTCAGAGGAGTAGGTTCCTGGTTAGTTAGAACTGGGCCAGGATTAGTCTCTCGGATGAGGCATTGATGGTGTTTGTCCAATGGTGCTGGCTTTCTCCCTTCACTAGAACCAGTGATGCTGACTGATAAACCGCGCATTGCGCTGAGAATTGTTGGCGCTGTAGCGTAAATTCGAACGCACTCTACTAGTTATCGAGAGTTCTGGGGTTCGATCCCAGCAGTGCCGGAATACAATTTTTCAGTCGCTATGCGTTGTTTTAAAAATAACGTGGAAAGAGTGACATCGTCCATTTACATTATCTCCACGTATTTGATATATATTAAGAACCAGTGATCTTAAAACAAAACATGGCGTCTTCATATAACTCTTGATTACTAATAGTGATAGTTAAAACTCGAAAGAAGACTCAATTTTAACGGAGTTGACCTATGGTTTCTCAATTTTTGGCATTTCTACACTGGTGAGATTTAATAATCACTAGGAAAGGGTTTTTATTTTGAGCCGACACTTATTCGTCGTATCGGGATGCTGTGACGCTCTCTCAATGTACTTTCGGTGCACTCTTGTAAGGCCTGACATTTTAACCTTCAAATAGGTACTGGGTGCCAAACCTCTATGGTTTTATAACTGTCTGACCCTGCGCATCTGTTAGCCATCTTAAAATTTATTCTAGGATTCGACATGTATTCTACACTACGGAGAGGAATGACTATCAAAGAAAGAGCTTGTCAGGCTTGTATCGGAAGATGTTCGGTGGCTCTGTGGAAGCGTCTCGTCCCGATATTGAACATGAGTACGGGTACCAAATAAAACTCCACTCGAATGGCCACAAATGAATTTCCGAGGGAAATCACCTAAAAGTAAATATGTATATCGTTGAGTAGTATAAGCACCAGCTTCTGGCTTTCAGAGTTGGACAAGGTTAGAATTCCGGATGAGGCATGGGTGGTGTTTGTCTTTACGGCAAGTTTAGGGACGCTAAAGTCTCCCGTCCCTAGTTTAGCGTCCCTAAACTAGGGACGGGAGACTGCTTTATAGCCTTCAGAGTTGCTCACAGTGGTCGTTAACCCCCCCCCCCCCAAAAAAAAAAAATTCGTAAACCTATTAGTCAGTCCCGCCCTTAAAAGAAAACTAAAACAAGATACATCTGCAAACTCCAGTGATGCTTTGGAAAAAGTAACATCTAAAAATGTTGAGTTCAGTCTTGAGAATGTGTTTTCTGTGGGCAGTAAGATTTAGTGCTGTTATTTGGTAATTTGCCTCCAACTGCTGGCGTCTGACCATTCGTACGACATAGGCCCGTGTTCGAATCCCGGTGAGGAATGGATGTTGCCGTCCCGATGACGCAGTGGTCTGAGCGATAGCCCATGATCACTCGTCCGAAAGGGGTCCGGGTTCGAATCCCGGTGAGGCATGGATGTTTTTCTTACGGCATTGGCTCTCTCCCTTCTCTGGAACCAGTAACACTAAATTAGGAACGGGCGACTGCTTATAGCCCATTGAGTTGCTCACGGTGGTCGTTAAACCTCCAATTAAAAAAAAAATAATGGGTGCTGTCTTGCGACACTGGGTCTCTTCCTTTACTGAAACAACCGTTCCTAAATTAGGGACTGCCGACTGATTGTAGTCCATAGTTGGTCACGGTGGCTGTTAAACCCCCAAACAATGTAATATTTGATGTTCATGTCGGATATTTTTCACTTGGATGGTGATTTGACGTTTAAATTTCGTGGTCTCTCGAGCTAGTTATGAGGCAGTAGAGTGAAGTAAAAAACTGCAGTTTTTACGGAAGAGCCAAAACTCCTTTTTAGTCTGTCCAAAAATATGGATAGGCTTGTTATTCTTGAGACCCAAGTTAGTGAATTTGAATGACTAAGAAAGCTTCCTTTTAAATTTGCCCAGAAGCCTTACGTAGGTTCTTTCTGACACTTAGTATTGGAATAATAGGTGAATATTACCTCAAGATGAAAGTGGTCAGTCCATTCTGATTACTGGTAACCGTAGAACTGCCTCTGTGGAATATCATAAAAATGAGAAGTAAGGAATATCTCCTTGAAACAGCGCCATGATGTATCGCTGACTTTTAAAGATTCACATTTCGCTGTAACGAAGTAATGTTACAATCGTAAGGAGCTGGTGGGGTTAAACATGGTCTGCGGCGTAATGGCTTGATATTGACTTCTGCCTGGGTATCTGTAACCAAATAAGGCTCTGGTGACCCTAAAACTCAGGTAAAAAAGTAGTTTATTTTCCCTAAAGTCTTGTATTTTACAGTTGCAGCTTCTTGAACCACTCAGGTGTTTTGTGTACTTTCTGTCACATTGCAATGAAGGCATACATTTGACGTTCTAACAGCGTTCATTACTATATGCCTTCATTTAGAGTGTATGTCAGACTTTCGAAATTAAAGGATTAACCCCAAGACGTGTAACAAAATTTTGGTCGATAGCGCTTACAGTTCGTTATTGAAGTGGCTGTTTTGAGCTGCCGAGCTTTGACATGATTTTGGTGTCTTTGAGCAGGTTTAGTTATTCCTACCGTGAGAATCTACTCTAGGAGTATTGCACCAACAGTAACAATTTGTAGACTTAATGGAAGAGAACTCTTAGAAGCTAAGTTTGAGCTTCGCGTAATGGTTCCTAGCGAGTTAGTGCTGTAGGTGATTGAGGTAGGGGATAATTCTTAACTGGTGCAGCTGAAGAATGAGTATAATTTTGATTTACTTTAATGTACGAAAAGTTTGCTGAAAAATTGTAGTCTAACTTCTCAAAGTCTGCATCGTCACATGAAATCATGGCTTTCTTCCCGTAGTATGAGACTCTGAAATCAAAGATGCGCCTGTAAAAGTGTTACTTATTAGAAGGGCTCTTGTAGCCAGTAATGATAGTGTGTTAATAGTTAATATCCTTGTGTAACATTTTTGACTTCTGAAGTTCGTATTTTGCATTGCAAAGCCGAGATGCACCCTATTACGTAAAGTACCATCTATATATACTCTTTTCGGATTCGTTGCAACCATGGAATCTCAAAAGCGCAGCTTTAGTGTGGCCTTGTTCAGAAAACGAGTTTTGAAGGCTGTTATGATGAATGGTTGTAAAGGAAGGCTTAGGGATGAGAATGAGTTCAACCACGCTTTCATAAGAAACTTGTTGCAAGCTGATTTCTGATATTTAGTTTGACTCCTGTCGAGGTGAGGTTTTTTGGCACACACCTTGAAGACTGTTCAGATAATCTCCTTTTACATATTTAACGTGATGTGTAGCGCTCTAGAGTCTCATGAAAATAATGGGGCCGATTGTCAGGATGTATCTTCCATTCAGAGTTCTCAAGTCTGGGACTCGAGTTGTGAAGGTCCATATGAGGAAGTCAAACTTGTCGATGAAAGACCATCAAGCGAGGATTGCGTAAACTAGTTATAGAAATCTGGTTGATAGTGTAGAGAACCAAGGCACGATGAAACTGTGGCTATGTACTGACTTCATGGTGAGCATTCTGATGACCGTGCAAGACTTCACGAACTAGAAAACGTGGAAAATTGTTTGACAAGCCTGAAGTATATCCTACGCCTAAGGTACGGGATTTTTTTCAAATGCCCGATTTCCATGAAGGTGAATGTACCTGAAACAGTCTACTGCCAAAACGGGACTTAATACCAAAAATTGAGGGGAGAAAACTGGCAGATTGGAAAATTTCTCGTACGTCGCGTGGTGTCTAAGTGAATATACTTCTCGTCTGTAGAAACAATTTGGGGCTCCCTGAACGTTGATCTGATTACTGAAATCTCTTCCACGAAACGTAAGACTTATATCGTCTAAAGAATTCTGGGTATTATGAGTTGTGGCGGATGTAACTACGCTATACTGCTTGGAGGTCCTCGTAGTCTGACACTACTTTGACCTTAAAGCTTGTGTGTTCTAAATTTGAACTTTACACAATGGAAGGGCTATCACTTCTGGAAAAAATGCCTTTTACCTACGGACTTTGTCGCAGTGTAACGAAGTAATGTAGCCGGAAAAGTGAGCTGTTTTTTTCTCTCGTTTGACTGGGAATAGACTTCAACAGACAACTTTTTTCGTTCATTTCTTGTATTACGGTGCTCTTAATGCCCTTTCTCCAGGATTTGTTTAATCTCATCGACTGAACCTGAGAATTTTCATTGAGGAAATGCTCATTGCTTATATATCATTAGTCAGACCTAGTTTATACTCTATGATAAAGAACTTAAGGCTGTGTATCAATACTTATTAGAAAAGTTCTCTGAAGTACCATTTTTGGGGAAAAAATGTGGCAAAGAATGTTAAGCGCATTTGTGGACATTGCTGCAACGAAGTTATGTACATAATGTAACAGACTTCTGATTTTCTAGTTGATTGGGGGGGACTGTCACACAAAGTAATGTTGTGATTAACACGTTGAACGTAGGACGCCCAGTTTTATGTGTTGGTAGATTCCCCTCGTACCTCAGAAGTTAAATGTTTTGGTGTTGTCAATGATTTTTGACGTGTAAGATCTGACTTGTTCGAAAGCTTGTCTGAATTTATTACGCGTTTGTAAACAATAACTGCATCGTTTTTTCTTCACTGGCGGCGCTTAGTTTTCGCTAACAGATTTTGCTATGGAGCCTACTAGAAACGATCGAAGCTTTTATATTTGCGCAAGTATCTAGCTTAGGGACTACATTCATGCCGATTCATCACAAGTATGTGGGGATCATACTTGTTCATTAGCACTAATACGGGGTGAATGTTGAAATTCAGAGATTGACAGAGCCTCTAAAGACCTTCATCGTATGGAAGACTAAAGGTGGCCGCCAACAAGAATTATCGCGGCGGTTTGTAAACTCGAAAACCGTAAGTCACTTTTCAGATAAGTTCAGACTTCTATAGCTCAACTGGCAGTGTTGAAACACTTAAAATTCTGAAAGATCTGTGCCAAATTCGTACCCATACAAACTGACATACCAACAAGAAAAATCTACTTGCACAAGATTCTGACAATACTTGAGCCTAGTGGCCCCCACACGGTTGACGTTGTCATACGGCATAGATGTCTTTATTATTTTAAAACTCCGAGAAAATCGAAAACTGTTTGGATTGCAGATGAACCTCTTTCCCAGATCAAGTTACCTTCGTTGAAGAATATCCACAATATTTTAAATTTCCTAGTAGTTGTAGCCATAGACGACTTACTGGATAAATTACAATAAAGCTTTGCCCCAAATAATAATGGAGCGTTTCCCAGCACACAACACAGGCGTACATCTTCAAGTTTGTCGGTGACAATGACAGTGCTCACAAAACAAATTCTTGCTTACCTAAAAACTAAACAGCATGGGAAAAAAATCCGGCTGTTAAATCCTGCATATGACCCAATCTTGCACTTTGCAATTTTTTTTTCTAAATAAAAAAGTAACTTGTTGGGAAGCGCTTCTCAAGGGTCTTGCACCTTGCAAAAATGCGTCCAGAGTTGTTGCGGAGTACTTCCAAATATAAGTACCACCGAGGGATCTAGAATTGGTGTTTAGTTGTACAACCTTGCTTTGATACTAGACAAGATTAAAGGTTAGTTCGGTGGGTTTTTTCTGAAAATGCTGGTCAAGAATTTTTTGAATGATTGTCTGGTTTTTCAGTTGATACGGGGTAAGGGTGGCGGCCTTCTCAAAGTACAGAGCACCTTAGCAACACTATTGCTGCGTAGCCAAATATGGATCTTGCGCCCAGAAAAAAACTGCAGCAGGCCAGTCTATCCCGAGACGATTGAAACTCGGGAATGAAAGGGTAGAGTAATATCTTCTGGGAAGGGAACAAATATAATCACTAGTAAAGTATTCAGAATTAGTTTTGTCTTGCACCAATCGAGTAATTAAACAGTCACTGCACGATTAAAATCCAATTAAACAATCACATTAAGGTTTATTACATTAAAATATTTTATTTACAAGTTAAGATCTACTAGATCTTTCGGGCCGTCAAACGCACCCATATTCAGGTCAAATGCAAGAGAGGTAGACAGCAGGGACTTATATACAGTTGGTTGATAATGTAAAAAAGCCATCCAAGCGCATGCTCAAACACTTAAGTCTTAAAGGATTGAGGTGGGTAACTCAACATCTCTATGGCAATGTTGGAATGTCCTCTTCAAGTATGGTGTCTTCTAATGTTCCTTCAATGATGGGTTTCCCCGGTTGTGGCACTCAATAAGGCGAATCCTCATTAAAACATTTATCACCAAAGGCAGAGATGTACAAACTCTCTGCAAAAAGAGTAGAATCCTTGGGTTTTTGACAACCCAATATTGAAGCTTCGTTCCATATTGGCGTATGAGCCTTCTCTTGTAAGTCGAGAGAGGAAAGTAGTTGTTGAATGGTTTCTAACGTTATATTTACGTTCATTTATTCTTACGCCCAAAGTACGTAAAGTTGATTCCTATGTAAACTTGGGGTGTTTCTGCTTGGTCGTAGCTTTCCAATGACATACAGTATACCAGATTTATTGATGTCGTCAATCGAGTCTAGATTCTTTTTAATAATCGAAAAGTTTTGAAGTGGTTTCGCCAAAATCCAAGTCATATTTTCTGCAAGCATTAGACATATTTCTGTTCCCAAGTCATATTTTGCAAGCATGTTGGTAGTAAAGTATTGAGTACGAAATGAATTTTAAAAGTGAATATCTGAGGAAATTTATTCTCCATTCAGGAGCCTGGAATGAAAGTTTCTGTTCAAACATGACTGTATTTGTTGAAAAAGATGCTTTGTATTCTAGTCTTAACGTGATATTTCCGCTTCAGTATTTCGAGCTGGTGAAGATAGTCCAGGTTAGTGAATTAAATTATCAGTCTGTAGCTCAGCTGAAGAACGTAACCACTTGTGTTAGTGCCAAGACTGCACGCTGCTCTAAAGAATTTGAATAGAAACTAATTAGGCACATACGCAACACATGGCAGTTCTTAGGGGAACTGCTGCATTTATCTTTGAAATCACTTATTTGTTGCTAAATTTGGCATTACACCATCGTGGGAGGGGATGTGTTACATATCGCCATTTTTTTTTTCTAAATTTTCTTTTTATGCTCAAAACTAATTCATATCGTATTCAAATAAATTTTTGTCGACTTCATAGAACTCGTATTAATGTTCTGTTCCTAGTAAACTGCAGACAACCATAAATTCCCAGCAGTACAATGCTGAATGACGTTCTAAAGGGGAAAAAAAAATTGGTGTAGAAAGTTTAGATTGTGTACTACCGCGACCTTCCCTTTTTTTAAATGTGATTTAAAAAAAAAAAAAAAAAAAAAAAAAAATGATCTGCCCTCTTAAATGTGCAAACCTGAAACAACGTCTAAGATTCTTCCAGCGTTAAATGTTTTCTAGTTTTTGGAATCAATTTTCGATCAAAGGTGTTCAGTTTATGAAACCCTATTTCTTTAATCAGCGTTCTGAAGTACTTTGCCGAAATGAGATCAGTTTTATCACAGAAGCTTGGTAATTAACACTTGTTCCAATTTTTCTTTCTTGCATGAGAATGCTGTAAGACTGTATTCGAAAACTTAATTTCAAACTGAGGAAATATCTTACGTTCTTTGTATTCATCACTTCGTTATAAAATATCTAGCACTGCAAGGTAGGAAATGAAACATACAGTATAAGTTTATGCAGATATCGAAATCACTTGCTATTTATCACACGTGCGTTATCCACATCTTAGATTTCTTAGGCCAGGTGGAGCAGCACCACTGTGTGGCAAAAGGTTATAAAACGCTTTTTCACCGATTTGGTCTCTTTCTAACCTTTATCGCATCTATAGGTTTAGAAAGTTTAGTTTCCTGCAAAAAAAGTTTCCTAGTTTTAGAATAAAAAAATAGCAACGTTTACCACAACTAAATGTTTTTTTATATATTGGATATATAAATAAGTTTTGAGGGATTTCCGTTCGGTGTCGTACTTATTACTGCTACCATACATTTTAAGGTGCAACACTGCGATATCGCAGTACGAGACGCCAGCTGTCAGTCAGTATAAGACATTCGATTGAGGTGTGAAGACGTATGTTTTACTCGATGGAAAATGGCAACTCTTGTCCCGACAAAACAGCATTTGCGGGAAGTGTTAGTGCATTACTTTATTGTCAAGAAAAGTGCTGCAGACAGCTATCGCTTAATGTCAGAAATCTATGGTGAACATTCCTCATTTATAAAAGCATGTGAGTATTAGTTTAGACTACTCAAAAGGAACGACTTCGATGTCAGTGATAAAGAACGTTCTGGACCACCAACAAAAATTGATGCCGAATTGGAAGCTTTACACGACGAGGATCCGTGCCAGACCCCCCCCCCCAAAAAAAAAACAAAAAAAAAACTAGCAGCAGCATTAAATGTTAGTCAACCATGCATTTCACAACGTTTAGCTGCCATGGGAATGGTGTAAAAAAAAAAAAGGGGGAATTGGGTTCCACATGCTTTGCGAGAAAGACCTTGAACGCCGAAAACCCATTTGCGAATTGTTGCTTCAAAGCCAAAAAAATTTTTTTTCATCGTATTACTGCCGACGAGAAATGGATATGGTACGATAACCCTAAATGGCAGAAAGCATGGGTGAACCAGGTCCTTCAACGCCAAAACGCAATATCCATGGTTCAAAGGTAATGCTGTGTACCTGGTGGGACCAGAAAGGTGTGATCCACTATGAACTGCTGAAACCGTCAAACTATTACTGGTGATCGGTATCGAACTCAATTAATGCGTTTAAAACGAGCTCACGCAAAACTGCCGGACAGGGAGAATAGACACAACAAAGTCATCTTACAGCATGACAACTAAAGACCACATGTTTCTCGACCTGTGAAAAAGTACTTAGAAGGATCCGACTGGGAATTTCTACCGCACCCACCATATTCGCCAGATATTGTGCCATCGGACTACCATTGTTCCGGTCGAAGCAGTCTGCACTTTCTGGAGAACGGTTTAGTTCTTATGAAGGCATCAAAAATTGGCTGGACAACTGGATCTCTTCCAAGGAACCGGAATTCTTCCTTCGGGCCATACGTTCACTGTCCGAAAGATGGGGTAAAGTTGTAGCTTCAGAGGGAGCATACTTCAATTAATATTAAAACATTGTTTCTGTTCTCCAACGTGTTTTGTTCACCTCAAATCCCTCAAAACTTATTTATATACCATACATAGACTATAGTTTTTCAGATCGTTTGGCTCAGCATAATCAGGAAGAATGGAGCGTTGATTTCGCAATGATTTGAACGTTTACGCTCCATTCGTCCTGATGCCGAGCCAAACTCTCTGCGAAACCTATAGTCGATGTATAATAAACATTTAGTTGTGGTAAACGTTGCTATTTTTATTCTTAACACAAGTTTTAGTCATAAATTATAGATAATTACCTAGTTTTAATATGCAAACTAAGCTTTGTGACATTTCACAATTTGCATCACAGCTTCGTTCTTTTTACCCCTCGTTCGGTTGCAACTACGGATAACTGCCGCGAACATTCTATAATTTAGATAGTTGTCGAACGTGAACTGTATGTTTGCTTCCCTGCAGAGTTCATATCTACTAATGCAGAAGCTGCCGTACTAATCTCAATTTTATTTTACAGGTAGTGTAAACTCTTCACATGCAATGGGAGGTCACTCCAGAAAAGGATCGGAAATTTCGCTTGAAAAACTCACAGTAGCAGATTCCCAGCTAACGAGAAACGATATACAGACTTTGGAATCTCAGAATTTGACTCTAAGTGCATCCCACTCGATTGACACAAGAACTGCCGTGAAGTCCGAACAGGCTATCACCCTTCCAGGATCTCTGAATATTTTGGCTATCAGCGAAGACTTGAATGCGTCGAACCCTATTGAAGAGGTAAACGTTATCTTAAAGAGCGAACCCAACGATACAAATGACCTTCAAAATATAACCGAAACTGTTGCAGATCCAGAAAATTCTCATTCCAGTAACTTTGACTTCTTAACAGAATCTGTTGCAACAGATTCCGACAAAGAACTTATCACTGAAAAGTTTTCCATCGAATCAACTGAAAATGAACTTAACGTAACTACACTCATTCAAGAAAGCAAGAGAGCATCTGAAACTACAAGCATCTTAGAGAGTTCAACATACTTAACAGGAGAAACAGTTGGCGAAATTCAGACTACTGAAAGTTCCGCTAGCGAAAGCCTCACCACTCCAGAAACTGAAACCTCTACCTCAGAGATGAGCACTACCGATAGTGATTCAACTATTTTTTTTACGCAAAGTACAATTCCAACAGAAATTACAAGTACTGTTTTAGAGAGAACATGCCCAGATCCTGGCACTTGCGTACTATGGTTCTTGGGCACGTGGTACCAGCGTGTGGTATCCACTTGCCAAAGTGACGGTGACTGCTCCGGTTCTACTATGTGCTGCAGAGTAAGTTGTGCGAGAACATGTATCAATTTATGAGCATTGTTTCCAGAACGAACACTTAGTTCTCATGAAGGGTAAAAAAAAAAAAAAAAACTTTGACAGTTTCTACGACAAATAGGAAACAGTTTATCCTGTGTTGAAAGACAGAACTGTCTGCAAGGCCTATCTGGCAACATAATCATTGCTCCTAAAATGTGTTGGTAACAATCTACGTAAACCACGTCACATTGAAATGTTTTACTCCAAAATCTGTTTTAACAAGTGTACTTTTAATACTATTTAATGTATTTTACGTCTGGTAACGATACAAAATGTATGTTTAAAGAAATAAAATTTAATTTGCCTATTCGTCCTCTTAGAATATCCGTAAGTTCATAGTAAAAATAAGTTTTGTAAACCAGTACTTCTCTACAAGCATTACTGCTATCAACTAGTTTTTTTAGTCAGTTTTGACAACTTCTTTAATTGCAAGTTTTCTCTTTGGAGTTTAACTTTGTTTCTTGTAATATCAGGTACAGTTCGGAAAGTTTGCTATTTTACACTGCATCAGTTTCAGATTTTCTCATCGAACATGTTTCTACTACCGAAATGACTTCTTAAATTATCAGATAAGTACTAAAATTAAGCTTTGTTCCCTCTTGGCGAAATAACTGATGGCTCCTTACCTAGCATCTTCTCACACCTTGAAAAAGTTGCCTTGCCTCAAAAATAGTAACGTGTCCAAGTGTTCTCCTCAGACTTCACAAAATCTTTTTCTACGCTTTTCAACCGTAAGTTGAAGCGTATATGCTCCAGCTTTGTCAGTCTGTCTGTACGATAACTCGCGTAAAAATGGTTTTATTTCGATGAAATTTTAGTATGTGGTAGGGGACAACTTGGGGTGAACATTATTTGAAACGGCGTCATAGGTCAAGATATAGAAGCGGGATCTATTCCATCGTTCTTGTGCATCATAAATTTTGTAAAAATGCTTAGATTGCTACAAAACTCTTAAAATGTTGTTCCCGAGGTATACTAAACCAATGGTGTTTAACATCATCGAGATGGGGTCAAAGTCAGGGCACATGAGAGATTTATTCCACAGCCATTCTCATAACTTGAGTAATGATTTCTGGTATGTTGGAAAGCGTGTCATATTCAATACATTGCCGGACTTTACTAACTTGTTTTAGTTGTAAAGACTAACAAATCGTACTAAGGCTTTCCACGCTTATGGAAGTGAGTTGAATACGGGGAATCCCGCTTCGCTATAGCGCATGGCAGCTGAGTGTTCTGTAATGGCTAATTCGTTCGTGTATTTGCTTAGTTTATCATGCCATCAGCATTCTGTAAAAATATTTTGATACAACAAAAGCTGATAGGCCAGATTCCATTTTTTTCGTCAAGTTTAGTTTTTTAAATTTTGATGAATACTAAAATACATAAATTCAAGTAACACTTTGTAGCACGATACGACAGGTGGAGATTTCTGGTAGCAAGTAAATTTACCTTATGAAATTCAAAGTTTGCGTTAATATACATACTTCGTAGTAGGAGAAAAGTCGCGGCGCTTCTTAGGTCAAACTTGTTGAAACGAAAATGTAAATAACTGCATTGAATAATTAGGAGTTGTACTACCTTCTGACGTGATCTCCATCCACGAAATATTAGTTTATGAACTTTGTGCAAACCAACTGTGAGGGTAATATTTTAGGAATGCACGAGTGCTAGAAGGAAACTCGTAGATAGTTTTAATCAGCCATGATAAAGCCACAAGTTTGAGTGAAGGCTGTGCTATGCCAATTTTCATACACCAATAAAACTGATTGTTCTAAGTTCGTTAATTTGGTGTATATTAGTGCTCATTACTTAATGAGCCAAATGGCAGATAACAGATCAATATTTCCATAGCTGCAGTTGCGTATCTCTTGTTCCAGAAAATATAGTAAATGAGTTTGGTAACTATGAATCATGTGATCCTTTTATAAAGCGTAAGTAAAATTATTTATCCAACTCGGGACCGGTAGCGAAGCACTGCATGCATCGCGAGAGTGACGTTCATTCTTCCCCAGAAGCAGTTCCAACCACCGATAGAATGCCCAAATGAGGGATTGTTCCGCTTCTCGTGATTCACACGGGACTAACATTTTCACGCACCAATGTCGCCAAGCTTCTAAAACGGCAAATAATTTTGACTCCAGCAAGCACCCTCTTATTTTAAAATCTTCACTTCCAACCGGCCTCTACAATTCAGGCAAAAATAATCTGCCAAATTTTGAAGACTGTCACGATTACTTAATGAGTTATGGTTGCCACGCACGTTCTTCTATTATAGAGCAAATTCATAAATTGTTTCGTAAAAGGTGGGTTGAGGATCAAGTTAGTGAATGAGGCTCGCTCCTGAAGTTTTAACTAATTAGCATTCTCGTATTATAAAGGCATTAAGTTGAATACATTTTATTTAAAACAAAGCAAATATTAAAATCCTAATCTGTGACATTTACTGTTATCTGTGGCAACTGGAAATAAACCGCCCTAATAGCGGTGGTCAGAGGCGCGGGCTTCTGGCAAATTGTTTGGTTATAGTTCTGGATGAGGCTCCTGTGGTGCGCCAGTGTCGTACTTTGATCCAATGCTCCCAGACGAGGGACGGGAGATTCCTCAATGACCTTAGGTGGTGCCAACAGGGATAGTTAACCCTCGGAAAAAGTAGAAACTGGGACAATTCAGGAAAGAAATACGGGATTACACCATATAATAAAAAATTTGAAGACTACAATCAGTTTTTTGGTGTAAATGTAACAAGGATGGTAAGTCAGATAAAATCCGAAAACTTGAAAATTTCATCGTCCTGGAGCGGGACTCGAACTCGTGTTTCCCAGATAGAGCTCTGGTATGCTAACCACTACACCACCTAGAACGACCAAGTCTCAAGTTTCCGATTAATTTGAATATAACCATCACAGGATTCGCTAGTCGAATCAACCGGCATTCGTGTTTAGCGAATCTGGAGGTTAAGAATCCTATCCCGTTATAACAGCCGCCCTATTGGTGTATGACCAAAGCGCTGGCTTCTGACTATTAGTTCCAGTAGGATCGGTTTAGAGTTCTGGATAAGGAGGAGTGGTGTTTGGCCTTTCGACCCTGGGTCTCTCCTTCCCTGAACTAATGTCCCTAAATTAGGGACGGGAGACTGCTTATATCCCTCAGTTTCTCAGCTCCAGGCATTTTACGTCTAAACACTATTTTAACAAACTTCTAGCAAATCTTAGAAAATTTTATCCTGATTGCTTCTGCAATTCCTAAATGGGCTATTAATCTGATTCCAATTCGATTTCGAAATACTTTAAGGAGCTCTTGTAGAAATGCGCAGTGATGTAGTTTTAAGAAACCAAATGCCTTTAATAGCGGTAAACGGATTACGTAAAAACAACCTGGAAAGAAGACCCACAAATATTTAAAATGAAATTTTAAATTTTGACTGTCTTAGTGGTTTAAGCACTGGCTTATGACCATTCGTCCGAGAAGGATCCCGGTTCGACTCCCGGTGAGGCATTGGTATTGTTTTTCATGCGACACCGGCTCTCTTCTTCCCCTGGAACTGGTGGCCCTAAATTAGGGACTGGCGACTGCTTATAGCCTATTGATTTGCTCGTGGTGATCGTAAAACCTTCAATAAAAACTACGAAAAAATATTTTAGATCTTAAATTTTAATTGCCAATTATAAGTTTTCATCAAAGCATACTTCAATTAACTTTAAAAATGCTACATAGGAGTCCATCGCTAAGCATTTATGGTTTTCCATTAAATGCTGTTCTGCCGTTGTTTACAATATTATAGATGTTAAGTGTGAATAACACGTAGCAGTTATTCACACTTCAAATCAGCAGTTTTTAAATAAAACAGTTCCTATTTTTGGTTACACGATTATCTCAAAACATTCCTCCGCCCTGCTTTTCTGTCCAACTAACCATGAAAAGTACCTTAGCGCCATTAAGTCTCGGTGCCGTCTTAACACTTCTGGAGGCCCTGGCCCGTGAAAATTTTCGGGCCCCCTGATCTTATATATACTACATATGGTATTATTACAATGTGTGGGCATTTACTTTATTCACACGTGATATTTTATATATATAATATGAAAATTATTATATTCATCACCATGTTATCCCAGAAGAGAAACATTCAATGTCCAGTAACTTTTTAAATACCACTTGAATGAAAAATGGTGCATGAAAAAATTGTAGAACTCCATTAAGTGTACAAAACTCACTCAAATTTAGCTGCTTAGTAAATTACTAGAAAATTGGTGCTGGAAGATGTTTCTTCCCCATTCTACAAATTATTCGACAAAAATTAAATTAAAAAAGCGGAAGAAATAAACGAACCAGCGCCCTACAATGACTCACCAGACAAAAATACTGATATGCGGCCCCCTTCATTGTTATTTATTTAAACGGCGAAGATTGAATATTGTATATACACTACCTACCAACAAGTAATTGGACACCCATGCAATCTGCGGTCCTGATACGTCACGGACGTCGCCGTTAAATATCGTGTGGGGAAACAACGCAACCAGTCGCATGCAAGATACCACGCAGTTCGGAGCTCTGATTTCAAGAAAGGTGTAATCGTCGGGTATCGCAGAAATGGCCGATCCATACGTAACATATCCAGCTAGTTGAAGTGCCCTAAATCGACAGTGGCCTACGTGATTGGCGAAGATGAGAGGTGACTGTCAGAATGTGCCCTGACCCGGCAGACCCACAAAAGTGGGAGTTAGAGACCAACGGATGCTGGCCAGAGAAATTCGGAAGATCCGCACCAAATCGATGGGCCACATCCGCGAGGAGTTTCAACAGGCATCCGGGAGTGTTCTTTCGATGCATACCATTCGTATGGAAGCCCATCTGCTCGGTTATCGCGGACGTGCTCCCGCCCACAAGCCTTTGATCACAAAGTCTAATAGCGCTGCTCGGCTAACGTGGTACAAAGAACGTCGACAGTGGACCGTTGAACAGCGGAAACAGGTTCTCTGGAGCGACGAATCAAGGTTCACCCTCTACCGTTCGGATGGCAGGGTCTGGGTTTGGAGTCTGCCTGGAGAACGCCTCCTGCCGGAATGTATTGTGCCAACTGTGAAGTTCGGCGGCGGTGGAATTATGCTATGGTGGTATTTCTTTTGGTATGGCACGGGACCTTTGGTCGCAATTCCTGGTAGACTCAACGCCGAGACCTACTGCACCATTTTGGATGACCATGCGCTTCCTACGTTGTGGCAGTTTTACAGGATGAACCCATATTACTTTCAGGGTGACAATGCCACCTGTCATGTTGTGAGGTCCATCATGGCTGGGTATGGTGACAATGGGGTTAATCGAATGGACAGACCTGCGCAGAGCATGGACCTTAACTCTATCTAGCACCTCTGGGACGACTTGAAGCGTCGACTTAAGGGGTGCCCCCATCGTCTGAAATCGGTGAAGGAACTGACCTGTCTTCTCCAAGCAGAGTGGAAGAAAATACCGCTAGCCGTCGTACAACGCCTGGTTGAGAGTATGCCCCGGAGGGTCGCAGCTGTAATCGCCGCTCGTGGAGGCTCCATCAACTATTGAAGGTGAATAAACTTCGTTTTCCTTTGCTATCACAGGTGTCCAATTACTTGTTGGTAGATAGTGTATAAGTAGCCCATGTGGGCAAACCTCAGTGATATACAAACGTGCACTTCTTCCTATAGACAGACAAAAGCGACTGTTTAAAATGAAAAAGTTGCGATTTGTGCTTGGCCCTCATGACCCCCAAACTTCACTCGGGATCGGAAGAGAGGTCGGCATTTTGTGTTTTAGTCACAAAAGATCCACCTTAACACCTAGCTTACCTCCTCGGGAAATCAAAGCTACGAGCGAGGTTTGGAAAGAAAAAAAAAGTTCCAAGGAATTGTGAAAGAATTTTGATTTTTTGTAAATTCACAGGACTCTTGGTGCGTTGGGAGCCCCAGTTCAGGTGGGGGCCATGGGCACCGGCCCGGTTTGGCCCACCTCTTAAAACTGCCCTACTATGCCTAGTAAAAAAAAAGCTTTGGCTCCGCTGAGGCTTTTTACAACACAGTAGAAATGCCACGATAATTGAAATTTCCTTAAACTGGCGCGAAGGATTAATTTTTTTAAAAACTGAGCTGGGTTTTTCCATATATGGCGCAGTTTCCGCGGTGGTGCAGTGGTCTACGCGATGGCTTCTGATCATTTGTCAGAGATGGGTTCGAATCCCGGTCAGGCATGGATGCTGTGTTTGTCTTAACGCACTGGCTCTCTCCCTTCTCTGGAGTCAGTGGCCTTAAATTAGGGACGGGCGACTGTTTATAGTGCATTCAGTTGCTCACGATGGTCGTTACACCCCCAATCACAAAAATAAATAAATCTGAGTTATGTCTGAAGCCTAAGAAACGAAGTTCACTGTTCTGTGGGTGGATGTTCTTGTGGATGTTTTAAGTGCATTTTATGTACACTGAAGAGCAATCGAATTAGAGACAGCTGGCGTTGTGCAAATGTGACGCTGTGGGCGGCCCTGTAAACTGAAACGACATGACTTATGCAGCGATCCAACAATATAAGGAGTGATGCGACGAGAATCAGTAAGTCGGACACAGTATGGGTAAGACGAAGGATCTAAGCGCATTTGATCGTGGGCAAATTGTCAGGGCCCGACGAATGGGTCACTCCATCTCGGAAGTCATGCAGGCACTGGGATTTTCACGAGCCACTATGTCACGGGTGCACCGTGAGTACGTCGAATCCGGTAAAACCATCCCTGTAAGTGCCAACTGCCGTGGACAACAGCGTGTGGATGAGCTGGGTCATCGTCGGCTAGCTCGCATTA
This sequence comes from Macrothele yani, assembly GCA_039090855.1. NCBI lineage: Eukaryota > Metazoa > Arthropoda > Arachnida > Araneae > Macrothelidae > Macrothele > Macrothele yani. Next base: position 155,147,909 of record CM077011.1, read on the forward strand.
TAACAGCGGATAGACGGGCCACAGTGCAAGGAATCACTTGGCAATTTAACGCTGGTGCACAAAACCATGTAAGCAGCCACACCATCTAGAACCATCTTTTCGCTATGGGGTACAGAAGCCATCGTCCCACGAGGGTACCGCTGCTGACCGCACATCACAGGGTGCAAAGATTAGCATGGGCGCGGGAACTTCGCGACTGGACTCTAGACATGTGGAAAAATGTTGCCTGGACTGATGAGTCGAGATTGACGTTGGTACATGCAGACGGCAGATGAACCGATGGATCCTTCTTGCCAGTAGGGTACTCTTCAAGCTGGTGGGGGTGGCATTTTCGTCTGGGGACTGTTTACGTGGACTGAAATGGAACCCCTGGTACGTGTGGCATCGTCCCTCACAGGTCGACGTTACCGGGATATCCTGGACGACAATTTGCTCCCGTTTGTGCGTCTTCAACATCCCACTGGGGACCGCATCCTACAACAAGACAATGCACCGTGCCATCGCTCCCGAATTGTATCCGAATGGTTGGATGAACACTCCACCGACGTGACCTCGCTTCCTTGGGCAGATAGGTCACCTGGCCTCAATCCCATTGTACACCTCTGGGATGCCATCGAGAGAGATGCTCGAGGCTCTGATCCCCCTCCATCAAATCTTCGTGAACTGTGGGAGCTTGTTCAGGGGTCGTGCATCCGTATGGCTCCACGACCCCTATCTTCCAACGCTTCCGGTGTCTTGTCGAGTCCATGCCGAGACGAATCGCTGCCGTCATCAGGCCGAAAGGTGGTGCTACACGTTACTAGACAGGTATCTCTAATTCAATTGGTCTTCCGTGTACATTGACACAGATTCATGCCTGTGGAATCAGAGAACCTCTAAAAGAGTTGTCAGCCATGTTGATGCCAATGTATTTTACCTTGTCTAGTGTAAAAGTTTAGTTCTGAGAGCACGTTACAACTAGACCAGTCTGACAGATTTGTTTTTTGTGTTCTTCCCTCTGAAGACTAAATATGCAATTTGTTGTAACATAGAGCTATAACTGTATAAAATCAGCTGATTTCCACCACCCGTGTCCTAATGGTTAGTGCACTGATTTCTTGCTATTCGTCCGAGTTAGAGACTGGGTTATATCTGGGATATGGCATGGACAGTGCGCTTATCGGATGTCGGTGGCTGATTATTGGAGCCAGTGGACTAAAATTAGGCAATAATTACCGCTTATTGTCCCTACTGTTGATCATGGTGGTCTTTAATCCACGAAATAAAAAATGCGGCGCGTTACTTGGCCAAATATTCCAATCAAGCCAAAAGTTTCAAGCCCAATGGCAACATTGCAGTAAAAAAAAAAAAAAGCATTAAAAACTTCTGTACGAAGCAAGTATTCACTGATTTTCATAGAGTAAGCTTCATTTCTGTACGGAAGGGAGTGCAAGAAGATTTAATTGCATACTCGTTCAGGATGTTTCAATGTTTTCTCAGAGAATGCGATCAAACTTGGGCAATTAAAGCCTAAAGTAGTAAAAGGTTCGTAAATCAGAATGTGTCAATTTATCGCGCGTCAACTTGTAGCCTACTTCAATTCGTCTCGTGGTCTCAAATTTTAGTTATCATAAACACACAAATTGCATGCAGAATAGCGTTCGATTTGGGTTGTCTTTTCTTCCGTCTCTGTCCTGCAAGAATAGTACTTCAACTTCGAAATGTTGATGCGATGTTTCTTTCTCGTGAACGAAAAAAACAACTAAGGGTTTAAACATATCTCTCCGTCCTTTCCCTCGTCAATCTGTTTGTCCGTCAGCAGAAATTATGTTTCTGCTTCTAATGGCTAGTGAAGAAATTTGTTCTGTGATGCGTAAAAGATTATTGATGCCCATTCTTACGTCTATCCGTCCTCAGAATACACATCTCTTCTTATGATCGAATTGAAGAAATTCTTTGGGATTAATTCAGACAGTCCAGAATATCAATGTCTGTTCTTCCGCCTGTCGGTTCGTCTACGGAAACTATACTTTCTTTTCCAAACGTTGATTAGAAAAATTCGCTCTGTATCCTAAATGAGAATACATGAGCATAAGATTTCAGAAATCTCTCTTCCATTAATCTATTTCTTAGTTTCTGTCCGTCAGTCCAAAGAAACTATCTCCACTTGAAGCATATAGAACTGATAAAATTCATTCCCCGCGTGTTAGAGAGAAAGCGAAAGGTTTCAGTAACCTCTCCGTCCGTTTATTTGTCACTGTCTGCCGTACGCGCTTAGTCCGTCAGCAGGTATTCTATCTCTGCTTCCGATGGCCAGATCGAAAAAATCTGTTCTACGACTTATAAAATTAGACACAAGCGCGGTATTATCAATGTCTCTCGCTTTTTTTATCTGACTGCCGGTAGAAATTATCTCGGCTTCTAATGATCGGGTTGAAGAAATTCTTTCTCTGTGCGAAGGAGATACATGTGCAAAAGATTTTAGTCATGCCTGTCTTTCCAGACATCCGAATGTCCGGAAAGATGTGCAAATTACATCTACGGAAGGACATTGTGTATACAAAGGTTGGACAGAATAATGTGAACACCACGCTTAGAGACTTGACTTTTAATGCAGTTGCGTACGTCGCAATGCACAAAGGCATCCACCGCTTTTTGGTTGTAATAGCTTTGTTAGAACCTCAAGGTCCTGTTTAAGTGCATTTAAAGTGTGTTGCAATATTTCTTTCAGAGTGGCGACTATGAGCGATTTCCTTCACACTCAGTTCGAAAAAGTATTAAAAATCCTTTCTTTCAGTGCTTCGTACATCGAGTTGCTATCAAACGTGCCCCAGCGAAAATAATACTCACCCACCCGTCGCCCGCCCGGATTTCAAAGCCTAGCGACGTTCTTCCGCAGGACGTGTTTACGTTTGGAAAACACCATCAGAAGCGTACAACCCAGACTGTTTGCTCCCAAAAGTGCAGTATGGTGGTGGTTCTGTCATGATCTGAGTGGTCATTTCGTGGTTTTCAGCAGGTCCCCTAATCACCTTGAAAGGACTGATGACTGGCAGGTCGTATGAAACCATTTTGGCTGACCAAGCCCATCCAATGGCTTAGGCATTGTTTCCTGCAGGGAATATCATCTTTCAAGATAACGCCCCAATTCACAGAGCTCGACATGTCCAATCGTGGTTTGAGGAACATGAGAACGAACTTTCATACTTTCGTTGGCCTCCCCAATCACCAGACTTAAACATCATCGAGCCATTGTGGTATGTTGTAAACCAGAATAAGATCCCGTTATCCTTCTCGTGCATCTCTCAATGACCTGGATCAGTTTCTGCATGAAAAATGGTGTAACACTGTACTTGCCACCATTCAGAATTTGCTGCATGCGTCCATTCCAAGGAAGGTTCTTGTGGTTTTGAATGCCAAAGGTGGTGCCATACCCTAATAGGTACGTAAAACCTTCTTTTCCTAGGTGTTCACAGTATTCTGTCCAACCACTGTATATGCCCACCTCTATCAGCGACAGACGAATACATCATACCAATTGGCTACTGTGGCACCAGAAATTGTTTAATAAAACATTTTTTTTATTGATTGTTTAGTAAAACAATTTCTGGTGCTAGAATAGCCAATTGGTATGAAGCGCTCGCTTTTGGCGATTCATCCGGGTTCAGCTCCCGAATGTGGTATGTCTGTCTGATGGCTCTGTCCGTTTCCTGGAACAACTGGCTTTAAATTAGAGACGAACGATAACTTATAGCCCAAAGAGTTCTTCATGGCAGTAGTTAACCCGCCCACTGAAAAGAAAAATGCCCCCCCCCCCCGGTAGCGCAGTGATCTATGAGCTGGTTTATGCCCATTCGTCCAAGAGGGTCCGGGTTCGAATCGTGGTGAGGCATGGATATTGTGCTTGTCTTATGTGCTTCTCTTTTCTCTGGAATCAGTGGTCCCAAAGTAGGCACGGGAAACTGCTTATAGCCCATTCAATTGCACGCGGTGGTTTTAAAACCCAAAACAAAAAATGTGAAGCACAGCATGCTCTATTAAGTAGTACTCTTTGATCATTGTACACATGAAAACGCGTTTACTTTGAACAAAATATAACTCTAAAGTGACAAGGCTTACGCCAAAGGGTGGGCAGGGCCGGCTCAAGCCAGTAATTTGTTGTTCGGAGGTTTAAAAAAAAGAAACGATCACACACACCGTGAACAACTCAATAAGCATATGCAGTCGCCCGTTCCTAATTTACTGCCACTGTTTCCAGGGAAGGGCGAGTGCTAGTGCCATAAGATAGGCACAACATCCATGTCTCACCGGAATTCGAACCCGGACCCATCACGGACGAATAGTCAGAACCCAACGGTTAGATCCCTGCACCACCAGGGTGTATCAAGCCAGTAAGCAAGGTATCGGGAAGCCTTTGACAACTTAACTCTTGTAAAATTTATAATGTTGCCTGCGTGGAGAAAATAAAATATCTGTGGGGCTTTTATAGCCGTATTCCGTTTTATACCAGAGGAGTATTTTTTGCCGCTCCGGTGGCGCAGCGGTCTAAGCGATGGCTTCTGATCATGCTTCGGAGATGGGTCTGGGTTCGAATTCCGGGTAAGGCATGGATGTCTGTGTTTGTCTTTCGGCACTGGCTCTCTGTTTGCAAATCTGGCATGCTGTATCACATGTTCGATCTGTACTTTGATGATTTCAATGTATTGCATAATATTCGTACTCTGCGACGCACAATACTGTATTTGTCAGGATTCGAGATGTATGTGTTAACCATGACCAATGTATGAATTCAAGTTGTATGTGTTACCTGGGATCAATAAATAATTAAAAAACAAATCAAACAAAAAAACTTCCAATAAAAAAAAAAAAAAAAAAAAAATTTGGTATTTTTTGCCTAAAAGCAGTACTGACCAATTTATCCTGTCTTCGTCTTTGGCCATAGGCTATCTTGCTTTGTAGCATTTGTTAACGCATCTTTTTTCTCCCTAAAAGGGGGAAAAAGAGAGAAGTAAAACTTCTCTTTTTTGTGTGTGTTTGTGAAGAAATGAAGCACGACGTTTGTCTTCCTGAAGTCCTCCCCCCCCCCCGCAATGCTGCATTTCCCATTAAGCAAACGAAGCAGTAGCTTGGGATGACAATTAACGATGGGTGGAATCTTGCTTTCCTAAAATTTCAGGAAGCGCTCTTTTTTCGCATGAATAAAATATACATGGTAAAATTATTGCGCATTTTTATCTCTATGTGTTAAGTAGAGCACCAGGGGCGCCGAACCGGCTAGTTAATATAGTGCACCCAAAATTGTTATAACTGCGAGGGGGGGGGGCACACAGTTTCTATCCCGTATTTTTTAATGTGAATGAAATCACCATTTACGCCGTGACAATTTGTGTCACTACTAAGTACTTGAAAGATACTAAAACACCTTATCTCTAAATATTTGGAAGTGGAATGGGACAGAACAGTCAGATGCGTGTGAGTATGTTCAATTCGAAAATTTTATGTAAATTTTCTGTAGCGAAAAAGTTCACAAACGGGCGCCGAAATGGCATTTTGCATCGGGGCGCAAACATGTCTTGAGGCGCTGAGGGTAAGACTTGCGAATGGTTCTTGATATCAGATGCAGAATCATACATTGTTTTAGAAGAATAGGACTGTTTTTGCGCTGGGATTTGACTTGCTCTCATATACAGGGTGTTTCAAAATTACCTTTACAACTTTGACCCTCAATGAAACCGAATAAGAGAACAAAAATCGGTTTATTGCATATTGAACAGCACGTTCCAAAGTTTGTTGGGATACTAGTAGAGCTGCACATGCGCACCGTTGGTTGCACGAATAACGTCGAGACGGTATTCGACCTCCTGCCATGTTCTCGCGAGCATGCCCTCAGGAATTGTTGCGATAGCAGCTGTAATCATGTAGTCTAGCTCATCCACATCCGGAGCCTTCGTGCGGTACGCAATATCCTTCACATAGCCCCACAGAAAAAAAAAAAAAATAGGGAGTAAGATTCGGTGAACGTGGAGGTCAAAGAATTGGACTATCTCGTCCAATCCATTGCTCTGGAAAGGTTTCATCAAGAAACTCACAAATACGAAGTGCGGGGGTGCATTGTCCTTCTGGAAGATGATAGCAGGTTGCAGGCCCTCCAGTTGGGGGGGGGGTGTAACAAACTTACTCAGCATGTCCAAATAAGCATTGGATGCGATTATGTTTTCGGTGAAAAAGATTGTGCCGATGATGTGGTTGTGCAGGAGACCGTACCAGACGTTAACCTTAGGGCTGTCACGTTCAATTTTGCTGACGGCACGTGGGTTTTCAGACCTCCAAATTCTGCAGTTATGGCTGTTGATAACACCACAGATATGAAACTTTGCCTCATCGCTGAATAAAAGACGTTTCAGAAAGCCTTCCTCATTTTTAATCCTGTGTAGCATATCAACAGCAAAATCGAAACACTTCGGTTTTGCCCCTGAGTGCAGTGCCTGTGTCAAATGCACTTTGTAGGCAGTCAGCTGCAAGCGCTTCACCCTGTGTATCGTTGTAGGTGGCAACCCCAACTGCCTGGAGGCCGTACGAATGGACTTCTCTGGACTTCGTAGGAAACTCTGTCGAACACGTTCCGCATGCTCTTCACTTGTGCTTGGTGGGCCAGCACCCTTTCTAGGAAGCGCACAACCAGTCTCCATAAACTTCTTGTGCCACTCGCGTATTGAGGGTCTGGATGGTAGATTACGTCGGTATTTTATATAAAAATCCCTTTGGATTTGTGCATCTGTATGCATATATCCCTTATGTATCTGACTTCGTCTCTATCTATGCACCATGCCACACACTGGGCGTTTTCATGTGGAGTAGCCATCAACAGGGGCTGATTTCTCAATAGGCGCACTAGGCGCGCGCCTAGGGCCCAGAGCTTGAGGGGACCCGAAAACGTATAATTGGATTGTCAGTTTTTTTTTCACGGACCGAAACAAATCAATCTTAAAAAGACCACTTTTTTTGTATTGTCAATTGATATTTTACTTTCTCATATTAGCAACATATACACTATCTACCAACAAGTAATTGGACACCTGTGATAGCAAAGGAAAACGAAGTTTATTCACCTTCAATAGTTGGTGGAGCCTCCACGAGCGGCGATTACAGCTGCGACCCTCCGGGGCATACTCTAGGCGTTGTACGACGGCTAGCGGTATTTTCTTCCACTCGGCTTGGAGAATACAGGTCAGTTTTTTCACCGATTTCGGACGGTGGGGGCACCCCTTAAGTCGACGCTCCAACTCTTCCCAGAGATGCTCGATAGGGTTAAGGTCCATGCTCTGCGCAGGCCAGTCCATTCGATTAACCCCACTGTCACCATACCAAGCCATGGTGGACCTCGCAACATGACAGGTGGCATTGTCATCCTGAAAGTAACATGGGTCCACCCCGTAAAACTGCCACAACGTAGGAAGCGCATGGTCATCCAAAATGGTGCAGTAGTTCTTGGCGTTGAGTCTACCAGGAATTGCGACCAAAGGTCCCGTGCCATACCAAAAGAAACACCCCCATAGCATAATTCCACCGCCGCCAAACTTCACAGTTGGCACAATACATTCCGGCAGGAGGCGTTCTCCAGGCAGACTCCAAACCCAGACCCTGCCATCCGAACGGTAGAGGGTGAACCTTGATTCGTCGCTCCAGAGAACCTGTTTCCACTGTTCAACGGTCCACTGTCGACGTTCTTTGCACCACGTTAGCCGAACAGCGCTATTGGACTTGGTGATCAAAGGCTTGTGGGCGGCAGCACGTCCATGATAACTGAGCAGATAGGCTTCCTTACGGATGGTACTCATCGAAAGAACACTCCCGGATAACTGTTGAAACTCCTCGCGGATGTGGCCCATCGATTTGGTGTGGTTTTTCCGAATTTCTCTGGCCAGCACCCGTCGGTCTCTAACTCCCAGTTTTGTGAGTTTGCTGGGTCGGGGCACATTCCGACAGTCACCTCTCATCTTCCACTTGCCAATCACGTAGGTCACTGTCGATTTTGGGTACTTCAACTAGCTGGATATGTTACGTATGGATTGGCCATTTCTGTGATACCCTACGGTTACACCTTTCTCGAAATCAGAGAGCTCCGAACTGCGTGGCATCTTGCATGCGACTGGTTGCGTTGTTGTTTCCCACACGATATTTAACGGCGGCGGCCGTGAAGTGTATCAGTACCGCAGATATCGTCGATTGCATGGGTGTCCAATTACTTGTTGGTAGATAGTGTATATTTTTTTCTTCGTCTTGCTGATACTCCACATTTTCGACTTCCTATCGATGTACTTCTTTTGAAAGAAACGGTTCAAATAATTTAGCCTCCTTTTAGGGTAGGTGAAGGAAGGATTCACGCTTCCCACACTTTTCATTGTTTAAAGCGAATACTTAACTGGCCTGCTGTGCTATAAATTACTTTCATGCTACTTCAAGCCAAGGGAAAACATCTGTGTTAGAACCTTTTCCTCTGAGTTGCAATGAGGAATACTTGTGAAAACTGCCTTGATGATGGGAGATTTTGCTGTTTATTGCCTTTTCCCTTTGGGATAAGATAGGATGATTAAAATCTTCCTCAGCTCTAATACCCTTTAACCAGGAAATTTATTAACTAGTAGTGAAATTTAAAATGGGTAAAATTTAATGAATCAAATTCGTGCAGAAATAGTCCAAAGTGATCGAGGTAGTTGCCTTCAATGCACGATTTTTTGAGAAGGAGGAGTTGAGCTTAATCTGAGAGGCAGAAAAATATTTTTTCTCTCTCTAAGTTCAATAGTTTCTTCACAACAGACCTTTAATATTTTGGATTTTCGACTTCGATAGCCTTTAGTGGTGAATTCATGAAGTACGAGTATATGGGATATTTAAAGTGTCAAACTTAATATCCTTTGACTTCCTGTTATTCACAAAAATAATTTTTGAAATATCTCTAAAAACAAAAAAGTTCGGTGTGCACGGACAGACAAGGTGATTACGTTAGCACTGTTTCTTACAAAATGTTCTAAAATAGGAAGAGAGAATGGCATTTTAAAAAGTGAAAAAACTATTTTCTTGGCTTTACTTTTTTTAATCTGATGGATGGAAATATTTGAGGTGGTAAGAAGGAAGGAAGGAGGGGGAGAGGGGGACTGGATCTTTTAGTGCTGAGGGTCCCAAAAGATCTAAAGACAATGCAGGCAACGTTCGTGAATGCCGCGGAAAGGACCTCAGGTTCGATCCCAGGCAGGTACGAAAGCTCGATCCACTAAATATCCGCCGTGCGTCGGATGGGCACGTTAAGCTGTCGGACCTCGGGTACTGGCTCCCCTGTAATAAATAAGGGCGTCTTCCTCCCCCTTTCTATTTCGCTTCCGTGTCACTTTCCTATCGGGCATTCTAGCCCAAATCTCATAGCTTCCTATTCCTAAGGGTTGTTTAAGATCTGGGGTCAGACACTCCCTTCCTTAAAATCCTCTACATATGATCAAGATCTAAAGACGCCTCTGGGCATCACAAGTTCACAGTCGTACATGAAAGTAAATATAAACCTTTTGCGTGCCAATAAAACTTTATGCGTTGCTGTTACATGTGCAAAGAACAGCACTTCGCTATCTTATTTCTTTTAGGTTTTATTGAGGGTAAAAATTGTAAAGACCGCCCCGGCGACGTAGTGGTCTAAGCGATGGCTTCCGATCATTCGTCTGAGATGGGTCTGGGTTCGAATCGCGGTGAGGCATGGATGTTGTGTGTGCCTTGCGGCGCTGGCTCTCTCCCTTGCCTAGAAATAGTGGCCCTAAATTAGGGACGGGCGACTGCTTATAACCCACTGGGTTGCTCGCAGTGGTCGTTACAAATGCAATAAAAAAAAAAGTTGTAAATATAATTTTGGAACACCCTGTACTTTGTGAAGGGACATTTGTAACGATGATAGTAAAAAAAATGCTTACATCTTTTATTGAGAATTTTCCACGACAATTTTTCTCGGTCCATTTTTTCACACATGTTTAAAATTTTGAATTCCAAAGCTTTTCCGGAGGTTAATAATAAACTTTATTATTTTTCGAACAATTTGTCCATTTTCAGCGCAACTTTGGCATGCATAAACAAAAAATATACAACACATATCTGCCTTAATTTTCACGTTCATTCACAGACATGATCGATTAACTTAAAAGCAAAGGAAAATCAAAATTAATGAGAAATTCATAACGGCAGTGTTCAAACTGTTTATTCGAAAGCTTACCAACACGTTTTCGGTCGACAGTCACAAAATAAATTAATGGACAAAGCAAACATATCTTTAATACGAATCGCGCAAAAACTCTTGTAATTTGTGAAGAATATCTTTTGTACTTGTGATTAATATGGGATGAAAGAAATGTTCATCTTGGGAACAATTTTTTGAGCCTGTGTAAAACAATAAAGCTACTTTTTCGTTATTGTACAGCTTTCTTACTCAAAGTTCTGTGTTTTTAAACAGCTAATCAAACAAACCACCAGATGAAGGCCTCTGAAGGTATGACACACAGTGAAGGCAGAAATGCCCCAGTGGAAAATATTAAAAAGTAATTTCGATTTTAAATGACTTCACAGTAATTATATGAGCTCAGTATCCACGAAATCACGAGTTCCTCTATAAGTGTAGAACAATTATTTTCCAATGAACAGAAATAAATATCCTCCCAGCACATATATTTATAGTGATATTTCCTAATTTTTTTTAATGTTTGCATTATAAAGTAGGGATGTGGCTTCCTTGTGTTGTTGATCCGAAATTTGGAAATGGGGGTAAATCAGGCTGTCCTGGAAGTCCAGGAACTCCAGGAATCGTAGGGTTCAATTGTTTCCGTCGGAGCTGTACAGGGATCTCTCCTGCACCCACTGAGTACTGTGGAAAATGAGGTAAGGCTGGAACTTCCGGAACTCCTTGTGGGTTTGGTACTTGTGGAACCTGAGGTATACCGGGGAAATTAGAGACATCTGAAGAACCAGGTAAATTTTGCACATCTGAAGAACCAGGTAAATTTTGCACATCTGAAGATTCGGCTGGAGTTGGAAATCTTGTTACTATGGTTACTTGTGGTATTACAGTTATACCTTGTACATCTGGTAATCCAGGTATTGCAGGTTCATCCGGAGCATCGGGTGGTCGTTCTTGTTCATCGGGTGATAATTCAGAAGACATTTGGCCTGACGGAAATTGCGGAACGTCTGGAAAGTTGGGCATATCGGTCGGAAGTGCACTGGGGAAGTTTGGCACATCACTTGGGAGTCCGCTAGGGAAGTTGGGCACATCACTTGGAAGTCCGCTGGGGAAGTTCGGCATACCTGAAACTCCTGGTAGTCCAGATACATCAGGCAAACCGGATACCCCTGGGAAGTTAGGCGCTTCACTGGGAACTCCTGGTACTCCAGACATCTCAGGTAAACCAGATACACCTGGAAAGTTGGGCACTCCACTGGGAACTCCTGGAGAACCAGTCATATCAGGAAATGGGCCCAAGCTGGGCAGTCCAGCTATCTGCCTTTCATTATCTGATGCTGCAGGAAAATTTGGAGCATTTGAAGGAAAGTTAGGCACATCAGTGGGAAGTCCGCTGGGGAAGTTTGGCACATCACTTGGGAGTCCGCTGGGAAAGTTGGGCACGTCACTTGGAAGTCCACTAGGGAAATTTGGCACATCACTGGGAAGTCCGCTGGGGAAGTTCGGCATACCTGAAACTCCTGGTAGTCCAGATACATCAGGCAAACCGGATACACCTGGGAAGTTAGGCGCTTCACTGGGAACTCCTGGTACTCCAGACACCTCAGGTAAACCAGATACACCTGGAAAGTTGGGCACTCCACTGGGAACTCCTGGAGAACCAGTCATACCAGGAAATGGGTTCAAGCTGGGCAGTCCAGCTATCTGCCTTTCATTATCTGATGCTGCAGGAAAATTTGGAGCATTTGAAGGAAAGTTAGGCACATCAGTGGGAAGTCCGCTGGGGAAGTTTGGCACATCACTTGGGAGTCCGCTGGGAAAGTTGGGCACGTCACTTGGAAGTCCACTAGGGAAATTTGGCACATCACTGGGAAGTCCGCTGGGGAAGTTCGGCATACCTGAAACTCCTGGTAGTCCAGATACATCAGGCAAACCGGATACACCTGGGAAGTTAGGCGCTTCACTGGGAACTCCTGGTACTCCAGACACCTCAGGTAAACCAGATACACCTGGAAAGTTGGGCACTCCACTGGGAACTCCTGGAGAACCAGTCATATCAGGAAATGGGCCCAAGCTGGGCAGTCCAGCTATCTGCCTTTCATTATCTGATGCTGCAGGAAAATTTGGAGCATTTGAAGAAAAGTTAGGCACATCAGTGGGAAGTCCGCTGGGGAAGTTTGGCACATCACTTGGGAGTCCGCTGGGGAAAGTTGGGCACGTCACTTGGAAGTCCACTAGGGAAATTTGGCACATCACTGGGAAGTCCGCTGGGGAAGTTCGGCATACCTGAAACTCCTGGTAGTCCAGATACATCAGGCAAACCGGATACACCTGGGAAGTTAGGCGCTTCACTGGGAACTCCTGGTACTCCAGATACACCTGGAAAGTTGGGCACTCCACTGGGAACTCCTGGAGAACCAGTCATATCAGGAAATGGGCCCAAGCTGGGCAGTCCAGCTATCTGCCTTTCATTATCTGACGCTGCAGGAAAATTTGGAGCATTTGAAGGAAAGTTAGGCACATCAGTGGGAAGTCCGCTGGGGAAGTTTGGGCACATCACTTGGGAGTCCGCTGGGAAAGTTGGGCACGTCACTTGGAAGTCCACTAGGGAAATTTGGCACATCACTGGGAAGTCCGCTGGGGAAGTTCGGCATACCTGAAACTCCTGGTAGTCCAGATACATCAGGCAAACCGGATACACCTGGGAAGTTAGGCGCTTCACTGGGAACTCCTGGTACTCCAGACACCTCAGGTAAACCAGATACACCTGGAAAGTTGGGCACTCCACTGGGAACTCCTGGAGAACCAGTCATACCAGGAAATGGGCCCAAGCTCGGCAGTTCCAGCTATCTGCCTTTCATTATCTGATGCTGCAGGAAAATTTGGAGCATTTGAAGGAAAGTTAGGCACATCAGTGGGAAGTCCGCTGGGGAAGTTTGGCACATCACTTGGGAGTCCGCTGGGAAAGTTGGGCACGTCACTTGGAAGTCCACTAGGGAAATTTGGCACATCACTGGGAAGTCCGCTGGGGAAGTTCGGCATACCTGAAACTCCTGGTAGTCCAGATACATCAGGCAAACCGGATACACCTGGGAAGTTAGGCGCTTCACTGGGAACTCCTGGTACTCCAGACACCTCAGGTAAACCGGATACACCTGGAAAGTTGGGTACTCCTGGAGAACCAGTTACATCAGGAAATGGGCCCAGACTGGGTAGTCCGGACACGCCAGGAAGTTCGGAAACTCCAGGGAACCCAGAAATCTGACGTGGACGCCGCCATGGAAAATGCAAGTGCCCTGTCGGGAAGGAAAGGTATATTAAAATTCCTTCATCTCATATTTACAAAATTATGACCATAATAACTCAAACGTTTATATTTATCACATACCATGTTGGAAAAACTATTTTCATTGGCTTTGTGGCGTATAACAAAGCGTACGTTTTTTAATTCATTGACATTTTTAGGCATACATATACATGTAAAATGATGATGTTTTTGTGTTATCACTTTGTCTGCGGCTTACTCTGACCATTTCTTTATCCGTATTTGTACTCGATTCACTGTAGGATATAAGTTGTGTGAATTCACGGAAAATTCCTGAAAATAAGGTGCAGCAAAGTTGCCGGTAGTTCTCCGTCTTTTAACGAAATTTCCGATTTTAAAAGTTTCCTTTTCTAACTTCAGTATTTTGACAGATTTTCCGTTGTCAGTAATTCCGTTTATTTCCGAAAAGTCAGTTTCGGGTTTCAGTAAAAGTCGTTGTCAGTAATTCCGTTTATTTCCGAAAAGTCAGTTTCGGGTTTCAGTAAAGTCGTTGTCAGTAATTCCGTTTATTTCCGAAAAGTCATACACAAATTTCGCAAAAAAACTTCCATTTTGACTTTTCCAGCCCTTTCAGCAGAGATTCTTTCCTGGTGTACGAATCCTTTCCTTTTGCTCCTGGTATGGGTTGAATGGGGTACGCCTTCAACAACAGCGGAAGGCGCTACCGAAATGTATTTAACGTGTGGTTACATATTACATATAAGCTAGGCATGAAGATGACTGGAATCGCACGACGATAAAATGTTTTTCGCTATTAATGCGATTAGTTATTTTCGTTATCTTATTTTGTCTAGGAGCTTCTTATTTTTCTGAATAGTTTTATAATAATTTCATTTTCTGTAAGAGGACTTATCACAAATTGCATTTTTTTTCATCGTGATTTTTCGAAGCAACATGATGTTTTGGAGCTTGAGGTATTTCTAAACTGACAATGACTTTCCGTTTTGCTGTGACCTACTACAGAGGTGAATCACGTATCAAGACGACAAATATGCAGCGATACATTCTGTCGGTGTAGCTTTGTCGGTTAGAGCAACTCACTGCGGAGCGAGGAGACGTTGGTTCGATCCCCGTCAGCAAGTGCCGGCGAGCTTCCGGTATTGTGCTTAACTGCGCATGATCCCTCTGAGCCAGAGCAGCAGGAGAGTATGTCACGGGAGAAAGAACTGAAGGTTGTACAAAAGCTATGGATGGAAATCTTTGGATGTCTTACTGCAAGAAATCGCAAAATGTTATCACTGCCGTAATGATGATTTTCAGATCATATAGTAAGATATTATTATTATTATTATTATTATTATTATTTGATTGGAGGTTTAACGACCACCGTGAGCAACTCAATGGGCTATAAGCAGTCGCCCGTCCCTAATTTAGGGTTACTGGTTCCAGGGAAGAGAGAGAGCCAGTGCCGTAAGACAAACACAACATCCATGCCTCACCGGGATTCGAATCCGGACCCCTTTCGGACGAGTGATCAGAGGCCATCGCTTAGACCACTGCGCCACCGGGGCGGCCAGTACTAAGATATTAATTCAATATGTTTTCAATGTAATCTTCTTACTAACATAACTTTTTAAATTGTAAATCCATCTGTTCAGAGCCCATTTAAGAGGGGGAGGGGAGGGGGCTGCTGCCCCGGCCCCGCATTTTCAAGATGTCCCAGAATTAGTCAGGGTCCTTGAGGAGTTAGGTTGTTTTTTTTTTTTTTTTCCGATAGCACAGAAAAATCGATAAGAAACTGCCTTGTAAAAAAATTTCTATTTCTTTCCGGTTTTTTAGGAGGAGTTCGCAATATAGTCGACCTCAGATCATCCTCAAATCTTTCAAATGCATTGCAGAAGTTTTTTTGTACACGTCTGTACTTAGGGGAAATTTTCATACATTAAGAATTCGTTTGAATCATGATATTTAGATCATGACGTTTTGCCCACAACTTTAATATAATTTTAACAAGCTGAACGCAACCGTTGGAGAGAGGGGGAGAGAGTAAAGCAGAACTGAACTGGTATCCACTTTTCAACCACGCATTTTTACATTTTTTTGCTAACACTGATTCTTCTATGAAAAATCATGGAATACACACTTCAATGTGGCGGGCACATTTTTATGGCTTCCTCAGCATACGTTCGGAATGTTTACTCCTGGGTATTTTTATTCGGCCACACATAGTGAAATCCTAGATGTGCCAGTAATACTGGGGCCCCAAAATACTGTCCAGCCCCCAGCCCTCTGTCTCCTTAAATGTGCTCTGCCTTTGTAAATGGAATAAAATTTCCGAAAAATGGTCAGTCTATAGACGAGCCGCCACTGGGATTTATGACAATGTGCCGTGGCATCATTTTCCTGAAGAAAAAAACTGCAATTGTTAAACTTTTTCCAACTTTTTGACACACATCCCAGTCTTTTCTGTTGTAGAACTTTGGCGTAATATTTTTCTGAACTTGTTCTTGCTTGTGAAATATGAATTACTAATCTTTCTTGTGGACGAAGGACTTAGCAGGACTCAGGTTTTAAAATTATACATATTTAGTGGCATGACCACTAACCTCAGTCATGCTCCTCTTGTTCTATATACACTGCCAGACAGAGAAAATGCCACATCACGGAGGCGTGAACGCAGCGCCATACAAATTGCAGGGAGGATGCACATATACAAGTCATGCAAATGGTTGCATTTGCAGGCCAATCGCACAAACAGCGCGCGGGATATAAGCGGACAACCAGCCCGTGAGGCAATCAGGCGAGAGGTCGTCATGGCCGCGAGAAGCGAGTGGTTCTGCTGTAACCCTGTCTGGAGAACTAACAAGGGGTGCCAATGCCGTTAAGACGCCGTCGTAAGTGATTTCGTCAAATGGATGATTTTACGAGAGGTGTCATCGTAGGACTTCGTACTGTGGGATGGTTCTTGCGTCATACTGCGGAAGAAACGCAATGGATGATTTTACGGGAGGTGTCATCGTAAACCTTCGTACTGTGGGATGGTTCTTGCCTCGTACTGCGGAAGAAACTCAATGGGTGATTTTACGAGAGGCGTCATCGTAGGCCTTCATACTGTGGGATGGTTTCTTGCGTCGTACTGCGGAAGAAACGCAATGGATGATTTTACGAAAGGTGTCATCGTAGGCCTTCGTACTGTGGGATGGTTCTTGCGTCGTACTGCGGAAGAAACGCAATGGATGATTTTACGGGAGGTGTCATCGTAAACCTTCGTACTGTGGGATGGTTCTTGTGTCGTACTGCGGAAGAAACTCAATGGATGATTTTACGAAAGGTGTCATCGTAGTCCTTCGTACTGTGGGATGGTTCTTGCCTCGTACTGCGGAAGAAACGCAATGGGTGATTTTACGAGAGGCGTCATCGTAGGCCTTCATACTGTGGGATGGTTCTTGCGTCGTACTGCGGAAGAAACGCAATGGATGATTTTACGAAAGGTGTCATCGTAGGCCTTCTTACTGTGGGATGGTTCTTGCGTCATACTGCGGAAGAAACGCAATGGATGATTTTACGAGAGGTGTCATCGTAGGCCTTCGTACTGTGGGGCATGGTTCTTGCGTCGTCCTGCGGAAGAAACGCAATGGATGATTTTACGAGAGGTGTCATCGTAAACCTTCGTACTGTGGGATGGTTCTTGCGTCGTACTGCGGAAGAAACGCAATGGATGATTTTACGAAAGGTGTCATCGTAGGCCTTCGTACTGTGGGGTGGTTCTTACGTGGTACTGTGGAAGAAACGCAATGGGTGATTTTACGAGAGGTGTCATCGTAGGCCTTCGTACTGTGGGGTGGTTCTTACGTCGTACTGTGGAAGAAACGCAATGGGTGATTTTACGAGAGGCGTCATCGTAGGCCTTCATACTGTGGGATGGTTCTTGCGTCGTACTGCGGAAGAAACGCAATGGATGATTTTACGAAAGGTGTCATCGTAGGCCTCCGTACTGTGGGATGGTTCTTGCGTCGTACTGCGGAAGAAACGCAATAGATAATTTTACGAGAGGTGTCATCGTAGGCCTTCGTACTGTGGGATGGTTCTTGCGTCGTACTGCGGAAGAAACGCAATGGATGATTTTACCAGAGGTGTCATCGTAAGCCTTCGTACCGTGGGATGGTTCTTGCGTCGTACTGCGGAAGAAACGCAATGGATGATTTTACGAGAGGTGTCATCGTAGGCCTTCGTACTGTGGGGTGGTTCTTGCGTCGTACTGCGGAAGAAACGAAATGGATGATTTTACCAGAGGTGTCATCGTAAGCCTTCGTACCGTGGGATGGTTCTTGCGTCGTACTGCGGAAGAAACGCAATGGAGGATTTTACGAAAGGTGTCATCGTAGGCCTTCGTACTGTGGGGTGGTTCTTACGTCGTACTGTGGAAGAAACGCAATGAGTGATTTTACGAGAGGCGTCATCGTAGGCTTCATACTGTGGGATGGTTCTTGCGTCGTACTGCGGAAAAAACGCAATGGATGATTTTACGAAAGGTGTCATCGTAGGCCTCCTTACTGTGGGATGGTTCTTGCGTCGTACTGCGGAAGAAACGCAATAGATAATTTTACGAGAGGTGTCATCGTAGGCCTTCGTACTGTGGGATGGTTCTTGCGTCGTACTGCGGAAGAAACACAATGGATGATTTTACGAGAGGTGTCATCGTAAGCCTTCGTACTGTGGGATGGTTCTTGCGTCGTACTGCGGAAGAAACGAAATGGATGATTTTACCAGAGGTGTCATCGTAAGCCTTCGTACCGTGGGATGGTTCTTGCGTCGTACTGCGGAAGAAACACAATGGATGATTTTACGAGAGGTGTCATCGTAGGCCTTCGTACTGTGGGGTGGTTCTTGCGTCGTACTGCGGAAGAAACTCAATGGATGATTTTACAAGAGGTGTCATCGTAAGCCTTCGTACCGTGGGATGGTTCTTGCGTCGTACTGCGGAAGAAACGCAATGGAGGATTTTACGAGAGGTGTCATCGTAGGCCTTCGTACTGTGGGGTGGTTCTTGCGTCGTACTGCGGAAGAAACGCAATGGATGATTTTATGAGAGGTGTCATCGTAGGCCTTCGTACTGTCGGATGGGTCTTGTGTCGTACTGCGGAAGAAACGCAACGTAATGCCACAACCGTTGGTCGCATTTGGAGTCAGTGGTCCCAAGAAGGACCTGTGCAACGTCGTAGGGGAACCGGAGCATGTAGACGGACGTCTGATCTTACCGATCGTCGCATCCGACATCATGCTGTAGCGGACCCACAGGCCACAACGGGCGAAAATTTACGGAGTGTACGCGGAGGCTTGGATGCTCCAATATCGACGCGGACAATGTCTTGCCGATTAGCTGCGTCTGGTTTTCTGTCCAGCCGTCCGTTGCGAAGGCTACCATTAACAGCGAGTCATCGTCGTCATCTCTTGGCGTGGTGCCGCTCCAGAGCTGTGTGGGGTGTCTAATTGAACAGTGTGGTGTTCAGCGACGAATCGCGGTTCTGTCTCACCACGGATGATCGACGTGTGCGAGTCTGGAGGCGACGTGGCCAACGGGCGGATTCCTCCGCCATTGTGGAGCGCCTCACGGCCCGGCAACATGGAATCATAGTGTGGGGTGCTATCAGCACCAACAGCCGCTCACCGCTGGTACGCATTACGGGCATATTGATGGCACTCCGCTATGTTGACGTGGTGCTGCGGCCCGTGGCACTACCGTGTCTGCAGGGCATCCCAAACGCCGGTTTTTAACAGGATAACGCCCGGCCGCACACCACTTGGATCAGCCTGAATGCTTTACACGGTGTGCGGGTGCTTCCGTGGACAGCACGATCCCCCGACCTCTCGCCCATCGAACATATGTGGGACACGATTGGACGTCGGTTGAGTACCATCCCACCCCCTCAAATGGAAGATAAACGGTTGACTGGGATGAACACCACATGGTCCACGATACCCCAGGATCCTATTTGGACTCTCATTGGCTCGATGCCAAGTTGGATTAAACGCTGTATCGCCCAAAATGGAGGCCACACTTCTTATTGATCATCCAGCATATTCGGCCTATATATATGAGTATTTTTTTAATAGATGGGAACATTCTTTTATGGCCATTTTAAAAGATCATGCCTCTGATCTTTGGAAATATTCTACCCGGTATGGTTTAGAAGTTGCTGACATTCGCTCTCTCTAGCAAGCAGATTGTGCGTTTTCTGGGCAGCAGAAAATGCACGCAAAATGTTTTGATAGCTAGTAGTATCCGACCAAAAACGGATTTTTTTTTAAAAATCAGGTTTTAGATGCGCAGATATTCCTACTGATTTGCTGCAAACGGAAACGTGAACTCATGCCCTCTAGTGGTCCACTTCTCTTTCAAGAAAAGTTTGAAATTATATACTGCAAAACATTTCACACCAGAAAAGCTCTCCGGCAAAGAATTTTTTTCAAATCGGACTGTTTGGAGCAGATATACATCTACGCCCCCTGGCGGAAAATTTTCCCTGTTTTAAGCAGAAAGTATTCTCATCATGGCCATGGTGAGCGGTATCTGAAGGCGAAATAATTTTTTACATCAAGTTTTCAGAAGCGTAGATATTGTGCAAACACATCAGAAACAGAAATATGAACTTACGTCCCTGTCGGCCAAACCATTCTTTACCAGAAATTAGAAATTATATGCAAAGGCAAGTGCAAAAAGAATTTTTCGAATAGGAAATTTAGAAGCAGAGGTATCGGAGAAATCGCGATTTAAACTTACCCCCAAATCTGGGAACCTATGCACTGCTTGAAAAAGAAACTGTATCCAAAATGGTGCTCATTATAAATGGTATCGAATGAAAGAAATAACTTTTTTAGTCGGGTATTTGAAGCAAGTATACACTGAGTGGCCACTTTATTATGACCACCCCCTCAGTACTTTGTTGGGCCACCTTTTACCTTTAATACTGCGTCGATTCTTCGTGGCATGGACTCCACGAGATGTTGATAGGTGGTTTGTGTGGAATATGAGACCATGCTTGATGAATAGAACTTTCCAGGAGTGTGGATCCAGCTGTCTGATGTGGATCCAGCTGTCTGATGGCTCGTTCAACTTCATCCCACAAATTCTCAATGGGGTTGAGATGTGGAGATTGTGGGGGCTACCTAAGCAAAGTAAACTCACCGGCATGTTCCTGAAACCAATTACAGCCGCCCTGGTGGCGCAGTGGTCTAAGCGATAGCCTCTGATCATTCGTCCGTAAGGGGTCCGGGTTCGAATCCCGTGAAGCATGGATGTTGTGTTTGTCTTACGGCACTGGCTCTCTCCCTTCCCTGGAACCAGTGACGGGCGACTGCTTATAGCCCATTGAGTTGCTCACGGTGGTCGTTAAACCTCCAATCGCCGCCCCGGTGGCGCAGTGGTCTAAGGCGCTGGCCTCTGATCATTCGTCCGTAAGGGGTCCGGGTTCGAATCCCGGTTAGGCATGGATGTTGTGTTTGTCTTACGGCACTGGCTCTCTCCCTTCCCTGGAACCAGTGACCCTAAATTAGGGACGGGCGACTGCTTATAGCCCATTGAGTTGCTCACGGTGGTCGTTAAACCTTCAATCAAAAAAAAAAAAAAAAAAAAAAAAAAACTCCAATCGAAAAAAAAAACCAATTACAATACGAGCACTATGGCAGGACGCATTATCTTGTTGAAATTAGCCATCGCCATTGGGATAAAGCATCCACATGACAGCACGCACTTGGTCCGCAACGATGTTTAGATATGATGTTCCAGTCAGACGTTGATCAACACGAATTAAAGGGCCCAAAGCATGCCAGGAAAACATTCCCTAAACCATAACGTTGCCTCCACCAGCTTGAAGGGTTGTAGCAAAGCATTTGGGGTCCATGTTTTCGTGCGGTTTCCGTCAATTTCTCACTCGGCCATCGGCATGGTGCAACTGAAAACGTGATTCATCGGACCACATAATTTGTTTCCAATTATCGACTGTCCAATTCCTGTGCGAACTGGAGACGTTTTCTCTTGTTAACTGCAGACAGCGAAGGTGTTCGAACAGGCCTTCGGCTGCCATATCCCATCCGATGCAGTGTACGGCGAACCGTGAGAGCAGAGATCATTTGAGTGGATCCTTGATTAAGATGGTCTGTAATGTGCTGTACTGTTGCCCTTCTGTTGTCTGTTACCAGTCTGGACACTCTCCGTTCCGCCCGAGCAGTCACTAGTCGATGACGACCACACGTTGCACGTAGAGACCCAGTTTTTTGGCTGACAGTCCAGTCTTTAAACACTTTAACAACAGCTGCTCTGGAACATTTCACGAATGCGGCGGTTTCAGTTATACTTGCTCCAAGCTCCTACAATCATCCCAGGTTTAAATTCCGTCAAATCGAATTTTTTACCCACCTCGTCACCCAAAAATCACTACTACTACTGTCGCAAGCACTAAGCTTTCCCTTTTTATACTAGACTCGCCCTCTGGCGGCAACAGCGTGCAGCCATAGCTCATTTACTTAAAACAGTCAGGTGATCATAATAAAGTGGCCACTCAGTGTATAAGATAAAATGTATTTTGAATTCGATCGCATTTGTATTTACGCTCTCTAGTGACAAAGTTGTGCCTCATGAAAAAACAACAGAAAGCAAGGATCATCATTCTCGCATTTCGGGCTTTCCAATGCAAAAATAATTTTTCAAACCGGACTAATAGTTGCAGAGATATGGTGTCCACAGACGGACGGACAAAGTGATCCCATACACACGTACTTTTTATTTATTTTTTATTTTTTACAAAGGACGTTCTAAAAACTGAAGAAATATGAAAGTGAATTATCGCTTCACTTGGTTGCTGGTACGCCAGGTCATTTACAAATTATTTGTTTAGACTTAAATGAAGATCTGACTAATAAAGTAGGCACACTGTTGAAAAACAGAATGCAAACCAACCGTGTTCTATTTTTCTTTCTAAATCGCTTTCTGAAAGCAGCGACGTTCTCGGAAGCCTATGTAGTGAAGAGAATTTTGTCCCTACCCAATCATTTGATTATTTAAAGCTTTGAATTTCGATACCAAGACAGAAGTAAATGGCCCAGTTGTTGGACTCATAACCTCTCGCCACCCCACCCCCACCCCCCAAAAAAAAACGCGAATTTCTTAAGGAAAACGATTGGCTTTTCGTTAAAGATAAAAAACTTGGCTGTTCAGCCCGAAAGAAAGTTGAAAGCTTAAATGTTGAAGCAACTGTGAGAATGAAAATTGAAAAAGAGTGAGCAAATTGTGGGGCAATATATATTTCATGGTGAAACTCGAAAGCAGAAACTGACCTCACAAAAAAATTTTGATAACAAAGAAAGTTTATGCTATAAAACTGCAATAAACTAAGCTTAAGATGGGGTACGAAAGAGAAAATGGGAACTCTTTGACTGAAACCAATGCCTCATAAAAAAAAACAAAAAAAAACGTGACTGCTAAAATATTTCGTGCAGCTTACAAGATGACAAAAAAGGAATCAATCGTTCAATAATTTTGAGGACGGAACAAATTTGTAAGAGTTAAATTGTGTTGACATGGGACTCATATTCTACATACAACAAATGTTTGTAATCAGTTGTAGTTAACCACACATTCAACTAGCCGTCCCGATGACTCAGTGGTCTAAGCACTGGCTTCTGACCAAGGACGATAGCCGAGATGGGCCCGGGTTTAAATCTCGGTGGGGAATGGAAGTTGTGTTTATTGGCTGAGAATGGCCTAGTGGTCAACGTTCGTGTCTGCCACGGAGAAACTTCAGGTTCGATCCCAGGCAGGTACGAACCACTAAATGTCCTCCGTGCGTCGGATGGGCACGTTAAGCCGTTGGACCCAGAGTACTGCCCCCCCATTAATAAATAAGAACGTCTTCCTCCCCCTTTCTACCTCGCTTCCGTGTCACTTTCCTATCGGGCACTCTAGCCCAAATCTCCTAGCTTTTTATTTCTAAGGGTTGTTTAAGACCTGGTGTCAATCACTCCCTTCCTAAAATCATCTACATATATGATCTGATCTGAAGTTGTGTTTGTCTCACAGCACTGGGTCTCTCATTTCCTTTGAAACAATGGCGATAAAAGGAACAGGCGACTGCTTATATCCCATTGAGTTGCTCACGGTGGTCGTTAAAAACTTCAAACAATGATGTCCCAGCCAATGGAACATTCATTGCTATGATTTCACATCTTGAACCTCCTGGCATAACAGAAGAGTTTCGCACAGATAATTTAGTATCACTAACTTGTGATGGCGCATTTGGGACGTTTAGGTCTCGTTGAGGTGTCTCAAAATTATTCAAAGACAAATTCCCTTCTACTGTTGTGTGGCCAATTACAGACTGGGGTTGGTAGTACATAATTTCATAAAAAACGAGCAGGAACAAACAGATTCAAAAGTTTTCTAGACGGGCTGTATGTTGTATCCATGCGTCACCAAAGAGGGGGCAAGAGAGTTGCAATCCTGCGCGGAGATTTCAAAAATTTGGGAAAATTCTGGGTACATGGTGGATTGCATTTATCTTTCAGTCTGTTATTGCTATCTGGCAGGATACAAAGCGTTGATGCTTCGTTTCAAAAAAAAAAAAAAAAAAAAAAAAAAAGCCGCCCCGGTGGCGCAGTGGTCTAAGCGATGGCCTCTGATCATTCGTCCGAACGGGGTCCGGGTTCGAATCCCGGTGAGGCATGGATGTTGTGTTTGTCTTACGGCACTGGCTCTCTCCCTTCCCTGGAACCAGTGACCCTAAATTAGGGACGGGCGACTGCTTATAGCCCATTGAGTTGCTCACGGTGGTCGTTAAAAATCCAATCAAAAAAAAAAAAAAAAAAAAAAAAAGAAACAAAAATGACAAGACCAATGACAAAAAGTGAGATACATTTGCGAAGGGTTTTCTTTTTCTTGTTTGTTTGCTTTTGTTGTTGTTTTTTTCTTTGGTTGGGGTTTAAAGACCACAGTGAGCAACTCAATGGGCTATATGCAGCAGCTCGTTCCTAATTTAGAGCCACTGGTTCCAGGGAAGGGAGAGAGCCAGCGCCGTAAGACAAACACATCATGCCTCACCGGGTTTCAAACCCGGACCCCTTTCGGACGAATTATTAGAAGCCATCGCTTAGACCACTGCGCCACCTGGGCAGCTGTTTGGGGGTTTAACGACCAACATGAGCAACTCAACAAGTTATAAGCATTTCCCTTCCCTAATTTAGGGCCATTAATTGGTTCCAGGCAAGAGAGAGATCTAGTGCCTTAAGACAAATAAACCACTGATCCCTCAACCGGGATCAGTGGTGCACCCAGAAATTTCTAATAGGGGGGAGGGGGGGGACGTGGGCTATGACGCACAGAATTTTCCCAAGGTGGGAGTGACCCCCTAAATTTACCAGGAAAAACAGTCAGGGGCTATAACAGTTAAAAAGAAGGTTGACTTTTGTACATTTATTCTTATCCTGTTCTAGTAATGTCCCAGTACAAGAAAGTTAAATGAATAGAAAAAGAAGTAGATGACATTTTTTTTCTGGTTAGATTTTTCTAAACTTATTTAACAGTACTACTCCCTTATAATTATTGTACGTTATAGCGTAGATTGCTATATGCTGATGACACAGTCCCGTTGGCAGAGAGAGAAAGTGAGTTGCAGAGTGTGCTGGCCCGGACGTACGAAGTTCGTATGAATTTCAAACCGAGTATAAATATGGGAAAAAACAAAGTTTTGGGTTTTCAGCAAGGAATTGTTAGTTCTGAATTCAGGATAAGTCTAAATGGCACATTATTAATTAGATAAACGAGTTTGTATATTTGGGAAGCATGTTTGACAGAGAGAGCAAATTATATGGTGAAATGTTTAATAGTAGGCGAGTGAACTCTTCATTAAAAGTCATAGCTGTTTTAGGAGGATTTCACAGTAATAATGGGTTCTCAAGAGGGTCCCGCATGGCTGTTTATGACAGTGTAATTGTTCCTACTCTAATGTATGGCAGTGAAACCTGGGTACTACAGAAGAAACATAGAACCCGTTTGTGTGCTGGAGAAATGCGTTACTTACGGTTTGTGGGAAGATACGTTCTGATTATGTAAGGAATGAAGATGTGTTGCAGTTGTGTAATGTGAAGCAAAATGTTGTTAGCAAAGTGGAGAGTAATATTCTTTGGTGGTGTGGCCATGTTGAAAGAATGAGTAATGAGATGCTTACTAAGATAATTTATTCAGCCCAAGTGGCAAAAAAGAAAGGTATAGGAAGGCCAAGGAAATCATGGGAGAACCAGATTCAGGAATGTCTGCACGAGAAAAAGATAATAAGTATGAAGTTCAAAAGGTCTTCTGTGTGGCGTGTGATGGGTGTAAATGAAGCTCGAGCTGTGCACCGAGATCGCTGTAAATGGAAATGTTTGATACAGCAGCAGTAAATTCTTTCTTTGAGAAGCTAACCTCTGAATATCAGGGAACATCTTAGTGATATATATGTATAATTTATACGCTACATGATTAAGAAGTATATGTAGATTTCTTCAAATATTTTTTTATTCCCTCATTTTCATATATCACATTTATACAGTTCAAAACAAGTTAGGAAGTAGATAAAGGTAAAATTATTTATTCTGGTGCGCTTACCTTATGCACTTGTTTTTAATCAATCCCTTATTATTATTTACTAGTAAATTATGATCTATACATACTCATTAAACTAAGTCCAGCCTCCTGTTCTTTGTAGCTAGAGCATTAATTATCTGGTTTGGATCAATATTCACTTCACGATGAATGTTCAGTGTCGCAAGTCCATTCAGTCTGGCTTCACTCATACTGTTTTTCGTACCGTGATTTTTTTGTTTCAAATTTTGCCGTAAAACTTTTCCGCTCTGTCTGCCGGGGGAGGGGAGAAATCGGCCCTCTCCGTGGGTGCGTCAGCGTCTGGGATTCGAACCCAGTCCCATCTCAGACGAATGGTTAGAAGCCACTGTTTCAGATCATTCCGCCATGGGGGCAGCGGCAAGCATGTTTAGCTGAGCAGTAATTACACTGGTATCCATAAATTAATCAACAAACAGAAAAATTGCGCTAATTAAGCGAAATATTGTTCAAATTGCACGAAATTTGCATATGTTACGGGCGAAGGCATACAGCATTGATGTACTGCAAGCAGATGAGTGGCGCTGGCAGCGCTTTATGCCAGTTCTCAAGAGTTTCAGCAGGATGTGGCAGCAGTTCCAAGCCACGGACGCATCTTCCCGGAGGTACAACGAAGGTAGGCCAAGGGCGAAGCCTTCGCGGCGATGAACGATATTTGTGGCTTTCGGCACGGCGGGACAGGACAGCTACACCGACTCATCTCAGATCTGTGTTTGCGGCAGCCACCGGACGGACGGTATCAGCTTCGACAGTACACAGAAGGTTACATGCAGGAGGACTGTACGCTCAGCGACCGGCACTATGCGTGCCCTTCACCCCCGGCCACTAGAGGGAACGTTTCAATTGAGCACGAATGCATGTGAACTGGATACAAAGTCAGCGGAGGTCCGTTCTGTTCACTGGTGAGTCGCGATACCGTTTACAGAGTGATTCTCGCCGAGTTTGCAACTGGAGAGAGGCCGGAACTCGCTATCTTCCCTCGAATATCCAGGAAAGGAACACTTATGGTGGTGGTAGTGTTCTGGTGTGGGCAGGCATATCGTTAGGCGGCCGTACCGACCTCTATGTCTTACCACATGGAAACCTCAATGCTCACAGGTATAGAGGCGATATCCTGGACCCTACTGGTCGTCCGTATGCGGACGCAATCGGCGATACTTTCGTACTGCAGGCGGATAACCTCGCCCTCATACAGCTCGCCTCGTGCATCAGTACCTGGAACAGGAGACAATATAGTCCGTATGGAGGGGCCAGCACTCTCTCCCGATCTGGATCCAATTGGGCATGTCTAGGATGCTGTCGGGATGCGTGTTGCTGGCCTCCAGCGATCTCTCGGAACCCTGCAGGGTCTCCGTACTGCTTTGCTCGAGCAAATGGGCGTAGTTACCCACGGAACTTCTCGACACCGTAATTAACAGCATGGAACAACGCTGTAGGGTCTGTATGCTGTTCGGGGTAACCACACTCCGTATTGAAGCACCTTTTCCTATTTTATCTTGATACCTATTTTTTCTGTATTTTCATCATTTATTCAAATGCTTTGTACCACATGTTTTTACGTTTGTTGTTGTTACATTTGGTCTGCTAAAGCTTACCACTGAATTTCATCCGAATCGGTTGCATACTTTATGAGTTATCACGATTTTTCCATTTGTTGCTTAATTTATGGAAACCAGTATATTATTCAAATCAGTGAAAAGCAGATTACTTTTTCTTGAGTAATTATGCTTACCGTGATGATTTATCACCCGGCTGTCTGCAGCGAACGCCAGTAACAAAACCAGCGCAGCAGCTCTTGTTACTTTAGCATTCATCATGCCCTGCAAAAATGAAGGAGAAAAGATACCAGTTGAAATTTAGATGCTTACCCTATATTGGTGATCATACAGAATAATAAAAAATAATAATAACAATACAGAATAATAGTAATAATAATACATAATAATCAATAATACAGAATAATGATAATACAGTAAGAATAACAACAAAAGTCATGATTCATTTAAGGAACCAAATGCCTACCACGAAAACAGACCCCGGACCATTAATCCTCCTACACCAGCACGTATAGTTAAAGCTAGGCTGCTGAGATCTATCGATTTGTGCTGTTGACATCATGTTCTGGCCAGTTCATCGACGCATGTTACATGGGCCATTTCAAAAGTTTTCCACACTGTGGGTTATCTCTTAAAAAACGAATTTATTTCACAACATAAGCACGCCGGACAAAAGTCACCAATTGCAGAACATTCCTAATAACGGGTGACGGCGCCTCTTGCCTTGATAACAGCATGAATCCGGTGTGGTAGAGACTCCACGAGATTGTGGATGTATTGAATCGATTTGCAGCCACTCGTGCGCCAGTTGGTCACGAAGTTCCGCCAAAGTACGTGGGTGTCTATTCCAGCGTTTCACCTTCTGTTCTAAATGATCCCACAGATTTTCAATAGGATTTAAATCTGGAGATTTGGCGAGCCAGTCGAGGTGTGACCGTGTTGCCGATTGTTCGTCGTACCGCCCAAACATAGTTTCAGCTTTGTGCACACGGCAGTTGTCGTCTTGGAAGACAGGAGTGGCTCTGTGATGCTGCTTCTGGAGATGTAGGGCAAAGGGCAACACTTCGTCATTCAGAATGCGGAGGTAGAGAAATATCGATAGTTCTCCTTATCGATAGTTTTCGATAGTCAAAAAATAACAATCGATAGTGTGTTGGCAAAATTTCTCCGGATGAAGACTTATATCTCACAAGAATTTTTCTTACATTACCATATTGTCGAAAAGCTAAGCTCCGATAAACTTCGAAACTATCCTTGGGGGGGGGGGGGGGGTTAACAACCACCGTGAGCCAGTGCCGTGAGACAAACACAACATCCATGCCTCACGGGATTCGAACCCGGACCCCTTTCGGACGAATGATCAGAGGCCATCGCTTAGACCACTGCGCCACCGGGACCGGCTCTGCATTTTTGTATGCAAAAATACTTTTTTTCTATAATGTTTAGCAAAATCGTGGTAATAATTCGTGAGAAACTGAATAGATAAAGTTTTGAGTGGGGCTGTTCCTCAGTTGTTTTTTTTTCTGGGATCGTTTGAAACGACAGCGGCTGAATGCTATCGTTTCAAATTATCCCCAAGGTTTGACGTATTGCCCAACATTTTGTAGTTCTTTCCGCAAAGGCTACATTTTCGTTAGCCCTTATCCTAAACAAAAGAAAAATAATGTTGAACAAAAGATATTTTACGTTTACCCATTATTACTGATTACTTACTTTCAACAAATAACTGTTCCAGCACCTGATGCCCTTTAAACTTCCAGTACAAACAACAAGAACAGCGCTTCTGGCTTCGTCTTTATCTGACAGAAACGTATACTTTCGTTTTAAGCTTGATTTAACATGAAGAACAGCAGAGTACAAAAGCCGCATGCCCTCACCGTTTACTCTTTTGATGGACTCAATGTTTTCGACATCAGTATAAATGAGGTGAAAAATCAGCGTTTCAGTCATCAAAGCCATCGGTGGAAGCTGAATAGTTTACACCATCGTGATTTACACTTACAGCATTGAAAAACCTAAAACTATCGATAGTTACGAAAAACTATCGATGCACTAAGTTGGACAAAACTATCGATACTATCGATAGTGCTTCCACCTCTATGTGGAGGTACGCATTATGGCTGAAATTAATCGCCACTGCAACGAGGGGGCTCATTTCGTGGCACGAAAAACATCCTCAAAAGATCACAGTATAGGGGGGCAAGGTGAATCTTGCCCCTCCAATAATTTTATTGGGGCAGTACCAACCTAATATTTTTGGTTCCGTTTAATTAAATAACCGCTTTAGCATCATAAGGTGGACCAAACTCCACCATATGAAGCCAAAGCGATTTATTTCTAAAATATTAATAAGTAACAAAATAAATAAAAACGTTTTTTCCATTCTCAGCATTGCTCATTTGATAAGAAATTGGATTGCCAGGCCCCTATTAATAGCGTTTAGCATGTTTTCGTGATATGTGGTAAATGATTAAAACAATTTTATCATAAATAAAATACAGAAACGTATAATCCAGCGCATTTAGTTAACTATTTAATTTTTGCCCTTCTTATTCTTTGTTTGAGTAACTCAGCTAATTTCTCATATCTTTTACTAAACTCTGGATATTTTTATAAAATCACAGGCTGAACATTATTTTTAAAAATATTAATATTCAGTAAAAGAATATTTCCGTTTCCTTGTTCATTTACTGAGGTGCAATTACAATTGCGTTTTAAAATATACGTCGAATCTCGTAGTCTATCTTTTTGCCTCCCCCTTATTTTCCTTCTAACAATGGAAGAAACATGCCCCTCCCACGTGTGATCTCTTCACGCCTGCTCCCACCCCGTGACGGATCCAGAGGGGGAGCGCTCTCCCCTCAGTACTAAGGAAAAGCTTCGATTTGTTAGATTTTAATAAATTCAAATATTTTTTCGTGAAAGAAAATATCACTTAAAAGTATATTACTTTCCTAAATAAATTGGAAGAATTTATAGACATACTAAGAACACTTTCATTTTGAGGAAAAATATCAGAAAGGTCTCCGGTTATTTCGGAAAATCAGGATTTCCCCAGATTTCCTTCGGGTTATCCAGGGGCGGATCCAGGAACCCCCCCCTCACGAAAATCCTGGATCCCCCTGCTGCCCCCCCCCCCCCAATAATTTGGAGAAGTCGGTGCCCCTGTCACAGAATCCCCTCCAGCTTGAACAACACCTTCGACACAATCAGGATTAAAGGCATCATTCTGCCTGCAATGCACCCGTCGTCTCCCATCATTGAAGCAAAAACAACAAGAAAGATGACACCGAATTTTCGGGTATAATAAGCACGTCTTTTGAATCCGTTCTGACGCAAATTAAATTTATCAAAGCTATTCAAAGTCAATGGAACCGGCATGGAAAACAATAGTATCTGACAGAAGAAAGAAGTTTTTCAATCGGGTTTTTAATCCCTCAGATATTGTTGTAAATGGAATTGTGAGCTTACGCCCTTTGGTTGCAGACTTGTGCGTTAAGAAAAACATGAATTTATATGAGAAACATTTCGCACCGGAAACGCTCTCCAACACAGAAAGAATTTTTCAAAACGGACTCTTAGAAACAGAGATATCGACAAAAATAAGATTTGACTTTACGTCCCCTGGTGAGAAAACCATGCATAATTTTAGGAAGAAAGTATTCTCAAAAGGTTTTTCCATATGAGCACCATCGGTCCAAGAAAAAAAAATTTAGTCGAGTTTTCAGAAGCCCAGATTTTGCTACAAATACATAAGAAACAGAAATTAACACTTATGTCCCCTGGTGGCCAAACCATTCTTTACCAAACATTAGAAATTATGTGAAAAACATTTTCCATCAGGTTTTGTATGCGATACAGGAAGAATTTTTCAAATCGGAGTTTTAGAAGCAGAAATAACGCAGAAAACGCAATTAACCTTTGTGCCCCCTAGCGAAAAGTCTATGATTTACTTGAAAATTTTGAATTTATAGGAAAAACATGTCACACTGGAAACACTATCCAACAAAGAAGGAATTTTTCAAATCGGACTCCTAGAAGTAGAGATATTGACAAAAATAAGATATACATCTACGCCCCCTGGCGTAGAAACCATGCATTATTTTAAAAAGAAAATATTTCTAAAAGGTTTGTTGACATGAGTACTATCTGTCTACAAACGACGAATTTTTTCAATCAAGAGTTTAGAAGCTCATATTTTGCTCCAAATACATCAGAAGCGGAAATTAAGATTTACGCCCCCTGGTGGTCAAACTATTTTTTTACAAAAATTAGAAATTTTGTGCAAAAGATTTCCCATCAGGAGCTGTATCCGGTGCAGAAAGAATTTTTCAAATCTGAGATTTAGAAGCAGAGATATAGGGGGAAACACAGTTTACCTCTACGCCCCCTAGCGGAAAGTCTATGAATTACTTGAAAATTTTGAAATTATATGAAACACATGTCACACTGGAAACACTATCCAACAAAGAAGGAATTTTTCAACTCGGACTCCTAGAAGTAGAAATATTAACAAAAATAAGATATACATCTACGCCCCTGGCGGAGAAACTGTGGAATATTTTAAGAAGAAAATATTCCGAAAATGTTTATCGGTGTGAGTGGCAGAAGCAAAAATTAACACTTACGCCCCCTGGTGGCTAAAGTATTCTTTACCAAAAATTTGAAATTATATGCAAAAGATTTTCCATCAGGAGGTGTATCCGCTGAAGAAAAAAATTTTCAAATCGGAGTTTTAGAAGAATTATCGAGAAAAATGTAATTTATTTTTACGCCCCCTAGCGGAAAATCTATGGGTAATTTGAAAAAGTAACTATATCTAAAATACTCTTCGACATAAATGGAATCGAAAGATAAAATAATTTTTCCAATCTGATGTTTAGAAGCAGATATGTGGAATAAAACGTATTTTTGAATTTGAAATCATCTGCATTTACGCCCCCTAGCGGCGAAATTGTGCATCTTAAAAAAAAAAAAAAAAAGAAATAAAGGATCATCATTCGCATATTTCAAGCTTCCCAATACAAAAATAATTTTTCAAATCGGCCTAATAGTTGCAGAGACATCGTGGGTACAGAGGGACGGACAAACCGGTAACATAAGCAGATCTTTTTTTACAAAAGACGTGCTGAAAATAAGTGGTGTGAATTCACGAGAAATTCCGTTTCTCGTGAATTCACACCATTATTTAAATTGAAATTTCGCAGGAAACGAAGAGCCAGCACTTCCGCAGCAGTGAAGATCGAACCCTCGTCGTTTGGGTTGGTTCACCAGATAACGCGCGTCTTTAACCACTCAGCCAGAAGCAGTCGGAAGGTAGCTCAAGTTCATCGTAGAACAAATTTCGCTACGATGAAAAATAATTTTTTTGTTATTAATTCGGGTGATTTTGACATTTTACTTTCTGTTGGAGCTTATTATTTTTCTGATTAGGTGTGTGATATTTTTTCTGTAGGAGGACTTTTCACACATTAAGCATTTTTTCATCGTGATTTTTCGAAATAACCAAAATGCTTTGCAACTCGATCTTTTTAAACTGACAATGACTTCAAATTATCTTTAAAAAAAAAAGGTAAAATGTACTTTTTTATAGTATTATTTCACAAAACTCCTACGCGTAAAATTTACTCTTGATAGCCATAAAAGCTTTTGTTTTAAGGGGTCCAAAGACTGATACATAGACATCGTATAATCACCTGTACAATAAGTTAAGTATTCGGTTTCCTACAGATCAGATGTAGAGGATTTTAGGAAGAGAGTGTCTGACCCCAGGTCTTAAACAACTCTTAGAAATAGGAAGCTGGGAAATTTGGGCTAGAGTGCCCGAAAGAAAACTGACACGGAAGCGAGTTAGAAAGGGGGAGAAAGATGCCCTTATTTATAACCGGGGGGGACAGTACCGGGGGTCTAAATATCCACGGTGCGTCGGATGGGCTTAACGTACCCATCCGACGCACAGCGGATATTTAGTGGTTCGTACCTGCCTGGGATCGAACCAGAGATTTCTCTGTGGCAGTCACGAACGTTGACCAGTAATCCATACACGGCCTCTGGTTTCAGTCTTACGGTTTCCTATAGTAACACAACATACAATAAATAGCTGGTGCACGAAATGAGGGAGAGGAGAAGAAATATTGTAGGCCACGATAAACAAAATTCCTGCGATATGCGCTAGGGAACTTCAAAATCAAATACTTCGACAGACTTGAAATTTAACAGTTAATGGAACTTCGAAGTATTCCCCGTGAATCTCTTCTACTACCGGAAATTTTTCGTCATAGGAATACGGAAAAAGTGAGAACGGAGTTTTTCCGTTAATATAAGAAAGAAATTGCGGAAAGGTTTCTGAAAATTCAGAATTTTCCCGTGGTACGAAAAATCCGTGAAATTCAGATTTCTTTTCGTCATTTCACGGAAAAGGCTGTATCAGAATTATGCACCACCTATGCCTCACCTGGGACTCGAACTCGGACAACTATCCAGAAACTAACGCCATTAACCACTGGGTCACCGGATCGGCACAATATCTTGCGGCATCTTCCGAGAGTTCAATCAATTCTGTCTGTAGTTCTTTAGGAGCCATGGCGACATCAGCTAGTTGAGGTTGAAATGCTAATTTGAGTGGGTTGTCATAAGTCTCCAAATCAGTGAACCTTTTACTATATTCTCCAATTAATAAGTCTATAACAGCTGCGTATTTTTCAAATGATTCGTATGAATCCTCCTGTTCATCAATGACTTTTGCTAATTGGGAAAAATGTTTATCCGAAATTTCCTTTTGAAGAAGAGTTTTGAAAAAAGATAACTCTTTTTCGAAATGCTTGAATTTTTTGCCATATATATAACTTAATTTTATCTTGTAAATAAATATTCAGGTCATTTTGCTTTGGCATGATATCACACAGGAATGCAGCATTTCCATTGAAATCATTTTTCAATAATTCACATTGTTGATTCTGTTCTTCATAAAATTTTACTATCTGTTCTCGCAAAGATAACATTTTTACTAACACTTGTCCTTGCGATAGCTAACGCACTTCAGAATGATACGGCAAATCTACACCGAATACCACATTTGTAATTTTAAATATGGTCAATTTAAGATTAAAATAAAAATAGTGAAAGACGAATAAAAGATACTAATGAAATTAAAAGGATTTGTTCTGCAAAATTTGGATTCACTCAAAAGGCTGCACTTAATAGCCTGGAAGGCCATTATTAACGCTAAATCCTTATTTGACGCTAAGAAAGATCCAATTAAAATATGGAAAAATGCAACAGAGTAACCACGCCTTGGGCGACATGCACAGAAAGTGCTTTCTTGCTTTTCAACCACTTATTGCCGAAAATCTACATTCTCCTACCTAACCCAAATCAAGACGCCCTTAAGGTCACAAATGACAGATACCCATCTAGAGAATCAGCTGAAAGTGTTGACCTCCATGTTGCAACCAAATATTCAAACGCTTTCCAAGAAAAAGGCAGTCTCAACAAAAACCATTAAAAGGTTTGTTAACTTTAAAATTAACCATTTGTTTTCCTTTTTTAAAGTTAGTTAGTACATAGTAGTTAGATTTTTACAAAATAATGTACAGTTTGTGAAGTACTGCATAGGTGAAGACCTGTCTCAAGACGACAAATCTGCAGCGAGACATTCTGTCAGCGTAGCTTAGTTAGGAGAGCAACTTACTCCGGAGTGAGGGGACATGGTTTCGATGACCGTCGCGGACAAACTTGTGTTTTCACAAGTTTGAAGTATATCTAATCGAAATTTCTTGAATGCGGCCTTATTAGATTACAGCTAACTTAATGCGGCCTTATTAGATTACAGCTAACTTAATGAGGCTTTATTAGATTACAGCTAACTTAATACGGTCTTCCAACATGAAAAGGTTCCTCACCTCTAATATAGGTCTTCATTAAAAAATTTCCATCACTGACCTAGGTACTTTTGACAGTGTGCATGTCTCTGAGAATACTCGTAGAGCGAAATCGCGAATGAAAGAACAGTGATGCAAAAAAAAAAAAAAAAACCGGAAAATAACGTACAACCGTTGGGACAGGGTCACCAACAATTCTGTTTGTCTCACTTGCGTGTCCTTTTCCCCAGATGTCACGGTATGGTAAACACTAGGTGATCTGTTGAAGAGCATGAAAAGGTAAATCTAATACTTACCACTGAAGAAGAGGAAGAGTGTTTATTCTGCCGTTGAAGACGAATGAATCGCCCCTCTTTGTTCGGGATCGTTGGCCTCGTGGTTTTATATTCTTCCCAATCTGTGTCGACCTCTGCTGAACTTCACTTTAGTCCACATATAGGAAGAAAACATTATCGCTTCTTCAAACACTTCCGCACTTGCTTTGCCTTCTAAACGAGAGAACACAGTTTCTTATCACTATGGAAGAACAGCGAATAATGCCGCGTAATAAATTACTATCCAATATTTCCCGCAGATCACAAATCAGACATATTTGTTTTTCCGTCATGTCTTTATCAACTAAGGAATCTCTTCTGAAATATTAGGCCACCAAAAGCGCGTTTTTAATCTACGTTTGTTAACAGAAATCAGGTGAACTGATTTGCGATTCATGCTATATCAACACGCCGGGAACACCAGTTTTAAAGAAAATTTAGTCGAAATTAGGTGTAAAATATTTTCAAAAAAGAAGATAGATTTTCTTTTGTATCAAGGGCTGACATTTGAATTTTGGTTTTCAGTAACGCTAGTTTATTTGTTGTTGTTCTGTTCTTTTACTTTACTCCTTTGCTGTTAAGCAATATGAGCATCTGTAACTCATGAAGAGCTTTGAAATATGAAAATGCATAGTTCATCACATAAACAAGTTTCCCCTTCGTTCTACGTGACAAAACATCAAACCATCCGTGAATAATTTAAAATCATAAATTAAACATTTTTAATATGCTTTCAGAAGGGATTTTTTTGAATTTATGCTTTATTGATTTAATAAGCAGGATAAATATCGTGAAAGCGATTAGTACACTGTAAAAAAAATTCTGACATTCATGGGCCATTTTCATGAATTCTTTTGGGAATTAATGAAGGATATTTCTGATAAACTATTTCCGTGAAATGGCAAAGAAACCTGAATTTCATTGATTTTTCGTACAACGGGAAAATTCTGAATTTTCGGAAACCTTTCCTCAGTTTCTTTCTTATATTGACGGTAAATTACCGTTTTAGAGATATGTTAATGGAAAATTATGAATTTTCAGAAACCTTTCCGCAATTCCTTTCGTATAATAACAGAAAAATTCCGTCCTCACTTTTACCGTATCCGTATGACGAGAAATTACCGGTAATAAGAACGATTGGTTAGAATACTTGTGATTTCATTAAACTTTTAAATTTCAATCGTCTGTCGAATTTTGAAGTTCCGTAGGGAGATCGGATATTGTGGATAGCATATCGCATGAATTTTGTTTATTGAGGCACAGGATATTTCTTCTCCTCTCCCCTATATATTTTGTGCACCAGCTATTTATTATAGATATATTTTGTTACTGTAAGAAACCGGGTACTTAACATACTGTACAGATGATTATACGATGTCTATGCACCAGTCTTTGGACAACTTAGACAAAAGCTATTCTAGCTATCATGAGTAAATTTTATATTTAGGAGTTTCTTTTGTGTTTTGTGAAATAATTCTACACTGCTGGCCACTCAAAATACGACACCACAAGAAGGACACGAGATAGCAAAGCCAGATTTACTGGACGCATAACAACAGATACAAAGATGAAACGATTGAGCTTACAGGCCCGTGCGACTTGCGGAATACGCAGCCATCAATAGTTCGTGTGGACCCCATGGCTGGCAATAACGGCCGCTACACGCCGCGGCATCAAACGAAAGAGGCTTTGGATGTGGGCTTGGGGTATGTCGGTCCAGGATGCTTCCACACGTTGCCACAGTTCATCAGGCGTAGCCGCGGGTGGTGCATGCCGGGCTACTCGGTTGCCGATCAGCGACCAGACGTGTTCGATGGGCGACATATCGGGAGAACAGGCGGGCCACAGCAGCAGTGACACCTGGTGGGCCGTGAAGAATTGTTGCACGATGCGTGCCACGTGCGGGCGCGCATTGTCCTGTTGAAACGTGGCCGCTGGCATGTCCTGCAGGTAAGGGAGGACCATAAACTCCAAAACGTCGGAGATGTAGTGGTGGCTGTTGAGTGTACCAGCGATGCCTACCAGAGGGGTGCTGGTGTCATATCCAATTGCGCCCCAAACCATAACGCCGGGCGACGGACCGGTATGACGATGCATAATGCAAGCGTCATACAGTCTCTCGCCGCGGTGCCGCCTCTCGCGGATCCGACCATCGTGGTGTTGCAGGCAGAAGCGGGATTCGTTGGAGAAGACAATGTCGTGCCATTCCGTAGTATAGGAGCGGCGTTCAACGGCCCACTGCTGCAGCCCTCGCCGGTGGTGTAACGTCAATGGTAATCGGAGCAATGGACGCCGTGCAAACAAGTCCCCGCTCCTGCAGACGACGTCGAACGGTACGTGCTGACACAGGTTGTTGCGCAACACACCCTAATTCCTGCGCTAACGTTCGTGATGTGGCTGTGCGAGCCGTCAATGCCCGCCGCACAACATGCCGGTCCTCTCGTTCGGTGGTGTGCCGCGGTTGCGGCAATCGCTCACGTCGGTCCGTCCGTCTCTCCTGCACCCACCAAATCCATACTCGCCTCACTGTGGCTGGATGTTGTCCCACACGGGCGCTGATGTCTCGATACGATAAAGCGCTGTCGCGATAAGCCACTATTCGTCCTCTGTCGAACTCCGAAACGTGCTGGAATGACTGCCGTATTCTGCGACGAGGCAACAGGGAGCTAGCTTCCCACGCACAGGTCAGACAGCACAACACACTTCCACTACTTACACCCCGCCTTCTGAGCACCCTTCTTATAGTGCTTCTCGGTGGCGTGCCGGGCGCACATGATTTGCATATGTCCTGCAATGCTAATCGTTTGCATGTCCTCTCGCGGGCGACGCCTGCTGCCAATTTCAGGCCAATCGGATGCTTCCTTCTTAATGTTGCATTTTGGGTAGCCAGCAGTGTATAAAAAAGTACTGTGAAAACACCAATTTGTCCGCGACGGGCATCAAAGCCGTGTCCCGTCACTCCGGAGTAAGTCGCTCTCCCAACTGAGCTACGCGGACAGATTGTCTCGCCGCAGATTTGCCATCTTGACACATGTTTTCACCTCTGTAGTACGTCACAGTACATTTCACCTTTTTCAAAGATAATTGAAAGTCATTGTCAGTTTGAAAAAATCAAGTTGCAAAGCATTTTTTTGCTTCGAAAAATCACGATGTAAAATGCTTAATTTGTGAAAGTCCTTCTACAAAAAAAAAAAAAAAAAAAAAAAAGAAAGAAAAAAAATTACAAACCTATTCAGAAGAATAATGAGCTCCAACAGAAAATTAAATGACTAAATCATTCGCATTAATGAGAAAAAATCATCGTCGCGCAATTTGTTTTACGATATACGTGATTCGGGTTTCCGAGCGTTTGTAGCTCAGCGGCTAAAGGCGTACGTTACCTGTTGAACCAAGCAAAACGACGGGGGTTCGATCTTGACTGCATTGGAAGGATAATTTAGGGTAAGGTCTGAAAATGTAGGGTCGTCGATTTTGGGGAATTTCTGTTTAAATACGGAAAGACCTGAAATGGACTTTTCTGAAATAAACGAAATTTCTGAGTACGGAGAATCTGTGAAAACACGGAAGTTGAAATAAACGAGCACCTTTAAAAACGGAAATTTCTGAAAAAGACAGACACCTA
Organism: Macrothele yani; assembly: GCA_039090855.1. Classification (NCBI taxonomy): domain Eukaryota; kingdom Metazoa; phylum Arthropoda; class Arachnida; order Araneae; family Macrothelidae; genus Macrothele; species Macrothele yani. Next base: position 155,187,387 of record CM077011.1, read on the forward strand.
CCAGGAGCTTTGCTTCACGTTATGGTCAGAAATATTCCGGGATTTCACACCACTTCACTGGTCAACAATGAAAATGTTTCTGACTTGAAAATACTTATTTCGTATTGATTTCAGTATGTTAAAAACAAACATGACATTTAAAACGCTTAGTTAGCTCTCATTTCCGAGATATAGCCCATTTATGATGTTTTAGGATATGTATATGAAATGAAGCGTGTAGCGCTCCGAGCGGCTAATTAAGGTAGTATGTAAAGCAAATATAGAGGTGGGCAAACCTGAGAGCGGGAATGAAGAGTCCCTGTAGATCTTCTTTTGTTCATTAATAACTTGATTTAGTTCATTGTCTGTTTACAGCTTGCTTGGAGTGAAAGTTATAGTGTGGTTCCTTTCTTTGTTGCAGATTGATTTTGTGGTCATACTTAACTTGAAAAGCCAGGATGCCATGTCAATGCTTAAACACATCTGGCAATTTTTGTTATGTTTGTGGTGATGTGATATTTGCCTCCCAGAAACGCCCAATTACTTCACTCGTGAAGACAGCCTACCACCATTATTTTTGTATGAAAGTAGGAGATCAAGACAAAATGTGGGCACCTCGTGTTTGCTGCAATTCTTGTTCTGTGAATCTACGTGGATGGATCCGTAAAAACGGACGTTCAATGCCCTTTGGCATCCTTATGATTTGGAGAGAGCCGACAAATCATGTAGATAACTGCGATTTCTGTATGGTACCTCTTATTAAGAAAGGTATATCAAGAAAAAGGAAGTTGAGCATGAAATACCTTAACATCCCGTCAGCTATCCGACCAGTGCCACGTGGGGACGATCTGCCGGTACCGAACCAACCAGAGGAGTATAGTCTGGACTCAGATGAAGAACAAGACAGTACGGAGGCGACATCATACCCATGTCCGGAGGCTTCGACATCGCAGGATCCTTATTTCTCACCTGAGTCACCGGGTGAGCCACACAGACTTACTCAAGGTGAACTAAGTGATTTAATTCGAGACCTGGACCTACGAAAAGACAAAGCCGAGCTTCTAGGTTCTAGGCTCAAACAGTGGAATCTTCTAGAACGTAATGTTAAAGTGTCAGTGTACAGGAGTCGGCAGAAAAATTTGCTTCCATATTTTAAAAAAGATAATAACCTAGTAGCCTGCTGTGATGTGAATGGTTTGATGACAGCTTTGAATGTGGAGCACAAGCCAAAGGACTGGAAGCTATTCATAGACTCATCAAAGCTTAGTTTAAAAGCTGTGTTGCTACACAATGACAATTCTCTTCATTCAGTTCCTGTTGGCCATGCTGTCCATATGAAGGAAACATATGCCAATATGAAATTACTTCTGGAAGCAACTAAGTACACAGACCACCAATGACAGATCTGTGAAGACCTAAAGGTGATTGCAATATTGCTGGGCATGCGGTTGGGATAAACCAAGTATTGCTGTTTGCTGTGTGAGTGGGACAGTCGGGCTGGATCCTCACACTACAACAGAAAAGACTGGTATCCAAGGGAAACTCTGCGACCCGGGGAAAAGAATGTACAGCACAGTCCTCTGTTTGATCGAAGCAAAATTTTTCTGCCCCCTTTACATGTCAAACTCGGCCTTATGAAGAACTTAGTAAAGGGGATGAACAAGGATGGAAAGGCTTTAACGTACCTGAGAGACAAATTTTCACGGCTGAGTGAGGCTAAAGTGAAGGAATAAATCTTCATTGGTCCTAAGATTCGTGAATTTCTTGTGAATGAAAACTTCGAGCTAGTCCTCCAGGTCAATGAGCAACCAGCTTGGGAAGCCCTTAAAAGTGTTGTGCATGGCTTCTTGGGTAACCGAAGAGCTGTAGATTATGTTGAGCTTGTAAACAACATTCTAGACAAGTATCATCGCTTAGGCTGCAACATGTCTCTCAAAATGCACTTTCTGCACTGTCATCTAGATTTCTTCACAGAAAACTGCAGTGCAGTGAGTGATGAGCATGATGAGCAGTTCCATTACGACATTTCAACAATGGAACGAAGATATCAGGGTCGGTGGAACTGTTCCATGCTTGCAGACTACTGTTGGACATTGACAAGAGATGCCCCAGAACAGGATTACAGGCGACAAGCAAAGAGAAGGTGCACTCATTTGTAGGCCCCTATGTCTGTATTTCATGTAGTAATTTCAATTCCTCTTTTTTTTTCGTTTGGTTTATTATATTTTGTGTAATTTACGATTGATTGAATGAAAATTATGTTCATTTACATTGTAGTAGTATAGTATAATACTGTTGAAATTTGCTTTTCGCGATATTCATATATACAGTAGATGAATAAAGTTGTGTATCTCCGAAACTACAGCTAATAATAAAAAAATATAATCACATTCATTTTCTTCGACCCGAAATTAGTAAAGTTTAACTACTTTCATTAAGGAAACATAATTTTTTTTTTTGTTGAGGTCTTAGTTTTTACGGTGTATGTGAATTTACTTCACAGTATATAACTAATGCATGCGGAACAAAAACTATGAATATGTACATATATAAACTAACAATCTGCTGCAAAATTATACTGTCTAAGCAAACATCTCTAGTTGCAAATAATTCACCTGATTAACGATGGCATTTTCGTCGCATATAAAAAATTCCATTTTTTGGCAAGTCTTTTAAAAAAGAAAGGGACGTGATTGTGTATCACTATGGCAGTTTGTCAGCCCGTCCGTCTGTCTGTGGACACCATATCTTTGCAACTATAGTCCGATTTGAGAAAATATAGTCTTCACTGGGAAACATGAATTGTGAGAAAGATGACCTTGGACGCTTATGTCATCGAATTCAAATTTTATTTAATTCCATGTCTTTGCTTCTATTTACACGACTGAAATAACTCCTTTCTTATTTTTTTCTTCCATACTCCTTAAGCAACGAATACAACTTTCACTACAGTTTCTTTTTCCAAAAAATATACAGTTTTCACGCTAGCGCCGTAAATGTACAAAAACCATTCCATAGAAACTGAGAGTATTTTTTCTTTTAAGTTGACAACAGTGCGAAGGGGGAAAATAACAACGCAGATAACTAACTGAATTAAGGATATTATTTATTAGCCGTGGTAGAAGTTTCTGGTTTTGCCTTTACGCAGTTGTTTAAGGTACGTCTGCACTTCGCCATGGAGGGGAGTGATTCAGACTTAAGAAATGAAATGCGTTGTGCGATAAAATTTTGCTATCGTTTGGGTGTAAAACTGCTCCAGAAAGAGTTGGTTTAATGAAAAAAGCTTACAAAGATAAATGTTTGGGTGAGTCAACGATTTTTAGATGGCACCATGATTTCAAAAAAGGACGTTTGTCGGCAGAACTCGCTCCTACGCCTGGTAGACCTGGAAGTGTTGTTACGGAGCGTATTGTTAACACTGTTTGGGCAATCCTGCAAGAAGATCGACGAATAACCTGTGAAGACATAGAGGCGTCAACTAATATTTCAAAAACGTCCGCATTCTAAGCGACAAATTACTGCTGCATCGTGTGTGTGTGTTCCAGATGGGTATACCTCATCACCTGACGAGAGATCAATTGTTAGCCAGAGTTCAGGTGTGTCATGAGGGGAAACAAATGATTGCAAAGGACCCAAACTTTTTAAACACAATAATAACTTCCGATGAAACATGGGTCCACTATTTGGATCCCCTGACGAAGCGCGCAACGAGTGTCTGGAAACACACAAGCACCCAAGTCCCCCAAACCAAATCAATTGAGAAGGTGATGATTATAAATTTATTTGATCATAAAGCTGTAGTCCACCAACATGCCATTCCTCCACAAATCACTGTCAGTGCTGAGTATTACATTTCAGTCTTGAAGCGTCTGTGACGACACATCGATTAAGCGACCGGAACTGGTAAGGACGTGGACCCTACAACATGATAACGCCCGCTCACATGTGGCTGCTTGTGTTCAACAGTTTCCTAAAAATCGGATTATACAGATTGCAGCTCAATACATATCACACCGGGGTAGCGCCCAAGTACAGTACAGGCAGTACAGCGCTAATGTGAAATATTTTGGTAATGTTCTGATCACACCAGTGTTCCCGAACTTACAAGCGTAATATATATTATTTATGTAAATTCCGTTTCACATTACATTTAATGGGTCTGAAATTGTAAAGTTAACGTGTAAAAGAATCAGGAAATCAATGAAACCACAAAGGCAATAAATCTGCATGCAGGTAAGTTATGTCTAATCCAAGTTATTGCATTTACAAATCTAAACATTCTGGGAGAGATCAGGTAAGGGTTTTAAACACAGATGATATTCATCGAGTCACCTAATTGAATGCTGCTTTTTACTAAAAAATGGAAAGAAAATTACGGGTCAAGGGAACACGTTCTCATTCCTTTTAACTCCTGTAACATACACCGATGATCCATTACATTATGACCACCATACCTAATAAGCTGTAGGACCCCCTTTAGCTCGCAAAACAGCAGCCACTCGGCAAGGCATCAATTCGATGAGGTGGCGATAGGTATCCTGGGGTATCTGGTACCATAATGTCAACAGCAGGTCCCCCAGTTCCCGTACATTTCGGGGTGGTGGTGATTTAGGGTGAAAACGGTTTTCTAAGTCGAACCATAAATGTTCGATTGGGCTCTTGTCAGATGAATTTGGAGGCCAGGGCATTAACAGAAAGTCGCCAGCATGTTCCTCGAAACACTCCTTGACGATTATGTCAGTGTGTCATGACGCATTATCCTGTTGGTAATAGCCATCACCAGCAGGGAACACAGTAGCATGAATGGATGAACTTGGTCCGCAAGGATGTTCAGATACCTGACAGCTGGATTGTGCTATATTGGTATAATGGTGCCTAAAGTATCTTAAAAGAACATTTCCCACGGCATAACACCGCTGCAGCCAGCCTGTTTCCGCCCAACAGTGCATTCAGGTGCCATAGCCTCCATTGGTAATCGATGCATCCGAGCTTGGTAGTCTACGCGATGCACCAGGAATCCTGATTCGTCAGATCAGATCACTTTCTTCTAGTCATCCACGGTTCAATCTGAATTATCTTGGGCCCATTTCATGCGTTGTTGGCGATGACGCGCAGCTAGCTTGGAGATCCAGCGGGGTCTTTGGCTACGCAGGTCCATGCGCAGAAGGCTGCGATGAACTGTGTGCTGTGACACTGATCACCACTGTTGCAGCTGCGGGTGATTTGTCGCACTGTGATTCTGCGGTCGCTGTAAACAATGCGCAACAATCTCCGCTTCCTTCTGGCATCAATGAGCTGCGGGAGACACGCGGCTGGACAACGGTTCGTAGTTTGGCCATCTGTGCACCACTTTTGATACGTACTCACTACAGCGGCACGTGAACAACCTAGAAGCCAAGCCATTTCCAAGATCGTAGTTCCGAAGCGCCGTGCCATCACAATTTGTCCTTTATCAAACTCCGATAAATAGGCAGCTTTTACCATTCTGACACCGAACACTCTACTAACCGAAAGCCGATCCTCGGGTTGTACATATACTGCTCTGTGAACTTCACCTGCGCCACCGTTTGGTCTTCAAGCGCGCTCATTTCTCTAGGCGGGGTGTGGTCATAATGTAATGGCTTATTGGTGTACTGAAAAATAACTTGCAACCTAAGTCGAAACTAATGGACATTTCATAAGACTGCGTGTTTCATTAAGCAAAGTTTGTATGTCTATTTGTCACCACGTTATATTTGCATACTTCTGAACTCAGGATCAAGGGAAAGTATAAAGTCCACTAAACATGCCTTTTACGAGGTACAAGAATATCAGTCGAAGTGTACTGTAATCTGAATGCATCACAACGAGTGAGTTTTTTTTTCTTTGTCCTGGGGTTTAACAACTATCATGAATAACTTAAAGGTCAATAAGCAGTCTTCCCTTTCTAATTTAAGGTCGCTGCTTCTAGGAAAGGGACGGAGTCAAAATGTTATTACATGGATGCAAACAAATATTCTGGGTCGGTGTGGTCATGTTGAAATAGTAGGTGATGAAGAGCAAAAAGAATTTATTCAAGAAGTGTCAGCAAAGAAAGGTAGAAGAAGACCGAATCATGGGAGGATCAGATTTAGGAATGCCTGAAATTCATAGATAAAGATAATGAGTATGAAATACAAAAGGTGAGACGTGTGATGGATTTCAGTGCAACTCAAGTTGTGCGCTATGATCAGGAAAATCGCAAAGGGGCTGCGAGGGTGGGCTTCAGACCATCCTGAAATTTGTCTCGCTCACCCAGTTCAAAGTGTGTCATTTTTCAATATATTTAACTTTAAAATATAATCTGCACTTTGCCAAGTAATAAGTCTTGTGTTTTATTTCATGTAATCCTACGTATTTTCCCCTAGGAAGTGCGTTGTTTAAGTCTCCAAAAAAAGGGTTATCAAAATAGCACCGCAGGGCCATGAAATTTAGTTCTATATATACTCTTCCAATTACCTATAGTTTCCGCCTCTTTTTCATATTTGTATGGCCAGGGGCTAATGAGGAGGGGGATAGGTATTCACTAAGGGGGATCACTACTAAATGTTCTGTTTGCTTTCTTTACAAAATAGGGGATTCCAACACGAAAAGTTAAGTCTAAAGCTGCACTAGCGTCCTTAAGACTGTCAGTGAAAATGCAGAAAGTCGGTGACGACTGCTTTGTATGAAAGGAGTGCAAGGCCAAGTCGCCGGCTGGAAGGAAGGAAGTTAAGGAGGGTTGAGGGTAGTATCTGTGGTGCACACCGTTAAAATGCGATTTAGATAAACAAAAACAACATTTTCTTTTAAATAAATTGTTCAAGTACAGTACTATTTTCGTAAGCAAAAATGGGAAATTTTGGAAAGAAATTTAAGACAATGCATCCAGGGCAAGCAAAAAGTTGAAGGCGACATTTCACTAACAATTGTATCTTACACCCGTGGCGTAACTAGTCAGGTCCGTGTATGAATATGTGTCTAGGTGGAGGGGATCGGAATTACACGAATCCTTTTGTAGCCGGTAGTGAAAAGCATTGAAACCGATCCGGTAGCACAGTGGTCAAAGAGCTGACTTCTGACCATTCGTCAGAGAAGAGTCTGGATTCGAATCCCGGTGAGGCATGGTTGTTGTTTTTATCTTACGGCACGGGCTCTCTCTCTTCCTTGGAACCAGTGGCCCTAAATTAGGGATGGTCGACGGCTTATAGCCCACTGAGTTGCTCACGGTGGTAGTTTAACCTTCAATTAAAAGAAAGAAAAACATTAAAATTTTTTTCTTTCAGTGTTTCGTAAAAAAAAAAAAAAAAAAAAAAATTTGCTATTAAGCTTGTCCCACCAAAAATTCTCGCCCACCCGTCGCCCATCCTGATTTCGAAGTCTAGCTACGTCCCTAGCTATGATCGCTGTAAATGGAGACGCTTGATGCATCAACAGTAAGCAAAATCTGTCATCATCAATAACTTTGATTTTGTTTGCTTTGAGGACCTAACCTTTAAAACTCAGACAGCAGCTTAGTAATATCTAAGAATGCATTTCTGGTTCCGTGTTCAGCTTGTGGGTAAATACACTATATTATCAAAAGTATTCGGACACTACCAAATATTTGCATAAGTGCAAAGAACGGTTGCGCAGAAAGGTGCGATGTGAGTGGGGAGGTACATATGGCTGCTGAGATTTTCTGTCGTGTTATCAATAACTTTGAAGCGGATATACAGCGTGGACGTGAACTATTCCGAGTTCCAGCGTGGACTGGTCATAGGATGTTGTTTGACTAACGTTTCCATATGGAGCACTGAGCTAAATAAAAAACGTGCCAAAATCGGCTGTAAGTGATGTCGTTAACAGATGAAAGTAGGGCAGTGCAACAACAGCGAAAAAAAAATTCAGGAAGGCCGCACAAACTGACGTAACGTGACAGAAGAGCCATGTTAAGAAATGCTAAGAAATCCCTTTCTTCCTGTGCCGTTCCCATCGCTGCTGAAGTAGGGAATGCTTGTAATGGCTCGACTAGTACCATAACTTTCAGCAGAGAGTTGCACAATGTGCGCTATTATGGTACAGCAGCGACACCCAATCCACACATCAGTACTGTGAATCCGAAGCCCCGTTTGGAGTGATGTCTCCCGTTGTTCCTGGACTGTAGGCTACTGGCAGGCTGTTCTTTGGAGTAATGAGTCACGCTTTTCACTCTGCCAATGTGATGGGCATGTTTGGATTTGGCGACATCTCGGCGAACGATTTTCGTCAGACTGTGTCTTTCATCTGTTAAGTTCGGCGGAGGCTCCATCATGGAACGGAATTGTTTCTTCTGGATGTAACTCGGCCCGTTGGCTATTATACCACAAACTATGAACTCTGAAGCCGTTCTGCATAATTGCGCTCTATTAACAATGTAGCAGTATTATGGAAATGACCGTTGTCTCTTCCAACACGATCGAGATCCCTGCCACACTGCACAGCATGTGCAGGAGTGGTTTATTGAAAATGGGGTGAAATATTAAACTGGCCTGCTTAGAGTCCTAATCTTAATCCCACAGAACATCTCTGGGATGAACTGGAGCGACGGATGCGAAATCGACCAAAACGACAGTCTTCAACGTTGTGGTCGATTTCGCATCAACAATTCTGGCAGCAGCTTTTCAGGTCGGATGGCCAGTAATTCCTGTCAAGACCTACCAGAAATTGATTGATAGCATTCCTTGACGTGTTGCTGCTGTCATAGAAAAAGTGGACCGATTAATTGCGATAATAAATCCATTTGTCCCAAAACATTGTGGTTCCCAATACTTTTGATATTATACTGCACGTCTTATGGTATATAGTGTTTTAAAGTTTTGTAACAGCTGTTAACTAATAATTAGCTGATGTTTTTAGCGAATTCTGAACATGTTGAACATATATGTGGCACTTCAGCAGTAACTAAGCGAATAATAATATCAACGGTCAGGTTAAAAGAATCATCACTTGCATATAACACCACAAGTGGGTTGTTTCTTTCCCCTCAATATATTCGTCAAGCTGTAATTAATCAATTGACACTAAAATGCTCTTGTGTTCTCATATTTCTCAATCATATAACAATACGTATATATAAAATAGGCTTTAATCTCTTTCGCAATATCAACATTCTATCATCTTCTGCAATCTCTCTACATCTCCATTCTATCAACTATCTCCACCTATTAATACGCAACGTCGACATTTTATTTGGATGTGACTCACTTTCAGTGTTGCCGAAAGGTGCAAACTGTTCGGGGAAGTAATGTGCCGTTCAGTGAGAAAATGTTTAATGAGAAGTAACGAAATGTAAACGAAAACTCAGTAAGAAGGTTAAACAGAGGTGTGTGACACAGGCGTTACCGTCAAAATTTAAACTCAGAAGCAATTATACCAGTAAAAACTAATATCTTTTAAAATACATTAATTAAGTCATGCACATAACTAGTGGAAAAATATGAAAACCTGTTTCTTTCCCCTGATCTGTATGCTATGATGGGGCGGGCGTCTTCAATCAGGTAATTCTCCTAATTCTAGATAGAGAAGGAGGGGCCTCTAGAAGCCTGTGGCAGGGCCTCGAGCTGTCCATGTCAGTCAAATAAGTAAAAGTTTCCGAAACAATGTGTTTCTTTAAAAAGAAATTCTTCTTCCCTTCACCACAAAGCATCACCGTTAGAAGAAATGTTTGAAAATAGAAACACGGTTTATTCGTAAAAATTTAAAACTTTGCGTTCGTGGAATAATTTCAAGGGAAAGTGAGTAGTCATTTGGCTCTAGATTTTCCTGCTGTTGAATTAGGATTAACTTTGCGTTCTTGGAATAACTTCAAAGGAAAGTGAGTAGTCATTTGGCTCTAGATTTTTCGTGCTGTTAAATTAGGATTAACTTTACGTTCGTGGAATAAGTTCAAGGGAAAGAGAGTAGTCATTTGGTTCTAGATTTTCATGCTGTTGAATAGGATTAACTTTGCGTTCGTGGAATAACTTCAAAGGAAAGTGAGTAGTCATTTGGCTCTAGATTTTCGTGCTGTTGAAATAGGATTAACTTTGCGTTCGTGGAATAAGTTCAAGGGAAAGTGAGTAGTCATTTGGCTCTAGATTTTCGTGCTGTTGAATTAGGATTAACTTTGCGTTCGTGGAATAACTTCAAACGAAAGTGAGTAGTCATTTGGCTCCAGATTTTCGTGCTGTTGAATTAGGATTAACTTTACGTTCGTGGAATAACTTCAAAGGAAAGTGAGTAGTCATTTGGCTCTAGATTTTCGTGCTGTTGAAATAGGATTAACTTTGCGTTCGTGGAATAAGTTCAAAGGGAAAGTGAGTAGTCATTTGGCTCTAGATTTTCGTGCTGTTGAAATTAGGATTAACTTTACGTTCGTGGAATAAGTTCAAGGGAAAGTGAGTAGTCATTTGGCTCTAGATTTTCGTGCTGTTGAATTAGGATTAACTTTGCGTTCGTGGAATAACTTCAAAGGAAAGTGAGTAGTCATTTGGCTCTAGATTTTCGTGCTGTTGAAATAGGATTAACTTTGCGTTCGTGGAATAAGTTCAAGGGAAAGTGAGTAGTCATTTGGCTCCAGATTTTCGTGCTGTTAAATTAGGATTAACTTTACGTTCGTGGAATAAGTTCAAGGGAAAGTGAGTAGTCATTTGGTTCTAGATTTTCATGCTGTTGAATAGGATTAACTTTGCGTTCGTGGAATAACTTCAAAGGAAAGTGAGTAGTCATTTGGCTCTAGATTTTCGTGCTGTTGAAATAGGATTAACTTTGCGTTCGTGGAATAAGTTCAAGGGAAAGTGAGTAGTCATTTGGCTCTAGATTTTCGTGCTGTTGAATTAGGATTAACTTTGCGTTCGTGGAATAAGTTCAAGGGAAAGTGAGTAGTCATTTGGCTCTAGATTTTCGTGCTGTTGAATTAGGATTAACTTTGCGTTCGTGGAATAACTTCAAAGGAAAGTGAGTAGTCATTTGGCTCTAGATTTTCGTGCTGTTGAAATAGGATTAACTTTGCGTTCGTGGAATAAGTTCAAGGGAAAGTGAGTAGTCATTTGGCTCTAGATTTTCGTGCTGTTGAATTCGGATTAACTTTGCGTTCGTGGAATAAAGTTATTCAAGGGAAAATAAGTAGCCATTTTGTTCTACATTTTCGTGCTGTCAAAATGTCGAAATAGGACTTAATAAGTTAGGTTAATCCCCCCCCTCCAACAGATAAGCCTCGGATGTCTTTCCTGTTTCCTGGTGGAGGTTCGCTCTCATTTGCCGAAAGCCTGATTGAAGGGGGTGTCCAACAAAATCCAAAACTGTTTGTTTGTTTGGGGGTTTTGATTTATTGGATGATACAGACATGACAAGCAGGCAGACATAAACAGGATATTTCACAGTCACACGTACAAATCATACATGGTTTACAACATGCCAAATGATCAATTTACACAGAAGTAGCCAGTGTTGATAAAGTAACACATTGTGAACAGGTATACATCAAACATGGTTTTACCGTATGCTAATTGACCAATGTACACAGAGAGCCAATGTTGGACAAGTAACACATTGAGAACCAGTGCCGAAAGAAACACAAACATCCATGCCTCACCGGTATTTGAACCCGGACCCAACTAGGGCGAATGGTCAGAAGCCAGCGCCTTAGACCACTGCACCACCGCACGTCTCCACAACTGTGCAACTGTTTCTTTCTTCTTTCATTTATTTTTTATTTTCGGAGTTTAACGACCCTCGTTGCTTTATCTAGGACTGGAACCCAAGCCTAACCCAGGAGATCAGCCAAAAGCCCAAGCCTCTGACCACTCAGCGACGACCGCGCAGCTCATTCCGCTTTTGCGGGAAAAGGAGAACAGTGTTATGTATGATTTCTTTCTCGATAAACTGCTGCTATATGGCAACAACTAAGCGATTGCGACCGGTGTGAATCAACGGAGAGTTTACTGACCTCGTTCCTTGCAATAATTCGAGATGTATCCCTCACTAATAGCACTTAAGCATAGCGAAGGTGTAAAATGGAGATAATTCGTTTATTCATAGAAAGATCATTAGAACATTCTGGCTGTGCACCAAGCAGGAAATTGTCAAGAATTGCAAGTGATGTACTACATCCTGCAAAACTAATTTGTCCCCACTGCTTAACAAGAAATTTCGCAGCGCGATTTTCCGTTCCGTCAGTGCTTTGTTTATAGAAATGGATTCCTTGCTTGAAATCACCATTCTTTTTCAACCTACTAGATTGTTAAATTTGTCTAAAAAATCGGCATTGAGAATCAGTAATTTCTCGGACTTTACCAAATCTTTGAAATATTGATATACAAGTTTATCCCATTATTTTGCTGGGCCATCAGGGTCTTTTAGAGGTATATTTTTTAGTGTTCACTCGAATTAAAATGGAAAGCAGCTTTCCTAAATTAACTATTGTTCGTTTTGAAATATCATTCCAGGATTTATTTATGATGAATGGTTTCATTTAAAAGATCAAGAGAATTTTTTCATTGTCATATGTTTTATTAAAAACTTTAGGAAGAACTTCAAGGCGACGAAAATCTTTTAAATTCTGTATCACACCTGATCCATGTAGAAGGATATCGTACATTATGTAGTGTAAAGGATATACTTGTAGAAAGAGATGTTGCGTTATTCATTAAGGGTATGCAAAAGTTTCCGCCACCCCCATTAGGGGGCGCTGTAGGGGTCTAACCTGCCGGCGACCCGTGCTGTCAGTTCGTACATGAAGCTAAGTATGGCGGTCGATAAAGTTAATTTACGGCACTGTTTGTTATTTATGTTTAATTTAGGGAAAAGTGCGAGTGAAGCATACGGTTCAATATGTCAGGCGTATGGCAATACGGTTATGGGTGAGCGGACTTGTCGAGACTGGTTTGCCAGGTTTAAGAAAGGTGATCTAAGCTTGGAAGACAAGCCACGTGCAGGTAGACCGCAGGAACTCGCAAAGGAGGAGCCGTAATCGCTATTGCAAGAGGATGCCACATATTGACCACGCAACTGGCGAAACGTTTGAAAGTGGCTCAATCGACGTTGGCACGGCATCTACGGGCCTTGGGGAAGATTCAAAAGATTGGTAAGTGGGTTCCGCATGCTTTAACGGAGCGAGCATAATATTGGTCAACGATTGGGCATCTGCATGTCGTTTCTGAAGAGGTTTCAAGGGATGAATTTTTTGTGGAAGGTTGTCACCGGGGATGAAAATTGGGTCTATTGTGACAACCCCGTACGCAAGCGATCCTGGATCGACCCAGGTCAGCCATCAACATCCACTGCAAAACAGGATATCCACGGGGAAAAGATGCTGTTGTGTGTGTGCATGGAGTGCTGTACTTTGAACTGTTGAAACTGGGCAAAACAATCACTGCACAATGATATAGCGATCAGTTGATGGAACTGAACACCGCAATCGAGAAAAAACGCCCATGGACAGGTAAAGGACGCCGTCCAGTCATCCTGTTACACAATAATGCCAGACCACATGTCAGTTTCACACTGAAATCAATCCTTGAACAGTTACAGTGGGAGGTTTTACCGCACCAGGCTTACTCCCCGGACATTGCACCCTCAGACTTTCATCTGTTTGGCTCTATGCAACATTTGCTAGCCCAACAGCGGTTCACCACAGTTCCAGAGGGGGAAATTTCGTCACTGTGTTCTTCAGCTCAAAACCCGAGTCTCTATCACAGGGGCATTCATTTGTTGCCTGAAAAAGGGCAAAAAGTCATTTATGCTAACGGCCAATATTTCGTTGAATAAATGTGTGCTGGTTTCCTAATTGTTCCTGTCTCCTTTCTCCTTAAAACGGCGGAAACGTTTGCATACCCCTAATAGTATAGAGGATATAGAAAGAGGTGGTGCATTATGTAGTATAAAGGAGATGGTGCACATTACGTAGTATAAAGAAGACAGATGTTGCTTTATGTAGTAGGAGATAGAAAACTTCTTAGAAAAACTTTTAAACAGCGTTGGAGAAAGCTTTTTTGACAGAGTCTTAAACAGCGTAGAAGGAGATAAGTGTAAATTGAAACAGAGCTTTAAGTAATATGAAACGAGATGGAGCCTTAAGTAACGTACCTTGAAGAATGCAACAAGAAGAAAATTGTTACACAGAAATGTGATACTGGTGAATGATGTTTGAGGATTTCTTTTCCAAAAATTAGGGCAATCACACAGTGGATTTAAGAGGAAATTCGAATCCCTAAAATATCAGCTGAAGAAGACAGAAGAATGAATAATTAATACAGACAATTGACGTGGATTAAGAACATCAAACAGGAGTCATCGCTATTTTCACGTTTATAAGTGAGTCACGAAAAAATTATCATCGGCCCCCACCGGGAATCAAACCCAGGGTCTTCCAGTTACGCGCCGAATATGCTACCACTGCACCACAGCGGCCTGGAATTCCTCCAGACTCACATACGACTAACTGTCGAGCCACTTGGCAGATTGCTTCTTGGAGCCCCGCACAATGCTGGGGATTCACCAAAGATGGTAAGCAGCAACTGAACAAATAACTAGGAGGCGAATGAATAATTAATACAGACAATTATTACCGTCTTTGGTGAATCCCCAGCATTGTGCGGGGCTCCAAAAAGCAACCTGGCAAGTGGCTTGGCAGTTAGTCGTACGTGAGTCTGGTGGAATTCGAGGCCAATGTGGTGCGGTGGTAGCATGTCCGGCTTGTAACTGGAAGACCGGTGGCGGCCGATGAGAATTTTTCGTGACTCACTTATAAACGTGGAAAGAGCGATGACTCCTGTTTGATGAAGACAGAAGACTGGATACACTTTTGTTGTATTTCAAGTGGCAGACAATTTTTCTCAACATAACACTTGAAAAAAATTTGAAGGAGAGAGGAAAATAAAGATGACCAACTAACAGGTGGAAGGACGGATTCAATGACCTCCTGAATGCTAGCTTTTCTGAAATCTCATGCAGAACACGAAACCGCTGCAATTGAGAAGATTTGCAATAATCACAGCAGTTCCTTAAAAGTTACGCGACAGGAAACGGAATGAGAAACTGGATAATAAAAAAAGGAAGGGTATTTAGGGACTGCTGAAGTATAAAGGTGAAACTGAATGATAAACAGCGGTATGTAAGTAGAGAATATTTAAGCATTCCGATAAAGTTTTACTTAACCAAAATTTGTCTTGATTTTTGAAATTATATTTTCCCACAACGATTCGTTGTGTCTTCAAAACAAAACACTGAAATAAGTTGATGCTCTAGAAGTGAAAACACGTTTGTCATTAAAGAGTTATTTGTGTCATTAATTATAATTAAATGAGCGTTCTCTTTGTAAACAGTAGCCCTTATGTGGTTTGTCGATATTTTCTGCTTTTTTATGAAGTCGTTTTAATGCTGGTAGTTGAGATGGAGGTTATTTCAGGTCATTGGCTCATGGCACACTAACGAGGCTTTCTAAGAACTGCTTGACAAAAATGAAAGCATAGCCGTGAAAACGAAAAACAAAACAGGAAATTTTCTTGTGTTTATATATTCATTTTTTACCTAATTTTGCTCTTTTTCGTGTGTTCGATGAATCTAGGCTATTATTGTGGAAATTTCCAAATGCTGCTTTAGAGTTATGAAGATTTCTGAATTTCATTGCTTCTCCTGGAAAATTCAAATGCGTCTAAATAGAAGTAATCAGGTCAAGGACATATTTGTGCTCAGGTGCACTATGCACGTCCTTAGGGCAGCAGCAGATTTTAGTGGGTGGTAATTTTTTTTTTTTTACTAGAATATGATTTTTGATGTTCTCTGTCCCATCAAATGATTTTGTCATGTCTTAAAATATAAAAAAGAAAAGAAAAAAACAATAAAAGAAAAAGATTTTGTCTATATGTCTGTCGGACTGAAAGGCAGACGATTAGACCGAATTATTGCTTTAGCACTATTTTGCAAAACATCCTGAAAATAGAATATTCGACAGGCTCAAACTTAAAATACAAATCATGTAAGCATTTCGTTTCTTCTCTTTCTTTCCTTCTTTCTTTTTTAAGGCGACAAATTACGAGAGAAAAACATCAGTAAAGAAATGGGACAGCACACAAAATCATTAGTAGCAACAGAAAGGAGAAATACATGTGTTCGTCGGGCATAAGAAAAAATTCGTTTCTCTTGTGCTATTTTCAAGCTATATAAGAAATCCGATTTATCGCCTTAAAACTATAAATATACACGGTCGAGTCACATTATTGTGACCACCAGCTAATATCCAGAGTAACCGCCGTGTGCAGCGCGGACAGCAGCTAGACGGGCTGGGAGTGACAATAAGATGCTGGAAGGTGTTCACGGGTATGTGGAGCCATGATGACTGCAGTACATCTGACAGCTGCTGGAGGGTGCGTGGTGGAGGATCCATAGAGCGAACAACACGATCGAGGTGGTCCCACAGATGCTCAATTGGGTTTAAGTCTGCGGAATTAGGGAGCCAGGGAAGTACTTTGAATTCTACATCGTGCTCTTCCAACCACTCTCGGACATTTCTAGCTGATGATGACACGTCGCATTGTCGTGCTGGAAGATCCCATTGGCCCTCAGGGAAGACAATCAGAATGTAGGGGTGTACGTGGTCATCAAGGATGGATTCATAACGAATTCGGTCCATAGTGCCTTCCACAGGTATGAGTGGACCCAGAGAATGCCACGAAAACATTCCTCAGACCATAACGCTGCCCCCGCCAGCTTGTGTTCTTCCAGCAATGGTTGAAGAGTGTTTTTTCTCTGATGTTTCTCGCCTTATACGCCAACGTCCACCCGTTCGATGAAGCAGAAAACGTGACTCATCGGAGAAGTCAATCCTTTCCCAATCAGCGGAGGTTCAATTTCGATACTGCCGTGCAAATGTAAGCCATTTCTGCCCATGCACTTTCGTTAGCATTGGTGCAGTGACTATTTGTCTGCGTCGGGGCCCTATACAGAGCAGAGTTTGCTGAACTGTCGTTCGACACACTTCCGGTAGCCCCTTGGTTCATTTGGCCAGTGATTTGCTCCACTGTAGCGTGTCGATCGGCACTCACGCACCTTCGCAGCCGACGTTCACCTATAACATCAATGGCACGTGGTGCTCCGCGGTTTCCACTTCGCTTATTCGTAATGGTGCCATTTCTTCAATCACGATACACTTTAACCACAGCAGTAGGCGAACAGTTCAAAAACTGCGCTTTTTCAGAAATACTGCCACCATTGGCCAGAAAGCCGATAATGATCCTTTTTTGCAAATCTGATAAATCGCTTCTTTTATCTATGATAGCAACGAGTGATATGTTTTCAAAATGCCTACAGCACACCTCATATACCCTCCAAGCCAACTCACGACACGTGCCTTTTTTCATTGGCAACGCGCTGTTGATGTCAAAAGTAGGAGGTGGTCACAATAATGTGACTTTACTGTGTATGTTTCGAAGCTTTCGCACATCAACCAGGTGGCTTTTTCAAGGAAAGATAGACAAAAACTGTAATCTGCGTAATAGAACGCTACAACAGTTTGAACGCGTTGAATTGACAATAAACAAATGATCATATGTAGAGGATTTTAGGAAGGGAGTGTCTGACCCCAGGTCTTAAACAACCCTTAGAAATAGGAAGCTAGGAGATTTGGGCTAGAGTGCCCGATAGGAAAGTGACACGGAAGCGAAGTAGAAAGTGGGAGGAAGACGCCCTTATTTATTACCGGGTCGCCAGTACCCGGGGTCCGACGGCTTTAACGTGTCCATTCGACGCACGGCGGATATTTAGTGGATCGAGCGTTCGCACCTGCCTGGGATTGAACCTGAGGTCCTTTTCATGGCAGTCACTAACGTTGACCACTAGGCCACCCGCGGCCAACAATAAACAAACAGATACGATGTAATTTTAATTCAAAGACACGAGATGTCTCGTTGGTTGAGCCGGGGCTCCGAGGACTCACCCCTCCTCTCTTTACGGGTTTGGCCATCGTTTTTGTGACGTCACGCTAAGCGACGGAGCTGTGCACCGAGAAGGTAACAGTACCATACGTTTCTGGGCATTCAGACGTTCTTAATGCTTGAAGCAACAGCTGAATAAAGTCCATATTTTAGTTTTCTGCAAATTATTATATAACACAGCAGTTCTACCGAAATTACAAAAAAAAAAAAAAAAATTACGACTGTTTTACCTTTCTCAGGAATTACGCTTTCTCGCTATTTCTGTTCTGTACGAGTATAAACGGTTATACTAAAAAATTGTGTTAATACAGTTTTAAACAAAGGCAGAAAATAACTGAAATGCGATCTGTCAGTACGTTTCTGGGCATTCTGACGTTCTTAATGCTTGAAGCAACAGCTGAATAAAGTCCATATTTTAGTTTTCTGCAAATTATTATGACACGCAGTTCTACCGAAATTACAAAAAAAAAAAAAAAAAATTACGACTGTTTTACCTTTCTCAGGAATTACGCTTTCTCGCTATTTCTGTTCTGTACGAGTATAAACGGTTATACTAAAAAATTGTGTTAATACAGTTTTAAACAAAGGCAGAAAATAACTGAAATGCGATCTGTCAGTACGTTTCTGGGCATTCTGACGTTCTTAATGCTTGAAGCAACAGCTGAATAAAGTCCATATTTTAGTTTTCTGCAAAATATTATATGACACGCAGTTCTACCGAAATTACAAAAAAAAAAAAGAGAAAAAAAAATACGACTGTTTTACCTTTCTCAGGAATTACGCTTTCTTGCTATTTCTGTTCTGTACGAGTATAAACGGTTATACTAAAAAAACTGTGTTAATGCAGTTTTAAACAAACGCAGAAAATAACTGAAATGCAATCTGTCAGTACGTTGACGTAATGTTACAGTGCAATTTGCATCTATAAAAGAAAAACTGGCGAAAAATTATTAAAACAGCATGCAAAATTTCGTTTTTTGACCCTAACTTTTTCGGATAAAATAACATTGCTTTCATCCAAAAAAATTAAAAATTTGAAGAGGCAAACTGTTCCAAAATTAGTATTTTGAGAATATGAAAAGGTAATTCACAAAGAAACGTTATGATAATGATGCACCAGGTCAATGTTGCAGTACATACAGAAATGAATAAAAACTGGGGGAAGCCAACTATATACTAAATTAACACTGAGAACGTATTTGGAAAAGAAAGTAAAAAAAATGCTAATAATGCTACTATAGTATACATTTATGTGTGGTTTTAAAAATTGAGCCTCTCCCCCACCCCTTGTCTATTTTGAAATTGAAGGAATTAGAGATATAATCTCACTATTGATCTGCATAACGTCGCAGGACATACAGATATAAATAAAAAAGTTTTGAGGCCGCCAACTAGACTAAATTGATACTGAGAATGTGTAATTCTCAGCACAACGTACACACAGAAATAATAAATGAAAAATAAACTTACCTTGTACCGATTTTGCCATCCATGGCTACGAACATGTGTTAGAACATGCATACTTGATAATTTTTCCCACACATGAACACATGAAATGAAGATTGAAAATATGTAATAGTGGTAATTGTAAATAACCTTTAATAATAGCGTAATGGAACGGGAATGTTTATTTCATGAAATGTAATGTAATGTAAATATCTTTTAATTGTTGAATTTTAATGAATATGTAAATAATTCAGAATCCTTACAGTTCTGGAATGTTTTAAAAGTAATCGTGGGAAACGTCTAAGGATATTATTTTTTGAGTTCGATTTGGGAGAGCCAGTAAATCACCAGAAACGATTAGTTATCGGCGAACTTCCTGGAGTAGACAAACACAGGATTTCGTGTATGGATAGCTATTATAGAATGATTTTTTTAGAGTTTTAAAGCGACTCATTAAGAAGGACTTCCGTTCTCAAGGAAGACGTGTCCTTCGGGGAGGTGATTCGGGATGGAGTTGGAGACGGAATGGGAAGAAGGTGTTCGGACAGAGGCTTTAGGCTCGTTTCTTGGAAGTAGTGCGGAAGACAATAGGAGAAAGAGACTTCGAGGGTAGGAATGATGACGTGTTTTAGCGGAGAATGCGTCTGACGTGGAGAGAGCGAAGCGGCGAGACGAGAAGGGTTGAAGGAAAAGTTTTGAGAGGGGAGGTTGTCTCCACGTACGAGCGGTAACCATGAATGAATAGCGAGGAGTTATGCAGCATGAGAGATGGTCGAATCACAGGTGACCAGGACTGATGATTAAATTAAGCAAAATCACGACAATAAAGGATTTTATCAAATGTGTCAACTCTCGTCTGTTAAATAATCTATTAGTACTCTATTAATGTGTACAGTGCTCAAGGAATCTGTCAATCTTCTGATTCAAACCTATTTCGGTAATATAAGGAAAGAGATAAAAAGCACTGCTACATAAATGGCATCCGCGACAAATATATAAAAATGAAGATTGAAATATATTTATTCGTATGGGGTTTAGGGTAGTTAGACGGTTAGGATTTAGTTCCCCTGTAATGATGATTATCAAATGTCTTTTTCAAAATTTCAAAATATTCCCATTGTTAGTGAGGCACACAGGAAGACCAAATTCATTAAGTAGCTACTGCAAACACAACATATTTTCTTTTCCCTGACCTGTTATTTAAGCAGTATTTTTTAACTTTGAGTAGTTATTTAAAAATATCTTTAAAATAAAAAGAAGCGCACTTTTGTACCAGTTCAAATTTAGTTTGATTACATTTTTCGTTTACCACATTCAAATGCACAATAGACCTTAGGTCGCGGTGCTGGGTCAAGTAAAAAAAAAAAAAACACACATTCAACTCTTCAACCTTATGTCACTAATTTTTTTAACAGAAATTTCACATTTTGTACGTGGAGTAACTGCTCGCAATCATCAGTCAAAAGGAATTTAAATAATCTGAAGCAAATAATGAATATTTTTGCAATGTCTTTGGCTACCTATGGACGGTGCCCGTCGTTTAGCGTGACTTCACAAGCAAGTTCTTAATCCGGTGGCCAGGCCCGTAAACACAGAGAGGGGGAGTCCCGGGGGCCCCAGTTGGGCACAGGAAAAATGGTAGGAAAAATACATTATTTGAAGAACTGGTTCCGAATTCGTGGCAACTCTAGTGAGACACTATCATTGCAAACGTCACTTTGAAAAGAATATGTTGATGTGCAAAAGCTTGGAAACATTTATTTACACTAGCGTCTCGCGACAGCGTTATCTACATGTATCGAGTTATCTCATTGGCAGCAATAAAACCGGCACCCACCAATTGCACTGAAACGGCACTTGTTGCTTACAGCGGAACGCTAGAACAGCTCCGCGAGCAATCTACTGTTTTCGATTTGGCAACGGTCAGTAAATATTAAGTTGTCCGTCCATATTACCCTTCGATAGTTTTAAAATTCCATGAAGTTGTCGTTGAATTGGTCTGTTGTATTTTATAATGCCTCAATGGAATTTGTATAGTCTCGTTAACGATGACGTACGAGATAGAAAAACATGCATATCATGAAAGAAATACGGGATTACGCCATATAATACAAATTTTGAAGATGACAATCCGATTTTTGGCGTAAATGTGACAAGGTTGGTAAGTCAGATAATATCCGAAAACTTGAAAATTTTCATCGTCCTGGAGCGGGACTCGAACCCGCGTCTCCCAGAAAACGCCTAGGTATGCTAACCACTACACCACCCAGAACGACCAAGTTTCAAGTTTCTGATCAATTTGAATTTAACCATCACAGGATTCGCTAGTCGAAGCAACCGGCATTCATGTTTAGCGAATCTGGAGGTTAAGAATCTTATCCCGTGTTTGCCCGGAGAAGCAGATAAATCATGAAAGAAATACGGGATTACGCCATATAATAAAATTTTTCTTTCATGATTTATGCACCACACACGGATTCGTTGGTCGTCTCCACCAAGACAAAAGCGGGACTCGTCACTGAAGATCACCGGCTGCCATTCTGAGTGGCTCCATGACACTGTGGCATGACACCATTGCAGTCTTTGGCGACGATGCAGTGGTGTTAAGGGCAGTCGTCGTAACGGTCTGCATGCGCGTAGTCCTACGTTATGCAACCGTCTGCCAATGGTGCTGCCACTAATCGGACGATGCATGGAGGACACCACTGCTCGCTGAATATCCGCAATCGTGGCCGTCGGGTCACTCCTCGCATGTCGGATGACCTGTCGGTCCTCTCTCTCCGTGGTTCGTCTATGTCTCCCAGATCCTTCCTGTTGCTGTTGCGTGCCTTGTTCTATATACTGCCGCCAACATCGTGCTATGGTGATATCCGCACGTCTGTTATGGCGCGCAATACGGCGATAAGACCATCCCGCTTCCCTGAGCCCGGCGACGCGGCCCCTATCGAACTTCTCCAACTGCTCGATTTGCTTCCGAACTTTTATCCGAGGCATACTACACTTGCAAAGGATGCAACCAACACAACAGCACGAGTCAGAAAGGCGCGCAACGGGACGACCTTATATGGCCAGTCGGGCACAGCGCTACGATCAGTCCTTGCTTGCGCCACATGCGGTGCTCAGCGTGATACTTGAATCATTTGCATGTCTCATGATGTAAAACCTACCCACCAAGTTTCATTCCTGTCGGTTGCTTCCTTCTGTGTGCAACTATTTTTTTGACGATGTGTGTATATATTAAGATAATACACCGTTTGTCACAAATATTTTAGTTTTTCAAGTCTACCAGTTTTGCTGGGTTCTGACCTAGCTTCATCAAGATGAATGGCACGTAAGTATTCAAATTGTATATGGTATGATAAATGGTGTTTACAGTCACGGGTTTTGGTTATTGGTTCCACGCGCAATATATAAATGGTGTAGATGTCATTAACAAGTTGCGAAGCATTCTGATATACACTATATTCCCAAAAGTTACCGGAAACCTCTTCAAAAGCGAATGAACGGATCCGCTGCGCTGTTAAGATGCGCGGTACAGCTGCAAACGGTATAAAAACAAGCCTGCAGCTGACCGCAACCATACCGCACTGTGAGGTTGAGTGAAAATGTTGCCGCGGGAGAGAACTGACTTTGAGAAAGGAAAGATTGTTGGGTGTTAGATTAGTGGGTTGTCCATAACAGAAACCGAGAGGCGTTTAAACATACCCAAGTCAACTGTTTTGGATGTACTGAATAAGTGGAAGACACATGGCGTGCCTGAAGCAGTAAAACGTACCGGCAGACCAAAGAAAATCAGTGATAGAGGACATCGAAACCTCAGGAGAGTCATTACAGATAATTGACGGAGTACTGCACAAGACCTCAGTGTACAGGTGAGTAAAAATGCTGGAACCTCGGTATGTGCACGTACTATTCGCAGAGAACTTCATTCCATGGGTCACCGTGGTCGTGCGATGATGCTTATAAGCCTTTCATCTCAACTCGGAATGCTACTCGTCCTTTAGCATGGTGTACAGAACATTTATCGTAGACCGCAGATCAATGGAAACGAGTCCTATGGACTAATGAATCCAGATACACGATCCATCAGTCTGATGGCCGTGTGTGGGTATGACTGTAGTCAGGGGGAACGCTATTTACCACAGTTTACTGTTCCTACGGTCAAGTTTGGAGCTGGCAGTGTACTCGTGTGGGGGTGTTTTTCGTGATATGGTCCCGGCCCATTGGTTATCGTGGACAAACCTGTTAACCAGCACGTCTACTTCAATATTCTAGACAATTATGCCCTACCAACTCTGTGGCAATACTATGGGGCCAAGCCTTGTTAGTACCAGCAGGATAATGTACCGAGCCATAAAGCAAGGACTGTTACAGCGTGGTTTGACGATAATTCCATATCGTGTGTGGACTGGCCAGCACAGAGCCCTGATCGTAATTGCATAGAGCACCTATGGGATGTATTAGAGTGCCGCATAAGAAGTTTAGAATCAAGGCCTAGTACTGAGCAACAATTAGCGGCAGCATTATATGTACTGAATGGAAGCGCATACCTATCGCTGTGTTCCAAAACCTTCTCGAAAGCATATCTCGAAAGGTCAGTGCATGCATTAAGGCCAAAGGGGGTTTCAAAATATCTTTATTCAAGGTAGAAATCAGGAGACGAACTAATAAGGACGTCTAAATACAAATAAAATACGATCAAAGATCGTTAAACTACTAAAACCTATATAAAAATATACAGCATAGTGCACAAGTTGAAAAATGGAGCAAAATTACAGCTCGTGATAAATGAACAGCGACAAGCATGTCTGGGCATTTAGGAAGGATTTTAACAAAAAAACTTATTGCTCATAAGTGCATTGCTGTGCGATTAACAAACTTGTTCAAGAAAATATTGAGAGCTTCAGGAGACAACATTTCTCTTGAAAAAAAAAATACAATAAGACAGTAAGGTGTAACACATCATAGTTACAAGAATGTACAGTACAAAGCAATTGACAAACTGATCATAAGACAAATCAATGAAATGATGAATATCAGGAGAAGAACAAACTTGGACTTCCTGGTGTAAATATAATATATTACCTGTTCGGCAATATTCAAAAACAATGTACAGATATACAGCACAGTGTCAACATGTTACAAATCAAAATCAGACCATATACAGAAATGTAACACTATTCTGTTGACCAGATAGAAAATGTAAGTATAATAAGAAAACACACGATGAATAACGCTTTAACATATTCTCACTATCCATATGTAGTAATAGAAGAATGATAGTACCAAGCATCACCTCACACAAAAGAACAAAATAGGTAAAATGTTTTTCAAAATATATTACTCATGAGTACAACACCATGCAATTGACTAACTTGTGCAAAAATAAATACAGTAAGAATCATTAGTCAACATGTCTCTTGAAAGAAGGTACGATATGACAGTGAGTTTTAACACAACATATTTACAAGGATGTACAGTACTATGCAATTTAAAAAACTGATTATCAGACAAATCATTGGAATGTTTAATAACAGGAAATAACTAAACTTGGACATCCTGATGCAAATAAGATGGATTACTTGTTCCGCAATATTTTGAAAACTATGTACAATTATACAGCACAGTGCAAACATGTTCGGGAAACAAAATAGAACAAAATTACAAAAAACTACACTGCAGAAACAATTTCTATGTTTATACAGCACTATGCTAATGACTAACTGCAATATTTATACTCAAAATGTAAACTAAAGACGAACTAACTTGAACGTCAATGTAAGAAAAAAATACAAGATGAGTGTCACAAAAAACAATTTGCTGTGTAAACACGTACAGCCCTTTATAAAAAAAACCCATGCGGTAAATTTCCAAGCTGTGCAAAGATCTTGAAAACAGATTGTTGATATTTACATATGCATTTCTGATTCAAAAAGGTCAAATACCAAATCTGCCGATCGTCAGGTACAATGACGCTGGCGAGCTGGTAAACCATGAGGCAGCCGGTGACCAGGTGGCAAGGAACTGGCTCTCCCGACGCTGAGTAACTGCAACAGAATACTCTAGCCGAAGTCGAGATGTCAGACGGTCGCGGAAATGGCATATAATGCCGTAGAAGCTTCATGCACAGTCAGAGGAGTAGTCAAATATCTGCAGCGTTGATGAAACACGTAGATTACATGCTTCGCTAAAATAAAAATATAGGCACAGACTGATGGGAGCTTGACTGGGGGATAGTTCTGTAGCAGAAGAGTCCGATATGCATCAAATGTAAGATCTGCTGTAATGGAACATTGGGCGATAGTAAATGCCAAGTTCAGCATTGGGAGTAATATAACACAGTGTTGATAGACATGGGAGACATCAGCCTTCCGAGCACAGAAAGGGCAAAGAGGGGAATCGAGAAGAGACATTCGGAAAAGAACGGAGGGAACAGGAAGGCGGCGATGGAGGAAAAGCCAATGGGTATTAATTTCTAGAGGAGCAGAAAGAGGAGACAGGGCGGCTGACCACACCGTAGCAGTGGCAGCAGGGGGAACATCAGGAATGGGGAGAGGAGGAGAAGAATGGGACATAGAGAGGAACCGATAAAGAGCTGACACCGAGAGAGAAGAAATGGGATGAGCTGAGCCAGAAGTAAGCAAGAAAAGAGGAAATGGGAGAGAAGCAGAAGGAACAAAGGAAAGACCTGAGTGGGAAGCAAGATGAGGAAATTGAGAAATGATAGATGAAAGAATAGAGTCGTAGATGTCACGAGAGGAGGAGGAGAGGAGAAGAGAGGGAGGGAGGCTGGCGAAGGGTCGCCAAGAAAGGTCAGGGTTAGTGAGATCTTTAACTGTTACCACACCTGCTCGGAGCCAGGTAGGATAGGCAAAGTACGGAAGATGAGAGGGGTGAATAATCGAAGAATAAAAGAGGGGTTCAGCAAGGAGCTCAGTTGTGGAATCAGGTGGAGAACGAGAGAGAGGGAGGGAACGAAGGAAAGTTAGAGCTTCACGGTAAACAGGGGGAAGTCGAATGAGGGTGAGGGGTCGGTGGTCCATGAGTAGTAAGGAGAGAAAAGAAAAGTTAGGGTTGCTCGGGGAGGCGATGACGTCCCTAGCTAAAACGGCATCTGGTACTGGCGACGTGAAGAGACGGAGAAAAGTAGTAATTCTGACGGCCTTGTAGTACTCCTGTGTATCAAGGAGTCCGATGCCGCCGTGATCCGGAGGGAGGCAAAGCTTTGTGACACTGACCCAGTGGTGGCAGGTCCAAATCAGAGAAGTAAGACATCGGGTAATTTCATGAAGGCGGAGTTGTAGAGACTTGACACCAAGCCAAGAGTGTGTGCACAAGGAAATCAGGTAAGTTCGAGAGAGGCGAGCTCTCTGGAAGAATGATGAGCAGAACTGGGCTCTCCTCCAGGAGGCAGTTGACCTGAGCAAGCGTGGGTGAATAGCATTCCACGTGTAGAGGGGGGCAGCTTGCAAGGAACCAAGATGAACTCCAAGGAAGCGCTGTGAGATGGACGACCAGCTTGCTCCCCAAGGGGTGTCTACATGATGTGCCCATGAGCCGCACCATAAACCAGTGCTTTTAGATGAGTTGAGCGCTACACCGGAGCATGAGGCATAAGCTGCGAATAGACGTTGGAGACACGGAAACTGTGAGTCATGACGGATGCAGATGGTGACATCATCTGCGTATGCAACAGAGGTAGTGGCATGATGTCTTGTGCAGGCAGAGAGTGGTGGCAGAACTGCTTTAAAGGATTGGTGTACAGAGCGGAGGAAGGGTTCAATTGCGATTGCAAAGAGTTGTCCGGAGAGTGGGCAACCCTGCCGCACTCCCCGGCGGAAGGGAATAGGCGCTGTGAGAAAGGTGGGCAGCTTGACCTGGAGAACGGCGTCTTGATAGAGTGAGAAAAGAAGAGAGACGAAGGAAGGAGGAAAACCGAAGTGAAGGAGTGTAGCCGATAGATAGGAATGTGAGATATTATCAAAAGCGGATTGTTGGTCAACAGAGAGAAGGGCGAGGGGTTCAGAGCGAGATCGGGCAAGATGGATTAGATCATTTAGTAGATGGATGTTATGAGAAAGTGAACGGCCGGGAACTGTGTAAGTTTGATTTGGGGAGAGAATGTGAGTGAGAATGGGGTTAAGGCGTTGGGAAAGAAGTTTAGTATAAAGTTTATAATCTAGATTTAAGAGGGAGATAGGGCGCCAATTCCCCAGGTCAAGGAGATCACCTTTCTTAGGGAATAGTACAACATATGCTACTGTGAATCGCCTTGGTAGAGGGGAGTGATTGAAAGCAGCAGAAAGTGCAGAAAAGAGAAATGGTAGAAGGAGAGGTAGAAAGGTTTTATAGAAGAGGAAAGTGAGGCCGTCCGGACCCGGTGCGGCCCTAGAGTTTAAAGAAGAAAACGTAGAGGATAGTTCAGAGAACGTGGGAGGAAGGAGTCGGAGGGAAGAGGCAAGATGGGGAGGAGCTTGTGGTAGGGTAGAAAGAAGTGATGCCAAAGCTGAAGAGGATGGCGGAGGAGATTCACAGAACTTCTCTGTATAGAACTTTCGGACCTGGGAACATAGAGTGAGTGGATCATCAGACACCTCTCCAGATGCGAGGCGAAGGTGCCGAAGTGAATTCGATGCTGTTCGTGTTTTTTCCATGGATGTAAGGAAATCGTAATTGGATGCGTCTGGCGATAGATGTTGTAGCCGGAGACGTCGTAGAGCTTGTTGAGCCAGAGGAAGGAGGATTGATCGCAGTTCTTCTTGATAGTGGCAGAAGAGAGGATCACTTAGGCTTAGGATGGAGAGCATTAAACGGACATGGTTGAGACGCATGTTTTGAAGCGTTTTTGCTTTAAAAGAAAGATTGCGAACGTGGAGAACGAGTTGCTGTTTAATATCCAACCAAAAAGTCAGACCACAAGGAGCTGATTGAAGTTGAGGTCGTTTGTCCTCAAGGAAGGAGCGTACTGAAGTACAGAAGTCTGGATCTGTAAGAAGAGTGTCGTCAAGAGTCCATGGACGAATTGTACGGGGTTGTGCTGGAACTGCTTGAATAATAAGAACGATGGCACAATGGTCAGAAGAAGCTGTAGGAGTGATAATAGATTCTGTCACAGCTGTAAGCAGAGTAGATGAGGCGTAGTATCTGTCAAGGCGAGCTGTGTACGGATTTTGATTATGTTGCGAGCGCCAAGTATGTACAGTCGATGAAGGATGGAAGTGACGGTGAACATCAATGAATGAGTTGTCGGAGACCACTGACTGAAGAAGATTCACCAAGTTAACACGGCGTTCTCTGGTGGAAGGAGATCGGTCCAGGGTAGGATTCAGAGTGCAATTGAAATCCCCTCCAATTAAAACATGATTTATGGGAGGAATGCGAGACAAGGCACGACGAAGGCGAGTAAAAAGTATTGTCAAGTGGGTTGAAGAGCTTGGAATATAAATATTAAATATATGATAAGATGTGGAAGCTATGGTGAATGATGCACACTGTAATAGGTCTCGACATAAGTTTCGAACCGAAAAAGAGGTGATTATGGAGTTGAAAGTATGGCGGATACCTATAGCTAGACCACTATGGGATGATAGTTGGTAGGCGTGGTGAAATGTGTAGTTCCACTGGCGCCATCGTGAGAATATCGTAGTGGATTGGCAATTCGTCTCTTGTAGTAAGAGATCAGCTCCTAACGGAGTGAGGTCTTCATGTACCAAGGCATTAGAAAATGGGGATGCAAATCCCCTGCAATTAAGAGATACAATCTTGAAGACTTTTTTCCATTAATGCTTGCTGAAGAGCCTTCACAACAGGAGGAAATGATTTGAGTCGATTAAAATAGGTTTTAGCCCACGGATGTTCCTTGCGAAGGTGGGAGATGCATTGATTAAGGACTTGGATCTGATCATGCACTAGAGGGAGAAACGATGCATACTTTGAGAGTAAAGCATGCGTTGTGGAGTGGTCTGTCTTATGTGACAGGTATTGATGTAAATCTTCAAATGAAATCGGCCCAGTAGGAACCGAGCCATCTTTAAGGTATTCGACAAGATCCTCAAATTTAAGAGGAGGCTCTTCGTCGGCCTGGACAGAAGAGGTAGCAGCCTTTGATGGTGAATTCTTTCGAGAGGTACTACCAGTACGGGGAGAGGTGCGGGGTGATGCGGCAGTCGGCTTCTTCTGTGGGCGTCTTCGAGAAGAACCACGACGTTTCAGCGAAGGCTCAGTTGAGCTCTCATCAACTCGAGATTCGTGGCCAGAAAATCCGTCATCAGCAGATTTAGAAGTATCAATGATAAGGGCAATGGAGAAACCCCTGAAGGGGACTCCGCTACAGAATGACGACGCATGGGAAGCGAACAATTAAGTGAGGGAAAATCCAGTTGCTGGTCGAAGGATAAAGGGTCCGTAGACACGCGTTGACCAACTCCTGCAGTCGACTTTTGTGAAAGTTTCGATTCTGAAGCTTTCTGTGCAGTGGAAGAAGGTGTTGCTCGGCTCAGAAGAGGGCCAGAAGTTGTAGGAGAATTATTAGGAGCCTGTGATGCTAGATGTGGGCAATGCACACGTAAATGATTCTCTCCGTGGCAAAAAGTGCAGTGGAGGAAGGTAGTCACTTCAATTCTCCTACGTTGCTGTCCACAACGAACGTTGAGCACCTTTGGGCAGGCGAGCAAATGTTCATCAGATGGAAAGATCACTCTTGCACTTCGGCGAAATCCTCCTATGGATTTATCGTCTGGATCTCTCGGCGCGGCTGAAAGAGTAGTAACTGGCCCAACAACTCGGCCGAACTTACTGAGTACAGTGCACAGCGCAACGTCTGACACCTCAGGTGGAACTGGATAAAATTTAACCTATATTGGACGCTGAGAGACAGGTTCTGGTAGAAGATGGACGTCTTTGAGGGACAAACCTTCTGTCAAGACAAGATCCGCATGCTCTTTAAGAGCAAAGTACACCAACACAGCTCGAGGTTTTCGAGTCATGTGAGTAATACTGGCTCCAGCTGGAAGTATCTGCTTGAGAGCCATACTATATTCTTTCAACTTTGTGTCTGGGAGCGCATCAAAACACACTCCGAAGTCCATTCTAGAATAGAATTGTTTTCCCGCTGGGGAATCTTCGGGAATATCTATGGTGGCAGTAAGGCCATCAACAATGACGTACGAGTCTGGTAAGACTTCTGCAACAAACTTGGAAGGAGCTTTTGTTCCAGTAAGAGCGGCAGAGTATGCCCTAGGAGCAGGACTTGAGCGTGAGGGCTGCAACGCAACCGGCTGTTTGAACTGAGTTGAAGTAGAGTGTAAATTAGCAGCGCTGTCAGACACATCCATGTCTTCACTTAAAGCAACAGAGAGTTGCGCTGCATTGACGTCACTGGTCGAAGCAGGGCAAGAAGCTTGAGCTGTAGTTGAGGAGTCACTTTCCACTTCTAGTGGTTGGGTGACGTCACCTACAAGCATTGGAGGAGATTGGTCTCGTGTCGAGGAGGAGGAGGAGGCGGCAGGAAATGCCTCACTGATATGGGCGTGGACATCGCTCTTATCAGCAGCAGCAGCCGCCATTGTTAATGACGAGGGCTGCCTGAGAAATCGACCAGCTAGGTCGACAATTCAAATGATGATAACAGAAAAAATAAACTACTCACCAACTTGGGAGATGTATCAAAACAAAGCACGAACCTTCAGCTTGAAGGAACACGAAAGGAAAATGACGAACCACACGATAAAACACACTAAATAGGCACACAACACGGAGCTCAGAAAAACGTGACTTAGGCCAAAGGTGGACCGACACCGTACTGATGTATGTCAATAAATGCTATGCTGTGTTTCTCTTCTAGGTGTCCTGTGAATTTTGTCAATATAGTGTATATGGAAAGCTTCCAAAATATAAAGTTTGGTGGTTGAATCTGGCTGGTCAATTATTTTTCTTCTTCAAAGAGAAACATATGGTCCTTTTCGTAACAGTGCTTAACCATCGATGACTTCTTTAGGTCACAATTCCGAATATAGGTTTTGTGCTCCTTCATTCGAAAACGCAAGGGTCTGTCCTATATACGAAGCGTCACATTCAGATGGAATTTGATAAATTCCCCAAATAGTTTTTATCTTCAACATAGTCCTTTGATCCTAAAAAGTTCATTTTGTTTATGGGTTTAAGAATCACTTTAAAATGAAAGGTTTTGTGAATTTTTGAAATTTTGAAGGCAATGTCACGGAGAAATGGAATAACGCCAAAATTCCCTCGTAATGGGGGCATCACAGAAGTTAACGTGGAGATAGGCTTCGGTTTCCGAAATTTTGTTAAAGCCTTGTCTATAATGGAAGGGTTGTATACTCGCTGTACTGCAACACGTTTAAGAAAATAAAGTTCTTTTTCCAAATTGTCTTTATCCGAACATATATGTATCGCGCGATATACGCAACTATAAAAGGCGCTGAGTTTTTTTTTTTGCCAAGGGTGTTTGGACTTGGCATGTGGAGGTGAGACAACAGCGAAACTGTTGTTGAAAACATAAATGTTTCAAACATTGGGTAATTTTGTATTTGTTGACTGTTGTATGTGTACATATCTGTACAACTTTTTAGATAGTTGGCTAGAGGGTACAATACAGACCAAACTTGCAATCAATAAATATTGCGTACAATATTGCATACAGACCAAACTTGAAACCAATAAATATTGCATACAAATATGCATAAATATCGCATAAAACATTTAACGTTCTAATTTTATGTTGGGGGCGACATTTTTTACTTTGCTTAGGAGAGTTGTTTTGGCGCAAAATAAAAACATGTATGACAGAAACCGTTCCCCTAGCCCCTTCTGTGTCTGAGCCTACAACTAAACTTGCTAAAATCCGGGGGAGTGTCAAACATTTCTAGATCTGTCATTAGTCAGTATAGACTACGAATGTGAAATGTTGATAGCATCTTTAATGGTATAGTTTCAAATTGTTTCACAATTTTTAATAAATTTAAAGCACTTCAAATATTTTTTAACGTCATGTCACCTGGTTTCTTGACGAGGTGAATCACCGTTCTTTCTTTTACTTGCTATAATTCTCCCATGTCACTGCCCCATCGTAATTAATATTGTGCAATTTGTCGATTCTACCATACGGAGAAGATGTAGGTCATTTACAAAAAATTGCAATAACGGAACGGAAGTTGATAGGTCATGACCTTTTCCTCCCCCATCGTTATTAATTGTACTGTAATACTTCATTATTGTCATTCTCGTGAAAAACGAGTTTTTATGATCTCCCGGGGATATTGGACTGTTTTGTTAAAAAAAGTAATAATATTTTGATCAGAGCATTTAGCAGGGAAAGAGAGCCCCAGCTAGTTTTTTGCTCTTATGCTGGTACGTAATTATTATCGAAACGCCTGCAACTGCATCATCCACTGCTCATTAGGAAACACCGGGTCATATTTATGCAACCAAATAAATAACCGATACACAGCGAGTGAGCATCACAAACCTACCTAGATCTTGCTGGTGTGTGAGTGTGTGTTTACCTTCAGCAAGGTAAGAGACATGACTGTTTTAAAACAATATTTCTTCCGGCATGTGTTTATCTGTGATGCCTTTTGTAAACTGGAATATTCCTTTGACCACGGAAGACTAAGCATAAGATTTCTTAAAAATATTATTTTTTTTTTATTTGGACGTTAAGAATTCAGTTCGGTTCAATGAGGTAGGCTGAGCGGTCAGAAGCGCGGAGTTCGGCCCATTTGCGAGTTTGGCCTGCATTTGAGCTCCCGATGAGACATGGATGGGTAGTGTGTTTATCCCGCGGTGCTGGTTTTTTTGCTTTCCTTAGAACTAGTGTCCCCAAACTCTGGACAGATATGCTCAGGAGGACTATAACGAAGTAAATTTCTTCGCCATTTTTGTCCACGCCGGGCATCGAACCCGGTTCACCTTATTCCGAAATAAGTCGCTCTCCCAACTGAGCTACGCGGACGTATGCTCTTGCTGCTATCTGCCTTTATTATTTATCTCATGTGCGTCCTGCGGTGCAGGCACGTCATAATACGGGGGTTTTATATATCATATACGTGGTTTTTACTTTCTCACACACAGCCATTATAGGAAAGTATTATGATCGTTCAAAAATCCCACTTCAGGTTTCTGACATAATTTTATTAAAAATGTAAAAACTATGTAAGTATCCATATGTAAGTGCCCTATGTAAGTGCCCAGGTTGTAAATACCAAGGAAAGAGTAAACGGTATGTGAACGCCGACAAGAAAACACCCCGCAGAAATGCAGAACGAAAAACAAACCCCAGAATGAATAAATATCGGATAGTGAAGGTAACAATAGGATGGGGAGCTCTAGGGGTAGGGCTTGGAAAAATTCCGTTTGAGGTTAAAAGCTGGGAGAACTTTCTGCGACAGAGCATAGCTCTGCATCCCAACGACATGTTCGGGAAGGTCATGGAGTTAGGCATATCAGCATATTATTTTCTATGCCTCCATTCACTGTTTTGAAAAATTTCCTTCATGATATGAGATGCTCACACCTCATAGTATGTCACTCTGTACCCTGATTAGCTGCATGGAATACTGTATGAGACTAACTAAAGTCAAAAGAAAATAATGAAGCGTGTAACTTTCTTTATTAGTTACGATTTTTTCTACATACCCTAAAGCATGGATGGATTTACGCCCCTGGAATGACCATTCTGGGAGGGCAACCTCCCCCCTGCCTTCCACCCCGTAACGTGATGAGGAGTATCTCAACTTTTTAACCTATGAGTTCGGAAATGGTGACATTTCTAACAACTCTTGCACATATTCGCTCAGAGGACCTACATTTCATACAATGGTACAAAAGTAAATTTTGCTAAAAATTCATTTTATATATCTAACAAAATTTCTGTGAATCAGGAAAATTCACATATTTATTTTATCCGTGTTCCCTAAAATCTTAGATGTATCTAAAGTTTAAATATTTTGGGGAAATTGGCTAAAGGAAAAGTTGGGTGGACTGCAACCCACCTTAGTCCTCCCGTAGCGTTGTGCCTGCATAAATTTTGTCAAAAATATTCCATTGTGGCGCCCCCCCTTCCACGAAGTTCAAGGGGCACTGAGAAGTTTATAACACTCTTTTAGTTTTTCGCACAGAAAGATCAGGTCCACTTGAACGTGATTATTTCCGTAATAGAAACAGACGAATTGCTAATTGAGCCTCTCCCACACTCTCTGTGGGAACGCACAAACTGGGAAATGCCCGAAGTAGAAGTCAGACATATCAGTTGCAGTGATGTAGAAGGAGCTTAGCTGGACTTAGCGGCGCCAAGGCACTATTTTTCTAGGCTTAACGCCGCTAAGGCATTTTTCGTGTTTAGATGGGAAGAAACTCTGGGTAAAGAAATTTCGTTAGATGATAGGGTAAACTATGTTCTGTATGTAAACATACTCTTAACCGAATATTTATACTGCAGAGATGGCCGCTCCGGTGGTTTAGAGCGTCTTGAGGCTCAGTTTTCTCACTATTCGTCCGAGTTTGGTATAGGCGCAAGCCCCACACGAGGCTTGTGTGGTGCGCTTGGCCGAAAGTGTTACATCTGTTCCTTCCCTGGCACAAGTGAATCGAAATTTGGGACGAACCGCTGTTTACATCCACAGTAGATGCTAATGGTAGTCGTTAAATCCAGAAGCAAACAAACAAACAAACAGGCAGGGGCGTACTGACAGTCCCCGCAACCCCGCATCGCGGTGGGCCTCGTGGCTAAGAGAGCCTACAACCTCTGGTAAAACGTTTCACAATTTTTTTTTCTGGAAACTGCATATGAAGCTGCTTAAAGAAATAGCCAGCATTTTTTCCCAGCAGCTTTGAAGTATTAAAAAAGGCGATGTATTTTCATTAAATACTGAAAGTCCGTAAACATTTGAAAATCATTTTAGCACTTTTGGTTTGTAAAAATTGGGTGGCGGAAAAATAGCTATTCTAGACAACTGGAGGCCCCTTTTCACAGCCAAACAATAGTCCTTGCACATATATATGAAAGAAATATCAGTTCAATGAATGTAATTTTTATACCAATGAATATAAGATGTCATGTATTACAGGTGTTTGCACATAACTACGCATCATTTAGAATACAATGAACTGAAAGGTGTTCTTCGGGGGGGGGGGGGGTCAAGAAACGGAAACCTGTGTCATTTTTTATAGCAAAGCCAGGAGAAAAAAATTTAAAATGTGCAAAATGTTTTGGCGTTATCAGATCATATGTAGAAGATTTCAGGAAGGGAGTGTCTGACCCCAAGTCTTAAACAACCCTTATAAATAGGAAGCTAGGTGATTTGGGCTACAGTGCCAGACAGGAAAATGACTCTGAAGCGAGGTAGAAAGGGGTAGGAAGACTCCCTTACTTTTTACCTGGGGCCAGTACCCGGGGCCCGACGGCTTAACGTGCCCATCCGACGCACGGCGGGTATTTAGTGGTTTGAGCGTTCGTACCTGCTAGAATCGAACCCGAGGTCTTCTCCGTGGCAGTCACGAACGTTGACCACTAGGTCACAGGTGGCCTCATAATGTTTTGGCATTATGTGAAGCGTGTTATTTATGCATATAAGGGGCCGCGGGTGGCCTAGTGGGCAACGTTCGTGACAGCCGCGAAGGGACCTCAGGTTCGATCCCAGGCAGGTACGAAAGCTAGATCCACTAAATATCCGCCGTGCGTCGGATGGGCACGTTAAGCCGTCGGATCCCGGGTACTGCCCCCGGTAATAAATAAGGGCGTCTTCCTACCACTTTCTACTTCGCTTCCGTGTCACATTCCTATCGGGCATTCTAGCCCAAATCTCCTAGCTTCCTATTTCTAAGGGTTGTTTAAGACGTGGGGTCAGACACTCCCTTCCTAAAATCCTCTACATGTGGTCTGATCTGATCTTATGCATATAAGAATTAAAATATTTAAATGTATTTTTACATATTCAAGAGTACATAATTCTTAATTGTTATTTATTTTTTGCTTACGTTTGCTTATGTTTCGTATAAATTGGAAAAGGTCATTAGACACTGATACACCGCAGTTAGGTGTTTTGTGTGTAAGATCGTGATTCATTTCAAGAGGATGGCCTTAGTTCTCTAAAAGAATAAGATTTGCATTATATGACTAACTTGGGCTTAGTTTTATACTAATACAAGTCTTTTTTGTGGTACTTTGTAATGGTATAAAACTAACACTATAATTTTAATTATAACTTGCTCATTCGTGTTTTATGCGACAAAGTGCAATAATTTTGGTTTTACGAAAAATGCCTGTAGGTTCCAAAGAAATTGAGTTATTAAAAACCCCATAAAACCTAGTTATTAATATGGAATTTAAAATTTTCAGTAATTGAAAGCTAATAGATTTTTCTCCAAAAGGGCCTCAAATATATTTTTTGCGGGGTGGGGCACAAGTTTTTCCGGTACACCACTGCAAACAGGAAATATTGTATAGATTCAATAGTACTGTCAGATCACGCAGTAAGGCGTCTCACGAATCATATGATTCTAGTACAAAGAAAAATGGAAATAACTTTGTCCAGGCGGCAGTCAAAATGAATTTAAAGATGGCTACTTCCTGGCAGTGGTGTAGCTAGAAATTCTTTAGGGGAAAAGGGTCCAGGGATTAGGTTCATTGGTTAAAGCCTCATATTGAATATATGCATGTACATATATTGCTTTAAATTCGTACTCAATCCACCCTCAAGGGCGTAGGGATCCGGACTTCATGACCCTCCTCCTCCCTCCGCTTCTTGGGGTGTTATGATTGCAGTGCTTCGTGAGAACAAAAAATCTAGTGAAGGGCATTTATTTGTTCTAAACAACTCGCCACTGGCTATTGGCTCCAATAAGAGTAATCAATCCCCTGGGCTCATTCTCTGACTCATCGTGGGTAACATAGAAATTTCCTACATCTTTAGGATTTTTTTAGGAAAAACGGCGAATCAGTCAAATTGAATTGATGTTACTTGCACAAATATTCCCAGTTCATATTTATTTGAGTACATAGCTTCAAAAAACCCTTTGTCGAGGAAATAAAGAAAACATCTACTGTGAAAGAATTAGCAAAACTTTAACTAGTGATATTACCTTCCCCGTGGAATATATATATATAATATATATATATATATATATATATATATATATTTTTTTTTTTTTTTGATTGGAGGTTTAACGACCACCGTGAGCAACTCAATGGGCTATAAGCAGTCGCCCGTCCCTAATTTAGGGTCACTGGTTCCAGGGAAAGGAGAGAGCCAGTGCCGTAAGACAAACACAACATCTATGCCTGACCGGGATTCAAACCCGAACCCCTTACGGACGAATGATCAGAGGCCAGCTCCTTAGACCACTGAGCCACCGGGGCGGCCCCCGTGGAATAAATGCACGCGCATCTCATGCGTGGTTGTTATACACTGCCGGACAATTGCTAAGGACGGATGACAATAGCAACCATAAAATGGAAGGCAGGAAAATGTGGAAATTAGCATAAGTGCGGAATACAGTAAGACGTGTTGTGCGTATGCAAATTTTGGATTGCCGAACTTGTTCGTGACGTCATAGCGCTGATAAGAGATATAAAGGATTTGACGCGTATTGACCGTTGTTGTTCAAACGCCAAGTTGAAAGGGAAAGAATCAATTGACGAACTTGCAATTTTCAGTATGTCTTCCCGACATCACCTAGATGATTTTACGCGTGGCCGTATTATTGGCAAGATTGAAGAAGGGCGAAAAATAACAGATGTTGCCAGGGAGTTCGACGTCAGCCACAGTGTTGTTTCAAGGCTTTGGAAATCATTTCAAACAAATGGAGAGTGTAGCAAACGTCACGGGGGAGGTCGTGTTCGCAGTACGACACCATGCAGAAGATCGGTACATAGTGCTATCAACAAAAAGACTCCGGCGCAGCACAGCTGGTGAGGTAGCAAATCAGTTTATGGCTGCTACTGGTAAGCGGATCTCCCGAAAAACTGTCGCCAGACGTTTGCATGAAGGAGGAGTATACGCCCGCCGTCCTGTTGTGTGCATCCCATTGTCCAGACGTCACCGTACCGCCCCTTTGCAATGGTGCCATCAACATCGCAATTGGACTGATAACGACCGGTCTGCTGTCCTCTTCTCAGATGAGAGTATAGATACAGTCTATCGTCTGATTGTCGACGACAACTGATCTGGCGTGATAGTGGTACTGCATATTGTCCAGCAAACATGCAGGAGAGGGACTGATATCCGACATGTAGTGTCATGATATGGGCTGGCATCACGATCAATGGCCGTACGTCCCTCTATGTGCTTCCAACTGGGACTATGACTGGCCAACGATACATTAATGATGTTCTGCTACCTCATGTTCGCATGTTCCGTGGTGCTGTCGGTGATAGATTCATTTTCATGGACGAAAACGCAACATGTCATCGAACAGTCGCTGTCCAGGTGTGTCTTGAGAGCGAGGATATTCAACGCCTCGTATGGCCAGCACGTTCTCCAGATCAGAATCCCATTTGAAAATGTGTGGGATGCTTTGGGGAGGAGTCTTGCTGGTCGCCAATGCCCTCCAGTAAACAAGGACACCCTCATCCGTGCACTGACAGAGGAATGGGATAAATTACCCCAACAGCTGCTTGATAATGTTGTGCAAAGCATGACATGACGTGTGGAATCTTGCATCGCCCTCCATGGTGGCCATATCCCGTATTGACATCTTACGCCGGAACGCCTGCGGACGGTAATTGCATTTTTTTCACGTTTAGATATTCTGCACAAAATGGCCTGTTTGTCCCTTGAACACGTTCCAAAGCCTTCTGGATTTCAGAGCTCAATAAATTGTCTTTCTTGTAATGTCCTGGCATTCTGACATTATTTTATTTCACTTGGCATCCAACCACACTTACTTTTTTATGCGTTATATAGCCGTTTATGATCCGTTCTTAGCAATTGTCCAGTAGTGTATAAACGGTAGGAAAAGCTAAGCGAACTCGTTTGCTTTTGTACGGAAACCTGTTTAATAAAGTAAGTACTCTACTTGAACTATGGTTTACAACAAAAATCGGTACAAACACTGTAACAGGCATTTCGATATATGTCTGGAAGCATTACTCCTCCCAAAACTCGATGACGATAAATTTATGTGCGCACAACATTCGCCAGACGTTGCTCGACTGGACATGCAAATTTTTGCTGCTGTATGTCTTACACAACAGCAAAAATGATTGGAGGTTTAACGACCACCGTGAGCAACTCAATGGGCTATAAGCAGTCGCCCGTCCCTAATTTAGTGTCACTGGTTCCAGGGAAGGGAGAGAGCCAGTGACGTAAGACAAACACAATCCATGCCTCACGGAGATTCGAACCCAGACCCCTTTCGGACGAATGATCAGAGGCCATCGCTTAGACCACTGCGCGGCCTACAAAATTGGACTTGGACCCTTGGACAAATCCAATTTTGAATTTTAAGTCATTGGACTTGGGTCCCAGGGTCCAAGTCCAATGGCTTAAGTATAAATGTAGTTAGCTTTAGCGTAATTAATTTATAGCAACGTGCTTGCTGCAGCGGCACTTTTTCTCACGTAGGAACACATAACTTTAATACAAACATTTGACGTGGACCAGGAACATCAAACGAAGGTCTTCGCTCTTTCCACGTTTATAAGTTAGAAACTGTAAGACCCTAGGTTCGATTCTCGGTGGCGGCAAATGAGAATTTTTCCGTGACTCACTTATAAACGTGGAAAGAGCGAAGACCTTTGTTTGATATAGATAACCTTTTTTTTTTTTTCAGTAGGGGTTGATGACCACAGTGAGCAACCCTATGGGCTATAAGCAGTCGCCCGTCCCTAATTTAGAGCTACTGGTTTCAAGGAGGAAGGGAGAGATCCAGTGCCGTAAGACAAACACAACATCCATGCCTCACCAGGATTCGAACCCGGACCCACTTCGAACGAATGGTCAGGAGCAAGCGCTCAGACCACTGCTCCATCAGGGAGAATTTTGCTATGTCATTTCAGAGCAAAGGTCGACATACAAAAAAAAAAAAAAAAAAAAAAAAAAAGAAAAGAGTTTCCTGCTAAGGAAATAACTTTTCAGACAGATATAAAACTCAAATAAAGTTACCGATTTTTATTCATAACCAACGAAATAATTATCTATTCGTTCCAAAAAATCCAGACGAAAAGAAGACCAGAAAGTGGATTATTTCTCGAGTGAACTAGCGCAAAATGTCTGTGTCGCGGTGGGACTATCCGCCTTCCTTGGGGGTGATGGAGACGTACAGAAGCCGGAACTGTGAGTTACCATCTTATTTGTAATACTGACAAAATCACCGTTTGTGAGGGGTACAATACGAAAGTAGAATAGAGCGAAGAATAATTTTTTCCCACTCTGGACATACTAAATGGAAGGAAAAAATATTGAAAAAGGTATTATTTTCCAATTCTGCAAAACTAGACGCAGCCTCGATGGCGCCGTGGTCTAAGAGCTGGCTTATGATCATTCGTCCTCGTGGGTCCGGGTTCGAATCCCGGTTAGGCATGGATGTTGTTTTTGTCTTACGGCACGGGCTCTTTCCCTTCCCTGGAACCAGTGGCCTTAAATTAGGGACAGACAACTAATTTAGGGCACTGAGTTGCTCACGGTGGTCGTTAAACCCCCCCCCCCCCAAAAAAAAAAAAAAAAAAAAAAAAAAAAAAACGAGTCTGCGCTTTCACCGCCCCCACCATTTGTCCCGACGGATTTAAGATGACCTCGCTCAGCTCATCTTAATCCCTATGATATATACACTGTCTACCAACAAGTAATTGGACACCTGTGATAGCAAAGGAAAACGAAGTTTATTCACCTTCAATAGTTGGTGGAGCCTCCACGAGCGGCGATAACAACTGCGACTTTCCGGGGCAAACTCTCAACCAGGCGTTGTACGACGGTTAGCGGTATTTTCTTCCACTCGGCTTGGAGAAGACAGGTCAGTTCTTTCGCCGATTTCGGACGGTAGGGGCACCCCTTAAGTCGACGCTCCAAATCGTCCCAGAGGTGCTCGATAGGGTTAAGGTCCGGGCTCTGCGCAGGCCAGTCCATTCGATTAACCCCATTGTCACCATATCAAGCCATGGTGGACCTCGCAACATGACAGGGGACATTGTCATCCTGAAAGTAACATGGGTCCACCTCGTAAAACTGCCACAATGTAAGAAGCGCATGGTCATCCAAAATGGTGCAGTAGGTCTCGGCGTTGAGTCTACCAGGAATTGCGACCAAGGGTCCCGTGCCATACCAAAAGAAACACCACCATAGCATAATTCCACCGCCGCCGAACTTCACAGTTGGCACAATACATTCCGGCATGAGGCGTTCTCCAGGCAGACGCCAAACCCAGACCCTGCCATCCGAACGGAAGAGGGTGAACCTTGATTAGTCGCTCCAGAGAACCTGTTTCCACAGTTCAACGGTCCACTGTCGACGTTCTTTGCACCACGTTAGCCGAGCAGCGCTATTGGACTTGGTGATCAAAGGCTTGTGGGCGGCAGCACGTCCATGATAACCGAACAGATGGCCTTCCTTACGGATGGTATTCATCGAAAGAACACTCCCGGATGCCTGTTGAAACTCCTGGCGGATGTGGCCCATCGATTTGGTGCGGTTCTTCCGAATTTCTCTGGCCAGCACCCGTCGGTCTTTAACTCCCAGTTTTGTGGGTCTGCCGGATCGGGGCACATTCCGACAGTCACCTCTCATCTTCCACTTGCCAATCACGTAGGCCACTGTCGATTTTGGGTACTTCAACTCGCTGGATATGTCACGTATGCATGGGTCATTTCTGTGATACCCGACGATTACACCTTTCTCGAAATCAGAGAGCCCCGAACTGCGTGGCATCTTGCATGCGACTGGTTGCGTTGTTTCCCACACGATATTTAACGGCGGCGGCCATGACGTGTATCAGGACCGCAGATATCGTCGATTGCAGGGGTGTCCAATTACTTGTTGGTAGATAGTGTATTGCAATATCACTTTCCTTTTTAGTTCTTCTGTCTATGTAAATCTCAGTTCGTTCTTTGTACGCATTTTCCAAACTTAACGTCACATTTTCTCTCTGGACTAAAGGTTTTGTGGCAGCCTGAAGTGAAGTCAGAAACAGAATGATGTATGAGAAAAACAGAGTTTAAAAGGATGTTTACGATGTATCGGGGCTCTGCTCTTCGTTAGATATTCAAGGCTCTCGCTAGAGCTTGTCTGTAATTGATTTGAAAAAAAATTCGTAATGCGAGCTTAGACTAACTGATGTTTAGAGTTTGATGTTATTGTTTAGCTATTTCGCTTTGATTATCGCACTTGTTTTGTCATCGAAGACGTAAGTTATTTTCAAGCTAATGCCGGATTATTATTGGATATTACGAGAATGGTGTTCAGTTATTGGCAGTGCTCGAAATGGGAATTTTGAAGTGCCGGAGTTAGACTTGTTTATAACGAGGAGTCTGTACCCTGGGACCAAAGGATTAACGAGACTTCCGAACCACGGCTAATCATTCATGATTCAACTGGACTTGATTGAACCAAGAACTTTAAAGTCCCGAGCCGAGAAGGCAGTCTCCTTCCAATAGAGACTTTCATGAAGTAGAATTTCAGGCAGTTAGGATTTCCGCAATCGGAATGAATATTCGGTCTTAAATTAATAACAATCTCACCACCCTAAAAAGAAAAAAAAAAAAAAAGTCCGTAGCAGAAAAAGTTCATACTCATTGCTGCAAAACTAAAATGTGTGTTTAATCTATTGCTCCGAATTCTATA
Organism: Macrothele yani; assembly: GCA_039090855.1. Lineage (NCBI taxonomy): Eukaryota > Metazoa > Arthropoda > Arachnida > Araneae > Macrothelidae > Macrothele > Macrothele yani. Next base: position 155,230,531 of record CM077011.1, read on the forward strand.
ATGAAGAAGCTCTTCAAATCGAATATATTAACCCTTTGAACCCTATAGAACTGTAAACTGACCTGAAGAAGCGACGCATATAGCCGAATAGCCGGTTTACTGGCCTCTGCATCTATCGTAATTACCTTACCGCCCGGTATCATGGAGCCGTGAATTAAAGGGTAGGAGTATAGTCAAAATGAAAGTGTAGGGGAATAGTTTGGTGGTGGGGTTAGTGAATGAAAGGGGGGTGCTTAGGGTTCAGATGGTTAAATTAATAATGTAATAAAAATTCAAAAATTCCAGACCCTTTAGTTGGAGATCTGGGGCTTGGGCAAGATGTGATCATGCGCTATGAGTAGTTTCATTCCCATCCTTTGAATAATTGAATGTATAGCTCATGGGTATACCACTCCCCTACACTTTACGGTTTCCACACAGCTATTTCTCAAGGGCACGAGGCACATAAGGTTTCTATGTTTAAGAATACGCGCTCGTAAGTCAGGGACAACAACAAAAAAAATCATTTCTGCAGTTCCCATTATACAAAAATTAGTTCTGGTATGTAAATTCAGGGTAAAAAAGTGCTGGTATGAAACACTAGGAAAAAAAGAATGGCTAATATGCCATATCGGTGAATACCGGCCCATTTTGAGTATTGGTTATTGGAGTGTTTAACTATCGAAGTGTTTTCGATACATGCCTGAGATGGAATCAAAAGCTTCTTTGTAAGTATACTTGTTTTCACTGATTCTCTAGAGTCTAGACGTCTGCAGGAAGTGATATTCCTGTGCTTAGTTAAAGACATTTCCGACTACTAAGTTATTTCACGTAAGCGCTACGGATCGTTTCCGTCAAAGCAATATTCTTATTCACACGATACTGATGCTTGGTGAAGTATACTTTGCCATTCTTACTTTTATTCCCTTTCGTCTGTGATGTTTTTCAGCATCCTCAGCCATCCTGTGTATACAAGTTATACTAAGCAATACTAAGCAGTTCACTACAAAGTCCAATGTTAGCTAATTGTCAGTATACTGACAATTAGCTTTCATTTTATTCAAACGCCTAATAACATTACAGCCGTCAGGGTAAAACTCTACTGCAGAGAGGAGATTTATCTTAGAACCAGATATTCACAAACGCCAAAGCTGTGACACCTTAACAGTGATTTTAGAACTGTTACTTTCAGCCACTGGTCATAAAGGTGATAGTGGTATTTCAGTAACAGGAACATGACTTTCAACCCATCTCTGCTTCAGAATAGTTCGCATTCCATCTTCAGCAGTTCCACGGGATTTGATGGGCTGTTGCTGGGTAACGACACCCTAGCGTCCAGGGCCGTAACTAGTGGTAAATGGTAAATTCTAGAAGGAGGGGGGGGCTACAGAAAAATGTTCATTATATATGTTTATATCCCCGGAGCACCTCATCATTCGGTGCCCTTAATGGTACCAAAAGAGGAGGTACACCAGAAATTTTTTTCTTTCTTTTCTTCTTTTATTTATTTATTTATTTATTTATTTTTTTGAATGAAATTACTCGAAAACTGTTTCACCGATGAAGACGAAATTTGATATTTCCGAGCTTTTTTTGAAAAAATGTTGATGTTCGGTTTGGTTGAAACAGGACAAAAGTATGCGATACCTTTGTCTGTTTTCTCTAGGCTAGGCAATTAAAAAAAATGTCAATATGTTTATGAGAACTTCAAAGGAAAATCTTTCAAGAAAGACCGAAAACAGCCTACTGATTAATTTTTATACAATGAATAGTTAATTATCTATTAATTTAAATTGGTGTTAACCTGAAACCATACAGAATTTAATTTATTTCACGAAGAACGTGTTTTTGAACTGATACAGGTGTCTGCTAATGGCATATATGTCTGCCGAATAACGGAATGTTTTGCATTACATTTCTGTTGTGCCTAAGCTTTTGAGACGTAGATTATCTCCTCTTTTAACGCCATAACCAGTATAATTACGTCAATTGCGTGTATTGGTTTCGCATTGAATAGAATGACACAGTTTGAAGTGTTTCACTTGCTTTTCTGCTTGTGTTTCCTATTTTTATGTTCTAGCATCGATATTCTTTTGTGCCTGAACTTTTGCGATGGAAAGCAATTCGGAAATAAGTAATTGTAATGAGTCTGGAAAAAACGGACAGGCATGCGGTGTACGATTGCCTTGTAGAAGTCAGAGCAACAAGTTGATATGCTGTGTTTTAAGCAAGCTTCTGTGAAAACACTTAAATGTTTTAGAACTTCCAATTTCCATATTTACAGCTCGAAATACATGATCTTCAATCAGCTGATACGGGTTTAGGTTATAGCGCTTCAGGTGTGATGCTGAAAATGTTTTTCGTTAATTTTTATTTCCAGATATGGCCTGAGCTAATTATTATTATTTTGTTGAGTCTTTCGTAGGGGGGGGGGTGCTCAAAATTTTGCAGAGGAGGCCCCCTTCAAGCTACGGCCCTGATGGTGCTTTCACTGTGAGCTGATAAAAAACTTATTTATACTCCCTTTCGTGTGTGATTTTTTCCAGCACCCTGTATATAAAAGTTATATTAAATACCAAGCAGTTCACTACTAAGTTTTCATTTTTTAATTTTCCCTTCTTTTTAAGAGGTAGGGGTCCCAATTCTAACTCCGGGCCCAAAATCTGAAGTTACGCCACATACTGTTCTAAGCGTTTTAAGTTTGCGCAATATATTCAACTTCGCACCGATAACTGCTTCGCTGGAGATGACCTATGATAACGCCCAGTAGTTATTTATTTGATTAAAAGTGAGGAAGAATCATTCTGTCTTCTGTGTCCTGTAAGTTCGTATCCCAAAGTGCGTGTACTCGCCGTGAACCCCAGAACATTAAACTTAACAAAGCATAAACGGAGGGCATCGCTGTCAGATCGCACGTCCTCTCAGTGACAACTGCCAAAGAAAGGAAGTCAGAGCTCTGCAACAGGCTTCACATGAGCTTTTGATTAACAAAAAAGTCGAAGTTATGGCTCCTTGGGAATCAAATTCGTGACTTAATAACGTCGACTTAATGCATGATTGCTGCTAAAACATCCTCATATCGGTAAGCAGTCATTTACTAAAGTACAAGTTTTTCTCGCTTTTAGTTTACAAAATATACATGTATGTGAACTCTTAAGTCTTGCTTCGCCCAAATATTTCATTATCAGAATTGCTTTTATCAGATGACCTGAATCACTGAAATTAAGAAAAATGTTGATTCATTCTGTTATGTTTAACTCTTCCGGGAGTCCCGTAAGCATTTGTAAACTTGGATAAACAATGCTTTTTTTGTTTTTTTTTCACTCATACATCACTGCACTACGGAACACTCGTTGAAAATCGGTTCTTCCCTTTCGCCAGCACAAAATACGAATTCCTTTTACTGTAAATTTTCTTCAAACAATTTTTTTCAGATTTTCATTGCTTTGAAATAACATGAAGGTATGTGAAAACACGAATTTGTCCGTGACGGGGATCGAATCTGCGCTCCTTTACTCCGGAGTAAGTTGCTCTCCCAACAAAGCTACATGGACGGAACGTATCGCTGCAGAGTTGTCGTCTTGACACGTGCTTTACCTCTGTAATACGTCACATCATCTCCCTCTTATTATTATTATTTTTTTGAAACGATATAGGAATTTTTAATTAATTCCAGACGAAGTGTGAAACAAACATCACACATTTTTCGAAGAACCCAACGGCCAGTACATAAATTTTTACGTTCGGGCGCCAATGTGAAAGTACAAATTTGTCCGCGCCTCCTCACTCCGGAGTAAGTTGCTCTCCCAACTAAGCTACATGGACGGAATGTATCGCTGAAGATTTGTCGTCGTGAAAAGTGCTTTATCTCTGTCGTACGTCACAGATAATACGTCATCGAAAGGTTTTCACTTTTAAGAGTTAGTGAATTTCATTCATATTTACTTTATCGCAAAAACGGAGAATTCTGCAATTTGTTTCAGTTTTGAAATGCTATCACGAAGTTGCAGTCTTTGACTCAGCGGTGGAACCACTATTAAGTGTAGTTAACCGATGCTTATATATATGTATAAGTGTAGTTAACCGATGCTTATATATATGTATAAGGGCCCGCGACGTTAAGTGGCCCCAAAGAAGGTTAAGAAAATAAAATTTCAACTCAAATCCGCGGACAAAAAAAAAAAAAATAATAATAAAATTAGAGATGCAGGGGCAGTGGAAGCGGAAGCGCCCGGGCAGCCAGGGCCCGGGTCCGGTCAAAAATTTCAGCCAAGATTTTTATTTTTATGTTTATTTTTTTATTTGGCATATGCGCGATTGTTGTGAGGTTGCCTTAGAAAGTTCCTGTAGGTAAGTGGTCGGGTGGTCCTAATTCCCAACAAAGCTCCTTAGGCATTGTTTTTCTTCTGTTTGTGTAGCGGGAAGGTAGGGGTGCACCACGATTCGAAATATCGGGCCCGGTCAACGAACTTCACTTCCCGCTGTCCCGGTGCAGGGGGAAAGAAAACTACTGCAAACAGCTAACTAGAGACAGAAAAGAGAAATTTTCAGTTCGCTGGTCTGCTATTGTGTGACGTAGTTGGCATGATGCCAAACATTGGATTACAGATTTAAAAGAGCCGAAAAACATGTTCGGGATAAATGTCTTGCACAGAATTTTAGACAAATTAATAACGAGGAATTGCACACAAATTATGTAATAAATAGTAAACCTATACTAGTTATCCGATTTATTGGCGTAGGGATATATAAATAAGCGTTTCCAAGCTTTCGCACATCAACCAGATGGCTTTTTCAAGGAAGTTCGACAGAAACTGCAAACTGAATAATAGAACGCTTTAACAATTTGAATGCGGTGACTTGACTTGACAATAAATAGATACGACGTTATATTCATTTAAAGATACGAGGTATCACGTTGGCTGTGCACGCGGTATCCTGGTAGGGAGAAGGCGTTATTTGAAGAACTGGTTCCAAATTCGTGGCAACTCGAGTGAGACGCTACCATTGCAAGTATCGCTGTTGGTAATGATCTCCAAGGTTTCCCGAATGGCTGTACATTTAGGGGTAGAGTAGGTAGGTAATTTTTTTTATATCATCCCACATAGGAGTAGGGGACTTGAATTTGACTTCCTTGGACAGGGCCGTGGTCAACGAGCATAAAATGGGCACAAAATACGGTTAAGTAGCCACGGCCCTATCCAGTGAAGTCAAATTCAAGTCCACTACTCCTGTGTGGGATGATATAAAGAAATTAGCTACCTATTCTACTGTTAAATGCACAGCCATTTGGGAAACCTTGGAGATCATTACCAACAGCGTTACTTGCCAAGGTTCTTATAGGATACTTGAAATGATAGCGTCGCACTCGAGTTGCCACGAATTTGGAACCAGTTCTTCAAGAAACGCCTTCTTGCTACCAGGATACCGCATGAACAACCATCGTGCCCGGTTGGCGCAGTGGTCTAAGGCGCTGGCCTCTGATCATTCGTCCGCAAGGGGTCCGGGTTCGAATCCCGGTCAGGCATGGATGTTGTGTTTGTCTTACGGCACTGGCTCTCTCCCTTCCCTGGAACCAGTGACCCTAAATTAGGGACGGGCGACTGCTTATAGCCCATTGAGTTGCTCACGGTGGTCGTTAAACTTCCAATAAAAAAAAACAACCATCGTGATACCTCGTATCTTTAGATGAATATAACGTCGTATCTATTTATTGTCAAGTCAAGTCAAGTCACCGCGTTCAAATTGTTAAAGCGTTGTACTAATATTATTCAGATTGCAGTTTCTGTCGAACTTCCTTGAAAAAGCCATTTGGTTGATGTGCGAAAACTTGGAAATGTTTATTTATACACTGCAGAGCAATTGAATTACAGATACCTGTCTAGTAACGTGTAGCACCACCTTTCGCCCTCATGACGGCGGCGATTCGTCTCGGCATGGACTCGGCAAGACACCGGAAGCGTTGGGAAGCCATACGGATCCACGACCCCTGAACAAGCTCCCACAGTTCACGAAGATTTGATGGAGGGGGTCAGAGCCTCGAACATCTCTCTCGATGGCATCCCAGATGTGCTCGATGGGATTGAGGTCAGGTGACCTAGCTGGCCAAGGAAGCGAGGTCACGTCGGTGGAGTGTTCATCCAACCATTCGGATACAATTCGGGAGCGATGGCACGGTGCATTGTCTTGCTGCAGGATGAGGTCCCCAGTGGGATGTTGAAGACGCTCATACGGGAGCAAATGGTCGTCCAATATCCCGGTAACGTAGACCTGTGAGGGACGATGTCACACGTACCAGGGATCCCATTTCAGTCCACGTCAGACGAGAATGCCCCCCCCCCCCCACCAGCTTGAAGAGTACCTTGCTGGTAAGAAGGATCCATCGCTTCATGTGGTTTGCGCCGTACTCGTATCCTGCCATCTGCATGTACCAACGTGAATCTCGACTCATCAGTCCAGGCAACATTTTTCCACATGTCTAGGGTCCAGTGGCTATGTTCCGGCGCCTATGCTAATCTTTGCACCCTGTGATGTGCGGTCAGCAGCGGTACCCTCGTGGGATGATGTCTTCTGTACCCCATAGCGAGGTGATGGTTCTGGATGGTGTGGCTGCTTACACGTTTTGTGCACCAGCGTTAAATTGCCGAGTGATTTCTTGCACTGTGGCCCGTCTATCCGCTGTTACAATGCGAGCTAGCCGACGATGACCCCGCTCATCCACACGCTGTTGTCCACGGCAGTTGGCCCTTGCAGGGATGGTTTTACCGGATTCAATGTTCTCACGGTGCACCCGTGACACAGTGGCTCGTGAAAATCCCAGTGCCTTTACGACTTCCGAGATAGAGTGACCCATTCGTCGGGCCCCGACAATTTGCCCTCGATCAAACGCGCTTAGATCCTTCGTCTTACCCATACTGCGTCCGACTCTTACTGATTCCCGTCGCATCACTCCTTATGTTGTCGTATCGCTGCATACGTCATGTCGTTTCCGTTTACAGGGCCGTCCACAGCGCCACATTTGCATAACGCCAGCTGTTTCTAATTCAATTGCTCTTCAGTGTATATTCCTACGCCAATAAATCGGATTACTAGTATAGTTTTACTCTTACATAATTTAGACATATGTTTAGGTTTATTGGTATGCAAACAATTTTCAATAATTTCACATTTTGGGAGCCCCAAGATTTCTTATACTAACGAAAACCGATATTTTAAAATAGTCAGATAATTTGCAAAACATATGTGATAAAGTTGTAAGCAAAAATTTCCCCATTCTACTTTTGCAAATAGCTTTATAAAATAATAAATTAAATCAATAAATTCAACAAAAGAACTAGGAGAACTGTTAATAATAAAGTTTAACTATTTGTCATGTAGTTACCCGGACGTCTCTACCAGTGCTCGGGCTTAATCAGTGATGGAAGTGGGCTGAAACGGTGGGGAACGGCATTCCCTTAAAAAATTGGTAAGGGGAACGACGTTTCGTTAAATAGTGGTGAAATAAAGTACACAATATTTGGAAAAGAAGAAAAAATGTGCTGCAGGACTACACAGAGGAAATTTTGTCTCGCAGTTTATTTAGATCAGTGAATTCTATTCGTAATTTGTGTAATAGTTTTACGTTTGTAAATTTTGTCTCTGATTTTATAGTTTTCAGAGCTTTTGACTCGAGACAGTAAATTTTGTCCTTCGGGCTCTTAGCTAAAGGCCCGTAAAAAGAGCGGATGTTCGCATTCCACTGCTTTGCTTTCGTATCATTTAGTGCGTTACTCCGCAGAGCGGAATGTCGAACTAGTAACAATGTTGCTGGCTTGATTTAGAACATGAAAGCAAAGCAGTCGAATGCGATTTAAAGCCAAGGTGCCAAGGTTAGTAGACTATTAACCGAAAGTCATGGTTATAAAGTCTACTAACCTTGGCTTTAGAATACCAAACTCAACTTCATTCGCACTAACAATTCGGTTCATAGCAGGTGAACAAGACCGCACTGGTTTCAGGAAGAGACCGCATCCTCGTTTTCTTTGGTAACTTAAACTTAGAAAGGAACACTCTGTGAGGTGTTCCTTAAGTATAAATTACCGGGGTGTGTAGCTTTTGTCCTTTTGATGCTGCATAACGTCGATGAACTGAATATGTTCATTTATTACGATAATTACTATGTACAATCATGTAGGAAAAGAATAAGCGAATCCCTAATGTTTTCACTATTTTTCAGCTGCGCAATTAGGAAAAACGAAACTTCTTCAGCTGACACGTAACCTGCTCTTTTTGATACAGACACTTTTAGTTGAATTATAAATGTATTAGGGTTTAGTTTTCATTCATAGTAATATTTTCATTTTTATTTATGTGCATATAAAAGAACACAGACGTATAAAATGCGTCTGAGTGCGTGAGACAGAGAAAGAGAGAATCTGTGCAGACTTTAAGCACTAAACATTGCGCACTCCCAAAACAAACCGTCTACTTTCATCACTGGGTTTAATTTTAAAAGTCCCAGCTCGTCCGAGCCCGAAATACGACAGCCCGAGGCTCCAAGTACGACATCCCGAGCCCGAATTTTACATTGCAAGATACATCCCGGGACCGAATGACCCCGAAAACTATAACCTACCTGTTTAGGCATTAAAAAAAATAAACCCTCTTCCAAACTTCCACTCTCTCTTCTTTCTATAATTAACCGATGTCTTTTTCAACTGGGGAGTGGGTAAGGGATTTTTTCTAATCATTCGTTTCCTCGCATCCGGATAGGGGGGGTAACAATCTCCGTATGTTGCTCAACAGAATTAGCAGGTAGTTGCTGCCAGGAGGTGGGGGGCAAAATTTCGTGGTAGTGCTATTATCCGAAGTTTTTGAAGAAGCTTCTCCTTCACCTCAGAAATCCAGTAATGCGTGGCCTATGGCATTTGCTGCCCAGGCCCGGAATAAATAGCTCTCCAGAGTCCCCACTTCTTGCAAAGACCCAGCTGCCGAAAAATTCTCTTTATCAACTAGAAAGTATAAGAATAGTCTCGTATATGCTAAATCATACAAAATCATATTTTCAAAAAATAAAAATAAAAATTATCTTTCCCTCTGTTACAGTAGCCACTTCTCAAAGATCATTCAGCACACTGAAAATAATAAAAAAATATTTATAAAATACATTGTGTCAAGAACGACTGAAATATCTCTCGCTAATTGCCGTCGAATTTCCCCCGTTAAATTAAGCTTAGGGGGAAATAGGTTTAGGGGGAAAATAGGCTTTGGGGAAATAGGCTTTGGAGAAAATTAAATTAGGCTTACGGGGGGGGGGGGGCGGAGTAATTTTTAGGCTTATGGGGAAATTAAATTTCTCCCTAAATTTCCCCCCGTTAAATTTAGGGGGTAAATTTAGGCTTAGGAGAAAATTATTCAATGCTGTGACGTCTTAAAAATCCCCATGATCCTAGCGACTGGAAGAAGCAACGCCGGTGGTCTCCGTTAATTAAAAAAATAACACCTTAATTTATTTATTTATTTATTTATTTTTTGAGCAGCTACGGCGACCCTTCTCGGAAGCCCCTGATACTCAAGGTTCGGTCGTGACCCACTGATTCGACTTTCATCTAACCCCAGCTATAGATGAAAGTCGAATCACGCAGGAATCTCGTCGCCTGCGAGATTCATCGTCGCCTGCGAGGGTCGCATGCGTGATTCGACTTTCATCTAACCCTAGGCTTATGAGGAAATTAAATTTCTCCCTAAATTTCCCCCATTAAATTTAGGCTTAGGAGGAAATTATTCAATGCTGTGACGTCTTAAAAATCCCCATGATCCTAGCGACTGGAAGAAGCAACGCTGGTGGTCTCCGTTAATTAAAAAAGATAACACCTTAACTTTCTTTTTTTTTTTTTTTTTTTCTGAGCAGCTACGGCGACCCTTCTCGGAAGCCCCTGATACTCAAGGTTCGGTCGTGACCCACTGATTCGACTTTCATCTAATCCCAGCTATAGATGAAAGTCGAATCACGCAGGAATCTCGTCGCCTGCGAGATTCATCGTCGCCTGCGAGGGTCGCCTGCGTGATTCGACTTTCATCTAACCCCAGCTATAGATGAAAGTCGAATCACGCAGGAATCTCGTCTCTTTACATATTTTGTGAATAGTGCGTAAGACAGTAGGCCTACTCGCTTTTTTGTTAAGTGACATTTTCCATTTCTTTTTCTTAAGGTCAAGATGACGGTTGGAAATCCTTTCGCTGTTTTACTGGCTTTTCTCTGCATATCACTGACGAGCCGGCTGATCTGTGTCGAAGCTGAAATAAGTACGAACGGTAAGACTGGCGACTTTATTCTAGTTCGCATATATATGATAAAAAACGATGTTGCAGTATTTTTATTATTCAGAAGAAACTATAACGAAAAATAAAAACAAAATCATGCCGGAATTTCTTATCGATAGCCAGTAATTGTTTCACGGTCGCATTTTCTTGAAGGCTTTCTTTTTAACCTGATAAAAGTATTACCACTGTACATCAATGAGCCATTACGCTATGACCACTTACCTAATAAGCTGTAGGACCCCCTTTAGCCCGCAAAACAGGCATCGATGCGATGAGATGGCGATAGGTATCCTGGGGTATCTGGTACCATAATGGCAACAGCAGGTCCTCCAGTTCTCGTACATTTTGGGGTGGTGGTGATTTAGCGCGAACCCGCTTTTCCAAGTCGAACCACAAATGTCCGAATGGGTTCATGCCAAGTGAATTTCGAGGCCAGGACATTAACAGAAAGTTACCAGAATGTCCTTGCAACCACTCCTTGGCTATTCTGGCAATGTCGCATTATCCTGTTCGTAATGGCCATTGCCAGCAGGGAACACAGTTGCCACAAATAGGTGAACTTGGTCCGCAACGATGTTCAGATACCTGACAACTGTCGGGATTGTGCTATTGGGATAATGGGGCATAAAGTTTCCCGAGAAAATATCGCCTACAGTATAACACCACTGCCGCCGGCCTGTTTCCGCTCAACAGTACATCTAGGTACCATAGCATCCGTTGGCAATCGGCGTAACCGCGCTGGACAGTCTACGTGATGCACCAGGAATCTTGATTCGCCAGAACAGGCCAATTTCTTCAAATCATCAGCGGTCCAATATCCATGATCTTGGGCGCATTTCATGCTTTGTTTGCGATGACTTGCAGTGAGCATGGGGACCAGGCTGGGTCTTCGGCTACGCAGGCCCATGTGCAGAAGGCTGAGATGAACTGTGTGCTGTGACACTGGTCCCCACCGTTGTAGCTGCGGGTGATTTGCCTAACTGTGGTCTTGCGGTCGATGTGAACAATGCTCGACAGTCTCCTTTTCCCTCTGGAATCAATCGGCTGCAGATGACACACGACAGGACGACGGATCGTCGTTTGGCCATTTGTGCACCACTTTTGATACGTACTCACTATAGCAGAACGTGAACAACCCACAAGCCGCAACGTTCCCGAGATCGTAGTTCCGAGGCGACGTGCCATCATAATTTGTCCTTTATCAAACTCCGACAAATCAGCAGTTTTTCCCATTCTGACTCCGAACACTCTACTAATCAACAGCCGGTCCTCGGGTTGTGTATATACTGCTCTGTGAACTTCACCTGCGTCACCGTTCGGTCTCCAGGCGCGCTCATTTTTCTGGGCTGGGGATGGTCATAATGTAATGGCTCATCGCTGTTTAAAGAAACAATATCGCGAAGCCTCGGGTATCTTATGGATAAAAGGCTATGAGTCGAGGATTGCATACACTGGAGTTGTATCCAATTGTTACGTTATTATTTGTTTACTATATTCTGCATGTTGGTATAAATCGGAAAAGATCATTAGATACCGTCACACGGGCGTTTTGTGTGTTTGATCACGAGGCATTTCAAAGAGTGGCCTTAGTTCTCTAAAAGAATAAGATTTACATGATATGATTAACTTTGACGTATGTGTTTTGCAATACTTTGTATTAGTCTAAAACTAGGGAAATTATTTTAATTACCACTTGTACATTTGTATTGAACGCAATAAAGTGTTACACTTTTTGTTTTGCGAAAAATAGCTATAGGTACGAAATAATTTGAATTATTTGCAACCTATAGCTACTTTTCGTAAAATAATAAAATACCATATTGAAGTGTCTTTGCAATGATTTGTAAAATATGTATTTAAAAATATATACAAATATATATTTAAAGGGATGTAAGGTCAGGTGATGCGTAACATCACAGCCTCTCCTTGACAAATGTCAACCCCGCCTTCTCGTGGTGCATCCTGTTCCCACTAAAGGGGCTCTGACGACCGCCAATAGCGGTATAACTATACCATCGGGATTAGAGGAAATTCTATCCCACACTCACCAACCCGCTTGGCCAGCGTGGTGAGTTATGGCCAAACCCCTCCAAAATGATTCCACAACTTAAATCTTGGCCCTCAGTCTCCGGCAGCTGGAATGTACCTGGCCAAGGCAGCGGCCAGTGCGACATGAAGGCAGAGGGTGCTAAGAATCCCCGGAGGACCGGACTAGGCTGCCATCTGATGCTGACCTTGGCTACTTACAATGGACGCTCCCTATCTTCTGATTCAAGGCTTCTTGAATTGGAAGAGGAACTACAAAGGTTCAAGTGGGACATCGTGGGGCTAAGTGAGGTAAGGAGAAAAGGAGAAGATCTCATCGAACTGAAAAGTGGACATCTCTTCTACTATCGTGGGACAGATACTGGCAGAACTAGTGGTGTTGGATTTATAATAAACAAGAAACTGAAGGATAAAGTTGTAGAAGTTGAAAGTTCCTCTGACAGAGCTGCAAGACTTGTTATCCAACTTTCAAAAAGATACCAGGCTCAGATTATTCAAACTTATGCACCCACCACAAGTCATCCTGAAGAAGAAATTGAAGAATTTTATGAGGAAATTCGTCATCTAAATAATAAAGGTAAGCAGCACTTGAAAATAATTATGGGAGATTTCAATGCAAAAATAGGGCAACGGCAACAGAATGAAACTTCAGTAGGTAAATTCGGTCACGGCAACAGGAACCGGCGTGGAAATACTCTCGTTGAGTTTGCAGAGGCAGAAGGATTTTTCATCTTGAACTCCTTTTTCAAGAAAAAGCCACACAGGAAATGGACATGGAGGCATCCAAATGGGATGACAAGTGAAATTGATTTTATTATGTGTAACAAAAAATTCGTCATAGAAGACTGCAGTGTGCTAAACAAGTTCAACACAGGTAGTGACCATAGATTGGTGAGATGTAAGATGCACCTCAACACTAAACTTGAACGTGGCAAGCTCATAAGACAAACAAAATCTATTGACATAACCAACCTTAAAAAACACCATAATACCTTCAAATTGGAACTGAAGAACAGGTTCTCTGCTTTAGAAGGCCTAACATCGGAAGAAGTGGACATCTCTGAAGTTAACAGAAAAGTAACCAAAGCTCTTATGGAAACAGCAACAAAATTAGCTGGGTCTAAGAACAAGTTGCATGTGAACAAATTATCAGGAAAAACCAAAATGTTGATGCAAAAAAGAAGAGAGATGAGGACAACTAAAGAAGATGTGACTTCCAAAGTGGAATATATAGAGCTATGCAAGACAGTAAGAAAAAGTATCACTGAAGACGTAAGAAAATTCAACTGTGAACTAGTGAGGAAAGCAATTGAAAACAACCAAAGCCTAAAGATAGCAAAGGGACATCTCAGTAAGGGAAGAAAACAGATTATGGCACTGAGAAAAGAAGATGGTTCTGTAACAAGAAATAGAGGTGAAATTTTGACAAGAGTGAAAGATTTCTACTCCAAATTATATGAAAGGGATGATATATGCACTCCAGACATCATGAAAGATACCAGTACCAGAGTTCCTCCAGTCCTTCCAGCAGAAGTTGCACATGCAATCAAGAACATGAAGCGAGCAAAAGCTCCAGGAGAAGATGGAATTACTGTAGACATCATACAAGGAGCAAGTGGAGAAATCGAAACAGTACTCGCCCAAATTTTCACTCGATGCCTTAATGAAGGAAAGATTCCTGAGGATTGGAACACCGCTACAATGATCCTGCTACATAAGAAAGGTGACATTGAGGATCTCGGAAACTACAGACCTATCAGCCTCCTATCAGTAGTTTATAAAATCTTCACTAAAGTTCTTTCACACCGCTTGAAGGTAACACTGGACATGGCTCAACCGAGAGAACAAGCTGGATTCAGGAGTGGCTACAGCACAATAGATCATATCCACCTGCTGAGAGAACTAATTGAAAGAGCGAGGGAATATGAACTTCCATTGTGCATGGCTTTTATCGATTATGAAAAAGCCTTTGATTCGGTGAAACCATCAGCAGTTGCAATGGCTCTGAAATCCTGCGGTATTGAAGATGCATACATTAATATTATTAATAACATCTATGAAAATGCAAGTGCGAAGATTCGGCTGTTTGAAAATACAACACACATAAAAATTGGAAAAGGAGTGAGACAAGGTGACACCATATCTCCGAAGCTCTTTAATGCCACATTGGAAAATGTCTTTCAATCACTGAACTGGGAAAACAAAGGGATAAAGGTTAATGGAGATTATCTAACCCACCTTCGTTTTGCTGATGACGTAGTCATTTTTGCAACTACCCCATCAGAGCTGCAGAGTATGATCCAGGAACTTGCTGACAAGAGTAAAGAAGTGGGATTAAAAATGAACTTTCAGAAGACAAAAGTGATGTTCAATGCTTTTACAAGAAATGAAGATTTATCGATTGATGGAGAAAAGCTGGAGATAACAGACACGTACGTTTATCTTGGACAGCAGATATCAAGTGAGGGTCACATTGATGAAGAAATTAATCGGCGTACAAAACTTGCCTGGAGAGCTTTTGGAAGAAACAGCATAATTTTCAAGAGTAATATGCCATTATGTCTTAAAAGAAAAGTGTTTGATCAATGCATCCTTCCAGTGCTTACGTATGGTGCAGAGACGTGGACCTTAACTAAAAGAGACATACAAAGACTGCAGACAACTCAAAGAAGCATGGAGAGGTGCATACTTGGTGTAACCAGGAGAGATAAGAAGAGGAACTCGTGGATCCGAAAAATGACAAGAGTGGAAGACATCATGATCAGAGTTAAATCCCTGAAATGGCAATGGGCTGGACATACTGCCAGAAGGACAGATCATCGATGGACAACCGAAATTTTAGATTGGATTCCAAGGGACAGGAAAAGACCCAGAAGAAGACCACATGGGAGATGGGTGGATGAAATTCGAAAGTATGCAGGGGTGACATGGAGGAGACTGGCACAAGACAGACCGTTGTGGAGGAAACTTGGGGAGACCTTCGTCCAGCAGTGGATTGATAATGGTTGACAATGATGATGATGATGATGATATATATATGATTGGATTCCAAGGGAGAGGAAAAGACCCAGAAGAAGACCACATGGGAGATGGGTGGATGAAATTCGAAAGTATGCGGGAGTGACATGGAGGAGACTAACACAAGACAGACCGTTATGGAGGAAACTTGGGGAGACCTTCATCCAGCAGTGGATTGATAATGGTTGACAATGATGATGATGATGATATATTTAAAAATAAGCAGCCAATGTTAAAGAATGAAGAACCAAGTGATATCTCATGGGAAGGGCTCGAGCCCCTGGGCCAACCCCACTGAGTGTGCCATTGTTATTCTACAATATCAATTTTTTGTAATATCATCTATAAAATTTCTTTCATTTTTAAGTACATCATAATAAACATTTTTTTTTTTACGGCACAACAGAAAACCCATTTCCTGCAATGAGCCAAAGTTAGGGACAATCCAAACCGCTCTAATAGAATGATTTTTTCTTCCGAGATATACTGAAGGTTAATAAAATGAATGAGAATGTCAGAGCTCCTCAATCAAATAAAAACATTTTAGTCAAACATTTTAGAGCTTTTCAATCATATTGTTATCCACTTGCTAATGCAAGTGGATATCAATTTGATTGAAAGTATCATGAAGAAATGATTGAGATGCTGTGGATATATTAATGGTATGAATGCCAGATTTCTAAAAACTATTCCGAAAATGACCCTTATGAGAAGAGGTAGATGAAGAACAAAAAAAATTCTGAATTGAGAGCGAGAGGACTGCCATGAAACAAGAAGACTTGAAAGAAGAAGACTCTGAAAACAAGACAAAAGTTTTTTACTAATTTCATGACTTATTTCAGGTTACGAAAACTACGTACTCTTGGAAATCCTGAAGGTGAAATGTTCTTCAAGGCAATACCTACAAAACAAATATTGATGAATATCTTTTCATTTATGTGATGAATTTCTGTTGGAAATTTTCAGGCTCAGAAAATCTCTTTTGTCGAGTTCTCCCTCCCAGCTTTTGTTCAGAATGCCTCATACTTACGCACATGAAGCAGATAAAATAAAGGACCTTTTATATTAATTCCTCACTAATACATTTTTCATTTATTCACAGGGAATCGCCAGAAAATATGTTTATCAGTTTAGCTTCTTGAAGTTATCGATGATAATTGATGTTTATCGATGATTATGAACGATTAGTATTCTTTTACAGAATTTGTCCGAAATATTCGTAGTCGTTATTGCATACATCTGAAGTAGTTCAAGTGATTACTTTTTTCACAGGTTTTTCTGTATGAAACAATGAATTTATTGTCATTGTATAATAAAATTAAAGAAAAAGAGAACGCAGTTGCATTTTTCAACCAATTCTGCCTTCCAGTTTTAAAGGCCGCTTGGGATACGAAATGACTTTGGAACTAGGTAAATAAGGCAGATGGAAATGTAATCTACGTAGTTGTCGTTCTGAAAAACCACTTTCTTCATACAGTTATTTAACAGGCAGCAGGCTTTTTTTTTTTTACTTCTATCGGCCTTTCCATTTATTCATGGGCAAATGACTTAACAACAATAAAATTCTATGAAAAAGAATGAAATATTTCTAGAGGAATGGCTCTTGACTGGTCAAACTACATTCGAGAAATTTGTGCTAGTGCATTATTGAAGTACGATAATGTTATATGTGGTCCGAGCACTCATGTTGAAATAGATGAATCGCTCTTTAGCCGCCGTAAATACAATCGAGGGCGAGATTTGCCCCAGCAATGGGTATTCGGTAGCATTTGCAGAGAAACAAAAGAGTGCTTTCTAGTTGTCGTACTTGACCGATCTGCTACTACTTCGTGCGAAGTTATTCGTCAACGAATTGCTGCATATACTACAATAATTTCTGATGATTGGAAAGCGTACCAAATTTTAAAAAATTAACCAAAATATGCTCATTTAACATTTAATCATTCATTAGAATTCATTAACAGTGACACCGGTGCACATACTCAGGGCATTGAGAGTTTGTGGGAAAAAGCAAAATCAAAGAACAAAAAAACTGTGGAGCATCCATCGCTCAACGTTAGATAGTTATATATGTGAATTCATGTTGAGAGAATAGGTGAAAGCAGCAAAAAGATAAAATTTTAACTGATAGTGTATCGTACTGACCTCCAAATGATAATCTAGAATGAACTGTTCACTTCTGTTATTTAATGAAAGTTTAATTTCGCATATGTTTTTATATGATTTTATTCTAATGTCAATATAAAAAATAAACCTATATAAAATTTTCACTCTTTCAAGTATTGTTGTTTCTTTCTTTACAATTTTTAGAAGTAAAAAAAATTATGGAAATAAATGTATTGGAAAGAAAAGAATGTATTTAATGAAAACGACTTTTGTTTATATTTACGAATCGGGCACATTCTGTAAAAGAATATTAAGAATCGATAATCATCGAAAAACATCGATAACATCAAGAAGCTAAACTGATAAACGTATTTTCAAGCGATCCGCTGTGAATCAATGAAAAGATGTATTGGCGGGGATGCCAGAGAATTAATATAAAAAGTCCGAAATAAGCTTTTAAACAAAGAAACGTTTTCATGCGTAAGAACGGAAAACTCTTAAACCTTTAAGAAAACTGCTTTTTTAATCACGGTTGAAAATATTGTCGTATTAGTGACTCAAAAAATGGCAAAACAGTTAATTGAAATGAAGCATATCAGTTTTTTAGAAAAAAAAATATTATTAGGTTATTAACCGCTAAAAATGTTATATCCCTTTTCACATATTTTTTTTTGTTCTTATCATTGAATTGTGGCAATTTATTCGTGTTATTTTTTTCAGTAATTAACGAAGAAAATAAATCGAAACACATTAGGAAAATACATTTTCATTTCACTTTTTACAGATGCAGCAAAGGAGAAGAGACAGATACCTGGGCTGCCAGAAATACCTGGAATGCCACAACTTCCTGGTTTACCAGAAATTCCAGGAATGCCACAAATACCAGGCTTTCCAGAGATTCCTGGAATGCCTCAAATTCCGGGGCTTCCTGAGATACCTGGATTTCCACAGATTCCTGGTTTCCCAGGTTCTCGCGGCTCAAAGAAAATAGAATCACCTAAAGCAGAGAAGAGACAAATTCCTGGGTTGCCAGAAATACCGGGAATGCCTCAAATCCCTGGACTACCAGAAATTCCAGGAATGCCACAAATTCCTGGGCTCCCAGAAATACCAGGATTTCCACAAATTCCCGGAATGCCACAGATTCCTGGCTTCCCAGGTTCTCGCGGCTCGAAGAAAACAGAATCATCTAAAGCAGAGAAGCGACAAATTCCTGGCTTACCAGACATACCTGGAATGCCTCAGATCCCTGGACTACCAGAAATCCCAGGAATGCCACAAATTCCTGGACTGCCTGAAATACCGGGATTTCCACAAATTCCAGGAATGCCGCAGATCCCTGGTTTCCCTGGTTCGCGGAACTCAAAGAAAACGGAATCACCTAAAGCAGAGAAGCGACAAATTCCTGGTTTGCCAGAAATACCAGGAATGCCTCAGATTCCTGGACTGCCAGAGATGCCTGGAATGCCTCAGATTCCAGGATTACCAGAAATTCCAGGAATGCCACAAATTCCTGGGTTCCCGGAAATACCAGGAATGCCACAGATTCCTGGCTTCCCAGGTTCTGGAGGCTCAAAGAAAAAAGAATCGCCTAAAAATGAGAAGACCATTCCTGGTATCCCTGGCCTTCCAGAGATTCCTGGAATGCCTCAGATCCCTGGATTACCAGAAATTCCAGGAATGCCACAAATTCCTGGGCTCCCCGAAATACCAGGATTTCCACAGATTCCTGGATTCCCAGGTTCTGGAGGCTCAAAGAAAAAAGAATCACCTGAAGTAGAAAAACGACAGATTCCTGGTTTACCGGAAATACCAGGAATGCCTCAAATCCCTGGACTTCCAGAAATTCCGGGAATGCCACAACTTCCAGGATTACCAGAAATACCTGGGATGCCACAAATTCCAGGGTTACCAGAAATTCCGGGAATGCCTCAAATACCAGGTTTCCCCGGTTCTAGGGGTTCAAAACGAACACAATCGTCTAAAGCTGAGAAAAGACAGATTCCTGGTTTACCAGAAATACCTGGAATGCCACAACTCCCTGGATTGCCTGAAATTCCGGGAATGCCGCAGCTTCCTGGATTTCCCGAAATTCCGGGAATGCCGCAGCTTCCTGGTCTTCCAGAAATACCTGGAATGCCTCAGATACCAGGCTTCCCAGGTTCGGGAAGTTCAAAAA
Organism: Macrothele yani; assembly: GCA_039090855.1. Taxonomy (NCBI): domain Eukaryota; kingdom Metazoa; phylum Arthropoda; class Arachnida; order Araneae; family Macrothelidae; genus Macrothele; species Macrothele yani. The sequence goes on from CM077011.1 coordinate 155,250,161, forward strand.
AATCGGAATCAGTTAAAGCAGAAAAGCGACAGATTCCGGGTTTGCCGGAGATACCTGGAATTCCTCAACTCCCAGGACTTCCTGAAATTCCTGGTATGCCGCAGCTTCCTGGATTACCCGAAATACCGGGAATGCCACAGATACCAGGTTTTCCAGGCTCTAGAGGTTCAAAGAAAAATGCATCACCTAAAGCAGAGAAAAGACAAATACCTGGTTTACCAGAAATACCTGGAATGCCACAACTTCCTGGATTACCGGAAATACCTGGGATGCCGCAGTTACCTGGTCTTCCAGAAATACCTGGTATGCCTCAAATTCCGGGTTTTCCTCAAGCTTCTCCAAAAAAGCCAAAAGGTTCCAAAAAGTCTAAGTCCACAATGACCAAAGCGCAGAAACGTCAAATTCCTGGTTTACCTGAAATCCCAGGAATGCCTCAACTTCCTGGCTTACCTGAAATTCCAGGAATGCCTCAACTTCCTGGCTTACCTGAAATTCCAGGAATGCCTCAAGTGCCAGGCTTACCACAGATTCCTGGTATGCCACAAATACCTGGATTTCCAGAACCGCCGCAACCCCACAATTTGAAAAAATCAAAAAAATCGGACGTTTCCTTTTCAACAGAAAAAAGACAGTCATAATGCCTAGAAGTACCCCACATTCCAGGTGCGCCGAAATTTCCAAAATGTAACAGAATCATGTAAATGTAACAGAAGTTCCAAGAAATCTATAGGTATTTCCTCTTAAACGGAAGTCAGTGAGTAATTCAATGCACCAATTAAATCATTACGAAACTTCATCGTCGCGAAATGCATATTTCTCCCTTCTCTGTTCTGCGCATTTGTGTCATCTTTGACGTCATCAGCGTGACGTCATCAGAGACAATATGTTAAATAACTTTTCATCCCAGTGTTGACATTCATCTGCTATGACGTAATCCGGACAATGATCAAACCTCGTCAGGATAAATGCGTGTTTTTGAGACGTGTTCCACCTTGCGAAAAAGAACTTCTCTGTACTCAATAAATTATGATTTTTCATTGTGAAATAAAATTTTAATTCAGTAAAAGAGTCATTTTTTGCAAGAGTACTTACACTAGTGTTGTCAACGAGGGACTAGTGCCTTTTCAGTGGTGCAGTGGTCTGAGCCTGAAATGGAAAGGGTCACCGGGTCAAGGGGTCAACAATTTCTTGCGGGTCAAACGGGTCGGGTCAAGATGTTCCTGACTCGATTTCGACTCGGTTTTATTTTTGAATAGAAAAAAATATTTCAAAGACCCATTTAGAGGTCTTTAAAATAATACTTCGGAGCTGCATAGTATGATCCAGGGACTTGCTGAGAAGGGTAAAGAAATGGGGATTAAAAATGAACTTTCAAAAGAGAAAACTGAAGTACAATGCCTTTACAAGGAATGAAAATTTATCAATTGATGAGGAAAAGCTGGAGATAACCGATACCTGCATTTACCTTGGACAGCAAATCAAGTGAGGTCACACTGATGAAGAAATTAATCGGCATATAAAATTTGGTTGGAGAGGAAGAAACAGTACACTTTTTAAGAGCAATATGTTATGTCTTAAAAGAAAAATGTTTAATCAATGCATCCTTCCAGTGCTTACGTACGGAGCACAGACGTGGACCTTAACTAAAAAAGACATATAGACGACTGAAAAAAGAATGGAGAGATGCATGCTTGGTGTAACTAAGAAAGATAAACAGAGGAACTCGTGGGTAAGGAAAATGACAAGAGTGGAAGACATCACGATCAGAGTAAAATCCCTGAAGTGGCAATGGGCTGGACATGTTGCCAGAAGAACGGACCACAGATGGACAACCGAAATTCTAGACTGGATTCCAAGGGACAGGAAAAGACCCAGAAGAAGACCACGTGGGAGATGGATGGATGAAAGAGACTGGCCGAAGAAAATCCGATGTGGAAGAAACTTGGGGAGACCTTCATCCAGCAGTGGATTGACAATGATGATGATGATATATTCGAGTTTATAGCTCAAAGCAGATTTGTCCGGGTCAGGCCCGAGTTGGGTCCAATCATGTGACAGCCGGGTCCGGGTCAGGTCAGGTTCCAAAAATTTTGACCCGTTTCCAACTCTGGTCTGAGCGCTGGCTTCTGACTATGGGTCTGAGTTCTAATCCTAGTGAGGCATGGATGTTCTGTTTGTATTACTGTACTGGCTCTCTCCCTTCCCTGGAACCAGTGAGCCTAAATTAGGAACGGGTCACTCTAGATTATCGAGTTGCTCACGATGGTCATTAAACTCACAAAAAGATCTCTTTGATATCTTATTTTTAAAAGAGATTGATGTGAAAATCCTGCTTGATATGTCTTAATATCTATTTATTTTAAATTAATTATTGAGTGTTGGATTTCAAGCATAAATGACGGCGGGAAAAAGACGTCGTATTCCAAAAATGATCTACTACCAAAATGATGCAATCCGGACAACAGTGATTCATTTCGGAATCGGTAATAAATCTTTTTACGTCCTTTTATTTTAAAAAAGATAGTAAGAAGAGCTTTATTGCCATATTTTTAGAAGTATACATATATAAGAGAAGTAATTAACCAAAGTCTTTACATACGCATACATTTATAGTCATATGTATATAAGGACAAGCAAGAGTAAAACAAAAATTAAAATAAAAAACAATTAATAAAAATAATAATAAAAAATAAAATAAATAATGCAAACATGGATTCGGAAAAGCAAAAAATGTAAAAATTCAACCAGGAGAAAAGAAGGATTGCAGAACATATGGCAAATGCCATCCATGGCTTTGTCAGAGGCAATCGTGGATAACTTATCTCACATATCTGCAGAGACAAGAAAGTGTGGGTTTCTGCATTATTCAGTTTGCAAGTAAAGAAAAAATTAAGAAATTAACGATTAAAGTTAAACCCCTTACAACTACATCAAATGCCACTCTCTGAACCAGGCCAGCTCCATCCATTACAGAAAACCCCAAACCCCGCAAAATACCCAGAAAAAACTAACACTTAAAAAGCAAGTTAAATGAAAAAAAAAGACGAAAACTTATCTCAGCAAACTAAACAACCATTTGCTAAACTCACACTCAACGAGCTACTGCTGCAGCTCTAGTAGTGATGCGTGGATCATTGAAGGGCCAGCGGTATGTGGATGAAATCCTACGGCTCCATGTACTCCCATTCCTGGCCGGGATTCTAGGTTCGCTATACCAACAGAATAATGCCCGCCCGCACACTGCTCGGGTTGCTCAAGACTGGCTACGTCATGTCCAGACACTTCCATGGTCTGCCCGCTCCCAGGACATGTCCCCTATCGAGCACGTCTGGGACCAGTTGAATCGCCGGCTGCCGCCTTACCTCAATATCCGGGATTTCGGGCACACCGTCCGACATGTGTGGGCCAGTCTGCCGCAGGACAACATCAGGCGTCTGTTTGCCTCCATTCCGGACCGTATTGTAGCATGTATCGCCGCACGATGCGGTGCGACGCGCTATTGGAGATAACCGAACTGCGTGCCACAGATCCCTCTGTAATTGTTCTGTAGCTCTGTTTTTGCCATCATGTGTATCATTCATCTGTATCATTGCGTCCATGAAATTTCAGTTCAATCCGATGCTTTCTTCTTGGTGCACAAATTTCATTGTCCGTGAATGTAGATCGAGGGAGGGGTGTAAAATATTTAACTTTAGTCTCGTATGATTTTCACTTTGGTCAGAAACAGGCTGGAAGACGAACTGACTCATCAAGGATAAAGGTTTTATGTCGCTGGGTGCAGCAGAATCGGCGAGGCAGTTACAGCTTTTTCATTACTATCCACCCACACCTCCCAATTTGCACCCGGAACCGTTAATGGTTGAAGTCCCCTGTGGTTTCACATTGCATAACAAAAAAGATGCACTAAGAAAACAATGGTAAATCATTAGAAAACTCAAGACAAAATCTAAGAACCTTAAACTTTTAACTCATGTTCTTGTGAGAACAGTGGAAAATGCAATAACTTTTTATGAAAACTCTGCAGGTAATTTATTAATTTGAAGAATGCGCTACGTCAAGGGCATGCAGGGGTACCTAATAATTCCAGAGAGGGTCCAACTTCTTCGAGAGCTAAAACAATAAAATAAGAAAAAGAAAGCTACCCAGAGAGAGAGAGAAAACAACCGTAGGATATACGTATTAATCGTAGATATCATGATTCATTATTAATCCACTACTGGACGGTCTCGTCAGATATCTTCCACAACTTTCTGTCTAGAGCGTATCACTGCAGCATTGTTTGGAATTTCTTCCACGTGGTCTTCTTCTGGGTCTTTTCCTGCCCCTTGGTATCCCATCTAAAATTCAGTTGTTGAACAGTGGTCAGGTCTTCTAGCAATATGACCGGCGCATTCAGGGATTTTAATTTTATCATGATCTCATCAATTCTTATCATTTTCCTGAGTACGAGTTCCTCTTCCTTATTTCGACAATAGTTGTTCTCGCAGCAAAAATACACGCAAATTCGTCCAGGCTCGTTTATTTACGCTTTCCAACAGTAGATTGAAGAAGCGTATATGCTCCAGCTTTGTCCGTTTGTTTGTCCGCACGACAACTCCCGTAAAAATGGTTTAATTTCAATGAATTTTTACTATGTGGTAGGGGACAGCCTGGGGACGAACCCCAGGCTGAAAATGGACGGAATGAGATCAAATGTCAGGACATAGGAGCGGGATTCATTCCATCGTCCTTATGCGTCATGACTTACGTAAAATTGCTTCGATTGTGACAAAACTGTATCATGTTATTCCGGAAATATACTGAACAAATTCTATTTAATATCATCGAAATGGGGTCAAATTTCAGGGCACAGGAGCGAGATTTATTCCACAGCCATTATCCTCATAACTTCACTAAACATGCTTCCATTGCGACAAAACTTTAGTTTGTTATTCCGGAGATATACTGAACCAATACTCTTTAATGTCATCCAAATGGGGTCAAAGGTCAGGACACAGGAGCAACATTTATTCCACAGTCATTTTCATAACTTGACTCAAAATGCTTCTAGTGCGACAAAACTTTAGTATGTTTTTCCGGAGGCATACTGAACGAATTGTGTTTAATATAATCGAAATGAAGTCAAAGGGCAGGGCACAGGAGCGAGATTTATTCCACAGCATTATCCTCATAACTTGAGTAATGATTTCTGGTATGTTGGAAAGCGTATCATAATCAATGCAAGGCATGATTTTACTACCTTGCCTTCTATGTGATAAAACTCCAAGAAAGGCCTGTATACAAAAAGCAGTAGTATACCTAGCGCTGAATTTGAGTTCAAGTTTTTTCTTGTTCAGTTATTTATTTGGCAGATGTATTGGGCTTTCTGATCTCGAGTCAGACACATTCGGACTGGGAAAGAAAAGACAAACAGGGAAGAAGTTAGGAAAAGGACAGCCCTGGGTGGATGTCGCTTTTGAATAATTTAAAGAATTCTTTAATAATCATTTTTAAAGAGAAAACCACAACGCTGAGTTAACTGTTCAGCTTATTTGTGCAAAATCATTTTTTTTTTTTAATTGTACTTGAAGTGTTTTCCAGGAAACTGTAAAGCGGGGTGGTGGACACCAGGAAATCTTCCTAAAAAAGCAATAAATCATATGTGAACCAGAAATCTAAGACCCCCAGTGAAGGGGAGAATGAAATTCTAAGGGGGTTCGGACCCCCGTGTCCCCTACATTCCCCGCCCGTGTACTACGTATTAATTATCACAAACATATTGCTTCAGTTTCGTGCTTTAACGGACTTCTGATTCTACGTCATTAAGTTCTTTGGAGCCCTGCTGAGATAGATGTCTTAGCCTCGGGGCCCACTGAAATGTCTTAGCCTGGGGTTCCACTGAAATGTCTTAGCCTGGGGTTCCACTGAAATGTCTTAGCCTTGAGGCCCACTGAAATGTCTTAGCCTGGGGTCCAACTGAAATGTCTTAGTCTAGGGTCCCCACTACGGCCTTAATCCGGCCCTGTTTCATGCCACTGCTAAGTGATGAATTCGTCGTTTAGTTCTTTCTTCGTTCAGGGGGAAGGGCTGGATGAATGTGGTTCCACCTAAAATCTCTGCCTTATGTTTCCAATGGTAAAACTTCTTTACATACTTTATTCGCAATTAATGTATTCCCAAGGATGAAAATCTACACATCGATAAAACTAACTTTAAGTTATAGCATGGGATACTTAATGCTTGCTAAAACACAACCATAATTAAGCAATCCAACATTTGTTTGTCTACTGACGTCATCAATGTACAGATCGCACCATCTATTAACAGGTCTGAACATTACTCAAAGAAAAATGATTGATTTTTAATATAATTATGGTTATGTTTTAGCAAGTATTAAGTATCCCTTGATATAACTTGAATTTAGTTTAATCGATGTGCAAATTTTCATCCTTGGGAATACACTAATTGCAAAGAAAATATGCAAAGAAGTTTTAGCATTGGAAACATAAGGCGGAGATTTTAAGTGGAACCTCCTTAAGGCCTTAGTTTGCCACTAGGCTAAGACATCTGAGTGCGCAGAATTAAAAGCTAAGATTCCTGGATGTGTCTTGGAATTTTTAATATAATTTAGCATTGTATAATTTTCTTGGTGCATCTTTTTTTTTTTTTTTTTTTTTTGGATTGGAGGTTTAACGACCATCGTGAGCAACTCAATGGGCTATAAGAAGTCGCCCGTCCCTAATTTAGGGCCACTGGTTCCAGGGAAGGGAGAGAGCCAGTGCCGTAAGACAAACACAACATCCATGCCTCACGGGATTCGAACCCGGACCCCGTTCGGACGAATGATCAGAGGCCATCGCTTAGACCACTGCGCCACAGGGGCGGCTTTTTTTTTGTTATACAATGTGAAGTCACGGTGGATTTCACTCATTAATGGTTCCAAGTGCAAACAGGGAGGTGTGGGTGGATGGTAGTGAAAAAGCTGAAATTGTTTCGCCGGCTCTGTTAAAAAAAATGTTTTTACTGTGAGAAATCATAATGCTGCGTGGCACGTTTATTTTTCTAGTAAAAATATTTATTATATAATTACATAGGAAACGACTTGAAATCAGAGAATATATATATATCATCATCATCATTGTCAACCGTTATCAATCCACTGCTGGACGAAGGTCTCCCCAAGTTTCCTCCACAACGGTCTGTCTTGTGCCAGTCTCCTCCATGTCACCCCTGCATACTTTCGAATTTCATCCACCCATCTCCCATGTGGTCTTCTTCTGGGTCTTTTCCTGTCCCTTGGAATCCAATCTAAAATTTCGGCTGTCCATCCATGGTCTGTTCTTCTGGCAGTATGTCCAGCCCATTGCCATTTCAGGGATTTAACTCTGATCATGATGTCTTCCACTCTTGTCATTTTTCGGATTCACGTGTTCCTCTTCTTATCTCTCCTGGTTACACCAAGCATGCACCTCTCCATGCTGCTTTGAGTTGTCTGCATCCTTTGTATGTCTCTTTTAGCTAAGGTCCATGTCTCTGCACCATACGTAAGCACTAGAAGGATGCATTGATCAAACACTTTTCTTTTAAGACATAATGGCATATTGCTCTTGAAAATTATGCTGTTTCTTCCAAAAGCTCTCCAGGCAAGTTTTGTACGCCGATTAATTTCTTCACCAATGTGACCCTCACTTGATATCTGCTGTCCAAGATAAGCGTACGTGTCTGTTATCTCCAGCTTTTCTCCATCAATCGATAAATCTTCATTTCTTGTAAAAGCATTGTACATCACTTTTGTCTTCTGAAAGTTCATTTTTAATCCCACTTCTTTACTCTTGTCAGCAAGTTCCTGGATCATACTCTGTAGCTCTGATGGGGTAGTTGCAAAAATGACTATGTCATCAGCAAAACGAAGGTGGGTTAGATAATCTCCATTAATCTTTATCCCTTTGTTTTACCAGCTCAATGATTGAAAGACATTTTCCAATGTGGCATTAAAGAGCTTCGGAGATATGGTGTCACCTTGTCTCACTCCTTTTCCAATTTTTATGTGTGTTGTATTTTCAAACAGCCGAATCTTTGCACTTGCATTTTCATAGATGTTATTAATAATATTAATGTATGCATCTTCAATACCGCAGGATTTCAGAGCCATTGCAACTGCTGATGGTTTCACCGAATCAAAGGCTTTTTCATAATCGATAAAAGCCATGCACAATGGAAGTTCATATTCCCTCGCTCTTTCAATTAGTTCTCTCAGTACGTGGATATGATCTATTGTGCTGTAGCCACTCCTGAATCCAGCTTGTTCTCTCGGTTGAGCCATGTCCAGTGTCACCTTCAAGCGGTGTGAAAGAACTTTAGTGAAAATTTTATAAACCACTGATAGGAGGCTGATAGGTCTGTAGTTCCTGAGATCCTCAATGTCACCTTTTTTATGTAGCAAGATCATTGTAGCGTTGTTCCAATCCTCAGGAATTTTCTCTTCATTAAGGCATCGAGTGAAAATTTGGGCGAGTACTGTTTCGATTTCTCCACTTGCTTCTTGTATGATGTCTACAGTAATTCCATCTTCTCCTGGAGCTTTTCCCCGCTTCATGTTCTTGATTGCATGTGCAACTTCTGCTGGAAGGACTGGAAGAACTCTGGTACTGGTACCTTTCATGATGTCTGGAGTACATGTATCATCCCTTTCATATATTTTGGAGTAGAAATCTTTCACTCTTGTCAAAATTTCGCTTCTATTTCTTGTTACAGAACCATCTTCTTTTCTCAGTGCCATAATCTGTTTTTTCCCCTTACTGAGATGTCCCTTTGCTATCTTTAGGCTTTGGTTGTTTTCAATTGCTTTCCTTACTAGTTCACAGTTGAATTTCCTTACGTCTTCAGTGATACTTTTTCGTACTGTCTTGCATAGCTCTATATATTCCACTTTGGAAGTCACATCTTCTTTAGTTGTCCTCATCACTCTTCTTTTTTTGCATCAACATTTTGGTTTTTCCTGATAATTTGTTCACATGCAATTTGTTCTTAGACCCAGCTAATTTTGTTGCTGTTTCAATAAGAGCTTTGGTTACTTTTCTGTTAACTTCAGAAATATCCACTTTTTCCGATGTTAGGCCTTCTAAAGCAGAGAATCTGTTCTTCAGTTCCAATTTGAAGGTATTATGGTGTTTTTTAAGGTTGGTTATGTCAATACATTTTGTTTGTCTTATGAGCTTGCTACGTTCGAGTTTAGTGTTGAGGTGCATCTTACATCTCACCAATCTATGGTCACTGCCTGTGTTGAACTTGTTCAGCACACTGCAGTCTTCTATGACGAATTTTTTGTTACACATAATAAAATCAATTTCACTTGTCCCATTTGGATGTCTCCATGTCCATTTCCTGTGTGGCTTTTTCTTGAAAAAGGAGTTCAAGATGAAAAACCCTTCTGCCTTTGCAAACTCTACGAGAGTATTTCCACGCTGGTTTCTGTTGCCGTGACCGAATTTACCTACTGAAGTTTCATTCTGTTGCCGTTGCCCTATTTTTGCATTGAAATCTCCCATAATTATCTTCAAGTGCTGCTTAACTTTATTATTTAGATCACGAATTTCCTCATAAAATTCTTCAATTTCTTCTTCAGCATGACTTGTGGTGGGTGCATAAGTTTGAATAATCTGAGCCTGGTATCTTCTCGAGAGTTGGATAACGAGTCGTGCAGCTCTGTCAGAGGAACTTTCAACTTCTACAACTTTATCCTTCAGTTTCTTGTTTATTATAAATCCAACACCACTAGTTCTGCCAGTATCTGTCCCACGATAGTAGAAGAGATGTCCACTTTTCAGTTCAATGAGATCTTCTCCTTTTCTCCTTACCTCACTTAACCCGACGATGTCCCACTGGATCCTTTGTAGTTCACATATATATATATATATATATATATGGGATGTAAGGTCAGGTGATGCGTAACATCACAGCCTCTCCTTGACATATGTCAACCCCGCCTTCTCGTGGTACATCCTGTTCCCACTAAAGGGGCTCTGACGACCGCCAATAGCGGTATAACTATACCATCGGGATTAGAGGAAATGCTATCCCACACTCACCAACCCGCTTGGCCAGCGTGGTGAGTTATGGCCAAACCCCTCCAAAATGACTCCACAACTTAAATCTTGGCTCTCAGTTTCCGGCAGCTGGAATGTACCTGGCCAAGGCAGCTGCCAGTGCGACATGAAGGCAGAGGGTGCTAAGAATCCCCGGAGGACCGGACTAGGCTGCCATCTGATGCTGACCTTGGCGACGTATAACGGACGCTCCCTATCTTCTGATTCAAGGCTTCTTGAATTGGAAGAGGAACTACAAAGGATCAAGTGGGACATCGTCGGGCTAAGTGAGGTAAGGAGAAAAGGAGAAGATCTCATTGAACTGAAAAGTGGATATCTCTTCTACTATCGTGGGACAGATACTGGCAGAACTAGTGGTGTTGGATTTATAATAAACAAGAAACTGAAGGATAAAGTTGTAGAAGTTGAAAGTTCCTCTGACAGAGCTGCACGACTCGTTATCCAACTCTCGAGAAGATACAAGGCTCAGATTATTCAAACTTATGCACCCACCAAAAGTCATCCTGAAGAAGAAATTGAAGAATTTTATGAGGAAATTCGTGATCTAAATAATAAAGGTAAGCAGCACTTGAAGATAATTATGGGAGATTTCAATGCAAAAATAGGGCAACGCCACCAGAATGAAACTTCAGTAGGTAAATTCGGTCACGGCAACAGAAACCAGCGTGGAAATACTCTCGTACAGTTTGCAGAGGCAGAAGGGTTTTTCATCTTGAGCTCCTTTTTCAAGAAAAAGCCACACAGGAAATGGACATGGATACATCCAAATGGGACGACAAGTGAAATTGATTTTATTATGTGTACCAAAAAATTCGTCATAGAAGACTGCAGTATGCTAAACAAGTTCAACACAGGCAGTGACCATAGATTGGTGAGATGTAAGATGCACCTCAACACTAAACTCGAACGTAGCAAGCTCATAAGACAAACAAAATGTATTGACATAACCAACCTTAAAAAACCCCATAATACCTTCAAGTTGGAACTGAAGAACAGATTCTCTGCTTTAGAAGGCCTAACATCGGAAGAAATGGATATTTCTGAAGTTAACAGAAAAGTAACCAAAGCTCTTATGGAAACAGCAACAAAATTAGCTGGGTCTAAGAACAAATTGCACGTGAACAAATTATCAGGAAAAAACAAAATGTTGATGCAAAAAAGAAGAGTGATGAGGACAACTAAAGAAGATGTTACTTCCAAAGTGGAATATATAGAGCTATGCAAGACAGTACGAAAAAGTATCACTGAAGACGTAAGGAAATTCAACTGTGAACTAGTAAGGAAAGCAATTGAAAACAACCAAAGCCTAAAGATAGCAAAGGGACATCTCAGTAAGGGAAAAAACAGATTATGGCACTGAGAAAAGAAGATGGTTCTGTAACAAGAAATAGAGGCGAAATTTTGACAAGAGTGAAAGATTTCTACTCCAAATTATATGAAAGGGATGATACATGTACTCCAGACATCATGAAAGGTACCAGTACCAGAGTTCTTCCAGTCCTTCCAGCAGAAGTTGCACATGCAATCAAGAACATGAAGCAGGGAAAAGCACCAGGAGAAGATGGAATTACTGTAGACATCATACAAGAAGCAAGTGGAGAAATCGAAACAATACTCGCCCAAATTTTCACTCGATTCCTTAATGAAGGGAAAATTCCTGAGGATTGGAACAACGCTACAATGATCTTGCTACATAAAAAAGGTGACATTGAGGATCTCAGGAACTACAGACCTATCAGCCTCCTATCAGTGGTTTATAAAATTTTCACTAAAGTTCTTTCACACCGCTTGAAGGTGACACTGGATATGGCTCAACCGAGAGAACAAGCTATATTCAGGAGTGGCTACAGCACAATAGATCATATCCACGTACTGAGAGAACTAATTGAAAGAGCGAGGGAATATGAACTTCCATTGTGCATGGCTTTTATCGATTATGAAAAAGCCTTTGATTCGGTGAAAGCATCAGCAGTTGCAATGGCTCTGAAATCCTGCGGTATTGAAGATGCATACATTAATATTATTAATAACATCTATGAAAATGCAAATGCAAAGATTCGGCTGTTTGAAAATACAACACACATAAAAATTGGAAAAGGAGTGAGACAAGGTGACACCATATCTCCGAAGCTCTTTAATGCCACATTGGAAAATGTCTTTCAATCACTGAACTGGGAAAACAAAGGGATAAAGATTAATGGAGATTATCTAACCCACCTTCGTTTTGCTGATAACATAGTCATTTTTGCAACTACCCCATCAGAGCTACAGAGTATGATCCAGGAACTTGCTGACAAGAGTAAAGAAGTGGGATTAAAAATGAACTTTCAGAAGACAAAAGTGATGTACAATGCTTTTACAAGAAATGAAGATTTATCGATTGATGGAGAAAAGCTGGAGATAACAGACACGTACGTTTATCTTGGACAGCAGATATCAAGTGAGGGTCACATTAATGAAGAAATTAATCGGCGTACAAAACTTGCCTGGAGAGCTTTTGGAAGAAACAGCATAATTTTCAAGAGCAATATGCCATTATGTCTTAAAAGAAAAGTGTTTGATCAATGCATCCTTCCAGTGCTTACGTATGGTGCAGAGACGTGGACCTTAGCTAAAAGAGACATACAAAGGCTGCAGACAACTCAAAGCAGCATGGAGAGGTGCATGCTTGGTGTAACCAGGAGAGATAAGAAGAGGAACACGTGGATCCGAAAAATGACAAGAGTGGAAGACATCATGATCAGAGTTAAATCCCTGAAATGGCAATGGGCTGGACATACTGCCAGAAGAACAGACCATCGATGGACAGCCGACATTTTAGATTGGATTCCAAGGGACAGGAAAAGACCCAGAAGAAGACCACATGGAAGATGGGTGGATGAAATTCGAAAGTATGCGGGAGTGACATGGAGGAGACTGGCACAAGACAGACCGTTGTGGAGGAAACTTGGGGAGACCTTCGTCCAGCAGTGGATTGATAATGGTTGACAATGATGATGATGATGATGATGATATATATATATATATATATATATATATATGTGTAAGATGCACCTCAACACTAAACTTGAACGTGGCAAGCTCATAAGACAAACAAAATCTATTGACATAACCAACCTTAAAAACACCATAATACCTTCAAGTTAGAACTGAAGAACAGATTCTCTGCTTTAGAAGGCCTAACATCGGAAGAAGTGGACATCTCTGAAGTTAACAGAAAAGTAACCAAAGCTCTTATGGAAACAGCAACAAAATTAGCTGGGTCTAAGAACAAGTTGCATGTGAACAAATTATCAGGAAAAACCAAAATGTTGATGCAAAAAAGAAGAGAGATGAGGACAACTAAAGAAGATGTGACTTTCAAAGTGGAATATATAGAGCTATGCAAGACAGTAAGAAAAAGTATCACTGAAGACGTAAGAAAATTCAACTGTGAACTAGTGAGGAAAGCAATTGAAAACAACCAAAGCCTAAAGATGGCAAAGGGACATCTCAGTAAGGGAAGAAAACAGATTATGGCACTGAGAAAAGAAGATGGTTCTGTAACAAGAAATAGAGGCGAAATTTTGACAAGAGTGAAAGATTTCTACTCCAAATTATATGAAAGGGATGATATATGCACTCCAGACATCATGAAAGATACCAGTACCAGAGTTCCTCCAGTCCTTCCAGCAGAAGTTGCACATGCAATCAAGAACATGAAGCGAGGAAAAGCTCCAGGAGAAGATGGAATTACTGTAGACATCATACAAGAAGCAAGTGGAGAAATCGAAACAGTACTCGCCCAAATTTTCACTCGATGCCTTAATGAAGGAAAGATTCCTGAGGATTGGAACACCGCTACAATGATCCTGCTACATAAGAAAGGTGACATTGAGGATCTCGGAAACTACAGACCTATCAGCCTCCTATCAGTAGTTTATAAAATCTTCACTAAAGTTCTTTCACACCGCTTGAAGGTAACACTGGACATGGCTCAACCGAGAGAACAAGCTGGATTCAGGAGTGGCTACAGCACAATAGATCATATCCACGTGCTGAGAGAACTAATTGAACGAGCGAGGGAATATGAACTTCCATTGTGCATGGCTTTTATCGATTATGAAAAAGCCTTTGATTCGGTGAAACCATCAGCAGTTGCAATGGCTCTGAAATCCTGCGGTATTGAAGATGCATACATTAATATTATTAATAACATCTATGAAAATGCAAGTGCGAAGATTCGGCTGTTTGAAAATACAACACACATAAAAATTGGAAAAGGAGTGAGACAAGGTGACACCATATCTCCGAAGCTCTTTAATGCCACATTGGAAAATGTCTTTCAATCACTGAACTGGGAAAACAAAGGGATAAAGATTAATGGAGATTATCTAACCCACCTTCGTTTTGCTGATGACGTAGTCATTTTTGCAACTACCCCATCAGAGCTGCAGAGTATGATCCAGGAACTTGCTGACAAGAGTAAAGAAGTGGGATTAAAAATGAACTTTCAGAAGACAAAAGTGATGTTCAATGCTTTTACAAGAAATGAAGATTTATCGATTGATGGAGAAAAGCTGGAGATAACAGACACGTACGTTTATCTTGGACAGCAGATATCAAGTGAGGGTCACATTGATGAAGAAATTAATCGGCGTACAAAACTTGCCTGGAGAGCTTTTGGAAGAAACAGCATAATTTTCAAGAGCAATATGCCATTATGTCTTAAAAGAAAAGTGTTTGATCAATGCATCCTTCCAGTGCTTACGTATGGTGCAGAGACGTGGACCTTAACTAAAAGAGACGTACAAAGACTGCAGACAACTCAAAGAAGCATGGAGAGGTGCATACTTGGTGTAACCAGGAGAGATAAGAAGAGGAACTCGTGGATCCGAAAAATGACAAGAGTGGAAGACATCATGATCAGAGTTAAATCCCTGAAATGGCAATGGGCTGGACATACTGCCAGAAGGACAGATCATCGATGGACAGCCGAAATTTTAGATTGGATTCCAAGGGACAGGAAAAGACCCAGAAGAAGACCACATGGGAGATGGGTGGATGAAATTCGAAAGTATGCAGGGGTGACATGGAGGAGACTGGCACAAGACAGACCGTTGTGGAGGAAACTTGGGGAGACCTTCGTCCAGCAGTGGATTGATAATGGTTGACAATGATGATGATGATGATATATATATATGGGATGTAAGGTCAGGTGATGCGTAACATCACAGCTTCTCCTTGACAAATGTCAACCCCGCCTTCTCGTGGTACATCCTGTTCCCACTAAAGGGGCTCTGACGACCGCCAATAGCGGTATAACTATACCATCGGGATTAGAGGAAATTCTATCCCACACTCACCAACCCGCTTGGCCAGCGTGGTGAGTTATGGCCAAACCCCTCCAAAATGATTCCACAACTTAAATCTTGGCCCTCAGTCTCCGGCAGCTGGAATGTACCTGGCCAAGGCAGCGGCCAGTGCGACATGAAGGCAGAGGGTGCTAAGAATCCCCGGAGGACCGGACTAGGCTGCCATCTGATGCTGACCTTGGCTACGTACAACGGACGCTCCCTATCTTCTGATTCAAGGCTTCTTGAATTGGAAGAGGAACTACAAAGGATCAAGTGGGACATCGTGGGGCTAAGTGAGGTAAGGAGAAAAGGAGAAGATCTCATCGAACTGAAAAGTGGACATCTCTTCTACTATCGTGGGACAGATACTGGCAGAACTAGTGGTGTTGGATTTATAATATACAAGAAACTGAAGGATAAAGTTGTAGAAGTTGAAAGTTCCTCTGACAGAGCTGCACGACTTGTTATCCAACTCTCGAAAAGATACCAGGCTCAGATTATTCAAACTTATGCACCCACCACAAGTCATCCTGAAGAAGAAATTGAAGAATTTTATGAGGAAATTTGTCATCTAAATAATAAAGGTAAGCAGCACTTGAAAATAATTATGGGAGATTTCAATGCAAAAATAGGGCAACGGCAACAGAATGAAACTTCAGTAGGTAAATTCGGTCACGGCAACAGAAACCAGCGTGGAAATACTCTCGTTGAGTTTGCAGAGGCAGAAGGGTTTTTCATCTTGAACTCCTTCTTCAAGAAAAAGCCACACAGGAAATGGACATGGAGACATCCAAATGGGACGACAAGTGAAATTGATTTTATTATGTGTAACAAAAAATTCGTCATAGAAGACTGCAGTGTGCTAAACAAGTTCAACACAGGTAGTGACCATAGATTGGTGAGATGTAAGATGCACCTCAACACCAAACTTGAACGTGGCAAGCTCATAAGACAAACAAAATCTATTGACATAACCAACCTTAAAAAACACCATAATACCTTCAAGTTGGAACTGAAGAACAGGTTCTCTGCTTTAGAAGGCCTAACATCGGAAGAAGTGGACATCTCTGAAGTTAACAGAAAAGTAACCAAAGCTCTTATGGAAACAGCAACAAAATTAGCTGGGTCTAAGAACAAGTTGCATGTAAACAAATTATCAGGAAAAACGAAAATGTTGATGCAAAAAAGAAGAGAGATGAGGACAACTAAAGAAGATGTGACTTCCAAAGTGGAATATATAGAGCTATGCAAGACAGTAAGAAAAAGTATCACTGAAGACGTAAGAAAATTCAACTGTGAACTAGTGAGGAAAGCAATTGAAAACAACCAAAGCCTAAAGATAGCAAAGGGACATCTCAGTAAGGGAAGAAAACAGATTATGGCACTGAGAAAAGAAGATGGTTCTGTAACAAGAAATAGAGGCAGAAATTTTGACAAGAGTGAAAGATTTCTACTCCAAATTATATGAAAGGGATGATACATGCACTCCAGACATCATGAAAGATACCAGTACCAGAGTTCCTCCAGTCCTTCCAGCAGAAGTTGCACATGCAATCAAGAACATGAAGCTGGGAAAAGCTCCAGGAGAAGATGGAATTACTGTAGACATCATACAAGAAGCAAGTGGAGAAATTGAAACAGTACTCGCCCAAATTTTCACTCGATGCCTTAATGAAGGAAAGATTCCTGAGGATTGGAACACCGCTACAATGATCCTGCTACATAAGAAAGGTGACATTGAGGATCTCGGAAACTACAGACCTATCAGCCTCCTATCAGTAGTTTATAAAATCTTCACTAAAGTTCTTTCACACCGCTTCAAGGTAACATTGGACATGGCTCAACCGAGAGAATAAGCTGGATTCAGGAGTGGCTACAGCACAATAGATCATATCCACGTACTGAGAGAACTAATTGAAAGAGCGAGGGAATATGAACTTCCATTGTGCATGGCTTTTATCGATTATGAAAAAGCCTTTGATTCGGTGAAACCATCAGCAGTTACAATGGCTCTGAAAACCTGCGGTATTGAAGATGCATACATTAATATTATTAATAACATCTATGAAAATGCAAGTGCAAAGATTCGGCTGTTTGAAAATACAACACACATAAAAATTGGAAAGGGAGTGAGACAAGGTGACACCATATCTCCGAAGCTCTTTAATGCCACATTGGAGGGTGTTTTTCAGTCGCTGAGCTGGGAAAACAAAGGGATAAAGATTAATGGAGATTATCTAACCCACCTTCGTTTTGCTGATGACGTAGTCATTTTTGCAACTACCCCATCAGAGCTGCAGAGTATGATCCAGGAACTTGCTGACAAGAGTAAAGAAGTGGGACTAAAAATGAACTTTCAGAAGACAAAAGTGATGTTCAATGCTTTTACAAGAAATGAAGATTTATTGATTGATGGAGAAAAGCTGGAGATAACAGACACGTACGTTTATCTTGGACAGCAGATATCAAGTGAGGGTCACATTGATGAAGAAATTAATCGGCGTACAAAACTTGCCTGGAGAGCTTTTGGAAGAAACAGCATAATTTTCAAGAGCAATATGCCATTATGTCTTAAAAGAAAAGTGTTTGATCAATGCATCCTTCCAGTGCTTACGTATGGTGCAGAGACGTGGACCTTAACTAAAAGAGATATACAAAGACTGCAGACAACTCAAAGCAGCATGGAGAGGTGCATGCTTCGTGTAACCAGGAGAGATAAGAAGAGGAACTCGTGGATCCGAAAAATGACAAGAGTGGAAGACATCATGATCAGAGTTAAATCCCTGAAATGGCAATGGGCTGGACATACTGCCAGAAGGACAGATCATCGATGGACAGCCGAAATTTTAGATTGGATTCCAAGGGACAGGAAAAGACCCAGAAGACGACCACATGGGAGATGGGTGGATGAAATTCGAAAGTATGCAGGGATGACATGGAGGAGACTGGCACAAGACAGACCGTTGTGGAGGAAACTTGGGGAGACCTTCGTCCAGCAGTGGATTGATAATGGTTGACAATGATGATGATGATGATATATATATTTAAATCTTGACGATTTCAGTATAATTATATGCGTGGCCAGCGCTATGACAATGAAGTTAATATGAAGGGAAAAAACACAGTGAACTTGTAAAAACATAATTTTACGATCTAAAACCCTGATGCATATTATGTCCTTTCAGCGGCTCATACTTTGAATCTGGTCGCAAATAACGACGAAAAAATTTCTCTAGAAAGTTTCAGCGTTATTCAAGAAATATATGCTTTTTTTTTCTGAATTGCCTTAAATTTGGCAAAATTTAAAGAAAGAGCTTCCAGCGTTGACCGTAAAACCATGCTTTGAAACAAGGTGGGAAATCGATGCAATAAGAGTATCACTGTTTATAGGGGAAAAAAATTAATATGAAAACCAGTTATTTCGAATTCTGTTTTTAGTTTTAAACAACTTATTTGTATATGTGCCCATAGAGATTTTTTGGTTAGAAGAGTTAGACGCCCGTCATGTTCAATGTTATATATATTATGAAACTTTTACTTTACGGGAAATAGAAAACACGATGTTGCTAATGACGTTTATTTCATGTAAAAATGAATAAAAACTGAAAAAGATTCTCGTACAAGGAGCAGCAAATCCGGGCTTGCGACCCGGTCGGCTAATGCCCTTGGCGCGCCCCTGCTCGAGGAGCAGAATTTTTTTCTTTTTTTATCACAGCATTTTACAATATCCATTCTCCAGTCAGTATTCACTTCATCTCAAATGCCAATAGATGTCGCCACGTATGTAACCTCAAATAGCTGTTGGAGTTATTTTTTTGCCGCTCCACAAAGAATTATACTTCTATGAATATGAAAAACAATATTGGCACTGCAACTTCTAGTATGAATAATTTATTCAAAACTATTAATGATCATAACAATAGATAGAGGTCAACCCCTGCATGCCTTTATGTCAAGCAATTTGATAAATTACAAATAGTATAATTTGCTTTGTATGAAAGTTTGCACGTATGTCCCACTTTGGTGGGCCAGTGACGATTGCTTGTTTCAATTGCCGAATCCCTGCCTCAAGCAATATACTTTTTTGGTTGTTGTTGTAATGCTCATGACACGAACTTTCACCTTTGGACTTCACAATAAAAAGAAAATACCTGGTTATTAAAAAATACTCTACATATGTAACATATCTTGTTTTTATGCGTCATTGTTAACGGACTTTCACCTCGTATAAAATAAAAATTAAAAAGTTTGGCATAAGGCCTACCTAGCCCTGTCACGTGTTTATACTGAGCTTTTTCGGAAACAGCCATCGGCTGTCAGCCTGTCAGTCTCTAAACCGCTACAGGAACCAAGGCAAAAGTGAGCGGTGGCGACATCTATTGATGCATAAAATAAGTTTAAACTTAGATGTAAATAAGCTGAAGTGTAAAGCTGTGGCCCGAAGCATTGAAGATGCAAATAAAAATATCCCCCGGAAAAAATATCTCCCTAGATATTGGGGAACGCCAAAAATACGTTAACATTATTAAAGCGTGTCTCAGTTATTCGTAAAATATTTATTTTAAAGCGCATAAAAACATATTAAAAAATAAGCAGCCAATAGCAAAGAACAAAGTATCAAGCGATGCGGGCAATGGCGACGTCATGAGTTAAAAAAAGGGAGTGGGGGGGAGGCTAAGTTTTGCACAGGAGATCACAAATTTTGAAATACTTGGCAGAAATTTTGCCAAAAACCAAAAAACCTTCGTTCATGTACATTTTATCCAACGTTAATAGTGTTATCTCCACTTATAAAGAAAGAAGAAGCGTTTACAAGTACATACTGTGCGCACAATATGTACCTGTAGTATTTATTCAATTACCTAGTACTGGAAACAATGATACTCACTTCCAAGGCCTTAAACATGTTGCTATTTCTTTGAAATTTTAGCTTACGTCATTTTATTTTAATATCTGCTATCGTAAGGCTGTTTATGAATTTTAGTTTGTAACCTGACAAGGAACCTCTCTCACTCCCTACCTCATCTTTTTAAATTATAACTACAAAAAAAAAAAAATGTGTCTTTCAACTTAGACATTCGCTAAGGAGATTTTCCTCCATTTTTCAGAATAGTTAAACCTTAAATTTAACAGAAAATTTACCTTGTATAACAAAATCTTTGTGAATTCGAAAAATTCACATACGTTTATCCAAGTTCCCCCAAATCTTAGATGGTTGGAAGTACCCGGTCCCTGGGCCACCCCCACTGCAAGACGAACATATTGTTTTTGAGTGACCGTTAAAAATATTCTGAAATGGTTTGAATTTAATGGGGAAAAAAATCTGATCATCTTCCTGCCCTTAAGATTGAAAAAAAAAAAAAAAAAAAAAGACCCTGTTGGTGTACGTTCTTTAACATCGCCTCTTACCCCGCTAACGCGCAGTCGTATCAAGTATTTTTAAGCATTTCCACAAATTGAAAACCATGAAAATGTAGCGAAAGGTGGAAAATAAAATGAAAAAGATCTTATTTTGTTGAATTAAACCGTTTCTTCTGGAATAAATAAAAAATATGCTCAAAATTTTAGGTGAAATATCGCAAGGAGAAGGAGGTTAGTGATCGCAGCATCAAAGGACGATTTTTGTATTTGAATCAACCTTTTGACGCTTGTGAAACTAAGAATGATGTGCAGATGGTGCAAACTTACCCTTGTATTTATTATTGTCATACAGAGTGAAGAATGAGGCAAACAATTTTTTTTTTTTTTTTTTTTTGTTCATTCGATCTCCAAAATCACTTGATTGCAAGTTAAGTAAGTATCATGTGTTGGCATCTAGTGGCGAAGAAAAACTGGAAACTTCTAATATCATTCAGATATATTTTTTCGATTTATTTGCTGCTGCACGTACGCAGGTCGTTTCCTAAAATGAATGTTATCCTGCAGATTTCGACGCAGGACCTACTTCATTTAAGTCTCCGATATTCTTTAGCAATGAAGATATGTTAATTTTTTACAGATATATATTATTTGTTTCCCTGGAGTTTTCCAGAAGAATACTCATGTCACAAATATAATTCTGTATTCGATCAGGTAATAACGCATTCAGAAATTAAAAAAAAAAAAGCGACAGAGGCTGCGTACGTTGATGTCTTATTAATTAGTCTACGAAATAAGTATTCCAGTTATAAGAATATGAATATCACGAAAAATTTCATTAAAATTTTTAAAGTTTAAGTTTAATACAGTTACTTTCCGCTTCACTTGTCTATTACATTTCCTTTCCCAATTTTTATTTAATTTTACAGCACTTTTTTCAGACAGGATTTTCGTTTTTTTCTGGATGATTTTCTTTTAAGCTACTGTTTCAGAGAAGTTTCCTAAAAAATAGAAAAAAAATAGATGCAATTAGAACAAAGGAATCTTTTTTTGCCCTGTTCAGAATTCAAGGAAATATAAAAATAATCCCTGAAATGATTTATTTGGAAGAACATCGAAGCGAATATTAAAGAAGTTCTGCGTGAATTTATGTATACTTTCTAGTATTATTTCGTAATCCTATCTTTGTACCAGCAAAATATGTAAAATAAAACAAAGTAAAATGAAATGAAATAAAGTTTCGTGACGACTGCCAGAACCTAGATTTGCATTCCAACAAAAAATTGATGTTTGATGTAAAAGGACGAAAAAATTAAAACGTTGCATTTTGTTATAAACGCAGCGGCTCCTTACCCTTCCTTTCTCCTTCCCCCCCTTCATCTCCTCCATCATCCCCACTTCCCTCTTTACACCGAAGATCATTTTTTGTAACTGTGACGAAGTATTTTACATCGGCAATAATAGCAAACAGCGAACTAAGATATCTAGTACTTTGATCCCAAAATATTTTTTCTTTTGTGGTAAATGAAAATACGCAAGTAAAATACTCGTGAAACAGCAAGTTTCTTAAAGTTTCTTTTCAGCTTTCCCATGGATATCACTTTTTTTTCCTGCTGTTTCTTTTTTATCGTTGTTGTAAACATCGCTTTGATGCACATAAAATACGTTCTGTGGAATATTTAAACTGCTTTTATTCCAATTTCGAATGTAACTTTTAAGATATTTATGTATTCATTTGTTCTTTAACATGGATTTCAAACAAAACCTGATTTTTGTACTGTAAAAAAGAAGAAAAAAACCCTCATTCTTGCAGTTAGATCAATCCGTTTTTCTTTGATCATTTAATTATTTATTTATTTATTTATTTATTTATTGGAGTGGTGAAAAAGTTCGGAGATGTCTGGAATTATTGGGAAGGAAAAGTAACTGAGCACAGGCATGGTAGTAACTGAGTAAAGAGGACAAGGAGGGTAACTAACACTTTTCACCCCTTCCAATGATTATGTTTTTATTACATTTTCAAAAAATACGTTTTTTTTTTAACTAACGCAAACCTAAACTTAATTATGTTAAATTAGGACTGGAATTCACACACACACACACACACACACACACACACTATTGAATCGCGGGGGAGGGGGGAGGACGAGGCTTTATTTTTGTGAAATGTTGTACACAGTGGTGTAGTGGTTGAAGCTAGAAAAGAAAGTAACTCCGTTCCGATACTTTTTTCCCTAGCCGGCCTGCGTTCCGTTAAACATTATATAGCACTTTTGTTTCCTTTTTAAAATACGAATGTCCTATAATTCTTTTCCAATAAAAAATTCAACAGCAGAACTGCTCAGTTAGTCGAATTAACGTCCCTCGTGAAACTTGAGGCGGAAAATCATTATAATTAGAAATTTAATTAACCTAGGCATGTGTAAATCCACAAATCTGATTTCGACGGATCACTATATTTTCTTATTCTGTAAATATAAGAAAGTAAAAAGGCGAAAGGCGGAATTGGGGGGGGGGGGTAAAAAGGGAAAGGAATTGAATTCAAGACGTCAAGGAACCGCGCGCTCCGTACTTTTTGAATTAGCACTACCACCGCTGGTTACATACTAAGATTTGGTAGTTTCCCACCCGAAAAGAATAGCCTCAGTTAAACACATGAATATAGGTTTTTATTTCTTTTCTCTTATTTTTTGTAATAACTTTTGTTTTGCTAATTGTTGAAAAATAAGCGATGCAACTGTGTAAGTTTCTGCAATGTTAATTTGACGAATCAAAATTCTAGCATTAAAACTACGAAATCCAGTTCGTTTTAAGACATTATTGTTTTCGCACTATTAAATAAGTACAACAAAACCTGACACCGCAATTAGCTATAAGTATCATTTACAAAGAAACCTGCCGTGTGAATGAAATCAAAATATTTTTTCGAAAAGTGAAGACATTTCATCACTTTTAACAGTAACTGATCGAATGTGGTTTTAGAGATTCGATTTTTAATTTGAAATGACATGTGTTCTGAAATTTAAAAAAAAGGGTGAGGGAGTGAGAACCCACTTCACGGTGAGACAAAATGCATGAAAAAAAAAAAAAAAGTCATCCTCCCCGGCGGGGAATCGAACCCCGGTCTCCCGCGTGACAGGCGGGGATACTGACCACTATACTACCGAGGACACATACAGTTTGATTCAAGAAATACTTTTATTTAAAAAGATGTAATAATTAATGGGATTTGATATTTAGTACTAAATTTTAAGCATGCTTGTTTAAAAAAGTACCAGCTCCCTTTCTGTACAGACGGTTACTATGATTTTCAGTAAATATAATGACACCGCATTGTAGTAGATCGAGTTCACCCCAAAACTTCAGTCGAATAGCTCAAACTTTTATACGTATTTGTTTCTCATTGGCGTAGGAAAGGGATGAGCTCAAGTCCTCCTCCAATTGGATATCAAGACACATTTTTCTCTTGAACGCCGAATCACATGATTTCTTTTTCTCTTTTAAAGCCGAATTTTAAATCTTGTTCATTAAAAATGTCACGTTCAATCTGAGAAACAGATAAAAAATTGCCTCAAATCACATTTTTTTCCAAGGAAGTCGCGGATTTTCCCCAATCACTTTGAATTCGTTTCATTGGCGCATTTTTCCACGTGCGAGTAACACACCCGCAGGGTTCATTCGCTGTCACTCAAACGCCTGGTAGATGCCTTTATTGACAACAACACAAGAGAAAAGATCAACCACTGCGATAGAATCCTTGTGAAGCTGGAAGCTGCTATTTTTTTTGTTCTTTTTTTCCCCTTTCTACCCCAATATTCAAGAAATTACTAAAAATTCTGTCAATGCTTCCTGTCTCAACCAAATAACCCCCTTGGTCTCAACAGCCACTCCGAAAAGTACATTTTCTACTCTCAGGAGCCAGAAAATGTGTCTTCGAAACACATTCTTTAATTCTCAACTTTCTGGACTTGCACTGTTGAACATTCATCGGGAAGTGTATACAGATTCACATTTTGAAGGCAATGGCGGTGAAGAGCTGTTACCTTACACAATGATGCAAATATATTTAAGTGCAATTTTATTAAAGTACTAGCAAAACTTCACATTTTCAGTATTCTGCGCTATTGATTAATCTTAAAATTGCGCCTTTATGAATAACTCCAAGAAACAGAATCCTGAGAGAGAAATGCTCAATTTTATATTAACCACATTTAATAAATACACTGAAGAGCAGTTGAATTAGAGATACCTGTCTAGTAACGTGTAGCACCACCTTTCGTCCTGATGATGGCGGCGATTCGTCTCGGCATGGACTCGACAAGACACCGGAAGCGTTGGGAAGCCATACGGATCCACGACCCCTAAACAAGCTCTCACAGTTCACGAAGATTTGATGGAGGTAGGTCAGAGCCTCGAACATCTCTCTCGATGGCATCCCAGATGTGCTCGATGGGATTGAGGTCAGGTGACCTAGCTGGCCAAAGAAGCGAGGTCACGTCGGTGGAGTGTTCATCCAACCATTCGGATACAATTCGGGAGCGATGGCACGGTGCATTGTCTTGCTGCAGGATGAGGTCCCCAGTGGGGTGTTGAAGACGCTCATACGGGAGCAAATGGTCGTCCAATATCCCGGTAACGTAGACCTGTGAGGGACGATGTCACACGTACCAGGGATCCCATTTCAGTCCACGTCAGACGAGAATGCCACCCCCACCAGCTTGAAGAGTACCTTGCTGGCAAGAAGGATCCATCGCTTCATGTGGTTTGCGCCGTACTCGTATCCTGCCATCCACATGTACCAACGTCAATCTCGACTCATCAGTCCAGGCAACATTTTTCCACATGTCTAGGGTCCAGTAGCGATGTTCCCGCGCCCATGCTAATCTTTGCACCCTGTGATGTGCGGTCAGCAGCGGTACCCTCGTGGGACGATGGCTTCTGTACCCCATAGCGAGGAGATGGTTCTGGATGGTGTGTGGCTGCTTACACGTTTTTGTGCACCAGCGTTCAACTGCCGAGTGATTTCTTGCACTGTGGCCCGTCTATCCGCTGTTACAATGCGAGCTAGCCAACGATGACCCCGCTCATCCACACGCTGTTGTCCACGGCAGTTGGCCCTTGCAGGGATGGTTTTACCGGATTCGATGTACTCACGGTGCACCCGTGACACAGTGGCTCGTGAAAATCCCAGTGCCTGCATGACTTCCGAGATGGAGTGACCCATTCGTCGGGCCCCTGACAATTTGCCCTCGATCAAACGCGCTTAGATCCTTCGTCTTACCCATAATGCGTCCGACTGTTACTAATTCCCGTCGCATCACTCCTTATATTGTCGGATCGCTGCATACGTCATGTCGTTTCCGTTTACAGGGCCGCCCACAGCGCCACATTTGCATAATGCCAGCTGTCTCTAATTCAATTGCTCTTCAGTGTATATTTACATTCTTAAAACCTAAGGACATCACACAATTTAGAGAGATCATATCTCTCTAAAGGATTTTAGGAAGGAAGTGTCTGACCCGAGGTCTTAGCTCTCAAACGACCAGGGCCATGAAGTCTTGTGTCACTCAGAATAATATAACGCTAGAAACTGCTGCTCCTTTCAGAATTTCTCTCCTACCCTTTTCAAGCTAATGAAAGAAGAATTAGTGTTCGGTCAGCGTACGAAACTTCTGATCTGTAGTTTTGATGTGGATTGACCTTCAGACCTTTACCAGGGGTGAGCACTCCATTCTTCAACGGAGAAGGCATGTGACGTCATGAGGGTAAATAATATCACCCCTGGAAATTCCAACACCTGCTTTTCTTATTTGTTTAGCGACAACAATGTTTACTGAGGGGTGACTTCTGCTAATAGTGACCGTAAAAAAATCTAAGAATAGGCGGGGATACGAAATTTTACTCACTCTAGATAGGCTTTTTTCTGGCAGATTAGGTAGTATGGATGTAAGGGCGTTTCAGGCGTTATGGTCGTTAAAGGGTTAAACAACCCTTAGAAGTAAGAAACTTGGAGATTTGGGCTTGAGTTCCCAACAGGAAAGTCACACGGAAGCAAGGTAGAAAGCGGGATCAGATCAAATCCTATGTAGAGGATTTTAGGAAGTGAGTGTCTGACCTCAGGTCTTAAAAAACCCTTAGAAATAGGAAGCTAGGAGATTTGGGCAAGAGTGCCCGTTTGGAAAGTGACACGGAAGCGAGGTAGAAAGGGGGAGGGGAGACGCTTTTATTTATTACTGGGGAGCCAGCACCCGGGGTCCGATGGCTTAACCATCCGACGCACGGCAGATATTTATTGGATCGAGCGTTCGTACCCGCTGGGATCGAACCCGAAGCCTTCTCCGTTGCAGTCATGAACGCTGACCACTAGGCCACTTGAGGCCCGTCGAAAGCGGGAAAAAGACGCCCTTATTTATAACCAGGGGTCCAGTACCCGGGGTCAGACGGCTTAACGTGCCCATCCAACGTCCGGCGGATATTTAGTGGATCGATTCTGAAACTTTTCCATAGGAGTTACGAACGTTGACCACTAGACCATCCGCGGCCGTAAAACATCACACAGGTGAGGACGGCCAAATTTAGTTACGCCGAGTCGTTTTGCCCTTTAATCTGCCTCACCTCTCTCGTGATTGGTTCGCGACTGCAATCATTTACATAAACCAACTGTTGACACATACCCTCCAATTTTCATGGCTCTCAGACAAATACTTCCTGGTGTGACATTTTCGATGTCGAGCAGTATACATTTGTTTATTTCCTTCGACTACTTCGTAACTAAGCAGCGAATTACGTAGGTAAATCAAAAAGTAAGTTATGCTTAGCACCATATGGTGTGGGATTGCAATCAGACCGTATGTGCTCTGGAGCGAAGTAGACAGTACGTCAAAGCTGCCGACGGGAGGTGTTTTAGTTCAGTAACTGCGTAAGGCGTGTTCACGATGCAGTTCGTAATGACGCGCAAATGGACCCTTACGCCAAATTGGAAGTGCGAGGAACCATTCGATCTTTGTGGACTAAGCGCCTAAATTGCATTGATATCCATCGTGAAATCTGTGCTGTATACGAGTGAAATGCCATGTCTCGCCCGGCAATTGTAAAGTGGTGCCAACAATTATAACAAGTTAGTAAAATCATGCAATGCATTGATTATGATACGCTTTCCAACATGCTAGAAATGATTACTCAAGTTATGAGGAAAATGGCTGTGGAATAAATCTCAGTCCTGTGCCCTGACCTTTGATCCCATTTCGATGATATTCAATAGGAACTAGTTCAGTATACCTTCGAAATAACATGATAAAGTTTTGTCGCAATCGAAGCAATTTTACGTAAGTTATGATGCATAAGGGCTATGGAATAGATCCCGCTTCTGTCTCCTAACCTTTGACCCCATTTCGCCCATTTTCAATAGAATTCGTCCCCAGGCAGGTCCCTACAACATACTAACATTTCATCCAAATCGAAACATTTTTTTTTTTAATGGGAGGTTTAACGACCACCGCGAGCAACTCAATGGGCTATAATAAGCAGTCACCCGTCCCTAATTTAGGGTCACTGGTTCCAGGGAAGGGAGAGAGCCAGTGCCGTAAGACAAACACAACATCCATGCCTCACCGGGATTCGAACCCGGACCCCTTTCGAACGAATGATCAGAGGCCATCGCTTAGACCACTGCGCCACCGGGGCGGCGAAAAACATTTTTACGTAAGTTATGATGCATAATGGCGATGGAAGTGATTCCGCTCCTATGTCCTGACCTTTGACCCCCATTTCGCCAATTTTCAATAGGGTTTGTCCCCAGGTGGTCCCCTACTACATACTAAAATTTAATCGAAATCGAGCCTTTTTTACGTTAGTTATGACGCATAAGAGCGTGCAATGGATCCCGCTCCTATGTCCTGACCTTTGACCCCATTTCGTTCACTTTCAATAGGGTTCCTTCCCAGGTGTTCTCATAACACATACTAAAATTTCATCTAAATCGAACCATTTTTACACTAGGTATCGTGCGGACAGACGGACGGACAAAGCTGGAGCATATACGCTTCTTCAACCTACGGTTGGAAAGCGTAAAAAAGGGTCGCACAAATTTAACGGAAGAATACCGCGAAGGCACACCATTAACATACAGCACTCCGGAGCGTTGCCGCCGTTGATGATATGATACCGGATAATAGGCGTATCAAAATAAAGGAAATTGCCAGTACGTTAGACATTTGTACGAGACTGTTCATTCCATCATTCACGAGCAGGTGGGATGTAGGAAATTGTGTGCTAGATGGGTGCCACGTTTACTCACCGACCAGCACAGAAACCAACGTTTCCTGCCCTGCCGTCTTTGGCTCTTCTGCAACGGTGTTCTGCTGAGGATCAGATTTTTTTGCATCGAATCATTACATGTGACGAAACGTGGTTTCCCCAATTCACCCCTGAAAACAAAGGATCGTCCATGGAATGGAAGCATGTCACCCCCCCACCCCCCAAAGGAAGAAGTGCAAAGTCCAACCGCCTGCGGTAAAGTGTCATGGCGACTGTTTTCTTTGAATGTGAAGGTTTTGTTTACACAGAATTTCTGCCAAAAGGGACGACTATCAATGCTGACTCACATTGCCAAGTGCTACAAAATTTGCAAAAGGTAATTAAGGATAGAGGCCCGGGTAAGTTGAGCGAAGGTGTCATTCCGCTGCACGACAGAGCCATACCCCACACAGCACGGAAAACAAAGGAATTGTTGCAGTCATTCAAGTGGGAGGTGTGGTAACATCCACCATACAGCCCCGACTTATCCCCGTGCGACTACCATTTGTTCGGTAAAATGAAACAGGACCTTAGTGGACAACGATTCCAAACCGACGAGGCAGTGAAAACTGAGGTCCTTAATGGATTGCACCAAACTGGAGGAGACGCGGTGGTCTAAGCGATAACCTCTGATCATTCGTCTGAAAGGGGTCCGGGTTCGAATACCGGTGAGGAATGGATGTTGTGTTTGTCTTACGGCACTGGCTCTCTCCCTTCCCTGGAACCAGTTACCCTAAATTAGGGATGGGCGACTGCTTATAGCCCATTGAGTTCCTAATGGTGGTCGTTAAACCTCCAATCAAAAAACAAAACAAAACGGGAAAAGGTTTTTTTTGTACAGGTATGGAAAAATTAATCACATGTTCCGATAAATGTTTACAGTGCTTAGGCGACTATGTCAGAAAATGAATAAATGTATCTTTAAACCAACATATAGGCTTATCCCCTGAGTATATCTCTTTATTTGCTTTTTTTTTTTTTTTATTCGACAGTGTAACAAACTTTTTGACCCGCTCTCGTATGTCATGAAAAGTTCTTGTCATCCGACACAGATCATGCGGCTTATGAGGTGTAAGTATTGTTTTAATGACATATTTACATCCGCTTAAATCTATTATCTATGGCAATTGATGTACATAATCCTACAGGGAATTATGGGATTTATATTTATCACATTTTTCCAATCATCAGCAAGAGGGAGCTTCATTTACCTTTGGTGCAATGAGAGATAGAGGCGATGAGTCGGCGAAGCATCTATATAGTAATTCTATAAGTTTTTTTTTTACTGTGAGTCCTATTTTGAAAAAACAGCTGAACATAAGGATATGGTTGAGGTATCAAAATAAAAGTCTTACCATGTAGATGTGCCAGTCGAAAAGAAAAATGAGATTGGGGCAACGGTTCGGGCGTGGTAGGGCGGCAAAGTTCCCATGTAAAATCTGTGGGAGACGAGTGCGGTTGACATTCGATCGCATGCGGTTGACTCACGCGCTGTTGAAGCATGGAGGGACTGAGATAGTCCGAAGTCTTATCTTTTCTGAACGAACCGTTGCGCAAAGCAATGCTAGCAGGCATTGGTATCAAAGTTCTTCTCATCGGAATATCGAACACTCTAGAATACCTGATTGCGTGATGCCGTTTGACTCTGTGATGTAGATATACAATTTCATATTCATTCGATCCAGTTTATTCACGTAGGTAATACATTTCCCATTATGTAAAGATGTAAGTAAACATTCCGTTGACTTTTGTAAGGTGGTCGTTAAACCATTAGTAAAAAAAAAAAAAAATAATCACGAACCTGGACTGTTGTCTTTACTTAAATGTTTGAATGAATTTGCCAATCAAATAAAGTTTACATTTGCTGTTTCATATGAGTTTATTCTGTTCAAGAAAAACAAATAAAAACTAACCGTCGATTCCGACGGGTTTCGTCTAGTTTTAATAATTCGCTTTGAGATATATTGATAGCAGAAGTTCTCAGTAGTTGACTAGCAAACAAAACTAAGGCCAGAAATGAAGTCAAGTATTTCCTGATACAGTCGCATTTTTTCAACAATCATAACTTCTCAGACATAAGAAATAAAACATAAAAAGGTACAGCAGGATAAATGTAAGATGGGAAAATGATGTCAGTTGAAGTGAAACGCAGCTGTTGGTGCTTGCATTCCGAAGTAGATTAATAACTGCAAGCGAACTTCAAGTTGCAAGAAGTAAAGAAATAATAGGATCAGTGATGTCTGTCAAACTGCATGCGTCGCAGATTTTGGAAATAAAAATTTCCAGTCATTTGCAACAATTTTCTGTAAACTTGTTCTTTCAATTATTTATGTACCAGAAACTGGTGCAAAGTTTGAATTCTAATTTTAAGAGTGACACACTGTGCGATATGTGAGTACGATTGGTTACAACCCAACCATTGTCAACATCCTTGGGAATGCCTGTGCTAAGTTTCACATTTCTTTTGGAATACGCACCTATAATTTATTCAATTTGTTACGCAAGGACCGTGATAAGATTCATCCATTACATAGACATTGTGCCACCCCGGTGGCGCAGTGGTCTAAGGCGCTGGCCTCTGATCATTCGTCCGTAAGGGGTCCGGGTTCGAATCCCGGTGAGGCATGGATGTTGTGTTTGTCTTACGGCACTGGTTCTTTCCCTTCCCTGGAATCAGTGACCCTAAATTAGGGACGGGCGACTGCTTATAGCCCATTGAGTTGCTCACGGTGGTCGTTAAACCTCCAATCAAAAAAAAAAAAAATAGACATTGTGTTTATAACATTCCACTCGTTTCCAATTCACCGGAGACACGTCCTCTATACGCTTTACCCTATACGTTCGATGGAAGTACGGTTGGCAGAGCACAAATACGCAGTTCGTATTGGTTCTACCTCTTCTGCCTTAGCCCGCAAAGTTGCGCAAGGTGCACATTACCCAGACTGGAGTAGTGCCACACTAATTACCTCTGCACCTGATAAACATTCTTTGTTGCTTGCTGAAGGTTTGTGTATTACACGTTTTTCCTCCAGGTGCTGTAATGACGACTTACCTGTAACTATACCTCGCCCTTGGATCCTATTGTTGAACCAGCTAGATGCTTCACCTGTTGGATCTCCAGATATGTGAGTCTCATTTATTTGTAACATGCCATTTTCAGTTTGGCAACACCAGTTATATTATTATATGACTGTATATAAATGCCTGTAACCATTTATTCGCGCAATTGGGCTCGATGATGAGGCTAAGCAGCCTCGAAAGTGCTTGTCAATGTAGTTGATTTTATCTCTACCTTTTTAACTTGTAGATAAATATCAATTTTTAAGTGCAAGTTTTTCAACCTCTCAGTCGGGCATTCGACAGCTTTGGATTCCTGATCATACCATTTAGCACGAAGTCTTTTAGTTATTTATGTACCAGAAATGGTGCAAAAGTTTGAATTCTAATTTTAATCCGATTATGAGCAGTGATTTTTGGGCACTGAACTCAGCGGCGGCTCATGCCGCTCAAAATTTTCGTGGTACGACTTACCCCCCCCCCCTTTTCCCTCACCATCCGCAGTAAAAAAAAATTTAATAAAGCAAAATTAAAGGTAACTCCAGATATATAATGTGGAAGAAACATTCCTCTCATAATACGTGGAATATACGTCATGATAATTAACAGATCAATCAGACATCTTTGAATTGACTGTATTTACTGTTCTTCACGTAATATCAATTACATCAGAAAACTTGAAAATTTCAAGTTTTCTGATGTGATGTGGTGTAGCGGTTAGCATACTCGAACGGTAATCAGAAGGTGGAGGTTCGATTCCCGCTCCAGAGCGATGAAATTTTCAAGTTTTCTGATGTGATTGATATTACGTGAAGAGCAGTAAATGCAGTCAATTGAAAGATGTCTGGTTGCTGTATTAATTATCGTAACTCCTGATGTTTTCTGTAATTATAATATGTACAAATTTATATGAATTGTTAATCATTTTTTCTTCACCCTTTTAGAGTCAGTAATTACATTAATCGCCTTTTTAGTGTTAGCGGTTAAATTTATAACCATATATTCGATTAATAAATAGGATCTGTTCGCCAATTATCCTCAAAATATACTATAACTGTACTAATGATCCGAATTTCTTGGCGTAGAACAGAAAGCAAAGTTACCAAGCTTTCGCACATCAACCAGATGGCTTTTTCAAGGAAAGGCAGACAGCAAACTGCTGTCTACCTTCCTTAGGATTCGTGATTTTGGGGGAAGGCATAAAATGAAGCTTCTTAAACTGCTGTCTGCCTTCCTTGAAAAAGCCATCTGGTTGATGTACGAAAGCTTGGAAACTTTGATTTATATTCTACACCGAGAAATTCAGATCATTTATAATAAGTTATACTATTTTGACCAAGTATTCGATAAAATATTAAGCCCAATATTTTGAAGAACATATGGATTTATTAACCTGCCGCGACATCAGTTATCCAGAAAACATATTCAGCTGAGGTTCATTTAAAAAAAATTATTTATTTATTCAAGTTTTTTGAAAAACACGTTTTTATTTATTTTCGTATTTTTAATGAAAAATATTTTTCCGGTGTCTTTGTTCAATGCACAGTCAGCCTTCCAATCTTATTATGTGTGATTTTCAATGCACTTCGCCGCCCCGGTGGCGCAGTGGTCTAAGGCGTTGGCCTCTGATCATTCGTCCGTAAGGGTCCGGGTTCGAATCCCGGTCAGGCACGGATGTTGTGTTTGTCTTACGGCACTGGCTCTCTCCCTTCCCTGGAACCAGTGACCCTAAATTAGGGACGGGCGACTGCTTATAGCCCATTTGAGTTGCTCACGGTGGTCGTTAAACCTCCAAAAAAAAAAATGCACTTCTGAAGAGCTTAAATATGAATTAATTATATATGAATGAACTAAATTACTCTACGTGTAAAGAGTTTATGAAATGCCAAAAAGTATAAATAATTACACTTGGATCAAACTTCATTTTCAGGCCTTCCCCAAAAATCACGATTACTAAGGATTTAGTTTTACTTTTACTTAGAATCCTAAGGATTTTACTTCAATTTTTTCCTCTAAAGTTCTTGAAGAAAATGATTGTTTCAACAAAGAATGTATGGCGGACAAGCTTTCCTTCTGTTTTGGTCAACTGCCGCATCCGGTAGGAATTTGCACTGCCCCAGTTCCAAGAGGAGAAGGAGGGTGTAGGGGTCTCAACGCCATTTGCTGCTGGCCATCCAATATCGTGCTCAGAGAAATTCAGCACGCTGGAAGCCCCTTGTACCCGCCTTGAGTGCTCAAGAGGAGTGGGGCGTAAAAAGCAGGAATGACACGCTCTTGGAGCCGTGCTGTTTGACGCGCAGCACGAAAGATCAAACGAGTAGGCGGCAGCAGAACCACGCTGTTATGCCCGTGCTAACCAACGACACACACTGAATATAGCGAAGAGGAACTTTGATTACAGCCTGTTTAAAAATCAGATTTTGTGCTGGTAGCGGATCATATGCATGCACTTTCAGCTGCATTAAACAATATGAATATGAATTCAAATTTTTTAGGGTGCTACGGCATGGTAGCACCTACTTAACGGCCGCCACTGACTGAACTGCGTCATGGGCAGCCGCACCGTCAGCCCCACACTTCTTACGACTCTGCTTGCAAGCGAAATGAGAAACGAACCAACAGAGCAGAGATTTAACTAGGTATTTCTGCGCCCGGGCAAAACTCAAAATATTGCCCTCCCCCCCCTCCGTCTATATACACTGACGGGGAAAAATCACAACACCACGAAAAAATAGTTGTAGAGGAATGAAATGGCGGCAATACATTTGTATAGGTAACATATTTAATCGATTAAGGTTTCAAGATCACAGCTTATTGTTAAGCGCGAGAAGAGCCATTTTAAATGTGAAATGCTGGTACATTAATAACCGGTGTAATCGCCGGAATGTTGAATGCAAGCACGCAAACGTTCATGCATTGTGTCGTACAGGTGCTGGATGTCAGTTTGTGGGTTGGAGTTCCACGACTGTTGCACTTGGTCGGTCAGTACAGGGACGGTTAATGCTGGTTGGGGGTGACGCTGGAGTTGTCCAATGATGTCCCATACGTGCTCGATTGGTGAAAGATCTGGTGATCTAGCAGGCCACAGCAACATGTCGACACTCTGTAGAGCATGTTGGGTTACAACAACGGTATGCGGGCGAGCGTTATCCTGTTGGAAAACACCCCCTGGAATGCTGTTCATGAATGGCAGCACAACAGGTTGAATCACCAGACCGACGTACAACTGTGCCGTCAGGGTGCGTGGGATAACCACGAGAGTGCTCCTTCTGTCATATAGGAAATTGCTCTCCAGACCATAACTCCAGGTGTAGATCCAATGTGTCTCGGCCGCAGACAGGTTGGTTGCAGGCGCTCACCTGGCCTCCTTCTAACCAACACAAGGCCATCACTGGCACCCAGGCAGAACCGGCTTTCATCAGAAAACACAACAGATCACCACTCCGTCCTCTCCAATGAGCTCTAGCTTGACACCACTGACGTCGCAAACGGCAGTGGTTTGGAGTAAGTGGAATGCACGCTACAGGGCGTCTGGGTTGGAGCTGTCCTGCAAGTAACCGATTTGTAACAGTTCGTTGTGTCACTGTGGTGGCAACTGCAGCTAGAATTGCTGCCGAAGACGTGGTACGATGCGCCACGGCCATACGCCGTACACGGCGGTCTTCCCTCTCAGTAGTGCCACGTGGCCGGCCGGAACCCGGTCTTCTTGATGCAGTACCTTCCCTTGACCACCGCTGCCAACAATCGTGCACAGTGGCTACATTCCTGCCAAGTCGTTCTGCAATATTGCGGAAAGAAAATCCACCTTCTCGTAGCCCTATTACACGACCTCGTTCAAACTCCGTGAGCTGTTGTTAATGGCTTTTTCGTCTTCTTAAAGGCATTCTTGACTAACACCAACACCTTACGTCGAATCTCAACGATAACTAACGCTCACGAACGTTACAGCACGTATTTACAGCAAACCTGCTTTGCATGTTCCTAGGGTGCTGCTAGCGCTACACGTATGCGCCGAGCGCGAAATTTGCATAGACGTCATCTTACAGATGTACTCTCACCGCCTACCAACTGTCGTTTTTCTTACACAATCCCTTCTTGGTGTTGGGATTTTTTTTTCCGTCAGTGTATATACATATTATACGCAGTCGAGTCACATTATTGTGATCATCTCCTACTTTTGACGTCAACAGCGCGTAGGCAATGAAAGAAGGTACGTGTCGCGAGCTGGGTTGTAGGGTACATAAGGTGTGCATTCTGAAAACATATTACTCGTTGCTGTCATGAATAAAAGGAGCGATTTATGAGATTTGCAAAAAGGGATGATTATCAGCTTTCGGGCCAAGGGTGGCAGTATTTCTGAAACAGCGCAGTTTGTGAACTGTTCGCGTGCTGCTGTGGTTAAAGTGTATTGTGATTGGAGCAACGGCACCATTGCGAATGAGCGATGTGGAAACTGCGGAGCACCACGTGTCATTCATGTGAGAAGTAAACGTCAGCTGCGAAGGTGCGTGAGGGCTGTTCGACGTTACAGTGGAGCAACTCACTGGGCGAAAGAACCAGGGGGCTACCGGAAGTGTGTGTAAAACGACAGTTCAGCGAAACCTACTGCGTATGGGGCTCGTATGCCAAAGGGTGGTCACTGCACCTATGCTAGCGAAGGTGCATCGGCAGAAAAAGCTTACATTTGCACGGCAGTATCGGAACTGGACCTCCGCTGATTGGCAAAAGATTGCCTTCTCCGATGAGTCACGTTTTCTGCTTCATCAAACGGATGGACGTTGGTGGGTAAGGCGAGAAACATCGGAGAACAAATACTCTTCAACCATTGCTGGAAGAACACAAGTTGGTGGTTATGATCTGGGGAATGTTTTCGTGGCATTCCCTGGGTCCATTCATACCTGTTGAAGGCACAACGACCGAATTCGTTATGAATCCATTCTTGCAGACTACGCACACCCATACACGCTGATTGTCTTCCTTAAGGCGGATGGGATCTTCCATCCGCCTTAAGGGAGACAATCTGCGTGAGATCCTATCCTTAATGCGAATGAGAATCCCCTTAAGGAAGACAATCAGATGGAAGGTCATATCCCTTAAGGCGGATGGGATCTTCCACCCGCTTAAGGAAGACAATCTGTGTGACGCGACGTGTCACACAGCTAGAAATGTCTGAGAGTGGTTGGGAGAGCACGATGAAGACTTCAAAGTACTAACGTGGTCCCCTAATTTCCCCTTAAACCCCACTGAGCGTCCGTGAGACCACCTCGATCGTGTTGTTCCTTCTATGAATACTCTACCACGCACCCTCCAACAGCTGATGCACTGCAGTCAGCAGGGCTCCACATACCTGTGAACACCTTCCAGCACCTTACTGAGTCATTCCCAGCCAGTCTAGCTGCTGTCCGCGCTGCCCATGGCGGTTGCTATGGATATTGGCTGGTGGTCACAATGATGTGACTTAACCGTGTATGTCCATCTTATTGCAGTTTCAAGGTTTTTACCTAGTTCATGAAGAATTCACCAACACTTGGCGTTTTCCAGATGAACACAAAAACTCGGAGATCACGAAAAATGTCAATAGTTGATCACATCATTTATGATCAAGGTGAAAAACCCTGAAATGTAAATAAGGTCGAAAAAAAATACTGCTAGATGAATTGACCACCGCTGTACAACTGAAATGCTAAACTGGATTCCAAGGGATAGGAAAATACAGGAAAGAAGACCAGTAATGAGTCTGGTGAATGAAATTCGAAAGGGAACAGACTTGCTCAAGACAGAAAGGCCGCCCAGGTGGCACAATGGTCTAAGCGCTTCTGATCATTCGTCAGCGA
The DNA here is from genome assembly GCA_039090855.1 of Macrothele yani. Lineage (NCBI taxonomy): Eukaryota > Metazoa > Arthropoda > Arachnida > Araneae > Macrothelidae > Macrothele > Macrothele yani. Next base: position 155,288,126 of record CM077011.1, read on the forward strand.
TGGGGTCCGGGTTTGAACCCCGGTGAGGCATGGGTGTTGTGTTTGTCTTACGGCACTGGCTCTCTCCCTTCCCTGGAACCAGTGACTCTAAATTAGGGACGGGCGACTGCTTGCAGCCCACTGAGTTGCTCACGGTGGTCGTTAAACCTCCAAACAAAAAAAAAAAAGACAGAAAGTCATGGAAGAAGCTTTGGGACACTTTCATCCAGCACTGAATTGAAAATGGTTGTGTGGATTGTTGATAAAGGTACACATAAATATAAACTTTCCGACAAAACAAAATTAATGTCACATTCCATGTCACCTGCTATTTCTGTGTGGAAGACGCATTCAAACTGACTGATTGTGCTGTTTTACCCAACTGTTTCGGAGGTCGTACCTTTACTGCAACTAACTGATTCAATGCAGCGGGCATTCGTAGCACGCAGTCGCAGTAATGATTAAATAGACCCTACAGAATTTTTAACAATGTGAACGATATTCTTATCTTGCAACGCAACATATAACCTCGTCATATTCTTAAATGAAGGCGAGGTTACATGTTGTAACATCTCCTGAACATACACTGACGGAAAAAAATCCCAACACCACGAAAAAATAGTTGTAGAGGAATGAAATGGCGGCAATACATTTGTATAGGTAACATATTTAATCGATTAAGGTTTCCAGATCACAGCTTATTGTAAGCGCGAGAAGAGTCATTTCAAATGTGAAATGCTGGTACATTAATAACCGGTGTAACCGCCAGAATGTTGAATGCAAGCACGCAAACGTTCATGCATTGTGTCGTACAGGTGCTGGATGTCAGTTTGTGGGTTGGAGTTCCATGCCTGTTGAACTTGGTCGGACAATACAGGGACGGTTAATGCTGGTTGGGGGTGACGCTGGAGTTGTCGTCCAAAGATGTCCCATACGTGCTCGATTGGTGAAAGATCTGGTGATCTAGCAGGCCACGGCAACATGTCAACACTCTGTAGAGCATGTTGGGTTACAACAACGGTATGCGGGCGAGCGTTATCCTGTTGGAAAACACCCCCTGGAATGCTGTTCATGAATGACAGCACAACAGGTTTAATCACCAGACCGACGTACAACTGTGCCGTCAGGGTGCGTGGGATAACCACGAGAGTGCTCCTTCTGTCATAGGAAATTGCTCCCTAGACCATAACTCCAGGTGTAGGTCCAGTGTGTCTCGGCCGCAGACAGGTTGGTTGCAGGCGCTCACCTGGCCTCCTTCTAACCAACACAAGGCCATCACTGGCACCCAGGCAGAACCGGCTTTCATCAGAAAACACAACAGATCTCCACTCCGTCCTCCAATGAGCTCTAGCTTGACACCACTGACGTCGCAAACGGCAGTGGTTTGGAGTAAGTGGAATGCACGCTACAGGACGTCTGGCTCGGAGCTGTCCCTCAAGTAACCGATTTGTAACAGTTCGTTGTGTCACTGTGGTGGCAACTGCAGCTCGAATTGCTGCCGAAGACGCGGTACGATACGTCACGGCCATACGCCGTACACGGCGGTCTTCCCTCTCAGTAGTGTCACGTGGCCGGCCGGAACCCAGTCTTCTTGAGGCAGTACCTTCCCTTGACCACCGCTGCCAACAATCGTGCACAGTGGCTACATTCCTGCCAAGTCGTTCTGCAATATTGCGGAAAGAAAATCCACCTTCTCGTAGCCCTATTACACGACCTCGTTCAAACTCCGTGAGCTGTTGATAATGGCTTCTTCGTCTTCTTAAAGGCATTCTTGACTAATATCAACACACTACGTCGAATCTCAACGATAACTAACGCTCACGAACGTTACAGCGCGTATTTACAGCAAATCTGCTTTGCATGTTCCGAGGGGCGCTACTAGCGCCACACGTATGCGCCGAGCGCGAAATTTGCATAGACGTCATCTTACAGATGTACTCTCACCGCCTACCAACTGTCGTTTTTCTTACACAATCCCTTCTTGGTGTTGGGATTTTTTTCCCGTCAGTGTATATATGTTATATGTCGTAACATCCCCAGAACATTCTGAAGAAGATAGGTGAATTTTAAGTTGCCATGGCTAGCGAAACTGGAGAATTATGATATAATACGATTCTGAAAATGAACAAATGGCAGAAGTATGGCGCGTAAAACCTGCCCGTGCAATTCCAGTTCTAATCATATTGTAGACAGTGATTTTTGCGCCCTGTTTTGAGTTGCGCCCGGGCCAAATGCCCCGCGTACTGAGCCCTAGTTACGCCTCTTTAACAGAGGCGTCGAGCGAAGGGGTGAGGGGTGACAAAACACCTATGGTTGAGTTTCCTAGAAAATTTTATGAATTAGAAATAGAAAGAATTATAATTAGACTCTGAATGACAAACGAAAGGTGTGCGCGATAGGCTCCTTTAATTTTCTCCTGTGCAGATGACCCTTTAAAAAGGGTGTTAACATGCTCAGAGCATTTGGCGCTTTTGGTATGTTTGGACGGTTTGAGGACTGAGAGGGGGAGATTCATTAAAAAAATATTCAATGCGCAGGCATTTATGAAAATCCCAGTCTTACAGCAGGTGAAAATCGAGGCTGGTATAGTTTAAGAAGGGGCCGTTTAAACAGGTCCTACTGTATGGACCCACTGGTAAAATGGGTATCCTTTCCTATGTCCCCCCTGAAATTCTCTCACCCATCTATGTGCAATATCGTACTTGTACGGTGGCGCCATCTACTGTACTCTAATCTCACTACAAACTGTTCTGTCAAAGTCGCTAGACTTGCTCTCATTCCTTCCGTTTCTGTGTCCTGCCCGAAAGGCGATCTCGCTGTAGGTGGCTGGGACCTAAACTCTACTCCCTGTGGACGGAAGTCCTACATGAAAATGACAAATTCTGCATCTGCGGCGTTATTATAACAGGTCCTACTGTATTTGAATTGCACCATAACCACCCACTAATTAGGACACTGCGAAAATGACTTTTGCATCTTAGGTCAGTGACGGTGTGAAAAAAATGCTTTTAATAACTAAATATTCCGGTTCAAAATTTCTCTGAAGATTAGCGATGGATTGACCTAAAACACGGTATTCTGACACCTAACTGCTGTGCTTGGGTTCGAATTATGGAAGCGCCTCTCCCTCTGCCACAATTTATATTCTTTTGCCGAATGAGAATGGTTGTTTGTCGAAAGAAGACTTACCTACGTCGTTTCGGAAAGAAAACAGCCCCCCCCCTCCGCTTGTACTACGGTAGGATCCAAAAGTTTTCAGACTGAGCCTGTATGACAAAGTACGTTAAAAATGTATTTAGTTCGAGTCAGATGAAATACCAGTTTGATAACAGTTTACCTTCAAAACACGATTCACACTCATAAGGATCTAAAATCACATACGAGTTAAAAACATTTACTAAAAACATATACATGACAAGTCCTCGGTGACGGTTAATACGTAACTTCACTATTGTTGCCAACAGGGAAGACTTAAATTCAAACCGTGGGTGATGATTACATGCCATGATTAATCAGATTCGATTCCTGACTGCAGGGTTGCCCTCGACGTCTTTCGCAGTCAAGTAAGGTTTTCCATGGAAGAATACAAAAGGTTTTCCATGGAAGCATACAAAAGGTTTTCCATGGATGTAATATATACCGTTTCTATGGAAAACCTTGTTTGACTGCGAAAGACGTCGACGGCAACCCAACAGGCAAGAATCTGGTTAATCGTGGTATGTAGTCATCACCCAAGTTTCAGATTTAAGTCTTCCCTGTTGGCAACAATAGTGAAGTTATGTATTAACCGTCACCGATCAGATCAGATGAAATCATATGTAAACGATTTTAGGAAAGGAGTATCTGACCCCAGGTCTTAAACAACCCTTAGAAATAGGAAGCTAGGAGATTTGGACTAGAGTGCCCGATAGGAAAGTGACACGGAAGCGAGGTAGAAAGACGCCCTTATTTATTACCGAGGAGCCCGTACTCGGGGCCCGACGGCTTAACGTGCCCATCCGACGAACGGTGGATATTTAGTGGCTCGACCGTTCGTACCTGCCTGGGATCAAACCCGAAATCTTCTTCGTGGCAGTCACGAACGTTGACCACTAGGCCACCCGCGGACCGTAACGGTCACCGAGGACTTATCACTTATTGTTTGAAAATTGACACTCTTCAACTAATTGGTCTGAAGATGGCTTCAATGTGAGGCCGAAAGTTCTTACGTGTATATGTTTTAGTAAATGTTTTTAACTCGTATGTGTTTTTATATCCTTATAAGTGTGAATCGTGTTTTGAAGGTAAACTATTATCAAACTGGTGGACAAAGTACGTGTATCGCATACTCACGGTGATTATTGGATTACGTTACGACATTAATCCCCCTCACAGGGAAACTGGTTTCGTCCATCTACGTCACGCACTCGCTGCGGTACATCCGGGTATTGTGAACAACTTGCGCAGTGTTCGGCGATTGATGAAAAATGGCGTTTTTTGAGCAGCGCGTTAACATTAAGTTTTGCGTTCGTTTAGGCAAAAAGTCCAACAGAAACTTACGAGATGTTGAAGCAAGTTTATGGCGAAAATATCCTGTTGCGGTCACAAACGTTCGATTGGCATCGACGCTTCAGAAGAAAGGTCGAAAACGACGAACGCAGCGCGCTGCCAGTGACAGCTCGCACAGGTGAAAACATTTCGAAGGTTGCGGCCATCGTATGCGCCAACGGACAACAGGCGACTGTGCAAATAGTAGAGGCTGCTGGGATATCGGAGATTACGTGCCAACGGATACTAACAGATGATCTGAGGATGCACCGGGTATGTCAACACATCGTCCCACTCATGTTAACTGAAGATCAGTTGGCCATACGGATGGAAATGGCGGGCGGTTTCGTAACTGCCGCCGACCAAGACCCACAATTTCTTTGAAGAACCGCAACAGGGGATGAAAAATTATGCTTCCTCTTTGACCCGCAGACTAAGCGGGCATCAACTACGTGAAATTCGCCATCGTCTCCACGCAAGCAGAAGTTTAGCCGAGATCGCAGCAAAGGAAAGATCGTGCAAGAGGCCTTCCTCGACATCCAGGGTATGGTTCATCTTGAATGTATCCCTGACGGATGCACTGTCAACAAGGAGCTCTCTCTGGACATCATGTGACGTCTACGTGAGTCAATCCGCAAGAAGAGGTCTCAACTGTGGAGTGATCAATCGTAGGTGTTGTTGCACGACAATGCACCGGCACACAGGCCACTCCTCCTTCGTGAGTTTCTCGCCAAAATATGAACTGTTTTCCCTCTCACACCCACCGTACTCATCTGATCTCGCCCCCTGTTGCTTTCAACTCTTCCCTGAGCTGACACGTCGACTTAAGGGTCGTCGGTTTTCGAACGTAGAAGTAAAAAACATATCGCTGGTTGCACTGAAAGACATAGCAAAGAAGGGGTTGAGAAGTGTTTTGACGAACTCTACGGCCACTGGCAGAAGTGTGTTGTTAAAAAAAGGTTCTTATTTTGAAGCAGGATGTGCTTTAGTTTTGTAACTATAACTATCGATGGACTTACGAACCCAGTCCGGGGACTTTTAGATCCTACCTCGTAGATTATAGACCGAGTTGTTTGTAGTCCAAATGAACTGGTCTGTCCAGCAACTTTATTTATTTACTAATTTCGGAAACAGTTACTACATTGTTATAAATTTTGTGCTGTGTTGCATCAAAAAGTTGTACCCAAGCAGCTGCGCTTTGTTCTGGGACATAACCATTGTTTGTGGCCATGAAACACAAAAACATGATGCAGTTATTCAACGTGTTATGATAGTCAACCTGACTGGTTCGCAGTTATACCCATTGCACCTTGTTTTTGTGTGCTGCATGCATCACACATGGGTGGGTATTACCGCAAAAGATAATGCAGCAGGTGCAGCACTACGTTGTGATGCAACCCAATATTTTTGTTTTTAACAAGAAAGATGATACCGAATTTTCGGGTGTAATGAGCACGTCTTTTGAATCCGTTCTGATGTGAATTAAATTTACCAAAGCATCAATGAAACCGTTAGGAAAACAGTAGTATCTGACCAAAGAAATAATTTTTTCAATTGGGTTTTTAATCCCGCAGACATTGCTGTAAACGGAAACGTCAACTTACTCCCTCTGGTGGCAGACTTGTGCGTTAAGAAAAATTGAAATTATGTGCGAAACATTCTGCACCGGAAATGCTGTCTAACAAGGAAGGAACTTTTCAAATCCGATTTTTAAAGGCAGAGACATTTACAGAAATAGGACAGACATCTACGCCTTCTGGTGGAGAAACCATGCATTATTTTCGGAAGAAAATATTCTGAAATGTTTATCGACATGTGCGGTATCGGTCCACGAAAGAAATTATTTAATCAGGCTTTTAGAAGCTGAGATTTTGTTGCAAATACCTACGAAGCAGAAATTTAACACTTACGCCCCCTGGTGGCCAAACCATATTTTATAAAAAATTAGAAATTGCAACAAAAAAATTTTCCACTAGAAGATGTATCCCGTGCTGGAAGAAGTTTTCAAATCAGAGTTTTAGAAGCAGTGATATAGGGGAAAGGGCGATTTACCTTTACTCCCCTAGCGGAAAGTCAATGAATTACTTGAGAATTTTTAAATTATATTAGAAACATGTCGTACTGGAAACTATGTCCAACAAAGAAGAAAATTTTCAAATCAGACCATTAGAAGCAGAGATATTGACAAAAACAGGATATATATTTACGCTCCCTGGCGGAGGAACCATGCATTATTTTACAAAGAAAATATTCCGAAACGGGTTGTTTACCTGGGTAGAACCGATCCACGAAAGAATTTTTTAATCGAGATTTTTGAAGCTCATATTTTGCTGCAAATACATCAGAAGCGGAAATCAAAACTTACGCCCCCTCGTGGTCAAACCATTTTATACCAAAAATTAGAAATTATATGCAAAATATTTCCCATCACGAGCTTTATCTGCTGAAGGAAAAAAATTCAAATCGGAGTTTTAGAAGCAGAGATATCTGGGGGTAAGTAATTTAATTTTATGCCCCCTAGCGGAGAATCTATGCGTAACTTGGGAAAGTGACTATGCTTAAAATAATCTTCGACATGAATGGAATCGAAAAGTAAAATATTTTTTTGGATTGGATGTTTAGAAGCAAATATATGGAATACAATGTGTTTTGAATTCGATATCATCTGCATTTACGCCCTCTAGCGGCAAAATGTTTCATCGTAAAAAAAAAAAAAAAAAAAAAAACGAAATAAAGGATCATCATTTGCACATTTCAAGCTTCCTAATGCACAATCGGACTATTAGTTGCAGAGATATCGTGTCTACAGGTGGACGGACAGACAAACCGATAACATAAGCACAATCTTTTTTTACAAAAGACGTGCTAAAATATAGCGTTTGAATGCCTACGTGTTCTCCCTTCAGGGTCGGATGAAACTTTTTCGGGACCTATATATAATTTGGTATAGCGTGCCACAGAAAAAAAAAAAAAGAAAAATGTTTACGCAATAAGCAAATTTATGACATCTGAACCAACGTAACAATATTTGATCAACAATATGTGATGCACGTGCTAGTGATCATCAACTATCAAGTGCTTTCAGATTTGGAACAGGATAAGGATGACGTTAGAAATGTGGATCTATTTGAGCAAACGACGCTGACTTTACTGATTTGAAAAATTCCACACGCAATCACAGCGTGGAGATGAAATTCTAATTTATTTCGTGCAGCTGCAGCTAAATAATTCAAAGTAATTTATGCTTTGGCTCTCTTCAAATAAACAAGCAATTTATATTGTGGTTCATTTGTCTCAAAACAACGAAAATAGGCCTCCTAAACGAAAAAAATCTGCTGAGGAAGTAGCTGCCCAGACGGAAGCAAGCATCAAAAAGACGAAAAGCGGAGCGAGAAAGGGTCCGTCCCGTCGGGAAGGTATGACTGTTGCCCAAAGAGAATGCGATCGCCATCGCTTGACAAATACGGTATGACTCCTCAGACGTTAGAAAAAGTCGGAATATATCTGCCTGAACCGGCGTTTAGCCACGTGTGTGGCAATGTCCAGAGCGACGATATGACGACGTCAAGATAAAAATAGTTCACGAAAAAGGGTCAGGGGCGGATTGGCCCATCGGGACAACTGGGATATTTCCCGGTGGACCACTCCAGAAATGGCCCACTTTCTCCTTTCCTCTTTGTCTGGATTGTTTAGAAAGAATGAATAATTATTTTGGTATTTATGAATAAGAATTGTGACGTGCCTGTCCCGCAGGACGCACACAACAAAAAGTCAGATAGCAGCGAGAACGAACGTCTGCGTAGCTCAGTTGGTAGAGCGACTTGTTCAGGAATAAGTGGACTCGGGTTCACTTCCCGGCGTGGACCAAAAATGACGGAGAAGTTTACTTCGTTATAATGGCGCCCGAACTTCCCGGATGACCCGGCCGTTAAAGATCTCGCAATGGTGTGATGTTCTTTTTCCAGCGCTTCGAAAAATTAATGTGTGTGACGTTGCATTCCACACACCAGATTGACTGGGAATTCTCAAGTGCACGTTCTACAGCGAAATGGCTGCCTGCAACGATTCATGGTCACGGCTAACCCGTGGGCCATGCCCCCGGCCCGCTTTCGGGGGGGGGGGATATGACGTGCCTGCCCCGCAAGAAGCACACGATATAAAGGCAGATAGCAGCGAGAACGAACGTCTGCGTAGCTCAGTTCGTAGAGATACTTGTTCCGGAATAAGTGGACTCGGGTTCGATTCCCGGGTGTAACAAAAATGACGGAGAAATTTACTTCGTTATAGAATCGTTAACTTTATTTGAGCTTTCTGTTATTTGTCTAAAACATTATTGTCTTAATAATATTGGCGACAGAGAGAGAGAGAGAGATTTCCTATCTGAGGTTGAGAGACCCGAACCCATAGCGCTCTGCGTCTTTTGGCAGGTGAAAAAGAAGAAGATAAGATAATTGGGAACAGAATTCCCTGATAGAACAGCATGAAAGAAAAGTACAGAAAAATTAGAGCAATAGGAGTATACGGTTTCCCGTTAAGTATTGAAGTTGTAAGCTACCCTACATACTTACCTGCATCAAATCGACCAAAGCAATCCATTCCGCAGCCAACGTCAGGCCGCAGGAATCGGGGAAAGGACAGGGAAATGGGGTGCCTAAAAAAAAAAGAGAAAAAACACTCAAGAAAAATCCGACAGATAAACACCCAGTTTTCTCACTAAACCATGTGTTGCAAGGCACCTTAAACCACACAGTTGTCGTTTTCGTTTGCTCAGTTCGCGTGTAGGAGTCGGCTTTTCGCCTCGCATCTCATGGGCTTCTCAGAGAAAATAATTTGTTTTTCCACTGGCTGGAGGGGAGTTTGGTACTTTTTTTTTTTTTTTTTTTTTAAACCATAATACCTTGTTTCTGGGTCAGTCTCATATATGTGGACTGAAATATTCCTTTTTGCAAAACAAGAGTGTGGCCCTTAAAAGAGCCGGGTTTTTTTTTGTTGCTTTTTTTAACAAAATTTCTTCACATGTGTGAAGTATTTCTTTTGCAAAACAGACTTTGGCCCTTAAAATAGCCGTTTTTTTTTAGCAAAATTTCTTCACATGTGTGAAGTATTTCTTTTTGCAAAACAGACTTTGGCCCTTAAAAGAGCCGTTTTTTTTTTTTAACAAAAATTCTTCTCATGTGTGAATAATACCCTCTGAACACTAGTCCCAATTATTGTTTTTTTTTTTTTTTTTTTTGCTAGGGTAGCTGTGAATTGGGTTCATTTCTGGAACTCTATTCAGATAGATATGGGGGTCAGCATCATTTTCTTGTAGGACTTCCGTCCCAGCCACCTACAGCGAGATCGCCTTTTGGGCAGGATACAGAAACGGAAGGAATGAGAGCAAGTCTAGCGACTTTTGACAGAACAGTTTGTAGTGAGATTAGAGTACAGTAGATGGCGCCACCGTACAAGTACGATATTGCACATAGATGGGTGAGAGAATTTCAGGGAGGACATAGGAAAGGATACCCATTTAACCAGTGGGTCCAGCCTGGGGCTGTCACTTTACGTGCTCGTCCGATGCACGGCGGATATTCAGCGATTGTTAGTAAATCTTTCAAAACAAACTTTATTTACAATTTAAAGATGAATTACATTTGTGGCTGACAAGGCGAGAGAGCTTTCTACTCCTCAGGAAATTGATGATGGTAAGAGTAAGGTGAATATTTACAAATGTGGTGAGTTTTTACAGTTGTTTTGCTCATTTGAGCAGCATGTGTGTACGTTGGCTGAGCTATAACATGAGAATAGGTGTGTTGAGGTGCAGTTTGACAGATGAACATACAAAATTTACAGAGGATGATTTAGTTGTTGTTAGAGTTGGGAGTGGTGCGTTGGTTGGTGAGTCCAGAGTCTTTTAGGTGAGATCTGAAAAAGATGGTGCAAATTGTTGACAGAAGGAAAGATGCTTTTTACAGTCGGTGTCATAGTTCCAATCCTGGTTTGCAGGGTTGCTTCCAGTTGTTTGGTGCAGGTGCTGGCAGGTGGCTCTTTGGAGTGGTGCACAGCGTGGGGTTTTGCTGTAGTTTCTTGAGCTGCTTTTAGTTGAGACGGACCTGGTCGTCGCTGGTGATGGTGAACCAGCTGATGTGTGGGTTCCACCGCTTCCAGAACTCGCTGAGGGTCGCCGTCCTGTGTGCTTCTGTGTAGTCTGCCTGGAGGCGGGCGACGACCCTGTTCCTGAAGTGGTGGAGCAGGCTGGTGCTTGCTGGTGGGTCTGTGAGTGGTGTGTTGTTGGTGTGTTGTAAGTAAAGTTGGTAAATGACATACTTCGCCAGGACGAAGAAGTATGCGCATGTGCTTGAAATGTGTGGTGTGGTGGGTGTAGTGTTGAGGAATTGGTAGTGTTCCATCTTGTGTGTGATAGGGCAGACTTTGGAGGCAAGGGAGAACATCAGATGGAACATCGGGAGAAGGGCTGGGCAGTGGATGTATGTGTGTTGTATGGAGCCAGGCTCTGCGCAGAGGGGGCAGAGGGGGGAAGATAGAATCTTCATCTGGTGTAGGGTGTTTGGAACTGGCAGACGTGAGTGGAGGAATTGCCACTGAATGTTGATTTCGTGTGGGTGGTTGGTGAGTGTGGTGAGTGTGGACCAGGCTGTGGTGGATTGGGAGGGAGTGAGTGAATGAGTAGGGTAAGGAGTGAGGGTAGAGTTCTTGAGGAAGTAGTATAGTTGTTTTACACTGATAGAGTGTATGTGAAGAGCAGCAGAGGGAGTATTGAGAATGAAGGGGAGGGGGATTGGCGCTGCCTGGACAGTGCGGATCCCATTGGGGGAGGTGAGGGAGGGGAAGAGGAGGCGAAGAGCTTCTTTAATGAGGGTGAACTTATGATTGTTTGAGGTGGATCCAGGGAGGGTGGGAGAGAGCTCGGAGACATGTTTCCAGGCGAGGTTGGTGTGTACGAGCTGGCGTACCGTGACCACCCCCGCTCGGAGCCATGTGGGAAAGTGAAAGAATGGAAGGTGAGGGGGGTGAAGGGTGCAGGAGAAGAAAAGAGGTTCAGAGAGAAGTTCGAGGGTGGAGGTTGGAGAGATCCGGGTGGTGGGAAGAGAGCGAAAGAGGGTGATAGCCTCATGGTAGGTGGGAGAGAGGCGAGTAGGAACTCGGGGGTATTGGTCCATGAGGAGGAAAGTGTGGAGAGTGAGAGAGGGGTTCCGCGGAGAAGAGATTACGTTAAGAAGGGTGGAGACAGCAGGGTTGGAAGAGGTCAGGGCAGAGAAGAATGAGACGAGTCTAAATGCCTTGTACCTAATGGGGACGTCGAAGAGAGCGAGTCCTCCATGGGAGATGGGCCTAGTGAGGGTTTCAGCAGTGGTCCAATGGTGTTTGGACCAAATGAAGTTGGTGAGGACTCTGGAGACGTCGAGATGGATGTGGAGGGGACGGGAGTGTTTGTCCAGGAGTAGTACACCTGGGACATGAATAGGCTGTTAGCGATGGCAGCGCGACTGTGGAAGGAGGTGCAGAATTTGGCTTGAGCCCACCAGCCTGCCGTCTGCTTGAGTTTTCGAATAAGAGGGAGCCAGGTGGCAGCATCAGTGACGAGTCGCTTTCCGATGTGGACACCAAGGAGGTGCTGACTGTCGGAGGACCACTGGGCGGCGCAGGGGGTGTCTGTCCGGGAAGCCCAGGATCCGCACCACAATCCGGTGCTTTTGTTGAGGTTGAGGGAAGCACCGGAGAGGTTGGCGTACTCGTCAAAAAGGGAGAGGAGGAGGGGGAATTGATTGTTTTGCCTGATGATGAAGGTTGCATCATCGGCGTAAGCAGAGACATAGATGGCATGGTGCCGATGGCTGGCGAGCTCGGTGGGGTGGGAGAAGGCAAAGGCGGTGCGAACAGAGCGGAGAAAAGGTTCAAAGCAGAGAGCGAAGAGTTGGCCAGAGAGGGGGCATCCTTGGCGGATACCATTTTGGAAGGGGATGGGGGCAGTGAGGAAGGCTCGCGTCCTGACGTGAACGACTGCGTTGCTGTAAAGGGTGAGGATGATGGAGGAGAAGGGGCAGGGAAACCGAAGTTGTGGAGGACTTCGGCGAGGTAGCGATGGGACACATTGTCAAATGCTTTCCTCTGGTCAAGATTTAGAAGGGCGAGGGGTTCATCATTGGTATGGGCAAGGTGGGTGATATCCCGGAGAATGTGGATATTCTCATGGATGGACCTGGACGGGATGGTGTAGGACTGGTCGGGGTGAACCAAGGCTGGTAGTACTAGGTTAAGCCTCGTGGAGAGGGTTTTGGTGAGAATTTTGTAGTCCAGGTTCAGAAGGCTGATAGGGCGCCAGTTGTTCAGGTCAAGAAGCGAGCCTTTCTTGGGGAGTAGAATGATGTGGGCGGTGGTGAATTCCGCCGGGATGGAGGTGGAGGAGAAGATAGAGTTGAAGCACGCCAGGAGGAGAGGTAGAATGAGGGAGGAAAATTTCCTGTAGAAGATTGCGGTTAGACCATCAGGCCCTGGGGAACCTGACTGGTTAAGGTTGAAAAGTGAAGAGAGAATCTCCTGGTGGTTGAAAGAGGTTGAAAGTGAAGGGTGAAGGTGGTGAGGGACTTGAGGTAAGGAATGAAGGATGTTGTCAAGAGCGTAAGGGAACCTGGGGACCCAGCATCGATAGCCTGAAACACTAACCACTAGGCCATCCGCGGCTCGGAACTCTATTCAAGATAGCTTTTGGCCTTTTATATCTGTCAGTTTCATTGACAGAGGATTAGGATGAATCTCTGACCTCTCTGACCAGAGGATTAGGATGAATCTTAGCTTTTTCATAGTATCTTTTAGATAAGTCATACATCGTGTAATGGATAGAATTAATATTCAGCATGCTTCGGATAGCATGGTTTGAAGTTCTTCCATCAAGTCCAACCATATAACGTAGGGTTTTATTTTGAAATGAGGTAATCTTATTTTTCTGCTGTTTGTTGCAACTACCCCAGATAGGACAGGCATAAGTAATAACAGGGCTGATACATGCTTTTCATATCAAAGTTTTATTTTTCCTGCTAAGCCTTTTATTTTTTATTATTGGCTGGAGATTTCCTCTGTTCTTAAGAGATTTGGTCAGAGTTTCTTTAATATGCTTGTTCCAGTTCAGGTTGTGGTCCATAAAAAGTCCAAAATATTTAACATCTTTTACCCAAGGTATTTTTTTTATACATTTCTATTTCAAAGTCTGGATTGTATTTATATTTAATCCAAAAAAATAGAATTGCTTGAGTTTTTTCAGTGTTGATTTTGATTTTCCAATCTAAGAAATACTTCTCAAGTTGTTCCACATAATGTTGCAACATGAAAGTTGCTTGATTTTTATTTTTGGAAGTATAAGCAAGTGCAGTGTCGTCAGCATAGAGAGCTGTAGTCAGATTCCTGTTATTATAGTTGGGAAAGTCTGACGTTAAAATAGAGTAGAGCGTTGGCGCGAGTACACTGCCTTGCGGTACACCAGCTTCGATTTTTTCCCATTGATTTTTACACAGAATGTTCTGTTAGTGAGGTATGATTTGATTATATGTATAATCCAGGGTGGAAAATCATGTGCTATTAGCTTGTAGATAATTGCCTCATGTGGGCATTTATCGAATGCTTTTGCCACATCCAGAAATATGGCTGCTGTGTGTTCTTTTTTTATTATTCCTTCAGCACATTTTTCAGTTATTCTAGAGAGTTGGTGCACCGTGGAGTGTTTATCTCTAAAACCTCCTTGAATAAATGGAATTACTGGGAATTCCTCACAAAATTGTTGCATTCTAATAAGAATTATTTTTTCAAATATTTTTCCCATAGTTGGGAGCAACGAAATAGGTCTGTGATTTTCTGGAATAGCCGGGTTTTTACCGGGCTTGGGTAGTAAAATTACCTCAGCGGCTTTCCACTCATCTGGAAAGTATTTTATTTCAATAGCTTTATTGTAAATTTTGGTAAGCGTGTGCACATATGCTTCCGGTAATTTTTTCATGATTTTATTAATAATACCGACCTTACCAGGTAGCTTTTTATTCCTGAGTTTGTTAATATGAAACCGTACCTCCCTGTCACTAAGAGGAAGTGGGTTTTCAAAGTCAGGTGAAATAAATTTCTTTCGGCTCTTAAAAGGGCCGGGTTTTTTTTTTTTTTTTTTTTTTTTCACAGTCGGATTCTGTCCGATTTCTGCAGCTTGTTCAAGGTTTGCGGACCTAAGAGAGGTCGTAGCACTTTCAATTTTGAGTTGCTGCTTTCTCTGTCTTTTCTCCCCCTTTTTGTTTTTAATCACACCATTCTGAGTGCTTTTATGTGGGTATGTTCTCACAGGTTTTTTTTTACTGGTGAATTCCTTGTAGAGTTGTGCACTTTGTGCAATTACTCTAGAGTTTTCGACATCCTCCACATGTTTAAAATAAGTATCCAAGGCTTTTTGGGTTTTTGATGTATGTATCCGTGTCAGGGTTGTATAATTACACAGAGCCGTGCATTTGCGCCGGTAGATGGAGTGTCATATCAGGAAGCAGGCTGTTATCGGCGGCACGTGTCTGTGTGTTGTTTCCCGTGCGACGGCAAGTTGACTACGTAGGATCGTGTCATGGATTCGTACAAACAGGCCCAACGGGTAGTTATGCAATTTTTGACGGCAGAAGGTGTTAGTGGAGCCGAAATTTATCGTCGTATGAAGGATGTGTATGGGAATGAGTGTCAGTCACGGTGTACAGTGTTCCGCTGGTGTAGTGAATTTTGTAAAGGACGTGTGTGCACGGAAGACATGCCGAGACCTGAGCAAGCACACGTGGCAATCACCATGGAATCGATTGCTGCCGTGGACAACCTTGTGAAGGTGAATCACCGAATCAATACCCGCAAACTTGAGGCAACATTGTCCGTGAGTAAGGAAACTGTTAACACCATTCTCCATCGCCGGTTGGGATTCAACAAGGTTTGCGCACATTGGGTCCCCAAGCATCTCCAGGAGGAGCAGAAGACTCGGCGAATGGTGCTTGCCTGGAGCATCTGCATCGTTACCACGCAGAGGACGGACAGTCCCTTTCCAAGATTGTGGCTGCAGATGAAACTTGGCTCCACCATTTCGATCCGGCCACAAAACGGATGAGTATGGAATGGTGGTATCCTAACTCTCCACGCCCCCCCCCCCAAAAGCTCAGTTCTCCTTAAGAGCTGGAAAAGTGATGCTCACGGTTTGCTCCGATGAGAATGGCCTATTGCTGTTGGATTAGCTGGACTCAGTCTGCGGTCAAGGCAACCACATACTACGTTACGCAACCTCGAAACGGCCATCCAGCGAAAGCGAAAGGGTATGTTGTCAAATGGGGTAATTCTACTGCACGACAACGCACGCCTTCATGTGGCGACAGAGTGCCCAGGTTTTCTGCGGAGCTTCTGCTGGGAGGTCCTCGACCATCCTTCCTATAGTTCCGATCTGTCACCCTGCGACTCCCACACCTTCGGGCCATTGAAAAATGCTCTCTAAGACCGCCAGTTCGCTAACGATGCTGAGTTCCGGGACGCAGTTGAAGACTGGTTCCACAGCCAACCACGGACGTTCTTCGCTCGGGGTATCCACAATCTCGTGCCACGCTGGGACACTTGCTTGAACAGACAAGGTATAGCGGGTATGTAGCCCATGTATCACTCTTACTTCTTGTATGTTCACATATTCCAAACTATAAACCCTTACGGCAAAAAACCGACAGTCTCAGTTTCATTTCGGCGACCCTTATATCTCATCTCGCCGGCCTAAAGTAGCGTTTAAATGCCTATGTGTATCCCTTCCTGTTTCAGAATGATGCCCTTTTAAATTTTCACCGGAAAAAAAAAAATCCCTGAATTGGCAATGACTTCCCATATTTCTTGATTGGTGCTTTTGATATGGATATTCCAAGTGTCCAAAAATTCATTGGAGGTCATGGCGAAACGAACATTTGTGCAATTGCTGTATGAGATGCTCATTCTGATTAAATAAATGGTGAGCTGTTCCTTGTCTATTGCTAAAGAACGTTTCACAAGAACGCTCATATGTTTATGTCAGGCATTTAAGACTGCTGCTCTCTCACGAACATCTGCATCTGCGCGTCACCAAACAAGACAATTTTGTTTGTCGTTGTTTTCATTTCCGCCGAATGTTAAACGCATTTATCTCGCTGAGTGGCATCGTGATCATTCCATCAGAAGCAGGTGTGTGTGTTTGTGTGCCTTTCCTCGAGTTTCCCCTTCGCGATATTTTACGAGTTTTACTTTTCTTTAATTCGTTTTAATTCATGGGTCTTCAAGAAAGAAATCCTATTATAAGTAATGAAGAAGAAAAGTGTAGTGTACACAACATCTTTGGATATGAAAGATTCCGCCGAAAACGCAAAACATTTGAAATCGAGAAGACGAAAAGTTTTAGCTTGCATAATGTATCAGCACTTTGCTCAAGGATGTTCTTATTCCCTTATGGCTCCTTTTTTCCCAGCAGAGGTTCGTACATTTTGACTTTCACTGATTTCTATATTCATGTTATTTTTTAATATTATGTCGTTTCCATACATGGCTATATCCAGGGGAGGGGTTTTTAAGGTTCAACCCCTCCTCCTTTCGAAATTTTTTGGGAATTTTTTTTATTTTTTGCTTGTTTATCGTAAGTTATTTGACCAACAGGAGTGGCTACTATCTTCTTTTCATTTTTTTTTTTTACAAATTACTTCTGTTATTTCCTTTGATAAAGCTTACTTCAGAAGGACATTTTTTTTCTCACTACAACCACTGGTCAGCAGCAACAAGTTTATAGAAGTACAGAAAACTCTGTGTCTGGCACTGCATTAATCGGAATCGTTCTATTATCAGGTATTTTTGAGATCGCTTATTTATTTATTTATTTATCGCGTTAAGAGAGACGAGAAAAAATGGTAGTTGGAATCGTAGTTTATTGTTTCTTTATAACATCAAAATGCCAGACTGAGTTGGGTTGTGTTTAGAAATGTGAGAGCGCAGTTAATGATTGCATCCCGTAGGCATATTGACGTTTGTTCGATCTGCAAAATGTCCGTCGTTTCGTCCGTCACCACGGTGTGAAACATTTTGCAGCATTTACTGTTTTTTGCTAGTGTATCCTGAAAAATGTTTCCGCAAATGTTTATAAGCTGGTTTTGAGTTAAACGACTGGAATATTGTGCGTTTGCTGCGTCTGATTTGAGATGCTTTGCAATCACAGAATCCCCAGAAGAAAATCGTAACGTCAGAAGTGCACGAAAATTACCATTGTTGCTATGATAGCTATAGACGGCCAACTAGACGGCCAATTTGACTTCAAAGTCTCTTGGTATTGTGGCTTCATCTATCGTTATCGGAATATTTAAAATCCACTTCCTGACCGAGATTTAAATTTTTTTTATGATTTTCATTTTTCAGACAGTACTTGCTTTCCCCCTGTTTCCTGTGTAATCTTGTTGTTTTCACGTGATCTCTGTCTCCTATTGCTCAGTTTGTTTCTCTGTTAATACTGAGTAAATTCATGTGTAGTTACTCGTTAACTAATACTACTATACTAAGAACTAAAGAGTTTATTTTTCGTTAAGTGATTGCAGTAGATAGATAGATAGATAAGATTTTTGCTGTGGAATAGGGTTTTTTTTTTATAAAAGAAAAAAAAACAGAACAAAAGTCTATAGTAGTCTAGTAACTGCCCTGATAGATAGATAGATGGATTACATTTTTGCTGTGGAATATTTTACCCCCTCACCCGCCCTTCGAAATTAAAATCTAGTTACGGCCCTAGTTCCATAAGGCTTAATTATTGCCTTTGGCTTCTGCAAGAAGAGTAGAAATTACGGCTGTACCAGAATTAATTTTTTTTTACTTTTTTAGAGGAACGAGTGCGCCACAGGAAATGAATTACATAAGCGTTTATGTTGCAAAATGCATCTGGCCGCCCCGGTGGCGCAGTGGTCTGAGCGATGGCCTCTGATCATTCGTCCGAACGGGGTCCGGGTTCGGATCCCGGTGAGGCATGGATGTTGTGCTTGTCTTACGACACTGGTTCTCTCCCTTCCCTGGAACCATTGACCCTAAATTAGGGACGGGCGACTGCTTATAGCCCATTGAGTTGCTCACAGTGGTCGTTAAACCTCCAATAAAAAAATGCATCTGCTCGTATTCGCTGTGTGAGACGGAGTAGTGTTTGTTATGCAATTTCGCGGTTCCCTTATTTCAAAATGATATACAGACAGATTTCATTGCAAAACTTCAACGACCACTTTGTGTGTGTGCGTGTGTGTATGTGTTTCTGTTTTATTGCGTTTCAGCGATTGTCTCAGAATTTATGCAGCGACTACATTTCAGAGAGATACAACAGAATCCACAAGTCTTGCCCTATGTTTAGAAAATTATTAAAAAATAACTACACCGCTTACAGACATAATATTTGTTGCTTTTGAAAGGTAAATGTCTGAATATTTTTATGGTCCAAATTAATACCCATTTATACACAGTCGTATCAGAATAATATGACTACTTACCTAATAATGGGAATAACCACACTTGGTCCTGATGACAGCGGCTAGGCTGCGTGGCATGGACGCAATGAGGCCCTGGAAGGTTGCCCGAGGCACACGTGACCATTCGGACTGCAGCAGAGCACGGAAGTCCCGGAGATGACGTAGCTGTAGGTCGGCACGTCAAACCTGTCGATCCAAATAAAGTGCTCTAGGGATTGAAGTCGAGCGATTTCGCCGCACAAGGGAGAACGGAATCATCGCTGTCGTGTTCCTGGAACTAGTTACGCCCCTCCCCCTAGCGACGTGGCAGGGCGCATTGTGTTGTTGGTGACACTGTCACCAGCAGTCCAACATGAAGGGATGCATGTGGTCAGCGAAGATGGAGAGATACCCATTGGCGGACCCATCCTCTGGTACCAACCGTCCCAAGTCATACCAGGAAAACATCCGGCAGATATGCACACTGTCGCCGCCGGCCTACCTGACCGACAAGCTTTCTCAGGTGTTGGTTCTCGTGTGTCTGACGCCGTATCCTCCACCGCCCGTCACTTCTGTGGAACAGAAACCTCGATTCGTCGGAGAAGGCAACCTTTTCCCACTGTCCAATGACAGTATAGTTCCATGCGAACTGCAGGCGTCGTTGCCGATGGACCTGGGTTAACATGGGAGACATAACGCAGCGTCGACTCCGGAGACCCATGAGAAACAGAGTTCGCTCTACTGTTATCGGGGACACGTATCTGGGTGCTCCAGCATTCATTTGCGTGGTCAGATGCTGCACTGTTGCGCGTCGATTGCCCTTTTCCAGTCGACGGAGGCGACTTTCGCCTCTGGGGTCAGTGGCCTTTGGGCTTCACATTTATGATGTCAGGAGATACTCGGTGGGCCAGCGGTCCATTCTTGATACACCCTTACCATAGCACCTCGCAAACAGCCCACAAAAGCTACTATTTCTGAAAATGCTTCTACCCTTGGCGCGGTAGCTGATGATCATTTCTTTTTGAATGTCCGTCAAATCACTACCTCTGCCCATTGTGCTCACGTAACACATTATGGCTCATCTGTCCTGGCCGGCCGCTTATATCTCCGTGTGGTCGACCTTATCACGTGCACTCTGTGACGCGACTGGGCGGGTACACTGTGACTCCGGGGTGATCATGCAGTATTATACTGATACGACTGTGTATGTACTCCCTTAATTGCACCGAGGATGTCTAACCTCTACTCAATTTCTTGCCTTGTACGTTTTAATAAATCCATATCAACAGCAGCAATGGCGTTCCCGATCCTTTCGTTTAGGTCATTTAAATCATTCATTTTTGTTCTGTATACTCTGACAAATACTCATAAAAAAAAGAATTCAATCGGGTTATATGAGTAGAGTGAGCTGGCCACATAAACGGGCCGTTTGTGCCAATCCAGCATCCTAGTAACATGGTATTTAAGTAGTTGGCAACACTCGTTCCCAGTAGGGAGGAGCTTCATCTTGTTGAAAGATGACATCTGGCTGAAGGTCTTCGACTTTTGGCACAGCAAAATTTTGCAGCATATCTAAGTAGACATTTGTATTAATAGACTTTTCCATGAAAAAAAAAGAGAAAAAGGAACAATAATGTTGTTGTGCATAAGCCCACACTGAACATTAACGTTATGGATATCACGGATATGAGTCTGTTAGACATGTGAGTTTAACGAACCCTATATGCTCACGTTATATCTATTAACTGCTCCTGATGTGTGAAATGTCGACTCATCACTAAAAAGCACATGTTTAATGCAGTGTTCGTCATTATCTAGGCGATCCATTACGTTACAGGCAAATCCAGAACGTTGAGAGGTATCGTTCTCTTCCAAATATTGAACAATCTGAGCTTTATATGTATGTAAACCGCAGTCTTTTATGCAAAATTCGCATGATTGTTGTGCGTGGCAAACCCATTTGTGCAGCAGTTTGTCAGCTTGACTTCCTCGGGCTCCGGGAAAATGCTTTCCGTACTCATTCCACGTAGTATTCCGAAACACCGGCACATCCACTTGTTAGCTTATCCAACACACTCCCAATTTCTATAAATTTATCTTCCCAAGGCTTAACATTCACTTCTTGGCTTATCCAACTCACACTCCCAGTTTCTAACATCGAATTCTCAGAACACATTGACTCAAGAATCACGCATTCAGTAGGCTACACAACACGCTTGCGCGCAAGACAGACAGGCGCCGATGGTATTTTCAGCTTCCTTTTAGGGGCCTCTACTCCTCCCCTTTCGACTTCCAAGTTTGCATTAAAATTTATTCTATTTTTCTTTTTTCGAACGGTCGCCATCTTCAACGGTTTTCCAGGGTTTCACACCGACAGGGTTGTACGTTTTGTCCTTTGGCTATCTTTAAACAGTCCCTGGCATTAGCTTCTAAATTACCTGAAAAGGGCCTTTTTCGACTCTGTTTCAAAAATTTTCACGTGCAAATCGCCCCGAATTATTTATTAGATTTTTTTTCTGATACATACTTTTTTTTTTTATGTTTCATCACGAATGACCTCAGATTGAGCGGAACTCTGATTATCGAGACTATTATACTTTAATTACGCATTTCGTTAAAAAAAACAAAAAAAAAAAAAAAAATCACTTTTTCCTGCGCTTTCGCTATTGTAGCTAACAAAACAACTAGCTTCATCTATCAGTAATGATAGACAACAGAACTTTAGATGTTTAACAGAACAACTAGCTTCATCTATCAGTAATGATAGACAACAGAACTTCAGATGTTTAACAGAACAACTAGCTTCATCTATCAGTAATGATAGACAACAGAACTTCAGATGTTTAATAGAACAACTAGCTTCATCTATCAGTAATGATAGACAACAGAACTTCAGATATCTATTTTTCAAACGCAAATCATATTTCTGTAAGTGGCGAAGTTATGTTTTATTAATTTTCTAAAAATAGGGTAAGACTTTTAACTGTTCTGTATGATGATGCAAAATGATGGTTGTAATTATAAAAATAAATGTTACGAAAAAATCTAAAAACGATAGCAAAAAATCTGGTTATGTAGAGAAATAAAAACTGAAGAAATTTTCTTTAAATTATTTACGGCAACCATTTCAATCCACAGGTAGTCTAGACATCTAGGTCCCAATTTTCAAGCTATTCCATATTTTGAAATAATTTTGCAAAGTGGGAAAGGATTTGTGTGCTTGCTTGTCACGAAGCACTATATGTGATTACAGTTCAGTTGTGTTTTGAAAGTGGGGACATCGTGTGTAAACAATACAAAAGATTTAAAGAAACAGTACACGTCTAAAATTCGATCAGCTACTAATTCAGCAACCACAGCGCATAGTCAGAATTCCCTGGAAAACTCAGTTTCTACGCAGTTTCTACTCCGGTGATTGTTAACCACTTATCGGTTACTATTTATGTTACTCAGTTTTTTTTTTTTTTTTTTTTTTTTGATTGGAGGTTTAACGACCACCGTGAGCAACTCAAATGGGCTATAAGCAGTCGCCCGTCCCTAATTTAGGGTCACTGGTTCCAGGGAAGGAGAGAGCCAGTGCCGTAAGACAAACACAACATCCATGCCTGACCGGGATTCGAACCCGGACCCCTTACGGACGAATGATCAGAGGCCAACGCCTTAGACCACTGCGCCACCGGGGCGGCGTTACTCAGTTTACTCAACATCACTAGCTTAATCCCAAGGGAGAGTGGTGGACTTGTTTATAACGACGAGTCACTGCCAAGGGATCAACAGCTTAGCTTATCTTCGGAACCACGGCCTCAGTTTGTCGCAGAGAATCTCTGAAGCCATTCTCTGCCCCAAAGTAATGCAGAACTTTGGGCATTGCTTTGCCGTCCGTCCATCCAAATTGCTCTTGCAACAATAAATAGCAGTGGTCGACACAGAGGAATACTTACTCTGTATTTAGAATAAATTATCAACGTTTATTCACAATTAAATGTTTTATTAACATCGACTATAGTTTCTTAGAGCGTTTGGCTCGGCATCATCAGGACGAATGGAGCGTAAACATTCAAATCATTGTGACATCATCAGAGTTCTGACGGTCACGGATTTTGATTAGTTGTTTCCACGCGCTTGAAAGAAATGGCGTAGACTTCACGTCGTTGACAAGTCGTGAAGAATTCCGGTACATGTGGAAAGCTTCTAATACATTAAGCTTGTTAGTCGAAGCAGGTTTATCAATAAGAATAGCGTTTCCAAACAAAAATTTATGGTTAATTTCGTGACAATGTTGGGCTATTGATGACATCTTCATTTCATAGTTCCGTACGTAATTCTTGTGTTCCTTCATACTGAAACTTAAAGCTCTGCGGGTCTGTCCTATATATGAAAGTCCACATTCACAAGGTATCTGATAAATTCCCCAAGAATTTATTTCTTGGACGTAGTCTTTTGATCCGTAAAAATTCATCTTGTTTATGGGTTTGAAAATAATTTTGAAATTAAAACTTTTGAGAATTTTTGAAATTCTGAAGCAAATCTGAGGAACAAATGCGATAACCGCCCAATTCGTTCGTACTGGGAGGCTCTACTGGCGTGAGCGAGCAGACAAGCTTCGGTTCCCTAAATTTTTGGACCGCTCTTTCTATCACGGAAGGGCTATATCCTCTGTGTACTGCAGTTCGTTTAAGAAAATCAAGCTCTTTCTGTTAGGAATCCTCAGTTGAGCATATATGTACTGCACGATATACGTATGTGTAGAAAGTAGAAATTTTTTGTTTCCGTGGGTAATTTGATTTTGCATGTGGAGGCAAGGAAACAGCAAATGCTTTTCCGATAAGCTGTTGTACTAAAGGATCCTTCAGAGCGTGACACAAGGACATCTAGGAATGGTAAGCAGCCATTATTTTCTGTCTCACATGTGAACTGTATATGAGAATCAATTGAATTGATAAGTTCAACTAATTTAGGTAGTTCGGAATTCCTGCCTTTTCAGAGGACATTCCTGCATTTTGTCCTCAAAGTGACGCATGTAGACTTTGCATAAAACAGGTGACAGTGGGGCGTGGGCTACCCATTGCAAGGCCTTCCGTCTGCTGAAAAAATCTTCCACGAAATAAGAAACTGTTTTGCTTGATTCAAATTTCCACTAATCTCAAAAATTTTTCAACTTCCGGTTGGCTGAAATGGTGTTCAATGAGAATTACTTTCAAAGATTCGAGGGCTCCATTCAGCGGAATACTTGTAAACATGGATTTCAAATCGAAGGATAACATGAAATGATCGTTGTATGGATATTGTTTAAGCACGTTGACAAGTTCAATGGAATTTTTCACAGCAGTTTTGTTTGAAGAAGTCGTTATGGTGGATAGTTTCGAAGATAGAAATTTGGCCAACTTATGAGTATTGCTGACAATGGGACGGAAAGGGACGCCAATCTTGTGTATCTTCGGAAGTGCATAGAAACACGGACAACGGGCATACGAGGGTTTCAGATAATTTTTTGACCTTTGGTTAAGAGTAACGCAACTTGTTACTACTTTCCGAACTTCTTTTAAATGTTTTTCCGATGGATCTTTTTTAACTTCTTTAAACGGTCCCTCGGAAATAAGTTTTTCGGCCTCTGCCTCATAATGTTTTTTGTCCAGAATAACAACTTGTCCTCCTTTATCGGCTTTAGTAATGATGATATCAGAATTTGACTGTAATTCTTTTAGAGCTTTATATTCTTCCTTGTTGAGAATTTGACTGTATTCTTCCTTGTTGAGAATTTGACTGTAATTCTTTGGAAATGAATTTGACGTTATTACCAGGCTGACACAATGTCTAATCGTTTCTTTCTCAGCAATGCTTTGATCGCTTTATGTCAGGGAATCTTCAACTGACCCAACGATATTGGATACTGGCATCTTTTTTGAAATTGCGAAATTTGAATTGTAATGCAAAATTCGTTTTTGAATTTTATTCTCGGGTAAAAAGAAGAAAGGTTAGATATTATTTCGTTATCTATAAAGACTTCATCACTCCAAGAAGTAGAATTTTCTTTATTGTTGCTATTATTCGATAATTTTTCAAATTTTCGTTCTAATGTCATTTTATGAGTAAACGACATATTGGAGCTCCTAGACCAAGTTTTGCGGTCCAGGTCCGAAAGTTCTGGTAACTTTTTAGCCAGCAATAGGTGTACGTCATACAGTTCGATCTCAATGTTTGCAATATTCTTTCTCGTATCTTTAATAATAGCTCTTAAAAGTGCAAACGAAGCATTAGATATCGCTTTGTTGACGTTATGGGAAGGTCTTAAGTTGCATTTCACGGAGATAAAATTTGGCAATATATGGCATCTCTTGCATTGATGTAAGAAGTTTAAGTGGTTCAGTAATTTGAACTACTTTATCCTCAGCTTCGAAAAACGGTTGATTGTCGCTGATAGAGATTTTGTCATAATCAAGATTAGGAACTAGGATTTTAAGTTCCTGAAATAAAGTTGATATCGGTATTAGATAAGTCCACAAGACGGAAGCAAAGCAAGATGTTATATTGCGGCTCCCGATATAGGTTATATCAATCTACTTACGCGCCAAATGTCGTCAACGGTCCAATTGACACCTGGAATATTATATATAATTCAAGACTACACACTTTGGATGTTGATTTAGAATAAATTATCAACGTTTGTTTACAATTAAATGTTTTATTAACATCGACTATAGTTTCTTAGAGCGTTTGGCTCGGCATCATCAGGACGAATGGAGCGTAAACATTCAAATCATTGTGACATCATCAGAGTTCTGACGGTCACGGATTTTGATTAGTTGTTTCCAGGCGCTTGAAAGAAATGGCGTAGTCGTCACGTCGTTGACAAGTCGTGAAGAATTCCGGTATATGCGGAAAGCTTCTAATACATTAAGCTTGTTAGTCGAATCAGGTTTATCAATAATAAAAATGTATGGTTGTTTTCGTAACAATGTTGGGCTATTGATGACTTCTTCAGTTCATAGTTCCGTACGTAAGTCTTGTGTTCCTTCATACGGAAACTTAAAGCTCTGCGGGTCTGTCCTATATATGAAAGTCCACATTCACAAGGTATCTGATAAATTCCCCAGGAATTTATTTCTTGGACGTAGTCTTTTGATCCGTAAAAATTCATCTTGCTTATGGGTTTGAAAATAATTTTGAAATTGAAACTTTTGAGAATTTTTGAAATTCTGAAGCAAATGTGAGGAGCAAATGGGATAACCGCCCAATTCGTTCGTACTGGGAGGAGAGCGCAAGTTAACCGAAATATAAACTTGCGCTCTCCAGTCGAAAAACTGTTTTTCTTTTTTTTCTTTTTAGAGAATTAGAATTATATAAAAATATTCCCCTCTATCAGTTGCAAGTATTTTTTGGATCGGTCACTTAGAAGCAGAGACGTCGGGGAAAACGCAGTATATGTATTTACCCCCTCCCCTCTTAGCGGACAAAATGGTGCATTACTTAAAAAATAAACTGTAGTTGTAGGGTCTTTTGTTGTAAGAGGTATCCGACGAAAGAAATAATGTTTTGAGTCGGAAATTTAAGGGCAATGATATGCAACAGAATGTATTTTAAATTCTATAGCAATTGCATTTACGCCTCTAGTTGAGAAGGTAATCATCGCAGGGAAGAAGTGAAAGGATCGTCTTTCGAATACTTCAGGCACCCCGTTGTAAAAACAATATTTTTCAAATCAGACTAACAGTGCAGAGATGGAGTCCAAAAAGGTGGACGGACATTCTGATAGACATAATGATAAGGTGAGTACAAGGCCGGTGCTAAGGCGTTTGGCGCCCTTGGCAGGACATCAGCTATACGTCCCCGAAATTTATGCTGTTCTTTGTGTGGGAAAACATATTGCATTTATTCAATGATTATTTCAAGATACAAAAATGCAATGTAAACTACAACGGTCGCTCAAATGAAAGTGAGACTCATGTAATAGCGTCGTCGTATAATTACACAGAGCCGTGCATTTGCGCCGGTAGCTGGCGTGCCATGTCAGGAAGAAGGCTCTTATCGGCTGCACGTGTCAGTGTGTTGTTTGCACGTGCGGAGGCAAGTTGGCTACGTAGGGTTATGACATGTATTCGTCCAATCAGGCCCAGCGAGCAATTATGCAATTTTTGACGGCAGAAGTTGTCAGTGAAGCCAAAATTTATTGTCATATGAAGGATGTGTATGGGAATGAGTGCCAGTCACGGTGTACAGTGTTCCACTGGTGTAGTGAATTTCGTAAAGGACGCGTGAGCACGGAAGACATGCCGTGACCTGGGCAAGCACACGTGGCCATCACCATGGAATCGACTGCTGCCGTTGTGAAAACACAAGTTTGTCAGCGACGGGCAGGGGCGGACTGGCGGTCGCAAAAGGGCCAGAGAAATATTTTTGCAAGTGGGCCTCGTTCAGTTGTAATTCTGCGGTACTATTGTATCACAATTGAAAATCACTTTTTTTATTTAAGAAACAAAACAAAAAGTACAGTTGCTCTAGAAACAGTGGCAAGCATAGTCCAGGGGGAGCGCGTTAAAAAAAATTACACCCATTCATCCTTATTTTGAAGTGAGTGTTGCGGAAAATTTTTCAGCTGCCCATGCGAAGATTTTATTCCAAAATAATTGTACTGCAATTTTTATGTTGTGGACAATCACAGTTAGAAATTTCAAGATATTTAAATATCGTGGCAAACTCACTTAATCGACATAGAAAGAGCGAATAACCGGGCTTAAATCACCAGTTCAGTTAGGTGTGCATGAAATTGCCCTGGAGAAGTTTCTAATTTTGGATATGCTCAATGTTTATATTTGTTTAAAATTTTCTCTTAAGAACGCTGAAGTACGAACATTGAATTTTTTTTAAAAACAAAATTGCTTATATAGCCTTCTGATGTTTGATACAACGTAAAATAATCTTGATTTTCATACCTTTGAGCTCCACGCAACGTACGGTACATACATTCCCATTCCTCAGCTACTAAGTGACCCCAGAAGTTCACCAACACACATGGCCCATCTATTGTAGTTGGGATTCTAGCAGTTGCCTGTTGAGGAGATTTTCTTCCTTAATTTAAAATAGAAGTTGTTGTTTTTTACCGTTTGTTATAATTACATTATGTGTATTTCTTTAAAAAAAAAAAAAAAAAAAAAAAAAAAAGGGTTGTGGTTCAGTGGTTCAGTTGTGTGTTTAAAACAACTGAACTGAAAGAAACAAACAAAATATACGGAAGGGGCCCACCGGGAGATGTCCCGGTGGGCCAATCTGCCCCTGGCGACGGGCATCGAAACATGGGGGCCCCCTCACACCGGAGTAAGTCGCTCTCCCAACTAAGCTACGCGGACAGAATGTCTCGCTGCAGATTTGTCGTCGTGACACATGTTTTCATCTCTCTAGTACGTCACATCCTCTCCCTCCTCTTCTACTTCTTTTTTTTTTTTTGAAGCGAAGTAAGAATTTTTCATTAATTCCAAACAATGTGTGGAACAAACATCGCACATTTTTCGAAGAACCCAACGGCCAGTAGATCCATTTTCCACAATCGGGCGCCAATGCTGTCCGCGACGGGCATCGAATCCGTGTTCCCTCACGCCGGAGTGTGTCGCTCTCCCAACTAAGGCACGATATGTTCTGTATTTTCGTATAAATCGGGAAAGGTCTTTAAATACTGTCACACTATTGTTACGTGTTTTGTGTGTGTGATCGTGAAGCATTTCAAAGAGTCTCTGGTCTTAGTTCTCTAAAAGAATAAAATTTGCATGATATGGTTATCTTTGTCGTAAGTGTTTTGCAATACTTTGTATTGGTGCAAAACTAGAACAATCATTTTAAATCACAACGTGTGCATTTGTGTTATACGCAATGAAGTGTAACAAATTTGGTTTTATGAAAAATACCTATAGGTTCTAACGAATTTAAATAATTAAAACACCCTGAAAAACCCAGTTAATAATATGGAATTTAAAAATTTCAGTAATTCAAAGCAAATGCATGTTTGCAAAAGGGCCTCGAAGACACTTGTTTGCAGGGGGTTCTCGAGTTTTTCAGGTACACCACTGGCTGTTGTACAAATGTAAATCTGCCAACTTTGTTGTTACATGTTCTTTCTGCTTCCGTGATATTCAAGCAACATTTGTACTCCATATTTTTTCTGATTTTTAGCATTTTTTTACCGTGTATTTAATTGTACAATAATATAACTTATCAATTCTTACATTATAGGCTGAACACAAAGGTGCCACAGCAACGCAGTATGGACTGATCTTCGGTGTTTACTCCCTGGTAATTTTTGTTACTGCTCCAATATTTGGGAAATTGGTAAGGCCAATTACAAATCAGCTAAATTTTCTTTCGTTTCTTCCACTGGTTTGTACACAGAACGAAAACAGCGCGCACACACACACACACACACACACACATACACGCTCGAGTCACATTATTGTGACCACCAGCCACAGTAACCGCCGTGTGCAGCTCGGACAGCAGCTAGACGAGCTCGAAGTGACTCAATAAGGTGCTGGAAGGTGTTCACAGGTATGTGGAGCCATGCTGACTACAGTGCATCTGACAGCTGCTGGAGGATGCTTGGTGGAGGATCCATAGAGCGAAACAACACGATCGATGTGATCCCACAGATGCTCAGTTGGGTTTAAGTCTGGGAAATTAGGGGGCCAGATAAGTATTTTGAAGTCTCCACCCTTGGACATTTCTAGCTGCTGTGTGACACGTCGCGTTTTCGTGCTGGGAGATCCCATCCGCACCAGGGAAGACAATCAGCATATATGGGTGTACGTGGTCTGCAAGGATGGATTCATGAGGAATTCGGTTCATAGTGCCTTCAACAGGTACATATGGGTGTACGTGGTCTGCAAGGATGGATTCATGAGGAATTCGGTTCATAGTGCCTTCAACAGGTACATATGGGTGTACGTGGTCTGCAAGGATGGATTCATGAGGAATTCGGTTCATAGTGCCTTCAACAGGTATGAGTGTGCCACGAAAACATTCCCTAGACCATAACCACCAGCTTGTGTTCTTCCAGCAATGGTTGAAGAGTGTTTGCTCTCCGATGTTTCTCGCCTCATACGCCAATGTCTATCCATTAGATGAAGCAGAAAACGTGACTCATCAGAGAAGGCAATCCTTTGCCAATCAGCGGAAGCCCAATTCCGATACTGCCGTGCAAATGTAAGCCTTTTCTGCCGATGCACCTTCGTTAGCGTAGGTGCAGTGACCATCCGTCTGCATCGGAGCCTCATACGCAACAGGGTTCGATAAACTGTCGTTTCTGACACACTTCCGGTATCCCCCTGGTTCATTCGGCCAGTGAGTTGTTCCACTGTAGCATGTCAATCGGCCCTCACGCACCTTCGAAGCCGACGTTCACCTCTCACATCAATGGCACGTGGTGCTCCTCAGTTTTCATGTCGCTTATTCCCAATGGTACCATTTCTCCAATCACGATACACTTTAACCACAGCATCCCGCGAACAGTTCACAAGCTGCGCTGTTTCAGAAATATTCCACCCTTGGCCCGAAAGCCGATAATCATCGCTTTTTGCAAATCTGATAAATCGCTCCTTTTATCCATGACATCAACGATTGATATGTTTTCAGAATGCCTACAGTACACCTTATATACCCTCCAAGGCAGCTCACGACACGTGCCTTCTTTCATTGGCTACGCGCTGTTGACGTCAAAAGTAGGAGGTGGTCACAATAATGTGACTCGACTGTGCATTTATAATCTTACACTTCCTTATGTGTGTCATGAATAATTAAATAATTGATACTTATTCATGAACTCCAAAATCCCGAAATTAACAAACAACGAACGGTTTTGATATATACTAAGAGCTCACTGAGCTACGGCTACTTACCTAATACTTCGTGAGCTCTCCTTAGTCCCGAAGAACGACTGTCACCCAGCGTGGCATCGACCCAGGGCCTAACTACCTTCGATCCAGGTTACGCCCAGGGGCGGGTTTACCACTGGGCCAACCTGGCCCATTACCCAGGGCGCTGCCTATTGAGAGCACCAAAATTTAAGGAAAACATGTGACAAAAGCCGTTTGATCCTATTACGGAAACAAAAAAAAAGAGAACAAAAACAAAAAACGATTGGTAATTAAGAAAAACATTTGGAATTTCTACAAATATATATATATATACATACATATATGCACTGCTGGCCACCCAAAATGCAACACCAAGAAGGAAGCATCCGATTGGCCTGAAATTCGCAGCATGCGTCGCCCGCGAGAAGACATGCAAACGATTAGCATTGCAGGGCATATGCAAATCATGTGCGCCCTGCACGCCACCGAGAATCACCATAAGAAGGGTGCACAGAAGGCGGGGTGTAAGTAGAATACGGCAGTCGTTCCAGCACGTTTCGGAGTTCGACAGAGGACGAATAGTAGCTTATCGCGACAGCGGTTTATCGTACCGAGACATCGGCGCCAGTGTGGGAAGACATCCAGCCACAGTGAGGCGAGTATGGATTCGGTGGGTGCAGGAGGGACGGACAGACTGATGTGAGCGATTGCCGCAACCGCGGCACACCACCGAACGAGAGGACCGGCATGTTGTTCGGCGGGCATTGACGGCTCGCACCGCACATCACGAACGTTAGCGCAGGAATTAAGGTGTGTTGTGCAACAACCTGTGTCAGCACGTACCGTTCGACGTCGTCCACAGGAGCGGGGACTTGTCGCATGGTGCCCATTGCTCCGATTAGCATTGACGTTACACCACCGGCGAGTGCGGAGGCAGTGGGCCGTTGAACGCCGCACCTGGACCACGGAATGGCACGGCATTTTCTTTTCCGACGAATCCCGCTTCTGCCTGCAACACCACGATGATCGGACCCGCGTGTGGCGACACCGCGGCGAGAGACTGTATGACGCCTGCATTATGCATCGCCATACCGGTCCGTCGCCTGGCGTTATGGTTTGGGGTGCAATTGGAAATAACACCCGCACCCCTCTGGTACGCATCGCCGGTACACTTAACAGCCACCTCTACATTTCCGACGTTTTGGAGCCTGTAGTCCTCCCTTACCTACAGGACCTGCCAGCGGCCACGTTTCAACAGGACATTGCGCGCCCGCACGTGGCACGCATCGTGCAACAATTCTTCACGGCCCACCAGGTGTCACTGCTGCCGTGGCCTGCCTGTTCTCCAGATATGTAGCCCATCGAACACGTCTGGTCGCTGATCGGCAACCGAGTGGCCCGGCAAGCACCACCCGCGGCTACGCCTGATGAACTGTGGCAACGTGTGAAAGTAGCCTGGAACGACATACCCCAAGCCCACATCCAAAGCCTCTTTCGCTCGATGCCGCGGCGTGTAGCGGCCGTTGTTGCCAGCCATGGGGGCCACACGAACTATTGATGTCTGCGTGTTGCGCAGGACGCACGGGCTTGTGAGCTCAATCGTTTCATCTTTGTATCTGTTGTTATGTGTCCAGTAAACCCGGCTTTGCTATCTCGTGTTCTTCTTGGTGTTGCATTTAGGGTGGCCAGCAGTGTATATTGATTGGAGGTTTAACGACCACCGTGAGCAACTCAATGGGCTAAAAGCAGTCCCCCGTTCCTAATTTTAGGCCATTGGTTCCAGGGAAGGGAGAGAGCCAGTGCCGTAAGACAAACACAACATCCATGCCTCACTGCGATTCGAACACCTTTCGGACGAATGATTAAAAGCCATCGCTTAGACCACTGCGCCACTGGGCGGTCTCGTTCATTTCGTCGACAATCACTTCGTCAACTCATTTCGTCGACGCCACTTCGTCGACAACTCACTTCGTCGACACTATATATGCAAACAGTCGAATCCTCAAAATTTTCGTAAAATCTACAGTTTTCAATTTAGAACCACCAAATTTGGTATACTATCTCATGGTACTCTAACTTAGACCGTACACGGTTTTGGGAAGGGGTTGAGGCCCGGGGTCAATGGGGCCCCATACAAAATTTTCGTACAATCTACAGTTTTCAATTTAGAACCACCAAATTTGGTATACTATCTCATTGTACTCTTACACCAACTTAGACCATAGACGGAAGGAGCCGGGGCACGGGGTCAAGGGGGCCCGTACAACATTTTCGTAAAATCTACAGTTCTCAATTTGGAACCACCAAATTTGGTATACTACCTCATTGTACTCTTACACCAACTTAGACCATAGACGGAATGAGTCGGGGCCCAGGGTCAAGCCCCCCCCCATACAACATTTTCGTAAAATCTACAGTTTCCAATTTAGGCCACCAAATTTGGTATACTATCTCATTGTACTCTTACACCAATTTAGACCATAGACGGAAGAGGTCGGGGTCAAGGAGGCCCCATACAACATTTTCGTAAAATCTACAGTTTTCAATTTAGAACCACCAAATTTGGTATACTATCTCTTGTACCCTTACACTAACTTAGACCATAGAAGAAAGGAGTCGGGGCCCGGGGTCAAAGGGACCCCATACAAAATTTTCGTAAAATCTACAGTTTTCGATTTAGAACCACCAAATTTGGTATACTATCTCATGGTACTCTAACTTAGACCGTACACGGTTTTTGGAAGGGTCTGGGCCCGGGGTAAAGGGAGCCCCATACAAAATTTTCTCAAAAATTTCCATTTTTTTACTTAAGAACTGTAACACAATTCTGCACTCTAATACCTTATCTGCTAACTAAGTTAGAGTACCATGAGATAGTATACCAAATTTGGAGGTTCTAAATTGAAAACTGTAGATTTTACGAAAATTTTGTATGGGGCCCCCTTGACCCCGACCCCTTCCTTCTATGGTCTAAGTTCATATAAGGGTACAATGAGATTTTATACCAAATTTGGAGGTTCTAAATTAAAAACTGTTGATTTTACGAAAATGGATGTATGGGATTCCCTTGACCCCGGGCCCCGACCCCTTCCAAAAACCGTGAACGGTCTAAGTTAGAGTACCATGAGGGAATATACCAAATTTGGTGGTTCTAAATTGGAAACTATAGATTTTACGAAAATTTTGTATGGGGCATCTTTCACGCCGGGCCCGACCTCTTCCAAAAACCGTCTACGATCTGAGTTACAGTACCAAGAAATAGTATACCAAATTTGGTGGTTCTGGACTTTTTTCGGTTTTTTAGGATTCGACTGTTTGCATACTGCATAGTGTCGACGAAATGTATCTGTAGACGAAATGAGTTGTCGACGAAGTGAACCAGACCAAAACCCCCTGAAGATTAAGAAAGCCTCCGAACTGGTCTGTGAAGTCAGAGCTAGTGGGCCGACCGACTCCAGCCTCGAGCTCTCCGCTCCTGAAAACGCCGACGAAGTACCGCGGTGTTTACGCAGAGAAATAGTTTCTCGAGTGCGATACTAAACAAATCGAGCACACAGCAATAAACTGACCGATTTTTCTCTGTATTTTTTATTCTTAGATAACATCAAAAGATTAGATCCTTAGCTTTCATTTATTTTCTCAGTTTCCTGCAATGATATCTGTGAATCGGGGAATTCCAAAATTTTGCTCTTGTGCTAGGAAACGGTTTCATGTACGGGTCTTAAAAATAAATATTTCAGGAAATTTTTCCTTTAGTCTTCAATTTGGCTAAAGGAACACAAACGTAATAGTTTTTTCACGCATAACAGGAAAAGCCCAACATTTTACGTTAAGCATTTTTGCAACTATGATTTTTTTTAAGTGCGTGAATAGCAAATTTGCAGGATTTTATGAACATAATCATTTCACTTAAAACTTTTAGAAATTCCCTTTGCGTTCGATTTATTAAAAAAAAAAAAAAAAAAAAAGAGACCGTATTCTAATTACGTAACGAACGCGAAAGCAAAATTTCTGATTTAGTGAGTATATTTCCTGAAAATACGGTAAGACGTGTTGCAACTACTTCTAGAAAGTAAAAAAAAGCAACATTATAAATTGAAATCTCTCAGGAAAAAGGTCTTTGTTAGATGAATATGGAAGGTATTAATTTGGGTATCTTCGAATTTATGCACATAATATTGCAAATTTCATGCTGGGAAATCAGAATGTCACATCCTTTTTTGCCCCAACTTTGTAAAAGCATATTTTACACAAAATTACACAAAAGGTATTAATTTTCTCCAGCAGTATATTCATTGTAAGGCAAACTTTTTTTTTCATTTTTCAACTGAAACAGATATTGAAAATATAAATTAACACATTAACAGACTCCCCAAAAAAACGGAAAACACAAGCATCAACAAATGTGTTCCTTCATTTATAACGAAGTAAATTTCTCCGTCATTTTTGGTCTACGCCGGGATTCGAACCCGAGGCCGCTTATTCCGGAACAAGTCGCTCTACCAACTGAGCTACGCAGACGTTTATTCTGATTCCTATCTGCCTTTATGTCGTGTGCGTCCTGCTGGCAGGTACGTCACACATTATACATAAGTACTTTCTTTTTTGCACGATGTGTTTCTTGCAGAGAGAAACGTCTCAATGCCAATATTCTTGAAGCTATCCTTATACATGTGAATGATGTGACTATGAATTCAACTAGGAATTAAAATGCTACTTTGTAGAAGAGTTCAATGTAGACAATTCAAGTTCATAGTTCTCTAATCGGAACCTCAAGTTAAACTTACTTTAACTTAAATTGTACGCAGAACATTCTATCGTGAGAACAATTAGGCTTAACTAACCTTTGAATTCACGGTGGGTTCAAAATCCTTTATTGGTATGGAAGAAATCAATCTTCTTTGACGGCTTTCATCTTTAGGAAAGCTGAAAACAGTGGCTTTTGGACGTGCTTTGTAATTAGATCTACATAAAGGCACCCGATATTTACCACGCATGTTGTATAAAAACGCTAATTCACGTGCACGACAACCGAAAGCTCAACGCTGACACCAATGCCGCGTGAACGCGAAGCTAATATCGGCACTCCCCTTACGTTTGCCCTTTGACCCCTCTGGAGAGAGGGATTGCGATGGCCCTCTGACGGTGACGTCACACTTATAATAGTATAATGCAGCTAATACTAATATTTTAATTGTATTAGTACTCTTTCAATTTACTTAATTATTAAAAATATCAATTCATTTTGAAAAAAGGACGACAAGAAAGTCGAGATAAGGTGAATTCAGTAAGCCAGCAAATGTTTTCTTGGCAAGGTCAAACTCAAAAGAGAGTTAGAGGCAGTGGTGAAAGTGGGCGGGAATAGTAGGGAGCAGCGTTTCCTTATGAAATTGATAAGGGGAATGGCATTCCCCTAAATAGTGGTGAACAAAAGCACACAATATTTAAAAAAAATGTATTGCAGAATTATACCTACCGGATTTTGGCTCGCAGTTCATTTATTATATCCATGAATTCTATTCGTAGTTTGCGTAAGATTTTTACTTTTGAAAATTTTATCTCTGATTTTGCAGTTTTTAGAGCTTTTCACCCAAGACAGTCAATTTTGTCCTTCGGACTCTTGGCTGAAGACCCTTAGCCAGAGGGGATTTGTCCTTCGGACTCTTGGCTGAAGACCCTTAGCCAGAGGGGATGCTTGAATCTGTTTTGCTTTTGTAACATTTAGTACTTTATCACGCATGGCGAAGTTGGATTATTTCTCGGAATTCTAACAAGAATGTCTACATTTTCAGAAATTTTGGCATAATTTAGATAGGCCCATGAGAAATTGAAGTGCTCCTGTTGCGGATATGTTGCAATATTATTAGGGTAAAAAGAATCGATTCAACTTTTCCGAACACTGATGTTATCCTAAGGATTTACCTATGCATACCCATCAATAAGGAAAACAAAGTTTTTCTCTTTTGAAAACCATTCGTAATTATTTAAGGATATCCAGTTCAAGAATGAGTGCATTTCTAACTTTGTCACGTATTTTTTTCATATTTCATGATATAGTAAAGCATTTTGCCACAAAGAAATCTTCTAGTTGTAAATAATTTTACTACTTTATGTTTACACTTTCCATTTTTTTATTTTTTTTATTGGGGATTTAACGACCACCGTGAGCAACTCCGTGAGTTATAGGCAGTCTCCCATTCCTAATTTCGGGCCACTGGTTCCAGGGATGGGAGAGAGCCAGTGCCGTAAGACAACCACAACATCCATGCTTCACCGGGTTCGAACCCGGACCCATCTCGGGTGAATGGTCAGTAACAATGACTTAGACCATTGCGTTATTGGGCCGGCTTTTATTCATTTCCTCTTTATCTTGGTCTTTCAATCGATTTTCACTGAACATTGATAGCAGCGTTCTATTAAAAAAAAAAAAAAAAAAAAAAAAAAAAAAGACACCTAAAAATAATGTTGCTCACGTTGAAAATTTGAATGCAAGACTTGTAGTCAAATATTTCATAAGCATGTTAAAATCAAGCAATTTCATATGTAAATATAAAAATTGGTGGTAAAGTGAAGTTTCAAAGTTGCGCAAATTAAACTTGAGAGAAAACGATATTTAAAACTTTTATTTCATTGCCCAGTTTTACATAATACGTGTGGTAAAATTCTATAGAATTGTTCTAGAACTTTTTGTGATAAAAAAAATCTGTACATAATTTAAATATGAAATTCAAATTGGAGGGGTTTTTTTGCTTTTTTTTTTGTTTTAAAATAAGCTTATTTTTTGGGAGGGGGGCTGATTTTTCTTGGTCCAGGGCACTGTAACGTTAAATCCCGCCTCTGCATCGACCCCACGAGGTTTTCATGCATTTTTCCTGTTCTGACGCGTAGTCGGTGTGACTGTAGTTTATCATTTGGTAAGTACGTTAAGGCAGTTACAACTTCAATACTTAACGGGAAATGGCTACTCCGAAAAACTCTCTATTTCCTTGCTTTTACTTTGAGATCTTTCCTATCAAAGCACACTGGTCCCTCATCAACTCCTTCTATTTCCTTCTTCCCCCTAACACACTCAGTGAGTTGCAAATTGAAGGGCATTAAGCCTATATTTTAGAGTTGTCATCGCCGTCCCCACAAGGAATATGTGCATGTGTATGAGAACCTGCAACAAAGCTGTTTGTATTGTGTTCCACAGTTCCGATACGAAGCAGGTTGGTATGAGTCCCACTTCCTCACCGGGCGTTCCGCAATATCCCACAGATATTCAATTGGTTTGAGATCAGGCAGATTTCATGGCCATTCGACATGTTTCATATCAGCATTGTGTACCTTAAATCATTCCTACGCGAGGTGAGCCCCATGACATTGGGCATTATAATCCTGGAAGACTTAATCTTTTTCTGGGGGGACGTACGACATTGTGGGGTTTACATAGTCTGCAAGAGGTCCCTGGTAGTAGCCGGCATTCATACGTTGGTCCTCACGCACCAGAAATCCTAGTTCATGCCAGCTAAACATGTCCTATATGCCACAAAAGACCGCATCGCACTGGATAATCGATGCTATACGCGAGGGATCCGTAGCCTCATGCTGCTGACTCGAAATATGGACTTGAACATAGGAAGAAGGGAGTATACAGCGATGGGCCATTACATTCTGACCACCTACCTAAAAAGCTGTAGGACCCCCTTTAGCCCGCAAAACAGGAGGCCACTCGGCGAGGTATCGATTCGATGAGATGGCAATAGGTATCCTCTGGTATCTGGTGCCATAAAGTCAACAGCAGGTCCAGTTGCCGTACATTTCGGGGTGGAGGTGATTTAGCGCGAAACCGCTTTTCCAAGTCGAACCACAAATGTTCGATTGGGTTCGTGTCAGGTGAATTTGGAGGCCAGGACATTAACAGAAGCCGCCCCGATGGCGCAGTGGTCTAAGCGATGGCCTCTGATCATTCGTCCGTAAGGGGCCCGGGTTCGAATCCCGGTAAGGCATGGATGTTGTGTTTGTCTTACGGCACTGGCTCTCTCCCTTCCCTGGAACCAGTGACCCTAAATTAGGGACGGGCGACTGCTTATAGCCCATTGAGTTGCTCACGGTGGTCGTTAAACCTCCAATCAAAAAAAAAAAAAAAAAAAAAAACAGAAAGTCACCGGCATGTTCTTTGAACCACTTTTTGGCGATTCCTGCAGTGTGATATGGCGCATTATCCTGTTGGTAATAGCCATCACCAGCATTGAACACAGTTGCCATGAATGGGTAAACTTGGACAGCAACGATGTTCAGATATCTGACAGCTGTTAGAGAGTGTGCTATTGGGATGATGAGGTCTGAAGCGCCTCAAGAAAAGATCGCACACAGCACAACAACGCCGCCGCCTGCCCCTTTCATCTCAACAGTGAATCCAGGTGCCATAGCTTCAGTTGGTAATCAGCGTATCCGTGCTCGGCCGTCTACGTGATGCACCAGCCCACTTTTTTCCAATCATCCACGGTCCAATCTCGATTATCTTGGGCCCATTTCATGCTATGTTGGCGATGACGTGCAGCGAGCATGGGGGCCTGCCTGGGTCTTCGGCTACGCAAGCCCATGCGCAGAAGGCTGCGATGAACTGTGTGCTTTGACACATTGCCCTGATCACCACTGTTGTAGCTGAGGGTGATTTGTCGCACTATGGCGTTGTGGTCGCTGTGAACAATGCGCGACAATCTCCGCTCCCCTCTGGCATCAATGAGCTGCGGACGACGGTTCATCGTTTGGCCATCTGTGCACCACTTTTGATACGTACTCACCACAGCGGCACGTGAACCACCAACAAGCCGCAAAGTTTCCGAGATCGGAGTTCCGAAGCGCTGCGCCATCACAATTTGTTCTTTATCAAACTCCGATAAATCAGCAGCTTTTCCCATTCTGACTTCGAACACTCTACTAACCGAAAGCCTGTTCTCGGGTTGTATAAATTCTGCTCTATGAACTTCACCTTCGCCACCTTTCGGTCTCCAGGCGCGCTCATTTCTCTAGGCTCGGGGTGGTCATAATGAAATGACTCATCGGTGTACACTTAATAGACAAAATATTAGAGATGGAATCCTGGTGAGACATGGATGTTATGTTTGTTTTACGGCACTGGCTCGTTCCCTTCCCTGGAACCAGTGAGTGACCCTAAGTTGTGGACGGGCGACTGCTTATAGCTTATTGAAACCCCGTTTTGTTTTGGTTGAAGATTTAACGACTTATTAAAAGTAGTTAAACCTTAAATAAAAAAAGAGGCATATAATACTTTTTAATTAATATATTTACTGCCTTTTCATGCAATCAATGTTCGTACTAAATCCTTTTTTGAAGTATGTGTTCTTATGCCCAAAAACTTGTGACCATCTGTCTTTTATACTTCCAGGCACCGAAGTTAAACGCCGGTTTCTTGATTTCGAGTGGAATGTGCGTATCAGGTGTTTGTGCGATTTTGTTTGGGTAAGTTAAGTTTCGCAGAGCAAAAAATAACTTCATCTCACTTTTATCAAAACTTCTCAAACATGCAAATCAGAAGACTATATTTTAAAGCTATATTTATTAAAAAACAGTTAACACCTATTTCTGTTCTCGTAAAAAAATATAATAATGGGTGTGTGCAAAAGTTCTACCCGTTTTTGTAAGAGATGCGAATTGCGATCGGAGTAGTTACGTCACATATAACACTGCGATGCCGAATTTTTGGGCAATAAAGCGTGGACTAGTAGGGCATGTAGAGGCACTATGTTTGTCCGAGTAGGTCATTCGTAATGGAAATCACGGACAGTGTAACATGGCATACGATAAGGAGCACATTAGACATTGTTTACTGTACGAGTTCCATAAAGGCAGCCGCAACATCTGTCAAATGTATGGGGAGGATGCAGTTGATGATAGCACATGTCGCCGTTTTTTGTTGTTGTTTTTTCAGAAATTCCGGGACAAGCCATAACAAATGACCCACATCCAACAGTTCAGGAATTAGCGGAAACGTTGTCGGTACACAGAAAAACAGTGGAAAGACGGATGCATGTACTTTGGTTCATCGCCAAGTTCGATAACTGGGTTCCGCACCAGCTTTCCGCAAAGCGACGAGAGGAGAGAATCCGTACCTGTGTTTCTTCGCTTTCTCGTCACATAAATGAACTGTTTTTTGGGGCGAATTGTAATGGGTGATGAGAAATGGGCACTATACCGTAATGTAAAGCGTCGACGGATGGTGTGCCAAGGTGCGGAGCCTGCTCCATCGACCTCAAAAGGAGGACTGCATCCCAAAAAGGTTTTGTCGGGTGTTTGGTGGGATGTCCAGGGAATAATCCACTGGGAGGTGTTGGCACCTAACCGAACGATAAATGCTGACCTCTACTGCCAACAGTTGGACAGATTGCGAGAACAACTGACATCGAAGAGGCCAGCCCTTGCCAATCGCAAAGGCGTGATTCTTCATTGTGATAACGCCAGACGTGATGCTGCTTTAATCTCTCGGCAAAAATTACCGGACTTTGATTGGGAAGTGCCGGCGTATTCCCCTGACATGACACCAACGGACTACCATCTTTTTTGATCATTACAGAAAGCCTTCGCTCTCCAAACTTTCAGTGATGTGGACGATGTGAAAACGGCATTGCATGACTTGTTTTTCTGGCGTGGGATTCACCTACTCTCAGACAGATGGCAAGAGGTCATACAGAATGATGGCAATTATGTGGAATCCTAGGTACGTTATTTGTTGTGTTCTCCTCCTTTCTTTGTAGCCTACAAAATTGGGATAGAACTTATGCACACACCGAATACATCGTAGGCCATTTATACGTTGAAATAGTTTCGTGAAGTTTACAGCGTAAACAACAGAGTCGATTGTTCTTTATAAAGCATTATAACAACCGGTAGGTGAGACCGAGCAACTTTAAAACAGCGAGAGATAAATTTAATGCACTTTATGCTTAATTCAACTGTTATTTTCAGTGCCCACTATGTGAACTAGTAAATGATACATGAAATATAAACAACAATCAGTTGCGCACGTACTGTGAGCAACTGCAAACAATGAACATGAAAATAAGTTACTACGTGATTTAGTTTTACTTGATGGTCATGCAAATGTTTTGCTAGCAAACTATTTGGTCTCTCGCAAAATTTCGTAGTGAGCAAAAAAGATGAAATCTTGCACTGAGTGTAAATGACTTCTGCCTCACGCAAATCTGCGACCTTTTAGCTTCTTCTTCAACCCACTGAAAATGTGAAAGTCACAAGGCGATAGAGCCGGACTTAGGGAGGGTGTGCAGGTTTCTACTTGAACTTCCGCAGCGTTTCCACAGTAACATCCCTATGGAGTCGATCACTGACGTGAAACAAGATGATACTCCTCGACAATAAGCCACAGTACTTGTTCGTGCTTGCCCTGCGCAGATGTTGCAGAGTGGCACAATAGCGGTCAACATTGATCGTCTCCGGATGTTCTGCATATTCGATCAGAAATGGCACCTCACGAAAAAAAAAAAAAAAAAAAGAAATATCAGCATTACCTTTCCAGCGGAGGGAGATGTTCTTGGCCTTCACTGATGGTGGCGATTGAGGATGCTTTCACTGCAGACTTTGCCGTCGTGTTTCAGGTTTTCAGGCTCGTAGTGATGGCAGCAGGATTCATCTCCGGCAACAATGCGATCCAAGAACTCATTTCCGTCGCGGTGATACGGCAGCAGATGTGTCAATGCGGTGCCTGGTCTCTGCTTCTTCTGCTAATCGCTGAGAACCTTCGGAATCCAATGAGCGCAAAGGAGCCAATAATTCAGATGTTCATGAGTCATGGTGTGTACTGTGCACCGAGCCTTGAGTGATGTTCACACTTGCGGTCAACTCATCAATACTCCGGTGCCGATCTTTTCTGATCAACGCATCCACTTGTGCTAAGGTGTACGGCGTGATAGCACGACGGCATTGTCGCGGTCACGGGTCGTCGCTGCAGCGTTCACGTCCTTCCTTGAAGCGTCTGCTTCATCGCTTCACTGTGGCCAATAAAGTGCAATGCTCACCATAAATTGC
This sequence comes from Macrothele yani, assembly GCA_039090855.1. NCBI lineage: Eukaryota > Metazoa > Arthropoda > Arachnida > Araneae > Macrothelidae > Macrothele > Macrothele yani. The sequence goes on from CM077011.1 coordinate 155,330,988, forward strand.
GGACATGCAGCACAAATGTCGTGTTGTGAAACACTTTCAGCCGTTAAACAGTCTTTCAGGAGCGTCCATTGTGATACAGGCCCGTGTTCAAACCAATACAACTCAGATTCCACAGTACCTCTCCTCACAACCGTGCCTCGACTCAGGGCTCTAGAAACAAGGGCTGACTCATACAGCAGATTTCAGTTGTCCGCGGAAGTTGCAGCTGGTGACGTAGCTGGGATGCATCGCTGAGTGTTTGGAATCGCGTTTGCTTTGCTCTGTGGCGGGAACTCTGATGATAAATACAACTACTGAGCTGACGAATATGAAACAAAATGGTGAAATTATTTAAAGAAACAAAAGGAGTAAAGCAGAATATATCATTGATTGTTCCTTTTTTTTTTTTTTTTTTTTTTTTTGATTGGAGGTTTAACGACCACCGTGAGCAACTCAATGGGCTATAAGCAGTCGCCATTGATTGTTTCCTCCTTTATATATATGTGTATTACTTCCATCAAACGCGAAAATAATGCTTTTTGTTAATAACAAGGCTTTGGCTTTTGTAATTTTTTGTGAAACGTTTCGGATATTCAGGTGTCCATTTAATTCGACTTTTACCCTCTACAAGAGCGGTTACCTGTGTTTTTGTAAGTATATTTCGAAAGCATTTGTCATTTTTTCTTTTTCAATTTTTGATTTTTTGGATTTTGTTTTTTTACCTTAATTTTCAGTTCTCTGATTTGTTTCAATCAAAACCGGCGCGAACAATTTCATCTTCTGGCTTTGCTAGAAAAGCTCTTTAAAATATCTTTTTTTTTTTTTTACTGTTTTCAGAAAGTTAGGCTCTTTTTTTTTCGTTGACAAATTTGTCATTTAAAAAATTTACTTTTTTTTTTTAACATGTCGCATTTCGCGCAGAAAATTTATCTCTTCATCTGATGCAGGTTGAATCGGGGCCACATTTTCTGCAAAAGACCTTTCTTTGGGACTAAGATTTTTAAATCTATCAAAAGCATCATGCAGTATTTTTCTCCTTCTTTGTCTTTCACCTCTTGCATCGACAATTTCAACGTTTGATCTCGGTAAATTGACTGTTGGTATAGCCGACAATTTCAATACCTTTTTCATTGGTTAACCAAGCAGGCGGTTCATCATATCGTCTTCGTACTTACTATTTAAAAAGTGCTCCCTGCATATCCTGGCATTTTTCAAATAAAAAGAATCTGCTCTGCAACACCTGTTAACCCAGTATTTTGTAACTACTGGGTAGTTTCGTGGGAAACAGTGAAAACTTATGTTTCACCCTTTCGTATTCCCGCAGGTATTTCGGCACGTAGCAACAGCGCAAGAAGCCATTGTACGAAACGATGTACTAAAGAAATTAAATAAAAAAATTCGATGTCAGAAATACAACCAAATAAACAGCAGATAACTAATGCGAGTGCAACAAACGTGAGTTAACAGCATCCACCGAGCGCTTTACATCGCACACTGACAAGTGACATGCATCCCCGTGACGTCACTGAGCTGCCGAGGACCACTTCAACGATCAGAAACACAAAGCGATGAACCAGCCCCTGTTTACTATAAGCCCTGGCCTCGACTACTGAACTGATACAGGACCTGATAGACGACTGCGTCCTACAAACACGTGTCAAGGTCAGCAGGCACAACCATTCTGCCGCGGGGAAGGCTGGCTCACTTTCATTTGACTCGCCCTTATACAGGGTGTCCCACTCGCTACCGAACCCGACGTTTCTTTAACAACATTAACACCAATGACGATATTGCAATGAAATTTGTGGTGGACTTACCTCGTTTCGTGCGAAATGTGATAACATCACAACACGTGCTGGAAGTGGCCACCATTTGCGTCCAGACAGCATTGAACCCGGCGCGCCATATTGTGGAAAGTCCTTGCCAGTACGTCCGCCGTCAGTGCCTGAATTTCTTCGGTGATGTTTGTTTTCAAGCCATCTATGGTTCCCGGTTTCTTTTGGTAAACTATACTTTTTAGATATCCCCATAAAAAGTAATCAGGAGGCATCAGATAGGGCGAGCGCGGTGGCCATAGACCCTTCGAAATGTCGTGGTGCCCAAAAAAGGACTGAATTTCGTCCAAACTGGTGTGTGATGTGTGTGATGTCGCTCCATCATGCTGCGAATATCCAGTGTTCTTCGTCGTCCAATTGATTTACAAAGATGTTGAAGATTTCCATATATTTAGCTGTTGTGATGGTTGTATCGAAGAAGATGGGACCAATTATACGGCGCTGGGTCATTCAACACCAAACATAAATTTTCTGTGAACGAAGCGGTTCTTCATGTATCGCGTTGGGATTTTCACTGGCCCATGTACGGGAATTTTGAGAAGTGACCTATTCGGACAGGTGAAACCACGCCTCGTCCGAGAATCACGTGTAGTCCAGAATGCCCGGGTTTTCCTTAAGAAATGTCTGAAATCATCGACAGTATGTCACTCGTTTCACGTGGTCAGGCTCTTTCAGTTCGTGGACCACGGAGATACGATACGCACGAAGCTTCGCTTTTTTCACAGCACGCTGACAAGTGCTTTTGGACAACCCTGTTTTCTATGACAGTTGGCCAAGTGACTTCCTTGGAGATGCAAGTAGTCTGCCCTTTACATTCTGGATCGTTTCCTCGGACATTTGTGGACGACCTCCTGCATGGTCGTCTAATAAAGTCAGTCCTCTTGGTTTCCAATTTCTTCAACAATGCCCAAATGGTGGACTTGATCGGCGGATGTCTGCCTGCAAACCTCTCCAGAAATTGCTGTTGACAAGACTTTATCGATCCTGTTTTCCAATAAGTGCGAACAATAAACACTCGGTCCTCCAGAGTATACCGATACGTTTTCACACGTACGCGAACAGCCACGAGCACGAGCACTCACTATGAACAACCGTATTGTGTAGACACGCTCAGCGAAATGGCGTAACAAAGCAGCAGAGAGGCGCGTCCGGCTACCTGGCGGACTGCTCCTCAGTGGCGCCACACTTAGGAATGTGTCTGCCACTAAAGAGCACTTCGGCTGACTGACGGACAGCGTCGGGTTCAATGCTGTCTGGGCGCAAATGGTCATCACTTCCAGCACATGTTGTGATGCCATCACATTTCGTACGAAATGAGGTAAGTCCACTTCAAATTTCGTTGCAATATCTTCATTGGTGTTAATATTATTAAAGAAATGCCGGGTTCGGTAGCGAGTGGGATACCCTGGAGTTTATGCTCAACACTAATGTACCGAACCGTGAAAAGGCTGTTTTTGACAATGATAGCAGTTGTCGCCTCTAATAGGTATATGTACCATGGAATATACGAGAGTGGATCGAAAAGTAACGCACACTATTTTTTCTTTTTTTGGAAACGGTTTAATAGATCGACAAAACAAAACATACACACAGTGAAACTACATTCCTTAGCTATTTCTCCTTCCAATCAATGAAAAATTTCACTCTAACATACCGAGAGTCATCGTGCAATGGACCGTGTCGTAAATGGGCTACAACAGACCTGCAAGTCAATGCAAAATTTAACATTTGTATGCTGGAAGTCATAACCCATCGGACCGTGTCGTGAATGTGCTACAACATACCGTCAAATCAATGCAAAATTTAACATTAGTATGCCGTGAGTCATCATGCATCGGACCGTGTCGTGAATGGGCTGCAACAGCTGGCGAACATGTTGATTACCGAAATTGTCAGCGCTGAAAATGAAATCGCGCAGGGCTGGGAACATGTCGCTTGGAGGAGCGAATCAAGGTTTCCTCTGGGTCGTACGTATGGCAAGATATGAATTTGGCGCTAGCAAAATGAGGCCATGGAGCCATCCTGTTTAGATGTCAACTGTACAGTTTGATGGTGACAGTGTGGGAGTCTAGGTGATGCTTTCTGGTACGCATTAGGCCCCCAGATACCCATCAAAGGATATTTGTATGCCATGACGTATCTAAACATCATTGCCGACCAAATTCACCTCTCCAGGGCTTGAGTTTTTCCCGAAGCAGGTGGGCACTCACAGCAGCATACATCATGAACTCACAAGGCACATATTGTTACCTAATGATTTCAGGACCTACCGACAAAATTTCTTTGCTTCAGATGCCTGCACAGTTCCCGGATTACAACCCTATCGAGGATCTGTAGGATGAGATGAGACGGGCTGTTTGCTTCGAGAATGTGCAGCAGCCCAAGCAACTGCGTTTGCCAACTTGCCATATTCAATACGTATTCCCTTTACGAAAATCCAAAAACTGAAAACCTCCGAAATCCGAAACTTTTTTTCTCGAGCACCGACAGGAAATAATTCGCAGAGATTTCTTGAGTTTTCCGTCACAAATGAAAACTCAAGAAATTTCTGCGAAGGTATCTACGCCTCTCGACAGTTACGATACATGACCTCAGATATCCTGGGTGGATATCTGATGTCACATGTGTCTTACTTTTCCCCGTCAATAATGACGGGGAAAAATAAGATATGTAATTTTTTTAATAATCAGGTATTCTTTTTTTGTGTGACGTCCAAATGTGAAAGTACGTAGCAAACAGTAATACTATACTAGTGATCCGCTTTATTGGCGTAGGAAGTAGACACATAAGCATTTCCAAGCTTACGCACATCAACCAGATGGCTTTTTCAAGGAAGTTAGACAGATATCGACGTAGGAAATAGACACATAAGCGTTTCTAAGCTTTCGCACATCAACCAGATGGCTTTTTCAAGGACGTTAGACAGTTTCTGTCTAACTTCCTTGAAAAAGGCTTCTGGTTGATGTTTCTGTCTAACTTCCTTGAAAAAGGCTTCTGGTTCATGTTTCTGTCTAACTTCCTTGAAAAGGCAATCTGGTTGATGTGCGCTTATGTGTCTATATCCTACGCCAATAAATCGGATCATTAGTCTAGTGTTAGTATTTATTACTTAATTGGTGTACTGTTCCTCGTTATCAATTTGTGAAAGTACGTTTAATGAACATCACAACAATACCAAGGCAAAAAGGTTCTACGCCATACAGTTGTCACGTTCACGCGCTGATATAATTCGCAGTTTCCTTTCACGGAATACCTTCCCGAAAAAACGAAAAATTAAATGTGACGTCACAAATATTTCTTTCTCAGTTGATGCTATGATGATGACGTCACATAATTATATCCGGGAAACAAGTTCCATCAAAGTCATTGCAGGAGAACAGACTGGCAAAGAGCATGCTACTTCCGCATACATAGAAAGCCATCATTGAAGGGAGTAACTAGTGTGCTGACGTGTTTGCGCTAGTATTTCAGTTCTAAATCTTTAAGATTTTGATATATCCTTAAGATGAAGGTGTATGTGATGCGAAATTTTCCTATTTAGTAGTTTTTTCTCTTTTTTTATTTTTCTGCTTTGTGTATATGCAGGGTGTCTCAAAAATACACTGCAAGACTTCAGGAATGAGTTCCTCATAGGTAGATTAAAAAAAAATGTTTACATCAACATAAGTCCGGAAACGCTTGGTTTCCGAGTTATAAAGGTCTGTCTATGACACTTAACTGTTCACATTACCTTACAGTAATTGTTCAAAATGTCCACCTTCTGCCTCAATACAGGTCTCACATCGATGTCTCATGGACCTGCGAACACGCTGCCAAATTCCTGGCATGTGCCGTATTGTTTCATAACCTGCCACAATTCGATTGCGGAGAGTTTCCACATCTGCTACTGGAGTCTAATACACCAATGATTTTAAATGGCCCTACAAGAAGAAATCTAGAGGGTTTAAATCTGGTGAGTGTGCAGGCCAGGCAGTTGGTGAACATCTACCTATCTATCGACTAGGAAACGTTCGATTCAAGTAATTGCAGCTAGGTGGCTAATATGTGCGGGAGCGTCATCGTGCATAAAGTGTGCTTGTTGACTACTGATCAGTGGCGTATCGTCCAAGAAATCAGGCATGTTTTCCAGAAAGGTGTGGTATGCACGCCCCGTAAGTTTGTTGGGAAGCACCTGAAGCTCAAATAACTCATCACCAAAAACACCCACCCAGATGTTAATGGTTGAAACGCTGTTGGTGACGTGATGGAAGAATTGCATGTGATTTTTCCTCGCCTTATACATGCTGATTGGAAGTTTAGGATTCCGTCGCTTGTGAACTGGGCTTCATCGGTGAATATCACTAAGGCTGGAAAGTGAGGAGTTGTACCACACTGCTGCAAGAACCACTGGCAGAATATTACTCGCGCAGGGTAATCTGCTGGTAACGAGGCCTGTACCCATTGCAGATGGTACGGACACAGGTGTTGTTCTCGCAACACTCTCCAAATAGTCGAACGATGAACAGGCAGTTGCATTGCTAATATGCTTATACTGATTCCAGGAGTCGTATGCACAACATCCAAAATCTCCGCCTCTACTTCAGGGGTAGTAGATCTTGGTCGTCCTCTGTCGGCAGCACGAGATGTAAAGGTCCCATGTTCACAAAGGCGGCGGTGGATACTTTCAAACGTTTTCCTGTCTGGAGATCTTCGTCCTGAGAACCTTTCGTGGTACAAACGACTAGCCTCCAGAGCATTGCCATCCGCCAAACCGTACATAAAGTGCATATCCGCTTGCTCCTGATTTTGAGTACATGGTCGGAAAGGAAAGCCACAAGATTCTGTCAGTACCTTGTGACGAAGGAATTCATCCGCGGGAGATAAAATATTCCGGTAAATAACTGGGAAACCAAAACAGCCCTGAGTCACGTGATGTCAACAGTTAAGTGTCATAGACAGACCTTCATAACTCGGAAACCAAGCATTTCCGGACCTATGTTGATAACTTTTTTTTTCTTATCTACTTATGAGGAACTCATTCCTGCAATTTCGCCATGTATTTTTGAGACACCCGGTATATGACCAGCCACGATATAGCCTCGTATTTTCCTGCTTACTAATCTTTTTTTTTTTTGTTGTTTCTTTTTTTCTGATTTTTTTTTCTTTTTTTTTTTTTTTCGGATTTGAGCACTTGCTATTACAGTTTGGTTTAGGAAGTTCTCGGGTCGTACGTTAGCATTCCTTCTACGTAATTTCGGCAGTATGTCATGAATTGAATCAAGCATTCTTGCTTTCCGATAAGCATCTGCTCACTTCCAGCTCCCCCCCCATTCTTAGAAGGAGCTGCACGCTCAATTAGTCTCCGTCGTTTCAAAACCGCTAGCATTACCTTTGCCAGTCTATTCTCCTCCAACTAGCTCACACACCGTGCCGTGCACGTGTGAAAAAGCTGTGACTGAAATTTTTATAACACGAAACGTAAAATACATGTACATAACTATAATAAACGGTTGAATTATTAATGGGCAGTCTATGAGATAGGCCACCAACAACAAATTTTTGCAATATTCTCATTCAATCTTTCGCTGATTCCTTTTTATGAAATAAAATAACTCTGATTCCTTTTTATGAAATTACTCTGCAATTTTATTCCTTTTATAATATTACTCTGCAATGCGAAGAAAATTTAATTAAACACGACATAACACCTACGTAACAGAACAAACATCGCAGACAGTTGTTCGAGCACGTGCGTGTTGCCACAGATGAAGTCGTTGGCTTACTAACTTTATTTAATTTTTCGGTATTTCTCCTTGATTTTACGTGTCGTGCGATAGCGGTGAGCTTAGTTCAGATTTCGCCCACCGGATAAAAGCAGAGAGGGTTTGTTTCGATGCGCAGTAGTGAAGTCATTTTAAGCGCCTCGCGCATGACGTAGCTGTGGAGGCCAATTATTTGCTTCGATGGTTTGTTTACATGTGGTTACTATTAGTATAGTGGCTAGAAGAGATAGTGTGTTGTGCCCTTCTGCAGACGGGTTCCTAAAATTATGAAATCATAGAGGGCGCTTAAGACAGCTCCGATGCTATTGCTGTAAACTATGATCATAGATATACGCGTGCAGTATAGTAATTTGAGTAAAATTTTACTAATATCTTTTTTTTTTTTTCTGCATTTATACTAAACGTGATTAATGTCATGAATGGATAGGTATAAGTGAATATTCTTCCGAATGGTGTGTTTTGGGGAAGCTTGATCGATTTTATGCGGGAAATGTATAATCTCGCATTGAATATACTAGGCTGGTTAGTACAAATATATTACTGGACGCAAATTTTCTCCGTATTTATTGGGTGTTTTGCCCAATCATCGTATTTTTCTGATCATGTTGCAACTCTTTCCTCTGTCTCTACAGGACACAAAATGTTTAATTGGGTGGCACATGATACTCTACTTAGGCCTAATCTTCCCGTGATAAAGTTTACAGAACTTTGGAAAATAAAAAGAGCAACAACACCCAATTTCAATAATTTTAGACAAAATGCGATGATATACTATAAAAGCCTAAAACAAAACAAAAAGTGGCATACTTAACTAAATAATTACTGACTGGCGTCCAACTTTATTTAGGATAAGTAAAAAAAGATTCCTTCGATTCGCCTTGCCTCATCTTTCGGCACAGAAAATAGTTACCTTTTGTTTACAGGACATGTCCACTGTTGCATCTAGGTACGAAACACATTACATTCTCAACGTTACAATAATTGCTAGTATGTACATTTAATGACCGACCTAACAAATAAACCGGTCTTTTCAAACACGCCATAGAAAAACACACTAATATTTAGAAATCATAGCATCGAAACTCGCAGGAGCACCACCTAGCGGTTTTATGAAAAGACGGAACTAAAATTTAAACAGTGGGGTATCAACGCACGACACACTATTTCTTCCAGCCACTATACGATTAGTCTTGCCTTTATTTAATGGTATTTGATCAGTTTTTTGTGACCGAGAATGACATTTTTACTGTGACAGGGTAAAGATAACTATTGTGGCAACAAAAAAATTCGTTCTATTGATGTGTCTTTCAGTAAGTAGGGTGTACACCAAATTATACTCAAAATAGTATATATACTAAAGATCCGAAATTTCTTGGCGTAGAATACAAACTAAACTTTCCAAGCTTTCGCACATCAACGAGATGGCTTTTTCAAGGGAGGTAGACAGCGAACTGCAAACTGGATAATAGAACGTTTCAACACTTTGAACGCGGTGACTTGACTAGACAATAAATGAATAGGAGCAAACGTGATATTTCGAAGAAACGAGGTCACGTTGGTTGGGCACGCGGCACTATGGTAGAAAACTCAAGTGGACTACATTGTCTAGTCAAGTCACCGCGTTCAAAGTATTGAAACGTTCTATTATCCAGTTGGCAGTTAGCTGTCTACTTTCTTTGAAAAAGCCATCTGGTTGATGTGCGAAAGCTTGGAAAGTTTTATTTTTATTTGTATTCTACGCCAAGAAATTCCGGATTTTTAGTATAGTTATACTATTTTGAGTGTTGTGTGTTTGTTTACTCGAAAAACTTCACGACCCCACCATTCTGTTCTACTATTTCGTATAAGAACAATGCCTAATTGTTACATTGCTCTACTTTGTGCCCACCGCAGAATAAGAAAACAAAGGAGCTGGGATTATTTATCACGCATTCCCAAAAAATCAGGTGTTGAAAAAAAACGTGGCTTGTCAAATGTAAATGAAAAGATACTGTCAATGAGAAACATGCCAGAATTTGCTCTAAAAACATTTTACTGAAAATGATTGTGAACGTGATTTTTAAATACGTGCAGTAAAAGTCAAAATATATAGGTTGCACCACCGAAATTTTAGCGACTTTCGAAGCAAATTTCAAGCATAATTTCTATCCGAATTTTTAAAAATGGTTGTTATTTCGAGGTCGAAATGTAAAATGGAGATTAAAAAAGTAATGTCGTGTATAAAAGAAAGTCAACTACATTTCGGTAGCGAAAAGAAACAGATTAATTTCTGGTATAATTCAATACAAACCTTTGTTTTGTATCTAAATTTCGTGTCCCGTGAGCTACCTATGCGAATATGTAGTACTAGCGCTAGTTATTCGAAAAGATCGCGGAAATTTTTTTTTATATAAATTTCTTATTTGTTTTGGTAAAAATCTCAGGTCCCCACTGTGTTGTTTCACAAACGCATATGCAAACTGAACGTAACTCTATTATATTAAATTGTTCAGAATTCATTTTGAACTGGACATTTTTCTTTTCTTTAGTAATTGCGTGACGAAGTGAAAATTTTTAAATGGAGAAAAATTTTAGCTTTTGCTCATGTAAACTTTAAGTTCTCCTATTTGCCTTGAGTTACGTATGAAACTGTGTTTTGCTTCTGCTCCGTGCCTCCATAGTTGCGTCAAATGAAACAGCCAATCAGAGCGTAGATCGCTAATGGACTTATTCTCAGAGATATCTAATAACCTTGGCCTATTATAAAGGTTTTGTCTTTGGTTTCCACTCACTGAACACCTGCACGAAAACGCGTAAAGCTAAGCGCGACGTCACAAATATTTCTTTCTCGGTTGTTGCTATGGTGATGATCCTTTCTACTGCGTTACCAAAGTGGGGCAAAAGATGAAACGTTCGAACAAAGCAAATTATATTGTTTGCGATACCCGATAGGCAAATACTACAAAAATCGAGAAAATCAGAAATCCGAGGTATCTCCGACACCCAAGCATTTCGGATAAGGGATATTCAACCTGCATAGATTGAAACAGTGAGCTCGTAATTATAGGAATTTGGCTTAAGAATTGAATGAAGATGCACGTGCATTTGCATCCTATTTGTTAACTCTGTGTCACTTTGCATTAATTCTGATATTTGTACTTTCTGCCGTATGTTTTACGCATTAATTTTGGTGAACAGTGTTCGTCCGTATATTACAAAACTGATTCAGTGATATGTGACCACACTATTTTAACTGCAGTGTTTTCTTGACTTTTTTTTCTCCAGCTTTCTGGTATTTGCATCTCCTGGAATACCTTTTATAGCTACTGCCTTTGCTGTGCGTTCAGTGGATGCTCTCGGAGTGTCGGCGTTTGCTACCACAGCCTTTGCAATTCTGGCCTGTGAAATACCAGAAGATATCGGATGGGCAACCGTAAGTGCCGGAGTTACTGTCACCTCTATGTTTTAGTGATGCCGTGCGCAATGCTTTAAATTTATGTTTAATCTGCATAGTTCTCATAAAAGATTTAAATTTGATCACATTCAGTCACAGCATTTGTCATTTTCTTGTAGGACTTCCGTCCACAGTGAGTAGAGTTTAGGTCCCAGCCACCTACAGCGAGATCGCCTTTTGGGCAGGACACAGAAACGGAAGAAATGAGTGCAAGTCTAGCGACTTTGACAGAACAGTTTGTAGTGAGATTAGAGTACAGTAGATGGCGCCACCGTACAAGTACGATGTTGCACACAGAAGGGTGAGAAAATTTCAGGGGAGGTGGCATAGGAAAGGATACCCATTTAACCAGTGGGTCCAGCCTGGGGGCTGTCACTTAATGTGCTTGTCTGATGCACGGCGAATATTCAGCGATTGTTAGCAAATCACACCATCTCTGAAAGATCAGCCCACGTTCGAACCGGAGAACCTTACATCGATAGTCTGACTCGCTAACCACTAAGCCATCCGCGGCTTCATAAAAGATGTTTTCTTCGTATAAGGACATATAGCCGGTGTAACTTGGGCTAATAAGATTAACTTTAAGATCAACAGGCGAATTCAATTGGAGGAATGACAATACCTTGCAGCGTATACCCAAGTGTCTTCTCACGACAGTTGGGAATTACAAACGATGGAGATCTTCCGCATTCAGTGCTATGGAGATTTGATGCTCTGTCTCCACTGTGCACTCACGTCCACAAGAACGTGATCAGAACAATGAATACTCGGTGGTCTGACTGCAGTGTTTATATATGCGCACTATTTCTTGCGCGTAGCCGAAACTTCAATTCCAGCCATGTGCGCTGTAGCATGACCTCAGTAATGGTCGAAATGGCGTTGTTGATCCTCAATTTCAGGTCATCGATGTCCTGCACTTTTGTCCGATACACGAAATCTTTCACATATCCCCATTCAGAAAAGTCCAGAGGTATGACGTAGGGGGAACGGGGTGGCCGTGCAATTGGACCATCCCGTCCAATCCACCTCTCATGGAACTTTGTGTTTAAAAAGTCCCGAACGTGCCGTCCCTAATGGAATATCACGCTTGGCGGAAGGTTCTCCAACTGTGGCACAACATACTCACGCAAAACATCCAGTTAAACATGTGCCGTAGCTGCTTTCTCACTGAAGAAAAATGGTCCAAGTACTCGGTTATGCATAACACTTCACCACACGTTCACTTTACGACTGTCTCTCGCAAGTTCCATAAACGTATGAAGATTTTCAGACCCCCAAATCCTGATATTGTGTCTGTTTAACTGCCCAGAGACATGAAAAGTTGCCTCATCCAGAAAGTGAGAAACTCGGGATCTTCACTCAGTCTATCCAGCATCGCTACTACAAATTCTTTTCGTCGTGGTCTATCGTTCGCCTCAAGTGCTTGTAACAGTTGCACTTTGTATGCATATAAGCGTAAATGTCTATGTAGCACCCTGTGTACCGTGGATAGGGGCATTTGTAGTTCTCCGCCAGCGGAACGAATGGACTTCTTCTGGCTTCGTGAAAATGAATCACGAACACCGTTTGATGTCTTCATTCGATGTTCGTGGGCAGCCACTACGATCTTGATCAAACACGGGCCCAGTCTTCGTTAATTTCTGGTGCCATTGGCAGATACTAGGACGAAATGGTGGGGTTTTCGCTATACTTAGTCCGGAAATGTCGTTGCGTTTGTGTATAAGATTTTTTTCGATGAACCAAGCGACGCACTGCGCTCTCTCTCTCTCTCTCTCTTGTGGGGAAATCGAGGGTGCTGGGAATGAAAAATTGCATCTTATAACGAATGTTCTGCAAGAGAATGAAATTTCCAAAATATTTTGAAGAGACAGCTGAAGACGGCGTAATTCAAGCGATGGTTCGTTAGCGTCAGCACAAAGGCTGCGAATTAGTGACGTGAGAAATGCTCCTCCAGATAGACGTATCGCTTGATGCGCTCTCCTAGCAGCTGTGCATTCAGGGATCCACCAAGGCTTCAGACGTCTTGGGAGCTTTGTGAATGTTTTTGGAATATTAATATCAGCTGCCTGAATAATACATTCTGTAACATCCGTAACAGCTGCGTCAACCGCCTCCTGGATTCCCATTGCAGAAGATATTACGGCGCACGATGTGAAGACCTCCCATCTCGCGCAATCCATCTTCCATCGAGGAGGATAAGAGGTGGAAAACGGAACACTCACATTATGATGAAGAACAATTGGGAAAATTGTCGCTGCCATGAAAGTCGTTACACACCGTCTACGACCAGCCGGCAGAAACCTATGGTGAGCCCAAAGTTAAATCAATCGCACTGAAACTTCTGGTTGGTTTGTGAAAGTAAGTGTCAGCACCGGTGTTAAAACGGCACAAAGAGGGTGAAAACAGAAGGTACTCAACCTACGGCCTTTGGTATTGTAATTGACATTTTCGCACAGAGGATTATAAGCGTTGAAATCACCCATGAGAAGAAAGGGAGTAGACAGCTGATCTACAAGGCTCTCAAGATCAGAAATGCTCACGTTTTCATCCAGCGGTAGGTAGGCACTACCGAAATTTAGAAGCACAGGCACGGATATACGAACTGCCACCGTTTGTAAAGTAGTTGACAGCGTGATGGGAGCTACCCGAACACTGTGTGGTACACAAGGAAAGCAACTTCCCCCCCACACACAATGTCACCTAAGACGTTGTCATTCCGATAAGCGATGTAGCTTCGAACTGAAAGCACGTCGGAAGGATTAAGTTTTGTCTCTTGTAGACAAAGGCACAACGGAGAGTATGACGAGAGCGGATGTTTCACATCGTCATGTCTTGCCCGAAAACCTCTATAGTTCCACTAAATAATTGAACCGATGGTTAAAAAGAAGTTACAAAGTATAAAATGAAGGAAACTGACCGCTCAAACGGGGTTAGTGTCCATCAATTATTCTTGTAATTGTTCCACTAGATGTGGAGGTGTTCTATCTGGTGGCAATATGGGACGGTGCCTTGTTCCAGAAATCTTGGACCTGATTCGCCCGACACTGAGTTTCAAAATTATCCATTGGTGAAGCAGTGACTTTTTTCTGCTTCCTTTTGTTGTCTTTCAAGGGGTTCTTTTCGGCGACGAAGTGATTGTCTCTCTGGAATTCTTAGAACGTGATTTTAGTGCCTCAAGTCCAGCAGCAGTGATGTCCTCCAAATCATAAGGACGCCTCGTTGTAATGTGGACCTCAGTATGGACAGCGGCAGTTGACTTCTAGACCGTAACGACCTGGGGTGACCTCTGGACATGATATATTTTCTGTTGCTTTTAGGCGCTGAATGGCCTGCTCCTGAGTCCACTTTGGACGTTTCTTAGAAGATGCCGCGTGTGCACCGTCACAGTTGATGCAGTGCTCCGAAGAAGCGTCGCAATCAAGCAAAGGATGACCAGTTGAGTCATAGCGCCCGCACTTTACTATGTTATGACATTATTGGATTAGGGATGCATGGCCGAACATCGAGTTTTATACACTGCTGGCCACCCAAAATGCAACACCAAGAAGGACACGAAATAGCAAAGCCAGATTTACTGGACACATAGCAACAGATACAAAGATGAAACGATTGAGCTTACATGCCCGTGCGACTTGCGGAACACGCAGACATCAATAGTTTGTGTGGCCCCCAAGGCTGGCAATAACGGCCTCTACATGCCGCGGCATTTAACGAAAGAGGCTTTGATGTGGGCTTGGGGCATGCCAGTCCAGGCTGCTTCCACACTTTGCCACAGTTCATCAGGCGTAGCCGCGGGTGGTGCTTGCCGGGCCACTCGGTTGCCGATCAGCGACCAGACGTGTTCGATGGGCGACATATCGGGAGAACAGGCGGGCCACGGCAGAAGTGACACCTGGTGGGCCGTGGAGAATTATTGCACAATGCGTGCCACGTGCGGGCGCGCATTGTCCTGTTGAAACGTGGCCGCTGGCAGGTCCTGCAGGTAAGGGAGGACTACAGACTCCAAAACGTTGGAGATGTAGCGGTGGCTGTTGAGTGCACCGGCGATGCGTACCAGAGGGGTGCGGGTGTCATATCCAATTGTTCCCCAAACCATAACGCCATGCGACGGACTGCTATGGCGATGCATAATGCAGGCGTCATACAGTCTCTCGCCGCGGTGCCGCCACACGCGGATCCGACCATCGTGGTGTTGCAGGCAGAAGCGGGATTCGTCGGAGAAGACAATGTCGTGCCATTCCGTAGTCCAGGTGTGGCGTTCAGCGGCCCACTGCCGCCGCACTCGCCGGGGGTGTAACGTCAATGGTAATCAGAGCAACTGGTGCCGTGCGACAAGTCCCCGCTCCTGAAGACGATGTTGAACGGTACGTGCTGACACAAGCTGTTGCGCAACACACCCTAATTCCTACGCTAACGTTCGTGATGTGGCGGTGCGAGCCGTCAATGCCCGCCGCACAACATGCCGGTCCTCTCGATCGGTGGTGTGCCGCAGCTGCGGCAATTACTCACGTCGGTCCCTCCGTCCCTCCTGCACCCACTGAATCCATACTGGCCTCACTGTGGCTGGATGACGTCCCACACGGGCGCCGATGTCTCGGTACGATAAATCGCTGTCGCGATAAGCCACTATTCGTCCTCTGTCGAACTCCGAAACGTGCTGGAATGACTACCGTATTCTGCGACGAGGCATCAGGAAGCTTCCCACGCACAAGTCCGGCAGCACAACACACTTCCACTACTTACACCCAGCCTTCTTTGCACCTTTCTTATAGTGCTTCTCGGTGGCGTGCCGGGAGCACATGATTTGCATATGCCCTGCAATGCTAATCGTTTGAATGTCCTCTCGCGGGCGACGCATGCATGCTGCGAATTTCAGGCCAATCGGATGCTTCCATCTTGGTGTTGCATTTTGGGTTTCCAACAGTGTATAACCTGCTTTGATGGAAGTAGACAGGGTTGAGGTTTCAAAGGTCAAGATAATATTGCGAGCTGAAACAGACTTCCCGTCTCGCTTAATAGCATTAATCGCACCAAGTTCCTCATCGTTACATTCATGCAAATCGCGGTAGATGACAAATTCTAGTATCCATGAGGTGTCACTTAAACCAAAATACCCAGCAGGACGGTGGTGTTAAGAAGTGTAGTACTATGCCTTGGGCTCAATGTTTCGATTAGAATATCTCCAGATTGAAGTTTTTTAACGCTCTTTCGAGAGCCAGCAACTGCTTGAAGAGCCTTTGTTAATCCAGAAAGGGCTCTTCGCACTGAGGGATTGAGAGTTGATCAAAAAATGGATGAATAAAAACAGGCTATTGCAATTTTCAGATACATATTTCTTTTTAGAAGAGATTGCCCATTTCTCCATACTACGCTTCGATTTAGAACCTTGGGAAACATTTATTGAATACATAAAGAAATGGGGAAATTTATCCTCCGACTTCCCTGCCCACCACCGAGCCCAACAGGGGAAAGTCGCAAGGCAAACTTACATGGACGCACGACACGGATCTAGGGTTGAGCGTCAGATATAATCAGTTTAAGGGTAGACATGCGCTTAGCGAGAACCTCGACTTTCCCATGTCTCGGTAACACCCCTTTGGCATGGTCACACTATACCAAGAGTCCCCCCAGTCGTACGTAACGACAAGTCGTTGGAAGTGGGATAGCAACTTATAACGAAGTGAATTTCTCCGTCATTTTTATCCGCGCCGGGGTTCGAACCCGGGTCCACTCATTCCGGAATAAGTTGCTCTACCAATTAAGCTACGCGGACGATTGTTCTGATTCCTATCTGCCTTTATGTCGTGTGCGTCCTGCTGGCAGGTACGTCACATCTCCTCTCCTGGTACGTTACATCATCTCCCCCTTCTTTTTCTTTTTTTTTTTTTTGAAGTGCTGCTCATATTTTTCCTATCTCGCGGTGTGGAAATAACATCACACCAATGCGAGATTTTGAACGGTCGGGTCATCCGGATAGTTCGGGCGCCATTATAACGAAGTGAATTTCTCCGTCATTTTTATCCGCGCCGGGGTTCGAACCCGGGTCCACTCATTCCGGAATAAGTTGCTCTACCAATTAAGCTACGCGGACATTTTATTCTGATTCCTATCTGCCTTTATGTCGTGTGCGTCCTGCTGGCAGGTACGTCACATCTCCTCTCCTGGTACGTTACAAACTCAATGGGCTATTAGCAGTCGCCCGTACCTAATTTAGGAGGTCACTGGTTCCAGGGAAAGGGGAGATCCAGTGCAGTAAGACAAACACAGCACTCGTGCCTGTCCGGGATTCGAACTCGCACCCATCTCGAACGAATGGTCATAATCCGTAGCTCAGAGCACTGCGCTTCCGGAGCGGTCCAACAGATTTCATTGACTAGAAGTTTGTTAGTTCCCAACAGCCGGTTTAGGACGAAGCAGGAGGTAAACAGGAGTGTTGGTAGCTGTTGGCAACTACACCATGGCCACCACAAACCTCAGCCTCAGCATCCCCTTTTCCACCGTACAGATCACCGCACAAGGCAAATGTGCAGGTAGGTGTAGGTAATTAGCCCGGAAAACAAAGGGCGAACAAAAAAAGGGGGGTAAAAGAAACAAAAAGAGAAACTATACACCAGCGCAGGCGCATAATCTGAAACTCTGGAACTTATAACCGAAGTGGGTGCGGGTCAAGAATACAACACAAAACTTAACAAGAAAGATGACACCGAACTTCCGGTTGTAATGAGAACGTCTTTTGAATGCTTTCCGACGTGAATAAAATTTATCAAAGCCATCCATTGTCAACGAAAACGGTTAGAAAACAAAAATCAATCGGCTTTCTACAATCGATAAACATCTGGAAAGAGAAACAGCTACTTACTTCCACAAGCGGCTAAAAGCGTGTTACGAAAATTAACAAGTTGTGCACAAAATGTTCCTCATAGTAGAAGGAGTATCTGAGATAAAGAGATTTTCAAATCGAACAGTTAAAAAAAGAAATATAGCAGAAAACGTTATTTAACTTTACGCCTTCTAGCGAAAGAATTTTGCATAATGGAAAAGTTGAAAATAAGCCAAAAATATTCTTCATGGAAAAAGCTATGCTAAGGCGAAAGAATTATTTAAACGTCTCCTGAAAGCACAGTTCGCGAGGAAAAGGTTTTGACCTTTACGTCCTCTAGCAGTAAAACTCTGCATTAGTTAAAGATGATAATGTTACCCATCTTAATTGTATAGAATGGCATATAATAAAAAAATTCTCAATAGGGTTTTTAGAAGCGGCGATACAGCTTCAAACAGAAATACGGGAACGGCCAGCTATCGACAGAACTGTGGACTACAAAATTTCTCAAACATAATCCTATACTATACCACAAGGTAAATGGAACCTAGTGATCAAAGAATTTTTGAATCCCACATTCGGAAGCAGAAATACTGGGAAAAACAGATGAAACATTTGCGCCCCTGCCGCCAAATTGTGCCTTATTTTGGGAAGAAAATACACACAACAGGTTTTCATAGTTGGTAGTATCAAACAGAAAAATATTTTTTTCAATCGGGCTTTTAGTCCCGCAGATATTGGTGTAAACGGAATCTTGGACTTGCGCCCTCTAGTGGCCCACTTGGGAGTTAAGAAAAATTTGAAATTGTATGAAAATATTTCGCACCAGAGAAGATCTTCGACAAAGAAAAGTTTTGAAATCGGACATTTAGAAGCAGAGTTATAGACAAAAATAAGATATACGTCTATGCCTTCTGGCAGAAAAGCCATCAACTATTTTAAGCAGAAGGTATTCTCAAAAGGTTTTCCGAGATGAGAGGTATCGGTCCACGAAAGAAGTTTTTGCATCGAGTTTTCAGAATCTCAGATTTTGCTGTTAATGAAGCAGAAGCAGAAATAAACACTAATGCCTCCTGGTGGCCAAACCATTCTTCGCCAAAAATTTAAAATTATAAGCATTTCCCATCTAAAGCTGCATCCGATGCAGGAAGGATTTTTTAAATCGGACTTTTAGAAACAGCGACATCGGAGAACACGCAATTCGATACATTTCTTGAAAAAAGAAACTGGACCTAAAAAACGGTATTCGTTATAAATGGTATCGAAAGGAAGAAAGATTTTTTTCAATAGGATATTTAGAAGTAAATATATGGAATAAAATGTATTTTGAATTCGATATAATCTGAATTTGCTCCCTCTAGCGTCGAAGTTGTGCATCTGCAAAAAAAAAAAAAAAAACCCTGGATTGCAAGGACCATCGTTCTCACATTTCAAGCTCCCCAATGCAAAAAGAATTTTTCAAATCGGATTAACAATTGCAGAGATATGGTGTCCACAGACAGACGGACGGACAAAGTGATAACACAAGCACGATCGTTTTTTTTTTACAAAGGACGTGCTATAAAAGGGAAACATCATACAGCATAAGTAAGCTTAGGCCGTGGGATTGCCACCTCCCATCAACTGGATGAAACCGCGGTGAATAACCGCCCAAAGGCAAGAAAATAAGATTATTCGTCACATTGTAGTGACACTTGAGTACACGTCAAATTTAGTGGCACTTGCGTACATGTCAAAGTCCTATGTTCGGGGAAAATTATATGTTTTTTAAATTATCCCCGAACAACACTGTGACCCATATTTTGAATGATTTTAACTTTTATTCACACTTTATCCAGGCTTAGGACTGGCAGCACCTGTGCTGGCGTGTTTAAAAGTTGTAGGCGCCTTTTTTTTTATTTATTTAATTTTCTTGTAGGCGATATCCGCCTTTTATTCATTTCATTTTTTAATTTTTAATTGTTTTTTCGTTATAGATATTTCAATTCACTTTTTCAAAATTTACTCTAATTTAGCAATATAAGCTAAAGATTTCAAACACTTTTTTACATCTTGCGTAATTTCGTAATGTGTCGCTCTACGCAAGAAGTGTTTGAAGACTTTAGCTTGCATTTCTAAATTAGAATTGCAGAGATATTGTGTCCACAGACGGACGGATGGACAAACCGAAAACGTACACACGATCTGTTTTACAAACTACGTTCAACAAATATTATCTTACACGGCGTGGCAAATGTCCTTCGCTCGCCCCTGTTTGGATGGATGGAGGGCTTTTCGAAGAAACAATACAATTTTAAAGAGCAATACGCCATTGTGTCTCAAAAAGAAAAGTGTTTAATCAATGTATCCTTCGAGTTCTTACATATGAAGCAGAGACATGGATCTTAACTAAAAAAGACATAGAAAGGCTGCAGACAACTGAAAGAAGCATGGAGAGATACATGCTTGGTGCAACCAGAAGAGATGAGAAAAGGAACTCATGGATAAGGAAAATGACAAGAGTTGAAGACATCATGATCAGAGTAAAATCCCTGAAAAGGCAATCGGCTGGACATGTTGCCAGAAGAACGGACCTCCGACGGATAACCGAAATTCCAGACTGGATTCCAAGGGACAAGAAAATACCCATAAGAAGACTACATTGGAGATAGGTGGATGAAATTCGAAAGCATGTGGTGGAGACTGGGGCAAGACAGACCGTAGTGGAAGAAACTTGGTGAGATCTCCATTCATCCAGCAGTAGATTGATAATGGTTGATGATGATGATTAAATATACATATATTTTCCTGAATTTGACGATAAAAAATTACATACAACGATTTTTTTTTTTTCTGAATTTGACGATTAATCCAATTTTCCCTCCTAAATTTTGTCGATAAAAGAAACGTTTTATTTCGCTCAACGAAAATCAGGACAAACATGAATTACGGAAAACATGAATTGGGGAAAACGCGAATCAAGGCAAAGGAGAATTAGAACAAACTTGATACAGTAAACGCTTTTAGGGAAAACTTTGATACGGACAAATGTGTTTAGGGCAAACGTGAATTAGAGGAAACGAGATTTAGGGGAACCGAAATTAGGGGAAACAAAATTAGGGAAAATGGGAATTCGGGTAAAAGCGATTTCGGGGAAACGCCATTGGGGTAAATGTGTTTAGGGCAAATGTGAATTAGGGGAAACGAGATTAGGGCAAACGAAATTGAGGGAAATGGGAATTCGGGTAAAAGCGATTTCGGGGAAACGCCATTGGGGTAAACGTGATTAGGGGAAACGGGTGTTCACCACTTCATCGTGATCCGATCTCTCAGTCTCAACACCGCTCCTCGTTCGGAGGAAGCCGCCCCGTAAAGAGCCGAAATCGAGCACCCATGTTGGGGTCAGTTGACAGGCACTATCTTGGTGAAATCAGAGGAAGGGGGGGGAGGTGAATTCCTCCTTCCTTGGTTTCTCGTTCCCCCACAGCAACAATGTCCAGTCGAGTCACTTGTTGATGTTCCTGGAGATGCGGGTGGCCTAGTGGGCAGCGTTCGTGACTCCCACGGAAAGGGCTTCAGGTTCGATCCACTAAATATCCGCCGTGCGTCGGATGGGCATGTTAAGCCGTTAAACCCCGGGTACTGGCCCCCCGGTAATACATAAGGGCGTCTTCCTTCCCCTTTCTATTTCGCTTCCGCGTCACTTTCCTATCGGGCGCTCTAGCCCAAATCTCCTAGTTTCCTATTTCTAAGGGTTGTTTAAGACCTGGGGTCAGACACTCCCTTCCTAAAATCCTCTACATGTGATCATATGATGTTCCTGGAGCGCCTGCGAAGTTGGGAGGCTCGAATCCGGTTAACTTTTTTTTCTTCAACCGGTTCCATTGACTTTGAATTTGAATAATTTTGATAAATTTTATTCGCCTCGAAAAGGATTCAAAAGAAATTTAAATTTCGGTGTCGTCTTTCATTCCAATCGAAATTTTGGTGTTGTCTTTCTTGGTTTTTCTGAGTTTTTTCTTTTTTTTTTTTTTTTTCTTTTAATGATTTTCTTTTCAACTGATCACTGATACTTTTCAACCAAATGTAAATTCGTAGCGTAAATTAAATAGCTGTTTCTATTTCCTGATGTTTTATCGATTGCAGAAATCCGGTTATCTTTATTTCCAACCTGTTCCATTGACTTTGAAACTTTGAATAACTCTGATAAACTTTATTCGCCTCGGAAAGGATTAAAAAAAACGTGCTCATTACAATCGAAGTTTCGGTGTCGTCTTTCTCGTTTTTTTATCTCTCTCTCTCTCTCTCTCTCTCTCTCTCTCTCTTTGTAATGATTTGCTTTTCAACTGAATACTGATACTTTTCAGCCAGATGCTAATTCGTAGCGTAAATTAAGAAAATAAATATAAAATATGTTGCATTCGCAAATTCTGATTTTTATTTCTCTCTAGTGAAAACAGTGTCATTTCTTTTCAGGCATTGACAGAAGCCTCTTTATCATGCGGAATGGCCATTGGACCAAGCGTGGGTGGCTTTATATACGAGGTGAGCTCTTGATTTCGGCAAATCACGGTTTCCAAAATTTTCTTTACTTTCTGAAACTTCCTAGACACTACAGCTATTAAAGAGGCGTAAGTTTTAATCGGTGATAAGTTTTTAACACAGGGACTGATGTACGCAGTCGAGTCACATTATTGTGACCACCTCCTACTTTTGACATCAACAGCGCGTAGCTAATGAAAGAAGCCCCTTATCGCGAGCTGGCTTGGAGGGTATATCAGCTGTGTTGTAGGCATTCTGAAAACATATCACTCGTTGCTGTCATGGATAAAAGGAGCGATTTATCAGATTTGCAAAAAGGGATGACTATCGGCTTACGGGCCAAGGGTGGCAGTATTTCTGAAACAGCGCAGTTTGTGAACTATTCGCGTGCTGCAGTGGTTAAAGTGTATCGTGATTGAAGAAATGGCAGCATTGTGAATAAGCGACATGGAAACTGCGGAGAACCACGTGCCATTGATGTGAGTGGTGATCATCGGCTGCGAAGGTCCGTGAGGGCCGATCGACACGCTACAGTGGAGCAACTCACAGGCCGAATGAACCAGTGGGCTACCAGAAGTGTGTCTAAAACGATAGTTCAGCGAACCCTGCTGCATATGGGGCTCCGACGCAAACGGGTGGTCACTGTACCTATGCTAACGAAGATGCATCAGCAGCAAAGACTTACATTTGCACGGCAGTATCGGAATTGGACCTCCACTGATTGGCGAAGGATTGCCTTCTCCGATGAGTCACGTTTTCTGCTTCATCGAACGGATGGACGTTGGCGTATAAGGCGAGAAACATCGGAGAACAAACACTCTTCAACCCTGGCTGGAAGAACGCAACCTGGTGGCGGCAGCGTTGTGATTTGGGGAATGTTTTTGTGGCACTCCCTGGGTCCACTCATTCCTGTGGAAGGCACTACGGACCGAATTCGTTACGAATCTTTCCTTGCAGACCATGTGCACCGACACATGCTGATTGTCTTCCCTGGAGCTGATGGGATCTTCCAGCACGACAATGCGACGTATCACACAGCTAGAAATGTCCGAGAGTGGTTCACGATGAAGACTTCAAAGTACTTCCCTGGCCCCCTAATTCTCCAGACTTAAACCCAATTGAGCATCTGTGGGACCACCTCGATCGTGTTGCACGCTCTATGGATCCTCCACCACGCACCCTCCAACAGCTGTCAGATGCACTGCAGTCAGTATGGCTCCACATGCATGTGAACATCTTCCAGCACCTTATTGAGTTACTCCCAGCCCGTCTAGCTGCTGTCCGCGCTGCACACGGTGGTTACTGTGGATGTTAGCTGGTGGTCACAATAATGTGACTCGACCGTGTATAATTAAATATGTTTTCAATTTTTCGTGCTAAGACGGTGTACAGGGTTATTGAACTGAAGTTGGGAACGATCATTATTCATTATTGAAGAAATTAGGGTGTATTTCCATAAAAAATTCAAAACCGATCGATACAATTTTTTTTAGGATAGGATCTATTTTATCAGTGATTAAATGGGCGCTCCACCCATTGATGAATTTCAATGGATCCTATCATAAAAAATATTGTAAAATATTAAAAAATATATATCGCGCTGATTACGTGGGTTCCCGGATCACCCACGTAATCGCCGCGTATTTTCCAACACGAGTCCATCGTTCTGTTGAATCAAAACAGTGGCCTCAACTGTATAGCAACTGATCTGGCGTGATGTTTCTCACATGCTGCAGGATTATGTTCTTCAAATCTGCCAGTGAAAAACATCGCCAGGGTACACCATGCTTTTCAAGCGATCCACAGTATGAAGTGACAGGGGTCTATGTGATTGGTAAAGCTGTTGTTGGAAAACGAACTACTGATCACTTCATGTTCTGTGAATCTTCGTTGCAGCAGTTGCTCTCTAGACCGTTCGATGCAAGGGGTTACTCCATCTTACATAAGAATGGATGTCTTAAAACATCCTCTTTGCAACAGTTACGTAATGAAAAAACTGTATGATACGTCCCGATGAAGTGCACGTCAGGGACGTCGCCAAATAAAGGATATGGGGGGTGGGGGTGATGAATTGGGCGTAATTTTTTCGCTACCTTGTAGTCACCCCATCTCTATAATGACAAAATAAATAAAATCGCTGAATTTTGAAACTGATAGTTGACGCTGTTAATTTAATTGCGTATTAAATTTTAAGTAATTAACTTAATTTAATTCAAAAAAGTAACTTCGAGATCTTCAGTTTTAGGAATAATTTTAGCGCAACATTAATATAATTTAAAAGTTGATCATTTTCTTATCTTCAGTGGGCTTATGAAAATATGGCGACGGCCCCCAGTTGCTTTGCTGCGGTAAGGAGTATTGATTAAGGGCGTTCCATCTAAAATCTGTGCCATATGTTTCCAATAGTAAAACTTCTTTACATATTTTCTTCGCAGTTAATGTATTCCCAAGGTTGAAAATTTGCTCATCGATAAAACTAACTTTAAGTTATAATAGCATGGAATACTTAAATGTACGATGTCATCGCTCTGTCCACATTATTTTATAAACAACGAATAGAAACTGAAAAAGTGTTCATCGACACCGCTGGGATCGAACCCCAGATCTCTCGATAACTAGCCGAGTGCGTTCGCTTTACGCTACGGTGCCAACAGTTCACAGCGCTATTCGTGGTTTATCAGTCAGCATCTGACTACACAAATCCATATTGATGTGCTCAGCAACTGATGTGTTGCCATCTAGTGGCATTTAACAAAGCAAACTGTTTAATTACAGCTGATAAATCCAAAGGGCGATAGAAATGGTGAATAAATTTCAAATACGTGGAGATAATGTAATATCTCCACGTACTTGAAATTCACTCACTACTTAATACTTGCTAAAACATAACCATAATTAAGCAATCCAATATTTGTTTGTCAACTGACGTCATCGATGTGCAGGTTGCTACATCTACTAACAGGTCTGAATATTACTCAAAGAAAAATAATCGACTTTTAACATAATTATGCTTTTGTTTTAGCAAGTATTAAGTAGCCCATGCTATAACTTAAAGTTAGTTTTATCGATGTGCAAATTTTCATCCTTGGGAATACAGTAATTGCGAAGAAAATATGTGAAGAAGTTTTACAATTGGAAACATAAGGCGGATGCTTTAGGTGGGACCACGTTAAGCAGGACTGCAGTGGACTCACCTTCCTTCTGTTTAGAAGGATTTTTATCTTTTGTTAGGATAAGCAACAGCTTCCGTGTGCAAATATAGCCTCGCAATTTAAACTAGGAGCAAAGTGAATAGTGGATCCTATGTGTTCTCCAAGTGCTGGATGGGTAGTACGGTTTATTGGTGTTGCGATACCAAGGGATGTTAGGCTTTTGGAGACAAATCTTTGCTGCAGTTAGGTGTAATAAGCAGAGCTGCAGTGGAGATAAGAGCAAGTACATTCCTAAGGAAGAGGAAGATCGACTGCAGCGCAAGAAAATCAACCTTGTAACACCAAATTCAGGGTGCAAGGCATAAAATCTCTGAGCGTTCAATTGATCTCCACGGCCACCAGGTGCATACAGTATGATCAGCTCTTGAAAAGAACCAATTACATAGCTGACGATCCGCGGGAAGTGTCCTTAAACAAGATGTGGTTCCTTGCACGTGCTTCGGTAGCCACACAGTGCGGAAATTAAGTGATGTGTCTGAATTTAAAAACAAGTTAGTAAAATCATGCAATGCATTGATTATAATACGCCTTCCAATATACCAGAAATCATTACTCAAATTATGAGGATAACGGCTGTATAATAAATCTCGCTCCTGTGCCCTGACTTTTGACTCCATTTCGATTATATTAAACAGAATTGGTTCAGTGTACCTTCGGAACAGCATACTAAAGTTTTGTCGCAATAGCAGCATTTTTAGTCAAATTATGAGGATAATGGCTGTGGAATAAACCTCGCTCTTGTGGCCTGACCTTTGACCCCATTTCGATGATATTAAACAGAATTAGTTCAGTGTACCTTCGGAACAGCATACTAAATTTTTGTCGCAATAGAAGCATTTTTAGTGAAGTTGTGAGGATAATGGCTGTGGAATAAATCTCACTCCTGTGCCCTGACCTTTGACCCCATTTCTGCCATTTTCAACAGGGTTCGTCCCCATGCTGTCCTGTACCACATACTAAAATGTCATCGAAATCGAACCATTTTTACGCGAGAAAGCAGAAAAACTTACGTGAATATATTTTATTCGAAGTTCATTCCTCCTGAATTGATACAATAAGCGGCAGCCAACGAAAGGAAGGACTTACAGATGCCATCTTTTGTTATGGAGTGAAGAGCTGATGTTACAGTTCTTTGTATGTCTTTAATGTCTTGAAAACCTGTTTCTTTTAAAAGCAGCTTTAATTTATGGAATAGAAAGTAATCACACGGTGAAAAATCTGAAGAATGGGATGAAGGAAATGGATGAGCACACACACTTGTTTTTCTGCAAGAAATAACTAAACACTGGCTGGTCTGTGGGGGTGTGTGCGTCATCATGAATAAGGAACAATTGTTGTTGTTTTTTTACTCAGGACGGACACGAACAATCCTCCTCCACAATCACTCCAAAATGGATGAGTACGCGTTGCCAGTGACTGTTGTACCTTCATTAATGAACTTTTGTACTCAGGCCTGACACGAAAAATCCTCTTTCACAACCAAAATGGGTGAGTAAGCATTGCTAGTGACAGTTGTACCTTCAGGAATGAACTCCTGATGCAGAATTTCCTTGCTGTAGTAAAGGCCTGACTCGAATAATCCTCTTCCACAATTGTTCCAAAATGGATGTGTAAGCATTGCTAGTGACAGTTGTACCTTCAGGAATGAACTCGAGATGCACAATTCCTTTGCTGTCGTAAAGGCACTCAAGCATTGTGTTCATCTTGGACTTCTGTAACTTGTTCTTCTTTCCTTTATGTGACTGTGGTGACTTCCACTGAGCACTCTAATGCTTCGTTTCAGGATCATAACGAAAACACGGTGTCTCAGAACATTTTCTGCAGAGCATTGCGTCACCTGCCGCAATGCTCTGCAGAAAAATTTGCATTGTTTCTGCAGTTTCCGGGATGTATTTCACGTATACTTTACTCGTGCATGTTTCTAATCGTCAGACAAAGCATGTAGAACAAAACGAACACAAACTCCCCTTCGCCTCCAATCTTACAGTAAAATTTGACGAATCGTTTCCTTATTAACACCAAGCTTACATTCCAGCACCTCAAGATCACAGAATGATCACTTTTTATCCTTTCGAGAACTTTCTTAATGAGTTCAGACATGCCCGCTGAAATCGGGCATCCTTGCCTTTCGTCATTTTTCAAATCTTCTCGCTCATCCTTGAAACGTGCATGCCATCGAAATATTTGTGCACGAGATAGGCAATTAGCCCCATACATGTCACGCAACTGTTCAACTGTCTCAGATGCAGTATAACGTAATTTCTTTTCGTGCTGAAATATTGTCGTTCTTACGTTATGTCTAAATTATTAGGTAAGACACGATGGAAAATTTCCTTAATTAAACCTTTACGGCCAGACGAAACATAAGACAGAAGTCAACTTACGGGAATTGGCTTTATTCCAGCTTTATATCAATAGATCAGATACCACACTTCAAGGAATAATGTAATTCACATATCACATATGCACCTATCCACCACACACCCGAGCAACTGTTGTATCGTAGTTTTTATCTATCGTTCTTACCTCATACAGTCATACGTCACGTTCACTCTGACCTCAAAGGTGTTGCCAACAGTATTCTCGTGAGAGAGAAGATGTCACGCTAAGTTGTGAAGTATAACTGAGAACAAACTCAAAATGTACATAGGGAAGGAAACTAAAAATGAAAGTTAATTTAGAATATAGCAGAACCGGATATTTGCTCTATGCTCCATGAGAGAGCCGTGATAATGTTCATCTACCGAGTGACGTCATGCACAGCGGAAATAATCATCTGCGCAATTCTCACTCAAACGCTGTTGCCACCGCATAGTGATAAATGACTTATCAAAAAACAATGCCTTCCCAACTCGTGTGTTTTACCGTGATTTAAAAAAATCAGTCTCGTTATTTAATTGCAGCACTGTGACTTTAATGTATAATTGCCATTAACTTTTATGTCTTTTTTTTAGTTTTTTTATGTTTCATCACTGATTTACAACTGGGGCGAATATTCGGGGTAGGCGCTCAGCTACACAGAGTCGCAATTTATTTAACCTATACAACCAATATTACATTTTCGGATTTATTTCCAATAAAACTCTACAGAGTTTGTCCTAAAGCTTCGAGTGTAGGGCTATACAATGTTTTCTCTTAAAGAAAACATTCCCTCACACATTGGTTTCATTAAGAGGAGAACGTTCGTTCAGTAAACGTAATATCACATTTGTGCTGAGATCCTCGGGTGTGCGGTTTCGCGACAAGACATCGGTCGATGTTCAAGCAACTGTGGTACAAGAGCTCCCTAAGTGGCGCTGCAGGTCACGTTTTTATTTCCCTGTGGTTTCAAACATTACAGCTGATCTCTCAGGGTGTGCTAGGTAAATAGAGCACCGCTTGCAATCCCATGGAGTAACGCAATTTAACGTTGTGATACGAGTTGCTGTTACATTACGTTTTTGAATAACGAAACTCACCAAAGTTTGTCCTAAGGCTTCGCGTGGTGGCTAAAATTAATTCCCTTATACAATGTTTTCGTAAAGTGGAAGAGGTTCATTGCTTTGATGAGTAAACGAAACATAGTAAGTAATATTCGCATCCGCAGGTGTGCTGTTTAGTTAGTGTAAAGCAACTTAGGAGTGTAAAGCAACTGTGATACAAATCTCTCCAGGTGACGGTGGTGGTCATGTTTTCATTTCCTTGTGGTTTCAACGCAGAAGCTAAACTTCTGAGGAAGTGCGTGCCTAAAAAAGCACTACTGGTCATATGTTTGCGTTTGGAAGCGCGCGGAGTGATAAATACAATTCAACGTTCCGCCACGAATTGCAGTTTTTCTGTCTTTTGCAAATCGATGTGTTTATGAGCCCATATTTAAAAACAGAATTTGAATTTTTGTTATCCATATAGGATGGGATAACAAAAACGCATTCGTTTGTTTTATTAAACCACCGCTAAATAAAGAAAAATGCTTACTTATGTTCAAAATCAATGCATGAATTTTTCAGCTTGGGTTAAATAATAAAATTATTGCTTTTTTTTTTCTTCGTAACAGTGCACACCCAACCTTTTAAAGATTATTGCGAGATTATTGAGAAGTCTTCAAGCACGATTGGTGGGGATTTAGCCCCCCCCCCTGAAATAGCCTAGCGAAGTCCCTGGTGCATGTACAATGATTTTCTTCGAAAAGAAACGGGTTGATGTTGAAAGAAGCCTTGCTGCAAAACCTTGTCCATTGGATTACCTTCGGTGAATGTAAGGAAATTTGCTGAAACACGAGCGGATTCTCTGTAGCTCAGACATGACAGTTTTGGATGTTCACATTTCCACTCAGAAGAAAATAGGCATCAACATCGTGTGTACGAAGAAAGCCAACTCGAACGTCAATCGGATGTCTGTATCACTAGGTTACAACTCTTGGTTGTGTAGAAGTTTATAGAGCTGCAACAGTTACAAATTTCCCTCATAGTTGTGTACGGAAAATCTAAATACCTTGAAACTGCAAATGCACTACATGAGAATACAGAGTTGCCAAGGCACGGCTACATTACTGCCGCGAAATCTTCAGTCTTTAATAGACACGTGGGTTTCTGCACTCTTCCTCTTTTCCTCAAATCGTCGAACCACGCTCAGAAGCGAACTTTTTATCAACAAACTTCTTTTTTTTTTTTTTATTGAAGGTTTAACGACCACCGTGAGCAACTCAATGGACTATAAGCAGTCGCCCGTCCCTAATTTAGGGCCACTCTTGCAGACGACGTCGAACGGCACGTGCTGGCCGATTAAATCAGAATTTGCGGATACCTCTCTCAATTAACTATTCTTTAGGTTTAAATTTTGGGGGCCCATAAGAAAGGCTCCAGTTACATATGATGTCAGAGTACGCCCAACTTTTTGGTTTCCAGTAGTGGGATTCGTATCTCAGAGGCAATATGAATATGTCTTTCTTGTCACAAGAGAAGGTAAAAAAGGCAATTTTGACACAATGCTAAAATAAGCATGCCAAAAAGACCATCGCTAAATAAAAAGTTGTTTTTCTTTTGCCTCAAAGTTGTTTGTTTTCAAAACTATCCTGGTTCTTCTAGTTTCGTGCATGAAATTTCATATTTAATATCATGTACACAGTCGAAAGTATTTCAGACTAATTATTGTTCTTCATTTTGTTAGGCTGGAGGATTCATTGCTCCTTTTGCTGTGATTGGTTGTTTCTTACTCTTTGGAGCTGTTGTTTCTTACTGCCTGTTTTCTGACACAAGTAAGCTGAAAAGAACTGAAAATTTGAAGTAAAACATTAATGTACAAAAAGTGATGCAACTCGGTTCTCGAATGTAATGAGACCGTCTTTTAAAAAATAATGTTGTAATGAATTATTTTATAGATATTTTTAAGTATTTTGAGGTGTACAATTTTTTTACAGGGAAGTGATTCTAACAAGGAAAACTTGTCAGATCGCTTCAAAGCGAGTTTGTTCAGGATAAGTGTTTATTATCCTGAACAAACTCGCTTTCCTATATTTTTACAAAGCGGAGCGATTTAAAAGTAATTTTTAGCCCTTCGTTTAGGCAAAGTTGTGATTTTCAGAAAAAACACTGCTCGAAACCGAAAATGCCCCACCATGAAGGAATCCACGAAATCAGATGACACTTAACACACATGTAGGAAAGTAAGTGGAAAATAAGTGGTTTAATTTCTGAGAGATTACATGAATGCAGTAGGTGAGGAGATGGTATAATGTGGCCTGAGTCAGAAAGTCGTGTGACTGACATGTTAGGCTATATATTCGAAAACGCGCCGTCGCATCGGATGGAAAAGTCCCCGAATGGTATCCTGAAGTAACGCTAATAATGCTTTTTGACCTGTGTCCGCACTTCTTCGCCATCGCGAGGGGATCGTGCAGAGGCGTTAAATCGTCTGCCAATGACGTCCTTGTTGCCCCTTCATCGCTCACTGTCCGCTTCTCCACTTACCTGCCTTCATACGGAGAATTACCTTCGCTTCCATTTTCGTACAAGAGTGATTACTCGCCTGAGTACTGAGTACATCGGAGCTCTTTGCACCTCTACCACCCAGAAGTTTTATGCTATACTTGGTAGCCTGGCCTTCCGTGGTTCTGGGTTGACTGAGATAACATTCATATTATAATGTAATTTCATGCTCTCCGCTCCATCGGCGGCGCCAGCACCTTTCCTACGTTCACTGTGACTTACTACAGAGGTGAAAAATGTGTCAAGACGACAAATCTGCAGTGAGACATTCTGTCCGTGTAGCTCAGTTGTTAGAGCGACTTACTGCGCAGTGAGGGGAGACGGATTCGATGGCGTCGCGGACAAACTTGTGTTTTCACATTACGTCCTGCTTGATTCACGGCCTTGGCTGCACAATTTTCGCTGAGCTTATTCCACTGGAGTCTTCTCTTCTACACGGCTGATGTATTACATTCTCATTGAACTCTACTCATTATCACTGAACTTTACTCATTCTCATTGAAATCTGCTCATGCTCATTAAACTCTACTCATTCTCATTTAACTCTACTCATTCGCATTGAATTCTACTCATTCTCACTGAACTTTACTCATTCTCATTGAATTTTGCTAATTCTCATTAAATTCTATTCATTCTCATTGAAATCTACTCATTGTCATTTAATTTTACTCACTCTCATTGAACGCTGCTCATTCTCATTGAACTGTACTCACTGAGCTCTACTCATTCTCATTGAACTTTACTCATCCTCATTGAACTCTACTCACTCTCATTGAACTTTATTCATTCTCATTGAACTTTACTCATTCTCATTGAACTTTACTCATCCTCATTGAACTCTACTCACTCTCATTGAACTTTATTCATTCTCATTGAACTTTATTCATTCTCATTGAACTTTACTCATTATCATTGAACTCTGTTCATTCCCCCATACTCTTCGAGACTTGT
Source organism: Macrothele yani (assembly GCA_039090855.1). NCBI lineage: Eukaryota > Metazoa > Arthropoda > Arachnida > Araneae > Macrothelidae > Macrothele > Macrothele yani. Next base: position 155,363,464 of record CM077011.1, read on the forward strand.
GTTATTTTAATATTGAACTCTCTCCATTGCGCTAATCACTCACTGACTGTTATTATGTGTTATTGGATTCTCTTTATTGCACCTATTGTTCAAAAACTGCTCGCACAGGCGTGAGCACCTAATTTGGCTCACACGATTATACTGTACCTTCTTGTCATCATTATTCTTCATTCATGGTACATACAGCACAATTTTTATATATTTTTTTTCAGACATCCACCTACTAGCATCCGTCCAGCAACAGCTATGGACGTTACTTTCCTCCTACCACTGTCGCCTCATTCGCCAGATATTTGTTTCATGTCGATGTGTTTCCGGTGTGATCCAATGCAGGAACCAACCATCCTAAATGAAGCCTCTGGTAAATGATGATAGGATTTCCTGTGAAGTCGCTCAGCATTCTCATTCCTTACATGGGCTTTCGGAACCAATATTACTCCAATGTGGTGGTCTAAACGGACAGGGGAGGATGACCAAACTGACCTAAGCCGAGCCGTTTTACCATTTTACTTCCTCACCTACCACGTGATTGGTCCGTAACTACACTGCTGGCCACCCAAAATGCAACACCAAGATGGAAGCATCCGATTAACCTGAAATTCGCAGCATGCTTCACTCGCGAGAGGACATGCAAACGATTAGCATTGCAGGGCATATGCCAATCATGTGCGCTCGGCACGCCACCGAGAACCACTATAAGAAGGGTGCACAGAAGGCGGGGTGTAAGTAGTGGAAGTGTATTGTGCTGCTGGACCTGTGCGTGGGAAGCTTCATGATGCTTCGTCGCAGAATACGGCAGTCATTCCAGCACGTTTCGGAGTTCGGCAGAGGACGAATAGTGGTTTATCGTGACAGCGGTTTATCGTACCGAGACATCCGCACCCGTGTGGGACGACATCCAGCCATAGTGAGGTGAATATGAATTCGGTGGGTGCAGAAAGGACGGACGGACCGACGTGAGCGATTGCCGCAGCCGCGGCATACCACCGAACGAGAGGACCGACATGTTGTGCGGCGGGCATTGACGGCTCGCACCACCACATCACGAACGTTAGCGCAGGAATTAGGGTATGTTGCGCAACAACCTGTGTCAGCACGTACCGTTCGACGTCGTCTGCAAGAGTGGGGACTTGTCGCACGGCGCCCATTGCTCCGATTACCATTGACGTTACACCACCGGCGAGTGCGGAGGCAGTGCGCCGTTGAACGCCGCACCTGGACTACGGAATTGCACGACATTGTCTTCTCCGACGAATCCCGCTTCTGCCTGCAGCACCACGATGGTCGGATCCGCGTGTGGCGACACCGCAGCAAGAGACTGTATGACGCCTACATTATGCATCGCCATACCGGTCCGTCGCCTGACGTTATGGTTTGGAGCATAATTGGATATGACACCCGCACCCCTCTGGTACGCATCGCCGGTACACTCAACAGCCACCGCTACATCTCCGACGTTTTGGAGCCTGTAGTCCTCTCTTACCTGCAGGACCTGCCAGCGGCCACGTTTCAACAGGACAATACTCGCCCGCACGTGATACGCATTGTGCAACAATTTTTCACTGCCCTCCAGGTGTCACTTCTGCCGTGGCCCACGTGTTCTCCCGATATGTCGCCCATCGAACACATCTGGTCGCTGATCGGCAACCGAGTTGCCCGGCAAGCACCACCCGCGGCTACGCCTGATGAACTGTGGCAACGTGTGGAAGCAGCCTGGACCGACATACTCCAAGCCCACATCCAAAGCCTCTTTCGTTCGATGCCGCGGCGTGTAGCGGAAGTTATTGCCAACCATGGGAGCCACACGAACTATTGATGTCTACGTGTTCCGCAAATCGCACGGCCTGTAAGCTCAATCGCTTCATCTTTGTATGTATATGTTGTTGTGTGTCCAGTAAATCTGGCTTTGCTATCGCGTGTCGTTCTTGGTGTTGCATTTTGGGTGGCCAGCAGTGTATAATCGTTTACATAACCCGACCGTCCACACATATCCACCACTTTGCATGGAGCTCTGAAAAATACCTCTTGGTGTGGATGTATTTGTCATCAAATGGACCTACTACGCACAAAACTTTTAGGCAATTATTTTTACTAAATATTAAAAATCTCAAATGTAATCGCATTTTTTCGCCAGCAAACCGGACAGTGTTTTTAATTCGTTATCAGCTAATAAAAATTATAGGTAGTTTATATGTCATAGGGGATATAATATACGTATTCCTGCTAACAGCTCTTATTGCCGAAAAATTGCCGGCAATAAGAGCTGTTAGCGAGAATACGTGCAGTTTGCTTAACCATTAAATTTCAATCGTCTCTAAAATTTCAATCCCAATGCAAAAAGAATTTTTAAAATCTGACTAATATAGTTGCAGAGATGTGGTGTCCACAGGCGGACGGACGGACAAACCGATGACATAAGCACGATCTTTTTTTACAAAAGACGTGCTAAAAAAGAACGGAATTAGTGAGAAATGAAAATCTCTCAAAATACTGAATGTCCCCTTTATTCGAAACGGAAACCATTCAAAACGGAAATTTCGTGAGATCTACCGGTAGCTCTGCTGTGCGTAATTCTCAGTGAATTCATTTATTCTTTACAGTGTACCAAGCAAAACATGGTCAAAGAAATTATGTTGAGATTTTTTTACCTCCTTTAGACAAATTTAGTTCGTTTGAAAAAAAAAAAAAATTAATAAAGCTGCAATACCATTTGACCCGGGATTTCCAGACCCGTTTTCGCCAAATTTCTCTTTCACTAGGGAGCGCGGAGTTGGAACGAACAAAATAAGGTAAGAAGTTATTACCTTTTAAGAGACAAGGTAGTATTTTGTGTTTCAAATAAACCTCCGTTGACAATCTTTAAATTCAGACTCATTAAAACTAACGCTAAAGACAAGCATTTTTGTATGAAATTATTTTTTGCATTAAAGGTGTCAGACATTTTGCTCATTATTTTATGATTTATAATTTCGAAAATGTTGAAATACAACGATTATGAGAAGAGCTGATTTATCTTTATTTTTCTATCCCTTTTTCTTGTTTTTTTTTTTTTTTTTTTTTTTACTGTAGAAATTGTTACTCAAAGTCATGCCAGTGCAAGACAGTTACTCGCTGATCCAGATTTTCTCATAAACGTCGCAAATATTTTCTCCTGCAACTTTTTGATGGGATTCAATGAAGCAACGTTGGAGCCGCATATCAGGAAAGTGAGTCAGTCACAACTTTCACATATCATAGACTACAAGCATTGTAAATTATCTAGGAATAAAGAAATCAACTTTTAGTCACAAACAATTTAATTAAAGATTTTCGATTTGTCAAAGTTATCTAGGAATAGAGAAATCAACGTTTAGTCACAAACACTTTTATTTCATAGTGCCGACCCCAGTTTTTCTGGGCTCTGGCCCAGCTATATAGAAGGACTAATGATACATAAATATTTAAGTCGCTGTGCCATCATCAATATTTACTCTCTATTTGCCCTTTATCAGTTGGTGCCAAAGCGCAGCGAAATTGCAGTCGACAATATAAAATAAAATTCATTGTCAAAAGTAATCGAGGTAGTTGCCTTCAATGCACGATCCTGATAAAAAGAGTCAGTCACAATACAAATTTAAATTCGTTGGCTGAATTTAAAGATTTTAATGTATATACACGTATTAGAACTTTCAGGTTTCCCTAGAACCCATCATCAGATATAGAAGAAGGAATAAGTTTAAATATAGTATTGCGTGACATGATATAGACATCAGATATTAATATGACATAATATCACGTGGTATCAAATTGCCCAACAACGTGGTATGTATCATGAAATAAAGAATATGGAATGCAGGTATACATACATGCAATATTGCACTGTAAAAATAAAGGAAAGTTAGTAGGTAACTAAATTAATTGTGTTGTTCTCATCTGGAGATATACAACAAAGAGCAAAGATTTTATTGTATATACAAGTATTAGAACTTTCAGGTTTCCCTAGAACCCATCATCAGATACAGGTCATCAAGTAGAAGTCATCGCTCTTTCCACGTTTATAAGTGAGTCACGGAAAAATTCTCAGCCGCCGTCACCGGGAATCGAACCCATTGGTCTTTCAGAGTTACGCGCCGGATATGCGCCCACTGCTCCACAGCGGCCTCGAAATTCTCCAGACTCACAAACGACAAACTGCCAAACCACATGGCAGGGTTGTCTCTTTGGAGCCCCGCACAATGCTGGGGATTCACCACAGATGAACAGTAGCAACTGAACAAATAACTAGAAGGCGAATGAATGATAACTACATGGTTGACGTGGACTAGGAACATCAAGTAGAAGTCATCGCTCTTTCCACGTTTATAAGTGAGTCACGGAAAAATTATCATCGGCCGCCACCGGGAATCGAACCCTGGTCAGTTAATGAGTCTGGAGAATTTCGAGGCCGCTGTGGTGCAGCGGAAGCATATCCGGAGCGTAACTGGACGACCCTGGGTTCGATTGACTTCTACTTGATGACCTGTATCTGATGATGGGTTCTAGGGAAACCTGAAAAATCTAATACTTGTATATACAATAAAATCATTAAATTCAGCCAACGAATTTAATTTTGTATTGTGACTGACTCTTATCAGGATCGTGCATTGAAGGCAACTACCTCGATTACTTTTGACTATTTCCGCACGAATTTGAATTATCCTAAAATTCATTGTGTTTAAACAATGGTTTCTTTATTCGTAGTCCCACCTATTCAGAAATTCATTTCTTCCCTCTAAACAGTGTTCCTTGGAAGCTGTAAGTCTTCCTTTCTCTTTCTTTTTGACGTAGGACTTCTTCTAACACCGCCGACACTATGGTGCGACTTACGGCAGACCGCCAGTGACAAAAATAGGTCTCAATTGAAATCATTATAGCGTTAAAAATACGTGCCGCACACTAATCGTGTTAGCATATTCGTAAACATCATGGAGTCCAATTTGCGTACTGCGCAGTACATCGTGTGCGAGACGCTCCCCTCGCTCCCTGTGTGCGGGAGAGATGATGCAATATTTCTGGGGGTGTCGCCGCGTTTGACTCAGTCTATCTGGACAACTGTGAGCTCAACATGACTGTGCGTGGTGTCGTTTTAAAGCTCACGACAAGATCTATTCAAATATACGAAGAACATTTTCGCAGTGGTTCGAACTGAGCATTTAAAAAATTATTTTCTTTTGAACCGGTCAGCACTTTTGAAAATGTCGTGGTTTATCTGGATAACGGTGAGTGCAAAACGACTGTCCGTGGTATCGTCTTAAAGCTCTCGATGAGATCTATTCAAATATATAAAGAACCTATCGCATTGATTTAAACTAAAAAAATTTTTAATTGTTTTCGTGTGAACGGGTTAACATTTTCGGCAATGCCGCGGAACTCGCAGAATGAACGCCAGCAAAACTGGAGAAAATCAAAACGAGAGGCAAGACCAAGTGATGAGGAATGTAAGAAGCCCAAGAAGATAGAGCACCACATTGTGTAAATCGTGTATCGATCTGCTTTGTGTTCGCAATGTATCCAGCATTATTTCTAAAAATTATGTAAACTACTTTTCATATCAGGGACCTGTGTTGGCTATAACAAATTAAATAAACGCTTTGAAACCAAACTCGACTAGCTCATTTCAACTCTCCGATCTGCAAGTCGTAGTCCTACGTTCCAAATTGAGCCTACCTGTATTTTTCTTTTTTTTTTTTTTCATTTGCGAACCTTTCGATCATACACATGCTTCATTTTGTTTGTCCGCCCCTTCTTCTGTGGACATTATATCTCGGTTTCTTTAAGTCGGATTAAAAAATAAATTCCTTTCCACTTTATCGAGCTAAGCATGATTATAAAACTTTTAACAATCGTCCACCCCCACTCGTTTCTTCGCAAAGTGCAGCAAAGGTTTTTTTTTTATTTTTTTTTATGTTTTCCACAATAACTACAATTTTGAAATTCCAGTTCGCAAATATTCATCTTGTAGTACATGGCAAAAGATATGTGCAGAACATTTCAAGCATTTACACGCGTACGATATGTAATTTAATCACTAGGAAGAGGACCTGTGTATTTTACTTAAATGGGTATTTTGCTTTTATTATTTTTTAGTGAAGATTTAATTTAACGACCACCGTGAGCGATTCGATGGACTATAAGCACTTGCCCGACCAGGGCCACGGTTCCAGGGAAGGGAGATAACCAGGGCCGTAAGACAAACACAACTTGCATCCCTCAACGAGATTCGAACCTGGACCCATCACGGACGAATGATCAGAAGTCATCGCCACCGGGGTAGTGTTTTGCATTTGGCAATGCATCTTTGTTTCTACAAAGGCCGTTCCATAAAAACTGAGAACAATTTTTTTTTTGAGTTGGCAACAGCGCGATGGAGGAAAATAACCACGCAGACGACTAACTGAATTAAGGAAGCATCTATGGCAATAGTTATTAGCCGTGGCAGACGATTATGGTTTTGTTATTGCGCAGTTGTTTAAGGTACTGTACGTCTGCATTTCGCCATACAACTATGGTGACGAGTGATTCAGAGTTAAGAAGTGAAATGCGTTGTGCGATAAAATGTTGCTATCGTTTGGGTAAAACGCTCCAGGAACAGTTGATGTAATTAAAAAAGCTTACAGAGATAAATGTTTGGGTGAGTCAATGATTTTTAGATGGCACCGTGATTTCAGAAAAGGGTGTTTATCGGTAAAACTCGCTCCTAGGCCTGGTCGACCTGAAAGTGTTGTTACGGAGCGTGTTGTTAACACCGTTTGGGCAATCCTGCAAGAAGATCAACGTACGACGTGTGAAGACACAGCAATGTCAACTAATATTTCAAAAACATGAGCATTCCGCATTCTACGCCACAAATTACTGTTGTACCGTGTGTATTCCAAAAGGGTACCTCATCACCTGACGAGAGAACAATTGTTAGCCAGAGTTCAGGTGTGTCATGAGTGGAAACAAATTTCAAAGAACTCAAAGTACCTAAACACGGTCATAACTGCCGATGAAACATAGGTCCACTATTTCGACCCCCTCACGAAGCGCGCAACGAGTGTCTGGAAACACACAGGCTCGCCTCCGAAAAAGAGTCCGCCAAACCAAATCAGCTGGAAAGGCGATGATGATATATATATATATTTTTTTATCATAAGCGTGTAGTCTACCAGCATGCCATTCCTCCACAAATTACTGTCAATGATGAGTATTACATTTCAGCCTTGAAACGTCTGCGACGACACATATCGATTAAGCGACCGGAACTGGTGGGCACGTGGACCCACACCATGATAACGTCCGCCCACATGTGGCTGCTTGTGTTCAACAGTTTGTTACGAAATGCAGTATTGAAATAATGCCACAGCCTACCTACAGTCCTGACCTCACCCCGTGCGATTTCTGGTTGTTTCCAACAATGAAGGAGAAGTTCCGTGGCGCAACATTCAACACAGATGCTCACGTTATTCAAGCTGTACAGGGGTCGATAAAGCAGCTTCCACAAAATGTCTTCGCCACGTGCTTTGAAAAGTGGAGTGAATGATGGGACCGTTGCATGTCATCCGAAGGAAGATACTTTGAGAAAGAATAACAAATATTTTTCTGTACCTATATTTCTTCATTTTGTGTGATTTTACTCTCAGTTTTTATGGAACGGCCGTTGCATGCTGGCCGATTAAAAAGTAACTTCCGATGACTTCTGGCGGCTGATTAGGGACACGTAAATAGTTGTTTTCCAACGTTATTACACTCTCTTTTGACTAGAATGCGTTATTTAGCACAGGAGTTTCAATAAGAAACAAGAAAAAAAAACCGTGCTGGAGAACATATTCAGCTGAAACTGACCACTAGCCTGAAAACACAAGTAAGCTACGAACTGGAAGTCAAGCTACATACCGAGAATTGATATTCAAAGGTCTGTAGCTTGACCGCGAGTTCGGGGGGGGGGGATTAACGACCATCGTAAACAACTCGATAGGCTATAAGCAGTAGGGCAACTGGTTCCAAGGAAGGAAGAGAGCCAATGCCGTAAGACAATCACAACATCCATACCTCACCGGGATTCGAACCCGGAACCCATCACAGACGAAAGATCAAGGGTTTATAGATAAGTACGTAGGATAGCGAACCCATGTTTCGTCAATTGAAGTCATCCGATGTTTCATGTATCCCTTGCCGCGAAATAATTTCGGTCTAGTACGACATGTCCGATAGCTTGCCCATTTATCACACGGTGTTTAAATGATAAGACATCCAGCAGTCTCCTGCATTTTCAAGTCCCATCGTTAAGTTAGGAGTACTGCAGAAGCAGAAATCTCTGTATGGTTTTCTACTCCCCTCATGCTGTACAACTCCTGTCGACATCGATGTACTGCTCAATGAGGCGGCCGAGTAGTGAGAGGCTCGGACTTCTGGCAAATCATCGAAGCTGGATCCGGGTAAGTCATGGATGAGGGAGGGTTGGTGATTTTGTCCTTCGGCTTTGGTTCTTCTCCTTCCTTAGAACTAGGAAGGTGAAGAATCAAAGCTTTTGAACTGAACAACTGTTCCATATGGTGTGGTATGCTCATCCAACTCTTCGCGTAACTCGGTATTGCGCTCTAATACACTTCTGACGCGAACAGTTATTTTTTAGTACGCAGGCTGTCTCATCTAACTGCTAGCAATATTTTTTAGGATGGAAGGAGGGGGATTACGACCACGGGGATCAACTCTTAGGGCCATAAGCAGTCACCCGTCCTTAGGGCCTCTGGTTCTAGGGCAAGGGGAGAGTCGGTTCCGTAAGGCAAGCACACCGCCTATACCCACCCTGACGAACAATAAGTTTCCAACAACTGCATCACCAGGACAGCCTGCTAAAAAAAAAAAAAAAAAAAAAAAAAAAAAATAAAGCAATTCAAACCAAACTTCATTCTCAGCCGATGCAAAGAAAAGGACAGCAGTAGTGTTTTCTTCGAATACTCGGTCATTTTAGAACCGCTAGCATTCCATTTGCTCGTTGATGCTGTTTCAACGTCTTTGGGTTAGACCAGGACCAGCTGGACCATAGGGACAACCAGGGCTATAGCCCTCCCCCCTTCCCCCAAGAGCCCCGCAGTTTAGGAACAAATTTTTTTCAGTAGAATGAAAGTTTTTTTGTTGTTGTTGTTTCCATCCCCACACACATACATTTTCGAATAGGTTATCGCCTTTCGCCATACAGATACTGAGATTTGCAGATTTCAATTATTATTGCAACCACCTTACATTCCGCATTCATGAAATAGCAAATTATATTCCATCATTTTGTTGCCCCTACTTTTGCATATTCAACAATATATGTGCAAACCATATACTTAAACATACAGAAATAAAAAAAGAACTGCATCAAAGTTGGTTTCGTGGTACATAATGAAGGCCAATTATTCAGTGTATTTAAAAATATTACTAGAAATTTAAAGAAAACAATTTTCAAATATGAGCACGTATAAAAGTCTAAAAAGTCTCTAATTTGTCAGTTACTCCACTTTGCGTTAAAAATCAATCACTAAAACATGGATCGAGGCAGAGAAACTATTTATACGAATTTACTTTTTTGAAGGGATTCTTATTATTTCCTGCACAAAAGATATTCTCTACGTAGGTAAATTTTTATCATTTTGTGAGGAAGTTTTTATAAGGGTCACAATACAACCTAAACCCCCTCTCCCTGGAAAGAAAATCGTAGATTTTAACACTTCTTACTTTCTCTCTCACTTTCGTTCTCTCTCTCTCTCTCTCTCTCTCTCTGTCTCTCTCTTTCTTTCTTACTCTCTCTCTGCTCCTTCTCTTTCTTTTTCTCTCTGTCTTTCTTTCTCTCTATCTGCCTTTTCTCCCTCTCTCTTTCTCTCTCCTCTCTCTCCCTCACTCTCTCTCTCTCTCTCAGTTTCTCTCTCACTCTCGCTCTCTCTCTCTCTCAGTTTCTCTCTCACTCTCTCTCTCTCTCTCTCTCTCTCAGTTTCTCTCTAACTCTCGCTCTCTCTCTCTCTCTCCCTCCCTAAATCTCTCTCTCTCTCTCTCTCTCTCTCTCTCTCTCTCTCTCTCTCTCTCTCTCTCTCTCTCTCTCTCTTTCTTTGAATTTTTAATCCATATTATGGTATTTTTCTTCAGCTTAAAACAAATACTTTTTTGAGATAATCATTTTGCCTTTATGACAGTTTTCGTGTGTGTTATTTATGGACAACATTTTTTACGGAACGACTTTATTAAAATATGATATTTATTTTCTAGAGCCCGCAATGAAATTTTGATCAGGGCCCCGCGGTTAAATTTCGTCCCGGGCCCCAACAAAAGCTCCATCCGGCCCTGGGTTAGACAGATGTATACAAGCAAGTGGGCACTCCATAAAATAGACTCAAAAAGAAATTACCCGCCAACAGGCGATGGAAATAGCGTGAAGAGGAAGTACACACTTAAGGATAGTTTCGGTTGGGTACTTCCGACCGAATGGCGACAGTGACTTAGTCCTGACGATGAACTAGGTTTATAACGAAGTAAATTTCTCCGTCATTTTTATCCGCGCCGGGGTTCGAACCCGGGTCCCCTCATTCTGGAATAAGTTGCTCTACCAATTGAGCTACGCGGACATTTTATTCTGATTCCTATCTGCCTTTATGTCGTGTGCGTCCTTCTGGCAGGTACGTCACATCTCCTGGTACGTTACATCATCTCCCCCTTATTTTTTTTTTATTTTATTTATTTTTTTTTTCGAAGTGCTGGAGAAAGGATTCTCTTATTTTTCCTATCTCGCGGTGTGGAAATAACATCACACCAATGCGAGATTTTGAACGGTCTGGTCATCCGGATAGTTCGGGCGCCATTATAACGAAGTAAATTTCTCCGTCATTTTTATCCGCGCCGGGGTTCGAACCCGGGTCCCCTCATTCCGGAATAAGTTGCTCTACCAATTGAGCTACGCGGACATTTTATTCTGATTCCTATCTGCCTTTATGTCGTGTGCGTCCTTCTGGCAGGTACGTCACATCTCCTGGTACGTTACAGGTTCTAGTTCGAAAGTTTGACAACAAAATTTATACAAATTACCTCTATAAAACCCGTAATATCAATTCTTTTCACTGTAAATAAGAATTAGAGGTGCTATGTCATTAATTACCAAGATCAAGAGATTTTATAAAAGAAAAAGGCAACATCTGAATTCCACGGTAAAAATCTCTTTAGTTATGTTTCAACTTCTTAGGCACACGGTCTACACCCTAAAATTTTGGTGCGCCTTCCTCCGCAACTGGATCTCCAGGAGTGATAGTTATGCTCTGGTGGACATTGTTTTTTCAAATTTTGTCTATTCGACCCTCAATCTAAAATGGTACTTGATGCTCGACGTGCGGATCTCCTTATATAGTTCAAGTTCAAGCAGATATAGTTCAAGCAGATTTGGCCGCGACCGGTCGGGTCCGGGTCCAAAATTTTGGACCCGGACCCGTCGCGGCCAAATCTGCTTGAACTATATTTTTAGTCTCTCCGCAGTGGTTATCTTAGGTTATATGGAAATCAAGCAAAAAAGGTATTATAGGACCGTATAATTTACTCACTTACTTAGAGGAAGTATTGAAAATATCGTCCTTCATTTGTAAAACATAACCTACTTGTTTTACACATGTTTCTAAACACATTTGCGAGAGTCAGAAAGTCCTAGCGTTGTACTTAATTTTGATGGTGATACAATCATTTTTTTTGAATTAAGCAACTTGTTGTACCTTTAACTTCAGATCAGATCATATGTGGAGGATTTTAGGAAGGGAGTGTCTGACCTCAGTTCTTAAACAACCCTTAGAAATAGGAAGCCAGGAGATTTGGGCTAGAGTGCCCGATGGGAAAGTGACACGGAACCCAGGTAGAAAAGGGGAAGGGGAGGAAGACGCCCTTATTTATTACCGGGGGGCCAGTAACCCGGGGCCTGACGGCTTAACGTGCCCATCCGACGCACAGCGGATATTTAGTGGCTCGACCGTTCGTACCTGCCTGGGATCGAACCCGAGGTTGTCTCCGTGGTAGTCACGAACGTTGACCACTAGGCCACCTGCGGCCCGTGTTTACCTTCAGTTTTTGCTGTTTTCTTGATAACATACCATGCTTCAGAATATGTTTCACAGCAGCACTAATTTTCACAAGTTTAGAATGAGTTGAAAGTTTCCAAAATGTGGATGTTGTTTTCATCACTGCGCCTCAGAAGGAAGGATTAGTTTTCTTTCTGAGGACACTCTTCCTTCATATTGCATGACAAATCATTTTTGTCCACTGGCACCAGTATCGAGCACAAAATTCCACAGTGCGCAATTTTCCTTGATTTTTTTTTTTTTTTTTTTTTTTTTTGCATTTCAAAAATAAAACGGAAATAAAACCGGGTCGAAATCGGGTCAGGAACACCTTTGACCCGACCCATTTGACCAGCTAGAAATTGTCGACACATTGGCCCGCTGACCCGTTTCCATCTCAGCTCATGTGACGTCTTACGTGTTGGAGAAAGTCATTTAAGTGGCGAGGGCAGGTGTATTTAATAAATTTACACCTCAGCGTACAATAATTGCGTACTTCGTTCATTGTGCCTTGCTGTAATATAACAGATATGTAGAGGGTGATTCATAAAGAAGTATACAGTTTCAACACACTATAAAACAAGAACAATGTAAGATATTTTATGTTACCTGTAACAGAATTGTAGGGGAATGTTTCAAGTTTTTTTAGAGACAATCACAGATGTTCTATGTATGCACCCTTAGTCACACGACACACATCAAGCCGGTAATCCATTTCCGCCCAAACGCGAGGTAAGATATCTGAATCTATAACGAAGTAAATTTCTCCGTCATTTTTGGTCTACGCCGGGATTCGAACCCGAGTACGCTTATTCCGGAACAAGCAGCTCTACCAACTGAGCTACGCAGACATGTATTCTGATTCCTATCTGCCTTTATGTCATGTGCGTCCTGCTGGCAGGTACGTCACATCTCCCCCCCCCCCCGAAAGAGGGCCGGGGGCATGGCCCACGGATCAGCCGTGACCATGAATCGCTGCAGGCAGACAACCACTGTAGAACGTGCACTTGAGAACTCCCAGTCAATCTGGTGTGTGGAATGCAACGTCACACACATTTATTTTTCGAAGCACTGGAGAAGGAATTCTCTGATTTTTCCTATCTCGCGGTGTGGAAATAACATCACACCAATGCGAGATTTTGAACGGTCGGGTCATCCGGGTAGTTCGGGCGCCATTATAACGAAGTAAATTTCTCCGTCATTTTTGGTCTACGCCGGGATTCGAACCCGAGTACGCTTATTCCGGAACAAGCAGCTCTACCAACTGAGCTACGCAGACATGTATTCTGATTCCTATCTGCCTTTATGTCATGTGCGTCCTGCTGGCAGGTACGTCACAAATCAAGTGCAGTGATAGTGGTTGTGGTACGCTCTTTCAGCTCTGCTAGATCAACAGGAAGGGGAGGGGCGAATACCTTGTTCCTTTACGTACCCCCACAGGAAAAAGTCACAAGGTGTTAAGTCAGGACTTCTGGGTGGACATTGGGTCAGTGGCATGTTGTAGTCCGCGGCTCGTCCAATCCATCGGTGAGGAAGATGTTCATCGACTGACTAGTCACGTGACATACAAACTTTTTGAGTACATCTACCTAACGGTTCGCAGTTGTGGTCCGTATCTTCAACTGTTACTGTCTTACAGCATCTGGAAACTGTATACTTTTTTATGAATCACCTTGTATTACAATGCCTTTTTAATAACTTTATGAGAATTTTTTTTTTAGAAATGAAAAATAATGTTGTTTTCCTCTCTATTTTCTCTCTCTCTCTCTCTCTCTCTCTCTTTGTAGTTCCACCTTTCGGTAGCAGCGGTTGGAGCAGTATTCCTTATACCAGGTCTTTTAGATGCCATATCATCACCAGTTTGGGGTACTTTTGCCGACCGCATGGTAAATAACCATTCACTTTTGTTTTAGTTTCTTTGAACTGTCTGATTCAAACGTTCGAGAGCAATTAATTTGCTTCTTCGCAATTATTTGTGCTTCGCAGAAAGTATACTTAAGTTTTCTTTAAATTCATATTCAAAAAGGAATTCTTTAATCGCAGTAAGGTCGTGATCTGAGCATATTCCTGATTTGCAGTTATCAGAAGGATATGAATTTGTTTGGGTGCCATTAGATGATCATAGACGCGAAACATTAAAAATTACAGTAATGAATGATTGACTGGAGCTTTTCATTTTCTGCAACACAATGGATTTCAAGTAAGAATGAAAATTCCATCCGAAAGTGAGAGGTAAATCTGTGTCACTGAACAAGGCTTCTATGCTCCCTGGTGTGTTAATTTGCGTACTTTTAATCGCAAATTACACTCAGTTTTGTTTCGATATTTGTTCTCAGCGTTCTAATAGTGCAACAAATCTTATACACTACGAGATTCGACGTATATTTTAAAACGCAATTGTAATTTCTCATTAGCAAACGAACAAGGAAACAGAAATATTCTTCTGCTAAATATTAATATTTTTAGAAGTAAAATTCAGTCTGTGATTTTATAAAAATATCTAGAGAGAGATTCTATTTTCAAAAGTTTATAAAAAATAGAAATTAGAGAGGCTACTCAAACAAAGAACGAGAAGCGCAACAAATAAATAGATAAATAAAAGGCTCGTACTAGAGAGCATGTATTTTTATTTGTTTCTGTACTTTTATTTATTTTATTTTTCATATTTTATTTTATTGTTTTAAACATTTACCACATATCACGAGAACATGGCAAACACAATACGGAATTGGCAATCAAGTTTCTTACCAAATGAGCAATGCTGAATATAGGGGGAAAGTTTTTACTTACTTTGATATTTTTTAATTTTTTGGAAATAAATAGCTTAGGCCTCATAACGTGAAGCTTGGTTCATCTAATAAAAAATAATACATCTCTATAAAGGAAAAAAAAATGCATTTGCAATTAGCGCAGTACACAATGGCCTGAATAGCATGGGAAAAAAAATTTCTCTATAAAAATATTTCAACTCACGGATTTAGAAATGATATCATCATCATTATCGTTGTCAACCATTATCAATCCACTGCTGGATGAAGGTCTTCCCAAGTCTCTTCCACAACAGTCTGTCTTGAGCCTGTTTCTTCTATGTCACTCCTGCATGTTTTCCAATTTCATCCATCCATCTCCCACGTGGTTGTCTCTGGATCTTTTTCTGTCCCTCGGAATCCAGACTAAAATTTCGGTTGTCCATCGGTAGTCAGTTCTTCTGGCAACATGTTATAACGTTATTTCTTTTCGTGCTGAAATTATTCAAACTCTTTTTTACGCTTTCCAACCGTAGGTTGAAGAATCGTATTCTTCAACCGTAGGTTGAAGAATCGTATTCTTCAACCTACGGTTGGAAAGCGTAAAAAAGAGTTTTTTAAATAGGACTTTTAGAAGCAGAGATATCTGGCAAATTGCAATTTATTTTTACTCCTCCTAGGAGGAAAACTGTGTGTTACTCAAAAAAGAAATGCTTCCCAAATTAGTCTTCGTAAAAAATGGCAATGAAGAAAAGATAGAATTGTTTCAACCGGATATTAACTTAATTACCTCAAACTGCGCTGCTGAAATCGTTATCTGACTCTGCACTGAAATGCTCTGCCTCCTTCTACATTCAGTGATCACGTTTTATTGACCTCTGACACGCTGCCAGTGATGCCAAACTTAGTAAACTCGTCGGGAAGAATAATATGCCGTTAAGTCAGAAAACACTTAACAAGAAGAAACTAAATTTGTATAAGAACAGAGAAACACGAAAAGAAGTTAAACTTAGAAATGTACATCACAAGCTGAAGGCTTGGATTTTGCTACCTCATGGAAAAGGTATAAGCCACACCACCGAATCCAGGTGTCAAACATTGATTGGAAATGCGTACATGTAGTTGTTCATAATTATTTCGTTTTGGAAAACTCCATGCCCCCCCCCCGTTTCCTCAGCCTATTTTCCCCATGGTGTATATTTAAATAAAGATAATTATATTTTGCTTTCAGTTTAACAATGTTCTTCCTTTTGTTTCCTCAATTTTTCCGTAATCTTAGTTTCTAATGAACCGTACTCATATTTTTACGGAATGTATATTAGTACTATGAATGCTTAATATTTTTCTTTCAGCCGAATGCCATGTACTTGACATTTTTTGGATCTACATTGTTAATTGTATGCGTCTTAATTATCGGACCAGTGACGTTCCTTCCTTTTACAAAGTAAGTGTTTCAACAGTTTGCTCAAACAACAAGTGTAATTGCCTAGAATTTATTTGTCACGCTGAGTACTGTAACTGGTGTGTTTATATAGTATATATCAGTGCTTCCTGGAGAGAAAATTTCGCACCATAAATTTTCTTTTAAGCAAGTAGGATACAGTCCTTATGATATGCAACCGGTTTGGTCCGGTTCGTGTGCACCATTTCCTAAAATTATGACGGTTCGACGGAGCTGTGAATCAAATTTGACGTACGGATGACAAGTAATACATCCGTACGTCCATTTGACGCACTTGACAGAGCAATTCTAAGTATGTGTACAAAGAGGTGGAATCACGGGAATACAGGGAGAATTTTGGAGATCTTCCCAAATGTTTTAACCCGCCGATGTTAATCTGATAAATATTTTAGTCGGGTATTAATTGAAAATGGGGTTAGTTCGGAGTACTTTGAAAACCGATCAAAATCGGTTTTCTTTAAAAAGAAGTTCTTGTGGAAATGTCCAGGCTTCAATTCGTCATTTAATTTTGAACTTGGATCAAAAGAAGAGTAAATTGTTGCCAAATATTAATCAGAAGATCTTGGATAATTTCTCGCTCGTTCTTGAGCCACAGGAGAAATTTCTGAAATGATAAAATATATCTGCACGAACGAAGAACGAGAACTGATTTATTTGTCTAACTTACGGAATGTACTAGATTCACAGGATTCATTGTAAGTGGGTGATTCAGATTCAGATTGGATGTAGTAAAATTAAAGAACTAATGATCAAATGTGGTACGTTGATATTTCTTCATTGAGATGAAAGTTATTTTCCACACAAAATTTGTGCGTGCCAAGTTAATTTGTATATTTTACATAGATCTTTGACGTTTGTTTCTTTCAGCCCGTGTTTGGGTTTCTGTTTTGATTCCCGAAGTTGGGAGTAACTAATTTTTCGTCTTCATTTGTCTTTGAAAGTTTCAGATATGTGAAATTTGAGTATGAAATTGTAACTTTATGGGATGTGATTGATGTTCGTTATGATTTTTATTTATCAGAGCATTACTGTTGGAACAATGTTAATTGGTAAAAGAAATCTGTAAAATTGTAATTGGTGTTTAATTCAAATGATTTGGGTGTTATTACAGAACAAGGTGAGTCGAAAGTTTTGCGATATTTGGATCACATTATGTCTTCATACGTACCTTTACGACGAAAGCTGACTAGCATTCAGAGTATAGGCCATCGTGTTGCACCGTCTGTAGCCATCTGTCTGCCAGTTCTTAGATTCTACAGAGGTTGAGTCGAAAGTTTTGCAATATTTGGATCACATTATGTCTTCATACGTACCTTTACGACGAAAGCTGGCTAGCATTCAAAGTATAGGCCATCATGTTGCACCGTCTTTAGCCATCTGTCTGCCAGTTCTTCGATTCCGCGGCAGTACCAGTTCTTGTCCTTCGAGGCTAAGAACTCGTTCACCTAAGCTGCTACCTTCTCCTGGTTGTTGAAGTACTGCTCGCGAAGGAAGTGGTCCATGGACCGGAACAAGTAATAATCCAACGAGGCGAAGTCCGGACTAAATGCTGGTTGTGGTATCAATTCGATTCCCTCAAGATCCTGGAGCTTTTCCCGAGTCGTTCGCGCGGTATGAGGCCCAGGGTTGTCCTGCTCTAGGAGAGCGCGCTTTAACCAGTCCAGGGGTACTTCTCCTCCAAAACGGCATACATCCGCTCCAGCTGTTCAGAGTAAAGGTTGGCGGTTGGTGTTGATGGTCCGATCGTCCGGAACAAATTCGTAATGGATTATCCCCTCGATATTCCACGCGACGCAGAGCATCGCCTTGTGCTCGAATCGCCCACGTTTCGCAACTGGTTCAGGAAGCTGGCCTGGGCTCAACCACTGCCGTTTTGTGTTAAAATTACGGAAATAGACCCACTTTTCATCGCACGTAACAATTCTCTTGATGAAACGTATATCACGCGGGTTTTCTAGGAGTTTCGTGCACACTTCCACTCAGCGGTTTGCTTCAGCTGGCGTCAGTTCGTGAGGCACAATGCGGCAGCTCCTGTAGACTTTGCCGAGGTCCTGAAGCTGACGGACCACGGTGGTCTGTGATATGCCTAGCTCACCTAATAATCTCCGACTGCTGGGGTCGGATTTGCCTCTATACGGCCTGGTACACGGCCTCCGAATCTACTGTTCGCAGCCTACCTAGACTTGGCTGATCGTCGAGGTTTCTGTCAAGTGAGCTAAATTTCTTAAACTATCTGGTTGCGATGCTGTGGTACACGGAACCTTAATCTTTCCCATGGCAAATGTTTCGTATTGCTTGAGCAGCGTTATGGCCGAGTTCAAACTCGTAAAGCAAAAGTTCCCTAATTAACCAATTGTGGCTTTTCATCTTTTAGGTGTTCCAATCATAGACAGAATGATGACATGCAATGCTGTTCACAGCAACGAATATCACTTTATCTCCCTTTCGGCTGACTGTGGAGCGTGACTTGAACCGGTTTTAACACATGCGTTTATGCAAATATTGCAAAACTTTCGACTCACCTTCTGCACTTTGTGTCAAAGAAAATGGTGATTTCATTTTTTTATTTCTCCTTCTCTCCACAACCCTAAGGTCGGTGGGTGGCATTGGTCATCATCCAAAAGGAGTTCTTTCCTGAGCCATAAGCTTGATGTTCCGGTAGGGTCGTTCTCTTACTATTTGACTCCAGGGACGGTTCGTCATTAGGGGCCAGAGGGGCCGGGCTCCATCTAAAAATTTATATTTCTAGGAATATATATATATATATATATATATATATTTTTTTTTTTTTTTTTGCCCTGATTCTTATTCTCTCTCTGAACTACATGGTGATAAACCTTTGCCTTCAAAAACCATTAACTAAGGGAAAAGTTTCCTTCAAAAACGAAAAACTATTCTCTGAGGAAAGAGATCACGTTCAGAGTGTGAGGTTATTGGGGCCAACTCCAACAGGCCCCAGTAACATCACTACGCAAGCGAAGAGGAGACGATTTCCTCCCCGTCTCATTCAGTATGATGACCTACATACAACACTGCCTTAACCGTGTGTGCAAAAAAAGCTGTGGATAGATCTGGCCCCGCGCTAATTTGATTGGCCTGGAGAATATCCATTTCCTTAACGCCGTGGGTCGACAGAGAAGCTTAGCCCGACCAAGCTCAAGGGTGGCGGGAGGGTTTCAAATGTCGTAGCAAAGTTCAGTTAGTTTGTGTGTGTGTGTGTGTGTGTGTGTGTGTGTGTGTGTGTGTGTCTCGGTGATGTGTTGTTCCTTTGTGTCGTGACTTTTTTGCTTGTCGAGTGCAATGAATGGAGTGGATATTTTGTTAAAGTATCCTTGCTTTGCTTTAAATCTGGAAGAAAAGCTTCACTTAAAAACACTCAGTGCTTATCATCCAAAGAATTTTTAGTTTGAGCTTCACTTAAAAAAAACCACAATGCTCATCAACCCAAGAATTTGAGTCGAAAAGTTTTACTTAAAAACTCGGTGCTTATCAGCCCAAGAATTTGAGTTTGCAAGAGTATGAAGTTTACAAAGCGCTTTGCAGAACTAATTTCAGTTTTAACTAAGATGATTTTCTATGTTAAAAATAAATAAATAAATGAGAAAACCTGTAAGTATAATTTTCACATGGGTACATATATGTTTTTAGGTTTCACAAGTTCTTTAAAAAAAAAGGTTAAACCTTTCAAATAATGCAAATGGTAGTATGGTACTCATTCTATATGGGGCGAAATTCATGAAACATTCCCTCCCTGCATATATTTGGAGTTATTATTTTTTCACTACATTTTTTCATTCTGTGAATCCTGTGATTATTCCTCATTTGAGAAATCTGAAGAAACACAAAGCACAACTAACATAAATTAATGGTCATATGTTTTAAGGTAAAAATTTTATTTAAGGAGTTTTAACATTTTTCTGTTAATAGTTATGCATTCTATTCTGAGGACATTTTTTCGTGTGCAATACAATAGTTGACATATTCCTGTCTGATTTAGGCATTATTGAGTCAAGGGGGTAAACAGAGGCAGAGTAAAGGAATCGTGGGGTTGGGGTCTTAATAGTTGGCCTAATAATGACAGTTTTTTTATTTCATTGTTTGACTTCGGCTACTGGCCCCACCTATTTCAGTTGCCACGAGCCGCCACCGTTTGACTCATATATTGAATTCTGAGGCTTCATCTTCTAGCTTTTCCTTCCGTTCTATCTTCAATCAAGTTAGCACACCGCTCGGAGTGTTTCATGAGGTGGCTTATCATGCTGTCTCTCTTTCTAATGTCCATAATATTTTTCGTTTTTCTTGAACTTTTTTAACACGTCCAGATTTGTATTTTTTTCTGTCCAAACAATTTTCATCATACGTCGCCAGCACCATATTTCGAATGATTGTAACTTTGCCCAGCCTCTTTTTTCTTGCAGTGTCCAGATGCATAAAGTACTACGTTCCATGTAAAAGTTTTTATAATTTTTTTTTTTGTTTCCAGCGAGATTTCATCATGTTAATAGTGCTCTGAAAGTATTCTTTGCTTGTGCCATCCTAGTACTCACATCTTTTTCAACGTTTCCATTGAATGTAAAAAGGCTACCTAGGTAAATGAAGTCCTTAATTTGTGTTACCCTTTTGCCTTTTAATATAGTACTAGCGACCTGGCCCGGCTTCGCGCGGTAGCAATTTAGAATTTACGGCGAAATGTTTTTTTCACCGAGGTGTTACAAGATTTCCTTGTTTAATTTCCCCTGCAAACAACACATACATGTGCCTTTTGATTCCTCTTTCCCTTCCTGAGCTGAACAATATTGACAGATAATAGACGTAGTACCTATAGAAGCAGAACTATCATTTTTATAATTTATGGATGAATCATAATTAATAGCGGAATACTCTTTATCGGACCTCAGACCACGAACATTTGCTCTTTCAGTTCGACTTACTCGTCTCCCCTCTCTTAGATTAACATGTCTGGTCCTGTCAGCAGATAGACGATTTTTGCTCTGAACATACGATTCTCTTTCTCTCTGAGAATTATGTCTACTTCGATCTAAAGAGAGACGATTATTAAGTTCAACAGGTGACTGCCTTTCTCTTTGTAAAGCCATTCTTTGTGTGTCATTTGCCAGGCGAGATTCTGTTTCTTGGAAAGGTTCATTATGACGGGATAAACAAATTCTTTTAGCGTCCGATGTACTACGACCTATATTCGATTTTCGTCTCGGCATAATGTTAATACAATATTTAAATTTTAATTAAAGAGCTACTCAAAGAGATACATACGGGTGGACGAAAACAACTACGCATTTAGTTTGTGCGAGCACCGATAAACCAGTTCTCTTTCAGCGTCCGATGTAACTACGCATTTAGTCTGTGGCCTTACATTCTGTTTGAACGGCCGCCTCGCATGCGCCTCGCGGCTTTAACCCTTTAACGACCATAGCGCTCAAAACGCCCGTACATACAAACGACCATAGCTGCCTGAAACGCCTGTCTAGAGTGAGTTAGATTTCCTACCCTTACCTGTTCTTTAAATTTGCAAGACCTATGAGAGATCAGCAGGAGTTACCGTCAGTCACCATTGAAACAAAAGACAGTTTCGGACGTTATGGTATTTAGAGTGATACTAGATTTTAGTGTAATGGTCGTTAAAGGGTTAACCCAACGAGCAAAAATGTTTCGTAAACCGGTCGCCGCGCATCGTTGTTTAGGCAGTGGCAGCCACAAAAGAATACGAACTGCGGTTTTTTCTTTGACTTGTCACTAAAATCGTTACTTCTCGGCTCTCTTTTGTCATAGATTAATGTTTCATACATCTAAACCTTCCTCGACAAATGCTCTATAAAATGGTGCCGCATCAAAATCCGTCCAGCTATTCTCGAGATTAGCCCGAACAAACAAACAGACGCCTACCAGGGACTTTATTTTATACTATGTATAGATTAATCGTTTGCTCTCCGTCTCTATTGCATTTCAGTACTTATGTTTTTGTTTTCTCACATTTATATTCATAGTTTTTATTACGGTCGTTTATTTTAGAACAGTGTTGAATATTCAATATGTTGTCTTGTAACGTACCAGGAGATGTGACGTACCTGCCAGAAGGACGCACACGACATAAAGGCAGATAGGAATCAGAATAAAACGTCCGTGTATCTCAATTGGTAGAGCAACTTATTCCGGAATGAGGGGACCCGGGTTCGAATCCTGGCGCGGATAAAAATGACGGAGAAATTTACTTCGTTATAATGGCGCCCGAACTATCCGGAGCCGCCCCGGTGGCGCAGTGGTCTAAGCGATGGCCTCTGATCATTCGTCCGAACGGGGTCCGGGTTCGAATCCCGGTGAGGCATGGATGTTGTGTTTGTCTTACGGCACTGGTTCTCTCCCTTCCCTGGAACCAGTGACCCTAAATTAGGGGTTACGTGGGCGAAGCGTACGTGGGCAAAGCGTACCGTGGGCGAAGCGTACAGCATGTTTGGAAGGTAGGGAGGAGGGAGAAATTTTGAGGATTCTTTCGTAACTCATACAAGTTGGTTTTATGGCCACAGTTTACAGTTCGCATTTATAGCTATAAAAAAATTTTACCAGAAGGAATCTATGAAAGTAAAAAAAATCATTTGAGCTGTTTAATTTTATTTTATTACTTTTTTTTTATTTGAAATTCATTTGTAGCGCATACGAAAATACAGAAAAATTAAGTGAAATACAATTGGAGCCGTCATTCAATTTACAAAGTACATAATAACAAAATTGTACATGTTTGTTTTGAAAATGTGATTTTCAATTGTATTTTACTGCAAAGTTTCCCCACAGTTTTTCCCCAGTCTTGTGACTGGGCAATGCCTTATTTAGCATTGGTTCACCACTAAATTAATCTATCTTTGTTGCATAGCTTAAAGCTGTTAAGCATTTTCGCAGGTTTTGTGTTTTTTCGAACTCCGTTATAATATTATTTATTCTTTCGTCTAATTTTATGTAAACTTTTCTCCTTTTTCCAACAGTTTCTCCTAATTCTTTAGACTTTAGCAAAAACGAGACATATTCGGATTCTTCTTTCAGGGTCTTAATTAAAAATAAACATTTGGTTGCTTTTTGCCAATAATTCTATTTAATTTCGAATTCCAACCTTCTACTGCATTATTTGTCCTATGGCGCTGACCATGAACATTCCAGATCTCGACAGGAATAATAGAATTATCCATCCATTGTTCAACGAAATAATCAAGAAATGTGGATAACTTACCGTTTTTTGGAGTATCTTCCATTATGATAAGCCATGCATCTTCTACATTTGAAAGTGGTATGTAGGCTAATGCCGAACACATTTTGCATATCTTCCTTATCTCTTCATTTGATTTATATTCCGTCACGAGTCCTACTTCCTGGATTTTTCGCCACAAGCATTGATTGTAGTGAAAATTACAACCAGATATTGTTGTTTGAGAGAAGATCATTTTTATTGCTGAAATTGCTGCTACTTCAAAATCTACTTTTATAACTTTTGGTGTCCATTCTGGGCACCAACTTTTTAATTCGCTAAACAAAGAATAATATGTTTCTTCTCGTTTATCGGGTAATAATGCAAATATCACAGGATAAACATTTGTTTCAAGTGCCGTGCTTCCACAATCAACATGCACAGTATACAATTGTGTGAACTGTTTCGGACAACTCTTGAATGTTCCATCAAAAAAAGGTGTCTCCACTTGTCAAAAGATGTTTAACGTTTTCACCTGCGAACACGAGAATTCTTTTCCCATAATTATTTGTAAAATCCAATCGAAGAAAACTTTCGTCGTTCGATAGGTGAAGAACATTTTCAGGAAATACAATATCATTACTTTCTGTAGGGTTTTGAGTACTTCCTAATACTTTTCTTCTTTCTGCACACAGTGAAGTTTTGGCATTTCCATGTATTGGTACTTCAGTTACTAGGTCATATCCTCTTGAATAAATATTTCTCATTTCTTCTTGAAAAATCCTATGCACTGGTACTGAAACTTCGTCTCTAACTCTTTTTCTACAGATATCCATTGTCTTTTTTACCTCTATTTCTGCAATATTTGGCACATAAGAATGATCCGTTCGACTTATTATTTCATATTTAAAATTCGTTTTAATACTTCCCCTGCATCTGTTCTTTTTCTCTTTTGTACATAGCCAACTGATACATTCTTTGCTTTTTCTATGCAATCGGTGTTGGTAGCCATCTACCATCAAACAAGGTTTTCCATTTCTAGTTGATAACAATTCACCAGATTCCATGACAATATAATATGTTCTTCTGAAGGAAATAATTACAAACACTTCAAATCGCAGCGCACAAATGAACGCACACTGAAACGGACCCGGCTAATGACAACCCCAATTGTACGTGTTTGTTACACGTGTTCACCAGCCCTGGAGGCGGCCCGGCCCGCACGTGCAAGGGGGATGGCAACCAGGGGGATAACCCAACCGACGAAGAAGTGTACGCTTCGCCCACGATTTTGGGTTGTACGCTTCGCCCACGTACGCTACACCCACTCCACCAAATTAGGGACGGGCGACTGCTTATAGCCCATTGAGTTTGCTCACGGTGGTCGTTAAACCTCCAATCAAAAAAAAAAAAAAAAAAAAAAAAAGAACTATCCGGATGACCCGACCGTTCAAAATCTCGCAATGGTGTGATGTTATTTCCACACCGCGAGATAGGAAAAATAAGAGAATCCCTTCTCCAGCACTTCGAAAAAAAAAAAAAAAAGTAAGGGGGAGATGATGTAACGTACCAGGAAATGTTACGTACCTGCCAGAAGGACGCACACGACATAAAGGCAGATAGGAATCAGAATAAAACGTCCGCATAGATCAATTGGTAGAGCAACTTATTCCAGAATGAGGGGACCCGGGTTCGAATCCTGGCGCGGATAAACATGACGGAGAAATTTACTTCGTTATAGTCTCATAGTGGAATTTGTAAATTGATAATGTAACGGAAATGTATTTACAATATTTGTGATTTAATTTTATTCATCTGGGATTGTTCTATAATAATTCAGTAATTTTTTGGTATCTATTTTGTGCATTTGATTTCAATTTTAACAAGGATCTTTGATTTTTAAGTGTTTGAAAATATCGTTTGATTTGAAAATCGTTTCGTTTGACAAAATATACGTACTTGCGACGTACTACAAAAGCGAAACACGCATCAAGACAACAAATACTACTGGCAGTTGAGTTCTTCGAAAAATGTGTGATGTTTTTTCGATCCACCGTCTGGAATTAATGAAAATTCTTTCTTCGCTTAAAAAAATAATGAATAAAAAAGAGGGAGATGATGTACTACAAAGTTAAACCACGTGTCAAGACAACAAGTCTGCAGCGATACTTTCCTACGATGTTTTCTTTTAAATTTCATTGAAGGTTTAACGACTACCGTGAGCATCTCAATGGGCTATAACAAGTCGCCCGTCCCTAATTTAGGGAAGAGAGCCAGTGCCGTAAAACAAACACAACATCCATGCCTCACTGGAACTTGAATCCGGACCCTTCTGCTCATAAGCCAGCGCTTAGGCCACTACCCCACCAGAGCCGCTTCCAACGGTGTAAGTTTAGTCTGTTAGAACAACTAGCTTCGAATCGTTTGCCTTTGCGTTCTTTACCGTTTGCCTTTGCGTTCTTTACCGTTTACCTTTGCGTATCTTTATCGTTTTGTTATCCGCAGCTGTGGACGTCGAAGCGGAAATACATACACCGTCACCCGCAGTGGCCGAGGTGTTGAATGGCGTTAGCTTCATGCTGAACGTCTATTTTATTTCGTTATACCAATAAAGCGATTTTGAAAAGCTTCTACCTTAAGTCTTCCGAGCTAGGCTCGGGTTCGAGAGCGGTATAAGTTATCAGTAGTGTTTACCTTACCGCGCTGGCTCTCTCCCTTCCCTGGTACCATTGGCCCTTAATTAGGAACAGGCTTACAGCTCTCAGAGTTGCTCATCGTGGTCTTTAAACGTTAAAGCAGAAAACAAAATGGCACCCCTGGGTAAACCAAAAGTTTATCCCGTTTTGAGCTACACATAATGTTGGGATTCCATTCCTGTCAGAAACGCGCGCCAGGGTCGACTGGGTAATGCAGTGACGTGGGACACACGTGACTGATGACATGCATTTGGCAATGGGCCACACTGCGTTATCAGATGAACCGAGAATGGAGGTCGATAAACGTACTGTTGGGGCCCTCCGACGCCATTATTGAAAAAAAACTAGTTAAACGCGGCAATGGCAGCGAGATAAATTTGTTCTTTTGAAGGCGAGGAAAGAGTGGATAGCAGCACTGTACGAAAATGGGGCGGCGTTTCAATGCTGAAGACACCATTCTCAAAAACGATCCCCAATTCTGACACCATAGTCGAAGTTGTGAGAGCGAGTACCAGTACACGACAATTGGCAGCTGAGGTGGAGTCTTTCCATTTAACCGATTTCCGTCTCCGCCAATAGCTTGGTTTTTCCTTCAGTCGCCATTGAATACTTCCCCTGCCACCCCGGTGGCGCAATGGTCTAAGTGCTGGCTTATGCTCATTCATCCGAGAAGGCTCTGGGTCCGAATCCCGGTTAGGCATGGGTGTTGTGTTTGTCTCTTTCCTGGAATCAGCAGCCCTAAATTAGGGGAGGCGACTGCTTATAGCCCTTTCAGTTGCTCACTGTGGTTGTTAAACCTCCAATAAAAAAACAGGTAGGCTCAGTTTTGATTGAGTCGTCAGTTTGGAACGTAGGACTACGATCAGTGTGTTCGATTTTTGTTTGGCGGCGGCTGCTTTCAGTTCTCGATACTCTCTAGTTCGTTGGGCTGCAGTCAACTTGGGTTATTACATTTCTCATAAGCTGTCGCTTTGATTTTCTCCACTTTTGCTTGCGTTCAATCTGCAAATTCCGCGGCATTGTCGAAAATTTTAACCCGTTCAGACGAAAACAATATTTAAGAATTTCAGTTTAAATCACTGCGATATGTTCTTTATATATTTGAATAGATCTCGTCGAGATCTTTAAAACGATACCACGCACAGTCGTGTTGCGCTCACGGTTGCCGAGATGGACTGAGTCAAACGCGGTGACACACCCAGAAATATTGCATCATCTCCCCCGCGCACAGGGGGCGAAGGGAGCGTCGCGCGCACGATGTATTGGCAATACGCGAATTGAATTCCATTCTGTTTACGAACATGCTAACACTATAAGTTTGCGGCACGTATTTTTAACGCTATAAGGATTTGAATTGAGGCCTATTTTTGTCACAGACGGTTGGCCGTAAGTCGCCCCTTACTATCCTTGGAGAGAGACTTAGTCCTTTACCTAAAAAAAATAGTTCCCTGTGAATTGACACTACAGCAGGAGATACAATGTGTAGGTCTCTGTTGCACAATGCTGTCAAATTCACAGGATGACAAATCTTGGCGTCGTTTCGTTTCCTCGCAGGTGATGAAACGTGGACATTCCTACGTTATCCTACCACTGAGAATCAGTGGCTGAGATCACGCCAGGAATCACAGCCAATGATGCAAAGATGGTGGTTCGACATGAAAGTCACGTTGTGCATTTGGTGGAATTGTGAAAGTCTTGTGCACTGGAAACTCGTGTCAGATGGTCAGGCTGTGGACAGAAACACCTATGCCGAACAACTGTAGCGGATTTAAAATTCTCTACCAAGGCTGCCCAGCACTCATCAATATGAAGCGGGAGTTTTTGCGAGTGGATAATGCTCCAAGTCAGAACTTCAGAGTGGTCTCCCCAAAGCTACAGAACCTACGATACCACCCCTTCTGCATACAGTCCGGACCTCGTCCCCATCCGACTGCCAACAGTTTCGTTTCATGGCCCATTTCCTACAATGACGGCTCTTCGCTCCAGAAGTAGTCGTGGAATCCGATATCAGAGAGTTTCTGTTCTCGAAACCTGCCGTGTGCGGTCATGTATAATGTTTTGTGATTATGGGACACTACTTGGTAATCGCATATCATCATCATCATCATTGTCAACCATTATCAATCCACTGCTGGACGAAGGTCTCCCCAAGTTTCCTCCACAACGGTCTGTCTTGTGCCAGTCTCCTCCATGTCACCCCTGCATACTTTCGAATTTCATCCACCCATCTCCTATGTGGTCTTCTTCTGGGTCTTTTCCTGTCCCTTGGAATCCAATCTAAAATTTCGGCTGTCCATCGATGATCTGTCCTTCTGGCAGTATGTCCAGCCCATTGCCATTTCAGGGATTTAACTCTGATCATGATGTCTTCCACTCTTGTCATTTTTCGGATCCACGAGTTCCTCTTCTTATCTCTCCTGGTTACACCAAGCATGCACCTCTCCATGCTGCTTTGAGTTGTCTGCAGCCTTTGTATGTCTCTTTTAGTTAAGGTCCACGTCTCTGCACCATACGTAAGCACTGGAAGGATGCATTGATCAAACACTTTTCTTTTAAGACATAATGGCATATTGCTCTTGAAAATTATGCTGTTTCTTCCAAAAGCTCTCCAGGCAAGTTTTGTACGCCGATTAATTTCTTCATCAATGTGACCCTCACTTGATATCTGCTGTCCAAGATAAACGTACGTGTCTGTTATCTCCAGCTTTTCTCCATCAATCGATAAATCTTCATTTCCTTGTAAAAGCATTGAACATCACTTTTGTCTTCTGAAAGTTCATTTTTAATCCCACTTCTTTACTCTTGTCAGCAAGTTCCTGGATCATACTCTGCAGCTCTGATGGGGTAGTTGCAAAAATGACTACGTCATCAGCAAAACGAAGGTGGGTTAGATAATCTCCATTAATCTTTATCCCCTTGTTTTCCCAGCTCAGCGACTGAAAAACACCCTCCAATGTGGCATTAAAGAGCTTCGGAGATATGGTGTCACCTTGTCTCACTCCCTTTCCAATTTTTACGTGTGTTGTATTTTCAAACAGCCTAATCTTTGCACTTGCATTTTCATAGATGTTATTAATAATATTAATGTATGCATCTTCAATACCGCAGGTTTTCAGAGCCATTGTAACTGCTGATGGTTTCACCGAATCAAAGGCTTTTTCATAATCGATAAAAGCCATGCACAATGGAAGTTCATATTCCCTCGCTCTTTCAATTAGTTCTCTCAGCACGTGGATATGATCTATTGTGCTGTAGCCACTCCTGAATCCAGCTTGTTCTCTCGGTTGAGCCATGTCTAGTGCTACCTTCAAGCGGTGTGAAAGAACTTTAGTGAAGATTTTATAAACTACTGATAGGAGGCTGATAGGTCTGTAGTTTCCGAGATCCTCAATGTCACCTTTCTTATGTAGCAGGATCATTGTAGCGGTGTTCCAATCCTCAGGAATCTTTCCTTCATTAAGGCATCGAGTGAAAATTTGGGCGAGTACTGTTTCGATTTCTCCACTTGCTTCTTTTATGATGTCTACAGTAATTCCATCTTCTCCTGGAGCTTTTCCTCGCTTCATGTTCTTGATTGCATGTGCAACTTCTGCTGGAAGGACTGGAGGAACTCTGGTACTGGTATCTTTCATGATGTCTGGAGTGCATATATCATCCCTTTCATATAATTTGGAGTAGAAATCTTTCACTCTTGTCAAAATTTCGCCTCTATTTCTTGTTACAGAACCATCTTCTTTTCTCAGTGCCATAATCTGTTTTCTTCACTTACTGAGATGTCCCTTTGCTATCTTTAGGCTTTGGTTGTTTTCAATTGCTTTCCTCACTAGTTCACAGTTGAATTTCCTTACGTCTTCAGTGATACTTTTTCTTACTGTCTTGCATAGCTCTATATATTCCACTTTGGAAGTCACATCTTCTTTAGTTGTCCTCATCTCTCTTCTTTTTTGCATCAACATTTTGGTTTTTCCTGATAATTTGTTCACATGCAACTTGTTCTTAGACCCAGCTAATTTTGTTGCTGTTTCCATAAGAGCTTTGGTTACTTTTCTGTTAACTTCAGAGATGTCCACTTCTTCCGATGTTAGGCCTTCTAAAGCAGAGAACCTGTTCTTCAGTTCTAACTTGAAGGTATTATGGTGTTTTTTAAGGTTGGTTATGTCAATAGATTTTGTTTGTCTTATGAGCTTGCCACGTTCAAGTTTAGTGTTGAGGTGCATCTTACATCTCACCAATCTATGGTCACTACCTGTGTTGAACTTGTTTAGCACACTGCAGTCTTCTATGACGAATTTTTTGTTACACATAATAAAATCAAATTCACTTGTCGTCCCATTTGGATGTCTCCATGTCCATTTCCTGTGTGGCTTTTTCTTGAAGAAGGAGTTCAAGATGAAAAACCCTTCTGCCTCTGCAAACTCAACGAGAGTATTTCCACGCTGGTTTCTGTTGCCATGACCGAATTTACCTACTGAAGTTTCATTCTGTTGCCGTTGCCCTATTTTTGCATTGAAATCTCCCATAATTATTTTCAAGTGCTGCTTACCTTTATTATTTAGATGACAAATTTCCTCATAAAATTCTTCAATTTCTTCTTCAGGATGACTTGTGGTGGGTGCATAAGTTTGAATAATCTGAGCCTGGTATCTTTTCGAGAGTTGGATAACAAGTCGTGCAGCTCTGTCAGAGGAACTTTCAACTTCTACAACTTTATCCTTCAGTTTCTTGTTTATTATAAATCCAACACCACTAGTTCTGCCAGTATCTGTCCCACGATAGTAGAAGAGATGTCCACTTTTCAGTTCGATGAGATCTTCTCCTTTTCTCCTTACCTCACTTAGCCCCACGATGTCCCACTTGATCCTTTGTAGTTCCTCTTCCAATTCAAGAAGCCTTGAATCAGAAGATAGGAGCGTCCATTGTAAGTAGCCAAGGTCAGCATCAGATGGCAGCCTAGTCCGGTCCTCCGGGGATTCTTAGCACCCTCTGCCTTCATGTCGCACTGGCCGCTGCCTTGGCCAGGTACATTCCAGCTGCCGGAGACTGAGGGCCAAGATTTAAGTTGTGGAATCATTTTGGAGGGGTTTGGCCATAACTCACCACGCTGGCCAAGCGGGTTGGTGAGTGTGGGATAGAATTTCCTCTGATCCCGATGGTATAGTTATACCGCTATGGGCGGTCGTCAGAGCCCCTTTAGTGGGAACAGGATGCACCACGAGAAGGCGGGGTTGACATTTGTCAAGGAGAGGCTGTGATGTTACGCATCACCTGACCTTGCATCCCATATACGGTTCCTTATGTGACGTCTCCCATTCGACCAATGAGAAGCGTTGTTAGAAAAGGTATCTCCTTCCACTGTGATTTCTTGTACGCTGACGAGAAACTGGTCGTTTGTTGACAATTTTACAGCTTTATTCAGAGTTTTAGCTCCGAATATCTTCTCATTCTCAATTATTACTGTTAGGAATTCTGATTCAACAATTTCTCAGTGTTGTTTTTGCATAAAAATTTATCATGAGTGTCTAAAATGTGTGTGATTTTGAACATCGTTATTAATGGAAGTCACACGAAAGAAAAACATCAAATCGGCTGGGGAAAAAATCCGTTTAAAATTTCTTTCAGTTGGATTTCGGCTGTACAATTCATTTTTTTTTTTTTTAACTTTGCTTTTACTACACGAGTAGTCATGATCTTGGATTGCTTTCAACTTACTTTTGTTCAATGATCGACCTTGATGACACTCTAATGTACAGTGATCAATGGAAATAAATGGCATGCCATCAAATGGTATCCTGTTTTCAACATTGGAATCTTTTTTCCCTTCGAAGAACATAGCATCCTTCTTCACACCTTTAATATCACTTAACTGGTCTTGCCCAAGATTGTGAACTGCACCACGTTTTTGAATATAATGTGTATTAGTAGAAATCTCGAAGTTTTGGATAACGTTTAAAGCATCTTCTAACGAAAAACGTATCCAAAATAATCATCAACAGAATGACGAAAACCGAAATTCATTTTAACTGTTATTTTTAATAGCTAAATTTAGCTAATTATCAACTCAAACCACGCACGCACTAACTGACAACAAAAAGAGAACTTCAGAAGTAAAGCGTACAAGAAATCACAGTGGAAGGAGATACCTTATCTAACAACGCTTCTCATTGGTCGAATGGAAGACGTCATATAAGGGACCGTATATGCGCTTACCAAGTAGTGTCCCACAATCGCAAAACATTATACATGAGGGCCGTGTGCGATCATGGCTCCGGCGGAGCGGTGGCAAAGGACTGTAGGGGGAAATGGTCTGTACTTCGGTTTGCGGCCCCCGTTGTCTGCTAGAATGAAGTAACGTGGAATCGCGAAAAATCACACGTTTTCCGATAGGTAGCACTTCCACTTCTTTCTTCCAGCGTTACTGCCTACGTTACGTCATCGCAATTCGCTCCGTGCCTCTGACTTGTTATTGGCGCCATGTTTCTGTTATTGGAAGAGTTTTTTGAGGAAGTTGCGAAGGATGAGGGTACAGAAACCAGTCCCTCAATTTCGTGGATCCTTGTACTGGTGCTTATACTCAAGGTGTAGAGAGTGCCCCTGAAACGCAGGCTTTCAGATGGGTCTTAGAAAAAGACAATTTGGCAGACCACATTCTAGAATATTTATTCCGACGGAATCGTCGTCTTTCCTCAGAACAGTGCTTTGAGGTTATGATTCGCATCATCAAACAGTTCTTTCCTGGTACGTAATAAATCTAATTTAATTATTGTACCAGAAATTCTGGTGGAAACACATCTTTTCCGTCCCAGTAAATGTTTCAGAATAGGTACACAGTTAACATTCAATAAAGGCCCTTTTAAGGCTGTCTTTGAATGAGTGTTACACTTCATCTTCTGCGATAGATGGCGCA
This sequence comes from Macrothele yani, assembly GCA_039090855.1. Classification (NCBI taxonomy): domain Eukaryota; kingdom Metazoa; phylum Arthropoda; class Arachnida; order Araneae; family Macrothelidae; genus Macrothele; species Macrothele yani. Next base: position 155,396,530 of record CM077011.1, read on the forward strand.
AAATAGCACTCCTAGGGCGTGGCTTTTGCGTCTTGAGGGATTGTCCCAGAAATACACGCTGTTACGTTTTAACCAATCACATTGTTTGGGGGTAGAGCTTAATAGGTAGGCGTAGTTTCTGTCTCACATTCAAGTGTTTTCTGGTAATGTACACATTTTCTCTTCAAAAAATGAACTTACAGTAGAATTTAAGATGATCTATAGAAGACAAGATTCCAATCTCACTTCAGTGCCCATTCTTTGATCTGTATTTGGCCTAGATAATTAAAAAAATTATACAGAAATGAGATTTCGTTTCTCCCACACAGAAACACTGCCAAGCTAACTTCTGGCGCCATCTAGCGCCAAATTGGAATACTTTCGAGTCAGATAAATTTAATTTTTAAAAAAATTCTAACAATTTTTTCGGAAAAATTACTGCGACACGTATTAGCTATGGGTCGTTTCTATTTGTACTCAAAATTTCAAACTTTACAAAGTAATAGTTTTTGAGAAAATGTGTACAAAGAATTTGCATTACAGATATGGGACAAAATTTCCGTTACACTCATTCAAAGACAGCCTTTAGAGCCAGCCAAAATACTGCACAAACACACTTGTTACAGAAATAACCCACGCTACGTATTTCATGTCGCCCGATAGATGGCAGCACGTTACCACACAGCTTCTCTTGTAGCAGATGACGGGGGCCGAAACTGAAGTGCACCCAAAACAAAAACATGGCCTGTACTTTCAAGAATGAGGGGAGCGGATATGGAAGACTTGCATCATTAACTTTTTTAGCTGCAAACAGGACGAACTTTTGATTCACCCTTTTATATCATTCCCAAAACCTGTGGAGCCTCGCACGGTGTGTGATTGTGAAACAATGCCCATATAACTATTATGCCGCGTGCAAGGATTTACTATTTTTCTTTCACGATTACACGTCTGCCAAATATATTATCATACAATGTCATAGCCATGTAACCATGGGCGCCTATAGCTTAGTTTTCACGAGGCGTGTCAAAACAAGTTTGTTCGTGACGAGGATCGACGCCACCTCACTCCGGAGTAAGTTGCTCTCCCAAATAAGTTACACGGACAGAATGTATCGCATGTAACGTTGCAGATTTGTCGTCTTGACACGTGATTCACGTCTGTAGTAAACGCAAGATACAACTTCGATGTTGTGTTATTTATTCTATCTCAAATTGTTTACCTTCCTTTGGAAACAAAGCCCCTGAATTTAAGACGTGCGGTTTTAATTAATCTGTATCACTTTTAGAGGGCGTTAATTTCTTAAAATAAAATGACTGCATTTAGTGTTATAATTTTCACATGAGATAGTTTTACGAACTTATTTTCTTTTCAGACGTCTGTGGGTAGTAATTATATCACAAATTCTATTTGGTCTGGGAACAGCAATTGCAATAGTCGGTGTCTACACTCATGGAATGAAAGACATTTTGTAAGTGCATTATTTTTCACCTTAAATATGAAAAATTACATAGAAAACTAGTGTTATCAAAAAATAATTTGCTTTGTAGACATGGATCACATACTTTGATAACTTCGAGGTTCGCCTTGCCATTTTTCAAGAAACAGAGAAACCTTCGTTTGTTCCTGAAAATTTTGGTGTCAGTGCTCAGTATTTCTCTTGGAGTGAGGCCATATAATTCTAAGCCACTCTCACACCCCGAGTTCCAAAGACTCTATGATGTTTCTCACTAAGTGTATGTGTTTTTATTTTCTAATAACCGAATGTTTTTCAAACGAACAAAACTGGATATTCATATAAATTTTCAGTTTTTAGTACGAGGGGTGAAGAAGAAGGTAATTTTGAAAAGCCAGTCACAAAAAGAATCCAATTTTCACTTTATGTTTCTGGGAAATGCAAATTTTCCCAGCTGAAACGAGTTCCATCATGAAAGTAGTTGTTACAATAATTTTCGGGCTTAGTGCTACATTGGCGTAAAGCCGCACTGGCATTAGCACCCACCCTAAAATTTTGTAAAATCTTAGCCATCAATGAAAGGCCTCCGACATGCGTAATTAACAACGTAAAACGTTCAGATCACTATCTGACCTACCTACATATTTTGAAAGTCGTTTTCTCATAATTTCGTAATCTTTTAAACTATTTCAGTGATTGAATTAACTAACATAAAAATAAAAAGGATGATGGCATTGAAAACCCGGAATATTCTTTCCTTTGCTGTCTTATTTATTTATTTGCGGTTAATAGACGTTCTTAGACGATGATACTGATTAAGAATTCCAGCCTGTGGATACAGTTTTCACGGCATGAATAACCGGCGTTACTTTAACTTGAAAAACTGGTGTGTGCTCTTGAAAAATATCTGGACGAAAATGAAGTGAATGGCATTAAGTAGCCATTTATTACACAGAGTGATCGTAAAGTTCCCGAACCCTGAATATAAAACATTATTGCGTATGCTGTAAGCAAAAGTTCAACCAATTGACGTGGCAACACGAGTCAGCAACTCATCAGGATTAAATACTGCGCTTGTCGAATGCCTGAAGGAAATTGGCAGAGTGCCAGAAATGAATAACCGGTTCCAGGTGGGCTACGCAGTTTGTCCATTTTAGCTGAGCCATTTGCACAGGGACATGGGTTTGATGAGGAAGGTGAAAATTTGTTTACTTGAAGCTTATTTGCAAACGCAGTCTTACAAACAGTGTATAGAAGAGTTCAGGAAAAAATTTCCGGAGCATACTGTGGTAAGTAAATCAACGATACACAGTTTACTCGTACGATTTCGGAAAACTGGAAGTGTTGATGGCATGCCAAGAAATGGCCGGCCAAGTGTGTTAACGCCGGAAGATATAAATGATGTTGAAAAACGTTTGCAACAGTCACCTACAGAATTTCAGCAAGTTAAACTTTCTTACGACTCAGTACAGAAAGCGACTAAAAGATTGCAGCTTCGTGCATACAAAGTGAAAGTTGTCCAAGAACTGATAACTGAAGGCACCTGACACGCATAAGTGCCTGCCTGTATTGCCGTTGGTTTCGCAAATTTACTCGATAAAAGGGCTTGTTGAACAATGTTTTCTTCTGGAATAAAACCTAGTTTAATTTGAACGGGTATGTTAATTCACAAAATACGCGAATGACCTGCAGTCCTTGAAAACAAACATTATTCAGGCTATAGCGGAAATCACGCCATCTATGCTGAAACTCGTTACGAAAACCATGTGCCGCCGCGTGGATATTTACCTCTAGCAACACGGAGGTCATTTCTAGCACAGTTGCTCAAAAGTCGATGAAAGATGTATCACAGTTGTAAGTAACTTTTATGTTTCTGTATATGTATAATGCGAATAAAAATTGTTCAAAGTAGGGTTCGGGAACTTTTCGATCACCCTGTAGGCAATGTTTGCGAAAAAGTACAAAGAAATAAATGAACAAAGCTGAAACGTGCTGGAAAAAAATAAATGAAAATTAATTCTGTTTTAATTTCAAGTACTTTTACAGCCTATGACCAAACTTTTTATGCGGCGCTCTAATTCATCCCATAGGTGCTATATGGGATTACGATCAGGGCTCTGTGCTGGCCAGTTCACACACAAAACAGAAATCATCACTCTTTCCACGTTAATTAGTGAGTCTCGGAAAAATTCTCATCGGCCGCATCAGCAGTCCACACACGATTCAGAATTATCGTCAAATCACGCCATAACAGTCCTTGCTCATCGACAGTCAACACACGATACAGAATTATCGTCAAACCACGAAGTAACAGTATTTGCTTTATGGCTCAGTGGATTATCCTGGTGGTACCAACAAAGCTCGGTTCCATAGTAAGGCCACAGAGTTGGTAGGGCATAATTGTCCAGAATACCGAGGTAGACAAGCTGGTTAACAGGTTTGTCCACGATAACCAATGGGCCGAGCTCATACCATGAAAAATACCCCCACACGAGTACGTAGCCAGCTCCGAACTTGACCGTAGGAACAGTACACTGTGGTAAATAGCGTTCCCCCGACTGCCACCATATCCACACATGGCCATCAGACTGATGGATCGTGTATCTGGATTCATCAGTCCATAGGACCCGTTCCCATTGATCTACGGTCCACGATACACCATGCTAAACTACGAGTAGCATTCCGAGTGGAGATGAAAGGCTTATAAGCAGCCGCACGACCACAGTAACCCATGGAATGAAGTTTTCTGGGAATGGTACGTGTGCATACAGAGGTTCCAGCATTTTTACTCACATGTGCACTATGTTATTGTGCAGTATTCCGTCGATTAACTGTAACGACTCTCCTGACGCTTCGACGTCCTCTACCAGTGATTTTCTTTGGTCTGCTGGTATGTTTTGCTGCTTCAGGCAAGCCATGTGACTTCCACTTATTCAGGACATACGAAAAAGTTGACTTGGGTATGTTTAAACGCATCTCGGTTTCTCTTATGGACAACCCACTAAAATAACACCCAACAATCTTTCCTTTCTCAAAGTCAGTTCTCTCCCGCCACGACATTTTCACTCAACCTCACAGAGCGATATGATAGCGGTCAACTGCAGGCTTGGTTTTATACCGTTTTCAGCTCTACCGCGCATCTTAACAACGCAGCGTATTCGTTCATTTGCTTTTGAAGGGGGTCCGGTGACTTTTGTCAATATAGTGTATATTGTATTACTGTAAGAAACGGGGTACCTATTGCACAGATGATTGATTATATGATATCTGTGTATCAGTCTTCGGACAACTTAAGACAAAAGCTATTACAGCTATCAAGAGTAAATTTCATATTTAGTTTTTTTGTATGTGAAATAATACTAAAAAAAGTACATTTCACCTTTTTTAAGATGACTGAAAGTCACTGTCATTAAAAATCAAGTCGCCAAGCATTTTGTTGCTACGGAAACTCAGGATGAAAAATACTTAATTTGTGCAAAACACTCCTACAGAATAAAATACACTGCTGGCCACCCAAAATGCAACACCAAGAAGAAAGCATCCGATCGGCCTGAAATTCGCAGCATGCGTCGCCCGCGAGAGGACATGCAAACGATTAGCATTGCAGGGCATATGCAAATCATGTGCGCCCGGCACGCCACCGAGAAGCACTATAAGAAGGGTGCACAGAAGGCGGGGTGTAAGTAGTGGACGTGTGTTGTGCTGGCGGACATGTGCTTGGAAAGCTTCCTGATGCTTCGTCGCAGAATACGGCAGTCATTCCAGCACGTTTCGGAATTCGACAGAGGACGAATAGTGGCTTATCGCGACAGCGATTTATCGTACCGAGACATCGGCGCCCGTGTGGGACGACATCCAGCCACACTGAGGCGAGTATGGATTCGGTAGGTGAAGGAGGGACGGACGGACCGACGTGAGCGATTGCCGCAGCCGCGGCACACCACCGAACGAAAGGACCCGCATGTTGTGCGGCAGGCATTGACGGCTCGCACTGCCACATCACGAACGTTAGCGCAGGAATTAGGGTGTGTTGCACAACAACCTGCGTCAGCACGTACCGTTCGGCGTCGTCTACAGGAGCGGGGACTTGTCGCACGGCGCCCATTGCTCCGATTACCATTGACGTTACATCACCGGCGAGTGCGGTGGCAGTGGGCCGTTGAACGCCGCTCCTGGACTACGGAATGACACGACATTGTCTCCTTCGACGAATCACGCTTCTGTAATACCACGATGGTCGGATTCTCGTGTGGCGGCACCGCGGCGAGAGACTGTATGACGCCTGCATCATGCATCGCCATACCGGTCCGTCGCCTGGCGTTATGGTTTGGGCACAATTGGATATGACACCCGCACCCCTCTGGTACGCATCACCGGAACACTCAACAGCCACCGCTACATCTCCGACGTTTTGGAGCCTGTAGTCCTCTCTTACCTGCAGGACCTGCCAGCGGCCACGTTTCCACAGGACAATGCGCAACCGCACGTGGCACGTGGCACGCATCGTGCATCAATTCTTTACGGCCCACCAGGTGCCACTGCTGCGGTAGCCCGCCTGTTCTCCCGATATGTCGCCCATCGAACACGTCTGGTCGCTAATCGGCTATCGAGTGGCCCGGCAAGCACCACCCGCGGCTACGCCTGATGAACTGTGGCAACGTGTGGAAGCAGCCTGGACCGACATACCCCAAGCTCACATCCAAAGCCTCTTTCGATCGATGCCGCGGCGTGTAGTGGCCGTTATTGCCAGCCATGGGGGCCACACGAACTATTGATGTCTGCGTGTTCCGCAAGTCGCACGGGCACGTAAGCTCAATCGTTTCATCTTTGTATCTGTTGTTATGTGTCCAGTAAATCTGGCTTTGCTGTCTCGTGTCCTTCTTGGTGTTGCATTTTGGGTGGCCAGCAGTGTATTACAAACCTATTCAGAAAAGTAATAAGCTCTAACAGAAAATAAAATGATTAAATCACTCTCATTTATGGCAAAAAACGAAATTTCATCGTCGCGGAATTAGATTTACGGTATACGTAAGTCATATCGCCGAGCATTTGTGGCTTAGTGGTTAAAAGCGCGAGTTAAGTGTTGAGCCTGCCTAAGCGTCGGAGGTTCCATCCTGACCTCAGCGGAAGGATTATCCCGGTAAGGGCGGAAAGATACAGGGTCTTTAATTTTGCGGAACTTCAGTTTAAATACGAAAAAATCTGAAATGGAATTTTTCTGAAATAAACGTAATTTCCGTCTGCGGAAAACCTGTGGAAATGCGGAAGTTATAATAAACTGTTACTTTTAAAAACGGAAATTTCTGAAAAAGACGGATACCTATCGGCAACTTTTCTGCACGTTATTTTCAAAAATTTTCAGTGAATTCACGCCACTTATTTTTTACAGTGTAATGTTCTCAAATTAAAGACATTGTTGCACAAAATTTAAACTATTTGGTATAGTGGTTAGCATACTGGAGCGCTATCCGGGAGACGCGGTTTCGATTCCCGCTTCATAAAGACGGAATTTTCGAGTTTTCGGATATTATCTGACTTAGCATCCATGTTATATTTAACCAACAAACGGATTCACATCTTCTAAATTTGTATTGTACAAAGGTGTAATCCCGTATTTCATTCATTGATATTTAAAATATTTTGATGAAATACTAAAAAACCTAAAAAGGTCTATACAAACGATAAATGTCAAAATTAGTCCGGCAATGTACTAGAAGACAACGACATAGACCACATCCGGTAATGTACTGTAAGATATACTTCTATGTCGTTGTCTTAGAGTACATTGCCGCATTAATTTTGACATTTATGGTTTGTAGTGCTTTTTTTAGGTTTTTTAGTCTTTCATCAAAAGATTTTAAATAGTTTGAATATTTGTGCAACAATGTCTTTGATTAGAGAATATTACGACGACGACCATAATAATTGAACCCACTTCAAAAAAGCAAGGGTAACGACCGGAGCCAAAAGCAACGTGTTTGAAATGTGACATATTTTTCAGAAGCAGACCTTAAGAGGTAAGCATTATCTGGAATATTTTGATATGTATTGAAATATGGCACGTGATAATATGTAGTGAAAGTAATATCAAGCCAATGAATTATGCCTAGATATAGTGCGTCGCATAAATATAGAGACAGAACAAATTCTCGTATAAAAAAGAAACAACAACGAGCTGAAATGTACACCTCATATTTATAGCAAAAATAGCATAGGACACGCAGCTGCACAATAGTTTGGCGAAAACATAACAATTCCAACGCCAAGTACAAGAAAAAAACAAAAATACGCTGTCTCAAAAATATAAAGACTTACTAGTTATAAGCACCTCCGGTACGAATAGTGGAGCCGTTGTTCAGAATAACACTAAAAACCCGATTGGGCATGCTGTCCACCAAGTAATGTAAGTGTTCTGGACGGAGTGCGTACCAGCTTCGTTCAATCTGCTCTTTCAATGCCACCACATTTGAGAACTGCCGTCCATTCGCATACACATCACGAGCGAGGATACCAAAGAGGTTCTCGATAGGGTTCAGATCTGGACTGTGTGCTGGCCAATCCATTACGGTCACATGATGTGTGTTAAACCAGCATTTCGTTGATGCAGACCGATGGATAGAGGCATTGTCTTGCTGGAACAGATAATCAACACCCGCTAGAGTTTCGGCAAACGGTAGACGGTGGCTGCTGAGTATGTCCTGATACGTTTCGGAGTTTTGTCTGCCTTCGAAGAAAGCGATATCCGTTGTCCCATTGAACGCAAAAGCTCCCCATACCATCACAAATGCCCCTCCTTTCTGTTTGCTGAAGAAGGTGCGTGGCTCGCGTCGTAAATCATGCCAATAGCAGTTCCAACAGTCAGGCCCGTCCAGGTTGAACTTTTTCTCATCGGAGAAAATAGTTGTGATCCACTCGTCCGTCCAGTAAATGTGGCTGCTTGTCCATAACAATCTAGCTCCCTTGTGGCGCCGCGTGAAGTGTGGCAGACGGCGCATTTTACGGAACACAATGTTGCGACTTTCCTTGATTCGTCGATGAACTGCGTCCTTTGAGACGGTGACACCAACAACCCGAGAAACTTGACGAAGTGATAACCTTTGGGATGAAATTAAACGCATGATGGCACGATCATCTCGTTTGGGGAAGGCCGTAGGTGGCCTAGTGGGCAACATTCGTTACTGCTACGGAAAGGGTCTCAGGTTCGATCCCAGGCAGGTACGAACGCTCGATCCACTAAATATATGACTGCCACGGAAAGGGTCTCAGGTTCGATCCCAGGCAGGTACGAACGCTTGATCCACTAAATATCCGCCGTGCGTCGAATGGGCACGTTAAGCCGTCGGACACCGGGTACTGGCCCCCGGTAATAAATAAGAGCGTCTTCTTCCCCCCTATCTACTTCGCTTCCCTGTCACTTTCCTATCAGGCGCTCTAGCCCAAACCTCCTAGTTCCCTACTTCTAAGGGTTGTTTAAGACCTGGGGTCAGACACTCCCTTCCTAAAATCCTCTACATACGATCATGATCATGATCATGATCATCTCGTTTGGTTGTTATTCGAGGCCTACCAGGCAGTTTTCTGTCAGTTAACGCACCGCTTTTCGATAAAGTCTTATAAATGACTGCCCCACACCTCCCCATGGCTTTACAAATTTTCGCTACAGGCAGTCCATTTGCTGTCAGTCTCCAAATCTTCTACACCTCCTCACCAGAAAGTTGACTGTTGCGTGGCATTTCGGCAAATGAATGTCTGACGGCATGATCCGCTGTCTTTTGTAGGCTGGACCGAATTACGGCCCATGTGCGTGCGTACAACATGCTAATTGTACATCTCATTTGCATGTGGCTACTTTACATAGTTGTCTTTATATTTATGAGACACCTAAAATTACACTATTTCACTTTGTGGTATTCTTTTCACACAATCCGGTCATCTCGACGGATCGAAACGTTTGTTGTAGGGTTATATCTAATTAGGTACCACTTCAGCTACCTACCTGTATTCGCATTGCGTTCACGGCGCAAAGTCGACTGTCTCTATATTTATGCGACACACCTTATGCATTTCATTTTAAGCTAAGAAAAGAAAAAAAAATGTTTCGCTTTGTACCTGTTGCTTAAAATTTCAGAAAAAAGGATTACCGGATGATGTTTCCTCATACAGTTTAATATCTGGTGTACTTTTCTCCTCCTGTATGCTGGGGTAAGTGTCTCCGTTCGATTTTTTTATTGCCCGTTTTCGTCTGTAGTGCAAAATGTGTTTTCTTTCCGTTCTTTTTTTAATGTACTTTTTCTTGTATTGTTAACTTAATTCTGCTTCCACGTTGCTGGTATTAAAATCCCAGATATTGCGAAACTTTTTGTATTGTTAACTTAATTCTGCTTCCACGTTGCTGGTATTAAAATTCCAGCTCCTGCAAAACTTTTTGTATTGTTAACTTAATCCTGCTTCCACGTTGCTGGTATTAAAATCCCAGCTCCTGCGAAACTTTTTTGTATTGTTAACTTAATTCTGCTTCCACGTTGCTGGTATTAAAATCCTAGCTCTTGCAAAAAAATTTTGTATTGTTAACTTAATTCTGCTTCCACGTTGCTGGTATTAAAATCCCAGCTCTTGCGAAACTTTTTTGCATTGTTAACTTAATTCTGCTTCCATGTTGCTGGTATTAAAATCCCAGCTATTGCGAAACTTTTTTGCATTGTTAACTTAATTCTGCTTCCACGTTGCTGGTATTAAAATCCCAGCTCTTGCGAAACTTTTGCATTGTTAACTTAATTCAGCTTCCATGTTGCTGGTATTAAAATCCCAGCTATTGCGAAACTTTTTTGTATTGTTAACTTAATTCTGCTTCCACGTTGCTGGTATTAAAATCAAAGCTATTGCGAAACTTTTTTGTATTGTTAACTTAATTCTGCTTTCCACGTTGCTGGTATTAAAATCCCAGCTCTTGCGAAACTTTTGCATTGTCAACTTAATTCTGCTTCCATGTTGCTGGTATTAAAATCCCAGCTATTGCGAAACTTTTTTGTATTGTTAACTTAATTCTGCTTCCACGTTGCTGGTATTAAAATCCCAGCTCTTGCGAAACTTTTTGCATTGTTAACTTAATTCAGCTTCCATGTTGCTGGTATTAAAATCCCAGCTATTGCGAAACTTTTTGTATTGTTAACTTAATTCTGCTTTCCACGTTGCTGGTATTAAAATCCCAGCTCTTGCGAAACTTTTTTGCATTGTTAACTTAATTTAGCTTCCATGTTGCTGGTATTAAAATCCCAGCTATTGCGAAACTTTTTGTATTGTTAACTTAATTCTGCTTCCACGTTGCTGGTATTAAAATCCCAGCTCTTGCGAAACTTTTTGCATTGTCAACTTAATTCTGCTTCCATGTTGCTGGTATTAAAATCCCAGCTATTGCGAAACTTTTTTGTATTGTTAACTTAATTCTGCTTCACGTTGCTGGTATTAAAATCCCAGCTATTGCGAAACTTTTTTGTATTGTTAACTTAATTCTGCTTCCACGTTGCTGGTATTAAAATCCCAGCTCTTGCGAAACTTTTTGCATTGTCAACTTAATTCTGCTTTCCATGTTGCTGGTATTAAAATCCCAGCTATTGCGAAACTTTTTTGTATTGTTAACTTAATTCTGCTTCCACGTTGCTGGTATTAAAATCCCAGCTCTTGCGAAACTTTTTTGCATTGTTAACTTAATTCAGCTTCCATGTTGCTGGTATTAAAATTCCAGCTATTGCGAAACTTTTTGCATTGTTAACTTAATTCAGCTTCCATGTTGCTGGTATTAAAATCCCAGCTATTGCGAAACTTTTTGCATTGTTAACTTAATTCTGCTTCCACGTTGCTGGTATTAAAATCCCAGCTCTTGCGAAACTTTTTGCATTGTTAACTTAATTCAGCTTTCCATGTTGCTGGTATTAAAATCCCAGCTCTTGCGAAACTTTTTTGCATTGTTAACTTAATTCAGCTTCCATGTTGCTGGTATTAAAATCCCAGCTATTGCGAAACTTTTTTGCATTGTCAACTTACTTCTGCTTCCATGTTGCTGGTATTAAAATCCCAGCTGTTGCGAAACTTTTTGTATTGTTAACTTAATTCTGCTTCCACGTTGCTGGTATTAAAATCCCAGCTATTGCGAAACTTTTTGTATTGTTAACTTAATTCTGCTTTCCACGTTGCTGGTATTAAAATCCCAGCTATTGCGAAACTTTTTTGTATTGTTAACTTAATTCTGCTTCCACGTTGCTGGTATTAAAATCCCAGCTCTTGCGAAACTTTTTTGCATTGTCAACTTAATTCTGCTTCCATGTTGCTGGTATTAAAATCCCAGCTATTGCGAAACTTTTTTGTATTGTTAACTTAATTCTGCTTCCACGTTGCTGGTATTAAAATCCCAGCTCTTGCGAAACTTTTTTGCATTGTTAACTTAATTCAGCTTCCATGTTGCTGGTATTAAAATTCCAGCTATTGCGAAACTTTTTTGCATTGTTAACTTAATTCAGCTTCCATGTTGCTGGTATTAAAATCCCAGCTATTGCGAAACTTTTTTGCATTGTCAACTTAATTCTGCTTCCATGTTGCTGGTATTAAAATCCCAGCTATTGCGAAACTTTTTTGTATTGTTAACTTAATTCTGCTTCCACGTTGCTGGTATTAAAATCCCAGCTCTTGCGAAACTTTTTTGCATTGTTAACTTAATTCAGCTTCCATGTTGCTGGTATTAAAATCCCAGCTCTTGCGAAACTTTTTTGCATTGTTAACTTAATTCAGCTTCCATGTTGCTGGTATTAAAATCCCAGCTATTGCGAAACTTTTTTGCATTGTCAACTTAATTCTGCTTCCATGTTGCTGGTATTAAAATCCCAGCTATTGAGAAACGTTTTTGTATTGTTAACTTAATTCTGCTTTCCACGTTGCTGGTATTAAAATCCCAGCTCTTGCGAAACTTTTTGCATTGTCAACTTAATTCTGCTTCCATGTTGCTGGTATTAAAATCCCAGCTATTGCGAAACTTTTTTGTATTGTTAACTTAATTCTGCTTCCACGTTGCTGATATTAAAATCCCAGCTCCTGCGAAACTCACCGTCCATCAGGTGAAAGCCGCCGGATAGTAAAAATCTATGAGAGCAGAGGACCCCGGGAAGGTACGAGTAGAATATGGTACTTGTGGAGAGCTTCACCTCACCATTTTTCAATGGGTTATTTCTCACCACCGATCATTGTTTTAATTCAAAGTACTTGTGAGTGGAAATGTAGCCCAACATTTCATAGAGGAATGGTTCGAGACAGAGGCGGAACTAGGGCTGGGCGGGTGCAGCTCAACAGGGGGTGGAAAAATCACTGCTTGCAGTCTTCTTAAAATTAGAATTAAAACTTTTTTACCAGTTTCTGGCACACTTAAAGTTCAGATTCTTTCCTCAATACGTTCAGCGGATGCTAGTTGCTTACATTCAGAATTGAAGGCGCAGCTGTATAGTCCGCCCAACTAAAGAAGAACCGCGGCCTTATTGGACAACAATGGAGCCCGCGGTTTTTCTTTAGTTGGATGGAAAAGGATGTCGGTTAAGGACATCGTTTCTCTTTAGCTGGATGGATAACATAAGGATGCTGTTTTTTCTTTAGTTCGATGTACATAAAGATGTCTCTTTTCTTTAGTTGGATAGATAAGGATTTCGCTCACCTTGTTGAAGATTTCTCTGGGGGCTATTCTGTCATTACTGTGGCTGCGAGTCGCGACTGCCATCTACATTTGCGGCTCGTTTGATGTGCTACTGAAGGTCCGAACTCCGAAACATGCGAAAACCTGCACAAACACATGTAGTGTGTGTGTATGTGTAACAGAAAGACAGATGGGGGCGCAACATTTTGTGGTTTGCCCCGGGCGCAGAAATGAAATGCTTAGTTACGCCCAAGGAGGTTAGAATAAGGAGGAGATGGCAACAGCCACTCTCCCTATGCTTCGTGCGTGACGCCACTTTTTATCAGCTGACTAACCCAATGCACCCAACCCGAGAATCTGCTGTATATCTCTATCGGGAAATCGCGATTTCGAACGGGTTTTTCGGACCCTTACTCTACCCATACAGTCATGAAAAAATATTGAGGTTGAAGTATTCATTCTCATAATTAAAAAATTCCAGAAAAAATAGGAAAATATGTGTTGGTATTTCTTTAAAAAATTGAACAAAATAATGATTTTTTGAGTGGAAGTGCATAGTGCACATGGTTACTTGCATACTGCGCATGTGCAATGAACCATGTTTAAAATATAACCAAAACCCTAATGTTGAGAAATACGAAGTCCGAAATATTCTTTGTTTGCGTCCTTGGTTTGCATGCGCTAAGCGAAACTACTTTTGGCACAGGAAGTGACGTCACGTATCCGAACTCCCTCAGACTCCCACCACCACAGAGAGAGGATCGGAACATTTGATCTGTTTTGGCTTCACACAAAACGGGTCATTTCCTCCTCTTCTTCTAACCTCCTTGGTTACGCCTCTGGTTCGAGATCTCCCACAGCTTTAGTATGCTCTTAGGCGGTAAATTCACGCAGCATCACCCTCAGTAGTGCTTCTTTTTCTTTTCTTTTTAGGTTTTTTGTATTTTTTCTTTTCTCGTAAACATTCCTCTGACGGTTGGGATTAAACCTCAGCTCTTTTTTGTTTGTTTGTTTGTTTATTTTTTTTTTACGTTTTAACACCACCGTGAGCAACTCAATGGCTATAAGCAGTCACCCGCCCTAATTTAGCGCCACTGGGTCCTAAAAGAGGAGACAAACAGTGCCGTAAGACAAACACCCCACCCATGCCTTATCCGGGACTAGAAACCGGGACCCCTCGGGTGATCGCTCAGAAGCCGGCAGTTAACGCACTGCCCATTAGGGTGGCCTATATGACTTCCTAGGTCTGAAACACGACTTTTTGTCAAGTTATTAAGTACAGGCAACCGAGAGGTGGGCTCGCTGACATGGATGAGTGGGAGAGAGTGATAAACTTAATTTTCGCAGGTGTCCTTTCCCTTTCCGGGACCGTTAGCTTCACGCACTCTCTGGGGTATAGTAAGTGTACGGGACTCGCTAAGCAGCCAGAGTTGGAAACGGGTCAAAAATTTTGGACCCGGATCCGGCCGTCACAAAACTGGACCTGACCCGGACTTGACCCAGACAAATCTGCTTAGAACTATAAATTCGAATATATCATCAGCATTATCAATCCACTGCTGGATGAAGGTCTCCCCAAGTTTCTTCAACAACGGACTGACTAGGGCCAGTGTCCTCCATCCCCCCCCCATGTCCCACGTGGTCTTCTTCTGGATCTTTTCCTGTCCCTTAGAATCCAGTCTAAAATTTCGGTTGTTCATCGGTGGTCATTTCTCCTGTCAATATTTCCAACCCATTGCCGATTTTACTCTGATCGTGATGTCTTCCACTTTTGTCATTTTCCTTACCCACGAGTTCCTCTTCTTATCTTTCCTAGTTACACCAAGCATGCATCTCTCCTTGCTTCTTTCACAACATCTTTCTTATTATGAAGTGGTCACGTATGTGTGCTGTCTTTAAACTCCTCTAAGCCGGCGTCCACGTTACCGATCGTTCCTGAACTTGGTCATTTGCATATTTCATTTGGAACCCTTGCTTTGTGCAGTTTGCGCGTGTCTACATCACCCCTTCTGGGTATTGCAATATTCATGTCCAGCAGTATGAGATGAATAAAATGGAATCTTTTTTAACGCCAAACTGTGGTGACTGCCAAACTATTCAATGCATATAAAATTCGCTATAATAAACTCTAGGTGTTTTTTGACATCAATATAGAACGAACGTCGGCTATAATAACCAAATTGCTGATTATTATACCATTTTATAAATTTATTAAAGTTCTTATGACTAAAATTATTCTTTAACAGTAATAAAGTTAGTCTCATTAACATTTGTTGAAATCTTTTTAGTACAATATTACGTCCTGTGTTTTCATATGATTTCATTTAGACTATCTAGAATTTAAAGAATAATTTATTACCATTGCATACAGTTATCGTTTACGAATGCGCCAAACTATGCAAGATCAAAACGCGTTTATAGGCTTTTGGTGCAAAATAAATTCTTTTATAATAATGAAACGCATATAGCGTATGAAATCCGTTTATTTTTGTGGTGTAGTCAGCACAAATATTCGCCAAGCTTTCGCATTCCACTGGGAGGCTTTTTCAAGGCAATGGTAGACACAAAAATGCAGAGAATTGGAACATCTAAAAAAGTAAGATGATTTTTGAAAAAACGCGGGTGACATCACGAGCATATTACATGAATTTTTATCACGTAGTTATATTGCTGGATAGGATTTCCACTGTTTCCCTGATGGCAGTCTCTTTGAAATTCGTGTAAGAGGCAATTCTTCTAATATTATTCCATACAGGAGTGGCCGAGCAATGCATGACTTCTCTGGCGAGGACTGTATTCTACATGTCCTGGTTCACACTTCGTACGTGTTCTTTACATTTTATGTCCAAGAATCGCTTTGTCATTCCTACATATATATTTTCCGTGTTGTCAGGATATTCCAACGGTATAGCGTATATACACACCCACCTTTTCTTTCTAACACTGTCTCTCCTTGCAGCTTGATACACTGCTGGACAATTGCTAAGGACGGATCATAAACGGCTATATAGCGCATAAAAAAGTAAGTGTGGTTGGATGCCAAGTGAAATAAAATAATGTCAGAATGCCAGGACAGTACAAGAAAGACAATTTATTGTACTCTGAAATCCAGAAGGCTTTCGAACGTGTTCAAGGGACAAACAGGCCATTTTGTGCAGAATACGTAAACGTGAAAAAAAAATGCAATTACCGTCCGCAGGCGTTCCGGCGTAAGATGTCAATACGGGATATGGCCCCCATGGAAGGCGATGCTAGATTCCACACGTCGTGTCATGCCTTGCACAACATTATCAAGCATAGCTGTTGGGGTAATTTATCCCATTCCTCTGTCAGTGCACGGATGAGGGTGTCCTTGTTTATTAGAGGGCATTGGCGACCAGCAAGACTCCTCCCCAAAGCATCCCACACATTTTCAATGGGATTCAGATCTGGAGAACGTGCTGCCCATACGAGGCGTTGAATATCCTCGCTCTCAAGACACTCCTGGACAGCGACTGTTCGATGACATGTTGCGTTGTCGTCCATGAAAATGAATCTATCACCGACAGCACCACGGAACATGCGAACATGAGGTAGCAGAACATCATTAATGTATCGTTGGCCAGTCATAGTCCCAGTTGGAAGCACATAGAGGGACGTACGGCCATTGATCATGATGCCAGCACATACCATGACACTACATGTCGGATATCCGTCCCTTTCCTGTATGTTTGCTGGACAACATGCAGTACCACTATCACGCCAGATCAGTTGTCATCGACAATCAGACGATAGACTGTATCTACTCTCATCTGAGAAGAGGACAGCAGACTATATAGTCGTTATCAGTCCAATTGCGATGTTGATGGCACCATTGCAAAGGGGCGGTACGGTGACGTCTGGACAATGGGACGCACACAACAGGACGGCGGGCGTATAGTCCTCCTTCATGCAAACGTCTAGCGACAGTTTTTCGGAAGATCCGCTTGCTAGTAGCAGCCATAAACTGATTTGCTACCTCACTAGCTGTGCTGCGCCGGTGTCTTTTTGTTGATAGCACTATGTACCGATCTTCTGCAGGTGTCGTACTGCGAACACGACCTCCCCCGTGACGTTTGCTACGCTCTCCATTTGTTTGAAATGATTTCCAAAGCCTTGAAACAACACTGTGGCTGACGTCGAACTCCCTGGCAACATCTGTTATTTTTCGCCCTTCTTCAATCTTGCCAATAATACGGCCACGCGTAAAATCATCTAGGTGATGTCGGGAAGACATACTGAAAATTGCAAGTTCGTCAATTGATTCTTTCCCTTTCAACTTCGCGTTTGAACAACAACGGTCAATACGCGTCAAATCCTTCGTATCTCTTATCAGCGCTATGACGTCACGAACAAGTTCGGCAATCCAAAATTTGCATACGCACAACACGTCTTACTGTATCCCGCACTTATGCTAATTTCCACATTTTCCTGACTTCTATTTTATGGTTGCTATCGTTGGTATTGTCATCCGTCCGTAGCAATTGTCCGGCAGTGTATAAGGTATCCATTTCACTAAAAATTACAACATAATAAATTACAACATAATTCACTAAAAATTACAACATAATAAATTACAACATAATTCACTAAAAATTAAAACATAATAAATTACAACATAATTCACTAAAAAGTACAACATAATAAATTACAACATAATAAATTACAACATAATTCACTAAAAATTACAACATAATTCACTAAAAATTACAACATAATTCACTAAAAATTACAACATAATTCCAATTAACACAAACAAACAACTTAAAATGAAGTTCCCAGTTCTGCTCCGACTCCTCTGCAGCATGAAGGCCAATAGACGAATCTCTGCGGAAAATATTCAACAGAGTCCTCTCCTCCACCACAAGTCTCCCGATCATGTAGGAAACTGCAGCACGGTGTCTGTTCGTCCAAGCATGAAAAGGCTGATCTACACAAGGTAACTGCTCCGCAGCACGATGCACACTCAGTCCTTCGCACTTCATCACAAGATGGAACATGGATGCATTAACAGATCCACGAAAACAGGTGCAGTGCTTAATGTTAAAACGATTAAAATAGGCTGGAGTTATACCATGCTCAGTCGAAAACTGACTTAGGAGTCTATCAGAAAGGTATCGTTTGGTTTTTGCTATCGTAAGATACTCGTACGTCACTCGACCAGTGTGATAGAAGGACTCGGGTTTTGAGCTGAAGAACGCAGTGACGAAATTTCCCACCTCTCGTACTGCGGTGAACTGCCGTTGGGCTATAGGGCATGTTGCATAGAGAGAAACAGATGAAAGTCTGAGGGTGCAATGTCTGGGGAGTAAGCCGTGTGAAGGAAAACCACCCAGTAAAGTATGCGGAACCCACTTACTAATCTTCTGGATCTTCCCCAAGGCCTGTAGACGCCGTACCACCGTCGATCGAGCCACTTTCAAACGTTTCGCTAGTTGCGTGGTAGATCTAGAAGATTCAGAAGATTGGTAAGTGGGGTCCGCATGATTGTTCAAGGGTTGATTTCGTGGTGTGGCACCGACATGTGGTCCGGCATTATCATGTAACAGGATGACTGGGCGCATGCATTCATCCTGTTACACATGCCCACGCGTCCAATCGCAAAACTTTGGGCCTATAAGGCGTCACGTAGGGGACTCCACATTATTGCCGAGGTTCACGATAAGAATCAGGTGAGATCCCTGAGCGATAGACACGCCGAGGAGCCGCCGTAGATGTGCCTAGGGCAACTGATGGAGTTTGAACGAGACCGTATCGTCTGGATGAGAGAGGCACGGTGGCCAGCGCGCCGAATTGGCCAACATTTGGGCCGGTCCGACAGTACGGTGCGATCATGTTGGCAGCAGTGGACACGGGAAAGCACCTGGACACTTCAGACTGGCTACGGACAGCCCATATACACCACCAGCAGAGAGGGCCGTGAGATCGTCTCGCACAGATGCAACGACGACCTTGTCCAATATCCAGAGACATGTGGCGGCTGTACAGGGGACTCCTGTGTCCGCCAAAACCATTTCCAGACGCCTGGCAGAGGCGAATCTGCACTCTCGATGGCTCTTACGTTTTTTGCCATTAACACCTGACCATCGTCGGCGTCGATTGCAGTGGTATCGGCAGCGAGCAACGTGGAATGCTACGGACTGGCGACGTATAATTTTCAGCCACGAATCCCGCTTCTGTATGGGAGCAGACGACCACCGTGTCAGAGTGTGGAGGACCTCAGGTGAGCGCTACAATCCCAACCTCACTGTACAGCGGCGCACGTCCCGAATTGCAGGTGTGGTGGTCTGGGGAGTCATCGCTTATGACAGCCGGACTTCTCTCTCAGTGATCCGAGGGACGTTGGCAGCCCAGCGCTACGTACAGGAGATTCTGCGGCCATGTGCTGCATTTCCTTTCCAAAAAGATAACGCCCGTCCGCAATCGGCTAGGGTTTCCCAGTACTGTCTACGTCATGCTTCGACGCTTCCGTGGACTGCCAGATAGCCTGATATCTCGCCCATCGAGCACATGTGGTACCAGATAGGACACCAGCTTTTTCCATGTCCCAATGCTCGTGATTTCGAGCGATAATTGCAAGAAGTGTGGGCCAATCTGTCCCAGGATAACATACGGCGTCTCTTTGACTCTATGCCGGACCGTATCACCGCATCTATCCGAACACGAGGCGTTCCGACGTGGTACTAACACTGACCGGAATGTGTACCGTATGTCCGCGGGAAATCGTCCTGCAGCTGTTATATTGTAATCACTTCTGTCATTGGTATGTACCATCTCACTACTGAAATCTCATTTCAAACCGACGCCTCCTTCTTGGTGCGCGCATTTTTTATGACATTGAGTGTACTTCTTTGAGATAATCATTTACGCTTTCCAACCGTTTGTTGAAGAAGCGTATATACTCCAGCTTTGTCCGTTTGTCTGTATGTCCGTCCGTCTGTCCGTTCACACGATAACTCACGTAAAAACGGCTCGATTTCAATGAAATTTTAGTATGTGGTAGGGGGCCACTGGGCACGAACCCTACTGAAAATGGGCGAAATGGGGTCAAAGATCAGGACATAGGAGGGGATCCATTCCATTGTCCTTATGCGTCATAACTTACGTAAAAATGCTTAGATTGCGAAAAAACTTTATCATATTGTTCAGGAGGTATACTGAACTGGTTCTGTTGAATATAATCGAAATGGGGTCAAAGGTCAGGGCACAGGAACGAAATTTATTCCACAGCCGTTATCCTCATAACCTGAGTAATAACGTGAGTAATGATTTCTGGTATGTTGGAAAGCGTATCATAATCAATGCATTGCATGATTTTACTAACTTGTCTTGTTTTTAGGATAGTTTTCGTGTGCATTCTTTCCGGGCGACATTTTTCACTTAACGACTTTATTAAAATACAATAGTTATTTTCTAATGCCCACAATGAAATAAAGCTTTGGGCGCGCAATGAAATTTCGCCTCGAACCCCGCAAAAGCTCCCTGAAAAAGCTCCCTCCGGCCCTGATTTTGAGTACAACGAAAGGAACTTTTATGAAGGACTTCTTTAAGCATAACAAATCATGTCGTTAAAAGGGAAGTATTTTTGAACACATTTCAGCTCAAGTTTCAAGGTTACCCCAAAAAATTCGTTAAACAGAAATTTGCTAAACACAGGTTCGTTAAATAGAGTGTATATCAAATAGCTATGTATACTGTATCTGTTATTCGGCAAGGAATAAACAGACTTACAGAAGATGTTATCACATTTTTGGAACGTTTTTGATAAAAAATTACAGAAAATAAAAGAAGTTCAAAGAATTGAAACTGGCAACAGTGTGTTGGATGAACACGAAGTATTTGTCATTTTCTTGTAGGACTTCCGTCCACAGTGAGTAGAGTTTAGGTCCCAGCCACCTACAGCGAGATCGCCTTTTGGGCAGGACGTAGAAACGGAAGGAATGAGACTTTGACAGAACAGTTTGTAGTGAGATTAGAGTACAGTAGATGGCGCCACCGTACAAGTACGATGTTGCACATAGAGTGGTGAGAGAATTTCGGGGGGGGGGGGCATAGGAAAGGATACCCATTTAACCAGTGGGTCCAGCCTGGGGGCCGTCACTTAACGTGCTCGTCCGATGCACGGCGGATATTCAGCGATTGTTAGTAAATCACACCATCTCTGAAAGATCAGCCCAGGCTCGAACCTGAGGACCTTGCATTGATAGTCTGACTCGCTAACCACTAAGCCATCCGCGGCTCGATGAACACGAAAGAAACCTGCTGCAGTTAAATATCGTCTGCTAAGAAAATGGCGCACGTAAACAAGCTGCGGATAGAAAGAAGGTTATGTTTTTGCTCTTTACGAAAAGGATTATTAGTATTCTGTATTTAGAAAACGCTGTGAAAATCGTGGAATTACATTTCGAACTGTAAAATACGCAATATTATTAATAATGGAGGGGGAAATCACCATGCATTGGTTTTAACAGGAAGAACACAAAACGAATATCCAAAGAAGGAAGGTCTCCGGTCTCAAAAGAAAATGCACAGACCTACAGAGCTGTCATTATGTCGTTAAAAATATCTGTATCAACTCTAAACTAGGTAATAAACAAAGATTTGAATCTGAAGAAAAGAAACAGAAAAGCATAATGTACACCGACTTTTGCTCAGGCACGTGGCCAAGCGCAGAACACGGTGTAGACTTTTTTATGAGAATCACTTAGCCGGAGACATATGGAAATTTATTGTGACTATTGATGAAGTATCGATCTACCTGAACGACTGTAACAAGAAAGGTCTATTTACTATCGCAAAAGAGTAGAAAAAGACTTACAAACTTGGTTCCAGGGATCCAAAGAAAGTTTCAGTAAAGGATTCATGATCATTGGTGGTTTCTCACACAACGCGAAATTAAAGTTAAGAAAAGTTGAAAAGAATGTTAAAATCAATTATATTAAGGGTATGGAAAAGTTTCCACCGTTTTAAGGAGAAAGGAGACAGGAACAATCAGGAAACTAGTACACATTTATTCAACGAAATATTGGCCGTTAGCATCAATGACCTTTTGCCAATTTTTCGGCAACAAATGAATGCCCCTGTGATAGAAGGACTCGGGTTTTGACCTAAAGAACGCAGTGACGAAATGTTTCTCCTCTTGAACTGTGGTGAACCGCTGTTGGGCTAAGGCATGTTGCATAGAGCGAAACAGATGAAAGTCTGAGGGTGCAATATCCGGGGAATAAGCCGGATGCAGTAAAATCTCCCAGTGTAACTGTTCAAATTTTAATTTCGTGGTTGCACCGACATGTGGTCTGGCATTAACATGTAACAGGATGACTGTGCAGTGTCTTTTACCTGTCCATGGCGTTTTTGCTCGATTGCGGCGTTCAGTTTCATCAACTGATTGCTATGTCGCTGTGAAGTGATTGTTTCGCCTGGTTTCAACAGTCAAAGTACAGCACTCCATGCATATCCCACCACACACAAAAACAGCACCTTTTTCCCATGTGTATCCTGTTTTGCAGTCAATGCTGATGGCTGGCCTGGGTCGACCCATCATTCCTTGCGTACGGGTTGTCGCAATAGACCCATTTTTTTATCCCCGGTGACAACATTCCACAAGAAATTCTTCCCTTGAAACCTCTTCAGCAACGACGTGCAGATTCCCAATCGTTGACCAATATTACGCTCCGTTAAAGTATGCGGAACCCACTTACCAATCTTCTGGATCTTCCCCGAAGGCCTGTAGACGCCGTACCACCTTCGATTGAGCCACTTTCAAACGTTTCGCCAGTTGCGTGTCGATTGTGTGGCATCCTCTTGCAACAGCGATTCCAGCTCCTCGTCTGCGAGTTCCTGCTGTCTATTTGCACGTGGCTTGTCTTCCAAGCTTAGATCACCTTTCTTAAACCTGGCAAACCATTCTCGACACGTCCGCTCACTCATAACCGTTTCGCCATACGCCTGACATATTGAACCGTATGCTTCACTCGCACTTTTCTCTAAATTAAACACGAATAACAAACAGTGCCGCAAATGAACTTTATAGACCGCCATGCTTGGCTTCATGTACGAACTGACAGCACGGTTCGCCGGCCGGTTAGACGCCTACAGCGCTCGCTAGAGGGGTTGGCGGAAACTTTTGCATACCCCTCATACATAAGTAAGTAAATAAAAACTTCGTGCTAGAAATATGGTCCACCCATTACACAGACTTGGTGTTTATAACATTCCACTTGTGTCTTATACTCCGGACTCTGAGGACACCTCTTACATATAGGCTCCACTCTATACGTTTTTTTTTTTTTTTTTTTTATTGGAGGTTTAACGACCACCGTGAGCAACTCAATGGGCTATAAGCAGTCGCCCGTCCCTAATTTAGGGTCACTGGTTCCAGGGAAGGGAGAGAGCCAGTGCCGTAAGACAAACACAACATCCATGCCTGACCGGGATTCGAACCCGGACCCCTTACGGACGAATGATCATAGGCCAGCGCCTTAGACCACTGCGCCACCGGGGCGGCACTCTATACGTTCAACGGAGGTCCGTGTTGCGGAGCACAAATACGCAGAACGAATAGATTCAACCTCTTCTGCCTTATAGCCCGCACAGTTGCGGATGGTGAACATTTGCCCGACTGGAGTTATACCACACTACTAGCTTCTACACCTGATAAACGTTCTCTGTTACTTCTGGAAAGTCTTTGTATACACGCCTTTCCTCCAGTTGTTGTAATGATGACTTTCCTGTGGTGGCCGCCCCGGTGGCGCAGTGGTCTAAGGCGTTGGCCTCTGATCATTCGTCCGTAAAGGGTCCGGGTTCGAATCCCGGTCAGGCATGGATGTTGTGTTTGTCTTACGGCACTGGCTCTCTCCCTTCCCTGGAACCAGTGACCCTAAATTAGGGACGGGCGACTGCTTATAGCCCATTGAGTTGCTCACGGTGGTCGTTAAACCTCCAATCAAAAAAAAAAAAAAAAAAAAAAAAAAAAAAACTTTCCTGTGACCATACCTCTCCCCTGGATTCTGCTGTTGAATCAGCTGAGTGTAACACCTGGTAAATCTCCAGATATGTAAGTTCCATTTACCTACAATTACTTGTAGTATATCATTTTCAGTTTGGCAACACTAATCATTTGTGTCGTTTCATGATTGTATGTAAGTGCATGTACCTGTCCTTTCGTGCATTTGACCTGATGATGAAGCTAAGGTAGCTTTGAAAGTGCTTGCCGTTATGGGTGATTTTTATCCGTAGTTTTAACTTGTAAATAAATGTTAATTTTTATTGCAAGTTGTTCGTAAATTTTCTAATCGTTCATCCGACAGCTCTGAATTCTTGAGTATATCCCTAATACATGTTATCAAAATAATGTTGGAACTCCTATATTTCAAGAGGAAATACCATTCCTTGATGCTCAAAGCCTTCAAAACGTAACTCCATCAGAATAACTAAGCCTACTAGTCGTATATCCAAACTTAC
Source organism: Macrothele yani (assembly GCA_039090855.1). Lineage (NCBI taxonomy): Eukaryota > Metazoa > Arthropoda > Arachnida > Araneae > Macrothelidae > Macrothele > Macrothele yani. The sequence continues at coordinate 155,421,117 of CM077011.1, forward strand.
CACTATTTCTTGAAAAAAAATTAAAATACAGACGGGTATCAAGTCTATACCAGTTGATCATATTTCTTCAAAGTCCCTTGATGTGCTTCGGACTGCTAAAAAGAGCGCTTTCTAAACGCAGACCTAAAGCAATGATTGGACTATGAAAAGCAGGAGCGGAAAAAATAACAATGCCGATTTTAAGAAATGTCCTGTTATCTTGGAAATCTATATGTAGGTTCATAGTCCAGAGAAAGAGTTATCAGATATAGAACGTTTAAGAAAGAAATAATTTTATTTAAACAATAATTATATTGCTGAAAAATCGTTCTAAAATTTTGTGAACATATCCTGTAGATCACTATGCCATTGTTCTGATAGTTCTAGCTACATAAAGTAAGAAAAATTTCCCAAATTTGACTAATAAGTGCAATGATCTAGTGTCCACAGGCAGCCGGACGGTGGTACTGTTACTAGTAGCACGAATTTTGATGTACTTTATATGCCAAAGACGTGCAGAGAAAAACAAAAAGGAATTCTTATGGAATGCATGTATCTTCTTTCTTTTTTTTTTTTTTTTTTTTTTTTTGATTGAAGGTTTAACGACCACCGTGAGCAACTCAATGGGCTATAAGCAGTCGCCCGGTCTATAATTTAGGGTCACTGGCTCCAGGGAAGGGAGAGAGCCAGTACCGTAAGACAAACACAACATCAATGCCTCACTGGTATTCGAACCCGGACCCTTTTCGGACGAATGGCCATACACCAGCACTTAGACCATTGCGCCACAAGGGCGGCGCATGTATCTTCGGATGAAACTATCTTTTGAAGGAATTTTGATGGAATTTCTGTAGTTTTGAATGAAACAATTGTGCATTTGAAAGGTTTTTTTTTTCTCTACAGGACTTTTGTTGGACCAGCCCTCGGAGGTTATTTAGTAGACCACGTGGGATACAGAAAATCGACGACCATTGTCTTCGCAGGTGGGACAATAATCGTAAGTATACAACTTCGGGGGAAAAAACAAGAAAAACCTCCCTGTGTTTAAAAACATGCAAAACATAAAAATTGTTGCAAACAAGACAAAAAATGCAAAAGAAATAAAGAAAAACAAGAAACGTAAAAATAGTCTCACTTCAATCACTATTTCAACCCTTGCCATAATGATTTTTGTAATTCTATCTGCTATCGTTGAGAGCATTTTGAAAAGGTAAAGCTGAGGGAGAGAGAGATTTACATAGGGATCTTAGGAAGGAAGTGTCTGACTCCAGGTCTTAAATAACCCTTAAAAATAGGAAGCTAGGATATTTGGGCTGGAGTGCCCGACAGGAAAGTCACACGGAAGCGAGGTAAAACCGGGGGAAGGGGGGGCTTTATTTATAACGGGAGACAATAGCCGGGGTCCGACGGCTAAACGTACTCATCCGACACACGGTGGATATTTAGTGGTACGAGCGTTCGTACTTTACTGGGATCAATCCTGTTACTTTTAAGTGGCAGTCGCGAACGTTAACCAATAGATCATCAGCGGCCCTTACAGCTGAGGGAAAGAGATGTATGTAGAGGATTTTAGGAAGGGAGTGTCATATCCTAGGTCTCAAACAACCTTTAGAAGTAGAAAGCTACGAGATTTGGACTATAAAGTGCCCGACTGGAGAGTCACATGGAAGCGAGGTAGAAATGGGAAAGAAGACGACGTACGGGTTGGGGGGGATAATACCCGGTGTTCAACGACTTAACGTCCCCATCCGACGCACGGCGGATATTTAGTGGCTCGAGCGTTCGTACCTGCATGCGATCAATCCTGAGACTTGGGATCTCGAACACGGAAATTGGCGCGCTGATTGGCAACAAGTAGTGTTTTCTAACGAGTCACGATTCAACTTGATGCACCATGATGGTCGCGTACGTGTTTGAAGCCATTGTGGTCAACGGCACCTTGCAGCGTCATACCGGCCCAACGCCAAGATGACTGATTGGCAACAGGTCGTGTTTTCTGACTAGTCACGATTCAACTTGATGCACCATGATGGTCGCATACGTGTTCGAACACATCGTGGTGAACTGCACCTTGCAGTGTCATACCGGCCCAACGCCAAGATTACTGATTGGCAACAGGTCGTGTTTTCTGACGAGTCACGATTTAACTTGATGCATCATGATGGTCAAATACATGTTCGAAGACATCAAGGTGAACGGCACCTTACAGCGTCACATCGGCCTAACGCCAAGTGTCATGATTTGGGGCTCTATTGGGTTCAATTCGCGATCTCGTCTGATACGAACACTGAGGTAAGTCTCAACAGCTATAGCAATACATCGGGGATGTTTTAGAGGCAGAAGTGATACCCTTCCTTCAAAGTTGTCCTACCACTATATTCCAGCAGAACAATGCTCGGCCACATGTGATCCGGAATGTCCAAGATCTGTTCCATTCACTGCTGATACCGCTTCTTCTCTGACCTGCACGCTCGCCGGATATGTCCTCGATCGAACATGTCTGTAGCTTAGCCACTGGTCCATCAATCGCATCCGCCAGTCATTACAAGTAAACTCCGGTCTCGCATAGAAGCATCCTGGCTGGATATTCCCCAGCAACGTTAATATACAGTAAGGTTTGCTCATTCCGCCTTCCTCGCTGACGAATAATCGTGACGTCACTCAGTGACATCACTGTCCTAACACAGGGGCGGATCCAGGATTTTCGTGAGGGGGGAGGTGCAAGTGTCGGGAATAACCGGGGACCTTTCTGACATTTTCCCGCAAAATGAAAAAGTGTTCTTAGTATGTCTATAAACTTACCATATTTCCCATAAATTGCTAAGTTCATCATGAAATGCCAACTTTCAAGTATCACTTTTAAAAGTTTAATATTTTTCGAAAAAAAAACTACATTCATTCGGACAATTTTCAAAAACGTAAACCCACGTTCCTTTACCCATTTTTATATGTTTTGCCTCAGTAGACATCTTGAAAACGTTTGTGATATTCATAATGATTAACTTCGTTATTTTTCCAATTTCAGTAATTTCAAACCTAAGTGATATGATCAAAAAACAAATTTATGAGCTTACAAACAAATTTATATTACGATATTGTTATTTTTTTTCATGAGTTGTATAGATTGAATACAACATGTTCACTAAAATTAACTGAATACAGCATAACAAAAAAACGACTTTTTCTTTTTTTGCTTCTTCAGGGATTTTGAAATTTCTTTAACTTTAGATAACTGAATATATAATTTTGAAGTGACACATTTGTCCTAAATATACTATACTATTAGTATTACAATTGGTTCGATTGTAACACTCCCTCTAGTCAGTGGTAGTGTTGCGAAAATAGTGAGTACGCAGCGTGAAATTACCGTGTGAAAATGGAAAATACAAATCCCCATTAGTTCCGAATGATAAAATCGATCGTTGATATCTTCCAATTATGACGAAAGTAATATACGTACTTTTAAGTAATACTTTCTTTCACGAAAAAAATATTCAATTTGTTATTAAAACCAAACAAATCAAAGTTTTTTCTTGGTTCCTGAGGAGCCCCTCCTCTGGATACGTCCCTGTCCTAACATGTAAATCGTAGATCTTATCTATAGCTATAGAGGAAGATGTCTTGTCAACAATTTTTATAACTCAAAAACAGAACAAAAGCTTATGCAAAAGCACATCTGCATTATATACAGAAGAAATTCAGTCATGTGAATATTTTAGTAATGGAGATTTCAAAGGAAACTCACAACAGGACATATTATTGTCATATAATAAAGAATTCCTTTATGAGGAATGGTAAAAGCATCTCGGCAACATTCCCCAATTTTTTTTAATTAAAAATTAAAAACATTGTGCATTAAAAACTGATGGAATTTATTAAGATTATTCCAGCTAGTTTACGAATGATAATTCCTACACGCTGTTATATTGCAGATGCAAAGAAACGTGGCGATTTGGACAGTGACGTCACAAAAAATCACCGGAAGTGCAGGATGAGCATTGAATGGAAGAGGTTTTGGTATCTTCCTTTATTCCCCAGGAAGATACCAAAAAACTCTTCCATTCAATGCCACGCGTGTAGAAGTTGTTATTGTCAGGGTTGCATTCAGAGAGTAGTTTTTTCGAGGGGAGTGGGGGGGGTAATTGCAAATGTTGTGGGGGCTGAAACTTTTTGACTGATTACATATACCTAATCACAATTTTGTTATTTATATAACTCATACATTAATACCTATAACAAAATTTTAAATAGAGTATAGAAATTTTCTTATGCTCGTATATCGCAAATGCAGATTCCAAGAAATCTACAGGTACAAGTGTTTAAAAATGAAACAAGTAAGATGACATCAAATTTTCGGGGGCCGCCCCGGTGGCGCAGGGGTCTAAGGCGTTGGCCTCTGATCATTCGTCCGTAAGGGGTCCGGGTTCGAATCCCGGTCAGGCATGGATGTTGTGTTTGTCTTACGGCACTGGCTCTCTCCCTTCCCTGGAACCAGTGGCCCTAAATTAGGGACGTGCAACTGCTTATAGCCCATTTAAGTTGCTCACGGTGGTCGTTAAACCTCCAATCAAAAAAAAAAAAAAAAAAATTTCGGGTGTGTCCTTCATTTTATTCTGCCTAACACAAGTGTTACACGGCACTAGCAGTGTTCCTGCCGAGTCTGCCGGTAACGGTGCTTGAGACCTGAAGTACAATTTAGTTGGCCACAGCACCAGGTGAGAATCTCAGGTGCACTGCTGCACTCAAAGATTCACACCAGAACATAAAAAATGAAAAGTTGAAGAATGACCCGAAGCATAAGGCTTGGGTGAATCCACCTTGTGAACAAAATAACAACAACAAATAAAAAATAAAATAATCTAAAAAAAAATGATACTTTGGGATCAGAGTTGTGATGAGGTTCACCCGCAATCACCAATTCGTGACTGAGTGTAGTGGTCCGGATCTTACTCCGGTACATTCAATCCCCAACCAGTCAGTACAACACTCACTTTCGCAAATAACACATGATTCTCAAATACACAACACAACATTTAATAACGTTCTGCGAGATTTAAACAGATCCGGCGCTCTCTAGGCGCATAGACAATTGCCCCTCATATGTGGGCAGCATACGGTATCACACTTTACTGTCGGATAACGCAGCCGACTGAGTCTCCACCGGACTATCTGAACAAGAGATACTACTCGTTTACACACTAAATAGAGCTGCAGGTGATATTCATATACAATTGCTTAGAGAATGAAAAAAAAATTATATGCAAACGATCACATTAAAAATACTCGCGACACAAAATACACAAGCACGTTAATTTGCGGTATAAGATTATAGGTGCGAAATACTGCCAAAGTTAATTAACTAAATCTAATAAGCATGCACATGCAGAACCCTGCCCCGCTGACGTTGGTCCTGAACCAAAGTTAAAAGAAACTGTCCGCCCAGCGGAATTTGTGGCCACACCCTCTCCCTTATTCATGTAAAAAAAAGTAATCAGGAAATGGGCCCTGTAAGAAATTGAAATCTGTATGTGCAGGTATTTCCTCTGAGGTTCAGTCACTCAGCATTACTGCATCTATGTCCATGCAGCTTTGGGTGTCGGGATGGCACAAGTTCGCAGATGTGCGAAGAAAGAAAAAGGAAATATTCATCTACTTACAGTTACGTGACTTTGCTGTGCAAATCCGTTGTGCATCACATAATATCACACGACAAAAAAACACACACACACAGACACTTGCACCATGTGGCAGCACCGATGATTCAACACTTCACTTTGACGCTTGATGTAAATGAAGCACACAATTAAAAATGGTAATATCACGCCGCACTTTGTTGCAATGATTAGAGTGCACACTGATCTATTCTCGTGACGATTTGAAGGTGGCCGTTAAGCAAAATAGGCCCTCTCACATCTGATGTTGCGGTTTCCAAGATTAATTTTCTCGGCCGAGCGAAATCAGACGTGCTTTTACCTTAAGCGTATATCGGCAACTCAACATTTCACCTGTATATTTGTTAGGTATCGAAGCCACCGCTCTTACGCTCATATTTTTCTTTCGACATGTTTTTATCCCGTCGCACTTACACGTAGTGGCTTCGCTGCTTACGCGACCACACACGCACACATGGGGCCTCGCTTCGCCCCGTAAGACAAGCGCATCTCTTCACTTTCTCCACAGTAGGGGATGAATGGGGTGACGATTCCACACTGCAGTGGTTGGCATCCGAACCCGACTTTGCATGGCTTCGCTTCTCATTGGAATGACCACTGTCCACTCGCAGACTTCTTAATTCCCCTGTAACTTGGCTTTCATTAGGCCAAACAGTCGCTGAGTTCCATTACGCTCCAGCCTAGAAATTTCTGCTTTATCCCGCGGATTTAGGCATTCTGCTGTCTTTATGGCAAACTGGCATCTCCAGCTGCCTCGAGTTGTCTCCATTTCTTACCAAATGCGGGGAGGTTTGCTGCTTCATTTTTCCCAATTCATTTTTGCAGATCCAAGGCATCCAGCCTTTCACATCGGAGAGCGCACAGACAACTAAACTTTCTTCCTTATTTTCATGCCAAGTGCGAACTCTTATTTTTCTGCACGGACCACACAGAGAGCAATTGTTCTCGAAAATGCCCCAAACAATCGACGAATTTACGATTATTCGCTAAACCTTTCGTCCCCTATCTTCATTCATTCCTACTCAAGTGGCTCATTCGATACGTATTCCTCTTTCCCTTTCCGTGTTGCATAGGCTGCCCGTCAGCTGCGCCCTGATATTTATGACCTAACAGAGCTATTCTGAGACCACCCAGCCAGAGAGAATTCTTCGCCTCTTTTCTTTCCAAACCCCCAGATAAAACTTTATCTGCTGTTTACACTTTTAAACTCCAATCAAGCCTCGAACAATTAATACTTAATTAATTTCACACATCAGCCACGCCCATTAATTACTAAATTAATGGCGGGGGTGGGTCGTAACATCGGCCCCTCCTCAAGAAATCTAGAAGTCCTCTTCTGGGCCTATCGCTTTGCTCTTATCAATTTCCAGAGCAACCATTGAGTGCTACATTTTCCCACAGGTAGAAACAATTCAAAATGGCAAAAATATTGCGTTTCTTGCCTTCAAATGCATTGGAGCGACTTCCTAATTATCCCGCAATTTTGTTAATTAATTTTTGAGAACATCCGAAAGAAAAAACAACGTAAATGAGAAATAAATAAAAAAAACTGAACTGTAAAAGAACATGTGAGCCTGCCGAACTGTGATTCCTAGCTACCTCATACCATACGCGACATGGCGGACAAATTTTAGAGTTTTCTTCAGGTTTTAGGATGGGGGGGGGGGTGTCCACTGTAACATTCCATCCCCCCATGAAAGAAAAAAAAAGGGATGACTGGATGAAGTTTATTCATCCAATCACTCTATTTTTTTTTAACTGTAAACACTCAACCCTTTCCCACCGTCGCATAAGGCACCTAATTCCGGATTTAAGTGCCCGGAGTGGAAGGAAAGTTTAAGGATTTCATCACACGTTCATTGCTACCCGTCGAGATAGGCGGAAAAAAAATTTAAATATGAGGCATAGCTTCGAGAATCCACGAGTTCCACAGATCTCTCACGTTCGATGCTCCTACGCCCGCTTTTATCTACGCTCGATGCCAAATTCTTGCGTTCCACTGTCTTCGTGTTAGCCATTTTGTTTTTCTTACCCACTAAAATTATGGCAGTTCTTACAAAACAGCTTAAGGCTTACTTAATGCTAAATTATACAAAATTCGCACCGAACAAAACTAAATAAAAATAGTAATGGCAGTCAATTCGCACTTATTTTACGAACATGAGTGTTGTTCCGCTAGCTGCAAAATATAGGTATCGATCCTGGGACAACGGCATCATTAATGTTACACGGCACTAGCAGTGTTCCTGCCGAGTTCTGCCGGTAACGGTGCTTGAGACCTGAAGTACAATTTAGTTGGCCACAGCACCAGGTGAGAATCTCAGGTGCACTGCTGCACTCAAAGATTCACACCAGAACATAAAAAATGAAAAGTTGAAGAATGACCCGAAGCATAAGGCTTGGGTGAATCCACCTTGTGAACAAAATAACAACAACAAATAAAAAATAAAATAATCTAAAAAAAAATGATACTTTGGGATCAGAGTTGTGATGAGGTTCACCCGCAATCACCAATTCGTGACTGAGTGTAGTGGTCCGGATCTTACTCCGGTACATTCAATCCCCAACCAGTCAGTACAACACTCACTTTCGCAAATAACACATGATTCTCAAATACACAACACAACATTTAATAACGTTCTGCGAGATTTAAACAGATCCGGCGCTCTCTAGGCGCATAGACAATTGCCCCTCATATGTGGGCAGCATACGGTATCACACTTTACTGTCGGATAACGCAGCCGACTGAGTCTCCACCGGACTATCTGAACAAGAGATACTACTCGTTTACACACTAAATAGAGCTGCAGGTGATATTCATATACAATTGCTTAGAGAATGAAAAAAAATTATATGCAAACGATCACATTAAAAATACTCGCGACACAAAATACACAAGCACGTTAATTTGCGGTATAAGATTATAGGTGCGAAATACTGCCAAAGTTAATTAACTAAATCTAATAAGCATGCACATGCAGAACCCTGCCCCGCTGACGTTGGTCCTGAACCAAAGTTAAAAGAAACTGTCCCGCCCAGCGGAATTTGTGGCCACACCCTCTCCCTTATTCATGTAAAAAAAAGTAATCAGGAAATGGGCCCTGTAAGAAATTGAAATCTGTATGTGCAGGTATTTCCTCTGAGGTTCAGTCACTCAGCATTACTGCATCTATGTCCATGCAGCTTTGGGTGTCGGGATGGCACAAGTTCGCAGATGTGCGAAGAAAGAAAAAGGAAATATTCATCTACTTACAGTTACGTGACTTTGCTGTGCAAATCCGTTGTGCATCACATAATATCACACGACAAAAAAACACACACACACAGACACTTGCACCATGTGGCAGCACCGATGATTCAACACTTCACTTTGACGCTTGATGTAAATGAAGCACACAATTAAAAATGGTAATATCACGCCGCACTTTGTTGCAATGATTAGAGTGCACACTGATCTATTCTCGTGACGATTTGAAGGTGGCCGTTAAGCAAAATAGGCCCTCTCACATCTGATGTTGCGGTTTCCAAGATTAATTTTCTCGGCCGAGCGAAATCAGACGTGCTTTTACCTTAAGCGTATATCGGCAACTCAACATTTCACCTGTATATTTGTTAGGTATCGAAGCCACCGCTCTTACGCTCATATTTTTCTTTCGACATGTTTTTATCCCGTCGCACTTACACGTAGTGGCTTCGCTGCTTACGCGACCACACACACGCACACATGGGGCCTCGCTTCGCCCCGTAAGACAAGCGCATCTCTTCACTTTCTCCACAGTAGGGGATGAATGGGGGTGACGATTCCACACTGCAGTGGTTGGCATCCGAACCCGACTTTGCATGGCTTCGCTTCTCATTGGAATGACCACTGTCCACTCGCAGACTTCTTAATTCCCCTGTAACTTGGCTTTCATTAGGCCAAACAGTCGCTGAGTTCCATTACGCTCCAGCCTAGAAATTTCTGCTTTATCCCGCGGATTTAGGCATTCTGCTGTCTTTATGGCAAACTGGCATCTCCAGCTGCCTCGAGTTGTCTCCATTTCTTACCAAATGCGGGGAGGTTTGCTGCTTCATTTTTCCCAATTCATTTTTTGCAGATCCAAGGCATCCAGCCTTTCACATCGGAGAGCGCACAGACAACTAAACTTTCTTCCTTATTTTCATGCCAAGTGCGAACTCTTATTTTTCTGCACGGACCACACAGAGAGCAATTGTTCTCGAAAATGCCCCAAACAATCGACGAATTTACGATTATTCGCTAAACCTTTCGTCCCCTATCTTCATTCATTCCTACTCAAGTGGCTCATTCGATACGTATTCCTCTTTCCCTTTCCGTGTTGCATAGGCTGCCCGTCAGCTGCGCCCTGATATTTATGACCTAACAGAGCTATTCTGAGACCACCCAGCCAGAGAGAGAATTCTTCGCCTCTTTTCTTTCCAAACCCCCAGATAAAACTTTATCTGCTGTTTACACTTTTAAACTCCAATCAAGCCTCGAACAATTAATACTTAATTAATTTCACACATCAGCCACGCCCATTAATTACTAAATTAATGGCGGGGGTGGGTCGTAACATCGGCCCCTCCTCAAGAAATCTAGAAGTCCTCTTCTGGGCCTATCGCTTTGCTCTTATCAATTTCCAGAGCAACCATTGAGTGCTACATTTTCCCACAGGTAGAAAACAATTCAAAATGGCAAAAATATTGCGTTTCTTGCCTTCAAATGCATTGGAGCGACTTCCTAATTATCCCGCAATTTTGTTAATTAATTTTTGAGAACATCCGAAAGAAAAAAACAACGTAAATGAGAAATAAATAAAAAAAACTGAACTGTAAAAGAACATGTGAGCCTGCCGAACTGTGATTCCTAGCTACCTCATACCATACGCGACATGGCGGACAAATTTTAGAGTTTTCTTCAGGTTTTAGGATGGGGGGGGGGGGGTGTCCACTGTAACACAAGAAAAGAAAAACAAAAAAGATTATACCGAATTTTCAGGTGTAATGAGCACGTATTTTGAATCCGTTCTGACGCAAATTAAATTTATCAAAGCTATTCAAAGTCAATGGAACCGGTATGGAAAACAATAGGATCTGACGTAGGAAAGAAGTTTTTCAATCGGGTTTTTAATCCCTCAGATGTTGCTGTAAACGGAATCGTGAGCTTACGCCCTCTGGTTGCAGACTTGTGCTTTAAGAAAAACATGAATTTATATGAGAAATATTTCGCACCGGAAACGCTCTCCAACACAGAAAGAATGTTTCAAATCAGACTCTTAGAAACAGAGATATCGACAAAAATTAGATGTGACTTTACGTCCCTTTGTGGAAAAACCATGCATTATTTTAGGAAGAAAATATTCTCAAAAGGTTTTTCCATATGAGTGGTATCGGTCCAAGAAAAAATAAATAATAATAATCGTGTTTTCAGGAGCCCAGATTTTGCTACAAATACACCAGAATCAGAAATTAACACTTATGCCCCCTGGTAACCAAACCATTCTTTACCAAACATTAGAAATTATGTGAAAAATATTTTCCATCAGGTCTTGTATGCGAAACAGGAAGAATTTTTCAAATCGGAATTTTACGAACGATTTCTGAATTCGACATCATAACACAGAAAACGCAATATACCTTTGTGCCCCCTAGCAGAAAGTCTATGATTTTCTTGAAATTTTTGAATTTATTGGAAAAACATTTCGCATCGGAAACACTATCCAACAAAGAAGGAATTTTTCAAATCGGACTCCTAGGACAAGAGATATTGACAAAAATCAGATATACATCTACACCCCTGGCGTAGAAACCGTGCATTATTTTAAGAAGAAAATGTTTCTAAAAGGTTTAATGACATGAGTAGTATCGGTCTACAAACCACATTTTTTTTCAATCGAGAATTTAGAAGCTCATATTTTGCTGCAAATAAATCAGAAGCGAAAAATTAAGATTTACGCCCCCTGGTGGCCAAACCATTTTTTTACAAAAATTAGAAATTATGTGCAAACGATTTCCCATTAGGAGCTGTATCAGGTGCAGAAATAATTTTTCAAATCGGAGATTTAGAAGCAGAGATATAGGGCGGAACGCAATTTACCACTACTCCCCTAGCGGAAAGTCTATGAATTACTTGAAAATTTTTAAAATATATGAAAAACATGTCACACTGGAAACACTATTCAACAAAGAAGTAATTTTTCAATCGGACTCCTAGAAGTAGAGATATTGACAAAAATAAGATATACATCTACGCCCTCTGGCGGAGAAACTGTGGAATATTTTAAGAAGAAAATATTCCTAAAAGGTTTGTCGTCATAAGTAGTATCGGTCTACAAACGACTTTTTTCTCAATCGAGATTTTGGAAATGATATTTTGCTGCAAATACATCAGAAGCGGAATTTAAGACTTACGCCTCCTGGTGGCCAAACCATTTTTTTACAAAAATTTGAAATTCTGTGCAAATGATTTCCCATCAGGAGGAAATCATTTGCACACAACTTCATACAATTGGTGCAGAAAGAATTTTTCAAATCGGAGATTTAGAAGCAGAGATATAGGAGGAAACGCAATTTACCTTTACGCTCCCTAGTGGAAAGTCTATGAACTATTTGAAAATTTTGAAATTATATGAAAAACATGTCACACTGAAAACACTATTCAACAAAGAAGGATTTTTTCAAATCGGACTCCTAGAAGTAGAGATATTGACAAAAATAAGATATGCATCTACGCCTCTGGCGGAAGAAACTGTGGAATATTTTAAGAAGAAAATATTCCGAAAAGGTTTATCGATGTGAGTGGCATCAGTCCATGAAAGAATTTTTCAATTGATTTTTCAGAAGCTGAAATTATATGGCAAATACATCAGAAGCAACAATTAATACTTACGCCCCTGGTGGCCAAAGTATTCTTTACCAAAAATTAGAAATAATATGCAAAAGATTTTCCATCAGGAGATGTATCGGCTGAAGAAAAACAATTTTCAAATCGAAGTTTTAGAAGAGTTATCGGGAAAAATGTGATTTACTTTTACGCCCCTAGCGGAAAAATTATGCGTAATTTGAAAAAGTAACTATATCTAAAATACTCTTCGACATAAATGGAATCGAAAAATAAGATATTTTTGTCAATCGGATGTTTAGAAGCAAATATGTGGAATAAAACGTATTTTTGAATTCGACATCATCTGTATTTACGCCCTCTAGCGGCGAAATTGTACATCGTAAAAGAAAACGAAATGAAGGATCATCAGTCGCATATTTCAAGCTTCCCAATGCAAAAAGAATTTTTCAAATTGGACTTATAGTTGAAGAGATATCGTGGGTACAGACGGACGGACGGACAAACCGGTAACATAAGCACGATCTTTTTTTACAAAAGACGTGCTAAAAATGTTATACCCGTAATTTAATTCAATAATGTACCACGGATTTCACCATGGGGTGGTGTAAAATATTGCGGATGCCAGTAAGATAACGCTGCTCTGGCGAAAATCACCCCCCCCCAACCACTTTAGGAGTGATAAAAATGTCGTCGCCTGATTATATGTATATTTCTGATCATTAAGAAATCATTACAGTGTCGCCTGAAAACGTATGGTGTAAGACATTCTCCTGCCACTTGATTTCAGCTCCTTTAGATTAAACAAACAAACTAACCAACCGTTTGGATGCCAGTTTGAGGTGCCTCGATTTTTTTCTTTTTTAGCACGTCTTTTGTAAAAAAAGATCGTGCTTATGTTATTGGTTTGTCCGTCAGTCCGTCCGTCCATCTGTACCAGGATATCTCTGCAACTATTAGTCCGCTTTGAAAAATTATTTTTGCATTGGGAAGCTTGAGATATGCGAATGCTGATCCTTTATTTCGTTTTTTTTTTTTTTACGTTGTACAATTTCGCCACTAGAGGGCTTAAATGCAGATGATGTCGAATTCAAAAATACGTTTTATTCCACATATTTGCTTCTAAACATCCGATTGAAAAAAATATTTTATTTTTCGATTCCATTTATATCGAAGAGTATTTTAGATATAGTTACTTTTTCAAATTACGCATAAATTTTCCGCTAGGGGGCGTAAAGTAAATTACATTTTTCCCGATAACTCTTCTAAAACTCCGATTTGAAAAATGTTTTCTTCAGCCGATACATCTCCTGATGGAAAATCTTTTGCATATTATTTCCAATTTTTGGTAAAGAATACTTTGGCCACCAGGAGGCGTAAGTATTAATTGTTGCTTCTGATGTATTTGCCATATAATTTCACCTTCTAAAATATCAATTGAAAAATTCTTTCATGGACTGATGCCACTCACATCGATAAACCTTTTCGGAATATTTTCTTCTTAAAATATTCCACAGTTTCTCCGCCAGAGGGCGTAGATGTATATCTTATTTTTGTCAATATCTCTACTTCTAGGAGTCCGATTGAAAAATTCCTTCTTTGTTGAATAGTGTTTCCAGTGTGACATGTTTTTCATATAATTTCGAAATTTTCAAGTAATTCAAAGACTTTCCGCTAGGGGGCGTAAAGGTAAATTGCGTTTCCCCCTATATCTCTGCTTCTAAATCTCCGATTTGAAAAATTCTTTCTGCACCGGATACAGCTCCTAATGGGAAATCGTTTGCACATAATTTTTAATTTTTGTTATAAAAATGGTTTGCCACCAGGGGCGTAAATCTTAATTTCCGCTTCTGGTGTATTTGCAGCAGAAAAATATGAGCTTCTAAATTCTCGATTGAAAAAAACGTCATTTGTAGACCGATACTACTTATGTCGACAAACCTTTTAGGAACATTTTCTTCTTGAAATAATGCATGGTTTCAACTCCAGGGGGGGCCGCCCCGGTGGCGCAGTGGTCTAAGGCGCTGGCCTCTGATCATTCGTCCGTAAGGGGTCCGGGTTCGAATCCCGGTCAGGCATGGATGTTGTGTTTGTCTTACGGCACTGGCTCTCTCCCTTTCCTGGAACCAGTGACCCTAAATTAGGGACGGGCGACTACTTATAGCCCATTGAGTTGCTCACGGTGGTCGTTAAACCTACAATAAAAAAAAAAAAAACCCTCCAGGGGGCGTAGATACATATCTAATTTTTTGTCAATATCTCTACTTCTAAGAGTCCGATTTAAAAAATTCCTTCTTTGTTGGATAGTGTTTCCGATGCGAAATGTTTTTCCTATAAATTCAAAATTTTCAAGTAAATCATAGACTTTCCGCTAGTAGGCACAAAGGTAAATTGCGTTTTCTGCGTTATTTCTGCACCTAAAACTCCTATTTGAAAAATTCTTCCTGTATCGCATACAAGACCTGATGGAAAATATTTTTCACATAATTTCTAATGTTTGATAAAAAATGGTTTGGCCACATGGGTCATAAGTGTTAATTTCTGCTTCTGATGTATTTTGGTTCAAAATCTGGGCTCCTGAAAACTCGACTAAATTTTTTTTCTTGGACCGATACCGCTTATATGGACAAACCTTTTGAGAGTACTTTCTTCCTAAAATAATGCATGGTTTTCCCACCAAGGGACGTAAAGTCATCTTATTTTTGTAGATATCTCTGTTTCTAAGAGTTCGTAAGCTCACGATTCCGTTTACAGCAATATCTTTGGGATTAAACACCCGATCGAGAAACTTCTTTCTTCCGTCAGATACTATTGTTTTCCATACCGGTTCCATTGAATTTGAATAGCTTTGATAAATTTAATTTGCGTCAGGGCGGATTCAAAAGATGTGCTTATTACACCCGAAAATTCGGTGTCATCTTTCTTGTTTGTTTTTTTTTCATAGAGTGTAAATTACCCACCGACAGGAAAAACAAACTTTTGATGGGAACAATTTCTAATATAATTTGCTATTGCTAAAACTTATATAGTAGATATCGTCATCTTCATCATCGTCATCATTGTCAACCATTATCAATTCACTGCTGGACGAAGGTCTCCCCAAGTTTCTTCGACAACGGCCTGTCTTGTGCCAGTCTCCTCCGTGTTACTCCAGCATACTTTCGAATTTCATCCTTCCATCTCCCACGTGGTCTTCTTCTGGGTCTTTTCCTGTCCCTTGGAATCCAGTCTAAAATTTCAGCTGTCCATCTATGGTCTGTCCTTCTGGCAATATGTCCAGCCCATTGCCATTTCAGGGATTCTACTCTGATCATGATGTCTTCCACTCTTCACTCTTGTCATTTTTCTGATCCACGAGTTCCTGTTCTTATCTCTCTTGGTTACACCAAGCATGCATCTCTCCATGCTACTTTGAGTTGTCTGCAATCTTTGTATGTTTCTTTTAGTCTCTGCACCATATGTAAGCACTGGAAGGATACACTCGTCAAACACTTTTATTTTAAGACATAATTGCATATTGCTCTTGAAAATTATACTGTTTCTTCCAAAAGCTCTCCAGGCAAGTTTTATACGCCGATGTTCTTTATCAATGTGACCCTCACTTGATATATGCTGTCCAAGATAAATGTAGGTGTTGGTTATCTCCAGCTTTCCTCCGTCAATCGATAAATCTTCATTTCTTGTAAAAGCATTGTACATCACTTTTGTCTTCTGAAAGTTCATTTTTAATTTCACTTCCCTGCTCTTGTCAGCAAGTTCCTGGATCATACTCTGCAGCTATGATGGAGTAGTTGCAAAAATGACTACGTCATCAGCAAAACGAAGGTGAGTTAGATAATCTCCATTAATCCTTATCCCTTGTTTTCCGAGTTCAGTGATTGAAAGACATTTTCCAATGTGGCATTAAAGAATAGATATTTATTTTGTTATATTGGAAGCAATGTTTTACTGAAGGATGAATTTTCAGATTAAAGTCCATGTCGATGATTTTCTTTATTATTATTATAATATTTTCCGTCATTTTCTGAAGTTTTGTTTATTAATTTCTCCAAATATTCAGCCTATGAAATAAAATAATTAGACTAAATATGAAGGGAGATCACCCTAAGACCTACGGCGGGGGGGGGGTCATAGATAAGCACCCCCGAGAAGATGTCTGAATATATCACTGGTTATTGTTCCTCTAGGTGGCTTCACGCAATACTGAGTTTCGAAGCTAAAGAATCTTGCATAGCTCTACAAATGTAAACAGTTATCTCCTGTAACACGAGGAATCTGTGATATAAATTTCATTTGAATAGGGCGATTCTTTCTTGGTTGTGCAATTTTCACAAACAATAGTGTAGCTTCAATAGGAGCATACCTCATTTGGGTAAAAATGCTTATCTATTGTGCATCGATTTAAACAACTGAAACGTGTTATCTAACGGAGCAAGTACTTCATTTATAGGAGATCAGAATTCAAAAGGACAGACCAGCAAAAACGTCCCCGTTAAGTTAGTTTTTGTTTAGATACTAACTTGTAACAGCTGAATTTTTATAGTTTTGGTCAATCCAGCTGCGTGTGTATTTATCCCTTTGTTTCAAAAAAATAAATAAATAAATAAATAAATAAATAAAAAATCCATAGATGGCTTAGATAATACTTTAGGAGAATTTTGAAGCCCCTTTGCAGCGAGGCCAGGTGCATTGCATTCTCTGCATCCCCCACCTTCTTTCACCGCCCATGAGGAGGGGCATATCGCATCTTCAGTCGCAGTGAGCTGTTTTTTAAAAGAAATATTAATTCTGCAGATACTCCCTTCATTCACAGAACAACTCACAAAATCACTGTTGTTCAAATCGCACCTCTATGGAATTGTTCAGCATTTTTCATTCCTAAAATCATGTATTTCTTTAATATGATGAAAAAATGCCAGCACATTTTTGGTTAATTTTCTTAATATGGTGAAAAAAACATGCCATCACATCTCGGTTCTTACAGATTTCTAAAATTATTATACGTTCTGAGGATATGAAATATCTAAATATCTTTTAAGAAACAGATTTACCTCGTATTTTTACGAGAATTAAAATTACATTGGTTCTAATATGTTAACTGTAGATCAATCTTTATCGATTATATTTTTTTCTTTTAGGTGCTGATAACAGGAATACGACTGCTTTGCCTGTCCATCCGAAAAAATAGGAAGGAAACTTTATTAGATTCTTCATAAGACCCATGTCCTACGTTATTTCCATTAAATTTCGTGCTCATCTTATCGTGACATAGCTCGATTTTTGTTTGTCTTTATGCCTTCCATTTCTATATCAATTAAACGTTTTTAGAATCAACTGAAGACTATTCTTCTTTTCTTTCTAAATCGTAGACGAACGCCAAAACGAAACTGAATAGGAGGTTATCCAAGAACTTAAATCTCTTTGGAGATTTAAGTTCTTGGATAACAATTTGATTTTTCTTTTTCATTCACATGCTTCTCTGTGTATGGCAGATTTCTTTTCATATTCCCCGAGAATAAATTAGAAGCATGTATAGTAATCAGTTAGACAGAATTCAACTACCAAATTTATTTCACCAGGCTTTTATTAAGCATATTTTTTTACCCCCAGGAGTGGCGGATGTCCCACTCTTCAGTCCTTTAACGCGGTTGGAAATTTATTCCCCCTCAATTTCAAACAAATGTCCTTGTTTTCAGCATTAAATCCAGATGATGTTTTGCCCTCGTACTTAAAAAATCAAATGTTTATGAGATTTCCAATCACGAACAGAAAAAAAGAAGTGAGGGGGAAATGTGATGTTTTGACCTCGTACTTAATTTCATGGGGGGGGGGGGGGCAACTGCCTCTCCCCTCCCCCGCGGTTTCAACGCCGCTGGTGACAACAAATGAGAAAGTGCGAAAAAAATCGGGCCCTCTAATTTAGAATATCGTGGAACTAATTACAAGAATTTATGTATTTATATAGAAATGAACCTCTGGTTTTGCTTTTCCGGTGAACTCACACTAAAGTGAGTCACACCCACACCATATAGCGGCAATTTCCCGCAGTAGTTTTTTTTTTTTCTGGGAAGGGGATTCAATTTGCTCCTGGTAGGGTTCGATAACTTATCTGATTTTTCCTGTAGAGGCAGATTCTTTGTAAGGCAGCTGCCGTCAGTCAAACGCCCTTGGAGATACGGTACAAGGCTATAAACCCCTTCTCCTCCCACTTTCTTCCACTCAGGTAGTTTAAGGTCCTTTGTTGAGAAACGAAAAGATGTCCCGGAAGCAAACACACCAATTTAGGATAAGGAAAGAGATAGGGGTTAACTCCTTACTGTTGTTTAGATGGAGTGGGAGAAAGTTCTTGGCGCCGTCTATGTCTAGTGGTAGACAGGAAACGGTTGTCTGTAACCGCAGTTTAGTTTAGTCATGAAGTTATCTGTTGCTGAAGAAAAATTTCCGGTCTAGAATAAAATTTGGCTACTTAGGTTCAGATTTACAGCTTTCATTGTCTGTGTGTGTTTTTATACTCGTGTGTGAGAATCTGTTAAATACCTCAATCGGGGAAATAAAAAGTAATAATAATAATAATCCGCTGCATGCGCAACTTGCCTGAAAAAAATATGTGCCCCAAAACATTTGGTAACCGGAATTTTTTATAAGCATTGTAAATAACATTATTTAGATAATTTAAATATAAATCTGAACACTGGGTTGGTATACGACTTCTATCTCAGCATACACCCCAAGGGCACTATGCAAATAAAGATATGGCGTGCTTCTGTTATCGTTTAGTTCAGCTTTCGGTCATATTTAACATTACGTGATCTTTACTGTTAAATATCTGTGGTTCGTTACACAAAAGTGAAGAAAGGTAGCTTAGCTGTCTGAATATGTTTGGGCCGCCGTGGTCTAAGACCTGGCTTGTAACCATTTCTTCGAGATGGGTCCGGGTTCGAATCCCGGTGAGGCATAGATGTTGTGTTTGTCTTAAGGCACGGGCTCTCTCCCTTCCCCGGAACCAGTGGCCCTAAGTTAGTGACGGGCGATTGCTTACAGCTCATTGAGTTGCTCACGAATTTGTTAAACCTTCAATTAAAAAAAAAAAAAAAAAAAAGATTATGGAAGGAATCCCAGCAAATGTCCTGCACATTTTTGAAAAGTCTGAAACATTATGTTAGACTCATTTTGTGGAACGTTCCGCAATAAACATGGAAAATTTCAGAAAAGTGCTACGGAAAGGTGCACATGCAATAAATTTTACAATAAATTTTTGCATGTCCGTTAGCGAAAGAAAATGGTATTGCCAAAGTTCTCAAAAGTTATACTGAACTGTGGAATATTTTGCTGAAAGGCTAGCATTTCGTTAAACAAACTGAAATTCAATTAAATTTACTCACCACTCTGAAACGTCAAACAAATTCCGAGGAACACTATGCATGCGCTTTATACCGAATAAATTAATAATAACAAAATTCTGAAACATTACACTGACCTTAGAGACATTACGCAATTTGTAGAAAGATGCCTATGTGTCTTTTAAGCTACGACTCGCTACACGGTGTTCCGAATCTTTATACACTTTCAGAAAATTGTGCACATGAGGGCTTAAGTTTTTCCATGTTTCACAAAATTTCAGAAGAAAAAAAGTGTGTGACTCATCCTGTAGCGCGCTGCGCTTCTTGGAGGAACGGAAAAAATGAGGGAAAATATTGGAAGTGGGAGTAAGAGTGCCCTGAACAGGGCCGTAGCTAACAGGGAGCTCAGACCCATTGCAAGACACGAGAGCCCCCCCCCCCCTCCGCCCCGAAAATACACGCTGTTGTCAATTTTTTGATCTGTTATTTTCGTTGACATACTAAAATGACTTTTGTATTTCATTATAAGTATAAATGCTTTTCCTTATTTTGTTGTGCATTGTGATACATTTAAAAAAAAAAAAAAGAAAAATTGACGTGATACACGTCATTGTTTGTATCACGTCAAGAAAAATTGACGTGCTACAAACAATGAATAACTACAGAAAAATTACTTTTAAAGGTGAATAAGTAGGAGTAGCTACGTCATTGATTCTCTGCCATACGGTGACTAACTTGTTTGTGTTTCGGTCCACGGAAAAGAAATACCGGTTTTTTTTTTTTTGGTTCTTTTTGGTTTTTTTTTCCTTTTTCGTAGAAACTTAATATTTTAAGGAACGTTACAAAAAAAAAAAAAAAAAAAAAGAGTAGGAAGAAAGAGTGACGGTGCTGGAGGCGTATTTGGGAAGGAGGCTAAACCTCTCATGAGATGCTAAGCTGCTGTTTAAAAGCTTCCAGATAGTTCCTTGCCTACAAAGACGTTCGTGACTGCCACGGAAAGGACCTCAGGTTCGATCCCAGTCAGGTACGAAGGCTCGATCCACTAAATATCCACCGTGCGTCGGATGGGCACGTTAAGCCGTCAGACACCGGGTACTGGCCCCCCGGTAATAAATAAGGGCGTCTTCCTCCCCATTTCTACTTCGCTTCCGTGCCACTTTCCTATCGGGAACTTTAGCCCAAATCTCCTAGCTTCCTATTTCTAAGGGTTGTTTAAGACCTGGGGTCAGACACTCCCTTCCTGCTGTCGTGGGGACATTTTAACTAAATTTATCCCCTTACGCGGTGGAAAATTGCGCTGAAAGGAAATCCTTGTGCGTGCGCGCGAGAGCAAAAGCTTTCACCGTCTTGTTCACTGTTTTTCGTCCAGAAAGAGTGAATTTACGATACTTGCGCTAGAGAAAAAAGGTTTTTTTTTTTTATTGGAATTTGGCAATCTTAGTTTTTGAAAGAAAAAGGGGGTGGGGTGTTGGCCAGTGGCGTAACGGACACCCCCCCCGTCCGCGAAAAAATTTTTCGAGGCCCTTTTCCAAAAATCTATTACCTTTCAATTACTCAAAAAATTTTATTTCCATATTATTAACTAGGCTTCATGGGTGTTTTAATAAATCAAATTCTTTGGAACCTACGAGTATTTTTCGTAAAATCAAAATTCTTCCACTTTATTGCGTGAAACAGAAATGTGTACGTTGTGACTAAAATGATTGCTATGGTTTTATACCGATACAAATTACTACAAAATACTCATTTTATGCAAAATTTATTATTTTAAAGAACTAAGGCCAGGTTTTTGAAATTCCTCACGATTGCGCACACAAAACATACAACTGCCGTGTCACAGTGTGTAATGATTTTTCCCATTTATACAAAATGTCACAGTTAAAGTAAGAAAATAACTAAGTATAACGAATAAGAAATGTAGCAAAAAAAACGCGAAACTACTTAAATTATCTACTCTGGAATATAAAAATACACGTTTAACATAATGCCACAATGTTTTGCACACAGTAAAAAATCTTTTGACTGTAATAAAACAAATTATCCCTGATTTCTCGTTTCCACGAAGAACATCTTTGAATTCATTATATTCTGAAGGATGCGTAGTTATGTGCAAGGAACTGTACACATTATATTCAATGGTATAAAAATTCCGCTCATTGAACTGATATTTCTTTCACATTCTCTTGTTAAAATACATGCATAGAAGCTATTGCGAGGGAGGTAAAAATGTGTCTCAAGTTCTCTTGAATAGCTGCTTTCCCGTCATCTAGTTTTTATGAACTAAAGCAACGGAAATGATTTCTGAATATTATACATATTTACTGAAAAAACATACTTGTCGTCTTAATACTTTATTCAAACCTTTCATAATTCTTGGCTATTTCTTTAACCAGTTTCATACGAAGTTTCCCCAAAAATTTTGCAAAATCTTTTTGCTCAGGTTAGAGGCCCCTTTTAACCCCACCCCCGCACTGCGAGGGTTGTGGGGGATATTAGTACTCCCCTGGTATTAGCTATTGACCACAGCCATACCCCCTTTACACTGAGTACCAACGAAGAAAAATGCCTTATTAAGATGAAGAAAAAACAAGTGGAACCGAAGAAGAGGAGTAGAAAAAGTTGGAGTATATTACACCAGTAATTTCCCGATGCCATTGCGTGGATTCGCGGAAAAGATACCAGAACAGTACACAAAATAAAAAATCACACGAGTTGGGAGTTATTTTGACTCCAGAGATAAAAAACGCCCACAACGACCATCAAGCAAATTCGAAGAATGTGATTTACTTTTTATATTTCAAGAGAGAGTTCTGCGTTCTTTCTCCCTCTTTATTTCATATTTAGTATTTTATCTAATTGTTTTTACTTTTTGGCATAATTACTCTCTAATGAAGTAAATTAAAAAAAAAACAGATATTAAAACAAAGTAAAACGTTAGAGCCTCCACTTCTCCCAACCACCCGTCTGGTGACCCTTTAGCAGCTTTCCCAGCTGATGACCCTTCAGCTTCCCCAGATGATTCCTCGGGCCTCCTTGGTTCTGGAACCTATAGCTACGGCCCTAATAGAAAAAAATGTAACTGTACATAATAAGAGAGTTTTAGGAGTATACGGTTTCTCGCCAAGCAAGGAAATTGTAATTTTTCCCTACATACACTCACGGACAGCGAAATTTGCGCACCAAGAAGGAAAAAACGGATAGAACTGAAATTTTATGGACGTAATGATACTGATGAATGATACACATGATGGCAAAAATAGAGCTGCAGGACAATTACAGAGGGATTTGGGTCACGCAGTCCGGTCATCTTCAATAGCGCGTCGCACCGCCTCGTGCGGCGATACACGCTGTAATACAGTACGGCATGGAGACGAACAGACGCCTGATGTTGTCCTGCGTCAGACTGGCCCACACGTGTTGGACGGTGTGCTACAAATCTCGGATAGTGCGGCATGGCGGCAGCCGGCGTTTCAACTGGTCCCACGCGTGCTCGATAAGGGACATGTCCGGGAAATGGGCAGGAAGTGGAATTATATGAGTGTCTGGACATGATGTAAGCAGTCCTGGGCAACCCGAGCTGTATGCGTGCGGGCATTATCCTGCGGGTATAGCGCACCTGGAATCCCGGCTAGGAATGAGAGCACATGGTGCCGTAGGATCTCATCCACATACCGCTGGCACATCAATGATCCTCGTACCACTACTATAGAGCTGATCCGCTATCGTAGGCAATGGCTCCCTTCCCCGCTGCAGACCATAATGTCTGCAGTGGAGGAAGGTGTGGCGCTCGATAGCGAGGCTGGGATTGTGCCGTTGTCCCGGGGACCTCAACACCCGGAAACGACGATCATCTGTTCCCAAAACGAAGCGGCACTCATTCCTAAACACCACACGTCGCCAGTCTTTGGCGTTCCACGTCGCTCTGTTCTGGCACCACTGCACACGGAGCCGGCGATGTTACGGTGTTAATGGCAGCACACGTAAGGGGCGCTGAGATCGCAGATTCGCTTCCGAGAGGTGTCGGGAAATGGTCGTGGGCACACAGGAGCCACTACATCTGCCTGTATAGTGGACTGCGTCCCCGTGGGATACGTTCGTGCCTCTCATACGATCCGTTGACCCCCTCTACCGGTGGTCCTCTTGGTCCGTTCGGAGCCACTCCGCCTTCTGGCAGTGCCGTCAGGTGTCCACTGCTCCCAACACAGTCGGACGCTATGGTGAGAACGATCCCCATGGAGGGCTATACGGCGCACCGACCACCCTGCGGTTTTCAGCCCGATGATCAGGCCTCTCTCAAAGTCAGTACGGTTACGTAAATCGACGTCTGTGGCGTTTACCCGGCATTCTTGTCACTCTGTACTTTTGCTTGAGTCGGCCGGTGCTTTTCGCTTTCATGGAGCATCGACTAAACGCCGGTTTATAAGGCTGCCGGTTGGTGCTTACAGCCCCACCACAGGGTGTGCGGTTATGCGCACTGGCACGAAACATGGATCATTTGCATACCAACACGCACTATTTGCAAAGTTTCGCGGTTGTAGCATGTTTTCTTCTAGGTGCGGAAATTTCATTGTCCGTGAGTGAATTTAGTTGTACATTGCTGGACAGCAATAATATCAGGTGCATGATGCAGGAGCAGAGGAGGAAGGAGGGGTAGGGTGCCCAAGAAAAGGGGGAGTCTGTAAAAGAACGAAATAAAGCACACCGAAAAGATACACTAGAAAAACAACCAGTTTTTCACAGATGCCCTGAAACAGGGCCTTTGTACAGATTTTTTTTTATTATTATTCTGTTTCTGTTAACTTTGCTCAGTATGTGCGAAAATACATTTTACCAGAGTAATTGGCACCAGAATAGTATTCTCGCACTTTAAGAACTTACACAGAAAATCCCAAAAATGTCATTTAGATTTCTAACGACCACCGTGAGTAACTCAGTCACCCTGTCCCTAATTTGGGGGCATTCCCAGGTAGCAATATTATGTTGGACCAACCGTGGGCTTTCAACGGTCGGCCCAGCGACGAGGCGACTCGGCGGCCAACAATTGGATATGTGTTGGTTCAACGGTTGGACCCACATTGGAAAACTGTTGCAAACAATTTTCCAATGTGGTCATGTGTTCTTGGACAATCATGGTTGGTCATGTGTTGTTGGACAACCATCGGACAACCGTTAAGTGGTCATTTGTTGATAAATGGTTGGTCATGTGTGGTTGGAAAAACCGTTGGCCAGTCTGCGATAAGCAACACAACCTTCGCCCAACGCTGCCGACGCAAAAATATCATTGGGCCAACCGTTGGCCAACGTCAGTGTGCTACTTGGGTTGGCTCCAGGGAAATGAGTGGTCCCATGCCGTAAGAGAAGCACGCCATCCATACCTCATCCGCGACTCGAACTCACTTGGATAAACGGTCAGAATCCATCGCTTAGACAACTGTGCCACCAGGGCCGTAGCTAGGTCCCAGAACCAGGAGAGAGAGAAGGGGGGGGGAGTTGTAGGTAATCTTGGGCGGTCTCTTCGCTCAACCACAAACTGCATTTTCCCAGGAATACAGACGCAAGTTTTGCTTTGTTTTTATTCCCTTTTTGTTATTTTACTTCATTGGCAAATAATTATGCCAAAAAGTAAGAACAATTAGATAAAATATAAAATAGGAAATAAAAAGGGGAGAAAGGAAACAGAATTCCATTGAAATATAAAAAGTAAATCACATTCTTTGAATTTGCTTGTTGGTAGTTGAGCTGTACGTTTCTTATCACTGGAGGCAAAATAACTACCAGCTAGCGTGATGTTTTTTTAAATTGTAGTTTATTGTTCTGGTGTCTTTTCTGTGGATCTACGCATTAGCATCGAAGATTTATTGATGCCATATTTTAACTTTTTCTACTGTTCTCTCTATCTTTACTCACGTATTCTCCTTCGCTGGTGCTATGTGATAGGCACTTCTTACCGTGGTCAATAGCCAAGTCCTCTTTCCTCTCAAAAACCAAGAGCACCAGAAAAATAAATAAATAAATAACTTTTCTCCAACACAGGCATTATAAGACAACTCCAACTGGACGAAAAATAAATGAACAAGAACATTTTGAAAGCTCTTTCTCTCTCTCTTGCACGCGTAAGGATTTACCTTTATCCAACGTGTTATTCGTAGATAGATATCGTAACTACCAATCTACGAATAGCACATACAAACACCACGTAAATTTCTATTGTACCTTCTTGTTATCCAACTTCTTTACCACACTTTCAATCATGGGCGTCCATATGGGAAGGCAAGAGAGGGCAGTTGCTCTCCGCTGAAAATCTGACTGTGCAATTTCTATTCTTGAAAGGTACAAGAAAGATTTCAGCAATTACAATAAATCTGATTCCAGATTTTTTTTTTGTTGTTGTTGTTGTTGAATTTTCGTATGCTCGTGTCCTAAAAAAAAAAAAAATAGGAAAAGCACTGGCAATTTAGAGTAGAGGTTATGAAAGTTGGAGCACACTATATATAAATGCATGTATAGTACCGAAAAGTTTGGAAGGCAAAGGGATGCAAAATATGGTATCATCATCAATCTGCCAAAGAACACAGATCTGCCAAAGTTTTTTTTCAGAACTTTATCTAGAGGATATTTTCCACCTTCTTAATGACTAATCAAGTGATCTTTGGAGTTTCGTGGATCGTGGTACAGAAGTACCCAAAAGGCACAAGGCTCAAAAGAACATTTTTTTTTTTTTTTTCGTCTCAACAAGCAGTCATATTTATTTTTTCACATATTCTATGTAGTTTTGGGAGTCTTCTGATTTTCAGATGAATTTATGTGTTTTAACAACGTTTAGATAACAAGGAGGCGCATTGAAAATTTGTATGTAGCCATTGTGTACACTACTTTTAGTTATGCAATTTTTGTTTGCCCCCTCCTGAAAACTAAGTTATAGGAGCCCATTTTCTCAATACATAAATTTTATTGGAAACCAGAAGACCCAAAATTTGCATAAAAAAGACGGATAAATGAAATTCGACACCATGTTTGGACAAAATGGAACTTTCTTTGCCGTTCGTTTGATCTTTTCGGTCACTTGTGTCACATGAGCCACGAACCCCCAAAAGTCACCCAATTGGTCATCAAGAATGAAAAACACACATTCAAGACAAATTTCTGGGGAAAAAATTCAGAAAATCTTTGTCCAGCAGGGAACAGCTGTTCCAGAGGATGACATATTTTCCATTTTTTCGCCTTTCATAATTTTCCATGCTGTACATACACCGATAAGCCATTACATTATGACCACCCTCAGCCAAGAGAAATGAGCGCGCCTGGAGACCAACGGTGGCGCAGGTAAAGTTCACAGAGCAGTATATACAACCCGAGGAACGGTTTTCGGTTATTACCCCCGGATGACGTAGTGGCCAACGTTCGTGACTACCACGGAGAAACCTCAGGTTCGATCCCAGCACTTACGAACGCTGGAACCACTAAAAAAATCCGCCGTGCGTCGGATGGGCGCGTAAAGTCGTCAGACCTCAGGCACTGGCCCTCGGTTATAAATAAGGGCGTCTTCCTCCCCCTTTCTACCTCGCTTCCGGGTCACTTTCCTATCGGGCATTCTAGCCCAAATCTCCAAGCTTCCTATTTCTAAGGGTTGTTTAAGACCTGGGGTCAGACACTCGCTTCCTAAAATCCTCTACATATGATCTGATCTGATCTGCTTTCGGTTAGCAGAGTGTTCGGAGTCAAAAGGGGAAAAGCTGCCGATTTATCGGAGTTTGATAAAGGACAAATGGTGATGACACGGCACCTCGGAACTCCGATCTCGGAAACGTCGCGGCTTGTGAGTTGTTTACGTTCCGCTGTAGTGAGTACGTATCAAAAGTGGTGCACATATGGCCAAACGATGAACCATCGTCCAGTCGTGTGTCATCCGCAGCTCATTGATGCCAGAGGGGAGCGTAGACTGTCGCGCATTGTTCACAGCGGCCGTAGGGCCACAGTGCGACAAATCACCCGCGGCTACAACAGTGGTGATCAGGGCAATGTGTTACAGCATGCAGTTCATCTTAGCCTTCTGCGCATGGGCCTGAGCAGCCGAAGCCCAGCAGGATCCCCATGCTCACTGCACGTCAGCGCCAACAACGCATGAAATGGGCGCAAGATCATCGAGATTGGACCGTGGATGATTGGAAGAAAGTGGACTGCTCTCACGAATCAAGATTCCTGGTGCATCACGTAGAGGTCCGAGCGGGGATACGCCGATTACCAACGGATCTCCCATCAATTGTCCCTTCACCCTGGCGAACTTTGATTTCACATTACGACCTAGCAGAAGTTGGAGGCTCTTCAGATGTTTTCGGAACTGGCAACGATCCGGAACTTATTTGCATAAATGTATGAGAGTGTTTGTTATATAAAATCTGCAGCACGTGCTCGAGTCTTGTTCACGCCTGGTGATGCGGACAGAGTGACCGCGAAAGATCTCGCGCCTATGTTTTTAACCTTTTCATTGTAAATAAAGTATTTTAATGTATTTTTAAGAACAGTTCTACAATGGGGTTGAATTACTATTTGTTATCGTGCAAAAACAGCCTATGCTTACACCATTAGGGGCTCTTCACTACCAACGGAGGCTATGGCACCTGAGTGCGTTGTTGGGCGAAAACGGGCTGCGACAGGGCGATGCTTTCTTGGGACACTTTAGGCACCATTATCCCAATAGCAGAATCCCTGACAGCTGTCAGGATCTGAACATCGTTACGGACCAAGTTTACTCATTAATGACAACTGTGTTCCCTGCTGGTGATGGCCAACAGCAACAGGATAATGCGCCATGCCACACTGAAAAAATGGTCAAGGAGTGGTTCGAGGAACATGCTGGTGACTTTGGGCCGCGGGTGGTCTAGTGAGCAATGTTAGTGACTGCCACGGAAAGGGCCTCAGGTTCGATCCCAAACAGGTACGAACGCTCGATCCACTAAATACCCGCTGTGCGTCGGATGGGCACGTTAAGCCGTCGGACCCCGGGTACTGGCCCCCGGTAATAAATAAGGGTGTCTTCCTCCCCCTTTCTACTTCGCTTCCGTGTCACTTTCCTATCGGGCGCTCTAGCCCAAATCTCCTAGTTTCCTGTTTCTAAGGGTTGTTTAAGACCTGGGGTCAGACACTCCCTTCCCAAAATCCTCTACATATGATCTAATCTGATGCTGGTGACTTTCTGTTAATGCCCTGGCCCCCAAATTAACTTGACATGAACCCAACCGAATATTTGTGGTTCGACTTGGAAAAGCGGGTTAAAAGGGACTAAATCCCACCCCCCCCCCGAAATGTTCGGGAACTGGAGGACCTGCTGTTGACATTATGGTACTAGATACCCCAGGATACCTATCGCCACCTCATCGATCGATGCTTCGTAGAGTGGCTGCTGTTTTGGGGGTAAAGGGGGGGGGATTCTGCAGCTTATTAGTCACGTGGTCAGAATGTAATGGTTCATCAGTGTATGTGCGCGGTTTTCCAACATGCACCGGAAAATTCCAATATTGCTTTCTACTGTTTACTAGAAAATCGTGGCGTTTTCCTATTTTTACTGCATACACACAACACACGCACACATCCAGAAGTTGTACAGAAAAAATAAGCAACTGGAATTAGTGTTGTAGAGAAAATTTCTGTGAGAAATCTCTTTTCCGAGAAGAAAAATTGCGTGTCCGATTTACAGGGAGGGCAACCCCCATCCCCTATTATGGACGCCCATGTCAGTAACACCCCTGAATGTAGGAATTCTAATCTGCAATTTCTAAAAGTTAAAGCGAATTTTGGAATATGGTCGTCGATCGTGTTAAATTAGGAGGTATTTCTGAAATAATGCGGTCATTAAGGAATTACCATAGTTATAGCGCTCTGATCGTCTAAAATGTACGCAAAGTGAAAAATAATTAATACTGCTCAATGTATTTCCTCTTTTTATAACTTTTAAGCCTGATAAAAAAAACGCTCCAAAAATATTATTCATTGTTTGTAATCTTTTTCTTTTAAATTCCTTATTGCCACCCCAGTGGCGCAGTGGTCTAAGCGATGGCCTCTGATCATTCGTACGAACGGGGTCCGGGTTCGAATCCCGGTGAGGCATGGATGTTGTGTTTGTCTTACGGCACTGGCTCTCTCCCTTCCCTGGAACCAGTGACCCTAAATTAGGGACGGGAGACTGCTTATAGCCCATTGAGTTGCTCACGGTGGTCGTTAAACCTCCAATAAAAAAATTCCTTATTATCATTTTCGAATATTTCTATTCTTTAGTAATTCAGAAAGCAATTTTACAAAGCGAAAAATCAGAATTGTATTTCACAAACTGAGGAACGAAATTCGAAATGCGCCGTTTCGTAAGTTTGTTAATTTTGGCTAGCAGAGTCCAATAAAGAAGTTTTATGAACTATTGTGTCTATTTAGTTTTTACAGCAGTTTCTCAAGTCGGAGAATCTTTGATGGTCTAGTAGTGTGCATCGCATCCAATCAAAAGATCTTGTCCCGTGACGTAAGACTTCGCTCGAGCCGGAGGGCATGTGCTCTGTGGGGTGCGACCCCGTGATGAGTTGTCCGACTGGTAGTCAAGGTGTGCTGCTACACCGCGAAGAACAGATACGTACACCGAGACGAGCAGCTAGAAAAACAACATGGCAGTGCACAGTTGCGTTGACATAATTCTTTTCAATGTGCTGGTGCTTTGGGGATTTACGCATGGACTGTCCGGTGGATTCTACGCTGACAATGGGCGCGAACAGAGCGTGTTATACAAACCTCTCGCCAAATCGGATAAACATGACCTGCAGCAGGAGATATTGCATCTTTTAGGTTTGGAACACAGGCCCAGACCAAGACAGCATGACATGCATAGCTCTGCTCCACAATACCTGTTGGATTTATACAAGGCCATACAAGAGGAAGACGTAAACAACAACCAACACATTCAGCAGCAAAATCTGCATCTCAATAACGGTAGTAGAAGGGCACTCAACGTCTCAGATTTCATCGTCAGCTTTGTAAATAGAAGTAAGTTGATATTTCTCTTAAAATTTTATATTTCACTTTCCAAAGCAGAAGCATTGTGTGTTTCATGTCTTCTGAAGGCAAAATATGTTTTTCTGGGTGACTGTCTACAAAAAGAAGAAATTAAGCAATTATTATACAGACAATCTTGTAATTTGGGTCCCGGATTTGCGGGCAAATTTCGTGGTACTTATTTCAGTTTTTTTTTTTCTTTTTTATTTCCTATAACCTTTTTCGTTTTTTCTGGCATTTCTAAGAAGCTAAAAACTCACAAAAAATGTTCATCAGTTTTTCGACTACACACAGTTTTTTCTAGTCTAAAAGTTGTGCTAGTCGAAATGTTCACGCCGTCCCGGTGGCGCAGTGGTCTAAGCTCTGGCTTATGACCATTCGTCCGTGAAGGGTCCGGATTCAAATCCCTGTGAGACATGGATATTGTGTTTGTCTTCCGGCACTGGATCCCTCCCTTCCCTGGATCCAGCGGCCCAAGTTTGAGGACGGATGGCTGCTTATAACCCATTGAGTTGCTTACGGTGGTCGTTCAACCTCGAACAAAAAAAAATTATAATAAAAAAATCGGAGTTCCTTCCTGGCGAGCGAGTGGTTTGAGCAGGCGTGACACTAACGGGTGGGCTGCAGCCTACCCAACTTTACTTTGAGCCCCCCTCCCCCTTAAAAATATATTTAAGCTATCGGAACATACGGTGGGTGCACCCATCTAAGATTCTAGGGAACTTGCATAAATGTATGTGAATTTTTCGCATTCACGGAAATGTTTGTTATATAAAATTAATTCTTTCTTAAATTTAGTGTTGGTACTCATGGAAAATAGGATTCGCCGCCCCTGTGGCGCAGTGGTCTAAGCGATGGCTTCTGATCATTCGTCCGAGATGGGTCAGGGTTCGAATCCCGGTGAGGCATGGATGTTGTTTTTGCTTTACGCCACAAACTCTCCCTTCCCTGGAACCCGTGGCCCTAAATTAGGGACGGCCGACTACTTATAGCCCATTGAGTTGCTCAGGGTGGTCGTTAAACCTCCAATCAAAAAAAAAAAAAAAGTAGGATTCCTCTGATTTCCAAGAGTGTAGTAGAAACACAACATTTTCGAAATTATGGTTTAAAACTATGAGAGAAACACTCTTATGAAAAAAAAAATTACTTAAGTGCGTGTATGCTAAAAGTGCGAAGAAATAGTAACTTGCCGTAGAGATTTGTTCGTATCCATGGTTCCCGTATTGTACACATTGAATATTAGGTACAATGTTCACTTGAGAGCTTTTTTACTAAGGATAACATTATCAGCGTATGGTAAAATGCACGTGAACGGAGTTTTTTGCCAAACAGTTCAAAATTTGTGCTCCCTACCCTCACTTCCCCTTCCCATCATGCTTAGTCCACCTTTATAGTTCTGAGCCGCTGGCGCCGCCACTGTTTTTTTTTTATTGGAAGTTTAACGACCACCATGAGCAACTCATTGGGTTATAAATCACCCGTCTCTAATTTAGGGCCATTGGTTCCAGGGAAGGGAGAGAGCCAGTGCCGTAAGACAAACACAACATCCATGCCTCATCGTGATTCAAACCCGGACCCATCTCGGACGAATGATCAGAAGCCATCGCTTAGACCAGTGTTTCCCAAAGTGTGGTACGCGTACCCCTAGGGGTACGGGTAGAGTTTGTAGGATGCACTCTGCGAATGAGTAACGAGCAAGTGATTTACTCACACTTTACAGCTATAGCCGGCGCCACAATACAGACACGTTATATCAAGGCCGGCGCCTGCTGGTGCAACGCAAGCAGTCTACTGCTGTCTATTGTAGAGCACATATATGCCTGTTAGTCAAACGTTCGTGACTGCCATGGAGAAGACCTCAGGTTCGATCCCAGCAGGCACGAACCACCAAATATCCGCCTTGTGTCGATGGGCACGTTAAGCCGTCGAATCCGGGGTAACCCCCCCCGTAATAAATAAGGGCGTCTTTCTCCCCCTTTCTGCCTCAGTTCCGTGTCACTTTCCTAGCGGACACTCTAGGCCAAATCTCCTAGCTTCCTGTTTCCAAAGGTTGCTTAAGACTTGGAGTCAGACACTCCCTTCCTAAAATCCTCTACATATGATGTGATCTGTTACTTAAAGTGTTATATTGTTAATAGAAAAGGTTTATTATATTTTGTTAAGAAATAAACCCCATAGATTTTGACAATTATTTAATATTTTTTATCCTTAAAGTTCAAGAATATGGATTGCTGGTTGAAAACTGGGTCTTTTAAACCGAAAGAAAGCAGTATTTGTAGTAGCAACCAACAAACAGGAATCGGGTAGAATACTCGGTGTATTTTCCTAATGGGGGAGGTACTGAGTGTTACGAAAATTTTAGGAGGGATACACAGATGTAGAAACTTTGAGAAGCACTGGCTTACACCACTGCGCCACCGGAGCAGCCCACTGGGTTTGAGGGCGCCGGCTTTCAGCTAATCGTCCAAAATGGACATCGCCCATTTTGGAGTCCAGATGAACATTGGTGGTGTTTCTGTCTGATGCGTTGGCTCTCCCTGAAACTAGTGGCCCCAAATTTGGGACGGGCGACTGTCCGTAGCTCTAAGAGTTGCTCATGGTGGTCGTTACCCCCCCCCCTCGGGAAAAATAAAAAACTTCACTATTCACAGTAAAAAAAAGATGGGGGGGGAGTAAATAAATCAGTCTAACTTACAGCTAAGGTCTTCATATATCCCATTTATCTAATACAGCGCAAACAACAGTAACTTTTAACTCTCCCCGTGCTCTCCCTGTTTTATTTAAGTACTTTCAATGTATTTGCCAGAATCTTGAATGGACGTACAAAATCGGAACAAAATAGGAACTATCCAATCAAAATATCAAGCATAGAAATTTAATCAAGTGGTGAAAGTACGATTTTGATTGTTTGGTGAGAGGCAATGTTCAAAGATTGTGTAAAAATTAATAGGCAGAGTTTTGTATTGATAAATTAAAAAGGAATAAAAATTTAATTTACAATTCAACTGAAAATGTCAATATTCCGACAAGAAATGATGCTTCTCTGTAAAACAGTAAATTCCAATATCAAGAAGAGAAACACATAGATTTTATTTTATTTTTTAAACATTTAGGCAGCCCCCGGTGGTGCAGTGGTCAAAACGCTGGCTTGCGACCATTCGTCCGAGATGAGTCCGCGTTCGAATCCCGTGGGGCATGGACGTTGTGTTTTATCTTACGGCACTGGCTCTCTCCCTTCCCTGGAACCAGTGGCCCTAAATTAGGGAGGGGCGACTGCTTAGAGCCCATAGAGTTGCTCACGGTTGTCGTTAAACCTTCAATCTAAAAAACAAAACACAACAAAAATGTTTAGACTTACTGTTTTAATCATATATTTATTTCGCCGTCCCGGTGACGCAGTGTTCTAAACGCTGGCTTATGTTGATTGTTCCAAGTGGGTCAAGGTTTGAATCCCGGTTGCGAAAAGGGTCAGTTGCACTCAGAGCCTCTTCCGGTGCTTGGGCAGATTGCACTCGGAGATCGGCATCACTCTTTATGATTCTCCCTGGTATGTGATTACGTGAGTCTCTCTCCCGCTGTTGGGAACATTGTGCTCACAGAATAGTCGGTACGAGTTATATGCGTCATTAATTTTTCTTATATACAACATGTGGGCTCGGATTGCTATCTGGTGGAGACCATGCAGTTTATTAGCGTTGCCCAGGGTTGGAGGTTGACTCTTCATCCCTCGAAGATATGCATTCCCCCCCCCCCCATATTTTTCATTTAATTTTTAGCTTTTTTTCCCTATTTGTTTTTTTAATGCTAATATTCCATTGTTGGTATTTATATATTTATTTTTTGACATACATACATACACTTCAAGAAATGAAATCTTGAAACTGAACGCATTTCGTAAAGATTTCTTCACTCTTTCTCTCCTTTCTTATACTTTAGATTTGTGATCTGCTCCTCTTCCTGCAACTGTTGAATAATGTATATATATCAACTTGTATTTGCTTGATTACATCAATTAAAACGATTGTATTTGGATATGGTACATGAAAGGTGCCATAACATCTTGAGGGAAAAGATTCGCATGCGTTTGTTGCCATTTCGTTTGTAATGCTCGAGAATGTCCATAAATAAATAAGAGGTGTTCATGTTCCGCTATATAAAAGTATTTTAGATAATCAGTCAATTTAATAACTGGATCATCAGCAGGTTGTTCAGACATTAAATCTTCCTCGAAGGAATCTCAAAAATCTCGTAGTCGATCGCTATTGTTGATCTTCTGAATGCAGTTGACCCATCAGATAAATAGAAGGGATTAAGATGAGTACAACTGATCCCTTCATGGTTGGTGCGCTTGTCTTACTACTCTGGCCCTCCCTGGAATCAGTTATACTAAATTTTGGGACGGGAGATAATAGCTGTTAAGGAATTATGTTAAACCCGTAAGTGCTATTTCTGTACAAGTGGATTAAAAATTTCCAACAAAGTGCAAGTTCTGTACAGGTTTTAGGAGGAGGAGGGCTCCGTATAGGTTTTTATAACAAAGAGGTTTGGGAAGACCGGACCTAAATTTTCTTTGAGCCCCCCCCCCCCTCCCATACTTAAGCAGTTAGAACATATCGCGAATGCAGCTAAGATTTTAGTAAACTTAGAAAAATGTATGTGGATTTTTTAAATTCATAAAAAATTTTGTTATATAAAATGAATTTTTTTTTTAAATTTAGTGTAATACTATTCTGTGAAATGTAGGGAGTTCTCTGGGGAAGTCTAAGAGAGCAAGCAATAGCAAGGCACCATTTTCGTAATTATTTAAAAAGACGAGAGAGAGAGAGAGAGACAGAGTCATTCCTTGTCAAGTTGTCAAATTATGAAAATTCATAAACAGCCTGATGACAGTAAATATTAAAAAAATATTTAAAGAAATGACGTAAGTATGCTAAAATTGCGAAGAAACAGTAGTTTGTTAAAGGCCATGGAGGTTCGTATCCATAGTTCCCAGATCCCAGTACTACATACAGAGGCCATCCTGAAAGTAATGCCTCGTCCCTCATAAGATTTCTATTTGTAGCAGCAAAACTGTGAAACTCGGTGGCAAAATACTTGGACATATTGTTAATAATGCTAGCTTATTAAAAGTATTGTCCATCACTTTCTGTGCATTTCCGCCATCTTTGAACCCATTGGCAAATTCCATTTTGGAAAAATTGCTGAGTCTGTCGTTTCACCCAAGAGTTCACATCCAGTTTGACGTACATCACATCGTCGAAACGTTCCCCACGAATGGTATTTTTCGAAGGAGCAAACAAGAAAAAGTCTGAGGGAGCCAAATCAGGACTGCAGGAGGGATTTGGGGCATCACCGTCCACCCCATTTTAGCAATAGCCTGTGAAGTCTCCATTGAGGTGTTGTGAGGTGCGTTATCATGGTGTAAAACGTCTGAAGTGGAATGTCACGTCTTTTCCTTCTGATAGCTTCTTTTAGCTTCTTCAATCTCTGCACTGTTTATTGTTGTAACTCCTGGACGGGTGCACGATGAACAACTGTGATGAGGTCTTTCACTCATTGCCTGTTGGCATCTGTCAGTGCAGTTGCGGGTCTTCCACTCCGTTGTTTGTCCGACACTGAACTTTCTCCCTCTCGAAACCTCTTCATCCATCTTCGGAGATAACTGATATCGACTGTTGCAGCTCCATACACTGCCAGGAGTCTTCTGTGGATATCTGGAGTCTCACATCCCTCTGTTTCCAGGAATTCAATTACGGCTCACTGTTTTTCTCTGTCATTCATGATCTTTATTTCCGATTCTGAAAAAAAAAAAAAAAAAAAAAGAATTACCCACATTGGTAACGTATCATAGTACATGTCGGTGCAGTTTCATTAAAATCACATCAAAATTTCAAAAGTTATTTAAGGAGGAGACATTACTTTCAGGATGCCCTTTGTATAATGAATACCACGTACAATGTGTACCTGAAGACTTTTTTTCACTGGGAATAAATCAGGCTTGGGTAAAATTTGCTACAAGTCGGGAATTTTGGGGCAAAATTTCTGCCAAGCACTTCAAAATTTGACCCCCGTACGTTACTTAGCCCTCCTACTGATTCTGAGCTGTTGGCGGCGGCACTGTGGGAACATTGGTAATGTTGAACATCTGGTATTGCCCGATAAGCAACATTAATTTATATTATTAGAATATTTATGTAGATCTGATTTATATTAAAAATATTCATAGAATATAATGTTAGATTTGATGCTAAGATGACAATATCCTTTGGAGGAATTGAAAAATATAAAACTACATTGTTCTGTTAACACCCAGTCTAAGGATTAAGTATCCAGAGATTATGGAAATGGTTAATAATCTCACGGTCTTTTAGAGATACCTTAAAAATTGGCATTTCTGTTTAATATAATGGCTGCAACAACAAATTACTATTGTAGTGCTGATATAAGATTCATGAAATTATTAATAATAGTTTCCCGCCTTTATTATAAAGAATGGTGTAGAGTGTGCATTTGGAGCTAAATACTAATCAAGACATCGTCTTTATCACAGGGCTCCCAATTCAATGTACGAATATTATTGTAAGATATATAGTGTGCTTGAATAAATAGATTTTTGATTTTGGAAAGAAAAAAGCTTACTTAATTTCGGACGTTTACAAAGTCAGCTCATTTTGCGTTTCAATAAGTTGCGCAGAGATTGATTCATCTGCCATTCAGTCGCTCTCCAATTACACTGAAGAGCAATTGAATTAGAGCTACCTGTCTAGTAACGTGTAGCACCACCTTTCGCCCTGATGACGGCGGCGATTCGTCCGGCATGGACTCGACAAGACACCGGAAGCATTGGGAAGCCATACGGATCCACGACCCATGAACAAGCTCCCACAGTTCACGAAGATTTGACGGAGGGGGTCAGAGCCTTGAACATCTCTCTCTCGATGGCATCCCAAATGTGCTCGATGGGAGTGAGGTCAGGTGACCTAGCTGGCCAAGGAAGCGAGGTCACGTCGGTGGAGTGTTCATCCAACCATTCGGATACAATTCGGGAGCGATGGCACGGTGAATTGTCTGGTTGCAGGATGAAGTCCCCAGTGGGATGTTGAAGACGCACAAACGGGAGCAAATGGTTGTCCAGGATATCCCGGTAACGTTGACCTGTGAGAGACGCTGTCACACGTACGAGGGGTCCCATTTCAGTCCACGAAAACAGTCCCCAGACGAGAATGCCACCCCCACCAGCTTGAAGAGTTCCCTGCTGGCAAGAAGGATCCATCGCTTCATGTGGTTTGCGCCGTACTCGTATCCTGCCATCCGCATGTACCAACGTGAATCTCGACTCATCAGTCCAGACAACATTTTCCCACATGTCTAGGGTCCAGTGGCGATGTTTCCGTGCCCGTGCTAATCTTTGCACCCTGTGATGTGCGGTCAGCAGCGGTACCCTCGTGGGGACGATGGCTTCTGTACCCCATAGCGAGGAGATGGAATGGCTGCTTACACGTTTTTGTGCACCAGCGTTAAATTACCCGTCTATCCGCTGTTACAATGCGAACTAGCCAACGATGACCCCGCTCATCCACACGCTGCTGTCCTCGGCAGTTGGCCCTTGCAGGGATGGTTTTACCGGATTCGATGTACTCGCGGTGCACCCGTGACACAATGGCTCGTGAAAATTCCAGTGCTTGCACGACTTCCGAGATGGAGTGACCCATTCGTCGGGCCCTGGCAATTTGCCCACGATCAAATGCGCTTAGATCCTTCGTCTTACCCATACTGCGTCCGACTCTTACTGATTCCCGTCGCATCACTCCTTATATTGTCGGATCGCTGCATACGTCATGTCGTTTTCCGTTTACAGGGCCGCTCACAGCGCCACATTTGCGTAACGCCAGCTGTCTCTAATTCAATTTGTTCTTCAGTGTATATGTACACACCGTACACAGTCGTATCAGAATAATATGACTACCCTGGGAATCACAGTGTATCCGCCCATGCGCGTCAGAGTGCACGTGACAAGGTCGGCCACATGGAGGTATAAGCGACCGGCCAGGACAGATGAGCCGTAGTGCGTGCCGTGAACACCATCGGCAGAGGTAGTGATTTGATGGACGTTCAGAAAGAAATGATCATCGGCTATCGCGAAGGGGGAGGCAACTCAGAAACAGCAGACTTCATGGGCTATTCGCGAGATGCTGTAGTAAGGGTGTACCAAGAATGGACCGTTGGCACACCGAGTACCTCCCGACGTCGTAACTGTGGAGCCCCAAAGGCCATCGACTCCAGAGGAGAACGTCGACTGGAAAAGTGCAATCGACGCGCAACAGTGCAGCAACAGATCACGTAAATGATCGCTGAGACACCCAGGTACGTGTCGCCGATAACAGTAGAGTGAACCCTGTTACGCATGGGTCTCCGGTGTCGACGCTGCGTCAAGGCACCCATGTTAACCCAGGATCATCAGCAACGACGCCAGTTCGCATGGACTAGGGTCACTGGACAGTGGAAAGTGGTTGCCTTCTCCGACGAATCGAAGTTTCTACTCCACAGAAGTGACGGGCGGTGGCAGTGTGTATGTCTGGGTGATGTTTTTCTGGTATGACCTGGGATCGCTGGTACCACTGGATGGGTCCCTGAACCCCAATGGCTACCTGCTGTCCATCCTCGCTAATCATATGCATCCCTTCGTGTTGGATGGTTTACCCTTGTGGTAATGGTGCCAACCAAAAGGACAATGCGCCTTGTCACATCGCTAAGGGGTCGTGACTGGTTCCAGGAACACGACACCAATGTCTCCGTTCTTTCTTGGCCGGCGAAATCGCCCCGGTGGCGCACTGGTCTAAGCGATGGCTACTGACCATTCGTCCGCGATAGGTCCGGGTTCGAATCCCGTGAGGCATGGATGTTGTTTGTCATACGGCACTGGCTCCGTCCCTTCCCTGGAACCAGTGGCCATTAATTAGTGCGGGCGACTGCTTATAGCCCATTGAGTTGCTCACCGTGGTCGTTAAACCCCAAACCAAAAGAAAAAGAAATTGCCCGAACTTAATCCCATAGAGCACTTGTTGGGCTATTCGGATCAACAGGTTCGATGTGCTGACCCACAACCACGTCATCTCCAGGACTTCCGTGCTCTGCTGCAGTACGAATGGTCACGTATGCCTCGGGCAACCTTCCAGGATCTCATTGTGTCCATGCCACGCCATCTTGCAGCTGTCGTCCGGGCCAAGGATGGTTGTTCGCATTATTAGGTAAGTGGTCATATTATTCTGATACGACCATGTATATTATAAATGCAGTAAAAATGAGTATATGCCTTGAGAGAAAAGTGTGATGCATGAAAAAACACTTTAGAAATATTGAGACTAATTCTTTTTCTTGACAAATCTAAGAATGATCTATTTTCAGAAATTAAATTTCAAAATTAGACAAACACACGCATGCGTAGATATGCAGTGTTTGGGAGACACGGATGCCAATGAGTTGATTGTGGAAATGATTGACAGCTGCTGACAGTAGGACACAATGGAGAGTGACGCGGATGAACACAACTCTCGGCCGTCCCCGAAGGCTCAGTGAGTGCGTAGTACATTAAACTGCAGTGTCATCTTAGGGTGAATCGAAGTATAAGAAGTCACCTATCTCTAATTTGGGGACATTTTCTCTAGGGAAGAAAGAGAGCAAGTGCTGTAAGACAAACACACCACCCATTCCTCAATTGAGACACGAACTAACTTGCGCGAATAGTCAGTGGTCAGCACCAAGACGAGCAAATTTCGATTCGCCATGCAATTAGCTCATTAATGTGCAGCTTGATTTTTAATTCCGCACATATACCTGAGGTTAAACATATCACTTCTGCTAATATTTTCTGGCCATCATAGCTCTGCTTTGTCAGTACAAATTACTAACATTCTACACCCTATATTGTTTTAAGACATCAATTTTCATATTCAATATTACACTTGTAGAAACAATGCACATTTGTTACAATAAGATTTCCATGTTTATTTTGAGTACGTGTGTGTCCCCAAATGAAGTGCCGATTTGGGCACACGACTCCATTTTGTCCTTAAATCAGGGTTCCAATATCTGGTCACCTTAAGTAAATCTGAGAAGGGAATGGTATTTTTGCTCCCATTTTTTTGTGAATAACGTCTGTTGTCTATATTTATTTTAATTTACAAAATGCTTTCATTTTGTACCGTGGGTTTGTGGCCAGTTGTTGAAATATAAGGAAACTATGGACTGGGTGCGTGTTTCATCACGTTTTGCACACCAACCTTGCTTCAATCGGGAAACGAAGCAGAGTCCGCTTGGGCAAACGGTCGGGAGGCAGAGAGACCGATACGCCTCCGCGGCCCTCTCATTTTCCAAGCATGGCTCGTGCACCATAAGTTCTGAACTAATCAACAAACAATGACTAAATTTATTTTTTAGCAATTTCATTACTTGCGGACGGTACATTGCCCTTTTTAGAATACTGGCAGAGGCTTGTTGACCATTTTTGGATAATCAGGCTAAGGGGAAGGACTTCTTTGCTACAGAAACGTTGTGGAACACTTATTTATAGCGGAGGTTATCATCATTCATATAAGGCGACACCAGATAAAATTATTTGACTGTTTTAAAGCTACGCTGTTTTAAAATTGTAATGAATCTATGTAAAGTTTTGTCCAAAATTAAATGTTTGGTGTTCTTTTAACCAGTAATGCTTCTTCTTCCGAAATACACCAGCGTTTTAACTGCGCAATTGATAAACTGTGAATGATCACAGACTGCAAATAGAATAAAATGAAACTGATTTCTGCTTAATTTCAGTTCATCACAAGGCTCCTCACCTCCGCCATGAGCGTGATCGCCGATTGTGGTTCGATGTCAGTGAAGTGCCACCAGAAGAGGAGATTGTTGGGGCTGAACTTAGACTGTACCGAGATCTCAAGAATCATAATTTCACTCGAGACGTCATTTACATACTTACGCTATATTCCATCTCAGAAGCAGACAACTTAGAGTAAGTGGTGATTTGCTTATATATTTGAACTTATCAGTATCATTTGCAGCTCTTAGTATTAAAGTAATTATATGCTTAGACACACAAGTTAGCAAGTGCCCCTTGAAAGACATTCAGAAAGTTTAGAGCGAAAAGCCATTGTTGTATTTGAAATGTAAATGCACTGCATTCTACAGAGGCTGAGTC
The DNA here is from genome assembly GCA_039090855.1 of Macrothele yani. Taxonomy (NCBI): domain Eukaryota; kingdom Metazoa; phylum Arthropoda; class Arachnida; order Araneae; family Macrothelidae; genus Macrothele; species Macrothele yani. The sequence goes on from CM077011.1 coordinate 155,463,177, forward strand.
GATAGTTTTGCAATATTTGCATAGACGCATGTGCTGCGGCGGGTATGTCACGTGTTCAAACTAGTTCAAGTCGCGGACTGCAGTCAGTCGGAAGGGATATAAAGTAGTAGTCGTTGCTGTGAACAGCATTGATGTCGTCGTTTTGTCTGTGGCTGGGACGTCTAAAAGATGAACAGCCACAACAGGCTAATTAGGGAACTTTTGCTTTAAGAGTTTGAACTCGGTCATAACGCTGCTCAAGCAACACGAAACATTTGACATGAAAAAGGCATATGTTCCGCGGACCATAGCACCGCAACCAGATGGTTCAAAAAATTTCGCTCAGGTGACAGAAACCTCTACGATCAGCCAAGGTCAAGTAGGCCGCGAACCGTGAATTCGGGGGCCGTGCGCCAGACCATAGAGGCAAATCCGACAACCAACAATCTGAGATTATGAGGCGAGCTGGGCATATCACAGACCACCGTGGTTAGTCACCGTCAGGACCTCGGCAAGGTCTACAAGAGCTGCCGCATTGTTCCTCACGAACCTACACCAGCTGAAACAAACCGCCGAGTGGAAGTGTGCACGAAACTCCTAGAAAACCCGCGCGATGTACGTTTCATCAAGAGAATTGTTACGTGCGATGAAAAGTGGGTCTATTTCCGTAATCCTAACACACAAAGGCAGTGGTTGAACCTTAGCCAGATTCCTGAACCTGTTTCCAAACGTGGTGATGCTTTGTGTCTTGTGGAATTTCGAGGGGATCGGATGTATGCCGTTTTGGAGAAGTACCCGTCACTGGTGAATAAAAAGCGCGATCTTCTACAGCAAGACAACGCTCGGTCTAATACCGAGCGAACGACCCGGGCAAAACTCCAGAAACTTGAGGTCATACTGATGACACACCCAGCATATAGTCCGGACCTTGCCCCGTCGGATTATTACTTGTTCCCGTCCATGGCTCACTTCCTTCGCGTGAAGCACTTCAACAACCAGGAGGAGGTGGCAGCTGGTGTGTGAAGGAGTTCTTCGCCTCGAAGGACAAGAACTAGTACCGCCGCGGAATTGAAATGGCAGACAGATGGCTAAAGACGGTGCAACACGATAGGGATGACCTATAATTTAAATGATAGTCAGCTTTCGTCATAAAGGTACGTATGAAGACATAAAGTGATCCAAATATTGCAAAACTTTCGACTCACCCTCTGTAGAAAGATGCGAGAAAGTTATATTTTTGCTTTTTATTTGATATTCCCTTTTGGCAGTGGACAAGTTGCGTTTCCTTTTACCTCATGCAGTGCTAGGTTTTCAGCTGTCCGTATCCAGGCCTAAAGAACAAATCGTGAGATTTTTTTGGTCTACACTTTGATTGGCTTTCAAAGGCCAAAACATCTGAAATGTGATGGAACTTCCGTTTAGTGCTTAGCTTCAAAAAACGAAAAAAAAATAAATAAATAAAAGGAATGAGAAAAAATTACAGTTTGGTCTTCAACCTCCAAATCGATGGAATGTGAACTTCCATGTGGGACTCAATATCTAAATAAACGATAAATGGCCAAACAGCAGGAATGTGAAGGGTCGGCTTGGTCTTCAAAGGCCAAACAATTTGAAATGTGACGGAACTTCAGCTTGGTGCTCAGCTTCCAAAAAAAAAAAACGACAAAAAAAGAGAATGTGAGGGGTCTACCTTTTGTTCTCCAAATTAATGGAACGTGAACTTCCCATTTGGTACTCATTATCCAAATAAACGGAATATTGGTAAACCAGATGAAATGTGAAGTCTGCCGCTTTGTCTTCAAATGCCCAATAGTTGAAATGTGAAGCGTCTGCAAATTCGTCTTCAAAGGTCAAAGAATTGAAATATTTATAGTATGCGGTTTGGTCTGCAACAGCCAAACAGTTGGAGTGTGTAGGAACTTCAACTACGTAACAACTGAAACGTAAAGAGTGTAGAGACTTCCGCCTCTAAACCTCTGAGACCAACTGACGGTATTTGTACCTTCCACATGTGTTTGACTTAAGACCAAGCAGATGACCACAAAAATAGCATAACACTAAGGTGCTCATTCGGATTAGGCACTGTAAAACATTGCAGGGTCAAATTACGGTAGACACGCCGGCAGCTGAGTGGCCAGTCAATAAACCGTAATTTTTCAGTACCACACCGTAATGCTCATTAACATATCTAATGACCGGGAAATAAAATCGTCTAATGACCATATGTTCATTAACATGTCTAATGACAAATAAGTAATAATGCATGTTATGTTCATTAACATTCTAATGGGAAATATGTGGAGCAATGCTGACTTCAGTGCATCTGACAGCTGGACGGTCCGTTGTGGAGGATCCACAGAGCGAACAGCACGATCGAGGTGGTTCCACAGATGCTCAATTGGGTTTACGTCTGGGGAATTAGGAGGCCAGGGAAGTACTCCGAAGTCTTCATCGTGCTCTTCCAACCACCCTCCGACATTTCTTGCTGTGTGATACGTCGCATTCGTGCTTGAAAATCCCAACCGCCCCAGGGAAGACAATCAGCATGTATGGGTGTATGCGGTCTGCAGGGATGGATTCATAACGAATTCGGTCCATAGTGCTTTCCACAGGTATGAGTGGACCCATGGAATGCCAAGAAAATATTCCTCAGACCATAACGCTACCCCCACCAGCTTGTGTTCCTCCAGCAGTGGTTGAAGAGTGTTTGTTCACCGATGTTTCTCGCCTTATACGCCAACGTCCATCCGTTCGTGAAACAGAAACGTGACTCGTCGAAGGCAATCCTTCGCCAATCAGTGGAGGTCCAATTCCGATACTGCCGTGCAAATGTAAGTCTTTTCTTCTGATGCATCTTCGTTAGCATAGGTATACAGTGACCATCCGTTTGCGTCGGAGCCCCATATGCAGCAGGGTTCGCTGAATTGTCGTTTTAGACACACTTCCGGTAGCCTTCTGGTTCATTCGGCCGGTAAGTTGCTCCATTGTAGCGTGTCGATCGGCCCTCACGCACCTTCGAAGCCGACGTTCACCTCTCACATCAGTGGAACGTGGTGCTCCGCAGTTTCCACGTCACTTATTCGCAATGGTGCCATTTCTCCAATCGCGATGCACTTTAACCACAGCAGTACGCGAACAGTTCACAAACTGCGCTGTTTCAGAAATACTGCCACCCTTGGCCCGAAAGCCGATAATCATCCCTTTTTGTAAATCTGATAAATCGCTTCTTTTATCCATGAGAGCAACGAGTGATATTTTTTCAGAGATGAGATCAGATGTAGATGATTTTAGGAAGGGAGTGTCTGGTCCCAGGCCTTAAACAACCCTTAGAAATAGGAAGCTAGGAGATTTGGGCTAGATTGCCCAATAGGAAAGTGATACGGAAGCGAGGTAGAAAGGGGGGGGTGAGGCCCCTTTATTTATTACCGGGTTGCCAGTACCCAGGGTCCGACGGCTTTACATGCCCATCCGACGCACAGCGGATATTTAGTGGTTCGAACGTTCGTACCTGCCTGGGATCGAATCTGAGGTTATCTCTGTGGAAGTCACGAATGTTGACCACTTGGCCATCCGCGGACCATGTTTTCAGATTGCCTATAGCATACCTTATATACATACCCTCCAAGCCAGCTCACGACACGTTCTTTCTTTCATTGACTACGCGCTGTTGACATCAAAGGTAGGAGGTGGTCACAATAATGTGACTAGACTGTGTATAAAATAGTTCTTCACACATGCACACATTGCAGTTTTTATTGCATTGAATCTGGTTTTAAGTATTTCCTTTAACGCGCCAACTATTTGTTTGAAAGCCAAATTTCTTTTTTATGTTCCAGAGATAATATGCTGGAGAAAGTGGACGAACTTGTAATCTCAGATTATGATGATGAATGGCTGGTCTTCAACGCCACAGGCCCCGTTGTCACTTGGATTGCGTTTCCACAAAAGAATTTTGGACTTTATCTGAAGATCAGAGTCTCTGAAAGTGGTAAGAGGTGCAGAATGTAGTTCTATGAGATTAAACGTTCAAAGGGATAATTATTTTCTTTAAAAAAAAAAATGCTGACGTCTGACTGCATGCCCTTATGTATTTAGAAACGTTCATGAGCATTTAAAACTAATTCACTATTTTCATTGCTCGTAAACAGACTGTGGCTCGGTTTGGTCGCGAGTGATGCGAATAAATGCAATGTGTTGTACAAAAATGTCTTCTCTCGAATCACTCGTTTTATTTGACACCCACAAAGATCTTGGCATGCGAAAGATCCATAGCATAAATTATCTCCAAAGAGTATCAAAAGTACTCTTGTTTTGTTTGTTTTATTACATGACTCGCGTGTACTGCATTTTCATAGTTTAAGAACTGCTCGATTTAACATTAAGTACTCTGAAATCTTGCTGTATTGAAGATGCATACATTAATATTATTAATAACATCTATGAAAATGCAAGTGCAAAGATTCGGCTGTTTTAAAATACAACACACATAAAAATTGGAAAAGGAGTGAGACAAGGTGACACCATATCTCCGAAGCTCTTTAATGCCACATTGGAAAATGTCTTTCAATCACTGAACTGGGAAAACAAAGGGATAAAGATTAATGGAGATTATCTAACCCACTTTGGTTTTGCTGATGACGTTGTCATTTTTGCAACTACCCCATTAGAGCTGCAGAGTATGATCCAGGAACTTGCTGACAAGAGTAAAGAAGTGGGATTAAAAATGAACTTTCAGAAGACAAAAAACTATGCTTTTACAAGAAATGAAGATTTATCGATTGATGGAGAAAAGCTGGAGATAACAGACACGTACGTTTATCTTGGACAGCAGATATCAAGTGGGGGTCACATTGATGAAGAAATTAATCGGCGTATAAAACTTGCCTGGAGAGCTTTTGAAAGAAACAGTATAGTTTTCAAGAGCAATATGCCATTATGTCTTAAAATAAAAGTGTTTGATCAATGCATCCTTCCAATGCTTACGTATGGTGCAGAGACGTGGATCTTAACTAAAAGAGACATACAAAGGCTGCAGACAACTGAAAAAAGCATGGAGTGGTGCATGCTTGGTGTAACCAGGAGAGATAAGAAGAGGAACTCGTGGATCCAAGGTAGGAGGTGGTCACAATAATGTTGCAAAATGACAAGAGTGGAAAACATCATGATCAGAGTTAAATCCCTGAAATGGCAATGGGCTGGACATACTGCGAGAAGGACAGATCATCGATGGACAGCCGAAATTTTAGATTAGATCCCAAGAGACAGGAAAAGACCCAGAAAAAGGCCACATGGGAGATGGGTGGATGAAATTCGAAAGTATGCGGGAGTAACCTGGAGGAGACTGGCACAAGACAGACCGTTGTGGAAGAAACTAGAAGAGACCTTCGTCCATCAGTGGATAATGGTTGATGATGACACTGTAAAGCATTTTCTGAAATTCACGATTTTCTTTCGTGAATTAACGAAACAAATTTCTGATACCTTTTCGGTAAAATGACAATGACACCTGAATTTCACGAATTTTTCGTGCCACGGGAAAATCCTAAATTTTCAAAAACCTTTTCGCAGGTTCTTTCTTATATTGACGGTAAATTGCCGTTCTAGAGATGTGTTAACGGAAATTCCTGAATTTTCAGAAACCTTTCCGCAGTTCCTTTCGTATATTAAACGAAAAAACTCCGTTCTCACTTTTTCCTAATCCGTATGACGAGAAATTACCGGTAATCCGAGCCATTGGTGAGAATACTTTGAGGTTTGATTAATTTTAAAATTTCAGTCGTCTGTCAAATTTTGAAGTTTCGCGGAGAGATAGGATATTGTGGATAGCATATCGCATGAATTTTGTTTATTATGGCACAGGATGTTTTCATCTCCTCTCCCCTATTTTGTGCACCAGCTGTTTACTATACGGTATCGCGTTGCTGTAAGAAACCGGGTACTTATCTTATTGTCCAGACGATTATACGATGTCTATGTATTAGTCTTTGGACCCCTTAAAACAAAAGCTGTTATAGCTATCAAGAGTAAATTTTATATTTAGTAAACCAGGTACTTAGCCGCCCCGGTGGCGCAGTGGTCTAAGCGATGGCCTCTGACCATACGTCCGTGAGGGGTCCGGGTTCGAATCCCGGTTAGGCATGGATGTTGTGCATGTCTTACGGCACTGGCTCTTTCCCTTCCCTGGAACCAGTGACCCCAAATTAGGGGCGGGCGACTGCTTATAGCCCATTGAGTTGCTCACGGTGGTCGTTAAACCTCCAATAAAAAAAAAAATAATAATAAAAAAACAGGTACTTAACTTATTGTACATATTTAAGAGGCCCAAAGACTGATACATATACGATGTCTATGTATTAGTCTTTGAACCCCTTAAAACAAAAGCTGTTACAGCTATCAAGAGTAAATTTTATATTTAGGAGTTTTTTTTTTGTGTGTGAAATGATTCTATAAACAAGTTAGTAAAATCACGCAATACATTGATTAAGATACGCTTTCCAACATACCAGAAATCTTGCTCCTGCGCCCTCATTTCGATGATATTCAACAGAACCGGTTCAGTATAACTCCGGAACAACATACTAAAGTTTTGTCGCAATCGAATCATTTTTATGTAAGTTATGACGCATAAGGGCGATGGAATGGATCGCTTTCCTATGTCCTGACCATTGAATCCATTTTGTCCGTTTTCAATAGGGTTTGTCCCCAAGTTGTGCTCTACCACGTACTAAAATTTCATTGAAATCGAACCATTTTTACGCGAGTTATCGTACGGACAGACAAAGCTGGAGCATATACGCTTCTTCAACCTTAGGTTGGAAAGCCTAAAGAAGTGCATCTCACCTTTTTTTACGCTTTCCAACCGTAGGTTGAAGAAACGTATATGCTCCAGCTTTGTCCATCCGTCCGTCTGTCTGTCTATCTGTCCGCACGATAACTCACGTAAAAACGGTTCGATTTCCATGAAATTTTAGTATGTGGTAGGAGACCACCTGGGGATGAACCCTATTGAAAATGGGTTAAGTGAGGTCAAAGGTCAGGACATAGGAGCGGGATGCATTCCATTGCCCTTATGCGTCATAACTTGCGTAAATATGGTTCGATTTCGATGAAATTGTAGTATGTCGTAGGGGACCACCTGGGGATGAACCCTATTGAAAATGGGTGAAGTGGGGTCAAAGGTCAGGACAAAGGAGCGGTATCCATTCCATCGCCCTTATGCGTAATAACTAACGTAAAAATGCTTCGTTTGCGACAAAACTTTAGTATGTTGTTCCGGGGGTATACTGAACCGGTTCTGTTGAATATCATCGAAATGAGGTCATAGGCCAGGACACAGGAGCGATATTTATTCCACATTCTTTATAACTTGAGTAATGATTTCCGGTATGTTGGAAAGCGTATTATAATCAATGCATTGCATGATTTCACTAACTTGTTTAAAGATAACTGAAAGCCATTGTCAGCTAAAAAAATCAAGTTGTAAAGCATTTTGTTTGCTTCGAAAAATCGCTATGAAAAATGCTTCTAAAAAGTCCTCAGAATTTTTTTTATTACAAACCTATTCTGTAAAATAATGAACTCCAACTGAAAATAAAATTCCTGAAGCATTCGCGTTAATGACGAACAAAAAAAAATCATCCTCGAGCAATTTGTTTTACGATGTACGTGATTAAGATTTCCTAGCGTTTGTGACTCAGTGGTTAAAGACGTGCGTTACCTGTTGAGCCAACCGAAACGACGGGGGTTCGATCCTGATTGCAGCGGAAGGACTATCTGGGGTAAGGGCTAAAAATGTTGATTTCGCGAAATTTCAGTTTAAACACGAAAAACCCTGAAATGGACTCTTTTTTTTTTTAAATGAACGGAATTTTTGACTGCAGAAAATCTGTGGAAATACGGAAGTTAAAATAAACGGGCATTTTTAAAAACGGAAATTTCTAAAAAAGACGGGTACTTACCGGCAACTTTGCTGCGCGTTATTTTTAGAAATTTTCCGTGAATTCACACCTCTTATTTTTTACAAGGTAGAGTTGCATGTAGGTCTAGGCCTATTATGTTCTAACACGTGGGATTATTCATTGAGGCTTGCGGTATGAGTTCCAAACTGTACTTTTCTGTTCAGGGCATTTTCGATTTATATGAAAATGCTACGAAAAGTTTTTATGTTTTAATGTGGAGCCATTGCTTTTTTTTTTTTTTGTATATATACAGTATACGGCTCTGCACTAGAAAATTTTTGCCGTCTTTCCCCATAAAACGAAAAAGTACTAAACAGAAATATTGGGTGGATGCGAATGAAATGTCCAGCGCGAACGAGCAGTGGAGACAGGTCCCCACCACAGAAGAATGGAACCACCCACAGGTGTTGGGGGTCTCACGTCACAGAATTACTGTAAATAGCTAGCACATGTGTAAAGAACAAGGTTCAAGCATGGTTTGTTTAGACGTAACGTGGTTTGTAAAGGAAACATGCAGGTGCCGGATTTGAGAGTCATCTTCCTGTACGAATTTAAAAACTGGGCCATTCTGCAGGATTTGCCGCTCGAAACGTTAACAAAGCGTTTGTTTGGGAAGAATACAGCCAACGAACGAACCATTCGACGAAGGTTTTTGTGAAGTTTCGAAACGGAGATTCGGACCTGCAAAACGTAGCACGTGGTCACTGACCTTTTGCTGTTTCTGACGATGTTCTGTTACCTGTGGTTGAAGCAAACCCCAAAGAACGTATCGTGAGATAGCGGCAGATGGTCCACCACGCGACAGTTGTTCGGCGTCTGGCTGCGCTGGGTAAGGTCAAAAAGCTGGACATGTGGCTGCCGCATGAGTTGACAACTGCCGACAAGACTAGGCGTTTTTAAGTCTGCACGTCACTGCTTTTCAAGAACACAGAGGAACCTCTACTGCATCGAATCGTCACTGCGACGAGAAGTGGGTCCTTTATGATAATCGGAAACGATCTGAACAATGGTTAAGCAAGGCACAGCCTGCTGGACAGCATTCTAAGCCACCCCTACACACCAAGATGATGATGCTCCTTGTGACTGCATCCTAATCCACCCCTACACAGCCGGGATAATTCATCGGAGTTTCTTGGCAAGATGCGAAACCATCAGAACCTTATTGTGCTGAATTACACCAGATGCACAGGAAATTGCTGCAGAAACAACCGGCTTCGGTCAACAGTGTGTTTTTTGGCTCCAGGACAATGCTCACCCTCATGTCGCACAACGAACGATGCTGACACTAAGTACCTTGGGCTCGGAAGTACTGCCTGATCTTGCCTATTTCCTGGACTTGTCTCCGACAGACTATAGTCTGTTTCGTCGCCTGGATCACTTCCTGTTCGGGGAAAAAGTTCATGACAGACAGCAAGGTTCAACCTGCAGCTGATGACTTCGTCAGATCACAGCCACAAGACTTTTTTCGTTCCAGGATCATGGCCTTGCCGGACACATGGCAACTCTGTGTCCATGCCGAAGGGAATTATTTTGCTTAGGTGAGTTCTCCTACCTTTCCGTTCTCGCCGTCCACGTGTGCTGGTCCTTTGCCGGACATTTCATTTACACCAATCTAATAGGACAGTATGAACTCGTACTTACCAGCCTCAATGCTCGGTTTAAATTTTAAACACATTTTCAAAGAAATTTTGATTTTACGGGAATTTTTTACAGCAACTGGGAACAGAACAATGTGGATGCAGATTTTCTCCTGACACTCAATGTTTCATTTATTCAACGTTAGTGATAACAATTAAAGTTTTCTGATCATCACTGTTTCTAAAAAAACAATGAATTCACAAAAATTTACATAGATTTTGTTTTCCTTTTGTAAGGCCGCAACTGTGAACCCCACGAGCTTGGTTTAGTTGGTGCAAAGGGCCCGGAGGAGAAGCAACCCTTCATGGTAGCATTCTTCAAGACACCATCTCATCGCCGAGTCCGGAAACCTCGAGCAGCCAAGAGACGACAGCAGGACAGCTATTATGACCAAGAAGCAGGATGGAATCCCTATGCAAGTAAGTGTATCTGTAGAAAGCACAGAAAGAGAAATAAATAAAACAAGTAAAAGCGCAGCAACCTATGGAAACACGGTTCTTTGATTTCAGGTATTTGATATATGGCAATTTACAGTGCCGTAGCTAGCTTTTTTCTTTTTTATTAGGGTACCCGCTCAGGAGCAGAAACCTCTGTGCCAACCTAGGCCATTTTTCCCCGTGTGTGCGACGTTAATATTGGCGCCAGTCTCCTTTCCCTAGAAACGGCACATGACAAGCATAACCATGAGTCGCGCTGGCTCTTTCAAAGTTTTCGCCAATTTATACGCCAAATTCAATTTTTTATGGCCTAAGTGTTATAACAGTACAAAAAGGTAATCGCCAAAGCTCTTTTTCCATCGCCAAAACGATCTTTTTTTCGCAAATTGCGAAGATGGCGATCGACAGCGCGACCCCTGCATAACCACAGATAAAAGTATCTCTCAGAATTTTAGGAAGCGGGAGAAAAAGAACCGTCCCGTGAGAGAAAATTTCGGTGTTGATAAATTGCGGCGAAAGCCACGGGGGTGGTCTCCAACCCCATAGGTAAATTGCTGCTAAAGCTTACGGGAAGGGAAGACGACATAAAACTAATAGCCTACATTTTTATAGTAATGAAATCACCTAATATTTCTAAGTTTAATATCTGTTTATATGGTTGCTATAAGAGGAATAATTTTTTTTTTGCCTTACCGATACTGAAGAGAGAAAGATGAAGAAACACTGTCCTCACAATACAAAACATGAATATGCATAATTTATTATGCTTTTGAGAAGAACTGAATATACGTAGATGATTCCATTTATCTTTTAGGAGTCACCCTCGGCTTACCCAAAAATTAATATTTTTGAAAAATATGATTCAAATTTCACCAATTCAAGTTTGGTTTTGCATGCCCCTCTATAATCGATTTACTTCGACATTTCCTTCCTTTGCATAGCAGTTTTGGATTTCTTTCTCCGAGTGATATCACCTGAGCTTTGGATTTTAATATATGTTTGAGTTTGAAAAAGTTTCAGAGCTTTTATACAGTTATATAAGCTTGGATGGGGATGATAAAAGTGAGTATTAAGCAGAGCATGAAAAGACTTGCATGCATTCATCATATTTTCTGTTGATGTCTGGCAATTCAGCATTTCTTCAACATAAATATCCTTATCTGTGAGGGTTTGCAAAGTGCCAGAATTTTTTCACAGCAGCGTTTATTATCTTTGATGGGAGTTCAGAAATCTCTTCAGCTTTTCGCCGCAATTTTCTTGTGGGGTTGCAATGACGTAGAACGTTTAAGGATTAAAGGGAATTATTTAGCCGCAATTTACTTACACCCTGAAAAGAATAACCACCAATAAAAGTACCTCTTAGAATTTTAGAAAGCGCGAGCTCTGGAGGGGGGGGTACTGCCCGGAGAGAGAAATCCTCATCGTATCAGGAACATGTTTACTAAAATAGCGGAATCTTACAGCAATCTGTTACTCCAACAGCAACAGTAGACCTTATCTTCGTAACTCTGGGTTAATCCTTCCCCCATTGTACTTCGTACAGGCGATCATCCCATTGGGATTAAGTTCTGTTAGGACTCCGACAAGGTTATCACCAGAAAAGGCACCCGAAGACATCTAAAAAATAATTTGCTAATGAAAATAATTTTTTTTTTAAATCTAATCAAATAATTCGCTAAAGAAAACCCAGTTTTGGGCCCAAAGATACTGTTCGGGACCCATTTCATCTCAGTATAGGGAAAAGGGGATATTAGAATTAACAAAACAATTGTGTCTGTACCAGGTAGACGGAAGATTTTCTAAGCTGCGTGAAATGGGTTCACACTGTCAAAATAGCTAACAATAGTCAACGTCCAAACTTCCGTTGTTCTAAACAGCAAGCTCGAGCTATACACTGAATGGCCACTTTATTGTGACCACCTGACAGTTTTAAGCAAATGAGCTATGGCTGCACGCTGTTGCCGCCAGAGGGCGAGGCTAGTATACAAAGGGAAAGCTTAGTGCTTGCGACAGTAGTAGTAGTAGTGATTTTTGGGTGACGAGATAGGTAAAAAATGCGATTTGACGGACGTTCAACGTGGGATGATTGTAGGAGCTCGGAGCCATGGAGCGAGTATCACCGAAACCGCCGCATTCGTGAAATGTTCCAGAGCAGCTGTTAAAGTGTTTAAAGACTGGACTGTCAGCCAAAAAACTGGGTCTCTACGTGCAACGTGGGGTCGTCATCGACTAGTGACTGCTCGGACGGAACGGAGAGTGTCCAGACTGGTAACAGACAACAGAAGGACAACAGTGCAGCAAATTACAGACCATCTTAATCAAGGATCCCCTCAAATGATCTCTGCACGCACTGTTCGCCGTACACTGCATCGGATGGGATATGGCAGCCGAAGGCCTGTTCGAACACCTTTGCTGTCTGCAGTTAACAAGAAAAAACGTCTCCAGTTTGCAAAGGAGCTCAAGGATTGGACAATCGATAATTGGAAACAAATTATGTGGTCCGATGAATCACGTTTTCAGTTTCTCCATGCCGATGGCTGAGTGAGAATTTGGCGGAAACAGCACGAAAGCATGGACCCCAAATGCATTGCTACAATCCTTCAAGCTGGTGGAGGCAACGTTATGGTTTGGGGAATGTTTTCCTGGCATGCTTTGGACACTTTAATTCGTGTTGATCAACGTTCTGACTGGCACATCATATCTAAACATCGTTGCAGACCAAGTGCGTCCTGTCACGTGGATGGTTTATCCCAATGGCGAGGACTACTTTCAACAAGATAATGCGTCCTGCCATAGTGCTCGTATTGTACAGGATTGGTTTCAAGAACATGCCGGTGAGTTTACTTTGCTTAGGTGACCCCCACAATCTCCATATCTCAACCCCATTGAGAATTTGTGGGATGAAGTTGAACAAGCCATCGGACAGCTGGATCCACAACCCTGCAATCTCACACTCCTGGAAAGTGCTATTCATCAAGCATGGTCTCATATTCCACAAACCACCTATCAACATCTCGTGGAGTCCATGCCACGAAGAATCGACCCAGTATTAAAGGCAAAAGGTGGCCCAATGAAGTACTGAGGGGGTGGTCATAATAAAGTGGCCACTCAGTGTATAACGGGACTGACGTTTCTCGACTAGCTGCTTAAAGTGCCTCGATTTTGTTGCCTTAGCGTTCTTGTTTCCGGTGTTTTCCGAATCCAGAGGTTATTGTAAACATTTCAGGTGGGTGCTAGGCAGATCACCACCCCCTTTCTTCTTCAGGTTGGCTTGTGATGGTAAGCAGGGCCATAGATAGCTAGGTCTCAAAAAAAGGGGGAAGGGGCACAAGACTCATCTGAGAAGGGGGAGGGGTCCGAAGGCTCCTCTTTTTTCAATGACAAATTGTATTCATTCATCCACGAATAAAAAAAGCACGGGCCGCGGATGGCCTAGTAGTCAACGTTCGTGACTGCCATGGAGGAGCCTCATGTTTGATCCAAGGCAAGCTCGAACCACTAACTGTCGGTCGGATGGGCACGTTAAGCGGTCGGACCTCAGGTACTGGCCCCCGGTAATAAATAAGGATGTCTTCCTCTCCCTTTATATCTCACTTCCGTGTGACTTTCCTATTGGGCTCTCTAACCCAAGTCTCCTAGCTTCCTACTTCTAAGAGTTGTTTAAGACCTGGGGTCAGACACTTCCTTCCTAAAATCCTCTACATATAATCTCTGTAAAAAAAAAAAAAAGTTTTGCTTTCTGTTTTCGTTCTGTGACGTGCCTGCCACGCAGGACGCACATGAGATAAAGGCAGATAGCAGCCTTTATCTCATGTTATCGTAGCTTAGTTGGGAGAGCGGCTTACTCCGGAGTGAGGGAACCCGGTTTCGATGCCTGGCGTGGACAACAATCACCCCCCTGCTTTTGTTAATTTACTTCTAGTGAACAAATTCTCCATGCTGAAAAGTAAAAAAAAAATTCAAAATGTGAAAAACGGTGGAAGAAAACTGAACTCTCTTGAAATACAAAAAATAAATAAATAAATACATCGCATTATCAAAATTTATTTGACAGTGGTATAGGTTCATTACCGCTGGAAGAAAGACAACTCCCAACTAGCATGAAAAAACTATTTATTTTTTAGTTTACTATTCTGGTTCCTTACCATTGATCCACACAATGGCGTTGACGGGTTATTGATGAGAAATTTCGGCTCTTCTCCATCTTAATCGCGCATGCCCCATTCACTTTTGCTGGTGCTCGGAGACAGCCAATTCTTACCGTTGTCAACAGACAAACCCCCATTCCCCACTCAAAAACCAAAAGTCCTCAGATAATTGCCAATAAACACTTCTTCTCCCACAAATCCGTCACAAAATCACTCCTACTGACGGCAAAACAATGAACAGGAAGAAGTTGAAAGCTTTCTCTCTCACTCGCCCCAAAATTTCTCTTCACCACTGTTTTATATTTGTTTTTCATCGCCTAGAGGGATACATTTAGTAAAACGTTCCCCCGTAAACAGTGTTCTCTTGTATTTTACATATATCTAAAAAAAAAAAATCAAACGGGATTTCTCTTTTCTCTGATCCTTTGCGGTACCCATGTGGCTGAGAATCATTGGTGCAGCTGTTACTACTGATTCACTTAGAGACGTAATTCCTTTTGAGTTATCCATCGTTCCTGCTGTATCATTTCAATTTTGCTTTTTTTTAGAAATGTGCAATAGACGAATGAATAAGGTAAAGTATTTATACTTAAAATGAAATTCAAAACAAGTTTTGATAAGGCACTGAAAATAAAAGTTCAGAGAATTTAAATCTTCCATTTTCCAGGGGATGGCTTGCTTGCCTTGCAGAGAAAGCTGCAAGGCAAGCAAGCCATCCCCTGGAAAATGGAAGATTTAAATTCCCAGCCATCCCCTGGAAAATGGCTCCTGCTAGTCGACTGTATGTACTTATGGCTGCTTATAGCATCAGATGTAGTTTTCAAAGCCGCGTATGGCTTTGTGGTTAGCGAGTCAGACTATCGATGCAAGGTCCTCAGGTTCGAACCTGGGCTGATCTTTCAGAGATGGTGTGATTTACTAACAATCGCTGAATATCCACCGTTAAGTGACGGCCCCCAGGCTGGACCCACTGGTTAAATGGGTATCCTTTCCTATGCCCCCCCGGCCTGAAATTCTCTCACTCCTCTGTGTGCAACATCGTACTTGTACAGTGGCGCCATCTACTGTACTCTAATCTCACTACTAACTGTTCTGTCAAAGTCGCTAGACTTGCTCTCATTTCCTCCGTTTCTGTGTCCTGCCCAAAAGGCGATCTCGCTGTAGGAGGCTGGGACTAAATTCTAATCACTGTGGACGGAAGCCCTACAAGAAAATGACAAATACTGTAGTAGGATGTGGTTTTCTGAAGTTTCACTCCCCTCGGGAAGGGCTGGGGTGATGGTGATTGATTGTTGTTTTGCTGTTTAGTCCTGGTCACTGGGGACCTCCCAGTTGGGTGCTTTGCCTGATTTCTTCCAAGCTTGGCTGCCCTGTTACTTCTGAGTATTCTGTTACTCTCTCTAAATCCTCCCAATTTTTCCTTCCTGTCAAGTACACTTACCCAAATCTCCTGGCTCCTAATTTCCAAAGGGCAATTTTAAGGTGCTCTCTCTCTCTCTCTCTCTCTCTCTCTCTCTCTCTCTCTCTCTCTCTCTCTCTCTCTCTCTCTCTCTCATGCTAGGTTGGGGAGAGATTAAGCTCCTGACCCCCTGTGGGGTATCTGTTTTGGCCACACAGTCGTCACTCTCGAGTGACACTTCTGAGGAACACGTCTCATTTAAAGAATGAAAATGCCTTGTTTCTCATCAAAAAGGCGTAAAGTGTTATCTATGACTATTTTGATAATTGGAAAGCTGGAAAAGAATAGAAAAAAAAAAAAAAAAAAAAAGAAGCTCAGAACGTCCCTGTCAAGGAGTTGAAATTTCAGGAAGGAACTGAAGAGCTTCACTGCTGCTTCACTCCACGCCTCGGGCAGCAAACCTCCCCTAGTTACTGGCGTGACATTCAAACGTGACACTCAAGAGTGTGTGTATGTGTGGGCACCTTTAGACTTGGGTCAGACACTCCGTTACTAAAACAACTTAGATTAATTCTAATTACTGTGTGTTGCTAACGTTCTGTGTTAGTGGCGTACCCACTGGGGGTGGCCCAGGTTTCCAAGCGTTCTTCATGAGGTATCATTTGGTCCTTCGTTGTTCCTTGCTTATTTTTAAATATATTTGTATGCGTCTTCAAATATATTTTACGAATATTTTGATTTGGCGGAGATATTTTTTATCACATCCCAATGTTTTGGAAGATGTTTTCTCCGGTGTATTTTTATTTGCATCTTCAATATTTTGGGCTTTGCTTGAAAATTTGAACATATCGACATAACAAAGACGGAACAACGTGTCGCTCTCTGTCGCAGATTGCTGTCAAATACACAGAACGATAGATTTTAGCGTTGTATTGTCACAGGTGATGAAAAGTGGATATTCCTACTTTATCCTACCACTGGGATCCAGTGGCTGAGGCCATTATAGGAAGCACAGCCAGTGGTGCAAAGATAGCGACTCAACAGAAAAGTCATGCTGTGCATTTGGTGGAATTGTGTGGGTCTTTTGTACTGGGAACTCGTCCTAAGTGGTCAGCCTGCGAACAGGAACCTTTATGCTGAACAACGCAGCGGAGCCCGTGTTGCTGTGCACCAATGCTCATTAATAGGAAGCAGGCGTTGCTGCGAGTGAATGATACTCCAAGTCACACCTCCACAGTTATCAGCCGAAAACTACAGGAATTGGAAGGGGTTGAGATCCTACCCCATTCTCCATACAAACCGGATCTACCCCATCCGACTATTACCTGTTTTGTTCCATGACCCATTTCCTACATGGACGACACTTCGCTTCAGTGGCGGATGTGGAATTCGGCATCACAGTTTTCCTAGAATCCTGCCGAGTGGTACTGCCGTGGAATCGTTCCTCTGTGGAACGTTGGCAAAGGACTATAGAAAACAACAGCCTGTACTTTGCAGAATGAGGTGAACATTTATGGCTTTCTTGCACCATTAAACTGGATGAAGTTGGATTATGCGAACGGGATGAAGTTTTGACTGACTTGGTATATCAAAACGGCATTCCTGTTCTTTTTTGACAGTTGCTTAGCATTTGCTATAACTTCCGTTAAAATTTGTGCGGGTTAAATGGTAAGGTGAAATTTAAAATTCAGAAATAAGGTCTGAAGCGAGTGCTTCTTTAAGAAAAAGCATCTCAAGGTGGTGAAATATCATAGCGTATGCCTATCAGAGCTGCAGAGTATGATCCAGGAACTTGCTGACAAGAGTAAAGAAGTGGGATTAAAAATGAACTTTCAGAAGACAAAAGTGATGTTCAATGCTTTTACAAGAAATGAAGATTTATCGATTGATGGAGAAAAGCTGGAGATAACAGATACGTACGTTTATCTTGGACAGCAGATATCAAGTGAGGGTCACATTGATGAAGAAATTAATCGGCGTACAAAACTTGCCTGGAGAGCTTTCGGAAGAAACAGCATAATATTCAAGAGCAATATGCCATTATGTCTTAAAAGAAAAGTGTTTGATCAATGCATCCTTCCAGTGCTTACGTATGGTGCAGAGACGTGGACCTTAACTAAAAGAGACATACAAAGGCTGCAGACAACTCAAAGCAGCATGGAGAGGTGCATACTTGGTGTAACCAGGAGAGATAAGAAGAGGAACTCGTGGATCCGAAAAATGACAAGAGTGGAAGACATCATGATCAGAGTTAAATCCCTGAAATGGCAATGGGCTGGACATACTGCCAGAAGGACAGATCATCGATGGACAGCCGAAATTTTAGATTGGATTCCAAGGGACAGGAAAAGACCCAGAAGAAGACCACATGGGAGATGGGTGGATGAAATTCGAAAGTATGCAGGGGTGACATGGAGGAGACTGGCACAAGACAGACCGTTGTGGAGGAAACTTGGGGAGACCTTCGTCCAGCAGTGGATTGATAATGGTTGACAATGATGATGATGATGATGATGCCTCATGGTAAATGTAACCGTTTATCCACATACCACCAAAGATCGGTGTCGCACAGTATCTGCCACTGATGTCTTTGAAAAGGTTTTTCATCGCAAAAATGTTCCAAAGACATCATGTTTTGCTGTGAAGTGCATGATGAAGAAAACATTTACTGTAGATGAGCAATTAAGTATTATTTCATCATTGTACAGTATGTTTCTTTTCTTATTTATATTCCGAGGCACACTGAATTGAGTATCAGTTTGGTCCACAATGACTCATGTTCATGGTATGTTCCCAGTGAGTGCATTCATTTAAGAATGTTTGAAAGCTCCGCCCCCTCTCTTATTGCACTTTCAGTTTCACGATAATTGGATCCTAAAACTCCCCTTTCTATTTCATTTCAGGTGTGCACGACAGATACTCCCCTCGGAACTGCCAAAGGCTGACGCTTTACGTAAGTTTCAAAGATCTTGGATGGCAGGTTAGACACAGTTTATAATCTTAAAAAGTATATATTACCCTATATTTTGTAAGAACAGGCTTTTAATCTGAAAAGTCCGGTGTCGCCAATTCAACAAATAAGTGGAAAGCTCGTAATATTTTCAGTGTGATTGGTTAAAGATATGTTAATTGTCTATATTATACCAAAACACTCGCATACTTCAATATGAACACTCTTCTTACTGAAACGTTCCGCAAATTTAAGTCGTACTCCAGATAACTTAACTAAATACTTAACCCTTTAAGCGGCTGATGTACTGTGCTTGAACTAAACGGTGTCCAAAACCTTTGCTCCCTCCAAACAGAAATGTTCACATAGCGACGGTAATTTAGGAAAGCTACGGTAAAATAATTTATATTTACCCCCTCTCATCTCAGCAGCAGCGAAAATAAACATGTCATAGGTGATAAGCCCTCCCTTCTGGTCCTGTATTCGCTGTTCCATGACCTAAAACGCCGCCCCGGTGGCGCAGTGGTCTAAGCGATGGCTTCTGATCATTCGCTCGAAAGGGGTCTGGGTTCGAATCCTGTGAGGGATGGATGTTGTGCTTGTCTTACGGTACTGGCTCTCTCCCTTTAATGGAACCAGTGACCCTAAATTAAGGACGGGCGACAAAAATTGAGTTGCTCACGATGGTCGTTAAACCTCCAATAAAAAAAAAAAAAAAAGCCGAACTAAAACACGACAGGGAAGGGCTAGTCTCCCTGAAACGAATATCATGCAACTGGGTAAAAAACGTTACTCAAATGTCTTCTGTCTCCTTCCTTAAGTTTGTCCCCATTGATATAGTCCCGTATTAGTTAATTTATTAGAAGAGATTGGTGTTAAACATATGTCTGAATGACGAGTCTGAATAACAAATCTAAGGGGGAAAGCAACTTTTTTCGATGCTTTAGTCTTGAAGGTAACTCGTATGAGCAGATTTGGGACCACTAAACATACCCTGAATGAATTCGTTATAGGAGCGTTCGTCCCACTTCTTAGATATTGAATATATTCGTTGGAGTTGAGTTCAGCCCATTTTGTTAACCCCGAGTTAACTCGTTCCAGCCGTTTAAAGGGTTAAAGCAATAATACGCAGTTGACGTGAATTAGGAACATTAAATACAGTAGAAGTCATTGCTCTTTCCACGTTTATAAGTGAGTCACGGAAAAATTCTCATTCCTGGTGGCGGCCGATGAGAATTTTTCCGTGACTCACTTATAAACGTGGAAAGAGCGATGACTTCTATTTGATGTACTTAAAGCAAGCTTGGGAACTAAATGGCATTAACGTCCAGGTATAAATGATAAGTCTTGTACTTACAGTATTAAATCTGTTTATTTAGGCCCAACTGAGGTACATACGTTAGCACAACATCAATTGCCGAAACCTCTTCAATCGTACTTAATCACTACCGCGTAGTGATTTAATCGCGACAGTGGTGAGTTAATCAGAGGTTGCTTCAATAGTAATATCCAGTACTCGAAATACCAAATAGTATCCAAGTCACATTATAACTCGATAGCACTTTAATGGCTTCAATATCAACGAAGAGTAACATCAAGGAGGTTACAATAGATGGAGTAAAGGCCAGCCGCTCCCCTCGTGTAATCAGTGTGAACCACTGAAACTTCACGATCATGACGTCACAGCCAATTACAGCCTCTGCCGCCATGTTGATGAGACGAGTCGCAGCCAGTCACAGCCTCTGCCACCATATTGGTGAGACGATTGAGCATTAAAGTCGTCTGTTCAAAAGTGCTTCAAGTTTGTGACGTCATGCTTACTCCATCTACTTTAACATTAACAGGTAGGCTAAGCTCTCTTAACATCTCTCTCCAAAGCAATTACAACGTTCTGGCCGACTTAGTCTAACGAGAGCGCTCTTAACAATCATAAACATCACTGTTACCTGTCTCGTTAACATAAGTCATTCAACTTTTGACCTCAAGTCATGTTGCTACAAAAATATTCAGCGAGAGAGAAAATGTAACGTTAAGATCAGAAAATGCTCAAGGAGGATGAACCAAAATTTACATAAGATAATAGGAACCAATAAAAGAAAGTTAAATTACTGTAGAGTATACGTGGCAAACTGATAATTAGCATGCGCAGTGTTTCACGCGTTTTCGAGTAGCTGAATTCATGAACAGTCTGTTGCACTCACAGCCTGTCCCTGTGAGAAATATCGAGGAAAATTCACTATAGTTGTGTACAGTGCTGGAAAAAACTTTTTTTTTTATTGGAGGTTTAACGACCACCATGAGCAACTCAATGGGCTATAAGCAGTCGCCCGTACCTAAGTGAGGGTCACTGGTTCCAGGAAAGGAAGAGAGTCACTTCCGTAAGACAAACACAACATCCATGCCTCACAGGGATTCGAACCCGGATCCCTTCGGGCGAATGATGAAAGGCCATCGCTTAGACCACTGCTCCAAAGGGGCGGCGGAATAAAACTTTGAGTCCAATCGAAAAATCGCAAATTCCAGAACACCAGAGGACTGCACATTTTTGCAAGTGACATGACATTAACTTAAGGCAGAAAAGGATATTTCTAGTTAGTATTTGTTTTAAAACATTTTAAATTGTTTTAAGTATAGCATTTTATAATTTCCAGATGATATACAGCTTGGAAACAAATACAAGGCCAGCCGTTTTTTCTGACATCACAGCCTAAATCGTCATATTTTATCGTGTTCGGATATTAGAGTCGCGTGTCGTGAAGCATTCTATGTAGTTGGTTGCGCAACATGTATACCACTTTACAATGCCGAAAGCAGAACAGTTATCGAAGATTGAACAAGGCAAAATCTTTGCTTGCAAAGCATGTGGAATGAATGGACATGAAGTTGCACGACAAATGAATCGATCCAAGTCTACTGTGAATACTTTTCAGCAGGTTGCCGGAAATTATGGCAAACGAAGCAGCACAGGTAGGGCATCGTCTCTGACCTCTTGTCAAAAGAGAGCCGTTTTCTACCAGGCTTGTCATAAAAACCAATCGCCATCCCAAATTAATAGTGATTTATGATTATACAGTAAAACTTCCGAATTGCGGACATCGAAGGGGAAAGAAAAACTGTCGGTTATTTAGAAGTGTCCGCTATTTGAAAAATCATGCTTTATGACAGCATGCTGAGTGTGACGTGCTTGCAAACAGGACGCACATGAGGTAAAGGCAGATAGCAATCAGAGCACATGTCCGTGTAGCTTAGTTGGGAGAGCGACTTACTCCGGAGTGAGGGGACCCGGACTTGATGTCGACGCAGACAAATTGTGTTTTCACATTGGCGCCCTAACATCCAGGATGTCCCAGCTGTTAAGTTTCTCGCAATGGTGTGATGTTCTTTCCACACCGCGAGACAGGAAAAATGAGAATCTCTTCTTCAGTGCTTCGAAAAAATAAATGTGTGTGATAAGTTTCCACATACCAAATTGTCTGGGATTTCTCAAATGCACGTTCTTCATGGGATGACTGTCTACAGCGACACATGGTCTCGGCTGACACGTGGGCCATGCCTCAGGCCCTCTTTCGGGGGGAGGGGGTGACGTGCCTGTCCCGCAGGACGCACATGTGATAAAGGCAGATAGCAATGAGAGCACATGTCCGCGTAGCTTAGTTGGGAGAGCGACTTACTCCGGAGCGACGGGACCCGGTTTTGATGACCGGCGTGGACAAAACTGTGTTTTCACATGTGTTTATAACGTAAAAGTAGTTTAAAAGATAAGAAATATAAGTATGTAAATGCAATACATAGAGCAAACTTTTACTAACCTTTATTAAAAAAAATATCCATCAAAACCTAAGAAGCAAAAAAATCAAGTATTGTTGTTTATCTATTAAATTCTTGTGAAATTTTGTTGTTTATCTATTAAATTCTTGTGAAATTTTGTTTTCTAAATGGATTTCTAGCCAGTCACCTGAAGCATTAAATTCTGTGAATCCTAATTCATTTGCGATTTCTAAAGCCTTTTGGCGAATTAAAGTACCTGGTAAAGAAATGTTGTTGGCTCTAGCGCGGCAAAACCATTCATAGGTGAGTGTGTCCACAGCTAAATCATCAGATTTAGGGAAAGCTTTCTTTTTTTTTTTTTAATAATAAGACAATGAGGCCTATAGGCTAAGCTTTGTGCCTCACAGCAACTAGTTGGCCATGCGGTAATAGCTAAAATGTCTCCTGATCACTCAGAATCTCGAAGATGCCCGACCAGCCAAGGAGGAGAACCACCTTGCGACCAGCACTTGAAGCCACGGCAGCAGCACAAAAGTCCATCATATAGGACACGCTCATGAGAAGGAAGGTTAGAAATGGAGCGTCCTCAAGGAGAAACGTCTTGTGAGAGATATAAATTTCTCCAAGGCCCGAACTTTACGTTTTGCCGCGGAAGCGTCCCGAAAGTCCAACAAGGAATACGTGTGAGCAGAGACAGAAGTTGAGGAAGGAGGGGTTGTCACTCCAAAACAAACCCGCCGATATGCACTATACGCAGGGCAGGAGAGGAGGAAGTGAGGAACAGTCTCAGGCCCGGAGCCACAGAAGCACATCGGGGAAGAACGTTTTCGAATCAGAAAGAGGTAGCTGTTTAAAGGTGCCATGTCCGTGCGTAATTTCTGAATTATAATCGCTGAGGAACTTCGATAACAATGTTCGCTAGGCCATCTGTGACGGAAGCTGATAAGCTCCCTTAATTTTCTGGGCCGCCCCGGTGACGCAGTGGTCTAAGCGATGGCCTTTGATCATTCGTCCGAAAGGGGTTTGGGTTCGAATCCCGGTGAGACATGGATGTTGTGTTTGTCTTACGGCACTGGCTCTCTCCCTTCCCTGGAACCAGTGGCCCTAAATTGGGGACGGGCGACTGCTTATAGCCCATTGAGTTGCTCACGGTAGTCGTTAAACCTCCAATTTAAAAAAAAAAAAAAAAAAAAAATTCTGGTTGCCATTACAATCTTGCCAAGGCTTCAAGATTTCCCTCACTTGAGTTTTTCCAATGCCCAGTTTATCTTCTAAAACGCGCACACTTAATATTTCCCTTTCACTCAGTTCCACTATTTCAACTTTTTCTTTTAGAGTCAAGCGCTTGCGTTTGTGCGACATTTTAAAATCCATGTTTGAGAAATCCTTGCTTCATAGCTCGCTTGATGAGAAAAACCTACACGATTATTCCAAACAAATGTGATTTCTAGTAATCTGGACTTGAAATTGATCTCTGTGCACTGACCTTGACCTTACCTGCACCTGGATTGTGTTTGCATGTGTTTCAATCAGATTACCGTTCCCGAATTAGCCGGTCCTGAGCGCTTGTCCCCGTTTCTGAGGTCTCACCACATTGGGAGCATCTGAAGAGCTAGAAGGCAGTTCCTCCTAGTCAAATGTATGTATGCAAAGAGAGGGTCGGTCAGTTTAGTTAGCACGAACGCTAAACGGTATCACTCGACTGTAAAGCCCGAAGCTTCTCTAATGCATTTCTCTTCTGTTTTTCGACAGATCTCCATAAAAGTGGTATCAATACAATCTTCAGTTCAGAGGAAAGAAGGTTCATACAAAAAAAAAATTTAGACAGACAACGGATTTACCTTTTTTAAGCTCCTCAAAGTAACCTCACTCGCTTCGGCAGCGAACGCGAGCCTCCTCGTTAAGCCTAACCGTCTGCTATCGTTAAGTTACTTTCACGGTAAAGCTTCCTTAAGCAGACTCTTCTACGGAAAAAAGAGACTACACTTTCTGTGACGTAGGGACTCCGAGCTGGCGATTAGGTTGAAAAATTATCACAGTATCCTACGTCTGGGTCTAGAGTATTGCTTCCCGCGACAATGACCATGCATTATCTGCGAACTCTTAATATAGCGTAGATATATATATATATATATATATAGGGCAACGGCAACAGAATGAAACTTCAGTAGGTAAATTCGGTCACGGCAACAGAAACCAGCGTGGAAATACTCTCGTTGAGTTTGCAGAGGCAGAAGGGTTTTTCATCTTGAACTCCTTCTTCAAGAAAAAGCCACACAGGAAATGGACATGGAGACATCCAAATGGGACGACAAGTGAAATTGATTTTATTATGTGTAACAAAAAATTCGTCATAGAAGACTGCAGTGTGCTAAACAAGTTCAACACAGGTAGTGACCATAGATTGGTGAGATGTAAGATGCACCTCAACACTAAACTTGAACGTGGCAAGCTCATAAGACAAACAAAATGTATTGACATAACCAACCTTAAAAAACACCATAATACCTTCAAGTTGGAACTGAAGAACAGGTTCTCTGCTTTAGAAGGCCTAACATCGGAAGAAGTGGACATCTCTGAAGTTAACAGAAAAGTAACCAAAGCTCTTATGGAAACAGCAACAAAATTAGCTGGGTCTAAGAACAAGTTGCATGTAAATAAATTATCAGGAAAAACGAAAATGTTGATGCAAAAAAGAAGAGAGATGAGGACAACTACAGAAGATGTGACTTCCAAAGTGGAATATATAGAGCTATGCAAGACAGTACGAAAAAGTATCACTGAAGACGTAAGAAAATTCAACTGTGAACTAGTGAGGAAAGCAATTGAAAACAACCAAAGCCTAAAGATAGCAAAGGGACATCTCAGTAAGGGAAGAAAACAGATTATGGCCCTGAGAAAAGAAGATGGTTCTGTAACAAGAAATAGAGGCGAAATTTTGACAAGAGTGAAAGATTTCTACTCCAAATTATATGAAAGGGATGATACATGCACTCCAGACATCATGAAAGATATCAGTACCAGAGTTCCTCCAGTCCTTCCAGCAGAAGTTGCACATGCAATCAAGAACATGAAGCGGGGAAAAGCTCCAGGAGAAGATGGAATTACTGTAGACATCATACAAGAAGCAAGTGGAGAAATCGAAACAGTACTCGCCCAAATTTTCACTCGATGCCTTAATGAAGGAAAGATTCCTGAGGATTGGAACACCGCTACAATGATCCTGCTACATAAGAAAGGTGACATTGAAGATCTCGGAAACTACAGACCTATCAGCCTCCTATCAGTAGTTTATAAAATCTTCACTAAAGTTCTTTCACACCGCTTGAAGGTAACACTGGACATGGTTCAACCGAGAGAACAAGCTGGATTCAGGAGTGGCTACAGCACAATAGATCATATCCACGTACTGAGAGAACTAATTCAAAGAGCGAGGGAATATGAACTTCCATTGTGCATGGCTTTTATCGATTATGAAAAAGCCTTTGATTCGGTGAAACCATCAGCAGTTACAATGGCTCTGAAAACCTGCGGTATTGAAGATGCATACATTAATATTATTAATAACATCTATGAAAATGCAAGTACAAAGATTCGGCTGTTTGAAAATACAACACACATAAAAATTGGAAAGGGAGTGAGACAAGGTGACACCATATCTCCGAAGCTCTTTAATGCCACATTGGAGGGTGTTTTTCAGTCACTGAGCTGGGAAAACAAGGGGATAAAGATTAATGGAGATTATCTAACCCACCTTCGTTTTGCTGATGACGTAGTCATTTTTGCAACTACCCCATCAGAGCTGCAGAGTATGATCCAGGAACTTGCTGACAAGAGTAAAGAAGTGGGATTAAAAATGAACTTTCAGAAGACAAAAGTGATGTTCAATGCTTTTGCAAGAAATGAAGATTTATCGATTGATGGAGAAAAGCTGGAGATAACAGACACATACGTTTATCTTGGACAGCAGATATCAAGTGAGTGTCACATTGATGAAGAAATTAATCGGCGTACAAAACTTGCCTGGAGAGCTTTTGGAAGAAACAGCATAATTTTCAAGAGCAATATGCCATTATGTCTTAAAAGAAAAGTGTTTGATCAATGCATCCTTCCAGTGCTTACGTATGGTGCAGAGACGTGGACCTTAACTAAAAGAGACATACAAAGGCTGCAGACAACTCAAAGTAGCATGGAGAGGTGCATGCTTGGTGTAACCAGGAGAGATAAGAAGAGGAACTCGTGGATCCGAAAAATGACAAGAGTGGAAGACATCATGATCAGAGTTAAATCCCTGAAATGGCAATGGGCTGGACATACTGCCAGAAGGACAGATCATCGATGGACAGCCGAAATTTTAGATTGTATTACAAGGGACAGGAAAAGACCCAGAAGAAGACCACATGGGAGATGGGTGGATGAAATTCGAAAGTATGCAGGGGGGACATGGAGGAGACTGGCACAAGACAGACCGTTGTGGAGGAAACTTGGGGAGACCTTCGTCCAGCAGTGGATTGATAATGGTTGACAATGATGATGATGATGATATATATATTTTATTACTTTTGCCTCGGAGTCCCTACGTCACAGGAAGTGCGAATAAAGGGTGTGCAAACTGCAGAGCACAACGTGCCATTGATGTTAGAGGTGAACGTTTGCTGCGAAGGTGGTGAGGGTAGATCAACACGCTGCAATGGAGCAACTCACTGGCCGAATGAACCAGGGGGCTACCGGAATTGTGTCTAAAACGACAGCTTCCTATTTCTAAGGGTTGTTTAAGACCTGGGGTCAGACACTCCCTTCCTAAAATCCTCTACATATGATATGATCTGAAAACATATCAGGGCCACGGGTGGCCTAGTGGGTAACGTTCGTGACTGCCACGGAAAGGGCCTCAGGCTCGGTCCCAGGCAGGTACGAACGCTCGATCCACTAAATATCCGCCGTGATTTTGATGGGCACCATTGCGAATAAAGGGTGTGCAAACAGCAGAGCACAACGTGCCATTGATGTTAGAAGTGAACGTTTGCTGCGAAGGTGGTGAGGGTAGATCGACACGCTGCAATGGAGCAACTCACTGGCCGAATGAACCAGGGGGCTACCGGAATTGTGTCTAAAACGACAGTTCAGCGAACCCTGCTGAGTATTGCCTTCTCCGTTGAGTCACGTTTTCTGCTTCATCGAACGGATGGACGTTGGCGTATAAGGCGAGAAACATCGGAGAACAAACACTCAACCATTGTTGGAAGAACACAAGCTGATGGGGGCAGCGTTATGGTCTGGGGAATGTTTTTGCGGCATTCCCCGGGTCTACTCATACGTGTGGAAGGTACTATGGACCTAATTCGTTAAGAATCCATGTACACAGTCCACGTACACCCATACATGCTGATTGTTTTTCCGGGGAGGGGGGGCTTCCAACACGACAATGCGACGTGTCACACAACTAGAAATGTCCGAGAGTAGTTGGAAGAGCATGATAAAGACTTCAAAGTACTTTCCTGGCCACTTAATTCCCCAGACTTAAACCCAATTAAGCATCTGTGGGACCACCTCAATCGTGTTGCTAGCTCTATGGATCCTCCACCACGCACCCTCCAGCAGCTCTCAGATGCACTGCAGTCAGCATGGCCCACATACGGTGCCTGTGAGCACCTTCCAGCACCTTATTGAGACACTCCCAGCCCGTCTAGCTGCTGTCCGCGCTGCACACGGCAGTTACTCTGGATATTAGCTGGTGTTCACAATAATGTGACTCGACCGTGTATATTTATAGATCAGATACATATCAAAGGTGTTGTGGTGAATAGATTGTTATAAATTCAAAATAATTCTGTTTTAATGTTGCCTATATAGACATTTTTTCTTTTTCAGGACTGGATCATCGCACCGGATGGCTATGGGGCTTTTTATTGCCATGGAGAGTGCTCTTTCCCACTGAATGCCCACATGAATGCCACCAATCATGCGATAGTCCAGACTCTAGTTCATCTCATGGATCCGTCAAAGGTACCTAAACCTTGTTGCGCACCCACGCAGCTCTCAGCAATCACCGTCCTCTATTTTGACGACAATTCGAACGTGGTTCTGAAGAAGTACAAGAACATGGTCGTCAAATCATGCGGTTGTCACTAGGCTTGTTCGCGCACGTATTTTGGAGGAAATCAGGTTTCTCAAGGAATCAGCTGTCGAGAAACAAAAGCCATATTCCGTGTAAGGGTTAATAAGAATATGACAAAGTATCACTTAACTTTGCAGCTATATTCAGCATAGGCCAGATTGCCGAATATTGATTAGACTGCACCATCGGTTTGCGGTCTGCGCCACAAAATCGAGCTCATGAGTCTGGTTGACTGGATGAAGGCTTAATGAAGAAAAACAAATGCGCTTTCCAACACACAGTGAACATTGTACCGTGAGTACTTAATTTCGTACTGAGCTTCACTGTACATATGGCGTGAAATACTTTAGTGTAAAATTTTTGAACGAATCAGTAAATCCATAAAAAAAATCGATGTTTTCGATGTACTGATGTAATGCCTTTCCTAGGTGATTAGAAGTAACAAGAAAATTTTGGATCTAAAAAGGAGTTTTATAAAGGCTTTTTTTCTTATTGTTTTTGTACACTAAATTTTATTCGTTGTACATTTTTTACCTCAACGATCCTGGTGGTCATACATTTGTACATCAACTGCCTGTTGTGTCAGTTTAAGAAAATTGTGTTAAATATGCCGTACTTTTGATAATGGGAGGGGGAAAATTGGGGGACTTTGTTAAAAGGATGCGTTTCAAAAATTATTTATTATGATGTATAATAGATTGACAAAAATAAAATTAATTTTATTAATTTTGTACAGTTCTCTTGTCTTTACAAAGTTTATGCTTTAAATATGTAAGTTTACATGATTTTTTATGTCTGCTAGTTAGTGTTCGTCGTGGACTTCTTTGAAAACATATTTCAGTTCATTAATAATTACGTGAATAAATTAAATAACTGTACTAATGACCCGAATTTCTTGGCGTAGAATAGAAATCAAAATGTCCAAACTTTCGAATATCAACCAGAGGGCTTTTTCGAGGAAGGTAGGCAGCAAACTGAATAATAGAACACTTCAACAATTTGAACGCGGTGACTTGCAACTAGACAATACATGAATAGCTAGCTGCAAATGCGATTATTCATTCGAAGAAATGAGGAGTCATGTTGCTTGGGCGCGCGGTATCGTGAGAGAAAACGCAGCATTATTTGACTGACTGGTACCAAACTCACTCTAGAGAGACGCCATCATTGCAAGCCTCACTTTTGGTAGTGATTTCTAAGGTTTCGCGTCAGTAGATTTAGGCGTGGAGTAGGAAGCTAATTTCTTTATTAATTACGTGAATAAAGTTTTTAATGGCCAATGTAAAGAATCAGCATAAGAAACTTACATGCAGGTTCAAAAGTCTTTATTTTCCCACTCATTTTACTTCAGACAGCAATATAAATCACTGCCGAAATATAATCTCGCTTGCTTCAACGCAGACATCAATCTCATAATAGTGATCCTTGTTCGTCGATCACATACACTGCTGTCTGTTGAAAACAAGTTAGTAAAATCATGCAATACATTGATTATGATACGCTTTCCAACATACCAGAAATCATTACTCAAGTTATATGACGATAATGGCTGTGGAATAAATCACGCTCCTGTGACCTGACCTTTAACCCCATTTCGATTATATTCAACAGAACCGGTTCAGTATACCTCCGGAACAACATACTAAAGTTTTGTCTCAATAGAAGCATTTTTAGTCGAGTTATGAGGATAGTGGCTGTGGAATAAATCTCGCTCCTGTGCCCTGACCTTTGACCCTATTTCGATGATTTTCAACAGAGCCGCTTCAGTATACCTCCGGAACAACATGATGAAGTTTTGTCGCAATCGAAGCATTTTTACGTAAGTTATGACGCATAAGGGCGATGAAATGGATCCCGCTCATACGTCCTGACCTTTGACCCCATTTCACCCATTTTCAATAGGGTTCGTTCCCAGGCGGTCCTCTACCACATACTAAAATTTCATCGAAATCGAACCATTTTTCAACCTAAGGTTGGAAAGCGTAAAAAATGAAACAATTGAGATATTGAAGTGAGGTTTACAGGGTGTATTACATATAATACAAGATGGGACGAATGGTTTCTGACCATTTGTCCCAGATAGGTCAGGGTTTGAAAGCACATTGCTGTGACTTTGTAAGTTTTATAAAGCTACGGTGTTCGGTGAAACAACTGAATTATAGCATGAATCATGGTACATTGGGAAAATGGGGATAAGGTTGATTTTTTTAGATTCTTGTTTTTATTCTGGACTGGTGGAATTTCAGAGACTTTGCCAGTGTTGAACGTTTGCTTCCGCAAAATGCAGGTGACCTCATTGCGACTATCGGAGCAACGATCAAGATGTCACACCTTTACTCAGGCATAAAACATTAATTATAAGACCCTAGGACTGAACCTTTTTAGCAATTTTGAATCTGCCATACTCATATTCATAGCGTGTCCATAATTTGTTTTTGTTTTTTTACTCGCTTAGCAGTTTTATACTGGCACAAAAAATTAGTTACAAACCCTAGACCTGGAACTTTTTAATAATTTTTAATCCGCCGAGCTCATATTCATAACGTTTATGTAACAAGTCAAGTGTTACATAGAGATGGAAATGAATCATTACCGAAAATATAATTCTGAACAGCAGGTCTTCCTTTGTCGTCATCTAACAGTCAGTATAAATAATTTCTTCACGTCCAGATTTTATCAGCAAAGGCGATATTCACTAGTACAGTTTCGGTTGGTATTGCGTTCTTGCGATGTGTTTTTACTCCAGATCTCCACATATATATGGTGTGTGTGTTCGCAACTGTTACCTTGGTTACTTAGCTACAAGAAATGATGGGACGACCCTGGATGTCTGACGTCAGCCAAGCTCACGATATACAGAAGCATTGTGTGGTTGGCCGAACTCCGGTGACGCGTTCTGCTGCTGCTATCTATGTTCGTTGTTGTGCTCTAACAAAGGTAAGAAGTAAAGATGCCAAATATATATATATATATATATTTTTTTTTTTTTATTGGAGGTTTAACGACCACCATGAGCAACTCAATGGGCTATAAGCAGTCGCCCGTCCCTAATTTAGGGTCACTGGTTCCAGGGAAGGGAGAGAGCCAGTGCCGTAAGACAAACACAACATCCACGCCTCACCGGGATTCGAACCCGGATCCCGTTCGGACGAATGATCAGAGGCCATCGCTTAGACCACTGCGCCACCGGGGCTGCCCAAATATAGGCATAGTGGAATTATTTTATTTATTTTATAATTGTGGGATTTAACAACCACTGTGAGCAACTCAATGGGCTGTAAGTAAACTCGCATCACTAATTTAGGGCCACTGGTTCTTTTTTTTTGGGGGGGGGGGGGGGGGTTGGAGGTTTAACGACCACCGTGAGCAACTCAATGGGCTATATGCAGTCGCCCGTCCCTAATTTAGGGTCACTGGTTCCAGGGAAGGGAGAGAGCCAGTGCCGTAAAACAAACACAACACCCATGCCTGACCGGGATTCGAACCCGGACCCCTTACGGACGAATGATCAGAGGCCAGCGCCTTAGACCACTGCGCCACCGGGACGGCCCACTGGTTCCAGGAAAGGGAGAGAGCCAGTTCCTAAGACAAACACAACATGCATGCCTCACCGGGATTCGAACCCAGACCCGTCTAGGACGAATGAAAGCCAGCGCTTACACCACTGCGCCACCATGGACGGCGCACTGATGGTCAACGGAATGTTTACTTACATCTTTACATAATGGGAAATGTATTACCTACGTGAATAAACTGGATCGAATGAATGTTAAATTGTATATATACATCACACAATACAACGGCATAACGCAATCAGGTCTTCGAGAGTGTTCGCTGTTCCGATGAGAAGAACTTTGATAGGAATGCCTGCTAGCGTTGCTTTGCGCAACGGCTCGTTCAGAAAAGATAAGACTTCGGACTTTTGTCTATCTCAGTCCCTCCATGCGTCCGCCTTCAACAGCGCGTGAGTCAACCGCACGTTTCTCCCATAGACTTTACATGGGAACTTTGCCGCCCCACAACGCCCGAACCGTTGCCCCAATCTCATTTTTCTCTTCGACTGGCACATCTACATGGTTAGACCTTTACTTTGATACTTCAACCATATCTTTACGTTCAGCCGTTATCTCAAAATAGGACTCACAGTAAAAAACCTTATAGAATTAATATATAGATTTGAAACTAAGAAAGATCCAGTTGAGATATGAAAAAATGCAGTGAAATACCCACGCCTTTGGCAACATACACGAAAAATGCTTTCTTGTTTTTCAAGCACTTATTGCTGCGATTCTACATTCTCCAACCTAACCCAATCAGTACACCCTTAAGGTCAGAAATGACGGATACCCATCTATAAAGGATCAGCTAAAAGTGCGGACCTCCATGTTGCAATCAAATATTCAAATACTTTCCAAAAAAAAAAAAAAAAAAAACAGTCACAACAAAGTCTTTAAAAGGTTAGTTAACTTTCGAATTAACAAATCTCGTTTCATTTTTTGAAGTTAGTTAGTACACAGTAAAAATTTTAGAAAATAATGTGCATTTCGAAGTGCACTACATTGACAAAAGTCACCGGACACCCCTTAAAAAGCAAATGAACGGATCTGCTGCGTGTTAAGATGCGCGGTACATCTATAAACGGCCGCCCCGGTGGCGCAGTGGTCTAAGGCGATGGCCTCTGATCATTCGTCCAAAAGGGGTCCGGGTTCGAATCCCGGTGAGGCATGGATGTTGTGTTTGTCTTACGGCACTGGCTCTCTCCCTTCCCTGGAACCAGTGACCCTAAATTAGGGACGGGCGACTGCTTATAGCCCATTGAGTTGCTCACGGTGGTCGTTAAACCTCCAATAACAAAAAACAAAAAACAGCTATAAACGGTATAAAAACAAGCCTGCAGCTGACCGCGATCATATCGCACTGTGAGGTTGAATGAAAATGTCGCTGCGGGAGGGAACTGATTTTGAGAAAGGAAAGATCGTTGGGTGTTATATTAGTGGGTTGTCTATAAGAGAAACCGAGAGGCGTTTAAACATATACCCAAGTCAACTGTTCTGGATGTACTGAATAAGTGGAAGACACATGGCCTGCTTAAAGCAGCAAAACGTACCGGCAGAGCAAAGAAAATCAATGATATAGATGGCGTCAAAGCCTCAAAAGAGTCGTTACAGATAATCGACGGAGTGCTGCACAAGACCTCAGTGTACAAGTGAGTAAAAATGCTGGAACCTCGGTATGTACACGTACCATTCGCAGAGAACTTCATTCCCGTGAGCTACCTTCGTCGTGTGGCTGATCATAAGCGTTTCATCTGTACCCGGAATACTACTCGTCGTTTAGCATGGTGTAAAGAACATTTATCGTGGACCGTAGATCAATGGAAACGGGTCCTAAGGACTGATGAATCTAGATACACGATCCATCAGTCTGATGGCCGTGTGTGGGTATGACGACCGCCGGGGGAACGCTATTTACCTCAGTGTACTGTTTCTACGGTCAAGTTTGGAGCTGGCAGGGTAGTCGTGTGGGGGTGTTTTTCGTGGTATGGTCCCGGCCCATTGGTTATCGTGGACAAACCTGTTAACCAGTACATCTACTTCGATATTCTGCACAATTATACCCTACCAACTCTGTGGCAATACTATGGAACCGAGCCTGGTTGGTACCAGCAGGATAATGCACCAAACCATAAAGCAAGGCTTGTTAGGGCGTGGTTTGACGATAATTCTGTATCGTGTGTGGATTGGCCAGCACAGAGCTCTGATCTTAATCCCATATAGCACCTATGGGGTAAATTAGAGTGCCGCATAAGAAATTTGGAACCAAGGGCTACTACTAAGCAACAGTTAGCAGCAGCATTATGTACTGAATGGAAGCGCATAACTCTTACTGTGTTCTAAAACCTTGTCGAAAGCATATCTCGAAGGGTCAGTGCCTGCATTAAAGCCAAAGGTGGACCGACACCGTACTAATGCATGTCAATAAATGCTATGTTGTGTTTCTCTTCTAAGTGTCCGGTGACTTTTGTCAATATAGTGTATATCTAATTGAAGTTTCTTGAATGCGGCCTTGTCAGATTACAACTAACTTAATGCGGCCTTCCAACATGTGAAAATAATCCGCGCACCAAGAAGGAGGCGTCTGATTGAAATGAGATTTTAGTAATCAGATGGCGCATACCAAGGACAGAAGTGATTACAATATCAAAGCGGCAGGAAGATTTCCCGATTACATACGGTACACATTCAGGTCAGCGTTGGTACCGCGTCGGACCGCCTCGTGCTCAGATACATGCGGAGATACTGTCCAGCATGGAGTCAAAGAGACGCCGAATGTTATCCTGGGATAGATTGGCTCACACTGACGCTCTAAATCACGAATACTGGGGCATAGAGAAAGCTGGCGTCCCACCTGGTCTCACACGTGCTCAATGGACGAGAGATCAGGCGACCTAGAAGGCCGCGGAAGCGTCGAAGCATAACGTACTTGAGAAATCCGAGCCGTTTGCGGACGGGCGTCATTTTGTTGGAAAATGGCTTCAGGCCGCCCCGCCAGGAAAGGCAGCACATGGGGCCTCAGGATCTACTGTACGTAGCGCTGGGCTGTCAACGTCCCTCAGATCACTGTGAGGTAAGTCCGACTGTCATACGCAATGGCTCACTAGACCATCACGCCTGCAGTTCGCGACATGTGCTGCTGTACAGTGCGGTTGGAATTTTAGCGCTCACTTGCGGTCCTCCACGCTCTGACACGGTGGTTGTCCGTTCCCATACAGAAGCGGGATTCTTTGCTGAACACTATACGTCGTCATTCCGCTGCATTCGACGCTGCTCGCTGCTGACACTACTGCAATCGACGCCGACCATGGTCAGGTGTTAATGGCAGAAACGGTAAGGGGCCGTCGAGTCGAAAGTGCAGATTCGCCTCTGCCAGGCTTCTAGAGATGGTTCTGACGGACACAGGAGTACCTTGTACAGCCGCCACATGTATCTGGATATTGGACAAAGACGTCGTTGCATCCGTGCGTGTCGCTGTCACGATACCACGGTCCTCTCTGCTGGGGGGGGGGGGGTCAGAGCCAGTCTGCTATGTCTGGGTGCCTTTCTGTGTCCATTGCTCCCACACGATCTCACCGTACTGTCCGATCGGCCCAGATGGCGGCCTATTCGGCGCGCCGGCCACCCTGTCTTTCTCATCCCGACGACACGGCCTCATTCAAACTCCGTCAGTTGCCCGTACGCACATCTACGGCGGATCCTTGGCATGTCTATCGCTCAGGGATCTCATCTGACTCTTACCTTGCACTTCGGCACAAATGTGGAGTCCCTTGCGTGGAGCCTTATAAGCTCCAAGGATTGCGATTGTAGCGCCGGTGTTGGACGCGCGGGTATGCGGAATCGTACGAAATTTCAATCATTTGCATGTCCGTCCTCCTTGTAGCTATTCGCCGAGTTTCGCGTTAATTGCACTTTTTTTCTTGGGGCGCGGATTTTTATGAGAATGGGTGTATTTGTTGGCAGGAATCTGAAGGCTTTTAGTTTTTCAGTGGGGAAGGGAAGTGTGACTATTGACCACGATAAGAAGAGGCTAAGTCCGAGAACTAGCGGAGGACAACGTGCGATTAAAGATGGAGAAGAAAGAGCGTAATTTCAGCATCAAAATCTCCTCAATGAGATTGCGTGGATCCACGGAAAGGAACCAGAACGGCGAACTAAAAAAGTGAATTTTTTTTCATGTTAGCTGGAAGTTTTTTCCTGCGACCCCGCAAACAAATCAGCTACCGTGAAACAAATTCTGTTAATGCAATTTGTTTTTTTACTAAATTTACTATTAATATTATTATTATGTTTATTATAATTTATTATCATAACACTGGGTGCTGCGCCATACCAGCACGGCACCCGGTGTTATGGTATGGGGTGCCATTGGATTCTACTCCCCACTCCCCTCGTCCGCATTATCGGTACGTTGAACAGCCATTGTTATATCACTGAGGTGTTGGAGTCTGTTGTACCATATCTTCAGGGACTAGGGACTGTCTGCGATGCCATTTACCTACAGGATAATGCGCTACAGCATGTGGCACGCAAAGTCCAAGACTTCCTGGATCGCCACCATGTGTCACGCCTTCCTTGGCCGGCGTGATCCCTGGATATGTCGCCTATTGAACACGTGTGGTCCGTGATCTCCGGATGATTGGCACGCCAGCGACCACCCCCGGCTACAACGAAGAAACTGTGGCATCGTATCGAAGCTGCGTGGACGGACATTCCCCAAACACACATCGAACGTCTCTTCCTCTCGATACGGGACGTATAACAATTGTAATTGCCGCCCAGGGTGGCTACACCAGATACTGATTGTTATATGTTTCCCTCGTCTCACCGTGATGTATTAATCGATCTGTAATCGATTCACCCATGAATAATCTACTTTCTGTACAATAAATATGGCTTTGATATATCTTGTCTTTCGTGTTGTTGCACTTTTAATGGCCGGCACTGTAGATTGCACTCAGAAACCTCTTAATTTTTTATAACGAGCAAATTTGCTAAAAATACTGGTAGTTGTATATGCACTCACGGACAATGAAATTTGCGCACCAACAAGGAGGCATCGGATTGAACTGAAATTTTATGGACGTAATGATACAGATGAATGATACACCTGATGACAATAACACAGCTGCAGGACAATTACAGAGGGATCTGTAGCACGCAGTCCGGTCATCTTCAATAGCGCGTCTCACCACCTCGTACGGCGATACATGCTGCAATACGGTCCGGCATGGAGGCGAACAGACGCCTGATGTTGTCCTGCGGCAGACTGTCCCACACGTGTTGGACGGTGTGCTCCAAATCCCGGATAGTGCCGCACGGCGGCAGCTGGAGTTTCGACTGGTCCCACACATGCTCGATAAGGGACATGTCCGGGGAACGTGCAGGCCATGGAAGTGTCTGGACATAACGTAGGCAGTCATGGGCAACCCCAGCCATGTGCAGGCGGGCATTATCCTGCTGGTATGGCGCACCTGGAATCCCGGCCAGCATAGGAGCACATGGGGCCGTAGGATCTCATCCACATACCGCTAGAGTGTCAATGATCCACGTACCACTACTGGACCTGATCGGCTATCGTAAGTTATGTCTCCCCAGACCATAATGCCTGCAGTGGGGGAGGTGAGGCGCTCGATAGCGAGGTTGGGATTGTGCCGTTGACCCGGTGACCTCCACACCCGGCCACGATGATCATCTGTCCCCAAAACGAAGCTACACTCATAGCTAAACACCACACGTCGCCAGTCTGTGGCGTTCCACGTCGCTCTGGCCTGGCACCCCTGCATACGGAGCCGGCGATATTCCGGTGTTAGTGGCAGCACACGTAAAGGGCGCTGGGATCGCAGATTTGCTTCCTCGAGGCGTCGGGAAATGGTTCGTGGGCACACAGGAGCCTCTACATCTGCCTGCATAGTGGACCGAATCCGCGTGGGATCCGTTCGGGCCTGGAGCACGATCCGTCGATCCTCTCTACCGGTGGCCCTCCTGGTCGGTCCGGAGCTGCTCCGCCGTGTGGCAGTGCCGTCACGTGTCCACCGCTTCCAACACAGTTGGATGGTATGGGTAGAACGATCCACCTAACGGGCTATACGGCGCGCCGATCACACTGCGGTTTTCATCCCGATGATCAGGCCTCTCTCAAAACCCGTAAGTTGCGTAAATCGATATCTGTGGTGTCTGCCCGGCATTCTTTTTACTCTGTACTCTTGCTTGCGTTGGCCGGTGCTTTTCACGTTCATCGGGCATTGACTACACGCCACATTATAAGCAAGAGTATTATATGCCGGTTCGTGCTTGCAGCGCCACCACAGGGTGTACGGTCATGTGCAATCGCACGAAACTTGGATCATTTACATACCATTACGCACTCTAGCTATCTGCCAAGTTTCGCGGTTGTAACATGTTTTCTTCTAGGTGCGCAAATTTCATTGTCCGTGCGTGTTCACTATTGTTTGTGAACACTGCAACACGAAGAAAGAATCGCACTATTCAAATGAAACTTATATCACAGATTCTTCGTGTTACAGAAGATAACTGATTGCATTTGAAGAGCTGTACAATATTTTTTCGCTTCAAAACTCAGCATCGTGTGAAGCCACCTCGATCAACAGCACAGCCTCCACACGGCGTGGCATTGAATGAAAGAGGTTTTTGACATCGTCCTGGGGAATAGCCTGCCGGGCTGCTTTATACGAGACTAGAGTTCATTTGTGGTGACTGGGGAGGCGCTTGACGGGCCAGTCGTATAGCTACCATGTCCTACTCATGTTCAATTGGGGACATATCCGGCGAACGTGCAGGCCAAGGAAGAAACGGTATCTGCCGTGCATAGGAGAGGTCTTGGATAGGAAGGGTATCGCCTCTGCCTCTAAAACACCCCTGGTGTATCGCTGGCTGTTG
The DNA here is from genome assembly GCA_039090855.1 of Macrothele yani. NCBI lineage: Eukaryota > Metazoa > Arthropoda > Arachnida > Araneae > Macrothelidae > Macrothele > Macrothele yani. The sequence goes on from CM077011.1 coordinate 155,502,026, forward strand.
AGGGATCTCTCAATTTATATCAGGCGAGATCAAGAATTGAACCCAATGGCGCCCCAAACCATAACGCTTGGCTTTGATCCCGAGGCTGACGAGAAAGACAGGCTTCGGTGCGAAAGGGCATCGACGAGATCACGTGACCAACTTAGTGCTGTTGCCTCTGCTTGGGCTGCCGAGAACAAACGGTGACCGAGTAGAGAGTTATTTTTTCCAACACGCAGCGAATATAAGGTGGCACATTTAAACATTGAATATTAATTTAAAACTATTAGAGAAGAAAACGTTTAAAAGGAACATTATTAAAATGGGAGTTCTACTGAACTTAATCGTTTAACACTACTGAATTAATTTTTTTTCGTTTTCCGTGTAGTGTGGATTTTTGCGTTTAGCCGTTCCTTTAGCAAAGTCGTATCAAGAGACATATTCGAAAGTTTTGTTGCTCGATTTAATGAAATTAACTATATTTTCTTCGATGTCCGTGTAGTTCATTTTTTTCTTTTTGCCTTCATGATTTTCTAGCAACAATGAAAAGCAAATTCGTTTAATAAATAGCGTACAGAATATTAATAGCAAACGGAAAACGTCAAGCGAAATCATATTGAGGTCGAAGAAAAAGTGTTCCCTCATATATATATATATATATCTCTGGCTAAAACGTTCCTTACTAGATTAAGAAAAGTTATATTTTTTTTTCTTGTTCTGGAAAAAAAAATAATTTTTGGATATTATTGAATGTATTTTGTTTAATGGGGTTATTTCTAGGGACAATGCTTCTGTACACTAAAAGTACATAATTTGGAAAAAATTCCTTCTTAAAAAAAATGCTTAGGATCCCTTTTAATACAAATCATCTCTGTGCATTAGAGTTTATTTAACTTATTTCTACTTGGGGGAAGAAAAAAAAAAAATCCTTATCTGTATATATTTCAACACTTTAAAATTATGCGACAACACATTCTGGCACAAGCTATTTTCTTGGTAATAGAAACAAAAGTCGAATGAAGGACACTGTCACAAAAAATGTTCTCATTGTTTTGTGAAAAATTAATGCAAGAACTTTTTTTCATAAAATTATTCATTTTTGTCACTATTAAATTTTCCTTTCATTTGTATTTGTAAATTAACAATTACTATAATTGAGGACTGTTAGGTAAGCCAAAAATTGAAAAAAAAAAAAACTATTTCCATACTAGAATTTAATTCAAACTATAGCTCAGTAAACAGAATTCTTGCTCACCATTAACAGAAATTTAATTGCATTATGAGCCAATAAGCAATCTGAAATTGCAGATTTAGCGCTACTGACTAACTCTTTCATACCAGAAAATTTGAAAAATTCATCGCCGTGGAGCAGGAAGCGAACCTGCATTTCCCGATTTCCATTCGAGCATGCTACCGTTACACCATCCAGGATGAGGAAGTCCCAAACATCCGAGTGATTTAATCTGAATAATCTCAGATTTTCGCCAGTCAAAGCGAGCCTTGCTTCATCGCAGCTCAGCTATTTAGAGTCAGGTCGATGCTTAGCAAATTCCCAGTTATTCAGGTAAACATTGTGGAAGAAATATTTCTTCTTATTATACGTGGGAAATATATCTCTATAAGCAATCTGAAATCACATATTTACTGTTACGTAACTGAAATCAAACGATCGTCTATAGAATGAAAACATGTCACCTTTCCAACAAGGAAGACGTGAAAAGTCCAACTGTCTGTCTGCATGGCGACTGTGAATCTGTTGTTTACACAGAATTTCTGTCAAAAGAGGCGACCATCTATAGTGACTCATATTGCCAAACACTATTAAATTTGTGAAATTCAATTAAGGACAGATGCCGGGGTAAGTTGAGCGAAGGTGTCATTCTGCTGCCCAACAACGCTACACAGCACGGAAAACAAAGGGAACTGCTGCAGTCATTCAAGTCGGAGGTGTGCCAACATCCACCTTACAGCCCCAACTTATCCCCATGCGGCTACCATTTGTTCGGTAAAATAAAACAGGACCTTAGTGGACAACGATTCCCAACCGATGAGGCTGTGAAAAGTGCGGTCCTTAACTAGTTGCACCAAACTGGACTTTTTCTATACAGGTATGGGAAAGTTAATCGCACGTTCCGATAAATGTTTACAGTCCTTAGGCGACTATGTCGAAAAATAAATTAATGTTGTACCTTTAAACCAACATACATCCCCTGAGTATATCTTTGTTTGATTGTTTTATTCAACAGTGTAACTAACTTTTTGATCCACCCTCATATTATTAAAGCACTTTGCTGCAATTCAGAAATCAAATTTTTAGTTTGCTTTAAAAATTAGCATCAACACTACACTTGAAAAAAGTATCAACTTACCTACTGACTATCAATTTGTCTTGTATCTTCAAGCGGAACGAAGTAAAAAATACTATTAAAAATAAACAAATGGGTCCATTGTTTTACATAAATGTACCTCAAATGTCTGTTTCAAATAGTTTGAAAGAAGGAAGTCATCACAAGCTGCAACTGTATTCAGCTTCAGATTGTTTACCCCAACTTTCCTTATGTGATAGCATATCTGCAACAAAGTTATAGATACACACAACAAAATAAATAAAGAATTCTTGCTAACCAATTGCAGTAATTAAGATATCTGTTTCAAATAGTTTGAATCATCACAAGTTACATCAAAATTATCTCAGCTTTAGATCCTCCAGTATGTGTTACAATCTGAATATTTTATGTATGAGTTGTGTCCATTATTTTCTTTACCTAAAATCTACTTTTGTAATGTTCATACCTAACTGTGATCTACTTTTTTATAAAACATATTTGATATCACATTTTGGATTAGACAACATTTCAACAGTATAAATAATTATTTCCCACACATTTCTAAAGGAATTAAGCACAATTGGTTAATTTTTCATAACACTAGGGAACTTAAACATTTTACTAACATTCTTTACTAGAAGCCAAATTTGCTCATTATAGTAAAATTAAATTTTTACTTTCAATATACCTACTATAAATGTCAAGCTAAGCACTAGTACACACACACACCAGCGCTGAGACGGGCCAAACCCGAACCGGGTGCTGGCTGCGTAATATTTACTGGAGTTCGAGCTTGGAGGGGAAGAATTTTCTTCCTTTTTCTTTTAATGTAATTTTATATGATTTAGCACACGAGGCTTTTTTTACACTTTCTAGTTGTTAAAGAGAATTCTTCAGCAACTGGGTCTAAATAGGAAGTAAGAATTCTGCAGGGCTATCCATTCCGGGCTTGGATAACAAAATACCATAGGCCATGAATTACAGGATTTCTGCCAAGGATAAGTTTTAAGAAGTATAGATAGTAGTTTACAACCTGACGGAATTTTGCTCCCTACCTCAAAGGGGCAGCTCCCTGCTAATTCTATTGAGCAACATACGACGTAGTTTGTTGTGCCTCCAGATGTTTCCTGATACACCCCCCCCCCAAAAAAAAAAAAAAAAACATTTCAGGAAGAAATGAAGGGTTAAAGAAATTATAGAAATAGATAGACATCCCTTCCCCACTCTGCAGTTGAGAAAGACATCGGTTACTTGCATGGGTAGGAAAGAGTGGAAGTCTGGAAAACTTTTTAATGCCTATAAAGGTTAATCATAGTTTTCGGGCTCGTTTGGGCTGACGTGCTTTAGGCTCGGGCTCTTAAAATTGAGCCCGAACTCAGCTCTGACACACACAGTAACACTTCAGTTAACTTCACACAGGTGTTTTTATCAAAAATTTTATGGCAATGAAGTCATAGTGGCAAGTATGAAAAATAAGAGAAATTTCCTGGAATTTTTTAGTACAGTATTAAAACGTAAACAAAAATGCTACAATATTACTGCTAACATTTATTAATCTGGAAATAAGTGACATGGAACTCGTACGGGTATGGTGTCTTTGAGGGACTAGCCAGACCCCATGACGTGAGAGAGTACAGCATCATCTTCCATGGAAAGAAAATAGTCCATAGATTTTCAAATGAATTTGGACTGATGAAATCAAAACTGCTATTAAAATGAGGACCTCTGGCCCATTTTGCTGTGAAACGGCTTGGCAAATTAAGATGCATATCTTGGGATAGGAGAATATAAAAAATGTATATCACAGGCACATTGTGTAAGACGGGCAACAACTGCACAAACAATATTAGTTCCAATTTGAAAAAAAAAAAAAGACACCACCAAAAATTAAATACAAATCTTCAGTACATAATGCCACCACCACTCAGCATCACTATGTGAATAATATGTGATGAAGCAGAAAAAAGATCGGAAATATGTTACGAGACGCTAACTGAAGTACTGCTTCCTGGTAAACAAGTTTCAAATAAAATGAAACCAAATATGACATATCTTTACTTTCTAGTTTCAAAGATAACTTTTCAGAAATGTTATCTTCATTTACTACAGAAGAAAAATACATTTCAATGCTTCAACCAACCTGGCTAAACACTTTACATGCATATAAAATATTTGATAAGTTTTAACTCTTTTTCCTATCTCAGGACTTTGTGCACACTATGCACTAAGGAAAGACACGGAAAACTAAGCGTTCAGACTTTCAACTTCTTAATTTTTCTTTCACGTGATTTCAAATAATTTCGGTTATCATGTTTGGCTTTTACTAAGTTGTTCAAGAGTATATTTTGCAGCTGAGGAGTTATGTTTTCCTATTTAGTTTTCAAGCTACTCATACACAAACATTCAACAGAAAATGAATAAAAAAATCTAAAATCAGAACTTTTTCTGTTTAAACGTATGCAGCAGATTTTGAATAAGACAAAGTTTGTCTTATACAAAATCTGCTGCATACATTACTTTGGTATGGCAAAAGTTGTAACAGTCTCCGTTTCACTTCTATAATTTGACTTGCAGCCACTAACACTGCGAAATCGTGGCATGGCAATTCCTCTAAAAATAATTATACCTTTTAATACAAGTGAAGAACTAGATATGAAATTTTTAATAGAAAGTAGTTCCCTATGTTTTGTACAGTTAGAATAAAATTGATCATGCAGTTTTTCAACATAATCTGTCCACACTGTTCAGACAGCTTTAGTAAATTCAATCAGACAAATGCTATATCACAGTTGCATTAAGTTACGAAATTAAAAAATGTCCTCTTTAATTCAGAGACACATTACAATGCAACAGTTCAAGCATTAATTTCGTAAAGAAAGGGCTAACGATTGTTGGAGATGCAAATGTTATACAAATTACGAAGGCTAATTACCTGAAAAGTTGCCCTGATTTCTGGTAATATTCAAGCTCTATGTGAATCGGCATTGGCAAAAAATATTAATTATTCTATTTGAAATAAGAATTCAACACCACAGAATAACTCACTTCTTTATACTTCACTATTCACGAGACATGAACAGATTTCAACACGTGTGAAACTAAGATCTACTCATTAAACCTATAACTATCACTAAAACTAAATAAAACGTTTACTAAGAATTAACCTTATCTTAGAAATATAAAAATACCTACCTCACAAAACTATACGTGTATCTAAATGACAATAAACGGGACACTCACTCAATACAAATAACTGTGAACAAACGATGCAATAGCTGTTCAACCGATTGACTTGGCGACAGCACTAAGTTGTGCACGTGACTATTTCACACCGTAGCCTGTCTTTTTCGTCAGCCTCGTTTGAGCCGGTATGACGTTTCATGATGCCGTTCACCACGCTGTCTTCACACACGTATGCGACCATCATGGTACATCAAGCTGAATCGTGACTCGTCAGAAAGCATGACCTGTTGCCAATCAGCGCGCCAATTTCTGTGTTCAAGACCCCATTGCAGTCAAAGGCATCTGTGCTTGAGGGTCAAAGGAATGCGCAGCAATGGGTTGCTAGCGACCAGTCCTCTGTTAAGCAGATGACGTCGAACTGTGTTGGAGGACAAGGCCCGACCTGTGACAGTGCTCCACTGCTGCGCTAATACCGTGGATGTCACTGTGCGATCGGTCACTGCTATGCGGTAGAGGTGTATGTCATCCCGTGCAGTCATGAGACTTTGCGGTCCATTTCCCGGATTTCTGTACGTCTGAGCCTCATCTGTCCACTGACGCTACGTTCGCATAACTGTACTTGCGTTTCGTTCAGTACGAGTGGCAATTTCACGGTAGGAAAATCCAGCCTTTCTCATCCCAACAATCCTTTCTCGCTCAAAGTCCGAAAGATGTTAATAATGCGATTTTCTTCGGCGACGGGGAATAGTGATGCACAAGAAACACCCTTTCGACTCTTCAATAATTGCAACATCAGATCAGATCAGATCATATGTAGAGGATTTTAGGAAGGGAGTGTCTGAACCCACGTCTTAAACAACCCTTGAAACAGGAAGCTAGGAGATTTGGGCTAGAGTGCCCGATAGAAAAGTGACACAGAAGCGAGGAAGAAAAGGGGAGGAAGACGCCCCTATTTATTACCGGGAGTGGGGCCAGCACCAGGGTCCGACGGTTTAACGTGCCCATCTGACGCACGGCGGATATTTATAGGTTCGAGCGTTCGTACCTGCTGGGATCGAACTTGAAGTTTGGCACGAGTCACGAACGTTGACTACTAGGTCATCCGCGGGCCTAATTGCAACATCTCGTTTGAGCCAGCTCTTTATACCGGACAGTTCAAAAATAAACAGGAGAATTCAGAGTGCGCTGATATGCGCCGAAACCGCATGCGCATTTTCTCTAACATTTTAATCATTTGCATGTCCCAACCTATTATATCCTGTAAGTTTTAAGCTAATACCAGGCGACCTTCATATGATGCAATTTTCATAAATAGATGTTTAAACGAATTTTGAACTTGAATGCCTGTTAAATAAATAAGATACTTCAAAAAAGAGATACAAGTAAACTCTTATTTTGCAGAAAGTTCAAATGTGGTATACTGAATAAGAAGTTACTCAGTGGAAAATAGAAATGCATGTGCACTTGTTCGGATATCGGTAAGTTACGCTGAAAAATGTGTGGCAGATCGTGTGCAGTGGCGGCCAAAATTGCTGACAGTTTTTGAAAATTTCCTGTTTTGCAACTTTGTAGGCTTATAGGGAAATGTCATGTTTCACTAAATGCAGATGTTTATATATCAGTTGAAAGAAAGCGTAATGCTGAATTCAATGCAAAAGACAGAATTCAAATATCTGTAGTACAAAAAATGTTATTCTTATTTACTTAAGTCTTAAAAACAAACGCAGGTGTGATTCAGTTAAGAAGTGGAATGTTAGAGCAAACCCTATTGGCCAATTACAGTCCTTGTTCTGGGGACCAATCAAATGGCAGTAGCTACGGTACATTATGTGTCAAATAGGGGAAAGTCAGTTTCGCTGTTTGTTCTGTAGAAAAGACGGTTATCGGTGAAAGAGACACGCAATTAGAGATTGTGTGCGTACTTTTAGTATTTTTTGAAATTTAAAGTGTACATAATAAATAAAGCAATGGCACGAAAGAAAAGGGTTGATTGGACACCCACGAAAAAAAGCAGGATTGTTGCATTAAATGAATCGGGTCTTTCCTACACTGAAATTACAAAGCAAGTAGGTGAGACAGTGACGGCATCTGGTGCACGAGAGTTGTGTTTACGTTATTAGGAAACAAAGTCACTGAAAACCAAAGCTAAAAAAGGCCGAAAAAGTGAACAAAATCGGTTGATGACAGAAGAATAAAAAGGCCGTGTATCAAGGAGGGAAGAATTTTATCTGAGTCCATCAGAGGTGAACCGGGTGTAACTGCCGTTTCTGTCAGTTCAAGAATGATAAAGAGAAGACTATCAGACATGGGGCTAAGAGGTAGAATTCCGAGGAAAAAAGCCATAGCAGAATCTACAGCAGCGCAAGAAATGCCTACAGTGGGCAAAAAGGTCACACTGAATGGATAGAAGATCAGTGAAAACAAGTTATTTGGGGTGACAAAAGTAAGGTATTCTTATTTGGTAGTGATGGGAGAAAATGGGTGAGACGTCGAGTGGGAGAAGAGACTGCATGGAGGCAAATGTAAAACACCCAACAAGCTTTATGATTTGGGTACGCATGGCAGCAGAGGATGTTGGCCGCCTTCATGTAATCGACGGCACTCTGAACACAAAAAAATGCATTGACACCATCCTGGAACTGAAACTGCTACCTTCCATCAAGGATCTCTTTCCCAACAATGCAACATTTCTTTTTCAGCAGGATTCAGCTTTGTTGTTTTATTTGAAAAAATCTACGTTATATCTGCTTTAGAACTGATTTTAGTTGAAAAATCTACGTTATATCTGCTCTTGAATGGATTTTGGTCTGCTATTGGTTATGCCGCTTATGCGGAGCCAGGAAAAGGAATATACAGATTAGTAAGCACCTGTAAGCACCACAATCCGATTTTCCTGTGTCACGTGACAATTGGTAGTTGAATGCATTTTCCGCTCGCCTGTAATTAGAGAGAATGGAGATCAGACTCTTACTCATCCACTGCTCTTCGGTTGGCAACCGGAAGTTTCACGTAGCAGACGAAACCTTTGCAGTGAAAATAACTTTACGTACTACTGCAAATGGATGGCGGGTGCTGAAGCATCACGGTGAGTAGGTCCCAATTTCCAAAATTCATTTTCACCAATTTAAACGGCAAAAATGCGTGCTGCGCAAACTGATTTAGGATAATAAGAGCACAGTAAAGTGCATAACGTACATTTCAGGAAGAAATTCTGGGTAATTATATGTCGACGCTAAACTGTACAATTACCACTTATTTTTATTTTTGCTAATTTTTAGATTTGCGGTTTACCTCCCATTATGAGCAACTCCGATGGCTGTAATCGCACGTCCATAGTTTTTAGTCACAGGCTCCATGGGAGCAGCATCGCCCACCTAGTTAAACAAGCACACTAACCACATCTCATCCGTCTTGGACAAATTATTGAGATCCGTTCATTTGCTTTTGAAGGTGCATCTTAACAACGCAGCAGATCCGTTCATTTGCTTTTGAAGGGGTGTCTGGTGACTTTCGTCAATATGTGTACTTCGAAATTCACATTATTTTGTAAATTTTAGAGGATTGAAATCTACATCTTCCTGAGTTCAAGTTCCGTTGTAACGTACCAGGAGAGGAGATGTGACGTACCTGCCAGCAGGACGCACACGACATAAAGGCAGATAGGAATCAGAACAAATGTCCGCGTAGCTTAATTGGTAGAGCAACTTATTCCGGAATGAGTGGACCCGGGTTCGAACCCCGGCGCGGATAAAAATGACGGAGAAATTCACTTCGTTGTAATGGCGCCCGAACTATCCGGATGACCCGACCGTTCAAAATCTCGCATTGGTGTGATGTTATTTCCACACCGCGAGATAGGAAAAATATGAGCAGCACTTCGAAAAAAAAAAAAAAAAAAAAAAAAGTAAGGGGGAGATGATGTAACGTACCAGGAGAGGAGATGTGACGTACCTGCCAGCAGGACGCACACGACATAAAGGCAGATAGGAATCAGAACAAATGTCCGCGTAGCTTAATTGGTAGAGCAACTTATTCCGGAATGAGTGGACCAGGGATCGAACCCCGGCGCGGATAAAAATGACGGAGAAATTCACTTCGTTATACCGTCTTTAAGCGCATGTCGTGTCAGTATACGTTTTGGTGTAATTTTAACTTTGCACAGATTTTTATTTTCAGCGAAACGTTACAACAGATGTTTGTGCGGAGCAGTCACGAAAAAAATAATTTATGCTTAAAGTACACTGTACAGCGATATCCCAATCAAGTATTCAAACGCAAATCTTCATTAACACCACGTAAGAAAAATTTCACAAAATTTTACAGGACTGAGTCATAAAGAATTTAGCAAAATTTGTTTTTAAAGATAATTGCATACTTCTGCAATTCTTGATAGGACCGCTAAGTTTAATATCTAAAGATGGGACAAATTCTATTTTTCATAGAATTCTAGAAAGGAATAACAACCGCAAAATGTATACTTATTTCAAATTTTGAAGATGACAATCCGTTTTTTGGTGTAAATAAGACAAGGATGTTAAGTCAGATAATATCCGAAAACTTGATAATTTCGTCGTCCTGGAGCGGAAATCGAATCCGCGTCTCCTAAATAGCGCCCGGGTATGAGGATGTAGCAGACACGTGACTCTCAGCATGGCAACGAGCCTTAGTAACGTAAGTGAAGGACAACCAGCCCCGTTGAAATGATGGCGTCTTACTTTGAAACTTGTTTTTAGAAATGGTGTGTTGTTCCGAGTGCAAAATGTTAAAGAGATTGAAGGAAAAGATCTTTTTGTGCTGAATGCAAGCATCTTCGAAGGTGATGCGAAAAGATAGTAAATATTTTCGATTACTTCATCTTTGGTTGAAGTGCCTTTACCGCAGAACAGTTCGAGGCATAAATAAATTTCGAATCATATAACAATTTCTCGTCGTCGGTATAAAAAAGATAGGTTTTCTTTCTTTCCAGGAAGCGCTGATTTTGGATAAAACTCCTCATTGAAAGGTTCTATGCCTTTTTGAGAGTTGAACTCTTCAACAAAAATTGCCTTTCTAAGCTGTGGGAAACGATTTCCAAATATGAGTAAAATCTTTTTTTTTTTTTTTTTTCGTAAAATTGTGGTGAAAAAACAAAATAATTTTGCTGGGATTTGTGCCCTATAATCTATTTATCCGTAAATAAATTTAGCAGCATAACACCGGCATGTAAACAGACCTAGAAACCAAAAAGAATTTTATTTGGACAATAATTTTAGCCATTATTTGCATTTTTCCGCAAAATTGTGATTCAGCTCCAGCCTCCAGGTAAAAATCCAGGTGTACTGAAAATAGAATCAACGGTAGTTTAGGGATAAAATATCACATAGAACAAAGTAGTAAACTAAAAAAACCCCAACACCGACAGCCAAATAACCTTAAGAGTGAAAAGCCGAAAACTCGCAAAAAAAGAAAAAGTGAGTCAGGGGAACTGTGTGCTAGAGCTCTAAAAAATACAGAAGAGCCAGAGCTCAGGTTTGCTAACAAATTAACTTTTAACCCTATAAAAAGTTTCAACACCCTCTAGATAAACCAGTAACCTACTGCAAAGAAGTCCCTGGAGAAAAAAAAAGAAAAGAAAAGAAAAAGAAAAAGAAAAAGAAAAAACGTGCACAAAAATGCCGATTGGGGACCGAAGGGTATATTTAAGAAATATTTTGACTAAGAGACAAGCTCTAAAAGGTGTTATATAAGAAAATAGTCAGTAGCAATAAAACCTACGCAAAAAAAAAAAAAAAAAAAAAATAACCAGCCAACACCTTTAAAATTCAACTTAAAAACTTTGAATCAACGAATGAAACGCCTGGCCCAATAAGTGCAAGCACTGCACTCCAATAGCGTTTGAACAAGTAAAAGATAGATTATCTGCTTTACCAGAAATTACTAATTTACGGATAAAACTAACGTTTAAAATGTTCTCTGCCTTTGAAGAGTCTAACTCTACAATAAAAAGTGTTTTCAAAGCTCTGTGAGTGATTTCCTTTTTTTGGCATATAAGCGCATTTTTTGGGTACTGCATTCACAAAGATCAGCTAGTAGCCTGAAAAAAACTTACGGTCTCGGTTTCCTCTATTACCGCAATTCATATTGCCACAAAATCTAGGCATTTTGGCTTCAAAATTTTATAAACACCAACCGCAAATGATTGCACTTTACACACTAAGTGCAGGACAGCCAGCTATGCTTGTCTTTCAGGAACTTGCAGGGACTGTTGCCACTTCACTGAAACTTCTCGATGACGTCACGTGCTACGTCCTCATGGACCTTATTCACTTCACATTGCATCATGGGAAATATATGTTCAGTGGCTGTGGACGAGCAATGGACTGTCTACATCCGTTTTTTCATTGCGCAACAAGGAATGCGTTGCAGGGGTTCAAGAAATTGCGATTTTTCATATATTTATCAACGAAATGCCTAACTTTTGCTCGTCGTATGGTTTTGCTAAGAAGTGCTGCCACTTAAATTGTATAGAAGAAAAGATAGCTTTTCATAAGTTCTCTCTGAAAAGATCGGTAACTGTAAAAGGAATGGCCGAGTAAAGTGAAACGTGATGATTTCCATACCAAATAATGTGCTACCCACTTTAACTAAGAAGGTTTTTAAATTTCGTGACACTATGAGTCAAAAGGCAATTAAAATCAGTTAGTGTTCCTTCGAATTCTAATCCCCCCCCCCAAAAAAAAATGGGAGAAGCAGAAAGCTGATTGCATATTTGAATCGGTAAGTTGTGAATTCTCCCAAAGAACGAAGCATATGTATATTTTTTCTTTTATTTAATGTTACGCATTCATTTTATTTTTAAGTAGATTGACTAGCGTACCAGTGAGAAATTTTTTAGTATTTTTTTTTAACTTTAGTATTTGTTTCCATATTACATATTTGGGATGTAAGGTCAGGTGATGCGTAACATCACAGCCTCACCTTGACAAGCGTCAACCCCGCCTTTTCGTTGTGCATCCTGTTCCCACTAAAGGGACTCTGACGACCTCCAACAGCGGTATAACTATACCATCGGGATTAGAGGAACCACATTGGAAAATGTCTTTCAATCACTGAACTGGGAAAACAAAAGGATAAAGATTAATAGAGATTATCTAACCCACCTTCGTTTTGCTGATGACGTAGTCATTTTTGCAACTACCCCATCAGAGCTACAGAGTATGATCCAGGAACTTGCTGACAAGAGTAAAGAAGTTGGATTAAAAATGAACTTTCAGAAGACAAAAGTGAGGTACAATGCTTTTACAAGAAATGAAGATTTATCGATTGATGGAGAAAAGCTGGAGATAACGGACACGTACGTTTATCTTGGACAGCAGATATCAAGTGAGGGTCACATTGATGAAGAAATTAATCGGCGTACAAAACTTGCCTGGAGAGCTTTTGGAAGAAACAGCATAATTTTCAAGAGCAATATGCCATTATGTCTTAAAAGAAAAGTGTTTGATCAATGCATCCTTCCAGTGCTTCCGTATGGTGCAGAGACGTGGACCTAAAGAGACATACAAAGGCTGCAGACAACTCAAAGATGCATGAAGGGTGCATGCTTGGTGTAACCAGGAGAGATAAGAAGAGGAACTCGTTGATCCGAAAAATGACAAGAGTGGAAGACATCATGATCAGAGTTAAATCCCTGAAATGGCAATGGGCTGGACATACTGTCAGAAGGACAAACCATCGATGGACAGCCGAAATTTTAGATTGGATTCCAAGGGACAGGAAAAGACCCAGAAGAAGACCACATGGAAGATGGGTGCATGGAATTCGAAAGTATGCAGGAGTGACATGGAGGCGACTGGCACAAGACAGACCGTTGTGGAGGAAACTTGGGGAGACCTTCATCCAGCAGTAGATTGATAATGGTTGACAATGATGATGATGATTACATATTTGACTGGGCTTCTAAACATTTTGTTTTGAATTTGAAAAAACAATTTCCTAGGTTTATGTTTCAGACGTTTTGCCTATGTATGACAATAAGAACGTGAAGATTTAATATGCCGTGTTTGAGAAATGCTTCATTAAAAACTCTACCTTGACTAATGGCGATATTGTTCTTCATCATTTGAAATAAACATCGAACACAAAATTGGTTTGGGATATTTTTGTAACCTTGATATGTTTTTCTAAGAAATTGATTTCTCCTTCCTGCAGCTTTATTATTTCATTGGCATACTCCAAGACATTATAATTTTAAATATCGGCCAACAGTAAGAGGTAATCTAATAACAACATTAATTCAGTATTTTTTTTTTTTTTTTTTGATTGGAGGTTTAACGACCACCGTGAGCAACTCAATGGGCTAGAAGCAGTCGCCCGTCCCTAATTTAAGGGTCACTGGTTCCAGGGAAGGGAGAGAGCCAGTGCCGTAAGACAAACACAACATCCATGCCTGACCGGGATTCGAACCCGGACCCCTTACGGACGAATGATCAGAGGCCAACGCCTTAGACCACTGCGCCACCGGGGCGGCTAATTCAGTATTCAACAGCCATCTTGCTCCGCAGAAATCAACTTCTGACGTCACATGAATAAGCCCATAGCCCATCGACAATAACAACAAAACAGTTTCATCGACATATGCATGTATTTAACGGAGAAGTAAAAAAAAACAACAACCAATATTATTATTTTGGTTAACGACTACTGGTTTCAGGGAAGGGAGAGAGTCAGTGCCGGAAGACAAGAAGTGAGCACAACTTCCATGCGACCATGCCTGACCGAGATTTGAACCCGGATCACGGTGCCCGTTCCTAATTTAGGGCCACTGCCTTCAGGCAAGGGAGAGAGTCAGCACCGTAAGACAAACACAACATCCATGCCTCACAGGATTCGAACCAGGACCCATCTCGGTCGAATGATCAGAATTTCATAAGATCTTCATTCACTTCAAGTAAAAAGGTTAAAAACCTCTGTACCAATATTTATGGTATATACTGTACAATCAGAAGCCATCGCTCAGACCACTGGGGCGGCCGTTTTGTACATGACCTCTTCCTCTTATAGTTTTAATTTATTGATCTTTGGTTGCGTGTTTGGCAACACTGATATTGGTAGTAAACTGCGGCCGGTCCATGTGCTTGCATGTGCACTATGCACATGTTTTTTCCTGTTAGTCAGGACTCGGGTTGTGTAGAATATTTTCACCCCTGGTGTAGTGTGGAGTAAGATTGTGTTAAAATGGTGAAAAATAAGTGGAAAGATTTGCCTAGACACCCGAAAGGCAGTTATGTTCAGAGTGAAAGTTATGGAGCCGTGCCAAATTCACAAGCCGAGGTAAATCATTACAGCGTAACTTTATGTAAAAGTAAATCCTTCCAATTTCTGCTGTACGGCTTTAGTTCTCTCCTACACATATTCCTTCCCTATACATTTATTAACCAGTGTGTTCCTTAAAATAGCCCCCCCCCCCTTTTTTTTTTTTATGAGGTAGATTTTCCATTAAGGTAATTTTCAAATTGGTGATACTTCATGGAGGTGGCGCAGTGGTCTAAGGCGCTGGCCTATGATCATTCGTCCGTAAGGGGTCCGGGTTCGAATCCCGGCCAGGCATGGATGTTGTGTTTGTCTTAAGGCACTGGCTCTCTCCCTTCCCTGGAACCAGTGACCCTAAATTAGGGACGGGCGACTGCTTATAGCCCATTGACGTTAAACCTCCAATCAAAAATAAAAAAAATAATAAAAAACTTCATGTTTGGTCTGTATTTAAATTGCGTTGTTTTTGCTAATATATTAATTGACTTTTGATTTATTACTATTTTGAGTTAGGCGTATTAAAAGTTAAGTATTATAAGTGAAATTTTTTGTGTCTGTAAATTTAAAACAGAAATTAACCAGGCTGTTGTTAGTTTTCATTCCAAATTAATGTGACTTGAGAAATATGTAGTACAAGTGTTAATTTGTACCATATGGTAAATAACATAATGGGCGATTTAAATGTAGTTGTCTCTAAGGGTTAAATATAAAATTAATGTTATAAGTGCCTCCCAAGTGGCGCAGGCAGTGGTGTAAGCGGCAGTGGTGTAAGCGATGGCCAGAGTTGTGTAAAAATAAAATTTATCTGCGTACACAACCATCGAAACAGAAAACTTGCTGCAAACCCGTGAAGATCGAACCAGGATAACAAAACGATAACCTAATTTTAAAAAATTAATAAAACAATAAATTAATATTAGAGCATTACAGATTCTAATGAGAACAAAATAAGTGCATTACAATTGAATGTGTAGCAATGTGTGTGAAATGGAACTTTATGGCAAAATATTAAGATTAGACTATGAACCTCGTAAAAACCAGCGACTAATTAAAGAAAGTTTTAATATCCAGAAAAACAGTTCCATTAATGAACCTTCAGAAATTATAAATAGCATTTTCAACAACTTAATTAAAAAATAGTAAACTTACAAAAAAAATATTTTGATTTAAAAACTGGCAACTGCAGGAGGAACCTGGCAATAAAACTGAAACTCTTTCTGTGTAAACAAAACTTTTGATACAGTTCTTATACATTGAGAACAAGCCTTAATAAAATCTCGAAGCTAGAAATGTCTGTAAAAACAAAATTTAGTAGATGTGAAAAATAATTGAAAGTTCTTCAAAAGAAAATAGAATTAAATGTTAATCTGAGTAAAGTCTTGAGTACAGCCATTCAGGAAACCTTGGAGATCATTACCAGCAGCGATACTTGCAATGATGGTGTCTCACTCGAGTTGCCACAAATTTGGAACCAATGTGATGCCTCGTAAATGAATATAACATCGCAACTATTTATTGTCAAGTTTCTGCGTTCAAATTGTTAAGCGTTCTATTTTTCAGTTTGCAGTTTTTGTCTAACTTCCTTGAAAAAGCCATCTGGTTGATGTGCGAAAGCTTGGAAGCGCTTATGTGTTTATTTCCTACACCAATAAATAGGATCACTAGTATTACCAAATAGCCAATATTTTTGCCAAAACTTTTTTTCCGTTGTGAAAACGATTTACCATTTTTTTCTTGCAAATTTCAAAGAATGCAATTGGCAGCGTGATCCCTGCTCATTTATAAGGCATAGATGCGCAAATTTTCCATAAAGTGACCTGCTTACGTGTAAATATGCTTTACATAATGCCCATCACACAATTTTGGATAGCTTCAGAAATCTGGTGTTTTCATAAATCTGCTCCAGTCTCATTGATGCCAGATTTTCAAGGTTTCACTGTATTCCCTTTTTGTGCTCTTAAAAAAGATTAGTTGGTGCTCTCTGCCATTTATGGTTTCTGTACAGTTTAAAAAAAAAAGCAAGAAAGCTGTCTGCACATGATTTCCCCCTCTCTGTAGTGGCCATTTTGGCTTGTAAATCCAAAATGGAGATGTTAAAAAAATAAACTTCAGCTTTGAACTCTCAAAATATGACTTTTCAGAAGGACGAAAAATGAAATTTCTTGAAAATGTGTCAGCCACCACCCCTGGGTGATTTTTATACAGAATTACCCTGCTATGTGATAGGACATGTGGACAGTATGTTTCTGCACCCCTCAAATGCTGTTATGTTCTCAGATTCCACCTATAAATTTTTCAGGATTAAAAGAATAATGGCAAATATCAATATTTTGTGTTTTAAAACCAGGGATACAAGTTTTTTTTTCATGATCTGCCTATTTTTGTCAATGTTAAAAAACCTAATCAGATCTTAACATTGAAGAGATTGCCAGAATGTGCCTATATGCCATTGGGTTCTATGTACCAATATAGACTTTGAAAGTTGAAACCATCAGTCCTTATACATCCATGTAGGTTCATTTGAAATCAGTGTTTAAGAACATGATTTGCAGGGCTAGTGATACTTAAAAATCATTACTTAAGATATTCTGTAGATTTGTGTGGCATTAAACATTTGGCTTGTGCTTTGTATGTTTATAATTCTCTGTATCTATTAAATATGTTTTGTAAACTTGTTAGATAAAAACATTAATTTTTTTGCCATTTACATTTAATAGGTTTTGCAAGACATCAGCAAGGCACATGTTGATTCATTCAATTTTGTTTTGCATCAAGGAATTAGTAAGGCTGTTCAGGTAAAGTTGTTTGAGTTGCCTGATGCTTCAGGATGATAATTATTATTGTGTTTACTTAATATATTGTGTACTTATTAGATGATAATTATTATTGTGTTTACTTAATATATTGTGTACTTATTAGAGTAGCAAATACTGAATTAATGTTTAAGTTATGTAAAATTAAGAATGCAAAATGAGAGTTTTTAAACTAGACCTCTTCTTTTTCAGCCAATGCTTTGGAGCCACCCTGGTGGCTGAGTGGAATGAGATGTTGGCTTCTAATCATGTCTGAGATGGGTCTGGGTTCAAAGTTCGGTGAGGTGTATACGGTGTCTTATGACATTGGTTGTCTTCCTTCATTCGAACCAGTTGCCTTAAATTAAATTTGCAAGGGAGAGTTCCTAATTTAGGTTGAGAGACCCGAACCAACAGCGCTATGCGCCTTTTAGCAGGTGAAAGAGAATCTAAGAGAGTTAGTAGCAGATTGCCCCGATAGAATAGCACGAAAGAAAAGTATGGAAATATTAGAGCACAAGGAGTAAACGGTTTCCCGTTATGTAGTGAAGTTGTAAGCTGCCCTACATACTTACCTGCAACAACAAGCCATTCCGAGCGATATTTCTCTCCGCAGAAAAATGCCCGGTACACCGCTGCCACAGATGAGAACATAAAGGACAGGTGACTGCTTATGGACTTGCTTAGTCATTAAACCCCCAGACAAAAGCTTTAGAAGGGAAACATTTCAGTTGCCAGAGTCTAAATCACTGTTTCATGAGATTGAGAACAAACAGATTTTCAGATGATAGGGATTATTGGAGGGGCAGTCTGAAATGCAGTTATTGGAAGAAAGATAAATTTTTAGATTTTGACAGTAATTAAAAAATCTTTGATATTTCCATTTCTGATGGTTTTCTTCATTCAAAAATTAAGCCTTTTATCACAGCATGAAATTGTCTCCCATCAAACAAAGGGAATGTTAAGAAAAGTCATCAAAAATTTAGGTAAATCATTTTTAACCCTACTATTTTAGTCACTTGCATAAATGGCAAGCCTAAGTTAAATTCTAATATAATTAGATGTGTATATTTTATAAAATTTATCTTGTACAACACAAATTTTAGTTTTTTTTTTTTTTTTTTTTACGGAGCACTACGTCTAACTCCGTGGATTGTATGGGGTGACTTACGACTGATCACTGTGACAAAAATAGATCCCAATTAAAATCACTATAGCATTAAAAATATGTGCCGCACATTAATCGTGTTAGTGTATAAGTAAACGGCACAGTCCAATTTGCGTGCTGCATAATACATCTTTCGCACGCTGCTCCCTGTGCACGAGGGAGATAATGCAATATTTCTGGGTGTGCCTCCGCATTTGACTCAGTCTATCTAGAACATTTTGCAGTGTAGTGGTTTAAACTGAACATTTGAAATTTTTTCTTGTGAACCGCGGTTTATCTGGACAACAGTGAGTGCAAAAAACGACTGTGCATTGTATCGTTTTAAAGCTCTCGATGAGATCTATTCAAATATATATAAAGAACATATCGCAGTGGTTTAAACTAAAACATTTTCAAATTGTTTTCATGTAAACAGGTTAACGTTTTTGACAATACCGCAGAATGAACGCAAGCAAAAGTGGAAAAAAATCAAAACGAGAGGCGAGGGCAAGTTATGAGGAATGTAAGAAGCTAGGGGTCAATCCAGGTTTTTAAAGATGATACTTGCTGCCCCAGTGGCGCAGTGGTCTAAGCGATGGCCTCTGATCATTCGTCCAAAAGGGGTCCGGGTTCGAATCCCGGTGAGGCATGGGTGTTGTGTTTGTCTTACGTCACTGGCTCTCTCCCTTCCCTGGAACCAGTGACCCTAAATTAGGGACGGGCTACTGCTTATAGCCCATTGAGTTGTTCACGGTGATCGTTAAACCTCCAATAAAAAAAAAAAAAAAATGATGCCCACTTTTGTGAAATTTTGCCAATTTTTGTGAAATTTGCTTGTTTTTGTGTTTAGAGCAATTTTAATCCTCTAACTATTCTATGAAATTATTTATTTCAGTTATTTTGTAATTATTAGGAATAAAATAAGATTAAATTAAAAATTAATCTTATTTTATTCCTAATTGTGGTCCACGCTTCCTGGGTTTGCAGGAAGTTTTCTGATTTGATGATCGTGCATGCCGGGGCTGAAAATATATGTTCCAGATCTAGGAGACAGTTCAAAAATTTAGGTGCCAGTAGAAGCAAATTTAAATTTTAAAGAATCACTCTCAAAAGTAATTTCAAGATGATGGAACAAAAAGTTGTAGTGTATTTTTCTTCCTGTCATTTTTTTAAACCCAAATCACTTACTGCTAAATAACTCCAATTTAGTCCATTACCCCCCCCCCTCCGCCGCATTTTTCTAGTTGGCACTCTCAAAAAATTTAAATTTTAGATTTTCATGTTATTTAAGTATAATTTATTGAAATTAAATTTTGCACATATAAGCTCAAAGTATCTTATTTTCCTTCCTATAATCCGGGGCAGCATTATAACTCACAGGCTATGTAAATAAACAAATTCTTCCACATAACCTGCAGCGAGAATAAAAAATTCTTACGCGTAATTTGCGGTGGCATTTCGTAAAATTCAGAAAAACACAATTTTTCCATCATCTAATCCATGTTGACCTATCCACAGACCATGAAATTCAGAAATAAAGTATCGGCACCTGTTATGTTGACCCTGTAGCAGAATTTCCGACAGAAAAGTTGTGATTCATACGATGACAAAAATTCCAAAGACGTACAAAAAAAAAAAACTCATTTCTGAAAATATTTCTCAAAAGCTGAAGGAAAAACAAAAGCCTTAACACTAATGTGATTAATGCAACAAACTAACTAATGCGATTTGGAAAGTGATTACACTACCACGACAGCAACAATTACGTGGTGTGGTGCACGTGGCTCAGCGTGCTTTCCAGATCCAGAGCACTTATTAGCCTGGCCCGCTGAGCTATTCCACTCTACGTAATTGAGCACAAAATATTTTCTGTCAAAATGCTTGGGGGAAAAAAAAATGAAGAAAAAGCCATATTTCCATTTCTTTGCAACTCTCAAACTTTGTACTGCGCTACTTTTTTTTTTTTGCTACTGTTAGCACATTTTTCATACTTATCTAAAATCACCTACTAGCTGTCCTGATGCGATGTGGAAAAGTACCATAACTTTTTTTATACTGTGTATTACCTGCAGAACCTAAAATTTTAACTTTTTAACTGATAATTCATGGATTATACGACAAAAGTACAGTATTTACTGCAAATTACATAACTTGAAGCAAAAAAATAAAATAAAATGTACTATTTGTCTTACTCTGCTGGCTCTCTCCTTTCCCTGGAGCAAGTGGCCCTAAATTAGGGTCTGGCAACTGCTTATAGTCCACTGCTTTGCTCATGGTGGTTGTTAAACCTCCAATCAAAAGAAAAAAAGCCCACCTGTAGCGTCGCACCTGTTTTGGAACACCATATTTGCCAATAATGAGAACTTATGATATTTACCACGTAATAGTAGACTGTTGTACTACCCTTCACAGACAAGTTGCTTTCTAGTCATATCTGGGTTCCAAAACCATTCCGCTGAAAGTTTGCAATATTTTCCCCTTATACCATCTGCTCATTCTCTTATAAACATTTTCTGCCTCTGACAAGGCAGATACTAGACTACCTGCTGCAAACCCTAAACTTTCAGCATGCAGTTGACCTGTGTATAGCATATTACTGAAGATGTTCATATGAGTATGAATGAGAGGCAAAAATTTCACTGGGACTTAAAATCTTTTGCTTCCACCAAATGATTAAATACTATACAAATGGTTATGTGGACAGCAGAGTAACAGACCTGTTCACCAAAGTCTCCTATTGTGTGAGCTAGTCATACTTTTTTTGTTGGTGCTGCTTTTTAAGGTCATTTGTCCAGTTTTCAAACATGTAGGCCTTCCTCTACCCATGTATGCTACATTGAGCAGAATATGGATACCTCGCAGATGATTTATTTAACATCTGTCATCTCATATGCCTATTCCCCATCCTCTCTTGAAGTCTGCAGGTTAGACATGTGGTAGCAGTTTGGCCTTTTGGTATTAGTCACCAAATTCAGTTAATTTTAAATCAGAAATTTCAACAAGTTGAAGATTTTTTATGCTTAAAAAAAAGGGGGAATTTTGACTAGAATTTTTTATAAATTGTACTGTAACTGTGGGAGCCATTTTCCAAAGGATTTCTATTTATACAGGTGTTAGTCATGTTATTGGAGGGTCCATGAGGTAGTGACAGCAGGGGTCTCTGGATTCATTTTTGGGGGATGGGTTCCATTTAAACTCAGGGAGGGTCGTACCATCATGGTCTCAGATTTCTCTAAAAAATTAAGGGGTGTTCCTTTACTAAAATAAGGAGACCCATATTTTTTTCTTTTGGCAAGAAAAATTCTCCCTTCGAGATAGAGGGTTTCAAATCTTGCACTGTCAAACAAACTCTTTAGAAAATGGTTATTTTTCCTGACTCCAGCGAGTCATTGCAGTGGAATTAAAAAAGATAACTTGTTCTGCTATTTTCTATTACATTGTGTGTATAACATATAAAAATATGCTAGTATTTTTTACACATCATGATTAAAATTTTAAAAAATTGCAAACTTCGTGATTTTTATTTATTTATTTATTTATTTTTTTCTAGAATTTTTTTAACAGGTTCGGATGGAGTTTTTTCTATACTTGTTTTTTTTTGTTAAAGACATACAAGTGTGCACTTTATTTGCAATTTTTTATATACCTGTGAAACTTGACTCCAGGCTCCGACTGCCCCAGGGATCCTACTCTTTCCAAAAAACATCTACGACCTAAGTAAGGGTACCATGAGATAGTATACCAAATTTGGTGGTTCTGAATTAAACTGTAGATTTTACAGAAATTTTGTGTGGGGGCCCCTAGACCCAGCACTCCAACCCCTTCCGTAAACCATCTATGGTCTAAGTTAGGGTACCATGAGATAGTATACCAAATTTGGGGGTTCTAAATTGTATTCTGTAGATTTCACGGAAGTTTTGTGTGCCCCTCCCCCTTGATCCCTGGCTCCCACCCCTTCCAAAAACCATCTGTGGTCTAAGTTAGGATACTATGAAATAGTATACCAAATTTGGTGGTCCTAAATTGAAAACTAGATTTTACGAAAATTTTGTATGGGGCCCTGATCTCTTCCAAAAACCGTCTATGGTCTATATTAGAGTACCATGTGATAGTATACCAAATTTGGTGGTTCTAAATCGAAAACTAGATTTTATGAAAATTTTGTATGGAGACACCTTGACCCTGGGCCCCGACCCCTTCCAAAAACAGTCTACGGTCTAACTTAAAGTACCATGAGATAGTATGCCAAATTTGGTGGTTCTAAATTTAAAACTGTAGATTTGTATAGTAGATATACAAACAAACAAACAAAAACCCACTGGAGAATGAATCTAGGAAATTTTGCAGGCATGGCAGTAGAGATTAAAATGTGCTATTTGGGATGTTTTCAAATATTCAAAGGTAAAATGTATTTTTTCTTTCTCCAGAACCTCTGGCCAGTAGAAATGGAACTTCCAAATAAGGATCGTGTGCAATTTCAAATAAAGGTATGTTGGATTTTAATATGCATTTTTGTTTTTAAGATATTTTCCTTTATCTAATGAGTTTGTGCAAAAGGTGAAATGTTCTGATGCATTATTTTTTCTCTCCACAACATGTTATGTTTCCTGCCTAAAAAACACGTCTTTTCTAAAAAAGATCGTGCTTATGTTACCGGTTTGTCCGCCCGCCCGTCTGTACCCACCATATCTTTGCAACTGCCGCCCCGGTGGCGCAGTGGTCTAAGCGATGGCCTCTGATCATTCGTCCGAACGGGGTCCGGGTTCGAATCCCGGTGAGGCATGGATGTTGTGTTTGTCTTACGGCACTGGCTCTTTCCCTTCCCTGGAACCAGTGACCCTAAATTAGGGACGGGCGACTGCTTATAGCCCATTGAGTTGCTCACGGTGGTCGTTAAACCTCCAACAAAAAAAAAAAAAAAAATATCTTTGCAACTATTAGTCCGATTTGAAAAATTCTTTTTGCTTTGGGAAGCTTGAAATATGCGAATGATGATCCTCCATTTCATTTTTTTTACGATGTACGATTTCGCCACTAGAGGGTGTAAATGCAGATGTCGAATTCAAAAATACGTTTTATTCCACATTTGCTTCTAAACATCCGATTGAAAAAATTCTTTTTATCTTTCGATTCCATTTATGTCAGAGTATTTTAGATATAGTTACTTTTTCAAATTACGCATAGATTTTCTGCTGGGGGGCGTAAAAGTAAATTACATTTTCCCCGATAATTCTTCTTCTAAAACTCCGATTGCCGCCCCGGTGGCGCAGTGGTCTAAGGCGTTGGCCTCTGATCATTTGTCCGAAGGGGTCCGGGTTCGAATCCCGGTGAGGCATGGATGTTGTGTTTGTCTTACGGCACTGGCTCTCTCCCTTCCCTGGAACCAGTGACCCTAAATTAGGGACGGGCGACTGCTTATAGCCCATTGAGTTGCTCACGGTGGTCGTTAAACCTCCAATCAAAAAAAAAAACAAAAAACAAACTCCGATTTGAAATTTTTTTCTTCAGCGGATACACCTCCTGATGGAAAATCGTTTGCATCTAATTTCTAATTTTTGGTAAATAATACTTTGACCACCAGGGGCGTAAGTGTTAATTTTTGCTTCTGACTTATTTGCCATAAAATCTGAGCTTCTAAAATATCGATTGAAAAAATTATTTTGTGTACTGATGCCACTCACATCGATAAACCTTTTCGGAATATTTTCTTAAAATATTCCAGTTTCTCCGCCAGGGGATGTAGATGTATATCTTATTTTTGTCAATATCCCTACTTCTAGGTGTCCGATTTGAAAAATTCCTTCTTTGTTGGATAGTGTTTTCAGTGTGACATGTTTTTCATATAATTTCAAAATTTTCAAGTAATTCATAAACTTTCCGCTAGGGGGCATACAGGTAAAAATTGTTTCCCCCTATCTAAATCTCAGATTTGAAATATTCTTTCTGCACCAGAGACAGCTGCTGATGAGAAATCATAATTTCTAATTTTTGAAAAAATGGTTTGGCCACCAGGGGGCGTAAATCTTAATTTCCGCGTCTGATGTATTTGCAGCAAAATATGAGCTTCTAAAATCTCGATTGCAAAAAAGTCGTTTGTTGACTGATACTACTCATGTCGACAAACCTTTTAGAAACATTTTCATCTTAAAATAATGCATGGTTTCTACGCCAGGGGCGTATATCTATATCCTATTTTTGTCAATATCTCTACTTTTAGGAGTCAGATTTGAAAAATTTCTTCTTTGTTGGATAGTGTTTCAGATGCGAAATGTTTTTCCTATAAATTCAAAATTCTCCAGTAAATTGTAGACTTTCCGCTAGGGGGCACAAAGGTAAATTGCGTTTTCTGTGTTATTTCTGCTTCTAAAATTCCGATTTGAAAAATTCTTCCTGTATCGCATACAAGACCTGATGGAAAATATTTTTCACATAATTTCTAATGTTTGGTAAAGATCCAGACTCACGGTCGCCAGGTCGCCACTGGCGATAAACTTCGTCGTGGCGACTAAAAAAGTTTGATTAAATCGCCAATTCTGGCGACCCTTGTCAGTACCAGGAAAACAAAAAAAAAATAATAATCATTTTATTTACATTGTGCTGTACGGAAGAAAAAAAAAAAGTTTAAATTTGTACCAAACTCACGTTTTTGAAAAATTTTTACTCCAAATGTATGAAAATCGCACGTACAGAAGCTATTCTGCTTGAACAGCAGAAAAAAGGCGAGGGCGTCGCATCGGTTTTTGATCACAAAGAATGTGCCAAGCAAGTATGATTGGCCATCGTGGGAGAAAGAGTTCTCAAGGTTGGTGGGGGTATTTAAACTTCTTCCCTTTAGGGAAGTCATACTGGGAGAAATTTTAATTAAAAAAAAATCTTCAATTTTTTAAATAACCGAATGCAAATTTTACGGCAACCGAGACACACCAAACTAAACTTCCATGTGAAATTTCATCAAAATCCGATTATAACTTTAGAAGTTAGGCATTTCTTTTTATTTTTTATGAATGTTCGCTGAAAGCCTGCATAATCCATACTCTCTCGCTACCGTCTCCAGTGCCGAATTTAGCATGCACCTGCAGGCTTTTGAGCAACACAAAGCAGCCAGCTAAAAAGAAACAATTTATTTTACGAATTAATACTGACCGCGTTTTCCATCCGCTTCCCGTGTTCACTTTAAAAATAAAATAAAATATAACCACAGCAGTGAGGAAACCGGTCCCCGCCAGCTTCCTTTCCCCTCCCAGCTTCCCTTGCAATGTACATCGACGGACGGAGATACTATAATGCAAGCTAAGCTCCATGTTAACATTCATTCTTAGTGGCAGTCTGGGTCTGCTGTGCATTGCCCAGTTTTTTTATTTGTTTGTTCAGAATCATAGAATGTCTTCGAAAAGAACAAGAAATGATTTATTTGCTTTCTTTACTAAAATCCCTGAATTAAATGAAAGTTGCGAAGACGTACATAGTAAATCTAAAATATTCCAATTAGAAAAAGAATTGCCGTTTGATAATGTTCATCCTGATGACAGAAACAGCGCAGCAGCTGCATCATTATCTTCAACTGATCCAGATAAGGAAATGCTGGAAACTGGAGGTGGAGCTTCCAGCAATCTACATCAAAAGAAAGTAAGTGGTCTCGATATAGGACAGTACGTTGGTGTTCATCTAAGCGATGGAAAAAAGTTAAAGCTTTTAGACAATTGCTAGACGCCAGATTCATCATATTCTTTTCCTGTTAACGATAATGAAAAAAAAAGAAAATTCCAGTACAATGGTTCGAAAGATTCCCATGGGTATGTTATTCAGCAAAATTTGATGGTGCATTTTGCAAAAATTGTGTGCTGTTTTCAAAAGAAGCAGGTCGTCAGGGGAACCAAAAATTGGGCAAATTAGTTTTATCTCCATTTAAGCAATGGAAACATGCCATAGAAGTATTTACTGCACATCAGTTGTGCAATTATCACAGACACAGCTGCTTAACCTCAGAAGAATTCGAGAAATTGATGAAAGGACAAAAGTTCAATGTTGGTGTTCAATTGCACCAGAGCAGAAATAAAGAAATTGAAAAAAATAGGAAAAAATTACAGTCTGTAATTAAAACAGTCTTTTGTGGTAGGCAGTCTCTCGCACTGCGTGGACACCGAGATTCAGGAAGTATTTCATGATGCGAAGAAAAGACTGAAAATGAAGGCAATTTTAGGGCTCTGCTACGTTTTCGGGCTGAATCTGGTGACACCAATTTGTTTGATAAATCATAATCTACAACAATTTCTAGCAAATACACCAGTCCAGATGTAGGGGTGGAAGCTCATTATGTTAATTAATGGCTCCTCGGCCAAACACCCACTGGCTTCCAGCGCTGATCAAAATTTCCCCACAGCAGGAAGGAAAACCATTTATAAGGTTCGTTGTCTAGAGACTGTCTATCAACGGTAGTTGAAGACAGCCCGGCGTTCTTTCTCTCCCAGCTTTACTATAAATCTGCTATTCAGGAGAGGGGAAGTAAAAATAATGGCAAGACACTACAAGCATGAATTCACTCTCAAGCTTGTTGCAAACTTAACAAAAGAATTTAATCAAAAGAAAATTGTTTCGGCAGCTATTGTTCCTTGACCTCGAGTTCCTGTAACTGCAGTTCCACGTGAAAATGATCCGGGTATCTAATTATTCCAGAATACCCTTTCCTGCCAATACTCTTTGCCCGTTCTTTTTCTATCACCGACGTGAAAGGTTTCAATCGTCGTAACCTTCCGTTCGTCTCTTTTCCTTTGTTCCAGAAGCTATGCTTTGTGTTCCGTCCCCAAACACATGTTCTCTCCAAATGCTTTCTCCGAACGTCGTTCCAGACACACGTGTCTGATTCCAACTACGCTGGCTTTCCCCGTGCTCTAACTGGCACGTTCTATCACGAACTTTCCTTTACCCAGTGCTAACTCTCAGCACTATACAACCATCCACAGCACATGCTGTCGTCAACTGTTCTCCACGCTCGCTTCCCGTCGACTGTCTCTCACGCTCGCTTCCCGTCGACTGTCTCTCACGCTCGCTTCCCGTCGACTATCTCTTTTTCCTTCCACTCCTATCCTGAAGTTTTCTCCCCTTACTTCATTAGCCTTCTGATTGGCTCCTACCTCACTCACCTGAGGCTCCCTCTCTCTCACTAGTCGGAGTCCTCCAAGAGCAGGTGACCCCCCATACTACCTTTCTCTCCTCACACGTGTCTTCTTCCGGCGACCTTCACCTAATCCCTTCGTTGACCTCCACCTAATCCCTTCGTTGACCTCCACCTCACGGTGCCCTGTAGCTTACATTCCCTCTGGCCAGGAACAATAGCTGTGCCTTCTGTGGATACAATAGACCTGTCAAACAGGCACATCGAAATGTCACCTAGTCTGGTGCATTACCACGTGTTACACTCGTTTCACGTGCATTACCACGTGTTACACTTGTTTCCAAATAATATACATGGAAATATTTATTCTGAAATGTTAATATCCAGACTGATCGATGGGATTTAAAGTCCATCACACAATTTATATAGGGGCGTAATTTCTCGCCCCTACACCAGAGATACAAAACGAGATTATTAAGACATATGGTCAATTTATTCAAGACCAACTTGTAAAAAATATTAATAAAGCAAGATGTTTCTCAGTACTTGCTGATGAAACTGCTGATATAGCTGGGAAAGAACACCTTACCTTATGTGTGCACTATGTAGAGGAACCACTTGCTATTTTGGAAGAAGATTTTTTAGAATTTATCGAGGTGGAAAATTTATCTGGCGCCGGAATTGCAGAGGTAATAAATTCAAGTTTAAAGTGACTCGGTATCGATACTCAGTATTTGAGGGGTCAAGGATATGATGGCGCAGCTGCTGTGTCTGGGAAAATAAATGGTGTACAAGCAAAAATTTTAGAGATTCACCCCACTGCTCTCTATGTCCACTGTTGTAGTCATGTGTTAAATCTTGTTTTGTGGAAAGCTTGTTCAGTGCCATCAATTCAGGAATTCTTTGGTTACTTTAACAGACATTGTGAAATTCTTCCGTTTGTCACCAAAAAGGAATAACCTACTTAAAAATAAGGTTCAGGAATGTAGAGACCAGACGACGACTTAGTATCATCTTTTGGTATGATTGACGAAGCAACGGAAAAATTCAGAAAGATGCGATGTAATTCAGATGCTGAATTTAATAATATTTTCGACAGGGTTTCTGCCATAGGAAGTAGAATAGGTATTGTGTTGGAAAAACCCAGAATTGTTAAAAAACAGATACATCGAAGTAACTATCAAAGTGAAAACATGGAAGATTTCTATCGTAAGGCAATATTCATCCCATTCTTGGATTACCTTCTGCAAAATACGAATGATCATTTCTTGAATCACAGAAATGTACTCGATAGCTTGAACCATGTACTGCCTTGCAAAATTGAAAAATGTTAAATTGAAAAAATAACAGAATCAGCCCAGTTTTATGCTGAGGATGTAAATGTGTTACCCAATCTTTTTCGTGAGGAAGTAGAAATGTGGATAAGTAAATGGTTGTCACGGAATGCAGAGGATCGGCCCAAAACAGCCATTGAAGCATTGCAAGCTTGTGATGGTACATTTATTCCAAATGTGAAAAAAAACTTTCAAAATTCTGGGTACCTTGCCAATTACAACGTCTACTCCAGAAAGAAGCAAAACACTATGTCCAATTCATGCCTAACTGGGCTTGCCCTATTAACTATCCGCAGGAATGTGAATATTGATTCTGAAAATTTTTTGAATTTAATGGCCTCAAGCCGCAAGTACTGCATTTTATGAATAAGAAATGTTCCCGAACTACACCATCGAGGCACCGACCACCAAACCGATGCAATCCATTGGGTATGTATATGTGTTGTACTTGTGTTTGTATACTCACTCTTTCTTTTAATCTTTAGACTGCTTACTTTTGCAACATAACTTTTAAAACATTGGTTCTAAATCATACGCTTTCAGTAGATTAAAGATTTAGATAAATAATTACACTTTTCTTCTTCTGTGCTGTATTTTCATAATATTGTCATTATGTTAGCCAGATATAACGCTTGTAGTGATATCTTCAAGCGCAATAAGAATAAATAAATAAATAAATAAATAAATATACATATCGTCATCGTCAACCATTATCAATCCACTGCTGGACAAAGGTCTCCCCAAGTTTCTTCCACAACGGTCTGTCTTGTGCCAGTCTCCTCCAGGTTACTCCCGCATACTTTTGAATTTCATCCACCCATCTCACATGTGGTCTTCTGGGTCTTTTCCTGTCCCTTGGAATCCATTCTAAAATTTCGGCTGCCCATCGATGGTCTGTCCTTCTGACAATATGTCTAGCCCTTTGCCATTTCTTCCTCTGATCATGATGTCTTCCACTCTTGTCATTTTTCTGATCCACGAATTCCTCTTCTTATCTCTCCTGGTTACACCAAGCATGCACCTCTCTGTGCTGCTTTGAGTTGTCTGCAGCCTTTGTATGTGACTTTTAGGTAAGGTCCATGTCTCTGCACCAAATGTAAGCACTGGAAGGATGCATTGATCAAACACTTTTCTTTTAAGAAATGATGGCATATTCTTGAAAATCACACTGTTTCTTCCAAAAGCTCTCCAAGCAAGTTTTATACGCCGATTAATTTCTTCATCGATGTGACCTTCACTTGATATCTGCTGTCCAAGATAAATCTAGGTATCGGTTTTCTCCAGCTTTTCTCCATTGATCGATAAATCTTCATTTCTTGTAAAAGCATTGTACATCACTTTTGTCTTCTGAAAATTCATTTTTAATCCCACTTCTTTACTCGTGTCAGCAAGTTCCCGGATCATACTCTGCAGCTCTAATGGAGTAGTAGCAAAAATGGCTACGTCACTAGCAAAACAAAGGTGAGTTAGATAATCTCCATTAATCGTTATCCCTTTGTTTTTTCAGTTCAGTGATTGAAAGACATTTTCCAAAGTAACATTAAAGAGTTTGGCAGATATAGTGTCGCTTGTCTCACTCCCTTTCCAATTTTTATGGGTGCTGTATTCTCAAATAGCCAATATTCACTCGATGCCTTAATGAAGGGAAGATTCCTGAGGATTGGAACAGCGCTACAATGATCCTGCTACATAAAAAAAGGTGACATTGAGGATCTCAGGAACTACAGACCTATCAGCCTCCTATCAGTGATTTATAAAACCTTCACTAAAGTTCTTTCACACCGCTTGAAGGTAACACTGGACATGGCTCAACCGAGAGAACAAGCTGGATTCAGAAGTGGCTACAGCACTATAGATCATATCCACGTACTGAGAGAACTAATTGAAAGAACAAGGGAATATGAACTTACATTGTGCATGACTTTTATCGATTATGAAAAGCCTTTGATTCATTGAAACCATCAGCAGTTACAATGGCTTTGAAATCCTGTAGCATTGAAAATGCATACATTAATGTTATAAACATCATCTGTGAAAATGCAAGTGCAAAGATTGGGCTGTTTGAAAATATGACACACATAAAAATTGGAAAGGGAGTGAGACAAGGTGACACCATATCTCCTAAGCTCTTTAATGCCACATTGGAAAATGTCTTTCAATCACTGAACTGGGAAAACAAAGGGATAAAGATTAATGGAGATTATCTAACTCACCTTCGTTTTGCTGATGACTTAGTCATTTTTGCAACTACCCCATCAGAGCTGCAGAGTATGATCCAGGAACTTGCTGACAAGAGTAAAGAAGTGGGATTAAAAATGAACTTTCAGAAGACAAAAGTGAGGTACAATGCTTTTACAAGAAATGAAGATTTATCGATTGAGCGAGAAAAGCTGGAGATAACAGATATATGTAAGTTTACCTTGGACTGCAGATATCAAGTGAGGGTCACATTGATGAAGAAATTAATCGGCGTATAAAATTTGCCTGGAGAGCTTTTGGAAGAAACAGCATAATTTTCAAGAGCAATATGCCATTATGTCTTAAAAGAAAAGTGTTTGATCAATGCATCCTTTCAGTGCTTAGGTATGGTGCAGAGACGTGGACCTTAACGAAAAGAGACATACGAAGGCTGCAGACAACTCAAAGCAGCCTGGAGAGGTGCATGCTTGGTGTAACCAGGAGAGACAAGAAGAGGAACTCATGGATCCAAAAAATGACAGGAGTGAAAGACATCATGATCAGAGTTAAATCCCTGAAATGGCAATGGGCTGGACATACTGCCAGAAGGACAGACCATCGAAATTTTAGATTGGATTTCAAGGGACAGGAAAAGACCCAGAAGAAGACCCCATGGGAGATGGGTGGATGAAATTCGAAAGTATGCGGGAGTAACCTGGAAGAGACTGGCACAAGATAGACCGTTGTGGAAGACGCTTGGAGAGACCTTCGTCCAGCAGTGGATTGATAATGGTTGACAATGATGGTATATATATATATATATATATATATATATATATATATATATATATATATATATATATATATTTTTAGCCCCTCCCAAAAATTCTGCATTGCTACGCCCTGCTGCCCATTACAGTTTTCTCTTGAATTCTTTCTTTGTTTTAGCATCTGCCAAAATAATTAGTTTTCCACTGATGTCCAGAATGTTGTTGGTGTGAACGAATTTAAATTGATAAGATTTAACAAGCGACAAAAGCAGCTAACTTTCTTTAGCATTTTGCTACAACTTTGTTCCCCATTTTAGCATTTTTGCTACAGCAGTTTTTGAACCAGTTTAAACTCTGCTGCAAGCTGATGAAATCATCTGGAGTGACCATTTGGGAGATATGTGATGCATTGCATTGTGGTCATAGTGCTGTGGAAACAATGATTTGTGACCTGGGATATTGGAAAATGTGTGCAAAGTGGGTATCATGTCAGTTACCCAGGGGTTAGTGGACTGAAGGGTTGAAGTGTGCAGATAACTGTTGGGAATTTGAGATTTACCAGGACACATTTATTTCTAATGTGGTTACTGGCAAATATAACCTGGGCATTCCTTTTCCACCCAGAGGGAAAATCAGTCTATGGGATGGCAACACAAGACATGTAGGCCTAAGAAGTTCAAAGCTCTGTATTCAACAACAACAAAATGTAATGACAATTCTTTGGGATGTTAGAGGAATCACTCTTGTTGAAAGTGCCACCTTGTTCAAAGAAATCAATAATACTTGCTATGTTGAGACACTAAAGAAGTTCAGTGAAACTATCTACAAGACCAGACATTCCTCTTTGTTCTGTCCCCCTACACCTTGGACACATCCGACCTCACTTGAAACATCTTGGGCCATTGTCCAAATAGGCCATACAGCCCTGATTTGGCACCTTTTGACTTCGTCTTTTTTTTTTCATGCCCCTTGAAGCAAAAGAAAGTCTGTGGTCAACATTTAGGAATACAGATGAGGTTAATGGCAGTGAGATTCCTGTCAGCAGTCCATTGAACTTTGCCAAACTAGTTGCACATGTCTAGTTGAAAGATGGCATAAATGCATGTTTTCAATGGGGGGATTTTTTTGAGTATCACCATTACATTCAGCAGAATTGTAATGTAATTTTGTACCAAATTCCTTTTAAAATTTCTTAACTTGCAGAGGAGTCAAATTATATGCAAAAAGAGGCATTGATTTTATAAGAGAATCCTTATACTAGTGCTCAAAGTGTTTGACATGAGTTGGAGATAAGTTCTTAAAGCCCTTGTTGCTGATGTAGCCAAGCTGTAGGAAAGATAAATTTCTGATTCAGGCAAAACAGGATTGTAAATATTCAGTGGCTTTTCTAATTGTTTCTTATGGATGCTAAGGATGGAGTTTTAAAAGGATGTTACACATTTTAAATTTGAACTCTTGCATTTTGGACATACTCCAAGAAAATTTTTTTTCTTAAAATTATGTTGAAGGAAAAAGTTGAATCAAAAGGTAATTCAGCAACAGAGAAGGATGGAATCTTTTGTCTGAATTCTAAGTATTTCAGATGCTTTATATAAGGGGGCAAAATTCATTGGTAATGACACCTTTTCAAAGAGGCACATAACAAGAAAATAATGTATACCACCCACATATAATGTGACATTTTCCCAAACACTTTCTTTTTGTGTTTGGATAGATTTCTTCTTGTATGTTTGGAGCTGCAATTTTTGTGTTCATTTCTGCACACATCTAATAAGATAGTGTAAGATTTATCACATTTTGTAAATTTTGTTAAATTCTTTGTGTATTTTATTTACGCTTTCCAACTGTAGGTTGAAGAAGTGTATATGCTCCAGCTTTATCCATCTGTCTGCATGGTAACTCGTGTAAAAATGGTTCAAGTTCGATGAAATTTTAGTATGTGGTAGGGGACAACCCGGGGACCAACCCTATTGAAAATGGGGTCAAAGGTCAGGACATAAGAGCAGAATTCATTCCATCGCCCTTA
Organism: Macrothele yani; assembly: GCA_039090855.1. Classification (NCBI taxonomy): domain Eukaryota; kingdom Metazoa; phylum Arthropoda; class Arachnida; order Araneae; family Macrothelidae; genus Macrothele; species Macrothele yani. The sequence goes on from CM077011.1 coordinate 155,536,165, forward strand.
TGCATCCTAACTTACGTAAAAATGCTTAGATTGTGACAAAACTTTATCATGTTCTGGAGGTATACTGAATCAGTTCTGTTGAATATCATCGAAATGGAGTGAAAGGTCAGGGCACAGGAGCGAGATTTATTTTACAGCCATTATCCTCGTAAGTTGAGTAATAACTTGAGTAATGATTTCTGATATTCTTATACGCAAAAAACACCCCCCCCCCCAAAAAAAAAAACAACAACGTATGGCGTGATATTACGTGGCCGAAAACTTCAATATAGAACTGCTATATTAAGCAGCGATAATACTGTTCGTCACATATATTTTGTTTAAGTATGCAGGTTGGAGTAGCTAGGTCCATGTAACACTATGAAATACAAAAACGAACTTTAATGGTAAAATTTTTTTTACTTACTCTTAGTAATTTCGGCATTTTTGTCACTGTTGCAATTCCTCTGCTCGTAGAACGGACATTTGCTTATTTTGATGAGATACTAGATCTGCCTGAACGGAAGATTCACGGATTAAAAGTACTATTTCAAGTTAAAATTCTTTACCTTTTGTATAGGTGTTTGCAAGGAATGATGATTAAAAAATGAAAGTTAAAAACCCAAATGAGGAATAAAAGCCAGATGAGGAAAGTTAAAACCCAAAGGAACAAAAGATGGACCTAAACTCAACCCACCACCGCAACACACTTCCAAACATGTTTCGACAAGAATTTTGCCTTCTTCAGTGGAACATCAAGTTATACGTAGGCACCAAGTCCTCGTCGACGATTCTTGAAAGACTGATGTAATGTCTTGTGTCGCTCTGTCTTCAACCTTCGTCGTCACAGACCAACTGTGTATCACTGCGCAAGCTGTTAGTGGCGGCATCTATGGCATTATGTTCACCTCGGTCTACCTTTGCCATTCCGCTTTTGTGATCTTTGAACCTATGTCTATTAGCCTTTTGTAATCGATTATTTTCCTGTTCTATCAGATATTGCCAGGCATAAGGTAACTCATTTGGTGAATTAGTGTTGCAGCATTCATCTCAGAATTTTTCAATGACCACCGCTTCCGATGTTATAATTTGTCTATGACTTTTGTGTGATGTTATATGTTTAATATTCTCCCAATCAGGCTTGGATTGATTTTCCATGCAGTGTTGTATCAGAGCTGTTCTTGGTCTTTTCTTTTGCCGATCTTGGATATGTTCTTTTAATCTCGTAATCACACGCCTTTTTGTACTTCCGATGTAAATAGAATCTTGTTGATTGTTGTCTGTCCTAGTTGGAATGGCATATACTCCTGCTCGATCTAGGATGGATTTTTTGTTATTACCAGAAGTTAGTAATGAGCCATTATCAATGATGGTGTTTCTGCAAGATTTATTTCGTTCGAAACACATTCTTTCTTTAATATGTTACTTAAGGGTGGTAAGATTGGAAAAGAGATGTAGGATTTATATATATTCTTTTGTTTCATCTGGTTTTGATTATTCTTAAGATTGTTATATATTGAATTAATCAAATCTTTATTGTACCCAAAATGTTCAGCTATATTTTTGATCCATTGTATTTCTGCAAGTTGAAATTCTGCCGTAGAGGAATGTGCTATAGCTCTGTTAATGTAATATCGGAATGCAGCTGTCTTATATCTCCATGGGTGTGCGGAATCCGATGGTATTAATGCAGGCACAAAACATGGTTTTCGATAAACAGCGTAATCTATGGAATCATGTCTTCTAAATAAATTAAGGTCTAAATAATGAAGATTTTTGTTCACCTCTTCTTCAAGCGTTGTCTTTATGGTTGGGTAAGTATTATTGAAGGTTTGTATGAACATATGTAGTTTGTCCTTAGTATGCTGCCAAAAAATCAAGATATCATCAACATAGCGTAGATACAAAATTGGCAAATCAAGATCTGAGTTCTGGAATAGCATTTGCATAGATGCCAACTAGTACGGATTTTTGGTTACTGTTACGGAAGTACGGAAACACCGCTGAAATTACGGAAAATCGCCATTTGATTTAATTTTCTGAGATAGAAAGCAAATTTTCATCAACTTAAAAATTTTTGTTGGTTCTCCAAGTTTTTCTGGGGGAAAAAAATTAAATGCTACATTCAGGGCTACCAGACCTGCGCCAATTGCGCCAGTCCGCGCCAAAACGTTGTTCTTGCGCCATTCTGCTAAAAAATCGCCATTTCGACGAAATATGCGCCAATTTTTCGCCAAAAGTTAAAGTTTACCGGTCATTGATATTTTAGCGTTATCTTACGACATTCGAAATCGATTCAACGGTTAATTCGTATGTGAGATTCTTCCGCGGATTCGCGGAGTCCCTTTCGTTTTTTTTTTTTTGTTTTTTTTTTATTTGTCATTTTCGAGATCGATGCAAAAGTGAAGAAATTTTCGGGATATTAGTTGGGGGGGGGGTCGTATTCCGTCTGGGAACGTTGTTTTGTCTTTTTAAACGTTCGGAAACGGAAGTTAAACGAAGTGCAGATTTTTCCCGTAATCGTATTTTTCTCTCTCGCGCGCGATGTTGCTTCTGTTAAGTACTGTTAAATATAATTTCATTGCATAATTTCAGCTTGAAATTGTAGGCAACGATTTCCGAAAACGGAAGTTAGGCCGCCCGACAATTTCCCCGTAATCTTCGACGACGAGATTCTCACGCTGATTCGTGGAATTCCGTCGTTTTTTGTTATCATTTAGACCATGTACGAAATCGATGCATAACTGAACTTAAATTTTGGGAGGATTGGTGGCCGCAGCTGGGGGGGGGTCGTTTTCTCCGTCGGAGGACGGGATTTCATCCTTCGAAAACGGAAAGTAGACGGAGGTAAGATTTCTCTGGTAATCGTAATTTTTTTTTCTCGCGACGTTTCCTCTACCCAGTATTGTTAGATATCATTTTATTCCATAAATATTTGTATTTCAGCTTGAAAATGTTGGATAAATTTCCGAAAACTGAAGGCTTGAAAAACCGTTATTTCAGGCCATGTTTCCCGATTCAGCGATCGCAAAAAAATATTCATGTGGAAGAACCAAGGCTACTGCACTAATTCAGCACATGGCCAGTGTTTCTACAAGTAACATCATATCTGAAGTTAAAAAAAATCCTTTTTCTCTATCTACGGATGGAAGTAATGATGCTCAAGCAAATAAAATGTATCCCATTACAATAACATATTTTGTCGAAAAAATAGAGAAAAATTCAACTGTTTTGTTATCATTGGTTGAATCAAGTAATAATACAGGTGAAGGAATATTCAACGTTTTGAACAATGAGTTTGTTAAAAAAATATCTCATGGAGCAACTGTGTGTCATTTTCCTGTGACAATGCTAACACTATCATAGGTCAAGTAAAGGGTGTTGTTTCTCACATAAAGAAGGTTCAGCCTGCAATCTGAATCATAGTGCAGCAATGTTCATGCCATTTAGTAAATGTAGCTACTAAATCTGCTACTCAACAGAAATGATTTAATGTTGAGCAGTTTCTGATACAGTTGTACTTTTTTTGGAGAAAAGTTCAAAGAGGAAACACAATCTAAAACTGAGTCAAGCTGTTTGTGGTACTAAACCACACAAAATTCTAAAGCATGTCAATACATGCTGGTTATCACTTTTGGAATCCATTGACAGAATTTTAGAACAGTGAGAGGCTGTAGAACATTATTTTAGTGACAATGAAGAAGCTAATTCACAGTATAAGAACCTTGCAAGTATGATTGGAAATCCTTCATCTAAACTTTATTGTCTTTTTTTATCTGCTACTCTTCCTTTGTTTGCACTTGTTAATGTGTTCGTGCAGCAGGAAGCTCCGCTTGTGCATGTATAAAAAAGAAAACTTCATAGTCTATTATCTGAATTGCTTGTACGATTTATCAAGCCATCGGCATTTGATGTGACAGCAACATCTCTTGCAGATGGAAATTTTGAAAGAAGGAGAAATCAAAAAGAAAACTGTGATCTCGTAATTGGGTCAAAAGCGAGATCTTATATAGGCACAACTGCAGATCTGAGTGAAAACACAGTGGCTACTTTTTATTCTGAGGTAAGGGAATTTTACAAGGCAGGCTGCAATTACATTTTAAGAAAATTTCCACTTAATGATGAATTTCTAAGTCATGCTGAAATTGCAAATGTAGCATTAAGACGAAGTGTTTCTTTTGCATCAGTCTAATATGTGTGTTCCCTGTTTCCAGTTTTGAAACCAGAAGAATCTGACAAGGTGGAATCTGAATTTACTCAATACCAGTTTGAAAATTTTAACTGCGCTGTTACTTCTGGGAGAATGGATGAAGTGTGGCACAGAATTTCTTTAATGAAAAATGAAAGTGGCCAGTTAAAGTATCAATCATTAAGCAAAATTATGAAAATGATTTTAATAGTCCCTCATAGCAATGCAAGTACAGAAAGAATTTTCAGTATTGTGAAAAAAAACCCACGAATGATTCAGACCTAATTTAAATAGTCATGTGCTGCCTTCTTTATTAGTAGAAAAAATAAACAGCATTGCACACAGTAAACTATGCTATCAGAAGAAGTTTTCGCAAATTGAACTAAGGAAGGCCAAAATGGCAACTACAGCCAGTTTATCATAATAATTTGGCCAACATTCCAAGGAATAATTTTTCTTCATGTCTGGAGGTAATTTATTATATTTTTCTGGTAGACAGTATTTTAAATTTTTCCACTAGAAAATTATTTTTTATTGTATTATTATTATTATGTTAATAGTTCTGACAGATTCAAATTTGTTGCAGTGGTAAATACCCAAATTTGCCGCTGTAGACTGGATTACTGAAAATTACTGAAAAAAAAAAATTGTTACTGAAAATTACTGAAAAATGAACATGTTGGTTACTGAAAACTACTTTTAGAGGTTGGCATCTATGCATTTGTTCTATATTCCGTATAACAATTTCTGCTAGAAGACAGGAGAGTGGTAATCCCATGGGTGCACCAAATACTTGTTTGTATATAATACCATCATTTGAGAAATAATTGCTGTTGGTTATAAATCGTAATGCATGTATAATACTTGTTCGTTGTTTTTCATCAATGTTTTCATCTACAAATTTTGTATTAATCAGTTCAATTGCTTCTGTAACCGGAGTGTTCGGATATAATGATATTATGTCCATACTGCACATTGTGAAGTTATATTCCTGCAAAGATTGAATTTTATTAATAAGTTCTTTAGAATTTGAAATATTAAATTTATGGTTGCTGTAAAATGGTTTTAGGTTGTTATATATTGCTTTCTCAAGATTGATCATGGGAGCATTTCATTTGTTCACAATAAGGCGTATCGGATGATCTTCTTTATGCGTCTTTACTTTGTCAAAGCATGTACACCGCTTATCTTCTTTATGCGTCTTTACTTTGGAGCATGTACACTGGTCATTTTTGGCAAAGTAAAGACGCATAAAGAGAAGATCAATCCGATACGCCTTATGACTAAGTAAAAAAAAATTTACTATTAAAGTTCGTTTTTGTATTTTATAGCGTTATGTGGACCAAGCTACTCCACCATACTTAAACAAAATATACATGACGAACAGTATTATCGCTGTCTAATATAGCAGTTCTATATTGAAGATTTCTGGTATGTTGGAAAAGGTATCATAATCAATGCATTGCATGATTTTACTAACTTGTTCTTACATTAGGCATGATATCAAATGATTGATGCATATTTTTTTTTTTTGTAGGATGCAACAGTTGGCTATCCTGTTATTCATAGGAGTACTGTTTCTGCTAGTACTATTAAAGTTTTTCCCAAAGAAGTAAGTTGAATTTTTCAGTTATTTAAAAAAAATGAATGCATATGATAAACAGTTTGATTGTGGGTATACAGTTTTTACAGGTAATCTGAATGATTCAGGATAATTCGTCAAAAATGTTTTATATAGATTATGATTTATTGCTGTGTCTTTCAGGTCTGAGTCCCAATGACTGAACTTATATCTATTAGCCGTACAGGATGTAATCACTGGATTTGAATTACTGAGTTTTTGTAATAAATTTCACTTACCCAGTTCAAGTGATAAAGCATAAACACTTCATTTGAAATTAGTGAAAATCCTCTGCACTTAGATTTAAAGCATTATTACCAGGTACACAGTAGGAGCAGAAAGACATGTCTCTTATCTGATATTTGATTTGTTTCCAGCTTGGGAGGCACATGTGTGAAGGCCATGATCATATATTCAGTGTATCTGTGAGTGTGCAGTATCTGTTGGATCTGAAATAGTGATTGTTAATTGGTTAGGGCTGAGGTTTGTCTCCCTTGAAAAAGAGCATGACCATCAGATACAGAGCAAAGGGTGGCAGTGTGTGTGTGTGGGGGGGGGGCAAACTTTTAAGTATAATGTCACTAAATTAATAATATCTAAGATATTGTTTACCTGATATTGTCAAAATATTTTGCACATTGTTGCCCTGTGAGGCACGTGCTCCTGGCCCGAGAGGTCTTTTATGTTATGGGTTTTTGGTTGGTTATAAAAAATTTTTTTTAGAAATTAAACAATTAGGTTATATATTTTCAGTTCTACATTCATTCATTTGCACAATCAAACATTTAAAATTTACTATTAATTAAAAGATTTCAGTAGAAAGAGTTACTCCCTCACAATGCTGTCGTTACATGATTTAAAAAAAGCGGAGGTCTCAGTTGCAATTAGAAAATGAACTTTATTTACATCTAAAACCATCACAGGAAACATGCTAGTACTTTCGGGCCCACACTGGGTCCATCATCGGGCAACATATTGGGCCAAACTCCTGTTTATAAGGAGATGGTTCGTCACCAAAGTCACTGGTTGGATAACGTAGTTCCAGTTAACACAAGCGCACTTCAGCATGATATACACATACACAAATGAAAATCACTACAGGTTAATATGATGGTATAAGTTATGAATTGTGATAAAATGTACAATGATTAAAAATGAAATGTCTCCATGATGATGGTAATATACATGGTGAGTTATCATTACAGCTTTGGTTGGAGAACAAGTTAAAAAAAATGCTCTCCATAAAAAATAAATTAGTTTTGTTGAACGCTGTTGCTAAATATTTAACATTGCTCCAATCCGGTATATGGCAGCCCTGATTAATCAGTCTAGATAATGCTGTAGCGCACGAGCCTTTCCTTACATTGTAGGCATGTTCAGAAATCCTAGTTGAAATATTTCGAAGGGTGGATCCTATATATCTAGAATCGTGCACATTAGGGAGAGTAGCCTTTAGAGGTATAGAGTATACTCTGTGTCTATGTAAAGGGTTGACTTTGTCACGATCTCTTTTGACCAAAGAAAGTAATTTTTTGAGTCTGAATTCCAATATCCATATTTTGCTTGGCACACGCTTTTTTCAGGATCTGTGCAACATCGGAAATGTAATTGATTACATCCCCGATGTTAATATCTGTCCATGCGTTCTGATGTCAATATCTGTCCATTATGTCAATATCTGTCCATGATGTCAATATCTGTCAATGCGTTCTGTGCATTGTAAGCACATTTGAATTTGCCCAATCTGGACGCAAACCAGTCTCTAAACAATACTGAATGAGAGAGAACAATACTGAGTTCTTGTTTTTTATTCCAACAATGTATATGGAATCACATTCATCATTCTTGTTAATAGTTGGGAGCATATATACTCCAGCTTTTTGTAATATTTATCTTTGCTTTGAGTCACCGGTTAATAAACTTGCATTGTCAGGAATATATTCAGCTATCTCCTAGCCAGCTCTGTGACATTCTTCTCTTATAATATTGGTAATGGGAGGGATATAAGGAAGCTTACCACAATATTGCAAACTTTGTTTTATATTATTAGTCTTGTTGTTTTTGATGTCATGATACATAGATGTAGTCAATTTTATGCTGTACCCAAACTTCAGAGCCATTTGTTTAATCCACTGAATTTCATTATGTTCTGCTGTAACAACAGATGAATGTGAAATTGCTCCCTTGATGTAGTATCTGAAGGCTGCAAGGGTGTTCAGAGTCTGCCAGAATAACTGCAGGAACAAAAGATGGCTTTCGATATACTGTATATTCAATATTACTAGTGTTATTTAATAAAGATAAATTGGGAGAATTTAGTTGCCTTTTTCAATAGTAACATTGATAGTTGGATAAATGTCATTGTATTGTTTAACAAATTGATATATTTCCTCATCGTAATTTTGAAGATGAGGAAATATATGGTGTAAAATATGGTGTATGAGGAAATTTTTTGGTGTAAATATGGCAAGAATGGTAAGTCAGATAATATCCGAAAACTTTAAAAATTTTGTTGTCCTGGAGCGGGATATCGAACCCGCGTCTCCCAGATAGTGAGCACACTGGTATATACCACCCACAACGACCAAGTCTCAAGTTTCCGATTAATTTTAATATAACCTTCAAGTTTCTGATAATTGAATATATAACATATAACCCTCAAGTTTCTGATAATTGAATATATAACATATAACCCTCAAGTTTTCGATATTATACACTGACGGAAAAAAAATCCCAACACCATGAAAAAATAGTTGTAGAGAAATAAAATGACGGCAATACATTTGTATAGGTAACATATTTAATCGATTAAGGTTTCAAGATCACAGCTTATTGTAAGCGCGAGAAGAGCCATTTTAAATGTGAAATGCTGGTACATTAATAACCGGTGTAACTGCCAGAATGTTGAATGCAAGCACGCAAACGTTCATGCATTGTGTCGTACAGGTGCTGGATGTCAGTTTGTGGGATGGAGTTCCATGCCTGTTGCACTTGGTCGGTCAGTACAGGGACGGTTAATGCTGGTTGGGGGTGACGCTGGAGTTGTCCAATGATGTCAAATACGTGCTTGATTGGTGAAAGATCTGGTGATCTAGCAGGCCACGCAAACATGTCGACACTCTGTAGAGCATGTTGGGTTACAACAGCGGTATGCGGGCGAGCGTTATCCTGTTGGAAAACACCCCCTGGAATGCTGTTCATGAATGGCAGCACAACAGGTTGAATCACCAGACCGACGTACAACTGTACCGTCAGGGTGCGTGGGATAACCACGAGAGTGCTCCTGCTGTCATAGGAAATTGCTCCCCAGACCATAACTCCATGTGTAGGTTTGTGTGTCTCGGCCGCAGACAGGTTGGTTGCAGGCGCTCACCTGGCCTCCTTCTAACCAGCGCACGGCCATCACTGGCACCCAGGCAGAACCGGCTTTCATCAGAAAACACAACAGATCTCCAATCCGTCCTCCAATGAGCTCTAGCTTGACACCACTAACGTCACAAACGACAGTAGTTTGGAGTAAGTGGAATGCACGCTACAGGGCGTCTGGCTCGGTGCTGTCCTTCAAGTAACCGTCTTTGTAACAGTTCGTTGTGTCACTGTGGTGGCAACTGCAGCTCAAATTGCAGACGCGGTACAATGCGCCACGGCCATACGCCGTACACGGCGGTCTTCCCTCTCAGTAATGCCACGTGGCCGGCCGGAACCCGGTCTTCTTCAGGCAGTACCTTCTCTTGATCACCGCTGCCAACAATCATGCACAGTGGCTACATTCCTGCCAAGTCGTTCTGCAATATTGCGGAAAGAAAATTCACCTTCTCATAGCCCTATTACACGACCTCGTTCAAACTCCGTGAGCTGTTGATAATGGCTTCTTCATCTTCTTAAAGGCATTCTTGACTAACATCAACACACTACGTCGAATCTCAACGATAACTAACGCTCACGAATGTTACAGCGCGTATTTACAGCAAACCTGCTTTGCATGTTCCGAGGGCGCTACTAGCGCCACACGTATGCGCTGAGCGCGAAATTGGCATAGACGTCATCTTACAGATGTACTCTCACAGCCTACCAACTGTCGTTTATCTAACACAACCCCTTCTTGGTGTTGGGATTTTTTTTTTCGTCAGTGTATTTGTCTCAAGTTTCCGATTAATTTGAATAGCATACCCAGGCGCTATCAGGGAGACACGGGCTTGATTCCTGCTCTAGGACGACGAAATTTTAAAGTTTTCGGATGTCATCTGACTTACCATCCTTGTCACATTTACACCAAAAAACAAATTGTCATCTTCAAAATGTGTGTTGTATGGTGTAATCCCGTTTTCCATTCATGATTTCCTCATCGTACAGACAATATCGAAATGTCATCTATTTTTTTTTTTTTTTTTTTTTTTTTTTTTTTTTGAGATTTAACGACCACCGTGAGCAACTCAATGGGCTATAAGCAGTCGCCCGTCCCTAATTTAGAGTCACTGGTTCCAGGGAAGGGAGAGAGCCAGTGCCGTAAGACAAACACAACATCCATGCCTCATCGGGATTCGAACCCGGACCCCTTCCGACGAATGATCAGAGGCCAACGCCTTAGAGAAATGTCATCTATGTATCTCATGTATAAGATTGGCGAGTATGTATTAGAAACTTTCAATATATTGTTTTCGATGTCTTGTAATATTATTTTAGCTAAGAATCCAGATAGTGGGGAACCCATAAATGCACCGTGCTCTTGTTTAGAAATTCTATCATATTGAAAATAATTGTTTGTAATAAATGTCAAAGCAGATATAATGCTGTTGATATGGTTTGTTGGAACTTTCTTAAGCTTTATTCTTTTTTCAACAAGACAAATAGCCAAATCATTGGTGTACTTGTATACAGGGTGTTTCAAAAAGAATGACCTGATTTCAAAGTAGTATATTTAATAAGGCAAATGTGGGATAGTTACAAAACAAAGCCAAGTATGAAGGAAGGTTTAAAGTTTCACTCACCACAATTACAAATGCTCAATGTGCCCTCCACCTGCTGCATGGACAACATCTAGCTGATAGCTGAATTCATCCCAAACGCGTTGAAGAGTGTCTTCAGTCACAGAATTTACTGTGGCCGTGATTCTCATTCAGAGCTCATCCAAGTCAGCGGGTAAAGGAGGAACATAAACCCAGTCTTTTACGTATCCCCATAAAAAAAAGTCGCATGATGTGATGTCTGGAGGTCTTGGAGGCCAAGCATGTAGTGCCAAGTCATGGGGTCCCCTGCGTCCAATCCAATGCTGAGCAATGTGTCATTTAGAAACAGACTAACTTGGAGGTTCCAGTGTGGCGGTGTGCCGTCCTGCTGCAAAATGTAATCTTCAGAGTCGTCCTGCAACTGTGGAAGTGGCCAGTCCTTCAGCATTGCAAGATAGGAGTTGCCCGTAACCATGTTGTCTGCAAAAAAGAAAGGGTCATAAACCTTTCTAACAGAAACCGCCCAAAAAAACATTCAGTTTTGGTGAATCATGTTCATGTTGGAAAGTTTCATGTGGATTCTCCAGTCCCCATATGCGAACATTGTGGTGCGAAACTTTCCCGCTTACACGAAAGGTTGCTTCATCGCTAAAAATCAACCGTTGTATGACGGTGTCGTTCTCCATGTCTTCTAACAGAGTTGCACAAAAATCTTTTCGTTGTGTTTTGTCACCTCCACAAAGAGCTTGCACCAGTTGCAATTTGTACGGCTTCAGCAGCAAACATCGTCGTAAAACACGCCAAACAGTCACACAAGGGATGGCAAGTTCGCGGCTCGCATGATGAGTAGACTTCCGTGGGCTTCACTGAAACGCCTCGTGAATTCGTTGCACATTCGTCGCTGAGGTGGTTGGCCGTCCAGGAGTCTTTCCCTTACAAAAACGCCCTGTTTTTTCAAATTGTTGATACCAATGACAAATGTTTTTGCCCACTGGTGGAGCACTGCCGTAACGCCGTTTAAACACACACTGCACCATAATTACGGACTTGGTCTTGCTAAATTCGAGCACACAAAAACGGCTTCTGTTGCCTCGACGCCATCTTCTCACTCACTGAGCATAGTGGCTATTTGGACGCTCATGCTGCCATCTAGTGGTAGTCATAACAAACTCTGGGCCATGCCCGTAGACATGATATGAGTCACATTCACCGGTGGTTAGTGGTTGCCGATATATCCACATTTCAAATCGGGACATTCTTTATGAAACACCGTGTGTAATGCTACAATATCAACGACTGTACATTGTGAAGGAACAACCATCTTTTATTGTTTTTACTTTCTTGATAACTTTTTTCTGAATTGTATATTTTAAATTCATGTTGATCATAAAACTGTTTAAGTGTTTTTGGCCCATTCTAAATTCATAGTTGGCGCAATATTTTTATTAACAATTGGTCTAATAGGACATCCTTCTTTATGTAACTTGATCTTTCCGAAGATAGAGGGAACTGTTGCTCCTTTGTTGTTCACCAATACTAGCAAGTTGCTGTGGTTTTTAAATTTAACCAGGCCTCAAATAATTTTATCCGTAGGGTCAAAGTTAAGACTTGATGAATTCAGCATTACATTAATTTTTATTCAGTATTGCAATTTGCTTGGATTTATCGGCCATAATACTTTTATTTCGAGGTTATTTCGTATTGCGAGCAGAGCTTGTTTTTCATATTTAAGTATCCCATTTTCATTTTTATTTTCATCTTTTTTAAGTTCAATATAGCAAGCTATATCGAATCTTGTAGGTTCTTGCCGGTTTTTAGGCAAATGTTTAGTAATATCTTCAATCTGTAGGATAATTATTTCGTCCGCTTGAATTTTGCTTTTAAATGCAAATTTTTGTCCTTTAATGCCTTTCTCTGCAAAGTAGACAATTCCAAGGTTGCTGTTAATTAACAAATAATTCTTATAGTATTTATGAGTACTTTGCTGTTTATTTACTCTGACTTATTATGAGTTGCTCAATTTTATTTAGATGCTTATTTTTAAGTTATTCGTTGTTTATCAATATTTGCATATGTTTTAATGTGTTTTCAGTCTTTCAAAGTCATTGTTTTCCACGAGATTGTGATATTCTTGATATGCTTAATTGGTCGATTATAGTTCTTTTACGACAAATTTGATTCCTTAATCTTTTCATCAGAATTTGTGTCCACCTTACTAACAACATTTTGCTTCACATTACACATTTTTGTTCCTCATGTGATTAGACAGTGTCTTGCCACAAACCACTGCAAATAATGAATCTCTTCAGCATGCAAATGATTCTTATGTCTGTTCTACAGTACTCAGGTTTCACTGCTGTACGTCAGTCAGGACAGGTGTACTTTCACACACAGACATTCTGCACCTAAAATTATCTATAGTACTGATGAAGTCACAATTTTTTGATTGTCCTGTTGATGCTGAGCTAAATGCTCTGTGAAACTATAGTCAATGTATAATAAGCATTTAATTGTGGTAAGCATTGCTATATATTCTGCCATTTTGCCCCTTTTAACACTTTCACTGCCAAACAGCATCATACAGTTCTCAGCCCAGGTGCTGATGACACCGAACGGTGTCGTGATCGTGGCTTAATATTTCCCTTTCTAAAACCTTCGACACTTGAAGAGAGATCTATTTTCTTACTGGCACTGAGAATGAGTCTCCAACTGTGTAAAAATGACCACAGTTTGGGGGTAGCGGATTTTTTTCTACATGGTTTAGGAAAGGGAAAGTAAGAAGGCTCCTTATAGACAAAACAGTGTTCACTTTTCACTGCAATGTTTATTTTCCTTTGAATGTCACTGGTTTTGTGGTGAAAGGAACTGTCAATAAAGAAATGCTTGAGTGGCAATAAAAAGCATTTACTGTTAACAGTTTATACGAACTAGGGTGGCCTATTGAGGAGGCTTATAGGGATTTGAAGGAAACCCATATTGACTTCAATGCTTAGTTTTGTGGAAACGATGGATATATTCGGGCACGCTATCTCCAGTCTCTCTCAACCAGAAGTTCCTCTGTGAGTACATCCTGCCGTTGAAATAGGGAATGATCCCAATAATTTGTCATCATATGCAGAAATGTATTCTTTCATAGTAGCTGTAGTACGACCAGCAGAGAAAGTGCAAATAAAGAATGCAATGTTCTCTCTCATACTCCACCTCAGCAGATTTTGATTACATATTGGTCTCGTGTTCCTGACATCAGGAGAATATAATTCTGTTCACTTGTGTACCAGAGCTTAAGGTTTATATTGTTAGAAATTATTATAAGAAATATGACTGTCAGAGTTCCTCGACATTTGAACTAGAAGCCTCAGCGCATATTTAACAGAATTGCAGGTGGCGCTGCTCGAACCGTTTTTTTTTTTTTTTTTTTTTGGCTCTGGCGAGCGTTGCCTGGATCCTTTCTTTTTTTGCTGCTCACTTCGGTTAGTAATCTAAGTGGTGGATCTTTGACTGAATAACAACAATGTCTGTGATATATAGAGGGTGTGCGTGTTGGAATTGTGAGTCATTACCTTTTTGTGGAGATGTACAATAAATATTAGTGTGTTATCATTCAAGCGTTTATAAGTGTTTCACCTTTTTTCTGTGATGATTAAAGGATATCTCTTCCTGCAGCTGGTAAGGGGCTTACTGCATTACATAAAAGGCTATCATCAATTATAGATTTTATTTATTTAGAAATAACTAACATATATGACGTATTGAACCAATCAATTTTTTCAAGCTTTTTACGACTGAAGAATTTTAGAATGTAGTCCCTCTCAACCAGAAGTTCCTTGGTGATCACATCCTGCCATAGAAATAGGGGATGATCCCAATAATTTGTCATCATATGCAAAAATGTATTATTTTAGCTGTAGTATGTATGACTAGCAGGAAAAGTGCAAATAAATAATGCGACATTCTCTTTCATACTCCACATCAGCAGATTTTGACTACACGTTGGTCAGATGTTCCCGACGTCATGAGAATAATTCTGTTCACCGGTGTACTGAAACTTAAAATTTATATGTGTTACACCAATAAATTTTTTATATCACCAATAAATGTTTTTTTTTTCACCAATAAATGACCGTTATGTGAGTGAACAGTCAGCTAGGAAATAATGGTGCAACTTAAGATTGATAATGATATGCAAATGCTGTTCATTTGAATGGCATTTCCAAAATGTTTGCCACAAACCAACTCATGGCAAATCATTTATTGTGAACACTGAAGAGCTTGTGCTCTTTGGGGCAGCTTTCCAATTTCTGTTATGGCCTTGAGTGCGCTTAGGTTGTAAACAGGAGATCCCTGCACTGAATGGTTTACTTGGTGAGCATAGTGACACCCTAGAAACTGAAGGATCATTCGTGAATGATGACTGAATTCCCATAAAGGAATGATTTTTGCATCACTAGTGCTTGATATAAATCAGTTCACTTTTTAAACTGCTTGTGCTTTTTAATTTTTTTTTTTTTTTCCCAAACTGCTGTTCCCTTTTCTTACGTTTTTGCTGAAAATGAAACATACCAAGCCTTTCACATCCAAAATGTGTTTGGAAGGATAATTTGTTGTCACTTGTTGGTTCATGGCTATGTCTTCCTTATTATAATATTTAGTTTGACATATCCTTTGAACATTGCTTTAAGTTCTCGTACAATGAAATACTCTACTTGTTTTATTGGCAAATTTCTGTTCTACATGATTCCCTGCAATTGATATGGTTGATATTATGTGTAATTTTCTGTATTGGGTTTTAATATTTGCATTTCATATTTAAGTGTCGTCTGAGGTGTGTAACCTATAAATCAAAACTGGAGATACAGGTTGGCTGGAGTTGGAATGGACAAGTTCAGGAGGATATACACAGGGTTATTGGTGAAATTCCCATCATGCTTAAGGTATGTTGAGAAAAGATGTACTGTTAATTTCTTTAAACATTGTGTTTGTCTTGATATTACCAAGGTAATTTGTATTTTTCAATATCCTTTTTTTATTTATTTTATTTCCATTACGAACCTTCTGTATAGTGTGCTAATACAAAATCGTCATGCAGCAACCAAAGACTGGCATAATTAGTAATTCTTTTAGACCTTTTCTTTTTAATATTTTTTTAAAACCGAAAGTCTTCATTAGAATTTTCTGTAATTCGTGAAGTCACATGGAATGTTGAGGGCAGCAGTGTCATGCTTGCAGATACATATTTTGTTAAACCATACCACACAGTGCTGCTGAAATAAATTCCATAGGAGTGATGTAGATGAATATTTCAAAGTTTTTAGTTAAGAAAATTGAAGCAATTGTGTTTTATTGATTTACAAAGGATATTAATTTTCTTTATTTAGGAATGGTTTGATTTTAATAAGTCTGGATCAACAGTTCACTTTATATAAAGTTTTAAACTTTCTTATGAAATAAACACAGTTTCACTTCTACAAATCTGATATGTTGATAATTGTTATGTATGTTTAACATGCCAAAGCCAGTCAACTGAACTATACCTAGGCATGGGGGCAGAACCGTCATCGTCGGGACTTCTGCACAGTAAATTTTCCTTGCATACCATTACGTTTGACACTGAGTAAGACCATGCGGTGGGAAGAAAGATTAAGAGACTCCAAGTACTACGGATTTTACGTAGTTACTATGGAAATCGTCAGCCCGCTGCAGACTACTGAAAACGTCGAGTATGCTATGAAAATCGAAAATCTCAGTAAAATAATGTTAAACATCTGTGTAAAGTTTATTTTCAAGATGTTTTGATTGAAAAAAACGGGGTAAAGTGGGCGAATCTCACAAATGTTTGTAATCATATCGAAAATTACTGCTGTAGCAGCTCTTAG
This sequence comes from Macrothele yani, assembly GCA_039090855.1. Classification (NCBI taxonomy): domain Eukaryota; kingdom Metazoa; phylum Arthropoda; class Arachnida; order Araneae; family Macrothelidae; genus Macrothele; species Macrothele yani. The sequence goes on from CM077011.1 coordinate 155,552,773, forward strand.
AATGTCACGTCGTTTTCAGTTTCTGCACATTAAATTTTTCCAATGTTACTTTTTTTCTCTGCACAATTTTTTTTTCTCACGATTGTGTGATTATGTTCTTCGTTTTTAACATCTTTGGTAAGAGTGAAAGGGAGCAGCTTTGTATTTTTTAAGAATTTTTTCTAACTAAATGCATGTTTCCCTATTTCTAATACATACTTCTTCAAAACTAATCAATAGAGAGCAATCATTTTCACCCCATTCCCTTATATTAAATGAAGTAAAATTTCTAGATCAGAATTTAATCTGTTCGTGGGGAAATTCGTGCCGTTTCTGCACCCTATAAAATTGTTTCACGGCAAAGTGAGCAACGCAGTATCCATTTTTCACATTTAATTTTCCATAAAATTCATGTTTTTTAATTTCTTAGTCACTTCTTACTATACATGAGATTCTTCCATCATGACAACGCGAGACCACACACAAGTTTGATCACCTGCCAAAAATTATTGGAGCTTGGGTGGGGATGTGTTGCGCCACCAGACTTCCTCTTGTTTCGCTTTCTTCAACAGTCCTTGCATGGTATAACGTTCAATTCAGATGTGGCTGTAAATCAGCACCTTGTACAGTTTTTCGCCACAAAAGACGGGTCCATCTATGAATGAAGCATTCTGCAGCTCGCTGAAAGATGGCAAAAGGTTATCGAACAAAATGGGCATTATATCATGACATTGATTGATCTTTGTTCTTTCTATCAATAAATGACCTTTGCAAAACATGGCTAAAATATGTCATGACTTTTCCGACAACCCAATAGATGGCCATTGCCCGGGGCATGTCATCAATGCCAAACTGACCTGAACTGTACCGGAAGGCTTCTTGAAGTTGTAGAATTTGTAGATACATATTGGGTTGGAAATAAAGTAATGTCTGCAAATGCAAGGCAGTAGAAAAGTGATAATTACTCTATATTCAAATACAAATCAGTCCAAAATGTAGTCGCGATCGTTTGCCATGACTTGCTCCCATCGTGTGGGCAGATGGTGGATACAGTCCCTGTAGAATTGTGGTGGCTTGTACGTAAAGGAGTGAGTAAATGTGCATTCATGACATCGTCCCTGTTGGTGAACCACTGTCCGTCCAGGAAAGGTGGTAGTCTCTTGCGGCGATGTCCGGGGAATTGGCTGGGTACGTCAGCAGCTCCCAGCCCAGGCCTTCGATCTTATGACAGGCCACCCATGCTGTATGAGGATTTGCTCCATCCTGCTGTAGAAGGATGCCCTTGCAGTTCAGTAGTGCTGATCGTTTTGACACGAGTGATGCATGCAGATTGTCAGGCTGGTGGCAGTATACATCGACAGTGATAAATACTACACCCCGCATATCCACCAAACAGATAGCAGGGTCTTACGTGGGTATAAGCCAGCTTTGGGGGGTCAACATGGGCTTCTGTTTTCTGTCCAATCACTTTTCCTGGATGCTCCCCATTGTCATACAGGACCCATTTCTCATCACCTGTCACAATGCAGTCCAAGAATGGTTCAACTTGGTCATGTGTAAGCAGGGAAACACATGCACTTATGCCATTTGCTTTCTGCTCAACTGTGAGTTGATGCGTACCCAAACTCTCCTTTTGTGCACCTTCCCAAATTGATGTAGGTGCGTGATGAGGTTTGTGTGTGTAATGCCCAGCTGTTCGAACAACCTGCATGATCACACGTGGTGTGGTCTGCACTAATCTTCAGCATGTCCATATCCACTGTTGCGGGTCTTCCTGCTTTGGGATGGTCTGACAGGTAAAAATTTCCCCTCTTGAAACTGTTCGAACGACTGACAGCAATGATGATGCGATATGACATTGGGTACAGGATTGGTAATGTTTCTTACAGCATTTGTGGGGGTGCTACCACGACAAAACTCATTTAGCATGAAATGGCGGATGTACTCCATGTCGACTTCTATGTTGGCTGGGGCTTACACTCTTTGCCTTCTGACAGCTAACTGCCATTGACTTAAGCCACCTGCCTGCTGTCACTCCATTGTGCTGTGCAATCTCAGTGGCCAATGTGCACCGTGGCTTCAAGTTTAGGTACCTAGTCATTGGACATTACTTTCTTTCCAACCCAATATAAATGGCCAAGAGTTTAAGGAATAATTCTGGTAGCATTTCTTGTGAATTACGTACTGTCTATTCTGGGTAAGCAAATCTTTTAGTTATAGTATCAGCTAGATGAGCAATGTGTCGCATGTCACTGAAGCAATGGAGATGGTCGAGGACTTTCACAATGAACTCATCTCAAAACATCTGTGGCAGCTGCACTCACTGGACTTCTGTCCACCAGATTTCTTTTGTGGGGGTATCTAAAAGTATGTGTCAATTGTCACCGAAGATTATGTTGAGTTATAATTACATTGATATTTCTTCTTCCTGTGTAGTGGAAAACAAACCTTATGTACTGAGAACAGATGGTAGAAGCAGTGAGTAAATGAAGGAAAGAGAATTTGAGGTGAAAAATGTGTTTAAGTAATTTTTATCATATTTTTTCATTTAAAAATTTGTCTTGTCTAATAAAAATCAATTTTGAAAACTAAATCGCTAACTCTAGTTGTGTTAGCAGTTTTATATGGAAAATATTTTGTTTTATGTTGTAATTTGAAATTAATTTGATCTCTTCTTGCAGTCTGATGCTTGCAATTTGAAATCTTTGTCGCCGTCTGAGTTAATTCAACATGGTGAAGAAGCAGAGGTACGTGCCTCCATGTTGATGTATTTTTATATTCAGTATGACTTTTTTTTTTTTTTTTTAATATTTTGAATTTATTAGTTTTTTTTTTTTTTTTTGAAAGATTCATACTTTGAATGCAAAAGATTCAGGAACATTGAGTCTAGTTAGACTCAGCAGTATTAATTCTGTAGTTCTAGACAACATCCTAATCAATATTTAATCTAATTCATAAGGACTTGGAACATTCATTCATACATGCATAAACTGCATGCTTGGTATAAAAAAAAACCCAGGAAAGATAGGAAGAGGAACTCGTGGCCGCCCCGGTGGCGCAGCGATGGCCTCTGACCATTCGTCTGAAAGGGGTCAGGGTTCAAATCAAGGTGAGGCATGGAGGTTGTGTTTGTCTTACGGCACTGGCTCTCTCCCTTCCCTGGAACCAGTGACCCTAAATTAGGGACGGGCAACTGCTTATAGCCCATTGAGTTGCTCACGGTGGTCGTTAAAAAAAAAAAAAAAAAAAAAAAAAAGAGGAACTCGTGGGTAAAAAAAATAACAATAGTTGATGACATCATGATGAAGTTAAAATTCCTGAAATGGCAATAGGCTGGACGTATTGGTAGTAGAACATTCATTGTTCAAACAATAAAATTCTAAATAAACAAATCTTGCCATAGAAAGTGTTTGAAACATGAGTGCATATACCTGCCTCTTCCTGAGATTATTATTATTTTTTTTTTTTTTGAATATGCTAATAATTATTCTATATAGCTTCTTTGCTTTTAATGTTGCCTGCATGTTTTCAACTTTCACGTCTTTTTCAAGAAACAGATGTTATACTAACATTCATAGCCTCACAATAACAGTTGTGTATGTGAGGGTTTTATTACGAAAGACAAGATTTTGAAACGATACACCTGTACTTACCTATCTCGTTCGGGCCGCTGCAAGTAGTTATCTAAAGAAAGAAAATCTTCCACCTAATAAAATCTGCCGAAAAACTGTTATGTATTCTGAGATAATCAAGCACTGTAAGTTCACAAAAAAAAAAAAAAAAAAAAATCCTGGTTTATTTAATACAACACTAAGATACACACTTTTGATCATATCACAATACACACTGAAATTTTACAAATCACCGCCATAATCCCCCTCCTTTCCCACGAAAAGTCCCAACAACTCCCTTTTTTTCTTTTTTCTCTCTGTTGTCTCTCTCTTGCGGTCAGTCGTATCAAAACATGAGATCATCAACTGCAGCTCTTATTGCGAAATGTTTCCATCCAGCTTACTTGGCAAGTTGCCAAATGCAACATCCTCCCCACCTTGAGTATCGCTAAATGTACTCAACAAAACAACAAACTGAGTTTTGTGGGGCGATTTTGTCACTCGTGAAGAAATCCTAGATGTTCCCTTCAGGAGCTCCTGTTTAAATGATGGAATCACACTTCTTTTCCGTAGGCTTTTCTTCTCATCGCTAGCCTCCATTGGAAAGAGACGCTGTGTGGGCGGGATCATTTCTCCCATCTTCGTCTTCACCTTGACCACTCGTACCTGTCCATCCTTCCCTGGATACAGTTCCACTATTTTACCAAGTGGCCACTCCGTTCGCTTGCTCTTATCACTCCCTAGCAAAACCACCTGTCCTACTTTTATGGTGTCCTTATTTCGGCAACTTTTCTTAGAATGTTTAAGTTGTCCTAAGTGTTTTATTCTGAATCTTTTCTTAAGATCTTCTTTCAGTTTTAGTCTATATTGCCACCACTTATTGAACTCCACTTGTTCAGCATAATCGAGATCAGCTGTAGAACCTCCTACATTGTCTCTCAGAAACATATTCAGAGTCAGAGGAATTAAGTCGTTTATATCTTCCGAAATATATGTCAAAGGCCGGGAGTTTATGACATTCTCAATTTCACACAAAACAGTGCTTAGTTCTTCATAACTTAGGCTGGTTACCAAGAATTCTCTATAACAAGTCTTTCGTTATCCTAATTAGCCTTTTCCCAAATCCTCCCCACCATAAAGCAGTGGGAGATTTGAATTTCCACTTTATCTTGTTAATCGTTGTTCTCTTATGTACTTCTTCCCAATTTATTTTCCTGAACAAATTCTCAGTTCCTGTGAAATTGCTTCCATTGTCCGAATATATTACTTTGGTTCTTGCTCGCCTTGCAATGAATCTTCTTAGATTTTCTATCCATGCCTTGGTCGATAAGGATGTAATAACTTCCAAATGCACATCCCTGTAGACCGCACAAGTATACAGTACTATCCAAGCTTTCTTATTACCTTGAATAAACAACGGTCCAGCAAGGTCAACACCTGTGATTTGAAACACTGCACAATCTTGCACTCTTTCCTCTGGCAATGGTACTGCTGAAACTTGGAAACTATCTGCATTAAAACGTTTACATCTTTTACAGTTTGTGATCTCTCGACGTATTGCACGTCTACATTTTAAGATCCAGAAGTCTTCTCTCTGTATCGACATCAAAATTTGAACTCCAGCATAGCAATTTTCCTTATGTTTGTCTCTTATAAGCAACTTTGTAATCGGATGATTGAAAGGAAGAATCAAGGGAAATCTAAAATTCAGATTATCTTGTGTGCTTTCTGAAATCCTAGATCTTGTTCTAATTAATACCCTCTCATCCATAAAAGGCTGCAAAGAAACTGTCTTTATTTCTATAGGTGCCAAAACTTTCTTTCTTTCTGCACTGCCTTCCATAGAGTTTCTTCCGCTTCGTTATATTCCTCCGAAGTAAGTTCTCCAGACAAACGTTCGTGTCCTTGTTGTATAGAATTTCTACAGAAACGTTTCATCCAAGCAATAACTCTTACTGTTTTTTTTAATGAAGAAAATCTCTCAAACGACAAGATTACTTTGTTCTCAGCATTCAAAGCTGTTACGACTGTTCTTCTCTTTTCCTCATTTAGCACGTCTTCATCCAGCTGTATTTCTTCATCACATAGTGAAAGATTCGGAATCGATGATAGCCATTTCGAATTATTCCGCCAATCAGTTGCAGTCAAATTCGGTACATTGCATCCTCTTGAGGCCACATCTGCAGGGTTCAGGTCGCCTAGAACGTGATGCCAGTCGTTTGGGCTGCTCAGTTTTCGTATTTCGTTGACGTGATTTCCTACAAAAGTGGCCCACACCTCGTTCCGTTTAATCCAACTAAGAGCATTACTTGAATCCGTCCAGAAAAACATAGCAATATTCGGTAGGTTCATATCTCTTCTTACAGTCTCAGCCAATCTAGCCCCTATAAGGCATGCCAACAGTTCGAGACGCGGTATAGATATAATCTTCAATGGTGCCACTCTCGATTTCGCCCGCTCGAATTGCCAACATGAACCTTCATTAGTATCTTCCCGTAAAAATATGCAGGTAGCATAAGCTGTTTTGCTGGCGTCACAAAAAACATGCTTACTCCAGTATTCAGGTCTTTTCACAGGGAAATCTCTGGATACCCAACGAGGAAACTTAACGTGCTTTAGCTCAACAATTTGCCCTTACCATCGGTTGAATTTTCTTTATATTAGGTTGTACTTCTTCATCCCAGGTGAGCTTCAACCTACAGCATTCTTGTAATAGTAACTTAGGCAGCAGTGTTAAAGGAGAAGCAAACCCTAACGGATCGAAAATCATCTGAGTCTGAGACAAAACCATTCGCTCCGTCACTATATCTCCCTTACATACGGGAAAGTCGTGTACATTACAACTCAGTGTATCTTGTCTCACGTTCCATATCAATCCCAATACTGGAATACAGCTTCTAGAACCTGACAGGTCAGTGTTCTGCAAAAATTCTGATAATTCAAATCCCGGTGATTCAACGACTTGCTCCTCTTCGTCAATTTCAGTGCACTCCAATCTTGAAGCTCAAATTTCGCCTCAGTCATTATCACTCGTGCTTCCTTCCAAAATTTCTCAACTTCAACCAAGCTATCCAAACTGGTCACAATTATCCACGTAAAGTGATTCTCCCAGTCGGTTTGCCGTTTCACGAAAATCTCTCTGTACGTTTTCCAAGTGATGCGCTATAGTTGCACTTAATAAAAATGGACTAGACGTAACTCCAAATGGTACTCTGCAATGCCTGTAGATCTTCATCTGATCCAGATCCCCATCTCTTGCCCAATAAAACCTCAAAAAATCTCGATCCTGCACATTTAAACTTATTTGTAGAAAAGCTTGACATATGTCTGCTGTCATACCCCATCTCCTCATACGAAAACGTGTAAGTATAGTAGGTTATTAGCTCTAACATATTAGGTCCCTTCTCTAGGCAAGAATTTAGAGATACATGATTTTTCTCATGTGCAGAGGCGTCAAATACTGATCTTAATTTTCGTGTTAGCCAATTCCTTTATTACCGGGCGGTGAGGTAAATAAAACCCAACTCCTTCTTCCTCCAGAGAAACTTCTTCAATTATACCCTGCTGAAGCCAATCGTCCAAAACGTCCTGATATAAATCCAAAATATCATTCTTCAATTTATTCAGAGTATTGGTGAGCCTCCTTCTTGCAAGTTCTTGACAATTTGAAATTGGTGTATCCGTGTCTAACCAGGGCAATGAAACTACATATCTACCATCATTTTCTTGTTTTATGGTTTCTTTGAATTTACTTAATGTGGCCCTTTGAATATCCTGTTTTAACACACTTTCAGGAGGATCTGTAATCCTGATGTTCTCCAATTTCCAGATATCAGCTATTTCGTTCTCTGTTATAAACAGTGACAAAACAGACGAAGTATCTTCACAAGTGCTAGAATCCTCGGATAATTTCTTCATTACAATCCAACCCAGTTGAGTTTTGATAGTAGTCAGCCCAATTTTCAATTGTCTCATCCCTCCAGTTAGGAGCTTTCCTGCTACGTCCACTCCTATTAAAAGCTGTATTTCAGAGGATCTGTTCAAGGTATGGCCTTCGGTTGCATAATCATTCAGGACAACACCTTGTCGTTTAAGCTCATTTATCCATGATCCTCCTTTTAAACTTGCTACTGCTGTACAAATCTGTTTTTGATCATACACCTTAAAATTGCATTTATAAGTTCCTTGCAAATTACTGACTACTACTCGAAATTTTCGATGCTCTTCAACTACTTCAGCACCTCCAAAATGTCCATGTTTCATCTTCTCCACACCCATTGCCTCGTGTCCCATCTTTGAAACAATTCCTTCTTTAATGTAAGATTTCTGGGATCCCGAATCAATAAGAGGACAAATTAGTTGGGTTTCTCCATTGCCATGTATTCACACGATTAAAGTCTGCAGCAACACTTCTGGAGTGCAAGTTTGGTTTGCAAGTGATTGTCCCTTGTCAGTTACATCTGCTTCTTGCTCCTCTTTTTCCCTGTTTATCATCATCTCCATTTGGACACATCACTACATAATGTTTTCTAAAACATTTACAAATGCCAGCTAATTCTTTTGGCTTATTATATTTTTCAAACTTTTCCATATTTTGTTTATTCCATGGGTTTGGTAATTAGTTGATGTTACAGTTGGGGTTTTGTCCTGTTGATAATTATTTTTGCATATGATTTCTTTTTTATGAGCTATTTTCTTTCCTTCAAAATTTGGTATTTTCTTACTTGCAGTGTTGTGTTTTAATGTTTTTTTCTCTCATGTTTCAGTATGTTGACAGGGTCCCTCTTTTAAGTACTCCCTATGCATTAATTGCCCATTTTTTTTGTGTGTTGACATTTAATTTTTTTCAGTGCTGAATTGATCTTAATTTTAAATACTCTTGTATATGCTTTTACTTGTTTGGCCTATATCTGTATTGCACTTCCTTCATTTCTTTTAATCTGTGCCATATTTTATATATTATTGCATTGACCACTTTTTCCTATATCCATATGCTATGGCTGTGTATTATGGATACATTTTAATTCGTTTGATTTTTTGGATGTGTGAATGCTGCATTTACCAGATTCAGATACTGTTTATTATTATAGCTCCAAGGGTGTGAAGAATTGCATGGCATTGGTACCAGGTTATTTGTTTCTTGTGAACCTAATTCATAGTTCATTTGGTTGAATTTTTAGTTAACTGGATATTCAGAAATAATAAATTCCTCTGAATTGCAGAGAAAATTAGTACTCATTTCAAAATCTTATGTTTTCTTTTATATCGTTAACATATTTTTTACATATTTTAAATATGTTAAGTGGCACATCATTTAAGTTATCTGCTATTTTATTTGCATTGCTATTGGAAAACACCATTGATAATGTGAACCCATTGTTCCTTGATTTTTGTCCAAGCACTCTTGGTGTTCTCCCTAGATTTTTTTACTGCTGGGTGGCAAGAAATTTTAGCTGGGGGCTACTTTTAGCATCCCTTTCCCCAATCGAAAAAAAATGTTTTGCTTAACATTATTATACTTATTTAAACATCTTTAGTGATGTGGTGGGCATTAATATAACATAACATGATAAACATTAGAAAATTGTTTGTAAATGATTAAAAAATGAGTACTTACTAATTATATTCCACACAGATTTCAGCCAGTTTTCATCAATATTTATGTTGCATGTAGGGGAAATTTAGCTGGGCAGCAGAGAAAATTAGCTTGGGGGGAGGGGGCTGCTCAATAAAAGGTTCTTTGGAGAACATTATACTCTGCTTAAGTCAATAACTTGACAAAGCTGGTATGACTGTTTTTGGCAGAATCATTGCACGAAACAGTTTTGCGTACTTAACACGTTTGCTGCTGCCGTACTATTTCAGCGGCAAGCACACAATGCAGTTATGAAACATGTGCGAATCTCCCACAACGCTACAAGGCGTCACGCAGCACCACGATTGAGCTGTTATGCGTTTGGACCAACCTAGCCGTGTGTTCAGATCTCATAGCTGTGCATGACTTAGCAATTCTAAAATACGAGAAAATGTATCCATAATTGATATTCATAATTATAATTCTGCCAGCAATAAAATATTATTCTGATACTGAAGTAGACATTTACTAGATACATATTTCAAACACTGTTGCATATAAAACAAGAGAAATAATGCTTACAAATGCCAAGGATTTCCATAAATAGTGCCATGATGAATAACTGGATAAATACAAAATCCATACATTTTGATTTGTGTAGGATTTTCTGGGCACTGGGTGCAGTAATAGAGAGTGTCCCTGTGAATCCCTTTGGGAGAGCACATTTTGCATCATCTCCTCAAAAAGTCCCTTTTTGTTTTGTTTTTGACTGGAAGATGGCCACATACTTTTAATGATTTAGATGTCTTCGCTCGGGACGTTGATGGCTCTTGATTCAGAAGTTGACGTACATTGGATAGCATAAAATCATAGAGGCTTATTTTCCCGGAGAATTTATTATACAAGTTGTGGGAAGTGGTTATCATCATATGAAATATATGTATTCCTAGCTTCTTGTACCATATTATGGTTTTCCTTCACAAGGATAGTACACTAGCATTTGATCTTGACGATCTACTTCTGACATAAATTTATTGTAGTTGATAACAGCCTTTGGTTTTTCTTTTGTCTGTCACTTTTCATTTACAGTTGGAACTAAATCGTCCTCAAACTCCGTGGTAATGAAGAGAACATCCCTTTTGTCTTTCCAGTTGCACACTGCAACAGCATTGAAATATTGGCATTTCTGTTCCCCCTTCAAAATTTTATCTTTCGTGACATCCTTAGGAAGATCTGGTCGGTCTGCACGGAGAGTTCCAGTGCAACAACTGCAATTGTTCAACAACTGCAAATGCAAGATTGTAACTATTATAAAAATTATCCATATAAATAGCATGACCAACATTTAGCTTCCCTTCCATCAATTTTAAAACTACATTAGCAACATGACCCCCCCTCCCCCTCTCTCCTCCGGGATTCCAGTTGCCCTGTGTAAACCAAAGCTTTTAGAATCATATCATTTGGTTCCGTTAGCATATAAAGTTTCACCCTATATTTATGCCGTTTTCCTTTCATGTACTGTTTAAAAATCAAACTACCTCTCCACAAAACCATTGATTCATCAATCGTAAGTTCTTTTCCAGAGTAGTATATGCTCTCTATGGTATCATTAAATAAGTCCAGTAAAGGCATTATTCTTGCAAGGCGGTTGGTTATAATTGCTTCGCCAGGTTGAGGATTTCTTGCCAAATGAAGGCACGGCATGATAAAGAAACAATTCCTGTTCATATTTGAAGAAAAGCAGTCCATTTTGAATAATGGATCTGTTTTCCAGTAGTCTTGGAGATGGGGCATTTGTACAATGCCTATATGAAGCAGAAGGCACAAAAATACTTTCATCTCATCTACCGATGATATGAAAGTTTTTTCGTGAACCTTCAGTAACTCCCGAGATAAATACTTCTACAGCATATGCATTACTTTCCCTAACTAATAGATCACAAAATTCCTAATTTGCAAAAAGATTTAAAAAATCGATTGGCTCAGTACCTATCATATTAATTTTCAGCCCTGGTACACCAGTGAACAGAATTCTTCTCGTGATGTCGGGACCATCACGCCAATGTGTAGTTAAAATCCGTTGAGGCACAGTATGAGAAAGGATGCGGTATTGTTCATTCTCACTTTCACTGTTGGTTGTACTACAGCTAGAAAATGAATACGTTTCTGTACTTGATGACAGATTATTGTCATCATCTCCTATTTTCACAGAAGAATGTGTCCGCCAAGGAACTTTTGGTTGAGAGGGACCAGCGATAGCGCATCCGAATATATCCATTGTTTCCGCAAAACTAAGTATTGAAGTGAATATGGGTTTCTTTTAAATCCCTTTAGCCTCCCTGTAATGTATAAACTCTAAGTAGCAAATGCTTTTTATTCGTATCACGACAAAAGAGTGCACCACAAAAAGACGAATGTCAAAAGGGTGAACTACAAAAGGGCGCAAGACAAAAGAGCGATGTGCCAAAAGGGCGATACGCAAAGGAGCACACGGCAAAAGGGCGAAGGGAAAAAAATGGGCGAACCCAAGCACGGGCTTGATATTTTTCTTCAACTGCAAGATTTTTAAAAGACATTTCCAAAAACGGCACCAGGGTCCCTTTGAGCAAATTACATATTTCTTTGTGTATTCAAATCCCAACTGAAATCAGACGTCTCATCCTATATAGAAAGCTTTCTAAACGATTTTATTTTCAAAAAGGCCTCGGGGCCCTTTCAGTAAATTCAGTATTTCTTTGTGTATTCAAATAATCCCAACTGAAATTAGACGTGTCATCTTTTGTACTTTAAAGAAATCTACATAGAAGGCTTTTTAAAACATGTTTTTCTCCAAAAAGGCTAAAGAGCCCTTTTCTGAAATTGCTTTTGTACATTCAAAGCAAGATTTTGAGCATGCATAAAATTTGTTTGTTCTTCAACTGCTACCTGCAGAAATGGCCTAAGAGATATTTCCAAAAGGGCCCCGGAAACTTTATTTTGTTTCATTTCTTGTTTTTAAGAAAAAAAAAATGTTCATTTTCCTTCATCAAAAAAATCTCCTTTTCCTTCCATAAGGTTCCACTTTTTGTTTTCAGGTCTTTCATACATACAAATAAAGAAATAAGCAGTTACTCAAAGGGCTCCTGGGGCCTTTTTAAAAATAACATCGTTTAAAAAGCCTTCTGTATAGGTTGCAATTCAGTACAAACGATGTCACATCTGTGCTCAATTGGTATTTGAATACACAAAGAAATAAATAATTTGCTTGAAGTCCTCACTGGCCATTTTGGAAATATTTGTTTGAAAGCACTCCCGATAGGTTATTGAAGTACAGAAAAATTAACATTTGCTTTCAGTTGGGATCTAAATATACAATGAAATAAGCAAATTGGAAATTTATATCTTAATGTTTCTTGCAAATTGTTTAAATAGTTCTAGTTTAGTGAATCTTTAGTCTGGTAGTCATGTGCCGTTCTGTCGCAGTGCCCTTTTGTTGTATCACCCTTTTGTCGTGGTGCTCTTTTGTTGCGTCAGTCGTTTGTCGCGTAACCCTTTTTATTGCTACTCAAGCATTTATTTATTGATAGTTGCCTTCACCGCAAAACCAGTGACATTCAAAGGAAAATAAACATTGCTGTGAAAAGCGCGCTTCTAAGTCTATGGGAAGTCAACTTACTTTCCCTAAACCATGTGGGGAAAAAATCCGCTATCCCCAAACCGCAGTCACTTTTAGACAGTTGGAGACTCATTTTCAGTGCCTGTAACGAAATGGATAACTCTCAAGTGGCGAAGGTTTTAGGAAGCGAAATATGAAGCCATGATTACGACGCCTTTCGGCGTCATTCGGCAGTGAAAGTGTTAAATCAGTTTTTTTATCTAAAAGCGAAAACAATACACGTTCAAGTTGCATAGCACTTAATTTTACTACGTGTATTTGAAGACAGTCCTATGTTGCAGGCAGTATTGTCAGAGATTTTTGCCTGAAATCAATAGACCACAACTAATAAAAATCACCTGGTTTTTTTTTTTGTTTTTTTTTGTTTTGCTTGAAATATACACTGCCTGACAAATTTGATGTAGCATTGGTTATAATATTAATGCAAAGGAACATATTGAAAACTACTGATACCTACTTCAAATACCAGTACTCCACACATCACTATTCAATATCTTAATAGCAAATTCAAATTAATATGATCCTGGTTTACTTAATGATCAGCATTTCAAAAGCAGTGGTAAAGATAATGATATTGGCCTTAATTAACTTAGTCTGTGTTATCAATATAATTTCTTGTCTTTCAATATATATATATATAGGGTTGTCGGAAAAGTCATGACGTATTTTGGCACCCGATGGTGGTTGGGCGGTGTTGGAAGTACTAGAGGCATGCACAGCTCTGTTATTGCTATGGCATTCGACAGGTGCCAGTTCTAGCTGCAGTCTAAAAGGAATAGTGAGCGATTTGGTTGATTTGACATCAAGTTGAAGACTGAAGACCAAACTGTGCATTTTCGTCATATTTTACTGTTTTACTTCCGTAAAGGGAAGAACGTGCATCAAGCTTGTGAAAAGTTGCGTAAAGTGTATGGTGACAATGCTCTACAAGAACGTCAGTGCCAGCGGTGGTTCGCAAAATTTTGTGCTGGTGATTTTGACTTCAACGATGCTCCTCAGTCCGGAACGCCCACCGAGGTTGATGACGAACAAATCAAGTCATTGATTGAGTCTAACCCACGTTACATGCCACGAGAGATTGCAGACACATCACATCGCACATCCATCATTCAAGCATTCACGACCACCTGAAAAAGCTGGGATACGTAAGCAAGCTCGATGTGTGGGTTCCTCATGAACTCAAAGAAGCTTAATTGATGGCGCGTATAAACATATACGATATGCTCATTTAACGTGAGGAAAACGATCCTTTTTTGAAGCGACTGATAACTGGTGACAAAAAGTGAATTGTGTACAACAATGTGCTGCACAAACGGTCTTGATCCCGACATGCTGCTTTTCCTCAAACGACATCCAAAGCAGACATTCATCAGCAGAAGGTTCTGGTTTCAGTGTGGTGGGATTTTAAAGGTGTCGTGTTTTTCGAGCTCCTACCATGGAACCAATCAATCAATTCGAATGTGTACTGTTGGCAATTGGACAGTTTAAATGAATCCATCATCCAGAAACGTCCAGAGCTCATTCATCGTAAAGGTGTTGTGTTCCATCACGACAACGCGAGACTACACACAAGTTTGATCGCCCGCCAAAAATTATTGGAGCCTGGGTGGGATGTTTTGCCTGACCCAGCATACTCGCCTTACCTTGCACTGTCAGACTCCCACTTGTTTCGCTCTCTTCAACAGTCCTTGCGTGGTATAACATTCAATTCAGATGAGGCTGTAAATCAGCACCTTGTACAGTTTTTCACCACGAAAACAGGTCCTTCTATGAACAAGGCATCCTGCAGCTCACTGAAAGATGGCAAAAGACTATCGAACAAAACAGGCATTATATCATTGATTGATCTTTATTCTTTCTATCAATAAATGACCTTCGCAAAACATGGCTAAAATATGTCATGACTTTTCCGATAACCCAATATAATATTTCAAGTAGTACTGATAACTAGAAAATTGAAGAACGTAAAAATTTATCTAGTATTACGCACATCTTTTTCAGCCTGTTAGGTCACTTATATTTTTGTTTATTTCACTTCACCACAACTATTTCCATGCTATATCATAGCTGCCAATCCTTACGATTTACCCGTAAAGCTTCCGGTTTTTGGACGTCTTTCAGATATTCCGATCGGAAAGTGATTTCTTCCGATTTTTCATTCTCATACCAAAAATCCGTATTTTTTTTTCTCCCCATTTCAAGAGCAAAAAAAAAAAATCTTTATTCCACTTCAAAAAATCCTTAACACGAGATGATTAAAAAGAAAAAATTCTCTGTATTTCCGCTGTGAAGAGAAAGTGCGAGCGGCACGGTTTCTGCTTACACGTGGACTTTTGGATGGATCCGAGTACCTTCCCCTGCGCAAGCGGCCAGCTGCGTAACGTAAGGTTACAATCACGTTCTCTCTCTCGCTGCCCCCCCCTCCCCTTTTCAGATAACGTATTGTTCATCCCCGGGGTCGCAGCTTCTCGGAGGCCAGCGTGGGTGTATCTTGCATTCCAGCACTCCCAGTTCGAAATGCTATTTCAAAACGTAGTTATCGTAGAAAAAAAAAAAAAATTCAAACGGATTTTAAATCTGTGGAATTTTTAAGCCCAAATACGATACCCAACATGATGAAATTAAGCAAAAGCTGCCAGTTTTGTGAAATTAAAAATGCATTAGGCATGGTTTCGTAACTTCTGTGGCAATAAATTTGACCTACTGTAAGAGGAAGTTGGGGGGGGGGGGAGTCCTATCTTCATTCGAGCATTTGCTTCTTCAGCAATGATTTATTTTGCTGGTCCATTAGTCAGTAAGTTTTCAACATTGCTTTTTTTGTTCGTCGCTCGATAACGTGCATGAAAATGTCTTTGCTTGATTCAACGAAATTAATATGTTGGGGTACTATTTTTTTGTGTCAATAAATTTAGTATTAGTGATTCCCTATGAGCAGCAATATGAAAGGGGGGGGAAAGTACTATCAAACATTCCGTGATGCATATTCTGCGGAATTTCCGTGTATTGCAAAATCTTCAAAAAATGAAAAATATGCATTTTGCACTGTGTGTCATGTAATTTCAGCATTTCGCGTGGTGGAAGGAATGATATTGCTAATCATATTTCTAGTGCCCAGCACAAATCTTATGTTGACTGCGTGGAAAAAAAAAAATATGAAATTAACTTCTTTTGTTAAAAGTTTTAATGAACTGGATGCGATTCGTGCAAAATGTTTGTTCACTTCGTCTTTAGTTGAGCATAATTTACCAATTAGTGTCGCTCATTTATTTCATTTTGTTTTTATTTGACTGTCTCATCGTCCGTCTCTCCGTAAGATAATCCTAGCATTAAAATGGTTTGTTTTTGAAAACATTGTAGGTTGTTCCGTGACTGCGTGGGATACGATCCTATTGGATTTGGGGGTCAAAGGGTGTGGAACATTCTTCCCTTTAGATGAAAGCTTCCATAAAAATAAATTTTTATCTCTTTATCGATCATAATGATATAGCATAGTAATGAGAAATTCTGTATGGATAATCGAAATAAACTTGCCGATAAATTCAAACATCTGTAGTCATGTCAATTAAAAGTTGATACTTGAGTTAGGTAACATATAGTTTTTTAATCAATTATGTTCAGTACATTTAATCAATATGCGGGACAAGTGATTTAATTGGATATATCGATTAAAAATTTCATCGAACATATCGATTTTTTTATTTTTTTTTACGGTTTTCGGTTTCTGAAAGTTGGCAGGTATGCTATATATTTCTTCCTTCTACTGATTGGACTTCATTCAGTCAGTCCAACTTTCAACTTAGGTGTCATTCAGATGAGTTTGTTCTTTCGATGCATTCCAGCCATTGTCTGGTAAGTTTTTTTCTGGTTCCTATAAGTTTTTATTTAATTTGTCAGCAAGGTTCGTAATTTCCGCAAGCTTTATATTTTTATTTAATTTGTTAGTAAGGTTTGTGGGTCAATCAGTCTGAAAGGATGCAGACTAAGTCCTCAATAGAGCATGACCTTGAGTGGTGGTAAATAAACCCCACAAGTATATTGATATACTCTTTCCACAGTTTTTTTCCCTGGTCATCTAGATGGCTGATAGAAATGGACTGACAGATACTTAGCTTTCTCTCACTTCCATGTGCCTATCATATCAGGCACCATTGCCTAAATTTCCTAGCCTCCTACTTTTAAGGATGTATAATACCTGAAGTCAGACACTTCCTAAAATCCTCTTTAACAGCATTCTTTCATCATTATTTTTTAATCAACTTACAAAAAATGTTGGAATCCTTTGAATTAACTTCGGAATTTTTTGGCTTGTCCCAGGCATCTTGTAAAAGTAACCATAACTGATATGAATAATATTACTATTAGAAATTGACATAATATCAGCAGTCATCATACAAATTATTTTAGAATTCATAGGAGAAAGCATTCGTCCAATTATGTCCCAAGTCAAAAACTTAGGCTTAACAGCAGAAAATTCAGGAGGTTGCCTTAAGACAGAAAAAATTAGTAGATTCCTGTAATTTATGAAATTCCATCAGTAGACAGGAGCCAAAATCAGTAGAATGGTAACACTGATTGCACCTCTTTGATTAAAAATCACAATGATATTCAATATGTATACATTTCGTTTCATGTTTTAATCAAATTGTAATTTTGTAGGAATTCGGCGGATATTTCATTGTGGATGGAAAGGAACGAATTATACGCTTTTAATTCACCAAAGACGAAACTATGTAAGTATACATACTATATTTGGAGAATATTAATGAAAATTTTATTTCGTGTAATATGTTTAAATTATTTCATTAATATTTGTATTTTTGTCATCTATGCCAGAGTTTTTATCAGTATGGGCTTAAATCAAGACTTGACATTCATTCATGGTGTTAAAACATTTGTGATATGGCATGTATTGAGGATGACCACCTTTTGGATTTTTGGTATGGTTTTGTAGACACAATGTTGAATGGTTAGTCATGGGAATTACTAGAAAGCTAGTAAGTTGCAGTAATTATGTTATTAAATTTTAGATTTTGTCAGTCTTATGTGCAATTTTAATTTATGAAATTTCTTCCCTAACAAGAAACCAAACAAAGGTGTCAGTGCAACTACTAGTGCACAATGTAGGAATAGGGAAGTGTATAGCTTCCTAGCGTTAAGGATTTTCAGCCACTTTATGGCATTGCATTCCGTGATTGCAGTATATGCTGTCCATGTATAAGTGCAGTCTAAGATGAGATGCCTAGCACAGTGCTGAGATCTTAATGGGACTACAGCCAAGTGGTATCATAAACACTTTTAAGACTCTTCCCACCCACAAAACCAGATTTGTATTCACTCTAGCAATGAACAAAGGATATTGTTTGCTCTTATGCCTTGCATTCACTGCTTGCAAATAAAACTACAGCAAAACCTTGGTTATATACATTTTTCTTGGGGATGACCTTAAAAAATATATATAAAAGAAATCTAAAAATGTTAAACACTTGTAAAATGTGTGATGCCTTCAAGATGAAAATAATATTGGGGAAAAACTAGTAATTTTAGATTGTGCTAGTAATTTATGATAAGAGTACATGCATATATGAATACTTTGTGTGCTACCTTAAGCGTATGCCAATTTTAACTTGCATATTTTTTTATTCTAATTTCATTACAAAAACTAGGTTATGAAATTATGTATGCTTTCATATTTTCGATAGAAAAACAAACTTTGAAATACTAGGTAGTAAATTCAAATACTTTTGTTTTATGTTCAATACCCCTATCTTACATTCTTTACTTATAAGCAGGGGTCGCACTGCTGATCTCCATCTTCGCAATTTGCAAAAAGAAATAGTTTTGCCGATGGAAAAAAAAAGAAAAAAAAAGCTTTGGCGATTACCTGTACATAGTGTTATAACACTTTGGTGAAAGCAAATTGAATTTGGTGACTAAATTGGTGAAAACTTTAGAAAACCCCTGCTTATAAGCATCACTCTTTTCAAAGTGGTTTGTCCACTAGTCGATTTAGCGTTAGTTCTGAGTACAATATTCACTAATCTTTGAGTGTTTCAAATTTTTGGAATTGAGAGAAGAAAAAAATAGAACTATGAATGCTGTTTGGTAAATATTGAGTTGCATCATCTATTTCATGGCTGCAAAAAATGTAAAACGTAAAAGAATCAAATTGTGTATTTTTTATTTTCTGAAATTCAAAATTTAATGTATCATAATCTCAAAAAATGTATAAATGAATTATGTTATAATCAAATTGAAAAAGCAATAGAAACTACAGTAAAATATATTGGGACTAGCACAGAATTGTGTATAAAAATGTAAACTGTAAAACCGAGGTTCCTCTGTATTTCTAAAATATGTAATTTTGAAAGAAACACCCTCACAAAATTATGAAGAATGTGTGAAAACAGCAGGCTTGGGTACATACATGTATGAGGAATAGATGGAAAAGTGGAATTATATACAGTATCGAACCGATTATCCGGACTCCTGAAAACCGGAC
Source organism: Macrothele yani (assembly GCA_039090855.1). NCBI lineage: Eukaryota > Metazoa > Arthropoda > Arachnida > Araneae > Macrothelidae > Macrothele > Macrothele yani. Next base: position 155,572,092 of record CM077011.1, read on the forward strand.
CTTTTTGTATAATTTGAATTTTTGTAATGTTTCTTAACCTTGAGGTAAAGGTGTTCCATGCCGAAGCTGAGCCTCATATTTCACTTATCGCCAGCTGATCGTCCATACGCTTTAATCTCCGCATCATATGTACATATACATATTCAAAACAGCATTCTAGAACAATTCTAGATACATTTTTCTTTCCCACCGTTTGAGGCAGACATCCAACTTCACCCTCTTCCCTTCCTCCCTCCACCTCAAAGCCTCTTTCCAGAATAACAGAGGCATTATTGTCCATCAGAGCTCGCATCAAAGTCTAGTTCCCTCAAGAGAAAAAAGAAGCGTTTCCCTTTTAAGCTGATGACGTTGCTATTCTCCCTTGCGCTGGTGACTGCTTTTGGAAGAAAGCCAAAAAATCTTTACCATACTATTCGTTGATCATTGGTGTGATGTCATAGGCTGGTCAGGAATACTCGTGACTTCCCTGTGAAGAGAGGAAGAAAGGGTACGGAGACCCACTTCGTTTTGGAAAATTAGGTCAATCACTTTGTTTTGTCAGTCGGTGCTCTGCGGTTCATGTTTATTCCATGGTGCTGCAAACACCTCACGTGTAATGTCAAAAAGTCCAGGAGATCAGGATGTGTGAGTTCATCCTTGGTGTACAATGTGCAATTGGAAGTGGGGTGGAGTCTGCTGCATATTTACGTGAACGATACAGCTTTTTATCGGAGAAATAACGGCTGTGACTTGGGGATAGGGGCATTTGTTTTAATGGTTCTGAAAACCCAAAAAATTCGAAAACCATACTGCCGCTGGCCCGAACCTGTCCGGATAATCAGTTCGATACTGTACTTGTATTTAAGGAATTAGAAAATTTTGACTTGAATGTGTTAGGCATGAACAAGACTCAAATATACAGGGGTTGGGCAGAATAATGTGAACACCTAGGAAAAGAAGATTTTACGTACCTAATAGGGTGGTGTAGGGACCACCTTTGGCTTTCAAAACCACCTAAATCCCGCTTGGAATGGATGCATACAAATCCTGGATAACGGTTAATGGGATGTTACATCATTCTTCATGCAGAAGCTGCTTTCAGGTCCTTGAGAATATGCAGGACGATGACAACGGGATCTCACCCTGTTTTCTAACACAGACTACAGTGCCTCAATGATTTAAGTCTGATGATTGGGGAGGCCAAGGAAGGTGTGAAATTCCATCCTCGTGTTACTTAAACCATGATCGGACATTCGGAACTCTTTCAATTGGGGCATTATCACCTTGATAGATCCCCTGCAGGAGACAATGACTGAGCCATTGGATGGACTTGGTCAGCCAAAATGGTTTCATATGCCCTGCCAGTTATCCGTCCTTTCAAGGTTATCAGGAGATCTGCTGAGAGCATGACAGAACCACCACCATGCTGCACTGTTGGGAGCAGACAGTCTGGGTTGTACGCTTCTGATGGTGTTCTCCACAAGTAAACATGTCCTGTGATGGGGAATAGTGTGAATGTGGATTCATCCGACCACATTACATGATTCCATACATTGGTAGTCCATGTTGTATGCTCCTAGCACCACTGCCATCGGCATTGTGCATTCACCTGGGTCACCAGGTTTTGCAGTAGCAGCTCTGCCATGAATATCTTGAGATACAGATTGAGCTCCATACTAGTTTTTGGCACAGTGGTCTTATTGCAGGTAACAATTCTATTTTAATGCTCTCCTGTTTCTATCAGTCAGGGTCGTTTTCCAGCTGCTCTTGTGCTTCGCAGACAAGGTTTTGCGACGAACACAGTATGCTCTTATGACGCTAAGCACAATAGCTCTTGATACCACCACTAACATGGCAACTGTTGTCACGTAGGCAGAAACTAGCCAGCCACCAACAATTAGCCCCCTTTCAAAGTCCATTAGATGGCTCATTTCGTCATCCCCTTGAAAGAAATTTTGCAACAAGACACTTTAAAGACCTCAAGGTCTTTTTAAGTACATTTAAACAAAGCTATTACGACCAAAACGTACTGCAATGTATGCAGCTGCATGCATTGAAAGTCATGTCTCTGAGCATGGTGTTCACATTATTCTGTCCAACTCCTGTATATGACAGGGTAATGTGTTCTTGATGGCTAATGTAACGATTTATTTCACTGTAAGGGGGTTATGCAGCTTGTTGTTGCACAAACTGGCATGGCATTACAGATAATGGGTAATGTGCTGCTAATAGGACCAAGTCATCAAATTTATTTGTAGCATAATGCTAACTCTGCTGGCACTGTATATCCATTCTCAGGACCCAGGGACATTTCCTCGTACCATAGATACGCCCCTCATTCTCCTTCTCCCTGGCAATCCTAGAAGAGACCTCCTTGCATCCCCATTTCCAGTTTCTTCTTGCCAAGGCTTTGCATTCCCGCCAGCAAAATCACCTCACCTTAGATTTTGCCAACACCCTGTGCTGGGTGTGGATAACCATTTCCAAGAATGCAAAATGTGCCTTTAACATTTCTGGCTACATTTTTACATTGAGTCTTGTCAAAAAAGAAAATTTCTTTCATCAGTAAAGTTCTTACAAAGACTTACAGTTAAATGTTGGACAGATTATAGTTCAATTATGATTATTTTTAGAGGTTCCAGGTTCCAATGTGGGGGCGGGGGGATTACAAGTTAGGTTGGGCAATGTGTTATTGTGTTATTGCACCAAAACCCACAAAATGTTTAAATACATAACTCTCATTTAGTATCACTATTCAGTAAGGAGAGTTCTTCAGAAATGAAAAGCATTGAAGCATGTTCAAAATGATTGTGACATAAATATTCAATCACAAGTAAAAGGTCTGGACTGTGTAAATTATACTGTTTGTTTCCTCATAATGTTCATCTTGCATTTACTTGCATCAGATTCAGTGTATTGTTTCAACAAGAAACCTGCTATGCAACTTTTGCACAGAAAATGTAAGTCTCTTTAGGACTTATTGGTAGGATTTGTGAAACTTTCAGCTTTATCTGAAGACACAGTGCCAACAGTAATTATATCACCAGGACTTTTCTTCAAATGTTAGGGAACATATTAAATGTATGTGGCAATATCTGTGGTACAAACAGGTAGGAAACAAACTACATCGTATGAAACCAGTTTTTAGGTTTGAATTTCATCTTTCCACTGGAACTGTATGGAGGAAGTTACTGGTACATCTATGCATAGGGCATGGCAGATTCACCCACATGTGAGAATGTAAAGCACATGTCTTACAAAATGGGAAATTGCCCCCCATGTGCTATAGTATAGAAGTATCAAGAGTGGGGATAGTTTCGCTGCTAAAGTTGGCAATGTGCCAAAGCAAGTAATTTTATAGTACAGGAACGCACTTTTCACATGTAGAAAAGTTATTTATTCAATTGAACATTCATTTTTTGTTTGTTTTTGGATTTTCATTGACCACCATGAGCAACTCTAAAGGCCGTAAGCAGTCACCTGTCCTTAATTTGCAGCTGCTGGTTCTTGGGAAGGAAAAGAGCCATGTCAGCAGATGAATACCCCACCCATTCCTTACTTTGGACTCTAAACTGGGCCCATCTTAGGCAAACAATCAGAAGCCATTACTTCAGACAACTGGGGTGGTGATAAATTTTATATTTTTAATTTGCCCTTTTGTTTGGTGATCCTTGATTCAGCCCAGCAGTGATTCATAACATACACCCATAAAGCAGTCATTTCCAAAAAGAACTTTCTCAATCGTTTGTGGAACTTTTTCAAAGGGGCACAAATTACATATCTATCACCTGAGCAGCTGTCACTTTTGCTATAGCCATTTGTGCATTAAAAGGGGGCTGGGCAGTCAGCCCAGCCCCCTTTTGATGTACAACACTGTGGTTTCCATAAACCTTTTATCCCACTTGTGGGTATTGATGGTGGTCCCTTTCCATATTAGTTCTGAAATTCCATTGGACATCTGGTTTACTCTGTATGAATCTGGAAACTTACTGGGCCTTTTCTTGTAAAGGTGCCATTCACAGCAATGTTGATTTGAAATTGTAAACACAATGTATACATCTTCAAGTAAACATAAAAATTCCCATTAAAACTTTGAGTTTATATTTCAAATGCAACGAAGCATATCAAATCATCTTAATAGTTTTAATTTGTGCTTGAAATTGTAAAGATAATTAATTTGAAACCCTGTATACTTGCATTTCGGTAGTATGAAAGGCACTTTTGCAATAGCAGTCCTGTAATTCAAATCACACTAGGTATGATGACATCTTTTGCTTCCAGAGTAATTCATTAAAATTTGCCTGAAAGCAATTGGTCAGCAGAGATACATACCAACAAGCAAAATTATTGTTGTATATTTGGCTATGAGACACACAACAGAGATGGATAAAAAATCATTTTCAGAATATTGATTCTGAAAATGATTTAAGTTTTTTATTGTCTTGCATTTTACATCACTTATCATTATTCCGTCTGAAATTCAGGGTTGATTCCATGTAATCAAGAGGTTTTTGCAACAAAGATTTACACTGGTGTGAAGTTGCACATAAATCTTTTACAGAGTAATACATCATTAGCATGAAGTGTTTTGTTCTTTCTCATTTTTTGAAATGTTGCTTTACTGATTCTTCTGTTTCTGTTGTTTTAGCCACTTGCACTAACAAGGTCAAGGTGGAAAATGAACGACCCATTATTTACTGATTATGGTGTCACCATAAGGTGTTGTAGATCTGACCAAACAAGCTCTGTAAGTTGTTTTTCAATTTTTCCACAAATCTTGTTTCTCCTAAACATTTTAGATTTCGAAATGTTCTGTTTTATGCCTTTTCATAACAGATATCCATTTAGGCTACAAAAACTGGCTGAAGATAAAACAGTCAAATAATAGGTTGTTTCAAAAACTGCATATTGAACACTGTATCTGAAATGAAATGTTTAGGCAAGTAATTATCCTGGGCATATTTCAAAACTTTTTTTGCAAATATTAAGCTTTTATGGGCTTGTATGTTTTATTCCTGTTTTTATTTTATAAGCTATATATACACTATCTACTCTACCAACAAGTAATTGGACACCTGTGATAGCAAAGGAAAACAAAGTTTATTCACCTTCAATAGTTGGTGGAGCCTCCACGAGCGGCGATTACAGCTGTGACCCTCCGGGGCATACTCTCAACCTGGCGTTGTACGACAGCTAGCAGTATTTTCTTCCACTCGGCTTGGAGAAGACAGGTCAGTTCCTTCACTGATTTCGGACGGTGGGGGCACCCCTTAAGTCGACGCTCCAACTCGTCCCAGAGGTGCTCGATAGGGTTAAGGTCTGGGCTCTGCGCAGGCCAGTCCATTCAATTAACCCCATTGTCACCATACCAACCCATGGTGGACCTCGCAACATGATAGGTGGCATTGTCATCCTGAAAGTAACATGTGTCCACCCTGTAAAACTGCCACAATGTAGGAAGCGCATGGTCATCCAAAATGGTGCAGTAGGTCTCGGCGTTGAGTCGACCAGGAATTGCGGCCAAGGGTCCTGTGCCATACCAGGAGAAACATCCCCATAGCATAATTCCACCGCCGCCGAACTTCACAGTTGGCACAATACATTCCGGCAGGAGGCGTTCTCCAGGCAGACGCCAAACCCAGACCCTACCATCCAAACGGTAGAGGGTGAACCTTGATTCGTCTTTCCAGAGAAACTGTATATGAGGATCAATTGAATTGATAAGTTCAACTAATTCAGGTATTTCAGAGTTCATGCCATTCCAGAGAACAAAAGTATCATCTACATATCGAATCCACAGGTCAAATGTAACAATCTGAAAGAGTTGGTCCTCAAAGTGACGCATGTAGACTTTGTATAAAATAGATGACAGTGGGCTGCCCATTGTATGGCCTTCCGTCTGTTGGAAAAATCTTCCACAAAAAAGGAAACTGTTTTGTCTTATACAAATTTCCACTAGTCTCAAAACTTCATCTACTTCCGGTTGGCTGAAATGATGTTCTTTGAGACTTGCTGTCAATGCTTCGAGAGTTCCATTCACTGGGATACTTGTGAACATGGATTTCACATCGAAGGATAACATGAACTGATCATTGAATGAATGTCGCTTTAGCCGATTGACAAACTCAATGGAATTTTTTACAGATGTTTTGTTCAAAGTAGCCGTTAAGGTTGATAGTTTCGAAGATAGAAATTTGGCCAACTTATGTGTAGCTGATCCTATATTGCTTATATATGGGGCAGAAGGGGGCACCAATCTTGTGTATCTTCGGAAGTGCATAGAAACTTGGACAACGGGAATATGAGGGCTTCAGATGATTTTTTGAGCTTTGGTCAAGAGTTACACAACTTGTTACCACTTTCCAAACTTCCTTTAATTATTTCTCCGATGGGTCATTTTTTATTTTATTATAGGGTCCCTCGTAAATAAGTTTTACGACCTCTGCCTCATAATGTTTCTTGTCTAGAATAACAACTTGTCCTCCTTTATTAGCTTTAGTGATGATAATATCACAATTTGACTGCAATTCTTTTAGAGCATTATATTCTTCCATGTTGAAATTCGGTTTAAATGGTGGAATGGACTTGGTCGTTATTGTCTGGCTAACGCAATTTCTAATCGTTTCTTTTTAATCGGTGTTTAGATCGCTTTTTATCAGAAACTCCTCAACCGACGCAATGATATTAGATATTGGTAACTTTCTCGAAATCGCAAAATTTCGAATTGTAACGTTAAATCCGTTTTTGAATTTTGCTTGGGTTAAAACTAGAAAGGTTAGATATTCCTTCATTATCCAGAAAGATATCCTCAATTTGTGAAGCAGAATTTTCTTCATGGTTGCTGTTATTTGATAATTTTTCAAATTTTCGTTCTGATGTCATTTTATGAGTAAATGACTTTGGAACTCCTATACCAAGTTTTTCAGGCCGCCCCGGTGGCGCAGTGGTCTAGGCGATGGCCTCTGATCATTCGTTCGAAAGGGGTCCGGGTTCAAATCCCGGTGAGGCATGGATGTTGTGTTTGTCTTACGGCACTGGCTCTCTCCCTTCCCTGGAACATTGACCCTAAATTAGGGACGGGCTACTGCTTATAGCAAATTGAGTTGCTCACAATGGTCGTTAAACCTACAATAAAAAAAAAAAAAAGTTTTGAAGTCCAGGTCAAAAAATCTGGTAAAATTTTAGCCAGTAAAAGGTGTAGGTTGTACAGTTCGACCTCAACGTTTGCAATATTCTTTCTCGTACCTTTAACCTTTAATGACAGCTCTTAATAAATATTCCACCATTTAAACCGAATCTCAACAAGGAAGAATATAACGCTCTAAAAGAATTGCAGTCAAATCGTGATATTATCATCACTAAAGCTGACAAAGGAGGACAAGTTATTCTGGACAAGAAATATTATGAAACAGAGGTCAAAAAACTTATTTCCGAGGGACCCTATAAGGAAATAAAAAATGTCTCATCGGAGAAGCAATTAAAGGAAGTTCGGAAAGTGGTAGCAAGTTGTGTAACTCTTGACCAAAGCTCAAAAAATCTGTAGCTCTCGTATTCCCGTTGTCCAAGTTTCTATGCACTTTCGAAGATACACAAGATTGGTGTCCCCTTCTGTCCCATAGTTAGCAATATAGGATCAGCTACACATAAGTTGGCCAAATTTCTATCTTCGAAACAATCAACCTTAACGGCTACTTCGAACAAAACATCTGTAAAATATTCCATTGAGTTTGTCAATCAGCTAAAGCGACATCCATTCAATGATCAGTTCATGTCATCTTTCGATGTGAAATCTATGTTCACAAGTATCCCAGTGAATGGAGCTCTCGAAGCATTGACAGCAAGTCTCAAAGAACGTAATTTCAGCCAACCGGAAGTAGGAGAAATTTTGAGACTAGTGGAAATTTGTATAAGACAAAACAGTTTCCTTTGTCGTGGAAGATTTTTCGTAAGGCTTTGCAATGGGCAGCCCACTGTCACCTATTTTATGTGATGTATACATGCGTCACTTTGAGGACCAACTCTTTCAGATTGTTACATTTGACCTGTGGATTCGATATGTAGATGATACTTTTGTTCTCTGGAATGGCATGAACTCTGAAATACCTGAATTAGTTGAACTTATGAATTCAGTTGATTCTCATATACAGTTCACGTGTGAGACTGAAAATAATGGCTGCTTACCATTCCTTGATGTCATTGTGTCATGCTCTGTAGGATCCTTTAGTACAACAGTTTATCAAAAACCATTTGCTGTTTCCTTACCCCCACATGCAAGATCAAATCGTCCATGGAAACAAAAGATATCTGCCTTCTTCACATACGTATATCGTGCAATACATATCTGCTCAACTGAGGATTCCTTACAGAAAAAGCTTGATTTTCTTAAACGAATTGCAGTATACACAGAGGATACAGCTTTTCCGTTATAGACAAAGCTGTCCAAAAATTTAGGAAACCAAAGCCTGTCTGCATGATCATGCCTATAGACCTCCCAATACGAAAGAATTGGGTGGTTATCTCATTTGCTTCGGAATTTCAAAAATTCTCAATAGTTTCAAAGTTATTTTCAAAGCCATAAACAAGATGAATTTTTATGGATCAAAAGACTATGTCGAAGACAAACTCCTGGAGAATTTATCAGATACCTTGTGAATGTAGACTTTCATATATAAGACAGACCCGCAGGGCTTTTTAAGTTCCCGTGTGAAGGAACGCAAGACCTATGTACGGAACTATGAACTGAAGAAGTCGTCTGTAGCCCAACATTGTCAGGAAAATAACCATAAATTTTTGTTTGGAAACGTTACGCTTATTGATAAACCGGACTCTACTATCAAGCTTAATATTTTAGCTTTCCACATATACCGGAACTCGTCACGGATTGTCAACGACATGACATCAACTTCATTTCTTTCAAGCGCGTGGAAACAACTCGCCAAATGTTTATGCTCCATTCGTCCTAAGGAAGCTGAGCCAAAAGCTCTGTGAAACTATAGTTGATGTATAATAAACATTTTGTTGTGCAAAACGTTATTATTCTATTTGTAATGTTAATTATTATCCAATTCTTCATTTTCCTCAGTAATTTAAGTTCTTTTTTTTTTTTTTTTTTTTTTTTTTTTGTGAATGAGGGGAGTGAAAACAGTATTCTGCATTGTGTTAGTTGCTCTAAAATTATCAAGTGATGGTTTTATGGAACACCTTCAAAAGTGCTGTGATATCAAAAATTAAAACAAAGACAGCATAAATAAGTCAGTGGAAAATCTTCAAAAGAAATCAAGAATTAAATCTAAATAAAAAAATCAATTCGTGTTACTACAAAAGCTTAGTTTTTAATATCATTAAATGAAACATGAGAAATAATTTACAACAGAGTACTTATTTCTGCTGAGTATTCTGGGGGGGGGGGGGGGCTTGCAAACTACTTTTAGGTCATGAATACTTAAGGAATGTATTATATCATACATACATATCACTAAGCTGTTCTCAGAGATTCAGAGGTTAGCTCCAAAAAGAAATACAAACTACCAGATATTTTTACTTACTGTTGTATCAAACTTCTCCATTTACAGCGGTCTTGACATACAACTCGGGCTTCTCTGATATCCATTACACGCCGTACACAAGATATTTTATACTTCATACTCATAATCTTTTTCTCATGCAGACACTCCTGAATCTGATCCACCCATGTCCTTCTTGGCCTTCCTCTGCCTTTCCTTCCTGCCACTTGGGCTAAAAAGATTTTCTTAGTAAGCATCTCATCACTCATTCTTTCAGCATGGCCAAACCACCGAAGCATATTGGTCTCCACTTTGCTAACAACATTTTGCTTCACATCACATAACTGCAACACATCTTCATTCCTCACACAATCAGACAGTGTCTTGCCACAAACCCCACGTAAGTAACTCATTTCTCCAGCACACAAACGACTCCTATGTTTCTTCTGCAGTACCCAGGTTTCACTGCCATACATCAAAGTAGGAACAATTACAGTTTCATACACTGTCATGTGAGACTCTCTAGAGAACCCATCATTCCTGTGAAAACCTCCCAGAGCAGCTATGACTTTCAATGAAGAATTCACTCGCCTACTAATTATAGCATAGTAAATATGTTTTTCTTGGTGTAATATGCATAAAGATTTGCCAAGCATTCACACTCCACTAGGAGATTTTTTTAAGGCAATGTAGACATAAAATGTAGAAATTCTACATTTTATGTCTACATTTACATACCTGCCAACTACTACAGAATGTCCGTAGTTTCTATGGATTTTGTTGTCTGACTTGCAGATTCTTTGAAAGGTACGATTACACTAAGATTCTTTTCATTTTGTTTAATTTTTTTTAATTTTGTTCTTACTTTATGATATACATGAGGTTCTTAAGCAGATTTACATAATTCCTCTTTCTTTTTTTTTTTTGTCATCATTTAGATCATTATCAAGATCGATGCAAAACTGAAGAGAATTTCAGGAGGGTGTCGTTTTCTGTCTGGGGGCGATATTTTGTGTTTCAAAACTTTCGCAAACAGTTGCTAAACACAGTAAAAAAAATTTCCATAATCATAATTGTTTTCTCCCAATGTTGCCTATGTGTCCAGTATTCTTGTGAAATATCATTTCATTGCATAAATGTTTGTATTTCAGCATGAAACTGCAGGCAACAATTTGCGAAAACAAAAGTTAGATGTCGCAAAAATTTCCCTGTAATCTTCAGCCATAAGATTCTTCCGCGAATTCGAGGGATTCCGCCGATTTCGTTATTATTTTGGTCATTTAAGAGGTCGATGCATAGTTGAACAGAAATTGAGGGGGGGGGTCTTCGTCGGAGGATTGAATTCCATCTTTACGAAACTTTCGAACAGAAGGTTGACAGAGTTCAGATTTTTTCCGTAATTGCAGTTTCTTTTTTTTTGTGTGTGTGATGTTGCCTCTGTCCAGTATTATTGTTAAATAACACTTTATTGTACCAAAACGTATTTATATTTCAGCTTGAAAATAGCAGGAAAATTTCCAAAACCGGAAGTCGAACGGAGTGAAGATTCCTCCCGTAATCGCACCTCCCACAATATTCCCACTCTCCTGTTTTAAATATCTCCCATCCCATAAGTTTTTCGCATTAAAGCTTGATAAGGGAGCAGGAAATCCCCGAAAACGGGAGTAGCAAAATTGAAAATTTGTGATGCATTTCTTACAACTTTTGGATTTCCTGTCTGTCAGGCATTGTGAAATTCTGAACACATCTGACTGATTTTTACTGGTGGAAGTTTTGAACTTAAATCTCGCAATGTTACCTATCGTGCCCTCACCAGGGGAATCATTTTTGTGTTTCGCACGTGTTAAGTTTGTTTCATTAGTGTCCTTGTTTGTTGTAATGTTTTATTGTGGCACGTATTTCTTTTTCACAAAGAGATGGATCGTTTTGTAAGAAAGTGTATGTGTGCCACTCGATAATACTAGATACTACTGAAAAGGTTCTTGCCAATGTTGGCAGGTATGCATTTATGTATACATAAAATATAAACATTTTATTTTTACATTGCCTTGAAAAAGCCTCCCAGTGAAGTGGGAAAGCTTGGTGAATCTTTATGCGTATTACAACACAAAAATAAAATAATTTACTATGTTTTAAGTGTTCCTTGATTATGCTGATTAGTGGTAGTGCATAAAGGTAAGGCTGCAATGCCCTGGTGGGACAGCAAAAATGAGCAAAGCTATCAAAGAAAACGGGGTGTAAGTGGTTTTAAGGTAGTAAGGTAGGTCATTAGCAGACATATAAAAGGGCTTTTCTAGAGACACAACTACAACTGTGTTAGTAATTCTAAAGTTAAGTCATTGGAAGATTTTCAATATTGTATGGAAGGGAATGCTGAACAGTAGGGTGGTGAAAAAGGCCAAAAAAAACCTTTTTTTTTTTTTTTTAATTTCATTGTTTCCTGACCCAACAAATGGTTGTTTGGTTAAAAAATCACAGTAAAAAAAAATTCCAGCTCAATAACTAGTCATCTTCAGGTTCCACGCTAGGTTTTTCAGGGATCGCATTCCTCCTAAAATTCCTAATATTTTGTGACCCTCCTTAAATTCCTAAAATTATACCTAAAATTTGCTATTCTTCCTAAAATTTTCGTAAGCTTATTTATTAAAAATACAACCGTTATTAATGCCAATAAATTTACCATTATGGTAAGGTAAAAAGACCTGTTATTGTAGAAACACAGCCTATATGCTGTGCTGCTGAAGGGAGGGAAAATGACGCCATCGAGATGCACTTGCTTCGGGGCGGGCGCTCCACTTTTGTGCCTTCGGACAGTTTTTGAGAGTTAACAAGAGATCTAAGGGAAAAGGGGAGGGGTCATTTTCACCCCTGGTTTGCGCTTTGCAGACGAACTCCGTGGCACGCAGAAGATCGTACTTTATTTTTGGACATGACTCGTGGAACCTCCTCTTTCTGCTGATGTTTTGTTATTGTAAACTGCAGGTGGGTGGAAGCAAAGAGGAAACATGTGGTCTCCTTCCGTAACCTCCGCTAATGACGATGGGATGGTAGCTGAGTGTTATCGTGGCAGGCAGTAGAGCACGTGATCATTGACCTTCGATCGTGCAGGCCGGCGACAGCGACCTTCGATGCGCAATATATCTCGGCTCCGACTCGCTTTGACTGAACTTGCGTGAGATGCGTATGATAGTTTCTGGTTTTGCGTCTTTTATGGTGTTCTCTGTGCTGTGTGCAGGTTCAGTTCTCTAGTGGTGACTTGCTTTTTTTTTTTTTTTTTTCTATCTTCTGACATCCTCGCAGCCAAACTTTGGGAAGTTGTCTGGTTTTGCAATATTAGAACGTGTTTTTGTACTTCCCTTTCATTTTCTGGTTAGTAATACAAGTGTTTAAGATGTGAGGCTCGCCAAAGAATTGGACGGAGTGAAGTTGAAAGAATGGTGTTCTGCAACTGAAACAATATTTTCTGCTAAGTGTATATTGTGTTCAGAAATTTTCAATATTTCTAATAGTGGCTTTTCACAAGTAAAAGCGCATCATAAAGGAAAAAAAAAAACATTTGCAGAAATTTCAAAGTAAATTTCAAAATAAGTCCATCCTGAAAGCCTTTGGAGGACGGGATCATCAGCCCAAAACAAATATTAGTGAAGTACTGAGTCATGATTTACAGTTGGCTAAAGCCGAAGCATTATGGGCCATGAAAGTTGCTAAGGACAATATGTCTTTTGTTTCATGCACTGAAACAGTTGAACTTTTCAAAGAAATGTTTCCTGATTCTGCTATTGCAGCCAAAATGCAACTTAAAGAACAAAAAGTTGCTTATGTGATACCACATGGATTGTCAAAACATTTTGAAGAGGATTTGAAAAAAGACATTGCATCTAGTAGCCCAGGAAAGGTTACTATAGCATTTGATGAAACTACAAATACACAAGTGAAACGGCAGTTGGATGTGTATCTCAGGTACTGGTCTTCAGAAATAAATTCAGTTTCTTGCCGATACCTAACAAGCGTTTTTCTGGGTCATGCAACAGCAGATATTTTGCTAAAAGAAATTCTTGATGTGTTATCATCCTTCAATATTTCGTTGAACAGAATTATTTGTGTATCCATGGACAGCCCAAATGTAAATAAGTGCTTTTTATGCAAATTCAATGAAGTTGTAAAACAAGAAACAGGCCAGAAATCTTTGGAACTAGGTTTTTGCAACCTGCATGTTGTTAGTAATGCATTTAAAATTTTTTTGACAAGCTTAAATATAGATTTTGACGAATTTGCTACTGATATGCATTACTTTTTAAAGAGTAGTGCTGCAAGACGAGAGGATTATAAATCTGTCGAGGATATAACATTGGTCACAGCCAAATTTCTTTTGCGTCATGTCAGCAACAGATGGTTAACTGTTGGTTCTGTAGCCCAGAGGCTCTTGGATCAATGGCTAAATATTACAGAATATTTTTTAAACTTCTTGCCATCTCAAAAAATATTTGAAAAACAACTACGCAATTCGGCAAGGTATAAAAGAATTCGCTGTTTCCTGAAAAATGAGCTAACTCCTTGCTATTTAGCATTAATTTCATTTTCACACCAAAATTTTGAAAAGTTTTCATTATGTTATCAGAGTGAAGAACCAAAAATACACCAATTATATTCTGATTTAAATACTTTAATGAGGAATGTTATGGCTCAGTTTATCCAAGATGATGTTATTGCAGGGAAATTTGGAGAAGACCTAAAGAATGTAGATTTTGAAAACAAAAATTCATGGAAAAAACTAGGGAGTTAGAAGTTGGTATGAAGACAAAAAATCTCCTCAGGAATGTTCAGGAGACCAGGCAGAAATTATTTCTCTTAGATGTAAGATCATCACTAATTGCAACCACAAAATATTTAAAGTCAAATTTGCCATTCTGCAATCAAAAGTTAAGAGACATAGAAATTTTAAAGGTAAAAGAACCAAAGAAAGAGTCAACTCAACTTTCAGTCACTGAAGGACTTTCGGAAATAATCAGAATTTCAAGTGTTGTGCATCTTTCTGAGGAACAAATTGATAGAGTAAGAGAAGAGTGGAAACTTTTAAATTGCGATAAGCCAACTCTAGATGAACTAGTGAAATTTTCAGAGGAAGGGCATATTCAAGTGCAGATTGATCATTACTGGCGTAATATATTTAGTATTAAAGACTAGTGGAAAAGAAAAATACTCAAATCTTGCTAAACTCATAAAGTCAATTTTAGTTTTACCTCATGGTAATGCTGATGCAGAAAGGGGATTTTCGGTTAACACTGCTCTGTTAAGGAAGGACAAGGCTAACTTAGAAGACTCAAATATAACATCATTAAGAATAGTTAAAGGGGCCATTTAAACACTATGGATGTGTAAGTAAAGTTCCCATAACAAGAAATTTGTTAAATAGTGTTCGTGGATTCACATAAATTTTATAAAGAGTATGTTGATAAGCTGAAGGAAGAAGAATCAAAAAAGGTAAAGAAAAGGAAGCAGCTAGAGAGGGAAAATAAGGAAAAGCAGCTAGAGAAAAAAGAAAAGCTGAGTTTGATGACGACAAAATAAAAGAAAATGATGCAGAAATAAATAGGCTTAAAAAGATAAATAAGCCTCCCTAGCAGTAATTCAAGAGGGAACAGAAAGAATGAGAAAAGCTGTAGAAAAACAAAATACTGTTGAAATAGCAGTTGCCTCTAACTTGATCATACAAGGTTCAGCTGAAATAAAGAAAACTAAAAGTAAATTAGTTGTGGTGGAAGCAGAAAAAAATAGGCTTATCAGGAAAAGGTTAAAACAATAATATGAAAAAAGTAATTCAGTGAACAATTGTACATAGTTCTTGGTTTTCAATTACCTTTTTAGGATATTATAATTTAATGTGAAACCTGAAAACTTTACTGTGAAAATCGTGAACTGCTTCTGGTTCAACAGCATATTAATGTTCAAAGTGAAACTTGAATGTGGTAAATATACTTGAATATGATAATAACACGTGAAAAGATAAGAACTGAACATTAGAAGTAAATCATACTTAAACTTTAGACATTAGACGTTATGCAAAAAATTTGGGTGTGAACTTCGACCATATGTACTAATGGAGTGCGCATTGGCAATAGCTGCATCAAAGCTGCCATGGCTCCAACATTGGGCACGTCATCATCAGACTCCAAATTTCGTGTAAAAATGCTGTTATGATTACTAATTTACGCTGCAGAACTTTAGTGTTTTCGATGTATTATGTGAATGCGCCTCATAAACAATAAAAACTCTTCAGGTAAGTTTACTTATGAGCTATATACATGCATGATCGGGTTGTTTACATTTCGTGATTTATAATGTGATGAACATTTGCGAAGAATTTGGAACATGCATTCCATTTTTTTTCTTAAGTTACTGTATTTTTATATCAATAGCTGCAAGTTTCTTGTTAAGTAATTGAACTTTATTGACTTAGGTATTTAATTCGTTTCTTACCCATGAAAAATCATAGAACTTCCTTTACTATATCGCTCAGAGCAACCATAAGCACAGCAGATGTAACCCATCTTTTTGACTGATGTCATGTGATTTTATGTTGGAGCCAGAAATTTTGATGTCATGCGCAGTCTATCAGAATATATGGTTGAAGGGTGTGAAGCAAACTCTTTACAATGTATACAAAGTTGTTTTACTAGATGTATACAAATATACATCTAGTTTTTATTGAAATACACTCGTAAAATTTTCCTAAAATTTTTCTAAAAATTCCTAAAATTCCTACCTAAAATTTTCCAGAAGTATGCTATGATCCCTGTTTTTTTTTTTTTTTTAAATTTAATTTTAATGTCAAAAAAGTGCAAACATGAAAATATTTTTTTTATATTTTTATTTCCTAACCCAACAAATGGTTGTAATTGGTAAAAAGAAACAGGAAAAAAGTTTCAGCTTAATCACTCATCATCTTCAGGTTCCACACGAGATCTGAAGAAATTCATCTTGGTGTCGAACTTCAGAATTTCGTTCCGGGACTTGATTCGGCTGCGTATGAATTCATCCCTGGCTTCTGCACCACATGTTGCGATTGACGCTTCTGTCACAAGTCTCACATGCCTCTCTACTACTTGAGAATGGCAAGGGAGCTTCCCTATTTCAAACTGTGAACGGCCTCTGATCAATCTTGTTATGTCTTCGTCACTGAGGCTCAAGGTAGCCGGTAGTTCTAAGATATTGTCCCAGTGTATCATCTCCAAATACTCCTCTGCTTGGAAATTCAATTTGGGAAGCTCAAAATGGTGTATTTTCCCCCTTTCGGTCATTTTTTCATGCTTTTAGTATTTTTCTCAGGCCAAGTTCTCGAATGTGTGCTCCTTTCATCTTCCAGCATCACCAACAGAATGTTTTCAGAGTGAGCAAAATCATAGTTCCTCTGAATAACTTCGTGCACAATTGCCTTAAACTCTTTGGCAAGAATGAACTTTTCTTTATCATTCCGTGAAGATGACATGCTCCATGAGTTGCTCTCGGGATTTTCTTTATTTCAAACCAAGATGGCACATAAACTTTTATAACATATTCTTCTAGGAGCTGTGAGTCATCTGGTGGTCCTGCGGTTGATACGTAAAGGCGAAGAATTCTGTTGGCTGTAGTGAGCCATCTTGAGTGGGCCATCTTCCCAGGACTCCTGCTTGCTAAGTTTGGTGGGCACTCCCCCAAGGATACTGCCCTAGAAATATCAAGGAGGTATTTTTGGTCTGTACTGAGGTCTTTTTTTGTCAATTTTGGGCAGAGCAACTGGAATAGGGACATGACTTGTCATGGCAAGGATTTCACACGTTTCCAGGGATTTTCCTATTGTTCCGGAAAACTGTTTTGGCCCAGATATCTTTCCATCAATCTTCTGGAAAAGATGACGAAGAGGAAGTTTGTTGGTGTGCAATGAGCATACAAACCAATGCAGTTTATGACCAACACAGATTTCAAGATGTCTAACTACGCCATTTTTCTTCCCAGTGTTGACGTTCGTTCCATCACAGCCAACGGCAAACAGGTTGGAAAGCGAAATCCCTTTGTGTGTAACGAAGTTGGTGATGCTTTGTGTAATATCTGCACTGCACCCAGAATGCGGAGTTACATGTCCTATATAAACAGATCCAGGTTCTGACAAGAGAATAATCTTCTACCACACCTGTAGTCCTGTAGGAAGAATTTCCCTTCTTTGCGTACACTATAGTCTTGTCCTTCCTCTCATCAAAGTAGATGCCGTCCAAAGACTGTATTATCTGTGTAGCGGTAGACGCAAGCTGGGACCGTACCTTTTGACATTCTCTCCTCAGCTTAATTGTGGAACCTCAAGATGCCAATATTTTGGGCTGAAATTTGGAGACAATTTGTTCTAGCCCATTTGGAACCTAATAATGAGTCAGGCAATACGAATTTCAAAAAGTTTTTTTCGCTCCACCCTACTGAACAGTATTTAAAATGTTTTTGTTTCTTGTTAAGCATCTAAGAAGGAAAGGCTGTTCAAAGTAGATTTGATAAAAGTTCAACTGGTGATGTTTCAGGAGGATATACTGAACAGATGGAATTTATTTTTTGAAGATCTGTTGAATAGAAATCCTGAACACCAAGCAAAATGTTAGTGATGATGATTTAAATGTGAGTGATGAGACAAGAAATTCTCGAACTATGGAAAAGAAGTTATTCTGTACCTTCTTGTCCAACGATTGAATGGTCACCCTTCCACTACCATATCAGCTGAGTTATAGTACTTTGATACACCATGGCATGCCTTTGGCAACTGTGCTGTAAAGCTGGCCTGTGGAACACTGTGCTTCACAATAACATTGTGCAAGCCAACAAGGCAGTTAAACTGGCCAAATTTTTGTGGAAATAGCTAGTAGACTTCCAGCATCCACTTTGGTCCAGACCTAGCTCCTTGTGATTTCTGTATAGTAAGGGGGGAAAGAAACGTTTGCGTTCACTGGAATTTCACTCCTGTGAAACTGCAGTGGGTGGCTAAAGCAGTTTTATGAGACCCCGTGATGAAAGAGTTTCATTAGAACTTTTACCCCATGGCTTCAATAGCTAAAGGGCTGCATAGAGTTTGGGGAGAATGTTTCATAGCATGTATGAGTAAATCCTATAAGTAATTTTTAGTCACTGGACACCTAAAAGTACTTTTGATTGGAAGCAGGATATTTTTTTTGTTCTTTCTTAGCATGTCTTTTGTAAAAAAGATGCTTATGTTATCGGTTTGTCCGTCTGTCTGTATACACGATATCTCTGCAACTGTTAGTCCAATTTGAAAAATTCTTTTGGCGTTGGAAAGCTAGAAATATGCGAATGATGATCATCCTTCATATCGTTGTTTTTTTTATGATGTACAATTTCGCTGCTAGAGGGCGTAAATGCAGATGTCGAATTCAAAAATATGTTTTATTCCACATATTCGCTTCTAAATATCCGATTGAAAAAAAACTTATCTTTTGATTCCATTTATGTCGAAGAGTATTTTAGGTATAGTTTCTTTTTCAAATTACACACAGATTTTCTGCTAGGGGGCGTAAAAGTAAATTACATTTTCCCCGATATCTCTTCTTCTAAAACTCCGATTTGAAAGGTTTTTTTCTTCAGCGGATACAGCTCCTGATGGAAAATCTTTTGCATATAATTTCTAATTTTTGGTAAAGAATACTTTGGCCACCAGGGGCGTAAGTGTTAATTTTTGCTTCTGATGTATTTGCCATAAAATCTGAGCTTCTAAAATCTCGATTGAAAAAATTATTTTGTGGACAGATGCCACTCATGTTGATAAACCTTTTTGGAATATTTTCTTAAAATATTGCATGGTTTCTCCACCAGGGGGAATAGATGTATATCTTATTTTTGCCAATATCTTTGCTTCTAATGGTCCGATTTGAAAAATTATTTCTTTATTGGGTAGTTTCCGATGTGATATGTTTTTATATAAATTCCAAATTTTCAAGTAAATCATAGACTTTCTGCTAGGGAGCGCAAAGGTAAACTGCGTTTTCTGCATTATTTCTGCTTCTGAAACTGCGATTTGAAAAATTCTTTCTGTATCGAATACAGCTCCTGATGGAAAATGTTTTTCATATAATTTCTAATATGTGGTAAAGAATGGTTTGGCCATCAGGGGGCACATAAGTGTTAATTTATGCTTCTGATGTATTTGCAGTAAAATCTGAGTTCCTGAAAACTCTTACTAAATTTTTTTTTTCTTTGAGACCGATACCTCTCACTTCAAAAAACCTTAGAATACTTCCAAAAATAATGCATGTTTTTCTTGCCTGGGGGCGTAAATGCATGTCCTATATTTGTCCATATCTCTGCTTCGAAGAGACCGATTTTGTTGGAGAGCATTTCCGCTGCAAGATGTTTCTCATATAATTTCAAATTTTTCTTAATGCACAAGTCTGCAACCAGAGGGCGTAAGCTCACAATTCTGTTTACAGCAATATCTGCGGGATTAAAATCCTGATTGAAAAACTTCTTTCTCCCATCAGATACTATTGTGTTCCATACCGGTTTCATTGACTTTGAATAATTTGATAAATTTAATTTGCATCAGAACAGATTCAAAAGACGTGCTCATTACACCTGAAAATTCGGTGTAATCTTTCTTGTTTTTTATTTTCTCCAGCAGAAACACATCTTAAAGTTACTTTATGACATTTCTGTTCATGTGTGGCAGAGAAAACAGATGAGATGGTGAAATTTGTAGGTGAGTGAATTTATCTTTGAAAGCTACAGTTGCTTTAGAACAATTACAGAGGACTAATGGATTCTCAAAAATGTACTGAATAGATAGATGTGCATGAAAGTGTAATTATTCCTACTCTAATGTTATGGCAGTGAAACTTTGGTGGCGTAGTGGTCTAAGCACTGGCTTATGACCATTCGTATGAGAAGGGTCTGGGTTCGAATCCCAGTCAGCCATGGATGTTGTGTTTGTCTTACGGCACTGGCTCTCTCCCTTTTCTGAAACCAGTGACCCTAAATTAGGGATGGGCGATTGCTTATAGCCCATTGAGTTGCTCATGGTGGTCGTTAAACCTCCAATCAAAAAACAAAAGAAAAAAAACCTTGGTACTACAGAAGAGACATATATATATTAAATATATGTCTCTTCTGTAGTACCAAGGCTTTTATAATAATAAAAAAAACAATAATATTTGTGAGCTAGAGAGATGTTACTTATGGGAGGGGGAAGGGTGACTGCTTTGTAGCAAAACACATTCTGATCATGTGAGGAATAAATGTGTTGCAGATATGTGATGGTGAGGCAAAATGTTGTTGGTAAGTTGGAGTCAAATATTCTTAAGTGTGTTGGCCATGTTGAAAGAATGAGAGGTGAAATGCTCACTAAGAGAATTAATTCAGCCCAAGTATGAGGAAAAAAGTACATGAAGGCTAAGGAGATAATGGGAGAACCAAATTCAGGAATGTCTATGAGAAGAAGGTAATGAGTATAAAGTTCAAAAGGTCTTGTGTGAGACATGTGATGGATGTCAGTGAAGCTCAAATTGTGTGCTGGGATTTCTGTAAATGAGGACATTTGATACATCAACAGTAAGTAAAATCTTGTTCCATCAGAGAGAGAGAGAGAGATAGTTAGTTTCTTAATCTGGCCAATGAGCTTTCTTGGAGTATCTAACCTCTGAATCTCATAGAACAGCTTAGTGGTATGTGTGCGTGTAGAAAGCATTTGGGGGTTACTCAAGGTATGGGCTTTTGCAAGACAGGGTGATCTCTAACAAAACAGGCACCATAAATATCAAATTAGAAAACTAACCACCCAACCAGGAATTATGAGGAAATTTTACCAACCTGGAATCCATGCCCTTAAATTAGTAAGCAGGCAAATTCTTCATTGAAAGGTCATAGCTACTTTTAAAAGGCTTTCACAGGAATGATGGGTTCTCAAGAGAGTCCTGAATGGCTGTGTATGAAAGTGTAATTGTCCCTACTCTAGCAGTGAAACCTAGGTACTACAGAAGACACATAGGAGCTGTTTGTGTGTGGGAGAGATGTGGTACTTATATGGGGGGGGGGGGGGGGTTGTGGCGAAACTCATGTGAGGAATGAATATGTTTTGCAGTTATGTAATGCATGTGTGCGAGGCAAAATGTTAGCAAGGTGGAGGCAAATATTCTTAAGTGGTTTGTCCATGTTAAAAGAATGAGTGATGAGATGCTTACTAAGAAATTTTTTTTAGCACAAGTGACAAAGAAAAGTAGAGGAAAGCCAAGGAAATCTTGAGGGGGGGCAGATTCAGGAGTGTGTGTATGAGAAAAAGACAATGAGTAAATGAGTATGAAGTACAGAAGGCCCTTTGTACGTCATGTGATGGATGTCAGTGAAGCTCGAGCTGTGTGCCAAGATCGCTGTAAATGGAGACATTCGATATGACAGCAATAGACAAATAATCAGTTAAACATTTATCTGGTATCTTTCTTTGTGGAGCTAACCTCTGAATCTCAGAACAGCTTAGTGATATGTATGGAATCCATGACTCTTCAGGGAAGAGTTAGTGGATTTTTCTTTTCCTTGCCCTGTAAAAGTGCCATCTGTTGAAGACACCCTGAAATTAATTCTCTCTCTCAGGTTTATTTCAATACATGGCTAGCAAATCAAGAAGAGCTAAGATTATGCAGCTGATATGCTGATTAAATATTCTCCAAGATGCCCCCAAATAAAAACATCAAAGTATTTCCTCACTCAGTGAAATATGAAGTATTGTTAGTGATGCCATAAAGATCCAGACACCGAATTTTCGGGTGTAATAAGCACGTCTTTTGAATACGTTCTGACGCAAATTAAATTTATCAAAGCTACTCAAAGTCAATGGAACCGGTATGGAAAACAATAGGTCTGACAAAAGAAAGAAGATTTTCTATCGGGTTTTTAATCCCTCAGCAGATATTGCTGTAAACGGAATCGTGAGCTTACGAACTCTTAGAAACAGAGATATCAACAAAAGTAAGATGTGACTTTACGTGCCCTGGTGGCAAAACCATGCATTATTTTAGGAAGAAAGTATTCTCAAAAGGTTTATCCATATAAGCAGTACCAGCCCAAGAAAAGAAAATTAGTCGTGTTTTCAGGAGCCCAGATTTTGCTACAAATACTTCAGAAGCAGAAATTAACACTTATGACCCTGGTGGCCAAACCATTCTTTACCAAACATTAGAAATTATGTGATTTTTTTTTTCATCAGGTCTTGTATGCGATACAGGAAAATTTTTTCAAATCGGAGCTTTAGGAAGAGAAATAACGCAGAAAACGCAATTTACCTTTACCGGAAAATCTGTGATTTACTTGTATGTTTTGAATTTATAGGAAAAACATTTCGCATCGGAAACACTATCCAACAAAGAAGGGATTTTTCAAATCGAGCTGTTGGAAGTAGATATTGACAAAAATAAGATATACATCTACGTCCCCTGGCATAGAAACCATGCGTTGTTTCAAGAAGAAAATTTTCCTAAAAGATTTGTCGACATGAGTAGTATCGGTCAACAAACGACTTTTTTTTCAATCTAGATTTTAGTTCATATTTTGCTGCAAATACATCAGAAGCGGAAATTAAGATTAACGCCCCCTGGTGGACAAACTATTTTTTTACAAAAATTAGAAATTATGTGCAAACTATTTCCCATTGGGAGCTGTATCCGGTGCAGAAAGAATTTTTCAAATCGGAGATTTAGAAGCAGAGATATAGGGGGAAACACAATTTACCTCTACGCCCCCTAGCGGAAAGTCTATGAATTATTTGAAAATTTTGAAATTATATGAAAAACATGTCACACGGAAAACACTATCCAACAAAGAAAGAATTTTTCAAATCTGCGCCCCCTGGTGGAGAAACTGTGGAATATTTTAAGAAGAAAATATTCCGAAAATGTTTATCGATGTGAGTGGCATCAGTCCACGAAAGAATGTTTTCAATCGATATTTTAGAAGCTCGGATTTTATGGCAAAGACATCAGAAGCAGAAATTAACATTTACGCCCCCTGGTGGCGAAAGTATTCTTTACCAAAAATTTGAAATTATATGCAAAAGATTTTCCATCAGGAAATGTATCCGCTGAAGAAACAAATTTTCAAAGCAGAGTTTTAGGAGTTATCGGGGAAAATGTAATTTACTTTTACGCCCCCTAGCGAAAAATCTATGTGTAATTTGAAAAAGTAACTATATCTAAAATACTCTTCGACATAAATGGAATCGAAAGATAAAATATTTTTTTCAATGGATGTTTAGAAGCAAATATGTGGAATAAAACATATTTTTGAATTCGACATCATCTGCATTTACGTCCTCTAGCGGCGAAATCGTACATCATAAAAAAAGAAAAACTAAGTAAAGGATCATCATTCGCATATTTCAAGCTTCCCAACGCAAAAATAATTTTTCAAATCGGACTAATAGTTGCAGAGATATCTTGGGTACAGACTGACGGACAAACCGATAACATAAGCACTATCTTTTTTTTTTTACAAAAGACGTGCTAAAAAATCAGTGGCCAAACTTTGAAAAAACTCAAATTGTATATTTCATACTATGATTTTTATAAAATTGTTTATTATAATATCAGTATGTTTTACTTTGCATATTTCAATTAATGGTATGTTTAAAAGTTGAAACTGAAGTAATAAAATACATAAATAAATCTCTGTAGTTTGGTCGATGAGATTTCATGCCATCCCACCATAGTGTTTTATTGCATCTTCAGGGTCAAAATTATTTATTTTTAGGCCTATTCCTGATGTTTTGATCCTAATGCAACTTTCAAGTGTATTCTTTTTCATTAGAAGACTTCTTTCACCTAATGTGTTTAACTGCTGACCAAAGATGTTCAACATAGCATTTGACGACAGTACCGTTAAAAGCACAGTTACTAGATCTCTCATGATTTCAAAAGGCTTTAGATTATCTGAATTCTCTAATTTGTGTAACAAATCTTTTAAATTAGATGAAATTCTGTTAGGACTCGCACTAACAAAAATCTTCTTGAGTTGAAGCCACTCTTCCAAAGCATGGTCAGGGTTAAACTTTAAAACTTTGCATATTTCAGTTATTGCATCATTAACATGATTGTTTTATGCCTTCAGAAGATTTGGGAAATAGTACCTCATCTAAAGAGTGGACACATTTGCATAAAACAGATGTTTGGACATTACTAAATCTTTTTTTTCAAGTTTTTGTGTAACTTTTTTCAATAAATCAATGCTATTTTCAGTAAAACCTAAGTCCAATATCTTCATCTGCAATACATCTTTGTTGATCGCATGCAGTGCTGTTTTGGTGACCTTAAAATGTTGATGGCATGTCATCATTTTGAGACAAAGATTCCTTAAAAAAGGACCAATTTGCCCCTTCATCTTGCAGGTTTTAAAACAGCCAACTCTAGTTCAGTAACAGCACAAAGCACTACTGATGTCCACATCAGTTTTTTCCAGCTTCCTGGAACATTCAGTAACACATGAAATTATGTCAAAAAATCCGTTGGTCCTCTGAATGGATATATACAACCAAAAGTTGACTTAAGAAAATTGAGCTAGAAATTGAAATTTCCAAAAATGAACATAGAAAAAATTTTGTGGGTCTCATTGGGTTTTTTTTTTTTTTTTCCTGCCTGTTTTGTGGTTTAGGAGTTTTTAACCACATCTAAGGAACTTTATCTTTCATGGAAATTAGTAAGTGGAATCTTTTTCTTGAGGCATTATTAAAAGCACACTGATTGCAGTAAAAAGTACTTTGGAAGCAGATAATATGAAGAAGTCTTTGCTTTTTGCTGACTGTGATAAGTCGTCGATATAAATCAGGAAAAAAAAACTTCCAGATTATCAGTTATTTGGGGTTACCACTCAATTTGCCAAATTAAATTCCCAGAGTTTTCCCATCTACAGACAATAGTATTTTTAAAAGTCACACCAACTATTTGAGTTGGATTAACAGTATTACAGAAACAACACTAACAGACAAAACTTGAACTAAATCATCTGCTGATGGTAAGATGAAAAAAAGCACTCCAACACACGTAAAAGAAAAATCTTCGCCGATCTCGTAAACATCAGAACTGGCTGATGTTTTGAATTTTTCTGAAGGAGTCTTTATTATTACTATTTCTCTTCCTGGATGTATTTCTCATTGTCCGGATTTTGCCAATTCCAGATTTAAAATTTTCTGGATCATAGAGAGTTTGAAAAAATTCAAACTTAGTATTAACTAAATACACGATAAAGCACTATTTTTGGTAAAAATAATAAAAAGTCAAGTTAACCAATTTAAAAATTATATATTTTTTAAAGTGAATACAGAAAGTGGATGGGAAACTCAGTCAAGATTAATTCATAAAATAAATCATGTTTCCTTATAGCTGGCCACTCTGTGATGCTCAAAAGACTGCAGGCACCCCTAAATGGGAGACAGGAGGGAGAGAGATAGTATGGACTATGCAGGGTTTCAGCAAACATTCATTAAAAAAAAAAAAAAAGAAAATGCCTAACTTCTAAAGTTTTCATTGGATTTTGACGAAATTTCACATGTCTTGGTTACTGTAAAATTTGCGTTCAGTTATTTAAAAAATTGGAGAATTTTTTTTCATAAAAATTTCTTCCCGTACGATTTCCCCAGTGCAGGCAGTTGAGCGATCCACCACCGGCAAGGAAGTGATTCATTGTCAAAGGCAGAGCTGCCAAGTGTTTGGGTTTACCCGGAATCCATCTGATTTCGAAAATATTTTTTGGAAATTCGTTTTTTTCTACAAAAAAAAAAAAAAAAATCCTGTTTTGTGGTTTTCCTATTTTTTTCTCTTTTATTTATTAGGCATGAGTATTATATCTTTCATCATTAATGATATCAGCGATCATTTTTCTCCAGTGGCTGGCTCTGGAAGTCAGTAACGAATGGAGACAAATGTGGTTTTTTTTGTTTAATCCACGGCACTTGAAGCACCAAGGTCGTGAGCTCTGCGATTGTAGCAAAACAGTCGGTGGCTTGGAAAGTTGAAGTACTGGTTTATGATGTCACATCCACGGCATTTGTGCGGTGCCTCGCGCAGCAGTGGGAATTCTGTGCCAATGTGTGCCAAAACAAAAATCTTGCGCCATTTTGCTACAAAAAGGCAGATTTTGTGCCATTGTGTGCTAGAACCGCCATGCCCCGTCTTCATCATTGGGACTTTGGCGCAGTAAATTCTCTGTGTACACCATTCCATTTGATGCTGAATAAGATCATGAGGTGGGAAGAAAGATTGAGAAGAATTTTTTGTAATGAAATGCATGTTTCCCTATTTCTAATACGTACTTCTTCAAAACTAATCAATAGAGAGCAATTATTTTCACCCCTTTCCCTTTTATTAAATAAAATTTCTAGATTGGTATTTAATCTGTCCGTAGTGGAATCCGCGCCCTGTAAAATCATTTCACAGCAGGGTGAGCAACACGCTATCGATTATTCACATTTAATTTTCCATCAAATTCGTGTTTTTCGCTTACTCATACTTGAGATTCTTCCGTGGATTTGCGGAATTCCGCTTTTCTGGCATCATTTGGGTCATTCTTGAGATTGATGTAAAACTGTAGAGAAGCTGTTTTTTTCGGGGAAGGGGGCTTAAACCTATAATATATAATTTTATTATTTATAAATTGTAAATATGCGCGCCGCTGAACGCGCGTTGATGTCCCGTTTTTTTATTTTGAAAAGTTGGCAGCTCTGCAAAGGGAGAAAAAGCTTTCATCCCCCCCCCAAGCAACCTTGCGAACTTCGTTCCCCCACGTTGACGAATCACCCATGGTTGCATTCTATGTGATCAAACAAAAACCAACGCCCTTGCCTTTTTTATAAACTTTTTTTTTAATCTATTCTGCTGTTCAAGCTGAATGAAAAAGGTTATGGCAGACTTCCATATATTTGGAGTAAAATTTTTCAACAACGAATGAGTTCCGTACAAGTTAGTTTTTTTCCCATGCAGTACAAGTTAAATAAAATTAAATAATTAAATAAATTTTTCCCCCATACAGTGCAAATTAATTATTTTTTTTTCCCTGTATGGGTCACCAGAATTGGCGATTTAATCAAACATTTTTAGTCACCACGATGAAGTTTATTCAGTTTCTTGAATTCGTGTTGATATGCTTTGTTATTTGTGCTTTATGTAATAATACTTCAGTGATTTGAGATAGCCGTTTAAGGTGAAAAAAATTTAACTGTTCATGTTTAAAACAAAAATCAGAATACTTTAGAATACTGTTGAAACAAAATTCATAGTAATTGAATGAAAACTAAAGAAACCTTTTGGAAAGATAAAAACACAGTTCTTGAGGTATACTGTCCAGTAGTGATAATGTCCTTTCCTTCGTCACTCCGGATACATTTCGTACAGCATTTCACTGGCATTTTGAACAACTTTTAAAAGGTGGTTTTGTAGACTAAACTAGTGAACATTTTTCAGAATTAACTTGTGGATTAAGAAAAGGTCACTAGCTTAGTCTCCTGGCTCTTTTGTATATGGTATCTCTCTCAGTCCATGCTACACTTACAAACTTTACACAATCTTTAAATCCTTTGGATACTTACAAGCAGTCAAATACCTCCTCAGCTTCCTTAAACTGATTCTTGAAAGATGGGGATTCAATGAAGCCACTTGATTTGCCAGGTTTTTATGTTATAAAAAAATTAAAAAAAAAAAAAAAAAAAACACCTTTCAGGGTTTGACTTATTAGATTGGAAGTACAGTAGATTCCTGTTAATTGGGACACATCAGGGCTGGTACACTTTAACTCAATTATGCAGTTTTGTCCGAAAGAGCTAATTTGAGATGTTCTTCCAGAATTGTCCCAAATAAATGGCTGCTCTGATTAACCAGTATCTACTGTACTTACCACAATATTAATCAGCATTTTGCTAAGCATATTTCTGATGTTAAAATAGGGAATCCTACTATGTCATTATCTTAACTTTAAGGAGCTCATTTGAAGTTTTTGATAATACCAATTGTGTTACCCCCCCCCTCTCTCGTGAATTGGCAAACTCTCAGGTTTTGTAAAAGGTTAGAAAACAGGCTCTCACCATATCATGACTTCATTATTTGGAAATACCTCCTCAAAGCTGGCAAGATGTGAATTAACACACATTTACCACCTTGTGTTATCTACATTTACTCTAAGGCTGACAGAAGTTGAATTTACTACCGAAACGTTCCTCTGTTAAATTTTTGTCACGTAACTTTCATCCACAGAATTGTAGCCTAGTATGTAGAATTCCTTGTACTTTTTATCTGTCGTGATTTCTATTTTTTATTGTGTTTCATTCTTACTTTTTCTATGTTGGTATAGTTTTATTTCATCATGAATTTTTTTTTTTTTGTTGTATTGAATATTGCAGAGTAATGAAATTATTTCTTTATACATGTAGACAAACATCTTGCACTATTTAAGTGATGGAACTGCAAAGTTCATGTTTATTCATGGAAAGGAGAGGTTTTTTGTTCCTGTAATGATGATGTTAAAAGCACTGTGTTATGTGTCGGATCATGAGATTTACCAGGAATTGATAAAAGGCAAAGATGATAATTTTTTCAAAGGGTAAGTGCTTATTTTGTATTGTAGAATAGCATATGCCAATTATCTACAGGTTAGTTTTCTATTTAAATTTCATTAAGAATTGCTGGTATAATTTTCTTTTTTATTAATAAACTTACTGTATAATGAAATAGAGTGTAATTTTTTCGTATGTGTAGTAGTAATTTCATTTATTTTTGGCTTGTCAGTAAAAGCATAAATACAGTGAAGTTGCTTCTGATGTTTAGATACTTCATCTCATATTTCCATTTCAAAGTTGGCTGCCTAGTACAGAATGGTGTGCTACAAATAAGCTGTGTGAAATACTTTCAATTGCTTTGTATTGTGATGTTTACTATCATTCAGTTAGCTCTTTTGTTGAAATTACTTGAAAACAAAAATTTCTTCCCTGTTGTGTCAAAGAAAGCAAGCATTGAACCTTCTGGCAGCAAATTTGCTAGTTAGTTGTTATAAAAATACTTTTTCAAGTGTGGAATAGCTTAGGATTGAGAATGAAGATCAGAATATGTGCATTATTCTAACCATAATTCTTGGAATTAGAAGCAAAATGTTTCTGTATTATCACAGGAACTAATCTTTACATTTTACATATTGACATCTTAAGTCTTGGTAAGCACTCAGTGAAGTGTCAAACACATGGAGGTGGTATTACTCCCCATGAGGTGAGGATGGCCTGTCTTAGTTGGAAGGCTTGAACAGATTTTTCCAGTTCATTACACAAATTCTCAATGAGGTTAAGGTCTGGCAATCAAGGGGATGGGGCAAGCATGCTTGAATGCTTCCAGAGGCAACTGTTTTCCTCTCAGGAAGAATGCAGTGTGGCATTTATCTGTTGAAAGATTGTCGTGTTGCGGAAAGGGAATCATTACAAATAGGTATAGGTGGTCAGCAATAATGTTAATGTACCTTATCCCAGTCATGAAGGTCACAACATGTATGAGGGGAGTTCCAAGGAAGCCAATGTTAATGCACCCCGAACTGTTACATTGCCTTCATCTGCCTGTATGACCCTAACTTGACTAACTGGGTGGTTTACCCCACAGTTAATGCAGATTATTACAGGCGCGTAATAATCCGCATTACCCATGGTATTCGGTGGCATAACATTCTGGTTCACCATTCCTTGGTAATCAAAGTGATTACCATTACCTTCCTGGCAGACTTTTCACATCTTACCTTTTTTGCCTTTGGAGATGGAGTTTTCCATACAGAGCTCTGTTGTTTGCCCTCTGGATCGTAGTCATAAAGAAAAGTTTTGCCTCTAATCTTCAGGTAGTCCTTGTTTGAGGCAATTTCTTGCTTCAAAAATTCACACACTTCAAGATGCACTTGTTTTTGTTCAGGCGTCAGTAACCGAGGAATCCATCTTGCACTGACTCTCATCATGTGTAGTTTCTCACTGAATATAGGGTGAGCATTTCCAACTGAAATCGGTAAATGTTCTGCCATTTGTCTCACTGTGAACCGAAGACTTGCACGAATAAATGCGGCTGTGGTGCTTATCATCTGATCAGTAGTGGCTGTTGGCCACACCCCAAGTCCACCTTGTTTATGAAATGATTTGCAGCTTTCATGAAATTCTTTTAATCACTGCTGTGTTGTACGATGTGGCGTCACTCCCTCACCATATGCCTGCACCAACATTTCATATACTTCCAAATTTGTTTTCTTTAAACGAACACAGAACTTCAAAGCTGCATGCTGTTCCACAGTGATTTCCATTACTTGATTTAGAGGCAGGCATAAACAAACACTTCTTTAGAGTGTTGTACTCAAGGTTGGCTTAGAAAAGTTCATTCACACGCAGGGATGCCGGGGGTATGCTTTAATGATTTGGTTCCAATATATAGCTACACTATTTAAGAAAACAAACAAAAAACCGTGTAAGTCTTTCTTGAACAGGTCTCTTAGATCCCATCACAATATTTCCTTTAAATCAGGGGTGGCCAAACTTTGAGGAACCAAGATCTACCTTAAGCTTATGGCTGCCATTCTTCTGTCCTGGGCACGGATTTCCGTCTTTTGAAGATTTTGAACACCTGTTATGATTGTTAGAATATTTTAAAATTCTGTTTTCGTTTTTCCTCCGAAAGTTGTGTATTTCTGTAATCATTGAAATTGTGGAGTTGCACCAAATGTTTTAAAAGTGATCAAAATGTTCTAAAAAGTTCGTCGCGATTGCACACCTGCCAAAGTTTCCGGATTTTGGCAAATCTCTTCCAGTCGGAAAGTGCGTTTTTGGGGTTCATCACATTTTCTGGAAGTTCTTCGTAAATGCGCTGTCTAGGGGTCATGAGAATGTTTCATGATTTTCCGCATTTTGAATTTTTCTGAAGGAGTCTTTATTATTACTATTTCTCTTCCTGGATGTATTCTTCATTTTTTATTGTTTCCAATGATGTTCATTTATTTTTCCGTAACCGTGCAAAATAATGACTTTCCATTTTTAAAGAATTTTTTAAACGGAATGCTTGCTTTCCTACTTCGTTGTGTCTGTTTAAAAATAAATCAGTGGGGCTTGCATTTTTACACTCCAATTTTTGTAAGTGAAATATTTCAAATTCAGTTCATGATGTGTCCGTGAAAGAATCGGTTTTATCTCCGTGACCCGTAAAATCGTATTCACGGCAGAGTGACTACCGCAGTACCAATTTTGGAATTAATTTGACTTAAAATGCATGTTTTGCCATTCCTTAGTCATCTCTTACTACATCAAATCACAGAGCAGGCATTTTGCCATTTTCTTAACGAAATTAAAGTTCAAAAACGCCACTACTTACTCATTGTGCAGAGAAAACTGTTGCATATCACTATACACGGCGACAGACAGTTGAAGTTCCGATTTGAACTTTAATTTTTGATTAAACAAAAGGAAAAACGCTCACAACTTTCATTTCTTGATATGGCAAACAGTGATTAAGGAAATGCTGTGAAAAGAGCTGTACGGATCACCAAAATGGCAGTATTCAGTTTTTTGTCTTATCAACTTATAAAGTTGAGGGAGGTAGTTAATTATATACCCCCCCCTGTCACATTGATCGATATAGCCCAACTCCTTACATCATGTCTCAATTTTCAGTCTTGGTGTAAGCTCTTTAGTGGCATCCATGCTTAAGCTATCATTCCTTACTGTGATCTACCCTGGTTTATTGCAGTGACATAGGCATGTTTAAATAGGAATGAGCCCTATAATATCACAAGTGTTGTGTTAGTGTGTGTATGTTTGTAAGTTTGGAAACAAATACAAAAAAAAAATATTTGAATCATTTTATATTTCTAAAACATTATTTTTCAAACAAATTATATAATTTTACTTGTAGATTCTTTATTTACAGTATTTAATTTTTAGATGTCGATGCATGACACCTCATGTCCTCATAAAGTTTAGAATAATTGGCACATATTCAGTGAGGCACAGTCGGAGACACGCTTCTTAATGAGCATCAGTCAGGCAACTCTTGTATTTCGACTTCATTATTTTCATCACAAAGATGCTTTAATGTCTGCAAGTTTTCTGTTTTACAATTTATAAAGTGGATACAGTCTGCGGCGGTGCATTAAGTTATTGAATTAAGGTACAATTCAGTTAAGTCCTAAAACTGTTACTTATCAAAGTGTTTTCGTCCCACATCGGTAGTTTATTGAGAGCCTTTTTGATCAAAAGTTGTATCCTACTTCTATATGGTCAGTCATTAGGGGCGCTCTTTGGCCAAACATGTCTCTTGTGCCATAAAAATCAACCAACCAACCAACCAGTCGTTAGGGTTAACCAGAGAGCTTTTTGGTCAACAGTTGTATCCTACTTCTATGATGTCCAATCGTTAGGGTTAACTCGGTTCCGGCACACTATTTTGTGTTGACTTCATACAGAGCAGGAAAGGTTTTCCAGATAACAATTAAAATTTCTCTTATTCAAGAATTTTTAATTGCTATCTGGAAAACCTTTCCCTACTCTATATGAAGTCAACACAGCATAGTGTGCTGGAACCGAGTTAACCCTACGACTGGACATCATAGAAGTAGGATACAACTTTTGACCAAAAAGCTGTCAATAAACTTCCGATGTGGGACCGAAAACACACTTTGGTAAGTAACAGTTTTAGGACTTTTAACTGAATTGTACCTTAATTGAATAACTTAGAGCACTGCCGGAGACTGCACCTACTTTATACATACACGAGATTCTTCCGCGGATTCGCGGAATTCCATTGTTGTTTTTTTGTCATCATTTGGGTCATTCTTGAGATCAATGCAGAACTGAAGAGAAAGGTGGGGGGGGGGGGTCGTTTTTCGTCTGGGGAGGGTATTTCTTCTTTCAAAAACTGAAGTTAAACGGAGTGACTATTTTTCCCGTAATCATAATTTCTTTTTTTCTCACGATGCTGCCTGTTCCCAGTATTGTTATTAAATATAATTTTATTGCATAACTGTTTGTATTTCAGCATGCAAGTATGGACAACGATTTCTAAAAACGGAAGTTAAGACGGCACAAAGATTTCCCTGTAGTCTTTAGACATGAGATTCTTCTGTGGATTTGAAGAATTCCACCATTTCCGTTATCATTTTGAGCATTCTCGAGATCAATGCACAACTGAACAGAAATTTGGGGGGGGGATTCGTTTTTTGTTTGATGACCAGATTCCGTCTTTCGAAACTTTCGAAAACGAAAGTTAGATGCAGCGAAAATTTCTCCTGTAATCTTTTTTTTTTTTCTTTTTCGCGATGTTCCTTCTGCCCAGTATTGTTCATAAATATGGCTTTATTCCACAAATACTGCATTTCAACTTAAAAAGGGAGGAAGAAGTTTCCGAAAACGAAAGTCGGTCGGAGCGAAGATTTCTACCGAAATCACATTTTGTTTTTCTTCCTGTGATGTTCCCACTATCCTGTATTGTTGTTAAGTGTTACTTTCCCCCATAAATGTCTGCACTTAAGCTTGATAAGAAAAAGGATTTTTTCCAGAAACAGAAGTAACGGAGTTTGAAAATTTGTTAGAATTGATGCATGATGTGTTCAAAAGTATTCATATTCTGAAAGTCACACCATTTATCTAAAGTAGTGAAAGCTTTGATATGTGTTAGTGGTTCTCAGGCTGAAAGTTCTTTCAGCATGATGGATGAATTATTGTCATCTGAGGGAATAAAAGAAAAGTGGTGAAGAATAAAGAAGGGAATGATATCAACAGAAAGGAAAACTAAGCAAAGATTGCTGTGCAGCTGCAGAGTCACCAGAACACAAATATGGCCATGGAACTTGCTGAGAAGAAAGCAACACAAGAGGAAAATTGAGCTGATGTTCTAGCAAGTACAAAATAACTTTATTTTGTTTTGAATTCAGTAATCTTCTATTGTGAATACAGTGAACAATCCCATCTTGCTCATGCTGCTTTATATTCACACTTTCTTGTCGCATGTTCTGCTTTTTCGCCCGACTAAAAAGTTCAGCTTTTTTGTTCCTTGGTCAGTCTCATGCATAACATGTAAAACAGAAAACTTAAAGATGTTAAAGCCTCTTTGTGAAGAACCTTGTAGTCACGTAATGGTATGTGAAATTTATGATAGAATCACATGAGATATATCGTCATTATTTTCATTTCTGAAAAAGCTGCTTCACAGAGATATGTGGATCCAAAGACAGCAGTC
Organism: Macrothele yani; assembly: GCA_039090855.1. Classification (NCBI taxonomy): domain Eukaryota; kingdom Metazoa; phylum Arthropoda; class Arachnida; order Araneae; family Macrothelidae; genus Macrothele; species Macrothele yani. The sequence goes on from CM077011.1 coordinate 155,606,806, forward strand.
AGCCGCAAAGCAACAGATCTCTAGCAGGGATATTTTTCTTCTGACAATTGAGTCCAAAATATGTTATCTGACGCTTTTGCCTTCAGTACTATGCCGAATTAAAGTTTCACAACTTCTGATTCTAAATCTGAGGAATCTAAGAGGAAAGTAGAGGAAATGTTTGAAACTTCCTCAATATCACTTTCGCCAAAAGGGTATGATGACCATGCACAGCGGGTTGGGGAGGGGAGTCTGACTGATTCATTCTATTATCTGGTCTCGGGCAGTTCGTATAGAACATCATACGCCAGTGTGATGAAACAAACGATCGACCATTTGGCCACCCCTGCTTTAAATTAATTAGTTATGAAATGAAATAACACTAGACTTTAAACAAATTACAGATTGCTGCAAAAGGTTAAACACTGTATGTGAAAGTCATAAAAATTAAAACACTCATTCCCAATACGGACAAAATACGACTATTCTTCAGAATTATGCCAGCAAAACAATGTGCCTGAAGGGAAATGAATGAAATGGTGGGAAAACATCAAAGGAGTGGTTACGCTGTCTTTATGCTGTAACGTGTTAGATTTTAACACACCTCTTTTATTCGAAAAATCTTCAAAACATAGGTGCTTTAAAACCATAGATGTTAAAAATTTGCGTGTTATTTGGCATGCAAACAAAAAGATGTAGATGACACATGCATTGATGACAAAATAGCTCACTGCTTTTGATGTCAAAATGAGATAAAAGATGTAGATGAAATGTGCATTGATGACAAAATAGCTGACTGCTTTTGATGTCAAAATGAGATAAGAACAGAAAAGTGTGCTATTGTTTCTTGATAACTTCCCATCCTACAGATTTGAAGTTGAAAAATGTGAATGTCATATTTTATCCTCCCAAACACAACTTACATGTGTCAGTCATCTGACTGGGGCATAATATGCTGCTTTAAAGTGTGGCACAGAGAGCTTTTCCTGTTTCGTGTGATTTCAACACTAGATTCTTGGAAATCAATTTGAACTTCGAAAATCAGCTAGTATTCTTAATGCTGATACTTAGAAATCATCAGATGTGAAAAACATAGTCACTATGTGTTCCTCAGTGTTTCAGACAGACAGGCTTTTGTTTCTTCTTTCAAGTTGAATGGGACATTCATTGTTAATCAACCCAGAAGAGAATTTTGATGCCATTTCCAAACTGAGTGCATTGCTGCCATTCTTCCATCTTGGGCATGGATTTCTGTCTTTTGAAAATTTTGGAAACCTGTCATGATTGTCAGATTATTTTAAAACTGTTTCTCCTTTTCCTCTGAAAAAAATGCAAAATTGATTTCTGTAATCACTAAAATTGTGAAATTGCACCAAATGTTTTATGATGTTCAAAATGTTTTTAAAAGTTCTGAAGCTATTGCATACCTACCAAGTTTTCTGGATTTTGCCATTGGCTTCTGGTCAAAGTTGCCCCCCCCCCCCCAATTTTAATCACATTTCTGGAAGTTTGCCTGTTGTCTGTCCTCCTGCTGATTTTTTATGGAATCAACAGAAATGCCCATTCTAGCAGTAATAAGAATGTTCCGCAGTTTTGTGTGCTCTGAATTTTTCTGACTAAGTTTTTTGTATTTCTTTTCTTGAATCAATTCCGTATTTTTAATTGTTTTCAATGATATTCAATTCTTAATTTCTTATTTTTCCATAATGGTGCTAAGAAGCGACTTCGTAGTTTCAAAGAATTTGTCTTAATGAAATGCACGTTTTACTTATTCAATCTTGCCTTCTAAATAAATCAATGGAGCTTGCAGTTTGACCCTACTTTCCCCAATTTTTCAAGAAAAATCAAATTTCAAACTCATTGCTTAATCTGTCCATGATAGAATCAGTTCCATTCCTGTTACCTGTAAAATCATTTTCATGGCAGAATGAGCTATGGCATGCCAATTTTTAGAATTAATTTAAAATGCATGTTTTGCCATTTCTTAGTCACCTTGCTACATCAAGGAACACCCATTTCCTTAACTACTTGAATTTGAGAGGGAGCTTTTAAGAAAATTAAGAAAACGTTTTTCACACTTGGTGTCAATCATTTAATGTCAGGAAATAATATCCTTACTTCTGAAACTGTATAATGCATGAGCTAAACATGTGAGATGGATCATATTTGGAAACAAAACTTGTGAAACTTCACCAGATCACTGACCTTTTCCATACAACTAGCTCTGTAATGAAAAGTAATGCATCATCATAGTTTGTCTCGGGCCAAAGGGTGTTTAAAGATATTGTAAACAACTAAGCTGTAGTAGATCTGTTGGTTTTTTCTAATTTTTTGACACATATCAGAAATGTGTAGATGGTTTATCTGGGTTCATAGTTTCAATAATGAGACTTCCTACATATCTACCTATAGCATCTGTGGTTTAATCAATAGTGATCCAGATTTTTTTCTTGTGAGCTCTAAATGTTTTCTCAAAATTGATTCCTTTGGAACTCTTTCTTTCATGCACTTTTCTGAGAAATGCTTTCAGCAGTTATTTTCTAACTTCCACAGTGGAATTCCTGCATCTATAAAGGCCTTACACAAAGTCAAAGAAAACTGTGATTCGCACGTGGATGTTATATTGTGATGCATAATTCGAAATTAGGCATATTTTCCATTTTGACTTCCAGCTAGCCAATGACTTATGTTTGGCTGTCTCAAGATGCGTATGTTGGAAATACTAAATCTTTTCCCCACTACAATCAGGCTTTTCACACACTTTACAAAATAGTATCTTTCCACCTGTCACAAACTTAACCAGTCTTGTACTACTGCATACTTTTACTTTAGGCATATTAAACAAATATGGTGCAGTTACCAGTCAACGATAACAGAAGTGCTAGAAATTGTCCATGAAAGTCATGTCATAGAATTCTTTCACCTGAGTTTAATCACTGAGTGCTGCAATCATCTGCTTCTTTCTTGACCTCATTTCAACAGCCAGTGGCAGGCTGACTTTATAGTGAGCTCAACATTATACCATATCTCTAGTAACCTTGCCATGTGCTGCTTGCCTTCTCTCTTCCTAAGAGTTTGATGCCACTTTCGATAAAAAAATTTCTCTGGCTCATGAATTTTGATGTGCAGAAAAAGTTAGTGTTAACTCTTACAAGCATACCAACACTGATGAGTAGAAAGTAGGATTTCAGTTAACATGGTATACTGGCACGAAGAAACATTCACATTGCTGGTGCAGTCATTTAGTGGAGGGTAGACCAAACATTTCTGTTTTTATTAAAAGTGGATTCATTTTGAGAGCCACCAATCTGTAATGGGAAAGAATTTTTTTAAACAAGTGGTTTCTTAGTAAAAGTCTCCCAAAGGTGCTTTTCTAGAAAAAATTCAGGATATATGCAAAAATATACACTAAATGTGAAAAAATGCTTTTATTCCTCAAAGTGGCTAAATAAACAAAAATATGCAAAATAAGCATTTTGCTTGAGCATCCATGCTTTAGTAATCATTATAGTGTTGTGCATTATAATTATACTAGTATGAAATGCATATGTCTATGGTAATTATCCTGTTTATAAATATGTCCTAAAATATCATTTGCCTGCAATTTAGTTTCGTCAAAATATTGGGTTGTCGAAAAAATCATGGCATATTTTGGCACCCGATGGCGGTTGGGTGGTTTTGGAAGTACTAGAGGCATGTGCAGCTCTTTTATCGCTATGGCTTTCAACAGGTGCCAGTTCTAGCTGCAGTCTAAAAGGAATAGTGAGCAATTTCGTTGATTTGTGGAGATTTGAAGGTGGAAAACCAAACTGTGCATTTTCACCATATTTTACTGTTTTACTTCCGTAAAGGGAAGAACATGTGTCAAGCTTGTGAAAAGTTGCGTAAAGAGTACGGTGATAATGCTCTACAAGAACGTCAGTGCCAGCGGTGGTTCGCAAAATTCCGTGCTGGTGATTTTGACCTCAACGATGCTCCTCGGTCCGGGAGGCCAACCGAGGTTGATGACGACCAAATCAAGGCATTGCTCAAGTCAAACCCATGTTACACGACACGAGAGATTGCCGACACATTGCACATCCATCATTCAAGCGTTCACGACCACCTGAAGAAGCTGGCATACGTAAGCAAGCTTGATGTGTGGGTTCCTCATGAACTCAAGGAAGCTCAATTCACGGCGCGTATTAACATCTGCGATATGCTCATTAAACGTGAGGAAAATTATCCTTTTTTGATGCGATTGATTACTGGTGACGAAAGGTGGATTGTGTACAGCAATGTGCTGCGCAAATGGTCTTGGTCCCGACATGCTGCTTCACCTCAAACGTCATCCAAAGAAGACATTTATCAGCGGAAGGTTCTGGTCTCAGTGTGGTGGGATTTTAAAGGTGTCATGTTTTTCGAGCTCCTACCACAGAACCAAACAATCAATTCGAATGTGTACTGTCGGCAATTGGACAGTTTAAACGAATCCATCATCCAAAAACGTCCAGAGGTCGTTCATCGTAAAGGTGTTGTGTTCCATCACGACAACACGAGACCACACACAAGTTTGATCACCCGCCAAAAATAATTGGAGCTTGGGTGGGATGTGTTGCCACACTCAGCATACTCGCCTGACCTTGTGCAGTCAGACTTCCACTTGTTTCGCTCTCTTCAACAGTCCTTGTGTGGTATAACATTCAATTCAGATGAGGCTGTAAATCAGCACCTTTTACAGTTTTTCGCCACAAAAGATAGGTCCTTCTATGAACGAGGCATTCTGCAGCTCACTGAAAGATGGCAAAAGGTTATCAAACAAAACGGGCATTAAATCATTGATTGATCTTTGTTCTTTCTATCAATAAATGACCTTTGCAAAACATGGCTACAATACGTCGTGACTTTTCCGACAACCCAATAGCATCTATAATAGCTGCTCCAAAACAAATCTGTTTTTCTGCTGTAAAGTAAATATTTTCCAGCTCCAAAAACTGCTCTGGAGCAGGTAACATAGTCACTCCCATCCTTGTTCAGGGGTCGGAGTTTTCCTGAAATTTTATACATAGATTTACCTTTTATTCTTAGTGATTCATCATCCAGCATTTACAAGTACCATGTAAGTAAAAAAAAAGTGGAACAAGAGAGAGCTTTGTTGAGTGAGGTCATCGCCAAGAACTCCTATAAGCTGCAATGCACATGAATGCGTTTCCGCTTTTATGAGATCACCCGAGAATCAAAGCTGCTGTGAATTGGTCCTTCCGTCTGTCGTCCTTTGTAGGAAGAGGCATAGTTTAAAGCTCTGATGACTTTGACGTATGCAGAGATGCCAACTACTACGGAATCTCCATAGCTCCTACGGAAGTAGCTCTTGTACTACAGAATATGGAAAACCGTGATTTGTCTACGGAAAATTAACAGAAGTTAAATTTTTATTTTGCTTGTTCCCCTTCCTAATGCAACGGCGGCCTCTTGACGATCCGTCATTGATCTTGCGATGCTGCCTGCACCTCCAGTTCTGCCTCTCAAGGTTGCTTGGATCTTAGTGCAAGCAACCGGCACTCCGGTGAGTGTGGTCTTGCGCTGAGTCATTCTAAGTAAAAACCCTCCCTCCCCAGCACACAACATCCTGAGGACGTTGAGCGTAGCTCGCATTGGTGGACATGGGCAGAATCTGGCCTTAATGCTCTTGCGCAGCGGATCGATAAGCTCTTGAAAATAGTTTGGTTTGGTGGTCTTGAAAATAGTTTCGTTTTTATACATGCGCTGGTCATTCATGTCAGTAATTAATATTTTGAAGTTTTTTTTTTTTTTCTTGCGTTGCAGAAAAGTATGCTTGGATTTCCTTATGTGCAGAGTTCACCAAAATGCTTAATTCCGCGTGTAGTATGCATCAAAATTTTACCAACTCATAAAAATCAGGGAATTTTTCACGACACGTCGAAAAATGTGTAAAATACACATCAACACGTAAAAATACGCCTCGAGAAATGCATAAAATACACATCTACAGTAAAAACATGCATCGAGAAAAGTGTCAAATACACATCAACGCATAAAAATACGCTTCCCATCGGGACAGCATTTCGAAAGCCTTTCAAAAACGGAAGTGAACAAAATAAAGATTGAAAAAACCATGAGGAATAACCACTCACCATAAAGATCATGGTAACCTCCAATGGACCACACACTTCCAACACGTCATTCATCGTGATGTAACTGGGCTTCCACAGGTTTACAGACTTCTTGCTTACGCTTCTTATTTTCGGGTGTGAAACATCGTTTTTTTCTTTTTCCTTTGCCTTATAATATGTTACTATAATGCTTGTCAATTCGATAAAATCACACATACATCTCATTCATACCATTCAAGTAAAAACTATGTACATAAACCTTACATTCACAGGTGATTAAACCTTAGTCAACTCTAATTATGGAACTCCTCCTTCTGTTTCACAACCTCTGCTACTCCCAACTGCAATTGTCACACCCATTCGGCCCCGCACATCCAATCCTCTAGTACTTTCGACAGGTCCCTGTCATCTTCAGGAGGCAGGTGTGTCTCATCCGCCCACCACAGCTCAAGTGAGCAGAGTCATCGAGGCGTGGGCTCCAGTCGCTATCTCTGAATCGTTGTGTCTCTGGCGCCATCTATTGTCCCTGCTGCTCTTTTTTCCCTCTTTCTTTTTACGCTGCTGTTCAATTTTTATTAGGGCTTTCCATTGTTCATTTAGGTTATTTGGCTCATTAATGTTGCATAATCTTGATCTGTTTTTTTCAATTAACACTGATTCTGCAATTCTTAACTGCTTTTCGTTTTTACAGCTCTTAATAATTTTAATATCTTCAAACCTTGGACATTTTTGATTTTCCATACAGTATTGGGTCAATGCTGTCTTAGCCTCTTTTTTATTCCAATTATTAATATGCTGGTTCAATCTATACTTTAATTTATTCTTGGTGCTGCCTATATATGACACAGGTGGTTGCTGGTTTATTGGGATTTCATAAATTCCTGCTCTATCTAATTGGCTAATTTTTTTCATTTTTAATCACTAAATTTTTTACAGTGAGTACCTGATTTCCTACCTGTATGCCATACTTGCCACAAACTTTATTAATTTCTGCTGAAATATTTTCTATATATGGTATTGCTCCCACATATTTTACAAGTTTTTTATCAGTCTTGACCTTATTGTAACCTTGAGTTACTTCATAAATCCATTTTTTTAATACCTGTTTAGGGTATCCAAAAGCATATGCAATTTTTTCAATATATTCAATTTCTTCCTTTCTATACTGTTCAATTGATGAATGTGTTAAACTTCTTTTAATTAGTGTTTTAACACTATTTCTTTTATGTGTTAATGGATGTGATGACTGAAATGGTATAAGTACTGGGATATATGAAGATTTTCTATGCACTCTGAATTGTAAATTCTCCTCTGTTTTAATAATCAAAACGTCCAAAAATGCCAAAGTATTGTCATGTTCTTGTTCTACTGTCAGTTCTATAGATGGATAAATTTCACTATACTTTTTTGTCAAGTCCTCAAGTTCATCATTTTTTAGCCTGGATAACAGAAAAATGTCATCAACATATCTGCAGTATATCAGTGGTGGATCCTCGAGTTTACTTATTATTTTTTTCTCAATGTCACTCATTATAATTTCAGCAAATAAAGTTGACAGTGGTGACCCCATAGGTCCACCATGATTTTGTTTGTACATCTTGTTGTTAAACATAAAAATGTTATTTTCATATATGTACAATAAAATTTCTCTTAACTCCTCTATTTGTATTGCATTCATTGTCTGTAGCACATACAATTTTTCAATAATTATTTCTATTGCCTGAGGTACTGGTGTGCTAGGAAAAAGAGCTCTCACATCCATACTAGCCATATGATATTCACTTAAATCTTGTTTAATTACTTTAATTTTCTCAATAAATTCGTATGTATTCTTCACAGTGAACCTTGTCTTCATGAACACAGGTGCCAAAAATTTGTAGATATTCTTTTCTAGTTTTATTAGTGGGGAATTCCTTTTTGGTACAATCACTCTCATAGGTGTATCAGGCTTATGAGTTTTTATTTTTGCAATCATTTTTGGTATTCCAGTACCCATTGGTGGGTATGCTTTCTTTATTTCATCAGGCAAGGTACTGTGATTTCTTATTCTAGCTAAGTACCTTACTTGAGATTCGGTTGGGTCTTTTGTTAGAATGCTGCAATTTAGTTCTTCTATAGCTCTATTCATTTTTAGATCATATTCAGTTGTGTTTAATATTACAATTTGCCCTGTTTTATCAGCTTCACAGAATTTAATTGTTGGGTCATCTCTTAATTTAATCAGTTGTTCTTTCTCATACTGAATTTTATCTATATGATATTTCTTTTTCTTACTTTTTTCATTAAATTCTTTCAAAACAATTCTATACAGTTTACTTCGAAAATTTTCACGTTCTTTCTGCTGGTACACTGCGTGCCATTTCTTCTAAGTTGGGTATTAATTCCTCCGTCCTCGGCAGGCTCCGTGGAAACGCAAATTTTTTACCTCTCTGCAAAATAGCTCTTTGCGTGAAGCTCAAGGTCAAGTTGGAGTTATTCTGATATACCTCATATATATTCTCCTGTTGTTCTTGTACACGTTGTCTGTCAATCATCACGTGCAACTTTTTTTCCATGACTGCTCTTGAGCATTTTTTTTCGTATTCCACGATGTAAAAAATTTCTCTGAAGGTTACATCCAAAATCTCATCTCTCCAATTACCGTCGAACTTTCTATACTTTTTATAAAATATCAAATCGATTAAATGTAAACATTTCATATTCAAGTTAAAAATCAGTTTCCTTTTATTGACAATTTCAGCTCTTAATCTCTTTTTTTGGCACTCCTGGATTATTCTATTATCCTTAGCAGTGACTGGGTAATTCTGTATTTTTAAATACTTTGGTGTTATTTCTAGGTCACGGCACGTCACCAAAAATTCTTCTTGATTTTCTGACTTTACTAATTTAATTTTAGCCTTCTTAAACGCCTTAATATCTCTCATCTCGAAGTTGTGAAATTGATTCCTATAGCGCATAATCCCAGAGTATGATAGCGACTGCAAACCCCTCACCTCAACTATCCCAGCTCAGAATTTTGCGTGTAATTCTCAATTATTATATTTGCACTTTTAAGGTATTAACCTCTTGCAAAGTGCGCATAGTTTACGTGCAATTCATGAATGAAAAAACCATGAGGAATAACCACTCACCATAAAGATCATGGTAACCTCCAATGGACCACACACTTCCAACACGTCATTCATCGTGATGTAACTGGTCTTCCACAGGTTTACAGACTTCTTGCTTACGCTTCTTATTTTCGGGTGTGAAACATCGTTTTTTTCTTTTTCCTTTGCCTTATAATATGTTACTATAATGCTTGTCAATTCGATAAAATCACACATACATCTCATTCATACCATTCAAGTAAAAACTATGTACATAAACCTTACATTCACAGGTGATTAAACCTTAGTCAACTCTAATTATGGAACTCCTCCTTCTGTTTCACAACCTCTGCTACTCCCAACTGCAATTGTCACACCCATTCAGCCCCGCACATCCAATCCTCTAGTACTTTCGACAGGTCCCTGTCATCTTCAGGAGGCAGGTGTGTCTCATCCGCCCACCACAGCTCAAGTGAGCAGAGCCCAGCGTAAAAAGAAAGAGGGAAAAAGAGCAGCAGGGACAATAGATGGCGCCAGAGACACAACGATTCAGAGATAGCGACTGGAGCCCACGCCTCGATGGCTCTGCTCACTTGAGCTGTGGTGGGCGGATGAGACACACCTGCCTCCTAAAGATGACAGGGACCTGTCGAAAGTACTAGAGGATTGGATGTGCGGGGCTGAATGGGTGTGACAATTGCAGTTGGGAGTAGCAGAGGTTGTGAAACAGAAGGAGGAGTTCCATAATTAGAGTTGACTAAGGTTTAATCACCTGTGAATGTAAGGTTTATGTACATAGTTTTTACTTGAATGGTATGAATGAGATGTATGTGTGATTTTATCGAATTGACAAGCATTATAGTAACATATTATAAGGCAAAGGAAAAAGAAAAAAACGATGTTTCACACCCGAAAATAAGAAGCGTAAGCAAGAAGTCTGTAAACCTGTGGAAGCCCAGTTACATCACGATGAATGACGTGTTGGAAGTGTGTGGTCCATTGGAGGTTACCATGATCTTTATGGTGAGTGGTTATTCCTCATGGTTTTTTCATTTATGAATTGCACGTAAACTATGCGCACTTTGCAAGAGGTTAATACCTTAAAAGTGCAAATATAATAAAATAAAGATTTTTTCCGTAATTGTAATTTTGTTTTCCTGCAATGTTGCCTCTGTCCTGTATTGTTATTATGCATAATTTTATTCCATAAATATTTGTATTTCACTTTGAAAATGAAGGGGAAATTTATGAAAACAGAAATTCAACGGCGCAAAAATTCCCGTGTAATCTTCAGGCAAGAGAGTGCCACAACTTCGAGAAATTTCTCCTTTTTCGTCGTAATTTGGGTTATTCTCAAAATTAATGCATAACTGAACAGAAATTTTGGGGCAATTGATAGTGGTGAAGGATGCTTTCCGCCTGAAACTTTCAAAAACGGAAATTTTCATCTTTCAAAACTTTCGGAAACAGTGAAGAATTTTCCCGTAATCGTAATTTTACTTTTCACGCAATGCGATGTTTCCTGTGCCTAGCATTGCTGTTAAATTTCATTTTATTTCGTAAATATTTGTATTTCACCTTGAAAATGGAAGGGAAATGTCCGAAAATGGAAATCGCACGTAGCAAAGGTTTCTCCCGTAACTGTAATTTTTTCCCCCAACAATGTTCCGAACGTGTATCCTGTATTCTTAAATATCCCCCCCAAAAAAGGTTTGCATTTCAGCTTGATAAGAGGGACTGTGTGTTCAAAAACAAAAGTGACAAAGCTGAAATTTTGTAAGAATTGATGCATGGTGTTCAAAAGTATTCATATTCTCAAAGTTACACTATTCATCTTATATATAAAATAGTGAAAGTTATCGTGCATTCATGGCCCTCAGAGTGAAAGTTCTTTCAGCATGATGGATAAAATTGTCATCCAAGGGATTTGTGAAGCCTACTGTCATAACTAATGGTGATGTTGAGCCTAATTTTCCAAATAAGTTTTTCAAAAAAGAAAAATGAAAAAAAAGGACACAGAACTGGTAATTGGAGTAAAAACAAGAATGTACATACATACATATCACTAAGCTGTTCTCTGAGATTCAGAGGTTAGCTCCAAAAAAACAAAAAACAAACAAACTACCAGATATTTTTACTTACTGTTGTCGTATCAAACTTCTCCAATTACAGCGATCTTGACATAGAACTCGGGCTTCACCGATATCCATTACACGTTGTACACAAGATCTTTTATACTTCATACTCATAATCACAAGATCTTTTATACACAACAGCAACTAGGGCCTCTGTGAATCTTGGAGAGGTGCCAGCTAGTTCTGTGTGACATTGGCGAAAAGACTCCAACTCACCGGGTTTTGTTCCAGAATCCTTAGGTTAAATGGCCAACTGGAACCCTCAGCTGTGGGCTAATCCCCCACACTGATATACTTACCTGATTAAAAAGACAAAAAGAAAAAAACAAGAATGTATTTAAGCGAAATCATTTTAAACGAAAATGAACTTTCTAAGTTCTGTACATCTGTCAGAAAATTTTACATTGGAGGATGTTCTTATATTCAAGAAAAGATACTGATCTATGATGAATTCTTAAAACATGCAGAAGTAGCAGATCCTTCACTTAGAGCCAGAAGATCATTTACTTCTGTAGTATACATAGTCAAGCGCTTTCCATTTGTAATAACTGAAAATGAACTTGATGTACTGGAAGTGGAATTGCCTGATATCAAGCTGACAAAGTAGAGACCATTACAGAAACAGATAGAATGAATGTCACTTGGTCAGAAATTTCAAAATTAAGAGGCTGTTATGGAGCAGTTAAGTATACTATTCTCCCGAAAGTAATGTTGTTTGCAATACTTGTAGTTCCACGCTCGAATGCTGCGAGAGAGAGAGAGAGGTTTTAGTTTAGTGCGAAAAAATCAAGCCCGTTTCCAACCTAATTTAGGCTTAGAAACGAAAATGAATATGTTCTCCTCTGGGCATGTGTGTTATGAAAAAATATTTTCTGCTGAGGAACTCAAACCTGCAAAACAATATACAGCCAAATCACTAAAGAAACCTGTTGAATCAATTTTTTTGTTGTGTAAAAAAATGTTTCAGTCATGGTGTATATTATTTTCCATGTGAAAAATTTGAAATATTTTGATACAGATTTTCATGTATATAAATGAATAAGTAAGTAAAAAATACTAATTAAATTAAATGAGTAATAGCATGTTTTCCTCGGTTAAAATTATTTTTGGTATGACTACTGAAAAATGGCCAAAACTACTGAAAATTTGTATGAGTAGTACTGAAAATAACTGAAACAGGTTAGCATCTCTGTGTATGTGCAGAGTTATATAAAAATGAAATGTATCAGCGTGCACAGCCAATGGAATAGAAAGCTTGCTGCAAACCCACGAAACGCGTACCATGATAATAGAATAATATCATTTAAGGAAAATTTAATAAAACATTAAACAATTGTTAGAACTTTACAGATTCTGATGAGGACAAAATAAGTACATTGAAATTGAATGTGCAGAAATGTGTGTGAAATGGACCTTTAGGGCAAAATATTAAAATATTGGACTATGAACCTTATAAAAACAAGAAACTAACTGAAGGATAGTTTTTCATGTCCAGGAAAACAGTTCTATCAATGAATCTTCAAAAATTATAAATCACGTTTTCAACACCTTCATTCAAAAATAGATTTACAAAGTACATAAGGAAAATATTTTTATTTAAGGTGGACTCCAAGTAATTTTGCTTCCTATACTTCCAATGGAAAAACTTTTGTACACATTTCCTTCACAATTAGAGCCCAAGGATGAAAATTTGAACATCGATTAAAATAACTTCATATATAACTTGGAATACTTAATATTTTCTAAAACATAACCATAATTATATTAAAAATCAATAACTTTTCTATTGGTGGTGTTGAAACCAGAAAAAAGATGGTGCGACCTGTACTTTGATGACGTCAGTAGACAAACAAATGTTGGATTGCATAATTATGGTTATGTTTTACAAAATATTAAGTATTCCAAGTTATAAAATGAAGCTATGTTAATCGATGTTAGTTAGTTAATTGATTTTAGTGGCGCAAGGGCCAGGTTTGGCCAAAGAGCGCCAGACACAGAACTATCAGTTAAGATTTTTAAAAGTGGGGTGAAATGATTAAGAGCAGACAGGCTTGGTAAAAGTTAGAAAAGAGAATGATTAAAGCTGTGAAGACTAGTTAGTTACAATTAGTGAAGAAGAAAGTAAAAACAGGAAAGGGAGAGGAAAGCGAGAGGAAAGGAAAAGGGCTGGCGCATAATCACAACCTCAGCAACCTACAACTGAGGCGGGTGCTGTCAAGGTGGTGGCAACACAAAGTTGTAATGGGAAAAATCAAACATAACATTTCGGCTGGGGCCGTGGGGTCGCTACTCCTCATCAGCTGGATGAACAGCTGTCCCTGCGGTGACGTGAAAGCACAAATACAAGAAAGCAATAAAAACCATCACAAGGTCAGCTCGGGCCGTGGGGGCGCCGCTCCCCAAATAACTGGAAAACCAGTTATCCCCGTGCGGGGTAATCGATGTTCAAATTTTCATCCTTGGAAATGCATTAATTGGGAAGAAAATGTGTACAGAAGTTTTTCCACAGGAAGTACAGGAAGCAAAATTACTTGACATCCACCTTAATAGCTGCAAACTGCAAGAGGAATTTGGCAACATTCTTTTTGTGTAAACAAAACTTTTATTCAGTTCCTGTACATTGTGAACAGGCCTTGATAAAATCTAGAAGCCAGAAACATCTGTAAAAACAAAAGAACTGAGAAGATGTGAAAAATAATTGTACATTCTTCAAGTTGAGACAGCATTAAGTATATTAATCTGAGTAAACCCTTGAGTAATTATTAATACACAGTTGACGTGGACCAGGAAAATCGAATAGAAGTCATCGCTCTTTCTACGTTTATAAGTGAGTCACGGAAAAATTCTCATCGGCCACCACCGGGAATCAAACCCAGGGTCTTCCAGTTATGCGCTGGATATGCTTCCACTGCATCACAGCAGCCTCGAAAGTTCGAGGCTGTTGTGGTGCAGTGGAAGTGGAAAGGTGCAGAAATTTTGTTTTTCAAAACTTTCAAAAACAGAAGTTGAACTTAGTGAACATTTTTCCCGTAATTGTAATTTCTTTTTCTCGCAAAGTTATCTGTCAAGTATTGTTGCAAAATATCTTTTATTGCATAAATGTTTGTATTTCAGCTTGAAACTGTTGGCAACAATTTCTAAAAACCTAAGTTTGATGGGGCGAAAATTTTTCTGTAATCTTTAGGCACGAGTTTCTTCCGTGAATTCAGGGACTTTTCCCTTTGTTGTTGTCATTTTAGAAAGCAATAAAAAACTGAAATATTTGGAGGGGCGGGGTAGTGGTGTCAGGGAGAGTGCATTTTCTGGCTGGAAAAGGAGTTCTGTATTAAAAAACTTACGAAAATGAAAATTAGATGGAGTAAAGATTTCTTCTGTAATCTTATTTTTTTCTCTCATGATATTATTCCCTTTTAAGTATTGATTTAAAATATTATTTTGTTACAGCTTGAAAAGGAAGGGAAAATGGAAATCCGGCGAAACGAAGATTTCTTCCGTAAATGCCCCTCTTCTCGTAATGTTACCACTGTCCTGTATGATTGTTAAAATGGTATTTTCCCCTATAAATATTTACAAAGTAGGAATCTGGACATTTCTCATATCAGAAAAATGGTTCAGTAAACCAAATGTCAATTATGTGAACTGCAAACATTTTGTGGTACTCACAAATAGATGTTTTCTCCAAGCTGAAGGGAAACACGTTTAAAGATAATAAATTGGTTGACCCTTGTAGTGCTAAAATTTGCACATGACTGTGTCGAGGTTTATTTCGTCTTTTGTGAATGAGATGGACCACAGATTTTTTCCTCCCAATAGAACTCTTTGTGAAGTTTGAATGTGTGGAACCTGTATCTATAAAGCAAATACAAGTAGCACAAGTTTTGGTACAGAAAAAGCCTTGCAGACCAGTTTTCTTCAGAGATTAATAAAGATGCAGTTATGGAATGTTTACTATTATTCGCTAATCAATCAAGTTAGTTCCTGACTTCATTGATTCTGAAACGTGCTATTTGCATGTGATGCATGGTGCTCTGAAAAAAGGACTAGATAAACTTGATATTGATATTCTTGCTACTGATATTTATCTGTTTCAAAATGTCTGCTTAAGATTACATACCTGCCAACTCTTCCGATTTTGGCAGAAGTCTTTCGATTTTTTTATACATTCTTCCGATCAAACTGGCATTCTTCTTCCGTTCGAAAAATTTGTGTTTTTTTTTTTTTTTTGAAAAATAACCTGTTTTATTCATTTTCGTTACTTTTCAATAAAAAAAAAGTTGAAAACCGCAGCGATAACTTACTAGTTTTAATCTTATATTGCTCATTTTATGCGTTTCACGCCTGCAGAAGCTATGACATCATTGACGGCAAATGATATGGTCACGTGACATATGGCATTCGACAGCTCTTCTTTTTGGCTCCTTTCCTTCTTTTGGCATGGCAACAACCGGTGGCAGTTGCATGTAACTGCAAACACAAATATAAATCATGTGTCTGTCTGATGAGGATACATAACGGTAGAGACTTCAATGTTATGTCAGTAAGCTTTTGATTTCTCTCAGTTTTCCGATTTATCATCTACCCATGACATGTACTGCAGCTGAAAATATTTAAACAGTTTTCTTCTAATTGGTGAAATGAGTAAAAAAATAAAGACAAATACACTGCCGGAAAGTGAAAAAAGAACAACAAGAAGGAGACGTCCGATACCAACGAAATTTATACAGCATAATAACAGAATACAGAGGATAACATGATCAAAACATTATGGCAAAATACAGCTGTATTTGCTGGTAAACTGAAAAATAACATTTCCATGTAACATGGTTAGTACGAGGTTGAACCGTCATGAACTGCGTCACACTGTACAATTCTGACATGGAGTTTGTCATACAGATGTTGGATGTAAGTTTGGGGTATTGAGTTCCAAGCATACTCAACCTGGACGCGTAAATCGGGGATGGTCGTGGCTAGCCGTGGAGACCGGATAAGTCGTCCCATAAAATCCCACACGTGCTCAATGGGGGACAAATCCGGTGAACGTGCAGGCCATGGAAGTTGTCTCACACCCTGAAGTGCATGTTGCATTGCACATGCCGTGTGTGGGCGTGCATTATATTGCTGGAAAACACCACGATGGACCGACCTTACATATGGCACAACAATGGGCTGAATGATGTTGATGTAGGAGCTGCTGTTCAATCTACCCAGTACAAACACTAGTTGTGAACGGGAGTGATAGCTGATCGCTCCCCACACCAGGAGACCAGGTGTAGGCCCTGTGTGTCGCTGGCGGATGCAAGAAGAGTGGAGACACTCCCTTGTGTGTCTGCGAACATGCATACGGTCATTGGAGGCTCCCAAGCAGAATCTGCTTTCATCGCTGAACACGACAGATCGCCATTGCGTTCTCCAGTGCAGATGTTGGCGACACCACTGCAGCCGTTCCTGACGGTGGGATGGAGTCAGAGGTACACATGCCAGAGGCACACATGCACATAGTCCTGCATCCAGTAGACGGTTGCGGATTGTTCGCACAGTCACCTCAGGTGTAACAGCAGCTCGGATTTGCGTTGCAGTGGATGTTCTGCTTGACAACGCCGCTCTTCTTATGGGTTGATCGGTCCGCTCATCAGGCCATCTGTGACTCCCGGTTCCACGTCTTCTTGTGTGGGAATGTTCCTTGGGCCATCTATGCCACCATCGTACCACCACCGATACTTCCCGTCCAATTCGCTCCGCAATACGACGATACGACCACCCGGCCTCGCGGAGTCCGACTAGATGACCTCGCTCAAAGTCTGATAACGGCTGAAATCGTACAAGTCTTCCATGGCCAGGCATTGCAGCTTCTTCAGGGTCTTCGCACGTGTCCGTACGCCGACGACTGATTACATTCACTTCGCCGTACTCCTTAAATACCACCAACAATAATTTGCATATTATGCCGTGCTGTGGTGTAAGCGCTCACCGGTTGGTCCCGAAATTAACATCACACCTACGTAAACTCAACCCCATTAACATATGTAAATTTCATGATCGTCCGCCAATTCCTTCTTGGTGTTCTTTTTACTTTCCGCCAGTGTATGTGCAGTCTTATTTAAGATATTTATGGCGCCGAATTTCCATGTATCAAGAAATCAAGTCTTCGTTCTAAATATGCGATCTGCACTATTTGTTCAGTGGACTTAGTAATATGCCATGGCAGAAAAAGTGACATAACAAAGCATTTAAAATCGTTAAAGCATCATCAGAAATTGGCCGATGGTGAAAATACCGCAAAAAATAAGCTCATTTTTGACAAGTAGAAGATAAGGAAGTAGAAGTGACTCGTGCCGAATGCCTATTTACAACGTTTTTAATATAATTTGCCCATTAGTGCAGCAGATCATGGAGGACCTTTATTTCGTAAGATGTTTCCAAAATCGGAAATTGCAAAAAAATATGGTTGTGGCAGGACAAATACTACTGCAATTGTTAAGGAACTTTCTTCCGAAATAAGGATTCAAATTATTAGTGATCTTCAAAATACACCCTTCTCATTCAGAATAGAATTTTTTCTTTGGGTTAAAAAAAAATCGCACAATGTTTCGATCATCAATGTCAGATGAATCGCTTGAGTCTTCTGTTAATTAAATGCAAAGAAAATTCACTTTGTTTCCAAAAAGAGAAAAGAGTGCTCCAAAGAATTCTTAAAAAAAGCCAAAAGAGCCACTGTAAAATGTTTAGCTAAATGTTAAATTACTATAAATAAATTATGTTCCCTTCAATAAAAACACACAAAAATATAAAGGTAAGTGTACTGTATTCCTTTTTTGTTAAAGCAGTATCAGTTCAAAATTACTTTATCGTGTGACAAATTGACATAAAAAAAAAAAAAGTCTTCTGAATTTTTCAAAGTAATCTTCTGCATATTTATTAAATTTAGTTGGCAGGTATGAGATTGTCACAATATACAATTAGGAACCTCATGGATTGTACAGCTAAAAATGTTTTCCTTTATGTTGAGAGCAGTTGGTTAGCACTGGGACCTGTTTGTGAGAGAATTATTGTAACAGTATTCTACACTAATTGAACATTTTTTGTACATACCTTCCCAAGCAGAAAAATGTGAAACTAGGTAATAAATACGGTTAGGTAATCTTCCATTTGAAACATTCCCATATTATTATTTATTTGTATTTTGTGCACTTTAATACAGAAATATGCCATACCTTAAGCTTTTACAAAATGAAGAACCCATGATTCATGTGTTATACAGTTAACTAAATGAACTGGTGCACAGTATAATAAAATTTTTAAAACCGGATGATGTTGATATACAACAGAAGGATCTAAACTTTTAAAAGTTGGCCATAATTTAGGTAGCTTTTTGTAAAAGAATAACAATTTCTGCAGTACCAATATTTGATTTAATTTACCTGCCAGCTCTGCCAAAGTATGTCCTGAAATTTTTTTATCACTCCTACCTCTGCTGTAATTGTCAGTGAACTTGGAAAATTAGCTGAGGGGATTTCCGGGAAAAATCCTCTAAACAGTTAGAACCAAGACTGAAAACAATAAATTTGTATTTAGTGGTGGTAAACAGTAAGTTCTGCAGAGATAATTTGGTGTCAAACAGGGAGTAGAAGAAAGGCAAACACAATTTGTTTTGCTTTTTACCTCCCCGAGCTAAAGAAGAAAACTTGATGTTTCAACACTTCATTAAAGTAAGACAAGAAAAGGAGTCTCCTTAGTGTGCAGTATTTTGAAAAGAATTATCTGCCAGACTGAGTACCTGTTTTGTATCACATTAAGGTGCCTACTGCTTTGATATATTCAGCTCTTGTGTAAGTACTTTAAATTCTAATTTGCATACTTGTTTTCTGAGTGTATAGTATCTGCAATGATGAAGGCAAAAACCATCACACTTGCACAGTTCTAACCTCAAATGTATCAGTTCCTTGGCAGTGAAATGTTCAGGATGGTATAATGGCTAGTATACCACAATGGAAATTCAGCAATGCATAGTGCTCTAGGATGGTAAAAGTTTTAAAGTTTCTATAGAAGTTTTGCACAAAGATGATAGTTGCTGATGTCATTGTTATGGTAGAGGGAAGGGGGGGCAGCAAGCCTGGTGCTTATGGAATTATGTGCTTTGGAAATTAACTGCTAAGCAATCCCATGTTTCTTTCTATTTTGCCTTAAAACTGAAACTATATATGGGGCGTCCGATAAGTATCCGGATTTTTATTCTTATCAGATAAATTACAGGAGAGAAATAAAAAATACAGGATGCATAAATATGATACTCATATATGTAATACAGTGGTATGAACAGTCAAAGTCACTTTTCCACATATTCTCCGTTCAGCACAATGCATTCCCTCCACTGATCTACAAGTCGACTAATTCTGGTAGTGAATAAATCAGCAGGGGTTGCGAATTCATTGATGGACAGCCACTTGCAGATCATCCATGCTCTCATAGTGGTGGCCACAGAGAGAATTTTTTGATTTTCATGTTTTCGGTCCTTCAAGGGACCGAAAACATGAAAAATCAAAAAATTCCAAGTCCGGACTGTAAGCATTGTGTGGAAGAACGGTCCCGCTCTGTTTTGTGATTTCTGCTTGTTTAGCTATATGTGGGTAAGCATTATCTTGTTGAAGCAACACTTGATTGTTTTTCAATGTTGCCCATTTGGTCTGGATATGCTGTGCAAGTTTTCTCAGTTTCTTCACATAGGTCTTTGCATTTATTGTTTCATTTTTTTGCCAAGTACTCAACCAGGATGATACCGTGACTGTCCCAGAAGACAGTGACCTTGGATGCAGATGAACCAACTTTGAACTTCTTTGATGGGGGCAAATTCAGATGACACCATTGCATACTTTGCCATTTTGTCTCGAGTTCAAACTGATGAATCTGCGTTTCGTCGCCTGTGATTATGCATCCCAGGAATGCGTCGCCCTTCTCATCATAGCTCGGTACCAGTTCATTGCAGATGTCTAGCCTTTGGTGTTTATGCACCACTGTAAGCATTCGGGGGTACTCATCTGGAACAGATCTTCCTATAGTTGATATTCATGAATAATTCGTCCAACAGAATCTTTATTGATATCCACTCCCATGGCAATATCCCGAACATGAATGCATCTGTGCCCTTTAATCAAATTGTCAGCATGTGTAATTGTTTAATCAGTCACCACCGTGTTAGGCCTACCTGACCGTGCCTCATCTTCAAAGCTCTCGTTGCCAGCTTTGAACTTCGTAACCCATTCATAAACACTGGAACGAGACATAACCACGTCACCATACACCATCTGAAGTCTTCTCATAATGTCCACAGCCTTTACACCTTCTTTCATTAAAAATTTCACCACTGCTTTGCTGCTTGAACTGAACACTTAATGTTTTTATTTATTTATTTATTTATTTATTTTTTATTGGAGGTTTAACGACCACCATGAGCAACTCAATGGGTTATAAGCAGTCCCCGTCCCTAATTTAGGGTCACTGGTTCCACGTAAGGGAGAGAGCCAGTGCCATAAAACAAACATCCATGACTCGCCTGGATTCGAACCCGGACCCATTCCTGATGAATGATCAGCGGCCATCGCTTAGACCACTACGCCACCAGAGCGACGAACACTTAATGTATCCGCCATTGTTTTTGGATCAACAGCGCCACCTAACATTTGTATTGAGCCGCTCCACTTTTATGTCACTTCACTAAAAGTAGTCATAATAGTTTCACACATACATATGATGATACACACGGTTTTGTATTGATAGGAATAAAAATCTGGATACTTATCGGACACCTCGTAAAAAGCATTTTCACAATACTGTAAGATTCGATTTTATGTTCAAGAAGAACTATTCAGGTAATTGTTTGAATTAAGTGATATTTTGCATTTTCTGTAGGTGCATTGTGAATATGTTGAGAGCATTGCAGAATGATGGATTGTTTAGCCATTCTCAGATAAGAAAGCACATGGCAGAAATTTTTCGTATCAGGCTGACACTGCCTGAGTGGCACACAAGTGAGCAAGTAATTAGTTATCTCCTCAAGTAAGTAAAGATTTAAATTTTTTCTTTTTACTTTTATAAATCCAGTTGATTTTTTTTTTTTCAAGTAACCAGTCCAACACACAATGAAGAACACTGCATACACTGCACATTTCGAATTATGCACAGATTTTCTTTAGGAGGTGTAAATGCATTCTTTTTCAATGAAATTTTCCTTCTGAAAATTTGCTTTGATATATTTTTTTCTGTGTGTGGTGGAAAGGATTCAAAAGAAATGCTTGTTACAACCGAAAATTTGGTGTCATCTTTCTTGTTTAACAGTTCTGTTTTTCATTTCATATGGCACCGACTTCTTGACATTACACGTGACCACCCGGTCCTGGGATCAAACAACCCGGGACATCGTGCAAGTGTTTTACTTATTTTGAATTTAATTATATTCTTAGAAATATATTTTTCCAGTTGCTTCTGCGATCTTTAGCTACTAAATGCCTGACGATGCTACCCGTAGATAGTAAAAGCTAGCATCTCTTGATCCCTTTATTTTATACGCCTAATAAACGGAGTTCAAGTTTTATCGTCTTTCACATTAATTGGGTGTACAGAAACCCGTTTCTTCATTGATCGTATATATTTGTTTACTATAAATTTCATGTACCCACCTGAAAATCAAACACAAAACTTAACTTTCGTAGCTCTTAACCTTTAGTTTAAAACATGACGATTATGGGCAAAACACGTAACAATATTAACAAAGAAAGGTAACTTGATCACGCTAGTTACGTTAACTGAAAACTTTTACAAAAAGTTCGTAAGTTGGAAGCTTTCGACCTTATCTTAGGTCTGTAGAATGTAGAATCTGGCAACAATCTTAGTCCTCCATTGGCGTGATGAAGACCTAAGATAAGGTCGAAAGCTTCCAACTTACGAACTTCTTGTAAAAGTTTTCAGTTAACGTAACTAGCGTGATCAAGTTACCTTTCTTTGTCTTTAGTTTAAAAAAAAAAAATGAAGGTATTTGTATGGTTTATAGTAAACGGCAGTATTTCTTTTTAAAGTAGTAGCTACTTAGATAATTAATTTTATTGCGATTTTAGTTTTTTCTTTAAAAAGTTTCTAAGTGCAAATTTTAATTTTTTGACATTTTTTTCAATATATTTATACCTTTTTTGGAAATCGAAATACATTTTGTTGCCTTGTATTTGAAGATACTCAACATTAATGCAGTGTAAAATATTCTGAAATATTTTATTTAAGCATTTTCCATAAAGTCTAAGTTTTACTCCCAAAGTCTTCTTTCAAAAGTTTGTAAAACACTAAACAGAATACTTCGGTCCTTAGCTGCTTTGTACCTTTGACGTCACAGGGGTGTGGTACTGAGTAGCCAATACCGCTCGACCGGCTTATGGACCTACCTCTACTATCTACTTACCTTGATGTATACCTGCCTCCATGGGAGCAAAAGACTGACTTATTTCTCTAGGGATGATGCTATGGTTACGAATCTCTGATAATTTTCAGATTAATTTATCAGTAGGATCTTTTTGGGCTATTTCAGCTGACAGCTCTGATATTTCTTGTTCCATTTTGTGATGGTATTTATTGTGATCTATCATTACCATTTGTTTGTTTTTATCAGCCTCGACCTCGATGATGTTGATGGTAGACTTATTTCTGAGGTTCATCAGTTCCTGTCTTTCATACTTATAATGTCGGTGGTCTGTGTTGTCACCATTGCTCCCCAGCTGAAGTTTTTTTATAGTATGGTAGTTTCAACCGAATGGAGTTTAGCCTTTTTGGGTTGAAATTGCCCACAATGTCTTCTAAAAGAGGAATGTAGGTTTCCATATTTTTTAGTTGTACAAGTGGTGCGAATTTAATACCTCTTTCTAATGCCGTAACTTGTAATTGCGTTAACTCGATTGATGTCTTGTTAAGATACTCGAATGTAGGTTCATCTATGAAACACAGGAAAACTTCTCTACTGTATATCCTACAATAAAACTCACTCTGGAATTAGAAGATAATCAAAAATTACCCTTTCTGGACATAATGGTAATATGAAAACAACATGCTAAACTTTTGTATTATCATAAGCCAACATATAGGCTGGTATTCATCCCACAGGAATCTTTTCATCCATGGTCTCAAAACAAATGCAGCGTTCCGATCATTCATACATCAGAAGAGCACACACATTGTGCAGCAATAATAGATATAAAAATGAAGAATTAACCTGGATCATACATACTGCCAAAGAATTTGGATTAAAGCCTCAGTAATCAAGAAACTAATCTATGACTACAAACACCCGAAACTCAAGACACAGAAATACACTAAATACCATGGAGGACTCCGGCATATCCCATGCATCAACACAATTTTAAAGAAAGAATGCCATCAAGAAAATAAGGACTTTGGTACATCTGTTGTTTCATACAAAGATATTATTCTGAATAATAAGGAACTTAGTAAAATGCTTGAAAGATCCGGAGTATACAAGATTCCCATAAAATTTAATAATAGTGAAAACAATTGTAATTTTTTTTATATAGGCAGTACAAATAATAGATTGAAAAATAGACTATGTCAACATATCAACAACTGCTACAGGAATGAAAACAAAACAGTGTTAATAGATTACTGCAAAAACAATCAAGTAGAGCCAGACTTTGAGAATATCAGAATAATAAACAGACAGCATACCGAAAAAAACCTGCGATACGCAGAGGCCATAATAATAAAAAAAACTAGGGAACTAAATTGCAACAAGAACAACTTCATAGACCTCCTCTTGCCCTGGAAACTATTGATAAATGCAGAAGAAAATAATTCAAGAAAAAAAAAACTATCGCTGCAAATTCAACAAATTAAAACACTGACAATTATATTGTTGACGCTCAGTAGACAGTGACCAACTCCCCCTGTGCATAATTTTGATTCGCCCAGCACATGATGTGTGGGACAGACAACGTGCGAACCTATTCAGCAAGATATTTCGTATCTGTTCCTGAGACGAACCAGTGGCGGGAGGAGATGGTGCATGACGCACCGAAATGCATCACAGTTATAAGAACTATGGCTGTTTCTCGACGTTTTTAACCTTTTTGTTGGAGTTATTTGTATTTGATTCGTGTTTCTGTCCTTGTGGTTTTTATTCATTGTGTGTCACAGTCAACGAGCACATACGGATAAATACAGATTGCTCACTAAAATCTATCTGAGCTATTTTTAATGTACAATAGTGTCCTTGTGTTTTAACCTTTTGATATATTTTCATCTGTTTTATGTCTGTCTCAATTCGAGTCGTGCAACATGGTGCACCACCCATAAAAGTGCCTAAACTTACTTAAAACTTGGCTGCACGGATATACTTAACTACTGGAAAGTTGTTTGACCCCCCCCCCCCATATATTGAACGAACAATATACCAATAGACAGGTGCAGCTGGTGTAGCCAAACCTGGGATTTGGACTGTGAAGAATACTGGAAGGATATATTGACATATCAATTTCAAGGACTATCACAGTATAAGACATATATTTATACAGCATTGCAAATGTCAAATGTCACTTAGCTGCTTAATTATTAATGTGCTATTTAGGCATAATCAACATTTTGAGGTTACTCACCTTTATTCCAAAAATCTTTTAGGATATTTTCATCTCTACACATTTCCAACACATATTTTACTTAGTTACATCAGTACAAAACGCTCATGTGAGTAAACTACACCCTTCATCCTGTAATTTTTGTTGTAAATTTTTTTAGTTAGTAAAACATTGAATAATGTATACTGGTGTAAATCCATAATTATTGTATATATATACATCACCTTTATATGATACCAAGTCCCCCCCCTCCTGTTAATATCATATATTGTTTGGAATATGAGTCAGTGCGTGGAATATATATCGTTACGTGAACTTTACTGCACTCGGAGATAATGCAGGATAGACTTGCCCATATGCCAATGTGTAAATACACTCCAGATGTAAATGTGCATAGTTTGTTTTTCAGCAATACAATCTAGTAAATGCTGACAGTAAGTGTACATTGCAGCACGTTCTTCAACAGTGACATTTGAACATGTCACGATGTGTAACTTAGAAAAACAAATGTTGGCAGTTCAAAAAGGCTTGACTGCATACTGTTGAGGTCAGCAAATATTAATCAAGCACTGCCAAAATTCCCAGTTTAATATTTCAGAATCATATCAGTAGTTAGGTAAAGAACTGTCTTTTCTAGAAATCTTTAGCACTGGAAGAACCTGTGTAAAATGGAAACTTGTTCAAGACTGAAAATATTTTGTCACCCCAATAACCCATTGTTTGAGCTAGGCCCAAATTCAAATCTGGGGTAAGGCATGGATACTGTGTTTCCCTGATGGTGATGGCTCTGCCTACTTCCTGGAACAATCTGCCCCAAATTACAGGCCTACGACTGCTTTTATCTTACATGCTCACATTGGACATTGAGTTCCCAACTTCTCTATTAATTATAAATATGTAGTTTGTTGTATTTCCTTTGTGGCACGATTAAATGTATTTGGATAAAAGTTAGGATTGCTGGTTCTGTTTCTAGGAATTCATCATTAAATATGTTGCATTAAAAAATTGAAAACTGGTTTCAGATTTTTTTTAGTGTGTTTGTTTAATTACTCCTCTCATGAGTATTTTAGGCTACAGGAGTTGCCACTGTGATACTTCTGTCACTGTATTTTATTTACAATATGGTTCTAAACAGAATTGAAAGTGAACAGCAACTTCTTTCACTGTTAGTACAGGTGTTATATAATGAAAATGAATGCCTGAGGACAACTGTTTTCATGTGTTCTCATTGCCCTGATGATTGTAAAATTGTGAATCTAGAGGTTCATACTCTTTATTTCTTTGTATTGGTGTTTTGCATTACTCAAATGTGCCTACCATAGTTTTTAAATTCAGTGTATTAATTAATTTGTTTTTCATTCCAGGCAATGTGTCCTTGTTCACTTAGATTCCAATTTTGACAAATTCAACTTACTAGTGTAAGTAGAAATCCTTTTTATTGGTTAATTGCTGATGGTGTAATTTTGAAATTGTTAGGTGTATTTATATGTAGGAATTCATTTTTATTCATGAATTGCTGA
Source organism: Macrothele yani (assembly GCA_039090855.1). Taxonomy (NCBI): domain Eukaryota; kingdom Metazoa; phylum Arthropoda; class Arachnida; order Araneae; family Macrothelidae; genus Macrothele; species Macrothele yani. The sequence goes on from CM077011.1 coordinate 155,633,261, forward strand.
TGAGTTGCAATCAATAATTTTCCAAGCTGGCTTTTTCTTGGATTTCCCACTGGAAGAACCATAAATACGAGGGTGTCCGATAAGTATCCAGATTTTTATTCCTATCAATACAAAACCGTGTGTATGATCATCTGTATGTATGTGTGAAACTATTACGACTACTTTCAGTGAAGTGCCATAAAAGCAAAACAGCTAGATACTAATGTTAGGTGGCGATGGCGATCAAAAGACATGGCAGCAACGTTAAGTGTTCAGTTCGAGCAGCAAGCAGTAGTGAAATGTTTAACAAAAAAAGGAGTAAATGCCGTGGACATTATGAGAAGACTTCGGACGGTGTATAGTGATGCGGTTATGTCTCGTTCCAGTATTTATGAATGGGTTGTGAAGTTCAAAGCTGGGCCACAAGAGCCTTGAAGATGAGGCACGGTCAGGTAGTCCTAACATGATGGTGACTGATGAAACGGATTGACGACTTGATAAAGGGTAACAGACTCATTGGTGTTTGGTATATTGCCATGGAATTGGATATCAGTAAAAATTCTGTTGGACAAATTATTCATGAAAATCTCAACTATAGGGAGGCCTGTGTCAGATGGGCACCCCTAATGCTTACAGCGGTGCATAAACACCAAAGGCTAGACATTTGCAATGAACTGGTAAAGTGCTACAATGAGGAGGGCGATGCATTCCTGGGATGCATAATCACAGGCGACGAAATGCGGATTCATCAGTTCAAACTGGAGACAAAACGGCAAAGTATGCAATGGCATCATCTGAATTCGCCCCCATCAAAAAGGTTCAAAGTTGGTTTGTTGGCATCCAAGGTCATGGCTATTGTCTTCTGGGACAATCACGGTATCATCCTAGTTGAGTACTTGGCAAAAAAATGAAACAATAAATGCTAAGGCCTATGGAAGAAAGTGAGAAAACTTGCGCAGCGTATCCCGACCAAACAACCAACATTGAAAAACAATCATATGTTGTTTCAGCATAACACTCACGCACATATTGCTAAACCAGTGCAAGCAGAAATCGAAAAACAGAGGTGGTCTGTTCTTCCGCACTCTGTTTACAGTCCAGACTTGGCACCTTCAGATTTTCGTGTTTTCGGTCCCTTGAAGGATAGTGTTCGTGGCCACCACTATGAGAGCGTGGACGATCTGTGAGTGGCTGTCCGTTAACGAATTCGTGACACCCCTGCTGTTTTTTTTTTTTCATTACCAAAATTAATCTACTGTACTTGTTGATTGGTGGAGGAAATGCATAGTGCTGAACGGAGAACACGTGGAAAAGTGACTTTTGACTGTTAGTACCACTGTATTACATATATGACATATTTATGCATCTTGTGTTTTTTTTATTTCTCTTCTGTAATTGACAGGAATTAAAATCCGGATACTTATCAGACACCCCTTATATATCGCGTTACAGACGTTGTCTGCACAAATGTGCTGTATTTTCACTGTTTTCCATGTAGTGGGAAACTCTTCAGAAAATTTAAAAATTATGTCACACTGGAACAGGAATCAAACCCACATCTCCTGATTTACATTTAAGCATTTATCCATTACCCAACCCAGGTCCATACAGTTTCAAGCAATTAAGCTAAGCAGATGTATCTTAGAAATCTGAGTACTGTTCAGATTTGTGCTGGTTAAAGCAATCCAATACTTCTTCATAGTGTTAACATGACCTTTTCTCTTATCCAGGTACGAATGTAGGTCACATGTTTCGGTGCTTTAGAAAACATCTTACACATCAGTGGTAAATGAATCTTGAAGAAATATTACTGTTTATTAGTTGTTGTTTTGTTGTATGTCTGGTAGTAAATACAGTGGAACTTTGGTTATGTTTAAAACTTTGGTTTTAAACATAAAAAAGGGTGTAAATGTAAGAAATGTGTAAAAGAAATTTCAAAAGGTTAAATACTATAAAATTTTAAATGCCTCCCCCCTTCCCAAAAAAAAGAGGGCCACATAATTTTTGATCACACCAATTTTACAAGGGGCATCCTGAAAGTAATGCCTCAGCTCCTTAATAACTTTTGACATTTTAAAGTGATTTTAATGAAACTGCACTGACATGTACTATATGTTATCAATGTGGGAACAAGTTTTTTCAAAATCGGGAATAAAGATCATAAATGACAGAGAAAAGCAGTGAACTGTAATTGAATTCCTGAGAAAAGAGGTATGTGAGGCTCCAGAAATTCACAGAAGGCTCCTGACAGTGTGTGGAGCTGCCACAATTGATATCAGTAATGTCCGAAGGTGGATGAAGAGGTTTCGAGAGAGAGAAAGTTCAGTGTCGGACAAACAACGGAATGGAAGACTTCCAACTGCAGTGACAGATGTCAACAGGCAATGAAATACCTCATCACAGCTGATCATCATGTCACCATCCAGGAGTAACAACAATAAACAGTGCTCATTATGTGCAGACATCGAAGAAGCTAAAGGAAGATATCGGAAGGAAAAGATATGACATTCCACTTCATAGTGTTGTTTTACACCATAATGCACATCCCCACCTCTCAGTGGAGACTTCACAGGCTATAGCCAAAATGGAGTGGACGGTGATGCTACAGTCCTGATTTGGCTTCTTCAGACTTTTTCCTGTTTTCCCCTTTGAAAAACACCGTTTGTGGGGAATGTTTTGACAATGTGACAGATGTTAGACTGGTTGCGAATTCATGGGTGAAATGACAGTCTCAGAAATTTTTCCAAAATGGATTTTACCAATGCGTTCAAAGATGGCAAAAATGTATAGAAAGTGATGGACTATTTACTTTGAATACGCTAGCATTATTAACAATATGTCCAAGTATTTTGCCATTAAGTTTCACATTTTTGCTGCTACAAATAAAATTTTTATAAGGGATAAGGCATTACTTTCAGGATGCCCTTTGGGTCATTCCACACCAATTCACCTAACCCTATTTGCTGTCAAGTCTCCGATTTTAAAAACAAAAAAAGTATCTTGTGTAGACACACCCATGAGCTATGTTTGTGTAAATTTTTTCAATTTTTTTTTTTTTTTTTTTTTTTGTGTCCATAAATGGCTGTGTTATGGCATTTTGAAAAAATGGCGTTTTGCCCTTTTTACACTTACCAGCAGTTAGACAGGATTTATTTAAATTGGCTGTAACTTTCTTATTTTTTAATCAATGTAGTTGAATTTGGTGTGGAATTAAACCAACTTTTCTGTACTTTAAACTGTGACTCTCAAATTTGCAAAACACCTCATACAAAATATTAAAGACACCTGTTTATCATATTTTTTTTTATTTTTTCACACTTTTGGTAAATGAGGTGTAACTTGGTAATCCCAACTAACACAGTTTTCATATTTTTACTATAGCATAAGCCTATCACAAGCTTACTTCAGACTAAAAATCAAGAGGTTGTTTTACATGGTTCTGGAAAAAAAAATTCACAATTCTAAATTTTGGGTCGTTTCATGTCAAATCACCTATTTTTTTTTTTTTTTTTTTAATTTTTCTTTTCCTCAGTTTTTTTCTTTTTAAATTTTTTTCTTTTCTCAGTTTTTTTCTTTTTTAATTTTTTTTTTTTTTTTTCCTGTGTAAGTACCCTATTTTTAAAAAATGGTGTTTTGCACTTTAAGCATTCACGGCACTCAGTCACCTTGAATTTAAATTGGCTGTAACTTTCTTATTTTTTAATCACTGTAGTTGAATTTGGTGTCAAATTAAAGCTAATTTTCTGTACTTCAAAATATGTCTAAAATTGCAAAAACATCTCATTCAAAATATTAATGACGCTAATTTATTATTATATTTTTACGTAAAGTGTACGGTGATAATGCTCTACAAGAACATCAGTGCCAGCAGTGGTTCACAAAATTCTGTGCTGGTGATTTTGACCTCAACGATGCTCCTCTGTCCGTAAGGCTCACCGAGGTTGTTGACGACCAAATCAAGGCATTGAATGAGTCAAACCCACGTTACACTACACGAGAGATTGCAGACACATTGCACATCCATCATTCAAGCATTCATGACCACCTGAAGAAGCTGGGATACGTAAGCAAGCTCGATGTGGTTCCTCATGAACTCATAGAAGCTCAATTGACGGTGCGTATAAACATCTGCAATATGCTCATTAAACGTGAGGAAAATGATCCTTTTTTGAAGCGACTGATAACTGGTGACGAAAAGTGGATTTTGTACAACAATGTGCTGCGCAAACGGTTTTGGATCCGACGTGCTGCTTCACCTCAAACAACATCCAAAGCAGACATTCACCAGCAGAAGGTTCTGATCCCTGTGTGGTGGGATTTTAAAGGTGTCATGTTTTTCGAGCTCCTACCATGGAACCAAACAATCAATTCGAATGAGTACTGTTGGCAATTGGACAGTTTGAATGAATACATCATCCAGAAACGTCCAGAGCTTGTTCATCGTAAAGGTGTTGTGTTCCATCACGACAATGCGAGACCACACACAAGTTTGATCACCCGCCAAAAATTATTGGAGTTTGGGTGGGATATGTTGCTACACCCAGCATACTCGCCTGACCTTGCGCCATCAGACTTACACTTGTTTTGCTGTCTTCAACAGTCCTTGCGTGTATAACGTTCAATTCAGATGAGGCTGTAAATCAGCACCTTGTACAGTTTTTCGCCATGCAAGACAGGTTCTTCTATGAACAAGGCATTCTGCAGCTCACTGAAAGGTGGTAAAAGGTTATCAAACAAAACGGGCATTAAATCATTGATTGATCTTTGTTCTTTCTATCAATAAATTACCTTTTGCAAAACAGGGCTAAAATATGTCATGACTTTTCTGACAACCCAATATATGTGGCTGGATTGTGTGCTTTGTGACATTCGTCACGAGCTAGGTAAATTGAAATGCTCTAAGGTTTGCACCCAGCAACCACATAACCTTTCCTCGATTACTTCACAAATTCGTGAACTCCAAGATTTATTCACTGTTTCCCCAGTGGATAAAACTACTAATAATCATGCCATTATCTGTAAACAGTTTTACCAGAGTCTTCTATTACAGGAAATGAACACTACCGATACATACACTCTGGCGTATCAAAACCGTAAGGATGTTGTTAAAAAAAAAATCATTGCTCTGCATAAAAGGATTAAGCTTGCAGTATCTAACTTAAATTTTTCCTTTTGTTTATGCTATTCCAAAGTTCCATAAGAAACCTGTTTCTTTTCGTTTCATAACCAGTGGGCGCAATTGTTACAATATTAAAGTGGGTGGGTTGCTTCAGAGGTACTTGTCTGCAGTGCTTTGCAAACTAGATTCGACCTGAATCATCGGGAACAATGACAGAGTTTTAGAGGTGTTGAACTCAACAACTGTCTCATCTGTTGATACCTATGATTTTAAAAACCTTTTCACTTCGATTTCATTGAAAGGTTTATGTCAGGTGGCCTTAAATTTACACATGAAGTTTGAGTCCGGGGTTACAGAACAGTTTTGGTACTTTTAAGTGGACTTCTGTATTAATAACAATTTCATTACTGTGGGCGATGGGCCGTGCCTCCAAACTCGTGGTATTCCGATGGGCAGTCACTTCTTAGTAGCTTAGCCAATCTCTATCTGCACTCTTTTGAAGATAGATTTACTTCTACTTGCCCTTTGTCTGGTATCGTTCTGAGGTACATTGAGGACATTATTGTAATTAACGTGCTGGACTTTTTGCGATGCACTGCAGGCTTGTATCCTGAAGATCTCACCTTAGAAAAAAACTAACAGCTCGTCTACTTACATTTGTTACCTAGATTTAGAGGTATGAGGGGGAAGGGGTGGGGTAAATCTTTATGATAAAAGAAATGCTTTTGATTTTGATATCATTTACTACACTCATTGGAATGGTCCTCCAATATTTGTAAAGAAGTACATCGTAATCTACTTCTTTCTCAATTTCACAGAACAGCAAAATTATGTTCCACACAGTTCTTGCTTGTAAAAAACCTTAAAACACTTCTTTTTAAACTGCATTCTAACCATTTTCCAAATAATTTTTAAAGCATTATTTAAAACAATTTTTAATTTTAATTTCGTTTCAAAGAGTTTCAAATTGCACATTGACATGCTTTACTAATCCAGGACCTTACAATATTAAGTAAATCAGGCAATACAAAGTACCACTTGGTGTGTCCCTAGTGGTTGAAGATTTCTATTTACATACACAGTTTTGTTTGCATCTTGTCATTTCACACAGTTTTTTTTTTTTTTTTTTTTTTTTTTTGGGCTTGCTAGGATGCCAACTAACTGCAACCACTTTAATGTTTTCATATATATTTGGGCTCCTGTAGGCTGTTAGTCCAGTTTGGTTTGATCTTCATTCATGGCATTGACCAGTTTGATCTGCCGGTAAGCCTTTTTTATCATTTTTTCAGTGTTTATAATCTTGTGTTTTGAATTTCTGTTTGACATTTGGTCAGGTGGCCTAAGGAGCATGACCAATCAACATTTTTGGTTCTCCTTGTCGTTTGTTGGTACTAGAAAGGCCACTCCCACAGGTTGATGCTCTCCTGATGACTGCAACCTGTTTTTTGTTCTCTCTCTCTCTCTCTCTCTCTCTCTCTCTCTCTCTCTCTCTCTCTCTCTCTCTCTCTCTCTCTCTCTCTCTCATATATAACTATATCATCGGGATTAGAGGAAATGCTATCCCACTCTCACCAACCCGCTTGGCCAGCGTGTTGAGTTATGGCCAAACCCCTCCAAAATGACTCCACAACTTAAATCCTGGCCCTCAGTCTCTGGCAGCTGGAATGTACCTGGCCAAGGCAGCGGCCAGTGCGACATGAAGGCAGAGGGTGCTAAGAATCCCCGGAGGACCGGACTAGGCTGCCATCTGATGCTGACCTTGGCTACGTATAATGGACGCTCCCTATTTTCTGATTCAAGGCTTCTTGAATTGGAAGAGGAACTACAAAGGATCAAGTGGGACATCGTCGGGCTAAGTGAGGTAAGCAGGAAAGGAGAAGATCTCATTGAACTAAAAAGTGGACATCTCTTCTACTATCGTGGGACAGATACTGGCAGAACTAGTGGCGTTGGATTTATAATAAACAAGAAACTGAAGGATAAAGTTGTAGAAGTTGAAAGTTCCTCTGACAGAGCTGCACGACTTGTTATCCAACTCTCGAAAAGATACCAGGCTCAGATTATTCAAATTTATGCACCCACCACAAGTCATCCTGAAGAAGAAATTGAAGAATTTTATGAGGAAATTTGTCATCTAAATAATAAAGGTAAGCAGCACTTGAAGATAATTATGGGCAATTTTAATGCAAAAATAGGGCAACAGCAACAGAATGAAACTTCAGTAGGTAAATTCAGTCACAGCAACAGAAACCAGCGTGGAAATACTCTCGTTGAGTTTGCAGAGGCAGAAGGGTTTTTCATCTTGAACTCCTTTTTCAAGAAAAAGCCACACAGGAAATGCACATGGAGACATCCAAATGGGAGGACAAGTGAAATTGATTTTATTATGTGTAACAAAAAATTCGTTATAGAAGACTGCAGTGTGCTAAACAAGTTCAACACAGGTAGTGACCATAGATTGGTGAGATGTAAGATGCACCTCAACACTAAACTCCAACGTGGCAAGCTCATAAGACAAACAAAATGTATTGACATAACCAACCTTAAAAAACACCATAATACCTTCAAGTTGGAACTGAAGAACAGATTCTCTGCTTTAGAAGGCCTAACATTGGAAGAAGTGGATATTTCTGAAGTTAACAGAAAAGTAACCAAACCTCTTATGGAAACAGCAACAAAATTAGCTGGGTCTAAAAACAAGTTGCATGTGAACAAATTATCAGGAAAAACCAAAATGTTGATGCAAAAAAGAAGAGAGATGAGGACAACTAAAGATGTGACTTCCAAAGTGGAATAATATAGAGCTATGCAAGACAGTACGAAAAAGTATCACTGAAGACGTAAGGAAATTCACCTGTGAACTAGTGAGGAAAGCAATAGAAAACAACCAAAGCCTAAAGACAGCAAAGGGACATCTCAGTAAGGGAAGGAAACAGATTATGGCACTGAGAAAAGAAGATGGTTCTGTAACAAAAAATAGAGGCGAAATTTTGACGAGTGAAAGATTTCTACTCCAAATTATATGGAAGGGATGATACATGTATTCCAGACATCATGAAAGGTACCCGTACTAGAGTTCTTCCAGTTCTCCCAGCAGAAGTTGCACATGCAATCAAGAACATGAAGTGGGGAAAAGCTAAAGGAGAAGATGGAATTACAGTAGACATCATACAAGAAGCAAGTGGAGAAATCAAAACAGTACTTGCCCAAAATTTTCACTCGATGCTTTAATGCAGGGAAGATTCCTGAGGATTGGAACAACGCTACAATGATCCTGCTACATAAAAAAGGTGACATTGAGGATCTCAGGAACTACAGACCTATCAGCCTTCTATCAGTGGTTTATAAAATCTTCACTAAAGTTCTTTCACACCGTTTGAAGGTAACACTGGACATGGCTCAACCGAGAGAACAAGCTGGATTCAGGAGTAGCTACAGCACAATAGATCATATCCACGTATTGAGAGAACTAATTGGAAGAGCAAGGGAATATGCACTTCCATTGTGCATGGCTTTTATCAATTATGAAAAAGCCTTTGATTCGGTGAAACCATCAGCAATTGCAATGGCTCTGAAATCCTGCGGTATTGAAGATGCATACATTAATATTATTAATAACATCTATAAAAATGCAAGTGCAAAGATTCGGCTGTTTGAAAGTACAACACACATAAAAATTGGAAATGGAGTGAGACAAGGTGACACCATATCTCCGAAGCTCTTTAATGCCACATTGGAAAATGTCTTTCAATCACTGAACTGGGAAAACAAAGGAATAAAGATTAATGGAGATTATCTAACCCACCTTCGTTTTGCTGATGACAGTCATTTTTGCAACTACCCCATCAGAGCTGCAGAGTATGATCCAGGAACTTGCAGACAAGAGTAAAGAAGTGGGATTAAAAATGAACTTTCAGAAGAGAAAAGTGATGTTCAATGCTTTTACAAAAAATGAAGATTTATCAATTGATGGCGAAAAGCTGGAGATAACAGACACGTACGTTTATCTTGGACAACAGATATCAAGTGAGGGTCACATTGATGAAGAAATTAATCGGCGTACAAAACTTGCCTGGAGAGCTTTTGGAAGAAACAGCATAATTTTCAAGAGCAATATGCCATTATGTCTTAAAAGAAAAGTGTTTGATCAATGCATCCTTCCAGTGCTTACGTATGGTGCAGAGACGTGGACCTTAACTAAAAGAGACATACATAGGCTGCAGACAACTCAAAGCAGCATGGAGAGGTGCATGCTTGGTGTAACCAGGAGAGATAAGAAGAGGAACTCGTGGATCCGAAAAATGACAAGAGTGGAAGACATCATGATCAGAGTTAAATCCCTGAAATGGCAATGGGCTGGACATACTGCCAGAAGGACAAACCATCGATGGACAGCCGAAATTTTAGATTGGATTCCAAGGGACAGGAAAAGACCCAGAAAAAGACCACATGGGAGATGGGTGGATGAAATTCGAAAGTATGCGGGAGTGACATGGAGGAGACTGGCACAAGACAGACCGTTGTGGAGGAAACTTGGGGAGGCCTTCGTCCAGCAGTGGATTGATAATAGTTGACAATGATGATGATGATGATATATATATATATATATATATATATATATTCTATAAAGAAGATACCTAAGCAAAAAAATACATATATAATTTTGACTCACACCTAGTACAACATAGAAAAGGTTATGTATCTACCTGTGTGAGTAAAAGGAGAAAAGATAAAAAAATAAAACAACTGAATGTAGAAGGTGTCGAGAATACTGAGCCTTGGCTTTATCAAGGACCAGCAAAAACTCTGCATTTTCTCACTTCCACAAAGACCTAGTTGGAAATGGGTTTCTGCAAGGCCATAGATGCAAGTAACATTCCCACCTAAAATAGTTTAAAAAATATATATATAAGTCATGTCCTCCGTAGAGTAGCATGACCTAGCACTAGTTAACAATTTCGCTTGCATCCATTAACCTTCATGGCCCGACCCATGCTCTTCATCTGTTACTATTAAACAGAGAGAAGAAGATTAAAGAGAACTCAAGCTGTGAGAGTGACATAATAATTAGAAATGATTTTCAGCTATAACGAAATTCCAAGTTCGTTTGAGAGAGAATTTAAACCTGAAAAACAATGCAAAAGAAATCCAAATTTTACATTGCAATTAAAAAAGGAAATGTTAATTTATAACGAACAGATTTTTGAAAGAAAACTTGAGTCTAAAACCCTCTACTCTACAGCTTATGACAGCACGAAAACGAGAATAAGTTAAAGATAATAATTAACTAAAGAAAACTTTGTGAAAGTTATATACCTTAAACAGTTAGTTGCAATATGTACAAAGTATTTCAGCAGTGCTTTAAGTGCATAATTAATTAGTTATTAAGAACTTAACTACTTTGAAAAAAACAGCGCATAGACAGCGCATAGAAAAGGAACAAGCTTAGCCATCTTCTGTTCCTAGGTACCCCAAAAGACGCTCAAAGTTACAAAGAAAAGTAAGAGTTAAAACCCGCAAAAATGTTAACAGACAAACCAATGCTTAAAAGCTGAAAAGCTAAAAAACGACAGAGAAAAGGTACATGAAGTACAAACATTGAACTTATAAAACCTAGAACCCAAAAACAAGGAAGAGAGCTTACCTCTTGTGTGACAAAAACTTTTCTCCTCACAAGAGAAGAACATGGCTGACCTCTTCCGCCACTCCCTAGACGCTGGGGGGCAGTGAGGGTGGGGCTGATGGCCTCCTCATACAGCAAGAAACCAACGCGCGGAGATTTTAACCAGAGAAAAAAATATATAAACTTAAGACTGTGGATCTGAATGATCAGAAAGAGCAGAATTAACTCTCCAGAATACATGAGAAATATTATAAAATACACGAGCAGTTTATTTAATAATCTTTGCATGTATTAAATCACCTTAGTGAGCTTCTATAGATTAATCAGAATCTTATTAATTTTAATGTTGGTTTTACTATTTTTAGTATAGCTATCCTAGTGATGAATAACTAGTTTTCTTTTTTATTTGTTTTTATTTTCTTTTATAAACAGATTTTTAAGCTTTTTTTTGTGATTTTGTTTATATTATTTAATTTTTTGTTTTAATAGGACCGTCATATCCATAGCACTAAGGTTCCTTTAGGTAGTTAATAGGCATCCTCTAGCCAACTTCCTTACGGCTTTGATTGGTCAGAATCATATTATTAACTGTGTAGAAAATTAAAGCAGATCTGCCAACCTTACTCTATTATTCAGAATAATTTTTCTTAAAGTTCTTTTGATGAAAGAAGAAGGAATTTCGTTCTCTAGAAAACTTTCTAATAGTATATTAATGTGGTAATTGAAGTCCAAATTGTTGCTGCAAATTCTATATATATATATATATATGAGCGCAGGTAACCAATATACCAAAAAGAACATCTAATCAGCCAAAATCAAATAACCCATGATGAAAACTCAAAATAAAACCTCAAATACAAAAGTGAAACTCAAAACACACATCAATGAAACTCAAAATAAAACCTCAAATACAAAAGAATCAAACTGTTTTTCGAACCTCAGAACGTGTAATATAGACAGCCACAAATCCGACAGGCTGAAAAAACAAACAAAGGACGCCGAATGCCAAAAACCACAGGCAAGAGTACTGAAATCATCAGGGGAAGCACCAGCACTCAAGAGAACATGGCTTTTCAAACGTTTACAATGGCTGGCACACACCAAATGCAAGAAAACAGTGCTCCCGAATCCATGCAATAGAAATCGGATAAACTAAATACAAAAAAAAATCCTTGCAGAATAGAAGAAGAAAGTTTCACATTATCACTCACAAATGTTGAAATCAAAGTAGACCAAACGCAAGAACACTGATAAGACCCCAAATAAAAATCATGGGTTAAGTGTGTAGAAGTGTATGACTAAGTGTAGCTGTGTGAAATAAAAAGAGGAGGTTAGAGGATATTAGAAATCTTCAGCTACAAGCAATCCACAAACAGAACTTAGCAACCTGACAAATTAAAATTGTTGGATTAAATGTTAATAATCTGTGGCAGCAAAATGGGTGTATTTAAGGAAAACCATTTAACACATTTACTAGAGTCCAATAATTGCAACAACATTTTTTTAAGAAATCGTACCGTGAAGTTATTATTAAGAAGTATCTGAAACAACCATCTTAATTATACAATAAAACCGAGGGATGAGTTGGAAATCCTTAACAAACAATGGAATTGAGTGATTACAAGATTTCTATGAATCGATTTTGAAATATTTGACTCCCAAAAAGCATAATAGTTAATATGAAAGTTAGTCTTTCCTTTTTTCATGTACCTCAGTTCGGTAGTTATCTTTTAGGGCTGTAATTCTAATATCCAAGAAACATATGGTTCCAGTATCCTGATTGGTCTTTTGAAGTGTAAGCTGCCGAGGATAAATAACACAAGCACAATATATATATATATATATATATATATCATCATCATCATCATCATCATCATCATCAACCATTATCAATCCACTGCTGGATGAAGGTCTCCCCAAGTTTCCTCTACAACGGTCTGTCTTGTGCCAGTCTCCTCCATGTCACTCCCGCATACTTTGGCCATCTCCCATGTGGTCTTCTTCTGGGTCTTTTCCTGTCCCTTGGAATCCAATCTAAAATTTCGGCTGTCCATCAATGGTCTGTCCTTCTGGCAGTAGGTCCAGCCCATTGCCATTTCAGGGATTTAACTCTGATCATGTCTTCCACTCTTGTCATTTTTCGGATCCACGAGTTCTTCTTATCTGTTCTGGTTACACCAAGCATGCACCTCTCCATGTTTCTTTGAGTTATCTGCAGCCTTTGTATGTCTCTTTTAGTTAAGGTCCATGTCTCTGCACCATATGTAAGCACTGGAAGGATGCATTGATCAAACACTTTTCTTTAAAGACATAATGGCATATTGCTCTTGAAAATTATGCTGTTTCTTCCAAAAGCTCTCCAGGCAAGTTTTGTACGCCGATTAATTTCTTCATCAATGTGACCCTCACTTGATATCTGCTGTCCAAGATAACCGTACGTGTCTGTTATCTCCAGCTTTTCTCCATCAATCGATAAATCTTCATTTCTTGTAAAAGCATTGAACATCACTTTTGTCTTTTGAAAGTTCATTTTTAATCCCACTTCTTTACTCTTGTCAGCAAGTTCCTGGATCATACTCTGCAGCTCTGATGGGGTAGTTGCAAAAATGACTACATCATCAGCAAAACGAAGGTGGGTTAGATAATCTCCATTAATCTTTATCCTTTTGTTTTCCCAGTTCAGTGATTGAAAGACATTTTCCAATGTGGCGTTAAAGAGCTTCGGAGATATGGTGTCACCTTGTCTCACTCCATTTCCAATTTTTATGTGTGTTGTATATTCAAACAACCGAATCTTTGCACTTGCATTTTCATATATGTTATTAATAATATTAATGTATGCATCTTCAATACCGCAGGATTTCAGAGCCATTGTAACTGCTGATGGTTTCACCGAATCAAAGGCTTTTTTCATAATCGATAAAAGCCATGCACAATGGAAGTGCATATTCCCTCGCTCTTTCAATTAGTTCTCTCAGTACGTGGATATGATCTTTTGTGCTGTAGCCACTCCTGAATCCAGCTTGTTCTTTTGGTTGAGCCATGTCCAGTGTTACCTTCAAACGGTGTGAAAGAACTTTAGTGAAGATTTTATAAACCACTGATAGGAGGCTGATAGGTCTGTAGTTCCTGAGATCGTCAATGTCACCTTTTTTATGTAGCAGGATCATTGTAGCGTTGTTCCAATCCTCAGGAATCTTCCCTTCATTAAGGCATCGAGTGAAAATTTGGGCAAGTACTGTTTCGATTACTCCACTTGCTTCTTGTATGATGTCTACTGTAATTCCATCTTCTCCTTTAGCTTTTCCCCACTTCATGTTCTTGATTGCATGTGCAACTACTGCTGGGAGGACTGGAAGAACTCTGGTACCTTTCATGATGTCTGGAGTACATGTATCATATCATCCCTTTCATATAATTTAGAGTAGAAATCTTTTACTCTTGTCAAAATTTTCCCTCTATTTCTTGTTACAGAACCATCTTCTTTTCTCAGTGCCATAATCTATATTCTTCCCTTACTGAGATGTCCATTTGCTATCTTTAGGCTTTGGTTATTTTCAATTGCTTTCCTCACTAGTTCACAGTTGAATTTCCTTATGTCTTCAGTGATACTTTTTCGTGCTGTCTTGCATAGCTCTATATATTCCACTTTGGAAGTCGCATCTTCTTTAGTTGTCCCCATCTCTCTTCTTTTTTGCATCAACATTTTGGTTTTTCCTGATAATTTGTTCACATGCAACTTGTTCTTTGATCCAGTATATTTTGTTGCTGTTTCCATAAGAGCTTTGGTTACTTTTCTGTTAACTTCAGAAATATCCACTTCTTCCGATGTTAGGCCTTCTAAAGCAGAGAATCTGTTTCTTCAGTTCCAACTTGAAGGTATTATGGTGTTTTTTAAGGTATGTTATTTTAATACATTTTGTTTGTCTTATGAGCTTGCTACGTTGGAGTTTAGTGTTGAGGTGCATCTTACATCTCACCAATCTATGGTCACTACCTGTGTTGAACTTGTTTAGCACACTGCAGTCTTCTATGACGAATTTTTTGTTACACATAATAAAATCAATTTCACTTGTCGTCCCATTTGGATGTCTCCATGTCCACTTCCTGTGTGGCTTTTTCTTGAAAAAGGAGTTCAAGATGAAAAACCCTTCTGCCTCTGCAAACTCAACAAGAGTATGTCCACGCTGGTTTCTGTTGCCGTGACCGAATTTACCTACTGAAGTTTCATTCTGTTACTGTTGCCCTATTTTTTCATTGAAATCTCCCATAATTATCTTCAAGTGCTACTTACCTTTATTATTTAAATGACGAATTTCCTCATACAATTCTTCAATTTCTTCTTCAGGAGGACTTGTGGTGGGTGCATAAGTTAGAATAATCTGAGCCTTGTATCTTCTCGAGAGTTGGATAACGAGTCGTGCAGCTCTGTCAGAGGAACTTTCAACTTCTACAACTTTATCCTTCAGTTTTTTGTTTATTATAAATTCAACACCAGTAGTTCTGCCAGTATCTGTCCCACGATAGTAGAAGAGATGTCCACTTTTCAGTTCAATGAGATCTTCTCCTTTCCTCCTTACCTCACTTAGCCCGATGATGTCCCACTTGATCCTTTGTAGTTCCTCTTCCAATTCAAGAAGCCTTGAATCAGAAGATAGGGAACATCCATTATACGTAGCCAAGGTCAGCATCAGATGGCATCCTAGTCCGGTCCTCCGGTGATTCTTAGCACCCTCTGCCTTCATGTCGCACTGGCCCCTGCTTTGGCCAGTTACATTCCAGCTGCCAGAGACTGAGGGCCAAGATTTAAGTTGTGGAGTCATTTTGGAGGGGTTTGGCCATAACTCACCACGCTGGCCAAGTGGGTTGGTGAGAGTGGGATAGCATTTCCTCTAATCCCGATGGTATAGTTATACCTCTATTGGCGGTTGTCAGAGCACCTTTTTGTGGGAACAGGATGCACCACGAGAAGGCGGGGTTGACATTTGTCAAGGTGAGGCTGTGATGTTACGCATCACCTGACCTTAATATATATATATACACACACACACACACACTATGCCAAAAAGTAATTGGACACCTGTGATAGCAAAGGAAAACAAAGTTTATTCACCTTCAATAGTTGGTGGAGCCTCCACGAGCGGTGATTACAGCTGTGACCCTCCAGGGCATACTCTCAACCAGGCGTTGTACGACAGCTAGCAGTATTTTCTTCCACTCGGCTTGGAGAAGACAGGTCAGTTCCTTCACCGATTTCGGACGGTGGGGGCACCCCTTAAGTCGATGCTCCAACTCGTCCCAGAGGTGCTCGATAGGATTAAGGTCCGGGCTCTGCGCAGGCCAGTCCATTCGATCAACCCCATTGTCACCATACCAAGCCATGGTGGACCTCGTAACATGACAGGTGGCATTGTCATCCTGAAAGTAACATGTGTCCACCCCGTAAAACTGCCACAACGTAGAAAGCGCATGGCCATCCAAAATGGTGCAGTAGGTCTCGGCGTAGAGTCTACCAGGAATTGTGACCAAGGGTCCCGTGCCATACCAGGAGGAACACCCCCATAGCATAATTCCACCGCCGCCGAACTTCACAGTTGGCACAATACATTCCGGCAAGAGGTGTTCTCCATGCAGACGCCAAACCCAGACCCTGCCATCCGAACGGTAGAGGGTGAACCTTGATTCGTTGCTCCAGAGAACCTGTTTTCACTGTTCAACGGTCAACCCACTGTCGACGTTCAGTGCACCACGTTAGCTGAGCAGCGCTATTGGACTTGGTGATCAAAGGCTTATGGGTGGCAGCACATCCATGATAACCGAGCAGATGGGCTTTCTTACGGATGGTATTCATCGAAAGAACACTCCCGGATGCCTGTTGAAACTCCTCGCGAATGTGGCCCATCGATTTGGTGCGGTTCTTCCGAATTTCTCTGGCCAGCACCCGTCAGTCTCTAACTCCCAGTTTTGTGGGTCTGCTGGGTCGGGGCACATTCTGACAGTCACCTCTCATCTTCCACTTGCCAATCACGTAGGCCACTGTCGATTTTGGGTACTTCAACTCGCTGGATATGTCGCGTATGGATCGGCCATTTCTGTGATACCCGACGATTACACCTTTCTCGAAATAGGAGAGCTCCGTACTGCGTGGCATCTTGCATGCGACTGGTTGCGTTGTTGTTTCCCTCACGATATTTAACGGCGGTGGCCGTGACATGTATCAGGACCGCAGATATCGTCGATTGCAGGGGTGTCCAATTACTTGTTTGTAGATAGTGTATATATATATATATATATTCTTTTTCTAGAACATAAAACAGTGTTCCTGGATTACTAAATTCAGTGTAGCTCTGATTTCCTTTACTGGTCATCCGGGCATTTCCCTTGGTTTTTTTACTGACGTTTCTAGATGCTTTATCTACCGAGATCAAAGGGAAAAGCAAAACTACTGTGTCAGTAACCTAAGTGGTTTTGATCCTGTTGAAAAAGTACTGGGTTGACTTAAGGGTATGGGCTGATCCAGAGAAGCACATTAAACAGTTGTTCTTGGCTACTATGTCTTAAGCTGTGGCTTGGTTTATGATGTTTCAGACATCTAAAAAGTTGTGGAGCATGGATTCCTGTGGGTATCCTCATTGGGATACCTTCAATATTAGTTATGGCTTTCGTTATCCTGATTTCGTTTTATTAAGTATCATTGGGATACCTCAATACCTGCGATATTAGCTATGGCTTTCTTTTTTCCTGATTAGTGTGTCAGTTGGGTTCTTCGGGATAGTTATGGATTCTGACTTGTTGATCGAATTGTGGATTTTGGTGGCATATTCTGTAGCATTCATAATGGCAAGTTGGTCAGCCTTGTCTTGTTTGAGTGATTACTATAGTACGATCCTTCAAATACTGTTGACTGTACTTTTGATAATGTTCGAGCATAGAAATAAGTCACTCAGCTGTGAAATGTCAAAATCTGCTCTGCTTATTGTGGAACTTTCTTAAGAGTGTTAAGAATTTTTTTTTTTTAAATAACTTTTCATTTTGGTATATGATATAGGCCTACTGAAAACATTAATGAAGATACTTTGTAGTCATATTGTTTATTACACAGGGTGTCAAACTTCCATGCATATAGCAAATAGACACAGGTAAATATATACAAAAATTTTAATCAAATTTTAAAATTTCAGTTACATCACACAACAAAATCATTTTTGTTTATTTCTTTTTGTACCACTCATTTAAGACTTCAGTTTTTGATAACAAAGTTGTGGGCTGAATCTTTTGAAATAGAAAGTAGCTGAATTTGTTTTTATTTTATTTTCCCATCTTAGCAAGGTATGTCTCTAAAATTTTTCTTATTTTTAAAGGTTCATGACTAGGAAATTGTTTGCTGCAGCTAAAGGAGAGTGTGCTATTGAAAATGCAGACAGTACTATGAATCATGAAATAGTTACATCAGGGCAAATCTACCTGGAAGTTTTGAAGGTAAGTTGTAATTTAAGTAGCTCCATAGAGTAAATGTTTTTACTACATGAGCTTTAATATATGTTTTGGTACATCAGCTTTTATGTCACACTTTGATTTTTAAATTTAGATAACCAAAAAAAAAAAAAATGTATCTTCTACATCAGAAAATTGACGTTTTTTATAGTGTGTCATTTAGTCACAGAAATGATTGCTGAGTGCATGTCATACGTGGATACATTTGATGCAACGAACTGTACCACTTCATAGCAAGTGATTAAAATATTGGAAAAACACACTAAGAAAACAATTTAAGAGGATGTTAGCATATTTAAAACATTGCTGAGTTTGAGTTCAGTTTTAAGAGCCTGAGCCCTAAGTGTGTCAGCCTGAGTCTAAATCTTACTTTGCAATCTGAACTAGCCCCAAAACCATGACTAACCCAGTGGTTGCTCTGGCTTTTTGTAAGCTTTTGCCAAATTCTACGCCCCCCCCCAAGTGTTATAACCGTACAAAATGGTATTCACCAATATTTTCGCCAAAACGATTTTTTTCTCGAATTGCAAAGAATATGATCGGCAGCATGACCCGTACTAGCCCATTTAGGCATTAAAAAAATTAACTTCTCTTCCAGACTTTCACTGTCATCTTCTGCCACAATTAATTGATGTGTTTTTCAACTGTGGAGTGGGGAAGGAACCTCTGTCTCTATAGTATAGACTCACTCACTATTTTCTTTGACCATTCGTTCCTTCCTGAAATGTTTCAGGTTGTCTGATATTCAGAAAGATTGATCAGCAATGCAGTCTACGTAGTACCGTGCCCAATAGAATTAGCAAGAGCTGCGGTGTACAAGTAGAGGCCAAAATTTTGTCGGTGTGCTATCCACTTTGTAGTATCTTGGTTCTTGAAGCTTTTCCTTTTCTGCAGAAATCCATTATTGAATGTAGTATGGGTTTTGCTACCCAAGCCCAGAATAAATAGCTCCCAAGAGTTCCCACCCAGATCCAGTTGCCAAAGAATTATCTTTAACAACTAGAAGTGTAAGAAAAGTCTTGTATGTTAAATCATACAAAATCATGTTAAAGAAATCAGAGCCTAGCCTGCTGTATGTATGCTGTTCGAGCCCATTTCAGACTTTGTTTTAGGCTTTTAGGCTCATCCTGTCTTGGTGATTTAAAACTTTAAAATAATAAATAAAGAGCAAATAAAAAATTGTGGAATCTAGATATCAACACCTGAACAATAGGTGAACTAAGAAGAGCCAACCAAAATCAAACGGGGGTGGGGGGATGCAAGGTTGAGGAGGGTCTTGAAGCACCCAGTGCTACATCGGCGATTGTGTCACTGACTGCACATAAGGAAGCTCAATGAGGCAAGGCAAATCTCCTGAAGATGAATTCTATATAGGTGTTGTCGAATTGTCTTAATGGAGAGAGAATACTTTTAATCAATTTAGGATTCCATCCATAGTTTCCAATTTTCCTGATATAATAAGAAAATTCCTGATTTTCCAATTTCCTACTATTTTTTCCTGACTTTAATGTCATTTACACTACTCTCAAGATGGTGGTAGGTTTTTTTTTATTGCCAAAAAAGGGCTTTTTGTTCCTTTTTAATTATTTTTTTTTTTATGAGTACTATGCTACAACAGGGTTGTCTATCAGATCCAGAAAGTTGTGGAGAGCCTGCAAAATGAGGAAAGTATCACGAAAGCCACAGAAAGGTCACAGTTCTAGTGGGGATGTGAATGTTCTTTTTAATTTTTTTGATTAAGTTATGCTTTTTTCCCCATTTTTAATGTTTTTGTGTTCATGTTCCCAATTTTTTTATTTTTTCAGTAATAGTGAAAAAGAGCAACCTTGTTTTTTAAGAATTTTTTTCATGGCAGTTCCAGTTTTTGCATGCTACAGTCTCTTTTCTCTATATCGAAGAACAGAGCAAGTTGAAAATATTCCAAATACGTGGCGACAGTTAATAAATAAATACATCGCTCTTTCCACGTTCCAGAAACACACAGCAACCGAAAAATTGTATTTCAGCCGCCGCTGTGGAATCGAACCAACAGAACTCTCGGTATCGCGCCGAGTGCGTTACGCCACGGGGGCCAACAATCCACGGTGCTATGTGTATTTTTAAAGTCAGCTACTGACATCATAAATCCGGATTTATGATGTCAGTAGCTGACTTTAAAAATACACATAGCACCGTGGATTGTTGGCCCCCGTGGCGTAAAGGTAACGCACTCGGCGCGATACCGAGAGTTCTGTTGGTTCGATTCCACAGCGGCGGCTGAAATACAATTTTTCGGTTACTGTGTGTTTCTGGAACGTGGAAAGAGCGATGTATTTATTTATTAACAGAGCAAGTGTTTTTCCTTTGTTTAAAGCAAAATGTTAGTTGAAAAAGTAGTACTGCCTTCCCAATTTGCAGAAAGACTTATTTTATGGGTAAATAATAAATATGCGATACATGTAGCGAATAACTGAAGGTAGGTAATTATTCAAGCTGGTTTCATCAAAGAAAAATTTTAAAACATAATACCCATGGTACTTGGTGTCTACAAGTTGTCTGCACTAAAGTCTTTTCTTACTCATGCCAATATCATCTGCAATAGCCCTACTTCTCTCACCGTTGAATACAATAATGTAAAAACCATTATTGCTTACCATCACAGAGCTGCCAAGTATTCTGGTTTACTCGAATTCAGTCCGATTTAGAAAATATTTTCCAGAAACAAGATTTTTCTACAAAACATCAGATTTTGTGTTTTTTTATTTTCTTTTATTTATTATGCCTAGTATCCCCCCCCATTAATGAAATCAGCCATTTTTCTCCAGCGTCAATGCTGGCTGTAAAAGTGAGTAACGAGTGGAGACAAATGTTTTTGTTAGTCT
Organism: Macrothele yani; assembly: GCA_039090855.1. Classification (NCBI taxonomy): domain Eukaryota; kingdom Metazoa; phylum Arthropoda; class Arachnida; order Araneae; family Macrothelidae; genus Macrothele; species Macrothele yani. The sequence goes on from CM077011.1 coordinate 155,654,337, forward strand.
GTGGCACTTCAAGTGCCAAGGTCATGGACCCCGCGATGGTAGCAAGACAGTCAATGGCTTGAAAAGTTAAAGTAATAGTTTATGATGTCACATCCACAGCATTTGTGCTGAACTGAGTGGGAGGCTGTTTGTTTGCTAACACTCAAGTTGAACTCAGATTCTCGTACCTTGTTCGATCTTTCAAACCAAACAAGTTGTGTTGCAAGTTATTTTAGTTCACAGCCCCAGAATGGGGCCTAAATTTAGTTGGGACAAGATTTTTTAAGAAATATTCAGAAGAAATTGACTTTGTAAAACCATGTGAGTTTCATGCATATTGCACGTTGTGCAAGTAACACTGATTTCTCTGTTCCCCATGCTGGTCGTGGGGACAGCGTCGCACATGTTCGAACTAACAAGCATGCGAAGAAACATGATATCCAAATTGCACACAATTTTTGTGCTCATTTTGTTTCAGTGCCAAATGATTTTCAAACTATTTGTGCAGAAGTTCTGTTGACCGGATTTTTGTTGGAGCCCAACATGCCACTAGTTGCAGTTGATCATGTTTCCTAATTGTTGTCAGCTATGTTTCTTAACTCCCCAGAAGTAAAAAGATCTGCATGTGACAGAACAAAAATTTCACATATTGTTCAAGAAATGGCAGAATATCATTAAAAAAAAGTGCAACTGACAGCACTAATGATGCTGACGATCAGCTTTATCCACTATAAAGTAATTCACCGATGCTGTCACACGTACGGTCGTTCACGAACATAATTTTCAATTGCAAGTCAAGATTAAAACACTTTATTTACAACTAAAAATTAGTATTTACACACGAGATCTTTTGGGGCTGAACATAGCACCCATCATCAGGCTCAAGCGCCACGAAACACAGGAGCAGACATTATATATTGTCAACATGACCCACAATTCACTCGGTCTTCTCAAATTACCGGTGATGCTATCAACAAATCGTTAAAGTCCAAAAGATCAAGTCTTAATTACTTATCCTATAAAAACCTCTTCTTCAGAGTTGTGTGAGGAGGGGGCAACCATCTTTCTCCACTGTCTTGGAACAAATGTCGGGAGTTCAATGTTACAGCATGTTTCCCCATATGCAATAATGAAGAGGCTTTCCGTAAGGAAGACAGTACGTTTATTAACACTTGAGTTAAGTACCCTAACATTTGTCCAATCTGGGGAGTAACCTCCCTGGTTAACAGCTTTAGTGAAAGTTGTGAAAACTGATCCAGAACGAAGAGCGTATTTATGTTCACCCATTCTGACATTTACGGTTCTTAGGGTAGAACCTATATAGTATTTAACTGCACTATCTGAGTCTTCATGAATTAATGGTATGCAATAGACGCCTTGTTTGATCATTTCTTATCAAGGAAAAAAGGTTTCTGGTGGATACTCCAAACATTAGATTGTGTTTGTGACCAGCTTTTCTTAAGATAGACACAAGAGGTGGGATGAAATCAACTTTGCCAATGTACTTAGGTTTTTTCTCAGTGGACAAAGTCGTGAATCTCAGTCTTTGAAATTGTTGTAATAGTCATTGAAAGAGGTTGGCAGAGAACCCAAACAATAAGGCCAAATTTTGAACTTTAGAAAGTTCATCACATCGAGTTTTACTTGTTGAAGAGTGGGTGAAGGCACGTCTTATTAGGAAGCGTAGAGCTGAAGCTTTATATTTGGGAACATGCTGATGAATACTCACTACAAGAACCATTCCTTAACTATAGTTCTGTAGAACTCTCGGACAGCCAACGAACAGCCCTAAGTCAAGGATTTAAATTTAGCTTTCCAGTGTCTTCTTTTCGACCTCTAAATACCATCCCATCAGGTTTGAAACATTATAAGTGCACTTCCCGAAGAAGAATGGGATTCTACTCGTTATACTTTGGCCAAGACTCTTGCAGGGCCTAATAGAACTTCACCAACTCTGAAATACGAACAAGAACAGTTACTACAGCTAGCAAAAAAAAAAAACCAAACTTGTTAATCATTTGTGCAGATAAAACACAACATATCATTATTCTGGACCGTGATGACTATTACGCTAGGATGAAACAGGCCATCAATTTAGTTCCCCACTGTGCTCTCAGGTCTGACCTGACTTCAGCTACTATTGCAGAATTAAGTAAACTAAGAAACCAAGGTTTCCTACCTAAACCTATTTCTACTAAAATGAGACCTCCAGTAGGACCTAGGGTTCCCAAGGTCTTTGGAAAAATGAAAATTCATAAACCAGATCAACCTCTTGGGTGGCTTGTTTCAGGATATGCTAACCTGACTCGCACACTCAAGACAGCGTTGGCTTCATTTTTAAAACCTTTCACCTCAAATTCCTCTGTATCCATTAAAAGTACTATGCAGGCTATATCTCGTATCAAAACCTTTGACTCTGGGGGAACTGAGTTCATAATGGCTTTGCTGGGTGTAGTGTCACTATTTCTAAGTGTACCACTCAACACCGTTCACTCAAATATTGAGGACAAATTACAAGAAGACAATTCCATCTCTCCACTGGAAGCTAATGCAATAAATAATTTCTGGTCTCAAACTTGTAGCAAAGAGAACTTACTTTAAATTTGACGGCAAGTTCTATCAGCAAAAGGAAGGGGCATCAATGGGTTCCCCCTCACCTCTGTTTTAGCTGAGATCCTCATGCAGTATTTAGAAAACAAGGTCATGTTGGTTTTTTGGCCCCATTCTTTACCTTTACTAGACGAATTTGTAGATTGTCTTTCTACCCAGTTTCCAACTATAAAGTTTACCAAAGACCTTGAGAAAGAGGGAAAATTGCCTTTCCTAGACATTTTACTGTCTTGAGATTTGAATTCCAATAAAATCAAGCATTGTGTTTTCCGTAAACCGACGTTCATACCTTGTATGATTGATCCCATTCGCTTCTTCTCACCCTCCCGGACATAAAGCTTCAGCTCTACACTTCCTAATAAGACGTGCCTTCATCCATTCTTCGACAAGTAAAACTCGACGTGATGAACTTTCTAGAGTTCAAAATTTGGCCTTATTGTTTGGGCTCTCTGTCAACCTCTTTTTAAGGACTATTACAACAATTTCAAAGACTGAGATTCATGACTTTGTCTACTGAGAAAAAACCTACTAAGTACATTGGCAAAGTTTATTTCATTCCACCTCTTCTGTCTATCTTAAGAAAAGCCTGTCACAAACACAATCAGCCACCCTGGTGGCGCAGTGGTCTAAGGCGCTGGCCTCTGATCATTCGTCCGTAAGGGGTCCGGGTTCGAATCCCTGGTGAGGCATGGATGTTGTGTTTGTCTTACGGCACTGGCTCTCTCCCTTCCTTGGAACCAGTGACCCTAAATTAGGGACGGGCGACTGCTTATAGCCCATTGAGTTGCTCACGGTGGTCATTAAACCTCCAATCACTCACTCACTCACAAACACAATCTAACGTTTGGAGTGTCCACCAGAAACCTTTTTTCCTTGATAAGAAATGATAGAGATAGAGACCCAGCACTTAACAAACCAGGCGTCTATTGCAATTCATGAAGACTCGAATAATGCAGTTAAATAATACTATATAGGTTCTACCCTAAGAACCATAAATGTCAGAGTGGGTGAACATAAATACGCTCTTCGTTCTGGAACAGTTTCCACAGCTTTCACTAAACCTGCTAACCAGGAAGGTTACTCCCCAGATTGGACAAATGTTAGGGTACTTAACTCAAGTGTTAATAAACTTACTGTCTTCCTTACGGAAAGCCTCTTCATTATTGCATATGGGGAAACATGCTGTAACATTGAACTCCCGACATTTGTTCCAAGACAGTGGAGAAAGATGGTTGCCCCCTCCTCACACAACTTTGTAGAAGAGGACTTTATATGATCAGTAATTAAGACTTGATCTTTTGGACTTTAACGATTTGTTGATGGCATCACCGGTAATTTGAGAAGACAGAGTGAATTGTGGGTCGTGTTGACAATATATAATGTCTGCTCCTGTGTTTCGTGGCGCTTGAGCCTGATGATGGGTGCTATGTTCAGCCCCGAAAGATCTTGCGTGTAAATACTAATTTTTAGTTGTAAATAAAGTGTTTTAATCTTGACTTGCATTTGGAAATTATGTTCGTGAATGACCATACGTGTGACAGCATCAGTGAATTACTTTATAGTGACCTTTCGTACGATAGACTTTTAACATTAACCTAGCTTTATCCAATTGTGGTAACCTACTTTGATAATGATAACAAGCAAGTGAGATGTATGCTGTTCTCTTTGCTATTGCTGGAAACCAGTTCAGCAAATGAAAATATTGCCAAATTTGTTTCCAAGGAATTTCAGCATCATGATATTCCATGGATAAACTGTCGTCTTGCCTTATCCCGTCATAACACTCCTGTTACGATGGGGAGAAAAAATGGTGTAGTGGCATATCTGAAAAAAAACGAACAGCCTAATATGGTGTTTGGTTGTGTTTGCTATCTGTTAAATTTAGCTGCTGAGAAGGGGTCTGCAACATTAACTTTTCAAATTGATGAATCTTTGTCATTATTGTCTGGAGAAAAGTGTAAAGAGGAAAAATGAACTTAAGAAATTTCAAGCTCTTTCACTAACCCCATCCTCTTCCCATTGTTCAGAGGCATGTTGTATATATAATTGAATTGGGTATGGATTTGAGTCCCGTATGAGGCACAATTTGTCTATGTGCTGTGGCACTGACTATATCTTTCTTAGGATCATTGGCACTAAATTAGGATGGGCAATGCCTTATAGCCTTAGAATGCTCACATAGGCCACTGAATAGACAGTGTCCCCAAGTCACTTGCTTTTTGCATCCTGTACCATACAGAACAGGATGTAAGCCATCATTTGCTGAGTGTCTGTAGGAGGGTGAATGAAACTAAGTTGGTGTAATATTTGGCACCTGCAAGGCATGATAATTAACACAATAATCAGACATTGCTAAATTGACTATAATTACCATATTTGCCGGTGTATAAGGCACACTTTTTCCCCAAAAAATACTGTCTGAAAATGGGGTGTGTCTATATGCCTGCAAATGTATGTAGTATATTTTTATTTAGGAAATGCATAATAAGTTCAAAAGTTATGCAACCCATGTGAACTGTTGCCTACACCAACAGTCATGGGACCACCATCGGACAGATCTATTTTCAAGGTGAGAAGGGCAGTGCACCGCACTCACTGTGGAGTGAAAACTAGGGAGAGAAATTTACTGGTGTCTGCATGATTTGTTCTTATTGCCACATTGAGAGCAAGGCTTCACAGCATTGATGAGCCTGTTTGAACTGGCCAGTGTAGGATTTTGATCAAGCAAAACAATAGCTATTGTATGTGTAGTGTTTTTCCTGGCATAGTACGGTGGTTCTTGACTGTATGGATAAAAAAAATAAATGTGCTCTAGGCATTCTGGTGGACTGCCAAAATAACCTTCCTTGATGATGTGGGATCAGTTTCGATGTCACAAAACTGAAGATGCTAAGAAGAAACTTAGTGAGATGAAAACTCAGCTGTAATTCTAGGAGGTTTATCGAGCCACCTTCAACTTTTTGATGTTTGCATTAACAAACCGTTCAAAGGATTCATGAGGAAGAAGTGAAATAGCTGGATGCAGTTTTCAGATTTTGATGCGACTCCAGCAGGAAGAAGCGTGGTTTTTCAAAAGTGTGCAAATGGGTTAAAGCATCATGGGTTGCAGTGAAACAAAAAAACTGTCATAAAATCATCTAAGAAATGTGGCAGTAGTAATGCCCTTGACGGGTTCCAAGTATGATTAACTGTTTGAACACAGTGGTAGCTCGGTTTCTGAGATTTCAAGTGACGAATTGCAGAGTTCTGAGAGCAAAGATGATCAGTAAAACATTCAAAGGTAACCATATTGTTCTTTGTGTGTGTGTGTGTGTGTTTTTTTTAATACACCAATTGTATGAAAATTACAGTACTTTATTTTTCAATAGAGTAGATTAGAAATATACTAACATTTTTTTATTTTTTTCATAAAATGCCTTTGGAAAATGGGGTGTGTCTTATATGCCAGCAAATACGATATTGTTTCACACGTAATATCAATCACTGATATTACGTGTGAAACAGTAATTACAGCCAATTCAGAGATATCTGGTTGCTGTGTTAATTATCATGACGTATCGGCCATGTATTATGAAAAGAATATTTCTTCCACGCTGTTATACCTAAACAACTGGAGATTTACTTAACAACGCTAGATGACAGCACAATTCGCTTTAAGAATGCAGTCGGAGAATATTCCGATGCTCTTAACACTCAGATACGCGAGACTTTGTTGCTCTGAGTTGTGTAATGGTTAGCATGCGTGAACGGTAATTGGGAAATGCGGGTTCAATTCCCGCTCCAGGGCAATGAAATTTTCAAGTTTTCTGATGTGATTGATAAGTGTGAAACAGTAATTACAGTCAATTCAGCGATGTCTGATTGCTGTGTTAATTATCATGGAACAGTGCCATTGAACTAAAATCAAGGTGGCACAAGGCCATAATGCAAGAAATTGTTGACATGGACTGAGGGAAGTATGTGGAAATGCAGCATTGGACTTTATCGCAGAGCTGCACAATGGGAATAGTGTTTCTTCTAGGCTTAGGACAATGTTGTTGATGCTCATGATGCAGGTGATTTGCCATTGTCCCAAAAGAAGTTCCAGTTCATACAATTGTTGCTGGATGTTCACTGACATTGGATGAAGTGTCAGTTGGCAAATGAAGTCAGACTCATAACATTCAGCACATTTTGAAGGACATATGAGTACTTGCTCTGTTCAGCACATTTCTGCAGGAATTAATTTCTTCAGTACTAGAGAAATTTACCAATCTCAGTTTTGTATATCTATAGATTTCAAAATTATGTGCTATCCTGTTTCTAAGTAAATCACCCAATATACTATGTACTGGTTCTCACCTAACAGCATGGCAGCCATTGTATTATCAAGCATTAAATGCTATGCTCAGAGGTTCCAACTATTACGTATTGTCCGTAATTATTATGGTTTCGACTGTCAGATTATGGAATTACGGACAGGTTGGAAGAATTACGGATTTCAGTGCGTGTTTTGGAGAATCTCAATTTTGTATCCTTTTTTGTTAACCCTTTTAGAGCGACACGGCCCATTCGTCGGCGTTCGATTTTGATCCGAGTATTTTCCGAATCAGACGGCAGATACCAGTGTCGATGATCATATCATTTATCAATCATATCGTTTTGAAATGGAATCTTCATGAATCATATCTTCAAACAGCGATATTATCGAAAGAATCGTAATATGCCATAAGAGTCGTATCGTGAAATAGTTTGCGCTTGCTATCGGGCTTCCCATGTGCTTTTTCCGTGCGACGGGAGAAAGGCTACTTTAGCCAAAATTTTTCCTACTTTAATTCAAATTAACAGTTCATATTCCGACTTAGAAATCGATCGGAAAATGCTACTATTCATTTTACGTGCATTATTTCAAAAACTTGGAAATATTCTAGTTGGATAATGCTTACCTAGGCATTCCGTTTCTAGCGATTATTCACTTTTCACGCACGTTTCGGGTCTTCGTTGACACTATTGTCCGTTGTATGTGCATCTACCTTTCACATCCAACACTGCTTACTTTGGGTAGATTCAGTAGATTTTCACTTAAGGATTCAACAACTTCAATTCTTTACCGTTATTAATGCTCTAAATTTTTCACCCAGTCTTTGGGCATCCTCAGGAGCGTGACGACTTTCCCACCGATGTTCATGGTTTATTTCTCGTCAGTGGAGTCCGATACCCCACGTTGCCATTTGTCGGATACGCTGTATTAGATACTTTTCTTAATTAAACCCAGCTGGCGCCCATCTATGTTTCACTAATTCGACCCTTTTTTTTAATATTTTCTTTTTTTTTCTCTCTCTCTCTCTCTTCAAATGGTCGTTGATGTCGTCTTTCCGTATTCTTCTTCATTTCATTTCCTATTCCTGTTCCCTTGTCTCTTTTGTCGTTTTTTTTTTGTTGTTGTTCTTTTTCTTGTCTTATTAGCTCTTTCCAAAGGCTAAATAATGTATTAGGGTCATTCTGGTTGCACACCCTTGTTTTATTTTTATAAATTAGAATCGATTCCTCCATTCTCATTTGTCTCTGATTTTTTTTATTCCTTTTTAGCATTTTAATTTCTTTGAATTTTGGGAATGTTCGGTGGTCAATACAGAATTGCACTAATGCAGTTTTTGCTTCTTTTTTTTGCCAGTTAGCTATGTGTTGTTTTAGGCTTTTTTTAACCTGTTTTTAGTACTCTCTATGTACGATATTGGGGGTATGTGTGCAATGGGAATTTCGTAAGACCCTGATTCGTCTAATATTTTGCTCTGTTTTTTTTGTTAATAGTCAGATTTTTCAAAGATTTTTCAAGGTGTTCACTGAACTTCCTAGTTGTAAGTCAAATTTGGCACATTGCCTATTAATTTCTTTACTGACACCTTCCAAGTAAGGGAATGCACCTATATATTTTAATTTGTTTTTTCTCACCTTTCTTTGATTATAAATTTCATTGTCTTCATTTCTCTTAGCCTTATGTTTTTTACTCTCATGTATCCATTTTTTAATAAGTTTGTTAGGGATAACCATAATCTTGTGATATTTTCAAGATAAAATAAAGTTCTTGATTCTTTATCCTATTATTAGAGGTGTGCGTATGCGCTCTTCTAATCAAGTTTACTATGCTATTTTTTTTTTTTTTTTGTGTAAAAGTGGATGGTGCGAGGAGTATGGAATGAGTACCGGAATGTACGTTGCTTTCCTGAAAACAGTGTATTCAAACCTATTTTTATTTTTTTTAAGTAGAATGTCTAAAAATGACAGACTATAATTCACTTCAAATTCAATCGTCAGTTCAATGGTGTTGCAGATTACGTTGAATCGATGAGCTAGATCTTGTAGCTCGGTATTGTTGAGTTTTGAAATAATGATGATGCCATCAACATACCGAGCATATAGTAGTGGCTTTTCAGGTAAAGTTTGAATAGTTTTTCTTTCGATGTACGCCATTATCACTTCTGCGTATAGCGCCGATAATGGGGATCCCATAGGGCCGTCTTTGAGTTTGTTTAAAAATACTTCCCTCAAATTGGAAGATTATGTTTTCTTTAATGAAATATAATGTATCCTTTAATTCTTTCAGTTGTGTCATATTTAGCTCTTTATTTATATTTAATTGTTGCATGATCAACTCAATGGCTAGCTACTTAGTTGAGGCAGGGCTGTTCACTTGGCCTTGTTGGTGAATTACAAATAAAACGTCGTACTATCGGAAATAACTTTTTCGAGCCCCGTTCGAAGTGCAATAACGCGCAACTCGTCGCAATGCATGGTCCCGCGATGGTGGGTTTGGGGAGGGGGGGAGGGCGCTTGATTTTCACCGCGCGGGAGAACGAAATGCGGTGTTTTATTACTAGAAGCTCTTCACATTATTCATTTCTTTTTTCCCAAACAAACAGACACAATCACTAAACTCCGTGAATTACGAATCCTCTTTTTCCAAACTAGTGTTAGCAGAGGATGACTTTATTGACAGCTTGTTCCTCAGACTAGCTGACGTGCTTTTTCCTACTGTGTGAAATGTTTTTGTAAGGTTATTTGAAATGGCTTGTTGTAGTGAGAGTGAAAGTTTGCGAAGTGATAGTGATGATTTTGAATCATCTGAGAGTGATATTGGCCAAGCAACATCAAGCCAGAAAACTAGCCACTGTGCCACCCACACAATATCTTCCGAAAGTGAAGATCTTGATAGTGAATCTTCAGGTCATGAAAGCAAATGGGAGGATGTAATAGAGCATACCTGCCAACTCTTCCGATTTTGGCAGAAGTTGTTAAATTTTTTATACATTCTTCCGATCTTCCGAGCAAAACTCGCGTTCTTCTGCCGTTCGAAAAATTTGTGTTTTTTGCAAAAAATAACCTGTTTTATTAATTTCTGTAAGTGACAAAAAAAAAAAGTTGAAAAGCACAGCAATAACTTACTAGTCTTAATCAGTCAGGGCTGCTAGACCTGCGCCAGCCCGCGCCAAAACATTGTTCTTGCACCATTCCGCTAAAAAATTGCGATTTTGACAAATCTGCGCTAATTTTGCGCCAAAAGTTAAAATTTGCCGGTTATCGATATTTTAGCATAATCTTACGCCATTCGAAATCGATTCAGCGGTTAATTCGTACGTGAGATTCTTCCGTGGATTCGCGGAGTCCCTCCCCATGCTTTTTTTTTTTTTTTTTTTGTCATTTTCGAGATCGATGCAAAAATAAAAAATTTTTTTGGGGTATTAGTTAGGGCGGGAGTTCGTCTTCCGTCTGGGGACATTGTTTTGTCTTTTTAAACGTTCGGAAACGGAAGCTAAACGGAGTGCAGATTTTTCCCGTTATCATATTTTTTTCTCGCGATGTTTCTTCTGTTCAGTATTGTTAAATATAATTTCATTGTATAATTTCAGCTTGAAATTGTAGGCAACGATTTCCGAAAACGAAATTAGGCTGCCCAAAAATTTCCCCGTAATCTTCGGCCCCGAGATTCTTACGCAGATTCGAGGAATTCAGTCTTTTTTGTTATCATTTGGACCATTCACGAGATAGAGGCACAACTGAACTGAAATTTTGGGAGGATTGGTGGTGGGGGGGGGGGTCGTTTTCTCCGTCAGAGGACAGAATTTCATCCTTCAAAAACGGAAAGTAGACGGAGGTAAGATTTTTCTCGTAATCAAATTTTTTTCTCACGATGTTTCCTCTACCCAGTATTATTAGATATCATTTTATTCCTATTGCATATTTTTACTTGTTTTTTTTTACTAATTTCATCCTTGGAATTATCGTTTCTGTAGCAAATAAATATGCAAAGAGGTTTCTCCAGGAACATCCAAATCTTTCTCCCAAATCTCGAGCTAGGAAATGGAAAAATGTTACAAATGCTGAAATGAAGGTTTCCTTGCGTGCCTTCTAATATCGGAGTAATCAGTAGCCCACGTAGGACGAGATGATTGCCGAAGGCGTAATATCCAGTCAAAAAAACATGAGGATTATGTAAAATGAAAGACTCAATAAAAGCCTTTGGATAATTTTTTTTGCAAAAAAGAATGAAAATAGTGTGATAAATGCTGAATTGCTGTTTACTACATTCGTTGTGGAGCATAAGTTACCTATAGCAAGCTGTGATCATGCTGGTCCCTTGTTTCATGCTATGTTCCCAGACTGTGATATTGATGAAGTTGGATGTCGTAGAGCAGATGTGGTATGGAATGTAATATCTAAGATGAAGGATTCATCTGGCCTTCCCAAGTATTCTGCATTGCCTAAACTAATACTGGCAATATTGACTATCCCTCACAGCAATTCCTCTACTGAGAAAATATTTAGTATAGTAAGGAAAAACCTCACATACTTCCTTCTTGTTGATTAATGTACAGAAAAATAAAGCATTTTCCTCAGGTGAGGCGTGTTATAAAAAGTTTTCTGAAAAATAATATACCACTGCAAAACAAGCAACAAGGGAGTCTTTATGTCAGCAATGACATGAGGTAAGTACAATATTGATAATTTAATTTCATAATTTTTTATCAGGATATTGTAAACATAAGGTTATTACACATTTCACACATTAATTTCTCATGAAATACCCTTTCCGTACTTTAACAATGAGGCTTCGTATGGTGATTACTGATAGGCTCCTTGGAAGGTCGTCGTCTCATACAAGTATTACAGATTACACAGTAATACTATAATATTGTCCTTAACTTTGAAAAAAAAATGGTGTGTTACATTACTGAAAATATTACTGAAAGTTTGTGTTCCATTACTGAAACATTACTGAAAAATCCCCTATTGATTACTGATGTGTTCTGCCAGAGGTTGGCACCTCTGTAATGCTTAACCCTAATTTGTGCCACAATAAATGAAACTTCACCTGTCACAATCAAATGACTGACTTGTCAGTTTTATTGGTGCCTATCTAATTTAATTTTTCTAATATTCTGTGGGTATTTTAAGTCTCCCATTTATTCTATGTGCAAGTAACACACACCCCAACTGACCTGTTCATACTTCCTGCAGGGTGGGTTTGTGAATGGACTTACTGTTCTACAGGTAATTTTATTTACAGTGAACGCATTTGTGGAAAGTAAATGTCATCTGTACAGCCTCCCCGCCCCCTTCAGTATTTAAAAATTTATTAATGGAATTGTTTAGTGGCTGTGCCTTTAAAGTTTTCATGTGCTTAGAGATCACCTGCTACACACAGTAAAGAAGCCAGATAGGTGTGTGTGTGTGTGACCTGGCCCATTCCATGTATTGGTCTATTCCTGCTATTTTATGTATCATCTTTCTGCTACAACCAGTTAGTCAATCCAAAATGTTAATAAATTTTTTTTAAAAACTTGCTTCAAATGTTGTACTGGCAAAGTGTCAGACTTCTGTTTCAAGCCATTTGCAATTCAAAATTCAGGCATTCAAGTGATAGAGATATTTTGCTCAATTTTTCAAACTTGAAGTCAACCCTTACTATTTCAAAGTTACTTTACATTTGAAATATTAATTTATCACAAACTTGGAGCACTGGTTGGAGTTTAAAAGGAATGAAAAATTTTTCCCTACTTTGTCTTTTGGTAGGTATTTATGTAAAAGTTTTATAAAAATGTAAATGAAGATCTGATGTACACAGAATGGCAGTTAATTAGTGAAGACATCTTTTGGTTTTGGAAATGCCAAAAATAATTGCTATAGTATAATGTAATTTCAGTAAGTGAATGTGGAACTAATATAAATTGGTATTTTTCTATTTAGGAAAACCTAGAATCATGGCTTATATCAATTAAATATCAAATTGCTGCAAAGACGAAAAGGTGTACAAAAGCCTCTCAGTTGACTAAATGTAAGATTTCCCATTTTTTCATATTTTCAATTTGTTGCATGCTTTTAAAATATGTGAAATGAAACTTCAGTTTTACGCTTTATAAAAAACTATCAATGCTATTTAGTAAATTTTTAGTTCTATTATTTATTTCATGGCTGAATAAAAAAAAAAAAATGCCTGCACCACATCAAAAGAAGCTATAGCTTCCCTAAAAGTTTTGATGGAATCAAGGTTTAACTTTTGCTGAACCAGGAAGGAACATAGTAACCCTGTCTCAATTCTCTCACAGTTACATTAGCATACCTGCCAACATTGGCAAGAGCCTTGTCAGTAGTAACTAGCATTATTGTGCGGCATACATAGATGCTTTTTTACGAAACAATCCATGTCTTTGTGAAAAATGGATATGCACCACAACAAAACATTACAACAAACAAGGACTCTTAATGTAAGACACCAAACATGTGCAAAACACAAAGCTGATTCCCCTGGCGAGTGCATGATAGGTAATATAGCGAGATTTAAGTTTGAAACTTCCATCATACATACATATCACTAAGCTGTTCTCTGAGATTCAGAGGTTAGCTCCAAAAAGAAATACAAACTACCAGATATTTTTACTTACTGTTGTTGTATCAAACTTCTCCATTTACGTTTGAAACTTCCGCCAGTAAAAAATCAGTTAGATGCATTCAGAGTTCCATAACGCTTGACAGACGGGGAAATCCAAGCAAGTGAATGCACAGTGCGCTAACCTCCACTTACCATATGATTATACTGCCTCTAAAATTGTAGTTTATGTCAAGATGAGACAAAAGAAGGGAAAAAAAGCTAAACATTTTAACTGGATGAAAAGTCAAATCACACAGCAAGAATACGGACTACTGTCAGTTTGTCTTTTGTTGACTCTGTCTGCAGCTTCACAGCATCCACTGCATGATTTTTTTTCTGCTGATATCTTTCTCTCCCTATTTCTTCATTGTCACTTTTTTCTTTTCTTTTTGGTATGCTCTCTGATAATGAGAGTGAGAACATCGCGCTGGGGGGTGGGTATTACGGGGAAAACCTTTGCTCCGTTCGACTTCTGGTTTTGGAACCCCCCCCCTATTTTCAAGCTGGCACACAAATATTTATGCAGTAAAATGATATTTAACAACAATACTGGACAGAGGCAACATCGCTAGAAAAAAGAAATTACGATTAGGGGGAAAAAAAAAACTGAACTCTGTTGGCCTTCTGTTTTTGAGGTACGTATAGACAAAATTTCGTTGTCTGAACTAACTTCCGTTTTTGCAAATTGATACCTACAGTTTCAAGCTAAATACAAACATTTATGCAATAAAATTATATTTAACAAGAATACTGGACACACAGGCAACATCAGGAGAGAAAAATTTTTTTGATTACGCCGAAAATTTATGTTCTGTTTAACAACTGTTTTAGAAAGTTTTGAAACATAAAATACCGTCCCCAGACGGAAAACGATCCCAGTTTTGCATCGATCTTGAGGACAATCTATATGTCGAAAAAAACAAAACAAAAAAACAACAACGCAGAGTTCCGTGAATCCGCTTAAGAATTGCATGTATATTGTGAAATAACAGCAAAATAAAAAAAAAAATTAAACAAAATTCGTAGAATCCGTAGTTGCAAGAGTGAGTCTCATAGTCAGACAACTAAATCTGTAGAAACTACGGACATTCCGTAGCAGTTGGCAGGTATGCATTAGGGTGAGGCAATTACTCAGTGTGCATGCATCATGCAGATAAGAACAACACATGACTGGAAAATTGGTATCTAGTTGGCATATTTTAGATAGGAGCATACACTGCTGTAATTTATTGAAAATTTTTTACATGGTCTGTATGCTCCTTGAAAACCTTGAAAAGTTGTTGAATAAAAAAAGTTCATTTTCAAGTCCTTGAAAGTACTTCAAAAGTTTAAGGCTCTGTAACTAGTACTTGACATTTTGTTTTGGTTTGTTTTTTAAGTAATTATATGAAAGAGCATGTGTTAAATAATTGTTTGTGCTAAAAAACATGTGTAGGAGATTTCTGTGTAGTTCTGATAAAACCACCAAGCTGATCAAATAGCACAGAACTTGCATTCAACCCAGGGGAGTGTGTGGACAGCTGATGCCTTGGCTGGGATATCACTACAGAGTAAAGCATCAGCCATGTGAGTAAAATAAGTGGAATGATGTATTCACAAATTGTGATGGCTTCTGTTTACTGGAGTTAAGGATGCATTCTTGCCAGAGGGTCGAACTTCCAGGAATTGCTTGTGCTTCATGCATGGACTCTTCGTGTCTTCTGGCTGCATCAAAAAATGTATGAAAGTTATTGCAGACAACAAGTGTCATACCAGCAGATGAATACGAAAATAATGTACCCTTTCAAAATATTTGACGAAATAAAATGATTTCAAAAAGCAGCAAAACAGAGGGACAATTCAAAGTTAATAAAATAAACCAACTGGGGGGGGGGTAACAGGCAGGTCATTGAAGGTGTACTTACCCCAGCTAAGATTAATGGTCTGAACTTACTAAAGTACCTACCTAACAGTACAATCATATGATAATTTAGGTTTAAAAAGTATTTGAAAAAAGTCATTTGATGCCAAATCAACCAAAAAAAAAAAAAAAAAAATTTCAATATTCAACCTGACCATCTCAGATTTCAATGAAACTGTCAGGGATCATTCTCACTAATGATATAAATGAGAAAATATTAAAAAAAAATTCTGATTGGGTTTTCGTGTAATTAATTTTTAAAATTTTGAAAAATAGTCTTTTTTTGGCTGGCATAAACTTTTTCAATCTTAAATTTCTCAAGATCTATAAGGCCTAGAGAGTTTTTTGACCCCTCATTTTAAAGAGAATTTCATAAGTTTTAATTTGATATGTAACTTGACTATGATTGGTGAAAAAACATTTTAATTTAAAAAAAATTAAGATAGTGTTAAATATTTTGAAAAAAAAAATGTTTTTGTAATATTTATAAGCTTTAAATCCTGAAACTTTTAGAGTGGGACATCAATGGGATCGGAAGCTATGGCAAAAAACTTAAAGTTACTGTACAAGTAATAATGGATTATAATTCTCGTTTTAGTGTGTTCACATGATAACAGACACTGAGTTTTAAAATCTACATAATACATCATACTAATACATAGTCGAACATAAAACAAGGGGAGGGTAGTCCCAACAGGCTAAAAGTTTTACCTGGTAAAATTAATAAAAAATTTTTTTTAGTTAGCACTCAGAGTTGTAGTTACACTAAAATAGTGACCTCTTAGTTCTTCTTTAATTTAACAAATAATTTCTTGTTTGCCTTTTTGGTTTCTGAGTCTGTAAGTCGATAAACTCTTCCTGTAGCTGTTGTAGGATCAACTTTTGTTAAAACCTCACTTTCATGCACAACTGGTATGTCAGTAAATTGTGGGTATTTGAAAGATGGAGAAGGGCCATGTGGCTCCAAAACACTTATTTCTACTTCATCTCCTTCTATTCCTAACACGCAACGTAACCACCACTTGTCTGAGTATTGGCATGTAACAAAGCCAACAATGTCATTGTTCAGATCATCATCAGTGTCATCAGCTGAAACTATATCTACAATTGATTCCTCTGAAAATGAGTAGCTTTTCACTAAAACTCTAGTCTCATTCACAGGACTGTAACTGTGAAATTGGCAAGGGGTCATAATTTGATCATTGTAGACCATTCGTAGACTGGCCAAATGCCGCTAATCGTTTAACAGTTCCTCCGACACCCATCACATATCTTGTCACCTTCATGTAAATTGGCATTATGTCTCAAAATATTTTCATTTACAGATCTCAATTGTTTCTTATAATTATGACCTGGTTTCTTAAATGGGTTGCAACAATATACCAAAAAATGCTTTGATGTACTGGG
Source organism: Macrothele yani (assembly GCA_039090855.1). Taxonomy (NCBI): domain Eukaryota; kingdom Metazoa; phylum Arthropoda; class Arachnida; order Araneae; family Macrothelidae; genus Macrothele; species Macrothele yani. The sequence continues at coordinate 155,671,139 of CM077011.1, forward strand.
TTCACCCATATTGTCACAGAGTCCTAATAATAGAGTAGAGTTAAAATTATAAATAATAGTACAAGTCAAATTGTCTGAAACAATAAAAAAAAATATCTTATGTAATAATAGGCCTTTAAGACTAAATAGAGCTGACTGTACTTCTGAACTGGAGATAGGCCTAGTTGTTCCAAGCAAAGATTTCAAAAATGGTTAAACTTATTACTTAACAAGCACATAACACTTATTTCACTTCCACTGAAAAAAACTATTAACTTATAAAAATCATATTTTTATGTGAAACACTTTTAAGTAACACTGCGAACAACTAACTGTTCACTCACTGAGATCTTAGAGAAAACTAAGCAAAAGTTGAGCTAGAGTGGGCATGAGTCACACTCCTACAAGAACATGAATCAGACAAGTCTGTACAGGCTTGTGCCAGAACACCTGTGATTAGCAGACTATTTACTCTCATGCTATCCCTAATTTGTCTGTAGGTTTAGTAAATCATTATCTGTAATAGACCCTAATGTAAATTGGTTACTTTATAGCCATGTATTTTATTTTTATTTATTTTTTTACCTTACAAAAAGTTAAAGGTAGCAATGTAGCTCTAACTGGTATTTAAAACAATACCATTAGTACCATGACTCCTGATCCCATTGAGATCCCAGTCAAAAAGTTTCAGGATTTAAAGCTTATAATATTACAAAAAACATACTTTTTTTCAATATTTTAAAAAAGCACTATCTTAATTTTTTTAATTAAAAAAAAAGTTGTTTTTTACACCATGCATAGTCAAGTTGCATATCAAATTAAAACTTATGAAATTCTCTTTAAAATGAGGGGTCAAGCAACTCTCTAGGCCTTATAGAACTTGAGAAATTCAAGATTAAAAAAGTTTATGCAAGCCAAAAAACGACGATTTTTCAAAATTTAAAAAGAATAGTTGCATGAAAACCCAATGAGATTAAAAAAAAATTAAAAAATATATTTTCATTTATATCACTAAGGAGAATGTTCTCTGAAGGGTTTCATTGAAATCTGAAATGGTCAGGTTGAGTGACTGGTTGATTTAGCATGGAATCACCCAAAAGTGCTTGAATTTTTTTTGCTTGGAAGAGTATGAACCTTGTTTCAGCTGTCAAACGCAGTGTGTATGAGAAATACATGATCTGAATACTGTTACGGTTTCTTTTTTTTTTTAGAAAGTTGACCTCTGGAGCAAAGGGAAATTTATGTTGTGAAGGGTGAAGGAGTAGTGTCTTAAAGAACGGCAAGACTTTGGTTTCAGCAATTTAAAAATGGGGTCTGCATCCTGAAGACAAAGCACATGCTGTGGAAGACCTTTGATGGTGAATTCTGAAGCTGTATGCCAAGCTGTAGAGTCAAAACCTTGCACAAGCAGTAGACAACTGTCAAATAAGCTGGGAATACCTCAGCCCACAATTATTCACGAACTACACAAGTTCAACAAGATGTACAGAACTTGTTGACAAGTACCCCGGGAACTGACTGCTGCTCAGTGACATGTGCATGAGTTGCCAATTGCTACAAAATCCCCAGGACGAAAGTTTCTTTAGGCAAATTGTTATGTGATGAAAAGTGTATATTTTCCTGGACTCATGACCTGAGAAAACAGTGGTTAAATCCCAAAAAGCCACCCAAACCAGCCCCATAAAAGGGGATGATTTAAGCACAAAGTTATGCTATGCATATGGTAGAACTTTGAGGGCCCTGTTTGCTGGGAATCTGTTCCCAATGGCTGAGGCATTAATGTGCAGCTGTACTGTAGCCAGTTGGAGTGGATGTATGCCATTTTGAGCTGAAAGTACCCTGCTCTGGTGAACCGTAAACGAGTTATCCTCGAACAGGGTAATAGTCCTGATCATTGTGCCCAGTCAACTGGAAATATATTTTTCTGGAACTGGAAGGTTTTGAGCTGATGCCCCATCCTGCTTATAGTTTGGAACTTAAACTTTCAGACTACCACTCCAGGGTTTATTTTCTATGTGTGAAACACTTCCAAAATATCCATGATGTTGAACTTGGGATCCAAGACTTTTTGCCTCTAAACCAACAGATTTTTTTTTTTTTTTTTTTTTGCAGAGCATTTCAAGCCATGGCATCAATCACGATGAACTATGTATTTGAAAGATTAACTTTTATGTTCATTCATTAGTAAATGTTTTCATCAATTATCAGAAAACAGCCATGACTTCTGAATCGCCCTGGTAGCATTCGGGTTATGCGTAAAAGAATAAAAAAACCACATTTTTTTTTAAAATGAAATTCAAAATTTTTCCTATAATCACAAAAAGCATGTTAATAAATTGTAGGATAACCAAATAGAAAAAGCGATAGAAATTGCAGTAAAATATAGATAATGACACAGAATTCCATGTAAAAGTAATAAATGTTACCAAGGTTCCATTGTTTCTGTAAATTTCTTGTACATGCATCAAATTAATATGCTATAAATTGAAGACTGGATGTGAATTAACTTTTAGTTGCAGCTTTTGATTAATGAGGGTTGGATAACCTCATGTAAAGAGCAGCATCATTTATATAATTTTTTTTCAATTTTATTTACTGTAGTCCAAAAATTTTTGATTTATAGTACATGATGGCTGCAACAATGAAGACAGGAAACAAATGTCATCTGTGATTAGAAATCTCTACTATCGCTAACTGAATAGACAGGTGATAGTTGCACTTTGATGGCATACAATCTGTATAAAGATTATGAAGGAAATATCAATTTTAAAATTATTTCACTGGATTTGAATTACAAAAATAGTTCTTTTGTCCTGAAGCATGTAAGTGCAGCAATTTTTTCCTGAGAGTCACCTAAAAAGTTGGTAGCTCTGCAAATCAGTAACATGCTGAAACATTTTTCTTCTGGACACTGAAAATATACAAAGTACTGCATAATGTGTGCACTTAGTGCCAAAAATATGAATATTCAATATTTATTTTGTAAATACACAATGCCTGGGTAATGAAACAAAAAAAGCTTTGACATTTGAGAAGAATCTGTTTTTCATTCCATAACTGGCTACCCAAGCCTGGAAGTGTATCTTCTTCCCATTACCTGCAAGGTCAGCAAAACTTGACTTTTTAGTTCCCCTCAGTTAAGTGAAAGTTAGTGAAAGCCACCAGCCATGGATGTGACATCCTGTCTTGAGTAATATTGTCCAAAGGTCATTTTAGAAAGAGTTCTAGGACACTGAGCCTCACTGTGTTGTTACGCAAATAGTGTGTGAACACTTTAGTCATTGATGTTAGAAAAGGTCCCTTGGAGGTGTCAATCTCCCTCACCCTTGTTTTTGCTTGTTGTATCTAGCAGCACTGACTGTTTCTGGTCCAACACTCTTTAATCTGCTGCTTCCTTAATTGTCTGTCCTGTTAAAGATGTTTTTTTTTTTTGTTTTTTTTAAGTGCCCTCCGACAATTTTTTCATTATTGCATCCAGTGTACCTTTGGAATCTGGCCATGTCAGACACTTCAATCAGGTCTATTATTTCCCTACCCAATAGCTATTTTACAAAGTGCTGGAGAATACAGGACAGAATTTTTTTTTTTTTTTTTTCTGGCTTCTTTCAGAAGAAGGACAGCAGATTGTAACTTCTGCCCACATCAGAAAAAGAAATCCTCTTACAAGTGCATGGCTTGGCTTACTAGACTTCCATACAGTGCCAAAAATTCACTTTGCTTTACCATTTCCGTAACATAATGGAAATCTTCACTCAGTTTACCATCCAGTGTGGGACCAGTAGAGGCCCTTAGCTACTCATGATATAGTGTATAATGTTCACTATATATCCCTTCCTATGCTTAGGAAACTGCTCAGGGGTAATTGTGTTTTCCCCTTCTACTTTGTCTCCCGTACTAGTATGAACCAATAAACTGAAAATGAAGCACTGACTTAAATATCAGGACCATGGACGACATACTGTACTTCTCAAATTTGGTTGTATGTTTTTTTTTTTTTAATTCAGTAAAAAAGTTATTTTGAAGTTAATGTAACAATGAAATTAGGAGAATGATTCCTTAAAGAGTTTCAACTACAAATTTGTTTGATTAGGGATGTATCTGTGTTATTAGATATGCAAGGAAATAAATCATATTTGTGTTTTATTATGCTGGAATAGTCTCAGAAGGAGCACGGATGGGTTGCAGCACAATGAGAGGGCACTATTTTTTTATTTTTTTTATTGTTAATTGTTCTGGTCTAGTTGGCTGATTGAAAAAATTCTGTGTGTCCTTATAATGTTTACAACCTTTTCAAATCCAGCAGCAGATATATCACATAGTGCATATCATCATGCAAATTAAGGAAACATTATTCTTCTTTAAAATACATAGGAAATTCACAAGTAAATTATTTTCAGCAATCAGATTGCAGTACTGAATTGTTTTTATTCACCGTTTCATCATGTAGCATCTTAGAAACTTGAACATTACATTACCTTGGAGTAGGAATCGAGAAAGGTTTTGATTGCTTTGACTAGTGCAGATGTGAAGTGTATTACAGATTCCTAAGGTACATCTACTTATCTTCATTAAAACTAAGCTGAAGCTGTCTGATACACGATTTAACTTTTCTCTAAAAACTTGCAAAGTAAAATGTTCATTTACAAGTTAAAAACATGCATGAAGGGCAAGAACTTTTAGAGCTACCCTAGCTACATCATCAGGCCAAGTGCATGAAGGGAACAGTCAGCAGATAATATACACAGTAATCACCTACAAAGACACTGTGTGTACATCATACCACTTGTTGCAACATCTTCAAATGCCATTAATACAGCCTACATAGGTTCAACTATCCACACCTTCAAAGTACGTGTTTCTGAACATAAATATGCAATACGGGCAGGTTTGACTTCTACTGCCTTAGCACGTACTATTGCTCAGGGTGGACATACTCCGGATTGGAACCATGTTTCGATTATGACTACTGCACCAGACAAACACTCTTCTTTTTCTTGAAAGTCTGTGTATTTTCAAGACATCCACGGGTTGTTGCGATGATGACTTTCCTATGAATATCCCTTGCCCCTGGATTCTGTTACTTGAAGTTTTGTTCCCAACCTCTGAGAATATTTCTGGCACGTAAGTTTTTCTATTTTTCATCATTTGTGACCATGTACTCCATTGGTGGCAACATTGCTTTGCTCCAATTCCAATGTTTGTAGTGTACTATTACGGTGTATATTAACTGCTGACTGTTCCCTTTGTGCACTCGGCCTGATGGTGGACATAGGGTAGCTAAAGTTCTTGCTCTTCATGTATGTTTTTAACTTGTAAATAAACATCATTTTACTTTGCAAGTTTTTAGGTAAAAACTAAATCGTGTATAAAACAGCTTCTCCTTAGTTTTAATGTGTCTCATTTTGCACCAAGTTTTTATAAATTTTACTTAGCTTCAGTTGCTTGGAATTTCATTGTACAGCGTGGTGTAATGGTAGCATGCTGGAATGGAATTTGGGAGATGCAGGTTTGATTCTTGCTCTGGGGTGATGTAATTTTCAAGTATCTGAGATGTTACACTGTAAACAGTGAATAAAAGCAATTCATCATCATCATCATCATCATTGTCAACCATTATCAATCCACTGCTGGACGAAGGTCTCCCCAAGTTTCCTCCACAACGGTCTGTCTTGTGCCAGTCTCCTCCATGTCACCCCTGCATACTTTCGAATTTCATCCACCCATCTCCCATGTGGTCTTCTTCTGGGTCTTTTCCTGTCCCTTGGAATCCAATCTAAAATTTCGGCTGTCCATCGATGATCTGTCCTTCTGGCAGTATGTCCAGCCCATTGCCATTTCAGGGATTTAACTCTGATCATGACGTCTTCCACTCTTGTCATTTTTCGGATCCACGAGTTCCTCTTCTTATCTCTCCTGGTTACACCAAGCATGCACCTCTCCATGCTGCTTTGAGTTGTCTGCAGCCTTTGTATGTCTCTTTTAGTTAAGGTCCACGTCTCTGCACCATATGTAAGCACTGGAAGGATGCATTGATCAAACACTTTTCTTTTAAGACATAATGGCATATTGCTCTTGAAAATTATGCTGTTTCTTCCAAAAGCTCTCCAGGCAAGTTTTGTACGCCGATTAATTTCTTCATCAATGTGACCCTCACTTGATATCTGCTGTCCAAGATAAACGTACGTGTCTGTTATCTCCAGCTTTTCTCCATCAATCGATAAATCTTCATTTCTTGTAAAAGCATTGAACATCACTTTTGTCTTCTGAAAGTTCATTTTTAATCCCACTTCTTTACTCTTGTCAGCAAGTTCCTGGATCATACTCTGCAGCTCTGATGGGGTAGTTGCAAAAATGACTACGTCATCAGCAAAACGAAGGTGGGTTAGATAATCTCCATTAATCTTTATCCCCTTGTTTTCCCAGCTCAGCGACTGAAAAACACCCTCCAATGTGGCATTAAAGAGCTTCGGAGATATGGTGTCACCTTGTCTCACTCCCTTTCCAATTTTTACGTGTGTTGTATTTTCAAACAGCCTAATCTTTGCACTTGCATTTTCATAGATGTTATTAATAATATTAATGTATGCATCTTCAATACCGCAGGTTTTCAGAGCCATTGTAACTGCTGATGGTTTCACCGAATCAAAGGCTTTTTCATAATCGATAAAAGCCATGCACAATGGAAGTTCATATTCCCTCGCTCTTTCAATTAGTTCTCTCAGCACGTGGATATGATCTATTGTGCTGTAGCCACTCCTGAATCCAGCTTGTTCTCTCGGTTGAGCCATGTCCAGTGTTACCTTCAAGCGGTGTGAAAGAACTTTAGTGAAGATTTTATAAACTACTGATGGGAGGCTGATAGGTCTGTAGTTTCCGAGATCCTCAATGTCACCTTTCTTATGTAGCAGGATCATTGTAGCGGTGTTCCAATCCTCAGGAATCTTTCCTTCATTAAGGCATCGAGTGAAAATTTGGGCGAGTACTGTTTCGATTTCTCCACTTGCTTCTTGTATGATGTCTACAGTAATTCCATCTTCTCCTGGAGCTTTTCCTCGCTTCATGTTCTTGATTGCATGTGCAACTTCTGCTGGAAGGACTGGAGGAACTCTGATACTGGTATCTTTCATGATGTCTGGAGTGCATATATCATCCCTTTCATATAATTTGGAGTAGCAATTCATACTACAACCTAATTACTGAGAATTATTCACCTGTGCGGATAAACATCTGCTCCCCCTCCCCTGTGCGACTTTTACCAAAACATTCATTTTTAAGAATGTATGTTTGTGTTTCTAAAACTGCTTACATTGCACTCTGGGTAAATGCAGAAGTATTTACAAGTAAATGCACCGTAAAAACAGATTTATTTTATGTGTTGCATCATTGGAGCTGTGCTGGTGTTCCACCACATTTGTGGAACAAAAACTGATAGACCTCTGCCCTGCTTCTAAGCTGGAAAAATGTCTTGCCAAAAAATTCAAGATTATCACTAATATTCACCCCTACAATATCTCCTTCACTGCTGAATTCATCTCTAGACTTCCAAATTTTATAAATGGTCATGCATGTGTGTTTACCGTGGACGTGGAATCACTTTTTCCTTCTGTGCCTCCATTTCAAGCACACATGCTCCACATTCATAATTTCAAAGAACATTTCCTCATGGACGGCACTTTAACCAAGGATTTGTATGATTGCCTGTATTCTCTTCACTAACATAGTTTCTTCATTTATAATAATCAATGCTATCAACAAAACCAAGGTGTACCGATGAGGTCACCTCTTTCCCCTCTTTTGGCTGAAGTATACCTGCAAACTATTGAGCAATCAATAGTGCTGAAACATGACCAACAACCTACCATACGGCTTCGTTATGTCGACGATATTTTTGTCATCTGGCCTCATCCTAAAAAAGATCTATTGCAACTCACAAATGTAATCACTGAAAAATTCCTGTCCATTAGATTCACTATTAATGAAGAAATTGATGGCAAGATAAATTTCTTGGATGTCAGCATCTCTAAAAATAATAATCTTCTATCCACTTCAGTCTACCGAAAACCAGTTTCTACCAATAGCATTATTCCTTTCAATTTTCATACTTTCCACCAATATAAACTGTCTGCTCTCAAGTCTCTCATTCATCGAGCTCATTTGGTTTGTAATACTGAAGTTTATCTAAAAAATGAATTAACCAACATCTGCTTGATCGCTACTCAACATGGCTTTAGCCCCCTCCTGGTTTTTAAATTAATTCAAAATGTTAAGAAAAAAACAGTTGTTGCTCTTCAACCTGTTTCACGAAGGAAGGAACTAATGTTTGCTGGCTCTATCTGTAGAATGACTCAAAGGAACAGTTAGTCCCTTAGGTTAACACTCACACTTAAAAGGACTGTAGAAATTTATTATAATCACACTGATGAGACATTAATGATGGGCAAACACTCTGGTCGCCATGAGATACACACAACAACTCACTTATCTTGATATCTCAACACACACGCTTAAGCACAGCACTGACACACAAGTACCAAATGAACGCTCGCAGCGCCCGTTTGAGGGTCATTTCAAAATCCACCATAGGGCTTTTTAACACTATCCCTTACCATGAACTTTCTGCCTACAACCTCATCAGTATCTTTAAAAGAGAAGGATATAGACTTGCTATTCGCTCTTCTCCTTCATTTTCTGTTATCCTCCGTAATGACAGACCCAAGACTAACGTTGGATTAACCACTTACATAGGAAGTTCATTCAGTAAAATTCTCTCAAGACTTCAGGAACACAAATCCAATGTGAAATTTGGAAAACCTTCCCTTCCTTGTCTCAACTTACCATGGCTGACACTTCTGCTACTCCACTTTGGTCTGATACAAAAAAGTTGGCTTCCTTCCAAAATCGGTTTGCTCTGAGGTTTAGAGATAGTTTAAAAATTTTATTTTCCCAAAACTGCAACTCTGAGCTCCCCATTTACGTTCCATACATCTGGAAATCTCTCATTACATCATATTACCCGGAGTTACAGTTACAAAACTTACCTTTCCAATCTGGCAACGAAACAAATCGTAGTTGCACTGATGAAGGCCATAGTAATGGCTGAAATATATTTGCCTTAAAAAACTTTTATACGTAACTTAACGTGCTCTCAACTACCATCTACTTAACATGTTTGTTAGTTATGTGCATTGCCTACCACTCTTTTATTTTTCTGATAGACCCAAAGGTGTTTTCATGTGCAATAATTAAACTCAGTTATTGCATAATTGCATGGTAAAAATAGAGTGCACACATAATCGTGAAACTCTTTTGAAACTTTGAATTAAAAAAAAAAAAAAAAATTGAGGCCGTAAATATTTGAGGATTTTTGCTGTTTTCTGATAATTCAGGGAAATTCTTGGTAATTGGAATCTTAGAATTCAGTGCAGTCGTAAATATTTTTCATCTAAATTATTAACACAGCAATCAGACATCTCTGAATTACATGTATTTTACCATTTCTCATGTATCATTAGTAACATCAGAAAACTTGAAAATTACATTGTCCTGGAACAGGAATCAAACCCACATTTCCCAATTTACGTTCAAGCAAGTTATCCATTACATCACCCAGGATGATAAATACATTTTTTAGGCGGTGCCCCATGACCCTGGGTGGCTGCCATTTATATATTTTGCAAGGGGTGCAGTCATCCTAAAATTCCTAAAATCCCTAAACATTTACTTGCATCCTGAAATTCCTAAAATATCCCTAAAAAAACGTAAAATATCGTAAATTTTTTCCAGCATTACTTTTTTGGTTTTATATGTGAAAAATGGTTTCTTTGTGATACATTTTGTTATATACAGTAATTTCGTAGGCATCCTGGAAAAGTCCATGAATTCCATTTGTCCTGGAAATGTCCTAAAATTCTGTTACATGTGCTGGAATTTTATCCATTCTTTCCTTTTTGTCCCTGCACGATGTTTTTTTTGTAGTTGAAGATTTTTCTACTGACAATAATGTCTGACAAATTGCTCTCCCCACCCACTGCAAAATGTGGTAGCAGGGGGAAGAGGGCTGTTGGTTTGTTTGCCTGTTAGGAGGACTGAAGTCTGTTAGGAGGACTTTTGCATCGTGCTTATGTTATCAGTTTGTCTGTTTGGCTGGGGTGACCATATCTGCAATTATTAGTTCGATTTGTAAAATTATTTTTGTATTGGGAAGCCTAAAATGTGAGAATGAGGATACATTCGCAATTTTCCGCAAGGGGATTAAAGTTTGTAAATAGCAATTTTCCCAGTATCTCCGCTTCTAAAAGTCAGATTTGAAAAATTCTTCCTGTGTTGAATACAGCTCTTGAGGGGACATATTTGCATATAAATTCTTTTTTTTTTTTCCCTTTCAGTAAAGAATAATTTGGCCACCAGGAGGCATAAGTGTTTATTTTTGCTTCTGATGCATTTGCAACAAAATCTGAACTGGAAACTTGATTTAAAAAAATTCTTCCATGAACCGATATTGCTCACCTCAGAAAACTTCTTGAGAACAAACACCTCCTACTTAAAATAGCGCATAATTTTTCCACCAGGGAGCATACCTTATATCTTATTTTTGCCCATATCTCTGTTTTTCGGAGTCCAATTTGAAAAATTCTTTCTTTGTTGAAGAACATTTGCAGTGTGAAACATTTCTCATATAATTTCAAATATTTCTTAATGCACAAGTGTGCCACTAGAGGGCGTAAGTTTACGTTTTCAGCGATATTTGCTGTACTAAAAACCTGACTGAAAAATATTCTCTTTCGATCAGATACTAACTAACTGTGAAAACTCCTTATGTGTATTTTCTTTTGAAAATAGTGCACAATTCGGTGCTAGGGGCACAAATATTTAACCTATTTTTCTCAATATCTGTACTTCTAAATGCCTGATTTTAAAAAATTCTTTTAACACCAGATACCATTTACCTTATGCAACACTTTAGGTTTGTATTTGAGAAGTTTTGTGGTTCAAAATTCTGCTGCTAGATGGCGTTTGTGTACTTCCGTATGCAGCCTATCTCTGCCTCTAAACACCTTATTGAGACATTTTTTTCTACTGTATGCCATTTGGTATAATAAAGATGGAAAATGAATATGATTTTTGCTACAATAAGAAAATTCTTTTCAAATGTACAACTTTCCCCCGGGGATTGTAAAGGTCAAAACGTTTTTCTTGCTATCTCTTATTCCAGGAGGCATTTGAAAAATTATTTTTCCTTAGCATAGCTTTTGCTATGAAGAATGCTTTTCACCTGTTTTCAATTTTTCCATTATGCAAAATTCTTCTGCTGAAAGGCATAGAGTTATATCATGTTTCCTTCTATATCTCTTATGTTAACTGTTCGATTTGAAAATCTTTTTGTCTCTTAATACCTTCGTTCTGCTATGGGAAACGTTTTTCGCACCATTTGTAAATTTTTGTAACATACTTTTAAAGCCACTGGTAGAAGTAAATAGGTGATTTTTTTTTCTTTCTGTGGGTTATTTTGACCACTGAAAATTTCTAATGAATACTTTATATAAAATTTTTCCATAAAATCAGATTGCTTTCTAATATCAGAAACTTAAATCTAGTTGTTTCTTAGTATTTCCTGAGCAAAGTAATCACTTTGCATCTTCTAAATTAATTTTCTAATCATGCCCAGTTAAGTTGCCTTGATCACTAATGAATGCAGTTATACACAGCCTTTGGGCTTAAGATTTTCCTGTTATTTTTTTTCGTTTCATGTTGGAAATTTTTGTGCATACTTTGTTTGCTGGCGAGCACAAATTTAAAACATAGCTACAGCATCAATATTGGAAGTATATATTAAATAGCTGAAGTTCATTCACAATTGTTCCCTCCTTAAACTATTTTTTTTTTGAAAAAAAAATCATTTTACATTGTCAAAATGTGCACAGTTTAATTATCTTCCTAATCACATACACCCAGATGAGTTTTGAAATTTATATTTGTGCAGTTATTGATGCATTTTAATATTGGTGTTGTACCATATCTAAATGTTTTTGCTCCCAAAATGCCAATATTTGTGTGGCCCTGCTTTGCTGAGAGCACTAATCTGAATGAGCTGGCAACCTATATAATTGTTAATTTTAAGGTTTATTAGAAAAAAATATGTGCAAGATGGTAATAAGCATCAAAAACATAATTAGTAAACTAAGTAATAGAGCCATTAAATAGACACATATGCAAACTCGTAAATTGTGTGAATTTAAGTGTTGGCACGTGTCTTAATGTAATCTTTTGTGACATATATGCTAACACTTCTAAGCTGCATAAATTTGAAAGTGTTGGTGGTGTATGTCTTTATTTAGGCATGTGTTCAATTGTTCTGTTAAATTAGTCTGATTTAAGAAGAAAAAAAAATCCATAAAATATCCATAAAATTTTTAACAGAATGCCCTAAATTCCTACCTAAAATAATGTTTCTGTGCTGCACCCCTAATTTTGGCAGTGTAAGCAAATTTTTTCCCTGCCATATTTACATTTAATTTTTCCCACCATATTTATTTTAAAATAAACAAGTTTTTTTTTTAATTTTAAGGCACATTTCACTTTCTGCCACAATTTTTGAATGGAGAAATATAATGAAAACTAAATTTATTTGGAAAAACAGTCAGCTGCAGCCCTCTACATTAAACCCACATTTTCTGCATGACTGGCAGGCACATTAACAACTATGCTAGTTTGCAAGTAGGTTTAGAGGTCAATCTGATATGGTGACTCACTGTGTTATCAGGTTTCAACCTCATAATCAGGTATAATAGCCTGAGGCACCAGCGGTTGGTCAGTGAGGAACACTGGGTCGCCGAAACATGTAGTTACATGATTTTTTTTACAAACCCCACAAGGTTAAAGGTGGTGATTTTTTAAGAAAACGAGTATGTTCGTGTTTTATTAGTAAATTTATGAGGGATTTGTGATGGATTCTTATTGGCTATTGTAACAGCGTGGGTGTTCTCTTGTCTTATTGACTGAAGAAAATCCCAATAAGTTTCTAAACAGTGACATACATCGAAACTTCAGATGTTTTTAATCTCTCAAAAATGCCTGTGATTTTATTTTTCTGTAGAGTGATGTAATTACTAAATACGCTAGGTTTTTCATTTTTATGTAGAGTGACTTAATTACATTCCTTTTTTCCCCCATGATTTTTTCTGAATCTGCATCAAAACTTCAAAATTTTTAATCTCTCAAAGACCGCAGCAATCCTATTTCATGAAAGACATAAGGTTTCTTTCGTGTGTATGTTTTTCTCATGAAAGGAAGTAATTTTGTACATAGATTGTTTCCTGTAACATTTGTTATACAATTTAACATTAGAATGAGGAAAAACACCAGCTGAAGTAATGAATTTCCACTAACAACTGCATTCTATTGAAGTTTTTTCTTGTACCAAGTTATCTAGAGTACCCGTATGTCCTTAAGGCATCTTTTCATGTACCAAGTCTCCACGTCGGCCATGCGGTAAGGATGACCATTTGTACGAAGGACTAAGGCCATTGGTTTCATCACAGGCTCCTCCAGGATATACTTCATTGGCTAATGGAATTACCTAGTGGCATTTAAGATTTCAAAAACATCAGTACCGCCAAAGTGCTTCTCCCCTGCAGTACCACAACATTGCTAATTTTGGAATCACAGCACAGTTTCTAGTAAGAAAAACTTTCACATTACTAACCCTAGGATCCAGTTATCCTGCTGAGGATATAACTGACAGAAAATCTGAAAACTATTGTAAGCCATGCGGTGGTGCACCCAGGATTTCTCAATGCCCAAGATATTGATGATGCAAACAAAAATGTCCCAGAGAAAATATTGAGAAGCAATAAAAATATCTCTGCCATATTCAAGTGTTTCCAATTGTGTGCAGGTGAATTGCTATTAACAAGAAAATGTAAGATTGTGAAATTTATACCAGTTCTGTTCTAAAATATCCCCATGCTAAGGATATCCTCTATTGAGTTGAATCTAGAAGCCTCTTCAATAGCATCCTGATTTCATCTTAGTTTTCTATTGACTGGAAAAAAAAGAGTTAAGTGTGTCTTCATTCTTTTTGTGTTTTAACTTGTCAACCGTAATGTTTACATTACTCGTACTTAACTTTGCTTAAAAGCATAACACATACATAAGCATTTCAGTTGAGACAATATAATAAAAAATGGCACTTTCAGAATAGATATTAAAATGACACTTTTAGAATAGAATAGTAGACCTACCAGGTTTTATGATTTACCCATAAAATTTAAGAAAATGCAACTTGTTTTATGGGCAAATTAATTTTATGGATTTAGTGATTCTCCTATATATATATATATATATATATATATATATATTCCTATTTTTCCTGAGGATTTTGCACCCACCATTAAAACTTCTTTATTTAACATAATCTATTTAAAATAAAGTACCCGGTGTAAGTTTTCCTACATGTTTTAGGTTTATCATTTTGTGTTATTTTAAACACTAAAGCTTGTGCCTTGCATAAACTGAACTGCCCCAGCTGGCCTGTCTATCTCTCACATGTTTGCTCCCCCCCCCCAGAAAATGCATTGTTTATCCCCGAAATTGCAACTTCTCAGTTGAACTGCGTGGGGTGTTGGCATTGAAGCACATGTCTTTATTGCTCCCAGTTCGAAATGCTATCTCAAAACGTAGTTATCATAGAAACAAAATTAAAACGGATTTTAAATCTGCGAAATTTCTGAGCCCAAATCGATACCCAACATGATGAAATTGAACAAAACTGCTAGTTTTGTAAAATTATAAATGCATTTGGGCCATGGTTTTGTAACTTTATCTCTGGCAATAAATTCGACCTAACAAAAGAATGTGGTATAACAGAAAATTGAAAAAAAGAAAAGAAAAAAAAGTTCGATGTTCCTTCAACCCAGTGGTTCTCTAGCAATGATTTATCTTCTTGCTGGTACAAAAAAAAAAAAAAAAAATAATCCAAAATTAATTTCCTTTGTTAAAAGTTATATAATGAACTAATTGCGATTCATGCAAAATGTTTGTTCACTTTGTTTTTAGTTGAACATAATTTATGAATTAGTGTCCCTCAGTCACTTTATTTATTTTTTTGTATTTTACTGGCTCATTGTCCGTCTCACCTCAAGATACCACCTAGCATGAAAATGGTTCGTTTTTTAAAACATTTTAATTTTAGTACATTCCATGACAACATGGGATACAACCCTATTGGATTGGGGGTCAAAGAGTAGAATGTTAGATGCAGACTTCCATAAAAATTAATTTTTATAACTTTATAGATCATGATAGCATAGTAATGAGAAATTATGTACATCTGCAGTCATATTGATTAAAAATTGATACTTCATTGGGGTAACATCATTTTTAATCGATAAGCTCACTACATTTAATCAATATGCGCATTAAGTAATCTAATTAAATATATAAAATTTTTCATTGAATATATCACTTTATTATTTTTTTACAGATTTCAGTTTCTGAAAGTTGGCAGGTACGGAATAAATATAAATGCCTCTGCCCCTAGTTTTTTTGAACTTGTGTAATCTTTTTCTTTTAACTGCATATTGAGCTTGGCCAATTTTTTTGAATGAAATTCTTTGATATGATGTATACCTTTTTTGATTTATGTAGTGTCATTTTGTTTTATTTTAATAAATTTTTGAGATCAGGCATTTTTTCGTGCATTATTTTCCTGTATTTTTTCACATTTGAGGCATTCCAATTTAGCAGGATTGCTATTAAAATTGTTCTGAATCTCACCTCCTCAGGTTTAATCGCGAGTTTTTTTTTTAACTTAAAATAAATTTTAATTGATTTTTGGAAATCTTAGAATTTTCCTCCCTGAGATGTTTTTAAACCCTGAAAAGAAATGTTTTACCATAAAATTGTTTTCAATATAGATTCAGTGTGATTGTTTAAAATTACTGAATTTGATGATTACATATTACATTTACTTCCTTTTTATCTCACTCTTTCTCTCATAGCTCTTTTGACAGAATGTGTCAGCAAGGGAAACGATATCACACCAAAAATGGAAAACTTTTTGAAAACTGGTAACTTTATTTCTCGCCATGGGAGTTTACCTCAAAAAAATGGATTTTGCATTGTTGCTGAAAAACTGAACTTTTGGCGTTACTTATCTCACTTCAGAAGTGTTCACAGAGGACAGTATTTTGCAGAAATGAGAACTACAACTGTAAGAAAACTGCTTCCGGAATCATGGGGTATGTATTGTTATATCCTTATATTTTGCAATTTTAAAATTTGAAGTGCTAAAAGATATTATTACTTCCATGAAATTGAAAAAAAAAGTCAGGCAACTGAAGTCAAAAATGTGTTCTCTTGCCGTGGTACTATACATATGCACCGACAAGCTGAGGCTTTATGATTGGCGAGTCTTTATGCAAGTCTGGTCAAAGGAATTGCAGCCACCTCTTTGTGTTCTGTTTCTTTGATTGTCTTGTGCCTGGTGCTCTTTGGCTAAACGTGTCCTTTGCACCAAAAAACCCCACCAACCTCTTTGTGTCATTCCCCACATTGTAATTGCTGTCGATGGGAGATGATCCATCAGGGACTTTCTGTGTTTAAATATTGTTCCTTGTTTTGTCCTACATGATAAATTGCCCGTAATCCATGCATGGCACTTGCAAGCACCTCTTTGTGTCATTCCCTCCCACTGAAATTGATGTTGACAAGAGGCAGTCCCGTAGTGACATGCTCCACAACTCTGCCTTTTACTGTTGCCGGGGTGAAATTTTAATTTACTGCTGTCCTTGCTGTTCACCTTTGAATGGTTATAACTTTTATATTTAGGGCCATAGGCTTAAAAATTTTGGTGAGCATATTTTCCCTGAATTATGTTGCTTGTGTGTACCACTATTGTTTAGGTCTAGGCCTTTGTTCTTGACTTATTTGCTAATGTTTTGGAATAAACAGTTTTCTTTGTTCAATTTTCCAAAAATTTATTGTCAAGATAAAAATTAATAAGTTTTTGTTAAGTAACTATACTTGTTAATAATCATCTTTAGGTTTACAGCACAAATCTTCAATTGTTCAAGCCAACACCCCTTAAATCCACATTAATTTCTTTTCGGTATATGGGTCATTCCAAAAATAAGTGAACTCGAGATCAAAAAATTTAAACTTTCTTTTTTTTTTTTTCTAAAGTGTTATCATACGAGATGAGAATGTCTGAGGAAAAACCTGTTGTTCGGGTGCTCCTACGCCATTATTGGAAAAAAAAGGGTTGAATGCGACAGCTGCCGCAAAGGAAATTTGTAGTGTAGAAAGTGACGGAACAGTGCACCCTGTAACAGCAGGAAAGTGGTTCCAACACTTCCGGTCCGGAGACAGAGAGCTCATTGACAAATTGAGGTGTGGGAGACCAGTCACCATCAACATCGAAGCACTGTGTGTAGCTGTCAAACAGCACTTTGGAACCAGCACGCGACAATTAGCAAAGAAGGTCCATGCATCAGAAACCACCATCGTTTTCACTCCAGTCATTCGCGAATGGTTCCCCATGAGTTGAGCCCAAAGCAAGCTAAGGAGCGTGTCATTCTGTTGAGAACATAGCCCACTGGAAAGAAGAGGCCCTGAAACGATTTAGTCATGTGACCAAAAGGGTCTCAGCTTCCCTGCTCTGAAGTCTTGAACACCATTAAATTATTTCTTCTAACACATTTTTGTGTTGAACTTAACTGTATAGTTGACAAATATGTACAATTAATGAACACCATTAGTCTGTTAGCGTGTTGCTGTGAAGTTGTTCATATTTTATTATTGTGATTTTCTTTCAAAAAAAAAAACAACAAAAAAAAAACAAAACGAATTACCACTTGTAAAAACATATAACGTTCATTTACCACTGCAACAGAAAACAAGAAAGATGACACCGAATTTTCGGGTGTAATAAGCACGTCTTTTCAATCCGTTCTGACGCAAATTAAATTTATCAAAGCTATTCAAAGTCAATGGAACCGGCATGAAAAACAATAGTATCTGACGGAAGAAATAAGTTTTTAAATCAGGTTTTTAATCCCTAAGATATTGCTGTAAATGGAATCGTGAGCTTACGAACTCTTAGAAACAGAGATGTCGACAAAAATAAGATGTGACTTTACGTCCCATGGTGGGAAAGCCATGCATTATTTTGTGAAGAAAGTATTCTCAAAAGGTTTTTCCATATGAGTGGTATCGGTCCAAGAAAAAAAAAATTAGTCGAGTTATCAGGAGCCCAGATTTTGCTACAAATGCACCAGAAGCAGAAATTAACACTTATGCCCCCTGGTGGCCAAACGATTCTTTACCAAACATTAGAAATTATGTGAAATTTTTTTCCATCAGGTCTTATATGCGATAGAAGAATTTTTCAAATCGGAGTTTTAGAAGCAGAAATAATGCAGAAAACGCAATTTACCTTTGTGCTCCCTAGCGGAAAGTCTATGATTTACTTGTAAATTTTGAATTTATAGGTAAAACATTTTGCATCGGAAACACTATCCAACAAAGAAGAAATTTTTCAAATCGGACTCTTAGAAATAGAGATATTGACAAAAATAAGATATACATCTACACCCCTGGCGTAGAAACCATGCCTTATTTTAAGAAGAAAATATTTCTAAAGGTTTGTCAACATGAGTAGTATCGGTCTACAAACGACGTTTTTTTTCAATCTAGAATTTAGAAGCTCATATTTTGCTGCAAATACATCAGAAGCGGAAATTAAGATTTACGCCCCTGGTGGCCAAACCATTTTTTTACAAAAATTAGAAATTATGTGCAAAGGATTTCCCATCAGGAGCTGTATCCGGTGCAGAAAGACTTCTTCAAATCGGAGATTTAGAAGCAGAGATATAGGGGGAACACAATTTACCTCTACATTCCCTAGTGGAAAGTCTATGAATTACTTGAAAATTTTGAAATTATATGAAAAAATGTCACACTGAAAACACTATCCAACAAGGAATTTTTCAAATCGGACTCCTAGAAGTAGAGATATTCACAAAAATAAGATATAATCTACACCCCCTGGCGGAGAAACTGTGGAATATTTTAAGAAGAAAATGTTCCGAAAAGGTTTATTGATGTGAGTGGCATCAGTTCACGAAATAATTTTTTCAATCGATATTTTTATGCTTGAACGAGATGCTGTCTGTCACTTGCACCTTGCAACACTCTGTATATAGGAAATCCACTTCTGTACCTACATTGATCCTGACTTCTTCAGCTATAAACTCTCCTCAATCACTTTCCTTCTACGCAGAGCCATCATGCATTCATCTAGTTTCAGCAGACGTAAATGTGAAATTAGCAAAATATTCAACATCGCCCTTGACCATGGCTTTCCCACCTTTATCATAAAAAAAGCTCATGCATGCATGCATGCATGTATGCATGCATGTATGTATGTGTGTGTGTGTGTGTGTGTGTGTGTGTGTGTGTGTGTGTGTGTGTGTGTGTGTGTGCGTGCGTGCGTGCGCGTGCGTGCGTGTGTGCGTGCGTGCGTGCGTGCTCCAGCAGCTGTTCCACTCCTTGAGCAGTGGCCTTCTATTGCTGAATGACCTTTTTATTAGTAATAGTTTGCAAACCTCAGACAAATCAAGACCTCCATTGATAGTTCTTCAAAAACCTCTCACAACATTTATATAAGCAAGGAAGTACAGAGTGAGCTAATAAATTTAAATAAGTGAAAGCCCTCAGCTTCAAATCAAAAGTTCAAAAATACTTCATTGTGTCTAGAAAATACCTCCAGGAGAAATGCAGCATAAAGTGAGACTATCCTTCATGATATGGCTTTTTTAATCTGAAAACTTGCGAAGCTACCAGCAGTGAAGCAAAACTTCTGAAAGTGGCAAAGATGCCTTTTGATGTCCATACCAGACTGCCTGGAAGATGATTGAAGCAGAAACACTCATAGAAATCAATAATGGAGACCTTGAAACATTTTGGAAAGAGGCTTCTGAAGTAAAGAATGTAATGAATGACACAAAATACACAAGGAGATAACAAAAGTAGTTAAAGCTTGTCTTTCATTGCCACATGGTAATGTCAGTATTGAGAGAGGCTTTTAAACATCTGGACATGTGATTATAGAGCAGATAGCTGCTATGAAAGAAAGAGCTTTGAATGCATGACTGAATGAAGCCTTGAAGTTTTATGGCAATAAACCTGCTTATATTCCAACTATAAAAGAGCTCATTGCGTATGGAAGAAATGTTAGAAGTATCATAAGTATTTGGAGGAAACCAAGCTGAGAGTAAAGAGACTTACAGAAGGCGAGAGAGGAGAGGAGAGGAGAGGAGAGGAGAGAGAAAGAGAGCGTGAGTGAGTGAGTGAAAAAAAGGCTTTTTTGGTAACATGAAGAAAAAAAATTTGAATACTAAAAGAAAAATCCAGAAAAGAATGAAGGTGTGTGTGTGTGTGTGTGTGTGTGTGTGAGAGAGAGAGAGAGAGAGAGAGAGAGAGAGAGCGGGGGGGGGGGGAGAGCGAGAAACTCTTGAGCAAACATGTATTACATCTGCACTGAAAAGAAAAAGCTGTGGAGAATTGTGGGTAGCTCAGGGGTTATTGAAAGTACATACATACATAAATATCACTAAGCTGTTCTCCGAGATTCAGAGGTTAGCTCCAAAAAGAAATACAAACTACCAGATATTTTTACTTACTGTTGTCATATCAAACTTCTCCATTTACAGTGATCTTGACATAAAACTTGGGCTTCACTGATATCCATTATGCGCCATACACAAGATCTTTTATACTTCATACTCATAATCTTTTTCTCATGCAGGCACTCCGGAATCTGATCCACCCATGTCTTTCTTGGCATTCCTCTGCCTTTCCTTCCTGCCACTTGGGCTAAAAAGATTTTCTTAGTAAGCATCTGATCACTCATTCTTTCAACATAGCCAAACCACCAAAGCATATTGGTCTCCACCTTGCAGACAACATTTTGCTTCACATCACACAACTGCAACACATCTTCATTCCTCCTCACACAATTAGACCGTGCCTTGCCACAAACCCCCTGTAAGTAACGCATTTCTCCAGCACACAAACGACTGCTATGTTTTATCTGTAGTACCCAGGTTTCACTGCCATATATTAGCGTAGGAACAATTACAGTTTCATACACAGCCATGCGGGACTCTCTAGAGAACCCATCATTCCTGTGAAAATCTCCCAGAGCAACTATGACTTTCAATGAAGAATTACCTCGCCTACTAATTTCACCATCCAATTTGTTCTCTCTGTCAACCATGCTTCCTAAATACACAAACTCACTCACTTGGTCAATCACAGTGCCATTTAGACATACATTACATTCAGTGCTATCAGTTCCCCTCTCAAAAACCATAACTTTGGTTTTTTCCTTATTTATACTCAGTTTGAATTTCATGCAAACTTCGTACATCCGAGTCAACATACTCTGCAACTCACTTTTGCTCTCTGCCAACAGGACAGTGTCATCAGTATACAGCAATCTGCACACATGGATATCACCAAGACATAAACCACTATCATCTATTTTGGCTTCACGCATGCATGTGTCCATAAATATATGTATTAAACAGCCATGGTGACATTACACAACCTTGTCTAACTCCTGCACCAATAGAAATCCATTTTGATAAAACACCATTCACTCGTACACAAGCTCTACTACGAGCATACATGGCTTTTACACTATTAAGTAGATTCCCAGTAACACCATATTCATTCAGTACCTTCCACAAAAGTGTCCTATTTACTCGTTCGTAAGCTTTCTCTAAATCTATGATGGCAGCAAAAGCTTTCTTACCAACAGCCAGATACTATTCAATCATTGTGCGTAATGCAAAAATCTGGTTAGTGCAGCCACCAGGCATAAAACCACTCTGAACATCCCACACTTTCAATGATGTAAGACCCTGTACTTTTTCAATAACAACCTTACCAAACACTTTCCCTGGCACACTTAGTAAGCTAATACCACAATAGTTCTTGCATTCAGTCTAATAACCTTTTCTCTTATACAAGGGAACAATAATAGCATCCTTCCAATCCTGAGGGACCATTCCTAACTCCCAGCACAACTGGCAAATTTCAGTTAACCAGTCAATTAGAGAGTCACCACCATATTTCAACATCTCTGCAGTTATGCCATCAGCTCCTGGAGCTTTGCCATTCTGAAGAGATTTTAGAGCTTTACCCACTTCTTCTCTTGTGATCCCTCCTGTGCTTCCATCCCTCACTGTGACATCATCTGCATCTGTATCAGAATCATCTTTGCTTTCCTGATCTAATAACTCACAGAAGTATTCACCCCATCTTTCACTTAACTAATTGCACTCCCATATCATTTCCCCGATCTCATTCTTCACACAACGTACAACTTTGTTTCCCCTATTTTATCTGAGTCTCATGTACTTCCAGAAAGACTTCCTATCTTTCCAAAAAGCCCAGTTCATGTCTTTCCCTTTCTTATCTTTTGCCTTACTCTGGCGAACCAGCTTAGCAGCTTCACGCTTCTTTGAGCGATATTAATCCACAGAGACTCTACCTTGCAACATCCCTAAATAGGCTTCCTTCTTTCTCTTTACTGCCTCTTCAATCTCACTATTCCACCAAGCATCACCTCTATTGTTACCGACTATTGTGGTGCCACAGACTTCTTTAGCAGCAGTGACAACACAGTTCTTATAACTTTCCCACTTCTTTTCTACATCCCTCTCACCAGACTTCAGCTCCTTCAGTTGGTCTCTGAGTAAGTCAGAATAACGCTGATGGTCTTCAAGGAGCCTGTCAACCTTTATTATTTCTATCCTGGGTCTATTCCTTTTCCTCCAACCAACATCAAGTTTCACTTGTGACACTACCAAGTAATGATCAGAACCAACATCCACACCTCTCGTCACACGGGTGTCAACAACTAAGTGTTTCAGACGCTGATCGTAGACAACAAAATCTATCGCACTCTTTTGACCAAGAGTATGATTTTCCCAAGTATTTGTGTGGGTATACTTGTGGTTGAAAAATGTGTTAGATACACTCAAACCATTCTCAATGCAGAGTTCAATTAATCTTTCACCATTACCATTCACACAAGGATCATTAAACTTACCCAGAACATTGTCAGAAGTTGCATTCTGCACACCTACTCTAGCATTGAAATCCCCTGCTATTATAACTTTTTCTTTAGCACCAAACTGGCTCAAAGCAGCTTTTAGCTCATTCCAGAAATCTTCCTTCTGATCAGAAGGTTCAGAGTAGCAAGGAGCATACACTACAACAATTACGATTCTCTGAAGTTTCACTTTCAAACGAATCCAGAGAATTCTCTCACTTACGCAACTATAGTGAATTAAGTTGTTCATCTTTTCACTTAAAATCACACCTACACCAGCCTGTCCTCTCACATTATCCAATACTCCAGACCACACACGCACTGTGCCATTCACTTCTTCTACTCCAATTTCCTTCTTTTTGGTTTCACTTACACACAACACATCCAGTCTATACTTATTCATCTCCTCAACCACCTCATTGATCTTTCCATTTATACCTCTAGTATTCCGTACACCATTCTTACATTCACTCAGCCGAAATCTCTTTCTCATACGCTGTTTAGAAAGTCCAGGTCGATTCCGTGGTGGACCATCCTTCTCAAGTGTGGTAGGTCCGCCATATCCCACACTTAAAGACCGGATATTGATTTCTTTTTGTCTTTTTAATCAGGTAAGTACATCAGTGTGGGAGATTAGCTCACAGCTGAGGGTTCCAGTTGGTCATTCAACCTAAGGATTCTGGAACAAAACCCAGTGAGTTAGGGTGTTTTCGCCAATGTCACACAGAACTAGCTGGCACCTCTCCAAGATCCACAGAGGCCCTATTTGCTGTTGCATGTGCCATTGTTACCACAGAGCGCCCCGAGGAGGCAAACCCTAAAGTTTTAAAACTAAAAGAGAGCAAGACCAATAAAGAAGCATACAAGCAAAAACATAGGGGGCAAAGTATATTCTTGAATAACTTCAATTTTGGAGAGGTCTGCCAAGAAAAAAAAAAAGTAAAATAGTAAACGGGTCAATCACATAACTGTTGAAAGTTAAATGTGATATGTAATATGTAAAAGTACTCAGTATATTTTTGTATTTTGACTATAAATAAAAATTAACCATATGCCATCTAGGGTCAAATAAAAAAACAACTTATTTTTGGTTATTTAATATGGCTTATTAAAATAAGGCTTTTATCGATTATGAAAAAAGCCTTTGATTTGGTGAAACCATCAGCAGTTACAATGGCTCTGAAATCCTGCGGTATTGAAGATGCGTACATTAATATTATTAATAACATCTATGAAAATGCAAGTGCAAAGATTCGGCTGTTTGAAAATACAACACACATAAAAATTGGAAAAGGAGTGAAACAAGGTGACACCATATCTCCGAAGCTCTTTAATGCCACATTGGAAAATGTCTTTCAATCACTGAACTGGGAAAACAAAGGGATAAAGATTAATGGAGATTATCTAACCCACCTTCGTTTTGCTGATGACATAGTCATTTTTGCAACTACCCCATCAGAGCTGCAGAGTATGATCCAGGAACTTGCTGACAAGAGTAAAGAAATGGGATTAAAAATGAACTTTCAGAAAACAAAAGTGATGTTCAATGCTTTTACAAGAAATGAAGATTTATTGATTGATGGAGAAAAGCTGGAGATAACAGACACGTACGTTTATCTTGGACAGCAGATATCAAGTCAGGGTCACATTGATGAAGAAATTAATCGGCGTACAAAACTTGCCTGGAGAGCTTTTGGAAGAAACGGCATAATTTTCAAGAGCAATATGCCATTATGTCTTAAAAAAAAAAAAGTGTTTGATCAATGCATCCTTCCAGTGCTTACGTATGGTGCAGAGACGTGGGCCTTAACTAAAAAAGACATACAAAGGCTGCAGACAACTCAAAGCAGCATGGAGAGGTGCATGCTTGGTGTAACCAGGAGAGATAAGAAGAGGAACTCGTGGATCCGAAAAATGACAAGAGTGGAAGACATCATGATCAGAGTTAAATCCCTGAAATGGCAATGTGCTGGACATACTGCCAGAAGAACAGACCATCGATGGACAGCCAAAATTTTAGATTGGATTCCAAGGGAAAGGAAAAGACCCAAAAGAAGACCACATGGAAGATGGGTGGATGAAATTTGAAAGTATGCGGGAGTGACATGGAGGAGACTGACACAAGACAGACCGTTGTGAAGGAAACTTGGGGAGACCTTCGTCCAGCAGTGGATTGATAATGGTTGACAATGATGATGATGAATGATTAAAATAAGTGCCTAAAAGTGCTTTTTTTTTTTACATTTTAAGTGGCAATTTTTTCTCCCCATAGTTTTATGTGGTTCCTTTTAACCCTGAAGTTTCTAAAATAGGCCTAAATATGGAGTATGAGCCCTGCTCAAGCTATGTATGAAATGCTTAATCCCTTATTGGTTTGTTATTGTTTTGTTATTGAACTTTCAGAGCATGTTTTTTATATACAGGGTGTCCAAGAATTATTGGACACATTACAAAATTATATAAAACAAAACATCAAACAGATAGAAAGAAACTGACTGTACTAACTCACAATGTAACTACACAAGTTAATAAATTTCGATGTGAGATCCCTTGGTTGTTCGTAGTACATCCAAGCGATACTCAATTTCATGCCATGTGTTGGCAAGCATCTGAGGAGTTATGGAATTAATAGCAGCTGTGATACGCTGCTTCAGTTCCTGCAAATCAGTACAAAGCATCTGATAGGCACGATCCTTCACATAACCCCACATGAAATAATCCAATGGAGTTAGATCTGGAGAGCAATTAGGCCACGGAATGGGACCACCATGCCCAATCCATCTGTTGGGGAAGTGCTCGTTTAGGCACTTACGTACACATATTGACCCATGCAGGGCGGCGCCGTCTTGTTGGAAAACTATGTCATATTTTTTTATCTGAAGTATAGCGAATTTTTCTAGCATATCCAAGTAAATGTCACCATTTATTGTTTTTTTGCAGAAGAAGAAAGGGCCAATCACTTCTCTTTTTGATAGGGCGCACCACACATTAACTTTTGGAGAATCGCGTTCCAGTTCAATAGCAGCACGAGGTGGTTCACTGCCCCATATCCTACAGTTGTGACGATTCACAATACCGGATACATGAAATGTTGATTCATCACTAAAAATTACAGTACTGAGAAAGTTTTCATCGTTTTCCACTTGATTCAGCGAAATCGTATCGCAGACTGTGATCATTTACATGCATCTTTTGCAATATTTGAATTTTATAAGCATAAAATTTTAATTTCTTGTGCAAGATATCGCAAACTGTCTATTTCAGAATGCACAGTTCTCTGCTTGCTTTATGAACGGATTTCCTGGGGCTTCGTCAGAAACTTTCATTAACTTGGTCAACTGTCTCACCGCTGACACTAGGCCTAGCGGCTCCTCCACGATGTTCCACATTACCAGTTTCTTTAAACTGTCTCATCCACCGCTGAATTCGTTGACAGAGGATTGCAACTATACTCTAAACGGTACCGTCTTTTAACTTGAATGACAGACTTTAATTCCGCAAGCCAATAACACACACATCGCCTTCTGCTGTACGGATGACATGACTACTGATTGCACATTTCTCATACATTCCTCCTCAGGCCACACCTTGTGCCATCTATCGGATTCTGGGAATAACAATTCTGCAAAACAAAAATATAGGAACCGTTATATCGTTCAATTTTCGCTAAGTTGCGATGAACATACTTTTTACGTGGCTACGATATTCAAATTCGGTTGACATTAAATGTCTGTAAATACTGTTTCACACGTTATACAAGTTCAGCTATCGGGAGTTTGCAAAAGGACATTAACGTAGTATTGGCAATTGAAGTCAAGTATAATATAATAAGTATCTATACTTACAATATTTATAGTGGCTGTAGGTGCTTCATATGTGCGTCATCCAAGACTGTGAATTCTTTCAATTGTGAAGTTAAAATTCATGATATTGTAAAATCTGCGCCAGATAAAATTAAACAAGATGATTTTTTCACAATGCAAAAAAATCCTTTAACATCGATGAAATAAGAAACTGAATTAAAACCTTGTTGAATTTTTTAAAAACGAACTACAATCCTGAAGAGGAGACTATCTTGACCGCGAAGTATCCTGATACATAATGAAAACCAAAGATGAATTATACTTTTGCCAAAACCTCAAAAATAAACAATCTTGAAAAAGAAAATACAAACATACAAATCTCCCGAATGCGAAGCACCAAACTAGTTTCTGCTACAATTTATAGCCATCATCAGTGGTAGGTGCACGGACAATAGGATCACCGCACTCACTCGCTCAGGTATGCAGCCTAACCCCAATGTATGTTCAGCCCTGTCGTGTAGATATTTGCGCATCATGATTTAGGTTCAACTGCACATATCAATGGTGTCGCCATCTGTAGTCAAACAAAAATATACTAGTAGCTTTTACGTAGAAATATTCAACTGTATTTTTTTAAGTAATATTTGATGTCACATATTTTTTGTTAATATTTTTCCTCTTGAAATGTTTCCTCTCCTGTTCAATAAGGTACCTCCATGCAAAGTGAAGCTCCACTGGACTATTAACGTTACAGTTGTATCTTTTGGTTTTCTCAATGACTACAGCCTCGGAGGTTAGAATCTGGGCATGTGATCTATGTGATGTTAGAATTTTTGTGTTAGTCCAATCAGGAGTTACATGATTATTGATACAATGTTGTATTAATGAAGTTTTTCATCTTTTCTTGTCCAGTTCGTAATATGTTCATTTAATCTAGTCAAAAATCTTCTACGCGTACTTCCGATATATACTTTGTCTTTTTGGTTATCATCCGTAACTGTTGGAATGACATAAACTCCAGATTTATTTAGAATTGATCTATTATTAGTAGTAGTAAGTATGCTTCCATTGTCAATAACTGTTTCTGCGATGTTAATATTGTTGTTGTAACATTCTTTTTTAAAATAGTACTAATAGGAGGTAAGTATGGAAATTTTCCATAATATTGCTGTATTTCTTTTTTAATGTTATTATCGAAACGATGTATATTGGCCGTAATGTTGTTATATAAAGATTTGACTAATCCTTTACTATAAACTAAGTGTGAAAAACTACGAACTGTACAATCAGTGTATACAGTATGAAGACAAGGACAACAAGATCAAGATTGAGTTTATAAAACTATATGCAATTTTGGACAGACAGCAAGAAAAGTGTAAACTAAAACACTTTCGTAAAATTGAAAATCTAATAAATGACAAGCACCAGAAAAACCATAGAATAGAGATTAATAATCAAAATCTTTATATTAATGAATCTAGTTTAGAACTATCAAATCTGCAAATGAAAGCACTAGAAAGAGGTATAAGGTTTGCGTATCGACAAAAAGTGCCAAAAACGGAATACCTCATTCCGCAAATTGAGAACGTCATCCAAAGATTGCCTAATGCAAATAAAAATCCTACAAGATTTAAAATGGTCCGTGCTATCAACAACATGTACAACACCAATGAAAATACAAGAATCACATATGAGCGCGAAGCCCTAATGGAGTTGAGAAATAACCCTGTTATAAAGTGTATTATGGCGGACAAATCTAAGCAGATTGTCATCTTAAATACAGATGAATATAATAACAAGATGACAGAAGCAATCAATAAGTTGAATGCCATCATAGTCAATAAGGACCCAGTTGACAGTATAATTAGGAACTTGGCTAATATAAAAAATCACAGTGACTTACCTACAATTATTAAAAGCAAATGTATTCCACCAGTAGGTGCTTGTAAACCAAATATTTTTGGTAAAATAAAAACACATAAGACTGGCGAACCTATTAGGCCTATTGGTAATAAGAATTTATCTCCTACTATTAACTTAGAGAGAGCACTATTTAACTACATCAAACCATTCTACAATAGCCATGAAGCCAGTATTACTAATGCTACAGAAGTTACCAACAAGTTAAAAACAATTAAAACCTCCAATTTCACAATGGCCAGTTTAGATGTCATCTCTTTATATCCCAATACTCCAACAGATGTCGCTATTGACTTAATTAATTCCAGATTGGATGAAGAAAATCTTACTGATAAAGTCAGAAACAGTATTGTATCTGCATTATCTTTTGTAGCAAATAATAATTATTTCACATTTAATGGGATAATTTATAAACAGCAATATGGCGCCCCTATGGGGTCCGCAATTTCAGGGCTACTGGCCGAAGTCGTTCTGCAAGATATTGAAAACTGTATATTAGATCATTCTAATATATACTTACCATATGTATATCTCCGATATGTAGATGATATTTTACTGTTTTGGCAGCACTCCAATCTTGAAATGGATAATTTCATTGCTAAATTTAACAATTGTTATCAATCTATACAGGTTAGTAAAGAAATTGAGGTTAATGGCCAGCTAAACTTCTTGGATATATCTATACAAAAGGATAACGGAATTATAGAATATTCTGTATACCGGAAGCCATCATATGTACAGGCAATTATCCCAAGAGATTCTACACACCCTTGGAAATACAAGACTGCAGCATTCCGCTTTTATATTAAAAGAGCAATGACACACTCATCCAATAAAGAATTGGAGATCAAAGAGCTAAAATGGATTGAAAAAACTGCATGAAGAATTTGGATATAGTAAAGGATTAGTCAAATCTTTATATAACAACATTACGGCCAATATACATCGTTTCGATAATAACATTAAAAAAGAAATACAGCAATATTATGGAAAATTTCCATACTTACCTCCTATTAGTACTATTTTAAAAAAAGAATGTTACAACAACAATATTAACATCGCAGAAACAGTTATTGACAATGGAAGCATACTTACTACTACTAATAATAGATCAATTCTAAATAAATCTGGAGTTTATGTCATTCCAACAGTTACGGATGATAACCAAAAAGACAAAGTATATATCGGAAGTACGCGTAGAAGATTTTTGACTAGATTAAATGAACATATTACGAACTGGACAAGAAAAGATGAAAAAACTTCATTAATACAACATTGTATCAATAATCATGTAACTCCTGATTGGACTAACACAAAAATTCTAACATCACATAGATCACATGCCCAGATTCTAACCTCCGAGGCTGTAGTCATTGAGAAAACCAAAAGATACAACTGTAACGTTAATAGTCCAGTGGAGCTTCACTTTGCATGGAGGTACCTTATTGAACAGGAGAGGAAACATTTCAAGAGGAAAAATATTAACAAAAAATATGTGACATCAAATATTACTTAAAAAAATACAGTTGAATATTTCTACGTAAAAGCTACTAGTATATTTTTGTTTGACTACAGATGGCGACACCATTGATATGTGCAGTTGAACCTAAATCATGATGCGCAAATATCTACACGACAGGGCTGAACATACATTGGGGTTAGGCTGCATACCTGAGCGAGTGAGTGCGGTGATCCTATTGTCCGTGCACCTACCACTGATGATGGCTATAAATTGTAGCAGAAACTAGTTTGGTGCTTCGCATTCGGGAGATTTGTATGTTTGTATTTTCTTTTTCAAGATTGTTTATTTTTGAGGTTTTGGCAAAAGTATAATTCATCTTTGGTTTTCATTATGTATCAGGATACTTCGCGGTCAAGATAGTCTCCTCTTCAGGATTGTAGTTCGTTTTTAAAAAATTCAACAAGGTTTTAATTCAGTTTCTTATTTCATCGATGTTAAAGGATTTTTTTGCATTGTGAAAAAATCATCTTGTTTAATTTTATCTGGCGCAGATTTTACAATATCATGAATTTTAACTTCACAATTGAAAGAATTCACTGTCTTGGATGACGCACATATGAAGCACCTACAGCCACTATAAATATTGTAAGTATAGATACTTATTATTATTATACTTGACTTCAATTGCCAATACTACGTTAATGTCCTTTTGCAAACTCCCGATAGCTGAACTTGTATAACGTGTGAAACAGTATTTACAGACATTTAATGTCAACCGAATTTGAATATAGGAACCGTGTTAGTAATACATGACAGAAAAACAGACAATGCTCAGTTTTTTTTTGTACATAATTTTGTAATGTGTCCAATAATTCTCGAACACCCTATATATATATATTATATATATATATATATAGCAAAAAACCAACAAGAAGTTAAAACCAAAAAACTTTTTATTTTTTTTAAATGTCTTACAGTTTTGCTTTTTGTAGTGTATATGTATGTATGTGTGTATATATATATATATATATATATATATATATATATATATATATATATATATCATCAGTGCATCAAAGTTTTATGCTCTGTAAACAATATTTTGATTTAATAGGTTTCTTGTGTCCTGTACACACTCCAGATGGTTCACCTTGTGGTCTTTTGCTTCACTTAACGGCAATGTGTGAGGTAATTATTATTTATTTTTTTTTCTGTGTTTTGCATGTGCGTTCTAAAAGTACTGGAATTACAGCTCCACGTTTAGTGCAGAGTGTGGAACATAGGAGTTCTATTTATAGATTGAAAGCTGCAGAATTTCTCAAGATTGTCAGTTTCAAGTATAAACCTGCTTTTATTTGTGTTTATTCTGTTGAGCATTTTTGTGGTTTAGGGGCTTGGTAAGAGTTTGCAGTGGTTAATGTGAATGTGTGTGCATCAAGCTTTGTTAAAATCTTGCAAATCACTTGTGAAACTTTCAAAATGTTGTAAGCAGCATTTAGAGAAACTATGAAAAATTTATGAAAAGGTTAAACATTGATGGATAATGGTTAACATTGAGTTTTGTCCCAGAATCCGTAGGTTGAATGACCAATTGGAACTGTCATCCGTGAGCTAATCCCCCACACTGATGTACATACCTGATTAAAAAGACAAAAAGAAATCATAAACTGATTCAAATGTGGGATATGGTGGATCTACCTCATTTGAGAAAGATGGTCCACCACTGTATCGACCTGGAACTGGTAAAAAGCAAATCGGGAAAAGATCTCGGCTGAGTGAGTGTAAGATTGGTGTATAGAATAGTAGAGGTATAAGTGGCAAGATGAATGAAGTGATTGAGGAGATGAATAAGTATAGATTAGATGTGCTGTGTGTAAGGGAAACCGAAACGAAGGAAATTGGTGAAGTGAATGGAAATATGAGTGTGTGGTCTAGAGTATTGGATAATGTGAGAGGACAGGCTGGTGTAGGTGTGATTTTAAGAGAAAAGATGAACAACTTGATTCACTATAGTTGCATTAGTGAGAGAATTTGAATTTGTTTGAAAGTGAAACTTCAGAGAATGGTATTTGTTGTAGTGTATGCTCCTTGGGACTTGGAACCTTCTAATAGGAAGGAAGATATCTGGAATGAGCTAAATGCTGCTTTGAGCCAGTTCAGAACTAAAGAGAAAGTTATAATAGCAGGGGATTTCAGTGCTGGAGTAGGCGTGCAGAATGCAATTTCTGACAATGTTCTGGGTAAGTTTAATGATCCTTATGTGAATGGTAATGGTGAAAGATTAATTGAACTCTGCATTGAGAATGGTTTGTATGTATCTAATATGTTTTTAAACCACAAGTACATCCACATGTATACTTGGGAAAATCGTACTCTTCACCAAAAGAGTGTGATAAGATTTTGTTGTCTATAATCAGCATCTGAAACACTTAGTTGTTGACACTCGTGTGATGAGAGGTGCAGATGTTGGTTCTGATCATTACTTGGTAGTGTCATGAGTGAAACTGAATGTTGGTTGGAGGAAAAGGAATAGAAAGAGGCCCAGGATGGAAAGAATAAAGGTTGAAAGGCTCCCTGAAAATCATCGGCATTATTCTGACGTACTCAGAGAATGACTGAAGGAGCTGAAGTCTTGTGAGAGGAATGAAGAAAAGAAATGAGAATGTTTTAAGAACTGTGTTGTCACTGCTGCTGAAGATGTCTGTGGCGCCACAATAGTGGGTAACAATAGAGGTGATGGTTGGTGGAATAGTAAGATTGAAGAGGCAGTAAAGAGAAAGAAGGAAGCCTATTTGGGGATGTTGCAAAGTAGAGTTTCTGTGGATGAATATCGTTGTAAGAAGCGTAAAGTCACTAAGCTGGTTCGCCAGAGTAAGGAGAAGATGGAAAGGAATGAATTGGGTTTTTGGAAAGATAGGAAGACTTTCTGGAAGCACATGAGGCTCAGGAAAAATAGGGGAAATAAGGTTATTAGTTGTGTGAAGAATAGGATTGTGGAAATGATATGGAAACCCAATGAGTTAAGTGAAAGATGGGGTGAATACTTCTGTGACTTATTAGATCAGGAAAGCAAAGATGATTCTTAGGCAGAAGCAGATAATGTCACAGTGATGGAGGGAAGCACAGGAGGGATCTCAAGAGAAGAGGTGTGTCAAGCTCTTAAATCTCTTTAGAATGGTAAGGCTCTGGGAGTTGATGGCATAACTGCTGAGATGTTGAAATATGGTGGTGACTCTGTAATTCACTAGTTAACTGAAATTTGCCAGTTGTGCTGGGAGTTAGGAATGTTCCCTCAGGATTGGAAGGATGCTGTCATTGTTCCCTTGTTAAGCAAAAAGGTGATCAGATTGACTTCAAGAACTATCATGTATTAGCCTGCTGAGTGTGCCAGGGAAAGTGTTCGGTAAGGTCTTTATTGAAAAAGTACGGGGTCTTGCATCAGAGAAAGTGTGAGATGTTCAGAATGGGCGCCGTGGCGAAACAGCTCAGGTCAAAAAGGTGCATGACAAAACAGCGATGCGACGCCTGGTAAAGGCTGTACCAACCAAATTTTTGCATTATGCATGATGAGTGAAAAGTTTCTGGCTGTTGGTAAGAATGTTTTTGCTGCATGCCTAGATTTAGAGAAAGCTTACAACTGAATAAATAGTGCACTTTTGTTGAAGGTTTTGAATGAATATGGTGTTACTGGGAGTATACTTTAATAGTGTAAAAGCCATGTATGCTGGCAGTAGAGCTTGTGACGAGTGAATGGTGTTTTATCAAAATGGGTTTCTATTATGCTGGAGTCAGACAAGGTTGTGTAATGTTACCATGGCTGTTTAATATATTTATGGATGTGTGCATGCATAATGCCAAGATGAACAATACTGGTTTATGTCTTGGTGATATCAGTGTGTGCAGATTGCTGTATGCTGATGACACTGTCCTGTTGGCAGAGAGCAAAAGTGAGTTGCAGAGTATGTTGTCCCGGATATACAAAGTTTGCATGAAATTCCATCATCATCATCATCATACCACTAAGCTATCCTCTGAGATTCAGAGGTTAGCTCCAAAAAGAAATGCAAACTACCAGATATTTTTACTTGCTGTTGTCGTATCAAACTTATCCATTTACAGCTGAGTATAAATAAGGGGAAAACCAAAGTTATGGTTTTTGAGAGAGGAACTGGTAGTACTGAATGTAATATAAGTCTAAATGGCACAGTGATTACCAGGTGAGTGAGTTTGGGTATTTAGGAAACATGTTTGACAGAGAACAAATTGGATGGTGAAATTAGTAGGTGAGTGAATTCATCATTGAAAGTCATGACTGCTTTGGGAGGTTTTCACAGGAATGATGGGTTCTCAAGAAAGTCCTGGATGGCTGTATATGAGAGTAATTGTTCCTACTCTGATGTATAGCAGTGAAACTTGGATACTGCAGAAGAAACATAGGCATTGTTTGTGTGCTGGAGAAATGCGTTACTTAAGGGGGTGGGGTTGATTGTGTGAGGAATGAAGATGTGTTGCAGTTGTGTGATGTGAAGCAAAATGTGTTAGCAAGGTGGAGACTAATATGCTTCGGTGCTTTGGCCACATTAAAAGAATGAGTGACGAGATGCTTACTAAGAAAATCATTTTAGCCCAAGTGGCAGGAAGGAAAGGCAGAGAAAGGCCAAGATAGTCGATTACACAACAAAAGGACAAATGTCAAATGGGCGCCGTGGCGAAACAGCTCAGGTCAAAAAGGTGCATGACAAAACAGCGATGCGACAGGAAGGGCACTGCAAGAGAAGGGCGCATGACTACGAGACTATTGATTCATTAAACTCGGAGAACTATTTAATCAATTTGCAAGAAACTTTAAGAAGATTTAAATTTCCAAATTGCTTATTTCATTGTATGAATCAAATCCCAACTAAAAGCTAATGTTAATTTTTTTTGTACTTCAATAACCCACAGGGAGTACGTTCAAAAAGATATTATTTCCAAAATGGCCCATGTGGGCTTCGTGCAAATTACTTATTTCTGTGTGTATTTAAATCCCAATTTAGCGCAGATGTGATATTGTTTGTACTGAAATGCAACTTATACAGAAAGCTTTCTAAGTGATGTTATTTTTAAAAAGGCCCCAGGGGCCCTTTGAGTAAATTGCTTATTTCTTTGTGTACTCAAATCCTAATTGAAATCAGACGTGACATTTTTCTACTCCAAATGCATCCTATAGAAAAGTTTTAAGCATATAAGTGCGAAACCTGTCCATATTTATTATTGTGTAGCATAAAATTTATGTCTCAAAAACATCCAGTTACTGTAACCGTTTTGTCTTTTGTAGTGCATTACAAAACAACTGAAGTCTGGCATACAATTTTTTTTAGCAGTTTTTCAGCACTTCCAATTTTCAGGCTGGTTCATACGAGTTTAGGGCAACTGGCCACAGAAGTTTAAGGGAAGGAGGGGAGGGTGTTCTATGTAAGCCAAGTAAAAATTGTACTTTAATTTGAGGAAATAAATTGCCGTGACCTAGTACATTTTTTAAAACCATAGTGTTCGACGAAACAAAGGAATTACTACATGACTCATGCTGTGTTCAGAAAAGGACAATATGGTGAAATTCTTTAATAACGCTGCACTTTTACTTAGGTGCTAAATATTTACATAGCATGTTGAGTTATTAATATTTCTTTTAATTAATTTATAGGCCCTACACCTAGGCCTTCTTAACAGTCTTAACAAGGCAAAAAAAGACTAATATCCAGGGCCTGGTGTAATAATTATTATTACTATTTTTGACAATCAGTAGCTCAACCCATGCCCAAGGACGAGTTGAACTAGTAAGAATTTCTTGCTCTGAAGAAAATGCTTTTCTTAAGAACAAGAAAATAAGAAAAAAAAAACGGGGTGGGGTTCCAGGGCCTTTTTGGTAATATCTTTTAGGCCATTTCCTCAGGCTGCAGTTGAACCACAAAAAAATTCATGTATGCATAAAATTTCGCTTTGAATGTATAAAGAAAGCAATTTCAGAAAAGGGTTCTGTAGCCTTTTTGGGAAAAACATCATTTAGACAGCCTTCTGTATAGATTTCACTTAGAGTACAAAAGCTAAGACGTCCGATTTCAGTTGGAATTATTTGAATACTCAAAGAAATACCGAATTCACTGAAAGAACCTTGGGGCCTGTCTGGAAATAACATTGTTTGGAAAGCCTTCTATATAGGATGAGACATCTGATTTCAGTTGGGATTTGAATACACAAAGAAATATGTAATTTGCTCAAAGGGACCCCGGTGCCATTTTTGGAAATAATATCTTTTAGAAATCTTGCAGTTAAAGTAGAAAAATATCATGTTCGTGGGTTTGCCCTTTTGTCGCATCACACTTTTGTCTTGCACCCTTTTGTCGTGATATGAAGGAAGTCGTGGGAGGAACAGATTCAGGAGTGTGTATGAGAAAAAGATTGAGTATGAAGTATAGAAGGTCTTGTGTATGATGGATGTCAGTGAAGCCCGAGTTGTATGCCATGATCACTGCAAATGAAGTTTGATACAGCAACAGTAAGTAAAAATTATCTGGTAGTTTATATTTCTTTGTGGAGCTTACCTCTGAATCTTAAAGAACAGCTTAGTGGTGTGTGTGTGTGTGTGTGTGTGTGTGTGTGTGTGTGTGTGTGTGTGTGTGTGTGTGTGTGTGTAATTGATTGAAAATGCCCTTCTCTCTAGGTGGCCGACTACTTCAAGACCAAATGATTCCACTGCCTATGTAAATGAAGTAATCAGAAGTGACAGACCATTGAATGTCAAGGAGGTGTTGAATGACACAGTTCCCACGCCCCATCATGAGATATTTCATTACTTTCGATTCATTACATTATAGTATACCTATACTAGTAATCCGAAGTTATTGGTGTAATGTAAAATTCCACTTTTACAAGCTTTCGCACATCAACTAGATGGCTTTTTCAAGGAAGGTAGACAGAAACTGCAACCTGAATAATAGAACGCTTTTAACAGTTTGAACGTGTTGACTTGGTTTTACTTATAAGTACGACGTAATATTCATTTAAAGGCACGGGGCATCATGTTGGCTGTGCCTGCGTCATCCTTGTAGTAAGAAAGCTGTGCTTGAACAACTGGCTCTGAGTTCGTGGCAATTCCAGAGAAACGCTACCATTGCAAGTATCACTGTTGGTAATGATCTCCAAGGTGTCGTGAATGGCTGTACATTTAGGGATAGTGTAGGTAGCTAATATGGGATGGTATAAATAAATTAGCTACCTACTCTACCCCTAAATGTACAGCCATTTGAGAAATCTTGGAGATCATTACCAACAGTGATAGTTGCAATAATAGCGTTTCTCTGGAGTTACCACGAATTCGAAGCCAGCTCTTCAAGTAAAGCCTTCTTCCTACCAGGATGCCACAGGCACAACCCACGTGATGCCTCATGCCTTTAAATGAATATTGCGTTGTATTTATTGCCAAGTCACTGCGTTCAAATGTTAAAGCGTTCTATTTGGTTGTCAGATAAGGTTTTTTTTTTTTTTTCCCAATTATTGGGATCCTTATTTTTCATGAAATTTTTTTCACAAATCAGTCAATGATATATTCTCCTTCATTGTTCACAACTTCTTGCCAACGTTCCACTAGGTTTTCAATGCCTCGACAGTAGAAATCCCCGCCGCGTTTTGACTCGAAGTCATCGAGCCACCGTTTCAGCTCAACGTCATTGTTAAATGATACCCCTCGCAGACTGTTGGAAAGCGACCGGAAAAGGTGATAATCTGAGGGCATTAGATCGGGGGAATACTGTGGGTGCTGTAGAACTTCCCAACCGAGATGTGGAATAGCAGTTTTGGTCAGATTAGCAACATGGGGATGAGCATTGTCGTGTTGAAGAAATGCACTGTGTCGTCGGTTGGGTCGTTTCAGCTGAATTGCCTCATTGAGCTAGTACATTTGCTGAACGTAAAGCTGTGCATTGATTGTGGTGTTCTTTTCAAGCAATTCATAGTGGATTACACCTTCCCAATCCTACCGAACACATATCATGGTCTTGCATGGATGCAGCTTGGCCTTGGCTCGAGGTGTTGCTTGCTTTTGAGAACTCAGCCATTCTTTCCTCTGCTTCACATTGACATAGAGACACCATTTTTCATTGCCAGTGAGGATGCGGTAAAGGAATCTGTATGTCGTATATCTGTGTCTCTTACTGTTTGCAGTTTCTATCTGCCTCCGGATGAGGACGTGAGAGTCTCTGTTCTGGAGAGCTTGGTTGATCAGCTGCCTTCACGCTTCATTCTACTGGGTGACTTCAATGCCCATCATCCTTTGTGGGGTAGTGTCAGCATCAGCACGAGAGGTCGTCGAATAGTCTCTTCTGTCCTCTACCTCTTTGTGCCTTTTTAACACCGGTGCTGACACTTACTTCCATGAGCCGACAAGATTTTTTAGTGCGATCGATTTGACCTAGGGATTGCCATCGATTATTGCTAATTGGTCGTGGATCAGGGTTTAAGCTGGCTCAAAAAACGCTGTAGCAAAAATGCTAAAATGGGGAAAAAAGTTGTAGCAAAATGCTAAAGAAAGTTAGCGGCTATTGTCACTCAAAAAATTGTTCGCTCTAACAATGCCTTGGACAGCAGTGGAAAACTAATTAGCTTGGAAGATACTAACATATTTAAAAGAAAACTGTATTGGGCAGTGTAAGTTTTTTTTGTCTAAAATCATGATTAAACAAGCATAAAATTCAAATCTGAAATTTGATTTTGTTAGTTACCATTGTCTTTGCATGAATGATTTGATTACTGACCAGTATGAATTGAATAAATAAAATGCCAATACTGTTACTATTAATAAAAATTTAATTTGTCAAGAGATGCACCGAAAACCTGGGTTACAACATTATAAGCTGCTTTCGCGATTGAACTTACTGTGTACCACATTTACCCGTATTTTAGGGTAACATTTATTAAAAAAAGACTAATGTATATATATATATAAAGGTATATAAGTGTAAATAAATTAAAAAAAATAAATCAGTCTTTGAGCATCAATAACCCTACACAATCCAAGTATTTCTAAAACCAGTTAAATTAAAAATGTTATTAATAGTAACAGTATATTCCTCAAGCCAACTATTATTTTAATTACAATATAAAATATTACCATTTCAGCCTTCTAAATATTTATTTTTAATATCAAACAAAGACAAAGTACACATGGTTCATATCGCGAGTCGGTAAAACAAAAAAAATGTGCTATGAAAATAATATTAGTCCTACAATTATTGTAGTGTGAGTATATGTGTATTTCACACATTAATTTACAGGTACTTGCAAAATGTTAAAAAAAAAAGTTTGTGGTGAAAACATTTCTCTGCGTTCGCACTTCCTCACTTCTTATAGAAGAGGGGGTGGGCAAAGTACGGGGGAACGGCTACTTCACCGGATGTGTGATTTTGAATGTGTTTCCTCGTTGTTTTGCTCTGTGACCTCCCTCTCCCCGCTCCTACCTCTTCCATGTCATTTCTGCTGATCACGGGCAAGAACTTATTTTACAATCGGTCCTTCAGCTTTCATGGAATTCATGCTATTTTTGCAGAAGACAGAACTGTCTGTTTTGAATCATTAACATAGCAGTGTTAAATATTTTTTGAATAGGGAATTTCGTAATTGCTAACACTCAAGATTAATTACAATACATAAAAATAAATATTTTTTAAAAATAGCGTTAACTTTTTCAGTACTGCCGGAATAGAGAACGAAAAAAAAAATGACCTCCTACCACTTGCAATTGTTAATTATACTCGACAATCATTTCTGGTACGTCCTCCCCTCATAATCCATCCCCTTCTAGCTTGTAAAATATGTGATGACAAACCACGTGGTGAAACTTTACTTGCCTGACAGACTGTTGAGTGTGTTTACATTTTCTGGGGATCGAGGCCACCAGGATTCTTTGTTTATTTTTATTTTCTTATTTCGGTCTTGTGTGTGATTCTGCTTCCAGTATCTTAAGGTGAAGAGCGCGCCCTTAGTTATTTCATCATCATCATCATTGTTAACCATTATCAATCCACTGCTGGACGAAGGTCTCCCCAAGTTTCCTCCACAACGGTCTGTCTTGTGCCAGTCTCCTCCATGTCACTCCCGCATATTTTCGAATTTCATCCACCCATCTCCCATGTGGTCTTTTTCTGGGTCTTTTCCTGTCCCTTGGAATCCAGTCTAAAATTTTGGCTGTCCATCTATGGTCTGTCCTTCTGGCAGTATGTCCAGCCCATTGCCATTTCAGGGATTTAACTCTGATCATGATGTCTTCCACTCTCGTCATTTTTCGGATCCACGAGTTCCTCTTCTTATCTCTCCTGGTTACACCAAGCATGCACCTCTCCATGCTGCTTTGAGTTGTCTGCAGCCTTTGTATGTCTCTTTTAGTTAAGGTCCACGTCTCTACACCATACGTAAGCACTGGAAGGATGCATTGATCAAACACTTTCCTTTTAAGACATAATGGCATATTGCTCTTGAAAATTATGCTGTTTCTTCCAAAAGCTCTCCAGGCAAGTTTTGTACGCCGCTTAATTTCTTCATCAATGTAACCCTCACTTGATATCTGCTGTCCAAGATAAACATACGTATCTGTTATCTCCAGTTTTTCTCCATCAATCGATAAATCTTCATTTCTTGTAAAAGTATTGAACATCACTTTTGTCTTCTGAAAGTTCATTTTTAATCCCACTTCTTTACTCTTGTCAGCAAGTTCCTGGATCATACTCTGCAGCTCTGATGGGGTAGTTGCAAAAATGACTACGTCATCAGCAAAACGAAGGTGGGTTAGATAATCTCCATTAATCTTTATCCCTTTGCTTTCCCAGTTCAGTGATTGAAAGACATTTTCCAATGTGGTATTAAAGAGCTTCGGAGATATGGTGTCACCTTGTCTCACTCCCTTTCCAATTTTTATGTGTGTTGTATTTTCAAACAGCCGAATCTTTGCACTTGCATTTTCATAGATGTTATTAATAATATTAATGTATGCATCTTCAATACCGCAGGATTTCAGAGCCGTTGTAACTGCTGATGGTTTCACCGAATCAAAGGCTTTTTCATAATCGATAAAAGCCATGCACAATGGAAGTTCATATTCCCTCGCTCTTTCAATTAGTTCTCTCAGTACGTGGATATGATCTATTGTGCTGTAGCCACTCCTGAATCCAGCTTGTTCTCTCGGTTGAGCCATGTCCAGTGTTTACAAGCAACTGTTTCCTGAGGTTTTTTCTCCAGCTGGGAAGCCATGGTTTCGGCAACAACTGAAATTAAAAACTTTTTTTTTTTCTGTAGTTATGCATACGCTCTGTCTTTATCATGCGCGATGGAAAGTTGACACATATTATTGTTTTGATGTTTCGATCAACCTAACTTGATTGATGTTTTAATCGCCCTAAATGTTTGATGCTCCAATCGAACTCCTTCCGCGTAGGAATTTTTTTGATTAGTTAGCAGCCATGCGCAAAAACAAATATATGAAAATAATTGGAAATTGGGAATTTTCACTTAATTTATCACTTGCTAGGACATAGTTTTTTCTTGCTGCAATGCACAGTTCGCAGTTTAAATATGGTATTTTATCCCTCCAGTTAACTTGCACCCATTTGTAAAGGGAGCACCATTTTTCAAGTTGCTTGAAAGGTATATTAGATTCAGTAGCAGTTTTACTTTTTTTTTAAATTTTAAACTCACATTCTTTTTCAGTTGTTTTATCGGCACTGTCTTCGCAATCTTTGCGTTTCTTAATAATGAATTTATCCATTGTAATGCGGCACGTTGTATTATGGACGGCACCTTGAGTGGCGAGAGCAACCACTAGCTCGCACTTATCTTTCCTAATATGTGTTCCTTCTCTATAGAAGTTTGAAAGGTCACTCCTGTCACGAATGCAGAGGTTGTTTATGGCCTTGGGGGTGGGAATGAAGCCGTAAACATCGCAGTTGACTTGAACGGGGAAGGGGTCTAATCCCTTTAGCCTCTATCTTACCCTGCCAGCCTACCCCACTCTTTATCGAGTGCTCTAGAGTGTATGTATGGGGGTGGGGAGTGATTCTAAAGGTGCTGTAGGGACACAGTAGGAACCTATTATACCTTAAGGATTAAGAAAATAACATTAGTGGAGTACAAATTGCTGCCAGAATTTTGGAAACTTTAGTTTCCAGAAAAATAGAATAGCCTGAGTAGAATCCGCTGATGGGTTAATATTTAAACGGCGGGCGCAATTTTGCGACAGACACTAACTTTTTTCTCGCATTTTAGATTAACTCATCGCATTTCGCGAAAATAGCGATCGCAGCTTAAACACTGTCGTGGATGGTGTGTAATGACCTCCACAGGAGCGACCATTTCCCAATTGTGCTTTCACATACTGTGAACATTCCATCTTCTGCCTCCCGCCCACCTCGATGGAGGATGGATCATGCCAGATGGGAGGTCTTCACATTGTCCGTAGTGATATCTTCTGCAATGGTGACCCAAGAGTCAATCGACGCAGCTGTTCTTGATGTCACAAATAACATTATTCAGGCGGCGGATCTTTCTATACCAAAAACATCTATGACACTCCCCAGAAGTCCGAAGCCTTGGTGGACCCCTGAATGCGCAGCGGCTAGGAGAGCTCAACATAAGGCCTGGTCTACGTTTTGGCATTATCCGACCGATGCCAATCTCATTGTATTTAAACGAGCAAAATCCTATGCTTGGTTGGTGTGTCGACGTAGCAAGAGGGAGTCTTGGATTCAGTATGTTTCATCTCTCACTTCACATGGCAGTTCGAAAAGTGTGGGGGACAAGATTCGTAAGATCCGGGGTAACTACAGCTTTCACCGGACTTCCATTTTCGAGAGTAACGGCTGCACATGTGCTGAAGTCAGGGAGATTGTGATTATTTGGGGGAGGCGTTTGCCTCCGTGTCGAGTGATCTGGCATATCCTTCCTCCTTTCAGAGGATTAAATCCACTGCAGAACGCCAGATGATCTCCTTGGGTCTTTTCATAACACCGACTATAACTCCTTCAGCATGGTTGAACTATGGGGTGGCTTTGCATCGGTCTGGCACTACATCTGTCGGCCATGATGGCATCCACTATGACATGCTCTGTCATCTCTCGCAGTCGTCTCTCGAGAATCTTTTAGTTCTGTACAATTGCATTTGGTTGGAGCACAGTTTCCCAGAATCTTGGCGAAAAGCTTTTATTCTGCCTTTTCCCAAGCCTGGCAAGGATCCTAAGTCTCCCTCTAGTTATCGTCCAATTGCTTTCACTAGCTGTCTGTGTAAAGTTCTTGAACGCATGGTTAATTCCCAGTTCATTTTTTAGAACAGCATCAAGTACTTTCACCATCACAAAGTGGCTTTCGCCGTCATCGTTCACCTCACGATCATCTCCTGCACCTTGAGACATCTGTGCGCGAGGCGTTCGTGCGTAGGCAGTACCTGGTTTCTGTATTATTTGATATTGAGAAAGCCTATGATCGAGCGTGGTGGCATGGGATTATCTGTGACCTCCACGCATGTGGGTTGCGAGGAAATCTTCCCACTTTTATTGTAAATTTTCTTCGCAATCGGGTGGGCCTGGGTACGACACTCTCTGCACCGCTCCATCAAGAACAGGGTGTTCCTCAAGGTTGCATTTTATCTGTCACATTGTTCATCCTTCACATTAATTGTCTTTTCACAAATCTTCTTCCTGCGGTTTTGGGTACTGTTTATGTCTATGACTTGCGGATTTTCTGCTCGTCATCAAGCATGAATTTTATTGAAAGGCAGTTGCAGTCTGCGATTAACCAGATTGCTAAAGCCGCCCAGAGCAATGGTTTCGTTCTTTCGCTCGACAAGACGGTGTGTGTCCATTTCTGTCGGAGGCCCATCCAGACCCAGAGCTTCATTTGAATGAACAGCCATACCAGTTTTTCCGGAGACCAAGTTCCATGGGGGCTTGGACCATAGACCATGTGCTTACTTTCTGTGTGCACGTGCGGCGGCTAAAGATTTCCTGTCTGCGTGCTCTGTGTATTCTTAAGATCCTTTCGAGCATCTCATGGGGTGCAGACAGGATGTTTTTGTTTCGTATTTACCATTCCTTAATATGGTCAAAACTGGATTATAGTTGTATCATGTATGGCTCTGCGCGTCATTCCGTTCTCCTGCCTTAGAATACTATTCA
The DNA here is from genome assembly GCA_039090855.1 of Macrothele yani. NCBI lineage: Eukaryota > Metazoa > Arthropoda > Arachnida > Araneae > Macrothelidae > Macrothele > Macrothele yani. The sequence continues at coordinate 155,715,617 of CM077011.1, forward strand.
CCATCAAGCGCTAAGTCTTTGTACAGGAGCATTTCGAACATCTCCAATTCCCAGCCTTTATGCTGATGCGAACATACCATTGCTTGAATTGCACCGTCTGCAGCTGTCTGTTCAATTTTACTTGAAACTTCGATCTCTTCCAGACCATCATTTGTACGATGCAGTTTTCCATCCCCAGCATGCTCGTTTATTTGAAAACCGGTCCTTGTGCATTCCAACCTTCGGTCTTCATATGGCGGCCATAGCTCGTGATGCAGGGCTCGACTTGTCACTTGTTGGAGAGACCAGGGTCATTGGGGACCCACCACGGCAGCCTTTTCAGGTCGTCACTGATCTCAACTTTACTTCTTTTGATAAGTCCTCAACCCCTGCTTCCGTGTACCAGAGGCTCTTCGCTGAACACCGTTCCCTCAATCCTGATTATGTTCCAGTTTTCACCGACGGTGATGTCGGATCAGCTGTCGTCTGTGTGGATGATGTTTCTGTTGCGCGGATCCCAGCTGAGGCTACGGTGTTTTCGGCAGAGATGCATGCTGTGTACCTCGCCGTTCTCCATGTTCAGTCGAGTGCTCATAATCGTGCTATGGTCTATACAGATTCCTTTAGTGTCTTGCAGTCTTTGTCATCTCCGGATTCCTGTGACCATCTTTTTCTCTTGGATGTGAGATGATTGCTTCGTTGTTTGCTTGAGGCCGGTTTTCGGGTTCACTTTTGCTGGATTCCTGGGCATGTTGGAATCATGGGTAACAAGTGTGCTGATGCGGCTGCTAGATCTGCTTCCTCTTTGGTCGTCACACCCTTGCCACTGTTTCACCGGGATTTCCGCTTTTGTGTTCACGATCATATCAAGTGAAGGTGGCAGGGTCTGTGGGACAAACAGGTGGAGAATAAACTGCATCGTATTAAACCTATTCTTGGAATTTGGAAATCCTCATATCGTCGGAACCGTAGGGAGGAAGTTGTGCTTGCGCATCTCTGCATTGGCCATTGTCGTTTCACTCATCGCTTTTTGCTGTGTGGCGAAACTGCGCCAATGTGCAATTGCAGACTCACTGTCACTCATCTTCTGCGTAGTTGTGTTCGTTTTTGTGATGTGGGTTTTCACTTCTTTCATTCTCATTTGTTGACTGAGGAAGCTGCAGTGGCTCTTAGATGGCCACTGCAATACTGTCGCTGTCTTTTCATTTTTAAAACAAATTGACTTTTTTAAACGTATCTAGATTTTAGCCCTTCCATCATTCTCATTTTTCACTTTTACTGAATCAGCCAGGTTTTAATCATTATACCATGTTTTTAATACTGTTTGTTTGATTGTCTTGTGTTTGGCACTCTTAGGCCACACATGGCCCTTGCGCCATAAAAATAATGAACCAACCAAAGGAATACGTTTGTGTCCACGAGTAGCCTGGTGTCAAGCAAGCAAATTGGGTCGATAATGGAGCACTGGAGTTTCTCTTGCATTCAGAGAATGTGGCGCCCATGCACCGGGTTTAGGACCTTATCCATCGAGTGAAGGTGATGGGCAAAGGTATCGTGAGAGCATTCCATCTGCTGGGCCAATTCCCTAGTGGATTGATGCGGATTCTCATGGATGAGTTCATTCAATCCATCCTCAGTGAACTTGAACAGGTCTGCCGCAATGCGGAAAGTCTGTGAAGTCGAATTTCCCCTTCTTGAAGCATGAATACCCTTTCTGTGCAGTTCTGTCAGTAATAGCGCCTTCTCCATACACAGCACAAATGTCTCGAGCAGCTTTGGCGGCTTTGAACCTTGATTGAAAGTGAAGAGAAGCATGTGTTGAAAATGCTCATTTGTCTACTTGGCACTCCATATCACATGGCTAAAAAGAGATAAACCAAATATAATATCAAAACCAATGAACCAAAGTTGTACAGGAAGAGTAGAGCTACAACAAAACTTATAACACTATGATCAAAATATTGTTCGTGTTCTTTGAAATAACATTGGAAAAAATCGAACAAACTTATCTGACAACCCAATATTATTCAGGTTGCAGTTTCTGTCAACCTTCCTTGAAAAAGCTATCTGGTTGAGATGCAAAAGCTTGGACAAGTTATTTTTATATTACGCCAATAAATTCGGATTATTAGTATATGTATATTTTCTACGTAGTTGTATAGTTCCTTGTTATTAATTAGTTCATTTCGTTATTCCTGAATTCCCTAAAATATCATCAAAAACTGGATTTTAAGAATTGCCTATATTAAGCTTTTATTCGGTTTCTACATAAAGTTTGCTTTTTATATCTTGTAATATAGAACAATTAGGTACAATGGCCTAATGCACTCCTGCTTAGAGAAACTAAGCAGGAGTCCATTTGTTCATTAAGCTTAATTGCATTGTTTTATAGAAAAAAAGAACCTGATCAGCTGACAAATTGTTTTATGTATTAACTGTTTCTGTGGGGATTCATCAAGAACTTCTACATGGGCAGTATACAACCCAGGTTCACAAAATTTCATGGAATTATGGTTCTGGAAACATTGTGCATGTAGTTGCCATTAATTAGCAAGAAAGATGACACCGAATTTTTGGGTGTAATAAGCATGTCTTTTAAATCTGTTCTGACACAAATTAAATGTATCAAAGCTATTCAAAGCCAATGGAACTGATGTAGAAAACAATAGTATCTGACGGAAGAAAGAAGTTTTTCAATCGTGTTTTTAATCCCTCAGATATTGCTGTAAATGGAATCGTGAGCTTACGCCCTCTGGTTGCAGACTTGTGCGTTAAGAAAAACATGAATTTATGAGAGAAACATTTCGCACTGGAAATTCTCTCCAACACCGAAAGAATTTTTCAAATCTGACTCTTAGAAACAGAGATATCGACAAAAATAAGATGTGACTTTATGTCCCCTGGTGGGAAAACCATGTATTATTTTAGGAAGAAAGTATTCTCAAAAGATTTTTCCATATGAGCGGTATCGGTCCAAGAAAAAAAAATTATAGTCTGATTTTCAGGAGCCCAGATTTTGCTACAAATACATCAGAAGCAGAAGTGGACACTTATGCCCTCTGGTTGCCAAACCATTCTTTACCAAACATTAGAAATTATGTGAAAAATATTTTCCGTCAGGTCTTGTATGCGATACAGGAAGAATTTTTCAAATCTGAGTTTTAGAAGCAGAAATAACGCAAAAAACACAATTTACCCTTGTGCCCCCTAGTGGAAGGCCTATGATTTACTTGAAAATTTTTAATTTATAGGGAAAACATTTTGCGTCGGAAACACTATCCAACAAAGAAGGAATTTTTCAAATCGGACTCCTAGAATTAGAGATATTGACAAAAATAAGATATACTTCTATGCCCTCTGGCATAGAAACCATGCATTATTTCAAGATGTTCGTAAAAGGTTTGTCGACATGAGTAGTATCGGTCAACAAACTACTTTTTTGGCTGTCGATAATTTAGCTCATATTTTGCTGCCAATACATCAGAAGCGGAAATTAAGATTTACGCCCCCAGGTGGCCAAACCATTTTTTTACAAAAATTAGAAATTATGTGCAAAGGATTTCCCATCAGGAGCTGTGTCCGGTGCAGAAAGAATTTTTCAATGCGGAGATTTAGAAGCAGAGATATAGAGGTAAACGCAATTTACCTCTACGCCCCTAGCGGAAAGTCTATGAATTACTTGAAAATTTTAAAATTATATGAAAAACGTGTCACACTGAGAACGCTATCCAACAAAAAAGGAATTTTTCAAATCAGACTCCTAGAAGTAGAGATATTGATAAAAATAAGATATACATCTGCGCCGCCTGACGGAGAAACTGGAATATTTTAAGGAGAAAATATTCCGAAAAGGTTTATCGATGTGAGTGGCAATCTGTCCACGAAAGAATTTTTTCAGTCTATATTTTAGAAGCTCAGATTTTATGGCAAATACATCAGAAGCAAAAATTAACACTTACACCCCCTGGTGGCCAAAGTATTCTTCACCAAACATTTGAAATTATATGCAAAAGATGTTCCATCAGGACGTGTATCCTCTGAAAAAAAAATTGGGAAATCGGAGTTTTAGAAGAGTTTATCGGGGAAATGTAATTTACTTTTACGCCCCCATAGCGGAAAATCTATGCGTAATTTGAAAAAGTAGCTATATCTAAAATACTCTTCGACATACATGGAATCGAAAGATAAAATAATTTTTTCAATCGGATGTTTAGAAGCAAATATGTGGAATAAAACGTATTTTTGAATTTGACATCATCTGCATTTACGCCCTTAGCAGCGCAATTGAACATCGTAAAAAAAACAAAAAAAAAGCGAAATTAAGGATCATCTTCACATATTTCAAGCTTTCCAACGCAAAAAGAATTTTTCAAATCGGACTGATAGTTGCAGAAATATTGTGAGTACAGACGGACAAATCGGTAACCTAAGAATGATCTTTTTTTTACAAAAGACGTGCTAAAAAGCACTATATTATTTAAAAGATTACAAATGTGTTCATTGATGGGTCGCGGGTGGCCTAGTGGGCAACGTTCGTGACTGCCACGGAAAGGACCTCAGGTTCGATCCCAGGCAGGTGCGAACGCTCGTTCCACTAAATACTCGCCGTGCGTCAGATGGGCACCTTAAGCCATCGGACCTCGGGTACTGGCACCCCGGTAATAAATAAGGGCATCTTCCTCCCCTTTCTACTTCGCTTCCGTGTCTCTTTCCTATCGGGCAATCTAGCCCAAATCTCCTAGCTTCCTATTTCTAAGGGTTGTTTAAGACCTGGGGTCAGACACTCATTTCCTAAAATTCTTTACATATGATTATACGATCATTTGTGTTCATTGATGTGAAAATACCAGAACAAAAGGAAATGTTAAGTATAACTAAAAACACTAAAGATGTCCATAAAGTAAGGGGCAGTTATATTTTTGGAGAAAAATGAGAGGATGATGATGATGATAAATATGTTAATATGACTTACAGACATACTTAACAGAAATGTATATGCATAAAAAAAAGCAGACGTTTGTGAATGTACAAGTAATATAGTGTACTTGAACAAAATGTACCAGTTTTGGTCCTTGGCAAAGCAGAAGCAAAATGGCCATAACACTTGGAATATTGTTCCCTGTCAAAGTTTAATAGAGGATATGTCCATTCCTCACTGCATTGCATGCATGACATTGGTTGTGCATGCTCTTGACAAGATTGTCCAGATCATTGAGGTAGGTTGCTCCACTTCTGTTTCAGTGCCATAACCAGGTCATTTTTGGTACACTGTGGGGAACTGTTTTTCGCTATGCATCTCCCAAGAGCATACCATACATGCTCTATGGGACTCAGGTCAGGGGAGTACACAGGCCACTCCATGCGGTCTATTCCTTCGCTGTTGAGCAGGTACTCAACTCAGCTGAACAATGACGACTGGCATTGTAATCCATAGAGTTGAAGGAATTTCCAACAGCACCACAAAAATTGCATACATGAGGAATGATAACATCCTGGTGATAACGCTGAGCATTCGTGGTTCCACTTTGCAACACATAAAGTTTGGTACATCCATTTGTAATGATACTGGCCCAGGCCATCACCCCACCACCTCTGTAATGATCAACTTCCACGATGTTGGTGGAAGAATAGGCAGTGTGTAGTTCACTCCAGATATATTGGTGCCTCGAATCGGACGACAAACAAAATGTAATTTTGTCCGAGAGCAGGACATTGGCCCGTTGCTTGTCAGTCCAGTTTGCATGTTCACAACACCATCGATACCCCTGTGGACTTTGTGTGATGTAGTCAAAGGTACACATCATACTCAGAGCTTGAAAAATACCATGCCCGAGGCATGTAAATTATTCACCTGGGCAAGTAAAAACGAAATCTAGTTGCCCGGTCGGGCAACTAGATTTAAAGAAAAAAAAAAAAAGAGCTTGGAATGGAGAATTTCCTACTCTAGAAAAAAGAGACGGTCATTGCGTGTTTCTCATTTCACTGCAAATCACCAGAAGTTGTATTATTATTACGGAATGAATGCCAAGGCCAGGAGAATAGTGCTGCTTCAATTATATTATGCTCTACGTCCAGAAATTGGGGTCATACGTAGTTTTGCTCCAGATGTCATTTACAGGTAACGATGGAATGCATGCCTCGAATGAAACTAGCATATGGTGTTTACTGACAAAATGCGTAAACTGCCATGGAACAGGAGGATGCAGACTGATTGGCAAAAAAGCCGTGCTTTATGGGGAGGGAGCACCTTTGGGGGGAGTAACAATGGAATTTTTATTGCACAGCCCTGGGTGCGGTTAGGTCTCTGATATATAACTCGCGCAAGTGAGGGAGGGGAAGGAAGCTTCCCCCCCACACACAGACACACATGCACGCACTGACAGCGGTACAACTGAAACAAAAGCTAAGTTTCGTTTAAGAATGAGCCTGCGAAATATGTTCCACTTAACCAGGAGAAGGGCGAAAATTACTGACGCCAAGAACTTAGTTTATCGGAGAGAACAGTAATTCGTATTAGCTGCAGATATAAATTGTATTTAGTAATGGATATACAATATTTTTTTTGTTTTTTGGAAAAAATCCAGCAGTCAGAGTATATCTCATAGAAGCAATTATGTGAAATTCAGTGGCGGCTCGTGGCAACTGAAACAGGTGGGGCCAGTAGCCGAAGTCAAACAATGAAATAAAAAACCTGTCATTATTAGGCCAACTATTCAGACACCACCCCCAAGATTCCTTTACTCAGCCTCTGTTTATCCCCTTGACTCACAATAATACCCAAATAAGGTAGGAATGTGTCAACTATTGTATTGCACACGAAAAAAATTTCCTCAGAATAGAATGCATAACTATTAACAGAAAAATGTTAAAACTCCTTAAATAAAATTTTTTACCTTAAAACATATAAGCGTTAATTTACACTGGCGGAAAGTGAAAAAAGAACACCAAGAAGGAGACGTCTGATATCAAGGAAATTTATACAGCATAATAACGGAATACAGAGGATAACGTGATCAAAACATTATGACAAAATACAGCTGTATTTGCTGGTAAACTGAAAAATAACATTTCCATGTAACATGGTTAGTACGAGGTTGAACCGCCATGAACTGCGTGACACTGTGCAATTCTGGCATGGAGTCTGTCGTACAGATGTTGGATGTAAGTTTGGGGTATTGAGTTCCAAGCATCCTCAACCTGGACGCGTAAATCGGGGATGGTCGTGGCTGCCCGTGGAGACCGGATAAGTCGTTGTCCCATAAAATCCCACACGTGCTCAATGGGGGACAAATCCGGTGAACGTGCAGGCCATGGACGTTTTCTCACACCCTGAAGTGCATGTTGCGTTGCATGGGGCGTGTGTGGGCGTGCGTTATCTTGCTGGAAAACACCAAGATGGACCGACCTTACAGATGGCACAACAACGGGCTGAATGATGTTGATGTAGGAGGTGCTGTTTAACGTACCCGGTACAAACACTAGTTGCGTACGGGAGTGATAGCTGATCGCTCCCCACACCAGGAGGCCAGGTGTAGGCCCTGTGTGTCGCTGGCAGATGCAAGAAGGGTGGAGACGCTCCCCTGTGCGTCTGTGAACACGCATACAGCCATCGGAGGCTCCCAAGCAGAATCTGCTTTCATCGCTGAACACGACAGATCGCCATTGTGTTTTCCAGTGCAGACGTTGGCGACACCACTGCAGCCGTTCCTGACGGTGGGCTGCAGTCAGAGGTACACATGCCAGAGGCATACGTGCACGTAGTCCTGCATCCAGTAGACGGTTGCGGATTGTTCGCGCAGTCACCTCGGGTGCAACGGCAGCTCGGGTTTGTGTCGCAGTGGATGTTTTGCTTGACAACGCCGCTCTTCTTATGCATCTATCAGTACGCTCATCAGTCCATCTGTGACTCCCAGTTCCACGTCTTCTCATGTGGGAATGTTCCTCGAACCATCTACGCCACCATCGTACCACCACCGATACTTCCCATCGAATTCACTCCGCAATACGACGATACGACCACCCGGCCTCACGGAGTCCGACTAGACGACCTCGCTCAAAGTCCGATAACTGCTGAAATCGTACACGTCTTCCATGTCCAGGCATTGCAGCTTCTTCTGGGTCTTTGCACATGTCCGTACGCCATCGACTGATTACATTCACTTCGCCGTACTTCTTAAATACCACCGACGATAATTTGCATATTATGCCATGCTGCGGCATAAGCGCTCACCAGTTGGTCCCGAAATTAACATCACACCTACGTAAACTCTACTCCATTAACATATGTAAATTTCATGATCGTTCGCCAATTCCTTCTTGGTGTTCTTTTTTCACTTTCCGCCAGTGTATGTTAGTTGTGCTTTGCATTTCTTCAGATTTCTCAATTGAGGAATAATCACAGGATAAAAAAATGTAGTGAAAAAATAACTCCAAAGATATGCAGGGAGGGAACGTTTCATGAATTCCGTCCCATATAGAATGAGTACCATACTACCATTTGCATTATTTGAAAGGTTTAACCTTTTTTTTTAAAGAACTTGTGAAACCTAAAAACATATATGTACTCCTGTGCAAATTATACTTACATGTTTTCTCGTTTATTTATTTATTTATTTTTAACATAGAAAATCACCTTTGTTAAAATTGAAATTAGTTCTGCAAAGCGTTTGTAAACTTCATACTCTTGGAAACTCAAATTCTAAGCACAGAGTTTTTTTAAGTGAAGCTTTTCAACTCAAATTCTTGGGCTGATGAGCTCTTTTTTTCTTTTAAGTGAAGCTCAAACTAAACATTCTTGGGGTGATAGGCACAGAGTTTTTTTAAGTTAAAGCAAAGAACGGAGATTTTAACAAAATATCCACTCCATTCATTGTACTCGACAAGCAAAGAAGTCACGACACGAAGAAACAACACATCACCGAAAGAGAGACGCAGAAAAAACAACTAACTGAACTTTGCTACGACATTTAAAACCCTGCCGCCATCTTTGAGCTTGGTCGGGGTAAGCTTCTCTGTCAACCCACGGCATTAAGGAAATGGATACACTCCTGGCCAATCAAATTAGCGCGGGGCCAGATAGATCTGGCCCCCACAGCTTTTTTTGCACACGCGGTTAAGACAGTGTTGTATGTAGGTCTTCATACTGAATGAGACTGGGAGGAAATAGTGTCCTCTTTGCTTGCGTAGTGATGTTACTGGGGCCTGTTGGAGCTGGCCCCAAGCTGGCCCCAATAACCTCACACTCTGAACGTGAACTCTTTCCTCAGGGAATAGTTTTTCATTTTTGAAGGAAACTTTTCCCTTAGGTAATGGTTTTTGAAGGGAAAGGTTTATCACCACGTAGTTAAGAGAAAGAATAAGAATCCGGGCCAAAAAAAAAAAAAAAAAATTCTAGAAGTAGAAATTTTTAGGTGGGGCCCGACCCCTCTGGCCCCTAATGACGAACCGCCCCTGGTGAAATTCTTTATCTGTCAGCGGTAGTTACAAATTTGTCTTTTGCATTGTTGAGTGACTTAATTTCAGAATCTGAGTCTACATTGTTGGTAAAATGGAAACTTACTCAAGCAGACTATGGTAACGCATACAGAAAAAAAAAAATGTCGCACAGTTAAGGAATCTTGGATAAAAACATTTAATTGGCTAAAGTCAAGTGACAAGACTATTATGTGGTGCACTGTTTGTGAAAACCATCCTAAAATTGTCAATACCACCAACAATTCTTTTAAGGAATGTGGGGTGTCAAGTGATGATATGCGTTTAATAACTATAAGCGCATGCAACAGTAGTCGAAGACATAAGGATTGCCTTTGCTTCTAAACAAAAATTCTTGGGATTTTTTTATGATGCAAAATCACTTCTGTTTGCCCAAGAGAAAAAGGTAAATAATTTTTAACATTCAAAATTTTTGTTAAAAACTACTTAAATTGCTATACAGTTAACTATGATTATTTAATTTTTTGCAAAGCACAGGACATACATTAAAAATTCTTGAACATGGCATCATCACTAAATTTCTCAAATGCCATTGATCACCTTTCTTAAAACTTGAGATATATGCTTTTGTGCATTTTGAATACAGACACTTTAAAATGTCCACGCAAACGATGTATAAAAAGTTTATTATAATTTTTAACTTTAAAAAAAGGAGGCTTCTGTTTTGTTTCTTAAAAGATAAATTTTTCTGGGCATGTAGATTTCACTTCTGGGCAAGTAAATATTTTCTGCACATGCCCAGTAACTTTTCAGATATTTTTCAAGCCCTGATACTGGTTTACGGGTATACAAACCAACATTATTCATTCACCTTGACACAGATTGGTACGATATTGTGGTCCCAGTGTTTGCTTGAAGCTCTCGTGCTAATCTGCCAGTTGTTATGCAGCGACTTCTTTTCGCCGTTACAGTTATATAACTGTCATCAGCAGGGGTTGTTTTGCATGGTTGACCACTGTAGTTGTTCCACTTTGGAAAAATTGTTTCTGCAGTCGTGCGACTATGCTTTTGCAGGGTTGCCACTCAACCTGGAAAACAGGGAAAACCTGGAATTCTCAGGGAATTTGAAAATGGTTCCAAAAATCAGGGAAAACTCAGGGAAATTACCCTTTTTTGTAAAAATCAGGGAAAATTACCCCCTTTTTTTTGTAAAAATCAATGGATACTTTATTTTGCCTATATATATATATTTTTTTTTTTTTTTGCAAGATTTCAAACTTTTGCTTGCAATTACTTGCCTGCCTAGAATTTGGTAGATCTTACTTTCAGTTATATTAAGTATTTCCTTTATTCTCTAAAAAAAGATGCAAAATATAATTTTTATATTGCCAGTTATTAAGCTTTTGTTCAATTTCTGCAGGCAGTTATAACATGGAACAATTAGGCACAATGGCTCCTGCTTGAAGAAACACTTCACAAGAGAACCAACCAAATGATGGATCAAAGTCCTTTGTCTGTTGGTTCTCTTGAAACATGTTTCTTTGAACAGAGCCATTCCATCATTAAGCTTAGCTGCATTGTGTTATAGAAAAACTGAAACTATTCAAGTGACAGATTTTTTCTTAAATATGACCTGTTTCTATGGGAATGTATTTACAAATTTTGTGTGGGTAGTATTCACAGAAATTCATGGAACTTTGGTACAGAAAATAATGTGCACAGTTTGTTGTTATTAATGAAAAGCAGGTAATTTTATAAAAACAAATTACGTAAAGAATTTATAAATGTGTGCTTTGGTGAGAAAAATGAATGGAAAGGAATGAAATGTAAGAATTCTTTGCAACATGCCACTCTGAAAAACTTTAAAACCCACCTGGAGAACCTGGAAAAGTCAGGAAATTTTTTTATTACTTTTGAGTGGGAACCCTGTTTTGCCAACCCTGAACTCATTGGCTACATCTCGCTGTAAACGTCCTACTGCCAATTTTCTTGCAATTCTTCCATGGGTAAAATCATCAAGATTTATTCTTAGTGATCATGTGCACTCGCCTTAACAGCAAATAACCAACAACAATAAAGTAACCAACAGTTTAACACTCGTAAAGATAACTATAGATTCAGCTTTTATCACTGTTTAGCAATCTTGTGCCCTCACCTGTTTTCACATATGTAAATTATGGGCAGCCAATCTGTCATATCTGCTTCTTACATCGGTTGCTACTGTCAACGATTTTCCGCCAATAAAGACCTACTTCAACGTTGGCAAATTTGTATATTGCCTCTGCCCTTTAATTTATGGGCATCAGTGTATAACTGAGTAGTGTGTGCATCAGTGTATAACTAAGTAGTGTTAAGGGTTTTAATTTTGGAAAAAAAAAAAAAAAAAAAAAAAAGCACCCTGCGAGCATGTTTTTAGTACAGTGTGGCAAAATAAAACTGGCTCTTGTGGTTCAATGAAACATTGTACCCTACATACCATTTCAGCGTCAAAATCTAATATCAGTGGTTTATGTTAAGTTTTCTTCAAATTTTTTATTGACATGTTTCCTTGCTTACTGTTGAAAGAGGAGATGGAAAACTTTCACTGCTGTGGATGAGCTGGAGACCAAATTTCTGCATTGTCAGCATTCAAGCTTACTGAAGAATGTAAATGATATCAATAGAGCTAATGAGCAGTGGTGCATTCTTGGTGAGGAGAAAGGACCCTGTGGAAAGCTGTTATATCATCAACTGAGTAAGAGTTGTGTTAAGTGTGTTAGTTTTGCAAAAAATATATAAAAACCCTGGGAACGTGTTTTTAGTACAATGCTGCAAAATAAAACTAACTTTCGTGTTTCAATGAAACACTGTACTGTACGAGCCATTTCAGTGTCAAAATCTAATATGAGTGGTTCATGTTTTTCCCAGAAATCAATATGCCATTTTGCCTTAAAAGAAAAGTGCTTGATTAACGCACCCTTCCAATTCTTACATATGGAGCAGAGACATGGGCGGTGGGCCATGACTATAAAAGACAGGCTGCAGACAACTGAAAGAAGCGTGGTTTATGTTCTTGCATACAAAAAAAAAAAAAAAAAAAAGAAAGAAAGAAAACCTTCACTCTAGTGGGAAACTGATATAGTTTAGAAATTGCTACTGAAATATAATTAGTCAGTTAAAACAACCATGATTTTTTTGTTTTGGTTTTTTAATAACTCCTACATTTTCTGAAAATGGTGCAGAATGAAATGTAGGCCATTCTGTCCAAAAGTAAGGGTTGTAAATGCACAAAGTTGGCTAATATACTTGTCCCCCACAAAACAGCAAAGATCAAGAGCATCTAGTTGCACAAAAGCAGCAGAAAAGAATATGAGCAACAGCCAAGGAAAATAAAAGAGGATTGCAAAACAAAAATTAAAATTATTCAAGGGCAACAGCTAAGCAAAAAAAGAGAAAAATAAATAACAGGATTACAAAACAAAAATGACAATCGGAGAAATAGATTCTAATTTATGGAATTGCATTTGCCAGTGGTCTTTATTCTGAATTTCTTGTTTAATAAAATCTTTTTCTGTGCTTCGTGCATTTGCTGTTTTTGCACATGTTCTTTTAGGTGTTTTCGCCACCTGCAATTTTCTGGCATGCTCAGTGTTTTCATAAGGCATTTTTTGTTTATGATAGACTCGGTTTGCTTACTTAATCTCTTCTTGTTTTTTTTTTTTTTTTTTGTGTGCAAAATTTGGTGTTTAATTTGGTAATAATCATTAGCGTCTTTTTCTGGTCTTTGTGCCTAGCAGAATTTGCATTGACTCTTGCCATGTTAATTTTTTATTTATGAGATATTTCTTGTAAATATTGTAACAATTTTGTTAAGCATTTTTCAACCTTGTGTGTCAAACTGTAGTCTTGACGAAGAGTTCTTTGTTATGGGTTGGGCCAGCGACAATAGGGCTGTAAATTCAACTGCTATTTTAATTTTCCAGAGAGGGACTATGCATTAAACTAATTTAGGGGTGCTTTTATCTGTATAATTTTACTCAAAAGTTAGGCCAGTCAGTATTTTTTGCTGTATACAAGCTTATCGTCACAGAAACCCATTTTCCAGGTCTCTGTGGAGGGGAGAGTGTTGTTCATTCTGGTCCTTGAAAAAGCCATGAATGATGGTTTCTTGTTTTCTGCTTCCTTTCTCTGCTTGTTATTTTTGTTTTGTAATCCATATATATATATATACAGTATATCATATCCATGTACTGATAGAACTAATTGAAAGAACAAGAGAATATGAACTCCCATTATGCATGGCTTTTATTGATTATGAAAAGGCCTTTGATTCCATGAAAATATCAGCAGTAACAATGGCTTTGAAATCCTGTCGTATTGAAGATGGATACATTAGCATTATTAATAACATCTATGAAAATCAAGTGCAAAGGTTCGGATATTTGGGGATACAGCACAAATAAGAATTGGAAAGGGACTGAGACAAGATGACACCATATCTCCCAAGCTCTTTAATGCCACATTGTGAAATGTCTTTCAATCATTGAACTGGGAAAACAAAGGGATAAAAGGGATAAGAATTAATGGAGATTATTTAACCCACCTTCATTTTGCTGATGACAGTCATTTTTGCAACTACCCCATCAGAGCTGCAGAGTATGATCCAGGAACTTGCTGACAAGAGTAAAGAAGTGGGATTAAAAATGAACTTTCAGAAGACAAAAGTGATGTACAATGCTTTTAGAAGAAACGCAGATTTATCGATTGATGGAGAAAATCTTGAGACAACCGATACCTACATTTATCTTGGGCAGCAGATATCAAGTGAGGGTCACAGTGATGAAGAAATTATTCGACGCATAAAACTTGGATGGAGAGCTTTTGGAAGAAACAGTACAATTTTTAAGAGCAGTATGCCATTATGTCTTAAAAGAAAAGTGTTAATCAATGCATCCTGCCAATGCTTACGTATGGAGCACAGAAATTAACCTTAACTAAAAAAGATGTACAAAGACTGCAGAAAACTGAAAGCAGCATAGAGAGATGCATGCTTGGTGAAACCAGGAAAATTAAGAAGAGGAACTTGTGGATAAGGAAAATGACAGGAGTAGACAACATCACGACCAGAGTGAAATCACTGAAATGGCAATAGGCTGGACATGTTGCCAAAAGAACAGAGCACCGATGGACAACCGAAATTTTAGACTGGATTCCGAGGGACAGGAAAAGACCCAGAAGACGACCCCATGAGAGATGGATGAAATTCAAAAGTATGCTGGAGTTACATGGAGGACACAGGCTCAAGACAAGACAACTGTGGAAGAAACTTGGGGAGACCTTCATCCAGCAGAGGATTGATAATGGTTGATGATGTGCACACAACTTACATACATACAAAGGACATCCTGAAAGTAATGCCTCTCCCCTCATAAGATTTTTATTTGTTGCAGCAAAAACGTGAAACTTGGTGGCAAAATACTTGGACTTATAGTTAATAATGTTAGCCTATTCTAAGTATTGTCCATTACTTTCTCTGCATTTCTGCCAACTTTGAACCCACTGGTAAAATCCATTTTGGAAAAATTCCTGAGGCTGTCATTTCACCCATGAGTTCACAGCCAGTTTAGCGTCTGTCACATTGTCGAAACATTCCCCACGAAGGTGTTTTTCAAAGATGCAAACAGGAAAAAGTCTGAGGAAGCCAAATCAGAACTGTAAGGGGGTTGGGGCATTACATTCCACTGCTATTTGGCAATGGCCTGTGAAAACTCCATTGCGATGTGGGAACATGCGTTATCATGATGTAAAACAACACTATGAAATGGAATGTCACGTCTTTTCCTTCTGGTCATAATGATCATATTTAGAGGATTTTAGGAAGGGAGTGTCTGACCCCAGGTCTTAAACAACCCTTAGAAATAGGAAGCTAGGAGATATGGACTAAAGTGCCCGATAGGAAAGTGACATGGAAGCGAAGTAGAAAGGGGGAGGAAGACTCCCTTATTTATTACCGGGGGCCAATACCCGGGGTCCGACGGCTTAACGTGCCCATCTGACGCATGGCGGATATTTAGTGGATCGAGCGTTCGTACCTGCCTGGGATCGAACCTGAGGTCCTTTCCGTGGCAGTCACGAATGTTGCCCACTAGGCCACCCGTGGCCCTTTTTCCTTCTGATAGCTTTCTTTAGCTTCTTCAATGTTTGCACATAGTGAGCACTGTTTATTGTTGCAACTCCTGGATGTGACACGACAATGAGCTGTGATGAGGTTTTTGACTCGTTGCCTTTTGGCACCTGTCACTGCAGTTGTGGGTCTTCCTCTCCATTGTTTATCCATCACTGAACTTTCTCCCTCTCGAAACATCTTCATCCATCTTTGGACATTACTGATCTCAATTGTGGCAGCTCCATACACCGCCAGAAGTCTTCCGTGAATTTCTTGAGCCTCGCATCCCTCTTTTTCCAGAAATTCAATTATGACTCACTGCTTTTCTGTCGTGCATGATCTTTATTTCCGATTCTGGAAAAACTTTGTTTTCCACATTGGTACTAACGTATCATACTATTGGGTTGGTGTAAATGAAATGTCTGGCAAAGGACCAGCACACATGGACGGCGAGAATGGCAAAGTAGGACAACTCACCTAGGCAAAATAATCCCTCTCGGCATCGACACATAGGTGCCATCTGTCAGGCAACACCATAATCCCGGAATGAAGAACGTCTTGTGGCTGGGACCTGAAGAAGTCATCAACTGTACATTGAACCCTGTTGTCTGTCGTGAACTGTTTCCTGGACAGGAATTTATCCAAGCGGCGAAACAGATGATAGTCTGTCGGAGACAAGTCCGGGAAATAGGCAGGATGAGGCCTTGCTGCATAGTTTCCCTTTTTGTATATGCAAATAACAAAGAAGTTATACCTTGAAAAAAATTAAGTGCAAAATTTAAATCTTAAGCATGTAATTTTGACTTTGTTTTTGCAATTTAAAGTAAAGAGATGATGTGCTAAATTGGTCTTGAACTCATAAGTTTACTATAGTTTTGCAGTTTACGTACTCTTTATTGAATGTGTGATTATTCTCTCAGATAGGAAAACTGTATTTAAATTGAATAAATTTATTACATCCACAAACTTAAATTACATGGGAAAATATTGCAGGCTGCAGCGTTCAACTTGCATAGTTGTGTGCAAAAGTATATTTGTGTACACTATGTCATTGTTGCATGTTCATTTGGTTAGGTGTTTAAATTTTGGAGGTATTCCTTTTTAAGATCCTTAGTGTGAATAATGCTGTAGTGGTTTTACTTGTCATTTTGTTCAACTTAGAGCAAGTGATGTCTAATACTCTTACTTTCAGAAGGTTATTGTATTTCATGTTTTTTTATTTTTTTACAGATTGCCAATGTTCAGCCTCCTATTACTCCTCTTTCAAGACTGTTGCGCAGTCTAGGCGTGATTCCTAATGGAGGTATTGTTTCATATAAGAATTCCTATATTGTTTTGCTAGATGGAAGAGTACAAGGATGGGTGGAGAAAAGACTTGCCCCTAAATTAGTTAAGCAGCTGCGATATGCGAAATCTGAAGAGAAGGAAAAGGTTTTTAATCTTTCATTTTGTAATTAATTAATAGTTAACAATTTTTGTTTTTTTCGTGCAGAGTTCTCTTGTGTGAACACATGTGTTCTTGTATGCTGGAACCAACAAGGATCTGGAGTTATTTAGTATTGAAGCAAAACATTTTAACTTCCAGGGGTCTTAATTTGCATGGTGTGGAAATGATAGTGATCTGTGATCATCAGCAAAGCACAATGTGTGAATTTTTGAACCTCTGTTTTTTTTTTTTTTTTCATGGTAGTCAACTGAAGCAATTATTCAGTGCATGGTATGTTTATGCACAGCTATTCTTGTCCTGTAGGACCTAAGACTGAGATGGACAAATTGCCTGTCACCCCCCCCCCCTTTTAACTTCAAATTTTGTAATTTGCTGTCAGTACAGTACCCAAATTTCCTTCGTATAATCCAGGAATAATAGATGAAAAAGTTTTTTGTTTAGGTTCTGCACTTATTACATCACCAGAAAATAAAAAGTTTTTGTTGGGACTTTAATTTTTAAAAAGTCAGCATAGCAATTATGAAAGGAGGTGGTGGTATTAGAAATGTACCAAAAATGGGTTAACAGAAAAAAAAAAAAAACATAATGCATTACAAAAATAGAGCTGCAAAGAGAGGGAAAGAATTTTTTGTATTATTTATAAGCATTTTGACAGAAAATCTGATGCATCCAGAGCTGTACTATTTGTACTTGCATAAGATTATGTACTGTGGGAAGCTTGCTGGTTTATTGCTCTGCATGTAGCTGTTTGCTGTCAGTAATAATCTGCAAATTACTAATTATATTGCTCTAATTGCATTAGTTAAGGCTTTTGTTTGCTCTTCAGTTAACCTGGACTTCATGTTCTGTGCCAGTTCCTACAGAATCTGTATGGTAAATACATGTGATATCTGAGACTGCACATCTCTCAATGGTAACCTGAGCTTTGACTGACCAGTCACAGTACACCATCTCCCAGTCTGATAATCATTCCTTTGTGTGGTGGATGTTGAGAGAAAGATACCATCTGGAATGTATTGTCCCAACAATGAAGTTTGGTTGAAAGTGCGTGATGGTATGGGGCTGAACTTGACCCATTTGTCATTTGGACAAAATCATGAAATGCTGTACAATTATGCAGTACTAACATTGTAGGGTTAGTTTGAGAGAGGCCCATATTTTGATCAGCAGAACAACACACATCACATTGCTCACATTGTTACACATTAGCCTGAGGGCAGGGGGTTAAAAGTTGGACTGGCCACCCTGGAGTCCTAACTTGAACCCTATAAAAAATCTCTGGGATGAATTGGATCAACAATTATGTGGAAGAAAGAAATCGGCCAACAAAGCTGAACTTATCACTGCTTTGAAGCCCGAATTGAGAAACACATCAGTGAACTGGACATTTGCAAAAAAAAAAAAAAAAAATCTTAGGATTATTGATCATCATAAGGACCAAAGGTTTCAACTTTCAGTACACAATATTAAATGTTCTGAAATTAAAGATAGTAGATTCTGATTCCACATTTACAAGTGAGTCACGGAAAAAATCTCATCGGCTGTCACCGAGAATCGAACCCAGGGTCTTGCAGTTTTGCGCCGGATATGCTTCCACTGCACCACAGCGGCCTCGAATTCCTCCAGACTAGCATACGACTAACTGCCAAACCACATGGCAGGTTGCTTCTTGGAGTTTCGCACAGTGCTGGGGATTCACCAAAGATAGAAAGCAGCAACTGAACAAATAACTAGGATGGTATTATGCACATTGGTATGCAATGTTACTTATTACTGTTTCACACGTTGTATTGTTTCATTAACTAAACTAGTTTCAACTCTTCATTTTGCGAGTCATCCTCAGTAGCGTACGATGTTTGCATTTCCAAAGAGGTCGTTGTATCACTGGGTCACTGATCGTTCTCATTATCTGCTGTGTCATTGTTGCGCATGCGTATTATGGCCGTGGGTTTGTTTGGACATCTTTTTATTTGCTTCTCATGTTCCACCAAGAATTTCCATGCATATGGCAGGTCGTACGACCTGCCATATGCATGGAAATTCAGTGCCGGCCAACGAGAATTTTCCCATGACTTACTTGTAAATGTGGGAAGAGTGATGATTTCTGTTTGAGATTCTGGTTAATTGTTATACATCAGGGCTAGAACATTTGGTCCAATTATGTGAAGCTTTGTCCCAAATAAATGGCTGCTCCAAATAACCAGAATCTACTGTATTTGTGGACATGTGCAGATGTCCAAATATTAATGGTAAGGCAGTGTATTTTTCATCATTAAACTTTTTCAGGTTGAATATTTGGAAGTGTACTTTCTCTATGTGGTGAATTAGGGTCAAATACACAGCTCAGCACATAGGAAAGTACAATTGCTCAGAAGCAAGTTATTACTCAGAGGTGCTAGGTAATGTTATTGATTACTTTCTTGTACAGGAGTAGTTTTACATAGGTTTGATATCTTTCATAAAAAAGATTTCTTGAAAATTTGATATGTCAGGTACTTGTTACTGTTCCACTCCCGTCATACATGAGATTCTTCCACGGATTTACGGAATTCTGCTGTTTTCATCATCATGTGGGTCATTCTCGAGATCGATGCAAAACTGAAGGGAAATTTTGGGGGAGATATTCATTTCCCCTCGGGACAATATTTTGTCTTTCGAAAACAGAATTTTGAAGACGTAAGGATTTTCCCCATTATTGTAATTTCCTCTTCTCACGATGTTCCTTCCATCCAGTATTGTGTAATTTTATTCCACAAATAGTTTTATTTCAGCCAAAAAAAACGGAAATTTTTCCAAAAACGAAAGTTAGATGGCACAGTATTCTTTCTGTAATCTTTTGGCATGAGATTCTTCCATTTGTGTGGTTCTCGAGATCAATGTATAACTGACCAGAATTTAGAGTTCCGATAACGGAAGTCAGACAGGGCGAAGATTTTACCCGTAACCCCGCCGCGCTATGTTCCCTCTATCCTGTATTGCTGTTAAATGTCAGTAACTTTATATTTTGAATAGATCGATGGGCTCCCCTTTAATAAAATTAGCGTCAACAATTCTATCTTGCTTGTGCTGTGTTTTATTCATACTGTTTCACCGCAAGTTTGATTTTTTTGTCTGTTTAAAAAGTTCAGCTTTATTTTTTCTTCGGCATTCTCATGTATATAATGTTGTCATGTCATCAGAGCCCCTTTGAAAAAAGTAGAAGTGAAACTTCAGATAACCTATCTAGAAACACTTTCTGAATAAAAAGCATCTGGAGCCATGTGTTTCACATGAGCAGAAGATCTTGCAGGTTAAGTTATTATTGAACAGTGGAATTTAAGTTATTGTTAGCCGCCCCGGTGGCGCAGTGGTCTAAGCGATGGCCTCTGATCATTTGTCCAAAAGGGGTCCGGGTTCGAATCCCGGTGAGGCATGGATGTTGTGTCTGTCTTACGGCACTGGCTCTCTTCCTTCCCTGGAACCAGTGACCCTAAATTAGGGACGGGCGACTGCTTATAGCCCATTGAGTTGCTCACGGTGGTCATTAAACCTCCAATTAAAAAAAAAAAAAAAAAGTTATTGTTAATGATGAAGTAAGATTAAAGTGTGCTGTGTTCTGATGGTGGTCATGCTGTTGTAGCATAACACTGGGGAAAGCATGAATTGGGGATAAATGATAGGAATAGTGAAATTTACGAAAAGTGACATTCTGATCATGCATTTGTACCAGAAGAGCTGTCTGTTTGGGACAAAAATAATGCTTTGAATTCCAAAGTTTTAAACATTTCTGAAATTGAGATATCTTCATTTCTAGACCAGTACCCTAACATTGAAGTCATGTTTCAAGATAAGAGTGCTTCTGGTTATATGTCTAAAAAGGTTAACCAACAGCTATTGGGCTGCAGCAGTTAAGTCACCTCTTTAACCTGAAAATTCCCTTTAAATTAACCTAATAAGGAATACATTGTAGCTATTAGCAGTATAGGGCTAAATCAAATCATAAAATTGCAAACCAAATATTAAAGCAGTAACTTAGAGATATGTTGAATTAATTCCATGAAAACACCAAATCTAAAGAATGTCCTACAGTAGATATGCCAACTCTCCAGATTTAGATGGGGGACTTCAGATTTTTCCTTTTGCTCTCCGGATGAATGTCGAATTCTCCTGATTTTCACTGAGAATTAGCTGTTAGGATGGTCAAAATTGCATCAACCACCATGATCTCGAAGCGCTTGTGAATTATTTCTGTGTTAATGCAAGGCAGCATTACAGTAATCAGTTTCATATTTTTCCTCTCTTATCTGAAAAAGAAAAGCCGCCCCAGTGGCGCAATGGTCTAAGGGCTGGCTTCTGACCAATCGTCTGAGATGGGTTGGAAAAAATTTGCTTTAGAAAAATTTCTCCCAGTCTGATTGTCATACATCACCTGCAGCAAAGAGCTCACCCGCTCTGGCACTAGACTGCCGGGGAGGGTCAGTAATTGATTGAAAGTTGGGAGCTGCCCCGCCTTCTCCTTGCAGTTCAGTCTTTTAATCCCTCACCTCAACAGAGTAACGTACATTCTAAGTAATGATACAGTTTAGTTGTGGCGAATTCACTTAATGACAAAAGGGAATAGTTACAGTCAGCCTCACCTTGTAATGAAAAGTGATGTTAGTCTGATGCTTTTTGTAGTCTTTACCTTCGCACACAACTTAAAGAAAAAACGAAAAACAGTTGGCTGCTAATTTATTCGTAAAAAAACATGTGGGCCATTTTACGTTCTCATTGCCTTGCAGAATTGACATACCTGAAAACGAATTTCAGCAGGGGGAGAGGATGTTTATTTTCGTGCTGTCCCCCCCCCCTTTTCTCCAGAACTTTTAGTAGACCATACTACAGGGTAGGGTGCCCATAAAGTTTTCCACATTACAAAAATTAATATGAAAAATCTATGTAAGTTAAAATAAAATGGTTGGCAATATAATATAGCAGCACTCACTGAAAAAAAGAAAAAAAAAGTATGTTCCTTAGGTGAGCACTACTACTGCTGAATAAGAGGAGCGTTTCATCAAAAATGGCTTTCATACAAGAAAAAGCTTTGTGCGTGTTGTGGTTCCATGAGACCAAATTGGTAGTTACTGTCCAGCATCATTTCAGAAAAGAGTACAGGCGATCACCACCAGACCATAAAAGCTTGGCATGAAAAGTTTAAAGTGACTGGTAGTGTTGACGATCTCCCACAAGCGAGCCGACCACCGGTTACACAAAAGGCAGCTGTTCAGGAGACATTTCTGAGAGGTGCCAGGAAATCCATTCATTGTGCTTCACTGGAAACTGGGATTTCCCATGCCATGGTTCACAAAATTTTACATAAAAGTCTTCATCTGTGTGCTTATAAGGTACAGATTGTTCAAACACTTTAGCCTGATGACCAGCTTTGCCGTGCTGCATTTGCAATGAAGATGTTGAGGCCCATACCTGATGGTAGTGATTATCTGCACCATGTCTTTCTCAGATGAAGACTCATTCCATGTCTCTGGTACAGTAAATAGGCACGATATGCAAATCTGGAGATCAAAAAATCTCCATTATGTCATCGAACAACAGAGGGCTAGCCCGAAAGTGAACGTATGATGTGGCCTGATGCATGACAGAATCATCGGACCTTTCTGTTTTACAGAGCCCGCAGTAACATGTACCTGGACATGCTGGAACTTTTGTAGCAATGCAGTTGCATGCACTCTAACCTTCTGTTATTTTCCAACAAGACGGTGCCCCACCATATTGGTCAATAATGGTTCATGAGTTCCTAAATGCCACATTTCCAGACAGATGGATTGGCCGTGACAGTCCCATGACATGTCCATCTTGATCACTCGACATAACCCCTCTAAACCCTTCCTGCGGAAGGTTGTATGAAAGAAAAAGTGTACTCTAGTAGCATTCCGGGTGTTGAAGAGCAGAATAACAGATGTCATTGGTTCTGTCTCTGCTGAGATGTTAAACAAAACATGGTGTGAAATTGAATATCACTTAGATGTTCTCCGGGCCACAAATGGCATCCATGTGGAAGTGCACTGACATTGGAATTTTTTTTTTTTTTTTTAAATTGTGCACCATCATTGTCATGCAATCCCGTTCTTGTACCAGTAATACATTTTTATAATAATTTTTGTAATGTGGGAAAGATTTTGTGGGTACCCTGTACTACTTCTGCAAAATTGTTCCTATGTCTGGAAAATATCAATAAAAATAGCGCTCATGTGATTTTGTGAGCTGTAAAAATCTCCTGATTTTCAGATTTTGAAGGTTGGTATGTCTGCCTGTCTTACATCTTCCAGGAAGACAACACTAAAGGAAGTATGAATGTCAGAAATGCTGTTCTTAACTGTCCTCCATGTCAACCAGCTTCTCAGTAACCTTGAAAATCCTTTTATCTTATTCAGAAATATCAACATCATATCACTATTATTGTCCAAGTATGTTCATACCTGTCGAGTTTTGCAGTTTACCTCTAAAATTTATGTAAATTCTACCTCTTTTGCAGTTATTTTAAGGACAACATATTTTAGAAAACCATTTGTTTTTACTATCCCAGGTTGGTGTAGTTTAAAAAGAATAAGTGTCCCCAAGTACCACGGCACCTGTGTATTCTGATTTACCTGATCACATTTTCTCCCACTTCTGCGTTCCCTACTGTTTCTCGCAGCCTAGTGGAAAAGACTTGGTAAAAACGCTGTAAGATTGATTGTCAACAACTGCTGCAAAAGGGAGACAGATAAAGTATAAGCCTCACATATTATAAAACTAAAATTGCATTTTTTAAAAGGTATTCTGATATGTTGGCACAAAAATTTAATGTCAAAACCTCAGTTAAAAGTAAAAAGTTATTGCAATAATTTCTCGGTTACAAATAAAATTTTTATGTGTATGCAGGCTAATGATGATGAGATAGTTATATATCGGTTGCATATTAATCGCTGTAAGAGATGAATAGTGTAAAAGAGTAAATATCTGAAGTATAGCATATAAAATAGATTACAATTGACAAATCGTTTTCATAATTCATCGTTTAATCAATGTTTGAAACATCAGTCAGACATATCAATGAAACATTCACTGAAAAGTTTTTTACTTATTTCAATTTTTGAAAGTTAGCAGATCTATATGTTTCCCTTATACCACCTAGGATAAACCATTTCTTAACAACAGTGTACGAACCTGACTGAATATCAGACTGCTTATCAAGGTATCAGTTGCATCATTACAATAACAATCATTCCATCTCAACACACAAATCCTGGTAAAAGAGGACATCAGTTTTTCAGATAACATTATAGAAATGATCTCCACGAATGCAAGCTCTTTATTTTTAGCATGATCTGTAGTAATTAAATGTTTTTCATTTACCATTCCTGAAACTTCAAGAATCACTGCTGTTGTATTTAATCTGAGTAGCACTGTAATTATGTCACACCTTTTGATTGCATGCAGTTTAAAAAAGCTGAAGGACATTTTAAAACTTTGAATGTATGTTTGGGAAGAATTATTTTTTTAGTTTCCTTTCAGAATTGAGAACATAATGCTTTGTTTTGAACCCACAATTTTTTTATTTTTTTTTTTTCTTATTAAGGTACCACCAACATTGGAAATTGCATTTGTTCCATCAACTAGTCATGCATCACAGTATCCTGGAATTTTCCTCTTTTCAACACCTGGACGAATGTTAAGGCCTGTAAAAAGTTTCATTAGTGGAGGTATTGAAATGATAGGTACAATGGAACAAGTGTATTTGCACATATGCTGTACTGTAAAAGAAGCTTATTTAGAAGATGGAAGTAATACTGATGAGTGTGGGAATACACTAGAATATAAACAAGTAAGTTAATTTATTGTAATTTCTAACTGATAATTACCTTAGCATTTGTTTTGTGATTCACTTAGTCTCAGTACATTGGTTGCTGCTATAGCAGATCTTTCTTTGTAATGTGTTTCTCATTCCTCAAGCATTTCGTTCTGCTTATCCCAATGACTGCCTTAGTTACACGAGTTTCATTTTTATGAGGATATTGATTATATCTGATTTTTGACATTCCCGTAATAAATTTCAGTCAGTCATATTGCTTTTGACAAAATACTGGACAGTTTGCAAGAATTTAAGTGTATTTCAAAAGTTTGTCTTGTTCCTGCTTGATGATTTGCTTGCCACTAAAATATGAACAAAGATGCCAACTACTACGGAATCTCCGTTGTTCCTACGAAATACGGAAAACCATGATTTTTTTTTTATTAATTTTTTTTTATTTATTTTTTTACGGAAAATTAACAGAATTTATAAATTTTTATTTTGCTTGTTCCCCTTCCCAATGCAATGATGACCACTTGACAATTCGTCTTGCTACCTGCACCTCCAGTTCTGCCTCTCAAGGGTGCTCGGATCTTAGTGTGTGTGACCAGCACTCGATTAGCGTAACCTTGCGCTGAGTCCTAAGTAAAAACCCTTCCTCCCCAGCACACAATGTTTTGGAGACACTGAGCACAGCTCGCATTGGTCAACGTGGGCGGAGTTTGGGTTAGAAGCATAGTGATCTCCTGAACGCGCTTGGCAGCGCAGCGATGAGCTCTTGAAAATCGTTTGGTGCAGAACATGTGTGTTATTGCCTGGCATCAGAGGGTTTTTTTATGCATGCGTCTGCCATTCATGTCAGTAATTAATATTTTGAAGTTATTTTTTTTTCTTGCATTGCAGAAAAGTATGCTTGGATTTCATTGTTATGTGCAGGATTTGCCAAAATTCGTAATTACGCGTCTAGTACGTATTGAAAAGTGAGTTTACGCATTGAAATTTTACCAACTTGTAAAAATATGCATCGGGAATTTTTTGCGACACGTAGAAATACATTCAAGAAACGCGTAAAGTACACAACAACACGTAAAAATACGCATTGAGAAATGTGTAAAACTACGCATCGGAACAGCATTTCGCCTTTCAAAAACAAAAGTTAAAGAAATAAAGATTTTTTCCATAATCATAATTTCGTTTTCCTGCAATGTTGCCTTTTTCCAGTATTATTGTTATACATAATTTTATTCCATAAATATTTGTATTTCAGTTTAAAATGGAGGGAAATTTTCCGGAAACGGAAAGTCGCTGACACAAAAATTCTCGTGTAATCTTCTGGGAAGAGAATGCCGTGGCTTCGAAGAATTTCTCCTTTTTCGTCATAATTTGGGTTATCCTCGAGATCGATGCCTGACTTTACAGAAATTTTGGGGCAATTGGTATTTCCATTTTCAAAAGTTTCATTTGAAAACAGAAATTTCGTTTTTCCAAACTTTCGGAAACAGTGCAGATTTCTCCCATAATCGTGATTTTATTTTTCGCGTGACGTTTCCTCTGCCTAGTATTGTTGTTACATTTCATTTTATTTCATAAATATTTGTATTTCACCTTGAAAATGGAAGAGAAATGTCTGAAAACGGAAATCGGACATAGCAAAGATTTCTCCCATAACTGTAATTTTTCCCCCAAAAAAGGTTTGCATTTCTGCTAGATAAAGGGGGAGAGTCAAAAAACGAAAGTGACTAAGCTGAAAAATTTGTAACAATTGTTGCATGATATTCAAAAGCATAAATATTCTCCAAGTTACACTATCTTTTATCTAAAATAGTGAAAGCTATCATGCATTCATGATCCTCAGACTGAAAGTTCTTTCAGCATGATGGATAAAATTGTTATCCAAAGGCATGAAAAAAAAAAAGCGACAATAAGGAAATGAGAAGGGAAACAAAGATCAGCAAAATGAAAATTTAAGCACTGGATGATGTGCAGCTACAGAGTCGACAAAAGTGCAATGTATTCACTTCCTGAACACATTGCTGTTGCATGTGGTCATTACAAAACATGATAAATTTAATGTTATTGTTTTAAAATACAAATATTATATTTATTACTGAAACAAGAAGCAACATGGATCCAAATTCTAAATACATTGAGTTGTAGTGAAATATTTTTATTATGAAAAAAATCTGGATTGATTTTTCATAATTGCCAAGTTTTTTTTATTCCATCTGTTAATTTTTCTGAAATACTCCCCACTTTTAAAAATTAATCTGGTATTTTTTTTTCAAAGGATTAAAAATACTCCTTTATATATTTTTTTTATGACAAACTCTGCTTGTCATAAAAAAAATATATAAAAAATATATAATGTGGACTGACTCTGTAAGCCGTTGACTCAGTGCTGCGTAACATTGTTTTATGAAAATGATTTAATTCTGTTTAGTTCTCATTCCTGAAAATAAAAAAAAATATATGGATTCCAGGAATTGAACATTATCAAATAAAGCAACACCACAGGCAGTAGCAAGAAAACCTAAGAACTGCCTGAAGTTTAAAGCATCATATTCTATGGAGTTTCTTTGCCTTCAGCAATCAAAATTATCCAAAAATATGGCGTTTTGTGCATTGCGCTCAAAGGATTTCAACATAGCACCTGGTAGTGCGAATGACTGTCGTCGGCACATGTGTTCCAAAAAATATACGGAATATTCGACAGCTGCAGCAAAAACGAAGATTGTTACAAGTTATTTTACTACGGATGATACTGCAAATGTAATCAAAGCTGAGAGCTTATTTGTTTGATTTCTAATAGAACATAATATTCCAATTTCTGCAGCAGACCACAGGAAGCATTTATTTTCGGCAATGATCTTGGATTCAAATATAGCCAAACATTTTACTAGTAGTCACCCAAAAACTATGGCAATTGTGAAAAATATGGCAAGAAAAAATGTTTCAGAGGTAGTTTCAACATTAAATAAATGTCTGCCATTCTCTTTAAGCACTGATGGCAGTAATGACTGTCAAGATATTGGACACATTACAACAAAATTAATGTAATTAGAATCTTCTGATAACACAGGTTAAGGCATATTTCAGGTTATAAATACTGAATTTCAGACAGTTAGCTTTTCAGCAGATAATGCAAATACAATGATGGGGAAAAAGAAAGGAGTTACATCATTTCTATTAAAAGAAAGTCCATCAATGATAATTCTTTGCCACTTAATACACATTGCTACGAAAAAAGCGGCATCACTATTCGATGAAAATATAGAGTTACTCTTAATTGACATCTTTTATTTTCTCAATAAAAGCTCCAAGCATAAAAGCAGCTTTAAATTGCAACAACAGCTTTGTAGCCAGGAAATGAAGCCTCGTCGAATTTTGAAATATGCCAATATGAGATGGTTGTCACTAGCGAATTGTGTGCTGACTGTATCCTGGAGCAGTGGGAACCATTAAAAGCTTACTTTGTAGAAGACAAAAGTCACAATTTTCAAAATAAAAGTTTCCAACATATAAGATCACCTTTGAAAAAACCTAGCACAAAATTAAATCTGTTATTCCTTCATAGTGTTTTACCATTATTCACAAAAATTAATCTTTTGCTCCAGCAAGATGCTCCATATATTCATAAGTTAAGAAGAACCATTGTGCAGGGGGTTTTTTTATGAATCTTTTGGTTAGATTTGTGAAGCCTACTGTCGAAGCCAATGGTGATGTTGATCTTAATTTTTCAAATAACATTTTTTCAAAAAAGAAAAATCAGAAATAGGACACAAAACTGGTAATTACAGTAAAAACAGCAATGTATTTAAGCAAAATCATTTTAAATGAAAATGAACTTTGTAAGTTCTATACATCTGTCAGAAAATTTTTACATTGAAGGATGTTCTTATATTAAAGAAAAGATACTGATCTAAGATGAATTCTTAAAACATGCAGAAGTAGCAGATCCTTCACTTAGAGCCAGAAGATCATTTACTTCTGTATTACACATAGTCAAGACCTTTCCATTTATAATAACTGAAATTGAACTTTATGTACTGGAAGTGCAATTTGCTTGTTATCAAGCTGACAAATTATAGACCATAGCATAAACAGATAGAATAGTTGTCACTAGGTCAGAAATCTCAAAATTAAGAGGCTTTAATGGAGCTGTTAAGTATAATATTCTCTCGAAAGTAATGTTTGCAATACTTGTAGTTCCACACTCGAATGCTGCGAGTGAGAGAGTTTTTAGTTTAGTGCGAAAAAAATCAAACCCATCTCCAACCTAATTTAGGTTTAGAAACAGTAGAAGCACTTCTTATTGCAAAAATGAATGTTCTCATCTGGGCAAGTGTGTTATGAAAAAATATTTTCTGCTGAGGAACTCAAATCTGCAAAACAATATACAACCAAATCACTAAAGAAAGCTGTTTAATCATTTTTTTTTTTTTTTTTTTTTTGTACGAAAAACTTTTCAGTCATGGTGTACATTATTTTCCATGTGAAATATTATATTTTGATACAGATTTTCATTTATGTAAATGAATAAGTAAAAAAATACTCATTAAATTAAATGAGAAAGCATATTTTCTTCAATTAAAATTATTCTTTTTGGTATGACTACTGAAATTTTGTACGAGTACTACTAAAAATATCTGAAACAAGTTGGCATCTCTGTATGAATAACCGTTAAGTTATGAAATGTAACTTGGCAAGGCTATGAAAAAATCTCTTCATGACTAAACAGGAAATATGTATGTGTTTAGCTTGAAGAGATTTTTGTTTTTAAAGTAAAACAAACTAAACTTAATTTTATAGTGCAAAATGTATGTTTATATGTAGGACTGAAAGTCTCATTTTAAAGTACTAATTTTAATGATAGTTCAGTCTAAATTAAATTGAACTGCACATCTTTTGCTAACCCATGGTGTGCTATTGCGCAGTTGTTTGTTTGTTGGACACATTTGCTGCTTTACATAACCGGCTTCTTGTGTACCTTGTACATGTCATAACTGCCAACCGTTCCGAATATTTAAGTCTGTTCTGAAAATCCCAATTTCTTCCACAAAATCCTAAGTTTTGAAATTATTCCTGTTTTACTCCCATTTTGCACCTTCCTCCCTCTGCACCCATAAATCCAAACGCAAACTCGCAAATCTTACAGTTACATTCTTTCTCTTTTCCTCTTTATTGATGCTTCATAAGCCCCTAGAAAACACACCTTCCTCCGTATGCGTACCCCTATCATGTGTTGTTAATTTCAAGTTGGCGGAGCTTGTCAGACAGATGGCCTCTCTCATGACCACAAAGGCTTTTTCTTCCATGCCCATGACTCAGCTGTACACATATTAAACTGGAATGAGCAAATTTTCCCTTGCATAGTAATCGTTACCGTGCAGAACCATTTCTTTTCTGTGATCTCCCAGTAGCAGCATTTTTGGTTTGGTAGTTTATCACGTGTTTCGCTTGCATTCTCGGACAGTTTGAAATTTGAAAATTGTTTTTGTCTTCGTTGTGTTTAAGCTTGTTTTTTTTTATTAAGTTTTTGTTGTTTTTTATCAAAATGTGTGTTTAGTGTTATTTTTAATATTTAGATCTTATTTGCACTCGTAATGTCAAAATCGCAGGACTGAAAAATATCTTGATCAATATTCAACAGAATTTGATTTTATACGAAAATCGCACAAAGGCAAATCATTTGTCTTTTGCATCATATGCAGTAATGATATAAGCATTGCACATGGGGGTAAAATGGATATTGTCCATGCTAAAGGTACAAAAATCACACAAAGGCAAATCATTTGTCTTTTGCATCATATGCAGTAATGATATAAGCATTGCACATGGGGGTAAAATGGATATTGTCCATGCTAAAGGTACAAAACGTATTTCACGAGTCAATGTTGTAAACCAAGCTTCGAAATTGAACTTTTAGCCTGCTTCAAACAATGTTGTACAAACAATTCGTGCGGAAGTGCTGTTCACTAGTTTCTTGCTGGGACATAATGTCTCTATTGCTGCTGCAGACCATGCTTCCAAGCTGTTTTCAGCTATGTTTCCAAACTCATCAGAAGTGAAAAAATATTCCTGTGGGAGAACCAAAACATCTCTCATAATTAAGGAAATAGCTTCAGAAAGCACCAGAAGCATGATCAGTGATTTAAAAACTGGCCCCTTTACAATTGCTACTGATGGTAGCAATGATGTGGATAATCAGCTATATCCCATCATTGTAACTTTTTTGATAAAATAACTGAACAAGTGTGCTACAAACTTTTATCTCTACCGTGTTTGGAAGGTGATAGATAGCACAAGGGAGAATATTGCCATTCTGTGGCAGAATTGTTTAGCATTATCCTATGATAATGCTAATGTGATGATAGAGAAAAAGAAAGGTGTTGGTGCATTTTTGAAAGAAAAACAGCCAAATTTGGTGGTGTGGGGCTGCATGTGCCACCTGTTAAACTTAGCTGCTGAAAAGGGATAAGCAGTTATGCCAATTTCTTTTGATGAACTCTTGGTAGATACATTCTATTACCTGAAGAAAAGTTCAAAGTGTAAACAATGCTTAAAGGATTTTCAAAATTTGTACAATGCTGTGTCCAAAAAAATTCTCAAGCACTGTGTGACACGCTGGCTTTCTTTGGGTAAGTGTCTTGGGCGTCTCCTTGACCAATGGGAGGGAGTTTTATTTTATTTTAAAGAGGAATCCTCAAAAACTTTGAGTATGAAGCAGGTATTTTTGCCTTGTATTGCTGCATTCAAAATTCCCAAAGTAACTAAAGAGCAGCCTCTTAAAGGGGGTATATTCAAGCGAAAAACCGAATCACAAAATGAAAAATCTAAAAAAATAAACATAGCCATCCAAAGGTGGCTGCAAAGGGATCTATGTAGAGTATGAAAAAAGAAAATGCTTCTGAAAGTGTATGCATCAAAAATACTTCTGCTGGTATAGAAGCTAAGTTGAAGAACAACCAAAAAGAATTGGAAAAAAGTGTCCTCAGCAGGGAAGAGAGAATCTTTTTATATCTAAGTTCAGACCTGTGCCGTGCCGTTGTATTTTTTCTAAAAAGTGTAGTTAGTGATTTTGATAAACATTAGTCTGTAATCTGAGGCCCCAAGAGTTCATAAATTAATGTCAGACATCCAAGTGTTTTTTTTTACAGATTTGTTGATCAGATTTGTAAAGCTTGAAGTTGTGAAAGCTACACCATCTGTTTTTGAATGATGTGTCCTATAATGATTCAATAAATCATAAAGATGATCAAGACATATCTGTGGGATCTGAGACATCAGAGTGCCTGAAGAAGTTGAGCTCTGAAGAAATGAAGCAGTTTTTTGAGTATGTCAAAAACTACTTTTATAAGTCATGTGACTAATTATCAGCAACTTTCCAGTAAAGTCTGATGTTTTAAAGCATGCAGAAGTCGCAAATGTGTCTCGGAGGAGCTCAGTTAAATTTTCCTCCAGGCTGTCTACCTTCCTTGAAAAAGCCATCTGGTTGATGTGCGAAAGCTTGGAAATTTTTATTTCTATTCTACAAGAAATTTCTGATATCTAGTATAATTTGTACTATTTAAATAAACCACTTTATGTTTATTTTACAAAACCTCATGGTGCAAATTATTGTACACCTGTGTCCAAAACTTAAGGGCGAACACTATTTTGAAAGTGTACAACCACAGAATCGGACGTAACAGCTTGTGGCAATTTGTATAGCTGGGGACGTTCAGTAAAAAAGCTGGTGCACATGCAAAATGTTAAATCATGTGCACAGGGGTCGTGTATCACTTAAGCAGAAAAAAGGGCACAGTAAGCGACATGTGTTTGAAGGAAAAGCTGGACACGAAGGCATAAAGGTACGGACATGTAATTTACATTATGTCTCAAAGATATCATCTAGGTGATTTTGTGAGGGGAAGAATCGTAGGGAAACTGGAAGGAGGCCGCTGAGTGAGTGATGTTGCCACGGTGTTTGAAATTGTGCATAGCATGGTATTCAGGCTCTGGGCAACATTTCAAACCTATTGAATATGTTCCAGTTACATGCTAGGAGGTCGCCCTTGCTCTACTATGACGCATGAAGACAGAATTTTTAGTTCTAACAGCAAAACATAGTCGCCACCAAAGCTGGTCAATTTGCGAGTCACCTCCATTCCAGCACAGGAACGTGAATATCCCGACAAACTGTGGCAAGATGTCTGTGACATACACAAGCAAGTCACATTATTGTGACCACCAGCTAATATCCAGAGTAACCGCTACTTGCAGCGTGGACAGCAGCTATACAGGCTGGGAGTGACTCAATAAGGTGCTGGAAGGTGTTCACTGACTGCAGTGCATCTGGCAGCTGCTGGAGGTTGCGTGGTGGAGGATCCATAGAGCGAACAACACAATCAAAATGTAACCCCCCCCCCCAAATAAAAACACTTGATTGAGGTGGCTCAATTGGGTTTATGTCTGGGGAATATAGGGGCCATGGAAGTACTTTGAAGTCTTCATCATGCTCTTCCAACCACTCTTGGACATTTCTAGCTGTGTGACATGTCACTTTGTCGTGCTGGAAAACCCCATCTGCCCCAGGGAAGACAATTGGCATGTATGGGTGTATGTGGTCTGCAAGGATGGATTCATAATGAATTCAGTCCATAGTGTCTTCCACAGGTATTAGTGGACCCAGAGAATGCCGTGAAAACATTCCCCAGACCATAACGTTGCCCCCACCAGCTTGTGTTCTTCCAGCAATGGTTGACAAGTGTTTGTTCTCCGATGTTATCGCCTTATACGCCAATGTTCATCCCTTCAATGAAGCAGAAAACGTGACTCATCGGAGAAGGCAATCCTTTGCCAATCAGCGGAGGTCCAATATCGATACTGCCATGCAAATGTAAGCCTTTTCTGCGGATGCACCTTGTTAGCATAGGTGCAGTGACCATCCGTCTGCATCGAAGCCCCAAACGCAGCAGGGTTTGCTGAACTGTCATTTTAGACACTTCCAGTAGCCCCCCTGGTTCATTCAGCCAGTGTGTTGCTCCACTGTAGCATGTTCGATCGGCTCTCGCGCACCTTAGCAGCCGACGTTCACCTCTCGCATCAATGGCATGTGGTGCACCGCCGTTTCCACTTTGCTTATTTTCAATGGTGAAATTTCTCCAATCATGATGCACTTTAACCACAGCAGCATGCAACAGTTCACAAACTGCGCTGTTTCAGAAATACTGCCACCCTTTAGCCCGAAAGCCGATGATCATCCCTTTTTGCAAATCTGATAAATTGCTCCTTTTATCCATGACAGCACCGAGTGATATGTTTTCAGAATGCCTACAGCACACCTTATATACCCTCCAAGCCAGCTCACAACACGTGCCTTTTTTCATTGGCTACGTACTGCTGACGTCAAAAGTAGGAGATGGTCACAATGAGACTCTGTGTATATGGCTATATGCCTGAAGGCCTGCAGTCTGCATCCCTTTATCCAGAGCTCAATGTAGTGCACGTTTTGGAGTGTGTCATGTCCACAGAAATTGCACATGTTATCAGTGGGCCAATGGACTCTTGACAGATGGGTTGTTTCAGTCTGTCCTCAGGTTCTAGACGTCGGTTGATCCAGCATGAAAATGGTACTGCGTACCAGCCCGAGAATGTGCAGGAAAGGAACAGATATGACAGTGGCCATGGTGTGGGGAGGCATCGTGATTAATGAGCACACTGACTTACAGGTGCTAGAAAATGGGACTGTGACAGGTGAACGATATTGCAACAAGGTTCTTCTATGTCATATTTGATTATTCCGTGGTGTGGTAGGCAACGACTTTCTGCTCATGGATGTTAATGCAACATCTCAGGTGCTTCTGGAGACCGAGGATATTCATCAGATCAACTGGCCAGCACACTCCCTAGACCTCAACCCCATCAGACATGTTTAGGATGCATTGGGGGGGGGGGCACACATTGGTGGTCAAAACCCCTCCAGAAAATAAATACAGCCTCGTACATGCTCTGAGGAAGGAGTAGGCCAATTTGCCTCGGGAACTCGTGGATCACTTGGTACTCAGCATGCCACGACGTTGTGAGAGCTGCATTGCAATTCGGGGTGGGCATGTTTCATACTGAAATGTCTCTCTGCCTGGTTAACGGCAAGCTTTTCAATTGGAGAATGGATGTACAGTGAAAATTTCCATTCTCCAATTAAAAATTTCCAGTCAGGGTTGTAGTCTTTGCCTAACAAGTATCCATGTATAAGAGATTTTATGCCAAAGCATATCTGACCCACTGTGAACCTTCATGGCTACTATCCGTATCAGGGCAAATGCAATGCCATCTATCTCAATAAGTATGAAACTTACATGAGATTTTTCCACAAATTCGCAGAATTAGTTTTTGTTTTGTTTTTTAATTCAATAATGTTATATTGTGAATAATTTAGTCTTGCCGATGCTGCGTTATATTCATAATTTTTTGCCGCTTGTTCTGATTTTCTACCTCGTTAAAAAGTTCAGCTATTTTTCTTTTTTTTTTTTTTTGTCAGTCTAATATGTAAACTTACCTCCAATTCCTGCCACTTAAGACAAGTTACACACACACACACACAGAGATTGAATGCAACTGTAAAAGTATATAAAGATGTGCTTTGGTGGATTTTTGATGAAATTTCTTACAGGTGGGGATATCTGTGTAGTAACAAAAGAAGTGTGTCACTTGACGTGTGAATTTTGTAATTGTGTTTGTAATTGAAACTAATAGTTATGTTGCTTGATTGGAAACTCATTCTTCATATTCATTTTGTGTTCAGAAGTTATGAATCTTTTTGCTCAACTAATGTATAATAAC
Source organism: Macrothele yani (assembly GCA_039090855.1). NCBI lineage: Eukaryota > Metazoa > Arthropoda > Arachnida > Araneae > Macrothelidae > Macrothele > Macrothele yani. The sequence continues at coordinate 155,751,251 of CM077011.1, forward strand.
CTCATACAGCAGTAGCAATTCTATCAATACACAAAGCAGTTTCATTGGGATTGTCAAAATAAATTCACATCCTGGTCTTGCTGTGAATACATATTTTTTGCTGTGCAGCACCCTGTATTTTTTTTCTCACTATCTTTCTGTAGTGCTGAATGGAGCAGCAGGGTTTATTCTAGGCATTTTTGGTGGGGTCATACACCTTATCCCACCTTCATTAATATGTAAATATACCCCCTTTTTGGGGGGAAGGGATCAAAACCATGCCCTTTTATTATCCTAAAAAGAATCCTGCAAGAGAATATTTTCTTTTCTGTTTTGTAATTGAAGTCTTACACATAAAATGTTATTTGATTGTTGATGCTTCAAATTAAATTGAAAGATTTGTCTTCCTTTCTTACAGTTTACATATCACAAAGAATTATCTGACACTTCTATGTTAAGTATTCTGGCCAATATGATTCCTTACTCCAACTACAACCAAAGCCCACGTAATATGTATGAATGTCAGGTAAGATTTTTTCTGTATTACAAGAAGGCACATAATGCACAAGTCTATAATGTGGGTGGGTGTGCCTACGTACGGCACCCACTATCATACCTATCTTAAATCCTAAATGGTTTCCTGTATTTTTGCTCGCCATCTGCACTTTGTACTTGTCTGAATCCCTTGCAGTGTGAGCTGTTTATAATGAATGCCATGTTAACATCATATTTGCTACCTCGGTGGCGCAGTGGTCTAAGCGATGGCCTCTGATCATTCGTCCGAAAGGGGTCCGGGTTCGAATCCCGGTCAGGCATGGATGTTGTGTTTGTGTTACAGCACTGGCTCTCTCCCTTCCCTGGAGCCAGTGACCCTAAATTAGGGACGGGCGACTGCTTAGAGCCCATTGAGTTGCTCACGGTGGTCGTTGAATCTTCAATTAAAAAAATATATATATATCATAGTTGCATGCATAAATTAGGATCGCATATGTCTGATGGTTATTGGGTGTTCTTAATAATTTGCTACTTTAGTGTGTATATGTATGTATGAGGTAGGATCCAAAAGTTCCGGGACTGGATCCGTAATTCTGTGGACAGTAGGAGTTACAAAGCTGAAACCCATCCTCCTTCAAAATAAGACCCTCTTGCAAAAACACAGTTCTGCCGGTGGCTGTACAGTTCATCCAAGTACTTCTGGAACCCATTCTTTGCAGTGTCCTGCAGTGCAACCAGCGATGCATTTTTCACTTATTCTGTGCTTGAAAACCGACTACCCTGAAGTTGCACAGGGAGAGGTCAGGTGAGTTAGTGGTAGGGCACTAGTTCCTGTTTTGGCGTGAACGAGGAGTGACCAGTGTGCTGGTACAAGGTTGTGCAACAGCACTCATGATTGATCACCTCACAGTTGAAGTCTCTTCTTGGGGATCGACTCGCGTAGATGTGTCTTGATGCCCAGAAAGAGCTTGTTGATAGTGCATCCTTCAAGGATAAATTCAAGATGAACAATATCCTGGATGTCAAAGACCTAGCATTATCTTGCCTTTGCTGGGTGGGATCTTGGTGGAATTTCTGCTTATGTGGAGACGATGGTGATTTTTTTCCTGCAGGTTGAAGAGGAAGCACTATTTTTCATCTATCCCCCATTATGACTTCTAAGAAGTTTTGGGTCTTAGTCGGCGGCAGTTACGAGATTGTCTGCCATTTCCATCCCATATGGTCAACTAATTTTCAGTTAACATGCATGGGATGATGTGTTGACACACCCGGTGCATCTTCACCTCGTCTATTAGTATTTGTTGACATGTAGTCTCAGATATCCCAGAAGCGTCTGCCTGCTTTATCGTCTGTTGGTGCGTATGATGGCCACAACCTTTGAAATGATTTCATCCGTGCAAGCTGTCATTAACTGCCCACTTCATTAGTCATCTTCAACCTCCTGTCTGTCTTCTCTGAAACGTCAATGTCAATCAAATGTTTGTGACCATGATAGGGTGTTTTCGCCATAAACTTGCTTCAACATCTCGTAAACTTCTGTTGGACTTTTGCCCAAACGAACCCACGACTTAATGTTAACATGCTACTCAAAAAGTGCCATTTTTCACCTATCGCTGAGCACTGCATAAGTTGCCCGCAAGACCTCAATGAGCATGTGGCATAGATGGATGAAATTAATTTTCCTGTGTATGTATGTGGAGGGAAGAGGGGGAGGGGTATAATGTAACATAATCCAATAATCACCATGGGTATGTGATAGACGTACTTTGTTGTACAGGTGCAGTACAGGAACTTTTGCATCTTACTCCATATATCCTTTTAAATCTGCATGGTGAGAGGGTGCATAAAAGGAAAGAAGGAATTAATTGCAATGTTCAAACTAATTTCAAATGCAGCAAAAAAAAAAAAAAAAAAAAAAGTCAGGTTTTCTTTTCCCATTTTCTGTTATTGCTATGCCTACTCTAGGCCTGAATAAAACTTCTGAAAATGTAACATTTTTGTGTCTATCTACTTTGTGTGTATATTTATATCAATTTTCAATTTTCTGGAAATATCCAAGCCTGCTATCAGGCCTTTAGTGTGTAGCCATGGCCTGAGTAAAACTTTTTTGAGAATGTAACATTGCTGTATCTGTCTACTACATGATTAGTACATTTTTACCGATTTTCAGGGCGAAATTCCACAGAGTACCTAAACGTGCAGTTTAGCCTTTTTTTTTTTTTCGCCTAGAATAGTTCTGATTAAATATTTTTTTAAATGTAACAATTTACTCAAGAATGGTGTTAGGCCAAAGCCATCTCGAGGGCTAGCAGGCCTTAGTCCTCTATTCGTGACATCACCATCAGGGTCATAACAATGGCTGCCATAACTGCCATCTTGACAAGCAGTGAGGTTACAGCAAGACGGTATCAGGATTTTCATAAGTTCACAATGTCGATGGAAAAAACTTATATAAATTTTGGTAAATGCAGAACATTTGGTAAAACTCAAAACGCAAACACTTTGAGCCATGGGAGCAATGAATTAAGTGATTATTTCATATCTACAAACTAATTCAGATATGAAAGAATAATACACAGACATAAAAGACTAATTCAGATTGGGTATCATGAAATTTTGCGAGGTATTGGTATCTAAATTGCTTTAACAAATATTGAAAATGGACAAAATACAGTCAAAGTTAAGGCCATTGGAACGGAAGTAGTTCTTCTGCTTGATAACTCGCATAAAAATTGTTTGATTGCGATGAAATTTTGGTTTTTCCAAAACAAAGCTGAGCCAGTCGTGTATTGAAAATGGTTGAGATCAGCAGGATGGCTGGTGAGGCATACTAGAGATTTGTTCACCGGTAATTGCGTATGATAATTTGAATAAGAATTGCCAGATTGCAATGAAAGTTTTAATTGTATAATGAAAATGTATAGTTCTTTCTGCTATGGTGAAGTAGCAGCTCAAACATTTTCTTTTTGCTTTTTATGTAATGCTCAATCACTGTGTATCTCAGCTGTTATTCTGCCTGCCCAAGCAAGGCATTTTGCTAAGGCAAATTGCATGGTTTTCGTTATTTTTTTTTTAATAAAGAACCTTTAAAAAAAAAGTAACCAATGGAAGAACATTCTGTTTGACCTTGCATACACCATTCGTCGAAATTGCTGCCCTTATGTAGTGCTGGTTTCTTGGAAATTTACCATAGTTTTGCACATTCCTGCCAATGCCATTCGCTGTGTGCGGTTTCACAGCTTGGCAAAATACGAGCTGTGGACCATATTTAAAAATTCTTTTCTCAGTGCGCATGCGAAAGCCCAAGGTTTTTTTTTTTCTTCAATTGTTAGACTAAACTTTTCTTTAAAAACGAAAAACAATTGCGATCTTCTAAGTGCTGTACTACATTGCTTTTTTACGTTTTGAAAAAAGGCTCTCCCGTTGCATGTAACTCAAAAACTAAAGAAGATAAAAATTCATGCAATGCACCAATCAATTCCTTGGGGGAAATTATGAAGGAGTGGTGATTTTGGTACTTTTTTAAAGCAAACAATGGAGCTATCTGCGTTTTTATGCGATTAAGGCCCGCCATGCACCAGAATTCGAAAATTAATATCTTCTAATCTACGGGAAATAAAAAAAATGAAACTTTCAGGATTTCCATACCTTGGGGTGATCTATTCATGAAAAAAAAAAAATCGTAAGAATCTGAGATGGTGTGGTGGATAGCATCTGATGATTTGGCGTGGAATGACCCAATAGTATTTTATGTATTGATTGTGGGGTATAGGGAAGCATTTTAAGAGTAATGCCAACATACCTACGTGTTTTTGAGTTTTATGTTGTTGCTTTTTTATTCTGTAATTTGCTTCAATAATTGAACTAAAGCCAAAGTAGAAAAATAAAAGTTTCTCAAAATCAGTGTAGTATAGTATACAAAAGTTTTGTAGATATTAAACCTGGTCACATTTTCAGTAACAGTTTTGGTATTTCAGTGTTTATCTGGGATTCTAAGTTTCTGATTAACTGCAGTTGACAATAACATTCTGCATTAAGTATGCCCAAGCATGTAAGAAATTGTTTGTTGTAGGTTACAGGTTGAACAGACCTATGGTTTCGTTATATTTTAAGTAAGAGCATTTGGATCGTATGTCCTGGAAAAAAATCCAAAAGTCCTGCAAATGTCCTGGAATTTTGTGATTGAAAAAACGTATGAACCATGTGAATTGTGTAACGGATAGCATGCTCGAACGGTAATCAGGAGATGCGGGTTAGATTCCAGCTCCAGGGCGATGAAATTTTAAAGTTTTCTGATGTGATTGATATTACGTGTGAAACAGTAATTATAGTCAACTCGGCGATGTCTGACTTTTGTGTTAATTTTCATGATGTGTTGACCACGTATTATGCATATGAAATTCTTCCATGAATTCCGCTTTTTTGTCATCATTTGGGTTATTCTCGAGATTGATGCAAAATTGAAGAAAAAATTGGAAAATTATTTGGGGGGGTCGTTTTTTGGTCTGGGGGATGGTATTTTGTTTTTCAAAACTTTCGAAAACAGGTGTTAAAAGAGTGAAAATTTTCCCCGTAATCTCGCGATGTTTCTTCTGTACAGTATTATTGTTAAATGAAATTTTATTCCATTAATATTTACATTTCAGCTTGAAAATGGAAGAAAAATTTCCAAAAACCGAAGTTGCTTGATAATTTCCTTGTGATATTCAGGCACGAGATTCTTCAGTGGATTCGAAGAATTCCGCCTTTTCCATTGTCATTTCGATGGTTCGCGAAATCGATGTAGAGCTGAACAGAAATTTGAGGGGGAGGGGGATTGGTGGAGGTGGTAGTGATGGTGGTGAGGTTGTTTTCCGTCGGTGGGCGGAATTCAGACTTTCAAAACTTTCGGAAACGGAAGTTAAACGGAGTGAAGGTTTCTCCCGTAATTGTAATCCTTTTTTCTTGCGACATTTCTTCTATCCCATAGTGTTGTTAAATATAATTTTATTCCATAAATACTTGTTTTGCAGCTTTAAAATGGAGGAAAACATTCCTAAAATGGAAGTCTGACAGAATGTAGATTTCGCCGGTAGTCGTAAAAAATTTTTCTCGACGATGTTACATTTATCCTATGTTGCTTGTTAAATATGAAATATATATATATTGAATACAGTGATGTGCTCCAGCTTAATATTTACATAATAAATTTCAGTAAACAATTTTGTCTTGCTCACGCCGTGTTATATTCACGCTGTTTTGCAGCACATTCTTATTTTTCATCCATGCGATTAAAAAGTTCAGCTTTTTTCCCCCTTTGTCAGGCTCATGTATGATTATGAGAAGAATATTTCTTCCACACTATATCTCTAATTTTAGACAAAATCCAAATGTAAGATTCAAACAATTTTTTAAGATATTAAATTTTTTTTAAAGGTTTTTAATCACAAATACTCAAATGAATCAGCAGATGGTAATCCATTAATGAAATAAAATATTTATATCCTGCTGTGACCCAAGGTAGGCATTACAACAAATTATATTCAACAAACAAATATTAAGGTAAAACGTGTATTGTCGGGCAAAATGCGAGCCATAATGTTAGTTACCTTTGGTATCGCAAATGCCGAAATCTTTGAATAGTGACATTTTTTGCTGACTTGTGGACAACGTGGGAGATGGATGGATGAAATTCGAAAGTGTGCCGGAGTGACATGGATGAGACAAGCTCAAAACGGCAGTTGTGGAAGAAACTTGGAGACCTTCATCCAGCAGTGAACTGATAGTTGTTGACAATGATGTTATACAGTATATATGCGTATATTAGTGTAGGTGGGATTTTTGGAGTGCAAAGATGAGCAATTTGATTCACTGCAGCTGCACAAGTGTGAGAATTATTTGAATTCATTTGAAAGTGAAAGTTCAGAGAATGGTAATTGTAGTGTATACTTTCTGTGGTTTGGAATGTTCTGTTAGGTAGGAAAAATTCTGGAATGAACAAAAAGCTGTTTTGAGCTAGTTTGCTAAACAGAAAGTTATCCTAGCAGGGGATTTTAATGCTAAAGTAGATGCTCAGAATGGGTTTTCTGATCATTCTGGCTAAGTTTAATGATCCTGCTGTGAATGATAATGATGAAAGATTACAAATAAAGGTAACTTGATCATGCTATAGTTACATTACAAGAAAAGAACTTTTACGAACTTCTACAAAGGGATAGGGACAAATTTGAAAATCTTGACCTCCCAGGAGTTTACTGCATTCCTATCCCTTCTTCAACAGGTGATAACTTATACATTGGAAGCACATACAGGTGCATTAACCACATAATTTTAGAACATAAAAAAAGATGTTTTAAAAGCCAACCCTAATACAGCCTTGTCTATTTTGACAATGGAAGACACATCTGCAGTTCCCCGCCGGAACGAAGCAAAACGAATTGCTTCTTTTGATAATCGTTTTGCCCTCCGTTACCGTGAAAGCCTGGAAATTATTTTCAACCCAATGACTTGCAATTCCGAATCTTCTCTCTACATCCTGATGATCTGGAGATCAATTCTAAGTTTTGGCAACAAAAATAGAAAGAAATTCAAATGTAGAATCTGGCAACAATCTTAGTCCTCCATTGGCATGATGAAGACCTAAGATAAGGTCGTAAGCTCCCAACTTACGAACTTTCTTGTAAAAGTTATTTTCTTGTAATGTAACTAGCGTGATCAAGTTACCTTTATTTGTTATTATTGTTGCGTGTTTGCCCATCATCGTGATGAAAGATTAATTTAACTCTGCATTGAGAATGGATTGTGGGTGTCTAATACGTTTTTCAGCCACAAATACTGTATATCCACTTGTACACTTGGGAACTGAAGATTGTAATAGATTTTGTGGTGTATGATCAACATCTGAAACACTTAGTTGTTGACACGGACGCAATGAGAGGTGTGGATCTTGGCTCTGATCATCACCTGTTAGTGTCACGAATGAAACTGAATGTTGGTTGGAGGAGGAGGAGGAATAGAATGTGCTGCCTGTGAAGAAAAGAATAAAGGTTGAAAGGCTCTCTGAAGAACATCAGCATTACTCTGATTTACTCAGTGAATGATTGGATGAGTTGAAGTCATGTGATAGGGATGTTGAAAAGAAGTGGGGTTGTTTTAAGAACTGTGTTGTCACTGCTTCTGAAGAGGTCTGTGGTACTGCAACGGTGGGTAACTTTAAAGGTAGCGCTTGGTGGAAAAGTGAAATTAAAAAAGCAGTAAAGAGAAAGAAGGAAGCCTACTTAGGGATGTTGCAAGGTATAGTTTCATAGGATTAATATTGCTGTAAGAAGCATGTGGCAGCAAACTTGGTTCACCAGAGTAAGTCAAAAGATAGGAAGGAAAAGGTTGAAAGGCATGAATTGGCTTTTTGGAAAGATACAAAAACTTTCTGAAAGTACATAAGACATAGTAACAATTAGGGAAATAAAATTCTAAGTTGTGTGAAGAATAGTTTTGGTGAAATTATATGGAAGCCCAATGAGCTTAGTGAAAGGTTGGGTGAATACTTCTGTGAGTTATTGGGTCATGAAAGCTTAGGTGATTCTGAGGCAGAAGCAGATGTCACAGTGAAAGATGGAAGAACAAGTGGAATTTCCAGACAAGAGACACGTAAAGCTCTAAAATCTCTTCAGAATGGTAGGGCTTCAGGAATAAATGGCATAACTGCTGAATTGCTAAAATATGTTGGTGACTGTAATTCACCGGTTAGCTGAAATTTGCCAGATGTGCTGGGAGTTGGGTAATAGTCCATCAGGATTGGAGGGAGGCTATCATTGTTCCCTTGTATAAGGGAAAATGTGATCAGAGTGAATGCAAGAGTTATCGTGGTATCAAATTATTGAGTGTGCCAGGTAAAGTGTTTGGAAAGGCAATTTTTGATAAGGTATGGTCTTCAGAGAAAGTGGGATGTACGGAATGGTTTTTTTATGATTGGTAAAGGCTGCACTAACCAAATTTATGCATTATGTATGTTGGTAAGAAAGTTTTTGCTGCCTTGATAGATTTAGAGAAAGCTTATGACCAAGTAAATAAGATACTTCTGTGGAAGGTACTGAATAAATATGGTATTACCGGGAATCTACTTAAAAGTGTGAAAGCCGTGTATGCTGGCAGTAGAGCATGTGTACAGTTGAATGGTGTTTTATTGAAATGGTATTTTACTGGTGCAGATGTTCGACAAGGTTGTGTAATGTCACCATAGCTGTTAGTGTTTAATATATTCATGGATGTGTACACGTGTGACACCAAAATGGGCAATACTTGTTTATGTCTTGGTAATATCTGTGTGTGCAGATTGTTTTAGGCTGATGGCAAAGTCCTGTTAGCAGAGAGCAAAAATGAGTTGCATCGTATGTTGTCTCCGGGATGTACGAAGTTTGCATGAAATTGAAACTGAGTATAAATAAGGGAAAAACCAGTTATGATTTTTGAGCAAGGAGCTGTTAGTGCTGAGTGCAAGATAAGTAGTCTAAATGGTACAGAGAGATTAACCAGATGAAGAGTTTGTATATTTAGGAAACATGTTTGACAGAGAGAACAAATTAGATGGTGAAATCAGTGGGTGAGTGAAAACTTCTTTGAAATTCATAGCTGCTTTAGGAGGATTACATGGGAATGATGGGTTCTCAAGAAAGTCCCAACTGGTTATATATGATAGTGTGATTGTTCCCACCCTGATGTACAACAGTGAAACCTGGATACTTCAGAAGAGACATAGGAGTCATTTATGCGCTAGAGAGATGTTACTTACGGGGAGTTTGTGGCAAGACACGCTCTGATCATGTGAGGAATGCAGATGTTTAATGTGAGGCAAAATGTTATTAGTAAGTAGAGATTAATATGCTGAGGTGGTTTGGCCATGTTGAAAGAATGAGTGATGAGATACTAAGAATTTTTCAGCCGAAGTGGCAGGAAAGAAAGGTAAAGGAAAGCCAAGGGAAATCATGGGAGATTCAGATTCAGGAATTTCTGCTTGAAAAAGAGATTGAGTACGAAGTACAAAAGTATTGTGTGCGACGTGTGATGGATGTCAATGAAGCTCGAACTGTGTGTCGAGATAACTGTAAATGGAGACATTTGATACTCCAACAGTAAGTAAAGTCTATTTCCGTCAGTTAAATGTTTATCTGGCATATTTTCTTTCCTTGAGGGACTAACCTCTGAATCTCAAAACAGCTTAATGATGTGCATGTATGTGTATCTGTTCTGTTCTTAAGTAGTATTGTAATGCATTAGCAATTAGGTTTACTTTTATGATACTGTGCACTGTTTTTACATACACGTGGTAAATGAGTAAGAACTGTGAATATGTACCTTCTTTTTGCATTTTGTTTTGCAGATGGGTAAACAAACAATGGGAACTCCATGCCATTCCCTAAAAGGAAGAGCAGATAATAAGCTTTACAGACTGCTAAATCCACAAACACCTCTAGTACGGCCTGCGCTATATGATCATTATAAAATGGATGATTACCCTATGGGCACAAATGCCATTGTAGCTGTTATGTCATACACTGTAAGTATTAATATCTAATCAAGATTGGTACATACATAGGTTATGCATGTATTATATTAATACGCTTCCTTTCATTTCTGTGTAACTGCTGTAAAAATATCTTTAAGTAATATACTTCAAATATAATATGCTATTCAATTTTATTCTCAGCTCATTGGCCATGGGGAATTTTATTTGGTTTACATGCATGTATAACTGATAATGCTCATTCATTTACTTGGCCTGAAATCTTTTAAGGTGGTGGTTATTTTTAATACAAATGTATTTGCAGAATTTAGCCTAATTCCTTCACAGGGTTTTTAAAGAATCTATAAGATATCATCATCAAATAACCATTCATAGTCTGCTGATGGACAAAAGTCTCACCCCAAATCTCTTCCGCTACTTCGGTTTGATCAATTCAGTTCCACGTTACTCTGACATGATTTCAGATTTTATATATCTACCCATCTCCCATGTGATCTTCTGGGTCTTTTCCTGTCTTCTGGCATCCAGTGTAAAATTTTAGTTGTCCAGTGAGGAACAGTACTTCTATAGAGCAATTTATTCAACTCACTGCCACTTGAGTGAAAGGCATGATCATGATGTCATCACTGTTGTCTCTTTTCGAATCTACAAGTTCCTGTTACACCAAGCATGCATCTCTCGGTTCTTCTTTGAGTTGGCTGCAGCCTATATATATATATATATATATAAGGTCAGGTGATGCATAACATCACAGCCTCTCCTTGACAAATGTCAACCCCGCCTTCTCGTGGTACATCCTGTTCCCACTAAAGGGGCTCTGACGACCACCAATAGCGGTATAACTATACCATCGGGATTAGAGGAAATGCTATCCCACACTCACCAACCCGCTTGGCCAGCGTGGTGAGTTATGGCCAAACCCCTCCAAAATGACTCCGCAACTTAAATCTTGGCCCTCAGTCTCCGGCAGCTAGAATGTACCTGGGCAAGGCAGCGACCAGTGTGACATGAAGGCAGAGGGTGCTAAGAATCCCCGGAGGACCGGACTAGGCTGCCATCTGATGCTAACTTTGGCTACGTATAATGGATGCTCCCTATCTTCTGATTCAAGGCTTCTTGAATTGGAAGAAGAACTACAAAGGATCAAGTGGGACATCGTCGGGCTAAGTGAGGTAAGGAGAAAAGGAGAAGATCTCATTGAACTGAAAAATGGACATCTCTTCTACTATCGTGGAACTGATACTGGCAGAACTAGTGGTGTTGGATTTATAATAAACAAGAAACTGAAGGATAAAGTTGTAGAAGTTGAAAGTTCCTCTGACAGAGCTGCACGACTCGTTATCCAACTCTCGAGAAGATGCCAGGCTCAGATTATTCAAACTTATGCACCCACCACAAGTCATCCTGAAGAAGAAATTGAAGAATTTTATGAGGAAATTCGTCATTTAAATAATAAAGGTAAGCACCACTTAAAGATAATTATGGGAGATTTCAATGCAAAAATAGGGCAACGGCAACAAAATGAAACTTCAGTAGGTAAATTCGGTCACTGCAACAGAAACCAGCGTGGAAATACTCTTGTTGAGTTTGCAGAGGCAGAAGGGTTTTTCATCTTGAACTCCTTTTTCAAGAAAAAGCCACACAGGAAATGGACATGGAGATATCGAAATGGGACGACAAATGAAATTGATTTTATTATGTGTAACAAAAAATTCATCATAGAAGACTGCATTGTGCTGAGATGTAAGATGCACCTGAACACTAAACTTGAACATGGCAAGCTCATAAGACAAACAAAATGTATTGACATAACCAACCTTAAAAAACACCATAATACCTTCAAGTTGGAACTGAAGAACAGATTCCCTGCTTTAGAAGGCCTAACATCGGAAGAAGTGGATATTTCTGAAGTTAACAGAAAAGTAGCCAAAGCTCTTATGGAAACAGCAACAAAATTAGCTGGGTCTAAGAACAAGTTGCATGTTAACAAATTATCAGGAAAAACCAAAATGTTGATGCAAAAAAGAAGAGAGATGAGGACAACTAAAGAAGATGTGACTTCCAAACTGGAATATATAGAGCTATGCAAGACAGTACGAAAAAGTATCACTGAAGACGTAAGGAAATTCAACTGTGAACTAGTAAGAAAAGCAATTGAAAACAACCAAAGCCTAAAGATAGCAAAGGGACATCTAAGTAAGGGAAGAAAACAGATTATAGCACTGAGAAAAGAAGATGGTTCTGTAACAAGAAATAGAGGCGAAATTTTGACAAGAGTGAAAGATTTCTACTCCAAATTATATGAAAGGGATTATACATGTACTCCAGACATCATGAAAGGTACCAGTACCAGAGTTCTTCCAGTCCTCCCAGCAGAAGTTGCACATGCAATCAAGAACATGAAGCGGGGAAAAGCTCCAGGAGAAGATGGAATTACTGTAGACATCATACAAGAAGCAAGTGGAGAAATCGAAACAGTACTCGCCCAAATTTTCACTCGATGCCTTACTGAAGGGAAGATTCCTGAGGATTGGAACAATGCTACAATGAATGATCTTGCTACATAAAAAAGGTGACATTGAGGATCTCAGGTACTACAGACCTATCAGCCTCTTATCAGTGGTTTATAAAATCTTCACTAAAGTTCTTTCACACCGCTTAAAAGTGACACTGGACATAGCTCAACCGAGAGAACAAGCTGGATTCAGGAGTGGCTACAGTACAATAGATCATATCGACGTACTGAGAGAACTAATTGAAAGAGCGAGGGAATATGAACTTCCATTGTGCATGGCTTTTATCGATTATGAAAAAGCCTTTGATTCAGTGAAACCATCAGCAGTTACAATGGCCCTGAAATCCTGTGGTATTGAAGATGCGTACATTAATATTTTTAATAACATCTATGAAAATGCAAGTGCTAAGATTCGGCTGTTTGAAAATACAACACACATAAAAATTGGAAAATTAGTGAGACAAGGTGACGACACCATATCTCCGAAGCTCTTTAACGCCACATTGGAAAATGTCTTTCAATCACTGAACTGGGAAAACAAAGGGATAAAGATTAATGAAGATTATCTAACCCACCTTCGTTTTGCTGATGACGTAGTCATTTTTGCAACTACCCCATCAGAGCTGCAGAGTATGATCCAGGAACTTGCTGACAAGAGTAAAGAAGTGGGATTAAAATTGAACTTTCAGAAGACAAAAGTGATGTTCAATGCTTTTACAAGAAATGAAGATTTATCGATTGAAGGGGAAAAGCTGGAGATAACAGACACGTACGTTTATCTTGGACAGCAGATATCAAGTGAGGGTCACATTGATGAAGAAATTAATCGGCGTACAAAACTTGCCTGGAGAGCTTTTGGAAGAAACAGCATAATTTTCAAGAGCAATATGCCATTATGTCTTAAAAGAAAAGTGTTTGACCAATGCATCCTTCGAGTGCTTACATAGGGTGCAGAGACGTGGACTTTAACTAAAAGAGACATACAAAGGCTGCAGACAACTCAAAGCAGCATGGAGAGGTGCATGCTTGGTGTAACCAGGAGAGATAAGGAGAGGAACTCGTGGATCCGAAAAATGACTAGTGGAAAACATCATGATCAGAGTTAAATCCCTGAAATGGCAATGGGCTGGACATACTGCCAGAAGGACAGACCATCGATGGACAGCCGAAATTTTAGATTGGATTCCAAGGGACAGGAAAAGACCCAGAAGACGACGAAATGGAAGATGTGTGGATGAAATTCGAAAGTATGCGGGAGTGACATGGAGGAGACTGGCACAAGACAGACCGTTGTGGAGGAAATTTGGGGAGACTTTCGTCCAGCAGTGGATTGATAATGGTTGGCAATGATGATGATGATGATATATATATATATATATATATATATATATATATATATATATATATATATATATATATTTTTTTTTAGTGTTTAAGGTCCATGTCTGGTTTGTACATAAGAACTGGAAGGATTTTCTTTTAAGACATAGTGATAAATTACTCTTGAAAATTGTAGTTTCATCCATGTGCTCTCTAACCAAGTTTTATTCACTGATTAATTGCTTCACCTATGTGGCCCCTACTTGATATCTGTTACCCAAGGAATATGTAAGTATTTTGTACTTTTGTACTTGCCTCATCAATCTCTTTAGTTGTTGAAAAATCATAGTACATGATTTGGGGGGGGTCATATTTAATTCCCCTTTTTTGTTGTTGTCAGCAAGTCTTTGTGTCATGCTCTGCAGCTCAGAGGCGTTACTTATAAAAGTGACTGATCGAAGCTACATGCAAGTTGTTGGGATATGCAATCTCCATTTTAATCTTTTAAAAAAATCCCCTTTGTCTTCCCAGTTCAATTATTAAGACATTCTGCAATATTGCATTGAAGTGCTTTGGGGATATAGTGTCACCTTGTCTCACTCTCTTTCCAATATGTGTATGTGCTGCGTCCTTGAACAGTCACATCTTTGCACTTGTATTTTCATAGATATTATTTATGTTGGTGTATGTATCTTCAGTATTACAGGATTTCAGACATTATGTATTATCACTGCTGATGTTTAACTGAATTGAAAGCCTTTATATAATCAGTAAAAGTCAAACATAGTGGAAGTTCGTATTCAGTTGAAAAATATCTGAAATGCTAGCTGGGCATGTGCAAAACAAATTTACCTACGTACGTAGTAAAAGTCGGATGTACAGAAAAAGTATCTTTTGAAGCAAAATAAAAAAAAACGCTTTTTAGGTAAAAAAGTGCAATTAATGTTTTTAGTACTGTTGCCAACTATAAATGACACATGGGTGCTTAATTTCCAGAAATTTTGTACATTTTTTCTCTTAAAAAAAGAAACTCAAGTCGAATTTATTTCTGTTTTTGTTGTATTTGTGTGATGGGGGGATATTGAATTTTGTGTGTGCTGAATTTTTGTGCGGTCTGATTGATTGCAAGTAGCTGTACAACCACCGGCAGGGCCACTGCTTACAAGAGACTTGTACTGACTGAGCCAGTACAAAAGGGTGGGAGTTGCAGGGGGAAGAGTGACCGGGAAAAGTTGAGGATTTTCATCCAGTCTATCAGGAAAAGTCAGGGATGATGTTGATCCTACCCTCCACTAGTCAAAAATGTTTTGGGTTTGAAAAATCTTCATACATAAGATTCTTCCATGGATTCACAGAATTCCATTTTTTCGGTCGCCATTTAGATTATTCTCAAGATTGAGGTAAAACTGAAGAGAATCTGGGGGGGGTGTCTGCCTGGGGATAGTATTTCGTGTTTCAAAACTTTTGACAACAGAAGTTAGAGTGAAAAATTTTGCCGTAATGATTTTTTTTCGCAATGTTGCCTCTGCTCAGTTTTGTTAAATATCTTCTTATTGCATAAATGTTTGTACTTCAGCTTGAAACTGTATGCATCAATTTGCAAAAATGGAAGTTAACCGGCGCAAAAATTTCCTTATCTTTAGTCATGAGATTCTTCCCGCGAATTCGAGGAATTCTGTAGTTTCCTGTTATCATTTTTGCGTGAATTCTATCTTTTTCATTATCATTTTGGTCATTACGCCCAACAGGAGAGGAATTTTGGGGGTTAGGGGGTAGTCGGAGGACAGTGTCATCTTTATGAAACATTCAGAAACAGAAGGTCGAAGATAAGGTTTTTTCCATAATCGTAATTTTTCTCGCAATGTTTATGTCCAGTATTGTTGTTACATATAATTTTATTTCATAAATATTTACATTTCAACTCTAAAATGGGGAGAAATTTCCAAAACCGAAAGTTGGATAGAGAACAAAATAAAAATGTACCCTTCATGATAAAAAAAAATGCTGTCAGCATAACATTACTGGTGGAAGCCTGCGACTTGAATTTTTTGTGTTTTGGTGATCTGGGATGTTTCCATTGCGTGCTCGTTGGTTTGTTTGACGGCTCAAAGTGGAGGCACCATGATTCGTTGCCTCCCACTATGCGTGACATAAGTGCATCACCCTCCACTTCGTAACACGGCAAGTGGTTCAAACTCCAACCCATGCGTTCTTCCTTAGGTGATCGGTCAGCATCCATGAGATACATTGTGAAACACACCTTCTGATACTGCAGGGTCTTTGTAACCACCGTTTGAACTGTCCCGAATGACATAGCGAATTCCTCTGCTAGCGAACGTAATCTCCGACGACGGCCACCCTTATTGCTGCATCAATCTTGGCGATGGCTTCGTCTGTTTCGGAACAACATTCGCACCTGGTTCGTCACTGTTGTCTTCAACACACATTTGTCACCATACACCGCCTGCATTCTGCAATGAATGTCAACTGGTCGACATCCTTCTGCTATTAGGAACTGAATCGCCCCTCGCTGATCCACCTTGGACGGATTCGGAATCACGCCGGTCATGTTGTCAACGATCTGCAGCACAAACCACACATACCAGGATAATGAACGTGGCATGCTTGCTTGTTCATTGGTCTGTGCGTATCACTCTAGCTGTGACGTCATCATGCTTCCCTGTGTGCCAGTCCACATGACGTGGCACGAACAGGTTTAGTTTGATCACGCCTCATAGATTGAAACCAATGCTAACCATTTACTTCTGTTGTTACTTGTGATGTATAAACTGAATCTACAAGGATTTTGAAACATGACATATGCTGTCACGTTCTTGTCGGTACTCAAAAGGAGCTAGGGTAAGACAACAGGCAAGGTCACCCTTCCTCATGTTCCTGAGAGAAAGATGATCGGCATACTACTGTAGTTGTTGGACATTTTACTTGTCCATTAATGTCCTATTTATGGTCTGCAAGGATATGTTCATTCTCCTCAGTTGGACCTATTGGTGAAAATTTTCCGTCTTGGGAACAGGATTCTGTCTTTGTCAAATTTCCGAAAATAGAAGTTAAAACGAAAATTCCTCATGCAATACTAAAAAAAAATCCTCACGATGTTTCCCCTGTCATGTATTATCAAATGTCAATTTATTCCATAAATGTTTGCATTTCAGCTTGATATGGAAGGTACATTGAAAGAATTTACTTTCATTTTGAGCTTATTGAAATGCAAAGCTCCAAATGTTGATTTGTATAAAAGAATCATGTTGTATATGTTGCTGCAAAAACACTGCTGTCAATCAGAGAAAAACATGAGCAGGGCCAATGTAAATCCCAGCGTGTGAACAATTACAGCATGGGACAAATTGACTGCCCTTGACTGTTGAGATTTCTCTCTATATCTAATTAAATTTTTCAGGGCATAAGACTTGTAAAATTTAATTTATTTTTCCCCATAAAATAGTGGCATGACTGTGTGTGTATGCACACACAAACACACATAAATGGGTGGAAAGGATGGAAATGAAGATAAAGGTAGCAAATGCAAGCACAGTCCTAATTTGTTATGATTTAAAGGCAGGACGGGGGGGGTCAGAAAAAAATTTGTCTCCTAGATTTCGCCCATGGTTAACCAGCAAACTGTTATCTCGTTGTCTGGCCTGGGGCCCTCCTTTGGGCCACTTCCCTTGGGACAGATTAAGCTGACACAAATCCTCTTCCTCAACTGACAACTGAAATACTCTAAGCTATCCTGGTCATCAAAACTCAACAGCTGATTCAGCTGGCAGTAATGATAATCAGTATACACTGACAGGACAGAGATCATAGGATGCCTGTTTTCTGATCACCACAATGCTGTTACCCTCCTTTCAAGTAGGGAAGGAATATTTTGACTAATAAAGGTACTCTATTTTGTGGTTATCTGTCAAGATTACAATTTTTGCATCTTGACAGATGCTTGGCTGGATAGGTAGGAGGACATCGCTCCATTCACGTAGACAGTAACTCAATGTCAGTCTGCATAACTGTCATAAGTTAACAGAGTTTGAAAGAGTTATGATAAATGGCTGCCCAATGCATGGGTCACTCAATTGCAAAGGTGATATGAGGATAGATAAAAAAAAAAAAAAGGTTACAAGCAGCAGCATTGGAAAAGTAATTAGTGTGGAGGGTACATTTGTTGCCCAGAGTGGAGACAGATGGCGCAAGTTGTCTGACAGCAGTTGTTTGGGAAGTTAGTGCAAGTTCGCAGATGCGCGAGAGCAATTGAAATGGCAAGACGTTTAGAAAAGTGGTCCCGCTTGGAGGTGCGAGCCGTAATTCGGTTCTTATGGGCAAAGAATGTGTCCACATCTGCAATTCACAGTCAAATAGTGGAAGTTTATGGTGAAGAAGCAATCGGCCGACAACATGTAGCAAAATAGTGTCGCTCTTTTCAATCGGGCAGAGAGGATGTGGAAAAGCACAACAGGGCAGCGAGCAGCCGTCCAAGTTTGTCAACGACAGAAATCAACACGGCACGAGTTGACGAAATGATTCAAAATGATCGATGAGTAACTGTGCGTGCAGTGGTGTCAGAGCTGGGACTCAGCTATGGTACCGTTCAGCGTATCGTTTCTGATGTTTTGGGATATTCCAAGGTTTGTGCCCGCTCGGTACCACATGCGTTATCCGAGGAGCAGAAAGCCACACAAATGATGTGCAGCCTCACGTTTCTGCAGCGTTATCACATCGTTGCTGGGGACGAAACTTGGCTTCATCACTTCGTCCCCACAACCAAAAGAGCCGGTATGGAGTGGAAACACGCTGGATCGCCAACGAAAAAGAAGTTTAAGGTTACACCCTCTGCCAGTAAAGTTATAGCAACCATATTCTGGGATGCATGCAGTGTTATCCTTATCGAGTATCTCGAGCGTGGCCATACCGTTAATGCCTATCGTTATTGTGCCACTTTGACAAGATTACGTGAAGCCATTCGACGCAAACGGCCTGGCATGTTGAGTGATAGTGTAATCTTCCTGCATGACAATGCCAGGCCCCATACTGCACGCAAAACTCAAGAATTGCTGCGAAAGTTCAAGTGGGAAGTCTGGAGCCACCCCCCATACAGCCCAGATTTGGCACCCAGTGACTACTTCTTTTCCGAAATTGAAGGAACACTTATCTGGAAGAAGGTTCTCTTCCGACAGTGATGTGAAAACAGCTGCCGAGAACTGGATCAATGGGCAGGGACGTGATTTCTACCGAGCCGGGTTAAACAAGTTGGTCATGCGTTCCGATGAATGCCTGAACAGATTTGGTGATTATGTGGAAAAGTGATTGGCAAGTATGCCTCATAATTCCCTTTTGAATTTTCTGTCTATTGTTAATCAGTCATTTTTTATGACCCTTGTAACCTTTTTTTTTTTTTTGGATCTATCCTCGTACATTTATTGCAGTGTCTCTGTTAGACAGTGTGTGTATCAAGAATATGCCATTTCTGGAATAACAATGCATCATGTGTGTATCAGGAATATGCTATTTCTGGAGTAACCGTGCATCATGCATGGTGCTGCAGACAGCGAAAGGTAGTAGAGTGAATGTGTGAGTTGATGTCCGTATCACATAGTTGCAACCAACTGGACAGTGGCACAAATCACCACAAACTTCAGTGAGGGAAATGCCAGAAGCATCTACTATACTGTGCAAATTAATTGGGACAAAGTAAAAAATCACTCTTTTTTCAAAACAACGCCTTTATATCATTCTATGCCTTGATATACACTGATAAATACCTGTATTAGTATGAAGTATGTCCTCCTTTAGCAGAAATGACCTCTTGAATTCATTTTGGCATTGACTCCACTAATTGAGTGCACATATTTTTTACTTCATAATCGTGGAACCACACTTTTATAGCATTTGTTATCATGCGTTCTTTGGTCCATTTTACCTAAACATCTCTTCAAAATATTCCACAAGTTTTCTATGGGATTTAAGTCTGGTGAATTTCCAGACCAATCAAGCAAATAATTTTGATTTTCCAGCATGAAATTCTTGACCAATTTCGAATTGTGACATGAGGCCAAGTCATGTTGAAATGTCCCGTCAAAAGTTTGCAAGCATGGAACTATCCTACGTTGTAATATTTCTACGTACTTGGCTGAATTCATCATACCTTGAACCTAAGTTTCCAGTGCCATTTGATGTGAAAAAACCCCAAAACATCTGTTTCAGAGAGTGTTTTACAGTTTGTTTGACATGCTCAGGTCTTAAGGGTTCACAGTTGCTTCGTCTAACAACATTTGTCTGGTAACCCTGCACAAATAAATGAGTTTCATCACTGAAAATTACATTTTCCCAGTCGTCAGCAGTCCATGATTTATATTTTTTTGGCCCAGGCTAAACATTTTATCTTCATTTTCGCATTCAAATATTGTTTTTTTATTCGTCTTCTTGCCCTTCGGCCAACTTCTAGAAGCCTACGGCATACAGTTGAATCACTAGCATCACGACCACTAGCCAATAAATCTCTTTAGGTCGGTGCTTTTTTTTTTTTTTTGATTCATTTTATTATTTCTGATTAGATATTTATTGGTTCGTGTTGTTTTTCGTTTTCTTCCACATTTACCTCTCCTTTTTGGAGATGATGATCCAGATGCATTGTATCGCGTAAGCAGTCTTGATGCACTTGATTTGTCTACAACTGCAGAAGCGATATCTCTCACTGTCATAGAAGTGTGACCTTCAGAGCAATTATTTTTGCACGCTTCCTTGGGGAAATATCCATTTTTCAATACACGAAAGCAACACGTACTCACAGAGAGCAAAAACTAACATCCGCCTGTCACACACGAAAGCTCACAACTGAAGTGCCCATTTCCTGTTTAAAATCGGTCAAACCACATTCTTACTATCAAATTCTAACAGTCGCACCACCTCACAGCTGATAAAACCGGTTTATGTGGGTTTCCGACATCAACTGGCGATCACATTACAATTCTGAGAATGAAATAGCTTGTCCCAATTAATTTGCACGGTATAGTATACCAAGACTGTTGGGCAACCATTAGCTGTAATTGGTGGTTCAGTGACTGTCATAACCTGAGTCCAATTTATTGTATATAACTTTCAACTATACAGTTGAGTCCAACTACCTACACCACATCACCGGACTGCCTTAACTGGGCAAAAAAACATTGGCACTGAACCTTGGACGATTGGAGATGGGTCTCCTGGACCGATGAGTCCTGTTTACAGTTATTTCAAGCAGATTGGAGGGCGTAAATCCAGATAAAACTGCAGTGCCAGTATGCCAATGAGAAATTGTTCAGGCTGGTGGATGGTCAGTTACGATCTGGACACAAGACCTCTGGTGCATCTAGATGATTCTCTGAATGGTCCATGCTAAGTGTCCATCCTTGCAGGCCATCTGCATCTGTTCATGGCCATCACTCATCTACAGGGCAATGGACTCTTGCAGCAGAAAAATGCACCTTCCCAGCAAGCCAGGGTGACTAGAACATGGTTAGAAGAGCATTCCACAGAAGTTCCTGCCCTGGAATGGCCTCGCTGTTCACCAGACACAAACCCTGAGGAAAATCTTTGATGCTGTGGAAAGCTGTTTCAGCTTTGGATCCTCCACTGAATGCCTCTCCATGTGACTGTCCTTATCTGTGTGAAAGGTGGGTTTAACTGTTATAAGTAGGTATCTCTTGATTTGTGTCCACTCATTGTATATTTACTTATTTATAGGTGTGCACTGTGTGCATACCATATGCCACATCTTGTGCGTGTATGCTTTTGTATGACACTTTGGGCACATGACCATAGGTTCATAGCCCCATTAGAGGATCATATGCCTGGTCTTGGTGTACAGTTTTCTTTTTTGCACTGTGTCCAACATCATTTATATACTGCAGTACTATATGTATCATGCTGTAGTACAGTATTCTTCCCTATCAAGAGTTGACTTTCCAACCTCTCGCAAAAATCTAATTTGTAGTGCTGAAGCTGTTTGTATTTCTTTTGCCATTTGTCTGTAAATTTAATAAACTTTAATATGTTAAAAAACTTTGAATTTCTTTAAAGTTTCAGTTCTACGGTTTGTGCATGAGAAATGTGATATCCCATGTGAACTTTTAAAGTACCTGAAAATTTATTCTTATAATCTTTGTATAACGGTGAAGTTTTTGCGTTTTAATGTGCATGCACCACATATTCAGTGCTTTGTGTTAAGTTAGATAATTTTTTTTTATAAAACAGACATGTTTTATGAAATAATGCCTTTTGTTTAATTTTTAGGGATATGATATGGAAGATGCGATTATTTTAAACAAAGCGTCAGTAGAGAGAGGCTTTAAGCATGGTGGTGTATATAAAACAGAAGTCATTAATCTTAGACTACTTGGTGATAGTTTTGGCAGTCAGACAACCTATGTCTTTAAACGCAAAGCTGGTGACAAAAACCTGGAGAAATTTGTCGATGTTGACGGCCTTCCTTATATTGGAACAAGACTGCATTATGGGGACCCTGTTTGCTGGTATGTAATTAACCATTTTGCTTTACTTATTCAGATTTTTAGATGATACAGATCACATTTAAGGTTTTCTTTGCTTACTTTTTCCCCAGAATCTTTAGCTATAAATATTGTAAACATTTTAAGCTTCATTTGCACAGGTGTTTTTTGTACACACTCCCTCCCCACACACACAAAGGAAAAAAAAAACAATACTCTGGCAGTCTGCTTGATCAGCACTTATCTTTTACTTCATACTCAGTGCGACCCAGTTTACTGCTAAAGATAATCTAATTTTGTCTTTCAAGTGTGATGCATGTATCACACTACTTTGTAAAAGTTGTGTTGGTGTACAAAAAGAATAAAATGGCACTCTTAGAAGAAAAATTATAGTGCTTAGTTGGAATTGCCCAACCCTTGTGAGCATTACGGTATGGTAGCAAAGATACATGCATTAAAACTTCTAAGGCATTGTTTGTTATTGATTTTATTGCAACAAAAATTTCACAGCAAACACTTTAATTTCTACATATTAAATGTTCTAAATATTGGAATTTTTGATCTTGAACTAAGTTCAGTTTCTGTAAGTTAGCAGTCTGCATTGTGATATCTTCAGTAATATCAGGCAACTGCCCAGTTTCCTCCAATTCTTCATTGACTTCCAGAATTTGCTAAACTCCAGTGATTTCTGCTAAATGAAATGTTTGGTGTGCAAGAGTATCGGTATTAGCAAAATTTAGTTGTGATACTTAAAAGTACAAATTTGCAATAAGGGAATTACTAAGATGATATAAATATTACTTATTGTCAAATTCTTGGATTGCACACCAACCGTACATCGGGACTGACTCAAGAGAATAGGCGCTGCCACTCAAGCGGTAATACCCAGTCTTTGTTTGTTAATTGTGCCACCTCTTCTTTCGATTTGAAGACTTTCCTCCAATTTCCATTTAACACAGTGCTGTTGACGTGAGAATTTTTTAGAGTCCCAGTTAATCGAACGTCCGGTACTTTGTATGTGTCTGTCAAGTCCTGTCTTGTTGAAAATGTTCCTTATAGCAGCTTTGTTATTGGAATTTTTGATTTTGAAGTAAGTTCAGTTTCTGTAAGAAAGTTCAGTATCTGTAATAAAAAAAAATACTAAAAACTAATTCAACCTCCTAAAAAATTTAATAAATAATGAAAAAATTATTACCTTGAAAGCAGGTTAAAAGCAGAGAAATTGTATTACTTGAAAAAGAGAAATATTTGAGGAAGATGAGTTAAAGAAACCATTATGTGAAGAAATCGATGAAAACCCAGTGGACCACACTTAATAAAAATCTTCTCAAAATTAATCAGATCTCTGGAAAAATAAGCAGCTTTTTTAAAATCTCAACATACATATCACTAACCTGTTCTCTGAGATTCAGAGGTTAGCTCCACGAAGAAATGCAAACTACCAGATAAATTTTTAACTGATTATTTACTTATTGTTGACGTATCAAACTTCTCCATTTACAGCGATCTTGACACACAACTCGGGCTTCACTGACATCCATCACACAATGTACACAAGACTTTCTATACTTCATACTCTTTTTCTCATGCAGACATTCCTGAATCTGATCCTCCCATGACTTCCTTGGCCTGACCTTCCTCTGCCTTTCTTTCCTGCAACTTGGGCTAAAAAAATTTTTGTAGTAAGCATCTCACCACTCATTCTTTCAACATGGCCAAACCACCAAAGCATATTAGTCTCCACCTTGCTAACAACATTTTGCTTCACATCACACAACTGCAACACAACTTCATTCCTCACGATCAGAACATGTCTTGCCACAAACTCCCTGTAAGTAACACATTTCTCCAGCACAGAAATGACTCCTATGTTCCTTCTGTAGTACCAATGTTTCAGTGCCATACATCAGAGTAGGAACAATTACACTTTCATACACAGCCATGCAAGACTCTACTGAGAACCCATCATTCTTGTGAAAACCTCCCAAAGCAGCTATGACTTTCAATGAAGAATTCACTTGCCTACTAATTTCACCATCCAGTTTGTTCTCTATCAAACATATGTCCTAAATACAGTGATGGAAAGTTTGCGCCGAACTGCACCAATTTCATTATCTTGCGCCGAACTGCTACAAATTACGAAAAACTTTAGTATTCGCTCCCAACTGCGCTGAAATAACAATCCACAGCAAAAACTTCTGAGCGAAAAAAAAAATTCACAAAAGAAAAAATGGCATTTTAAACGGCGAATCGAATGATGCTTTTTTAAGGTCTACGCATAGTTTGGTTAAACGTATAATGATGCTTAATCAACAAGTACCGCCAATCCCAACATTTCACAATGTTTTTCACCTAACTTCTAATTCGTTGTTTTTTCAGCATAAGTGACGAATAGGTTTCGCGATGTAGGTGTAGCTTATGGAGGAGTTGTGTTGTAATCACGTGGTATGTAGGAGAAACGATGCAGTACTTTATGAAATCCTGATTAAAATTGTTTACAGATGGTTTGGTGGTCTTTCGAAGTGTTTTGCAATTGAGATTGTTTATATGTCGTTCCCTGCTCCTTGGGATGGCACAGTTACTTCGTTCTGGGCAAGGCACGCAAGTGCATAAATACAGCATACGGTCAGTTGACGCGGAGGACTACTGAGGTCAGTTGTTCACACAGAGGACGTAAATACAGCATAGCTATTTTGTTGACGCGGAGGACGACTGAAAACATTTCTCACATGGCAGGATACGATGGTTCTGTTTCTAAAGAATTCGTAAGTATTCAGAGATGCCAACTTTTATGAATTTTCCATAGTTTGTACTGATTTTCACTCCATCTTACGGTTTATGGAAGTCGCCCAAAAACTACGGAAAGGCCCTCGCAAAGATACCTGCACGCAATTTTTTACTGTCTTTTGGTCGAAAAAACACACTTTACGGATAGTCCCTATATGCCTTCAATATTCTGACTTCCCCCACCAACGGAGGCAGAGGTTTGTCCCATGATCCCCTGTACAGCCATTTGAGAGTGCTGCGCGCAAAAGTTCAGCGCCTTTTGCGAACTCTACATTGATTACATGTGGTTTTGTGCTTGTGAAAATTTCGATGCAAACGTTTTTAACCCTTTCCACTCGACTGTCGGGTGGCAGCCGACATTACAAAATTTCCGAATAGCGTAGGCACGCTGATGACGCCTCTATAGCTCGCATGTCGGCGCTCCCGAGACATTTCTTTTTTGTCAAATAGGTCGGGTGTTGCTCACCACACCGATGATGCCCCTATAGCTTGCAAGACATTTTTCACCAAATAGTGAAAAAGAAACTTCATCGGCGTGTCGGGTGTCACCCCTCCATGCCGATGACACCTCTATAGCTCACGTATCTGCAATAACAGACGTTTAATTAAAGTTATACTTACATAACATTAAAATTCCTCGAAATAACGTCCTTGAACATCAATACACCGCTGCCAACGGTTCTGCCACGCCGTTAGCTTGCCTGGAAGTTGAGAACAGGGATCACTTTCAAAGCACTCGTAGCGGCAGTTTGCACATTTGTAACAGTCCCAAAATGGTGTCCTTTCAGGCTGGATTTGAGCTGGGAAAACAAAAAGAAGTCAGCCGGGGCAAAGTCCGGGTTGTAGGGAGGTCAGGGCAGCGTTGCCAAGCTCACGAGAAAATCGACTAACGGTTGTTCCTCTGTTCATCAGTCAAAACCTTAGGAACCAATTTGGCGCAAATTTTCCGCATCAAGTGCAATTCTTGTGTGATGATTTCATGCACAATGGATTTCGCAAGTCCCATATGCTCTGCTACCAATCTAACACTCAGGCGTCGGTCAGAGTCCAAAATCGCTTTCACCTTTTCCACATTGTCCGAAGTGTGAGACGTTGAAGGGCGCCCTGAGCGTGGCTCATCCTCGACGCTCTCTCTTCCCTCTGTGAATGTTTTGTGCCACCGAAACACTTGTGCTTTTGATAAAGCATCCTTCCTGTAGGCTTTCTGTATCATAGCAAGCGTATCGGTCGCGGATTTTTCAAGTTTAACACAAAACTTTACTGCGTATTGCTGTTCGACACTCGTCTGCATTTTGACCGTTACGCGACGCTCACACAGCTGTCCACTTCACAAGCGATCCTCACTCTGTAAAAGCTCAGAGCCAGCTGACGAGACATAGATCGTTTGCTAACAGACCCCGCCACCTGTCCTGCCCGAGGACTCCGCCCTCCGGCCCTTCTGATTAACCCAGGAAAAGTGGTCTCATTACTTACCGGACAAACCTTGTAACCTTGTATACATCATTTGCGGATGATACCATTTACTGCATGGGTGTGGTGGCATGTAATGGGAATTTTTGGCACCTCAGTTTATATGAGCACTTGTTTTTGTCATGTAAATGAGTCTGTGGCATTACA
Organism: Macrothele yani; assembly: GCA_039090855.1. Classification (NCBI taxonomy): domain Eukaryota; kingdom Metazoa; phylum Arthropoda; class Arachnida; order Araneae; family Macrothelidae; genus Macrothele; species Macrothele yani. The sequence goes on from CM077011.1 coordinate 155,777,961, forward strand.
ATGATTTGCATTTAAATGTCCTTTGTTTCCTCTGTTTATAGTTACATTGATCCTGCAACATTAGAAGCAAAAACTCTCAATTATAAATCTACTGATAAAGCCTATGTAGATGATGTAAAGCTACTTGGGAATGATACAGGAACTGATTCTCTTCAGAAAATCTGTGTAACATACTGGATTCCTGTAAGTATGGTTCTTTTTAGATTAGTGTCATTGATGAACATTACAAGTTCATTAACATGATTACAAGTGTTTTTGCCAAAATGTTACTAAAGCGTCAAATTATAAGGAGCACCCAATAGCAGACACATGCCATCCTCACTTACATACACGGTTATGACATTGAGATGGCTTTATAAACAGATCATCAGATCAGATCATATGTAGATGATTTTAGGAAGGGAGTGTCTGACCCCAGGTCTTAAACAACCCTTAGAAATAGGAAGCTAGGAGATTTGAGCTAGAGTACCCGATAGGAAAGTGGCATAGAAAGGGGGTGGAAAACGCCCTTATTTATTACCGTGGGGCCAGTACCAAATCCAACTTGGCCTTGAGCTTCTCGCAGAGAGCTGCTGTTTTGCAGAGGGGAAAGAAATTTGCGTTTCCGCGTGGCTTGCCGAAGACTGAAGAATTAATACCTTACCTTGAGTAAATGACACGTTATGTACCTGCAGAAGATAATGAAAAATTTAGAAGTAAATTGTATAGAATTGTTTTAAAAGAATTTAATGTAAAAAGTAATAAAAAAATATCATTTAGATAAAATTCAGTATGAGAAAGAACAAATGATAAAACTAAGAGATGACCCAATGATTAAATTTTGTGAAGCTGATAAAACAGGACAAATAGTGATTTTAAACATAGCTGAATATAATCAAAAAATGAATAAAGCAATAGAAGATTTGAATTGCAGCATTCTGACAAGAGACCCAACCGAATCTCAAGTAAGATACTTGGCTAGAATAAGAAATCACAGCACCTTGCCTGAAGAAATAAAAAAAGCGTACCCACCTATGGGTACAGGAATACCAAAAATGTTTGCAAAAATAAAAACTCATAAGCCTGATATGCCTATGAGAGTGATAGTATCAAAAAGGAATTCCCCATTAATAAAGTTGGAAAAAAATATCTACAAGTATTTGGCCCCAATGTTCATGAAGACAGGGTAAGTACAAATTGAAGAATTAAAAGAAATGTTATTGTACATATATAAAAATAACATTTTTATGTTTCAATAACAAGATTTACAAACAAAATTATGGTGGACCTATGGGGGGAGGGGGGGGGTCACCATTGTCAACCTTATTTGCTGAAATAATAATGTGTGACATAGAAACAAAAATAATAAGTGAACTAGAAGATCCACCACTGATATACTGCAGGTATGTTGATGACATTTTTCTGTTATCCAGGCTAAAAAATGATTAACTTTGAAGACTTGACAAAAAAGTATAATGATATTTATCCATCTATTGAATTGACAGTGGAACAGGAACATAATAATACATTGGCATTTTTGGATATTATGGTAATCAAAACAAATGATAATATGCAATACAGGGTGCATAGAAAATCATCATATATTCCTGTATTAATACCTTTTCAGTCATCGCACCCATTAACACATAAAAAAAAGTGTTAAAACACTAATTAAAAAAAGTTTAACACACTCATCAAAAGAACAATATAAAAAAGAAGAAATTGAATACATTGAAAAAATTGCTCATGATTTTGGTTACCCTAAACAGGTATTAAAGAAATGGATTTATGAAGTAACTCAAGCAAATAATAAAGGCAATAATGGTAAACTATTAAAATATGTAGGAGCAATTCCATATGTTGAAGGTATTTCTGCTGAAATTAATAAGGTTTGTGGCAAATACGACATACAAGTAGGAAATCAGGTACATACTATAAAAATAGTAATAAAAAACGAAAAAATCAGCCAACTAGATAGAGCAGGTGTATATGAGATTCCTATAAACAAGAAACCACCTTTGTCATATATAGGCAACACTAAGAACAAGTTAAAGTATAGATTGCATCAGCATATGAGTAATTGGAATAAAAAAGAAGCAAAGACTGCATTAACCCAATATTGTCTAGAAAATCACCAATGTCCGAAGTTCAAAGATATTAAAATTATTAAGAGCTGTAAAAACGAAAGGCAGTTGAAAATTGCGGAATCTGTATTAATTGGGAAAAAAAAACAGATCAAGACTGCGTAACATTAATGAGCCAAGCAACTTAAACGAACAATGGAAGGCCTTAATAAAAATTGAACAACAATTAAGAGGGGAAAAAAGAAAAGAGAGCAGCTCTGACAATAGATGGCGCCAGAGGCACAAAGATGCAGAGATTGCGACTGAAGCAGGAACCTCAATGACTTTGCTCACTTGAGCTGTATTAGGCAGAGAGACACATTGGCCTCCTGATGACGTCAGAGATGTTGTTGAAAGCGCTTGAGGATTGTGTATGACGGGCTGAATGAGGTTGGCGTTTGCGGTATGTTTTGTATGGTGTTTGAGGCAGATGGAGCACTACTTTAGTCACAGTTGACAAGGGTTTGACTGCCAGGGAATGTAAATAGTGTATAGTGGTTTTAATTGAGTGTATGAATGTGTTGTATGTTGTGTACTGTTGAGTGGTTTTTATGGAGATGACGAGCTCTGTTAGATCTCAGACGGCAGAATGAAATCAACATTTTTTGTCCTGTGAATAATTAAATAAAAAAAAATACGATGTTTCATGACCGGAAGAACTAATATTATAAGCAAGGCGTTTTTTTCAACCTTTGAAGGCCATCAACATTACATACATGATATTGTAATCGACGTGCATGAAGTGTAAAGAAAAAAACAGTGACCAAGAACTTTCGGGTAAGGGATTGGCTTTTTTAATGATATTTCATTAATGACTTGCACATAAATATATACATTTTGCTGGTGTTTCATACCTTTAAAGATGCAAATAATATGATTCCTTCATGTATTCACTATGTGTATTTTTGTTCTTTTGTGTGTGTGTGTGTGTGTGTGTGTGTGTGTGTGTGTGTGTGTGTAGTTTTTGACTGAAATTATTGTGAATAATTTAGTGGTACGAATCAAAATAGAGTATGTGTAAAGTGTTAATTGTACTTGTAATTTTCAAGGAGAGAAAACAATATTTCACATCATATCTAGTTATTAGGAGGCAAACATTTTGGTTTTATGTGAGATGGATTGATCAAGTGTGTGTTTGTTTGATTTAGATATTCAAGTTTACAATTAAGTGCATTGTAGTAATAGTCATCTGCCACAGTGCATAAAGTTTCTTTATTTGTAGAATTTAAATTCCATGTATAAGATAATGCATTTGATTTATAAATTGTAATTGTGTAAACTGAACTTTTTTTTTTTTTATTTAGCGAAATCCCATGATTGGGGACAAATTTGCTAGCCGACATGGTCAAAAAGGTATATGTAGTATGCTATATCCCCAAGAAGATCTACCTTTCACTGAGGGCGGAATGGTGCCTGACATAATATTCAATCCCCATGGATTCCCTTCACGTATGACAATTGGTAGGCAAAGTTTACATATTTATAATTATATGCATTAGTTTATTTTTCATAAGTGTAAATTAAATACCAAACCTGTTGCTTGAAAGATGTGGCAACTGAGCAGATTGTTTTTATTTTTATTTTTATTTTTTTTATTTTTTTTGCTGAGTATGCTATTGTCAGCTACTAACTTGCTTCCAACTATCAAGAATCTAACTCTGCTTCCAACTATCAAGAATATTATACTAACTCTGCTTCCAACTATTAAGAATATTATTAAAAAAATGACAATATCAGTAAATTAGAGAAAGCAGGTGTTTACTTGATTCCCATTACAGCAAATCCTCCAATGTCTTACATAGGCAGCACCAAAAATTAATTAAAATATAGGCTGAAACAACATATAAAAAAATTGGCAGAAAAAAGAATTAAAAACAGCACTCATCCAATACTGTTTGGCTAATCATGAATTTCCAAAGTTTGATAAAATAAAGTAATAAAAAGTTGTAAATCAGAAAGACACCTCCGGATTGCAGAATCTGTCTTAATTGAAAAAAATAGAGCTAAAGTTTGTAACCATAATGATCCAAATGTTATTAGTAACAACTGGAAGAATTTAATAAAAGTGGAACAGAAAAATAAAAATGTTAAAAATTGAAATCTAAAACAAACAAGAGTGCCATGGTGGCCAGAAGAATGAAGCTTCGAGAAACGATATTGCCCCAAGAGAGTCACTCACATGCTCTGAGGATACTAAGAGTATAGACCAGAGTTTCTGTCCCCCCTGATAATGGTAGCGGGTTGCTACAGAAAGTACTGGGGTTAGAGTGTTGCAGAAGGTAGAGTGCGGCATGGGAGAGCTACTTTTACAAAGCCAATTTACAATGGACGTGGGATATATGCAAGCAGAAAGCATGGTTAAAAAACGTCAATGTAGTTGACCAAGGAGGAAATGTCTGATGTATGTATGTACGTAGGTGATTCAAAAAGTTAGTTGCACTGCTTGATAAAACAACACAGGATCAAAATTACAGAAAAATGTTATATGTACCTGAAAGTTCCATACAAAAGTTACTTCTCGACGTAATCACCTAGTTTATTGAAACATTTGTCGAGGCGTGGTACAAGTTTTTCTATGCCTTCTGCGAAGAAATTCCGTCCAATGTCCGATAACCATTGCTGGTTGCAGCTTTCACCTCGTCATAATCGTATGCACACTTCCATGTGAAATATCCAGTTCTTTTGCGATTTCGTCTTCTGTTACTCATCTGTTTGCAAGAATGTGTTCATTCAAGCGCACAACGTTCTCAGCCGCTGCCAAAGTTGACGGTCTTCCCTTGCGGTAATCGTCCTCGATATCAGTACGTCCTTTCTCGAACAAGATGCACCACTTTGCGATAGCTTGACGCGATATTGCGTTCTCACCGTACACTTCGTTCAACTGCCGAAAAATTTCCGTACAGTTGCACCCTTTTGCCCACAAAAAACTAATCGCTGCACGCAGTTCCAATTTGGATGCCACCAGCGGCTGCCGAGGCATGTTCACGACTTGTTAGCGAGCGAACTAAAACTACTGCGTAGAAGCAACTGCTGCAGATAAATGCCAGCAGTGTTGCCACAAAGTGTCAACAAAATATCCTTTTACCGAAATGTTTTACAGAGGAGTGCAACTAACTTTTTGACTGCCCCTCGTATATAGTGAGTTCATAGAGCATTTGTGAGTTATATATATTGTATAATGAATGTTCGTGTGTGTATCTATGGTGTATGATGAAAAAAACTGCTGTTTTTTGAGTGTCGATATGTAAAAGGACCACAGATGTTTCTAGTGAGCATATATGGGGTCATTATGCTTAGTGTGAAAATGAAGGAGTAATAGAGGATTACTACATGACGCCTCCGGAAACCCTGCACAACCAGGAACAGAATATAATATAGTGAATGACTTCACATACGAAAAGTGAATAGCCCCCATGCTACCTCTTAAAACATGTGACATTTTGATCAAAACTCACGTGCTGGAAATGTTAAACTGGGAACAAGACCATGAAAATGGTAAGTTGCCCTAAATGTATTGATTACATAGCTGCACGTTAAACTTAAGCCTTTTAGATATTGGACATGTTCCAATGTATTAAGTATTTACATTACGAAATTATTTTTTAACAAACTTGCCTGTTTACATTTTTTGCTCTGATATCACTAAACAAATAGCCCAAACAACACTTGCCCGTCACAACATTTTTTTTTACTTCGATTGCATAACAAAAAATAACCATACAGTGAACAACAGATTTTTGAATTATGTTAGACACATTGTATTGAGCTTCCAAAATTAAGTTCCATACTACAGAAATAATTAGCACCAATAAAAATTCAACATCTATAAAAAAATAACATCACAATTTAGCAAGAACTATTTTAAAATTATTTTATGTGTGATAAAAACATGCAGAAAATCTGACATTGAGATTTATTCTACCGACATGAAAATTTCAGTTAACACATGCTCTGCGTACAAGGTTGAACAAGTGTTGCTTACCTGTTGCTCCAGGTGCAGCCTCCCTCCATGCTGATGACTTACAGGGTTACTCTGGTTGGCACTTAGTTTGTTCTTCACTGTAATTGGATTATCCAAACCTTCCCCTCAGTAGTTCATCAGTTAGAAAATCGCTGGCCATACCTCAACATACAATGATAACATCTGGCCTACCAGATTGGGAATAGAAAATAATGACCCAGCATGGCACCTATGTTAAATTGCAAGGGTGTACTACCTGGGGTAGGTTCAATTGTTAAAAGTTGTTGGACTCGACTGCAGAATTTGTGCCTTTTCACATGGCCAGCTATATGCTGGTTACTCCCAAGTTGGTAAAAATAGAAACTGCTTTGGTTTCAAATAAAAGAACACTTAACATCATTGACCCAGTGGCTCTTCAAGGATAAACTTACTTGTGCTTTGATTTCACTGTACATTACGTTGATCACAACATGATAAAAGTGTAGATCTTTCAAATTTCCTATATTTGCAGTCAATAAAAACTGCTAGTTTAAGCCAATTCTGCTGTCACAAGTACAGATTTTGTTAATTATTTATTTCATTACCTGAACACACTTCTAATAATTAAATGTTTCAATGCAATATATCCTATTCATGTATTCAGGAAAGCTTAGAAAGTACTGGCCCAGGAGCTGATATATATATTCAGGCAGTGTACATATATATGTATATATATACACACTGCCTGACGGAGAAAAATGCACACCATGAAGACGTGAACACAGTGCCATCTAAATTGCAGGGTGGGTGCACATGTACCAGTTACGCAAATGATTGCATTTGCAGGCCATTCGCACGAACAGCACGTGGGATATAAGCGGACAACCAGCCCATGATGCCATCAGTCAAGATGTCATGGCCGCAAGAGGTGAGTGCTTATTCTGTAACCGTGTCTGGAGAACGAACAAGGAGGGGCCAATGCCATTAAGATGCCGTTGTACATGATTTCGTCAAACGGATTATTTCACGAGAGGTATACCTCTGGATAGTCCTTGCATCGTAGTGCAGAAGAAATGCAACATGATGCCACAACCGTCAGTCACATTTGGAGACAGTGGTCCCAGGAAGAATCTGTGCAATTTCATAGGGGGACCGGAGCACAGAGACAGACATCCGAGAGCACCGATCGTAGCATCCAACTTCGTGCTGTAGCGGATCCACAGACCACAACGGCAGACATTTTGTGGAGTGTATGGGGTGGCTTGGATGCTCCAATATCGACACAGAAAGTGTCGCACCGATTAGCTGCATCTGATTTGCTGTCCAGTCGTCCTTTTCAAAGGCTACCCTTAACAGCGACCATCATCACCACCACTTGGTGTGGTGCCACTCCAGAGCTCCGTGGGGTGCCGAAGGGAACAGTGTGGTGTTCAGCGACAATTCGTAGTTCTGTCTTACCACAGATGATGATCACCATGTGAGATTCTGGAGGCAAAGTGGCCAAAGGGTGGATTTATCCACCATTGTGAAGCTCCACACGGCCCAGCAACGTGGAATCATTGTGTGGGGTGCTATCAGTGGCAACAGCTGCTCACCGCTGGTATGCATTAGGGGCACATTGATGGCACGCCGCTATGTTGACGAGATGCTGTGGCCCGCGGCACTACCGCGGAGCATCCCAAACGCCGTTTTTCAACTGGATAACACCCGGACACAAATCACTCGGTTCAGCCTGAATGCTTTACAACAGTGTGTGGATGCTTCCACGGCCAGCACGATCCCCCGACCTCTCGCCCTTCGAGCATGTGTGGGACACGATTGGACATCGGTTGAGTACCCTTCCACTCCTGCAAAATGAAGATCAACTGTGGACTTGGATCAACACTACATGGTCCACCATATCCCAGGACTCTATTCGGACTCTCATTGCCTCGATGCCTCATCGGATTCAACGCTGTGTCGCCCAAAATGAGGGCCACTCTCCTTATTGATCATCCTGTATATTCGGCCACTGGAGCCTAGTCTGTATGTGACAATAAATCATTTGTTGACGACCTACTTGTGTGTGTGTGTGTGTGTGCGTGCGCGTGCATGCGCAGTTTGGTCTGTTTTCGAGCATTCCTTCATGGTGTGGCATTTTCTCTGTCAGGCAGTGTATATATACACGGTCGAGCAACATTATTGTGGCCACCAGCTAATATCCAGAGTAATCGCCATGGCCGTGTGCAGCACGGACAGCAGCTAGACGGGCTGGGAGTGACTCAATAAGGTGCTGGAAGGTGTTCACAGGTATGTGGAGCCATGCTGACTGCAGTGCATCTGACAGCTGTTAGAGGGTGCATGGTGGAGAATCCATGAAGCTAACAACAGGATCAAGGTGGTTCCACAGATGCTCAATTGGGTTTAAGTCTGGGGAATTAGGAGGCCAGGGAAGTACTTTAAAGTCTTTGTCGTGCTCTTCCAACCACTTGGACATTTCTAGCTGTGTGACACGTCGCATTGTCGTGCTGAAAGATCCCATCCGCCCCAGGGAAGACAATCGGCATGTTGATAAGCATGTTTTTGCTTTGGTTCTGGACATTCTTAAACATATTCTTAAAGATAAAATTTCTCTTGAAGAATTTTCCAGTAATTTTGTTACCATCAGGTTCCTAAATAAAGCCTACGATAATCTCAATGTAAGGAAGCTGTTCTACAATAATGCATATTCTTAAAGATAAAATTTCTCTTAAAGAATTTTCCAGTAATTTTGTTACCATCAGGTTCCTAAATAAAGCCTACGATAATCTCAATGTAAGGAAGCTGTTCTACAATAATGCAATTTTTTTCCCATCCACAGGCACCAGTCTATTGTAAGTTTTAAATATGTTAAGACCTTAGGGTCAATAGTTAAAAACTACAAACTTAACTCTTCGAGCTACATTCCTGTAATTACTACTTGTTCTTGTGATGAACATAAAGATACAGTTCACTATGATAAGAATTACAACCATATTATCACCGGAAACTTGAGTTATGTTGAAAATGAAAAGCTTAGGAATTTATTAGAGTATGGCTCTAAATTCAGACCTTCCTTCATAATTTCCAAAGAAAGGATTCTTGAGAGCTTCACTCAAGATGTAAATAAGTACATCGTAAAAACCAGTTTAACGTACAATCAGCCTATTGAGGCCTTCGCAGAATGGAAATATAATATAATCAATAGCTTCACCGGTGAGTTGGCAGGTCTGGACTTTTGTTTCGACAGAAATCTCTTTTTCTCTGGAGAAGCTAAAAGGTCACTCTCCAAACTACAAGACCAATTTATTTTTACCACTACGGATAAAGCTAGCAATAATTTTGCAATTATCTGTAAGAAGTTTTATTTTGAATTGTTAACTATGGAACTCAATAATAGAGTAACATACGAGCCCGTAAGTTATTCTACCAAGCAGTTAGAAAATCGGTTTAAGGCATTCTTCAAGAAACTTAAAATTCCACAAACTAGAAGATATGGGCCTGGATTTCCATTTCTTTTTGCAACGGTTAAGTTTCATAAGGATCCTGTGAAGTTCAGGTTCATAGCTAGTGGAGTAAGGAGTCATAAAAAGAAAATAGATCTTGCTTTTGAAGATGTCTTAAAGAAGGTTTTGAAACACATTAGAAACTGTTCTAACTTGATGTACAGAGATTTTTGGATAATTAATAATAATGCAGAAGTAATTTCTACTATACTCAAAGTTTGTCCCCTAGATATTAATAGTTATGATTTTGAAAACCTATATACTAATCTGCCTCTATCAGATATAATCACTACCTTTAAAGAGCTGTATGCAGAATTTAAACTTAACCAATTTGTTGATGTAGGAACTTGGAACTCTTATCTCAATTGCTGCATAAAAAATAACCATATCTTATATAATAATACTCTCTATAAGCAAGTGAACGGTATTCCAATGGGAACATCAACATCCACAAATATCGCTAATCTATTCCTGTTCTTTAAGGAATATAAATTCATTAAAAATCACCCCACCTGCTCAGATAACTACCTTTACACTTTTAGATATATTGATGATCTGCTGTGTATCAATAATTCAGAAGTTATAGAGAGTGATTTTGATAATATCTATCCTAGCTCTCTTAACTTATGTAAAACCAACCACAGTAATCAGGAACTTGAGTTCCTAGACTTAAGCATTAAGCTCAACAGAGGTAACCCATCTATTAGCCTCTTTGATAAAAGAGTTAATTTTCCTTTCAAAGTAATTAAATATCTACACTGGAATAATAACATTTCAACCAAAGTAATTGAGAATGTACTAATTTCTCAGGTCCTAAGAGTTTCAAGAATTTGCAGCAACAATTTGGATTTCAATTACCACATTAATATACTATTAGAAAGTTTTCTAGAGAACGAAATTCCTTCTTCTTTCATCAAAAGAACTTTAAGAAAAATTATTCTGAATAATAGAGTAAGGTTGGCAGATCTGCTTTAATTTTCTACAGTTAATAATATGATTCTGACCAATCAAAGCCGTAAGGAAGTTGGCTAGAGGATGCCTATTAACTACCTAAAGGAACCTTAGTGCTATGGATATGACGGTCCTATTAAAACAAAAAATTAAATAATATAAACAAAATCACAAAAAAAGCTTAAAAATCTGTTTATAAAAGAAAATAAAAACAAATAAAAAAGAAAACTAGTTATTCATCACTAGGATAGCTATACTAAAAATAGTAAAACCAACATTAAAATTAATAAGATTCTGATTCATCTATAGAAGCTCACTAAGGTGATTTAATACATGCAAAGATTATTAAATAAACTGCTCGTGTATTTTATAATATTTCTCATGTATTCTGGAGAGTTAATTCTGCTCATTCTGATCATACAGATCCACAGTCTTAAGTTTATATATTTTTTTCTCTGGTTAAAATCTCCGCGCGTTGGTTTCTTGCTGTATGAGGAGGCCATCAGCCCCACCCTCACTGCCCCCCCAGCGTCTAGGGAGTGGCGGAAGAGGTCAGCCATGTTCTCCTCTTGTGAGGAGAAAAGTTTTTGTCACACAAGAGGTAAGCTCTCTTCCTTGTTTTTGGGTTCTAGGTTTTATAAGTTCAATGTTTGTACTTTATGTACCTTTTCTCTGTCGTTTTTAGCTTTTCAGCTTTTAAGCATTGGTTTGTCTGTTAACATTTATGCGGGTTTTAACTCTTACTTTTCTTTGTAACTTTGAGCGTCTTTTGGGGTACCTAGGAACAGAAGCTGGCTAAGCATGTTCCTTTTCTATGCGCTGTCTATGCGCTGTTTTTTTCAAAGTAGTAAAGTTCTTAATAACTAATTAATTATGCACTTAAAGCACTGCTGAAATACTTTGTACATATTGCAACTAACTGTTTAAGGTATATAACTTTCACAAAGTTTTCTTTAGTTAATTATTATCTTTAACTTATTCTCGTTTTCATTGCTGTCATAAGTTGTAGAGTAGGGGGTTTTAGACTCAAGTTTTCTTTCAAAAATCTGTTCGTTATAAATTAACATTTCCTTTTTTAATTGCAATGTAAAATTTGGATTTCTTTTGCATTGTTTTTCAGGTTTAAATTCTCTCTCAAACGAACTTGGAATTTCGTTATAGCTGAAAATCATTTCTATTTATTATGTCACTCTCACAGCTTGAGTTCTCTTTAATCTTCTTCTCTCTGTTTAATAGTAACAGATGAAGAGCATGGGTCGGGCCATGAAGGTTAATGGATGCAAGCGAAATTGTTAACTAGTGCTAGGTCATGCTACTCTACGGAGGACATGACTTATATATATATTTTTTAAACTATTTTAGGTGGGAATGTTACTTGCATCTATGGCCTTGCAGAAACCCATTTCCAACTAGGTCTTTGTAGAAGTGAGAAAATGCAGAGTTTTTGCTGGTCCTTGATAAAGCCAAGGCTCAGTATTCTCGACACCTTCTACATTCAGTTGTTTTATTTTTATTTTTTTATCTTTTTCTCCTTTTACTCACACAGGTAGATACATAACCTTTTCTATGTTGTACTAGGTGTGAGTCAAAATTATATATGTATTTTTTTGCTTAGGTATCTTCTTTATAGAATGTGAATTCTGAATTTTCAAAACTGCTGCGTTGCGCGTTTTGATTTTCAGGTTATTTTGCACCCTTCGTGTTAAATTCTAAAATTTTTTCCTTAGTCTTCAGTTTTGCTCTTAAGTAACTAATTTCAATTTATTATTTAGCAGCTCATGCGCAAATTCTAGTTGAAATGTTTTATTATTATTATTATTTTTTTTTTTTTTTTATTACTATTTTTTTCACTTGAGGTTTTTTTTTTCATTTTCTAATTTTTCTTTTTAGTATGTTTTGGATGCAGCTTTTTGGAGTGTAGTTTATACTCGAGTTTGGTCTTTTCTTGGACTGCTTATTTCTAAAAAGTTTTTCCCTAGTTGGTTTGCTCAGAATTTGTATGTTTTGGCCCAAGTGGAGTTCTAAGGACGATGAAAGGATTGGAGGTCAGCTCAGATATTTTAAGTCCTCCCGCTCGGTTAGGCTAGCACCCTTTCCCATAGTGTATGAACTCGCTGGCAAAGGTAATCTAAAAAGTTATGAAATGACAAACGTTGTTTGACATGTAAATCTGCAGATCCTAACCTATATTCTTCTGTTGAGGATAATTGCTCCAACAAGTTTTGCAAAGCCTACAATACCATCTATAAGCTCACCTGTACTGTCTGCAACCTTAGCTATATTGGCCAAAGTAAAAATCCTCTTCATCTTAGGATTAATGGTCACAGGTCTCTAGTAAACAAGTTCTCTAATTCAGGAGTGAACCCCTCCACAAACGCCAACCAGTACTCTTCCTTTGAATTAGAGCATTTCCATACTCATGGTTTTGACAAAGTGAAAATAGAGGTACTACATATTATTCCTGACCTCTATGCTCGGCTAGAAACTGAATCCCTTGAAATTTTGCAGCATCAGTCTCTTTATCCCTATGGCCTTAATTCCACTCTATCTGACAATAAGCATAATCAGCATAAATTTTTTCGATTCGTGAACTCTTCTTTCTTGTTAATAATAAGAGCTGCTCTAGAGGTAATAGAGGACAGAGGTTATTTCGCACATCAAGCAAAGTTGATTTTGCTAACTTGCTAAAAACTCTGGAAAGCTTTAAAACTGGCACTAATTTTGTTAAAAATACTTACAAAATTCTCAAGTCCTTCAAGCACTCTGTCCTTAAATGTTTTTTCAAATTCTGGAATGAAACTGCTGACCATGTTGATAAGCATGTTTTTGCTTTGGTTCTGGACATTCTTAAGCATATTCTTAAAGATAAAATTTCTCTTAAAGAATTTTCCAGTAATTTTGTTACCATCAGGTTCCTAAATAAAGCCTACGATAATCTCAATGTAAGGAAGCTGTTCTACAATAATGCAATTTTTTTTCCCATCCACAGGCACCAGTCTATTGTAAGTTTTAAATATGTTAAGACCTTAGGGTCAATAGTTAAAAACTACAAACTTAACTCTTCGAGCTACATTCCTGTAATTACTACTTGTTCTTGTGATGAACATAAAGATACAGTTCACTATGATAAGAATTACAACCATATTATCACCGGAAACTTGAGTTATGTTGAAAATGAAAAGCTTAGGAATTTATTAGAGTATGGCTCTAAATTCAGACCTTCCTTCATAATTTCCAAAGAAAGGATTCTTGAGAGCTTCACTCAAGATGTAAATAAGTACATCGTAAAAACCAGTTTAACGTACAATCAGCCTATTGAGGCCTTCGCAGAATGGAAATATAATATAATCAATAGCTTCACCGGTGAGTTGGCAGGTCTGGACTTTTGTTTCGACAGAAATCTCTTTTTCTCTGGAGAAGCTAAAAGGTCACTCTCCAAACTACAAGACCAATTTATTTTTACCACTACGGATAAAGCTAGCAATAATTTTGCAATTATCTGTAAGAAGTTTTATTTTGAATTGTTAACTATGGAACTCAATAATAGAGTAACATACGAGCCCGTAAGTTATTCTACCAAGCAGTTAGAAAATCGGTTTAAGGCATTCTTCAAGAAACTTAAAATTCCACAAACTAGAAGATATGGGCCTGGATTTCCATTTCTTTTTGCAACGGTTAAGTTTCATAAGGATCCTGTGAAGTTCAGGTTCATAGCTAGTGGAGTAAGGAGTCATAAAAGAAAATAGATCTTGCTTTTGAAGATGTCTTAAAGAAGGTTTTGAAACACATTAGAAACTGTTCTAACTTGATGTACAGAGATTTTTGGATAATTAATAATAATGCAGAAGTAATTTCTACTATACTCAAAGTTTGTCCCCTAGATATTAATAGTTATGATTTTGAAAACCTATATACTAATCTGCCTCTATCAGATATAATCACTACCTTTAAAGAGCTGTATGCAGAATTTAAACTTAACCAATTTGTTGATGTAGGAACTTGGAACTCTTATCTCAATTGCTGCATAAAAAATAACCATATCTTATATAATAATACTCTCTATAAGCAAGTGAACGGTATTCCAATGGGAACATCAACATCCACAAATATCGCTAATCTATTCCTGTTCTTTAAGGAATATAAATTCATTAAAAATCACCCCACCTGCTCAGATAACTACCTTTACACTTTTAGATATATTGATGATCTGCTGTGTATCAATAATTCAGAAGTTATAGAGAGTGATTTTGATAATATCTATCCTAGCTCTCTTAACTTATGTAAAACCAACCACAGTAATCAGGAACTTGAGTTCCTAGACTTAAGCATTAAGCTCAACAGAGGTAACCCATCTATTAGCCTCTTTGATAAAAGAGTTAATTTTCCTTTCAAAGTAATTAAATATCTACACTGGAATAATAACATTTCAACCAAAGTAATTGAGAATGTACTAATTTCTCAGGTCCTAAGAGTTTCAAGAATTTGCAGCAACAATTTGGATTTCAATTACCACATTAATATACTATTAGAAAGTTTTCTAGAGAACGAAATTCCTTCTTCTTTCATCAAAAGAACTTTAAGAAAAATTATTCTGAATAATAGAGTAAGGTTGGCAGATCTGCTTTAATTTTCTACAGTTAATAATATGATTCTGACCAATCAAAGCCGTAAGGAAGTTGGCTAGAGGATGCCTATTAACTACCTAAAGGAACCTTAGTGCTATGGATATGACGGTCCTATTAAAACAAAAAATTAAATAATATAAACAAAATCACAAAAAAAAGCTTAAAAATCTGTTTATAAAAGAAAATAAAAACAAATAAAAAAGAAAACTAGTTATTCATCACTAGGATAGCTATACTAAAAATAGTAAAACCAACATTAAAATTAATAAGATTCTGATTCATCTATAGAAGCTCACTAAGGTGATTTAATACATGCAAAGATTATTAAATAAACTGCTCGTGTATTTTATAATATTTCTCATGTATTCTGGAGAGTTAATTCTGCTCATTCTGATCATACAGATCCACAGTCTTAAGTTTATATATTTTTTTCTCTGGTTAAAATCTCCGCGCGTTGGTTTCTTGCTGTATGAGGAGGCCATCAGCCCCACCCTCACTGCCCCCCAGCGTCTAGGGAGTGGCGGAAGAGGTCAGCCATGTTCTCCTCTTGTGAGGAGAAAAGTTTTTGTCACACAAGAGAGGTAAGCTCTCTTCCTTGTTTTTGGGTTCTAGGTTTTATAAGTTCAATGTTTGTACTTTATGTACCTTTTCTCTGTCGTTTTTTAGCTTTTCAGCTTTTAAGCGTTGGTTTGTCTGTTAACATTTATGCGGGTTTTAACTCTTACTTTTCTTTGTAACTTTGAGCGTCTTTTGGGGTACCTAGGAACAGAAGATGGCTAAGCATGTTCCTTTTCTATGCGCTGTCTATGCGCTGTTTTTTCAAAGTAGTAAAGTTCTTAATAACTAATTAATTATGCACTTAAAGCACTGCTGAAATACTTTGTACATATTGCAACTAACTGTTTAAGGTATATAACTTTCACAAAGTTTTCTTTAGTTAATTATTATCTTTAACTTATTCTCGTTTTTCGTGCTGTCATAAGTTGTAGAGTAGGGGGTTTTAGACTCAAGTTTTCTTTCAAAAATCTGTTCGTTATAAATTAACATTTCCTTTTTTAATTGCAATGTAAAATTTGGATTTCTTTTTGCATTGTTTTTCAGGTTTAAATTCTCTCTCAAACGAACTTGGAATTTCGTTATAGCTGAAAATCATTTCTATTTATTATGTCACTCTCACAGCTTGAGTTCTCTTTAATCTTCTTCTCTCTGTTTAATAGTAACAGATGAAGAGCATGGGTCGGGCCATGAAGGTTAATGGATGCAAGCGAAATTGTTAACTAGTGCTAGGTCATGCTACTCTACGGAGGACATGACTTATATATATATTTTTTAAACTATTTTAGGTGGGAATGTTACTTGCATCTATGGCCTTGCAGAAACCCATTTCCAACTAGGTCTTTGTAGAAGTGAGAAAATGCAGAGTTTTTGCTGGTCCTTGATAAAGCCAAGGCTCAGTATTCTCGACACCTTCTACATTCAGTTGTTTTATTTTATTTTTTTATCTTTTCTCCTTTTACTCACACAGGTAGATACATAACCTTTTCTATGTTGTACTAGGTGTGAGTCAAAATTATATATGTATTTTTTTGCTTAGGTATCTTCTTTATAGAATGTGAATTCTGAATTTTCAAAACTGCTGCGTTGCGCGTTTTGATTTTCAGGTTATTTTGCACCCTTCGTGTTAAATTCTAAAATTTTTCCTTAGTCTTCAGTTTTGCTCTTAAATATATATATATATATATATATTCTATAAAGAAGATACCTAAGCAAAAAAATACATATATAATTTTGACTCACACCTAGTACAACATAGAAAAGGTTATGTATCTACCTGTGTGAGTAAAAGGAGAAAAAATAATAAAATAAAACAACTGAATGTAGAAGGTGTCGAGAATACTGAGCCTTGGCTTTATCAGAGACCGGCAAAAACTCTGCATTTTCTCACTTCCCACAAAAGACCTGGTTGGAAAATGGGTTTCTGCAAGGCCATAGATGCAAGTATTCCACACCTAAAATAGTTTAACAAATATATATAAGTCATGTCCTCCGTAGAGTTGCATGACCTAGCACTAGTTAACAATTTCGCTTGCATCCATTAACCTTCCTGGCCGACCCATGCTCTTCATCTGTTACTATTAAACAGAGAGAAGAAGATTAAGAGAACTCAAGCTGTGAGAGTGACATAATAATTAGAAATGATTTTCAGCCATATGAAATTCCAGGATTCGTTTGAGAGAGAATTTAAACCTGTAAATCGATGCAAGAAATCCAAATTTTTAAATTGCAATTAAAAAGGAAATATTAATTTTTAACGAACAGATTTTTGAAACAAAACTTGAGTCTAAAACCCCCTACTCTACAACTTATGACAGCAGAAAACGAGAATAAGTTAAAGATAATAATTAACTAAAGAAAACTTTGTGAAAGTTATATACCTTAAACAGTTAGTTGCAATATGTACAAAGTATTTTAGCAGTGCTTTAAGTGCATAATTAATTAGTTATTAAGAACTTAACTACTTTGAAAAACAGCGCATAGACAGCGCATAGAAAAGGAACAAACTTAGCCATCTTCTGTTCCTAGGTACCCCAAAAGACAAGTTACAGAGAAAAGAAAGAGTTAAAACCCGCAAAAATGTTAACAGACAAACCAATGCCTAAAAGCTGAAAAAGCTAAAAAACAGAGAAAAAGTACATGAAGTACAAACATTGAACTTATAAAACCTAGAACCCAAAAACAGGGAAGAGAGCTTACCTCTTGTGTGACAAAAACATTTCTCCTCACAAGAGAAGAACATGGCTGACCTCTTCCGCCACTCCCTAGACGCTGAGGGCAGTGAGGGTGGGGCTGATGGCCTCCTCGTGCAGCAAGAGCGCGGAGATTTTAACCAGAGAAAAAAATATATAAACTTAAGACTGTGGATCTGTATGATCAGAAAGAGGCAGAATTAACTCTCCAGAATACATGAGAAATATTATAAAATACACGAGCAGTGTATTTAATAATCTTTGCATGTATTAAATCACCTTGAGTGAGCTTCTATTAATCAGAATCTTATTAATTTTAAAGTTGGTTTTACTATTTTTAGTATAAGCTATCCTAGTGATGAATAACTAGTTTTCTTTATTTGTTTTTATTTTCTTTTATAAACAGATTTTTAAGCTTTTTTGTGATTTTGTTTATATTATTTAATTTTTTGTTTTAATAGGACCGTCATATCCATGCACTAGGTTCCTTTAGGTAGTTAATAGGCATCCTCTAGCCAACTTCACTACGGCTTTGATTGGTCAGAATCATATTATTAACCAGTGTAAAAATTAAAGCAGATCTCTAACCTTACTCTATTATTCAGAATAATTTTTCTTAAAGTTCTTTTGATGAAAGAAAATTTCGTTCTCTAGAAAACTTTCTAATAGTATATTAATGTGGTAATTGAAGTCCAAATTGTTGCTGCAAATTCTTGAAATTCTTAGGACCTGAGAAATTAGTACATTCTCAATTACTTTAGTTGAAATGTTATTATTCCAGTGTAGATATTTAATTACTTTGAAAGGAAAATTAACTCTTTTATCAAAGAGGCTAATAGATGGGTTACCTCTGTTGAGCTTAAGTCTAGGAACTCAAGTTCTGATTACTGTGTGGTTTTACATAAATTAAGAGAGCTAGGATAGATATTATCAAAATCACTCTCTATAACTTCTGAATTATTGATACACAGCAGATCATCAATATATCTAAAAGTGTAAAGGTAGTTATCTGAGCAGGTGGGGTGATTTTTAATGAATTTATATTCCTTAAAGAACAGGAATAGATTAGCGATTGCGTGATGCGTTGATGTTCCCCATGGGAATACCACTTGTTTATAGAGAGTATTATTATATAAGATATGGTTATTTTTTATGCAGCAATTGAGATAAGAGTTCCAAGTTCCTACATCAACAAATTGGTTAAGTTTAAATTCTGCATACATCTCTTTAAAGGTAGTGATTATATCTGATAGAGGCAGATTAGTATATAGGTTTTCAAAATCATAACTATTAATATCTAGGGACAAACTTTGAGTATAGTAGAAATTATGGAACTCAATAATAGAGTAACATACGAGCCCGTAAGTTATTCTACCAAGCAGTTAGAAAATCGGTTTAAGGCATTCTTCAAGAAACTTAAAATTCCACAAACTAGGAGATATGAGCCTGAATTTCCATTTCTTTTTTTGCAACGGTTAAGTTTCATAAGGATCCTGTGAAGTTCAGGTTCATAGCTAGTGGAGTAAGGAGTCATAAAAAGAAAATAGATCTTGCTTTTGAAGATGTCTTAAAGAAGGTTTTGAAACACATTAGAAACTGTTCTAACTTGATGTACAGAGATTTTTGGATTATTAATAATAATGCAGAAGTAATTTCTACTATACTCAAAGTTTGTCCCCTAGATATTAATAGTTATGATTTTGAAAACCTATATACTAATCTGCCTCTATCAGATATAATCACTACCTTTAAAGAGATGTATGCAGAATTTAAACTTAACCAATTTGTTGATGTAGGAACTTGGAACTCTTATCTCAATTGCTGCATAAAAAATAACCATATCTTATATAATAATACTCTCTATAAGCAAGTGAACGGTATTCCCATGGGAACATCAACGTCCACGAATATCGCTAATCTATTCCTGTTCTTTAAGGAATATAAATTCATTAAAAATCACCCCACCTGCTCAGATAACTACCTTTACACTTTTAGATATATTGATGATCTGCTGTGTATCAATAATTCAGAAGTTATAGAGAGTGATTTTGATAATATCTATCCTAGCTCTCTTAATTTATGTAAAACCAACCACAGTAATCAGGAACTTGAGTTCCTAGACTTAAGCATTAAGCTCAACAGAGGTAACCCATCTATTAGCCTCTTTGATAAAAGAGTTAATTTTCCTTTCAAAGTAATTAAATATCTACACTGGAATAATAACATTTCAACCAAAGTAATTGAGAATGTACTAATTTCTCAGGTCCTAAGAATTTCAAGAATTTGCAGCAACAATTTGGACTTCAATTACCACATTAATATACTATTAGAAAGTTTTCTAGAGAAGCAGAAATTCCTTCTTCTTTCATCAAAAGAACTTTAAGAAAATTATTCTGAATAATAGAGTAAGGTTGGCAGATCTGCTTTAATTTTCTACACAGTTAATAATATGATTCTGACCAATCAAAGCCGTAAGGAAGTTGGCTAGAGGATGCCTATTAACTACCTAAAGGAACCTTAGTGCTATGGATATGACGGTCCTATTAAAACAAAAAATTAAATAATATAAACAAAATCACAAAAAAAAGCTTAAAAATCTGTTTATAAAAGAAAATAAAAACAAATAAAAAGAAAACTAGTTATTCATCACTAGGATAGCTATACTAAAAATAGTAAAACCAACTTTAAAATTAATAAGATTCTGATTAATCTATAGAAGCTCACTAAGGTGATTTAATACATGCAAAGATTATTAAATACACTGCTCGTGTATTTTATAATATTTCTCATGTATTCTGGAGAGTTAATTCTGCTCTTTCTGATCATACAGATCCACAGTCTTAAGTTTATATATTTTTTTTCTCTGGTTAAAATCTCCAGCGCGTTGGTTTCTTGCTGCACGAGGAGGCCATCAGCCCCACCCTCACTGCCCCCCAGCGTCTAGGAGTGGCGGAAGAGGTCAGCCATGTTCTTCTCTTGTGAGGAGAAATGTTTTTGTCACACAAGAGGTAAGCTCTCTTCCCTGTTTTTGGGTTCTAGGTTTTATAAGTTCAATGTTTGTACTTCATGTACTTTTTCTCTGTCGTTTTTTAGCTTTTCAGCTTTTAGGCATTGGTTTGTCTGTTAACATTTTTGCGGGTTTTAACTCTTTCTTTTCTCTGTAACTTTGAGCGTCTTTTGGGGTACCTAGGAACAGAAGATGGCTAAGCTTGTTCCTTTTCTATGCGCTGTCTATGCGCTGTTTTTCAAAGTAGTTAAGTTCTTAATAACTAATTAATTATGCACTTAAAGCACTGCTAAAATACTTTGTACATATTGCAACTAACTGTTTAAGGTATATAACTTTCACAAAGTTTTCTTTAGTTAATTATTATCTTTAACTTATTCTCGTTTTCGTGCTGTCATAAGTTGTAGAGTAGGGGGTTTTAGACTCAAGTTTTGTTTCAAAAAATCTGTTCGTTAAAAATTAATATTTCCTTTTTAATTGCAATTTAAAAATTTGGATTTCTTTTGCATCGATTTACAGGTTTAAATTCTCTCTCAAACGAACTTGGAATTTCGTTATGGCTGAAAATCATTTCTAATTATTATGTCACTCTCACAGCTTGAGTTCTCTTTAATCTTCTTCTCTCTGTTTAATAGTAACAGATGAAGAGCATGGGTCGGGCCAGGAAGGTTAATGGATGCAAGCGAAATTGTTAACTAGTGCTAGGTCATGCAACTCTACGGAGGACATGACTTATATATATTTGTTAAACTATTTTAGGTGGGAATGTTACTTGCATCTATGGCCTTGCAGAAACCCATTTCCAACTAGGTCTTTGTGGAAGTGAGAAAATGCAGAGTTTTGCCGGTCCTTGATAAAGCCAAGGCTCAGTATTCTCGACACCTTCTACATTCAGTTGTTTTATTTTATTATTTTTTTTTCTCCTTTTACTCACACAGGTAGATACATAACCTTTTCTATGTTGTACTAGGTGTGAGTCAAAATTATATATGTATTTTTTTGCTTAGGTATCTTCTTTATAGAATGTGAATTCTGAATTTTCAAAACTGCTGCGTTGCGCGTTTTGATTTTCAGGTTATTTTGCAACCTTCATTTTAAATTCTAAAGTTTTTCCTTAGTCTTCAGTTTTGCTCTTAAGTATATATATATATATACACACATAGTAAGCACGTTGACGAAACAGTATGTTTTAGCATGCGCACATTCATTACATAATCATGTCGTTTCATTAGAGCTGCCGGTATTGTCTCTTTCGCTGTAGTAGTTTCAAAGTAGTTTCCATGGTAACGGTATAATGATAGGGGTATCGTCGTTACAACATTCTGCCATATGTTTATGTATCCATAAGCTTTCTGACAAAGGCAGAATGTTGTAACGACGATACCCCTATCATTATACCGTTACCATGGAAACTACTTTGAAACTACTACAGCGAAAGAGACAATACCGGCAGCTCTAATGAAATGACATGGTTATGTAATGAATGTGCGCATGCTAAAACATACTGTTTTGTCAACGTGCTTACTATGTGTGTGTATATATATATATATATATATATACTTAAGAGCAAAACTTAAGACTAAGGAAAAAACTTTAGAATTTAAAGCGAAAGTTGCAAAATAACCTGAAGATCAGATTTTTTGCTTCGGTATCTTCTTAATAGAATATATATATATATATATATATATATATATATATATATATACCCTCCCAGGGCATAATGCAACCACACCATCTGATGATGGGCCCACAGTGGACTTGAAAGTGCTCATGTTTTAATTTAATGTATATATATTTTTAACTGTAATTTTTTTTAAATCGTGTAAAGACGGCAAACTGTGTTTTTGATATCCTTCAGCACGAATAAATTGACTTCCTATGACATTCACCTGTCACATAAATGACATGTGGTGCTCCCCAGTTACCACATCGCTTATTCGCAATGGTGCCATTACTTTAGTCGCAAAACACTTTAACCACAGAAGCATGCGAACAGTTCACAAACTGCGCTGTTTCAGAAATACTGCCACCCTTTGCCTGAAAGCTGATAATCATCCCTTTTTTTAAATCTGATAAATTGCTCCTTTTATCCATGACAGCAATGAGTGATATGTTTCAGATTGCCTATAGCACACCTTATATACCCTCCAAGCTGGCTCACTACTTGTGCCTTCTTCATTGGCTACGCCCTGTAGACGTCAAAAGTAGGTGTTCACAATAATGTGACTCGACTGTGTGTGTATACACACATGCACGCACACACTCAGGGTGCTTCTAAAAGGACTTTGCAAGTTTAAAAGCATATAGAAATTTATTCAGAATACTTACAAAATTTTTTGAGGCTTTAATCTTTGACAGAACACAAGTTTTATCTGACATAGTGCAATAGCACCGAATTCCATTACTGCGATGCCAGCGGCATACATTTCAAACTGGCTGCTTTCACAGATGCCGAGTGTGCTTGCTGTGCATTTTGGTTTGAAAAAATAAAATCTGCAACAACTGTTCAACAGAAATTTTGCACCCAGTGTCTTAGGAATCATTCCACAAGACATCAATTTACTCTTGGCATAAGAATTTTGTTGAGACTGGTTGTTCACTGTGAGAAATACCCTGATCACCCATGTGTTTCTATTGCTGTCGTCAAACAAGTGAAAGAGAGAGCTTCATTCATAGTCCCACGAAAGCAACACAATGTGCATCTCGATGAAATGGGCATTTCACGACTGACAGTTTGGCAAGTGTTACGAAAATAATTGGACTTGAAACCACATTGATTTAACATGGTTAAAGAAATTAGTGGCACAGATTGCATGGCTCATCAGGAATTCTGTGCAGAAATGTTGCCTCAGGTAGAGAAAGGTGGGACATTCCTAGACTAGCCGCCCCGGTGGTGCAGTGGTCTAAGCGATGGCCTCTGATCATTCGTCCGTAAGGGGTCCGGGTTCGAATCTCAGTGAGGCATGCATGTTGTGTTTGTCTTACGCCACTGGCTCTCCCTTCCCTGGAACCAGTGACCCTAAATTAGGGACGGGCGACTGCTTATAGCCCATTGAGTTGCTCACGGTGGTCGTTAAACCTCCAATCAAAAAAAAAAAAAAAAAAAAAATTCCTGGACTACATAATTTAAGTGATGAATTGACATTTCATGTCAGTGGTAAGGTTAACCCCACAACTGCAGGATTTGAAGTGAGGAAAATTCACTCGAGTCTCTAGCACATGTCTGTGACAGCCCAAAAGTGAATGTGTTTTGTGCACTCACCAAACATAAGGTTTACGACCCCCTTCTTTTTTTCATGAGAAAGGCATCAACAGTATCGTGTATCCGGATAATGGTAGAAAATTATCTCATTCCACAGTTAGATGATGACCAAGAAAAACGCATTCACTTTCAAAAAGTCAGCGCACCACCTTACTACTGTACTGGGCTTAACTCAAACATTTCCCAGGCCTGTGGATTGGTTGAACAGGGCTGATAGCATGACCACCTACCTCCTTCTCCCAAATTGATACCTCTCGATTTTTTCCTATGGGGCTTCATTTAAAAATTGAGTGTTTGTTCTAAAGTTACCTGCAAATCTTGCTGAACTCAAATCATTGCCATGGTTGCAGAAGTGACAACAGCTTTAAGTTTATAAAGCAATTGACTTCAGGTAAGATGTCTGTTATATCATCAATGACAGCCACATCAAACTAAACTACATGGGATAAACTTGATTTGTTTTACTGCAGATTAATGCCTCAAAAAAATCTAAGTATTCTGAATAAATTTTCATGTGCTTTCAAAGTTGTAAAGTCCTTTTTTAAATTGCCCTGTATATGTGTGAGCAGGACAAGATTTGATTAGTGTTGCTCTTACAGTTGTATTAGTTTTTCAGTTGGGTGGGTATGAAGATACGATGTAACATCACAAACGATTTTGAGTTAAGCATTGGGAACAACTGAAAGACATTGCACACTTGTGTGTGTGTTTCAAAAAAAAAAAAAACATGTTTTCCAGGTTTAAAATTTTAACTCAGTTGTAAGTTTGATATAGTTTTTCACTTTTTTTTTTTGTTTCATGATTTATTCATTAAACCTCAGTGTTTTTAATGTTGCAACAAAAACTGTCAAATTATTCTGTTCATCACATTTTTTTAAGCCTTCGTTAGAGGAGCCTTACACATTTGTTAGTTCTTATTGCTTTTATGTTGTTATTTGTTTCAAATAAAGCTTATTTGTCATGAGTCTTGCTTCTTAATGTTCTTAATTTCCCATACACATCACTAATTCGATGGATGACTTACATTTTTTCTGAGGGACGTACTTTTCTCACTTATATTACCAGTTCTATGAAAGACTAAAGAGGTTAATAGGAAAAATATTATATCTTATTCATACTGTGGATAATACACAAATTTAAGAATTTAAAACTTCTACTGTAGTTAAGACTTTGCAACAATAAATCTTCTTCACGTCAAGTTCAACTGAAAACTTAGTCTGCATCTTCAAAAAGTTCTTCATAAGGTTCAGGTCCAGCTGTCATTAAAAGTCTTGAGGTTAAAAGAAGTTTTGAAATTTTAGTTATTTATATTGATACACGCACTATGAGAAAACCAGAATAACTTATAAAAACCATATTTACATACTGTAGTTGCAATTTCCAGTCATATGAGCTCCCATGTCATCTCTGATTCGGCGTGTCTTATACTTCCATTAGGTAGAGTTCCAGTAGTCATTAAATTTCAGTCTTAATATCCATCATAAACTGTTTAGTATATGGGAATGTTGTTTCATCAGATCAGATGAGTTTTTGTCACAACATTAAAACCAATATACCACGTAATAGAAACACCTGATGAGAAAAACGAATAGGTACCTCTCATGGAAGTGTATATACAAAACTTCAGTGTGTTTAAAATTGAATGAATTTCTTTCTTTTTTGATGGACCATAAAATGAATCTTGAAAGTAAAATTAATGAATCTTGTGTTTTTTTCAGCAAACAACTTTTTTTAATTCAATTACTAATCTAAAACAACTATTATGGGAATTTTACTAGGAAATTTTTTCATTTAATTGAAAATTTTCGGAGAAAACTCTTCTCCTCCTTCAGACTGTCTTTTTTTTGTCACTTATTCCTGTCACTATCGCGGTTACGGTTAACCTTGACGGTTTAGGCTATTTTTCAACACATCCTGCCAGATGTTAGGCAGGGAAAATCCTTTGCAGTCATTGATGATGGAATTTTGATTTTTCTCAATTTCTATTCCTTCTTTCAGCTTTCTTTTTTGAAAATTGCTTTGGAAACTGATGACTTTAAGGGAATTCCAATCCATGCTGTGACTAGTTTCTCTAACATGCCTATCTAATCCAGTCTTGTTGGAGCAATTTTTTATAGCTGCTTTATGCTCTGCTATACGCGTTTCTAGTCTGCGACCTGTTTCACCTATGTAAGATAGTCCACAACTACATTTTACTTCATAGACTACTCCTTGCATTTTTAAAATATCTTCTTCTCTTTGAACTATTTTAGGGAAAAAATTTTTAACTTTGTTCTCTAAACTTGGAGCTAGCCTAATATTGTACTTCTTACTAATTCTCTTTAAAGACTCAAATAAACCTTTGTGATAAGAAATTTTTCTAGTGAATTTTACTTGTTGCTTTTGCCGGTTCTTCGTACCATTTAAAATTCAGAAGCTTCGCAATTTCTTCTTTAGGATAGTTATTTTCTGCAAGTATGACTTTAAGTTCTTCTTTATGGGCTTCTTTTTTATCTGCTGTAGAAACTATTTTATTATTTTTTTCTAAAAACTGACTTGCTACATTTTTCTTAATAGAAACTGGATGATAGGAATTGAAATCCAATAGTCTATTAGTATTCATTGGTTTTTTATACCAACTAGTGAGGAATTTTTCATCTTCATAATAGATAGTAATATCTAAGAAGTTAATTCTTCTTTCTTTTTGAAGTTCAATAGTGAACTTAAGGGAATCATCTAATTCATTGAATGAGTCTAGAATTCTTTCTGGAATAATTTCTGAGCTATCTATTATAAATAAGATGTCATCAATGTATCTGCTATATAAGCAGAAGTATGTGGGTTGTACTAGTATCTTTTCTTCTAGTTTTTCCACATAATAGTTAGCTAAGAGTGGGGAGAGTGGGGAGCCCGTAGCTAGCCCCGATTTTTGAATGAAAAATGTTTTCCCAAATTGAAAGTAGTTGTTCTGCAAAGAGAAAGTAAGCATTTCAAAAATTCCAACCAATAAGTTTTTTTCTTTGTTGTGAAAAACTATTAGGTCTGCCAAATCTTCTGCTATAAAGTCTATAAGTTGATCTATATTAATGTGAGTATACATGGGCACTGTCTAAACTACCCATAATAGGAGAATCTAATTTTGGAAGAAGTTCTAATTTTTCTTTTAGCTGCATTGAGTTTTTTATCAAGTTAGGTGGCTCCTTTAAAAGCTTCTGAAGGTGTGACTTTAAAAAGTAGTTTAGATTTGAAAGAATAGAGTTTTTTTTGAGTCAATTATTGATCTAATTGGTTGGTTTTCTTTATGCAGTTTGACTATTCCATATATTTGAGGTAATCTGAACTGTAATTTTGAGAATTGTTTATAGTTTTCTGGAAGTTGGTTTTTCTTTTTTTGAAGTGAAATAAGCTTAGAGACTTTTTTAATCAAATCTGGTAGTGGATTTTCTTTTACTTCTTCATACATAGGCTTTTTTAGTTCTTCTTATGTGGGAAAACTAGAAGAAAAGATACTAGTACAACCCACATACTTCTGCTTATATAGCAGATACATGGATGGCATCTTATTTATAATAGATAGCTCAGAAATTATTCCAGAAAGAATTCTAGACTCATTCAATGAATTAGATGATTCCCTTAAGTTCACTATTGAACTTCAAAAAGAAAGAAGAATTAACTTCTTAGATATTACTATCTATTATGAAGATGAAAAATTCCTCACTAGTAATAGACTATTGGATTTCAATTCCTATCATCCAGTTTCTATTAAGAAAAATGTAGCAAGTCAGTTTTTAGAAAAAAATTAATAAAAGTTTCTACAGCAGATAAAAAGGAAGCCCATAAAAAAGAACTTAAAGTCATACTTGCAGAAAATAACTATCCTAAAGAAGAAATTGAGAAGCTTCTGAATTTTAATGGTACGAAGAACCGGCAAAAGCAATAAGTAAAATTCACTTGAAAAATTTCTTATCACAAAGGTTTATTTGAGTCTTTAAAGAGAATTAGTAAAAAGTACAATATTAGGCTAGCTCCAAGTTTAGAGAACAAAGTTAAAAAAATTTTCCCTAAAATAGTTCAAAGAGAAGAAGATATTTTAAAAATGCAAGGAGTAGTCTATGAACTAAAATGTAGTTGTGGACTATCTTACATAGGTGAAACAGGTCGCAGACTAGAAACTCGTATAGCAGAGCATAAAGCAGCTATAAAAAATTGCTCCAACAAGACTGGATTAGATAGGCATGTTAGAGAAACTAGTCACAGCATGGATTGGAATTCCCTTAAAGTCATCAGTTTCCAAAGCAATTTTCAAAAAAGAAAGCTGAAAGAAGGACTAGAAATTGAGAAAAATCAAAATTCCATCATCAATGACTGCAAAGGATTTTCCCTGCCTAACATCTGGCAGGATGTGTTGAAAAATAGCCTAAACTGTCAAGGTTAACCATAACCGCGATATTGACAGGAATAAGTGACAACAAAAAGACAGCCTGAAGAAGAGTTTTCTCCGAAAATTTTCAATTAAATGAAAAAATTTCCTAGTAAAATTTCCATAGTAGTTGTTTTATATTAGTAATTGAATTTAGAAACTAGGAAGCCATTTCTCAACACGAGCTTTATTCAAAGAACTTTTAATGAAATGTTAAATTGTGAATAGCTGAATTATGAAATCAGCATATCTTTTTTTTTTTTTTCTTATTGACATAATTCTCTGCAGGTATGCTGATAGAAAGCATGGCTGGTAAATCTTCTTCTGTCCATGGTCTACTTCATGATGCAACACCTTTCAGGTTTTCTGAAGACAAGCCAATTAATGAATTTTTCTCTGAACATTTAGAAGCAGGTACTGTATTTTTTAAACACACATTTGATTGCAATGCTAATTTTGATCTTTTGAAGAATCTTCTTGAAAGAAAAAGCTTTTAAACAAGTTAAAGTAGCTTTCTAAAATTCAAACAAATTATATTTAAGTATTTTTTATAAATATATGTGCTTATTTCATAAAAAATGTGTGAAAAATCATTTGCATAATGTTTATTTCTCACAAACTTCAGTGTCATCATGCAGCTCTTTTCTGTGCAAAGCAGTACTTGAATGCAGTTTTTGTGAAATTTCATATTGCCTTTTTATGCCACAGTTTTGCCCGAAAACCCCCTTTTTTTTATGAAATATGTAGATCAGCATGATTCATATATTTTTTATTCTATTTGCAGGATTCAAAAAGTTTTCTAATTTTGTATTCACATAAATTCAATTCTATGACCTTCCAGAACAAATTTCTTTCTGGTTTGTCTTCTCACAAAGCATAGTTTACTTCAGCAAATTGTTGGTGGACTTCAGAGAGATGATGATGATAAAGCATTACAGTCTATTAAGATTTTCATCTGTACAGCAAGAGAAATTCTGTATTTCCACTCATGTTTAATTCTTTTTCACCCACTGTCGAAACATTCTTGCAGCATTGTAACATTAATAAAAGATGATAGGAGCAAAATGTATGCAGGTGAGCACAACAAAATTGGAAGCAGCACAAACAATTTGCAATGTTATTTTTATATCGTGCTGTGAGAGAGCCCTTCAAATCAACCAGAAGTAAAGCAGAGAAGTGGCACATGGTTTGTTTCACATATGCTGTTAATAATAAGGAATCATGTTCATTGCAAAGAAGCACATTTAGCCTATTTTCCTCATAATGGTGATTATATTTTTTGGCTTTCCCGGTGAGTCATAACAACCCACTGCCTTATCTTGTGTCTTCGAGTTCTTACATTTGGATCAGTGACATGAACCTTAACTCAGAAAGACATTCAAAAGCTGTGGGCAATTCTGGAAAGAATGTTTGCAAGTTGCACTTCAGAATCTTCGTAAAATGAGCAAGATTCATTCAAATAGACGAGCTGTAAAATGTTACAAGAACTGATATGGATAGAATCTTGTGAAGACTTCTCCAAGTGCTCTTTTTATGTTAGTTGTGCAAAATGTAAATGAAGTTGAGGTAATTTGATGAAATTAAGGTAAGTTGGAGGTGAAAGTGAATTTGCACCATGAGAGTAATGTATGATTAATTACCTTATGTGTTAGAAGTTTAAGTCATTCAAAAAAAAATTCAGTGTGTTGTTGAAATTATTGAAGCAAAGTTTTGTTGGAGAATTTCAGTAAGGACATCAGAAAGCAGGCACTAAATCATTATGGTCAAGTGTAGGATTATAATTATCCCCATTTATGAAGTTTGTATTTGCATGATGTTTTTGGGGGGCTGAGGAAGAAAGTACAAGTTGGGAATTCTTGCACCAAGACTAAAATAGATGTGCCATTTTACTGCGAAAGGGAATTTTTGTGGAAAAATCATCATTGCAGTGAGACTGCTTGAGAAAACTGGAAAAAGCCAGAGATAAGTCTGGGAATTTGGCAAGATATCCACTCATGGCTAGAATTTTTGTGGATCAGCAGAAATGTCTCTTCTGGCTGGAATAAAAATTTTCCTTGATGTTTCATGTTTTGCGTGTGACAGTTGTTGTTTTTTTTTCTTACTGAATATATATCCTCATTTCTAATTGTTATCTGTTGTTTTTTTTTTTTTTTTTTTTTATATATTCTTCATGAGAGCATCTTCATATATTTTAAGGTTTTTCCTGATGCAGTGTGTTTCGCAATGTGTTTCTGTATACCTTGGCAGGGTTGCCAGCCGACCAAAAACCCAGAAAAACTCGGGAAATTCAAAATTAAGGCAAGAAATAACATTTTCAGCAAAAACCGGGAAAAGTCGGGAAAACAATACATTGCTTATTGTCATACATGAATTCTTCCTCAGATTCACAAAATTCCGCTTTTTTATTTTTGTTGTCATTTGGGTCATTCTCTATATCGATGCAAAACGAGAATTTTTTTTGTTTTCCAGTATTGTTGAATCATTTTATTGCATAAATGTTGGTCAGCTTGAAACTGGGCAACAATCTGCAAAAACGGAAGTTAGACGGCGCGGAAATTTCCCTGTAATTTTCAGGCACGATTCTTCTACAAATTCGGCAAATTCCACCTTTTCTGTTGTCATTTTGGTAATTCACGAGATCGATGCACAGCTGAATGATTTTTAGGGGTGTTGGTGGCAATGAAGTGGCCCTGGTTTGTCGTAGGATGGAATTCCATCTTTATGAAACTTTCAAAAACGGAAGGTTGGCAAAGTAAAGTTGTTTTTTTGTAATCGTAATTTCTTTCTTGCGATATTCCTTATGCCAAGCATTGTTGTTAAATATGTTATTTCATAAAGATTTGTATTTCAGTTTGAAAATTGGGGGGGGGGGATTCCAAAAGCAGAAGTTGAATGGGAGCAATAATCTCACCCACAATCCCAATTTTCCCCCTCATGGTGTTTCCATTCTCCTGTGTTGCTGTGAAATGTTGCCCCCCCCCCTTCCCCCAGCTTGGTAAGGATAGAGGAAATTTCCAAAAACTTAAATGACAAAGTTGGAAAATTTGTAAAAATTGATGCATGGTGGTCAAAAATATTGACTCTTGCTCCTTGGCCCTCAGAAAAGTTGTTTCAACATAATGAATGAAATTATTTCATCAGAGGGCATAAAAAAGTGGATGCTGTGCTGCAGCAGAGTGAACAAAAGACAAATGGAAAGTAGTCTGCATTCTTGCACATCGCGTTTTGGTTTTTCACCCCGTTAAAACATTCAGCTTTTTTTTCCCTTTGTTGGTCTCAAGTATGACTCGTAAATGTTTGTGACTCGATTAACTGGAAATGCTGAGCCATGAATTTAAGGGCATTTAATTGCTGTATTTTAGTGTCCAGCAGGAACATTGGAATGAGTCACATTTAGTTGGAGAGAAAAGGTTAAAAGCAAAGTTTTTGAAATGCGTTAAGCAGCAAATAAATGGAAATGTTCCTTTATAGTTTGTGTTCCTGGTGCAAGCAGTAATACTATGGCATCATTCTAGACTTTATGTAATTAGCTTGATTTTGGGGTGCTGTGAAGAAATAAAATTTGCACTATGAATTGTTGTAGCCAACCATTAATTGAACAGTGATATCTTACCTGAAATTCCCTGCGAAATTATGTTCTGGAAAACTCCAGGAATTTTCAAAGCCAATATGAGTGGCAACCTTGTTTAGTGTTCTCATTAAAATCAGTCGAAGCTAGCATTTTTTGTACCCCTTTTTACATATCACTAAGCTGTTTTCTGAGATTCAGAGGTTAGCTCCACAGAGACATATACAAATTACCAGATAAATGTTTAACTGATTATTTACTTACTGTTGCCATATCAAACTTCTCCATTTACAGCGATCTTAACACACAACTTGGACTTCACTGACTTCCATGACACGACGTACACAAGACCTTCTATACTTCATACTCATAATTTTTTTCTCATGCAGGCACTCCTGAATCTGATCTTCCGATGACTTCCTTGGCCTTCCTATGCCTTTCCTTCCTGCCACTTGGGTTAAAAAAATTATCTTAGTAACTATCTCATCACTCATTCTTTCAACATGTTCAAACAACCAAAGCATATTAGTCTCCACCTTACTAACAATATTTTGCTTCACATTACACAACTGCAACACATTTTCATTCCTCACACAATCAGAACTTGTCTTGCTACAAACCCCCCTGTAAGTAACACATTTCTCCAGCGCACAAACAACTCTTATGTTTCTTCTGCGGTACCCAGGTTTCACAGGCCATACATCAAAGTACGAACAATTACACTTTATGCACAGCCATGCGGGACTCTCTTGAGAACACGTTGTTTCTGTTAAAACCTCCCAAAGCAGCTATGACTTTCAATGAAGAATTCACTCTCCTACTAATTTCACTGTCCAATTTGTTCTCTGTGTCAAACAGGCTTCCTAAATACACAAACTCAATCACCTGGTCAATTACTGTGCCATTTGGACTTGTATCACATTCAGTGCTAACAGTTCCTTACTCAAAAACCATAACTTGGTTTTTCTCTTATTTACACTTAGTTTGAATTTCATGCGAACTTCATATATCCTGGACAACCTACTCTGCAACTCGCTTTTGCTCTCTGCCAACAGGACTGTGACATCAGCATACAGCAATCTGCACACAGGGATATAACCAAGACATAAACCAGTATTGTCCATCTTGGTATCATGCATGCATGCTTCCATAAATATATAGTGACATTACACAACCTTGTCAGACTCCTGCACCAGTGGAAAACCATTTTCAAAAGACACCATTCACTCGTACGCAAGCTCTACTGCTAGCATACGTAGCTTTTACACTATAAGTAGGTTCCCAGTAACACCATATTTATTCAATACCTTCCACAAAAGTGTCCTATTTACTCGGTCGTAAGCTGTCTCTAAATCTATGAAGCCATCAAAAAATTGGTTAGTGCAGCCATGCATAATATTTTGTTAGTGTCTACCATGCATTAAACCACTCTGAACATCCCACACTTTCTCTGATGTAACACCTCATACTTTTTTCAATAATGACCTTACCAAACCCTTTCCGTGGCACACTCAGTAGGCTGATACCTAGTCTTACCATAAATACTGTTACAAAGTATTCAATGAAATAACAAAAGAAATTTGAAAGTATTTTAATATAATATTTTCATATACCTGTGATATGACATAAAGTAGTACACTTGTGAATACATGGCACCAATCGCTTTTCAAAATGGCATCCTTTTGCCTTCACACAGCCCTTCAGTCTCAGTGGCAACTCATCAACAGCTTTACAATAAGGTCTCCACGGGGAAAACTGCAACTGCCCGCACTAAAGAGTGTTTGGGATTGTCAGTACTGGGGTGTCTTTTTCCGCAGGCCATGTCCTCCAGTGTAGCCCACAACTTGCCCAATGGGTTGAGGTCTGGGCTGCTTGAAGGCCAATCAGCTGGAGGAATGAAGTCTGGCAAATTTGCCTGAAGCCACTCCTGGGTTGACTTGGGCAGGTGTGGAATCCTGCTGAAAGCTCCATTGTTGGTTTTGGAAGAGGGTATGACTCACAATTTTGACCACTGGCTACAAAACCCTGTCATGGTAGACTTGGGCAGATGTTTTCACTCCTTTCTCACAGAGATGGAGTTCCGTGGTACGCTCATAGGATGCTCCCCACCAAACCATGACAGAAGCAGGATGATGGCCCCTCATGATCCTTGGAGCTTTCTCCTGAGCTTCTTGTGAGGTTGCCGCATACACCCTGTCATTTTGGCTGTTGATAGTGTCTTCAGTAGTGAAAATTTTTTCATTGGAGGAAAGAATCTATTTGTGACAATTGTCTGCGTAATGCTGCAGTAAAAGCAAACTTTTCACTTTTAGCATCCTCTGCTGCTTCAGTTGTGGGGTGAGGAAGTGCCCTGTACGCCTCCTGTAAGCTCTCACCCTTAGGTCACTCCGCAGCACGTGACATAGACATTCTTGAAATGTTCATCCCACAAGCCATCACTGATTGTTTTCTGACAGGATTTTGTCTAGTACGGGCTGCCACTGCTTCCACCAGACGAGCTGTCCTCACAGTACGCGGCCGACCCTTTCTGGGGTGATCAGCTATGGTTCCAGTCTCAAGGAGCCTTTTTATGGTCCAATAGACAAAAATTCGGCTGATTTTCAGCTCGATTACTATGGGGTTCTCCTAACGCAAAAGCAATATATAAAAATGCACCAAAAATAAAACTTTAGATACCTACCTGTTACATAGAGGACAGCACATTGATGTATGGTGATGATTTTTGTCGGTGACGTGTTGGGCCAGCTGTTCTGCATGAGGAAAACCCTGTAGTAATCGATCATTCAGTGCTGATGTTGCTTTATATGGCAATGGTGTGCATTTTAAAACTTCTGATGGTGCACAAGGATTGCACAAAAAGCTTCAAGTGTCAGATGTTTTCTGAAGGGAGTTTTTGGCATGCTTTTTGACAGTGTATGTACAGATATGGAATTGAAGTTATGTATGTAGTTTATTTTAGCATGTAAATGTGTTTTTAAGCATATTTTAAATGGTAACAAAGTAGCTTTTAATAAAGTCCTTTGCATTACGCTGATGAACCCACCCCCACCCTTGAATGAGTTGCACCTTTTCAAAAATGTGGATGTCATTAATACTAATGAGATACATGGACTTTTTTTGTTTTTAGAGTATACATATAAAATGACACGTATTACTTTTACCACTAGTAGGTTTGTTTGTTGTTTTTTTTACTCCTTTGGCTGAAAGTAAAGATTATACTCTCCTTTATTTGTAATGTAGTCTATTAAGTGGGAACCCTCAATGAACATTCCATCTTATACCTGCAATGTTAATTTGTTGTATGCGCATTTGCTCAAAGACCATTGCATTCCAGCACAAATAAATACAATCCTTGACAACTATATAACCCAAGTGTGATTTTGAACAATTTGTCAGAATATTTTTAATTTCAAATTATCACAATCAGGAAGAGTATTCAAATTTGACACCAATTAAAATAAATTGAATTTGAAAATAAAAATCTACATTTTTTCCTTTCAAAATCACAGATTGAAATATTAGCTAAGAACTTGATTTATTTGCATTCAAAATTTTGAAGTCCAGAATAGAATGAATTAACATTGCAGGTATGAAATAGATTTTCCTTTGGGGGGGGGGTACCTTATGAGAAGTCTCAACTTCATATGTTCTGAAAGAAAACTCTTAATTTTCTACTGTGACTATTTACATTGCCTAATTGTAATTTTAGTTAAATTATTCAACTAAATGAATAATTTTGCACTTTTCAATTTTTGTTCATAGCTAATCATAATTATCAACAGTGTTAAAAATAATTTAAATCAGATATGATCTGAAGATGGCTGTTAAGTGCATTTTTTAAAATACACTATTGGAAATTTCAGACTATAACAATTGACTGCAATGCCATTTAATTGAGAAATACCAAACGAAATGTAGAATTTGTAGCACAAGTTTTAGTTTTGCATCAATAGAAGAGAGTGCAATAAAAAAAAAAGCCATATGAAAACTAAAAAGTATAATGAACCAATTATACGAGTATTGTATACTTATTATTTGTCAATGTACTTTCAAAATTGTTAAAGTATTTAAGACTGAAGTGGTAATCTGTTTTATCTGCATAAGAAAACATGATACAATTTGCCAAGCTTTCGTTCATATATGTATAGCTTTTTCAAGACTGAAAAAACATTCGTAGACGAGTGAAACCTTGGTAAATTGTATTTTGTTATCTTACGCCGATAAAACAGATTACCACTTCAGTCTTGTATACTTAGTGTATTAATAAGTTCTGCTATTTAAAGTATTTAAGGTTGGTTACTGAAAAGTTAGAATAAAACTGATGAAAAGTTACTCATGTAATGCATTCACTGAGCAGTTTTTGCTTTTTTTTTTTTCTGCAAATGAGTTCTAAATTATAGAAAAATCCAAAGTTATTTCTCCTTAGATGCATATCTTGAATTCCAAAATTATATGGAGTCTTAAATCCAGTAAAATAATTCATGTGAATCAAATAAAAAAAAATGTCTTATTTAGCATTGCATTATAAGACACTGGTTGCTTGGAAAAAAATTACTGAACCCTTGAACAGTGTTTCAATTTTATTTGCTAAATTGTATATAAACCATAGCTGAAATTAAAACTTCTTAGGCAGGTCGCTTTCAGTCTGACATAATTTCATGTTTATAAAACATGGTACTAAGCATAAGATTGCTGAAGATATGTTTTTACTACATTCTGCATGATACCATTTGTATAGGCACACATAAATACCTGTCTTGTGTTTAATGAATATTCTGAGTTATGTTAATACTGGTCATTCACAGTATGACCTTTATTTTTATATATAATTTTGTATTTAGTGATTGAGTTTATTTTTCTTTTCTTTTTGAGTTTATGTGTAAAAGCACACTACTTGATTTTAATTTCCCAGTGTATGTTGACTTTCAAGATGCGTTACATAAAGTTTAATGCATGTTAAATTATTTCTTTTTCAGCGGGTTATAACTATCAAGGAACTGAGCGAATGATCAGTGGTGTTTCTGGGGAAGAACTGACAGCTGACATCTTTATTGGTGTTGTGTACTATCAAAGGTTACGGCACATGGTAGCAGATAAATTTCAGGTACCTATAAAAATATATATATGTATATTATAAACTTGAAAAAGCCTTTGATTCGGTGAAATCATCAGCAGTTACAATGGCTCTGAAATCCTGCGGTGTTGAAGATGCATACATTAATATTAATAACATCTATGAAAATGCAAGTGCAAAGATTCGGCTGTTTGAAAATACAACACACATAAAAATTGGAAAGGGAGTGAGACAAGGTGACGCCATATCTCCGAAGCTCTTCAATGCCACATTGGAAAATGTCTTTCACTGAATTGGGAAAACAAAGGGATAAAAATTAATGGAGATTATCTAACCCACCTTCTTCGTTTTGCTGATGACGTAGTCATTTTTGCAACTACCCCTGATGGGGTAGTTGTTTTCCCAATTCAGAGTATGATCCAGGAACTTGCTGACAAGAGTAAAGAAGTGGGATTAAAAATGAACTTTCAGAAGACAAAAGTGATGTTCAATGCTTTTACAAGAAGTGAAGATTTATCGATTGATGGTGAAAAGCTGGAGATAACAGACACGTACGTTTATCTTGGACAGCAGATATCAAGTGAGGGTCACATTGATGAAGAAATTAATTGGCGTACAAAACTTGCCTGGAGAGCTTTTGAAAGAAACAGCATAATTTTCAAGAGCAGTATGCCATTATGTCTTAAAAAAAAAAAAAGTGTTTGATCAATGCATCCTTCCAGTGCTTACGTATGGTGCAGAGACGTGGACCTTAACTAAAAGAGACATACAAAGGCTGCAGACAACTCAAAGCAGCATGGAGAGGTGCATGCTTGGTGTAACCAGGAGAGATAAGAAGAGGAACTCGTGGATCAGAAAAATGACAAGAGTGGAAGACATCATGATCATAGTTAAATCCCTGAAATGGCAATGGGCTGGACATACTGCCAGAAGGACAGACCATCGATGGACAGCCGAAATTTTAGATTGGATTCCAAGGGACAGGAAAAGACCCAGAAGACCACATGGGCGATGGGTGGATGAAATTCGAAAGTATGATGGAGTGACATGGAGGAGACTGGCACAAGACAGACCGTTGTGGAGGAAACTTTTGGAGACCTTCGTCCAGCAGTGGATCGCTAATGGTTAATGATGATGATGATAATATTATAAACATGTGTGTATCATTTTTCTGTGCATGTGTTTGCATATGTCCGAAGTACCAAATATCACGGATCCCTTTTCATCATCGCATCATTATCTGTTGCCTGTGGCAGTTCTTGTTTGACTTCTGAAATAGAAAGTTTTCAACTATTTTCTCATGGGAATGATGCATGTGTTGGTTAAAGCCACAACAGCCACCCTGGTAGTGCAGTGGTCTAAGCGCTGGCTTATGACCATTCGTTCAAGATGGGTCCGGGTTCGAATCCTGGTGAGGTATGAATGTTGTTTGTCTTTTAGCACTGGCTCTCGCCCTTCCCTGGAATCAGTGGCCCTAAATTAGGAATGAGCAACTGCCTATAGCCCACTGAGTTGCTCATGATAGCTGTTGAACCCCCCAATAATAATAATAATAATAATAATAAAAGCCACAACACATTTAAGACACACTTAATAAGAGTTTTGTCCACCAACTTGTCTCCACTCTTGAGTTATTTTAACTGTGTAATCTTATTTTCCAATTCCTTGATCACCCTCAGGTTTATTAAATGCAGTGTTTCTTTCATTTAGACAAAGAGCATGCATACTTGATTGCTGTGGAAATCTAATGTTGTTGTGCTTTCTTGATCATGGTGTAAGCCATGCAAAATCCTCAACGATATCATCAGTTGACAAGCTTGTACTGGAAAAACTAAAGTTACTACGGGTTTTATTCAGGAATAAATACAAAATTGAGTAAAATGTTCGGATAGGAACCCTATCTTCTTCAGGATGATGACAGCACACAGTGTTGCCATTCACTTACAAGTGTTCATCCCCTAAAATCATTCATAGTCATACTTCTTGTTATTCCCAATTTTCTGTGAGTTTTCTCCTAAAGTGTTGTTCGTAGACAACAATTTCAATCAAGTCCCATAAAATTTTATGGCCCGTGTTTTGCACATGCCTGTCCAAGCCAATCTTGTTAGAGACATTCCTAATCACCGCTTTATGTTCCGCTATTTGCTGTTTAAGTTGCCTTCCCATCTCGCCCACATAGCTTAAACCACACTCACATTTAATATTATAGACTCTCTCTCTTTTTCCAAGATATTTTATTTCTGCTTAATGCTAGGGAGGTAGTGCTTGATCTTATGTTCTAAGCCAGGTGCCAGGCTAATCTAAAGGGAAAATTTTTTCTGATATTTTGCAGTTTCTCAAAAAGTCCCTTAAAATAGGCTACTTTTCTTGTCATGATCAGTGAATTTGGTTAATTTTTTTTTCTTTTTTACAGTATTTTTCACCATTTGAGGGGGTAGTTGTTTGTTATTAGCAGACTCTTTAGTTCTTCCCTTATGAAGAATGAAAAAGAGTTTTTCTTCAGTTTTTTCTTCCCTTGGGAAAAACCAGCATATTTGATTGCTGTGGAAGACTATTGTGCTTTCTTGATCATGGTGTAAGCCATGTAAAATTAAGTCAGATTTTCAGATAGGAACCCTATACTTCATATAGCATAGCATATCACAGAGCAGTAGAGCATATAGAGTCATTCGTAACAGAAATCACGTACAGTGTAACATGGCATGTGATAAGGAATACATTGGGCATTGTTTACTGTAAGAGTTCGATATAGGCAGTACTGCAGCCACGACTTGCCACAACATATGTCCCCTGTATGGGGAGGATGCAGTTGATTATAGCACATGTTTCCGTTGGTTTCGGAAATTCCAGGACGGAGACAGAAGCTATAAAGATCAACCACATCCTGCATGTCCATCCGTGGTTTCTGACAAGGTGGTGGACCAAGCCAGAACAAATGACCCACATCCAACCATTCAGGAATTAGCAGAAACATAGTTGGTGGACAGAACAACAGTCGAAAGACGGATGCTTGTGCTTGGGTTCATCACCAAACTCGATAACTGGATTCTGCACCAGCTTTCTGCAAAACAATAAGAGGAGAGAATCAGTACCTGTGTTTCTTTGCTTTCTCATCACAGAAATGAACCGTTTTGGGGATGAATTGTAATGGGTGATGAAAAATGGGTACTATACCGTAATGTAAAGCATTGACGGACTGTGTGCCAAGTTGTGGAGCCTGCTCCGTCGACCTCAAAAGCAGGACTGCATCCCAAAAGGTTTTGTTGGGTGTTTTGGTGGGATGTCCAGGGAATAATCCACTGGGAGGTGTTCACACCTAACCGTACGATAAATGCTGACCTTTACTGCCAACAGTTGGACAACTGACATCAAAGCGGCCAGCACTCGTCAATAGCAAAGGCGTGATTCTTCATCGTGATAATGCCAGACCTTATGCTGCTTTAATCACTTGGCAAAAAGTACTGGACTTTGGTTGGAAAGTGTTACCTCATCGGGCGTATTCCCCTGACTTGGCGCCTACGGACTATCGCCTTTTTCAATCATTACAGAATGCCTTCGCTCTCCAAATCTTCGATGATGTAGGTGATGTGAAAACGGCATTACATGACTTTTTTTTACTTGAAAGCACAGGAGTTTTTCAGACGTGGGATTTACCTACTCGTAGACAGATGGCAAAAGATCATACAGAATTATGGCAATTATGTGAAATCCTAGGTACATTAATTGTTGTGTTCTTTCTTTGTGTCTAAAAAATGGGTAGAGCTTGTGCACACACCTAATGTAAATTACAATTGTTTAACCCTAAGTAAAGAAAAAGATACTAGTTAAAATTTACATTGTGAATGACGCACACAATTACATTCCAGTAAAATACCTAAAGTACTTACAAATTTAAAACTTACGTAATAATTACATTATATACAAATTAACGGTTAAATTCTCCCTCGAAACACTAATTCATTAAATCTGAAGGTTTCCACACAGGCACATGCATCATCAGAGATCTAACTTCATTGTGTCGCAGTCGACAACACCACCCAGCACCTGAAGCATTGAAATGGAACTGGGTTTCTCCTCATGTTGTAGAGGGCACATCAACAACGTAACTATCACAGAAAAATGGTGATGTGCTGCCCTGTATGAACAAGCAAGTAACATAAATTATGCTGGATATTTTATTTTATATTTTTATTTCTTTCTTATATTGTGCCTTCTTTTTATCAATACTTTCTATGTCTCAGGAATGTCATGTGGATCATGGATGTTACAGGTAACTTTTTCATATTGCAATTGCCTCAGAATATCTCAATTCGAGTTCATTATGAGGTGTATTAATAAGTTTTGTATCTTCAAACTGTGAATGTTTATGTTCTAAACAACGTATTAATGCTAACTTTTTACCTATTTTTCTTCCAATTAGCTAGATATTGATTGTCTCTTTTTTTAATGTTTTTTTTTACTTTTTATGACGTTTTTTAAACGTATTTCCCTAACTTCAATTCAATTCATTTATTTTGCTGAGCGAAAAACAAAAGAACAGTACTACAGATAAATCAGTTGAAACGATGCCCAGCCAGGAAGCAGGGGGAAAGGCCAGCCAGGCCTGACAAGGTCCCATGCTCCCTAGATCAGTTTTACAATGAGGGCAGCAGTTTTAAGTTACAAACAATAAAGGTATCATTAGGAAAATCAAACAACCAAATAAATAAAAAAATAAATTAAAAAAAAACATATCTCGATACAAAAGTCATTATGTTAAATATAGTTCCCATCCATTGTGATCACCAAGTGGAGGTGCTGCAATTCATTATAAAGTTTTTTAATTTTTTTTTTTTAAAAGGTTAAAGTTATTTAAGGAAGTTAGCTCCGTGGGTAATGAGTTCCAATAATGTGGGCCAATGTAGTTCAAGCCGCCTCGGTGGCGCAGTGGTCTAAGCGATGGCCTCTGATCATTCGTCCGAACAGGGTCCGGGTTCGAATCCCGGTCAGGCATGGATGCTGTGTTTGTCTTACGGCACTGGCTCTCTCCTTTCCCTGGAACCAGTGACCCTAAATTAGGGACGGGCGACTGCTTATAGCCCATTGAGTTGCTCACGGTGGTCGTTAAACCTCCAATCAAAAAAAAAAAAAAAAAAAAATGTAGTTCAAACTTTGCTTCATGGCTTCCGTTTTCGGAAGAATAGGCATAATATGTGATTTAGTGTGTGTGTGATGTGCATCTGGTGTGTAATATGTATAATATCGGAATGTAAATTATTCTTAATGCACTTGTACATAATTTTCCCAATATTGTAGTAATATAATTGGTTAATCATTAGAATATTATATTTATTTGGGAAAACTCTTGTAGTGTTATATGGAGTCAGTTGTGAATTTCTATCAAATTTTAAGTCAATTAATCTTATATATTTGTTTTGAAGAATTTGAAGTTTTTGAAATTATATTTGGTTGTGTGTTCCCATGATAAGATAGCTTAATTAATATGAGTTTGGAACATGGTATAATATAGATGAATTAGTGTTTTGTAGGTATGGTTTGTAAATATCAGGCTAATAACTCCAATGTTTTTAGACAGTTTAAGAAGAAGAGAGTCAACATGGTTCCATTTAAGGTCCCTATGTAAGGTAATCCCCATATAAAGTAAGGAGTTAACCACTTCGATATTAGTACCAGTGATAGAAATAGGTAGTGAGATATTTTGTTTTGAGAAAATTAAAGATTTTGTTTTGGTAGTATTTATTAGTAATTCATTGGAGTTTAGCCAATCTGAGATGTTATTAAGTTGAGTATTAATATTCATAGTAGTGTCTGTCATTGAATTGAATGAGGAAAGAATGGTTGTATCATCTGCATAGAGGAGTAGGTCCAAGTCACTTATTGAAACAAAGATATCGTTATTATACAGGGTGTCCCACGATTCATTGGACAGTGGAATATCTCGTGATCGGACGAAGCTATTGAGGTGAAACAAAAATCAATGTAAATTAGTGAAGATGAGCTACCACGGAATGCAAAAGTTGACCACCTTTCCCGGGGTTTGGGGGAATGGGAGGAAAATGAAAACGAAAATCTGCGATAAAAAAATTTCGTCAATGTACAACGTATGTCCTAAGACTGCTCATTTGAAAGCCATGCTTATGAACAGATCATTAGCGAAAACATAATTGAATTTCACCGAAAGTGCGCGAAATGGTGGGGGTGCGAAATGTGATGTTCCATGTCTCCAAAACCTCAGAAATAACCCAGAAAGGAAACTGTTCGTTGCAAATGTAGATGCATGGAGGCATGAAACAATGTTCTACGAGACCCTTGTAGTCGTACACATCCACGTAATGTGTGTGCCGTGACGAGCCAGTACTGTTTGTTGTTTGGATGCACCGGTGACATTACGCATGCTAAGTAAACAACAAAATGGATACAACACTGAAGAGTCACTGTTTCAAGACAGAAAAACCAATTTTTATTTCCATATTGGAAAGTACTGGTCTTATGACTTATGACCTAAAATAAAGTGC
This sequence comes from Macrothele yani, assembly GCA_039090855.1. Lineage (NCBI taxonomy): Eukaryota > Metazoa > Arthropoda > Arachnida > Araneae > Macrothelidae > Macrothele > Macrothele yani. The sequence goes on from CM077011.1 coordinate 155,821,654, forward strand.
CCAAATGTGTTTTTGCCTGCATGCACAAGTTCGGGTCAGCGTTAATTCCAAAGTGTGGAACTTGTTGGATGTCAGAGCAGTCCTCAGCCCAGACAACATATCATGTGTGCAGATTAGCTGTTCAACTGGATAACAAAACATAAAAGGAAGCAAACTACGACCACATCACATTACGTGTTCAAAGTGACCACCATTGTTCTGGAGACACATTTCGAATCTGGTCATAAGTGCTTTCTGTGTTGCTGACTGCACAGTTCTGGGCGATATTCTTCCACATTCTGAACGTATTCTTTGTTGCAGTTCGTCCAGTGTATGCACTTCATTTGAATAAACAACTGTTTTCAAATGACCCCATAGGAAATAATCTAGTGGTGTCAAATCAGGAGATCTCGGAGGCCACTTGATTGGTCCATGGGTACCAATCCATCGGTTAGGATGTCTCATCCAGTGAGGATTTGTGTCATTCCAATAATGGCAGTTGTGCCGATTTACAACTCCATTGTTGTGGAACCATGCTTCGTTGCTCCATAGAATTTTCGCCTTAACGTTGACAATGTTCATGAGAACAGAGAAACAGACCAGGAATTCTAACATCCTTTCTGGATCATTGGCGTCCAATCCTTGTGTTAAGTGCAGCTTGTAAGGGTGATATTTGTTATTGCGTAAAATACAGTGCACAGATGTTTTCGAAATGCCTACTTCACCGGATACTTGTCGCACTGAGGTACATGGATTCAAATGAAATGTACCCAGTACTGCAAGTAGCATCATGTACCTCATCAGTTGCAGTTTTTTGGATGGTACGCCTTTTTCCTGGATGGCAATGTGCCACTACTGCGCAGTTTGTGTTCCACATGTCGAAATAAGGTTTTACAAGGCAGATGACGGTCTGGATATTTCTCTCTACATTTGGGCTGCTGAACGACAATTTCGTTTACACTCTCCGTAAATCAGTAGCATATCTACATATTCATCATTGGAGAACACCATTGTACCTTATGGTCTCCGCAGGTTAAAGAAATTAAAGAAAACAAACTGACCTGAAAAGCTTCGTCGACAATGCTGTGCAATAATTACGGAATACCACTGAATGACACTACTGTCTACAACACGATTACAGCAGGAAATGCCAGCATTCAGTAAGAGTACTGGAACACTGTTCATACGTCATCTGACATCTCACTTCAGGAAACGTAGTCTCGTACGATATTTGCATAATCCTCGCACTGCGACATGTCTTCAGTTGGTTTAGGTGTTGCCGAACAAGGAACGTATGACCTCACACCTCTTGGCACGTAGCTTCGTACAAAATCTGCATAATCCCGTGAACGCTAACAAGGTGATGTTCCCTATGACGACATCGAAAGAAGCTGTCTTTTGGTAGATATCTTTTACACCGCAAACTCATTTTCACGATGTTTTTTGTCCACTTCTACCTTACACTCCCTCCCACTCCAACACGGGAGAACAGTTAATTGCACAAGCTGTTGTATTTACTGTTTGGTATTTCATGTGGTTTTTTTACATCGCATAACACAGACCAATGGAATCGGCCAACGGCACAATTGCATTTATTTGCAGAATGTCATACATTCATCCTGGATGAGCCGTAATCTGTTTCAATGAGTATGGGGATTACACTTATGGCGCAGCATGTGTTACCACCACAATGGTATTTTGCAATATTCTGCATAGTTTGCTAGAGGACCTACACTAAATGAATCGGAAAACCCATGGTTTCAGCCAGATGGTGCACCGCCTCGTCCTTATGACCCGATATTAGGATCAGGTTGGTGTCAATATCCTATAGCACGTTTGTTTCACGCCTCCATTCATCTACATTTGCAACGAACAGTTTCCTTTCTGGGTTATTTCTGGGGTTTTGGAGACATGGAACATCACATTTTGCACCCCCGCCATTCCGCGCGCTTTCGGTGAAATTCAATTGTTTTTGCTAATGATCTGTTCATAAGCATGGCTTTCAAATGAGCAGTCTTTGGACATACGTTGTACATTGACGAAATTTTTTTATCGCAGATTTTCATTTTCCTCCCATTCCCCCAAACTCCGGGGAAGGGGGTCAACTTTTGCATTCCATGGTAGCTCATCTTCACTAATTTACATTGCTTTTTGTTTCACCTCAATAGCTTTGTCCAATCACGATGATATTCCACTGTCCAATGACTCGTGGGACACCCTGTATATAGTGAAAAGCAACGGTCCCAAGATGTGGGACACCAGTTGGTGTAAATTGAAGCATGGATTGATGTTGGTTAATTTGTGTGTATTGTTGTCTATTTGATAAATAATTTTTAAAAAGAGAATGTTCGATGTTCCTAATTCCTATCGTGTGTAACTTATGAAGTAGAATATTATGATTTATGGTATCAAAAGCTTTGGATAGGTCTAAGAATAATGCAATGGTATGTAAGTTGTGTTCAAAATTATGTTAGATAGTTTGTCATAGGTATAGTAAGGCTGATTCTGTTTATTTTCCAGATTGGAAACCATGTTGATTTTGATGGATGATTTTTAGTTTATGAATGTACAAGATTAATCTATTTTAAATTAATCTCTCCAAAATTTTAGCAAATATAGATAAATTGGCTATAGGGTGGTAGTGTTATTTGCCTCATTTATCGATCCGGATTTGTATTTTGGAATAATTTTGAGTAGATCTGGAAATTCACCAGTTTGGAATATGTCATTAAAAATAAACAATAGAGGATCCAGAATAAGATTAGCATAATTTTTAATAATGAATGGCTGAAAATCATCACATCTAGGATTTATATTGTTGAATTCTTCCCATAGTTCTGTTTCAGTAATATTGGTAAGATGAAAATTATATTAGCCCTGTGTGCACTTCCTAGGTAATCAAGTGAATGGAATTTTTGGGGTAGTTAGACTATTTTTCAATGTTTGTGGAAATAGAGTAAAATGTTCACTTAACCTGTTTTGTAAGCGGAAAGTTATTGCAATCTGGTTAAGTATTGAGGAGCAGTTAGATTTTATTTTTTACCCATTAATAAATTTAAATGTTTCCATGTTAGTTTTGAAGAGTTATGTGAAAAAATGTTGAGATAGTATGTCTGATATCGCTATTCAATTTATTACGAAAATTCTTAAAATTCTGGAAGTCCTGTGGTAGTTTGCTTTTGATAAATTTTGCAAAGAGGTTATTTTTTTTTATTATTCTCAATTATATTTTTAACTATTATTAATTTTCTGATTTCAATTTCCTAAAAATAGAAATGAGCCTATATTTAGCACATAATTCTTTCCCACTTAATATTATTTATACAAGTAGATCTTTTATAGCTTTGAATAAGATTATATATTTATGGATCCCTTATGATTCCTGTCATGGAATCATTTTCTTAATCCCAAAGTACATAAAATCAATAGTATATATATAATTTGATAAAAAGAATGTTTGGTCATTCTAGTTATAAAGTTTTGGAGAAAAATAAATTATGTGTGTAAAAGATGTATCAGGAACATATGGTTATTCCATAAAGTTAATGTTCATTCTTGAAGGTATGAGAAATCTACTTATAGAAATAATGTGAAGCAGGAAAAGAATGATATGCTTATGTATAAACTCCTTTCCATTTTAAGGAAATGTCAATTAGAAAATTAATGTAGTTAAAAAATATAATCGGACTAGGGCAATCTGTTGCAACTATAACAGATTTAGTAATCAATACAAAAAATAAAATACCCGTGTTAGATCAAGCAGGTGTGTATAGGAAATTCCCATTAGCTCAGAGGATACTGAATCTAGTATTAAACAAAAAACATACACAGGCAGTACAAAAATTGATTTAAAGAAGAGACTGAATCAACATCTTGTTAATTGGGAGAAAAAGGAAGCAAGTTAGTAAAATCATGCAATGCATTGATTATGATACGCTTTCCAACATACCAGAAATTATTACTCAAGTTATGAGGATAATGGCTGTGGAATAAATCTCACTCCTGTGTCCTGACCTTTGACCCCATTTCGATGATATTCAACAGAACCGGTTCAGTACACCTCAAGAATAACATACTAAAGTTTTGTTGCAATAGAAGCAGTTTTTTTGCAAGTTATGAGAATAATGGCTGTGGAATAAATCTTGCTTTTGTGCAATGATCTTTGACCCCATTTCGTTGATATTCAACAGAACCGGTTCACTATACCTCCGGAACAACTTAACGTTTTGTCGCAATCGAAACATTTTTTGGTAAGTTATGATGCACAAGGGCAATGGAATGGATCCTACTCCAGTGTCCTGACCTTTGACCCCATTTCGCCCATTTTCAATAGGGTTCGTCCCCAGTGGCTCCCTACCACATACTAAAATTTCATCAAAATCGAACCATTTTTACGCAAGTTATGACGCATAAGAGCAATGGAACAAATCCCGCTCTTATGTCCTGCCTGACCTTTGACCCCATTTCGCCCATTTTCAATAGGGTTCGTGCCCAGGTGGTTCCCTACCACATACTAAAATTTCATCGAAATCGCACCATATTTACGCATGTTATGACGCATAAAGGCAATGAAATGGATCCTGCTTTTATGTCCTGACCTTTTACCCCATTCCACCCATTTTCAATAGGTTTCGTTCCCAGGTGGTTCCTTACCACATACCAAAATTTCATCGAAATCTAACTGTTTTTACGCAAGTTATGACGCATAAGGGCAATGGAATAAATCCCGCTCTTATGCCCTGCCTGACCTTTGACCCCAATTTGCCAATTTTCAATAGGGTTCGTGCCCAGGTAGTTCCCTACCACATAATGAAATTTCATCGAAATCGAACCATATTTACGCAAGTTATGACGCATAAGGTCAATTGAATGGATCTTGCTCTTATGGCGTGACCTTTGACCCCACATCACCCATTTTCAGTAGGGTTCGTCCCCTGATGGTCCCCTACCACATACTAAAATTTCATCGAAATTGTACCATTTTTACGTGAGTTATCGTGCCGACAGACAGACAGACTGACGGATGGACAGACGGACGGAAAAAACTGGAGCATATACGCTTCTTCAACCTACGGTTGGAAAGCGTAAAAAAAGACAGCATTAATACAGTATTGTTTAGAACATAAATATCCATGATTTGAAAATATGAAACTTATAAATGCACCTCATAATGCACTCCAATTGAGATTCTAAAGCAATTGCAATAAAAAAAACGAGTCACCTGAAACATCCGTGGTCCACATGCCAATCCTGAGATGTTGAAGGTATTAATTAAAAAGAAGGCCCCCCTCCCCCCAAAAAAAATTACAGCCTAATTTGTTACCTACTTGTTCAGAGAGAGCCATTTTTTCTGCGATGGTTATGTTGTCATCAATGTGGCCTCTACAACGTGAGGAGAAACCCAGTTCCATTTCAGTGCTTCAGATGCAGGGTATTGCTGTTGACTGCAATGTGATGAAGCTAAATCTTTAATGATGCATGTGCCTGTGTGAAAAACTTCAGATGTAATAAAGTAGTGTTATGCCAATTCAGACTGTTGTGTGCATGTGTTTTTTACTTAGGGTTAAATAATTGTAATTTATAGTAAAATTAGTAAATTAGTTTTAATACAATAACCAGGGATAAAATAGCTGTGCTACAAGTTGCTAGAATACCCTTATGGTGTTAGTCACACCTCAGAAATAATGTGAATGTCAGTTGTGCATATAACATAAATTATAATTTTGAATTTGCTATATCAATGTCTTGATAGTATTGAGTTAAATAATATGGTGTGTTAGTATGATATATACTGGCTTTTTAATAAATTAGTGTACATAATTATTGTATATAGTGATGTGTTGCAGAAAATTTGTAGACACCTGATCAATGTTTTTCAGATTTTCGTCAACGTTATCCACGCTTTTTCATGAGAAGCAAATCGAAAAAGTAATGGTAATCAGTTCAGGGAGGGGTAACAATTCTTCCCTGGATTGGTTTTCTGTTTAATTTTTTGAAACTCAGATTTTGCCTCCCCTGGGTTCGATCTTTTAGGTCCAGAGAAAAAGCCAAGAAAAGGTCAATGAAATTCTGTTTATCATCTGGTGTTTTTTTCTCTCCTTTATTCTGTGTGGCATACAATAAAGTGTTTCCCCTTGTTCAAGAAAAAAGAAAAAAAAAGGGGTGCAGTATAAGTTAAAATTTCCTTCATGTCATATTTATCATCTCTCCGTGGAGCTAGAGCTGAAAATTTTTGTTTAGTCCTAAAAATATGTATATAGTGTGAAATTGCAGTTACAATGATGTTCCTTTTGTTTTGGTATTACTCTGCCCAGCAGGAGGGAAAAGAAAAGCATACTAGTAGAATCAAAGTGAGAGCAGTGTAAATATCTCTGGGGTTTTTTCTCGTTGTGTATGAACTTAATGTAGCATTCGTATTATTCATTATCAAAGTTATGAGTAGGATGATTCAGGAGTTAATAGGATGTATTATAATTTTAACTTTGAAATTATGAGGTTGGTGAGGTGAGGCTGTGGTAGACTTGATAAGTAGGCCTTAAAAACAAGAATAAATATAATCATGAAAAGAAAAGGAAAAAAAAAAAAACTTTTGCCGGGGCAAGTAACTTAATAAATGATATTTCTTCTTGGTTGAGTGATAAAAGGAATGCAAGAAAAAGAAAGCTGGTCTATGCTCAAAATAGGTAATGAGAAAGAAAAAAATGTTCTTTTTATGGTATATGATGTATGTATTTATATTTTCTGTAAGTAAAATGCAGTTCCTTTCTTCGTCCAACGGTCATGTTTTCGAGCTTTTTCCAAGAAAAGGGGATTACAGTCTGGAATTGTTAGAATGTCGCATTCCGGGAATTGCCCCTGACAGGAGGTCACCCAAAATGTGCCCTTATTTCCACAGGAAGGCATTTCACTCTCACCAACGCAGTGGTGAATTTCTCTGAACTGAAACACTACCCCGATAATCCCCGGTTGAGTTTGTTGGCTGAGAAAAGGGGCTTAACCCTGAAAAGTTATAGGTGCTTGCTGGAAAGCAGGCATGCATTAAAATTTATGTGTTTACATCCAAAAAGCAAGAGCGTCCTTAGCTAAAAGAAGTCAGGTCATATCAGATTACACATGTGCTGGTTGCTGTGCGTTTCCCCGCGCTTCTAGCTCCCCCCCCTCTTCCATTTTCCTTCCTCTCTGGAAGAGGGAGAACACGTGGTCAGCAGGCTGTCCCTGCATGGTTTTGGTGGACTGACCCATGGGGAGCTAAGCGTGCCTTGTGGAAGACTCTGATTGGCTCCTTGTCCCTCTGCGAAGATGATGTAAGAGAGCGCCTTTTTGAGTCTGGGGTGAAAAAGATGTTTTCTCTCTCTCGGGGTTGGCACATTAATAGACACAAGGCTGATAACTTTGGCCTTTCCAAAATGAGGAGATTAGCTTTTGGTCACCATCAAGTGAGGTTGTGTGGATATCCACCTCCTCAGCCGAGCGTAGTTTAGTCCAGCATGGAAGAAGAAAAATCCAGCTTGATGAGGACGAAACCTTGATGACACCAGACCAGGAGAGCCATGTCAGAAAATACTCATACAGCAGGGGCGTGGGCCCGGGTTTTCCCTCAGCAGCTCCGCAGTAACAAGCGATAGACCTTTCTTGGCAGTATGTCCTTGTGCTCCTTGACAGTCCAGCGTGAGAAAGAAAAAAAAATCCTCCCCGAGTCAGGCGGGCCACCAAATTCCACCTTGATTTAAGACCACCGCAACTCTCGGAAAAAGGCCAGTGAGCAGCCATTATTACGCCTTCACCTTAGCTCAGCCTTCAAACTCTGTGTGCAAATAGAAGAAAAAGGTCCGCTGTAGGTGACAAGCATTCTACATGATGCTCCGGCCTGCTGGGAAAATTCATCACCGACATCATCCCCATCCAGGGGCAAGTGTTATGCACTAAATAAAAAAAAAAATTGTGCCACACTTGGCCTTTCAGCACTCCTATTTCATTCTTGAAAAATATATATATATATATATAGAACCTTCCGTCTGCATGTCGGTGATTACCCAGTTAAGACTCGCCAGGAAAGAAAGAGGGAACTGTACGTAACATTGCTCTCGCAAATGTAGTCTGCAAAATAGAAAAAAAAAAAAAGCTAAATTCACAAATAAGTGTTTGTTAATCGTGATAGTTTACTTGCCTCTTCAAGGCGGGAACTTCCATGTTAAAATGTCAACACTTCAGTTCACAAGTACATACCTGCCTTAAGAAAATTAATTTGATTTTTGTTGATTGAGAGGAAGATATCAGTAATCTTAATCTACAACTATATGTAAATATGCACACATAAATAGTGAATCTGGAGTTTTGATATTTGTTCAGAGAAGATGAGTTTGTTTTGATAACATGTAAGCCACAAATGCAGGGATCGCATTCCTCCTAAAATTCCTAAAATTCCTAATATTTTGTGACCCTCCTTAAATTCCTAAAATTAGACCTAAAATTTGCTATTCATCCTAAAATTTTCGTAAGCTTATTTTTATTAAAAACACAACCGTTATTAACGCCAATAAATTTACCATTACGGTAAGGTAAAAAGACCTGTTATTGTAGAAACACAGCCTATATGCTGTGCTGCTGAAGGAGGGAAAAATGACGCCATCGAGATGCACTTGCTTCAGGGCGGGCATTCCATTTTTTTGCCTTCGAACAGTTTTCGAGAGTAACAAGAGATCTAAGGGAAAAGGGGAGGGGTCATTTTCACCCCTGGTTTGCGCTTTGCAGACAAACTCCGTGGCACACAGAAGATCGTACTTTATTTTTGTACATGCCTTGTGGAACCTCCTCTTTCTGCTGATGTTTTGTTATTGTAAACCGCAGGTGGGTGGAAGCAAAAGAGGAAACATGTGGTCTCCTTCCGTAACCTCCGGTAATGACGATGGGATGGTAGCTGAGTATTATCTTGGCAGGCAGTAGAGCACGTGATCATTGACCTTCGATCATGCGTCGGCGACAGCGACCTTCGATGCGCAATATATCTCGGCTCCGACTCTCTCTTTGACTGAACTTGCGTGAGATGCGTATGGTAGTTTCTGGTTTTACGTCTTTTATGGTGTTCTCTGTGCTGTGTGCAGGTTCAGTTCTCTAGTGGTGACCTGCTTTTTTTTTTTTTTTTTTCATATCTTCTGACATCCTCGCAGCCAAATTTCGGGAAGTTGTCTGGTTTTGCAATATTGGAACGTGTTTTTGTACTTCCCTTTCATTTTCTGGTTAGTAATACAAGTGTTTAAGATGCCTAAATCCAAAACGAAATTTCAAGATGCGTGGCTCGCCAAAGAATTGGACGGAGTGAAGTTGAAAGAATGGTGTTCTGCAACTGAAACAATATTTTCTGCTAAGTGTATATTGTGTTCAGAAATTTTCAACATTTCTAATAGTGGCTTTTCACAAGTAAAAGCGCATCATAAAGGAAAAAAACATTTGCAGAAATTTCAAAGTAAATTTCAAAATAAGTCCATCCTGAAAGCCTTTGGAGGACGGGATCTTCAGCCCAAAACAAATATTAGTGAAGTACTGAGTCATGATTTACAGTTGGCTAAAGCCGAAGCATTATGGGCCATGAAAGTTGCTAAGGACAATATGTCTTTTGTTTCATGCACTGAAACAGTTGAACTTTTCAAAGAAATGTTTCCTGATTCTGCTATTGCAGCCAAAATGCAACTTAAAGAAAAAAAAGTTGCTTATGTGATATCACATGGATTGTCAAAATATTTTGAAGAGGATTTGAAAAAAGACATTGCATCTAGTAGCCCAGGAAAGGTTACTATAGCATTTGATGAAACTACAAATACACAAGTGAAACGGCAGTTGGATGTGTATCTCAGGTACTGGTCTTCAGAAATAAATTCAGTTTCTTGCCGATACCTAACAAGCGTTTTTCTGGGTCATATAACAGCAGATATTTTGCTAAAAGAAATTCTTGATGTGTTATCATCCTTCAATATTTCGTTGAACAGAATTATTTGTGTATCCATGGACAGCCCAAATGTAAATAAGTGCTTTTACGCAAATTCAATGAAGTTGTAAAACAAGAAACAGGCCAGAAATCTTTGGAACTAGGTTTTTGCAACCTGCATGTTGTTAGTAATGCATTTAAAATTTTTTTGACAAGCTTAAATATAGATTTTGACAAATTTGCTACTGATATGCATTACTTTTTAAAGAGTAGTGCTGCAAGACGAGAGGATTATAAATCTGTCCAGGATATAACATTGGTCACAGCCAAATTTCTTTTGCGTCATGTCAGCAACAGATGGTTAACCGTTGGTTCTGTAGCCCAGAGGCTCTTGGATCAATGGCTAAATATTACAGAATATTTTTTAAACTTCTTGCCATCTCAAAAAAATTTTGAAAAACAACTATGCAATTCGGCAAGGTATAAAAGAATTCACTGTTTCCTGAAAAATGAGCTAACTCCTTGCTATTTAGCATTAATTTCATTTTCACACCAAAATTTTGAAAAGTTTTCATTATGTTATCAGAGTGAAGAACCAAAAATACACCAGTTATATTCTGATTTAAATACTTTAATGAGGAATGTTATGGCTCAGTTTATCCAAGATGACGTTATTGCAGGGAAATTTGGAGAAGACCTAAAGAATGTAGATTTTGAAAACAAAAATTCATGCAAAAAACTAGGGGAGTTAGAAGTTGGTATGAAGACAAAAAATCTCCTCAGGAATGTTCAGGAGACCAGGCAGAAATTATTTCTCTTAGATGTAAGATCATCACTAATTGCAACCACAAAATATTTAAAGTCAAATTTGCCATTCTGCAATCAAAAGCTAAGAGACATAAAAGTTTTAAAGGTAAAAGAACCAAAGAAAGAGTCAACTCAACTTTCAGTCACTGAAGGACTTTCGGAAATAACCAGAATTTCAAGTGTTTTGCATCTTTCTGAGGAACAAATTGATAGAGTAAGAGAAGAGTGGAAACTTTTAAATTGCGATAAGCCAACTCTAGATGAACTAGTGAAATTTTCAGAGGAAGGGCATATTCCAGTGCGGATTGATAATTACTGGCGTAATATATTTAGTATTAAAGACTCTAGCGGAAAAGAAAAATACTCAAATCTTGCTAAACTCATCAAGTCAATATTAGTTTTACCTCATGGTAATGCTGATGCAGAAAGGGGATTTTCGGTTAACACTACTCTGTTAAGGAAGGACAAGGCTAACTTAAAAGACTCAACTATAACATCATTACGAATAGTTAAAGGGGCCATTAAACACTATGGATGTGTAAGTAAAGTTCCCATAACAAGAAATTTGTTAAATAGTGTTCGTGATTCACATAAATTTTATAAAGAGTATGTTGATAAGCTGAAGGAAGAAGAATAAAAAAAGGTAAAAGAAAGGAAGCAGAAAGAGAGGGAAAATAAGGAAAAGCAGCTAGAGAAAAAAAGAAAAGCTGAGTTTGATGACAAAAAATAAAAGAAAATGATGCAGAAATAAATAGGCTTAAAAAAGATAAAGAAGCCTCCCTAGCAGTAATTCAAGAGGGAACAGAAAGAATGAGAAAAGCTGTAGAAAAACAAAATATTGTTGAAATAGCAGTTGCCTCTAACTTGATCATACAAGGTTCAGCCAAAATAAAGAAAACTGAAAGTAAATTAGTTGTGGTGGAAGCAGAAAAAGATAGGCTAATCAGGAAAAGGTTAAAACAATAATATGAAAAAAGTAATTCAGTGAAAAATTGTACATAGTTCTTGGTTTTCAATTACCTTTTTAGGATATTATAATTTAATGTGAAACCTGAAAACTTTACTGTGAAAATCGTGAATTGCTTCTGGTTCAACAGCATATTAATGTTCAAAGTGAAACTTGAATGTGGTAAATATACTTGAATATGATAATAACACATGAAAAGATAAGAACTGAACATTAGAAGTAAATCATACTTAAACTTTAGACATTAGACGTTATGCAAAAAATTTGGGTGTGAACTTCGACCATATATACTAATGGAGTGCGCATTGGCAATAGCTGCATCAAAGCCGCCATGGCTCAAACATTGGGCACGTCATCATCAGACTCCAAATTTCGTGTAAAAATGCTGTTATGATTACTAATTTACGCTGCAGAACTTCAGTGTTTTCGGTGTATTATGTGAATGCGCCTCATATATAATGAAAACTCTTCAGGTAAGTTTACTTATGAGCTATATACATGCATGATCGGGTTGTTTACATTTTGTGATTTATAATGTGATGAACATTTGCGAAGAATTTGGAACATGCATTCCATTTTTTTTCTTAAGTTACTATATTTTTATATCAATAGCTGCAAGTTTCTGGTTAAGTAATTGAACTTTATTGACTTAGGTATTTAATTCGTTTCTTACCCATGAAAAATCATAGAACTTTCTTTACTATATCGCTCAGAGCAACCATAAGCACAGCAGGTGTAACCCATCTTTTTGACTGTTGTCATGTGATTTTATGTTGGAGCCAGAAATTTTGATGTCATGCGCAGTCTATCAGTATATATGGTTGAAGGGTGTGAAGCAAACTCTTTACAATGTATACAAAGTTGTTTTACTAGATGTATACAAATATACATCTAGTTTTTATTGAAATACACTCCTAAAATTTTCCTAAAATTTTTCTAAAAATTCCTAAAATTCCTACCTAAAATTTTCCAGAAGTATGCTATGATCCCTGCAAATGTAAATTAACATAAACACTGTGTTAACAACTACCAGTATTCATTTGGACTCTACCATGGCTATATAAGTTTGATTATTTGAATTGTTGATCTCTACATATGAGTGGGCCAGTGAAGGTTTAGCGAAGTGCTAAATTGTCAATTGTAAATGTAGTAATGCTCTCGTAGCAATATTAATACCTTTCTTGGTTAATCATGTGTTGTAAAAATAACTACAGGCATATTAAGCCTTTCAAAAACCAAATTTTGACATAAGGTGGCATTCGATTACTGGGTGTGTCTCCTAGATTCTGAGCCATCGCACTCCTCAACCAACGCTTTGACGCTGGCCTAGGACGAGAATCAGGGTTATTAACACAATATATACCAATGTCTATTTAATACAAGGAAGTGATGATTACACGACCATTTTTTATACTTATATACACGAGTTCCAAAATTACTGATTTTTCTAGAGTTGACACATTTATACACATGTTGTAACACGAATACAGTGTGATGTTGTAACATATAGCAATATTACAAGTGGTGAAAACAAAATTGTATATGTGTACACACAAGCACACTTACAAGTAAAACTCTCAAAAATTTCTGTTTGATATATTTTTTTTTTTTTTTTTTTTTTTTTTTTGGTACACTTATACATATGTTAACAACGTAGGAAACTGCGATCACAACATAATTGTTCTGTTTGATGTTCTTTTATTTTGGTTTACTCACACATGCACAATAGTCAATAACTGTAATACGAATATAACCTCCACATAAATACTCCTGTTTCATAATGCATCTACCCATCTCCCAAATTTAAATTTGTGCCTAAATTCAATATTTGCCTACTATTTTAATATTGGTAGTAATTTCTATAAATATCCATAGCCTTTCTTGATTTTTGCCTCAACAATAGTTAATGATTTAAGTGATAAGGCTTTGTAAACTTAGGAAATTTCAACAAAAAGCCAGTGGTGAAGGTAACATTAATATGACAGAAAATTCCCAGTCTAGACATCTCAGCCCCCTCCTACCCCTGCCTCCCCACATACCCTGCATTCACATTTATGGATACACAAGATTCTATCTGTGTATTTGTTTACTAATTGATGATTGCACAAATCATTAGTTTTACAAATTAATTGTGCGAAAAGGCAATTTGTAGCCAATGATGATAAAGACCGCACTTCCGATGAGTAACATGAATATATATTTATGTGCATTTAATTTGAAGTAGTAATACCTGTACAACCGAAATTTGTACTATGTTACTTTCATCACTGTTTTTGTTTTGTTTTTTCATTAACTATACAAACTCTGTCCTGTAGAATTTTTAGCAAAGTGGTCAAAAGCTGTTTCTTTGTAAACATGTGCAACACTTTTTCTCTTAATATTATTCTCTTGCAAGTGTTGAAAATGGAGTGCATAATTAAACTGAGTTGTTATAAATAAATAAATATTACATTTTTAATGTAAATTATTTTAATTCATTGATGAAATGTTTTTTGCCACTTTTAGGTTAGAACAACAGGGCCAGTAGACCGCATTACTCAGCAACCTGTTAAGGGGCGTAAAAACGAAGGAGGTATTAGGTTTGGAGAAATGGAGCGCGATTCTCTTATTGCTCATGGTGCTTCATTTTTGCTTCATGATCGCTTATTCAACTGCTCAGATAAATCAAGAGTATGTATACTGTACTGTACTGTTTGTTTTGTTCAGAGATAGCTATTGATATTCTTATACATTTCTCAACATTAAAAATTGCCCTACCCAGAAGGAGTGGGTGAAATCAACTGACAATCAATAGAGAACAAATTGTCAGGTTGATAAGATTTAAGTTTTAGTAAAGGCAAGAGTTTAATCATATGGAACAGAAGAGCTTAACATATCAGCCATTACATATTGTAAATGTTCAAGTTTGCAATACAGTCAGTGACACATTTGCTTCATTGAGCTGTAGAGATGTCTGATGGTGTTTTGGGATGTCTTGCACCATGCCATGTTCCCTAGATCAGATAGTTCAGCTATATTCTAGTACAGCTGATAAACAGCTTTGAATTAACATCTGATGATTATACACATATTTGTGGGCATGCCCTTGTAATGCCTGCAAGGGTGTCGAACTATTTTTTTGACAATGGGATGCATCAGTGATTTTGTGTTGCATTTCAATTATGTCCAAGGGTACAAAATATTGCATATGTGTTGAAAATCTGGGAAAGATCCTTCCCAGATTTTATAGATCATAAAACTTGTTGCACTTTTGTAAACCAGGACAGGGTGACGTCATTTCAACATGCTACAAATAAAATAATCATATCGATAAAGTCTCAATTAATATAAATCTCAAATTTTATTTTTATTTTTTTATATAAGACTGATATCCTAAAGGATGTTGAAATGGTCCTGAAAGTGTCCCTGCAAGGAAAGATCCTTCCCATAGTATAGATCATAAAACTTATTGCACTTTTGTAAACCAGGATATGGTGACGTCATTTCAACATGCTACAAATAAAATAATCATATCGATAAAGTCTCAATTAATATAAACCTCAAATTTTATGATTTTTTTTATATAAGACTGATATCCTAAAGGATGTTGAAATGGTCCTGAAAATGTCCCTACAAGGAGCATATGCAACTACAGTTGATATTCTCCAAAGCTTCATTTTGTAACACACAACCCTACAGAATTCTCTCACCTATTCAACTAAAGGGAACCATGTTCATCTTTTTGCTTAATCGTGTCTACATCAGCTTGTCTTCTCTCATTGTCCAATGCTCCAGACTGTACATTTACCAAGCTGCTCTCGTCAATCCCAAAACCTTTTTTTTTTAATTTCACTTATACATAGTACATGTAATTCATACATACTGATTTCCTTCAACTGTTTCATCCATCTATGCATTTATTTGCCTACTATTGTACAAGTATACCTATCTTACACTCATTTTGTCAAGATCTTTAATGCCATTGTGAGTGTAAGAAGGAAATATCAGCAGAGGGAATTGTAAGGTAGACCCAGGGCTATTGATACAAGAGCCACTTCTTAGTGAAGCACACCATGCTTCCCGACATATGGGAGGCTGTGACGTAGCTGTGGTGCCAGCTCCCTTCATGAGAGGAGCAACCCCCCCCCCCTCCTCCTTTAAATCTAAGTGTGCAAAGCAAGAGTAGAGGTGAATTAACAAAATGCATATTTACCCCAGTAATAACAAAGAATATCATTGAAACACGTGAAAGCCGGGGGAATATTTGTTTTGAAACCCTTAATTACAATATTCCATATTGGAAGATTTAAAAGCTAAATATTGTGTTAGCTGAGAAGTCAGTATTTCACACTGAATGACCCTACATCATCATACAACCCGAGAAGTGAATTTATGGAATTATAATTCCTTTCTGAAAAGATAAAAAAATGTTAAAGGTACTTCTTTCCCCGGACCCTCATGCGATTTATTGTGTTTTTAATTAAAAGTATACATTCTACTCGATGTTCATGATTCTGCAGCTTTGAAGGGCTTTTCATTAGTAGTAAACGATCGAGTGCTGTTCATGATATTAAAATATGTATCAATGAATTGGAAAATTTTCAGTGCTTTTAAATTTCCAGTGAAATGTAGTATTGCCTTTGCTGTGGTCCATGAAAACAAGATATTTGCCACCCTGATGGCTCAGTGGTTTAAGCGCTGGCTTATGACTGTTCGTCCAAGATTGCGGTGAGGCATGGACGTTGTGTTTGTCTTACGCCACTGGCTCTCTTCCTTCCCTGGAACCAGTGGCTCTAAATTAGGGATGAGTGACTGCTTATAGCCCATTAAGTTGCTCATGGTGCTTGTTAAACCCCCAATTAAAAAATATATATATATTTGCTGGGGCTACCTTTTGGCATTCATTTCCTCTTAGAGTAAGATACTGAGGTTTTAGTGTATGGCATACTTTGATTTCACCTGAGTCTTTGCTTAAGACTTCATTGATCTCTGCTGTTAAAATATTTCCATCACCCATTGGAAAATCACTGTCAATGAAGTGATTCCTAAGTTTTATACAGCAAAACACGTCAGCAAATACCCATATTTTAGACCACTGGACAAAAGGATTATCAAAGAAAGACCTGTCCATGGAGATTTCAAGTTCTATCCACAACATATTGCATCCTCCCAATTCAGAAACAACAGCTTTTAGTTCAACCCCAGTGGGTTCCTAAACTTGAATTATTGAAAAAAAACAGCAATGGTTTCGTCATTTAGCAGCCAAAGTCAAAAGAATATTGGCTGTTTCCATTGTGATAATATCAGATTATTGCAATGAATTAGCACAAATTTGGTCGATTCTGGTGTTGTAGCATTGCCTGGAGTCTATGAATTTCGTCAAAGCATAGAACACAAAGATTTTCAGAGCGACTTAAATTTTCAGTTGTTTTTTTCATCAACAGAAAGACATAGTGTTGAATACCTGTATTACAGGTAAGTTTTGCTCACCATCTTTTCAACATGCTTGCATTTGACAATGAGATGTCTGTTTTTTCCCTCTAGAAGTGATATGATTTGGTAGAGCGAGCTCTGATTATGATGCATTTCAATAAATCTTTGGATATATCTATTTTATTTCCTTCTTTTCTGTAAGAGCACTTATGTGTGCATCCATAAATACATCATGAATATGTTTACCTAATCTTTCCAATTTTTTTTTCTTTTAATTGCTTCTTGATTTGGCTAATTTGTTTTAACCAGACTCTTCTATATAATACAGATCTTTTTGATTTATACAGACATTTTAGTAATCTTGCATTTCTTATTCTTTAAAGCTTCTAGTGAACTAGATGAGATTTTTTTTCCTACAGTTGTATATTACTAGTCTTCATATTTCAAGCATTCTGAATTTGTGGAATTACTATCATGATCATTCTGAATTGAGTTTACTCCACCCCTGATACAGGATTTTTTAAACTTTAGGTTGTAATTCAATCCAAAGTGCTTACTAAAATTTTTCTCTTCTGCTGCCTCTCATCACTTGGTGCTATTTCTTCTGAATTCGATCCTGGAAAATTAAAATTTGTCACAGCAAATTATTTCAATATCTTCCTTTCTGGCAGACCAAGTAAAAAGATTTTTAATGTCATCCTCATAATCATTTTTACAACTGTATGAAAATGTTCACTGCATACTCTGGCATTCTTCTCATTAGTCTTGTCTTCTGCATTGTTTATCCATTCTCTGAGTACTTTTGTGGGCCTTTCTCAGGAAAACAATGAAAATGTACATTTCCTCCTTTTTTTTTTTTTATTCCTGTACCTATTGTTGCAAGTAGCAATGGCGCAGCCAGTCAATATCATAACTGTAATCTCCGGCAAAAAGAAAACATCTTTCACTTTCCAAAAAAGTAAGATATTTAGCAACAACTCAAAAAACATAAGCCACTGTCTTTCTCCACTGGCTTACAAATGCAACTCAGAGCAGAGCCCAACTCTTGTTTGGCAAATTTAGCCATGCCACGAAACCTCCCCCACTGGGGATCAACAATGCAGAGGATTCTTCAAAGGTAAGGTTCAATCCTTGTATCAATAGCCATGAGGTGGATCAGCCTTCTTGAGTATGGCTGATCCATCGCATCCCTCTCTTTAATGTATTTTTCTTCCTTTAATCTCTTAAGTGGTATGCCAGGAAAAATTCCAGGGCTAGCTCTACTGCCCACACTGTTCTATCCCAGAAGATTTCCGTGGCCTGTGTAGTGCTCAATGCGTTCATGCACGAAACATTTCCGGGCCCATTTTGGGAGGTGTGACATGTTAATAATAATCAAAATATTTCTGGACCCACCTTGGGATTTGTGACATGGTAGTATTGAAGACACCACTGAAGGGGTCAAGTCAAAAATGATTAAAATGCATCAGTGTCGAGGATAAGCCCAGGTTCCAATTGCTCGCCTGAGTATTCTGGAGCAAAACCCAGTGAGTTTAATTCTTTTGCCCAATGACTGTGACACTTGCCCATGATCTAATTTATCTAGACCAGCTTCATGATGGTAGATTTAGTCTGTATTTATATAGTCTCTTTAAGGTTTAAAGATATTGTCACAAGTAATGTGGGTGCTATCCAGTATGTGTTCCAGTTTTCAAGATGTTTTTTGCATTCCAAATATATCTTCTCTCCATTTATCATTTTCATTGTTATAAGAAATCCAGTTCTAAGTCTGGCTAGTGCTGTCAGCTTGGGAGTCATAATTTGACTTGATACTTTACTTTCATACTAGTTATATGGTGAGTTTCTTTCTTTTTTTTTTTTTTTTTTTTTTTTTTTGTTAAATGTTTGTGCTCAGTCTCTTTTATGTCACTATTACTTTCTGCAGCTTTTTAAGCCTTCATCCTTGTTTAACTAGATTACCTGCTTTCTCATTACCAGGAATAAGGTTTATTTAAAGAGTGCTCAATTCTTCAAGCCTTTTGTTTTTTGTGGTCTTGTCAAGATTCCATTGATGTTACACTGGACCCACTGAGGGATTGGGTGTCAACTTCAATTTTTGAAGGCCATCAAGCTTTCCAAACTAAGCCCTCTGCTGAAGCTCAAAATGCATCTTTTCTTTTTCTTACTGTGTGATCAGTGATGCACCATAGGCATAAGTTGTGATGAAGTTGATGGTGACAATGCATCTCCCTTAGTCTTAAGACACCTGTTGTAAGATTAGCAGCATTTGAAGAGTACAAATGCTTCTAATCTGATAACCGTAGCCCACATTTTTATAGAGGTATATCCCTCTCCGTGGTTACAACATTGGATAAGGAAATCCTCTTCTGCTGTGCTGCAGATCTTCACCCAAGGCTGTTTGTAGCCTTGAAATCAGACCATGGCAGTGGTCAAGACTCCAAAGACATCACAAGTAGGTGTGGTTTAACTTTTTGGAGAGGAGGGGGGGTGCACTTCAGGGTTTGGCAGCCACTACTTTTAAGAGCTATCAGCAGTAAGCCAACTCTAATGTAGGTAAGTTTGTTGGTACCAGGGAAGAGGCAGGACCAGTGCCATATTTTACAAGCATAGCACCCACACCTCATCAAGGATTCTAACCCATACCCATCTTAGACTGACCCATAACCTGTGCTTCCGACCGCTCTGCCACCAGAACAGTGTGCAGAGTTCATACGCCTCTTGGAATCAGTGAACTCCTTAAATGGGCCTTTTCTCCTTATTTCCATCAGACTCCTGGAAAAATCCTTAACCCTTTTTGCACGAATAACTTTTCATCCATACTCACCCAGAACTCATATTTTTTTCTGCAGTAGAGACCACAACTTAGCAGTGAAAATTCAGCTTTGGCTTGCCATCCCCAACATACGAGCTATAAGGGAATCATTGGCATGGCAGGTGGCACGCGAGCTATAGAGGCATCATCGACATGGTGGGTGACACCCAAGATATTTGGTGAAAAAGAAATGCCTCGCAAGCTCCAACATACGAGATATAGAGGCATCATCGGCGTGATGGATGACACCTGACATGCGAGCTAATATAGGCGTAGAAGGTAACGCGCGAGCTATACAGTGAAAAAAGAAATGTCTCGCAAGCCCTGAAATACGAGCTTATAGAGGCGCTGTCAGGTGAGGCCCGACAGTCGAGCAGAAAGGTTTAAATTTAAATTTGATTTCTGGAAATTATTATACTTCAAACTGTTTAAATGTTTCCTTACTTTTTTTTTTTTATTTGTCTGTTTGAAGTTTGTTTGTGTTCACTTTTCCCAGCTGACATGTATTTAGTTCTCTCCTGATAGTGAGCAAATAGGTGTGATTGGATAAATTCTGTCTCTTGCCTGTGCAGTGCTTCAGAGAAGGCATGATTTATATTTTTAATTTTTATGTTTTTCAGTTCATGCTCCTCAGGTTTTTATTGTCTTCTGTAATACTGAAACACAGCAACTTAATATTTTTTAAGAATTTTTTCTAATGAAATGCACATTTTCTTAATTTTAAGTCTCTTCTTCAAAGCCAATCAGTAGAGCAAGCATTTTTCTTTTTTACATCAAAATTAAATTCCAAAATTAGTAGTTAATCTGTTCGTGATGGAATCTGGGCCATTTCCATGTCCTTCCAAATTGTTTTCAATGCAGAGTGAATAATGGAGTACCAATTTTTTATGTATTCTTTGGCAGAAAAATGTGCTGTACTTTCACCATTTTCCATGTAGCCATTCCTTCAGAAAACTTTAAAAGTGTAACTGATAGCATGCTCGACTGGAAATCGGGAGGTACTGGTTCGATTCCTACTCCAGGGCCCTGAAATTTTCGAGTTTTCTGGCTACATGGAAAACAGTGAAAGTAATGCACATTTGTGCCAAAGAATATGTTTGTATTGCCTTCCATGTATTTGTGAAGAATTATTTCTTCAGGGAAATTCATTTCTCACTTATGTATGATGTTGCAAATTTTGATATTTTATTTCACTTAAAACGAGTGTTTTCCTATTCATTAGTCACTTTTTTCTTTTGTTCAGAGCCAAATTAATATTCAAAAACCTTGCATTGCCTGTTCAATGAAAATAACTTTATGGGGAATGAAAGACTGCGAAGGAGAGTTGAAGCTCTAATTCTAGATCGTTGATTATTATAAAAAAAATGTATATAAACAAATGGAAAAATGCATGCTCTTTTTATCTGTTGATGTAGTATGAAATGATACAAAATGATAAGCCATTTATTTTCGGAGAAATTAAACTTCAAAAACTTTGTCGTCAACTCCTGGAAATATTCCTTAAATGGACTTCCAAAAATCAAATCAAATGACTTCTTGCTCATTGATTTCTGGATTGTGCTCTTGAAATGGAACTAACTGGTACCTCAACAGTGTTTATATTGAGGCTTAATTTGATTTCAGCTGCTCAAAACCTACATGCCTCTGTTGCTGTACTATGTGGAACTTTTTTCCCCAACAGTGTGCCCATTAGAGATAAACTTGTCCTCCCACTAAGATCACCTGTTCTTGTCTTATTTAGCTCATATATTGTGACTCCAGGATGCCAGTCTTGCAGAAAGTATATTACTTCTCATTCTACTGAAATGAAGAAGAAAGTTTCAGTACATAGAATAAGTTAGTGTTATAATTTTTATTTTATGAGAAGAGGAATTGTGGTTTAGAAGTTGTGCAGTTGGTTTCCAAAAACTTTAAAATGTTTTCCTTTTTACCAAGATCTGTTATCAGGTAGATTTTACTGTGGTACTGACTATCATTGCTCCCAAAACAGTGGGACTGGTATTTATATGGGAAAGACTGATTGAGGGAGATAAGGAAGACATCAGACTGTTTATGCAGGCATACAATTATTACTTAATGTTTATTCCACATTTACCGTTAAACTGTTTTGCAGTTGTTACTTAATTTTTCTGTACAATATTGTTACATTGAATTATTGAATTTAAAATCTGATACCTTTTTTTTTTTTTTTTTATTGCAGGCTTATGTTTGCACCAAATGCCTAAGTATTGTATCCCCTATGCTTGAGAAACCCAATGTTTCAGAAATTCTAATTAAAGAATTTCGTCGAGACTGGGTTTGTCGAATATGCAATTCAAGGACTGATGTTGAAGTTGTTGATGTTCCATACGTCTTCCGTGCTTTTGTTACTGAACTGGCTTCAGTTAATGTGGCTGTTCAAATTAAATTGGAAGATAAGCCCACATATTAAGTTTATCATTTGTGGATTTTGTGTATAAGAAATGAATTTGCACTTTTTTTCATTTTCTGCAGACTGTTGCATTTCTTGCAAATCAAAAGTGTGTCATTTGTACATTAATGTAAATAAAACATATTTTTATACCTATATTCATTTTTGTTTGTATTTTTGTAAAGAACTCTTCTAACTTGAGTGTGGTTAATTAGTTTTAAAGTTTGTTTATTATTGTAGCTTCCACAATTCATTGTATTGAGATTTCAACCTTTGAGTTCCAAATCCTTTTTTGTGTATGCTCTGTCAATTTCTATGTGTTCTCTTACCATCAGAAATCTACACATTAATGCATTTACTATGCATGGTGTGGTACAGTGAAGCATAAGGCTGATTTTTTTATTTTTTCTAAAATGCAGCCTAATTAGTACTGTTGCACAATACCTCTCCCCCTTCCTCCTTGTGTTCCTAAGAAGAAAAAAAAAGTTTATCTTGCAAGAAAGAAATGTAAAGGATTATGAAGGGGAAATAAGCAACTTTTTTTTCTTGTTTTGAAATTGTACTTTTATTTTTGTGGATTTGTAATTTAAGTAAAATGTGGAAAAGATTTCTGAATTCAAATAATTCATTAAAGAATTCAGTGAATTTTTCATAATTGTGTATGTTATACACCCTGATTCATAAAGAAGTATACAGTTTCCAGATGCTGTAAAACAGTAACAGTTGAAGACACAGATCACAACTGTGAACCATTAGGTAGGTGTACTCATAAAGTTTGTCCCTTTACTTAGGGAAGTGACGTAGGTGATAGTGCTCGTGTCACGTGACTAGCCAGTCAAAATGGCAGCATCTGCAGTGGAGAAGGTGTTTTGTGTTCTTGAATTGAGCAAATTGGAATCTGTAACTGTTGCGCAACTGAATTTTTGATCATAATTCGGAAAAGAACCTCCTACCAGAAAATCTATCTACAATTGGCATAAAAAATTTGAAACTACGGGTTGTTTGTGCAAACTTAAAAGACCTGGATGACCGTGTGTATCGGATGAAGTCGTCGATAGTGTTTGCACCACCATTCAACGAAGCCCGGGAAAATCAGTGCGGAGGGTGAGTCGTGAAGTGCAGATTTTACAGCCCAGTGTCTGGAGAATTTTGAGAAAGAAGCTGAAAATGATTCCATACAAATTGCAGATGTTGCAAAATTTCACTGACCTTGACAAGACAAAGCGCTTTGAATTTTGTGCCAAAATGCAGCACCATTTTGAAAATCACGATTTTGCCGATCACTTAGTTTTCACCAATAAAGCTACATTTCACGTGAGTAGAGTGGTCAGGTAAACAAGCACAATGTTCACTTTTGGGGAACGGAGAATCCCAGATTTACAGTGCAACACATGCAAGATTCCCCTAAGGTAAATGTGTTCTGTGCTGTGTCCAAAAAGAAAGTGTACGGCCCCTTCTTTTTTCACGAGAAAACTGTCACGGGAGGCTCTTTTCTGGATATGTTAAGTCTTTGGTTGATGCCACGGTTGCAGGATGACAGTGACAACTTTATTCTTCAATTGGATGGTGCACCACCACACTGGTTAGGCGACGTGCGAGATTATCTCGATGAACATCTTTCTCACCGATGGATAGGACAAGCCCGCGGACTACAACATGCCACTGACCCAATGGCCACCCATAAGTCCCGACTTAACACCTTGTGACTTTTTCCTGTGGGGGTATGTAAAGGACAAGGTATTCACCCCTTCCCTCCCTGTTGATTTAGTGGAGCTGAAACAGCCTATCACAGCCACTATCACTACACTTGATTCAGCTATATTACTTCGCGTTTGGGTGGAAATGGATTACCGGCTCGATGTGTGTTGTGTGACTAAGGGTGCACACATAGAACATCTGTGACTGTCTCTAAAAAACCTTGAAAGATTCCCCTACAATTATGTTACAGGAGGTAACATAAAATATCTTGCATTGTTCTTGTTTTATAGTGTGTTGAAACTGTATACTTCTTTCTGAATCACCCTGTATATTGTATGTTGTGTGTTTCCATGTAATAACACTAATTCATGACACTCAGTTTATTTGATAGGCATGAATTCTTGATGATCATCATTGGCTTGTGTTCTTGACCTCAGGCCTGCAAAGTCAAGTGTTGTATGTGAAATACAATGGTGTATGTCATTCCTATGACAGAACCTTGGTTTGGGGGTTGTTGCAGGAGATAACCTCCAGTATTTATCCCATGTAACAACAGCCTTGCAAGAGAGGCATGTGTGGTTCTTTGGTTTTTCAAACAGTTCATTGCTGAGCATTTCTAAGCATTCCATTTGATTATCTGTTAACTTGTGAAACACAGTTCACAGAGACTTGTGGAATTCCTCATTTTTGTGTCACAATGTTGTGAACTGAACCATGATGGAGAGACATACAATTCAGTGGTAGAATTTGAAAATTCTACCAAACCTGGTTCTGCTAAGCAATGTGTACCAGAAGTTGGTGGTCTGCTCCCCATTTTTACCGGTCTGCAAATGGTGCAAGTATTGATGCATTTAATATGCACTCTGTGGTACAGTGAAGCATAGACTTTATAATTTCAAATTATCTACATAATGGAATGTCAGGAGAATATCCAGTCAACCTTCTATACTATATAAAACATGCAAGTTAATACCAATATTAATGCTGAGATCAATTTAGCAATTTAATAATGAAAGAAATACGAGATTACACCGTATAATACAAATTTTGAAGATGACAATCCGATTTTTGGTGTAAATATGACAAGGATGGTAAGTCTGCTGATATCCGAAAACTTGAAAATTTCATCGTCCTGGAGTGGGATACTCGGGCGCTATCTGGGAGACGCGGATTCATGTCCCGCTCCAGGATGAAGAAATTTTCAAGTTTTCGGATATTAGCTGACTTACCATCCTTGTCCTATTTACACCAAAAAACAGATTGTCATCTTCAAAATTAGCAATTTAAATTATGCTACTTATGGAGTCAGCACAGTTTTCAGGTGTAAATGTTAAAGAAGGGCATATAATGAAATCTTGTAGCAAAATGGTGAGTATTTCAATTTACTTTTAAGCACACTTGCCGGGAAACTTTTTCTGTGGAAGAAAAAAAAAAAAAGACTGGTCACAGTGTTCCCCTCCTTCATATACACTATATTGACAAAAGTCACTGGACACCAAGAAAAGAAACACAACATAGCATAGGTAGACCTGCTTTGACAAAGTTTTGGAAACACAGCGATAGGTATGCGCTTCCATTCAGTACATAATGCTGGCGCTAATTGTTGCTGAGTAGTAGGCCTTGGTTCCAAACTTCTTATGCGGCGCTCTAATTCACCTCATAGGTGCTATGTGGGATTAAGATCAGGGCTCTGTGCTAGCCAGTCTAAACACAATACAGAAATATCATCAAACCACGCTGTATTAGTCCTTGCTTTATGGCTCGGTGCATTATCCTGCAGGTACCAACAAGGCTCGGTTCCATTGTATTGCCACAGAGTTGGTAGGGCATAATTGTCCAGAATATCAAGGTAGACTTGCTGGTTAACAGATTTGTTCACGATAACCAATGGGCCGGCACCATACTACAAAAACACCCCAACACTAGTACACTGCCAGCTCCAAACTTGACCGGAGGAACAGTACACTGTGGTAAATAGCGTTCGCCCGGCTGCCGCCATACCTACACATGGCCATCAGACTGATGGATCGTGTATCTGGATTTATCAGTCCATAAGACCCATTTCCATTGATCTACGGTCCACTTTTTTTTTTTTTTTTTACACCATGGTAAACGACGAGTAGCATTCCGAATGGGGATGAAAGGCTTATG
The DNA here is from genome assembly GCA_039090855.1 of Macrothele yani. Lineage (NCBI taxonomy): Eukaryota > Metazoa > Arthropoda > Arachnida > Araneae > Macrothelidae > Macrothele > Macrothele yani. Next base: position 155,847,812 of record CM077011.1, read on the forward strand.
AGCTGCCGCACGACCACGGTAACCCACGGAATGAAGTTCTCTGCGAATGGTACGTGTACATACCAAGGTTCCAGCATTTTTGCTCACCTGTACACTGAGGTCTGTACAGTACTCCGTCGAAAAGAGTGTGCATTGATCAAAGCTCCCCACCCCCTTCATAGTAGGTAAGGGGTAAACTTTTTATTCTTTTGTTAGAGATGTTAGAATTTGATTACAGAAGAAGCAGTGTTGTATAGGAAGGGTTTGGAGACTGTATGCTGTTCTCAAGGATAAAATTATTTCATGATCACATAATTCAGTGGAATTCTTGAGATTCATTTTGACTTATTAGGTGGAGGAGATAGACCCATCAAGAACAATTTATTGCAGTCTGATATTCTTCCTGCTCTTATGTCAAGCACCCATCTAACGGCCTGATAAGACCATTATGAGAAGTGTTTTAACTGTGTTAAATCACTTTAATTTATTTTAATACATAAATTTGTTCATGTAGTTTTTGGTACATTCTGTACATCCATTTGGAAATGGCAACGCTTGTTGTTTGTTGTTCAGTAGCATTCGTGCTTAAAGTACCAAGAATAGTCACGGAATGGTTAAACAACCAACCGGTAACACCACAGTAAAGAGCAATTGAAGAGTGGATTCCAGAAATGAATGACGTGTGCATATCTCTTACGGGGCAATTTGTACATTGCAGTTGATGGCACAATACAATGTGTGTCACACAACTAGAAACTATCACATATGACTATCTGTCATACACACTGCCCCAGATCGACTTCAATGGCAGCCTATATGCCTCCTTCTGCTAACAATAGCCCAATGTAAAGTACTTCCCAGCTGTGTGTGGACTACACTGCTGGCCACCCAAAATGCAACACCAAGAAGGACACCAGATAACAAAGCCAGATTTACTGGACACATAACAACAGATACAAAGATGAAACGATTGAGCTTACAGGCCCGTGCGACTTGCGGAACACGTTGACATCAATAGTTCGTGTGGCCCCCATGGCTGGCAATAACGGCCGCGGCGTCGAATAAAAGAGGCTTGGGGTATGTCGGTCCAGGCTACTTCCACACGTTGCCACAGTTCATCAGGCGTAGCAGCGGGTGGTGCTTGCCGTGCCACTCTGTTGCCGATCAGCAACATATCGGGAAAACAGGCGGGCCACGGCAGCAGTGACACTTGGTGGGCCGTGAATTGATGCACGATGCGTGCCACGTGCGGGCGCGCATTGCCTTGTTGAAACGTGGCCGCTAGCAGGTCCCGCAGTTAAGGGAGGACTACAGGCTCCAAAACGTCGGAAATGTAGCGGTGGCTGTTGAGTGTACCGGCGATGCGTACCAGAGGGGTGCGGGTGTCATATCCAATTGCGCCCCAAACCATAACGCCAGGCGACGGACCGGTATGGTGATGCATAATGCAGGCGTCATACAGTCTCTCGCCGCGGTGCGGCCACACGTGGATCTGACCATCGTGGTGTTGCGGGCAGAAGCGGGATTCATCGGAGAAGACAATGTCGTGCCATTCCGTAGTCCAGGTGCGGCGGTGTAACGTCAATGGTAATCGGAGCAATGGTCGCCGTGCTACAAGTCCCCTCTCCTGCAGACGACGTCGAACGGTACGTGCTGACACAGGTTGTTGCGCAACACACCCTAATTCCTGCACTAACGTTCGTGATGAGTGCGAGTCGCCAATGCCCGCAGCATAACATGCCGGTACTCTCGTTCGGGGGTGTGCCGCGGCTGCGGCAATCACTCACGTCGGTCCGTCAGTCCCTCGTGCACCCACCGAATCCATACTCGCCTCACTGTGGCTGGATGTCGTCCCACACGGGTGCCGATGTCTCGATACGATAAACCGCTGTCGCGATAAGCCACTATTCATCCTCTGTCGAACTCCGAAACGTGCTGGAATGACTGCCATATTCTGCGACCAGGAATCAGGAAGCTTCCCACGCACAGGTCCGGCAGCACAACACACTTCCACTACTTACACCCCGCCTTCTGTGCACCCTTCTTATAGTGCTTCTCGGTGTCGTGTCGGGCGCACATGATTTGCATATGCCGTGCAATGCCAATCGTTTGCATGTCCTCTGCGAATTTCAGGCCAATCGGATGCTTCCTTCTTGGTGTTGCATTTTGGGTGGCCAGTAGTGTATATGGATGCCAGCTACCACCAGGGACTGCTTGCAGATGCAGACTATATAGTTTCCACAGTGTTGTTCTTCCTCCAATAGGGGGTGGGGGTGGGATCTTCCATGATGATAGCACTGCGTGTAATTGGTTCAGTATCCTGTAGGAATGGTTTGGCACAAACACTGCTGATGTGAGACTTGTCGAATGGCCTAACTCACTCGATCTTAATCCAGTTGAACATCTCTGCAACAGAGCTCATTTAAGCTGACAGGGAGTCCGGGGATGGGCAACATTTTGTGGTGGCCCAGTATTAGTGGCACACCTAGGTTTTCACAATGGGGGGCTTAAAATACGAATAAAAATACCCCATAAAAACATCCACAGAATATGAGGAAGCCATTAGAACATCTCCACCACAGTGAAGTGTGTATCTCGTGATTCATAGACGAACCAGTGTTAACAAGAAAATCCAAGAATGCATTGTTGAGAAATGCACAACATTTTAGTTCTTCTTACCCTCTCCCCTCCAGGATTGCTTGTGGAAATTATATCAAAATAGTGGGAAAAATAATATGATCCATATACACTGGCGTGCAAAAATTAAGGACGAGACGGTTTTTCGAATGTAACGTCGTGCAGAAGTGCTCCACATCGACTCAAATCATACCATAAGATCCCCAAGATGCAATAATATGAGACAAGTGAGCAAAACCGTCCTAACAAGGAATCCAATGGATACAAAGGCATTTTATTGAAAAGGTAGCTTCGAGCACAACTGGACAGAAAACAGAAACGTCCATGTGACAGGCGGCTGCCAAGAAAAATCCAGTCTTTAGTAGGGTATATGATCACCCCTGACTGCGTTGCAGGATTTACAACGTCTGTCCATGCTGAGGACGAGATTGTCAAAGAGCTGTTGAGGCATCGCGGCCCATTCCTCTTGTAGCGCCAATCGCAGCTGCGGAATCGTTGCTGGCGGCTGGTGACGTGCTGCGAAGCGTCTCTCGAGAAGGTCCCACACGTGTTCGATTTGATTTAGGTCCGGGGACCTTGCGGGCCAATCCATGCGTTGAATATCTTCACTCTTCAACAGCTCGGCGACAGCCACTGTACAATGAGATGTAGCGTTGTCGTCCATGAAGAGGAACTCAGGACCCATAGCACCTCTAATAAGATGCACGTGAGGCAGGAGAACATCGGTACAATAGCGGACACCAGTGACTGAACCTCCTTGGAAGATGTGGAGGTCAGTACGGTTACCAAGCATGATACCGCCCCAAACGAGAACTCCGCCACCTTCAAACCAAACCGGTCCCTTTCGATGATGTTGGAGGTGTGATTGCATGTTCCCTGCTCTGCAGATGTGTATACGTCCAGAATCGCTCGTCAGATTAAATCGGCTCTCATCCGTAAAGAGAACTCGACTCCATTGCTGATGTGTCCAGTTCTTTTGTTCCTGGCACCACAGAAACCGCCGTCTTCGATGAGCAGGCGTTACTGGCACACACCGTACTTGTCGTTGCGCAAATAGACCACTTTTGTGCAGTCTCCTGGCCACGGTAAAACGCGATAACGGACTTCCAGTTGTCTGTTTCATGTGCCTTGCGATTTCTCCCGCTGTCTGTCGTCTGTCTCTTCTCGCCAGTAGGACAATATACTGGTCGTCCGCCACCGTGGTTGCTCCTGGACGACCACTGCTAAACTCTCGGACAGCTGTTGCTGTCGTTTGAAATGCTATCCAAGCTCGTCAAACGATGCTGTGTGCGATCCCGAACACCTCAGCAACACTACGACCTTCCAACTTCCCAATGACGCGTCCTCGGGTAAAGTCATCCAGATGTCGTCTACTGGATTGCCTGTTGGCCATATCACACGATGGCAGCAACTCGACGTCGTTTAAACCAATGTACACTGTGCAATAGCTTTCACCGAATTGCTGAGCGTACACCGCCCGTGTGCTTTATACCCTTCCGACTCCCCCCCCTCATGTCATGTTGCATATATGCGCATGCCCTACCGTACCGGACCTTAGTCTATCTCCTGAGTGGTCTTTCGGTCCGTTCTGCCTGCTCGTTATGCTAATTTCTCCTTTTTGTCCTTAATTTTTGCACACCAGTGTACAATAAGGAAAAAATAACCTAGTCAGAATTACCCTTTACAAGAAAACCATACCATACAATATTTCAAATACAGAATTTGCATTTATCTGTTCCATATTAATATTCACTGAATCAATAACTACCAGTACTATACACTGAAGAGCAATTGAATTAGAGATACCTGTCCAGTAACGTGTAGCATCACCTTTCGTACTGATGACGGCGGCGATTCGTCTCGGCATGGACTCGACAAAACACCGGAAGCGTTGGGAAGCCATACGGATCCACGACCCCTGAACAAGCTCCCACAGTTCACGAAGATTTGATGGAGGGGATCAGAGCCTCGAACATCTCTCTCAATTTCATCCCAGATGTGCTCGATGGGATTGAGGTCAGGTGACCTAGCTGGCCAAGGAAGTGATGTCACGTCGGTGGAGTGTTCATCCAGCCATTCGGAAACAATTCGGGAGCGATAGCACGGTGTATTGTCTTGTTGCAGGATGAGGTCCCCAGTGGAATGTTGAAGACGCACAAACGGGAGCAAATGGTCGCCCAGGATATCCCGGCAACGTTGACATTTGAGGGACGATGTTACACGTACCAGGGGTCCCATTTCAGTCCACGTAAGCAGTCCCCAGACGAGAATGCCACCCCCACCAGCTTTTTTTTTTTTTTTTTTTTTTTTTTGATTGGAGGTTTAACGACCACCGTGAGCAACTCAATGGGCTATAAGCAGTCGCCCGTCCCTAATTTAGGGTCACTGGTTCCAGGGAAGGGAGAGAGCCAGTGCCGTAAGACAAACACAACATCCATGCCTCACCGGGATTCGAACCCGGACCCCTTCGGACGAATGATCAGAGGCCAACGCCTTAGACCACTGCGCCACCGGGGCGGCCCCACCAGCTTGAAGAGTACCCTGTTGACAAGAAGGATCCATCGCTTCATAAGGTTTGCGCCGTACTCCTATCCTGCCATCCGATATATCAACGTGAATCTCAACTCATCAGTCCAGGCAACATTTTCCCACATGTCTAGGGTCCAGTGGCGATGTTCCAGCGCCCATGCTAATCTTTTCACCCTGTGATGTGCGGTCAGCAGCGGTACCCTGGTGGGACGATGGCTTCTGTACCCCATAGCGAGGAGATGGTTCTGGGTGGTGTGGCTGCTTACAAGTTTTTGTGCACCAGCGTTAAATCGCCGAGTGATTTCTTGCACTGTGGCCCGTCTATAGTATCCGCTGTTGCAATGCGAACTAGCCGACGATGACCCTGCTCATCCACACACTCTTGTCCACGGCATTTTGCCTTTGCAGGGATGTTTTTACCGGATTCGATGTACTCACGGTGCACCCGTGACACAGTGGCTCGTGAAAATCCCAGTGCCTGCAGGACTTCCGAGATGAAGTGACCCATTCGTGGCCCCGACAATTTGCCCACGATCAAATGCGCTTAGATCCTTCGTCTTACTCATACTGCGTTCGAGTCTTACTGATTCCCGTCGCATCATTCCTTATATTGTCGGATCGCTGCATACGTCGTGTCGTTTCAGTTCACAGGGCCGGCAACAGCGCCACATTTGCATAACGCCAGCTGTCTCTAATTCAATTGCTCTTTAGTGTATATGTTATTCCATGAATAGGTTCCTGATAATTAGTAAAAAAAAATACATCCCAAATTTGTCAAACTGACTTTTCCCAGAAGTTGTTCTTCACATTAAAAAAAAAAAATAAGATTAAGTACAGTATACAGCAATTTTCCATTATGTCTTAAAAGAATGTTTAGTAAATGCATCCTTCCAGTTCTTACTTGCAGACCAGTGACATGGACCTTAACTAAAAAGGACACACAGATGCTGTGAACAACTCAAAGAAGTATGGACAGCTGCATGGCATAACCAGGAACTCATGAATCCAAAATGGGGCCCATTTCTAGAACTGACCACCATTGGACAACTGAAATATTAGACTGGATACCAAGGGACAGAAAAAGACCAAGAAGAAGACCGCGTGGGAGTTGGATGGATGAAATTTGAAAACTTGCTTAAGTAACATGGAGGAGACTAGCTTACGACTAAAAATTGTGGTAGAAACTTGGGGAGAGCTTCATCCAGCAGTGGATTGGTAATGGCTGATGACCATATACATACTCGTATAGGGTAGGAAGCATTTACAAAACAAAATCTCATATAAATCAACATGTCCATCATGCCTACATTTACTGATTTTCGTGCAATATATTGTTAGGTTTGAGTGTACATTAATTCATATCTTTTTCTGTGTAGCTTATTTAGCTGCATGGTGCAATCTAATAGTTGTATATTCTCTTATAATTATTTTTTTTTAATGTTGTGACGGGATAAATTTTTTTTAATGTTGTGACATTAATAAACCTCCCGCACTTTCCCACTTGTAAATTTATTGTTTTTGTGGTATCATAAACGGGAAAAAGGTTCTGCCCACCTACCTCACAGTTTTATTACCAGCTGGAGAACGGGTTGGCGAGACAACTCACTATATAAGATGCTCATAAGATATACAGAGGTGTAGCGGTGTGTTCTTCTCGTCTCCCCCTCCTAGTTATTGAATAAATGTCTCACCTATTTACTTCACTAAAGCAATGGCAGCCTAGCAAATTTGATACCAATGTGGACTACAGGGACTTTATTTATATATAGCTCCAAGTACAGCAAAAAATATGCATGTTTTGGGATTAAATGCCAATACCCATACCCATGTCATGCAACCTGTGTCATCTAGTGCTTTAAAAATAAACTGATGCATGGCTGTAACTAAAAATTGAAAGAGTAAGTTTCAGAAATAACTAGTATGTGTGGTAACATGAACAATTCGGTTAAGAGTGTAGTGAATATTAAGAAGAATATAACATTTGCATTTTGACAAACACAACATCCATGCCTCACTAGAGAATTTCTGCCTATGATTTAGGGAAACATTTGAGGAATTGGTTGGCAACACTGGTACACACCTGTGGTTGCCAAGGCACTCGGAAGTAGGGATGTGCGATAGACCAAATAAAACTATCGATAAACTATCGACTGGTTTGTAAAAACTCTCGACAAACAATCGACAGTTTTTGTAACACATCGAAACTATCGATAGTTTTCACGAATAGTTTTCACGAATAATTTTCTCCTTCAGTTTTTCAAAGCGCTAGTTCAAATTTACCGTTTTTGTGTCACAGTTCTTCACGTTTACTTTACTTTTTCTGCTTTTTTCCTGTTCGATTTTTTAAATTGTCGATTAACGGAGATGGCGACGTTTTCTAAAAGAAGAAAAAGTAATGTGTGGGAATTTTTCGAGCAGGTTAGTTTAACACAGGTAAAATGTAAGATTTGCGAAAAGCAAATTTCATATTCGCGAAATACCTCAAACTTGTGGGACCACATTAAACGTAAGCACAGAAGCATGTACACCAGTAGTATTGCACCCGATGTTCAGGTACTGAATGATCTTCAATTAAACAGTGAAGTGCCATCAGTTTCTGGGCAATTTAACGAAACTCATTCCAGAGCAAGGCAACCCACAATCTTTGAAACTTTGACCCAGCAGCAAGCAATGACACCTACTGGAGCAGGGTCTCAACGAATAACTGATACTTTGCTGTTTTTTATAGCAAAAGATGCCTTACCCCTGCATGTAGTATCTGGGGAAGGTTTTAAAACATTTGTTAAGGAACTGAATCCCAGGTACAAGGTGCCCTCTCGCAAAACCATCACATTATTGGATAAGAAATATGAGCTGATAAAAATTGGTTTATCTAAGAGACTGGAGGAATCCAAGTGGTTGTGTCTCACAACAGACATATGGACTGATATAAATAGCAAGAGTTATATTGGTGTTACTGCACATTTCATTACCAAATGTAATGCTCAAAGTATGGATTTGGCTGTAAAGCCTCTTAAAGCACCACATACCTCAGAGAACATTGAAAGTGCTCTTCGGGAGGTTATGAATGAATGGCACATCACTAATGAGAAAGTTGTTTGCTGTGTCACTGATGGTGGTGCAAACATTGTGAAAGCAGCTCAGCAGATGTTTTCACAACACAGGCATTTACACTGTGTGGCACATTTGCTAAATCTAGTTGCAGTAGACTCTCTGAATGCTATAGAAATTATAAAAAACTTATTAGGAGAAGTAAAAAGGACAGTTACTTTTTTCAAGCATAGTGCAAGTGCAACAGAAAAGCTCCATGCTGAGCAAATGAAGGATGGTGTCGCTGAAGGGCAAACACTAAAACTTACTCAAGAAGTAGGCACCCGTTGGAATAGTACTTTCTATATGTTAGAGAGATTTATACAATTATATGGCTACATAGCAACTGTTTTAACTGTTGTGGATGGACCACCGATCTTGCACAAGAGCCAGATTGATGAATTAAAGAGCATCATGTTAGTTTTAAAGCCTGTGGAAGAAGTGACAAGGGAAATATCTTCACAAAATCATGTAATTGTGAGTGCTTTAATTCCCTTGTTGCGCTGTTGCAAAAAGGCAATTCAAAATGTACCAGTTGCACATGGTGCAGAATTGTTAAAGAAAACATTGCTCGAAAATTTCACTAGACGTTTTGGGGCAGTTGAAAATGTAAAATGCATTGCCATAGCAACAATCTTGGATCCAAGATTTAAGCGATTGCATTTTGAGAATGTTTTGTTCTGCTCACGTGCAATTACTGGCCTTAATTCTTTGTTGCATGAACATGAGAAGGCTACTGAAACACCTGTGTCACCTGTACAAAGCACAGACAGCATATGGGCTTTTCATGACAATCTGGTCAGCACAAATTGTTCAAGCAGTGACACTATGGGTGGCATAAGTGTTTCCTTGAGGCAATATCTGCAACTTCCAGTTATAGATCGCAATGAAAACCCATTGTTGTTCTGGGAAAGGAATAAATATGTATATCCTGGGCTCTATGATCTTGCACAAAAATATTTGTGCATTGTTGGAACTTCAGTTCCATCTGAAAGGCTCTTCTCAAAGTCTGGTAATGTGATGACAGCAAAACGTAACAGACTTCATCCCAAACGGCTAGAGAAGCTGGTTATCATGGCAAATTGTAGTCATCAGGAATGGCAAGAAAAGTAAACATAACAGATATTACATATAAATTTGGGAAATAGTACATATGTAAAATACCTAAAATTTCAAAGTTGTTTTAAAAAAGATACAAACATGCCAAACCTCTTATGATATCAAATAAGCAGAATAGTTTGAAACAACAGGCATCATGCAACATTAACTATGTGAAAAGTAAGTAAAAATACACAAAGTTTTGTATAGTAATTAAATTCATATAAGCAGAAGCTCTTGACTGAGCTATAGTTTTGATCACCTGCGATCAACTGAATCAAAGCACTGGTTGCCAGAAGTACTACTTGAATTGGCGATGCAGAAACAATTATCAGATTTTAGTAGATAGATCTACATAAATGGAATTTGGTGAGCGATACATGAATTGCAGTTCGTAGTCACCAATATTTCAATACTTTCTTGAAAACATAGAGTTGCTTTCTTTATAAAGGTGTCGAGTTTTTTTTATTTTATTTTTTCTTTCCAAAGGGGGAGGGGGACTGCAGAAATGCCTTCAAGGTTTGGTGCTGATAACCCTATTTTTGAAAGACCATTTAACACATCCTGTTTGTTCTCACACAGGCTTGTGTTGATGTTTTGGTATATTCCCAGTGCATTCCACCACTACTCACAAATTTATTGTTTTAAAATACTAATTGTGCCAGGATTGTCTGCAACAGTGAATCATCCTTCAAACAAGAAGTTGCTACAATTAAGAAAATTTCTGAAGCCCATCAATACCCACCATCTATAATAAACAAAATTCTCTATGATTTCCACATGAAAAACTTCCAACTCTTACACTAACACTAAAATAGAACCCTATTTATTGGTTCAGTCCCTTAGCATTGTTCATTTTCTTATAAGATCTGTAAACTCTCCAGGGCCCATCTTCTTAACCTGTTATTATAAAGTGTCTGCTAAAAAAACAGAGATCCTGTTCTATCCCTAGACACCCCTAAAGTTTATGCCATACCTATTTCATCCCCCTCAGGACTCAGTATACCTTGGTGACTCGTACTGAAGCATCAACACAAGACTGTGTGAACATAAACAGTATGTGCCCAGATGATCTTCCAAAAACAGCATTATCATTACTAACTGAAGACATTTCTGCAGTCCCCTTGGGGAAAAAATTACCTCCTTTATGAACAAAGTATTTCTACATTTTCAAGAAAGTATTGAATTGAAATATTGCTAGCCAAAAACTGCAATTCAGATATCCCTCACCAAATCCCACTTATTTGGATGTCTCCTAAAATCTGGCAACCAGTCCTCTGATTCTGTTGAGGGTGATCAAGACCATACATAGCATGGTCAAAAACTGCTGTTTATATGAATTACTAGACATAAACTCAGTGTATTTTCTTAATTCTCAGGAAATATGCAAAATTTAATCATAGTTTAAACCACTGCAGTAAATAGAGTAATTGTTAAAAGGATTACATAAAAATTGAAAACTCATTGTTAATACAATCCCTGGAAATGTATGTAGTGAGAATAATTATTTTGATGAGATCATATCTTAATCACATGAAACGATAACTTTATGGAATTGGTTGTTCTAAATCAGAGTTATAAATTCAGAATTTTTGTCTGTCAGTACGAATCCTGGCACACACTTTCCACAGCTCCATTTTCATTAAATCCCTGACCAAGTCCTGGCTCCATGATGTTTTCTTGGGAAAGGGAAGCAAAATGTTTTCATTATATATGGCTAACTGATATTATTTCTATTTTGCCAGCTTTCTCCAAAGTTTGAATTCAAAAGGTTACCTGCTGGCAGTGTGCCTAAAAGAAAGCCTTTTTGAGTAAATTTCTATAATTTCACTCCCAGATGTACTATCTACTGTGGATTTCTTTACTTATGTGGGCAGTGTAAGTTTCTTAGACTGAATTTGCAAAATTCTTGATTATGCATTTTTAAGTTTTCTCAACTTGCTACCTACCATAGGGTTAATATTTGATAAAAGAAAAAAAGTGTTATAAAACCCAAAAATATTTCTCAGATAAATTGTTCACATCATAACCTTTTTTTATAATAATGGTCAATGTTTTCATTTCAGAGCACTCTCAAAATTCGCTTTATTCGTTACAAAAATACATGAAACACAGTCACGCCAGCAACACAGGCAGTGTGATGGAAGGCAGAAAATAAAACATGAAATGGTAAATACAATGAAGTGTATGTACAAAGGTTGATGATAATAATTACAGTGAATGCTGTAGAACCAGCAGTAGCTTAAGGGAGTAGACCAGTGAAACACGACACTGCAGGAACAGTTCAAAACATGTAGGAAGAAGATGCGGTGGAAGTCTCTGAAACACAATGCGTATGAAAGTCCATGCTGGTACATAGAGAATACAAACTCAGTAAATATGTAACTTCGTTTTCTGTTCATGTGAACTCATTATAGGTAAAAGAAACTTATACAGTTTATCAAACATCACTAACCTACACAAAGGAGATCAGGATCCAGTATGCTTTGATGTAATATTTATTCAAAGTAGTTCACTGTAACCCACAGTAAGCATTTTAGCTATTTAGAAGACAAAAAAATAACAACACAACATGCATTAAGTTTTGTGGTAAAGCCGACAACACATCATCATGACTAAATAACCTAACATGCTCACAGCTCTTCTATACTACAGTGAAACTTGTTCGTCTGGTATAATATGGTCTTACCCAGCAAGGCTGTAGCCAGGAAAGGGCCAAGATGAGCAAAGCCTGAGCTGGGTTTCCTTTTGCCCAACCTAGTGACTCACTAGAGGCGTAAGGGTGGGAAAAATTGACCTGGCCACAGATCAAGAGAAGGTGCAAAAATTACTGCTTGCAATCTGCTTTAATTTATAATTGAAACTTCACCAGTTTCGGGTACACTTACAGTTAAATTTTCTTTCTCAAAATGTTAAGAGGATGCTATTTGCTTACATTCAGAAATGAAGACGTATGACGATGATTGGCAAAACACGTAACAATATTAACAAATAAAGGTAACTTGATCACGCTAGTTACGTTAAATGAAAACTTTTACAAAAGGTTCGTAAGTTGGAAGCTTTCAACCTTATCTTAGGTCTAATATGGTCTTACCCAGCAAGGCTGTAGCCAGGAAAGGGCCAAAATGAGCAAAGCCTGAGCTGGGTTTCCTTTTGCCCAATAAGGTCGAAAGCTTCCAACTTACGAACTTTTTGTAAAAGTTTTCATTTAACGTAACTAGTGTGATCAAGTTACCTTCATTTGTAAATGAAGACGTAGTTGTACAGTTCGTCTAACTAAAGTAGAACCACAGCTTTTGTTCATAAGAATGGTGCCCGCTGTTTTTCTTTAGTTGGATGGATAAGATAAGGATGTCATTCACATTGAAGATTCTCTCGGGGATATTCCATCATTATTGTGGCTACGAGCCATGACTGCCTGATAATTTCGGCCCATTTGATGTGAAATTGAAAACCCGAACTCCGAAACATATATATATATATATATATCATCACCATTATCAACCCATTGCTGGATGAAGGTTCCCCAGAGTTTATTCCACAACTGTCTGCCTTGAGCCTATCTTCTCCATGTTACTCTGGCATGCTTTTGAATTTCATCCATCCATTTCCTGTGTGGTCTTCTGGATCCTTTTCTGTCCCTTGGAAACCAGTCTAAAATTTCAGTTGTCCATCGGTAGTCTGTTTTTCTTGCAGCATGTCCAGCCCATTGCCATTTCACGGATTCTACCCTGATCACAATGTCTTCCACTCTTGTATATATATATATATATATATATATATATATTAATGAGTTCAGTCCAACCACAGATAAATTACAATCCTAATACAGAACCCAATAACAACATCCCTAAACTCCTAACAAGAGGGAATATCCTTCAAAAATCAAATAACCCCCTCCCCCCCCCACTTCATCACCACAAAAAAAACATTTTTTAATAATATATAACTGTACACCAGATCACTCATCAGGGAAAGACATTTGGTACTCTGGGGTAGAGGTTCAGGTTCATTCATGAGAGTGCTAAATTTTGAAGCCAATAGTTAGATATCTTAATTAATTTCTTAAAAATATCTCTTTCATGCACTCTGTCTCCCCTACCTTATGCACTCTGTCTTCACTACAGTTTCATATTATTATTAAAAAATGTTTGGTTTCTTTTGGTGGTGAAGAAGGGGAGGAGGAGAAGGGGGTTATTTGATTTTTGAAGGATATTCCCTCTTGTTAGGAGTTTAGGGATGTTGCTATTGGATTCTGTATTACGATTGTAATTTATCTATGGTTGAACTCATTAATATGCTGATTATGTTTGAAACCTGCAGCATGGTGTGGTTTTGCAGAAATCATATTACATTTGTTTGCAAGTTACAGGTTACAGTTTTTTAAGTTAAGTGATATATATAATGTTTTGGAGTTCGGATCAAGTACTGTATATACATATATAGATATGCATTTGTAGAAAATAGAAAGACAGATTGGGGCGCAATATTTTGCGGTTTACCCCGGGCGCAGAAATCCCTAGATACGCTTCTGTGACTCTCACTACAGTCCACTTCCACAGCTGTTTTATATCCTCTGCCCGACCTCAGTCATCAACTGCCTCTTCTAATTGCTCTGTCTGGCTATGGCCCTGTTACCCAGGTCTGTAATGTGAAACAATATGAGTTGAAAAATCTAGATAAATATTATAAGTACCCATATAAGTTGCACAGAGTGATAGGAGATGAAAACTTCCAACTACCATGAATTAGTTTCCATTTTTAAAAATATTGCCTTAAAAAATGTGTCAGGATAAAGCAGAAATATCAGAAAAAAATATTCCTCTGGCTTAACTTGTACTAATTGCTATGCAGGAAAGCTGCAAAGCATAATTTATCATTTCATCATTTTTTTCCCCTACAAATGGTGGTTATCTGTTAGATTGCTTGTTTCACATATATTGTATATATATATGTACGTATTTGGTGTTGAAATTGTCTGTTTGATTTATAATAACTCTGCATATATTGCATATCTCATTATCAATCCACTGTTTGATGGTCTCCCCAAGTTTCTTCCACAATGGTCTATTTTGTTCCAATCTCCTCCATGTCATGCCCGCATGCATTTGAAATTCATCCGCCTATCTCCTGTGTGGTCTTTTCCTATCCCTTGGAATCTAGTCTAGAATTTCGGTTGTCCTTCAGTGGTCTATTCCTTTGGCAATATGTCCAGCCCATTAGTATTTCAGGAATTTTACTCAGATCATAGTGCCACCCATTCTTGTCACTTTCCTGATCCAAAAGTTCCTCTTATCTTGCCTGGTTACATCACACATGCATCTTTCTATACTACTTTTAGTTGCTGCAGCCTTTGTGTTTTAGTCAAGTCCAAGTCTCTACTCCATATATAAGAACTGAAAGGATGCATTGATTAAACACTTCTCTTTTAAGAATAATAGTAATTAGCATATTGCTCTTGAGAAATGTGTTTCTTCCAAAAGCTGTCCAACCAAGTTATATAAACCGATTAATTTCTTCATCAATGTGACCCTTGCATAATACCTGTTGCCCAAGGTAAATGCAATCATTATCAGTCCACTGCTAAATGAAAGCAAGGCCATCTAGAAAACATAAGCCCATAACATTAGAGAGATAAGTTCTCTCTCCTTTTGATGTTGCACAGAAACCATGGCTACCAATTGGTTTCCAACGCTGTCATGTGTGGCGTCAAACACGACACCAACGCATCAGTCCGTGTAATATGAGTGACATCATAAACGGAAGGAACTCATCTCTCAAATGTCATGGCCTTGTGTTTTCTATACGGCCTTGACTAAAGTCTTCCACAACTGTCTATCTTGAGCCAGTTGCCTCCATTTCCCTCCGGCATGCTTTCAAATTTCACCCACCCATCTTCCGTGTGGTCTTCTGTCTTTGGTATTCAGCCTGATGTTTCAGTTATCTATTGGTGGTCAGTTCTATAATATATATGTGTGTGTATTATGGACAATATCTATAGAACTGCCACCGATAAATAACTGGATGAAATATTAGACTGGATACCGAAGGACAGAAGAAGAAGAGCACAGGGAAGATGGGTGGTTGAAATTCAAAAGCATACCAAAGTAATATGGAGCAGAGTGGCTCAACACAGCTTCAGAAGAGACTTGGGGGAATCTTTCATTCAGCAGTTGATTGATAATGGTTAACAGTGATGATGATGTTAGTTTTATATTGATTATTGGTTAAAAAGAAATAAAGTAATGTCAGTTTCAAGTCAATGACAGATCTCAGAACATTTGATTACAATAAGCTCTACAGTGAATGTATGGCCCTGTAGAAGTTACCCTTCATTCCGTGAATTATGTAAATCTGATTTGGCATCACATCATATTTTGAAATTTGGTGTCTAGACCATATCTCCTGTTTCATAAGCATCAAAAAAAAATTCTGATTTTTCACAGTGCTTTATATTTTTTATACTAACTATTTTCTGCTAAGAACAAATTATTTGAATATGATCAGTTGGATTGTAAGTAAAATTCTAGCAATTCAATACATTTTTTCATGTCATTTGCAAATGTATGTCTTATGCATTGTAATAAAAAATATTGTACAAATTGTCACACTTTGCAGTGTTGTGATGTAATGTGGGTTTCATATCATTATCACATTTTGAAATATGATTTCTTGATATAAGTTTCATTTCTTATGTATTAAAATGAACAAAGCATTTGATTTCTCCCACATTTTGCATTTTTATATTGCTACATTTTCTGCTGAGAATAAGTAATTAGTTGTTTATTTAAAGATATATTTTGTTTGGTACAATCATCCAAACCGTAAATAAATTGTTTGTAATTGAATATGATTTTCTTACTTTTCATGTAATTTACACTGTATGCCTTTAGTGTTGTAATTGAAAAAATCTTATAAATTGTCACAGTGTTGTGATGAACCACCAGCATAGTGCAGTTGCTTAAGTCACTATGCACTGTCTGGGAGGCACTTTCTGACGGGTGTTCAAATCCCGGTCCTGCCGGCTTTCTGGTCTTTGTTTTCCACAGACTCCCTGTGTTTGGGGACCTGAATGTGTGGATGGTTCCTTGTGAAGTTGTCCCTTGGTCCTCCAGGTGTGTGTGAGGGGGGGTGTTGGACGTGGGGTTAATGTTACGAAATCTCACAAAAATGCTCATTGAAAAAGCCAGGGCCCACACAAGGCTGTCAATTCATTGAAGAAGTGTGTTGAAATCTGCGGTATTTAATCTCACTATTGAATTCTAAAATTTGATTTCCTGATATCAAAGTTTTAAACTTTTTAAATATAATGTCCTTATTTTTCATATCATTTGCAATGTATGCCTTTTGTACAGTAACTAAAATATAAAAAAAAAAGTCCATGTTGTGATGAAATGTGTGCTTTGAATCTCTTGTTATCATGTTCTAAAGTTTGATCCTTCATTCCTTATATATTATATCAAAATTTGTAACTACAGTCACAAATTGTATATGTTTTTAGTGCAATGTTATGATTTATGGGAGTGAAAAAAACATTTTATTACTGTTGCATCTGTTACTCACATTTAAAATAGTATTGCTCATAGTTTTAGAAGACATGATATTTGGTCACAGAATGTAATGTACAGTGACAACTAGAATTCATTCCTTTTTATTAAAGCAAACAGTATTTGAATTTCTCCAAAATGTGTTTTCATATTGCTACCTTTCTGCTGAGGAGAACATTTAGATGTGGTCTTCTGTCTTTTGGTATTCAGTCTGATGTTTCAGTTATCTATTGGTGGTCACTTTCTGCTGAGGAGAACATTTAAAGTTTATTTTAAGTGTTAGTGTTGTTTGGTACAGATTGTAAACAAAATTTTAATATTTTTCAATTTACTTCCGATATTGGAGGTTATATTATTTAACGTGCATTAATGCATTTGAATTTTTGAACTTCACTTTTAGTTGGTAAAGTTCGATGAACACTTATCGCACGTGGGGCTTGGCTTTCAATTCATATTTCCGTTATGTGGATGCGGCACGGGGGTTTTTCATTTGGCCACGGGTCCGCTTTTTTTTTTTTTTTTTCCGTTGGAATTTATTTTGCCTCATCACCAAATGAGTTTTTTTTTTCCTTTGCGGCGTCCTCATTTACTTCAATATTTATTCATACCCGAGTACTTTCGGTAATACTCCTTTACCGTCTTCGAGGGGACGTTTTGCTCCGACTAGCACGGACCGTGTCAGCTGGGCATTTCGGTGGTTCTCGCGGGCTGCATTTTGTGTTGTAATGGAAAAGAAAGCAAAAATTTATACTTCACAGTATAGGTAAAATTTGTAAATTCGGTATGTTATCCATTTTGATTATACTGCTCATCTGTTAAATAAAAATATGAACTGTCACATTTAGCTTTTAATTATAAGTAAGGGTAGTAAACATG
Organism: Macrothele yani; assembly: GCA_039090855.1. Classification (NCBI taxonomy): domain Eukaryota; kingdom Metazoa; phylum Arthropoda; class Arachnida; order Araneae; family Macrothelidae; genus Macrothele; species Macrothele yani. The sequence continues at coordinate 155,865,568 of CM077011.1, forward strand.
AAAACTTCCTAGTATTGACATTTTACTTGATTATAATGATGAGTACAGTTGCTGCGGGTGCGCATTGGCTTTGCTTTGTAATAAAATCATGTAAACAATGAGAAAATTTTCTTTGCACAAGTGTACTCACTATTTGACCTTGATCAGTAGTTGAACGTCACAGAAAGAGGAAAAGCAGGTTCTCAAAGAATGGTCGTATTAATATAAAGTAAGCTGATGACAAAAAAGCAAATAACTATATACAGAATATATATATAAGCATAATAAAGGTTACATGTAAATTTTCAAAACAGCTTTTGAAATTCCAAAGCACCTGAGGCTACATAAAAGAAAAATCAAAAACATACAAAATTGAAAGCAGTAGCAACTGATTTGGAGAAATCAAAAGAACAGATCTAACAACCAACTGGGAGAAAAGAAAGAGGAATGTAGAACTATGGCAAGATGCTATCTATGGTTTCATCAAGAGCTAGGCACAGATAACACCTCATACCTCTGTAAAGACCAACAAGTGTGGATTTTGCATCATCCAGTCTGCTACAAAAACAGCAAATGATAAACAGAAAATGCAAATAAAAAATTAAAATAAAATTAACCTACTCCAAAACAACTAAAAAACCCCCACAGATAACCTTCCCCACCCCCCAAAAAAATTTAGGAGAAAATATAAAGCACCCAAAAAACAAAAACTATGTCTATGTGTGTATATATATGTTTCCCAACTGTTAAGGAAGTTTTTTCAAATTTCTGCTTTTTTTTTTTTTTTTTTTTTTTTTTGGTTTCAACAAATATAGAAGACTTGGGTGTCATGCATCCAAATTTTTATAGTTCTGGTTGAAAAATTGTAGAAATGCAAATACCATGTTGCGCTAGCACTCATTTGCATTTCCTCAACAATAACAGCTACCTTCCTTGATATATCTGCCACTGGTTGATGGACTGTAGCCACAGTTGTTTCTCACCAAAAATATTTTTTTCCCAACATGCTTGATTCCATTAATGCCATAATCAATGAAAAATAGCTTGAAAAGTGGAAGTTGGTGAAATCAACATGGCACTGTAAAAAACATTTCTGCAGCAGATAAGATTTTTCAAGTGTTTTATTCATTTAAAAAACTGAAATGGCATCTTGAATACTTCATAAGTGTTCACAGAAAGTAAAAGATTGACTTCAGTTTGGCCGCCCCGGTGACGCAGTGGTCCTAGCGATAGCCTCTGATCATTCGTCCGTAAGGGGTCCGGGTTCGAATCCCGGTCAGGCATGGATGTTGTGTTTGTCTTACGGCACTGGCTCTCTCCCTTCCCTGGAACCAGTGACCCTAAATTAGGGACGGGCGACTGCTTATAGCCCATTGAGTTGCTCACAGTGGTCGTTAAACCTCCAATCAAAAAAAAAAACTTCAGTTTGCTCTATTTTTAATGTATGTCAGTAATATTAATCTTATGTATTAAAGTGATTAAGTACAAAAAGCATTCATGCTATGGTACAATATTAAGAAGTTTTGTGTTTGGAATTATTATGCAGATTTGGTGTTAAAATGGGTTTTTGAAATATAATGACCATCTTAGTGGTATACTAGTCTGCTGGATCTGTGTTTTGAGTTCTGAATGAGGCATGAGTAGTATGTTTGTCTTTCTCTTTCTGCCTTCCATGGAACCAAGTGCCTTAAATTAGGGACAGACAACTGCTTATAACCAATGGATATGCTCGTGGTGATTGTCACACAACACACACACACACACACAAATGGTAAACTTACAAATATGAGATATTTTTATTTCCACCTGAAAAGCATTTTTTATTTTACAGAGCAGCTTCTTGTACTTGTGATCCATATTGAAAACAATGTTGCCTGATACAAGTGGACTGATCCAGAGTGATGTACATTTTTGGGTTACTTAATAACCACTGCAGAAGGTATCACTTTGCTATGATTGGTCAAAAAGAAAAAATTGGTATAAAAATTACTGTGGCAAAACTTTTTTTTTTTTTTTTGAATTTTCTAAAGAAACTGTCAGTATGGAATTCAATGGCTGGGGCAAACAATTCCGTGCTGTAACAAAAAAGCAGCACAATAGAAACAACTTCACTGCTGTGATGGTGCAGTGGTCTAAGTGCTGGCTTGTGATCATTCATTGAAGATAGGTTTGGGTTTGAATCCCAGTGAGACATGGATGTTGTGTTCATCTTACAGCACTGGCTTTCTCTCACTCTCTTACCTAAAACCTGTAGCCCTATATTAGGAATAGACAACTGCTTATAGTCCATTAAGTTGCTTATGGTTGTCAAAACACCAACAAGTAAAAAAAAAAATATACAGTTTGCGACAAGTAAGAAATATGAGATCAATGAACTTATACCAAATTACTGAAAACATGACTGCCCTGTTGGTGACAGACTAAAAAAATCATAATTAGTATCTAAAGTGTACTATACAGATGATAAAACTATACACACTCTCCACCATTTTCTGAAAAACCATGAAAATGACAGCAAATTAAATGATTTAATTGAACCCATGCATTAAATATCAAACCTTTCATTCAAAGTAGCAAAAAGGATTTAATCACTACACTGGCATCTATTCAATGCCAGCAAACATTATCCTCTGAAGGCAAAAGAAATCTTATAAAGAATTATTATCTTCATGTATAAAAATTAAGCAATTGAAATTGTATAATCATATGTATATACTGTATATTTGTTCAGCATGTATATGATCAGCCACAAATGTTATTTGCAAACAAGTTAATATGGCAATAGCATGTAAGCCTAAAATAAATCAACATATACGTCTTCCTTTTTTTAAGTTGCAAAGTAAAAGGATGCAAATGTAAGCCTGCCGCCCCGGTGGCGCAGTGGTCTAAGGCGCTGGCCTCTGATCATTCGTCCGTAAGGGGTCCGGGTTCGAATCCCGGCAGGCATGGATGTTGTGTTTGTCTTACGGCACTGGCTCTCTCCCTTCCCTGGAACCAGTGACTCTAAATTAGGGACGGGCGACTGCTTATAGCCCATTGAGTTCCTCACGGTGGTCGTTAAACCTCCAATAAAAAAAATGTAAGCCTGAATTCCAGCAAATGAGACATCAATAACACACCATTGGTTTGTAAAGAAATGTAAGACCACAAAAGGCTCAGAAGAATATTTCTGAACTCATCCGAGTGAACAGGTTTAAAATGGTCATTCAGCACTAATTGAAGGTTTTGTTACAAGGAATCTCTGTGCATATGAAGAAGATGCTGTAACAAGAGACTGTATGAATGAATCTAAACTAGGTATTGATTATCTTGCATATAATTGAGAAACGAACCTCCCTGAAGATAGAATTCTTCACAAATGCATGGAAACCAATACAGGAACCGTGGGTTTGATTCTTGCTCCAGTGCAATGTAATCTTCAAGTTTTCTAAACTACATGGACACGGTGAAATTACGGCACTTTTGTGCCACCAATAATATTGGGCAAAGGGCATCGTGTTTTATTCCTAAATGACAAAACAGGCACATTGTTCAAAGTCACACGTTCTCAGTTCTTCCAAGAAACGTAACTATGTTTAAGGCAAAACGTGCTTCCAACATTCTCGCCGGGAATTAGGAACTGGCGTATTAAAAGGAGGCGGCTTTAACGAAGCTCCCGAAGTGAATGAATCTTAAATACATGCGAAATCAAAACTCCCACCTCACAAACAGGATCAGGATCTATATCATCATCAACCATTATCAATCCACGGCTTGACGAAGGTCTTCGCAAGTTTCTTCCACAACGGTCTGTCTTGTGCCAGTCTCTTCCATGTTACTCCCGCATACTTTCGAATTTCATCCACCCATCTCCCATGAGGTCGGGTCTTTTCCTGTCCCTTGAAATCCAGTCTAAAATTTCGGTTGCCCATCGATGGTCTGTCCTTCTGGCAATATATCCAGCCCATTGTCATTCCAGGGATTTTACTCTGATCATGATGTCTTCCACTCTTGTCATTTTTCTGATCCACAAGTTCCTCTTCTTATCTCTCCTGGTTACACCAAGCATGCACCTCTCCATGCCTCTTTGACTTGTCTGCAGCCTTTGTAGGTCCCTTTTAGTTGAGGTACACGCCGATTAATTTCTTCATATATATATAATCATCAAGCATTATCAATCCATTGCTGGATGAAGGTCTCCTCAAGTTTCTTCCACAATTGTCTGTCTTGAGCCCTATCTTCTCCATGTCACACACATATATATACATATATATTATTACTTCTTCAAGTATGAATACTAAAAAAAGTATGGCTATACTACTTGGATTTAGGTAGTATAGATACTAAAAAGTATTGCTATACTACTTGGAGTTAAGTAGTATAGGCTGTAGCCATACTTATGGACTTGTCTTAAGCCACTGACACCAGGGAAGGCAGAGAGCTAGTGCTGCAAGATTAAAAAAACACACTCGTGTCTTACCGGGATTCGAGGCCGGACGAATGGCCACAAGCCAGTGCTTAGACCACTGCATTACCAGGGGCCAGGGCGGCACCGGATGTTGTGCTTGTCTTACTGCTTTGTCTCTACATTATCTGGAACCAATATGAGCCTAAATTCGGGACTGGCAACTGCTTACAGCACATAAAGTTACTCACAGTGATCATTCCCCCCACCCTCCTACATAAAAAAAAAACCATACACACACGTCTACAGCTTGATATTTTGGACATTTTTCCAGATACCAAGAAGTGTCATTTTCAGTGAGTATTTTTTCTGCAGGCATTGTTTCAGGGATTTCTGCCGGTCATTTATGGCAAACTATATCGGTGTTTTTCAAAATTCAGAACCATTCGATAGCTAATTTCACTGCATACTAAATGTCGTGTTTCAGAAATGGGAAATTCTTTTTTCGATAGTTGGGCTCATTGTGTGTGAAACTATCGTTTATTTATTTATCGTTATTATTTTCTGAATGCGCAACTATTCCACAATAGATCTCATCGTAAAACCATCAATGTTCTTGAATTGCGTAGTCTTGGACACTCGACGATCGCTCTGTCACATTTAATAAATTACTTGAAAGGAAAAGATTTCATTGTCACTCAGGACAAATTATCAGCATTTCCAAAATTACGAACTATTCGACAGTTGATCTCACAGTGTGTAAAACTACCAGTGTTTTCTAAATGTAGAACCATTCGTTAGATAATTGTCGAACTATCCATACATTTTAAAATGTTCAACGTTTTAGGCAACGATTTTACAACGAATAACATGAACTGTCGATAATTAGATGGTCGATAGTTTCCAAAACCTATCGCGCAGCGTTTTAGGCAACGGTTTTGTAACGAATAACCAAGCGAATAACATGAACAGTCGATAGTTTGCAAAAACTATCGCGATACTATCAGAAGACTAAACTATTCGAAACTGGGCTGTCGATAGTGCTGCAACTATCGATAGTATCGATAGTGCGAATACTATCGCCCATCCCTACTCGGAAGACTGTTATGTTTAGAGCAAAAGTTATGGAGCCGTTCCAAATCCACAGTCCTCCCGCTTCTAAATTATTGTTGTTTTTTCTCCCTCCAAAAGTTGCAGCGCTTTGTAGGTGTGTGGACTCGACCTTTTTTAGGAATTCTTCGATTGCAAATATACAGTCCAAGGTAAGTAATTACTGAGTAATGTTACTTTATTTAAGTTCTTCCAATTTCTGTACGAATGGGTCGGCGTTAGTTCTATCCTACACGTATTTTAGAAGGTCTGTATTTAAATTGTGACTTCTTTTTTTGCTAAAATATGAATTGACTTGATTTATCCCTATTTTGAGTTAGGCGTGTTAAAAGATAAGGGAAATTTTTTGTGTTAGTAAATTTTAAACATATTAACCAGGCTGTTTGTTGCTAGTCTTAATTCCAAAATCGACGTGACTTGAAAAATATACAGTACAACTAACATTTACATTTTGCAAGCAAATTAATATGTGAAACGTATATACTCGTACTACAAGCATTGTAGTATTAACACTATTTTTAGAACTCTTTTTTTTTTTTTTTTTTTGCCGATTCGCGATATTAACCACGTGTACTTCGTCTTTGTTTGATATTAAGAAATAGATATTTAGAAGGGTGAAATGGTAATATTTTATCATATTGTCAAAATAATATTTGGTTTAAGGGAAATACTACTGTTAATGAAAATTTTAAATTTAACTTACATTAAAACCATGTGGTTGGATACTTCGTTAGTAAGTTAAATTTAAAATTTTTATTAATAGTAGCAGTATTTTCCATAATGGAAATATTATTTTCATTACAATATAATAAAATTACCATTTCACCCTTCTAAATATTTTTTTTAATATCGAACAAAGACGAAATACACGTAGTGTGAATGTGAATCTGCATAAAAAAAACCCGTTAAAAATAAGTGTTTGTACTACAACATTTGTAGTGCGAGTACATATATTTCACATTAATTTAGTTGAAAATGTTAATTTCCTTTCAGCACGTTATAATTGCTAATTGCGTAAACTGTTATTAGGCATATTTTTGACTTCATATCAAGTCAAAGACAACAGTAACAATGCAGTACAAGTGTTACTGGAAGTGTTTTATATATAAGGAGTATGTATATTTTGCACCATACCATAACTTAGTGGACTATTTAAATGTATTGATAGTTGTCTCTAAGGTTTAAATTGAAAAAATAAAAATGTTATAAGCAGGCATAGACAAAGCCCTAAAATTTTCAGGAGCTAGCTTTTCTTAAGGAGCCAGCACATTTTTTTAAGGTACATGAAAAATCCACACATAAAATTGTGACCAGTAGTCAAAATTAATGTATTATATTTTAGGTATTTTTTAATAATTCAGCACATTATCGACAGCCAGAACTAAGGAACATATTATCCACTTATATCAATAGTTACATTCTAAAATAGGTTTTAATCTGAGTTCAGCTGTGTCTTCTGGTGTATCACATTCAGTAAAACCGCTAATTGATAAATACACTTGTAAGCACCCCATGCAAAATGAACACTAGCTATGGACATCTGTTACCTACTATGAATGGGTGCATGTATCTGTCTTGGGTTGCACTATGGATATTGCTACATCATGCATAACTCTGCTGGAGATAATGCAAAAAAATAGATATGGTGTCTTCATTATTCTGATTTTGGGTAGTTGTACATGGGGCACCTGGTGAGTTCACCATAGTAACAGATTTTTTTTTTTTTTTTTATCATCATAGGTACACATGGGAGTAAAACCCTCAAATCTGAATTTGGAAAATATTTTGCCCAATAATGGCTGCAATACAGGCATGTGAAAAATGGTCATTTTGACCAAATGGTGGCCTTATTGGATTCTGCACCAATGTCAATAAATTTAATAACTTGATAACGAATGGTTCAAATTCAATAATTCTGGTACCAATTTGAAGCTATTCATGTTGGTATATGTCACATCAAAACAATAGTAAATTTACAATGTAATATACTTATTACATGAAAAGTGCAAAAATCATGTGCAAATTAAGTTAACTGTAATGGGCCGTAAACAAAATGGCACATTTTTTTCTGAAGCTTGGTAGAAACACTAACTAATATGTGTGCTTGAAGTAGAAAAAAAGAGGATGGTAATGTTATTACAGACATAAATGGCATTTAAGCATATACACATCTATTTAAAGTTTGACAAGCAATATTTCAATCATTTTCACAAACACATTTTGAAAAAACAATGAACAATAAAAAAAGGGAACTATTAGTATTTGTAACAGTCAGAGCTGAAGGCAATGGATTTAATCTATCTGGAAGTTTTTGAATAATAGTTAAATAGTGATTTTCATCAGGTACGGTGTGATAAGTTCTACTTCTTCCTGTAGTAGTCTTGGCAGAAGACACAATTTTCATTATGTGTGCATCTAAAGGTTTTGGCCATATATATGATGCACTTTGGTCATGAGAATGTATAAACATAATTTTAGTCATCGTTTTTCTCGCAGCATTCCAAAATCTTTCCAATCTGCCAATTAATTCCATATGCACATGCAAAGTATTGTTAATTGTAGAGTGTAAGTGGTCTGATGCCAAGGTTTTATAAATCTGACCAGACAAGCTGTGTAAGTTATTTAATTTTTTCTCACAAATCTTGTTTCTCCTAACATTTCAGATTTTGAAATGTTCTGTTTTATATCTTTTTATAACAGATTTCCATTTAGGCTATGAAAACTGGCTGAAGGTAGAGCAGTCAAATTATGGTTGTTTCAAAAACTGCATATTGAAAACTGTACCTGAAATAAAATGTGTTGGGCGAGTATTTATCCAGGGCATATTTCATATTTTAGTACGTGGGAACTTTCACTGAGACAGTCCCACTTCAGGATATAAGCGTCCCTGCTCACACGGGCTTTGGGTTCCTGCTGACTCGGGAGGTACCAAACTGTACTATCAGGGTTATGATAGATGGCATATGGCAGCAGCTATGACATTGCTCCATTGGGGCTATTAAAGATTGACTTCCCTAAAGGCCCAACACCGGTTACCCATAGGTGGCAAATCAAATGGTGATTAAGGAAAATATGCTTCTGCTAGGAGATCCAAATTAACAATGCTTAAATTGCATATGCAGAATGTTCGAGGACTAAATATGGTGGAAAATTTATAACTCTTAGGAAAGAGACTTGAACACATTGCCATGACAGGAGTTGCTGACACTCATTGGAGAAACTCTGGTCACTTTTTGTCAGCTAATGGCAATCTCGTAATGTTCCAGTGATAAAACTGAGTCAGGAAATGGAGCCACTATGATTATAAACAAGATTCAAGACTTGTTATTAGGGTATGAAACAGTCAACGACAGAATACTTCTGATAAAGGTCATGGGGACTCCAATAAGCCTAAATGTCATCCAGGTATATGCACCACAGCTGCCAGGGTAGTGGGGGCAGAGTTTGCCAGAAAATGTTTTTAAAGGAGTATTTTTACTCCTTTGAAAAAATTTAGGGAGTAATTTTAAAAAGTTGGGAGTATTTTAGAAAAATTAACAGATGAAATAAAATACTTACGAAAGTGCTAGGCAATTATAGAAAATCAATCCAGATTTTTTTATATAAAAATATTTCATTACTGCTCAGTTTCTTGTTTTAGAAATAAATATAATATTCGTATTTTAAAACAGTAACATTAAATTTATCATGTTTTGTAATGACCACATGCAACAGCAATGTGTTCAAGAAGTAAAAATATTGCACTTTTGAGGTTCTTATAGGCAGGGCCAGCACAACTAGGGTGTGGGAGGTGCAATGCACCAGGGCGGCATTTTTTTTTTTTTTTTTTTTTTTTGTCAAATATAATGAAAAGAGAAAGAAGGAAAAGAAAGATGATAAGAAAAAATGATATAAAATACTAAAAAATGAAAATAAGTAATTTAAATTTATTTTCACAAACAATTAGATAATATTGTTTCAGTTCACTTGGGTTCAGCAAAAAAAAAAAAAAAAAATACTGATGGCATCAAAAATCTGGCGTGTTGACTTTGATGAGAGAAGCTTTTGTGGATCACGTGAGTGCAGTGCGTAAGCCTTCTTCTCTAGCTGTCTCGCTCTTGGAGCAGTGGGTGTTCGGGAACTCATTAGTGAAGTTGTTTATCTTCTATCATGTTTAGTCCTTTTGTGTAATGTCGTGTACTTAGTGAATGTCAATGCAGTATGTGCAGAAAGTGTAATTTAATTTTGTGTTAGTAAACTTCGTGTGAAAGTTCTGCCAGCAGTCAGCTATTTATTGTATGCAAAGAAACGTGCTTAGCTCGATGATGACCGTGAACTTCAAACAGGTACACAGACATATTGATACTGCGATGGTCGACTAAATTTTTGGTTTGTGAATAAGTGTCATCTCAAGGAGATTTATGGTAAGAGTGATCTAGCTTACAAGTAATATGTTCACTAAAAGCAACAATTGAAAATGCAGTGTTAAGAGGCCTTTTTTTAACTTTCTCATTCATAAGTAATGAAGTATTCATCGTGCGAAAATTCGACTTCGAGATTGCAACGGAAATGCACGTTCTGGGGACAGCCGAATACGATTTAACTATTTTGGCAGTGGTGTTTGTTTTGTGTCCACCATAACTCAAAAACTATATTAGTAAAATTTAATATTTGGGGGTTTTGTGGTACTGATTATATATTATATTTATATTTTTTTTGTGTGCTGATTATATATTGGTACAAATTGGAGAAACTGAAGGGAGCATTCCCTATAACGCATTTGCTCTTTCTTTATAAAGCTCACATACTATTGTGGATATTTAGACGAAATTTTTTAGCAGCTTTGTTGTACGTATATTTATGTGCTCACTAGATTTTAGTAAAAATCGAGTAACTGGGTGTAGGCGCTCCCTATTGAACTTTTCTTATTTTGTTATCATCATCATCATCATCATTGTCAACCATTATCAATCCACTGCTGGACGAAGGTCTCCCCAAGTTTCCTCCACAACGGTCTGTCTTGTGCCAGTCTCCTCCATGTCACTCCCGCATATTTACGAATTTCATCCACCCATCTCCCATGTGGTCTTCTTCTGGGTCTTTTCCTGTCCCTTGGAATCCAATCTAAAATTTCGGCTGTCCATCTATGGTCTGTCCTTCTGGCAGTATGTCCAGCCCATTGCCATTTCAGGGATTTAACTCTGATCATGATGTCTTCCACTCTCGTCATTTTTCGGATCCACGAGTTCCTCTTCTTATCTCTCCTGGTTATACCAAGCATGCACCTCTCCATGCTGCTTTGAGTTGTCTGCAGCCTTTGTATGTCTCTTTTAGTTAAGGTCCACGTCTCTGCACCATACGTAAGCACTGGAAGGATGCATTGATCAAACACTTTTCTTTTAAGACATAATGGCATATTGCTCTTGAAAATTATGCTGTTTCTTCCAAAAGCTCTCCAGGCAAGTTTTGTACGCCGATTAATTTCTTCATCAATGTGACCCTCACTTGATATCTGCTGTCCAAGATAAACATACGTATCTGTTATTTCCAGTTTTTCTCCATCAATCGATAAATCTTCATTTCTTGTAAAAGCATTGAACATCACTTTTGTCTTCTGAAAGTTCATTTTTAATCCCACTTCTTTACTCTTGTCAGCAAGTTCCTGGATCATACTCTGCAGCTCTGATGGGGTAGTTGCAAAAATGACTACGTCATCAGCAAAACGAAGGTGGGTTAGATAATCTCCATTAATCTTTATCCCTTTGTTTTCCCAGTTCAGTGATTGAAAGACATTTTCCAATGTGGCATTAAAGAGCTTCGGAGATATGGTGTCACCTTGTCTCACTCCCTTTCCAATTTTTATGTGTGTTGTATTTTCAAACAGCCGAATCTTTGCACTTGCATTTTCATAGATGTTATTAATAATATTAATGTATGCATCTTCAATACCGCAGGATTTCAGAGCCGTGGTAACTGCTGATGGTTTCACCGAATCAAAGGCTTTTTCATAATCGATAAAAGCCATGCACAATGGAAGTTCATATTCCCTTGCTCTTTCAATTAGTTCTCTCAGTACGTGGATATGATCTATTGTGCTGTAGCCACTCCTGAATCCAGCTTGTTCTCTCGGTTGAGCCATGTCCAGTGTTACCTTCAAGCGGTGTGAAAGAACTTTAGTGAAGATTTTATAAACCACTGATAGGAGGCTGATAGGTCTGTAGTTCCTGAGATCCTCAATGTCACCTTTTTTATGTAGCAGGATCATTGTAGCATTGTTCCAATCCTCAGGAATCTTCCCTTCATTAAGGCATCGAGTGAAAATTTGGGCGAGTACTGTTTCAATTTCTCCACTTGCTTCTTGTATGATGTCTATAGTAATTCCATCTTCTCCTGGAGCTTTCCCCCGCTTCATGTTCTTGATTGCATGAGCAACTTCTGCTGGGAGGACTGGAAGAACTCTGGTACCTTTCATGATGTCTGGAGTACATGTATCATCCCTTTCATATAATTTGGAGTAGAAATCTTTCATTCTTGTCAAAATTTCGCCTCTATTTCTTGTTATAGAACCATCTTCTTTTCTCAGAGCCATAATCTGTTTTCTTCCCTTACTGAGATGTCCCTTTGCTATCTTTAGGCTTTGGTTGTTTTCAATTGCTTTCCTCACTAGCTCACAGTTGAATTTCCTTACGTCTTCAGTGATACTTTTTCGTGCTGTCTTGCATAGCTCTATATATTCCACTTTGGAAGTCACATCTTCTTTAGTTGTCCTCATCTCTCTTCTTTTTTGCATCAACATTTTGGTTTTTCCTGATAATTTGTTTACATGCAACTTGTTCTTAGACCCAGCTAATTTTGTTGCTGTTTCCATAAGAGCTTTGGTTACTTTTCTGTTAACTTCCGAAATATCCACTTCTTCCGATGTTAGGCCTTCTAAAGCAGAGAATCTGTTCTTCAGTTCCAACTTGAAAGTATTATGGTGTTTTTTAAGGTTGGTTATGTCAATACATTTTGTTTGTCTTATGAGCTTGCCACGTTCCAGTTTAGTGTTGAGGTGCATCTTACATCTCACCAATCTATGGTCACTACCTGTGTTGAACTTGTTCAGCACACTGCAGTCTTCGATGACGAATTTTTTGTTACACATAATAAAATCAATTTCACTTGTCGTCCCAATTGGATGTCTCCATGTCCATTTCCTGTGTGGCTTTTTCTTGAAAAAGGAATTCAAGATGAAAAATCCTTCTGCCTCTGCAAACTCAACGAGAGTATTTCCACGCTGGTTTCTGTTGCCGTGACCGAATTTACCTACTGAAGTTTCATTCTGTTGCTGGTGCCCTATTTTTGCATTGAAATCTCCCATAATTATCTTCAAGTGCTGCTTACCTTTATTATTTAGATGACGAATTTCCTCATAAAATTCTTCAATTTCTTCTTCAGGATGACTTGTGGTGGGTGCATAAGTTTGAATAATCTGAGCCTGGTATCTTCTCGATAGTTTGCAGTTTTTTTTTTTTTTTGTTATGCATCTTCACATCTCAATTTATGTATGAGAAAGTCCAGTGGTACAGATTTTTTTAGCACGTCTTTTGTAAAAAAAAAAGATCGTGCTTATGTTATCGGTTTGTTCGTCCGCCTGTTGGTACATAAGCCCGTAGACACCATATCTCTGCAATTAATAGTCCAATTTCAAAAATTCTTTTCACATTAGAAAGCTTGAAATGTGCGAATGATGATCCCTCCTAGTTCTGCTTTTTTTGCGATGCACAATTTTACCGCAAGAGGGCGTCAAGGCAGATGATATCGAACTCAAAATGCTTTTGTTCCATATATTTGCTTCTAAACATCCAATTAAAAAAATCTTTTACCTTTCAATTCCATTCATACCGAAGATTATTTTAGGTATAGTCACTTTTTCAACTTAGGTATAGATTCTCCGCTAGGGGGCGTAAAAATAAATTGTGTTTCCCCCGATATCTCTGCTTCTAAAACGCCGATTTGAACAATTTTTTTTGCAGCGGGGATACCCAGCTCCTGATTGGAAATATTTTGCATATAATTTCTAATTTGTTTTACAAAATGGTTTGGCCACCAGGGGTGTAAGTGCTAATCCTCTGCTTCTGATATATTTGCAGCACTGAGCTTCTAAAATCTCGAGTGAAAAGATTCTTTTCGTGGACCGATACTACTCGTGTCAAGAAACCTTTTCAGAATATTTCCTTCTTAAAATAATGCATGGTTTCTCTGCCAGGGGCGTAGATGTATATCTTATTTTTGTCTATCTCTGCTTCTAATAGTCAGATTTAAAAAAATTCTTTGTTGGTTATAGTTTCCAGTGCAACATGTTTTTCATATAATTATAAAATTTTTAAGCAATTTGTTGACTTTCTGCTAGGGGGAGTAAAAGTAAATTGTGCTTTCCCCAATACCTCTGCTTCTAAAACTACAATTTGAAAAATTCTTCCAGCACCGGATACAGCTCCTAGTGGAAAATGTTTTGATTGTAATTTCTAATTTTTTATACAGTGTGGTTTGGCCACTAGGGGGCGTAAGTGTAATGTCTGCTTCTTAGGTATTTGCAGCAAAATCTGAACTTCTAAAAGCTAGATTGAAAAAATTCTTTCGTGGACCGATATTGCTCATGTCGATAAACATTCGAGAATATTTTCGTAAAATAATGCATGGTTGCTCCTTCAGGTGGTGTAGATGTAATCTTATTTCTGTCAATATCTGTGCTTCTAAGAGAAAGGTGAAAAGTCTGCAGAACAGATTTTTTTACGGGACAAATTTTTGACGATAAATGAAATTTTCTTTATGATAATGATGCAAAATATGTGAATTTAAATACTAACAACATATTTTATTACAAAACATAATAAATTAAAATGTGATAATTTAAAATAAATTCTTCAGTTATTGCTCACCTGTGTATCCTCAAAATAAGTAGGGCCCCGGTGGTAGCTCGCCTCCAGTTCGACTGGATCACCAAAGATCTGCAGAGGTTCGGAAGTCTCATTAAGCTGTTGGTGCCACGTGCCGGGGTAGAGACTCGGACTCCTCGTTATGAACAATTCTAACCCCCATCTCAAGAGATTACGCCCTGGGCCAATTAGCCCTCTGTCTCCATGTAGCACATTAAATCATTTTGAGATTGGTTAGTCATAAACCAACCAACCCACCCTGAAATGAGGTTTGCAGGCCCATATACTTAAAAAAAAAAAAAAAAAAAAAAAAGGTTTAAAAAAAATCCACTAGCATTTTGTTTCTTGCTCTGCTGTCATGCTCAATTCGGTTGTTTATGATGCCGCAAAAGTAAATTTTTGGATAATTGATTTCTTTTCTGTCATTCAACTTCTGTTCACATATTTCTCTTGCTCGACTAAAGAGGTGGGGAATTTTAACCAAAAATGTCTGTTTACCCTGAAAGTAGTTGGACACTCGACGGGAAAGTAGAGTCTGAAGTGTGCGACAGCTTATCAGAAATTATCGATGACTAAAAAAGTGAGCTACCTGCCAAGCATGACACCCAATGTTTGTTAGAAAAATTGGAATATTTTCCGTTTATATGTTCCATCGTTATATAGTATGAGGTGTTATCCAGAGTAAACATTGTTTCCAAACTGATGCAGAATCGAAACACAAATTTATCATCTTGCATTGAACATTTAGACCTCCTTAAAAAAAAGTCTCTTAAACTACTGAGATAAATTTTAACACATGATACACACTGCGTCTGAAATTGCCACCTCATGTAATGTAGAGCCACACTTTCCTTCTCAACAGTTTTGCAAGGAGGAAAAAAGAAAACAATGCTCGAATATGAACATGAAGATGAAACTATGACCAACACTAAAGATAACTACCACATGGATTTTATGTTATCATTGACACGACTGTTAGATCAATCAACAAAAGATTTGATTTGCTTTAAAATCACAGTGAAGTCTTCAGTTTTTTTTGCACGATTTTGAAAAAATGTCTGAACTGAGTAAATAACTGTTGAAACATTGCAAGGATCTTGAAATAAAGCTATCCGACAAAACTGTTTGAAGGATATAAAAGCTACGGAACTTGCAGATGAACTTAGTATCATTACGAGTTTTCTAAAAACCGAAACTTCGCCAAAAGATGTCTTGCAGCACATTTATAAGAATACACTGACGGGAACTTTCCCAAACATTACAATAGCATTATGGATTTTATTAACTCTCCCTGTGGCAGTTGATTTTGGAGAAGAGGTCCTTCTCGAAATTAAAACTGATCAAAAATTATTTGAGATCAACAATGCCACAACAAAGACTTAGCTCTAATATCCATTGAAAGTGAGATGTTTGAGAAAATTAATTTGAAAAATGTTGTGGAAAATTTTGCTAGCTTGAAAGCCAAAAAGGTGAAATTTCTTTAGCTTATCTGTGGATTACAAAATGACCTACTTTTAACGTAGAAAATAAATTTCATTGCTTTAAGTTAGAAAGTGTAGTGACCGTAATCTTTTCTGAATCTTCTGAGCGTCCATGGACGAGTTAACTGCTCCTCTGTGAGCCTGCCTCAAAGTGGTAGAGACAAAATTTTTCGTCTCGTGGAAATTGTTTTGTAGGCCAGCTCACTGCTGAACACTTTCAATAGTATTTCCACCTAGGAAGAATAATTTCGTCTCTGTCGCTTTGAGGAAAGCTCACCGAGGACGAGTTGACTTGTTGGACTCTTGGAGAGGGTTAATGACATGTTCACATCGTTTAAATTATTAAGAGTATGTAAATACCCTAATAGAGAGCTTTCTCGCCACAAGGATTGGTTGTCACTTGTGCTATACTTATATGACTTTTCGAAGCCACAGAAGAAGCACTGCCATTGTCCATAAGGCCTGAACTTCCTGGAAGCTTTGACACACACACACACGGTTTTGAAATTATAAAGCGCCAATGGCTGCATCAAAGAAAAATCAAAATTAATACTGAAAATCGCCTTAATACTGAAAACTGTAAATACTGATTTGCCAGACCAAAAAGCTACCGACCACTGGGAGGAGAAGAGAGGGATATAGAGCTGTGGTAGACTGTTCTCCATGGCTTTGTCAAGGGCCAGGCACGGATAACACCTATCCTACCTCTATAGAGACCAAAGAAAGTGTGGGTTTCTGCGTGATTTAGTCTGCTACATTGCGGCAACGAGTCTACCGGAAACAGCAAAAATTAACTCCCGAAAAGAAAAAACGTAAAATAAAATTAAAATTTAAAATATATTTTAGAAGAAACCCTCCCAGAACTTGGACGCATTACACTCCGATCCCCTGCTCACTCAAAAACAACCCCCAGCATAAAACAAAAAAAAAAAAAAAAAAAAAAAACTAAACATAAAAGACAATTTTTAAACCACACACCTACCCATAGCAGACTAAATACACCGAAGCCCTACCACACACTAGACCAATGCAAATAATTGAACAAATAATGCACAAAGAAGCAAAAATGCCGATTACATATGGAGTAAATTGCTACAACTAAACTTGAATTGTAATTATTTACAAGCTTATTTCATCATCATCATCATTGTCAACCATTATCAATCCACTGCTGGACGAAGGTCTCCCCAAGTTTTCTCCACAACGGTCTGTCTTGTGCCAGTCTCCTCCATGTCACTCCCGCATATTTACGAATTTCATCCACCCATCTCCCATGTGGTCTTTTTCTGGGTCTTTTCCTGTCCCTTGGAATCCAATCTAAAATTTCGGCTGTCCATCTATGGTCTGTCCTTCTGGCAGTATGTCCAGCCCATTGCCATTTCAGGGATTTAACTCTGATCATGATGTCTTCCACTCTTGTCATTTTTCGGATCCACGAGTTCCTCTTCTTATCTCTCCTGGTTATACCAAGCATGCACCTCTCCATGCTTCTTTGAGTTGTCTGCAGCCTTTGTATGTCTCTTTTAGTTAAGGTCCACGTCTCTGCACCATACGTAAGCACTGGAAGGATGCATTGATCAAACACTTTTCTTTTAAGACATAATGGCATATTGCTCTTGAAAATTATGCTGTTTCTTCCAAAAGCTCTCCAGGCAAGTTTTGTACGCCGATTAATTTCTTCATCAATGTGACCCTCACTTGATATCTGCTGTCCAAGATAAACAAACGTATCTGTTATCTCCAGTTTTTCTCCATCAATCGATAAATCTTCATTTCTTGTAAAAGCATTGAACATCACTTTTGTCTTCTGAAAGTTCATTTTTAATCCCACTTCTTTACTCTTGTCAGCAAGTTCCTGGATCATACTCTGCAGCTCTGATGGGGTAGTTGCAAAAATGACTACGTCATCAGCAAAACGAAGGTGGGTTAGATAATCTCCATTAATCTTTATCCCTTTGTTTTCCCAGTTCAGTGATTGAAAGACATTTTCCAATGTGGCATTAAAGAGCTTCGGAGATATGGTGTCACCTTGTCTCACTCCCTTTCCAATTTTTATGTGTGTTGTATTTTCAAACAGCCGAATCTTTGCACTTGCATTTTCATAGATGTTATTAATAATATTAATGTATGCATCTTCAATACCGCAGGATTTCAGAGCCGTGGTAACTGCTGATGGTTTCACCGAATCAAAGGCTTTTTCATAATCGATAAAAGCCATGCACAATGGAAGTTCATATTCCCTCGCTCTTTCAATTAGTTCTCTCAGTACGTGGATATGATCTATTGTGCTGTAGCCACTCCTGAATCCAGCTTGTTCTCTCGGTTGAGCCATGTCCAGTGTTACCTTCAAGCGGTGTGAAAGAACTTTAGTGAAGATTTTATAAACCACTGATAGGAGGCTGATAGGTCTGTAGTTCCTGAGATCCTCAATGTCACCTTTTTTATGTAGCAGGATCATTGTAGCATTGTTCCAATCCTCAGAATCTTCCCTTCATTAAGGCATCGAGTGAAAATTTGGGCGAGTACTGTTTCAATTTCTCCACTTGCTTCTTGTATGATGTCTATAGTAATTCCATCTTCTCCTGGAGCTTTCCCCGCTTCATGTTCTTGATTGCATGTGCAACTTCTGCTGGGAGGACTGGAAGAACTCTGGTACCTTTCATGATGTCTGGAGTACATGTATCATCCCTTTCATATAATTTGGAGTAGAAATCTTTCACTCTTGTCAAAATTTCACCTCTATTTCTTGTTATAGAACCATCTTCTTTTTCTCAGAGCCATAATCTGTTTTCTTCCCTTACTGAGATGTCCCTTTGCTATCTTTAGGCTTTGGTTGTTTTCAATTGCTTTCCTCACTAGCTCACAGTTGAATTTCCTTACGTCTTCAGTGATACTTTTTCTTACTGTCTTGCATAGCTCTATATATTCCACTTTGGAAGTCACATCTTCTTTAGTTGTCCTCATCTCTCTTCTTTTTTGCATCAACATTTTGGTTTTTCCTGATAATTTGTTTACATGCAACTTGTTCTTAGACCCAGCTAATTTTGTTGCTGTTTCCATAAGAGCTTTGGTTACTTTTCTGTTAACTTCCGAAATATCCACTTCTTCCGATGTTAGGCCTTCTAAAGCAGAGAATCTGTTCTTCAGTTCCAATTTGAAGGTATTATGGTGTTTTTTAAGGTTGGTTATGTCAATACATTTTGTTTGTCTTATGAGCTTGCCACGTTCCAGTTTAGTGTTGAGGTGCATCTTACATCTCACCAATCTATGGTCACTACCTGTGTTGAACTTGTTTAGCACACTGCAGTCTTCGATGACGAATTTTTTGTTACACATAATAAAATCAATTTCACTTGTCGTCCCAATTGGATGTCTCCATGTCCATTTCCTGTGTGGCTTTTTCTTGAAAAAAGGAGTTCAAGATGAAAAATCCTTCTGCCTCTGCAAACTCAACGAGAGTATTTCCACGCTGGTTTCTGTTGCCGTGACCGAATTTACCTACTGAAGTTTCATTCTGTTGCCGGTGCCCTATTTTTGCATTGAAATCTCCCATAATTATCTTCAAGTGCTGCTTACCTTTATTATTTAGATGACAAATTTCCTCATAAAATTCTTCAATTTCTTCTTCAGGATGACTTGTGGTGGGTGCATAAGTTTGAATAATCTGAGCCTGGTATCTTTTCGAGAGTTGGATAACAAGTCGTGCAGCTCTGTCCGAGGAACTTTCAACTTCTACAACTTTATCCTTCAGTTTCTTGTTTATTATAAATCCAACACCACTAGTTCTGCCAGTATCTGACCCACGATAATAGAAGAGATGTCCACTTTTCAGTTCAATGAGATCTTCTCCTTTTCTCCTTACCTCACTTAGCCCGACGATGTCCCACTTGATCCTTTGTAGTTCCTCTTCCAATTCAAGAAGCCTTGAATCAGAAGATAGGGAGCGTGCGTTGTAGGTAGCCAAGGTCAGCATCAAATGGCAGCCTAGTCCGGTCCTCCGGGGATTCTTAGCACCCTCTGCCTTCATGTCGCACTGGCCGCTGCCTTGGCCAGGTACATTCCAGCTGCCGGAGACTGAGGGCCAAGATTTAAGTTGTAGAGTCATTTTGGAGGTGTTTGGCCATAACTCACCACGCTGGCCAAGCGGGTTGGTGAGTGTGGGATAGCATTTCCTCTGATCCCGATGGTATAGTTATACCGCTATTTGCGGTCGTCAGAGCCCCTTTAGTGGGAACAGGATGCACCACGAGAAGGCGGGGTTGACATTTGTCAAGGAGTACATACCTAAAAGTGGATGAAGACTTGAATTAGTTGCTTATTTACAAGAAACTACCAAATGAGAATATTAAACTGATGATGGAAAGATAAAAGGCAAGTCAACCTTGCTCAAATAAGCTTAAAAATGTGCGAAACGAGGCTTGCACAATGGACCACTTAAACTAAAAAACTCTACCCGAAAAATGGAGGAGAAAAATAGCCAATTGTTTAGCAAAACTTAGGAGGTGAAATTGTGCACCTGAAACCAAAAAAATATTTTAAAAACGGCACAATGCAAAAAACTAGATGGAAAACACTTACCAAGCTCGTCATGCATCTGCTTCTTACCGAACCATATCCAAAATGGACGCCTTCCGTGAAACAGCGATTATACCGCCACCTGTCATTCAAGAGGGGAACCATAATCCCAGAAAATTCTGTTGGTGCTGTCAAATTGAAAATTCCAAACTGTTTTCAGGTTAAAATTAACTAGCCAGAATACTCCAAAAATTCCAACTGGGAACATCTTAAGATGTTCCCAACTGGTGTTTAAAAGTATTTAAATTACCCAAAAAACTAAAACCCATCCCCCTATTTTTATTTAATTAAATTATACTATTTTGTTCATTATTTTATATATTTATACTTTTTTTGTACTTTTATCCATTATAAGCTTTTTTGGGGGAATTTTTTTTATCATATTTAAACTTTTTTTTAAATTAAAAAGAAGGGGAGCAGTGATAGCCTGTTGGGTTCCCAATTAAGAGAAAGTAACTACATCCTCATCTAAACTTCTATACAATAGCTTTCATTTAGACGATTCATTCAGTTACAAGATTGCTGAATTAGAGTAGGTCTGCAATCCTAACACTATATTTAAGTACAAGTTTCCTTAGAGTGGCTTTTAGAAAAGCCTTCATAACCTGGTTGTCAATAAACTAACTGATTAATAAATAAACATTTTGAATAATATATTTTCCAAGCTGCAGATTTTAGACAACCTAAGGACCTGCAAGATAAAAACGTTCATGACAACCCTGCTGGAGATATTACCAGACCAATTTATGAATTTTAAAACTGAAGTTATTTCTCTTATCGTACAGGTTAATAACAGGGTTCCCATTATTTAGATTAATAGACAAATCCAGAAAATCAAGTTCTTGGCTATTAGAATTAGTTTTAATTAACTTAAGGCAGTCTGGATAGATAGCAGGAAAATCAGCTTCAAGAACTCCTGAACTATTTAAGCAGAGAAGGTCATCTATATATCTGTAAGTGTAAAGATAGCTGTCTCTTTTAGAAGGGTTGTTTTTAATGAACTGAAATTCTTTTGCAAACAGGAACAGATTGCAAACACTAGTAGAATGCAAGCAACCCATAGGGCTACCATTTACTTGCTTGTAGAACTTATTGCAGAAAAAGACACTTATTTTTAATACAGCAATTTAACAAAATTTTCCAGGACTTTTCTGAAATTATGTCAGATACCTTAAATTCCTCAAAATGTAATTTAAGTATATGAATAATATCTATAGGGAGGCTGGTATACAAATTTTCAAAGTCATAGCTATCAATATTTACAGGCTTGAGAGAAAGGATGTCAGAGATAACCTCAGCATTGCTATTAATAATCCAAAAATCTCTACTACTGAAATTGTACAAAGACTTAACTCGACTTAAAACCTGCTTCAAAACTGACTCAAAATATTTATCTATTGCCTTCTTGTGACTTTTTGTCCCACTAGCTATGAACCTAAATTTCACCAGTTCCTTATGGAATTTTGCCGTAGCAAAAAGATAAGGAAATTCAGGTTCATAACTTCTATCCAATTTAAGCCCAAGCAGCTTGTGAAAAGCCTTGAATTTATTAGCAAGTTCCTTACCAGAAACAGGAGAATGGAGATTTCCCAAATTTGGTAGACACCCTGATTTAGGCGTTATGGTAAGAACGAATACACAGAAGTGACATGGTTCAAGATATTTCGTAAAATTGCAAGGACAGGATGTTACGTTTGATTGGGAGCATTACCCCTGCCTGATGCTCCCAACCCATTTGATAGGGTGATCTCCCAATCAAATGTGACATCCTGTGCAGCCAAAAGATGATTAATGCTGTTGGCAGCAATCATTATAGAAAATCACTGCATGAATGTTCTTGAACATGCTGAACATCTTTCAATACCTACTGGAAGTGCTGATGAATTATCTTTCAGTACTTGCTGCCATGTTTTGCTTTCCAGAAACAACTATTTTCAGATTGTAGTCAGATGTAATGTTTGTACTTGAATATGTATATTGTGATTGAAAAGTAAACGAAAGTAAACGTGATTGAAATTTATCTTCACTTTTTTTTTATATTTTTTTTTTGAAACTGTTTAGGTTTTATTTTGGGTTTTTGCAGTCAAAAAAATATAAATCCCATTGTTTTCATTAAACAGGTCCAGAGGTGTAGCGATGGTGAAGACAGCATAAAAAAATGTACCATTTGTCTTTCTGAGTTTGAAGATGTCAGGTAATGTTTTTTTCTTTTACTTTATGTCAAACATTGAATCATTTTCATAATATAATAATTTAGTGATGTGTAAAATTCTCTGTACTACATAGTTGCCAAATGGCTGTTTGCACTGCAGCCCTCCCATGTATTCTATACCTCTTCTTGTAGGACAGCTGTTGTGGATGAAGTTGAAAATTATGTGTAATCTGTACATGATATTCTTCTGCAGAATTCTGTTTTTTTGTCATCATTTGGGTCATTCTCAAGATTGACACAAAACTGGAAAAAGAAAGTGGAAGGAGGTCGTGCATGTTTTTCCTTGAATGGTATTTTGTCTTTCAAAACTTTTGAAAACTGAAGTTAAACACAGTGAATTTTCCCCATAATTTTGTTTTCTCATGATGTTTCTTGGGCCCAGTATTGTTAAATATCATTTTATTCAATAAATATTTCTATTTGAGCTTGAAAAGCGAGGGATAATGTCCAGAAACGGAAGTCATATAGAGCAAAGATTTCACCCGTAATCTTAATTATTTTTTCTCTGCAATATTCCTCCTATCCTATGTTGTTAAATGCCAATAATTTTATATTTTGAGTACCTCAACAATGTGCTCCAGTTTAATATTTATATAAATTTCAGTGAACAATTCTATTTTGCTCGTGCTGTGTTATATTTCAATTTGCACAGTTAAAAGTTCAGCTTCTCTTCTTGTCAGTCTCTTGTACGATTTTATGAGTGGTTAGTAATTTAATATTTTCAGATTACACAATATTGTGTTAATGCAGTTTTCTCTTTGTGGTTCCAATTTTTAATGTGCTGTAATAGTAGTTTTTCTAGACTATTTTTAGTACTGCCTATATGTGATACATTAGGTCTCGGAGCAATTCGGGTTTGATACACACCTGCGGATTATAAGTCTTGGTTGGCATTTTTGATTTTTCATTAACAAGTCTCCAGTATTATTAACTGAATGTCCAAATTTAAAATTATATTTCCCCCAGTTTTTTTTTTTTTTTTTTTTTTTGTGTATTCTTTTGATGTATGGAAAGGAACCTTTATATTTTTGTTTTTCATTTTTTAATTTTTTCTTCCAAATTTTTTTTTTACAATCAACCTATTGATCATTTATTATCATGTCCATATTGATTTGCTTTTTCTTTTATCAATTTTCTCTTCCTCTTTAAATTTTTGGTTAGAGGAATGGCTGAAGGCTCTATTGACCCAAGCTCTTAAACTATTTAGGTGAAAATCCTCTAAATACGTGGCGTCGGTAAATAAATAAATACATCGCTCTTTCCACGTTCCAGAAACACATAGCAACCGAAAAATTGTTTTTCAGCCGCCACTGTGGTTGGAACATGGAAAGAGCTGATTCGTAACATCACAGCCTCTCCTTGACAAATGTTAACCCCGCCTTCTCGTGGTGCATCCTGTTCCCACTAAAGGGGCTCTGACGACCGCCAATAGCGGTATAACTATACCATCGGGATTAGAGGAAATGCTATCCCACACTCACCAACCCGCTTGCCCAGCGTGGTGAGTTATGGCCAAACCCCTCCAAAAGGACTCCAAAACTTAAATCTTGGCCCTCAGTCTCCGGCAGCTGGAATGTACCTGGCCAAGGCAGCGGCCAGTGCGACATGAAGGCAGAGGGTGCTAAGAATCCTCGGAGGACCGGACTAGGCTGCCATCTGATGCTGACCTTGGCTACGTATAATGGACGCTCCCTATCTTCT
Organism: Macrothele yani; assembly: GCA_039090855.1. Classification (NCBI taxonomy): domain Eukaryota; kingdom Metazoa; phylum Arthropoda; class Arachnida; order Araneae; family Macrothelidae; genus Macrothele; species Macrothele yani. The sequence continues at coordinate 155,889,907 of CM077011.1, forward strand.
GATTCAAGGCTTCTTGAATTGGAAGAGGAACTACAAAGGATCAAGTGGGACTACAAAGGATCAAGTGGGACTACAAAGGATCAAGTGGGACATCGTCTGGCTAAGTGAGGTTAGGAGAAAAGGAGATCTCATTGAACTGAAAAGTGGACATCTCTTCTACTATCGTGGGACATCGTCTGGCAGAACTAGTGGTGTTGGATTTATAATAAACAAGAAACTGAAGGATAAAGTTGTAGAAGTTGAAAGTTCCTCTGACAGAGCTGCACGACTCGTTATCCAACTCTCGAAAAGATACCAGGCTCAGATTATTCAAACTTATGCACCCACCACAAGTCATCCTGAAGAAAAAATTTGAAGAATTTTGAGGAAATTCGTCATCTAAATAATAAAGGTAAGCAGCACTTGAAAATAATTATGGGAGATTTTAATGCAAAAATAGGGCAACAGCAACAGAATGAAACTTCAGTAGGTAAATTCAGTCACGGCAACAGAAACCAGCGTGGAAATACTCTCGTTGAGTTTGCAGAGGCAAAAGGGTTTTTCATCTTGAACTCCTTTTTCAAGAAAAAGCCACACAGGAAATGGACATGGAGACATCCAAATGGGACGACAAGTGAAATTGATTTTATGTGTAACAAAAAATTTGTCATGGAAGACTGCAGTGTGCTAAACAAGTTCAACACAGGCAGTGACCATAGATTGGTGAGATGTAAGATGCACCTCAACACTAAACTCGAACGTGGCAAGCTCATAAGACAAACAAAATGTATTGACATAACGGACCTTAAAAAACACCATAATACCTTCAAGTTGGAACTGAAGAACAGATTCTCTGCTGTAGAAGGTCTAACTAACATCAGAAGAAGTGGATATTTCTGAAGTTAACAGAAAAGTAACCAAAGCTCTTATGGAAACAGCAACAAAATTAGCTGGGTCTAAGAACAAGTTGCATGTGAACAAATTATCAGGAAAAACGAAAATGTTGATGCAAAAAAGAAGAGAGATGAGGACAACTAAAGAAGATGTGACTTCCAAAGTGGAATATATAGAGCTATGCAAGACAGTACGAAAAAGTATCACTGAAGACGTAAGGAAATTCAACGTGAACTAGTGAGGAAAGCAATTGAAAACAACCAAAGCCTAAAGATAGCAAAGGGACATCTCAGTAGCGGAAGAAAACAGATTATGGCACTGAGAAAAGATGGTTCTGTAACAAGCAATAGAGGCGAAATTTTGACAAGAGTGAAAGATTTCTACTCCAAGTTATATGAAAGGGATGATGCATGTACCCCAAACATCATGGAAGGTACCAGAGTTCTTCCAGTCCTCCCAGTAGAAGTTGCACATGCAATCAAGAACATGAAGCGGGGAAAAGCTCCAGGAGAAGATGGAATTACTGTAGACATCATACAAGAAGCAAGTGGAGAAATCGAACCAGTACTCGCCCAAATTTTCACTCGATGCCTTAATGAAGGGAAGATTCCTGAGGATTGGAACAACGCTATAATGATCTGCTACATCAAAAAGGTGACATTGAGGATCTCAGGAACTACAGACCTATCAGCCTCCTATCAGTGGTTTATAAAATCTTCACTAAACTTCTTTCACACCATTTGAAGGTAACACTGGACATGGCTCAACCGAGAGAACAAGCTGGATTCAGGAGTGGCTACAGCACAATAGATCATATCCATGTACTGAGAGAACTAATTGAAAGAGCAAGGGAATATGAACTTCCATTGTGCATGGCTTTTATCGATTATGAAAAAGCTTTTGATTCAGTGAAACCATCAGCAGTTACAATGGCTCTGAAATCCTGCGGTATTGAAGATGCATACATTAATATTATTAATAACATCTATGAAAATGCAAGTGCAAAGATTCGGCTGTTTGAAAATACAACACAAATAAAAATTGGAAAGGGAGTGAGACAAGGTGACACCATATAGTGTTCTCCCTAGAGCCTTTTTACTGGGCGGCCCGCCCAGCTAATTTTCTCTGCCGCCCAGCTAAATTTCCTGTAATGAATGTTTTCACAACACACATAATAGTAAGAGTAAAAAACTTACTCCCACATACACCATAAATATTGGTGAAAATGACTGAAATCTGTGTTGAACATGATTTATCAGTAAGTATTTAATAAGTACAGGCATGTTAAGCAAAACAACATCCTTTCTTTTTTTTTGATTAAGGAAGGGGTCGTTTAAAGTACCACCCAGCTAAAATTTCTTGCCACCCAGCTGTAAAAGAACTCTAGGGAGAACACTACCATATCTTCGAATCTCTTTAATGCCACATTGGAAAATGTCTTTCAATCACTGAACTGGGAAAACGAAGGGATAAAGATTAATGGAGATTATCTAACCCACCTTCATTTTGCTGATGACAGTCATTTTTGCAACTACCCCATCAGAGCTGCAGAGTATGATCCAAGAACTTGCTGACAAGAGTAAAGAAGTGGGATTAAAAATGAACTTTCAGAAGACAAAAGTGATGTTCAATGCTTTTACACGAAATGAAGATTTATCGATTGATGGAAGAAAGCTGGAGATAACAGACACGTACGTTTATCTTGGACAGCAGATATCAAGTGAGGGTCACATTCATGAAGAAATTAATCGGCGTACAAAACTTGCCTGGAGAGCTTTTGGAAGAAACAGCATAATTTTCAAGAGCAATATGCCATTATGTCTTAAAAGAAAAGTGTTTGATCAATGCATCCTTCCAGTGCTTACGTATGGTGCAGAGACGTGGACCTTAACTAAAAGAGACATACAAAGGCTGCAGACAACTCAAAGCAGCATGGAGAGGTGCATGCTTGGTGTAACCAGGAGAGATAAGAAGAGGAACTCTTGGATCCGAAAAATGACAAGAGTGGAAGACATCATGATCAGAGCTAAATCCCTGAAATGGCAATGGGCTGGACATACTGCCAGAAGGACAGACCATCGATGGACAGCCGAAATTTTAGATTGGATTCCAAGAGACAGGAAAAGACTCAAAAGAAGACCACATGGGAGATGGGTGGATGAAATTCGAAAGTATGCGGGAGTGACAGGGAGGAGACTGGCACAAGACAGACCGTTGTGGAGGAAACTTGGCGAGACCTTCGTCCAGCAGTGGATTGATAATGGTTGATGATGATGATGATGTATATATATTCTCAAACTATTTATTTTGTGTGACATCGGATGCTCTGATCGTGCAGATATAATAACAGGCACATATGATTGTTTTCAATATATTTTGTATCTAAATGTACTATTATCTTTAATTACCAACAGATCTAGAAATGGTATCTGTTTATTTTCTTTAAAGTGTAGTCAACTGAATTTCAGGGTATATTGCTGAGTACTTATTTTTAAAATTTTTTAGTTCTTGCTTCATCTTTGATAAATACACTCACTGACAGACAATTTAATTTGCTCACCAAGAAGGAAGCATCGGATTGAGCTGAAATTTTATGGACTTAATGATACATATGAATGATACACATGATGGCAAAAACAGAGCTACAGGACAATTACAGAGGGATCTGTGGCACACAGCCCAGTCATCTTAAATAGCGCATCGCATCCCCTCGTGCGGTGATACATGCTGCAATATAATCCGGCATGGAGGCGAACAGACGCCTGATGTCCTGCAGCAGACTGGCCCACACATGTTGGACGGTGTGCTCCAAATCCCAGATAGTGCGGCACTGCTGCGGCTGGCGTTTCAACTGGTCCCACACCTGCTTGATGGGGGACGTGTCCGGGGAGCAGGCAGGCCGTGGAAGTTTCTGGACATGATGTAGGCAGTCCTGGGCAACCCAAGCCATGTGCATGCTGGCATAATCCTGCTGGTATAGCACACCTGTAATCCCGGCCAGGAATGGGAGCACATGGGGTCGTACGTTCTCATCCATATACCGCTGGCCCATCAATGATCCACGTACCACTACTAGAGCTGATCGGCTATCTTAAGCAATGGCTCCCCAGACCAAAATGCCTGCAGTGGGGTAGGTGTGGTGCTCAATAGCGAGGTTGGGATGGTGCAGTTGACCCAGGGACCTCCACACTTGGACACGGTGTTCATCTGTCCCCAAAACGAAGCGTCACTCATCGCTAAACACCATATATCGCCAGTCTGTAGTGTTCCAGGTCGCTCTGGCTTGGCACCACTGAAAACGGAGCTGGCGATGTTCCGGTGTTAATGGCAGCACCCGTAAGGCATGCTGAGATCACAGATTCGCTTCTGCGGGGCATCGGGAAATGGTTCGTAGGCACACACATGGCTGCCAAGTGTCCCGGATTCTGTCCGGTTTTGAAATTTTTTTCCGGGAATCCGATTTTTCTACAAAAAATCTAGTTTTGTGATTTTCTTATTTTTTTCTTTTATTAATTTATTATGTATGTTTTTTTCCCCTCATTAATCTTGTCAGCCATAATTTTTCTCCAGCGTCAATGTGTTGCAAATGTTCAAGATAGAAAAATAATAATTTAATCATCATACCTTGAAGATGTGAAAAAAAGAAGGGAAGGCACTATAAAGGGTTAACCTCATCTTTATTTCTTGAAATATTGAAGGCTGGTACATGCATCACTTGTCATGGCATCTGGACAAACTTAATGTGGTACATATATCAAAAGCTACTGTGACTGTTCTAAACCACAAGACACCATATGTTTACTTATACACTTTCTCTTAGTGTTGCCATATACAGGGTGATTCCTAAAGTTCTAAGTCACCTCAATAACTTGGGAACAAAGGCAGCTAGAGCTATGGAAGTAAGGTATGGTGTAGTAAAACAACCATGCGCTATCAGATGAGTGACTGCAGCACCTCTAGTGGCAAAATGTGGAAGTTAGCACTCCTATCTCGGAAACCATGAGATATACGGGAAAAAGATCAATTAGAAACTTGTAGAGCATCAACGAATTAGTAGAAAACGACATATGGTAGAAACAGCTGTGGTAAGTAGAAGGCCGGGAACGCGAACTTGTGTGAAGCCGGTTCGTGTCGTCACGGTAACAGTCTAGCAGAGAGTAATGTATGCCGTATGTGACCGTATCAGGCACGACGTGGCAATGTATAAAGGATTGTCGGTCAGGAGCTATGTCATTCGTAATGTGAGTATCTGGTAAGGAACAAGCATGGCAGGCTATTTGAATGAACAGTATTGAGAGATGGTACTGCTATATGGAGAATTCAGATGCAATGCAAGGGAAACATCACGCCAGTATGGCTTACGATTCCCGAATCATCCATGGCCGACAGCATGGACCATCAGTCGCACGGTTCAACGGCTATGAGGACAGTGTGGACAATCAGTCGCACGGTTTGACGGCGCGTCCCTGTTCGGGCCGACCCACCGGAATGGGTAGGGATGTGCAACCAGTCGACGATCTGGCATACGTTTTGGCCAACCCCCACACCAGTATGAGGGAAGTCAGTATGGCATGTGGCTTATCACAATCCCATGTGTGGAACATTTTGCATCAGCATGGTGCCCACCCGTACTGTAAGTCAGTATGGCATGTGGCTTATCACAATCCCATGTGTGGAACATTTTGCATCAGCATGGTGCCCACCCGTACTGTACAGTACCACTGCACGTACTGATGCCAGGGGATAACCAACTACTTCTAGTTTGGTGCAATTTTGTAATGAACACCGTAGAAGAAAATGCGGCCTTTCTATCAAACATCCTTTGGACTGACGAGACAGTTCACGCGTGCCGGGGTACAAACAAAACATCCATTACTGGGCAGTTCAGAATCCATTTTTTACACGGGAAATGAAGCATCAGGTGTGCTTGTCGATCAATGTCTGGTGTGGCATCTGGAAAGACAGACTTGTTGGGCTTGTGTTCTATGAGGGCGCATTAAATGGACGAAGATACCTGCAGCTGTTACAAAGCACATTACCTGAGTGGTTATATGATCTGTCCCTGCAAGATGTACGCTCATTATGGATTCAGCATGACGGCGCTCTGGCACATCAACCAACAGCAGTACAGCACTTCCTGTCCTACACTTTCGGGCAACAGATCATTGATTATGTTGGTCCCGTAGCATGGCCTCCACGAATCCTGGATCTAACTCCCATGGGTTTCTTCTGGGGTTACCTAAATAAAGGATCACGTGTACAAGTGGAACCCACGATCTCCGACTGTGTATCGCTGCTGCGTGTGAGAGCATGACACCTGTTATGCTGGTGAACGTACAACGGGAAGTTCTGTCTCGCATTCGAATGTGTATTGTGACAGATAGTGGTCATATTGAACCCTATTTACGTTAAATGCAATGTTATGTAAGTACCGCTGTTGCATTAAATACGACCAATGTACTCCATTTGCATTCATATATACATACATATCACTAAGCTGTTCTGAGATTCAGAGGTTAGCTCCAAAAAGAAATACAAACTACCAGATAATTTTTCTTACTGTTGTCGTATCAAACTTCTCCATTTACAGCGATCTTGACATACAACTCGGGCTTCACTGATATCCATTACACGCCATACACCGTTTAGAAAGTCCAGGTCGATTCCGTGGTGGACCGTCCTCAAGTGTGGTAGGTCCACCATATCCCACACTTGAGTCCGGATATTGATTTCTTTTTGTCATTTTAATCAGGTAAGTACATCAGTGTGGGGTATTCATGCCTGAGTATAGTAAACCTTGTTTCCTTCACGTTTCGAGCCTTCTACTTAACCCAGCCGTTTCTACCATATGTCATTTCCTACTAATTCGTTGATGCTCTACAAATTTCTAATTGATCTCTTTCCCGTATCTCTCATGGTTTCCAAGATAAGAGTGCTAACTTCCACATTTTGCTACTAGGGGTGCTGCAGTCACTCTCATCCGATAGTGCATGGTTGTTTTACTATACCATACCTTACTTCCATAGCTCTAGCTGTCTTTGTTCCAAAGTTATTGAGGTGGCTTAGGACTTTAGGAATCACCCTGTATATTTATTTCTCATTCTTGCAGTTATGGTTAGTACCACAGATGTGTGCGCAGGCAACTGGCCTAAAGTCAACACACACCTGGTTTGACATCTTCTAGGAAGGCAACTAGCGTGACCTAGAATAAATATCAAACCAATATAAGAATATACATATTATAATATACAGAATACACAAAACTATAATTTACATTTTGGCAACACAACGCTGTCTGTGGGAATCTGTAACAAATGGAGAAAAAAAAAAGGTTCTTTTGTTAATCCACGGCACTTAGAAGTGCCAAGTTCGTGTGCCCCTGCGATGATAGCAAGACAGTCGAAGGCTTGGAAAGTCCAAGTACTGGATTATGACGTCACATCCACGGCGCTCGCAGCCAACAAGCACATCGTGCTTGTGCGGAGCTTCATGGGAGTGGAATGGAAAGCTGTTTGTTTGCTAATGCTCAAGTTGAATGCCGGTTCCATACTTTGTTTGATCTTTCAAACGAAACAAGTTGTGTTGCAAGTTATTTCAGTTCACAACACCAGAATGGGGCCTTTTTAAAGAAATACTCCAAAGAATTTGACTTGTAAAACCATTGCGCAAGGGTGGGTTTCATGCATATTGCACTTTGTGTAACACTGATTTTCCTGTTTCTCACGCTGGTCGTGGAGACATTGTCACACATGTTGGAACGAACAAGCACATAAAAAATCATGATAGCGCAAAAAGTGTGTGCAACGTGGATTGTTTTGTTTCAGTGCCGAACGATTTTCAAACGATTCATGCAGAAGTTCTGTTTACCGGATTTTTGTTGGAGCATAACATATCACTAGTGGCAGCTGATCATGTTTCCTGATTGTTCTCAACTATGTTTCTTAACTCCCCAGAAGAGAGTAAAAAGATATGCATGTGGCAGAACATAAAACTTCATTGTTCAAGAAATGGCAAAATATCATTAAAAAAATGTAGTCTGTGCTGTTAAAAGTGGATCATTTTTCTGTCTCAACTGATGGTAGTAATGATGCTGAAAATCAACTGTATCCAATCGTGGTAACTTTGATAATCAGTGCAAGCAAGTGAGATGCACGCTGCTCTCTTTGCCCTGCCTAGAAACCAGTTCAACAGGAGAAAATATTGCCAAACTTGTGTCCGAAGAATTTCAGTATTGTAGTATTCCGTGGATGAACTGTCTTGCCTTATTGTGTGATAACACTCCTGTTATGGTGGGGAGAAAAAATGGTTTCTCTCTGGAAAAAATAGTGTCTCATTCTCTAAAAATGAAACTCATTAACAGGGTTTGTTAATCTTATTTTATACTTTTTATTTTTGTAAATATTTCTTTATTTGTATTAAGTAATTAACTGTAATAAAAAAAATAGAGAAACCTATAATATATAATTTTGTTATTTATAAATTGTAAATACGTGCACATCCGAACGCGCGCTGATGGTTTTTTATTTTGAAAGGTTGGCAGCTCTGCCATTGTGAACACACCTTCTGTTTGAAACCACCGTTTGAACTGTCCCAAATGACATAGTGGATTCTTCCACTAGCAAATGTAAGCTTCAACGACAGTCCACCATTCGCTGCATCAATGTTGGCGACAGCTTCATCTGGCGCAACAACATGCGCCTCGCCCTGCTGCGGAAGATCTTTCATTTTCTCACGCCCTTTTCGAAGCATTCGTGCCCAGTCTGTCGTTGTTGGCTTCACACATTTTGCACCATACACCGCCTGCATTTTGCAATGAATGTCAACTGGTGGACATCCTTCTGCTGTTAGGAACTGAATCATTGCTCGCTGATCCACCTTGGACGGATTCGGGAATCGGAATCACACCGGCCATGTTGTCAACGATCTGCAGCACAAACCACCGATGCGAGGTGAATGAACATTTGCTCGTTTGTCCATTGGTATGGGCTTATCATGTGAGCTGTGACATCATCAGGCTGCCTGTGCGCCGGACCACGTGACACGGCACAAATGGGTTCATTTAATCATGCTTCATATCTACTAAGTAAAATAAAAATGCAACAATAAAACACACAGTGCAGCAAAAAAAAAAAAAAAAAAAAAAAAAAAATAGGTGGGTGATAAAGAATTGGTAAGCTACTTCAGTTATTGAGGTAATTTTTGTCTATATTAATTTTAATAACTAACATATATTATGTGTGGTCATTAAAAAAAATGCAGACCTGGAAAGTGTATAGTAAAGTCTTTACATTAGTCCTGGAAAAAGTTTTTAGACCCTGTTGTACGAACCTTGTTAATTCATATGCAGCCAATGGAATTACTGGGAACTGAATTGTTGGTTTAGATTTCCTAGTGTTTCGACCATTGATTTTACCACTTTCCAAATACTTCCTCTTTTTTGAAGTATTGTGTTAGGTAGCTAGAAAGATATTCCTGTACGAAAGTTAGTTTTTAATTGATAGATTGAGTGTATGAATAAACATTCTGCATTCCCTTCCTCCTTAGGATTAGATGCAAAGCTTTTTCTTCATGGATTGCAAGAAACAAAATTTAAAGGGAAGTTGCACAAGTCAGGAGGAAAATGAAGTCTCTGCTAACAAGGCCCCAATTCTGTCTGAAGGGTGCAAATGTTACAAAAGTAAGGGCCCATATTTCTTTTTTCTTGTTTTTAAGTTTGATATTTTTGTTGAATGAATAATTGTATAGGAAGATTCAATGTTTTTGATATTTTTTAATATGAGAGGGAACTTAGTAATAATTGATGACATGGCTATTCCTAGACTTAATTCTATAAATATCTTCAAATTATGAGTTTTTTCTGTGGAATAAAAGCAATGATATGCCAAATTTTGGGTAGCACCCCTACCCTTCCCTAGGGCTACAACTATAGTAGGTGTTACCATTCGTGAGAAATTTCAACCTTTCAAATCATTTAATGTTGTACCTTCTCTTCTGTTTCCAGTCCTTCTGACAATTTTCTCTTGAAAAAGTGCTGTTGATGTGTCAGAACCTTTACAGTGTCCCAAAGCATTTGAACATATCTGTCCAAACCTGTTTTGCCATATTTTTAATTGCAGCTTTGTTCTGCAAATTTGGTTTTAAGCTGTCTGCCTGTTTCTCTCACATAGCTGAGACCACCCTCACATTTTATGTTGTAGACCATAGCTTCCTGCAAAAAGATGTTTTCTTCTTCTTGCTTTAATTTTGATAGGGAGTTACAAATTTTATTTTGTAATCCTGGAGTTGGTCTGATTAGGAACTTCTCACTAACTTTTAACGTGAAAGTTTTCAAACATTCTTCATATGTTATTTTTTCTTCTTGTCTTTAGATCTACAATATATCAAGGCCTGTTCTCAATGATGAGAAAGTGTCTCTGTTGTTACACAGAAATAATTTGAATTTTGTGTTGCCAAGTTCCTCCATTATATGTTGTTAAATTAAAATCTTGTATATCACACAGATGTCATATAAGATACTAGATTGGCTGTTCACTCTGAACATACGTTTGCACTGTGAGATCCACAGAGCCACATTGAGCGAGTTAAGATATGTTGGACTACGGCATATTACGAAGGCTAGTTTGGACTTGGTTACTGTGTAAATATAGGGGAAAGTTTGCTCAGATATAAATTATATGCTGAAATGGAATTTTAACTGCGCTATCTTATTTACCTTTTTCCCAATGCTGAATAAATATAAATGTTTTTAAAAATTCCACATTTTCCCATTTATCTCACTCTGATACCATGTGAGTTAGAAATTGAATGACTTGCATATTTCCTGCTCTCCCCCTCCCCCTTCTTCCAGCATGAGTCATGGTATTGTGAGGGACAAATTAGAAAGTCTTTGATATTTTTTTTTACATATTTCACTGTTTAAACTACAAATTTCAAAACATTTACACGGAAGGCAAATTTTCATTGTGATTTTGATTTTTCCATTGAGTGGAAATATTGCAATTATTGTAGACAGCATTGCAAACTTGGTATATCTATTGTCCCTGCATGTGACCGTACAAGAAGACCAGTTAAGTGTTTGTGATTTTTGTTTTGTGGTACCAGAATGTTAGTCGGTGACATTTATTGAAAAGTACCTTCTCTGGTGTTATTCTCCCCCCCCACACACCCCACCCGCCCTTTAATAAAAATCAGACTACTATGAGATATTGTATTGCTTTGAGTTGTGCATTTTTTGTGATGTGATTACTTGTAAATTTTATGTTAATCACTAGTTTCTACTGATTTTGTTACCTGCCATTCATTCAAGATTTCATTATGAAATATTTGAAAGTTCTGTAATCATGAAGTCTTTTTATAGATCAAAATGTTGAATTAATCTTAAAGCAGTCCCAGAGTTGTATCAAAATGCAGTTACAGAAATGCAATTCCATTAATGAACTTTCCAAAAATTATAAATAGCATTTTCAATAACTTAATTACACTACAGTTACAGGAAAAAAATTCCATTAATGAACCTTCAAAAATTATAAATAGCATTTTCAACAACTTAATTCAAAAATAGCAGACTTACAAAATACATGAGAATATTTTAATTTTTAATTTAATAATTGACAATGGCAAGAGGAACCTGACAACAAAATTTGTTTTTTTGTGTGTGAACGAAGCCTTTGATGCAGTTCCTATTAAGGGTGTGAAAAATATTTGAAATATTTTGGTACTCTTGATGTAACCATGTTCTCATTTTCAGAGGGCAGCCTTTTTGGAACTTCAAACACTTTAAGAAGATATGAAGTTGATTTGTGAGTCCTCAGGTGAAGTATAAATTTGTCTTGCAAAGATGTGTCACTCAGTGGTTTACACACACACATGCACACTTACCGATTCTTTTTCCGTCTTTATATCTATCTCTGTGATGAAGGAGGATGTTTTAGTAACACTGTTATAATAGCTTTCAATCCAGTATAGCTCGTGTAGGATGAGAAGGTGCAATCATATGTTGCACATTTATATCTGGTTTCACATTGTGAAATTATTGATACTTTTTGTTGCAATTTTGCCCATCATATCTCACTTTGAAGCAAACCAGGCTTATTGAGAGGGGGAGCAGGTTTGTCTCCCCTTATGTTTACATGTACAAAATTTGTACTTTATTCATATTAACAGCATACAGCATTCATATTAATAACTTATTCAATCATTTAATGATTAAATTCAGGAAACATATATGATATTGGCTTTAGAAAACAATTTGCCTGTTAAATTGCATGGAGATGCATGAATGTAATGTATCTAATCTTACCTCGAAGTTGTAAATTAAAAAAATAATAATTTGAGTTTGTGTTGCAAGCTTAAATCAAAATAGGTGAATGTTGAGTCATGTGGCCTGTCTTCCACGTGACTCAATATTTGATGCTGTAGTTGAAGGTATCTGGTCATGAAAATTTCAGAAAAACCTGAGATTTTTATGACCAGGCTGAAAATATGAATGGGATGTAACAGATTTGCATATTTCTCAAAAAAGTAGACTGAGTGATCAGTTTGTTACAGTGTGGTATGTATTATTGAAGTCAGTCAATGATTATTTCAATTGAATTATTTGTGTGTGTGTGTTGTGGTTCCTGTTAGGTCACAATATATATGTTACAAATGCCTTGTTTTTAGTGCTATGAAAGTACATATGCAGTAAAAGAGAGAAAGGATAAATAAATTCATCTTAGTGTAGAGAACCTGAATTATTAGCTAATTTCAAAGATACCAGTGTGAGACACTTATGAAAGTTTCTGTCATTTCCATCCTGCTACTCTCACCAAAGATTTCCTTTCATTTCTATCATATTCTTCCACACTCTCCCTGTTTCAATTTCAATGTTTTAAAGTTATTTCATGTGGAACAAAATGTAACTTAACCTTCCCCCCCATCCAATCCATTTAAACAAGGTGGAAATATGTTGCCCACTGGAAGATGCTGACAAAGAGAGATCATGGAGCAGATTCCAAAGAAAAGCCTGTTAAGAAGACCCAAAATGGTGAAAATCAAAAGCAAATTGTGGAAAATGAAAATGTCAAAAAGGTATTTTTCTTTATTTTTATTGTTTTCTTTTCACATTGTTATTGTATATCTTTCCTGCAGTCAAATCTCCTATAACTGTGTTTGTTTCCATAATACACAGCACTTTCATTGAGCAAAAAGTGGCAGAATCATATTTTAATGAGTTGCTGCTTTTAGGGGTTTTCAGTGTTTGTTGTAGACATTAATGAATTCTTGGATTGTTTTAATAGAAATCAGATCTTTCACTTTAACTTTCTATTTGGGAAAATTAGGCTACATAATTGCTTTTTACTTTAAGTTTCTTTCTACTTTGAAATGGCATTCACCCCTTAAGAGGATCTGATTCACTCTAATTCACCCCCAAAAGTGTTTCACCATGCTTAGACGGGGTTTTGAGATTGACACTGGTCAGTTCATTACAGTTATATACAGTAGTTATTCTAAAAACATACTACAACAAATTTTGTGATGTGACAGGGGACACAATCTTTCTGGATGAGTGTTGCTCTTCACTTTAAAGTTCCCCTAGTGCAGGAAGTGCAGCATTATTCAAAACATTTTTGTACATCTCTTCATTTGTGATAGCATTGATAATAATTCCATTCTACAAGAAACAACCCAGCATCATAACACTTTCCTGATTTTACCATAAAGTAGTCTACAGAAAAGATGCACACAGAAGAATTCTGTGTAATGTACCTGTTGTTTTATTAAAGAAATAAAAGCTTCATAATAGAAATCCAGATTTTGAAAAATAAAATTTTCAGAATGGAATTTAAAAACTCAGGTGCCAGGTGAATATTCTCAGTTGTGATGGTGACAGTGCCTTGGATTTGTCTATTTCTGGTTTAAGTGTCATGCAGGTGTTGCTGAACCTGAATTCTCTGAGTTTTGAGGTTTCATGGCACAAACTCTTAGTTTGACCATAGAGCTCAAAGGATATTATATACTGGGTGTTATATTTTTTGCTGTGGAGATATGGCTCTCCAATAATCTATTGGTGAACCAGTTGATCATACATTGCATGAACTATCAATATTGGGTATGTAAGCAGCAGCTCATTCATGGAAATTCAGTCTGTGTGCAGCACTTGTGCATGCAGTTTTCTTTCCTGTATGTTGTTAGACTTTGTGGGTGATTGTGTGTAGCTTTTCATGTAATAATGCTTAATAACACATGCAACACTAAATCATAATCACTCATGGTTTTTGTACCTGTACTGCATTCGGGCATTTGTTTTTGGCACAGAACACATTAAAAAAAAAAAAAATCTTTGGAACTCTTCCTCATTTACTGCATTTTTTTACTGTCCCAATAAAATGGGGGACAAAGTACGAATTGCAATACAAAGATTTCTAATTGTGTTATCATGGAATGATATCGCTTGAACTTTCCGCATTATGCAGATTTTTTTTGCAAGCATACCAAATTTTTTTTTTCATATCTGTGTTAGACAGATTTCTGCTTTATACAGATACTGAACACATTAACACTGAAGGGACTGAGAAAATTTTCCGCAGTAGACAGATTTCAGACTTGCACAGATTCCGCCTTGCACGGATTTGACTGTACTAATATTTTGTGAAAGCTGTTGGAGGACCTTCACTCAGCATATTTTGGTCAAGTAAATGGTTTCAAGTATAGGTGCAGACTGGAATTTTAGCTGAGTGGCCAGTAAGTCCAAAAAAGTTAGTGGCAAAAAACAACAAGAAAACTGGCTGGTAAGTTAACATCTTAATGGCCAAAAAGAAGTCTCCATCTTAATGGCCAAAAAGAAGTCTCACACAAAGAAAAAAAGAGGGGGGGGGGAAGTGGATTAGTATGAACTTTAATTTAACTGCTATTATTTACATGGATGGCTTTATCTAAAGATAAAATAAGCCATTCACAGTGCAAAATAAAAACCATTTTGTAAATCTTTTTTTTCCTCTTGGTTTACCTAATCCCGAAACATGGATATTATCTTTGGGAATTTTCGTTATATCAGTGAAAACCTCGATGTGTTTGCTAATAAGCCAAAGAATTTGTACTTTTCCCATCTGCAGCAGTTTATGGGCACATCAGTAGGTAAAATCTCTGCACAATATAAGTGATTACTCACCAATTCGAATCAAGTAACCAATAATATTAGTTAAAACGCTTGACATATCGGTGGAAACCTCTGTTTTTTTTTTTTTTTTTTTTTTTTTTTTTTTTTTTTTGTATCTGTTCTGGTAGCGTCAAGGAAATGAACTCGATTTAGCCGCCAAGACATCGACAAAAAACAGCCAATACATGACATAAAAAGGTGATATTCCCTTCCTCTTTACAAGAACGCAACAAAAAGAAATTAATTTACTTTATGTAGAAAATATTCTTTGCAGTTTCAAACATCGGCCATGAAACCTTGATGTTTCTTCGAAGTATCAGCTTCTACAACATCCAGGTTTAAACTTTTTTAGTGCTACATGTAATCAGAGGTGCAGAATATGTCCGAACACGCAAACAAGGTTCGGGGGAAATTAAGGTAGCTCTGCGGAAAATTTTGCCCGCTGGTAAAATAGTGGTAGTAATAATAAAACGAAAAATTGACTTATTAACAACGAATATAGCATGAAAAATAGGAGTAATTTGCTACACGGTAATCATTTTGAAAAATGTGTCGTTATGACCAAGGTTTGTACGGTCCTTAAAATTCCTTAAGAACTCCGTCAGCACATACCGTTCGACATCGTCTGCAGGAGCTTGGACTTGTTGCATGGTGCCCATTGCTCCTATTACCATTGATGTTACACCAACGGTGAGTGTGGCAGCAGTGGGTCGTTGAAGGCTGCACCTAGATTGCGGAATGGCACGATATTGTCTTCTCCGACGAATCCCGCTTCTGCCTGCAACACCACGACGGTCGGATCCGCATGTGGCTGCACCGCAGCGAGAGACTGTATGACGCCTGCATTATGCATCGCCATACCGGTACGTTGCTTGGCGTTATGGTTTGGGGCGCAATTGGATATGACACCCACACCCCTCTGGTACGCATCGGCGGTACACTCAGCAGCCACCGCTACATCTCCGACATTTTGGAGCCTGTAGTCCTCCCTTGCCTACAGAACCTGCCGGCGGCCACGTTTCAACAGAACAATGCGTGCCCGCACGTGGCATGCATCGTGCAACAATTCTTCATGACCCACCAGATGTCACTGCTGCCATGGCTCACTTGTTCTCCCGATATGTCGCCCATGTCTGGTCACTGATCTGCAACCGAGTGGCCCGGCAAGCACCACCCGCAGCTACGCCTGATGAACTGTGGCAACGTGTGGAAGCAGCCTGGACCGACATATACCCCAAATCCACATCCAAAGCCTCTTTCGTTCGATGCCACGGTGTGTTGCGGCCGTTATTGCCAGCCATGTGGGCCACACGAACTATTGATGTCTGCGTGTTCTGCAAGTGCACGGGCCTGTAAGCTCAATCGTTTCATCTTTGTATCTGTTGTTATGTATCCAGTAAATCTGGCTTTGGTATCTCGTGTCCTTCTTGGTGTTGCATTTTGGGTGGCCAGCAGTGTACATCACATAAACCGGTGAGAGTTGAATGACGTTGGAACGTAAAACGCGATCGGCGGAACGCTCGGTTAGTGCACTAAAGTCTAAACCTATTTGTCAAATTTGATGGCCAAGCACAAATATTTAGTCATAAAAACCAAGTTTGAAGTGGCAAAATATGACTAACTATCGCTATTTTCGAACATTGCATCAACTGCAGGTTAAACCTCGTCTGTCATGAACTGTTTCCCGGACGGGAAGTGATCCAAAGTGATCCAGATGACGAAACAGATGCTGGTGTTGGTTCATTTCATTGTTCGTTTAGATTTTTTAGATTTCCTAGTGTTTCAACCATTAATTTTACCACTTTCCAAATACTTCCTCATTTTTGAAGTATTGTGTGTAGCTAAAAATATTTCTGTACAAAAGTTATTGTTTATAATCGAGAAATTGAGTATATGAATAAAAGTTCTGCATTCCTTTCCTCCTTAGGAATAGATTCAAATCTTTCTTTCTTAATGGATTGCAAGAAACAAAATTTAATGGGAAGCTGTGCAAGTCAGGTGGAAAATGAAGTCTCTGCTAACACTGCATATCCAAAGAGCCCATCCCTGTCTGAAGGGTGCAAATGTTACAAAAGTAAGGGCCAGTATTTTTTTTTTCTTGTTTTTAAATTTGATATTTTTGTTGAATGAATAATTGTATAGGAAGTTCCAATGTTTTGAATCATTTTTTAATATGAGAGGAAACTTGGTAATAATAATTGATGACATGGCTATTTTTAGACTTAATGCACTATGAATATCTCCAAATTATCCTTTTTTTCTAAAGAATAAAAGCAGCGATATGTCTAATTTTCAGGTTGCACCCCTACCCTTCCTCAGGACTACAACTATAGTAGGTGTTGCCATTCATGAGAAATTCCAACCTTTCAAATCATCTAATGTTGTACCTAGTGTTCTCCCTAGAATCTTTTTACTGGACGTCTGCCGAGATAATCTTGTCTGCCGCCTGGCTATATTTCCTTTAATGAATGTTTTATTTAATAATGCACATAATGGTAAGAATGGAAAACTTATTCCCACATACACCATAAGTGTTGATGAAAACTGGCTGCAATCTGTGTCACCGCCCTGGTGGTGGAGTGATCTAAGCCCTGGCTTATGACCATTCGTCTGAGAAGGTTCCAAGTTCGAATCCGGGTGAGGCATGGATGTTGTGTTTGTTTTCCCGCACTGGTTCCCTCCCATCCCTGGAACCAGTGGCCTTAAATTAGGGATCCTACTGAGTTGCTCATAGTGGTCAATTAAACCTTCAATCTATAAAAAAAGAAATCTGTGTCAAATATAATTTGTTAGTAGATACTCACTTTTTTATCATTTTTGTGCAATTTTCTAACTTTGTTTACCACATTATGTTACATTAATGTCTAACATGGTAAACAAAATTAGTAAAGGTGTTTACTTATCAAACATCTTTACCACACCACTAAAGGTGTTTGAAAAGTACAGGGTGATCCATTTAAACCAGTACCATGTGATTTACTTATAACTTTTTTATAAATAACAAATTCATACAGTAAGTTGAGAATTATACATGTGGTATTGGAGAATCATTTTATCAAAGCAAATGTTGGAATTGTACTCCATTTTCTTGTAAACACAGTTGAACACGCCGCACCATAATCAGTGATGTCTCGTGTAGAGTACGAGCAGTAACATTGTCAATTTCAGTCGTGATTGTTTCACGCAATGCACCCAATGTTTTTGGATGGGTTTTGTAAACTCTATCCTTTAAGTAGCCCTGTAAAAAAAAGTCGGGAAGTTAAGTCCGGAGATCGGGGAGGCCATATGTTTTTTGAAATTAATCTGTCATCATCAGCTGATGGATTACGTGCACTTTAAATGGTCGAATATTCGCTTTTTTTGCTGCCTTTTGACAAGTTCCGTATGAATATCCTGTCTGTTGGCTTAATCTATGCAACGATTTCGTCAGATTGAAGTAAACGTTGCCGAACATCGTCCACACGCGTTTGGGGCATCGGAGGGTGATGTCTACCGCCACCGCTGAGAAGAGAACCGGTTTGCTGCAGTTTTTTTGCCATCGGCAGATTTGTTGACTTGCTTGCCACTTTTCAAACTCTCTTCGAAATGCTCGTTGCGAAGAGAACCGGTTGAGAAGAGAACCGGTTTGCTGCAGTTTTTGCCATCGGCAGATTTGTTGACTTGCTTGCCACTTTTCAAACTCTCTTCGAAATGCTCGTTGCGTTTTGATGACAGAATTGGTTACCCAATACGATTTCACTAAAAAAAAACACTGCATGTTTCCGAATGCACGCAAGTGAATGACAACGCAACAACAAACAAATCACGAGCTGAGTTACGGTTAACAATCTTCTTCACAGTGGCGGTTTTCATTCTCCAGGAGTTGCTGCTTCTATTGAAAAAAGAAGTTCCTTGCGTGATCCCTTGCAAAAATATAAGGTTTTTTCAGGGTACTGGTTTAAATGGATCACCCTGTATAATAATGTTAAGCAAAACATTTTTTTTTTTTTTTCGATTAGAGAAGGAGCCGTTAAAAGTACCACCCTGCTAAAATTTCTTGCTGCCCAGCTGTTAAAAAAATCTAGGGAGAACATTAGTTGTACCTTTTTTTCTCTATTTCCAGTCCTTCTGACAATTTTCTCTTGGAAAAAGTGCTGTTGATGTGTCAACTTCTACAGAGTCCCAAATCACTTGTCCTGTATTTTGAAGATGTCTGTCCAAAACCTGTTTTGTTTGTCAAATTTTTAATTGCAGCTAATCTGGCCTTAAGCTGTCTGCCTATTTCTCCCACATAGCTGAGACCGCACTCACATTTTATGTTGTAGCCCACACTTTCCTGTAAGAGGATGTTTTCTTCTTTTTGCTTTAATTTTGGAAGGTAGTTACTAATTTTATTTTGTCATGCTGGAGCCAGTCTGATTATGAACTTCTCACTAATATGACCCTGCCTCCAATTTGTAAAAAGTCCATAATTAGATTTGGTAGAGTGATAAAATTTCTTAAGTAGGTTTAATTAAAACTTTACAAAAATTAAAAATAAAATGTAGACTGTACTTGGAATTTAAGTTCTAAATGTTCTTCGTATGTTATGAGTTCTTTTCTGCTTGCCTCAATTATTATATGATTGGTTTCTCAATTATTATATGATTGCCAGTTAAATTAATCTTGTGGATCACATAAATGTCATATAAGATACTAGATTGGATGTTTGCTCTGTTGAACATATGCTTGTGCTGTGAGATCCACGGAGCCACATTGACCGGGCGAAGATGTTGGAGTAGGGCATGTTGCAAAGGGTAGTTTGGACTTGGTTATCGAGTAAATCAAGATGGAAGCTTGCTCAGATATAAATCATACTCTGAGAGATGGAAATATAATTGCACTACCTTATTTCCCTTTTTCTGAATGATGAAAAAATATAAATGTTTGGAAAGGCATAAGTTAACAAGATAAATTTAAAGCTGGTGGTGTTTGCAGATATGGAAAAAATGACATTGTTAAAGATGGTAATGCAGCAAATATTTAAAATAATGAAAAAGCAAATAATAAAATCAGTCTGTAGGTATTAAATCCAGGAAACTTGATTTCAACCCAAAGAATGGCTTCCACATGCTTTACATAGGAAAAGCTGAAATGTATATCTTTTCTTTGCTTGCTGTTGTTACCTATGTCATTCTGATTTATTTATGTTTGTGTAAAAGTGTTATTTTTTTTTTTTTTTTATTATTTCACCTTGTTATACATGAAGGAAATTTGTTTACATTTGAAAATATTTATTAGGGCAAACATGGAACCAAATGAATTAAATGTAAGCATTCATTAAAGAGAAACCTCAAAATTCTGTTATCTCACAATCGGAAAAGCAAATGTTGAAAGTGGTCGCCATTAGCATCAAGGCATGTCTGCACACACCTCTCCACGTTTCGGAAGGTATTCACCAACACAGTCTCAATTTCCTGCCAAATGTTTTCCTGCAGTTCCATGAGAGTCCATGGCTTGTTGCGATACACTTTCCATTTCAACATGCCCCCGTAGGAAGAAATTCGGTGGGGTAAGATCAGGTGACCTTAGTGGCCAAAAAAAAAAAAAGACCTTAGAAAGGACACCATCTTCAAAAAAGGAAACAATTTCAGCCATGCTGACATTGGAGGTATGTCAGGTGACACCATCCTACTGAAAATAACCACTATAGAGTTCCATGTTGTTAAACTGATTCACAAACTCACTGAAGATGTCCACATAGACCACAGTATCCACTGTTGTATGAGGAAAATTGAGCCAATAATGCGGTGCTGTGACAGAGCACACCACACCCCAATCTTTTCATCATGAAGAGGTGTCTCATGGTGGCGGCGGAACCACCAGGGCCCGAGCCCGGTCAGTAATTTCAGCCAAGATTTTTATTTTTTAGTTTTTATTTGGCATATGTGCAATTTTTTTGATGTGACTTAAAAAGTTCCTCTAGATAAGTGGTTGGGTGGTCCTAATTCCCAACAAAGCTACTTATGCATTGTTTTTCTTATGTTTGCTTCTGGAAGTGGAAGGTAGAGGATGCCCCACGATTCGAGATTTCAGGCCGGGTCAGCGAACTTAACTTTCTGCCACCCCTGGTGTCTCGTGCACAATGTTAGGATTCTCCCTAGCCCCAATACGGCTATTCTGGTTATTGATGTGCCCACTTAGGTGGAACCACACCTCGTTGAAGAACCATGTGTAGTCCAATATTCCCAGATGTGCATTGACAAACTGCTGGAAACAATGACAGTAATTCAGTCTCTTCTGTTTGTCGGGAGGTTTCAATTCTGGCACAGCAGTAACTTGATATGTATGCAGCTTGTTGACATTTGCTTGTGGAAACCCCCATCTCTTGTGATAGTTTATGCAAGGACTTCTGTGGGAGGCCAGCAGTCTGTTTTTCACTTCCTGCATTGTGTCTTCTGGCAGTTTTTGGATGTCCTCCTTCATGGACATCCAACAATGTTCCTGTGGTTTCCAGTTTCTTCACCAGATACTGAATAGAGGATTTTGCCAGTGATTTCCAAACTCCAAACTGTGCAATAAATTATCTTTGGCACTCCTTTCTCGATGCAGTTTTCTAGTACGTGTGGACAATAAACACGTGCTGTTTCACTGTGTACCGGTTCATATTGTAATTCCTTGTAACAAAGGCATGATGACTGTTGACGATCCTGTAACAACAGCACATTCAAATGTGTCACACCAACTGCCGAGGACAATGAACATGCGATCAGCCTTCACCTAACGCAGGCGCGACACACTGGCTAGAGAGCCGTGTTGCTACTCTCTAGCCCATGTGCTTGTGGACCTACCTTGGTGTATGAGAAGCTTAACATACACCAAGGTAGGTCTGTGTCAAATTTCACTGAATCACATCCATTAGTTTGCAAGTTATAAGGGGAAATCATGAGCAGAGTGAGTGAAACACTGTACCAAACATTGTTTCCCTATATGTGCTCAGTGTATCTTTACAGTCAGCGTGATTAATTCTTAATTTTGTGCGCAAAATGCAGGGCAAGAAAGTGTCCTCAACAAATCTTGCCTGGATAAAAAGACTGTGAGGAGTGGCTACTGCATCATGATAGTTTTAAAGCCAAATGCACACTGTAGTAAGGTTTTCAATATATCGAAAATGGGAAAAGCCACAGTCAAAATGTATACAAAAGGTGTGTTTTTTCATTTTTATTTTTTTTGGGGCAGCATGGCACATATTGACAGATATGAAACAAATGCTAAACTACTGTAGTGTTTTGTGGTGTGATATTGATGGAAATAAAGACTTTAAAGCGAGTATGGCTTCTTTGCCAGATACGTTCTGCTGAGGCAAAACTCATTTGAAATAAACTATAATCAAAAGGTGACATTCTTGTGTAAGCTCATTGTCATCGTGCCATTAAAAACTCCTAAAATTTTATTTTTGAAACTGAGTATGAACCCTGGCAGTGGTTTGACTTTGCTTCATCTGGCTAAAATGGAGTATAAATAATTGTGGCATCATTGGCATTCTGGTGGTCATAGATTTTGGAGAGTTGTTTCCACACATTTGACAGAAATGCAGTTGGGGCCATGGCAGGATGTGAAGGGAAAAGAGAAACATGCATACGCAGGGCGCAATTTCAACCGGTAGTTAACAGCAATTTGTAGCAAGCAAATGCATTTTTCTAGTGATAAAAAGTGGTTCTAGCAAAAGTTGCAAGTGGAACTGCATTGCATGTGTGGAGTAAAGGTCTGCGTTGTGGATAAAAACATGGCGGCGGCACGTGCTAGGAAAAAAATTGGCAGCCGCACATTTCTTCCCCAAAACTTGAATGACTAACTGTAACTCACTCCTGGGATGAAGCTAGGAGGCGTTGCCAAGACAGAATTTTTTTCTCTCCACCCACCACCCCCCTTCCTCCGGACACACATGGTAAACCATAACAAATTAGGCATATTATGCCTCGCATTCGCCTCCTTTATCCAAAAGGTGGCAAATATTTTACTTTTTCTGGAAGTAAGACATTTCAACTCTGGAAGCATTAATTCTCCCCTGCTTCCAACCCTGTCTATACCCATCTTGCCAGAATCGCATCTGCTTGTTCACTGTTTCAGTAGGAATAAAAATGAAAATTTTATTTTCTCTAAAATTAAAGAAAATTATGCAAATTTTTTAAGAAAAACAGATTCTCCAAATTTCGCCAAAATCCATCGATAACTTTTAAAGCAACACCTATTTTTTATATTAAGAAATCTGTATTCTTCTACCTTAATAATAATAAAAAAAAATTCAGAGTTAATTTTCAAAGTTATCAATGCATTTTGGTGAAATCTGTGGTATTTTCTTTTCTCAGCAAATCACAATATCTGCAAAAATATTGCATAAGTTGCTTAACTTTTCGGGAAAATAAGTTTTCGCATTTTAATTCCCAATGGAGGAGGTCCACAAGTTTTCGTTACTAGGAGTTAGCGATCGCCTGAAATATGCCAGCCCAAGGCGTGGGAATACGGCAAAAAGTGGATGGGATGTGGACGTTGCCAGGCGCCATTCACGTGTTTTCTTATTTTAAACGGAAATCTGCAATTTTGATGTTTTAAAAAAAGAGGAGGAAAACTTTCACCCAGGCTGTAGCTTTACAATCATACTACAGTACTCTCAAAACTTCCTGGAAGTAATACTTTTCTTTCATTTTTATGCTGCCATGGTGGTGCCAAGCCAATTAAATGAAAACTTGTCATCACGGATGCTTTATTTTTTCAACACGATGTGCTTGCAAGATGCCACAGCTACCTATTGTTTTGATCCTTTGTTGAATGAATTGTGCCGTTTTGTTTTAGGTTTTTAAGAAAACTTTATGGGTAAACGTGTTTTAATGTAGGTATGGATCAGAGAACTTACATTAAATGTGACAGCTACAGGATGAAATCAAAATTTGCAATGATTAACTAATGGAGGGGGACATGTTAAAGTTTCTTTTGTATGATGTTAATAAACTTTCGCTAGTAGATAATGAAATTTGCTAGTAAAAAATGTCACTAGCAAATGTTGCTACTGCTATAAAAAATAAATAAATAAATAAATCATGGCCTGCACTTAATTTACGTAAGAGTTATATTTTGCATAAGAGCTTTAGAACTGTGTTTAGTTCTGCTAGATTCTTCCAATATCAACAATTTGGAATCTATAGATCATCTTCATGATCTGGAAATCTGTACTCTTTCGAACTAAATACTACGTTCGTGAATCTGGTAACAAGTTTTTAATTTTCAGAAGAAATACAATTTGAGATTTAATCCAGAAAATTCTGTAGTTAAACATTTCACATATAACCCACTAATGCACCAACTACAGCAGCTGCAATAAATATTGCAACAGCAGAAATAGCTGGAGTAGTAGCTCCTGTAATGTTGAAAATCTGGCAAAAAATTTACTGTCAGTTTCTATCCAAACTGACTGAAGGACTAAAGACATAGTTTGAAAGCTTCTGTGCAAAATATAACTTAAATGTGTTGCTCTTTTCCCTTTGCATCCTTTATTTGTTAAGAGTTGCTGCCCAATTCCCTCATTGATGCTATGTTGTTGAGTTACGATATATGTATGGGAAGCTTCAAAAATATCAAGCTTGTTAGTTAAATTAGGTTTATCAGTAAGTTGAGCATTTCCAAATTGAAATTTATGGTTATTTTCATAATTTTGAGCAATAGATGACTTCTCTTTAATTCACAGTTCCTTATCCAAATAGAAATGTAAGGCCCTATGGTCTCCCTATAGAAGCCTGCATTCACATGAGACCTGCTAAATCCCCCAGGAGTTTGGGGCATAGTTTTTTGATCCATAAAATTCTATTTTGTGTATGGCTTGAAAATAACTTTGAAATAAATACTTCTGAAAATTTTGAAGCAAATCTGAGAAGTGAATGGGATGTCAGCTCCAATTCTCTCCTTTGTACTGGGCAGACTGTGTGAGTGTGGTGTGTGTTTGTTTCCTAAATTTGCAAACAGCATTATCTAAAATGATAGGGCTATATCCTTAGAGTGCTACAGTATTTTAAGGCTAATTGCCCTGCTTTTTCTCAGTTCGTTTCTTCTGCTGTTCTGCAGATTTTCACCAGGGCTGTATGGAATCTTGAAATCAGACCATGGTAGGTCAAGACTTCCTCAAGCTGCCAGAACATAAGTAAATGTGGTTGAACTTTTTGCAGAAAATATCATTCATGTAACATTCTACTGAAATGTAACTTAGTTTTAATACATCAAATAAATTAGTTTTATAATTTTTATTATTTTATTAGAAGAAGAATTGTTTAAAAGTTGTGCAGTTGGTTTCCAAAAACTTTAAAATGTTTTACTTTTTTATTCAGATCTATTATCAGCTAGATTTTACTGTGGTACTGAATATCATTGTCTGCGGCCAAAACAGTAGTACTGGTATTAACATGAGGAAGATATTCAGGCTGTTTGTTCAGGCTTACAATTATTGCTTAATGTTTATTCCACATGTATCATTAAACTGTCTTACATTTGTTAATTTTTCTATATTATACTGTCATTTATATTAAACCTAAAATCTGATGTGCAAAATCTTTTTTTTTTATTGTTGTTGTAGGCTTATCTCTGCATCAAATGTCAAAGTATTGTATCCCCTGTCCTTGAAAACCCCAATATACCAGCACAGCTAATCAAAGAATTTCATCAAGACTGGGTTTGTTGAACATGCAATATGCGGACTGAGTTTGTCGAACATCCATATGTCTTTCGTGCTTTTGTTACTGAATTGGCTTCAATTATTGTGGCAGTTCAAGTTAGGATAGAACATTTTTACATTACATACCACTAAGCTGTTCTGAGATTCAGAGGTTAGCTCCACATAGAAATACAAACTACCAGATAATTTTAGTTAGGATAGAAGATGAGCCCAAATATTAACTTATCATTTGTGCATTGTGTATAAGAAATGCATTTGCACTTTTTGTTTTCTGCAGTCTGTTTCATTTCTTGCAAGACAGGGTAGGGTGTGTCTTTTGTACATTAATGTAAATAAAACATATTTTTATATTATATTCAGAGTTATGTTTATATTTTTGTAAGAAGAGCTCATCACTTGAATGTGGTTAATCAATTTTTCAAGTTTATTTTATGATTATTGTAGTTTCCACGATTCATCGTATTGATTTCAACCTTTGGGTCCGAAATCCTTTTTTGTTTATGCCCTGTCAGATTCAGTGTAGAACTGTTCTTTTACCATAAGAAATCTGGGCTAATTTTTTCTAAAATGCAGCCAAATTAATTTTATAGAGCAGTACACTAATTCGTATTCTTGACGGACACTTATTATTATTTAAAAACCTGATCAGCACAACTTGCATTCTTGACCTCTGCCCCATAAAGTCTTGTATGTTAAATACAGTGGTGTATGCCATTCCTATGACTGAGCCTTGGTTTGGGGGTTGTTACAGACACAACCCCCAGCTTTTATCCCCTGTAACAACAACAGTCTTGCAAGAGAGGCATGTGTGCTTTTTCAAGCATTCTATTTGATTGTCTGTTAACTTGTGAAACATAGTTCAGAGAGACTCGTGGAACTCCTTGTTTTTGTGTCACAATGCTGCAGACATGGGACACACAATTCAGTGGTAGAATTTTGAAAATCCCAACACTGGTCCTGCAGAGCAGTATATACCAGAAGTTGGTGGCCTGTCTCCTATTTTTACTGGTGTGCAAATAACACAAACATTAATGCATTTAAAGTAATTAAATGTAATACAAATATTTTTACACTGATTAAAATTTGTATACCCAGTAATTATCACAAAGTTACATTTAAGTTTAGTTAGTATTTTGAAAGGTGTAAGGCTTAATACTAAGGGTTTTTTTAGTCTTTATTCACCTGATGAGGTTCATAGTGACACTGCCATAAGTAGACCAGCTGCCCCAGTGGTGCAATGGTCTAAGCACTGGCTTCTGAACATCCATCCAATATGGGATCTGGGTTTGAATCCTGTGTAAGGAACACATGGATGGTGTGTTTTTCTTATGACACTGGCTCTCTCCTTTCCCTGGAACTAGTGACCCTAAATTAGGAATATGCAACTGCTTATATACATGGTTGTATTAGAATAATATGACCATTTACCTAATACTGTGAATAACCACCCTCTGCTGGGATGGGATGGTGTGGCAAGGACGCAATGAGGCTCTGGTAGGTTGCCCAAGGAACACGTGCCCATTCGTACTGCAGCAGAGCACGTAGGTCTCGTAGATGACATGGTTGTGGGTAGGTATGCCGAACCTGTCGGTCCAAATAGTCCCACGACTGCTCTATAGGAATGAGATTGGGCCATATTGCTGGCCAAGGGAGAACAGAAACATTGCTGTTGTGTTCCTGGAACCAATCACACATTCCCTTAGAAACATGACGGGGTTCATTGTCCAGTTGGTAGACACCATCATCACCAGGGTAAATGTCCAACATGAAGGGATGCATGCAGTCAGTGAGGATGGACAGCTAGCCATTGGTGTTCAGGGACCCATGCAGTGGTACCAGCAGTCCCAGGTGATACCAGGAAAACATACCGCAGACATGCACACTGCCACCGCCAGCCTGTAGTTGACCAACAAGCGTGTCCAGATGTTGATTCTTGGGTGACGCAGTATCCGTCACTTCTGTGGAGTATAAACCTTGATTCGTTGGAAAAGGCAACCTTTTCTCAGTTTTCCACCGCCCAATGACAGTAGTCCTATGCGAACTGCAAGGCTTCGTTGCCGATGGACCTGGGTTAACATAGATGCCTTGACGTAGTGTTGATTCCAAAGATCCATGGTAACAGGGTTTGCTCTATTGTTAGCTGGGACACGTATCTGAGTGCCCCAGTGTTCACTTGTGTGGTTAATTGTTGCACGTCAATCACCCTTTACCAGTTGACAGTGGCAACTTTCTCCTGGGGTTGATGGCCTATGGGGCTCTGTAGTTATGTCGGGAGGTAATCCGTGTGCCAGTAGTCCATTCTTGGCACATCCTTGCTACAGTACCTCACAAATAGCCCACAAAGTCTGCTGTTTCTGAGGTGCTTCCACCCTTGGAACAGTAGCTGATGATCATTCCTTTTTAAACATCCATCAAATTACTACCTCTGCTCGTTGTGCTCATGTTACACTCTATGGCTCATCTGTTCTGGCCAGTCACTTATATCCATGTGTTCGACTTTGTCATGTGCACTCTGACGTACCTGGGCAGGTACACACTGATTCAGGGGCTGGTCATTATTCTGATACGACTGTGTATAGCCCATCATGTTGCTCATGGTTGTTGTTAACCCCTCCCCCCAAAAGTGGATCAAATTGTGCAATCTCTGGGGGTACCCTCAAGTCAAAGTCGTGTTCAGTTTATTTCACCAGTCTGATTTCATTTAATCTTTATGTGATCCTCTGTTGTGTTGCAGAATTATGCACATGCCATGGTGATGTCAATTTTGAAGTTACTTCCAGTAATAAATGCTGACTGTTCATCAGCAAGTTTAGGATTTTTACTGTGTTTAGTCTGCTTCAGAATTGTACTGTAACCAACTTAAGCCTTCACCCACTGCTATTAGAATGCATGTGACTGCCAATTGCAATGTTTTCCATTGTGGACACTTCTGCATTCACATTCTTTTTTGAGGGAAGGGGGGTGTGCTTTAAAGCCACATGTTAATGAAATCTAATTGATTAATATTCACAAACTCAAATGGGTTGCTGGTTTTTAGACCAATACTTCCATACTTCCCAGTCTGCCACACACACAATTCCCTTTCCAAGATTCTTTGCACTGAAGTGAGTTACTGAATCCTCACAATCATTTCCACAGTACAACAGAGATTGTTACCAATGCATTTGACTGACTGCCAAATCTGAGCTTTTTGTGGTTATCTGGGCTGCTTATCTTTAAATACTTTATTAGGGATTCCCCTCACCTGATACAGAGGGTGAGTCAAAATTTTGCAATATTTGAATCACTTTGTCTTCATACATACCTTTATGATGAAAGCTAACTAGCATTCAAAGTATAGGCCATTGTGTTGCACAGTCTTTAGCCATCTGTCTGCCAGTTCTTTGATTCCACGGTGGTACTAGTTCTTGTCCTTCAAAGTGAACTCCTTCACCCCAGCTGCCACCTCCTCATGT
Source organism: Macrothele yani (assembly GCA_039090855.1). NCBI lineage: Eukaryota > Metazoa > Arthropoda > Arachnida > Araneae > Macrothelidae > Macrothele > Macrothele yani. Next base: position 155,919,050 of record CM077011.1, read on the forward strand.
TTGTTGAAGTGCAGCGCATGAAAGAAGTGGGCCGTGAACCGTAACAAGTAATAATCCGATGGGGCAAAGTCCAGACTATATGCTGGGTGTGGGATCAGTTCAGTGTCCTCACGTTCCTGGAGTTTTGCCCAGGTTGTTCGCGTGGTATGAGACCGAGCGTTGTCCTGCTGTAGGAGAACGAGCTTTCTGTTCACCAGTGCAGGGTACTTCTCCTCCAAAACGGCCTACATCCACTCCAGCTGTTTAGAGTAGAGGTTAGCGTTGATGGTCCAACAATCTGAAACAAATTCATGATAGATTATGCCCTTGAAATTCCACCAGATGCAGATCAGTACCTTGTGCTGGAAGTGCCCACGTTTGGCAACAGGCTCAGGAAGCTGGCCTGGGCTCAACAGCTGCCGTGTGTTAGGATTACGGAAATAGACCCACTTTTTGTCGCATGTAACAATCCTCTTAATGAAACTTACATCACACTGGTTATCTAGGAGTTTCTTGCACACTTCCACTCAGCAGTTTGCTTCAGCTGGCATCAGTTCACGAGGGACAATGCGGCAACTCCTGTAGACCTTGCGGAGGTCCTGAATGTGACAAATCATGGTGGTATGTGATATGCCCAGCTCGCCTGATAATCTCAGAGTGCTGGTTGTCGGATTTTCGTCTGTGGCCTGGTGCACGACCTCTGAATCCACTGTTCACAACCTACCCGATCTTGTCCGATTGCCAAGGTGTGTTTAAAGCATACCAAGAATGATCACAAAATGGGGAAATAACCAACTGGTAACACCACTAAAGAGCAATGAAGGGTGGATTCCAGAAATGGTGTTTGTACACCTCTTACAGGACCCTGAAGTATTCAGAGATTTTCCTAATTCAGTGACCACTTGGTGTATTAACAAGAAACTGAATGGCAAACTTAAATTTTTTTTTTGATCACCTGATGTATATTGTGAAGTCTATAAACAACCATGGCAAGCTATCGCAATTCCAGAAATTTCTAAAACAGTCGTGGGAAAAAATGGACGTATCTTACACTGAATTGTGCTGACTACTTTTTGCAATTTTTTTATATCACGTTGGAAGTAAGTAACAGAAGTTTCAAAGCAATATAATATTGTCTATAGTGGACTGTAAATTTCTTAAATTCAGCTGAAACTTGATGTTTTTCTTGGTTTACAATATTGGATAAATGAGCTGATTAATTCATCTTGTCAGCTCTGCCTTATGTTTCCAATGGTAAAACTTCTTTATATATTTTCTTCGCAATTAATGTATTCCCAAGGATGAAAATTTGCACATTGATAAAACTATAAGTTATAGCATGTGATACTTAATATTTTGCTAAAACATAACCATAATTAAGCAATCCAACATTTTTTTGTCTACTGACGCCATCAGTGTACAGGTCGCGCCATCTATTAACAGGTCTGAACATTACTCCAACAAAAATGATATGTTTTAGTAAGTATTAAGTATCCCGTGCTATAACTTAAAGTTAATTTTATCGATGTGCAAATTTTCACCCTTGAAGAATACATTAATTGCGAAGAAAATATGTAAAGAAGTTTTACCATTGGAAACATAAGGCAGAGATTTTAAGTGGAACCACCTTATTTGGTGAGATTGAATTACACAAAAGCAATCTTTCAGGGGGTGTAATTTTTTATTAAAATGAAGTGTATAATATGATATGTTTACAACGAGCAATTTTCCATTGCCCGATCATTGCACTTGAAAGATGCAGCTTAGCAAAGGGATTACTAAGCCGTTTGAAGTTTGAGAAAATTGTAAATTACAGCAAAAAAGTTTATAGTAGAATATTAAACTGTTATTAGAATATTATAACAACATATATATACAAGAAAATGGCACGTCAGCATTTGATTGTAGCAGTTTCCTTCATTATATGTTTCTTCAAACTAATTAGCTTAGAATATTATGTAATAACAGATATCAGTGCAGGCTTCCTGTTTTTCTGGATAAACAGCCAAAGTAATCTTATTCCAGTTAGGATTGTCTGAAAGCCAGAAGATGTAATTAATAAGATTTCATATTGCACTAGAACAAAAGAAAATCAATAATTTTTTTCAAATTTTGCACAGTATCTGTGAATTAATGATAGAATTTTTTAAATGTGATCATAAAAAAAATTGCAATTTCAGACTTTCCAAGTTCTTTTCAGAAATCATTTCTGAATCACTTGATGCAATTATTTATTTTGCACGATCAATCACACAAATAAATTAAAAAACAAAACAAAAAAACTATTCCACATGTTTTCCTAATGTACTGTAATTTTCAGGTGAAGAGCATTAATTTAGTTCTAAGGAGAAGCAACCCCATACTTTTTTAGACTGCTGTCTTGACGAAGGAATTCGTATTTTCTTTACATTAGAAAACTTGTGTTCGCAAGACACCCAACTTCATGATCCCATTGTTTAGTCTTGTGAACCTGCAGTATGAACATTAAATTAAGACACCAGCACGCTCTCTTTCTTATCATCATTATCAATCTACTGCTGGATGAAGGTATCACCAAGTTTTTTTCCACAGCGGTCTCTTGTGACAGTCTCCACCATGTCACTTCCGCATGTTTTCAAATTTCGTCCATCCGTCTCCAATGTGGTCTTCTGGGTCTTTTCCTGCCCCTTGGAATGCAGTCGAATTTCAGTTGTTGATTGGTGATCTGTTCTTCTGGCAACATGTCCAGCCCATTGCAATTTCAAGGATTTTACTCTGATCATGATGTCTTCCACTCTTGTGATTTTCCTTATCTATGAATTGTTATCTCTCCTGGTTACACCTCCATGCTTCTTTGTCTGCAGTTTTTGTATGTCTTTTTTAGTTAAGGCCCATGTCTCTCCTCCATACGTAAGCACTGGAAGTATGCATTGATTAAACACTTCTCTTTTAAGACATACACCAATTAGCCATTACATTATGACCACCTACCTAAGCTGTAGGACCCCCTTTAGCCCGCAAAACAGTGCCCACTTGGCGATGCATCGATTCAGTGAGGTGGCGATAGGTATCCTGGGGTATCTGGTACCATAATGTCAACAGCAGGTCCTCCAGTTCCCGTACATTTTGGGGTGGTGGTGATGTAGCTCGAACTCCACTTTTCCAAGTCAAACCACAAATGTTTGATTGGGTTAACGTCAGGTAAATTGGGAGACCAGGGTATTAACAGAAATTCACTAGCATGTTCCTTGAACCACTCCTTTACGATTATGGCAGTGTGGCATGGCACATTAATCTGTTGGTAATGGCCATCACCAGCAGGGACACACAGTTGCCATGAATGGGTTAACTTAGTCCTCAACAGTGTTCAGATACCCGACAGGTGTCAGGGATTGTTATTAGGATAATGGGGCCTAAAGTGTCACAAGAAAACATCGCCCACAGCCTGTTTCCGTCCAACAGCTCATCCAGGTGCCTCCGCTGGTAATCGTCGTATCCGCGCTCTGCCATCTACGCGATGCACCCGAAATCTTGATTCGTCAGACCAGGCCATTTCCAATCATCCACGGTCCAATCTCGACGATCTTGGGCCCATTTCATGCATTTTTGGCGATGACATGCAGTGATCATAAGGACCCGGCTAGGTCTTCAGCTGCGCAGAATGCTGCGATGAACTGTGTGTTGTGACACATTGCCCTTATCACCACTGTTGTGGCTGCGGGTGATTTGTCGCACTGTGGACCTGCGATTGCTGTGAACAATGAGCGAGAGTCTCCGCTCTCCTGGCATCGATGAGCTGCGGATGACACGGCTGGATGACGGGTCACCGTTTGGCCATCTGTGCACCAATTTTGATACGTACTCACTACAGAGCACGTGAACAAGCCGCACTGTTTCAGAGGCGTCGTGCCATCACAATTTGTCCTTTATTAATCTCCGATAAATTGGTAGCGTTTCCCCATTCTGACTCCGAACACTCTACCAATCCAAAGCCGGTCCTCGGGTTGTATATATACACTGCTCTGTGAACTTGTGCCACCGTTTGCTCTGCAGGCACGCTCATTTCTCTAGGTGGAATGGCTTATCAGTGTAATGACATATTGCTCTTAAAAATTGTTCTGTTTCTTCCAAAAGTTCCCCAACCAAGTTTCATACCTAGATTAATTTCTTCATAAGTGTGACCTCTTTGCGTGATATCTACTGTCCAAGATAAATGTAGGTATTGGTTATCTCCAGCTTTCCCCCATCAATTGATAAATCTTCATTTCTTGTAAAAACATTATACATCAGTTTTGTCTTCTGAAAGTTTATTTTTAATCCCACATCTTTACCCTTGTCAGCAAGTTCCTGGATCACACTCTGCAGCTCTGAAGGGGCAGTTGCAAAAATGACTACATCATCTCTTTCATATAAAACACAATATTTCCCATTTTTCCATACATGATAATTAAAAAAAGAAAAATCTCTTTGCTCTGCTTTTCTTTCCAGCCAATCACAAAATTGTCAGCAATGCTGAGCCCAGAAAAAAAGTGCTGTAGAACGGTGCACTTTGCAAAAATATTGTAACACTCATGAAATGTTATCAACGTATAACTTCTCCATTCAGGGAAAGATTGATCTACACTGCTGGCCACCCAAAATGCAACACTAAGAAGGAAGCATTCGATTGGCCTGAAATTCGCACCGTGCGTCGCCCTCGAGAGGACATGCAAACGATTAGCATTGCAGGGCATATGCAAATCATGTGCACCCTGCGCGCCACCGAGAAGCACAGAAGGCGGGGTGTAAGTAGTGGAAGTGTGTTGTGCTGCCGGACCTGTGCGTGGGAAGCTTCCTGATGCCTCGTTGCAGAATACAGCAGTCATTCCAGCACGTTTCCGAGTTCGACAGAGGAAGAATAGTGGCTTATCGCGACCGCGGTTTATTGTACTGAGACATCGGCGCCTGTGTGGAACAACATCCAGCCACAGTGAGGCAAGTATGGATTCAGTGGGTGCAGGAGGAACCGACGTGAGCGATTGCTGCGGCACACCACCAAATGAGAGGACCGGCATGTTGAGCGGCGGGCATTGGCGGCTCGCACCACCACATCACGAACATTAGCACAGGAATTTGGTTGTGTTCCGCAACAACCTGTGTCAGCATGTATCTTTCGACGTCGTCTGCAGGAGCGGGGACTTGTCACACGGCACACATTGCTTAGATTACCATTGACGTTACACCACTGGCGAGTGCGGCAGCACTGGGCCGTTGAACGTCGCACCTGGACTACGGAATGGCACGACATTGTCTTCTCCGACGAATCCCGCTTCTGCCTGCAACACCACGATGGTCGGATCCGCATGTGGCGACACCACGGCGAGAGACTGTACGACGCCTGCATTATGCATCGCCATACCGGTCCGTCGCCTGGCGTTATGGATTGGGGCGCATTTGGATATGACACCCACACCCCTCTGGTACGCATCGCCGGTACACACAACAGCCACTGCTACATCTCCGACGTTTTGGAGCCTGTAGTCCTCCCTTACCTGCAGGACCTGCCAGCTGCCACGTTTCAACAGAACAATGCGTGCCCGCACGTGGCACGCATCGTTCAACAATTCTTCATGGCCCACCAGGTGTCACTGCTGCTGTGGCCAGCCTGTTCTCCCGATATGTCGCCCATTGAACGCATTTGGTCACTGATCGGCAATCGAGTGGCCCGGCAAGCACCACCCACAGCTACGCCTGATGAACTGTGGCAACGTGTGGAAGCAGCCTGGACCGACATACCCCAAGCCCACATCCAAAGCCTCTTTCGTTCGATGCCGCGGCATGTAGCGGCCGTTATTGCCAGCCATGGGGGCCACACGAACTATTGATGTCTGCGTGTTCCGCAAGTCGCACGGGCCTGTAAGCTCAATCGTTTCATCTTTGTATCTGTTGTTATGTGTCCAGTAAATCTGTCTTTGCTATCTCGTGTCCTTCTTAGTGTTGCATTTTGGGTGGCCAGCAGTGTATATGCATGACACAGTGATGACAGAGCATTTTCCAGTTCACTTTTGACTTGGGAACATCACAAAGTGTTTCTATTAGGTGTGCAACTTAATTCTCGGCCACAGGCACGACATGTTAACAGCAAATTATAGCAAATTGAATACGTACCTAATCGGGGAAATAATCCCCGTCGTGTTGGATACATTTGAGCCATTGGTCAGGGAGCCGCCGAATGCCACTGCGGAAAAAAGAGGGCTGTTTCAAGTTGATAAAGTAATCAGTACTTGTGTGGACCTCCTCGACAGAAGTAAAGTGTGTATAACTCAGGCAATGTTGCAGGGAGCAAAAGAAGTGATAATTCGAACGCGCGAGGTCTTGCGAATATGCCGGGTGAGTCAAAATCTTCCATCCCAGGTCGGTGATAGGGTTTAAAGTTGTTTTCGTGGTGTGAGGATGCCCGTTATCCTGAAGCAACAGGATAGACCTTCTGCCCTTGCCGGTGTATGGCCTTTTCACCTCCATCACATCACTCGCACGAATGAGTTGCTGACTATAACGCTCAACATTGACCGTTTCACCAGGTTGGAGCAACTCATAGTATACTACACCGCGCTGATCCCGCCATATGCACAGCAACAACTTCCTGGCATGGATATTCAGTTTGACGGTACTGGTGGTAGGCTGACCTGAATAAACCCACGATTTGTACTGCTTAGGATTATCATAGAGGATCCACTTCTCATAACAGGTCAAAAACTTGTGAAGGAAATCCTTCTTCTTGAATCTGGAGAGCAAGGACACAGCAACGTCGTAACACCTAGACTTGTTCACAGCTGTGAGTTGGTGGGGCACCCAACGGCCCTCCTTGTGAATCCGTCCAAGCTTTGCAATGGCTTGCCGTGTTACTCCGAGTTTCTGGGCGAGCTCTGACTGTGTGCAACAGGGATCCGCGTCCAACAGTTGTTCCAGTTCCTCATCGTCAACTTTCTATGGCTGTCCCGGATGTTCTGCATCACGGAGCTCGAAGTTTCCCTGCTTAAACCGCTGGAACCACTTTTTGCACGTACTGTAGGACACAGCAGCCTCACCCAAAGCAGCACAGATCATTTGCTGGGCTTCTGCGGCACTTTTTTCAGCTGAAACGCGAACAGGAGGCAGTGCCTCAAATATTGCTACACGAACAGCATTGCTTTCACCGTCAACTTTCGTCCCTTCTGTCACTACAGCTGTGAGCAGTTACGGTTGCCTGGAAAGCTGTTGGATGGCGCTGCAATCAACCATTATCACAGACAGCTATTTGCGTTTGTCGACGTTCTATGATCGCTTGCGGCTAGGGGCAGTGAATTAAGTTGCACACCTAATAATTTATTTAGTTTTGACCTATGAACATCACAAGCAATGACAGCTTTTTCAGTATATTTAGTTCTAACATATGAGCATTGCAGAAATAGAGCTTTTCCAGTTTATTCATTTGCCTTCTATTTTGAATAAACTTTTTGTTCCTAATGAATATATGACATGCATCTCTACTTCCCACATCTTCCTCGAATTTGACTTTATGTATATAAAATACGCCACACTACCTCTCTCACTTGAGAACACACACACATGGACTGCTCTGGAACGGAACTGAAAGAGGAGCATCGCACCTGGATCTGGCGGATAACATGCCACCTCCTGGAGTGAAACAGGAAACTCAAAATATTGTTGGTAAGAATTTATGAGAAGAAAAGTATGATTATATATATATATATATATGACAATAACTATAAAACCGTGTACCATTGAGTTGTATTACTTACCGGGGATCCGCGCTTAGCTGCTAGAACCACTGGTAGAGTATATATCCATACCTCACTTCCCGCTAAGAACCTTCAATGGAACCCCCACTATTTTCTTGGTTTGGAACTCGAAACGTAAATGAGAATGAACCAAGGTATAAAATCTCACTAACCAAAAATAACACTGGAAATATAAAAAGAAAAAACACACAAAGTAATATAAAAACTCGGGTGCCGCAGGCCACTCGTCGGGGAAAGACATCCCGCGACATCCGAGTTAGGTTCGAGTTTCGTGCAGGTGTCAGGTTAGAAAATTTTATTTTTAAAACGAATTCTCGAAACGAGGGTTAAAAAAAATTGTTACCAAACTTTTTACTAATTTAGGACACCTGGCCTTCCCTACTCGAACCAAATATACAATATATGAAATATAACTAACTTACCTTGGCAATTAGTCTCCCCAATATCATCTCCAGTGTCACCTGCACGAAACTCGAACCTAACTCGGATGTCGCGGGACGTCTTTTCCTGATGAGTGGCCTGCGGCACCCGAGTTTTTATATTTCTTTGTGTGTTTTTTCTTTTTATATTTCCAGTGTTATTTTTGGTTAGTGAGATTTTATACCTTGGTTCATTCTCATTTACGTTTCGAGTTCCAAACCAAGAAAATAGTGGGGGTTCCAATGCAGGTTCTTAGTGGGAAGTGAGGTATGGATATATATATATACATACACGCACGCTGTCTGACAATTCTAGGACAGCTGCTGGTACGAAGAAAGTTTAATGCACCGAGTCAAATTGTGGTTATGGTTCTTCAAAGTAGTCCCCCTTCTTATTGATGCACCATTCTGATCGCTCCACTAGATGTGTGACACACTTTGAATTAATTTACCGGAACACTATTAATTTCTGCAGTAACTGTTTTCTTGATCTGAACAGTCGTGAAACTTTCAATGCCAATTTCACTTTGGGGAACAGGAAGTAGTCAGCAGGATAGGGCAGATGGTTGAGTCTGGATACTCTGGACTTGGCGAGGAACTGTGTCACCGACAGTGCTGAGTGAGTGAGCAGGTGCGTTGTCACCCAGAAGGAACCAACTTCCACGTGCTTGCAGGCACGGCCTCACACGATGAATTTTCTTCCGTAGGTGATCAAGAACTTGCAGGTAGAAGGCACTGGTGATTGTTGCGCCCTCCGGAAACCATTTCCTGTGAATGATGCCGCTGCTGTCAAAAACGTGATCAGCATTGCTTTGATTTTCGACTTCTGCCGGAGCAACTTCTTGGGTCTCGGTGAACTTTGTGCCCTCCACTCCATGCTTTGCCTCTTTGATGCTGGATCTTGTTGAAAGCACCACGTATCATCACCTGTCGCAATAAGGTCCAGCATCGAAGGTTGGTTCCGATTCCACGGCCACAATGAACACCTTGCAATTTTGCACTTTCTGTTCTTCAGTCAAACTGTGCTGCACAAACCTTGCGCAAATCTTCCTTTTCCCAAGATCTTCCTTTAGAATGGGTCGGATTGTTTCACGGTTGATATGGAGTTCGTCCTCCATCATCCGTACAGTCATTCGACGGTCTGGCTGCTGCAGTCCGAATCGGCGCATGTGCCTTGGGCAGCCTTCCAGGGCCTCATTGCGTCCATGCCACCTCATAGCTGTATGACAGCTCAAGGGCGGTTATTCCCATCATTAGGTAGGAGGTCATATTATTCTGATACGACTGTGTATATAGCTGAGTTAGGTATTTGAAGATAATCAATGCAAATGTACATTAAAAAAAAAATAGTTTAAACATACATGAAAGCTACACGCTGAAAACCCCAAACTATTGCATGAACAACGTTGTACTCCAGATGGATTTCCTCATGATCTATAATTTGATTATAGATCATGAGGAAATCCATCAGAACTTAGTTGCAAGAGTTACTTCCAGTGAAATTTATGTGTAATCCTGTCCACTATTGGTGATAAAATATGCTTTTTATGAAAAAGAGCAAACAAACACCTGACACAGAACACATCTTGGATACATCTTGGTAATTTTGCCATAGAGTGACACAAGGGTTACAGCGCAATTATTTAACTATAGCAGGTGATTCTGATAATGTCATTATGAAAATATGGCTAATTAGTGGAAAAATATATACTTACAATGATTGTTTGAAATGCAACAACTACAACCGTGGTATATTTATATCCTATGCGATCTATTAACATCCCACCAAATGATGGTCCAAGAAAAGCCCTAAGTAAATTGAAAACAAAAATTAATTGAAATCACACCATTTTGTGGTGTGATAAACTTACATGAACTTTTCTTAAAAATTGTAAAATACACTGCTCAACATGAAAATCACAACAACGAAAATGAGTTGACATATAGTCACGAAATTCTCTGGACGTAAAGAGATGTCGGAAGGCAGTATTGCAACTTTTATTCAGTATTGCCTAGTAAGTTGTTTTACTTCTGACAGTTATAAACCCTGCAGACAATGAGATATAACCATCAGTGAGATCATTAATGGTGCGCTGGAGTATGACATTTTAAGCAGCAGGCAACTGTTGCAGGTATGCCGCCGGAGAGAGAGGTGTATACCAATAAGATCCCCACACATGCCCGGTGGGCAACAAATCTGGTGAGTTTGAAGGCTGTAGGAGAATGTTCATGCCCTGAGATTGTCCCTGGCCTGAATGCAAGAAAAAGTCATATGATGATATTGACACAGCATTTCACTTTCACAGTGCCAGGAATAGGAACAAGAGATGTTCTGCTGCTGCATCGTATTTTGCCCACTACTGGTGTATCGTGGCGGGACATTGTATGGCGATTGATTTCAAACGCTTCTTCGTGTTCTTGATTGCAGCTATACCGATATCTTAACATAACTGCAGACCAGTCGCACCCATACATGTGCATTATGTTTCTGGCAGGATAATGCTCCATGCCACAAGGCTCGAATCGATGGTTCAGACAGACGACAGTGATTTACAGTGCTAAAATGCCCCCACAGTCCTCAGATAGCCATTCGTTATAAAGATCCTCCTCACCATTTGGAAATTGACGCACACCATCATATCCACTTCGCTGAACACATGTCTGTATATATATGTACACTATACAGAGTAATTCAAAATGATTCATCTGATTTCAGAAGAGCATAATACCTATCAATTGCGTATGGCATGGGCATACACCAAATGAAAGAGAAAATCTCCGAGTTTTAGTAGGTCACCATGAGAGAGAGAGCTCCACTGTCGTTGTAGGGCCACCCCATTGGCATTGTGCTATTCACTGTTTCCTCAATGAAGTGATCCCTTGCCATTGGATTGGTCACAGTGGACCCCATGACTTGGTGCTCTACATCTGGCCACTTAGGTCACTGGAACTTACCCTGAGCAACTTCTCCTTTTGGGGGTATGTTAAGGATACTATGTACATGCCACTGTTGCGTACAACCACAGGCAGATTGGCGGTCGCAAAAGGGTCCAGGAAATTTTTTGCAAAGGGTCCCATTCAGTTGTAGTTCTGCGGTACTATTGTATCACAATTGAAAATCGCTTTTTTTATTTAAGAAACAAAACAAAAGGTACAGTTGCTCTAGAAACAGTGGCAAGCATAGTACTGGGTGTGTATGTGTGTGTGTGTGGGGGGGGGGTAAAAAAGTACACCCATTCATCCTTAAATTGAAGTGAGTGTTGTGGAAAAATTTTCATCCGCCCATGCCAAGATTTTTCTGTTGTGACAATCACAGTTAGAAATTTCAAGATATTTAAATATTGTGGCAAACTCAATCGATGTGGAAAGAGCAAATAATCAGGTTTAAATAACTAGTTTAGTTAGTTAGGTATGTATGTAATTGCGCTGGAGAAGCTTCTAATTTTGAACGCACTCAATATTTATATTTGTTTAAAATATTCTCTAAAGAACGCTGAAGTAAGAGCATTAAAAATGTTTTAAACAAAACTGCTTATATAGCCTTTTCATGTTTGATAGATCATAAAATACTCTTGATTTTCATACCTTTGAGCTTCCAGTTTTTTAATTTTCAACAAAGTGGGCTAAAATTCCAGCAAATGTTTGAGAGAAAGAGAACCAAAACTTTTGAATAGTGCAACATCTTTAGCCCACCAGTGAGTGAAAATCTTCCAAATAAGTGGCGTCAGTGAATAAACAAAGACATCGCTCTTTCCATGTTTTTAGCAACACACAGCAACCGAAAAATTGTTGTTCGGTCACCGCTGGGGAAATGAACCCCAAATCTCTCGATATCTAGCCGAACGCATTAGCCTTGCACCACGGTGGCCAACAATCCACGGCGCTATGTGTTTCTCTGTCAGCTTCTGACATCATAAATCCGTGAGATGGGATCGGCTACTGAGATGGTTCCATCTAATGGGCATTAACGGCACTGGCTATATATTAATTAGCAGTTAAATCCAAGGGGCGAAATCCGAAGTGAAAATCCTCCAAATACGTGGCGTCGGTGGATAAACAAAGACATTGCTCTTTCCACGTTTTAGCAACACACAGCAACCAAAATTTTTTTATTTGGTCACCGCTGGGGGTCTTACAGTTTTAAATTATTGGAGAGCAAAACTCCTTGCTAAAGATCAGAGTCCTTTACCTGTAGAGTCAGTAGCTTTTACCATGCCTATTATTAGCCTTCCGCAAATGCTTTCATTTTTCACATATCTGACAATTATGGAGCACTGTTCTCTAACCGATATATCTTGAGTTGTATCTATCTGTATAGAATACATGCGCGCTTCCACAATTTCATCGCATATCGATTTTTTAATGTGAAGATATGGTTTGTACTATCAAATCAACAGTAATTTTCGACAGGAAAGTTACTAAGCCATTACTAAGCTCTTACTTCCAAGGTCATTAGACTTCTTGCTGTTTCTTATGACATTATCTAAACGCTCTTTCAGTGTAATGCCATAGTTGCTGAGCAATAATATCAACTCCAAAAATACTATGATTTGCCTCTAAAACTCATTCTGCGCTTTCGTAAAGCTTTCACAACTTCGATTACCCTTTCAAGAATTTGCCAGTTCTTTCTTACTTGTTCTTTTTTTAAATTTATGTGTTTTGAGACAAGCAAGCATTCAATATTCCCTTGCTTTTTTGCCATAGAAAAAAAAAATACTCTGTGCTTGTATTGTGCCTTTTGCTGTTCTCATGCTCAGAAATTCTTTGGTGAACATGTTTCCAGTCATTCATGACCTCTGTAAAAGCATTTTTTTTTCCGAATTTTTCGTGAATGCAAGACACAGTGCAATAGACAGGAACTCGAAATTTCATCATAGCTCAGCCAACGGCGGTTCGACCCATTTTCGCAATAAAACTTTTTTTTTTTTTTTAAATGAATGGAAATTTTGCGTCATTTGTAGGTTGTATCGGGTGACTTTGAAAAAAAATATATCTATGTCCTCCTACTTGGGTTGTTTGAATATTTCAGGTTTTGATACAACACTGTTTTCCACCGCACTTGCACAAGATGTTTTAGCAGTAGTTGACATATCAATGGATGATTCCTTATTTTCCATGGAAACATTTTGAACAATTCAACCATTTTCACTGTATCTGAATAAACTATCATTGTTCTTTTTAGTCGAAAATGTAGAATCGGTATCCATGAAAAAAATCCTTTAATTTTGCACATTTTTTGGTATCTGATTCTAACAGCATTTCGTTTTATCCCACCTTTTCTCAGCACCATGTTTATGTTTTTCTTCTTCATTTTTGATTAAAAACAAAAAAACATTCTGATTATTACAGGGCCCTTCCTTAAGCCTTAATTCTTGGAGAAAAACTGTTCTTGTGTGTTTCCCAAACTCAAATGACTGTACATATCTTTCTCTCTCTCCCTTCCCTCCAACACAAAAACAGTTTAAGATATTGGTGGTGCCTTTCCGTTTTGTTTTGTGTCTATTTAGTAAAGAAACAATACTTCAGGTTGGGTTAAATTTGGCATGTTTCTGACTTCAGAGAACACCGGATACTTCCCTTGGAATAATCTGCAAATGAGCTGTTTGTTCCTTTTGGAACCTGTTATCTAGGGTCGTCGGTCTCACTTTCTCATGAGAATGTTTTAGCAGCACAGCACAAATACCTCCTACAACAAACGGAAGTAAAATCAACTACCCCTACCACCCTTCCTTAGAGAATATATAGGACATCTTCTACACCCTCCCGCAACATACGGTACATACATTCTCGTTCCTCAGCTAGTAAGTGAACCCAGAAGTTTGCAAACACACATGGCCCATCTATTGTAGTTGGGATTCTAGTAGTTACCTGGTGAGGGGATTTTGTTTCCCTAAAATAGCCCCCCTCCCTTTGTTATAACAACATTATATGTATTTCGTTTAAAAAACATGTTGTGGTTCAGTTGTGTGTTTAAAACAACTGAACTGAAAACATTTATAAGAAGGCAAGAAAGAAAGAAAGAAAGACAAAATGTACAAAGGGGCCCACCAGGAAATGTCCCGGTATCCAGGTGGGCCAATTTGCCCCTGCGTACAACCCTGGATGAGCTCCAGGGTTGTAGGCAACCTTTCTAATGAACAGGCTCACCCATTCCAGCATGTTGGTTGTCAATGACTCCAACACAGTAACAATGCGTTTTTGAGCTCGTCCAGGGTTGTAAGCAACAATGGCGTGTACACAGTTTCCTTTTTTTTTTTTTTTTTTTTTAAATTGAAGGTTTAACGATGACCGTGAGCAACTTAGTGGGCTATAAGCAGCTGCCCATCAGTAATTTAGGGCCACTGGTTCCAGGGAAGGGAGAGAGCCAGTGTCATAAGACAAACACGACATCCATGACTCACCGGGATTCGAACCCAGACCCATCTCGGACGAATGATCGGAAGCCATTGCTTACACCACTGCGCCACCGGGACGGCTATACAGTATCCTTAACACTTAACATACCCCCCCCCCAAAAGTTGCACTGTGTTAGTCTGGTGACCCCTAAGTTGCTAGCTGTAGAGCACCAAGTCATGGGGTCTTCTGTGACTAATCCAATGGCAAGGGATCACTTTGTTGAGGAAACGGTGAACAGCACAATGTCAATGGGGTGGCCTCTCATGGTGACCTACCAAAACTCTGAGATTTCCTCTTTCATTTGGTGTATGCCCAGACCATACACGGTTGATATGTATGGAATTATGCTTTTCTGAAATCAGATGAATTATTTTGAATTACCCTGTATATCAGCACCTTATTGAATCCATGCCACATTAAATTAAAAAAAAAAAAAGCTGTTCTGAATACCAAAGGTGGCCAACACATTATTAAATAGGCGTCCATAATAATTTGCTACTTCAGTAGATTGCAAAATGACTTTTCCTTTGTGTTCACAGAAATTTTCACATTTTGTAGCTATTTTTTTTTTTTTTTCCTTTAAGAAAAGCTTTTAATTGAAGAAATTGAGGAAGGTGAATGAAAATGGCGATTGTTGAGAGGAGCACCAGGTAGTCATTGAGCAGCTCCATTTAAGGGTAATGTTGCCAAAAGAAATTCATGAGGGCCTGCAGCCTACATTAGTGCAATCTTGTTCTTCATACAGCACAGTCAAAAACTGGATTGCAGAATTTAAGTGACAAAGAGACTGTTAAAGATGCACTTCTTAGTGGGAGTCCTGTTACCATGTTGACACCTGCAAATGTGGATGTTATTCATGATCTGATCATGCAAGACCACAGAATAACACTGAAGTCTTTTGAGACAACATTCAGCATCTCTCATGAGCGAGCTCGCAACATTGTGATGAATGTTTTAGGAATGAAGTTTTTTTCGTTACCATGTTGCCACCTGCAAATATGGATGTCATTCACAACCTGATCATGCACGACCGCAAAATAATTCTGAAGTCTTTTGAAATAACATTCAGCATCTTTCATGAGCGAGCTCGCGACATTATGAGGAATGTTTTAGGAATGAATGTTTTTTCGAGATGGATTTCTAAAGCACTAAAAGCAGATCAAAAGAGTGAAGAGTTGTGAGATTATGCAGCATCTTAAAGCTCAGTTTTGCTGGCGGCATATCACTATGCACAAAACACGGGTTCAAAACATCCAAACAGAGGAAACGTCCCTCTTTTTTTCCCTGTCTTAAAAAGGTTCGAGTGCAGAAGTCAGATAGAAAGTCTATCCATCTTCTGGGATGCAACACGAGTAATCATGGCTAACTTTCTATCAATCAAAACTAACTTCCTATCAATCCAAAGCATTATTCTAGCAAACTGAAACGGTCCCACAAAGACCTGAAGCCAAGAGTAGCAGGAAATCGGCCAAATGAGTCATTTTGTGGCAAGACAATGCACCACCGCACACTGCTTTTGACTCAAGCCACACAGTCCCACTGTGGTTTCAAGTTATTATATCATCCACCCTACTCACCGGATTTGTCACCCTGGGACTGTTTCCAATTTGCAAATCTCAAAGGATTTGAAAGGACAGAATTCGGCATTGACTCTCATGGATGCAGTGAACAAAGGGTTTATGTCAAAATCTGAATTTTATTTGAGTGAGCGGGTTACAAAAGCTAGTGGGTCATGCCAGAAAGTTTGTCAACAAGATGGGGGGAGGCTATGTTGAAAAGTAAATGGATGTTCACAACATTCCAGCATTTATTCTACGAGAGGCTAGAAAATTTCAACCCCCTACCTTTCCGATAGCAAAAGAAGTGGAAAAACAGCTTCAAATAATTAACTTCAATCCATTCTTTAGAATTTTGTTCCGTTGCCGGCAAAATGAATGAATGAATTTAGTTGCTTAATGTAAAGAAATTTACGAGTATACCATGTCCAAAACAAGTTTCTCTCCCCCTAATTTTTGAAAATCAAATGGAATTATGTACTCTTTTTTTATGATGAGGTAAACGTAATATAATATATAGAAATTAATAAAAACTGCAGAAGTCGGACTCCATCGAAAGAGAGACTACCTCGTACTTTTTAAATTTTCTGTTTTTGTGGATTCATTCTTTCAGTAGGTAACATTGTCTAATGATAAATCAAAGAATCATCTTGGGAGAAAAACTGGTTTTGGTTTCAAAATCAACTGACGTTGCTGTTTGCTTCTTTTCAGCTTCATCCTGTTGCTTAACCTGCAGATCGTCTGGCTTTGCTACTAGTATTCTCAGTTTTTCATTGCAGTGGCGAATCCTGCTCACTGCACTTCTCTCTGTCTCAGAGTTTGTATTCTTCGATACCCCTCTTCCACATTATTTTGCACATCTAGTAAGAATAGTGTTATCAATACCAAATCATAATTAAGTAAAGGACCTGCTTCCACAGTTTTCATTAAAATGATATGAAAAATATACATTCGCTAATGTATGTGAATTACAAATGAGACCGCCTGAGTTCACGATTATGTCAGAGGAAACCCCAAATAATCACAATGGAAGATGTAAGGTAAAGAAATTCTATCTACATCCTGTTTGTGATATATTCCTAATTTTGCTTTTATTCCCTTCATCCATATGGAATTTATGTCTAAATTCCCTTAGACTTCCTAGAATTTTGCTTTAGCACTTTTGAACCATCTGGAATAGTGCTTTTGTTTGTTTAACTACCACCGTGGCAACTCGATGGGCTACACGCAGTCGCCCTTCCCTAATTCAGGGCCACCGGTTCCAGCGAAGGGAGAGAGCCAGTGCCGTAAGACAAACTCAACATCTGAGCCTTACCTGGATTCAAACCCGGACCCATCTCGGACGAATGATCAGAAGCCAGCGCTTAGACCACTGCGGCTTTTACCCCCATCATTCATCTGGGATGGTTATTTAACATGTTTTAACTACTGGAATTGTACTTTTTAATACTCTTTGACAACCTGGAATTGCACTTTAACACTCTTCAACAATTCGGCATTGTCCTTAAACCGTCTAAAATTATGCTTAACACAAACCATCCATTTAAAGTCATACTTAAATCCCCTTCAGTCATCTGGGATCATGTTTGAATCGCCTGTTTCAGTTTAGAATTGTACTTAAATCCCCTTTAGCCACAGAAAATTGTACCTTAATGCTGTTCAACCATTGCCGTAGTGTATTACACTGAAGTGCCAAAAGTCGTGGGATACGCACCTAGTATCGTGTAGGACTTCATCTAGCCTGGCGAAGTGCAGCAACTTGACGTGGCATCGATTCCACAAGTGGACAGAAGACTTATGCAGAGATGTTAAGCCATGCCATCTGAACAACCGCCCACAGTTCCCTGGTATTTGTAGGTGCAGGATCTTGGGTGCAAATGGGACTTTCCACCAAGTCCCATAAGTGCTCTATTGGGTTCATGTCGGGCAAACGTGGTGGCCATGCTATCCATTGGAACTGTCCAGAATTCTCCTCGAACCGATTCTGCACAATTTGGGCCCGATGACATGGTGCATTGTTTGCCTGGAAAATCTCATCGCTGTTGGGGGGGGGGGGTGCACGTGAAGTCCGTGAAGGCCTGCAAATGATCACCCCGCAAAGCAACAAAGCTATTAATGATGTGTTTATGAGGACCAGAGGACCAAAACTGTGCCAGGTAAAGACACCTTACGCATGTATGAAACCACCACCAGCTTGCACAGTGCCTTGTTGACAGCTTCGGTTCATGGCCTCATGGGGTCTGCGCCACACCCGAACCCTAGTAATATCATCACGTAACAACTTGTATCGTGACTCATCGGACCACGCCACATGTTACCAGTCTTCCAGAGGTCCAATTACTGTGTTCACTAGCCCAGGTGAGACGCTGTGACCGATGTCGTGGTGTTAACAAAAACACTTTGGCGGGTCTTCTGCTCCCATACCCCATGGACACTAAATTACGCTGTACGGACCTGATGGATATGTCTCTGGTACCTCCTGCATTGAATATGGATGTTATTTGAGCCAGTGTCGCTTGTCTGTCAGCATGGGCAATCCTGGTAAGACACCGCTAGTCACGGTCATTCAGCACCCGTAGTCGGCCACTGCACTGTCCACGATGGGTGTTAATGCCTTCCATGAGGTATTCTCGGTACACACGTGATACTTGAATGTTCGCACGACTTCGGAAATTGAATGTCCCATCTGTCTGGCTCCCACTACCATGCCTCGTTCAAACTCCGATAATTCAAGTCGGCTTTGCCATAATTCTACTGGTGGCTGTTTAACTGATAAAAATCATGGCGTGCGTCGAAACCTTTATACGACGTTAAAAATTTACATACTGCTATCCCATGACTTTTGGCACTTTAGTGTAGTTTTAAGTAGATGGCACGTAGTTTAAAGAAAAGTGTGGAGGAACCTTGTTTAAATGTGCGTGTCGTACATCAACCATTTTGTGTAAGAAAAGGTATTCATATTGCACATTAATATTTCTTACGCAAGGGAAAGTCAGTTCATGAAAAATAACTCCGAAAAAGACACTTACCCAAGGCAAGCGCAAGAGAAGAGCAGCCCACTCACCATACTGTATGTAGAAACGTCATCAGGAAATCCTCGTTCACTGAAAAGATTCCATAAATTTTATTTTAATTTCATAAAGCATTTAAAATTATCCTAAAATATCATTACATATTTCTAGTAAAGAACATATTTTTTCACATGCACATAACACAATGATAAAAGTACCTTGGACAAAACCGATGGTCTATTGTATATCAAAATCGAGAAGAAAGAAGTTTACCCCAAATGTTTACTTTAACTAAAAAAAACACGTCAGATACATTAGAAAACACGTAGGCTTAATGATATTCCAGAATTTATTAAGTCTGTGCATAAAACTCTATTAGGTCCATATCGTATTTAATTATTATCATCAAAGTATGTGAACCGTCTATCCGATCCTTGTGCCATCTATCCAATTGCTGGAAAATGCTGCCATGAAAGAACGATGCTGGTTTCGATATGGAGATACTCGAATTTGGCGAACCGCTGAGCTGCCAAGAAGTTCAAGAGAAACCAGTCCGACGAGGCTAAGCTTGGAGAGTAAGCCACATGAGGGATAACCTCCCACTACAGCTGATTGATGGTTCCTGCGTAGCTGCAGCAACATGGAGTAGTGCGTTAGTATGTGGCAGAATGACATTGCTATCTCCAAATCCCGAAAGCGATTGTTCTGGTTTCTTGTTCAAAAGCAGCAGCTGAAAACTGTAACGCCGCCCCGGTGGCGCAGTGGTCTAAGCGCTGGCTTATGACTATTCGTCCGTGAAAGGGTCTGGGTTGGAATCCCGGTGAGGCATGGATGTTATGCTTGTCTTACGGCTTTGGCTTTCTCCCTTCCCTGGAACCAGTAACCCTAAATTAGGGATGGGCGATTGCTTATAGCCTATTGAGTTGTGAGTTGCTCACGGTGGTCGTTAAACCTTCAATCAAAAAAAGAAAAGAAAAAAAAAGAACTGTAGCGTTCCGCAGTCACGTCCTAGCAAAAGTTCATGATACACCACACCTTGCACTTCCCACCAAATGCAGAGAACTTTCTTACTGTGGATGTTGAGCTTTGGTGTTGATTTGTTGGCTGGCCAGAGTTTACCCATGACCTTTTTGCATTGCGGAATATCAACTCATTTTTTGTCACACGTAATGATTTTTCTCAGGAAGCTCTTCCGATGTCTGGCAAGCAATGAAACACATGTGCTTATCCTCTGACCAACGTCGCGCTCGATAAGGACTTACAAAGTATTAAGGCTCGGTGAGTTCGACTGTGGCGTGAAACTGTCGAACGATGGTAGACTAATTCATGCTAAACTGTATTGCTAGTTTTGCGGCTGACTGAGTAGCATCTTCATTCAGAAGAGCTGGCAATTCTGCATCTCCTTCAGGAGCCTGCTATACTGCTTGCTCTCCACGCCGAAATTACCATTTCTGAACTTCACAGATAACTCGCGTTGCGTGCGTTAATCTTTCTTGCTGTATGCCAAACGAATCCACTCTCGTGCTCTTGCAGTGTTTTTCCCCCGAGATAAAACATGACCAGACTGTGATGATTAAGCACCTTTCCGGTGATCGTGTTCTAGCTCAACGAGGTAACCATGTTCTAGACCAGCAATTGCATTTTCTTTTTCCTAAATTTCGTTGCGGAAACACAACATGACAGCAGGAAAAAAAAGTCACGAATGTTATATTATACTTACACGGTTTCTTTCATTCCGTGAGTAAAGCTGCTGACGATAACTATAGCCATAGCAAGTCCAAGTAAAACTTGTGCTAATATAATGACCCACAGTTGTCTGCAAAGAAAAACAGTAAGGCACTGTGAAATTATGCTGATCGTGAAAGATAATGCTCATGAATTAACATTTTAAAAGTACATGTATTGTGAAGTTCAGTCCATAGTAAGGCTTAAGTAGAAGTAGAGAGCTATGAGTGTTGGAAATACCCTCAAGTTATGTAACTAAAGTATACTGCTGTCCAAAACTGAACGATGAGGTACATTTTGATCAGCCAAAATCAAGAAAAGCAATTTTACGGCTGGAAATGACATCGATGGTAATAGCAACAATAAAATGGAATGCATGACATCAAAAATCACGAGTAATATGTAATAGAGATCGAAATGCAACAAAATGTTACGAAGAAGGTGTACAGACTCATCTGTTTTCCAGTGGTACTACAGTACCACTGTGAGGTGATTGTTCCTTAATCTATTACCTACAGTTTGGTACATCAACTGACCAGCATGATGCTGCAACCGCCATATTTGTCCTGCTTGATAATGCTCCAGGCATCATACGCAGTCCCACGTTCCTTCCAGATCAATTTCTGCTAAAGCGTCGTCATCTTATCTATGAACATTACTATGACCCACTGACCTGAAGACCAATGAATGTGAGACATACACCAATGATAAAGGGCTGTACAATGTTTCCTGGATAATGGTTGACAGTGTGCTGGTTTCTGAGCATATTGACCTGCAGCATTTAGACATATCGATACAATTGGACGGAAAATGCACGCACTTGTGGTTGCTTGAAGACTAGCCAACTCTGGCTAGTAGTACCTTTTAGACTCCATTTTGTCATTATGGCCAGGTAACAGTCATCACGCTGGCTCCTACAGCGGGGGTCCTCCAGCAAAACATCTGACAGCGGTTCCGTGTCTCTTGAATGTCAATCAAAGCACCAAGACTATGTTGTTGCTACTCCAAACTCTCTGGCGAAGCCACAATCTGGCCTTTGAGTTTTTCGATAATTCGGTAAAATCATTTACATGTGTACGAGATATCCCTTTCCTACCTCAGGCAAGCAGTTCTTCGCCCAAATACATTAAAATCGGAATGAACTCATATGGGACACAACTTTACTTCCTGCCTATTAACACCCTCAGCACCAGTCATGTGCCAAATTTGCTGACGGGCTGCTCATCATGGAATGTTTTCATACGTCACACCACACTTGTGTGCATATGTTAGCAAGCACTTTTAGCCTCATGACTTTTCCTAATAGTCAGATTTCATGTTTGTCCTTAAGTTTTGGACAGCAGTATATTTAAATAGCGGCTTGGGCTAATAGTCTTGTTAGGGACGAAAAACATCTATAAGTGTTTAAAGCAAAATGAAATGAATGTTACCGGAAATGTCAGTGAAACTGAGGTGTTTTGTGAAAGGCCCTCGCAGGCTCTTTTCCAGAAAGCATCTAAACATAGGTCAAGAACCGGCTTTACAGTTGGTGTATTTCGGTGCGACAATATTTGTTGACGCCCCCTCATTTTTTGTTAAATTGGTTGGTTTCTCAGCCACATATGAAAGACACAGTACAAATAGTTTTGAAAGGGTATTCTCAAATACCACAAAAATGTAATTTTACAGCCTAAACTACACTGAAGTGCCAAGAGTCATGGGATACGTACCTAGTATCGTGTAGGACCACCTCACCCGACGAAAAACGGGAAAGCGCATCAAAACAATTAGGAATTTTATGAATCCATTTTCTCACACATCGGCAGCTAGTTACGATGCAAAATTGGAAACATTTGCAACGAAAGAAGGCGATTCGGCCAACACAAAATGCATTGCAATAACCTTGAAAACCATCAGCTGTCCTATACTTTGACGGCCGCCGCTTGCGGTTATAGGGTTCACACAAAGTGATACTGCTTCATTTACAAGGGCACCTCCAGATATCTTATTCTAACCTCCTTGAATGGAGTGCGAAAGCTTGGCGAATCTGCATACCTCTCTCACAATAAGTAAACGAATTTTACTGCCTTATAAGCGTTTTTTGACGCTTAACTGTAAATTAGACCCCCCCCCCTCTCTCTCTCCAGTAACCACTTTTACTGGTACAGTTACAAGTACACTCAAGGACACAGATACATTAAAAATTATATTTTGCATACTCATGTTTTGAAGAAACTGCAATGGTTCACATGGAGTATTTTTAGCATAAAGGAGAATGAATTGAGTGTTTGTCGCACTGGTGGCGGAGCAGTCTAAGCTCTGGCGCTTCTGATCATTCGTACGAGTTGGGTCCGGGTTCGAATCCCGATAAGGCACGGATATTGCGTTTGTCTTACGGCACTGGCTCTCTCCCGTCCCTGGAACCAGTGGCCCTAAATTAGGGATTGGCAACTGCTTATAGCGCATTGAGTTCTTCACGGTGGTCGTTAAACCTCCAACAAAAGAAGGAGAATTTAAATATATTAAATAGGTCCGATGCATTTTAATCTGAAAAGTCATAATCTATTAATATAAGAGCTACAGGTAAATCCATGAACTGAGCACGAAGACCATCAGAAAAGTATTTCAAATTACAGTACAACCTGCTTATAACGAGCAGCTCAGGACCGACGGAAATCCGGGCACTCGCTAAATCTGCTTTAGGGGGAAAATTCCACCATGTAAAAATATGCATACAAGACAATATCCATTTACATTTATTATTATACACTATATTGACAAAACTCACCGAACACCCCTTCAAAAGTAAATGAACAGATCCACTGCATTGTTAAGATGTGTGGTACAGCTGCAAACGGTATAAAAACAAGCCTGCAGCTGATCGCGATCATATCGCATTGTGAGGTTGAGTGAAAATGTCGCGGCGGGAGAGAACTGACTTTGAGAAAAGAAAGATTGTTGGGTGTTATATTAGTGGGTTGTCCATCAGAGAAACCGAGAGGCTTTTAAACATACCCAAGTCAACTGTTTTGGATGTCGGTAAATCAAGGGGCAGAAACATCAGAATTGAAACATACTTACGTAGGAAAGTGGAGAAAAGGCACTGGTCCAACAATTAAGAAGACTATGATGAATAAAACACAACCAAAAAACGCCAAATGCTGAGCGTTTCGCTGAAACAGAAGAAAAATATCAATTAATAACAAGGAACTGTACACAAATTACACTTAAAATAGTATAACTATACTAGTAATCCGAATTTCTTGGCATAGAAAATAAATCAAAGTTTCCAAATTTACATATTCCACGGCAGGAAATTCGGATTATTAGCACAGTTATACTATTAATGTGCTAATAATCATAAGAAAAATACCGAAAATTACATAAATAAGAAAATACATTAAAAATAGACTGCATAAATGAAAATTTACTAAGAATTCTCAGAAAACTCAAAAATAGTTTAGAAATAGTTTCAATGCAAGAACACTGTATAATAGCTAAAAGTCATTTTTGAATAATTTGAAACTCTGTCGTTGCTAGGTCAAAGGGAATTTCTGAATACATCGATCATGCAACACGCTCAAAAATGTTAAGCAAATCTTGTGTGTGTGTGTGCAATTCAAACATTTAAAATTTAAATCGTGAAAAAAACTCAACTAGATATCATTTGACATTTATTAAGGTTTTGGTTTCAAACATTTAAAATTTAAATCATGAAAAAAAAAACAACAACTAAACTATGTAGATATCATTTGACATTTATTAAGGTTTTGAAACTCTGATAACTTTGACAACGACTGTCATCACTCTGCCTCTTCTGAATTATTTTTGGTTCAAGGAATGGACAGGGTGTTTAAGTTTTGCAAATTCCTTCATGGTGCACATTTCTTCTGCTGCCAGCATCATTCACGGCACTTCTGGCTTTGTTCTAGCCCCATAGCTACATGATGAGCATCTGCTGACCTTAGTGTGTGTTGCTTCATTGTATCAAAACTGCTGAAACCATTACCTCCATATGCTATGCATTTTAGTGTTAACCATATATCATTTAAAAACAGAAAAGAAAAAAATAAATAAATAAACCAACTCAGGCCCCCCTGTGGTGCAGTGGCTTATAAGCGCTGACTTCTGACCATTTGTTCGAGATTGTTCGAATGCTGGTGAGGCATGGATGTTGTGTGTTGTCTTACGGCACTGGCTCTCTCCCTTCACTGGAACCAGTGGCCATAAATTAGGGATGAGCAACTGCTTATAGCCCATCTAGTTGCTCACATTTTTTTTTAAATCCACAAACAAACAAAAACAAAATAAAAAATAAATAAACCAACACTATAATTTTACAAGAGGGGAGATGATACACTTGGGATCAACCAATCTACGCTTATATAGTAACAAAAATATATGAGTTGAAATGGAACCCACACTACAATTTCTCAAAAAGAATATTTGATACTCTTTGGATCAACACATTCATCTTCTTCAAGCACCATGTCCAGACAATGATACAAGTGATCACCACCATGATCTGCTCATAGTAAATATTCAGGGAAATATGGACGACATGGTTTTCTGTTGCCTTCCTCATCAAATGACAGTTAATTTATTACTACAATAGTTCAAGATCACATGGAAGAGCAGTAGAGTATAACTGATGTTCTCGTGAAGCTTCTCCAAGTGTTACTCCAACAAGTGGATGAAAATAAAGCTTACTGGATTTTTTACGCAGGTTGAGCATTCATACAAACTCTGACCATATTTTATTTGTTAATGTTGAGTAACTGCGAAATGCAACAAGCAATTTGCTAAAACGCCAACCTTAAACACCAAAACGCTTATATAATATATAAAGTTGAATGTTTGTTTGTTTGCCCGCTATGCAAATCTACAGTTTTCAGTTTAGAACCCCCAAATTTGGTATACTATCTCATGGTACTCTAACTTAGACCGTAGACTGTTTTTGGAAGGGGTCGGAGCCCGAGGTCAAGGGGCCCCCATACAAATTTTTTTTTTTTATATATATAAAAAGTTCCATTTTTTACTTTTTTATTTTGAATTGGTATACTATCTCATGGTATTCAAACGTAGACCGTTTTTGGAAGGAGTCTGAGCCCGGGGTCAAGGGCCCCCCCATACAAAATTTCCGTATAAAGTTCCATTTTTTTACTTTTTTTATTTCGAATTCGAATTTGATACTTTTTCTTGTGATAAGTACAAGAATTGATTTTTTGTGGCAAGTGCTTTCTAGTGAACTGCTACGCAGTTCAGCATCGAAAATGAAGATAAGTAAACAACAAAAATCGAACAGAAGAACTAAAAATACTGTGTGTCTAAAAAGACTACAGAGAAAAAAAAATTCAAATTTAACGAAAAAATGAAATACAGTATTAGGTACACGGTTCATGCCGTAAAAAAAAATAATCGTTTTCATTTGATTTGTACAAAATTTAGATAGTGAATTATCAGCAAATTCTCCCGAGCTACGCCGGGCAATTCAGCTAGTACAGTAATAAAGATAAGAATGAAATGAACCTATATCAAAGTTTTACAAAAGGAAGACTTGATAATCTGGATCAACTAATACACGTTCATCATAATCAACAACCATGGGTGGCAATCCCGAAGGTGCCCGATGGTACGTGGCATCAAATTACAATAAATAGTCTTTTATTGTTTTACTACCAGCGCATCGACACTCATCTGGTAAACCCAGGCATCCCGGAGAAGGGGTCCGCGTCCGGGGCCGACTTCAGAGGAAACCATTTACTCATTCGTGTCCCCAAACACGGGGAGTCTGCAGAAAACCCCGGAAAAATCGCAGACTATAATAGATGGCCGACAGGACCGAGATTAGAACACCTGTCAGAAACGAGTTGGCCTTTCGCAAAGTGCAGAGCGACTTAACCAACTGCGCTATCCGGGTAGTAATATATGTTCATACGGTAATGATAATTGGCTGCTCGACAAGAAAATGCCACATCAGAAAGTATTTGACCGAGCTCCGTGGAAATTGGTGGGAATGTGTCAACAGTGGGGTTATGTAAATGATTGCAGATATGAACCAATCACGTGATAGGCGAGGGAAATTAAAGGACAAAACGGATCGGCATAGCTAAGTTTGGGCGTGTGAGCCATGGCATTGGGATCACGGTGTGGAAAGCATGTGTAAGGAATGAGGATGCCTGGGCGACGCCATCGGGAATCCTACCTCACACGGACACCTTTATCAAAAGTTTCACCATAAGGCTACGTACGGCTGATTGGTTCTTGCGTCGCATCACGGTCACGCATCGGGATGCAACAATTGCCAGGCGATGATGGTGGAAGGGAGGCAACGTGCGTCGTCGTAGTGGAACTGGTGCACGCAGGCGGACGTCCGAAAACTTCGATCGCTGCATTTTTTTTTTTTTTTTTTTTTGATTGGAGGTTTAACGACCACCGTGAGCAACTCAATGGGCTATAAGCAGTCGCCCGTCCCTAATTTAGGGTCACTGGTTCCAGGGAAGGGAGAGAGCCAGTGCCGTAAGACAAACACAACATCCATGCTTCACCGGGATCCGAACCCGGACCCCGTTCGGACGAATGATCAGAGGCCATCGCTTAGACCACTGCGCCACCGCGGCGGCTCTTTGCATTCGACGGCAAGCCATTGGAGCTTCACGATCTACAGCGGACGTCATTCGGTGTCGTGCGCCAAGCGACCCTGTTAGATTCTATCGTGGACGAAGCGACACTGCTAATCGAATCATTTTACTTATACAGTATATACAGGGCCGGATGGAGCTTTTGCGGGGCCCGGGGCAAAATTTCATTGCGGGGCGGCGTATCAAAATTTCATTGCTGGCACTAGGAAATAAATCTCATATTTTAATACGAGTAAAGTCGTTATGAAAAAAACGTCTGTAATAAACACACATGATGTGAAATCCACAAATTTGCCGGTGTGGCAACGAAACCGCATCCCTCTACTCCGGAGCCGAAAGCTTTTCCAATTAAGCTACACCGACTGAATTTATCGCTGTAACTTTTCCGTCCTGACATGTGCTTCACCTCTATAATACGTCATAACGAAAACTATCATAAAGACAAAATGATTATCTCAAAGAAGTATTTGCTTTAAACTTAAGAAAAAGATAATAATTGGACTGAAAGTTCAAAGAAACAAAGAGAGAGAGAGAGTAAAAAGTGTTAGTCTACGATATTCTTTCCGGGCAGAGGGGAATTGAGGTTGTATTGTGATTCTTATACACTGCCGGACAATTGCTAAGGACGGATGACAATAGCAACGAAAGCAACCATAAAATGGAAGGCAGGAAAATGTGGAAATTAGCATAAGTGCGGGATACAGTAAGACGTGTTGTGCGTATGCAAATTTTGGGTTGCCGAACATGTTCATGACGTCATAGCGCTGATACGAGATATAAAGGATTCGACGCGTATTGACCGTTGTTGTTCAAACGCAAAGTTGAAAGGGAAAGAATCAATTGACGATATTGCAATTTTCAGTATGTCTTCCCGACATCACCTAGATGATTTTACGCGTGGCCGTATTATTGGCAAGATTGAAGAAGGGCGAAAAATAACAGATGTTGCCAGGGAGTTCGACGTCAGCCACAGTGTTGTTTCAAGGCTTTGGAAATCATTTCAAACAAATGGAGAGTGTAGCAAACGTCACGCGGGAGGTCGTGTTCGCAGTACGACACCTGCAGAAGATCGGTACATAGTGCTATCAACAAAAAGACACCGGCGCAGCACAGCTAGTGAGGTAGCAAATCAGTTTATGGCTGCTACTGGCAAGCGGATCTCCCGAAAAACTGTCGCCAGACGTTTGCATGAAGGAGGATTATACGCCCGCCGTCCTGTTGTGTGCATCCCATTGTCCAGACGTCACCGTACCACCCGTTTGCAATGGTGCCATCAACATCGCAATTGGACTGATAACGACTGGTCTGCTGTCCTCTTCTCAGCTGAGAGTAGATACAGCCTATCGTCTGATTGTCGACGACAACTGATTTGGCGTGATAGTAGTACTGCATATTGTCCAGCAAACATACAGGAAAGATACCGATATCCGACATGTAGTGTCATGATATGGGCTGGCATCATGATCGATGGCCGTACGTCCCTCTATGTGCTTCCAACTGGGACTATGACTGGCCAACGATACATTAATGATGTTCTGCTACCTCATGTTCGCATGTTCCGTGGTGCTGTCGGTGATAGATTCATTTTCATGGACGAAAACGCAACATGTCATCGAACAGTCGCTGTCCAGGTGTGTCTTGAGAGCGAGGATATTCAACGCCTCGTATGGCCAGCACGTTCTCCAGATCTGAATCCCATTGAAAATGTGTGGGATGCTTTGGGGAGGAGTCTTGCTGGTCGCCAATGCCCTCCAATAAACAAGGACACCCTCATCCGTGCACTGACAGAGGAATGGGATAAATTACTCCAACAGCTGCTTGATAATGTTGTGAAAAGCCCGACACGACGTGTGGAATCTTGCATCGTCCTCCATGGTGGCCATATCCCGTATTGACATCTTACGCAGGAACGCCTGCGGACGGTAATTGCATTTTTTTCATGTTTACGTATTCTGCACAAAATGGCCTGTTTGTCCCTTGAACACGTTCCAAAGCCTTCTGGATTTCAGAGCACAATAAATTGTCTTTCTTGTAATGTCCTGGCATTCTGATATTATTTTATTTCACTTGGCATCCAACCACACTTACTTTTTTATGCGCTATATAGCCGTTTATGATCCGTCCTTAGCAATTGTCCAGCAGTGTAAAAACTTCCTCACAAAATGATAAAAACCTACGTGCGTACTGAATATTTTTGCATTGCGTACATTTTTTGTATAAAATAAAAAGGTTCCCTGTGAAATAAACTCGTATAAACAGTTTTTTTTTCACCTGATATATGTTTCGCAATTGATTTTTAATGAAAAGGGCAGTAACTGACAAATTAGTGATTTTTTTAAACTTTTATACGCGCTCATATTTTTTTCTTTAATTTCTGGTAATGTTTTTAAAGTCCCTGAATAAATGGCCTCCATATGTAGCCCGAAACTAAGTTTGATATTGTTCTTTTAGTCTCTTTCAATTTCAGGATTTCAGGATCGCCGCCCCGGTGGCGCAGTGGTCTAAGGCGCTGGCCTATGATCATTCGTCCGTAAGGGGTCCGGGTTCGAATCCCGGTCAGGCATGGATGTTGTGTTTGTCTTACGGCACTGGCTCTCTCCCTTCCCTGGAACCAGTGACCCTAAATTAGGGACGGGCGACTGCTTATAGCCCATTGAGTTGCTCACGGTGGTCGTTAAACCTCCAATCAAAAAAAAAAAAAAAAAAAAAATTCAGGATCTGGTTTGCACGCAAAATGTTAAATATATAAAATTAAGGGCCGCAAAATGATGAAAATTAATTTGCTATTCCACGAATGGGGAAAATATTGAGGTAGTTACAATAACCACTTGAAATCTGCAAATCTCGGTATTTGTACGGCGAAAGGCGATAGATAACCTATTCGAAAATGGGGGTATTGGAAACAGGAAAAAAAAACTAAAAGAAAAACATCTTTTTAAGGACTTCGCACCCCAAAACTTACACACTAAAAATTTCTACCGAAAGTGATTTTTTTCCCTCAGCTGCGCCCTTGAAAGCCCGGGGCAACCGCCCTGGTTGCCCCTGTGGTTCAGTCGGCCCTGAGTATATATATACAAATAGTAATCAAATTATTTACATCTAATTAATTAAGTACTTACATCTGAATTTTGTGGCTTTTGTCCTTAGTCCAACTTGGTGACATAGCTTAATGCTTTCAGGCATTTTTTAAGGTCTTTAGAATTTCCAAATTCGACGTGTGATGCACAAACAACAATTAAAATAATTAGGAGAACTTGATCCAGAAAGGAATAAAATGTACACTGACGGAAAAAAATCCCAACACCAAGAAGGGGTTGTGTTAGATAAACGACAGTTGGTAGGCGGTGAGAGTTTTTTTTGATTGGAGGTTTAACGACCACCGTGAGCAACTCATTGGGCTATAAGCAGTCGCCAGAGGCGTTGGCCTCTGACCATTCGTCCGAAGGGGTCCGGGTTCGAATCCCGGTGAGGCATGGATGTTGTGTTTGTCTTACGGCACTGGCTCTCTCCCTTCCCTGGAACCAGTGACCCTAAATTAGGGACGGGCGACTGCTTATAGCCCATTGAGTTGCTCACGGTAGTCGTTAAACCTCCAATCAAAAAAAAAAAAAATCATTCATCCGAACGGGGTCCGGGTTCGAATCCCGGTCAGGCATGGATGTTGTGTTTGTCTTACGGCACTGGCTCTCTCCCTTCCCTGGAACTAGTGACCCTAAATTAGGGACGGGCGACTGCTTATAGCCCATTGAGTTGCTCACGGTGGTCGTTAAACCTCCAATCTCAAAAAAAAAAAAAAAAAAAAAAAAGACCACTGCGCCACCGAGGCGGCAGGCGGTGAGAGTACATCTGTAAGATGACGTCTATGCAAATTTCGCGCTCGGCGCATACGTGTGGCGCTAGTAGCTCCCCTCGGAACATGCAAAGCAGGTTTGCTGTAAATACGCGCTGTAACGTTCGTGAGCGTTAGTTATCGTTGAGATTCGACGTAGTGTGTTGTTAGTCAGGAATGCCTTAAAGAAGCCATTATCAACAGCTCACGGAGTTTCAACGAGGTCGTGTAATAGGGCTACGAGAAGGTGGATTTTCGTTCCGCAATATTGCAGAACGACTTGGCAGGAATATAGCCACTGTGCATGATTGTTGGCAGCGGTGGTCAAGGGAAGGTACTGCCTCAGGAAGACCGCCGCGTATGGCCGTGGCGCATCGTACCGCGTCTGCGGCAGCAATTCGAGCTGCAGTTGCCACCACAGTGACACAACGAACTGTTACAAATCGGTTACTTGAAGGACAGCTCCGAGCCAGACGCCCTGTAGCGTGCATTCCTCTTACTCCAAACCACTGCCGTTTGCGACGTCAGTGGTGTCAAGCTAGAGCTCATTGGAGGACGGAGTGGAGATCTGCTGTGTTTCCTGATGAAAGCCTGGGTGCCAGTGATGGCCGTGTGTTGGTTAGAAGGAGGCCAGGTGAGCGCCTGCAACCAACCTGTCTGCGGCCGAGACACACTGGACCTACACCTGGAGTTATGGTCTGGGGAGCAATTTCCTATGACAGCAGGAGCACTCTCGTGGTTATCCCAAGCACCCTGACGGCACAGTTGTACGTCGGTCTGGGGATTCAATCTGTTGTACTGCCATTCATGAACAGCATTCCAGGGGATGTTTTCCAACAGGATAACGCTCGCCCGCATACCGCTGTTGTAACCCAACATGCTCTACAGAGTTTCGACATGTTGCCGTGGCCTGCTAGATCACCAGATCTTTCAGCAATCGAGCACGTATGGGACATCATTAGACGACAACTCCAGCGTCACCCCCAACCAGCATTAACCGTCCCTGTATGACCGACCAAGTGCAACAGGCATGGAACTCCATCCCACAAACTGACATCCAGCACCTGTACGACACAATGCATGAACGTTTGCGTGCTTGCATTCAACATTCTGGAGGTTACACCGGTTATTAATGTACCAACAATTCACATTTAAAATGGCTCTTCTCGCGCTTACATTAAGCCGTGATCTTGAAACCTTAATCGATTAAATATGTTACCTATACAAATATATTGCCGCCATTTCATTCCTCTACAACTATTTTTTCGTGGTGTTGGGATTTTTTTCCGTCAGTGTATTTATAAGTAGACAAACTCTTCTCCTCTTCGGCGGGTTCCGAAAGGTCGCAGAAGTAAGGAATATCTGCATATTGTTTTATGTGCCTCTCTGCGCTGTTTTGGACAATTCCTTTCGCGCACATTCTGTAAGGGTCTACACCGCACAGGGTAGATTACTTTGTATCCTGGATATCTGCGCGGAATACTGTATGCGGTTAACTTAAGTCTTTAAAAAAGAAAATACTGAAAGTACAACTTTCTTTTTGAGTTACAACTTTCAATACATTTATTCACATGTTATTCATTTCTATTTTTACGCCATTCACACCGTAAAAAATAAGTGGTGCGAATTCACGGAAAATTCTTGAAAATAACGTTCAGCAAAGTTGCCGGCAGGTGTCCGTCTTTTAACGAAATTTCAGTTTTTTAAAGTTTTCTTTTCTTCTAACTCCCGTATTTTGACAGAATCAATTTCCGTAGTCAGTAATTCCATTTATTTCAGAAAAGTCCGTTTCGGGTTTTTCCGTATTTATGCAGAAATTTCGCAGAAACGAAGACTAATTTTTGAGCCCTTGCACCAGAGACTCCTTTCCCTTTTTTCCTGGTGGGTTTCGATCTGAGGTCGTTTGGGTTGGTTCAACTGAGCCATAAATACACAGAAATGAAAGTCACGCTCAAGGTTGAACTTTTTTTTTTTTTTTTTTCATTAATGAGAGTGAGCTAGTCACTTTATTTTCTGTTGGAGCTTATTATTTTTCTGGATAGGTTTGTAACAATTTTATGTTTTCTGTAGGAGGACTTATTACAAATTACGCATCTTTTTCATCGTGATTTTTCGAAGCAACAGAATATTTTGGAATTTAAGGCCTTTTTAAAATGACAATGACTTTGAATTACGTTTAAAAAATGGTGAAATATACTGCTTTATAGTATCATTTCACAAAACTCCTGAATATAAAATTTACTCTCGATAGCTTTAAAAGAGTCTGTCTTAAGGAGTCCACAGACTGTCTACCGTGCTGCAGTTTCCTACATGGTCGGGAGACTTGTGAAGAAGGAGGGGACTTCTTTTTTTATTATTATTATTGGAGGTTTAACGACCACCGTGAGCAACTCAATGGGCTATAAGCAGTCGCCCGTCCCTAATTTAGGGTCACTGGTTCCAGGGAAGGGAGAGAGCCAGTGCCGTAAGACAAACACAACATCCATGCCTGACGGAATTCGAACTCGGACCCGGTTCGGACGAATGATCAGAGGCCAGCGCCTTAGACCACTGCGCCACCGGGGCGGCAGGAGGGGACTCTGTTGAATATTTTCCGCAGAGATTCGTATTGCCCTTATGCTGCAGAGGAGTAGGAGGAGGACTGGAAACCTTCATTTTGAGTTGTTTGTGTGTGTTAGTTGAAATTATGTTGTAATTTTTAGTGAATTGTGTTGTAATTTTTAGTGAATTGTATTGTAATTTTAGTGAATTATTTTGTAACTTTTAGTGAAATGGATTACTTAATATGATTTAGTAATTCAATGGTCTATCTACATAAGTTTGGATTCAATGGTGTACATAAATTTGATTTAATTCATTATTGAATTTAATATTATTGATTATATAATATTTTGGGTTTGACTTTTAACTTAATTTATAATATTTGTTATTAATTATTGATGTTCAGTTATTGGTGTGATTGTGTGGAGTTTAGTTTTGTATTGTTGAATACTTTTTTTTTGTTTAACATCCTTCTTTTAAAAGATTGTACTAATATGTGTATTTGGATTAGCGGGGCTTCTTTCCCGCATGTAATTGTTTCTGCTAATCCATGTGAAGGCAATTGGCGGTACAAGTTTTATAATACACTGGTGTG
Source organism: Macrothele yani (assembly GCA_039090855.1). Lineage (NCBI taxonomy): Eukaryota > Metazoa > Arthropoda > Arachnida > Araneae > Macrothelidae > Macrothele > Macrothele yani. Next base: position 155,953,481 of record CM077011.1, read on the forward strand.
TAAAAATTAAGGACGAAAAGGAGAAATTAGCGGAACGAGCAGGCAGAACGGACCGAAATACCACTCAAGAGATAGACTAGGGTCCGGTACGGTACGGCATGAGCATATATGCAGCATGACGCGGGGGGGGGGATCGGAAGGGTATAAAGCACACGGGCTGTGTACGCTCAACAATTCGGTGAAAGCTATTGCACGGTGTACATCGGTTTGAACGACGTCGAGTTGCTGCCACCGTGTGATATGGCCAACAGGCAATCCAGTAGACGACATCTAGATGACTTTACCCGAGGTCGCGTCATTGGGAAGTTGGAAGAAGGTCGAATTGTGACTAGTGTGGCCGAGGAGTTCGGGATCGCTCACAGCAACGTTTCACGAGCTTGGAGAGCATTTCAAACGACAGAAACAGCTGTCCGAGAGTTTAGCAGTGGTCGTCCATGAGCAACCACGGCGGCGGACGACCGGTATATTGTCTACAGGCAAGAAGAGACATACGACAGACAGCGGGAGAAATTGCAAGGCACATGCAACATGCAACAGACAACTGGACGTCCGTTATCGCGTTTTACCGTGGCCAGGAGGCTGCACAAAGGTGGTCTATTTGCACGACTACCAGTACGGTGTGTGCCATTAACGCCTGCTCATCGGAGACGGCGGTTTCTGTGGTGCCAGGACACAAGAACTGGACACATCAGCAATGGGGTAGAGTTCTCTTTACGGATGAGAGCCGATTTAGTCTGACGAGCGATTCTGGACGTATACACATCTGGAGAGAGCAGGGAACACTCAATCACACCTCCATCATCATCGAAAGGGACCGGTTTGGTTTGAAGGTGGCGGAGTTCTCGTTTGGGGTGGTATCATGCTTGGTAGCCGTACTGACCACATCTTCCAAGGAGGTTCAGTCACTGGTGTCCGCTATTGTACCGAGGTTCTCCTGCCTCACGTGCGTCTGTTTAGAGGTGCTGTGGGTCCTAAGTTCCTCTTCATGGACGACAACGCTGCACTTCATCGTACAGCGGCTGTCGCAGAGCTGTTGGAGAGTGAAGATATTCAACGCATGGATTGGTCCGCAAGGTCCCCGGACCTAAATCCAATCGAACACGTGTGGGATCTTCTCAGGAGACGCTTGGCAGCACGTCACCAGCCTCCAGCAACGATTCCGCAGCTGCGATTGGCGCTACAAGAGGAATGGGCCGCGATGCTTCAACAGCTCCTTGACAACCTCGTCCTCAGCATGGACAGACGTTGTAAATCCTGCAACGCAGTCAAGAGTGATCATATCCCCTACTAAAGACTGGATTTTTCTTGGTAGCCGCCTGTCACATGGACGTTTCTGTCTTCTGTCCAGTTGTGCTCGAAGCTACCTTTTCAATAAAGTGCCTTTGTATTCTTTGGATTCCTTGTTTGGAAGGTTTTACTCACTTGTCCCATATTCTTACATCTTGGGGATCTTATGGTATGATTTGAGTCGATGTGGAGCACTTCTGAACAACGTTACATTCGAAAAACCGTCTCGTCCTTAATTTTTGCACGCTAGTGTAAATTACTATTACTGTACATAGACAACGTACAATCACCTGCGCAATAATTTAAGTACCCATCTTGCAGTAACACAATATACATGTACAATAAATGGTGCACAAAATGGGGGAGAAGGGAAAGGAATATCCGGCTCCACAATAACCAAAATTTCATGCGATATGCTATCCACAATATTCGATTTAACTATAGAACTGCAAAATCAGGTTCTACGATAGACGATTGAAATTTAACAGTTAATCAAACATCAAGTATTCCTGCGAATTGCTCCTATTACCGGAAATTTTCCGTCGCATGGATACGAAGAAAGTTAGAACAGAGTTTTTCCGTTAATATACGAATGGAATTGGGGAAAGGTTTCTGAAAGTACAGGATTTTCCTGGAGTACGAAAAATCCGTGAATTTCAAGGGGTTTTCCGTTATGAGGATACGAAGAAAGTTAGAACAGAGTTTTTCCGTTAATATACGACTGGAATTGCGGAAAGGTTTCTGAACGTACAGGATTTTACTGGAGTACGAAAAATCCGTGAATTTCAAGGGGTTTTCTGTTATGAGGATACGAAGAAAGTTAGAACAGAGCGTTTCCGTTAATATTCGAATGAAATTGCGGAAAGGTTTCTGAAAGTACAGGATTTTCCCGGAGTACGAAAAATCCGTGAATTTCAAGGGTTTTTCCGTTATGAGGATACGAAGAAAGTTAGAACAGAGTTTTTCCGTTAATATACGAATAGAATTGCGGAAAGGTTTTGTGAAAGTACAGGATCTTCCTGGAGTACGAAAAATCCGTGAATTTCAAGGGGGAATTCCGTCAATTCATGGAAAAAGTTGTGTGTAAAATATGCTTTGTTAATTCACGAAATAAATCACGGAAAGTGCCTCATGAATTTCAGAAGTTTTTTAGTGTAGCATGAATTTAGACCTTGGTATGGACATTCTGATAGGATACCTTCTCCCTTTCCCTGATTGCCCATACCAAGAAATTTAAGAGAATGAAACCCAAATAAAGTACTATTTTAGTGAGCACGTAAACAATGTAGTCTCTCTCAGTACAGCAACAAATGGACAATCGGAAGAATATTCAACAGAGACAACAAATCAAAGGGTGTGGCTCTTTGCTCTGATCCATTCTAATCTGTATTCCAAACAGCGCCTCAAAGAAACGGGCGAATTGCATTAAAAATAAAGCCGTTAGTGGACAATCATGACGATTTGTCAGATGCAGTTAAAGAATGCCCTTACAAAATTTGCCCCAAAACAAGTGGTCTGAGCAAAAGACAAAGTCTCCGTTTCCTTTTCTGGGGGAAACTAAACACTAGTTAGATTTTTTGATAAAAATAATCAAAAACTTTCCTCGTTATTAACATTTCTTTAAGCAGTCCTGATCCGCGATTATCTGGAATATGTTCTGTGCTTTCGTGCAACGATTATGTTGCATTAGCAGCCAGTAGATGCATATGCACAAACAAACTAAAGTTTATGATAACTTTTGAAATCCGTTGTTTCCTCATAAGAGTTGACCAACCGATTAGTAAATCCGTCACGTCGGTTTCAAACCGTTCGTTTCAAATTTGCTTAATATTCTGGACCATTACCTTAATTACTAAGCATTAAATGGATGTTAGAATCGTGTTGCTGTGTAAATTCTAAGGTACCATTTCTAACGAATCATCATTCCCGTACTTTAAAGGTCGAATCTCTGAAATATGGGTAATATTTATTTATGTGTTACACACTCTGAATGTGGATAAAATTCTTACATCCTCAGTGAGTGTAAATTAAAAAAAGTTGTTTCAGCATAGTTCTTATTTGACTCACTGAACTCGAACATTTTAGAATTTAGAAGTGAAAGATGAATCTGTAAGGTAGTTTTAATGATTTTAACGCTTCTACAGTTAAATTTAAGCAACAGTTTCTCACTAATACTCTTAAATAAGGGCAAATAAGCGTGTACACTCGACTTTCATACATGCACCCCTGAGCCGCCTTACGTAATACCGAATTCGGACTTTTGTACTTCATGGGAAGCATCGCGTAATACACCCAATGAAACCTCGAGGAATAAATCTTCGAAGCGTATGACCAAATTGAGTAGTGAAATAAATAGGCGAGTGAACTCATCTTTAATAGTCATAGTTGCTTTTGGAGGATTTCGCAGGAATGATGGGTTCTCGAAAAAGTCCCGAATGGCTGTGTATGAAAGTTGTGGTATAATTCTGGTGTTCAAAAGTTAAGCATAGTTAAAAAAAGAGACATTTTGGAACAATAATGTCTCTTCTTCGAGGATAATAAAGTAACATAGCCGCCCCGGTGGCGCAGTGGTCTAAGCGATGGCCTCTGATCATTCGTCCGAAATGGGGTCCGGGTTCGAATCCCGGTGAGGCGTGGATGTTGTGTTTGTCTTACGGACACTGGCTCCCTCCCTTCCCTGGAACCAGTGACCCTAAATTAGGGACGGCCGCGTTGCTCACGGTGGTCGTTAAACCTCAAATCACAAAAAAAAAAAAAAAGTAACATATAGATGACGGGGGAATATGGAAATCATGATGCAATACCATCTGACGAACGATAATTGGCATAAAAGGCGAAGCACAACATTTGTGGAGTTCAGAAAGAGCTGAAAAAATGCGAAAAGTGACCTTTCTTGTCGTCCTCGCGCCATGCTAATAGTAGATTTAAAAAAAAAAAAATTAAAAACAGTATGTCAGAAAGACAGCAAGTGAATAACTTTAAAAGTGGTCAGATTATCGGAATGTTGGAATCCAGCCAAACGTAGGGTAATGTTGCCAGAGCCACTGGCGGGAAATTGTATCCAGACCTTGGAGAAGATACCTAGACAACAGAGATGTTAATCGTCAACCTATATGGCGGGTCGTCCACGGATTACAAAAGCTCAGGATGATAGGTATGTAGCACTAATAGCGAAACGTAACAGGTCGATGTCAGTGAGAGCGCCTCCTTTAGAGCTGTCTGTGGTTAGTGAATGAGCTGTTTGAAGGCAAACAGTATACAGACGGCTCAACGAATAAGAACTATGAGCGAGAAGACCTGCAATTTGCATCCTACCCTTCAGTCAGTAAGAAATTCCAGGGTACTGTGGTGCAGACAACATCCAGACTGGGACGAAAATCAATGGGCCAATGTCGTCTTCTCCAATGAATCCAGGTTCAGTCTCGAAAGTGACAGCCGTAGTGTTCTCATCTGGAGAGGACCTGGAACACGTTATTTCCCCACAAACATCAGAGAAATGCACCATTACAGAGGTGGTGGTGTACCTGTCTGGGGATGCATTATGTCCAACTGGAGCACACAGCTCCATTCTGGTGGAACTTGAACAGATCAAAGGTGCAGACAACATCCAGACTGGGACGAAAATCAATGGGCCAATGTCGTCTTCTCCAATGAATCCAGGTTCAGTCTCGAAAGTGACAGCCGTAGTGTTCTCATCTGGAGAGGACCTGGAACACGTTATTTCCCCACAAACATCAGAGAAATGCACCATTACAGAGGTGGTGGTGTACCTGTCTGGGGATGCATTATGTCCAACTGGAGCACACAGCTCCATTCTGGTGGAACTTGAACAGATCAAAGATACAGAGACGAAATCCTTGGTCCCTATGTGAGGCTTTTTCGGGGTAGTGTTGGCCCAGATTTGCTGTTCATGGACGATAACGTGAGACATCGTAGAGCTACTATTGTTGATAATTATATGGAAAGTGAAGGTATCCACTGTATGCCATGGCCACCGCATTCCCCAGACCTCAACTCAACTGAGCCTGTATGGAATGCATTGGGAAGATGCCTTGCAGGTCGTCAACCTCCTTGCAGAACTCTCGAGGAACTTCGATCTGCTCTTGTTCAAGAGTGGGATTTGCTGCCACAGAGTCTTCTTTGTTTCCCTTGTCAACAGCATGAGACATCGGTGTGACACTTGTATCGCTGTAAGAGGCCACCATACTCCTTACTAACTCCAATCTGCTCTTTTTCAGGAGTGGGATTTGCTGCCACAGAATCTTCTTCTTTCCCTTGTCGACAGCATGAGACATCGGTGTGACACTTGTATTGCTGTAAGAGGTCATCATACGCCTTACTAACTCCGGTCTGCTCTTGTTCAGGAGTGGGATTTGCTGCCACAGAGTCTTCTTGTTTCGCTTGTCAACAGCGTGAGACATCGGTGGGACACTTGCATCGCTGTAAGAGGTCACCATACGCCTTAATAGACCGTTGTACAAAATCAGAAACGCCTGCAGAAAATTCCAGTTGTTTTCACCATTTTGGACTGTTTGTACGTTTTTCTAGTTCATTTTTTCATGTGATTTGTACAGCAAATTTAATTCCTCACTTATGTACCTATGTATAATAAACAGCCTATTTTATTGTGCCTTCTTGTTTTTGTATTTTAGCATCTTTTGTTGATTACGCTTACCTTTTGGACATTTGGGTAATTATTTTACTGAATATATTTACAGGAGACGACGTGTTTCTGAAACAAATGAAATTACCGACTACAGAAAATCTGTGAAAATACGAAAGTTAAAAGAAACGAGAGCTGTTAAACACGGAAATTTTGTTAAAAGGAAATTTTGTTAAAAACGAAAATTTCGTTAAAAAGACGGACACTTACCGGCAACTATGATGCACGTTATTTTCAGAAATTTTCCGTGAATTCACCCCACTTATATCTTACAATGCGTGCTGAAGTTTTCTTAGTAAATGTTCCTATCCCTTACTTCTGGTGACGAAATTTCAGAAGTTTATGTATATTTGTTTTACACACGCAATTGAATAAAGCCAACTTACCATTCTTTCAGCAAAAACTCCACAGATAGGAGCTGTGATTGCGTCCAAAACACCGGATATCAAAAATATCCCGCCAACAGCAGCAGGAGAAAGGCTAAACTACAAAATAAAATAAGAGCAATGAAGAAAGTACAGCAAACAACAAAAATAAGAAAAGTACACTGAAAAAAAAATTCTAACGATTTAACACAATAGTATTTTTAGGCATACTGGTACGAAGGTTTTGAAACAAAAAACAGTACATAAGCAGTGCGTTAAAAAAAAAGAAATCAATAGTAGATTCAAGTTTACTTCATCGACGTCCACTGAGACCATTTGGTACCTGGAACCCATCACGATAGATAAGGAAACAACAGAAATAAAATAATTTACTTTTTATTATTGAGAGTACCAAGGCATGTACATTTTCATTTCAGTTTAACCTATACTCCATAACCATCTAGGATTAGGAGTGCTGAAGTCTAATAGTCTTACAAAAGGCATTTGATGCAATGTATAAAATATAGATTTTCAGAGATGTGTCAGATAAGGTTGAAGAAAACATAGGTAATCACAATTAATTTTACTTTTCTTGTTAATACGGTTTCGCTGTACTTTTTTCAAACTTCCGATTTGATTTATATTTAGGTTCATCTTGAGGAACCTGGGCTAAAGCATAGCAAAACTGTGGACCTAAAAAAAAAAAAAAATGGTGACTAAACGTTGTTTTCTTCAACCTTAGATAAATGTTGTTTAATCAACCTTATATGCAATATTCCTTCCAGTTCTTACGTATGGAGCAGAGACTTGACTTTGCCGCCCCGGTGGCGCAGTGGTCTAAGGCGCTGGCCTCTGATCATTCGTCCGTAAGGGGTCCGGTACGAAGGTTTTGAAACAAAAAACAGAATCCCGGTCAGGCATGGATGTTGTGTTTGTCTTACGGCACTGGCTCTCTCCCTTCCCTAGAACCAGTGACCCTAAATTAGGGACGGGCGACTGCTTATAGCCCATTGAGTTGCTCACGGTGGTCGTTAAACCTAAAAAAAAAAAAAAAAAAAAGACTTGACTTTAAAGGACATACAAAGGCTGCAGACAGCTGGGAGAAGCATGCTTGGTTAGGAACTCGTGGATCAGGAAAATGACAACAGTGGAAGACATAATGACTAGGGTAAAATCCTTGAAATTGCAGTGGGCTGGATACCAAGGGACGGGAAAAGGCCCAGAAAAAGACCACGTAGGTGATGTGAGGATAAAATTCGAAAACATGTAAGAATGACGTGGAGAAGACTAGCTCAAGACAGACTGTTATGGAAGAAACATGGGGAGATCTTCATCCAGCAGTGGATTGATAATGGTTGACAATGATGATGATATACACCGATGAAGCATTACGTTATGACCACCCCCAGCTTAGAGAAATGATCGCGCCTGGAGACAGAACGGTGCCGCAGGCGAAGTTCACAGAGCAGTATATGTACAACCCGAGGACCGGCTTTCGGTTAGTGTTCGGAGTCAGAATGGGAAAAGCTGCCGATTTATTAACGTTTGATAAAGGACAAATTGTGCCTCGGAACTACGATCTCTGAAACGGCGCGGCTTGTTTACGTGCCGCTGTAGTGAGTACGTATCAAAAGTGGTGCATAGATGGCCAAACGACGAACCGTCGTCCATCCGTGTGCCGTCCGCAGTTTACTGATGTCAGAGGGGAGCGCAGACTTCGCGCATTGTTCACAGCGACCGCAGGGCAACAGTTCGACAAATCACCCGCAGCTACAACAGTGGTGATCAGAGCAATGTACCACAGCACACAGTTCATCGCAGCCTTCTGCGCATGGGCCTGCGTAGCTGAAGACCCAAGCCAAGTCCCCCATGCTCATTGCTCGTCATCGCCAACAACGCATGAAATGGGCCCAAGATCATCGAGATTGGACCGTGGATGATTGGAAGAAAGTGGCCTGGTCTGACGAATCAAGATTCCTGGTGCATCACGTAGACGGCCGAGCGCAGATACGCCGATTAACAACGGAGGCTATGGCACCTGGATGCACTGTTGGGCGGAAACAGGCCTGCGGCTGCGGTGCTATGCTGTGGGCGATGTTTTCTTGGGACACTTTAGGCCCCATTATCCCAATAGCACAATCCCTGACAGCTGTCAGGTATCTGAACAACGTTGCGGACCAAGTTCACCCATTCACGGCAATTGTGTTCCTTGCTGGTGATAGCCATTACCGACAGGGTAATGCGCCATGCCACACTGCCAAAATCTTCAAGGACTGGTTCGAGGAACATGCTGGTGACTTTCCATTAATGTCCTGGCCTCCAAATTCACATGACATGAACCCAATCGAACATTTGTGGTTGGACTTGGAAAAGCGGGTCCGCGCTAAATCACCACCCCTCCGAACTGTACGGGAACAGGAGGACCTGCTGTTGGCATTATGGTATCGGATACCCTAGGATACCTATCGATGCATCGCCAAGTGGCCGCTGTTTTGTGGGCTAAAGGGGATCCTACAGCCTATTAGGTAGGTGGTCATAATGTAATGGATCATCGGTGTAAATGCACTTCACAATATTTGTAGTCTAAAATGTAGAGTATCTACCAGATATTTATTTAATTCACTATGAGAACTATGAGCCATGCATTTCTCGACTTGCCGCCCCGGTGGCGCAGTGGTCTAAGGCGCTGGCCTCTGATCATTCGTCCGTAAGGGGTCCGGGTTCGAATCCCGGTCAGGCATGGATGTTGTGTTTGTCTCACTCCCTTCCCTGGAACCAGTGACCCTAAATTAGGGACGGGCGACTGCTGATAGCCCATTTGAGTTGCTCACGGTGGTCGTTAAACCTCCAATAAAAAAAAAAAAAGTATTTCTCGACTTTGTCATTTTTAGCACGTCCTTTGTAAAAAAAGATCGTGCTTTTGTTATCGGGTTGTCTGTTCGTTCGTCCGTCCGTCTGTAGACACCATATCTCTGCAACTAATAGTTCCATTTGAAAAATTCTTTACGCATTAGGAAGCTTGAAATATGCGAATGATGATCCTTCATTTCGTTTCTTTTTTTTTTTTTTTTTTTTTTTTTTTTACGATGCACAATTCGCCCTAGAGGGCGGGCGTAAATGCAGATGATATCGAATTCAAACTACATTTTATTGCATATTTTGTTTCTAAACATCCAATTCAAAAAATTATTTTAACTTTCGATTCCATTCATGTCGAAGATTATTTCAGTCACTTTTTTAAGTCACGCATAGATTCTCCGCTAGGGGGCGTAAAAGTAAGTTGCGTTTTCCCTGATAACTCTGCTTCTAAAACTTCGATTTGAAAAATTATTTCTGAAGCGGATACAGCTCCCGAAGGGAAATATTTTGCATATAATTTCTAATTTTTGGTATAAAATGGTTTGGCCAGCAGGGGTGTCAGTGTTCATTTCTGTTTCTGATGTATTTGCAGCAAAATCTGAGCGTGCAAAATCTCGATTGAAAAAATTCTTTCGTGAACCGATACTACTCACGTCGATAAACCTTTTCGGAATACTTTTTTCTTAAAATAATGCATGGTTTCTTTGCCAGGAGGCGTAGATGTATATCCTATTTTTGCCAATACCAATGCTTCTAATTGCCCGATTTGAAAAATTTGTTCTTTGTTGGATAGTTTCCGGCGCGACATGTTTTTCATAAAATTTCAAATTTTCATGGAGTTCATTAAGTTTCCGCTAGCGGGAGTAAAGGTAAATTGCGTTTCCCCCTTTATCTTTGCTTCTAAAACTCCGATTTAAAAAAAAAAATCCTGCACCGGATATAGCTCCTGGTGGGATTTGATTGTAATTTTCATTTTTTTACAAAATATGGTTTGGCCACCAGGGGGCGTAAGATTTAATTTCTGCTTCGTAGGTATTTGCAACAAAATCTGAGCTTCTAAAAACTAGATTATAAAAATTCTTTCGTGGACCGATACCGCTCATGTCGATAAACATTTGAGAATATTTTCTTCTTAAAATAATGCTTAGTTTTTCCGACGTGCATAGTTTTTCCGTAAACGCATATTTTATTTTTGGCGATATCTTTGGCTTCTAACAGTCCGATTTGAAAAGTTCTTTCTTTGTTGGAGAGCGCTTCCGCTGCGAAATGTTTCTCATATAATTTCAAATTTTTCTTAGCGCACAAGTCTGCCACCAGAGGGCGTAAGTTCACGTTTCTGTTTACAGTAATATCTGCGGGAGTAAAAACCCGATTGAAAAACTGCTTTCTTCGGTCAAATACTTCGAACTATGTCTGTATATTTTTTTACGAAATAGTGCACAATTTCGCCGCTGGGGGCGCAAATGTGTAATCTGTTTTTCTCAATATCACTGCTTTCACATGTGAGATTTAAAAATTTCTTTCAATACCGGATACCATTTACATTGTAGAACACTTTAGGCTAGTAGCCTATATGAGGAATTTTGTAGTTCACAGTTCTGCCGGAAGGTTGTGTTTGTGTACTTCAGTTTGCAGCTGTATCGCCACTTCTAAAAACGCTATTGAGTAATGTCTTCTTTACTGTATGATGTACGTTACAACAGAGATGTGGAGCATTATTCTCTTTAAATAACGCAAAGATTTTTCGCTAGCTGCGCAAAGATTTTTCGCTAGCTGCGCAACCTTTTTTTTTCGCAATCTTTTTCTCCCCTATCTCTGCTTGCGGGAGACGTATTTGAAAAGTTATTTTCCCTTAGCAAAGCTTTTTCCACGAAGAATAATTTTCACCTATTTTCAATTTTTCCGTTATGCAAATTTTTTTGCTAGCAGAAGTAGACTTACACCATATTTCCTTCAATATTTCTCCTTTTAACCGTTCGATTTGAAAATCTCTTTGTTTCTGATACCTTCCCTGTACTATGATAAACTTTTTGTTCGCCATTTGTTAATTTTCGTAACATGCTTTTTAGCCGCTGGTGGAACTAAGTAGATGTTTCTATTTCTGGATGTTTTATCGATTGTTGGAACCGGTTGATTGTTTTTCAAACCGGTTTCATTGACTTTGAATAGCTTTGATAAATTTAATTCGCGTCAGAACGGATTCAAAAGACGTGCTTATTACATCCGAAAATTCGATGTCTTCTTGTTCTTATATAGTGTATATTTGCATCAAGCAGGTTATTTCCTTTTATCTATTTTTTTTTCTTTCGGGATTTAACGACTACCATGAGCAACTATAAGGGCTGAAAGCGGTCACCAGTCCCTAATTTAGGGTCACTACCGCCAATATTAACGGCAATGTGGGCTGTATTTAATATTAACGGCTGTATTTTGTCCGTAATTATGAATTTCAACTGAAGGCGACGAAAAAAATAATGAAACCTAAAAGTGATTTCAAAGAGACTATAGAATTTCTGTATGACTAACTGCATCACTGAGCAGTGGTATATTTTTGTAATCTCATCGGTAATCTAAATAAATTATTATTTCTTGCTTTTAGAGTTCTTTTAGGAATACAGTATGATACATACTTAACTAAACTGCTTTCGTTTAAAGCGCAGTGATTTCTTTTAGACAGTACATTTTTTTGTGCGACATTCATTGAAGCGGAATTAAGGTTTCTCAAAAAGTAATAGTACAAATTACCTCTCTTATGTGAGGTTCCAAAGTGGCTTCGTTGAACCCAAGAAGAAAGAAGCAGGAAAAGTTGTTCATAATGTTAATCACAAAGTCCAGATCAGAAAGCATCTTCTTAGCACTAGCAGCATTTTCTGGATCATTCTTATCTGAAATAGAAGCAAATTATAATATATAATATATGACTACAGAACTTGTGGTGTTGAGATAAAATAACAAGAGAGATGACACCAAATTTTCGGGTGCAATAAGCACGTCTTTTAAATCCGTTCTGACGCAAATGAAATTTATCAAAGCTATTCAAAGTCAATGGAACCGGTATGGGAAACAATAGATCTGACGAAAGAAAGAAGATTTTCAGTCGAGTTTTTAATCCCTCAGATATTGCTGTAAACGGAATCGTGAGCTTATGAACTCTTAGGAACAGAGATATTGACAAAAATAAGATGTGACTTCACGTCCGCTGTTGGGAAAACCATGCATTATTTTAGGAAGAATGTATTCTCAAAAGCTGTATCCATATAAGTGGTATCGGTCCAAGAAAAAAAAATTAGTCGAGTTTTCAGGAGACCAGATTTTGCAACGAATACATCAGAAGCAGAAATTAACACTTATGACCCCTGGTGGCCAAACCATTCTTTACCAAAGATTAGAAATTATGTGAAAAATATTTTCCATCAGGTCTTGTATGCGATACAGGAAGAATTTTTCAAATCGGAGTTTTAGGTGCAGAAATAACGCAGAAAACGCAATGTACCTTTGTGCCCCTAGCGGAAAGTCTATAATTTACTTGTAAATTTTGAATTTATAGGAAAAATATTTCGCATCGGAATCACTATCCAACAAAGAAGGAATTTTTCAAATCGGACACTTAGAAGTAGAGATATTGACAAAAATAAGATATACATCTACGCCCCCTGGCGTAGAAATCATGCATTACTTCAAGAAAAAAATTTTCCTAAAAGGTTTGTCGACATGAGTAGTATCGGTCAACAAACGACTTTTTTTTTCAATCGAGATTTTAGAAGCTCATATTTTGCTGCAAATACATTAGAAGCGGAAATTAAGATTTACCTTCCCTGGTGGCCAAACTATTTTTTTACAAAAATTAGAAATTTTGTGCAAACTATTTCCCACCAGGAGCTGTATCCGGTGCAGAAAGAATTTTTCAAATCGGAGATTTAGAAGCAGAGATATAGGGGGAAACGCAATTTACCGCTACGCCCCTAGCGGAAACTCTATGAATTACTTGAAAATTTTGAAATTATATGAAAAACATGTCACACGGAAAACACTATTCAACAAAGGAGTTTTTCAAATCGGACTCCTAGAAGTAGAGATATTGACAAAAATATGATGTACATCTACGCCCCTGGCGGAGAAACTGTGGAATATTTTAGGAAAAAATATATTCCAAAAAGGTTTATCGATGTGAGTGACATCAGTCCACGAAAAAAAATTTTCAATCGATATTTTAGAAGCTCAGAATTTATGGCAAATACACTGCTGGCCACCCAAAATGCAACACCAAGAAGGACACGAGATAGCAAAGCCAGATTTACTGGACACATAACAACAGATACAAAGATGAAATGATTGAGCTTACAGGCCCGTGTGACTTGCGGAACACGCAGACATCAATAGTTCGTGTGGCCCTCATGGCTGGCAATACCGGCCGCTACACGCCGCGGCATCGGACAAAAGAGCCTTTGGATGTGGGCTTGGGGTATGTCGGTCCAGGCTGCTTCCACACGTTGCCACAGTTCATCAGGCGTAGCCGCGGGTGGTGCTTGCGGGCCACTCGGTTGCCGATCAGCTACCAGACGTGTTCGATGGGCGACATATCGGGAGAACAGGCGGGTCACGGCAGCAGTGACACCTGGTGTGCCGCGAAGAATTGTTGCACGATGCGTACAACGTGCGGGCGCGCATTGTCTGTTGAAACGTGGCCGCTGGCAGGTCCTGCATGTAAGGGAGGACTACAGGCTCCAAAACGTCGGAGATGTAGTGGTGGCTGTTGTGTGTACCGGCGATGCGTACCAGAGAGGTGCGGGTGTCATATCCAATTGCGCCCCAAACCATAACGCCAGGCGACGGATCGGTATGGCGATGCATAATGCAGGCGTCATACAGTTTCTCGCCACGGTGCCGCCACACGCGGATCCGACGATCGTAGTGTTGCAGGCAGAAGCGGGATTTGTCGGAGAAGAAAATGTCGTGCCATTCCGTAGTCCAGGTGTGGCGTTCAACGGCGCACTGGCCGATGGTGTAACGTCAATGGTAATCGGAGCAATGGGCGCCGTTCGACAAGTCCCTGCTCCTGCAGACGACGTCGAACGGTACGTGCTGCACAGGTTGTTGCGCAACACACCCTAATTCCTGCGCTAACGTTCGTGATGTGGCAGTGCGAGCCGTCAATGCCCGCCGCACAACATGCCAGTCTTCTAGTTCGGTGGTGTGCAGAGGCTGCGGCAATCGCTCATGTCGGTCCGTCCGTCCCTCCTGCAGCCACCGAATCCATACTCACCTCGCTGTGGCTGGATGTCCTCCCACACGGGCGCCGATGTCTCGGTACGATAAACCGCTGTCGCGATAAGCCACTATTCGTCCTCTGTCGAACTCCGAAACGTGCTGGAATGACTGCCGTATTCTGCGACGAGGCATCAGGAAGCTTCCCACGCACAGGTCCGGCAGCACAACACACTTCCACTACTTACACCCCGCCTTCTGTGCACCCTTCTTATAGTGCTTCTCGGTGGCGTGCCGGGCGCACATGATTTGCATATGCCCTGCAATGCTAATCGTTTGCATGTCCTCTCGCGGGCGACGCATGCGACGATTTCAGGCCAATCGGATGCTTCCTTCTTGGTGTTGCATTTTGGGTGGCCAGCAGTGTACATCAGAAGCAAAAATTAACACTTACGCCCCTTGGTGGCCAAAGTATTCTTTACAAAAAATTTGAAATTATATGCAAAAGATTTTCCATCAGGAGATGTATTCGCTGAAGAATTTTTTTTTTCAAATCGGAGTTTTAGAAGAAGAGTTATCGGGAAAAATGTAATTTACTTTTACACCCCGTAGCAGAAAATCTCTGCGTAATTTGAAAAAGTAACTATCTAAATTACTCTTCGACATAAATGGAATCGAAAGATAAAAGAATTTTTTCAATCGGATGTTTAGAAGCAAATATGAGGAATAAAACGTATTTTTGAATTCGACATCATCTGCATTTACGCCCTCTAGCGGCAAAATTGTACATCGTTAAAAAAAAACAGAATGAAGATTCATCATTCGCATATTTTAAGCTTCCCAATGCAAAAAAGAATTTTTTAAATCGGACTAATAGTTGCAGAGATATCGTGGGTACCGATGGACGGACAAACCGATAACATAAGCACGATCTTTTTTTACCAAAGACGTGCTAAAAATACCAACGTTAGCCACAATCAAAGGTTTATTATACATCGACTATAGATTCGCAGAGCATTTGGCTCGGCATCATCAGGTCAAATGGAGCGTAAACATTCAATTACTGTGACATCATCAGGGTTCTGACGGTGACGATTTTTGGTGAGTTGTTTCCACGCGCTTGAAAGAAATGGAGTCGACGTCATGTCGTTGACAAATCGTGAAGAGTTCCTGTATATGTGGAAAGCTTCTAATACATTAAGCTTGATAGTCGCATCAGGTTTATCAGTAAGCGTAGCGTTTCCAAACAAAAATGTATGGTTATTTTTGTGACAATGTTGGGCTATAGACGACCTCTTCAGTTCATAGTTCCGTACGTAGTTCATGTGTTCCTTCACACGGAAACTTAAAGCCCTGCGGGTCTGTCCTATATATGAAAGTTCACATTCACAAAGTATCTGATAAATTCCCCAGGAATTTATGTCATCGACATAGTCTTCTGATCCGAGAAAAATTATCTTGTTTATGGGTTTGAAAATAGCTTTGAAATTAAAACTCTTGGGAATTTTTGAAATTACGAAGCAAATCTGAGGAGCAAATGGGATAACCGCCCAATTCTGTCGCATTGGGAGGTCTATCGGCGTGAGCGAGCAGACAGGCTTCGGTTTCGTACATTTTTTATATAGCTTGAGAAAGAGTTTCCGTGCAGAAAGAGCTTGATTTTCTTAAACGAATTCCAATGCACAGAGGACGTACCCATTCCGCTATAGACAAAGCTGTGAACCAACCGTTGTAAAAGTATTACAACATCCAGATCAATTGGGTAGCATTTGACAAGAGCGAGCAGATGGATAGTGAGTGTCCAATCGAATCCATGGAGCCGGTTTGTATCCTACTTCGCTTACCATAGACCAATTAATGATAAACTTGTAATCGACTATGAATTTAACTACTGAATTTGTCTTTCTTTCATTTACTAGACCCAAATAAATACTGTGCGCTAACGAGACGTATTCACGTCTCGTTAGCGCACAGTATTTATTTAGCGCACAGTATTTATTTAGCGCACAGTATTTATTAATACTGTGCGCTAACGAGACGTATTCACGTCTCGTTAGGCTCCGACACAGACTACACTCGATTCTTCCTCCTCCTTTTTCAGAGAAACGTAAAATTTTAAAGCACATTACAAAAAAAAAAAAAAAAAAGTACGAGTGGCAGAGGTGTAGTTGGGCAGAAGATTAAACCCAAGGAGGTTAGAATAAGACATCTAGAGATGCCATTGTTCATGGAGCAATCCACTTTGCATGAAACCTATAACCGCGAGCGAAGGCTGTCAAGTGTGGGAAAGCTAATGGTTTCCAATGCTATTGCAATGCATTTGGTGTTGGCCGAATCGCCTTCTTTCGTCGCAAATGTTTCGAAATTCGCACCATAACTTGCTTCCCATGTGTGAGAAAATGCTAAATTTATAAAATTCTAAGTTATTTAGAAGCCTCTTCCCATTTTTAGTTTAAATTGAAATATATGAACATTAGGGCGAATTCAAAACAAAATACAGGGTGTCCAAAAATTATTGAACACATTACAAAATTATATAAAACAAAACATTAAACAGATAGAAAGAAATTGACTGTACTAACTTACAATGTAACTACACAAGTTAATAAATTTCGATGTGAGATCACTTGGTTGCTCGTAGTACGTCCAAGCGATACTCGATTTCATGCCATGTATTGGCAAGCATCTGAGGAGTTATGAAATTAATAGCAGCTGTGATACGCTGCTTCAGTTCCTGCAAATCAGAACAAGGCGTCTGATAGACACAATCCTTCACATAACCCCACATGAAATAATCCAATGGAGTTAGATCTGGAGAGCGAGGAGGCCACGGAATGGGACCTCCACGCCCAATCCATCTGTTGGGGAAATGTTCATTTAGGCTCTTACATACACACGTTGACCAATGCGGAGGCGCGCCGTTTTGTTGAAAAACGACGTTGTCATATCTTTTGATCTAAGGTATAGCAAAATTTTCTAGCATATACAAGTAAATGTCACCATTTATGGTTTTTTCGCATAAGAAGAAAGGGCAAATCACTTCTCTTTTTGATAGGGCGCACCATACATTAACTTTTGGAGAATCACGTTCCAGTTCAATAGCACGAGCCGGTTCACTGCCCCATATCCTACAGTTGTGACGATTCACAATACCTGATACATGAAATGTGAATTCATCACGAAAAATTACAGTACTGAGAAAGTTTTCGTCGTTTTCCACTCGATTCAGCACATCCACAGAAAAATCGCATTGCAGGTGTGATCATTTACATGCATCTTTTTTTGCACTATTTGAATTTTATAAGCATGAAACTTTAATTTCTTGTGCAAGATATCGTGAACTCTCGATTTCGGAATGCACAGTTTTCTGCTTGCTTTACGAACGGGTTTCCTGGGGCTTCGTCGGAAACTTTCATTAACTTGGTCAACCGTCTCACCGCTGACGCTAGGCTTACCGGCTCCTCCACGATGTTCCACATCGCCAGTTTTTTAAACTGTTTCATCCACCGCTTAATTGAATTCGTTGACGGAGGATTACAACCATACTCTAAACGGTACCGTCTTTTAACTTTAATGACAGACTTTAATTCCGCAAGCCATAACACACACATCGCCTTCTGCTGTACGGATGACATGATTACTGATTGCCCATTTCTCATACATTCCTCATCATGCCACACCTAGCGCCATCTATCGGATTCTGGGAATAACAATTCTTCAAAACAAAAATATAGAAACCGTGTTAGAAATACGTGACATAGAAAAACAGACAATGCTCATAGTTTTTTTTTTTTTTTTTGTATATAATTTTATAATGTGTCGAATAATTCTCGGACACCCTGTATAACATTAAATTTGAAAACTTTACTCTTCTATGAAGCATAATTCATTCCGGTTTGATATTAACACAGTTTCTGCAACCAAAATCCACGCAATTCCAAAATACACCCGTTGAAGTTACATAGGTGTTATGTAAACAACGTCAAATTCCCACACCTGGCGGCTTCACGGTTAAGAGACTTAGGGCATCTCCAGAAGTATTATTCTAACCTCCTTGGTTAAACCCTGTTCCACAATTAGTGAGTGACTATAAGATGCTAAGCTGTTGTTTAAAAGCTTCCAGGCAGTTCGATGCCTACAAAGAAGTGCTGTCATGGGGATATTTTAACTAAATGTATCTCTCTAGGCGTTGAAAAATAGTACTAAAGGGAAATATTTGCGCATGCGCGCGAGAGAAATAACTTTCAACATCTTGTTCATTTTTTTTTTGTTTGTCCAGTAGGAGTGGATTTACGATGCTTGTGCTGGAGAAAAGATTTTTTTTTTTTTGGCGGGATTTTGGTGCTCTTGGGTTTTGAGAGGGAAAGGGGGTACGGCTATTGACCACGGTAAGAAGTGATTACCACTGTCCATCAGTGAAGGAAAATATCTTCCTTTTCGTCATTGCGTATGTTTTATTCCATTTTTAAAACATACCCTATTAATCTTTCGGAACTTTTTTTTATTTGTTTGTTTTTGTTTTGGGGATTTACCATAATGGGCAACTCAATGAGGTATATATAAGCAGTCATCCGTCCTTAATATAGGGCCACAGGCTCCAGTCAAGGCAGAGAGCCAGTGCCATAAGACAAACACACGATCCATGCTTCACCCGGATCCATCTCAGACGAATAGACACCAGCGCTTAGACCACTGCGCCACCGAGGTATTGAGCTCATGGTATTATGACCACGTACCTAAAAGTGTGTTGCACTGTCTTTCGCCCTAACAAATACTTTCTCCAGGTATGGCATCGACTCTACTGGACCGCGGTAAGTGTCCTCGTGTATACTGAACTAGCTGAACACGGTGCCGTCCCGGAGTTCGGCGACGGATGGAGGCAGTGGCGTGAAACAACCAGTGCTACGTTCTACTGCATCATACAGATGTTCGATGGGATAAAATGACACTTTTGTGGGCGCCATGTTTTTTTCCAACCGCGCAGTAAGGTTGCAGCTGACTGCGCGGTTGCGGCATGGTTTCCACTTGATTGGCATGTTGAAGATGAAACCTGGACTCACCGACGACGCGGCTCTTTTGCAGTCCTCCAGTGTCCAGTTTCAGCGTTTCCTGACCCACTGCAAGAGGAGGTGTCGATGACAGTCTGTCATAAATAGGACATGAAAGGGTTTCCGATTCATTTGCACTATTTGCAAGAGAATCTGCTGGATTGTGTGCTCGAAAACGTTTCTATGTGTGCTCTGGTTGTAGTCTACCGTTAACGACGGATTGTGTGCCGTCTATTATTCCACACAGCACGTACCAACCGCCATTCATCTCCACTATCAACCAGTGTTTGTCTCTTCTTTCTGGGACCTTGAGAGTTGAGTATTCCTCTTCAGACTAATTCCGCCACACCTTCAACACAACAACCCCAGAACAGCCAACAAAGCCGGCGGTTGTTGTGATGCTAGTTCACATCTTCCTCTCGCCGGTTACCATTCCACGTTTGTACTCGGACAAGTCCTTCCCTTTCCCAATGCACGGGCTTAGTACTGGGGAACTAATAACCTGTCTTTGTGTCATCTATAGAAATCTAATCGCGCTGGTCAACGACGTCACTATTACGTGCTGTGGGACGCTTCTACTCATAGAGACAGGGACGGTCATAAGGATCTGACCAACGAGTGTAGCTCTAAATGTAAAACCTAAATAATTCTATTTTCCACCGAAACTGCTCCATGCTATCTATTTCATATACCTAAATGTTACAAAATGAAAAAAATATAGCCATTACAGGTTATCTTTAATTTTTTGTCATTTTTTAAATTCCTGTGGCATTGCAAGATTTCAAGGCTTTGGAAACTTTATTTTTACTTTAGAACTAACGTATGGAATCTATGTATGGCTTACCTGTTTCGGAGAACAGGAAAAAATTAACTACTGTCCCAAGGAGCAAGAGTGATCCAACAACAGCAAAAGGAGCGCTAAATCCTCCACTCTGAAAAATAAAACGTAATGAAAAATACAAGAACTTGCTGCGGAAACTACAAATGATTCAAATCTAGTTAATTTACTCAAAGATAAAAATCAAACATACCAAACGTTCAGATAGCTCAAAATCACACTTTGCAAAAATTTCAGAAAATCATTTCATACTTATAAGGTGGCACTGAAATGCCCAAAAGGCGTCTTGCAGGAAAATGCGCTACCATCAGATTACTAGCAAAAATATTTTTCGTAAGTCTGCTTTAATTATGGCAAATGTTTTTGACTGAATTGAACTGGGAGTTTTTAAACGTCAACTCAGTATCTATTCTTATTAATACATTAAAACGTCTCATTAAAATAATGGGAAAACACACAGAAAACGCATTACGTAAATGCAGTGCACTAAAAGTAGCTAACAGCTCTGTCTTCAGTCAGTACCGAAGCACTGTCAGCACTCGACGGGAAAAGAGTCGTCTGGTCCGACGAGTCCAGTGTTCAACCTCGCCATGACGATAGACGGGGCCGTGGGTCAACAACTGCAACAATATAACTCGCTTGGAGAGAAACATGTCAGCTTTAGAGGTATCATGGAACGGAAATTGTTTTCATTGACATTACCAGGCCTCCTCACCCTCGTTTAACACACCCGCCCTGTCAGGTCTTACGTAAGCATGTTATCGCACCCAGTGTTGCCCTACATGGTGACCATGTGTCTAGATGGTACTAGACTCTTTCAGGAAAACAAAGCCCAAGTCACAAAGTCCGCATTGTGCAGAATAGGTCTGAGGAACATTTTCAAGCATTTCATGTGCTCCCCTGATAGCCAAATTCCTCAGACATTAATCTCACCGAACATTTCTGGAATGTAGTAGAACTCAGCATTCATTATTTTACGTCACTGTATCCATACGTCGCAGAACTCCAGAACGTCGCTCTTTCCATCTGGTATAGAATATTTAAGGGAACCTTCCGCAGTCCGGTTGAATGCTTGAAGACACCTCACGCGGTCCTCCAAGACACCTTTCGGCGTCCGGTGGAACTCATGAGGACACCTTCCGCGATCCGGAGAAACTCTTGAGGACACCTTCCACGGTGCGGTGGAATTCTTGAGGACACCTTCCGCAGTTCGGTGGAATACTTCAGAACACCTTCCGCAGTCCGGTGAAACTATTGTGGACACCTTCCGCGGTCTGGTGGAATATTTGCGGACACCTTCCGTGGTCCGGTAGAATTCTTGAAGGCGCCTTCCGCGGTCCGGCGGATTACTTGTGGACACCTTCCGCGGTCCAGTGGAATACTTAAGGATATCTTCCACGCTCCAGTGGAACTCTTGAGGACACCTTCTGCGGTCCGGTGGAACTCTTGAGGACATCTTCTGCGGTCCGGTGGAACTCTTGAGGACACCTTCTGCGGTCCGGTGGAACTCTTGAATACGTCTTCCGCGGTCCTGTGGATTTCTTAAGGACATCTTCCGTGGTCCGCTGGAATACTTGAGGACGCCTATCGCCGTCCAGTGATTCTCATGAGGATACCTTCCGCCGTGCAGTGGAACTATTGAGGACACCGTCCGCGGTCCAGTACAACTCTTGAAGACGCCTTCTGCGGTCCAGTGGATTACTTGAGGACATCTTCCGTGGTCCGGTGGAATACTCGAGAATATCTTCCACGCTACGCTGAAATACTTGAGAACACCTCCCGCGGTCCGGTGGAATACTTGAGGATACCTTCCGCCTCTGGTAGAACACTTCAGGACACTTTCCCCTGTCTGGTGGAGTCCATGCCACGCCAAGTGTAAATGCTTCCCTCAAAGATGGATGTCGAGAGTCTTCCAGAACGATATGCATCATCGCAAGATTCGCAGCCACAATGAAATTGTGTGTCCCACTTGACAATTGTGGCATATGAAGTAGCCTTAACCCATAATATATGTACCATATCATCTTCAGCCCCCTGAGGAGAATATGCTTTTCAAAGAAAGCTATTTCATCACCACCCGAAGTTTTTATTTTATTTTTCCATTTCGCAAAGTCTTTATGATTTAGTTCATAAAATCTCATGAGAAATGAAAAAGAACGAATGGATCTGTAACATTGAAAACTAATGTAGTGACATGCAAGAACATACACAGTCGAGTCGCATTATTGTGACCACCAGCTGATATCCAGAGTAACCGCCGTGTGCAGAGTGGACAGCAGCAAGACGGTCTGGGATTGACTCAACAAGCTGCTGGAAGGTGTTCACAAGTCTGTGGAGCCATACTGACTGCAGTGCATCTGACAGCTGCTGGAGAGTGCGTGGTGGAGGATTCATAGAGCGAACAACACGATCGAGGTGGTCCCACAGATGGCCAGTTGGGTTTAAGTCTGGGGAATTAGAAGCCTAGGGAAGTGCTTTGAAGTCTTCATCGTGCTCTTCGAATCACTCTTGGACATTTCTAGAGGTGTGACACGTCGCACTGTCGTGCTGGAAGATCCCATCTGCCCCAGGGAAGACAATCGGCATGTATGGGTGTACGTGGTCTGAAAGGGTGGATTCATAATGAATTCTCCCCATAGTGCCTTCCACAGGTATGAGTGGACCTAGAAAATGCCACGAAAACATTCCCCAGACCATAATGCTGCCTCCACCAGCTTGTGTTCTTCCAGAAGTGATTGAAGAGTGTTTTTTCTCCGATGTTTCTCGCCTTATACGCCAACGTCCATCAGTTCGATGAAGCAGAAAACGTGACCCATCGGAGAAGGCAATCCTTTGCCAATCAGCGGAGGTCTAATTCCGATACCGCCGTGCAAATGTAAGCCTTTTCTGCCGATGCATCTTCGTTAACATAGGCACAGTGACCATCCGTCTGCATCGGAGCCCTATACGCAGCAGGGTTTGCCAACTGTCGTTTTGATACACTTCCGGTAGCTCCGTGATTCATTCGGCCGGTGAGTTACTCCACTGTAGCGTGTCGATCGGCCCTCACGCACCTTCGCAGCCGACGTTCACATTTCACATCAATGGCACGTGCTGGTCCGCAGTTTCTACGTTGCTTATTCACAATGGTGCCATTTTTCCAATCATGATACACTTTAACCACAGCAGCACGCGAACAGTTCACAAACTGCGCTGTTTAAGCAGCACTGTCACCCTTGGCCCGAAAGCCGATGATCATCCCTTTTGGGGAATCTGATAAATCGCTTCTTTTATCCATGACAACAACGAGTGATATGTTTTCATAATGCCTACAGTACACCTTATATACCCTCCAAGACAGCTCACGACACGTGCCTTCTTTCATTGGCAACACGCTATTGACGTCAAAAGTAGGAGATGGTCACAGTAATGTGACTCGACTGTGTATACAAATTACCTGAAGGAAAAATACTGCATATTCATTAGAATTAGGTAAGAACAAGGACTCTTAACTTTCCTAGTTCACTACGGAGAAATTCCAAACCATTTGCTCAGCGTGGGACCGTTACGACCAAAATCTTCCAATCCTGGAATATCAAAGTAGTACCATAGGAATATCGTATAGCACATTCATTTGAATTGTTTGTTCGTGACTAGCGGAAATTCATCTTGAATGGTTAAACTAAGCTCCTGCTCTTTCGGGCAGCTCTGACCTGGTAGGAGCTTTATAACAAAATATGATTTTCTCACTGAGTGCAATGAGACAACTGAGAGAGGAAAATGAATGACCATTCACTTGAATTATCATTCGTGAATAACTCTTTTGAGTGAATTATGAATGGACACCCAAGGAGGAATGACTTATGCTATCACTAGTTTGTACCCACAAGCTGCGGATCTCTTGAATGTGGGAATCATCTGAAAGTAAATTGTTGAAGATGAAATGAGGTGTTGGGGGATTGCCCGAGGGAAGAAGGAAAGAAGAGAATATGATCAAAAAATAGGTAGTACAACATCTTTTACAGTTGAAAAAGAAATGGCAACCCTAATAGTGGATAGGAGTAAATAAAAATCTTAAAGATAATAATATCCTGTAATTCTCTCAATAACGTTTCAAACAGAGGTGTTGAAATCTGTTTTTCAATAAAGAGCAGATGTCGATTGCAGAATTATATCAGCGGGATGGATAAACAGAGAGAAAAAAATGAAAAACTTAAAGAAACACTGAATTTCCCGGCCAAAATTCTACACATTAATAGTAATGAGTGACTTCTGTGGGAAAAGTGGAAAAAGTATGAAAGACATGAGCTGAGTCAGAGGGTATGCAGTTAGTCATAGAAATACAATAGGCAAAAGATATTACCGGAATTGGCTAAATAAAAACAACTCTTTACTAAACGTTCTCTTTGTAACAGGAGACAAAGTGCTCTTGAAGAAGTCCAAATGGTTTGTTACCTCACGTATACAAATATTGTGTTTCGAACAATTTTAACGGATGTAGCGATCATAAATATTTGAGGATAAAATTAATGACAAATACCAGCTGAGAAAGGAAGAAAATTTATAAAACAAAAACCAGTTTCAATAAACATAGATTATCTCTTTACACAAAGCGGCAGATATATTGTATTATTGGATATGTATTATAGATATACATGTATATTATCTCCAAATATACAGTATATATATATATCCAATTCAATAAACATAAGATATAAACATATTACCTCTTATATAAAGCGGCAGATATAATTATCTCTTATACGGCCGCAGTAGAAAAGTTGCTTCTGTATGTAACAGATAAATATACTGGCGGAAAGTGAAAAAAGAACACCAAGAAGGAATTGGCGGACGATCATGAAATTTACACATGTTAATGGGGTCGAGTTTACGTAGGTGTGATGTTAATTTCGGGACCAACCGGTGAACGCTTACGCCACAGCACGGCATAATATGCAAATTATCGTCGGTGGTATTTAAGGAGTACGGCGAAGTGAATATAATCAGTCGTCGGCGTACGAACACGTGCGAAGACCCTGAAGAAGCTGCAATGCCTGGACATGGAAGACGTGTACGATTTCAGCAGTTATCGGACTTTGAGCGAGGTCATCTAGTCGGACTCCGCGAGGCCGGGTGGTCGTATCGTCGTATTGCGGAGCGAATTGGACGGGAAGTATCAGTGGTGGTACGATGGTGGCGTAGATAGTCCGAGGAACATTCCCACACGAGAAGAAGTGGAACCGGGAGTCCTAGATGGACTGATGAGCGGACCGATCGACGCATAAGAAGAGCAGCGTTGTCAAGCAGAACATCTACCGCGACGCAAATCCGAGCTGCCGTTGCACCTGAGGTGACTGTGCGAACAATCCCCAACCGTCTACTGGATGCAGGGCTACGTGCACGTGTGCCTCTGGCATGTGTACCTCTGACTGCAGCCCACCGTCAGGAACGGCTGCAGTGGTGTCGCCAACGTCTGCACTGGAGAACGCAATGGCGATCTGTCGTGTTCAGCGATGAAAGCAGATTCTGCTTGGGAGCCTCCGATGGCCGTAGCGTGTTTGCAGACGCACAGGGGAGCGTCTCCACCCTTCTTGCATCCGCCAGCGACAGACAGGACCTACACCTGGTCTCCTGGTGTGGGAAGCGATCAGCTATCACTCCCGTACACAACTAGTGTTTGTACCGGGTACGTTAAACAGCACCTCCTACATCAACAACATCATTCAGCCCGTTGTTGTGCCATTTGTAAGGCCGGTCCATCGTGGTGTTTTCCCGAAAGATAACGCACGCCCACACACGGCACGTGCAACGCAACATGCACTTCAGGGTGTGAGACAACTTCCATGGCCTGCACGTTCACCGGATTTGTCCCCCATTGAGCACGTGTGGGATTTTATGGGACAACGACTTATCCGGTCTCCACGGCCAGCCACGACCATCACCGATTTACGCGTCCAGGTTGAAGATGCTTGGAACTCAATACCCCAAACTTACATCCAAAATCTGTACGACAGACTCCATGCCAGAATTTCACAGTGTGACGCAGTTCATGGCGGTTCAACCTCGTACTAACCATGTTACATGGAAATGTTATTTTTCAGTTTACCAGCAAATACAGCTGTATTTTGCCATAATGCTTTGATCACGTTATCCTCTGTATTCCGTTATTATGATGTATAAATTTCGTTGGTATCAGACGTCTCCTTCTTGGTGTTCTTTTTTCACTTTCCGCCACTTTATATGAGGTTAGAGAAGTTAAAATGAAATATTTCGGAAATCATAATGACAGGAGTAACTATGATGAATGATTTGGGTGCAAAATAAACTGGTAAAAGACTTTAAAAACTAAAGCTTTTAAGAGCTGCAGAGATACAAAAATAAGAAATGGATAAAAAACCGAATCAGAATATTCATACAAAATGTTAGCAAAAGGAAAACGTGAATTTTTTTTTATTTGTTAATATCAGGGTAAAACGAACTAAAAAGACAAAATTAAAAAAAAAAAGTTTCTCGGGAAGAGCTTTTGCATTGGGGAGAAATGTTGGAGTAGAGAGAGAGAGAGAGAGAGAGAGAGAGAGAGAGAGAGAGAGAGAGAGAGAGAGAGAGAGAGAGAGAGAGAGAGAGAGAGAGAGAGAGAGAGAGAGAGAGAGAGAGAGAGAGAGAGAGAGAGAGAGAGAGAGAGAGAGAGAGAGAGAGAGAGAGAGAGAGAGAGAGAGAGAGAGAGAGAGAGAGAGAGAGAGAGAGAGAGAGAGAGAGAGAGAGAGAGAGAGAGAGAGAGAGAGAGAGAGAGAGAGAGAGAGAGAGAGAGAGAGAGAGAGAGAGAGAGAGAGAGAGAGAGAGAGAGAGAGAGAGAGAGAGAGAGAGAGAGAGAGAGAGAGAGAGAGAGAGAGAGAGAGAGAGAGAGAGAGAGAGAGAGAGAGAGAGAGAGAGAGAGAGAGAGAGAGAGAGAGAGAGAGAGAGAGAGAGAGAGAGAGAGAGAGAGAGAGAGAGAGAGAGAGAGAGAGAGAGAGAGAGAGAGAGAGAGAGAGAGAGAGAGAGAGAGAGAGAGAGAGAGAGAGAGAGAGAGAGAGAGAGAGAGAGAGAGAGAGAGAGAGAGAGAGAGAGAGAGAGAGAGAGAGAGAGAGAGAGAGAGAGAGAGAGAGAGAGAGAGAGAGAGAGAGAGAGAGAGAGAGAGAGAGAGAGAGAGAGAGAGAGAGAGAGAGAGAGAGAGAGAGAGAGAGAGAGAGAGAGAGAGAGAGAGAGAGAGAGAGAGAGAGAGAGAGAGAGAGAGAGAGAGAGAGAGAGAGAGAGTGAGAGAGAGTGGCCAAGTCCGACAGTAAAGGACTTCGAAGGGATTGAGGGATACTCAACCGATGACCGGTATGTAAGACTGTGACACCGGGATCCCTGAGGTTTTTCACAGATACAAGGAAAGACATAAGATCGGGGTATTTTGATCAAGGAACCAAGTAAACGGTCAGGAATTACATATTTAGAAATAGCTCTATTTCAAGTCAAATGACTCAGAAACGTGCACACACTTCCTAAGAGAGAGAGAGACACGAGATCGACATTTGTTGGAAGTCGTCCAGTTCTGTTTCACATGATATAATATGCGGAAGATATACGTTTTGAAATTAATAGCTATTATCAAGTTTTTCGTAATATTTATTATTTTTAAGTTAATGATTCATTGAAGTTCATTTTGGTTATCATCGTGTTAAGTACGCTTTTCACCCACCTTGAATATCAGATAGCATAACAGTAAAGAAGAGAACGTCAGAGACTGAATGAACTTAACAGAATATCTAGTCGAACTGAACTGAAGATAAATTTAAACAAAACGTTAACATGTGTTACGCTAGCTACAAAACATCAAATGATATAACTGATAACAAATCATAGAGAAAGTTGTCTGGGGTGTCTATCTCGGATATCAGGAATGATAACTTGAAGATTTTGTAAAAACATACCATTAAGTTGGTCGGCCGTTGGAAGAAGGAATGACTCCTTACAGGCATTATTAGAAATCCGCGGACCTTCATTGAGAAAGTACGGCCTGGCCCGAACACGAATGTCCGAAGCCCTGCCCGTTTCAGACTTGCAATCTTATATCCTGCCCGTTTCAGACTTAAAGTCTTATGGCCCGACCAGTTTCGACTAACAATCTTATAGCGGGGTGCGTTTCAGACTTGCAGTCTTAAGTTACAACCAGTTTCAGGCTTACAATCTTATAGCCCTGCCTGTTTCAGATTTGCAATCTTACAGCCCTGCCTGTTTCAGACTTGCAAACTTATAATGCGGCTCGTTTCAGATGTGCAAACTTATAGCTATGCCCGTTTCAGACTGGCAGTCTTATATTCCTACCCATTTCAGACTTACAGTCTTATGGCCTGTCAGTTTCGACTTACAATCTTATTTCGTGACCCGTTTCAGACTTGCAATTTTATATCCCTGCCCTTTTCAGACTGACAATTTTATAGCACAGCGGTTTCGACTGGCAAACGTACAGACTTGCAGTCTTATAGCCATGCCAGTTTCAGACTTACAGTCTTATAGCCAAGCCAGTTTCTGACTTACAGTCTTATGGCCATGCCAGTTCTAGACTTACAGTATTATAGCTACGCCAGTTTCTAATTTACAGTCTTATAACATGCCAGTTTAGACTTACAGTCTTATAGCCACGCCAGTTTCTGATTTACAGTCTTATAGCCATACCAGTTTCTGATTTACAGTCTTATAGATATGCCAGTTTCAGTAAACAGTCGTATATCCTGGCTGATTTCAGATCGGCAAACTTGTAGCGCTGCCGGTTTCAAACTTACAGTTTTATAGCCGTGCCCATTTCAGACTTACAACCTTACAGCCCGGCCCAGGGATTTTAGCTGCAATTAAGGATCGTGTCTGCTTCATGATGCACTTCCAAGACTTCTGCTCCATTCAGTGATCTTTGTCATTTGAGTGGAGGAGAAGTCTATAAAATAAAAAAATTAACGAAAAATATAAAGTAAAAGCGAAATTTTATTTCAATCTTTAGAATTCGGCGTTTTAACTAAATCCAAACACACGAATGTGGGTTGAAGTGATGAAGGTAGGGGAAGGATTGTCTCATTTCTGTCATTTAGTAAATTAAAGTACTCCCAAATATCTCTTTCCTGTATTTTAACTTGTAATTTGAAATACTTATAAACATCGCCTTTTCGCCTTACATTTTCTACAACAGCCCTTTTTTCGGCGGAAATTTCCCCCGTAGATCTTTGCTTTGTTAAATTCCGTGCTAAAGATCGCGCATTTGAAACTCTGATTATGTTTCAACCACATAAGCAAAGAAGAGATAGGCTATGCAATATTCTTAGACTTTAGAAAGGCATTTGATATTGTCGATCACGGGATACTTTTGGTAAGTTTTATAATAATGGATTAATAAATCAATATTACAATTTATATACTAGAGGACTACTTACATATTAGGAAACAATATGTACAGATTAATAAAACAAAATCGCAAAAGTTAATTAATGAAATAGGAGTACCGCAGGACTCAATTCCGGAACCATTACTTTTTTTAATTTATATTAATGACATTTTTAACATTGAACCTAATGAGGATTTCATTTTATGTGCTGATGATGGCACAGTTATGATTACAGGCACAAACATAAATGAAGCAAAAATAAAATGTACTAAATTCATTGAAAAATTTTATGGAATAGCTAGACGCCAATTTTCTGTGTTTAAATATTGAGAAAACTAAAATTATGATTTTTAAAAACGGAAATAGACAGATTGTTGAGCAACTATCTACTTTTGTGGAAAATTGTACCCTTGAAATAGTCAATAATATTAAATATTTGGGAATAATAGTTGAGGATAATTTAAAATGGAATATTCATACATAAAATAGTGTAAATAAAATTTCAAAGGTATTGGGTTTAATTACGAGAATTTCAAATAATTGAACAATTAAAATATTAACAATGCTATGCTACAGTCTGATTTGTCCATGTTTGATATATTGTTTATTAGTATGGGGTCAAACTACTAAGACTAATTTATATAAATTAAAATCATTACAAAATAGGATGTTCAAAATTTTAAATAATTTTAGGGGAATTAATCTGAATATGGGGGTACGAATTAATATTTATGGATTTTTAGATGTTGAGAAATTATGGCAATATAGGTTATTAGGATTCATGTATAAAAGAATAAAGGAGATAGGTATCAACATTTAATTCAGCTGAACACCGTGGGCCATGATTATCGAACTAGAAACAGAAATGCATTTTTGTTACCAATGCCTAACACTTTAGCGCAAGAAAGATTTATTGATTACCAGGGATTGGTATTGTGGAGTAATCTACCTTGTCAACTAACACATATCAATAATTATAATTATTTTCGAAAGCAACTAAAAAAATATTTCTAACAAACTAAACTATAAAATTTTATAGTAGAAAATTATTAATAAGAGCATTTATCTAACCCACCTTCGTTTTGCTGATGACGTAGTCATTTTTGCAACTTCCCCATCAGAGTTGCAGAGTATGATCCAGGAACTTGCTGACAAGAGTAAAGAAGTGGGATTAAAAATTAACTTTCAGAAGACAAAAGTGATGTTCAATGCTTTTACAAGAAATGTAGATTTATCGATTGATGGAAAAAAGCTGGAGATAACAGACACGTACGTTTATCTTGGACAGCAGATATTAAGTGAGGGTCACATTGATGAAGAAATTAATCGGCGTACAAAACTTGCCTGGAGAGCTTTTGGAAGAAACAGCATAATTTTCAAGAGCAATATGCCATTATGTCTTAAAAGAAAAGTGTTTGATCAATGCATCCTTCCAGTGCTTACGTATGGTGCAGAGACGTGGACCTTAACTAAAAGAAACATACAAAGGCTGCAGACAACTCAAAGCAGCATGGAGAGGTGCATGCTTGGTGTAACCAGGAAAGATAAGAAGAGGAACTCGTGGATCAGAAAAATGACAAAAGTGGAAGACGTCACGATCAGACTAAAATCCCTGAAATGGCAATGGGCTGGACATACTGCCAGAAGGACAGACCATCGATGGACAGCCGAAATTTTAGATTGGATTCCAAGGGACAGGAAAAGACCCAAAAGAAGACCACGTGGAAGATGGGTGGATGAAATTCGAAAGTATGCGGGAGTGACATGGAGGAGACTAGCACAAGACAAACCGTTGTGGAGGAAACTTGGGGAGACCTTCGTCCAGCAGTGGATGGTAATGGTTGACTATGATGATGATGATGATGATATACGTAAATTTTATACATGCAGGACGTTTGGCTTGACTATGCACTTTAGGGGAATTGGGATTCACGCAGGCTATATATACAATATGTAACATTTTACTCAATTTCTTGTTCTGTGGTTTCTCTATACATAAGTATATACAAAATGTCCATAAAGTCTTTCCCACATTACAAAAATTATTATAAAAAATCTATGTAAGTTAAAATAAAACGGTTGGCAACATAATATAGCAGCACTCATAAAGTCTTTTTTCTGTTCTTCAGGTGAGCGCTACTGCTGAATAAGAGGAGCATTTCATCGATAATGACTTCCATGCAAGAAAAAGCGGGTGTGTGTTTTGGTTGCATGAGACCAAATCGGCGGTTAGTGTCCAGCGTCATTTCAGAAAAGAGTACAGACGATCACCACGGTACCAAAAAAGCATAAAAGCTTGGTATGAAAAGTTTAAAGCGACGGGTAGCGCTGGCGATCTCCCCCAAGCGGGCCAACCCCCGGTTACACAAGAGACAGCTGCCGCTGTTCAAGAGACATTTCTGCGAAGCCCCGGGAAATCCACACGTCGTGCTTCACTGGAAACTGGGATCCCTCGTGCCACGGTTCACAAAAGCCTATACAAACGACTTCATCTGTATGCTTATAAGGTACAGATCGTTCAAGCTCTTCAGTCTGATGACCGGTCTCGCCGTGCTGCATTTGCGACGGAGATGTTGCAGCGCATAGCTCATGATAGTGTTTATATGCACCGTGTCTGTTTCTCAGATGAAGCCACATTCCACGTCCCTGGTACAGTAAATAGGCACAATGTACGAATTTGGGTATCAGAAAATCTCCATTATGTCATCGAACAACAGAGTGCTAGCCCAAAAGTGAACGTATGGTGCGGCCTGATGCATGACAGAATCATCGGACCCTTCATTTTTACAGAGCCAACGGTAACATGTAACGTGTACCTGGACTTGCTGGAATTTTTGGAGCACCTCAGTTGCATGCACTCCAACCTCCAGTTCTTTTCCAACAAGACGGTGCCCCAACACATTGGACAATAATGGTTCGTGAGTTCATAAATGCCACATTTCTGGACAGATGGATTAGCAGCGACGCTCCCATGACATGGCCACCTTGATCGCCCGACATAACCCCTCTAGATTTTTTCCTGTGGGGTTATGTGAAAGACCAAGTTTACTCTGGCAGTGTTCCGGATGTCGAGACGTTGAAGAGCAGAATAACGGACGTCATTGGCTCTGTCTCTGCTGAGATGTTAAACAAAACATGGCGTGAAATCGAATATTGCTTAGATGTCCTCCGGGCCACAAATGACGCCATTGTGGAGGTGTACTGACCTAAAAAAAAAAAAAAAACTTTACTTGTGAACCATCATTGTCGTGCAATCTCTTTCTTGTACCCGTAATACATTTTTACATTAATTTTTGTAATGTGGGAAAGACTTTATGGACACCCTGTATACACTGAGTGGCCACTTTATTATGACCACCACCTCAGTACTTCATTGGGCCACCTTTTGCCGTTAATACTGCGTCTATTCTTCGTGGCATGGACTCCACGAGATGTTGATAGGTGGTTTGTGGAATCTGAGACCATTCTTGATGAATAGCTCTTTCCAGGAGTGTGAGATTGCAGGGTTGTGGATCCAGCTGTCTGATGGCTCGTTCAATTTCGTCCGACAAATTCTCAATGAGGTTGAGATCTGGAGATTATGGGGGTCACCTAAGCAAAATAAACTCACCGGCATGTTCCTGAAACCAATCATGTACAATACGAGCACTATGGCAGGACGCATTATCTTGTTGAAAGTAGCCATCGCCATTGGGATAAACCATCCACATGACAGGATGCACTTGGTCCGCAACGATGTTTAGATATGATGTGCCATTCAGACGTTGATCAACACGAATTAAAGGGCCCAAAGCATGCCAGGAAAACATTCCCCAAACCATAACGTTGCCTCCACCAGCTTGAAGGGTTGTAGCAACGCATTTGGGGTCCATGCTTTCGTGCTGTTTCCGCCAAATTCCCACTCGGCCATCGGCATGGTGCAACTGAAAACGTGATTCATCGGACCACATAATTTGTTTCCAATTATTGACTGTCCAATCCTTGTGCTCCTGTGCGAATTGGAGACGTTTTCTCTTGTAAACTGCAGACAGCAAAGGTGTTCGAACAGGCCTTCGGCTGCCATATCCCATCCGATGCAGTGTACGGTGAACAATGCATGCAGAGATCATTTGAGGGGATCCTTGATTAAGATGGTCTGTAATTTGCTGCACTGTTGCCCTTCTGTTGTCTGTTACCAGTCTGGACACTCTCCGTTCCGCCCGAGCAGTCACTAGTCGATGACGACTACACGTTGCATGTAGAGACCCAGTTTTTCGGCTGACAGTCCAGTCTTTAAACACTTTAACAACAGCTGCTCTGAAACATTTCACGAATGCGGCGGTTTCGGTGATACTCGCTCCATGGCTCCGAGCTCCTACAATCATCCCACGTTGAAAGTCCGTCAAATCGCATTTTTTACCCATCTCGTCTCCCAAAAATCCCTTCTACTACTGTCACAAGCACTAAGCTTTCCCTTTTTATACTAGCTTCGCCCTCTGGCGGCAACAGCGTGCAGCCATAGCTCATTTGCTTAAAACTGTCAGGTGGTCATAATAAAGTGGCCACTCAGTGTATTATAATGTTTTCTTAAGATTAGATGTTATAAAATTAATATTCAAATGCAATATGGTCAAATGTAACCTCATAACGA
Source organism: Macrothele yani (assembly GCA_039090855.1). NCBI lineage: Eukaryota > Metazoa > Arthropoda > Arachnida > Araneae > Macrothelidae > Macrothele > Macrothele yani. The sequence goes on from CM077011.1 coordinate 155,987,749, forward strand.
AAATAAATGAAATGAAATGAAGACCCAGTACCACAGTGTAGAGGGAAATGGCTAGACGTATGACCTTAGGCCTCTTTGTCGTTTGGTTCACAAAGATTAAAAAGGCAGAGACTGAAGCGATGTATGGAAAGCTTCAACCACTAATTCAAATATTGATTTTACACAGGAAAACAACAAAAAATATTCTGAAGCTTGCAAGAGGCTTATATAAAACCGGCATGAAAGAAATGAATCTGCATGCGCAGCTTGTGATGTACTACAGAGGTGAACATAAGCGTAGCGTCGAGGGGCGGGGGGTTACAGGGGGCACGTGCCCCCAAACTTAAAAAGTCGAAAAAGCAATAACTAGTCTTTCTTCCTTTAAATGTTGTAAAGTGTGATGCACAGGCCAAGGGAAAAACGCTATGAAATAGCGAGATTTATTATGACTGCTTTCCAGCAGAAATTTTATGCACAATAGCATGCAATCATCTGATAATGGTTTCCATCATCATATAACTGCATGAGGTGCTTTGAAAGGCATATATATATATTTTTATCTTCATTAGGATGAATCAACGCAATCATCGCACACCTTGTAGTTTTGGATATATTAAGCATGTAAAACACCTAACTTATGGCACTAATGACTAGTAGCAATCGAACGGGAACATTTTCGGAGAAAGCATTTCCGAGAATCCCCCCCCGCACCCTACCCTCCAAAAAAATAGTTTACACTTATTTGTGCCCCCAAAAAGTTTTGGTCACGCTACGCCTATGGAGGTGAAGTACCTGTCAAGACGGCAAGCAGCAACGAAAAGCTCTTGTCGGTGTAGCTCAACTGGGAAAGCATTCGGCTCTGGAGCAGAAGGATGCCGTTTCGAATCCCGCCACCGACAAATTTGTGTTTTCACATTGCTATATACATACTATTAAGAGGAGACAGATGCAAAAAAAAGATATTTATCTGGTACAAACCAACTAAGAAATACTCAAAAACCAACACGTATGAGTAAAAAGGAGATAAAGTAATACCAATCTGAATGTAGAAAGTGTCGAGAATGCCGAGCCTTGGCTTTATCAATGATCAGTAAAACTCTGCATTTTCTCACTTCCACATCTTTGACTCGCTCTTGGGTATATATGTATATATATATACACTATATTGACAAAAGTCAATGGACACCTAGGAGAGAAACACAACATAGCATTTATTGACATACATTAGTACGGTGTAAGTCCACCTTTGGCTTTAATGCTTGCGCTGACCCTTCGAGACAGGCTTTCGACAAGATTTTGGAACACAGCGATAGGTATGGGCTTCCATTCAGTGCATAATGCTGCCGCTAACTGTTGCTTAGTAGTAAGCCTTGGTTCCAAACTTCTTACGCGGAGCTGTAATTCATCCCATAGGTGCTCTATGGGATTAAGATCAGGGCTCTGTGCTGGCCAGTCCGCACACGATACGGAATTATCGTCAAACCACGCCGTTACGGTCCTTGCTTTATTTCTCGGTGCATTATCCGGCTGGTACCAACAAGGCTCGGTTCCATAGTATTGCCACAGAGTTGGTAGGGCATAATTGTCCAGAATATCGAGGTAGACGTACTGGTTAACAGGTTTGTCCACGATAACCAATGGGCCGTGACCATACCACGAAAAACACCTCCACACGAGCACTCTGCCAGCTCCAAACTTGACCGTAGGAACAGTACACTGTGGTAAATAGCGTTTCCCCGGCTGCCGCCATACCCACACACAGACATCAGACTGATGGATGTGTGTATATCTGGATTCATTTCTCCATAGGACCAGTTTCCATTGATATACGGTCCACGATAAATGTTCTTTACTCCATTCTAAACGACGAGTAGCATTCCCAGTGGATATGAAAGGCTTATGAGCAGCCGCACGACCACGGTAACCCATGGAATGAAGTTCTCTGCGAATGGTACGTGTACATATCGAGTTTTGAGCATTTTTACTCACCTGCACACTGAGGTTTTGTACAATACTCCGTCGATTAGCTGTAACGACTCTCCTGAGGCTTAGACGTCCTCTATCACTGATTTTCTTTGGTCTGCCAGTACGTTTTGCTGCTTCAGGCACGCCATGTGTCTTCCACTTATTCAGTACATCCGAAACAGTTGATAAATAAATACATCGCTCTTTCCACGTTCCAGAAACACACAGCATCCGAAAAATTGTTTTTTAGCCGCCGCTGTGGAATTGAACCAACAGAACTCTCGATATCTAGCCGAGCGCGTTACATATACGCCACGGTGGCCAACAATCCACGGTGCTATGTGTATTTTTAAGTCAGCTTCTGACATCATAAATCTGTAAGATGGGCTCAGCTACTGAGACGTCTCCATCTGGTGGGCATTAACGGCACTAGCTATATATATATTATAGCAGTTAAATCCAAAGGGCGAGGTCCAAGGTGAAATTTTTCGAATGCTGTGTGTTTCTGGAACGTGGAAAGAGCGATGTATTTATTTATTAACTGTCGCCACGTATTTGGAGTATTTTCACCTCGAAACAGTTGACTTGGGCATGTTTAAACGCCTCTTGGTTTCTCTTATGGACAACCCACTAATATAACACTGTACAATCTTACTTTTCTCAAAGTCAGTTCTCTCCCGCCGCGACATTTTCACTCAACCTGACAGTGCGATATGATCGCAGTCAGCTGCAGGTTTGTTTTTATACCGTTTGCAGCTATACCGCGCATCTTAACAACGCAGCGGATCCATTCATTTGCTTTTGAAGGGGTGTCCGGTGACTTTTGTCAATATAGTGTGTATATATATATATATATATATATATTCTATAAAGATTCCTAAGCAAAAAAATGCACCCTTCGTTTTAAATTCTAAAATTTTTTCCTTAGTCTTCAGTTTTGCTCTTAAGTATATATATATATATATATATATATATATATATATATATATATATCCCCTTAGAGAAAGGCGGGGGCACAAAATTGTATGTTTTGGGGTCCACCACAAACCAAGCTTGAGGTAACACTCTGTAGAAGAAGGAATTCTCACTAATTCCAGACGATGTGTGGATGAAAAATCACACATTTTTCAAAGAACCTAACGAACAATAGATCAGACACCAATGTGAAAACACAAATTTACCGGTGGCGGAACTAGAACCAGCATTCTTTTGCTCCGGAGCCGAATGCGTTCCCAGTTAAGCTACATCGACAAGAGCTTTTAGTTGCTACTTGTGGTCTTGACATGTGTGTCACCTCTGTACATTCAAGCTTTTAATGACATTTCCGATTTTGTGCGTTTACCATAAAAAAGTTTGCAGCCAAAGAAGATTATAAAAGCATTATAAATTAAGTAACACCAGCAAAATTTTCTTTGGAAAACTGCTGTTTTTTGTGACACAGAGCAAGATTTTCTCAGTTTATTTAAACGGCACATTTTTATTAAAGCGTGACATTTTCTGAACTAAAATTCGTATAAAAATTAAATGTTTAAAACGTTACCTGATATAATATTCCTCCTAGCACTGGACCACCGGCTAAACCAACTGCAAAAGATGTCTCTGTTACTGACTGCAAAGAAAAAGGGAGTGAAAGACAAATATAATAAACTTTTGTGATACAGTATAAATTGAAACACCGTTAAAAATATCATTAGAACTGGTGTTCATCTCACGGTAAACAGACAGAGTTAGCTTCGCTTTAGGGACACCCCTAGTTTTAAATATTCGGAGCGATAACGAAATACCACGTGATATCAACGTCATGTGCGGCTACTATAATTGTGCACACCTATCCTCTGTACGTAATCAGTAAACGTTTGCTAGTAATGAGGAAGCGTGGCAACTTAGCCAGTTTGACCGCTGCCAAATAGTTGGGGTCCCAGAGGGCAAGTGCCAGTATTTCGGAAACAGCCGTACTTGTTGGCTGCTCTTGTACTACTGTATCAGGGGTGTATCAGGACTGGATTAACCATGCACAGACATCCAACATAAGGGTCAGCCACGCACAGTTGATCCTAGAGGTGAGTGTAGGATGTCACGACTGGTATATCAGCAACGACGTGCAATAATATCCCAGCTCACCAACCAGAACAGCAGCGGTGCAGTTCGACCTACTTCCACGCGTACCATGTGCAGTATATTGCTTCGCCTAGGGTTCCACAGCCAGAGACTAACGAGGGTACCCATGATGACGCCCAGTATTGAAAATAACTCCAAGGGTACCATGAGGGTACCATGATGACGCCCAGTATTGAAAATAACCCCAAGGGTACCATGAGGGTACCATGATGACGCCCAGTATTGAAAATAACCCCAAGGGTACCATGAGGGTACCATGATGACGCCCAGTATTGAAAATAACCCCAAGGGTACCATGAGGACACTATGATGACGCCCAGTATTGAAAATAAAGTCGGCAATGGGCCCTCGGCAAATGGAAGAAGGTCTTCTGGAGTGATGAGTCCTGTTTCCTGCTGCACTATGCTGATGACCGGGTTCGCATATGGTGTAAACAGCATGAAGCCTGGTTGCACAGTTAGGTTCAACAGGCCGGTGGAGGTGGTGTTCTGAACTGGGGAGCATTTTCCTGGCAAGCCCTAGGTCCGTTCATCCCACAAACATTGAACGGCGAACGCTACAGGAACCTGTTAGCCGACCACCTCCATTCATATCTGCTGGAGGTTTACCCGGACCCACAGTGCAGTCTTTCAACAGAACAACGCACAGTGTCGCCTTGGCCCTCAAACTCCCCTGATTGTAACTCAATTGAACATTTGTGGGATATGCTATAATGGGGTATGAAAACTGCTGATCTTCCTCAACGGAATGAACGTGAAATGACGGATCTGCTGCAGCGGACATGGGCCAAGTTACGTATGGAGGATGTTTGACAAGAATCTGTTCCTAGGCGTCTGCGAGCCGTGATAACTCAAAGGTGGGCGAACGGGATTTTGGGTAGGCGTTCCTAAGGAAAGTCTAACTCAGTGTGAAACAAAATGTTGACACAAACGCCGTTTATACTGCATTTTACTGCCGTTCATACTATTTATTTACTGAATTTTTTTATATTTCTGAATAAAGTGCGGTTTTCTGATCGGAACATGAACCTCACCGAGACATCAGGGTGAACTTTTGATGTCTAGTGAAAAGTAATTCTGCCTCATTCATTCAGGAAAGGCGGCTCTTTCTCAGAATCGATCCTTTTCAGGAAAAAATTGTTTTCCAATGGTTCCTTTTGCTGATTCGTCTTTTTCGGACGAATCAGGAAAGTAATTAGGAAATTAACTCACTTTGCTGATTCATTCTTTTGAGACGAGTCCGCGAACGACTCATCTCCTCTATACGATAGAGCCAGCTGCCGAACAACGAGCTTAGAATTACCGTAAGAAAATTATATTGTTCGCTAGACCTCGCCTGTCTTCGCTGGACCTCTGGTGTCGTGTGTTAGGCCTGGTTTCCCTCCCGCCCTTCCTACTAGAAGTCACTATGTTGCTAACAGTTTAATTAAATATTTTTTTCTTCTTCTACTCACCCACCCTCCCCCTTTTCCCCGCCTGCTTTATTTCTTACGTCTCACTCATGATGCAAAATTGGTTAGGAGTTGGTGCTGTTGACTTAATTACACGGTGCTGAAATAAAACGAATTATCTCACCTCTTTATAATACATTCCTACAACTCTAATACTTCACCTTTCTCTTTTAAAAATGCTTTCAAATCAAGGCTCCGCCACCTTCTTCTCGAATATTTAATTTTTTAAAGTCACACAACTAGATACGAATTGGCTTCTAAACCTACCGGATAGTTCAGTTCGGTTCACACCGAGCTTACAAAGATCATAGAACTTGCACAGATGAAACCACCTACCTCCTGCAGTTGTGACCAAAAATTCGCTCTTTACTTTTATTTATTTGCTCTCTCTTATTTTCTCCCCCTCTCTCTCTCTCTATACTTAACCAAATGTAAGAAACGACATAGCAAATAAAATACTGCAAACATTTTACCCTTTGAATTACGAGTATGTGACATGCCTTCCTCGCAGGACGTACATGAGTTAAAGGTAAAGCACATGCTAGTGTAGTGTAGTGGGTAGCACTCGGAGCTCCGGAGCCGAGAGTTGGGGGTTCGAATCCCTTCCCTGGCATAAAAATGATGGAGAAATTTACTTCGTCCTAAGTACTCCCGTGAATGTGTTAAAATGATTTGAAATCTGTCATCCGTTCTTTTCATTCTTCACGCAGATGAAATAAAAATGATGCATTTTAGACAGAAAAAAAAATGCCCTTTCCTGAAAGTGTTTTACTTTACTTACAAGCATAAAAAGGTTTCCGTGAACCGGAATCTTCTTTTTCCTTATTTTTAAAACTTAAATACCATAATTAAAATAAAATTCTGAAAAATGAAAAATAACCAACACTCCAGAGTTAATTCCGGAAGAAAAACGCCTTTTTAAAATCCGCATCGTATAATTTTATACAGCTTTTTCCTTAAAATCACATATCAACCAATAAATGCTATGTTAATGTATTTCCTAAAATTGTAAACCGTTCTAACAGCTACACAAAATGTTTAACGACTATGTAAAACTCATTATATATATATATATATATATATATATATATATATATATATATATATATATATATATATATATATATATAAGGGATAAAGATTAATGGAGATTATCTAACCCACCTTCGTTTTGCTGATGACATAGTCATTTTTGCAACTACCCCATCAGAGCTACAGAGTATGATCCAGGAACTTGCTGACAAGAGTAAAGAAGTGGGATTAAAAATGAACTTTCAGAAGACAAAAGTGATGTTCAATGCTTTTACAAGAAATGAAGATTTATCGATTGATGGAGAAAAGCTGGAGATAACAGACACATACGTTTATCTTGGACAACAGATATCAAGTGAGGGTCACATTGGTGAAGAAATTAATCGGCGTACAAAACTTGCCTGGAGAGCTTTTGGAAGAAACAGCATAATTTTCAAGAGCAATATGCCATTATGTCTTAAAAGAAAAGTGTTTGATCAATGCATCCTTCCAGTGCTTACGTATGGTGCAGAGACGTGGACCTTAACTAAAAAGAGGCATACAAAGGCTGCAGACAACTCAAAGCAGCATGGAGAGGTGCATGCTTGGTGTAACCAGGAGAGATAAGAAGAGGAACACGTGGATCCGAAAAATGACAAGAGTGGAAGACATCATGATCAGAGTTAAATCCCTGAAATGGCAATGGGCTGGACATACTGCCAGAATAACAGACCATCGATGGACAGCCGAAATTTTAAATTGGATTCCAAGGGACAGGAAAAGACCCAGAAGAAGACCACATGGAAGATGGGTGGATGAAATTCGAAAGTATGCGGGAGTGACATGGAGGAGACTGGCACAAGACAGACCGTTGTGGAGGAAACTTGAGGAGACCTTCGTCCAGCAGTGGATTGATAATGGTTGACAATGATGATGATGATGATATATATATATCAGAAGAATAAAAAAAAATGAGAATTTGCAGAATACGAACAATTATAACTTTAGCCTAAATAAACGAAATTTTATTTTAAGATATTTTCGTTAAACTCCTTCAGGCACTCTTTCTTCAAAGCACACAGGTATACTCATCTTTGAAATAGAAGAACACTGTTCTTCAGCTAGAGGCTGAATCATGTCTCAGCTTTATCTAGTCCATTTTTCAGTTTTAGTTATAGCTCACCACTGAGAGAACTGGAAGATGCGAATTATTCAGGAGGTTCCCAGCTGCGCTCGCCTCTATGACGCACACCATTTGATCGATTCACTTACATAGCGGTAACCGCACATGTATGGTTTCTCTAGGTCGTAAAGCTACTTCACCGAAAAAAACAGTGAACTCAGATTATTACGTGTAGCTGGAAAAACAAAAAATGTCGCAACTAAGCAATTATTTAATTCTGAAACTAATTACTCCCGAGATTGGAAACAGCAAACCACAGATCTTCAACCTGTCTCGGGCTGGCAAATAATAAAACCCAGGATTCTTTTTAGTGGCCTACAAGACCTCTTCACATAAGAAAATCTAAAATGAAAAAAAAAAAACATAAAAGGAATTAATAAAAAAATGTTGCTTTTTTCATTCATTTAATTTCCTATTGGTTTTTCGTTTTATAACAATTTTGATTAAAAAAAAACTTTGATTAATAAATCGTATATTGCGGTATTATTTCACTTATAGTTGCATTGGTGGCGAAGGCATCTGGCCATTTGTCCGAGTTGGGTCCGGAAACCTAGGTGAGGCATGGATGTTGTATTCGTCTTACAGCACTGGCTTTACCACCTTTCTGGAACCAATAGCCGCAATACACCGAACAGCAATTGAATTAGAGACAGCTGGCGTTATGCAAATGTGGCGCTGTGGCCGGTCCTGGAAACGACATGACGTATGCAGCGTCGGATGCAGTATGGGTAAGACGATGGATCTAAGCGCATTTGATCGTGGGCAAATTGTCGGGGCCCGACGAATGGGTCACTCCATCTCGGAAGTCGTGCAGGCACTGGGATTTTCACGAGCCGTGTCACGGGTGCACCGTAAGTACATCGAATCCGGCGAAACCATCCCTGCATGGGCCAACTGCCGTGGACAACAGCGTGTGGATGAGCGGGGTCATCGTCGGCTAGCTCACATTGTAACAGCGGATAGACGGGCCACAGTGCAAGAAATCACTCGGCAATTTAACGCTGGTGCACAAAAACGTGTAAGCAGCCATACCACGCAGAGCCATCTCCTCGCTATGAGGTACAGAAGCCATCGTCCCACGAGGGTACCGCTGCTGACCGCACGTCACAGGGTGCAAAGATTAGCATGGGCGCGGGAACATCGCCAATGGACCCTATACATGTGGGAAAATGTTGCCTCTACTGATGAGTCGAGATCCACGTTGGTACATGCGGATAGCAGGATACGAGTACGGCACAAACCACATGAAGCGATGAATCCATCTTGCCAGCAGGGTACTCTTCAAGCTGGTGGGGGTGGCATTCTCGTCTGGGGACTGTTTACGTGGACTGAAATGGGACCCCTGGTACGTGTGACATCGTCCCTCACAGGTCAACGTTACCGGAATATCCTGGACGACCATTTGCTCCCGTTTGTGCGTCTTCAACATCCCACTGGAGACCTCATCCTGCAACAAGACAATGCACCGTGCCATCGCTCCCGAATTGTATCCGAATGGTTGGATGAACACTCCACCGACGTGACCTCACTTCCTTGGCCAGCTAGGTCACCTGACCTCAATCCCATCGAGCACATCTGGGATGCCATCGAGAGAGATGTTCGAGGCTCTGACCCCCCTCCATCAAATCTTCGTGAACTGTGGGAGCTTGTCCAGGGGTCGTGGATCCGTATGGCTTCCCAACGCTTCTGGTGTCTTGTAGAGTCCATGCCGAGACGAATCGCCGCCGTCACCAGGCCGAAAGGTGGTGCTACACGTTACTGGACAGGTATCTCTAATTCAATTGCTCTTCAGCGTAAAGGACTGGAGATTGCTTATAGCACATCGAGTTGCTCACGGCAGTCGTTAAACCCACCCACCCAAAAGTCACTTATATGCCTGAGATTTAAGAGCAGTTGTTTTATATACCTGTTAAACTTTTAAAGACCATTATTTCAGTAAGAGCCTTGGGACGACGAAGTTTAAATTCTCAAATCTGCAATGAGCAATGTTGGAATAAATTATTTTTTAAATTTTTAAACAGTGCTAACAACGTGGGCAAATGAGAAGTAACTACTTCGGACATCTTAGTACAAAGGCCGTTCCATAAAAATTGAGAGTAATGTTTTTGAGTTCGCAACAGTGCGAAGGGGATAAATAACCACGCAGACGACAAACTGAATTAAGGAAGTATCTATGGCAACAGTTATTAGCCGTGGCAGACGATTCTGGTTTTGTTATTGCGCAGTTGTTTAAGGTACGTCTGCATTTCGCCATACAGCTATGGGGGTTAGTGATTCAGAATTAAGACGTGAAAAAAACAAAAAACAAAAAACAAAAAATATCTTGCTATCGTTTGGGTAAAACAGCTCCAGAAATAGTTCATTTAATGAAAACAGCTTACAAAGATAAATGTTTGGGAGAGTCAACGATTTTTAGATGACACCATGATTTCAAAAAGGGAGTTTGTCGGCAGGACTCGTACCTAGGCCTGGTCGACCTGAAAATGTTGTTACGGAGCATATTATTAACACTGTTTGGGCAATCCTGCAAGGAGATCGACGAATGACGTGTGAAGATATAGCGGGGTCAACTAATATTTCAAAAACGTCGGCATTCCGCATTCTACGTGACAAATTACTGCTGCATCGTGTGTGTTCCAGATGAGTACCTCATGACCTGAGGAGAGAACAATTGTTAGCCAGAGTTCCGGTGTGTCATGAGTGGAAACAAATGATTGCAAAGGATCCAAACTTTCTAAACGAAGTAATAACTGCCGATGAAACATGGGTTCACTATTTCGACCCCCTCACGAAGAGCGCAACGAGTGTCTGGAAATACACAGGATCACCTCCTCTGAAAAAGTCCGCCAAACCAAATCTGCTGGGAAGGTGATGACGGTAATTTTCTTTGATCGTGAAGGTGTAGTCTACAAGCATGCAGTTCCTCCACAAATTACTGCAAATGCTGAGTATTACATTTCAGTTTTGAAGCGTCTGCAACGACATATATCGATTAAGCGACCGGAACTGGAAGGGGGGGGGGGGCAAGTGGACCCTTCACCGTGATAACGCCAGCCCACATATATGACTTCTTGTGTTCAACAGTTTCTTACGATATGCAGTTTTAAAATTATGCGACAGTCTGCTTACAGTCCTGATCTCGCCTCGTGAGATTTATGGTTGTTTCCAACAATGAAGGAGAAGTTGCGTGGCTCAACATTCAACACAGGTGCTAACGTTATTGAAGCTGCACAGGGGTCGCTAAAGCAACTTCCACAAAATGTCTTCCCCACATGCTTTGAAAAGTGGACTAAACGATGGGACCGTTGCATATCGTCCGAGGGAAGATACTTTGAGAAAAAATAACATATTTTGCTGTACTTCATTTTGTGTGATTTTACTCTCAGTTTTTATGGAACGGCCGTTGCATTTAAAAAAAATTTAGCAGCACTAAAAACGCGGGCAAATGAGAGGTAACTACTTCGGACTTCTTTGTAACATGAGTATCATAAAAACTACACCGCTCTTTTATCTGAAAGTTAAGTTTTATGATTCAAAGCCTTTCTGAAATAACCGATATTCATAATAAATACATGATTTTTTACTCTTCTTTTTCACGTGGCTGGCCTGCCTTATTCCATTTTGTCATCTGATCGCCAGTCCTATTCCATTTTGTCACGTGAACTGCACCCCATTTCATTTTGTCAGGAATCCCGCGTTTCTGAAAAGATTGAAGTCGTCTACCATAAATATTACTCCGTTAATTAAATAACAAAATACACAGTCGAGTCACATTATTGTGACCACCAGCTAATATCCAGAGTAACCGCCGTGTGCATCGCGGACAGCAGCTAGACGGGCTGGGAGTGACTCAATAAGGTGCTGGAAGGTGTTCACAGGTACGTGGAGCCTTGCTGACTGCAGTACATCTGACAAGTGCTGGAGGGTGTGTGGTGGAGGATCCATTGAGCGAACAGCACGATCGAGGCGGTCCCGCAGAGGCTCAATTGGGTTTAAGTCTGAGGAATTAGGTGGCCAGGGAAGTACTTTGAAGTCCGCATCGTTCTCTTTCAACCACACTCGGACATTTCTAGTTGCGTGACACGTCGCATTGTTGTGCTGGAAGATCACATCCGCCCCATGAAAGACAATCAGCATGTATAGGTGTACGTGGTCTGCAAGGATGAATTCATAACGAATTTGGTACATAGTGCCCTCAACAGGTATGAGTGGACCCAGAGAATGCTACGAAAACATTCGCCAGACCGTAACGCTGCCACCACCAGCTTGTGTTATTCCAGCAATGGTTGAAGAGTGTTTGGTTCTCCGATGTTTCTCGCTTTATAAGCTAACGTCCATCCGTTCGATGAAACAGAAAACGTGAGTCATCGGGGAAGGTAATCCTTTGCCAATCAGCGGAGGTCCAATTCCGATACTGCCGTGCAAATGTAAGCCTTTTCTGCCGATGCACTTTCGTTAGCATAGGTGCAGTGACCATCCGTCTGCATCGGAGCCCCATACGCAGCAGGGTTCGCTGAACTGTCGTTTTAGACACACTTCCTGTAGCCTTCTGGTTCTTTCGGCCAGTGAGTTGTACACTGTTGCGTGTCGATCGGCACTCACGTACCTTCGAAGCCGACGTTTACCTCTCACATCAGTGGAACGTGGTGTTCCGCAGTTTCCACGTCGCTTATTCGCAATGGTGCCATTTCTCCAATCGCGATGCACTTTAACCACAGCAGTACGAGAACAGTTCACAAACTGCGCTGTTTCAGAAATACTGCCACCCTTGGCCCGAAAGCCGATAATCATCCCTTTTTGCAAATCTGATAAATCGCTCCTTTTATCCATGGCAGCAACGAGTGATATTTTTTTCAGAGATCAGATCAGATGTAGATGATTTTAGGAAGGGAGTGTCTGACCCCAGGCCTTAAACAACCCTTAGAAATAGGAAGCTAGGAGATTTGGGATAGATTGCCCAATAGGAAAGTGACACGGAAGCGAAGTAGAAAGGGGGGGGATATTATTTATTACCGGGGGTCAGTACCCGGGGTCCGACGGCTTAACGTGCCCACCCGACGCACGGCGGATATTTAGTGGATCGAACCTGATGTCCTTTCCGTAGCAGTCACGAACGTTGCCCACTAGGCCACCCGCAGCCCACGTTTTCAGAATACCTACAGCACCTCTTATACTGTATACCCGCCAAGCCAGCTCACGACACGTTCCTTCTTTCATTGGCTACGCGCTGTTGACGTCAAAAGTAGGGGTGGTCACAATAATGTGACTCGACTGTGTATTTATATGCAGTAAAGCATCTATTATACGTTTTCCCAGAGACCAAGATAAAAAACGTATAACTGTGAAAAACGTATAAGCAAAACTTTTAAATTTAAACGTTATTACTATCGAAAATGCAAACCATAACATTTTAAAAATACATTATTTCACGTAGAAAGCAAATGTTTGTTGGACTTACACCTAATAGAACATTATTCCTTAATTTAATGGACCTCTATTTTCATACATTTTCTGGAATAGATATGTGCTGTATTGTGTTTTTACCGACACATAGTCTAACTTGGATTAACAGACCATTGGACATTATTTTTCAATTACGCTTTTTAAATACTCTCTCAGTTGAGCCTAATCGTGCATAAGACGGCAATCTTTTATTTCATGACTATCTGAGCACGAACTTTTCATCTATTTTAACCTTCAAGCCGCTGTTTGGTGCCGTGAGTATACTTGTTTTCTCACACATTGTGTTCTCCTTCGACCACAACAACATGGACAGAGCTTTCAAGATCTTTGCGGGATTTCGTCAAAAACTGTGTGCGCAAGAGACACATCTTCAATTTTTGTTGAACTGCCGGTGTCTAGGAGTCATTCCTAAATTTTTTACTTTGAGAATCAACCTCCGCTCAAGACTTGATCATAATATTCTACAAACTGCCGAAAAAAGCGCGTCTCTTCCGAGATCAGATTAAAGAGGGGCTACATCGATTTCTTAAATAGACGCTCATACTATGCCTTCCTTTCGTTGGCCAAGACTACATCCAGTTGTTTGCTTGACCATTACCTTGTTGTGACTCACACTAATCTTCTGAAAGAAGCCGGGAAACTTCAGAACACTCACATTCAAAAAACTTCGGAATCTAGTGGCGGACAAGACAAATCAAGCCTTTATCCAAACCCGACCAAAACAACATCCAGTCACTATTCAGTCATCTTTCATCAATCTGAGCAGCGTTCAGCTTAGCCAAATTCAACAACTTGCCTTGAACAGGAGGCTGAAGTATTCATATCCGCCTAACCCCCACCCCGCTGACGTTTATCCCGCAGACCGAGGATATAATTCGCCACCTCCCTGCCAATGATCAAGAAGTGGCTAGATTTGAGATTACTAAGGCATTGCGGAGACGAAGACAATCGGATGATCCGTCGCTTAAAGTCGAATGTGCTCAGTTGAAGAAATTACGCAGGGATTCGAACCTAGCCATAATTTCAACCGATAAAACATGACAGGCAGTCTTTCTAGACAGACCTACGTACTCCCAAAAAATGGAGACTGCTATTCAGGAGATCCCACATGATATTGTCACCCGTGACCCAACAAATGCCACGGTAACAGCACCAGCAGACTTAAAAATTCTGGAACTCTCCCGTCTACAATCTCCTCTCACATGCACCCACCAAATGGGTATAAAGTTCCTGAATTATTCGGAACCTTAAAGACTCATAAAGAACACCAACCCATGAGACCATTGGTATCGGGGCATTCCAATCCAACCCGCCCACTTGAAGCAACCTTGGCTTCATTCCTTAAACCCATAACCCTAACTCAAGGCTACTCTGTTTCCAGCTCGAAGAAGCCTTATCGAGGATTCAAACTTTCTATAGTCAAGGGGCTCCCTTCATTATGGCCTCACTGGACGTTACGGCCTTATACCCTAATGTGTCTGTACCTCTAGTTCACTCTTTAATTGCAGACAAACTGAAAGAATTAGACATGCCTGTGTCTGAGATTACCGCAATCCTTAGTGCCCTAAGACTTATTCAAAATCGATCATATTTCTGCTTCAACAACATCATTTACAGGCAAAAAGAGGGGTCCCAATGGGTTCCCCTTTATCACCACTTTTGGCTGAGATATTTATGCAACATCTAGAGCACTTGGCATTGAACCCTTTACCTGAAGACCTGGGTCTATATTTGAGGTATGTCGATGATATTTTGGTTTTTTGGTTGGGTACTAAAGAAAAATTATTGAACTTTAGGGATTTCATGTCTTCACTATATCCATCAGTGAATTTTACGTTGGAACTGGAAACTGAAGGAGTCTTACCGTTTTTGGATATCTTGCTAACCAGAAATATTACAAATCATACTATTCAAACCTCAGTTTTCAGGAAGCCTATGTCTGTCCCTAGCATCATCCCTTACAACTCTATGCACCCTCTATGTCATAAACTTGCAGCCATTCGATTCATGATACAACGAGCCATTACACACTCCTCCAGTAGCCAGCTGAAAAAGCAAGAGATTGCAAAAATTAAGGAAATCGCCCGAAACCATGGCTATGAAGATCATTTGGTGGATTCAGTTTATAAAAGACTCAGAAACTCAACCATGTCCACACTCGAGAGAGAAACTAGGAATAAGAAATTTGTTGGGTCCATGTGCTATGACCCACACGTTACTCGCACTATGAAAAACTTATGTCATCGTCATAAAATCGATTTTGGCCTCAGAATATCAAATGCCTACTCCATTATTCGCAACGACCGTGATCAAATCAAACAGGGATCCCGTCATGGAGTATATAGCATACCTCTTTACAGTACTGAGCCATACCTCTTTACAGTACTGAGCCAGATGACCCACCTCTCACTTACATAGGATCTACCCAGAGGACGTTGGATATTAGAATGAAGGAACATATTTATGACATTAAGACTCGAAACAATAAAACTGCATTATCACGCCTTACCAACAAGGGTTCTTATTATCCAGCTTGGCAGGAGGCTTCCGTCGTTACAACACCATGGAACAAAACATCGTTGCTTTTTGCTGAGAGTTTGTTAATTTTCTTCAAGGGCAATCAATGTTGTAACGACTATATACCAATGTACATCCCCAATCCGTGGAAAAATTTCCTGCCAAGGGAATCAAATAATGCTCAAAGTGACAACACCTTGAATGCCTTAACACCAGATGACACAATCACCCAATCAACGACCCGGATCCTCCCGTGACCAATCCCAGGCATGCGCAGTGAACGCACAGTTCGAATCATGACACTTCCCCCATCTGTTTTTTTTTTTTTTTTTTTTTTTTTTGGAGGTTTAACGACCACCGTGAGCAACTCAATGGGCTATAAGCAGTCGCCCGTCCCTAATTTAGGGTCACTGGTTCCAGGGAAGGAAGAGAACAAGTGCCGTAAGACAAACACAACATCCATGTCTCACCGGGATTCGAACCCGGACCCCGTTCGGACGAATGATCAGAGGCCATCGCTTAAACCACTGCGCCACCGGGGCGGCCCTTCTGTTATTTAAAGGTCGGAATCACTAATTCGTGAGCACATCTGAGGATGTTCCCAAAAGGAATTGGAAGATCTCATGTTTGTTTTAACCTGTCATTTAGATCATTTTCACCACATTTGGTGTGTACAGGAGCATCAGTTCTTTTAACTTTTAGTTATTCTAATCGTGCATAAGACGGCAATCTTTTATTTCATGACTACCTGAGCACGAACTTTTCATCTATTTTAATCTATTTTAACTAATTTGAGTTTTTTGAACGTAGTGCAAAACGTTCATCTTACACAACAGTGAAAGCATTTTGAGTACCCTCCTTTATATCATGACTAATTAAAAACGTTTTCATCACATCTTAGGCAGCAAGAGCTTCAGCAAAGTTTTTTTTTTTTTTTTTTTTTTTGAATGCAGGTTTAACGACCACCGTGAGCAACTCATTGGGCTATAAGCAGTCGCCCGTCCCTAATTTAGGGTCACTGGTTCCAGGGAAGGGAAAGAGCCAGTGCCGTAAGACAAACACAACATCCATGCCTCACCGGGATTCGAACCCGGACCCCTTATGGACGAATGATCAGAGGCCATCGCTTAGACCACTGCGCCACCGGCCAGCAAAGTTTGGAGTTGGTAGAGTGATAACACTTTCGTCGTCTATCTCTGTTAGTGCTATTCTCAACATCTTTCACTTCAATCAGTTCATCAGTTGACAAAAGTGAGAACGTTGAAACGTCGGATCACAGATGACATGGCCCTAAAAAGTTCCTGCACTTAAATTCGACCAAATTCCGACTGGTGTTATCACTGGTTCCGAATTTTCCAGTTGCGAGGAACCTTCCTTTTAACGGAATTCAGCATGGTCAATCAGTTTTTGTTTTTTCTACCATCTGCGGCAAAACATTTTGTCAAGCCATGGCTAGAAAGTTCATAGCTTTTAAAACGCCAATTTTCGTTTTTGTCAATTCACTCTGTTCAAAGTATTCCATTCTGTCCTCTTCACCAGATGCCTGTGCAGCGATTAACGGAAAAGAAGAAAGGAAATTCTGCGTTCAAAAAAAATCACACAAAAAAAACAAAAAAACACGTGGTTCTTGCTCTTCAAAAGCTCAAAAAGGGGAATTTCAAAATTCAGAACCTGACAAAAAACGCATAACTGAAATAAATTAATCTTGGCGCATATCGAAGTTCGCCTGGACTGCATAAATTCAACGTAAATGGATAATAACGTACACGCATGTTCATAAAAAACAGAACACCTGAAAGGAGTCGACCAATGACTTAGATTTTTGCAGGATATGTTTATCAGGCAATACAAAACAAATGATTGGCATCTCTGTGTCATACGTATCAGTTGCATCAATGTAGCTAATAATTATATATAATCGGTGTGGCCACCTCTGGCTTGTATCACCTTCTGTATATGTTCACTAGACAACACAGAACTAATGATTAGCATCTCAGTGTCATACGTACCAGGTGCTTCGATGTAGCTAATAATCGGTGTGGCCACCTCTGGCTTGTATCACCTGCTGTATATGTTCACTAGGCAACACAGAACTAATGATTAGCATTTCGTGTCATACGGTGCTTCGATGTTGCTAATAATCGGTGTGGTCACCTCTGGCTTGTATCACCTGCTGTATATGTTCACTAAGCAACACAGAACTAATGATTAGTATCTCGTGTCATACGTATCAGGTGCGTCGATGTAGCTAATAATCGGTGTGGCCACCTCTGGCTTGTATCACCTGCTGTATATGTTCACTAGGCAACACAGAACTAATGATTAGCATCTCGTGTCATACGTATCAGGTGCGTCGATGTAGCTAATAATCGGTGTGGCCACCTCTGGCTTGTATCACCTGCTGTAATGTTCACTAGGCAACACAGAACTAATGATTAGCATCTCGTGTCATACGTATCAGATGCTTCGATGTAGCTAATAATCGGTGTGGCCACCTCTGGCTTGTATCGCCTGCTGTATATGTTCACTAGGCAACACAGAACTAATGATTAGCATTTCGTGTCATACGGTGCTTCGATGTTGCTAATAATCGGTGTGGCCACCTCTGGCTTGTATCACCTGCTGTATATGTTCACTAGGTAACACAGAACTAATGATTAGCATTTCGTGTCATACGGTGCTTCGATGTTGCTAATAATCGGTGTGGTCACCTCTGGCTTGTATCACCTGCTGTATATGTTCACTAAGCAACACAGAACTAATGATTAGCATCTAGTGTCATACGTATCAGGTGCGTCGATGTAGCTAATAATCGGTGTGGCCACCTCTGGCTTGTATCACCTGCTGTATATGTTCACTAGGCAACACAGAACTAATGATTAGCATCTCGTGTCATACGTATCAGGTGCGTCGATATAGCTAATAATCGGTGTGGCCACCATTGGCTTGTATCACCTGCTGTAATGTTCACTAGGCAACACAGAACTAATGATTAGCATCTCGTGTCATACGTATCAGATGCTTCGATGTAGCTAATAATCGGTGTGGCCACCTCTGGCTTGTATCGCCTGCTGTATATGTTCACTAGGCAACACAGAACTAATGATTAGCATCTCGTGTCATACGTATCAGGTGCTTCGATGTAGCTAATAATCAGTGTGGCCACCTCTGGCTTGTATCACCTGCTGTATATGTTCACTAAGCAACACAGAACTAATGATTAGCATCTCGTGTCATACGTATCAGGTGCTTCGATGTAGCTAATAATCGGTGTGGCCACCTCTGGCTTGTATCACCTGCTGTACGCGCTGAAGCATCGGATCAAATAATGTGTTAATGGTGTCCTGTGGAATAGCCAGCCAGGCTGTATTGATCTGAGTTCAAAGTTCATCAAGAGTTGCTGACGGACAGTCTTACTGCTGCACCTGTCGTTTGAGAACGTCCCAGAGATTTTCTATGAGTGATAAATCTGGAGATCTAACTGGCCACGGGAGAAGTGGAACGTTATCGCTGAAAAAGACACGCTTTGTCGCTGCAGCATGCATTGTGGAATTGTCCACTTGAAATATGGTTCCGGGGACGTCCTGCAGGTACGAAAGGACGACAGGCCGTAGAATGTCATTGACATAACGGGCACTCGTTTGTGGATGACACTCTACGGCCCTCGTTATGGTGGTACGGATTTTCTCCAAAGGTGATCTACTTTCATACCGGATATCACCCCAGGGTATAAAGAATCATGTTGGTGCGGTAAGCCAGGTGCGAGTACACTCTTACCGACACCTCTCCTCCTGTCGTTGGCGGACAGAGATTGTGCCAGCGCGTTTCGTCGGAGAACATGATATTGTGCCATGCGTCAAGCCACTCACTTCGTTCTATGGATTATCGCATCCTGGCAATCTGTGTCTGCGGTGTCAAAGGTAGCCCTAAGAGGGGCCAACGAGCCTATAGTCCGAACTGTAATCGGCGACGTAGTGTTACAGCTGTCATGGGAGAATACGTCACAGTTGGCCTCTGCTGCGCCGACGCCGATGATGATTCAGAACGGTTACTCACAGATATCTCATGAGATCACGGTTGTCCCTCGGCGTTGTACGTATGTGTACGACGTCCAGAACCTTCTCTTCTTCGTGTCCTACAGCCTTCTTCGTACCATTCTCTGCACACTCTTGTCACGACGGACACACTGCGTCCCACACGACTGGCAATCTCCCGGAGGAAAGCACTACAGTCTCTCATGCGACATCTGTCGAACTCGCTGATGTGACTGTACGTTGATGCCTCCTCGTCTTACACGACGGTGAGGCATCCTTACCTACTTCTGACCAAGCACTGACATGCTGACTGAGAAACGCTGCGATTCTAGCGGAAAAGCAGCCGGTTTCTGGTCTGAGACGTTGTGCGATCTTATTTGCCTGGACGCGGTGCGCATGCACCTATGACGCCGAAATGCTAATCCTTTCTGTAATTATGCCTGGTTAGCATATCCTGAAAAAATCGAAGTCATAGCTTGTGACGTATATTCTAAATTAACTTTCCTTTTTAGTTTCTTTCCCTATGTAAATCTTGAGTTTATTCTGTTATTCTTCACTCTTAACGTAATATCTTTTCTCTCAAACGAATATGTTTGGCAACACAATTGAGGTTGAATGCACGTGACGTATGCCTGATATTGATAAGAAGAGATAAAAGCGACTACTAAATTGTTGCTTATGGAGCGTTGGGTTGTAAACTGATTATTGAAAGGAGCGTTGTGAAAAGAGCGTTGTGTTAAGAGTTGTGTGGTGTGTGGAGAGTTTAGTGCAATATGCTATGCTACGATGTGTTTGCTACATCCTGAATAAAGCATCTTTTCCCGTAAGTGTGACTTCTGTTGTTTACATTTTTCGTCCGGCCGTTAAGGTTTCTTTCATTTAGGAACTATTTCTTAGTATTTTGATGTTTTAAATTAACGTAGAAGTAAGACAAGACTTCTACGTCATAAGCTCGACTCCTTTGAGGTGTTCTGTTTTTTATGAACATGAGTGTATATAGAGAAACGCATAATCGGTGCTCTACTCTATTAAAACGTGGCAGCATATAATACAGGTGAAGATCTTTGGCGTATGACAAAAAACATCAACACTGAAAATGTCAAACAAAAAAATCTCTGGCAAAAGATGTGACAAAATATCTTTGGGAGAAAGGGGAGCCAGAGATCTTCATAAGCAGCTCTCTACGGGCTATATAAGCAGTCTTCCGTCCCTAATTGGGAATGCTGGGCCGCGGATGGCCTAGTGGTCAACGTTCATGACTGCCACGGAGAAACCTCAGGTTCAATCCCAGGCAGGTACGAACGCTCGAACCACTAAATATCCGCCGTGCGTCGGATGGGTACGTTACTCGGTACGGCTCTCCATTTTGCGAACAAAAATTTATAAAACAGTTACTTTATTTTTGAGACATTTTAAACGTTTTGGGGAGGGTTTAAACCCTCAAAACCTCTCCCTGGTTACGGCCCTGGTCTGAAGTTCTAACATTTTCCTATAAGGGCACGTGGTTTGGATATGAACAAACGTGCTACCCTACGAAATCCGGCTTGTTTAATGGCTTGATTTTGATTTTATATGGACTAAACGATATTAGTTGAAAATCCTGTAAAGAACAATCACCAAAGATACTAACTTCGCTTGTTACTAGGAATGAAAAGCGGAAAGATTACTTTGACTTTCTGACGGAATGTAATCAAACTGAAAATCCTGTTGCTTTAGGTTCATAAATAAAGCAAGAAAGAAATTAGTGTGGTTTATGGACAGAACATTAAGATACAAATTCAGTTTGTTGACAATATACAATGGAAAATATCTTACTACTTACTACAGCTCTTCCTATAAAATCAGGAAGTTCACAACCCAGAACGGTGTAGGATGCTGTCAGAAAAGCAGATGCACCGAAAGCGTCTATAATGCGGACAGTAAAGGCGAGGGCGATGAATGGCGTTCCCGCAGGAGCAAATGTCAGAGTACTGAAATGAAGACATTAAACCGTATGACATGTGCGAGAGACATACTTAAGTCAAACATGATAAAAAATGCAAGCACGTTCACACAAATGCAGATTGTCACAAATGAAGTTTTCCAAAAAGGCAGAATATTTCATTAGAGCTTGATAGAAACAAATTCCTGAGGCTGATTACGTCACTTGACGAAATTTTCAGACACACACAGAATGGCATACCTTTAAAACATCACTCTTCTTGCTCGAAATGTTGCGCAACAGGCCTCAGCGTCCATCCCATTGTAGTAAGCATCTGAGAAGTACAATCATATTCAGTCGGTCTCCATCCTTATTGATAAAAATGCATCCTCTGGCCATTTTACCCGGAATCCGTTTCCAGAATCCAAATAGGCAAAACATTATGAAGAAAACATCCGTCAACTTGCTTTTTGTTTTTCGTTAGGGGGTTTAACGACCACAGTGAACTGCTCGGTGGGGCTATAAGCAGTCGTTTGTCCCTAATTTAGGGCCATTAGTTCTAGGGAAAGCAGAGAGCCAGTGCTGTAAGACAAACACGACATCCACACCTCACTGGGACTCGAACCCGGACTCATCTTTGACGAATGGTCAGAAGCCAGCACGACAACTTTACAAGAACGTTCTCAATTAATATAATGCAGAACGACCTTCCCTTTCCCATCTGTCAAGATAAATATTTGCGCAGACACTGAGGTATTTATTACGGATAACTTTGTACTGAGACAGCCATGTTGCCCACGTCCATACCATACAAAGCAGGAGAGCCGCCCCGGTGGCGCAGTGGTCTAAGCGATGGCCTCTGATCATTCGTCCGAAAGGGGTCCGGGTTCGAATCCCGGTTAGGCATGGATGTTGTGTTTGTCGTACGGCACTGGTTCTCTCCCTTCCCTGGAGCCAGTGACCCTAAATTAGGGACGGGCGACTGCTTGTAGCCCATTGAGATGCTTACGGTGGTCGTTAAACCTCCAAAAAAAAAAAAAAAGCAGGAGAATTCCACGGAGAAAGCTTCCAGTGACGTCATAGGAACGATCTCGATTGTTGTGTTGTAGAATCGGGTTCACTCTGCCAGTCGTTGATGCTATCTACGTGTAGGCGCTAGATACAGCTCGAAGATTTGCTTTATGCATTCAAAGGCATTGTCATTAAAACCATACAAAGCAAAAGTCGTTTTATTAAGGAATCAGGTGATATCAAGGAAACATTCTCGAATGGTGCAGCGCGAAATCTGGTTTTCTGTCATCCGCTGAAGATGTCTACGCTCAGAGGTCG
Source organism: Macrothele yani (assembly GCA_039090855.1). Lineage (NCBI taxonomy): Eukaryota > Metazoa > Arthropoda > Arachnida > Araneae > Macrothelidae > Macrothele > Macrothele yani. Next base: position 156,010,719 of record CM077011.1, read on the forward strand.
AAGTATGCCTTGAAATGGTACGGACATCAGTCGTACGGTCTTGATGTCCTTATCATGCAAGGCAAGTAATTTATGTCCGCACATTGTCTCCGGGACATTTGTCTGATCGTAAAAGTAGTACGCCTTGGCGTTCTTTTCCGCGCTACGGATGTACAACCTCTCTCTAAAGCTGTACTCAGCCGTGACCATGAAATCGTTGGCAAAACTTTCGACACATTCTCTGAAGCACTTATAAATAACAGCTGCACTGTTGCTAACACGAGTATATTAAGCGGGATCCGTAGCAGTCGTGTCGGTGGACGTGTACTTCATTCACTGTAGTCAAAAATTTTCCCCTATAGCCGGCAAGATAATCCTTATTCAGCTAATGTAGCTTGCGGTAATTAATAAGCCGTTCCGTTAGGTGGCGTAATAACAGCTCACGATGTTTGTTTAACGCCGAATAAAAAAAAAAGTTAGTAAAATCATGCAATGCATTGATTACAATACGCTTTCCAACATACCAGAAATCATTACTCAAGTTATCATTCAAGTTATGAGAATAATGGCTGTGGAATAAATCTCGGTCCTGTGCCCTGACCTTTGATTCCATTTCGATGATATTCAACAGAACCGGTTCAGTATACCTCCGAAATAACATGATAAAGTTTTGTCGCAATCGAAGCATTGTTACGTAAGTTATGATGCATAGGCTATGGAATAGATCCCGCTCCTCTGTCCTAACCTTTGACCCATTTCGCCCATTTTCAACAGTATTCGTTCCCAGGCAGGCCCCTACAACATAATAAAATTTCATCCAAATCGAACCATATTTACGTAAGTTATGAGGCATAAGGACAACGGAATGGATCCCGCACCTATGTCGTGACCTTTAACACTAATTGTTTCAATTTCAATAGGGTTCGTCCCCAGGTGGTCCTCTACGACATACTAATATTTCATCGAAATCGAACCATTTTTACGTGAGTTATCGTGCCGACAGACGGACAGACGGACGGAAAAAGCTGGAGCATATACGCTTCTTCAACCTACGGTTGGAAAGCATAAAAAATAATCTGTCAGTTATCACGAAATGTGCTGTAAGGAAAATAATTGCTTGTCAGTCACGTTCCGTAATTATTAGGATGATTCAAAAGTTCCTTTCTTTTCACTTTAGCACACGATTGTAACCACCGTAATCCAACTATTCTGCACGAGGCACATTTCTTTTAGCAATATTCTTTGCCCCTATCTCATCCTTTTCGCCGAAATATCGAAGGAACTACGTGAAGTTCCGAAAAACAAGCCGTCCGTTCGATCTCCTTCGAAACTGACTGGAGTATCAGTTGACCGACGTTAAGAGGTTTTATTGTTGGGAGGTAATTCTTAATGTTAATCCTACGCCATCGACACCGATGAACCAGTATATTATGACTACCTACGTCATAAGCTGTAGTATCCCCTTTACCCTGCAAAATAGCGGCCACTCGGCGAGGCATCGATTCGATGAGGTGGCGATAGGATGCTGGGATATCTGGTACCATAATGTCAACAGCAGATCGTCCAATTACCGTGCATTTCGGAGTGGCGGTGATTCAGCGCGAACCCGTTTTACCAAGTCGGACCACAAATGTTCAATTGGGTTCATATCAAGTGAATTTGGAGACCAGGGCATTAACAGAAAGTCACCAGCATGCTCATCGAACCATTCCTTGACGATTCTGGCAGTGTGGCAATGGCGCATTATCCTGTTGGTAATGACCATCACCAGCAGGGAACACAGTTGCCATGAACGGGTGAACTTGGTCCGCAACGATGTTCAGATACCTTACAGCCGTCAGGGATTGTGTTATTGGGATAACGGGGCCTAAGGTGTTCCAAGAAAACATCGCCCAATGCAAAACACTGCCGCCGCCAGCCTGTTTCCGCTCAACAGTGCATCCAAGTGCCATAGCCTCCGTCGGTAATCGGGGTATCCGCGCTCGGCCGTCTACGTGATGCACCAGGAATCTTGATTCGTCACACCAGGCCACTTTCTTCCAATCATCCACTGTCCAATCTCGATAATCTTGGGCCCATTTCATGCCTTGTTGGCGATGACGTGCAGTGAGCATGAGGACCCGCTGGGTCTTCGGCTACGCAGACCCACGAGCAGAAGACTGCGATGAAATGTGTGCTGTGACACATTGCCCTGATCACCACTGTTGTAGCTGCGGGTGATTTGTCGCCCTGCGGTCGCTGTGAACAATGCGCGACAGTCTCCGCTCTCTTCTGGCATCAATGAGCTGCAGAAGACGACACACGCCTGGATGACGGCTTGTCGTTTGGCCATCTGTGCACCACTTTTGATACATACTCACTACAGCGGCACGTGAACAACTTACAAGCCGTGCCGTTTCCGAGATCGTAGTTCTGAGGCGCCATGCCATCACAATTTGTCCTTTATCGAACTTCAATAAATCGGCAGTTTTTCCCATTCTGACTCCGAACACTCTACTAACCGAAAGCCAGTCCTCAGGTTGTATATATACTGCTGTGTGAACTTCACCTACGCCACCGTTCGGTCTCCAGGCGCGCTTATTCCTCTAGACTGGGGGTGGTCATAATGTAATAGCTCATAAGTGTGTTCTATGCTAACCAAAACTTTCCATTGTTCGGAGGTGTCCGTCAATGGAAGTTTCCCTGTAAAGCATAAAGATGCTTTACGCCTTTTCGGCTGTTGCTAATATCTAGTCTTTTTTTGCCAAGTGAAGTTTATACTCATACATATATTTATACTTGCTACTGAAAGTTAAGTTAGAATTGTTTATTTGTGTGTGTGTGTGTGTGTGTGTGTGTGTGTGTGTGTGTGTGTGTGTGTATCGGGGAATGACATAAATTATTACCAAAGTCTTTTCTCTGACGTTCCTCACACACAATACTTGCGCAAGATAAAGGTTGCTACGTATATCTCTAAAAAACCTTCTTTTTGAGTTTCTGTTTCTTATGTAACTTTCGTTAGTTTTCGATTTAAAGTTTTCTCACTGAAAGGCACATTATTTTGCCAAACAACTTGTGCGTTTTGGCAAAGCTGACAGTGAGTCAGAGCAATATTAAAATGCGATGTTGAATATATGAGTAAAGATTCGTCGTGGAGCGTAGAGAGATTGCTAATAGATTGAGGATCGTTGATATTTGTTCACAGTCGAGTCACAAATAGATTGTGGATTGTTGATATTGGTTCACAGTCGAGTCACAAATAGATTGTGGATCGTTGACATTGGTTCACAGTCGAGTCACAAATAGATTGTGGATCGTTGATATTGGTTCACAGTCGAGTCACAAATAGATTGTGGATCGTTGATATTGGTTCACAGTCGAGTCACAAATAGATTGTGGATTGTTGATATTGGTTCACAGTCGAGTCACAAATAGATTGTGGATCGTTGATATTGGTTCACAGTCGAGTCATAAATAGATTGTGGATCGCTGACATTGGTTCACAGTCGAGTCACAAATAGATTGTGGATTGTTGATATTGGTTCACAGTCGAGTCACAAATAAAAGAGGGCATGTGTCGTGAACTGGCTTGGAGGGTATACAAAGTGTGCTGTAGGCATTCTGAAAACACATCACTCCTTGCTGTCATGGATAAAAAGAACGATTTTTCAGATTTGCCAAAAGGGATGATTATCGGCTTTCGGTATTTTTGAAACAGCGCAGTTTGTGAACTGTCCGCGTGCTCCTGTGGATAAAGTGAATCGTGATTGGAAAAATGACACCATTGCGAATAAACGCCGTGGAAACTGAGGAGCACCACGTGCCATTGATGTGAGAGGTGAACGTTGGCTTCAAAGTGCGTGATAAGGGCCGCTCGACACGCTACAGTGGAGCAACTCACTGGCCGAATGAACCAGGTGGCCACCGGAATTGTGTCTAAAACGACAGTTCAGCAAACCCTGCTGCGTATGGGGCTTCGATGCAGACGGACGGTCACTGCACCTATGCTAACGAAAGCGCATCGGCAGAAAAAGCTTACATTTGCACGGCAGTATCGGAATTGGACCTCCGCTGATTGGCAAAGGATTGCCTTCTCCGACGAGTCACGTTTTCTGTTTCATCGAACGGATGGGCTCTGGCGTATAAGGCAAGAAACATCGGAGAACAAACACATTCTTCAACCATTGCTGGAAGAACACAAGCTGAGGGGGGGGGGCGTTATGGTCTGAGGAAATGTTTTCGTGGCATTCTCTGGGTCTACTCATACCTGTCGAAGGCACTATGGACCGAATTCGTTATGAATCCATCCTTGCAGACCACGTACACCCATACACGCTGATTATCTTCCCTTGGGCGGATGGGATCTTCCAGCACGACTATGCGACATGTCACACAGCTAAAAATGTCCGAGAATGGTTGGAAGAGCACGATGAAGACTTCAAAGTACTTCCCTGGCCCCCTAATTCCCCAGACGTAAACCCAATTGAGCATCTGTGGGACCACCTCGATCGTGTTGTTTGCTCTATGGATTCTCCACCTGTGAACATCCTGCAGCACCTTATTGAGTCCCTCCCAGCTCGTCTAGCTGCTGTACGCGCTGCACACGGCGGTTACTCTGGATATTAGCTGGTGGTCACTATAATGTGACTCGACCGTGTGTATATACATATGTGATTGACTAATACGTATTGTTGTCATATGATTGGATTTATGTTGATTACTGTAAGATATTTTGTGTCAGTGGATTACACCGAAGCCCCTTTGGACTTACAGTGAGTGGGACAATAAAGGAACCAATACGTAAGTCTTTTGCTGATTCTTTCTAATTGGACGTCAATGTTTACTTATTTAAGAAGTTGTCTACGAACATCAGCTAGCGGATAAGTTCGTTACATAAACTACAGTTATCAAACTTAAAACCTACAAGGTAATTTGTTAGGTGTTAAATGTACAGGATACTTACGCTTGGCACGCTATTTTCGCTTTTAGATGTAGCATCGCAAGAGTTTTTACCCCTTAGAATAGCTGAAACAATGAGTGCTGGATAAGAGCAAGAACACACATTGTGACCATTTGTCTATGCACAGAAAGAGAGACAACCGGGAAACCGAAATAAAGAGCAGACCGTCTCAGAGCTAAAGAAAGTGCGTCATCTCACCTTTTACCTGACTTATTAGAGTATAAAGCTCTTCCCTCTGCTCAGGAGATTGTTTGTTTTACTTGATGAAGTGTATTTTGCGTCGGCCATGAAGCAAGACGTTAATGGAGTGTGTTTTGCGCAAGCGTTAAGTGTGTTTGCCGTGGAAAAAATTGACATGTATATTAGGAAACTTTTGTGGCGGATTACTAAATAGGCAAAGTAGGCACCGGCCTATGGGCCCACGCCGTTTAGGGTCCCCGCGGCAACGGATCAAAATAATATTGATTTTTGATTTGATCCTGAAAGAAAGTTACAATAAAGCTTTCTTAAATTGTTTCCAAAAGATAGAAAAATGAATCAACTCAAAAAAAAAAAAAAACGAAAACTTTACATTAAAGACTTGTGACGTATATTCTATTTTAACTTTCTTTTTGAGTTCCTTCTATTTTTTAAATTTGAGTTTGTTCCCTTAGACGTTTTCAAAACTGAACGTTATGTCTTTTCCCTCAAACGAGAATGATGTTGGCAACACACTGACATGAGGTCGGAACAAGAGTGACGTATGAATGTATGTGATAAGAACGTTAGATAAAAAAACGATGCTGCAGTTGCTTTGTGTGTGTGTGGAGATGTTAGATCGTACTGAGTTTTGCTTCTAAACCTCTTGACTAAGATATGTGAAGTTGTGTGTGTTGGATTTCGTCTAATGTTGATGGACCAATAAAAAGTTGACGTAAGTTGGACTTCTGTATGTGGTTCGTATGGCCGTAAAACCTTAAGTTGAGCTATCCGGCACAATTAGTTGCATCGCATTTACCCTTAGTTTAACATCTATTCAACCTGAAATCTTACATAGCGTAAAAAGGGTTACATTATAGACTCCACATATAAATACTGTATTAATATAATGTACCCATTAAGGCTGTCTTTGAATGAGTGTTAGGGTTCATCTTCTGCGATATATGGCTCAAAAAATCACTCCTTGGGTGTCGCTTTTACCTCTTGAAGGGTTGTCCCAGAAGTTGGTGTCAGCGAATCACTGTAGACCTCGCCATATTCATAATGGAAGCGGTTTCTCGTTGGCTCCACAATGAGAAGACAAAATACGCGCTATTACGTTTAAACTAGCGACGTTATTTGCGGGCGGAGCTTAGTAGGTAGGCGGAGTTTCCATAGCTCAAATTCAGGCGTTGTCTGCTAATGTACACATTTTCTCTTTAAAAATGAACGTACTGTAGGATTTAAGATGATTATGGAAAACAAGATTCCAGTCTCACTTTTGGCCCCATTTAATTATTTTTATTTGGCTTAGATAATTCAAAATTATCAGACAGAAGTGAGAAATTTCCTTTCTTCCAGACACACTACTAAGCTAACTTATAGCGCCATCTAGCGCCCAAATTGGAATACTTTCGAGTCAGATAAATTGAACTAAAAACATTCTAACAATTTTTTTCGGAATAATAACTGTGTTACGTATTAGCTATAGGTGGTTTTTATTGGTTCTCAAAATTTCAAACACTTCAAAGTAATAGTCTTCGAGAAAATGTGTACAAAAGATTTTACATTGCAGATATAGGATAGAATTTCTCTCACACTAATTCAAAGACAGCCTTAACAACTTAAAGTACATGAACCATAGACATCAGGTTCATATTACAGTTTGTCTCTTAAAAGCTCATCTTCTGTCAGCTGTCAGTTTGTAAAACATTTCGTTACAACCTACGTACGTGCAATGCGCATCAGTGAAGGTCATCTCCATTTGCCGGCCGACGTGCACACTAATTAGTTCAATGTTATCCCACTAGAGCGCGCGCGCACGCAAATCTCCGGAAACGAAGCCTTCTGTGTGTTAGTGCGTCGTGATTTTGCGCCGTCTCCAGATCCTGGTATTATATTCGTGAGTAGAAGCTTCAAGAACACCGACGTCTGCGTCAGGTAATATTGTGTGATATTGTTTAATAATATTTAATAATTTTTGTTTAATAACATAATATGTTTATTTGTTTAATAACATTAATAATTGTTAATGTTTGTTGTGTGTAATAAAATTGGTTTACTAAAACTATTGGTTGATAAAATTATAAACGTATTAAGAGATAATTTGCGACGGGGGGAGGGATATTTCGACTGCCTAGGGGCCTCCACAGGGTTTAATCCGGCACTGGGAAACTTGCTGATAGCTTTAGAACATTTAATTTTTTAAAGTATTCAAAATGAGCAATAATGATTAATGGATGCTATTTTCGTATCATTATCAGCAACAACCATTCAAAATCAGTGTTTGGATGAAGGTCTCCCGAAGTCTCTTCCACAACCCCTCAGCCTTTCTCTTTCATGCCACCCCAGCATGATTTCGAATGTCATCCACTCATCTTTCACGTGGTCTTCTTGGTGCTTTCCTGTCTCTTGGCATCCAGTCTACTATTTCGGTTGTCCAACGATGATCCGTTCTTTTAGCAACATGGTTGTCCAACGATGATCCGTTCTTTTAGCAACATGGTTGTCCAACGATGGTCCGTTGTTTTCGCCCATTACCACTTGAAGGTCTTTACTATCATCATGATGTCATGAACTCTTGTTATTTTCCTAATCAATGAGTTCCTGTTCCTATCTTACCTGGTTACATCAAACATTCATCTCTCCATGCTTCTGTAAATTGTCCGGAGATTTTGTATTTCTATTTCAGTTAAGGCCCATGTCTCTGATTGATAAGAACTGGAAGGGTGCATGGGCGACCATATAGGACGGCAAGAGGGGGCATTTGCCCTCGTCTGGATTTTAGACTATGACCTTTCTGTTCCTGGAAGGTAATACAGAGATTTTCGCGATAACACTAACCACAATTGCTAATTTTTCTGTTGCACTTATGGGTGCGTGTGTATGCAGTAAAATAGGGAAAACGTTGGGAATTTCCAGGAGAAAAAAGCAGAAATTTACAGGTGAAAATAATAATGAAATTTCCCACTGCATGTTGGAGAACAACGTACATACGTACCGTATGGAAAAGTATCAAAGAGGAAGAAATGAAAGTTTTATCATCCTGTGCAGTAGCTATTCGCTGCTGGGCGAAGATATCTCGAAAATTTTTGGACCACCATCTTGGTTGCCGTTATACTCTTTCTTACTGTTCGAACATGCTCAATGAGGAATTTAATTTGCCTTGCGGGTATTTTTTCATTTTTTTGATAATCATATGAATGAACTGGGGTTTCGTTGCGCGTGTAGCACAAACATCCAAATGGATCAAAAGAACAAAAAAAGAAATTTCCTTTTTGTCCTAATATGCTGTCTACTTACATTTATTCATCTTCCGAAAATTTCGTTTATCCATCGTCCGAAAATTTTCACAGAAATTCGTAACACGCAAATTCAATTTCCAATTAAATATACACTATACTGACAAAAGTCACCGGACACCTCTTCAAAATCAAATGAACGGATCCGCTGCGTTGTTAAAATGCGCGGTACAGCTGCAAAAACGGTATAAAAACAAGCCTGCAGCTGACCGCGATCATATCGCACTGTTGCCGCCCCGGTGGCGCAGTGGTCTAAGCGATGGCCTCTGATCATTCGTCCGAACGGGGTCCGGGTTCGAATCCCGGTGAGGCATGGATGTTGTGTTTGTCTTACGGCACTGGCTCTCTCCCTTCCCTGGAACCAGTGACCCTAAATTAGGGACGGGCGACTGCTTATAGCCCGTTGAGTTGCTCACGGTGGTCGTTAAACCTATAACCAAAAAAAAAAAAAAAATATCGCACTGTCAGGTTAAGTGAAAATGTCGCGGCGGGAGAGAACTGACTTTGAGAAAGGAAATATTGTTGGGTGTTATATTAGTGGCTTGTCCATAAGAGAAACCGAGAGGCGTTTAAACATACCCAAGTCAACTGTTTTGGATGTTCTGAATAAGTGGAAGACACATGGCGTGCCTGAAGCAGCAAAACGTACCGGCAGACTAAAGAAAATCAGTGATAGAGGACGTCGAAGCCTTAGGAGAGTCGTTACAGCTAATCGACGGCGTACTACACAAGACCTCAGTATACAAGTAAGTAAAAATGCTGGAACCTCGGTATGAACACGTACCATTCGCGGAGAACTTCATTCCATGTGTTACCGTTGTCGTGTGGCTGCTCATAAGCATTTCATATCCACTGGGAATGCTACTCGTCGTTTAGTATGGAGTAAAGAACATTTATCGTGGACCGTAGATCCATGGAAAGGGATCCTATATCCAGATACATGATCCATCACATCAGTCTGATGGCCGTGTGTGGATATGGTGGCAGCCGGAGGAACGCTATTTACTACGGTGTACTGTTCCTACGGTCAAGTTTGGAGCTGGCAGTGTACTCGTGTGTGTGTGTGTGGGGGGGGGGGGGGGTTCGTGGTATGCGTCATCTCACCTTTACCTGACTTATTAGAGTGTAAATGGTTATCGTGGGAAAATCTGTTAACCACCACCTCTGCCTAGACATTCTGGACAATTATGCCCTACCAACTCTGCGGCAATACTACGGAACCCAGCCTTGTTGTTACCAGCAGGTTTATGCACCGAGCCATAAAGCAAGGACTGTTACGGCGTGGTTTGGCGATAATGCCGTATCGTGTGTGGACTTACCAGCACAGAGCCCTGATCTTAATCACATAGCGCACCTTTGCGGTGAATTAGAGCGCCGCATAAGAATGGAACCAAGGCCTACTACTAAGCAACAGTTAGCGGCAGCATTATGAACTGAATGGAAGCGCATACCTATCGCTGTGTTCCAAAACCTTGTCGAAAGCATATCTCGAAAGGTCAGTGCATGCATTAAGGCCAAAGGTGGACCGACACCGTACTAATGTATGTCAATAAATGCTATATTGTGTTTCTCTTCGAGGTATCCGGTGACTTTTGTCAATATAGTGAATGTGTTGAGAGTGTCATATAAAAAGGGTTACATAACAAGAAGGCACAGTGAAAATTTGCATGTTGTGGTTGTAAATATTATTCCTATTAAAATTTCTTTTTGCCCCCTCCTAGAAACAGAGCTATGGATGCCCATGGATGGGTTAATTGATTCACTTATACAGTATATACGACGTATATTAGCAAATTGCACTCAAAATATTTATCGAAAAATGTGCACTGTTTTTTCGAAGTGCACTCCACGGAAGTCTCATATGTACAGTATATTCACCACTACTATATTTCATAATTGCTTGCATCATGGATACTCATAATATACACGTGTTGAGTTCTAGAAATTACATAAATGCAGCTCCTTGTCTTTCTGTTTCGAGGCTGTACGCAAGCGCCATTTTTAGTATTTCTTTTGTAAAAAAAGTACGTCCTTATAGTATCACTTTGTTCGTCCGTCCGTCTGTGGGCACCATATCTTTGCAACTAATAGCCCGATTTAAAAAAATTACTTTTGCACTGAAAAGCTTAAAATGTGAGAACGATGAATCTTTCTATCCTTTTTTTCCGATGCAGAACTTTATCGTTAGAGGGCGTAAATATAGATGCTATCGAATTCAAAATACATTTCATTCCATATATTTGCTTCTAAACATCCCATTGAAAAATTATTTTTTCCTTTCGGTGCCATTTATGACGAAGACTGTTCTGAGCACAGTTTCTTTTTTAAGTTGTGCACAGATTTTCCGCTAGGGAAATATAGGTAAATGGCGATTTCCCCTATATTTCTGTTTCTGAAAGTCCTATTTGAAAAATTCTTTCTGCATCAGATACAGCTCCTGGTGGAAAATGTTCTGCTTATAAATTCTAATTTTTAGTAAATGACTGTTTGGCCAGCAGGGGGCATAAGTGTTTATTTCCGTTCCTGATGTATTTGAAGCAGAATCTGTGCTTCTGAAAACTTGATTTAAAAATTTCTTTCGTGGACCAATACCTCTCACCTTGGAAAACTTTCTGAGAATACCGTCTGCTTGAAAGAGTGCATAGTTTTTCTGCCAGGGGTGTAGATGTATATCTTATTTTTGTCGATATCTCTGCTTCTAAGAGTCCGGTTTAAAAAATTCTTTCTTTTTCGGAGAGCGTTTCCGATGCAAAATTTATGCATATAATTTGAAAAATTTCATGACGCACAAGTGTGACAGTAGAGGGCATAAGTTCTTTTTCCGTTTACAGCATTTTTACAGCAGTATCTGCGGGACTAAAAACCCGAGTGAAAAAATTCCTTTTTGGTGAGATATTACTAACTATGAAAACATTTTGTATGTATTTCCTTCCCCAAATAATGCATAATTTCCCCGCTTGGGGGCGCAAATGTTTAACACATTTTTCTCGATATCTCCGCTTCAAAAAATGTCAGTTTTAAAAATTCTATTAACACCTGATAACAGTTACCTTGTGGAACACTTCGGGCTTGTACTTGTGGAGTTTTTTCTTTTTTGTAGTTCACAGTTCTATCGCTAGGTGGTGTTTGTATACTTTTTTGCTCGCAGCTGTATCTCCGCTGCTAAAACTCCTATTGATAATTTTTTTCTTTACTGTATGCTATTCGCTACAATAGAGATGTGGAGCATTATCCTGTTTAAATAATGCACAGCTTTTCCGCTGGAGGGTAATTACAAAACCTTTTTTTCAGCTATCTCTTCTACAGGGAGACGTATTTGAAAAAATCTTTTTCCATAGCATAGCTTTCGCTATGAAGAATACTATTCGCATATTTTCAAGTTTTCCATTATGCAATCTTCGGTTAGAGGGCGTAGAGTTATATCACGATTTCTTCTGTCTTTCTTCTTTTAACAGTTCGATTTGAAAATCTCTTTGTCTCTGATATTCTTTCCTCGCCAGGGGGCGCAAATGTTTAATTTTTGTGTACCATTATTAATTTTTTTTTAACATTTTGCACCATTTGTTAATTTTCGTACCGTATTTTTAAGCTGCTGGTGCAGGTAAATAGCTGTTTCTATTTCTGGATGTTTTATCGATTGCAGAAATCTGGTCGACTTTTGATCTAACCGATTCTTTTTTTTTTTTTTTTTTTTTTTAATTGAAGGTTTAACGACCACCGTGAGCAACTCAATGGGCTATAAGCAGTCGCCCGTCCCTAATTTAGGGTCACTGGTTCCAGGGAAGGGAGAGAGCCAGTGCCGTAAGACAAACACAACATCCATGCCTCACCGGGATTCGAACCCGGACCCCTTTCTGACGAATGACCAGAGGCCATCGCTTAGACCACTGCGCCATCGGGGCGGCCTTAACCGGTTCTATTGAATATGAATAATTTTGAAAATTTTTATTAGCATCGGAAAGGATTCAAAAGACGTGCTCATTACAACAGAAAGTTCGGTGTCATCTTTCTCGCATTTTTTAAAGTCTGAATTACTGTTTGCCATCTTATTCAAATTCGGACACGAACCACCTCGCTCCTAATTCTGTTCCGCCGTCAATATATGCGGTACGAAGCGTAAATACACTTTTCTTTTTCTTAAATCTTCGACGAAAATCGAACGCACGATATGTTTCCTTATGTAAAGCTCGTTTGGTATCGTTCGGAGGATAGGCGATGATTTCTATTAATCGCGTCGAAGTCGGAGTCGTCCTTACGAGACTGGGCGAGAAGACCACTCCGCACGTCTTCCTAAACGTCTCTCTGCTCTTCACAGAATCGACCGTGCAAGACGAAAATGATATCTGCTCAGCATAAAGAAGTTTTATTGTTGTTCCGGTGCATCTCACCCCAAATATAGAAAGAACACTGAAGTTGGCCGAACTTGTGATTTACATAGTGTTGAAATTTGTTCAAAGGAAAAGTATCATGTAGAGCAAAAAGGAGACCTTAGCCTGTACTGGAACATGATGAAATGCAGCTGTGCCAAAAATTAAAAAAAAAAAAAACGTTTGAAGATATTTAAAAAAAAAAATAGTTGGAGAAATGCTCCTTTTTAAACGGTTGCAAGCTAATATGATTTACTAACCTTAGCCCAGCAACAAATAGCTTCAATACCGCAAATCAAAGGATAGACAATATTGTAGCGCGATAGCATATGTTCATTAACGCCATGTGAAGAAAACTAAATTCACTCATAATCACCTGCGAGGGTGTAACAGTTTCATGTTGTAAAAGCAGGAATGCTGTGGAGGAGAGAGAGAGAGTCTTGCTGTTGCCATGACGAAATGTATAGGAAGCGTTTTGAAAACGCATACATTTTGTAGTAGATAATCCAGCTAGACCTTCATTGAACGCTTGGCATCATTGAATGCCGGAAGTCTCGAGACTATAGAAGAAGAAAATAAGGAGCACCAAGACTGTATTGGTAACGAAATCTTCTTCACATTCACGTGAATGTCTACGGAAAACTATGTAACGGCCTTGACAAGACGAAGGAAGAAACTACATCACACAGAACATAGCTTCAACACCACCATGAGGGAAGAGTGCGCTATGCATATTTACGTTCTTGTTTTAATGCTACTAGTAGTGATATCCCATGGAAATAAATTTTCCTCTTTCCAGGAATTTTTGGCGACGAAAAGGAAGAGGATAGCTTATTAGAAATTGTCAATAAATGGAGGAAAAACGATTAAAATTCGAAAAAATTAGCTTATTTTAAGCTGCTCTAATGTTTCGTTAATCTGATTTTCCTAGTATTTCCCACCAGAACGGCAAAATCAACCGCGATTCCTAAGCTTGTTTGTCTCAAAAACAGTCCTTAGTTTGAATTCATACTTCTCGAAGTACCAACTGGCTTGTTCAGGGATAAAGTTCTTCCGATTTTAAAATTTGTTCCCGGAGACAGAAGCAGTGTAAGATGCGTGTATTACCTATTTGTGCGTACCTAAATGTGCCTGAGTATTACGAGGGTCCAGTCAAAAGCCATGGCCACATTCTTGAGTAGCTAATCGTCGCAACCCATTTATTTTTTATGTTCATGGGAAGAAACAAAATGCCCTTCTAAGTTCCAATATTTACTGAGATCAAAAGAATTTCCGTTGTCAGGACACGATCACGGAGGGGGAAAGGAACGAAACTATTGATGTAACAAATTGATAACAAGGTACAGTACACCAATTATGTAGAAAATATTAATACTATACTATAGTGATCCGATTTATTCGCGTAGGAAATAGGCACATAAGCGTTTCCAAACTTTCGCACATCAACCAGATGGCTTTTTCAAGGAAGTTAGGAAGTTTCTATCTAACTTCCTTGAAAAAGCCATTTGGTTGATGTGCGAAAGCTTGGAAACGCTTATGTGCCTATTTCCTACGCGAATAACTCGGATCGCTGTAGTATAGTGTTACTATTTTCTATTGATGTAACATTACAAAATCGCATTTAAGCCTCAGGCTTTCTTAACAAAAACAATTGTTGTGACAATATATTGTTAAGGCAATTATAAAACTAATAAATAATATTTCCTATTATTAATTATCAACTGATTATGAAAAAGCTATTAATATGAACATTATACTAACTTATATCATGTAATACATATTTAAATATATATATATGCCAGAAGGACAGACCATCGATGGACAGCCGAAATTTTAGATTGGATTCCAAGGGACAGGAAAAGATCCAGAAGAAGACCACATGGGAGATGGGTGGATGAAATTCGAAAGTATGCGGGAGTGACATGGAGGAGACTGGCACAAGACAGACCGTTGTGGAGGAAACTTGGGGAGACCTTCGTCCAGCAGTGGATTAATAATGGTTGACAATGATGATGATGATGATATATATATGATACTTGTAAATTTATATTATTTATATATACAATATTATAACATATCTGTGGATGATTTTATGATACTTATCATCATCATCATCATCATCATTGTCAACCATTATCAATCCACTGCTGGGCGAAGGTCTCCCCAAGTTTCTTCCACAACGGTCAGTCTTGTGACAGTCTCCATCATGTTGCTCCCGCATACTTTCGAATTTCATCCACCCATCGCACACGTGGGCTTCTTCTACGTCTTTTCCTGTCCCTTGGAATCCAGTCTAAAATTTCGGCTGTCCATCGATGGCTCCAGCTATAATGAATAAGGCTTTTAACTAAGCTAAGTATAATGCTTCTTCTAATGGTTGTTGTTTGTTAATTAAATCATGAATAAACTTTCCTGCTAGTAGTGTAGTAACAATAATGAACAAGCTTATAACTGGTTGTTACTAATAACACCAAATGAAATAAACCTAACAGCCAGACAGAGATCTGACAAAACTATGAACTGAGAAAGACGTACTTACGAAAGCAATCTTTTATTTGGTCAACTTTTCGCTCTCACATAAACGAAGATCTCGTTACACATAAACCACAGTTCACTTCGTACAACAACAAAAAGCTCTCCCTTGGTATCGTTGAACGCGCCTATTTATACTGGCTACCACCACGTCATGACTTACACTCATTGCCAGATCTCATTCAGCGGGTGAAATAACATCTCGTTCAGTAAGAAGATAATTTACATAGGAAAATAAAATAACCAGAGATAGTAAAAATCAAAAGGAAAGTGAATCTAGAGTATACGTTACACAGCTTTTCCCCATCAATCGGTAAATCTTCATTTTTTGTAAAAGCATTGTACATCACTTTTGTCTTCTGAAAGTTCATTTTTAATCCCACTTCTTGACCCTTGTCAGCAAGTTCCTGAGTCATACTCTGCAGCTCTGATGGGGTAGCTACAAAAATGACTATGTCATCAGCAAAACGAAGGTGTGCCGCCCCGGTGGTCTACGCGATGGCCTCTGATCATTCATCCGAAAGGGGTCCGGGTTCGAATCCCGGTGAGGCATGGATGTTGTGTTTGTCTTACGGCACTGGCTCTCTCTCTTCCCTGGAACCAGTGACCCTAAATTAGGGACGGGCGACTGCTTATAGCCCATTGAGTTGCTCACGGTGGTCGTTAAACCTTCAATCAAAAAAAAAACAAAAAAAAACGAAGGTGAGTTAGATAATCTCCATTAATCTTTATTCCTTTGTTTTCCCAGCTCAGTGATTGAAAGACGTTTTCCAATGTGACATGAAAGAGTTTGGGAGATATAGTGTCACCTTGTCTCACTCCCTTTCCAATTTTTATGGGTGCTGTATTCTCAAATAGCCGAATCTTTGCACTTGCATTTTCATAGATGTTATTAATAATATTAATGCATGCATCTTCAATACCGCAGGACTTCAAAGCCATTGTAACTGATGATGGTTTCCCCAAATTAAAGGCCTTTTCATAATCGATAAAAGCCATGCACAATGGAAGTTCATATTCCCTCGCTCTTTCAACGAGTTCTCTCAGTACGTGGATATGATCTATAGTGCTGTAGCCGCTCCTGAATCCAGCTTGTTCTCTCGGTTGAGCCATGTCCAGTGCCACCTTCAAGCGGTGTGAAAGAACTTTAGTGAAGATTTTATAAACTACTGATAGGAGGCTGATAGGTCTTTAGTTCCTGAGATCCTCAATTTTTTTTTTTTTTTTTTTTTTTTGATTGGAGGTTTAACGACCACCGTGAGCAACTCAATGGGCTATAAGCAGTCGCCCGTCCCTAATTTAGGGTCACTGGTTCCAGGGAAGGGAGAGAGCCAGTGCCGTAAGACAAACACAACATCCATGCCTGACCGGGATTCGAACCCGGACCCCTTACAGACGAATGATCAGAGGCCAGCGCCTTAGACCACTGCGCCACCGGGGCGGCGAGATCCTCAATGTCACCTTTTTTATGTAGCAGGATCAATGTAGCATTGTTCCAATCCTCAGGAATCTTCCCTTCATTAAGGCATCGAGTGAAAACTTGGGCGAGTACTGTTTCAATTTCTCCACCTGCTTCTTGTATGATGTCTACGGTAATTCCATCTTCTCCTGGATCTTTTCCTCGTTTCATGTTCTTGACTGCATGTGCAACTTCTGCTGGGAGGACTGGAAGAACTCTGGTACTGGCACCTTTCGTAATGTCTGGAGTACACGTATCATCCCTTTCATATAGTTTTGAGTATAAATCTTTCACTCTTATCAAAATTTCACCTCTATTTCTTGTTGCAGAACCATCTTCTTTTCTCAGAGCCAAAATCTGTTTTCTTCTCTTACTCAGATGTCCCTTTGCTCTCTTCAAATTTTGGTTGTTTTCAATTGCTTTCTTCACTAGTTCACAGTTGAATTTCCTTACATCTTCAGTGATACTTTTTCGTACCGTCTTGCATAGTTCTATATATTCCACTTTGGAAGTCACATCTCCTTTAGTTGTCCTCATCTCTCTTCTTTTTTGCATCAGAATTTTGGTTTTTCCTGATAATTTGTTCGTATGCAACTTGTTCTTAGTACCAGCTATTTTTGTTGCTGTTTCCGTAAGAGCCTTGGTTAGTTTCCTGTTAATTTCAGAGATGTCAACTTCTTCCGACGTTAGACCTTCTAGAGCAGAGAATCTGTTCCTCAGTTCCAATTTGAAGGTATTATGATAATACGATATATATTGTACATGGCATTATACATGATCTACATATCATAAATATGTAATATAATACATAACACAATATATATAATAAATATTATACTTTTATATATATACTATATTATATCATATATAGATATATGCATTTCTGTATTATACACTATCTACCAACAAGTAATTGGACACCCCTGCAATCGACGCTATCTGCGGTCCTGATACACGTCACGGCTGCTGCTGTTAAATATCGTGTGGGAAACAACAACGCAACCAGTCACATGCAAGATGCCACACAGTTTGGGGCTCTCTGATTTCGAGAAAGGTGTAATCGTCGGGTATCACAGAAATGGCCGATCCATACGTGCCATATCCAGCGAGTTGAAGTACCCAAAATCGACAGTGGCCTACGTGATTGGCAAGTGGAAGTTGAGAGGTGACTGTCGGAATGTGCCCCGACACGGCAGACCCACAAAACTGAGAGTTAGAGACCAATGGGTGCTGACAAGAGAAATTCGGAAGAACCGCACCAAATCGATGGGCCACATCCGCGAGGAGTTTCAACAGGCAACCATGAGTGTTCTTTCGATGAATACCACCCGTAAGGAAGCCCATCTGCTCGGTTATCATGGACGTGCTGCTGCCCACAAGCCTTTGATCAACAAGTCCAATAGCGCTGCTCGGCTAACGTGGTGCAAAGAACGTCGACAGTGGACCGTTGAACAGTGGAAACAGGTTCTCTGGAGCGACGAATCAAGGTTCACCTTCTACCGTTCGAATGGCAGGGTTTGGGTTTGGCGTCTGCCTGCAGAACGTCTCCTGCCGGAATGTATTGTGCCAACTGTGAAGTTCGGCGGCGGTGGAATTACGCTATGGGTGTTTCTCCTGGTATGGCACGTGACCCTTGGTCGCAATTCCTGGTAGACTCAACACAGAGACCTACTGCACCATTTTGGATGACCATGCGCTTTTTACGTTGTGGCAGTTTTATGGGGTGGATGACAATGCCACCTGTCATGTTGCGAGGTCCACCATGGCTTGGTATGGTGACAATGGGGTTAATCGAATGGACTGGCCTGCGCAGAGCCCGGACCTTAACTCTATCGAGCACCTCTGGGACGAGTTGGAGCGTCGACTTAAGGGGTGCCCCCACCGTCCGAAATCGGTGAAGGAACTGACCTGTCTTTTCCAAGCCGAGTAGAAGAAAATATCGCTAGCCGTCGTACAACGCCTGGTTGAGAGTATGCCCCGGAGGGTCGTAGCTGTAATCGCCGCTCGTGGGGGCTCCACCAACTATTGAAGGTGAATAAACTTCGTTTTCCTTTAATATCCCAGGTGACAAATTACTTGTTGGTAGATAGTGTATATGTAATACAGAAATGCATATATTATATATAATATTTATATATATAATACAGAAATGTATATATTATATATAATATTTATATAATATAGTGCATATCATATATATTTTTATATGATTATTGTATCATAATTAGCCGTCATTACTAATTACGATTATTATATGGTCGTTAAAATGTTATATTAAATACCATAATAATTACCAATATTATAGTATTAATGATTCATGAATATTGTTAATAATAAAACTGTTATTATATGATTATGAATGAATAACATTCAATTGACTAATTAGTTATTTTTCAATAACAACCACTTCAGAAAATAACACTCTAAACACAACACTTGAATATCTTTTCTTTTATTTTTATTTTTTTCTTTCGATATCGGAGGCTGACGACCCCGTGTGAACATCCGGGGCATCATTCGTTCCTGATTTAAAGAAACTGATTTCAGAGAACGCACAAATCCCCAATGAAGCCTTTAATCCTGATTGTGTCTAAGGTGTTCAAGCTGGAGGATTTTCTGTGATGTTTTGGGGATGTTTTTCATACCACAAAACTGGCTCTCTCGTTGCAGTGACGATGAACTTGAACCAGCATGCGTAACTCCGCATTCTGAATGACGAAGTGTTGCCCTTTACCCTGCATCTCCAGGAGCAGCAACACATTGCCACTTCTGTTTTCCAAGAAGACAATTACCGTGTTCATAGGGATAAAACTGTGTCCGAGTGGCTTGACGAACAATCAGCAACACTGTCTCACCTCGACTAGCCCACCAAATCCCCAGGTTTAAATCCTCTTGAAAATCTGTGGGATCATTTGGAGCAGAAGGTGAAACGTCGGAATAGACACCCACGCACTCTGGCAGAGCTTCGGGACTAAATAACGCACGAGTGGTTGCAAATCGATGTTGAATACATCCACAACCTCTTGGAGTCTCTACCACACCGGATCCATGTTGTTATGAAGGCAAGAGGCGCCGTCACCCGTTATTAGGTAAGTTCTGACGGGGTGACTAATTTTTTGTTTGGTGTGCTTACACTGACATACAACCTAGAGAATATATACAAAGAAAAGGCACACAAAAGATATTCACATTTACTTTTTCAATGTAGCCTACACGAATAGCATTAGCCCCTATAATCGTAGTGTTCACATTATTTAGTCCAACATCTGTATGAATATAATGCCTTTTCATTGATTTACACGAACTTGTTTTCTTACATCGGTGTAATTTCGGACATGGAGGGAATTTTATTATACAAAAGTAAATTTTGTAACTTGGAATAGAGAATTTTAACTTTGGCTATGAAACATTACTGGTCACTAGGGCATTGAAGCCGGAAGAGAGCAGAGGTTCATCTGCGGCGCACTGAATGCTTCTGCAAATGGCATAAGTTTTGACGATCAAAGTATAAAAATCAACGCAGCGAAAGAGCTCGGCAATAACAATTCTATGATCCTTCTCTTGGTACTTTAATATCAGTTAGGTTCCTGGCTCCATTACAGTAATGTTGTTTCTGGTGGTGCCCTTATACATTCACGGAATCAGAAAGTACTTCTTTCCTTCCTTGATCTCAGTGCTTTAATTTCTCGATCTCTGAGACCGGCCGAAAATTGATAATTGCATTATTACTTCATTTCAGAAACAGAAAAGAGAAAGAAAACAAACACTGGAAGTAACAAAGGGGGAAAAAAACAAACTAACCCAAATAAAATCACGCATACACCTGATACCAGCATTCCGCCCTTCAGCAAAAATCCTGGCTTTAATTTGGGAGCCTGAAAAATTTGAAAACATGAGCATGAATAAATAAACAAGCAAACACCCAGTAGGGGTTGTATAAAAAAAGAACAACAAAAAAAAGAAAAACACATTATATCACATATACACTGACAAAGAGTAGTCTTGAATTATCTGTTTATTACGCGTAGAATCAACTCATGAACTGCAACACTTTCGATCTTGTGACGTATATTCTATTTTAACTTTCATTTTTAGTTCCTTTTCCTATGTAAATTTGAGTTTGTACTCTTTTGCACTTTCCAAACTTAACGTGACATCTTCTATCTCACATGAATGGAAGTTCGGCATCACCCCTGAGGTCAGCACATAAGTGATGTATGAATGCTGATAAAAACGAGAAAAGATATATATATTGCGACGCAGTTGTTTTGTAAGTGGAGATGTTAGATCTTTTCTGAGCTTATTGATTGTACGACAGCTAATAACGTATGAGAAGTTATATTTTTATTACCGTCTGCATAACTACGTTGTGAAGTTGTGTGTGTGTGTGTGTGTGTGTGTGTGTGTGTGTGTGTGTGTGTATGCGCGCGCACCTCGCCGTGATATGTTTGTGATTTCGTAAACAGACAATGTTATGTGGTTTCGTCTAAAGTTGCTGGAAGTGTAAAGTGGCTGGACCAATAAAAGAAAGTTTACGTAAGTAATTCTGCTTTCTTTATATGTTTCGTCTGGCTCTAAAAGCCTTAATTTAAATTAGGCTATCCGGTGCAACTAGTGCATCATATTTACATTTAATTCAACATTTCCTCAGTCGGACATTTTGAACTTAGCATAACAACAAATCACGCATAACATAAAATGGTTACGTTATAATCTCCTCAGAAAAGCCTTTTCAATGCTTTGCGTTGGTGCAGGTTTCAAGATACAAATACATAAAATTGAAGTCTCGCTTATTAGGGTAAACTCGTGTTAATGATGAGAAATTAATGAAAGCACGCGAAATACTAAGTTATTGTAACAAGTGTAACGCAACTTAATGTTAACTTTATAATGTTTTTTAAATTCCTATAGTCGTGCTTATTCTATCGGCTTGAAAGTCTGTACTCTTAAAACATTACTTGTCGTGCATCTATGCTACTAGTAACACTGGAGCTTCTTGACACTCCAGACAACTAGCACAATGTCCTTTTTTACACAACGAGCAAAGTTTGACTTTCTAACTGCCAGAAGTCTTACATACAGAAATAGTATTATTGGTTTCAAAGGCACATCACTTGGACAGCTTTTCATTGGTAATAATGGTAGCCAAGGGGTACCTTAAAACAGTCAATATTACTACACTTTAAACGAACTCAACCTCTGTAACGTAGGGCTCAAAGTGTCTGACAACCAAAGTAACTTCAAATATTCACTGAATGGACAAAACATTAGAAATACCTACCTAATAGCGTGCTGGTCCTTCTCTAGTAGCGCGAACAACAGCGAAATACCGTTTTTGCGTTTTCCTAGAGATGTTGTCAGCCGACTAACCTACCTTCCACAGTAGTGCACTCTTAAGTTAACTTGGTGTATAAAGATCACATTCTCGATATTGAAAGGCACTTTGAAACTTTTTCGATTCTGTGAAAGGGTTAGTCTCGTTCTGCTGTTCGTAGTACAATGAGAGCAGGTTGTGTGGTCATCTTGGAAGAATAAAGAATTTTAGCCCAGTGGCCACAAATGACATCTCCTAGTCAAGGTTGTTAGTAAGCTTCAGTTATTTTGGGAAATAGGCGTTAAAGCGTCTCAGGTTTTATTGGTGGAATGTTTCAAATTGTTTGCTGTATTGATTTTGTTCGGAATCGAAAGGACAGAAGTTGAAACTTTAAAATCTGATGGATTTATGCCTCAGAATTTAGAGAAAGGCGCACGGCTGACGAGTTTGAATTAGGTATTTGTGGAACTCTCTTATCGTCACTTACTCTACCGTGGGTGTTTGCCAGCAGTTCATCACGAAAAGCCAAAATACACTGCTGGCCACCCAAAATGCAACACCAAGAAGGAAGCATCCGATTGGCCTGAAATTCTCAGCATGCGTCGCCCGCGAGATGACATGCAAACGATTAGCATTGCAGTGCATATGCAAATCATGTGCTCCCGGCACGCCACCAAGAAGCACTATAAGAAGGGTGCACGGAAGGCGGGGTATAAGTAGTGGAAGTGTGTTGTCCTGCCGGACCTGTGCATGGGAAGCTTCCTGATGCCTCGTCGCAGAATACGGCAGTCATTCCAGCACATTTCGGAGTTCGACAGAGGACGAATAGTGGCTTATCGCGACAGCGGTTTATCGTACCGAGACATCGGCGCCCGTGTGGGACGATATCCAGCCACGGTGAGGCGAGTATGGATTCGGTGGGTGCAGGAGGGACGGATGGACCGACGTGAGCGATTGCCGCAGCCGCGGCACACCACCGAACGAGAGAACCAGCATGTTGTGCTGCGGCCATTGACGGCTCTGACCGCCACATCACGAGCGTTAGCACAGGAATTAGGGTGTGTTGCGCAACAGCCTGTGTTAGCACGTACCGTTCGACGTCGTCTGCAGGAGCGGGGACTTGTCGCACGGCGCCCATTGCTCCGATTACCATTGACGTTACACCACCGGCGAGAGCGGCGGCAGTAGGCCGGTGAACGCCGCACTTGGACTACGGAATGGCACGACATTGTCTTCTCTGACGAATCCCGCTTCTGCCTGCAACACCACGATGGTCAGATCCTTGTGTGGCGGAACCGCGGCGAGAGACTGTATGACGCTTGCATTATGCATCGCTATGCCGGTCCGTCACCTGGCGTTATGGTTTGAGGCGCAATTGGATATGACACCCGCACCCCTCTGGTACGCATCGCCGATACACTCAACAGTCACCGCTATACATCTCCGACCTTTTAGAGCCTGTAATTCTCCCTTACCTTCAGGACCTGCCAGCGGCCACGTTTCAACAGGACAATGCGCGCCCGCACGTGGCACGCATCGTGCAAGAATTCTTCACGGCCCACCAGGTGTCACTGCTGCTGTGGCCAGCCTGTTCTCCCGATATGTCGCCCATCGAACACGTCTGGTCGCTGATCGACAACCGAGTGGCCCGGCAAGCACCACCCGCGGCTACGCCTGATGAACTGTGGCAACGTGTGGAAGCAGCCTGGACCGACATACCCCAAGCCCACATCCAAAGCCTCTTTCGTTCGATGCCGCGGCGTGTAGCGGCCGTTATTGCCAGCCATGGGGGCCACACGAACTATTGATGTCTGCGTGTTCCGTAAGTCGCACGGGACTGTAAGCTCAATCGTTTCATCTTTGTATCTGTTGTTATGTGTCCAGTAAATCTGGCTTTGCTATCTCGTGTCCTTCTTAGTGTTGCATTTTGGGTGGCCAGCAGTGTATAACAGCTCAGCCCGTGATCGGTTTAAGAAACGATTTTGACCCGCTCTTTAAATCGTGAACAGAAAAGAAGCGCTGTACACGAGCTTTACGGGCTCGACAAGGCCCTTGCAGATCTCTGTTCTACTGTTTACCTCTTAAACACCAACTCTGATTAACATTCAGGTGGTTAATTCTTAGTACTAGCTCCTTCCTATACAGATCTCAAGAAAGTTTGCTTCTAACCTGTACTGGGTCATGTAGTTTTCCAGCTGAAAATCGTTAGAATCATCTACACAACAAATTTGTTAATTCTTTTACAGGACATTTATTACTTTTTGACATTTCTCATTGAGAATTGCGCGCAGATTCTTATAGAACTTCAATGGAATAATTTAACCACAGGAATGGAATTGCATTATTCAAAGGAGTGATGTCTAAGAAGGCTATGACACGCTATTTAACCCTTTAAGCGGGAATGTACATGAACCAAATGGTGCTCAAAATTTTTTACCGACCATCAACTTGTCACAGGTGATTAGAAATCCCTTCTAGTCCTCTATTATGCTCTATGACCGAAAGCATGATGAGGAGGACTAGTCCCCCTGACTTGGACATCCTGCCACTAGCTAGAAACAAGTGACTCAAATATCTCTCTTGTTTCTTAGATTCTTTCACATTGTCTGTTTGCAGGTAATCAGTCAGAAAATATTAGTGTCAATCATCCCTCTAAATGACCACTTTGAATTACAAAGCTTAGGGAAAGCAACGTTTTCTGCAGGTTCACTGGTTCCAACCGCGTTCGACCCACTTCTTAGACAGCGAATATATTCATTCTAGCTGATTTCAGCCCATTTTCCTAACCCTGAGTTATTTTCTTCCAGGCGGTTAAAGGAGATCTGCATTCGTAATGGCGGAATGCAGGGGTGCTTGAACGCCCCAACAAATAATCAGATAGTGTTCAGAAAAATCTACAGAGGGTGAGTCGAAAGTTTTGAAATATATTTGGATCACTTTATGTCTTCATACGTATCTTTACGACGAAAGCTGACTAGCATTCAAAGTATAGGCCATCGTGTTGCACCTTCTTTAGCCATCTGTCTGCCAGTTCGTCAATTTTACAGAGGGTGAGTCGAAAGTTTTGCAATATTTGGATCACTTTATGTCTTCATACGTACCTTTACGACGAAAGCTGACTAGCATTCAAAGTATAGGCCATCGTGTTGCACCGTCTTTAGCCATCTGTCTTCCAGTTCTTCGATTCTACAGAGGGTGAGTCGAAAGTTTTGCAATATTTGGATCACTTTATGTCTTCATACGTACCTTTACGACGAAAGCTGACTAGCATTCAAAGTATAGGCCATCGTGTTGCACCGTCTGTAACCATCTGTCTGCCAGTTCTTCGATTCTAGAGAGGGTGAGTCGAAAGTTTTGCAATATTTGGATCACTTTATGTATTCATACGCACCTTTACGACGAAAGCTGACTAGCATTCAAAGTATAGGCCATCGTGTTGCACCGTCTTTAGCCATCTGTCTGCCAGTTCTTCGATTCTACAGAGGGTGAGTCGAAAGTTTTGCAATATTTGGATCACTTTATGTATTCATACGCACCTTTACGACGAAAGCTGACTAGCATTCAAAGTATAGGCCATCGTGTTGCACCGTCTTTAGCCATCTGTCTGCCAGTTCTTCGATTCTACAGAGGGTGAGTCGAAAGTTTTGCAATATTTGGATCACTTTATGTCTTCATACGTACCTTTACGACGAAAGCTGACTAGCATTCAAAGTATAGGCCATCGTGTTGCACCGTCTTTAGCCATCTGTCTGCCAGTTCTTCGATTCTACAGAGGGTGAGTCGAAAGTTTTGCAATATTTGGATCACTTTATGTCTTCATACGTACCTTTACGACGAAAGCTGACTAGCATTCAAAGTATAGGCTGTGACGTACTACAGAGGTGAAAACATGTGTCAAGACAACAAATCTGCAGCGAGACATTCTGTCCGCATAGCTCAGTTGGGAGAGCGACTTACTCCGGAGTGAGAGGGACACAGATTCGATGCCCAGAGCAGAAATCCGTGTCCCTCCCACTCAAACTTGTGTTTTCACAAAGCCATTGTGTTGAACTGTCTTTAGCCATCTGTCTTCCAGTTCTTCGATTCTATGGCGGTACCAGTTCTTGTCCTTTGAGGCCAAGAGCTCAGCAACTCCAGCTGCCACCTCCTCCTGGTTGTTGAAATGCCGCCCGCGAAGAAGTGGGCCATGGACCGGAACAAGTAATAATCCGACAGGGCAAGGTCCATCTTTATGCTGGGTGTGGCATCAGTTCCATGCCCTCAAGGTCCTGGAGTTTTGACCGGGTCGTTCGCGCGGTATGAGGCCGAGCGTTGTCTTGCTTTAGGAGAACGCGCTTTCTGTTCACCAGTTTCGGGTACTTCTCCTCCAGAACTGCATACATGCTCTACAGCTGTTCAGAGTACAGGTTGCCGTTGATAGTCTGACCGTCTAGAACAAATTCGTAATGGATTATCCCCTTGAAATTCCACCAGGCGTAGAGCATCAGCTTGTGCTTGAAGCGTCGACGTTTGGCAAGAGGTTCTGGAAGCTGGCCCAGGCTCAACTACCGCCGGTTGTGTGTTAGGATTACGGAAATAGACCCACTTTTCATCGCACGTAACAATTCTCTTGATGAAACGTACATCACACAGGTTTTCTAGGAGCTTCGTGCAAACTTCCACTCAGCGGTTTGCTTCAGCTGGCGTCAATTCGCGAGGGACAATGCGGCAGCTCCTGTAGACTTTGCCGAGGTTCTGAAGGTGACGAAGCACGGTGGTCTATGATATGCTCAACTCGCCTGGTAATCTCAGAGTGCTGGTTGTCGAATTTGCTTCTACGGCCGGGCGCACGGGCTCTGAATCCACGGTTCGCGACCTACCTGACTTTGGCTGATCGTCGAGGTTTCTGTCACTTGAACGAAAATTCTTGAACCATCTGGTTGCGATGCTGTGGTCTACGGAACCTTTCCCTATCGCACGAAAGATGCTTCGTGTTGCTTGAGCAGCGTTATGACAGAGTTCAAACTCGTAAAGCGAAAGTTCCCTAATGAGCCGGTTGTGGCTGTTCATCTTTTAGGCATCCCAACCACAGACAGAACGACGACATGCAATGCTGTTCACAGCAACGACTACCACTTTATATCCCTTTCGACTGACTGCAGTGCGCGACTTGAACTAGTTTAAACACGTGACATACCCTCCGCTGCACATGCATTTATGCAAATATTGCAAAACTTTCGACTCACCCTCTGCAAATGCTGATTTAAGTATTGCTTATGGAAGTGGTACTTAAATATCGAAAGCTCTTACGAATATGTTACTTGTTGTTGGCCCTCTGAAAAATATCATAGAAGAAAAAACGGCAGGAAGTTTGCCGTTTTTCTTCTATGATTTACTCAACAAGCATAGTATAGCTTGTTAGCTTGGTGACAGTGCCACCCTAACCCACAACGCTACGACAGGCTTCTGACGCCACAACAATATCACAATCACGCCCTTGAGTGGTGCTATAGATTTCATGATAGGCGAGACTTAGTTGAAGATGGCAAGCATTACGAGGAGTAAGAATTCCGCGCCCTGAATCGTTAGATGGCTAAATGAGGTACCTCAATGGACGTTAATCTCCATCAGATGATGGCTCTCTGAAAATAAGTCTCGTTCTTCTTTTGACGAGCAGAATTCAAAGTAAATTTTCAAAGTCTGCTGTTCATAACAGTATTTACTAGTACAAAAATTTACCAGATTTTCCCTGTGTGATTGTTCAGTAGATTTATTGTGTGTGCGTGTAGAAGGTTTAACGACCACTATGAGCAACTCGATGGGCCATAAGCAGTCGTGATTTTCTCCTGTCCCTGGAACCAGTGGCCCTAATTTAGGGCCACTGCTTTCAGGGACGGGAATTAGTGCCTTAAGACAAACACAACATGCACGCCTCACCGGGATTCGGACCCGGACCCCATCTCGGACGAATGGTCAGAAGTCAGCACTTAGATCACTGCGCCACCGGGGCGGCATGTGTGCGTGTTCCTGCTAGTCGTTGTACAACACATTTAAGGTAATCACTCAGTGAGTAATTTCTGCTTTTATTAACCCTTTAACGACCATAGCGCCCAAGACGCCCGTACTTACAAACGGCCATAGCCCCCCGAAACGCCTGTCTAGAATGAGTGTCTTCAAATTTCCTCGATCTATAAGGGATCAGCAGGAGTCACCGTCAGTCACTATTGTTTTATTAAACAAGGAAGTGAAGCAAGAGACAGTTTCGGGCATTATGGTATTTAGAGTGATACAAGATTTTGGGGTCATGGTCGTTAAAGGGTTACACCCTCTTTTGTACAGTTATAATATTTTAGCCGATCTAGCTAATTTTCAGTTAGTTTTAGCTAATCCCTGAACCGTGCAATTGCTAATTACTCTTCAGATTTGTTATTTTAATGAATCGGAGTTCTGCGCAGCTACTTTAGTTAACCGTCCACTTTATTTGTCTTTCGTCGACCGGTTTCCTTATGATAGATATTTATTTCAGAAGTTCTCAATCTTCTTTTGCATCACACTTGGCGAACCAAGGTATAAAACTACATATTATGTTTTAAGTTTTCCAAATCGATTGCGTTTGGTTTTCAGTTTTTGGGAGAACCAGAATTTCTGTCGTGTGTTTACCATAATTCGCACACTGAAACAGAAAATATTTGTCGTAGTTTGTGTGATTTCAAAGTAGGGGAAGGAGCTTACCAATTTGCCGTATATTGGAGATGTAACAACCATCACTAGAGGATAGACACCGAAGACAAATCCATACTGTGATGCAGTAGCGCCTTTTAACTCTGCCTGAAAAAAAAAATAGCATTTTTTCAAAGCAAAACCACACAGAAATTAAGAAAAAGAATTGCTTTAACAAAAATCTGCATCCAAAATTCCATTTAAAGCACTTAATTTAATATCACTATATTGTTTTTTTATTCCTCCTTCCCCAAAGAATCTGAAAGTTATGAGATCTGCTTTCTATCTTGCGGATTACAGTACATCTCTGTTGTTAAAACAGCTTCGATTTTCTGAATGTTTAGGCAAGCGAGTAAACAACTAACTTTTTTGTGGTGGAGAGTTATTCAAAGTAGTGAAGTTCTTCCCCAGGATAAAATTACCTTCAATGTTTGAGATTCCCTCGCAGTTTAATTACTAAGATTTTACTTTATTCCCTTGTGGACAAATTCGTTTTACTTACAAATCGCAAGGGTATGGCAGTTTGGTGATATCTACCCTTCTGTCTCTCTGCCTGGGAAAATCAATATTCCCGCTTCCAAAAATCGGATCAAAGAAGGTATTTCTGTTCTTGAAACGGGAAGACATGTTTGCAAGGTTTATCATTTATTCGTCCTTCCGCTTATCCGCTCATAAATCTGTCTGCTCACTTTTCTCTCTCATGCATGGAATTTTCTCCATCCGACTTTTGTTAGAGAAGATATTGTTTCTGCAGAGACACAGACTGCCGGACTGAGCAGATGAACAAACAGACAGACTCAGAGGCATGTCTCAAATTTGTATATGTTTTCTTCCATCAAGAGTTCTGCAGTACAATTTTAAGTGAAGAAATTGTTTTTGGAGAAAGACGGAAGATTAGATATTTGTCTCTCTGTTTAGTGACAGAGAGAAGATGCTATTCCCATCAGTCACTCGATGTGGAGACACGGAAACGGAAGGTTAGCCATATGCCTTTCATTTTGAAGAAACAGACCCGGAAGGCTAGGCATAACCAAAAATCAGGTACTTTCCTGTGCCCGATTTGTATGTAATTAAGAGTTGGAAGAGAATTTTAAAAGCATCCACTGGAAAAGAACTCAGTAGTCCAACTGTCTTTTCTCCGGCAGTCAGTCGAGTAGCCCAGATTTCCTTGATATCATCACTCCACGTTGTTGAGTCGATGAAAGAATGTTGACTGGGTCCACGGATGTTACATTCTATCCTGGTCCGTTCCATTCATTGTCTTGAAGGAGATATTGATGCTCTCACGCTATATTTAGAGGTCATATCAGCCACTGACTTTTCCCTATTCGCCTGACTGAGATATTCCACTTTTGTTTTGCCACCGTTCGACAATGGGCAACACTTGAGCAGTGTCCAGCTATTTTGTCTGCTCGTTACCGTTTTGTGTGAACTTTTACCAGTGATCCCAAATTACTCGCATCAGACACATGCACACATCACCTCTAAAAGAGGACCTGATTCTAGAAGAAGTAGAACTCAGAAATTCTCAGTACTCCACGCTAACTCGAAAGATTCGAAACCGTGAAATCCCCGCTGTTTTTTGTCTTTTAAATCGGGGATTTAACGACTACCGTGGGCAGCATAATGGGTTATAGGCACCTGTCCTCAGTTTAGGTCCACAGCAAGTAGCCCGTCCTTAATTTAGGGTCACTGGTTCCAGAGAAGGGAGCGAGCGAGTGCCGTAAGACAAACACAACATGCATACCTCACCGGGATTCGAGTTCCGATTCATTTCGGGAAAATGGCCAGAGCTCAGACCACTGAGCCACCGGGGCGGCATCCTGACTGTTTATGAAAATTTAGTTCTGAACCTGCAGGGAATTCCATTTATAACGAAGTGAATTTCTCTGTCATTTTTATCCGCGCCGGGGTTCGAACCCGGGTCCACTCATTCCGGAATAAGTTGCTCTACCAATTAAGCTACGCGGACATGTATTCTGATTCCTATCTGCCTTTATGTCGTGTGCGTCCTGCTGGCAGGTACGTCACATCTCCTGGTACGTTACACATTTGTTACGATTGGATGTCCGTACGCATATGTGCGAAAATTACGCGTCAGTTAGTTATGTAAAGGGCGTTCGAGATTTAGTGATGGGGTCTCCGGAGAAACTGGTAGTCCAACGGTTCAGGTCTGCACGGCCTGGCCGGGCCGGGCCTTTTTTACGCTTTCCAACCGTAGGTTGAAGAAGCGTATATGCTCCAGCTTTTTCCGTCCGTCTATCTGTCGGTACGATAACTCACGTAAAAAGGTTCAATTTCGATGAAATTTTACTATGTGGTAGGGGACCACCAGGGGACGAACCCTATTGAAAATGGGTGAAGTGGGGTCAAAGGTCACGCCATAAGAGCGGGTTCCATTTCATTGCCTTTATGCGTCATAACATGCGTAAATATGGTTCGATTTCGATGAAATTTCAGTATGTGGTAGGAAACTACCTGGGCACGAATCCTATTGAAAATTGGCAAATTGGGGTCAAAGGTCAGGCAGGGCATAAGAGCGGGATTTATTTCATTGCCCTTATGCGTCATAACTTGCGTAAAAATGGTTCGATTTCGATGAAATTTTGGTATGTGGTAAGGAACCACCTGGGAACGAAACCTATTGAAAATGGGTGGAATGGAGTCAAAGGTCAGGAAATAAAAGCGGGATCCATTTCATTGCCCTTATGCGTCATAATGTGCGTAAAAATGGTTCGATTTCGATGAAATTTTAGTATGTGGTAGGGAGCCACTGGGGACGAACCCTATTGAAAATGGGCGAAATGGGGTCAAAGGTCAGGACACTGGAGTGGGATCCATTCCATTGCCCTTGTGCATCAGAACTTACCAAAAAATGTTTCGATTGCGACAAAACGTTATCATGTTGTTCCGGAAGTATAGTGAACCGGTTCTGTTGAATATCAACGAAATGGGGTAAAAGGTCATTGCACAAAAGCAAGATTTATTCCACAGCTATTATTCTCATAACTTGCGTAAAACTGCTTCTATTGCGACAAAACTTTAGTATATTATTCTTGAGGTGTACTGAACCGGTTCTGTAGAATATCATCGAAATGGGGTCAAAGGTCAGGACACAGGAGCGAGATTTATTCCATAGCCATTATCCTCATAACTTGAGTAATAATTTCTGGTATGTTGGAAAGCGTATCATAATCAATGCATTGCAAGATTTTACCAACTTGTTTTCTCATCAGCTAAGTTAAATTTTTCGGGCTACTTTTCCAAAATGATACGTTTTAGAACGTTTCCTGTCAGATCCGATATCTACAAAGATTTTGAAAAAGAACTCCCGGTTTTTTACATTTGTCGACACCGTACTTGGCTGAACACAAATTTAACCGCAATATTCTTTTTGCGTATTCCGCTGTCCACGTTCTTCAACAACTCCACCTTTACCGCAACACTGAGAGATTTTCTTTTTGACATCGCGAACACACACCGTCGGTTAGAGAGACAGAAACAAACTGAACCTGTTTTACAGAGCAGGAAGGTTACTTGAGGTGAGGGGAGTGTGGAGACAATACGCCCCTCTAGGAGACCCGTCGGCGTTGCAATGGCCTTGACCACATATTCTTCTTCCTCTCGCGATATCTCCGTTCTATATTTTTCTTACCTTGTTTTCTCATAACATCGGCAGTACGGGTGGGTGGATGGGAGGAGGGGGGGGGGGGAGCGTTACCCCGATTTATTTTTAAACAAAAATTCCATATATAGAGGGTTTTTTTTCGATATACAGAAACAGTTTTTCTATGTAATGATCACGGGAATTCACAAAATTTCGATGTACGGAGGTCCTACTGTATTTGATTACATGTTTGGGAAGCGAAGGCTACCTTGTTTGTACTTAAGTAGTAGAAGATGAAAAGCGCTTACATACACCGACGAGACATTACATTATGACCACCTACCTAATAAGCTGTAGGACCCATTTTAACCCGCAAAACAGCGGCTCCTCGGAGATGGATCGATTCGATGAGGTGGCGATAGGTATCCTGGAGTATCTGGTACCATAATGTCAACAGCAGGTTCTCCAGTTTCCGTACATTTCGGGGTGGTGGTGATTTAGCGTGAACCCGCTTTTCCAAGTCGAACCACAAATGTTCGATTGGATTCAAAACTATTGAAAAAACTAAAATGTTCCATTGGGTTCATGTCTGTGCTTAAATATTGAAAAAACTAAAATTATGATTTTTAAACAGGGAGATAGACAGATTGTTGAGCCACCATCTATTTGTGTGGAGAAGTGTACCCTTGAAATAGTAAATAATATTAAATATTTGGGAATAATAATTGAGGATAATCTAAAATGGAATATAAATATTCAAAATAGTGTAAACAAAATTTCGGGGGTATTGGGTTTAATTACGAGAATTTCAGATAATTTAACAATTAAAACATTAAAAATGTTGTACTACAGTCTGATTTATACATGACTTATTGTTTATTAGTATGGGGGCAAACTACTAAGACTAATTTATATAAATTACAATCTTTACAAAATAGGACGGTCAGAATTTTAAATAACTTTAGGGGAATTAACTTGAATATGGGGGTACGGATAAATTCTTATGGATTTTTAGAAATTGAGAAATTATAGCAATTTAGATTATTAGGATTCTTGTATAAAAGGATAAAAGAGAATAGGTATCAACATTTAATTCAACTGAACACTGTAGGTCACGACTATCAAACAAGAGATAGAAATGCATTTTTGTTACCAATGCCGAACCCAAAAAAGATTTATTGATTACCAGGGATTGATGTTATGGAATAACCTACCTTGTCAATTAACACATAGTAATAATTATAATTATTTTCGAAAGCAAGTAAAAAAATATTTGCTAACAAATTAAAATTTATTAATCAGACCACATATGAGTAAATTTCATATGTGCAGGACGTTTGACTTGACTACGTACTTTAGGGGAATTGAGATTCACTCAGGCTATACATATATATCCTTTTACTCAATTTACTGCTCTGTGGTTACCCTGTACATAAGTATTCACATTATATATGTTGTTTTTCTTAATACTATATGTTATAAAATTAATTTTGAATTGTAATATAGTCAAATGTAACCCCATAACGAAATAAATGAAATTAATTTGGATGCCAGGGCATTAACAAAAAGTCACCAGCGTGTTCCTCGAACCATTGCTTGACGATTCTGGCAGTGTGGCATGGCGCATTATCCTGTTGGTAATCGCCATCACCAGAAGGAACACACAGTTGCCATGAATGGGTGAACTTGGTCCACAACGATGTTTAGATACTTGACAGCTGTCAGGGATTATGCTATTGGGACAATGGGGCCTAAAGTGCCCCAAGAAAACATCGCTGACAGCATAACACCGCCGTCGCCGGCGGCCTGTTTCAGCCCAACAGTGCATCCAAGTGGCCTAGCTTCCTTTGGCAATCTGCGCATCCGCGCTCGACCGTCTACATCCCAGGTAGCAATATTATGTTGGACCAACCGTGGGCTTTCAAAACGGTCGGCCCAGCGACGAGGTGACTCGGCGGCCAACAATTGGATATGTGTTGGTTCAACGGTTGGACCCACATTCGAAAACTGTTGCAAACAGTTTTCCAATGTGATCATGTGTTGTTGGACAACCATGGTTGGTCATGTGTTGTTGGACAACCATGGACAACCGTTAAGTGGTCATTTGTTGATAAATGGTTGGTGATGTGTGGTTGGAAAAACTGTTGGCCAATCTTCGATAAACAACCAACCTTCGCCCAACGCTGCCTACGCAAAAATATCATTGGGCCAACCGTTGGCCAATGTCAGTGTGCTACTTGGGATGATGCCCCAGGAATCTTGATTCGTCAGACCAGGCCACTTTCCTCTAATCATCGAACGCCAAATCTCGATGATCTTGGGCCCATTTCATGCATTGTTGGCGATGACGTGCAGTGAGCATGGGGACCCGGCTGGGTCTTCGGGTAGGCAGGCCCATGCGCAGAAGGTTGAGATGAATTGTGTGCTGTGACACATTTCCCTGATCCCCACTGTTGTAGCTGCTGGTGATTTGTCGCCCTACGGTTGCTGTGAACAATGCGCGACAGTATTCGCTCTCTTCTGGAATCAATGAGCTGCGGAAGATACACGGCTGGGGGACGGTTTGTCGTTTGGCCATCTGCGCACCCCTTTTGGTACATACTCACTACAGCAGCACGTGAACAACTCACAAGCCGTGCCGTTTCCGAGATCGTAGTTCTGAGGCTCCGTGCCATCAAAATTTGTCCTTTGTCAAACTCCGATAAAGCGGCAGCTCTTCCCATTCTGTTGTCGTACGAAACGGGCGTAGCGGGACGAAAGGAATCATGTCGAATTCATCGACGAGCCTCACTTCTGTCTTAGCTCCGTCGTTTGCGGATCTACAGATGACGTGGTCACCGGTCTGACCTTGCTGCCATCCGTGAACTTCGTACGGCTCCTCAGCGTGGAGTGTCATTATTTCGGGCGATATCAGTTTCAACAAGAGTTCACCGCTCGTACGTATAGTGGGTACAATGACAACACTACGATACGTTAAATAAGGTGATGCAACCCGTTTGGTTTCCGTATTCAACAAGATAACGTCTGCCCGCTCACTGCCAACATGAGCAGACGGTGCCTACAAAGTGTCCACGTGCTGCCCTGGCCAGCGCGATCTACAGACTTTTTCCCAACAAAGAACGTGTGGGAGGTCATTGAAAGACGACTGCATGGCCCCCTTCCAGTGTTGATGAAGGTGGACACAGGTCAATGACGCATGGTCATCGGTACCTCTGGACGCAATTCAGGGATTTTTCCACCCTGCGCACGCCGTGTTCCTGAATTGCCGAAAAACCCAGCTAGGCGGTTATGTGACTTACTCACCACATTATACATCTCCTCACAGACCACAAAATATATCTCATCGCAGACCACATTCTCCATCTCCTCGCAGGCCACATTATACATCTCTTCGCAGGCCACTCTATTCATCTCCTCGCAGACCACATTCTGCATCTCCTCGCAGGCCATATTATACATCTCTTCGCAGGCCACTCTATTCATCTCATCGCAGACCACATTCTGCATCTCCTCGCAGGCCACATTATACATCTCTTCGCAGGCCACTCTATTCATCTCCTCGCAGACCACATTCTGCATCTCCTCGCAGGCCACATTATACATCTCTTCGCAGGCCACTCTATTCATCTCCTCGCAGACCACATTCTGCATCTCCTCGCAGGCCACATTATACATCTCTTCGCAGGCCACTCTATTCATCTCATCGCAGACCACATTCTGCATCTCCTCGCAGGCCACATTATACATCTCTTCGCAGGCCACTCTATTCATCTCCTCGCAGACCACATTCTGCATCTCCTCGCAGGCCACATTATACATCTCTTCGCAGGCCACTCTATTCATCTCCTCGCAGACCACATTCTCCATCTCCTCGCAGGCCACATTATACATCTCTTCGCAGGCCACTCTATTCATCTCCTCGCAGACCACATTCTGCATCTCCTCTTAGGCCACATTATACATCTCTTCGCAGGCCACTCTATTCATCTCCTCGCAGACCACATTCTGCATCTCCTCTTAGGCCACATTATACATCTCTTCGCAGGCCACTCTATTCATCTCCTCGCAGACCACATTCTGCATCTCCTCTTAGGCCACATTATACATCTCTTCGCAGGCCACACTATACATTTCCTCGCAGGCCACATTATGCAACGATGAGCCATTCCATTATGACCACCCCCAGCCCAGAGAAATGAGCGCGCCTGGAGACCGAACGGTGGCTCAGGCGAAGTTCACAGAGCAGTATATACAGTATATCAGGTGTACAAATAAGTTTTAAAGTGTTTTAAGACAACGCAACAGGTAATTTGAGAGAAGACAACAATACCTTTACGAATCAAAATATGCGCCGTCATTATCTATCACCTTCCACCGTCGGTCAAGCAGGTGACGGATTCCAGCCATGAAGAATACTTCGTCGTGTGACGTGATGAAGTCGTCTACCCATTTTTGCACTTCAGTCATATGTCTGGAACCGTACAGCAGACAAACCATGTTGCATCGATCGGAACAAATGATAGTCTGAAAGGGCTATGTCGTGATTATACGCCGGGTGCTCCAAAACTTCCCAGCCAAGCTTCAATAACGTTTCTTTGTCCGATTTCGCGACATGCGGTCTAGCGTTGTCATGCAGTAATTTCACAAGAGGCTATCATTTGCCTGTGAATGGACGTTTCCGACAGATTTCCTGGTTCAATCGCAGCAATTTTTGCTTGTAGCGATCAGTAGTAACAGTATGACCCTGTTCCAATAGTTCACAATAGAGCACACCCTTCATATCCCACCAGATGCACAGCAGAACTTTCTTGGAGTGAATATTGCGTTTCGGTGTCGAAGTCGTTGCTTCACCGTGGTCTACCCAGTGTTTTTTTGCGTTTGGGATTGTCGTACCATATCCACTTTTCATCACCCGTAACGATTTTCCACAGGAAAGATTTTCTGTGTTGTTTATTCAACAGATTTAAACACTTCATGGCACGATCATCCTTGTTCCTCTGGCTCAGGTCATGTGGTACCCATTTTCCTTCCTTCTGAATCTTTCCCATTGCGCGTAAACTATTGGAAATGGTTTGTTGAGTTACCCTCAGTTGTTCAGCTAGTTCTTTTTGTGCTTGAGACGAATCTTCATCCAGCAATGATTGCAGTTCCTCATGTGCAACTTTCTGCGGGGGCGCCGCTACGTTCTCGATCGCTAACGTCAAAATCACCTGTTTCAAATCGTCTAAACAAAACTCACTCGTGCTTTTCGAAACAATATTCTCCCCCAGAACAGAACAGATCCATTCACATGCTTTCGCAGCACTTTTTCCTTGATGAAACTTGTAACGAATGCAGTGTTGAATAAATGCAGCATCGCTTGCCATCTTTCACCTACCAATGTGCAAGTGCGTTTGACTGTTGGGCAAATTTCTGTGTCACATTTTATACTCTGGACCAATTACGGACACATGATAACAACGCGGAGGAATGTAGGATATGTAAATTAGCGATATACGTCACACAAAACACGCTTTAAAACTTATTTATACACCTAATACAACTCGAGGACCGGCTTTCGGTTAGTAGAGTGTTCGGTGTCAGAATGGGAAAAGCTGCCGATTTATCGGAGTTTGATAATGGACAAATTGTGATGGCACGGCGCCTCAGAACTACGATCTCGGAAACGGCGCGGCTTGTGGGTTTTTCACGTGCCACTGTAGTGAGTACGTATCAAGTTTAGTGAACAGATGACCAAACGATAAAACTTCGTCCAGCCGTGTGTTGTCAGCAGCTCATTTGATGCCACAGGGTAGCGGAGGCTATTGCACCTGGATGCATTGTTGGGCGGAAAGTGGCCGACGGCGGCGATGTTATACTGTAGGCGATGTTTTCTTGGGACACTTTAGGCTCCTTTATCCTAATAGCATAATCCCTGACAGCTGTCAGGTATCTGAACATCGTTGCGGACCAAGTTCACATATTCATGGCAACTGTGTTCCCTGCTAAAGATGGCTATTACCAACAAGATGTGTGACGTACCTGCCAGCAGGACGCACACGACATAAAGGCAGATAGGAGTCAGAACAAACGTCCGTGTAGCTCAATTGGTAGAGCGACTTATTCCGGAATGAGGGGATCCGGGTTCGAATCCCGGCGTAGACCAAAAATGACGGAGAAATCTACTTCGTTATAATGGCGCCCGAACTATCCGGATGACCCGACCGTTCAAAATCTCGCAATGGTGTGATGTTCTTTCCACACCACGAGATAGGAAAAATCAGAGAATCCCTTCTCCAGTGCTTCGAAAAATAAAAATGTGTGACGTTGCATTCCACACACCAGATTGACTACTACAGTGGATGGCTGCCTACGGCGATTCATGGTCACGGCTGACCCGTGGGCCATACCCCCGGCCCTCTTTCGGGGGGGAGATGTGACGTACCTGCCAGCAGGACGCACACGACATAAAGGCCGATAGGAGTCAGAACAAACGTCCGCGTAGCTCAATTGGTAGAGCGACTTATTCCGGAATGAGGGGATCCGGGTTCCAATCCCGGCGTAGACCAAAAATGACGGAGAAATCTACTTCGTTATAGATGATGCGCCATTCCACACTGCCAGAATCGTCAAGGAGCGGTTCCAGAACCAAGTTGGTGCCTTTTCGTTAATGCCCTGGCCTCTAAATTCATTTGACATGAATGCAATCGAACATTTGTGGTTCGACTTGGAAAAGCGGGTTCGCGCTAAACCAGCACCATCCCGAAATGTACGGGAACTGAAGGACCTGCTGTTGACATTATGGTACCAGATAATCCAGAATACCTATCGCCACCTTATCGAATCGATGCCTCGCTGAGTGGCCGCTGTTTTGCGGGCTAAAGGGAGTCCTGCAACTTCTTAGGTAGGTAGTCATAACGTAATGGTTTATCGGTGTACATCTCGCAGACCACGTTATACATCTCGCAGACCACGTTATACATGTGTCCTACGAGATGTATGATGTGCCTCGGAGACCACATCATACATTTCGTAGGACACATTTCACTGTCTCCTCGCCAATCACACACATGTAATCCCCCAGAAATGAAATAGCTTCTTTCCCACCTACTTGACCACATGTGTGCCAAGTTTCGTCTCATTTCGTGATTCTTTCATTATATGGCATTTTCTATGTCAAGCAATATATTACCTGACTTCGAATTAGGAATCATGTTTTGTATTTAAACGATCATTTTGCTCGTAAAAAAAAAAAAAAAACAAACTTCTTTCTGATAAACAAGCAGATTTATTAATTCAGATATCAGCTTCTTTGGTACTTAAAATAAGGATTTTATTAAAATTATTGTATGTCTTATTATTAAGTATATTTTGTGTAGATCACTTACAGTTAAGCGGAAATTGTCTTCACAAGTTGTGTTTACTTTGCCGAGTTGCACCACAAAATAATATTTGCAAATGAGAACTGTCTCCACACTTCTGCGTGCGTGATTATATTCAATATCCCAGCGATCCTTAAAAGAGATGCCACATTTTTTCTATCTTCTTCAGACAAAATGTTTCAGTTTCGTGTAATTTAGCATTTCCTCATATAAACGGACTTTTCTTTACACCTCCCATGACAGAATATTTGGCTTTAGCAGTTTAAAGCGAAAAATCAAATTTTGCAAGCGATAATGACATAGAAAAAAAGTTTTCTTCTATGCTTCTTGTATGTAAAAAACAAAAAAGAGAAAATTTGAAATACATTAGCAGACAACAAAACGAACTTCTTTTTTTGGCATTAGTTCAAATAATAATAATACGTCTATATCTATAAAACTACATCTTGATATTCTTTATTTATGTGATACACTTTAAATCTAGGCATATCATGAATAGATGAATTTCCCTTCACACCAACATCTTATAACCACAAGGAACTTTTTCCCAATGAAAGTGTTTATCGAAATTTTTTCTGACTTTTCTCAGTGATGAGTGTGTGTATCTAAAGTCTATAAACCAAAGTTTTCTTTCGCTCTGTGCTGTTTTTTTTTTCCGAGAAAAAATTGTTTGGAAGTCTCCGCACCAAAATCTTATTTTTCCAGGTCTTACTTCTGTGATGACTGTGTTTTCAAAAGGTTTGCATCAAAATTATCGCAAAAAGAGAAAAATCCCAGAAGAAATTCTAGAACAGGATTTTTTGTGTATGTATATGTGTGAAGAACATTCTTTATCAAACTTAACATCAAAATCTTGAAAACACTTGCATTACTCATTTTACGGTGATTAACTTATGTGTTCGGAAGACCTTAGCAACAAAAAAGTTATCGGGAACATTTTTTGATGGTGAAAATATCTCAGAAGTCTTTGCATCAAAATCTTATTTCGTGTAAAGTTTTATTTTTAGGGTGGGCATGCGTGTGTGATAAATGATTTTTCCATTTTTCGTAGACTTATGTGCTAAAAACAGATTTCTTACTTATGTCTTTCATTAAAACTACAAAGGTTTCTCAAAAGTTTTTTTCCACTAAAATCTTCCTTTTTGCAATTTTTGTCGTGATGATCATTTTTAAGAAAGCAACTCCAAATTCTTATTTGTTCACAGGTCTTTGTGTGTGTGTGTGTGTGTGTGTGTGTGTGTGTGTGTGTGTGTGTGTGTGTGATGATTTTGTGTTAAGTTTCATCATGAAAATTTTATTTCTTCTAGGATTTTTCACTTTTTCCGATAAACCTTTTACGAGGTATTGGTATCAAATTCCTATAACCCTCTAAGATTTATTTACGTGAATTTTTTCGGAAATCTTTGCAAAAAAAAATTTATTTACTTTTAAATTTCTCCCAGTAATAAATTCTTTATTTTCTCATTAATTCATTTTGTTTGTTAGTTTATTTAATTATCCATTTACTTAACTTATATATTTATTTGTTAGTTTGTCCATTTATTTTTCGGCGAAGTCTTCGACTAATAAACTATCGAAATGTATAGAAAAGTGAATTCGCTTTTAAAAAGAGGAAAAGTGAGAGAGAGGATTAAATAATTATTGCCTTACATGAAGGAGTCATTTCGTATTCACCAAACCTGCTACAAATATTTCATTTCTTTTTTGTGGCACAGTACATTATGAAAAAATTGCGAAATTTTGTATCAGCAAAAACATGTTGTCATTGAGACAGAACTCTGTTACCAGTGGGACTTCCAAATGAAATAAAAAATTTGTTAATCTTACAATACTTTTCGAACAATGTATAGTATCATGAATGGAATATGGGATTACACCATACAATACAAATTTTGAAGATGACAGCCCGTTTCTTTGGTGTAATCTGACTTACCATCCTTGTCATATTTACACCAATAAAAACGGACCGTCATCTTCAAAATTTGTATTGTATTGTATGTTACATCCTCTCCTGCAGTGAAAAACTAGAAATTAACTTCGTCAGTTTATTCAAATACTTTTAATGGATGGGGGAGCAGAAAAGACAGTGGAATTTAAGTACGCTGCGTTTCAGGGACGTATATAGAATTTTTTCAGGGAAGGCGACGAAAAATGGAAGTTTTTGAGATCTTCAAGGACCAAATAAAAGTTCATGAAAAATAGAAGACAAAATTAAAGTAACTTTTCCTAATGTAAGTTTAGATGCATTTTTTTTTATTGAATTAGGCATTTTTTCTAATGTAAATCGCATTTTAACCAAGCGTGGCGCAGTGGTCTAAGCGATGGCCTATGATCATTCGTTCGGAAGTGGTCCGGGTTCGAATTCCGGTGAGGCATGGATTTTGTGTTCGTCTTGCGGCACTGGCTCTATCCCTTCCCTGGAACCAGTGACCCTAAATTAGGGAAGGGCGACTGCTTATAGCCATTGAGTTGCTCACGGTGGTCGTTAAACCTCCAATAAAAAACAATTAGAAAAATTTAACCAAGAGCATAAAAAACTTTCGGGGTGGCCAAGATCTCTTGCCCCCCCCCCCCCTCTAAATACCTCCCTGCTATGTTTATAAGTCGCACGTGCACGTGCGCTCACATACAGAGAAAATAACTTATAGCATGACAGTCAAAACCATAGTATGAGAGAGTAAGACTCCGGTCTAAGGGTGTGTGTGCCTTACTGAATGAAACAACAGTTTTTCCTCACCTTTGGGAATTAAAAAAATGCGTATTGAAATTATAAAACTTTGATATTTTGAACTTTAATACGTGTATGTGTTATATGCGTCTCACGCGTAAGAGCATTAGCATTTTTCTAAATTCTAGGGTACCATTTGAAAAAAATAAAAATAAAACTTTTATACCTTGAACTTTAATATGTGTTATATGCGTCTCACGCGGAAGATAAACGAATATTTAAATGTCTACATCTTGAGCATTAGTATTTTTCTAAATTTCCGGGTAATATTTTTTTTACGCTTTATTTTAATTGCATGAATTGCACACTAATGCTTACTCACCTCCTTAGGGAAAAACGGAGCCATCAGCGAATAACACGATCCGAGAAAGAGATTGCCGTAAACCACAGACGCTAAAATTTTAATTTTCCTTGGGGTGAACATTTTTGCCGGTTTTTCGTTTTCCTTGTCACCGGCGGCGGGGCATGGTGGCGGCGACTTGCTCGTATCGGATTCATTTCCGTTTTTACAAATTTCTTGAATTTCCATCTTAGCAGTGATGCGATTTTAAACTGATGTCTTTTCAAATAAAATGCAACACTGCTTTTTAAGAAGCCCTAAATACAAAAACAGGCTAGGACAATTGATGAGAGAACGCACCATCGATCCGATGCCCTCGGATTCACTTTCCATAACCTGATGAAGAGCAGATGATGTCAGATAGTCGTACCATCGGTTCGTTAAAGACATGTACCCATGACCACTGAGAGAGAGTCATATACGCATGATTAATGTCGCTGTA
This sequence comes from Macrothele yani, assembly GCA_039090855.1. Classification (NCBI taxonomy): domain Eukaryota; kingdom Metazoa; phylum Arthropoda; class Arachnida; order Araneae; family Macrothelidae; genus Macrothele; species Macrothele yani. The sequence goes on from CM077011.1 coordinate 156,053,965, forward strand.
AATCTTAAACGTCTCCGCTCTGAGGTATCGTGAGAGATGGAATACTCTTCCTGCTCTTGTCCTCATCCCTGTTTGTTGAAGAACCTTCGTCGCTGTCAAGAACACGTGACCTGCACGGCAGATGGCGCTGTGCCCTCAATCTGCGCGCGGTGAAATTCTATCTTCATCTTTCACCTGGAGCGACATTGGCATGCTGTTTAACATCAGAGAACGAAAAGAATCAACTAAGCGAAAGAACAGATGCCTATTCAGATCTTAATAATCTGCTCCTTCGATTCAAGGTTGGAAAAACAGTACTCAAGTAAGCCTGGCGTACCAATTACAATACATTCTCTATATGAAATTCCACACAGAAATCCTTTGAATCGCGGATAGATCAAAGCAAGATAAACGCCACGAAATTTTCGGGTGTAATGAGCACTTGTTTTGACTAAAAAGAAAGGGTGATAATGACGCAAAAATCCAGCATGTGTTGGCTTATGAAATCTTACAACTAAGGGTTTATTTTAACTGAAGAAATGTTCGTCATATGGAATGGAATTCGATGAGAAAACAGTGGTGTGGATTAGGGGTGGGCTTAATTGTTATTTTTCTGTGACAGTTCGGCGAGCTGACTTTTAACCAGCAACTGATTGGGAAGATCAGACCAGGCCGGGAAATTCAGTTTTGCAATCCACAATAAAAAACACGCGTACCTACAAAGAGAGCAACTAATTCCCCGTGAAAATTGTTTTATCCTATCCTAGACGAAAAGGAATTGCTGAAATATGCGTTGTAAAGCAAATCAGTAGTGAACAAATTTCAACAGTAATTTAGCGGTGGAAGAACTAAAAATCCATCCAGCATCAAACCACGCTCAAAATAAGTGTTGTACCAGATAATTATTTTCCTTTGAAATATTTGGCTTTGACTAAAAAAGCAAACAAATAAAAACAGAAGTCTCTCGCAGAGCGCCACTCTTCGGATATCCTGAGGTGACAGTATTTAGAATTAGCTGATCAGCCGATTAAAAGGATAGCGTATACGCTGAAACTGGATAGGATGAAAAAATCCTAGGATTCTGAAATTGGAATCGAGGGCCCCGTTTGATGAAAACGGTAGAAAAGGTCAAATTAAGATTGAAAGCATAACAGCTAAGGCGGGAGATGAAGCTGAAAATAGAAATTTATGTTTTCTGTGATAGTCATTTCCAACTCAATCACAATAGAGACAGTGGCCAGCAGTTCAGGACTAGGGGAGGGAAAGCTATTAGGGGCTAAGGCTAAGTGTCCTCGAGGAAAGTGACAAATTTTGAAAGGCTTGACAGAAATTTGGCCAAAAAATTCCGTTCATGTAGACTTCACCCGCTGCTGACGATGTTATCCCTAAGTGAAATTTTTTTGTTATTTTATTTGGAAATAACATACTTTTGTTTAATATTCATATATTTATTCCAAGTACATACTGTACGTAGTATGTATTCAATATATTAATATGTAGTACTGGGAACCATGGATACGAACCTCCATGGACTTAAACAAGTCATTATTTCTTCGCAATTTTTTGCGTACATTATTTTTTATATAATTGTTGTCTAAAGGCTGATTGACACCATTTTTGATCAGATCTGGTCATATGTAGATGATTTTAGGAAGGGAGTGTCTGACTCCAGGTCTTAAACAACCCTTAGAAATAGGAAGCTAGGAGATTTGGGCTAGAGTGCCCGATAGGAAAGTGACACGGAAGCGAAGTAGAAAGGGGGAGGAAGACGCCCTTATTTATTAACAGGGGGCCAGTACTCGGGGTCCGACGGCTTAACGTACCCATCCGACGCACGGCGGATATTTTAGTGGATCGAGCGTTCGTACCTGCTGGGATCGAACCTGAGGTCCTTTCCGTGGCAGGCACGAACGTTGCCCACTAGGCCATCCGCGGCACTGACACCATTTTTTTAATATTTGCTGCTTTTTATAGTTACTGTCCTAAGGCTGTTTATAAATTTTAGTTTGTAACCTGACAAGAAATCTCTCTCTCTCTCTCTCTCTCTCTCTCTCTCTCTCTCTCTCTCTCTCTCTCTCTCTCTCTCATCTTTTAAAGCAATAATTACGAAAATAGTGTCTTTCTACTATTCTCTCAGACGTTCATCCTGAGGATTTCCTCTATTTCGTAGAATAGTAAAATAATTAAAAATGAAGGGTGCATGGCAATAATGGCCTCCGATAATTTTTTGCGAATTCCAAAAAATCACACATGTTATCTAAATGCACAAAAATCTTAGATGGTTGAACTCGTCACATGTTCTAACTGTTTAAATATTTTGGAGCAATATTCACATCTTCAAGAATAAAACAAAAAGCACCAGTAAGACAAAGTCAAAGATTGCTAACTTGCATAAAGACTGCAGCTTGTTCTGCAGATTATATGTCGCATCTGAATCACGGGGTGGTTATGTTGATGATTTGCTTTCTCATGAACATCAACTGTACCTACCCTTCATTTCAGATAATGGAAAACTATATATATATATATATATATAGGCGCGCTAAAGATACCAGAGAGCTTCGTTTTATATGTGATAGGATCTTCCTGATTATTGATATGCGACTTACCTACTTTTCTACGATATTACGATAGTACGAAAGTTCGGGCTATCAGTAGTTGTGTTATTTTGGAGTGTGTATTTGAGTAATACCAGGAGCTCCCCAATAAAAGGTTAAAAGTGAGTACGTTTACTTAGTTCATTTTATTGTCAGACCTCTGTCTGGCCGTTAAGTCTATTTCATTGAGTGTTTACGTTAAGTTCAGGGAATATTGTGTTTACCGCTCTAATAAGGAGCCTTCAAGGTACTAATGTACTAAAACCGAAGTTATATTACTGATATTCAAGATAATGAGGAACGCTGAGTAAAAATAAATTCCATATTTTTGGAATTTATTGCACGTGCGTGTCTTACCTAAACAAACTGTAGCACTTTGAAGATTAAGCACACTTTAGCTACGTCAAGTAACCTTTCAATAACCCTAACGTGACTTAACGTAAGCTTTCCTGCACTACACGTCCAGCCGGAGAATTCTATTCATTATAACTTTTTGAAGGATGTTTCACGACTAGATATTGTGTTCGACAGATACACTAGTGACAGTTTGAAGGCAGGTGCCCGAGAATCAAGAGGAAGTGGCATCACTATTCAAGTCAAAGATTTTACAGCAATTCCAAAGCAATTTAAGCAATTTTTATTTGTTAATGAAAAGAAGCAACAGTTATCCAGTTGCTAGCAAAAAAAAAAAAAAAAAAAACAATGGTGCGAAATGAGTATCCAGGAAAACTTATTGTTTGTACCTATAATGACAGAGTGCTCACGTCACCGACCATTAATGTAGATAGCATTTCCCCCTGCTCACATGAAGAAGCAAATAGCTGCCTACTTCTCCATGTTAAGCATGCAGTAGAAAGTGGACATACATACATCCTCATCAGAACTGTGGAGAATGTAGTGGTTATTTCAGTATCACTATTCCCACAAATGGAAAATCTTGAAGAGCTATGGATTGGGTATGGTATGTATTAATGAATAGAAGCAACTTTTAGCAAATTCAGGAGATTCGTTCCAATTCATGAGATTTTGTTAAACTCTCATCAGCAATTTGCAGAAATTTGGTAGCTTTTCATTCTTTTACTGGTTGCGACAGAGTTTCGACATTTTGTGGCATTGGCAAGAAGACAGCTTGGAAGGTCTGGATGCCATTTCGTGGGGTTGACTGTGTGTGGCATCAGCTCTGTACAGGCACCTCTGATATTGACGATGAGTGTCATGATATATTGCAGCGATTTGTAATTCTTCTCTATGATCGAACGTCATATCTAGAGAGTGTTGACGACAGCAGACGAATGTTATTTACATGAAAGAACCGTGGAATCGAAAACAGACCTCCAAGAGCAGATGCTTTAATACAACACATCAAACGAGCTACTCTCCAAGCAAGAATTTGGAACAATAGTCTCGTAGCACGCTACTCAATTCCTTCGCCATGCAATTGGGGATGGATACAAACCTCTGCATGATATCAACCTGTGTGGACAACAATTCCAGAAGTTTCCAAGCACTGTACGGATTTGACTTCCTGTACATATTGCAAGCGATGCGTATCTTGTAAATGTGTGAAAATGGGAATGCCGTGTACAAAACTCTGTGTACGGGTAGAACAATACTCTGAAAGTGATCGGTAATTGGTACTCAGAATTAAGAGCAACCTACCTCTCAGCCTTAATATAAGTTGGATATTATTATAGGGTATTTCGTTGTTTCTTTCTTATTCTTGTTCTGATGTATTAAAAGTACAGTTATGCCTAAATGGTGCCTCATATAATTTATTAAATGGGGGAAGAATTATTTATGGTTATATTTGAGGGGGAGGGGTCATACCGATGTATATTTTGCTCTAGGAGACTCATTTTTGTCAGAATCGAGTATACACTTTCAGAGTTAACGCTAAATGAGGTACTTCCGGGAAATGTGCCACCATAGTCGCAAGAGGCCAATTAAAATTTGTGTCCCGGGTATTTTAGACTCGTCTACCCATATACTATCTGAAACCAAAGAAGCGCATTGGTTGCCAGATGTGAAACATATTGGCGTTATTTTCAGCTCTCCCTCCCCACTAATAGGAGCAACAAACCACACAGACAGAGATAGGCCGACACACAGACAGTACCTCGAAAATAGTCAAATCATGCTCCGGGGAATAAAAGTTGCATATTTCTGTTGAAATCTCGAAGTCGATTTTCTTTTACAATACTTTCTCATGTAATAGTATGAGAAAATAAAATGGATTTGGGGATGGAGCGGGTATGCGGCAACAAAGCAAACGTTTTTTTTTTCTTCAAGGATGTCTGGCAAAGTGAGAGGACCCTAGTGAGATGAACACGGCCTTAATAACTTTAAATACGCCCCTACACGTCACTGTTTTTGTCACAGTTTCTGAAAAAAACACTGGCAGCGTTACGACAAGTGACAAAAAAGTAACAGTTCCAGTTTCTCTGATAAGAATGTCACCGTTAGCTGTGTCCGAGCAAAGCTTGGAGTCCAAAATCATTGTTACGTCATAGTTTCGGCGACCATGTCACCATATCTAACAACTTGTCTCCGTTTCTGTTGAAACACCATAGAGGTTGCTAGTGATGTGAGTTTTCTTTCAGTCTCTTCTTTTTCCCATGCTTAAGATAGTTTTTGATTTTGTTGACAAGTGTAAGTGCATAGAAAAACCCTGCAACAAACATTGTAATTTTAAATGTCTCATTCTTTCTTGTTTCAACAAGTAGACATTCCAGTTATAACTCCACTGAATAACGAACTGACTTCATTTTTTTCGGCCGTATATTCTGAAGCTTGCTTTAAATACTTAAGTTTTTTCTTTTCGTGGAAGTCGATGGGATTTTCTTTTCATTTTCCCCTATGACTCACGCGAAACAACAACGCACAGCACATCCACAAACAAGCCTCAACATCAATAGCGACTCTTGGTAAGTTGAGATATGGAGGCTGTATCACAGTTCTGTAGATATCACTTCTTAAGCTCAATTATTGTGATCGTTTCAATACCATAAGGTTTTCTGTTGCTGAAATAGTGTCCACTATATACGGTGGTGTTGCAGTACATTGATGTAAGAGTGCTGCACAAATGAAATCGTGGCATATAAAGTACAAGCTGTTTAAAAGTTTTGGTATTGCTTCATTCCATAGATCCACCTTCTTCTTTTTTACTCCCGTTTCTCCAACAGAGTTAATTTTTTTGGAGATGTTACTAGCTAGCAAAAGCGTACTCGGATTACCCCTGGTATACTATTTAAGATACAACCTGTACACTTTGATTTTTACAAATAATTGTGTTCTGAGTGACATAATCATTTTTTTTACCTCCCTAATCACAAAATACACTCATCGTCAAAAAATAGTTGCACCAAGAAGGACGTGTCGGATTGCAATGCTGTTCGGGAGGAAGGTAAAGGTTACCAGGAAAAATAAATGATTAAGCATTGAGCAATATTTACTGCTCAATGTTTAATCATTTATTTTAAAATAAATGATTAAATATGGGTAATATTTATTGAGTTACAAGCCAATAAGTAGTGTCTCAGTATGGCGTCGGGCCGCCATGTTTGCTCACACAGCATGCCAGACGTTTCGGCAGGAGTTTTTTTAAATTGTTATATTTTAAAAGTGCATTATAATATAAAATTTATTTACTGTCAAAACCCTCCTTTAAGGTGGACATCAAGTAATTTTGCTTCCTATACTTCCAATGGAAATTTTTTTGTACACATTTCCTTCTCAATTAGTGTGTTCCCAAAGATGAAAATTTGAACATCGATTAAAACAACTTCATATTATAACTTGGAATACTTAATATTTTCTAAAACATAACCATAATTATATTAAAAATCAATAACTTTTCCTTTGGTGGTGTTGAAGCCAGAAAAAAGATGGCGCGACTTGTACTTTGATGACGTCAGTAGACAAACAAATATTGGATTGCATACTTATGGTTTTTTTTTAGAAAATATTAAGTATTACAAGTTATAATATAAAGTTGTTTTAATCGATGTACAAATTTTTATACTTGGGAACGCATTAATTGTGAAGAAAATGTGTACAAAAGTAAAGTGATGTTCTTCTTATGTATAATTAATACTCAAATACACTACATCTGAAGACATAACATTTAATTATTTCTACTAGTATTTCACTACATAACTTGGAAAAGCTGGTCAGCCGAACGACCATAAACATAATATTAACGTAAACTTCAGAGATAACCAGAAACGTCTACCTAGTCCATTGTACCCGAACTCTCTGCTCGCTACTGTTGTTTTTGAAACATTGCGTGCCTCGAAGCACGCGGCAATCTCGTGCGCTACATGACGTATTATATACGCGACATCATAGACAATTACGTAACTACAACATTTCCTCCTTTCCTTAAAAAAGGAAAACAATACACGTAAACAATCAAATAGTATCTGCGATGAAAGTCTATGATTGCAAAACTAAACGTTCCGGAGGTTTACGAATCCGACTCGAGCGGCGTAATGTAGGAGTTGATAGTCCTTGACCCAACAGCACTTCTTTTCCTTGTTGGTTAGGCTCCTGTTCTAGCGGAGCAGATGCAGAAGGATACTCTCCAAATGTCTCGGGATCCATCAATATTCCATCCGGTGTCGCTGCACTTCGCACTTGGTCCAGGTGGCGAAACCAATTTCTCTTTGGCGTACTTACCGCCACCATGACATTTCCCACGGGTCCGATTACGGAACCAAGAATCCAGGCAGGTCCATGTCTAAAATTCCTTGCCCAAACTCTATCACTTGCTTTGAAAGCGTCCGCAGGACTATAAGTAGGTGGCAATTCAGTGTGACTCTCCTCCGGGCGAACTAAATCCAGTCGACTCCTCAGAGGAGTCCCAACATAGGCACAGCCGGTGAAATGCCAGTACTGGCCAGAGGTGCACGGCGGTAATTGAACAGAAAACGCTCCAGGTACCTTCAAGGTACCTCCCGAAATCTTCTTTAGTGCTGCTTTCACTGTTCGCACAGCTCGCTCTGCCAGACTATTTGATTTTGGATGAAATGGTGCAGTTCGTATATGCTTGATTCCATTACAAAACATGAAAGAACGGAATTCACCACTAGTAAATGATGTGCTATTGTCACTTACTATAGTTTTAGGTAGGCCAAAACGTGAAAATAGAGTTCCGAGAACTGCAATAGTAGCTGAAGATGAAGTTGATGGAACGGGCGCAACTTCCAGCCACTTTGACCCGGCATTCATTATAACCAGTAAAATTTGACCTTCAATCGGTCCTGTATGGTCAATATGTAATCTCTCCCAAGCAGATTTAGAAATTGGCCAGGGCACTTGCTTCGCAAAAGGAAAGGAAGCATTTTCTTGGCAGGCCTTGCAGTTCTGGACTTGGGCCTCTATGTCTTTATCAATACCAGACCATATTGATGAGCGTGTCATTGCTTTAATTACAGTGATGCCTTTATGCCCGTCATGCAACTCATTAAGCATGATTTTCTGGTACTGCTCGGGAATAAACACTCTACATCCGCGAAGGATGACGTCATTTACCATTGATAATTCATTTCTACAGTTCCAGAAATTTCTCAGTTCAACAGGCACACTTTTTGGCCAACCACACAAAATGTACTGCTTCACCCGACATAGCAACTGATTATTTAATATAGCCGTTTTAATCTAGTGTGAAGTAACAGGACCATAGTCAACCTGTTCCAACAGAAGAAGCAATTCTGCTGGTAGCTGAGACTCCGATTCCTATACAGGTAAAGGTAAACGGCTGCAAGCATCAGCATTGCCATTTGAGTTTTCCTTGCGGTACTTGATTCTGTACGCATAAACAGACAACGTCAAAGCCCAGCGTTGAATGCGAGCGGCTGCAACAGCTGACAATGGCTTATCTTCTGAAAATAAACTCACTAATGGGCGGTGATCGGCCACAAGTGTGAATTTCCGACCCAGAAGATAATTTCTGAAGCGGATCACTCTAAAAACGAGAGCTAAGGCCTCCTTTTCAATATGGCTGTAATTCTTCTCTGCTTTTGTCAGTGCACGAGAAGCAAAAGCTATCGGCCTTTCGGCTCCGTTTATCTGGTGTGATAAAACAGCACCTAGACCGTAAGGCTTGCATCACACGCCAAGATTACTTCTTTATCGTTGTCAAAGTGCACAAGCACAGAAGAATTTCTTACAACTTGTTTAGCTTTGAGGAAAGCATTATCCTTTTTTGCTGACCATTTTCATGGTTGATTACGCTGTAGCAGCTTATAATGTATAGCGGTGCTAATAATGTAGCCATAGCCGGCAGAAACTTTGAATAATATGTCAGCAAGCCGATGAAAGAACGAAGCTGGTCGACGTTTAAGGGCGCCGGAACTTTCTCTATAGCTTCTAGTTTAGATTCCACTGGATGTAGACCATTCCTGCCAATACGATGACCCAGATATTCCACTGATGATTTCATAAACTCACATTTGGCAGGGTGCAACTGTAACGTACCAGGAGATGTGACGTACCTGCCAGCAGGACGCACACGACATAAAGGCAGATAGGAATCAGAACAAATGTCCGCGTAGCTCAATTGGTAGAGCAACTTATTCCGGAATGAGGGGACCCGGGTTCGAATCCTGGCGCGGATAAAAATGACGGAGAAATTTACTTCGTTATACAACTTTGCGCCTGCTTCTTCCAGTTTGCTAAGCGCTTGGTCTAAATTATGCAAGTGCTGACTGTTGTTTTCACCTGTCACGAGCAGGTCATCTAGATAACATGAGGCATCTCGTTGTTCTTTTAAGAGAATATCTATTTCTCTTTGTAAAATGGCGGGAGCTGAGGCTACTCCGAAAGGTAATCGAGTATAACGAAACAATCCTCGGTGCGTATTAGTAACCACCAAGTTCTTTGATTACGGATCTAATTACAATTGACAATAGGCATCTTTCAGATCAATTTTAGTGAAACAATTTCCACCTGACAACTGAGCAAAAAAATCTTCGATATTCGGAAGAGGATATTGCTCCAGTTGCGTTGCTTTGTTTACTGTTAACTTAAAATTTCCACAAAGAAGACCTTGTCCGTCTCTTTTCAACACAGGCACCACAAGGGCAGCCCTCTGAGAAGATTTTACTGGCTCGATAATGCCTTCTTGCAATAGTCCCTCCAGTTCGGCATCTACATTTGAGCGTAAAGCATAAGGAACTAGACGGGCCTTATAAAATTTCGGCACCGCCGTTGGAAGCAAAGAGAGATGCACTTGCACTCCCTTTATACGTCCCACTCCTGGAGACAAAAGCTGTTTATGCTTTTCCAAAACAGTCGCTTCTGGTGACGTGTTCACTGGAACGGCCTGGATTTCAGCAACGGAAGGTGTCATTACTCTCTCCTGGGCCAAACACACTGACATTATGGGTAACTGTGAAATCCAGTTCCGTCCTGCGATGTTTACTGTGCCGTGCTTAACCACTAGCAAAGGAAGACATTTATGTGTCATGTTTACAGAGACCTTTACGTGAAGTACACCCAAAACATCGGATGCTTGGTAAAATATTTAAGTTCGATATCTGTCTTCTGTAAAGGCGAGAACTCAAATTGCTCATATGTTCCAACAGTTATAATGGAGAATGGAGCACCTGTGCCCACTTCCATTTGTATACACTGTCCTTCTATGTAGCAATTTATCCTCCATGGCGGTGATGCTTCACCAAAGGATTTCTTATTACGAAATTAAAACGAATTCGAAACAGAGTTTTCCGCGTCACGATTGGCTCTTTCTAACTGGTTTATTTTGAAGGCATTCTTCCTCTTCGTTCTATCTGTGCCGCTGAATTTAAATTTACAAGCCTTGGCGATATGACCAAGCTTTCCACATGAGTTACATACAGCATTTACGAACCGACAACTCTGCTGATGGGTGCGGTCCACCACAGCGGTAGCACAACGCTTGATGCGACGCAGGATAGATAGGCTTAACAATCTCTCCTATTTGCGGCTTCGAAGACAAACCTGGCGCTTTCAGGGCCGCGAGTAGCCTAGTTGGCAACGTTCGTGACTGCCACGGAAAGGGCCTCAGGTTCGATCCCAGCCAGGTACGAACGCTCGATCCACTAAATGTCCGCCTCGCGTCGGATGGGAACGTTAAGCCGTTGTACCCCGGGTACTGGACCCCCGGTAATAAATAAGGGCGTCTTCCTACCCCTTTCTACTTCGCTTCCGTGTCACTTTCCTATCGGGAGCCCTAGTTTCCTATTTCTAAGGGTTGTTTAAGACCTGGGGTCAGACACTCCCTTCCTAAAATCCTCTACATGTGATCATCATCTGGCGCTTTCATTAGTTTGACAGGCTTTCTAGATTTATTTTACCTGCGACCTTGAACGTAGAACATATCATCGCTACGAGACGAAGAAGCTGAATTTCTAACGGCGGCTTCCATCGACAGTACAATTTCTGTGTCACTCGCCAATGTTAATCGTTTTTCTGACAGAAGCTCCTTTTGAATGGCTTCATCAGCAATTCCACACACCATTCTATCTCTTAACATTGTGTCCAGTGTTGCTCTAAAGGAACAGAGCTTTGCCATACGACGTAGTTCCGCGATAAAGACAGCAACAGATTCTCCAGGTCTTCTTACCCTGCAGTTAAACTTATAACGTTCCACAATTTCTGAGGAAACGGGGTTGAAATGTGCCTTTGAAACAGACAAAAGTTCTACCAACGATTTCGACGTTGGAATTTCAGGAGCTATAAGGTCTTTTAATAGACCGAATGTAGAAGAACCTACTACCGACAGAAATATCGCTCTCTTACGGAGATCTATACGTTCCACGTATTGGGTAAACGGCTCACTATTGGAGACATACTCACCTACAATTCCAAAAGTGGCCATCCCCTGCGTCTGAGCAGGTTTTAGTTTCAAATTACTTTCAGGCTAAGGATTCCAGTCTTTGTCAACAATTCTGTAGTTCCATTCTACGTCGACAGTTATGTAGCGTCATCCTCGTCGTCAATAAAGTAATGTTCTTCTTATGTATAATTAATACTCAAATACACTACATGTGAAGACATAACATTTAATCATTTCTACTCGTATTTCACTACATAACTTGGAACACAGCTGGTCAGCCGAACGGCCATAAACATAATATAAACATGAACTTCAGAGTTAACCAGAAACGTCTACCTATACCCGAACTCTCTGCTCGCTACTGTTGTTTTTGAAACATTGCGTGCTTCGAAGCAAGCGGCAATCTCGTGCGCTACATGACGTATTATATACGCGACATCATAGACAATTACGTAACTACAACAAAAGGTTTGCTCGTTGGAAGTATAGGAAGCAAAATCACTAGACTTCCACCTTAAATTTAAGTCAGTTTTTAACCATGTCCAAATGTTTTTTACAAAATCACATTCAACAAAAATGTGTTCAGTGTTCTCCAAGAGACCACAATGTTTACAATATGGGTCATTTGATAGATGTATTTTATATAACCATTTACGATTAGGAATAATGTGTGAAATTTTAAAATTTAGATCGCGGATGTGTGTGTGTACTTATTTAATTTGAAGTTGTTGTTTCCAAATGGAATTTACAAATGGAGTATTCCTTACGATTTCGAGTGTTATCTGATTTTTTATTTATATAACCAATCACTCGAAAAATACTCTGTTTCACGAAATTCTTTTACTTCAGACAATCGACGCTGTGTTGCAGTTGCTTTCTGTGCTGCCACGTTTTCGAAATTTCTTGTATTAATTTCCAATGCAGGTAATCAACATAATAACTTCTCATATAGTTGATATAAAAATAATTAGTTTAGATTTCCCATTAGTTCCGGGAGATTCGATAAAATCACTGGCAGGTATAAGAAATTCTTCAAACCTGTGTACATAACTCTGAAACTTGTTGTCGTCACGGAAGACGTTAAAAATGTTTTCAGGGACATTGCAAACTATCGCATTCACGTCAGCAAATCTTTTACGGCGCTTTTCTGAGTGAAGAAAGGCTGGCTAGGAATATTTATGGTGTTTAACAACCTGCAATATTTTTGAATGGCGGTCTTATCTTTTTTCCTTGGTCTTGCACCTTTGCTCATCTTGATACTCTTTATGGATTCACAGATAAAAAAAATGAAGCAAACAAAGCGTAAAATATGTATTTTTGTCACTTAATCAAGTGTACGTTTTACCACACAATTCGCCCGATGACATAAACACGATTAATAAACTACTACCTCAGTCAAGTCAAATGGATCCACTGCGTTTTACTATTTTTTTACGCTTTCCAACCGTATGTTGAAGAAGCGTATGTGCTCCAGCTTTGTCCGTCTGTCTGTCCATCCGCACGATAACTCGCGTAAAAATGGTTAGATTTCGATGAAATTTTAGTAGGTGGTAGGGGACTACTTGAGGATGAGCCGTATTGAAAATGGATGAAATCGCGTCAAAGGTCAGGACATAGGAGCGGGATCCATTCCATTGCTCTTATGCGTCATAACTTGCGTCAAAATGTTTCTATTGAGACAAAACTTTAGTATGTTGTTCCGGAGATATACGGAACAGGTTCTGTTGAATATAATCGAAATGGGGTCAAAGGTCAGGATACAGGAGCAAGATTTATTCCACAGCTATTGTCGTCATAACTTGACTAAAAATCCTTCTATTGAGACAAAACTTTAGTATGTTGTTCCGGAGATATACGAAACCGGTTCTGTTGAATATCATCGAAATGGGGTCAAAGGTCAGCACACAGGAGCAAAATTTATTCCACAGCCATTATCCTCATAACTTGAGTAATAACTTGAATAATGATTTCTGGTATGTTGGAAAGCGTATCATAATCAATGCATTGCATGATTTTACTAACTTGTTTTATTCTGCGCTAACTGGTTAACCGGGGCAATGTCCAATTATACACTTTTGAATTCTGGTGGAAAACAGCTTATTCCATTCACTGACATCTACGTTTAAATAACTAGAGATGCATGAAGTTATTCGGCACTTGAACTTCAAGGAATGTATATTGAAAATGGGTTGATAAAGGAAGAATGACCCATTTCTTGTAGCTGCGAATACTTTGCATCGAAGCATTTTTTTTGTATTCCGTGGTATCAGTGGCGCATCCACGAAGAAGGCCGATGCCCCCCCCCCCGTTTGGCTGACAGAGCTGAAAATTATTACGTCGAAGTTTGAAACAAAAAATCAAGAATCGCGATTTACATATACTTCTTAATCATGTACCATATACTTATAACATACAATAATTATAAGGGAGTAGTTCTGTTAAATAAATTGAGAAAAATCTAACCAGAAAAAGAATTTCATCTATTGCTTCTTCTAATCATTTAACTTTCTTGTACTGTAACATTACTAGTAACTGGATAAGAATAAATGTACAAAAGTCAACCTCCTTCTTAATTGTTACGGCACCTGACTATTTTTCCCCGGTAAATTTAAGGGAGTCACCCACAATTTGGGAAAATTCTGTGCACCACGGCCCTCAGGCTTCCTCCTTGGGAAATTTCTGGGTGCGCTACTGCATTAATGTATACAGGGTGGTCCGAAGGTCTCTTCGTCTTCCCCCCTATGGTTATTACAGTGGAACTAATTACATTTGTTTTCTGCTTTCAGATGGCTGACACAAGCAACTATAGTGTGGAAGAACGATTAGTAGCAAGTGTATGAACACATGAATGTCCACAGACTGGTAAAACAATAAGGGAGTGCAACTTGACTTTACTGCAAGATTTAACAAAGAAGCCCCATCGGAACAGACATTAGTGAGATGGGAACATAAGCTGCTCACAACTGGATCAATACTGGATAAGAAGAGGCCTGGAAGACCACAATTGAGGCAAGAAAAATGTGTTCCCATGGGGGCATCAGTGCTGAGATCTCCTAGAAAGTATCGGAGGAAACGATCGGCGGAACTTGGAATTCCAAAGACCAAAATGCTGACTCACATGAAAACAGATCTGCTATTAAAGTTCCATCGTCCTGTGTTTATCAACGAGCTTAGTAATGCAGATTTAGAGAAACATGTGAAAGATTGTTGGAGATGTTTGTGACGCTCCCTCGACGTGTAAGGGGATGGGAGTGTTCTTCGGTGATGAATGTGCCATCTACCAAAGTAGCCGTGCTAGGAATGTTTATTTTTGGAGTAAAGAAAACCCACATTATTATGAGGAGTTGGAGCACAATCCACCACATGTGATGATTTGGGCTGCGCTGTCCAATAAGCACTTGTTAGGCCCCTATTTTTTCGACGGCTAGGTTTATCAGCATTCCTATCTCTCCATGCTGAGGGATTGGTTTGTTCCTGAGCTGCAAAAACCTTGTCTTCTAGCAGAAAGCTGGTTCCAACAAGACGGCGCTCCAGCTCATTATGCTATCCGTATTCCGGAATATTTGGATGAAGTGTTTCCTGATAGGTGGATTGAGATAGTATCTTCTCACCTTCCTGCGCCTCTCGAATGACCTCCAAGGAGTCCAGGTCTCTCCTATTGTGACAATTCCCTATGGGGTATTATTAAAAATCGTGTGTCCAAGACAAGGTACCAAACAACTGACCAGTTGCAAGACGCTGTTCGTTTTACATTTACACAAATTGATAAGGCTTGTCTTCGTAAAATCTCGCACAGACATGGAGACGAAATATTTTGTTTCACGTAAATGGTGGAAGTCATACTGACCTTCTGGATCAGTAACTTCGTAAGTTGTTCTGCAGGGGAATAACAAGACATTCGGACCACCCTGTAGATCAGTTTTGTCTTTTGGAAATTCATTTTTAATCCCATTTCTTTACTCTTGTCAGTAAGTTCCTGGATCATACTCTTCAGCTATGAAGCGGTAGTTGCAAAAATGATTCGTCATCAGCAAAAGGAAGGTGAGTTAAATAATCTCCATTAATATTTATCACCTTGTTTTCACAGTTCAATGATTGAAAGACACTTCGCAATGTGACATTGAAGAGTTTGGGAGAAATGGTGTCACCGTGTCTCACTCCCTTTCCAATTTTTATTGGTGCTGTACACTCAAATATCCGAACCTTTGCACTTGCATTTTCATAGTTGTTATTATTAATGCTAATATAATCATCTTCAACACCGCAAGATTTCAAAGTCATTGTAACTGCTGATGGTTTCACGGAATCAAAAGCCCTTTCATAATCAATAAAAGCCATGCATAATGGGAGTTCATATTCCCTCGTTCTTTCAGTTAGTTCTATCAGCACATGGATGTGATCTATAGTGCTGTAGCCATTACTGAATCCAGCTTGTTCTCTCACTTGAGCCGTGTCCTTCAAGCGTTGTGAAAGAATCATAGTGAAGATTTTATAAACCATTGAAATAAGATAATTACCCTAGTTTTATAACGATATAAAGTACTCCAAAATACTTACGTCAAAGTTAATATCATGCAATTTTAATTCTTTTCGAGAACTAGGACCACCAGCCTCTTTTAAATGTCTCACGATAATGCATACAAACGTGTGATAGTGTCTAATGACCTTTTCCGGTTTATAGGAAAATACAGAACATAAGAAAGCAAGTAAAAAAGTAACAATTAAGAAGTGTGGCACAAAACTACTTAATTGCTTACACTCGAATATAAAAAACACAACATAATGTCACAAGTTTTGCACACAGTATTTTTTTTCTCTTGGCCGTCTTACAAAAACAACAACAAAAGAACAAATAGAAAAAAAAAAAAAAAAAAAAAAAAGGCGACACAGCTCTGTGCTTCTTTGTTCCCGCTAAGAACACCTTTTAAAATGTCCATTGTATTCTGAAGGATGCCTAGTTATGTGCAAACATTCGCTGTACATAATATTTGCAATAATATAGAGGGGTACCCAGGCATTTTTGCGTCCTGGCAAATCACAAAATATTGCGCTCCCATCTTTCTTCTACCTTATGTACAGTATACTTATCTGGATTCCGAAGACAGAAAAAGACCAAGAAGAAGACCACAGTTGTGAAAGAAACTTGGGGAGACTTTCATCCAGTAGTGTATTGATAATGGTTGACAATGATATACTTATATATATATGGTCGAGTTTGCGTAACATCACAGCCTCTCCTTGACAAATGTCAACCCCGCCTTCTCGTGGTGCATCCTGTTCCCACTAAAGGGGCTCTGACAACCGCCAATAGCGGTATAACTATACCATCGGGATTAGAGGAAATTCTATCCCACACTCACCAACCCGCTTGGCCAGCGTGGTGAGTTATGGCCAAACCCCTCCAAAATGATTCCACAACTTAAATCTTGGCCCTCAGTCTCCGGCAGCTGGAATGTACCTGGCCAAGGCAGCGGCCAGTGCGACATGAAGGCAGAGGGTGCTAAGAATCCCCGGAGGACCGGACTAGGCTGCCATCTGATGCTGACCTTGGCTACTTACAATGGACGCTCCCTATCTTCTGATTCAAGGCTTCTTGAATTGGAAGAGGAACTACAAAGGATCAAGTGGGACATCGTCGGGCTAAGTGAGGTAAGGAGAAAAGGAGAAGATCTCATCGAACTGAAAAGTGGACATCTCTTCTACTATCGTGGGACAGATACTGGCAGAACTAGTGGTGTTGGATTTATAATAAACAAGAAACTGAAGGATAAAGTTGTAGAAGTTGAAAGTTCCTCTGACAGAGCTGCACGACTTGTTATCCAACTCTCGAAAAGATACCAGGCTCAGATTATTCAAACTTATGCACCCACCACAAGTCATCCTGAAGAAGAAATTGAAGAATTTTATGAGGAAATTTGTCATCTAAATAATAAAGGTAAGCAGCACTTGAAAATAATTATGGGAGATTTCAATGCAAAAATAGGGCAACGGCAACAGAATGAAACTTCAGTAGGTAAATTCGGTCACGGCAACAGAAACCAGCGTGGAAATACTCTCGTTGAGTTTGCAGAGGCAGAAGGGTTTTTCATCTTGAACTCCTTCTTCAAGAAAAAGCCACACAGGAAATGGACATGGAGACATCCAAATGGGACGACAAGTGAAATTGATTTTATTATGTGTAACAAAAAATTCGTCATAGAAGACTGCAGTGTGCTAAACAAGTTCAACACAGGTAGTGACCATAGATTGGTGAAATGTAAGATGCACCTCAACACTAAACTTGAACGTGGCAAGCTCATAAGACAAACAAAATCTATTGACATAACCAACCTTAAAAAACACCATAATACCTTCAAGTTAGAACTGAAGAACAGGTTCTCTGCTTTAGAAGGCCTAACATCGGAAGAAGTGGACATCTCTGAAGTTAACAGAAAAGTAACCAAAGCTCTTATGGAAACAGCAACAAAATTAGCTGGGTCTAAGAACAAGTTGCATGTGAACAAACTATCAGGAAAAACCAAAATGTTGATGCAAAAAAGAAGAGAGATGAGGACAACTAAAGAAGATGTGACTTCCAAAGTGGAATATATAGAGCTATGCAAGACAGTAAGAAAAAGTATCACTGAAGACGTAAGAAAATTCAACTGTGAACTAGTGAGGAAAGCAATTGAAAACAACCAAAGCCTAAAGATAGCAAAGGGACATCTCAGTAAGGGAAGAAAACAGATTATGGCACTGAGAAAAGAAGATGGTTCTGTAACAAGAAATAGAGGCGGAATTTTGACAAGAGTGAAAGATTTCTACTCCAAATTATATGAAAGGGATGATATATGCACTCCAGACATCATGAAAGATACCAGTACCAGAGTTCCTCCAGTCCTTCCAGCAGAAGTTGCACATACAATCAAGAACATGAAGCGGGGAAAAGCTCCAGGAGAAGATGGAATTACTGTAGACATCATACAAGAAGCAAGTGGAGAAATCGAAACAGTACTCGCCCAAATTTTCACTCGATGCCTTAATGAAGGAAAGATTCCTGAGGATTGGAACACCGCTACAATGATCCTGCTACATAAGAAAGGTGACATTGAGGATCTCGGAAACTACAGACCTATCAGCCTCCTATCAGTAGTTTATAAAATCTTCACTAAAGTTCTTTCACACCGCTTGAAGGTAACACTGGACATGGCTCAACCGAGAGAACAAGCTGGATTCAGGAGTGGCTACAGCACAATAGATCATATCCACGTGCTGAGAGAACTAATTGAAAGAGCGAGGGAATATGAACTTCCATTGTGCATGGCTTTTATCGATTATGAAAAAGCCTTTGATTCGGTGAAACCATCAGCAGTTACAATGGCTCTGAAAACCTGCGGTATTGAAGATGCATACATTAATATTATTAATAACATCTATGAAAATGCAAGTGCAAAGATTAGGCTGTTTGAAAATACAACACACGTAAAAATTGGAAAGGGAGTGAGACAAGGTGACACCATATCTCCGAAGCTCTTTAATGCCACATTGGAGGGTGTTTTTCAGTCGCTGAGCTGGGAAAACAAGGGGATAAAGATTAATGGAGATTATCTAACCCACCTTCGTTTTGCTGATGACGTAGTCATTTTTGCAACTACCCCATCAGAGCTGCAGGGTATGATCCAGGAACTTGCTGACAAGAGTAAAGAAGTGGGATTAAAAATGAACTTTCAGAAGACAAAAGTGATGTTCAATGCTTTTACAAGAAATGAAGATTTATCGATTGATGGAGAAAAGCTGGAGATAACAGACACGTACGTTTATCTTGGACAGCAGATATCAAGTGAGGGTCACATTGGTGAAGAAATTAATCGGCGTACAAAACTTGCCTGGAGAGCTTTTGGAAGAAACAGCATAATTTTCAAGAGCAATATGCCATTATGTCTTAAAAGAAAAAGTTTTTGATCAATGCATCCTTCCAGTGCTTACGTATGGTGCAGAGACGTGGACCTTAACTAAAAGAGACATACAAAGGCTACAGGCAACTCAAAGAAGCATGGAGAGGTGCATACTTGGTGTAACCAGGAGAGATAAGAAGAGGAACTCGTGGATCCGAAAAATGACAAGAGTGGAAGACATCATGATCAGAGTTAAATCCCTGAAATGGCAATGGGCTGGACATACTGCCAGAAGGACAGATCATCGATGGACAGCCGAAATTTTAGATTGGATTCCAAGGGACAGGAAAAGACCCAGAAGAAGACCACATGGGAGATGGGTGGATGAAATTCGAAAGTATGCAGGGGTGACATGGAGGAGACTGGCACAAGACAGACCGTTATGGAGGAAACTTGGGGAGACCTTCGTCCAGCAGTGGATTGATAATGGTTGACAATGATGATGATGATGATGATGATATGGTCGAGTCACATTATTGTGACCACCAACTAATATCAAGAGTAACCGCTGTGTGCGGACGGCAGCTAGACGGGCTGGGACTGACGCAATAAGGTGCTGCAAGGTATTCACAGGTATGTGGAACCATGCTGACTGCAGTGCATCTGACAGCTGCTGGAGGGTGGATGGTGGAGGATCCATAGAGCAAACAACACGATCGAGGTGGTCCCACAGATGCCTAATTGTGTTTAAGTCAAGGGAATTAGGGTGCCAGGGAAGTACTTTGCATAAAGGAAGGATACATAGAGAAGACACTGGCTGTATTAAGCTGAAACTCATGACGTCATGAAGTCGACTGCAGCGCACCCGCGACCTAAAACAGAACTACAGTTGATTGACAGCTGGGCTTCCCAGGAATCACCGCGAACCACATGACTTTTTTTTTTTTTTTTTTTTTTTTTTTTTTTTGATTGGAGGTTTAACGACCACCGTGAGCAACTCAATGGGCTATAAGCAGTCGCCCGTCCCTAATTTAGGGTCACTGGTTCCAGGGAAGGGAGAGAGCCAGTGCCGTAAGACAAACACAACATCCATGCCTCACCGGGATTCGAACCCGGACCCCTTACGGACGAATGATCAGAGGCAAACGCCTTAGACCACTGCGCCACCGGGGCGGCCCACATGACTTTGTCCATTTGATTTTTGAGCTTTGGCCTCCGTGCTGCCGTGCAGAGTGGAAGACGACATTTACGACATGTACCTAACATTTTCCGGATTCTTTTTGGTTTGCATATTCCAGTTTCCTGTAGCATTCTAATAAGTGGCATTATTTTTGCTTATTCCTCACTAATCGTTAACTTTTCCTTTGTAAATTCCATTACTTAGGTTTCTACGTGTTTTTGTTGCACATTTCATTCACGCATACTTTGTCATTGTTTTCTTCACAATATAGCTTTACGTTCATCTGTTTTGATATCTACGTCCTTGGCTTCAATATCTATGTATATTTCGTTATTGCCATCTTTCCGATGCCTCACTTGGCTTAGACTGGGTTAGCAGTTGAGGACAAAGATCGTGTGTGTGTGTGTGTGGGGGGGGGGGGCAACGGAAAGGTGGCGCAGAGCAGCTGCACCTCACCACCGCAGCACTAAGGTGGGGTTACCATAGCAACCATTGCCGACGGGATGGATCACGTCACAGTTTGGTTCTGTTTTAGGTCCGTGAGGGCGCCACTTTCTATAGGAGGAGTTTCCATGGTCTCCTATGTCTGTTTCCACTCTATAGATTCTTCCTTTATGGTACTTTGGAGTCTTCATCGTCTCTTCCAGGCACTCACGGACATTTGTAGCTGTGTGACACATCCCATTGTCCTGCTGGAAGATCCCATCCACCACAGGGAAGACAATCAGCATGTATGGATGTACGTGGTCTGTAAGGATGGATTCGTAAATAATTCGGTCCATAGTACCTTCCACAGGTATAAGTGGACCCAGAGAATGCCACGAAAACATTCCCCAGACCATAACGCTGCCCCCACCAGCTTATGTTCTTCCAGAAATGGTTGAAGAGTGTTTGTTCTCCGATGTTTCTTGCCGTATACGCCAACGTCCATCAGTTCGATGAAGCAGAAAACGTGACTCATCTGAGAAGCCAATCAGCGGAGGTCGAATTCCGATACTGCCGTGCAAATGTAAGCCTTTTCTGCCGATGCACCTTCGTTAGCATTGGTGCAGTGACCATCCGTCTGCATCGGAGCCACATACGCAGCAGGGTCATCACCCCCTTATAGCTACAGGCCCGCGCACCGAATACCGGAAGTTGGGTGACGTAGAGTAGGGTAGTCTGGTCATCCGTGGTGGATGGTCGAGCTTGCTCGAAGATTAACAGCTAACTGACAAGAAATTAAATTGTGTTTGTGATACACAAAGAACTACACAAAGAACACAAGAACTACACAAAGAACTACACAAGATACACAAGAACTACACAAAGAACTACACAAACATAATTATTTGTACATTGGCAGTTCTCCTGAATACTTCTTCAAAATCAAATTTCAGAAAATTTATGCTAATAAGTACTCGTATTTTTCCAGATAAAAGGAAATGTTCATATTCTGGATTGAAATAGTTTTGTTTAATGCTACTGCTATACTTAATACAGATGTTTTAAACTTTGACAAGGTAACTTTTTTAAATAGTGCTCTGGAAGACAAAAAATATGAACTTTATTTTCGCTTAACAAAATGAAGTTGTTCAAACACGCACCTATATGGTACTAAAATTAGGAAAACTTGTTACGTCATTAAAATGTCGTTATTGTACATTTAATAATGTAACAATCGCGTAGTTTTCTTAAAATCTTAATTTATTTGATGCGATCAGTGGATCAAGCAGCAGTTCACTGTATGTATGTTAAAAAATGTTTTATTGAGCCTTTGGTAATAATTTTAAAACACAGGAAAGAATTCAATTTTTCTTTTTGACTTTTTTTTTTTTTGATATGCACAAAAATTGCTAGTTACTGTCTGATATGAAAATACATTCTCACTAAGGAATTATTTCATTACTCAATATTTCGTAGTCGTAAGCTCACAATGAATGAAAAATCTGATTCCTGAAATTCGTCAATTGACATCTTTTAAAACGACGGCGGTACTTTGTAATGGGCCCTCAAACTAATCTTTCAAGTACAAGAATGATTCGGTGAACTATAATTTCAAGTGAAACTATGACGACAGTTTATAATTTCGATTACAGGAATGGTTTATCACTTCCAGTGAAATGACAGCGATGCTTTCATTAAGTTGACGAATCTGTCTTGCCTACACTTTTACGTCGAAATTATTGCTACGCTAGATTTTACGATATCATTTCTTTTTCTGTATTTTAAAAGATTATAAAACAAACGTATGAACTCTGCAGTTATTTAAACAAACTAACACATAAGTCCTTATTTAAATGCAGTGAAACTCTAAAGAACACGTGACTTGTTTAGTTGGTGTATGTAAAGACGCGTTCACTTCGCACATCCGCCGTACCGCTCCCAGCATCTCCCTCTCCCCGACTACCCAAGTGACGTCACAACCCGGCGCGCAGGCCTGTAAGCTATAAGGGGGTGATGGCAGGGTTCGCTGAACTGTCGTTTTATACACACTTCCGGTCATTCGGCCAGTGAGTTGCTCCACTGTAGCGTGTCGATCGGCTCGCACGCACCTTCGAAGCCGACGCCCAACTCTCACATTAATGGCACGTGGTGCTCCGCGTTTCCACGTCGTTTATTCGCAAAGGTGTCATTTCTCCAATCACGATACCCTTTAACCACAGCAGCACACGAACAGTTCACAAACTGCGCTGTTTCGAGAAACACTGCCATCCTTGGCCCGAAAGCCGATAATCATCCCTTTTTGCAAATCTGATAAATTGCTCCTTCTATCCATGGCAGCAACGAGTGATATGTTTTCAGAATGCTTACAGCACACCTTATATATACCCTCCAAGCCAGCTCACGACACGTGCCTTCTTTCATTGGCTATGCGCTGTTGACGTCAAAAGTAGGAGGTGGTCACAATAATGTGACTCGACTGTGTAATTACTAACTTGTTGTGCAATGGATTTTAAATATTAATTGTAGTTTAACAAGCTAACTATCAAATATTTTTACTGGGATAATGTTACTGCAGATAGGGTATTAGAGAGCTAAGTGTCATTTCTTATCACAAACAGGAACGTCATTTTAACCTCATTAATTGCATCGGAAAAATTAGGAAATGGGGAGAGCACTCAGCAGAAGGGTTTCGCGCATTTCTCTTATCCTTACTTACATTAAGAATGTTCTGAATGGTAAAGCTGAACCGGACGCGGAGCGCTATTAGGGCTGCAAAATACAAAATATGAAGAGAGCATGCAATGAGATTCTCAACTTCCCCGGAGTTTCGGGCCTTTGGTACCACATTAAACGAACCGAATGCAGCTTGCATTAGTGGCAGTAATGGTCGAATCGCCCCCAGAGAATCTTCAAAAATCTGAACGACATCCTTATCTTGTAAAGTACGAACAACTGCACCGCCATTTCTGATTGTGAGCAACTTACATCTGCATATTTTGAAGAAGAAATGGAAATTTTCAGCCACCAAGCTACCGCAGCCGACGAAAGAAATTATAGGTAAATTCTGTACCAGAAACCTCTGCAGAAGTTTCAATTCTGATTTTAATCAGATTGTATCAATGAGTTTTGCACCCTCTCTTCAACTGCTCCCGAGGCAGCCGCCCCTTCTACTCCTCCCTAGTTACGCCTCTGAGCCAGTTTGACAAAGGCCGAATTGTAATGGCCAGAGGACTGAGTCAGAGCATTTCCGAAACGGCAAGGCTTGTGAGGTTCTCATGGTAAGCAGTGGTTAGTACTTTCAAAAAGTGGTCCGAGGAGGAAAACCAAGAACCGCAGGCAACGTGTGTGGGCGGAGCATAGATGCTGAAGGTGAACGAAGGCTATCGCGTGTGGTATACGAGTCAACAGAAGGAATAATGTGGTGTGACTCGCCGGTAATTTGAATGCTGGTGATGAGAGTAATGTGTCACAACACACAATACATCAAACCCTGCCGAAAATGGGGCCGCGTAGCCGAAGCCACTCCGAGCGCCCATGCTAACCTCGGCTCACCATCGAAAGCGACTACAAAGGTCACGTGAGCATCAAAAAACTTTACCTTGAATGGCTGGAAGAAGGTTTTCTGGTCCGATGAATCTCCTTTCCTGTTGCAGCATGTGGTCGGCCGGGCAGGAGTGTGTCGTTTACCTCAGGAAATATTGACATCAGGATGCACCATGGGACGAAAACAAGCCTTGGAGGAAGTGTAATGCTTTGGGCAATGTTCTGCCGGGAAACCCTGCGTCCAGCCATTCATGTGCAGGAACCTATGGTGTCAACCACCTACAGCTTTGGAAAAAAACATAAGGTCGCACACAAAACAGTTTATTACATAAGTACTACAATTCTAGAGGTCCTAAAATGTAACACAGTATCAAAGCAATGTATAATCGGAGTACAGACAAAATATTTATGCGAATGTTGCATAATTAACAATGAAACATAAAATTGTAATTATTAGACCATTTTCATTTTGGAAAAAAATATAAGGTCGGCATACATGTTTGAGCAATTTAGCACTTAATAGTCTAATAGTTTGCCTTTCTTTTCAATGACTTCTATCAGTCATAGAGTTTGCAAGTTTCGGTAGTGTCGGAATTTCGATGTTTGCCCATGCTGTCTGCATGGCTGCAATAAGGTCCGCTTTTGTCTGGAAATGTCTGAAGTCCTTGTAGAAAGAGAGCACCATTATACCCCAAAGGTTTTCCATCGGGTTGAGGTGGGGGCTCTGTGAAGGCCAGTACAAAACACGAACGTCATTGGCTTCAAACCACGCTTTAGTAGACCGAGAGTTGTGGATGCTGGCATTGTCTTGCTGAAAAATCCAATCTCCCGATGCCACAAGGGGAGCAACAGGCAGTAAATTATCCGCCAGCATATTTTGGTACTTGTCGGAATTAATTTTTGTGTCAATAATCACAAGTGAGGTTTTTCCAGTAGCAGAAAATGTCCCCCAAACCGTGACCGAGCCTCCACCGAATTTGCGCTTTGAGAAATATGGTTTTTCTTTCCGCAGATCATACCAATATTTAGCGAAACCATCTGGCCCGTCCAAATTAAATTTCTTTTCATCGGAAAAGACCACGTCTTTCCACTGATCTCCGAAAGTAATATGCCTTTTTGCAAACTCTACTCGAGCACATATATGTTTAGCATTCAGGTAGGGTTTTGGCTTTAGCTTAATGTATTGGATGGTCGAATTGCTGGCTAAAACATTTCGTACAGTTCGGCCACTACAGGACAAGTTCAGTTCACGAACAATTTCACTGGACGACTTTTTTTAGCACATGCAAGTTTACAAACTCTACGTTTCATGCGATTTGAAATTGATTTTGGCCTACCTGTAGATTTCTTTAGTCCATAAGAAGATGGATTTCGCAAATAATTGTTCACTAAGGTCTTGGATCGGCCTATAGCCTTTGCAATTTCCGCACCACTCTTCCCACTCACATGCAATCCTTGTATTTTACCGCGTTCAAAATCCGACAACTTTTTGCCCTTCGCCATAGCAATACTCTTCTCAAAGCCAACACTGACGTTGCCACGTGCTCTGCTTATCAAGGCGCCTGTTCCTACACATGCATGAAACAACCTAATTTACATATTCTTCGGGAAACGTTCCTGACCTTGTCATTTTTTCCAACTGCAAATGTAGTTAATTTGGGTTTCTTCTTTTTACTGTTTTTCCGCAAACATTTTTATCGCATTATTATTTTAGAAGGGTTTGAAACTTCTTTTAGCACTACTTGAACGGTTTGTCCCATTAACTTAGTCATCTATTGTCTGCATTTTCGCATTTCTTTACACGTCCTTAACATTTTTTCCAACACTGTACCTAAACATCGTTGCACACCAGGTACATCCTTTCATAGCAAAGTTATTCCCATCGAATAGTGCCTTCTTTCAGAAGAATATTCAATACACTATCGTTGATCAATCACAATCACCGCTATTACTGGCTACTTCAGGGGTTTCTCAGGACTTAGTTCTGGGTCCCTTATTATTTAATGTACACTATATTGGCAAAAGTCTTAGTTCAAAAGCAAATGAACGGATGAAAACAAGCCTGCAGCTGACAGCGATCATATCGCATTGTGAGGTTGAGTGAAAATGTCGCGGCGGGAGATAACTGACTTTCAGAAAGGAAAGATTGTGGGGTGTTATATTAGTGGGTTGTCCATAAGAGAAACCGAGAGGCGTTTAAACATACCAAAGTCAACTGTTTTGGATGTACTGAATAAGTGGAAGACACATGGCGTTCCGGAAGCAGCGAAACGTACAGGCAGACCAAAGAAAATCAGTGATAGAGGATGTCGAAGCCTCAGGAGAGTCGTTACAGCTAATCGACGGAGTACTGCACAAGACCTCAGTGTACAGGTGAGTAAAAATGCTGGAACCTCGGTATTTACACGTACCATTCGCACAGAACTTCATTTCATGGGTTACTTTGGTCGTGCAGCTGCTCATAAGCCTTTCATATCCACTGGGAATGCTACTCGTCGTTCACCATGGGGGAAAGAACATTTATCGTGGACCGTAGATCGATGGAAAGAGACCCATGGACTGAGGAATCCAGATACACGATCCATCAGTCTGATGGCCGTGTGTGGGTATGGCGGGAGCCGGAGGAACGCTATTTATCAAAGTGTACTGTTCCTACAGTCAAGTTTGGAGCTGGCAGTGTACTCGTGTGGGGATGTTTTTCGTGGTATGGTCGAGGCCCAATGGCTATCGTGGACAAACCTGTTAACCAGCACGTCTACCTCGATATTCTGGACAATTATGCCCTACCAACTCTGTGGCAATACTATGGAACCGAGCCTTGTTAGTACCAGCAGAGTAATGCACCGAGTCATAAAGCAAGGACTGTTACGGCGTGATTTGACGATAATTCCGTATCGTGTGTGGACTGGCCAGCACAGAGCCCTAATCTTAATCCCATAGAGCACCTATAGGATGAATTAGAGCGCCGCATAAGAAGTTTGGAACCAAGGCCTACTACTAAGCAACAGTTAGCGGCAGCATTATGTACTGAATGGAAGCGCATACCTATCGCTGTGTTCCAAAACCTTGTCGAAAGCATGTCTCGAAGGGTCAGTGCATGCATTAAGACCAAAGGTGGACCGACACCGTACTAATGTATGTCAATAAATCCGGTGACTTTTGTCAATGTAGTGTATATATCAATGATATTTTTAATATAACATCTAACAACGATATAATTCTTTATGCGGATGATACAACAATAATATTCAATGGAAAAAAATCTCAATGAAATGGTTAATCAAGCAAATCTTCAATTACAAATTTGCTCAGAATGGTTAATATATAATGAACTTATCATTAATGTTAATAAAACCAAACTTCTTGTCTTTACTAGACAGAAAATATCACAAACTCAAGCTCTATATTTACTTTTGAATAATACACCTATTGACATAGCACAAAGTTTTGAGTATCTGGGAATTACTATAAATTCCGACTTAAGATGGAAGGATCATATTGATTCAATTAAAAATCGAATCTCTAAAAATATTGGGATCATAAGCGAAATTATATCAAGTCTAACTACTAAAACACTTATCCTTTTATACTACACACTTAGACAATCAAATATTAATTACTGCTTTTCCTCATGGGGGCAAACCACTGAAACCAATATTAGTAAACTACAAATATTACAAAAAAATACATAAGGTTATTAGACTTAAAAATAAATTCTGCTTTTCATACCAACTTCCAACTTTTTCTCTTCTCATCATATTTATGTTAACCCCAACCATTATGGAATTTTATCTGTTAAACAATTATTTGACTTCAAAATCGGTAAACTAATTTTCCAAAGAATACGAAACCAGACATAGATCATTATTAAGACCCATATATCCAAAAACTCTCATGATGAAACGGAGCTTAAATTATATTGGTCCTGAATTTTGGAATGCACTGCCTGTTGTGTTAACTATATTAAATAACCTAAACTTATTCAAAAAAAAAAAAAAAAAAAAAACTTAAAGAAAACAACAACTCGTTAAATTAAATGAAAAAAGCCGCCCTGTTGGCGTAGTGGTCTAAGCGATGGTTTCTGATCATTCGTCCGTTAGGGGTCCAGGTTCGAATCCCGTGAGGCATGGATGTTGTGTTTGTCTTACGGCACTGGCTCTCTCCCTTCCCTGGAACCAGTGACCCTAAATTAGGGATGGGCGACTGCTTATAGCCCATTGAGTTGCTCACGGTGGTCGTTAAACCCCCAATCAAAAAAAAAAAAAAAAAAGGAAAAATTAATAATAATAAAAATGTTTATGATATAACTAGCACTTAACATTACTGCTGTGTTTGATGAACCTGTACTTGCTTGTCTATATATTTGGGAAATCAGGGCTTTTGTCAGAACTCTCTGAGGCCTTTTCCCTGATTCTCCCTTGCTGTTTGTTCTCTATAATGCGAAATGTTGGTGTATATTCATAAAACTTAAATGCAACAGCGGGAATAAAATTTATTATTATTATACTCATATTCCTCTTTATGGTCTTCTTCATTCCTCAGTCATATCGCCTTACTCTTGGTAGATATATTTTGGGACACCCTGTTGATAGACAAACTGACAGAACTGACTGGAAAAAGTTGGGTTTATTTTCATTTATCAGGCGAAAAAGTAATTTTTCCAGTATGACTTCTAGCCGCAAATATACGTCCACAAACAGCTGAAGGACGGACAAAACTGCAACATAATGATGTCTCGCTTTTTGAGAAAGCGTAATCAGAATTAAACAAAGAAATCGAGATAATGACTACATTGGCAGCCTAATTCAATTTTCAAAGCTCTAATGATGTTAGCTGATGTAAGCGTTCCGTTATCATAATTCTGATTTTTCATAGTAAGAAAGATAACGATGCATTTTCTTAATACTAAAAAAATAGAGATTAAAAAGGCGTATATTTTGTATCGCAAAACCACAACTTTTATTTCCAGAAAAAAAGGGGAAAACGGCCCTGTGTTTCAGGTTGTAGACCGAGCAAATCGTTCTATACTAAATTAACGGCACTATTTTTTTTATTGGAGTTTCAACGACCATCGTGAGCAACTCAATGGGCTATAAGCAGTCGCCCTTCCCTAATTTAGAGCCACTGGTTCCAGGGAAGGGAGAGAGCCAGTGCCGTAAGACAAACACAACATCCACGCTTCACGGGATTCGAACCCGGACCCCCTTTCGGACGAATGGTCAGAAGCCATCGCTTAGACCAATGTGCCAACGGCAATATTCAGTACGGATCCTATCAAATGTTGATGTACATTCATATATTCTAAATGTAACAGCAAGAATAAAGAATTTATTATTATTATAACTGGTATTATTGGGTTGTCGAAAAAGTCATGACGTATTTTAGCCATGTTTTGCAAAGGTCATTTATTGATAGAAAGAACAAAGATCAATCAATGACATAATGCCCGTTTTGTTCGATAACATTTTGCCATCTTTCAGTGAGCTACAGAATGCCTCGTTCATAGAAGGACCTCTCTTTCGTGGCGAAAAACTGTACAAGGTGCTGATTTACAGCCTCATCTGAATTGGACGTTATACCACGCAAGGACTATTGAAGAAAGCGAAACAAGTGGAAGTCTGATGGCGCAAGATCAGGCTCGTATGATGGGTGTGGCAACACATCCCACCCAAGCTCCAATAATTTTTGGCGGGTGATCAAACTTGTGTGTGGTCTCGCGTTGTCGTGATGGAACATAACACCTTTACGATGAACGAGCTCTGGACGTTTCTGGATGATTTTTTATTTTTATTTTTTGATTAGAGGTTTAACGACCATCGTGAGCAACTCAATGGGCTTTAAGTAGTCGCCCGTCCCTAATTTTGGGTCACTGGCTCCAGGGAAGGGAGAGAACCGGTGCCGTAAGACAAACACAACATCCATGCCTCAACGGGACTCGAACCCGGACCCCTTACGGATGAATGATCAGAGGCCATCGCTTAGACCACTGCGCCACCGGGGCGGCTTCTGGATGATGGATTCGTTCAAACTGTCCAATTGCCGACAGTTCACGTTCGAACTGATTGTTTGGTTCCGTGTTAGGAGCTCGAAAAACACGACACCTTTAAAATCCCACCACACTGAGACCAGAACCTTCCGCTGATGAATGTCTGCTTTGGATGTCGTTTGAGGCGAAGCAGCACGTCGGGACCAAGACCGTTTGCGCAGCACATTGTTGTACACAATCCACTTTTCGTCACCAGTTATCAGTCGCTTCAAAAAAGGATCGTTTTCCTCACGTTTAACGAGCATTTCGCAGATGTTTATACGCGCCGTCAATTGAGCTTCTTTGAGTTCATGAGGAACCCACACATCGAGCTTGCTTATGTATCCCAGCTTCTTCAGGTGGTCGTGAACGCTTGAATGATGGATGTGCAATGTGTCGGCAATCTCTCGTGTCGTGTAACGTGGGTTTGACTCGATCAATGCCTTGATTTGGTCGTCATCAGCCTCCCGGACCGAGGAGCATCGTTGAGGTCAAAATCACCAGCACGGAATTTTGCGAACCACCGCTGGCACTGACGTTCTTGTAGAGCATTATCACCGTACAATTTACGCAACTTTTCACAAGCTTGACGCGCGTTCTTCCCTTTACGGAAGTAAAACAGTAAAATATGGCGAAAATGCGCAGTTTGGTCTTCCATCTTCAACTTGATATCAAATCTCCGCAAATCAACCAAATCGCTCACTATTCCTTTTAACTGCAGCTAGAACTGGCACCTGTCGAATGCCATAGCGACAACAGAGCTGCGCATGCCTCTAGTTCTTCCAAAATCGCCCAACCGCCATCGGGTGCCAAAATACGTCATGACTTTTTCGACAACTCAATATTAATGCATTATGACGCACTGCCCGGATTGTTCGAGAATGGTTTGTAGAACATGAAGATTCCAGCTATTGCCCTGGCCTCCAAATTCTCCAGATATCAATCCAATCGAACATCTGTGGT
This sequence comes from Macrothele yani, assembly GCA_039090855.1. NCBI lineage: Eukaryota > Metazoa > Arthropoda > Arachnida > Araneae > Macrothelidae > Macrothele > Macrothele yani. The sequence goes on from CM077011.1 coordinate 156,085,370, forward strand.
TTGTGTTGAAACAGCAAATCCGATCTGCAGTGGCTCAATCACGTAACTTACAAGAGTTAAAGGATCTTCTGCTGAGGTGTTGGTATTAAATACCACAAGACACCATTAGAAATCTTGTAGCATTCATGTCTCGCAGGGTAAGACCTGTGTTTGGCGGCACATGGAAGACCAATGTCATTATAGGCAGGTGGTCATAATGTTTTGGCTTTTCACGCGTATGAACCCTTTATAGCATTGCATTTGTTCAAACATTTAGCCGATATATTTTTTTAACAATTTTGAAGTTTTCAGTAATTGAAAAACTGATGCTTAATGTACAAACTGAGTGCTCCTACGACCAACTGTCTTATACTTTGTGGGCACTCCTGTCGCTGCCACCTGACATAACATCGACTCAACAAGGTGTATGTACAGTTGTGTGGGGATCCTCAACAAAGCTGTTTGTATTGCGGTCCACAGTCGGGGTGATGTGTCCAACTGACTCACCTGGCATTCCACGACATCTCACAGATGTTCAACTGGGCTGAGTACAGGCGTGTCTGCGGGAATTTCGAGATGTATCATATCAACACTATGCCCGTTGAACCATTCCTGCAAGGAGCTGGTACCATTGTATTAAGCAAGATCGTCGTGGAAGAACTCATCCCGTTCTGCGTGCAGGTAAAACATTGTGGGGTGTACAAGTTGCTGCAAGGTTCCCCAAAAATACACAGCACAGGTCAACAAGAAGCATGATCTTCTTCCTGAATGACACGCATATTCAATGGATTTTAAGTCTGGTTAATATGTTGGGCAGACCATTAAATGAATATCTTAAGTTTCTAAGTATTCCTTTACTAGATGAGCTCTGTGAGGAAGTGCGTTTGTGTCCATAAGCCGGAAATCTGGAGTAAAAACATCTCGAAAAAATCGCATATAAGGTTCAAGGATATGGTCTGTGAATTTCTATATATTCAGGAATTCTCCATCAGTAAACTGAGTGCTGCTGTTCATCATTATGCCACACCATGGTGGCACACTGCTGCCACTACAACTAACCCTTTCCTTGATGTTGGCAGGACGATAACGCTTTCCTAGCGTTCTCAAGATTAAACAACACCTAGAATCAGGTTATAGGCTGAAACGGGACTCGTCGGAAAACAAGATTGTAGCGCATTGGTCAGGACTCCAAGTCTGATATTGTATTTCGAACTGTTGAAACCCGGCGAAACACTCACTACCCAACGATATAGCGAAAAGTTGATGAAACTAAACGCTGCAATCGAGAAAAACCGCCCATGGACAGGTAAAAAACGCCGCCCAGTCTTCCTGTTACACGATAATGCCAGACATGTCGGTACAACCACGAAATCAACCGTTGAACAGTTACACTGGAAGGTTTTACAATACTCGGCTAACTCCCCGGACATTGTACCCTCGTAATTCCATCTGTTTCGCTCTATACAACATGCACTAGTCCAACAGCGGTTCACCACACTTCCAGAGGTGGAAAATTTCGTCACCGCGTTCTTCGGCTAAAAACTCGAGCACTTCTATCACAGGGACATTCATTTGTTGCCTGAAAAATAGCAAAAGGTTATTGACGCTAACGGCCAATGTTTCGTTGAATAAATGTGTACTGGTTTCCTTATTGTTCCTGTCTCCTTTCTCCTTAAAACGGCAGAAGGTTTTGCATACCCGTAATATATTTGTTCTATTAGCTGCAGAACGCCTGCTTGCTGTCGAGTACTAAGTGTTCTAAATGAAAAACTTAGTACTTGACAGGAAGCTTAGCACTTGAAAAAAGTTGGAATAAAATAAAAATTTATGAGTCCACTGGTTATAAACGGATGTGTTGAACGTTTAATACGTTACAAATTAAAAGTACCAATAAAATTCTGTGATATAATGGAAAAAAAAAACTACATTTTCATTACATCACAGAATTTCGTAATCAATAAATTACGCCAAAATCATTGATAATTTTGTTTAAACAGGAAAAGAAGAAAATAATGTAAATATACACTGCTCGCCACCCAAAATGCAACACCAAGAAGGAAGCGTCCGATTGGCCTGAAATTCGCAGCACGCGTCGCCCGCGAGAGGACATGCAAACGATTAGCATTGCACGGCGTATGCAAATGATGTGCGCCCGGCACGCCACCGAGAAGCACTATAAGAAGGGCGCCCAGAAGGCGGGGTGTAAGTAGTGGAAGTGTGTTGTGCTGCCGGACCTGCGCGTGGGAAGCTTCCTGATGCCTCGTCGCAGAATACGGCAGTCATTCCAGCACATTTCGGAGTTCGACAGAGGACGAATAGTGGCTTATCGCGACAGCGGTTTATCGTACCGAGACATCGGCGCCCGTGTGGGACATCCAGCCACAGTGAGGCGAGTATGGATTCGGTGGGTGCAGGAGGGACGGACGGGCCGACGTGAGTGATTGCCGCAGCCGCGGCACACCACCGAACGAGAGGACCGGCATGTTGTGCGGCGGGCATTGACGGCTCGAACCGCCACATCACGAACGTTAGCGCAGGAATTAGGGTGTGTTGCGCAACAACCTGTGTCGGCACGCACCGTTCGACGTCGTCAGCAGGAGCGGGGACTTGTTGCACGGCGCCCATTGCTCCGATTACCATTGACGTTACACCACCAGCGAGTGCGGCGGCAGTGGGCCGTTGAACGCCGCACGTGGACTACGGAATGGCACGACATTGTCTTCTCCGACGAATCCCGTTTCTGCCTGCAACACCACGATGGTCGGATCCGCGTGTGGCGGCACCGCGGCGAGAGACTGTATGACGCCTGCATTATGCATTGCCATACCGGTCCGTCGCCTGGCGTTATGGTTTGGGGCGCAATTGGATATGACACCCGCACCCCTCTGGTACGCATCGCCGATACACTCAATAGCCACCGCTACATCTGCGACGTTTTGGAGCCTGTAGTCCTCCCTTACCTGCAGGACATGCCGGCGGTTACGTTTCAACAGGACAATGTGCGCTGCCGTGGCCCACCTGTTCTCCCGATATGTCGCCCATCGAACACGTCTGGTCGCTGATTGGCAACCGAGTGGCCCGGCAAGCACCACCCGCGGCTACGCCTGATGAACTGTGGAAACGTGTGGAAGCAGCCTGGACCGACATACCCCAAGCCCACATCCAAAGCCTCTTTCGTTCGATGCCGTGGCGTGTAGCGGCCGTTATTGCCAGCCATGGGGGCCACACGAACTATTGATGTCTGCGTGTTCCGCAAGTCGCACGGGCCTGTAAGCTCAATCGTTTCATCTTTGTATCTGTTGTTATGTGTCAAGAAAATCTGGCTTTGCTATCTCGTGTCCTTCTTGGTGTTGCATTTTGGGTGGCCAGCACTGTAGTTCAAATACAAGGAACTTTTCTGGCTTTGAATGTTGCAAATTCTTTGCCTGCTTCTGTGTAGTCTAATTTTTTAGCCAATTGATGTTAAATTGAAATCACTGCCAGCCCACTCAAACGGCTCTTTGACATACACTGGCGTGCAAAAATTAAGGACGAGACGGTTTTTCGAATGTAACGTCGTGCAGAAGTGCTTCTCATCGACTCAAATCACACCATAAGGTCCCCAAGATGTACGAATATGGGAAGTGAGCAAAAGCGTCCAATCAAGGAATCCAAAGGGTACAAAGGCACTTTAGTGAAAAGGTAGCTTCGAGCACAACTGGACAGAATACCGAAACGTCTATGTGACAGGCGGCTGCCAAGAAAAATCCAGTCTTTAGTAGGGGATATGATCACCCCTGACTGCGTTGCAGGATTTACAACATCTGTCCATGCTGAAGACGAGGTTGTCAAGGAGCTGTTGAGGCATCGCGGCCCATTCCTCATGTAGCGCCAATAGCAGCTGCGGAATCGTTGCTGGCGGCTGGTGACGTGCTGCCAAGCGTCTCCCGAGAAGGTCCCACACGTGTTCGATTGGATTTAGGTCCGGGGACCTTGCGGGCCAATCCATGCGTTGAATATCTTCACTCTCTAACAGCTCTGCGACAGCCACTGTACGATGAGGTGCAGCGTTGTCATCCATGAAGAGAAACTCAGGACCCACAGCACCTCTAAACAGACGCACGTGAGGCAGGGGAACCTCAGTACAAGAGCGGACACCAGTGATAGAACCTCCTTGGAAGATGTGGAGGTCAGTACGGCTACCAAGCATGATACCGCCCCAAACGAGAACTCCGCCACCTCCAAACCGGTCCCTTTCGATGATGTTGGAGGTGTGATTGCGTGTTCCCTGCTCTCTCCAGATGTATATACGTCCAGAATCGCTCCTCAGACTAAATCGGCTCTCATCCCTAAAGAGAACTCGACCCCATTGCTGATGTGTCCAGTTCTTGTGTTCCTGGCACCACAGAAACCGACGTCTCCGATGAGCAGGCGTTACTGGCACACACCATACTGGCCGTCGTGCAAATAGACCACCTTTGTGCAACCTCCTGGCCACGGTAAAACGCGATAACGGACGTCCAGTTGTCTGTTGCATGTGCCTTGCGATTTCTACTGCTGTCTGCCGTCTGTCTCTTCTCGCCTGTAGGATAATATACCGGTCGTTCGCCGCTGTGGTTGCTCATGGACGACCACTGCTAAACTCTCGGACAGCTGTTCCTGTCGTTTGAAATGCTCTTTAAGCTCGTGAAACGATGCTGTGAGCGATCCCGAACTCCTCGGCCACACTAGTCACACTTCGACCTTCTTCCAACTTCCCAATGACGCGACCTCGGGTAAAGTCATCCAGATGTCGTCTATCACACGGTGGCAGCAACTCGACGTCGTTCAAACCGATGTACACCGTGCAATAGCTTTCACCGAATTGCTGAGCGTACACCGCCCGTGTGCTTTATATCCTTCCGACACTCCCCCCTACGTCATGCAGCATATATGCGCATGCGCTACCGTACCGGACCCTAGTCTATCTCCTGAGTGGTCTTTCGGTCCGTTCTGCCTGCTCGTTCCGCTGTTATGCTAATTTCTCCTCTTCGTCCTTAATTTTTGCACACCAGTGTAGTTGACCTCAGGTATGTCTTGATACGCTTAAGTTTGGAGAAAATTTCTCTCTCCACTAGCTACAAAAAAGTTACAAGTAGAGTCAGTTACTGGTAGAGTCAATAGGATACGGATACGGGGTACCGCACTTACATTTAGGGCAAAATTGTGTACGTTAATGAATTTTAAAGTTTCCGTCGAACCAATACCAGGCTCCACTAAAGTCGAGAGCACTTTCATTTCATCTTTTAACTCAACAGAATTTATGATTTTCGAATTTTTGTCCTGTAAAATATTGGAAAGGTTGGAACATTTTTCACTGAGCAGATCAATGGCCATTTCTTGGAGTTTGTTTACGTTATAAAGAAAAGCAAAGGTAACACAATAACATTTCAATCGTATGAATCTTTCTTGCAAAGATGTAATTATAATGTCTAAAACGTGGAACTAAAATTAACTTCATATCGCATCGTTAGATCTTCAATAGGGTCATCATCGCCTTCATAAGTGAAATGCTTGCTCCCCCTTCCCCTTTGATCTCGTCCGCAAGGGCACGAACGCACGCACCTGCGTCTGCTGTGGACAAGCGCGCATGACCCTATCGCTTCTTTTCATGTAAGCAACACTAAAAGCATAAACGATCCAATCTTTTCTTTCCGCATATTTTAAATATTGGATGAAAGAAATCCTTTACAAATAAAATAGATTGCTTTCTTGTTTTTACGCTTCTCCGCTGCTAAAAAATACCAAAACAGGTAATTTTGTCGCCCTCCTGAGAACGCCGCCCTGTGCGGTGGCACACTTCGCACATGCTTTACGCCGGCCCTGGCATATGGAACTTACACAATCATCTCATTGCATTCAGGTGCTTGTTTTACATGTCAGGAAATTACTCCGATCCCTAAATTTAAGATAGCTTTGGATTTGAGTTTTTTAAATTTAGAAATTTGTTATTTTTCACAAAGAATGCGGAATCATATTGATTTCATCAGTTGAAATTTCTTATTGTGCTAATTAAAAAAAAAATTGAAAACGACAAACGAAAAAAAGTGGCGCAGAGAAAAAAAAGTAAGAAACTCATGCTAGAAGATACGTAGTATAATTATACTAGTAATCCGAATTTATTGGCGTAGAGTGAAAATCAGTTCGCTGCCCCGGTGGCGCAGTGGTCTAAGCGATGGCCTCTGATCATTCGTCCGAACGGGGTCAGGGTTCGAATCCCGGTGAGGCATGGATGTTGTGTTTGTCTTACGGCACTGGCTCTCTCCCTTCCCTGGAACCAGTGACCCTAAATTAGGGACGGGCGACTGCTTATAGCCCATTGAGTTGCTCACGGTAGTCGTTAAACCTCCAATCAAAAAAAAAAAAAAAAAAAAAGTTTTCCTAGCTTTCGCGCATTAACCAGATGGCTTTTTCAAGGAATGTTGACAAAAAATGTAACTGACTTCCTGTAAAATAACACAAAACCAAAGGAATTGATTTAATCTCTACAGACTGTGTCGAGCGCGGGAAGCTTAACTGTTTCAGTTGGGCAAACAGAAACAGCACCCGAATCCCTGGAGCACGTTGAATTTTCCTGCACATAAATTAAAAGCAAAGCCGAAGAGGTGGCAAATTTTACTCTGTTGAATTCGGAGCAGACTGATTTCGTAGGGCAAACCGAAATCACTGACGACAACCAAAATTATTTGAAGCACGCTGAATTAAATTCCAATTTTGCCAAGTACTTCGTTTTAGAGAGATCTAAGGTATTTAACCAAATCTCAAATTACAGTATTTGTACGCGAAGTACCAGCGGAAAAATCCTCGACAAGGACAACTTATTCTCGAGGCCGTGCTGAGTTGATTAGCTTTTTTAATGCGCATCTGATTCAACCCCTTACGGGATCGTTTTTTTTTCTTTTTCTTTCCTTTTTTGAGACCAAGGTTAACATTTTATAAAAAAAAGATGGTACAAAGAGACAGTGGCCGACTTATAATATGCAAAATAAGTCTTTTTCCTGCACAGTGTGCTTATCATACGCGGAAGCTAAAGAAGTAAATGCATTCGTTAAAGAAATTGTGACTAATGGATGCAAGAAAATACCGATTAACCAGCCTTTTTAGGGAGGGATGAGGGGGATAGTATGTTGCTTGTGGTATGCAACGGTAATCGAGTTTATACGTGGAAAGTACAGGTAATCGATGAAGGAACGGCATATTTAGAGTTGGTCACGCAGATGATTTTCACATTGGTCCGACGTTCCAGATTTGAATTTATTTACTTTTCTCGCAAGCTTTAGATGCTTATTTTTGTCCTATATTAACATAATTAATAATATATAATATATTTAGTGAAAATATATTTAAAGTAATAATATATTTAGTGTCTATATTAACATAATTAATAATATATGTGTGTGTGGGCCATTTAGTCGTATCCAGTCCAATCCTGCCTTTACAGTTCCAAGCCCAAACACGGAAGGGTCGGTGGATGGTAGGGAAAAAGCTGAAACTGTCTCGCCAGCCCCGCAGTACACAGCGACATAGAACGTTTACCTTTAGTGAGTCACTGCTTTGAAATCTGTTCGTCTTTCTGTAATTAGAGTTTGTGATAAGAGTGGAAATCATACGAGACAAAACTAAAACTATTTTGCTTCTCTCTATATATACATACAGGGATTGGAGAGAATAATGTGAACACCTAAGAAAAGAAGGTTTTACGTACCTAATAGGGTGTGGGACCACCTTTGCGTTCAAAACCGCCTGAATCCTCCTTGGAATAGACGCATACAAATCCTTAGTGGGATGTTACACCATTCTTCATGCAAAAGCTGCTTCAGGTCCTTGAGAAGATGCAGGAGGACGATAACGGGATCTTACTCTGTTTTCCAACACTGAAGACAACACGACGCCACTATCCCACGTAGATCGGGCCAGACACCACTGCAAGTGGTGTCGGCGATGGTCGCTGGACAGCGGTAGGTGGCGGAGTGGCCTCGAATGTAGTCCCCGTGCCACAAATCATCTGGCAACTGACCGGATGTCCACATCCGTACCTGTAGAAGACGCACCATGGCCACGGATAGTTGAGAGAGACGAATTAGGTTCGGATGGCCACTTCCGTACCTGTAGACGACGCAACATGTCCACGGATGGTTGAGAGCGACGAATTAGGTTCGGATGGCCACTTCCGTACCTGTAGACGACGCAACATGGCCACGGATGGTTGAGAGAGACGAAGTAGGTTCGGATGGCCACTTCCGTATCTGTAAACGATGCAACATGGCCACGGATGGTCGAGAGAGACGAATTAGGTTCGGATGGCCACCTCCGTACCTGAAGGCGATGAAACATGGCTACGGATGGTTGAGAGAGACGAATTAGGTTCGGATAGCCACTTCCGTACCTGTAGACGACGCAACATGGCCACGGATGGTTGAGAGACGAATTATGTTCGGATGGCCACTTCCGTACCTGTACACGACGCAACATGACCACGGATGGTTGGAGACGAATTAGGTTCGGATGGCCACTTCCGTACCTGTAGACGACGCAACATGGCCACGGATGGTTGAGAGAGACGAATTCGGTACGGACGGCCACTTCCGTACCTGTATACGACGCAACATGGCCACGGATGGTTGAGAGCGACGAATTCGGTTCAGTTCGTGCGGCTCTCTCAATCAATCGCCGCCCTCGGCCATCCACTGTCCGCGTACCACTGGGTTGTGTCCTTCTCGAGCCATTGGCGCCAACATGGTTCGATTGCCGTGTCAGTCCGATCCAAATGCCTGCCGATACGGCGACTTGACCAGCAGGCCTCCCTCAGCCCAGTTATATCCTGTTTGGATCCGACGTCGAGGCGTCCTTACAGTCCGTGAAGGTTAATGCAATCGCAAGTCACAATTGTCCCGGCGTGCGATCTTTGCTCTTGGATATACCCTCGTCGATGAGCGGTTCCCACGCGCTGTGGTGGGCCACTTGGGTCATTGATAGTTATAATCATTTGCATATTCGGCCCTAAGGTACTTGCATGCGAAGCTGCATTAGGATCCAACGACATTTTAGGGGTGCTTAGTTTCTTTTTGTGTTGTTTTTTTGCAAAGCGTACATTTTATATCATTTCCAATTTTCATTGAACTTATTTATAAGATAACCTAAGATATACTTACCTACAAGATTTACAAAGTCCAGTCAAAAAAATTACCACCTGTTACTATGAGATATGACCTCCTCCTGCCGCCAGTACCACAATATACCGCGTGGCATCAATTTAATAAGGCCTCTGAACATTTCTGCAGGAATTTTATGCCATGCAGACAACGGAGCTTCACGCAGATCAAGTATAATCGGTAATGAATCCGTACGTCGAACCTGTTGGTCAAAATAGTCCCACAAATGTTCAATGGGGTTGAGGTCCGGCGAGTAGTGGCTAGAGGATAAGCTAAAAAACACTGGAATTCTCCTTAAATCATACTTGCACACAATGCCGCCCCAGGGGCACAGTGGTCTAAGCGATGGCTTCTGATCATTCGCCCAACGGAGGGGTCTGGGTTCGAATCCCGAATAAGGCATGGTTGGTTGTCTTTCGGAGGTTTATTCGCCGAGTTCCTTGTTCATCTATGTACATTGCTGTCGTTGAAACACAGAATGTCTATACTGTATATGTATATCTGTCAACCAAGTCCAATATGTATGTAACTGTATGCGTCAAAAACAAGTCCAATAAAGAATTTTTTTTAAACCTTCAATTAAAAAAAATATATTTTCACACGAATAGCAACATGGCAACCCTGCTATTGGGGTAGACAGGCATCCTGAATGGGGAGGGGCACCTGATCCAACACAATGGTTAGGCAGCTTGAAGCGTTCATCGTGCGAGGCAGCTTGAAAGCGTTCAAGCTGCCTAACCATTAGATGAAAGTAAGTATATTTACATACACTTACTTTCATCTAATGGTTAGGCAGCTTGAAGCGTTCATCGTGCGATCGATGAGGATGATTGCTCCCAATGATTCCCAGAAAATACGTGCCCCATAAGAGCACACTGTCACCTCCTGCCTGTTTTTTCTCGAGCATCGTGTCGGGATGATTTTCAGTGGTGCTTCGCCGTACTCTTCATTGACCATCCACACGATGGAGCAGAAAAGGTGACTTTTTTTTCCACTGTTCGATGCTACAATGTCTCTTCCGAGATTCAAATTCACGACGTAATCGCCGTCTGGACGTCAGCTTGGGGTACCTTGATTGGACAGTGGCTCCGGAGACCCATGGAGAACAGAGTTCGTTGGAATGTGGTCAGCGATACACTCCTCGATGTACCGGCATTAAATGCTCTGGCCAGTTGTTCCACTGTGGCCAGTCTGTTGGATCGTACTAGTCCGGATAGCAGCTGCTGCCCACGGTCGTCAATACTCCCCCCGTGGGCGTCCACTGTTACCCAGTGTGTACTGCAGGTGTTACAAATTTCCTTCCAATCCTGGAACACTTTAACAAGTGCACCACGTCAACAGCCCACAACACCTGCCGTTTCTGTAATGCTACCATCCTTCAGTCGGTGGCAAACAATCATTCCTTTTCCAGACTCTGTTAAGTCACGTCCTTTTCCAATTTTTATGCGAAACTGCATTCCGTCCGTGAGTTCGTGTCCTTTTAAATGCCTTACATGATTTGTATATGTTGTTAAGCACGCCATCTGGCCACGTTTCCTTTTCACATCAGGGGGTGGTCATAATTTTTTGGCTAGACTGTGTATTTCCCAGTGGTGGTACTTAGTTTGAACAAATACTATTTTACTTTATAATTATTATTACATTTTACTTATAGTTATTACATATATTTACATACACTTACTTTCATCTAATTGTATTCCATATCTTAAGGTGGTTCCACCCAAAATCTCTGCCTTATGTTTCCAATGGTAAAACTTCTTAACATATTTTCTTCGCAATTAATGTATTCCCAAGGATGAAAATTTGCCCATCGATAAAACTGACTTTAAGCTATAGCATGAGATGCTTAATATTTGCCAAAACATAACCATAATTATATTAAAAATCAATCAATTTTCTTTGAGTAATGTTCAGACCTATTAATAGATGGCGCGACCTGTACATTGATGACATCAGTAGACAAACAAATGTTGGATTGCTTGATGATGTTTTAGCAAGTATTAAGTATCCCATGCCATAACAAAGTTTTTTCGATGTGCCAATTTTCATCCTTGGGAATACATTGATTGCAAAGAAAATATGTCAAGAAGTTTTACCATAAGAAACATAAGGCAGAGATTTTGGGTGGAACCACCTTAAGATGTGGTGCCAAACTTTAGCTTTTAACAAAGAACCACAACATAGTTTGAACACCTTTATTATACAGCTGTTATATAACTGGAAGTTAATACAGTGCCATGAAATATCACAGATGCAGAATAGTGTTAAACAATCCAATCAGGATTTTAAAACAATGGCATTGGAATAATAACAATTTCTAAACTAGCGAGGAAGACAAAAATGCAGGAATATAAGTTCTGCCAAAACCTATATCTAAACATTAACAAATATTTTTTTCAATTTTATACTGCCAACTCAAAAACAGTAACAAAAGATATGCTAATATGTGCATCTAGTTTGAAGTGTTATGGGAATCATCGGATTTACCAGCTGCATTGCTTCCATCAGGGTCCACATTCTGCAATAAAACAGTGCATGCAATTGATAAAAACGTACAATATTGATATGTTAAAGTTCATCATTTTCCATTCTACAATAATAAATTCAATTACTTCCTTGTAAGAACATGGCGAGTACTTTCCCCAGATAAAAGTTTTAAAAGTTAAATTCTAGGCATTTCGATAAATAGGGAAATATTGTGTAGACTCATGGTTACTCAAGCTTGCTCTCTCTCTCTAAATATCAACCTGTTTTCCCTCTCATCACCCAAGCAGGAATACAGTAGGAGTAACAATGCTTTCTTGTTGCTGACGGCTAACAGAAAACCCACTTAAGAAAGCATTTCAAAAGCACAGTGCAGGTCCAGATCATAATGCATTTCTTCTGTAACTTGAACACATTTGTAATGCTACTACATCACAAAAATTTTTTTTGAGAGAAATATACTTTGGGATGTTGCCTAAATTTCTATTCTAGAAAGCTTTAGTCTGAAAGAAGGCATCATTTATAAACTTCTACTATTCAATAAGTACCCACATCAACTTCTAAGGTTTATCAGCACTTATCACAATTTTCCTGTGGATGTCATATTCTACTCTAATATTCAAGCTATGCTCAAAAAAACCTTTGCTTGGCCTTTAATAACTAACCAAGAAGTAATTTATGATCTATTATCAATTGAAATATTCAAGAACTGATGGTAGTTCCACTACTGCTGGAGAACTACTGGCATTTCTTATTGCATTGTAATGAGGCAGGAGGTTCTTTCAAAATTATAGTTAGGCTGAACTATAAATGGAATAAGCATCTGGTATGATGTCCATGCTTTTGAAACAGTAGCAATCTTTGATACAAAGGGGACTATATTATACCTACAAGGGACCTTTGTGAGAACAAAGATCTCTTGCAGATGGAACTCTGTCTTAGCATCATCATTTTAGTGTACTCATTTGAATGAAAACTTTCTGCCATACTTTCCATTACATTATTCACAAACACTGCTTAGCAGTGCTTTTTTTTGTTTGGGTGTCTTGATTGGAGGTTTAATGACCATTGTGAGCAACTCAATCGGCTATAAGCAATCGCCCGCCCCTAATTTGGGGCCACTGGTTCCAGGGAAGGGAGAGAGCCGTAAGAAAAATAACATCCACACCTCACTGGGATTCAAACTCGCACCCTTCTCGGATGAACGGTTAGAAGTCAGTGCTTTGCGCTATGACAGTTATAACCCACTGCACCACCGGGGCAGTGCAGTAGGTTATAACTGTCTTCCACAAAACAAACTTTTCATTCACAATTCAAGTATGCAGCTGAGTGGCTTTATTAACAAAACATTTATGCTCAGGAGTCCATAGATGTTTCCTTTGGAATTTTCACATGAATTTCGCATAACAGTATAACTTTAAATATTAAGGCTTTTAGTTTTTTTTTAAAAACAAATTCACAATGGGGAAACATTTCAGACACAATGGGAAAGAGAACCTACTGCAGATGATTATACAGTGAAAATTGTTACTGTTTTAGCATGTCTGTAAAATGAATGATGAACAAAAAACCTGCACACTATTTAACATGATAGATGTAACGAACAGATGCTGCAATTCCCATAGTGAATGAGCTGGTGTGGTAAGGGAATGATGCAGAGCCAAACTACTTCATCTGAGCCACACTGTGCTGCAAAGACACAACGGTGAGAGTTGGTAAACCAGGTGCTGGACACCAACAAGACTGTGGTTGATGATGACGACAACGAACACATGTGAATTGGCATTCTTTTAAAAATGCCATAAAAAACTTACTTATACAGTGATTTTATAATATTACTTAGCAGCAAACTATACTGATCAAATAGTTCAATTACAATAAGCCATTCTGGGTTACTGTATGATCACTCCTAGAAGCACTGTTTTAAATTAAAAAGTAGATATTCAACCCTTGTGAATAAAAAAGCATACAATGAATTTTGAATCCAGTGAAGAGCAATGGAATCAGAGACAGCTGCGTTATGCAAATGTGGCGCTGTGGGCGGCCCTGTAAATGGAAACGACATGACATATGCAGTAATCCGACAATATAAGGAGTGATGCGACGGGAATCAGTAAGAGTCGGACGCAGTATGGGTAATACGAATGATCAAAGCGCATTTGATGGTGGGCAAATTGCCTGGGCCCGACGAATGGGTCACTCCACCTCGGAAGTCGTGCAGGCACTGGGATTTTAACGAGCCACTGTATCACGGGTGCACCGTGAGTACATCGAATCCGGTAAAACCATCCCTGCAAAGGGCGAACTGCCGTGGACAACAGCATGTGGATGAGCGGGGTCATCGTCGGCTAGCTTGCATTGTAACAGCGGATAGACGGGCCACAGTGCAAGAAATCACTCGGCAATTTAACGCTGATGCACAAAACGTGTAAGCAGCCACACCATCTCTTCTCTATAGGGTACAGAAGCCATCGTCCCACAAGGGTACTGCTGCTGACCGCACATCACAGGGTGCAAAGATTAGCATGGGCGCAGGAACATCACCACTGGACCCTAGACATGTGGGAAAATGTTGCCTGGACTGATGAGTTGAGATTCACGTTGGTATATGCGGATGGCAGGATACGAGTATGGCACAAACCACATGAAGCGATGGATCCTTCTTGCCAACAGAGTACTCTTCAAGCTGGTGAAGGTGGCATTCTCGTCTGGAGACTGTTTACGTGGACTGAAATGGTAACCCTGGTACGTGTGACATCGTCCCTCACAGCTCAAAGTTACCGGAATATCCTGGACGACCATTTGCTCCTGTTTGTGCGTCTTCAACATCCCACTGGGGACCTCATCTTGCAGCAAGACAATGCACCGTGCCATCGCTCCCGAATTGTATCCGAATGGTTGGATGAACACTCCACCGACGTGACCTCGCTTCCTTGGCCAGGTAGGTCACCTGACCTCAATCCCATCGAGAGAGATATTCGAGGCTCTGACCCTCCTCCATCAAATCTTCGTGAACTGTGGGAGCTTGTTCAGGGGTTGTGGATCCGTATGGCTGCCCAACGCTTCCGGTGTCTTGTAGAGTTGCTGCCATCATCAGGGCGAAAGGTGGTGCTACACGTTACTAGACAGGTATATCCAATTCAATTGATCTTCACTCAGTTTTACAATGGGTGTTCCAAAAGTTCTTGGACCAACCATGAAAGAATAGTGGTAGTTAGCAATTTTTTTGGATATAAAAGTACAGGTCTTCACATTCCTGGAAACCAGTTTTCGGCTTCATAGTTATATTAGCTATTTATTTATTTTGCAGGAGCCTAAGTGAACCATGGAAGAAAAGACGGAGAAGTGCTCAGAGCTGTGATGATGTTTCTGCATAAAAAAAGGGTTGAAGCCAAAAGATGTTCATTAAAATGTAGTGTTAACTCTAGAGGGAGTATGCCCCTTTGTACAATGCTTTAAAGAAGTGAGCAACAGAATTCAACAAAGGGAGAACAAGTGTGAAAAACGACACTCACACAGGCATACCTTCTGAGGAATCACTCAAGAAAACATGGTCAAGGTGCACTACAAGAAAGATGCTTGATGGTCAGGCAGATTATTGAGACACTGCATGCATTAAAAATAACACTTCATCACATTCTGGCAATGACAAAGGTTGCTGTGCATTGTGTCCCAAAACTTCTGACACCTGAGCTAAAACTGATGAAACAAAACACATTAA
The DNA here is from genome assembly GCA_039090855.1 of Macrothele yani. Classification (NCBI taxonomy): domain Eukaryota; kingdom Metazoa; phylum Arthropoda; class Arachnida; order Araneae; family Macrothelidae; genus Macrothele; species Macrothele yani. The sequence goes on from CM077011.1 coordinate 156,100,724, forward strand.
GAGCAATCTTACCCTATTTGGAGCCAATCCAGATGGGTTTCTGCAATGATTTTTAACAGTGGATGAAACATGTGCACACCACTTCTGAGATAGGCCAAGCCCAAAAGGGGCTCTGACTGTATAATATTTACAGTGGTTTGGGCTCAGGTTCTGAGAGAGAAACAGAATTTTCTTATTTGTTTGTTTCAAATGTGATTTTGTATGGTTTAGCACAAAAGACTTCTCTTACACTTTCCAGTTGGTAAAAAGAATTCTTCGGGAACTGGGTCAAGGCAGGGAGTGGGGACTTGGGAGGATAGTTTATTCCAGGCTTGGGTAGCAAATACCTTAGACCATGCATTAGTGGATTCTTACAGAGAAAGAAAAGCTTTTTGAAAAACCATAGATAGTAGATACCATGCCGGCAAAATTTTGCTAACCTCTACGCGGTAGCTCTCTGCTAATTCTGTGGAGCAATGTACATAAATTGCTGCACTGCCCGATCTTTCCCGGTAACGTGGCCCCTAAAGCATTTTAGGAAGAAACAGATGGTCAAAGAAAACCATGCAGCAATACTATAAAAACAGGTAGGTCCCTTCCCCACTCCACAGTTGAGAAAGACGTCAATTAATTGCAGGGGAAGAAGAGAGTGGAAGTCTGGAAGAGATTACTTTTTTAATGCCTAAACAGGTTAGTCATAGTTTTGTGGCCAGGGCTCTATCTTGTTTCAATATCAGCACTAATGCACACCACTATATTCCAGTCAGAACAATGGTGGCTCACTACCCAAAGAAGACAGACTGTCATTTAAACTAAAAGTCCCTATGAACCTGTATCTAACTACAAATATTAATTAGGTGGGACAGCTTTAATTCCAAAAACAGCCATGAATGGTTGGCAGTTAATTCACCATACAACCACCTTTTAATCATACAGGGATAATACTGTATGATTAAAATGGTATGCAGAACCACAAAGTTGAGCAGTCTCATATTTTTTGGAAACACTGTCAAGTATTATGATAGAAATATATACCTTTCCCCAGTCAATTAACTGTGAATGAAATTGCTCATACCTATCTAAAATATGATGTGTTATAGTGCTCAGAGATAGCATTTCCATGGCCCTTCTGCAAGATATATTAGGTGATCAATGAATCCCATGTCAGCACTGGGACATCACGATCACCTGAGCTTACACTATTTAATTTTCATCAGTGATGAGAAATTAATCTTCTTCTTCCTGGTTACTCAGTCCAAGGACTGGTTGTTCAGTAGATGTACTCTGTCTCTCCATTCCTCTCTATTCTCTGCCGTTCTATTCAAGTCAGAGTATGTCCTAGTATTGGTGTCTTGAAGTAACTGTGCCGCAAAACCATTCCTTGGTGGTCCTCTTTCTCTCTTGCCTTGAATTTTCCCTTCCAATACTTTCAGAATCAGGCCTCCATGGCACAATGTGAGTCCCATCCATAACATTCTTCTTCTTCTTTTTAACATCTTGATCAGATTCCTGGGTTCTCCCACTCTCTCCAGAACCTCCTCATTAGTCTTTCTATCGAGGTAGCTTATTCTGTCCATTCTTCCATAGCTCCACATCTCAAATGCCTCCAGCCTTTTCACTTCCCTCTTGGTAAATGTCCATGTCTCAGAACCATAGAGAGTTACTGGCCAAACATATGCCTTTAAAATTATCTTCCTCAGTTTTAGATCTATATTTTTGGCTGTCAGTAGTCTTTGATTCTCTCTAAAAGCTGTTTTTGCCATCCCCAGTATCATTTTAATTTCCTTTTTTACATCTCTCATCCTCAGTAATAATTTGACCCAAATAGCGAAATGATTTAACTTGTTTTTTTTTTTTGTTTTTTTTATTGGAGGTTTAACGACCACTGTGAGCAACTCAATGGGCTATAAGCAGTTGCCCATCCCTAATTTAGGGTCACTGGTTCCAGGGAAGGGAGAGAGCCAGTGCCGTAAGACAAACACAACATCTAGGCCTCACCGGGATTCGAACCCGAACCCCTTTCGGACGAATGATCAGAGGCCATCGCTTAGACCACTGCGCCACCAGGGCGGCATTTAACTTGTTCAATGCATTGTCCTTCAATTTCAAAGAAAGCCTGTTTTGGATCCTTCCCTATGACCATTAGTTTAGTCTTATTTTTATTTATCTTCATTCCATAGATATCCGAATATTATAGATGAAATTAAAAGTGAACTTTATGAAAATAATTTGTGCAATCTCAATGATCTGAATGAAGCTATCATTAACATTATGAGGAATATCTCCTACAATGAACTGGTACGAGTCTGCACCAGCAATATACAGAGCATTGATTATTACTTACAAGTCTGTGGGGACCACTTCCAGTAATTTCTGTAATGTATGTACAATCACTACCACCTAGTTCCAACATGTGGATATGAACTGCTCCTTCACCCTGTATATATTGGGGTGCTCAGAAAACTATTTCTGATATAAAAATGTACTTCTTAGAACCATGTAACAATCAATGCTTATATTCCCAAGTATATGCCATCAAGTTCAACAGTTTGTACTCATCTTTCTGCAGCACTGTACCATGCCACCTGCTTAGAGGCGAAGAGCTCTTGACATTCATGTTTGTTTTCCAAATCAGCAAAGTACCTCCACAGAGAATCACCATCACCAGAAATGTCTGGTAATTAGGAGGAGCGAAGTTGAGGCTGTCTGTATGGTTGATGTAGCAGGAGCCCAATTCCACCAAGTTCATGAAGCTTCAGCTAGGTCTGAAAGGCAGCGTGAGGATTGGCATTGTCCTGTTGAAGAAGCACCTACTTTCAGCTGATCTAGCAGGGTGATGTATCAGTCTGTCATACATTTGATCCAGCTGCTTGAAATACAGTTAGGCATTGGTAGCCTCTCTCTGGCCATCTGTAATCAGCTCAAAGTATATATATAACACCTTCATAATTCCACCTACAGAATGGCTTTTTTTTTTTTTTTTTTTGATTGAAAGTTTAATAACGACCACCGTGAGCAACTCAATGGGCTATAAGCAGTCGCCCGTCCCTAATTTAGGGTCACTGGTTCCAGGGAAAGGAGAGAGCCAGTGCCGTAAGACAAACACAACATCCATGCCTCACCGGGATTCGAACACTGACCCCTTTCGGACGAATGATCAGAGGCCATCACTTAGACCACTGCACCACCGGGGCGGCGGCCTTTTTCTTGAAAGGGTAGTGTTTGAGAACAAGGTAAAGCTGTTTCACCTGGGCACAACCAGTGGTCAGAGGTGTCTGGATTATGCAAGTAGATTTACTTCTCATCCCCAATAAATATGCACTTGATGAGCTGAGAGTAATGCAGATTTTTAAGCAGTTTTTCCATATAGACCTTCATGTGTTGTTGAGACTGAGCTGGGGTCAATTCATGTGGAACCTCACGCCATGATCAGCTAACCTTTTTGAGCTTGTGCAAGTGGTTTGCGATGGTGAATTTGAAAACTTCCAGTCTGGCTAACAATTTCTGGGGGCAGGTTGCTGGATTTGCTTCAACAGACATGTGTAGGGCGTCCAAATCTACCAGAGAGCTAATGTCACTATTCACAAAGTTGTTGAGCCAGATTGGTGCTGAATGACTGCCGCTGTAAATCCTTGCATCTAGCAACGGAACAACAGAACCAACACTTCAAAATTTCATGGCCATTTTGTACAATGTGATAAACATTCAGTGAACATTTCAAAGTATGTGTACCATACATTATCGAGCTCCCCAGCCAATATACTTTTATTCATTTCTAAAAACAAATTCTTTGATATCAGTCATCTTGTCATTCTTAAAAAGAATGTATTCGATATCATACATTTTATAAGATATGCAACACTGATAACCTATAGCCCTGAAACTATACAAATTAGCAACACAGAAGAAAACAATATGCAAAAATGAAATTTTTCCTAAATACAATATATTTGTTCACTTTACATAACAAATAAATTTTATTCTGCACAATTCAGGTCAAATTTTTATATCGATTGCAAAATTGCATAACTAAAACAAACTTTTTTCTCAGCTTATAGTATTAAGACACTGGCAGTTCTGTTCAGTAGAAACAGTTAATGCTAAAAAAGAAAAAGAAAAAGCTTATATTGAAGTGAATTATTTCAAGCTCTTTTTCCCCCCTCAAGATTTCATGATCTAGATTTTGACATCTTGTGCTTTGGAAAGTACCATTAAAAGAAAAAAAAAAAAAACCCTTATGCTGCCTGAAAGTCATGAAAGCACTACACTACCTTACCATAAATTACAGGATAGATAATCTGTTAAGAATGACGACTGACATTGAAGGCATTTTTTCTAAGAATGTGCCACATAAATGTATTAACAATTTTCATCAGATGATTTCAGAAAATTTGATAGCCATGCCTGTTTATGTCACCGAAGAGAAATAGTTCACTGACATGAAAAAATTCATGTCAGCATACAACAAAATTGACCATTTAGTTAACTTCACTGGAGACAAACTCAAAATCCATAGTGTCAAAATGTACACAGGCTCTACCAAAATGTTCTAAACATGGAATTGAGTTTTGTCTTCTTTTTCCATATGTCAGTTTCTTATTCTAAGCTTATTTAACAAAAACCAAACTTATGAAAATTGGTCAACATTTTTGTCATCAACAGCAAAATTATCAGATCAAATGAAATTGATAAAAAGAATTTGGATTTGAAGACTTGAAGTAGAAATTTAGTATCTTCAGAAAAATGCTAGACTTTTTAGGATAGAAAATGACGCAGTCCTATTTTTTAAATTTATTTTTTGCATTTCTCAGTTAAATCCACTTTGCAGTTATGTGATGTTAATCTTCAGTACTAATGCACAGCAGTATATGATAGCTTAGATATGTTAATTTCATCCAGTAGAGCATTAACTGATATTAATATCCTGTAGTAAAATATAATACGTGGTTGTCTGGGATAAAAACTACCAATAAGAAATCCTTGTAAATCAGTGCAAAACATAAATACAAAAATGTTATTTGCAGTAGCAGAAAGAGGAGATTAACAAGTTTCGTTGGGCATCAATAAATCTCCACATGTGAACACTTTGTGGCACGACAGATAGCCAGATGCTATTTGAACAACTCCCGCCATGTGTTTTCTAGCGCCTGTGATGTGACATTTTCATAAGCAATGATGATCCTCCAACCCAAATCCACTAAATCATTTACCGCAGTTTGGTAGCAACGTCTTTGATATGACCTCCATAAAAAGAAATCAAGATGGGTAAGATCTGGAGATCTGGAAGGCCATAGCACAAGTCCACCACGCTTGATCCAATGTCCAGAAAAACATCCATCCAAATGAGCCCTGACATGCATTGCATAATGAGAGACATGCATTGCATAATCCATCTTGTTGGAAAAAGAATCCATCTGATATCCGTGGTATGGCATAAATTTTCAGTATATCTAAGTAAGCATCTGCAGTGATAGTCGTTTTAATGAAAACGGATGGGCAGATACATAATTTCATGCACACTGAGATCACACCAAAAGTTCACTTTCGGGCTGTCTCGTTGCAGCTCTCTGTATGCCGTTTATCAACTCTCCATATCTTGCAGTTGTATCTGTTGACTGCCCCTGAAATGTGCACTCACTGCTGAAAATCACCTTCTCAAGAAAGTCATTGTCACTATCAATCTTTCACAGCATGTTAGAAGCAAACTGGTATCTTAAGGGCATGTCATTTGGCTTTAACTTCTGCAGTAACAGAAGTTTGTATGCACAAAGACAGTAAATTGCTATTCAAAAGAATTTGCATAGAAGATTTTGCTATACAGAGTGTTTTGGACAAATTACACTCTGTATACAAGTGAAAGGTAGAGATGTGCAATGTGTTTTCAACTTAAAACAAGTGGGTAATAGTACACTTGCTATTATATCCTTCTACACATATTATCTATTCCATCTGTTTTGCTACCAGAAGAATAAAGAAGTTTTAAAAGATCATCAATATTTTTTTATCTTTTTAAAATGACTACTGTTTTGAATAGCTGCATTCCTGACATCAGTTACTGCCATTAACAGCAACAGGTGTGTAAAAAAATAACACATATTGATGACAAACTTGAGCACTTCACCGCTGACCAGCTGTGGACAGGTGAGACACCACGTTTGGAATTATACAATAGTAACTGCTGTTCTGTAACCTTCAGAAAAAACACATTGTAAACACATTAAAGCTTCATCTTTCATTTGTATAATTTGAAATGCACATTCTACCAAACAAAATTAAGTAGGAAGACTTTGCTGAAATTCTGACTGCCATTGTTATATTTGCAGTCAAAGTCAACAATTCAAAATTTTCTTAAAACCCTTCAGAAACAATGGACATTAACAAATATCAATGTGTTTCATTGGTCAATTAGGGCCAAAGAAAAATGCAGATTAGGAAGACTTGCTAATAGGAAATAAACACAATCTCTTAACAGAGAATCAAACAAATGTAAAATAGTGTATTGAAACATAAAATTATGCATCCACAGAACACATCACCTGTCACCAGAGCTGAAAGTGTACAAGACCCTATCCGAAACAAGTACAAAACAAAATAAAAAAACAGTAGTTATATTAAATGAAAGTGGCTATATTTATTTACATTTGTTTTGCTCTGCAAGATGGCTAATGCTTATATTTATTGCCATAAAAAGGCCTGGAATTTTTGTGCATTGATTATAACACACACACAAGCTGTAAGGACTTTCGTATTAGTAGTGACATAAATCATTCCTTCTTGAGAGTTCATTCACCATTCGTGCACAAAAAGTAATTCACGAACAATCACTTAAGCGAATGACCATTCAATTTCCACACTATCACTACGCTCACTGAGAAAATCATTTGTTGCTGGATCTTGTGTTTATGACCAAGGCACTTTCATGGCCACAGCTCTTTTTGATAAACTGCCCAAAAGAGTATGAGTTATTAACCACTCATAACAAATGTTTTGTCATAAGCCAATTCTAGCACATCATTCAAATGAATAGCATTCCGTATCACTCCCATTCTTAAGTTTGACCATTACCTCCTAGTTGACGGCTCACTAACATAACCGATGACACTTATTAATTCTTGATATTACTTTTCTCATATAGAAATCAAGGTAATTGCCTTCCATGCACGATCTTGACATCGAAAGCAACTTCCTTGATTAATATATGACTATTTCTGCACGAATTTGGATATCCTCATTACTTTTATCATTAGAAATTTGTTTCTGAACCTATGGGGGTTGAATAAAGCTAAACATGCTGCAACTTCAATTAGTGTTGCAGTAATGGTGTATTGAATTTACAGCAGTGTAAGCAAACCAGAGAGTCATCTGTTGTGAACAAATCATTCATGAGTGGTTCATCACTATTTCTCGAAGTCTTTGCGTGTAAAAAAAAAAACAAAAAAAAACCTCAGTTATTAATCAAAACTTCTATCATGGAAATTTTACTAGGAATTTTTTTAAATTTTCATTGCAAATTTTGAGAGAAAACTTTTCTCCTTCAGGCTGTCTTTTGTTGTCATTCCCCCTCCCCGTCACTATCGTGGTTACGGTTAACCTTAACAGTTATGGTTATTTTTCACCAAATCTTGCCAGATGTTAAGCAGGGATAATGCTCTGCAGTCATTGATTATGGAACTCTGATTTTTTTTTTTTTTTTTTTTTTTCAATTTCTATTCCTTTTTTTAAGTTGAGAAAAATCAGAATACCATTCATCAATGATTTCAGATGATTATCCTTGCTTAACATCTGGCAGGATTTGGTGAAAAATAACCATAACTGTCAAGGTTAACCATAACCATGATAATGACGGGAAAAAGTGACAACAAAAGACAGCCCGAAGAAGAGTTTTCTCGAAAATTCGCAATAAAAAACAAAACAAAAATTCCTAGTAAAAATTCCAGTAATAGAAGTTTTGATTAGTAATTGAATTAAGAAACTGGGAAGCCAATTTTCAACATGAGCTTTATTAAAAAAAAAGAAAAAAACAACTCATTTTGTGAATTCTAAATGTGTTTACCAGTTTTCTTATGCCTGCTGTTTCAAATGGCAGCAACTGACACCATAGGTGAATCCAATCAAAGCAACAGTCATGAGAAAAAGAAACTGATTCAATGACACTTGAGACCAAACCTTCCAAATAAATCTTGACAGCAGCAAACAAGAACAACACATTCACTGCAAAAGGCCTCATAATGAACAGAAATAATATTCTAAATGTGGCACAAACCTCTTAGCCCTTAGAGCAAGTTTTCTGTGCGTGTTACCTACCAAAATTAAGTGATAAAGATATTTCAATAAGTCCTGAAAATTGCACATGTAGTGTGTGTCAGCATTCTAAAAATTGGCTCAGAATCACATACAGCATTCTTTATTTCTTGGTAAACTTCGAGTTTATTGAGAATGACTTTAACATGTATCTAGAATCAGTTGTCTTTACAAAATCAACATTTCAGGGTACAAAGTAAACTCTTCCAAAATTTAGTCTGAATAAGATTTTCACTTTAGAGTTACTGGGTTTATCCAGCAGTCAATAAATCCCTGGGTTCCTCCTCTCACATTATCAGAGCATTTTAACATGCTTGCCAACACCCCTGCACTACATGCATTGTCAAATGTATTATTACTCTGCAGCTGTAGATTCCAACTACATTTTTATGCAGATGAATAAGAAAAAATAATCAATGAAGGAATGCCAAAATTCACATTATTTATGAGAATAGCTCGCATTTTTTTGTTTGTTTGTTGATATTACACTGAAGTGCCAAAATTTATGGGATAGCAGTATGCAAATTTTTAACTGGCACAACTGTCGTAAAAAGACTTCGATGAACACCACGATTTTTATAAGTTGCGATGTGTAATCTCGTGAGTCAAGCTGAACAACCGCCAGTAGGATTATGGCGAACCGATGTGAATTATTGGAGTTTAAATGAGGCACGGGTGGGGGAGCCAGACTGATGTGACATTCAATTTCCGAAGTCGTGCGAACATTCAACATTACTTGATCCATGGAGTCGTGTGTACCGAGAATACCTCGTGGAAGGCTTTACACTCACCGTGGACAGCGCAGTGGCCGACCACGGGTGCTGAATGACCGTGACCAGCGGAGTCTTACTAGGATTGTCTATGCTACCACACAAGTGACATTGGCTCAAATAACATCCACATTCAATGCAGGAGGTAGCAGAGACATATCCATCAGGTCAATGCAATGTAATACAGCATTCATGGGGTATGGGAGCTGAAAACACACCAGAGTTCCTTTGTTAACACCATGACATCGGACACAGTGCCTCACCTGTGCTCGTGAATATGGTAATTGGACCCTGGAAGACTGGCAATGTAGCGTGGTCAGATAGGTTATGCTACCAGTTGTAATGAGCTGATGGTAGGGTTCGGGTGTGGTGCAGACCCCACGAGGCCATAGACCCAAGCTGTCAACAAGGCACTGGGCAAACTGGTGGTGGTTCCATACATGTGTGGTGTTGTCTTTATGTGGCACGGTTTGGGTCCTCTGGTACTCGCAAACACATCACTAACTGGCAATCACTTTGTTGCTCTGCTGGGTGACCATTTGCAGCCCTTCATGGACTTTGTGTAACCCAACAACAATGGGATTTTCCAGAGAGACAATGCACCATGTTATTGGGCTCAAGTTGCCCGAAATTGGTTTGAGAAGCATCCTGGACAGTTTCGACAGATGGTGTAGCCACCATGTTCGCCCGACATGAACCCAATAGAGCACTTATGGGATGTGGTGGAAAGGTCTACTAGCATCCAAGATCCTGCACCTACAAATACCAGGGAACTGTGGGCAGCTGTTCAAATGGCATGGCTTAACATCTCTTCAGAAGTCTTTAGGTCACTTGTGGAATCGATGCCATGTCGAGTTGCTGCACTTCGCTGGGGTAGAGGAGGTCCTATACAATACTAGATATGTGCCCCATGACTTTTGGCACTTTAGTGTAATTTCCCACCAGTGGATATTGTCAGTTAAGATAACAATCATAGAGATTATCACAGGGAATCTTTTCTATCATGAAAACCTATAGTGGGGAATTTTTTACATTACCTTTCTTTTCTGCTAATGATAGTGTTTTGTGCTGGGTCATGTAACAGGATCATGTCAGTTATGACATCTATTTTGGAACAAGAGAAAGAAAAGATGAAAAAGAAATGTGTAGAGAGACATGATAGTAGTTAAACTATCGAGTTTTTATTCAAGCTTTTCATCCTGACTTTTTTGCAGTGTACTGTTTCACAACGAACTGTCTTGGGGCTCAATGTTTCTTTCCCTAAAGAAGAACATCTAAACATTTTGATTGAAATACACTGACTAAACCCGATATCTTACATTTTTACAAGCTCATATTTCCATTTACGAAGTGTAATTTTTGCACAAAAAATACAAAAACAATTTAGTAATAAAAGAAAAATCTTCAGAATTGTTAGAAATCAGTTTTTTTTCTCCAAGTTGAAAAAAACAAACTGATTTTTCAGCTGTTCATTTCCCTATATTCATTGATATTTTAATTAATTATTTAAACAACACATTTTCAAAATATTCCACAGGAAGGACATGTATGAACCCAAGTAAGTATTCAGGGCATTTTATACAGCATAGTTTTTAAATGCTTAAATTAGTTAGGGAAAAGTCAAGTCATTTTCAAAATTGCTGTTTCTAAATGAAAAGAATGGAAACTTTGGCCAATGAGATTAAGTACCATTGGGCAAGTAATACTTGGTACTATCTGACAAGAAAAAAGAACAATTGTTGATGTGGCATTCTTCTCAGTAATAAACCCTAAGTCCTCAAAAATGGACTTTTTTTCTTTAGGGAACAACTCAACACACTCTCTACATGACTCCACTGACAGCTAATTTAGTTGCACCAAAGATCACTACTTCAGCAGTTGGGTATCAGCTCATGGGCATGTAAAGAGTATCAAATGTTTTCATATATCAAATTACTTCCTACAGAAGCAGCAACAGAATTATTTCAGTAAATTTGATCTAAAATATAGGATCTGCATGCATTATAAAAAAATGATGGTTCAAAAAGGATATACTTCAGTCACTAATAGTTAAGTCACCATCAACTATGAACTTTTGATTTATTAACACCTGTCAAAGGGATACCCCACAAAAATTTACAATCATCATGAAATCTTATTCGATGAACATCTGAGAACATAATGTTCAATATTGTAACAAAATAAATAAATAAATAAATAAATGTGGTGCAGGTTAAAATCTTATGACAGCCCAGATAGCTTAACAACCAAAGTGTGTGTTTTGGTTGTGATTTAGGAATAGTATTAGTTCAGACCTTTTTCATTGCTACACCAATGTTCAAAGTATACAGATTTTGGTGAACTAGAATAAAAAATGTGAATAAATTTTACCCAGAATCACACTTTTCCTCCTTAATTCATACAGCCCACCCCTTGACCCCAAGAAAAACATTTAATGCAGTGACATTGACTTCGAATAACCAAAGTTTAATAATTCATACAAATCATTTTCCCTCAGAACCTGAAAAGCAGTATTCTGCTTTATTCTTTAAACCAAAAGTTTCAGCTAAATAACAACCACAGTTTAAAAATAAATATCGATCTTTTGCTTAAAAAGAATACACCTCACAGCTGAAGAAAGTAGTGATTTATTATAAACTATGAAAATATTCAATGACCCTTGTTCGATAATGATTTTGCCCCAGCTAAAGACAATAAGTCTCATGAGATCTATGAAAGTACTATTGGCCTATTTTCTGAACACCTTAACTGTTAAGTTAATAAAATAAAACTTATGTGTGCATACATATACAAAAATATGAAAAAAAAAAAAAACTACTCTACAATAAATGGCATTTTACACCAATAACTGACTCCTCAAAAAACAAACAGCACATAAGACAGGTTATAAGAATTTATTGTTTGACCTTTAAGTGAGATTCAACAGCTTAAATAAACAAACTGATAATATTTAATGCTAGTGCTGGTTAGAAAAGTGGTGGCACATGGATTTCATATATATATGTTACAGTTCAAAATAAATACTTTTTTTACATTCCTTGTGTGGAAAAAGCACACTGAAAATTACAATCAATATTGGGAGCTACACAAGATATAACAACACACATGCGTTTGAGTTTGAATATTAAAATGATAAACTAGGTTTTTGAAGACTAAATGACGGCATAACAAATGATGCCAATAATTATCACCTAAGATATATACAATAAAGAAAGATGAAGTGCAGTTGACAAATCAAGGGATGGGATTCCTTTCTGGAATGGTCGGAGTAGTGGCAGCAGATGAAAATCCAGATCTTCTATCTGAGCTATTAAGGGCTTCCTCAAAGCTGTACAGGCTAGTACTTCTAGTGCTAGCCACCCTGGACTGTGCACGGGTACAATACATTATTATGCTCATAATAAATCAAGAGACATTTTAACTCAATATCTACATGACTTAGTTCAAATTTCAAGAGAGGCTTTAAAGAGGAAAGGAAATACTTGAGCATGCAGCATGCACATAAGCAGATAAGAAAACTTCTCAAACTAGCAAGGTAATTCAATATTGTGTAACATGAAAATTTCTGCAGACATGCTAAAAACATTACTTATGATCTGTTCCTTTTGATTAGTTGAGCCCTATTTCCATTGCAGCAATATATCACAATCAATTTTACAGTAGCCCAGATTTGAATGAGATCTTTAAGCCTCTTGACAGGAGAATTATTTTATAGCAAGGAAAATAACTGTCTAACAAGATTTGAAAATGTGTCAGAACCTAATAGATTACTGCTACACATTTCCCTTGGAGTTAACATGAACTGTCAAAGAAAAAACAAAACATTGGCAATAATCTTTTCTGATCTTAAATCCCAGCTTAACACCCATGTGTTAATAGATTGCTACCACATTCTTTGAGTATCTATCTCAAATACAAATGGTTGATATAAATCTCAGTTTATTAGAATATTGTTTGCATTAACTGAAAAAAAAAGTGCTTTAAAACTCTATGCACATTGAAAGGCAGGAGTATTCAGTATGATTTCGGAGACAGTCCCATATCATATCCAAAGTAAAAACAAAAGTCATGAAAGTACTAGTTTTTAAAATATACTCGCTTGAAACCACATGCGATGTGAAAGTCATTGTAAAAATGCCACTTAGGACGATTTCCACATTGCATATGGTTTCAAGTGAGTACATTTTTCAAACTAGTATTTTCATGACTTTTGTTTCTACTTTGGATATGGTATGGGACTGTCTCCAAACTCATACTGAATAATCCTGCCTTTCAACGTGCATAGAGTTTAAAAGCATTTCTTTCAGTTAATGAAAATTATATTTACACTTTAGCACCTTTTTTTTTTGTTTGTTAGTGGTATAACATAGGATATTCCACTATCAATTTTTTGAGCTTTCAATTTACTAGAATCACAAGTTTAAACTCCTCCTAAAATGGCAAATGCATTGATGTCTACAACAGACTTGCTTAACAAAAATGGAAACAAGCTACATGCAGTTAACAGTAATCTTCAATGCATGCCATACTCATCTTGTTTAAATTCAATATCCTTACTAGCACATCCATATTTCACTGAATGGGGAAAACACCAATCAGTCAAGAGTAATGTTTTCATAACAGTAAAATGAAAATTTTGGTTTAAATTTTTATTGCCACTTGCATATCTCAAAAATGCTACACTGTTACTATCCTTGTTTGGAAGTGTGAGATATTATAAAAATTTGAAATATGAAAAAATCATGCTTCAAGAGGTTTGAAGTGAATAAAGAGTTTTTGCATATTATGATACTTGGAAATACTAACAGGAAAAGTAATACTATCCTCATTATTTCGTTTTAATAGTGAAGTCTGGTAATTTTCCAGTTGTCAGCATACATGTATTATAAAATTTTCATAAAGTTATAATGCAATCCCAACAGGTATAGTGATCAATTATCAAAGTTACCAATTGAAATCCATAGGCTCAGAACTCAGGCTACTCAGAATGTTTTTTTACAAAAACCTATTTAAAATACTTATATTCATTTATACCATAAAAAAGTCATTTTGGTGGACTTCATTTTTCATTCTCATGATTATCCTGATCATAAAAAGATGATCAAAACTGGCTTCATGATCAATACAACCTGGATTTCAATTCAAAGCTAGGCAAATGTGGTGTGCTCATCCAATTATTGTGATTATCTATTTCCCTACAGTTAAAAGCCTTGGATTATGACAAGACCCACAAAACTACTAAAAGAAAGGATAAACAGAAACTATCTCAATTACTAATCTAAAGCAAATATTATGGGAATTTTACTAGGAAATTTTTTCATTAATAGCAAATTTTCGGAGAAAACTCTTCTCCTTCTTCAGGCTGTCTTGTTGTTGTCACTTTTTCCTGTCACTATCAGGGTTACGGTTTACCTTGACGGTTTAGGTTATTTTTCAACAAATCCTGCCAGATGTTAGACAGGGAAAATCCTTTGCAGTCATTGATGATGGAATTTTGATTTTTCTCAATCTCTATTCCTTCTTTCAGCTTTCTTTTTTGAAAATTGCTTTGGAAACTAATGACTTTAAGGGAATTCCAATCCATGCTGTGCCCAGTTTCTCTAACATGCCTATCTAATCCAGACTTGTTGGAGCAATTTTTTATAGCTGCTTTATGCTCAGCTATACGAGTTTCTAGTCTGCGACCTGTTTCACCTATGTAAGATAGTCCACAACTACAATTTACTTCATAGACTACTCCTTGCATTTTTAAAATATTTTCTTCTCTTTGAACTATTTTAGGGAAAATTTTTTTAACTTTGTTCTCTAAACTTGGAGCTAGCCTAATATTGTACTTCTTACTAATTCTCTTTAAAGACTCAAATAAACCTTTGTGATAAGAAATTTTTCTAGTGAATTTTACTTGTTGCTTTTGTGGGTTCTTCTTACCATTAAAATTCAGAAGCTTCTCAATTTCTTCTTTAGGATAGTTATTCTCAGCAAGTATGTCCTTAAGCTCTTCTTTATGGGCTTCTTTTTTATCTGTAGTTGAAACTATTTTATTAATTTTTTCTAAAAACTGACTTGCTACATTTTTCTTAATAGAAACTGGATGATAGGAATTGAAATCCAGTAGTCTTTTAGTATTCATTGGTTTTTTATACCAACTAGTGAGGAATTTTTCATCTTCATAATAGATAGTAATATCTAAGAAGTTTATTCTTCTTTCTTTTTGAAGTTCAATAGTGAACTTAAGGGAATCATCTAATTCATTGAATGAGTCTAGAATTCTTTCTGGAACAATTTCTGTGCTATCTATTATAAATAAGATGTCATCCATGTATCTGCTATATAAGCAGAAGTATGTGGGTTGTACTAGTATCTTTTCTTCTAGTTTTCCCACATAATAGTTAGCTAAGAGTGGGGAGCCCATAGCTAGCCCCGATTTTTGAATGAAAAAAGTTTTCCCAAATTGAAAGTAGTTGTTCTGCAAAGAGAAAGTAAGCATTTCAAAAATTCCAACTAATATGTTTTTTTCTTTTTTGTGAAAAACTATTAGGTCTGCCAAGTCTTCCGCTATAAAGTCTATAAGTTGATCTATATTAATGTGAGTATACATAGACACTATGTCTAAACTACCCATAATAGGTGAATCTAATTTAGGAAGAAGTTCTAGTTTTTCTTTTAGCTGCATTGAGTTTTTAATCATGTTAGGTGGCTCTTTTAAAAGATTCTGAAGGTGTGACTTTAAAAAATAGTTTAGATTTGAAAGAATAGAGTTTTTTGAGTCTATTATTGGTCTAATTGGTTGGTGTTCTTTATGCATTTTGACTATTCCATATATTTGAGGTAATCTGAACTGTAATTTTGAGTATACTCACATTAATATAGATCAACTTATAGACTTTATAGCGGAAGACTTGGCAGACCTAATAGTTTTTCACAAAAAAGAAAAAAACATATTAGTTGGAATTTTTGAAATGCTTACTTTCTCTTTGCAGAACAACTACTTTCAATTTGGGAAAACTTTTTCATTCAAAAATCGGGGCTAGCTATGGGCTCCCCACTCTCCCCACTCTTAGCTAACTATTACGTGGGAAAACTAGAAGAAAAGATACTAGTACAACCCACATACTTCTGCTTATATAGCAGATACATGGATGGCATCTTATTTATAATAGATAGCACAGAAATTGTTCCAGAAAGAATTCTAGACTCATTCAATGAATTAGATGATTCCCTTAAGTTCACTATTGAACTTCAAAAAGAAAGAAGAATAAACTCTTTAGATATTACTATCTATTATGAAGATGAAAAATTCCTCACTAGTTGGTATAAAAAACCAATGAATACTAAAAGACTACTGGATTTCAATTCCTATCATCCAGTTTCTATTAAGAAAAATGTAGCAAGTCAGTTTTTAGAAAAAATTAATAAAATAGTTTCAACAACAGATAAAAAAGAAGCCCATAAAGAAGAGCTTAAGGACATACTTGCTGAGAATAACTATCCTAAAGAAGAAATTGAGAAGCTTCTGAATTTTAATGGTACGAAGAACCCACAAAAGCAACAAGTAAAATTCACTAGAAAAATTTCTTATCACAAAATTTTATTTGAGTCTTTAAAGAGAATTAGTAAGAAGTACAATATTAGGCTAGCTCCAAGTTTAGAGAACAAAGTTAAAAAAATGTTCCCTAAAATAGTTCAAAGAGAAGAAAATATTTTAAAAATGCAAGGAGTAGTCTATGAAGTAAATTGTAGTTGTGGACTATCTTACATAGGTGAAACAGGTCGCAGACTAGAAACTCGTATAGCTGAGCATAAAGCAGCTATAAAAAATTGCTCCAACAAGTCTGGATTAGATAGGCATGTTAGAGAAACTGGGCACAGCATGGATTGGAATTCCCTTAAAGTCATTAGTTTCCAAAGCAATTTTCAAAAAGAAAGCTGAAAGAAGGAATAGAGATTGAGAAAAATCAAAATTCCATCATCAATGACTGCAAAGGATTTTCCCTGTCTAACATCTGGCAGGATTTGTTGAAAAATAACCTAAACCGTCAAGGTTAACCGTAACCGTCAAGGTAAACCGTAACCCTGATAGTGACAGGAAAAAGTGACAACAACAAGACAGCCTGAAGAAGGAGAAGAGTTTTCTCCGAAAATTTGCTATTAATGAAAAAATTTCCTAGTAAAATTCCCATATTTGCTTTAGATTAGTAATTGAATTAAGAAACTAGGAAGTCATTTCTCAACATGAGCTTTATTCAAAGAAACTATCTTTCCAGTATTGTGCCTTCTATTTAACTGATCCTGTAAACTGTTGATAAGAAGAGCAGAAAGAGCTTGTGTTGCAGCATGACAAAAATGAAACTACATTCTGCATTTCAGTACAACTTAAAACCATTTTAAAACATTTAATCAAAAGTGATATACAGTGCATGTAGTAAAGTGGCCATACAAGTACAACCCTCATTTATGAAACCAAAACACCCAAATTTTAGTATGGAATATAATTTTGAAGAAGCAATTACTATTTTCATCTTATTTCAATCTGTTTTATTTGCAAATTAGAGTGATATCACAACTTCTTAATATTCTAGTTGAAGGAATGGCTATGTTAGTTTTTCTTCTTAACTTTTCTTCTTCCACCCTTAATTTTGACATTATTTCGTTGAAGAAACAGATGTGTTTTTTTACTCCCATATAATACTTCTTTCATCAATTCTGATTACCTCTTTTCTTTTTAACATTTAATTACTTCCAAAAAAAGAGTAAACATTTATCAGCTTCATTTTTTACTTCTGTATGGGCTTTGAAGAAGCACTGACCTCTTTCCACTTCTTGCTATTGAGCAGATTTTCTTACATTAAGCAATGCTTGGGCAAAAACAGGATTGGCACCTTTGGGGAGTCAAAATGTTCCAAGAACATCACAGCAGAAATATACAGGGTGCGTACGGTATTTGAGGACACTCTGCAGATAGTAGGACAAATGACCGTATAGGACAAACAACATATTTTATTCATACAAAATGCAGTACACAGATGCAGTAATGATCGGAGAACAGGTTTATTCAATGTAACCGCCATTAGCCGCAATGACGGCTTCAATGCGAGACCGAAAGCGTCGACACGCCCGAATTACATGGTCCTTCAGGATGTTGGACATTACTCGGCTAATTGCGGCCTTTACTGAACCAATGGTTTTGTGGGGATGTTGATTAGCTTCCCGTTCAACAACACCCCATGTGTAATAGTCCAGGGGGACTGAGATCTGGCGAGTAAGGTGGCCATAAGTTGGGTGTGATGTGATCATGCAGATGGGTTGCCATCCAGTCTTGTGTTGTCAGAGCTTTATGTGCAGGTGCAGAGTCCTGCTGAAAGACATACGGCCTTGCATTGCGTACGCTGTCTATCCAGGGCTTCACAACTGTTTCCAGCACCTCAATGTAGCCAGCAGCATTCACCCGAAGGCCCTGTGGGAAGAAGTGAGGTGGCATGACATGGCCTTCACTACTCACCACCCCTAAAACCATCACAGTTGCGGGAAACTTGGTGTGCATAACACATGGGACATCGGAAGGATCCGCACATAACCATTTGTCATTTCTCCGGTTCACCTTTTGGTCCTGGTCGAAGTTTTTTTCATTGGAGAAAAACCAGAGCAAGCCAGGCTCCTCTGGATGTTTCACCTTGTTCAGCAATCACTTTGCTCAAAGCAGTTGTTGTTCTTCTGTCTTTGCCGACATGAACTGCCCTTTCCTCCGCATGTACGACTGATAACGAATGTCCTCATATACCACAGTGCGGATTGTGCCCTCAGAAAATTGGAGATCTTGGACAATAGCTCTGATGGACATACCGGGGTTTGCATCGATAATGTCTTGGACCTGCTGTACGAATTGTGGTGTTCTCATACAGTCTGAACGCTGTGAGTGCTTTTTGCGCTTCGCTACAGGTGACACATGTCTGCCAGAGGCTTCCAACTCCTTCCGAACCTTGTTCACCAACGATCTGACGACTTTAAAAAATTGTGCAATCTCAACATCGCTGTGCTGTGCGTGTAGCGCAACGATCACAGCGTGTCTTTTCATTTCTTGCGTTAGCTGAGAGTCTGCCATTGATGCTCTGTAAAGATTAAGGTCCAGAAATTATTTTACACATAACTGCAGGTGCTCAATCACATGTCCTCAAATACCGTACGCACCCTGTATATAATCTGCTGTTCAGAAGTAACTGCTCATGTCAGGACAAAGTCTTTTAAGAAGAGTGTAAAGGAAATGTAGTGTTCATGCAGTTATGGTTTGAGCTGCAATGTTTTACCACAATCTAGTGCTAGACAGAAGTGCGAATTCAACAAATTGGATTTTTTTGAAAAAAAGAAAATATGTTTCATATATTTGTAATATGTAGAGATAATGTAAATAGACGATGTCATCGCTCTGTCCACGTTATTTTATAAACAAAGCATAGCAACTGAAAAATTGTTCTTTCGACACCGCTGGTATCGAATCCCAGATCTCTCGATAATTAGCCGAGTGAGTTAGCTTTACACTATGGTGCCAACAATTCACAGTGCTATGCGTGGTTTATCAGTCAGCATCTGACTACACAAATCCATATTGATGGGCTCAGCAACATCAATGTAATTTAATAGCTTGTTCTGTTGAATGCCACCAGATGGCGACACATCAGTTGCTGAGCCCATCAATATGGGTTTTGTGTAGTCAGATGCAGATTGATAAAATACACATAGCGTTGCGAATTGCTGGCACCGTAGCGTAAAGCAAACACATTCAGCTAGTTATCGAGAGATCTGGCGTTTGATCCCAGCGGTGTCGGAAGAACAATTTTTCAGTTGATATGCTTTGTTTATAAAATAATGTGGACAGAGCGATGACATCATCTATTTA
This sequence comes from Macrothele yani, assembly GCA_039090855.1. Taxonomy (NCBI): domain Eukaryota; kingdom Metazoa; phylum Arthropoda; class Arachnida; order Araneae; family Macrothelidae; genus Macrothele; species Macrothele yani. Next base: position 156,120,665 of record CM077011.1, read on the forward strand.
TAAAATATGGTTCAATTTCTAACTTTCCTTGACATTTTTTCTACAAAACAATGAAATACCAGGCTGCTGAGAATGATAAAAATGCATGCTGATTCAAAGTACAATTTTAAATAATAATATTTTACGACATCCTAAATTCATCCCAGCAAGGCATAATAAACCAGTAAGCAATCAGCCTTCAGTTATGAATCCATGGTATTTGATATTAGACTTTTGAACTGTATTACTTGAAAACTCAAAGATTTATTTATAGTATACTAAGGTTATAGTTCTTATAAACTGTCTGGGAAAGCTGAAAACAGCAATAGGTTTATATGTAGAAACAAACTACCAAAATTTTCCTCACAAGTACTGAAAAATTAAATTTCAAAAAAAATTCTTGTAAAACAGGTCATGGCAGAATAACTGATCAGTAGCGGTTTGTGAGTTTAGGCAGTGCTGGTGCTGTTCATAGGAGCAAAATTCAGAATAGTTTACAACACATATTATAAAGAAATACACACAGTAAATTTACAAAAGAAAAACATTACCCACAGTCTATTTATAAGAGGTCTGTTCTCCTAATTGTGACAAACAAATATTTCAACCACCTAGTCACTAAAGTTACTTGCCAACTTGATTAGTGTTTTTCTACACTCAACATAGTTAATGCTGTGACAGACACATAGTGCTCCATAAAAATATCTTTATTCTTTTCATTGTGGTAAAGCATCTCTCAAGTTCTGATGTTGTCATAGGTGTTGTGAGTGCAAGAGATTTCCAGTACACAGAGTGCACTTCAGCAAAAGAATTATGAAGTCAACTGCTTATTATTTGATGGAGGTTGAAAGTCACAGATACTTGATGGAATTCTTTTTTCTCATAAAAGACAGTTCAGTCCACAGTCCTTTATTCAGCATAGGATAAGCTAACATAGTTTCACCAAGTTCCTTCAGAGAAAATTCATGGTTCTATAGAGGAAACTATTCAGACACCAACAATTTTGCTGCAGAAAGATGACCAGTAAACTTGAATCTTTTCTTTGCTTAAAAACAAATTCTGCCACAGACTCTGTTGCAATGATGGTTAGACCTTAATTTCATTTTCATTTCTTAAATTCAGGGGGGGTCTCCTGAAATTTCTGAGATTGAGGAAATGCCATTCCTGATAGTAGAAGTTGCATTATAGAAATCCACTACATCTGAATGGATAGTTGAAGATTACATTTGAAGCCGATCATAAAACAAATCAATGTGTGGCATGGCATAAAGGAAGAAAGAAAACCAAAACAGAAAATTCTTGTCATTTAATGTGCACAGGAATCCTGAAGATGCTTGGACTGTTGGGATGTTTTTTGACATTTGCAGCTATTGAATACATTCTTTCAACACACCAATATTTTCATAAACTCTGTTTACAACCCTGGAACTGAAATTCCATCTAGTATAGGAAACTCAAGAAATTCTTTTGGAAATGCAGTCAAGCATGAATAAGAGATATAGTGATTATGTTTTAGAAGGTTGGTATACCTGAAAGACTGCTAAAAAATACATGCTTCTGGATTTTGTGATGCTGCATTTCCCATTATTAAATTTAACTGATGAGCATAACAGGGAATAAAATTATCATTCCTGTATATTTCCTTAACAGTGGTTTGCACTACACATTTCTCCCCACTCATCACCACTTGACATAGGCTTTAGCTTTCCAAAGTCACCTTTTAAAACAACACCAAGTTGTTCTAAAATATATTTTGACAAACTATCTGCATCTTGTGAATTGGGGTTGTAAAATACCCAAAACTTTTCTTGCACTATACCTTTATTTTCATAGCGAATCACTACTACTAACTGTATTTTTTCAGAAACATTTGTAGTGTCATAGGAGTAGAGTAGGCAGCTGCCTACTCTACTCCTAAATCCACTGCCATTCGGGAAACATTGGAGATCATTACCAACGATGAGGCCTGCAATGATAGCGTCTTGCTAGAATTACCACGAGTTTGGAACCAATTCTTCAAATAATGAATGCCTTTTGTTTTCCTCCAAGGATCCTGCGTGCAATACGAACACGATGTCTCGCGTTTTTATTGAATAATTACGTTCGCATCTCTTCATTTATTGTCAAGTCAACTCACCGCGTTCAAATTGTTGAAACGTTCTATTATCCAGTTTGCTGTCTACCTTCCTTGAGAAAGCCATCTGGTTGATGTGCAAAAGCTTGGAAACCTTGATTTTATATACGCCAATAAATTCGGATAACTAGTATAGTTGTACTATCTTATATATAGTTCGTGTACAGTTCCTTGTGTTATTATTTATAATCAGATTTGTTCTTAATGACTATCTGGCTAGTCTTGTCTGCACGCTGACATAATTTAGACTTTAGAGTTAAAATCAGAAATATTTCAGCTTTAATTAAAAAAGACCACGATCTGATAAAGCCTGACTATAAATGTGGTATCTACAGTATTCCTCTACAAGCTACTGACACCAAAGAACCTCCTAAAGTATACATAGGATCTACAAAATGGAACTTAAAGATGAAAATTAGTGAACATGTGTATAACGTAAAAACAGCCTCCATGCCTACTGCTCTTTCAAGACTCACCATTGATGGATCATACCTACCCCTATGGAAAGATTCATCTATCCTTGCAACACCTCAACATAAAACTCTCTTACAGTTCACCGAAAGTCTATACATTTATCATTATGGTTCATTACCTTGCAATGACAATATTCCTTCATTCATTCTAACCCCTGGAAATCCATACTTTGCAAGTTTCCTCAAGATCACATAGGAAACCCTCCCTCCAATAATGACTCTCAACAGAAGTCATAGACTGAAGTCATATGATGACATACGTTATGTCCTATGCCATCACGACGACTTTCATCAAGCATATATAAACTCGTTACTGTCCAGCTGTAATATAGTTCACATTTGAGGATGAACCCACTGTGGGTTTGTAAGGTCTCATATGTTCATATGTATTTTAAACCTTTTAGTATTAAACTAAAATGTTAACTTGTGCAGTTTTAGGAATTCATCAAGTTTTTAAATCATGTAAAGAGGTGTGTGTGTGTGTGTGTTCTATTTAGTCTACATTACTACACGAAAATCATATTATTCTTCACATTTTGTGTGATGATCAGCAGCATTGCCGTCCATGGAACAGCCATCACCTGCTGGATAAAAAGTCAACATTGCGGGATTGGCAACAATATTCAGATAATCATTAGAGGGCATCCAACCATCCAGTATATCAGGGGGAACCATTCCATACCAACAGAACATGCCCCACACCATGATACCATCTCCAGAACCTTGAGTTGTGTTTGCAAGACAAGCTAGATCCATTGCTTCATGGGGCTGCTGCCAAACTCTCTTCCTCCTACCATTGGTACAGAACAAAGTGTACCGCAACTTGTTGGACACACATTACTTTTTGCAGTCTTCCAGTGTCCAGTCACGGTGTTCCCGACACCACTGTAGATGAACTTCCCGGTTCTTCGCAGAAATAAGTGGTTTCCTGATAGGCACGCAACTGCCAATACCTATCCTCTTTAATCCCCAGTGCAAAGCTCACGGAGATATAGGTCAAGAACAGTCTTCAATGAATGCTATGGTCGATTGCTGCACACAGGAAGTCCTGTTTTTCCATACAAGCCTCAGATGACAGTGATATTGTTCCTGATAGATTGTCGTCGCACCATAGTTATACCTTTTAGACAAGTGATGTGCGTTACTTTTCCTTTGATTAAAGACCCGGGACATATCACCTTCCGAGAAACTAGTCAGCTCTGTTGCTTTCAAAATTGTTACTCCAGTCAGATGGGCACCCACAATAAACCCTTTTTATTATTTTTTCCACCTCAGTCCTCAAGGTTCTCGTTTGAGTCCATGGAAGATGGAATCCACTGCGGAGTGTGTAACAACTCACCGGCCAAAGCAATAAACCCTTTACCAAACTCCGAAAGATCCTTTGCTTTCCAATTGTGATCAACCCTACTGACGATTACTGATGAACAGCAGTCTTAAATAGTTGCCTAGATCACATATTTCGCACATACACTGCATCAGCGACGTTTATGTACATATATATATAAAGGTTTCTAATTCAGTGGCAAGTGTGTGTGTGTATATATGCTGCACTTAGTTTAGTGGAAATATATACTTTCCCAAGCATTGGCTAAATCAATCACATTTCTTACGTGTTTCACAGAGTTTTCATGGTTTTGAAATTTTTGAGGTAGATGCCCGAAGTCTATCACTCCAGTTTTTGTCCAAGTTGCATCACCACCAAAAATCAAACATGGACAACAAAATAAAAAAAATTTTACATCACACCCCAAAGCCATTCATGCCTAGAATAAACTTCTATTTTAAATTTTCTTTTGTAAAAACTTTTCCTGCTCAATGATGTTTGAAATATTTGTAAATCCAGAACAGAGGATGGCCATGATTTTTTACCTCAATTTTTTCAGTTAAAGACAATTGAAAAAAAAATGATTTGTTGTAAGATGATAAACTTGCTTTACTCACTGCTTATTTTTTATATGAACAACAAATTGCCAACATGACAGAATTATTAAACACCCATTAACAAAATCAGAAAACAGATTGTTTTGTGACAAGAAACTGGTCTCTGACTTTCATAATGGAAACTGAAATCCATATTTTACATGAATCTTATAGGATACTTCTAATACAGATGCAAGACTTCTTATTCAGAAATTTAAATAACTGTTTACTGCAGCTGATATTTCCCAAAGGGTGAGATTTTTTTTTCTTTTTTTTTCATGTACAATCTATTGGCCCAGAGGCTTCATTTTTAAGTGTCTCTAGAATCTTCATAAAGATGCTTTGATGCCTGTAAATTTTCTGTTTTACACGTTATATAAAGTGGGTACAGTCTGCAGCGGTGCATTAAATTATTCAATTAAGATACAATTCAGTTAGAAGTCCAAAAAATGTTACTTACAGAAGTGCGTGTTCAGTCCCACATCGGTAGTTGGTAGGAAGTGCATGTTCAGTCCCGCAGATGCACTTCCGTAAGTAATATTTTTAGGACTTTTAACTGAATTGTATCTTAATTAAATAATTTAATGCACCACCACAGACTGTGCCCACTTTATATAACATGTAAAACAGAAAACTTACAGATGTCAAAGTGTCTTTATGAGGAACCTTGTAGTCATGTAATGGTATGTGAACTTTATGATAGAATCACACGAGATATATTGTCTCTAGAATTCTACGATCATGGAACACAAGTAAATGCATAGTTAAGAATATCAAGAAATTTAAGGAGCAATTTTCTGAATGGTCAGAAGTAAATTATGTAAAATTCTAGACAAATCAATGCAGTAAATAAAATTTTACTCTGTCAAGTAAGACCATATCAAATTCTTTGCATCACTCAAAAAAACAAACCATAGTTTTGCTTACTTATAATCACATTTGCATTCACTGTGGAATCTATCACTAAGAGAACAACAACTATTTAACTTGTTTGTATATAACAAATGTAATACATAATTCACCCTGTTCCTTGGGCTTCTAATTCTTTGCTAAATTTTCTAAACCCCTCCCCCTTTACATTCTGGACAACTTTTCCATCTCACAGATATTCCCTTGTTTTATGAATTTCCCTTTAAGTTTTCTATTTATGTTTCAAATAACATTGAAGGAAGGAATATACTGACAGTATGTTTTTTCTTTCCTTTATATTCCTAGCACACGGTATGTGTGGAAGGAGCAATAATGAACAAGTTTTGAAATTTTGTTTTTAATGGGAAGGAATTCCAAACTGTTTTTATCTTACATACCAAATAATTTTTCTCTTACTGCAATTGGATGACATACCCTACATTACATATTTCATGATGAGATATATATGACATCCTTCAGCATACAGTTTTTGAAATGCTTTAGAGCACAGGAAATTAATTCCTAAAATTCATTATTGGATGTTCATCAATTCTCTCTATATGTAAAAAATAAATTTAAAAAATGCAATCTAAGACCGTGGTTTTTGACTCCAGTTGCTACTGAATTTCATTTTTACATGAAACCACTTATAACATAATGAAAGAATGGACTAAAATTAAGAAAAAAGGGGGAAAAAATCTGGTCGTCATATAGTACTTTCAACAAAGTAGATTTGCTCTTCATTTTTATATGTTTCATTTAGCATACAGAAGCTTTATTACAAATAAAATAACACATACGGTCCACTGTCATACTTACAAGAGAGCTAGCAAAATACTGAATAAAATTAGAAAGCATTTTCAAAATACACAATTCAGTTTTCTGCCAAATCCTATGTTTAAGGAACTTGATTTTCTAATAAATCACATCAGAACTAATTTCGTACGCAACACTTTTTGAGAACACTAGCATATATCAAATAACGTAACAACCAAGCATTAAAAATATTAAGAAAAATATTTTTTAATGCTATTCATAATCCCATGCTTATTCATATTAAAATCATCAATGAAAAAGAAAATTCATCATCATTCAACTTTGACTTTTATAACTTAATATTTCAAAAAATTAAGCATTGGTACTTACTCGAACATTTGTATATGCAGATCCCATTTTTTCTTCAAATGAACGGAAAGCAGATGAATTTCTAAAATAAAAGTATTAGAATAAATATTTAGTATTCAAATGGTGCATCACTGAATCAGTTCAGTAATGTTTATTGAGATTAGAATCATTTCATTATAACTTTATAAACCTTTCAGGAAGAGTCACTTAGAATAACATTAGCATTGCATGTGAATAATAATGAAATCTGATATGCACATTTGTCTAAATGCTTAAAATAAGAATCATAGGAAATATTTTTTTTTGCAGCTAATCACATACAAAAAAGTTTCACAACTGTAAATAACATTTTCAAAATGTTTTAGGTATACTCACTTGAAATCTTTTAACAGGTAGATTTGTACCATATACTATGTTTGTTAATAAAGATGTAATTTGAAAATTAAAAGATTTTAAGATTTTAACACCACATGAAACACTGTTAATATCTTAAAATTTTTGATATCATTCTGTGGTGATATCTTTATGTGAAAACTCACAACATGGTATAAATTCTCTTTTGTAACTCTAGGAGGCAGTATCATATTTGGGAATAACAAAAAACTTAAAATCAAAATCCTCTATACATGTAAATTTCAACAAGGAGTTGTTTTGACAAACACATTTTCCACCCTATTACTCATCTCTTATGAGCTTTTCACTTCCCATACTGTCACCGAGTACCGACTAGTTCATCTTCGCTTCTTTTGAATAGATGACATTTGTTTGGTTTTCATGTGTTCATTTTCTTATTACAAACCACCATCTACAGTAATTCATATGATTCATTGTTGAACACTTGGTTAGGTTTACAATTTAGTTCCATAAAAGTTGGCTCTGAGATCTGGTAAAATAATTATAAACGCTTTTCAATTAAAACTGTAAATACCATTAAAAACTGATAAAAATGTAGAAAGAGCAGCACCCATCAATTTCTCACAGGGTTTACACCCACAGGGAAGTTTTAAATGCAACTACATTTGCTCCATGGGACTTTTGTGTTGCGTATCAAAACTAAAGTTACATCAGATTAAACAAGACATGTCAGAAGGTAGACAGGTCAGAGAAGTAGGAGTGACAGACTGAAGTAAGAATCAACATAGCTGGAAGTGCCAGTCTGTGACATCACAATGAGCACTTCCATGAAGAGAGAGGAAGGAATAGATGACCTTATTTGTGTTATGGAAAGGGGGATACAAAGCGATGTATTTGTAAACAACAGATTGCTTAATGTACCCATCCAATGTGTGGTGAGTATTCAGTGTATCAGGGCAACTTAACCCCTCAGCCATCAGGTCCGAAGATGGTTCCTCTAACCACTAGGTGATTCATGGTCTTGATAAAAATGTATTTACATCAGCTCCTTTGTGTCATTTTAATGATGTTTATCCAATGATCTGGTTGTAACCAACTATGTGCACATCCTGTGTGCAATGCGTTTGCAAACAATTCACATATTTCAGATCTTTCCATAGGAGAGATGAGCAGAAGTAAAGGATCAAGGAACATAACCCTCTGTTTTTACTTCACTTTCTAAGTAAAAACAGAGGGTTAAGTTCCTACATAGACGGCTATGACCGGTTCATCTACATAAATCTAAAATGAAAGTGGACAGAACCTGCATCCTGTCTTACACCATAGTTAATTTCAAACCACTTGGTACAAAGACCTGTGACAAACTAAAAACAACCAGCCTTTCTCACTCCACAGAATTTTAGCACACTAAACAACTTAAGGGCCTTTTTAAAAAGCCAATAAGGATCACATGCTAATACTTATTCACCTGATGAAACTTTTCAGAAAGCTTCACAAGTACAAATACCTGGTAAAGTCACATTACTGTGACCACCACCTAATATCCAGAGTAACTGCCGTGTGCAGCGCGGACAGCAGCTAGACGGGCTGGGGGTGACACAATAAGGTGCTGGAAGGTGTTCACAAGTATGTGGAGCCATGCTGACTGCAGTGCATTTGACAGCTGCTGGAGGGTGTGTGATGGAGGATCCATAGAGCGAACAACATGACTGAGGTGGTCCCACAGATGAATTAAGTCTGGGGAATTAGGGGTCCAGGGAAGTACTTTGAAGTCTTCATCGTGCTCTAGCAACCACTCTTGGACATTTCTAGCTGTGTGGCATGTCGCACTGTCATGATGGAAGATCCCATCCACTCCAGGGAAGACAATCAGCATGTACGTGTGTACGTGGTCTGCAGGATGGATTTATAACAAATTCGGTCCATAGTGCCTTCCACAAGCATGAGTGGACCCAGGGAGTGCCACGAAAACATTCCCCAGACCATAACACACAGAAAGGAGGCTCTTCAGTTTTTCCTTGATAAAATAATTTGTATGCACCCTACGATCAATTTTACCATGGAGGTTGAACACAATGGTACTTTAACTTATCTGGACATCTCAGTGAGCAAATTGCATTACGACCGCCTTCATACGGGTCTATTATAAACCCACCTCTGTTCCCAACCTGATGCTCTGCAGTTCATTCTGCCCTGATGTTTACAAGATGGCCTTCTTTCGTTCTCGAATTAGAAGAGCCATCGCTGTCTCATCTGATGTCCGTTCTAGACAATCCGAACTAAAAAACATCATCGAATTGGTCACTCAGGCAGGATATACGTCTAACCAGATGCATAGCTTTATCGAGAAAGCCAGAACCAGCCGTGCTAATATTTCTATGCCGCAACTTTGCTACCTGGGCTCTATTCCCTACATACCAAATGTTTCCTATCAACTCAAAAACGCGCTCAGGAGGATGAACTTCTGTGTCGGCATCAGGTCTCCGGCATCTTTGTATACAATGCTTAAGAGAAATATTGACCAACCCCCTCTTCTCAATGAGGCAGGTGTTTATGCCATCCCACTTCGATATCTGCATGGCTCCAGGCGATACTACATCAGAATGACCAAACGTTGTTCGTTTGGAATTAGAATCAGCAAACAGAAAAGGGATACAAGAGACTGAAAAATAACCACTGCCCTATCAAGAGAAGTCAAGTTCAAGTCTGCCGATCCTATATGGAGTGACGTAAAGAAATTAGCTTCATACTCCACACCCAAATCTACGGCCATTCGCGAAACCTTGGAAATCTTGACCTGCTGTGAGGCTTGTAATGATAGCATCTCTCTGGAGTTGCCATGTATTTGGAATAAATTCTTCGAATAATGCTGCATTTTCTACCGTGGTACAGCGTGCCCAACCAACGTGACCTTGTTTCTTCGAATTATCACGTTTGCGCCAATTAATTTATTGTCTAGTCAAGTCACCACATTCAAATTGTTGAAACGTTCTATTGTCCAGTTTGCCGTTAGCTGTCTACTTCCCTTGAAAAAGCCATCTGGTTGATGTGCGAAAGCTTGGAAAGTTTGTTTGTATTCTATGACAAGAAATTTCGGATTTTTAGTATAGTTATGCTATTTTGATTACTAACTGTCATCATTTGTTATCCATCTACTTTTGTTCTGAATTTTCACTCTAATAGGTCTTCAAAATAATTATTCATGCACTCCACATGTCCTGTTCCAATAACAAATATGCCCAATTTTGTGTAATAAATCCAAGAGAACATATTTTTCACTTTCCCCTCTCAAGTGTTTAATGAGACTCCAACACACTTTTAGGATGTTTCACATGTTTTGTTCCTTATTATAACCATAACTACAAATGTATTACTTCTTGAACACCTAAACTGCCTATTTGTTTATAAACAAACCCTTTTATAGCATAACAGAGTTGATGATGAACAAATCATTACAAATACATGGTGGGCATGCAAGTATATTGTATTTTTGGCACAAAAATGCCACATGTAACTGGCACAGTGTTGCCAACTCTTCGGAAAACTTGAAAACTGTAATAATGTTTTGCAAAGATTTGTAATTAATAGCTATGATATTATTTGAAGAACTGATTAGTTTTGGCCAGGATCCAACGCTAGATTAGAATGGCTGTCATTACCAGGAAGCTCTGGATGTCTCAACTAGTAAAATATGATGTCCGTTCAAATTTCTGTATAACAGCTACTGAAACTGAGTTTTCCAGTGTGGTGTAGTGGCTAGTATATGCAAACAGAAATTGAGGGACATCAGCTTGACTTCCACTCCATGACAATGCAACCTTCAAGTTTTCTAAAGAGCTGGCAGCATGATAACACTGAATACAACACTTCATCATCAATGATGCTCAATTGACTGCTGACCAAGGTTCATCTCTTTCACAACTCTCCATCTGGCTCAATTCTTCCATGCCACTCTGGCATGATTTTGAATTTCATCAATTAATCTCTGATATGGTCTTCTTTTATGTCTTTTCCTGTCCCTTGGTATCTAGTCAAGTATTGGCCAATGGTGGTCAATTTTACAAATTTGTCCATCTCACTTCTAGTTGGCAATCTTTACTTTGATCACAATACCACACCTACAAACTCCAAAAAATGTGGCATTTTAGACTGCCCAGTCAGACTGTGACTGAATTTTAAATACCTTTCTTTTTCTTTTCCTCAAGAGCATTACTCACTTGTGCTATCTATCAAAATGCATTAACTATCCCTCTTAGCATACTGCCACTTTATATACTTTCCCTGTAGCTTTAGTAACACAAGTATCATAACAGCTCCATTTCACCCTAATGATTTTACTGATTGAGGTTTAAATTTGGATATAACTTACACAGTCATTCACTTCTGGAAATCTTATCTTGCTATAATATTATCAGGCAGGCAGATAGAAGTCCTTGGCTTTTCATAGAAAGAGTGTAGCTAAGCAAATGGTTTTGACTCACCATTCCGCATATTTGCCTCCAAGGTCAACACACTTCTGACACAAATGCTTCAGCTGTCTAAGAATTCCAAATAAAAACTGATGGTTGTGCCTGAAACCACATGACAACACCTGATGTGGCATGTGAAATGAACAAGCATTTTATTCCCTTCAAATGTTTCTTAAATTTGGAGAACAAATGATAATCAGAAGCATTGTCTTGCAAAAACAGAACCCCTTTTGACAATTTCTTCCCCTACATTTTGATTTCAGTTCCAGCTTCAGTTTGTCTGGAAGGAGTGTATGCTGCAATGGTGGCACACTTTTGCAGGCAGTCCATTAGAACTATCTAATAATTGTCCCAGTACGCAGACACCATCACCTTTGCAGCAGCTTTCTATGCTCGAAATTTCTTTGGGCAAGGGGAACCTCTGTGTCTCTATTCTTTTAACTGTTCTATGAACTCCAGATGGTACAGATGTATTCATGTTTCACTCATGCTTACCAGTCAAGCCAAGAAACTGTCCACATCCTGCTAAAAATGCTGCAACCCAATGACCTTTCTTAACCACAATCAAGCACTTTGTCATCCTTCTGGCAAAGATCTTCCTCATTCATGCCCAGCATCTCAAGGATGATGAATGGACCATATTCATGCAACATCCCCAAAATCTCTGCTATCTTTTTTGCAGTGATTCTTTGATCTTTCAAACTCATGTTGTGGACAGTATCAACATTTCATAGAATGGTGACCACAACATGCCTTCCAGGGCTGCCTTTATCCTTAGTGCTGAAATGTCCTGTCTTAAATTTGGCAGCCCAGTTTTTAACTGTGGAATAAGAAGGAAACTGATTACATAATGACTCTCAGACATTACAGGGTGGATTTCTTTTGCTGTCTTCCTTTTCAGGAACAGGAATTTAATTACTGCTCTGCTTGCCTTTGCTGTGAACTCTACTTGAAAAGATGCCATCTTCATTTCAGACCTAAAAATGAAATGGCTAGTCATGTCACAATCAAATCAAGATTGGTCACAAAATATTAAAAAAATACATATTTTCATGTGACACATGTTTCATTTGTCAGGAAAAAGAGGAAGGTGTGAAAGCCAAAGACTTATCACCATCCCGTCATAGTTAGTTTATCATCCCTGATGCACCTTTGTAGCAACATACAAGTGAGTTAGAGAAATGCATTCAGAACACATTTGCATGCTGTTCTCTGCCATGTGAAAGACTTGGCCTCAGTATATCCCATACCAGTTGTGCATGCACCTTGGTAGTCTTTACATTTCACCTCTCTGTATTTAATAGACAGCTTTCCCTATGTAAATGAAAACTGTCCCTATGTACCTTTGCTGTGGGATAGGCCAAGCAGAGTCCATACGTTTTTACTGAAATTCAGACTTTGGCTCTGCTTCCAGTTTGAATACACGTAACTTTCTTTGGTGATCAAAATTCAAGTCATTTTCTACAATAATTTTGCATAAATAGCAATGAAAAAATTAATACAGAAAGAGTTTGAAAGCCATTAGTAATACATTGTGCGTGTTCAAATGATTACTTACTTTACTTCACCAAGTTTCTTTGTCATACTAGCTCCCAAATTACCAAGAACAGATGTAGTTTTTTCACTGGCAGTCTTCAGAGTTTGGCTTGTTCTTTGATAACTGAAAAAATATTTAACATTACACTGCAGCATTGATTTCAGATGAACTGAACTGTTCACACTGACCTACTACAGTCATGAATATATGCAAATAGAGAAAAATGTATTTGTAATACATGACAATGCTGAATAAGAAACATTTTAGCTTAGGTTATCATTTTGAATATTTAAGCAGATAATTACAAAAAAAAATCTATTTATGAACACACACACAATCACTGGTACCATTCTACCCATCTCTGAAGTAAAGAATAATGAAAATTGTATGCCTATAAGACATAAATAATTGTGACTATACAAATTTTGAAGTTGTGAATCCATTTATTGGTGTAAATATGACATGAATGGTAAGTCAGATAATATCCAAAAACTTGAAAATTTCGTCATCCTGGAGCGGGAATCAAACCCACGTCTCCCGGATAGCGCTCAAGTATGCTAACCACTACACTACCCAGAATGACTAAGTGTCAAGTTTCTAATTAATTTTAATATAACCATCACAGAATTTGCTAGTCGAAGCAACCAACATTCATGATTCATACATTTACTTACACATTCATACATTAAGGCATACAATTCTCATTATTCTTACTTTTAATATATAATTCATAGATTTACAACTAGCATTCATTTTCAAGCATTTGACTAGCGAACGCTGTGGTTATATTCAAATTAATCGGAAACTTGAGACTTGATCATTCTGGGTGGTGTAGTGGTTAGAATATGCAGGCGCCAGTCGGGAGACGTCAGTTCGATTCCTGCTCCAGGACGACAAAATTTTCAAGTTTTCGGACATGACTGTCCGACTTACCATTCATGTCATATTTACACCAATAAAGGGATTCACAGCTTCAAAATTTTCAACCTCAGATTTATGTACAATGGTGTAATTCCGTATTTCATTCATTAATTGCAACTAAATATTCAACCTATTATTGTTTGAAGAATACCCCTGTTGTTGATAGCTACACCCAGGATTAATGTATCCATGCTTTTATAACTGTCTTTTCTGTTAAAGTTCATGCACCTGACTCATACACTGATTAAGTACTTTACTTTTGAAAAGCTGAGATATAGCAGAACTTCAATGCAAGGTCATAATCTTTTTGCAATTGCGTGATCAGCTACCTACCTCATAGATGACCCCACCTTGCAGTGTTTCAATGGAATTTCAGAAATGTGGTCACTCAACGATTTTCGGTTAGCTGTTGTTCTGTGTACATTGCTCTCAGCAAGACTTTGGAGCCTCTGTTAGCCCTCGTTTTAGGTGGAACAAATATGACCTTTGAAAATGCAAATATTGCAGGTAACTTCTGTACTGTTTTAATCAAATATGGACTCGACAATCAGAATCGCCAAATAAGGGCTCGACCATACGCAGAATGGAGAACATAACATGATTCATCAGTCCAGCACACCTGTTTTTAATTTGTCATCCAATCTGCATGCTATTGGCATCAGGAGTGTCATATACATCGACAAACTGTTCTTAGGAGAGGGCGGCATACAAGGCGTCTGCTCTTGTAGCCCATCCATGTGAGCATACAATGCATAGTTGTGTGGGATATTATTTCCAGTTGAACTATATAGAATGGGGTCATCCAGTGTGAAACAGTACTGTGTCAATTGCCACATACAAGGTGATATACCCATGGTTCATTTCTGGAATCTACCTTCTGCCACCCTCTGCCAGTTAGTTGTTTTGCCATTTTGGCACCTGGCACACTTTAACCAGTGATTGTAAAGCTACTTTTTAAAAGTAGCTAGCTACACTACTTTTTTATATTTAGTCTTAAGAAAAAAGTAGACATTCTGAGGATGACCTTTATATGTACATTCTTACACGTCATTCAATGCTAAATACCATACACAAATAACTTTCCTTTGTATTTATCTCAGCTCTGGTTATCATATGTAATATGTTTTAACACATTTGGTAGTGCATTCACTAGGCTATCAAGGCTAGCTGTAAAAACTCAGAGAATTCAAATGAAAAACTATATCAAGAAATACCTGCAAATTCATTCTCTTTGACTCAGATAATCTAATCTCACAATCAAGGATCCTGAACAAAACTGCTGGCGTGAGTGTTTGAGACACACTGTCTTCACAGACTGACTGAATAAACATCCCAGTTAGTTTGGCTAGCTTTCACAATGTAAGTCAAGTCAAGTATGTGATTGTATGCAGGGCACACTCAGTCCACAGTTTCAGCCAACATCACTTTAGGAAATCTGGAAATGTCACATAATTAAAAAAAAAATCCTTTTTCTTCCTATTTGTAGCATTGCTACATAAGTACCACACTACTGCAAAAGTAGCAGCTACAGTAGCAGCAATACTTCCAATCACTTACTTTAACCACAGAAGCCTTCAAACAACCCACCACTGTCACCATTTCTGAAATGGATGCACCAATCTTTGTGTGTCACAATTTGACCTCTTGTAAACTCTGATAAACTCCAGGTTTTACCTGTCATGTCTGTAACTTCTCTTTTAACTGAATCACTAACCTCCTACCTACACCCCTTTAGCCAATAAGTAGTCATACCCACCTTCTAGTTGTACTAGTATAAAATGTAACTCACTTTACATAGGGGTGATTTGTAATACAGCAAGCACTCAGTGTGCGAATGTACTGTATGTGGCAAATCTAACTGTACCTATATATTTGTATAAAAATACAAACATACATTAGTGGTCAAACTTTGTAAGTATGCACTCAGTTTCATAATATGTGCAAGAACACAGCAGTATGTATAGACAAAAAAAGTGTCAAAATGGGGCCCTTTTCTCTCATCTGAATGTTAAAAACAATGAAAAACAGAAATTCAATATTCAACTGCTTGTAGTGATGTCAGTTTTGAGGCTCCATTTCTGCTTTGAAAATGACAATGAAGGAGTATAATTCTAATAATAAATATTTTGTAATTTAGGGACCACTATATATTTTTTTAAGCCTACTGTCCCTGTATTCAGGGTCACTCGTCTTGTGGACTATTGCATGTTCTGAATGAGAATTACTAGGAAGTAGATCCAAAGAATGACATTCCTCTTACTACTTCACAGACCATCATATAAAAGCCACTGACATAGTAGAACGATATTACAAATAGCTGAGATGACATAACTACAAAAAAAAAAAAAAAAAAAAAAAACTCAAATGCAGAGCATAATACTGAAAATGTTCACAAGGCACAGTGTTTTGATTGAGCTGTGGTGAAGTTACAAATGACCATAAGACATTATCAGTGTGACCAATAAGACTTTGCAGGATTTGGTAAGCAAAAATTATTTACAGATTGGCTTGAAATCAAACAAAAGTTACATTACATTCATAGGTGAATAGACATGCAAATTCCTATAAAAAAATTGGAGGGGGGGGAGAATTATTTAAATTCATAGGTGGGCAAAATTATGTTATCAAGATGATTTATCAAACTGTCAGAAAATTCACTTATGAAGGTGTTCAGCATCATTCTTTACATTATATTTAAATCTTTGTTGTACCAGCTAACAGCAAAAAATTCTTTTATGTTTCAATATTTTTCAAACTCTTAATATGCACAACAAAAACAATGAGCAATCTAGAAGGCACATCAAATACCTCAGAAAATATTGAAAATATACAGATAGTGGAATGGAATGAAAGTAGTAAGTCATAAACACTGAAAGAGCATAGACATGAGTTTTTATGTGAAAAAGTTTTAATTTTTAAATCTTAATCATTGTCTTACTGTTTAAATTCCCAATCGTTGTGATGCACCTTTTTTAACTGGTGTTCGAATACTTTGGTGGCCCGCTGGTCGGAAACTACTAAAAATCAAGTGAGACCACCATAATCAAAATGACGGGGGTTGGATGGACCAGTCATGCAAATTAGTGGTGATGGTATTGATTTATGTAAATGAGCCATAGAATATAAAAGGGGCTGTAGCAGAGGTGCACATCACATCATTTGCAGAGTGTAAAGAAAGGATTTTAAGGTAGCAGACTTATTGTAATGGCTGCAAGATATCATTAAACACATGAACTCAGGTGGACTGAGATTGGAAGATGCAGGCCAAAGTCATTCGCAAGATGGCTCTACATGAGTTCATTGGTGGTCCACAAACTATGAAACCGATTTGAAAATGTGCAACCAGCTTCTCGAAGGTACAGCGAAGGAAGGCTCAGGGCTGTTTAACATCCATGGATGACTGATATCTCTGATTAACTGCGCACAGGAACAGGATGGATACCCACGCCACAGTTCAGTGTGAGCAGGGGGTTCAGAAATACGGGGGAAGGGGAAATCAAAACAGATGGGCAAAGCAAACTGAATGCTGAAACTATTTCAGACTAAATGAGGGTATTACTAGATACCCCAGATATTACACAATTTGTGCCACTTTTGTCAGTGGCACTATGGAGTCAATCAGGTGAAGAGACAAAAGAAAATGTGCTGCTCCTAAGAAACCTTATACCCATTAAAATACTAACTAAAGTTAAATGCAACTTAACATGTTTATTAGTTGGCATACAAACTGTAATCAATGTGAAAATATTTTGTGAATTTGTACTATGTGCATACATACACTGATGTGCAAAACTTGAGGACTAGCCAGATTTTGACCTGTAACATCACACATGAGTAGCCTGAATATGTCAAATTAAACCCATAGGAACTCCGTTACTTACCAAAATGATGAGAGAAACAACACTGACACAACTGCACATACCAGAGGATATAGTGGAACTTTATTCAGAATTGGCTATGTAGCACTGGGTGTTATGTCACGATATAGATGCATCACAGCCAAAGAAGGTACAAAGGGAAAAGGAGATCCTCAGTAAAGGATATGATCACCCCAAAAGTTGATGCGTGATTTACACTGTCTGTCCATACTTCACACTTGGTTGACGATGAGTTCTTGCAGTAACATCCCCCATCACTCTATCAGTACTGTCTTCAGCTGTTGGACAATTTACAATGTGTGTTGGTGTGCCACAATGCATCTCCCCAGAGCATTGAACACAAGTTCTATGGAATTTAGGTTGGGGGAATGTGCTGGCTAATCCATCCACTGAATGTCTTCACTTTCTAACAGCTCATCAAAAGCCACCATATGATGGGGTGTGGTGTTATCGTCCATTAACATGAACAGTGAGCCAATGGCACCTCAGAACAGAGAAACATGAGGAAGGATTACCTCATTATGATAGTGCATACCACATACAGTAGAGGTCTGCACAGGCCAGCCTTTTTATTTAGTTTAGAGAACAAAGCAATGGGCTGGGCTTTCTGCAGACACTTATGGGGCAGGGGCAGGCCAAGGCAACCCAATCTTTTTATTGCAATCGTAAAGAAAGAAAAGTCATGTTTCCTGATTTCTCGGTCTGCTTAACTGTTTTGTTGGCTTTACATACTTCCATAACATTGGCCAGGGAGAAACCATAGAGACAAGGAAAGACACTAAGTGTTTTTACCATCTGTAGGTATTAAGATGGTAAAAACAGTTTGGGGATTGTGACAACAAAACAATTTGACTCGCAGTGAGTGTGTGTGTTGCATGGAGTGGAGGATTGAGGGGTATCTGCAAAGGGATAGGGATGTGTGGGAGGTATGTGGTGTGTGTTTGTATGACAGAGTGGGACAACATCGATCATTTCTCCTACCCCCAATCTCTATAGGGACTGACTTTTGCAGTGTTACCACTTGCTAGTTTAGAGAAAAGGATATTTTAAATGTGCTTAGTCTCTTTTTTTCTCTCCCCTTTAAAGGTTTAAAGGTTATATTCCTCGATAATTGCCAAAGTTTAGTTAATATTTTTTGGCTTACATTCAACTAAATATTTCCAATAATATTTCATTCCATTATTTAATTTTCACCATTTAATAAAAC
Source organism: Macrothele yani (assembly GCA_039090855.1). Lineage (NCBI taxonomy): Eukaryota > Metazoa > Arthropoda > Arachnida > Araneae > Macrothelidae > Macrothele > Macrothele yani. The sequence continues at coordinate 156,139,571 of CM077011.1, forward strand.
ACAATAAGAAACATTAAATAATACAAAGTGGCACATGATCGACTGGGCTAGGCCTAAATAATAGCTGCCATTGACAGGCCTGGCCGAGGAGAGTGTCTAATATCTGAAACGGGTAGGGCTGGGTTCACCAAATAAGGCCTGTGTAGACCCCTAATTTACAATATCTCCTTTCAGTATCTGGAACTCTGTACGTCCACTCACCAGAATGCCTTCCCACACAAGAAAACCATGGCCACCACATATATTTCTTTCACTGATGTTTTCAGGGTGATATCAAGTGCCTACCTCACGCCAGATTAGCTAACATCCACAATTGCTAGAGTGACTAAATCTACTCTCATCAGTAAAGAGTACTGTACCCAACTGTTCTGCTGTCCAGTCCTTATGTTCTCTGTACCACTGTAAATGGTGTCTCCAGTGAACAGTTGTTAATGGAACAGAGCGTATCGATCATCAGGCAAACAGACACCTTTGTGTAAGTCGCCTGGCCACTGTAAACTGCGATATTGGGCATTCAGTGCTCATGTTCAGTTGTTTTGCAAGGTTACTTTCTGTTTGGTGTCAATCAATCTCTCTTGGCATGTAGGAGCCAATAGTGGTCTTCACTGGGGTAATTTTTGGAGAACGACCACCACCGATCTTTCGCATAGCTATACCTGTAATCCTGAAGGCAGACGACTAACACAATATGATGCTCTGGGGGATACCGAATTCTTGGGCCACATTCATCACAGTTCGTCCCTCTTCAAGCCTCCCAATTATTTGACTGGGAGAAAAATCATCAAGATGTTCTTGATGGGCCATTTTGTCATCTCTACAACACAACAAACACAATCAAATGTCTAACACTTATGCATACCATTCAGTGATTTCTGTTCAACTAATGCTATTGGACTGCACAAGTGCATTTTATTCTCACATCATGAAAAGCATATGTCATGTTACATTATTACACATGTGTTGTTGCTCCTGTTCCCAGACATATTCCTGAGTTAATTTGTGTTCTGATGCAATTTATGGCATTATTTTCCTTTTTTAACATCCTTACATTTTGCACACGAGTGTACATTTCACTAAGCTGTCTCTGAGATTCAGAGGTAAGCTCTGCAAAGAAAGTTCATCTGCCAGAAAAAAGTTCAAAACTGATAGAACTAGATTTTACATACTGTTGATATAACAAATGTCTGCATTTTCAGCAATCTTGGCACACCACTTGAGCTTCACTGACATCCATCACACATCTCACACAAGACCTTTTGTACTTCATACTCATTATCTTTTTCTCATGCAGACATTCCTGAATATGGTCTTCCCATGATTTCTTTGGCCTTCCTCTACCTTCCTTTCCTACCACTTGGGCTTGACAAATTCTCTTATTAAGCATCTCACCACTCATTCTTTCAACATGGCAAAACCACTTAAGAACATGACACAACAGCAACACATCTTTGTTCCTCATGTGATCAGAACAATGACTTCCCATGAACTCTTCGTAAGGCACCTCTTCAGCACACAAATGACTCCTATGTCTCTTCTGCAGTACCCAGGTTTCACTGCCATACAACAGAGTAGGAACAACTACACTTTCATACACAGCCATTCAGAACTTTGGAGAACCCATTATTCCTGTGAAAACCTCCCAAGGCAGCTATGACTTTCAATGAAGAATTCACTCGCCTACTAATTTCACCATACAATTTGTTCTCTCTGTCAAACATGCTTCCTAAATACACAAATTCATTCACCAATCAATCACTGCACCATTTAGACTTATCTTGCATTCAGCACTAACAGTTCCTCGCTCAAAAACCATAACTATGGTATTTCCTTTATTTATACTCAGTTTGAATTTCATACAAACTTCGTACATCTGGGACAACATACTCTGCAACTCACATTTGCTCTCTGCCAACAGAACTGCATCATCAGCATACAGCAATCTACACACACACACACCCACAGAAATCACCAAGACATAAACCAGTATTGTCTATTTTCACCTCACGCATGCACACATCCGTTAACATATGAAACAGCCATGGTGACATTATACAACCTTGTCTGACTCCTGCACCAATAGAAAACCATTTCAATAAAACACCATTCACTTGTACACAAGCATACACAGCTTTCACACTATTAAGCAGATTCTTAGTTATATGATAATTATTCAAGACCTGCTACAGAAGTATCTTGTTTAGCTAATTTGGAATTTGAGCTTATATTTGCTTCATTGCACCCAGCCTTGGAGAAGGGCAATAAAACTAAAACACTGTGCAGATTAAATATGTTAATATTTGTGTCACTTGCAGACCAGTATTTTTTTTTATTATTATTATTAATTCTACCACTGTTTTAGACCTCTAATACAGCAATTGGTGATGTAGCAGGACACACACACTGAAGTCAAAATCAGAAATATGCAACCCTTTGGGTAGTTTTTGAACTTCCACATAAGACATTATCAAGCTAGTTTCTAACTGAAAATATATTCTTTGCTTACTTAAAAGAAAACTTAATTTCAACTACTAATGAGTAATCCTTGTACATAAAGCAAACTCAGCTGTTCAGGAGCTCCCAAATGATAAAACAAGAGAATTTTCTACAAGCATTCTGAATGATTTCTGGTTCAGGTGAAATCTTTCTGAATGCCTTCACTACCAAAGTATCTTATCTACCACAAATCTTAACAAATATATATATATGGAGTACAATCCAAACATTCCCCAACTGCACCTGTACAACAAAGTACATGTATAGCATACCATACTTACAATGATTATTTCACGACATTATCCCCATCACAGAGATTTTTGTTTCGTCCATCTACATCACAGGCTTTCTGCAGTATATATGGGTATAGTGAGCAACTTATGCAGTGTTTGGAGATTGATGAAAAATGGCAGTTTTTGAGAGCACGTTAACATCAAGTTTTGCATTTGTTTGGGCAAAAGTTCAACAGAAACTTGCAAGATGTTGAAGGAAGTTTATGATGAAAACACCCTGTCACGGTCACAAACATTCAATTGGTATCGACCCTTCAGAGAAGGCAGACAGGAGGTCGAAGACTAAGAATGAAGCCAGTGACGTTCACATGGGTGAACACTTTTCATAGGTTGCGGCCATCACACATACAAACAGACAATCGAGCAAATAGCAGAGGTTGCCGAGATATCAGAGCGAACATGTGAACGGGTACTAACAGCTGATCTGAAGATGCACCAGGTATCACATCGCCCCACACATGTTAACTGTGAAGACCAATTGGCCATATGGATGGAAATGGCGGGCGATCTCGTAATCGCCGCCAACCAAGACACACAATTTCTTAGAAGAATTGTAGTGAGAGATGGAAAATGGTGCTTCCTCTCCGACCCACAGACTAAGCAGGCATCAGCTACGTTAAAATCGCCATTGTCACCACACGAGTGGAAATTCCACTGAGATCGCAGCAAAAGCAAGATCATGCTACAGGTCTTCTTCAACATCCAGGATCCTATTCATCTTGAATTTATTTCTGAAGGACACACTGACAACAAGGAGCTCTATCTGGACACCATGCAATGTCTATGTGAGTCGATTGGCAAGAAGAAGCTTCAACTGTGGGGGATCAATCGTGGGTGATGTTACACAACATTGCACCGGCACACAGGCCACTCCTCATTTGCGAGTTTCTCACCAAAACAAGAACTGTTGTTCTCCCACAACCACACTACTCACCTGACCTTGCCCCCTCCCCCCTGTAATTTTTTTTTTTATTGGAGTAACTTAATGGGCTACCATAGTGAGCAACTCAATGGGCTATAAGCAGTCACCTGTCCCTAATTTAGGGTCACTGGTTCCAGGGAAGGGAGAGAGCCAGTGCTGTAAGAGAAACACAACATTCATGCCTCAACGGGATTCAAACGCTGACCTTTTTTGGACAAATGATCAGAGGCCATTGTCTAGACCACTGCGCCATCGCAACCCCCCCCCCCTGCAATTTCCACCTCTTCCCTGAGCTACCATGTCGACTTCAGGTCCATCGGTTTTCGAGCGAAGAAGTGAAAAGCTCATCCCTGGTTGCACTGAAGGACATTGCAAAGAATGGGTTCCACAAGTGTTTCGACAAACTCTACAGCCACTGGCAGAAGTGTGTTGTAACAAGAGAGTCCTATTTTGAAAGATTATGTGCTTCAGCTTTGTAGCTCTTAACTATCTATGGATTTATGGACCCATTCTGGAACTTTTGGATCCTACCTTGTATATATAATTCTTAAATATGTACACACACACAAAATTTTGATACACAAGTTTTTACGTTTTTACATAAGGTTAAACATATAATTGTAATCATATATTTTGAATGTAATGCCATCTGAGTTCTGAGTAAACATGTAAAATCACACAATGCTACCTAAATTTAAATGCCACTATGGTGTGAATAAATCGAAAAAGCACCACTGTTAAAATACTTGCACTAAAACATTTCAACAAATTATAGCAAATAAATAACCTACGCTGTTGAATTAAATATCCCAGGAAGGCTTAAAAAAAGAAAGGAAAAGCACAGTAAAAAATATTAAACACAGGAAAACATAGAACACGATGTAACAACAAAGTTCACACTTAATTTTTTGTCAAGTGATATGGCACAAAAAAAAAAAAAATAAATAAATAAATAAATCACAGAATATGCACAAATTCAGAAAATACGTATTCACATATTTTAATTAAGTAAATATAAATGTATACATATTTTTCCAAATGACATATATGCAAACAAGCATGCAAATAATAATTTCACTCAGGTTCCTTCAGAGTAAAAGAAAGAAAATATTGCATTAAAAAAATAACCCTATGTTATAAACTCATAAATTGTCAACAGCTGCTAAATCGTTGTTCTATTCCGTGATATATAAGAAAACTTAACATCTTCTGGGCTAAAGAATTAGTAAATCAGATGAAGCTTGGCAATGTAGGCAGACAAACGTGACACATGGGCTTCAGATGACTTTAGATTATTATATAGTTTATAACGTTAATCATGTCAGTATTCTATATACACAAATTATAGTATTTCAGTATAGTACTAATTCAAGAAGAAAACAAGCTATACTATATGCTATTATTAATAAATAAGAGTTTACATCATCATCACTTCATTACCAAGATAAAGTTTGTGACATTTTCACTTTTATGCTCAGGTAAATACAGCTGTAGTTACAGGCAACATTATTTAGTGTGGTTATAATGCCACAGGTTTTTCTTCCCAAGTGAAGTACAACATTCTTAAACCATTGATTTCTAACATAAAAGAGGACAGGTTTAAATTCTGGATAATATTACACTCAGCTTAGTAATTTGGCCAATGTCTTACTCAGTGGAGATATTTTGACACACCAGATAAAATACTTCCCAAGGTTTTGTTGTCAAATTCTTCATCAAGCTTTCCTGTCTAACAAATAACTGCACCCAAATATTATATTTTTCTGAAAATCAAACACACTTTATGTTTATCCACTGTTAAATCATGCTAGTCATATGCATTTATGACCACGTTAATACTTGTGCATTTGTGAGTTAATCACGTAAAATACAGTTTAAGTACATACCTCATATGTTGTATATAATGATCTGAAACGGACATAAAAGGACTATGATAATAATGACTTTAAAAAGCAAAGTGATAGAAAAAGAAGAAAAGGAACTGCTTTTCATGACAAATAATCTCACCAGACGCTTAAGACATCCATCAGTAAACTGGGTGTGCAAATGCATTGGTGCTGGCTACATCATTGCTGCAGCAAATTCTTCAGTTTACGCTGAACTTCCATAGAAAAAATGCAAAAATGTTATTCATTCACACTAACAAATACTGTTAGCACATAATTTTTGAAAAAAAAAAAAGATCCATTCGAGAAGCGTGTAAATTTTGCTTCAACTTTAACTGGTGGGAACATACTTTTATTTGCAGTTTATGATGGAAGATGCCACAACATCTGAGAGATCATGTTACACTTCCCTGCTGTTTGCCAAAAACTTGTTTTCACTTCTTTGACAATATTTTTTATTTCAAACAGCTCTTGTCAAAACTTTAGATTATAAAGAGAACAATCCCCTGTTCCCAAGAATTGTCTGTATGCCACAGCATGCTGACAGATTTTGACACATCAGCCATGTGGTGAGGTGGCCATCATAACCAACAACATAGGCCATTGGCTGTACGAAAGTGCGGCATTGTAGAAAATCCTGCAGCACAAGTATGCCATTGGCTAATGGACTGAGTAGCATTTCTCTACATTGTTTACATCAACGTTATTATACATGACTAATTTCACCAATCCAAAGGATTCAATGATTCAGAAACTGCTGGTTTTAAACATTAAATTTAAGTTTTTTTTTCTTAATTAAATTTTTAAGGTGCCATTTTATTTCTCTTTATTTTAATTTTTCTCAAAAATAAGAGGTACCTTACATACTGTGGTGCATCTTATATTCCAACAAATATGGTAATTAAAATCTGTTAGTTGTTCTAGCCCTTTCTCCCCATTACAACGGCTGTCCTATAAAAACTGAGAGCAAAATCACACAAAATCAAGAAATATAGGTACAGCAAAATATGTTATTCTTTCTCAAAGTATCTTCCCCCGGATGACATGCAAGGTCCTATTGTTCAGTCCACTTTTCAAAGCATGTGGCGAAGGCATTTTGTGGAAGCTGCTTTAGCCACCCCTGTACAGCTTGAACAAACATCAGCATTTGGGTTGAATGTTGTGCCACAAACTTCTCCTTCATTGTTGGAAACAACCGGAAATCGCACAGGGTGAGGTCAGGACTGTAGGCAGGCTGTGGCATGATCTCAATACATTTCGTTAGAAACTGTTGACCACAAACAGTCACATGTGGGCGGGTGTCATCACGGTATAGGGTTCACTTGCCCACCAGTTCTGGTCACTTAATCGATATGTGTCGTGGAAGATGCTTCAGGACTGAAATGTAATACTCAGCATTTGCAGTAATTTGTGGAGGAACTGCATGCTGGTAGACTACACCTTTACAATAAAAGAAAATTATCATCACCACCTTCCCAGCAGATTTGGTTTGGTGGACTTTTTTTGGAGGAGGCGAGCCAGTGTGTTTCCAGACACTCGTTGCACGCTTCGTGAGGGGGCCGAAATAGTGGACCCATGTTTCGTCGGCAGTTATTACTGTGTTTAGAAAGTTTGGATCCTTTGCAATCATTTGTTTCCACTATTACACACCCGAACTCTGGCTAACAATTGTTCTCTCGTCAGGTGACAAGGTACACATCTGGAACACACACATGATGCAGCAGTAATTTTTTGCGTAGAATGCGGAACGCCAATGTTTTTTAAATATTAGCTGAACACCGCTATATCTTCACATGTCATTCGTCGATCTTCCTGCAGGATTGCCCAAACAGTGTTAACAATATGCTCCGTAACAACACTTTCAGGTCAACCAGGCCTAGGAGCGAGTTCTGCCGACAAACGCCTTTTTTTTTTAAATCATGGTGCCACCTAAAAATTGTTGACTCACCCAAACATGAATCTTTGTAAGCTTTATTCATTAAATCAACTGTTTCTGGAGCCGTTTTACCCAAACGACAGCAAAATTTTATTGCACAACTCATTTCATTTCTGAACTCTGAATCACTCACCTCCATAGCTGTATGGCAAAATGCAGACATACCTTAAACAACTGTGCAATAACAAAACCGGAATAATCTGCCACGGCTAATAACTGTTGCTATAGATATCCTTCATTCAGTTAGTCGTCTTCATGGTTATTTCCCCCTTCATACTGTTGCCAACTCAAAAAAATTACTCTGTTTTTATGGAACAGCCTTTGTATAAATTAACAGTTTTTAGGGTTCAACTCTGAATCACTGATTTAGGCTTCCTAGTACACTAAATGGACAAATTATTACATACATCTCGATAACAATATGCAAAGCAGAAGTATTGTTTCCAGTCACATGGGGTGCTGAAACTGGCAATGCCTATGAAATAGAGCAGGTCTCTACACATTGGAAACCAGCCATGGAAAAGTAATCGTGGGTAAAGACAGCGATGTAAGTGAGCCTGACTGTGGCCAGATATTAAGTGCAAGGAAGGCCAGTTGTTCAATCACCACAACTGCTGAACTGTTGTCACTTTCAGTCAGACTGGCACACGTGTATACCAAGACTACGTGAAATACAACAAAACTTCCAACCAACAGGAGAGATGTGGCTGTAAGCATGCAATTGACTCTCACAGTGAACACTGACTGTCTTGCATTATTACAAATAATCGTATGGCTACCGCAAAGCAAATAGCGTCAGAATTAAATGAAATCGTGCGCACACCCTTATGCACAAAGACTATTCACTGCTACATGGAAAACATAGGCTATGACAGTTGACATCCACATCATGTCCCCTTGTTGACTGCAAGACACCAAAAGATTATACTGTAGTTCGCAAAAGCGTATTGCAACTGGAATGGGGAAAACTGGAAAAACATCATCTCCTAAGACAAATCATGATTTCAGCTCTATCGTGGCAATGAAAAGGGGCATGTGTGGCCTAAAACCACATGAAGTGGTGGATCCAGCTTGTTCAAGTAGGGTTTTACAGGCAGGTGGAAGCAGTGTGGCAGTATGGGGTGTGTTTACATTAGCTTCCATGGGGCTCCTTGCACCTATTGAGACCTCTGTCACCGGCACAAGGCATGTGAACATCTTCGCCAACCATCTACATTCATCATAACAATTATTTTTCAGTACCGTAATGCCATCTTTCAACAGGACAATGCCACACCAAATACTTCTAGAGTGATGACCAATTAGCTTCAGGAGAATTCAAGTGTATTTACCACACTCAAATGGCTCCCTTGATTGCCAGAATTTAACCCCATTGAGAATTTGTGGGACATATAGGAAAGATCTGTTTAAGCCTGTCAACCCCCAGAGGCAACTGTGGATGCTGTATGACAGGCAATCCTCGTTTCATGGGCAGCAGTACCTCCTTCACATTTATAACACCTCAATGAGTCATTTCCAATAAAAGAAGTCTGCCTACTGTTGTGAGGGCATAAGATGAAGCAACATACTATTAGGTATGTGTATATAGTAATTTGTCCATGTAGTTTATAACTGTTCCATTTTACTTCAATGCTTTTATTGGGTGAGGCTTCCATCTTGATATTCAGCGATTCACTTCTGGAAATACTGACTCACTTCTGTTATTCAGCTTATCAACACTTATGTTTCTTAACATCTTGACTGGTCTTTTAACTATTTTCCAGTTGCCTCTAAGAGTAGACCCTACTAAAAAAATTATCAGTGCTTATTTTAAAACTTCTGGAAATTTGGATGCCCTTAAACCATGTTTCTAGGAGAACTTTCCACTCTGACACTGTTATACTTTTTCTATTGCCACGATCTTTTGACCAAGCAAAGATATTTGCCGTTTAGTGTCTACTAAAAATAGGAAAGGAACTACATCACGAAAGAGTATCATTGCTGACTTATACTAGCTGTCCCCCTTAGAAGTAAGAATAAGTTCCACGAGACAGAACCACAATTTAATTGCATAGTTTTTTTCTTTTCAATTTTACCAAAATTACCTGATTCATAAAGCTTTGTAACCTTAATGTTAAGCATTATTTCAAATTACTGGTAATTAACACACATTCAGAAACAAATGTAGAGAAAAATGTAATTGATATGAAGAATATGTTGATTACCTTTGTTCCAATATGTAAAATGAGCTTGAATATTACTAACAATAATGTTAAAATAAAATGCACTTTCTTAGAATGATTATGGTTTTAAATAATTTAAACACTAACTCAAAAATTTATATGAAAATGTCTTAAGGACACACAGTCGAACACCTTTTTCTAAACTTTCTTTGACAAAAAATTGACTGTGAAAAGTATAGCCAATATTTTGAAAGGGCACATTAACCACTATTTTTCTGAAATATATTCTTATGATGATGCCTGGGATACTCAGAAGTATTTGTGTTGGGTGTTAGAGGATGCATTCAGCAGATGTTAGGGTTGCCCAGAGCTGAATTTCCCCAAATTGGGTCCCTCATTATTTATGTTCAAGTCATACTTTCAGTCCCAACACAGACCCGAATTGGGGACCATATTCTTTATGTTTAAGCCATGCTTGGTTGAGACCCTTTCAGTCCCAATGCAGATGGAAAAAGACACATTTAAAAATGTTTATACAAATTTGGAAGATGTAAATCTGTTTGTTTTAAATATGAAATGGATGTTAAGTCAGATAATATCCGAAAACTTGAAAATTTTGTTGTCCTGGAGCGGGAATTGAACCCGCGTCTTGGATAGTGCCCGAGTATGATAACCACTACACCACCCAAAATGACCAAGTTTCAAGTTCCCGATTAATTTGAATATAACCTATTATATCTGACTCAACCTTTGGATATTATCTGACTTAACATCCATATCATATTTACACCAATAAACGGATTCACATCTTCCAAATTTGTATTGCACAATGGTGTAACCTATATTTCATTCATTGTCTATGTTTATCTCAGCTGTGGGCTAATCCCCCACACTGATGTACTTACCTGATTGAAAGGACAAAAAGAAATATTAAAAATGACTCAAGTGTGGGATATGGTGGACCTACCACACTTGAGAAGGACGGTCCATCACGGAATCGACCTGGACATTCTAAATGGCGTATGAGAAAGAGATCTCGGACTGAGTGAATGTAACATTGGTGTATGGCATACTAGAGGTATAAATGGCAAGATGAGTGAAGTGATTGAGGAGATGAATAAGTATAGACTGGATGTGCTGTGTGTAAGTGAAACCAAAAAGAAGGAAATTGGGGTAGAAGAAGTGAATGGCACGGTGAGTGTGTGGTCTGGAGTATTGGATAATATGAGAGGACAGGCTGGTGTAGGTGTGATATTAAGTGAAAAGATGAACAACTTGACTCACTATAGTTGAATAAGTGAGAGAATTCTCTGGGTTCGTTTGAAAGTGAAACTTCAGAGAATTGTAATTGTTGTAGTGTATGCTCCTTGTGACTCGGAACCTTCTGATAAGAAAGAAGATTTCTGGAATGCGCTAAAAGCTGTTTTGAGCCAGTTTGGTGCTACAGAAAAAGTTATAATAGCAGGGGATTTCAATGCTAGAGTAGGTGTGCAGAATGCAATTTCTGACAATGATCTGGGTAAGTTTAATGATCCTTGTGTGAATGATAATGGTGAAAGATTAATTGAACTCTGCATTGAGAATGGTTTGAGTGTATCTAATACATTTTTCAACCACAAGTATATACATACATATACTTGGGAAAATCGTACTCTTGGTCAAAAGAGTGTGATAGATTTTGTTGTTTACGATCAGCGTTTGAAACACTTAGTTGTTGACACCCGTGTGACGAGAGGTGCGGATGTTGGTTCTGATCATTACTTGGTAGTGTCACGAGTGAAACTTGATGTTGGTTGGAGGAAAAGGAATAGGAAGAGACCCAGGATAGAAAGAATAAAGGTTGATAGGCTCCTTGAAGATCATCAGCGGTATTCCGACTTACTCAAAGAACGACTGAAGGATCTGAAGTCTTGTGAGAGGGATGTAGAAAAGAAGTGGGAATGTTTTAAGAACTGTGTTGTCACTGCTGCTAAAGAGGTCTGTGGCACCACAATAGTGGGTAACAATAGAGGTGATGCTTGGTGGAATAGTGAGATTAATGAGGCAGTAAAGAAAAAGAAGGAAGCCTATTTGGGGATGTTGCAACATAGAGTCTTTGTGGATGAATATCGCTGTAAGAAGCGTGAAGCTGCTAAACTGGTTCGCCACAGTAAGGCAAAAGATAGGAAGGAGAAAGTGGAAAGGCATGAACTGGCTTTTTGGAAAGATAGAAAGTCCTTCTGAAAGTACATGAGACTCAGGAAAAATAGGGGAAACAAAGTTGTAAGTTGTGTGAAGAATGAGATTGAGGAAATGATATGGGAGCCCAATGAGTTAAGTGAGAGATGGGGCAAATACTTCTGTGAGTTATTAGATCAGGAGAGAAAAAATGATTCAGAGACAGATGCAGATGATGTCACAATGAAGGATGAAAGCACAGGAGGGATCTCAAGAGAAGAAGTGTGTAAAGCTCTAAAATCTCTTCAGAATGGTAAGGCTCCAGGGGTTGATGGCATAACTGCAGAGATGTTGAAGTATGGTGGTGACTCTATAATTGACTGGTTAACTGAAAATTTGCCAGTTGTGCTGGGAGTTAGGAATGGTCCCTTGGGATTGGAAGGATGCTATTATTGTTCCCTTGTATAAGGGAAAAGGTGATCAGACTGAATGCAAGAACTTTCGTGGTATTAGCCTACTGAGTGTGCCAGGGAAAGTGTTTGGTAAGGTTGTTATTGAAAAAGTACGGGGTCTTACATCATTGAAAGTGTGGGATGTTCAGAGTGGTTTTATGCCTGGTAAAGGCTGCACTAACCAGATTTTTGCATTACGCATGATTGAAAAGTATCTGGCTGTTGGGAAGAAAGTTTTTACGGCCTTCATAGATTTAGAGAAAGCTTACGACCGAGTGAATAGGACACTTTTGTGGAAGGTATTGAATGAATATGGTGTTACTGGGAATCTACTTAATAGTGTAAAAGCCATGTATGCTGGTAGTAGAGCTTGTGTACGAGTGAATGGTGTTTTATCAAAATGGTTTTCCATTGGTGCAGGAGTTAGACAAGGTTGTGCAATGTCACCATGGCTGTTTAATATATTTATGGATGCATGCATGCATGAGGCCAAAATAGATAATAGTGGTTTATGTCTTGGTGATATCCGTGTGTGCAGATTGCTGTATGCTAATGATACTGTCCTGTTGGCAGAGAGCAAAAGTGAGTTGCAGAGTATGTTGACTCGGATGCACGAAGTTTGCATGAAATTCAAACTGAGTATAAATAAGGGAAAAACCAAAGTTATGGTGTTTGAGAGAGGAATGGGTAGCACTGAATGTAATGTAAGTATAAATGGCACTGTGATTGACCAGGTGAGTGAGTTTGTGTATTTAGGAAGCATGTTTGACAGAGAGAACAAGTTGGATGGTGAAATCAGTAGGCGAGTGAATTCTTCTTTGAAAGTCATAGCTGCTCTGGGAGGTTTTCACAGGAATGATGGGTTCTCTAGAGAGTCCCGCATGGCTGTGTATGAAACAGTAATTGTTCCTACTCTGATGTATGGCAGTGAAACCTGGGTACTGCAGAAGAAAGCATAGGAGTCATTTGTGTGCTGGAGAAATGAGTTACTTACGTGGGGTTTGTGGCAAGACATGATCTGATTGTGTGAGGAATGAAGATGTATTGCAGTTGTGTGATGTAAAGCAAAATGTTGTTAGCAAGGTGGAGACCAATATGCTTCGGTGGTTTGGCCATGTTGAAAGAATGAGTGATGAAATGCTTACTAAGAAAATCTTTTCAGCCTAAGTGGCAGGAAGGAAAGGCAGAAGAAGGCCAAGGAAGACATGGGTGGATCAGATTCAGGAGTGTCTGCATGAGAAAAAGATTATGAGTATGAAGTATAAAAGATCTTGTGTACGGCGTGTAATGGATATCAGTAAAGCACGAGTTGTGTGTCAAGATCGCTGTAAATGGCGAAGTTTGATACGACAACAATAAGTTAAAATATCTGGAAGTTTGTATTTCTTTTTGGAGCTAACCTCCGAATCTCAGAGAACAGCTTAGTGATATGTATGTATGTATGTATGTATGTATGTATGTCTATGTTTATGTCTATTGGCTAAAAGCATTAGACCAGCATTGATGAAAATGCATTTTGTAACTGGGATTTACACCACCATCTAGGGCCAAGATGTTCACCCATGAGAAAAGATTCATGGAAGGAAACACAGTTCTCTGATGCCCAGGCTAGAGAAAGGCACTGTCCATTTTGCTGCAAGGAGTGGTTAATTGGGGGCTATAGAGAGCAAAGAATACCCCCTGTGATTTCTTTCAATGTGCTGATCACTATGCTATGGCCCTGTTATGTTTTTCTACTGACTGTACACATGTGGCTTAAACTAAGAATTTTTATGAGCATCCCCCCCCCACCCTTCCAGGGGAAAGTCTTCTGCAAGTGCACATATGTTTGTGTGTCATCAGATAGCTGCCTATTAATATGCCTGCTCTTCTAAAAGTGCAACGGACTACCAAAATTATGTTTCCCAATCAGATTAAATAAATTGTCAAATCACCTACAGACACAGGGGCCACACATACACTGTAAGTAAAGATTTTTTTATATTGCATGCCAATATCTACCAGTTAACTGTTGAGAACTTCTGTGCTACATAAGACAGGCTCATGATATAACACAGGGTAGAAATGCTTAATCTCTGCCATGGGCAAGTATGCAACTCTCATTGCACCTGAAGAATACTTGCATATAGCTGTGCATCTTCCCCTTCTCTGAATAATTTGTAAAGACTGTAAACAATTAAATGAGGCTTGTATTTGCTCTAGTCCTGATCATGTCAGTAATTGAATAGTTTACTGTTTTTGTCCCTGCCCACCCTAGAGCTTTTTGTATAATTCGAATCTGATGTTCAGAAATCTCTCTCTGACCAGAGAAAAACTCAAGTGTAGCAGATATATCTTATCTGAATAGTTTACTGTGTTTGTCCATGCCCGCCCTACAACTTTTTGTATAATTCGATCTGATGTTCAGAAATCTCTCTCTGACCAGGGAAAAACTGGAATGTAGCAGATATATCTCATCTCTTACAGCGATAAGATGTAGCCACAATTGATCTGGCCCCATTCTTGACTTACGATCATAACCTTTTCTTGGTTTCAGAAGCTGGGTTTATATTCGAGGGTCCCCAGAGGGGGAGGGGGGGGCATGTAATTATATAATCATAAATAATTCAACTTGCAATTTTAAGGAAACTTTATAGTATTGATGTATGCAGGAAATGTAAGTTTTAAGGGAAACTTTATAGTATTGATGTATGCAGGAAATGTAAGTTAGCAGTTTGATATGAACAAATGATTCCTTCATATCATACAACATATATTTACACACATGCTGCTTATTTGCCACAATCTAATATATAAAGTTGTTTGTTTGTCCACTATGCAAATCTACAGTTTTCAATTTAGAACCACCAAATTTTGTATACTATCTCATGGTACTGTAACTCAGACTGTAGACGGTTTTGGGAAGGGGTTGGAGCCTGTGGTCAAGGGGCCCCCATACAAAATTTCCGTAAAAAGTTCCATTTCTTACCTTTTTATTTTGAATTCGAATTTAATAATTTTTGTAGTGATAAGTGCAAGAATTGATTTTTTTGTAACAAGTGCTTTCAGAGAAGAACTGCAACACAATTCAGCATCGGAACTGAAGGTGAATAAACAACAAAAATCAAACGGAAAACCTAAAAATGCTGTGTGCCTAAAGACTCTACAGAGAACAAAATTTGAATTCAATGAAGAAATGAAATATAGTATTAGGTACAGTTCATGCTGTAAAAAATGAATCGTTTTCGTTTGACTTGTACAAAATTTAGATGTGAATTATCACCAAATTCTCCCGAGCAACGCTGGGCAATTCAGCTAGTGAAATGACAAATGGCATTAAATATCCATTATGTTGGCCATTAACCAGCTGGAACGAATTAACTCAGAGTTTGCAAAATGGGCTGAAATCAGCTTGAATGAATATATCCACTGTCAAAGAAGTGGGCCGAACACGGCTGGAAAAAGTGAACCTGTGCATCAAACAAGTGTTGCTTTCTCTGTTATTTTTGTTATTCAAAGTTGCCATTGATCCTTTCTGACTGATTAAATGCTAAAGGATAACAACAATGGTGAGCAAAGGAGATAACAATGGCGAGTGAAGGAGAGAGAAGACCTTTGGGTCACTTGTTTCTACCCGGTGTCGTCATATCAGTGTCAGGGGTACTAGCATTTCTTCATATGCCTTTGGTCATGGAGTAGAGAATGAAGAACTACAAGGGAGCACTTATCACCAGTGGCAGGTTTATGATCAGTACTGTTGTGATGAGAGGGAAAAGGAACTGTTGTGCTGTAGCTTTGGTAGAACCTAGCCACTATGTGAACATTTCTATTTGGGAAGCACAGAAAATTTTGGGCACCCTTTGGTTCAGGTACATCGGCCATTTGAAGGATTAAGAAACAAAAATAGTGAAACAGACACACATTGTGTTACTGCAGCCATATGCACAGACCATTTATTCACAACTTATTTTTCACTTTAAAACTTTTTTAAAGGTAAAGAAGACATGCAAAAATCATTCAACACAAAAGAAAATATGCAATTTTTTAAAATTTGAAAACTGTTTCACTAAAGCCCTGAAGGGACATTTACATATTGTTCAAATCAGCAACATGTATGATATCTTGGTTGAAAACAGCAGGCTTCATGCGACAATACAATAACCACAATCAAATTAAGTGAGAACAAACAGAGTTACGTGTAGTAATAAAAATTCATTAAGTGGAAACTTTCAACTGTTCTACAGTATTGATCACCTGTGATCAATTGAATCAGAGGACTTGCTGCCAGAACTACAATGTGAATTGGAGGTGCAGGAACTGTTACCAGATTTTTCTAGAGAGATCTAAATAAATGGAATTTAGTGTAAGATTTCTGAATTGCAGTTCTCCGTAAACAAAATTTCAGTGCTTTCTTGAAAACAGAGGTATTTTTTGTTAATAAAAGAGGCTAGTTTTTTTGTTTCTTTCCAAAGAAGAACTGTAGATGTGCCTTCAAGGGTTAGTGCTAATAACGCTGTTTTTGGAAGATCATTCTGACACACCCTGTTTGTGTTCACATTCCAAAAACACATACCCTTGAAAACACTTCTGCAGTTTTTCCCTTTGGAAAGAAACAAAAAAATTGCCTCTTTTATTAACAAAACATCTCTATGTTTTCAAGAAAACAATGAAATTTTTTTACCAACAATTGCAATTCAGAAATTCCTTACTAGATCCCATTTATTTGGATCTCTCTACTAAAATCTAGAAACAGTTCCTGCACTTCCAATTCACATTATAGTTCTGGCAATCAGTCTTCTGATTCAGTTGATCGCAGGCGATGAAGACCATAGGACAGTTGACAGCGTTTGCTTAATGAATTTCATTACTACACTCATTATCATTAAAAATCCATGCGAAATTCAGCGAATAGCTACGGGGAGGGCAGACGTGCAAATTATTAAAATGTTGTGTGATTCTGCATGCCCATGCATCCAAGACCAGCGCTGCAATTGCAATCCTTGGGGCTTATAAGGTGCCAAGCAGGGGACTCTACATTCGTGCCGAAGTGCACGGTAAGAATCAGGTGAGAACCCTGAGCAATAGACATGCTGAGGAGCCACTGTGGATATGTGCGTACAGTTAACTAATGGAGTTTGAATGAGACCATATCGTCAGGATGAGAGAGGCAGGGTGGCCGGCATGTCGAGTTGGCCGCCATTTGGGCAGGTCGGACAGTACTGTGTGATTATGTTGGGAGCAAAGGATGCGGGAAGGCACCCAGACATGGCGGACTGGCTCTGGATGACTTAACACCACCGGCAGAGAGGACAGTGGGATCGTAAGAGCGACATGCACAGATGCAACGCCGTCCTTGTCCAATATCCAGAAATATGTGGCGGCTGTACAAGGGACTCGTGTGTCCACTAGAACCATTTCCAGATGCCTGGCGGAGGCGAATCTGCACTCTCAACGGCCCCTTACGTTTTCTGCCATTAACACCTGACCATCATTGGCATCGATTGCAGTGGTGCCGGTAGCAAGCAACATGGAATGCTACGGACTGGAGATGTATAATGTTCAGCGATGAATACCACTTCTGTATGGGAACAGACGATCACTGTGTCAGAGTGTGGAGGACCGCAGGTGAGCGTTCCAATCCCAACTTCAATGGTGTGATGGTCTGGAGAGCTATCGAGTATGACAGCCGTACTTTCCTCGTCCAAAGGAAATTGACAGCTCAGTGCTACATACAGGAGATCCTGTAGCCCCATGTGCTGCCTTTCCCGGCAGGGTGGCCTGGAGCTATTTTCTGACAAGATAACATCTGTCTGCACATGGCTTAGGTTTCCCAGGACTGTCTACGTTATGCTTCGATGCTTCTGTAACCTGCCAGATCACCTGATCTCTCCCCCATCGAGCATGTGTAGGACCAGATGGGATGCCAATTTTCTCCATGTCCCAGTGTTTATGATTTAGAGCGCCAGTTGCAAGAAGTGTGGGCTAATCTGTCCCAGGATAACATACGGCATCTCTTTGACTCCATGCCGGATAGTATCACCGCATGTATCCGAGCACGAGGCAGTCCAACATGGTACTAACGCTGACCGGAATGTCCGTCCTGAAATCTGTTGCTGTGATATTGTAATCACTTCTGTCCTTGGTATGTACCATTTCACTACTAAAATCTCATTTCAATCTAATGCCTCCTCCTTGGTGTGTGGATTTTTATGATGAGTATATATGTAACTGTTTGTTCTCAATTTGATTGTGGTTATTATTGTATAATATATGTTGCTGCATGTAAAAAAATTCAATTTTTAAAACTTTTCTGAAAAAGGGAAAAATTTCTGATCCACCTGAAAGCTACATTTGACTTGTAGAGACATGCCCTCAAGAAAACTTTGATGTTATGTTTAATACAATTATATTAGACCCTGATGAAAATGAAAATATTAACAACTTTCTCAGTTAAAATGCTAATTCTCTTGTATCACTCATTAATTCAAACTCACATTAACTATTGCTTTTTATCCAGGGTCAAACAACTAAAACAAGCCTAAATAAATTACAGGTATTACAATATAAATAAATTAGATTAATAAACCTACTTTCAAAACGAAGTACTGCTATGACAACACACATACATCCATATTTACACCCTCCAGTTCATCCTAATGATTTCCGAATCTTAACAATAGATCAACTTTTCCATCACAACCTAGGTAAAATTATGTTTCAAAGACTCAAGATTAATCTACATGTAGACTTAATTGAGATTAACTGCAACACACACAACTACCAAACAAGAAATAGATTACCACTTTGCCCAATACAGCCTAAAACCCAGCTATTAAAACAAAGCTAGAATTACTCTGGACTATATTATTGGCATTCATTACCTGTACAGTGTACACTTAACAAATATCAATGACCAAACCCTCTTTAAAAAAACACTTAAAAAACACTTAATGAGTTAGAAAATAAAAATACTTTCCTTTATTAATCCATACACCAATACTGATTAATTACTAAAAACACAAAGTCATTTCTAAATTTATTATTCTGAATTGGATTCACCTATTAAGGCCAAACTTGCTTGTCTTACGATTCGAGACAACGAAGGGCTTGTCAGGACTCCTAAGAGGCCTTTTCCCTTGTTCCCTTTGCTGTTCAATTAATAGCCTTTGTATGCATAAATAAATAAAATTATTATTATTATTAAAATAGCAATGCTGTTTGTACATGTGCAATTTTTTTCCTTGTGTCCGAGAAAAAGTTTCTCAGCAAAACTACACTAACACATAATATCATCATCATCATCATTGTCAACTATTATCAATCCACTGCTGAATGGTCTCTTCAAGCCTCTTCCACAACGGTCTGTCTTGTGCCACTCTCCTCCATGTTACTCTCGCATACTTTCGAATTTCATCCACCCATCTCCCATGTGGTCTTCTTCTGGGTCTTTTCCTGTCCCTCAGAATCCAGTCTAAAATTTCAGCTGTCCATCGATGGTCTGTCCTTCTGGCAATATGTCCAGCCCATTGCCATTTCAGGATTTTACTCTGATCATGATGTCTTCCACTCTTGTCATTTTTCTGAGTCCACGAGTTCCTCTTCTTATCTCTCCTGGTTACACCAAGCATGCATCTCCATGCATCTTTGAGTTGTCAGCATTCTTTGTATGTCTCTTTTAGTTAAGGTCCATGTCTTTGCACCATATGTAAGCACTGGAAGGATGCATTGATCAAACACTTTTCTTTTAAGACATAATGGCATATTGCTCTTGAAAATTATACTGTTTCTTCCAAACGCTCTTCAGGCAAGTTTTATACACCGATTAATTTCATCAATGTGACCCTCACTTGATATCTGTTGTCCAAGATAAATGTAGGTATTGGTTATCTCCAGCTTTCCCCCATCAATTGATAAATCTTCATTTCCTGTAAAAGTACACCACTTTTGTCTTCTGAAAGTTCATTTTTAATCTCATTTCTTTACTCTTGTCAGCAAGTTCCTGAATCATACTCTGCAGCTCTGATGGAGTAGTTGCAAAAATGACTGTCATCAGCAAAACGAAGGTGAGTTAGATAACCCCCATTAATCTTTATCCCTTTGTTTTCCCAGTTCAGTGATTGAAAAACATTTTTCAATGTGGCATTAAAGAGTTTGGGGGATTTAGTGTCAAATTGTCTCACTCCCTTTCCAATTTTTATTGGTACTGTATTCTCAAATAGCCAAATCTTTGCACTTGCATTTTCATAGATGTTATAAATAATATTAATGTATGCATCTTCAATATCGCAGGATTTCAAAGCCATTGTAACTGCTGATGGTTTCACTGAATCAAAGGCCTTTTCATAATCGATAAAAGCCATGCACAATGGAAGTTCATATTCCCTTGCTCTTTCAATTAGTTCTCTCAGTAAGTGTGTAGCCACTCCTGAATCCAGCTAAAAAAAAAACACACAATTTATATATATATCATCATCATCATCATTGTCAACCATTATCAATCCACTGCTGGACGAAGGTCTCCCCAAGTTTCCTCCACAACGGTCTGTCTTGTGCCAGTCTCCTCCATGTCACTCCCGCATATTTACGAATTTCATCCACCCATCTCCCATGTGGTCTTTTTCTGGGTCTTTTCCTGTCCCTTGGAATCCAATCTAAAATTTCAGCTGTCCATCTATGGTCTGTCCTTCTGGCAGTATGTCCAGCCCATTGCCATTTCAGGGATTTAACTCTGATCATGATGTCTTCCACTCTCGTCATTTTTCGGATCCACGAGTTCCTCTTCTTATCTCTCCTGGTTATACCAAGCATGCACCTCTCCATGCTTCTTTGAGTTGTCTGCAGCCTTTGTATGTCTCTTTTAGTTAAGGTCCACGTCTCTGCACCATACGTAAGCACTGGAAGGATGCATTGATCAAACACTTTTCTTTTAAGACATAATGGCATATTGCTCTTGAAAATTATGCTGTTTCTTCCAAAAGCTCTCCAGGCAAGTTTTGTACGCCGATTAATTTCTTCATCAATGTGACCCTCACTTGATATCTGCTGTCCAAGATAAACATACGTATCTGTTATCTCCAGTTTTTCTCCATCAATCGATAAATCTTCATTTCTTGTAAAAGCATTGAACATCACTTTTGTCTTCTGAAAGTTCATTTTTAATCCCATTTCTTTACTCTTGTCAGCAAGTTCCTGGATCATACTCTGCAGCTCTGATGGGGTAGTTGCAAAAATGACTACGTCATCAGCAAAACGAAGGTGGGTTAGATAATCTCCATTAATCTTTATCCCTTTGTTTTCCCAGTTCAGTGATTGAAAGACATTTTCCAATGTGGCATTAAAGAGCTTCGGAGATATGGTGTCACCTTGTCTCACTCCCTTTCCAATTTTTATGTGTGTTGTATTTTCAAACAGCCGAATCTTTGCACTTGCATTTTCATAGATGTTATTAATAATATTAATGTATGCATCTTCAATACCGCAGGATTTCAGAGCCGTGGTAACTGCTGATGGTTTCACCGAATCAAAGGCCTTTTGATAATCGATAAAAGCCATGCACAATGGAAGTTCATATTCCCTTGCTCTTTCAATTAGTTCTCTCAGTACGTGTGTAGCCACTCCTGAATCCAGCTAAAAAAAAAACACACAATTTTTATATATATCATCATCATCATCATCATTGTCAACCATTATCAATCCACTGCTGGACGAAGGTCTCCCCAAGTTTCCTCCACAACGGTCTGTCTTGTGCCAGTCTCCTCCATGTCACTCCTGCATATTTACGAATTTCATCCACCCATCTCCCATGTGGTCTTTTTCTGGGTCTTTTCCTGTCCCTTGGAATCCAATCTAAAATTTCAGCTGTCCATCTATGGTCTGTCCTTCTGGCAGTATGTCCAGCCCATTGCCATTTCAGGGATTTAACTCTGATCATGATGTCCTCCACTCTTGTCATTTTTCGGATCCACGAGTTCCTCTTCTTATCTCTCCTGGTTATACCAAGCATGCACCTCTCCATGCTTCTTTGAGTTGTCTGCAGCCTTTGTATGTCTCTTTTAGTTAAGGTCCACGTCTCTGCACCATACGTAAGCACTGGAAGGATGCATTGATCAAACACTTTTCTTTTAAGACATAATGGCATATTGCTCTTGAAAATTATGCTGTTTCTTCCAAAAGCTCTCCAGGCAAGTTTTGTACGCCGATTAATTTCTTCATCAATGTGACCCTCACTTGATATCTGCTGTCCAAGATAAACATACGTATCTGTTATCTCCAGTTTTTCTCCATCAATCGATAAATCTTCATTTCTTGTAAAAGCATTGAACATCACTTTTGTCTTCTGAAAGTTCATTTTTAATCCCACTTCTTTACTCTTGTCAGCAAGTTCCTGGATCATACTCTGCAGCTCTGATGGGGTAGTTGCAAAAATGACTACGTCATCAGCAAAACGAAGGTGGGTTAGATAATCTCCATTAATCTTTATCCCTTTGTTTTCCCAGCTCAGTGATTGAAAGACATTTTCCAATGTGGCATTAAAGAGCTTCGGAGATATGGTGTCACCTTGTCTCACTCCCTTTCCAATTTTTACGTGTGTTGTATTTTCAAACATCCTAATCTTTGCACTTGCATTTTCATAGATGTTATTAATAATATTAATGTATGCATCTTCAATACCGCAGGATTTCAGAGCCGTTGTAACTGCTGATGGTTTCACCGAATCAAAGGCTTTTTCATAATCGATAAAAGCCATGCACAATGGAAGTTCATATTCCCTCGCTCTTTCAATTAGTTCTCTCAGCACGTGGATATGATCTATTGTGCTGTAGCCACTCCTGAATCCAGGTTGTTCTCTCGGTTGAGCCATGTCCAGTGTTACCTTCAAGCGGTGTGAAAGAACTTTAGTGAAGATTTTATAAACCACTGATAGGAGGCTGATAGGTCTGTAGTTCCTGAGATCCTCAATGTCACCTTTCTTATGTAGCAGGATCATTGTAGCGGTGTTCCAATCCTCAGGAATCTTTCCTTCATTAAGGCATCGAGTGAAAATTTGGGCGAGTACTGTTTCAATTTCTCCACTTGCTTCTTGTATGATGTCTATAGTAATTCCATCTTCTCCTGGAGCTTTTCCTCGCTTCATGTTCTTGATTGCATGAGCAACTTCTGCTGGGAGGACTGGAAGAACTCTGGTACTGGTATCTTTCATGATGTCTGGAGTACATGTATCATCCCTTTCATATAATTTGGAGTAGAAATCTTTCACTCTTGTCAAAATTTCGCCTCTATTTCTTGTTATAGAACCATCTTCTTTTCTCAGTGCCATAATCTGTTTTCTTCCCTTACTGAGATGTCCCTTTGCTATCTTTAGGCTTTGGTTGTTTTCAATTGCTTTCCTCACTAGTTCACAGTTGAATTTCCTTACGTCTTCAGTGATACTTTTTCTTACTGTCTTGCATAGCTCTATATATTCCACTTTGGAAGTCACATCTTCTTTAGTTGTCCTCATCTCTCTTCTTTTTTGCATCAACATTTTGGTTTTTCCTGATAATTTGTTCACATGCAACTTGTTCTTAGACCCAGCTAATTTTGTTGCTGTTTCCATAAGAGCTTTGGTTACTTTTCTGTTAACTTCAGAAATATCCACTTCTTCCGATGTTAGGCCTTCTAAAGCAGAGAACCTGTTCTTCAGTTCTAACTTGAAAGTATTATGGTGTTTTTTAAGGTTGGTTATGTCAATACATTTTGTTTGTCCTATGAGCTTGCCACGTTCCAGTTTAGTGTTGAGGTGCATCTTACATCTCACCAATCTATGGTCACTACCTGTGTTGAACTTGTTTAGCACACTGCAGTCTTCTATGACAAATTTTTTGTTACACATAATAAAATCAATTTCACTTGTCGTCCCATTTGGATGTCTCCATGTCCATTTCTTGTGTGGCTTTTTCTTGAAGAAGGAGTTCAAGATGAAAAACCCTTCTGCCTCTGCAAACTCAACGAGAGTATTTCCACGCTGGTTTCTGTTGCTGTGACCGAATTTACCTACTGAAGTTTCATTCTGTTGCCGTTCCCCTATTTTTGCATTGAAATCTCCCATAATTATTTTCAAGTGCTGCTTACCTTTATTATTTAGATGACAAATTTCCTCATAAAATTCTTCAATTTCTTCTTCAGGATGACTTGTGGTGGGTGCATAAGTTTGAATAATCTGAGCCTGGTATCTTTTCGAGAGTTGGATAACAAGTCGTGCAGCTCTGTCAGAGGAACTTTCAACTTCTACAACTTTATCCTTCAGTTTCTTGTTTATTATAAATCCAACACCACTAGTTCTGCCAGTATCTGTCCCACGATAGTAGAAGAGATGTCCACTTTTCAGTTCGATGAGATCTTCTCCTTTTCTCCTTACCTCACTTAGCCCCACGATGTCCCACTTGATCCTTTGTAGTTCCTCTTCCAATTCAAGAAGCCTTGAATCAGAAGATAGGGAGCGTCCATTGTAAGTAGCCAAGGTCAGCATCAGATGGCAGCCTAGTCCGGTCCTCCGGGGATTCTTAGCACCCTCTGCCTTCATGTCGCACTGGCCGCTGCCTTGGCCAGGTACATTCCAGCTGCCGGAGACTGAGGGCCAAGATTTAAGTTGTGGAATCATTTTGGAGGGGTTTGGCCATAACTCACCACGCTGGCCAAGCGGGTTGGTGAGTGTGGGATAGCATTTCCTCTGATCCCGATGGTATAGTTATACCGCTATGGGCGGTCGTCAGAGCCCCTTTAGTGGGAACAGGATGCACCACGAGAAGGCGGGGTTGACATTTGTCAAGGAGAGGCTGTGATGTTACGCATCACCTGACCTTACATCCCATATATATATATATATATATATATATATATATATATACACACATCTGTAAAGCACATGCCTATCCTTTTATGTCATTTCAGTGTTTTTCTTTTTAAAAACATGATTTCACACAGTTAAGAAAATAAGTCAAACTTACATAGGTGCACTAGTAATGGCACTATTCCACTCCACTAACTTTCCTCCAACTTCTTTGATTCTGAAAAAAAAAAAAAAAAGAATACATCTAAATATTTCTGGAATAGATGAAGTAGTAGTACAGTAGTATTTAAATTAAAAAAGCTACACTTTTGAAGAACAATAGAAATGTACATAAAATACAAAGCACCATCTAATTATGAAATATGAAAAATCAATGTTCCAGTGAAAAATTATGAAAAAAATTACAAATTTTAAAACTTTTTCACTACAAGTACAGGAATTTAAGGAATTTGCATATACAAAAACTAACTGTACAAAACTTAATTCATCTGACTCATTAAAATGTGTCTCAAAGAAGACACCTCTCACAGTACAGATGTATTGCAGTTTTATCTCAATAAATAGGAACTCTTATAGGTTGAATTATGATTCCATTTACCCTAACTATCCTATCATTATTTCCAACTTTACCAAAATTGGGGAAGAAGACAGAGACAGAGAAAATAGGAAAAAGAATTTCTTTATACACATTGTGAAAAGCTCACCATCAGACTTGTCACTCAAATAAAAACACAGAATCAAGCAGTATAACAAATCCATAGTTTACATTAGCTCTATAAATGATTTATATACACTCTGTAGACAAAACATTAGAGACAGGAATGTTGGGCCGTTGACATGGGCATACCCTGCGTAGAATGAAACAGACCAAAATTGAATGCAGGCAATAAACAGGTGAACAACAGGGCTTCCAAACAGTGTATTGCAATCGACAAACATAGGTAAACATGGTGATCTGAGCAACTTTGATTGTGGACACTTCGTCCGTGCACGACAGAAGTGGTAAGAACCCTAGGGCTCTTACTTATTTGGAACCCTAGGGTTTGTATTTATTGCCCAAGTTCTAGAGTTCAAATTTAGGGTTCTTATAAGTTTGAACCCTAGGGTTCTTACTTATAGGAACCCTAGGGTTCTTATTTATTGCCCAAGTGGTAAGAACCCTAGGGTACCTGACAGAAACCCTATCAAGGGTGCACTGTGAATATCCCACTGACAGAGGGCACAGAGAGCACGTGGTGGCTGATCACATGCCACTGATGACCGGGATTGAAATAAGACTATCCAAGCTCATGCAGACCGAATGCTTGGCAACAGTGGTGCAAATCACATCCATGTTAAATGTTAGAGGCCCAAGCAGCATCAGCGAGGGAATGGTACAGCTCACGATGTATACAATGGGCCGTGGGAGCCAACACCCTACTCGTGTGCCACCATGGATGGCTTATCATCAGAAATAATGCCTTGTCTGTGCCAGGAACATTAAAACTGAACCTTTGCAGAGTGGTGCCATGTGATGTGGTCAGATGAATCTGATTTGCAGCTGCACCAAGCTGATGAGAGGGTGCAGGTGTGGTGTTTACAGATTGAGGGCATGGCCCAGTCATGTCAGGTAGGTTCTTTTTAAAGCAGTGGTGGTTTTATGATGATTTGTGGAGTCTTCTTATGAGACACGTTAGGTCCCTTAGTGTGTTGGGAGAGGTCCTTAATTGCTGAGTGCTACCAGCATGCATTGACTGATCACCTAGATGCTCTCTGTTCCAGCAAAACAACGTGGTCCCTCAGGCCACAACCACCCAGGCATGGCTCGAGGAACACTCACCTCAATTTGGAACTATCCAGTGATTCCCAAGGTCCCCGGATTTAAACCCTGTGAAAGCTCTCCGAGACACCATGGAGCAGAACATCACATCTATGAATCCTGGACTCAGGCAGGATCGTGAACAATACTGCAACAAGACATGGCTAGAATTATCTCCAGAAACCCTCCGCCATCTGGAGGAGTCGATGCCTTGGAGTTTACAGGCTATTTTTTGTGCTAGAGGAGGATCGACACACTATTAGTTAGGTAGCTCTAATGCTTTGCCCATTGAGTACACACTGAGATGCCAAAAAGACTGGAAGGGCACTACCATTTATTTGCATTACATGCCACCACACCCATGCGGCAAATGGTATTGCCCATAAATGAATGATGCACAGGATAGCCAGTCAAAAATCATTTCAGAATTCCCTGAAACCTCCCCATTTTCCCAGATGATTTAATCAGCATGACCAATCAAACCTTATTTCACATTTTCCTGCGATTTCCCTGATACTTAACAATGGTCATTATTTCACATGCACAATTGAGTGTGAAAACCAATGCAAAACACGAAATTCTTTTTTACGCTCTCCAACTATATGTTAAAGCGTATGCTCCAGCTTTGTCCATCTGTCTGTCTGCACGATAACTCACGTAAAGATGGTTCAATTTTGATGAAATTTTAGTATGTCGTAGGGAACAACCTGGGGAGGAACCCTATTGAAAATGGACAAAATGGGGTCAAAGGTCAGGACAAAGGAGTGGGATCCATTCCATCACCCTTATGCATCATAACTTATGTAAAAATGCTTTGATTGCAATGAAACTATCATGTTGTTCCGAAGGTTTACTGAACCGGTTCTGTTGAATATCATCAAAAGAGGATCAAAGGTCAGGGCACAGGAGCGAGATTTATTCTACAGCCATTATCCTCATAACTTGACTAAAAATGCTTCCATTGCGACAAAACTTCTCAGTATGTTATTCCGGAGGTATACACTCAACCAATTCTGTTTAATATCATCAAAACGGGATCAAAGGTCAGGGCGCAGGAGCGAGATTTATTCCACAGCCATTATCTGCATAACTTGAGTAATGATTTCTGGTATGTTGGAAAGCGTATCATAATATAATCAATGCACTGCATGATTTTACTAACTTGTTATAAACATATAAAACAAGTGAAACACACAGAGTCACGTACGTGATTGTGTGTTTCGCTCATTCTATATGTTTATGTGTTATTGTCGCGTGAAGCCTGAGTTTTAAACCATACTAACTTGTTACTGTAATACAGCAATATTCGCACAAATTGGTACATTTCATTTTACTAAGTAATTACAATAAATTAAAATATAAATGACAGAAAACTTCCATTTAACAGGATATGTATTTCTTGAAGGAAATGTGAATGAATGTGTTGAATGACTGGTTATAAAAGAAAACAACCTGTCATTCAATTATTGTATTGCAAAATCCATTTCTGAAACTGTTAGCATGCAGACTAGTCTGGAATGGTAGGTATTCATGCCATCCTGTTTCAACTTTTTATTTTCATAAATATACCTCTAGAACTTAAGTACATTACCTCTTTGTTTACTAACCTTCTGCAAATATTTAATCATTCTGTATTTAAAAGAAACCTGTGACTCAAAGATATATTTTTTTTTCAACAAATTCAAACCAATACTATCAGAAACTTTTTTCTGACAATAAATATCCTCCAAGTGATTTTTTTTTTTTCCCCCCATACACTACATCTGGAGTAATGAAGATTTTCAACTCGTAAAGCACTCTGGGTATCAAGCTGGTTCCTGGAAATGTTAAATTCTGGCTTAGGCTGCATGCGTACGATGGAGCCACTGACCGCATGCAGGTGGGGCAACCTCAGGCATCGTTAGTAACCTTTGCTCCTCATTGCAGTTCTAACAACGCTTGCTGCTACAATAAAAATCATTGAATGAATTCATAAAATTATGCAAAGGAAAATTTTTCTATTGATTGGCCTAATGGGCGCATAATATAGTTCACAGTTAACTACAACAGATACATATGTGAAATCGACAAAGGTAAAAATAAAAAGCTGAACTTTTTAATTTGGTGAAAAAAGAATGCAGACTACTTTCAGTTAATCTTTTGTTAACTTTGCAGCTGCACAGCATTACACTGCTTAGTTTTTCTTTCTGTTAATATCTTTTTCTCCCTATTTCTTCATTGTTGCTTTTCTTCTCTTTCTTACATTTTTTTCCCTGGCCTCTGATGACAATTTAATTTATCATGCTGAAAGAACTTTCAGCCTGAGTACCACAAGAGTTCGATATCAAAGCTTTAACTATTTTAGATAAATGGTGAAACTTTGAGAATATTAATGCTTTTGAACACCATGCATCAATCCTTACAAATTTTTAAACTTTGTCACTTGCTTTTTCAGAAATTTCCCTCCCATATCAAGCTTAAATGCAAACATTTATGGGGGGTGGGAGATAACATTTAACAACAATGCAAGAAAATGGAAACATCGGGAGGAGGAGGGGGGGGGGGAGTGATTATGGGAGAAATCTTTGCTTTGTCTGACTTCTGGTTTGCAAATTTTTCTCCCCATTTTCAAGCTGAAATACAAATATTTATGGAATAAAATGATATTTAACAAAAACACTGGGCGTAAGAAACATCGTGAGAAAAAAAAATGCCATTAAAAAAAATCTTAACTCTGTTGACCTTCCGTTTTCGAAAGTTTCGTAAAGGTCAAATTCCATCCACCTCCATACCCCCACCCATCACCACCTCCCCAAAAATTTCTCTTCAGTTGAGCATCGATCTCATGAAGGAACAAAATGTTAATAAAAATTGCAGAATTCTTCGCAAAACGATAACGAAAAGGGCGGAATCCCTTGAATTTGGGGTGCAGCAAAACATTTCCAAATTGCCACATTTTTTAAAATTTAATTTAACAATACTCATAAACAGTAAGGGCTCATAAGAGTTGCATCCCCAGTTAAAGGCTGCTAGTGCCTGGGAATGAAAAGCATCAGAACTGATGAAGCACAAATCCAAGATTCACATCCCATCTAGGACCTCAATGCAACAAACCAGTATACAAACTTCACAACCAGTAAGTTGCACCAGAGATCATCATTATCATCATTGTCAACAATTATCAATCCACTGCTGGACAAAGGTCTCCTCAAGTTTCTTCCACAACGGTCTGTCTTGTGCCAGTCTCCTCTATGTTACTCCCGCATACTTTCGAATTTCATCCACCTATCTTCCATGTTGTCTTCTTCCGGGTCTTTTCCTGTCCCTTGGAATCCAATCTAAAATTTTGGCTGTCCATCGATGGTCTGTCCTTCTGGCAGTATGTCCAGCCCATTGCCATTTCAGGGATTTAACTCTGATCATGATGTCTTCCACTCTTGTCATTTTTCGGATCCACGAGTTCCTCTTCATATCTCTCCTGGTTACACCAAGCATGCACCTCTCCATGCTGCTTTGAGTTGTCTGCAGCCTTTGTATGTCTCTTTTAGTTAAGGTCCACGTCTCTGCACCATAACGTAAGCACTGGAAGGATGCATTGATCAAACACTTTTCTTTTAAGACATAATGGCATATTGCTCTTGAAAATTATGCTGTTTCTTCCAAAAGCTCTCCAGGCAAGTTTTATACGCCAATTAATTTCTTCATCAATGTGACCCTCACTTGATATCTGCTGTCCAAGATAAACGTATGTGTCGGTTATCTCCAGCTTTTCTCCATTAATCGATAAATCTTCATTTCTTGTAAAAGGATTGAACATCACTTTTGTCTTCTGAAAGTTCATTTTTAATCCCACTTCTTTACTCTTGTCAGCAAGTTCCTGGATCATACTCTGCAGCTCTGATGGGGTAGTTGCAAAATGACTACATCATCAGCAAAACGAAGGTGGGTTAGATAATCTCCATTAATCTTTATCCCTTTGTTTTCCCAGTTCAGTGATTGAAAGACATTTTCCAATGTAGCATTAAAGAGCTTCAAAGACATGGTGTCACCTTGTCTCACTTCCTTTCCAATTTTTATGTGTGTTGTATTTTCAAACAGCCGAATCTTTGCACTTGCATTTTCATAGATGTTATTTATAATATTAATGTATGCATCTTCAATACCACGTGATTTCAGAGCCATTGTAACTGCTGATGGTTTCACCGAATCAAAGGCTTTTTCATAATCGATCAAAGCCATGCACAATGGAAGGTCATATTCCCTCGTTCTTTCAATTAGTTCTCTCAGTACATGGATATGATCTATTGTACTGTAGCCACTCCTGAATCCAGCTTGTTCTCTCGGTTGAGCAATGTCCAGTACCACCTTCAAGCGGTGTGAAAGAACTTTAGTGAAGATTTTATAAACCACTGATAGGAGGCTGATAGGTCTGCAGTTCCTGAGATACAGCTATAGATATCAAGGGTGTTTTCTAAATTTCACAGTATATTAAGAAATAATGTACTTTCACTCAGCTGAGGAGCGAATCATTCTCAGAAACACCAGCATGGTCAATTCTTATTGCAACTTAAAAACAATGTTTATTACTTTCATTTTTGAACTGCATGGCAGGTTTCAAAATCAAAAACACTTCAATCTTGCCAAGACTCTGGTGGTTATAAAAAATGTCAGTGCAGGATTGGATAAGAAAGATCATAATATTTTTTCCCTCTTTTTTTTTTTTTTTTTTTTTTTTTGGCAAGGTGAGTCTACACAAAACAATAACTGCATTTGGTATGCCATGTAATATAATATCATAGAATAATGTAGATATTGAAACAAACTATGCATGAAGTGAGCATGTAAAACACAATGCATTTTTTTTAATATGAAAAGAGACAGTACAGCAACAGTAAAAGCTTACGCTGCAGTTTCTTGAATATTTCGGAAACCTTGCTCCATATCTTCTTTAAGTTCTTTCCATGGAGTGATGCCTAACTTGCGCTTTAAATCTTGAGCATGCCTAACTTTAGCAGACAGTACTTGTCTTAGAGTTAATATCTCATCTTCAGTCTAAAAAAAGCAAAGCAGAAAAATGGTAATAAACATCATAATCTTCTATGGAATGAGGATAAGTAAAAATAAGACAAAACTAATGGTAATAGGGAAGGATTCAAAACAGGCTTTCCTTAAAATTGAAGGAAAATACATCGAACAAGTTAAATCATTTCGCTATTTGGGTAAAATTATTACTGAAGATGTGAAATGTGAAATGGACAAAAGTAATAGAGGTAGTTGCCTTCTATGCACGATCTTGATAAGAATCACTCACAATACAAATTTAAATTCATCGGCTGAATTTAAAGATTTTATTGTATATACATGTATAAGAACTTTCAGGTTTCCCTAGAACCCATCGTCAGATACATAAACAGAAGAAGGAATGTGTTTAAATATAATGTTATGTGACATGATATAGACATCAGATATTAATATATGATACAATGTCACATGACTTCCAATTGTCTAAAAATGTGGTAAGTATCATGAAATAAAGAAAATAGAATGCAGGTATACATATAATACTGCATTGTAAAATAAAAGGAAAGTTAGTATGTAACTAAATTAATTGTGTTGTTCTCATCTGGAGATACAACAAGGAACGCTACAGCAGTAATCAAGATCTCGATTACTCAGCTATGAAAAAGAACTTTCAAACTATGCTATGGAAAAAGAACTTAACTAGCTATGAAAAAGAACTAGTCAAGTTATGCTATGGAAAAAGAACTTTCCAAGTATGTCTCCTGAAAGCAGAGATAGGAAGAAAAAGGTTTTGGCCTTTACGCCCTCTAGGGGAAAGTTGTGCATTATTTAAAGAGGATCTTCTTATTGTAGCAAAAATCTTCTTATCCACTTCCCATCTTTATTACACAGCAAATGGCATACAGTAAAAAAAGAAATTTCTCAATAGGACTTTTAGAAGCGGAGATGCAGCTGCAAATGGCAGTAGACAAACACCACCTGGCGGCAGAACTTTGAACTACTAACTTAAAATGTTCCATAAGGTAAATGACATCTGATGTTAAAAGAATTATTTAAATCAGACATTTAGAAGTACAGATATTGAGAAAAGTAGATTAAATATTTGTGCCCCCTAGTGGCAAAATTGTGCATGATTTTGGGAAGAAAATACACATGAGTTTTCATAGCTTCTAGTATCTGATCGAAAAAGAATTGTTTTTTCAGTCGAGTTTTTGGTCCAGCAGATATTGCTGTAAACGGAAATGTGAACTTACACCTTCTAGTGGTACACTTGTGCATTAAGAAAAATTTGAAATTATATGAGAAACATTTTGTACCGAAAATGCTCTCCAACAAAAAAATAATTTTTCAAATCAGAATCATATAAATAGAGATATTGACAAAACTAATATATGCATCTATGCCCCCTGGTAGAAAAACAAACTATGCACTGTTTTAAGCATGAGGTATTCTCAAAAGGTTATACGAGGTGAGTGGCATCAATTTACAAAAGAATTTTTTCACTCGAGTTTCCAGAAGCTTAGATTTTGTTGCAAATACATCAGAAGCCAAAATAAACACTTACGCCCCCTGATGGCCAAACCATTTTAAACCAAATATTAGAAATTATATGCAAAACATTTTCCATCAAGAGCTGTATCCGACGCAGGAAGAATTTTTCAAATCGGACTTACAGAAACGGAAATATTGGGGAAAACCGTGATTTACCTTTATACCCCCTAGTGGAAAATCTATGCATTACTTGGAAATAAGACTGTAACTAAAATAATCTTCTATATCAATGGTATCGAAAGGAAAAAAAAATTCAATCAGATATTTAGAAGCAAATATATGAGATAAAATGTATTTTGAATTCAAGAGA
Source organism: Macrothele yani (assembly GCA_039090855.1). Classification (NCBI taxonomy): domain Eukaryota; kingdom Metazoa; phylum Arthropoda; class Arachnida; order Araneae; family Macrothelidae; genus Macrothele; species Macrothele yani. Next base: position 156,173,340 of record CM077011.1, read on the forward strand.
ATCTGCATTTATGCCCTCTAGCAGCAAAGTTGTACATCAGAGGAAAAAAAAACGGAATTAAAGGACCATCATTCTCACATTTCAAGCTTCCCCAATACTAAAAGAATTTTACAAATCAAACTAATAGTTGCAGAGATATGGTGTCTGGTGTCCCCAGTCGGACAGGCAAAGTGATAACATATGCACAATCTTTTTTTTTTTTACAAAAGAAGTACCGTAATTATAATGCAGCTTCATTACTGCTAACAGACAAGAAAATCCAAACTCCAACAGCCTCCTGCATTTTGTGTGTGTGTGTGGGGGGGGGGGGGGTCAGACATAAGTTATATCAATAGAAAAATACTCAACTACAAAACATCACACAGGGACAAAAAGGCAGGAATGGACAAAATTCCAGGACATGTAACAGAATTTTATGACATTTCCAGGAATTCCAGGATGTGTACAAACCATGCTATTTACATTTACCTAGTATAATTTCAATTGCTGGACACTGTTGTTGCAGCAAGTAAGTTACAAAATATGCACTGTTGTTGCAGCAAGTAAGTTACAAATATCCGAATGATAGGCCCCACTGGGAGGAAAGTGCCATAGGAATTATTTAGGAATGTGTAACGATCAGGTCTTAGTCTGCATCCAAAACACTGGACCTACTATTCTGATACCAATCTGCCACAGTATAACTTTCTGATTTTTATGATTTTTTTGCATCACAGACTTTACTATCACACCTACCCTAAATTTTTCATGATTTGCTACTCTAAATTTTTCATGATGTGTACCGCAACCGGTGTGCCCCCACAAGGTGAAAGGTGCGACACAAACTTTTACCTATTATCCTATTGTAAGAAATTAATTGTCTAGTTGTAAATGCATTTATGGCACCTCTATTCATAGTGATTGTGGAATAACTTTTTTTACGGGTCTTTTAGAGGTTATTTTTAATGAAAGTTGGTTGTCAAATTTTCGAACTAAAGCCTAAGTTGGCCATCAGGACTATGTCACTGGAGTAGTTGCTGCCACTCAATTGGAAGAGACCATCCGCAATTATCGTTAATTGTGGTACTTCTTCTTCTTGCTATTTCGATCCCTTCTTCTAGTTTTCTCTTTACTAAGTTTGACTGGTGGGCGATTATTTTCACTGAGTCCCAATTTATGGAGTGTCCACTTGCTTGTACATGTCTGTCTAGCCCTGTTTTGTTCCCAATGTTCCTAATAGCTGCTTGGTGTTCTTTCATTCGGACCTTAATACTTCTCCCTGTTTCTCCTATATAGCTGAGTCCGCAGTTACAGTCGATGCAGTAAATTACTCCTTCCTGCAATTGGATGTCCAATTCTTTCTGCTTTAAAGCTGGCAGGAATTTCTTTATTTTGTTATTAAGATCTGGAGCTAGCCTGATATTATATTTTGCTCCGATCCTTTTCAGTTTCTCGAAAAGTCCCTTGTGGTACGTAATTTTGCTGGTGAATTTGAAGTTGGTTTTTTCCTGCTTCTTTTTTGGCACTTGTTTAAATATTTTCTCAACATATGGGGAGGGGTAATTGTTTTCTGCCAACATTTCCTTTAATTCTTCTTTGTGAAGATCTTTTTGAGAAGCTGAAGGATTGAGGATTTCAATTTTTTCCAAAAATTGTCTCGCTGTATTCGATTTAATATAATCAGGGTGGAATGAGCAGAAGTCTAACATCTTCCCTGTGTTGGTGGGTTTTCTAAAAGCTGAGTGAATATTTTCCCTTCTCTTGAGGTCAAGGTTAAATCCAGGTAATTGATGCTATGGTCTTTTTCCTGTTCCAGGGTGTACTTCAAGGTATTCTCTAGTAAGTTAAATTCTTCCAGAATCTGAGAGGGTAGAGATTGGTCCACAGTATCTACTATAATTAGGACATCATCCATGTACCTTACATAGAGAGCAAACAAGGAGGGTTGTATAAGGATTTTTGCCTCTAGTTTACTTATATAATAATTTGCTAGCAGAGGTGCTAGTGGAGAACCCATTGCAAGTCCTGAAGTTTGCCTGTAATATTTCTTTCCAAACTGGAAGAAATTATTCTTGAAGGAAAATAGGAGCAGTTCATATATGCCAAGTAGTATTTCTCTATTGTGATTATGGAATACTATTTTTTCCGCAAGGTCATCTGCAATGAATTCCAGTAGGAGGTCCAGGTTAATGTTGGTATACATAGAGACTATATCCAGGCTTGCCATTACTGGATGAATTAATTCTGGCAAGTTGTCCAGTTTTCTTTTTAGCTGCATGGAATTTTTTAGTAGGTAGGGAGGAGAAGGGAAAATATCTCTGAGGTGACCAAGTAAATAATAATTAATGTTGGAGAGTGGAATTTCTAGTGTCTATTATAGGTCTTATTGGATGGCCTTCTTTGTGAACTTTTATCGTACCATAGATCTGTGGAATTCTTGACTGGATTTTGGAGAAGTTTTTGAAGAGCTCATTAAGCTGTTTTTTATTTCTTAAAGAGCTGATTAATTTCTTAAGATTTTTTACAGTTTGATCTATAGGATTACCATTGAGTTCTTCATAATAAGGCTTGCTCAATTCAGCTTCCATTTTATTGTAATACTTCTCTTTTCTACCAATACCAAAACTTTGCTCTTATCTGCTCTCAGTGCTACTACTTTATCATTGGCTTTGAATTTTTTAAGGTCAGTAATGGCACTTCTATTAAAATTGTAATCAACTTTTACTGGCTTTTTTACAAATTTTGAGACGCAGTCTGAGAATTCTTTCCTTAAAGTAACTGCTGTATTTTCATCTTCTCTTTCTACCTTACTACAGATGCTTTCTAAATCAATCAGTATACGTTTTTTATCAAGTGTTGCGGAGGAAAGGTTGTAATTATATCCCTTATTGAGGAGATTAATCAGGTTTTCATCTACTCCTTCTTCCGTCAGATCCATGACATGTTTGTTAGTGGTGGATGGTATTAACTGTGGGCCAGGTGCTGTAGACATTAACTTTGGACTTAACCATTTATTTTCTTTAATTTTCAATTTTTCCTTAAACTTTTTGTTTTTATCTCTCACTGCTTTAGCTAACCAATTATCAATATTTTTCTTTCTTTTGCTTCCGGAATTTCACCTAATGAAGAGGTCCAAATACGAGTTTCTATTCCTTCGCATTGCTCAATAGTTTTGAATTTATTACTAATCGCGCTATTCACCGTTTTTAGTTCTATTTTTCTAATAAAATTTCTTGACAGATTTTCCATGATGTTTTTCGTGAGTCTCAAAGAAGGTGGAACAAAATTAGCTCTTTTTACATTTCTTAAGAAAATACAGTTGTGACTTACATTTGTCGCTTTTGCACTTACTCCTTTCTATCTTTCTGATGTTTCGCCATATATCCAGCCCGTATGTGGTTTTAATCCTAGTTGTAAATGCATTTATGGCACCTCTATTCATAGTGATTGTGGAATAACTTTTTTACGGGTCTTTTAGAGGTTATTTTTAATGAAAGTTGGTTGTCAAATTTTCGAACTAAAGCCTAGTTCGTCATCAGGACTATGTCACTGGAGTAGTTGCTGCCACTCAATTGGAAGAGACCATCCGCAATTATCGTTAATTGTGGTACTTCTTCTTCTTGCTATTTCGATCCCTTCTTCTAGTTTTCTCTTTACTAAGTTTGACTGGTGGGCGATTATTTTCACTGAGTCCCAATTTATGGAGTGTCCACTTGCTTGTACATGTCTGTCTAGCCCTGTTTTGTTCCCAATGTTCCTAATAGCTGCTTGGTGTTCTTTCATTCGGACCTTAATACTTCTCCCTGTTTCTCCTATATAGCTGAGTCCGCAGTTACAGTCGATGCAGTAAATTACTCCTTCCTGCAATTGGATGTCCAATTCTTTCTGCTTTAAAGCTGGCAGGAATTTCTTTATTTTGTTATTAAGATCTGGAGCTAGCCTGATATTATATTTTGCTCCGATCCTTTTCAGTTTCTCGAAAAGTCCCTTGTGGTACGTAATTTTGCTGGTGAATTTGAAGTTGGTTTTTTCCTGCTTCTTTTTTGGCACTTGTTTAAATATTTTCTCAACATATGGGGAGGGTAATTGTTTTCTGCCAACATTTCCTTTAATTCTTCTTTGTGAAGATCTTTTTGAGAAGCTGAAGAGACCAGGATTTCAATTTTTCCAAAAATTGTCTCGCTGTATTCGATTTAATATAATCAGGGTGGAATGAGCAGAAGTCTAACATCTTCCCTGTGTTGGTGGGTTTTCTAAAAGCTGAGTGAATATTTTCCCTTCTCTTGAGGTCAAGGTTAAATCCAGGTAATTGATGCTATGGTCTTTTTCCTGTTCCAGGGTGTACTTCAAGGTATTCTCTAGTAAGTTAAATTCTTCCAGAATCTGAGAGGGTAGAGATTGGTCCACAGTATCTACTATAATTAGGACATCATCCATGTACCTTACATAGAGAGCAAACAAGGAGGGTTGTATAAGGATTTTTGCCTCTAGTTTACTTATATAATAATTTGCTAGCAGAGGTGCTAGTGGAGAACCCATTGCAAGTCCTGAAGTTTGCCTGTAATATTTCTTTCCAAACTGGAAGAAATTATTCTTGAAGGAAAATAGGAGCAGTTCATATATGCCAAGTAGTATTTCTCTATTGTGATTATGGAATACTATTTTTTCCGCAAGGTCATCTGCAATGAATTCCAGTAGGAGGTCCAGGTTAATGTTGGTATACATAGAGACTATATCCAGGCTTGCCATTACTGGATGAATTAATTCTGGCAAGTTGTCCAGTTTTCTTTTTAGCTGCATGGAATTTTTTAGTAGGTAGGGAGGAGAAGGGAAAATATCTCTGAGGTGACCAAGTAAATAATAATTAATGTTGGAGAGTGGCGAATTTCTAGTGTCTATTATAGGTCTTATTGGATGGCCTTCTTTGTGAACTTTTATCGTACCATAGATCTGTGGAATTCTTGACTGGATTTTGGAGAAGTTTTTGAAGAGCTCATTAAGCTGTTTTTTATTTCTTAAAGAGCTGATTAATTTCTTAAGATTTTTTACAGTTTGATCTATAGGATTACCATTGAGTTCTTCATAATAAGGCTTGCTCAATTCAGCTTCCATTTTATTGTAATACTTCTCTTTTTCTACCAATACCAAAACTTTGCTCTTATCTGCTCTCAGTGCTACTACTTTATCATTGGCTTTGAATTTTTTAAGGTCAGTAATGGCACTTCTATTAAAATTGTAATCAACTTTTACTGGCTTTTTTACAAATTTTGAGACGCAGTCTGAGAATTCTTTCCTTAAAGTAACTGCTGTATTTTCATCTTCTCTTTCTACCTTACTACAGATGCTTTCTAAATCAATCAGTATACGTTTTTTATCAAGTGTTGCGGAGGAAAGGTTGTAATTATATCCCTTATTGAGGAGATTAATCAGGTTTTCATCTACTCCTTCTTCCGTCAGATCCATGACATGTTTGTTAGTGGTGGATGGTATTAACTGTGGGCCAGGTGCTGTAGACATTAACTTTGGACTTAACCATTTATTTTCTTTAATTTTCAATTTTTCCTTAAACTTTTTGTTTTTATCTCTCACTGCTTTAGCTAACCAATTATCAATATTTTTCTTTTCTGCTTCCGGAATTTCACCTAATGAAGAGGTCCAAATACGAGTTTCTATTCCTTCGCATTGCTCAATAGTTTTGAATTTATTACGAATCGCGCCATTCACCGTTTTTAGTTCTATTTTTCTAATAAAATTTCTTGACAGATTTTCCGCGATGTTTTTCGTGAGTCTCAAAGAAGGTGGAACAAAATTAGCTCTTTTACATTTCTTAAGAAAATACAGTTGTGACTTACATTTGTCGCTTTTGCACTTACTCCTTTCTATCTTTCTGATGTTTCGCCATATATCCAGCCCGTATGTGGTTTTAATCCTAGTTGTAAATGCATTTATGGCACCTCTATTCATAGTGATTGTGGAATAACTTTTTTACGGGTCTTTTTAGAGGTTATTTTTAATGAAAGTTGGTTGTCAAATTTTCGAACTAAAGCCTAGTTCGTCATCAGGACTATGTCACTGGAGTAGTTGCTGCCACTCAATTGGAAGAGACCATCCGCAATTATCGTTAATTGTGGTACTTCTTCTTCTTGCTATTTCGATCCCTTCTTCTAGTTTTCTCTTTACTAAGTTTGACTGGTGGGCGATTATTTTCACTGAGTCCCAATTTATGGAGTGTCCACTTGCTTGTACATGTCTGTCTAGCCCTGTTTTGTTCCCAATGTTCCTAATAGCTGCTTGGTGTTCTTTCATTCGGACCTTAATACTTCTCCCTGTTTCTCCTATATAGCTGAGTCCGCAGTTACAGTCGATGCAGTAAATTACTCCTTCCTGCAATTGGATGTCCAATTCTTTCTGCTTTAAAGCTGGCAGGAATTTCTTTATTTTGTTATTAAGATCTGGAGCTAGCCTGATATTATATTTTGCTCCGATCCTTTTCAGTTTCTCGAAAAGTCCCTTGTGGTACGTAATTTTGCTGGTGAATTTGAAGTTGGTTTTTTCCTGCTTCTTTTTTGGCACTTGTTTAAATATTTTCTCAACATATGGGGAGGGTAATTGTTTTCTGCCAACATTTCCTTTAATTCTTCTTTGTGAAGATCTTTTTGAGAAGCTGAAGAGACCAGGATTTCAATTTTTTCCAAAAATTGTCTCGCTGTATTCGATTTAATATAATCAGGGTGGAATGAGCAGAAGTCTAACATCTTCCCTGTGTTGGTGGGTTTTCTAAAAAGCTGAGTGAATATTTTCCCTTCTCTTGAGGTCAAGGTTAAATCCAGGTAATTGATGCTATGGTCTTTTTCCTGTTCCAGGGTGTACTTCAAGGTATTCTCTAGTAAGTTAAATTCTTCCAGAATCTGAGAGGGTAGAGATTGGTCCACAGTATCTACTATAATTAGGACATCATCCATGTACCTTACATAGAGAGCAAACAAGGAGGGTTGTATAAGGATTTTGCCTCTAGTTTACTTATATAATAATTTGCTAGCAGAGGTGCTAGTGGAGAACCCATTGCAAGTCCTGAAGTTTGCCTGTAATATTTCTTTCCAAACTGGAAGAAATTATTCTTGAAGGAAAATAGGAGCAGTTCATATATGCCAAGTAGTATTTCTCTATTGTGATTATGGAATACTATTTTTTCCGCAAGGTCATCTGCAATGAATTCCAGTAGGAGGTCCAGGTTAATGTTGGTATACATAGAGACTATATCCAGGCTTGCCATTACTGGATGAATTAATTCTGGCAAGTTGTCCAGTTTTCTTTTTAGCTGCATGGAATTTTTTAGTAGGTAGGGAGGAGAAGGGAAAATATCTCTGAGGTGACCAAGTAAATAATAATTAATGTTGGAGAGTGGCGAATTTCTAGTGTCTATTATAGGTCTTATTGGATGGCCTTCTTTGTGAACTTTTATCGTACCATAGATCTGTGGAATTCTTGACTGGATTTTGGAGAAGTTTTTGAAGAGCTCATTAAGCTGTTTTTTATTTCTTAAAGAGCTGATTAATTTCTTAAGATTTTTTTACAGTTTGATCTATAGGATTACCATTGAGTTCTTCATAATAAGGCTTGCTCAATTCAGCTTCCATTTTATTGTAATACTTCTCTTTTTCTACCAATACCAAAACTTTGCTCTTATCTGCTCTCAGTGCTACTACTTTATCATTGGCTTTGAATTTTTTAAGGTCAGTTTTATACAAATTGTCTAGTTTTATACAAATTTTGAAGATGTGAATACGTTTTTTTGTGTAAATATGACAAGGATGGTAAGTAGCATAATCCTGTATTCCATTCATGATGTCGAGTTTTAATTTTTTTATTTTATCCCAGTTACTGTGTTTTGTATGCTTGTATTTCATTCTCTGCCGCTGCACTGATTAAATAAGATGCTTGTTTATTCTTTATTACATGCCCCGAATCTTTATGTATTCTAAGAAATTAAATGTAAATTATTTACTCACAGTTGTTATATCATAGTTTTGCTTATTGATATATTTGTATTTCTCGCCTCTACCGGCGCGCTATGCGGCTTCTTTGTTACACTTGCCGCATGTTCTTTTTCCTAAAAGTGCGGGAATTAGCAAAACTTTCCCAGTCTTATTTTATTACGTTGTTTTGTTATTTGTCCTTGTTTGTTAATACTTCTTCAACTTTATTACTTTTTTCCTGTACTGATGCACCCACCCATTGTTAGACTATTTAAAATAAGTATGTATATGTGCCCCTTCTTCCCTTTGAAGAGTATAGGTCCCACATCTTAAAATTATTTCAGTTCTATCACAGCTGTGCTCTGAAGTAGTACGAAAATTGTGATTGCTAGTGTCTTGCTATTTTCTATTACTATTAAACTATTTTATTTTTTCAAGATGGACAAGTTTTTTGTATGGAGTGTGCCGTCCACGAGTACAAGAAGTGAAAGCATTGAGCCCGAAAAAAAAAAAAAAAAAAAAATTAGTGCACCGGCAGTATAGTGATAATTATTTATCTAACTTTTTTTTTTTTTTTTTTTTGAGTCTTGATAAAACATGCCCTATCCCAGAGTGTATCGTTTGTGGTGAAAATCACGTATTTATATTAATAGGGTCATATCATACGTTTTTGAGGGGATTAACATTTTGGTGTGCCGTGTTGAGTCATTGATAATTTATGGTGTGCTGCGAGTAGAAAAGGGTTGTGGAACACTGCTCTAGATACTTCATGGGAAAAAAAAAAAAAAAAACTGCATAAAGTAGGGGCTTTTTTTCCTAACATTGTAAAGTCTTCTAAGATGGGAGGTGTTTTCTCAAATTATTTATCAGCAATACATGTAGTGGAGATAATAGCAGCTCAGAACTGGGGGGGGGAGGGTAAGTATCATACTGGAGAGGAACAAATTTGAAGTGCTTAGCAGAAATTTTGCTAAAAGATTCCGTTCATATAGATTTTACCCCCACTTAGCCACAGTAAAAAAAAAAAAAATGCTTTCAGGTACATAATGTACATACCATTTATTCAACGATTCAATGAATGTAGTATTATAAATCATCGATATGAACCTGCAACGCTGTTTTTTGATTGAAGGTTTAACTCTTTAACTGGCTGGAATGATTTAACTCAGGGTTAGCAAAATGGTTTGAAATCAGCTCGAGCGAATATATACATATATTCGCTGTCTAAGAAGTGGGCCGAACTCGACAGAAACGAATGAACCTGCTCATCAGAAAGCATTGCTTTACCCTTAGATTTATTATTCAAAGTGGGCATTTACGGGGAATGATTTTCCTTAATCTTTCCTATCATATTACCTTTTCTCCCGAAAATATTACAAAAATGGCGAAGAACCTAAGAAAGGAAAGACAAGATATTTAAAGTAATTTGCTTCTACCCAGTGGCACGATGTCCGTGTCAGAGAGACCAGCTCTTCCCAATAATTCCTTTGGTCATGGTGCAGAGAATGAAGCAATGTAAGGGAATCGGACTATAAACTATAAAAATAAATATCATAAGGGAGCACTTGCTACCAGCGACAGATATCTAATCGATTCTGCTGAGATGAGAGGGGAAGGAATAGTTTTGCATTAAGCTTTCTTATAACCCAGCCACTATACTATGTCAGCAGTTCTGTTTGAGGAGGGCAGAAAATTTTGGGCACCATTTGGTTCAGATACATCGTCTACTTAAAGAGTTAAATACTACCATGAGCAAACTCCATGGGCTATAAGCAGTCGCCCATCCCTAATTTAGGGCAACTGGCTCCAGGGAAGGGAAAGAACCAGTGAAGTATCGTAAAATCAACATCCATGAGCCATCGGGATTCGAACCTGGACCCATCTTGAATGAATGGTCATAAGCCAGCGCTTAGACCACTGCACCACCGGGGCGGCCTGCATGGCTTTTAACAAGTCATTATTTCTTCGCAATTTGAGCTAACTTAAATCCTTTCTCATCCTTTTTTTTTTAAATATTTGCTGTCATATTAATGAACTTCAGTTTGTAACACCACAAGGAATATCTTTCTTTACCTCTTTCTCATCTTTTTAAACTATAATTACAAAAATATTGTTTTTCTACTACCTCTCAGACAATCACTCAGAGGACTTGCTCTATTTCACAAAACAGTACAACACTAAATTTAACAAAAAATAATTTTATACACTGAGTGGCCACTTTATTATAACCACCCCCTCAGTACTTCATTGGGCCACCTTTTGCCTTTAATACTGCGTCGATTCTTCGTGGCATGGACTCCACGAGATGTTGATAGGTGGTTTGTGGAATCTGATACCATGCTTGATGAATAGCACTTTCCAGGAGTGTGAGATTGCAGGGTTGTGGGTCCAGCTGTCTGATGGCTCGTTCAACTTCATCCCGCAAATTCTCAATGGGGTTGAGATCTGGAGATTGTGATGGCCACCTAAGCAAAGTAAACTCACCGGCATGTTCCTGAAACCAATCCTGTACAATACAAGCACTATGGCAGGATGCAATATCTTGTTAAAAGTAGCCATTGCCAGTGGGATAAACCATCCACATGACAGGATGCACTTGGTCCACAATGATGTTTAGATATGATGTGCCAGTCAGACCCCAAACCATAACGTTTCCTCCACCAGCTTGAAGGGTTGTAGCAATGCATTTGGGGTCCATGCTTTCGTGCTGTTTCCACCAAATTCTCACTCTGCCATCGGCATGGTGCAACTGAAAACGTGATTCATCGGACCACATAATTTGTTTCCAATTATCGACTGTCCAATCCTTGTGTTCCTGTGCGAACTAGAGACGTTTTCTCTTGTTAACTGCCGACAGCAAAGGTTTTCGAACAAGCCTTCGGCTGCCATATCCCATCCAATGCAGTGTACGACGAACAGTGCATGCAGAGATCATTTGAGGGGATCCTTGATTAAGATGGTCTGTAATTTGCTGCAATGTTGCTCTTCTGTTGTCTGTTACCAGTCTGGACACTCTCCATTCCACCCAAGCAGTCACTAGTCGATGACGACCACACGTTGCACGTAGAGACCCAGTTTTTTTGGCTGACAGTCTAGGCTTTAAACACTTTAACAACAGCTGCTCTGGAACATTTCACGAATGCGGCGGTTTCAGTGATACTCGCTCCATGGCTCCGAGCTCCTACAATAATCCCATGTTAAAAGTCCATCAAATCGCATTTTTTACCCATCTCGTCACCCAAAAATCACTTCTACTACTGTCGCAAGCACTAAGCTTTCCCTTTTTATACTAGCCTTGCCCTCTGACGGCAACAGCGTGCAAGCTATAGCTCATTTGTTTAAAACTGTCAGGTGGTCATAATAAAGTGGCCACTTAGTGTATAACAAAATTTCTGTGAATTCAAAAAAATGTAAATACATTTATCTGAGTTTCTTAAAATCTTAGATGGCTGCACTTGCCATGTGTTTTAACTGCTTAAATAAATATATTTATGGAGGGGAGGCTAAAAGCTGAACTCAAAGAAAATGTGGGTGGGCTAAACACCACTGTGGCTGAAGCCCACCCACTACCCAGTGGTTCACTTGGCTATGTGCCTTGTCCTCTACATGGGTCCAACTGCAGTATGAATTGCCATTATCTTTACCACATCATCAACTTCAAACATGCATGTGACCATTTAGACATCTACATTTTTGGATCACTCTTTGCATATACGCATTACATTTATCACCACACACCAGCTTGATGTTCACACATGTATTGATCCATAGGCAAAATTCTTTTAAAAAATGCTGGTTTACAACTAGCCTTTCCCATCACTTAGTCAATTGTAAGTTTTTTGCCTCTAACACACTGCTTTCTCAAATTGCAGATTTTACACCTTCATGCTCACTCTCTCTCTCACAAAGGTCTGCAGCCTGATACAACAAAATGCAATCTCCTTAGGTAGTCTTTCATTTCCATTTACCACAGGTCCATACCATCTTAATACATTCTCATTAACTTTTATTTCTGCCGAAGAAGTAACCAATTCAATTCAAATGTCTACATTACTAATTTTGTTCTGGCACTGAATCCACCTCTTTTTCTCTAGTGTCCTCATACCCCTACCTTTCATGACCAATCTGTTGCAAATGAATTATGCTCTCCAACTTTACACTACAAGTTTTTGCTGTATCTGACATATTTTTGAAGTTCGGGAAATTAAGTTTGTAAATTTGCCACTAGGGGTGCTGAAATCAAGCTGATGGAATTGGATCTCTGGAACTTCCACAAATACCACTGGTTCCATTCACCTGTGAAGAGGCTGTTGTATGAATTTACTACAGTAAGTACGGTCCCTGTAAGCAATTAAAAAGTATACATTTTGCATATTTGCATTATCATTTCGATGAGAAAAACAATGCTACCTTTGCTAGCTCAGCCTTCCAGTCTTCTTCAAGTTTGGCCCTCTGTTCAGGATCGACAGAGGAGAGATCATGGATACCACTATCTGGAGTTGCATCAAAAGTTTTGCTTTCAGTCGAATCGAAATAATTGTCTGAAACAGTAAAAAACAGAACTGTAATAAAATATCTCAATAATAACAAAAAAAGGTTATGAAAAAACTTTTTAACTTTCCTGAAAAATTTTAAAATGCATGAATATTGTCTAAGTTTACATTACAAACCATAAAATATGAAAAAAAAAATGAAGGTGCTGTAAAATAAACAGAAGAACCAGAAATTAAAAAAAAAAAAAAAAAGGTTTCATAATGCTTGAACTGCAAAAAAAATTTTGGCACTCCTTAAAAATTAGAAAAGAAAGAAAACAAAAAGACAGTAGTTTCTTTTATCTTTGACAAAATAATGCAAATTTCTGAAGAAAAAATATGACAACATAATTAAATTAATTGCTGAATTATAGAAAAGTTTTAGTTTAAAAATTTTAACACCACTACATTAAAACAAAACTACAAAAAAATGTTGAGGAAATAAACTTTGCACTTAAATTTCATAATTTTTCATACCACAATTTTCATAAGTATGTCACAATTCTTGCTGTGTCCCAGTCCCTGCAATAACTGGAATGTTTTAAAAATAAATAAAAGGTGGAATTACAGTAAATTCTTTATTTTAACTAACATCCATTTTCAACTCAAAGTGACTGTACAAGTGACACTTTGCAGCAATTACAGGACTGCACAATGTATAGGAATATAATATCTGTATAATGATTATGCAGCACAACTCTATGAGATGCATAAATTTATGTATTGATACCTGATATTTCACAATGTAAACACTTTTGTCAGTGAATTTATTGTTCTCCCATTGCATTAATGAATCTTTGCCCTTAGACAACATATCAAGTTTTTTACATTTAGCCGAATATTTTACTGTAAAATGTATCTTCCATTCCTCAAAAGATGACCACATATATTTTACACAACTGATCAGGTTTGAGGATAGCCTCATAACATCATACTGAGTTTAACAAATATACCAACAATGCTATAAATGAGCTCATGATATATTTTTTTTTTGTAGATGTGAAAATTTGTTTATATCATTGGTACGTATGAAATAATGTCATATAAGATTTAAAAGGATAAGGTGCTGGTGTAATACAACTATAAATATACAATTATTTCAAACATCTAAATACCGTTCTTATTACACAGCCTCTAATTCTACAGGATGATCACTCAGGGCTGAACACTTATGTGGAATATCTTTGGACACAAGAAAGGTAGCATTGTGGATAAAACTGTTCTCCATTCCATTACAAGTGAACTGCAGTAGCTCCCAGTAACATTGATGGCTCTTGGTAGGTGGCACAGATAAGTCGGTCTAGATGAGATCATGTGGTAATTAATTCTCAGTCATGTTACTGCATCAGAATGAAATGTACTCATTTCTGGAATGTATCTAAATTGTCTATATACATTGCAGGACTGTAAAAATCAGAAATTTTCAGTCCATCTGCAAATGTGGTGGAACAGACAACAAACCTGTCCACAATGACATTGTACCCACCCTCCAAAACATTTTTCTGATCCCACATAAAGACAGCAAGCCACTGTCTTCAAAAATAATAAATAGATAGGTATTGTTTGACCATCTACATGGACTGGAATTTTTGAAAACAACCTGTCCCCATGATACTGAAAAAAAGGCATGGATGGATGACTTTCACACTCCTGATGTATTAGGTAACTGGTTCTCTCAAGGAATGTCAGAACATAAAAACTCAGAGGCTGTAAATCATGAACCTGAGCAACCATTTCTAATTTGGCAAAGAAACTGGAGAGGATGGAAAGCCTCATGGATTGGCATATAGTTAGATGGCCCAAGATGGCAGAGAAGGCAGTACAGAATGAGTAGCATTTATTGTAATCTTAACAAAAGTCTCTACAAAGGCTTTCTCAAGAGACTAGAAGATCATGTCCAACCTATCAAAGAGCAGCAAAGAAAGCAAAGCTCAAGTCACGTTGTGTCACTGTTGTGCAAGAGTTACTGCCAATAGATCATCCTAAGAGAAGAGTGTTCTGTGAATGGCATGAGCAAGTTTTCTGCTAAAACTATGAACTGTTGGACGTAATACTGTTTAGCAACAAAGCTTTGTTCCATGTTTCTGTGTACATGAACTGGAAAAATAATTTACATGTATGTGGGACATTGAAAATCTAAATGCTCTCCATGGCAAACCACTGCATCCCCAGAAATTGGTGTCTGGTGTGCAATGTCCTCGTTCTATATTATCAGGTAAATCTTTTTTGAGGAAACACTGAATAATGACTGATAATCAGCAATCTTAACAAAATTTGTGAACCAGTTGGATGAGCAGAACTTACAAATGGTTACTTTCAACAAGACAGTGAGTGCCATGTGTAACACCTCCAATAAAAGAACTGCAGAAATCTGCAGCTTCTTCCAGAACTGCGTTATTTTGACAGGTCTGTGGGCCCCAAGGTCCCTTGATGTGACGCCTCTTGGATTTCTTTCTCGGGGGCCCACTTACAGAGGGGGGTACCAAGAAATCAAGGACAATTTAAGATTTTCAAGACAACATGAGGAATGAAATTGCTGCTGTAGACATCGATACGTTGCAGAAAATATTCACCAACATAGATCCTTGGGTATACATGAATCTGAAACCTGGTGGTGACCACTTACAGTATCTATTCTGAGACACCTATGACATAGACCAAGGTACAGTGATGGATTACTCAATAGGCCAACTAGGCCCAGGCCTAATGCAGAGAATTTCAGTGGTAGTAAAAATTAATTTGTTAAAAGCCAATAAAAATAATGAAAGAAAAATTTAAAAATAAAATAAAAGAGGAAACTAAGATGTAGTCCTAAAACTGCTGTATACAAGATTTTGTTTCTAAATTTCCATAATCTACTTCCTCTTCGACTTGAGAGAACAGGTAGTGGGGGAACAAGTGGGTTGTTAATGCTGCTCTTTGGAGACCAATAATAAAAAACAAAATTCTGGCTTAGGCAAAGAAAGATTGCTTTCAGCTTTAGAGGGGGATATTTGCAGGATATTTATGCAAAGCTATCACATCTCCCCTCAGAATGAATACAATTGTAGGGGAAAAGGCAAGGGCTGAATTTAAGTGCCATCAGCTGTTTTGTTCCTCCCACACTGACCTCAGTGAAGGTAACCCTTGACTACTTCACTTTTCTGTATACAACTGCTTCATTAGAAGTTGCAGGCATATAGTACAAATTCCAAGAAAAGTTCATGGGATAGAAAGAAATACTTAACTGGCTGCCCTCCTTACAATGACAATCACAGCCCCGAAGATTTTATTTTCTTTTTTTTTTGGATTGAAAGTTTAATGACCACCATGAGGAACTTGATGGGCTATACATTACCCATTCCTGATTTACGGCTACTGGCTCCAGGGAAAGGAGAGAGCCAGTGTCATAAGACAAGCACAACATCCATGCCTCAACTGGGTATTCAAACCTGGACCTATTGTGGATGAATGATCAGAAACCAGTGCTTAGACCACTGCACACTAGGACAGCTCCCCAGACCACTGCACACTGGGAGAGCTCCCCAGACCACTGTGCAATGGGATAGCTCCCCAGACCACTGTGCACTGGGATAGCTCCCCAGAGCTTCAGACACTGTTTTCTGGTGGTTCTTCTAATTCCCACTGTTGATGTACTGAGTACTGAATAGCTTGTTCACTGTAGAAGGAAAAGATAATTTTTGATTCTGAAGACTGATCCAACTATGAGTGATGGAAGGAAGAGACCGAGTGGAGCTCAGTACGAAAAAAAAAAAAAAACAATAAAAAATTCTGCTACTAAAAAAGTGAAAATTGCTGAAGAATTACTAAAATGTCAAAAAATTGACAAATATTTCTCTGTTCAATGTGTTGGATCAACTGCAATGACCAATAAAGAAACCACTTCAGTTGATGTTGATGCCTTAAATGCTACGAAGAATGTACCTGAAGAAAAAATCTGATCAAAGCAGTTTTGTAGCCATCAAATTCTCTATTTCAAAGGGGAATAGGGGCTGCAAATTTGTCTAGGCCTAGGGACTGCAAAGCCCTAAATCCTTCTCTGCCAAGGTATATTTCTATTGCATATCCTTCAATTCTGTTTGTTCCTTTATGTGCTATCACATAAAAAGAGTATTCAGTCCTGAGTGACCTATCTAATATGTACCACTGATCTAAGGTCAAAATGGATTATCAAATTGCTGAATTAACATTATCTATAAAGTACACTTATTTTTCCTGATATAATCTATGTTTACTGTTCAAAAAATAAAACTCATAAGCAAATTTCTCCATTTAGAAAAATATATTAATTATAATTGATATATAACCATCACTCATTTAATATACAATCATCACTCATCATAGCAATAAATAATGAGACTGATTTTAAAAAAAAATCCTGATGAAACACAGGTCGAGAAGGCATGTTTTTTTTTTAAAGTCATTTATCAGCTATGCAGTGGCAACAGCATTTGTGTGAGTGAAAATTGCTCAGATGATTATTTACACTGTGCATGACATCATTCAGTGGAAGAACATTGTCACACTCTGTCATGGAGCAGAGAGCAAATATCAGATTCTATTTGAAAATGAGTAAAACTGCATCTGAGGCAGTTGAATTGTTGTGTGACGTGTATGGAGATAATTGCTATCTCATGCACAAATGTTCTTGTGGTATGCACATTTCAAGGATGGTCACAGGCCAAGGAGATCTGGAAAATGACGGAAGGCCACGGACGCCCAATTTCAGTGCACGTGTCAGAACTCATTGAGAAAGTTCACGAGAGGATAAAGTGATCACTGTGTGACCTTGACAATGCTGGAATGTGAGCTTGGTGTTAATAAGGAGAAGAAGATTAATCAAATTTTAGTGCAAGACTTGGGGAAGGGGAGTCCATGCTTGCTTTGTTCCACATGCTTTGTCAGATGCAAAAGGCATCATGGAGAATGCAGAAACGATGCAAAATTTTCTCCAAAGCATTGTGATAGGTGACAAGATATGGCGTTTTCCAGTATGATACTGAAATGAAGCATCAGAATGCTTAGTGTGAAAGTCCCCACAGTCACCCAAAGGAAAGAAGAACAGATTACAAAAGTCCAAAATCAAGACACTGCTTGTGTGCTTTTACGACAGCAAGGGAATTCTGCACCACAAGTTCATTCCTGCAGGTACAACTGTCACTGGCAATGCTTACACATCCATTTTGGAACAACTGTACAAGAGAAGACAAAAGAGATGTACAATGCTTTTAAAAGAAATGAAGATTTATTGATTGATAGAGAAAAACCGGAGATAACAGATGCGTACGTATATCTTGGACAGCAGATATCAAGTGAGGGTCACATTGATGAAGAAATTAATCGGCATATAAAACTTGCCTGGAGAGCTTTTGGAAGAAAGAGCATAATTTTCAAGAGCAATATGCCATTATGTCTTAAAAGAAAAGTGTTTGATCAATGTATCCTTCCAGTGCTTATGTATGGTGCAGAGACGTGGACCTTAACTAAAAGAGACATACAAAGGCTGCAGACAACTCAAAGCAGCATGGAGAGGTGCATGCTTGGTGTAACCAGGAGAGATAAGGAGAGGAACTCGTGGATCAGAAAAATGACAAGAGTAGAAGACACCATGATCAGAGTTAAATCCCTGAAATGGCAATGGGCTGGACAGACCATCGATGGACAGTCGAAATTTTAGATTGGATTCCAAGAGACACAAAAAGACCCAGAAGAAGACCACAGGAAAGATGGGTGGATGAAATTCGAAAGTATGCGGGAGTAACATGGAGAAGACTGGCACAAGACAGACCGTTGTGGAAAAGGCTTGGGGAGACCTTTGTCCAGCAGTGGATTGATAATGGTTTACAATGATGATGATGATGATGATGATGAAATATATATACCGGACGATCCAAAAGTCTAGCACATTTTGAAAACATAATAATTCACAGGGTTGTGAGAGTAGGGCAACGCAGTATGCGTAGAAATGATCAGAATGACATCGGGATTTTTATGAAATCACATAAATTTTTACTCATTTTACTTACATTTTTCATCGCCAGATGGTGCAGCAACCACAGGTTGGAAGTGTCAAGAATAATAGACACCTGATTGTACCAGGTTAGACACCTCATTGTACCAGGTGTTCAATGTGATGGCCATCCTGTTCCAGCACTGCCTGCAGACGAGAGAAAACACCATGGACAGCATTGAAGAGCATGTCCGGTGGTATAGCTGCCACATGGTGTCGAATGGCATCTTTCAGCATGGCCAATGAAGTGGGGAGACATCTGTACACTTGTGATTTTAGGTAACCCCAGAGCCAGAAATCGCAGGGTGTCAGGTCTGGTGACCGAGGAGGCCAGGCCTTAAGTGTCGGTTCAACACACGATTTGCGTCAAACGTCTCTTGCAGCAGTTGCTTAACGGAACATGCGATGCGGGGTGGTGCTCCATCCTGCATAAATGCGCACAGATTCACTGCATCCCGCTCTTGCAAGCTAGGGTAACGTACGTTCATAACATGTTCGCATAGTGTGCACCTGTCACTGAAACGGTTTCGAAGGAGGTGCCGCGGACCTCTTAAAAAAAAAAAAAAGGAACGATAATGAAGGAAGCTGTGAATCCACACCACATTGTCACTTTCGGCTAATGAAGTGGCGCTTCAACGACTGCTTGGGGATGTTCCATAGCCCAGATACCGCAGTTGTGCGTGTTTACCCCTCCGTTTAGGGAAAAGTGTGCCTTATCAGTCCATAAAACGTCCATCAGCCAGTTCTCATCAACATCCATTTGTCGAAAAAACCATGCTGCGAACTCCTGATGCTGCAAGATATCGCCAGCTTGCAGTTTGTGATGCCGTTGCAGTTTGTACAGGTATCTGTGCAGAATCCGTCGTAGTGTTCGCCATAATGTCCCATATGGAATGCCTGTTTGCCGAGAAACATGGCGAGCACTGGAGTCGCCATGTGCTGATGACATTGCAATCACATCCATTTGCTGCGTAATCGTCTCTGCTGCAGCAGCACGTGTTCATGGTCTACCGATTCGTGTGCGTGCTGCCAAAGATCACGTTTCCTCGAATTTTTTCACCATTTGCCGCAGCGCAGCACTTTCCATCGGTCCTTTCCCACTGTGATCACCTTTCAGTGACCGGAAAGCTCTCGACGAAGCACTTGCACATTCAGCGTTGCAATAGAACAATTTCACCAAGAGCGCTTTGTCCGGTAATGACAGCATACTGACACAGACCACTGTGACTTGTGGTTGCTTCCCAGCTGCTGCTTTTATACCCACTATCCCAGACCTGTTCGCCTATGGCGCCATCTGGCAATGAAAAATGTAAGTAAAATGAGCAAAAATTTATGTGATTTCATAAAAAAACTGATGTCATTCTGATCATTTCTACGCAAACCGCGTTGCCCTACTCTCAAAACTCCATGAGTTATTAAGTTTTCAAAACGTGCAAGACTTTTGGATCACCCAGTATATATATATATATATATATATATATATATTCTATAAAGAAGATACCTAAGCAAAAAAATACATATATAATTTTGACTCACACCTAATACAACATAGAAAAGGTTATGTATCTACCTGTGTGAGTAAAAAAAGAGAAAAGATAAAAAAATAAAATAAAACAACTGAATGTAGAAGGTGTCGAGAATACTGAGCCTTGGCTTTATCAAGGACCAGCAAAAACTCTGCATTTTCTCACTTCCACAAAGACCTAGTTGGAAATGGGTTTCTGCAAGGCCATAGATGCAAGTAACATTCCCACCTAAAATAGTTAAAAAATATATATATATAAGTCATGTCCTCCGTAGGGTAGCATGACCTAGCACTAGTTAACAATTTCGCTTGCATCCATTAACCTTCATGGCCCGACCCATGCTCTTCATCTGTTACTATTAAACAGAGAGAAGAAGATTAAAGAGAACTCAAGCTGTGAGAGTGACATAATAAATGGAAATGATTTTCAGCTATAACGAAATTCCAAGTTCGTTTGAGAGAGAATTTAAACCTGAAAAATAATGCAAAAGAAATCCAAATTTTACATTGCAATTAAAAAAAGAAAATGTTAATTTATAACGAACAGATTTTTGAAAGAAAACTTGAGTCTAAAACCCCCTACTCTACATCTTATGACAGCACGAAAACGAGAATAAGTTAAAGATAAATATTAACTAAAGAAAACTTTGTGAAAGTTATATACCTTAAACAGTTAGTTGCAATATGTACAAAGTATTTCAGCAGTGCTTTAAGTGCATAATTAATTAGTTATTAAGAACTTAACTACTTTGAAAAAACAGCGCATAGACAGCGCATAGAAAAGGAACAGGCTTAGCCTTCTTCTGTTCCTAGGTACCTCAAAAGACGCTCAAAGTTACAAAGAAAAGTAAGAGTTAAAACCCGCAAAAATGTTAACAGACAAACCAATGCTTAAAAGCTGAAAAGCTAAAAAACGACAGAGAAAAGGTACATAAAGTACAAACATTGAACTTATAAAACCTAGAACCCAAAAACAAGGAAGAGAGCTTACCTCTTGTGTAACAAAAAACTTTTCTCCACACAAGAGGAGAACATGGCTGTCCCTTTCCGCCACTCCCTAGACGCTGGGGGCAGTGAGGGTGGGGCTGATGGCCTCCTCATACAGCAAGAAAACAACGCGCGGAGATTTTAACCAGAGAAAAAAATATATAAACTTAAGACTGTGGATCTGTATGATCAGAATGAGCAGAATTAACTCTCCAGAATACATGAGAAATATTATAAAATACACGAGCAGTTTATTTAATAATCTTTGCATGTATTAAATCACCTTAGTGAGCTTCTATAAATGCAATTTTTTTTCCCACCCACAGGCACCAGTCTATTGTAAGTTTTAAATATGTTAAGACCTTAGGGTCAATAGTTAAAAACTACAAACTTAACTCTTCGAGCTACATTCCTGTAATTACTTCTTGTTCTTGTGATGAACATAAAGAAACAGTTCACTATGATAAGAATTACAACCATATTATCACCGGAAACTTGAGTTATGTTGAAAATGAAAAGCTTAGGAATTTATTAGAGTATGGCTCTAAATTCAGACCTTCATTCACAATTTCCAAAGAAAGGATTCTTGAGAGCTTCACTCAAGATGTAAATAAGTACATCGTAAAAACCAGTTTGACGTACAATCAGCCTATTGAGGCCTTCGCAGAATGGAAATATAATATAATCAATAGCTTCACCGGTGAGTTGGCAGGTCTGGACTTTTGTTTCGACAGAAATCTCTTTTTCTCTGGAGAAGCTAAAAGGTCACTCTCCAAACTACAAGACCAATTTATTTTTACCACTACGGATAAAGCTAGCAATAATTTTGCAATTATCTGTAAGAAGTTCTATTTTGAATTGTTAACTATGGAACTCAATAATAGAGTAACATACGAGCCCGTAAGTTATTCTACCAAGCAGTTAGAAAATCGGTTTAAGGCATTCTTCAAGAAACTTAAAATTCCACAAACTAGAAGATATGGGCCTGAGTTTCCATTTCTTTTTGCAACGGTTAAGTTTCATAAGGATCCTGTGAAGTTCAGGTTCATAGCTAGTGGAGTAAGGAGTCATAAAAAGAAAATAGATCTTGCTTTTGAAGATGTCTTAAAGAAGGTTTTGAAACACATTAGAAACTGTTCTAACTTGATGTACAGAGATTTTTGGATAATTAATAATAATGCAGAAGTAATTTCTACTATACTCAAAGTTTGTCCCCTAGATATTAATAGTTATGATTTTGAAAACCTATATACTAATCTGCCTCTATCAGATATAATCACTACATTTAAGGAGCTGTATGCAGAATTTAAACTTAACCAATTTGTTGATGTAGGAACTTGGAACTCTTATCTCAATTGCTGCATAAAAAATAACCATATCTTATATAATAATACTCTCTATAAGCAAGTGAACGGTATTCCAATGGGAACATCAATGTCCACAAATATCGCTAATCTATTCCTGTTCTTTAAGGAATATAAATTCATTAAAAATCACCCCACCTGCTCAGATAACTACCTTTACACTTTTAGATATATTGATGATCTGCTGTGTATCAATAATTCAGAAGTTATAGAGAGTGATTTTGATAATATCTATCCTAGCTCTCTTAACTTATGTAAAACCAACCACAGTAATCAGGAACTTGAGTTCCTAGACTTAAGCATTAAGCTCAACAGAGGTAACCCATCTATTAGCCTCTTTGATAAAAGAGTTAATTTTCCTTTCAAAGTAATTAAATATCTACACTGGAATAATAACATTTCAACCAAAGTAATTGAGAATGTACTAATTTCTCAGGTCCTAAGAATTTCAAGAATTTGCAGCAACAATTTGGATTTCAATTACCACATTAATATACTATTAGAAAGTTTTCTAGAGAACGAAATTCCTTCTTCTTTCATCAAAAGAACTTTAAGAAAAATTATTCTGAATAATAGAGTAAGGTTGGCAGATCTGCTTTAATTTTCTACACAGTTAATAATATGATTCTGACCAATCAAAGCCGTAAGGAAGTTGGCTAGAGGATGCCTATTAACTACCTAAAGGAACCTTAGTGCTATGGATATGACGGTCCTATTAAAACAAAAAATTAAATAATATAAACAAAATCACAAAAAAAGCTTAAAAATCTGTTTATAAAAGAAAATAAAAACAAATAAAAAAGAAAACCAGTTATTCATCACTAGGATAGCTATACTAAAAATAGTAAAACCAACATTAAAATTAATAAGATTCTGATTAATCTATAGAAGCTCACTAAGGTGATTTAATACATGCAAAGATTATTAAATAAACTGCTCGTGTATTTTATAATATTTCTCATGTATTCTGGAGAGTTAATTCTGCTCATTCTGATCATACAGATCCACAGTCTTAAGTTTATATATTTTTTCTCTGGTTAAAATCTCCGCGCGTTGTTTTCTTGCTGTATGAGGAGGCCATCAGCCCCACCCTCACTGCCCCCCAGCGCCTAGGGAGTGGCGGAAAGGGACAGCCATGTTCTCCTCTTGTGTGGAGAAAAGTTTTTGTTACACAAGAGGTAAGCTCTCTTCCTTGTTTTTGGGTTCTAGGTTTTATAAGTTCAATGTTTGTACTTTATGTACCTTTTCTCTGTCGTTTTTTAGCTTTTCAGCTTTTAAGCATTGGTTTGTCTGTTAACATTTTTGCGGGTTTTAACTCTTACTTTTCTTTGTAACTTTGAGCGTCTTTTGAGGTACCTAGGAACAGAAGAAGGCTAAGCCTGTTCCTTTTCTATGCGCTGTCTATGCGCTGTTTTTTCAAAGTAGTTAAGTTCTTAATAACTAATTAATTATGCACTTAAAGCACTGCTGAAATACTTTGTACATATTGCAACTAACTGTTTAAGGTATATAACTTTCACAAAGTTTTCTTTAGTTAATATTTATCTTTAACTTATTCTCGTTTTCGTGCTGTCATAAGATGTAGAGTAGGGGGTTTTAGACTCAAGTTTTCTTTCAAAAATCTGTTCGTTATAAATTAACATTTTCTTTTTTTTTAATTGCAATGTAAAATTTGGATTTCTTTTGCATTATTTTTCAGGTTTAAATTCTCTCTCAAACGAACTTGGAATTTCGTTATAGCTGAAAATCATTTCCATTTATTATGTCACTCTCACAGCTTGAGTTCTCTTTAATCTTCTTCTCTCTGTTTAATAGTAACAGATGAAGAGCATGGAGTCGGGCCATGAAGGTTAATGGATGCAAGCGAAATTGTTAACTAGTGCTAGGTCATGCTACCCTACGGAGGACATGACTTATATATATATATTTTTTAACTATTTTAGGTGGGAATGTTACTTGCATCTATGGCCTTGCAGAAACCCATTTCCAACTAGGTCTTTGTGGAAGTGAGAAAATGCAGAGTTTTTGCTGGTCCTTGATAAAGCCAAGGCTCAGTATTCTCGACACCTTCTACATTCAGTTGTTTTATTTTATTTTTTTATCTTTTCTCTTTTTACTCACACAGGTAGATACATAACCTTTTCTATGTTGTATTAGGTGTGAGTCAAAATTATATATGTATTTTTTTGCTTAGGTATCTTCTTTATAGAATGTGTATTTTGAATTTTCAAAACTGCTGCGTTGCGCGTTTTGATTTTCAGGTTATTTTGCACCCTTCGTTTTAAATTCTAAAATTTTTTCCTTAGTCTTCAGTTTTGCTCTTAAGTATATATATATATATATATATATATATATATTAAAGTAATATATGTATTCATCCCAATAACTGCTTGATATTGAATAACTGAAATTCTTTTTATTAATAAAATTTGATTACTTGATAAATTTTAGTGCCATTTTTTGTGCCACTATTTTGTGTAATCTAGAAGTAATGGCTGACTATGACCGTGACGATGGAGTATATTACAAATGGGAATCATTATTTACGATTACACAAATGTATTTAGATTGTTCACTCTTTCCACACTTTGATGGAGGTGTGCATCCTTTCATATGGTCCGTTAAATTTTTGGTTCCATAATCTTTTATTACACCATCGACACCTTTCTTTGTAATTATTAATATACACTTTTCACATTTTGAACAACAAGCAAGACCAAACAACACAGAATTATTCATTGGTTCCTTAATGAGACTAAACAATTTCCAGCATTCACTCTTCCCCTTGTGGTTTTGAACAAGCACGTATTTGTTGGCCTCGATGCCTTTCTCAACCTCCTTAATATTAAATCCATCCATATTAACAAATAAGGAGTTAATTTCGACATGACATGTCATGTCATGGGAACGGGATGTTACCACATCAATCAAAAACCTCTGAATGCTCAATGTAAAAGATGCGATGTGAAAAGTAACTTTTAGTCATCAAACAGAAGTCATCGCTCTTTCCACGTTTTTAAGTGAGTCACAGAAAAATTCTCATTGGCCGCCACCAGGAATTGAACCCAGGGTCTTCCAGTTACGCACCGGATATGCTTCCACTGCACCACAGTGGCCTTGAATCTGCCAATTGGCTTGGCAGTTAGTATATGAGTCTGGAGGAATTCGAGGCCACTGTGGTGCAATGGAAGCATATCCGGCGCGTAACTGGAAGACCCTGGGTTCGATTCCCGGTGGCAGCCAATGAGAATTTTTCTGTGACTCACTTAAAAATGTGGAAAGAGCGATGACTTCTGTTTGATGTTCCTAGTCCACGTCAAATGTCTGTATCAGTTATTCAACTTTTAGTCATACGGTGAACTTTGCACTAAGAGAGTGAATCAGCTGAGAAGCAGGTGAATGGCGTTTGCCTGTACCTTGCCTTGGACAATCGCATTGTAAAAGAACGCAAAGGAAGTATCTTTATACGATATGGTGTTGGTGTGTCTGACGTTGATCAGTGGAAATATTTGTTGCTTTAAGAAAGAGACGACAATATTTTTGCATGGCAAATCATTATTCACTCCAGAATTCCACAATGCGCATTTTTCTTTGGAATATAATTTTCTCTTTTCAAAAATAAAATGGGAATAAAACCGGGTCAGGAACACCTTGACCCGACCCATTGACCCATTTCCATCTCTGAACAGGATCCAAAATACTATCCAAAATTTTTTTACATAACATAGGTGCCCTGAAATCAGTGAAAATGTTGCACTTTTGTATATAAAGGTGTCTGGTTCGATACCACAGCAGCTGAATTTTTCAGTTTGAAAGCAAAACATGTAGAAATTCTTCTAGAAGTAGCTTCAATGCATACTTAGAACTCAGTGATAATAGAAATATTTTATCAAATAAACTAGAACTATCAATGAGTATTTCAGGAACATATTAAAGACCACCATCTTTAATATTGGGTGGATTCCAGGAAAAAGTGAACATGACACTTAAATTTTAAAATTAATTTTTGTTAATAGTGTTATACATCATTCTATTCAGAAAAATATAATTTTTTTATATCTGCCAATAATTTTGATGAATAATACAATGACCTTGATAAAAGTAAGGTCAAAGTTGCTTGTTCTTCTCATGCAGCTGCATCACTGAAAAACACTAATTTTGATCATAGCAGAAATTGGGTTATTATTTTAATATAACTGTTACTAATATGTTAAATATGTTAACTTTTAACATTTAATGTTGTAATTAAGCTGTTTATTAACTAATTTGTGCAGAAAGCTTTTTTTGACTATCAAAGGGACTGCTTAATAACGTAATTAATGAATGTCCTTCCGTTACCAAAATATTACATATTAACTGTATCAACAATAAGCCATTAAGGCTAGAGCTTCACTTTTTTTTACAAATCAGGTTTTTGGTCCTTTTTAATTAGAAACAATTACATTTTAATTCATCTTTGATTCAGATAGTTTTTTACTGGTAACGGAAGGACATCAAATATGGTAACAGAAGGACAATTCAGAATCAACTCATTTTGACTTAAGATTAGGTTCTATTTTAAACTAAAACTTTTTTATTAAGTTTACAAATTTAATATATATATATATATATATATATCATCATCATCATCATCATTGTCAACCATTATCAATCCACTGCTGGACGAAGGTCTCCCCCAAGTTTCCTCCACAACGGTCTGTCTTGTGCCAGTCTCCTCCATGTCACTCCCGCATACTTTCTGAATTTCATCCACCCATCTTCCATGTGGTCTTCTTCTGGGTCTTTTCCTGTCCCTTGGAATCCAATCTAAAATTTCGGCTGTCCATCGATGGTCTGTTCTTCTGGCAGTATGTCCAGCCCATTGCCATTTCAGGGATTTAACTCTGATCATGATGTCTTCCACTCTTGCCATTTTTCGGATCCACGTGTTCCTCTTCTTATCTCTCCTGGTTACACCAAGCATGCACCTCTCCATGCTGCTTTGAGTTGTCTGCAGCCTTTGTATGTCTCTTTTTAGCTAAGGTCCATGTCTCTGCACCATACGTAAGCACTGGAAGGATGCATTGATCAAACAATTTTCTTTTAAGACATAATGGCATATTGCTCTTGAAAATTATGCTGTTTCTTCCAAAAGCTCTCCAGGCAAGTTTTGTACGCCGATTAATTTCTTCACCAATGTGACCCTCACTTGATATCTGCTGTCCAAGATAAACGTACGTGTCTGTTATCTCCAGCTTTTCTCCATCAATCGATAAATCTTCATTTCTTGTAAAAGCATTGTACATCACTTTTGTCTTCTGAAAGTTCATTTTTAATCCCACTTCTTTACTCTTGTCAGCAAGTTCCTGGATCATACTCTGCAGCTCTGATGGGGTAGTTGCAAAAATGACTACGTCATCAGCTAAACGAAAGTGGGTTGGATAATCTCCATTAATCTTTATCCCTTTGTTTTCCCAGTTCAGTGATTGAAAGACATTTTCCAATGTGGCATTAAAGAGCTTCGGAGATATGGTGTCACCTTGTCTCACTCCCTTTCCAATTTTTATGTGTGTTGTATTTTCAAACAGCCGAATCTTTGCACTTGCATTTTCATAGATGTTATTAATAATATTAATGTATGCATCTTCAATACCGCAGGATTTCAGAGCCATTGCAACTGCTGATGGTTTCACCGAATCAAAGGCTTTTTTCATAATCGATAAAAGCCATGCACAATGGAAGTTCATATTCCCTCGCTCTTTCAATTAGTTCTCTCAGTACGTGGATATGATCTATTGTGCTGTAGCCACTCCTGAATCCAGCTTGTTCTCTCGGTTGAGCCATGTCCAGTGTCACCTTCAAGCAGTGTGAAAGAACTTTAGTGAAGATTTTATAAACCACTGATAGGAGGAGGTTGATGGGTCTGTAGTTCCTGAGATCCTCAATGTCACCTTTTTTATGTAGCAAGATCATTGTAGCGTTGTTCCAATCCTCAGAATTTTCCCTTCATTAAGGCATCTAGTGAAAATTTGGGCGAGTACTGTTTCGATTTCTCCACTTGCTTCTTGTATGATGTCTACAGTAATTCCATCTTCTCCTGGAGCTTTCCCCCGCTTCATGTTCTTGATTGCATGTGCAACTTCTGCTGGAAGGACTGGAAGAACTCTGGTACCTTTCATGATGTCTGGAGTACATGTATCATCCCTTTCATATAATTTGGAGTAGAAATCTTTCATTCTTGTCAAAATTTCGCCTCTATTTCTTGTTACAGAACCATTTTCTTTTCTCAGTGCCATAATCTGTTTTTTCCCTAACTGAGAAGTCCCTTTGCTATCTTTAGGCTTTGGTTGTTTTCAATTGCTTTCCTTACTAGTTCACAGTTGAATTTCCTTACGTCTTCAGTGATACTTTTTCGTACTGTCTTGCATAGCTCTATATATTCCACTTTGGAAGTCACATCTTCTTTAGTTGTCCTCATCACTCTTCTTTTTTGCATCAACATTTTGGTTTTTCCTGATAATTTGTTCACATGCAATTTGTTCTTAGACCCAGCTAATTTTGTTGCTGTTTCCATAAGAGCTTTGGTTACTTTTCTGTTAACTTCATAAATATCCCCTTCTTCCGATGTTAGGCCTTCTAAAGCAGAGAATCTGTTCTTCAGTTCCAATTTGAAGGTATTATGGTGTTTTTACGGTTGGTTATGTCAATACATTTTGTTTGTCTTATGAGCTTGCTATATATATATATATATATAATAATGCATATTAAATACAATTTGGGAAACAAATTATCATACACCTTTTTTTTCTGTTTTGAATGAATATTAAGGCTTTTGTTTCACAACATTATTTAACTGGGTATATTTAAAAGACAACTTTTAGACATAACTGTCAGCCTATTGACCATAACTGTAACTGTCAGCCTATTAACCATAACTGTCAGCCAACTGACCATAACTGCAAACATCAATCTGTGCAACTATGTGCTACATGCTGTATTGTTTCACCACAGATAAGCAGATGCTTTTAATCTATCTGTATTTGGATTATTGTCTGTTAAAACTTTGTAAAAGGTCTTAAGGTTGTTATATAATATTGATTGTGCTACTACTTTTAAAAAATGCCTCCGACTGCAGCAGAAAAGCAACATCTCTACAGAGAGCGTATGAAAGCTAAAGGTTTGCATCAGCAATTAAAAGAAAAAGATGGAAAGTGCAAATGTGATAAGTGCAAAAACCTGATGCCAAGTGACTTAAAAAGACTCCAAATGCAGGAGAAAATCAGAAAAAGAAATAGAAGAATGTCCAAGAAAAGTAATGACATGGAGTCTAATAATGCTCTGTCTAATAATGCTCTGAAACCTTATACCTCACCACAAACTCTGAGTAAAGCATTCAAACGTGCATCTAAAGTGCTACCTACAAGTCCTTGAAAAAGAATAAAAGTTATCAAAACAATAGCTTCCAAGTTGAGCATTATCTTAGCAGAGAAGCCAGAAAATGATGGAAAAGAACTTACAGAAATTGAAAAACGTATAATTGAGTTTTATAAAAAAGATAATATTTCATGGCAAGCTCCAGGAAAAAATGGCTGTTATAATTCATCAAAATGGAAAGAAAGAAAATTCAAAAGCAATTTTTAGTAATGACCTTGAGTTGAGTGAAGTGCACACACTTTTTCAGCAGGATAATATTAATAACAAGGTGTCAATATCAAAATTTTGTGAAATGAGACCTCCTTTTGTTTTGTTAAGAAAAGATATTTGCCATGATGTTTGTGTATGCAAATACCATAAAAATGTAAGATTACTAATTGAAAGCCTGCCATCAGTAATTGAAGATTTCCCTAAGCATTTCTGTGACTTCATTTCAACTCTTGTATGCAGCCAAGAAAATGAAAAATGCATATTTAGGAAATCTGAAAAAATTATTTTGATGTAAAATATATTACTAGCAGTGAACAAAACCCTACAATTGTTAAATGAGAACAGTGGGATGAAAAAAATCAAAAGGCTGTTAAAGGCAGATATGAAGGTTCAGTACAAGACTGCCTTCACCTTCTTAAGGGACAATTTGGCTCAATGTTTGAGGCACACTTTCATCAAAAGGCAGCAGCATAAATTTTTTGAAAAAAGCAAAGAAAAAGCTTCTAGTAAGTCACTTGTTGTACAAGTTGACTTTGCTGAAAACTTCTACATTAAGATGCAAAATGAAATTCAGGCAGCTCATTGGCATCACCAACAAGTCACCATTTTCACAGCATATGTTTGGTGTGGAAGTAAAACAGAAACTGGTTATTCGTTTGTAAGTGATCACATGGATCACAGAAAGGTTGCAGTATTTGCATTTCTTGATGCCTTGATCCTTGACCTATTGGCATCATATCCAGAATTGGAAAAAGTTATATTTTTCAGCAATGGAGCTGCAAGCCAATTCAAACAAGTGCTATTTGTTGGCCAATTTAACTTTTATGTTTGAAAAATACCATATCATGGTATTTTGGAGCTTTTCTGCCACCAGTCACGGGAAAGGGGCGGTTGATGACATTGGCGGGAGTGTTAAATGCATGGTATGGAGCCATATGTTAAGTGGAAGATAAGTGACAACAGCTAAATAATTTGCAGAAGTTGCTGCTGAAAACAGCCGAAATATAAAAGTTCAGTTTATTCCATCAGATGTTATGAATGGGTATGTTCAAGAGCTGAAAGAAAGATGGAATGGTGTTCAAGCTCTTCCTAACACCCATAATACACATTACGTCAAACCACTTGACAAATACATTGAGTATTGGGAATATTTCTTTACCCCAGAAACGAAAAAGTTAGACTTAAAAGAAGGCAAACACACAAACATCAGATAAAATTGTGGGTTGTACGCCACTTACAATAATACGATATAACACACTAATGCATTTATTCTTTGTCTGTTTCTGTTAAGTGTTTATATTCAGAAGCCTGAAGAAGCTGTCTGTTGGCAGTGAAAGCTTGTGAAACTTTTGTAATTTTACACCTATTAACGGAATAAAAAACACATTAGTGTGTTATATCGTATTACACAAACATCAATGTAGCTGCTGATGATGATGCAGAAGAACCTTTAGTTTCAAATGATACACATAAAAACGTGGCAGTAGGAGACTTTTTGCTGATTGAATGGCGAGGGGAAAATCAAGACGGCACTATGTTGGGCAAGTGCAAAATGCAGATGGTGATGGTGTGGAGGTATCTTGTTTAAGAAAACAAGCCAGTAAAGGGTTTATTTTTGGTTTCTCTGAGAAAGATGACAAGTGTTGGACTGATTCTACACAGATTCTGAAAAGATTAGAAAAACCAGAAATTTTGTTGAATGGCTCCTGCACCAGACTTCGCTGTAGATTCAAATTTTCTTATATGTGCAGAGTAATCAGTAATTATCTTCTCATTGTTCATGGATACTTGTAATTATGTAATGAAAAATCTTTAAGTAAGCTATATAAATATTTGGAACTTAAACTTGTAATTTTTATGAATTTAAACTTCTGGAAATTTTGTACTTCCGTTACCGTAATAAATTGCAATTTTTGTAGCAATGTATAAGAGATATTTTACAAACTGGATTTGAAATTATAAACTAAAGGGATATGCATGGTACTTATTTTTTGCCGATTTTTTTCATTTATGGTTTAGCTGAATTTCAGAGTAGAAGAGCGAAATGTGGTATGTTATGTCCCAAAAATGCCCATCCGTTACCATGGTTTTAATATGATTATCAAATGAAGCTGCTAATTATTTTTTTCCAAATTTTGTATTTTTTGTTAACTTTCACAATAAGGATAAAAGTCCACCCTTCAGATTTCAGAATAATAATTAATTTTACCAGGTAGAGCTTAAAACATATCTGTTTTGTTGTACAAAGTGTCCTCCTGTTACCGCCGGAATCCATGATTGATCCTTTGCTTCTTCAGCCCACGA
Source organism: Macrothele yani (assembly GCA_039090855.1). NCBI lineage: Eukaryota > Metazoa > Arthropoda > Arachnida > Araneae > Macrothelidae > Macrothele > Macrothele yani. The sequence continues at coordinate 156,205,640 of CM077011.1, forward strand.
AAAGCATTTTTTCTTAGGCACTGAAAAGGACCTCCCCTATCAATAAAAATATTGTGGCACTGCTATGTACAGTTTTCCAAAAGAAATGATTATTAATCAAATAATAAAAACTTGTTGAATTAATAGTGACAGTACAAAGAAAGGTACTACTCAAAATCATGACCATACACAAGAACATTTTGTCCATGCCAAGGATGAGACAAGAAAGTTAGGAGCACCACTTTTAAGAACCAAATAAACATGGTACAAAATGACTACGAAAAAAAAAAAGAAGCTTGTTTTTATTAAATGAGAAACTAAGCTGCAATACAACACAGCGATTCCATGAAGGTAATCACTAGGGAAACTGTTAACATCACATAACATTGCACACTATGGACAAAATGCCTCCTTGCAATAAGATATCTTTTACTGCTCCCAGAAATTCTATTCTGCAGTGTGGAATGGATTTATTTTTCTTTGGGAAGGGGAGGGGGCTTTAAAACAAACCATCATGAGCCTCTGAAGGGCTACAAGGAATCACCAATCACCTACATCCAATTTATAGCCACTGATTCAATGAAAGAAAAAGAACCAATGGCAGAAAGGCAAACACAACTCCCACAGCATTTCTCAGGATTTGAATCCAAACCAAAAGATAAGTGCAGAGTCAAACCCAAAATGTAGCCTATAAGATGGGACTTGTCAACATGCACTGAATGCACAATTATGTGAGACTATTAAATAAGGGCATCGTGCTGTAACAACTGCACTTTTTTAGGAGCAGATCGAAAGACATTTGTTTTGGTACCTTGTCTTCTATCTGTAGAAGACAAGGAACTACAATATATAACCACAAGGCTTTTTATTACACTATGAACATGTTTTGCAACAATGACTATGTTCCAGAAAATAGGTTATGGTGTAACCAGCAAATCTGACTGCCTAAAAATTATCTTCTACAAATTTCCATAAAATTTCAGCAATTGCTAAAAAATTGAAATTTTAAAGGCTGCCTTCAGTATTTCGTATGTGCTGTTGATGACTTCAGTATTTGCTGGCTCTCCTTATCAGTAATTTCCTCAACATCAACAGTCAAGCAGAAATTCTCATGAAGACTAATGGCCATTTTTTTTTTTTTTTTTTCAGTTTACCAGTTTATACTCAGGCGAACAAGCACTTTGTTTTGCCTCATATTCTCCACTTTAAAGCGTTTTCATTTTCACGAGGGTTATGAAATGTGGATCCATTCACAGCTAGAAATGCACTTAAAATTGAAGTCTCCACACCGCTTTCAAGTTCAATAAAACTACTTTTTGCATGAAAGTCGTTACTTCTTTCCTCCCTCTCTCTCTACAAATTTTTCCTTGTATTGCTTTTCTTTTAGAAAAAGAGAAACATAAAATAGTGAAAAAACTTTTTTTTTTTTTTTGCAAATGTACTTTCATGTCAAGGTGTGGACTGACGTACAACAGCACAAGATGTTGAGAAGTGTGAGTAAAGATGGTAATATAAATAAATAAATAAAAAAAAATCCATAGCGAAATGTGTGTAGCCAGGTACCACAGGATGCCAAACTGAAAACACAGCCTGGTGAATGTAAAGATCTGTCACACTATTAGTGAAAGCTTATAGAACTGTGAGACAGAATAATGAAAATCAGAAAAGAAAAAGATTAATAATTTTAACTGTGCCCTGCTCACCAGTTGTACCAGGCAGGAAGCAAGTACCCAATAAATAAAATTAAGTACTAATTTTATCAAGTACCCTTGATAAAAATAATGAACTAATTTTAAATATTATAATACATCCAATGTACTGGAGTTACCATTACCAACATATTTTCCAAATTTGGTCAGGAAAATTCTCATCCCACCGACCTTTGTTAATACATGGGCATGAAAAATCAGTGCATAGAGAACAACAGGTTGGGGAAGGGGGAGGACTCTGCTTACATTTCTGTACACTCACTTCAAGCTTATTTATTGAAAACTTTTGACTTGCAAGTGCACACACATTCATTTTAACAATCTTAACACGCACCAATGGCAAGAACATACTCTTCCTGAATTTAAAGTGAATGATCCCAGAAAGGGGGTGGGGGTGGGAAGGGGTTATAAAATACACCACTCAATGCTTGCTTAAGCCTGAAATACTGAATAAAACACTCAATGCTTGTCAGTCAGCCTTTCATTTTCTCAGTGTACCTGAGCAAATGAAAAGACTGATTGACAAGACTCAGTGATAAACACTACAAACAATGCCAAGCACAGAACACTAAAATTTGGTATATGTGTTATTGATGATAAATATAATCTATTACTTACTATTAACCAAATGAATATATTTAAGATAAAATAATTTACTATTAAAGAAGCTATAAAAAGATATAATTGCCATTAACTTCTTGCCACCAATGCACTGAGAATCAGTTATAAAAAATGAATACAACACCCAATAACAAGAAAATATTTTGAACAAATGCACATTACGACTATATATCTTTATATATATTTTTTTTTTTGTTAGTATAAACAGTTTATGGCACTTTTAAGACCATTAACCTTTACCAGTATTTTTAAATTTAAAAAAATGTTATATTTATCCTGTATTTAAAACTTAACTATTTTTTTTAATAAATTCAAAGCAGAACATATAAGTTACCTCCTTTAAGTACCTTTTATTTATCCAAAAAATATAAATTACTTATTTTAAAAAGAATACTGTTACTAAAAAAACAGTGATCTGTCGATGTTGCTATCTGTACAATAAATTTACTATACTTAATTCTAACATCTTTAACTAAAACGAAGTCAATGAACCTAGCAAAAGTACAATAAGAAGCCGAGCTGCGAATTAACATCGTTAAAACTGCGACATAACGCAGAATGAACCCTATTACTATGCTACGTAGGATCAGAAATCAATATGACTCTGGTCGGGTCATCATGATTAACAAGGAACGTGGGAAGACTATGAACAAACTGCATAACATCAACATCCATAGAAAATAATCTCTCAAAGAAGAAAATATTGTTCTTCAGAACGGGACAATTTGGTACAATCACCCGGAATCCCGAAAGCCTCGGAGGCGGCTACTGCGGGGTTCGAAAATCGATACCCACCGGACAATAGGAACAGCAGAAGCACCTAATTGTGTTAAGTGATGGGGATCATAAAACTGAGGCTCACCAGCATCATCCAGTTCATCAGCACTGGCGATGTGCAAGTAGTCGTGATACCTGTGACAATCTCGGAGGTCAAGGCTGAGGCTCAAAGGCCGTTCGGCGGCCTCCGTAACCTCCATTGCCGCCCGCAACCAACTATGGATTCAGGACAAAACCGAACCAGCAGACGCGCACAACGGGGAAAGCTACGAATCGATACAGGAACGCACGTCATTGCGGTAGCGTCGTCTCGACACGACCCCGCATTTCGTTAAATCAACCGTGACTACCGGAGAAATATCAGTCCCAACGAATTCTTAAAAGGGGGGGGGGGGGGGGCTCTCTCACGGAACTTGACAAGGAAATGGCTTATTTTTATCACGCGCTACTGAGGTAGCAAGAAGCACAATAACACCTAATTTTGGCAAAATAGATGTGTTTACATAAAACTTACCTGATAGACACCCATTTCCTTGAAACACCAAGCACACATATACCGTCAGCTACATATAGCCGTCGGAAATAATAGGGGCAAAACTGTTTGCCATAAGAAAAAGAAGATAACGCGGAACAACTTACAAATGAAATATACATCACACTTACAACTAACCAGACTGTTAATGCAATGATAACTTCTTTTTAGTCCCAGACTAACTAGCATGAGAATTCACTAGTCCCAACTAACTCATCTATTCCGAAAAATAAAACACTAATGAATATACTACAGGGCTTCATGTTCATTTATTGCCAGTTACCATTTAAATAGCCGAAAATGGCATCTGTTTTCATTTGGAGGTTTAACGCCCACTGTGATCAACTCGGCTATATTAAGCAGTTGCCCGTACCTAATTTAGGGCCACTGGTTCCAGGGAAGGAGGAATTCAATGCCGTAAGACAAACACGATATCCATGCCTCACGGGATTCGAACCCGGACCCATCTTGAACGCTTATTCCACTGCGCCAGTGATGTATAGAAGGGCATTAGCGCGGCGCTAAGGCTTTCGTTTTCCAGGCTTGCGTCTCTAAGGAACGTTTCATGGTTAGATGGTAAGAGAAGCGAGCCAAGGGATTTGTTTTCAGATGACCATGTAGACAAAAATAGCGAGTACTGTGTTTTATATACAAACATATTCGCACATTAAACACGAATGTTCGTATATACTCGTTTAATTTTTCTTTGTTGATTTCTTTCCTATGACTAAAGTGTTATGAACTTTAAGAAGAAATTTTAAAGAAATTTAGTATTAATCCATTTTCAATCAAGCTCAGCCGGCACAGGGGTGTTCGAAAAGCACTAACCACGGCGGCAATCGGTAATTAGAAGTTGTAAAACAGTATTTACAGTCCGCCTTCTTTTTGTACGGAATAGCCGTTTCAGAAAACCGTAAGTGCTTTAATCTTTTTTTTTTTTTTTTTTTGTTGTTGTTTTGTAAGCTGCAATCTTGTGATCTGGAAAGCCCTTTCGAGATTGCTTGATTAGTTTATTGCATCAGAGGCGTCGGACGCCGTTTCCTTGGAGCTAGAGGGAGTAGGACACATGTACGCAAAGTTCCTGCTTTATATTATTTACACTGAGGAGGAGGAGAGAAGTCTAAGGAGGTCTGAACATAGCTGGAGAGATGTTTTGAGGAGGAAGACGACGACGAGCTAAAGAGAATGGAAAGTTAAAAGAGTTACATAGCTGAGGAATTACGTAGAACGTGCGGATGACAAGTACTGTGATCATAATTAAATCAGCAATCAAGATAATTCTAGAACAAACCGAATACGAGAATTAGATAGTAACAAAAAATGGAGACTGACACAAGACAGACCGTTGTGGAAGAATCTAGGGAAGACCTTCGTGCAGCAGTGGATTGATAAAGGTTGACGATGAAAGCACATTTAAAACCGCAAATGATTAATTTAACATTGCGTTGAGATACAGTTCTTTCGTTGCGTCCGCAACGAGTTACATCCAGGCATAAACATCGAACTCGAAAGTGCAATAAACAATCTAACCCCGTTACAAAAGTTTTAATAAACGGAGAAGCCATCTCCTATAACATTAAACAGTCGATTCACAGGATAGGGCGTTTCATGAACCACGAGAGTTCAAGTGTCAAGAGAATGGTAACTCCTTTGTCAGGACCGCAGCTTCAAAATGACGTTATAGGAGGTGGCTTATCCGTATGTTAAAACTTTAATAAGAAAGAAATCAACACAGAAAAATTAAACACGCATATATAGCCTGCCTGACAGGTATTTAATAATGCCACGGGTTTCATGCAAACATAACTGTAATGAAACCCGTGGCATTTCTGCTGAAGTCGCCATGGGTTTCAATCGTGAGCACAACATCTGGTTTTTTACGGGTACCGGAAAAGGAAGCCCTGGAAGACAAGTGGTCAGAGGGTTTGGCTTCTGGCTAATCCCTGGTGCTTGTCCCGGAGCCCAGACCAAGATGAAGTATGCCCGAGGCCATCCTCCCCCTCCCGTGAACCAATGACCCCAAATTAGAAACGAACGACGATGCCTATGGCCCTAGATGCTTGTTGAACTCCACACCCACACCCACACACACACACACACACAAAAAAAAACCCAAAAAAACACGCACGCGCAAATGATATCCACTACTGCCTCCCTTAAGCAAAAGTTGCCTATAAGTCACATGTACGCAAAGTTCCTGATTCATATTATTTACGCTGAATAAGTCATTTAGAATGACGTTCACCGGGAATGTACTTCTTTCTTAAGGAAATAAAAACAAATTGATGTTCTTAATTTGTGACTGCCATGTATAATTCATTCTTTTGTTCTAAATTTACTAAATTAAGCACTTTTAACAAAAATCGATAAAAATAACGAATAACAAAAAATTAACTAAAAATTTTAAATGATTAAAATAGCAGGTCAAACTTTGATAAGATTTTGAAAATGTTGATGGTCTTTCCGGGCTGTTTTCACCTAATCCGTTCACAGCTAAGCAAGCCACTTTTTTTTTATATATTTAGAACTGCATCACTGCACTGCGCCACTGGGACGGCACATTATTATTACAGCTCATTGTATTGTTTTCACTTTGTTTATATTAAGTGTACAAATAAGTTTTAAACCGGTTTTTTTTTATGGGGGTGACGTATACCGCAAATTCACATATCCGAAATTCCCCCGCGTTGTTGTCATGTGACCGTAACTGGTCCAGAGTATAAAATGTGACACAGGAAGTTTGCCCAATAGTCAAACGCACTTGCACATCGGTAGGTGAAAGATCGCAAGCGAAACTGCATTTATTCGACACTGCATTCGTTCCGAATTTCATCAAGGAAAAAGTGCTGCAAAAGCATGTGCATCGATCTGTCTGCTCTGGGGAGAATATTGAATCGCAAAGCACATGTGAGTTTTGGTTTAGACGATTTAAAGCAGGTGATTTTGGATGTTAGCGATCAAGAAGGTAGCGACGCTCAGCAGAAGATTGCACATGAGGAACTGCAAGCATTGCTGGATGAATATTCGTCTCAAACGCAAAAAGAACTAGCTGAACAACTGGGTATAACTCAACAAATCATTTCCAATCGTTTACGCGCGATGGGAAAGATTCAGAAGGAAGAAAAGTGGGTGACACATGAGCTGAGGAGCAAGGATGAGCGTGTCATGAAGTGTTTGAATCTGTTGAATAAACAACACAAAAAGTATTTCTTGTGGAAAATCGTTACGGGTAAAAAGTGGATATGTTACGACAATCCCAAACGCAAAAAACACTGGATAGACCCCGGTGAAGCAACGGACTTCGACACCGAAACGCAATATTCACTCCAAGAAAGTTCTACTGTGCATCTGGTGGGATATGAAGGGTGTGCTCTATTGTGAACTATTGGAACAGAGTCAAACTGTTACTGCTGATCGCTACAAGCAACAATTACTGCGATTGAACCAGGAAATCTGTCGGAAACGTCCATTCATCGGCAAAGGATTGCGTCCCGTGAAATTACTGCATGATAATGCTAGGACGCATATCGCGAAATCGGTCAAGGAAACGTTATTGATGCTTGGCTGGGAAGTTGGAGCACCCGGCATAAAGTCCCGACAAAGCCCCTTTCAGACTATCATTTGTTCCAATCGATGTAACACGGTTTGCCTGCTGTACGGTTCTGGACATGTGAAAGTTCAAAAATGGGTTGACGACTTCATCGCATCGAAGTATTTATTCTTCATGGCTGGAATCCGTCAGCGATGGCGGAAGGTGACAGATAATGACGGCGCCTATTTTGATTCGTAAGGCATTGTAGATTTCTCTCAAATTACATGTTGTGTTGTCTTAAAACGCTTTAAAACTTATTTGTACACCTAATACTTATTTAATAAAATACACAGAAGTAGCAAATCATAAGGGACACCTAACAGCAATCAGATACGTGCCATTATCACTTACGTACGCAACGTTGAGATGGCTTTATAAACAACTCACTGCAAAGGATTGATTCAAAAATAAACCAAGCGTAGACCTATGCGGGGCATTTCAAAAGTTTTTCACACTGTGGGTAATCTCTTAAAAACGAATTTATTTCACAACATACCTTTACAGACCTTCGAAGTAATAATCTCCACGTTCCTTTATGACAGCGGCCCAACATTTGGGCAACTCTTGTGTCCCAGTCAGAACACCTCCATTGTTGAGGCATCGGATTACTACGATCACTTCATTAGAAACATCCTGAATCGTTTCTCGCGGAGTGGCGTCTTCAATTTTAAGAACAAGTCATAGTCTGGTGAGCTTATGTCAGGACTGTATAGCGCGTGGGGAAGCAATTCCCTTCCATACTTTTCCAGAACGCATGTTACTGTACGGGCAATATATGACCTCGCGTTATCGTGCAAAATGATGACACCTGCTTCGAGCATGTTGGGCCTTCTTGGCGAACCTTTGGGCACAAAACATTTTGCAGAAACCTTCTGTAGTATTCCGCTGTTACAGTGGTCCCCTCGGGCACTCTGCTGTTGCTATCACTCCAACCATGTCATAGGCCATAATCATCATCAGCTTAACCTTAAGATTGTTAGCGGCGGAATTTTTTTCTGGCGAGGTGATTCTGGATGTTTTCTTTTTTTTTTTTTTTTTAATTGGAGGTTTAACGACCACCGTGAGCAACTCAATGGGCTATAAGCAGTCGCCCGTCCCTAATTTAGGGTCACTGGTTCCAGGGAAGGGAGAGAGCCAGTGCCGAAAGACAAACACAACACCCATGCCTCACCGGGATTCGAACCCGGACCCCTTCGGACGAATGATCAGAGGCCATCGCTTAGACCACTGCGCCACCGGGGCGGCCTGGATATTTTCACTTGAGTGGACTGAAATTTTAGTTCTGGTTCAAAACCTCGTATATCCAGGTTTCGTCTATATAGCAACAATTTTGTTCAAAAACTGTTCGCCTTCTGTCTCATATCGCTGAAGCAATTCTTCTGCGATCCCTTTGAGAATTGCTTGCATCTCTTCACTCAGTTTATGCGGAACCCATTTGGCAGCCACTTTTCTCTTGTGTGTGTTTTTTTTTCAGTTAGGATTCTGAAAACCGAAGAGCGGTAAACATGTTTGCTTCATATTCAGTCTCTTCACATGTTTTCCGTCGATCTTCTTCCAAAATGCTGTTGACGATAACCACAGAAGACTCGTCCGTTGCATCTCAGGCAGGCCGCTTCTTGGGTTGTCTTCGATGCTTTCCCGACCTTGGCGGAAACGAGATGCCCACCGTGACACTGTGAGCTACGATCGACTACACTAAACCCACAAACTTCACACAAAGCTTTATGAATTTCGGTAGGGGATTTTCCTCGCAAAAGTTTCAATTTCAATATAGGATCGCTGGTCGCTACGTGAGATCTGACCTGATTGGAGGTTTAACGACCACCGTGAGCAACTCAATGAGCTATAAGCAGTCGCCCGTCCCTAATTTAGGGCCACTGGTTCCAGGGCCATAAGACAAACACAACATCCATGCCTCACCGGGATTCGAACCCGGACCCCTTTCGGACGAATGATCAGAGGCCATCGCTTAGACCACTGCGCCACCGGGGCGGCCAGAGAGAGAGAGAGAGAGATCTGACCTGACTCACTTTCTTTCTCTATTTCTAGGCAGAATTTTTCGTAAAAAAAAAACAAAACAAAAAAAAATTAGCCAGAAAACGCAGACACAACTTTGTATACTGAAGTCTGACTCACAACTGGCGCGACGGCTGGAGCGATTGCATCATCCTACGGGCAGTGCATGCGCAGTGTGCAAAACTTTTGAAATAACCTTCGTACCTCAAAGTATATGCGCTCTCCTTGAGCACTGGATAACTGGAGATCGTGGAAGAAATATTCTTCGTTAATAAATTTCTGATGTTAAAGTTACATGTTGGACAGTAAGCAAGGCAATGGCTATTCTACATATGATCTGATCTGATCAAGGTTCAGGCGTGGTTTGTTTGGACGTAACGTGGCTTGCAAAGGAAACATGCAGACGTCGGATTTGAGAATCATCTTCCTGTATGAATTTAAACTGGGCCATTCTGCAGGAATTGCCGCTCGAAACGTTAAAAAGCGTTTGGGGAGAACACAGCCAACGGACGAACCATTCAGCGACGGTTTGTGAAGTTTCGAAGCGGAGATAAGGACCTGCAAAACGAAGCTCGTAGTCACCGGCCTGTTGCTGTTTCTGACGATGTTCCTGTTACGTGTGGTTAAAGCGGACCCCCGAAAACCGTGTCGTGAGATAGCGTCAGAGGTAGGTGTCTACCACAAGACAGTTGTTCAGCGTCTGGCTGCGCTGGGTAAGGTCAAAAAGCTGTACACGTGGCTGTCGCATGTGTTGACAACTGCCAACGAGACTAGGCGTTTGGAAGTCTGCACGTCGCTGCATGCCACGAATAAACAGGAACCTCTACTACATTGAATCGTCACCTGCGACGGGAAGTGGGTCCTTTATGATAATCGGAAATGATCTGCACAATGGTTAAGCAAGGCACAGCTTATTGGACGGCATCTTAAGCCACCCTTACGCACCAAAAAGATGATGCTCCTTGTCTGGTGGTCCACAGCCGGGATAATTCATCGGATTTTCTTTGAAAGGGGCCAAACTATAACTGCAGAACGTTATTATGCTGAATTACACGAGATGCACCGGAAATTGCTGCAGAAACAACAGGCTTTGGTCTACAAACATGGCGTTCTTCTGCTCCAGGACAAATCCCGCCTTCACGTTGCACAACGAACGATGCTGACACTAAGTGCCTTGGGCTATGCAGCACTGCCTCGTCCTGCCTATTACCCGGACTTGTCTCCGACAGACTATCATCTGTTTCGTCGCCTGGATCACTTCGTGTCCGGGAAACAGTTCACGACAGACAACAAGGTTCAACGAACGAGCAGTTGATGACTTCTTCGGGTCCCGACACAAGACCTTTTTTCGTTCCGGGATCACGGCCTTGCTGGACAGACAGCAACTATGTGTCGATGCCGAGGGGGAATTATTTTGCATAGGTAAGTTGTCCTACTTTTCCGTTCTTGCCGTCTATGTGTGATGGTCCTTTGCCGGACATTTCATTCGCACCAACCCAGTAATACACTCACGGACAATGAAATATGCGCACCAAGAAGGAAGCATCGGGTTGAATTGAAATTTTATGGACGTAATGATACAGATGAATGATACACATGATGGCAAAAACAGAGCTGCAGGACAATTACAGAGGGATCTGTGGCACGCAGTCCGGTCATCTTCAATAGCGCGTCGCACCGCCCCGTGCGGCGATACATGCTGCATTACGATCCGGCATGGAGGCGAACAGACGGCTGATGTTGTCCTGCGGCAGACTGGCCCACATGTGTTGGACGGTGTGCTCCAAATCCCGGATAGTGCGGCCACGGCGGCAGCAAGCGTTTCAACTGGTCCCACACATGCTCGATAGGGGACATGTCCGGGGAGCTGGCAGGGCATGGAAGTGTCTGGATATGACGTAGGCAGTCCTGGGCAACCCGAGCTGTCTGTGGGTGGGCATTATCCTGCTGGTATAGCGTACCTGGAATCCCGGCCAGGAATGGGAGCACATGGGGCCGTAGGATCTCATCCACATACCGCTGGCCCGTCAATGATCCACGTACCACTATTAAAGCTGATCGGCTATCGTAGATAATGGCTCCCCAGAACATAATGCCTGCAATGGGGGAGGTGCAGCGCTCGATAGAGGTTGGGATTGTGCCGTTGACACGGAGACCTCCACACCAGAACACGATGATCATCTGTCCCCAAAACGAAGCGGCACTCATCGCTAAACACCACACGTCACCAGTCTGGCGTTCCACGTCGCTCTGGTCTGGCACCACTGCGCACGGAGCCGGCGATGTTCCGGTGTTAATGGCAGCACATGTAAGGGGCGCTGGAATCGCAGATTCGCTTCCGCGAGGCGTCGGGAAATGGTTCGTGGGCCCCAGGAGCCTCTACATCTGCCTGTATAGTGGACCGGGTCCCCGTGGGACCAGTTCGTTTCTGGCGCACGATCCACCGATCCTCTCTACCGGTGGTCCTCCTGGTTCGTCTGGAGCCGCTCCGCTGTGTGGCAGTGCCGTCACGTGACCACTGCTCCGAACACAGTCGGACGGTATGATCAGAACGATCCACGTGGCGGGCTGCACGGTGCGCCGACCACCTTGAGGTTTTCAGCCCAATGATCAGGCCTCTCTCAAAGTCCGTAAGTTGCGTAAATCGACGTCTCTGGCGTCTACTCGGCATTCTTGTTACTCTACTCCTGCTTGCGTCGGACGGTGCTTTTCGCTTTCATGGGCCATCGACTACACGCCGGTTTATAAGGCTGCCGGCTCGTGCTTGCAGCGCTACCACAGGGTGCGTGATCATGCGCAGCTATTTGCGAAGTCTCGCGGTTGTAGCATGTCTTTTTTTTTTTTTTTTTTGATTGGAGGTTTAACGACCACCGTGAGCAACTCAATGGGATATAAGCAGTCGCCCGTCCCTAATTTAGGGTCACTGGTTCCAGGGAAGGGAGAATAGCATGTCTTCTAGGTGTGCAAATTTCATTGTCAGTGGGTGTAGGTTTCTTTTCTTTTTCTTTTTTTGATTGGAGGTTTAACGACCACCGTGAGCAACTCAATGGGCTATAAGCAGTCGCCCGTCCCTAATTTAGGGTCACTGGTTCCAGGAAGGGAGAGAGCCAGTGCCGTAAGACAAACACAACATCCATACCTGACTGGGATTCGAACCCGGACCCCTTACGGACGAATGATCAGAGGCCAGCGCCTTAGACCACTGCGCCACCAGGTGTAGGTATCAGTGGGATAGACACATTTCTTAAGGGGGAAAATCCCTGGATTCGAGTCATCGGTGAAAGCCTTCGGGGGAGGGGAGGGGGATAATCTAGATTGAGATACACACAAAATCTTTTAAAGCGAAAAAAAAAACACTTCCGGTGTGGAAATAAGTTTAAATTTTTTAATCTGTAAATGTTGCACTTTAGTTAGGAAACATTTATATAATTTTGCTCTCTTTCAAAAATTTTTTATTTCAGTCCAAAGTGCAATTAAATCAAGGTACGCGCAATAAAACACTTCCGGTGTGGAGACAATATTTTTTATATAGGTAATATTTTTTATTAAAAGTGAATATTTAAAATGAAAAAAAAAAAGCAACATTGCTGGGGAAAAAGAAAACATGTTTTCGGACCTACACACGAAAACTCAAGCCTCATGGGGTGGGGAAGGACCACATCCTTGGTTACGCCACTGCCAGGATCACGCAGGTGTTACGGTACTCAAAGTGGAAATAAGTTTAAATGTTTTAATCTGTAAATGTTGCACTTTAGTTAGGAAACATTTATATAATTTTGCTCTCTTTCAAAAAATTTTTTATTTCAGTCCAAAGTGCAATTAAATCAAGGTACGCGCAATAAAACCATCAAATTTCCAACATTGAGAGGCCCCGAGAGAGAGAGAGAGAGAGAGAGAGAGAGAGAGAGAGAGAGAGAGAGAGGGGGGGGGGAGAAAGAGGGGGAGAGAGAGAGAGAGAAAGAGAGAAAATTAGCGTCCTTAATTCACTGTCTTTCTGCTTTAAAATCCGCGAAATTACCGCATGCACGATAAATCAGGTTTAGCTGAATATAGAATGGTAATTTCTACATTGCAAACGAAACACTTTTAAGTGCAAGGTAAAAATACCTCACAAACAAATATCTTAAGTGATCGAAAGGCCTCTGACAGGCAAGAAAGCAGATCAGCATCGCGAAGTGAAATGAAATGATGCTATTTCTACACTAGATATATTTCAGCGTGCTAATTTTGAAAGCATAGCGCTCTTAAATACCACAGGACACAATACAATCCCTCTTCCGCTTTTGTCAACTGATGCAAATGAATGTTTAATGCTACCCACACGCGAGTGCTTTCAAACTCCCGTCTACTGCGTCAGCATTTTACTATATTGGATGCTAAAGTTCGAAATATCCGTAACGATTTCTAAAATTACCGAACGAAAGAATTACCACCGACAAAAGACCTATATAACCAATTCGACCGAAGTCTTGAAGGCGGATGTACTTCCGGTGCAACACGTACCGAATTTGACATCAAAAGTATGCTCCTCCGAGTAGATAAGTCCTTTGTAAGCTAAGAAGATTAGCTACGAAGCCATACAATAAAAGCAGCAACAATATAAATACCACGGCAACGCAAGAAAACGCTTACGAACGTTTTTTTTTTTTTTTTTTTAAATTAAACTTATGATACTGTTACAGACGTTTCGCAACGCGCGCGCGCGCGCGCGCGTGTGTGTGTATTTAACCTTTTTTTTTCCTTCTGGCAGGCAAAACAAAACCAATTGCTATTATATTAAGGCAACCTAAACATCCATCTCTAATCGAGTTGATGCCAGGAAATAAGGAAGCATAAAACTTGACATAATACCAGTGGCGTACCTGAAAAACTCACCCCCCCCCCCTTAAATATCTATTAGATGTAAATTATTTAAAAAAATTTTTTTATTAAGTTCCATATTATTAACTAAGTTTTATGAGCGTTTTAATAATTCAAATTCTTTGGAATCTACAGATATTTTTCGTAAAACCAAAATTATTGCCCTAGTTTTATACAAAACACTACAAAGCATGAACGCCAAAGTTAATCATATGCAAATTTTATACTAATGCAACTAAAGTCGTCCTCTTTGAAACGTCTCACTATTACATACATAAAACACGTAATTGCTATTAGTTGGTTGATTGGAGTTTATTGGCTCAAAGGCCTCATATGGACCAAAGATCTTCCATTTCAAACGGCTTACATCAACACCACACGTTACTGTCGTGCGAGAGCGTCTAAGGCCTTTTTCAGATTTATGCAAAAATAAAGAACATAAGTAAGCAAATAAGTAATTAAGGATATCGCCACGTGAAAGCACGGGGATTGACAGAGGTACGATTGCAGGATGCCACATCAACGGTCTTTTGATGAGAAGAATATAAAATCGGCAAAGCATTCGTAAGTCAACTGTGCTGGATGTAACGCATCGCTGGCAGAGCGAAGGTAACATCCAACCATCGAAACGTAAGGGCAGACCCAAAAACCTGACTGACAGAAACGTCAGAGACTAACGAGACAGGTGAAAACTCTTCGACGGTGTACGGTAGAAGTTCTGCGTTTGAATGTCAAAAGGGCTCCTGGTATCCCCGTTTGTACAACTCTTCGCAGGGGCTCCACGCAATGGGGTTTTCTGGCCGTGCCGCCACCCACAAGCACAATGTCACTCCACAGAATGTTGCTGTTCCTTTGGCATGGCGCATCAATTGTCGGATGACAATGGAAAAATGATCCTATGGACTGATGAACATGGAACCCTGACGTAGCAGTCAGATGTTAGAGTATGGATATAAAGAATGCCAAGAGAAAGGTTCTTTCTGGAGTGCAAAGTTCCTACACACACGGCTATGTTCCTGTGCGAGACTATTCCTCGTGGAATGGAATCTGCCTGTCCTTGGTGTTGCAGAAAATTCGTAATGCTGAAGCTTACTTACCTAGACATCCTGGATGATTCGGCGCTTCCAACAGTGCGTCCATTCAGGGTTTGAAAAAACCCAGCCCACTTGGGTTTTTTCTAGTTACCTTGTTTTTTATTTTTCTAATTTTATTTGCATAGCTGGAATTTATTTGACACAGTATTGGAAATTTCAATTTATCATATTTTATTATTTCATATTTTTTTAACTAAGTGATATATAAAAATATTTAACGTTCGGTGAATGTGTACAAAAATTTACGTTACATACGTATTTACGAGCATTATTTAAAAAAAAAAACTCACCAATTTGTCCGCACCCTCGTATAGTCTGGAACCAAAAGTTTTGCGCTCAACAAAAAAGACGCGTGATCTGTGTCTTTTTTACGCTTTCCAACCATAGGTTGAAGAAGCGTATATGCTCCAGCTTTGTCTGTCTGTCAGTCCGTACGCACGATAACTTACGTAAAAATGGTTCGATTTCGATGAAATTTTAGTATGTGGTAGGGGATAACCTGGGGAGAAAAGCTATTGAAATGGGCGAAATGGGGTCAACAGTCATTAGGTCATAGGAGCGGGATCCATTCCATCGCCCTTATGCGTCAAAACTTACGTAAAAATACTTTGATTGCGACAAAACTTTAGTATGTTGTTCCGGAGGTTTTTTTTTTTTTTTTTGATTGGAGGTTTAACGACCACCGTGAGCAACTCAATGGGCTATAAGCAGTCGCCCGTCCCTAATTTAGGGTCACTGGTTCCAGGGAAGGGAGAGAGCCAGTGCCGTAAGACAAACACAACATCCATGCCTCACCGGGATTCGAACCCGGACCCCAGACGGACGAATGATCAGAGGCCAGCGCCTTAGACCACTGCGCCACCGGGGCGGCTCCGGAGGTATACTGAACCAATTCTGTTTGATATAAACGAAATGAGGTCAAAGATCAGGGCACAGGAGCGAGATTTATTCCACAGCCATTATCCTCATAACTTGAGTAATGATTTCTGGTATGTTCGAAAGCGTATCATAATCAATGCATTGCATGATTTTACTAACATGTTTTTTTTTCTTTTTACTGTGCTAAATGCATCACTTGTTCACTTCTCTTTTCGCTTCAGCAAATTCACTTTTTCGGCATTTTTCATTTGCCATAGATTCATCAAATCACAACAAATCCACTGCAAAAGGGGGAGCAGTGCATAAAAAGGTGCGATTAAAAATTAAAGTAACAAAATTTATAGCCGAATAGAAGAAATTTTAAAAACCCAGTGCAAGTGGATGACGATAAAGAATAAAATGGTGCATAGAAAATGAAAATCTACATCTAATTGACGAAACAAACATCTAATTGACGAAACAAACATCTAATTGACGAAACAAACAACAATCGTTGTTAAAGTCTGGTCCCACCCTTAAAGGCTTAAACGTTATGTTCGGGTGTTCGGGTAAATCGGTAACACCAACACGGAATAATTACGAAAGTGGTAAAAACTGGAAATTTTGCAATTATTAGTTCAAAAAAACAAAACAACTTACAATTGCTGAAAATTTGAAAAAAAAAAAAACTGTACTGTCAGATGAAATTTCTTTCAGTAACATACGTGTATTTAGAAAAGAGCTCAGGAAGTAGATTTTTCACATTTTTCTAGGGCTAGCCAAAAACAGCTTGCGGTTATATATCCTATAGATAGAAGAATTAATGACTAATAGTTGTTTACGAAAAAAAAAAAAAAACCCTCCTCTCCCTAGGCCCCAGTGCGCCGAGAGAACAGCTACAGCAGCGGGCTTAGTCTCTCCCTTAAATTTAACTTCTGCCTCTCAGCAGGTATTCACGAAGTTGGTCGGTCAAACTAAGTGTCAAACTAATTGCAAAAAGAAAATATTATATTGGATGTGATTAAATTTAGAATATTATAGAAGCAAAAATAGAATCTAATTTTGAAAAAAAAACTCAAGTGGGTTTTTTCAGGTGGGCCCACCTTGGCGAGCGCTGGTGACAGTACTACGGAGATGAGCTCTTTTTTTTTTTTTTTTTTTTTTATTGGAGGCTTAAACGACCACCGTGAGCAACTCAATGGGCTATAAGCAGTCGCCCGTCCCTAATTTAGGGTCACTGGTTCCAAGGAAGGGAGAGAGCCAGTGCCGTAAGACAAACACAACATCCATGCCTCATCGGGATTCGAACCCGGACCCCTTTCGGACGAATGATCAGAGGCCATCGCTTAGACCACTGCGCCACCGGGGCGGCGGAGATGAGTTCTGCTGGTATCGGAAAGACGACGAGCCCTGACACTCGGCCCGCACTGTTGCCGACTGGTTTAGGGGAAATCAGGTTTCATGTTTGGATTCGCCTTCACGAAGTCCTGACTTAAACACCACTCAACACCTGTGGGATGAATTGGAGCGCCGCAGGACTTTGGAAAATCGTCCTGCTTCGCCTCAAGAACTGGGAAAGATATTACAAGAGGAGCGGAAACGCATTCCTGCTTATACTTTTCAAAGTTTTGCGGAAACAACCATGTGGAGGAGGCTTAACACATGAATTCAGGCCTAAGACGGGCCCACTCGAAACTAATTTCTTCCAATAAATGATTTTTTTTGTTCATGGTTCTGATAATTTTTGCCTATAGGGAATATATGAAAAAAAAAAACAAAAAAAAACACTATTTTTTTTTTTTAATTGGAGGTTTAACGACCACTATGAGCAACTCAGTGGGCTCGCCCGTCCCTAATTTAGGGTCACTGGTTCCAGGGAAGGGAGAGAGCCAGTGCCGTAAAACAAACAACATCCATGCCTCACCGGGATTCGAACCCGGACCTCTTTCGGACGAATGATCAGAGGCCATCATTGCTCAGACCGCGCCACCGAGGCGGCCACTAAAATTTTGCTGGTGACATCGATGCTGGATCTGCACCCTATGAACGATGTAATTCGATCTTCGGAAAACACGGCAAGTCCCCCCCCCCCCTTTTTTTTTTTTACCATAACAATTGTTGCACTTGATTACAGCGGCAAAGAGCATCGAATCAGAAACATCTGTTGGGGACACAGCCATAACTATTTTCACCGAATGTGGGCAGGGAGGAGGGAATATTAATGCCCTCGAAGTTAGCGTAGAATGATTGTTTAATTTGCGCATATTGGTTCCAGCAGAAAAACGGAATGAGAACAAACACGGCATCTATGCAAGGGGAACCTAGGATTTTAGGGGCGAAACGCTAGTATCATAACCTTTCGACGAGCAGTGGAAAATTTTTATATTAACCACTCTGGAAATAATAACATTTCAAACCGAACGAAAACATTAAGTTCGTAAAGAATCTACTATTCTCGTATTAAAAAACAAAAAAAAAAGCTTTTTTCCCGAACAAACTGTCACCGCAAGCTACATAACATCTTAAAAACGAAACGGTAATACAACCAAAAACCAGTTTTCTGTATAACGAACTTCAAACTCAATTTAAGAAACACACAACGTATTTTTAAATTTTAAGTTTCGCGCAAAACAGAACCAAACCGCTTTGAACTCTCAGACACGGTCGAATGTTGCCCAGAACTAAAATATTAGGTGCACAAATAAGTTTTTAAGCGTTTTAAGACAATGCAACATGTAATTTGAGAGAAAACACCAATACCTTTACGAATCAAAATAGGCGCCGTCATTATCTATCACCTTCCGCCAACGGTCGGGCAGCTGACGGATTCCAGCCATGAAGAATAACTTCGTCGTGTGACGCGATGAAGTCGTCAACCCATTTTTGCACTTCGCTACATGTCCGGAACCGTACAGCAGACAAACAATGTTGCATCGATCGGAACAAATGATAGTCTGAAGGGTCTATGTCGGGACTATATGCCAGATGCTCCAAAACTTCCCAGCCAAGCGTGAAAAACATTTCCTTGGCCGATTTCGCGACATGCGGCCTAGCGTTGTCATGCAGTAATTTCACGGGACGCAATCCTTTGCCGATGAATGGACGTTTCAGACAGATTTCCTGGTTCAATCGCAGTAATTGTTGCTTGTAGCGATCAGCAGTAACAGTTTGACTCTGTTCCAATAGTTCACAATAGAGCACACCCTTCGTATCCCACCAGATGCACAGCAGAACTTCCTTGGAGTGAATATTGCGTTTTGGTGTCGAAGTCGTTGCTTCACCGGGGTCTACCCAGTGTTTTTTGCGTTTGGAATTGTCGTACCATATCCACTTTTCATCACCCGTAACGATTTTTCACAGGAAAGACTTTCTGTGTTGTTTATTCAACAGATTCAAACATTTTGTGACACGCTCATCCTTGTTCCTCTGGCTCAGGTCATGTGGCACCCATTTTCCTTCCCTCTGAATCTTTCCCATTGAGCGTAAACAATTGGAAATGGTTTGTTGAGTTACACCAAGTTATTCGGCTAGTTTTTTTTTGCGTTTGAGACGAATCTTCATCCAGCAATGCTTGCAATTCCTCATGTTCAACCTTCTGCTGGGCGCCGCTACGTTTTCGATCACTAACATCAAAATCACATGCTTTAAAACCGTCTAAACCAAAACTCACATGTGCTTTTCGATACAATATTCTCCCTCAGAACAGAACAGATCGATGCACATGATTTCGAAGGACTTTTTCCTTGATGAAATTCATAACGAATGCAGTCGAGTAAATGCAGTATCGCTTGCCATCTTTCACCTACCGATGTGTAAGTGTTGAGCAAACTTCTGTGTCACATTTTATACTCTGGACCAGTTACGGTCACATAACAACGCGGGGGAATGTCGGATATGTAAATTGGCGGTATACGTCACACACAAAAAAAAAACGCTTTAAAATTCATTTGCACACCTAATACTTAACTTAGAGCACACAAAACAATTAAGCTGACTTCTTTCACCCGGCAAAATGCCTAGGCGTAACGGAAGATACATAGAGCAATTTTCGCGCTAAGCGCGTCGGCGTAAGAGAATCGATATTTAGGACAAATCCGTTGTAAGAGCCGCATTGGCGCAATTGCCGTACCCCAAAAGTTTGTAGTCTTTTAGCCATACATGTAAGAGTTTTGACAGATAACATCGTAACAAGTCCAGATCACAGACATATTTTTAGTCATTTTTTTCACAATCTTTTAGGTTATTTTAAGTAATTTAATGAGCTAATTATAAAAATGAAATGGATCATGGCATTGAAAGTCCCAGTAAGCAAGGTCGTTATAATGGACAGAGAGAAAGAAAGTACCTATAAAAGCATGGACCTTCCTGTCATTCTAAACAACCCAGCAGCGAAAAATGTATGATTCAAAAACTGAGGGAAATTCATGGGTATTTAGGCCTACTAACAATGATATCCAATACAACCTTACAATTGCTGTTTGCTGGCTGAGCAGTAGTTTAGTAAAAAAAATCGGAGTATAAGCACCACCGGCATAAAAGCCACATGGCGAACACCACACTTTTTTACCATAAGAGCCGCGGGGCCCCAAAATTATGGTACACATACCTCCCTCCCTCAACCTCAGTAGAATGTAGAATCCCCGGACTGAAGCAAATTTCTAGGGTGCCTGGAAAAAGAAAGGTGACAAAAAACGAAATAAGTATCATAGAAAGTTAATGATAAATAAATGCACTACAGAAAACAGCAGTACGCAAAAGTTTTGAAAATCTACTTTCCACAGAGCCAAACGGAAAACAAAACTTACCTGAATTTTCCGACCGTACTGAAAATGTAGTTAGCTCTACAGCACGAAACATCACGATGCTGTTAACTTTCCGTTATGGCATTTTTTTTTTCTTCTTCTTGAGATTGCAAAAGGAATTAGACCATGAAGAAATTGCGACAGCCACGGCAAATGCATAACGGGAGCAAGAATGCGAATGCTGACCAATAATCGATAGTGAAAAAATGGAAACAGTCGAGACAACATATGAAAAGAAGCGTGCGCTATTTAAAGATTTAAAGCGGCAAATTGCTTTTCTCGTTTGAGAAAACTTGTCACTTGATTACGACAATGAAAATAGTTTTCACTGCTGCGAGTGCTCTTTTTTTGCTATGATTAACAAGAAAATTTGTTACTTCCTCTTCCTTTGCTAAAACACAATTAAGAGTTGTCGGGGAAGCTGCACACAAAGTCAGTAATTCTACTTTACTTTCGCGTTCAGTTCTGTAAAATCAACGACGAATTCCAATGATGAGGTTATATCACACATAAAACGCATGCCACATTTAATTTCGACAAACGTCGGGAAGACTACTGTGTAAAAACACCAGCCTCACACAACAGCTCTAGAAATGTAACATCAGAAACAATTAGCAGCGGCGATGCCAGCAGCTCCGACGTAAGTGTGGGTGCGTGTGTGTGTGTGGAAGGGAGGGGGGGCTTAATATCGTGCAGGCGGCATAAATTTTCAAGTGTTGACATAAATTTTGCATAAAAAATTCCGTTCATACGACGCTGATGATGTTATATCCCCAGTAAAAAAAGTTTTCAGGAACATACTACACGTAGTATTTATTCAATATACACTGAAGAGCAATTGAATTAGAGGCAGCTGGCGTTATGCACATGTGGCACTGTGGACGGCCCTGTAAACGGAAACGACATGACGTATGCAGCGATCCGACTATATAAGGAGTGATGCGACGGGAATCAGTATAAGAGTCGGACGCAGTATGGGTAAGACGAAGGATCTAAGCGCATTTGATCGTGGGCAAACTGTTGGGGCCCGACGAATGGGTCACTCCATCTCGGAAGTCGTGCAGGCACTGGGATTTTCACGAGCCACTGTGTCACGGGTGCACCGTGAGTACATCGAATCCGGTAAAGCCATCCCTGCAAGGGCCAACTGCCGTGGACAACAGCGTGTGGATGAGCGGGGTCATCGTCGGCTAGCTCGCATTGTAACAGCGGATAGACGGGCCACAGTGCAAGAAATCACTCGGCAATATAACGCTGGTGCACAAAAACGTGTAAGCAGCCACACCATCCAGAACCATCTCCTCGCTATGGGGTACAGAAGCCATCGTCCCACGACGGTACCGCTGCTGACCGCACATCACAGGGTGCAAAGATTAGCATGGGCGCAGGAACATCGTCACTGGACCCTAGACATATGGGGAAATGTTGCCTGGACTGATGAGTACAGATTCACGTTGGTACATGTGGATGGCAGGATACGAGTATACGGCGCAAAACCACATGAAGCGATGGATCCTTCTTGCCAGCAGGGTACTCTTCAAGCTGGTGAAGGTGGCATTCTCGTCTGGAGACTGTTTACGTGGACTGAAATGGGAACCCTGGTACGTGTGACATCGTCCCTCACAGGTCAAAGTTACCGGGATATCCTGGACGACCATTTGCTCCTGTTTGTGCGTGTTCAACATCCCACTGGGGACCTCATCTTGCAACAAGACAATGCACCGTGCCATCGCTCCCGAATTGTATCCGAATGGTTGGATGAACACTCCACCGACGTGACCTCGCTTCCTTGGCCAGATAGGTCACTTGACCTCAATCCCATCGAGCACATCTGGGATGCCATCAAATCTTCGTGAACTGTGGGAGCTTCTTCAGGGGTCGGGGATCCGTATTGCTTCCCAACACTTCCGGTGTCTTGTCGAGTCCATGCCGAGACGAATCGCCATCGTCATCAGGGCGAAAAGCGGTGCTACACGTTACTAGACAGGTATCTCTAATTCAATTGTTCTTCAGTGTATGTAGTAGTATTGGGGACCATGGATACCAAACCTCCATGGCTTTAACAAGTTACTACCACGCAATTTTACTTGCTTACGACATTTTTAAATTTTTTTAGTAAAGGCTGTCATAAGGGTGTTTATGAATTTCAGTTTGTAAACTGATCAAATGGAATATCTCTTTCTCTCTCATCCGTTTAGCCTATAACTAGACAAAAACGCGTCGAAATCGACGGTTAGTTTTTCTTTTTTTTTTTTTTGAAAAGAATAAACTCATATGAAACAGCAAATGTAAATTTGATTGACAAATTCATTCAACTACTTTAGTAAAGACAATAGTCCAGTTTCGTGATTTTTTTTTTCATTTTTTGACTGAAGGTTTAACTACTACCGTGAGCAACTCAATGGGCTATAAAGCAGTCGCCCGTCCCTAATTTAGGGTCACTGGTTCCAGGGAAGGGAGAGAGCCAGTGCCGTAAGACAAACACAACATCCATGCCTCACCGGGATTCGAACCCGTACCCCTTTCGGACGAATGATCAGAGGCCATATCCTAGACCACTGCGCCACCGGGGGGGGGGGCACTCTTTTCGATCGTGCGCAAAAATTTAACTGGGTAGCGCACTCTGTCACTCTCACCTTCAGTCACAACTGTGTTTGTAAATGTTGTTGGAATGAGATTTCGCGGTGCGAATACTCTTCATTCTCTCTTGTCTGAGACATATACATAATTGCGACCCATTGATCGCTCACGCTTTCTGTAAAGGGTAAGTAAGTATGCAATAAAGTATTTACTTACTTTAGGACTGATCACAGAACACCATGCACACTCCAGGTCTGACACTGAACTGAGCACCTGATGTAGATAAGGGCCGCACGCTTCTCCCATAGACTTCACATAGGAACTTTGCCGCCACGCCCGAACTGTTGCCCCAATCTCAGTTTTCTCTTTGACTGGCACATCTACATGGTAAGACCTTTATTTTGATACCTCAACCATATTTTTACGTTCAGTCGTTCTCTGAAAATAGGTCTCACAGTAAAAAACCTTATAGAATGAAGATATAGATGGTGCAACTCAATATGTACATTCTAAATATTTTCAGTGCAAATGGTTAACGGAATGTTTATTTACATCTTTACATAATGGGAAACGTCTTACCTACATGAATAACCTGGATCGAATGAATATTAAATTGTATATATACATCACACAGTTCAACGGCATAATGCAATCAGGTCTTCGTGAGTGTTCGCTGTTCTGATGAGAAGAACTTTGATAAGAATGCCTGATAGCGTTGCTTTGTGCAACGGTTCGCTCAGAAAAGAGAAGACTTCGGACTATTTCAGTCCCTCCATGCTTCCGCCTTCAACATGGCGCGAGTCAAACGCAGGCAATCGAATGTCAACCGCACGCTTCTCCCATAGACTTTACGTGGGAACTTTGCCGCCCCACAACGCCCGAACTGTTGCCTGAATCTCATTTTTCTCTTCGACTGGCACATCTACATAGAAGATCTTTAATTTGATACCTCAACCATATCCTTATGTTCAGCCGTTCTCCCAAAATAGGACTCACAGTAAAAAAACCTTACAGAATTAATATATAGATTACGAAAATGGTGCCTCTCTACTACTATTTTAGACATTTGCTCAAAGGATTACCTCCATTTTACAGAATAGCACACTAAATCGAACAATACAATCATTTTATATAATGAAATTCCTGCGAATTCCAAAAATTATCATACTGTTCAAGTTCCCTAACATCTAGATGGTTGCACACGACATATGTACTAACTCTTCAAATATTTGGGAGAGGGGACTCAAATGAAAGTTAGGTAGGCCCTGCTGAAGACAAGTACTGCCAAAAACGACAGGTGTACCAAGGAATTCAATGACATTATGCAAGACGGATGCAACAAACTCGAAGATGCAAGAACATATCTGCTGATAAAAAATCTTACACTTTGTATGCTAAAGGTACGAGTACTTCAGGTTTTTTTTTTTTTTTTCTTTTCTCATATAAAATTGAATTCTACGCCCCTTAACAAAAAGCTTTTCATCAAGAATGCCAGAAAGTGCATGGAAAATCATGGGAACAGCCGGATTTTTTCAGGCATATCTTCTGAGTTGTTCTGCTCCCCAGAAAAAATTGATACCATACACAACAAATTATTATGCCATGATGAAAATG
Organism: Macrothele yani; assembly: GCA_039090855.1. Taxonomy (NCBI): domain Eukaryota; kingdom Metazoa; phylum Arthropoda; class Arachnida; order Araneae; family Macrothelidae; genus Macrothele; species Macrothele yani. The sequence continues at coordinate 156,230,674 of CM077011.1, forward strand.
CCTATTTTATCATCCCCGTAAGAATATTAGCCCACATTCTCAGAAGGCCGTAGCTAGGTCAGAACCAGAAGAGGGGAAGGGGGGGGATTTGCGTCCAACAGCAAAATACATTTTCCCCACAAATTATATTTACAGGCAGCAAGTTTTTTCTTTCCTCGTCACCTTTTGTTAATTTACTGCACTGGCAAATAATGTCTCCATACCAAAAGTAGGAAAGTAGGAACAATAAAATAAAAAAAAAGGGGGGGGAGAAAGGAAGCCAAATGCTCTTGAACTATTAAAAATTAATAAAATTCTCCTTGTTTAATTGATGGTGGTTCATCAAAATAGATTGCAACTAGCATAAAAAAATTTCTTTTCTTCTGTCCTGCTTTTTCCTCCTACTTTAATCAGATATTTTCTTTTGTTGGTGCTTGGGGCTAGCCTCTTATTTACATGGTAAAAAAGCTAAACCCCCAACCACTCAAAAACCATGAGTCCTACAAAAAAAAAAAAAAAAAAAAAAAAAAAAAATTGATGCATGGCATCATAAAACCAATTTTACAGCTTGTAAAGCAATAAACAGAAAGAAGTAGAATGTTTTCTATCACAAATAATTATTTCCAACACTATTTTCTGATCCCTATAGGGAGATACACTTGGCTCTACAACCTCTCCATGAGAACTGTTGATAGGCTATTAACTACCAGGAAGTTTTTAAACAGCAGCTTAACATCTCAATCACTTACCAAATGCCAACCAGAAAGCCACAGCCTCCCCATCTCCTTTTGTTCTTCCAAATTGCAGGTTTCCCCCAGAAAAATGGGCATTTCTTTCTCCCTAAACTCACTAAGCACTATTGTCATATGGTTGAGAAATACTGGCGCAGCTGTTCCTATGGATTCACTCTGAAAAGTTCCCATCATTTTTGTGCTGCATGATTTTAATTCTGACTTTTTTAGGTACAACATATGAATATATAAAGATGAAAATATTTATGCTTGTAATGAAGTACTAAAGAAATTTTTATAAGCCACCAAAAATAAAACTCTAGTATTTATATGACAATGTCCATTTTCCAGGATGGCTCACTTGCCTTGCAGAGGCCACTGATGTATGGCCCTGATTGTCACACACACAGAAAATGTGGTTTCAGCAATTTTTTAACAGATTAAAAAGTCCTGTTTAAAAAAAATCCTTTTTTTTAAACAGGACTTCTGAATGTGCAGATATAGGATCAAATGCAAAACTATTATTATACCCTTGGTGACAGTGGCATACCATAGCCCCTGCACAACAGTGATGTAGTTTCTAAATGAAAAAGTGCCTCAGTGGTGAATGAATTAGGAAAACACAACACGGGAAGAATTTCCTAGAGTCTTTAAAAATCCCTGTAGTTTAAAAGATGTCTTGTTTTTATCATTCAGCATTTTTTATTGCAATTTCATTACTAACAACTTTTATCCGTTTATATTAGAATTGCTGAATTTGTTCAATTTTAAATAAAGGCAAGAATGTTAGGAGAGAGCTAAACGCTGTATGATATTTTTATTTAAACACTGCTCTGTCGTTTTACATGATTCCTCATAATATAATGTATACAGGGTGCTTAAAAACTAATGGAACAAACTTTAAGGGGTGATAGAACACACCGAAACAAGCACTTTTTTTTTTTTTTTTAGATTGGAGGTTTAAACGACTAGCATGAGCAACTCAATCGGCTATAAGCAGTCGCCCGTCCCTAATTTAGGGTCACTGGTTCCAGGGAAGGGAGAGAGCCAGTGACGTAAGACAAACACAACATCCATGCCTCACCGTGATTCGAACCCGGACTCCGTTCGGACGAATGATCAGAGGCCATCGCTTAGACCACTGTGCCACCGGGGCGGCCAAGCACTTTTCATCATAAAATGCATGGTCGCAAGTTACATGTTTAGGCGCTGGAGGGCGCTTTTTGTTTCCCCACACACTCCGTCTTTTGCAATGCAAAAACAGGAATGGCACAACAAAATCAAAACAAAGCTTTATTGCAAACAAAATAAAAAACAAAATGCGACATCGCAAAATTACAACAAACGTGCAAACATTAATAAGTAAATACTGAAATTAATTACATTTACAAAAGCTGCTCAAAAGGGCGACAGCCACTCCTGATACACGCTTTGCATCATCGATATAAAGATGCCCGTATGTTGTGGAAAATACCAGGCATTTCCTGGACAGCTGCAGCAGCGACTCAAAGTCTGGCGACTAGTTCCTCATTGGAATCAATGAGAGTGTCGTACAATACGGACTTAAGATGTCCCCATGAAAGAAATCCAGAGGGGACAGATCTGGTGATCGTGGGGGCCAAGCAATGGGTCCACCTTGTCCAATCCATTGGCCTGGAAATGTGGCGTTCAAGTAATCACGCACCCGAGTGCTGAAATGAGCTGGCGCTCCATCATGCTGGAACCACATTTTATGGTGAACGGCTGCTGGTACATGCTGGATCAATTCAGACAAGACTTGCTGAAGGAAAATGAGGTACGTCCTCCCATCCAGAAATTCCAGTAAAAGATATGAGTGTTTGCGTCGCGAAAGACGGCATGTGTGGGGAAACGGAAAGCGACCTCCAGCGCCTAACCGCGTAACTTACGACCATGCATTCTATGAAGAAAAGTGCTTGTTTCGGTGTGTTCTATCACCCCTTAAAGTTTGTTCCATTTGTTTTGAAACACCCCATATATATATATATATATTTAATGACCACCATGAGTAACTTGCAGGGCTATAAGCAGCCACCTTTCCATAATTTAGGGACACTGCTTCCAGGGAATGGACAGATCCTGTGCCATCAGACAAGCACACCACACATACCTTGAGCTGGGGACCAGCTCGGACAAAAATCAGAACAGCGCCTCAGACCACTCATCGACCGGGGTGGCCATATCTGCAGTATGAACATTCATTTAAGATATTAGTATGCTTTTATACAGAACACAGTTTTATCTATTTTTGCAGACATAATCTTCTAAACTATTTCCTGCTTTTCTTTCCAGCTAACCACCAAAAGTGCCTTAGCACAGCTAACATAATCTTCTAAACTAATTCCTGCGTTTCTTTCCAGCTAACCACCAAAAGTGCCTTAGCACCGCTAAGCTTAGAAAAATAGTGCCTTAGTGCCACTAAGCCCCTTCTGTATTATTGCTGCACAATAAGCACTTGAACGAGAGCCCTTTTGTTTTTGGGGTCCCTAACATTGGGACAGATTTTTTTCTACCACCAAAAATTCTAAGCCCTGATCCTGAAGTGAAAAAAAAAGAAATGGGAAAAAAATTCCAGTGAACTAAGAACTGTATTGCATAGGGAAAAAAAGAAATGTCTGAAAATGCAAGGCAACAGAAAAATGCAAATTACAATATACTACTACATTCAAAAAGTTCCGGAACTTTCTGAATATTTGCCAAATGTCAGTGAATTATGTCATTCCCCGCTGAGCAAACAAAGAGCATCGTGTGATCAACCAGCATGAACCGATTTGATCCAGATCCAACATGTACAAGCGTATGTGCATAGTTTGTGATTACAGGCATTCGAGGCTCTCCGTCGCGAGGACAACGATACCGAATTTTGAACAGCGTTCAAATGTAAAATTTTGTGTTCTGCTCAGAAAATCTTTCGCCGAGACTTTTCAAATGATTAAGTCAGCATACGGTGAAAGTGCAATGAGTCAAACTAGAGTTTATGAGTGGCATCGACAATTCGAAAGAGGGGCGACAGAGTATCAAAGATGACGAGAGGTCCGGACAACCTTCAACATCCACAACGGATGAACAAATTGCCATTGTCAAAGAAATTGTGAAAAATGAACGTCGAAAAACTGTTGCAGCGATTGCAGAAGTTGCCGGCATCTCAGTTGGAAGTTGCCATGCCATTTTAACAGAGAAACTGGGCATGCATCCTGTGGGCCAACAAATTGTTCCCAAAAACCTGACACAAGAAAAAATGCATGAGCACATGCAAGTTTGCGGGGATAACATCGATGCAGTGGATTCAGATCCCAATCTCTTGAACTGATTGATCACTGGTGATGAGACTTGGTGCTTTCTGCACAACCCCCAATCCAACCGACAGTCACAAGTGTGGAAATCACAGTTGTCACCATGACCAAAAAAGTTCAAGGCTGACCGTTCCAAAGGAGAGGTCTTGTTAACAGTTTTCTTCAATTGCAAGGGGGTTGTACACAAGAAATTCCTTCGACATGGTCATACAGTCAATAAAAAAAGAGTACGTCAACGTCCTGAAACGTCTCCGAGAATCAGTGAGACGCAAGCGACCCAATCTTTGGAAGACCAACTCGTTGGTGCTCCATCACGATAATGCGCCGGCTCCCAGATTCCTCCTGGTGTCCGATTACCTGTCCTTCCACAACCAACTTATTCCCCCCCCCCCCCCCGATCTCGCCCCGTGTAACTTTTTCGTTTTCCCCCGGATGAAGAATTTGCTTAAGGGGCGACGCTTCTCAAGTTCCGAAGAAGTGCAACGAGCTGCGACGGAGGCACTGAAGGATGTGGCAAAAGAAGGCTTGCAATCTGCATTTGAATCTGTATGAGCACTGGCAAAAATGCATAGTTGCACAGGGTAACTACTTCGAAGTAAGCACAGCATAAACAGGTATTATCTGTACTCATCCTTTTTAATATAAAAAAGTTCCAGAACGTTTTGAACGAACTAGTATACCAGTACAAATCAGTCCAAAATGTAATTGCCATTGCCATGCTTTGCTCCCACTATTTGGGCAGCTGTTGGATACCATCCCTGTAGAATTGTGGTGGCTTGGACACAAAGAAGAAGGTGCTTGTTCGACATTGTTTTGGTTGCGGGAATGTCCAGGGAATATGCTGGGTGTGACAGCAGCTCCCAGCTCAGCTACCTGATCTTGAGACAAGTCACCTGTACTCTGTGAGGTGACGCTCCATCCTGCTGTAGGAGGACGCCCTTGCGGTTCAGCAATGCTGGTCCTTTCGACATGAGTGATTCGTACAGATGGTCAAGCTGATGGCTGTTAACATTGGCAGTGATAGTGGTGTTGTCCAGCTGAAGCTCAAAAACAGGACACCCAGCAATTCCACCAAACAAACAGTGGGAACTTATGTGGGTATAAGCCGGCTTTGGGGGTCGGCATCAGCTTCTGTTTTGGGTTCAACCACTGTTTTCAGGTGCTGACATTGTCATACAGGAGCCATTTCTCATAACCTGTAACAATGAGGTTCATGAATCAATTCAACTTGGCCATCTGCAAGCAGAGAAACGCATGCACTCATGTGATTTGCATTGTGCGCAACTGTGAGTTGATGGGGTACCCAAACTCCTCTCTTGTACACCTTCCCAAGTCGATGCAGGTGTGTGATAATGCTCATGTGGGTAGTTCCCAGCTGTTCAGCCAACACCTGTGTGGTCACATGGGTCGGTCTCCACTAAAATCTTCAGCATGTCCATATTCGCTGTTGCGAGTCTCCCAGCTTTGGGAGGGTCTGACAGGTCAAAATTTTCTTCTAGAAACCATATGAACCAACAACAGCACCGATAATGTGGTATGGCATTGGCATACACACTGGTAATGTTCTTTGCGCACTTGCGTGGGTGCTACCACAACTAAACTCATACACAGCATGCATGCAACTGTGGATGTGCTCCTTGTCCATTTCCCTGTTGGCTGACACTAACACTCCTCGTCTTCCGACGGTTAACTGACGCTGACTTAAGCCACCTATCTGCTGATGTCATGCCGGTGTGCTGCACAATCTCAGTTGCCAATGTGTGCTGTGGCCAGGACTTTGACTTTGGGTACTTTGTCATCAGACATTATTTTCTTTCCAGCCCAATATTAAACTTTTCTACTAACAGCTTTTGAAAACATTAGCCAGGAAGTTGTGTAGCCTTGAGAGGGTTTGGCACCATGGGGTGGAGTAGAACTAGATATGTATTTCTGATGGAAGTGTTGAATTACAACAATATTTTGAAAAACTGTGAACGCTGTAAGAATTCATATATCTGGGACATCATCGGAATTTTAATAATAAGCTGTTGGTAGCCAATTATTGAAACTCATGGTGTCCCTCAGTGGCAGATACACAATTTTCTTTCTTTTTAGGGGGTGGGGGTGGGATTGATGAGGCAGTCCTGTTTTCTCATATGATATCACTAATTCTAGAGGCAGTCACATCATGTCTATTTACAAATTTTTAATTAAAAATAATCTTAACGCTTTTTTTTTTTAATATGGTGGTTCAAAAGAATGTTTTTACATGGGGCCCCAAAACCATTTTCCAGTTGAGACCTTAAATCCTCACTTCGCCATTGCCTGGTCAGCAAAATTTTGCCTAAAAAAACTGGAAATGTACAGAAAATTGACTTTGCATACCATTTGGATATAATAGTGTTCCCCCAGGTCGTAGCACCCTGCCCATTTTTGACATGTTAAAATTTACCCTGCCCCCTTTTTGGATGGTAAAATGCCAGCTGCCCTACCACAATTTTTACCCTGCCCCTAGTCTTGTATCACCCTTGCCGTTCTGCAGCTTGCCACGCCCACAATCTCAGCGTCAGTCACAAACGTACCCGTGTAATTGTTTGCTACATGTAGATACCCACAAACCTTACAGTTAACGAGATCTCGTAGAAATTGCAACATTTGTTTTTCATTTGGAGGTTTAACAACCACTGTGAGCAACTCAAAGGGCTATAAACAGTCACCCGTCCCTAATTTAGGACCACTGGTCCCAAGTAAAGATAAAAATTAGCAGTCATCACTAGCAGTGTGGCGACTGGATGAAACACAGCGGCTGGTATGAAAAGTTGCTTTACTCACCAGGCTTGAAAATTTGCTTTTCCATATGGTCTAGTGGTCAAATTATTTTTTCATTACTAAAAAAAATTATTTGCTTTTTTCAAAAACCTCCTATAAATTTGCAAGGCATTTTCTGTCATCCAACTCACATGTGGGTAAAACAGTGCTCTGCTCAGTAAATAAGCGGGTGTGATCTATTTATAGATTCACTCTTCAAGAAAGGGGAGACATTGTTTTCCCACTGAAGTCTGAGCACGAAGTAAGGATAATGGACATCTGAGCTGCAGCTCTGACGTCACAAACCAACTTCAGCAGCTCGCTTTTATTAAGTTTTTCTGAAAGTGCATGATTTCACATTGATTAGTCACTTCCTGCTTATCAACAAAGAGAAATATTACTTTTGTTGACAAAAGAATTGAAGTTTAAAATGGGAACTTTAACTTTCTGTTGCGGTCTTTTGTTCCCCATTGAGTTGTGTTTCCTCTGCATGACGAGCACACAGTAGTGTCTTTGGAACATTAATTTTGCTTTAAACAAACTAAAATATTTTTGCTCTGCTCTTAACACAAAAAAATGTTACTACAGATTGAGAAAACATGCATTAAGTGAAATTAAATGTAAAAAATCGTCATGTTGTTCTCGTTATGGAAGAAATAGATAGGATTCTTATTGAGTAAATGAATGTTAATAAAACCATTTCAATATATTGAAATCAATTTTAATTTACATTATTTGGTTTTCATAAAAAAATTACAAAAGCCATAGAGCTCGTTAAAAAAATTATTCCTACTTCACCACTGTATGTAATGGTTTTATGCTTAGGATGAGAACAGGGTCAGAGGTTGATTTCAGGGAGGTGGGATAGCGGGGTCTAAACCTTATAAACACAAAATGCCCCTTTTTTTTTAAATTCTGTCCTTTTTTCCAGATATGACCTGTTGTCATCCCAAACTGCTCTTTTTAAAAGATCTTACAACATTTTGCACACATAACATGCCTTTTTTTTTTAATACAGTTGGGCCCTTTTTACTACCCTTTTCAATTTCTAGGGTGAACACTATATAAGAAGAAATATTTTTCAAGACTTTCAGAAAGGCTGATGTAGTTCCCAGTGCAAAACTATCCTGATGCCCCTAGTGAAAGAATTATGGATCTCAAGAACCAGAGTACCTTACTTTTCAGGCTACAACGCATAGAAGGCAAAAAAAAAAAAAAAGTGGTGTGCCTGCCCTACAGCTCTTTGCTGATGCAGTGCTTACCCTATTTTATTTTTTTTCTAAACAACTGCTCAGCAAACAGCAATTAAAATATCATGTGTGATACAGTGATTAGAAAACTACTTCTTAAAAATAGCTTGCTACACTCCTTTCTCTGAAAGTAGCAACTTCTGCTACTTTTTCATATTTGCAGAACTGCCAATTTTTAAGAATTGAAATCCATAAAAAACTTCCAGTGAATGTTTCATTGATATGTTAGGTGGCTGATGTATCGAACATATTGATTAAAAAGCTAGTTTATTAAGCAAGCGATTTGTCAATTTTAGTCGATTGCATAAGCCATAATTAAGATCTTTCTTTTCAGCCATTCCCAGCCCACCGCTGGACGAAGGCCGCCTCCAGTTTTTTCCATTTTTCTCTATCCTTGGCTACGGTTGACCAATTTTTTACCCAAAAATTTTGACAGTTCATCACTTTACCTTCTTGTAGGAGGTCTTCTGCGTCGTTTCCCTATTTTTGGAATCCAGTTCGTTAGTATGGTGGTCCATCGCTCATCTTCTCTTCTGGATAGATGTTCGGACCATTTCCATTTTAGTTGCTTGCGGTAAAGGATGATGTCTGTGATACGAGTCTGGCTTCTTATTCAGGTGTTCCGTTTCTTATCTTTTAATGTGATGCCTAGCATCAGCCTTTCCATTTTTCTTCGAGTTGTTGCAAGTTTATTTGTCAGTGCTTTTGTCAGATTCCAGGTTTCATAACCATATGATATGTGATGACTGGAAGTATAGACTGGTTGAATGTGTTCCTTTTTAAACAGAGTTGGATATCACTGTTTTGAAAAACGCTTTTCAATTTTTCAAATGCACTCCACACAAATTGAACTTTTCTATTTATTTCTTGTGGGAGTCCATTATTTAGATCAATGAGATGACCTAAATAAGTGTATGAAGACTGTTTCTAAAAAATAGTTTTCTAGTATTGTTTTTTGGTGCTACAAAATTATTAAACATGATTTTAGATTTTTCTGTTTATATTTAGACCAACTTTTCTGCTATCATTATACAGATATTCTATCATTGCATTAAGGTCTTCTGGAAAGTTTGCAAAAATGATGACATCATGAGCATATCTTAGGTGTGTTAAGTTTTTGTTATTAATTTCTATACCAAGATTTGTCCAGTTCATATTATTAAATATTTCTTGAAGGACTGCTGTGAAGATTTTGAGTGATAGTCAAGGAGACTATCTGACACCTTTTTCAATTGGTATTCTACTGCTACTTGTGTAAAATTGGATTGTTGCTGTAGCGCTGTGGCATATTCCTTGGAGGAGGTTTACATATATTCTCCAGGAACTCTCCGATTCAAAAGTGCCTTGATCATTGCATTGGTTAATCAAATGCTTTTTTACACTTTCCATTGTAGGTTGAAGAAGCGTAAATGCTACAGCTTTGTCCATCTGTCCCCACGATAACTAGCGTAAAAATAGTCCGATTTCTACGAAATTTTAGTATGTGGTAGGGGACAACCTGGGAACGAACCCTATAAAAAATGAACGAAATGGGATCAAAGGTCAGGACATAGGAGTGGGATCCATTCCATCGCCCTTATGTGTCATAAGTGTGCAGCACTGTCATAGGTGACAATGAGAGCTGGGTATATCAATACAACCCAGAAATGAAAAATTCCCTCACTTCATTATAATGAAGTCATGTAACTAAAAAAATAAATAAACGTGAAATACAATAGAACCCACACTTAAAAAGGGAGAGAAAAGCTAAGATGATCACTTTTAATAAGCCAAGTAACAAAAATTAATGTAATACCATATTTAATAAAGCAAATGTAATCTGTTGTGCACTGTCCTGGAATGGAGGAACAGAAATGACGATATACAGAATGAAATTGCAACAGTAAGCACAACACAATCTTGGTGTGCTAGCAGAAGAATGCTGAAAAAAAGGCTACAAGGAGGGAGTACATCAAATTCCTAATAAGTGAGCTCTGCATGAAACCCTTTCTGGGACCCACTCCAAGCGAGTAACTTTTATTTTTTTTTAAAGATGTTTCCACATAATGTCTGCTTTAGAGAATTGGTTGTGACTGGTTGTTACTATGTATTCAAGTAAGTGCTAATTTTATTTTAATTTGCACTACTGTAGGTAACTAATTGAATATTTCAATTACTAAAAACTTTGTACCATTTATATACTATAACATAAGAGTCACATAAGTCTAAATTTTCCTTTGATGGTGTAAAACAACACTCGCTCTATGTCGAGCTGAAGCCTGCCAGTGGAGTGTGAAAGCTCAGCATATACTCAGTGTTGTTTTTATGACATTAAAGAAATTTTAGACTTATGTGAGTTGTATGTTATTGTAAATTTTTCAAGTCTAAAGGTTACGGATATATCATACAAATGAAATCCATATTTTTACAGGGTAGGATTTTTCATTTCAAAATGGATTTAGCGAGCACCTGCATTTAGCGAGGATTTTTGTCAGTCTCCAACTCCTCGTAATAATTGGATTCTACTGTATATGATTTCCACCACTTGAAATGTCTGTTTAAGTAGTGAAATGAAATCAAGTAGAATGGCAAAATGGACACACTAGGTTGCTTAGAAATCATCAAAACAAGTGTGCTTGTCTTCTAAAAGAATATCAGACTTCTTTACTCAAATACAGTTCAAGGTATACTTAGTGGTTATAGAATAAGTATATACATTGTATATTCTCCACTGTCTAGAAAAGCATGAAATGGAGATGTTGTGATGAGACTTGGTAGGCAGCTTGTGAAGGGCATGGGGAAATGATTAAGCCAGATAAAAATTTAGTTCAAAACTGCACTGAAGAGAAACAATGGCATTGTGGATGAAAGCATGCTCATCATGTTCTTCGACATTCGTGGGATTGTGCACCATGAATTCATTCTGCAGGGCCAGACCATCACCGCCCTTTTTTTACTGTGATGTTCTGCTGCGTTTTAGGGAGTACATTCGCTGCAAACGACCTGAAATGTGGCGCAGGGGCGATTTCCTGCTCCATCATGACAATGAAGCAACTCACAGAGCATTAGGAACATGCCAGTTTTGCAGCCGCAACAGCACGACTACCCTTCCTCACCCGCCTTACTCGCCAGATTTGTGCCCCTGTGACTTCTTTCTGTTCCCGAAGCTGAAGCTCAAGGTTGACGTTTTGAAACCGTGGACGAGATCCAGTGCGAATCGCAGACAGTGCTTGACACAATTCGCGAACAGGACTTCCAGGGAGTGTTCCTACACTGGCAAAAATGCAGGCAGCTGTGTATCGCTGCCCAAGGAGACTACTTTGAGGGAGATCATAGCCAGACTTAAGTAACATAAGTACTTTGTTGTATATCGGCCTAGTCTCAGAAGTTTTTGATCGGACCTCGTATCTATCTATCACAGAACTGGAAACCCAGAGAACACAAATTTCCGGAATTCTTACAGACACGCTCACTTATAACTAAGTCATTTATAGCAAATTTACGGTTATAACATATAAATTGTCAGGTCCCTTTGTTTCGGCAGAAAACTACATGTTAAAAAACTGATATTGTCAAAGTATTTTGCACGTTGTTGTTCGGTGAGGCACGTGCTCCTGGCTCGAGAGGTCTTTTTGTTACCCGTAACAAAAAGACCTCTCAGGCCGGGAGCACATGCCTCACGGAGCAACAACTTACAAAATACTTTGACAATATCTGGTAAATAATACTTTAGATATTATGTATTTTTAATCAAAAGCACATTTATAGCATAAGACAGCTTTTAAGGTTGCCTCATGAATTGAATATTTCGTTAAAAAAACTTTTTATAATGAATGAAAAGTATCCATTTACGGCTATAATGAACTTCTAAAGCCCAAACCCTGCAGCAGTAACAACAATCCACTGGCAGAGCACATCTGGGGAGGAAATCAAAGGCAAGGCAGATTAACGAAATTAGCTCAAGAAGTGAGTGTACAAATGTGGGAAAGAAGGGGGAATGCAGCGAGGCGTCACAAAGTTGAATAGACTAGGAGTGAGTGATCGGTGTGTCTAGGGGGATTACTGAGTTCCAGGAAAGTGGGATTGGAATGTGAAATGCACAAGAAGCAGAGAAGTTGAACAAAGGCAGAGAAAAAAGGGTTGCTTTATCACTGTAAGAGTAGAAAGCCATAAGTTATCTTCTCTTGTCTGGCTGTAGCTTAAGTTTACTCCAGGGAGTCTCAACCATTAGATATCCACCTGTTTTTCGTCTTGATTTCATTCACTTAGATCCCACTTATCGTGTCGTCAGCAAAATGTCGCAAAAGTGAGAAGCTCTAAACTTGGCTATGAAAGGGGAAATTATTGTGAAATGCAATAAGGTCAAAAGAAGGCAGATGTGGTGAAAGACTATGGAATTCCACCAAGTTCGTTATCAACGATTTTAAAGAACCATGCACACATTGTAGCTGAGCTAGCAAAGTCAGAAAGTGAATCAAAATGGAAAAAAATGCACTGTTCTCTTTATTCCAACATTGAGGAAGCATTATTCAATTGGTTTACTTCAACTCAAGCTCAAAATTTGCCTCTAAGTGGTCCAATATTGCAGGGAAAAGCCCGAACTTTCAAGCTGGCCCTGAGTTACAAAGATTTTGACCCGGTGACTGGTGGTTACAGCATTTCAAGGATCGCCATAACATCTCCTGTCAAACCCCGAGCAGTGAAGCAGGAGCAGCAGATGTAGCTGCAATTAATGACTGGATGGAAAAAACATGGATCATATTCTTAAGGACTATTCTACGGATTGTATTGACAATGCAGATGAGACAGGAGTTTTTTTACCAGATGCTACCAGCAAAAACAATGGCCATTCGTGATGAAAAATGTGAAGGTGGGAAATCAAGTAAACGCATCACTGAGTTGCTTTGTGCAAATATGGATGGAAGTGATAGACGGAAGCCTTCCACTATAGGCAAATCAGTCAAGCTCCAATGTTTTAGAGGCATTGATATGTCATCATTGCCAGTGATGTATCGGAACAACAAAAACGCCTGGATCACCCAAAACCTTTTCTGTGATTGGCTGGTTGTGTTTGATAGAGAGATGGCAGTAAAAAAAAAAAAAGAAAGTCCTCTTGCTAGTGGATAATTGTACGACACATAATGTTTCTCCTACCTTGACAGCTGTGAAGTTGAAGTTTTTGCCACCTAGTATGACCTCAACGTTGCAACCACTGGACTAAGGGATAATTGCAAACTTCAAAATAAAGTGTAGTAGGAATGTCATGAAGTGTCTTCTCTTAAATTTTGAAAAGGGATCGGATCTGAGAATTGATTTGTGGATGGGTTTGGACTTTGTTTGATGAGCCTGGAACAATGTGACAGAGGCGACAATAAGAAACTGTTTCCGTAAGGCTGGGTTTCATGCCATAGAAGGCAATTATGTGCAAGGCGAACATGATGATCAGTCTCTCAACGAGATGTGGGAGAGGATTGTAGACAATGATCTGGCAGATGGGGCAACTTTGCAGGACTTTTGTACAGCTGCTAATGTCCTAGATTAACTAAAAAAGAAAACAACATACTTTAGGAACTCTGATAGTGATGAAGAAGGTACCATCATTACTGAACCAGAAGTGTCGCTTGCTAGTGCAATTTCTTCTCTAGAAAATGTTGCACATTTCTTGATGTCACGTGGCATTTATATGGAAGAAACAGCAACAAAATTACTCTCTTGAGAATTTAATAACGAGACAATGCTCCATAAAAAAGCAATGTAGTTTGGACACCTGGTTAATAAAGAAGTAAAGTTTGAAATATTAATTTTCATACTAAATGTTTTCTATTCAATATGTATTTCTTATAACGAAATGTTTTCATAGTCCCTTCAAGTTCATTATAAATGGGTGTGACTGTACTACACAGTAAGGTGAAAATATTCCATGTCAAGAATTAAAGGAATCTGTACCTTTTGCAACTACAATAATATGACTAACATGCTATTTCAGATGAGCACAAAAAATGTGGGGAAACGGCATTCTTCCTGCAACCACAAGCTCCCAACACATCCTTTATTTTCCTTTTTTTCTTTCAAAACTTAACAAGCTGTTAGTACTTATATAAACTTCATGTTAATAAAAGTGGTTCTCTAAACACTACATACATATACAGTAGTGTACAATCAGCACACGGATACAGCACATAAGTTAACTGCTCATGGCAAATTTCAATAAAGTAGATTCTGGTTAATTGGGACACACTGGGGCTAGAACACTTTGGCCCAATTAAGTGGCTCACCCAATTTTGTAAAGCTTTATCCCAAAGAGTTAATTTCAGATGTTCTTCAAGAACTGACTCAAATAAATGGCTGCCCAGATTAACTGGAATCTACTGTAGATGTTTCACTATAAATTAATGACTGTTTTAACAGAGTGTTTATTCTAAAAAAAAATTTTCTATTTTAAAGAGTAGTTTAGTGTTGAAGACTTTATATATACATTAATTTCCCTGTCCTCCAAATTTTCTTATTTTTTTGCACACTTTTCTGGATTTCAGAGTACTATGAGCACATTTTCACTGCTTCACCTAACTCCACAGAGAGGTTGTTGACATACAATGCAACTATATTAATGTTACATTGCAGTTATTTATATGAACCTCTGTGGATTGGAGTGTAGCATTGAGAATATGCCTTGGCAATCACCTAAAGCTCAAATATGTCTACAAAAAAAAAAAAAAAAAACTAAATGGAAAAGCAAGTAATTTTTTCAACTAAACAACACTCATAAATAAAGACGAATAAAGCAAATAAAAAGATCTTTCTGTCAAATTAATAAGCAAACAAAGGCATTCATTTAACCCACTTTACTAAAGGAAAACAAAAATATTACACAAATTTCATTCAGAATACCATATTGAGATTCTATCTTTAGATTCAGGCAAAAGCCCATTCTACTAGGGCAGATATAAAGAGCAAACAGTCAAAAATTAGACACAGTAAGATTTCAAAATGACAAAAAGTCACTATAAATGACACAAGTAAAAACATTCAGCAGGTTTTCTTCAGCTTTTTCCTAATCATGCAGAAACAATGCAAAAGAAAACAGGAAATAAATTGTTACTGTTTGAAGATATTATACGTTACGAAAATACAGGTTTTGTTGTCCATTGACTGATAAAAAATGTCAGCTTTTGTTCTTCAATAGTATGCACATAATTTTCAGGGACAAATGACATGATTAAATGTAAAGTCTAATTTTTGCTAAAAACAGGCTCAGGTAGAAACTGAAAAATATGAAATTCTTATGAAATTTTAGCTTTTATTTTCTAGCTGTACTTTAAAAGTTCTCTGCATACTGATTTACAGTTTATGTAAAAGATAAATTTGAAACCACTGACTTTTGCATTTGCTGGGAAGGGCCTTGATACATTGAAATATCTAGAACTTTAGAGTTTTCTGTTTTCCTGCACTCTAACAGCTTTCTATTGGTTACACAAATAAACTGCATCCACATAACGTAAATTTTAGCTTCAAAGCACATGATGAAAAACACTTTCCTTAACATTATATAAGGAAAACATAAGGGAATTGTTCCATCATTCAGAAACAACTTTTTATATGAAGATTTGGAATAAACATACTATTTATGACACTTAATATTTTCCTTTTTTATTTCGGAGCACTAAAAAAATCTTCAAGTTACAAGCTGTTGCAAAATATTTCATTTTTTATTGGTGTAACAACCAATACGCACCAAGCTTTCACATACATACAGATGACTTTATCAAGGCAGACAAATACTACAAAACTACGTGGGAGAAAACATTCGAGAAATGTTAAAATTTGAAAACAAAATACTTGGTTGAGTAATGAAAAACAACAACTTACGATTCTAGGATATCTATCTACAGGTGATGCAAATCTTGCAAAGCAGAATAGTTGCATACATTCTGCCTTGTAAGCATTTCTATAATTTCTCTGATGGATGCTTAAATTTGGGCAGTGTTGACCTACATCCTGTCCACTGAAGCACTGCATCATTAAGACTAACTTCTTTTTAAAGGGCTGCCAATTGACCTCTTTGTCATTCCAATGTACCATTGCAGCAATTCGTCAGGGTATTTGAGTTGGATGGAATAAGCAAAATCCTGTTTTGTGCCTGTTTTCCATTCATAATCAAGGCAACTGTCCGGATGCTATTGTGCCCACACCTATCTTCTAAGGAAGAATATGAAGCCCAGGTATGTATGGCTGTGATCCTATTAAATTTTGGAGGAAACAGCTGATCAGTGTTACTTCATTTATGTAGTTTCTGACATTATCTATGATGAAATTTATCAGGTACCTATTGAAGCTTGCAGACAGTGCCTGATAAGAAATATTTCTATCTTTGATGCTATGCATCTTTCCTGACAACAAAAAAATAAATTCCATGAAAATTTTTTTGATGTAGTGGAAATAGTCAAAATTATTTTTGAATGCTGTCCCATGATGTGATGCAACAATAGTTAATTTCATTGTTACTGAACAATATATTTTACTAAACTATAGCTGAACATTATTTTATCACATTTTACATAAATGTAACAATACCTCATCACAATCTGGGTAAATTAGGAGAACCTCATGTTAAACGTGATAAAATCCATTACAAAAATGCATTTTTCATGAAATGCATCTTTACTCACAGTAGTAAAAGTAAATGTGTCGTAGCAAAATTTAGCTTCCGCTTGAGCTCCTCCCAGATTACCTGCTACTGATGAGAGCTTTAAAATGATGTATAACATGATGATGGGGTGTTACCTGTAGATATCCTATACTGTATACACCAAATAATGTTATCCCCCTCCCCAGCTTTTCTTTCTACCTTGAGGTCAGATTTTAGCTAGTGCACATGCAGATGGACTTTTTAGCTACATCACATTTCATTGGTGTACGGGTCATTTCTTACTTTTGTCTAAACCTGAATAATATATAATAATAATAATAATAATAACAATAAATTGACTACCAAAGCGGGTTTTGCACGACACTGCATCAAATGGACCACTGAAATGAACAAAGATGTGATGCAGTGCTACATCAGATGTACAAATGTAGAAATGAATATGACAACCTGTAGATCAAGACCATATGTTTTTGGATATGCATCCAGAACTGAAAATGAAAGTGAGTGAACAAAATATAGTGGATTGCAGAAGAGCCATTGTCACCTGGAACCTTCTGTCTGCTATAGAAATGCAAGAAATAAAAGATCAAATAACAGTGGAACTCATCCAGAAAAAACTGTCATCAAACAAATAACAATGAAGAACAGGGAAAAAGCAAGCAACTTTCTCCTGAAAAAACAGAAACTTGCAATACATAATTAGTCAATATCTCTGTGCAAGATGCTCAAAATCGTAAATATAACTACCCACTGAAACATGAAAATTAACACCATTTTAACACAGCTTTAACAAAATTTTCAGGAACAGACCGTTGCACTAGACATGAAATTCCTAAATTGGTGCCAACTCACACGGTTCAACAAATTCTATGCCACCTAAATGAAAGCATTTTGCCCAGTCATCTTCAAACTTGCAATCAAGTTGAATAATTTCATCTAAACATTTATTGTGCTGCTGTTGCTACGACTAGAACAATAGGAATGAAGATAAGAACACAGGAAAGTCAGAATACCTGGAACCAAAACCCAAAGAAACCTAAATGGAGGATACGATTAGAAAAGAAAATTAGCAATATCCGGAGAGCAATTGGACAATTCACCCAATACAATATAATACAAAAGAATGACACGAACAAATAAATTAAAGAAAAAGTAGCTATGCTTTTAAAACTAAGAGATGTTGAGAAGTTAAATGATTCCAATTTAACTGCTACTATTGACCAACATACACAACAGCTTGGTGTATATTCAAAATGCTTAAGGAGGTATATGGAGTGCTATGAGTGTAAAAGCCCAAAATGCCCATTTTTACAAGAATCAAAAAGCTTTTTGCAGAACCTTGCAAGATAAGATTAACAGTTATAATGAAGGAGTACCAACACTGACATTACAGAGTTTGGGTCTAAAATATGGGAAAAAAGCAGAGACCAATAAAACAGCAAGCTGGATTGTAGAAGAAAAAAGGCATTCAGAAAGCATAACAGACATGCCAAACACTTGCATTTCTGTGAGAAAATTGGCTGGAGTTGTTAGAAACACCAGCAACTGGAAATCCCCAGGATCTGATCATATCCAAAACTTTTGGTACAAAATTGACTGTTATGCATGCTCACATAGCCCAATACTTCAATGAACTAATAGAAAATCCAACTAAAATTCCAACATTCTTTAAGAAAAGGAAAAACCTTTCTTTTACTGAAAGATAATAATAATATACATAATCCAACAAAATATAGGCCTATTACACGTCTGCCAACAATTTATAAGCTTTTAGCATCCACTTTAACTATGAAGATTAACAATCACTTAAGAGATAACGATGTGATGACAGAAGAACAAAAAGGATGTTATAGGAGATCTAAAGGATGCAAAGATCAAGTTATTATTGATAGTATTGTGGTAAATCAGGCTGTCAAGAAAAGAAATCTGAGCATGGCTTATATTGACTACAAGAAAGCATTTGATTTGATTCCACATTATTACCTCATAGAAATACTGAATATATATAAAGTGAACAACAAAGTCATTCAGTTTCTTCAACAAGCCATGTTTCAGGAGCAAACAAATCTCTATACATATCAGATGGAAGGCACGAAAATGATTAATTCTAGAAATATCAGAATCAGGAAAGGTATTTTTCAAGGGGACTCTCTCAGTGCACTTTGGTTCTGCATAGACCTTAATCGCCTCAGTCTTACTAGGCAGCATGAAATATGGATTCAGTATAAACGAGACTAAAACACAAAGCCATACAATCAATCATTTATTATAAATAGATGACCTTAAGATATACAGCAATTCCAAAACACAATTGAATAAGCTTCTACAGATTACTGCCACATTTAGCAGATCAATTCATATGGACTTTGGCTCAGACAAAAGTAAGGTGGTGCATTTGGAAAGAGGAGTTCTGGTTAAATATGAAGGTTTCTCTTCAGACAACAACTAGCCTGTTGTACCCGTCGTTGACGGGCTAGTGATAGTATAAAGTAAAAGCTATATCGGCAATTAAATTAAGACTGGTAAATCAAGGTTTATACAACTTTGTAACACAACTTCCCGGAATAGAATATTAGGATGAAAAAATGTATTTGAATTATTTAGTAGTTGTCACGTTAAATGTAAATAATTCAAAAAGTTTGAAAGCAGAAGGCTTATGCAATGAAATTGATTAAGATGAAAAGTACCTTATTCTTGTAGAGCCTCGGGATAAACAATATTGACAGTCCTTCCATTCGGAGAAAAGATGCAAAGATTTTCCCCATTTCCGACTCTGGAACAACCAATGTACAGTTGACCATGGGAAAAACATGGACTTTGTAGATCCAGTCCAACAACTTTTAGAGACTGCCCTTGTGCCTTATTGATGCTCATGGCGAAACTCAAATGAATCGGGAATTAAAGACGTTTAAATTGAAACAGGACATCAGATGGGATGATCGGGATTCTTGGAATAAAAACGTTTTTGCCTGCTGCATTTCCAGTCATTATAGTAGCTTCAATAACATTCTTCATTACTTTCTTGACAGATAATCTCGTATCGTTGCAAAGTGAAGGCGGATCCAAATTTCTCAGAAGCATAATAGGTGCACCAAT
Source organism: Macrothele yani (assembly GCA_039090855.1). Classification (NCBI taxonomy): domain Eukaryota; kingdom Metazoa; phylum Arthropoda; class Arachnida; order Araneae; family Macrothelidae; genus Macrothele; species Macrothele yani. Next base: position 156,250,454 of record CM077011.1, read on the forward strand.
CTTCAACTCTAAAATATGTGAAGGTACTCCAGGAAGCTCCAAAGAGTTAAGAAACTCAGTTGGGTAGTTGACTGCATCGTCTGTATTCTGTATATTTACCACTTTCTTTACATGCAACCTGATCACACCCAACGCGAAAATAAGTAGTTCACGATAAATTTGAGCCATTTCTTTTTTAGAATTATGTTAAAACATTCTATTTTCTAGCTCACAACGTCGTCACAGTATGATGACCTTCTGATGTATGACACTTTTGAATTAATAACGCAGATTGAAAAACAACGTTCTATTTTTCTTTTTTTCCTTCTCTGCCCTCAAGGTCATAATACAATCGGCAAACAACGCTTACAAAAAAGGGCATAATAAATGTATTTACGAATGAAAATAGTCGTAATGGAATTCTAAAAAGAAACGCCTAAAATTTATGGTGAACTACTTTTCTGCACACCTTAACGTTCGGTGTGATCAGGCTAATGTCAACAAAGCGGAAAGACACACTCAGATCGGGTAGAAACACGTAACATTAAATAACTAAAAATCAAATTAAAAAAAAATCGCTTCGAGGTGCACCAGAAGATGTCTACAGGTACCTTCATAACAAATTTTGTCGCTCTAGGTTGCCTAATTCTATGTGAAATCTGACCAACAAACACACACACAGTCTATTTTATATATAGAGAGATGAAATAATTGAAGATTTAAATGCAGAAACTGGATACAAGTACCTGGGATTTTTACAAGCTTGTGGCATTAAGCACAGTAAAATTAAAAATAATATAAAAGATAAGTTTCAGCATTGACTTAAAATGATTCTAAAGACATACCTAAACACAGCTAATAAGGTGAAAGCAATTACCTTTATGGTCCCGGTTCTAACCTATTCTTCTGGTATTACCAGATGGTCAAAAACAGATCTTGAGGAATTTAACAGAACTGTGAGATCAAGTATGACCCATCCAAAGGCAGCTGTAGGGCGCATTACACTCCCACAAGAAGGAGGAGGATTAGGTACCCTTGATACAAAATGCACTCATGATGCACAAATTTGCTTACTGCTGAAATACTTTTGCTCTAAATGTAATGAAAATAATGCTGCAGACAAGGAGAGCACTCCACTAATGTTAAGTAAACCAGATGCTAAAATAGAATTGTCCACAGAAGACTAGATTCGAAAATGGAAGCAAAAGGAACTTCATGGGGCTCATCCAAACCAGTTAGACAGGCCAGAAGTTGACAAGAAAGCCTCAAATCAGTGGATGAAGCGAGGGAAATTATATGAAGAGACTATTGGGTTTATGATGGCTGTTCAAGACAAAGTGATTGCGACCAAAAATTATAGAAAATACATTTTAAAGGAGGATCTGCAAAATGATAAATGTAAAAGATGTGGTATGTGCTGTGAGACCATTGAACACATCTGCAGAGGATGCACCACACTAGCAAATGTTGATTATATGCAGAAACATAATAATTTTGCTAAGATGATACATCAACAATTAGCGCACAATACAAAACTATCAGTGTCAGAAGTACCATAATATAAATATCAACCACTGAGGTATTAGATAATAAACAATACAAATTATATTGGGACTGTGAGATTAAAACAGATGTAACCATCTCTGCCAATCATCCAGACATAGTGCTATATGACAAAAGGCAGAAAGAAGCAGTCATTATCGACATACCGGTGCCGTTGGACCATAATATTCAGAATACCTATGCGAAAAAAATCAACAATTATGTGGAACTGGCTACGGAGATTAAACAGATGTGGAAGCTAAAAACAGTTCACATATGTCCATTGATTATCTCTGCAACTGGTATATTTCCTCAGACTCTTATAACTCAGCATGATGCTTTAGGTCTGCAACACCTAAGGCCCAAAATCCAAGAAGCAGTAATTCTTGATATGTGCCACATCGTACAGCGATTTTTAAACCATGAGTGACTGTGTCTTTACTTGACTTTATGTCTATACTGACAAGTGGACCATGCTACAGATGCCATTGCTGTAGATGAGAAAATTAAATAAAATATAATAATAATATTGTTTTTGAAAAACTAAACAGTTGAAATACTTACAGTTTAGTAAATATTTACTTTTATGATTCACATATCTTCTTTCATTGGTTTTACGACAATAATATTAATTAATCCACCTACCTAAGTACAGTAAAGCACACATATGTTTCTAAGTTATAAGTCTTTTACATTTATACGTGGTTTTAGGTTGGTCCTGATTAATTCCTATTCATTTTAATAGTAAAACATTTCGTTTATACGACACGTAACTTCAATTATATGTAGTCGTTTTCCCTGATTCGTTAGTCGAAGTTTGCCACTGAGGTCAAATATTTCTTATCTGAGTCATTCTTTGACACCCTTTTTGAATGCAGACTCGAGGCCTGTTTCTTCAGCAGAGACAGAAGAACTGTCCATTAACCAGTAGGGGCTAAGAAGATAGGGGGATATACGCGAAGGTGCGGGCTTCCCCTTTTCCATCAGAAGACCCTGAATGAGGGGGATCAGATTGCTCCCCACCAGCAATAGCAAGTGTAGGTTCTTTGAAAGAAGGAACCTACTCTTCAAAGGCTCCTTCTTTGAAGGAACCGGGGACATCGTCAGAAAATACGAGGGGTCAAAAGGGGAGAGGGGGGTCGGAAAGGAATGGACAGATTTCTGACCTCACTGGACCTGTTTATTGAAAAGACACCCTCCGTACAACACATCCATTTCAGGTGCCTTTGGGTAATTGCCTTTCTATGATTGCTTGTTGCTGCCTTTACGATTGTTGGTAAAAAATGTCAAGAAAACGAAAGGCACTTTCATTAACAGATAAAGTTAAAATTTTAAAAGAATTTGACAAGAATACTGGATTGACTAAAGTAGAGATTGCAAAAATGTTGAATGTACCTGTGTCAACGCTGAAAACAATAGTGCACAACAGAGAGAAAATAGAAGGCAAAGCTGCAGCTTGTGGAAAATCTGCGTCGAAGAAGTTGTGCATGCAAGATAGAAAAATCCTAGAAGTTGAAAACATTTTGTTGCAATTTTTTAATCAATGCAGTGCCTTGAATATCCCCATCAATGGGCCAATGCTGATGGAGAAGGCAAAAGAGATTGCGCTGAAACTGAATGTGAAGGACGCATGCTTTTCCACGGGGTGGTTACACAAATTCAAGTTTCGTCATGGAATTTCATCCCAAGTTGTAAGTGGCGAGTCAAAAGATGTTTTATCAGGAGTCTGTAGAAGATTGGTTCCAGGATTTATCCAGAAAAATAGATGGGTACAAACTGCAAGACATTTTTAACGTTGATAAGACAGGGTTATTCTTTGATGCCTACAAGAACTTTAACATCTAAAGGTGACCAATGCAAAGGAGGGGAAAAAAAAAGTAAAGATCAGCTCACTCTTTTACTTTGCGCAAATGCTGATGGAACTGAAAAACTGATTCCGTTAGTTATAGGCAAGTCGCAGAATCCACGGTGTTTTAAGAATAAGAAAAGCTTGCCAGTATCGTATCAAGCAAACAAAAAAGTGTGGATGTTGAGTGTCCTTTTCACTGAGTGGCTCAAGAACATAGACAAAACGATGAAACATTAAAACCGAAAGATTTTAATGTTTATGGACCAATGCACCGCCCATCCTCAAGTAACCAAATTCTTGCAAAACGTGAGTTATTTTTTTCCCCAAATTGCACCAGTTGATTACAACCCCTAGATCTCGTAATAATCCAGAACTTTAAAGTGCATGCACTACACAAAGAATTTAGTTAAACTTGCAATTCAAAACATCAATGCAGGAAGTGTTCATCAGAAGATAAACATACTTAACGCAATGAACATATCTCTGGCATGGGCCCAAGTAAAATCAGAAACAATTAACAATTGTTTTGTCAAAGGAGGTTTTCCAATCTCGGAAGCAAACGAAAGCACTGGCGGTTGTGAAAGCAATGAAGAAACTGTGATTATGGATGATGAGAATTGGAAACTCCTGGGAGTAGACATAACCTTTGAGGAGTATGTAAATTGTGATGCTGATATGATTTCTTCAAAACTATGCACAGTAGAAGAATGAATAGACGTCAATTTGGAGAATGAACATTCCAGCAGCAGTGATGAAGAAAGTGAAGAACCAGTTCGACCGTTCTTTCAAGATGCAATGCATAGTATTGATACACTGAAAAATTTCTTTGTTTTTCATGCCAACATCAGTGGGAAAACGTTTGTAGAACTCAATTCAATCCATAGCACTCTCCTTAGAATGCAAAATCAAGCAACCAGGCAAACGTCACTAAAAGACTTTTTCAAATGAATTTAAAAGTGCTTATTAACGGTTGATGTGACCCAGCACTTTTTCTTGCTCGAAAGAGAGTTAACATATTTAATCAAGATGTGATACCGAAATACAGGTATGAAGTTTTCTTAGTTGTATGTTACATATATGTAATTTGAGTACAATTTGATTTTTAAAAATTAAACTTTAAAAAATTTATTTAAAATACTGTATAAATAACGTAATAAGTGTGAATATTTATAAATAACAAAATATATATTCATTATACGTAACAGGTACTACAGTAGTACTGTATATATTATACTCAGGGTTAAAAAAAAATACGGTCGGGCGACCACAAAATTTGTCCGGGCCATCATTGAAAAATATGTACCGTAATTTCTCGTCGTATAATGATTAAAAAAAAAAAAGGTTTTTGTGGCCGTTTAATTTTTTTAAAAAATCCTCAGAGTGATTGTGCAGGAGAGGGGGTATAATAAAAGGAACTCCCTCGAAAATATTCTCAGTTCAGGACTTTGTGCGGAGAGGAGGAGGGAAGGGGTGTCAAAATGACAGACCGCGAAAGTTGTAGGGAGGGACAGCGGGAGTTACTTTATCTTTGTATTGTTGGGAAAGAGAAAACACTGACTGTGCTTGTGCCCTCTCTTCGTCAATTGGCCAATAAAAAACTACGCAAAGCGCTCGCTGCACGAACCTATGCATGCATGCCTCATTTCAAAGTTCCATGTTCTGAATCTCGTGTGCTCAGTGCCTTGTATTTTAATTCGCCCTTTGTCATTTTGATCAAAGTCTTTGCTGCTGATAGTTTCCTTCATTGGTATTTATGTCTTCGAAAAGGAAACGTTTCAGTTACACTGTGGAATTTAAACTTAAAGTGGGGTAACAGCTGAGGAAATAATCGTGTCACGCTACGCGATAGTTTTCAAAAGGTGAGAAAACTAGTATGCAGTGACACGCGAAAAGCTGCTGCCTGAATTTGCGGAAGAAGTCCAGCCCTTTTTTTTTTTTCTTCCTATGTGTAAGCCGACTCCCCTACTTTGAAAGCAGGATTTCTTCCAAAAACGTTCGACTTACACGCGAGTGTACATACAGTATTTCTATTAATTGTTCTGTATCAGCGTTTCATCATGGCCAATGAGTAATGCAATTGGAGCTACTGCATCGGCATGATTAAATTTTGTGCTCTATGGATGCCACGCCACACTAAGCTTCTTTTGTGTCTGAAGATAAAAATATATTTTAAAAAGTTTCCTTTAAAAAATGAATTTCTTTATTTAATAAGGTTTTTTTTTTTTATTATTTCTCTGGACTCCGGGGTCTTTATGTGACCGACTTTTCTGTCTAAAATTTTGTTTTTGGATCAGCATTTGTGATGTGCGGATTATACGGCAATTTCTTTTTTCTGAATGTCACAATCGGTAATTCAAGAATGCGAGCTGCAGACAAAAAAAAAAAAAAAATGAGTACCGTTTTTTTTTTTTTTTTTTTTTTGCCAGGGAGGGATAAGCTGACGGTAGAACATTTTTTGGACAGAAGTGTACATCATACATGACTTTGATATTATATAAACCCCCCCCTCCCACTGGTCTAGTGTCTGGCCATTAAAAAATTTAGCTGGCCACCAGATTTCAGAATATTTTTCTACCCTTGATTATACGTATGTACTAAAGAAATTTGCTTCGCATTTTAGACTTTAATTTCAGTTATACGCCTTTTATTAACGGTCCCTTGAAAGACATATAAATGGTGCTTTACTGTACTGCTCAATGCCAGGAATTAGTAAACCTTATTGTTTGTTATGATTTAATTCCACTTAGTATGTACCAGACTGTGGCTCAGTGTGGTTGTGAATGACCAAAATAAATGCAATGTGTTGTACGAAAATAAATCTACCCTTAAATCACTCATTCTATTTTACACACAAAGATCTTGGCATGCGAAAGATGCACAGCATAAATTATCTACAAAGAGTACCAGAGTACTCCCAGGATTTTTTTTTTTTTTTTCATCTTCTGATGAAGCAAAATTCTGAATTGTAGAAGGCTTATAGTAGACTAGTGCATAATTTTCCATGTTCAGATCTAGAGGGGGAATGTCAAAATATAGGAGTTTACTCTCAGTTTTGAGTGAAATTAATGGACATATGCACTCCATAAATCTTTGTGAAGATGGAGGCTAGTGAAATTTTGTCATGAAACCAAATTAACAAAATTTCATCTGTGTACCTGCATCATACTGACAGCATTAGCCCAGGATCTTTCATAATTTTGTTCTGAAGTAGTTTTAAAATTGCTTCTGCTAGAACTGCAGATAAAGAAGAGCCTACTGGTTCTCCTACACTTTGTAAATTTTCCCAAGGATGGTGAAATAATTGTAATAATTTACAGCAGAGTCCCTCAGTATTTCAAATGCTAGTAATGACTATAAAGTTATGTTGTGGAATCACCAGACACGTTAGGTGCCCTTGGTTTCTACCAAACACTCAAAGAAATAAGACACTGATGTTATAAGAATTTTATCACATTTTATAATTCACTTACCAATATCATGAACTGGTAAGCTAGGATAGCTCTTGCCAGCTTCGTTCTGGTCTGGTGAAACTGACATATTTGATGAAGCTCAAATCAACAGAGTGCTGTTTAAAGGGAAAAAAAACACTGCTATAAAAAATGACTGGATATCCACATATATAGATAATTTATACATTTATGTACAGGTTATATACTGTAGTTAATATTCCGGTACTTGTTTTAAAAAATCCCTTTTTTTTTATGATAATAATGCCCTTTTTCTGTTTCAGATGTTAGATAATTAATGTTTATCATTTTTTTGTTTTCATTTATACAGATTTGTCATTCATACATTGAAGAGCCCATGTGTGCTGAACAAGAATGCCTGCATGTAGCTCATTTAAATTTGAAAAACTGTTGAAATCACTGTCATACACCAAAGTTATCATCCATAGTTATAGTGTAATACAGCAGTGATCACAAAAAATCATGGAACTATCATACAGTTTGCTTCTTTTAGATTGATTTGGACTTATTAGCTATCTATACATTAATTCTATAAGGTTTTTTACTGTGAGTCCTATTTTGAGAGAACGGCTGAACGTAAAGATATGGTTGAGGTATCAAAATATATGTAGATGTGCCAATTGAAGAGAAAAATGAGTTTGGGGCAACGGTTTGGGCATTGTGGGCTGGCAAAGTTCCCATGTAAAGTCTATGGGAGAAGCGTGCGGTTGACATTAGATCGCCTGCAGCTGACTCATGAGCTGTTGAAGGCGGAAGCATGGAGGGACAGATAGTTTGAAGTCTTCTCTTTTCTGAGCGAACCATTGTGCAAAGCAAAGTTAGCAGGCATTTGTATCAAAGTTCTCTTCATCAGAACAGCGAACACTCTCAAAGACCTGATTACGTTATGCGGTTGGACTGTGTGATGTATATATACAGTTTAATATTCATTCGATCCAGTTTATTCATGTAGGTAAGACGTTTCCCATTATGTAAAGATGGAAATAAACATTCTGTTGACCATTGTTAGTGAAAATATTACAGAAGACTGCTTCATAGCCCATTGAGTTGCGTACGGTGGTTGTTAAACCTTCAGTAAAAAAAAAAAAAAAAAAACGAGCCTTACATTTGTTGTTTCATATGAGTTTATTCTTTTAAAAAAAAACTAACTAACCATCAATTCCTACGGGTGAAGAGTATTTTCAACGCGAATCTCATTCCAACAACATTTACAAACACAGTTGTGACTGAAGACGAGAGTGAGAGTGAGCTATCCAGTTGAATTTTTGCACAAGATTGACATGAGTGAACTTTCGCCTCACATTTTACGACTGAAAAAGGGTGGAGTCGTGATGCTCATCACGAACCTGGCTGCCCAGTGGTGCAGTGGTCTAAGCACTGCCTTATGACGATTTGTTCGTCAAATTATAAATAGCATTTTCAACGAGTTAATTCAAAAATACTAGACCTACAAAATACACAAGAGGAACCTGGCAATAAAATCTGAATTTTTCCCGCCTAAACAAAACTTTTGATATAGTTTCTATATATTGAGAACAGGCCTTGCTAAAATCAAGATGCTAAGAACATCTGTAAAAACAAAAATCAGATGTGAAAATAATTGAAAGTTCAAGTCAGAATAGAATTAAGTATATTAATCTCAATAAGAGCCTTGAGTATGAGTAAGTGCTTTAATTGCTGTAAACTACATTTTTATTTGATTTTTAACCTACAAGCAAAAACTATCTGCAAAACCTGCTAACTTGGAAGCTATTTGCAACAGCATACGTCTACAATCTGCTGCTCTGTCATTACGGTGAGCTTTCATGTGTTTATGTTGATAGTTTCTTCATTTTCATTATGATTATCGTTACTACATGAAAAACAACTTTTTCTGATGAAATGCTATTTCATATTTTGCATGCTTCTTCTGAAACTTGAGAATAAATCTGTAATACCACGCATGTCAAAAGGTGTAGGTATTAAATTCGGATTCAAAGTTGCATACTTCGTAAGAGGATAGAATGTGAAATTATTAAACCTGGCAATTAAAACGGAATTTTAATTGCCAGGTTTAATAATTTCACTAAATTAGAGACGGGTGACTGCCTATAGCCCATTAAGTTGCTCACAGTGGTCGTTAAACTCTTTACTGAAGTGGTTGAATGAATTTGTCAATCAAATAAAGTTGTTGTTTCACATAAGTTTATTCTTTTCAAAAAAAAAAAAAAAAAAGTCAAACTGGGCTGTAAGAGATGAGAGTCTAAAACAGGCAGAACAAATGGCACATCACATTGATTGTTTAAAAAGTGAACCAGGGTTTTGGGCTATTTTCTCCTGGTAAAAGAATACAAGTATGTTTCTGAAGCAAGCAATGACAAATGCACAGAACATGAACAACAGCAGGAGGTGCATTACACATATGTCACTGCACAGCTAATAGCTGTGAGGGAAACAACAATGCCCAATGTGGGGACATGCAAGTGTATAGCTTCTTCCCTACACTTCAGGCAAAGGCACAAAGACCACACCAATGAGGTCTCAAAAAGGTACACAGCATGCACCTCTGCTGAAAGCGCTGAGACCTCACCTGAAATCTGTTTGGCACAAACATCATGATCTAACAACTCCACCAGTCTTCAAACCTCCATAAAGATCAGGATAACATCTGAGTGAGGAACTGGTGCTCAGCAAAGTGCTGCTGGTTTGCCAACACAAGAGTGCACATTTTAGAATGTGAAGTGAAAGAGGTATGAACCTGAACACCAAAAGGCAGGGAGGTTACTCAAACAACAACCATTCAATTCCTCCATTTTGTGCTATGACAAACATTCAGTCTAAATACCGTAACATAAAACATACTAAACTAACGCAAATGCTGGGACGGTGGATGTCTCTCTATATTTCATTTCACTTTTGGAGTTTAAAATTAAAAACCCACATAACATGAGTATTAAAAATAAATATAACACAAACATGCAAACTTGGATTAGCCATTACATGGTCCAATGTTCATGTAGTATAATAGACATGCTATCAAGTCATAGTTTATGTTTGTTCTGTTTTCGGAAAGTTTTGAAGGATGGAATTCCATCCTCAGAGGGAAAACTTGTACCCATGATTAAAGAGGGTACTGGGGATGTCTTTTTTTCCCCTGCAGGACCAAAATAAAGGTTTTTAGGACATCATTTTTGCTGCAGGAGAAAATAAAATCTGCAACAGATGTCATCCATTGCTGTGATTCAGTTACAGGGATTAACTATAAACAACTACCAGTCAGTTCTCTGTCACCTATAAGATGCAGTGCAGTGAAAGAGACCCACGCTGTGGCAGCAGGTTGCTAGCAGCTGCATCATGACCCTGCCGGTTCTTGAAGTTGAAAATGCTTTTGAAGTTAAGATTTGGGGACACTGAAGAGATCAAGAATTATAAATATTTAATGGGAATTATCGAGGATAAATTTATTAAGGTACATTACCTCTCAACCATGAAATCATTAATTATTAGAGATCAAGAAGGTGATGCAGCACTTATTGGCAATTCCTAAACATGACTAAAAACTTATGATGAATAGAGAGACTACTGAAACAAGTGTGTAGTGCCAGAAGGTGCCTACTTTGTTGGGAACTAGGGCAACAAAATAAATTACTTAGGGGTTTTTTCCTGCCCTAGGTTGGATACTATTTGATCAAAGCTTGTAAATTGCCCCTACATACAATATCACTGGGCATGTCTTTCTGAAATGTGCTGTAGCCACTCACTAAAATAAAGTGTCGGAAGTTTTGAGTCCTGCCTCTTGGAGAGAGGAGTTGCTTTCACATCAACACTTGGATATTAACCACAACAATTCCACTGCAGAATGGAAGGCATAAGGAAACACCAATGACAAAAATACTGAGAAGAAATGCCTAGAAGTACACAGAATCCATGAACTTCAGCAACTACTCTGCTCAACACCAGGGCTGGAAAATTACCAGGCATCAGGCAGTGATTGGAAAGCTACTTTTGAAAAGCAGATAACTACTGCTAAATTCTTAAAAAAGTAGCTTGCTACAGCCACTGTTTAAGCTGGAATTTTGCTCTTGAAGCAATTTGGTTATTTTGTCTGCAAAAATTGTAGCAAAATGCTATGCAGATTAGCCAAATTTACAGCTCTATTTTTTGCTATATTTACGTATGAAAATACAAGCACAATGCATTGGCTAAATATTTTTTTTATTTAAATAGAATTCAAGAATAAAAAGAGGTAGGCTTTCAAACTCCTAATTTTAATAAAAAAAAAACACACATTTGCTGGTGCATGCAGTTTGTGAAAATATATACAAAGGCCAGGACTGAGCAATGCCATAACCGATGACACACTGACTGAACAGCATGCACAATTTCGATCCGAAATAGTGCATGCTGCGATGGCAAACCACCAAAGAAATAAAAAAAATGCCTCTTTCCTTATCCATTGCAGCAAAGCCCCTGTGAAAGGTACCTTGAGGCTCACTGGTGCTTTTCTGCGATAGGAGAAAAGACAACGGGATGGAAAAAGCAAGGGGAAGCAGTGCTGGTGGAAAGAAAAATGACAGGGAAGGATACCAGGTTGGCGGGGTGAACCAGTGGTGATGAAATGAAAAAGTGATGGGAATAATAAAAAAAAAAAAAAAAAATGCAAGGGCGAAGCAGGGGTGGGTGCAATGATGGGAAAAAAAAAAAGTATGACGAAGATGAAAAAACACAATGCAACGGGGTGAGATGGCGGAAGAAAACCATTTCAGCAGGGTAAAGCAGTGATGACAGAATGAAAAAATGATCGGGAAGAAAAACAATGCAGAGGCAAATGCAGGGGTGGAAGGGATAAGAGAAAGGAGGTTGACGTTGCAAAGCAGCGATAACAGAACGAAAAAATGACTGGAATGAAAAACAACACCAAGGTGAAGCGAGGTGGGCAGCCGACAGAAAATATTAACCTTCTGATGATTCAGTGGGGACCTTTAGTCATAAAATTAGTCTTTATTGCAATTTGGCGAAAATACAAGCGACAGCTGAAGCACTGACTTCAGCTACTTTTTTCCATAAAGTAGCTAGCTACACTACTTTTTCTGACAAGTAGCTACTTTCAGTAATTTTTCTACATTTCATCTTAAGTTAAAAGTGTAAATTCTTTTTTTTTTTTTTTTTTTTTTTTTTTTTTGATTGGAAGTTTAACAACCACCGTGAGCAACTCTATGGGCTATAAACAGTTGCCCGTCCCTAATTTAGGGCCACTGGTTCCAGGAAAGGGAGAGAGTCAGTGTCGTAGGACAAACACAACATCCATGCCTCACCGGGATTCAAACCCAGACCCCTTTCGGATGAACGATCAGTAGCCATCGCTTAGACCACTGCGCCACCGGGGCGACAAAGGGTAAATTCTAAAGAGGGTCTTTATATGTACATTCTTACACGTGGCAAACAGAACTAAATGCCGAAGTAAATTACACAAATAATTTATCATTATTAAATTGATGTAAATATTTATGGTTTGATGTAGAGGTCTGCACTGATCAGGCTGGGTTTAAAGTATGAAGAAAGTGAAGCATAATGAACTGGGGTGAAACATAAGTAGTTTAACGGGCCAGCTTTTTAGCTATGTTATAGTAAAAATCGTACTTTAATTATTTTTTTATAATTTCGCGGCACTTCTGCTTTTGTGTTGTTTTTTAATGTCCAAATATATTTCCAGTAGCCCCACTCGCATGATATTGGAGACGAGTTAGTGATTTGTGTGTGTGATTAGTGGTGCATTTGTTACTTGACATGTTCTACATTTTATGATAGACATCCAGGAAGAGGGAGGCTTCTTCACAATCTCTAAGGGGAGGTAAAGAATGGGGAAGTGATGCATTTTTCGGTGGAGGACTGCCTCGTGTAAGAAACACGTGTTTTAGTGTCCAAGGGATCATTTTTTATATGTATACTTGTACTCTACATTTATGTGGAAAGCGAATTATTTTTTATTACTTCAGTGATCTTTGTTTAAAAAAAAGTATTGTACAAAATTATGATTAATTGAATTACCTGTAAGTAAATAAGCAGTGAACAAAATTTATATGTAATGATTGGTTACTATTAAAAGCAAGAAGTCATTTCATAAAATTAAAAAAAATAATAAAAGGCGTGAAGAAATAACTTTTTCTAGGTGTTTATGGAGTTAGAAAAACATTACACACACATGTGCATGTATACATACATACACAACCAATTTTTCTGGACACCCTCCAAACAGAAATCTTGATATGCCCGACTGATATCACAAATTAGTTCCACCTCACAGTAGAGATAGGTAAATCAATTCTTTTGAAGGAGTCGATTTGATTCAATAAACAGATTTGTTTGGACCGATTTGTTCTTTTCCATTAGATTCTCTTCTGGTTTAGAGAACAATTTGAGTCTAGGGAATCGATTTTGAGTCGGATCCTTTCTTTCGGTGATTTTTAGTTTAGAGAACGATTTGTCTACCTAAAATGATTCTGAGTCAGGTCCTTTCATCTGCTGATGGTTTTCAGTTTAGTGGAAAATTTTTAAGTTTAAATAATTTTTTAATTCTTACGGAAAATTTGTTCCTTGGTTTTCATATAAGTTCATTTTGAAACATTCGTGTAATTAATTTGTTGCATTTGTACACTTCTGAATAAGGTAAGATTTTCTGACTAGAACATCAACTCAAATCTATCAGAGACACTGCAGTGAAATTTTGACGTCCAGTGAAAAGTAATTCTGATTCATTTAGGGAATCAGCTCTTCTGTGGAATAAACTCTTTTAGTAAAGATTCATTTGCCAATGACTCAGTTTGCCGATTTTTTTTTTTTTTTTTGAACGAATTGTTTGCAAACGAAATCTCTATCTCACACCATCATTTTTGCATTTAGGTATAATACACACAAGTCCCATCATTTCTTGATTCTACGTAGAAAAGAACACTCTACCTCATACAACCTTAGCACTCGTTGATTTTCTACATCTTTTCCAAAGGTGGGTAATGGCAGACTTTTTTTTTTGTTATGGAGGTCAGTGACCTTCATAGTATCTGAGGATGTAGGCCCTAATTTAAGACCGTTTTAGGGAAGAGTCAAAAGCAATGCGACATGACAAACATGTTATTAATGTCCTCGGATTGAACTTTGAGGGCTACACAAAAACCTGTAGTCATGTATGTTTTATGTTTTTCCAGTACTAAATGGCTCTTGCTCTAAAAAAAAAAAAAAAAAAAAGGCACAAACACCCATTCTGTGAAAAACAGAGGCTAATATAACCTCTTTGAGCAAATTCTACAACTTCGGATGCAGGTAGAAAAGCAAAATTAATCTTACTACTCTCCAAGAATAAAAATCAACAGTTAGATGAATTTTCGTTAAACTGGATTCAATAGGAACACCTGAAAAGGCGATTTTTTTTTAGGTAAACGTTCTTCAAGAAAAAAAAATAGTGTCATACAAATTCATAAGTTTGGGGTAATTTTTTCTATCAAAACTAACAGGTTTGCAAATATTTTCTGTTTTGTTGCTTGTAACCAACGGAAATAAACCTTTCAAAGTGTGACTTACTATTCTTTTTAATCAGAAGTTATCACCAGAAATCAGGGGAAAATTCAGAAATTAATTTGTGGTGAAATGTTCTAGAATGCACTAGAAATACATTTCAAAACAACACACCACAAATATTTTCACCCAAGAATTTTCCAGTTTAATCACACTACTTACATTTCTGATCAACATGAACACCCAGTGTCAGCTTACACAAACATGTTAACAGTGCACTTGCACCATTTAAAAGGACAGCTGTGTTGATCGAACCCAGCAGGCCAGAAAATTATTAGCATCTGTTGTAACAGACGGAAAAGAACAGAACGTCACTTATATACTAGTTAGAATTTGCACAAGTTCTGAAAACAAGGTCAAAAAGTGGCAGTTTTAATAAACAACGAAACTATGAGCAAAAACAAATGTTTTCCATATTCCAAACCTACCTTAAAACTCTGAGTCACAAACGCAAACACCCTCTCCGTGTGTGGATAGCACCAGATTTGACAACTAGCAAGCACCGTGACTTGACTGCAGCCTTTCATTGTGCTTGATTAGTCAGCGTATTATCAAAAAACTTTTGAATTTTGCTCTGTGCTCCACCCAATAAAGCAAGCATTCATTATCGTACGATATCATTGGTTGATTTATTATTTTGTTTTTGTTTGGGAGTTTAACGAAACCCATGAGGAACTCGATGGGCCATAAGCAATCATCCATCCATCCCTAATTTAAGACCATTCGTTTCATGGTTACAGGAAAGGAGAGAGATCCAGTGACGTAAGACAAATATGACATTCTTTCCTTACCGGAATTCGAATCCGGACCCATCTCGAACCAATGGTCAGAAACCAGAGCTTAGACCACTGCGCAATCGGGGCTGCTTACTTATAGGTACCTTCCAGTAATGAATTTAAAAAAAAAAAATCTACAATTTTAAAACTAATACTAAATGATAAGAGCACCATTGAAAAGAAATGAAACCTCGCGTGTTTAAGAATACAGGTTATCCAGGATTCGGATTACTCTCCGTTAAAGAAGAGGATCATCAAGCAAATAACCATAACCACTGTTTTCAGGCTACCACAGAGTGTGACATGCAATCAATCAACCTTACATGCAATCAACCTTACATGCAATCAATGTTTTGGGCCAATTCCTTATTTTTTCTATTGGTGCTTTGCTAAAGCAAATCTGAAGTCTTTGTTTCGCAGTTTCACTACCACCGTGAGCAACTCTAAGCAGTCGCTCATCCCTAACTTGCAGTCAGTTGCTCCAAGGAGGGAAAAGAGCCCGTGCCATAGACAAGCACATGCCTGAAATCCGCCATCCGGACCCGTGCCTACTTATGCAGTAAATAAAACTAATATGAAACAAACTCCTTTCATGGAGGACGTGATTACAGCAGTTGAGGGAAAGGCTGCAGTCCCGGATGAAAACTCCTTCCCGACCGTAATTGCAAATATTTGAAGTCCTCCCTCCCACCACCTCATATGGCTTCTTTTCAAATTAACATAAAAGAAACTGAGAAAAACAATTTGTGAGTCACAGCTAAAATCATAAAGTGTAAACTGGATAAACTTGGGATTTTTTTTTTTTTAGGTAAGTAACAGCATTACTTAATACTTATATGGCGCAGTGGTCTAAGCGATGGATTCTGATTATTCGTCCGAAAGGGGTCCGGGTTCGAATCCCGGTGAGGCATGGATGTTGTGTTTGTCTTACGGCACTGGCTCTCTCCCTTCCCTGGAACCAGTGACCCTAAATTAGGGGCGGACGACTGCTTATAGCGTATTGAGTAGCTCACGGTGGTCGTTAAACTTCCAATCAAATAATAATAATAACATCCTGTTTCGTCTGACCAATAAAAATTTTTTTTTTGGTATTCCCAATGTTGAGGATATGGCAACAGCTTAGGTTACGCGCTGTAATATTTGTAAACAAAGTCTAGGGACTGTTCGCATTAAGAGAGATTTTTTTTTTTTCTTTTACATCAGAAATTTATTCCAATGAATAAATTTCAACAGAAAGATCGGGGTGTCAAAATAATTACTTTAGGAAATAAAGAGGTCGGAAAGGTAACTTGAGTGCGAGAACTTCGGTTTAAGAATGTTCATATTTTTTATCTGCTAGAATTAGTATAAAATTCCGTTTTAATTGCCAGGTTTAATAATTTCACATTCTATCCTCTTACGAAGTATGCAACTTTGAATCCGAATTTAATACCTACACCTTTTGACATGCGTGGTATTACAGATTTATTCTCAAGTTTCAGAAGAAGCATGCAAAATATGAAATAGCATTTCATCAGAAAAAGTTGTTTTTCATGTAGTAACGATAATCATAATGAAAATGAAGAAACTATCAACATAAACACATGAAAGCTCACCGTAATGACAGAGCAGCAGATTGTAGACGTATGCTGTCGCAAATAGCTTCCAAGTTATTAGCAGGTTTTGCAGATAGTTTTTGCTTGTAGGTTAAAAATCAAATCAAAATGTAGTTTACAGCAATTAAAGCACTTACTCATACTCAAGGCTCTTATTGAGATTAATATACTTAATTCTATTCTGACTTGAACTTTCAATTATTTTCACATCTGAGTTTTGTTTTTACAGATGTTCTTAGCATCTTGATTTTAGCAAGGCCTGTTCTCAATATATAGAAACTATATCAAAAGTTTTGTTTAGGCAGGAAGAATTCAGATTTTATTGCCAGGTTCCTCTTGTGTATTTTGTAGGTCTAGTATTTTTGAATTAACTCGTTGAAAATGCTATTTATAATTTTTGAAGGTTCGTTGATGGAAATGTTTTTTTGCATATAAAAACTTTCTTCAATTTGTCTCTTGTTTTTATAAGGTTAATAGTCCAATATTTTAATATTTTGCCATAAAAGTCCATTTAAGACACATTCAGTTGTAATGTACCTATGTTGTTCTCATTGGAATCTGTAATGTTCTAATAATTATTGTTTTATTAATTTTTCTTTAAATTATCTTATTCCATTGTTCACACTTTGCAGCAGGCGCAGTGGTCTAAGGCGCTGGCCTCTGATCATTCGTCCGAATGGGGTCCGTGTTCGAATCCCGGTGAGGCATGGATATTGTGTTTGTCTTACGGCACTGGTTCTCTCCCTTCCCTGGAACCAGTGACCCTAAATTAGGGACGGGCGACTGCTTATAGCCCATTGAGTTGCTCACGGTGGTCGTTAAACCTCCAATCAAAAAAAAAAAAAAAAACTTTGCTGCAAGTTTTCTGCTTCAATGGTTGTGTACACAGACACATTTTATTTTTATATGAGGGCGCAGAAAAAAGTTACACTGTTGAATAGAAAAAACAAATACAGAGGTATTCTCAGGGGAAGTATGTTGGTTTAAAGGTACAACATTTATTCATTTTTGGACATAGTCACCTAAGGACTTTGATTAACTTTTTTGTACCTGTACAGAAAAAGTCTCCTCCAGTTTGGTGCAACTAGTTAAGAATCACAGTTTTCACAGCCTCACTGGTTTGGAATCATTGTCCACTAAGGTCCCGTTTCATTTTACCCAACAAATAGTAGTCAAATGGTGATAGTCGGGTTGTACAGTGGATGTTGCCACTCCTCCCACTTGAAAGACTGCAGCAATTCATGATCCGGAGTACTGGATATTGATGGTCTGCCTTCATTGTATTTGTCTGTCAAATTTGTGCTACCCTTTTCAAATTGTTGGCACCACTTTACAATGGCTGGGTGAGACATGACATTTTATCCGTGCACAGCACAGATTTCACAATGAATGTCGGTGCAATTTAGGTGCTTAGCCCACAAAAATTGAATGGTTCCTCGCACTTCCAATTCGGAGTAACAATCCAGTTGATGCACCATTACGTACTGCCTCCTGCACACACCTTATGCAGTTACTGAAATAAAACACCTCCCATCTGCAGCTCTGACATACTGTCTACTTCACTCCCAAGCACACACAGTCTAACTGCAATCCCACTCCCGATTGCGCTAAGTGTAACTTACTTTTTGGTTCACCGGTGTACAACTCTGCGGTAATGGTAGGCAGTCTTTTTCCTAAACATTACATAGTGTATCAGTCCTTTCCTGTGGCTTAAAAATAAGGCTAAGGCTTACATAGAAAAAAAAAAAAAAAGGTAGAAGACACTTCAAGTTGATAAAGAGTGGCACAGCTACTGTTATTGAAGAAATCATGGCAAATTTAAAGATAGATGGAGAAGAAATAATAAAGATAGTAAGAATGTTAAAGGGATTGAAAGCTAGATGCCCTTTCACCCTACCATAAACAGGGTTCCCACGCTACCTGGAGAACCTGGAAATCAGGGAATTGTCAGGGGAAAAAATATTGGCTCAAAAAGTCAGGGAAAACATGAATTTTCGTAAAAAAATCAGGGAATTTTGAAATTTTATTTTGTAAGTCAGGGAATTTGGGGAGTTTCTAAAATAAAATACTTTTTCCTCTGTGTTTGATCTTTCTCCATATTTAACATTTCGTTTAGTTCACTCCCAAGGACCGAACTGTAGGTTAAAGGGGAAGGGGGTGAAACTAACATATTTGGCAGAGTTCTCCGTTATTGAGCACTAGAAAAGGAATTCATTGCAGCCACGTGGGGAGGAAACCCCTACGGTGGCTACTAGGAAATGAAAAGGGTGCGTAGTGTTAGAGTGAGAGTGGAGCCTGTGGAGGGGTTACGATGGAGTGACCAAAGCACTTCCTGCCCCCTTCATGCCTTTGTTTGACTGCCAGATCGGGGATAAAAATGGTGAAAACTAACTTTTTCTATTCTTCATGAAACTGGCTGAAATTTTTACATACACCATAATTGGTTAACAGAAGCTGACCTCTAAAATTTTGCGTGAATCGGTAAAGAACTTTTGAAATTATCCTTTAAAATTTTTAATGGGATAAATCTTTAATGTAGTGCTCTTACTGAGGGTTTCTGGTGAGCTTTGCCGTGCCTCAATGCGTTTTAGGCTGGGAAGAGCTTACTGGTAAAGGGTCACTAAACAGGCTTTGAGCGGTCGTAATGACTGCGTGTGCCAACAGGAGCCAACTGAGTTATTGCCTTCTTTAACATCCCGAGACTCTTTTCGGAGTAAATGTTTATGTTTCACTGAATATGTTGCAGAATGCTTTTCATTCTTTTTTTACTGCTATTTAGAAAGAAGATGAAGTGTTCATATTCTCTCTCCCCCCCCCCTCTTTTCTCTGCAAGAAAAGATTTTGCTTCAATGTTTGACTTTTAAGTTTGCGTGCTAAATATTTCAATGACTACATCTATTCCTTTTCAAATTTTTTTAATTTTGATATTTATTATAACTGCATAATAAAGTTATGAATTCACTCTCCGCGAGAAACTTGCTGCAGGATGACGAGCTTAAAATAATTTTTTTAAGCTTTTATCCAATTCGATTGAAATTTAAGGGGCCCGTTCCTGTTAGTGATTTATGGAGTTGATTAAAGGTTCAGTCAGTTTTGCGAAAAATCCGCAAAAACATATTTTCAACATTTTTTATCGCAGTCTCAGAACCCCATGTCGGATACTTCGTTATCAAACCAAAGCCTCTATCACTGTCTTGCATGTCAAAACACTGCATTACAAGAGTTAAAGCTAGTTCAATATCCTGTTATAGAATTGCTTATTCACAAGTTTCTGCTCAGTGAACTAAAACAATATTTTAATATCTTGCATGCAAATCTGGGGAAGTATCTAATTAGCCAGTATTTTTTTCTCATTATATGTTGTTAAGCATATTTTCAAAACACCGTTGCAAACACTTGGAATTTTACTCAAAACCACCTGGAAAAGTCAGGGAAATTGATTTCACTAACTGAGTGGGAACCCTGCATAAAACTTTTGGTATGTTTATTCCTTTTAGGATAGCAGTCATGTTCAGTACGTGCAAACTAAAAAATACATATCCATATTTTTTAAGGATATGTCTGGTGGCAACTTCCTGGGGCTCCAGCTCCTAAAGTCATATCCCCCCCCCCCCCCTAGTCCGGACCTGAACATGAGTTTGAATCTTGTGGACACTACCACGAGTGTCTTGGGTAAGCGGAATTGCCATTTCCCAGGGAGAGAAGGACTACAATTTTATGCACCTTATTCATATTTTGAATCTGATTTTCAAAATAACAATCAATGATGGAATAAAAAATTAATGTATATGCAACAGAAAAAAAAACTTTGATTAAGAAAATCAAAGTTTGGGGGGCCCTCCATGAAACACTGCTCGTAACTGGATCCGGCCCCTCCTGCATGTCTTAGGCAGGTTCTACATACAGTACTGTTTGTGATGCTGACATTGCCCAAATAATGAAAGTAGCTATTCTTCTGATGATGCATACTTGACAAAATTTTAATGCCAAGGTCATAAATATTCTGATCTGTTTTTGTTCTAAATTCCTGGCTGGTTTAGAAATATTTAGTGTATTATAGAGCTGTTAAGATTCTTGCTCAGTTCTTTCTCCTGTATTATTATTATGCGGTTTGTCCCCAAAATATAAAATACAAAGAAGTAAAAAAAAGAACGACAATTCTGATCTCTGCCAGATTTTGAAGGTTTTCAAAGCACAACTTGACAAAAGCTCAAGAACGTCCCATGCGTTCGCAACCTTTGAAAAAGAAAATCGGGGGGGGGGGAGACTAAGCATTCTGATTGGGGGCATATTTTATGGGCTTATAAAGTAAAACTCAACAAATTCCTTGTGGACATCGGCTACTGATGGAAATTGTGTGTGTGTGGGATAATACCAAAGATCTGAAATACAGTATAAAGAATTTCAAGCACACCGGCAGCAGATTTCCAGTGCTTACAAACAACAATTCAACAAAATCTCTGTGAGCATCCGCTACCTACCACGACAAACCTGTGTGCAGGAGGGGAAGGGTTAATACCAAAAATATAAAGAATTTTGTGCCGATCCCAATCGGAAGCACATTTTCATCAGCATTTACAAACTACAGCTCTACAAAATTTCTGCAAGCATCCTCTTCTGAAAAACCCACGGGGGGGGGGGGGGCTTAGTACCCAAAATATAAAGATTTGTAGCCTAATTGGAAGCAGATTTTCAGTGTTTACAAAGTACAACCCTACAAAATTTTTGCAGTTGTCTGCTACCCCAGAAAAGCTGTCTGTGGGGAAGGATCCCCCCCCCCGACAGGTTTCCTGCATTAGCACATGCCCACAGAGAATGTTTTGAGTTGTAGTTTATAAACGCTAATAATCTCCTGATCGGACCAGAAATTCTTTATATTTTATTCTTTTGGTATTACCCCCACCCCCTTCCTCCACACACACACACCAGGTTTGCTTCGTTAGCACATGCCCACAGAGAATTTGTTGTTGAGTTGTAGTTATAAACGCTGAAAAGCTGCTTCGCATGTTGCTAGAAATTCTTTATATTTTTGGTATTAAGCCCCTTACACGCACAGGGTTCCTGCAGCAGTTGATGCCCATAGAAGAATACAGGGCTTTTAGGGGTGCTCCCTAAGTTCCTGAAAGTCCCTTTTCTTAAAGTTGGTTCCTAAAAGTCCCCTTTTTAGACATTTTGGTCCCTAAGTCCCTTTTTTTTGGTAAAAAGTACTAGTAAACTGATGAAAATTACTATAAACTTCTACAGAAGTTGAAAATGCTTAACAGTTATTAATTTGCCTTTCCTACAATTCATCTAACATCTGAACGTGTACTGTTTGAGCATATTCATGTTTGAATATATAATGAATTTTGGTGCCATTTTATTTAAATTTATTATTGCCCCCAATGAAGTAAACTGAGGTGACATTTGAATATATTATAATATAACTTGTGCTCCTCATTGTCTTAGTACAACAGACAATGTTGTTGCAGCACTAGTTATATTTTAATTGTATTTCTGTGTTAACTAAACTTACTTTGT
This sequence comes from Macrothele yani, assembly GCA_039090855.1. Taxonomy (NCBI): domain Eukaryota; kingdom Metazoa; phylum Arthropoda; class Arachnida; order Araneae; family Macrothelidae; genus Macrothele; species Macrothele yani. Next base: position 156,272,730 of record CM077011.1, read on the forward strand.
TCACAGGTTTTAATGCAGTATACTTTCATAAGTAGAAATAATTAAAAATAATTTGAAAACCCCTAATAGAAATGGGTAAGTGTAAAGTGAAAGATGGATGGTTAAAGAACACTGACCAAAATGGATATTATGTTGGTTCATGGGCACAAAAAGTGGGAGAACATCAGCTATTTTGTGTTGTTTGTGACAATATGATTAATGTGGATAATGGATACTGCTGAGTGGTCCAACATGCACGAATGAAACACCATGTGGCTTATTGCAAGACAAAGTTAGCACCCCTCCAGATGAGAATTCAGAGATGTGATATGAATATTCAGCAGGAACCCTTAGCCGGTTTTACCATTACTCATTCCACAAGCAATTTGGTTCCTGAACAACCTAAGTCGTCTTTTCAGCTAAAATTGTCATGTTTTGAGGATAAGGGAAAGGCAATGAAAGCTGAGCTGCTTTGGACTTTAAAATCAGTCCTTTCACATCATTCACTAAATTCAAAGACATAACTGAAGTATTTAAAACAATGTTTGGGCTCTTAGTCCCTGATGAATTTCCTTTATCACCTTGTAAAATGGTGTATTTTATAACAGATGCACTTGGACCATATTTTGGGGAAAAAGCTGTTAATGAAGCTCAAAATACATTCTATTCAATCAGTTTTGATGAAACAACAAATTAAAGCAGCCAAAAAGAGCTGCAGATTGCTGTGAAGTATTGGTCGCAGACTGAATGTAAAGTTGTTGAAAGGCACCTTCAAGCATTTGGGGGGGGGGGGCAAGCAAAGGGAGAGGATTTGCGTAAAAAGATATCATCAGCTTTAGATAATGTCAACTTACCTTTAAGAAACTTACTCATGATTAGCTGTGATGAACCAAATGTCAATAAAAAGGTAATTAGATTAATGAATGAAAATGTTCTAGAAATTAGAATTAAAGGTTTGGTGGACATTGGCTCTTGCAGCCTCCATAAAATTCACAATGCATTTTTGAAAGGACTTGAAGAGCTGAGACATGAAATTTCTGATTTAATTATATCAGTTTTTTATTATTTTGTTGGTTGGCCAGCAAGGTGGGAAACAAGGGCGTGCAGTCCATAGAAGCAATGTAAGCAATGCTTGCCTAACTAGAAATGAATAACTGAAAGCTTTACAAAAATTAGATTAATTATTTTTTATTTAGAATGGCTATTAAAATTTAGACCCATGGTGTGATTGCTTCTGAAAATGCACCTCTTAAATAACTATTAAATAATTTCCACCATAGATTTATTGGAATTTAGTGCCATCGTCGTGTAAAGATCGCGCGTCTGCGTGCCGATTGGCCACATGACTAAGCTCACCGTTTCTGCTATGAGGGCTGTGCAAGCAATCCAGAAGTTGCTTCGGATTCATCCATTCATTTCAAGCTTCACAGCCATCGCTCTGAACGACCACGTGACTAAGCTTACCGCTGCCTGCATGAGGACTATGCAAGCAACACATAGCTTAGGGTTTACCCATTCGTTCCGTGAGTCGAAGTTAAGTCTGATCTGAAGTGATTATTTGTTGTTCTTTTGCTATCAAACCAAGCCGTAAAATATATGTTCTTCAAACACTCTACAATGTACAATGATTTCCTGTATGTTTCTGTGTAAGGTGTAATTACAGTTATTGTAAAAGAACACCTTTCAATGCTGTTTGACTTAATTTTTGAAGATGTAAGCATTTCTCTTCAATGAGAGAAGCTATCTCATATTGCTTTCATGTTCACATCTGTGCTGTCATCTATGGACCAACACGATGACAACAAATATAAATATGTGTTTTAGATTATGTTGTTTTTTATTTTTTAAGAGGTAAGCCTTTCAGCCAAAGGAGTTTTCAAGAGAAAAGGGATAATATAAATGCTGAGAGACCAAAACCTTGTTTAGAAACTCTCCAAACAAAGGCTAAAAGATGTTTTTGCCGCTTACATCGGGAAGAATACGAAAAAACTTAGTGGTTAACAGCTTGCAAAAGTGACCAAAAATTATACTGTTGGCCGTACACATTATTTTCAGTAGACAGAAGAAGTTTATGGATAAATGGTGATTTTGGAGACTTCAGTGACTTTCACAATTCATCCAAACGGCACAAGTGTTTGGAGATACACATTTCGTCAGTGATAAAATTAAAAACTTTTGGCAAAACAAGGATTTTGAGTTTCAAATAGATGAGCAAATAAAAACGGACATTTCTCGACATACTGTAACTGCGGATTCAGCTATATTGAAGAAACAGGGAGAAGTATTAAGGTCCGAATGAAAGAACACCAAGCAGCTATTAGGAACATTGGGAACAAAACAGGGCTAGACAGACATATACAAGCAAGTGGACACTCCATAAATTGGGACGCAGTGAAAATAATCGCCCACTAGTCAAACTTAGTAAAGAGGAAACTAGAAGAAGGGATCGAAATAGCAAGAAGAAGAAGTACCACAATTAACGATAATTGCGGATGGACTCTTCCAACTGAGTGGCAGCAACTACTCCAGTGACATAGTCCTGATGACGAACTAGGCTTTAGTTCGAAAATTTGACAACCAACTTTGAAGAAAAATAACCTCTATAAGACCCGTAAAAAAGTTATTCCACTATAATGAACTCGTTAAAAAATTAGAGATGTTTTCAGGCGCTTAATTGACACTACGTGTTTCCTTGGTAAGCAGGAATTGGCCTTTAGGGGGCATGATGAATCCATGGAGTCTGTTAAACCTGGGAATTATGTTGAATTGACAAATTTAATTGGTTGCTATGAAGAAAAGCTTAAATATCATTTAGACAGTTCTTCCGTCTTTTCAGGGATGTCAAATCGTACGCAAAATGATTTGATTGAATCAATAGGAGAAGTAATGATCGCAGAAATAAAAAAAGAAATTAAAGAAGCTCCTTTCGTTTTAATTTGGATGAAAGAATTGATGTGAGTTGCAGGTCTCAGCTGTCTACAGTGTTTTGCTATATGACTAATGACGGGACTCTCGAAGAGACATTAATTGGTTTTATTGATATGAGTGCTGATCGTTCAGCTCATTCTTTGGCAGAGCACGTCCAAAGCATTTTAGAAAGTTTTGAGTGCTCCAAAAAATTAATAGCTCAGACATATGATGGAGCTACCGTGATGGCTGGAGAACATTCGGGACTTCAAGCTCGTGTAAAAGAAAAACACCAGGAAGCCATTTTTCTGCATTGCTATGCTTACAGATTAAATCTGGTCCTCTCACAAGCACTTAACAGTATAAAAGAATCCATAATTTTCTTTGCAACACTGAGTGGACGGGCTTCTTTCTTTTCAAAGTCGATGGAAAGATATCGTGCATTGGATGCGGAAGTGAAAAGAAGATTACCCAATGCAACTCCTACTCGATGAAATTTTCAAAGTCGCTTGGTAGGAACTGTGTATGAGCATCTAGAAAGTACAAGAGCATTGTTCACAAATATTCTTGAAAATCCTGAACACTGGAATTCTGATACTATTGTTACAGCCAATGAGTTTTCAAAGTGTTTGGGTGAATTCGATTTCCGCTTCCTGCCGTGTCTCTTCTCGGATATTTTTCCTTTGAGCCATACGTTATTTGAAATACTACAGAAAAGGAAATTGGATATCACGTATTGTGTGAAAAAAGTCACCGAGTTTCAGAAAGCAGTGTCAGAGAAAAGAAATGAGTTCGAGATGTTGTGGTCAAAACTAGAAGAAAGCGAAGCAGATGAAGCTCTTACAAAGCGTAAGCGCGCAGATGCTTACGGAGTTCCGAAAACAAATTACCGATGGCTCTATTGCAAAATATTGGACAATATAATGAGCCACATAACTTCAAGATTTTTAGACTTGCAGAACATGAAATTTCTAGAATTGCTAAATCCTGACAAACGAGTGGAATTTAAAAATTGTTTTCCAGAGAGTTCCTTTGAAAATTTAAAGAAAAATTACACCAAGTACTTCGATTTTGCTCATCTGCGATCCAAATTAAAAGTGTTGTATTCAACAGATGACTTCAGTGGTAAATACGTCACTGAAATTTTGATTTTTCAAAAATCAAATGAGATAGACGAAGCTATGCCGGAACTAGCCAAATTTTGCAAGCTCTTCAGCCGAAAAGATTTTTTCATCCCTAAAGAGCATAAAAACGTATCTCAGAAACGCTCAAGGACAGGACAGACTGTCAAAGTTATTCTTGTTATCTATCAAAAAGCATCTTCTAGTTAAAGTTAAAAAGGAATGTTATTTCTATGATCATGTTATTAACTCATTTGCCCTAAAAGGAAAAAAATTGGAACTCATATGCAAGTAAGAATATTATAAAACTTGACATAAGAACTTTTGCAACACTTTTTTCCCTGTGAATATGTTTTTATACATATATGCATGTTGCCAGCTATCTATTGCACAAAAATATAGGAAATGTATTTCCAGCGTTTTTGTATACTACAAAGGAAATGTAATAAAAATGGGAACTACTTGTAATGAATATGCGATTGAATGATTTGATCTCACATGACATTTAGCAAAATGTAACATATAAAAAAAATTGTGTATTTTTCTCTAAAAAAGGTGAATTATATTTTTCAGTAATTGTGCTTTTAGAAAGATATATGTATTTTTTGAAATGTTTGCTAATAGTTAAGATTAGCCCTAATCTACTTCGTTGTCAATGTATACTTTCACCAGAACCATAGGACACCTTCAGCTTCAGTTTTCATTTCGTCTTCTAAATAAATATAGTTTTTGCTGACGATAATTCTAAATATTTTTTTCTCATTTCTGTTGATATGTTCAGTTTTCGTAGCAACATTGAAAATTGTTGATTAAAAGGTACCTGGTTCAAGAGTAAGAAATTCACACTACAAGCTTGTTTTGTTGTACATGATCTCTGATTTTTTAATCGCCATTTTCCACTTAGAAACCTCTTAAGCCATGAAACTTTGATCAGGTACTCCTAACTAAATATTTTTATTTTTTGATGAAAACTGAACATATTCAGTGGTAGAGGATAAACCAGGGACGGTCTTAGACTTCAAAAACAGGGTGGGTAAATATTTTTTTTTCCCTAGAAAAGTTAAGTATTAATTTCTTTGTCCCACACATTAAAATAATTTTAAATGCTTTTACAACCGGTTGAACAGGATATCCGGTCCCCCGTTCCCTCACACCCACACATAGATAAAAAGAACAGTAACAAACTGAGCATACATATAATATTATAATATTATTAAAATCACATTGCTTGCCTATGATGAAATACCACCGCACGCCACTGGTGGGAAAATTATGTAGAGATTCAGTGTAAGGTTGGTGTTGCCAATCATCATTTTATCAAACATGTTCCTTCTCTCTGGTTAACAATAGGTTCAGCCTGTGAACATTTTTGGAGCAATGGGATGCTCTTGTTAGATATTTTCTGAAGCATGTCCTTCTGCATGCAGCTAAAGAAATTGATACAAGAAAATACAAAGGAATTGTACAATTAATCAAGGAACCTACTATGAAGGCACAGATGATGTTTGTCATTGGAAGTGTGAAGTTTTTCACTGTTTATTCAAAGTATTTCCAACTTGAAGGACCTATGATTCAGTGCTTGTATGACCAAGGAAAGGAGCTTTTGATTAAGCTTAGAAGGAAAGTTTACAAAGCTGAGGATGCTGGAAAAATTTCAGAAGATTCTGGAGGTTTGCTTCCATTGAAAGATATTTATTTCAATGAAAAGCTCTCAAAAGAACCAAAAACTCTAACAGAAATCCAACAAATTGTACTTTTTGGTGTGAGATCTTATGAAAATAAAGACTTAAGTCGTACATATCGATTTTTTTATTTTTGCACCCCATCTTTATTTCTATTAATGTAGTTTTGCAACAAAAAGCACCTGCCATTTATTGGTATGGTATTTTAAACCTTCAGCTTTTCTAGATGGATCAGCATCAACTGCAGATGTTAATTTTACAAAAAGATAATTGATTCTGTAATTGTGGCTGGAAGGAGAGCTTACATAAAAAGCAAGTACTTTTACAGGTGTACATTTGCAAAGATTTTATTCTGATGTCAGGAATTTTTACAAAGTGGCCTGTGAATACATATGAAAGTTTCCACTAAAAAATAAACTGTTCAAGCATGCAGGGGTAGTAGATGTGTCACTGCAAAAGCAAGTTTCTGACACTTGAGTTCAATGTATCATCCTTTCCTCAGGTGGGTGTTCTTAATACTGAAGAAATCAGCTGGATGCAGTTTGCAACATACCAATTTGTGTAAGTTCTGGCATCATATTGTGTCGCGCGAACGCTGTGTCTCGGCTTACGATTACTGATAAACAGCTCAAAAAGTTGGCACCTCTGTATATAGCATTTATGTGAGTTTCATTATCATGACAATTCAACATTATAATAGTACCTAGTATAAAGAACTTTTTTATTGTGACAATATTTATTGTTTTAATCCATTTCATAATTTAATCAATTTTGTATTTGACATGCATTTCAGATGTACTCTTAACTGGCAAATAATTGGTAGGGGTTTTAATAATAATTTTTTTTCTGAGTTTCCCAATTGTTTTCTGTAATATGCAGAAAATGTTGGTCCCTAAAAGTCCCTTTTTTTTTTTAATTTTGGCCCCTAAAAGTCCCTTTTTTTGAAAATTTTGGTTCCTAAGTCCCTTTTTTAATGAGGTTAAAGTACTAAAAGCCCTGAGAATATGTCGAGCTGCAGTTTATAAACCCTGAAATTCTTTTGTTGAGTTGTAAATTATAAATTTTTTTTTATAAAGAATTACATTAAATATCGCAATTACGAAAATACATAATCACAGAAACTTTGTGAGTCAGATAATCAACCTCTGGGGACATGGCCACGAAACAGACAAGAACACGATTTTTATAGGGCCCCTTAAAATTTTTGTGGCCACTTCTCCGGTGCACACTTCTGTGGTCAGTTCTCCGGGTTCCAGTTCTCCGCTTTGTATTTGGCCTGAAAATCGTGGGAATGTCTAAATTTCTTATTGAAAATGAAATATTAAAACATATTTTGTGAACAATAGTTGCTCAAGTAGTGGAAAATATAGCCACGTGATATTGGTTTTTGCAGAACAGTTTTAGCGCACTAAAATTGCAATGTGTCCAGTTCTTCGGTGGCCACTTCTGTGCGTACCTGACTTTCCCCTCATCCAGTTTCTATAAACTCTAAAACCTCAAAAATGAATTCTAAAGATTTTATTTATTTACTGAAGAATAAAAAACTAACAAAAATAGTACTTCTTTTTAATACTTCATTCAAAGCTGCCATCAAATATTCATGGCTATTTCTTTAAACAGTTTCATATGAAGTTTCGTGCAGAAAGCAAAACAAAACAAAAAATGTTGTCTTTTTACTGAGGCTAGAGGCCCTCTTAGCCGTGAGCCCCCCCCCCCTAGGGGTTATCAGTATGCCTTTGATTCTAGTCAGTAGACGGACAGGGATTTGGAAGGGTGCTTAGTGCTGATAAAAATTATGCAACTACTGTGTGGCTGCCTGCAGCGTTTAACATGGGAGAAGTTACAAAGTGGGAAAGCCTTTGTTAAAAGAGAGAGGTCGGAACTTTTCTGAGGGGTAGTAAGTGAAACAGATTTGATGAGTTTCATCCAGTTAGTATATTGAATTGCTTAAACTGCCGTTTATGCTAAATGGGGAGTCGGGTCTGCTGTCATATATCATCAAATTCCACCCCACAGACAGTTCCCCTAAAGAGACTGAAGATGAATGACATCAATTAGCGTGTCTCGCAAAACCAGCTTTCCGAATGCTCTTTTACGAGCATGGCAAGTCTCTGGGCTGGTAAATCTTAGGATTGCTTCTTAAAGCGGGACTGAATGAGGGGAAAAAAATTTAAGGTAAAGTCGGCGGTCTTGTAGTTGCGATACTTTTGAGTTTGATGCTTCCAAAACCGAGAACAGTGAATTTACCTCCCACACTATAACTTTTTTTTTCTTTATAGAATTAAAAAAGAATAATTGTTTTGGAGGACCCCAGCATAGTGAGGCCCCGTGTCTGGGCCTCATTGGCGTCCCTGTAAATCTGCCCCTCATTGTGCCCGTGTGGTTGAGAATCATTTCATTGGCACAACTATTTCTACAGATTCACCTTGAGAATTTTTTTTTTTAGCAAGTCATCGTTCATACAATTTCAATTTCGTTTTTCAAAAACAGTTCAGTACACTAATACATAAGGCATTTATGCTTATAATGAAACACAAGAATCATTTTTATAAACCACCAAAAATAAAAATTCGGAGAATTTACAACGTCGGTCTTCCAGGGGGGCTTGCTTGTCTTTCAGGAGGAGCTGAGCCCCTCCAGCCCCCTGCTAGCTACGACCCTGACACTAGTGCCTATTTGTTGTGTAGCTAGTTAATGCATGCTTACTGCATAAATATACTCATAATATGCATTATATATATGTACAGGGTGTGCCATATAAAAGAGGCCCAGCTGAAAATGCAAATCCACCTTAAGTATGCATTGGCATGACGTGGCAGATATTCCTGTTGAAGACGATAATCGGCAAATCAACTTTTTATTTTTTTTTTTATTGAAGTTTCAATGACCACTGTGAGCAACTCAATGGGCTATAAGCAGTCGCCCGTCCCTAATTTAGGGTCACTGGTTCAAGGGAAGGGAGAGAGCCAGTGCCATAAGACAAACACAATATCCATACCTCACCGGGATTCAAACCTGGACCCCTTTAGGGCAAATGATCAGAAGCCATCGCTCAGACCACTGCACCAACGGGCAGCCGAATCGACTTCCGAGGGCTTTGTAACATCATTGTGCACACATTCTTGATATTGTCTTCAGTACGAATTGTCTTGGGTTTGTTCCTTTTCCTGATGCACACCATGCTGGTTTCACAAAATTTCCACACTAACTTCTGTAACACTGATTTTGCCGGATGTGGAAATTTTTCTGTAAAGAACTCATTTAAAACCTTGTATGAGTTATTTCTGAAATACTGTTCCATAATAAAAAACCGCTGTTTCGTACTTAAAACTATTTCCGTTGCCTTTGTTCTCTCCTCACTTGACAATTCCGAATCTCCTCTCTACACCCCAATGATCTAGAGATCAATTATAAGATCTGGCAACAAAAATAAAAAAAAATCAAATGTAGAATCAGGAAACAATCTTAGTTGTCCATTGGCGTGATGAAGACCTAAAATAAGGTCAAAAGTTCCCAACTTACGAACTTTCTTGTAAAAGTTCTTTTCTTGTAACGTAACTAGCGTGATCAAGTTACCTTTATTTGTCTCCTCATTTACACTTATGACCATGTACCTGCACTGCTCTGGCTGTAACTAACCACACCGGAGAATTCCCTTGCAGCTGTAGACGCAGAAACCGGTTAGAAGTGGAACAAAGCGGTTTAACTAGAAACCTGCCAAACAACGTCTGGCCATGGGGCCTCTTTTTTATGGTGCACCCAGTATATATATTTGCACTGACTGAGCTCAGAGTTTCAGGGTATCTTGTGTCACCTCACAATCACCCCATGACAATAGAAAAAAGGGACAAGGTAGATGCTGTTGAAAGAAGGGGGGGAGCTAGGGATTTCTTCAGGGAAGTGTCATGAACTTGAAATGCATTTTGACACAGAAATCTTGTGGTGACGCTAAAAGCCGAGGGAGGATAAGCTAATCTGGGGCTAACTCTGTTGTAGTGTCTGATGAAATTTTCTTTGAACATTTGTATTATATACAGGTTTAACCTGATTTGTTTGCAAAGGAGATAAAGCTCCCACCCATAACTCTAACATATTTGTTTTTGTTTTCCAGAGATTTAGTGTGTTCATTTTGTGTTTCTGTTGTTTGCTGTTACATGATTACCCATGTGGTTAAGTTTATAAATTGAAAACAGAGGGCCATTTATACAGTAAAGTGTTTATGAAAATTAGCTTTTAATCTGTATTAAATAGATCCTGTGTTTAAATATCTTTAATATCTAGCGCCAGAGCCCAACTTAAACATGAGGTACCCTTAGGCCTACCTTCAAATCTGGGCCTTTATATTTTACAGAACCATATAATATGTTTTTGTTCAACACAATTTGAAGAAATTTTTGGTGCTCCCCAAAAATCGGGTCCAGTGCATGGGCTCTGTAGTCCCATGCATAAATCGAGCCCTGTCTAGACTCAGCTTAAATTTAGAAAAGATTCAATTTTCATGACAGAACATGTAATTTCTCTGGGAACTACAATTAACTTTTGGTAAATGTCACCTGTTCTATCTGACTTATCTTCCATAACCATAATTCATGTTGTTGCTCATGCGAACCTGTTATCAATTTGGCATATCACCCTTGGAAATAGCGTGGTAAATATTGTTGCTTCTACAGGGTGATAGAAAAGTCGTGCAACCGAAAGTTTGAATTTGTACAAATTGTTGCAAAATCGTTATAATTATTCTTTCCTCCACTTGATTCCACCACCATATTATTACAAAGTATTGGAGATGTCGAGTTCACTGTGATGTGTACAGGTTGCTAAGTGTAGCTTTTTTCCTCGTGGAAACGAAATGCTTTTTTCCCAGCTATGAGTTTTCATTTTGGAAAGTTATTTTACTGATCATTTGTATGCACGTGTTGCCTAGGAATTTTACAAGAAATATCCGGATACAGCAGTTTCTCAGAAGTTGACGATAGTTTACTGCAGCGTTTTTGGGAAACTGGATCTGCTGCAAATAAGAAACACTCCGGGAGACGCTCCATTTTAACTGATGATAAAGTGGATGAGGTAAAGAGACTACTGCTGCCGTCCCCAACAAAAAGCCTCAGAAAACTTGCCATACAATCATCAATCTCATACAGTAGTGCTCAGAAAATGGCAAGATTGGATATACCTTTGTCCATATCATGTTCACTCAGTCAATGAACTGAAGGACCCAGATAAAGGTAAACCAATAAACTTCTGCAGATCATTATGCTCATTCCTTAAAGAATGTGGAATAAAGCCTTGATACAGTTTTCTTCAGTGACAAGGCCTGGTTTAATCTCAGTTGATATGTGAATAGTCAGAACAATAGAATTTGGTCGTGTGAAAATCCACATGCTTTTCATGAAAAAGTTTTGCATTCTCAAAAACTTAGAGTTTGGTGTGCGATATCACTCCATCGCTGAGTGGGATCAGTTTTCTTTGAAACAACACTGAATAGTTCTGTCTGTGAAGATATCATCGCACAGTTCATGGCACTCCTTGATGTCAATGAATGACATTGTTGGTTCCAGCAAGACAGTGCCACACGCTAGCTGGTACCATACATTTTTTGCAAGAATTTTTCAGTGACCATCTCATCTTGAAAGAATTGTTGCCTCCATGATCACCCGATTTATCACCACCATATTTATCTTTTGTTTTGGGGGTACCTCAAAGGCAGGGGTTGCGCTGCTATCTCATTCATCATAATTTACAGTGGGAGGGGGGGGGTCGTTTTCACGATGGGAGAAAGTTTCGGTGGAAATATTGGCACTTATTACCATTTTGTACTGTCATAGCACTTTGGCAAAAAAAAAAAAAAAAAAATGAATCTGGCAAATTGGTTGGCGAAAACTTTAAAGAAGGCAGAGCAACCGCTGCAAAGGTGTTTATAAGAATGATCCTCACACCCTGGATGAACTCAAAATGAACATTGCCGGATCAATTGAAAACATCAGTGTGTTGGTGCTTCACAAAGTGGCACCAAACCTGTTAAAAAAAGTGCATGCTTGCATTCACAAACAAGGTGGCCACTTTCAACATACATTCATATAATGGTTGCCGTAATATCTTTAACCATATTTATTACGTGATATTGAATTTTCTTTTCTTTCAAACAACATTATGTTATTGCTCAAACATTACTGTTATACACGTTGTAAGTGATGATGTTACTTGGTACTGGATGCTTTCATATAATTATTGTATAATAGAATAATATAGTACAATTATCTAAATAATTAACTCATGATAATGTTTTAGGTTGTCATTTTTATTCGTGCTCTTGGTTTATGCTTTCAGATTTTTTTTTTTTTTTTTTTATATCCAACTACCCGACTTATCCGATCCGATGCGTAAACTGTATCCTTTGTTGATTTAGACAAGCTACGTTCGGAAATTATTGATTTATCATTCACTTCTATTTGATCCACAGTTCAAGTATTTCGTTGAACGTTCATGTCGAAACATTTGGTTTCTTCTATTATAATTCATTTTATTTTTATTTTTAATAAAGTCCGATTGTCCTTGTCATTCAATCCGGCATTTAAACGTACATGTTATAATTAGGTTCCTATTCTTCTTTTGTTATAAAGATGAGATTATAACTTGTATTTGTAGATGTTTCATTTTTCATATACTTGTCAGCGTTCGAATTACCCAGTGGTCCGCAGGCCATTGACCTAGAAAACTTCCGCCGGACCACTGAACTATTTATTTTACTGGCCCGGATGGCCAAGAAGTTTTTTTTTTTTTCCCTAAGTTGTCACAAGTTAAAAAATGAATTTCTATTTCTTTTACCTTGCTGTACAGTTTTCTTTTTAGGCAGCAAATTAATAAAAGGTTCATGTAATTCTACTGGATGACAATTATTTTTTTTTATCCCTGCAGAGTGGAAAATACAGAAAGGCAGTTTCCCAACCCTTGTCTTGTCGGCAACAGCCACTTTTGGTTACCTCCGTCCCCACCATTCACAATGAGCAGAAGTAAGCACAATAAATTCCCTGCTCTTCCTTGGATTCACCCACCCTGGAGAATGCAACAGTTACTGACACCAGACTTTTGTTTCCGCCCCAAGAAAACACACTAACGGAAGATGTCAATTGGATGTGTGAAGATAATTTTTGTAAAAGAGCAATTTACATGAGACAGTGTTCAATGGGGGATTAAAACTAACTTCATGGGAAAGTAGGAGGGATGAGCAATAAGACTAAAGTAAGGAAAAAGAAGCTAAGCCCTAAACAATAAAATATAAAAAAAGGTTGTGAATTTTTGTATCCTTGAAATCTTCTTGTTCCCTTCTTACTTAAAAACAGATTGAGAATGCACTCTTACTCTGCTATATCACTAATCTATCATAATCTTATTCTGAAAACATTCTTTGTTCTGTGAGCTGCACTTTCAAATTAGATGTTTTAAAAACAAATACTGGAGATAAAAATTTAATTGAGATGATACATTATTTTCTGCATATATTGTAAATGTCTAAGGGTTTTTTTTTTTTTTTTATGGACCAGTGGTTTGTAAATTCTAGTGGTCTGCTGGGCCAGTAAAAGATTTATTTCTAATTCTAACACTGCTTGTAATTAACCTTAAAACAGATATGTGTTGTGTCTGGGTTGCACACTTTTTCAGTAACTTGTAGTAAGCCCTACTTCAGAATTTTAAAACTCTTACTTAAGGCTTTACTCAGGTTAATATACTTAGTTTTATTTTAACTTAAACAAAAGAATTCAGTAGGTGTGATGTGAAAATTCAAGTTAAAATAGAACTAAGCAGAATTTTATCCTGAAACTGTCCACTGCAATGAAAATCTGCCAAATTGTCAAGTGTCTACTATTATTTCTTGATGAATGGTGACTCACACACATATATGCATGCACTCCCACTTCTGAAAAATATTAATAGAGTATATGATTTTTGAGTCTGAAATGAGAGAAGAGTAATTGGAACCTAAGCAAATGCAATACCAATTATGGTGCAGCAACTGTTAACTCATCTCTCCCTCATATCAATCAAACTTGATAATAATTTTCACAAAATAACTACTGGATTTTTCTCTCCTTCCACTTCCCACCTAGAAAGCAAGAAAAGTTATGAAAAGCTAGGGTTGGTATAATGATTGACAATATCATCGGGATAGCTGAAGCGGTTGATATTAATCACATCCATGCTGCCTCAAATCATCTTTTTCAGTAGCTACATTTGGTCTCTCCCCTATGCTCCTGGATTTTTCTATTTCCTCAAGAACTGTCTTAAGAAATTTGGCTTTGGAATCAGAATAAGAGCTCCAAGGTTAATATCGACTATGCTCACCACAAATAGAGACTGTACCACACTGATTATAGATGCTGGTGTGTACTCTATCCCTTTGATACTTTGGTGAATCTGTAAAGTATTATATTGGTATGACCAAGCAGTCATTTAAGACTTTTTGAGCACAAACGTGATGTGAAGCAAGGCAACTAACCACAGCTTTAGCACAACAAGTTAAAATCCATGCTTCTATCCTTAAATAGGATAAAATTTAGAAGATTGCTCTGTATACAAACATGAGAGTCATGGCATATAGGGAAATAATTAAGATTCTTGCCAACCTGAATCTTTGCAACATATTCATTTCCGCCAACCTTCCCACTATTTGGCATGCCTTTCTGGCTGTTTGTGCACACTCATAAATCTCAAATTAATGGAGCCTGCATGAAGTTTAAGCTAAGCATGTATCATGTTTTGTATTGTTTAGGTTTTGAATTTTTAATTAGAACTTCTCATTGACTTAAGAGTAAGCTACTGCCTGATGAAGCCACCAGTCTGGTGGTGAAAGCTTGCATATTTGTGTTCTTACATATTTACACCAATAAATGGATTTTTTATACATTACAGCTAAGAAAAGTTATTAATTCTTACTTGAAGTTTGTGATTCTTTGGAATCTTGGAGATATTTGGTGTGATAAAAAGTATTAAATAAATTATCATTATTATTAATTTTTATATAAATGACAAATTAGTCTTTTTATCCTCTGTTTGCATTAAAATGTAAATTAAGATAAATAAGTTATTAAAATTGTCCTATTTTTAAAATTTTATTGCACTCTTTAAAATCTCAGAATAAAAGTTGGGGAGTTACAGGGAATTAATCTCTTTCCCAGAGTGCCAAATGAGTTAGGCATTATACTGCTTCTTGCTACATTAGAATTTCGTATTCAACTGTTCTGCTGTCTTACATTCTGATTTTTCAGCTTTTATTGTTCTAACATTTTCTTGGTTTGAAAGAAATTTAAATGTTATGATATGTTAAAAAGCAGTTATTAGTAGTACAGCTGTGATGTTAATACGTGTCATTTGTTTTTAGAGTTGTATTATTAGAAGATACTGCGAAAAAAGATTCATCAATAAATATATAGCTACTATTGGAATTGATTATGGAATTACCAAGTAAGTTTTCATTACTTGTCAGTCCAAATTTTGTAGCTCAGTAGTGTTTTCTAAATCTGTATATACATTTTTCTTGGAGTATCCATAATTTTTTTAATGCTTCCTCATTAGAGGTAGATTTCTGTTCAAGAATTTTCAGAACAAATTGACCGAATCAATGTGCTGTAGTTACAAGTTAACATATGCGCTCAATGTTACCATATCCTGAATGTAAATTTGTTTGTAGTTCTTAGTGAATAAAGGAAAGAAAAAAGGTAGAGAAAGAGAGAGTGCTGTTTTATATAGAAATACATTTAAATTCACTCATTCATAATATCATGTAGAGCACATCAAATTACATGTTATACACTATCTACCAACAAGTAATTGGACACCCCTGCAATCGACGATATCTGCGGTCCTGATACACGTCACGGCCGCCACCATTAAATATCGTGTGGGAAACAACAACGCAACCAGTCGCATGCAAGACGCCACGCAGTTCGGAGCTCTCTGATTTCGAAAAAAAGGTGTAATCGTCAGGTATCACAGAAATGGCCAATCCATACGTGACATATCCAGCAAGTTGAAGTACCCAAAATTGACAGTGGCCTACGTGATTGGCAAGTGGAAGATGAGAGGTGACTGTCGGAATGTGCCACGACGAGGCAGACCCACAAAACTGGGAGTTAGAGATTGACGAGTGCTGGCCAGAGAAATTCGGAAGAACCGCACCAAATCGATGGGCCACATCCGCGAGAAGTTTCAACAGGCATCCGGGAGTGTTCTTTTGATGAATACCATCCATAAGGAAGCCCATCTGCTCTGTTATCATGGACGTGCTGCCGCCCACAAGCCTTTGATCACCAAATCCAATAGCGCTGCTCGGCTAACGTGGTGCAAAGAACGTCGACAGTGGACCGTTGAACAGTGGAAACAGGTTCTCTGGAGCGATGAATCAAGGTTCATCCTCTACCATTCAGATGGCAGGGTCTGGGTTTGGCGTCTGCCTGGAGAACGCCTCCTGCCGGAATGTATTATGCCAACTGTGAATTTCGGCGGCGGTGGAATTATGCTATGGGGGTGTTTCTCCTGATATGGCAAGGGGCCCTTGGTCGCAATTCCTGGTACACTCAACGCCGAGACCTACTGCACCATTTTGGATGACCATGCGCTTCGTACGTTGTGGCAGTTTTACGGGGTGGACCCATGTTACTTTCAGGATGACAATGCCACCTGTCATGTTGCGAGGTCCACCATGGCTTGGTATGGTGACAATGGGGTTAATCGAATGGACTGGCCTGCGCAGAGCCCGGACCTTAACCCTATCAAGCACCTCTGGGACGAGTTGGAGCGTCGACTTAAGGGGTGCCCCCACCGTCCAAAATCGGTGAAGGAACTGACCTGTCTTCTCCAAGCTGAGTGGAAGAAAACACAGCTAGCCGTCGTACAACGCCTGGTTGAGAGTATGCCCCGGAGGGTCGCAGCTGTAATCGCCACTCGTGGAGGCTCCACCAACTATTGAAGGTGAATAAACTTCATTTTCCTTTGCTATCACAGGTGTCCAATTACTTTTTGGTAGATAGTGTATATATTATATTCAATAGCAAGCCAGTTTACTTCCTTATCTTCTGTTCTGCATGTTTACTATGCCATCAGATTCAAAGATGAGCACTTTGTAACAAAAGAACGTATAATATGTAAAATGCCCTTATTGGGTCTTTTATTCTAACAATATCATCTTAAAAAGGAAGAAATTATGGTCATACACAATTCAACCAATTATTATGTGAGTACTTACATTTGTTATAGCTGGTTGCACAATTCATCTGTTCTTTATATTCACTTATTCATTCTTGACCTTAGGCCTCCTGTTGTCCCTTGATTTTAAATGTAAATTTTCTTTCAGTTGATAAGTTTATGTCTATTGTATTGCATTAACAAGGTACAGAAAGTAGATGTTATTTAAAAATAAATGTAGATGTTATGTAAAAAAATAGTAGACGTTATGTTAAAATAAAAGACCCAATAAGGACATTTTACATATTAGACGTTCTTGTATTACGAAGTGCTCACCTTTGAATCTGATGTCATAGTAAACGTGTAGATCAGAAGATAAGGTAGTAAAGTGGTTTGCTTTTTAATTGAGTAGGATAGAAATACATAATTTAAGATTCGTGATCAAAAAGTTTGGTGAACCTACTTTCAACAACACAATGAGACTGTGAGGATTGGAATGAGCAAGAAAAGTTAGATGTTAAAAATATGTAATTTGAATCTCATGTTCTAAAGTTCTGTCAAGCCTCCTTGGACACAGGGAGTGCAAAGGGGAGACAGAAGGAAAAAGAAAAGGAGAAGACAGAGTGACCCAGACAGAGAAATGAAATGCTATTTCTTAGGATTACATAGCTTGAGTTTCATGATCCAAAAGTTATGTAAATCATTCTTGAACACAGGAATGCTTTACATAACTTTTGGAAACACAGATGAAATGCTGTCTTTTTTTTTTTTTTATTTTTTTTTTTTTTTTCTGAATGCATATTTTGTGTATTATGATTCAAAAGTTCTATGAAGGTTCCTTAAGCAGAGAGAGTGGAAGATTGAGAGGTGTAGAGGAACAGGGGCATGGCTTAAAAATCTGGTTGAAAGTGGATAACTAATTTAAAAAAAAAAAAAAAAAAAAAACTTCAATTAAATTTTGTATATTGAATAATGAAGATAACTATGCTCAGGGGTCAAAAAATGCAGTCGCCCGGTCACCCAGGGTGACCACAAATATTGTCCCGGTCACCATGGAAAATATCGCTGAAGAACATGCAATTCAAGAATTTCCAAGCCCCAGTACAAAAATTAGTAAGCTCTGTTTTTTTTTTTTTTTTTTTCTTTTTTGAGGGAAAGATAATCCAGGGCTGAGGGTAAAATATTATTTTTTAGGCAGAAGTGTATATGACTTTGATATTATATATGCCCCTCCCCCTGCTGGTCTAATGTTTTGGTTTTGGTTCTGGCTGCTAAAAAGTTAGCTGGCCACCAGATTTCAGAGTATTTTTCTACTCCTGGCTATACTGTGCTTACTACCTCAGTGGTGCAGTGGTCTAAGTCCCGGCTTCTGACCATTCATCTGAGATGGGGCTGGGTTTGAATACCTGCAAGTCATGGGTGGTGTACATTCTTTACAGCATTGGCTCTCTTTTCCTTCTGTGGAAGGAGTGGCCCAGATTTAGGGATGGGTGACAGCTTATAGCCCATTGAGTCACCCACAATGGTCATTAAACCCCAAATTAAAAAAAAAAAAATGAAATAAAAATTATGCTGGGCTTAGGTTACCAAATTCAGCCTACAACTTCCAGAAAAGTATATAACCACATGCATTTGATTTTCTATAGCCCTGATATCAACCAAGCCTTTGGTCTCATGCAGAAATGCTGCCATCGTAGTATTTACAAATCATAAATATTAAATATTGCCTGGTGGACATGTAGTCCAGAATTGTCACTTTCCTGGAACTAGTGGCCCTAAATCTGAGACAAGCAACAACTAATAGCCTTATTCATTTGGAGTCTTTTTTGGTAATGATTCTTTGACATATATGAACAGACTGAAAACTAATATCGTTCTGATATAGAAGTTACAATTTTGATTGCTTTGAATAATCTAGTAAATTCCCCATGTATATTTATGAAGAATATTTCTTCTTTAATTTCTATATCTGAGGTACTGGTGATTTATGACATATCCATTCCTGGATTTGAAAGGGTTGTTGATGCTATGAAGAAGCATGCAGTTTCTTCGACTAGCAAAATCTTCGGTTGTTCAGATTACTAAGCTATAATTGCTTAACTTCAGTTGCTTGGAACTTCCTTTTCCTGTTGGTGTAATGGATAGCATGTTCAAACAGAAATCAGGAAATGCAGGTTCAATCCTCACTCCAAGGCGTCGTAATTTTCAAGTTTTGTGAGGAGATTATACATAGTAACCTGTAAACTACAGGCTATTCTGTACAAAATTCTGATTTCTGTGAATGATTCAGTAATATAACTCTTTTCATATTACAAATCCTGGTGCATCTTCTTCTAAAAGTGCAAAAATATTTATTAAGCTTTAGGTTTTTGGTTTGTTCACACATATCAATCATTACCAAAAGAATTCAAATTTCCATTAGCAACACAATTTTGTTTTCTAACATGATTCTTATTTCAATATATTGAAATAAGAATCATGTTAAAAAAACAGAATTGTAGGGATAATGGAAATTAGAATTAATATCCTCAGGTACTGATAAGAGTTGTTAACCCTTCCCCCCAGCCCCCACAAATTTCTTGGATCCAAATTCATGTGATTTAATTCTTCATAAATTTGATTTATGAGGAATAAAATCAACTGTGAATTTGTGGATTGTTTGTAATATAGTTTGGTATCATAGTAACTCACTATATGCCTATGGATTTCTGCTTTTCAAGCAGACCTTGATTTCATTTTTTTATAGCAGACGCAACACTTGCTAGTGGTCTTTTTCTTTACTAGCAAATTGCATTATCTACTAACAAAAGTTTATTAACATTATACAAAAGAAACTTTAACATGTTCCCCTCCATTAGTCGATCATGACAAATTTTGATTTCACCCTGTAACTGTCACATTGTAATGCTGAAAAGATTACAAATATTTAGATATAACTCACCTTTTCATGACCTGATAGATTAATTCTAACAATTTAATTCAAATGCAAATATTTAAAAAAACATTTTTTTATTTAACTTTATTCACAAAATTCAAGAACACTATTCAAAATCATAAGTTATTTTCCGTATGGTTAACGATCTGGGTTTCGGGTCTTTTCGTCATACCACTTTAAAACAGCACGCCGGGGGTAAAACTTGTCTTTGGACAGACCTTCAACCTCAATACTCATGAAAGCATTCAATGTTTTTTAAGTTTAAACTGCCCCTCCAATCACCCTGGATTTTCTTCATGAAACTGAACCCAACCTCACATGCATAAGTAGATAAGTGAAATATACTGGATATTTCTACTAGTGCCAAAATGTTTTTATAATATTTGTACTTTTCAAAAAACATTTGTTTCCAGAAAGCAGTTATTTCTTTTTGTATGTTTCTAAAATATTCCACATGCACAATGCAGTGGTGCTTTACAGTTCACACTAAAACATTCAACATTTTTCTACTAGCAACTTATGCTAGAACCACTTTTTTCACTAGCAAAATGCATTTGCTTGCTAGCAATTTACTACTAACTACCGGTCAAAATCGAGCCCTGTTTTCAAGTGAACTAATTATTTAGCGTACATTATATGTGTCCACTGCTAATATAGACAGAATGAACTTAATTAATTAATTACATAAACTTTCAGAACCTAAAAAAAGTTGTTTGGAAATCAGGTAAACCAACTTTTTTGACAGTTTTGAAAGTTTTGTAATTTCTAATTACCGTATTTTTCCGTGTATAAGACAACCCTAACCTTTTCAAACCGAAAATTAAGAAATCAAGATTTTCATTACAAAAAAGGACACATTTGATATTTTTTAGAAATTAGGTAATATTATTGAAGTACATTTAGAAATTAGGTAATATTATTGAAGTACATTTAGAAATTAGGTAATATTATTGAAGTACATTTAGAAATTAGGTAATATCATAGACAAAGTCTGTGGTAATATATATATAAAAAGAAGTTATGAAATTTATATTATTTAGAAATTAGGTAATATTTTTAAGATACAAACTATGAAATTATGCATCACTTTCAGGAAGCTTAACACAAATAGCTGTGACTCGGTGTGCCAGTAACTCAGTAGATTTATAAGTCATAGTGGGGAGAGGGGATAAGAGGTACTGGCCGTTTTGCCGCAGTAACTGCTGGGTTCTCTCAACCAATTACCCTCTGTGTATAAGACGACCCCCAATTTTTGGTCTAAAAATTATGGAAAAAAATATCATCTTATACACGGAAAAATATGGTAAGTTCATCTTATCCATATTAGTGGTTGAATGATATGTAATGATATGCTGAATAATTAGTATATGGTAAGAACAGGTATTCATAGCATATAGTGAGTTAATATATACCAAACTATACACAGTCATATCATAATAATATGACCACCTACCTAATAATGGAAATAAGCACTCTTAGCCTGGATGACAGTAGCGAGATGGTGCGGCATCGATGCAGTGAGGTCCTGGAAGGTTGCCCGAGGCACACATGCCCATTCGTACTGCAGCAGAGCATGGAGGTCCCGAAGATGACATGGTTGTGGGTCAGCACATCGAACCTGTCGATCCAAATAGTACCACAAGTGCTCTGTGGGATTGAGGTCGGGCAATTTCGCCAGCCAAGGGAGAACGGAGACATATCTGTCATGTTCGTGGAACCAGTCAGTCACCCGCTTAGCAGTGTGGCAGGGCTTATTGTCCTTTTGGTATACAGCATCACCACCCTGGTAAACATCCAACATGAAGGGATGCATGTGGTCAGTGAGGATGGACAAGTAGCCATTGGTGTTCAGGAACCCATTCAGTGGTACCAGCAGTCCCGGGTTATACCAGGAAAACGTCCTCCAGACATGCACACTGCCACCGCCTGCCTGTACTTGACCAACAAGCATGTCCGGGTGTTGACTCTCGTGTGTCTGACACCATATCCGCCACCGTCCGTCACTTCTGTGGTGTAGAAACCTCAATTCGTCAGAGAAGGCAACTTTTTCCCACTCTTCCACTAATCCCATGCAAACTACAGGCATCAATGCTGATGGACCTGGGTCAACATGGCATTTTGACACAGCGTTGACTGCGGAGACCCATGCATAACAGGGTTTGCTCTACTGTTATTGGGAACATGTACCTGGGTGCCCCAGCATTCCTTTCCTTGTCAATTGCTGCCCTGTTGCATGTCAATTGCCCTTTATCAGTCGATGGAGGCAACGTTCACCTCTGGGGTCGATGGCCTTTGGGACTGCACAGTAGGGTGGAGTGAATTTTTTTATTTTTTTTTTATTCAAAATTCATATCAGCAGGGGTTGGGAAATTCGAAGACACCCAAAATGTTTATCACGCCAAGATTTGAAGCCTCTAGCACTCATAGGGCTAAAATTTGCAAAAAAATGTCATTTTTGCATCATTTATAGGAATTTTTTATTTGCATTATGTAAAAAAAAATTAACTAGCTTGGGGATGGAAAATGCAAATAATGATTCATAATTGATATAAAAAAATTCTGAATTTTCACATTCATCTTCAGGTGCCCCAAGAAGCTTAAAATTCCCCCAATATATACATTGCATGTGACATTTCAAAGATTTCCCTCCTTTCTTGTATTTGTGGTATGAGGTGAAAATGTAGGGAGGTAGAGTTACAAGTTGCAAGCAGAATTGCTGTCAAATTTAAGGACAGCCAAAATTAACAGATAGTGACGAAAGCGGTGAAAATTTGGACAATGTATCCATTGATGCAAATTTCACTGCAGTGGCTGCAAGTGAAGCATCCTCTTCAAGAGAAAACATCCAGATCCTTTCAAGTTTGTCTATGGTTGCAAGAGAATGAGACAGATACATACTATTTGACAGGAGTGCTGCTGCCATTACATCTGCAATTCTTCAAGACGTTGGCATAGTGACTGCAACTGATTTCGTTGTCAGTAGAAGTAAAATTCAAATGAACGTAAAAAGTTAAGGAAAGAATTACAAGCGACTAAACCAAATGAAATAACAGTACTGTTTTTTGATGTTAGAATAGATAAAACACAGACACAAGTTCAGAAAGGTACTAAGGTACATCCTAGGGTTGCTATACAAGAACACATTACCCTTGTGGAAGAACCTGATTCCAAATACATGTATATAGGCCACATCGCTGTTACCACAAGAAAAGCAATAACAATCAAAACAGGCATAATGAATTTCTTTGAGAAGGGTAAAATAAACATGAATGGTTTATTTGCAATTGGATGCGACAGTACCAATATCAACGTTGGTTCAAAAGGATGAGGAATTAGATTAATCAAGTTAGATCATCAAAGACCGCTCCAGTGGCTGAACTGTGTATTATATACAAATGAGCTACCACTTAGACATCTAATGGAAAAGCTCGATGGTGGTACTTGTTGCCCAAAATCCTATTCTGGACCTGTAGGTACAGCTATTATGAATTATAAAGAACTACGTGTGACTTCATTTAACTACACAGTAGTTGAAATCTTCCCTACTGTTAACCAAGATTATCTTATCACAGATCAGAAATACTTATATCGCATATATCAAACAGTTTCATCTGGCAATTGCTCTGAAGACCTTGCCTTTGAGAAACCTGGCCCAGTAGCACATTCTCGTTAGATAACAATAGCACCAAGAATACTTCGTCTCTACATCACCACCGAAGATCCTTTAGCGAATCTTGTTTTCATTTCCACTCTCATCATGAAGGTTTATGTCCCAACATGGTTCACCATTAAGACGAATCCTTCTTGCACCAATGGAGCTCGACACATCTGGACAATGATAGGGGGATCATGTTATCTACCAGAAAATCTTAGGAGTACTGTTGATGAGGTAATCCAAAGGAATGCTTTTTTCCTACATCCTGGAAACATACTCCTTTCCATGTTGATTGATGAAAGGGAAGCCACACATGAGTTGGCATTAAGAAGGATCATTGCAGCAAGGCACCAGAAAAATACATTGAGACAATTCTACGTACCTAAGGTGAATTTTCACACAAAACAATGCATTGATCTAATAGACTGGTATGTAACAAATGAATGATCTCAGCTGCTTCTATCTTTCAACAGATACCTGATGAAGTAATACAGAATATTCTGACAAAGATGTACAGTTCTGACAGCCCTGAGGTCACACAATTTTATGAGTAGTTGGAGAGAACCAAACAGATTCTCTGTCACTCCCAAGGAACTGAAAGGTGTGTTCATCTAGGTACTGAGGCTTCAGCAGCAATTTGTGGGCAGAGCAAAGACATGGATTTGTTACCGCAAGGAATCAATCACACAATATTATTAAAATGTTCCAGACAAAGTCTGAGTTCCAAGTGTAATCAGCACTCTATTGTGTACTTGTATTTTTACTAGTATTCTTTTAGTGTAGGTTTTAATCCAAGTTGAAGTTCAATACAATTTTTTGTGTGTTTAATTACAACATTTGCATAACATATATTTTACCTATGCTATTGCTGCTAACTTTGCCTCTTGTAATTTAGTACATACCTACATTGCAATAAAGGTACTTTATGCTTTCTTTGTTTACTTTCAGTGCACCTGTTTTTCATCCTAGTTCACAATTGTTACCAAAAAATTGCCCTACAATCTTACTTTTTGCAGAAATTTAAGCTTCTTGGGGCACCTGAAGATGAATGCCGAAAATTCAGAATTTTTTATATATCAATTATGAATCATTATTTATGTTTTTCAACCCCAGGCTAGTTAATATTTTTTAAAATAATACAAATAAAAAATTCTTATAAATGACGCCAAAATGATATTTTTTGCAAATTTCAACCCTCGTGGGGCACCAGAACATGGAGTACTAGAGGCTTCAAATCTTGGCGTGATACACATGTTGTATGCCTTCAAATTTCTCAACCCTAGCTAATATGAATTTCCAAAACAAGATTTTTTCGCTCCATCCTACTCCAGAGTTATAAAGTTGGGAGGTACTAAGTGTGCCAGCAGTCCATTCTTGGTACACCCTTACTACAGCACCTTACGAACAGCCCACAAAGTTTGCTGTTTCCGAGACGCTTCTACCCTTGGCGCAGTAGCCAATAATAATTCCTTTTTTGAACATCCATTAAATCATGTAACGCACTATGTCTCATCTGTCCTGGCCGGCAACTTATATCTTTGTGTGGTCGACCTTGTCATGTGCACTCGGTGATGCACCTGGGTGGCTACACTGTGATTCTGGGGTGGCCATATTATTCTGATATGACTGTGTATTCTTGGATCCAGCTTGTACTGTATGTTACCTGGAAATGAGGGAACAAGATGTTGCTCACATAAAAAGCACTTAATAGGCTCAATATCATGCCTTTTAAGTTGAAATTGCTAGATGTTAAGTGAATTAAATTTACATCTTCAAGGTTAAAGGAATTGGTAATATCTATGTGTGCAGTCACGAAAACTCTTGACAAAACTTCTGCTCCAAGAAATTCAACTGAAGAGTGATAAAAATCCCACACTTCCTTTCAACAATGAAATAACTATTAGAAGAGGGATTTAAACCAGGTACTTAAAAATTACTGCTCACAAATATGTCAGTTTCTGTAAAAACACAATGATTAATTTAAAAAATTAATAGCAAGTAACTAAAACTCTTTGCAAACATGATTAATGCTAGTGGAGATGTTGATCATTAAAAAAAAAACCCAACAGAGAATACATTATGAATATTATTTTCAGTACTTCAAATAATTTTTGAATACTAAAATGGCATGAAAAAGATATTTCACCATACTTCAACTCTTAGTAAAATGATATAAGGAAAAGGGGATTGTGATGGCATAGCATTGCATGATCACATTTATTTATTGAAGTGAGTTAAAGGGAGAATTTAAATATAGAGTATCCATGAGGTGCTTAAAAGGCTTAATACCTGAATGTGGTTCTGACATGCACATTAATGACATTCATGCTGTAATTAATCACAACAATAATTCTCATCCACATAGCTAACTCCTCAGTAACTTCAGTAGTTTCTATAACATTACAGAAAAGCTTTGGTGTGCATTCTGTAAGAGAAATAAATCTCATTCTCACACTTTCTGTGCCGGAGAGTCTATTAAATAAGAAAAGTATATAAAAATTAAATTCTAAAAAAATTGTTACCACAGTGTAATATTGAAAATTGTCTTAATCTTAAATCTTAATTTTTTCTTTTTCCCGAAACTAAGATATTTGCATGTGTAATTTAGATGAACTTAGGTACCAATAATGTCCTTGTTTTGTATAGATGCAGATTTTTTATTTTTCACACATATTGTATTTTTTTGCTCAGGGCCGTGGTGAATGACCAACACTTGAGAGTGAATGTGTTTGATCTCTCTGGAAACCCTGCATTTTATGAGGTAAATATCATTTTACAAGAAAATATCAAAGATTTTTTTTTTAAAGAAAAAAGGTATATTTGTTTAGTTGTGGGGAAAGATTTTATAGAGATGGAAGTTTGATGGTAAATGACTTTATTGTGTATTATTGTAACTGAAAAGTTAAGCAAGCAAATAAATAAATAAAATTTAGCAACTTCTCTGTCTCTTTTGCATGCAGAAAAAATGCTACACATTGCATCTTGCATTTACTCCTCAGTTTTTTAGATAATGACTGGATGAAAAACAAAATATTTTTAATGCACACTTATCTACAGTTTTATTATAATGTAATTTTACTGACTGAATGAAAACAAAACATTTTTAATTAATAAATAACTTCAAGGGAAGTAAAACATACCCTCAAATTCGCTTACATATGTGGTACGCTATACTCTCTGTCAGTGTGCTCCCACACCGACAGTGCTGATGTTAACTCAGGTTGTTTAACACTAAAACTATATATTTACAGGATAAAATGGCAAACTATAAAGCACAATTATTATAGACATTCTAAATCAACATTCTAAACCTTTAAACTGTTAATATAATTAGTACTAAAAACATGTAAAAATACTGTCACGTTGGATAGAGAAGACACCATTCTCAGTAACATTTGAAGCTAGCATTGATGTGGGAGCACGCTGGCAGAGATTATAATGTACCATGTATGTAAGTGAATTTGAGGGTAAGTTTTACTTCCCTTAGAGTTATTTATCAATTGCAAAATGTGTGTTTGATATGAGCTTTAGGACTATATGGACCTCCATGATATGCTTATAAAACATTTTTAATGTAGTTTTATTTTATTTTCACAGTAATATGAAGAAGTGGAGGTGCTTGGTTCATTCACTATTACAATAATGTAGTGCATTTTAATTTTTTTTTTTTTTAGTCGAAATTAACATAGCTAGAAGCATGGGTTTTCGTGTACTAAATCATCTGCATGTATTAAGTTATTTATCTGACTAACACTACAATGATGTTGTGCTGCATATCAGCTTTACAGATCACAGGAGGGAATTCAGATTATTCTGTACAGGTGTATTAATTATTGCATCTTACAACATCCACAGCATTGATCTCTCTGGAAAACCCAGAACATTATAATGGTTTTTAGGATATATTTAAGCACTGATATCTGGGAAACCTGTTTCTATAGTAAATGTGATGTCATGAAGAAAAAAAGTGAAAGAAAGAAAAGCAAAAGCATGACATATTTTGTAGAACACCAAATTTTTCTATTACTCATGTTCTTCATTATCAAACGATGCTGTACAGGAATATGGTGAGATGATGATGATTACTGTATTTTCTGATTATAATGCAACAGCATCAAAATCAATTTTACAACCGTGAAGCTCTAAAATGTGGCATTTAATTAGGCTTGGCTCACAGCCATTTTCAGTAGCAGAGGCATAATTAGGGACGGGGCAGGTGGTGTGGCTGCTGCGAGTGTAACTCAATTGAGGGTGCAAAAATCACTACTTGTCATCTGATTACAACTGGAATTGAAATTTGTGCACTAGTTTCTGTTACAGGTTTTTAATGCCATACTTTGCCATTTGTCCATTTACAGAATTTGCATATAATATTCTTTGGCAGTGTAAAATTTGCATTTGTTCCTCAAAATGTTCAGGGGTTGTTAGTTGCTCACTTTCAGAAATGAAGGCATGCTTGTATAGTCGGGCATGGGTGTATAGTCCATCCAACTAAAGAAGAACCAGGGTCACCATTGGCAACAGTGAGGCCTGCCATTTTCCTTTAGTTGGATATGTTGCAAGTTCAAAATGCCATTCACATTGTTGTAGATTCTCTGGGGTTATTCAATCAGTACTGTGGCTGCGAGCCACTATTGCGAATTAAGTCTACTCCTTTTATTTTAGGGTTATTCCAGAATGTCATCTGCAGAGCACCTGTCTGCATATTTTGGAAACATGAATTCATTTAAAATGACTTAACTTTGCATTTTGGATGTTACTGTCATGATCACTTTTATTAACTGACTTCAGCTAATTGCCCATTTTCTATGTATGGGCACAGGTAATGGGCAGTGGAAATGGAAATATGTTCTTATTAGGTGAAGGAACACAGCAGATTTATTGGGTGTCAGTCCCACTTCAAGCAGATAGGACCATTTGAAATCAGCATGACATATAGTTCACAATTATACTGGGTTTCTATGCTGTTTCTGCACCATTTCTCCTGTTGATTCATAGATGATAATCATTCTTTCTCAAAAGGGAGATGTAGGCTGAACTTTGAGGTCTCAGATGTTTCCATGTGTCTTGTTCCACTTTTGGAAAAGGTAATGTATACTAATGAGTAAAGACAATTAGATTCAAACACGCCACCCTAAAGTAAATATAAACAAGAACTCAAAGATCCGTTATTAGGCATAGATACTTAATTTATTTTGCAAGCTTTTGCTTCCAACGGGAAGCTTCGTCAGGCAGCGGAAAAATAAATAGATAGAATCAGACCATAAATGCAATTCAAATATGTCAAACAATCGAACAGGAGCTCAAGTGCTCACGAGCTCATAATGGTCATGTTGCTCGTGACGGGCGGGCTTGCTGTATACCTAGAATTCTGCTCCAAATCGGAGAGAGTTCCATCATGATGTCAGTGTTGCAGGATTCATGGTGCGTCAGGATTTCGATAGTTTCGCATACAGCCGTAGATCTTGGTCCATCATAACGGGTCTAACATGCGCAGATCAGACCAAATGGGTAAGGCTCTCAGGCTGGCAGCATCCCAAGCTAGAGCCGTGCTCAGTTTGATATTCCTCACATCACGCTGGTGTTCTTTTATACGGACCTTGAATGACCTCTTGGTCATACTGACGTAGACTTTTAGAGATGAGTCCGGGTATTGGAGAGGTACAGCTACATTCCCGCCTGATTCTCGACCTCCATATTACGACAGTCTGGGGTGAGCAGAGCAATGATAGTTTTCGGCGACTGAATTCCAACATCAAGGTTTAACTTTTTTAAGGAATTTTTGATGGCATAAGTAAGCCCAGGAATGTATGGGATGGACCCAACAAACTTTCTTCTGTGCATCAGACCAATTAGCGATCTTCTCTCATCTTTTCTAGCTGCTTTAGAGATGATTTGCTCAATATGGCCCATGCCGTATTCAGCGTTGTGTGCTAGGACTCGAAGGCTGTGCAGCTCATCTTCAAGATCATCAGAGGTAGACGTGAGGTCATAGGCTCTGCTCACTCGGTGTCTGAAGAGCGTGTATTTGTGCTCAAGAGGTCCCGCTGATCCAGGTAGGATAGGGTTTTGCACGTGAGAAGGTTTATAAAAAACTTTAGTGTGCGGTTCTCCTGTGGGGCTCCTTGATACTAGTACATCCAGGAACGGGTGGGTTCCGTGTACTTCATATTCGGCTGTGAAACATAAGTCATGATGGGCCGCATTCAGATCATTGAGAAACTTTTTTAAGGCTTCAAGTCCATGACTCCATATGAAAAAGATATCATCTGCGTAACAAAGCCATAATTTTAGGGATGGTCCTGGCGACTGCAGTAGTGTATTCTCCAAAGGTCATAGTACAGTTTCAGCTAACAAAGCGAAAAGAGCAGATACCATGGGGGCTCCTTTCGTTTGTCGATAAATTTTGGATTCGAAAGTGAAATAGTTTGAATCGTTAAGTAGGTCCAGAATATTGGCAACGGCGTTGATGGAAGCCTGCTGGAACAAACTGGAAGCTTCTAGTCATCTCTTTAGATTATCCATTGCTTTGGTTACAGAGATTGACAGGTATAAGGCTTCCACATCAAAACTTCCCATCACATCCTAGGTTGATAGCTTGAAACCTTTCAATCTATCAACAAAGTCTTCAGATTCTCAAGTGCAAAACCCTATCCTACCTGGATCAGTAGAACCTGTTGAGCACAAATACGCGCTCTTCAGACACCGAGCGAGCAGAGCCTATATGACCTTACAACTACCACTGACGATCTTGAAGATGAGCTGCACAGCCTTTGGGTCCTAGCACACAATGCTGGATACGACATGGGCCATACTGAGCAAATCATCTCTAAAGCAGCTAGAAAAGACGAGAGAAGATCGCTAATTGGTTTGACGCAGAGAAGAAAATTCGTTGGGTCCATCCCGTACATTCCTGGGCTTACTTATGCCATCAAAAATTCCTTAAAAAAGTTAAACCTTGACCTTGGAATTCAGTCGCCAAAAACTATCACTGTCCTACTCACACCAGACTGTTGTAATAGGGAGGTCGAAAATCAGGCGGGAGTGTATGCCGTACCTCTCCAATACCCGGACTCATCTCAGAAAGTCTAAATCGGTATGATTAAGAGGACATTCAAGGTTCGTATAAAAGAACACCAGCGTGATGTGAGGAATAGCAAACTGAGCTAGCTCAGGATGCTGAGCCTTACCTATTTGGTCTGATCTTCGAATGTTAGCCTCTTACGATGGACCAAGATTTACGGCTGTACGCAAAACTATCGAAATCCTGACGCACCATGAATCCTGCAACACTGACATCATGATGGAACTCTTTCCGATTTGGAGCAGAATTCTAGGCATACAGCGAGCGTGCCCGTCATGAGCAACATGACCATTATGAGCTCGTGAGCACTTGAGCTCCGGTTTGATTGTTTGACATATTTGAATTGCATTTATGTTCTGATTCTATCTATTTATTTTTCCGCTGCCTGATGAAGCTTACCGTTGGAAGTGAAAGCTTGCAAAATAAATTAAGTATCTACGCCTAATAACAGATCTTTGAGTTCTTGTTTATATATACTTTAAGGTAATGTATAGCTTATCAAATGCTGAGGTGAAGTGGCCTATTCATGCTTCAGTTTCAGGTAGATATTTCAGAAGTAAAATTTTATTTTCTGTAGATTTTGTTGCTGTAGTTTGAAAAGTTGAGTTCAGTACTTCCTTCACTGGTTACAATTATTACAAGGTAGTCTTCACTGAAGGTACAGTTATTACTAGATAGTCTTCACTGAAGGTACACTTATTACAAGATAGTCAGTTTCAGAAACATAACCATAATGCTACTGTTGGTCAGGAGGTGTATAATCTCAAACTCAGTCACATTAAATCTAGGTGGAATCCAGTATGTACATAAAGTGTGCCATCAATCCCAGAGTTATGCAGAAAGGCACATCTTTGGGCTTTGTGAGTAAACTTTCAGTTTTCTTCTGGGTACATCTTGAAACTGAGTTTAATGTGACTTTTTTCTGTCTCTAACCTTTTATAACTAGTGCTCTTTCCCAGGTGTATCCTTTATTTATTTATTTATTTTTTATTTTTATTTTTTTGCCTACTGCTTGTGCATAGTAGCTTGTTTGTAAAACTGAATGGTGCAGAATGCATGTAAAAGAATTATGAGAATTCATTCCTTGGGAGTTTTTAAAATTTATTCCATAGTTTTTAACTAAAAACTAAGGTCAAATTTCTCTTTTCTTTTTTTCTTTCTTTTTTTTTTTTTTTTTTTTTTTTTTTGTAAATGTTTTATCTAAACACTTGCTGTTTACTGCAAAAATTATTGCAGCTGAAATTCAATTCCTCCCACAATCTTTCCTGCATTTTGGGTATGATGCTGCTTGTGGTGATACAGATTTTTGTTATAAATTGTTAAGGTTTGTACATAGGTGTATCAGAAAGTAACCTGTTTATTTATAGCAGCATAATGAGAAGTGGGGATGGGGTTGCACATGCACAGCTGTGTAAAATGACACAGTAGCTTGCCAGTAGTCATGATGTTCACTGTCTACTGTTGATTCGTTTTGTGTATTGCACGATTTAAAATGAGTGCTATAATCAGACCTTGCCAACTGTAATTTGTGTGTAATTATTCATTTCTTCATGAAAAAACATAAGTGAGATTTGTAAACTACGCAAAGTTTACAGACCACATATTATCAGTGGAAAAGGTGCAAATTAGTGAAGTAGAATCTTTAAAAATGGGTGAATGAATGTTGTGATGAAGATTGAACCAGGCGGCCTTCTGTTGTGATGACTAATGAGCTTGTGCAGAAAGTGGAAGCAAAGGTTCAAGAAAATTGGTGCTTCACAATAACTCAGCTTTCACTTTATTTTCAGGAAATTTCATGTATTGTTGTCTTATGCGAAATTGTCAGAAGTTTTGTGCACCATGGGTTTTGAAAATGTTTACGGATGACTGCAAAAAAAAAAAAAAGGGAATGGCTGCAGCTCTCACTTTCCTGGTGAGAGAGATGAATTCCTTGATCATATTGTAACTGGAGATGAAACCTGGGTTTCCTGTGTCAATGTGTAAGCAAAATGACGATCTAAAGGCCTTGAGGCCACATTCATTCCCCGAATAAACGAAGAAAGTTCATGCAAACATTGCATACCCAAAAACTTGTGGCAGCTGTCTGTTGGGACTGAAAACAAGTGTTGCTTGCTCAGCTCATAGCAGAAGGAAACAAATACTTAATTACTTTGGAAGTGTATTGTGACACACACACACAGAGAGAAAAAAAGCCATTTAAAGCAGCAATGCTGACTTCCACCGTGGTTCTCCTGCATAACAACCTGTGACCTCATACAGCAGCTTACCTCACAAATTGCTAGGATATTTCAAATACGAATTATTTGATCACCCAATGTACAGCCCTGACCTTACTTCGAGTGAACAACTGGTTGGGTACATAGCACTTCTGTGACAACGAGGAGTTGAAAATGGATGTACTTCTGTCAATTTTGCTGTAGTAGTTCTGTGTTGTTTGTACACAGTCCTTGTTAGTTCTCTGTGGACTGTTTCTGTGGAAACAGGGCCTTCCAGGTGGATGTTGAGTACTTCTGTCACTTTTGCTGCAGTAGTTATGCACAGTTGTGGCTGAGTTCACAGGCAGCTCATTATTTTGAGGGAATTCAAAAGATTGTTCCCTGATGTGATTTTAGGCGGTGACTGTGTAGAAAAGTAGTTTATGTAAGTAGATTTTTTTGTATGTAATAATAACACTTTTCAATTACACTTCTGGTATTTTTTATTTCCACTGGAAATTACCTTTCAAACTGCCTCTATATAAGGGTCTTTGGCAAAATAAGCTCCTTGAAAAGAAAAATACCCAGAAACCAAGAAAGCCAACTTATTGGTTTTGCCAGGGAAGTAACCATTCACCCAAAACTCTTAAGACCCAAGATAGAACTGAGGAAAGAGAATGAAATAATAATAAAACAGGCTCTTGATTGAAACCCATAAGGTAAAAGAAGACAGGGAAGATCAAGAGAAACAAGGAACAGAACAGTGATGAAAGAAATAGCAAATATTAATAGAAACTGGAACCAAATAAAACCAGAAGCAAAAAATAGTCTGGTGGTGTAAGACCTATGCTCCCAGGTGGAGTGAAGAGAATTAAATAAGTAAGATAGACCTGAGGTACTGGATTATGTAGATCATTTCAAAAGTAATGAATATTTGAATTTTTTTTTTCTTACCCTGGCACCAAAGCATAAATGTGTTGCATCAAATAAAAGGAAAACAATCACAATTGAAACCAAAGTGGAAATAATAAAGAGATTGGAGAAAGGTGAAATGCCAATGAACATTGGAAAAGCATTAGACTACAGTCCATCAACGATAGGGACAATTTTAACAGACAAAGCAAAAATTATTGAGCATGTAAAAGGTTCTGTCCCGATGAAATCTACAATTATCACTAAGCAATGCAGTGGTTTAATTATTGAAATGGAAAAACAATTGATAGTTGGTTAAAGGATCAAAATCAACGTAATATGCCCGTTAGCCTTGCTTTAGTGCAAGAAAGGGCTCGAAGCATTTTCTGTGATTTAAAAGCTGCGCATGCAGCAAGTGAAGGCGAATATGAAAAAAGAATTTGTTACAAGTAGGGGTTGGAAGTGTTTCTTTAATATTTTTTTTATTCATTGAAAGGTTGTACTATATACTGAGGCAAGCATTTGATTAACTGACATTAGATACAAACCATACCTAACTATTCCAAACCTATGTACAAATTTGACTTAAAGACAGACTTAGGAATGAAACTCCTTTGTAACCTGGGGACTGGCTGTACACCAGTGCTGAGTTCGGGCTCAATTGTAAGAGCACAAGCCTGAAAACTATGTCTATAATAAAAAAATCTCCTCTTCCAGACTTCCTCCTCATCTTCCCCTGCTGCAATTAACCAAAGTTTTTCTCAACTGGGGAGTGGGAAATGATATCTATCTGTTTCTGTAGTATAGTCATACATTTTCTTTGACCACTTCATTTCTTCCTGGAATGCTTCAGGCGGCCAGACATCCAGAAAACTCGAGCAAGCATGCATCCAGAAAGTTCAGGTGGCTCTGCAGTCTATGCACATTGCTTAATAGAATTAGCAGGAAGCTGTTGCATGGAGGCAGAGGGCAAAAATTTTGTTGGGGTGCTATCTGTGCTATTGTGTGTTTATAATTCTTGAAGAAGCTTTTCCTACTCCACGGAAATCCACTAATGAGTGTCCTATGGCATTTGCTATCCAAACCCAGAATAATAATATAGGTTAGGAGTAGAAATTTGGACCCAAGTCTCCACTCCTAACCCAGACTTAGCTGCCAAAGAATTCTCTTTACTCACTTGAAAGTGTAAGAATATGCTAAATCGTTCGAAATCACATTTAAAATGAAAAGAATAAAATTATCTCTCCCTTAAAGCCCGAGCCCAAACTGCAGTAAATATTATGCAGCTTGATCCCAGTTCAGTCCCAGGCTCGACTTTGGGCTCTGGCTTGGCCCATCTCAGCACTGCTGTACAGTAAATATTATGCAGCTTGAGCCCAGTTCAGGCCTAGGCTCAACTTCGTGCTTTTGGTCTTGGGCTTGGCTCGTCTCAGCACTGCTGTACACTGTACTCACATCAGAGCTGGCTCAAGCTGGTAAGCAAGTCATTGGGGCACTCTTTCTAGGGGGATAGCTTTGAAAACATAACTATCGTAAAAATTTTAACGTTGAATAGACTATGTGGGGGAAAAAATTCTGGGGCTCCTATATCCTTATTCCATTTTATAGCTAAGAACAAGGAGTGGTCCTTACCCACAAGCAGTATTGACCAATTTATCCTGCTTCCCTCTTTGTTTACTTGCTATCCATGCTTTGTTGCATCTCTCAACACATCGTCTTTTTCCGTCACTTCTTTTTTTGAAGAAATGAAATACAATATTTATTTACCTGAAGCCCCCCCCCCCCCCACACACACACACACAGTGCAGTATTTCCCATTAAACAAAGTAAGCAGCTTGCTTGGAGTGACCGTTAATGGTGGAATGGAATGCTGCACTCTAAAAATATTTATGAAGCACTGTTCCTTTTTGCATGAATAAAATGTAGAGAACATTGAGAAATTACTTGCATATTTTTATCTCTGTGTTCTGAGTAGAGAGAAGCATCAGGAGCAACACTTTAGCTAGGCGAATCTGCTCCACACAATTTTATCAGGGAGACAGTTCCTGTCGAATCCTTTTTTTAACATGAATGAAATCACCATTTACGTCTTGTGACAGTTTCTATTAGTAAGTGCTTGAAAGATACTAAAACACCTTATGTCTAAATTTTTAAAAGTGGAATGAGGCATAACAGCCAAATGCATGTCAGTATGCTACCTAAATTTGAAAATATTATGCAAATTTTCTACAGCAAAAATTTTTGGAAAGGGACGACGAAGTGGCACTTTGCATTAGGGTGTAATCATGTCATGAGCCGGTGCTGACTGTGCTGGTCGTTTTATATTATGAATATTCCATCCTGTTAATAAATAAGATGGACGCTTCATAATAGAAATCCAAATTTTAAAGAAAATTTCAGTATAGAATTTGAAAACTTAGACACCAGCTAAAATATTTCAGGTGCCATGGCAACTGGATGCCTTGAATTTGTCTACCTGTTTCTAATATTTTGTTCAATTGTTTGACTGATGTAATTGGACCTTCAATGTAAGTTTTCCCCATAAGTTCAAGCAGCAGACATCTCAAACTGTTCTGCTGTGTTCTCTTTGACTTTACAAGAATTGTTCGTCCCAGTTATACAGATTGTTAAGTGAGTGGATTGATGTTTAAACTCACACAAAATCTTGACTGTAACATAGTTACTACATTTGTCACAGTACTCGCCAAACACTTTGATTTTTCTTGGACTTTTGTGATTGCAACTCGTACAAGATATCTTAGCGCCATTATACTTGAGTAGAAAGTGTTACTTTTATCCAGAAAAAATATTAAGGAATGATTTTTCATGATTCTTTTATTAAACTCTGGAATATTGCTGTGCTTTAATATGGCATGTGGTGTATGTTATGAGTCAGCTTTCCACATTTCTCTTCCTGTTATTATTAATACCTTACTTGTTTTATTATAGTGCCTGAAAATGCTAACCAGAAAGCATGAACATGGATCTTTGGTGTTTCGAGGACTGCATGCTGTGTTTTTATTTCCAACTTAGTAACTTTAGCACTGAGCAAGATTGTTTGCTCATAGAAATGTCTTCCATAAAATTATGTTGGTAAACATCCTTGTTTCCCTTGCTACTTGAAAAGACCAATATTTTAAACATATGAGATCTAAGGAATATAGTTATGAACCAACTTCCTGTAATCTCACTATATGGTATGCAAGATTCAGAAGCCCAGAAAACATATAATATCCAAGGAATTCTATGGCACAATGAAACTACATGGAGAATATCAAGATGCAAGTGAGTTTAAAATTTTGATGTTTGTCATCAGAATCTGTAGAGAATCTTACCTGTTTTCTGTGGAATTCAAAAATTTGCAGAATAATTATGTTTTGGCACAATTATACAAATGCAATCCTTTAAATATTGGCATCAGATTTTGTATCTTATATAGCATTTTTAGTCCCATTTTCTTTTTACTTGTATTAAAATTCTTATTTGCAATCTTATAAAAAAAATTGTCATCTTTGAGTAAATTATACTCAGCTTACACCAAATAATTATTCTTTAGCACTCAGTTTTGCATATTTGCTCCTAGATTAAAAACTAATACCAGAAAAAAAAAATCCCGACACCCACCAGACCCACATGAGTTACTATTTTGATGAACCCTTTTAATTTTATTGTATTGATTATTATACTTCAGAGTTTCTTTTGGAAAATACAGGAAATTACTGTTATTTTTTTCATCACCTTTGTATGAGTGTTTTTCAAAATGGCTCTGCCATGATTAATAAAGCACAATGAACAGAGGGCAGACACATCAAAGTAGAAAGGTTACAATTTCTTTAGTTGGTTAACACATTGTTAAAGCCACTCATAAAATACCTTTTTTCACATGATTAAGACTAGATTTATGATACAATCACTATGCACTTTTTTAAAAAAAGTGATTTTAGAAAGTGTCTAAAAATTGTGTCCCTTTTAAATCTAAAACATGAGGTTAAGTAATACAGAACTGAGCTGCCATCTGCCAGGGTGACCTTCTGGGCTGTGATTCGTATGTGTTACAATGTAAGAAATATTAATGTAGGAGCAAAAACAAACTATAAGTACTTACTGTTAAAACCAACAGAATATGAATACTGATTATTCACAGCAGTCAGATTCTAAATACTATAATTGTTTGTAGTCCGTATTGATCATTGTTGTAGATAGAAGGTGTGCAGTAACTCTTGGTTTAAAAAAAGAACTCATTTGCGTCATGTAGAAAAAAAAAAGTAAATTCACATTATTTAAAAAAATAAGTTATATTCTTTGAAGAAGAAAATACGACACAATGAATTTTCTTGAAATATTGTGAATTTCTGCACACTTAAAACTTGAAAGAATCACCGTTTATGTTCATTGTGGAGCAGGCTTTACAACTAGGCAGAGATGCCAACATCTGAAGGAAGTCATCAGTAGCCCATATGCGCAGCGCACGTAGTTCTTCCGTAGTAACGTCAAGTCAAGTCAAGTTCCCACATTAAAATTTGCAGGGTAGCATGCGTATTTCCCAGAATATACTGCTACATTTTTAGCAATATATTGATCTCGATCAGGGACAATACTTGGATAAATTTTGTAACATATTTAGGTCCCCTTAAAATGGGGGAAAAATACATACCATTTCAACTCCACCTTTTAATAAATATGTTATGTCATAAGTGTGTGATGCCACACACTTATGGTTATTCCTCCTGTTTTTTAGAGTGAAAATGCCGACCGCAATCGTCTTTTCCACCATGTGCGATTGAAAAATCAAAACCCATGGTTTTCGGATACCCGAGACGATTTTAGACACGGAAATTTTTGCAAATAACTCTCCTTGAATTTTTGACCACTTTTTTGCGTTTTAGATTCGAGAATATTAGTAGACAGGTGGCCTTTTACCCGACGCTATTGCAAGTAAATTCGTACACGACAAACACAATGGGAGCAAAGAAAGAACAATTAACTTTGAAAAATTTGATAGCTTTATTATGCGGATAAATAGAAAATTAGCATTAAATGCTTCTGATACAAAAAAACTAATCAAAAAGGTATTTTAAATTGCATAAATCAATCAATTCTGGAAAAAAAAAGGATAAAATAAAAAGGCAATGCAAATAAAATAAATAAAAATCCATGCAACGTCTCATTAACACAATAGAAGTTTTCTGCTAAGATGCGGGGAAGTAAAATGTCACAACTTAAAACTCAAGTAATGAAAACAAATTCATCAAAAAAAAAAAAAAAGAAAAAAAGAATTAAAACTGAAATTAAAAGATTCCCAACAAAGAATGATCTGGGGAAAACAATCTTTAAAACAAGCTATTAAGAAGAAAGAAAGTTCTTGTGAATCTGACAAGATAAAATAAAACATCCCTTTACTTAGCAGAACATTTTTACCAGAGGAAAAAAAAAAGAACTGCACTTCGCAAATCTGTCAAAGTAACATAAATAATTAAGCTCTCTGCCGACAGCGAGGAGCGTGGGAAAATAGGTCACGACTGACGCACACACCCAGCAGCTAAGAAACGTCTCACCGCAGCAGCAGTGAGCAGCTACTGCTGCTAGACGTTTTCTTTGGCTGGTTGCCAAAGACACATGGAGAGACTTTCTCTTGCTCTGGGCAGAAATACTGCACGTGAAGAACAAACTCCCGGGGAGGTAACATAAAACAGGCAACAACAGCGTCCACACATCCAGGTAGCTTAGTTATGTGCTCTGCCGGAAAAAACAAACATTCAGGATTTCTTTGATCCACAATTGTTTCCTTCAATCTGATGACTATTTGCTCAGAGCAGTTTTTTTTTTCTGATACCCCGCCCGCCCCTTATTTTGGTGAAACAAATATGCAATAGCAATTAACTATTTAAATTACATTTTAGCAAAAAAAAAAAAAAAAGATGATTCACGGAAACACGCGGCCGCTGCAAACATGGAAATTCCAACGAATAATATTCCTTGTACTGCTGCAATTTTTTTTTTTTCACACCACTGGAACTGGAAGCCACTGAAGCATGCTTCATAACTACAGCAATTCACGTCACACCACAACTAATCAACTTAACAACAAAAACAGAAAACGTGGAATCGACTGTAGTCTACCTCCATCCTCTGACAACTTACGTTAGTTCAGGACGCGGTTAAGGTTTTCCCGAAGTTAACAGACGTCGTGCATTACGAACGCCTTTCCGCGGCAAGCCAGGTACATGATCATACAGAAAAACTCCGCTGCAACATTTCTGCTTGCTTATCGGCCAGCCAAACATGCTTGCTGTGTGATGGCTTCATGACCTTACCGCAAAAAACACTACATTTGACTATGCTTGACTTTTTTTTCAAATAATTAAAAAAAAAAAAAAGTTTTCCGGAAAAATCCGTAGTTTTTCACACCTTCTCCGTAAGTCCGTAGTTTGAACATGATATCCATAGAAACTACGGAGGATCCATAGTACTTGGCATCTCCTGACTAGGTAGCAATAACATAAAAACAGTTATTTACATTTCTTATAGCATCCAACAAAAAATGCAGGATCAAGAACAAGTCATGGAAATGAAATCAGGTTAGTCTTTTAGAACATTATGACAAGTGAACACACACCACCACCATTAACAAGAAATAAAACAGCCCTAACAAAAGAAGGATGTGGCCTTTCAGAAAATGCTTTTTGTTTCTGCTGCTGCTGTGATGCCATGTCTAAAAAAAAAAAAATGTTTAATGGCAAAGTAAGGCAAACTTTAACAATCATCCATGTAACATCCCTCAGAAAATTTTTAAATTACATCGCCCTGGAGCAGGAATCAAACCCGCATCCCCGATTTTTGTATGAGTATGCTACCTGTTACACCACCCAGAACAATGGCATTCCAAGCAACTGAATCTAGCAACTGTAGCTTAGGAAGCTGAACCTACTTCAAATTTGCATTAGTCCAAGCAATCTTATGCTTCCTCATAGTGTTGATTTGGCCCTTTTCCAATCGGGAAACGGATATAGATCTGAAATTGTCAATACTAAAGATATTTCAATGAAGAAAGAAATATTCCTTGTCAAAAAACTCTTGGGACACCAATGCTTTTTATACAATACTGCATTTATGGCAAAATCAATAAGAAGTTGGCTTACCTTCGGACACAGTTACATTGTGCAATCTCCATGGCACACTTTCTATGAGATTCTAATAAGCAGTTGCAGGTATATTGTTACATTCCTCTCGCAAAACTGTGGTCAGTACAGACACAAAAGTTGGATGTGTCATTGTAGCCTGAATCCGACATTCAAGTTCATCCTAAAGGGCCTCTATAGGATTGAAGTAGGGGTTTTGAGCTGGCCATTCCAAATTCTGTACATCCATATCCTCAAACCATGTCGAAACGAAGTGTGCATTTGCACAGTTTGCTGTCTTATTGAAACAACAGTGGTCCATTTTCATAAAACTGGTAAAGTGTAGGCAGTGTGGCGTTGTCTAGAATGTCCCGGTACTTCATGGCATTCACGTTTCCATCCATAACCACCAACGGTCTGTGTCCATACCATGAGAAACATCCCTAAAGACCATGATGTTTCCAACCACCAAATTTAACAGTTGGGACGACACATTCTGGCAGATACCATTCACCTGGCATACGCCACACCCAGCAATGACCATAGGATTTTAAAATGGTGTAGCATGATTCGTCACTCCATAACACTCGTTTCAAGTGGTCTAAAATCCATGGACGATGCCCTTTGCATAAGGTGAGTTTCTCGCTCGCATTCTTAATGAGTTATTAACGGCTTGTATGCAGCAGCTCAGCGATGGAAATTTAACTTAATCAGTTCCTTACAAATTGTCTTAGTGCACACACGCACCTCTGTTGAATCCTGAAATTCTTTGATTTGTGAAGAGGAATGATGTTACCCCATGGACGACACGTTTCACAGTTCTCTTGTCCCCTTTTGTCAATTTACTTGGCCTTATGTCCCTCAGATTTCCATTTACTGTAATTTTCGTCGTTTAATCCGCGAATTATCTGCTAAAAAAGTTTCAAATATAGGTTCTGCAGATAATATGGCAATTTAAAAATAAATAAATTTACGACCCTTCGATTTTTAAAAAAATCTGCTGCGTAATTGTATAGGGGAGGAAGAATACTTGGAAAAAAAACTCCCTCAGAAGAATTTTCCTCAGTTCAGGAGTTTGCACGGAGCGGGGAGGAGGAATGTAATGAAAGATCGGGAAAGTTGTGGGGAGGGACGGCAGGGGTCATTTTGTATTGTTGAGAAGGACAGCTCTGACTGTTTTTGGCAAAAAGCCAAAGAAGTACGCACAGTGCTTGCTGCACGAACCTATGCTTTCCTCCTTTCGGATCTCATGTGCGCTGCCTTCTGTTTAGTTCATCTTTTGCCGTTTTGACCAACGTAGTTGCTGCTATTTTCCTTCATTGCTATTCATGTCTTTGAAAAGGAAACATTTCAGTTACATTGCCGAATTTAAACTTAAAAGTGGTGGACACGATCGAGAATATGATCGTGTCACTGCGCGATAGTTTTGAGGTCAGAACACAATCGTGCAGTAACACGCGGAAAGCCTCTGTGCCGTGGTATAAAACGTAAACCAATCCATCGGTAAATTCCGCGGGAGAATTCAGGGGTTTTTTTATTGGCCCATGTACAAGCCGATCCACCAACTCTGTACCTCCAAAAACTTTCAACTTATACGCGAGTACGTACAGTATTTCCATGACTTGTTCTGTGTGAGCCTTTCGTCATTGGCAAGGTGTAATGCAATGCTCTGGAGCTGCATTGGCGTGATATATGGATGCCACACCCTTTATCTGTCCGGAGATGAAAATATTAAAAAAAAGTAACCTTTAAAAATGAATTTCTTAATTTAATATTTTTTTTTTTTTTTTTCTTCTCTTACTTCTTCGGACTCCTCGGTCAACATGTGACCAACTTTTCTGTCTGAAATTCCGGTTCAACATTTATGATGTGCAGATTTATGGCAACTTTTCCCCCTGAATGTCACAGTCTGCGGATTATATGAAAGAAATGTGTTTTTATGTGAATTTCACGGTTCATGCGGATTATACGCTGGTGCGGATAATACGACGAAAATTATGGTACTAGTAACATCTTGAACAGTTGGCTAT
The DNA here is from genome assembly GCA_039090855.1 of Macrothele yani. Taxonomy (NCBI): domain Eukaryota; kingdom Metazoa; phylum Arthropoda; class Arachnida; order Araneae; family Macrothelidae; genus Macrothele; species Macrothele yani. The sequence goes on from CM077011.1 coordinate 156,315,526, forward strand.
GGGTGTAATAATTGTTCTGCAATCGCATGCATGGACAGGTAGCTGATGTGGTACCCTATAATAACACCTTGTTGGAAGTCAGTAAGCTCAACACGCATGGCCATGTCTTATGAGTAGACGATGTATGACGTCTAAGGAGCTTACCCATAGTTTTAAAGGAAATCTGGTACACATGATCTATTGATATGTTCCATTTTGGCTGTGGAAGGGGGTGTCTGAAGACTTTTTGCCACATAGGGTACATGGGAAATTCTAGAATATTCACAGCAATCAGATTATAAATACTGAAGTTGCATCAGTATTCATTATCTGATTGCTATGATCATTCTAGTGAATTTCCCTTGTACGTATATATGAGGAATATGTCTTCCTTCAATGACATACCCACATAGTAGCACAAAAATTTGTTTTCAGTAAATCACAAACGTAAGTACTAAAAGTAACGCTAAACAAGAGGAATTATAAAATTGAGGTGAACAACTTTCATATCTTCCACACAGTTTGGTATAGAAGTAGAACCTTCAGATTTTTATGTTTTACGTTGTTCTAAATAATGCATAGATTCCACTAATCCAAGATCTTACTAATTTGCATGTTAGCATGCATGCACACACATGTCCAAGGTTATTTGTAAAATACAAGGTGTTTTCAAAAAGTCTTGCCAAAATTTGGGGACATATTCAACTGTATATGGTAATGAAAGAAGTTTTTATTTTAGTTACTAATGTTACAACATCTTAGTAAATTTTTATTTTAGTTATTACAACATCTTAGTAAGTTTTGATATTCTTATTACAGCATGATGTAAGTAATTGATGAGAACAATTATTCTTCATCTGAGCAAGTATTCAAAATTGCCTCCCTGAGCAGCAATGAATGCCTCACGGTGCCTTTGCATCGACTGTCTAGCACTTTGTAAAAGTGTCAGTGTCCTGAATTCTCTGACTACCATCCATAATTCATTCTTGGAGAGCTTGTGTGTTTAGGAACCCAGTAGCATAAACTTCAACTTCAAGATGTTCCCATAAGAAATCTAGTGGATTCAAATCTGGAGAGCATGCAGCCCAATATAGTTGTCTTGGTCCACCCCTACCAATACAATAAGCAGGATAGGTATGATTGTCATGTACTCCACCATCAAGGATAAAATGTGCTGGAGCTCCATCATGCGATGGCATGTTGCTAAGTGCACATCTCTAGGCAATGCAGTTCCACCTCCAAAGAATTCTGGTTTTACTTGTTAATTAAGTGTTGGTGGCAGGAAAATGGACTGTTCATGTACATTGTACTTCTGTATCATGTACTATGCCTGGAGACATAAAGATTATTTAAATTTACCCAGAAGCATACTTTTTGACAGATTTCTTTACTTGGTTTCACAAGACTCAGTTCCGTAAGGGCTTGAAGATCACTGAAGTGATCTTCTAAAGCATAAGTCTTGTTTTAAGTTTGGAAAAAATCATTGTTCAACAGTGGCACAAACTCGTTTCAGTGATTTGTGCTCTTGTTGAAGGCCAACATTTTATCATATCAAAACATGCTGTGCTTTTTCTTTTTCAACTTAATTTGTTATTGTTATTGAAAAATTCATCATCATATTGACAAAGTACTGGCCACTGTTTTAATAAATATGTAAGCTGCCAATGTGCATCTGAAGGTATTTAATATTTTTCAATTTATTTAACCCTTCTGTTTAGGTGAGGAGAGAATTTTATGACGGCATTAATGGTGTTCTCCTCGTATATGATACTGGCAACCGTTTCAGTTTTGACTCTCTAAACCTTTGGCTAAATGAACTGAAGAGACATCTTTTGGATACATCTGCCTGGGATTCAACTGTTTTCATTGTCTGTGGTAATAAGGTTAGAAACAAAATATCTTCCATGTGTTTGCACACATTAATAGCTTTGAAAACTATTACTCCTAAAGTTAACAGTTTGAAGTACAATGGTGGGACAAGAAGTCTTGTACAGTGTTTTTTATTTGACATACTGCATTGTCATAAGCATTTCAGAATACTTGAACAAATGATTATTTCCTGGTATATGACAGCATTCATTTCCTGTGCTGTTATGATATTCCACACCACTGCCTGCCTGTGCTGTCCGTGACCATGTTAGAACAATTGGAATAGTATGTCTGGAGTATACGATCATGAGAGATGCACATTTTGTCATGTTTATGGCGCTTCTCATCAAAAATTCATTTGTTTGTGAATCCTAAAATGTTCATAAAATTAACATGTATCAAATGCATTATAAATATCTCCAAATTATGGGGAGTTTCTAAGGAATAAAAGGAAATAATATGTCAAATTTTTGGGTAAAATTTGACTTATTATTTCGTTTTATTCCTTAGAAAAAACCATTATATGTAGATATTTATAATGCATTAAGTGTAGGAATAGCCACATCATCAATTATTACCATGTATCAAGCAAAAAATTTGTGACAGATTTTTTGAAAATTTCAGTTCATAGTTCTGATATGATAAGTGTTTACCAGATTTTTTTAAAAAATAATTTGTGTACATGTGGTGAGCACCAAAAGAGTGAAAACTTCACTTAATGCCATATTACAATTCACTAAATCTTTTCTTAAAATTTTTATATTTATTTGTTTTCCAAAAGCAGTTGAGCAATGTTATTTCAAAGTACACCAGACCGTGTGAGGGCTGCATTAACCAAATTTTCGCATTATGTTTGACGATTGAAAAGTATCTGTCTGTTGGTAAGAAAGTTTTTGCTGCCTTCATAAATTTAGAGAAAGCTTATGATCAAGTAAATAGGACTCTTCTGTGGAATGTATTGAATAAATAGGGTATCACTCGGAATCTCCTCAACAGTGTGAAAGCCACGTATGCTGACGGTAGAGCACGTGTACGAGTAAATGGTGTTGTATCGAAATGGTTTTCTATTGGAGCAAGAGTCAGACAGGGCTGTGTAATGTAACCATGCCTGTTTAATATATTTATGGATGCATGCATGCATGATGCCAAAGTGGACAATACTGGTTTATGTCTTGGTAATGTCCATGTGTGCAGATTGCTGTATGCTGACGACACACACAGTCCTGTTGGTAGAGAGCAAAAGCGAGTTGCACAGCATGCTGGCCCAGATGTACGAAGTTTGTATTAATTTCAAACTGAGTATAAATAAAAGAAAAACCAAAGTTATGGTTTTTAGCGAGGAACTGTTAGCACTGAATGCAGGATAAGTCTAAATGGTATCGTTATTGATCAGGTAAACAAGTTTGTATATTTGGGAAGCATGTTTGACAAAGAGACCAAATTAGATGGTGAAATTAGTAGGCAAGTGAACTCTTCATTGAAAGTCATAATGGTTTTGGGAGGATTTTGCAGGAATGATGGGTTCTCAAGAAAGTCCTAAATGGCTGTATATGAAAGTGTAATTGTTGCTACTCTGATGTATGGCAGTGAAACCTGGATTCTGCAGAAAAGATGTAAGAATCATTTGTGTGCTGGGGAGATGCATTACTTATGGGGGTGGGGTTATAGTAAGACACGCTCTGATCGTGTGAGGAATGAATATGTGTTGCAGATGTGTAATGTGAGGCAAAATGTTGTTAGTAAGGTGGAGACTGATATACTTAGGTGGTTTGGCCATGTTGAACAAATGAGTGATGAGATGCTGACTAAGAGAATTTATTCAGCCCAAGTGGCAGGACAAAAAGGTAGAGGAAGGCCAAGGAAATCATGGGAGGACCAGATTGAGGAATATCTGCAATTCATACATGAGATTCTTCCGCGGAATTCCGCACTTTTTTGTCATCATTTGGGTTATTCTCAAGATCGATGCAAAACCGAAGAGAAATTTTGGAAGATTAGTTGGGGGTGGGGGTTGTCGTTTTTTCATCTGGGAATGATTATTTTGTTTCTCAAAACGCTCGTAAACGGAAGTTAAACAGTGAAAAATATTCTCGTAATCGTGATTTCTTATGCACAGTATTATTGTTAAATATAATTTTATTCCATAAATATTTGCATTTCAGCTTTAAAATGGAAGAAAAATTCCGAAAACGGAAGTTGGCACGAAAATTTCCCTGTGATCTTCAGGCGCAAGATTTTGCTGTAGATTCGAAGAATTCCGCCACTTCCATCGTCATTTCGATGGTTCTCGAGATCGATGCAGAACTGAACAGAAATTTGGGAGGGATTAATGGTGGGGTTGTTTTCCGTCAGTGGGCGGAATTCTGACTTTTAAAACTTTCGGAAACAGAAGTTAGATGGAGTGAAGGTTTCTCCTGTAATCGTAATCCTTTTTTCTCGCAATGTTTCTTCTACAAGGTAGTGCTAAATGTAATTTTATTCCATAAATATTTGTTTTGCAGCTTCAAAATGGAGGAAAACTTTCCTAAAACGGAAGTTAGACGGAGGGTACAATTCGCAGGTAGTCGCAATTTTATTTCTCCACGATGTTACATTTATCCTGTGTTGCTGTTAAACATTAAAAAAAAAAAATCATGTTTTGAATACAGTGATGTGCTCCACCTTAATATTTACATAACAAATTTCAGAGAACAATTTTGTCTTGCTCACGGCTCGTTATATTCACACTGTTTTGCAGCACATTCTTATTTTTCACTGCAGTTAAAAAGTTCAGCTTTTTTTCATTGTCAGTCTCATGTATGCTGCATGAGAAAAAGATAATGAGTATGAAGTACAAAAGGTCTTGTGTGTGATGAATGTCAGTGAAGTTCAAGCTGTGTGCCAAGATCGCTGTAATTGGAGATGCTTGATTCAGCAACAGTGAATTCTTTCGGCGAGGAGCTAACCTCTGAATATCAGAGAACAGCTTAGTGATATGTATGTACCAGACTGTGTACACTCAAGAAACACTTGTAGCATAGCAAATCTGTTTGTTTACTGCTGTACTACACATATAGATTTTCCAAGCTTTCACTCTCTGCTGAGATACTTTTTCAAGGCAATAGGCATTTGTCTATCTATTGCCTTGAAAAAGCCTCCCAGTGAAGAGCAGAAGCTTGGTGAACCTATATACATTTTACACCAGTTAATAAACAGATATTACTATGCTATAAGCACCTTTTTACTGTGCACAATCTGGTGTACTTTGAACTTACATATTGTTTGTCAGTTGTGTTTGGGCTGAGAAAATTCTGGAAGTCAATGCGGAATTAGAAACAGATATGCTCAGTGACAGTAGCGATGCAGAGATCAGATTTTAGACTGCTTAATGTTTATTTACAGAAAACTGAGCTAAGTCCACGAGTGAAAATCTCTAGATTTAAAACAATAAATGCAACTGATTCCGATGCGAAAACCTTCCGTACCATCACCTGCTAGCATTTCCATGACAACATGAATTAGCTGATAGAGGGGAATGGGCCATTGCTTTGGGAAATGGTTTGCTTAGAATAGAGAAGACTTAGACTATCTCAGACATTTGCATACTCCCGCCCATAAGAGTGTTTCGTGACAGTTGTTTCAGTTTTTGTGAAGTGTCAATGAATTAAAATCAGAGATATTATATATTAAATTCGTGGCTTTGTTGGATTCAAACTGTTTTGATAAATTTTGTGAAAGCTTCCTTTAACATCTACTGTCAGAACTTTAAAGAACTCTGCTTCAAATTTTGATACAGCTTGACTAAAAAATTAACTGAAGGTGTTTTATTCCCTTGATGAATACAAAAACAAATAAGTAAGAGACATTACGTGTTACATAAAGTTAAATAAATTTTACATAGTGTTTAGTGAGGTGTACAAATTAGCAGACCTCATATTAAGCGTTCCATCAACAACTGCAACTGCTGAAAGAAGTTTTTCAGCATTAAAAAGAATCAAGATATATCTTAGAGCCACACAAGGACATGCACATTCGAAAAACTTGGCTGTTTTGTCAGTAGAGAAAAACATTATTTTTAAATATGAAAAAGTACTCGGAAGAAACATTTTATGAAAATTTAACATTCTTAAGTTCACACATAAAGAAAGAAGAATGGAGTTCATGCACAAATAAAGTATTCAGAAGAATGGAGTTCATGCACAAATAAGTGTTCAAATCCTAATCCTCATAATTATTTGGTATCATGTTAGCAATGGCATGTACCTAAAATTTAGAAAAAAAAATACTTCTATTATTACTTAACAATTAAAAATTAAACTTCGCAATTAAAAAAAACAGTACTAGGGGGAGGGGGATAGCCCAGGTCTTGGACCCAATACGCCACTGGTTGGAAGGAATATAATATCATTCTTTGATAATATGATCCATAGTGATATGGGTGAAGGACAATCTGACTGATAAATGATAGTGATTGTAACTGGCACGTGCCTGAATTTAAGTCGCTAGATGCTATGTGGGAGGCGGTCGTTTCTGACAGGTGTTCAAGCCCCCATCCTGCCGGCCATCTAGTCTGCAGTTTTTCCACAGACTCCCCGTGTTGGGGATGTGAATGCGTAGATGGTTCCCTCTAAAGCCAGCCCCAGACACGCTTTGTCCCTGGACCGCCTTTCCCAGAATGCCTGGGTTTACCAGGTGAGTGTCAATGTGCTAGTAGTAAAACAATACAAGACGAATGAAATCTGCTGCCCGATAGCAGCAGGCTCCTACGGGGATATTACCCTTGGTTGCTGATGGTGATGATGATGATGTGCCTGAATCCAAAACACTTCAAGATAATTTGGCCACCTTGCACTAACAGCTGTTCTTTACCTGATATGAAACAATCAATCTCAATTTTAAAATGTCATGAGATTTTGGTCACATGGCACTATCCTAATAGAAGGCAATGGGCATAGTTTTCTTCTAACTATAACCGTAAATCACTTATTATTTTGTACATCCACAAAATGTTTACCATGTATGGGTCAACTTCACAATTTTAGGTCAGAAATGTAGTCCTTAAAACTTGACCTATAACATGACTATGCTAAGGTGACTCAAAAGCTCGTCCCATTTGGAGCTACACATAACATTGAGCCTCCATTCCTGTGGGAAAAGAATGCCAGTGTCGACTGGGTACCATGATGACGTGGAACATGTGAGCCTGAGGATATGCATTTGGCACAGAGCCACATTGCATTTTACGTGGACCCTACACATTCAATAATAATGTCATTACTGCACTTTATTATGACACCATCATTACCCCATCATTATTTTCACACCTTGTACACTCATTATTATGCGTCATGACTTTGCTTTAGTACCAGTCGAGTAGACACGGAGAGTACAGAGATTTTGTATGCATCCAAGAATGGATGCGCAAAAAAAAAAAACAAAAAAAAAACATGTTTAGCTAAGCACACCAGACAAAAATTACTGAAAGCTCATTTTATTGGTTAATATTGGGTTACATCACCACTAGCTCGAAGCACAGCCTTGATTTTTTTTAGCATGCTGTCAATATGGGAGAGGATGGCATTAATGTCCAGTTTGCCCCACGCCGTGAACAACTGGTCACGCAGAGCAGTCAAATTGGGAGGGTGTTGTTGTCTCTTCTTAACGACCCGTTCAAGCATGTCCCAAATTTTCTCTATAACATTGCGATCAGGCGAATTGGCAGGCCAGGTGAGATGTGGGACGTCGACTTCATGTTCTGCAAACCAATCTTGCACAATGGCAGCTCGGTGGACCGTGCAGCTGTCATCTTGATAATGTGGATCTGGAATGGCGACATCTTGGAGGAACTGGAAATATGGCAACACCTCGTTATCCAACAGTATCACGTGGTCCACCACTTTCCGCTTTCATGCCATTAGACACGTGAACTAAGGGACCCACCCCAGCACTGGATATACACTCCCAAAACATGACACTTCCACCCACCCCCCACCCCCTTGTGTACAGCCCTTTGCACACACTCTGCGTTGAAGACTTCTCCAGCCTTCCGCATGACCCTGGATCGACCATCATTGGAATACAGGCAGAACCTGGATTCGTCCGACCAGATGATGCATCGCCACTGTTCTGTGGTCCAGTGTCGGTGTTCCCTCGCCCATTCCAGCTGCTTTTTCTTGTGTATGGCAGACAGCTTGGGGCGTACCCTAGGTACACGACTGAATATTCCTACACCATGCAGTTCTCATCGAAGCGTTTGTTCGGAAACGGGCTGACTGGGTCCTGCATTGTACTCTTGCAGAAATTCCTGCCGGGTTTGGAACTGTTCTGTGGTTGATAATCGCCCCAAACGTCGATGATCACGGTTGCTCATGATGGTGTTTTTCTACCACAGCTGCTCCGAAGGGAATTGTCTCTGGCTGTCTATTTCTATGTTAAATGAACACTACTGACTGTGGACTTGGACACGCCAACGAACTCTGCCACCTCCCTCAGCAAATGACCATGTTCACAACCAAAGACGATAGCTCCTTTTTGCCACTCTGTTACGTCACCTTTTCTACCCATGGTACTACCTGTAAGCAACAATAAAACTGATTAGGCATGCACGTCTTACAAGACTGAAAAAGTAAAAAGTAACATGCAATACTTTCCATTCCATTATCATCATCATCATCAACCATTATCAATCCACTGCTGGACGAAGGTCTCCCCAAGTTTCCTCCACAACGGTCTGTCTTGTGACAGTCTCCTCCATGTCACTCCCGCATATTTTCGAATTTCATCCACCCATCTCCCATGTGGTCTTCTTCTGGGTCTTTTCCTGTCCCTTGGAATCCAATCTAAAATTTTGGCTGTCCATCGATGGTCTGTCCTTCTGGCAGTATGTCCAGCTCATTGCCATTTCAGGGATTTAACTCTGATCATGATGTCTTCCACTCTCGTCATTTTTCGGATCCACGAGTTCCTCTTCTTATCTCTCCTGGTTACACCAAGAATGCACCTCTCCACGCTTCTTTGAGTTGTCTGCAGCCTATGTATGTCTCTTTTTAGTTAAGGTCCACGTCTCTGCACCATACGTAAGCACTGGAAGGATGCATTGATCAAACACTTTTCTTTTAAGACATAATGGCATATTGCTCTTAAAAATTATGCTGTTTCTTCCAAAAGCTCTCCAGGCAAGTTTTGTACGCTGATTAATTTCTTCATCAATGTGACCTTCACTTGATATCTGCTGTCCAAGATAAACGTACGTGTCTGTCATCTCCAGTTTTTCTCCATCAATCGATAAATCTTCATTTCTTGTAAAAGCATTGAACATCACTTTTGTCTTCTGAAAGTTCATTTTTAATCCCACTTCTTTACTCTTGTCAGCAAGTTCCTGGATCATACTCTGCAGCTCTGGTGGGGTAGTTGCAAAAATGACTACGTCATCAGCAAAACGAAGGTGGGTTAGATAATCTCCATTAATCTTAATCCCTTTGTTTTCCCAGCTCAGCGACTGAAAAACACCCTCCAATGTGGCATTAAAGAGCTTCGGAGATATGGTGTCACCTTGTCTCACACCCTTTTCAATTTTTATGGGGTCTGTATTTTCAAACAGCCAAATCTTTGCACTTGCATTTTCATAGATGTTATTAATAATATTAATGTATGCATCTTCAATACCGCAGGATTTCAGAGCCATTGTAACTGCTGATGGTTTCACCGAATCAAAGGCTTTTTCATAATCGATAAAAGCCATGCACAATGGAAGTTCATATTCCCTCGCTCTTCCAATTAGTTCTCTTAGTACGTGGATATGATCTATTGTGCTGTAGCCACTCCTAAATCCAGCTTGTTCTCTCGGTTGAGCCGTGTCCAGTGTTACCTTCAAGTGGTGTGAAAGAACTTTAGTGAAGATTTTATAAACCACTGAGAGGAGGCTGATAGGTCTGTAGTTCCCAAGTTCCTCAATGTCACATTTTTTATGTAGCAGGATCATTGTAGCGTTGTTCCAATCCTCAGGAATCTTCCCTTCATTAAGGCATCGAGTGAAAATTTGGGCGAGTATTGTTTCGATTTCTCCACTTGCTTCTTGTATGATGTCTACAGTAATTCCATCTTCTCCTGGAGCTTTCCACCGCTTCATGTTCTTGATTGCACGTGCAACTTCTGCTGGGAGGACTGGAAGATTCCATTATATACACACATATTTCTCTGCCTGACCAGTTTCTAACTGTTCCTCCGGATGACAGCATTCCGTAATTTTTTGTCCGGGGTGCTTATGATTTTAGCATTAAGAACAAAACATCACGTTAAGCGCTGGTGCTAGATGAAGGAATGGCTAAAAAAACTTGAAAAGTGTTCACAGAGACTTGGGTAGACCTGGATGAAGATCTACCCAAGTATCTTCAACAACTCTGCCTTGAGGAATTCTCTCCCATATCATGGCACTGCAGCACGCTTTCTAATTTCATCCTCCTATCTCCCACGTGGTACTCTTTTGAGTGTTTTCCTGTTCCTTGATGCTGAGTCTTGTATTTCAGTTATCCAACGGTGGTCAGTTCTTCTAGCAAATTGTCCAGACCATTGCCACTTTAGGATCTTTACTTTGATGGTGATGCCATCAAATTTTCCTGATGCACAAGTTCTTGGTTTTCGTTAAAAATGTGCTAGGAAAAAAACACAAAGTCAATGTTTGTGTTCGCATGTCAGGTAATCCAGGTTTTCACTTCTTTGGACCACATAAAAACTCCAAACTCACCACTCCGTACCTCATAAAATAAATCGGAGCTTTAGAGATGGGTCAGACAATAATTTTTTGAATATTTCTAAACAGGATTTCAGTCTTTGGATTCAGAAACAGCACTCACATGTGAAGGAGATTATTTTGAACACAAACTCTGCATAGAAAAATATCCGATATAATAAAGTTATCAATTAACCTAACAAGATCATCACTTCAGGAATACCACTCATATAAAGTGCTGTTCAAGGAGCTAACCAAATATTAAAGATTATGCAAGTGACGAACAGTCAGTTAACAGACAAATTAAATTAAAGACAATGATAAAAACGTCTCAGTAACACAGCAGCTTGTCCACAAATGCCTGAATTTCACAATTCGAACTGAGTAATGCTGGAATAATGATGCACTTGCCCTCACACGATCTGCATTAATGACAGTATCCCCTCCAACACTGACACTCAAATATCAGAATCTGTGTCATTACTACATCATTATTTGCCATCATCCCATCCCTAGCGACCTTACACGTTCAATAATACTGTTATTACTTTCAAGTAATGCCAGTATTATTGAACATGTGAGGTCCGCTATAAGGTGAATGGAGGTCTATAAAGGTGCAGTTTGGGTGCTCCTATGCCATTTATGGTGTAGGAGCACCCGAACAGAAAAGAAAAAGTGGACAGTAGCACTACACAAAAATGGTTCCTGCATTTCAATGCTAGGGACACCAGCCTTAAAGACAAGGAAGCAAAGGTCAGGACATCAAATGACTATCAACTCTGACACCCTGGTCAAAGCTGTGAACCCCAGTGCCAGTACAGAACAATTGAATTTGCAGTTGAGGTGGTCCCCAGTCCACCATCATTCATCACTTGCTACAGCTTGGTTTCTGCTCCAGGTGACATGAAATAGTTTCCCATGCATTGACACCTATGGAACAATATGTCTCATTGTCACAGATTGCTGCCAAATCCACGGGACAGTAGGTTTTGGAATTGTATCATCACAGATGATGAAAATTGGTTATTTGTACATTAGCCAGTGGTTGAGTCATGCCAGTAGTGCAGAGAGAATGGTTTGAGAGGAAAGTCATGCGCATTTAATGGAATTGTGAGGGTCCTGTACTTTAGGAACTCCTGCCAAATGGTCAGGTTGTGGACAGGAACCTCTATGCCAAACAACTGCAATGGATTTGTGATACTCTGCACCAACACTACCCAGCACTCATCAACAGAAAGTGGGCATTGCTGCAAGTGGATAAGGCCCAAAGTCATACCTCCAGAGTGGTCTGTCAAAAAAGTTACAGGAACTGGTAGGAGTTGACATCCAACCCTATTCTCCATGAAATCCAGACCTAGCCCCCATCTGACTATGACCTGTTTTGCTCCCAGTCTCATTTTCTACAAGGGAAGCACTCCACGTCAGTGGTGGATATGAAATATGCCATCAGAGAGTTTCTGTCCTCGAAACCTGCCGAGAGGTACTGATGTGGGATCGTGACACTGGTGGAACGTTGGCAAAAGACTTGAAAACAACAGCATGTATTTTGCGGAATGAGGTGAGCATGTATTGATTTCATGCATCATAAAACCTTTTAGCTGCAAATGGGATAAACTTTTGATTCGCCCTAGTGTATGGTAATTGAAAATCTGATTTTTTGGCTCTCTGAATGCCTCAACTTAATAAGGATTTACTGTAATAGCTGTGAGTTTCTTCACTGTGAACTACTAGCGCATATGCAACCATTGTCTTACTACTAGCGCATATGCAACCATTGTTAATTGCTGAGATTCTCTTGATCGTCTGTGTGAGGTCAGGCAATGTGTTTTAGTTTGCGGTTTGGGAGTCCCTATTAAATCTGATAAAATTAAAATTTGGTAAATTTTAACACTAAACTTAATTTGTCCTTATAGCAAACTAAAATAGCAGAAACCCACACTTTCATGGTCTCAGTAGATAAATGAGTAATTTTCTTAATGCTTGCCCTCGACGAAGCCGCTGGAGAATCAGTCATTGACCTGCTTCCCTGCATTCGTCTGTTCATTTGTTTGCTCTCGTTTGGAGCTAGATTGCCTCGGATGATTGGGGTAATTAGAGCTTTTCGTTTGCTCGTTCTTGGGAGTTGTTTGTTTTGTTTTTCTCCAGTTTTTATATTATTTTTTATTTGAGTTTTGCTTTTTGTAGCATTGTCTTACTACTAGTGCATATGCAACCATTGTCTTACTAATAGTGCATATGCAACCATTGTCTTACTACTAGCACATGTGCAACCATTGTCTTACTACTAGTGCATATGCAACCATTGTCTTACTACTAGAGCATTGCAACCATTGTCTTACTACTAGCGCATATGCAACCATTGTCTTACTACTAGCACATGTGCAACCATTGTCTTACTATTAGCACATATTCAACCATTGTCTTACTACTAGTGCATATGCAACCACTGCATTACTACTAGCGCATATGCAACCATTGTCTTACTACTAGCACATGTGCAACCATTGTCTTACTATTAGGGCATATTCAACCATTGTCTTACTAATAGTGCATATGCAACCACTGCATTACTACTAGCGCATATGCAACCATTGTCTTACTACTAGCACATGTGCAACCATTGTCTTACTACTAGAGCATTGCAACCATTGTCTTACTACTAGCACATATGCAACCATTGTCTTACTACTAGCACATGTGCAACCATTGTCTTACTATTAGCGCATATTCAACCATTGTCTTACTACTAGTGCATATTCAACCACTGTCTTACTACTAGTGCATATGCAACCACTGCATTACTACTAGCGCATATTCAACCATTGTCTTACTACTAGAGCATATGCAACCATTGTCTTACTACTAGAGCATTGCAACCATTGTCTTACTACTAGCGCATACACAACCATTGTCTTACTATTAGCACATATTCAACCATTGTCTTACTACTAGCACATGTGCAACCATTGTCTTACTACTAGTGCATATGCAACCATTGCCTTACTACTAGAGCATTGCAACCATTGTCTTACTACTAGCACATATGCAACCATTGTCTTACTTCTAGCACGTGCAACCATTGTCTTACTATTAGTGCATATTCAACCATTGTCTTACTACTAGTGCATATGCAACCACTGCATTACTACTAGCACATATGCAACCATTGTCTTACTACTAGAGCATTGCAACCATTGTCTTACTACTAGCGCATATGCAACCAGGCATACAAACAAAATTTTTCAACATTTTACAAGTCTCTTGGATTAGGAGAAAAAAAAATACTTGGGGCACACGGTGAAAAGCTGATATACGTAAATGGAAAATCATTTTATCAGATCTTTGCACATTCACTGAAAAAACACCTTCCCATCCTCATAAAGGTAGTCCTTATTTTTTACTAACAATGAAACAAATGTCTGTTTCTGCAAATATGTACTATCTTTACCAGTGAGTAAATTTGCTGTTTTGAAATGAATTTTTAACATCCTATTTTATTTTTTCGCAAGCAAAATTATTTTTGCCAGAAAATAATGAGCTTAAATGCTTGCCATATACTTTGATGATCAGTTTTTCAATTATTATGATAATTCTAATGCATTGCTTTTCTGTTTATCTACTACTCTGTAAGTAATGTATTAATGTGAAAGCCTTGTTTCTATTTACCTTGCTGTTTAGTACTTGCCACTGTTTATCCTCAGCAAGTAGTGGTAGGTAAAAAATGTTCACAGTTCATCAGGTGCTAATTTATTTTGAGAATTTTCTTCACCATATTTTAACCATTGGGATACATTTCTGAACTGTTGGAGTTGCATTGAATTATTCTATTTGCATACTGAAATTTATAAGATTATTGCTTGAGTCATTTTAAGTATTTACTTTATGCCAAGATCATATTTCACAATTGTTGTCAACTTAAATTTATGTATTCATTTAGCGTGACAAGAAGAGGGAAGTGGATGAAACTGAAGGGCAATTGTGGGCTCATTTACATGGGTTTCTATTCTTTGAAACATCAGCTCAAACTGGCGATGGCATACAGACTATGTTTCAGGTAACTCATGGCTATATTTTTGATCTAGAATCATTTCTGTATAAAATTATTTTAAAATGTATGAGGTGAGGGACACAATATAATTCCTAAAACACACCTGTAGAAAAAATGTGTGCTTATCTGTGCACTAGCAGCTACTGTCTTGATCGAAATAATCCTCTTCTGAAGCTACAGATTTAGTTAGATGCTGTTGCCATTGCTGGAAACATACCTGGAACTCTGTTTCTGGAATAATGTTGAGTTCTTTTGTTGCACTACACTGGATGTCAGAAATGTTTGAGAATCTTGTCCTTTCACGGTAGTTTTTATTTTTTGGAAAGAGCCAGAAATCACAAGGGGCTAAGCCAGATGAATAGGGTGGATGATCTAATTTGTTAATTAATGTTTTAGCTCAGAAGTCATGAACACTGAGCACATCATGGTTTGGGGCATTGTTAGGCCACAGTTCAGTTCTTTTCCTTCAAACAGAATCCCATGACCTATTTAGCACTGTTGGTTGACCGTTTGTCCCTGTTCAATGAATTCGTGATGAACTATCCCACTGTGATAAAAAAAAACTCATAGGCATGGTCTTCAACTGTGAGTGTGACATGCATGCTTTTTACCTCTTATGCCACTCAAAGATACGACTTTTTCATAGCATCCTCACCATACGCCACTTTCAGTAGCACTTTTACCAATCTTCATACAGAATATGATGTTAATGTGCTGCTCTAAATTTCTATCACTAATTTTTGCCTCAAAACTCACTCACAGACTTCCATTGCTTTTGCCACTGCTCAATCACAAATAGCTCTACTGGTCTACAGTTAACACATGTACTGCTTGAAACATATCCAGACATGCTTAGGCAATATATAGTGTAGAAGAAATATTCTTCTCATAATACGTGGCAAATACGTCATAATTAACACAGCAATCAGACATCACAGAATTGACTGTAACTACTGTTTCACACGTCACAACAGAAAACTTGAAAATTACATTGCCCTGGAGCGTGAATTGGGAGATACAAATTCTTTTCCCGCTCTAGGGCGATGAAATTTTCAAGTTTTCTGATGTGATTGATATTACGCGTGAAACAGTAATTACAGTCAATTAAGAAATATCTGATTGCTGTGTTATTATCATGCATAGGCAATTCTTCCCACATCACCACAAGAGCGACCGTTCCAGGAATAAAATTGTCACACTTTGTATTTCTAATTCTGTATGTGCTGATAACAAATCCAGTGCCTTGTGTGTATGGATTTATTATTCACAATACAATCAGAACTGATTTTTAGAAAGATGCTAATCTGTGAATGGAACCCAATATTTAAAAAACAAATTCGTTTTTATGTTCATTAGTGATATAAGTGCTACCAAAACTATATGGAGCTTATTCATGTAACATGAGAAGTTGGAAGTTGTGGACCAACATGGCTGGTGATTCAGTTTTGTGGCTACTATATTACCCCGTGTACTGTTGACTAATTTTGAGAATCTGGAGGGTCTCTTGAAGTATGACAACAAATTAAGAGAAGTACAGGATGGAAAAAGTGTAATTAATTTCTTAAAAGAACAAATCAAAGGTGCAAATATGCATCAAGGTATCTTTGTATTCAATGTTTGTTTCAAGGAGATTGTTGCTGTGAAAGACATCTCTGTCAGTTATGGTGGGGAAGGTTAGAGCCAAAATGAAGACAAAAACAGCTTGTCTAGTGGGGTATCCAAAAACGGAAAGGTATGTTCGATTAACATTTACGGATCTTATAACACAGATTGAAAAAACGAACAGAAAGGTTGTCTTTAGCTTCCTTTCTTGGTTGGACTGCAGCAGCCACACCTTTTCTGCAATTTGAAATAACTATGGATAACTTTTTAATATAAATTAACTGGTGAAAAAAACAAAAAAATTGCCTAGCACATCATTACTGTTCTTGATTACAGCATTTACCTTTCCCTACTAAAACTATAGGGATTGCAGGTTATTTCTGTTACAAATTAATTTGCAAATTCCTGTACAACTATATGCTGAGATAAAGTTAGGCATATAGTTAATAATTATACAAAAGATCATTACTTTCTAGAGCCCAAGCAATGTAACTCCTTGTTAAGCAATGGTAAAATGAACATAAAGAGGTCCATAACCACAGAATTTCCTTCTCTTGATGTAGTTCTTTAAATAGGTATAGCAGTGAATAGTCATAAGCATGTATTTTTCAAGTACACTGCTGGACAATTGCTAAGGACGGATCATAAACGGCTATATAGCGCATAAAAAAGTAAGTGTGGTTGGATGCCAAGTGAAATAAAATAATGTCAGAATGCCAGGACATTACAAGAAAGACAATTTATTGTGCTCTAAAATCCAGAAGGCTTTGGAACGTGTTTAAGGGACAAACAGGCCATTTTGTGCAGAATACGTAAACGTGAAAAAAATGCAATTACCGTCCGCAGGCGTTCCGGCGTAAGATGTCAATACGGCATATGGCCACCATGGAGGGCGATGCAAGATTCCACACGTCGTGTCATGCTTTGCACAACATTATCAAGCAGCTGCTGGGGTAATTTATCCCATTCCTCTGTCAGTGCACGGATGAGGGTGTCCTTGTTTATTGGAGGGCATTGGCGACCAGCAAGACTCCTCCCCAAAGCATCCCACACATTTTCAATGGGATTCAGATCTGGAAAACGTGCTGGCCATACGAGGCGTTGAATATCCTCGCTCTCAAGACACTCCTGGACAGCGACTGTTCGATGACATGTTGCGTTTTCGTCCATGAAAATGAATCTATCATCGACAGCACCACGGAACATGCGGCAGCAGAACATCATTACTGTATCGTTGGCCAGTCATAGTCCCAGTTGGAAGCACATAGAGGGACGTACGGCCATTGATCGTGATGCCAGCCCATACCATGACACTACATGTCGGATATCGGTCCCTTTCCTGTATGTTTGCTGTACAATATGCAGTACCACTATCACGCCAGATCAGTTGTCGTCGACAATCAGACGATAGACTGTATCTACTCTCATCTGAGAAGAGGACAGCAGACCAGTCGTTATCAGTCCAATTGCGATGTTGATGGCACCATTGCAAACGGGCGGTACGGAGACGTCTGGACAATGGGATGCACACAACAGGACGGCAGGCGTATAGTCCTCCATGAAAACGTCAGGCGACAGTTTTTCGGGAGATCCGCTTGCCAGTAACAGCCATAAACTGATTTGCTACCTCACTAGCTGTGCTGCGCGGGTGTCCTTTTGTTGATAGCACTATGTACCGATCTTCTGCAGGTGTCGTACTGCGAACACGACCTCTCCCGTGATGTTTGCTACACTCTCCATTTGTTTGAAATGATTTCCAAAGCCTTGAAACAACACTGTGGCTGACGTCGAACTCCCTGGCAACATCTGTTATTTTTCGCCCTTCTTCAATCTTGCCAATAATACGGCCACGCGTAAAATCATCTAGGTGATGTCGGGAAGACATACTGAAAATTGCAAGTTCGTCAATTGATTCTTTCCCTTTCAACTTTGCGTTTGAACAACAACGGTCAATACGCGTCAAATCCTTTATATCTCTTATCAGCGCTATGACGTCACGAACAACTTCGGCAATCCAAAATTTGCATACGCACAACACGTCTTACTGTATCCCGCACTTATGCTAATTTCCACATTTTCCTGCCTTCCATTTTATGGTTGCTATCTTTGCTATTGTCATCCGTCCTTAGCAATTGTCCGGCAGTATATAAAATACCTCATTCTATGTATTAAAGTGGTATGGATATTAGAATATTTCTAGTTATAATCATGTCTTTCTACAGCACAGTTTTTAGTTTAGTATGTTAGTATTTTTCCAAATTTACCTCTCCTGTCATCCTCCATACCCCTCAGAGTTAGCTG
Organism: Macrothele yani; assembly: GCA_039090855.1. Lineage (NCBI taxonomy): Eukaryota > Metazoa > Arthropoda > Arachnida > Araneae > Macrothelidae > Macrothele > Macrothele yani. The sequence continues at coordinate 156,334,032 of CM077011.1, forward strand.
ATACAGCAGTTGGTCAAAGTGGGCTTTTCAACTAAAAGTCAATTCTCTTCATCATTGTATCTGTTTAATAACCAAATCCCCAAACTTCTTATTTCTTTTAGGCTTTGTTGGGGAACATAATCAAGATACTGGAAGGTGGTCCTCAACCTCCAGTGCTTCGATCGCAGTTTGGTGCAGCCAAGGAAAGAATGGATGCAATCAGGCGCTTGCGTTGGACGAAAAATGATTATGAAAAACTTGGTTTGGCACCAGGTGCATCTAGGTAAGGAATGTCAGTGTTCATAAATAAACATGCTTTTATTTCAACTGGCTAGAATGTAACATTCATTTCTTTACTCACCTGTAATTGCAAATTAAATATATATAATGATTTAGAAATACTTGGTTAATACTCAAGAAATGCATATAGCGTATTAAAACAGTTTATTTTCAGGGTGTAATAAGCACAAAGATTAACCAAGCTTTCACACTCCATTGGGAGGCTTTTTCAAGATAATGGTTGACATAAGCACTGGAAAAGTATTTTTATGTCTACCATTGCCTTGAAAAAGCCTCCCAGTGGTGTGGAAAGCTTGGCAAATCTTTGTGCTTATTACACCACAAAAATAAATGGATTTAATACGCTGTATGCGTTTCTTGAGTTATTCACTGTCTGGTGTATTTAAAATAACATTACTTGGTTAATTCTGTAGAATTTTTTTCTTTGAAACTGTATAGGGGTGTATGTGTATATTTATTTTTTCAGCTAGTTTGTTTATATGTGTATGTGCTAGTAAGTATTACATAAAATGTACATTTGTTCATTATATATCTATCTATATACACAGTGAAGTAGTAAATTATTAGGAACACCCAATAGCAATCAGGCATGTAACATCCTCACATATGTTAGACATTAAGATGGCTTTATAAACAGCTCACTGCAAAGGAGTCAGACATGTACGAAGCATAGATAATGGCAATATGAAAAAGATACGATGACAGAGGCCTGCTAGTGAGCACTAGGTGAACAGGTACAAGCATCTCAGAAATGGAAAATCTTCTTGGCTATGCAAGAACAACTGCATCATGGGTGTATGAGTCGTACACAAACAACGGAACAAGTAGTCAGCTGTCTTCCTGTGGGTGGAAACAATTGGTTGATGCTTTTGAGGGCAGCGCCACCTGGAGAGGATTAGCAGTCTTCCTGTGAGTGGAAATGATTGATGCTTTTGAGGGCAGCAACCCCTTGAAGAGGATTGTACTAGGTAACAGATAAGCTCTACTGCTTCAAGTAACCGCACAGTAAAACAGTGGCATCTGGCGTTCTTTGGCCCTTTGAGGCTCTTGCGCCATAAAACGCCAACCAACTGTGGCATCTAGAACGGAATTTCAGTTTACATAGCCAGCTGTACATTGGCACAAATGGGCTAAAACAGCAGGGGTCTTCTTTGTGCACCACTAATCTCAGTTAAAAAATGATAAGTTCGTCTGCAGTAAGCACCAAAACTGGTCCCACGAGCACTGGAAAAAGGTTTCTTAATCCACTGAATTGTGTATACCAGCCAACTACTACAGAATGTCTGTAGTTTCTACGGATTTAGTTGTCTGACTATGGAACTCACTGTTGAAACTATGGATTCTACAAATTTTCATTTTGTTTATTTTGCAATTATTATAAGATATGCACGAGATTCTTAAGTGGATTCGCATAATTCTGCATTTTTTTCATCATTTAGATCATTCTCAAGATCGATGCAAAACTGAAAAAAGAATTGGGGGTGGTGGTCATTTTCCGTCTTGGTACAGTATTTCGTGTTAAAGGCAAGGTCAGGAAAATAACGATTACAGCAAAATTATTTTACTCCATTTAATGGAAGTAAAAAAATTTTGCTGTAATCGTTATTTTTTTCTCCCAACGTTGCCTTTATGTCCAGTATTCCTGTTAAATATAATTTTATTGCATAAATGCTTGTATTTAAGCTTGTAACTGTAGGGAACAATTTGTGAAAACGGAAGTTAGTTGCCGCAAAAATATCTCCATAATCTTCATATACGAGATTCTTCTTCCAATTTTTGGTCAGTTGCTTCATGCGCTTGATAGAAATGGCGTGGATGCCATGTCATTAACAAGTTGCAAAGAATTCTGATATATATGAAAAGCTTCCAAAATATCAAGTTTGGTGGTTGAATCTGGCTTGTCAATTAGTTTTGCTTCTTCAAAGAGAAATTTATGGTCCTTTTCGTAACAGTGTTTAGTCATCGATTTCTTCTTTAGGTCACAGTTCCGAATGTAGGTCTTGTGCTCTTTCAATCAAAAATGCAAAGTTCTATAGGTTTGTCCTATATACGAAGCGCCACATTCACATGGAATTTGATAAATTCCCCACGAGTTTTTGTCTTCAACATAGTCCTTTGATCCTAAAAAGTTCATCTTGTTTACAAGTTTAAGAATCACAAAAGTTTTGAGAATTTTTTAAATTTTGAAGGCAATTTCACGGGAAAATAGAAAGCTTCCCTCGTAATGGGCGCATCACAGGAGTTAACGTGGAGATGGGCTTCGGTTTCCGGAATTTTGTTAGAGCCTTGTCTATAATGGAAGGGTTGTGTCCTTGCTGTACTGCAACAAATGTGAGGATCAATGAAATTTATAAGTTTGACTATCTCTGAAATTTCAGAATATTTGGAACTGTGGCCTAAGGAAGTCATCGATGGCTAAACAGTTACGAAAAGGACCATATATTTCTCTTTGAAGAAGCAAAACTAAATGACAAGCCAGATTAAACCACCAAATTTGATATTTTGGAAGCTTTCCATATATATCAGAATTCTTCGTAACTTGTTAATGACATGGCATCCACACCATTTCTATCAAGTGCGTGAAAGCAACTAACCAAAACCTGTGACTGTAACACCATTTATGTTATTATACAATTTGAATATTTACATGCAATTCGTCCTGATGAAGCTAGGTCAATACCCAGCAAAACCATGGTAGACTTCAAAAAATAAATATATGTGACAAACGTTGTATTATCCTAATATATATATATATAATCATCACAAGACTAGTCTCTGACTAATTTTTACTGGTGGAAGTTTGGAACTTAAATCTCACAATGTTACCTATCATGCCCTCACCAGGGGAATCAACTTTTTGTTTCGCATGTGTTAAGTTTGTTTCATTAGTGTCCTTGTTTGTTGTGGCACGTATTTCTTTTTCACAAAGAGATGGATCATTTTGTAAAAAAGCATTATGTATGCCATGCAGTAATACTAGTTGCTCAAGGTCCTCGCTAATGTTGGCAGGTATGAATCATGTTTTCAGTTAATACATGCTGATGGACTGGTAAAGCCCTCCATACTATGCGTACTGCAAATAACATGGAGCTATCTTTACCCTTCCCCCAATTTTTTAAACTACAAAACTATCTACAGCCTTCCCAAGTTTGACCTCCTTTCTGCTCTCAACAATTAGCTAGCACAATTACCAAAATAAGTTTCTTAATATGCATAGATTTTCTGTGCATATTTCAATACATTACTTATCCTCGTTCTCAACAATCTTTGGACAAACTTGATCCGATTTGGAATATTTCTGAAGAATACAAAGATCTTGTCACTTATACGTTTTTAAAATAAACTTTACAGAGGCAGACTAGTTAGCTATCTAAACAGTGACTAGAATAACATTGTAGCCAACATGTGAGTGAGTATAAACAATCATAAACAGGTTATTGTTGCCAATTTTGTAATATAAAATTTCCTGATTTTTAATTCCCCAAGTAATATATATATATATATATCCATAACTCTAAAACTACCCTGATAGGCCAGCTCTAATATCAGATTTGAATTTCCTACACCAAAATACTTTAGACACATCAGTTTACAAATTTTTTTTTCCCCTTGATTGTAGAACAGTGATATCAATCATGTCGATGATCATCCTGAACAAGCAAGGTATGTCAAGTTTATTATGTGTTGTACTTTCTTTTTAACCATGGCTATGCACTGTATTAACCATATTACCACTATTATGTGAGGTACAGAAATATATAAATGATATCTACTATACATTTATAACTAATCACCAGATGTTGAGGTCAACATTGTATGTGTGTTATGGTATGCTGAATACTTATTAACAAACCCTGTTTTAAAATATTGGGTTGTTGGAAAAGCCATGACGTATTTTAGCCATGTTTTGAAAAGGTCATTTATTGATAGAAAGAACAAAGATCAATCAATGATATAATGCCCGTTTTGTTCGTTAATCTTTTGCCACCTTTCAGTGAGCTGCAGAATGCCTCGTTCATAGAAGGGCCTGTCTTTCGTGGCAAAAAACTGTACAAGGTGCTGATTTACAGCCTCATTCTAATGAATTGAACGTTATACCACGCAAGGACTGTTAAAGAGAGCGAAACAAGTGGAAGCCTGACGGTGCAAGGTCAGGCGAGTATGCTGGGAGGGGCAACACATCCCACCCAAGCTCCAATAACTTTTGGCGGGTAATCAAACTTGTGTGTGGTCTCGCGTTGTCGTGATGGGACACAACACCTTTACAATGAACAAGCTCTGGACGTTTCTGGATGGATTCATTCAAACTGTCCAATTGCCGACAGTATACATTTGAATTGATTGTTTGGTTTCGTGGTAGGAGCACAAAAATTCCACCACACTGAGACCAGAACCTTCCGCTGATGTCTGCTTTGGATGTCGTTTGAGGCGAAGCAGCACGTCAGGACCAAGACCGTTTGTGCAGCACATTGTTGTACACAATCAACTTTTCGTCACCAGTTATTAGTCACTTCAAAAAAAAGGCTCGTTTAGTTAGCATATCGCAGATGTTTATACGCGCCGTCAATTGAGCTTCTTTGAGTTAATGAGGAACCCACAAATCGCGCTTGCATATGTATCTCAGCTTCTTCAGGTAGTCATGAACGCTTGAATGATGGATGTGCAATGTGTCTGCAATCTCTCGTGTCGTGTAACGTGTGTTTGACTTGATCAATGCCTTGATTTGGTCGTCGTCAACCTCGGTGGGCCTTCCGGACCGAGGAGCATCGTTGAGGTCAAAATCACCAGCACAGAATTTTGCGAACCACCGCTGGCACTGACGTTCCTGTAGAGAATTATCACTGTACACTTCACGCAACTTTTCACAAGCTTGATGTGCGTTCTTCTCTTTACAGAAGTAAAACAGTAAAATATGGCAAAAATGCACAGTTTGGTCTTCCATCTTCAACTTCATGTCAAATCTCTGCAAATCAACCAAATCACTCCCTATTCCTTTTAGACTGCAGCTAGAACTGGAACCTGTCGAATGCCATAGCGATAATAGAACTGCACATGCCTCTAGTACTTCCAAAACCGCCCAACCGCCATCGGGTGCCGAAATACGTCATGACTTTTCCGACAACCCAATAATTGTATCATAACTTCTTGTGTTGCTTTGTTCCTTTACAGCATATAAATATTTATTTCAACTTCAAAAATTTTGTAAATTAAATGTATTTATGTATTTATTTTGCAGGGAAGAAATCAATAAGATGTATCGTAAATTAGCAGTCCTTCTGCATCCTGACAAAAGTAATGTTCCTGGCAGTGAAGAGGCCTTCAAGACTCTTGTTGCAACTCGTTTAGCATTGTTGAGGCATTTGTCATACTAATATTTTCAGCACTTAAAAATTAAGCCATTACTTTTGCAAAATTTTTCCCAGAATTTATGTAACATTTTCCTCTGCATGCTGCATTGTTTACACTTGCAATAAATGTCATTATTTACCCAAAAAACGTATTTATAATTAAAGATGTTAAAGTAAATAAATCGATACCAGAATCATATGAACCTTCTAGTAAATGTTCATAGTGGAATGATATCAAATCCATGGACAAACAATATTTTATGAGTGCAGTACTTATTACCTCCTAGCAGAAAAATTCTTTGTCAAAAAAGCTGGAAAACGTATGGTGCATGCCTGTTTTTTATATACATTAGATGGAAGCACAGATAGCAGTACAAATACAACCAAAAGTTACATCATCATGTATAATCTATGGTGACTTTTAAAGTGGCCTGGCTTCAGATCAGTAGTCCAAAATGAGTCTAGGTTCAGAGTCCTGGAAGAGGCATGGGTGGTGAACTTGACAAATGGCACTGTCCCTTCTCTAAAAACAGTGGCTTCAAATTAGGCCTAGGCAACTGCAGAATGATGGTTTGTGTGTATCTAATACGTTTTTCAACCACAAGTATACTCACTAGGGTGGAGCGAAATTTGCGAATTTTTTTATATGACCAAGGGGTATGTGTCAAAAGTTGTGGTTCCACATGCTAATCAAGAGAGAAAAATTCTAATCGTATATCTTCAGTCTGCACAACCGCCCGAGAGTTTGAAACTTTTACATAAATCTTACATTTCAAAAATGTTCCCATTTTTTGCTTAAAGTGCTTTAATGATTGGGTACTGCTAAAGTTTTAGATTTTGATTAGTAATATACACAAAAAAATTGGGTTTATTAAATGGCATCTAGTGTCTGCACACAATTTGTAAAATAATTGCCAATTTGCCTAAAGATCAGCCTTTTTTGAAGAACTCTTTAAAGTTTTGAGGACTAATTTTTTTCTTTGTTTGTTGTTGTTTATTGTTGTAGGTTTAACGACCACCGTGAGCAACTCAATGGGCTATAAGCAGTCGCCTGTCCCTAATTTAGGGTCACTGGTTCCAGGGAAGGGAAAGAGCCAGTGCCGTAAGACAAACACAACATCCATGCCTGACCGGGATTCGAACCCGGACCCCGTTCGGACAAATTATCAGAGGCCATCGCTTAGACCACTGCGCCACCGGGGCGGCTTTTTTTCTTTGATTTATAGGTTTAATTGTACTTGATATACGTCTTCGGCAGCTCTTCGCTAGCCGTAAAAATAACAAACAAAAGTGTGAAATAAAGGTCGGCCTGTGTGTATATCATTTTGATGCAGGTGCGACCGATGGAAGGACATGTTTTGACGGGGCAGTAATTTAGATGGTTCAGAAGTTAAATAAGAGTTATTCTAGAGATAAAAATAAAGAACAATTTCGAAAGAAATTAAGTACTTACAGGGAAAATGCTAACAAATTGTTTGATATTGCTGCTTGTAAATTTCTAAACAGATCAATTTGTAAATGTTGATAAGATACAAAAGTTCCTAAGCTAGAATTTAAGTTTCTCGTGGATCAGCGAACCTCACGAAGAATGTTAATCGGTGGTGTGGACGTAAAAACGACTTTAAAAAAGCGAAAGAGAGTTATGAGAAAAGCCCAAGATGAGCAAAGCATTAAACAGTGAATAGAAACAGACATGTGCTAACACACTTATGTCACACCTGACTAGCAATTCACCAGTGAAAGTGAAGGTACACACGATTTAGAACATAGCGAAAAAAATCAAGGCTTTTCATCTTTCCTAGTCCATCATGTAAAACCAGTCAGTCTTCGAAAATTTGCTCAAACTTGCGACAGGTACAAAATATCAGATTGTCCAGCTGCTGCACTTGCTTCTGCTGTACTCCATGACATAAACCAGAATGTTCCATTAACAAACGTTTCACTTGTGATCGACAGGAGTACAGTCAGGTGAGCTCGAATGAAAAATCGCAAAGATTTTGCAGAATGAACAAACGACTAATGATCGTACAATTAAAGCATTATATTTTGATGGTAGGAAAGATGAAATGTTGTACATTGAAACATCTGAAGATGGAAAAACACAGCGAAAAATTCGGCAAGAGGAACATTTATCGCTCATAGAAGAACCAGGATCTAAATATATAGGTCATGCTATGGTGGGATCCGGTTGTGCAAAAAATGTGGCGAATGCCATTTTTGAACACTTGATAGATAATAACATAGACTTTACCCAGCTCCGATGTATTGGTTGTGATGGTTGCCCTATTAACACTGCGAAAAAGTCTGGAGTTATTCGACAAATAGAAGAAAAGTTGCAAAGCCCACTGCAGTGGATAATCTGTTAACCCCATTCTAATGAGTTAACGTTAAGTCATATTATGGAAAACATAGATGGCAAAACATCTAGGCCTTGTGGCTATATGGGACCAATTGGTAAAAGCCTTCCTACTTGCAATCTTCGTCCACCCGTTAAATTTGAAAACATTTATTTTCCACTGAATGATTTAAATGTAATTGTTTCAGACCTAAGCAAAGACCAGAAATATTTGCTTGATAATTTTAAGTGAAAAATGCGCAGCAATTATAGCAAGTCGGAGTCCGGGAAAATTATCACACGCAAGATGGCTGACAACAGCCAACCGCATATTACACCTTTATACAGGGTTCCCACTCAACAGTAATGAAAAAATTCCCTGACTTTTCCAGGTTCTCCAGTTGGTTTTTAAAGTTTTCCAGAGTGGCATGTTGCAAAGAATTGTTACATTTCGTTCCATTCCATTAATTTTTCTCACCAAAGCACACACTTGTAAATTCTTTAAGTAATGTCTTTATAAATTACCTGCTTTTCATTAATAACAACTAACTGTGCACATTATTTTCTGTACCAAAGTTCCGTGAACTTTTGTGAATACTACCCACACCGAATTTGTAAATACATTCCCATAGAAACAGGTCATATGTAAGAAAAAATCTGTCAGTTGAATAGTTTCAGTTTTTCTATAACACAATGCAACTAAGCTTAATGATGGAATGGCTCTGTTCAGAGAAACATGTTTCAAGAGAACCAACAGACTTTGATCCATCATTTGGTTGGTTCTCTTGTGAAGTGTTTCTTCAAGTGCCTAATTGTTCCATGTTATAACAACTGCCTTCAGAAATTGAACAAAAGCTTAATAACTGGCAATTTTAAAAATTCAATTTTGCATCTTTTTTAGAGAATAAAGGAAATACTTAAATAACAAAGTAAGATCTACCAAATTCTAGGCAGGCAGTAATTGCAAGCAAAAGTTTGAAATCTTTAAAAAATAAGTATTTTTTTGGCAAAATAAAGTATCCATTGATTTTTACAAAAAAAAAAAAAGGGTAATTTTCCCTGAGTTTTCCCTGATTTTTGGAACCATTTTCAAATTCCCTGAGAATTCCAGGTTTTCCCTGTTTTCCAGGTTGAGTGGGAACCCTGTTATATTTTATGCCCCTGCAAAGTTCACTATAAAATGCAACCCAACTGTGATACAAGGCACTGAGAATCTATGGAAAACAATATCATTTTCAAAGCATTTGGAGGGTCCTGTAAAAGCCACTTTTCAGAAAGTCATCCAAAGAAATGCTTTGCTCATCTGGAGAATGTATTGCTAGCCATGCTAAATGACGACTGACAATGTATTCGTAAGCTTGCTGTAAAAAGAATACTTGCTGCAAGAAAAAATACTGGTCCTGTCATAAGAAATTTTGATATACCGGTAATAAACTTTGATGCTGAAGATTACATTGACATCATTTATTGGCAAGACCTTGAAGCCTCCTATTTTTATGGGTGTAGGCAACTCAGACCTATGCAGAGTGGTGGAAGAAGACACTGCAGAAGTTTTCCCTACGAAATTATTTCATTTACCATCACACACACACAGAAGCAGTAAAAAGATGTGTTAAAGAGGTCACAGCAGCATCATCCAAAGAGTGTGTTCATGTAGCAAGAGACGGCGTAATACGGGCAAAACTTCTTGACAAAAAAATAATGCCAACGTTTGATATGAAGTGTCAATATAGAACACAAGTTAAAATTTCCCCAAAGGCAGGGTGGTTGGGTGGGCACTGGTGGTACTCTAAGTGTAGCCACCTCCACGTGGCGAGTCCTGGGCAATTGTTTTCACAGCTAGCGAAGAGCTACACGAAGAAGTAAAGTGCCCCACAAAATGTACTATAAGGTATAGAGCATGTTTGGGATGCGCTAAGAGCTAATCTTTAGGCAAATTTGCAATTATTTCACGAGTTGTGCGCAGACAGCAAGACAGCAGATGCCATTTAATAAATCCAATTCTTTTTCTGTGTATATTACTAATCGAAATCTAAAACTTTAGCAGTGCCCAATCATTAGAGCACTTTAAACAAAAAAATGGGAAAATTTTTGAAATGTTGTAAGATTTATGTAAAAGTTTCAAACTTTCGGGCGATTACGCAGGCTGAAGATATACGATTAGAATTTTTTTCTCTTGATTAGCATGTGGAACCACAACTTTTGACACATACCCCTTGGACGTATAAAAAAATTCGAAAATTTCGCTCCACCCTAATGCTCACACATATACTTAGGGAAATCGTACTTTTGATCAAAAGAGTATTATAGATTTTGTTGTTTATGCTCAGCGTCTGAAACACTTAATTGTTGACACTGGTGTGATAAGAGGTGCAGATGTTGGCTCTGATCATTACTTCGTAGTGTCACGAATGAAAAGGAGGAAAAGGAAGAGGCCTAGGATGGAAAGAATAAAGGTTGAAAGGCTCCCTGAAGATCATCAGCATTACTCTAACTTATTAAGAGAATGACTGAAGGAGCTAAAGTCATGTGAGAACGATGTGGAAAAGAAGTTGGAATGTTTTAAGAACTGTGTTGTCACTGCTGCTGAAGAGGTCTGTGGCACCACAATAGTAGGTAACAATAGAGGTGATGCTTGGTGGAATAGTGAGATTGAAGAGACAGTAACGAGAAAAAAGGAAGCGTATTTGGGGATGTTGCACGGTAGAGTTTCTGAGGATGAACATTGCTGTAAGAAGCGTGAAGCAGCTAAGCTGGTTCGCCAGAGTAGGGCAAAAGATAGGAAGGAGAAGGTGGAAAGGCATGAATCGGCTTTTTGAAAAGATAGAAAAACTTTCTGGAAGTACACGAGACTCAGGAAAAATAGGGGAAACAAAGTTGTAAGCTCTGTGAAGAATAGGATTGGAGAAATGATATGAGCCCAATGAGTTAAGTGAAAGATGGGGTGAATACTTGTGTGAGTTATTAGATCAAGAAAGCAAAGGTGATTCTGAGGCAGAAGCAGGTGTTGTTACAGTGATGGATGGATCCCAAGAGAAGAGGTGTGTAAAGCTCTAAAATCTCTTCAGAATGGTTAGGCTCAAGGAGTAGATGGCATAACTGCAGAGATGCTGAAATATGGTGGTGACTCTGTAATTAACTGAATTTTGCCAGTTATGCTAGGACAAATAAAGGTAACTTGATCACGCTAGTTACGTTAAATGAAAACTTTTACAAAAAAGTTCGTAAGTTGGAAGCTTTCGACCTTATCTTAGGTCGTCATCACACCAATGGAGGACTAAGATTGTTGCCAGATTCTACATTTGAATTTTTCCTATTTTTGTTGCCAAAACTTAGAATTGATCTCCAGATCAACGGAATGTAGAGAGGAGATTCGGAATTGCAAGTCATTGAGTTGAAAATAATTTCCAGGCTTTCACGGTAACGGAGGGCAAAAACGATTGTTAAAAGAAGCAATTCGTTTTGCTTCGTTCCAGTGGGGAACTGCAGATGTATCTTCCATTGTCAAAATAGACAAGGCAGTATTAGGATTGGCTTTCGAAACATCTTTTTTTATGTTCTAAAATTCTATGGTTAATGCTCCTGTATGTGCTTCCAATGTATAAGTTATCCCCAGTAGAAGAAGAAATAGGAATGCAGTAAACTCCTGGGAGGTTCAGGCTTTCAACTTTGTCCCTATCCCTTTGTAGAAGTTTCAAGATGTTTGGGGTAGATTTAATGGCAAGATGGTAACCAAAACTTCTAAAAAGAATCTGTAACTTATAAGCATAGGAAGGATGGTAAGGAACAGAACCACAGAATTTCAGGTTTTCTTTCTTTTGAGGAAGGAGGCATTCAATTTTCGAATGGTTTTCATATTTCTTTATGAGGGAGTTGACTGTAAGAGCAGGGAAACCATGAGAGAGGGCTATTGTAGAAATTTTGGAAAGTTCTTCTTGAAGAGAGAGTTGGTTGTTGCAAATGATATGAGCCCTGTGGATGTAGGACTTCAATGCTGCAAGCTTGTAGAGATGCATCGTGAAAGATTTGTAGGGAATGATGTTAGTGGCCGCAGAAGGTTTACGATAGACGGAACGAGTAATGGAGAGATCAGCGTTTCCGCAGATAGATACATCCAGGAAATCAATTTTGTGGTTTACTTCCTTAGATATAGTGAGATTAATGGAAGGACATTTTTCTGTAATGGAGTTGATCAGTGTCTGTAGTTCAGACTCGGAATGTGGCCAGCTAATGAAAATGTCGTCTACATATCTTAACCATAGGGAAGGTTGAAAAGGGTGTTGAGGAATGATGGAAACTTCAATATGTTGCATGTAGATTTCTGCAAGCAGAGGGGAAAGAGGAGACACTATTCATCAACACAGTTGTTTTGTTTTCAACAAAATTGTGTATAGGCAACAATCTGGTCTTCCCATGGGCTCACCTCTTGCCCCTCTGCTTGCAGAAATCTATATGCAACATATTGAAGTTTCCATCATTCCTCAACACCCTTTTCAACCTTCCCTATGGTTAAGATATGTAGACGACATTTTCATTAGCTGGCCACATTCCGAGTCTGAACTACAGACACTGATCAACTCCATTACGGAAAAATTTCCTTCCTTTAATCTCACTATATCTAAGGAAGTAAACCACAAAATTGATTTCCTGGATCTATCTGCAGAAACGCTGATCTCTCCAGTACTCGTTCTGTCTATCGTAAACCTTCTGCGGCCACTAACATCATTCCCTACAAATCTTTCACCCTGCATCTCTACAAGCTTGCAGCATTGAAGTCCTACATCCACAGGGCTCATATCATTTGCAACAACCAACTCTCTCTTCAAGAAGAACTCTCCAAAATTTCTACAATAGCCCTCTCTCATGGTTTCCCTGCTCTTACAGTCAACTTCCTCATAAAGAAATATGAAAACCATTCGAAAATTGAATGCCTCCTTCTTCAAAAGAAAGAAAACCTGAAATTCTGTGGTTCTGTTCCTTACCATCCTTCCTATGCTTATAAGTTACAGATTCTTTTTAGAAGTTTTGGTTACCATCTTGCCATTAAATCTACCCCAAACATCTTGAAACTTCTACAAAGGGATAGGGACAAAGTTGAAAGCCTGAACCTCCCAGGAGTTTACTGCATTCCTATTTCTTCTTCTACTGGGGATAACTTATACATTGGAAGCACATACAGGAGCATTAACCATAGAATTTTAGAACATAAAAAGATGTTTCGAAAGCCAATCCTAATACTGCCTTGTCTATTTTGACAATGGAAGACACATCTGCAGTTCCCCACAGGAACGAAGCAAAATGAATTGCTTCTTTTAACAATCGTTTTGCCCTCCGTTAGCGTGAAAGCCTGGAAATTATTTTCAACTCAATGACTTGCAATTCCGAATCTCCTCTCTACATTCCGTTGATCTGGAGATCAATTCTAAGTTTTGGCAACAAAAATAGGAAAAATTCAAATGTAGAATCTGGCAACAATCTTAGTCCTCTATTGGCGTGATGACGACCTAAGATAAGGTCGAAAACTTCCAACTTACGAACTTTTTTGTAAAAGTTTTCATTTAACGTAACTAGCGTGATCAAGTTACCTTCCTTTGTTAATGTTGTTAAGTGTTTTGCCCATCATCGTCATGTTATGCTAGGAGTTAGGAGCCCCTCAGGATTGGAGCGATACTATTGTTTCCTTGTATAAGGGAAAAGGTGATCAGACTACTGCAAGAACTATCTTGGTATTAGCCTACTGAGTGTGCCAGGGAAAGTGTTTGGTAAGGTCATTATTGAAAATGTACGAGGTCTTTCATCAAAGAAAGTGGGGATGATCAGATTGGTTTTATGCCTGGTAAAGGCTGCACTATTCAAATTTTTGCATTATGCATGATGATTGAAAAGTATCTGGCTGTTGGGAAGAAAGTTTTTGCTGCCTTCATAGATTTAGAGAAAGCTTATGACCGAGTAAATAGGACATTTTTGTGGAAAGTACTGAATAAAATATGGTGTTACTGGGAATCTACTTAGTAGTATAAAAGCCATGTATGCTGGCAGTAGAGCTTGTGTACGAGTGAATGTTTTATCAAAATGGTTTTCTATTGGTGCAGGAATCAGACAAGGGTGTGTAATGTCACCATGGCTGTTTAATATATTAATGGATGTGTGATGCCAAGATGGACACTACTGGTTTATGTTTTGGTAATATCAGTTTGTGCAGATTGCTGTATGCTGATGACACAGTCCTGTTGGCAGAGAGCAAAAGTGAGTTGCAGAGTATGTTGTCTCGGATGTACGAAGTTTGCATGAAATTCAAACAGTATAAATAAAGGGAAACTCAAAGTTATGGTTTTTGAGCCTGAAACTGTTAGTACTGAATGTAATATAAGTCTAAATGGCACAGGGATTGACCAGGTGAATGTGTTTGTGTATTTAGGAAGCATGCTTGACAGAGTGAACAAATTGGATGGTGAAATTAGTGGGAGAGTGAATTCTTTATTGAAAGTCCCGCATGGCTGTGTGCGAAAGTGCAAATTGTTCCTACTCTGATGTATGGCAGGTAAACCTGGGTACTACAGATGAAATATAGGAGTTGTATGCAGCCCCTTGCAAAACTTCTGAAATTTCTACTAGCCAATGTGGCTAGTGGAATAAAAATTTTATTAGCCAAATGACAAAATCTACTGCCCATGCAAAGTTAAAAAATAATAATAATAATTCAGTAACTTTTCTACTTACGTTTCTATGAAATTAAATGGGTGAATGGCATTTTTCTTTCTTTCTAATGAGAAACCCCTCTCCCATTAACTTCATAAAACAGATGCGTAGCAGTTACTGCAAAGTATCGTTAGATTGACTGCAAATATTGCATATGCTTTTACTCCAAAATGATCGATTTTTGACAATTTATTTTCAGTGCTGTAATATTACTCATCTTAATTTACACACACATAATTTATTTTCGAGAGGCCATTGAAGTTAGATGTCGAATTTCTTTAATAATATTTAAAACAAAGGGACAAAAGCTAGGATATACATACATAAAGTGGCAGTAATAATGTTGATACAGTTTACCACTGACATGTACTGTGTCTGATTTGGCCATCAGAAGTATCTGCCCACCACAACTGAATAGCATTTTGAGGATCAAAATTTTCAATTGAAGGGCAATTGCATCTAATCATCATTAAGTCCTTTAAAGTGTCACTTTTCAGACATGCCCAATTGCTCGTTTTTATGAGGTTCATTGCTGAAAAACCACGCTCACAAGTAGCAGTACTACATGGCATTAGATGTAGCAGCGGCATCATCTTAAAAACATTGTTATAACAGTTTGTTTCTTTTTGTTCAGCATATATAGAGATTCAAGGATAATTATTTTACCTGTAGATGGCATTATACTTTGCGCAAGGTATACCATGGCAAAGATCAAATATACCATGGCAAAGATCAAATATACCATGGCAAAGGTTGCTTTAGTAACCTTGAACTGTTGGTCACTCCAGGCTGATCTGTCAGCATATAAAGTTTCTCTCAGAGCCCACCTTCTCTTCCATTTATTTTCTAAGCAGCTGCAGAAACACAGGCAGAAAACTGAACTCTATATTCATTCACAAGTGGAGGGAAAAGTTGGACAAAATAATTGCTCACTTGGAAAAAAATCTGCTGGCCATTGTTGGCTACTATATTGAAAAAATTACTAGCCACTACAAAATATCTGGTCACCATCTGGCGACTGGCTACCAACATTCGCAATGGCTGGTCGTTTGTGTGCTGGAGAAATGCATTACTTACGGGGGTTTGTAGCAAGACACGTTTTGATCATATGAGGAATAGAGATGATTTGCAGTTGAGTAACGCGAAGCAAAATGTTAGTTGTTAGCAAGGTGGAGACTAATATGCTTCAGTTGTTTAGCCATGTTGAAAGAATGAGTGATGAGATGCTTACTAAGAAATATTTTTAGCTCAAGTGGCAAGAAGAAAAGGCAGAGAAAGGTCAAACAAGTCATGAGAGGATCAGATTCAGGGGTGTTTGCATAAAAAAAATATTATGAGTATGAAGTATAGAACGTCTTGTGTACATCGTGTGATGGATATCAGTGAAGCCTGAGTTGTGTGTAAAGATCACTAAATGGAGAAGTTTGATACAGCAACATTTAGTAAATAATCAGTTAAAATTTATCTGGTAGTTTGTATTTCTTTGTGGAGCTAACCTCTGAATCTGAGAGAACAGCTTGGTGATATAAAATGTATCTGCATACACAATTATCGAAACAGAAAACTTGCTGCAAACCCACGAAGCGCAATAACAACAGAATAAGATAATTTAAAGAAAAATTAATAAAACAATAAATAATTATTAGAACATTAAATTTCCAATGAGGACAAAATAAGTTCATTACAATTGAATGTGCAGCAATGTATGTGAAATAGACCTTTAAGGTAAAATATTAAAATACTGGAGTATGAACCACATAAAAACAAGACTAATTAAAGAAAGTTTTTATATTCAGAAAAACAGTTCCATCAATGAACCTTCAAAAATTGTAAATAGCATTTTCAACAACTAATTCAAAAATAGTAGACTTACAAAATGCATAAGATTTTAATTTAATAACTGGCAACTGTAAGAGAAACCTGGCAATGAAATTTAAATCCTTTCTGTGTACACGAAACCTTTGATACAGTTCGTGAACATTGAGAACAGGCATTGATAAAATCTGGAGGCCAAAAATGTCTGAAAAAACAAAACTCAGATGTGAAAAATAATTGGAAAGTTAGAATTAAAATAGAATTTATTATACAGGGGTGAGTCATAAGTTTTGCAGTATGTCACTTGTTTAAGCTACACTGGCGTGCAAAAATTAAGGACTAGACGGTTCTTCGAATGTAACGTCATGCAGAAGTGCTCCATATCGACTCAAATCATACCACAAGATGTAAGAATGTGGGACAAGTGAGCAAAACCGCCCAAACAAGGAATCCAAAGGATACAAAGGCACTTTAGTGAAAAGGTAGCTTCGAGCACAACTGGACAGAAGATAGAAACGTCCATGTGACAGGTGGCTGCCAAGAAAAATCAAGTCTTTAGTAGGGGATATGATCACCCCTGACTGCGTTGCAGGATTTACAACTTCTGTCCATGCTGAGGACGAGGTTGTCAAGGAGCTGTTGAGGCATTGCGGCCCATTCCTCTTGTAGCGCCAATCGCAGCTGCGGAATCGTTGCTGGCGGCTGGTGACGTGCTGCCAAGTGTCTCCCGAGAAGGTCCCACATGTGTTTGGTTGGATTTAGGTCCGGGAACCTTGCAGGCCAATCCATGCGTTGAATATCTTCACTCTCCAACAGCCACTGTACGATGAGGTGTAGCGTAGTCGTCCATGAAGAGGAACTCAGGACCCACAGCACCTCTAAACAGACGCACGTGAGGCAGGAGAACCTCGGTACAATAGCGTACACCAGTGACTGAACCTCCTTGGAACATGTGGAGGTCAGTACAGCTACCAAGCATGATACCACCCCAAACGAGAACTCCGCCACCTCCAAACCGGTCCCTTTCGATGATGTTGGAGGTGTGATTGCGTGTTCCCTGCTCTCTCCAGATGTGTATACGTCCAGAATCGCTCATCAGACTAAATCGGCTCACATCAGTAAAAAGAACTCGACCCCATTGCTGATGTGTCCAGTTCTTGTGTTCCTGGCACCACAGGAACCGCCATCTCCGATGAGCAGGCGTTAATGGCACACACCGTACTGCTCGTCGTGCAAATAAACCATCTTTGTGCAGCCTCCTGGCCACGGAAAAACGCGATAACGGACGTCCAGTTGTCTGTTGCATGTGCCTTGCGATTTCTCCCTCTGTCTGCCATCTGTCTCTTCTCATTTGTAAGACAATATACCGGTCGTCCGCCGCCGTGGTTGCTCATGGACGACCACTGCTAAACTCTCGGACAGCTGTTCCTGCCGTTTGAAATGCTCTCCAAGCTCGTAAAACGATGCTGTGAGCGATCCCGAACTCCTCGGCCACACTAGTCACACTTCAACCTTCTTCCAACTTCCCAATGACGCGACCTCGGGTAAAGTCATCCAGATGTCGTCTACTGGATTGCCTGTTCGCCATATCACACGGTGGCAGCAACTCGACGTCGTTCAAACCGATGTACACCGTGCAATAGCTTTCAGCAAATTGCTGAGCGTACACCGCCTGTGTGCTTTATACCCTTCAGACCCCCCACGTCATGCTGCATATATGCGCATGCCCTACCATACCGGACCCTAGTCTATCTCCTGAGTGGTCTTTCGGTCCGTTCTGCCTGCTCGTTTTGCTAATTTCTCCTCTTTGTCCTTAATTTTTGCACACCAGTGTAGTTCAATTCACACACTGCAGTCAGTTGAAAGGGATATAAAGTGGTAATCGTTGCTGTGAACAGCATTGCATGTCATCGTTCTGTCAGCGGTTGGGACACCTAAAAGATGAACAGCTACAACCGGTTAATTGGGGAACTTTTGTTTTACGAGTTTGACCTTGGCCATAATGCTGCTCAAGCAACATGAAACATTTGTCATGCGAAAGGAGAAGGTTTCATAGACCACAGCACCACAACCAGATGGTTCAAGAAATTTTGCTCAGGTAGGCTGTGAACTGTGGATTCCGAGGCTGTTCGCCAGGCTGTTGAGGCAAATCAGACAACCAACACTCGGAGATTATCACGAGAGCTGGGTATATCACAGACCACCATGGTTCCTAACCTTCAGGACCTTGGCAAGGTCTGCGGGAGCTGCCGCTTTGTCCCTCACCAACTGACGCCAGCTGAAGCGAACCGCCGACTGGAAGTGTGCACGAAACTCCTAGAAAACCAGCACGATGTAAGCTTCATCAAGAGAACTGTTATGTGCAATGAAAAGTGGGTCTATTGCCGTAATCCTAATATGCAACAGCAGTAGTTGAGCCCGGACCAGCTTCCTGAACCTATTGCCAAATGTGGGCACTTTGGGCACAAGGCGTCTGATGGAATTTCGAGGAGATCATCCATTACGAATTTGTTCTTGACTGTCAGTCCACCAACGCCAACCTATACTCTGAACAGCTGGAGCAGATGTATGCCGTTTTGGAGGACAGGTACCCGGCACTGGTGAACAGAAAGCACGCTCTCCTACAGCACAACAATGCTCGGCCTCATACTGTGCGCATGACCTGGGCGAAACTCCAGGAACTTGAGGGCATCGAACTGATGCCACACCCAGCATATAGTCTGGATCTTACCCCGTCGGATTATTACTTGTTCCGGTCCACGCCCACTCCACGGGGCACTTTCTTTGCGGGCAGCACTGCAACAACCAGGAGGAAGTGGCAGCACGGGTGAAGGAGTTTGCCTCGAAGGACAAGAACTGATATCGCCATGGAATTGAAGAACTGGCAGACAGATGGCTAAAGACGGTGCAACACGATGGCCTATACTTTGAATGCTAGTCAGCTTTCGTCGTAAAGGTACATATGAAGACATAAAGTGACCCAAATATTGCAAAACTTTCGACTCACCCTCTGTAGAATCGAAGAACTGGCAGACAGATGGCTAAAGATGGTGAAACACGATGGCCTATACTTTGAATGCTAGTCAGCTTTCGTCGTAAAGGTATGTATGAAGACAAAGTGATCCAAATATTGCAAAACTTTCAACTCACCCTCTGTAGAATCGAAGAACTGGCAGACAGATGGCTAAAGACGGTGAAACACGATGGCCTATACTTTGAATGCTAGTCAGCTTTCGTCGTAAAGGTACGTATGAAGACATAAAGTGATCCAAATATTGCAAAACTTTTGACTCACCCTCTGTATTAATCTGAGTAAAGCCTCGAGTAAGTGTTTTAATTGCTATAAATAACGTTTTTTTTTTTTAAATCTACAAGTAAAAACTATCTGCAAAATCTGCTAATAATTTAAAAACTATCTGCTTACACCCTACATCTATATTCTGCTACTCTGGGCAACTGCTTATAGCCCTTGAAGTTACTCATGAAACCCTGATACTCTGTGGATAAATTATCTACGCATTTTTTGCATACCAATATCTTTGCGAGTGTGAAATAAAATTAGTGATTCATTTATTTTGCAAGATAATGTGAAATAAATTAGTGATTCATCACCACCTAGTTGGCAATATGTTCACTGGAGGCTATTTTTCTTCTTTTGATATCTTTTTGTTTTTGTAATTTTACTTTCTCATTTATAATATGGCTTATCTAAGTTTTTGAAAATTTAATAGATGCCTGTGTTTACAGTTGTTAGACTTAGTTTTCTTGATATATATTTATTCTAAGATTACTATCACTTTAGGTTTATTATGTAGTTACTTATTGACATTTTCTATAATCAGTTTCTGCTTAAAAAAAACAACACTGTAACACATTGAAGAGTCTGGTTCCATCATAATATCTAACTATAGATCATCATCTTGGTATAAGTCATGCACATACATCAAACATTACAATAGAGAACCCTGCAGAAACCAAGATCACAGACTTCAGGGATACCATGGGTACTTCATTGTCTTCAGTGAAGATTTTAAGTTTTACCAATTTTTGTTTTACAAGGTTGTGCAATGTCACCCTGGCTGTTTAATATATTAGGGGTATACAAAACTTTCCACCGCCCCTGCTAGTGGGCAGTGTAGGGGTCTAACAGGCCGGCGAACCCTGCTGTCAGTTCGTACATGAAGCCAAGCATGGTGGTCGATAAATTTCATGTGCGGTACTGTTTGTTATTCATGTTTAATTTAAGGAAAAGTGCGAATGAAGCATATGGTTCAATATGTCAGGTGTATGGCAAAACGGTTATGGGTGAGCGGAGTTTCGAGAATGGTTTGCCAGGTTTAAGAAAGATGATCTAAGCTTGGAAGACAAACCATGTGCAGGAATTCGCAGATGAAAAGTTGCAATCGTTGTTGCAGGAGGATGCCACACAATCGACCACGCAACTGGCGAAACGTTTGAAAGTGGTTCAATCAACGGTGGTACGGCGTCTACAGGCCTTGGGGAAGATCCAGAAAATTGGTAAGTAGGTTCCGCATACTTTTAACAAAGCGTAATATTTTTCAACGATTGGTTATCTGCAATCGTTGAAAAATATTACGCTCGAAACCTCTTCAGTGTTGCTGAAGAGGTTTCAAGGGAAGAATTTCTTGTGGAAGGTTTTCCCCGGGGATGAAAAATGGGTCTATTGCAACCCAGGCCAGCTATCAACATCCACTGCAAAACAGGATATCCGTAAGAGGAAAAGGTGCTGTTGTGTGTGTGCGTGTGGTGGGATATGCACGGAGTGCTGTACTTTCGAGCTATTGAAACCGGGCGAAACAATCACTGCACAGACGTGCTAACTCTCCGAATTTTCAGCCCTTCCTCCCGCTCTCCAGATGAATGTCAAATTCTCCTGATTTTCACAGAGAATTAGCCATTAGGATGGTCAGCATTCCATCAACCACCATGATTTCGAATCACCTGTGAAATCTTTTTCTTTCTGTGTCGATGCAAGGCGACATTACAGTCATTAGTTTCGTACTTGTCCTCTCCTCCTATCTGTAAAGAAAGCCGCCCCGGTGGGGCAGTGGTCTAAGTGCTGGCTTCCGACCAATCGTCCAAGATGGGTCTGAAAAAATTTCCCCCAGTCCTATTGTCATATGACGCCTTCAGCAAAGAGCTGACCCGCTCTGGCACTAGAATGCCGGGGAAGGTCAGTAATTAATTGACAGATGGGAGCTGCCCTGCTTTCTTGCAGTTCAGTCTTTTAACCCTTCGCTTCAAGAAAGCTGCGCACATTGCGGCAAATTCACTTAACGACAAAAGTTGGCCTCGCCTTGTAACGAAAGGCGATGTTAGTACGATGCTTTTTGTTTCTTTCGCATTCTCGCACAACCTAAAGAAGAAACGAAAAACAGTTGGCTGCTATTTTATTCGCAAAAAAACTACAACATGCGGGCCATTTTACATTTTCATTATCTTGCAGAATCTACGTACCTGAAAAACCAATTTCAGTAGGGAGTAGTTTCGCGTGTTTTATTTTTTTTTGTCTCCAGAACTTTTAGTGGACTAATAATACAACTTCTGGAAAATTGTCCAATGTCTAGAAAATATTGATAAAAATAGCGCTCGTGGGATTTTATGAGCTGTAATAATCTCCCGATTTTCAGATTTTGAAGGTTGGCATGTCTGACTGCACAACGATATCGCTATCAGTTGATGAAACTGAACGCCATAACTGAGCAAAAACGCCCATGGACAGGTAAAGGACGCTGCCCAGTCATCCTGTTACACGATAATGCCAGATGCCAGACCACATGTCGCTGCCACCACAAAATCAACCCTTGAACAGTTACACTGGGAGGTTTTACTGCACCCGGCTTACGGCCTGGACATTGCACCCTCAGACTTTCATCTGTTCCACTCTATGCAACATACCCTAGCCCAACAGCGGTTCACCACAGTTCCAGAGGTGGAAAAATTTGTAACTGCGTTCTTCAGCTCAAAACCAGAGTCCTATCAGTGGGGCATTCATTTGTTGCCTGAAAAATGGCTGAAGATAATAATTGATGCTAACGGCCACTATTTTGTTGAATAAATGTGTACTGGTTTCCCGATTGTTCTCGTCTTCTTTCTTCTTAAAACGGCGGAAACTTTTGTATACCCCTAATATTTATGGATGGATGCATCCATAATGCCCAAATAAACAACACTGGCTTATATATCTTGGTAATGTCGGTGTATGCTGATGACACAGCACTATGTTAACAGAGTGCAAAAGTGAGTTGCAGAGTATGTTTTCCAGGATGTACAGATACTATGAAATTAGAACTGAGTGTAAATAAGGGGGAAAACGAAAGTTATGCTTTTATGTGCAAGGAAAACCGTTGGTATTGTATGCAAAATCAGTCTAAATGCTACAGAGATAGACCAGGTGAATGAATTATATATTTAGGAAGCATATTTGACAGAGAAAACAAATTAGATGGTAAAATTAGTAGGCCATTGAATTTGAAGCTCATGCCATGGGAAGAATTCACAGGACTTGACGGGTTCTCAAAAAGGTCCTTAATGGCTGGTATGAAAGTGTAATTGTTCCTACTCTGAGGAACTGTAGAAGAGACATAGGAGTTGTTTGTATGCTGGAGATATGCATTACTTACAGAGTGTTTGTGGCAACACAAGTTCTGATCATGTGAGGAAAGAGATTTGTTGCAGCCATGTATTGTGAAGCAAAATGGTACTAAGATGGAGACAATATTCTGAGATGGTTTGGTTATTTTGAAAGAATGAGGGGCGAGATGCTTACTAAGAGAATTTATTCAGCCCAAGCCGTAGGAAAGAAAGGCTAAGGAAATCATGAAAAGACTAGATTCAGCAAATAAAGGTAAGTAGATCACGCTAATTATGTTCAGAGATAACTAGCCTGATCTACTTACCTTTCTTGTTATTAGGTAAGTAGATCATGCTAGTTACTCTGAACATAATTAGCATGATCTACTTACCTTTATTTGTATTTCTCGTTACATGCTTTGTCCATCATTATCAGACTAAATTCAGGAGTGTTTGTATGAGAAAATAATGAGTATGACATACAAAAGGTCTTGTGTGATGATGAATGGCAGTGAAGTTTGCATTGTGTGCTGAGATTTCTGTAAATGGAGATGTTTGATACATCAACAATAAGTAAAATTTCGCATCATCAGTTTTAAACTTCAACCTGGCAGATGAGGTTTCTTTGAGGAGCTAATCTCGGGCAACAGCTTAGTGTTATGCACGTTTGTTCTTTCTGTTTGAATGATACTGACATTAAGGTTAATAAACATTATAGATTTATATAGAAATAAGTACTGTATGTTAAATATCTGTGAGTTAAAAGAAGTCTTATATCACATTTCTTATTCAGATACCTTCTGGAAGAAAAAAGATAATGCAAAAAAAAAAAAAAAAAAAAAATACTATTTTATTTTGTGCAGTTAAGCTCAATACTGATTAAATATGCTAAAACAAATTGGAAAATCTTAATTTATGCAGGTCCAGTTAAATTAATTTTATGCATCATATTAATGTAATAATTTTTGACAGGTCTTTTTGCATAACTTGATTAATGTTTTTTTAATTAGTTTATTTTTCTTGTTTTGAGTCTACTTATTTTTGGTGTCACTGAGGTAAATTCATTGTACATGTTTTGCCATGTCAAACTTACTAAATATACACCGATAAGCCATTACATTATGACAACCCCCAGCCTAGAAAAATGAGCGTGCCTGGAGACAGAATGGTTGCACAGGTGAAGTTCACACAGAACAGTATATATACAAGCCGAGGACCGGCTTTCGGTTAGTAGTGTTCGGAGTCGGAATGGGAAAAGCTGCCGATTTATCGGAGTTTGATAAAGGACAACTTGTGATGCCGTGCTGCCTCGGAACTACTATCTCAGAAACGGCACAGCTTGTGTGTTGTTCGTGTGCTGTTGTAGTGAGTGTATATCAAAAGTGGTGCACAGATGGCCAAACAACCAACCGTCGTCCATAGCTCACTGATGCCAGAGGGGAGCGGAGACTGTCGTGCATTGTTCACAACGACCGCAGAACGACAGTGCAACAAATCACCCGCAGCTACAACAGTGGTGATCAGGGCAATGTGTCACAGCACACGGTTCATTAAAGCCTTCTGCACATGGGCCTGTGTAGCTGAAGACCCAGCCGGGTCCCCATGCTCACTGCGCGTCATTGCCAGCAACGCATGAAATGGGCCCAAGATCGAGATTGGACCATGGATGATTGGAAGAAAGAGGCCTGGTCTGACGAATCAAGATTCCTGGTGTATCAAGCAGACGGCCGAGCGCGGAGGCTATGGCACCTGGATGCACTGTTGGGTGGAAACAGGCCAGGAGTGGCGGTGTTATGCTGTGGGCGATGCTTTCTTGGGACACTTTGACCCTATTATCCCAATAGCACAATCCCTGAGAGCTGTCAGGTATCTGAACATTGTTGTGGACCAAGTTTACCTATTCATGGCAAACTGTGTTCTGTGCTGGTGATGGCCATTACCAACAGGATAATGCGACATGCCACACTGATCAAGGAGTGGTTTGACTTGGAAAAGAGGGTTCACGCTAAATCACCACCACCCCAAAATGTACGGTAACTGGAGGACCTGCTGTTGACATTACGGTAACAGATACCCCAGGATACCTATTGCGACCTCATCGAATTGATGCTTTGCCAAGTGGCCACAGTTTTGCGGGCTGAAGGGGGTCCTACAGCTTATTAGGTAGGTGGTCATAATGTAATGGCTGATCGGTGTATATTAAAACAAATAGATTCAAAAGCAATTCTAATTTTTTCACACATCTTACGCTGAAGCTACAGACCCTATATAACACAAACAGTGAGTTGTAAGATCAAATGACTCCAATACTGCAAATAAAATATTTAATATAACATTTATATCTCTACATCTTTTATGGGAAAAGAAAATATTTACATAACTACACAAAAGTTCAGAAAACTGTTTGAGAACTAATACAACATACACAAGGATTTCTCTTAAATCACCTTATATAGTTGAAAAAATATATCTGAAATGTTATATTTTTGGATATTAGGAATTAAAACAGATTATTTTTTTCTCTACAAAAGACAGTAGCAATGATAATATGAAAAATAAGGTCACAAATATGTTTTTCTTCTGTTTTCAATATTTATACATCAAGGACCACAAATCCTATACAATCACCATAAGCTGACACTTTTAATGAGATAGTTCTTTAATGCATGCAGTTCAGTAGCATGCTTCTGAAAGGTACTTTAAAACTAAATTACATGGACATAACTTTCCCATAACAATGTTCTAATATGTGTAACACAATTTAAAATTATGCAATATATTTTAGTGGTGGCTACACAAAAAGCAAAGAAAATGACTATGGAAAAGCAAAACATTCAGCAGGTTGAACAAAATTTTGCAGCAGCATGCTACAGAAACACAGCTACATATATATATATATATATATATATATATTCATATGAGGTACACACTCTCAATGTGAGAATCCGGTGATTTTTTTTTTGTCAATAAATCTACAATTTTTCTGTTCATTGGTTTCCTTTTATATTTATTTATTTATACATATTAGGCATTATGATAAACAGGGGAAATTCATATCCAATAATGTAAAACACCTTTTCAGTTCTCATTAATTTTTGGCACAGATATGCTATAATTTGATCTCTTCCATGTGTTATCCCGAAGTGGCAAATCAAAAGCTGTATTCCTTGAATTCCATCCCCCAAATGCAACCATTACACAGGGATTGCATTCCTTCTAAAATTCCTAAAATTTTGTAACCCTCCTTAAATTCCTAAAATTATACCTAAAATTTACTATTCTTCCTAAAATTTTCGAAAGCTTATTTATTGAAAATACAACTGATATTAACGCCAATAAATTTACCATTACGGTAAGGTAAAAAGACCTGTTATTGTAGAAACGCAGCCTATATGCTGCGCTGCTGAAGGTAGGGAAAATGACGCCATCAAGATGCTCATGCTGGGGGGGGGGGGAGCTCCACTTTTGTGCCTTCGGACAGTTTTCGAGAGTAACGGAGATCTAAAGAAAAAAAAATATGGGGGGAGGAGTCATTTTCACCACTGGTTTGCGTTTTGCAGACAAACTCCGTGGCATGCAGAAGATCGTACTGTATTTTTGGACATGCCTCGTGGACCCTCCTCTTTTTGCTGATGTTTTGTTATTGTAAACCGCAAGTGAGTGGAAGCAAAGAAAAACATGTGGTTTCCTTCCGTAACCTCCGGTAATGACGAGGGGATGGTAGCTGAGTGTTATCATGGCAGACAGTAGAGCACGTGATCATTGACCTTCGATCCTGCGATGCACAACATATCTCGGCTCCGACTCGCTTTGACTGAACTTGCATGAGATGCGTATGATAGTTTCTGGCTTTGCGTCTTTTATAGTGTTCTCTAATGGTGACTTGCTTTTTTTTTTTTTTTTTTTTTTTTTTTTATCTTCTGACATCCTCACAGCCAAACTTTGGGAAGTTCTCTGGTTTTGCAATATTGGAACATGTTTTTGTACTACCCTTTCATTTTCAGTTTTCTGGTTAGTAATACAAGTGTTTAAGATGCCTAAATCCAAAACGAAATTTCAAGATGCGTGGCTTGTCAAAGAATTGGACAGAGTGAAGTTGAAAGAATGGTGTTCTGCAACTGAAACAATATTTTCTGCTAAGTGTATATTGTGTTCAGAAATTTTCAATATTTCTAATAGTGGCTTTTCACATGTAAAAGCGCATCATAAAGGAAAAAAAACATTTGCAGAAATTCCAAAGTAAATTTCAAAATAAGTCCATCCTGAAAGCCTTTGGAGGACGGGATCTTCAGCCCAAATAAAATATTAGTGAAGTATTGAGTCATGATTTACAGCTGGCTAAAGCCGAAGCATTATGGGCCATGAAAGTTGCTAAGGACAAAATAAGTCTTTTGTTTCATGCACTGAAACAGTTGAACTTTTCAAAGAAATGTTTCCTGATTCTGCTATTGCAGCCAAAATGCAACTTAAAGAAAAAAATATAAGATAGTACAACTGTACTAGTTATCCGAATTTATTGGCGTATATAAAATCAAGGTTTCCAAGCTTTCGCACATCAACCAGATGGCTTTCTCAAGGAAGGTAGACAGCAAACTGCAAACTGGAAACGTTCTATTATCCAGTTTGCAGTTTGCTGTCTACCTTCCTTGAGAAAGCCATCTGGTTGATGTGCGAAAGCTTGGAAACCTTGATTTTATATACGCCAATAAATTCGGATAACTAGTACAGTTGTACTATCTTATATATAGTTGGTGTACAGTTCCTTGTGTTATTATTTAAAGAAAAAAAGTTGCTTATGTGATATCATATGAACTGTCAAAATATTTTGAAGAGAATTTGAAAAAGGCATTGCATCTAGTAGCCCAGGAAAGGTTACTATAGCATTTGATGAAACTACAAATACACAAGTGAAACGGCAGTTGGATGTGTATCTCAGGTACTGGGTCTTCAGAAATAAATTCAGTTTCTTGCTGATACCTAACAAGCGTTTTTCTGGGTCATGCAACCTGCAGATATTTTGCTAAAAGAAATTCTTGATGTGTTATCATCCTTCAATATTTCGAACAGAATTATTTGTGTATCCATGGACAGCCCAAATGTAAATAAGTGTTTTTTACGTAAATTCAATGAAGTTGTAAAACAAGAAACAGGCCAGAAATCTTTGGAACTAGGTTTTTGCAACCTGCATGTTGTTAGTAATGCATTTAAAAAATTTTTGACAAGCTTAAATATAGATTTTGACGAATTTGCTACTGATATGCATTACTTCTTCAAGAGTAGTGCTGCAAGACGAGAGGATTATAAATCTGTCTAGGATATAACATTGGTCACAGCCAAATTTCTTTTATGGCATGTCAGCAACAGATGGTTAACCGTTGGTTCTGTAGCCCAGAGGCTCTTGGATCAATGGCTAAATATTACAGAATATTTTTAAACTTCTTGCCATCTCAAAAAATATTTGAAAAGCAACTAAGCAATTCGGCAAGGTATAAAAGAATTCACTGTTTCCTGAAAAATGAGCTAACTCCTTGCTATTTAGCATTAATTTCATATTCACACCAAAATTTTGAAAAGTTTTCATTATCTTATCAGAGTGAAGAACCAAAAATACACCAGTTATATTGATTTAAATACTTTAATTAGGAATGTTATGGCTCAGTTTATCCAAGATGATGTTATTGCAGGGAAATTTGGAGAAGACCTAAAAGAATGTAGATTTTGAAAACAAAAATTCATGGAAAAAACTAGGGGAGTTAGAAGTTGGTATGGAGACAAAAAATCTCCTCAGGAATGTTCAGGAGACCAGGCAGAAATTATTTCTCTTACGATGTAAGATCATCACTAATTGCAACCACAAAATATTTAAAGTCAAATTTGCCATTTTGCAATCAAAAGCTAAGAGACATAGAAGTTTTAAAGGTAAAAGAACCAAAGAAAGAGTCAACTCAACCTTCAGTCACTGAAGGACTTTCGTAAATAACCAGAATTTCAAGTGTTTTGCATCTTTCTGAGGAACAAATTGATAGAGTAAGAGAAGAGTGGAAACTTTTAAATTGTGATAAGCCAACTCTAGATGAACTAGTGAAATTTTCAGAGGAAGGGCATATTCCAGTGCAGATTGATCATTACTGGTGTAATATATTTAGTATTAAAGACTCTAGCGGAAAAGAAAAATACTCAAATCTTGCTAAACTCATCAAGTCAATTTTAGTTTTACCTCACGGGATTTTCGGTTAACACTGCTCTGTTGAGGAAGGACAAGGCTACCTTAAAAGACTCAACTATAACATCATTAAGAATAGTTTAAAGGGGCCATTAACACCATGGATGTGTAAGTAAAGTTCCCATAACAAGAAATTTGTTAAGTAGTGTTCGTGATTCACATAAATTTTATAAAGAGTATGTTGATATGCTGAAGGAAGAAGAATCAAAAAAGGTAAAAGAAAGGAAGTAGAAAGAGAGGGAAAATAAGGAAAAGCAGCTAGAGAAAAAAAGAAAAGCTGAGTTTGATGACAAAATAAAAGAAAATGATGCAGAAATAAATAGACTTAAAAAAGATAAAGAAACCTCCCTAGCAGTAATTCAAGAGGGAACAGAAAGGATGAGAAAAGCTGTAGAAAAACAAAATACTGTTGAAATAGCAGTTGCCTCTAACTTGATCATACAAGGTTCAGCTTAAATAAAGAAAACTGAAAGTAAATTAGTAGTGGTGGAAGCAGAAAAAGATAGGCTTATCAGGAAAAAGTTAAAACAATAATATGAAAAAAGTAATTCAGTGAACAATTGTACATAGTTCTTGGGTTTCAATTACCTTTTTAGGATATTATAATGTAATGTGAAACCTGAAAACTTTACTGTGAAAATTGTGAATTGCTTCTGGTTCAACAGCATATTAATGTTCAAAGTGAAACTTGAATGTGGTAAATATACTTGAATATGATAATAACACGCGAAAAGATAAGAACTGAACATTAGAAGTAAATCATACTTAAACTTTAGACATTAGACGTTATGCAAAAAAATTGGGTGTGAACTTCGGCCATATATACTAATGGACTGTGCATTGGCAATAGCTGCATCAAAGACGCCGTGGCTCCAACATTGGGCACGTCATCATCAGACTCGAAATTTCGTGTAAAACTGCTGTTATGATTACTAATTTACGCTGTAGAACTTCAGTGTTTTTGGTGTATTATGTGAATGTGTGTCAAGATCGCTGTAAAACTCTTCAAGTAAGTTTACTTATGAGATATATACATGCATGATTGGGTTGTTTACATTTCGTGATTTATAATGAAATGAACATTTGGGAAGAATTTGGAACATGCATTCCATTTTTTTTCTTAGGTTACTATATTTTTATATCAATAGCTGCAAGTTTTCTGGTTAAGTAATTGAATTTTATTGACTTAGGTATTTAATTCGTTTCTTACCCATGAAAAATCATAGAACTTCCTTTATATATCACTCAAAGCAACCATAAGCACAGCAGGTGTAACCCATCTTTTTGACTGATGCCATGTGATTTTATGTTGGAGCCAGAAATTTTTATGCCATGTGCAGTCTATCAGTATATATGGTTGAAGGGTGTGAAGCAAACTCTTTACAATGTATACAAAGTTGTTTTACTAGATGTATACAAATATACATCTAGTTTTTATTGAAATACACTCATAAAATTTTTCTAAAAATTCCTAAAATTTTTCAGAAGTATGCTATGATCCCTGCATTACACCACCCACAATAATGCATTTCCCAGCAACTAAAGTAGAAATGTGTTACTTACAAGGGGTTTGTGGCAAGACACATTCTGATTGTGTGAGGAATAAAGATGTGTTGCAGTTGTGTAATGTAAAGCAAAATGTTGTTAGAAAGGTGGAGACTAATATTCTTCAGTGGTTTGGCCATGTTGAAAGAATGAGTGATGAGATACTAAGATTTTTTTTTTAGCCCAAGTGGCAGGAAAGGAAGGCCAAGGAAGTCATGGGAGGATCAGATTCAGGAGTGTCTGCATGAGGAACAGGTTACGAGTATGAAGCATAGGAGGTCTTGTGTACGTCGTGTAATGGATGTCAGTGAAGCCCGAGTTGTGTGTCAAGATCGCTGTAAATGGAGAAGTTGATATGGCAACAATAAGTAAATAATCATTTAAAAATTGATCTGGAAGTTTGTATTTCTTTGTGGAGCTAACCTCTGAATCTCAGAGAACAGCTTAGTGGTATGTAAAAAGTTCATGTATCTGAACAAACATCCAAATTATGAAAATATGCTAGTTGAGACATCCAGTCTCCTTGTATCAGCACATCTTCTAGGCACACATGTACTGACAGCTCAATTCCTGATATAGGATAATACAATTTTAAGTTCTCCAAGGAGTTAGCAACATGAATAACAGTTAACATTTCTAAGGTAAGAAAATATATATATATATGTGCCTACTGTGTGCTTCAGAGATTAATTGTTCATTAATTTCTATTATATTTAATACTAACATTATGTATTTGAGTATGACATTCCAACAAAAACACGTTTTCCTCTATATTAACTAACTGATAATTTACCACAATGTGACTTTAAACTCATACCTTGGATACATCTATCAAGTATTAATTTTTTCAAACATGCAGCAAATGAAAAGTGTGCTTGATTTATAAAGTAAAATTTTATTACAATTACAAGGCACTTTCTTTCTTTTTGCTCTGCTTCGATCTTTTACCATGACAATGAAAGTGGATTAGAGATGGTTCCCAATGCAATTATAATGTACATTACAGCCCACTCCTAACGAGTAGCTGGGGACTGGCAGAAACTCTCATTAAATCTGGGTACTCACTAAATATTATTTTTTGATTTAGTCATGCATATGTGATAGCGAGGAAAAGCTCCAGGAGAAGATGGAATTACTGTAGACATCATACAAGAAGCAAGTGGAGAAATCGAAACAGTACTCGCCCAAATTTTCACTCGATGCCTTAATGAAGGAAAGATTCCTGAGGATTGGAACACCGCTACAATGATCCTGCTACATAAGAAAGGTGACATTGAGGATCTCGGAAACTACAGACCTATCAGCCTCCTATCAGTAGTTTATAAAATCTTCACTAAAGTTCTTTCACACCGCTTGAAGGTAGCACTGGACATGGCTCAACCGAGAGAACAAGCTGGATTCAGGAGTGGCTACAGCACAATAGATCATATCCACGTGCTGAGAGAACTAATTGAAAGAGCGAGGGAATATGAACTTCCATTGTGCATGGCTTTTATCGATTATGAAAAAGCCTTTGATTCGGTGAAACCATCAGCAGTTACAATGGCTCTGAAAACCTGCGGTATTGAAGATGCATACATTAATATTATTAATAACATCTATGAAAATGCAAGTGCAAAGATTAGGCTGTTTGAAAATACAACACACGTAAAAATTGGAAAGGGAGTGAGACAAGGTGACACCATATCTCCGAAGCTCTTTAATGCCACATTGGAGGGTGTTTTTCAGTCGCTGAGCTGGGAAAACAAGGGGATAAAGATTAATGGAGATTATCTAACCCACCTTCGTTTTGCTGATGACGTAGTCATTTTTGCAACTACCTCATCAGAGCTGCAGAGTATGATCCAGGAACTTGCTGACAAGAGTAAAGAAGTGGGATTAAAAATGAACTTTCAGAAGACAAAAGTGATGTTCAATGCTTTTACAAGAAATGAAGATTTATCGATTGATGGAGAAAAGCTGGAGATAACAGACACGTACGTTTATCTTGGACAGCAGATATCAAGTGAGGGTCACATTGATGAAGAAATTAATCGGCGTACAAAACTTGCCTGGAGAGCTTTTGGAAGAAACAGCATAATTTTCAAGAGCAATATGCCATTATGTCTTAAAAGAAAAGTGTTTGATCAATGCATCCTTCCAGTGCTTACGTATGGTGCAGAGACGTGGACCTTAACTAAAAGAGACATACAAAGGCTGCAGACAACTCAAAGAAGCATGGAGAGGTGCATGCTTGGTGTAACCAGGAGAGATAAGAAGAGGAACTCGTGGATCCGAAAAATGACAAGAGTGGAAGACATCATGATCAAAGTTAAATCCCTGAAATGGCAATGGGCTGGACATACTGCCAGAAGGACAGATCATCGATGGACAGCCGAAATTTTAGATTGGATTCCAAGGGACAGGAAAAGACCCAGAAGAAGACCACATAGGAGATGGGTGGATGAAATTCGAAAGTATGCAGGGGTGACATGGAGGAGACTGGCACAAGACAGACCGTTGTGGAGGAAACTTGGGGAGACCTTCGTCCAGCAGTGGATTGATAATGGTTGACAATGATGATGATGATGATGTGATAATATTCAAATGTTTACATTATATATATATCCATAACAATTGGATATACGTACTTAAATGACTTAATAAATTAATCATCATCATCATCATTGTCAACCATTATCAATCCACTGCTGGACGAAGGTCTCCCCAAGTTTCCTCCACAACGGTCTGTCTTGTGCCAGTCTCCTCCATGTCACTCCCGCATATTTACGAATTTCATCCACCCATCTACTATAGTTAATTTATGAAACTTCTCAAGCATATTTAACTTGACGGCCACCATGACTGTCCGCAGTTCGAAAAAAAAATATTTTTTTTTTACCACAAAACACATGAAGCAAAAGCAGAATTTATCCTCCCAATGTAATGCTCACTCAAAAGGTGAAAGGAGGGTAAATGGACAATTCCAGAATTATCATCTGTTTCCTCTCTGGCAACATCTCCATTCCATTACTTTCCTATCCCTCTCTATGACTGTCCCCAGAAATTCATTCGTGCATCCTCTTTTTGCCCAGGAGTAAGTGGCCTGTTTTCAACTCTACATCCAAGCTATAGTTCCTCGGAATGGGTGGCAGAGAGAGTCTCTTGCACAACTCGCTTGTTGAGCATTTGATGCACACCCTCCCCATTGCTTTTCTATCAACATTCTTCCACTAGTACACCAGGACTCCCATGCACTGTTTCAATTTCATCCTGTATGCCACTGTTTCTACTCCTCCATTCCAGGACAGTGTGCAGCAGATTTTTTTGCCTCATTAAATTTTGTCAGTTTGCTTGTTAAAAATGATCAAATTAGCCTTGAATTAACATTATACCAAACAACAGTTCCTGCTTTGCTAGTTAAATCTGAGCTTGTTATAAGCAGGTTCTACTGTATTTAGTTTTCTGGTCTTAAGACACATTTTTAAATTGATGAAATATTCCCATAAGAATCAGGCTACAATTTATATGGGAAGAACGCTCATCCAACACTAAATTTAAGTCTTAAGAGGTAACCACCCTAACTTAAAAATCTAGTGAAATAGTGGAGTCATGGTAAATTCTAGTGATGTTATTTACATTTGACTTATTTTATGAGATTGCTGGGAGGACTTTTTGTCATAATTCGTCAAATTTCTGGGTTGTACTCCAACCTGAAAAGGAAAAGAAAAACAATTCTTCTCGTCCATAAAGCAACAAGTAGGCAAACAGTGTAAACTGCAATTGTGGGGCAATCTATGTACGAGAAACTGGGAGATAACTTACAATCCATGTAACAGAACATAAAAACAGTAATAAAATTTTTTACCACCAAAACAGAACTTGACAGATACATTCAATTAATTAGGGCTCAGTAAAGATTTTTATCTTACCCGCTGCTCTTTGCGAAAAGGAAGTTGAAATAGGAGGAGGGCATCACAATTAATGACCAGACAGGCCGAGCATTAATTACCATGTGAGTGACAACACATATTCTCCCTTGAATTATTTTTGATAATTAATAGGTTGGAGTACCACCAATTAATTTTATGAATAATAATAAGTCATCTTAGTAACTCCATTAAATAAAAGTCAAATTTAAATATTAAAAATTTAACTTTAGAGGCTTTGTGTCCATCCAATTTGCTTTTCATGCTCTTCCATTATTACAATCACAAAAATTTTGGTATGAATGCAAATTTTTATCTTCCTATAGTTATTACCATAAAAAAATTACAATCGCATCTAAATAATTTCACCACATGAGGTGAAGACTGGTTTTAAGTATGAGATTTTGATTGTGAACTTTATTATTATCAATCAAAACTGCTATCTGACAACAGAGGGGTTGGATTTCATGGTGAAGTAATAGCCCAAACCCAAGAATATTTTGAGTTTTTATGAACCTCTGCACAGCTCCACTGGAAAAAATATCTTGCTCTTCTGATCGAACCCTTTAGCCCCCCCCCCTTTTGATTGGAGGTTTAACGACCACCATGAGCAACTCAATGGGCTATAAGCAGTCGCCCGTCCCTAATTTAGGGTAACTGGTTCCAGGGAAGGGAGAGAGCTAGTGCCGTAAGACAAACACAACATCCATGCCTCACCGGGATTCGAACCCGGACCTCTTTCAGAAGAATGATCAGGGGCCATCGCTTAGACCACTGCACCACCAGGGCAGCCACTTTCCCCTTCAAACAGTAATAATGCTGACTCTTTTAGATATCAGTGATCTGAAATGATGTAACAAAGCTTGATTACTGAATACCATATAATGGGGTCAAACAGTTATATGTAAAGCAGTTTTATTCCATTCAAAAAAAAAAAAAAAGTCAAAAGGCACAATCTATAACATTACTAAAAATATATCTCCAGATAATTTTAACCATACTAAAATTCCATACTTTAGCAGAGCCCAACATTTTTAATATAGAAGTTTATTTAATGTTTTCTGAAAAATGGAAAAGCTTGATTATGAAATGATTACCTAAATATAATGCCCAAATTTGTAGAGTGTTTTCTATTTTTGTAATAACAATTAGACACTTCCTCAGAGAATCTTCATGAAGAAACAAAATATATTAAACATCAACTGAAACAAATTCATTATGCACCGGAAGACATGAAATTTGGTTAGTAATGGATTTTACTGTGAGTCCGCAACTGCAGGTGTTTAAACAAAAAAAGTTTATCTTTGTTAACAAGTATGACATGTAACCAAGTAATCTGTGGATTTATAACTATATATTTCCATGTTGTCCACACTTCTCACATGGTGAGTTGGGAACATGAAAAGTATGCTGCATTATTTTTCACTTGCCCGCAGAAAAGACAGCAGAGCTATATTTAAGCTGGGCCACGGAGAAGGAATGTCACATGTTTTTTATACTTTCATACACTACCCAGCCAATTGATTACACCTCAGGCTGGATCTTGCATTCTATGTACCCACATGATTAGATTTTTATCACAGTACTTTTCAAAATCAATTTCTATTACTTCCTTTGCAAATGTGCTTTCCTTTGATGGATATGGTTTATACTCATATTTTATTAGCATGCTAAAACATAAATTTTACTTTCTAAAGATATTATCATTATGTGCTTTGCAACAGACTACAATATTATACATCAAAAACTATTTAAAATTCAAAATAAAATAATCCATAATCAGAAAACTACTTCAAGATTCATACAAATCAAGTTACCCTAAAATTGTTTCTTAACTAATATTTTCACTGCTTTTGGATGATGATACGCACAGCTATTCCACATCTAATGCATTGCATACCACTGAAATTCTGCTATTGATATATTTCTGAACAACCACTGTTTCTAGAAATGCAAGAGGTTTGTGTAACATATTATCTTTTTAAATGAAGTACCAATGTTTACGTTAGTCTTACTGCTCCTGAATGCTCAAATGGATACTAACAGCAATGAATTGTTTTTTCTAAAACTATTCTGAAAAGATCCTTATACTTCCACAATAAATTATCAGTAATTCACAAATATAAAAATCTGAAAAAGTCTGGGTCTGTGGAAGAAATATTTTTCACAAATGGCTATTCTGTTTGCCACCTTAAAAATTCTATTCTGAAAAGATTCTTATACTTCCACAATAAATACTATTCTGAAAAGATCCTTATACTTCCACAATAAATTATAAATTACCAGTAATTCTCAAATGTGTTCTTTACAAATGGCTATTCTGTTTGTCACCTTAAAAATCCTGTATCTGAAAACTAGTCAACTTGTAATGGGAACTTAGTCTTCAGGTTAAGCACTACACAAAATTCCTTCAAACATTCTGTACCAACACTCTCCCTAAACTAGACATGATTATGTACATACACAGTGATCGATTGAAGCATAATGTTACAACTTTTGAGAATATGTTTCAGCATATTTCAGAAAAGTCCATTTCGAGTTTTTCCGTAATTATATAAAAAAATTCTACTTTTTAAAGAGTTTTACAAAGCCCCTCCCTTTCCCTCTAGTTGGTTCATCTCATTAAATAAAATAAATAAAATGTTTGGAGAAAAAGAAATCTCTGTAAAACAAGAATTATATATATATATATAACCTCATAGACTTATAAACTAGGCATTAGTTGATTACTTTTAAATTCTAACTAATTCTTTCATAACTCTTCCAGCCTGCCATTTCCTTCCCAACTCATAAAGTATTTGAATAGGAAGATAACTTTAAATATAATATACTGGAAATATGCAACAAGAAAAAAGCACAGATCTTTCTTTCACATACATAAAAAAGATATTTTTCCTATGATCTTTACTTATCATTTTATCATGGAAATCAAACTATTTGTTCTATAAGGCAGCTTTTATCACAGTAATCATTGCTTGGCAACTACAATTCCACAATGTGTCAAAATTTATGGAATTTTAAAACATAAAACTTATAATGGGCATTCTTAACAGTGATAGAAAGCATGGATTGTATGAAATAAACTGTGATGAAAATATATTGTGGTATCAACATCAGTCATAATGTTATTTCCCTTTTAAAATTTGAACAGAATTACAAACATGGAAATATATAGTAATCAACTAATATTTCCACCTTAAATGGAAGAGGGCAATTTATGTGTGATTGGCATATCTATATATACTTATTGCAAGATCATGAAATGCTAATACCCAAAGGAGTTTTTGAAACCTTTTCCTCAGTTTACCTTTGCCTGGGAAAGATTCTGTTTTACATGTTCCTTTCTGCTAGATTTTTTTCCACTGAGTGCTTTTCCAAAGAAATAAAAATTAAACTGAAATTCTGTTGTGTCGCAACACATTAAAAATTTCAGCTTTCCTGGACAAATACTCAAAAAATTTAAATGGTGTGGAAGAGAAAAGCACAACAAAACCTGTAGTCCAGTGAAATGAGGAAGTTTCAAAAATATAACTTTGATATATAATTATTGTACTGCATAAAAAATGATTTTATAAAAAAAATACTTATAAATTCAAGAAGTGTTTGCACTTTTTTAAAATGAAAAACCCTCAATTTTAAAATTTGACCTTGCTTACTCAAATATTTTCCATAATTCAAAGTGAGCTGAATAAATAACACAACTAAAATCAGCAAATAAAATCAGCAACAGGCACTTCAAAAATAGTTATGCATAAATAAGTCTCTTGAATAAAAGTAGTGTGATCACAGTCTCAGATGGCATACATTTTCACAAGTGTCCAAGATTTCAATCATTTGGTCCCACTACTCAAGAAGCTATAATGCCTCCATCACTTCACAGCACTACTTTCTAATGATGTGTAGAACAACAGGTAAGCATCAGATGTCTAAATATTTGAAAAAAAAAAACATAGTACACTTGTAACAGAATCTTGTGATTATGCCACGAAAGATTTCATGCAATTCACAGAATAGAATATTAATGTAAACAACAGTATTTTTGCAGGGAGACCGTTTATAGCTCCCAATAAACATGTACTGAAGAAACAAATCACATTAAGAAAAGCCACATAGAAAACGATTTCATACATCTGATGAATTCATAGAAGTATTTAGAAAGTTTGCACAAAAACTTTTAAAATTCTAATGAATGAAAAAAATCACAAATCTTACGAGCAAAATGAAATATTCAGCAATGCTAATCTCATTTCTAAGATATGTAAAACAATTGTTTCAAACTTTTAAAAAATATACACAGATAAAGAATACACTTCAAAATTGTGTTCTTTAAAATTGTAAGATATACATACCAGCTGAATGACTAGCCTGGATCAACACATTCCACTCAGCAGTCAGCAATATAGTGCCAATAAAGACTGTGCTGGAATAAAGTCACC
Organism: Macrothele yani; assembly: GCA_039090855.1. Classification (NCBI taxonomy): domain Eukaryota; kingdom Metazoa; phylum Arthropoda; class Arachnida; order Araneae; family Macrothelidae; genus Macrothele; species Macrothele yani. The sequence continues at coordinate 156,373,214 of CM077011.1, forward strand.
AGAACAGCAACATTTTACAGAAGTAAGTAATAGTCTCAAAAGGAAATTACTGGGTCAGGGATTACCAACAGTATATCTGTGTGCATCAAAGGTTTTCAGGTGTCTGCGTGAAAAATTCTCATATTGTACAGGGTGTCTCACTCGCTACAGAACCCAGCATTTCTTTAATAATATTAACACCAATGAAGTTATTACAACGAAATTTGAAGTGGACTTTATCTCATTTCGTGCAAAATGTGATGACATCACAATCACAACACATGCTGGAAGAGGCCAGCACCATTTGCGTCCAGACAGCATTGAACCCAGCGCACCATATTGTGGAAAGTCCTTGCCAGTAAATCTGCCGTCACTGCCTGAATTTCGTTGGTGATGTTTTCTTTCAAGGCATCTATGGTTTGCAGTTTCTTTTGGTAAACTCTCTCTTTCAGATATCCCCATAAAAAGTAATCAGGAGGCATCAGATTGGGCGAGCGCGGTGGCCATAGACCCTTCGAAATAACGCAGTCGCCAAAAAAGGACAGAATTTTGGCCATACCGGTGTGTGATGTCGCTCCATCATGCTGGTAATATCCAATGGAGAGTTCTGCATCGTCCAATTGATTAACAAAGGTGTTGAAGATTTCCATATATGCAGCTGCTGTGATTGTTTGTATCGAAGAAGATGGGACCAATTATGCGGCGCCGGGCCATCCCACAGAAAAAACACCAATTTTCTGTGAATGAAGGGGTTCTTCATGTATCGCATTGGGATTTTCACTGGCCCAAATATGGGAATTTTGAGAATTGGCATATCCAGACACTTGTTTCACAAGGTCAGGTTGTTTCAGTTCGTGGACCACAGAGATATGGTACATATGAAGCTTCACTTTTTTCACAGCACGTTGACAAGTGCTTTTGGACAACTCTGTTTTCTGTGACAGTCGGCGAAGTGACTTCCTTCCTGGGAGATGCAAGTAGTGGGCCCTTTACAATCTGGATCATTTCCTTGGACATTTGTGGATGACCTCCTGCATGGTCGTCTAATCAAGTCCCCTTGGTTTCCAATTTTTTCGACAATGCGCAAATGGTGGACTTGCACGGCCGATGTCTGCATGTAAACCTCTCCAGGAATTGCTGTTGACAAGACTTTATCGAGTCTGTTTTACAATAAGTGCGAACAATAAACACTTGCTCCTCCAGAGTATACCGATACATTTTCACACGTATGCAAACAGCCACAAGCACTCACTATCAACAACCATATTGTGTAGACCAGCTCAGCAAAATGGCATAATAAAGCAGCAGAGAGGTGTGTCTGGCTGGCTGGCAGACTGCTTCTCAGTGGCACCGCACTTAAGAATTTGTCTGCCACTAAGGAGCACTCTGGCTGGTGGCGGACAGCGCCGGGTTCAATGCTGTCTGGACGCAAATGATGGCCTCTTCCAGCACATGTTATGATTATGATGTCATCACATTTCGCACAAAATGAGGTAAGTCCACTTCAGATTTCATTGCAATGTCTTAATTGGTGTTAATATTATTAAAGAAATGCCGGGTTTGGTAGGGAGTGGGATACTCTGTAGAATAAGAGTGCACAAGGTGAGAAACAGTTTACTAAATTCTATTATTTCTTATTTGTATTGAAGATAATATTGCCTTAGTTAACAGGAAAATTAATATGCAAAGCAGCTGATCCTTAACCCTTTAAGTGGTCAATGTACCTGAACTAAATGGTGCCCAAAATTTATTAAGCATCCCCCAAAAAAATGTCCACATAGCGATTAGGTTTAACAAAAGACACAACAAAACAGTTTTTTTCCCATTCTCATCTCAGTAATACCGACCATATGCCTGTTACTGGTGCTTGTATGTAATATAATATACCTTTCTAGTCCTCTTCTCTAGCACTCCCTTCTAGTCTGCTCTGTGGCCTAAGGAATGAAGGGAAAGGGTTTTGCTTCTTTCCAGTATCATGGTGTCAGTGTCTAGTCCCCCTGACAGGGACATCGTGCCACTACGCAGAGAAACAAGTTTCTCAAATATCTTTTCTCTCCTTTCTTTGGTCTGTTGCCATTGATATAGCCCTTCTAGCAAGTAATCAGTTAGAAAGGATTAGTGTCAATCATTCCCCTAAATGCTTACTTTGAATAACAAAGCTAAGGGGAAAGCAACACTTTCTAATTCTCAGGCTCACTCCTTCCAGTGGTGTTCTATCCACTTCTTAGACAGCAAAAATATTCCTTAGACCCGATTCCAGCTCATTATTCTAAATCCGAGTTAATTAGTTCCAGCCGGTTAAAGGGTTAAGTCACCAGACACCTGCTGCATTTATTAAAACTGAGACGTTTTTAGCCTGTGTATCATTAAAAGGCAACACAAGGGAACGATTATCTTTCATCTATGAGGAAAACGCTACATGCAAGATTTGATCAATGTCCCATGTAAGCATGACTAATGACATTCAGAACGAGAACTACAATTCCATTTACTAGCACTGAACTATGTTTCCAAAAAGAAACTTGACAAATTACTCAGCATCCTTTGCTAGTCCCATGATATCTATCAAAGACTGGCATGGGACTAGCAAAAGATGCTCAGTGAGCTGGGTATTCATCTATAATTCATATTTTTATTCAATAACTGAACGAGTGCACTCACAAGTACACACACATATCACTAAGCTGTTCTCTGATATTCAGAGGCTAACTCCTCACAGAAAGAACATACTGTTGCTGTATCAAACATCTCCATTTACACAGGGATTTTGGCACACAGCTCGAGCTTTATTAACATCCATCACACAATGCACACAAGACCTTTTGTACTTTATACTCTTCTTTTTCTCATTCAGACATTCCTGAATCTCGTCTTCCCATGATTACCTTGGCCTTCCTCTACCTTTCTTTCCTGCCACTTGGGCTGACATTTTTTTCTTAGTAAGCATCTCATCACTCACTCTTTCAACATGTTCAAACCACCTAAGAATATTAGTCTCCACCTTACTAACATTTTGCTTCACTTTACAGAACCGCAACACATCTTCATTCCTCACATGATCAGCGCATGTCTTAACCCCCCCCCCCCCCCGGTAATTAATGCATCTCCTGTGAAAATAAAAGAGACATTTTACTTCAAGGACGACCGACGGATTCACTGACAATTGTCGCCAAGAAAGAAATCAAGAAGAGCGGCAAATCTTACAATAATAATTTTAAAAATTGTTGGTTTACTGAATATAAATGGCTTTGTAGCTCTTCTGTGTTACAAAAATTATTTTGTTGGCCCTGCTTATTTTTTAGTAATAAAATTCGGCGTGGAATAAAGACAATTTTCAGATTTCTTAAATATAAAACGGCCACTTCAGAAACGTGGTGATTCTAGCGAACACCTGAAATGCGAATTAATGCTAAATAATTTTGAAAAGAATCAGAATACCATTGCCGATGCCCTGTGGGAGAATGCTAGGCTTTTGAAAATGCATTTCAGCGAAAGCGTTCATTTAAATAGACTTTTCCTGCAGACAATGATTGATGCAGTACTGTATTTGAGTAAACAAGAACTAGCATTCCGTGACCATGACGAAGGCATTGACTCAATAAATCGTAGAAATTCAAGGAATTGCTTGCACTGTTGATATCAAGAACTTTAAAAATTCTAAATCAATACGAAACGATAAAAAATGTCTTCACAGGAGACTCAAAAACTATTAAAAACGAATTAATTGAATGCATTTCTGAATATATAAACGATCACGTCAAAAAATGAAATAAATGAAGTTCAATGCTTTTATATTCAAGTAGATGGGAAGACATAACCAGACTTCCGAGTGCTCTTTAATAATAAGATCTGTTGATTCAGAAGGTGTATCGGTTGAGCGATTTTTGGGTTTCCATGGTGTGAAGCTTTATACAAAATGCTGGACAAAATTTTGGAACAGCTTGATTATCAACACAAGTCAATAGGACAATGCTACGATGGGGCAAACGTAATGTCTGGACACTTGACTGGGTACCAGAAAAAAAAATGAAGCATAAAGCTTCTCAAGCTGTTTTTGTTATTGCTTAGTACATCGCTTGAACCTTGTATTACAGCAGAATTTTTTCTAAAATTTCTAAGTGTCGAATATTTTTTGCAAGCCTCAGTTTAATTCCTTTGTTTTTTCACCACTTAGCAACGCGATCGCTTTGCTGAGTGGTGAAAAAACAATACACTCACATCAACAACCGCAAGATGCATGCCAACCATAACAGAAACTCGATGATCCTCCACTTCGAAGTTAGTATGTGTAATAGTTGAAGATTGGGATAAATTGAAGGAAGTATTCAAATTTCTCACAAAGAGTGGCCAATTAGAAAAAATATCAATTCAACTTGCCCAAGGGTTTTTAAATGATATGAACACTTTTGAATTTACATTTTTGGGAACAGTATTTAATGAAATATTTGACTTCACCGATCTATTATTCGAAATTTTGCAGAAAAAAATCACTAGACATAAACTACTGTGTTACTCAAATTAAAAACAACTTATGAAATTTTGAGTCATAAAAGGAACGATGAGGTATTTGGAACACTGTTTAGAAAAGCTAGCAAAATCACAGAAATGAGCAGATCTAAACGGGAATATGCTGCTCTTACACCAGAAACAATTTTTCAAAATTATAAACAATTGTATTTTGAAATTTTGTACCACATTCTTATGGAAATGTATATAAGATTTCAAGACTGTGAGAAACTTAAACTTCAATTTGCCTGGCTTGCTGACACAACCAAATTCGACCAATTTAATTCATGCTTTTCCTCTCACGCGTTTGAAAATCTACAACATTTTTACGGAAAAATTTTTACTAAACACCAGCGCCTTAAAGATGAACTGAGTCTTGTAATGCTGATAAAAAATTAAGGAATATATCACTCATGAACTTCTTCGAGTGCTTCATGGAGATAAAGGCATTTTTACAGAAGCTTATAAATTGGTTTGCCTGATTTTAACAATTGCATCTTCAAGTGTTTCAGTGGAAAGAAGTTTTTCTTGCATTAAAAGAATACAAACTTACTCATGAAACACTATTTATCCAGATAAACTTGCTTCTTTGGCAAATATTTCTATTCAGAAAGACATTTTCTTGATGTCACAAAGAAACAGCCATTTTCTGACGACATAATCGACAAATTTCCAGCTTTAAAGGGAAGAATTGATCTAATATATAAAAAAAATAGGTAAGTTCTCATTAACTGATTTTCATTGAAGACAATAGATATATTTTCATATTGCTCTTGTAGCTCTTCACCTATTTTTCCTACCATGAGCCGCTACTGTAAAACGTAATGCAAAAGTTTGGTTAGTGCAGCTGTTACCAGGCGTAAGCTATTGCATCAGAGAAAGTGTGTGATGTGCAGAGTGGCATAAGCTATTCTGCACATCCCACACTTTCTCTGATGTAAGACCTCATACCTTACCAATAACAATCTTTCCAAATATTTTCCTTGGTACACTCAGCAAACTGATACCATGAAATTTCTTGCATTCAGTCTGATTACCTCTTCCGTTATATAAGGGAACAATGGTTGCAGGCACTCACAAGTGTCGCATTAAATTTTGTTATTCAATTAAGTTAAATCATATTATAGTATTGTAAGTGCATAATATATGTATGATATTTTCCAGTTTATAAATATAAAACTCTTAATAAATGCATTAATCTTTAGTGCCTACAACCAATTCATTAACATCACAAAAAAAAACCTTGCCACCATGAATAGGCTCACAACCCTTGTACTAGGTAAAACAGAACAGGACAAAGAGGTACATAAGACTTGTAAAAGAAGTAAATAAAAAAAAGAATGTTGGAATTTGGCTCGTAGTTTGCCCCTCACACTGCAAATGTGCTTATCAGACATGACACTGCTGATATTTTGTATGATTTATTAGCAGCAAAAAGAATCTTGGCTTTTAATGATAGCAATGCCTGCCAGGCTCACAGACAAAACCTGACTGTTTTTGAATTTCATGGTAAGGTTGGTTGGTTGGCTAACTCCTGGCAATACACGACTGATGCTAACACAGTGTGTTCCTGGGAGCTTCTAAAGCTGAAGCTCCCAGGAAGGGAGGTGGTAAACATACTTAAAAAGTAATGAATTTCTACTGAGATATCAGTGCCTTAATCACAGCAGATCTTTGACAGCAGCAATACGCAAAGGAATTTTTATGTCATGGATTTAGAATTTGTTGTAGTATACAAAACAGTAAAAGAAAAATAATCTTGTTCCCAGAAATTGGATAGATAAATCTGAAGAAAATTATCTGGAAAGACTAAACAGGGAAAGAGCCATTTCGATTGATACCTAAACTATGAATTTTTAATTATTTCTGAGGAACAAAATCATCTGGTAATTTACGCCAGGGTGGGGGGATGTTCTCGAAGTAGGAAATCAAATTACTATGTTATAACTCAAAAGAAATATCATACTGAAGTTGCATTATTATTATTGCAATTAATGTCATCCTGGCTTTCTTTGATTAGACTATTTTAAACAAAGCAAATTTTTATTGGTATTAAGAGGAAGTGCAGTTGGGTATTTTACCTCAAATTTGTGAACGAATTTCTCATTCATCTTCAGAAAATCATTTCCAGTGCTGGTGACTATGTTGGTTGCACTTCAAAAACTACTACACCTAAAGATGAATAAGAATTTAGTTTAAAAATTTGAAGTAAAATACCCAACTATGTTTCCCCTTAATACCCATAAAAGTTCGTTTTGTTTAAAATAGCTACATTTCTTAGTGGGATTTCCTAAAATTGCTTACTTGTTCATTTTTTAGAGTTAAAAAAAATGCCTTCTGGCACATGTTGGGTTCCATTAGAGATCATCAAGGAAGTTCCTTCAAGTTCAGTCTCTCACAGGATATACAGATTAGAAGAACATATAATACATAAAAGCTATAGAGGAGTAGGTGAATGTGAATGATTTAATAACTGGAACACACCAGAGTCAAGATGCATTAACACTTAATAATATTAAAAAAAGTATTGACTATTGAGAACCAATTGTGAAGCAATCAAATGACAAATTTAAATATTTTGCTCATCTGGGAATGTTCTTTTGTTTCCATTAGAAAAAACTTTATGTAACACCCAAATGTAATGATTATTTGATGAATATGAATATCACCTTTAACAATTCCCCATCTTTTAAAGAAAAATATGTCAAAAGAGCTTAATTGTTCAATAATGTGAATGTATAATATTCTTTTTTTTTTTTGTATTGAGCACTGTAATTTTGTCTACAATGCACTCACTTATTTGGTAATGTCAACTAATGATTTCTTTTCTAATCAAGAACCGCAAAAACCCTCTTGATTTTTATTCAGAATTGCGCTTATGATTGGCTAACGCAGTGGTAAAAATGTGAAAATTGTGTTCATTGTGGTGGTTACCAAATTACAATTTACAGTATTTACCAAAAACGTGAGAAAAATAAAATATAAGCAGTTGTCATGAAAAATTTTTCTTAGTTATTTTGTAAAATCAAAATTTTTTGTTAAGTACAGACAATCAGCTTTAACTTGAGACCACATTCAAGTACAGCATTTAAAAAATTATGAAAGTTACGGCCAATTTAGATAAATTGTGTCCGACTTCCATGAATGCTGCAATAATAAAAATGCCCTTTCCCAAAATGGTGAAACAAATCTATTCATGGGCCAGAACATTTTGAAGAGAATTACACACACATATCTCATTACACCTATACAGGATTATTATTATTTTTTAATCTTGAAGTATAAGAGCAGATATGCACAACCTCCGGCCTTGGCTCGCTGTCATCGCGTATCCGGCCTGTGGTTCGAAATGGTGTCATGATCTCCAACTAGAGGTCTGCGCCGAAGCAAAAAACACGGCAATGGCGTGCCGGCTAGATTTTGTTGGCGGCAGCGGTGCACCGCGGCGCTATCTTGACTGGTGATGATCGATAATTGCATTCGTATAAAAATCGATTAATCGATGTAAAATTTTTGATTAGCGATTTTCAATGTCGAAGTTTTTGGGATTTTGACGATTTCCCAGAACTTCATTGAGTGAATCGCCCCGCCGATTCACCCTATGCAAAATACGTTATCGGTATCGTTAGCATTGGGCGAATCAGCGCACCGATTCGCCCGGTGGCACCACAGTGAAAAAGGAGACGTCCGGCCGACTTTTTACTGAGACTTATCTCTTTCCAACGTGGAGTCGGATATTTCCTTGCGAGAAATCTTCGATAACGATACCGATATTGTTATTTGCATAGTGAAAAAAGATTTAAAACATTGCTTGTGAGGAAATGTTTTAAATCGTTTTTTTTTCCACTACGCAAATAACGATATCATTATCGTGTTTACATGTCGTCGGCAATGAGTGTTTTAACACATAGTTTGGAAACAATCTCCAACACGGCGGCGGATATTTCCTTGCGAGAAATCTTCGATAACGATACCGGTATTGTTATTTGCATAGGGGAAAAAAAAAGATGTAAAACATTTCTTGCGAGGAAATGTTGTAAATCGTTTTTTTTTTTTTTTTTTCTCTAGGCAAATAACGATATCGTTATCATGTTTACATATCGTCGGCAATTAGTGTTGGAACACATAGTAGTTTGGAAACAACAATCATGGCGCCTGGTAAAAAACGCAAGGTGGATTCCGAAAATAGTCAGTTTCAAGAAGCTTGGACATATAAATATTGTTTTGTACAACAAAACAATTCCCTTATTTGCCTCTTGTGCAATGCTGCAGTAGCAGTTCCAAAAGAATTCAACTTGAAGAGGCATCATGAAGCACAGCATAAGGACTTCGTCATGCAAGGTCAGGAACATGAGCAGAAAATTGAATCTCTGAAGCGGTCACTAACCAGCCAGCAAAATATCTTTAAAAAACAATCTACAGAACTGGATGCAGCCGTTGAAAGTAGCCTAGAAATTTCTGCTTTAATAGCAAAGAGTGGGAAACCGTTCAGTGATGGAGATCTAATAAAAAAATGTCTCATCATCGCCAGTGATAGGATGTATCCTGAAAAGACAAAAGTCTTTCAAAACATCAGTCTTAACCGTGTGACAGTGCAACGAAGGATTTCACAACTTGCATCAGACATTACTGGTCAGCTTCGTAATTTTGCCACACGATTTGCTTACTTCTCATTGGCTGTAGATGAGTCGACTGACATATAACAGTGCAGATGATTGTGTTTATCAGAGGAGTTTCATCTCATTTCACTGTAACTGAAGAATTCCTTGGAATGGAATCACTTAGTGACCACACAACAGGTTTCAAATTTTTAAATGCTTTGTTGACTGTTTGCATTAAATGTGAACTCAATCTCAACAACTAATCCAGTGTTGCCACAGATGGGGCACCGTTCATGATTGGACGTGAAAACGGCATGGTGACCTTGCTGAAAAGCCACCTTGGGAATAGGCAGAAGGAGTTAGTTCAGTATCATTGTATAATTCACCAACAACAACTTTGTGCGAAGAGACTAGGATTTGAAGCCCTTATGAAAGATGTTACCCAGACAGTGAACTTTATCCGCCGTCATGGTCTGAATCATCGTTTGTTTAAATCATTTCTAGAAGAAATAGAAGCTGAATATTCTGATGTTCCTCTGTATACTGGAGTTCAGTGGCTCAGTAAAGCAGCAGTTCTGAAACATTTTGTTAAACTGTTAGAGCTTATAATCACTTTCCTCAAGAAGCATAGTAAACATACAAGGCATTTAGAGGGACAAAGATGACAGTGTGACTTAGCTTTCCTTGCTGACATAACTGCCCATTTGAATCAACTTAATTTGCGATTGCAAGGACAGATGCAACTTGTTTCACAGCTATCTGATATAGTGAATGCTTTTATTACTAAATTAACCCTTTTCAAGTCTCAGATACAATCCGATAACTTTGCACATTTCCCACATTGCAAGGCTATGAAAGAAAAATACCCACACATGAAGATGGATTATACCGAACAAATTAGCAAACTTCTTGCATCATTTAATGAAAGGTTTTGCGAGTTCAAAAAATACAAACTTCAGCAGCAGTTGTTTTCAAATCCATTTTCAGTGCAGCCAGAAGAGACACCTGAAGATTTCCAATTAGAATTGATCGACATGCAATGCAATGGTGAAGTGAAATCATCATTTACGAATCTTGATCTTCTAAACTTTTACAAGCAGTTGCCAGAAACATTTCCTGTGGTGAAGGACAACGCTCAATTTTGTGCAAGTATGTTTGGAAGCACATACAGTATGTATGCGAGCAGGCTTTTTCGATTATGAACTTCAACAAGTGCAAAGTGAGGAATCGTATTAGGGACGAGAACTTAGAAAATATATTGATTGTATCCACGTCTAACATCGCTCCAAACATAAAAAAAATTGCTACCAGCATTCAGTCCCAGCCATCGCACTCAGTCCGGCCCTTCTTAAGTTGATTTTTTTTTTTTCATTTGGCACTTTCCTAGAAAAGGTTGTGCATCCCTGATAAGAGCATTCTTATACTTCCAAATTAGGGAATTTCGCACAAACAAACAGTCAATTAACTTCCCAAAATTGCACTCTTGATTGTTTTTGTGTCATTCACTGGTTGAGGGATACACAGCATGACTCCTTGCAGTGATGTGCATGTGCTCGAGTCTCAGGTAAGACACAGATGCCATGCTTGTCATTACAGCACAGGTTCTCTCCATTTCCTGGAACTAGTGATGGAATGAGACTTCTTCTGGCCTTAGATGCACATAAGGTTCATCAAAATCTCAAAACAGGCAAACAAACAAAAATCTGTTATGTTGTTGTTTCCTACAGGGTGTAAATCATACACCTTTCATCTGAGTGCCAGTCATACATGCTATGTCTCCAAGTAAGTCTCAGGGTGAGAATAAAATATTAATATTTTTCACGTTCAAACATTGTCATGCTCAAGCAACTACACTGAATATGAATTTCTACAATAAACTAAACTCCTACAAAAATTCATTAATGGAATTATTACACAGAAACTACTGTGTATTATTTTAAATTAATTAACTGAATAAACTTTACTTATTTGTGTATCTGATGTAATGGATTTGGCAGGGCACTTCTAATAAATATTAAATTGTTTACACTTATTGATGTGTAAATATAGCAAAATTTAATTAGTCAATTTTCTTACCTTTATATCTGAACTGCTCATTTTAGTGACCTCATGGTCATCAAACTTATACCACTTATCATTTTGATAATTTCTACAATATGAAGTATCTGTAAGAAGAAATTTACATTAATGCTTTATGTCAAAAGTAAAGCAAAATGGATAAAATAGAACTTTAAATAATTTCATTGTCAGGACATACCTTTTTATTCAACAGAAAGTGTTCAAAATACATAAATAGGGAACTCACTACAGGCAAACTGAAATTTGCCAAATTCCATTCTGTCTATTGTATCCTGCATAAGAGACATAGGTGTTCCCTGTGTGCTGGAGAGATGTGTTACTTGTAACAGTGGGGGCAGGGGTATGGTAAGACATGTTCTGATCATGTGAGGAACGAAGACATATGCAGCTGTGTAATGAAAATGTTGTTAGTACAATGGAGACAAAGATTCTCAGGTGGTATAGCCATGTTGAAAGGAATGGTAAAATGCTAACTAACAGAATTTATTCAGCACAAGTGGCTAGAAAGGAAGGCCAAGGAAATCATAGGAGATGCAGATTCACGAATGTCTGCATGAGAAAAAATAACGAACAAGTATGAAATACAAAAGATCTCGTTTGAGACGTGTGATGGACGTCTGTGAAACTGGAGTTGTATGCCAAGATCACTGTGAATGGAGACGTTTGATACCCCAACAGTAAGTAAAATCGAGCACCATCAGTTTTACACTTTAATTTAGCAGGTAAGCTTTCTTTAGAAGAGCTAACCTCTGAATCTCAGTGACTAGCTTATTGATATGTATTGAACTGTTTAATCATAGTAATTAATGACTTCATGGCTTCCTCTTATTACTTTCAGTATTCTAAATATTTAACAGGAATTATTGAGGATAAATTTATCAAGGTACATTACCTCTCAAATTTTCAATCTAAACACTAGATCTTCGACCATGCTGGATGGAAAATCCATCAGGCTTGGTTGCCAGACCTGTGGAAGTAGTAGGACGCAAGAACTCCTGACGAAGATCTAGTGTTTAGATCGAAAATTTGAGAGGTAATGTACCTTAATAAATTTATCCTCAATAATTCCCATTAAATATTTAGAATACTGTTTAATCATTTTCCTGTTGCCTGTTGTCAGTTTCATAATGTAATTTCAGAATTACTTCAACAGACAATACGACTTAATGTACTACTGATAAAAGCAAATGAAGGTTTCCTGAAATCTAGTCAAAAAATTTTTCTTACTGTTTCCCACGTGTCAAGTAGCAACTGTGATTGTCATAATTCAGCTTATTTTTTAGTGATTTAATGAACATTTTACAGGTGGTGAGTACTACGAATGCACTATGTAGCCCACTGCTGGATGAAAGTCTCTCCAAGTTTCTTCCACAACTGTCTGTTTTGAGCCAGTCTCCTACATGTTACTCCGGCATGCTTTCAAATTTCATCCATCTATCTCTTGTGTGGTTGTCTTCTGGGTCTTTTTCTGTCCCTTGGTATCCAGTCTAAAATTTCGGTTGTCCATCGGTGGTCTGTTCTTTTGGAAACATGTCCAGCCCATTGCCATTTCAGGAATTTTACTTTGATCATGAGTCTTCTACTCTTGAAATATGTTATATGGTTTAATATATCTCAAATGAAATACAAAATGGTTTAAGACCTAAGATTTAATTTAATTTTTGCTTCCAGGTTCAGTTATAAACTCGGTCTTAATAAATACATTTTTTATTTATTAAGACAAATTTATATTTCATCTTAAGATTTAATTTTTGCTTCCAGGTTCAGTTATAAATTTCATCTTAATTATTGCAAATAATAATAATAATGTGTTATTATTGTTAGGTTCTGTACTTTGAGATACAAATCACGTGCCCTTTCTACCATCTACCCCCTTCCTTCCAAATCACACTGGTTGAATGCTTGATTGAAATAACTATACAAGATCTCCAAGTCCTTCTTGAACATGTCTACAACGAAGGCATGGAAATGGGCATAAAAATTATCAATAATGAAAATAAGCCTCTGGTAATTAGAAACAATGCTATAATATCAGCTGATCTAATATGAAGTAGGGAAAAAAATGACCTAGTAGACAAGCTCAACCCACTGAGCTGTTGGCTGAATGAAAGTGCAGACTGCGATATGGTGAGATGTGAAGTTTTAGAAGGGTATTAAAGATCTCATGAATAACAAAAAAATACCGAAAAAATAAATAAAAATAGTGATTTGCTAAGTCTGATGAAAAGACTACCTATTTGGGGTCATGTAATGTGGAGGGATAAATTTAATGTTCTCCAATTGGTATTAAAAGAACGGATGAATGTAAAAAAGAGACCTGGTAGAAGAAGAATATCCTGGCATGATAACATCAAGCACTGAACCGAACCAAACCTAGAATTGTTAATTAGGGACACTGGGAACAGCATAATTTGCCTGGGTGGTCACTGACTTATTGGTCAAAGAGGAGACACCCTAAGAAAAGCAATTTCTATTGAGACCACTGAACGAAGGATCACTTTGAAGTGAATGAAATGACCATAATCAAACCACCACAGCATGTGTTTCTGCACCAATGGGAGAAAAAACTTCACACACTAGAACACAATCCAAGACATCAGCACTAAAACTGGATGATGCAACTGTTAAAGAAACAGAACATGCAGATTCACTCAGAAGTGACACAAAAAAAAAAAACTCATAAAAATTTAGTCATGATAGGTTAGTAACAATTTAAACATGTTCCTAATAATAACTTTAAAGTAAGGAACACATCTATATGCTATTCTTTTGTGGACATGACACACATAATACATACAGAATAATATCTTTTACACTACTTCAAGATTATTATACAGGGTGCATTGGAAAGTCCCTTTAGCCTGGAATAACTTGCAAACGGAGAGAGGTACAGTTATGCAAGTGAGATAACGGTATAGTAAAGCGACTACGCCCGATCGAATGCAACCGATAGAAGCGTTCCCAGTGGCGAAATGTGGAAGTTAGCCATTGCAAATCGAAAACAAAAAGAGATAGAGCAAAATTTCCAATTACAAAGAAGAAAGAAAGAAGTATGCCAAGATCATAGAAGAAAGTGAATTAAAAATTAAAAAGAGAAAACAGTGTATTGAAAAACTACAAAAAGATATGAAGAGAATTAAAAAAGATCATAATGAGAAAAAAACAACCAGTGACAAGCTTTTTGAAGAAGTGCATTCGAAGTTAAAGAAAGCTTGGGACAGAAATGATCTTGGGGAAGCAAAGATTGCCCAAGCAATGCTTGAAGGAATGATAGTTGTAAAAGAAGCAGAACTTATGCAGAATAATTTAGATAAGCAGAGGACACGTCTTATTACAAACTTTTTCCAGAAAAAATAAATATTTTTAGTACATTGTTACTAATTAAATAAACTACATTTGTCACTAATAATGTTCATTCCATTATTTTTTGCAATTATATTACTTTTTCTATTCATGTGTTATTAGTAAGGAAAATCTAAAGTATAACAAATCAGAACTTATGCAAAATAATTTAAATAATTATTACCAACTTTTTCCATAAGTAATAAATAATTTTAGTGTATTTTTTTGATAAACAAACTACATTTGTCACATGTTTGCTCCATATTTTTATAATTAAATTACTTTCCTATTCATGTATAAGTATATAAAGTAGTTTAAAAAACAAAATAAAGTGGGTGGATCGGATGGCTATAAGGGGTAATGAGGAGGCCATTAATAATTATATATATATATATATATATATCACTTTTTGGGTACTTTTTACGAAACAGAATAGGTTACTTTTGGTTACTGTTTGCACAATAGATAGGTTACTTTTGGTTACTTTTTAAATAATTTTGGTTACTCTTTCAACTTTTTTACTGCTTGAACCGAGTGGCAGCACTGGACGTTGTACCGTACCTACGATATAAAAACCAGTAGAAGGATGTACCCTGATCAGAAGTTTAGGTTACTTTTAAATAATTTTGTACGCTGTGTGAGAATGGCAAGCTTGGATTTCTGGGGTTACATAAAAAATCTGGTGTATGCAACAGCGCCTACAAGTCTGCTGGATCTACGTCATCGTGTTACAGATGCTTGCAATAGTGCGACACCAATGGCGAACTCTTCGAACATATACTCGACATTAACTTTTTATCAGTGTGCCAGTTTGCCTTTTCTGTTTTTGTTTTTGTTTTGTCTGACATCATCAAACTGTATAGACATAAGTACGCATTTATGCAATAAATTGTGTGTATTTGCTCATACCTATGTCTGTTCCCTTCAAATGTTCACACAAAAGGTCACACATCGATTTCGGACATTTTAGGATTTTCAGGTGACAATTTATCTTACTGTGTGAAACAAATGTCGTTTTGTACTAATTATTTGATGCTCTACAACTTTGTAATTGGAAATTTTGCTCTATCTTTTTCCGTTTTCGATTTGCAATGGCTAACTTCCGCATTTTGCCACTAGGGGTGCTGCTATCAGTTGCATTCGATCGGGCGTAGTTGCTTTACTATACCGTTATCTCACTTGCATAACTGTACCTCTCCGTTCGCAAGTTATTCCAGGCTAAAGGCACTTTCCTATGCACCCTGTATATGCCTTCCATTATCAATTATGCTTGACAACCTTCCTTTATAGTCAAAAATCAAAATTTTGTGTATAAGATATGGCTTATAAAGAAACTACCAATATCAGAGCTTGAAAAATACAATGTCCGAGATGCCCAGGGCATGTAAATAATTGGCTTGGGTCAGTAAAAAACAAACAAAAACGAGTCTAGTTCAGGTCATGCAACAAGATTTTAGAAAAAAAAAAAAAAAAAAAAAAAAGTCTGTCGTATATCATTTTTTATTTCACTGCAAATCACTTGAAGTTTTATTATTGTTATAGAGTGTCAAGGACAAACAAATGTCATTTCTTTATTTATACATAGCTTGTCGCAAAACAACCAAGAATGTTTTTATAAAAAATGTGTAATATTGCATTCGACATTGGTACGAGTCTGGAAAAAACGGTAGTCGTTGTAGTAACCATAGCAACCGGCCGCACCTCTTTATTACGCATGCGTGGTTGGTAATGCACAGTTTAATAAGTGTTGTTTCATGAATTCCTAACAAGTATTTTTGTGCTGTGATTTTTTAAAAAATGAACGTGAAAAAGGAACAACGTGCGCCATTAAATTTTGCTGTCGACTTAAGAAGTCTGTCAGACTAAGAAAAGTCTGTTTGCTGTTGACTTAAGTGTTTCTGTCTTATGCTACAGGCATATAAAGATGAATGTCTAAGAAAATCAACAATTTACAGATGGCATAAAGAATTTATGGATGGTTGTGAGGCAGCGGCTTTCATCGCACATGGAGGAAGACCTTCAACGAATGTTACAGAGATACACATCAGTGCAATACGCGTTATTATATGGAAACACAGGCACCTATCAATTAGAGATATTGAAGATATGGTTCACATATCAAAATCCTAAATTCACAGAATTTTAACCGAGCATTTGGGCATGAAACGAGTTTGTTCAACTTGGGCTCCCCATTTATTTTCATGTGTGGCCCAATGCAAGGCCACACATGGCCAGTTCTGTTTCTTCTTATTTGGAGAAAATGAATAATTTAAGTTGACGCCCCAACCTGCTTGGAGTACAGACTTGTGGCCATGTAACTTCTGATTGTTCCCCATTTTGAAAAACATGTTACAGGAATGACAATTTGAGACCAACTAATAACTTATTGCAGCTGCACAGGAGTGCTTCAACAGCATTTCAGAAAAATTCCAGATATTAAAAGAGTGGGAGGAACGTTGGGACACCTGTATTCGATGCAATGGACAAGGTTTCGAAAAAGGTGACCACTTCCTTGATAATTAAGGAGCGCGCGCGCGCACACACACACACACACACAGAGCACAATAGATCATATCCACGTACTGAGAGAACTAACTGAAAAAGCGAGGGAATATGAACTTCCATTGTGCATGGCTTTTATCGATTATGAAAAAGCCTTTGATTCGGTGAAACCATCAGCAGTTACAATGGCTCTGAAATCCTGCTGTATTGAAGATGCATACATTATTATTATTAATAACATCTATGAAAATGCAAGCGCAAAGATTCGGCTGTTTGAAAATACAACAGGAAAAGGAGTGAGACAAGGTGACACCATATCTTCCAAGCTCTTTAATGCCACATTGGAAAATGTCTTTCAATCACTGAACTGGGAAACCAAAGGGATAAAGATTAATGCAGATTATCTAACCCACCTTCGTTTTGCTGATGACTTAGTCATTTTTGCAACTACCCCATCAGAGCTGCAGAGTATGATCCAGGAACTTGCTGATAAGAGTAAAGAAGTGGGATTAAAAATGAACTTTCAGAAGACAAAAGTGATGTACAATGCTTTTACAAGAAATGAAGATTTATCGATTGATGGAGAAAAGCTGGAGATAACAGACACCTACGTTTATCTTGGACAGCAGATATCAAGTGAGGGTCACACTGATGAAGAAATTAATTGGCGTACAAAACTTGCCTGGAGAGCTTTTGGAAGAAACGGCATAATTTTCAAGAGCAATATGCCACTATGTCTTAAAAGAAAAGTGTTTGATCAATGCATCCTTCCAGTGCTTACGTATGGTGCAGAGACGTGGACCTTAACTAAAAGAGACATACAAAGGCTGCAGACAACTCAAAGCAGCATGGAGAGGTGCATGCTTGATGTAACCAGGAGAGATAAGAAGAGGAACTCGTGGATCCGAAAAATGACAAGAGTGGAAGACATCATGATCAGAGTTAAATCCCTGAAATGGCAATGGGCTGGACATACTGCCAGAAGGACAGACCATCGATGGACAGCCGAAATTTTAGATTGGATTCCAAGGGACAGGAAAAGACCCAGAAAAAGACCACATGGGAGATGGGTGGATAAAATTCGAAAGTATGCGGGAGTGACATGGAGGAGACTGGCACAAGACAGACCGTTGTGGAGGAAACTTGGGGAGACCTTCGTCCAGCAGTGGATTGATAATGGTTGGCAATGATGATGATATATATATTTATAAAAACATTCTTTGTTGTTTTGGAACAACCCCCCTTGTATTATGCTATAGGTTCAGAAAATGGGGCTCAAAGTAGTTTTGCACCAAATGTAACAATTAGCGATGCAATGGGATGAACGGGGGTGATTGGGTGGGAGGGGGTGACAACGGGATATCGCAAAGCCACAGGTGAGGTTTGGTCTCTGGTATAACTCGAGTGAGTGAGGGAGGGAGGGACTGACGCCGAAATTTGGTTTATTTGAACAGCAGTGAGGGCATTGAAGCTGTCATCTATAAACAAACAACAGCGGTACTGCTGAAACAAAGGTTGAGTGTCATTTAAAAGCCATGCATTTCACTTAGACAGCAGAAGAGCGAACATTACTGACGCCAAAAAATTTGGTTTATTTGAACAGCAGCTTGTTGCTTCAGCTTGCAGCAGTTGAACGAGTTGTGATAAGGTTAAGCAATGGATATCCAATGTTATGTTTTTCTTTTTTGAAAAAAGTCCAGCACTGAGAGCTTAACTTCCAGTAAGTAAGTATGTGAAATTACCAATTGGTCAGCGGTAGTTGGAAATACGTCTCACGCACTGCTGAGTGATGTAATTTCAGAATCGGAATCTACATCATTGCTAAAATGGAAACTTACACAGGCAGGCATTACGATAAAGTGTACAAAAACAGTGCTGTCGTATAGTTCAGGAACTGTGCATAAATTGTTTAATTCATAATTGCTACACTATTTAAACTGTTGTGTATTCAAACTATGATCATTTGACTTTTCTGAAAAACAAGGATATATTTTAAAAATTCATGAACATGGCAGCATTACTAAATTTTTAATAGAATATTCAAAACAAACATGAATTTGCTTGTACCACTTGCTGGTCATCCATGTAACACTTCTCAGAAAACTTTAAAATTTCATTGTCCTGGAGCAGGAATCGAACCCTGCATCTCCCAATTACCAGTCTAGTAGTTCCAAGCAACTGAGTCATAGAAATCTGAAAGTCCTCAGATTTTCGCTAGTCGAAACATCCCTGCTTCCTCACAGCACTTTGACCCAATTCCCATGCAGATGGATGTAGGTCGGAGGTCACAAGTACCACAGATAAATCAACGAAGGAAGAAATATTTCTCATAATTGAATATTCTGTCGATTTTCCATGTATTATGAGGAATATTTCTTCCTTCATCAAATTTTAATTTTAGCATCATTGCCTTTCTTAAAATTTGAGCTGCATGCTTTCATGCATTGAGCATTTGGAATACAGACGACCCTTAAAATAGCAATGTAAAAGATGAAGAATAAGTTTATCACATTTTTTAAATTAAAAGAAATTAGGCTTTTGTTAACTTAAAAGACAAATTTCCCTGGGAATCCAGCATTTATTAACTGGGCAGGACAAATAATTTCTGCACATGCCCAGATGAACATGTAACTTTTCAGACATTTTTCAAGCTCTGAATATACAGGGTGTTCAGAAAGTAACTGTGCACCTCGGCTATCGTTTTGTTTTCGCAGTTATCAAGTGCGGTATGTGCCACCAGAACGTAATAAAGTGGATTCTCCCAGTCACAGCCTATCGCGGGAACTCATGGGGCTCACTGCGCATGCACAGCAAGCTGCTCGAAGTGTCAGTTGCCGCATTGCGGCAGTTGAGTTCCAGAGGTCAACAGAGACGAGTCGTTGTTACTGTAAGTATCAAAGTTATCGTGTGTGCTGTTCAGTTTTTCGCACTATGGTTCTTTCAATTGCGGAACGTATGTTTCTGGTTGAATACGTCTTTCGAGAAGGCAATGAATACACCGATTTAGTGCAGCAGCAATTTGCTGCCAAATTCCCAGACACACCTGTACCTCATCGTAATGCAGTTCGTCGACTTATTGAGAAATTTCGTGCGACAGGCTCAGTGTTCGACGCCGAACGAAGCGGGACACCAACTAAACTTACCGATGGGAAGTTGATGGACATCTCCGACTCCCTGCTGCGGAGTCTATCAAAATCATTGCGCAAGAGGAAAATATCGGGCTTGCGACAGCGCATAAAACGGTGAGAGAATCATTGCACCTCTACCCATACAAAGTAACAGCGGTACAACAATTGCAACCGGCGGATCATGTAAAACGGCTCCGGTATGGTGAATGGTTTAACAATTTTATTCAAACGAAAACTGTTGCTGTTCTTGCAAACGAAAACTGTTGCACACCTCTATAAAACTTCTGAATGAGGTTTTTGGCGAACGTGTCATCTCAAAAAACCTATGGCCCCCTCGCTCCACGGACCTTACTCCACCAGACTTTTTTCTGTGGGGCACAGCAAAATCTGCTGTGTATCATGATCGCCCACGAACGCTTGATCAATTACAAACTGCAATAACTACGTTCATCAGAAACATCTCACAAACAGAGCTGCAGCAAGTGTTTGCAAATAAACTGAAATGGGTTCAGCGCTGTATCGACGCTCGTGGAGATCACTTTGAACATTTTTTCTAAGTGCATAGCTTAGGTGCACAGTGACTTTCTGAACACCCTGTATATAATTCCATTAAAACAACATATCATTCTTCTTGTTACAGTGGGTACTAAACGTTTATTTCATTTCAACTTTTTAAACATGTTAAATAAAACTAATGCAGGGAAAAAATACATAGTGCAATATACTTACAGTGTCCACCTTCCAAGGTACCAATATGATTCTGTTAGGAAAGAGAAAAATATAATTACTCAGAAGGCTGCACCAATTGTAGTACCTCAAATACAATAATTCCATTTATTCCATAATTCAGTATATGAAATGGTATACACAGCTTGATATAGAAAATGTTATGCCAGAAAGCATTTGTCAGAGTGCAATGCAAATTGGTGGGTATACGTTGACAGTTGGTTCATGCAAAATGATGGCAGTTGTGAACCAATCATGTGATAGGTGAGGGAGATAGAAGGATAAAATGACTTGGTGTGGCTAAATTTCCTTTTCTATTTTATTTGGGGGTTAAACTACCACTGTAGTAACTTGATGGGCTATAAACAACTGCCTGTTCTTAATTTAAGGCCAGTGGTTCCAAGGAAGCGAGCCAGAGCCGCAAGACAAACACACCATCTATGCCTCACTGGGATTTGAACCCACCCATATCAGATGAATGAGCTTAAAAAACACTGCACCACTGGGGCAGTTATGAATTTGTTCATCATCACTGGGCATGCGGACCACTGCATTGGAGTGACCACAGTGGTGAAAGCACATGTAAGGTGTGAGAATTCCTTGGCAATGTCTGTGAATCCTACCATCACGCAGACACCTTTACCAGAGGCTTCATCATACAGCCATGTATAGCTGGTTGGTTCCTGCATCACATTGCAGCAAAAATGCATTCGGATGCAATAAATGTTGGCCAAATGTGGCAACAGTGGTTGGAGGAAGGTAACGTGCACTGCCGTAGTGCAACTTTGGTAGAGCAAAAGACATTGGACGAGGTGTACAGGCAGCTACGGACTTCCTCGTATTGATATGGACTGTGAATCGTTTATTAGCTGAGGCAGGTTCGCCTTCTCTCAGTGGCTGGTGAGAGGGCGAACCTGCCTAACCTACCACTCACCACAGCACATTGTTGTGCAAGGTTTCAGAGGTGCCATGCCAGACATGTGTGGCGAGATGAATGAAACCATGCTGTATTCAGCAACAAGACTCATTTCTGTCACAGTGCCGACAATTGCTGATTGAGAGTCTGTAGACAGCAGGGTCACCGGGCTGATCTGCTGCAATCTGTGAATGTCAGGGAGTGTGGGGACAGCATGGTCACCAGGCTGGCCTTGCTGTGATCCGGCTCCTCAGCCTGGTGTCATGGATTTTGGCATTATCTATTTCAACATCCATTTACCACTTGTAGCCGTAGTGGGAGCAATGGTAACATGACAATAGGTTCATGAGGTACTGCAGCATGCTTTGTTGCCATATCTCTACAGTATCCCTGATGCCCAGTTTCAACAAGATAACACCTGCCTGCAAACTGCCAACATCAGCAGACAGTGCTACAAGCATCCAGGTGCTCCTGCCCTGGCCAGCATAATCCCCAGATTTCTCCCCGGTAGAGAACATGTGGGACATCACTGGCAAATGACTTAATGCCTCTGCAGTACTTCCTGGTAATGTTGATGAATTGTTGACGCAGGTCAATGGTGCATTTTTAGCGATACCTCAGGACAGCATGGGGGTCATATGACCTAATGACTGAGTCTATATTATACTGCTTCTTTGCCCAACACATTCATGTAATCACTTGTAAATTAAAAAAAAATTTTACACCTACTTGTCCACATGTGTGGTTAGTCATACACTTCTTCACGGTGTGGCATTTTCTATGTCGAGCAACGTAAATGATTATTTATAGCAAAGTATTTTCATGTCTTCCCTACAGGAGAAATGTGACTCATACAACAGATATCTCTCACTCCAGAGTAACACAGTTGGTTAAAAGCTGAAATTTTAAATACTGCTAAAAAATACTTTTTCAACTGAACAGAGCACTAAAAAACTAGAAGATGAAACTGTTGAGGAAATAGAACATGAAGTGCTTTTGGTTTACCTGGATAAAAAGCTAACTCGTCTCTAGAAAAGCTATAGTTAATATAATGCATTAATGTCACGAATAACTAAAATTGAATGACAGCATTAAAAATAAAAAAAAACAGGAGTAATGGAATTCATGAGTCGAACTAAAAACGGACACTCCACAATATTTTCAAGATCTGAGCAGTTGGATGCAACCTACTCAACCAAATAGTTTCTGGGGAGAACACAACTTTGTCTAATTCTAGTTGATTTTAGAAAAACTTTTATCTAACACTTACATGGGTGCAAGTAAGGAGAGTGGCCCAAGATGGAAAATGTGTTAGTATTTTATGAGCTATAATATTACAGCTTCCAACTTCTGTGGCACTTACTATGTGTGTAAAGCATCAAGGTGACAATTTCTTTCATTTCAAAAAATTATGTTATGATAAGCAATACTTCATTGGTGATACTGGCTGGAAACTTCCGAGATGTATTTTTGGCTGCTCCTTTCAAATGTCTGTTTAATCATTTCACAGAAACAATTATAAAACATTAAATATGTGAATTGTCAGTTGACAGAATATCAGTTAAACACTGATGTCATTGTTTGCATTCAGCTGACTACTATAAGCTTCTTTACAGTAGTTGCAGGACATGTTTTCAGACCTGAATTTAAAATACCAGAGGTAAAAAAAAAAAAAAAAAAAAGACTCATCTGTCTTCACAGACATCACTAAAAAGTTCAAAGCTGTGCTTAATAATATGATACAAATAAAGAGACTATCATAAGCACATTGAAAACACTATACTTCTCTATGCAGTACAACACTTGAATAACTGAAGACTAAAATTCTGTTGACTCTAAATATGATCACAGCAAACAATAATAGTCTAGCCACTTTAGGTTTTAAAACACCTTGTGAAAAATACTGTGCAGCTAAAAATTGGCAAAGTTGTTCTATTTGATGTTCTGAACAACATATCAAAAGTCCCAAACTATCCCCTGTGCACGTCCTGGAAATCCAGGTGGTTGAACACCTGGAGTGCTGGAGAAGTTCAAGTTATCACTGGAATGGCTGTTACATGCAAACAGCTGGGCCCACAGAGCTCAAATGAATGAAAGAGAAATAAGTGGGCCTTAGTTCTGACTATATATTGTCTTAATTGCACATCATCTGGTGCTACACAAAATGACCAAAACTTGCAAAAGTCGTAAACAATCCCCCCCCCCTCCCGTTTTGGACACTTTGGCATCTTTGATACTGCAAAAACACTCCATATAAAACTTTTTCAGTAAGCTTTTGGCTTTCCATTGATATTTTTGTAGTGCATGTGCGACCAATAGTCGTGCAGCTACGCGCACTTTAATGTAACAGCAAACGCCATGATGAGAGTATCACACTAGGCCACAACTCTACACCTACGGAAGGAAGCGGTGATACGTTGCCACACCAAAATGAAATAATTGTGTAGATTTTTTATATATTTAGGAAATGATATGTAGTCCAAATGGAGGTTAGTATGACCAAGTTAGACACCCCTTCTCCCTCCAACACCATCCCACTGGAGCTCTTTTCACCTTTGTATGTATATTGTTACACAGCTGCGTGGTTAATACGTGTCCTGGAGTGTCGGTAAAGAAATTTTTTACCCGAAAGCTTAAATTTTAACTGTCAAAAGTGTTAAATAAGAAATACAGTCATCAATAAAAATAAAAAAAAAAAAGTAACAGCGATTGCGATTGGGTGATCTGGCTGATTAATCATATGCTTCCTCTGGGTTCGTGGAAGAAATATATTATTACCTTCTTTCATTACAGCTGAAATTCGATGTCGTCATCATCTTCATCCAAGGTTTTATCATCATCGTAGCTATTTTGACACAATCCATGACATCGTCCGCACATATTAAAACATTGGAGTTCCGCTCTCCTGCAGTCACACCTGCTTCTTGCATTGCAGCTTCTCTTACAATTGCAGGATATTATGCGCAACAGCTTGTCGGGAGCGGGTGGTAGCATGGTGGGCTGAGGGGCAAGTTTACAATTTAAAAGCTTCCATCCGCATTTTCAAGCGCCCAGATCATTTCCCAGCCACTGTTGTGTTTGATGGTAAACTCAGAGTGAATGTTGATGTGCTGCAGCTGACATTGTAGGGAGAGTAGCTAATTTAAACGAGGTGGTTATTGTCGTCTTGGTTATACCTGTGCTGTACATGCAAGTCCTCAAATCATCTTGTGATGTGCAATCCCGGCCGTTGTAAAGTTTTATCAGGAATTTCTCTCCTGCTTCTGCTATTTTGTCATGGTCTGTGTCAGTCGTGTTAAAAATGGCCACCGTTTTCTTTAATTCGGCATTTTCAGGGAGAATACTCCAAGCCTTCTTTCCTTTGTTGTACAGGGTAGATGTCGTATCACATCCACCATTGGCGTGCACAAAAAGTATGTGGTTCTTCATATCACCTATCTTGTTCTGGATATCTGGAATAGTGTAAAATTTTGCCGCGTGTGATCTGACGCTCAGCATGAGGAGCGTGGCGGTTGCTTCATTTGGGGTTCTAGCCACAAGCATTACCAAAATGTCACTATCTGAAGCTACAACTGTAACTTTGCATTTATATTTTACTTTTTCCAAAGCAGTAGCAACTATTTGGGCATCAGCATCTCCTTTTGCACCTTTCATGTGCACCCCTTCCTTCTCAAGACAAATTTTCAATTGCTGTATTAGCTATGTTTTGTTGGCACCATACGGCAGAAAATCCACTTGACTACATGTAACCATTTTATTCTCTTCAACAATAAGATTTGCACAGCTCCATTTTCCTGCTCTTCCGATTTGTTCTTGATCTTTCGTAGTAGGACCACCATAGTCATAGATGAGTTGGCGTAGTGAGCGGTCACACACCTCACATAGGATTGACAAACTTGTTCAGATGTAGCTGGATGTGGCCATACAACTTTTCATAGCAGCATACCTCCATCCACTATAATTTCATATCAGACAGACAAAATCTGTTGGATATATTCATCACTAGGAGTGCTCAACTCTAAGAGATCACAGATGGAAGACATCTGTTTTCCTCAATTCTGTGTTTTGGAACAGCACTGGTGGATATGGGGCTAGTTCGTACTATGTGTTCAGATCTTCCTCTGTTTTCATCACACATGAAATCTGCATAAAAAGTTGATTCGTGTCTACAGAACTACATCTTCACACACCTTAATACATGGCCCTGTGTATGAAATAGGTTTTACTTTGCCAGATCTCTTCAATTTTATGTTTCCAAAATTCTTCCCAATCATTTTCTCGATGCAGGCTTCCCCCAAAGCTTCCGCAGAATCGCAGTTTACTGAAGCATCAGCGATGACTACAGTCGCAACAGCGATTAAGTTGTCAGTGTCCACATTAAATGGACTGTGATTATTCAGCAACAAAACGAACTTGTGAGCAACCTTTTTGTTGTGTTGTTACCGGGGTTCTCGGAGCTTGATATGTAGTTTCGATGACGAAGAGACGCCACTGAAGTTTTCAATAGCTTCACACATACGCAGGGTTCCAGGAAGTGAAAGCACCCACTGAACAAGGGTACTGTCGGTTATACCTAGACCCCTCGTAAGTCCTCCAGATGTTTTGATTGTGCGCATAAGTTGTTGTTCTACAACCATATCACTCCAGATACCACTCCACAATTTTTCACTTCTTCTGATCATGAAATAGCCTCGAACAGCGAACTTTTCGTATTCTTCTGCAGGGATTTTGGACTTCAAATCTTGAATCTCTTGAACATACAAATGCGCACATTTAGCGTAATTTAGGTGGCTTGCAGCATGTAGATGGGGAAATATGCTTTTCACGCTGTGAAGGTGCAGTAGTTCCCAATCAGCAGTCCTTTCAACCCTAATAACACAACGAATCAAGTGACAGTGCTGCAAGGGCATTGGATTTGTGGATATCATCAAAAGAGACTTGGTTCTTCAGGAACTTCGCATGCAAAGTTTATATCTCTTGCACGTCAGCTGGGCAAAGGTCCTTTACACGAGAAAACAGAAGCAGAAATAAGGCCTCTTGAGTAAGGAAGTGTGCTTTGAGAGCTCATGCATATGAATGTCAAGTCAGCATATGAACTACTGAGGCCTTAGCGTAGAATACACTCCACAAATATGCGAGCCCACTACCTTCCATGAAATACCCTATTGTACCCATGAACGACATGAGAAGATGGAATCCTCCCAGACACACCACAATTTTCTCCAAATCACTTCCTTCCAGGGCAGATGTTACCAATACTCAAATGCATTTGTTTATAAGTCACTGTCAACAAAAAACTCCTTAAAAAACGATCACCACTGCCTGAGCAAACATGTTAAACCAACAACCTTTCAACAACAATGCAGAAGCGATGGAGTGGTGGGGAGAGTGCTGCATCCAACCAGCAGGTGAAGTCAGGTTCACACTCAATGGTCGCGTGAATGACGGACACACGTGCAGTGCATCACTTAAACGCATGTAGCTGTGCTACTATTGGTCGCACATGCACTACAAACACATCAATGGGAAGCTGAAAAAGTTTTATATTGAGTGTTTCTGCGATATCAGAGATATCAAAGCATCCAGAATGAAAAAAAAGTTTAAAATTTTTTCAACTTTTGCAGATTTTGGTCGTTTTGTGCGACATTGGATGATGTGCAATTAAGACAATATATAGTCAAAATTAAAGCCCACTTATTTCTCTTTCATTTGAGCCCTATTTGAACTCTGTGGGGCCCAGCCGTTTGCACATAACAGCCATTGCAGTGATACCTTGCACTTCTCTAGTGCTCCAGGTGTTCAACCACCTGGAATTCCTGGACACACACAGGGGAGAGTTTGGGACTTTTGATATGTTGTTCAGGACATCAAACAGAGCAACTTTGCCAATATTTAGCTTCACACTATTTTTCGCAAGGTTTGGCCCAAATGTTGTCTAATCCCAGCGGAAACACAAATGCTGGGAAACTTCTGGCCACCAGCTGGCAGTAATGGGTCATTGCTGGCTGAAATCTGCCTTTCACGGCCCGGTAGTGGTTCGTTGGTGGCAGCGTTATCAGTTGGCGAGCCATTGATCGCCCTGCAGCATCGGCGTGAATTGTGGGCCTTCAAGCAAGTGCCACTAGTGGCCCGTTGCTGGCAACCAATGCGATCCCAACAGCAGGTGGAAGCAACGGGACTGCGCATGCGCAGAAGCAACACTTGCTGTGTCTCTCATGGTACCAGTTAGTTGAAGACGACGCTATCGTCATAGTGTTATTTTAGTGGATGTTAAGAAAAAAATCCATATGTAGAGAGGTGAATTAATTTCCTAATGAAATTCCACGTCGACGAAGATATCAGATTAAGCCATGAAATACTAGAATACAGCCATGAAATATGCCCACTCCATTCCCATGAATAACAATTCGTGGAATGGAGTGGGTGAATAACAAGAAAACTTTTGAAACTGCTTGAAACAAATGTCCTGGAAAAACATTAAAAAAATGTTTGTTGGAAAAAAAAAAAAAAGAATTATACGCGTACAAAATTTATTAATTATTTGAAAGAAAAAAAAAAGCAACACTATGTGGATATAATGTACTCATCCATGGGTTGAATACACAAGACTGGGAAGAATTCGCTTCTAAAAATAACGAAAAGTAAAATAAAATATCTTTCCTATTTAAAACAAATGTAGCTTCGGACAACAGAAAGGAAAGATACAACGTTAAAAATGTAACAGAATGTAACATGAACCCGGGTAAATATATATTAATTCAACAATCACCTTTCAAGATGACAAGGTCAGTACAAAACTTTGGAAAGCGGCTTTAAGTTGGTACACTCCTTGAAAATGAGTGAAGTTCCGTTAAAGAAAAGAAAAACTATTGGTACGTTGAAAAAATAAATTTATGAATTATATGAAACTGACTTTTATGAAAAATACCTTGCAATATTGTAAAATGAAAAAGAGAACCATTTGCTTACACATTCCGCATGAAACCGACAGCTTCACGCACACGCTCATGCGTGGCAAATTAGTCCGGTCGGTAGAAAGCTCACCTCCCACGTCGTCAGCCCTAGTTCGTATCCACCGAGATCCAAACGGGCGTTTCTCCGGTCTGTTGAGAAAATTTCCCCAGTGCAGTGCTATAATTCACAAGTTTCGTAAAGGGAGAAGAAAAAAAGAAAAAAGTTGCAGTTTTGGGAAACTGCGGTTATCCTTGATTTTTTAATATATATATATTTTTATGTCTACTACTGGGATATTGGTGGACAAGATTCGGCAACCCATCAGTTACGTCACGTGGTTGCCGACTGCCACTACCGACAAACTAGTGGATCATATTAGGCTAGCCATTATTTCTGGCATGTGCTTGCAAGGCTGCTGAAAGGCCACTTGTGGCAGCTACTGCCTGTGATGGATAACTGATGGCCCTGTTGTGGCATATAACAACTGATGGGGTGCCAACTGTTGGCCAGCTACAGGCCTGAACTGCTGGCCCTTCTGTTGGCCGCCCGGACATTTTATTGACGGTTCGGCAGCACCAACATAGTGCTGGGCCAGCAAGACCGTTTTGCTGGGATATGACTGGGCTATAAGCAGTTACAACACAACATGTAAGCCACTAAGAATATATTTAAATAAACTTACCACAATTCCATATAGATTATATACTTTGAATTTGGGCCCACTGGTAGCCATGCATTGTAAGTCAAACCGTGTTTCAAAATCTACAAATGTCTGAAGTTTGCTCCGCCAGAGCCCTTCATATGAAAACCTACAAGAGTATGGCAAAAATGTTTATATATACAATGCATACACTTCATTTCCCATAAAGCATTTGATGCTTATTTTGGTTTTTAATTTATGGTGGTAAGAAACAAATACACTGACGGGAAAAAAAAAATCCCAACACCAAGAAGGGGTTGTGTTAGATAAACGACAGTTGGTAGGCGGTGAGAGTACATCTGTAAGATGACGTCTATGCAAATTTCGCGCTCGGCGCATACGTGTGGCGCTAGTAGCGCCCCTCGGAACATGCAAAGCAGATTTGCTGTAAATACGCGCTGTAACGTTCGTGAGCGTTAGTTATCGTTGAGATTCGACGTAGTGTGTTGATGTTAGTCAAGAATGCCTTTAAGAAGACGAAGAAGCCATTATCAACAGCTCACGGAGTTTGAACGAGGTCGTGTAATAGGGCTACGAGAAGGTGGATTTTCTTTCCGCAATATTGCAGAACGACTTGGTAGGAATGTAGTCACTGTGCATGATTGTTTGCAGCGGTGGTCAAGGGAAGGTACTGCCTCAAGAAGACCGGGTTCCGGCCGGCCACGTGCACTACTGAGAGGGAAGACCGCCGTGTATGGCGTATGGCCGTGGCGCATCGTACTGCGTCTGTGGCAGCAATTCGAGCTGCAGTTGCCACCACAGTGACACAATGAACTGTTACAAATCGGTTACTTGAAGGACAGCTCCGAGCTAGACGCCCTGTAGCGTGCATTCCACTTACTCCAAACCACTGCCGTTTGCGCCATCAGTGGTGTCAAGCTAGAGCTCATTGGGGACGGAGTGGAGATCTGTTGTGTTTTCTGATGAAAGCCGGTTCTGCCTGGGTGCCAGTGATGGTCGTGTGTTGGTTAGAAGGAGGCCAGGTGAGAGCCTGCACCAAACCTGTCTGTGGCCGAGACACACTGGACCTACACCTGGAGTTATGGTCTGGGGAGCAATTTTCTATGACAGCAGGAGCACTCTCGTGGTCATCCCATGCACCCTAACGGCACAGTTGTACGTCGGTCTGGTGATTCAACCTGTTGTGCTGCCATTCATGAACAGCATTCCAGGGGGTGTTTTCTAACAGGATAACGCTCGCCCGCATACCGCTGTTGTAACACAACATACTCTACAGAGTGTAGACATGTTGCCGTGGCCTGCTAGATCACCAGATCTTTCACCAATTGAGCACATATGGGACATCATTGGACGACAACTCCAGCGTCATCCCAACCAGCATTAACCGTCCCTGTATTGACCGACCAAGTACAACAGGCATGGAACTCCATCCCATAAACTGACATCCAGCACCTGTACGACACAATGCATGAACGTTTGCGTGCTTGCATTCAACATTCTGGCGGTTACACCGGTTATTAATGTACCAGCATTTCACATTTAAAATGGTTCTTCTCGCGCTTACATTAAGCTGTGATCTTGAAACCTTAATTGATTAAATATGTTACCTATACAAATGTATTGCCGCCATTTCATTCCTTTACAACTATTTTTTCGTGGTGTTGGGATTTTTTTTTTCCGTCAGTGTATATATCTTCAAACTAGCATAAAGAATGGTTTATCTTTTAGAGCATTGTTTACAATTGGAACAAATAAAACATTTTTATAGCATTTCCCCCCGTGCCGCCATAATCATCATCATCATCATCAACCATTATCAATCCACTGCTGGACAAAGGTCTCTCCAAGCCTCTTCCACAACGGTCTGTCTTGTGCCAGTCTCCTCTATGTTACTCCCACATACTTTCGAATTTCCTCCACCCATCTCCCATGGGGTCTTTTCCTATCCCTTGGAATCCAATCTAAAATTTCGACTGTCCATCGATGGTCTGTTCTTCTGGCAGTATGTCCAGCCCATTGCCATTTCAGGGATTTTACTCTGATCATGATGTCTTCCACTCTTGTCATTTTTCTGATCCACAAGTTCCTCTTCTTATCTCTCCTGGTCACACCAAGTATGCTTCTTTGAGTTGTCTGCAGCGCCTTTTCATGTCTTTTTTAATTAAGGTTCACGGTCTCTTTTAGTTAAGGTCCACGTGTATCTATTGAAATATACAACTGTCAAAATTGCAAAGAAAAAAAATTACCTTTCTTTGAAATACTCTTGACGCACTAGACACAATTTTTTTTTTTAGTATGTACATATATTATCATAGGTAGCACAGCAATGTTAAGACTAATATTCATCCACGTAGCCACAACCCATCAGGAAACATGAAAGTCATTTAATTCTGAAGCATGAATAGAGCCAACATCTGCTGAGTTCCATTCAAACATGCTACCACTACATCCCCCTGCTACACTAAATTTAACTGTGTGGGTGTTAAATCTGTTCTTCAGAAATCTAAATAAGAATTCAAAATGTGTTAGTCAAGGTTCCTGCTTTCTTGCAGTAGACCCTGCCACAAAAAATCAGGATCTATGTCAGATAAAGGCCACTGCTTTCTTGTACGTATCAAACTCTGCCACTAGAAATAGAGATCCAAGTCTAGTAGAGGCCTTGCTTTCTTGTATGTAGCAAACACCCTGCCACTTGCAATAGGGATCCAGTTCTCAGATAAAGATTATATGAAGTGAGCACATTAAACATTTACTGCATTTTGAATTGTAGGAAAACAAAATCACTTCTAAGGAACAAAATTTTTCAGGTGAAAGGCATATACTGACATCCAAAGGGTGAGATCCAAAGTGAAAATCCTCCAAATACGTGGCGTCAGTTGAATAAATAAACACATCGCTCTTTCCACGTTTTACCAACACACAGCAACCGAAAAATTATTATTCGGCCACCGCCGGGGAAGCTGAGCCCACCTTACAGATTTATGATGTCAGAAGCTGACTGAAAACACACATAGCGCCGGGGATTGTTGGCCACCGTGGTGTAAGGCTAACGCGCTCGGCTAGATATAGAGAGATTCGGTTCCCCGGCGGTGACCGAATAACAATTTTTCGGTTGCTGTGTGTTGGTGAAATGTGGAAAGAGTGATGTGTTTGTTTATATACTGACATGATTCTTAAAAATTAAAAAATTAAGTCACTAATCTTACATTAGTAACTTCCTTTCACAAACTTACACCCAATGGCCTATTTCAGTCTCACTCTATCATTAATTTGATCTTCCACTGTAATTCCGTACTAATTTTTATTACACTATACCACACACGCACAAACCAGAAGCATTCAGTGAAGCAGTGAGCTGGATTGCTGCTACACTATGAGGGGTTTCCAAAAAGTAAGGTAACACACAATTTTACTTTCCACAATGCTTAATCAGAAGTTGAAATTACATATGCAGAAAGAAGTGAATGTAAACTACTTCTACATGTAATCTCCAAATTTACTGAGATACTTGTCCCAATGTTTGATAAGTTTTTCAATTCTGCGACAGAAAAGTTCATGCCCAAATCTATAAGACAACAGCACACCTCCTAACAAACCTTCCTGACCTGTCATGAAAATGTCCTCCAGAATGATGGTTCTTGAGACTTCAACAAGTTGACCTCTTGTGCAATTTCACGGAGCTTCACTTTGCTTCACCTGTTTTCAAGAATGATGTTTGTCTTGCACACTGATGTTCTGCCTACCTGATGTTCACCTTCTATGCCTACATGTCCCATTTTGAATTCAAAACATAGGCCCGATTCTTTGACAACATATTTTCTCCATACATAAGACACAGTTCAAGCTG
This sequence comes from Macrothele yani, assembly GCA_039090855.1. NCBI lineage: Eukaryota > Metazoa > Arthropoda > Arachnida > Araneae > Macrothelidae > Macrothele > Macrothele yani. Next base: position 156,406,455 of record CM077011.1, read on the forward strand.
AATCAGAATACCACTTGAAGTCCTCTTTGCTTGTAATAAAATCAATAGCTTTACAGATACCTGATTTTGGACCACACCGCTACAATGAACATTTTTTTTTTCTTGTATACCATTAACGGTTTTATCCACCTTTAGTTAAAAATTAGTTCTAAATCTCACCATTAGGAGAACAATGGTGTTGCATGAATTTATCGTTTATTGACAACACAAATGTTTCACAACAAAATCTGCTCAACATGCTGGCCATTACAAGAGATGACATGTGCAAACAAAGAATGGCACTGTTGATGTTGGCCACTTTACGTCTGATGCTCGTTTTCAGATCTGAGAGAGAGAACATATGCTGTCCTAGTAAACTGTCTTTCAGGTATCCCAAAAGCCAGAAATCATAAGAAGTAAAGTCTAATGAATATTGCTGGCAAGAACAGTGCAAACCCTAAAAAAATTAGGCATTCATTGCCAAACGTTTGACTGCGCAATTCCTCTGGCACTCCTCTGTAAGAGTGCATTTCAGCTTGCCTGTTGGCACTGGCAACTGCAAATTCATCAGCGACATTTTAGAAAACTGGTAGACGCCCTCTTCTTGATCTAATTCTCCAGAGCCTGAATACTTTTGTATCCTCCTCCTCAATAACATGGGTGTAAGGGGCCACTCCATAATCCTTTGATTTGTCAATACTGATGTAGAGCACTATTGTCATTATTTTGATAAAATTTTATAACTAGCATGTGTTCCTTCTTTGTAAGAGCCATAATCGACTACCAGCAGCCTGATCATTGCCACTTTTTTCCTGCCAGATGCAGCATGCCAAATGTACTTGTGAACATTTTCATATGAAACTTTTGATGTAAACAACCTGCAATTTCTTGGATTTCAGCAGTAATGCCACTGCTGTGCATCACATGTAAAGCAGATTTTGTCCTGAAACATTTGTGTTTTCAATAAACAGCAAATTCACACACATATCTATTCTTGCATCTGTAATGACAATGATCCCCTAGCGGAGTAATTTTGAACTACCCCCCCCCCCCCAGCTGATTGTTTCCCCATACCCTCAGTAAGCCAAGTTTTGTAACATCTCCAATTCACACTTTTGCAGAATCTCAAGAATAGGGATACCTGTTTTATACCTACCTGGTATATACACATACACATGCAAAATTTTTATCATCTGTAGATGTGACTGGAGCTGAATCTTCAGTGTGCCTTTGTTGTCAGTATAGGTTTCCACTGCTGAATGAGCATACCAATCATTATGACCAAATCAGACCAATTTACCATGATGGCACATCTCCAAAATAAGAAGTAGATTGTTTACAGTGCAGTATTTAAACCTATTATTTTTGCTTAAGTGGGATTTCTGTGTGAAGTAAAGGTCTCATAATGCAGTTGGATTCATTAGCATGACAGGATCAGAGATTTAGATATTTGCAACCTAATGTCATTGACTGCAGACCATTCTGTAATGGCACAGCCAAACCAAGATTTCAAACTACAAGTAGTCAGAGATGGTGGATTTGGAAACTCCCAATTTTGTCGACAACTTGCAGTGCTCATTGTTGGATTTTGTTTCAACAGCTGAGAACAGGGTATCCAAATCAACCACAAAAGCCCTCCTCAAACCTTTCTTACTTTCATGTTCAGGTCACCAGCAACAAACTTCTTGGCCCCAATTTGTGCTGTCCGAGTGACTCGCTTTTGCCTTTGCTTTTTTGCTTTTTTTTTTTTTTTTTTTTTACTGCTTTAGCCACTTTATATCATTGCTTCCAGTAATGGCACAGCCAAACCAAGATTTCAAACTTCAAGGCCATTTTACATACTGTGATATATGTTAAACTTAATATCAATGACAAATTCATAATCATGATTGAGGTGATCGCATCATTGAAATTCTGATCATTGATTGACACAGTCCTGTTGGCAGAGAGCAAATTGAGTTGAACAGTATGTTGTCCCGGATGTACGAAGTTTGTTTGAATTTCAAACTGAGTATAAATAAGGAAAAAAAAACAAGGTTATGGTTTATGAGCAGGGAACAATTAGTACTGAATGAAAGATATGTGTAAATAGCACAAAGATAGGCCAGGTGGGTGAATTTTCATGTTTAGGAAGCATGTTTTTGACAGAGGAAACAAATTAGATGGTGAAATTAGCAGGTGAGTAAGTTCACCTGTAAAAGTCATACCTGCTTTAGGAGGATATAACAGGAATTATGGGTTCTCGAAAAAGTAACCTGTGGCTGTGTATAAAATTTCAATTGCTCCTAATGTGATGTGTGGCAGTGAAACCTGGGCACTGCAGAAGAGACATAGGAGTTATTTTGTGTGCTAGTTAAATGCATTACTTAAGGGATTGGTTTGGTGGCAAGACATGTTCTGATCATGTGAGGAATGAAGATGTGTTGCAGATATGTAATTGTGAAGCAAAATGTTGTTAGTAATTAATGTCAATCTTTTACTGTTCAACATGTTATTCTACTTTAGTGTAGAGATTCAAGATGCTATCAAGACCAATAACAATTCAAATATGTTTATTACAAAATAACATCAATTAACAGTATTATTACGTATCAATACTCACTCTGCCTATGGCCGCGTCCTTTCTTCTGGTATATGATTCTTTGTTGATTTCTTCGGAATTATATCTCGTCCTATGTACAACTCCACTGGGCAGATTATGTTGAGCTGCATCTGAGCCAAAATGTGAACATGAAATGTGTTTACAGTATGAAGGTTAAAATAACTGAAGTATCTAGACTTCACATCGGAACTTGATATATGAAACAATATGAAGGTTAAAATATCCGAAGCATCAAGACTTCATGCCAGAGCCTGATAGAGATAAAATTTAAGAATAAATAAATGAAATGGAATAAAAAGCATGAAATCAATCCTGGTTCACGTCACTTAACCTCTTTCACAACCAGACCGGTTTCAGCATTTGTTATGCCATCTTCAGTGGTATTATGCTTCGTCATCTTCACCCTGAAAGTGAACCTTCAAGTAAACTGTCAAGCCTGCATGTTGCATTGTTGAAGGTTCACTCTCAAGGTGAAGATGACAAAGCTTAATACCACTGAACAAATGCTGAAACCGGTCTGGTTGTGAAAGAGGTTAAGGGATGTGAACCAGGATTGATTGCATGGTTTTTACTCCATTACATTTACTTATTTTTAAATTTTATCTCCATCAGGTTCTGAATTGAATTCTTGATGCTTCGGATATTTTAACCTTCATATTGTTTCATATATCAGGCTCCAACGTGTGTCTAGATGCTTTAGATATTTTAACCTTCATTGTTTCATATATCATGTTCCGATGTGAAGTCTAGATACTTCAGTTATTTAACCTTCATACTGTAAACACATTTCGTGTTCACATTTTGGCTCAGATGCAGCGCAACATAATCTGCCCAGTGGAGTTGTACATAGGACGAGATATAATTCTGAAGAATCCAACGAAGAATCATATAACAGAAGAAAGGACGGAGCCATAGGCAGGTGAGTATTGAAAATCCTCCAACTACGTGACGTCAGTGAATAAACAAAGACATCGCTCTTTCCATGTTTTAGCAACACACAGCAACCGAAAAATTGTTATTCGGTCACCACCGGGGAATAATAACCAGGATTGATTGCATATCACCAAGAGAAAAATTGTTATTCGGTTCCCCGGCGGTGACCGAATAACAATTTTTCGGTTGCTGTGTGTTGCTAAAACGTGGAAAGAGCAATGTCTTTGTTTAATTAAAGTGAGTATTGATACACAATAATACTGTTAATTGATGTTATTTTGTAGTATACATATTTGAATTAAATATCCCCAAGTGATGCACTGTGTATGCTATGATGATTTATGAAGTCATGCACTCGGTGAGATTGACTATGTACCGGATTATATCTGTAGATTTGAATTTGAATTGTTATCGGTCCTGAGAGCATCTCAAATCTCTACACTAAAGTAGAATACGTGTTAAACAGTAAAAGATTGACATTAACGAGTCAATGAAAGTATACTATTAGCCACGTTACGTAACTACTTCAACTATAGCACTTTAGTTCATATATTTTAATATTGTGTTCAATATGTTGTTAGCAAGGTGGAGACAAATATTCTGAGATGGTTTGGCCATGTTGAAAGAATGCGTGGTGAGATGCTAACACCAAGAGAAGTTATACAGCCCAAATGGCAGGAATGAAAGAGAGAGGAAGGCCAAAGAAATCAAGGAGAAGCAGATTTGGGAATGCATGAGAAAAAGATAATGATTATGAAGTACAAAAGGTCCTGTGTGAGATGTGTGATGAATGTCAGTGAAGCTCAAGTTGTGCGTAAATGGAAACATTAGATACATCAACAGTAAGAAAAATCCAGCACCATCAGTCTTAAACTGTAATCTGGCAAATGAGCTTTCTTTGAGGATCTAACCTCTGAATCTCAGAGAACAGCTTCATGATATGTATGTGAGTAGGTGGGATGCGATATAAAAATGAATGAATGAAACACTTCAGGCACTTTACATAAGATTTTCAGCAGATTAAATCCATACATGTGTTCCATGCTTTCTCCTTTTTTCATTAGGCCTGCCAAAATGGTATCAGAATAATACAATCACACTGTGAGGAAATTTGGAAAGGAAGGCATAACATCTGAATGATGTTTACAAAACAGTTCAGACATAAAAACATACGACCAGCAAGTACAAATTCATTATGCATTGTGAATATCCACATTGCGTTTATAGTGCAGTCGTAATTAAAAAAACAACAACAGGATATTTGTGGATGTGAATTCATTACCTGCATTTTTTGGCTACTTGTCACATAAAAATTGTATTAGACATGTGCAAAAGTTCTACCTGTTTCTTTAGCAGAGAAGAAAACCAAATGCTTTTGAATAAATAACATTTTAATTTTTTTACATAACTGCCATCGTTGTCTACGACTTCTTACCATTTTTCTGATAGTAACTGAATTTCCTTTCTGTAGAACTCCATTTTGGAGTCAAAAAACTCTTGCAATGCAGTTTCAACATCTTCAACTTTATCAAAGGTTTTTCCATCGAAGTTGTTCTGAAGAGATAAAAAAGGTGGTAGTCCATAGGTGCAAGATCTGGGGAATATGGGGGAGGTAACACTTCCCATCCAATGTCCAGTAATTTTCTCTAAGTAACTAAAGCTGTATGGAGTCTAGCGTTGTCGTGTTTCAAGATGACACCTTAGCGATTAACCAGTGCTGGGCATTTAGATTTCAACTTTTCTTTCAGCCTTTCTAACTGTTGGCAGTACAGGTCAACATTTATCATTAGATTAGGTGCAAGTAGCTTTCTGTGGATTACCCCCTGGACATCTCAACAACAAACACTTAACAAGACCAAATGAGGTCCTCCTCTTGAAGTCGATGAAGCAGGCTCTCCAACTCGACATACAATATTCTGACGCTTCACATTTCTGTAAAGGTCTCACTTTTCATCACCTGTAACTAATTGTTCTAAGAAAGGTTTGTTTCTGTGGCGCACAAGCAAAGAAAGATAGATGGTCATTCTGTCATACGGATTTCTTGCAGATATGTCATGTGGTACCCACTGGTCAAACTTTGTGATAAACCCAAGCACATGCATACTTCTTTTGACTGCTGTTCTGTGTACAGAAAACCTTTCTGATAACTCTTCAACAGTTAGATGTTGGTCAGTTGGTCATTTGATATGGTTTGGTTGAGATCTTCTTCAAAAACCTCTAATGGACGTCCAGAACACGGTTGACCTCTGCAGCTTCTGTCTCCTTAATAGAATTTCTGGAACCAACGGCAATATGTGCTTTCATCTACAGCATCCTCACCATACACCTCACAAATGTTGTGACAGGTTTCAGCTGCATTGTTGCTTTTGTCAAATTCTAACGTCATCCTTTTGGCTTGACATGTTAACCTTTGTTTGACTTGTTTGCGAATGAGATGCACCTGCATACTTGATGCCATTTTATAGCCTACTCCTCGAAGCATTCTGGCCATCATCCACACCATCTGTTATTGCACTAGTTACTTAAATTTTTTACTTCGAATTGGCATCATGAAAAATGGGCAGAACTTTTGCACACATCTAATACTACATTTAGAGCACCATACATGTACATTAATATAGGAGGGGGGGGCTAAAAAGTGAAAAGATTTTAGCCTCTTATAGAACGAATGCTGGAATGTTTGAAAACTCATTCATTTTTCAACACAGTCCCCACTTTTAAGTCAACACACTTTCTGGTGCAATCCACTATCTTTTGTAACAAACTCAAAAACAATTTAGAAGATTTTGACTCAAACCATTTGTTCATTCGATCCATCATAGAACTGTTATCATTGAATTCCTGCCCTTTCAAGTCCTTTTTAAGATCAGGAAATAGGAAATGGTCTAATAGAGACAAATTCAGTGATTAGGGCAGATCACGTAATAAGAATGAACTCACAATCGTGCAGCGTTGCCTGAGTAACAAAAACTGCGTGTGCCCGTATGTTGATACGACTCATTTTGCATAAATTTCCTGTGCCTCTTGAGCTTCAATTCCTTGCCATTTTAGCAGGATATCATTTCAGGAAATCAACCATGATCACTCTTTTTGCATCCCAGAAGGCACATGGACTTTTTCAACTTACTTCTGCACTTGAAGCTTTCAGGAGGACAAAAATAGGGCTGCCTCCACTTTTTTTTTTTTTTTTCAAGGTTGAAGTAGTTCACCAATCCACAGTAATATACTGCTCCCAAAACTGAGCTTCATTAGCTGCAAAATGCTGCACAATCTCATGACAACACACTTAACTCATTCCCCATTTCTGATCCAAATTTAATGCTTTAGGTACCTACCTTGAAGAAATATTTATCATTCCAAAAACATTCATCACAATATCACGAACTCAGTCACAGAACATGTCAAATGTTGTCGCATTGTGTTTCAATGTCATTCTACTGTATTTTTTATTTTTTTATTTTTTTTGGTTGGAGGTTTAACTCTACTGTATTGCACAGTCAGGTCACGAATGACATCCACATTGGTAGGTGTGGACATGGCCTACCACTGTGGGGTGGATCTTCAACATTGTTTCTCCCATGTTTAAATACTGCAAACGCACCTTTTTAACCATAGCATATGGAAGATAACATTTCTCTAATGTTCGCTGTATATCCTCATGAATTTCTTGGGTAATATTCCCTTTAAATGGAGGTATGTGATTCAACAGCCACAATCTTCATTCACCTTGCTCATTTCAGTACCCACTGTAAAAGAAAATAATATATAGTACATTCTGGTTAATTGGGCCATCAGTTACTTGAGGCAGCCATTTATTTATGAGAATTCCTGAAGAGCATCCCAAATTAGCTCTTTGGAATAAAGCTTCGCATAATTTGGGCAGCCACTTAATTGGGCAAAAGCGTTCAGCCCTGATGTGTCTCAATTAACTGGAATCTATTGTAATTACATACCTGAAATTTTATGTAAACAAACAAGAATAGTCACAGCACAGAATGGCAATATTATCTTTCACAAAAACCTTCATGATATGAACCACGATAAATCCTTTTTAAATCACTTTTGCTTATCACAGGTCCATGCTCCAAAGAAAATATCTCCCTTAATATTCATGAAAATCAAGCAAAATAAAAATTACCCTTTCGATAAAAACTGTAACGTCTTCTTCTTGGCTCTACAGTTCAGTGTGAACCTTGACCTCCTCAACAAGTTTCTGCCATTGTTCTCAATTTTGGGCCATTATTTTCCAGTTCTGGCAGTTCAGGCTTTTTGTGACCTTCACTACTCTGTAACCTGATCTTTGGTTGTCCTCGTCTTCTGTGCCCTTGAAGATGTTCAAACTATACTTTCTTAGGAGCTTCATTTTCCTGCATTTGCACTACATGGCCAGCCCACCTCAATCTTGATGACCTAATCATGTTAGTAACAGTATAGCCCATTATAACATCCCACAATTATTAAAAAACTTGGATGTAAAAAAAAAAAAAAAAAAAAAAAAGAGTCACCTGTATAAACAGCTTAAATATTACTAACCTTTTCAACTGTATGATAAGAATCTCTGGCAAATGGGAAATGCTCATCTGCTTTTGAGCTTCTCTCTTTTGACGACATTTAGGGCAATCCCAAGCTCCTTCACCACACATTTTCTCAGGCTTCATGAAACACTTTAGACAGTCCTACAAAAATTAATTATGAGCTGATGAAAGTATTCATACACATATCACATTGAAAAAAAAAACTCATAAAAAAAACTTCGAAGGAAAAGAAAATAGGGTATCCTATAAGTACTCTCAAACAAAACAAATACTTCCTCACACCCCATATTATCTGCTGATTTCAAAAAGATACTGCCAACACATCAGAAAAGTTTCCAACACAAGAAATGTAACTATGTTTAGATCTTCAAAAGAATATAAACTCTGTTGGCTGATCATCCAACTAAGCAAATCAACCAATAAATTCACTTCCCACAACTCTAGTTAGCAATTAAATCTCTATTACTTTTAAGATACTTTGAAATTGTTTCTCCAACATCTAAAATTTTCTGTGATCTACCTAGAACTCCTTAATATATTTTCTTTCTGAATATACATAACTTTTTGTGAATCTGTGACTTACTACTGGTTACAGAAGACCTTTCTAAAAGCTCACCTCTTCACCATAGGTACCCCATAATTTTTCTCTACATTCACCTCATAAACTGAAGTTTTCCTTCATGCTTTTCCTTTCTGCACATCATTCAAAGAAACACCCCAACAATTTTCATACAATTTCAAAAACAGTTTCTCAGTTAAATTTTCAAGGAAAATATATTTTACTTTCAGTATTAAAAGAATATTTGACCCCTCTCTAGTAACTTAACTCAAGAAATCAAAAAACAGCTACTGGTATTTTTACTTAGACAAACATTCACACATTTTTTTTTAATGTTTTTTAAATATACTCATACTGTTTTTAAATTTCTTTAGTAATTTATTTGATTTTGATTTCCTTGGCATACACATCAAAACTAAAATTAATTTGCATACACTTCAACACTGCTGTACTAAGAGCCACATGGCTTAAACTGTCAACTTCATCCCTTTCTATTTTTCTTCTTGCATTTCACACTGTATGGCTACCCCTGCCCCTTACTCACTCAACTGCCCAAAGTTAGAAGAACATTTCAGTCACTACCAGATCTGTGTGTGACCTTTGTTAAGTATAAAAGGAAAGTTTGAAATATATTCTTAAAATTTAAGAAAAATTTTCTTAATATTTAAGAAAAAAAGAAAACTTTTTGGAACCATTTAAATAAGCACAACTGAGTTATTTTGCTTTGCTATACAACAAAACTTATACTTCAATTTACATTTCTGTGGGCATTATGGTTTCATTTCACCAATCTGTTTCCAAATATCCTGAAAATATTAAACAGAATGCCACCAAAAGTTTTGCTAGATATACCATGTTCAGCATTTAAAGCACACAAATCATAATGTACATGAAATGATCCCATTTGCATGTTAGAACATTGGCAAGTTGTTTCTGGCAATAGATGAAGATTCTGAATAGATGAAAAATACTGACAATACAGAGCTTATTATGGTTTTTTACAACAGATTTTTAAATTATGCTAAACAAATTTTCAAAGTGAATACCACTTCTTCATTAGGTCTTCAATGATGTTTACTTCTGTGACAGTTAAAATTAATAATCTGAAATGGTCCTGGCTGCCCTGGTGGAACAAGTGATCTAAGAGCTGGCTAACCAGGACCATTTTTTTTATTGAAGGTTTAATGACCTTAACCTAGACTGGTTAACCAGGACCATTTTTCTCGACTGAAGGTTTAACGACCATTCATCTGAGATGGATTCGGGTTCGAATCCCAGTGAGGCATGGATGTTGTGTTTGCCATACAGCACTGGTTCTCTCCCTTCCCTGGAACCAGTGACCATAAATTAGGGAGAGGCGACTGCTTATAGCCCATCAAGTTACTCACGGTGGTTGTTAAACCTAAAAAAAAATGGTCCTGGTTAACAGTTTCTGCGATGACTGCTTTTCTGTGGTCAAGGTTAAAAGGAATTGGGTCACACTACAATAGTCATTCACAAAAAAAGGGGGGGGGAATTGTGGGAATTGAAAAAAGGGATTAGGTCACACTGCCTAATCAAAGTGGTCATTCACACTTTGCTTTTCAGGGTCATAGCCATAGGCGCTGCATCAGGAGGCACGCCCCCTCCTCCCCTAGAAAAGTCGAAAAAAAAAATTACTGGTCGTTCATTTTTTAAATGCTATAAAGTCTGATATACAGCCAAGGGAACAATGCTACGTAATTAGCAAGCATTGTAATGACTGCTTTCCAGCAGTCATTTCATGCACAATAGCGTACAGTTAACTGCATGAGGTGCTTTGAAAGGCATAGTTTTTCATCCTCATTAGGGTGAATCAACGCAAGCCTCGCACACCTCGCAGCTTTGGATATTTTAGGAATGTAAAAAAAAAACTAAGTTATGGCACTAATGGCAATTGAATGGGAGTATTTTCAGAGAATTCCCCCCTCCCAAGAAAAAAATTAGTCTACACTTACTTGTGCCCCCCCCCCCTCCAATAGTTTGGGTCACATTATGCCTATGGTCATAGCCATAGACTGACGATTCGTCATCTGTGAAAATGATATTTTCTACGAAGAGTGGCTCCACTGCTGCATGACCTTTAAGGTTTGCCCAAATTGTAACACAGTGCTCTGTATGATCATGAGTGGCAAGCTTATGGCACAAACTTTGCTGTCACTCTTCTCATCTCCAAAACCTGTGTCAAAATTACATAACATGACCCAACTAAGATAAGAGTTTAGCTGGACATCTCCCTAACGGCCAATCATCTGTCACTTCTGATTAATCCCTTCACACGAGTGATGGAGTAATCTGTTCTCGAAGTTGATGGGCATTCAGAGTGAGGATTATCTTCAATTGATGCCTGAAAATCTTTGAATCTCTTAAACCCTTCAAATGGATTTCAAAGCTTTTCTTCAAATGCTATTTGCAACATTTCATAGGTTTTTGAGGTAATTTCCCAAGTTTTAGACAAAATTTGATGCATACTCATTGCTCATTCACATCAGCCATTGTAAAATTTACCAAACAACACACAGCAAAGTTATAGACGAGAATGAAAGCAGATGTAGACCTGAAACTGTGCATGACCTTCAGCACCTCAACCACTGTCATGACCATTGTTACACTGACCTGAGGATTTCAATTGGCTAATTCATTAGCCCAGCAAAACTGCAAATAGAACTCCAGGGCCACACACTCAGCACAATAACCAGACATTGTGGATCCCTTCCATACACTAATAAAGTCTTAAAAACCGTCACAAAAGTATGTACAAAAAGCCAAACAAAAATTCTTGACACAGCCACAAATATTCAAAAAGACCATCAACTATAATAAAAAAAGTTCAAACATTCCACAGTAAGCAGGTGTATATAAAATACCAGTTCAAAAAACTCTAGAAAATAAATCCCACATCATTAGTACTAATACAAATCTAAATACCCATCTGAGGGAACACCTTTATGATCAGCAAAAATAAAGTACCATAAAACCCACTTGTTCACCATGGCATTAATAATAATGCTGAACTACACTATCTACCAACAAGTAATTGGACACCCCTGCAATCAACGATATCTACGGTCCTGATACACATCACGGCCACCACCGTTAAATATTGTGTGGGAAACAACAACGCAACCAGTCGCATGCAAATCTTCCACGCAGTTCGGAGCTCTCTGATTTCGAGAAAGGTGTAATCGTCGGGTATCACAGAAATGGCCGATTAATACGGGACATATCCAGCGAGTTGAAGTACCCAAAATCGACAGTGGCCTATGTGATTCGCAAGTGGAAGATGAGAGGTGACTGCCGGAATGTGCCCCGATCCGGCAGACCCACAAAACTGGGAGTTAGAGACCGACGGGTGCTGGTCAGAGAAATTCAGAAGAACCGCACCAAATCGATGGGCCATATCCGCGAGGAGTTTCAACAGGTATCCGGGAGTGCTCTTTCGATGAATACCATCTGTAAGGAAGCCCATCTGCTCGGTTATCATGGACGTGCTGCCGCCCACAAGCCTTTGATCACCAAGTCCAATAGCGCTGCTCGGCTAACGTGGTGCACAGAACATCGACAATGGACTGTTGCAGTGGAAACAGGTTCTCTGGAGCGACGAATCAAGGTTCACCCTCTACCGTTCGAATGGCAGGGTTTGGGTTTGGCGTCTGCCTGGAGAACGCCTCCTGCCGAAATGTATTGTAACAACTGTGAAGTTCGGCGGCGGTGGAATTATGCTATCGAGGTGTTTCTTCTGGTATGGCACGGGACCCTTGGTCGCAATTCCTGGTAGACTCAACGCCGAGACCTACTGCACCATTTTGGATGACCATGCGCTTCTTACGTTGTGGCAGTTTTACGGGGTGGACCCATGTTACTTTCAGGATGACAATGCCACCTGTCATGTTGCGAGGTCCACCATGGCTTGGTATGGTGACAATGGGGTTAATCGAATGGACTGGCCTGTGCAGAGCCCGGACCTTAACCCCATCGACCACCTCTGGGATGAGTTGGAGCGTCGACTTAAGGGGTGCCCCCACCATCCGAAATCGGTGAAGGAACTGACCTGTCTTCTCCAAGCCGAGTGGAAGAAAATACTGCTAGCCGTCGTGCAACACCTGGTTGAGAGTATGCCCCAGAGGGTTGCAGCTGTAATCGCCGCTCGTGGAGGCTCCACCAACTATTGAAGGTGAATAAACTTTGTTTTCCTTTGCTATCACAGGTGTCCAATTACTTGTTGGTAGATAGTGTATTAATGGAAGAAATGCAACCATTTTCACCTAACATAGCCATCTGCACAGGAACTACAACTGCAATAATCTATCTTCAATAGAATTATCGGAAATATGAAAACATCTCAACAGACAGGAAGACAAGCAAAGGAATCATTAAAAAAAAAAAAAAAAAAAAACTCAAGAACAAATTTTGGAGCTAATACCACCAGAAAGCAAATATACTTTTCCTTTTGTGGAGACATCAGCACAGGTAATACAACCCCAACTAATGAAAGTGCAACTCACATGATGCTCAAATGAACAAGAAGTGATAAAAGACCCCAATCTCAGGTACAATCCTACTAAGAAACTATCACCCACAGAAGATGGCTGCAAAAGGCATGCCAAAACACATTTGGTCTGCACCTGGCACAGACACTACTACTGTGCCAAAAGGTTTTTGAGCTGTTGTTCACATTCTGTGGCATTACAGGTTTCTAACATTCTATCATAATTCTTGTTTCCACTTCTTTGTCTAATTCACCTTTTATGTTATTTTTAATTTGCCTGTCAATGTTTTTTCAAATGCATTCAACTTAACCTTTTGGAACTCACACTCACTGGTTAAATCTATAGTTCGACTCCAACCCAAATATACATATCTTGGGTTCTAACATCTAGTTCATCAAACCGTTACTGAACCTCAACAACTAGCAGAAATCTACTTAACAACTTATATAAATTAATCTTTGAAAACAAAGAATAGACATATCATAATGTAAGAACTAAAATAGCATAAACACATATAATGCAATAGCAGAACATAAGAAATAATCTTGTTGGAACTTCACAGACATTGTCAACTAGCATGAAATCAAAAAGTTATCATCTCTTATGATATTTTATTTCTGCTTTTTACAAACAACAATTTGTACGTTTGTAGCAGCAGTCGATGTGAGGAAGATGTATATTACATTACTATATATGAAGAACAGGAAAAGTATAGGCAATTAATATTTTATTATATGCTAAATGTTTTCTGTAGAACTATTAATGGAAGAAATGCAACCATCTTCACCTAACATAACAACCATCTGCATAGGAACTACAACTGTAATAATCACATTTTAGTGCATTCACATGTAATATTCATGTTTTTAGTGCATACAGAACAGTCTCGAGATACCCAGAGAGAAGGCATGCATACCTGTTATCAATAAAAATTCTTGTTACTTTAAAGAACCTCATTACATAATTGTTGGCACAAACGCATGTATTTTCACTGTTTACATGTAGCAACTCCTTCAGAAAACTTGAAAATTTCATTGCCCTGAAGCAGAAAACTAACCTATACCTCCCGATTTCTATTCCAGCATGCTATCTGTTATACCACCCAGGACAAGAAAGTTCCAAACAACTGAAGCTAAGCAGATGTAGCTTAAAAATCTGAGAAATCGAGAGATGTGGGTTTGTTTCCCACACCAGGGCAATGTAATTTTCAAGTTTCTTGAAGGAGTTGCTACATGGAAACAGTGAAAATAAAGAACACTTGTGGCAACAACTACACTGGCATTGCCTTCCATGTGTTAGTGAAAAAATATTTCTTCTTCAGGGAAATTCATTTCCCAATTATATGTATGAACCTTGTTATGAATACAGTAGAAGCTACCCATAAGAGTATTTTTAGTGAGTTCCAAGATTTAACGAGTGAAACAGGAGCTTTTACTGATTGGTATTAATGTCAATTTGAAGCTAATTTGATCATTTTTAATGAACAAAATTTAATGAAAGCCTAGGTTTAACAAGGGAGGGGAAAGCAAAGATGATCACTTTTAGCAAGCACAGTAAAATTTCATTTATACAGGGGAATCTTGATGTGTTGGTGGAGGAATGTTGATAGAAAAGCAACGGGGGAAGGGGGTATAACAAATGCCCAAAATCGAGTTGTACAAAAGACTCTCTTCACCACCCACTCTAAGAACATTTTGCCACCTCAGGATCGGAGTGTCACATCAGCAGAGTTGAAAACAGGCTACTTACTCTTAAGCAAAAAGAGGATTTTTACACTGTTAAGATATTTCACCTAAAAACAGATTTAGAGAGGATTTCCATTAGTCCCAAGCTTCTCATCATAAATGGGTTCTACTGTAAATAATAATAGCATACCTTGTGTGTTACTTGAAAAATTCCTTAAAAAGTAGTCTAGATCCCTTCGATACTTACTGGTTTTAGGAGTGATGCTTCTCACAGTGATTTATGCTTAATGCAAGAAATGTAAGTTCTTATGTAACGATTTTCCACTATGATGTTATTAGATATCCTTTGTTTTACTGCACCACAGGCATTTGATTTATGAACTGTAAGCAGTACTTTGGTATTTCATGTCATAGCATTGTTTGCAATCCAACAAAAATTAAAGCACGATATGCAATAGGATAATAATTATACATCATTGTAAAACACGAGAAATCATATAAAATTTGTCGCAAAAAGTTTACACAAAATTGGAAATAATTCTAACCTGCAAAGAGCACCTTGAAAAGGGAATAGGAAGTGAGAGGCAAGAGAAAACTTC
Source organism: Macrothele yani (assembly GCA_039090855.1). Taxonomy (NCBI): domain Eukaryota; kingdom Metazoa; phylum Arthropoda; class Arachnida; order Araneae; family Macrothelidae; genus Macrothele; species Macrothele yani. Next base: position 156,421,855 of record CM077011.1, read on the forward strand.
AAAGCTGCTAGAAGTTTTACCACAGTGAAGACATGTTAACATTGATTTCAGTAAACCTTCAAACAGATCAGAAATTTTGGAGAGGTTTTGTGATTTGTGGTAGTTCCAAAACACTTCCTTTGCTTCATTTTCAGGAAGGGGGTCTAAGTTTGGGAATGGTTTCGACACACATTTCTGAAAAATGTCACAAAAAGAACATTGTTAATTAAAACTGCTCATCACATCAGCATATTTAAAATAAAGAATATTTCAGGATTTGCTGAAACAAAAAAGAAAATTGTGCACAAAATTATAAATGCCATGTGCTAGGAACACATGGCATTTAAAATCTTGCAAAATTCTTTCTAAGAAAAAAAAAGAAAAAAAAAGTAGTTGTTTCAATTATCTGAAATTAATTTTCAAAGAATTGTGAAAATGCCCATATATCACTATTTCATTATGACAAAAAAAATTGAAATATTTCCTTTGTTTAGTAAATGCTCAGAATTGCATAAATTAGATACTTAAATCACAACCCTCAATGATGCAATAAAAAACACAGATCAAGTTACTCAAACTTTCACTCTAAATGCAACTGCTTGCATTATTAACCTAAGAAATGCTATCATGAGAGTAAATAAAAAATAAAAAACTCTGCATATTAAACTGAGATTGCACCTGACTACAGCTGACCACTGTTAACACATCACAATGGCAGTTAGACAAGGCGGCATATGCATTACATAATGCTTCAATCTGTCTGGCCACATACACTGAGCTGCCCAAAAAAACTGGGAAGGGTGCTACCACATGTCACCACAGACAAGCAGTAACTGGTATCATCTGAAAACGATGTATATACAGAGGCAGATATTTCCACAAACTCAAGTAGTAGCATTTGTAGTTCAGATCAGGATTTAAGCGATGGCAAACATGGTACGGTAGTCGGCACTCGGGAGATGGGTCACTCCATCTCAGAAATTACCACGAAATTTGGATTTACACAATCAACAATCTCAAGGGTGTACCTGGACTACACAAATTCAGCAAAAACATCCAGAGTGCAAGACTGGTGTGGTCATAAAAAAAAGCCCTGGATGATCATGTGCAGTGGCATCTGGCACGCATTGTAACATCTGCTTGGCGTGCAACATAGCTGCAAATTGCAGCACAATTCAATGTTGGGGACAATAGTACCATTAGCATTTGGGCAGTGCAATGCTCCCTGTGTTTCATACAGTTCTGGAGGCGACTGCTCACCCGAGTCACATTGCTGATTTGATGACACAACGCTGTGCGCCTCACCTAGGCTCAGGAACACCGCCATTAGATGCAAGATGACTGGAAATGTGTAGCCTGGTCTGACAAATCGTAGTATCAACTGTTTCGGGTGGATAGCCAACTCCGGGTATGGCAACAACTGCATGAGACAATGGATCATGCATGCCTACAAGGGACAGTGCAGACTGGTGGTGGCTTTGTTATGATGTGGGATGTTTTCAGTTGGCACACATTAGCACCGCTCATATGTCTGCAGACTGCTCTAACTGGTAGATGCTACGTAATCATCCTAGGGGATCATTTGTACCTGTTCATGTCATGCAACCACTCCGACAGATGCGACCTCTTTCAGAATGGCAATGCGCCCATACACACACGCCCACAGTTGTCCGATTATGGCTGGAGCAACATTCCATGGAGTTTGGCGTCCTGACTTGGCCCCTTCGTTCTCCGGATTTAAATGTCATTGAACGCATTTGGGAAACTGTTCTCCATGCTGTCAATGTCAAGAATTCTCCACTTGCAAACATTACAGAATTGTGGGATGTCCTTTAGAAAGCATCATGTGCACTGTCTCCACAGTACTACAGACAGCTAGTGGAGTTCCTGCCCCATCGCGTTGCTACCATTATCAGATTGTGAAGAGGACCAACGCAGTATTAGGGAGGTATCCCAGTTTTTTTGGCACTTCGGTGTATGATGGGACAATGGTGAGTGGGTAAACATGCACGCTCACTGTTGAACAGCATTTCACGATAAGGTTTCTTTGGGAAAAAGGGGTCAAGCCTGCTGAAAATCACAGAAAAATGGTAGCATGGTATGCTAAGCCATATTTGCACAAAGGAAGGGGGGTGGCAGAAAGTGTTTCATTTTTTGTTAAAATGTGACTTACATTATTAGAAAAAATGCTTTAAATTTTTTCTTCCATTTTTCATCAACTTTTATTTTGTCCTGATAGATTTCAAAAACTTCCTTTTTTTCAGCCCCTCCCCCCAATCAATATATATGCCCCTGATGGAATGGTAATAAGCATATGGGCCAAAGAAAAGTTTACAAATGGTAGAAAGATTTATATCTGGCAGAACAAGTTTGACTGACAAAGCCCAATCAGAGCACCAATCAAAGTTGCAAATTTAAGACCATGTTGATCATGTGAACACTCTCATTCAACAAGGCTGATGGATTACCACGAGTCCTGTATCTGATATGTTAGGCTAAAGTTATGGTTCTGCCTACCCAATGGTGAATGGTAACTTAAGATTCCAGAAAGTGTGTGCTAGCTAGGCTTGGTCATAATGCAGCTGACTGATCATCACAAGCAAGGGTACACAGAGATTTGAACCCAGTTTTTAAAGTGTTATAAGGATTTAGGTTTACTGGAAAAGATTATCACTGGGGATGAGATGTTGGTGCACCATTTTGACCCTGGAAGCAAATGACAAAGTATTGAATGGAAACACCCTTCATCTCCAGCTCCAGCAAGAATCTTGATGACCTGGTTTCGAGATATGTGTGAGCCTTTTTTGGAACATTATGATGAACACAAACAAATTTTTAGCAGTGCAACATATTCATCCATACTTAAAACTGTGAGTAACAACAAAAGAAGAGGATGTTGTCAAAAACTGTTCTTTTGCACCACAACAATGATTGCCCCCCACACAACAATTCACAAAAACCTCAAGTATGAGTTTCTTCTACATCCTGAATCTTGCACAGAGTGATTTTAATTTAATGGACCTTATTCATGTGACGTCAGAAATGGATTTCTGTGGACTAACATGGCAGCTGATTCAATGTTTTCGCTATTTGATTTTCCCTTACTGTTGGTTAATTTTTACAATCCTAACGTCATGGAGTCTGCCGACGAATTAATAGAGCTACAGGACAAAGAAGAAGAAATTAATTTCTTAGAAGAGCAAATCAAGGTTGTACAAATATACCAAGACAATTTTGTAATCGATGTTTATTTCGCATGACGCAGGAGAATATCATTAGTCATCATGAAGTTCTTAATGCAGCATTTCTCGTACACTGTATATTAAATTTTCATGTTCTTATCGTCAGATATTGGCGAAATATCTGAAACATAAACTTGGGAATCTTTTCTGCAAAACAAAAACATTTAGAAGCTCAGACAAATACATAAGAAGGAAACAAACTAGGGTTCGCACGCTAGGCAATCTGCTTAAAAATCAAATGAATGCGTAATATTAAGAGAGAAATTATAGATATTAAAAGAGAAATTACAGATATGTTTGTTTCATTCTTTGAGGAAAGTAGAACTTAATTCATAATTTACCAATTCAAATATTCCATCAATTTTCCTATAGCCTTTTTTTTTTTTTTTTTTTTTTTTACGGAAATTGAAATTCGAAGGGACACTGAGATTTCACAATTGTCTTTGACTTGTAGTGTCATAACATCGAAAATCTTTTTTGTTAAAGCTGACAAAATATATTGGAGAGTGCACATTAGGATTGATATTACCACGTTTCATTTCACACAGCCATTCCTTTAAAAAGTTCGTCTTTTTTAGAGAAATATTAAGGAATGTTGTCCTTTACACAATTTAGGTTGCATAATTTATTAGCACAAGCTATGAGCAAAAGTTAGACATGTCGTTAATAAATTTATGAAAATCACGATTTTCCTGACCTCCTGCAACGTAACGCCCTGTTAAGCAATAGGAAACCGCATGTAAACAAACTGTTGTTGGTCCGCGGCCACAGAAAAGCTTTCCCATGATGCAATGCCAGGTGAATAAGGTCCATTGGTCAGTTTAAAGAAACATTATGTGGTTGGCAGTTTGGAAATGATGAAGAAGTGAGAGAAGCAGTTCATACATGGCTTCAGAAACAGCCAAAAACTTTCTTCTCCAATGGGATCAAGAAGCTTGTGAACTATTACAAGAAAGTATGCAGAGCAGCAAGAAGACTACATTAAAAAATAATGATATGACAGTTTCACTTTGCTTTTGGTAAATATGATGAAAAACCCCTTACTTTTGTTTTACACTAGTTCATGAAAGTAAGGGCATTGGAAGTAAGAACAGACAGTTCAGCTATGGGGTGCATACAATGCAAAGCATAAATGTTTTGTGGTTGCAGTAACTGACATGCTGATGATGACTGTCAACAGTCTCTGTCATGATGACCATTGCAAGACATTAGGAAACAGCTCATGAAGCAAAACATATCCATGACCCACAGCATGTGTTCAGAATATTTTTACTCACATTCTTCACAGAGAGAGAGAGAGAGATAACTGCATCATTTATGAGGTTGAAGGAGATCACTTTTCAAACAAGATAGTCATAACTGATGAAATTCGGAAACAATTCGAAGCAAAAATGAATATCCAATCTTTGCCATTTAGAATATCTAACCCATCCTTGACTCCAATAGAAAATAAAAATTCTTATCAGCACACAAAAGTCAAATTAACAACAACAATAACATGTCAGAAAAAAGGAGTAACTGCACTGAACTGAGTGTTTACATGTACACCTGTGACAGCAGAACAATACGAGAAGTTATGAAAGATATACTGATACCAAAAATTCAAACCAACTGACCTGACTAGATTGCAGATGGATTTTCATTCTCAGTCAAATTACAAGCAACATATGTACCATATTTATCTTCATATAATCCAGACCGTGAAATTCATTAAAAAAAAAAAAAAAAAAAAAGCTGTGTAATCTGCATGTGATATTGATCCTGAACTGTAAATCTGACAAAATGTCACAATTCTCAGGATGACAAGGAAGTAAGAAAAAAATGTTATTAAATAAAGTTAACTGTAGTAGAAAATCCTTTTTTTTTTTAAGAGAATAGAAGGCAAAAATTCGTGATTTTTTTTCAGCATTACCTTTGCTCTGTAGTCAGTCTTAAAATTTTGCAGAAGCTACAGGCAATTGTAGTACTTGGCATCAACAAAAGTGTTTCAGCTGAGTCTTAAATAATGCAAACAGTGCAGCAAAAACTAACAAAATGATATTTGTGGAGATGGCAACAGCTACATGCTTGGGGTAGCTGAGTGGCAGCTTTCCACAACACTTGATCTTCAGTGAGAGAAAATAGTACTGCCTTTGTTGTATCATATTTTCCATCAAAATACTCTTAAAGCATTAAAAAACAAAAACTTTTCAACTCTTTTTGGACCTTATCTTCATATTGTGTTACATTTTTCTGTCGATTATGTATATTTTGGTATTTTCTCAACTACACCATTTCCTCCTGCAGAATAGCCACATTGATTTTTAAAAAATTGAAGTACCACAAAAACGTTCCCCCCACCCCTTAAGGAGTGTATTGTTTGAAGAACATAAATTTATGATTTTTTACTGATAACATGCAAATTATGTGTCATAAATTACAGCACTTGCTGATTTTCTGAAGAAATATGGATGGGAAAAGCTGTGAGTTCCCAGACTTTGATCTTTTTCATAAGACACAGATACCCATGATTGGTTAACACTTAGGGAACATTGCAGATGCCAATGAACTGACACAGACTATAGGGCAAGGGGAGAGGCTCCTGAGCAATTAGTAGGAGTACTTGGTAATTAAGAACCTAATCGATAATATGCACCTAGCAATAGCTAAATGCAGCCTCGGTGGTGTAGTGATCTAAACACTGACTTCTGTTATTCATCTGAGATGGGTCTGAGTTTGAATACCCCTAAGGCATGGATGTTATGTTTGTCTTACAGTACTGGCACTCTCCCTTCTCTAGAACCAGTGGCCCTAAATTAGGGAAGGGCGATTACTTATCGCAAATCGAGTTGCTCACGGTGGTCGTCAAACATCCAAACAAACACACAAACAAAATTCCTAAGCATGATTTTCTCTCTCTCTCTCCACATGGAAAATGGAATTTTAATACCATTAGCCCTAACAAGAAAAACAGATATTAAGGGCACACTAGAAGAGAAGCACATGAAAAGAGATGAACATGAAAAGGTGCGATAAGGCAGGGGGCATGATGACGTCACAGCTCATGTGATAAGCGTCTACAGAGCAATGAACAAGTAGGCAAGCATTCATTCTCCTCGCATGTGTGGTTTGTGCTGCAGATCATTGACATCATGGCCTGTGTGATTCGGAATCGATCCGAGGAGGATCAGCAAGCGGTGATTCAGTTCCTAACAGCAGAAGGATGTTGACCAGTCAACATTCATCGCAGAATGCAGGTGGTGTATGGGGACAAATATGTGTCGAAGACAACAACAGTGATGAACTGGGCGTGAATGTTTCGGGATGGACATGAGGAAACAAAAGATCTTCCGCGGTTGGGCCAGGCACATGTTGTTGTGACAGACGAAGATATCACCAAGATTAATGCAGCAATATGGTTAGACTGTTGTACAAGCTTAAGTTCACAAGTGGAGGAATTCGTTATGTCATTTGGGACAGTTCAAGCGGTAGTTACTAAGACACTGCAGTATCGAAAGGTGTGTTCACAATGGATCACACGGATGCTGACTGACCACCATAAGGAAAAACGCAGGGGTTGGAGTTTGAACCACTTGCTGCGTTACGAAGCAGAGGGTGACACATTTCTGTCGCACATAGTGGTAAACGATGAATCATAGTGCCACCACTTCGAGCCGTCCAGCAAAACAGCGAGCATGCAATGGAAACATCCTGGATCACCTAAACACAGAAAATTCAAGTCACAGGCTTCTGCCAGTAAGGTTATGCTGACCACATTTTTTAACCTTGAAGGGCTTTTGTTAGAGGACTTTAAAGAGTCTCATATGAAAATCAATGCCAACCACTACAATGACACACTGGACAAGCTGCATAAAGCCATCAAGAATAAGAAACCTGGCATGCTTCCACATGGTGTGATTGTCACATGACAATGCTTGTCCGCATGTTGTGAACATTGTACAGGATGCGTTAGCATGGAAAGGGTGGAAGGTTCTGCCCAACCCAACCCAACCCAACCTATGGCCTCGATCTGTCATCGTGTGGCTTTTATTTGTTCAGAACCTTAAAAAAAGCTGTAAAGGGACAACTATTCCGCTCCGATGCAGACGTCATGGGTGTGGTGACCAAATGGTTCAAGGAGCAGCCAAAGTACTTCGCGTACTGTATCCACCATCTCCTGAAGCAGTGGGATGTGAGTCTGAATGCCTATGGAGACTTCTTCAAACGAACATTAGTGTATTCTTGCATCCTTATACATTGCTTTGTTTAATTCTGCCAAACCTGCAGATGTACCTTTTCATAAAGCCACTCAAACCGGTTTCATTTGATCACAGATGTACCTTTTCGTAAAGCCACTCAAACGAGTTTCATTTGGTCACAGATGTACCTTTTAATAAAGCCACTCAAACGGGTTTCATTTGATCACATCTAATACAAATGAGTGAACTTTTGAAGCAAAAGGGAAAAATCAGCAAACTGGTTCATCAATACCAATGAAAAAGGAAGAATATTAAAGTTCACAAAACCAAGAGCAGTGCAACTGATTCTGTGCTTTACAATTGATTTAATTCACTCTGGTCAAACAAGATTCCAGTCAGCAGCTCTCTAATAAAAGACAAAGGATTAAAGTCAGGGTGTGACATAGCTAATTGATATGTAAATATTTTGCAGCATGCATCAAGATATGTACATTGTATGTATTGTATTTTAAAATAGAGTGTATGTGTACACAGACTGCATGTACTCTATGTACACATATTGCATTTTCTCACTGTTAAACAATATCAAAAAATGAAACATTTAATTGAAATATATCATTTAAATTATATATGTATGCATGGTTCAGTATGTGGGTTTTTTATATTGTGAGCGTAAGTGGGGTCAGAAACAAAAGCCTTTAAAAAACAGAAACAAAAAAAGTGGGAGGGCAGAAACTAACGCCCTAAAATATTTCCCACTCCAGTAATCAGTGGGATCTCAGACAAAAACCACTAAAGAAGAAAAAAGTTTCTAAATAATAAACGTAATTCAAAAGTAAGTAAAGCATATGTTTTCTATAAAGAAATGTGTTATCTCATATGTGCACAGTACTTTAATTTCCAATTAAAATTACTTCTGGATGCTTTAAATAAAGGTAAGTGCACTTTACTTTAACTTTTGAGGCATGAGAGGCTTACAAACAAAACAACTAAAATATACAGAACTTAGAGTAATAAAAAATTATGACAGAAAAATCACAACACGCAATGGTGAAAATAACAGAAACCTTATTCTGGTATGCATATGTAAACACAATGTACCTGTTTCAAGTCTCCATGTAGTTTATCCATTAAATCAACTAAGAATTCATGGGAGTCCTGTTGTTCATGGCCAACACACACAGGAAGGTATCTGCTAACTGTGCTCTATAATGGGGAGAAATACAAATAGATCTATAGAACCTTTTTAAAACTAGATATGGTCAACTTAAGCCAATAAAAAAAACCAAATAAGAGAGAAATTCTAGGCAAGTAAACATATTCATTACCAAAACACACAACAGTTGTAAGTGAAAATATGTTGCAGTTATGATGAACAACATACAGGGTGACCCAAAACATATCTACCAAGTTTAAATCCAATCTGCTCTGCAACTAGTTAGTACAATTTGAAGAAACTTTATGGACACATTATAGCCATCAAGCCATTTGTGTTTCATGTTTTCTTTTCATTTTGCAAGATATGAAAAATGGCAGCTTACACTATGGAGTATCGGATATTCATTACGGAAGAGTATATTCGATCATCAGAAAGCCTCGAAAAGGTCAGAAGAGCATTCCAGGTAAAGTTTGGTGTCAAAGTTGGACCAGATAGGCACACAAAATCAAACCTAGTCAAGAAATTCTGCAAGACAGGGTCAGTGTTGGACAATCACTCTCAAGGCAGCAAGCCATCCACAACAACAACTGAATGAAACATCGAAAAAGTTCAAGAAACATTTGAAAGAAGCCCGAAAAAGTCTACCAGAAGTGTCTCAGAAGTTAGGGTTCAAACACAACAATCTTCAGCAAATCCTCAAAGAAGATTTTCTATAAATTTCAGGCCCAAAAGCCACTCACAGAGGTGAACATGGCAAACAGAGGCAAGCCACTCACAGCGGCCTCATGCAATGATCACAAGACTCAAGAACCAAAAAATTAACCCTGGTCTCATCTGGTTTTCAGATGAGGCACATTTTTGGTTTGATGGGTTTGTGAACAGGCAGAACTGGCGAATATGGAACACAGAACATCTGCATGTTTCGACTGCTTTGAGTCTTCACCTAAAACATGTAACTGTGTGGTGTGCCTTGTTGAAAGTTGGCATTTGTGGACCTGTTTTTCTTGAGGAAACTGTATCCACAATGAGCTATTGAAACTTGCTTGAAAACAATTTCAGTCCTGTCCTTCAGGGCTTCCACAGTGCTTTCCTCATAAGTCACTTTTTCATGCAAACAGTGTTCACCCCCATTGCACAGAATCCATTTACAGCCTTTTAAATGAACATTTCCATGAGAATATCATTGCTTTGGATTATCCAAAGCACTATGGACGTGGAATTGACTGACCCCAGTATTCACCACACCTCAATCCTTTGGATTTTTTTATGGGGACACCTTAAAGACAAAGTGTATCAGAGCAACCCAAAGACTTTGGAGGAGATGAAATTTTGGCCATTCCAACAGATGTCGTCCACAAGGTGGTGTCCAATTTTGGGATCAGATAGCCCAAGATCATTGAGGTTGAGGGCAAACATATTGAACATGTTGTAACATAAATGGAAGAAGATGTAGATTTTAATACACTTTGGATGAGATTTGTATACATTTTCGTTTAGGAATAATACAGCATTAAACTTGGTAGACACGTTGTTGCATTTTGTTGCACATAGTGGTAGGCGACAAATCATGGTCCCACCATTTCGAGCCATCCAGCAAACCAGCGAGCATGCAATGGAAACATCCTGGATAACCTAAACACAAAAAATTCAAGTCACAGGCTTCTGCCAGTAAGGTTATTGTGACCGCATTTTTTGACCATGAAGTGCTTTTGCTGGTGGACTTTAAAGAGCCTCACATGAACATTAATGCCAACTGCTACAAGGACACGCTGCACAAAGCCATCAAGAATAAGCAACCCATCAAGCTTTCGCATGGTGTGATTCTGTCGTACGACAGTGCTCAACCGCATAGTGCGAACATTGTGCAGGATGCATTAGCATGGAAAGGGTGGGAGGTTCTGAACCACCCAGTCTATAAGCCCCGATCTGTTATCATGTGACTTTTATTTGTTTGGACCCTTAAAAAAAAAAAAAGCTCTAAAGGGACAACGAATCCACTCCAATGAAGACATTGTGGCCGCGGTGACCAAATGGTTCAAGGAGCAACCAAAGTCCTTCTTCGCGTACGGTATCCACCGTCTCTCCAAGCAGTGGGATGCGTGTCTAAATGCCTATGGAGACTTCTTCTAACAAAGACTGGTGAATTCTGCTTCCTTATATATTGCTTTGCTTAATTCGGCCACACCAGTGGATGTACCTTTTCGTTCGTCTTCATAAAGCCACTCGAACGGGTTTCATTTGATCATGCATAATACTATAAAGGAAAATGTTAACAAAATGGAATTCCATTTACATTTTGTAAATGACATATGAGTTTGTTGTACAGTAACTCTTTGTTCTCAACCAGTGGAACTATTATGCTCCACTGACAGTGCACCTCACTCATAAAAAGAAAACTGAGGTTAATGAGGGTCGTCCGATTCATCAGCAGAAGTAGGCTAAACACCAAGAGCAGAGTTAGGAACAACTGTTCTGAAGAACAAGTTTTTTTTTTTTTTTTTGTGGTTTTTTACCGTGCTGCCACCTCCTTATAGAGATTTCCCTGAATGCTCTAAAATGTTCATAATAAGGCTGCACATCATGTTCTCAGTATAAGTCAATACAGGATATGATACTATCAAAGGGACCATGTACACCAGAAAGAGTTTTGTTCACCACTGTTGCCACATCATAATCCTTATCACTTTTCTTTTTATATCACGCACGAGGACTTCACCCAGCAATTATAACCACTGCACCACAGAAGCACAGCTTCTAACTTCTTTATCAATTCTAGTTTCTGGCTAACTGTTAGGCTGACACTCTTTTGATACCACCACCACACACTCTCTTTCTCTCTCTCTCTCTCTCTCTGGAAGCCATGGGTAATCACTGATATAGAATTCAAAGCAAAAAAAAAAAAAATGAGTAAACACTGTGTAAACTGGGTAATCTTTTTAGTAATTTTAACAAAGATAATAAATGCTGCAAATACAATACAATACAAAAAAAAAGTAGCCTCAATACAAAAAAAAATAGCTTCAGTGGGGGAACAAAAAGCTTTGTCTACCACATACTTATTTCATTCACTATAACTAAAATAAGTATGTGGTGGACGAAGCTTTTTTTTTTCCCTACCGAAGCCATTTTTTTTTTATCAAGGCTACTTTTTTTTGTATTGTATTGTATTCGCAGCATTTATCATCTTTGTTAAAATCCCTCCATTATAAAGAGGTCTATAATAATGATATGTGCATTTGCAGATACTGAACAAAAAATTTGAATTTCGGAAAAATCATACAAGAAACAGTTACTGTCACTGAATTAATTATACCTCTGCAGAAGGGTGATAGAAATTCTCAAATCTGATGGAGACCCACAGGCTGAACTTTGGAGAAGATGTATTGAACCAGCAAGGTCCAGAGTCCTAATACACCTCCTCCTGATATGGAGTATAAGTTCACTGCTAAGTGCACAGAGACTACAGAGGAGAGCTATCAAACTAGCTGGCCAAATGGGTCTGAGACAGGGTGACCAGGTAACTTTTTGGAATGGGAGGACATTTTGAGAAAAAGGAGGACACAAATTTGTACAAAAACAAATATGAATACACATACTCTGTATTTAAATTTACAGTTTGAGAGTTCATACATGTAAAACTTTAAAACAGAAAGAACTGTTTAATATATTGTTAATATATTTAATATATGGCTGTTTAATATATTTATGGATGCATGCATGTGTGATGCCAAGATGGACAATACTGGTTTATGTCTTGGTAATACCCATGTGTGCAGATTGTTGTATGCTGATGACACAGTCCTGTTGGCAGTGAGTAAATGAGCTGCAGAGCACATTTGTCCTGGATGTACAAAGTTTGAATGGAATTCAAACTGAGTATAAATAAGGGAAAAACCAAAGTTATGGTTTTTGAGAGAGGAACTGGTAGTAGTGAATGTAATATAAGTCCAAATGGCCCAGTGATTGACCAGGTAAATGAGTTTGTATAATTGGGAAGCTTGTTTGACAGACAGAACAGATGAGATGGCGAATTAGTAGGTGAGTGAATTCTTCATTGAAAGTCATAGCTGATTTAGGAGGTTTTCACAGGAATGATGGATTCTCAAAAGAGTCCCGAATGACTGTGTATGAAAGTGTAATTGTGCCCCCCACTTTGATGTATGGCAGCGAAACCTGGGTACTACAGAAAAGACATAGGAGTTGTTCGTGTGCCGGAGAAATGCGTTACTTACAGGGGGTTTGTGGGAAAACACATTCAGATCATGTGAGGAATGAAGATGCGTTGCAGTTGTGTAATGTGAAGCAAAATGTTGTTAACAAGGGGGAGACTAATATTCTTAGGTGATTTGGCCATGTTGAAAGAATGAGTGATGAGATGCTTACTAAAAAAACTTTTTCGGCCCAAGTGGAAGGAAACAACGGCAGAGAAAAGCCAAGGAAGTCATGAGAGGATCAGATTCAGGACTGCCTGAATGAGAAAAAGATTATGAGTATGAAGTATAGAAGGTCTTGTGTACGTCGTGTGATGGATGTCACTGAAGCCTGTGTTGTGTGTCAAGATCGCTGTAAATGGAGAAGTTTGATACGGCAACAGTAAGTAAATAATCAGTTACAAATTTATCTGGTGGTTTGTATTATCTGTTAAATGTTTATTTGTCAGATGGTCTTTCTTTGAGGAGCTCCCCTGTGCGTCTGCGAACACGCATACGGCCATCGGAGGCTCCCAAGCAGAATCTGCTTTCACAGCTGAACACGACAGATCGCCATTGCGTTCTCCAGTGCAGACGTTGGCGACACCACTGCAGCCGTTCCTGACGGTGGGCTGGAGTCAGAGGTACGCATGCCAGAGGCACACGTGCAGTTAGTCCTGCATCCAGTAGACGATTGCGGATTGTTCGCACAGTCACCTCAGGTGTAACGGCAGCTCAGACCTGCATCGCAGTGGATGTTCTGCTTGACAACGCCGCTCTTCTTATGCATCGATCGGTCCACTCATCAGTCCGTCCGTGACTCCCGGTTCCACGTCTTCTCGTGTGGGAATATTCCTCGGACCATCTACGCCACCATTGTACCACCACCGATACTTCCCGTCCTATTCGCTCCGCAATACGACGATACGACCACCCGGCCTCGCGGAGTCCTACTAGACGACCTCGCTCAAAGTCCGATAACTGCTGAAATCGTACACATCTTCCATGTCCAGGCATTGCAGCTTCTTCAGGGTCTTCGCACGTGTCCATACACCGACGACTGATTACATTCACTTCGCCGTACTCCTTAAATACCACCGACGATAATTTGCATATTATGCCGTGCTGTGGCGTAAGCGCTCACCGGTTGGTCCCGAAATTGACATCACACCTACGTAAACTCGACCCCATTAACATATGTAAATTTCATGATCGTCCGCCAATTCCTTCTTGGTGTTCTTTTTTCACTTTCCGCCAGTGTATATGTAGTGTTCACTGATTTCTAAAAGGCTAACTGAGCACCTAGGAGTAATTTTTAGGGTTCTAAAAAGCTATGGAGTGAAAGGCAGGCTATTGAAATCAATCATAATCCTGTACACTAAAAAGTCTTGCAATAGTCATGATGGAAAGAAATATTGGTAAATGGTTTGAAATTAATTCTTGAGTATGACAGGGATGTAGGCTGTCCCCATTCGTGTTTAGAATCTATATGCATGAACCATTCAACAAAAGTTAGTTTCAGATGCTGACATAGACACTTTCAATATCAATAGTTTGCTGATGCTAATTTCTGAGTGTAAACACATTACAGTATAATCCCAATGAATCACTTCAGCATGACGTGAAAAATTTGGAATAAAGATGAATATTGATAAATCTACATGAATGATTCTTACTTGAACTCCAAAAATTGATTTTGTCTTATATAGAAAGCATCTACAAAACGTAAGTGTCTGGATGTGTTTACTGATAGGAAAGGATGTCTTGATAAGGAGCTACACAATAGAACTAGCAAAGCAGAAAAGGTCTCTGATACGCTGTATAAAAATACTTTCACCCCCTCCCCAAAAGGGTAAGCCAAAGAACTAACTACCTGATTGCAGTCTGTAAAAAAAGGGGTGGGGGTGAGTTAGCTTGTTTTGAAAGCCTTTCAAAATTGCTATTTACATATCCATTTGCACTTGATTGAAAACCTTTACAAACATGTTTTAACTCATGTTTATGCACCAGGGTAGAGGCAGTAAATATCACTGTCCTCAGCCAATGCTGCTGCAGTGCACTTTTGTATATTTATTGATTTTTGTACATAAATAAAGATGCACATGCACTGTGCCATCTATTTACCACTAGTTCACCTTCATAGTTCCTCATTGCTATTTCAACAAGTTGCATAGGTCCTTCAAATAGGCAAATAGGCATGATTGAAGGAGCATATTATGAAGCTTAACACAAGTTGAAACCCAGTTAGTATTGTTATCTACTCCAGTGGTATTCTCTCAATTCCTTAAGCACAAACATTCTGAGCAAGAGATCTTGCTCCCTATCAGGGAGGGGGTAATTGCACAGAGACTTTTTGACTTATTTCCCATATACATCGATGAGCCATTCCATGGCACAGGTGAAGTTCACAGAGAAGTATATTTACAATCCGAAAACCGGCTTTCGGTTAGTACAATGTTTGGAGTCAGAATGGGAAAAGCTGCAGATTTATCGGAGTTTCATAAAGGACAAATCGTGATGGCATGGCGCCTCGGAACTATGATCTTGGAAACGGTGCAGCTTGTGGGTTGTTCACTTGCCGCTGTAGTGAGTACGTACCAAAAGTGGTGCAGAGATGGCCAAATGACGAACAGTCGTCCACCCGTGTATTGTTCGCAGCTTATTGATGCCAGAGGGGAGTGGAGACTGTCATGCATTGTTCATAGTGACCGCAGGGTAACAGTGCGACAAATCACCTGCAGCTACAACAGTGGTGATCAAGGCAATGTGTCACAGCACACATTGCCCAGTGGTCAGGGCCTGTGTAACCGAAGACTCAGCAGGTTCTCATGCTCACTGCACGTCATCGCCAACGACACATGAAATGGGCCCAAGTAATTGAGATTGGACCGTGGATGATTGAAAGAAAGTGACCTAGTCTGACAAATCACGATTTCTGGTGCATCACGTAGATGGCCAAGTGCGGATACGCCTGTTACTAACGGAGGCTATGGCACCTGGATGCACTGTTTGGCGGAAACAGGCTGGCGGCTGTGGTGTTACGCTGTGGGCGATGTTTTCTTGGGGCACTTCAGGTTCCATTATCCCAATAGCACAATCCCTGACAGCTATCAGGTATCTGAACATCGTTGCAGACCAAGTTCACCCATTCATGGCAACTGTGTTATCTGCTGGTGATGGCCATTACCAACAGGATAATGCACCATGCCACACTGCCAGAATAGTCAAGGAGTGGTTCAAGGAACATCCCAGTGACTTTCTGTTAATGTTCTGGTCTCCAAATTCACCTGACATGAACTCAATTGAACATTTGTGGTTCAACTTGGAAAAAGAGGTCACGCTAAATCACCACCACCCCAAAATGTATGGAAACTGGAGGACCTGCTGTTGACATTATGGTACCAGATACCCCAGGATACCTATCGCCACCTCATCGAATGGATGCCTTGCCAAGTGGCTGTTGTTTTGCGGGCTAAAGGGGGTCCTACAGCTTCTTAGATAAGTGAACATAATGTAATGGCTCATCACTGCATACTACTTTCAAAAAGGCCAACTAAGTGCATCTCAGCTTTCACAAGATCATCTCTTTCAGAGATAATGTACAGTAATAATAATATAAATCATTCGTTATTGGAAGTTCATCATTCACCCAAAAGTCATTCAAGAATGGTCATTCAAATGAATGAACATTCTATTTCTAGGTTGTCACTATACTCACTGAGTATATTATTCATTGCACGGATCTTGTGTTTACAACTAAAGTGCTTCAAGGCCACAGCTCTTTGTGGCAAACTGCCCATGAGAATACAAACTTTCCACCATTCATGATGAATAGTCTGCCACTATCTGGCTCATGGTGCACAAATAGTGTACACAATTCAAATGAATGGCAGTCGCATATAATTCTCATTATTAAGTTTCACCATCATTTTCTAGCTGAATGCTGCCGGTTCACTCACACAATGATTGACCCTTATTAATACTCAACATTACTTTTCTTATAGGAATTCATTTCTGGACCCATGGGAGTGGAGTAAAGTTAAATGTACTGCCACTTCAGTGTGGATCACAATGATGGCAGACTGAATATCCTTCACAACTCCTTCTGGTAAACTGCCCAAAACAGTGCAAACTCTTCACCATTCACGATGAATGATTTGTCATGAGCCAGCTCCTGGTGAATGTTTCAGGTACACAATTCAAATGAATGACATTCACATATCATTCCATTTTCAAGTTTCTCCATTATTTTCTAGCTGACTGCTCACTCACACAACAGTTGACATTTATTATCTCAAAAATACTTTTCTTAATGGGAATTTGTTTCCGAACTCGTCAGGGTGGAAGAAAGTTAAATGTGCGACGACTTCAGTGTGTGAAGCAGTAATGGTGGATTAAATTATCACACATAGTGGTGAGAGCGAACCATTCACGGTGAAGTCATTCATTGTGAATGAATCATTCACAAACAGTCCATAACTATATACATATCACTAAGCTGTTCTCTGAGATTCAGAGGTCAGCTCCACAAAGAAATACAAGCCACCAGATAAATTTCTAACTGATTATTTACTTACTGTTGCTGTATCAAATTTATCCATTTACAGTGATCTTGACATACAACTTGGGCTACACTGACATCCATCACACACCGTACACAAGATCTTCTATACTTCATACTCATAATCTTTTTCTCATGCAGACACTCCTCAATCTGATCCTTCTATGACTTCCTTGGCCTTCCTCTTCCTTTCCATCCTGCCACTTGGGCTAAAAAGATTTTCTTAGTAAGCATCTCATCACTCATTCTTTCAACATGGCCAAACCACTGAAGCATATTAGTCTCCACCTTGCAAACATTTTGCTTCACATTACACAACTGCAACACATCTTCATTCCTCACACAATCAGAACATGTCTTGTCACAACCCCCCTGTGAGAAACTCATTTCTCCAGCACACAAATGTCTCCTATGTTTCTTCTGTAGTACCCAGGTTTCAGTGCCATACATTAGAGTAGGAACAATTCAATTACATTTTCATACACAGCCATGCGGGACTTTCTTGAGAGTCCATCATTCCTGTGAAAACTTCCTAAAGCAGCTATGACTTTCAATGAAGAATTCACTCACCAACTAATTTCACCATCCAATTTGTTCTCTCTGTCAAACATGCTTTCTAAATACACAAACTCATTCACCTGGTCAATCACTGTGCCATTTAGATTTATCTTGCATTCAGTACTAACAGTTCCTTGCTCAAAAACTACAACTTTTGTTTTTTCCTTATTTATTCTCAGTTTGAATTTCATGCAAACTTCATACATCCGGGGACAACGATGTACGATGTATTATACTCTGCAACTCACTTTTACTCTCTGCCAACAGGACTATGTCATCAGCATACAGCAATCGGCACACATGGATATTACCCAAACATAAACCAGTATTGTCCATTTTGGCACCACACATGCATGCATCCATAAAATATAAACAGCTATGGTGACATTACACAACCTTGTTTGACTTCTGTACCAATAGAAACCCATTTGGATAACGGTCCATCTCTTATGTATACAAATGTGATATTATACAATACATAGACAGAGGCATGATAAATCCATAAGTTTTATACTGGATGGAGTTCGGAAGGTGTAGGTTTTATTCTGTTTCAGGGTAATACAAATTTCAAGTTTTCCATCTAGCTGTCTACATGGCGATAGCTGAATGATCTTTATGACTAAAATAATGTTTGTGTGCCTACTATGTATTAGCAGACTGATCCTACATTAATCTCTAACACACACACACACACACACACACTGCATAGAAACCAAGTAAATATAACTGCCAACCTTGAAATCAGTGGGAGTAATTGACTTGTACTGTCCATACCACAGAGCTTTAATGACAACAGCAAATTCTTCAGCTACCTCACCTCTAGGTCCTTGAGAATTTTCTCTAGAAAAACAAAAAGTAATTGCTACATGTTTAATCTACATGGTTATAATACATATACAGTATATATACAGAGGGTGAGTCAAAAGTAATGAGCCACTGGATAGGAAAACTTCAAACATGTATAAAGAACAAACAAATACAATTCAATCTTAGAAATATAAGCCACTATGTTCTATGGTCTGAAGCTATCTTTCTGCCAAATTGTGAATTCCCGCTCTGTACCACTCCTTGGGTTTTGAGGTGAAAAACTCCTGGACCCCAGCTTCCACCTCATGATGGTTTCGGAAGGTTCTGCCACGGAAGAAATGTGCCATGAACCAAAACAAGTGGTAGTCACTTGGGGCAAGGTCTAGGCTATTGGCAGGATGTGGAAGAAGTTCGATTCCATCGAGCTCACAAATCTTATCCCTTGTTGAACGGGTGGTATGGGGTGGTGCGTTATTGTGCTGAAGGAGAACCTGTTTTCTGTTGACCAGGGCCGGGTACTTACGGACCAGAGCATCATACATCCTCTGTAGTTGTTGAGAGTAGAGCGCAGCGGAAACGCCTCGCCCAGCTGGAATGAATTCAAAGTGTACGGGCCCCTCAAAATTTCACCAAACACACAACATGACTTTGTGTTCGAAGCGCCCCCGCTTAGCGACGGGTTCTGGAAGCTGGCCCAGGTCCAGGTTAATCCACTGGTTTTGCATGTCGGGATTATGGGAAAAGACCCACTTTTCAACAGACATAACAATTCGCCTGATGAAACTCTCGTTCATGGAGTGGTTCAGCAGTTCTATGCACAATTCCATCCATCTTTGAGCTTGTGCTGTGGTCAATTCATGAGGTACTACTCGGCAGCTCCTATTGACCTTCCCAAGCTTGTGGAGATGGCAAACCACACTGGATTGTGATACCCCAATCTCGTCTGATAATCTGCGAGTGCTTGTGGTTGATGTTTCCTCTACGGCTTCATGCAGGGCTTCCGAATCCACCATTAAGGGTCTGCCAGAGCAAGGTCCATCTTGAAGGCTGGTGTCCCCATTGTTAAAGCGAACAAACCATCTTTTTCTTTTTGCTGTGGCATAGCTGACTACATCCACACCTTCCACTGCACAAATTTTGGTAACCGCAGCATGCGCAGATAGTCCTTTTTTCCAATAATGATGCAACAGTACTCGAACTGTCGTTTTTTCGTCCATGTTCTGAAAGCAAAAAAAAAAAAAAAAAAAAAACCAATTAATTTATATTCATGTCCACCACCAAAGCAAATTCTGATAGTCCATGAAATGCTCTTTCTATCTATAAACAAGTTCCAGTCCAAACGATTGTTTATTTCCGAAAAAACAACGCTATCTCAAAGTATTTCTCACATGGCTCATTACTTATGACTCACCCCCCCCCCTCTCTCTCTCTCTCTCTCTATATATATATATATATATATATATTCTATAAAGATACCTAAGCAAAAAAAAAATATACAAATATAATTTTGACTCACACCTAGTACAACATAGAAAAGGTTATGTATCTACCTGTGTGAGTAAAAGGAGAAAAGAAAAAAATAAAATAAAACAACTGAATGTAGAAGGTGTCGAGAATACTGAGCCTTGGCTTTATCAAGGACCAGCAAAAACTCTGCATTTTCTCACTTCCACAAAGACCTAGTTGGAAATGGGTTTCTGCAAGGCCATAGATGCAAGTAACATTCCCACCTAAAATAGTTTAAAATATATATATATAAGTCATGTCCTCCGTAGAGTAGCATGACCTAGCACTAGTTAACAATTTCGCTTGCATCCATTAACCTTCATGGCCCGACCCATGCTCTTCATCTGTTACTATTAAACAGAGAGAAGAAGATTAAAGAGAACTCAAGCTGTGAGAGTGACATAATAAATAGAAATGATTTTCAGCTATAACGAAATTCCAAGTTCGTTTTGAGAGAGAATTAAACCTGAAAAACAAATTTTACATTGCAATTAAAAAGGAAATGTTAATTTATAACGAACAGATTTTTGAAAGAAAACTTGAGTCTAAAACCCCCTACTCTACAACTTATGACAGCACGAAAACGAGAATAAGTTAAAGATAATAATTAACTAAAGAAAACTTTGTGAAAGTTATATACCTTAAACAGTTAGTTGCAATATGTACAAAGTATTTCAGCAGTGCTTTAAGTGCATAATTAATTAGTTATTAAGAACTTAACTACTTTGAAAAAACAGCGCATAGACAGCGCATAGAAAAGGAACAAGCTTAGCCATCTTCTGTTCCTAGGTACCACAAAAGACGCTCAAAGTTACAAAGAAAAGTAAGAGTTAAAACCCGCATAAATGTTAACAGACAAACCAATGCTTAAAAGCTGAAAAGCTAAAAAAATACAGAGAAAAGGTACATGAAGTACTAACATTGAACTTATAAAACTTAGAGCCCAAAAACAAGGAAGAGAGCTTACCTCTTGTGTTACAAAAACTTTTCTCCTCACAAGAGGAGAACATGGCTGACCTCTTCCGCCACTCCCTAGACGCTGGGGGCAGTGAGGGTGGGGCTGATGGCCTCCTCATACAGCAAGAAACCAACGCGCGGAGATTTTAACCAGAGAAAAAATATAAACTTAAGACTGTGGATCTGTATGATCAGAATGAGCAGAATTAACTCTCCAGAATACATGAGAAATATTATAAAATACACGAGCAGTTTATTTAATAATCTTTGCATGTATTAAATCACCTTAGTGAGCTTCTATAGATTAATCAGAATCTTATTAATTTTAATGTTGGTTTTACTATTTTTAGTATAGCTATCCTAGTGATGAATAACTAGTTTTCTTTTTTATTTGTTTTTATTTTCTTTTATAAACAGATTTTTAAGCTTTTTTGTGATTTTGTTTATATTATTTAATTTTTTTGTTTTAATAGGACCGTCATATCCATAGCACTAAGGTTCCTTTAGGTAGTTAATAGGCATCCTCCTAGCCAACTTCCTTACGGCTTTGATTGGTCAGAATCATATTATTAACTGTGTAGAAAATTAAAGCAGATCTGCCAACCTTACTCTATTATTCAGAATAATTTTTCTTAAAGTTCTTTTGATGAAAGAAGAAGGAATTTCGTAATTGAGAATGTACTAATTTCTCAGGTCCTAAGAATTTCAAGAATTTGCAGCAACAATTTGGACTTCAATTACCACATTAATATACTATTAGAAAGTTTTCTAGAGAACGAAATTCCTTCTTCTTTCATCAAAAGAACTTTAAGAAAAATTATTCTGAATAATAGAGTAAGGTTGGCAGATCTGCTTTAATTTTCTACACAGTTAATAATATGATTCTGACCAATCAAAGCCGTAAGAAGTTGGCTAGAGGATGCCTATTAACTACCTAAAAGGAACCTTAGAATATATGGATAGCAGTCTCTATTAAAACAAAAAAATTAAATAATATAAACAAAATCACAAAAAAAGCTTAAAAATCTGTTTATAAAAGAAAATAAAAACAAATAAAAAAGAAAACTAGTTATTCATCACTAGGATAGCTATACTAAAAAATAGTAAAACCAACATTAAAATTAATAAGATTCTGATTAATCTATAGAAGCTCACTAAAATGATTTAATACATGCAAAGATTATTAAATAAACTGCTCGTGTATTTTATAATATTTCTCATGTATTCTGGAGAGTTAATTCTGCTCATTCCTGATCATACAGATCCACAGTCTTAAGTTTATATTTTTTCTCTGGTTAAAATCTCAGCATTGGTTTCTTGCTGTATGAGGAGGCCATCAGCCCCACCTCACTGCCCCCCAGCGTCTAGGGAGTGGCGGAAGAGGTCAGCCATGTTCCTCTCTTGTGAGGAGAAAAGTTTTGTAACACAAATTAAGCTCTCTTCCTTGTTTTTGGGCTCTAAGTTTAAGTTCAATGTTAGTACTTCATGTACCTTTTCTCTGTATTTTTAACTTTTAAGCTTTTATTGGTTTGTCTGTTAACATTTATGCGGGTTTACAACTCTTACTTTCTTTGTAACTTTGAGCGTCTTTAATTTACCTAGGAACAGAAGATGGCTAAGCTGTTCCTTTCTATGCGCTGTCTATGCGCTGTTTTTTCAAAGTAGTTAAGTTCTTAATAACTAATTAATTATGCACTTAAAGCACTGCTGAAATACTTTGTACATATTGCAACTAACTGTTTTAAAAATAACTTTCACAAAGTTTTCTTTAGTTAATTATTATCTTTAACTTATTCTCGTTTTAAATGTAATCATAAGTTGTAGAGTAGGGGTTTTAGACTCAAGTTTTCTTTCAAAAATCTGTTCGTTATAAATTAACATTTCCTTTTTTAATTGCAATGTAAAATTTGTTTTCAGGTTTAAATTCTCTCTCAAACGAACTTGGAATTTCGTTATAGCTGAAA
Organism: Macrothele yani; assembly: GCA_039090855.1. Taxonomy (NCBI): domain Eukaryota; kingdom Metazoa; phylum Arthropoda; class Arachnida; order Araneae; family Macrothelidae; genus Macrothele; species Macrothele yani. Next base: position 156,444,956 of record CM077011.1, read on the forward strand.
ATCATTTCTATTTATTATGTCACTCTCACAGCTTGAGTTCTCTTTAATCTTCTTCTCTCTGTTTAATAGTAACAGATGAAGAGCATGGGTCGAATGCATGAAGGTTAATGGATGCAAGCGGAGTAACTAGTGCTCGTCATGCTACTCAGGAGACATGACTTATATATATATATTTTAAACTATTTTAGGTGGGAATGTTACTTGCATCTATGGCCTTGCAGAAACCCATTTTCCAACTAGATGCTTTTGTGGAAGTGAAGAAAATGCAGAGTTTTGCTGGTCTGATAAAGCCAAGGCTCAGTATTCTGACACCTTACATTCAGTTGTTTTATTTTATTTTTTTCTTTTTCTCCTTTTACTCACACAGAGATACATAACCTTTTCTATGTTGTACTAGGTGTGAGTCAAAATTATATTTGTATATTTTTTTTGCTTAAATATCTTTATAGGAATGTGAATTCTGAATTTTCAAAACTGCTGCGTTGCGCGTTTTGATTTTCAGGTTATTTTGCACCCTTCGTTCTAAATTCTAAAATTTTTTCCTTAGTCTTCAGTTTTGCTCTTAAGTAACTAATTTCAATTTATTATTTAGCAGCTCATGCGCAAATTCTAGTTGAAATGTTTTATTATTTTTTATTTTTTATTATTATTATTATTATTATTTTTTTATTACTATTTTTTTACTTGAGGTTTTTTTTTTCATTTTCTAATTTTTCTTTTTAGTATGTTTTGGATGCAGCTTTTTGGAGTGTAGTTTATACTCGAGTTTGGTCTTTTCTTGGACTGCTTATTTCTAAAAAGTTTTTCCTAGTTGGTTTTGCTCAGAATTTGTATGTTTTGGCCCAAGTGGAGTTCTAAGGACGATGAAAGGATTGGAGGTCAGCTCAGATATTTTAAGTCCTCCCGCTCGGTTAGGCTAGCACCCTTTCCCATAGTGTATGAACTCACTGGCAAAGGTAATCTAAAGTTATGAAATGACAAACGTTGTTTGACATGTAAATCTGCAGATCCTAACCTGTATTCTTCTGTTGAGGATAATTGCTCCAACAAGTTTTGCAAAGCCTACAATACCATCTATAAGCTCACCTGTACTGTCTGCAACCTTAGCTATATTGGCCAAAGTAAAAATCCTCTTCATCTTAGGATTAATGGTCACAGGTCTCTAGTAAACAAGTTCTCTAATTCAGGAGTGAACCCCTCCACAAACGCCAACCAGTACTCTACCTTTGAATTAGAGCATTTCCATACTCATGGTTTTGACAAAGTGAAAATAGAGGTACTACATATTATCCCTGACCTCTATGCTCGGCTAGAAACTGAATCCCTTGAAATTTTGCAGCATCAGTCTCTTTATCCCTATGGCCTTAATTCCACTCTATCTGACAATAAGCATAATCAGCATAAATTTTCAATTCGTGAACTCTTCTTTCTTGTTAATAATAAGAGCTGCTCTAGAGGTGATAGAGGACAGAGGTTATTTCGCACATCAAGCAAAGTTGATTTTGCTAACTTGCTAAAAACTCTGGAAAGCTTTAAAACTGGCACTAATTTTGTTAAAAATACTTACAAAATTCTCAAGTCCTTCAAGCACTCTGTCCTTAAATGTTTTTTCAAATTCTGGAATGAAACTGCTGACCATGTTGATAAGCATGTTTTTGCTTTGGTTCTGGACATTCTTAAACATATTCTTAAAGATAAAATTTCTCTTAAAGAATTTTCCAGTAATTTTGTTACCATCAGGTTCCTAAATAAAGCCTACGATAATCTCAATGTAAGGAAGCTGTTCTACAATAATGCAATTTTTTTTCCCATCCACAGGCACCAGTCTATTGTAAGTTTTAAATATGTTAAGACCTTAGGGTCAATAGTTAAAAACTACAAACTTAACTCTTCGAGCTACATTCCTGTAATTACTACTTGTTCTTGTGATGAACATAAAGAAACAGTTCACTATGATAAGAATTACAACCATATTATCACCGGAAACTTGAGTTTTGTTGAAAATGAAAAGCTTAGGAATTTATTAGAGTATGGCTCTAAATTCAGACCTTCCTTCACAATTTCCAAAGAAAGGATTCTTGAGAGCTTCACTCAAGATGTAAATAAGTACATCGTAAAAACCAGTTTAACGTACAATCAGCCTATTGAGGCCTTCGCAGAATGGAAATATAATATAATCAATAGCTTCACCGGTGAGTTGGCAGGTCTGGACTTTTGCTTCGACAGAAATCTCTTTTCTCTGGAGAAGCTAAAAGGTCACTCTCCAAACTACAAGACCAATTTATTTTTACCACTACGGATAAAGCTAGCAATAATTTTGCAATTATCTGTAAGAAGTTCTATTTTGAATTGTTAACTATGGAACTCAATAATATAGTAACATACGAGCCCGTAAGTTATTCTACCAAGCAGTTAGAAAATCGGTTTAAGGCATTCTTCAAGAAACTTAAAATTCCGCAAACTAGAAGATATGGGCCTGAATTTCCATTTCTTTTTGCAACGGTTAAGTTTCATAAGGATCCTGTGAAGTTCAGGTTCATAGCTAGTGGAGTAAGGAGTCATAAAAAGAAAATAGATCTTGCTTTTGAAGATGTCTTAAAGAAGGTTTTGAAACACATTAGAAACTGTTCTAACTTGATGTACAGAGATTTTTGGATAATTAATAATAATGCAGAAGTAATTTCTACTATACTCAAAGTTTGTCCCCTAGATATTAATAGTTATGATTTTGAAAACCTATATACTAATCTGCCTCTATCAGATATAATCACTACCTTTAAAGAGCTGTATGCAGAATTTAAACTTAACCAATTTGTTGATGTAGGAACTTGGAACTCTTATCTCAATTGCTGCATAAAAAATAACCATATCTTATATAATAATACTCTCTATAAGCAAGTGAACGGTATTCCAATGGGAACATCAACGTCCACAAATATCGCTAATCTATTCCTGTTCTTTAAGGAATATAAATTCATTAAAAATCACCCCACCTGCTCAGATAACTACCTTTACACTTTTAGATATATTGATGATCTGCTGTGTATCAATAATTCAGAAGTTATAGAGAGTGATTTTGATAATATCTATCCTAGCTCTCTTAACTTATGTAAAACCAACCACAGTAATCAGGAACTTGAGTTCCTAGACTTAAGCATTAAGCTCAACAGAGGTAACCCATCTATTAGCCTCTTTGATAAAAGAGTTAATTTTCCTTTCAAAGTAATTAAATATCTACACTGGAATAATAACATTTCAACCAAAGTAATTGAGAATGTACTAATTTCTCAGGTCCTAAGAATTTCAAGAATTTGCAGCAACAATTTGGACTTCAATTACCACATTAATATACTATTAGAAAGTTTTCTAGAGAACGAAATTCCTTCTTCTTTCATCAAAAGAACTTTAAGAAAAATTATTCTGAATAATAGAGTAGATTTGGCAGATCTGCTTTAATTTTCTACACAGTTAATAATATGATTCTGACCAATCAAAGCCGTAAGGAAGTTGGCTAGAGGATGCCTATTAACTACCTAAAGGAACCTTAGTGCTATGGATATGACGGTCCTATTAAAACAAAAAAATTAAATAATATAAACAAAATCACAAAAAAAGCTTAAAAATCTGTTTATAAAAGAAAATAAAAACAAATAAAAAAGAAAACTAGTTATTCATCACTAGGATAGCTATACTAAAAATAGTAAAACCAACATTAAAATTAATAAGATTCTGATTAATCTATAGAAGCTCACTAAGGTGATTTAATACATGCAAAGATTATTAAATAAACTGCTCGTGTATTTTATAATATTTCTCATGTATTCTGGAGAGTTAATTCTGCTCATTCTGATCATACAGATCCACAGTCTTAAGTTTATATTTTTTTCTCTGGTTAAAATCTCCGCGCGTTGGTTTCTTGCTGTATGAGGAGGCCATCAGCCCCACCCTCACTGCCCCCCAGCGTCTAGGGAGTGGCGGAAGAGGTCAGCCATGTTCTCCTCTTGTGAGGAGAAAAGTTTTTGTAACACAAGAGGTAAGCTCTCTTCCTTGTTTTTGGGCTCTAAGTTTTATAAGTTCAATGTTAGTACTTCATGTACCTTTTCTCTGTATTTTTTTAGCTTTTCAGCTTTTAAGCATTGGTTTGTCTGTTAACATTTATGCGGGTTTTAACTCTTACTTTTCTTTGTAACTTTGAGCGTCTTTTGTGGTACCTAGGAACAGAAGATGGCTAAGCTTGTTCCTTTTCTATGCGCTGTCTATGCGCTGTTTTTTCAAAGTAGTTAAGTTCTTAATAACTAATTAATTATGCACTTAAAGCACTGCTGAAATACTTTGTACATATTGCAACTAACTGTTTAAGGTATATAACTTTCACAAAGTTTTCTTTAGTTAATTATTATCTTTAACTTATTCTCGTTTTCGTGCTGTCATAAGTTGTAGAGTAGGGGTTTTAGACTCAAGTTTTCTTTCAAAAATCTGTTCGTTATAAATTAACATTTCCTTTTTTAATTGCAATGTAAAATTTGTTTTTCAGGTTTAAATTCTCTCTCAAACGAACTTGGAATTTCGTTATAGCTGAAAATCATTTCTATTTATTATGTCACTCTCACAGCTTGAGTTCTCTTTAATCTTCTTCTCTCTGTTTAATAGTAACAGATGAAGAGCATGGGTCGGGCCATGAAGGTTAATGGATGCAAGCGAAATTGTTAACTAGTGCTAGGTCATGCTACTCTACGGAGGACATGACTTATATATATATATTTTAAACTATTTTAGGTGGGAATGTTACTTGCATCTATGGCCTTGCAGAAACCCATTTCCAACTAGGTCTTTGTGGAAGTGAGAAAATGCAGAGTTTTTGCTGGTCCTTGATAAAGCCAAGGCTCAGTATTCTCGACACCTTCTACATTCAGTTGTTTTATTTTATTTTTTTCTTTTCTCCTTTTACTCACACAGGTAGATACATAACCTTTTCTATGTTGTACTAGGTGTGAGTCAAAATTATATTTGTATATTTTTTTTGCTTAGGTATCTTTATAGAATGTGAATTCTGAATTTTCAAAACTGCTGCGTTGCGCGTTTTGATTTTCAGGTTATTTTGCACCCTTCGTTAAAAATTAAAAAATTTTTTTCCTTAGTCTTCAGTTTTGCTCTTAAGTATATATATATATATATATATACTTAAGAGCAAAACTGAAGACTAAGGAAAAAATTTTAGAATTTAAAACGAAGGGTGCAAAATAGCCTGAAAATCAAAACGCGCAACGCAGCAGTTTTGAAAATTCAGAATTCACATTCTATAAAGAAGATACCTAAGCAAAAAAATACATATATAATTTTGACTCACACCTAGTACAACATAGAAAAGGTTATGTATCTACCTGTGTGAGTAAAAGGAGAAAAGATAAAAAAATAAAATAAAACAACTGAATGTAGAAGGTGTCGAGAATACTGAGCCTTGGCTTTATCAAGGACCAGCAAAAACTCTGCATTTTCTCACTTCTACAAAGACCTAGTTGGAAATGGGTTCTTCTTTATAGAATATATATATATATATATATATATATAGGAAACAAAGAACTTAATGGATTCCAACACTATGGAGGCTAGTGACATGCAGGGTCCCCTGTGTACTTCAACACAATTGAGTCCGAAATCACAGTGGCAGCTGAAAAACATGGGTAACATATTTTTTCAATTGATTACAATACTTTTTACAATATAAATTTCTCATTAATGACTAACCAATCAGAAATGCCAAACACTTACCTAAAAGCTCTTGGCTACTTTCTTACTATACACTTCATGCACGTCAATTAGAACATCCTGTTATGTAGCTGACCTTCAAAGGTTGAAACTTTCAGCTTATAGGGCGTCATTTTATATACACTCACTCTTTCGGTCGTGAAACATCGTATTTTTATTCACAGGACAAAAAACGCTGACTTTTGTCTGCCGTCTGACACGTAATATAGCTCATCATCACAGGCGTATACTCACTATTACGTGAGTGTAGCCAACTTTCATTACGCCTATTTTTTTTATCTTATTCCTCTTTCATTCCCCCATATGACACATGGCCTTAAAATTCAGAAATTCAACAAATGGTACTAACTTTGAAAACACATATTCACCACACCCAATAAATACACACATACAGCACTCTCAACAATTTACACCCCCATACAACCACTCTGACGTACACTATGTACAACACATTCATACACTCAATTAAAACCACTAAGTACATATTTACATTCCACGGCAGTCAAACTGTTTTCAACTGTGACTAATGTAGTGCTCCATCTGCCTCATATATTGCATAAACCCTACAGCAAATGCCAACCTCATTCAGCCTGTCACGCACAATCCCCAAGCACTTTCAACAGTAACCCTGTCGTCCTCAGGAGGTCGACGTGTCCTTCTGCTCTGCTAACCACAGCTCAAGTGAGCAAAGCCATTGAGGTCTCTGCATCGTTGTGTCTCTGGCGCCATCTATTGTCAGTGCTGCTCTTTTTTTTTTTTTTTTTTTTCTCTCTTAATTGTTGTTCAACTTTTATTAAGGCTTTCCACTGTTTGTTTATGTTGTTTGGTTCATTAATGTTACACGCTCTTGATCTGTTTTTTTCAATTAACACCAATTCTGCAATTCTCAACTGCCTTTCATTTTTACAACTCTTAATAATTTTAATATCTTCGAATTTCGGACATTAGTGATTTTCTAGACAATACTGGGTTAATGCTGTCTTAGTTTCTTATTTATTCCAATTACTCATATGTTCATGTAATCTATACTTTAATTTGTTCTTCCATATATTTTTTTTTTTTTTTTTTTTTTTGATTGGAGGTTTAACGACCACCGTGAGCAACTCAATGGGCTATAAGCAGTCGCCCGTCCCTAATTTAGGGTCACTGGTTCCAGGGAAGGGAGAGAGCCAGTGCCGTAAGACAAACACAACATCCATGCCTCACCGGGATTCGAACCCGGACCCCTTACGGACGAATGATCAGAGGCCAGCGCCTTAGACCACTGCGCCACCGGGGCGGCCTTCTATATATGACGAAGGTGGTTTCTGATTTATAGGAATCTCATATACACCTGCTCTATCTAGTTGGCTGATTTTTTTGTTTTTTATTACTATATTTTTTATAGTATGCACTTGATTTCCTACTTGTATGTCATACTTGCCACAAACCTTATTAATTTCAGCAGAAATACTTTCAAAATATGGAATCGATCCTACATATTTTAATAGTTTTTTTACCATTAGTGCCCTTATTATTTGCCTGAGTTACTTCATAAATCCATTTCTTTAATACCTGTTTAGGGTAACCAAAATCATGTGCAATTTTTTCAATATATTCAATTTCTTTTTTTCATATTGTTCTTTTGATGAGTGTGTTAAACTTCTTTTAATTAGTGCTTTAACACTTTTTTTTTATGTGTTAATGGGTGCAATGACTGAAAAGGTATCAACACAGGAATATATGATGATTTTCTATGCACTCTGTATTGTATATTGTCATTTGTTTTGATTACCATAATATCCAAAAATGTCAATGTATTATTTTGTTCCTGTTCCACTGTCAATTCAATAGATGGATAGATATCATTATACTTTTTTGTCAAGTCTTCAAGTTCTTCATTTTTTTAGCCTGGACAACAGAAAAATGTCATCAACATACCTGCAGTTTATCAGTGGTGGATCTTCTAGTATACTAATTATTTTTGTTTCTATGTCACTCATTATTATTTCAGCAAATAAGGTTGACAATGGTGACCCCATAGGCCCACCATAATTTTGTTTGTTAATCTTGTTATTGAACATAAAAATGTTATTTTCATATATGTAAAATAAAATTTCTTTTAATTCTTCAATTTGTACTTCATTCATTGTATGTAACTTATATAATTTTTCAACAATTATGTCAATTGCCTGAGGTACTGGTGTGATAGGAAACAGAGCACGAACATCCATACTAGCCATATGATATTCACTTAAATCTTCTTTAATCACTTTAATTTTTTCAATGAATTCATAAGTATTCTTCACAGTGAACCTTGTCTTCATAAACATTGGTGCCAAATACTTGTAGATAGTTTTTTCCAACTTTATTAATAAGGAATTCCTTTTTGATACTATCACTCTCATAGGTGTATCAGGCTTATGAGTTTTTATTTTTGCAAACATTTTTGGAATCCCTGTACCCATAGGTGGGTACGCTTTCTTTATTTCTTCAGGCAAAGTGCTGTGATTTCTTATTCTAGCCAAGTATCTCATTTGAGATTCAGTTGGGTCAACACTCACATAATAGTGAGTATACACCTGTGATGATGAGCTATGCTACATGTCAGACGGCAGACAAAAGTCAGCGTTTTTTGTCCTGTGAAAAAAAATACGATGTTTCACGACCGGAAGAGTGTATATAAAACAATGCCCTATAAGCTAAAGTTTCAACCTTTGAAGGCCAGCTACATAACAGGATGTTCTAATTGACGTGCATGAAGTGTATAGCAAGAAAGTAGCCAAGAGCTTTTAGGTAAGTGTTTGGCATTTCTGATTGATTAGTCATTAATGACTTGCATGTAAATATGCACGCTTTGTTGGTACTTAATGCCTTTAAAGATGCAAATAATATAATTTCCCATTAGTTATGCAATTTCATCTTTATGTGAAAAGTGCAAATAGGCAGTATTTACCATGAAACAATAAGTTCTTTGTGTTGTCAGTTTTTCAATAAGAAAAATAATGATTTTCTCTATCTTGATCATTTTTAAAGCAAATAGTTAAATAATGTGTGTATACTTATGTCAGACTAATATTCACATTTTTATTGACAATTTATTTTTTAAACATAAATTTCTGCAGTGGTTACAACATAAATTCTTCTTTAGAAGAAAAGCATGAAAATGCAGTGTTCATTAAGAAGCAACATTTTTTTTTTTTTTTCTGTTCTATAGCTTCACTGAGAGAGAGAGGGGGGGAGAGGGGGGGCTTCTTTCGCACTGGAAATTAGTAATACCAAGGAATTCTACAGAACAGCTAACACACAAATTCTGTTAGTAAGTTTTCTTGAGAGGGGGAGGGGGGGGGCGATTATTACTTCTAAAAGATCTCTCATTCTGGGCTTTATATCTCACTCACATTTGTTCTGCGAAGTGAAGCAACATAAGAACTTTATTATTAATATTATTATCCCAAATCAGTTCAGATGAGTTAAATTGATGTGGATAAAATCAAGTAAATGTTATGGTTGAAGACAGGTTTTCCCTTGATGCCATGATACTGAAGAAAATATGTTCAGAAGAAGTCACATAACCTGAGCATTCCATGCACAATAAAAGTGTTTTGTTGCCATTTTGAAATTTCAAAGACTTAATTGTGCCCAATTCGGAGTTTTGCTCATATCAAAAAGTCTGGTGTTGTGTGTTAACACTTAAGGAATTCTTCTGGATTAGGCCGGTAAAAGTGATGTGGAGGAGTTTGGAGATGGTTGTATTTCTTCCTTGAGTAGGCAAGTTGATCTTTAACTCAGAGGGCTATGGACAAAAAGTATGGGAGCAAAGAACCAGATTTAGCAAGAATGTCCAGTCCTTCACTCCCTGGAATACCAAAATAGGAAGGAATCCCTCCACTACAGCAGGATCTCAATCTTAGTTGATGAGATGCATTTTCTTTCAACAGGTGGTCAGTACTACTTTATCAGTTCTTGATGATTTTAACTGCAGACCTTGAATCTGAAAACGCAGTGATGTTTTGAGGCTTGTGACTAGGGAACAGCATGAGGGATTCACAGATGGCAATAAGTTCTTGGAAGGAGAAAGTGCCAGGCATGTTGGGATTGCTCAATGCCTGAAAAGCATCACTGCTTAATAAAATGCTGCTGCCAGAAGTGCCATAAGAAAATTTACTACCATCTGTATAGATGAAGATATCTTCCCCCTATTTATTAATGGACTCCAAGGCTGAGTTCCTGATATTTGTGACAAGATTCTTGATTGTGTAGAGATGCTTCCTCTTCTGGTGAGGAGGGCAAGGAATGATTCAGTCAATTTTCTCAGCTGCAACACTCATGAAAAAAATCAGAAAATTAATTCCCATATCATCTGCACCACAGAAATTACATAATTCTATTGAACTGTGAATTAGAACTTATCTGGGATGTGTTACACAGTTTGTTTTTTTTTTTTTTTTTTGGGGGGGGGGGTTCAGCTTCTCCACTGATTCCCATACAAATTTGGCAGGGAAAAAAAAAAAAAAAAAAAAAAAGAGCATGGATCAAAATTACCTGGTAAATTTCCAAGATGCTAATATGTCTATCTCAATTACAACAACAAAAACTGCTGTTTGCCTACAGTGGATAGTATTGCTGCCAGCAACTGGAGCACTTGTCAGTTTCTTTTGCTCTCTCCAGGCAGGAAAGTGGTACTAAAAACACTGTCATGAAAGCTTTTTTATTTCCTCCAACATTCATGCTGGTCTGATATGTTAATGAAGTTTTTGTTAATCTGCTGGCGTGATGCAAAGGTAAGAAACGAAAATATTTTGGGTTAGCATTTTTCAAAGAATACCAGAATTAAAATGTTTTGTGAATATATAAATGAAAAGCCTACTGCAATAGCAATGACAAATTTTTCCAGTACTGTAGGCACCAAAAAACCATGGTCATTCAAAAAAAAAAAAATTTATTCACTGTGCAAATTTTATTTATTCGATTCTCATTCAGAAGTTTCCACAGCTATGTTATGTGACTCCCCCATAAATTATTCACATGAATGAGTAGTCAGGGTTGCCACTCATATTGGCTTTAAAAATTCCCTGAGTTTTCCAGGTTTTTCAGAAGATAATTTTGCGGGAATTTCAGGTAAAATTTGCAGATAATGATTTTCAGGAGCTTCAGTACATTTCAGAACTTCCTTTTTGACAAATTGTTTCATTAACTGGGAAATCAGGTCATACAAGGCTTCATACAGGAAAGGTACCATCGGTTTCAGAGTCTGGAACTTTTTAAGAAATGATTCTAACATTGATGCAACAAATGAAAAAAATGCCAACTTTGCTAAAATAAGTTTATCCATGCAAGCTTTTTCAACTTGACCGAAAGTAAAGGTATTATTAGGTAGCGATCGAATACTATCCATGTACTTTTTAATGTCTGGGAAGACCTGAACAGCTGCATTTTCCCTGGCAAAAACTTCAGAAGAAATGTAGAACTTCCAGTAATGACAAAATAATCAGCACGCCTATGCGTTAAAATGATATTTAAGAACAATACTGAGCAGAAGAAACATTGCGAGAAAAAGAAATTAGGATTATGGGGGAAATCTTCAGTCCACTTATATTTCATCGATATTTCATCTTTCGGATCCTTCGATCCGAAAGATGAAATATCGTCCCCCAGACGACGACCCCCCCCCCCCATTTTTTCCCCCAGTTTTGTCTCGATCTCGAGAATAACCCAAATGATGACGGAGAAGGCGGAATTCCGTGAATCCACAAAATAATATCACATATGAGTAAGAAGTGACTAAGAAATGGAAAAACACGAATTTTATGGAAAGTTAAAGCGAAAAATTGCTACTGTGTTGCTCATTCTGCCGTGAAACAGTTTTACAGGACACAGAAACGACGCTGATTCTACTGCGGGCAGATTAAGTACCGATCTAGATATTTAATTTCGTTTAAAAAAAGAGAAAGGGGCAAAAACGATTGGACTCTATTGATTAGTTTTGAAGAAGTATGCATTAGAAATAGGGAAACATGCATTTCATTAGAAAAAAATCTTCAAAAATACGAGGTCGCTCTTTTTCACTATAACCGAAGATACGAAAAACGAGGAACATGATCAGAAAACATCAAAAATAAAAATATAATCAGGCATAGAAAAAAAGAGGGAGGGGGAAGGGGTGGAAACTTGGACAGAAAAATTTATTATACGGAAACAGAAGATGACGTGACTTCTCAACACCCAAGAAATATTCCCGAAAATCTTTAACAAGTGTTAGAATCTTGAAAATCTACTTTTCACAGATGTTTAATAACGTTATTTCACTGAGATTTTCAAATTCCATAGCATACTCGACGTTTTCCATTGTCCGTAGCGGACCAACTATTTCCATAGCATACTTGATGTTTTCCGTCGTCCGGACCGACGATTTTCATACCATATTTGATATTTTCTGTTGTCATTAGTGGACTGACGATTTCCATATTATACTCGATGTTTTCCGTCGTCCGCAGCGGATCGCCGATTTCCATAGCATACTTGACATTTTCTGTCGTCCGCAGCGAACCGACGATATCCACAGCATACTCGATATTTTCCGTCGTCCGTAGCGGACCGACAATTTCCATAGTAATTACGTAAAACCCTTAGTACTTGGAATCGCTGAATCTTTCTTACCACTGCATGGTTTTACTCAGCGTCATGCGGAATGGTGCTCACGGAGAATGTAGTGTGCCAAAGTACCGACGATGACGATGGGGCACAGTGATTCTGTAGCACAATGGCACAAAATCTGCCTTTTGTAGCAGGATGGCGCAAAATTTTTGTTCTGGCGCAACTCACGCAGAATTCTCATCTACGGTAACTGCATACACATTACGCAAAAAAATTATCAGTTTAATTTTCCCTGACTTTTCTAGGTTTTTGCTAAAAATTTTGTTTCTCCCTGAGTTTCCCTGATTTTCCTCGGTTTTTCCCAGTTTCCCGGTCGGCTGGCAACCCTGGTAGTTCATATTGTGTCGTCATCTCACTCAGAAAAATACAATAAATGAATGTAATTTATCCAAAATGAAATACAAAATATGTGCAGTAGCAACATTTTAGTTGAATGAAAAGATGTTCCATACAACCTACCTATTAATATGAAGACGATATTTATTATTATCAAAATATTCAGCTAATGGTTTTGTATTTGAGAGACACTGGATAGCAGCATTCATAAAACATGTATTGCCTAAGTTCCTAAGACCAGTAAGTGGAATACCCTGAAACAGAAAGTAACAAATTAAGGTTATACACAGAAATATTACTGTCAAATTAAAATTTCAGATAACACTAAGTTAAAAGCCATACACATCCATTAGTTCCGCATTTTAAAATATAAATGCACTGGGCAATAAGATTCAAAACAACACACACACACACACACAATGAAACATTTACTCTCAGTTCATCAACAAATTTGCAACTAACTGGTACACACTGTATCTTTCATAATAGAGCAGATACATTTGAAAGTCTGGGGCACAGCAAATGACACTGTTGTTAAACCTTGCACCAATGTGCCCATCGAGCAAACCCTAAATGTCCACAATAACCAGTTTATTCCTAAAAAATATTACAGTGATTCCTTAGAAACACTATACTAAAAATTCAGTTTTCTTTTACTGGTTTTATTGACAAGGAAAAAATAATGCTTACAAATTGCTTGCCAATTTTTTAGATTGAACATCTATCCTTTCTGGAGAAAGAGTTGAACAAGTCCCCTTCATTCAATATGAAGGCAGAATTGAATGTTATAAAGATAATAAACTTGACAAAAAGAAAAAAAGAAAAAGAAACAGAAGAAGGAATTCATCAAACAGCACCAGATAGGTTGGTGTTCAACCCAAAAAATGTCTAGTTAAGTTTTTTTTGTGTGTAAGTTATTTATTCCTAGTAAAACCCTGTAAAAAACCTAAATTTTTGTTGTTTATTACAATAGTGATATTATGCATGATGCCCTGATTATGATATATGTTACATTGAAATGATGTTTCTTTTTCCCATGAAACAAAAATCTTTGCCAAATGTTTACCTGTACTCCTTATGAATTTAAAAATCACCCTAAAATGGAAGAAACACCCCCCCCCTCCCAAAGACTTCCACTATAGAAGGAACAAAAAAAAAGGAAGGGGGGGGAGTCTGGCAGGTGTGAGCCAAACATGATCAAGAATAAATTCATGTGATTTAAAATTCTTCATAAATTCAATTTATATGAGGAATAAAATCAACTGTGAATATGTTGACTGTCCGTAATATAATTTGGTATACAGTAACTCACTATATGCTTATGGATACCTGTTATTTATGTGTGCAAAATCTTTAGCATATCATTACTTGTGTCAACTGCTAATATGAACAGAATGGGAACTTAATTAGTTACACAAACTTTCAAAACTGTCAAAAAAAATTGGTTTACCTGATTTTCTATTGTTTGCACATTTCTTAGATTATCCTTCATTCATATCATTCCTCTGCTATCCTTTGCAACAGTTAAAATAAAAAAAAAATCTATGTTCAAGAATGTCATCGTAAATGAATGGAGTAAAATCCATTACCATGGCGATATCCTTGAATCCTTCAATGGTAATGGACTTTCATTATGTTTATTTATTTATGATGATGTTCTTGGACATAGATTTTTTTTTAATTATAATTGTCACAAAGAATAGCAGTGGAATGATATCAATGAAGAATAATCTTAAAAATGTGCAAACAACAGAAAATCAGGTAAACCAACTTTTTGACAGTTTTGAAAGTTTATGTAACTAATTAAGTTCATCCTGACCATATTAGCAGTTTACACAAATAATGATATGCTGAAGATTTTGTATACATGAAGAATAGGTATCCATAGACATATAGTGAGTTACTATACACCAAACTATATTACAATCAAGAATATAATAAAATACTTTATTTGAATAATATTTTACAAGGCATAAACAGTGTCTAAAGGAAAACAGAGCCACATGCAATGGAAGACACTCAAAAGACAGCGCACAAGCACTTATAACAGGTTAAATGATATGCTAAGGTGAAATAAAACAATTGAAGCTTGTGATAAAAAAAAAACAGCATCTAAGAAATGATGCAGAATTGCATACTTCACAAGTTGATGAACAATCACAGAAGAGTCAATAATAGACCACATGGCTATATGAATGACTAAAATTTCTATGGATGCATGACTTTCATTTGCCAATGCAGCTGCAACTCAAATGCTTTGCTAATAAACACCCATCTGAAGAAAAAATCTACAGCTGTTCCCATAAAAGAAATTTTTTCAGAACCTGTGGAATGAATTCCTAGGATATATACAGAATCTCCTAACTGACCTTGAAGCATTACACAAACTTCAAAGAAAGCAGAACATACAATTGTAGAAAAGTGCCTTAATGTTTTCCTACATGAGTACAAATATTGAGACTGCTCAGTGTCATGAACAATACTGGACGAAAATAGCCAGCTAATCTAACACTGCACTTAGAACTTTTTCAATGGATCTTGAATACTATTACCGTATTTTTCCGTGTATAAGAAGCCCCCATGTATAAGATGACCCCTATTTTTTTCGAAAATTAAGAAATCAATATTTTTATTACAAAAAAGGTCACATTTAATATTTTTTTAGAAATTAAGTAATATCATTGAAGTACATTTAGAAATTAGGTAATATCACAGACAAAGTCTGTGGTAATATATAAAAAAAAGAAGTTTGGAAATTTATATTATTTAGAAATTAGGTATTATTTTTAAGATACAAACTGAAATTATGCATCATTTTCAGGAAGCTTAACAAAAACAGCTGTGACTCAGTAGATTTGTAAGTCGTAGTGGGGAGAGGGGATAAGAGGTACTGGCAGTTTCTCCACGGTAACCACAGGGTTCTCTCAACCGATCCCGTGTATAAGACGGCCCCCAATTTTTGGTCTAAAAATTTTTGAAAAAAATATCGGGCTTATACATGGAAAAGTACAGTAACTTCCAGGGTAGCAGTATGGTATAAAGTGAGTCTTTGTTACAATTACGAGTACTGGAAACATAATAATTCTATGTACCTGCATTGATTTTAAGGTATTTTTTGAAGAATCTTAATATTCAGCCTATGATGAATGTATAGATTATGTCTTGATGTTCTACTTTTGTACAACACACAATGGCAGTGACAATTTTCAAGATTTTGAAGCAGCATGAAAAGGAAATCTTGTGACCAATTTTTTATAATGATAATTGCATGCATAAAAATTTATCCCGCTTTCAAAAGTAATGAATGAGACTGGCAAACTACAAAGAAGATAAACTTAACAGATACTTACTGGACAACCATAAATAGGCTTCAAATTTCTCTGCCGAATAATACTGACTTCATCAGATATGGATGGAGTATAGTCTCTGGGACTGAAAATTAAAATTAAACAATGATACCTTGATAACTAAAAACAAGTTTTTAAACATATAGATCTCAAAGAACAAATAAAAGGATAGTATATTTACTAACAAAACATTTTACAGAAAGCTTTAATAACAGAAAACACAATGAACTGTTTAAGAATAAAATAGAAAAAGATGAGTGTGTAGTATAAAAGGTCTTGTGCGAGATGTATGATGAATATGAGATAAGCTCATGTTGTGTGCCAAGATCGCTGTAAATGGAGACATCTGACACATCAACATCAAGTAAGAGTAAAATCTAGCACCATCAGTAGCTTTAATTTGGCAGACGATTTCCCTTTGAGGAGCTGCCTTCTGAATATCAGAGAACAGCTTCGTTATAGAAGTAGAAGAATAAAATTGAATGAACCACAGCTAATACACCCATAACTCCTGAATAGAATGTAAATCTTTCACAAATCTGATTATCACTAGGATACTCATAAATTAAGCCTGACTTAAAGTTTGCATTTCCACAGACACAATGTGCCAATGGGTGATAGCTGAATGAACTGTTATGATGTTGTCACTTCAAAAGTACAGTTTATAGGACAAAGTCAGTTTCCAAATTTATTCAACATATTACAACGTTCAAAAGTTCCGGAACTTTTTATATTAAAAAAGAATGAGAACAGATAATACTTGTTTATGCAGTGTTTCCTTCGAAGTAGTTACCCTGTGCAACTATGCGTTTTTGCCAGCACTCATACAAAGATTTAAATTCAGATTGCAAGCCTTCTTCTTTTGCCACATCCTCCAGTGCCTCCGCCGCCACAGCTTGTTGCACTTCTTCGGAACTTGAGAAGTGTCGCCTCTTAAGCAAATTCTTCATCCGGGGAAAAAGTCACACGGGGGCGAGATCAGGGGAATAAGCTGCTTGTGGGAAAACGGGAATGTGATGTTTGGGCAGGTAATCGAACACCAGGAAGGATATGTGAGCCTGCACATTATCGTGATGGAATACCCACGAGTTGGTCTTCCAAAGATCGGGTCGCTTGCGTCTCACCGATTCTTGGAGACATTTCGGGATGTTGACGTTCTCTTCTTTAGTGACTGTACGACCATGTTGAAGGAATTCCTTGTGTACGACCCCCTTGCAATCGAAGAAAACTGTTAACAAGAACTTTCCTTTGGAGCAGTCAGCCTTGAACGTTTTTGGTCGGGGTGATGACGGTGATTTCCACACTTTTGACTGTCGGTTGCATTGGGAGTCGTTCAGAAAGCACCAAGTCTCATCGCCAGTGACCAATCGATTCAAGAGATCAGGATCTGAATCCACTGCATCAATGTTATCCCCGCAAACTTGCATGAGCTCATGCATTTTTTTCTTGTATCAAGTTTTTGGGAACAATTTGTTGGCACACGTGATGCATGAACAGTTTCTCTATTAAAATGGCATGGCAACTTCCAACTGAGATGCTGGCAACTCCTGCAATTACTGCAACAGTTTTTTGACGGTCATTTTTCACAATTTCTTTGACAATGGCGATTTGTTCATCCGTTGTGGATGTTGAAGGTCGTCCCGACCTCTCATCATCCTCGATACTCTGTCGCCCATTTTCGAATTGTCGATGCCACTCATAAACACTAGTTCGACACAATGCACTCTCACCGCACGTTGACTTAATCATTTGAAAAGTCTCGGCGAAAGATTTTCCGAGCAGAACACAAAATTTTACACTTGAACGCTGTTCTAAATTCGACATTGTTGTCTTCACGACGGAGAGCCTCGAATGCCGTAGTCACGAACTATGCATATATGTTGTACGTGTTGAATCTGGATCAAACTGGTTCTAGCTGGTCGGTCACATCATGCTCTTTGCTTGCTCAGCGGGGAATGACGTAATTCACTGACATTTGGCAAATATTTAAAAAGTTCCGGAACTTTTTGAACGTAGTAGTATATCAAGTGCACACAATATGACGAATTGATGAACAAATGTTGACATATGATCTACCCACAATATATGATGACCACAGCTACACTAGGATCAAAACATTTAATGGTATGACTGACCAGAATATGCTCTGCCTGAGTGTGGTAAAATAACAAGTGTAAAGTGAAAATCAATTTGCAAAGGTAGTTGCAGTTGATATTGCTCCTCTGTTTTAAATAAAATTAACAAGAAAGATAACACCGAATTTTCGGGTGTAATGAGCACATCTTTTGAATTCATTCTGATGTGAATTAAATTTATCAAAGTTATTCACAGTCAATGGAACTGGTATGGAAAACTGTAGTATCTGGCAGAAGAAAAAAGTTTTTCAATCGAGTTTTTAATCCCACAGATATTGCTGCAAACTGAATCATAATCTTACACCCTCTTGTTGGAGACTTGTGCGTTAACAAAAATTTGAATTTATATGAGAAACATTTCAAAGCAGAAACACTCTCCAACAAAGAAAGGATTTTTCAAATCGGACCCTTAGAAGCACCGATGTTGACAAATATTAGATATGCATCTATGCCTCCTGGCAGGAAAACCATGCATTATTTTAGAAAAGGAGTTTTCTCAAAAAAAATTTTTAATGTGTGCAGTATCAGTCCAATAAAAAAAAATTTAGTCGAGTTTTCAGGAGCTCAGAATTTTGCTGCAAATACATCAGAAGCAGAAATTAACACTTATGCCCCCTAGTGCCCAAACTATTCTTTAGCAAATGTTAGAAATTATATGAAAAACATTTTCTATCAGGAGCTGTATGTGATACAGAAAGAATTTTTCAAATCGGAGTATTAGAAGCAAAAATAACGCAAGAAAATGCACTTTACCTTTGCATCCCCTAGCGGAAAGTCTACGATTTACTTGAAAATTTTGAATTTATATGAAAAATATTTCGCATCAGAAACACTATCCAACAAAGAAAGAATTTTTAAATCGGACTCCTAGAAAGTAGAGATATAGACAAAAATAATATATACATCTACACCTGGCGTAGAAACCATGTATTATTTTAAGAAGAAAATATTCCTAAAAGGTTTGTCGATGTGAGTAGTATCAGTCCACAAATGAATTTTTTTCAATTGAGATTTTAGAGGCTCAGATTTTGCTGCAAATACATCAGAAGTGGAAATTAAGGTTTATGCTCCCTGGTGGCAAAACCATTTTTTACCAAAATTAGAAATTATGTGCAAAGGATTTCCCATCAGATCTGTATTCAGTGCAGAAAGAATTTTTTAAATCAGAGTTTTAGAAGCAGAGACATCAGGGAAAACATCCTTTACACCCCTAGCAGAAAGTCTATGAATTGCTTGACAATTTTGGAATTATTTGAAAAACATGTCACACCAGAAACTCTATCCAATAAAGAAAGAATTTTTCAAATCGGACCATTAGGAGCAGAAATATTGACTAAGATATACATCTACGCCCCCTGGCAGTGAAACCATGAAATATTCTAAGAAGAAAATATTCAAAAAAAGTTTATCAACAAGAGTAGCATTGGTCCACGAACAAAAAATTTCAATGAAGACTTTAGCTCAGATTTTATGGCAAATACATCAGAAGCAAAAATTAAAACTTACGCTCCCTGGTGGCCAAAGTATTCTTTACCAAAAATTGGAAATTATATGCAAAATATTTTCCATCAGGAGCTGTATCCACTGAAGAATAAATTTTTCAAATCAGAGTTTTAGAAGAAGATATATTGGGAAAAATGTAATTTACTTTTACGCCCTAGCAGAAAATCTATGAGTAACTTAAAAAGTAACTATACCTAAAATACTTTTTGACATAAATGGAACCGAAAAATAAAATATTTTTTTCAATTGGATGTTTAGAAGCAAATATATAGAATAAAATATATTTTGAATTCGACATCATCAGCATTTATGCCCTCCAGCGGCAAAATCGTACATCGTAAAAACAAAACAAAATGAAGGATCATCATTCGCATATTTCAAGCTTCCCAATGCAAAAAAAAAAAAAAAATCAAATCAGACTAATAGTTGCAGAGATGTAGTGTCTACAAGATGGAGAAACAGACAGACGGATGGACCGATAACATAAGCACAATCGTTTTTATAAAAGTGCTAAAAAATATGCACTACAATAAAATGAAAAAAATACTAATGTCATCAATATCGACAAAAAAAAAAAAAACTAATTCAAAACAGCAAGCCACAAAATAACTGAGAAAAAAATGAAAACAATAAGGATGTATAGAAGAGAGACAGAGATACCAAAACATAAACATGAAGAGGTTAAAGAACAAAACAGTGACAGATAATAAAGAAAGTAAAGTTCATTCATTAAAATGAATGAATGCAGCAGCATGCACATATTCAAGACACAATGTTAATCCAATATGACTGGGATTCTTCAAGAAGTACTCAATTTCAAGAGAGGATGGGCAATCAGTGGCCCCTGAACACTTATTAAGTGCACCACGAATCAATGGCACACAGGACAGCAACAAGGGCCTCTGTGAATTTTGGAGAGGTGCCAGCTAGTTCTGTGTGGCATTAGCAAAAAGACCCCAACTCACTGGGTTTTGTTCCAGAATCGTTAGGTTGAATGACCAACTGGAACCATCAGCTGTGGGCTAATCCCCCACACTGATGTACTTACCTGATTAAAAAGACACAAAGAAATATACGGTCCACCATGGAAGCAACCTGAAAAAATTATGTGGCAGTTTGTATTTCTTTGTGGAGCTAACCATTGAATCTCGGAGAACAGCTTAGTGATATGTAATGTATGTACGAATAATGCTACGCAGATTATCATATCATTTCCCGATCCTATTCTTCAAGTTACAAGTTGCACGAAGAATAGGATTGGGGAAATGATATGGGCGCCCAATTAGTTAAGTGAAAGATGGGGTGAATATTTCTGTGAGTTATTAGATCAAGAAAGCAAAGGTGATTCTGAGGCAGAAGCAGATGATGTCACAGTGAAAGAAGGAAGCACGAGAGGGATCTTAAGAGAAGAGGTGTGAAAAGCTCTAAAATCTCTGCAGAATGGTAAGGCTCTGGGAGTTGATGGCATAACTGCTGAGATGTTGAAATATGGTGGTGACTCTGTAATTGGCTGGTTAACTAAAATTTGCCAGTTGTGCTGGGAGTTAGAAATGGTCCCTCAGGATTGGAAGGATGCTATCATTGTTCCCTTGTATAAGGGAAAAGGAGATCAGACTGACTGCAAGAACTATCACAGTATTAGCTGACTGAGTGTGCCAGGGAAAGTGTTTGGTAAGGCCGTTATTGAAAAAGTATGGGGTCTTACATCAGAGAAAGTGTGGGATGTTCAGAGTGGTTTCATGCCTGGTAAAGGCCTAACCACATTTTTGAATTATGCATGGTGATTGAAAAGTATCTGGCTGTTGGTAAGAAAGTTTTTGCTGCATTCATAGATTTAGAGAAAGCTTACAACCGAGTAAATAGGACACTTTTGTGGAATGTATTGAATGAATGTGGTGAACACTGGGAATCTACTTAACAGTGTAAAAGCCATGTATGCTGGCAGTAGAGCTTGAGTACGAGTGAATGGTGTTTTATCAAAATGGTTTTCTATTGGTGCAGGAGTCCTGTGGTGTTTTCTCAGTAACAAAACAGGAATCTACTTAATTGTGTGAAAGCCATGTATGCTGCCAGTTTCAGCTCCTAATAAAAGAGCTTTGACCTAAAGTGCTATACAAAATGAGTCCTCTTTTTAAGGATGAGATAGGCTGGATTTTTCCTTGGACCCAATATTTGGAATTGCCCCCAAAGAAGGTGTGGCCAGGAGGCATCAGAGGGACAACAGAAGAGTGTCACTTATCCTGGGATTTTAAAATCATAGTAGTAATGCCATTTGTGTTAGGCAAATGTCATATGAAATACTTGCTAAGTGGAAACCAGCGCTCAAAAATTATACAGCCCAATATGACCAGGGCACATGGGTGGATCAGATTCAGGAGTGTCTGCATGAGAAAAAGATTATGAGTATGAAGTATAAAAGATCTTGTGTATGGCGTGTAATGGATATCAGTGAAGCACGAGTTGTATGTCAAGATTGATGTAAATGGAGAAGTTTGATAAGACAACAATAAGTAAAAATATCTGGAAGTTTGTATTTCTTTTTGGAGCTAACCTCTGAATCTCAGAGAACAGCTTAGTGGTATGTATGTATGTATGTATGAAGCATTCTGTCCAGGCATTATTATTATTTTTTTTTTTTTTACCTGCATGAAGGACTGAGAATGTAAAAAATCTAGCTCTGTACAGGATAAAAAGTTTTTAAAAAAGTAGTGTTTTTTTATTTATTTCCCAGTCAATTATTTACTACTCGGAGGTTCTTTTCCTCTGCTTTCTTGAATAAAATTAATAGGGGGTGTTTTGAGAGATCAAATGTCATAATGAATGAGTTTAAAAACGAAATTGCCCATAGCATGATTTAGTTAAGTCCTGGAAAAAAAGAGAAAACAAATTCCAGGAATTTTGAAGGAATCCAGGTGCTGTGCGAACCTTGTGGAAATCAGTTTGACCCTGTTAATCAAGGTATCTTGCATTCACAGTCATGCTATTGCCTCATTATAGTCCTACGAGCATATTTCTTGTTGGTTCTATGATATGGTGCTCGAGTAGGACCTAATTCACTATCAATAGAAGGGTGTCCAGATGTTAATGGCAGGGCAGTATTCACAGAAAATCAATACATTACATGTGAAAAATGCTAGCAAGAAATTTTTTCCTAACTTACCACTACACATGCCTTTATTTTGCTACAAATTGTTCCTTGCTGGTTGTGGTTGTATGTAATTATGTAAGGGACAGATGTGGTTAAAAGAACAGCAAACACCAGATGAAATCAAAACCAAAGCAAGCTCCACCATTCAGTAACAAGGGTAGCTCAAACTGTGTGGACGCACTGGCAGGAAAACTTTTCCTGAGGTGTGAATTCATGTTCAGACACATGATCAAGCACACATCATCGTTTGCTACATTTCAGCATGACACAAATTCAATGCATACACAATAGCAAAGAAATCAGTTGCATAAGTAGTCAGATTTCTGTCCTGATTTATGGTGTATTCATATTTATATTATGGTATATTCACATGGACAGGCATTTTATATACACATGGACAGGCATTTCCTTCTTTTTGTTTCCTTGTCCACCTGGTCTTCCTTTTCATTTGATGTCCAATTCTAAAAAGTTTTTTTCTATCTCACTTTGTGCCTTTATGGGGTTTTTTTTTTTGTTTTGTTTTGTTTCCTATACTTGTAATGCTGCTCCTATCTTGTGGCTTTTGCGTAGGGGTGTTCCTCCCTTCTTCTCGCTTTTCTGTTTACACTTTCCTGTTTGATCTCATCTTTCCTTCCGTTTTTTTTTTTCTCCCTCCATATTTCTTGGCTATTTGGTTCAGATTTTGACCACTTGTTGGTTTTGTTTTTGTTGTTTCCCGAGATTTCCCAGTCCCCTCTTATGGTTGCAAGTTGTACTTTTGTCTTTGTTACCATTCACATGGGTTTTTTCAGGTCTTTCTTCTTTTTTTTTTTTCTTACTTGCATATGTACCTTGCTGTGACTCTGTAAATTTCTGCGTCTGCCTCTTGCGACTGTTCCACAACTCTATGATCTGTGAATGAACTGAGACTTTGTTGCATACCCTGTGTTACATTGTCTCAGGGTCTATTCTCCATATTCTCCTGTGTTTATTTAGCCACCTGCCTTTTTACATCCTGTTCACCTGGTATCCTGTCATGTATCACCATCCTCGTCATCTGTTGTTTGTGTCTTGTTTCACTTTGTTCTGGCGTTTGTTACAACATCCTTTTCCTGCAGCCTGTACACAATCTGCGTATTGCTTTTTTTTTTTTTTTTTTTCAGTGTAATTTGCCTATAGTTTGTTTTAATAAACCAGGTATGTGTGTGTGTATACACTCATGGACAATGAAATTTACGCACCGAGAAGGAAGCATCGGATTAAACCGAAATTTTATGGACGTAATGATACACATGATGGCAAAAACAGAGCTGCAGGACAATTACAGAGGGATCTGTGGCCCACTGTCCGGTCATCTTCAAAATAACGTGTCGCACCACCTCGTGCGGGATACATGCTGCAATATGGTCCGGCACGGAGGCGAACAGACGCCTGATGTTGTCCTGCAGCAGACTGGCCCACATGTGTTGGACGGTGTGCTCCAAATCCCGGATAGTGCGGCACAGTGTCAGCCGGCGTTTCAACTGGTCCCACACATGCTCAATAGGGGAGTGGGCAGGCCATGGAAGTGTTTGGACATGACGTATGCAGTTCTGGGAAACCTGGGCTGTGTGCGGGTGGGCATTATCCTGCTGGTATAGCGCACCTGGAATCTCGGCCGGGAATGGGAACACATGGGGCCATAGGATCTCATCCACATACTGCTGGCTCGTCAATGATCCATGTACCACTACTAGAGCTGATTGGCTATCATAGGCAATGGCTCCCCAGACCATAATGCCTGCAGTGGGGGAGGTGTGGCGCTCGATAGCGAGGCTGGGATTGTGCCGTTGACCCGGGGACTTCCACACCCCGGACACGATGATCATCTGTCCCCAAAATGAAGGGCACTCATCACTAAATACCACACATTGCCAGTATGAGGTGTTCTACGTCGCTCTGGCCTGGCACCACTGCACACGGAACTGGCCATGTTTCGGTGTTAACGGCAGCACACATAAGGAGCACTGGGATCACAGATTCGCTTCCACAAGACCGGGAAATGATTCGAGGGTCCACAGGAGCCGCTACATCTGCCTGTACAGTGGACCAGGTCCCCATTGGATCCGTTCATGCCTGGAGCATGATCCGTCGATCCTTTCTACTGGTGGTCCTCCTCGTCTGTCCGGAGCTACTCCGCCATGTGGTAGTGCCATCACGTGTCCACTGCTCCCAACACCTTCGGACTGAATGGTCAGAACAATCCACAAGGCTGGCTATACGGCGAGCCGACCATCCTGCGGTTTTCAGCCCGATGATCAGGCCTCTCTCAAAGTCCATAAGTTGCATAAATCGACATCTCTGGTGTCTACCCGGCATTCTTGTCACTCTGTACTCTTGCTTGCGTCGGCAGGTGCTTTTCACTTCCATGGGGCACCATCTACACACCGGTTTATCAGGCTGCCGGTTCGTGCTTGCAGAACCACCACAGGGTGTGCGGTCATGTGCACTTGCACCAAACGTGGATCATTTGCACACCAGCATGCACTCTAGCTATTTGCAAAGTTTCGCGGTTGTAGTATGTTTTCTTCTAGGTGAGCAAATTTCATTGTCCGCAAATGTATCTGCTGCCCTTTTTACCCTTATTACATAACATATATTATTAATGTCACTAAACACACAAAAGGTTAATGAAAATCGAGTTCTGTCATGTCATACTGTCACAGTCTCAAATATTAGTCAAATACTTACACTGGCTTCAAGCTCCTGTCCACAGTCGGAATTTTCCAAGTTGTAATTCCTTTCTCTTCTTGAGCAACAGTTTGAACAATATTGTGGAATGAATGAGAGCGTGTAAGGCCTCGGCCTGAGTGTTCCTTTGCTAATGGAACATTATATTCCCTCTCAGTAAGATGCTTCACTAAGGGAGAATAAAACATGAGTAAAAGGTAAAAATATTGGATGTACCATTGCAAAATAAGGAAATACACACAGAAAATTTCCAAAATCTAAAAAATTTTTAGCAAGGAACATTTTACTGAAGATGCTAAAATAATGCTAGCAGTGATAACATCATGGTATTCCAAACAATAACAAAGTTCAAAGAATGTAAAATAAACATAATGGTAAAATGTGACAAGATGTTTGGGTTTTTCCATTTCAAATCAATCAATGAATTTAACTGAGGATCACTGATTTTGTTAAAACATGGTGAACTTTGGTTTCTTGAGAAAATGAGTTGTGTCAAACATAAAATACATTTGCAAAAAAATGTAAATTTGCACTTTTTGACAATATTTATATTACTGTAATTCCAATTCTACAGAAGTAAAAGGTTAATTTTGGTGGGGGCATTTGAAAGACTCTGGAATAGCCTTTAATTTGATATGTAACACGAATGGGGTTTTCCAGGCGGGAAAAGTCTAGGTCAAATATCAATCTTCGACTTTAAATTTTGAACACCCCCTCCCCCATATTTCTTTTACATTTTGTTTTATAATTTCTCCTTGACACAGCTTCATATATGTACCATGATTTTCAGGCTAAGAGCTGCACCTGACAAAAATTGCCATTTAAGAAACAAATTCATTGTAAGAACCACACTGGCATAAGCACTGCAACACAAAATGTAATTTCTTGGCTACTGATGTAAGACCTTTGACAAAACATTGTAATATGTTTGGATCATTATCTGAACTATCTGCATATTTTTAGACATTTTCACATAATTTCACAATATTTTAAGCCATTTTTGGTAATTTAATGAGCCAATATAAAAATGAAATGAATGATGGCCGATCCTTTTCCCTCATTATATCATTTATTTTTTTATAGTTAATAGCTGTTCTTAGAGGATGATATTGATTACGAATTACAATTTGTAAACACAGTTTTTACAGCATGAATTATTGGTGTTACTTTTAGATCAAGAGACTGCTTTCTGCTATCAAAGAATACCTGAAAAAAATGTGAGAAATGTTAATTAGCCATTTCTTATAGAAGAATTCTTATAGAAAAAATTCTTATAGACAATTCATTCTTATAGGAAAACAAAAGAAATAAAAATCAACTGTTTTTAATTTCAAGAACTTTTCCTGTCTGTGTGAAAATCATGGATGGTATTTTTGATATTCTTGTTTTCTGGACCAACACTAAATCCCCAGAAGTGCTGTAGGTTGTGCTGTGACAGAAACGTGGGATCACTGCTACAAATTCTGGTTATTTAGATTTGACTCATTAAGTTAGTACTGACTATGTAAGAGACAAATGTTTCCCAACTTATCATAAATGGTAGCCATTGTGAGATAACAAGGCAAAATGGCTCGGCATAGCTAAGTTTGGTCATCTTTACATGGGCATGTGGTTCACTGCATCAAATGGATCTTGTTGGCAAAAGCAAGTGTAAGGGGTGAGAATGCCTGGACAACATCATTCGGAATTGTATCATCACAAGGACATTTTTACTAGAGGCTTCATCACAGATTCATTGTAAGAATGATCAGTTGTACACAGCCTTGTATTTGACAGTCACTGTCAATACAGGGCTGTGTACAACTGATTGGTCTCTGCATCGTATCATGATGGAAGTACATGGGGATGCAACAATTGTTGCTCATATGTAGCAACAGTGGTTGGAGGAAGGTAACATGCATCATTGCAGTGCGACTGGTACATGTAGAAGAACGTCTGAATGCCTTGATTTGGATATCTGATGGCAAGCCATAGCAGCCCCACAATCCATAGTGGGCAACATTAAATGAAGTGTACAGGCAGCTATACACATCCCCATATTGACAGTGACTGTGAATCACAGATTGACCAAGACAAATTTGTGCTCCCACCAACCATTGCAATGACTGCCACTCACTGCAGAACATCATCGTGCAAGGTTGCAGTGGTGCTGAACCGGACATGCATGGTAGAATAAATGGAACCACGTTATATTCAGCAACGCGTCTTGCTTCTTCTGTCTCAGCACCGATGATCACTGATCAAGAGTATGGAGACAATGTGGTCAACAGGTTAATCTTTTCTGTCATCCATGAGTGTCACATGGGTCCTCAGTCTGGTGTCATGGTTTGGGGCACAATCAGTTTCAACAGCCATTCACCATTGGTACGCATAGTGGGTGCAACGACAGTTTGACAATATGCCAATGAGGTGCTGCAGCCTGTTTTGTTGCCATATCTTCGTGGCATTCCTGATGCCCAGTTTCAACGAGATAATGCCTGCCCACACACTGCCAACATCAGCAGACAGTGCCTACAAGATGTCTGAATGCTGCCCAGGGCAGCTTGATCTCCAGATTTCCCCATTAGAGAACATGTGGGACATCATTGACAGACAACTTAATGCCTCTGCATGACCCCTTGCAATGTCAATGAACTGTGAACAAAAGTTAATAGCACATGGTCACTGATACATCAGGGATCTTTTCCATCTGATGCCACACTGTGTTACCAAATGTAAAGCCTAGCATGGTAGTGATATAACATACTGGCTCAGTCTTCTAGTCCATCTCATTCATGTAATCTCTCAGAAAATAAAACTTCTTTCAAACTTACTTGTCTACACATCTGGTAAGTTCTGTCGCATTTCATGCACTCCTTCATGATGAAGCATCTTCTGTGTCAAACAGCATATTTAAATCAGTTCTTGGGCAAACATACATCTTAATTTCATTTACTCACTCTTTTATTGCTTAACAATCAGTTCTACAAATAATAATAAGAAGAAGAAGAAGAAGAAGAAGAAGAAAATTGAAAGATATGAAGAACGCATAAAACAGTACAAAGAAAATGCCCAATTTCGGAATCAGCAACAAGTATTTTATAAATAATTGAAACAAAAGGCAATCCAAATAAACATCAGCCCATGCAAAAAAGATACCTTGAAATTTTGGAAAGAAATTTGAGAAAGGCCAGTTGAACATAATAAAAATGCCTTGTGGATCAATGATGTTTGTAAAGATTTGAAAGGAATACACATGGATAATCTGATGATAACAACTGATATGATTACACAGCAAGTAAAGAACGTAAAAGCCTGGAGCGCACCTGGGCTAGATGAATTGCACAGATTTTGGTTGAAGTATCTTACAAGTCTTCATCAACGAATAGCTATGCAATTCAATATAATGCTACAGAATTCTGCCACAGAAGATTGGATGACAACAGGTCGCACATTCCTTATAATGGAAGATCAAGAAAACGGTAATGGACCTACTAACTATCATCCAATTACATGCCTTCCAACAACATTCAAACATTTCACAAGAGTACTAGCAAGATCAATATATGACTACTTTTGGGGAAACAATTTGTACCCAATAGAACAGAAGGGGAACTTCAAAAGGTCAAGAGGTACAAAAGACCAGCTGCTAATTGACAAAATGGTACTAAAAAACTCCAAAAGAATAAAAAAGAATTTGAATATGGCATGGATAGATTATAAAAAGGCCTTTGACTCATTGCCCCACAGCTGGATTAACACTTGTTTGGAGTTAGCAAGAACATCTGCCGATTTTTCAAAGAAAATATGAAAAACTGGAAAACAGTGTTACATGCATATGGTGAAGAACTCGGAGAAGTTAATATCAAGAGAGGCATATTTCAAGGGGATTCTTTGTCGCCTTTATTGTTTAATATCTCTTTAATTCCATTGTCAATGGTTTTGAACAGAACAAAAATGGGCTACCACATTTCAGACCAACATGGAAAAATAAACCATCTGCTCTACATGGATGACCTTAAATTGTATGCAAAAAGTTCCTTCGAACTTGAAACATTGCTGCATACAGTGCAAATATTTAGTGATGATATACAGATGGAATTTGGACTGGAAAAATGTGCAGTACTATCAATGCGCCGGGGAAAAGTCCAGAATATAGATGGAATAGAACTAGAAAATGGTAATACTTGTATAATGAAATCATTTTCAGATAATGAAAATTATAAATAGCTTGGAATTCTTGAATCAGATAACATCTTACATACAAAAGTCAAAGGTCTGACTCAGGGTGAGTATATCAAGAGAGTAAGAAAAATATTGAAATCAAAACTACATGGTGGAAATACAATCAAAGCCATAAATACATGGGTCATTCCAGTAATTAGATACCCAGCTGGAATAATTGATTGGACCAAAAATGAATTAGAAATACTGGATCGGAAAACTCAAAACTTAATGAACATGCATCATGCACTCCATCCAAAAAGTGATGTTGAGAGATTGTATTTACCTCTGAAGATTGGAGGCAGAGGACTACTACAAGTACAACATGTAGTAGAGGAAGAAAAAGAAGCCTGAATGATTACGTCAACAGAAGCAGAGAAAAGCTACTTCAGGCAGTGAATAATGAAAATATCTTAAAAACAACAGAAAACAAGGCTGAATACTTAACAAGAGGAAACAGTTTGAAAGCAGATTAGACAGCTGGAAAAACAAGCCACTGCATGGACAACTTCTAAAGAATATTGATGGGAAAAGTGACAACAACTTGACTTGGGCATGGCTAAAATCGGGTTTTATCAAGAAAGAAACTGAAGGTCTGATTTTTGCTGCACAAGAACAAGCATTGCAAACAAATGTTATCAAGGCTAAAATCCAGAAAGTCAGTGATCATCCAAAGTGTTGACTTTGTCAAGAAAAAGATGAAACTGTGTCTCATCTAATATGTGAATGTAGCAAAATTGCACAGACAGATTACAAAGTTAGACATGACAGGGTTGCAAAATTGATTCACTGGTCATTATGCAGAAAGCATTATCTGCCAGCATCAAAATACTCATGGGAACACAAGGCTGAGAAAGTCATAGAAAATAATGAAGTCAAGATCTTGTGGGATTTCAGAATTCAAACCGATCAACACGTAGAACATAATACACCAGACATAACAGTCATAGTATATAGGAAAGTCTGGCTAATTGATATAGCGATCCCTGGAGATGCCAGAGTCAATGAAAACGAATTGGAAAAAATGACTAAATATAGAGACCTAGCCATAGAAGTTACCCAGTTATGGACTAAACACACAATGGTAATCCCCATTGTCATCGGGGCACTTGGAACAATGTCAAAAAATTGTATGAATCATTTTGAAAAATTGCAGCTTTCTGATATGCCACCTACAGAACTGCAGAAGACAGCCTTACTTGGGACATCATATATTTTACGTCGATTCTTGACTGATACCTAGGTCTCCGGTGGAAACTTGTATCAGTTCAACAATACCAGTCAATGATAATGCGCTGTTTATTTTGTTTGTCATAGGCTGTGATTCGTATATTTCGAATAAAAATAATAATAATAATAATAAATTACTTTGACCCAAGAGACCTTTAATCAAATTAACTGGAAACCTGCTTAATAGTGTGAAAGCTATGCATGCTGGCAGAAGAGCATGTGTATGAAGAAAGTGTGTTGTACTGAAATGGTTTTCTATTGGTGCAGAATTCAGACATGGTTGTCTAAAATCACCATGGCTGTTTATTATATTTATGGATGTGTGCATAAGCGATGCCAAAATAGACAATACTGGTTTATGTCTCGGTAGCATCCATGTGTGCAGATTACTGATTGCTGATGACACAGTCCAGTTGGAAGAGAGCAAAAGTAAATTGGGGAGTATGTTGTCCAGGATGTACAAGTTAGCATGAAATTCAAACTGAGTATAAATAAGGGAAAATGCAAAAGTTCTGGTTTTTGAGTGAGGAACTGTTAGTACTGAATATGAGATCAGTCCAAATTGCAGAGATTGACCAGGTGAATGAATTTGTATATTTACGAAACACGGTTGACAAAGAAAACAAATTAGATGGTAAAATTAGTAGGTGAATAAATTCATCTTTAAAAATCATAGCTGCCTTAGGAGGATTTCACAGACATTATGGATTTTTGAAAAGGTCCTGAATGGCTGTGTATGAAAGTGTAATTGTTCTAACTTTGATGAACTGTGAAACCTGGGTACAGCAGAAGAGACAGGATTTGTTTGTGTTGGAGAGATGTATCACTCATAGGGGGTGCCAGTAGTGGATGGAAAGACACATTTTGAACATATGAGGAATGCAGACGTGTAATATGCAAAGCAAAATGAAAATGTTGTTAGTCAGGTTGAGAAATATTTTGCAATTGTTTTGGCCATGATTAAAAGAACAAATGGTGAGATGCATACTAAGAATTTATTCAGTCCAAGTGGAGGAAAGAAGAATTGAGGAAGGCCAAGGAAATCATGGATGGATCAGATTCAAGAATGTCTGCATGAGAAAAAGACAATGAGCGTGAAGCACAAAAGGTCTTGTGTGAGACATGTGATAGATGTCAGTGAAGCTTCAGTTGTGTGCCACAATTGCTGTAAATGGTGATGTTTGATTTATGAGCAGTCAGAAAAAAATCCAGCTCCATAGGTTTTAAACTTTAATCTAGCACAGCTTAGTGATATACATGTATGTATGTAAAAATACCAAATACAGTAGTAGCAAACAGAGAACAAAAACACAGAACTGAAATAAGATAACTACCCTGAAATACTACATAACATTAGAGCTCAGATCATAGAAAACAAAATTTCAGAGAAGTGCCTACTACACTGCACATTACATTGCATACCTTGGACTTTAGGATCTTTACCAGGAACACCACCAGGCTCAATATTTTTTACTTTGGGAGGCACCTGCTGCAAGTCTTTTGGCAAATCCGGCTGCGATGTTGAAACATTAGTTTTTTTAACATCTGTTCCCATTTTACTTTCCATTTCTTTTGTTTTCCTTAAATGACGAAGTCTGAAAAACAAATTTATGGAACTTATACAGATCACAGTAATACCAGCATTATATGATGTTTGATATAACTGTTGTATCTTAATACACACTAAGATTCTTCATGAGATTAATTCTGCTGTAATTGTGACATTAATCTCAATCAAAAATCATTCATTTATCACAAGAGAATAACATCCAAGTTTTGACATTTTACTTACATTTTATCTCTAGTGATCCATCAAATCACTGGCTGTGGGCTCTTAAATATATAATCATGAATTTTCACATAATTGTCACACATTTTATGCCTAACTTTTACATGAAAGGATGATGTGACCACTATGTAAAAACTAAATTAAAAGGTGAAGTTTAAAAAATAATAATTTAAAAATTACTAATTATTAAACTGTTTTTGGTACAGTTAATCAATATCTTAAATGAATAGAAATAAACAAGAAGCATAATTATATATCAAATTGACACGTGATATTACAAAAATCTGATTTTTATTGTCATGAACAACTGACATTGCCAAGCTTTCACACACTTATGGGTGGCTTTATCAAGGCAGATTAACACAGTAAACCTATTTGGGAGAAGACATACAAGAAATATTAACAATTGAAAGGAAATACTTCGGTTGAGTTAACTTCAAATTGGATGCAAATTCGAAATTTCCACATGAAAAAACAAGCAAATATAAAAAACTTAAGACTCTAGGATATCCATCCAGAGGTAGTGCAAATCTTGCAAAACAGAATATCAGGATATTGGATATCTGATATTCTTAAGATATCCATCCAGAGGTGATGCAAATCTAACTAAACATAATCTATTCATTTGACATGGATCTTAACTAAAAAAGACATATAGAGGCTGCAGACAACTGAAAGAAGTATGGGGAGATAGATGCATGTCTGGTGTAACCTGGAAAGATAAGAAGAGGAACTTGTGGATCATGAAAATGACAGGAGTGGAAGACATCATAATTAAAGTAAAATCCCTGAAATGGCAATGGGCTGTACATATTGCTAGAATTATAGATCACTGATAGACAACTGAAATATTAGACTGGATACCAAGGAACAGAAAAAGATCCAGAAGACCATGTGGGAGATGAATGGATGAAATTCTAAAGCATGCTGGAGTGACATGGAGGAGACTGACAGACAGTTGTGGAAGAAACCTGGGAAGACCTGCATTCAGCAGTGAACTGATAACGGTTGATGATGATATGTACATGAAGTGACATATACCTTATCAATTACATTAAAAATGTTTAAAAATAAAGAGGTTACTTACTTTTCCACTTCAAGCAGTCTCTCTTTCTCTTTCAGTTTAGCTTCAAAGTCCTCACCTTTTTTGTCTATTAACTATAAAAAGAGAAAACATTACATGTAATGATTTTCAAAGATAAAATATCAGTTTTCATTTTAAAAAATCCCTGAATACTAATAATATAACTCATATCTACCTTCAAAAAATTTCTCATTCATAAAAATAAATTTAATTACATACATTAAGTTCTGCTCTGTGAGATGCAGAGTAGTTCATCAAAAAAGACAGTCTACCACATTAAAATTACTGTTATGCTTTGTACTTCAAAAATATTTAGTAGCAAAGAAGTGTGGACTGTTTTGAAATTCCCTTTTAGTTCTGCATGACTCATTTAATATTAATTACTTCAGAGAGCAACCACCACTTTATGACCTCCATATTCCATTTTTTTTCCATTGGCTTGATTGTTGCACTTGACACTATTAAAATCATTAATAAAGATGTCCTTAAAATCCTTGAAATATTATAAAACTTGTATTAAAAATTATATCCAGATCACTGATGATATCAAATAACATATTTTTTTAATTTTGTTGCACTGCCTGCTCCAGTTTTATAGTCATTTTTATTAATAATCTAAAGCAACTTATGGGAATTTACTAGGAAATTTTTACATTTATAGCAAATTTTCGGAGAAAACTCTTCTTCTTCAGGCTCTCTTGTTGTTGTCACTTTTTGCTTGTCACTATCATGGTTACGGTTTACCTTGACGGTTACGGTTAACCTTGACGGTTTAGGTTATTTTTCAACAAATCCTGCCAGATGTTAGGCAGGGAAAATCCTTTGCAGTCATTGATGATGGAATTTTGATTTTTCTCAATCTCTATTCCTTCTTTCAGTTTTCTTTTTTGGAAATTGCTTTGGAAACTGATTACTTTAAGGGAATTCCAATCCATGCTGTGCCCAGTTTCTCTAACATGCCTATCTAATCCAGTCTTGTTGGAGCAATTTTTTATAGCTGCTTTATGCTCAGCTATACGAGTTTCTAGTCTGCGACCTGTTTCACCTATGTAAGATAGTCCACAACTACAATTTACTTCATAAACTACTCCTTGCATTTTTAAAATACCTTCTTCTCTTTGAACTATTTTAGGGAAAAAATTTTTAACTTTGTTCTCTAAACTTGGAGCTAGCCTAATATTGTATTTTTTACCAATTCTCTTTTAAGCCTCAAATAAACCTTTGTGATAAGAAATTTTTCTAGTGAATTTTACTTCTTGCTTTTGTGGGTTCTTCGTACCATTAAAATTCAGAAGCTTCTCAATTTCTTCTTTAGGATAGTTATTTTCTGCAAGTATGACTTTAAGCTCTTCCTTTATGGGCTTCTTTTTTATCTGCAGTAGAAACTATTTTATTAATTTTTCTAAAAACTGACTTGCTACATTTTTCTTAATAGAAACTGGATGATACGAATTGAAATCCAGTAGTCTTTTAGTATTCATTGGTTTTTTATACCAACTAGTGAGGAATTTTTCATCTTCATAATAGATAGTAATATCTAAGAAGTTTATTCTTCTTTCTTTTTGAAGTTCAATAGTGAACTTAAGGGAATCATCTAATTCATTGAATGAGTCTAGAATTCTTTCTGGAACAATTTCTGAGCTATCTATTATAAATAAGATGTCATCCATGTATCTGCTATATAAGCAGAAGTATGTGGGTTGTACTAGTATCTTTTCTTCTAGTTTTCCCACATAATAGTTAGCTAAGAGTGGGGAGAGTGGGGAGCCCATAGCTAGCCCCGATTTTTGAATGAAAAAGTTTTCCCAAATTGAAAGTAGTTGTTCTGCAAAGAGAAAGTAAGCATTTCAAAAATTCCTACTAATATGTTTTTTTCCTTGTTGTGAAAAACTATTAGGTCTGCCAAGTCTTCCGCTATAAAGTCTATAAGTTGATCTATATTAATGTGAGTATACATAGACACTATATCTAAACTACCCATAATAGGAGAATCTAATTTAGGAAGAAGTTCTAGTTTTTCTATTAGCTGCATTGAGTTTTTAATCAAGTTAGGTGGCTCTTTTAAAAGATTCTGAAGGTGTGACTTTAAAAAATAGTTTAGATTTGAAAGAATAGAGTTTTTTGAGTCTATTATTGGTTTAATTGGTTGGTGTTCTTTATGCAGTTTGACTATTCCATATATTTGAGGTAATCTGAACTGTAATTTTGAGAATTGTTTATAGTTTTCTGGAAGCTGGTTTTTCTTTTTTTGAAGTGAAATAAGCTTCGAGACTTTTAATCAAATCTGGTAGTGGGTTTTCTTTTACTTCTTCATACATAGGTTTTTTTAGTTCTTCTTCCATCTTTTCTAGATAATCTTTCTTATCCATAATAGTAATCAACTTACTTTTGTCTGTTTTCACAGCAACTATACTTTCATTTTTTCTGAAATCTTTAAGAGCTTTTAATTGACTATTATCAAAAATTTTTTTGAGGTTTCCTTACTTGCTTCTGGAATTTTGTAAGGCTATTGTAGTAATCTTTTCTGAGGAGGTCTGCTTTAATTTGGTCCTCTTTTTCTAAAGTGCTGCAGATGCTTCCAATTCAATTACCAATTTTTCTGGATTTATTTTTTCTTTGGATAGATTGAAATTACTTCCTTTATTTATCACTTGTAATAATTCTTGGCTAACTCCATTAGCAGTGTTGTCCTTCACATGACTAAGAACTGCAGCTTTTTTGTTTTTACTTGAATAGTTTTTCTTCAAAAATTTTTCTTCTTTAAGGTTCAGCTTTTTAACAAATTTCTTATTTTTGTTTCTTACTCCGATTTTTAGCCAGTCATCCAATTCTGCTTTTACTGTATCCCTTAAGATTCCAGAAATTTTCTTTTCATTTTCTACTTTTACTTTTTTATAATAAGCAACATTTTTATATTTTGCTTCAATACTTCTTTTTAACGTTTTTTGCTCTATTTTTCTTATGAAGTTGGCTGAAAGTAAATCTTTAAATGGTTTTCTAAGTCTAAATGAATTTGGAATAAAGTTATTTACCTTGCAATTTTTCAGGAACTTGATTTGAGCTATGGATCTTTCCATCTTCAATGTAGCATGTTGAACTTTCTTTATTGTTTGCCAAGTATCTGACCCATACTCTGTTCTAATTCTTTGAATAAAGCTCATATTGAGAAATGGCTTCCAAGTTTAATTGAATTAATAATCTAAAGCAACTTATGGGAATTTACTAGGAATTTTTTTTTTTTTTATAGCAAATTTTCGGAGAAAACTCTTCTCCTTCTTCAGGCTCTCTTGTTGTTGTCACTTTTTGCTTGTCACTATCATGGTTACGGTTTACCTTGACGGTTACGGTTAACCTTGACGGTTTAGGTTATTTTTCAACAAATCCTGCCAGATGTTAGGCAGGGAAAATCCTTTGCAGTCATTGATGATGGAATTTTGATTTTTCTCAATCTCTATTCCTTCTTTCAGTTTTCTTTTTTGGAAATTGCTTTGGAAACTGATTACTTTAAGGGAATTCCAATCCATGCTGTGCCCAGTTTCTCTAACATGCCTATCTAATCCAGTCTTGTTGGAGCAATTTTTTATAGCTGCTTTATGCTCAGCTATACGAGTTTCTAGTCTGCGACCTGTTTCACCTATGTAAGATAGTCCACAACTACAATTTACTTCATAAACTACTCCTTGCATTTTTAAAATACCTTCTTCTCTTTGAACTATTTTAGGAAAAAATTTTTAACTTTGTTCTCTAAACTTGGAGCTAGCCTAATATTGTATTTTTTACTAATTCTCTTTAAAGCCTCAAATAAACCTTTGTGATAAGAAATACCCACAAAAGCAAGAAGTAAAATTCACTAGAAAAATTTCTTATCACAAAGGTTTATTTGAGGCTTTAAAGAGAATTAGTAAAAAATACAATATTAGGCTAGCTCCAAGTTTAGAGAACAAAGTTAAAAAATTTTTCCCTAAAATAGTTCAAAGAGAAGAAGGTATTTTAAAAATGCAAGGAGTAGTTTATGAAGTAAATTGTAGTTGTGGACTATCTTACATAGGTGAAACAGGTCGCAGACTAGAAACTCGTATAGCTGAGCATAAAGCAGCTATAAAAAATTGCTCCAACAAGACTGGATTAGATAGGCATGTTAGAGAAACTGAGCACAGCATGGATTGGAATTCCCTTAAAGTAATCAGTTTCCAAAGCAATTTCCAAAAAGAAAACTGAAAGAAGGAATAGAGATTGAGAAAAATCAAAATTCCATCATCAATGACTGCAAAGGATTTTCCCTGCCTAACATCTGGCAGGATTTGTTGAAAAATAACCTAAACCGTCAAGGTTAACCGTAACCGTCAAGGTAAACCGTAACCATGATAGTGACAAGCAAAAAGTGACAACAACAAGAGAGCCTGAAGAAGGAGAAGAGTTTTCTCCGAAAATTTGCTATAAATGAAAAAATTTCCTAGTAAATTCCCATAAGTTGCTTTAGATTATTAAGTCATTTTTATTTTATTTTTATTTTTTTTGAGGGGAGGGAGTCCATATTTTTTTAAACAGTTTTAATTCCTTTTTATTACAAAGGAAATATGATTATTTTATTAAGAGCAAAATTTGTAGAAATTCATAATGCACTTCTGACCTTATGACTTCATCCATTTCCAGGTGACTGGAAATGCTCTTCACAGAGCTTGTGGAGTTTCCAGTTGACTGCATGCACAAGTATCTTCCAAACAGGGTTTTGTAAGACAGCATAAAATAAATAAAGTCTTTAAATACTGCAAAAAAATTCCAAATATCTCTTGTAACGTTGTGGGAGTTTTTGCTCCAAAACTGGAAATATTGTGGAGCAATCATCCTGCCTCCTAAAATACCTCTGTTTTTGTTTTGTTAAGTTCATAATCAAGGTTATATTTAGCTGATTTAGGGTCTGTGTTTATTTCATAATGTAACAGAGCGGCTTCACTGTTGGCAATAGAAAGGAAAGTCCTGCACCAACAAGAGAAAAAGAGAAATGTGGCAAACATTCTTTCTGGAAGTCAAGTTCCAAGAATTCCTTCCACCTATCGACTGCTACCAAAATTCTCCAGGTTTCTTTTTTTTTTTTTAATTGAAAGTTTAACAACTACTGTGAGCAACTCAATGGACTATAAGCAGTCGCCCATCCCTAACTTAGTGCCACTGACTCCACAGAAGGGAGAGAGCCAGTGCCATAAGACAAATACAACATCCATGCCTCACCAGGATTTGAACCCGGACCCTTCTCAGATGAATGGCCATAAGCCAGTGCTTAGACCACTGCACCAGCTCTCCATGTTTCCATTCTTAATCTCTCTGTTACATGATAGTTCGAGAATGTCTTCTCTTTGTCCCAAGAGTGAGACGATTGGGCAACCAGGCAAGTCTAGAGTGTATACTGCAGTTCCGCAGATGTAAGCAATAGCAACTAAGACAGAGATTTTGTTTTATGAGTAGTCTTGTGTAGCTGTGTACTTAGTATTTTTATTGAAACCATGGTGTCTTTAATGTACCTAAAAATCCCAACCACCGTAACAGTACTTTCGTGCAGCTGTTGAACATTGAAAAATGGTCAATAATAAGAAAAAGACAAATCACAATTATAAGAGCCAAGTATGAACAAAGCAGAAGAGAAGGGACTGATAGTTAAAAAAAAAAATGTGCCTTTACAGTGACTGTTACGGTGGTTGGGATTTTTAGGTACATTAAAGACACCATGGTTTCAATAAAAATACTAAGTACACAGATGTCAAAATACACAAAAATGCAGATATCTATGGAATGAAGATAAATAAAAATAAGACAAAACTAATAGTAATAGGGAAGGCTCTAAAATGGGCTTTCCTTAAAATTGAAGGGGAAAACATCGAACAAGTTATATCATTTCATTATTTGGATCAAATTATTACTGAAGATGCAAGATGTGAAAAGGAAATTAGAATGTGACTGGAGATGGCAAAAATGGCTTTTCAGAGAGAATTAAAGACTATTGACAGCCAAAAATATAGCTCTAAAACTGAAGAAGAGAATTTTAAAGGCATATGTTTAGCCAGTAGTTCTCTACGGCTCCGAGACATGGACATTGACCAAGAGGGAAGTGAAAAGGCAGGAGACATTTGAGATGTGGAGCTATAAAAGAATGGAGAGAATAAGTTGGCTCGATAGAAAGGCTAATGAGGAGGTCCTGGAGAGAATGGGAAAACCCAGGAATCTGACCAACATGTTAAAGAGAAGATCAAGAGGAATGTTGTGGATAGGGCACGCATTGTGCCATGGAGGCCCGATTCTAAAAGTTTTGAAAGGGAAAATTCAAGGCAAGAGAGGAAGAGGGCAGCCAAGCAATAGTTTTGTGGCACAGTTACTCCAAGATACTAATACCAGGACATACTATGACTTGAAGAGAACGGCAGAGAACAGAGAGGAATGGAGAGACAGAGTACATCTACTAAACAACCAGTCCTTGGACTGAGTAACCAAGAAGAAAAAGAGATAGAAATGTGTTCCCTTCTGTACTGTTTGAGGGACAAAAGAAATAAACACAGCTATGACCCAGGCCAAGTAAAAGTATTAAATCATGCTCACTTGGCAAATAAAGCAGCTGGTTATTAGAGTGGTCCTTAAAATACTATGAATTTTTTTTTTTAACAATTTGTATGCTCTGACCCCCAAAAGTGTTCCTCGATGTAAAAAAACAATGTGTGTAAAATTTCTACCATTTTAATTAAAATTTAGCGGTAGCTCAATATGCTCAAAGTTTTACTTGTGGTTCTAAATATTGTACATCATGAAATTATACATCAATTAGTGCAAAAACACTGATTTATTAACTACTCTGAAAAATTCAAAACACAAATCCTTATCTAAATTAATTATGCCTATCAAAGACAACAGAACATTATTTCCACTTTAAGTAATATTCATTGTTAACACTGAGAAAATCAGTAAATCACTCAAATCAGAGTTCTTTGTAACTTGACACATCTGAGATTAAGTTGTTTTTTCTCTCCTGCAGTCGGGATTTCTACAACTTGTAATAAATATTGTTTTTGGTCTTCAATCTCCGTATTTTTTATTTTTTTATTGGAGGTTTCACGATTACCGTGAGCAACTCAATGGGCTATAAGCAGTCGCCCATCCCTAATTTAGGGCCACTAGTTCCAGGGAAGGGAGACAGCGAATGCCGTAAGAAAAACACAGCATCCATGCCTCATCGGGATTTGAACCCAGACCCATCTCAGATGAATGATCAGAAGCCATGGCTTAAACCACTGCGCCACCGGGCTGGCCATTTCAGGATCAAAATCTAAATAATCTCTTGGAATATTAAGGCAATTAAAGAAATTCGTAGTGCTTATAATCGCAAAATCTTAAATCTTCATATCACGAGAAATCTTGCCACTCAGCTTGATGTGTTTAAGAGGTTTGTCGACCCGTCCTTTTCATTAAGGGACCGAAGCATAGCTTTTTCTGGACTTGTAGACACGTTTTGATTTCCTTTTGCAATTTCTTTTCAGCTTGAGCCACTTTTCATGAAGTTTCTACAATTTCTTGATTCAATCCTGTTCATGGCAAATGGGAATTCAGGACTTTTTCCCAAAACACAGGAGTTTCTTTAACAACAGCTCTACAAATCTCATGAATTGTCTTCTTCAAGGTTTATATAGGCAAGCTTGTTTCTGGAACTGTACAGAATTTTCCAACTATATGAAATACAAATAAAAATAGACATTACCTTATTTATGTGGAGTACTTGATTGAATTTAAGTCAAATAAGACAAGAGAAGCTGAATGAAGAAGTCAGGTGCCAGGGATAATACGTTAAGTGAATATTTCAACTGACTTGAACGACCTCTAAATATAGTCAGTTCTGCCTGAAACTTTACAAAAAATATTTTTTATATAGTAAAACAACATAGGAGGTTCAGACAACAACATTTAAAAACTTCAAAAATAAGGACCACCCTACTGGTTATTTTCAACAACCTTTGGATTCACACAGCAAACAATATAAAGTTTTCTTTAAGAAAGTAGCTATCAGGGACATGACATCATAGGTGGAAAACTCCACTCATCCCCTGATGGCAAAATAGTTGAAATGGTTCTACATACATATCACTAAGCAGCAGAATGCTCAAGTGCATACATAATCAGTTGACCGTAGAAACCAGTGCCCATGCTGCTGGTTTCAATCCAGTGCCTTATCCCTTTGATCATGCTGGCAGTCTTGGCTGTTAGGCTAAGGTACCTGCCTCTTGATATACCTGATGTGTTTTTTTTTTTTTTTTTTTTTTGGAGGGGGGGGTTAGTTACTATTTAAGTATCCCAAATGGTTAATAAATATTTTCAAAACAAAAAAAGAAAAAATTATGCCAAACAACCATGGAGACATCACACAACCAACCATGCCTAATTCTTATGCTCCACTGTAATACCAACTTGATATACTATTTACTCACATCGAAGTTATATTGGCTGCATATATAAACTTTTACACTCTAGCAAATTTCTAGTTATAACAATTTTTCAAAACTTTCCACTGTTCACATGTTGTTTTTTCCACTCTGTGTATCTTAAGCCTTCTTCAAATCAACAAATGCAGCAAAAAGTAGCAAAATCAATACTTTTCAGTTAACATAAACAATATAGAAATTTCATTAATATAGCTCTTACCAGACACAAAACCACTTTGTACATTCCACACTTCTTCTGACATCGTACCCTGTAGCTTATCAGGGATCATCTTTCCACACATTTTTGTTCGTACACTCAGCAGGCCGATTCCAAAATAATTCTTGCGTTTGTAATCTTTCCCATTGAGCAAAAGAAAAAGATAGGTCTGATCCTCAGGAACAACTCTTTAATTCTCAAACACATCTAACAAATTTTAGCTAACCAATGAATAACAAACAATATCACCACCAAACTTCAACTTCTCAGCTGTTATGTCATCTACTCCAGGGACCCTATCATTTTGTAGAGATTTTATTGCTTTATGAACTTCTCTTACAATATCTGCAATGTTTATTTCTTCCTCTGTGATATCACTCCAAAAAATAGCAGCCTTCCAAAGAGCTTTTGGATTTTATTTGTATGCCAATAAATTGGATTACTAGCATAGTTTTACCATTATATCTTTGTATGATGTTGTCATGTGAAATTCATCATTTGAATGTTTACATCTT
Source organism: Macrothele yani (assembly GCA_039090855.1). Taxonomy (NCBI): domain Eukaryota; kingdom Metazoa; phylum Arthropoda; class Arachnida; order Araneae; family Macrothelidae; genus Macrothele; species Macrothele yani. The sequence continues at coordinate 156,488,030 of CM077011.1, forward strand.
ATTGAATTATCTCCAGATAAACAGTGTAAAAACTTTAATCAGTGGAGCTATAACACATTCATCAAATAATAATTTTAAAGAGAAAGAACTAAAATGCATAAATATTTTAAAAGCTTATGGATATAAACTGCATACAGTAGATAAACGGACATATAAGGTGAAAATAAAAATAATATACAACATACTGGGTCATTTCCATTCATAAGGAATTTAACAAATGAAATCAACAAAATTAGTAAAAAATATAAGTTGCAATTTGAACATCATATCAACTCTGTTAAAAGTATTTTGATGAAAAATAGAGAGAAAAAAAAAGATTTTAGATTCTGCAGGAGTATACTAAATCCCAATTAGTAGTAATGCTGAGATGTCATATATAGGCAGCACTAAAAATAAACTGAAACATAGATTTAACAAGCATATTAAAAACTGGCAAAAAGTACAGATGGAAATTGGAAATTTTTCCTATATTGCTTTACTTTATACAGGGTGATTCAGAACTCATGGGACAAACTTTAAGGGGTAGTAGAGCACACTACAACAAACATTTTTTTATATAGGAATGTATGGGCGCAAGTGACGCGTTGAGGCACAAACACAAGAAATAGACATCAAAGGAAACATAAATTGTGTACTTACAGCATCGTTGACAAGTGTTTCTTTACAGCAATGTTTACAATAATTGCTCAAAATTGTGTCCACCAACAGTAATATGTGCATGGCAGCGTCGACGGAGTGATTGCTGTACAGTTTCAAAGATACCAGGTATTTCTCGCACACATGCAGCTGCAATGGATATTCGAGCGATGAGGTCCTCAACAGAGTCAACTGGAGTCTCGTAAACAAGGGCCTTCAGATATCCCCATAAGAAGTAATCAAGGCTCGATAAATCGGGCAATCAGGGTGGCCAACAGACTGGTCCACCACGGCCAATCCATCGCGCTCCAAAAGTGGCATCCAGGTAATTGCGCACATTAATGCTGAAATGGGCTGGCGCCCCATCATGCTGAAACCACAGTCCTTGTCGGACGGCCAGTGGTACATCTTGAAGCAATTCTGGTAAAACCTCTTCCAGAAAAACACGATAACATCTGCCATCGAGTCTGCCATCGAGTCGTGTTGGTAGTAGATATGAGCCAAGCAGATGCATAATGTGCAAGCCACTTACTGCCCTCTACCGGCAACAGTACACATCAATCACTCCGTCGACGCTGCCACGTATGTATTACTGTTGGTGGACGCAATTTTGAGCAATTATTGTAAACATTGCTGTAAAGAAGCACTTGTCAACGATGCTGTAAGTACACAATTTATGTTTCCTTTCATGTCTATTTCTTGTGTTTGTGCCTCAACACGTCACTTGTGCCCATACATTATTCCTATACAAAAAAGGTTTGTTGAAATGTGCTCTACCACCCCTTAAAGTTTGTCCCATGAGTTCTGAATCACCCTGTATATATAAAGTTTCTCACTATGATGAAATTTTAAATTATTATTATCATTCATCACTGGCAGCAGTTCCTATAGGCACATTCTTGCTGAAATGTTGTGAAGAAAATTTATATGTCTTCCTCATTTTTTTCAATTTTTGTTAAAAGAAGAGAAAAATTTTGAAGCTACTGTCCAAAAAGACTTTTGATTACAGGAAGTATAACTTTTTATCCATTAGATATAATAATGAATGCTAGTTAAGACACATACAGTGGTGTGCAAAAGTATTGCATCATCTGCAAAAACTGTGAATTTTAAAGTTTAACTCTTTTTTTTAACTAACTAATTTTCACAGTTATTTCATTGTTTATAAAGTCATTTGATGAAAAAGTTCACGTCGATTTCAAAAATACCTTAGTTTTTCCTATAGCTACTTCTGTTATTAAGATATGACATAAAATATGGGGTTTGACAAACACATTGAAATTAACATTAACTGCATATTAGTTGTTACAGCCAATCATAGGCATTCTTTTACCTGATTGGCTGCTTCTTAATGCTATCCTAATCCTACTCCAGCCTTTATAAGGGTTGAGCTACTAGTGCATTGTAGTGGCCACTTCTTGTTATTTGTGTACATTCTCAATAATGGTTAAAACTGCAGAATTGTCCACAGCGGACAGAGTAAAAATAGTAGATCTGCATGAAGAGGGGTATTCTTCAAGGTAAATCTCTGAAAGAGTGAGCTGTAATCAATCTACAGTTATTAGGCTACTGAAGGAAGTAAAAGACACTGGTGATGATATTAAAAATATGTGTCGCAGTGGAATGTTCAGATCCACTACAACCAGGCAGGACAGAGTGCTCAGAAAGCTAAGCTTGGCAGACAGGATGCTCAATTCACCTGAATTGCTTCAAAGATGGTCTGAAGTGACTGATGTTACTGTTAGTATATCTACTGTTAGGAGGAGGCTGCTTCACTATGACTCATGTGGCCGCAATGACAAGCATAAACCACTGTTAACTGCAAATCAAAGACAGCATGGACTTCAGTGGGCAAAACAGCATGTCTCGTGGACAACCAAGCAATGGGAAAATGTTCTTTTCAGTGATGAATCAGAACTTTGCCTTAATGGGAATCAGAGTAGTGCTTGTGTAAGGAGATTCAAGCATGAAGAATTCCATCCAAGTTGCTTAGTGTCTACTGTTTAGCATCCGCTGAAAGCCATGGTTTGGAACTGCATGCATGCACATGGCGTTGGGAACCTCCATATTGTTGATGGTACAGTAAATGCCCAGAAATACATCTGGATATCAGAAAACAATATTCTACCATCATCTAGAAGACTTTATGATGGCAGTTTTATTTTTCAAGATGACAATGCTCCCTGCCATTGTGCTAAAGTAGTGAAAAAGTGGTTTCAGGAAAAAAAATATTCAGCATTTTCATTCGCCACCAGTCACAGACTTAAACCCGGTCAAAAATTTGTGGTTCAAAGTGCTGTACGAACTATTAAAAAAAAAAAAAAACCAACAACCAAAATTCAACTCATTGAAGATGTGATTCAAATTTTGAATCGTTTCGTACGATCCAATCTTTTGCAAATCCTTGTTCACAGTATGCCATAAAATGCAAAGCTGTGATTAAAGCTAAAGATTGGGCAACCAAATACTAGGTACATTTTATAATTCTGCTTCATTATATTTCTGTATATAAATGTTATTTCACTCCTTATGAATCACAAAAATGATTTATTGCTGTAAACCTAAGTACTGGGTAAATGATCCTTTTCATAATAACTTTGATTTGGTCCTGATTTTTGTAATGTATCTTAAGAACAAAAGTAGCTACAGGAAAAACTAAGACATTCTTGAAATTTCCATTAAATTTCACATCTAATTGACATATAAGTGATGAAATAACTATGAAAATTAGTTAGTTAAAGAAAAAGAGTTAAACTTAAAAATTCACAGTTTTTGCAGGCGATGCAACACTTTTGCACACCACTGTAGATCCCTCACCCAATACTTTTTTAAAGAATTGCTGCCATTGGTCAATTACCACTTTTTCTACATACTGCTACTGCCACTCACACTTACTGCTAGAAAAACATATGAAACAAACATTGGTGGTTTAAAGAGTTTTTACTGAATTTATCCAATTTATATGGCAGATACAAATCTGAAATAATAATTCAGCAGAAAAATATAATTCATGTTTTCTCAAGCATTAGAATGTATCTGCATTTAATACACCTAAAATAGAGTATAATAAATGATATCCTCACCTTTTTCATTTTCTCATTATCTTCTTTAATAGCCAAAATCTGTTTATCTCTCTCCTGCATGTTGCCATCTAATAATTTTATGTGCTCCATGAGTTCTTCTTCCCGCTTTTGAAGCTCCAAACGTTTAGTTTCTTCAATCTCGTACTCCTTCCTGAGACGAAACTGGATGAAATTACGCTCCCTTTCTGCAATCTCTTTTTCTGATGCCAAATCATCCTCTGTTTTTATTTGGTCACTTACAGTTGATTTTGAGGCATCATAAGTTTCTGTTTCAGATTTTGAAGTCCGACAGGGTTTTAATGAGCGGTTTATCACTGGAATATTTTTTACATTCTGTTTAGAAATACTGTTGCTTGTTGGCATGAGTCTTTGAGAATCATTAATAGTTTCCTTATTTGATAAAGCACTGAATTTTGAAATTAAACTATCCTGCACATCAGTCTGCAACTTGTTTTTATGATCATCAAGAAATGGTTCAGGCACATTTTTAGAAACTGTAGATATATCAGTGAACAGGCCATTTGTTATTTTATCAGGAAGTAGCTTATCCACTGGATAGGTACAATTCGAATTTTCTTCTCTGCTGCCATTGGCAGTTTTGGGTGGCTCATCATCATCTAAATTAGGGTATGAAATACCTAAAAAGAGATTCATAAAAATACCACTCTTGTAAAATACATAAACTTGATGCAAAATCAAAACAAAACAATAAACACAGGCAGAATTGCATTGATACCTAACTGTAGTTAAAAAACACAGGGTGTCATACCACAAACTGCCTACTTAAAAAAATTAATGAGTACAAGGTATTATTTTTTTCTGTTGCTGTTGTTTGTTTTGAAGTTTAACAACCACTACAGAGGATAAACTTTATTCTGAGGTCACTCACCTTATTTCCTAATATCTTTCAGGAAATTTTCTTCTCATGCATACATTTCCAACACATAATTTTATTTGCCACTGTGTGGTTCAAGGCTTAAGTACCCTCCTTTAAACTTATGAAAACTCTTGATTCTTTTTTTTTCTTTTTCCCAGTAACTATGTCTATGACAATTCAAATGTGCCAACATCATTACAACAACATTACTCCTTAAAAACTCATATCTACAATAATTAAAAAAGCAATCCAATTTAAAAACCTACTAGACGAAACCCGAGAATAGACGGTTTTTTTTTTTTTTTTTTTTTTTTAAAGAATAAACTCATATGAAACAACAAATGTAAACTTTATTAGATTGACAAATTCATTCAACCACTTCAATGAAGACAATAGTCCAGGTTCATGATTTTTTTTTTTTTTTGGCTAAATGTTTAACGCCTGCCGTGAGCAGCTCAAAGGGCTATATGCAGTCGCCTGTCCCTGATTTAGGGTCACTGGCTCCAGGTAAGGGAGAGAGCCAGTGCCATAAAACAAACACAACAACTATGCCTCACTGGGATTCGAACCTGGACTCTTCACGAACGAATCATCATAAGCTAGCGCTTAGACCACTGCGCAACCGAGGCGGCCAGGTTCGAGATGAGCATCACGACTGCACTCTTTTTCAGTCGTAAAATGTGAGGCAGAAGTCCACTCATCTCGATCGTATGTAAAAATTCAACTGGATAGCGCACTCTTTTACTCTCATCTTCAGTCACAACTGTGTTTGTAAATGTTGTTGGAATGAGATTCGCGTTGTGAGCACTGTTCACCCGTTAAAATCAAAGGTTAGTTTTTTTTTTTTTTTTTTTTTTTTTTTAAAGAATAAACTCATATGAAACAACAAATCGAAAATTTATTTGATCAACAAAGTTGTTCAACCACCTCAATAAAGACAATAGTCCAGGTTCGTGATTTTTTTTTTGACCGAAGATTTAACCACCCCCGTGAGCAACTCAATGGGCTATACTATAAGCAGTCACCCATAATATTTTCACTAACTAACAATGGTCAACAGAATGTTTATTTACATCTTTACATAATGGGAAACATCTTACCTACGTGAATAAACTGGATTGAATGAATATTAAATTGTATATATGCATCACACAGTCTAACTGCATAACGCAATCAGGTCTTCGAGAGTGTTCACTGTTCTGATGAGAAGAACTTTGATACCAATTCATGCTAGCATTGTTTTGCGCAACGGTTGGCTCAGAAAAGAGACTTCAGACTATCTCAGTCCCTCCATGCTTCCGCCTTCAACAGCGCGTGAGTCAACCACAGGCGATAGAATGTCAATCGCACGCTTCTCCCATAGACTTTACATGGGAACTTTGCCGCCCCACAATGCTCGAACCGTTGCCCCAATCTCATTTTTCTCTTCGACTGGCACATCTATATAGTAAGACCTTTATTTTGATGCCTCGACCATATCTTTACATTCAGACGTTCTCTCAAAATATGACTCACATTAAAAAATCTTATAGAATTAATATATAGATAATACACACTTGCTAAAATTTCAAAGTTTAAAATTCTTTATCCATAATTATTTGAAAATAAAAACCCTTAATTATCGAACAAACAAACCTGAACACAACATAAAATATGATCATGAAGCATATTGGACCCCTTCCCACACAGCAACAACATTCTTTCCAAGTAGTTTCTGCCTCCGCCGAGGCCATTATCAAGGAGTGCTCGCAACACCAAGTGAATGTTCTGGTTCTCATATGGCATCATCTTCTCTCATTCTTCACAGATCAGCCGCCATAGTGGCGCCATCTGTCAGATGACCAAACTCCACTCCATTTCTTTCGGTATCTACAATATCAGTTTAATGGACTACATTGTTAATTTTATGATATTGATCTTCTTGTAATGTGTCATACTAATTTTATTTCTTTACTTCATTCCCCCTACCCCTTTCAACTCCTCTTCCTTTTGGTTCTCTATTCTAATTAAATCTTTCCAGTATATGTTTAAACTATTAGGAACATTAAAGTTGCACAACCTGTGTCTGTTTTTCTCAATTAATACTGTTTCCGCTAGTCTTAAAAGCCTTTCAGTATGACAGTTTTTGATAATTTTTATTTCATCAAACTTTGGGTATTGTTTTTGTTCTACACAGTATTGGACCAATGCAGTTTTTGCTTCTTTTTTTTGCTTCTTTTTTTTGCCAACTTCTTAGTTGTTGTTGTAGTGATGTTATAGTTTATTTTTAGTGCTTCCTATATACGATACCACAGGGCTTTTACTTATAGGAATTTTGTAAACTCCAGTTCTATCTAAGCATTTCTTATTTTCTTTTGTATTGAGTACGACATATTTAATGGTGTGAACTTTATTGCCCAATTGTAAGTTATACTTATTACACAATTTATTAATTTCAGCTGAAATTCCCCTTATGTATGGAAAAGACCTGATGTATTTAATCTGCTTATTATTATTTATTCTTATGTTATATATATTAATATAATTGTTCTGTACTTCATTAATCCATTTTTTTATACTGGGAAAAAAGAAAAAACATCGGAGTTTTCATGAGTCTAAAGAAGGGTACTTAATAGGCCGTAGCGTAAAAAAATAAATTTCGAATTTCGATATGCCCTAGTGCAGAAAAGTTGTGTATTGCTACATAAATCATGTGCAACACATTTAGCAAAATTCAAATAATATTTTACGGTTCCACTTTACCTCCAAAATTTAGATATTTGGGTAAAATCGTCACAACATTTTCAGGGGGAAATCAGCAAAGAGCTGGAGAGGTGCGAAAATCTATCGGTTTTGAAATTTGAAGCAATTGAAGCGGGTTTTTCTGAACATGATGAAAAAATTGCAAGGAATCTTACCATGTCTTAGAAATACCTATGGGACATTAGCCATGCTGTGACAAAGCATACCTGGCCATCAAGCCTGGCACATAAGCACTGGAAAAATGAGCCATGCACGGTGGCAAACGATGGCTATTCATATTTTGCGCCCTTATATTAGTACTTTGCAGCCTTCCGATTAACTTAAAATTCTGGCAGAATTCATTGCGAGGTTTATGCGCTCATGTGGTTCACTTATAAGATCACACACTCATTGCTATTATGGAGCATGGAATCTGTGGAAGGCCATCCATACATACAGATATCTCACCCAGGATTTGAAGAGCGTTCTGGACCACGTAATCCAAAGGAATGGCTATTTTGCCCATCCAGAATCAATACTTCTGGCTTCGATTACAGACGAGAGGAAACATCAGAGAACTTGGCTTCCGCGGGAACCTTAGAGCAAGGACACAAAACTGTGATGCAATCTGTGTATTTGAAATTCCTCAGTTCAACTTCCAGGGGGAGGATTATTTTGACCTAATTGACTGGCAATCGTGCATCTTAAGCGAACCCCCATTGACTGCTCATTTAACCGACGATGAAATAATTAACCTATGCAACAGTGACTGTAAGGAAATTGTTAAGCGATTGGGCACGTAAAACTTTCCTTGTCACAATCAGGGAGTTTGGTGATGCATTAAGTTGACAACAGAAGCATCTGCTGCTCTTTGCGAAGAACAAAGGGATAGATTTATTAGAGTACGGTTGGAAGCACGACAAATAATGCCAGCCTTCGAAAGTAAATCAGATTTCCGGGTAAAAATTAATAAAGAACAGCAAATTGAAGATTAAAGAAGAAGAACAGAAAATTGATTTGCCCTAATGGAGGGGTGGTTGGGTTGGGCACGGGTGGAACTCACTGTGTTGCCACCTCCTCATGATGAGTTCTGGGATTTTTCTGAAACATGAAAAATGTGAAGAGCTGCACCGTGTGCAGTGTGCACATTTGCACAATACATTGTGCTTTCAGCGCAGTAGTGCATGCACTAACACAACTAGGAAACAAATCACATGATGAACACTAGGTGTCAAAGTATTGCAATTTTGCTTAAACATGGAGTATTGTTGCATTAAATTGGAACCATAAGATATTAGTTGCCTTGACTGAAAAATTGTGCACATCTTTTAGATACCAACAGATAGTTTTTACGCACTAGGGAAAGTCTGTAATGAACACTGTTCTTTTCTCACAACAAACATGAAAATGTGACGATTTTACCCAAACATCGAAATTTTGGAGGTAAAGTGGAACCGTAAGATATTATTTGAATTTCGCTAAGTTTGTTGCACATGATTAACGTAGCAATACACAACTTTTCTGCACTACGGCATATCGAAATTAGAATTTATTTATTTTTTACGCTCCGGCCTTGTACTTAAGCCTCAAACTATGCAGTGGCAAATGAAATTATGTGTTGGAAATGTATGCATGAGAAGAAAACCTCCTGAAAGATATTGGGAAATAAGGTGAATAAGCTCAGAATATAGTTTATTTCTAAACATCATGTTAATAGTAAAGCAGCTAAATGGCATTTTGACATTAGCAAAGCTGTACGGATACATAACACTACAGAGGACGTAAACACATTTTTAGAACATTTTTGATAAGAAATTATAGAAAATAAAAGAAGTTCAAAGAATTAAAACCGGCAACAGCATGTCAGATTAACACGAAAGAAACATCTGCTGCAGTTAAATAACGTCTGTTAAGAAAATGGCTCTTGTAAACAAGCTGTGGACAGAAGGTTATGTTTTTGCTCTTTACGAAGAGAAATATTTGTATTCTGCAATTAAAAAATTCTATAAAATTCATGGAATTAGCCTTTCTAAATCTAAAATAAACAATTCTATTAATAATAGAGGAGAAAATAATCATGCATTGTTTTTAACAGGGAAAAGAACCAGGGTTTGCTAAGGTGGGCCCAGCTTGAAAAAAACCCACTGGGTTTTTTCGGGCTGGGCCCAGTTAAAAACCCACTGGGTTTTTTCGGGCTGGGCCCAGTTAAAAACCCACCTGGGTTTTTTCGGGTTGGACCCAGTTAAAAACCCACCTGAGTTTTTCAGAAATCAGATTCTATTTTGCTTCTACAATATTCTAAATTTACTCAACACCAAATATAGTATTTTCTTTTACAATTAATAACAATAGGAATGATGATTAGGTTCTCTTTTTTACCTTCTTCTCAAAGGTGATGGTTTGCCAATTTTGTTATTTAGCAAAACAAAACAAACCTTTCAGATCAGCTGACAAAGCAACTGATCTGAAATAAAATTAAACCAATAATCCTGAAAATAATAAATGGCTGCATATATTTGGTTGTCGGAAAAGTCATGACGTATTTTAGCCATGTTTTGCAAAGGTCACTTATTGATAGAAAGAACAAAGAGCAATCAATGATATAATGCCTGTTTTGTTCGATAACATTTTGCCATCTTTCAGTGAGCTGCAGAATGCCTCGTTCATAGAAGGATCTGTCTTTTGTGCCAAAAAACTGTACAAGGTGTTGATTTACAGCCTCATCTAAATTGAACGTTATACCACACAAGGACTGTTGAAGAGAGCGAAACAAGTGGAAGTCTGACGGCGCAAGGTTAGGCGAGTATGCTGGGTGTGGCAACACATCCCACTTAAGCTCCAATAATTTTTAGCGGGTGATCAAACTTGTGTGTGGTCTTGCGTTGCCGTGATGGAACACAACGCCTTTACGATGAACGAGCTCTGGACGTTTCTGGATGATGGATTTGTTCAAACTGTCCAATTGCCGACAGTACACATTCGAATTGATTGTTTGGTTCTGTGGTAGAAGCACGAACATACCACCACACTGAGACCGGGACCTTTCGCTGATGTCTGCTTTGGATGTCGTTTGAGGCGAAGCAGCACGTCGGGACCAAGACCGTTTGCGCAGCACATTGTTGTACACAATCCACTTTTCATCACCAGTTATCAGTCGCTTCAAAAAGGGAACATTTTCCTCACGTTTAATGAGCATATCGCAGATGTTTATATGCACCGTCAATTGAGCTTCTTTGAGTTCATGAGGAACCCACACATCGAGCTTGCTTACGTATCCCAGCTTCTTCAGGGGGTCCTGAACTCTTGAATGATGGATGTGCAATGTGTTTGCAATCTCTCATGCCGTGTAACGTGGGTTTGACTCTATCAATGCCCTCGGTGGGCCTCCCCGACTGAGGAGCATCGTTGAGGTCAAAATCACCAGCCCGGAATTTTGAAAACCACCGCTGGCACCGACGTTCTTGTACACGCAACTTTTCACAAGCTTGACGCGCGTTCTTCCCTTTATGGAAGTAAAATATGGCGAAAATGCACAGTTTGGTCTTCCATCTTCAACTTTATGTCAAATCGCTCACTGTTCCTTTTAGACTGCAGCTAGAACTGGCACCTGTCGAATGCCATACCGATAACAGAGCTGCGCATGCCTCTAGTACTTCAAAAACCGCCTAACCACCATCAAGTGCCAAAATACGTCATGCCTTTTCCGACAACCCAATAAATAGATTTCCACCCATAAAGAATAACTATAGAATAGACCAACATTATCTATTCACAGGCTAATATAGAAAAAAAAAGAGAGAGAGACAAAGAATATAACATACTTAGCTAACTAAAATATTATCTTTAAATGAAATTTGCTTCAGATGTTATTTGTGTGTGGCATGTAAACTGCAATGGTTTTTGACTGTTTACAAAGATTGCCTAAAAATTAAACAATGGTACTGATAATAAAGTATTTGTGCTTAGTTTTTTTTACTAGAACCTCAAAAGCAGGCTGAAATTAATTATCATAGTTTTGTGATCCACACAATTTTCAAATCTTTTCAAACCGCCGAATTTTTCTGTGAAACAGCCACATTTAAAATAATGTAATCTCAGGGGTTTTAGTCAGAAACAAATTACCAATCTAAAGGGAATTTTGAAAATGAAACCAAATGCACACATTCATGTGCATTTGGGTTCATAATGAACCCACACATACACACATTTGCGTGTGCATGTGGGTTCATTTGTGAGGCGTTGGTATTGATTTATTGGTTTTCTCACCAATCAATCAATCAAAGACTTGTAAAACAATATTAATAATGAATTTCCTGGTCACAGAGGCATCACATGATTTATAGGGTTTTTTTTTCTTACACTATAATTTGTGAAAATAATAGGTGTAATCAATTGTTGGCTATTTTCAAATTTGGGAGATGAGTAGATGAAATTGGTAACACAATAAGAAATATTATTTGGAGAGACATCAAAAAAGGAAATTTCTTCAGCAATACTTTATTGTTTGTGTTGTTTGCGATTGTAGAATTGACAACCTGAAAGTGTTAAAAGGTGTTATTGTCACATGTGCAAGAAATATGTATCACAAAAATTAAAGTGGCCTTGTACTCGTTCTGGCAGTGATCTCAAGACACACCAATTATGCCTCAATAAGAACCGAGTTTGTTTCCACCCTCAGGCTAGGCTGATATGAAATTTAGGTTAGAGTCCAACTAATTTTAATAGAAAATATCAGCCCTTTGCTGGTAAATCACAAAAGGTGGTGTATCTTTTTCTTTTATATTTTCAGACTAGCTTGAATACAGCTTAGTGCACAAATTATATTCAAAAATTATTTCCAAACATCAATATTTTGGCTTTTCTCAAAAGCACTATGAATATCAGTGGTGGTATGTAAAACATTACGCAAATATACAAGCTGCCAAAATAATATCAACAAAATTTCTTAGGCGTCACTGAAATCATAATTGAGCAGAACAAACTTTTTCTATACAAGCAAAAGCTAAAAATCAGGATATCAAGAACACTTATTTCACTACTTCAACATCTTTGGCAAAATTAGGATATAAGGCCAAGTCAGTAAAAAAACATTTCTATGTACCAACTCGCCGTAACTAACCATTTCAAAAGGTACTGGGATTCAAACACAAAGTAACTTCCATTAATACATAGTGGTGCTATCCAATCACTCCCTACTTCTTGGTTAAATTTGTACAAACATTTTACTTTTATATATACATCACGATTCAACACTTAAATATACATCATTTATATTGCACACTGTATATGACTTCAGCCCTGCTGGCTTGCACAATTATTTAGGAAAAAAAGAGAGAAAGGAAGGAGTTTCAGGACTCCCCCTCCCCTCCTTTTTTTCTTAACTCCCAAAATTTGAATTTATAGATTCCCCTCTTTTCTTACACAACCCAAAAGATAAAAATATTGATGTTCATAATGGTCAACTAAAGCTTCCCTAAAAAAAAAAAAAAAAAAAAGAATTTGTTATTTTACTGATACATGACATAGCTAATCAAACAAAAACAAAAAAATTACTTCCTCCTTTGACTCTCCCCGTAAACTCCCCACTGCAGACTTGTTCCACTCCCTTGCTTACTTTACAAAAAAATTGAGTGCCAATTCACAAAACAAAAATTTACATTGCAAAAAAATTTTGTTGCCAGAGGTTTATGCACTAATATATTTATATGTAATTTATTCCTTTCTTTTTCCTTTACCACATCCAAACAATGGCATAGTTCAATTCCAGTAGGAGGATTTTTGTTCTTGGACTATCTCCAGAAAAAAAAAATTCCCTCTTTCATTTTTTTTTTTTTTTTCTTTGACCATCAGCTGACGCCACTCGGCATTCTGTTTTACAACCAAAAGAAATTTTACATTACCTTGGCCGACTGGCAGTGGTGCGTGTGAAGGAAATGAAGTCCTTTCAGTGGTGTGCACGAAGGAAATACAGTTCCTTTGAAGCTTCCAGTTCCAGTTTAGCATCAAGACAGCTGACTGGCCCAGATATTCTTCAACCAAGGTAGGCGATCCAAAAGGCTATGTGTGGAAGTATCAATATGGGGGGGGGGGACTCTCGAGCAAGAGTCAAGCTTGCTGCAGAATTTAGCGGGCGAGGATTGGGATGGATATGATGCGAGCTCTTAACATTCGCTGCGTCCTGGAGAAAAGCTGCATTCCCGCCACTTCAACTTGTAGTTGACCCAGGTGGAGTCGGACCATGGATTTAACTGCATCATTTTTTTTTTTTTTTTTTCAGCTCTGAATTTGGGATGCGGTGCAGTAGATGACGAGAGTGAGAGTGAGTGAAACTTTTTCTCCGAGAGACCCCCTCAACTGGTGACCCACACTTTGATTGGCTGATGGGATCCCAGAGACAGCGCGACAGACCAATAGAAAGATTACACAACTTGTGCTCGATCTCGCGCCATAATTTTCTGGGAACTTCACCAAGGTCAGCAAAATACGTTGGCATGACCTTTCTACTCAATGTAACCTCCGCTGGTCGAAATTGCTCTAAAATTAGAATTCTTGGAACCAGAGCTTTCTCTCCAGAAACATTTTCCCTAGTGAAGAAAGTAAAAATAAAAAAAATAAAAATAGTGTGTTACTTAACAATGAACTTTTTCTTCCTTTTTGAACCTTCAGCTTGGCTTGTCTTATAAACTTTACTGATTTTAGAGCATATATATACACAGGAAGATAGATAAAAATATCATCTTACAAAACCAGCATTTCAAGTAAAAATGAATCTGAACAGAGACAAAAAAAAGTATTATAAAATCATTTGCTTTTTCTTTTTTTATTTTGAAGTTGTTGCTTTACTGCTGAAAAAGTTTATTGCACGGTTCACACTTTTAGCTTTAATTTTACGCACTCATATGTACAAATGAAAATCGCTTATCCTTATCTCATACGCAGAGCTCATTTTGCGTGGTGTACAAAAAGGAAAAAGAAAAATATACAAAGGTATGCATACAAATACTACCACGCCGCCCCGGTGGCGCAGTGGTCTAAGCGATGGCCTCTGATCATTCGTCCGAACGGGGTCCGGGTTTGAATCCCGGTGAGGCATGGATGTTGTGTTTGTCTTACGGCACTGGCTCTCTCCCTTCCCTGGAACCAGTGACCCTAAATTAGGGACGGGCGACTGCTTATAGCCCATTGAGTTGCTCACAGTGGTCGTTAAACCTCCAATAAAAAATAAAAAAATACTACCACTGAACAAGATTGATAACAAATGTGAAGAGAAAAAAAAAAATTTCTCAATCAGAACCGCAACTCTGAAACCTTTATCGGAGCATTCTTCCCTGAATGAAACAAATGAACAAACATTACTCCTCACTAGGATTGACAACATTTAAAACAATATGCAAGGAATCACATCGAAAGCTTTAATCTCAGCACATCCAAAAAAATGTTCGATCCCAGAACAATAAACCAAAGAACATACACGTACATGTCATTCACACACTTTACTCAACATACATACACATGGCAAAAATATTCTAGCACTCAAAAAGGAATTGAGGAAAGGATAGGGAAAAAAAGAGAATTTGAAAATTGAATGGAAATTAAAGAATTTCATAACTTTTTTCTTGACTTCCCAGTAAAATGAACTGAAAACTTCAGAAGATATAGAAAATTGATTCAAGTTCCTTACTAAAATTTTCGGGGACTGATGGTAAAAAAAAAAAAAAAAAAAAAGAACTGTGCATCATTCTTTTCCTTTTTTTTCTTTCATCTTGTCTCGAAGGGAATCAAGATGGGTGATGGGAGCCTATTTTCCTTTCCGAAAATGAGATGGCCAGTCTCTTTTTCAGAAGCTGGAAAATGGCGACACATCAGTATGTGCTTTACGAATAGCTGAGAGACACAGGTTTGATAGTATTCGGTGGTGTAGATACCGGTTAGACGTTGTGTTTTACATTTTTATTTCAAAAAACTCTTTTAACTTGTCCTTGATATTTCATATTTGAAGTAAAATCATCTGATGTTAGTTTCTTGTGTTCAGAGATTTTTTCGTGGTGTTGACACAAGTCTGCGATTCTTTTAACTTCTTATTCTAAAATTTTTTAACACTTCATTGATTTTAACTATGTAATACAAAATAAGACTTGAGAGTAGAGACCATTTTAAACATAATAATATTATTGAATTGGAATACTTGTACATCATTGGCATTATGATTACCAGGCATAAAAACAACACGAGACAACACCGATACTGGAAATGCATAATGGAAGAAAAGCAACCACCGAAAAAAAGGGGGTAAGAACTTATATACTACGTATTATTGTTGTTCTTTGTCATCAGTATATAGAACCAGCCAATGACTCGTAGATGGACACAGCAGATGAGCACAGCCGCACCATAATGAGGGTTAGTTAGTACATGTTGAACAGAAGATAAAGACCTAGCGATAAATTCACTGTTATGCTTGAATGCCTAATTTTATTTTTTCTGAAAGCTGAGATTCAGTTTCTTCTGCAGTATTTACAGTTTTCCACCAATGGTTTTTGCTGAAGGTGGTTGATAACCAGGTCTCAGTGTTTCGATCATAATTTTAAACTGATCCAATTCTGCAGCATTGAATGGTATGTTACCAGAACAAAACAATTGGCCACTGTTTTATCAAGAGATTCCTTTTGCCCTTTTGTGGTTTTAAAGCAGATTTTACTCACTGATTGTTGCCTTTTTGTTTTTACAACAGTAACGGGTGATGCCATTTTAAGCAATGAGGAAGTGCTCATACTAGAAGTACCTAGACCAGGGATGGAAGAGCATCTGCCTTAATCACTGCTTTGAGAAACTGTTGAAGGTAACACACGTTCACAATGAACAGATTCAACTTCATCATTTAGAAATTATGTATATAATTCTTTGATCAGAACAGTTCCTTAAATGGGACTTAATACACTATTTTGCAACTAATTGTACAATTGCAGTGTTTCCATTTAGACTTTCCATCACTTTTTAACACCTCATTCCATTCACTTGCTGATTTTCTGCCACTTCCCAACACCTTCGGCATGTTTCTTGCTCATAAACAGACTAACAAAAAAAAAAAAAAAATGCCTTATACCAGTGGTTCCCAAAGTGTGTGCCGTGGATTCCTCACAGAGGCACGGCGAAATATTACATAAAAAAAATTCATAATTTTATTTACACTTTCAATTCAATGTGATAGGACGCGAAATTTGTCTTGTGTCTGGCACTCTTTGGCTAAACATGGCCCTTGCGCCATAAAAATTAACCAACCAACCGACATTGCGACATCTAGCAGACCTGGTGCAAACCAGTAACTCAGTAATAACTGTTTGTAGAAGCCTCTACAAATGATTACTAGATAGCACTCTACAATAATGTTACAAGCGTGAGCTCCCTCCCCCCTCTCCCGCACGATTGCCAACCGACGACGCACAAGTGTGATCCATGCGGCTGCTACCGGAAGTAACCTGAGCTTTCGCCCCAGCCTCCATGCTTCTGATAAACATTTCTCCCTCATTCTCCGAGTGTCTCGAAATGAGACACTCAGTCCAGATTTTTTGAGAAAGTCACTAGATCCTTTAAATATGCTGATTCGTTGTCATTTGTGACTCATTTGGCAGTTAGCAGAATGTTATGTTGTTGCTCTGTCACTGAGTTTCAGCGTTTGTAAGCTTTCGGCATATCAACTGAATATTGTTGTGATTAAGTGAAGTTTTTGAAGTTTTTCTTCTCGTGTGTATTTTTAAAAATGGATCGGTTTTTACTAAACAGTAATAAGCGTTGTGAAAGTGAAAATAAAGAGGGCACACCATCAAACAGTGGCAAGAGTATGAAGAAGTGTAAATATCAAAACTATGATGACAGTTATTTGGACTTTGGTTTTAAGTTGAAAGAAGTCAATGGTGAAAAGAGGCAGCAGTGTGTACTGTGTAAGAAAGTTCTGGCACCAGAATGCATGCTAACAAATAAGTTGAAACATCATTTAGAAACCAATCATCCCAGCATGTTTAGTAAATCTCGTGATTGATTTACGAGAAAGTTAAAAGGGTTAATTCAACAAAAAGGTAGTTTTTATAAGCAGGCATCAATACCAAGCAATGCTTTGCTAGCATCTTACAAGGTGACACATAGAATCGCAAAATGTAAAAAGCCTCATACCATCGCAGAAGAACTCATTCTACCGGCTGCTGTAGATATGATGAATATTATGATAGGAGAGTCTGCTGGGAAGCTGCTTTTAAATGTGCCTTTGTCCAATAACACCATCAGTTGCAGAATACAGCACATAGCGGAGGACCTCAATGATCAATTAATCGAAAAAATGAAAGGTAAGGAATTTGGGTTGCCGCTAGATGAGGCCACAGATAATAATAATGATGCTCACTTGATTTGCTATGTACAGTTTATAGATGGTAATAACATTGTAGAAGACCTTCTCTTTTGTAAAAGTATCACTGATAGTGATAAGGCTCAAGACTTGTTCGAGATCCTCGATACTTTTATATTCGAAAATAATTTGGAGTGGACTAAGTGCGTTGGTGTCTGTACTGATGGTGCTCATTCTATGTCTGGTTGTTATGGAGGATTACAGGCACTTATTCGAAGCAAAGCCTCTGATGCACTGTGGACCATTGTGTTATTCACAGGGAAGCACTCGCTTCAAAATATCTGAGCCATACATTGAACAGGGTCTTAGAATATGTAGTGAATGTAGTAAACTTTATAAAAACTCGCCCGTTGAAGGCAAGGTTTTTCAAAAAACTATGAGGATATGGGATCCAAGCACACGTCTTTGTTGTACTACAGCACTTTGCGATGGCTCTCTCGTGGCAATGTCTTGTCTTGTACGTTTGAACTGCGACAGGAAATTTATATTTTCTTAAAGAGGAAGACCACAAGTATACCGAAAAATTTGTGAATGAAGATTTTTTGGTAAAACTAGCATACTTATGTGATATTTTTGAAAAGATGAATGCTCTGAATCTCTCCCTGCACGGAAGCAATGTGCACCTTTTAAGTCGATTGAGAATATTTCAGCTTTTATAAAGAAAAAAACTATGGAAAAGAAAAATGAATGAAGACGGAGGTAAAGAATGTTTCCCCTTATTGCAACAGTTTTTGACCAAAAATGGAGTTGATTTCTCCACAGGCATGATATCCATTTTTGAAGAACACTTATCATAGCTTATCACCTGGTTTGTGAAATATTTTCAAAATGATATCGATAAATTTGTATGGATTCAAGATCCATTTCATGCCACTGCTCCATCTGAATTAACTGCTGCAGAAGAAGATAATTTTATTGAGTTGTCTTGCGACAATACATTGAAAACAAAATTTAGCAGCATGGAGTTACCTGAATTTTGGATATCAGTAAAAGAGAAATATCCCCTTCTAAGTGGTAAAGCTCAGAGAATTTTAATTCTATTTGCAACTTCTTATTTGTGTGAAGCTGGGTTTTCAGCAATGGCTGTGATAAAAACTAAGTATTGCATGAAAATCAATGTGGAGAAGGAAATTAGGGTGGCTGTGTCCAGTTTGATTCCAAGATTTGAGAAAATGTGCGGTGATCAACAGGCTCATCCATCCCACTAATTATAATTAGTTGAATTTTCTCAATTAATTTTTTTTTCTTTTTTTTTTGTTATCTTCAATACGTGTTTTATTTATTTTTACCTAAATGTACTTGTTAAAATTTGACATAGGGCGCCTTGGGAAAACCTGGATTCAGCAAGGGCACCAAGAATCGAAAAAGTTTGGCAACCACTGCCTTATACCTAACAAATGATATTTTTAATGATGCACAACTTCTACTTTGTAGATGTAATTTGATTTTTGACTGCAGAAGAAATGGAAGGAGAATAACTCAGCTAGGGTTTAGGGTAAACAAAGGGGAGGAGGGAATCACTGGAATCAGCAGAATCATATATATGTAACACCAACAGCTAAGATGATGTTACCACAGGAATTAGCACTGACATTACCATCCAATCTCTATCGACTTTTGAGTTTGACCGACCAGTTTCATCCATTACCTGCTGCATCACACTGGAGAGAGACGCAGACTGTTGCTGTTCGCTCAATGTGCTGGGGCCTTGAGGAAGGGGGGGCTTTTTTCGTAAACAACCATTAGTCATTCATTCTTCCATCTGTAGGATCTAACAGCTAGCTGGTTTGGGCTAGCTCTCGTAAAACATGAAAAATCTACTTTCCGAACTCTTTGCCAAATACTTTACTGAAAGATATTTCATCTGATAATGATACGGGGGGAGGGGGGTATTCGCAAGTTTTCAGCAATTGTAAGTTTTTTAATCCATTTTTTACCACTTTGGTAAATATTATGTGTTGATATTACCAATTCACACGAACGTAATGTTTAACAGTGGGACTAAACTTAAAAGCAACAATTGCTGTTTATTTCATCAGTAAGATTTAAATTTCCTTTTTCCATGCACCACTTTATTATTTATCATCAACCCTGCACTGCATTTTTAAATTTTTCTCTCTTCTGCTATATATTTTGTCATTTTAATTTTTAATTGCACCTTTTTATGCCCCTCCCCCTTCCCTTCGCAGTGGATTTGATGAACCTATGCTATAAGCAAATGAAAAATGTTGAAAAAACACTATACAAATTTGTAAGAGAGAAGTGAACAAATGATACATTTAACACAGTAAAAAAAAAAAAAGTAAATAACAGTGGGTTTCCCCGTGATTAAACAGACCTTTGGAAATGTTAAAAAAAAAAAAAAAAAATTTTGAATCTTTTTTTGTAACAAAAAAGACAGATTGTGAACTAACTGTGCCTGTTTCTTGAATGCAAAACTGTTGGGTGCAGACAAACTGGTGATTTTTTTTTCAACTATTGTACACAAATATGTACAAACCATAATTTTGGTACACACTAACAGCACCTTCAATGTTTTTATATATCACTTGGTTTAAAAAATTATGAACTGATAAAATATGATAAACTGGAATTTCCAATACTGTTTCAAATAAATTCCAGCTAAGCAAATTATAAATTTAAATTATAATCCTAACAGACAAGAAAACTAAAAGCCCCCCCCCCCCCCCCCGCATTTTGCAGGGGGTGGGGGAGGGAAATTTGCCAGGTATAAGTTATGTCAGTAGAAAAATCCTCAACTACAAAACATCATGCAGGAACAAAAAGGCAGGAATGGATAAAATTCCAGGACATGTAACAGAATTTTAGGACATTTTCAGGACTTTTCCAGAATATGTAACAGAATTTTAGGACATTTCCAGGACTTTTCCAGAACATGTAATGGAATTTTAGGACATTTCCAGGACATGTAACGGAATTTTAGGACATTTCCAGGACATGTAATGAAATTTTAGGACATTTCCACGACTTGTCCAGGATTTTCAGGATGCATACAAACCATGTATGTGTGTTGTTCATCACACTGGAAAACTTATGTAAAGTACATACATAGAAAAGTGAATTATTCTAATCACTGCAGCAGTCAGAATACTCTGATGGAAACCAGAGGATGAGGTATCAATTGTGTTTCTGAATGATGAAATTTTCAAGGATTCTGAGGAACCATTCAAATGTATTACAATTAATGAAGTCCTGAATTTATGCTGTGAATGTGTAGGGCTTCTTTGTATATAAAGCTCTTTTTAACTCTGTAATATACAATTTAAAAAAGGCAAAAAGAAAACATAGAAAGCTTGCCAGCTGTCTCTGCATGAAGAGACATGGCCTTACTATGTAAAACAGGCAGCAAAAATTGCCTTTTATGCCATTTTGCTTTTTCCTTTAACATACCTGACAACCTCTCAGAACCAGTAAAACATAACACTTAAATAGAAAAATTGTAACATGATGCGTGCCGATAATTTTTTAAGCCTATTTCAGCTATACAAATTCTTAATGGTGTAAGGTGTAGCTATATAAATTCTTGATGGTTGCAGGTGTAAAGGGAGGGAGGTTGCTTTGAATAAACAGACACTCGTCCACATTCCAGTGCCAACCAATCAGCAGCTTTAAGTATGACAAAGAGTCGAAAATACAAAACTAGTCAGGATTCGCCTATTGCACCTAACTTGATTTACTTCATCTACATTGGGAAACTAGAGGCAGGGGAATCTGTTAAGAGAAATTGGAAACCTCTCCGAGAAAAAATCTTTCGAAGGGGAAAAACAGATTGCATGTAATTTTTTTCCCTGCTTCTGTCTGAAAAAGGGAAAAATGGGGGGAGGGGGGGAACATTACTTTTTTACAAAATTTTCTGATCATCACGTTTTATTTGACCTTTGTCAGAAGAGCTACACAGGTTTTTTAATTATAAATTTTTTTTATTGACGGCTAAATGTAAGTTCTACGGAGTACCTTCGAGAGAACGGACTGCACTTTACCATTTCGTCGACCGGCGAGGCGATGCAATTACGAGGTATTTTTAACTACAACATGAAGTTTTTAACTAGGGTCTCTTTGTAAGAAACGAATATGACGAAATACTACTAATTATAAATGTTCTACTATTTTTTATATAACTAATAATGTATGTACTAAATATATGCCCTTCAATGAAAATGTATAAAATCTCAATGAATTGATGACAACTTGAAAATTAAAAACAACAAGCAGCAAGACTCAAGGTAAATACATTTCTTTATTTACAACATTAACACAAAAGCAATAAAAATCAACCAAAAACCTGTGTAGCTCTTCGGATGAAGGTCAAATAAAACGTGATGAACAGAAAATTTGACAGTTCATGTCATAATACTTAAAAAACCTATGTACCACGTAATAGAATTACTTTAAGAGATTAACGAATAAGTAACTCTGATAAAGTTATATACATATTTTTTACAAAAATCGTATTTTTGGCAGCAAAATCATATCGTACTGTGGCGTGATTTATCGTACTAAATATGATAAAATCGCAACAGTTGGCTGGTCGGCTTTAATATGATATTATGAAAAAATTGCATTGCAGAACTTCTCAAAAAATACTATCATTATAAACAACCAGCAACCACTAGAAATAATACAAAAACACTGAAAACAATTACTTGAAAAGTCTGTACTACGAGCTCGTACATCAATCTCAAGAAACGATATGACTTCCGTAGTAAACATCGGATACTTAAGCATCCAGTCTTTGTACCCTCCAGCAAGTACAACAGGTGTTGCTTTCAATTTGCATTTAGTATCCCACTAGAAAAAAAAAGTAAAGGTTAGGAATCATATTCCAAAGAAATATTACACAAGCAATGGCAATATCAATTGCTTTAACACATTGTTAAACCTTCAGTCACTTCCATTGAAAACAGCAGTGTCTCAGGTTGTTTTGATGAAATTCTTTAGTTCCTTTTAGAAATCGGAACAAACACACACAGGTTCCAGTTTTCAACATAATCCCAAAATCTAAAAACTGTATTTAGAGTTGGGCCATGATAAATTTACACACTTATTTAGAGGATATGAGAGAAAAAAATGGGGGATAAACAATGTAATAAAAGTTGACAGTAGGTCAGATATGTGGTATAAACTTACCACATCATGAGCCTAAATAAAACTTTTTGGAAATACTTTGATCTGTTCATTAAAGGGCTAGTAGCATTGCCATTTGCTAAACATATCTGCTATTTACAAATGCACTGTTTATTTTCCAGTAAAAAGCAAGTAAAAATAAACAGACATATATTAATACATAATATGGAAGTATCACTGATATCAGCCTGCACAATTCCGATGCTGAAAAAACTAAAAAAGTGTACTTCTATATTTCTGAACATTTTGTGCATATTCAAGATGTAAAATCAACCTTCTAATTACCACACAGATTTTCTATCAAGTAACCTCTGACATCTTTCATGTAAATTTTCCTGCTGTGCTAACTTAAATGAAAATAACAGTACAGAATACAGCATACAATAAGCATGCATAACAGGCATGTCATGACATCACACTGTCAGAATTATTGATTCAAGCACAGATATATGTATATGAAAAAACATTAATAAACACACATCAATGAATCAAAAATTTAAAAACGAAAATCAAAAATTGAAAATTAAAAATCGAAAACCAGAAATCTCCATATGTCTGCGCAATGCAGCTTGACACAATAGCAATTTAATTATATATACACTGCCGGACAATTGCTAAGGACGGATGACAATAGCAACGATAGCAACCATAAAATGGAAGGCAGGAAAATATGGAAATTAGCATAAGTGCGGGATACAGTAAGACGTGTTGTGCGTATGCAAATTTTGGATTGCCGAACTTGTTTGTGACGTCATAGCGCTGATAAGAGATATAAAGGATTTGACGCGTATTGACCGTTGTGGTTCAAACGCAAAGTTGAAAGGAAAGAATCAATTGACGAACTTGCAATTTTCAGTATGTCTTCCCGACATCACCTAGATGATTTTACGCGTGGCCGTATTATTGGCAAGATTGAAGAAGGGCGAAAAAGAACAGATGTTGCCAGGGAGTTCAACGTCAGCCACAGTGTTGTTTCAAGGCTTTGGAAATCATTTCAAACAAATGGAGAGTGTAGCAAACGTCACGTGGGAGGTCGTGTTCGCAATACGACACCTGCAGAAGATCGGTACATAGTGCTATAAACAAAAAGACACCGGCGCAGCACAGCTAGTGAGGTAGCAAATCAGATTATGGCTGCTACTGGCAAGCGGATCTCCCGAAAAACTGTCGCCAGACGTTTACATGAAGGAGGACTATACGCCCGCCTTCCTGTTGTGTTCATCCCATTGTCCAGATGTCACCGTACCGCCCGTTTGCAATGGTGCCATAAACATCGCAATTGGACTGATAACGACTGGTCTGCTGTCCTCTTCTCAGATGAGAGTAGATACAGTCTATCGTCTGATTGTCGACGACAACTGATCTGGCGTGATAGTGGTACTGCATATTGTCCAGCAAACATAAAGGAAAGGGACCGATATCCGACATGTAGTGTCATGGTATGGGCTGGCATCATGATCAATGGCCGTACGTCCCTCTATGTGCTTCCAACTGGGACTATGACTGGCCAACGATACATTAATGATGTTCTGCTACCTCATGTTCGCATGTTCCGTGGTGTTGTCGGTGATAGATTCATTTTCATGGACGACAACGCAACATGTCATCGAACAGTCGCTGCCCAGGAGTGTCTTGAGAGCAAGGATATTCAACGCCTTGTATGGCCAGCACGTTCTCCAGATCTGAATCCCATTGAAAATGTGGGGGATGCTTTGGGGAGGAGTCTTGCTGGTCGCCAATGCCCTCCAATAAACAAGGACACCCTCATCCGTGCACTGACAGAGGAATGGGATAAATTACCCCAACAGCTGTTTGATAATGTTGTGCAAAGCATGACACGACGTGTGGAATCTTGCATTGCCCTCCATGGTGGCCATATCCCGTATTGACATCTCACGCCGGAACGCCTGACGACGGTAATTGTATTTTTTTCACGTTTACGTATTCTGCACAAAATGGCCTGTTTTTCCCTTGAACACGTTCCAAAGCCTTCTAGATTTCAGAGCACAATAAATTGTCTTTCTTGTAATGTCCTGGCATTCAGACATTATTTTATTTCACTTGGCATCTAACCACACTTACTTTTTTATGCGCTATATAGCCGTTTATGATCCGTCCTTAGCAATTGTCCAGCAGTGTAGTATACAAATGAAGTGCCAAATAGAAACTCCTTCAAAACTATTGAAATTCCATAATAAGATATACTAATTGAGAACTTAATGTAAATGAACATAAGAATTGAAAAAACAGAAAGAACATTAAGCTAAGAATAAAATTTGGTAATACAAAGACTCTGAATATGAATCCAAGTAACAATGGAAGTGTGTTGACCTATCCAAAAGGCTGATGTGCACTATTCTCATCGGGGGATGATGTGCACTAATCTCATCAGTTTTTTCAGTTCTATGCTCATTTACATTAAGTTCTCAAATTAGTACGTCTTATTACGAAATTTCAATAGTTTTGAAAGAATTTATATTTGGCACTTCACTTGTACACTATAATATACTATACTATATATATATATATATATATATATATATATATATATAATGGAGGAGACTGGCACAAGACAGACCGTTGTGGAGGAAACTTGGGGAGACCTTCGTCCAGCAGTGGATTGATAATGGTTGACAATGATGATGATGATGATGATATATATACTGAAGAGCAAAGCTGAAAACAAAGGAAAAACTTTTGAATTTAAAACGAAAGTTGCAAAATAACCTGAAGATCAAAACGCGCAACGCAGCAGTTATGAAAATTCAGAATTCACATTCTATTAAGAAGAGACCGAAGCAAAAAAAAATTTTTTGACTCATATCAAGTACAACATAGAAAAAGTTATGTATCTACCGGTGTGAGTAAAAAGAGAAAAAATAAAAATAAAATAAAACAACTGAATGTAGAAAGTGTCGAGAATACTGAGCCTTGGCTTTATCAAGGACCAGCAAAAACTCTGCATTTTCTCACTTCCACAAAGACCTAGTTGGAAATGGGTTTCTGCAAAGCCATAGATGCAAGTAATAAGCCCACCAAAAAATGTTTTTAAAAAATATATATTTTTTTAAAATTATATATATGTGTCATGAAGTGGACATAGAAGTGGACATCTCTGAAGTTAACAGAAAAGTAACCAAAGCTCTTATGGAAACAGCAACAAAATTAGCTGGGTCTAAGAACAAGTTGCATGTGAACAAATTATCAGGAAAAACCAAAATGTTGATGCAAAAAAGAAGAGAGATAAGGACAACTAAAGAAGATGTGACTTCCAAAGTGGAATATATAGAGCTATGCAAGACAGTAAGAAAAAGTATCACTGAAGACGTAAGGAAATTCAACTGTGAACTAGTGACGAAAGCAATTGAAAACAACCAAAGCCTAAAGATAGCAAAAGGGACATCTCAGTAAGGGAAGAAAACAGATTATGGCACTGAGAAAAGAAGATGGTTCTGTAACAAGAAATAGAGGCGAAATTTTGACAAGAGTGAAAGATTTCTACTCCAAATTATATGAAAGGGATGATATATGCACTCCAGACATCATGAAAGATACCAGTACCAGAGTTCCTCCAGTCCTTCCAGCAGAAGTTGCACATGCAATCAAGAACATGAAGCGAGGAAAAGCTCCAGGAGAAGATGGAATTACTGTAGACATCATACAAGAAGCAAGTGGAGAAATCGAAACAGTACTCGCCCAAATTTTCACTCGATGCCTTAATGAAGGAAAGATTCCTGAGGATTGGAACGCCGCTACAATGATCCTGCTACATAAGAAAGGTGACATTGAAGATCTCGGAAACTACAGACCTATCAGCCTCCTATCAGTAGTTTATAAAATCTTCACTAAAGTTCTTTCACACCGCTTGAAGGTAACACTGGACATGGCTCAACCGAGAGAACAAGCTGGATTCAGGAGTGGCTACAGCACAATAGATCATATCCACGTGCTGAGAGAACTAATTGAAAGAGCGAGGGAATATGAACTTCCATTGTGCATGGCTTTTATCGATTATGAAAAAGCCTTTGATTCGGTGAAACCATCAGCAGTTACAATGGCTCTGAAAACCTGCGGTATTGAAGATGCATACATTAATATTATTAATAACATCTATGAAAATGCAAGTGCAAAGATTCGGCTGTTTGAAAATACAACACACGTAAAAATTGGAAAGGGAGTGAGACAAGGTGACACCATATCTCCGAAGCTCTTTAATGCCACATTAGAGGGTGTTTTTCAGTCGCTGAGCTGGGAAAGCAAGGGGATAAAGATTAATGGAGATTATCTAACCCACCTTCGTTTTGCTGATGACGTAGTCATTTTTGCAACTACCCCATCAGAGCTGCAGAGTATGATCCAGGAACTTGCTGACAAGAGTAAAGAAGTGGGATTAAAAATGAACTTTCAGAAGACAAAAGTGATGTTCAATGCTTTTACAAGAAATGAAGATTTATCGATTGATGGAGAAAAGCTGGAGATAACAGACACGTACGTTTATCTTGGACAGCAGATATCAAGTGAGGGTCACATTGATGAAGAAATTAATCGGCGTACAAAACTTGCCTGGAGAGCTTTTGGAAGAAACAGCATAATTTTCAAAAGCAATATGCCATTATGTCTTAAAAGAAAAGTGTTTGATCAATTCATCCTTCCAGTGCTTACGTATGGTGCAGAGACGTGGACCTTAACTAAAAGAGACATACAAAGGCTGCAGACAACTCAAAGCAGCATGGAGAGGTGCATGCTTGGTGTAACCAGGAGAGATAAGTAGAGGAACTGGTGGATCCGAAAAATGACAAGAGTGGAAGACATCATGATCAGAGTTAAATCCCTGAAATGGCAATGGGCTGGACATACTGCCAGAAGGACAGACCATCGATGGACAGCTGAAATTTTAGATTGGATTCCAAGGGACAGGAAAAGACCCAGAAGAAGACCACATGGGAGATGGGTGGATGAAATTCGAAAGTATGCAGGG
Source organism: Macrothele yani (assembly GCA_039090855.1). Taxonomy (NCBI): domain Eukaryota; kingdom Metazoa; phylum Arthropoda; class Arachnida; order Araneae; family Macrothelidae; genus Macrothele; species Macrothele yani. Next base: position 156,515,866 of record CM077011.1, read on the forward strand.
GTGACATGGAGGAGACTGGCACAAGACAGACCGTTGTGGAGGAAACTTGGGGAGACCTTCGTCCAGCAGTGGATTGATAATGGTTGACAATGATGATGATGATGATATGTGTCATGACCTCCGCAGAGTTGTATGACCTAGCTTTAGTTAACAATTTAGCTTGCATCCATAACTTTCCTGGCCCGACCCATGCTCTTCATCTGTTACTATTTAACAGAAAGAAGAAGATTATAGAAAACTCAAGTTGTGAGTGACATAATAATTAGAAATAATGTTCAGCAATAACGAAATGCCAAGTTCGCCTGAGAGAGAATTTAAACCTGAATAGCAATGCAAAAGTATTCCAAATTCTTACATTGCAATTAAAAAAGGAAATATTAATTATTTAAAACTCAGATTCTTAAAAGAAAACTTGATTCTAAAACCCCCTACTCCACAACTTCTGACAACACAAAAACGAGTATAAATTAAAGACAATAATTAACTAAAGAAATGCTTTGTGAAGGTTATATGACATAAACAATTAGTTGCAATATGTACAAAGTATTTCAGAAGTGCTTTGCAGAAACCCATTCCCAACTAGGTCTTTGTGGAAGTGAGAAAATGCAGAGTTTTTGCTGGTCCTTGATAAAGCCAAGGCTCAGTATTCTCGACACTTTCTACATTCAGTTGTTTTATTTTATCAAAGAAAGGTGACTTGATCACGCTAGTTACGTTAACTAAAACTTTTACAAAAAGTTCGTAAGTTGGAAGCTTTCGACCTTATCTTAGGTCTTCATCACGCCAATGGAGGACTAAGATTGTTGCCAGATTCTACATTTGAATTTTTCCTATTTTTGTTGCCAAAACTTAGAATTGATCTCCAGATTAACGGAATGTAGAGAGGAGATTCGGAGTTGCAAGTCATTGAGTTGAAAATAATTTCTATGCTTTCACGGTAACGGAGGGCAAAACGATTGTCAAACGAAGCAATTCGTTTTGCTTCGTTCCAGTGGGGAACTGCAGATGTGTCTTCCATTGTCAAAATAGACAAGGCAGTGTTGGGATTGCCTTTCGAAACATCTTGACTATGTTCTAAAATTCTATGGCTTATGCTCCTGTATGTGCTTCCAATGTATAAGTTATCCCCAGTAGAAGAAGAGATAGGAATGCAGTAAACTCCTGGGAGGTTCAGGCTTTCAACTTTGTCCCTATCCCTTTGTAGAAGTTTCAAGATGTTTGGGGTAGATTTAATGGCAAGATGGTAACCAAAACTTCTAAAAAGAATCTGTAACTTATAAGCATAGGAAGGATGGTAAGGAACAGAACCACAGAATTTCAGGTCTTCTTTCTTGTGAGGAAGGAGGCATTCGATTTTCGAATGGTTTTCATATTTCAACAAAAATAGGAAAAATTCAAATGTAGAATCTGGCAACAATCTTAGTCCTCCATTGGCGTGATGAAGACCTAAGATAAGGTCGAAAGCTTCCAACTTACGAACTTTTTGTAAAAGTTTTAGTTAACGTAACTAGCGTGATCAAGTCACCTTTCTTTGTTAATATTGTTACGTGTTTTGCCCATAATCGTCATGTTTTATTTTATTTTTATTTTTTTCTCTTTTTACTCACACCGGTAGATACATAACTTTTTCTATGTTGTACTTGGCATGAGTCAAAAAAATTTTTTTTGCTTCGGTCTCTTCTTAAATATATATATATATATTTTATATTTATATATATATATATATCATCATCATCATCATCATTGTCAACCATTATCAATCCACTGCTGGACGAAGGTCTCCCCAAGTTTCCTCCACAACGGTCTGTCTTGTGCCAGTCTCCCAGTCTGTCTTGTGCCAGTCCCAGTCTCCAACGGTCTGTCTTGTGCCAGTCTCCATATATATATATATATATATATATATATATATATATATATATATATATATATATATATGGGTCTAAGAACAAGTTGCATGTAAATAAATTATCAGGAAAAACGAAAATGTTGATGCAAAAAAGAAGAGAGATGAGGACAACTAAAGAAGATGTGACTTCCAAAGTGGAATATATAGAGCTATGCAAGACAGTACGAAAAAGTATCACAGAAGACGTAAGAAAATTCAACTGTGAACTAGTGACGAAAGCAATTGAAAACAACCAAAGCCTAAAGATAGCAAAGGGACATCTCAGTAAGGGAAGAAAACAGATTATGGCACTGAGAAAAGAAGATGGTTCTGTAACAAGAAATAGAGGCGAAATTTTGACAAGAGTGAAAGATTTCTACTCCAAATTATATGAAAGGGATGATACATGCACTCCAGACATCATGAAAGATACCAGTACCAGAGTTCCTCCAGTCCTTCCAGCAGAAGTTGCACATGCAATCAAGAACATGAAGCGGGGAAAAGCTCCAGGAGAAGATGGAATTACTGTAGACATCATACAAGAAGCAAGTGGAGAAATCGAAACAGTACTCGCCCAAATTTTCACTCGATGCCTTAATGAAGGAAAGATTCCTGAGGATTGGAACACCGCTACAATGATCCTGCTACATAAGAAAGGTGACATTGAGGATCTCGGAAACTACAGACCTATCAGCCTCCTATCAGTAGTTTATAAAATCTTCACTAAAGTTCTTTCACACCGCTTGAAGGTAACACTGGACATGGCTCAACCGAGAGAACAAGCTGGATTCAGGAGTGGCTACAGCACAATAGATCATATCCATGTGCTGAGAGAACTAATTGAAAGAGCGAGGGAATATGAACTTCCATTGTGCATGGCTTTTATCGATTATGAAAAAGCCTTTGATTCGGTGAAACCATCAGCAGTTGCAATGGCTCTGAAATCCTGCGGTATTGAAGATGCATACATTAATATTATTAATAACATCTATGAAAATGCAAGTGCAAAGATTAGGCTGTTTGAAAATACAACACACATAAAAATTGGAAAGGGAGTGAGACAAGGTGACACCATATCTCCGAAGCTCTTTAATGCCACATTGGAGAGTGTTTTTCAGTCACTGAGCTGAGAAAACAAGGGGATAAAGATTAATGGAGATTATCTAACCCACCTTCGTTTTGCTGATGACGTAGTCATTTTTGTAACTAGCCCATCACAGCTGCAGAGTATGATCCAGGAACTTGCTGACAAGAGTAAAGAAGTGGGATTAAAAATGAACTTTCAGAAGACAAAAGTGATGTACAATGCTTTTACAAGAAATGAAGATTTATCGATTGATGGAGAAAAGCTGGAGATAACAGACACGTACGTTTATCTTGGACAGCAGATATCAAGTGAGGGTCACGTTGGTGAAGAAATTAATCGGCGTACAAAACTTGCCTGGAGAGCTTTTGGAAGAAACAGCATAATTTTCAAGAGCAATATGCCATTATGTCTTAAAAGAAAAGTGTTTGATCAATGCATCCTTCCAGTGCTTACGTATGGTGCAGAGACGTGGTCCTTAGCTAAAAGAGACATACAAAGGCTGCAGACAACTCAAAGCAGCATGGAGAGGTGCATGCTTGGTGTAACCAGGAGAGATAAGAAGAGGAACACGTGGATCCGAAAAATGACAAGAGTAGAGGACACCATGATCAGAGTTAAATCCCTGAAATGGCAATGGGCTGGACATACTGCCAGAAGAACAGACCATCGATGGACAGCCGAAATTTTATATTGGATTCCAAGGGACAGGAAAAGACCCAGAAGAAGACCACATGGAAGATGGGTGGATGAAATTCGAAAGTATGCGGGAGTGACATGGAAGAGACTGGCACAAGACAGACCGTTGTGGAGGAAACTTGGGGAGACCTTCGTCCAGCAGTGGATTGATAATGGTTGACAATGATGATGATGATGATATACTACATACACACACGTATACAGGGGTCACACTGCCAATCGCATTCTTTGCAATTTGCGAAAAAACAATTGTTTTGGCGATGGAAAAAAAGTTTTGGCGAAAATGCTAACGATTACCTTTCTGTACTGTTTTAACATTTAGCAAAAAAAAAAAAAGTGAATTTGGCAAATGGGTTCAAAAACTTTAAAAAAGCAAGAGCAACAGCTGTATAGAAGAGGGGTATCCGATAAGTATATGGATTTTTATTCCTATCAATACAAAACCATGTGTATGATCGTATGTATGCATGAAACTATTACAACTACTTTCAGTGAAGTACCATAAAAGCGGAGCGGCTCGATACTACTATTAGGCGGTGCTGTTGATCAAAAACAATGGCGGCTGCATTAAGTGTTCAGTTTCAGCAGCATGCAGTAGTGAATTTTTTAATGAAAGGAGGCCTAAAGGCCGTAGACATTATGAGAAAACTTTGGATGATGTATGGTGATGTGGCTTTGTCTCATTCCAGTGTTTATGAATGGGTTACAAAGTTCGAAGCTGGCCATGAGAGCCTTGAAGATGAGGCATATTCAGGTAGGCCTAACACGGTGGTGACTGATGAAACGATTAAACAGGTTGACGACTTGATTAAAGGTGTCGGATGCATTCATGTTCATGATATTACCATGGAATTGGATATTAGTAAAGATTCTGTTGGACGAATTATTCATGAACACCTCAACTATAGGAAGATCTGTGCCAGATGGGTACCCTGAATGCTTACTGCGGTGCATAAACGCCAAAGGCTAGACAATTGTAATGTACTGGTACAGCACTATGATGAGGAGGGTGATTCATTCCTGGGATGCATAATCACAGGCGATGAAATGTAGATTCATCAGTTTGAACTGGAGACAAAATAAATGGCAAAGTATGCAATGGCGTCATCGAAATTTGCCCCCATCAAAGTTAAAAGTTGGTTTGTCTGCATCCAGGGTCATGATACTGTCTTCTGGAACAAATACGGCATCCTTCTGGTTGAGTACTTGGCAAAAAAATGGAACAATAAATGTGAAGGCCTATGTGAAGACACTGAGAAAACTTGTGCATCCTATCCGGACCAAATGGCAAACATTGAAAAACAATCAAGTGTTGCTTCAGCATGATAATGCTCACCCACATACTGCTAAACCCAGGGTTCGTACTCTTTTTGGGGAAAAAAATTCAAGGACTTTCCAGGCCTTTTCCAGGCCAATATACAAAAAATTCCAGGATGATTACTACGCTTTACAGTATCATGCTCAAATTAGTTTTTAAAAGCAATTTCAGTTTTAAGTAATAAAAATGATGAAAGATGCAAATGGATTAGGGATGATAGGGGGAAGGGAATAGAACTGTCCATAATTAGCATGTTCTCGTTGCGCTAGGCGCTTAAGCACTGCTGAATTCCGTCAGACCCCCAATGGTCAAATGATTGAAATGTGCTGATGTTCATGGAATGAAATGGTTGATCAGCTATGATAACCGCATAAAAGTTCGAAGGGGGCGATTTCTTTTTACGTTATGCAACATTCTACATTACTCCAGTATTTATCTTGTCATCATCAACAATAAGCAATGTAACTACCACTTACGATCGCGGATATCGGCCAACTGAAAATCTGCCATACAACTAAGGGATACAACACACAGGTATCATGTTACAGTGTATTGTAATTGAAAAAAAAAAAAAAAAAAAGATTTCAGAAATTAAAATCGAAAAAAAAAAAACTTTCAGAAATTAATATCATCAAGTCATGGTGTTTCAAAATCCGCTTTCCTTTATAATGTTTAAAAACATGTAATGTTTTTTCTTTTTTACCTGTCGTGTATAATAAAATGGGTTGATTTTTTTATGGAATCAGACGTCCATATGTCCGATTGTCTTCGTCTGAGTTCACACGTTAGCTACTGTGTACAAGTAGACATATTTTTTCAGCTCAAAAATATGTAGTTTTGTATGTATTCACAGTATAACTCATTCCGTATTCCCACAGAACAAAATTCAGCAGATACAAATGAAGAACATCAAGACCCACCCAACACCATGTTTCCGATTGTCTGCTGTTTATATTCAAGAAATGCGAATATGGATCAATGGTGAATGCAGCAACTATGGTTTTTATTTATTACCAAGAAAAAAAAAAAGGAGCCTGAAAGCTGTAAAGCTGAAACGGATATTTCTCCCCCTCCCGAAAACATTCCGATTAAGTTCAAACAGCAGGAGCACGCGTCCACGCACACTCAACCTCTGGAATGTCCTGATGGAACGGCTTCTTTTCATTTGGCACATCGCCATAAATCACCACCTGCAGCTCACTGAAGTGTCTTCCTCCTTCACCCTAACTATAGAAGAAAACGTAAAAAAAAAAAAATGCTGCCCAATTTTCGACAAAATGACCAAATTTACGTCATAACGTTGCAATTTACTAAAATACGTTTATCTGCTGAATTTCGCCTAAATCCATTGAAAACTTTTTAATTATAGATTTTTTTATTAAAACAGTAACTCAGACATCTGAATAAAAATGTATGTTTGTAATTAAAATAGAGTCCATATCATCACAGAAACAAAATTTAAGGATCACTCTGTTTAAATAAACCATGGCATCTAAAAAAAAATAATTTGCTTGCTTTTCCCGTAATTTATAATTGCCGTTTCTTTTTTTTTTTTTGAATCCGATTTTGCAACGGAAGATTTTTTTTTTTTTTTTTTTTTTTTTGCATCTGCTAAAGTTTCAAACGGAATTCGGCGAAATTTGCACTAGAACTTTATTGTGATGTATTTTAACCACTGTAAAAATTTTACTGTGTTATTTTCAAAATTCCGGAAAATGGATTTCTGAAAATATCTCTTAGTCCTTTTGAGCCGTGGAAGTGATAAACAGGTGTTTGCTTTCTTCCCAACCAAGGGCTTCGGATCAGCGCTCCCAGCTGTCAATCAACCGTTGCTATGGTAACACCCTTTCTGCTCAAGGCTCACTGTCTAAAGAGGCACACATAATAAAAATTTCCAATGCTAACTTTTTAAGTTTTAAACCGATTCAAATGGAATTTTGGGAGTGAGCTTCTGTAATCCAATTATAGTAAATGTAAAAATTTCAGCCACTTTTGTGAAAAACTCGCAAAGATAGTTTTCTTTTATTTTTTATCATAAGTAGCCGAAGTCTCTTGAGGGGTGGGCCGGAAGCAAGCATCTTAATGCAATAAACAAGGAGCAGAAGAATGTGTTGTTCAGGCATACTCTTCACTGGTGGATGCCAGCTGACTTGGTAAACACGAGACCCCTTGCAAATGCTAAATGTCTCTTCTTTCCCCTTCTGTTGTTCTCAGTAGTTGTCGGACGGACATCAAGCTCAGGGCTAGAGAATGCATCAAGCTCCCCTTCCGTAACAGACCTGCTAGTAATCATCCAATTTTATTGCACTGGAAGTAGTGCTCCCCCCCCCCCCTAGCCAAATTAGGATTTGGGCACATCCGAAACACCACTGTAGCCGGCGGTTTCTTTGAGAACAGAGGAGAGGAACTTAAAAAATTAAGGGGTAACAGTCAGTAACACGATTTCCTAAAAGGGCATTTTTTTTAAGCACTAATTTCAAATTTCAAGGCTTTTCAAGACAGCATTAAAAAAATACCGTTTTTTCCAGGATATTCCAGGCCTTGAAAACGTAATCATGATTTTCCAGGACTTTCCAGGTTTTCAAGCACGCGTGCGCACCCTGTAAACCAGCACAAGCAGAAATTGAAAAACAGGAATGGACCATTCTTCCACACCCTGTTTACAGTCCAGAATTGGCACCTTCCAATTTTCACGTTTTCGGTCCCTTAAAGGAAAGTGTTCGTGGACACCACCATAACAGCATGGACGATCTGCGAGCGGCTGTTCGTCAATGGATTTGCAACACCTCTGCTGATTTCTTCGGTATCAGAATGAATCAACTTGTTGATCGGTGGAGGAAATGCATTGTGCTGAAAGGAGAATACATGGAAAAGTGACTTTGACTGTATTACATAAGTGAGTATCATATTTATGTATCCTGTATTTTAAATTTCTCTCCTATAATTGATTGAAATAAAAATTTGTATACTTCTCGGACACCTCTCATATATATACACTCAATGGACAAAACATCAGATATACCTACCTAACAGTATGTTGGCCCATCTCTAGAGCAAATAACAGCCTGTACATGCTGAGGAAAAACATAAAGAGATGAATACTTGGTGTAACCAGGAAAGATAAGATGAGGAACTCATGGATAAGAAAAATGACAAGAGTGGAAGACATCATTATCAGAGTAAAATCCTCAAAATGGCAATGGGCTAGACATATTGTCAAAAGGATGGAACACCGACAATGGACATATTTTAAACTGGATTCCATACATACATGCATATACATATCACTAAGCTGTTCTCTGAGATTCAGAGGTTAGCTCCAAAAAGAAATACAAACTTCCAGATATTTTTACTTATTGTTGTCGTATCAAACTTCGCCATTTACAGCGATCTTGACATACAACTCGTGCTTCACTGATATCCATTACATCTGGCTGTTCGGAAGAAAGTACACAAGATCTTTTATACTTCATACTCATAATCTTTTTCTCATGCAGACACTCCTGAATCTGATCCACCCATGTCTTCCTTGGCCTTCCTCTGCCTTTCCTTCCTGCCACTTGGGCTGAAAAGATTTTCTTAGTAAGCATTTCATCACTCATTCTTTCAACATGGCCAAACCACCGAAGCATATTGGTCTCCACCTTGCTAACAACATTTTGCTTCACATCACACAACTGCAATACATCTTCATTTCTCACACAATCAGATCGTGTCTTGCCGCAAATCCCACGTAAGTAACGCATTTTTCCAGCACACAAACGAATCCTATGTTTCTTCTGCAGTACCCAGGTTTCACTGCCATACATCAGAGTAGGAACAATTACTGTTTCATACACAGCCATGCGGGACTCTCTAGAGAACCCATCATTCCTGTGAAAACCTCCCAGAGCAGCTATGACTTTCAAAGAAGAATTCACTCACCTACTGATTTCACCATCCAACTTGTTCTCTCTGTCAAACATACTTCCTAAATAAACATACTCACTCACCTGGTCAATCACAGTGCCATTTATACTTACATTACATTCAGTGCTACCCATTCCTCTCTCAAACACCATAACTTTGGTTTTTCCCTTATTTATACTCAGTTTGAATTTCATGCAAACTTCGTGCATCCGAGTCAATATACTCTGCAACTCACTTTTGCTCTCTGCCAACAGGACAGTGTCATCAGCATACAGCAATCTGCACACACGTATATCACCAAGACAATAACCACTATTATCTTTTTTGGCCTCATGCATGAACAGCCATGGTGACATTACGCAACCTTGTCTAACTCCTGCACCAATGGAAAACCATTTTGATAAAACACCATTCACTCGTACACAAGCTCTACTACCAGCATACATGGCTTTTACACTATTAAGTAGATTCCCAGTAATACCATATTCATTCAATACCTTCCACAAAAGTGTCCTATTGACTCGGTCGCAAGCTTTCTCTAAATCTATGAAGGCAGTAAAAACTTTCTTCCCAACAGCCAGATACTTTTCAATCATCATGCGTAATGCAAAAATCTGGTTAGTGCAGCCTTTACCAGGCATAAAACCACTCTGAACATCCCACACTTTTTCTGATGTAAGACCCCATACTTTTTCAATAACAACCTTACCAAACACTTTCCCTGGCACACTCAGTAGGCTAATACCACGATAGTTCTTGCATTCAGTCTGATCACCTTTTCCCTTATACAAGGGAACAATGATAGCATCCTTCCAATCCTGAGGGACCACCCCTAACTCCCAGCACAACTGGCAAATTTCAGTTAACCAGTCAATTATAGAGTCACCACCATACTTCAACATCTCTGCAGTTATGCCATCAACTCCTGGAGCCTTACCATTCTGAAGAGATTTTAGAGCTTTACACACTTCTCCTCTTGAGATCCCTCCTGTGCTTTCATCCCTCATTGTGACATCATCTGCATCTGTCTAAGAATCATTTTTGCTCTCCTGATCTAATAACTCACAGAAGCATTCGCCCCGTCTGTCACTTAACTCATTGGGCTCCCATATCATTTCCCCAATCTCATTCTTCACACAACTTACAACTTTGTTTCCCCTATTTTTCCTGAGTCTCATGTACTTCCAGAAGGACTTTCTATCTTTCCAAAAAGCCAGTTCATGCCTTTCCACTTTCTCTTTCCTATCTTTTGCCTTACTGTGGTGAACCAGCTTAGCAGCTTCACGCTTCTTACAGCGATATTCATCCACAAAGACTCTATGTTGCAACATCCCCAAATAGGCTTCCTTCTTTTTCTTTACTGCCTCATCAATCTCACTATTCCACCAAGCATCACCTCTATTGTTACCCACTATTGTGGTGCCACAGACCTCTTTAGCAGAAGTAACAACACAGTTCTTAAAACATTCCCACTTCTTTTCTACATCCCTCTCACAAGATTTCAGATCCTTCAGTCGTTCTTTGAGTAAGTCAGAATACCACTGATGATCTTCAAGGAGCCTATCAACCTTTATTCTTTCTATCCTGGGTCTCTTCCTATTCCTTTTCCTCCAACCAACATTAAGTTTCACTCGTGACACTACCAAATAATGATCAGAACCAACATCCGCATCTCTCATCACACGGGTGTCAACAACTAAGTGTTTCAAACGCTGATCGTAAACAACAAAATCTATCACACTCTTTTGACCAAGAGTACGATTTTCCCAAGTATATGTGTGTATATACTTGTGATTGAAAAATGTATTAGATACACACAAATCATTCTCAATGCAGAGTTCAATTAATCTTTCACCATTATCATTCACACAAGGATCATTAAACTTAGCCAGAACATTGTCAGAAATTGCATTCTGCACACCTACTCTAGCATTGAAATCTCCTGCTATTATAACTTTTTCTTTAGCACCAAACTGGCTCAAAACAGCTTTTAGCTCATTCCAGAAATCTTCTTTCTTATCAGAAGGTTCCGAGTCACAAGGAGCATACACTACAACAATTACTATTCTCTGAAGTTTCACTTTCAAACGAATCCAGAGAATTCTCTCACTTATGCAACTATAGTGAATCAAGTTGTTCTTCATCTTTTCACTTAAAATCACACCTACACAAGCCTGTCCTCTCATATTATCCAATACTCCAGACCACACACTCACCGTGCCATTCACTTCTTCTACCCCAATTTCCTTCTTTTGGTTTCACTTACACACAGCACATCCAGTCTATACTTATTCATCTCCTCAATCACCTCACTCATCTTGCCATTTATACCTCTAGTATTCCATACACCAATCTTACATTCACTCAGTCGAGATCGCTTTCTCATACGCCGTTTAGAAAGTCCAGGTCGATTCCGTGGTGGACCGTCCTTCTCAAGTGTGGTAGGTCCACCATATCCCACACTTGAGTCATTCTTAATATTTCTTTTTGTCTTTTTAATCAGGTAAGTACATCAATGTGGGGGATTAGCCCACAGCTGAGGGTTCCAGTTGGTCATTCAACCTAAGGATTCTGGAACAAAACCCAGTGAGTTGGGGTCTTTTCGCCAATGTCACACAGAACTAGCTGGCATCTCTCCAAGATTCACAGAGGCCCTAGTTGCTGTTGTGTGTGCCATTGCTACCACGGAGCGCCCCAAGGAGGCAAACCCATCGCTCACTACGACCGCCCACAGGGACAGGAAAAGACCTGGAAGAAGACCCCATAGGAGATGGTGGATGAAATTCGAAAGCATGCTGGAGTGACATGGAGGAGATTGGCACAAGATAGTCTGTTGTGAAAAAAACTTGGGTGGGGAGACCTTCATCTAGCAATAGATTGATAATAGTTGATGATGAGAATGATGACACACTGAGGCATTGACTCCACCAGATGTCAGAGAGTTTCCAGAGGTAATGCCAGCCATGCCTATTGCAGCATTGTCCACAACTCCACCCAAGACACTAGTCCAGAATTCATGGATCTAATGTTCTCAACTCCACCAGATGCCAGAGAGTTTCCAGAGGTAATGCCAACCATGCCTATTGCAGCATTGTCCACAACTACGCCCAAGACATTGGTCCAGGATCCATAGATCTGATGTTCTCAACTCCACCAGATGCCAGAGTTTCCAGAGGTAATGTCAGCCATGCCTATTGCAGCATTGTCCACAACTACGCCCAAGACATTGGTCCAGGATCCATAGATTTGATGTTCTCAACTCCACCAGATGCCAGAGAGTTTCCAGAGGTAATGCCAGCCATGCCTATTGCAGCATTGTCCACAACTCCACCCAAGACACTAGTCCAGAATTCATGGATCTAATGTTCTCAACTCCACCAGATGGCAGAGAGTTTCCAGAGGTAATGCCAGCCATGCCTATTGCAGCATTGTCCACAACTACGCCCAAGACATTGGTCCAGGATCCATAGATCTGATGTTCTCAACTCCACCAGATGCCAGAGAGTTTCCAGAGGTAATGCCAGCCATGCCTAGTGCAGCATTGTCCACAACTACGCCCAAGACATTGGTCCAGGATCCATGGATCTCATGTTCCGCTGCACGGCCTCCCAGAGAACTTCCACAGGGTTTAAATCCGGGGACCATGGGGGCTACTGGATGATTCCAAACTCAGATGAGTGTTCCTCAAGCCATGCCTGGGTGGTTGTGGCCCACTGGAGCCATGCATTGTGCTGCTGAAACAGACCACCAGCCGCAGGATGCATGAAGGCCAGGGAAGTGATCAGCCAGCACATGCAGGTAGTGCACAGCAGTTAAGGACCTCTCCAGACACACTAAGGGACCTAGAGCCTAATGTGTCCCATGAGAAAGCTCCCCAAACTATCACAGATCCACCACTGCCTTGAACAGAGCTGACCTGGCATGACGAGGCCGTGGCCTCATATTGTCGATGCCACGCCCGCACTTTCCTGTCAGCTCTGTACAGCTGAAAATGAAATTCCTCTCAGCACACCATGTGGCACTACCCTGCAGGGGTCCACTTTTGATGTTTCTGGCACAAGGTGAGGCATAATTTCCAATGACAAGGAGCAGTCAACAGTGGCACATGAGTAGGGAGTCAGCTCCAGTAGCCTGGTTATGAAGTGTGCGCTATTCCTTTTTCTTGATGATGTTGCTTGGGCCTCTGACATTTAAACTGGATGTGATTTGCACCACCGTTGCCATGCGGTCAGCTGTATGAGCTTGGATAGTCTACGTTGGCCCCCAGTCATCAATGGTGTGTGGTTGGCCACTGCTTGTCATCTGGGCACTGGTACGTCAGTTGATGGTATACTCGATATGATTGCCCTCGGGTTTCTTCCACTGTGGTGATGGAATGACCCATTTGTCTTGCACTGGCAATGCATGCATGATCAAAGTTGCTCAGATAACCAAGTCTACCCATGTTCATCGATTGCGATACACTGTTGGAAAGATCAGATCATATGCAGAGGATTTTAGGAAGGGAGTGTCTGACCCCAGGTTTTAAAAAACCCTCAGAAATAGGAAGCTAAGAGATTTGGGCTAGGGTGCCCGATAGGAAAGTGACACAGAAATGAGGAAGAAAGGGGGAGGTAGACTCCCTTATTTATAACCGGGGGCCCAGTACCTGGGGTCCGATGGCTTAACGTGCCAATCCGACGCACGGTGGATATTTAGTGATTCAAGCATTTGTACCTGCCCAGAATCGAACCTGAGGTTTCTCCGTGGAAGTCAACTGTTGGGAAGTCCAGCTGTCTGCCCATCCCCTGCTGAGAGTGGAATAGATTCAGTTTGGTCTATTCCACTCTCAGCAGGGGATGCCCACATCAATTGCCTATCACCCCTATCACTAATGTTTTGTCTACTGAGTGTACATGTAAGACTTTTCTAAAGAAACACATTCACACAAGTATACTCACTGGTGCTTATAAGATATATGAAAATGCAGCTGAAGTGATTTGAACCTCCTCTGCCCCCCCCTCTCACCTTTATTTTTTATAACCTTAAATGCTCATGTGTTTAACAATATCTCAGGAAAATTCTAATGCATAACAAGAATTTCCCCATATCTAATGTAGGACCATTGACTTCACAGAAGGGACAGAATCAGAACTGTTAAAATGTACGCAGTATCAGGAGTCAAAAAATTGGCTACTCCGAAGCCTAGGACAATCAGTTTTTATGTCCAAACTACAGCAAAATGTTTTTTATTAGCCCAGGACTACAGCTTAAAAGTTCGTTTTTCAAAAGCTATGGCACTTAAGCCAGTGCACTTCTCGGATATTTCATATGCTTTTTCCTGTTATAAGGTATACAATACAGCTGGTGATCCATAACACAATTTGATGTCTAATATTTCTATTTCAGGAACCACATCTTGGTGGGGGGGGGGGAGTAGTCATAAGAAAAAGAGATACTGATCAAGGCTGCCTGGCTTCTGATGTTGGTGAACTGGAAGTGTAAAAAAAAAAACAGTCTGAGGTTAAATGCGGTTGGGCTCCATTAGGAGAGCAGATAAAGAGTGTTTTGTCTGCAAGTCATAGTTTGTATAATCAACATTTCCAATACATACTTTTCTCGTGTGTGTGTGTGTGTGTGTGTGTGTGTGTGCGCGCGTGCGTGCGTGCATGTGCATATGCATATATGCACACACACCTGTGACACCAGAACAATTACAGTACTCATTGAAGACAATGAGATCCACAGTTCTTCAGTGCAACAGTCTTTAAACACAATGTGTCAGATAATGCAATTCACTGGAACTGGCTCCATTCAGGTATCATCAAGAGACTAGGCATTAGAAACATTAGTCAGTATGTACAAAACCAATTTCCCATGGAAGCTGACCCTCTAAATTTACATAGCTGTCCATGACAACTAATTACTATGTGGATTTAGAGGCCTTTAGGGGTCAGCTAATTTAGGGGGATAATTAGGGGGACAATATGCATTTGGATAATTAGGTGGGATATTTAGGGGGAGCTATTTAATTGATGATCCATAGTTGGCAACCTGTTATGGACAGGTGGCCAACTATGGATCATCAATTAAGCCTCTGGAGGATAAGAAACGGCCCATGAAGATTTCTTATGGTACTGTCTTCTTATAATTCTCAGAAAGTGCTCTCTTTTACCACCAATTTGTACACAGTCCCTTTCGTAACCTCAAAATTTTTGTGTGGTTTGCATACGAAAACCTCAAAAGTCATCAATACCATCTCATTTCAGATGCATGTTGTCTTTTCATGTCCTTCTTCAGTACTGTCTATGTCTCTCTGCCATAAAGTAGGAAGCAGTTCATCACGTCTCTGCTAAGCTTACACAAGTTTTGATTGATGTTCCATTTTAGCTTTTCCCTAATCTTCAGGAATTTCTTGGATAGTGGAAGTTCTAGAGATGTTGATACTTTTTGCCACTTCCATAGCTGTGGCAGTTTGCAGTTGTTGTTGTTTTCAATTCTGGTGCTTATGCTCCCATTTAGTGGCTGGGTTAAGATGCTAAAGTTTTTGGTACCTGAGAGTTCCTTCAAGAATCAGGGGTCATCAGAGAAAAGATATGGAAAGTGGGGAAATTATATTATAGTTGAATGTTTTAGTTTTTTTTTTTTTTTTTTTTATCCGAATTCTTTTTCAGCAAGTAAAATATGTTTCTCTGTTTTCCATTTGGTCAATAATGCTTTTGAAAAGCTTGGAGTTTAGCCA
This sequence comes from Macrothele yani, assembly GCA_039090855.1. Lineage (NCBI taxonomy): Eukaryota > Metazoa > Arthropoda > Arachnida > Araneae > Macrothelidae > Macrothele > Macrothele yani. The sequence goes on from CM077011.1 coordinate 156,531,482, forward strand.
GTTCTTTGACAGAAAAGTTTTTCTGCATCCAATATATTTAAGTTTATAGAAAAAATTGGGATAGAATGTACATACATCTCGTTTTTCCACTACCCACATGACATTTTATTTTTTAGAACAATGGGTCAGATATTGTTTGACTTAATACACTAGTGGACAAAAAAAGTTAAGCCCCACATATGAAGGCTGACATGGATAATAATGACTTGATGGACTTTAATGAAATTCATGTGAGAGGTACAAAGGACCATGACAAAGAACATGTGCAAACACAAGATGCACAGTAACAGATGGCTAGGAACAATGCTGATGCACCAAGAAATTTTCTTTGCTGGTGGTAACAGAAATGCATTGTTCTGTTGATCAAATAAGAGTATAATTGCCTCCCTCTGACTTCCAAATATGATGAGTGATCATACTACCGGATGGAATTCCTAACCTTGGCATCAGACAAGATGACAGGTAGGTCAGATGATGACAAACTCCATCATTCCATTAGTGAGGATCTCAGTGAGGCCTCTGGAAGAGCAATGAGTCCCCCCCCCCCCAGAATATCCCAGATATGTTCAATAGGATTAAGATTTGGTGACCTGGCTGACAACTCCATCCTGTGGATATCACAGACAAGGTAATTGTTGACCAGCCAAATTCTATGAGGACCAGTAATATCCATATAAATGCACCCATGACTTACAGCACCCCTGAACAGCTGTACACAGAGCTTACGGACCTCCTTTATGTACCTTTGTGAGCATGAATGTTTAATTCTTTAAACACATGGAGCAGCATATGATCATCCAGCATTATACGTCCCCACAGCAAGACATCCTCAGCAGTGGTCTCATTCTTAGATGTTGCACTGACAGTGAGACATTCCACATTCTCTCTAGATGAGTATGTGCTCTAAATCCAAAGTCAGGCTCACTCATGAGGAGGACATGCATCCACTTCTGTTTGGTCCAGGTGTGATGCTGTGTGCACCAAGTCCTTTACCACTTCTTTAGAAAGGTGTGAAGGAGAGACAAACCATTGGTCTCCTAGCATACAGACCTCACTCGCATTATTATCTAGAGACAGTTTTCCTTGACAGCATAATGCCAGAAGCACAAATGTGCTTGACAGTGACTTGCCTGGATGTCATTCTTCTACACTTTCTTACAGTTAAGGTCAGATGATGGTCCTGCTCGTATGCTGTGATCCTTGGCCAGCCCAGGACTGATCATCAAGATTCCTAATATTATTGCCATAGCCAGGAAATTATCATTCATGGGACATTACATACTCTGGCTACCTCAGCTTGGGTTTGTCCTACCAACACCCTGCCAAAGATTATTTACCTACCTAAATCCTCTCAGCAACTCTGGGTGTTCATCTACACAATCTGCAACATCACTTGCATGCAGATGGCTTTTGGAGCATGTGAAATACTCTACTGTGCAAATTAATTGGGACAAAGTAAAAAAATCACTCTTTTTTCCAAAACTATGCCTTTATATCATTCTATGCCTTGATATACACTAATAAATACATGTATTAGTATGAAGTATGTCCTCCTTTAGCAGAAATGACCTCTTGAATTTGTTTTCGCATTGACTCCACTAATTGAGAGCACATATTTTTGACTTCATAATCGTGGAACCACACTTTTATAGCATTCGTTATCATGCGTTCTTTGGTTTATTTTACCAAAACGTCTCTTCATTCGTTATCATGCGTTCTTTGGTCCATTTTACCAAAACATCTCTTCAAAATATTCCACAAGTTTTCTATGGGATTTAAGTCTGGTGAATTTACAAGATAATCAAGCAAATGAATTTGATTTTCCAGCATGAAATTCTTGACCAATTTCGAATTGTGACATGGGGCCAAGTCATGTTGAAATGTCCCGTCAAAAGTTTGCAAGAATGGAACAATCCTACATAGTAACATTTCTACGTACTTGGCTGAATTCATCATACCTCGAACAGGAACTAAGCTCAGGGTTCGTACTCTTTTTGGGGGAAAAAATTCAAGGACTTTCCAGGCCTTTTCCAGGCCATATACAAAAAATTCCAGGATGATTATTACGCTTTACAGTATCATGCTCAAATTATTTTTTAAAAGCAATTTCAGTTGTAAGTAATAAAAATGATGAAAGATGCAAATGGATGAGTGTGCTTTTTTACCCATTACATTTCTTTTTAATGTTTTTAATTGGCGAATTACCCAATAATGCTAAATTGAATCATGGTGCAATTACCACAAGGCTATTCAGAAAATCCTTTCCCTCAATCAGAAAATGATTAATTCAATCAGTCATTTTAGCTGCATCACTATTCTGCACTATCTTCCATGTAATCCGACTATTGTTGATAACAACTGAAATTATTATAAAATAAAGTTAGGGCAGATTCAGAATTTAAGAATGGGGAGGGCGCACGTCTAACAGAGGACTGGTAAAAAAATATCTGAGATTTATTTCCTCCAAAAAAACACGGTGGTAAAACATGGAGGACCCATAAGGGGGAGATGGGGTGCTTGCCTGTCAGAGTACATCACAAACAGCAGTTCTGAAGTACTGCTGTGTGGATCACTGAAAAGTTCGGGCAAATGTAAGACAAAACGTGGAGTTGCAAATCCATAAGTGAAAAAGTGTGATGTCTGAAAACAAGAAACGTGAGACAAAGCAAAGCACTTATCTACTTACTCAACCCCCCCCCTTTTTTTTTTTTGAAATGGGGCATGTGCCTGTTATGCCCACAGGTGGATTCTAGCTCTGATAAAAAGTGTTTCCATACATGGGAATGATTTTTTTTTCCTTTTAACATTCCCAATAACTGCCACTGGTGGCTGCATATTGGGATGTGACTTTTGAAGGCAATGAAAATCTTATTACTAGACAGAATATGTTCCAGACTTGAGGAAAATTTCCCCCAATTGTAGTACAGTTATGTTAAATCAAAAAGCATAAGCCACGGAATCACTATGCACCTCAAGAAATGATTCGGGAGTGGACGATCATAGAAAGGTGAACCAATAGAGTTTAAAACAGAAAGTGTGATTTTAGGAACATGGCAACAAATTTCAAATAAGTTTCATCATAGAAGTCAGAAAGTCCTGGCCCACCACCCAACCCAAAAGAATCTAACCACCTTTATGTCTACCAGTACACTTGCCTCATATTACTTTCCAAAAATTATTTTTCATATCAAACAAGATTGCCTTAATTTACTTTTATTTTTTTAAATCAAAATCACTGCTAAACTAAATTTATGAAGTGCTACCCCAAAATGTGGAACTAGCTAAACTATTTATAAAAACCTTAAACATAAAACAATTTCAGTTTTTTATTGGTATAAATTAGGATATTCTTAAGTATTTTACATAAATGAAAAATGATGAGCATAAGGAATCTCTACCTCCAGTTAAGCTTCAATCATAACCAGAATCAGAATAACCACTTTTGGTTCAACTCCCAAAACATAAGACAATTATATGAATTAAGTTTTTAAAAGCTTTTTTTAAAAAAATTGGAAGTTTGTCAGTTATATAAACCAAAATCTGATCAATGCATTAAGGACAATTGATTGAATTGTTTTGGCCACAAATTCATAGTAAAATGTACAGCAAAAATATGTTTTAGGAGCCCATGAGTATTTACTGTACAAGTATATATAAGGTTTTATATTACTTACCAAAGTTTTAGTCCAATAAGAAGCCCAATTGTGGAAGTTAGTTGCAGAAAGTTATAAGTTTTTGGAACAGAAGAGTTCATTAGTCTATTTACATGAACTTCATATGAAAAACACTAAATAATTATGAAGATAAAAGATCAAAACTGGTTTGAAGTTCAACATGCTTCAAAGAAAGAAAAAAAGTTCATTTCTATTGTAAATTGTACAAATATAAAATTTTTATGTTTTAGTATTAATTCTCTATATGCTTGGAAGATACCACAAATATGGAGTATCAATGGATGGTCATACAGATTTAAGATTGCTGACTTTGGTTTCAAGTTCCATATCCATTTTTTTAAGTACTGCTCTTTTCTCATGAGCAGTTTTTCTAAAGCTATTAGATTTTACAATGTATGTATTGTTATTTGTAGTTTCAGCTTTTAAAGCTAAATCATCAGCAGAGTTAAGTAATTCTTTGACTTCTCCTTCAATGAGTTTCCTTTTCTTTTTTATGCTATCAATTTCATCTAAAATAGCTTTCCTTTTTCCACATATGGCTGCTTTTTCCTTTTCTTTGGACTTATCATCCAAATAATGTATGTATTTTTGCCTTGCAGCTCCAACTGATAACAGAAAGGATTTTGAGATATTTACCTTATCAATACCACCTACATAGGATATATGATCATAAATAATTCTCTGTGCTACTATTGACTCCTCTCTCATGTTTTCTACAATGAGCTCCTTATTGACTGAAAAACCCCTCTCAACAGAAGCTTGCCCATGTGACAACAGTAAAAGAAGTTTCACAACTTTCCACAGTTCACTAAAAGCTTTAGTAGAAGACATGTACTCATACAATAATGTGTCTACTCTTTGTTGTTTATCTTCTGGATCAAAGTTTATGAATGAAGATTTTACTGCTGCAACACTGGTCACAAATTCCTTAAACTGCCATATTACACCATCACATAATTCTGGTTGTATTCTATGAGCATCAACAAGAAGTGTGAGAATGAATGTTAGATTCTTAATACAAGTCTCACTATTTTTTGACATCAACCGAGAATCTAAACACTTCATGTGGCGAACAAGGGAATACTTAAGTGGATTTTTTTCCAATAGCTTCACAACTAGCTTTTGCAAAAATATTCGGCATTCCATTCTAAACTCCATAAGTTTGCGTTCACTAATGTTCTTAGCACTTAATTCTTTCAATACCTTCTCTGTTTGAAACCCAACATCAATTTCTTTATAGTGACAACACTGAGATGCATCTGTAAGGTCTACTTGTAACAGCTTTAAGGCAGAGTTAGCTTCTGCCATTACGGTTCTTTTAACAAAGCGATTCATCATATTTCTTAGCATCTTTTCAAGATCTGTGGCCATAAAAGGCATCATTGGCTTATCTGACTGATATGCCTTGAGAAATGGTACCAGCTGTTTTGAAACTGAATTGAAGAAATGCAGTTTAGCCAAAACAAAAGGATCTTTAGTGAAAGTTTTGATAGCATCAAATGATACAGTGTGGGGATTCTTGATGCACTTCTTTTCAACTTGGTTAACATAATTTTCAGTGTCTGCCCAAATTTCTAATGCTCGCTCGCAGGCAGGAGTATTTTCTAGCCACCTGTGTGGGCAGAATTTTAATGGCATCTTACTGGCTAAAATTATTTTAGAAAAATCTTCCCTCCTTGCAGGTGAATCTTTAAAAAGCCTAAATAATGATGAAAGCAACTTTTGAATTTCCCACCCTGTTGCTGAGGCTCCATGTCGAAAGGCATTGTTTACAATGTGAAGTCCACAGCTCCCTGTGTTTAGGAGTTGGACATTTGAGTCAGCACTAAGTGTTGATTGCAGCATATCAAAAAGCTTCCAATTAACATTGGGTCCATCCACTGATAACTGCACAATGTTACACAGTGGGAGGCACGCCATGCATTCAAGAAATTTTTCCATCATTATGTCTGCACTAGCATGACCCAAAAAAACTGATGACAAATATCTGGTTGAAACTGTTCCTTTTTCCCATAAACGAACATGTATATCCATTTGTTTTGACTGACTAAACTTGTTTAAACTTTCGTCAAACAAAATCACAAAATTTTCATTTTCGACTTCCTGAACCAACACTGATTTAAAGTGAGGTACCAAACCAAAGCAACAAATGTAGGAACTTTTTTTTTCGCCACAGCTGAAGTTTCCAGCAATTCTGCTGTCAGAAAACATTAGGCTGAATAAAACATCATTACCTGCACAAGACCTGTAAGAGTAATGGGATTTAACCACTTTTAAACACCACAATGCTTCTGCTTTAATGGTTGCATTTTTTTCAAGAGAAATATGCAGAGGATTAGATGTGGATGCAATAGGCTGTACTTGTTTATCACTTGATACACATAGCAATTTATCAACAGTTAGTGGAACATTTTTACAGCTTTCTGTCAACATACTATGTTTTTTTCCTTTCATGTGGCTTCTTAAAACGGATTCCCCCATATTCGAAACATCTATTATTTTAATGGACAAAAATGCATTTTGCAACATGGCAATTGCTTTCATCTTTTTTAATCCATCCAGCATATTTAGGATTTATTAGCCAAAGATCACTAAAAGTACACTTACCCATATTTAATGGGGGGGGTGAAAAATGGGTAAATCAACTGAAACAGTAAATGAAAACCAAAAATATCTAAGATCAGGAACCACACAACTAAAAATTGAGAATTTCCCCTGAGTAAGGAGCTACACATGTGACCAATTACTATAGGCCAGATTTTAAGTAATTAAAGAAAAAGGGGTCTTACTGCTATGTTCTTTCCTGCTCCCCCAGCTTTGTCCTTTAGGCAGCCTGGGTTGCAAATGCTTTGGCATTGATTTAGTCTTCATTTAAAACAAGGAAACAACACTTAGTGAAGTTACTGTTTTATGACCTGTATGCCAATCAGTAGACAGAGTGTTGTGCTAAAAGACTGTTACAAAGCATCACCTCTTACAGCTGGGCTCCAAACCAGAGGAAAGGAAATGTTAACAAACACTTAGTGCCTGAGGGAAGCAAAACTTTGTACTGGGTCTCCTCCAAGTCTCAAATCTTTCATACTTACCCAGCTGGAGTGGACGTAGGGCTTCAAGCTTGGAGAATGAATACTGCTCTTATATCTATGCCTTTGAATTTAATTTCGACCATTTTCAACAGGGTAGGTTCCTAGGTTGTACCTAACAGCATACTAAAATTTCGCCAAAATCCAACCCCTTTTACGTGAATTATCGTACGGACAAATGGAAAAAACCAAAGCATAAACGTTTCTGCAACCTACAGTTCGAAAGGGTTAGTAATTTCTAAAATAAAAACATAACGAACAGCGTGAAAACTAGCTCATACACAGAATATTTGAATCTACAGTATGCGCTCTCAATTATTAGGGATGATAGGGGGAAGGGAATAGAACTGTCCATAATTAGCATGTTCTCGTTGCGCTAGGCGCTTAAGCACTGCTGAATTCTGTCAGACCCCCAATGGTCAAATGATTGAAATGTGCTGATGTTCATGGAATGAAATGGTTGATCAGCTATGATAACCGCATAAAAGTTCGAAGGGGGAGGAGGGGGGCGATTTTTTTTTTACTTTATGCAACATTCTACATTACTCCAGTATTTATCTTGTCATCATCAACAATGGCAATGTAACTACCACTTACGATCGCGGATATCGGCCAACTGAAAATCTGCCATACAACTAAGGGATACAACACACAGGTATCCTGTTACAATGTATTGTAATAGAAAAAAAAAAAAAAAATTTTCAGAAATTAAAATCGAAAAAAAAAAAAACTTTCAGAAATTAATATCATCAAGTCATGGTGTTTCAAAAATCCGCTTTCCTTTATAATGTTTAAAAACATGTAATGCTTTTTCTTTTTTACCTGTCGTGTATAATAAAATGGGTTGATTTTTTTATGGAATCAGACGTCCATATGTCTGATTGTCTTCGTCTGAGTCCACAAGTTAGCTACTGTGTACAAGTAAACATATTTTTTCAGCTCAAAAATATGTAGTTTTGTATGTATTCACAGTATAACTCATTCCGTATTCCCACAGAACAAAATTCAGCAGATACAAATGAAGAACATCAAGACCCACCCAACACCATGTTTCCGATTGTCTGCTGTTTATATTCAAGAAATGCGAATATGGATCAATGGTGAATGCAGCAACTATGGTTTTTATTTATTACCAAGAAAAAAAAAAGGAGCCTGAAAGCTGTAAAGCTGAAACGGATATTTCTCCCCCTCCCGAAAACATTCCGATTAAGTTCAAACAGCAGGAGCACGCGTCCACGCACACTCAACCTCTGGAATGTCCTGATGAAATGGCTTCTTTTCATTTGGCACATCGCCATAAATCACCACCTGCAGCTCACTGAAGTGTCTTCCTCCTTCACCCTAACTATAGAAGAAAACGTAAAAAACAAAAAATGCTGCCCAATTTTCGACAAAATGACCAAATTTACGTCATAACGTTGCAATTTACTAAAATACGTTTATCTGCTGAATTTCGCCTAAATCCATTGAAAACTTTTTAATTATAGATTTTTTTATTAAAACAGTAACTCAGACATCTGAATAAAAATGTATGTTTGTAATTAAAATAGAGTCCATATCATCACAGAAACAAAATTTAAGGATCACTCTGTTTAAATAAACCATGGCATCTAAAAAAAAATAATTTGCTTGCTTTTCCCGTAATTTATAATTGCCGTTTCTTTTTTTTTTTTAATCCGATTTTGCAACGGAAGATTTTTTTTTTTTTTTTTTTTTTTTTCATCTGCTAAAGTTTCAAACGGAATTTGGCGAAATTTGCACTAGAACTTTATTGTGATGTATTTTAACCACTGTAAAAATTTTACTGTGTTATTTTCAAAATTCCGGAAAATGGATTTTTGAAAATATCTCTTAGTCCTTTTGAGCCGTGGAAGTGATAAACAGGTGTTTGCTTTCTTCCCAACCAAGGGCTTCGGATCAGCGCTCCCAGCTGTCAATCAACCGTTGCTATGGTAACACACTTTCTGCTCAAGGCTCACTGTCTAAAGAGGCACACATAATAAAAATTTCCAATGCTAACTTTTTAAGTTTTAAACCGATTCAAATGGAATTTTGGGAGTGAGCTTCTGCAATCCAATTATAGTAAATGTAAAAATTTCAGTCACTTTTGTGAAAAATTCGCAAAGATAGTTTTCTTATTTTTTATCATAAGTAGCCGAAGTCTCTTGAGGGGTGGGCCGGAAGCAAGCATCTTAATGCAATAAACAAGGAGCAGATGAATGTGTTGTTCAGGCATACTCCTCACTGGTGGATACCAGCTGACTTGGTAAACACGCGACCCCCTTGCAAATGCTAAATGTCTCTTCTTTCCCCTTCTGTTGTTCTCAGTAGTTGTCGGATGGACATCAAGCTCAGGGCTAGAGAATGCATCAAGCTCCCCTTCCCTAACAGACCTGCTAGTAATCATCCAATTTTATTGCACTGGAAGTAGTGCTCCCCCCCCCCAGCTAAATTAGGATTTGGGCACATCCGAGACACCACTGTAGCCGGCGGTTTCTTTGAGAACAGAGGAGAGGAACTTTAAAAAATTAAGGGGTAACAGTCAGTAACACGATTTCCTAAAAGGGCATTTTTTTTAAGCACTAATTTCAAATTTCAAGGCTTTTCAAGACAGCATTAAAAAAATACCGTTTTTCCAGGATATTCCAGGCCTTGAAAACGTAATCATGATTTTCCAGGACTTTCCAGGTTTTCAAGCACGCGTGCGCACCCTGTAAGCTTCCAGTGCCATTTAATGTGGAAAAATCCCAAAACATCTGTTTCAGAGGGTGCTTTACAGTTTGTTTGACATGCTCAGTTCTTCAGAGTTTGCAGTTGATTCGTCTAACGAGATTAGCTTGGTAACCCTGCACAAATAAATGAGTTTCATCACTGAAAATTACCTTTTTCCAGTCGTCAGCAGTCCATGATTTATATTTTTTGGCCCATGCTAAACAATTTTATCTTCATTTTCGCATTAAAATATTGTTTTTTCGTTGGTCTTCTTGCCTTCCAGCCAACTTCCAGAAGCCTATGGCGTACAGTTGAATCACTAACATCACAACCACTAGCCAATAAATCTCTTTTAAGGTCGATGCTTGTTTTTTTTTATTCATTTTACTATTTCTGATTAGATATTTATTGGTTCGTGGAGTTGTTTTTCGTTTTCTTCCGCATTTGCCTCTCCTTTTTGGAGACGATGATCCAGATGCATTGTATCGCGTAAGCAGTCTTGATACACTTAATTTGCTTACACCAACTGCAGAAGCGATATCTCTCACTGTCATAGAAGTGTGGTCCTTCAGAGCAATTATTGTTGCACGCTTCCTTGGGGAAATATCAAGTTTTCGATACACAAAAGCAACACGTACTCACAGAGAGCAAAAACTAACATCCACCTGTCACACACGAAAGCTCACAACTGGAGCTGAAGTGCCTATTTCCTGTTTAAAACCGGTCAAACCACATTCTTACTATCAAGTTTCAACAGTCACACCACCTCACAGCTGATAAAACCGGTTTACGTGGGTTTCCGACATCAACTGGCAATTACATTACAATTCTGAGAATAAAATAGCTTGTCCCAATTAATTTGCACAGTATAGTACAATAAGAAGAGCACCATATCAACACGTTTTTTTATATCATGCTTTATGTGCAAGGTGTTTTCATATTCCAGTTCAAGCACAGTACATGTGGCATTTCTTTTTGCATTTTTTTTATTGTGGGATGATACACCTCTTCTACCAAATTTCATTGAATTTTGGCTAGACATTATTAATATATCAACTTTTATATTTGGAACTTGGCTTTTGCCTATCAGTATATGAAGATTATGGATTTGATATAAGGCTATGCAGTCAATACTGACAAATAAAAATGTGTCAACACCTCTAGAATTTGCATGACCCAAAAAATCATGAACCGAATAAATGCCCCTGAAATAACCAGAGATTTCCTATGGTGCATTAAATCTGAAAGGGATTTGATGTTGCTGAAATAACCACAGAAAATTCCCTTTGGTACAAAAATTCTGGAGAATTTCTGTACCAAAGGAATTTCTACATAAACCAAATATACTTCAACAATTAAAAAACCTAGCTCAAGCCACAACTTTTACTTTTAAGGAAACACAATTAAATTTTATTATATGTACATATTTCCCTATCTCTCTCTATATAAAAGTGAAAGTATGTTTGTATATTTGTTCCACATAAGTTCCTAAATGGCTTGATGGATTTGCACCAAAATTGGCATACATACTCTTCATCACCCAGATTAAAATACAGGCAGGACGATTTTTAGAAATTCCATCCCTAAGGGGGTCAAATGTGTTTTTATGGGGCCCTCTATAGATTGGGTGAAAGTTGGCTGCTGGGGTATTACTCTGCATGTCAGAGCAACAGTTGTCAGGTGACGCCTCACTCCTCGCAAGCTCCTGTGGTTCAGGCATGCTGGGAAGAGTACAATTTTTGAAATTTCTTTAAGAAAAAAAAAACTAAAAAAATAAATAAAAAAATGGCAGAACATACGGAAACCCCATTCCTAGCGATGTATGTTAAAGAAAGCCGAGAAATAGATTTCCGAGAGAATGTAAGCAATGATCGAGATCCAATTTTGGAAAATTCATAAAAAAAGCTACATTTGCCCAATGCAGGACTGCAGAAAGTGCACTGTTGTGCATGTTTGCTATTTCAAGTTTTTAGGACTAGTTAAAGTGCGCAGTTCCATCCCTAAGGGGGTCAAAAAAGGTCAAATGTGTTTTTACGGGGCCTTCTATAGATTGGGTGAAAGTCGGCTGCTAAGGTATTTCTCCGCGCATCAGAACAACGGTCGTCAGGTGACGCTTCATTCCTCGCAAGCTTCCTCAGTTCAGGTATACGGAGAAGAGTCCAAATGGTTACGCATTATTCTCACCGGTTTTCTAAGCGATTTGATAGAAAGTGCCTTATCTACACTCTAGAAAGTTGAATGCAGAGTGTACGAAGTGCATTGTTGTATATGTTTGCTATTTCGAGTTTTTAGGGCTCAGAACGACCATCATAAATTGTGATAAGGTGTTGTCAGAATGGCAAGTTCAAATAAAGTACTGCTTTGTGATTCAGCGTGGTGAATAATTTTGAAGTGCTCTTTTCATCAAGTGTGGTGAAATGCCTCCAAAAAAAAAAAAAAAAAAAAAAAACGGAAACCCATTGGACAAGTTCAGCCAAAAGCAAAGAAAGTAAAATTACTTCGAGCAAGTGAGACAACCGAACATGCCGGCCCAGCGGCACAGTGGTCTAAGCGATGGCTTCTGATCATTCATCCAAAAGGGGGCCGGGCTCAAAACCCGGTGAGGCATGGATGTTGTGTTTGTCTTATGGCACTGGCTCTCTCCCTTCCTTGGAACCAGTGGCCCTAAATTAGGGACGGGTGACTGTTTATAGCCCATTGAGTTGCTCATGGTGGTCGTTAAACCTCCAATTAAAAAAACAAAACAACAACAACCAAACATAGTGATAGACGACTTATGGATCAGTGGGAAAGAGCCAGTGTATGTATCAAGGGTGACAGAGACCTCAGAACAGCGTGAGAAAGGCCAATGCCCACACAGAAAATGGGGTAAAAATGCAAATGATATCTCATAAAAGCTGAACATTGTTCAACATGGTAGGATTTTTTTTTTATAGTGCAATTTACATTGTTACTTGAAAATAAACTTTATGTCTATCCCGGGCAACACCAGGTACCTCCGCTAGTAGGTTCTATATTGTATTATGTACACATTAGGATGATTTAAAACATCAGAAAATAATTTATGGACAGTGTCTTTGCAAGCAGCCATAAGCAATGTGATAAAGTAAAATGTTTTATCTTATGGATATGGCTTCATAACAATGTAAGAAAACATTGTTATGAAGCCATATAAGTAAATCCAAACTTACAAATATGTGATGTGTGTTCTTTAAAAGTATTTATGCTCATAAGCTGAATTTTATTTATTTTTTCATATGTATGTTGTTATATGTATTTGTTCCCACATTTCTAAAATAAATTAACTTCATATAAAGATAGCAAAATTGCATCATTCAAAAAGAATTAATTAGCTTACGTATAAAATAAACATTTATTGAAAATCTACATAATATGAAAAGAATTAAATTTATTCTAGAAAGGATATTTTTAATACATGCATACATCAGATACTACTTTGCAGACTAGGCCCTGAATTATCAGATCCGAAAGGGATAGGGGGTTCTCTACCTTCTTGAAGAAAGTCTTAAGTGAACATTGACAGAATACTTTTTTTTTTCATTTCTTTATACATCTTTATACATTCTTTTATAGCAGGACAACTATCAATACATCTGAGGATTGTAGAATTTGTTTTGGCACTTTGGGTCATTATTCTCTAGTGCCTTTAAAATTGATTTAAAGAATCTGTGAGAAGTTTGAAAGGAAAATGCAACAAAGAGCAAATATCAAGTTCGTGTTTGATTGGCCAAAAAGTACCATGGAAGTGTTTGAAATGATGAATAAAGTGTATGGAGAGATACTGTATTTTTCATGGAAGCATATTTTTTTTAGCCTCAATCTCATTTTCTGATTACTCTACTGAGTATTCAACACAGCATAGAAAGGGAAATTACCAAATTACAAGAAGTATAATTTATGCCATTCAATATGGCACAGAATGTGACATTAAACCAGACTACACATTTTCCTCCATTCATCATGAAATGTTCATAAGAACTAGGTTCTGCGTTTCTTGCATGAATTGGGAGTTGCAATTTATTAGTTCATGCAATGTTCACAAATACAAATTGTTAATTTCTTGAAAGTTCATATGTTGTAAATGCTCACCTGCATTTGGCTTGCACTATACAATACAGGACAAACAGAAGATTTCAGTAAAACTACTAGAATTTCCTTACTTTGACCATAGCGTCCCTGAGAATGCATAATGGAGATTCAAAGTTTAAAGAATCAGATGATGTTTCACTATCAACTAAAACTACGTAATCTGCATTACTGCGATCGGCCCACTTTGACAATGATGCGGCAGGCAGTTTCCCTCCAACATGAAAGCGGTAATACTGTCATAAAGAAACAAATCATACTTGTAAATATAAAGCATTCCAAAAACAGACCAGCAATAAAGCAGGAAAAATATCAAATTTACCTAAAACCTTGAATGCATTCAACAAATATAAAATTTAAATAACCATAAAAACAAATTCAATAGTAATAATTCACATCATGCAATATATTAAATATGGCCCATTCATTCAATGAAGGAGAATTCATCCTTACTTCCAACGAATTAAGAAAATGCACTTGAGCGATTGTTAAAAGTTTTTGTTTAATCAAAAATGTTGTAGTGAAATCAGAAAATAATGCAGCTAACTCAGTTGAGTCCCTGTGATCTGTGTAACTACTGTTCATTTTGCATCATTTATCTAAATTATTACTTTATATTTCTAATACTGAAAATGGCATATATGTGTATGACATGGTTTAAAACTCAGGCTTCACGTGACAATAACACATAAACATATAAAACGAGTGAAACACACAGTCACGTATGGTAATGGTTTGTTCAGCGGTAGCTTTCAGTCATCCTACGACCTTGGATCATATACAGTCGATCGTGGGTGATCAAGGTCATAGGATGACCGAAAGCTACCACTAAACGAACCTTTACCATACGTGACTGTGTGTTTCGCTCGTTTTATATGTTTATGTGTATGACTTCTGAACTTACTGCACATCTATGCAGACTTGCCAACTTTCTAGAATTGAAATCCATAAAATATTTCAGTGAACCTTTAAGTGATGTATTTCACTAACTGATGAAGAAATTATCTCTCCATGCATTGTTCAACAATGGAAATGTCACTGTGCCCTGTTTCCAAACACTGAGGAGTAGGAAAACGGGCGTTATGGGCTTGAGTCAAGGTCAGAGTACCCTCGGCTGACTATTTTTACTAACAGTTATCTGCTTGCCTCTTCTGCACAGTACAAAATTTTTGCCTTCTGATCATGAATTGTAGATGTGCTGTGCTTTATTACTTTTGCATTGCCTCTCCTGTTAAAATATAGTGCTTTTTCAAATGTCAAGAAAGTTGAGAATTTGAAGACAGCTGACAAAATTGTCTAAAGACAGAGATAGCTAAATTATTTGACATACCAGAAATAAATATAAAAAATTAGCACATGATTGCAATTGATCTAATGTTCCTCTGAATCATATTTGTGAAGCATGTTGGAGAAAATATTGATTGAGTGGATAAATAACAAGTGCTCTTCTCACAAATTTGATCGTTAAAACAACCTTTCAATATACATACATATCACTAAGCTGTTCTCTGAGATTCAGAGGTTAGCTCCACAAAGCAATACAACTACCAGATAAATTTTTACTGATTAATTACTTACTGTTGCCATATCAAACTTTTTCATTTACAGCAATCTTGACACACAACTCGGGCTTCAGTGACATCTATCACACGATGTACACAAGACCTTCAATAATTCATACTCATAATCATTTTCTCATGCAGACACACCTGAATCCTCCCATGACTTCCTTGGTCTTCCTCTGCATTTCCATTATGCCACTTGGGCTAAAAAAATTTCTTAGTAAGCATCTCAGTCAGTCATTCTTTCAACATGGCCAAACCACCGAAGCATATTACTTTCCACCTTCTAACAACATTTTGTTTCACATTACACAACTGCAACACATTTTAATTCCTTGCATGATCAGAACGTGTCTTGCCCCCCCCCCCCCCCCCCATAAGTAATGCATTTCTCCACAACACAGACTCCTATGTTTTTTCTGTAGTACCCATGTTTCACTGCTACACATTAAAGTAGGAACAATTACACTTTCATGCGAGACTCTCGAGAACCCATCATTCCTGTGAAAACCTCCCAAAGCAGCTAGAACTTTCAATGAAGAATTCACTTGCCTATTAATTTCACCATCCAATTTGTTCACTCTGTCGAATATGCTTCCTAAATACACAAACTCATTCACCTGGTCAATCACAGTGCCATTTAGACTTATATTATATTCAGTGCTAACAGTTCCTCGCTCAAAAACCATAACTTTGGTTTTCCTCTAATTTATACTCAGTTTGAATTTCATGCAAACTTCGTACATCTGGGACAATATGCTCTGCAACTCACTTTTGCTCTCTGTCAACAGGACTGTGTCATCAGCATATAGCAACCTGCACACACAGATATTACCAAGACATAGACTGGTATTGTCTATCTTGGCATCACGCATGCATGCATCCCTAAATATATTATAGAGCCATGGTGACATTACACAACCTTGTCTGACTCCTGCACCAATAGAAAACCATTTTGATAAAACACCATTCACTCATACACAAGCTCTACTGCCAGCATACATGGCTTTTACAATATTAAGTAGATTCCAAGTAACACCATATTTATTCAATACCTTACACAAATGTGTCCTATTTACTGGTCGTAAGCTTTCTCCAAATCTATGAAGGCAGCAAAAGCTTTCTTACCAACAGGTTATTGATGACAAGTCCAGTCGAGTCATGATATTGAAGAATTCGTTAGTGATATGTACTGTTGAAAAATTGGAAATATATCCAGGTTTTCCTTCATTAGTTGAACTGATACTGATGGATTATAAGGTATGAACATTTGAATGAAGTTTTGGTGTGTTTTAATTGGCTATAGAGTTCTGGGTCACTATTATTTATTCGAAATCATAAATCTTGCACCCTTATCTTGGATGGAATGAAAATTTGTGATGTGGCAAGTTCGACTTGACTGTCATGGTACCCTCGGGATGTGTTGTCGTCTGTTTCACTTGAATGTTGTCTTGCTCTCATCTGCTTCGTGAGCATCATTGGTGATTGCCGTCCAAGTTTTTTTTGTCGACTTTAGTGTTTCCCATATGGAATACTTAGGGTAACGTTTCATACCCTGCACAACGGAAAACAATTTGATTGGTTAACATTTAATATTTGCTGGATTGTGATGTTGCAAGCACGTTGTCAAAAGTGTGGTGACAGTCTGATTGTTGACAACGGTGTTAAATGCTATGGTCGCTGTGGAGGAAATTACCATTACGACTGTTGCTCATTGACTGAAACCGCTTATAGAAAGATGTCAAGAGAAAAGAGATCAAAATGGAATTGTGATGATTGCAGGAGAGGAGTGTTTCCTACTTCTGCTACTACTGCTTCTTGTACCGGATTATTGGGAGATGAGAGACATGTTGCGGCATTGAACTCCGGGGATACTCACGGTAAGATTATTAATGAAAGATTACTAGATATTGTGAATAAGAAACTCTATGTAATTGTCGATATCAAGATAGAGATTATTGAATTGCGAAAATCTGTGAAGTTCACAAAATATGACGAGATCTTGGTTAAATTGTGTAATATGGACACGACACTTGAGACAGCGCATGGCAGGATTGCAGAGCTTGAGTCAAGGGTCGAGACACAGGCTGCGGACATTCAAATGCTTCGTGAGAGGCACAATGATCTGGAACAATACACCAGAAACAAAAATTTGGAAATCCATGGAGTAACGGAGGATAAAAATGAGACGGATGCTGGATTGAGAGACCTAGTGTACCGTCTGGCGGGTAAGTTAAATATCGATAAGTTCGATATTGCAGATGTTGAAACTGTACATAGATTACCTGCCAGGGGACCGAAAGGGACTTCAATTATAGTGCAATTTCGAGGAAGAACAGTTCGGGATGCCTATTTGAAGAGATATTATACCTGGATCCCTGTGTGATAATTGTATATATATTAATGAAAACTTAAACATCTTCCAATAGGGAATTGTTTTAGCATGCAAGAAACTTTTCTAAAGTGAATAATATCAAATATTGTTGGTTTAAAAATGGTTGCATATACTATGGGAAGGCTGAGGGAGCTAGAGTGGTGATTATCAAGAGTGGGTCAGACTTAGATTTGCATTATTTTAATTAAGATTATTTTATTTGTATATATTTGTGTTGTTTATTTTTTCTTGAATTATTATGAATTGTTATAAAAAATCTAGTTTCAATGTGTATATTACGAGCACTGATGGCTATTCATAAAAATGATTTAAAATTGCTGCACTTCAACGCTCCCAGTTTATTGGGAAAAACGGATCTCTTGTTGGATTTATTGGATGCATTCGATTAATCATTGGATTTCGTTTGTGTTATGGAGACATGGTTTGAGGAGAACAGCATTCACTTGTTTCATGTTCCTGGTTATCGTATTTTTACTGCTTCGCGTTCTAGTGGTCGTGGTGGTGGGGTGGCTGTGTTTGTGAGGCAGGCTCTCTCTATGGAAATTGTCGATAATTTTACTGTCATTGACCAAAATTATGACATGATTGTTCTTCAGTCACGTTGGTATGTGATTTGTGTTGTTTACCGACCGCCACATGGTTGCTTAGAGAAATTTCTACAATTTTTTTCTGGCTTCCTGGATTATGTCAATGAATGTGATAAGATTCTGTATTGTCTAGGGGATTTAAATGTTGATTGTGGCGTACATGATAGTACTACTAAAAAACTAATGGATATTGTTGTTGCTTCAGGATTCGTGAATTTTACAGAACACCCAACCAGAATTACTGCTACTTCTGCCACACTGCTGGATTTATGTATGACCAACAGCACCTCTATCTATTCAGGAGTACTGGCTTATCATATTAGTGATCATCTGCCGATT
This sequence comes from Macrothele yani, assembly GCA_039090855.1. NCBI lineage: Eukaryota > Metazoa > Arthropoda > Arachnida > Araneae > Macrothelidae > Macrothele > Macrothele yani. Next base: position 156,549,941 of record CM077011.1, read on the forward strand.
TTTTGCTTGTCGGATTCTTATACGAATAGAAATTTGCTGTCCACTCGTTAATTTGTAATACGGAATTTTAGTCTCGAGAATCTTCGGCTGTTTGACTTGGCATTGTTGGAAGTAAATTGGCATACTGTATTGGATCATATTGATCCTGTTGTGTCATATGAAGTATTTTGGTCAATTTTTTCGCAGTTTTATGGTCTTCATTTCCCACTTATTACTGTAAAGCATTCTGCTTGTTGTAGAAAGCCATGGTTTTCCAATGGCCTTCTTAGGTGTCTGCATAGGAAGAATAGATTTTTTAGGGTATTTTTAAGATCCAGGGATCTGGCAGATTTGAGGATTTTTAAGAGATATCGAAATTGGTATAACACTAAAATTCGACATGCTAAATGAGATTATTATTTGAACAGTTTTTCTTATCCTACAGACAGTAGGAGGACTTGGCGCTCTATAAATGATCTCTTGGCCAGATCCGGATCTGTTGCTAAAACTATTCAGGTTGATCATAATGGTGACATGGTGTCAGACCCACAGAGGGTTACTGATTTGTTCAATAATTACTTTGTGGAATTGCCTGGAAAACTTGTCTCAGGTTTAAACTCAACTGATGGTGGTTTTCGTGACTATCTTGCGGATCATAGCCCTTCTTCATTCTATTTCACTTCTGTTGCAAGTGATCTTGATCAGGTTTTAAATGGATTAAAGCCTTAGGGGGGCCCTGGTCCAGATGGTGTTCACCCTAAGGTGGTCAAATTTGTCTCCTCGTGCCTAATTGTTCCGTTGACTCATATTTTTTTATAATATTGCCTTAACTGGGATTGTCCCGCCCTTGACTCTTAGCCAAATTACTGTATTTCATAAAAGGATTTTGAAACAGATATGGCAAATTATCGGCTGATTGCAAATATTTCGGTATTTGCAAAAATTTGGGAGAGACTAATACTAAATGGATTGAATTCATTCTTGGATAGAAAAGGGATTTTATGTCCCAACCAGCATGGTTTTCATAAAGGTTTTTCGACAGAACCTGCTGTTTTGGACATTTTGAATTACTTACATGCCAGTTTTGGATTCTAGGGACTCTGTTGTTGGACTTTTCTTTGATCTCTCAAGAGCATTTGATACAGTCTGTCACGATGTCTTATTGATTAAGTTAGAGAGGATTGGGATAAGGGGTGCTGCATTGAAGGTGTTTCACAGTTATTTGATGGGCAGGAGACAGTACATTCAGATCAATGGATACTGCTCTGAAGTAAGACCCGTTTCTTATGGAGTCCCTCAGGGCTCGGTATTGGGTCCTATTTTGTCCCTTACCTATATAAACGATATTTTTCAGGTCCCGGCTAAAGCTTACATGGTACTGTTCGCTGATGATGTCAGTCTTTTTTTTAGGAGAAACTCCTTGGATGAACTGATTCCTCGAGTAAATCTTGAAATTGTGAAGTTTGTTCGTTGGTTTGCATGTAATTTTCTAACATTAAATGCCGCTAAGACAGGTTGTATGCTGTTTTCCTGTTCTAGGCATGGTCAGAGTGATTTGAGTCCGGTATATTTGTACGACACAGCATTGGAATATCGGGCTTCAGTAAGGTTCTTGGGAGTTATTTTGCATAAATCTTTGAAATGGGATGACCAGGTGGATCAATTGGAGTCTTGCCTTAGATCTAGGGTTGGTATGATTATGAGAATTTCGGGTTTCCTGTCAGTTAGAGTTCTGTTGATCTTGTACTATTCATTTGTTTATCCTGTGCTGTCGTACTGCATCTTGATTTGGGGTGTAACTACAAAGCGAAATCTCACTCGTCTGTCTGTTTTGCAGAAGGTATGTTCGATTGTTAAACTCTTCGGCTCATTCAGAATTTTTATTTCGTTATTATCGTATATTGACTGTAGAGTAGTTGCACAGATATAGACTAATGTTAATGCTCCACGAACGTATTCATACAGGAAGATATTTAAATCTGATAGTGTTGTCGAGAGCCACTCATTCATATGATACTCACAGGAGGTCAGAGTTCACTGTCCCTTGGGCGCGTACGGGCATGATGTTTAACAACATTGGTGTATTGGGCTTTCGAGAATGGAATAGACTTCCATTGACCATTAGATTTGAGATCTGATACCCTGTTTTCAGGCGACTGTTGAGTTTTATTGAAAATTGTATATAAAAGGGGGAGGGTAGGAGGAGGGCAAGAGATTTTTACTGTCTTGGGCTTTCTGGATGTTATTTAGTGCATACTTTAATATTATATTCGTTGACTCAACTGGACTTAATTTTTTTTTTCTTTTTTTTAAATTTCAGAGGAGATCAGGGGCTTGTCAGGCTAAAAATTTAGCCTTTTCCCCTGGCTCCTTGCTGTACATTTTAAATTGATATTGGAGGTGTTTTAGTCATATTGACAACATTTGAGTGAGAATTTGTTCCTGTATTTTATGTTGTAAAGCATTTATCTTCGAAACATGGGAATTATATTGTTAAAAACTGGAAAATTGCCTTACTTATATAATGGTTTTATTGGTGTTTTATGTCATCATCATCATCATTGTCAACCATTATCAATCCACTGCTGGACGAAGGTCTCCCCAAGTTTCCTCCACAACGGTCTGTCTTGTGCCAGTCTCCTCCATGTCACTCCCGCATACTTTCGAATTTCATCCACCCATCTTCCATGTGGTCTTCTTCTGGGTCTTTTCCTGCACCTTGGAATCCAATCTAAAATTTTGGCTGTCCATCGATGGTCTGTTCTTCTGGCAGTATGTCCAGCCCATTGCCATTTCAGGGATTTAACTCTGATCATGATGTCTTCCACTCTTGTCATTTTTTGGATCCACGTGTTCCTCTTCTTATCTCTCCTGGTTACACCAAGCATGCACCTCTCCATGCTTCTTTGAGTTGTCTGCAGCCTTTGTATGTCTCTTTTAGCTAAGGTCCACGTCTCTGCACCATACGTAAGCACTGGAAGGATGCATTGATCAAACACTTTTCTTTTAAGACATAATGGCATATTGCTCTTGAAAATTATGCTGTTTCTTCCAAAAGCTCTCCAGGCAAGTTTTGTACGCCAATTAATTTCTTCACCAATGTGACCCTCACTTGATATCTGCTGTCCAAGATAAACGTACGTGCCTGTTATCTCCAGCTTTTCTCCATCAATCGATAAATCTTCATTTCTTGTAAAAGCATTGTACATCACTTTTGTCTTCTGAAAGTTCATTTTTAATCCCACTTCTTTACTCTTGTCAGCAAGTTCCTGGATCATACTCTGTAGCTCTGATGGGGTAGTTGCAAAAATGACTATGTCATCAGCAAAACGAAGGTGGGTTAGATAATCTCCATTAATCTTTATCCCTTTGTTTTCCCAGTTCAGTGATTGAAAGACATTTTCCAATGTGGCATTAAAGAGCTTCGGAGATATGGTGTCACCTTGTCTCACTCCTTTTCCAATTTTTATGTGTGTTGTATTTTCAAACAGCCGAATCTTTGCACTTGCATTTTCATAGATGTTATTAATAATATTAATGTATGCATCTTCAATACCGCAGGATTTCAGAGCCATTGCAACTGCTGATGGTTTCGCCGGATCAAAGGCTTTTTCATAATCGATAAAAACCATGCACAATGGAAGCTCATATTCCCTCGCTCTTTCAATTAGTTCTCTCAGTACGTGGATATGATCTATTGTGCTGTAGCCACTCCTGAATCCAGCTTGTTCTCTCGGTTGAGCCATGTCCAGTGTCACCTTCAAACGGTGTGAAAGAACTTTAGTGAAGATTTTATAAACCACTGATAGGAGGCTGATAGGTCTGTAGTTCCTGAGATCCTCAATGTCACCTTTTTTATGTAGCAAGATCAGTGTTTTATGTATATTCTTGTTGTTATTATTAACCTTAGATTATGTGACATATTGTTCGTTTTTTTTGGGTGTTGTATTGTGATATTGTACAGCAAGAGTTCTAATAAATAAACTTATCAATTATCATGAATATTGCAAAAATTTGGTTAGTGCAGCCTTTACCAAACATAAAAACACTCTGAACATCCCACTTTCTTTGATGTAAGACCTCGTACTTTTTCAATAATGACCTTACCAGACACTTTCCCTGGAACATTCAGTAGGCTAATACCACGATAGTTCTTGCAGTCAGTCTAATCACCTTTTCCCTTATACAAGGGAACAATGATAGCATCCTTCCAATCCAGAGGGACCATTCTTAACTCCCAGCACAACTGGCAAATTTCAGTTTACCAGTCAATTACAGAGTCGCAACCATATTTCAACATTTCAGCAGTTATGTCATCAACTCCCAGAGCCTTACCAATTCTTAAGAGATTTTAGAGCTTTACACACCCCTTCTCCTCAGATCCCTCCTGTGCATTCATCCTTCACTGTGACATCATCTGCTTCTGTTTCAGAATCGCCTTTGCTTTCTTTATCTAATAACTCACAGAAGTACTCCTCACCCCATCTTTCACTTAACTCATTGGGCTCCCACAACATTTCCCTTATCCTATTCTTCACACAACTTGCAACTTTGTTTCCCTATTTCACCTGAGTCTCATGTACTTCCAGAAAGTTTTTCTATCTTTCCAAAAAGCCAGCCGCCCCCGTGGCGCAGTGGTCTAAGCGATGGCCTCTGATCATTCGTCCGAAAGGGGTCCGGGTTCGAATCCCGGTGAGGCGTGGATGTTGTGTTTGTCTTACGGCACTGGCTCTCTCCCTTCCCTGGAACCAGTGACCCTAAATTAGGGACGGGCGACTGCTTATAGCCCATTGAGTTGCTCACGGTGGTCGTTAAACCTCCAATCAAAAAAAAAAAAAAAAGCCAATTCATGCCTTTCCACCTTTGTCTTCCTATCTTTTGCCTTACTCTGGTGAACCAGCTAAGCTGCTTCATGCTTCTTACAGTGATATTCATCCACAGAAACTCTGCCCTGCAACATCCCCAAATAGGATTCCTTCTTTCTCTTTACTGCCTCTTCAATCTCACTATTCTACCAAGCATCACCTCCACTGTTACCCACTATTGTGGTGCCACAGACCTCTTCAGCAGCAGTGACAACACAGTTCTTAAAACATTTCCACTTCTTTTCTACATCCCTTTCAGATGACCAGATTCTTCAGTCGTTCTCTGAGTACATTAGAGTAACGCGGCTGATCTTCAAGAAGCCTTTCAACCTTTATTCTTTCCATCCAAGACTTCTTCCTATTAAGTTTCCTCCAACCAATATTCAGTTTCACTGAATGAAACTGAAGTTCCAACATTCAGTTTCCCTGAATGAAACTTAATGTTGGTTGGAGAAAAGTAGGAAGAGGCCAATATAACAACACATTTTTGCCCACCTCGTTGAAGTCGTTTTATTGAAAGTGTACTGTGTAAGTAATGCAACTAGCAATGGTGAAACCTTCTAACATTCCATCTCCATAAGTTTGTGATCAGCTGCCTTCGTGGTACATAAACATTGGCAAAAACATGTCTCATTTATGTGGCCCAGAAACAGAGAATCACAACTTAATCATGATCAGAGCTGCCAACCTTTAGAAGTGTCTATCAGTAATCATTCAGAAGCTAAATAAGCATGTGTGAAGTCATGTGGTTTTTCAAAGTTACAAACTAAAATTACTGTATTATGAAGTAAAACTAGCACATTCACCTTATAACAGTATGTGAAGCATGGTAAAACAGATTTCTTAAATCCATTATTTTTCCAGTTTTATACTCTACTGGTACTGTATGTGTACAGATTTTCATGGAAAAATTCCATCCAAAAGTGCCCAAGCCTGGGGTTAGACTTTAGCACAAATAGCATCTGTCTTAGGCCTGATATATATCGTATTTTTATTCATATAATCTGCAGCAGCATATAATCCAGACACAGTGAAATTTAGGAAAAGAAATAAAATCCCTTCGCATAACATGCGTGAGCGCACAATCCGCAGGCCATGAAATACCTGCAATGTTCATCCTGAACCATAATTTCGTACAGAAAAGACACAATTCATGGGATGACCCAGCAATCCAAAGAAATAAAAAAAAAAGGATCTCATTTAAAAAAATAATAATAACTGCCATTTTAAAATTATTTTCTGTTACTTTAAAATGAATAAAGAGCAAAAATTATGAGATTTTTTTCAGCAACTTCATAGTTAGACATGCGGCACCCACGAGCATGTGCGACACTAAGGTTTCCATATCACATGATCATCTGCAAGAACAAATAATATCTTCATTGCATCAAATTTTCTGCCAAAATGCTTGTAAATTTATAAAAAAGAAAAACTTATTTCCAACTGTTTGCAGACCTATATCTTCGCACTGAGTTACATTTTATTGTTATTAATGCATTTCTGGTAATTTTCCAAGTATATGAACTCTCCTGGTGGATTTCAAAGCCAAATTTTTAAAAATCAAAGTGCCACAAAAATTATTTTCCTTTTTACAGCGGCGAATTATTTGCATCGGTGTATAATCCACAGAACCTAAATTTATTATTTTTTAAACAGATAATTTGCAGATTATATGACAAAAAAAAACTTGTATTTTGGGAAATTTAACATTTTTTTTTTGGCTATCTACTTTGCATGTAATCCATGTAAACCGATTTTCATACCAGAATTCAATCGGAAATGTGGAAACTGATGATAAATTGCAGGGGCTTTTTTCAAGCCCCTCCTCCTACCATTTTTCTGCAAATCTTTTTTTTTTTTTTTTTTTTCCAGGGCTGTATTCAACCGGTACTTCATGTGTACCAATTTTTACGTCTAAATTCTATCGGGAAGTCTCCAAAAGGGAGAAGGGCATTGACAAACATTCCAAAAATTACACATATAACTTTAAATACCAATATATCTTTTATTTACACTGCTTTGTAAAAATGAAAAAAATTACCTGATACTTGCTTCCTAAATACAGAAGCAGGAGCTGCAAAATCACTGATAATCGCAAACATGTATCACCACTAGCACTGCATGATGGATCTATCAGAATCAGCTTTTGTGTCTGCTTCGCAATGCATGCAAAGCTCAGAAGTTCGTATCATGCGTCAACTTCCCATTTTTTTGAGTAGCAATACTGCAATGTTAGCTTACTGATGTGCCTGAAGCTCCGACGTACCAATCGACCTTCATGATATGTAGTGAGGCTAATCAAAAAACTTGAACACTAATGTGAAATTGAAACTGCTTTTTCACGATATACTGATTCATCGCCCAGTCCTACTGTTGATCAAAAATTAGAGGTTAATTCACAAATTGCACTGCAGACCTACTAGAAAGTGACTTTCTATAATTTTTTAGGTATGCGATTCATAATTCCATACAGTAGGCTGAAAATTTGTAATAATTATGGAAAATCCGTTATAGTTGGCAGCTTTACGTGATGATATAGGATGGAAGTGGTACTGGAAATGAAAAAGACAACTTCAACACCATTGTGCACAGACCAGTATGCCTCAGGGTGGCCAGATGCATTTCATTTTCATTTCATTTTATTTGTCTTGCTGAAGAATAAAGAGATACAGGAAATTAAGAAAATACAATATAATCGAATGCATACAAGGAAGCAAAGGGAAAATGCCAACATGGCCTGACGAAGCCCTATGCCACCTCACAACAACAATTGCAATGAACAAAGTCAAGCAAGTAATCGGCACCGGCAAACAAAGCGAAATATAATAGTAAGGTAAACAAAAAATATGTAAACAAAAAAATATTGTAATAAAAAAAAATTTTGTTGTGAAGAAGTCAATTATTATAATTCATGATATAAATTTTAAGTTTTTTTTTAAAGGGAAAGTTATTAATAGTTGTTAATTCAACTGGTAAAGAGTTCCAGTAGTGAGGACCAGAAAAGTTCAAACTTTGTTTCATGGCTTACGTCCTTAGGTAGATAGGAATAATTTGTGCTTTAGAGCAGGTAGGTACCACATGTGTGTGACCGAGGAGTGATTTTTATGAGGTTAGTATAAAAATTATTTTTTATTCTTTTAAACATGATTTTTCCAAGATTGAAGTAGTAAAGTTGGGTAATAGTAAGTATATTAAATTTATTTGCATTAACTTTGATGTGAGATTGAAAAGAAAGCTGAGAATGTGTACGATATTTAAGTTCAATTAATCTAATAAATTTGTTTTGCATTATTTGAAGTTATATTTTGTGGTCTGACCCCACGTTAGAATCCCATAGTTTATATGCGACTGAAATAAAGCATAGTATAAAAGAATCAAAGTTTTTGGGGAGAGATTTGTTAGTACTGTGGAGACAATACCTATATTTTTGGAGATTTTATGTAAAATAACATTTACATGTGTATTCCATTTAAGGTCAGTAGTAATAGTTATACCCAAGTATAATAATGAGGTAACAGCCTCAATATTTTTATTATTCATGGTGAAAGTTAAATATGCATGAGGCAGGAGTTGATTTTTAGAAAAATCATAAATTTGGTTTTGAAGTATTAATGATTAACTCATTTGAGTTTAACCAATCCAAAATATTTTGAGATTGAGCATTGATTATAAGGAGATCTTCATCCATGTTATTAAATCTAGTGAACATAGTGATATCATCTGCATAGAGTAAAAGATCCATGCCAGTAATAGAATAAAAAATGTCCTTGATGTAGATATTAAAAAGGAGAGGGCCAAGGATGGAGCCCTGAGGGACACCCATTTTTACATATTGAAGTGAGGGCTGATGCTGGCCAATTTGAGTATATTGTAATCCGTCAGATAAGTAACATTTAAATAAAGCGTGTTCTTTATCCCTGATCCCAATGTTGTAAAGTTTGTCTAACAAAATTTTATGATTTAGGATATTGAAAGCCTTTGATAAATCTAGGTATAAAGCAAATGTGTTTGAGTGATGTTCAAAGTTAGATTGAATTTTTGCTTGCAAATATAAAATGGCTAACTCAGTTGATTTTTCAGACTGAAAGCCATGTTGGTTCAAATGAAAAATATAGAATTTTTGTATATATGAAATTACTCTGGTATGAATTAATCTCTCTAAAATTTGGCGAATATCGACATGTTAGCAATAAGACGATAGTTGTTCACATCATTTTTTGATCCTAATTTATGCATTAGAGTAATTTTCGAGATTTTAAGGAGAGCAAAAAATTCGCCCATTTGAAATACAGTATTATATATAATAAATAAGAGAGGTTTCATTATTAAATCCGCCACTCGTTGGATTACAAGTGGTTTCAAATCACCCTGTCCCGGACCTGTATTAGGATTAATGTGGGTAAATTCTTGTAATAATTCAGTTTTAGAAATTTCAGTGAAGAACATAGTATTTAAACGGTTAGTTGATGTTAGGTAATTCATGTAAGGTTTCTGTGCAGTAGGAAGTGTATTTTTTAGCACTTAAGGTATTAAAATGAAATGATCATTTAAAGTATTAGCAATATCTTTTATATTAGTAATTAAGGTGTTAGTACCTGTGAAGTATGTGGGAACATTACACCCTTCTGTTTGCCTAGCATTAGATTTAAATGTTTTCATGTTAATTTAGGTGAATTTTGAGAGAATATAAGCATATAGTAATTACGTTTGATATCTCTAATATCCGAGTTAAGTTAATTTTGGTATTTTTTGAAATCTTTAAAATCTTGTTGCATCTTACTTTTTATAAATTTTGAATAGTTTTTTTTTTATTTATTCGATTTAATATAGTATTTGTAATACAGAGTATTCAAGATTTTTTTTTTTATTCTGATGTGTTCTATAATTTTAAGGGAAACATTGATCGTACAGTTTTTTAATTAAAGAAAGAAGTACTTCGTAATTTTGATTAACAGACCTATCGGAAAGGACATCTACCCAGTTAATTTTTCCAAGGTTAATTCTGAAATTGTCAATGCTTTTAGTATTGAAATGCTGAAAGCAGTAAGAATTTACCAAGTTACCAATTTTGTCTATAATTAGTGACACTAAAATGAAGTCCTCTCTCTTTTTGAGGTACAGCTTTACTGCTCGACTAAAACACTTATGAGACCAATCCAGAAATGATGCTGCATCACTCATATCTTTCTGTTTGATTGCAAAAATACAGGCAGGATATTTTTGTTCTTGCCTTTTATGGCATTAGGATCTGAACCTCTGTAGAGCAAGCTCAGCTTAATTAAATGTCCATCCACACTGCCACAAAAGCAACATGGTTATGATCTTTAGCTTCTTTGAAGCTAGAGGCATGTCTTTCTGATTTTGAAATGTATGTGAGGGTTACGCATTTTTGTCCAAAAGAGCCGAGTCATGTCAGCACTACAAACTTCTTTCAGAGGATAACCCTTTTCTTCTACAAATTTATTTAATTGTTCAGGGCACATTTTTGTTACCTGTTCACCAGTAGTCTGCATGTTTATGAAATTTATGAAATTGAAATGGTTCCTAAACCTAATAAACCAATCTTAGTTGGCTTTAAATTCCTTCTCATCAGTAGGTTGTGCTTCTTCAGATCGAGGTTTGAGTAAAGCACAGAAGAAGTCAAAGAACCTTTTTCTCAAAACGTGTTGCCATCCATAATCACACATTTAAGCTTCATGTCTTTCAGCCATACATTTAAAACCATCATACCATCTGTCAATAAACTCAATTTGTTTTTCTTCCAGGTTTTACACAGATCACTGTTTCTTCAATGGAGCATCAGATGAAGTAATGGTCTTGTATTCAAGGACCATGGTCTGAGAAAAATGTGTATCTTTAAACATTAGAGTGACACTCAACATGGCAACTCCACAAGATGAGCATGGAAACTTAGATGCTGCTCAAGTAGATGAGGCATAGGAGGTGTGGTTGTTTTATGATGCCGGCTATCTCCCTTCACTGGAACAAGTGGGCCTAATTTAGGGACAGGCACTGCTTACAGCCCTCAGAGTAACTCATGATGCATTAAACACTGAGGGGGAAAAAAACTGAGACTGGTTAACAACAGATTCACGTCTTTCATCTTGCACTCACTCCATCACCATTTACTGAATGGAGTGATAGGAGAAGACATCTGCACTATTTAGTTATTTTCCTCTCGTATTTTTAAACTTGTTTTAATTAAATGAGCCTATAAAGTAATTCCACAGTAACTTTCCACTGACAAGAAATGTGTTTTCTAGTTGAAATGAGCTTATTCTACTCATTTCAAAATTATGTGACTTCATTCAGACTTCAGTCATCAGATGAAAGAAACCTCGTTTGCTTCCACAAAACACTGAGCACAAATTCTGTAATACAAAAAAAAAAAAAAAAAAAAAAAGACAGAGTGTTGTTCTTCCTGTTTTACAGTATCTATAACAAAAATTGCTACTAACAGGGTTCAGAATACTATGAGTTCATTGTTGGAAAACAGCCCAAAAATGTAAAAAGGAAATAAAAAAAATTACTCCTGACAAGAACAGAAATTTATGAAGAATGAATCTACAAATCACTTGGCATTCAAAAATATTTCTGGTATAGAAATACAATAACTCAATGTCATTCATGTTACACTCTTCAGGACTCTTGAATCATTGTGGACCGGAACACCAAGAGTGTAAAAATTGTGGGGCGATGAATCAAAGAGTTAAATTAGTGTCAAGCAAACAGAAACCTTCATTTTCCCTACAAATGCTTGTGGGGAAGTGCCATGAAAATTCTTGGGGGGGATGGGGAACATGAAGTTCTCAGCACCCATACTTCAGTTTTGATGCCCCTGGTCATAGAGTGGGAATCTACCCCAATCCTTAAATGTTCACAACGTTTTTGTTATTACATCACCCAAGGATAATGCATTTCCAAGCATCTGAAGAACAAGCTTTCCCAGAATTTCTGAAGAACCAGAAAATTAAAGAAGAAAATCACAAAATTGAGAGCAGATGGTAAAAACCTGAAGTCTCCAGTTAAGAGCTATGCATAAGTGATTTTCTACTGGAGGACCCCCAACTGATTTTATGGGCAATCAGATGTCACTATCACACATGCAAGATTGAAAATAATACAAATACCTACCCTTTCACAAGTATTTCCTGAGGAATATTTACACAGCGACTATACTTCATGCGAGATCTTTCAAAATCCTTTTCTGGTCGCACATCCATGATAATAACAGAAGCCGTAGGATCTCGTATCATAGAATACAAATCACTGCTAGTTATGTACTCCTTTAAAGTTGTATCTGAAAACACAATGATATTTTGATTATTTACATACACAAAATAAATAAAAAAATATCAAGCAATTAAAATACTACCATGAAATTTATAAACCTTGGATTTTATTAATTTTAATTTCTTTATATAATATAAACTGACAGTAAAATATTTAGAAATAATGATTAAGAAAAAAATAATGAGTTATGTGAAATATTACACTGCTTTATGGCAGAAATGAACCACAGTTTTGAAATCTCAAAATTAGTACAGTAAGATACCAACAATACAACAATTTACCAGTTAAAATGATACTAACAATATGCACACACAGCCTCTGAAGAAACACCTGAGAAAATTGTTTCCTGGCTTACTCATCATATACGAGGCCCATTCGAGAAAGACTTGCACAGAAATATATAAACATGTATGTACGAACCTGAACTACATATGGCTGTGGTGCTTTTCAATGTAATCTCCAGAGGCAATGCACCTATCCAAATATTGCTGCCACTCATCAAAGACATGCTTGAAGCCATCTTTCTGCATCCCTTTTAGAGCTACCTCTGAAGCTTTGACTACCTCTTCTGTTAACCTACGTCCTCGCAAGTTCTTTTTGAGAGTTGGGAAAACAAAGTCACTGGATGCTAAATCTGGACTGTATGGAGGGTGTTGAGCCATTCCAATATTTTTTTCGGCGAAGAAAGTAGTGACTTTCTGCAGCCATATGAAGACGAGCATTATGATGGTGGAGTTTCCAATCATTTTGGTGAATGTGTGGACGCTTCTTATGAATATGAGCGATCAGCTTTGTCAAAACAGACACATAATAATCTGCATTAACCATGGTATTTTGTGGCACAACATTCCTTGGTAATCAAAGAAAGTGATTACCATTACCTCCCCACCAGACTTTTCACATACATAGCTCTGTTTTTCCTCTATTACAGTGATAAAGCAAAGCTTCATCACCTGTAATCACTGACTTCATGTAGTTCTCATTTGAAGCAATTTTGGTTCAAAAATTCACACACCTCAACGTACTTGTTAGGCATCAGTAACCAAGGAATCCATCATGCACTGACTTGTGTTATGTGGTTTCTCACTGAGTATAGTATGGACACTTCCAACTGAAATCTGTAAATGCTCTGCCATTTGCCTCACTGTGAGCCGACAATCCTCGTGAATAATTGCAGCTGCAGAACCTCCCATTTGATCAGTAATGGCTGTTGGCAACACCCCAGGTTCACCTTGTTTCTAAAATAATCCACGGCCTTTGCAAAATTCTTTTAACTACCATTGTGCTGTATGATGTGGCATCACACTCTAACCATATGCCTGCAACAACATTTCACATGCTTCCAAATTTTTTTTCCAAAACAAACACAGAACTTCAAAGCTGCATGTTGTTCCACTGTAATATTCATGACTCGACTGACAGGAGGGTGCAAACACTTCTTCACAGCGTTCTAACTCAAAGTCACATGCAATGCAATGGCTCAGAAAGGTTCATTCACATGGAGGGAAGTTGACATATGCTGTCCTGATGTTTTGGCTCCAATATGTAGCGCTATACAATTTAAAAAACAAACAAATGTGCAAGTCCTTCTTGAATAGGCCTTGTATAACATGGCACACAAGTTACGTTTTTACTAAATGAAGAACAGGTTACTGGATGATTGTTTCTTTTGTTTGAACTTAGTTCCAGATCCTTGAGATCATGAACTGGTTGCAACCAAAGAACTGAGCTACTTCCACAATAGACCAGCCAGTATCTAAACTCCCAATGGCTTTCTATTGCGCTGTATCTCCTAGAAGTCTTCTTTGTGACATGAATAAAACAGCTATTCCCAACTATATTGGAGCTTTCCACATTGTACTCACAGCATCCAATAAGAACACTCCTTTTTTCAGGCATTCTAGTTTTTTTTTTTTTTTTGATTGGAGGTTTAACGACCACCGTGAGCAACTCAATGGGCTATAAGCAGTCGCCCGTCCCTAATTTAGGGTCACTGGTTCCAGGGAAGGGAGAGAGCCAGTGCCGCAAGACAAACACAACATCCATGCCACACCGGGATTCGAACCCGGACCCATTACGGACGAATGATCAGAGGCCAGCGCCTTAGACCACTGCGCCACCGGGGCGGCGCATTCTAGTTTGGACATTACTCTTTGCATAAATCATCATCCAACATGTGTTCTAACATTTGCATTAACACAGCAGCATAAAAAAATTGTATATCTATTTTTCATTTCCTATTCACACTTTCATGTTTCATGTGTAACTTCTGACAGACAATGCACTATGGCCCACTGATCTAAAATTACTAAACAAAAACAGAAATTTCCTACAGCTTTGATTATATGTAAAGTGAGCAGAGCTAAAATTTGTTTTGTCCCCTTTACTTGCAATACTCGCTAAAAAATGTATGCAACCTAATGGAAGAAACCGTCAGTAACCAACATGACTTTTTTCACTAATTTTCAGCAACCAGGAAAACTTTTTGGGAATTTTCAATAACCAGAACTTACTGTCAAACTCATCCACTACAAAAAATTTCAGTGTCCATCACAATATTTGTAAGGCAAAAGAAACTTACCTTCAAACTGGAAATTATTTCATGAAAAGTGGACCAAATTATCAGCACAGGTTTAACTTCTAGTGTCTGACTATCTGCAAATGTACTGGTGAATACCTCAGATAGCAGAATTAAATTGCTATTTTACTTATAGATTTTTTGGTCATTGTTCTAGTGATTTTGGAGGGTGTGAAGCTATTTGAGTAAAGAAAAATTTAGTAATAAAAGGAGAGCTTATGCACAGCTGCCCCTTGCTTAGGAAGGCCAATCAAATCAGTGTTTCAAGTAGCATACAACTATTCCATGGAAAATTATAACGGTGGAGATCTCTAATACACACAACCTAAACCCAGTTAATAAAAAAAAAAAAACCAAAAAAAACAACATACATAGCAAAAATGGGTTGCTCAAAAGAATAATTAATATAATGATTTAACATCTTGCCTCCTCGGGGCGCTCCGTGGTAACAATGGCACACACAACAGCAACTAGGCCTCTGTGAATCTTGGAGAGGTGCAAGCTAGTTCTGTGTGACATTGGCAAAAAGACCCCAACTCACTGGGTTTTGTTCCAGAATCCTTAGGTTGAATGACCAACTGGAACCCTCAGCTGTCGGCTAATCCCCCACACTGATGTACTTACCTGATTAAAAAGACAAAAAGAAATATTAAGAATGACTCAAGTGTGGGATATGGTGGACCTACCACACTTGAGAAGGATGGTCCACCACGGAATCGACCTGAACCTTCTAAACGGCGTATGAGAAAGAGATCTCGGCTGAGTGAATGTAAGATTGGTGTATGGAATACTAGAGGTATAAATGGCAAGATGAGTGAGGCAATTGAGGAGATGAATAAGTATAGACTGGATGTGCTGTGTGTAAGTGAAACTAAAAGAAGGAAATTGGGGTAGAAGAAGTGAATGGCACGGTGAGTGTGTGGTCTGGAGTATTGGATAATATGAGAGGACAGGCTGGTGTAGGTGTGATTTTAAGTGAAAAGATGAAGAACAACTTGATTCATTATAGTTGCATAAGTGAGAGAATTCTCTGGATTCGTTTGAAAGTGAAACTTCAGAGAATTGTAATTGTTGTAGTGTATGCTCCTTGTGAATCGGAACCTTCTGATAAGAAAGAAGATTTCTGGAATGAGCTAAAAGCTGTTTTGAGCCAGTTTGGTGCTAAAGAAAAAGTTATAATAGCAGGGGATTTCAATGCTAGAGTAGGTGTGCAGAATGCAATTTCTGACAATGTTCTGGGTAAGTTTAATGATCCTTGTGTGAATGATAATGGTGAAAGATTAATTGAACTCTGCATTGAGAATGGTTTGTGTGTATCTAATACATTTTTCAACCACAAGTATATACACACATATACTTGGGAAAATCATACTCTTAGTCAAAAGAGTGTGATAGATTTTGTTGTTTACGATCAGCGTTTGAAACACTTAGTTATTGACACCCGTGTGATGAGAGGTGCGGATGTTGGTTCTGATCATTACTTGGTAGTGTCACGAGTGAAACTTAATGTTGGTTGGAGGAAAAGGAATAGGAAGAGACCCAGGATAGAAAGAATAAAGGTTGATAGGCTCCTTGAAGATCATCAGCGGTACTCTGACTTACTCAGAGAACGACTGAAGGACCTGAAATCTTGTGAGAGGCATGTAGAAAAGAAGTGGGAATGTTTTAAGAACTGTGTTGTCACTGCTGCTAAAGAGGTCTGTGGCACCACAATAGTGGGTAATAATAGAGGTGATGCTTGGTGGAATAGTGAGATTGATGAGGCAGTAAAGAAAAAGAAGGAAGCCTATTTGAGGATGTTGCAAGGTAGAGTCCCTGTGGATGAATATCGCTGTAAGAAGAGTGAAGCTGCTAAACTGGTTCGCCACAGTAAGGCAAAAGATAGGAAGGAGAAAGTGGAAAGGCATGAACTGGCTTTTTGGAAAGATAGAAAGTCCTTCTGGAAGTACATGAGACTCAGGAAAAATAGGGGAAACAAAGTTGTAAGTTGTGTGAAGAATGAAATCGGGGAAATGATATGGGAGCCCAATGAGTTAAGTGAAAGATGGGGTGAATACTTCTGTGAGTTATTAGATCAGGAGAGCAAAAATGATTCTGAGACAGATGCAGATGATGTCACAATGAGGGATGAAAGCACAGGAGGGATCTCAAGAGAAGAAGTGTGTAAAGCTCTAAAATCTCTTCAGAATGGCAAGGCTCCGGGAGTTGATGGCATAACTGCAGAGATGTTGAAGTATGGTGGTGACTCTATAATTGACCGGTTAACTGAAATTTGCCAGTTGTGCTGGGAGTTAGGAATAGTCCCTCGGGATTGGAAGGATGCTATTATTGTTCCTTTGTATAAGGGAAAAGGTGATCAGACTGAATTCAAGAACTATCATGGTATTAGCCTACTGAGTGTGCCAGGGAAAGTGTTTGGTAAGGTTGTTATTGAAAAAGTACGGGGTCTTACATCATTGAAAGTGTGGGATGTTCAGAGTGGTTTTATGCCTGGTAAAGGCTGCACTAACCAGATTTTTGCATTACGCATGATGATTGAAAAGTATCTGGCTGTTGGGAAGAAAGTTTTTACTGCCTTCATAGATTTAGAGAAAGCTTACGACAGAGTCAATAGGACACTTTTGTGGAAGGTATTGAATGAATATGGTGTTACTGGGAATCTACTTAATAGTGTAAAAGCCATGTATGCTGGTAGTAGAGCTTGTGTACGAGTGAATGGTGTTTTATCAAAATGGTTTTCCATTGGTGCAGGAGTTAGACAAGGTTGTGTAATGTCACCATGGCTGTTTAATATATTTATGGACGCATGCATGCGTGAGGCCAAAGTAGATAATAGTGGTTTATGTCTTGGTGATATCCGTGTGTGCAGATTGCTGTATGCTGATGACACTGTCCTGTTGGCAGAGAGCAAAAGTCAGTTGCAGAGTATGTTGACTCGGATGCACGAAATTCAAACTGAGTATAAATAAGGGAAAAACCTAAGTTATGGTGTTTGAGAGAGGAATGGGTAGCACTAAATGTAATGTAAGTATAAATGGCACTGTGATTGACCAGGTGAGTGAGTTTGTGTATTTAGGAAGCATGTTTGACAGAGAGAACAAGTTGGATGGGGAAATCAGTCGGCGAGTAAATTCTTCTTTGAAAGTCATAACTGCTCTGGGAGGTTTTCACAGGAATGATGGGTTCTCTCGAGAGTCCCGCATGGCTGTGTATGAAACAATAATTGTTCCTACTCTGATGTATGGCAGTGAAACCTGGGTACTGCAGAAGAAGCATAGGAGTCATTTGTGTGCTGGAGAAATGCGTTACTTACGTGGGGTTTGTGGCAAGACACGATCTGATTGTGTGAGGAATGAAGATGTATTGCAGTTGTGTGATGTAAAGCAAAATGTTGTTAGCAAGGTGGAGACCAATATGCTTCGGTGGTTTGGCCATGTTGAAAGAATGAGTGATGAAATGCTTACTAAGAAAATCTTTTCAGCCCAAGTGGCAGGAAGGAAAGGCAGAGGAAGGCCAAGGAAGACATGGGTGGATCAGATTCAGGAGTGTCTGCATGAGAAAAAGATTATGAGTATGAAGTATAAAAGATCTTGTGTACGGCGTGTAATGGATATTAGTGAAGCACGAGTGGTATGTCAAGATCGCTGTAAATGGCGAAGTTTGATATGACAACAATAAGTAAAAATATCTGAAAGTTTGTGTTTCTTTTTGGAGCTAACCTCTGAATCTCAGAGAACAGCTTAGTGATATGTATGTAATTAACATCTTAAATCATATCGATAACACCTGGTCTTCCCATATATAACCAAGGTGCAAAGATGTGGAATGTATTAAAAAACGTTCTGTTCCATATTCCCTCCAAAACCAAAAGAAAACCACAAATCTAATCAAAATTAAGCTTTCACACATGCACACACACAAAGAAGTTAAGATTTCATTTCACTGCTTCCAATATTGAAGAAAAAGATTACATATGCATATACACTATATTGGCAAAAGTCACCAGACACCCCTTCAAAAGCAAATGAAAGGGATCCACTGCATTGTTAATATGAGCGGTACAACTGCAAACAGTATAAAAACAAGCCTGCAGCTGACCGCGATCATATCGCACTGTGAGGTTGAGTGAAAATGCCGTGGGAGGAGAGAACTAACTTTGAGAAAGGAAAGATTGTTGGGTGTTATATCCATACGAAAAACTGAGAGGCATTTAAACATACTCAAGTCAACTGTTTTGGATGTACTGAATAAGTGGAAGCAAATGAAAGTGATCCACTGCATTGTTAATATGAGCAGTACGACTGCAAACAGTATAAAAACAAGCCTGCAGCTGACCGCGATCAGATCGCACTGTGAGGTTGAGTGAAAATGCCGTGGGAGGAGAGAACTGACTTTGAGAAAGGAAAGATTGTTGGGTGTTATATCCATACAAAAAACTGAGAGGCATTTAAACATACTCAAGTCAACTGTTTTGGATGTACTGAATAAGTGGAAGACACATGACATGCCTGAAGCAGCAAAACGTACCGGCAGACCAAAGAAAATCAGTGATAGAGGACGTCGAAGCCTCAGGATAGTTGTTACAGCTAATCGACGGAGTACTGCACAAGACCTCAGAGTGCAGGTGAGGAAAAAAGCTGGAACCTCAGTATGCACACGTACCATTCACAGAGAACTTCATTCCATGGGTTACCGTGGTCGTGCGGCTGTTTATAAGCCTTTCATCTCCACTCGGAATGCTACTAGTCATTTAGCATGGTATAAAGAACATTTATCGTGGACCGTAGATCAATGGAAATGAGTTCTATGGACTGATGAATCCAGATACACGATCCATCAGTCTAATGGCCATGTGTGGGCATGGCGACAGCCGGGGGAATGCTATTTACCACAGTGTACTCTTCCTACAGTCAAGTTTGGAGCTGGCAGTGTACTTGTGTGGGGGTGTTTTTCATGGTATGGTTCTAGCCCATTGGTTATCGTTGACAAACCTGTTAGCCAGCATGTCTACATCGATATTTTGGACAATCATGCCCTACCAACTCTGTGGCAATACTATGGAACCGAGCCTTGTTGGTACCAGCAGGATAATGCACTGAGCCATAAAGCAAGGACTGTTACGGCGTGGTTTGACGATAATTTCGTATTGTATGTGGACTGGCCAGCACAGAGCCCTGATCTTAATCCCATAGAGCACCTACGGGATGAATTACAGTGCCGTATAAGAAGTTTGGAACCAAGGCCTACTACTAAGCAACAGTTAGGGGCAGCATAATGTACTGAATGGAAGCGTATACCCAGAGATGCCAAATTGAGAAAGAGGTCATCAGTAAAAAAAATCCGAAGTTTTCAGTAAAACCGCTTCGACGTTCAGTAAGATTTTCAGTATATCAAAAATATTTATTTTAAAATCTCAGAACCGTTTATAACACTTTTTAATAAAATGAATAAGTTCCAAAATGTAGTTTTATTTACAAATTATATATATATATATATAAAATACATAAATAATGCAGGTTCCACAAGCACTATAGAACTCAATTAACATTATTACAACCACCAATAATACACAGTCAGCTATCGGGTGCCAATCTTCAGAGGAGGACGCACCTGACGGCTAAGACACTGACAGGTTTCATGCGGATGTCTTAATTTAGCAGCCCCGGTCGAAAAAGATATGTCTCGCGAGCGTCGACATGCGAGCTATAGAGAATTCCTCGGCATGGAGTACGACGCCCAATATGCAAGATATTCGCC
Organism: Macrothele yani; assembly: GCA_039090855.1. NCBI lineage: Eukaryota > Metazoa > Arthropoda > Arachnida > Araneae > Macrothelidae > Macrothele > Macrothele yani. The sequence continues at coordinate 156,570,413 of CM077011.1, forward strand.
GAAAAATAAATTCCTTACGAGCAATAGAGGCGCCATAGGGGTGACAGATGACACTCAATGCCGCAAGCTCTTTGGCGAAAAAGAAATTTCTCGCGAGCGCTGACATTCGAGCTATAGAGACGTCATTGGCATGGTGCGCGACACCCGACACGCCGACAGCATTCTTTCTGTCTCACAGGCGCTGTCATACGAGCTATAGAAGTGTCATAGGCATGGTGGATGACACACGACATGCAAGCTATACGGTGAAAAAGAAATTACTCGCGAGCGACGATGTGCGATCTATAGAGGCGTCATAGGCGTGGAGTATGATACCTGACACTTTAGCTATTCGGGGAAAAAAATTCCTCGCGAGCGCCGACATGCGAACTATGCAGGCGTCATTGGCGTGGCAGGTGACATCCAACACGCCGACGACATTTCTTTTTATCTATTCGGTGAAAAAGAAATAACTTGCAAGCCCCTACATATGAGCAATAGAAGCGTCATCGGCGTGGCAGATTACATCCGACCTATACGGCAAAAAAGAAATTCCTCTGAGCACCGACATTCGAGCTATAGAGTAGTCATCAGCATGGTGAGCGACACCCGACACGCCAATGACATTTCTTTTTGTCTCACGAGTGCTGACATACAAGCTATAGAGGCTTCATAAGTGTGGCAGATGACATCCAACACGCGAGCTATATGTATGGCAAAAAGAAATTCCTCACGAGCACCGAGCTATCGGGGGGTCCTAGCGAGCGCCGCCATGCGAGCTATACAAACATCATTGGCATGGTGGGTGACATCCGACATGCCGATGACATTTCTTCTTATTTATTCGGTGAAAAAGAAATATCTCGCGAGCCCCTACATATGAACAATAGAGGAGTAATCGGCGTGGCGGATGACACCCAACCTACACGCTGAAAAAGAAATTCCTTGCGAGTTATAGAGGTGTCATCGGCATGGTGGGTAACACTCGACACGCCGATTATCTATTTGGTGAAAAAGAAATGTCTCGCAAGCCCCAACATACGAGCTATAGAGGCGTAATCGGCGTGGCGGGTGACACCCAACCTATTCAGAGAAAAAGAAATGTCTTGCGAATAGCCTAATGTAAAACTTAACGACGGAATTCATCACCTTTGTGAGTATTAAAGACAACCTCAATGGCCATGATGTACATTCCGTGAAGTGATGGACCTGATGAATTACACAACTCATAAAAAAGATATGAAAGAAACTTTTACTGATTTTATGATTGATTCAACATCTTTGCTTAATAGTTACAGTGTTCCCTCATATGTGGACTCTAGGTCTAAACTGCCGAATCAAAAAGTGATGAACAGTAGCAGAACTACTTGATAGTTGTATTCATTATCCCAGATAGTGCTAAGCCAGAGTGAGAACACTCCTGTGAACACTTTTTACTGCTCTCATCAGCACTTGCAAGGAGTAGGGTAACACACCAGGTACCCCTTCCTCCTAGTTCAGAGAGAGAAGTGATCAGGCATGCTACCAGTCACTGACTCTCCACTTGTCCATTAATGCCCCTTTGCATTACCACATGGGTTTTTGCACTCGCTCTTAGATGATCACAGAGAACAGTCATCTTTTAGCTGTCTGATCTGAAAGGAGGCCCTCTTTGGGGGCACTTTCCTCTGAAGATGCATTAAGCTGAAACAAATTCCCATCCTCAGGCCTTACTGAAACTCTCTAAGCTATGCCTGACACTTAAAAATCAAAACATCCCTAACAGCCGCTTCATTTAGCACTAATGATAATCATCACATATGTGTCTATTTATTATGGGTCTGGTTTAAAGAAAAAAATCAAGGGACGGAACTGCGTGTCAAAAAAAAAAAAAAAAATTCCTGTACAGCCTTTGGCATAGGTACCATAAGTTTGCCAACAAACTTAGAGAACAAGTCTGTGGTAAGTCTCATTCTAAATACATACAGAGACTTTTGTAGATTAGTAATGTGAAACAAAATGCAATGTGAGGATATACATGGTCAAGTCACATTATTGTGACCACCAGCTAATATCTAGGGGGCAACCGCCGTGTGCAGCGCGAACAGCAGCTAGATTGGCTGGGAGTGACTCAATAAGGTGCTGGAAGGTGTTCACAGGTACATGGAGCCATGCTGACTGCAGTACATCTGACAGCTGCTGGAGGGTGCGTGGTCCACGATCCATAGAGTGAACAACACAACTGAGGTGGTCCCACAGAGGCTCAATTGGGTTTAAGTCTGGGGAATTAGGGGGCCAGGGAAGTACTTTGAAATCTTCATCGTGCTCTTCCAACCACTCTCGGACATTTCTAGCTGTGTGACACGTTGCATTGTCGTGCTGGAAGATCCCATCTGCCCCAGGGAAGATAATCAGTATGTATGGGTGTACGTGGTCTGCAAGGATGGATTCATAATGAATTCGGTCCATAGTGCCTTCCACAGGTATCAGTGGACCCAGAGAATGCCACGAAAACATTCCCCAAACCATAACGATGCCCCCACCAGCTTGTGTTCTTCTAGCAATGATTGAAGAGTGTTTGTTCTTCGATGTTTCTCATCTTATATGGCAACGTCTATCCGTTCGATGAAGCACAAAACGTGACTCATCGGAGAAGGCAATCCTTTGCCAATCAGCGGAGGTCCAATTCTGATACTCCCGTGCAAATGTAAGCCTTTACTATCGATGCACCTTCATTAGCATAGGTGCAGTGACCATATGTTTGCATCAGAGCCCCATACGTAGCAGGGTTCGCTGAACTGTCATTTTAGACACACTTCCGGTAGCCCCCTTGTTCATTCAGCCGCTGAGTTGCTCCACTGTAACGTGTTGATTGGCCCTCACACACCTTCGCAGCCGACGTTCACCTCTCACACCAATGGCACGGGGTGTTCCGCAGTTTCCACATCGCTTATTCACAATGGTGCCATTTCTCCAATCATGATACACTTTAACCACAGAAGCACACGAACAGTTCACAAAGTGCGCTGTTCCAGAAATACTGCCACCCTTGGCCCGAAAGCCGATAACTATTCCTTTTTGCAAATCTGATAAATCGCTCCTTTTATCCCCGACAGCAATGAGTGATACGTTTTCAGAATGCCTACAGCACACCTTCAAAGCCAGCTCATGACACGTGCCTTCTTCGTTGGCTACGTGTTGTTGACATCAAAAGTAGGAGGTGGTCACAATAATGTGACTCGACTGTGTATATTCTAAAGTGGTTTGGATATGTTGAAAAAATGAATGATAAGGCACAAACTGAGATAATTTATTCATCCTGAGTGAATGGAAAGAGAACTATAAGTAGGACAAAGAAATTGTGAGATCAAATTCCAAATGCCTGAAAGAAAAAAAAAGATAAACATGAAGCACAAAAAGTTACATAGTGGCTTGCAATGAATATACAAGAAGCCAATAATGTTGTAAATGGCAATCACTGCCCTGGTGGTTGAGTGGTCTGAAGCATCTGATCAATCATTCAAGATGGACCTAGGTTCAAGTCCCAGATGAGGCATGGATGGTGTATTTGTCTGATGGTGCTAGCACTGGCTTGTCACTGGAATCAGGGGCACTAAATTAAGTATGCAGGGCTTGAAAAATATCTGAAAAGTTACATGCCCAACTGGGCATATGCAGACAATATTTACTTGCCCAGAAGTAAAATCTACATGCCCAGAAAAATTTATCTTTTAAGATAACAAAACTGAAGCCTCGTTTTTTTTAAAGTTAAAAATTATGAAAAACTTTTTATACATCTTTTGCATCACCATTTTAAAGTGTCTGTATTCAAAATGCACAAAAGCATATATCTCAAGTTTTAAGAAAGGTAATCGATGGCATTTAAAAAATTTAGTGATGATGCCATGTTCAAGAATTTTTAATATATGTCCTGTGTTTCACAAAAAAAAAAAATCATAGTTAACTGTATAGCAGTTTAAGTAGCTTTTAACAATTTTGAATGTAAAAGTTATTTACCTTTTTCTCTTGTGCAAACAGAAGTGATTTTGCATCATAAAATATCACAAGAATTGTTGTTTAGAAACAAAGGCAAATCTTATGTTTTTGACTACTGTTGTGTGCACTTAGTTATTAAACTGTATTATCACCTGACACTCCACATTGCTTGAAAACATTACTGGTGGTATCGGCAATTTTAGGATGGTTTTCGCAAACAGTGCACCACATAAGTCTTGTCATTTGACTTTAGCCAATTAAATGCTTTTATCCAAGATCTCTCAACTGTGCAACAGTGTTTATTTTTTATTTTTTTATGTACGCTTTATCATAGTCTGCTTGCATAAATTTCAGATTTGCCAATGATGTAGATTCTGACTCTGAAATTATGTCACTCAACAGTGCGGAAGACGAATTTTTAACTACCGCTGACAGATCGGGAATTTCATATAATTGCTTACTATGAGATATACTCTTGTTGTTGGATTTTTTTTTCCAAAAAAACATTGTATATCCATTACTAAATACAACTTATATCCACAGCTAACATGAACCACAATTAACATGAATACTGTTCTCTCAGATAAACTAAGTTATCTGCATTGGTAATTTTTGCTCTTTTCCTGGTTAACGTGCAATGCATTGCACAGGCTCATTCTTAAACGAAACTTAGCTTTCATTTCAGTAGTCCCGCTGTCAGTTCATGTGTGTGAGAGCGCGTGCAGATGGAAGCTTCCACTTTCCCCTCCCTCCCTTGCACAAGTTATATCAGATGAGAGACGCCGCCCCACACGGGGCTGTGCAATAAATATCCCCATAAAGCACAGATTTTTTACCCATCAGTCTGCGTCCTCCTGTTTGTTGGCAGTTTACTCATTTTGTCACTAAACACCGGAGGCTAGTTTCATCTGAGGCATGAATCCCATCGTTGACTGTAAACAACATCTGGAGAAAAACTATGCATGGTCCCAATTTCTGGACATAGAGCATAATATGACGATTATGGGCAAAACACGTAACAATATTAACAAATAAAGGTAACTTGATCACGCTAGTTACGTTAACTGAAACTTTTACAAAAAGTTCGTAAGTTGGAAGCTTTCGACCTTATCTTAGGTCTTCATCACGCCAATGGAGGACTAAGATTGTTGCCAAATTCTACATTTGAATTTTTCTTATTTTTGTTGCCAAAACTTAGAATTGATCTCCAGATCAACGGAATGTAGAGAGGAGATTCGGAGTTGCAAGTCATTGAGTTGAACATAATTTCTATGCTTTCACGGTAACGGAGGGCAAAACGATTGTCAAAAGAAGCAATTCGTTTTGCTTCGTTCCAGTGGGGAACTGCAGATGTGTCTTCCATTGTCAAAATAGACAAGGCAGTATTGGGATTGGCTTTCGAAACATCTTTTCTATGTTCTAAAATTCTATGGCTAATGCTCCTGTATGTGCTTCCAATGTAACATCTCCGTCATCAGCCTCTACTGACAAGCCAAAGTATGTAAATCTTTCTTCTGTCACTATTCCTCCTAGCTTGGATAACTTCTTATCATTAGGCCCAAAATTTTCACCTGCTCTTCCTATCAATCTTCCACAAACTGTTTCTGTTATAGAATCAGCCATCCACAGAACTGAGACTGTTCAGCAGCCTATACTTCGTGCCAACGCTGCTGTTATCTTATCCAAGCAAAATTCTGTGCCAATCAAGTACTCTTCTTCTTGTTTAAAAGAATTCAGGTCATTTATTCAAGAAAATGACCTAGCCCTATGCAAAGCAGATAAAGTTGGTTGCCCAGTCATCATTGGTAAAGAAACTCTAAACCAAAAAGTGCTTTCTTTTCTTACATCTGCTAACTGCATCCCTTTACAGTCAGACACCACCAACTCACTCAAAAACTCAGTTGACAGATTAGCTAAGAAAGAGACTCTTCAATCCTTCCTTGGTGATATATCACCCCTCCTTACTTTAGAACTCCCAGGCTCTTCCTGCAAGTGAAACTGCATAAAGCTGGTAACCCCATCAGACCTTTAGTGGAATATTCTTTTTCTCCAGCAGTAAACCTTGAAAAGAGATTGGTCCTCAAATGCAAATCCCTGGCAGCCAACCATCCTCATACAGTTGTCTCTACTTCAAACTTCATCCACAACCTTCCTAATTCCTTTTCTCCTTGTGATAATCTGTATACTCTTGATGTAGAATCTTTGTTTCCCTCTGTAATATATTTTGATTCCTACATGCTCCTCATGAAGAAATTGATTCTTCATTTTGAACCCCCGGTCCTCTTATCAAAGATCTTTATGATTGTTTCCACACTATTCATCAACACAGTTGTTTTGTTTTCAACAAAATTGTGTATAGGCAACAATCTGGTCTCTCCATGGGCTCACCTCTTTCCCCTCTGCTTGCTGAAATCTACATGCAACATATTGAAGTTTCCATCATTCCTCTATACCCTTTTCAACCTTCCCTATGGTTAAGATATGTAGATGACATTTTCATTAGCTGGCCACATTCCGAGTCTGAACTACAGATACTGATCAACTCCATTACGGAAAAATTTCCTTCCATTAATCTCACTATATCTAAGGAAGTAAATCACAAAATTGATTTCCTGGATGTATCTATCTGCAGAAACGCTGATCTCTCCATTACTCGTTCCGTCTATCGAAAACCTTCTGCGGCCACTAACATCATTCCCTACAAATCTTGCACCCTGCATCTCTACAAACTTGCAGCATTGAAGTCCTACATCCACAGGGCTCATATCATTTGCAACAACCAACTTTCTCTTCAAGAAGAACTCTCCAAAATTTCTACAATAGCCCTCTCTCATGGTTTCCCTGCTGTTATAGTCAACTCCCTCATAAAGAAATATGAAAACCATTCGAAAATCGAATGCCTCCTTCCTCACAAGAAAGAAGACCTGAAATTCTGTGGTTCTGTTCCTTACCATCCTTCCTATGCTTAAAAGTTACAGATTCTTTTTAGAAGTTTTGGTTACCATCTTGCCATTAAATCTACCCCAAACATCTTGAAACTTCTACAAAGGGATAGGGACAAAGTTGAAAGCCTGAACCTCCCAGGAGTTTACTGCATTCCTATCTCTTCTTCTACTGGGGATAACTTATACATTGGAAGCACATACAGGAGCATTAGCCATAGAATTTTAGAACATAGAAAAGATGTTTCGAAAGCCAATCCCAATACTGCCTTGTCTATTTTGACAATGGAAGACACATCTGCAGTTCCCCACTGGAACGAAGCAAAACGAATTGCTTCTTTTGACAATCGTTTTGCCCTCCGTTACCGTGAAAGCATAGAAATTATGTTCAACTCAATGACTTGCAACTCCGAATCTCCTCTCTACATTCCGTTGATCTGGAGATCAATTCTAAGTTTTGGCAACAAAAATAAGAAAAATTCAAATGTAGAATTTGGCAACAATCTTAGTCCTCCATTGGCGTGATGAAGACCTAAGATAAGGTCGAAAGCTTCCAACTTACGAACTTTTTGTAAAAGTTTCAGTTAACGTAACTAGCGTGATCAAGTTACCTTTATTTGAGAGCATAATATAGTTAAAGAAGCGCTATTCTCCTGGCCTTGGTACTCATTCCATGAAAATAATACAACTGCAGTAAAATGGAAAACGTGTGACGACAGTCTTTTTTTCTAGAGCAGAAAATTCTCCATTCCAAACTTTTTTTATCCCTTTAGATCCAGTTGCCCGATCGGGCAACTAGATTTCATTTTTACTTGCTCAGGCCAATAATTTACATGCGCTGGGCATCTTCGGCATGGTATTTTTCAAGCCCTGGTACGGGTGACTACTTATAGCCATTTGAATTGCTCATAGTGGTTTTAAAACATTTAGACAAAAAAAAAAAATGTTATATTAAATACATCACTAGTAATTAAAATTTGGTGCACTATCTTGCCTTGAGAAGCTAACTCCTGAATTTCAGTGACCAGTTCAATGGTATCTATATACATGAATATCATTGATTAAAGAAATAAAATTTAAAAAAATTCAGAAAGTAAAAATCTCTCACTGCAGAATTTTCTATTATGCAGCAAAAAAACACAGGCAATGCATGAAGACTAGGAAATTAAAGAAATAGTAAAATGTTTCCACAATTTACTTTTAACAAAGTTGCGGGGATCATTTGCTATATTTTCACTACTAGGACTCTGCTCAACATCTTTCTTCTTATCACTGGGGACACTATTTTCCAAATTAGTTTCTTTCTTCTTTGCTTGAAGAGCTTCTTGCTGAACTCCATACCTAATAAAATGGAAAAGATTGAAAATTTTTAGACATCATTGAAAACAAATTACCTTTATGCAAAGCAATCAAATAAAATACTGCAACACAAAACAGAAGCTTGACATATAATATATCACAAGCATTTTAAGATAACTTATTAGAGCATCAAACAAAATAATTGCTAAAATAATGAAGTATTATATAAATTACACACACAGAATGGGCCATCAATGCACAACTGAAATATTATCAGTAGTGTGTGATCATTGTATGCAATGAATGCCCTTAGTACAAAAATTTGCACTCTGAAAAAAAAATAATAATTACACGAAGGAAAGATTTGTGCTGCCATTTTTTATCAGAAATTTAAACTTAGTACCTGGTTTAGAAGAGTTTTGTTTAAAACCAAGTTCACATATTTGTGTGTATTTTAGCTGGAACTGAAACAAAGCACAAATGCAAATTTACTTTGTGTCATCAAGCCCGAACACATGAGAGATTGTGCCGTGTTTGCCAAAGACATGACATTTGATGCAAAATCAGCCATTGCATTCAGGACTTGGGCAGCCAACCAATCAGAGGAGTCTGTTCACTCTGTCCTCACTGTTTATTCCCACAAGGTTTGGAGCCTTTGTTAACTGCCTGTCAAAATGCAAAAGAGAGTGTTGCATCAACCAATAGAAAGCTCATTTCTTTAGACAGTGAGTATTTGCTATCTAGTGTGTAATCTCAGTTAGAAAATTACACGGCTACATTTTTCGTATATTCCTTGCCGATTTTCTGAAGCACTGAAATGCTTCAAGATAATTTAAGCAAACTGCAAAAGGGGAATAAGGAAACGGATGATGCAAAATTAATAAGTCTTTTACTTCCCTAAGTTTTATAGAAAAATCCAAATGTGTAAGCAATGAAACGCCAGCCTCAAACTTGAGGCACTTAACATTGCCATTAAGTATGCAAGTTAAACATACAAACTAATTAATATTTCAATGCTCCTATTTACCAAACAGAAAAGATTCATAGTGTTCCAAATCTGCCAAGTTATTTTGTTGGCTGTGTTTATTATTTTGAAATTCAACTGTCAGGAACTGTTTACATTTCCCTATAGAAAAAAAAAATTAAAAATAAGAAATTGTCAAATTCAGATTTAAAATAGTAATGCTATATACTAGTAATCTGTATTTATTGGTGTAAAACAAATATCAAAGGTTCCAAGCTTTTGCACAGCAACCAGATGGCTTTTTCAATGAAGATGGACCCCCAGAGGGCAAAAAGTCTTTCTGCCTGGTAGTTTACAAATTCCCCCCATAACTATCCTTTTGAGCTCATGAGCTTTCCATAACTATCTATATGAAAAGCTTATGGGCTCAAAAAATTGTGGTACAAAAAAGCATCGAGTTTTCTGAAGTGAGCCTGAATTCACTCAAAGAAATGTACCCCACTTGTTTCGATTTCATTAGGTGAAAAAGTGAATTACGCAATTTTTTACTCTTCCCCTGGATTAAGTAATAAAACAATCTGCAAATTTTCAAGTACTTTTAATATTGGATTTCTTTAGTAAAAGTCTGCTATTGAAAGTAAATTTTTTTGACATGAATTAATGCAATTGCATTTTTGGACTTACCGTTTAAGTTCCAAGTTGAACACTTCCAGCCCGTGGATCTTGGTTTATTTCCCGTATTTCCGTTATGTAGATGCGGCAGGGGGGGGTTCCATTCAGTTGCTGGTCCTCTTCAGTTTTCCCCCCGTTGGTTTTTAATTGGCCTCGTTACTAAATGAATTTTTTCCTTTGCTGCTTCCACGTATACTTCTATACGTTTTTTTACCCGAGTACTTTCAGTAACACTCCATTACAGTCATCTAGGGGACGTTTGCTCTGACCAGCACGGACCGTGTCAGTAGAGCTTTTGGGTGGTTCTTGCGGGCTGCATCTGTTAACAGCTATCGTTTCCTCTTGGGCGTTGTGGCGCCATCTCTTGTTGGTCACCGATCCCATTTTTCGAACTTTTACATTTTTTTGCTCAATTTTAATTAAAGTCCTCCAACTGTTTCTTAAAATATTAGGGTCATTATGGTTGCAAACTTTAGCTCTATTTTTTTCAATCATTACCGACTCGGCTATTCTGAGGTGTTTTTCGGATTTACAGCTTTTTATGATTTTTATATTTTCAAATTTAGGATATTTTTGGTTAGCCAGACAATATTGAATAAGTGCAATTTTTTCTTATTTTTTCTGCCAATTTTTTACATGTTGTTTTAACCTGTGTTTAAGCTTATTTTTGGTACTTCCTATATATGCCATTGGAGGATTTTCTGTAATAGGAATTGAGTAAATACTTGCTTTTTCTAACATTTTTATTTTTTCATTATTTTTTATTACTATATTTTTGATAGTATTTACTTTTCCTCCAATTTGAATGTTATGCTTTTTACAAATATTATTAATTTCATTAGTAGTGCCTTTAATGTAAGGAAAACCATTCAGATATTTGATTTCATTTTTATTTACTACAGCATTATTTTTTATTTTCTTTAGTACTTCTGTGTTCCATTTTTTTATTAAATGGTTTGGATAACCAAAACTACCTGCAATTTTTTTATGAATTTAATTTCTTCATCAGTGAACTAAATATTTTCTGAGTCTTATCCACAAAAATGCAACAGTCTGAAAACCTTAATTAAAAGAGCATATTCGCACTCAGAAAATATTCAGTTCACTAATGAAGAAATTAAATTCATAAAAAAATTGCAGGTAGTTTTGGTTATCCAAACCATTTAATAAAAAAAGGGAACACAGAAGTACTAAAAAAAATAATGCTGTAGTAAATAAAAATGAAATCAAATATCTGAATGGTTTTCCTTACATTAAAGGTACTACTAATGAAATTAATAATATTTGTAAAAAGCATAACATTCAAATTGGAGGAAAAGTAAATCCTATCAAAAATATAGTAATCAAAAATTAATGAAAAAATAAAAATGTTAGAAAAAGCAGGTATTTACTCAATTCCTATTACAGAAAATCCTCCAATGGCATATATAGGAAGTACCAAAAATAAGCTTTTAAAAAGGCCAGTGCAACCACTGACAATGAATATTATATTACTACAGAAATTTTCCATAATTACTGGCTAAGTGGTTAAAATTACATCCATCCCATAAATACTTATGCATACTGAAAAAATAAAACTTTAATTTAAAACAAAACTTACCGTTTCAGTAAGCTGTTTTTTATCTCAGCAGCTTTTTCAAGGGCAGAGTTGGCAGAAGACTTCAACTGCTTAATATTATATTTTGGCTGTACAAAAAGAACAAAAAATAAGGCATTTCATTAAAAATAAACATCACCCTGCAACAGAAGAAAATATATTAAAAACGTAAGAAAATCACAATCTATATATCAGGTGTGTGCAAAAGTTCTACCCGTTTTTGTAACAGATGAAAATTGTGATCAGAATAATTACATCACAGACAACGCTGCAATGCCAAATTTTCGGCCAATAAAGCATGGAGCAGTAGAGCATAGAGGCACTAGGTTTGTCCGAGTAAGTCATACGTAACGGAAATCACAGATGGTGTAACATGGCATTCGATAAGAAGTACATTAGATATTGTTTACTGTAAGAGTTTGATAAAGGTAGTACTGCAGCCGTGGCTTGCAGCAACATCTATCAAGTGTATGGGAGGATGCAGTTGATGATAGCACATGTTGACGTTGGTTAAAAAAAATCCTGGACGGAGACAAAATCTGTAAAGATCAACCATGTCCTGGACGTTCATCCGTGGTTTCTGACAATGATGTGGACCAAGCCATAACTTTTTTTTTAAAAAAAAAAGGGACTAAAAAGGGACCACTTTTTTAAAAAAAGGACCAAAAAGGGACCATTTTAATAACAGCCCACTATGGTTTAAAGGATTAAAAATATCATCTGTTTAATCCTCCATTCATTCACCAACATTTTTCCATGACTGCAATGAGTTCTGAAATGGCAAAATGTTTGTACGTTAAAAACTTTGTGCATTCAAACTTTTGACCTTCACAACCCCTAGGGGGAAAGTTGTACATTATTTGAAGAGGGTCTTCTCATTGTAGCAAAAATGTTATTCACTCTCCATCTTTATTACAGCAAATAGCATACAATAAAAAAAAACATTTCTCAATAGGGTTTTTTAGAGGCACAGATAGGCTGCAAACAGTTCACTCTCCATCTTTATTACAGTGAATAGCATACAATAAAAAACATTTCTCAATAGGGTTTTTTAGAGGTACAGATAGGCTGCAAACAGAAGTACAAAAATACAACCTAGTGGCAGAATTGTGAGCCACAAACCTCCTCAAATACAAGCTAGAAGTGTTCCATACGGTAAATGGTATTTGATGTTAAAAGAATTTTTTAATTGGACATTTAGAAGTACAGATATTGAGAAAAATAGATTGAATATTTGTGCTCCCTAGCGGCAAAATTGTGCATTATTTTGGGATGAAAATACACATAAGGAGTTTTCATATTTAGTAGTACCTGATCGAAAGAGAATATTTTTCCATCGGGTTTTTAGTCCCACAGATACTGCTGCAAATGGAAATTTGAACTTATGCCCTCTAGTGGCCCACTTGTGCATTAAGAAATATTTGAAATTATATGAGAAATATTTTGCAACGAAAATGTTCTCCAACATAGAATTTTTCAAATTGGTCTCCTAGAAACAGAAATATGGACAAAAATAAGATATACGTGTACGCCCCTGGCGGGAAAATTATGCACTATTTTAAGCAGGAGGTATTCTCAAAAAGTTTTCTGAAGTGAGCGGCATTGGTAAATGAAAGAATTTTTTCAATTGAGTTTCCAGCTCAGATTTTGTTGCAAAAACATGAGAAGCAAAAATAAACACTTACACCCCCTGGTGGCCAAACCATTCTTTACCAAAAATGTGAATTTATAAGCAAAACATTTCCCCTCGTGAGCTGTATCCGACGCAGGAAGAATTTTTCAAATCAGGCTTTTAGAAGTGGAGATATTGGGAAAACCGTGATGTACCTTTACGCCCCTAACGAAAAATTAAAGCATATTTTAAAAGGGGACCAACTAAAATAGTCTTTAATATAAATGCCATCGAAAGGGAAAAAAAAAATTTTCAATTGGATATTTAGAAGCAAATATATGAAACAAAATGCATTTTAAATTCGATACGATCTCCATTTGCGCCCTCTAGCGGCAAAGTTGTGCATCGGAATAAACTGGAATGAATGGATCGTCATATTTTAAGCTTCCCAATACAAAAAGAATGTGACAAATTGAACAAATAATTGCAGAGATATGGTTTCCTTGGCCAGACAGACAAAGTGATAACATAAGCACAATGCAAAAGATGTTAACAATGCAGCTTCAGTCCTCCTAACAGACAAGTAAAGCAACTGAATCTTCCCTCCCCATTTTGTATGGGGTGGGGAGGGAAATTTGTAAGACATAAGTTAAGTTCTGACAGTAGAAAAATCCTCAACTACAAGACATCGCGCAGGGACAAAAAGGCAGGAATGGATAAAATTCCAGGACATGTAACAAAATTTTAGAACATTTCCAGGACTTTTCCAGGATTTCTAGGACGCGTACGAACCATGCGCTACAGACGAAACACGATATAAACAGGTACATTTACACAAAAGAAGTGATTACTTCTGTAAACATGAGGAGTGGGGAAAGTCCACAGTAGAAACTTCCAGATGATTTTGACTGATAGGACTAATGGATGATGTTTCAAATAAATAAATATTTTGCTTCTTTAAACTTTTGTAAAAACAGCCCAAAAAGGAACAGAAGTGCCAAAAAGGAACCAAAATGCACTTGGCGTCAAAAAACATACTTTTAGGGGAAAATGGGACCAAGTGGGAGCACTGTATTCAGGAATTAGTGGAAACATTGTCGGTACACAGAACAAAACAGTCGAAAGACGAATGCTTGTGCTTGGGTTCATCACCAAACTCGATAACTGGGTTCCACACCAGCTGTCTGCAAAGAAACGAGAAGAGACAATCCATACCTGTGTGCCTTTGCTTTCTCGTCACAGAAATTAACCATTTAACAGGTGATGAGAAATGGGTACTGTACCGTAATGTAAAGCGTCGACGGACTGTGAGCCAAGGTGCAGAGCCAGCTCCATTGACCTCAACAGGACTGCATCCCAAAAGGTTTTGTTGAGTGTTTTGAGGGATATCCAGGGAATAATCTACTGGGAGGTGTTGGCACCTAACCGAACGATAATTGCTGAGTGCTGACCTCAACTGCCAACAGTTGGACAGATTGCGAGGACAACTGATATTGAAGCGGCCAGCACTCGTCAATTGCAAATGCATGATCCTTCATCATGATAACACCAGACCACATGCTGCTTTAATCACTGGACTTTGTTTTCTCACCCGGCGTATTCCTCTGACACGGCACCTGTGGACTACCACCTTTTCCGATCATTACAGAATGCCTTCGCTCTCCAAACCTTCAATGATGTGGACGAAGTGAAAACAGCATTACATGACTTTTTTTTACTCTAAAACATAGGAGTTTTTTGGTATGGAATTCACCTACTCATAGACAGATGGCAAGAGGTCATACAGAATGATGGCAATTATGTGAAATCCTAGGTACCTTATTTGTTGTGTTCTCCTCCTTTCTTTGTAGCCCACAAAAACAGGTAGAACTTATGCACACACCCAATATATTACCCAAGTTCTGATTTTTATCATTACGCTGAAACTGACAGAAGAAAAAGAGAACTCACAATTTTGAGCTGAAGTATACATGAAGTCTTACCCTCAGAAGAAATTACCAGCCTTGCTCTAATTTATTGTGGTACAGAAAGTTTTGGGGTCATTCTTTTTCAAATCATGCAGCTTATGATGAAATGTATCACGTCACCATCACCAATTTCGTTCGAGAAAAAAAAAAAAAAATGTGCTACTTCTACTTCAGACATTTAAAAAAATGTCAGTGTACTACTTCTACTTCAGACATTTAAAAAAAAATGTCAATGCTTTTGCTCTGAAAATCTTTCTTCATCACATTATGGCCAATCGGGGAAATTTTCAATTCAGAAATGCTGTTGATTTTCAAAACACGGTAATTTTGAAAGTATAAATGCCAGAACCTTTATTTATTTTTTCTTCTGTTTAAAAACACTTGAACAGTATATTTACTTCCATTTATGTTATATGCATAGTTAGAAAACTAGCAAAAAAACTTATTTTGTGAGAAATTGTGAGATTTGTAATTTGTTTAGTTTTAAGAGATATAAAAAACAGGAGGGACAGAGATAGTCTAAATATAGCACTCAAATACACTATACGATCAAAATTACCTGCACACCTTTTTTCAGTAGTAGATTTGCCCATATACATCACAACCATGGTCCATACAGGTATAAAAAAGACACACATGGCCAGGAAATCACCACAGACAAGCATGAACAGTAGAATGGGCCACATGGCAGAGTACAGTTACTTTCAACGTGGCACGATCATAGGATGCCAAGTTAATTCAGAAAATTTCTACCCTGCGGCCCCAATCAACTGTACATGATATACAAGTTGTATTTGTGAAGTGGAAACACCAAAGAGCAACAACAACACAATCACAACCTGGTAGGCCATGTAAACTAACAAAGCAGGACAGCAGAATGTTGAAAATTGTGGTGTGACAAAATTACTTGTCCTTATATTCTGTGGAAGAAATATTCTTCTCATAATACATGGAAATTATTAACAATCACCACCTGTCCTTGGTTTCAACATTCACCACCATGTACTAAAATATTTCTGAAAGCATATGTTCGTCGAGGGTTTTCATGGCAGATCAACTAAATGCAAAGCCAAGCTTCAGTTGGAGTGGTGTAAAGCTCAGCACCAGTGGACTCTCTGGAGCAGTGGAAAAGACTACCAGATGAAACATGCTTCGTTATCTGGCAGTCCGTGGGACAAGTCTGGGTGTGGAAGGTGCCAGGTGAACGCTACCTACCTGACTGTGATGTGCCAACTGTGAAGTTTGGTGGAGGTGGCATCATGCTGTGGGACTGTATTTCATGGTTTGGGTTGGGCCCCCTAGTTTCAGTACCCAGGTATCTTAATGCTGCATCCTATAATGACATTCTTGACAATTCAGCGCTCTTTACGTTGTGGCAATAGTTTCGTGAAGGCCCTTTTCTCTACAAACAGAACAATGCCACCATCCACAAAGTGAGATCCATGCAGGAATGACAAAGGATTTATTTTTTTGACGAGATGGGTGTGAAAGAACTTGACTAGCCTTCACAGAGCCCCGACCTCAACCCCACAGAACACTTTGGGGATGAGCTGAAACAATGGCTACAAGCCAGGTTGAACCACCTGACATCAGTGACCAACTTGACTAATGCTCTCATGACAGAATTGATGGAAATTTCCACAGCAACATTCCAAAATCTAGTGGAAAGCCTTCCTGGCAGAGTGGGGGCTGTGATAGTATCAAAGGATGGGCCAACTTGATATTAATTCTTTCCTGTTGCAGGGTGTTTGTGGATAAGCAAGTGTCTAGATACTTTTGACCAGATAGGGTACTTTTAAAATTAGCAACATTTCTAAAGTGAAGCCTTCACTTATTTTTTTTAATTGCTATATTTCTTAAAGAATAACATTCCTATTTTAGAGTGCTATATGTAATTTATGTTCCATACATTTAATTTATTCATGCAAGTATTATTGTTTAGGATACAAAGTTGCCAACCTTTTGAGAGGCCAATAATATCACCCAAAACCATCAGATGCATAAGAACAATATAATGTGAGTGAATATACATAATACTTCAAAGCTAGTTAATTCAACCTAGTTTATCATTAGGACTATGTGACTGGAGTAGTTGCCATTTAGTTGGGGTGCCCAACTACAATTATAGTTTAGCAACGTTACTTCGTCTTCTTGCAATTTTTATCCCTTCTTCAAGTTTCCTCTTTACTAAGTATGATTGGCAGGTGATTATTTTCATTGAGTCCCAATCTAGGGAGCGTCCACTTGCTCGTATATGTCTGTCTAAAATGATCTTGTTTGCATATATACATACATATCACTAAGCTGTTCTATGTATTTCTTTGTGGAGCTAACCTCTGCATCTCAAACTACCTGATAAATTTTTAACTGATTATTCACTTACTGTTGACATATCAAACTTCTCCATTTAGAGCGATCTTGACATACAACTCGGGCTTCACTGACTTCCATCACACGACATACACAAGGTCTTCTATACTTCATACTCATAATCTTTTTCTCATGCAGACATTCCTGAATCTGATCCTCCCATGACTTCCTTGGCCTTCCTCTGCCTCTCTTTCCTGCCACTTGGGCTAAAAAAAATTTCTTAGTAAGCATCTCATCACTCATTCTTTCAACATGCCCAAACCATTTAAGAATATTAGACACCACCTTCCTAACAATATTTTGCTTCACATTACACAACTGCTACACATCACTCCTCACACAATCAGAATGTGCCCCCCCCCCTGTAATGCATTTCTCCAGCACACAAATGACTCCTATGTGTTTTTCTGCAGTACCGAGGTTTCACTGCAATACATCAGAGTAGGTACAATTACACGCTCATACACATCCATGCAGAATTTTCTTGAGAACCCATCATTCTTGTGAAAACCTCCCAAAGTCGCTAGGACTTTAAATGAATTCACTCGCCTACTAATTCCATAATCCAATTTGTTCTCTCTGTCAAACGTGCTTCCTACAACACAAACTCATTCACCTGGTCAATCACTGTGCCATTTAGACTTACATTATATTTCAGTATTACCAGTTCCTCTCTCAAAAACCACAACTTTGCTTTTTCCCTTATTTATACTGTTTGAATTTCATGCAAACTTCGTACATCCGGGACAAAATACTCTGCAACTCACTTTTGTTCTCTGCCAACAGGACACTATCATCAGCATACAGCAATCTGCACACATGGATATCACCAAGACATTAACCAGTATTATCTATTTTGGCATCACGCATCCATAAATACAGGGCGATTCATAAAGAAGTATACAGTTTCAACGCACTATAAAACAAGAACAATGTAAGATATTTTATGTTACCTGTAACAGAATTGTAGGGGAATGTTTCAAGTTTTTTCAAGACAGTCACATATGTTCTATTGTGTGCAACCTTAGTCACACCACACACATCGAGCCGGTAATCCATTCCCACCCAAACACGAGGTAAGATATCTGAATCAAGTGCAGTGATAGTGGCTGTGATACGCTGTTTCAGTCCCGCTAGATCAACGGGAAGGGGAGGGGCGAATACCTTGTCCTTTACGTACCCCCCACAGGAAAAGTCACAAGGTGTTAAGTCAGGACTTCTGGGTGGTCTTTGGGTCAGTAACATGTTGTAGTCCGCGGCTCATTCAATCCATCGGTGAGAAAATGTTATCTGGGGAAAATCGAGAGGTAACTAATATGAGCCATCGGTGAGAATCGTAACTCACTACCGAACCCGGCATTTCTTTAATAATATTAACACCAATGAAGATATTGCAACAAAATTTGAAGTGGACTTACCTCATTTCATGCGAAATGTGATGACATCACAACATGTGCTGGAAGTGGCCACCATTTGCATCCAGACAGCATTGAACCTGGCATTGTCCGCCAGCCAGCTGGAGTGATCCTTAGTGGCAACACATTCCTAAGTGTGGCGCAACTGCGGGGCAGTCCACCAGCCAGTCGGACGTGCCTCTCTGCTGCTTTGTTATGCCATTTTGCTGAGCATGTCTACACAATATGGTTGTTGCTAGCAAGTGCTCGTACTCATGGCTGTTCGCATACGTGTGAAAATTTATTGGTATATTCTGGAGGAGCGAGTGTTTATTGTTCACACTTAGTGGAAAACAGAATTGATAAAGTCTTGTCAACAGCAATTCCTGGAGAAGTTTTCAGGCAGACATCCATCGAGCAAGCCCACCATTTGGGCATTGTCAAAGAAATTGGAAACCAATGGGATTTTATTAGACGACCATGTAGGAGATTGTCCTCAAATGCCCGAGGAAATGATCCAGAATGCAAAGGGCCGACTACTTGCATCTCCCAGGATGTCACTTCGCCGACAGTCACAGGTAACAGGTTTGTCCTAAAGCACTTGTCAACGTGCTGTGAAAAAAGCGGAGCTTCATGCTCCGCAGTCCACGAACTGAAAGAGCCTGACCACGTGAAACGAATGACATACTGTCGATGGTTTCAGACATTTCTTCAAGAAAACCCGGGCATTCTGGACTACCCATGTTTTTCGGACGAGGGGTGGTTTTACCTTTCCGGATACGTCAATTCTCAAAATTACCGTATTTGGGTCAGTGAAAATCCCAACCCGATACATGAAGAACCCCTTTATTCACAAAAAATTGGTGTTTCGTGTGGGATGACCCAGCGCCGCATAATTGGTGCCATCTTCTTCGATATAACCATCACAACAGCTGCATATATGGAAATCTTCAACACCTTGGTAAATCAATTGGACGACGAACTTTTAATTGGATATTACCAGCATGATGGAGCGACATCACACACCAGTATGGCTGAAATTCAGTTCTTTTTCAGTGACCGCGTCATTTCGAAGGGTCTATGGCCACCCCGCTCGCCCAATCTGACGCCTCCTGATTACTTTTTAAGGGAATATCTAAAAGGGAGAGTTTACCAAAAGAAACCGCAAACCACAGATGTCTTGAAAGCAAACATCACCAAAGAAATCAGGCAGTGGCTGGACGTACTGGCAAAGGACTGTCCACAATATGGTGCGATGGGTTCAATGCTGTCTGGACACAAATGACGGCCACTTCCAGCACATGTTGTGATGTCATCACATTTTGCATGAAATGAGGTAAAAGTCCACTTCAAATTTTGTTGCAATATCTTCATTGGTGTTAATATTATTAAAGAAATGCCGGGTTCAGTAGCGAGTGGGACACCCTATACAAGGGAACAATGATAGGATCCTTCCAATCCCGAGGGACTTTTCCTACTCCCACCACAAATGGCAAATTTCAGTTAACCAGTCAATTACAGAGTCATAACCATGTTTCAACGTATCAGCAGTTATGCAATCAACTCCCAGAGCCTTACTATTCTGAAGAGATTTTAGAGCTTTACACACCTCTTCTCTTGTGATCCCTCCTGTATTTCCATCCTTCACTGTGACATCATCTGCATCTGCCTCAGAATCCCCTTTGCTTTTCTGATCTAATAACTCACGGAAGTATTTACCCCATCTTTCACTTAACTCACTGGGCTCCCATATCATTTCCCCAATCCTATTCTTCGCAAAACTTACAACTTTGCTCCCTCTTTTATTCCTGAGTCTCATGTACTTCCAGAAAATCTACTATCTTTCCAGAAAGCCAATTTATGCCTTTCCACCTTCGTATTCCTATCTTTTACCTTACTCTGATGAACCAGCTTAGCTGCTTCATCCTTCTTACAGTGATATTCATCCACAGAAACTCTACCTTGCAACATCCCCAAATAGGCTTCTTTCTTTCTCTTTACTGCCTCTTCAATCTCATAATTCCACCAAGCATCACCTCAATTGTTACCCACTACTGTGGTGCCGCAGACCTATTCAGCACCAGTGACAACACAGTTCTTAAAACATTCCCACTTCTTTTCTACATCCCTCTCACATGATTTCAGCTCCTTCTGTCATTCTCTGAGTAAGTCAGAACAACGCTGATGATCTTCGGGGAGCCTTTTCCCCTTTATTCTTTCCACCCTAGGCCTCTTCCTACTCCTTCTCCAACCAACATTCAGTTTCACTCGTGACACTACCAATTACTGATCAGAGCCAAACTTCACACCTATCATCACACGAGTGTCAACAACTAAGTGTTTCAGACGCTGATCGTAAACAACAAAATCTATAACACTCTTTTGACCAAGAGTACGATTTTCCCAAGTATATGTGTGGATATACTTGTGGTTGAAAAACATATTAGATACAAACCATTCTCAATGCAGAGTTCAATTAATCTTTCACCATTATCGTTCATACAAGGATCATTCAACTTACCCAGAACAGTGTCAGAAATCACATTCTGCACACCTAATTTAGAATTGAAATTCTCTGCTATTATAACTTCCTCTGTACACCAAACTGGCTCAAAATAGTCCAATCCAGAAATCTTCTTTCCTATCAGAAGGTTCTGAGTCACAAGGATCATACACTACAACAATTACTATTCTCTGAAGTTTCACTTTCAAACGAATCCAAAGAATTCTCTGACTTATGCAGCTATTAGTGAATCAAGTTGTTCTTCATCTTTTCACTTAAAATCACACCTACACCAGCCTGTTCTCTCACATTATCCAATATTCCGGACCACACAATCATCATTCCATTCACTTTTTTATCCCAATTTCTTTCTTTTTGGTTTCAATTACACACAGCACATCCAATCTATACTTATTCATCTCTTCAATCACCTCATTCATCTTGCCATTTATACCTCTAGTATTCCATACACCAATCTTACACTCACTGAGCCGAGATCTCTTTCTCAATTTTTCGTGTTCAA
This sequence comes from Macrothele yani, assembly GCA_039090855.1. NCBI lineage: Eukaryota > Metazoa > Arthropoda > Arachnida > Araneae > Macrothelidae > Macrothele > Macrothele yani. The sequence goes on from CM077011.1 coordinate 156,592,210, forward strand.
ATTGTTTCTGTGGAGGACCATCCTTCTTAAGTGTAGTAGGTACACAATATCCCACACTTGAGTCCATTTTTAATATTCTTTGTCTTTTTAATCAAGTACATACACCAGTGTGGGGGATTAGCCCACAGCCGATGGTTCCAGTTGGTCATTCAACCTCAGGATTCTGGAACAAAACCCAATGAGTTGGGGTCTTTTCGCCAATGTCACACAGAACTAGCTGGCACCTCTCCAAGATTCACAGAGGCCCTTGTTGCTGTTGTGTGTGCTGTTGTTGCCCATGATACACCCCAAGGAGGCAAATCCATCTCTCAGTAACACTTGGTCTTGTTTCCAATGTTTCTAATAGCTGCCTTATGTTTTTTTATACTGATTTTTATATTTCTCATCATTTTCCCTAGTACAAAATGCAGTCTATGCTATACACTACACCTTTTTGTAACTGGGTGTTTCTTTCTGCTGTTTTATGGATGAAAGTAATTTCTTTAACTTGTTTTCAGATCTATGGCAAGCCTGATTCAGTATTTTTCACTAAATTTTATAAGTCCTTTGTGGTAGGTAATTTTGTTGCTGAATTTGGAGTTATTTTGCTGTTGCCTCTTTCTGGCCTTATTCCTAAAAATATTCTTTATGACTGGGGAGGGAAAGTTGTTTTCTGATAAACTTCTTTTCAGTTCATCTCCATGAAGGTCTTTTTGGGCAGATGTGTAAAGTTCAGGAAGTTTATTTTCTCCAAAATTGTCTTGCAGTATTAGATTTTATACAGTCTGGACAGAATGAACTATAATCTAACATCTTGTCTGTGTTAGTGGATTTTTTTCTGTGTTGAGATCTTACCTTTTATTGATGTCATGGTTGAATCCAGGTAGTTGAGACTATTTCCTTTTCGACATTAAAGCAAATTTCAGGAAATCTTTCAGTCAGTTAAACTGCAACAACTAGGAGAGAAATTGATCTTCACTATCTACTATAAACATATGCTATCCATGTATCTGACATACAGAACTATCTTGTTGCCTGTATTGCAAAGTCTTAGTCTTTCTACAAAAAATGTTTTTTTGTAGCACACTTCTGCAGAAAAAAGTGCTTTTGTTTTTCAATAAAAGTGCACTTTAAGTGCTTGTCAGAAGTTCTGTGTGTTTTTTCTTCTTCAACAAAAGATTCTCTTTGTGAAGGTAAACATAGCATGCATTATTTTAAGAAAGGTTAAGTAAGCAGCAGCCAGTTTTTTGAGCTACCTGTAATCATCATCAGGAATCAACAGAAGTGTGAGAGTGAAGTCATGGAATACATTAGTATTCCATGAAGGGATGGCTCAGCAAGCAAACGAATTTTCCTTACACATTTAAAAGTTAAAAAATTGAAAATACCTGTAGTCCCACAAAAGTGTCTGCTTGTCAGGAACATCATGCCTAGAATTCATCTAAAAGTCAATGATGTATTACTTAGGCTTAGTTTTTTGTTGTTGTTTTTTCTGAAATCCTCATTTTTAAAACAAAAACTGCTTTAAAACTGCTCAACGTTATTCATTTTAAATCCTCCTCATCTTTTTTGGCAACCATATGAATCAAATTAGACAAATAACCTTGAAAAACTGCTGTTAGTTGCCATCCTTACGCCCTGCTGCATAAAGGTGTAAGAATTGCAACAAATGTATCATTGATGTATCATTCGAATGTATCATTGTGTTTGAATTATCACATGCAAAAAAGATAGCTTTTCCCAGGATTATTTTGTTTCTCAAAGAATTCAAATTGGTTAGGCTTTTTCAGAGCATCAATGTGCCCAAACAAACTGACCACACCACTGTTCACCGCCACTCTCAACCATAAATTTGTACTGAACAAAAATTTAATTAACCCTGTTTTTCCAACATTTCACTTTAGTAATGTATTCTCTTTCTTCATTGCTTGGTTCAAGCGTCGTGACCCAATTCACATCCTGTCAGCAGTCAAAGTTCGCCATTCCTGTCTATTCTCCACAGTTCTCATGATTTCTGCAACTGATAGATTAGTGAGAGTTTTTATCTGATCTATAAATTTGTCTGGGGGACATCCTCTTGTTCTTTTGCCGTCGACTTTCCCCTGAATACAAAGTTTTCCTAAACTGTCTCGCCGGATGATGAGGCCGACGAAGGTCAGTGTATGTTGTCGGAATATCGAAAGAAGTTGCTGTGTGCATCTACACCGGGCTCTCCCAAGATTGATGCATTAGTCCTATGCACAACCCAGGATATTCTCAGCATGCTTCTGTTGCAGATCATTTCAAATGCCTCAATTCGTCTGCAACACACTGCACTTAAGGTCCATGTTTCAGAACCGTAAGTTGTGATGGGGAACACGAGGGGGCTCTGACCAGCCTCAGCTTGGTGGTTTTGCTGATGTGGTGATCCTTCAAGATTCTTGTAAGCCCTGCCAGAAAAGATTTGGCCATTCCTATCCTCCTTTTGATCTTGCCTTTGCAATTTTCATTGTTGGTTCTGTGGGCCCCCAGATATATGACCGGATTTTCTGGCAATATCAGGTATCTGTTAGTAAGGTATTAGACAAATAAACAAGTTAGTAAAATCATGCAATGCATTGATTATGATATGCTTTCCAACATACCAGAAATCATTACTCAAGCTATTACTCAAGTCATGAAGATAGTGGCTGTGGAATAAATCTCGCTCCTGTGACCTGACCTTTGACCCCATTTTGACGATATTAAACAGAATTGGTTCAGTATACCTCCGGAACAACATACTAACGTTTTGGCGCAATAAAAGCATTTGTATTCAAGTTATGAGGATAATGGCTGTGGAATAAATTTCACTCCTGTGCCCTGACCTCTGACCCCATTTCAATGATATTAAACAGAATTGGTGTAGTATACCTCCGGAATAACATACTAAAGTTTTGTCACAATCGAATCATTTTTACGCAAGTTGTGATGCACAAGTGCAATGGAATGAATCCGGCTCCTATGTCCTGACCTTTGACTCCATTTTGCCCATTTTCAATAGGGCTTTAATCGAAATCGAACCATTTTTATGTAAGTTATAATGCATAAGGGCAATGGACTGGATTCCGCTTCTATGTCCTGACCTTTGACCCCATTTCCAATAGGGTTCGTACCCAGGTGGTCCCCTACCACATACTAAAATTTAATCAAACCATTTTTACGAGAGTTATCATGCCGACGGACAGCCAGACAAACAGACAGACGGACAAAGCTGGAGTATATGCGCTTTTTAGCCTACGATTGGAAAGCGCAAAAAAAATGTGAATTATAAATATATGATATCAAGCACAACAACATCATAAGTGCTGTGAACATAAATAGGTTGAGCTTGCCTACTTTCAAATTGTAGGTCTGATAGTCCAAAGAAGATCTTGGGTTTATCTTTTTGAAGTTAAAGACACACCCGATTTTGAGGAAACTTAACAATTAATTTCATTTTTCTTTTTGGTGATTATTAGTACTTCTTGTAAATTGGTGACAAGAAGAAATTAATGTTGCAGCCAGCAGAAAAGGATTATATTTTGCACAAATGCTCTCGATATTGCGACACTTCTGCAAGGCCATGCAATGTCTCATGTTTGAAGTTGGCTGTTGTGGGAGTAGTCACTCCAAATCTGGCTACATGCTGTGGTATCACTTAGGAGCAATTCTAAGCATTTACATCCAGAAGTTACATATGCCTGACATTGTTCTCCATAAATTATTCCACTTAAATTCATGATGGAGACTGATAACTATCAACAGAATAGCTGGTGAAACATAGACAGGACAATGTGTAGCATCACATCTACCAATTTTGGAAACAAGTGTTAACCCTAAACATAAACTCTTTTCAAAATCTAAGATTTTTTTTTTTCATTTCATAGTGTTACTAATGCAGGAAATAAAAATAATCAGCAAAACAACAAAGTGTGAAAAATTCATCGGAAATTTTTTCGTTAAAATCAGGTGTGTCCGACTTCTAATAGATGCAATTGTCTTGAAATACATCTTTGTCGTAGTCAGTAACCTTGACAAAACAAAAACTCCAACATTCAGTTGGCCCAAAATAAAAAATTGAATTCACTTTTGTAGGTCATCATGAAGATGTAGACAGGATCGTCTGGGTAGCAAATATGAAGTCAACAATGGGAAGTGCACAAAAAGTAAGAGCTATTTGTAGTTCAAGATGGCCATGGTAGAGATGAAGCGCTTTAACTTGAAAATGATACTTTATTTCCTTGTTATGACTGGCTGAAGTACTAGCAGCTGTGGTTGAAGGTGGTGCATCCATTTGTACATCAAAGATGAGCTATTTGCCAGACAATGGAAAGCACAAGAATATATCCAAACGTGGGAATGAGGGGAATATGACAATTGAAGTTCCAGTGCTTTGGTCATCTGTCATGCAACACATAGTGGATCAATTAGCAAGTGATTTTCTGCAGTTTTGGGGGTATTGTCTGCAATGCTATAAAGCTAGTTGAAGATTTGTAATGATTGGCAGCTCTGAGGATGTATCTCAATTCTCAGAATCAAGGTACCAGGGTGGATACAAAGTTTGCCTGATTTGAGATACACATAATAATGTTGGGCTGCCATTTCTGAACAAAGCACGCACCAGCATCGACTTTGCACCACGATGATGTGGAACACACAAGGCTGATGATGGTGCATTTTGCAAGGAACCACACTGAGTTATCAAGTGAGAAAGAGGATGGAGGTTGATGAATGTACTGTTTGGGTGCTCCTACACCATTATTGGAAAAAATGGTTAAATGCTGCTGCTGCTGCAGCAGTAAGAGAAATATGTGCAGTTGAAGGCAAGGAAACAGTAGACTGCAGTACTGTATGAAAGTGGTTACAACCAGAATAGCAGACTGTAGACGCACAAGCGTACACAGATAGTTTCCAAATTATTAGCAGATTTTGCAGGTAGTTTCTGCTTGCACATTAAACAAAAAATAAAGTGTCATTTACAGCAATTAAAACATTTACTCAGATTATTATACTTAATTATATTTTAACTAGAAGAATTTTTAATTATTTTTCACATCTTCTGAGTTCTTTTGTTTTTACAGGCATTTCTGGCCTCTAGATTGTAAAACTTTATCAAAAGTTTCATTTACACAGAAATAATTTTAATTTTATTGCCAGGTTCCTCATGCAGTTGCCAGTAATTACAGTAAATTATTTCCTTGTGTAATTTGTAAATCTACTATTTTTGAATTAAGCTGTTGAAAATGTTATTTATGATTTTTGAAGGTCCATTAATGATTAGAACTGTTTTCCTGGATATAAAAATGTTATTTAATTAATCTCTTGTTTATATGAGGTTCTTAGTCCAATATTTTAATAATTTGACATAAAGGTCCATTTCACACACATTGCTGCACATTCAGTTGTAATGTACTTAATTTGTCCACATTGGGATCTGCAGACTTGCCAACCTTAAGAAGAGAAAAATCCTGCAATTTTCTAAGAAAATCCTGCAAGCATACTTTCGTATGTTTAAAATATCAATGGACATAATTTGAAGCACTAATGTTACATTAATGCATATAAAAAATGTAAAAAAATTATGTTAAAAATATTTTTAATTTTTTTGTTCAGTTATGCATTGATCTCGAGGATAACCCAAATTATGACGGAAAAGGAGAAATTCCGCGAAGCCGTCACACTCTCATGTCTAAAGATTAATGCAAAATTTTTTCGCCGTCGAATTTCCATTTTTGGAAATTTTTCCTCCATTTTCAAACTGAAATAAAAATATTTATGGAATAAAATGATATATAACAATACTGGACAGAAGCTACATCACAGGAAAGAGAAATTACGAATTACGGAAAAAACCTTTATTTCATTTACTTCAGTTTCTGAAAGACGAAGTACCGTCCCGATGCGTATTTTTACGAATTGATAAAATAATTCGATGCGTAGTTTAACGTGCGGATAAAAATTCCCCGACACATATTTTTACACATCGAGAAAAATTTCCGATATGTATTTTTACGCGTTGGTAAAATTTAGATATGTACTAGACGTGCAATTACGCATTTTGGTGAACTCTGGACTCAGCACATCACTGGAGCACTCCCATGGAAAGAGAGCTACCGCACAACGTCACGAAGCCAGCGAGTCAAAGATGACATCATCGTGTGACACAGCGCTCCTAAGGTCCGGTAGAAAATCTACGGTTTCCGCCAACGCCAAGCCTGTTTCTGCAGCGCCAGAGATCATTAGTGGACAAAAGAATAAACATCACTGCCAACAGCAGAGATGTTTACTCTTCTGTCATCGCTGCCAACTGCTGACTCAAAGGGTAAAGAACGCTTCTCCACTAATGAACCGATGCTTCGGAGAACTTTGAACTTTCCCCCTCGTTACCTTTTAATTTACGCTAAGGAAATCATGATGGAATCCAGCAATATTAATTTATAATCCGGAATTCCGGGAAATGTAATGAAATCCGGCACTGCCGGCCTAAACCCAGAGGGTTGGCAAGCCTGGATCTGTAATGTTCTAATAATTATTTATTGTTTTAATAATTTTTCATTAACTTATGTTATTCTGTTGTTATTGTGGTTTGTGCTTCGTGGATTTGTAGCAAGGTTTCTGTTTCAATAGTTGGGTACGCAGATACATTTTATTTTTATACAACTTTGGTTCCGATATTTTGATGCTGGGGTAGACAGTCTTGAAAACCAGCAGAGGTCATGAAGTCCAATGACATGAACACTGGCACTCTGGTCGAAGCTGGGACAGCGAACCCCGATATAAGTACATGACAAATGGCAGCTGAAGTGAGGTCCCAATCCAATACTGTTTATCACCTGCACTAGCTTGGCTTCTACTTCAGGCACCATCTCATGAATCGACAGCCAACATGTAGTACAACATGTCACTCTCTGTTGCAGATTGCTGTCACATCCACAGGGCGATAGGTTTTGGATCACGTCATCACAGGTGGTGAATAGTGAATATTCCTACATTATCCTACCACTTGGAACCAGCAGCCGAGGCCACACCACAAAGCAAGTCAGTGGTACAAAGACAGCAGTTCAAGGGGAAAGTCACGCTGAGTATTTGGTGAAATTGTGAAGATCCTGTGCACTGGGAATTCATGCCAGATGGTCAAGCTGTGGATGGGAACTTCACGCCAAACAAATGAAGGAGGTCCATGATGCTCTGCCCTAATGCTACTCAGTGAGAAAAGGGAAGCGGGTGCTGCTGCAAGTGGAAAATGCCCCAAGTTACGCCTCGAGACTGGTCCACTGAAAACTACAGGAATTAGAAGCGGCTCACATTATCCATGCAGTTCACATCTTGCCCTATCCAACTACCATCTGTTTCGCTCCTCGGCTTATTTCCTACAAGAGCGGCATTTCACTTTAGTGGTCGATGTGGAATCTAGCATCAGAGAGTTTCTGCCCTAGGAGCCTACCTAGTCATATGACCACAGGATCATTGTTCTGGTGCAACATTTGCAAAGGACTACAGAAAATAATGGCATGTAATATTAAAAATGAGGTGAAAGATGAGTGTATAAGGCTCTCTTGCATCATTAAATCTTTTTGCTGCAAGCAGGACAAACTTTTGATGCACCTTGGTATATACATAAGAATTCGCTTTGCCATAAATTCCAGTATTTTCTGTTGGGTGTCCTCACGATAAAATTCTACAGCTGTACCAAAAGTACACTTGCGTTTTATTATTATATCTTGTTATGCTCTGCTACCACTCAGTGCTGCCACTGATACGTTTTACCCAAAAACAAAAAAAGAGGACCCATAATTATAAATTTTATGTGTCCTTTGGGACCCACATTTAATTTCAGATTTTTCTAATATGCCATTTGGAAAAATTCGGATTTGTGAGGATTAGGGAAAGAACAAAAACAGCCAGCAATGCACCATCCCTCAAGATTATGTAAGTATGCAATATAAGATTATGTAAATGTACAAATGTCCTGATTAATTTATTAAATCTTTCAGCTCTTTAAATCAATATCGGAAAAGTTGAAATTTAAAATTTGGAAAACAAACAAACTTGCATTTAATGAGCACACTGTAAACGATTATACTCTACTAAAAGTTTTATGTCTAGTTCAATGATTGTTTGTTAAAAATCAGAAAAACTGTTCAAGAGCATTCATCACACTGTTCATGTGTTATGAAAAATAAAAACCACTCAGGTGTTCTGAGCTGACTTAAAATGCATTGTCTTTGTGCAGTTCCATTATGATAAAATGAAATTTAATTGAAAATGATAAAATTTAATTCTGTTAGTACTTGATTTTTTTATTTAAAGATTGCTTTTAAAGAGCATAAATTAAAGTGTTGAACAATGTACATCACATTTATTTTTCATTTCCTTATGTAAGTATTAGCGATCTGGTCCGGCTTCACACGGTAGCAATTTAGAGTTTACGGCGAATCTAAAGAGAGACTATTATTACGTTCAACAGGTGACTATCTTTCTCTTTGTAAAGCCATTCTTTGTCTGTTATTCCCCAATCAAAATTTTGTTTCTTGGAAAGTTTCATTATGATGGGATAAACAAATTTTTTTAGCATCTGATGTACTACGACCTATATTCGATTTTTGTCTTAGCATAATGTTAATACAATATTTAAATTTTAATTAAAGAGCTACTCAAAGAGATACATACATGTGGAGGAAAACAAATGCCCATTTAATCTGCTCGAGGGCCGATAAATTAATTCTCTTTCAGCGTCTGATTTAATTACGCATTGTCTGTGTGAGAGCCGATAAACCAATTCTTTTAGCGTCCAATGTAACTACGCATTTAGTCTGTGGCCTTACACACTGTCAGACTGACTGGCGAGCATGCGCCTCACGTCTTTTTCCCAATGAGCACAAAAGTTTCATAAACCGGTCGCTGCACATCATCACTAAAATTGTTACTGTTCGACTCCTTTTTGTCATAGATTAATGTTTCATACACCTAGACCTTCCTTGGCAAATGCTCTATGGAATGGTGAAAACCGCATCAAAATCTGTCCAGCGATTTTCGAGATTAGCCCGAACAAACAGAGAGACACCTACTGGGGACTTCATTTTACACTATGTATTGATAAATATTCATTATCTCTTTATTATTTTTTTATTTTTCAAAAGGACCCAGGATATCGCATAAAACCAACTTTTTTAAAATCTGTGGGTCCCTAGGACCCAGCTTGATAACAATGCAATGGCAGCTTTGACCACTCTGAACTTCCCAACTATACTGCAAGGAAAAAACGTTGTTTGTTTATGATACCAGTGCTGCAGTGTTATCTGGAAAATAAGTGGAGGAGAGAGAAATAACAAGTGTTTCACGAACAGTAGTTCTACATTAAAAGCACAGTTATACAATCCAGGAGAAGACTGATCACTTTGTCAATTTATTTATAGGCGTTTTTAAAGGCCTCACATCTTCCTTATATTGAACTGAAAGTGCTTTGAGTTCTGTATAAAATAATTATGAAAGGAAATGAGAATGTAGCAGAGATGGGACACATCCCATCTTCAGGAAATTCCCAGAACAACATCCCACTGCACCCATCTCAAACTGCAGCCCTGCATGATATGCAGTGGATTTTTTTGCACACAAATACAGTGGTGAACTTTTCTGCTTGTAACACTGCAGTGTTTTTTTTTTTTCTTGCTATGCTACAGTGGAGTTTGGCAGTGGTAAAGGAGAGTAACAATACATGGGAAGAAGTCCAAGTTAGTTCCTGGTGTGGCTGGGGAATTTGACGACAGCAATGATGAATAACAGCAAATAGTGGAAAGAACAGTGAGTGATCAATTCTTGCATGCATACATACCTTGATTTTGAAAAGTGGAACACATCCTTTATGTAAATAAATTGAACACTTGGAACAAAAACACTATACAACACTCCAAAAATAGGAATGCTAATCTTTAATTATTAACTTTATCACAAAATTCTAAGCAATTTAAAGAAGCATCAAAATGTGCTTAATGCTTGCTATGGATAATTGTTACATGTCACCCATTGCATGAAGTGAGATGCAGTCACCCTTTGGCAGTATAAAAAAAAAAGAGACAGACAGACAGAAGCTGTTTTATTTTAAAAAAGTCACTAAAAATAATGTCAACTTTGGAAAATATCTTAAAACAAGACAGATCATAATCAGTATATACAGATTTATCTAGCACTGATTTGTGCCACAATGCTACATTTGCAGAAGAGAAAGGCAGCTTATAATTTTAAGCAGATAAAGATGACCACAGCAAACTTTCAAAAATTACTAAAAACAGAACAGTATAGAACAATAATTCAGCATTCCATATTACATGCAATGATACTTAACAATTTCCATGTCACCATACATAAAAAAAAGCTCACTTTAGGGTAAGCATACAATTAATCTTAATCCCTAAAAATTTATCACCTAGCAATGATACATTGCGATGGACACAAAACTAATGTGCTTCAGAACACGCTCGCAGTGCCATCTAAGGTGTTAAAGAGATTGCAGCAGATTTAAAATAAAAACTCAGCTCAAATGATCTGGTTTTTCTGGGGTTTTTTCTTTGGGTTTTTTTATTTTTTTTTATTTCATGAAGTTTTGTCTTTTCCCATAAAATTCACTTTAGTCTGCACTTGAAACACATGTGAAAGCTTTGCGTTTCTCTTGGATCTTTGTATTTGATGTTTTAAAGTCTTTCATATAACTACCTGCAACGAGAGAAAATAAGAAACCACCCAAACATTTCCATTGCAACTAATGATTTTAGAGTAGGTCTTCAAGGGTTATGCTTTATAAAAAGCATTATTACAGCAAACAGTAACATCAAAGACAAAGACCCTAAAACTTTTCATTTTTCTTTTTATGTTACGGACAAAAATTGAAAACTGCCTGCCTGTCAAATTGGATAAAAACATTTTTAGCGAACAAGAATTACAGCAGATATTTTTTCCTTTTTTGCTGACTTTCTAAGAATTATTTTCTCTGTCTTTTTCTACTTTTGTGTTCCCTTTTTTGTTCAACACCAATGTAAGATAATTGTGTGTTGAAATTTAAGGAATTAAAGTTGAATTATTTTTTTCTTTTGCAAAATACATGTTATTACAAAAAAATTAAAAAAAAAAAAAGAATCTTGATTAATGTTGGTCTAATAAGTTTTCAGTATGTATCAAACTACATAATAATGTGCCTTCAGCAGCCCAGTATATGCTATAATTTGCTAATATTTACACTTACTCATTCCCAGTGTTAAAATTTAAATGTTGAGCAATGTATACATATTTTCATTAACATTTGTACAGGAAAATAAAATACGGAATCAGCTTTTAATAAAATAATTTTATAGTGTCTCCTAGACTACTTCATTTCACAAGAAATCCAATTATGAATTGAAATATAGTGAACAGAAATCAATATATTGGAGGATGAGAGCAAGTTACCTCCTTCGTGACCTCCGATCTTTCTCTAACCATAAACAGATAAAGCTCCACCAGCTTCATGTATTGCACATACGCTTTCTCTTCATCTCTGTCTAAATTACACTTTTCAGCAGACTGGTACAGTTTATCTGCCGCATTACGCAACCTGAAAAATAAAAAATAAACTGCATTCATATTTACCATAGACTGAAATTCTTACTATGCATCAGCATTCAGCAGTTCATCATGCCAAACTGTTTTTTATTTACAATCTGTGAAAAATCATGCCCATGTCCCAATATTTTTTTATGTTTGAACATGCTACCATTACACCACCCAGGATTGCGAAGTTCCAAGGAACTGAAGCTGAGCAGTTGTAGCTTAGGAATCTGAACTCCTTATCACCTGCGCACAGATTGAGGTCAATATATCACTAGTGTTTTAGATCAAATGAAATGAAAGTGAACTTCAGGAAGAATCAATTCTTCACAAACACATGAAAGGCACATATGCATCACTGTCAGCATTTTCCATTCCAAAGTGACGTTATGTTCAAGTTTTCTAAAGAATATTGCATGGGGCACAGTAAAATGCAGTGTTAGAATTAGAAATAAGTTTTCTACAGGCCCAGTGGTCCACTCGAATTTGCAAATCACTGGTCCGACAAAATGTCCACTGGTCTGTGAAACAAAAACCTTTACACATTTACAGAATATGTAAAAAATAATGTATAATTTCATTGGAGCTATCATCATCATCATCATCATTGTCAACCATTATCAATCCACTGCTGGACGAAGGTCTCCCCAAGTTTCCTCCACAACGGTCTGTCTTGTGCCAGTCTCCTCCATGTCACTCCCGCATACTTTCGAATTTCATCCACCCATCTTCCATGTGGTCTTCTTCTGGGTCTTTTCCTGTCCCTTGGAATCCAATCTAAAATTTCGGCTGTCCATCGATGGTCTGTTCTTCTGGCAGTATGTCCAGCCCATTGCCATTTCAGGGATTTAACTCTGATCATGATGTCTTCCACTCTTGTCATTTTTCGGATCCACGTGTTCCTCTTCTTATCTCTCCTGGTTACACCAAGCATGCACCTCTCCATGCTTCTTTGAGTTGTCTGCAGCCTTTGTATGTCTCTTTTTGCTGATGACAGAAAACTTTCTCAGTACTGTAATTTTTAGGGATGAATCCACATTTCATGTATCAGTATTGTGAATCGTCACAGCTGTAGGATATGGGGCAGTGAACCGCCTCATGCTGGCTGCTATTGAACTGGAACATAATTTTCCAAAAGTTAATGTGTGGTGCACCCTATCAAAAAGAGAAGTGATTGGCATTTTCTTCTTCTGCAAAAAAACCATAAATGGTGACATTTACTTGGATATGCTAGAAAATTTCGCTATACCCCAGATCAAAAGATATGACATCATTTTCCAACAAGACTCCGCATTGGTCAACGTGTGTACGTAAGTGCCTAAATAAGCATTTCTCCAACAGATGAATTGGCCATGGTGGTCCCATTCTGTGGCCTCCTCGCTCTCCAGATCTAACTCCATTGGATTATTTCATGTGGGGTTATGTGAAGGATCGTGTCTATCAGAGGCCTTGTACTGATTTGCAGGAACTAAAGCAGCATAGCACAGCTGCTATTAATTCCATAACTCCTCAGATGCTTGCCAATACATGGCATGAAATCGAGTATCGCTTGGACGTACTACGAGCAGCCAAGGGATCTCACATCGAAATTTATTAACCTGTGTAGTTACATTGTAAGTTAGTACAGTCAGTTTCTATCTGTTTAATGTTTTGTTGTATAATTTTGTAATATGTTCAATAATTCTCGTACACCCTGTATATTGACTGTGGAAATAACTATTTTACCGGTCTTATAGAGGTAATTATTTAAAAGAGTTGGTGGTCCAATTTTCAAACTAGAACCTAGTTCATCATCAGGACTACGTTACTGGAGTAGTTGCTGCCACTCAGTTGGAAGTGTCCAACCACAATTATCATTAATTGTGGTACTTCTCACTATTTCCATCCCTTCTTCTAACTTTCTCTTTACTAAGTGTGATTGGTAGGCGATTATTCTTATTGAGTCCCAATTTATGGAGTGTCCACTTGCTTGTACATGTCTGTCTAGCACCGTTTTGTTACTTATGTTCTTAATAGCTGCTTGGCGTTTTTTTTTTTTTTTTTTCGGACTTTAATACTCCTTCCTGTTTCTCCTATATAGATTAGCCCACAGTTTACTCCTTCTTGCAATTGGATGTGTTTCTGTTTTAGAGCTGGCAGGAACTTCTTTAACTTGTTATTTAGATCTGGGGCAAGTCCGATATTATATTTTGCTCAGATCCTCTTTAATTTTTCAAAAAGTCCTTTGTGGTACGTAATTTTGCTGGTGAATTTAAAGTTGTTCACTTGCTGCTGCTTTTTTTTTTTTTTTGGATTTTTTTTTAAATAACTTCTTAATGAATTGGGGGGGGGTAATTGTTCTCTGCCAAAAAGGAGATTCCTGATATTGGGGTAATTGTTTTCTGCTAAAAAGGATATCGGCAATTCTCTCTACTTCACTTCCAATTCATTTGAATTTGCAGAGGAGATGCACAACTGCTAAGATTGGCCAAGAGCACTGCTCGGTAGCATTGCAATCTTAAAATGCAGAATACTATGGTAATAATCCTTTAATTTTTAATTAGTTGCTCAATGAAGTAATCACTGAAGATTAAACAGGTTATCAAAGCCTTTTCACTTGAATGCAAAATGCCAGGAAGCAACTTTCAGAATAAAAGTTCAAAGCTCTGAGATTTTCTCAATTACATTAAAATATGAGTTTCAACTTTTAGTTGCCCCTACATATTCCGTATGAGATATAATATACAGCAGCCTTTTGATAGCTTAAAACCTGGAGCCATGTTTCATCTCTCTGACAAATTTTCCACAAGGTATATGCTTCCAAGGAGCCCCAAATACTGAAAAACCTATTTTAACCATCTTCAATAATTTCCTTCAACAGACAAGAAAAATTATCAACAGCTGCTTCACCTGGTAATTTATGTTTTGGAGATTGATACTTCTTTAAAACACTCAAAGCACCCATAATGTGCCTAAAATGAAATGCCTTTTAAATTGGGATCTTCTATCTTCAAAGATATAATACCCAGCAGTCAGAATAGCTTGAATTGCCCAGTTTCACTGTTCTACATGTAACATCACATCATGCCATATCAGAAAACTTGGAAAATATTCTGATATTCATGAAAATAGAATATTCATGAAAATATTCTGTGGTGTTAGTGTAGAACAGTAAAATGAGGTAATTCAGGTTATTCTGATTGCCGGGTTAATAATCCTGTACTTGTCCATGTACTTGTGAAAAATATTTTTTCTATATAACACCAAGGATTCAGCCTATTGAATAATAAAATGTCTGCATTCCATCTATATTCTTACTCTTCTCTACACATTTCTATTAATGAAGATCATAATTTCATCAATCTATCAATCTTGTTGTTTTTAACAATGCTGTGTTCTTGACAGATTTTATTTTCTTGAAATCTTTTTTAGTTTAACCCCAAAGAAATATGAAGCACTATTATACACCAAGTTGATACATATTATTGCAAAAACATCCATTTTGTTGGTGTTAGTAATAGATGTGTAAGTTTACCGTAAGAAAGCCACCCATAAGTATGTGAAAGCATATCCATTACTACAACAATAAAAATTTATGTTTTTGTAATAATTTGTTTATCCCCAAAGTATGCATAATGTTTCACAGTCCATTCACTATGCTTTAAGCACCATCTGATGAAATGGTCTTTAGAGATGCGTTGCTAATACAAGCATTACCTTAATTCGGATGCACCTTTTAACATTCCGATTATTTGGAAATCTCTGTTTGCAACAATTACAGAAATGATGTCCACCACTTGAATACTTGCTACCAGTGTGAACAAGGCTGGTGTTCAGCCGAAAGATCTTAGCTAAATTTTTATATAAACTACATAATAAATCATAACCGAGAAATTTTCCTTTATTATTGCATTGCCTTTACTTTCAAAATATTCAGAATTTAAAACTGTTACACTAATGTTGTGGTAAAACTCACAAATTCAGCAATAATTGCACTATTTTGCAATAATCAGCGGAAGCAGGCATAAATGAAATTTCAAAAATTTTTAACTGCTCCTGTGATATAAAAACACTAATAAGCACCTACTAAAAAGAAAACATGAATAAGTACAAATATTCTCAGTAGTGTTCTGAACCACAAAAATGTATAAGCCCTTCATGAAACCTAACTCCCTGTCCTATGGATACTTGTTCTTCACACATTTGATCATTCAGAGTAGCATTACTTATGTCAACTGCTAATACATATGAGATGAACTTAATTAGTTATATGAACTTTCAAAACTGTCAAAAAAGTTGGTTTACTTGATTTCCCATTGTTTACCATCAGGTTGTTTGAATGTTTCTCAGGTTGTTCTTCATTGATATCAGTCATCTCCTTACCTTTGTTATAGTTAAACTTTTAAATAATCTGTCAAAAAGCATTGTTGTAAATGAAAAATATGGTAATAGTCCTTTATCATCAAAGAACCAAGGGTATTGTCATTATAAGAACATTCAAGTAACAAAATGAAGTTGAATGGAGAACTTTTTTCAATTTGAATACTCTTATATTGATGATACCCTTGGTTCTTTGATGATAAAGGACTTTTTTTCATTTACAACAATGCTTTTTGACATAGATTATTTAAAAGTTTAACTATCACAAAGGATCGCAGAGGACCAATATCAATAAAGAACAACCTGAGAAACATGCAAATAACTTGATGGCTAACAACAGGAAATCAGGTACTTTTTGACAGTTTTGAAAGTTTATATAACTAATTAAGTTCATTCTGTACATATTAGCAGTCAATGCTTAATGGTAAATATACATGAAAACATCTGTTTGCTCTTTTGGGGCTTGTTTGGTGAACGTGTGTGCATTCACTGCTTTGACTGGTTTTTTGCTTTCAACATTCACGAATTGAACCCATGTTTCATCACCTGTCACAATATGGTTAAGAAATACATCTCCAACTTTGCTGTAACTGCAAGAATGCCAAAGCTGATCCCATTCTCTGCATTTTGTTCACACCAGTAAGCATTTTTGGCACCCATCTGGCACAGAACTGGTAACCTAGCCTGCCTGTAATGATCTTGTGCAAAACAGTTTGAGAAATTTGGGAAAAATCACATGACAACTTTAATGTTGTGAAGCGACATCTTTCACACCATTTATGTTCAACACTTTGAACAAGTTGTCACTACGGATCGTGAACCTTGATCCCTTCAACATGCAAGTTTGTTTGCCCACCTCTAAATTTTTTACACCACTCTCTCACACATCCCTCACTCAAAGTTTTTACCATACACTCTACTTATTCTCTGATAAATTTCTGTGGTATGTTTCCCTTTAGTGTGAAAAAAATGGACAACAGCACAAATTTCACAGCTGGCGGGAGCATCAATTGCCACACATGTTTACTTGTCCATACAGCACTGAGAACTAAGGCCAGAACACTGATCGCATGGCATAGGGAGAGGGCAAGCATCACATGATGCTACGGCGCATGCGTGAGCTGGCTACTATGCTTACATCACATGGTACATTGCACACAAGTCTCCAAGAAAAGGCATGACAAGCCAAGGTCAGGACGTCCAACAACAACAAACAGTGACACCCTGGTCAAAGTTGTGACAGCAAACTCCTACACATACCAGTACAAGACAATTGGCAGCTGAGGTAGGGTTGTAATAATCCACAACTGTTTGTCACCTGCACCAGCTTGTGTTCTCCTCCAGGCACCATGAATGGTTCCCCATGAACTAACACCCCAGCATGCAGATAAATAAACAACAATACAGCACCCCAATGGGATCTCCAATCTCTGGGCTATTAGCTGAAGTTATTCTTCAAGACCTTGAAAATAAAATATTAAATCACTCAAATATATACTTACCTTACTTATATCTTAAATATGTGGATGATATTTTACTGTTCTGGCATCATTCTGATTGAGTTAGACAATTTCTTAATAAATTTAACAACTATTATCCATCAATACAAGTTAGTAAAGAAAAAGAAATGAATGGTCAGCTAAACTTTCCTGATATTTCTATATTTAATAGCAATAGTAATATTGAATATTATGTTTATGGATAACCATCATTTATATCTGCAATAATCCCGAAGGATTCTCAACACCCTTGGAGATACAAGACAGCTGCATTTTACTTTTACATCAAAAGAGCCATTACACACTCATCCAGTAAAATATCTTAGATTAAAGAGCTTAATGAATTGAAAAAAACTGCTGAGGAATTTGGATATAACAGAAAACTAATTAATTCCATATATAATAACATAACACTATTATTATTACAATTTTCACCTCTTTGATTTTGTCTCGCCACTATTATTATTTGTAATAATAATACTGCCACTATTATTATTACAAATAATAATAGTGGCAGATCAATTCTGAATAAATCTGGTGTTTATGCCATTTCAATAGTTAACAATAATAATCAAAAAGACAAAGTATATATCGGCAGTACACACAGAGGATTTCTGACTAGATTAAAAGAGCATATTACAAACTGAATAAGGAAAGAAGAAAAAACATCATTAATACAGTATTGCATTAAAAACTTTAACTCCCGATTAGATTAACATGAAAATTATAACATCGTACAGAACCCATAACCAGGCACTGACCTCCGAGGCTATGATCATAGAAAAATCTAAGAGATATAACTGCAACACCAATAGCCCTGTAGAACTTCAGTTTGCATGTAAACATCTCATAGAACAGGAACAAAAGCATTTTAAGAAGAAAGAAAACAACAAAGAGCAAAATACATCAGATAATACTTAGAATATATGCATGAGGAATTTTTTTTATAATCAAAATGACAATATATATGTGTATGTATATATTTTTACTCCACGAGTGGCATCTAGTGACTTTGTTGAACTACAGATGGCGATACCATGCATATGTACAATAAAACCTAAACCACAATGCACGGCAAATGTGTCTATGTGGCAATGCGAGGCATATGTTGGGTTGGAGCAGTACACCCAGAGTTCGCCAAAATGCATAATTATGCGTCTAGTACGCATTGAAGAGTGTGTTACGCATCGAAATTTTACCAACGTGTGATAATACGCATCGGGAATTTTTCTCGGCGCGTAAAACTACACATCGAAGAATTTTACCAATTCCTAAAAATATGCATCGGGACGGTATTTCGTCTTTCAGAAACGGAAGTCAACGAAATAAAGATTTTTTCGTAATCGTAATTTATTTTTCCTATGATGTTGCCTCTGTCCAGTATTGTTGTTATACATCCTTTTATTCCATAAATATTTGTATTTCAGTTTGAAAATAGAGGAAACATTTCTGAAAACGGAAATTCGACGGCTAAAAAAATTTGCTGTAATCTTTAGGCATGTGAATGCGATGGCTTCAAGGAATTTCTCCTTTTCCGTCAAAATTTGGGTTACCTCGAGATCGATGCATAACTGAACAGAAATTTTTGGGCAATAGTAGTGGTGGAGGATGTTTTCCGCCTGAAACTTTCTAAACTTTCAAAAGCGGAAGTTTCGTCTTTCAAAACTTTCGGAAACGGGAGTTAGATGCAGTGAAGATTTCTCCTGTAATCGTAATTTTATTTTTCACGTGATGTTTCCTCTGCCTAGTATTGTTGTTAAATTTAATTTTATTTCATAAATATTTGTATTTCAGCTTGAAAATGGAGGGAAAATGTCCGAAAACGGAAATTAGACGTAGCAGTTTTCCCTCGTAACTATTTTTTCCCCCAACAAATATCAGAACATGTATCCTGCATACTTAAATACCCCCTTCCCCCCAAAAAAAGTTGTGCATTTCTGCTTGATAAAGGGAAGGGGAGAGTGTCTGAAAATGAAAGTAATGAAGCTGAAAAATAAATTTGCAAAAATTGATGCATGGTGTTCAAAAGTATTTATACTTTCAAAGTTACACTATTCATCTTTTATCTAAAATAGAGTGAAAGCTATCATGCATTCATGATGGATAATATTGTCATCCAAGGACATTAAAAAAAAACAATAAACAAAATGGGAAGGGAAACAAAGATATCAGGAAAATGAAAATTTAAGCACTGGATGCTGTGCAGCTGCAGAAAAACAAATGTGGCTGTGGAACTTGCTGAGAAGTTTATTAGATATTTTTAGATGCCTATAAGAGAACCTCAAAAGTGCAATGTTTTCACTTCTTGAACACATTGCTGTTCCATGTGGTCATTACAAAACAAGATAAATTTAATGTTATTGTTTTAAAATACGAATATTAGTTGTAAATGCATTTATGGCACCTCTATTCATAGTGATTGTGGAATAACTTTTTTTACGGGTCTTTTAGAGGTTATTTTTAATGAAAGTTGGTTGTCAAATTTTCGAACTAAAGCCTAGTTCGTCATCAGGACTATGTCACTGGAGTAGTTGCTGCCACTCAATTGGAAGAGACCATCCGCAATTATCGTTAATTGTGGTACTTCTTCTTCTTGCTATTTCGATCCCTTCTTCTAGTTTTCTCTTTACTAAGTTTGACTGGTGGGCGATTATTTTCACTGAGTCCCAATTTATGGAGTGTCCACTTGCTTGTACATGTCTGTCTAGCCCTGTTTTGTTCCCAATGAAAATTTAAGCACTGGATGCTGTGCAGCTGCAGAAAAACAAATGTGGCTGTGGAACTTGTCGCCCACCAGTCAAACTTAGTAAAGAGAAAACTAGAAGAAGGGATCGAAATAGCAAGAAGAAGAAGTACCACAATTAACGATAATTGCGGATGGTCTCTTCCAATTGAGTGGCAGCAACTACTCCAGTGACATAGTCCTGATGACGAACTAGGCATTAGTTCGAAAATTTGACAACCAACTTTCATTAAAAATAACCTCTAAAAGACCCGTAAAAAGTTATTCCACGAATATTATATTTATTTTTAAAACAAGAAACAAAATGGATTCAAATTCTAAATACATTGAGCAGTAGTGAAATATTTTTTGTATGAAAAAATCTGGATTGATTGTTCATGCTAGGCCTCCAATAATTATTTTATTGGTGGTCTAGCATTTTCATAAGTATTTTATTTTATCTGTTACTTTTGAAAATTACTCCTTAAATTTTTTCAAAGAAGTAAAAATACTCCTTTAAAAAAATTTCGGCAAACTCTGAGTAGACCTGAGCATTTTTTGGTGTTGTATCTACTATGACCATGCACGTACCACTGAAGATGGCCACAGATATTAGCATAAACTAGTTTGGTGCTTCACAATTGGGATAATCGTTCTTCATTGAGATTTTGATTCTTTTTAATGTTCTGTTTGTATTTTAACTCTTTTACTTTTGATGTTTTATTATCTAAATTCATCTCTTTGATTTTTGTCTCATTCAGATTTTAAGTATCTGGAATTCATTCTATTCTTAAACGTTATAGTGTACAGTATTCACACTCTCTCGAGCAAGTTAGATACTTATGGCAATATCTGCTGTGGTGAGTCGAAACAATGTTAATTATTTTAATGATTTTAATTTTTACAATTATGCTCTATTTAAGACTTAATATCGAGTAATGATCTCCTGATTGCCGAACTTATAATAACGTGTGAAACAGTAGTGAACGACGTTTAATGCACTGATTATTTAGTGATTTCTTAGGCACGTAGAGATGGGTTCTTTGCAAGTTAGCAAAATTTGAACTACAGTATATATTGTGCATAAATAACTATTGGATACAACTCTTTCACTTTTGCCTGTACTCCATTAAAATTTCCAGACATGGATGCAGCACCATCATATACTTGACCTAATCAAGTTTTCATTTCCAGTCCAAGTTTTGGACATTATTCCAAGAGTGTGTGTGCTAAACTTGCACAACTTTAAGTCATGCACGAGAACAAAACAGAGGAAATCCTCTTATAATACGTTTTTGGAATTTACATATCGAATACACAACAAAAACTGCTCTGTGCCCGATATATATTCTGTGTTTCATCAGGAAGCACACAAAAAATCGTGATTCATCACTTCTTTCACGATTTTTTTTTAAATTAAATTTCTACAGATTTGAACAACTTCATTTCTGAATAATTGGGCTCATTCATGTAAGAAGCAGTCTTTTTAGCCACCGAAATGTGAGCTTTCAAATGTTTATTGCCAGAATTGGCATAAAACCTCAAAAATGTGTGTAAGGTGACAGAGTTAGGCCCCACTAATTATTTTCATATAGTAATGTTTTCTGTAATTATTTCTCATTTCAAAGGCAACGTAATGTAAATTCAAATGCATGTGTTGGCACGTGGTACATTTCCTTTGTAAGCTGGATTATGTAACCAAACGAAGCTTGTGACTAGCGCCATCTGTTGAATTCGACTGGGTTGATGGGGTCTGATGTATAGGTCAAAGGTCACCATTTCCGGTGAACGGCTAACTCCACACCAACAGGACTTCCAGAGGCGGAAGGGGGGGATTAAGGATATAAAAGGAAGCGACACGTTAGCTGAGGAGGCTTTTCGTGTTTCATCTTCCACGGAGTTGGACGGCGTGTTTTAAAGCAGAGAGTGTCGGTTAGACCACTCGGGGTTTCCCGTTTTCACTGACTGAATAGTCAGGGGGGGTTTTTTGGCGCTAAGAGATCGGCCGGGTTTTAGATGGAATGACTCAAGTCACGTGGCAGAGGGTCTTCCGGGATATCGGTGAGACAGTGAAGTGTTCGCTAGCTGGAAACCTGTTGGCATGGAGATAGCAAATCGAACAGAATTTATTCTTTCACCTATTAAAGTTTGTTTCGTCTAATCAAGGACTTGTTATTGGAGTTCCTCATTATCGTAAATCTTAAGAATTGCTGACTACATGTTCCAGTACTTCAGCGGTAGAGTTCAACTCGATGGCACTCAAAAGAACCTACGTCAGGCCCGTTTGAGAGATTAGGGTTCTGTAAGGCCTAGTGGCAGATCGAACTCAGCGGGACCTGACATATTGTGGTGCAGTCAGCAGTAAGTGTAGCAACGGCAGTACGTGTAGTATCGACAGCATGTGTAGTATCGACAGCATGTGGTCAGAGAGGTGACAGACAAAGGAAGTAGGGCACGTGGTTGCCAGGAATCGATTGACAATGCACAGAGGAAAGAAGTGCCCGTGGTTGCCGGAATCCAGCAACAAAGGACAGAGGAACGAAGTGCATGAGGTTGAAAGGAATCTGGTGACAACGAACAGTGAAACAAAGTGCACGTGGTTGAAAGGAATTCGGTGACAAAGGTACAATCGGCACGTGACGACAATGATGGACTTGGTTTAACAGATGAAGCAGTACAGATGAAAAAGAAGGAGGCTCGAACGCCTCGGTTAATGTACCATTTTCTTGACCTTTTGTTTTTTCTGTTGTTTTAACCTGTGTCTAGGATAGGAAATAGGAAAGTGTTAGGATATTTCCCATCATGGCATTAGGGCTAAGATCATACAAGTTAGATAGTCATTAGGCAAAGTGTTAATAAGAATTTGTGTTTTTTATTATGTTGCATGCAATGAATCAGTCATTAGTGTTATATTGTATTTAATTAGTTAGAAGGTATTGTGATTTTTAGATAACCGAATAATGTTCAGAGAAAATAATTCAGTGTCAGAAACAAGCAAGTAAGATAGGTTGGTTGGTTGGTTAGTAGATTTTAATGGCGCAAGGGCCATGGGTGGCCAAAGAGCGCCAAACAAAAGACATCAAAATAGAACAAAAACAGTAAAACACGTACACAAGGGTAAAAACAGGATGAAACGGTAAAAGTGAAAGATGGAAATGAAAGCGGTAAAACTAGATAAGATTAAAAAGTCAATTTCTGTAAAAAATGTGAACACTGCCGTCAGATCGCAGTTCTCACCAAGGAGAGTCTGCAGCGTAGCTGCTCCTTCGTCCAACAAATGGGAATGAAAATAACGAAAACGATGATCACAAAAACGAACACAAGTACACAGAACATGAAGGACGGTGAGACGACATTGGCACGCCTCACACATCGGGGCACTGTCGCCACACAGCAAAAAACGGTGAGTAAAACGACAGTGCCCAATGCGGAGACGCGCAAGAACAACCTCCTCATGACGGTTCTTCCGCAAACTAGACTTCCAGAGTCCGATCTGTGGTTTGATAGAAAGCAGCTTATTGCTGTCCTGCTGAGACCACAGGGACTGCCACTCGTCCAGGAGAAATGTCCGGATCAAAGGTCGAAAATCACGGAAAGACAGTGGCAGCCGAGCTGGCGACATGGAGGAAACAGACCTGGCAGAGAGATCTGCCAGCTCGTTACCCCGGATCCCAACATGGCCAGGAACCCAACAGAATCGGACCAGGAAGCCATCACCCTCCAAAGTCGCAAGAAGACGACGGACATCACGGATGACAGGTGAGTCCGTGTCCTCCGGAGAAGATAAAACATGGATGACGGACTGGGAATCAGAGCAAACCATAGCGCGACGAAGTGATCGAGACTGTATGTGGCACAGCGAGGTGTACCGCACGCATCTCTGCCGAAAAGACTGTGAATTCAGGCGGAAGCCGCTCAGCATATGAGGCTTCGCCACACACAAAAGCGGATCCAACGACATCCCCGGACTTCGAGCCATCGGTGAACACAGGCACGAAATCCGGGTAGACAGACTGTATTTCAGCAAAGAGCTGCTGGTACACCAGAGCAGGAGTGGAAGACTTTGGCCACACACAAAGAGAAAGGTCAGCCGTTGCTAGAACGGACTGCCAAGGAGGACGGTTGAAAAAGGTGGTCAAACCAATCTTCGACAAGTTTAGACCAGCATCGCGCACTATGGCAGACATCCGAATCCCGAACGTCGGAACACATGAGGGGCGGTTGGAAAACAAGCGGACACAGTCCGGTTGGAAGATGGAACCATGCAGGGGATGATCAGGAAGAGATTTCAGTTTTGTGTAAAACTGAAGAGACAGCTGCTTACGACGGATGCATAACGGCGGCTCATGAGCCTCCGCATACAGGCTATGCACGGGAGAGGTACGGAAAGCACCAGTACATAGCCGCAATGCCTGGTGATGGACGGGGTCCAAAGGCTTTAAAACCGATGGACGCGCTGAACCGTACGTAATGCATCCGAAGTCTAACTTTGACCGAATCAGAGAATGGTAAATGCGAAGCATTGAGCACCTGTCGGCCCCCCAAGATGTTCGAGAGAGGACCTTCAGGATACTCAAAGACTTCGTGCACTTCACCTTCAAAGACTGGATGTGAGGCCGGAAGGTGAGCGCTCGGTCAAAAGTTAACCCAAGGAACTTGACTTCTGACACCACGGGGATGGTAGAACACCCCAGACGGAGGCTGGGGTCTGGGTGAAGACCCTGTTTGCGGCAAAAATGCACGCAAACGGTCTTCTGTGTCGAGAAGCTAAATCCATTTTTGGGAAGCCCAGTGAGAGATCTTGGTAATGGCAGACTGGAGCTGTCTCTCAATGGTGCGCAAGTTAACAGAGGCGCAAGAGATCTGCAGATCATCCACGTACATGGTTCCACGAACCGTCGGAGGAAGCAGTTGGAATATGTGATTCACACGAAGGATGAACAGAGTGACTGATAAAATGGAGCCTTGAGGTACACCCTGTTCTTGCGGGTACATCGCAGAGAGGGTCGACCCGACGCGCACACGGAAACTCCGGTCCTGGAGAAACCCGGCGATGAAAGATGGTAAGTTTCCCCGCAATCCGCACTCGTGCAGATCACGGAGAATGCCGTATCTCCAGGTACGGTCATAGGCTTTCTCCATGTCGAAGAAAACGGAGACCATGTGCTGATGTCGGACAAACGCCTCCCTGACAGATGTCTCAAGGCGAAGATGATGATCGGTGGTGGATCAATATTTGCGAAATCCACTCTGATGAGGTGAAAAAATGTGATGAAACTCCAAATAAAAAATGAGACGAAAATTAATGATACGCTCGAGTACTTTGCAAAGGCAGCTCGTCATAGCAATTGGCCGGTAGTTCAACGGGTTGGTGGGATCTTTACCAGGTTTGGGAACGGGAACGACAATGGCAGTGTGCCAAGATTCGGGAAAGACATGCTCTTGCCAAATCCTGTTAAACAGGATTAGCAGACATTCAAGAGAGGACGGAGAAAGGTGCTTCAGCATTTCGTAATGAATGTTATCCGGTCCGACAGATGTCCGGCCGGACCGAGTCAGAGCGGTCTTCAGCTCCACGGCAGTCAGCGGGCTGTTGTAATCTGTGGCAGAAAACGGTCCAAAAGAAATCTTGGACCGTTCAAGCTGCGGCTGTAACTGCCGGAACGAAGCAGGGTAATTACTGCTGCTGGACACCGAAGAAAAAGCGGCGCCCAGACAGTCAGCAATACCCTGAGCGTCAGCAATAGTTCCTTCAACACTCTCAAGAATGGAGATTTCCCCAGATGGGTACTGTCCCCGAATCTTACGGATCCTGTCCCAAACGATCTTAGGGCTGGTATTGGTGTTAATCCCGGATACATATTGGATCCAGGACTCCCGATGACTACGCCTACGAACCAATCGCGCATAGGACTTGGCTTTCTTGAAAGCAAGTAGGTTCGCGTCGGTGGGGTACCGACGAAACCTACCCCAAGCCCGATGTTGGGCCCGACGAGCTGCCATACAAGTGGAATTCCACCAAGGTCTCGGGCAACGTGGAAGTTTAGTCGACGTCCTGGGGATGGTAAGCTCTGCCGCTTGCACAATACAATCCGTTACCGCCGCAACAGCGTCATTGACTGTTCCTGAGGTCACCAGTGCCGGAGTAATAAAGGCCGAAGCCGTGAATGTGTCCCACTTGGCACGATCAATATTCCATCTAGCAGGGCGAGAAGGGTAACGGTACCCGCCACTCGCTAGACGGAGGAAAAAGTAAGATGGGAATGAAGGAGATGACCTTAATTCCAGTAATGAAGCACAAATAAATCAGGATAAATCTATTTTAAAGAAGGATAGGATGGAGTGAGAATTAAGACTAAAAGTGTTGGAACTAGAAGATAGAAAAGCAGAAAGAGAACAAAGAAAATTAGAACTAGAGTTAGAGCTAGTAAATAAGAGAGAAGATAAGAGAGTTTGAATTAAAGAAAATTGAGCTAATGAAAGATAAAGTAAAAGATATTGATAGGAAAATTGTCTGATTATATTAAGATCCTAGAGAAGACGTTGCCTAGCAGTCCAAGTAAAGCGGACGAAATTTTAGACTTTTTTTATTCTTTAGAAAGAGCTTTTATGTTACATGAAGTTCCAGATGTGTTAAAAGGTAAATTAGTAATTGCACTTTTTAACTCTGAATGTGTGAACCATTTGTTATGAAGGCTGACGTTAGATGAATGTAAGGATTATGAGCTAGTAAAAACTGCTATTTTAGCAGAGTGTCATCTAACGCCGGATATTTATAGGAAGCAATTTGATAATGTCTCTAAAGAAAAAGGGGAAAGCTACATGCAACTAGCAGGGAGATTAAAAAGAACATTAACATACTATGTTAACAGCAGTGAGGTCAAAGAATTCGGCCAATTAGTGAATCTCGTTGTATGTGATAAGTTTAAGACATTCTCTCTTATATTCAAACTCTCTTATCTTCTCTCTTATTTGTATCTCCTGAGCTGAAGACCTACATTTTGCAGAAAGGAGCAACGGGGAAGCTAGAGAAAATTGATTATCTAGCAAAATTATGTGACTTATTTACGAGTCACGTGGGGTCAAGGGGAAGCGAGGAAGAAAACCCAAACAAGGATATAGAAGCGGGTTTGCAGGGAGCCAGGTTAAGGGTAGCGGACCGGAACGGAGCTATTGGCCTAAATTTCTTAATCAAGGAACAAAGATAGTTAGTAAACCAAGTAATTCTGAGAAGAGTGGAGTTTGCTTTCGTTGTGGGATGAAGGGGCATTTCAAGAATAATTGTCCCCAGAAATCATCGCCCAAGGGGAACGAGGGTAATCCAGGAAGCTGGAGGAAAGAAGACCCGAGAAGAATTAATCGTGT
Source organism: Macrothele yani (assembly GCA_039090855.1). Classification (NCBI taxonomy): domain Eukaryota; kingdom Metazoa; phylum Arthropoda; class Arachnida; order Araneae; family Macrothelidae; genus Macrothele; species Macrothele yani. The sequence goes on from CM077011.1 coordinate 156,619,711, forward strand.
CGGTCTAGAGCAACGAGGTGAAAGGAACGTAGTTCAGGACAGGCACGCCATAATTCGAGAGGAAACGGCTGAAGAAAGGAGAATCACCGCAAGATAGTTTACGGACGGAGATGCACAGGATAGTTTACGGACGGAGATCACAGAAATTCCGTTGGGAGACGCAGTGAGGCTGGTAGGGTAAAACAAATCGGAAACAGTGGCCTTAGTAGACACTGGGTCAGAATTTTCTTGTGTAAGTGCAGAGGTTTTAGATGAACAGTTAGTTGAACCGCAAGGTTCGGTGATTTTGACAAGTTTTGATGGAGGAAGGAAGGAATTTCCTATCAAACAATTGAGGGTCCGAATTGAGAATGAAGGTATGATCAAAGCAGACAAAGGACTAGGTTCGTACACCAAGATTTTATGTGCCATTGTTCCCAAACTCACTAATCAGGTAATTTTAGCACCAGAAGATTTTCTGAGGTTAAGGGAGTTACAGGAAGTGGCGCCTCAGTGGCCGACAGGAGGAGTGAATTCCAAGTCGGAGATATCAGATAAGCACGTGGTAGGAAAAATTTCCAATTCGGAGATGTCAGATGAGCACGTGGTAGGAGAAAATTCCGAGTCGGAGATGTCAGATAAACATGTGGCAGGAGAAAAGGCGGAGTAGGAGAGGTTGGATAAGCATGTGGTAGGAGAAAGCCGGGGGATGAGTCATGAGGACGAGCATTTCGCTGTCAGAGCCATGCTTAGAAGCAGTAAAGATAAGCGCGGGGTAGAGCAACGTAGGGGCAAAAAGTAAATAGAACAAAAGGAGAGAGCACGTTGCAGCCACGTGGTGAGGCAAAAGAGGATAGCCTAAGGGCAGATTAGAGCTTGACGCCAGGCGCTCTGCAGGTTAGGGAGGAAACTCAACTGCTGCAGTATAAACCAGTGGACGAAGAACAGCACCAGGCAGGAGGGAGAGATTATAGAGAGACGCAGGAAGAGCCGTCAGAGACTTACCTGTCCGCCACCAAAGCTTTCATCAGGGAGCAGATTAAAGACCCGTCTTTAAGAAAAGTGAGGGAGTGGGCAAAAATGAAGAAAGGCGGTTATGTGATATGGGATAACATCATATATCGCAAAGAGAAAGTACAGGATCAGGATACTTTACAACTTGTAGTACCGGAAACCAGAAGGGAGCAAATTTTAAAATTGGCCCACGATTCAGTTTTTGGAGCACATTTGGGAACTAAGAAAACTCAAGAATGAATTGTGTATTCTTTTTATTGGCCCACGTAGAAGAAGGGCATAAGGAAGTTCTGTAATTCGTGCACGGCATGTCAGTTAAGGCGTCCGGTCACGAAAAGGGATGAGGATTTGGGGGAAATTGCGGAAGTTCCCAGGCCTGACACAGAGGGGAAAGAAATAACCCTGTAGGATATTTGTGTGGAAAATAAGGCAATCACACCGGAACAGGTGTTAATGAGTTGGCAAAATGCAGGGTTTAAGGGGAAATTGTCTAAGTGTTGTTTCGCACGAAAGGAGGTGCATTATTTAGGACATGTTGTGGGATCGGGGAGCCATCGCCCAGATTCGGAAAAGCTCTAGGCGATTAGACAACTTACTCCCCTCGAACCAAAAGAGAAGTCGGAAGCTTCTTAGGTTTAGTTAGCTATTACAGTGACTATGTGCCGAGATTCACAGAGATAGTGAAGCCTCTGACGGATCTCACGGCAAAGAAGGCACAGGAAAAAGGTTGTTGGACGACGGAGCTGGAGATTGCATTCCAGCAGTTAAAGGATAAGTTATGCCAGGCACCGGTGTTGTACTCTCCAAATTTTGACAAACCTTTTTTATTACATACCGACGCTAGTGCTTTCATGGTAGCGTGTTGTTTAAGTCATCGCGACAAGGAAGGTCAGATTTGACTGGTGGTGTATGCCAGCAAAAAATTGAGTGATACGCAGGCACGATGGGCGGCGAGCCATAAAGAGGCAAATGATGCTATCGTCTGGGGGTTGTAGAAATTTGAAGGGTGGATCTTCGGATACAAGATCGAGGTGATGTCGTATCATAATCCACTCACAACTCAGCCTCTGAGTTCGAAACTGCAACGATGGATTTTAGCCACCTCACAATTTAATTTATGTTTAATGCATGTGCCAGGAAAAAGAATTCCATATGTGGATGCATTGTCACTTCTGAATTTCGTTGACTAGGGCAGCGCCATGATGGGGTAGGCCGAGATAACGGCAGGTTATACGGCAGAGGGTCATGAGAGTGGTGCCCGTGGCTTATTCCCAACAACAAGAAAATATTACAAGAGAAGTGAGTACGAAGTGCCGCAAGACATATGCACAGAACTTTATGGTGGTAACAAAACTACATGAACTTTCCTTTGTAGGTTGTGTTGTCAACAGTGTGTTAACCATTGAACTTTACCATCGGACTTGGGCATTTACTCGCGGTACATTATAAAAGTGCCCTCGAGTTCATAAAGTGGGGAGCTGTAAGGCGACAGAGTTGGGCCCCACTAATTATTTTCATATAGTAATGTTTTCTGTAATTATTTCTCATTTCAAAGGCAATGTAATGTAAATTCAAACACACGTGTTGGCACGTGGTATGTTTTCTTTGTAAGCTGGATTATGTAACCGAACGAAGCATGTGACTTGCGGCATCCGTTGAATTCAACCGGGTCTGATGTATAGGTCAAAGGCCACCACTTCCGGTGAACGGCTAACTCCACACCAACAGGATTTCCAGAGGCAGAAGGGGGGGGGAGAAGATTAAGGATATAAAAGGAAGTGACACGTTAGATGAGGAGGCTTTTCATGTTTCACCTTCCACGGAGTTGGACGTCGTGTTTTAAAGCAGAGTGTCGGTTAGACTACTCAGGGTTTTACGTTTTTACTGACTGAATAGTCGGGGGGGGGGGGTTGGCAATAAGAGATCGGCCAGGTCTTAGATGGAACGACTCAAGTCACATGACGGAGGGTCTTCGGAGATATCGGTGAGATAGGTAAGTGTTCCCTAGCTGGAAACCTGTTGGCACGTACAGAAATTATTCTTTTACCTATTAAAGTTTGTTTCGTCTAATCAAGGACTTGTTATTGGAGTTCCTCATTATCGTAGATCTTAAGAATTGCTGACTACACATTCCAATATTTCAGCGGTCCAGTTCAACTTGACGGCACTCAAAAGAACCTACATCAGACCCGTTTGAGAGATTCGGATTCCGTAAGGCCTAGTGGCAGATCGAACTCAGCGGGACCCGACAATGTGCAAAATGTCCCATCTTTCTTTTCAGGTTTTTTTAGAATCAGTACAAGATTATCATAATTGCCTCTCAAAGAAATTTCTTGCTGACCACAAAATACAGTATTATGGTTCCAATTATTGGAGTTAAACCCACTCGTTTTCTGATGCGCCTCTTTTTCTATAGGAGTTAACCTGAGAAGCTATGTCTTCCATATCATACACTGCCAGACAATTGCTAAGGACGGATGACAATACCACCGATAGCAAATATAAAATGGAAGGCAGGAAAATGTGGAAATTAGCATAAGTGCGGGATACAGTAAGACGTGTTGTGCGTATGCAAATTTTGGATTGCCGAACTTGTTCGTGACGTCATAGCGCTGATAAGAGATATAAAGGATTTGACGCATATTGACCGTTGTTGTTCAAACGCAAAGGGAAAGAATCAATTGACGAACTTGCAATTTTCAGTATGTATTCCCGACATCACCTAGATGACTTTACGCGTGGCCGTATTATTGGCAAGATTGAAGAAGGGCGAAAAATAACAGATGTTGCCAGGGAGTTCGACGTCAGCCACAGTGTTATTTCACGGCTTTGGAAATCATTTCAAACAAATGGAGAGTGTAGCAAACGTCACGGGGGAGGTCGTGTTCGCAGTACGACACCTGCAGAAGATCGGTACATAGTGCTATCAACAAAAAGATATCGGCGCAGCACAGCTAGTGAGGTAGCAAATCAGTTTATGGCTGCTACTGGCAAGCGGATCTCCCGAAAAACTGTCGCCAGACGTTTGCATGAAGGAGGACTATATGCCCCGCCGTCCTGTTGTGTGCATCCCATTGTCCAGACGTCACCGTACCGCTCATTTGCAATGGTGCCATCAACATCGCAATTGCACTAATAACGACTGGTCTGCTGTCCTCTTTTCAGATGAGAGTAAATACAGTCTATCGTCTGATTGTCGACAACTGATCTGGCGTGATAGTGGTACTGCATATTGTCCAGCAAACATACAGGAAAGGGACCGATATCCGACATGTAGTGTCATGGTATGGGCTGGCATCATGATCAATGGCCGTACGTTCCTCTATGTGCTTCCAACTGGGACTATGACTGGCCAACGATACATTAATGATGTTCTGCTACCTCATGTTCGCATGTCCCGTGGTGCTGTCGGTGATAGATTCATTTCATGGACGACAACGCAACATGTCATCGAACAGTCGCTGTCCAGGAGTGTCTTGAGAGCGAGGATATTCAACGCCTCGTACGGCCAGCACGTTCTCCAGATCTGAATCCCATTGAAAATGTGTGGGATGCTTTGGGGATGAGTCTTGCTGGTCGCCAATGCCCTCCAATAAACAAGGACACCCTCATCCGTGCACTGACAGAGGAATGGGATAAATTACCCCAACAGCTGCTTGATAATGTTGTGCAAAGCATGACACGACATGTGGAATCTTGCATCGCCCTCCATGGTAGCCATATCCCGTATTGACATCTTACGCCGGAATGCCTGCGGACGGTAACTGCATTTTTTTCACGTTTACGTATTCTGCACAAAATGGCCTGTTTGTCCCTTGAACACGTTCCAAAGCCTTCTGGATTTCAGAGCACAATAAAATGTCTTTCTTGTAATGTCCTGGCATTCTGACATTATTTTATTTCACTTGGCATCCAACCACATTTACTTTTTTATGCGCTATATAGCCGTTTATGATTCGTCCTTAGCAATTGTCCAGCAGTGTATTAGCAAACAGCAACGAAAATTTTAGCCACTATGAGGCAATCATGATAATTTTTTTACCATCTGCATCAAGTTTTTGAGTGGTGTCCTTCCAATTTGTGGCTTCTTACTAAGGCTCTTAGACTTTGGTGAAAACCATTTCTTTCACGGTTGGTTTTGAACAAGACACAGTATCGGCAAAGTGAGCCACCTAGCACTCTACCCATTTCCAATTATCTAACCATGAAAGCTAAAACTACAGAGGGGGGGTGTAGTGAACTGTCGCACAGGAAACACATCTATGAGTTTCCTGTGCAGCAGGAAACTCATAGATGTGTTTCCTCTCGTTGAGAATAATTTCATAGCATTTCACACCTGATTTCTTCTAAAACGCTTAACTCATGTTTTTGTTTAACCATTAGACTGATATCATTACAGTCCCTGAAGTGTACATTGCCTATTTCGGAACTAACTCCTTTGACTGAGCCCTGAACAGGTTCAATATAAGAACCCTTGGTGTTATTTTTGCCAGCATTTTCACCTCTACTTTCACAACTACAAGAAGGTAACTTATTTTATATAACACAGTTTTTTGTCAGCAGGTTCAAAAAATCTATTTTCTGATAGTACTTCATGGGCAATTGACTGTATGCAAAGACACTAGCAATTGTGACATAAGATTGCAGAAACCAACAGTGTGGGACAGGTAAGAACAGATAAGAATGGCATTATGTGTTTTTCCCTTACACAAGTGATAGGTTGGCTCCATTCCTACTTTCTTTAATGTAGCCCATACAACTCTATTCCCATTTCGGATCAACAGCTGGTGGTAGTGGATTGGACTACGATAAAGGTCATGCCATTAAATGGATCCCACACTATTTCTTTCTGACAATGCAATGTGTATTGAACATACCACACATGCAGTGGTTAACATTAACATTGTGCAAAATGCCAATCTAAAAAGAACATTGCGAAGTTTGAAAAACTGATAAAATAATCAAGTATATACCAATGGCAAATTATGGAAAATTAAGTACCAAAATTAATAAACATTTAATAAAGAATAACATAAAAGTAACCACTACAGCAGAAAACAAAGTAGCATATTTAGCTAATAAAGAAACATACAGAAATACACCAGACAAGATGGAAAGAAAAATTTTTGTATATCAAATTCCACTTAATTGCAACAGTAATTACATTGGTTGGACAAACATCTCAAAGTTTGGAAATCAGAATTAAGAAACATCAAATGGCTATTAATAACAAAGATCAAAACAATGTATTAGCAAATTATATGCAGTTATGCAAATTTGAGCCTTTATGGGGAAATATTAAAATACTGGACTATGAATCTCAAAGAAAAAAAAAACAAGAGACTAATTAAAGAAAGTTATTACATCAAAGAAAAAACTGCCATCAATGAGCCTTCAAAACTAATAAGTGGCATTTTAAAGAACTTAATTACATGAACAGAATTGAAAAATACACAATGAACACATTCAGTTTAGTAACTGCAACAGTGTAAAGAACCTGGCAACAAAATTTAAAATTTTCAGGAGTAAACAAAACTTTTGATTACCCTTCTGTACATTAAGAACAGACCTTGACTAAAATCAAGAGGCCAGAAACATCCATAAAAAACCAAAGGAACTCAGACGAAAGGAAGATTAACTGAAGATTCTTCAAGTGAAACTAGAATTAAAAAAAAAAGGGAGGTTTTTTTTTTTGTTTTTTTTTTATTTGGGGTTTAACGACCACTGTGAGCAACTCGGTGGGCTAAAAGCAGTCAACCGTCCCTAATTTAGGGCCACTGGTTCCACGGAAGGGAGTGAGCCGGCACCATAAGATGGGTTCCATTTCAACTCAGGCAGGGTCGTACCATCATGGTCTCAGATTTCTCTAAAAAATTAAGGGCTGTTCCTTGACTAAAATAAAAAGACCCATATTTTTTCTTTCGGCAAGAAACAAATTTTCCCTTCGAGATAGAGGGTTTCAAATCTTGCACCGTCAAACAAGCTCTCTAGAAAACGGTTATTTTTCCTAACTTCAGCGAGTCATTGTAGCAGAGTTAAAAAAGATATCGTGTTCTTGTATTTTTTACATTGTGTGTATAACATATAATAATATATGGTGCTAATATTTGCTACACATCGTACAATTAAAATTTAAAAAAATCGTAAACTTTGTGATTTTTAAAAAAATTTGAATTTTTTAAGTTTTTTAAACAGGTTTGGATGGAGTTTTTTCTATATTCGTTTTTTTCGTTAAAGACATACAAATGTGCACTTTATTTGTCATTTTTTGTGTGTCTGTGAAACGGCTAGTTTCCGCGTTTCGGCAGCGTTTAAAACAGCCGATTTTGAAAAATCTCTAACTTTGCCAACAAACAACAGCCGATTTTGAAAAATCTCTAACTTTGCCAAAAAGGCCATTTTTTAAAATTCTGAAAATTAAATCCCTTTTCATTATCAACAGGAGAATATCTGTGTAAATTTTCACGGACCTAAAAACGCCCGTTTCCGAGTTAGACGCGTTTGAATTCGGTTTGAAAGCCTACAATTTCCCGTGTTCTAAAGGCGCCATTTTGGAAAAATCTCAGGCGCAAAGTACGTACGTTATCTCTTACCCGAATCAAAGCGTTAGATATTCTTTGCCCGAATGATGGAATGAGAGCATTGGGTCAGCTGGCCCTGGTTGGATACATCCACCTCACCCTTCCCCGAGTGATGATATGCCTGTAAAACTGTCGGGGTGGGGGGTGGGGGATAACCAATACATAAAGAAAATTCTTGCTGCTCCACTAACAAAGTTGAGTTGCGAAAGACAGCAGCAGTTGTTTGTTTGTTTACTTATATACTTAAACATTGCATAAGAAAAGACTATGAAAGAGTAGAAAACTGTTGTGAAATAATTTTAAGAAAAAGAGTGCAGGCACATGTACTGTAAGTTAATTTTCGATGGCTAAACACCCTCGAGTTTTTCTGGGAGTTGCTAATTGTAGGCTACTGTCAGAAGAGCAGTTGCTGTTTTGTTATAGTTGCTAAAGTTAACCTCAGTTTTTCGTAATAGTAAAATATTCGCTCAGGAGAGTTTTGTCCTCTGCGAACGGGGGAGAAGGTGCAATGCTCTTGACCTTGCTGCTGGGTTGATAGCGCTGGTCGCTACCGAAACTCTGCTTACCTCCTCTCTAAAACGTAATGGCAATTGTCTAATCTACTAAATAAATAACACATATGCGTGCATGCTTATTCATAAAATGTGAGTTGAGTATATTTCCTGTTCAATCAACTGATTTTACAAGTAGAATACATATACAACTTATGCATTTATAATGGTGTAACGATTTTTATCTATTTAAAACATATTCATAGATTTCAATTTTTTTTTAAGAGGGGGGGGGTGATGGTGTTCTTAGTGATTTCCACCTGGGCCACGATAAACCATGCACTGCCCATGGCTTCTGTTCCCTTAGAAGATAATCCTGGATCGATGGGAGACCAGCGGAGTTTTGACACACACCCCCTTCCTCTCACGTGGTGGTGAGGTGTCTCAAAGCTAGGTAGCTTTCAAAAATGTTTCAACTTAGTTGGCTGGTAACAAGAGAGGGATTCCATTTCAACTCTGGCAGGGTCGTACCATCACGGTCTCAGATTTCTCTAAAAAATTAAGGGGGTGTTTCCTTGATTAAAATAAGGAGACCTATATCTTTTCTTTCGGCAAGAAAAATTTTCCCTTCGAGACTGAGGGTTTCAAATCTTCCACCGTCAAACAAGCTCTCTAAAAACTGGTTATTTTTCCTAACTTCAGCGAGTCATTGCAGCAGAATTAAAAAAGATATTTTGTTCTGGTATTTTTTATTACATTGTGTGTATAACGTATAATAATATTTGATGCTAATATTTTTTACACATCGTATGATTAAAATTTTAAAAAAATCGTAAACTTTGATTTTTAAAAAAAATGAAATTTTTAAGATTTTTTAACTGGTTCAAATGGAGTTTTTGTTTTCTGTACTCTTTTTTTGTTAAAGACATACAAATGTGCACTTTATTTGCAATTTTTTATGTGTCTGTGAAACTGCTAATTTCTGCAGCGTTAAAAACAGCCGATTTTGAAAAATCTCCAACTTTGCCAACGATTTTCTCAGAAAAGCCCTTTTTTAAAATTCTGAAAATGAAATCCCTGTTTTATTGTCAACAGGAGAATATCTGTGTAAATTTTCCCGTACCTAAAACCGCCCGTTTCCGAGTTAGACGCGTTTGAATTTGGTTTGAAAACCTACGATTTATCCGTGTTCTAAAGGCGCCATTTTGGAAAAATCTAAGGCGCAAAATACGTATTCTCTTACTCGAATGAGAGTGTTGGATCCGTCCACCTCACCCTACCCTGAGCGTTAACATGCCTAAAAAATGGTCTTGGAAAAAAAAATAACAAATCTATATATAGAGAGAATTGAATGTATGTCAATTTAGAACCATCAAACTTGGTATACTATCTCATGGTACCCTAACTTAGACCGTAGACGGTTTTTGGAAGGGGAGCCCGGGTCAAAGGGCTCCACGCAAAATTTCCGTAAAATCTAGTTTTCAATTTAGAACCATCAAATTTGGTATACTTTTCTTGGCACCCTAACTTTGACGAGACGGTTGTGGGAAGGGGTCGGAACCCGGGGTCAAGCCCCCACCCCTACAAAATTTTCGTAAAATATTTTACAAAGTTAGGGTGCCAAGAAAAAGTATACCAAATTTGATGGTTCTAAATTGAAAACTAGATTTTATGGAAGTTTTGTGTGGAGTCCCTTGACCCCGGGCTCCGACCCCTTCCAAAAACCATCTACGGTTTAAGTTAGGGTACCATGAGATAGTATACCAAGTTTGGTGGTTCTAAATTGAAAACTGTAAATTTGTTTAGCAGACATACATTCAATTCTATATATATAGATTTGTTATTTTTTTTTTCCAAGACCGTTTTTTAGGCATGTTATCACCCAGGGTAGGGTCAGGTGGACGGATCCAACGCTCTCATTCGGGTAAGAGAATATGTACTTTGCGCTTGACATTTTTCCAAAATTGCGCCTTTAGAACACGGAGAAATCGTAGGTTTTCAAATCAAATTCAAACCTGTCTAACTCGGAAACGGACGTTTTAAGGTCCGTGAAAATTTACAGATATTCTCCTGCTGATAATGAAACAGGGATTTAATTTTCAGAATTTTAAAAAAGGGCTTCTTTGAGAAAATCGTTGGCAAAGTTGGAGATTTTTCAAAATCGGCTGTTTTGTTACGCTGCAGAAACTAGCAGTTTCACAGACACATAAAAAATTGCAAATAAAGTGCACATTTGTATGTCTTTAACAAAAAACGAGTATAGAAAACAAAAACTCCATTTGAACCAGTTAAAAAAATCTTAAAAATTTCAATTTTTTTTTTAAATCAAAGTTTACGATTTTTTTTTAATTTTAATCATACGATGTGTAAAAAATATTAGCATCAAATATTATTATACGTTATACACACAATGTAATAAAAAATACCAGAACAAAAGATCTTTTTAATTTTGCTGCAATGATTCGCTGAAGTTAGGAAAAATAACCGGTTTTTTAGAGAGCTTGTTTGACGGTGGAAGATTTGAAACCCTCCGTCTCGAAGGGAAAATTTTTTCTTGCCGAAAGAAAAGATATGGGTCCCCTTATTTTAATCAAGGAACACCCCTTAATTTTTTTAGAGAAATCTGAGACCGTGATGGTACGACCCTGCCAGAGTTGAAATGGAATCCCTCTCTTATTACCAGCCAACTAAGTTGAAACATTTTTGAAAGCTACCTAGCTTTGAGACACCTTACCACCACGTGAAGAGGGGGGAGTTGTCAAAACTCCGCTGGTCTCCCATCGATCCAGGATTATCTTCTAAGGGAGCAGAAGACGTGGGCAGTGCATGGTTTATCATGGCCCAGGTGGAGATCACTAAGAACACAATCCCCCCTCCCCTTTAAAAAAATTGAAATCTTTGAATATGTTTTAAATAGATAAAAATCTTTACACCATTATAAGCGCATAAGTTGTATATGAATTTTACTTGTAAAATCAGCTGATTGAACAGGAAATATACTCAACTTACATTTTATGAATGAGCATGCACGCGTATGTGTTAATTGTTATTTATTTAGTAGATTATACAATTGCCATTACGTTTTGGAGAGGAGGTAAGCAGAGTTTCGGTAGCGACCAGCGCTATCAACCCAGCAGCAAGGTCAAGAGCATTGCACCTTCTCCCCCGTTCGCAGAGGACAAAACTCTCCTGAGCGAATATTTTACTATTACGAAAACTGAGAAGTTAATTTTAGCAACTATAACAAAACAGCAACTGCTCTTCTGACAGTAGCCTACAATTAGCAACTCCCAGAAAAACTCGAGGGTGTTTAGCCATCGAAAATTAACTTACAGTGCACGTGCCTGCACTCTTTTTATTAAAATTGTTTCACAACAGTTTTCTACTCTTTCATAGTCTTTTCTTATGCAATGTTTAAGTATATATGTAAACAAACAACTGCTGCTGCTGTCTTTCGCAACTGAACTTTGTTAGTGGAGCAGCAAGAATTTTCTTTATGTATTGGTTATTCCCCCCCCCCCCGACAGTTTTATAGGCATGTCATCACTTGGGGAAGGGTGAGGTGGATGTATCCAACCAGGGCCAGCTGACCCAATGCTCTCATTCCATCATTCGGGCAAAGAATATCTAACGCTTTGATTCGGGTAAGAGATAACGTACGTACTTTGCGCCCGAGATTTTTCCAAAATGGCGCCTTTAGAACACGGGAAATCGTAGGCTTTCAAACCGAATTCAAACGCGTCTAACTCGGAAACGAGCATTTTTATGTCCGTGAAAATTTACACAGATATTCTCCTGTTGATAATAAAACAGGGATTTAATTTTCAGAATTTTAAAAAATGGCCTTTTTGAGAAAATCGTTGGTAAAGTTACAGATTTTTCAAAATCGGCTGTTTTTAACGCTGCCGAAACGCGGAAACTAGCAGTTTCACAGACACACAAAAAATGACAAATAAAGTGCACATTTGTATGTCTTTAACGAAAAAAACGAATATAGAAAAAACTCCATCCAAACCTGTTTAAAAAAACTTAAAAAATTCAAATTTTTTTAAAAATCACAAAGTTTACGATTTTTTTTAATTTTAATCGTATGATGTGTAGCAAATATTAGCACCATATATTATTATATGTTATACACACAATGTAAAAATACAAGAACACGATATCTTTTTTAACTCTGCTGCAATGACTCGCTGAAGTTAGGAAAAATAACCGTTTTCTAGAGAGCTTGTTTGACGGTGCAAGATTTGAAACCCTCTATCTTGAAGGGAAAATTTTTTCTTGCCGAAAGAAAAATATGGGTCTCCTTATTTTAGTCAAGGAACACCCCTTAATTTTTTTAGAGAAATCTGAGACCATGATGGTACGACCCTGCCCGAGTTGAAATGGAACCCATCATAAGACAAACACAACATCCATGCTTCATCGGAATTCGAACTCGGACCCATCTCAGACAAATGGTCAGAAGCCAGCGTTCAGACCACTGCACCACAGGGGCGGCAATTAAAACTTCTGATGTTGTCCCACAGAGCAACTAATGTGTATTAGAAATTTTATGGCAGAAGGGTCAGCTGTCAGAAGTCAGCTGGACGTGATAGTCCCTTGGACAGTAAAAACAGGCGTTTGATACGGCAGTCCCTCTCCAAAAATGTCTTGCGTCTTCATTACCTATCTCCCCCACAGAGATTCTGTGAAGAAGCTCCCACTTCCTGGATGTCTTCTCTCATAAAATGCAAAACAAGTAACCAGAAATACACTGCAAATTGCTCACACAAATCACTAATTTGTCTCTAATATTGCATGGGTAGGACTACTAAAATTATATTTGGACACTGAAAAACACAGAACCACAGTCGGATTTCAAAAAATAACCATGATTTTTGGCATAACATAGTTAAAAAAGCTGGCATGTTAAACTACTTTTTATTTTCCACCCTGGTTTATTTATGCTTCACTTTCTTTGTTCCCGAACAGAGCCTGGTCAGCGCAGACCACATCAAACCATAAATATTTACATCAATTTAATAATTTGCAAAAGCTCATGTTTAAATGCATTGGTTTTGTGATTATTCAAGAGTAATGTTTGTGCAAAAAACAATTTATCTAGAAGAAACATATTTAAATGTTGGGAGTCCCAGACCCCGTGGATACATGCCTGTGAAAAAGTAAGCTCCCTTCACCGCCTTTACAACACAGGTTTTAGCTAATTGCTATTTAATGACATCTTATTGATCAAATGCTTCTCAAAGAATGTAACCTGTCCATTACATGAAGGCACCCTATAAATGCACACACAGAAATAAAAACAGTTCCACTCATGTTCTACAACACATCACAAAACAAAAAAAATTTATGTTTATTGAAAACATGTGAGATCTTACTTTGTGGTCGATTCTTTCAGCAGCCGTTTTTCAATACTTATTTTTTTGTCAAGCTCTGTAATTGAAGATGCTAGGTATAGTTTCTTAAGTGATGGTGCTGGCATGGTGATCTAAAAAGCAAAGAATAATTAATAACAAGGAACTGTACACCAATTATACTTAAAACAGTATAACTATACTAGTAATTCAAATTTCTTGGCATAGAACATAAATAAAAGTTTTCAAGCTTTAGCACATCAACCAGATGGCTTTTTCAAGAAAGGTAGACAGCAAACTGTATTTCAAATGTCTCGTAAGCCGTTAAAAAGTTGAGATGCTGTCTACCTTCCTTGAAAAGGCCATTAGGTTGATGTGCGAAAGTTTGGAAACTTTTATTTATATTCTATGCTAAGAAATTCGGATTACTAGTATAGTTATACTGTTTTAAGCAAAGAATAAATTATGATGGAGATCTAAATCTGGTCACTACTAGGTACAGCATTAAACATACACAGTACGTTACTGAACTAAATCTTTATATTGTAAAAAAGTGGGGTTAAGGCAGTAGCAGATCGTGGCACAGGCGCAAGAAGCACGTGCCCTGATCACACAGATCTAGAGAGAGAGAAATTATTCAAGAAATATAAAAGTAAGTTGTTAATATAATACTTTCCATGAAAAAGTACTCCCATTAGTTTTTGTTATGTTTCCTTGTTTTCTTGCAGCAGCAAAGCTAGTTTCTTCGACCTATGGTGGTGGATGTCCATCATGAAAAGAAAGTGGAACTGAATTGAATTGACAGAGTGGACTTTACAAAATTAAATGAATAAAATGAGTAACACCTAACACACACACAAACTACAACACACACCCTAGCCCTCCACATAAATAAACTTTACAATAGCGGGTCAAGAACAGGCTACAGGACTCTTTGCCTGAGCAAGGAAAAATTAGGAGCCCAGGATGTCCGAAAAAAAAAAAAATAACGTATTAAAGCTCTACTAAAGCCCACCTAATGTTAAATGGGCAGGGTTGAGTTAAGTGAATTGGAAAAAAAAATTTGGAATACCCTCACCAGGACCCTCGCCCTAGAAGGATGCGCACACCATGGCTTCAGAGAGAGGCACTAGTGCCTCTTAGACTGTGGATCCTTTCATGCTTTTTTTTATAATTCTCACAAGTATCAGCAATTTTACTCTGCCAGGGCAGAAGACTGTGCAAAAATTGCTAGTGTTCTGTCTGTGGTTTTTCAAGTGGTTGGGCACCCAGTGACTAGTAGGGAATTTCTTTTTCATACAAATAATGAAGTTGCAAGAGTGATTGATTGATTGTGTATTGAAGCACGCCGTAAAAAGTTTCGTATTAAAAATATGAAACTGAATAAAATACTATTTTCAAAAAAATAAATAAATAAATAAGTAAATAAATAAACTTTCGTTCTTTTTTCAGAACTTTGATTTTGTTCTTGGCTATTTTCCACGATGATCAAGATCTGATACTTTCTAGGCAACTGAAGTTGAACAGATTAATCAAGCCATCTATTCCGCAAAATATTAGGCTTAATACTCTGTCAATATACAATTACAAATTTAACCATTAACGCCAAAGAGCTGAACAAAATGAATAATCATATTAATTTATATGTAATTACGAATATCTGTTCTCTGGTATTTTCCCCGATGATCAAGATGATCTTATTGCCCAATTCCTAACGCCTTTAGTGGAAGTGGTAGTGGGGAGGGGCGCAGACTAGAGCTGAGACGGGCTGTAGAATATTTACAGCAGTTCGGGCTCGGGCTCTTAGAGAGAGGGAGGGAGAGAGAGAGAGAGAGAGAATTTTTTTATTTTTTTTATGTATAAATCTGATTTTATATGATATAGCAAATGAGACACTTTATATTTGGTAAAGGGAATTCTTCGGCAACTGGTTCTGATTGGAGAGCACACATTCGAGATGGCTATTAATTCCGGGCTTGGGTAGAAAATGACACAGGCCGCGCATTAGTTTTTTTTTCAGCAGGAAAGAAAAAGCTTTTTCACGAACCATAGACATTGGATAGTTGATAACTTGCCGACGATAATTTACCCCCTATCTTCACACAGTAGCTTCCTGCTAATTCTATTTAGCAACGTACATATTTCAGCGCATTATGGCGCGATAATGTCAGCATTATTTGAGCAACATACAATTGTAGCACGGCAGAATCATTTTGGATGGCCAGCCGCCCAAAGCACTTAGGTGGAAAGGAATGGTGAAACAAATCGCACAGTTACACTGTAAAAATAGATAGAGGTCCCTTCCCCACTCCCTATTTGAGAAATATATTGGTTAATTGCAGGAAGAGGAGAGAATGGAAGTGTGGAAAAGGAGATGTTTTTTATTAACGATTGAACAGGTTAGCCAATTTTCAGGCTCGTTCGGGCCCGGGCTCTATCTTTCAATATAAAATTTGGGCTCGGGCTGATATACCATGGGCTTGGGCTCCGAAAATTAAGCCCGAACTCAGCTCTAGCGCAGACCACACGTAAATCGGTAAGCCGTAGCACGTACACTCTCAGGAGCACAAGCCGCCACTGGATCCCAGCAGTGGCCGGATAACAATTTTTCGGTTGCTATGTGTTGATAAACGTGGAAAGAGCGATGTTTTTCTTTATTAATAATGTCGATAGAGTTTACCGCTAATATGTACTGTGTCTGATCTTCCCATCAGAGGTATTTGCCACCACAATTGAGTAGCATTTTAGAGATCAAAATCTCCAATTGAAGGGCTGTTGCATGTAATCATCATTAAGTCATTTAAAGTGTCACTATTCAGACATGCCCGTTTACTCGTCTTTCTGAGGTTCATTGCTGAAAAGCCACGCTCACAAGGAGCAGTACTACATGGCATAAGATGTAGCAGCTGCATCATCTTAAAAATATTGCCATAACAGTTTGTTTCTTTTTGTTTACCATATACACTGAGTGGCCACTTTATTATGACCACCTGACAGTTTTAAGCAAATGAGCTACGGCTGCATGCTGTTGCCACCAGAGGACCAGGCTAGTATAAAACGGGAAAACTTAGTGCTTGCGACAGTAATAGAAGTGATTTTTGGGTGACGAGATGGGTAAAAAATACGATTTGACGAACTTTCAACGTGGGATGATTGTAGGAGCTCAGAGCCATGGAGCGAGTACCACCAAAACTGCTGCATTCGTGAAATGTTACAGAGCAGCTGTTGTAAGTGTTTAAAGACTGGACTGTCAGCCAAAAAACTGGGTCTCTACGTGCAACGTGTGGTCGTCATCAACTAGTGACTGCTCGGGTGGAACAGAGTGTCCAGACTGGTAACAAACAACAGAAGGGCAACAGTGCAGCAAATTACAGACCATCTTAATCAAGGTTCCCCTCAAATGATCTCTGCACGCACTGTTTGCCATACATTGCATCGGATGGGATATGGCAGTTGAAGGCCTGCTTGAACACCTTTGCTGTCTGCAGTTAACGAGATAAAAAGTCTCCAGTGCGCACAAGGATTGGACAGTCGATAATTGAAAACAAATTATGTGGTCCGATGAATCCTGTTTTCAGTTGCATGGACTCCAAATGCATTGAATTTGGCGAAAACAGCACGAAAGCATGGATCCCAAATGCATTGCTACAACCACCCTTCAAGCTGGTGGAGGCAACGTTATGGTTTGGGGAATATTTTCCTGGCATGCTTTGGGCCCTTTAATTCATGTTGATCAACATCTGGCTGGCACATCACATCTAAACATTGTTGCGGACTAAGTGCATCCTGTCATGTAGATGGTTTATCCCAATGGCGATGGCTACTTTCAACAAGATAATGCGTTCTGCCATGGTGCTCGTATTGTACAGGATTGGTTTCAGGAACATGCCGGTGAGTTTACTTTGCTTAAGCACACAGTTTGTGGGATGAAGTTGAACGACCCATCAGACACCTGGATCCACAACCCTGCAACCTCACACTACTGGAAAGTGCTATTCATCAAGCATGGTCTCAGATTCCACAAACCACCTATCAACATCTGGTGGAGTCCATGCCATGAAGAATCGACGCAGTACTAAAGGCAAAAGGTGGCCCAACGAAGTACTGAGGGGGTGGTCATAATAAAGTGGCCACTCAGTGTATATGCTACTAAACAGAGATTAAAAGGTAATTCTTTTACCTGTAGTGACATACTTTGTTCAAGATATACCATGGCCAAGATACATATACCATGGCAAAGATCAAATACACCATGGCAAAGATACATTATAACATGGCAAAGGTTGCTTTAGTAATCTTGACCCATTGGTCGCTCTAGGCTGGTCCGTCAGCAGATTCAGTTTCTCTCGACGTACACTTTCAGAAAACTGAACTCGATGTTCATTCACAAGTGGGGGAAAAAGTTGGACAAAATAAATGCTTACTTGGGGAAAAATTCTACTGGCCATTGTTGGCTACTATATTAAAAGAATTACTAGCCACTACAAAATATTTGGTTGCCATTTGGTCACTGGCGACTGACATTTGCAAGGGCTGAATACAGTCAACTCTCATTATAAGAAGTTCAAGCTGATTGAAAATCAGTTTCTTATAACAGAATTTGAATTAAAATGGTTAAAACTTTGAAATTAAAGCAGACACAAAACATACAGTACATGTATTTTATGAATAAACAAGTGTACATTAATGCATACCTTTTATTTTTAAAAAAGATGTTATAGAATTCTGCTTTTTTTTTTTTTTTTTTTTTTTTTTTTTTGCATTTACCATTACAATCATCTCACGTTTTTGGAGTCAAATCAAACATTACTCTTTCTCTGCTTCTCGAGCACTTTGAATCATACTCACCTAGTCCTTCACCTTCTGAATCATATTTCATAATTTCCACCCATGTCGGTAGCTGCAGCTCAAAAAGTTGTCATCCTCTTCTTCACTGCTGCTTCCAGTTTTTTCAACAGGATTCATTTGGGCCAAAATTCAAAATTTCAGAGTCTGTTATCTCAGGCGATGTTTGCAAACCGTTATCTGTGGTGACAAAATCCTCAAAAGAAACACCTTCCATTTCCAATTGAACCCACTCATCAAGGGGAACTTCATCCTCAGTCTTATTCCAGTTCAGAATATTCCTCATTATAAAATCCAGCTGTCCAAAAGCAGTTTTTAATTACTGTAGTCCACTGAATTCCAAGTGGCATATACAAAATCAATGGCAATTTTCACATCAATTTTTGTCTCCCTTCTTGCCTCCATGTTTAAAACCATCAGCCTTACTAGTCTCTTCCAATACGCATTTTTAGGCATTGGATGATCCCCTGATCAAGGAGCTGCAGTTGAGAAGTGGTGTTTGGAGGGAGATACAACACTTGAATAGAATCCAGCTTTATGCAACATCTATGGGTGAAACAGTTGTCTAAAAGAAGCAGAATTTTCCTCTTCTGTGTCTTCATTTCATTGTCCCATTCCTTTAACTAGACTTCGAAGATAGAAGAAGTCACCCAAGCTTTCTTATTAGACAGATATTTCAATGGTACACATGAATCCCTGCAAACCACCGAGGCTTCTTCGATTAACCAATCATTTATTTCCAAAATTTTATTTTGGAAATAAATTTTTTGGAATTTCTTATACCCAAAATTTGACTTGTTTTTCTTTCTTATAAGCTCATATGAAACATTCCTATACTTTAACATTATACCAACCAAAGTTATAAATTTCTTTCTTATAATCGAGTTTCTTATAACAGGAGTGTACTGTATTTCTTAATATTTTTGAAATACTTCTAGTTTTGCCAGTATCTAATACCATTGTAGACAGGGGTCTTTCCTACACGAGTCACATAAAGAGCGACTATCACAGAGTCTCATTGAATCTTCATTGGAAAATTTAATGTATCTGTTGAAGGACCATCTAGGGACAAATTTCACCTGACAACGCTGTAAAAAAAAAAAAAAACTCCAAACCACGTAGGCCCAAAACACAGCCACATGGCAAAAGAAAAATTTGTGATGAAGAGAAGCAGCATTAAAAAAGGCAATAAATAAATATTGTTTTCGAGCAGGTACTGGACTGCAATCATAGCATAATGTCTTAGTGCTAATCAAAAGTTTCTCATTGCTACATGAAACTTGATTTGTACAGCAAATGTTGCTACACATTTATTTTTTCGTAAATCAAGCCCTGATGTTTACTATCACACAAATGTAATTGCCTCATGGTTTGAGTGTATTAGAATAATTGATTTCTGATGTGGAGGCATGAAAGCATTTAAACAAACATAGGATTTAAAGCATAAGCAATCGAAACTATTGGCCACGTCTTCCTCAACAGAACTGGAAGCACTACAAATTGATATTTGTTAAGTTATTACACACCCATGAATGAGGGAGGATTACCAAATGGAAATGGGCGAAGCCGATATTTTCAAGATACCGAATCATATACAATACCGAAATATATATATTTCAGATGTTTTGCGCCTTTTGCTGATGCTACTGCATGTTTTAAATTCATCCAACAGCTCTCTAAAAAAACAAAAATACCGAGCTCTTTAAAAACACAAAGTACAGACATGAGAAATCACACAAAATAAATATTATACAGGATTCATTATCATGAACTTACCTCTTTCAAAATTAGTAGCTACTGCTATCAGCACTTCCCATTGGATGACAGACAAATTTCAAAACGCTGTTTTACACCTAATTTAAAACGCAAACCTCTATACTCAAAGATACTAACCATATTTACATACAAACACAAAATTCGCAAACAGTGAGATCTGCTAACAGTCACGGTCAAAATATTTATTACAGGAAAACATACAAGTGCCAGATCATCACTTGCTAGCATTTATTTTCTCTTGCGCAACCAATGGTAACAACAGAAGTGGTGGTTCCTCCATCGTGTTCCCGTGATCTAATGTAGTATTATCCAATCGTACGAATAACCCATGACGTAATTGCATCCCATTCATCTCATTGGTTTGTCAGATCAAAAGTTAAAAAAATCCAATACTGCCCATCTTGGAACACTGATTTGAGGACAAAACTATACAAAACTGCGTAGTATCTCCAAATTTCGGTACTCATACATGCTCGTATTAAATATGCAAACATTTTTGTCATAAAATTTTATGGACTTTATTCATGTGGTATCAGAAGTGAATCGTCGTGTACCAAAATGGCTGGAGATTCAATGTTGTCGCTTTAGATTGGTTTACTGTTAGCCAATGTTGCGTCTGATAGGATCATTTCAAGTCAGCCTCGATTTACCTTGCTGTGACGTCATATGCATACGGTCTATAGGGGAGGAAGCATTTACAAAACAGAAAAATTTCATATACATCAACATGTCCATCATGCCTACATTTACTGATTTTTGTGCAATATAAGTTTTGTTAGGTTTGAGCATGCATTCATTTATATCATTTTCTGTGTAGCTTGTTTAGCTGCATGGTGCAATCTAATAGTTGCATATTATCTTATAATTAATTTGTTTTAATGTCGTGACGTGATTAAAAAACTTTTTTAATGTTGTGACATTAATAAACCTATCGCACTTCCCCACTTTTTATTGTTTTTGTGGTATCAAAGATGGGAAAAAGGCTCCCATTGACAGTTTCATTGCCAGCTAGAGAACGGGTTGGCGAGACAACTCACTATATAAGATATGCAGAGGTGTAGCGGTGTGTTCTCGTCTCCCCAACCTAGTTACTGAATAATTGTCTCACCTATTTACTTCACTAAACCAATGGCAGTGATTATGGGTACCCTAGCGAATTTGATACCAGTGTGGACAACAACAATGACTTATTTATATAAGTCATTTCCAAGTACAGGAAAAAATATGCAGTTTATGGATTAAATGCCAACACCCATGTCATGCAACCTGTGTCATCTAGTGCTTTTAAATTAAACTGATGCATGGTTGTAACTAAATATTGAAAGAGTAAGTTCCAGAATTTTTTTTTATTGAAGGTTTAACGACCACCGTGAGCAACTCAATGGGCTATAAGCAGTCGCCCGTCCCTAATTTAGGGTCACTGGTTCCAGGGAAGGGAGAGAGCCAGGCAATTTCGGTAAAAATTTTAGATATTCGTGGGTCATCACCATGAGAATGCTGAATCATCCCAAAGCTTATCACTCCAAATACATAGACGCCAATTTTTATGAGAGTTTTAAATGAAAAAAAAAGTTCGAAGAAAAACGGAAAGCAAACAATGAGTTTACACAGCCAAGAGGTACCAATATTAAAATACTTTTACCAACTGCCCCTATCTTATATAATCAGAAGAAAACTACTACTTACCTGGTTTTTATTTAATAAAAATTAAAAGTCCTTAGCACTGGGCATGTTTCTAATCTGTTTGTTTTTTGGGCATGTTTCTAATTTGTGTTGTTGACATTCAACAACACAAATCTGTAAGCCTTATTCGTTGGTACGCAAGGCAATTGTGGTAACTTGACCATAATAAAGGTATCTCCCAGCACATACACTAAATACTTAACACAATATAATTCTCACTCTCTCTCTCTCTCTCTCTCTATGTATATATAAGACCCACAAGAATACCCCATGGGAGATGAATGGATGAAATTCGAAATCATGCAGGAGTGACACGAAGGAGACAGGCTCAAGACAGACAGCTGTGGAAGAAACTTGGGGAAGCCTTCATCCAGCAGTGGGTTGATAATGTTTGATGTTATACATTTATCAGTAAAAAGAAGTAAAAAAGCACACTCATGTAGTAATTAGACCACGTCAACACTGCACCTTGCTGCAGGAATCAGACGTAGTAGAATAAAACATAGAATTAACCAGAAGTAACCCACTTTCATGGTTCTAAACAAAAATGACATCGAATAAAACAACTCAGGAACCCCAAACCACTCTTCAGGGAAAGACATCTGGAGCCCCGAAGTTAAATCATAGCTTAGGTGTTACCGAAAAAACCCCAGAAGATCCCATGGGAGATGGGTGGATGAAATTCGAAAGCATGTCGGAGTAACATGGAGGAGATAGGCTCAAGACATACGATTGCGGAAGAAACTTGGGGAGACTTTCATCCAGTAGTGGATTGATAATGGTTGACAATGATGATAATGATATATATATTGATTATATACAGTCTATTAAGAAGTATACATATATTGTAATGATAATAGTTGTCAATGATCATCATTGTCAACCATATATATATATATATATATAGCATAATCATTGTCAACCATATATATATATGGTTGACAATGATGATGATATATATAGCATTATCAATCCACTGCTGAATGAAGGTCTCCCCAAGTTTCTTCCACAATTGTCTGTCTTGAGCCTGTCTCCTCCATATTACTCCGGCATGCTTTCGAATTCCATCCACCCATCTCCCATGAGTCTTCTGTCCCTCGAGAACCAGTTCAAAATTTCAGTCGTCCATCTGTGGTCTGTTCTTCTGGCAACATGTCCAGCCCATTGCCATTTCAGTGATGTCACTCTATCTCTCTCTGTATATATATTCTTCGTGTTGTCTGCATTCTTTGCATGTCTTTTTTTGGTATCAAAAGAAAAATATTTCTATATATCCTGCTTTTCTTTTTTAGTTAAGGTTATACATACAGTATATATATATATATATATATATATATATATATATATATATATATATATATATATCATCATCATTGTCAACCATTATCAATCCACTGCTGGACGAAGGTCTCCCCAAGTTTCCTCCACAACGGTCTGTCTTGTGCCAGTCTCCTCCACGTCACTCCCGCATACTTTCGAATTTCATCCACCCATCTTCCATGTGGTCTTCTTCTGGGTCTTTTCCTGTCCCTTGGAATCCAATTTTTTATGAATGAAATTTTTTTTATTTATGTATCTACATTTTTGATTCGGTGAAAACATCAGCAGTTACAATGGCTCTGAAAACCTGCGGTATTGAAGATGCATACATTAATATTATTAATAACATCTATGAAAATGCAAGTGCAAAGATTAGGCTGTTTGAAAATACAACACACATAAAAATTGGAAAGGGAGTGAGACAAGGTGACACCATATCTCCGAAGCTCTTTAATGCCACATTGGAGGGTGTTTTTCAGTCACTGAGCTGGGAAAACAAGGGGATAAAGATTAATGGAGATTATCTAACCCACCTTCGTTTTGCTGATGACGTAGTCATTTTTGCAACTAGCCCATCAGAGCTGCAGAGTATGATCCAGGAACTTGCTGACAAGAGTAAAGAAGTGGGATTAAAAATGAACTTTCAGAAGACAAAAGTGATGTTCAATGCTTTTACAAGAAATGAAGATTTATCGATTGATGGAGAAAAGCTGGAGATAACAGATACGTACGTTTATCTTGGACAGCAGATATCAAGTGAGGGTCACATTGATGAAGAAATTAATCGGCGTACAAAACTTGCCTGGAGAGCTTTTGGAAGAAACAGCATAATTTTCAAGAGCAATATGCCATTATGTCTTAAAAGAAAAGTGTTTGATCAATGCATCCTTACAGTGCTTACGTATGGTGCAGAGACGTGGACCTTAACTAAAAGAGACATACAAAGGCTGCAGACAACTCAAAGCAGCATGGAGAGGTGCATACTTGGTGTAACCAGGAGAGATAAGAAGAGGAACTCGTGGATCCGAAAAATGACAAGAGTGGAAGACATCATGATCAGAGTTAAATCCCTGAAATGGCAATGGGCTGGACATACTGCCAGAAGGACAGATCATCGATGGACAGCCGAAATTTTAGATTGGATTCCAAGGGACAGGAAAAGACCCAGAAGAAGACCACATGGGAGATGGGTGGATGAAATTCGAAAGTATGCAGGGGTGACATGGAGGAGACTGGCACAAGACAGACCGTTGTGGAGGAAACTTGGGGAGACCTTCATCCAGCAGTGGATTGATAATGGTTGACAATGATGATGATGATATGTTTATTTGCTATGTTTTATTTAACTATCTTCCAAGGCTTATCCTTAAGAAAAATAATTGAAAATAATTATTGTTAAGTGCAGTTTAAATAAACTTAGTGACCTAATATATGCTGTAGTCATATGTATATATCACTTCTGTAACTACCCTGTGACTTAGGTATAGACTGACATTGGGGCAATATGATGCTCCAAATGGTATTTACAGTTAGCAACACCAGTACCGAGTAGCTAAAAATAGATTTATGTACTTTTTCAACCTAAAAAGACATAATTTTTGGTATAAAAAAATCTTTCTACACATCCTGCTTTTAATATCTGGGCAGGTAAATTTTCTCTGGGCATGTATTATTTTAGATATTATTCAAGCTCTGGGCTGAGTGACCAAAAAATTCAGATTATGGACTTAAATTTTTTTATGGGACAAATAATTGTATTTTTTTTTGTTTCAGTATTAAGTATTTAATATTTTTTATTTGCACTTTCATATTTTACTTCTTTTTTTTTAAGAAGCCTAGTTTTTTGTTGTCCCAAAGCTGAAATTTTGTAGTTTTCACCTGATATTTGGACACATTTTGGCAATTGTTAAGATGTAATGCACATAGTTTTTTTTTGTTTCAATTTTAAGGGCACAACCTCTTATTAATATGAAGTGAGAAATTAACAACTAGTGATTTGCATTCATGATGTGCAAAAAGTTTGGCGAGCAAATGTTTATGTTTTGTGTTGTTATTTTGTGGGTTCCTTCAGCAGTCTTGCTGGAAATACAAGTGCGTCTGATTTGTATTTTAGAGAAATACAGGCACAACTTGTTCAATTCAAAGAAAGATTGATTTACGTGAGTGATATTTGTTCAATACTAACCTCTCATATATATGGTTGATGCAAAAGGAATAACTGGCAATTTATACATGGACATACTGACTGTACATTCATCATGAATCAGAGGTCACATTCTTCAAAAAAAAAAAAAAAAAAACCATTACCTATCACGCAAAAATCAAATGCAAGTAGTTATTACAAAATGTTGCTAGTCCCTTTCTTTTGTATTATTCCATAATTTTCTTTCAATTGTCATTTCATAATCGTTTGTGCCAGTTTTCATAAATATTTTATGTTGTTTGCATTTTTGAGGTACCATTGTACTCCCTGTTTCCTATTTTCAGTTTTAAATCAATATTGCCTGTATTTTTGCTACCCAAAAACCACACACATTGACTAACACATTCACAAATAAAGAGTATTCTGTCAAGAAATTTTCAAGCTCCCCACTCTCACTTTGTTGAAGTAATACTACAGATTAATCAGTAATCAGAGACAAATGCCTAGAACACAAGCTGGGTGACCATGTGCTTTCAGATAAAATACTAGATTGTTTGCTGACAGGTGTCAGCAAGCAATAAATTTATATTACCAATCACAATTATTACTTCTGCAATTTAAGTAACCATAAATTAATTGCTTTACCAGTATTTGCTATCTAATGGGCATTAGCCATGGGTACATGATCTTTATCACATAAAAAGAAATTGCTGCTTCCTAAGATTTTGAAATATTTGTTGTCTTGTCAGACAAGTTGCATGTACACTGTACAGATTCTAGAATATATATGCAAATGCCATTTGCAAGACATCCTCAGTATATTGAAAAAAACAAAACATTTACATAGGTAGAAATTGTACCCAAAAAGCCTCAAAGTTGGTAACCCACAGTTAACCTCAGCTTCCCAGAGTAAACATCATTCAGTTTTCACATTGAGTACGACTGTTTACAAAATATAAGAAATAAAATGTCTTAAGATAACACAGATATTGAAATGGCTTATCTGCTGGTTTAATCACCAGCTACACGGATTAGATGTTTTATTTTTTGTGTTTGATTAACTGAGCATTTACAGCTCAACCTTATTTTTAAATGCTTACTTGTGAAATGTAGTTCCACAATCCTTGTTCCTTTTATTCTTACAATCAAAAGCTGCGCAGTACTATGGCATTTTAAATATCAACAATGTGCTGATAATTGTGATTATTCACGAAACTGTAACACTAAATTTGTAATGAAGCATAACACGATCGCCGAACAGCTGAAAGAACCGAGGTGACTCCTTGACACACGCAGAATTTGTACCTCATCAAAGATGGCGGGCTCTCCCCGCGTTGGCTTCAGCTGCCTCGGCAGAGAACCAATCACAGAAGCACTCTATGTATTTCTATCTCGTTGGTTTTCCCTCCTCCTCCTGGTAGCACAGCCTAGAAGTAAAATAAATGATGTGTTGTAACTTTCAATATGCAACTGGTGTATACATTTTATTTCAATTTAATGTGTTTTTTTAACGTCTGGTTTGGTTTCAGACAACGAAATTAAGAAATGAAACTATTAACAGTCTACACAAGTTCTGAAAGTGTACGATTTCAAAGACTTTAAAATCACTCATTTATATATATAGAGAGAAGTGCTTTTGAAAAGAAGCCGCAATGCGCGATTATCGTGCCAAATGTTTATATATATATATATATATATATATGCCGCACCGGTGGCGCAGTGGTCTAAGGCGCTGGCCTCTGATCATTCGTCTGTAAGGGGTCCGATTTCGAATCCCGGTCAGGCATGGATGTTGTGTTTGTCTTAAGGCACTGGCTCTTTCCCTTCCCTGGAACCAGTGACCTTAAATTAGGGACGGGCGACTGCTTATAGCCCATTGAGTTGCTCACGGTGGTCGTTAAACTTCCAAAAAAAAAAATATATATATATATATATATATCATCATCATCATCATTGTCAACCATTATCAATCCACTGCTGGACGAAGGTCTCCCCAAGTTTCCTCCACAACGGTCTGTCTTGTGCCAGTCTCCTCCATGTCACCCCTGCATACTTTCGAATTTCATTAACCCATCTCCTATGTGGTCTTCTTCTGGGTCTTTTCCTGTCCCTTGGAATCCAATCAAAAATTTCGGCTGTCCATCGATGATCTGTCCTTCTGGCAGTATGTCCAGCCCATTGCCATTTCAGGGATTTAACTCTGATCATGATGTCTTCCACTCTTGTCATTTTTCGGATCCACGAGTTCCTCTTCTTATCTCTCCTGGTTACACCAAGCATGCACCTCTCCATGCTGCTTTGAGTTGTCTGCAGCCTTTGTATGTCTCTTTTAGTTAAGGTCCACGTCTCTGCACCATACGTAAGCACTGGAAGGATGCATTGATCAAACACTTTTCTTTTAAGACATAATGGCATATTGCTCTTGAAAATTATGCTGTTTCTTCCAAAAGCTCTCCAGGCAAGTTTTGTACGCCGATTAATTTCTTCATCAATGTGACCCTCACTTGATATCTGCTGTCCAAGATAAACGTACGTGTCTGTTATCTCCAGCTTTTCTCCATCAATCGATAAATCTTCATTTCTTGTAAAAGCATTGAACATCACTTTTGTCTTCTGAAAGTTCATTTTTAATCCCACTTCTTTACTCTTGTCAGCAAGTTCCTGGATCATACTCTGCAGCTCTGATGGGGTAGTTGCAAAAATGACTACGTCATCAGCAAAACGAAGGTGGGTTAGATAATCTCCATTAATCTTTATCCCTTTGTTTTCCCAGTTCAGTGATTGAAAGACATTTTCCAATATGGCATTAAAGAGCTTCGGAGATATGGTGTCACCTTGTCTCACTCCCTTTCCAATTTTTATGTGTGTTGTATTTTCAAACAGCCTAATCTTTGCACTTGCATTTTCATAGATGTTATTAATAATATTAATGTATGCATCTTCAATACCGCAGGTTTTCAGAGCCATTGTAACTGCTGATGGTTTCACCGAATCAAAGGCTTTTTCATAATCGATAAAAGCCATGCACAATGGAAGTTCATATTCCCTCGCTCTTTCAATTAGTTCTCTCAGCACGTGGATATGATCTACTGTGCTGCAGCCACTCCTGAATCCAGCTTGTTCTCTCGGTTGAGCCATGTCTAGTGCTACCTTCAAGCGGTGTGAAAGAACTTTAGTGAAGATTTTATAAACTGATAGGAAGCTGATAGGTCTGTAGTTTCCGAGATCCTCAATGTCACCTTTCTTATGTAGCAGGATCATTGTAGCGGTGTTCCAATCCTCAGGAATCTTTCCTTCATTAAGGCATCGAGTGAAAATTTGGGCGAGTACTGTTTCGATTTCTCCACTTGCTTCTTTTATGATGTCTACAGTAATTCCATCTTCTCCTGAAGCTTTTCCTCGCTTCATGTTCTTGATTGCATGTGCAACTTCTGCTGGAAGGACTGGAGGAACTCTGGTACTGGTATCTTTCATGATGCCTGGAGTGCATATATCATCCCTTTCATATAATTTGGAGTAGAAATCTTTCACTCTTGTCAAAATTTCGCCTCTATTTCTTGTTACAGAACCATCTTCTTTTCTCAGTGCCATAATCTGTTTTCTTCCCTTACTGAGATGTCCCTTTGCTATCTTTAGGCTTTGGTTGTTTTCAATTGCTTTCCTCACTAGTTCACAGTTGAATTTCCTTACGTCTTCAGTGATACTTTTTCTTACTGTCTTGCATAGCTCTATATATTCCACTTTGGAAGTCACATCTTCTTTAGTTGTCCTCATCTCTCTTCTTTTTTGCATCAACATTTTGGTTTTTCCTGATAATTTGTTCACATGCAACTTGTTCTTAGACCCAGCTAATTTTGTTGCTGTTTCCATAAGAGCTTTGGTTACTTTTCTGTTAACTTCAGAGATGTCCACTTCTTCCGATGTTAGGCCTTCTAAAGCAGAGAACCTGTTCTTCACTTCTAACTTGAAGGTATTATGGTGTTTTTTAAGGTTGGTTATGTCAATAGATTTTGTTTGTCTTATGAGCTTTCCACGTTCAAGTTTAGTGTTGAGGTGCATCTTACATCTCACCAATCTATGGTCACTACCTGTGTTGAACTTGTTTAGCACACTGCAGTCTTCTATGACGAATTTTTTGTTACACATAATAAAATCAATTTCACTTGTCGTCCCATTTGGATGTTTTTTTTTTTTGATTGGAGGTTTAACGACCACCGTGAGCAACTCAATGGGCTATAAGCAGTCGCCCGTCCCTAATTTTGGGTCACTGGTTCCAGGGAAGGGAGAGAGCCAGTGCCGTAAGACAAACACAACATCCATGTCTGACCGGGATTCGAACCCGGACCCCTTATGGACGAATGATCAGAGGCCAACGCCTTAGACCACTGCGCCACCGGGGCGGCCCATTTGGATGTCTCCATGTCCATTTCCTGTGTGGCTTTTTCTTGAAGAAGGAGTTCAAGATGAAAAACCCTTGTGCCTCTGCAAACTCAACGAGAGTATTTCCACGCTGGTTTCTGTTGCCATGACCGAATTTACCTACTGAAGTTTCATTCTGTTGCCGTTGCCCTATTTTTGCATTGAAATCTCCCATAATTATTTTCAAGTGCTGCTGACCTTTATTATTTAGATGACAAATTTCCTCATAAAATTCTTCAATTTCTTCTTCAGGATGACTTGTGGTGGGTGCATAAGTTTGAATAATCTGAGCCTGGTATCTTTTCGAGAGTTGGATAACAAGTCGTGCAGCTCTGTCAGAGGAACTTTCAACTTCTACAACTTTATCCTTCAGTTTCTTGTTTATTATAAATCCAACACCACTAGTTCTGCCAGTATCTGTCCCACGATAGTAGAAGAGATGTCCACTTTTCAGTTCGATGAGATCTTCTCCTTTTCTCCTTACCTCACTTAGCCCCACGATGTCCCACTTGATCCTTTGTAGTTCCTCTTCCAATTCAAGAAGCCTTGAATCAGAAGATAGGGAGCGTCCGTTGTACGTTGCCAAGGTCAGCATCAAATGGCAGCCTAGTCCGGTCCTCCGGGGATTCTTAGCACCCTCTGCCTTCATGTCGCACTGGCCGCTGCCTTGGCCAGGTACATTCCAGCTGCCGGAGACTGAGGGCCAAGATTTAAGTTGTGGAATCATTTTGGAGGGGTTTGGCCATAACTCACTACGCTGACCAAGCGGGTTGGTGAGTGTGGGATAGAATTTCCTCTGATCCCGATGGTATAGTTATACCGCTATGGGCGGTCGTCAGAGCCCCTTTAGTGGGAACAGGATGCACCACGAGAAGGCGGGGTTGACATTTGTCAAGGAGAGGCTGTGATGTTACGCATCACCTGACCTTGCATCCCATATATATATATATATATAAATAATAATAATAATAATATAATATAATATAATATAATATATATATATATATAATATATATATATATATATCATCATCATCATCATCATCATCGTCAACCATTATCAATCCACTGCTGGACGAAGGTCTCCCCAAGTTTCCTCCACAACGGTCTGTCTTGTGCCAGTCTCCTCCATGTCACTCCCGCATATTTACGAATTTCATCCACCCATCTCCCATGTGGTCTTTTTCTGGGTCTTTTCCTGTCCCTTGGAATCCAATCTAAAATTTCGGCTGTCCATCTATGGTCTGTCCTTCTGGCAGTATGTCCAGCCCATTGCCATTTCAGGGATTTAACTCTGATCACGATGTCTTCCACTCTCGTCATTTTTCGGATCCACGAGTTCCTCTTCTTATCTCTCCTGGTTATACCAAGCATGCTCCATGCTTCTTTGAGTTGTCTGCAGCCTTTGTATGTCTCTTTTAGTTAAGGTCCACGTCTCTGCACCATACGTAAGCACTGGAAGGATGCATTGATCAAACACTTTTCTTTTAAGACATAATGGCATATTGCTCTTGAAAATTATGCTGTTTCTTCCAAAAGCTCTCCAGGCAAGTTTTGTACGCCGATTAATTTCTTCATCAATGTGACCCTCACTTGATATCTGCTGTCCAAGATAAACATACGTATCTGTTATCTCCAGTTTTTCTCCATCAATCGATAAATCTTCATTTCTTGTAAAAGCATTGAACATCACTTTTGTCTTCTGAAAGTTCATTTTTAATCCCACTTCTTTACTCTTGTCAGCAAGTCCCTGGATCATACTCTGCAGCTCTGATGGGGTAGTTGCAAAAATGACTACGTCATCAGCAAAACGAAGGTGGGTTAGTTAATCTCCATTAATCTTTATCCCTTTGTTTTCCCAGTTCAGTGATTGAAAGACATTTTCCAATGTGGCATTAAAGAGCTTCGGAGATATGGTGTCACCTTGTCTCACTCCCTTTCCAATTTTTACGTGTGTTGTATTTTCAAACAGCCGAATCTTTGCACTTGCATTTTCATAGATGTTATTAATAATGTTAATGTATGCATCTTCAATACCGCAGGATTTCAGAGCCGTGGTAACTGCTGATGGTTTCACCGAATCAAAGGCTTTTTCATAATCGATAAAAGCCATGCACAATGGAAGTTCATATTCCCTCGCTCTTTCAATTAGTTCTCTCAGTACGTGGATATGATCTATTGTGCTGTAGCCACTCCTGAATCCAGCTTGTTCTCTCGGTTGAGCCATGTCCAGGGTTACCTTCAAGCGGTGTGAAAGAACTTTAGTGAAGATTTTATAAACCACTGATAGGAGGCTGATAGGTCTGTAGTTCCTGAGATCCTCAATGTCACCTTTTTTATGTAGCAGGATCATTGTAGCATTGTTCCAATCCTCAGGAATTTTCCCTTCATTAAGGCATCGAGTGAAAATTTGGGCGAGTACTGTTTCGATTTCTCCACTTGCTTCTTGTATGATGTCTACAGTAATTCCATCTTCTCCTGGAGCTTTTCCCCTCTTCATGTTCTTGATTGCATGTGCAACTTCTGCTGGAAGGACTGGAAGAACTCTGGTACTGGTACCTTTCATGGTGTCTGGAGTACATGTATCATCCCTTTCATATAATTTGGAGTAGAAATCTTTCACTCTTGTCAAAATTTTGCCTCTATTTCTTGTTATAGAACCATCTTCTTTTCTCAGAGCCATAATCTGTTTTCTTCCCTTACTGAGATGTCCCTTTGCTATCTTTAGGCTTTGGTTGTTTTCAATTGCTTTCCTCACTAGCTCACAGTTGAATTTCCTTAGGTCTTCAGTGATACTTTTTCGTGCTGTCTTGCATAGCTCTATATATTCCACTTTGGAAGTCACATCTTCTTTAGTTGTCCTCATCTCTCTTCTTTTTTGCATCAACATTTTGGTTTTTTTCTGATAATTTGTTCACATGCAACTTGTTCTTAGACCCAGCTAATTTTGTTGCTGTTTCCATAAGAGCTTTGGTTACTTCTCTGTTAACTTCCGAAATATCCACTTCTTCCGATGTTAGGCCTTCTAAAGCAGAGAACCTGTTCTTCAGTTCCAACTTGAAGGTATTATGGTGTTTTTTTAAGGTTGGTTATGTCAATACATTTTGTTTGTCTTATGAGCTTGCCACGTTCCAGTTTAGTGTTGAGGTGCATCTTACATCTCACCAATCTATGGTCACTACCTGTGTTGAACTTGTTCAGCACAAGTTCAACATATATATATATATATATATATATATTACACAATATCGAATTTTTATTTCAATGACAGCAGTTTCGTGTCTTTTACATACCTATTAAATTCAGTGTAATCCGTTTGATTTATATTGCGATTGCACAATACGAATGCAGCACCTAAAGCACAACGTTTTTTTTTTTTTTTTTTTTGTTTGGAGGTTTAACGACCACCGTGAGCAACTCAATGGGCTATAAGCAGTCGCCCGTCCCTAATTTAGGGTCACTGGTTCCAGGGAAGGAGAGAGCCAGAGCCGTAAGACAAACACAACATCCATGCCTCACCGGGATTCGAACCCGGACCCCGTTCGGACGAATGATCAGAGGCCATCGCTTAGACCACTGCGCCACCGGGACGGCAAAGCACAACATGAATGTAGCACAGTCACATGTATCTTTCCAACCAGAGAGTGCCGCCCCGGTGGCGCAGTGGTCTAAGCGATGGCCTCTGATCATTCGTCCGAACGGGGTCCGGGTTCGAATCCCGGTGAGGCATGGATGTTGTGTTTGTCTTCCGGCACTGGCTCTCTCCCTTCCCTGGAAGCAGTGACCCTAAAGTAGGGACGGGCGACTGCTTATAGCCCATTGAGTTGCTCACGGTGGTCGTTAAACCTGAAATCAAAAAAAAAAAAAAAAACAGAGAGTTTGTTTTGCCTGCTTGTGACGTCACGCCAGAGATTAGCTGTGACTTATGGCGGCAGAGCCAGTGGTGTCTCCACCTAATACAAGCTCCATGTTGGTACTCATAGTTTCACGGATGTATACTTTATAGTTTATATTCCTCACTTATGCCTTGACTTTCTACTAAGTAGTGACCGTAATGCTAACCGTGTTATGTAGGTGTAATAATATGTAACAATTGTGCTGTGTGTTGTTTCTGTGCATGGATGTTATAATTTTTTAAAGAAGATTCAGTATCTGTAATTTATTTAACGTTATTTATTGATTATTTTGTTGCGATACTTGAGTGTTTCGAAGCAGTCACTTTGTTTGCATCAGTTTCTGCAGTGGTAAGTTGCTGTTGTGGTGTATCAGTTTAGTAGAGTAATGGGTATGAAAAGTATTGTGTTCATATAATTTTAAACCAAATATTCTGGTACTGATCACGTGAATTCTACTCCCCGGAAGTGTAATTTTTCCTTTGCTCAAGTGAAGTGTTTACGAATCGCCAAATAGCGTCATTAAACCCATCAACAATCATTATTGGTGAATTATTAGCGTATGTAGAACGGAGCTTCTGCTTCCGAAATTTAACAATTCGATATGTATGCCACAGAAAGAGTAATTGTAATGATTAGAGTTAGCTTGCTTGTTACTTCGTAGTAATTCTGTGGTCAAGCGGTAGTACACGTTAATTTGATCCGATTCATAGGTGAACTGCGCTGCTTATCGCGTGGTTGGAAACAGGGATGCACAGTGGTGGACAAAAGTATTAGCACACAGCCGATTCCTAAAGTTATTGTATCAAATTAATGGTAAAAACAATAATAGTTCAATGAACTGATCGCATAATTAGATGTTGCCCGAACGATGAAGAAAAATATTGTTTGCATATGCCTTTGAAAACTTCGAAAGTATTTGCGGGTACAAGATTTGCACGGACAAAAGTATTGGCACAGTGACGATATCTATGCAAATACATTTTGACTATGTCATGCCATGTGCCCAATATGGTAGACATATAAAACCTGAAGTTTCTTCTAGCCGCCCCGGTGGCGCAGTGGTCTAAGCGTTGACTTCTGATCATTCGTCCGGAAGAGGTCTTAGTTTGAATCCCAGTGAGGCATGGATGTTGCTTGTCTTATGGCACTGGCTCTCTCCCTTCCCTGGAACCAGTGGCCCTAAATTAGTAACGGGTGACTTGCTTATAGCCCATTGAGTTGGTGGTCATTAAACCTCCAATCAAAAAAAGAAAAAGTTTTAACTTTATCAGGTGTGAAAATTGTTATTTCGAATTGTTTTTCTATCTATTTGCTGTTTCTACCGAAGTGGATAGCAGAGGCACTGTAACAACAATAGAGGGGGGAATCATAAACATTTGCATAATCTTAACAAATCATATTCAGAATTTGGAAAAATAGTCGA
Organism: Macrothele yani; assembly: GCA_039090855.1. Taxonomy (NCBI): domain Eukaryota; kingdom Metazoa; phylum Arthropoda; class Arachnida; order Araneae; family Macrothelidae; genus Macrothele; species Macrothele yani. Next base: position 156,654,637 of record CM077011.1, read on the forward strand.
TTCATGGTCAGAAATGCAATTAGTAAGCATTTTAAGTTGACTCTTAGCTTGGAAAATAAACCCAAGTGTGGCCGCCTGTGAAAGTTGGCCCCCAAAAGAGAGCGAAAGGTGGTCTGTTTCGTCGTGAAAATTCCAAAAATTCTGTCAACTGAAGCAGCAATTCTAAGGGAAGATTTAAACAATGTGGATCATCCCAAAACTGTCCACAGAGTTTTCCATTATGCTAGTTACAGAGCAAGAGTAGCCTGAAGAAAGCCATACATCAGTAAAATTGATCGAAAGAAGTGGCTTGCCTTTGCAAAGAGCATTTAAATACAGATAAGACTGATCTAAAGAGTTGTTTTCAGACAAAAGTAAATTCACTTTAATGAACTGCAATGGAAAGAATTTTGTTTGGAGGAAGACAAAGCTGCTAGAGAAGAATGTTCAAGCCACAGTAAAACATGGGGTTCGTGGGGTTGCATGTCTGCTGCTAGTGTGGGGAAACTGCTAATTCATAAACGATCATTGTCAACTATTATCAATCCCCTGCTGGATGAAGATCTTCCCAAGTTTCTTCCACGATGGTCTGTTCTGTACCAGTCTCCTTGTTATTCCAGCACGATTTCAAATTTCATCACCCGTCTCCCATGTGGTCTTCTTCTGGGTCTTTTCCTATACCTTGGAATCTAGTCTAAAATTTTGGTTGTCCATCGGTGGTCCGTACTTCTGGCAATATGTCCAGCCCATTGCTTTTTCAGGGATTTTACTCTGATCAGTGATCATGATGTCTTCCACTCTTGTCATTTTCTTGATCCATGAATTTCTCTTCTTATCTCTCCTGGTTACACCAAGAAAGATGATGCAATGGATAAAATGGTGTATTTGAATATTCTCCAGGAAAATCTGCAGCAAAGTCCGAATAAACTGAATTTGGTAGTGACTTTTACTTCCAGCAGGACAATGATCCTAAACATAAGGCTCATATTGTCCGTCAGTGGCTACTTATCGTACATCCCACTTTCTCAGACATCCCCCACAGTCTCCTGATTTGAATTCTATTAAACATTTGTTGAAAGAACTTGACTATAGAGTGAGAAAACATGAGATATTGTGAACATGGAGCACTTGAAAAGACTTCTTGAAGAATGAGAAAAAATTTCCTCTGAAACAAAGCAAAAATTAGTGCATTCAATGTCAAAAAAACTAAGAGTTGTTATTACAAACCAGAGGTTTACTATAAAATAAATATCAATTGTAATGATTTGTTTTATATTCCATTTTGACAATACTTTTGTCCTTTGTTTTGATGCATAGGAAACTTCAACTTTCTAAAAATGTATTCATTTCAAACGTTTGTCTAAATTGTCATAATATACTTTATATTGTTCTTGACTATGTGGTTTTTGTTTTAAAAAAAAATACTTTTTTCTTACTATTTTTCACATTTTTTTCAAACATACTGAGTGTGACAATACTTTTGTCCACCACTGTATGCTCAGAACGGAAGGTAGGTGATGATTTTTTTATCAACTTGCCTGTTTGGTTTTTATGTTGTAATGTGAATATGGGGTGAGTTTCATGGTGAAGGCTACTTGTTGCAGCATTTTCCATTTTCTTCTTTTCTCTGTGCTTATGAGAGTGAAGGTACCATAAATGTGTATGTAGCATTTGGAATGGGGGAAGTATATATATCAGATGTTTATAAAATGAAAATTGTCTGAGCTTCTCAGGAAGTAAAATCATAAACCCTATCATCTACAATGTCTGCACTGGAGAGTGCTGTTAATAAGTTGTCATTGTCTAATACCTAATTTACATATGTGAGCCAGTCTAATTAAAGATAAGGCAAGGAATTTTAAAAATGCAAATAACATAAAGTCAAAATTTATTAAGATGTGCAGCTTACCGATGGGCTCAAAATTTTAGTTGGGTAGTCTTTGTTCACTCCTATATTTTATGATTGTCATTTTGCCTGTCCACTTTCTGATTTGGCATTGCAAGACTTTTTTCTTGCAGTTGCATTCAATATTTTAGATGCATTCTGCAGTGTCCACAGTCTTGTTTGTACATGTTATAGTACTGTAGTATTAGGCAAGTTATTGTAAGAATGCATTTGTTGTGACTTCAGCAAAAACATAATGTCAGCTTTCACTGAATTATTTAATTTGGTAGGTTGATAGCATTTCTGAATAAAAGAACTAAAGTACAACATGCCGCCCCAGTGGTGCAGTGGTCTAAGCGATGGCCTCTGATCATTCGTCCGAACGGGGTCCGGGTTCGAATCCCGGTGAGGCATGGATGTTGTGTTTGTCTTACGGCACTGGCTGTCTCCCTTCCCTGGAACCAGTGACCCTAAATTAAGGACGGGCGACTGCTTATAGCCCATTGAGTTGCTCGCGGTGGTCGTTAAATCTCCAATTAAAAAAAAATATATAAAAAAAAAGTACAACATTTTAGTTTATGGAATACAGACAGCACTTCATATTTTATGCAAGACTTCAGATAAGTGTGGTTGTTATACTTTCAAGTTTTTGTTCATAACTTAGGGCCTATTGCAACAAAAATACAGGGATTACTAGGGTACGCATGGAGAACACCGTCAGAAGCATACAACCCAGACAGTCTGCTCCCAACAGTGTAGTTTGGTGGTGGTTCTGTCTAATTCTGGGTGGTCATATCATGGTTTCCAGCAGGTCCCCTGACCACCTTGAAAGGACAGATGACTGGCAGGGTGTATGATATCAGTTTGGCTGGCCAAGTCCATTCCATGGCTCAGGCATTGTTTCCTACAGGGGATGCCATCTATCAAGATAACACCCCCAATTCTTAGAACTCGGAATGTCCGATCATGATTTGAAAAACATGAAGACGAACTTTCACACCTTCCTTGGCCTCCCCAATCACCAGTCTTAATCATTGAGCCATTGTGGTCTGTGTTGGAATCAGTAAGATTTCGTTATCCTCCCCCTGCAACTCTCACGGACCTAGATAAGTTTCTGCATGAAGAATGGTGTAACATCCCACTAACCACCATCCAGGATTTATATGCATCCATTCCAAGGATGATTTATGCAGTTTTGAATATCAAAGGTGGTCCCACACGCTACTAAGTACATAAAACCTTCTTTTCCTAAGTGTTTACATTATTATGTCCAACCCCTGTATGTTATTTTTGAAGGGCTCATACCTATTAGAATTTGGTATACACCTGCTGATTCTAAAATTTGTGTGATTTTTTATTATTCATTATAAAATCCCCAATATTAGCAACTGAATGGCCAAAACAAAAATTTAACTTTTTCCCCAATTTTATTGTCCTGATATTCTTTTAATATATGGGAAAGAGCCTTTATATTTCTGTTTTTGCTGTTCATTTTTATTATTAAATTTTTTATTTTATTTTTTTATTTCCACAACTAATTTTTTGATCAAGTTGTTAGTAAAACCATATTAATTAGCAGTATCTTTTATCCATTTTATTTCTTCCTTAAATTTTGGGGTTGAAGAATGGCTAAAGGCTCTACTAAACCAGGCCCTCAAACTATTTATTTTATTAATCGTAGGGTGTTCTGATTGTGCGGAGATAATTATCGTAACGTATGATGGTTTTCTGTATACTTTGTAGGCCTATTTAAATTCAAATTTTTTTTATTACTAACAGATCTAAGAATGGCAGTTTATTATTTTCTTCATATTCCATAGTTTACTTAATTTCACGGTATATTTCAGAATATATTTTTTTTAATTTCCAATTTATCCTGTTTCATCTTTGACAACACAAAAATATCATTGACATAACGAACAAACAATTATTTCTGCACAATTATTTTACAAAGATCAACTAAGGCACAAGAGTTTTGATCTTTGGAGACTGTTTAATGGGTAATCTACTCCTCACAGACAAGTAGACCACGTTTTTCAGGCCCTGGGCATAGAGATCATCTAAGATTCATTTTAATGCTCTTTTAAAGGGCTTTAATTTGACATACAGCACATACTAATTGTGAAGGAAAACAATTGTTTGAGTAATTTTCAAAATTTGGATTTTTGAAAATGAACAGGTTTTTTTTAGGGGGGGGGGGGTGCAACTGAGATATTTCTTAAATAGAATGGATGAAAATGGGATAATGTTTTTTTTTTAATAAGCATTACATTAAATTTTAGGGATATACACCAAGAATGAAATCTTCAACATCTTATTTCTGTACAGAATTGTAACTGCATAACTGATTTTTAAATGTTAATGTTTTACTTTCTCACTTGTGTTTATCGGTAAAAAAAGTGCGGAATATATATTGAATGTCTTACCTTAAACAAATTCTAACTCAAACTAATGAAAATAACAGTAGTTAATTGTTCTCTTTTATAATCTTAAAAATTGGGTTTTCACTTACCAAACTCAATCATTAATTCTAAAATGTAAAATATTTTCTTGAGCATAAGAGAACAAGTTTTTATACACTTTTTTTTTTTTTTTTGGCTTTTTTAACAAAATCGCACAAGGAGACAAGTAAAAATATTTACAAAAAGACTTGTTTTTGTACAGAGGAGTTGGAAATTCACTTCACTAGTTTGTGTAGTTTTTGTGATAAATGAATTTAAGATCTTAAATGGTTACTTCCAGCACACCTAGAATACCACATGAATGAGTGTAGGATGCCCTGGAGTTGATCTGTTTAAAAATGCTTTGATTCAAAAGTTCAAGGATTAGTTTTTTTTATCAGTTTAATTTTAAACAGTGAGTATTTACAGATCTTTGGAGACTGTGTTTAAAGAAGTAGGTAACTTTTTTGAAGCTTTTTGTGATGGACTAAATAAGAGTAATAATAACCTTACCTTTGCTAGAAGGTCTGTTCTAATTTGAAAAATATACATTTCTCTGCACGTTTTTTCCCATTTTGAGTTCTACAGTTGGTTTGGGCTTCTGGTGCGGTGGTTTTTTGTTGTCTTCAGCTCGTTCTTTATTTGACAGAATGAGTAAAATGCTTTGGTTTCAAAATTTTCAGTTGATACTCGGAGGTAGGCATGAAACTTCTAAGTTTCTGTAACAGCTACTGCTTCATCAAATCGTATTTGTAAATATCTCTCCTCTTCCAGGTACTCATCATTTGAAATATAAAACAAAACTTATTGCAGGGATGTTTGCCTTCCCCCACTCAAACAGCTGTCGAAGTGTCATTATCTGATTTGAGAGGGGGTGTTTTGAAGGCTGGCCTTTGCTGCAAGCCTCTTCTCTGTGCTTCCAACACCATCACAAACTCCTTTGCCATGTGCAGTGGCATAAAAATGCCACTCTGCTTCAGTGTGGTGGTTAGACAAATTTGCAAAACTCTTACGATTTTTGTATTATGCTGCACAGCCGTCTGAAAAGTAAAATATATTTTTCAAGTTTGGGAGCAATGTCACTTTCAAAGCATTAAGAAGTTTTCTTTGGAAAGCATAAACAAGAACTGCGTCATGTTTCAGACATTCAGAGATAAAAACAAAACTCTTGTCTTAGTTGATCATTTTCCTTGTAGTATACAACAAAGGGATGAACAGTTGCCATTGAGTTGTTCTAATGAAATGACTGGGCTTTATCTTGCAGAATGAATGAATAGTTCTCAGAAAAATCACATGTTACCACAGCTTCGTTAGGGCAAAGTGTAATTTTCTTCTCTACAAAAAAAGCAGATTTGGAGATAAAATCATGCTTCTTCAAGATGATTAGCTGGACTGAAAACTCCTCAACAAAATTCTCTGTGGTTTTGCAAATAGTTTCAAATGAACAGCTGTCCACTGAAACCAACAGCTTGTAGGTGATGTTATCAATCATTCCTTCTTCAAGACTTGTCGGTAAGGCTTCCTTGAATTCATCAGTGCTAGGACATAAATCTCAGTCACCTAAAAAACATTTCTGTGATGGGGAATTACCTATAATTATTGATAAGCAATGCTGATATGTTTTTAAAGGAGTATCATGTCCTTGCAGGGTCTGTTTGTTTAAATTAGCACCAGCAATCATGAGCTTTACATTCTGATGTGTTGTGCACACACACACACACAGTGTGAGTCCCACTGCTCCTGCTATAATACAGTTCCTTGGTCTTAACTCAGCAAATTTTGAAAAACCTATCTTTTCAGATGGGTACTTGGACTTGAAAAGTTGGTAGATTTCTCTAAGATTACCAAGTATCAGACACTTTTGAACATGAGTTCGACAACCATATTTGTCTTTGAATGAAATACTATCTTTCTTGCCAGGCATTTGCCTGCTGACTTTTTCATTGCAGTAAAATTCCTTTACTAAGTTGACCGTGTCTGCAGGTAAAATTTTTCCAGGTTTGGGATTAGGTGAGGACAAAATTCCTTTTTCTCTCGCAAAGTTTTTTGCCTTCCTTGCAATGTAGTTAGTTACTCCAAATTCACTTTCTATTCTTTTACAAGACCAGCTTTTCGGCAAAACTGTCAAAATCATGAGCTTTTTACTTCTGTTCGTGGTTTTAAAATTTTCCTTTAGTTGCCGAATAATTTCTGAATCAGCACAGTGATATTCTTCATCTAAATCATCTTCAGAAGTAAAAAATAACTCTTTGTAGGTCCTTTTAATCTTCCCCATCTTTTCTTTGCAATATTTCTTAGACCTATTTAATACTTTCTTACACACCAGAGACTCACCAAGGGGTCATTCCACATCAGTTCAATGAAGCCATGACACCCATGGTCTCCGATTTTCATGAAACTTGGTATAACCAATCCCTCCAAGGGGATAAGTAACCTCATAAATTTTTTTCCCTCTAGCACTTCTGGTTTCAATTTTACAGCCCTTGAAAATTTTGGGTAATTCTCGTTGTTTACCATTTCAGAGGCCTTCTACTCAAGCTACACTTGCTTACCAAAAAAATTTCATCTCACTCAGAAATCATTCAATCTCTTTGAAATTTTACAGCCTTGTCAATGACAGCATGAAGATTTCAGAAAAAAATATGTTAACACTCTAAATATCTGCTGTACTCCCTAAAAAATTAATAAACTATTTGTAGCCAAATTTTTTCTGTGGAAAACATGGTTTACCAAAAACGGAATTATCAACATGAGGGATAGGTATAACCCTAACATATAAATTTTTTTATTGAACCTAGAGACATGTTCCATCATACCCAGCAATAAAACTGATGGCTTTTTTATTCCTTCGGCACTTTTTTTGGCCATTTTGAAAAAAAACCAATAGTTTAATTTATAAACATAATTAAACTATTGAATATTGATAGCATGTACATAATAAGTTATTTACCTGTAAAAAATAAGTTAGGTACAATTTCTGAACTTCTAGTCCATAACGCTCATTTTCTTTTGCGTAGCATAGCACCTAAATGTGCAGATTTTTCCTCCATCGACCTCATGCAGTCCTTTGAGAAGTGATAGGTTCTTCCAGATGTTGTGTGTGGGATATCAACAACAGCAAGCACATGAGGAACTGGTACTGTGCAGGAATCTTCATGGCTTGGCCAGCAGAATGATGGTGAAGGTCCATTAGGATGAAGAAACTTTACAACAACATTGTCTTCATCTTTATCCACTGTAGACACCATTCCAAAATACCACAAGTGGTCATATTTACATGCAATGTAACACCCAGGGAACAACTCATCTGCAGTTACAACTGATGGGTGACAGCTTTTCAGGTTAAATGTGAGAGATGGTTCCTTATTGGTGCTGATCCTTCTAGCTGCAATAGTACCTATGGAATCCAGAGGCTTAAAGTTGTGAAAACTTCTAGTACCAGGAAGTGTGTGCACATCTTTGTTTTCAAGAGCAGAACGAGTTGTATCTACTTTGTCTTTGTCAATAAAGTGGAAACTGACCTTGGTGATGTTTGTTTCACAAAAATTGAAAAATGTAGCTGCTGTTGTGCTGTGCTTCTCAAATGGTCTCTGAAGACTCCCTTCGAGCTATGCGTTTTGCTGTGCCGCCAATCCCATCACATTCTGATTTTCCATGGCTTGTAGCAAAAAATGACCACTGTGCCTTCAACTGGAAGTCTTCTTCATGCAGACACAGGTTAAGGAAATTGTACTTGTTTTTATACTGTGCAGCACTCCCGTCACTGTAGTAATGTATTGCCGTAATGTGTAAAAAAATTTCTTTGAGAAAATTAACAAATGTTTCCTGGATTTTGTAAACCATATTCACATCATGCTTGAGGTCATCAGATATGACACAGTGCGATGAAACAATCTTTTCTCCTTCAGGGTTCCTACAATGTACTACAACAGGATGAATTTAACATGAATCAGAAGTCCAGTGGTACCCCTGGGCTTCATCCTGTATTGTAAAAGAGTAGTTCTCACTGAAGTCCATCAAAATTATTGCTGTGTCTGATGGTACATTTTCTTTGAGATTTTTTAGGAACGAAGACTGTGACTTGGCTATGAAAGAGTGTGGAATCAGTTTTTCAATCTTGTTGGCTAAATCATCAATGAAATCATCGAGTGTTGTTGAACTTTTTATCATGTGTCCTGTAAGTTGACACCCATTGAGAAAATTCAATAGTGTCACTTTCTTCATAATCTTTAAATTTGGACTCTTTAAGTAGCTCAGTAAATGTGGTTTGGAGGGACATTTACTGCAGTGCCTGAGCATACATTCCCTCTTTGCTTCTTCACAACCAAGAACTTCATAACATGCTTATAGCTCTCTTCAATTTGTGCAGCATGAAGGAGTAGTATGACATTTTGGTGAAGTGTGCATACGCATACTGAGTGGGTTCCTCTGGCACCAGCTAAAATGCACCACTTTGGTCGCAAAGTGCAAAATTTTGAGAACATACTGAGTTCCAAAGTGCAAAATTTTGAGAACATACTGGGTTCCACTGGCACCAGCTAAAATGCACCACTTTGGTCGGAAAGTGCAAAATTTTGAGAATCCCACCTTAACATCAGGATACTCACACTTGAAACTTGAATATAATTCATGAAGATTACCCAAAATCAGTCTCTTTCTATTGTAATTATTTTTACCCATGCTCACTACATCTTTCATTCCAGGCATAACTCTAGACTGCTCATTACTTTCATAAAAGTTACTCACTAAATTAATAATTTCAGGTTTCAGTTTTTTCCCACATCTGGGATCAGGTTCAGCTAAAAATCCCTTTTCCTGAACAAGTCTCTGAGCTTTACGAACAGCAAAATCGGAAACACCAAATGTTTCTCATATTTTTTTCTGTGTCCATGTCAGTGAAGCAGGAATGGTTAATAGTTGAATTTCTTTTTTCCTTGAAATGGATTTCAATTGCTCTTTCATGATTTCTACAAGCTTGTCCATATCAGCTGCTTTCTGTTCCACAAGCTCATCTGTTTTGGCTTCTTTTGTTGGAATGTCAACATCTAGTATTTTATGAAATTTGCTTCATACATTTGCCTGGAATTTTTCGAACTTTTCCCTTCCATAAGATGCCTTGCTATGTTCACCAAAGGAATGTAATTTTAAAGGAGAGCAACCTATCCCAGTGAAAGATGAATTGAGTTTTTCTATCGTTTCTTTCTTCTCCAAACCGATTACTTCTTCTGGAGTTAGATGCCTTGCTATGTTCACCAAGGGAATGTAATTTTAAAGGAGAGCAACCTATCCCAGTGAAAGATGAATTGAGTTTTTCTATCGTTTCTTTCTTCTCCAAACCGGTTACTTCTTCTGGAGTTAAAGCAATGTCCTCAGGTTCAGTATGGATATCAGTACTTTCATCAGCACTCTGTACATCACTTTTAAATAAAGTACCTCTACATTGAGAACACAGTTTTTGCCCTGGTTTCACTTTAATTTCATTCATTAATAAGTATTTACATTGCTGTAGAGTCACCATACGGAGTGATTTTCTCACACATCTCTTATGCTTTCTTAGGGGATCACAACACACTTTTTGAAGAAATGCAAACTTTTTCAAAAATAAACTTTTATGATGCAGACAAATGTTCTGTAAATCTTCAGCAGCTTTTGTTCTTAACTTCAAAATAATTCTATTTTCTTCAGTTAGATCTGCTACATTTTCAATACCTTTCTTTGAGACATAGGTATATTTGTGACTGTCAAAGTTAATTGCCCAACACTGCACTTAGAATCTTCCATTTTCTCTGTAACAAAGAAATACACTAATATTAAGACACTACTATACTTTGCCCATGCACACTTATAACATCAATATAGTACTAAATTATACACTGGAAGAAGGTTTGAGTTTAGGAACTGAAGCAGACTGATTGACAGCTGTGCTAACAAGCTGCTGCATGTTGTGAACAAAGAGGTCACACTCACAGGTTTTGACTTGGCTTCTTATCGGAAGTGAAGAAGGAAATCAAAATCAGCTTCTTGGAAGTGATATTTTTCAAGGGGAAAAAATAAAGGAGATATCATTTTTTTAAGATAAGAATCTTAGAGTTTGGGTGAAATTGAAAAAATAGTTATCCAGCAGCCATTTTTCTCAAAATGGCCGAAAAAAAGTGCCGAAGGAATGAAAAAGCCATCAGTTTTATTGCTGGGTATGATGGAACATGTCTCTAGGTTCAATAAAAAAATTTATATGTTAGGGTTATACCTATCCCTCATTTCCACTTAGTAGTTCTAATTCTGACTATGCCGCCCCGGTGGCGCAGTGGTCTAAGGCGTTGGCCTCTGATCATTCGTCCGAAGGGGTCCGGGTTCGAATCCCGGTGAGGCATGGATGTTGTGTTTGTCTTACGGCACTGGCTCTCTCCCTTCCCTGGAACCAGTGACCCTAAATTAGGGACGGGCGACTGCTTATAGCCCATTGAGTTGCTCACGGTGGTCGTTAAACCTCCAAAAAAAAAAAAAAAAAAAAAAAAAATTCTGACTATTATATAGCTCTAATTATTGTACTATTCTCTTTTACGTGCGATATTTCAAAGTAACTTGTACAGAAATCTAGCGGATAATGCTTACCTTGGCATTCCTTTCTAGCGACGGGGACATTTCACGCACGTGTTTTCCGGTCTTTGTTGAGGTTATTGTCCTAAAGTCCGTTGTATGCGATGACTGGCTTTACTTCTCACTCTTTTCGCTGGGTATACTCATTGGATCTTTGCTTTAGGATTCCAAACATCAATTTTTACCGTTCTTTACACTCGAAATTTTTGCCCATACTCTGGGCATCTTCAGGAGCGTGGCGACTTTACCACCGATGTTCGTGGCTAACTTCGTGCTAATGGAGTCCGATACTCCTTGTTGCCATTCGTCGGAAAAACTTTCCTGGATATATTTCGTTAACAAGCCCGGCTGGCGCCATCTATGTTTAGTTACGAACACTTTTCTTTTTTTTTTTCCGTATTTTTTTTTTTTTAATTTTTTATTTATTTAATTTCTTCTCCTATTCTGGTTTTCTTGTCTTTTTTATTCAAAACAAAAATAGTTTTGAATACTCTGTGTTCAGAAAAGCAACTTACATACCTGTACTGATACCATACTCGTCGCACCATCCAGTGATACATAAAAAAAACAGCATAGTAAACTTGATACGGCGAGCGTACACACACACATCTAACAACAGGCTAAAAAATCAAGAGCTAGAGTTTATCTCGAAAATATCACAAGAGTATGGGTACCCGAGCAAGCTAATTAATAAATGGATACATGAGAGTAAAAAGCATATGACTCAGAGGAAAGAAGGCCAAGAAGTGCACAACCAAAGGAAGATGAGAAATAAAAAATTGAAATACATTGGAGCTTTCCCATACCTGGAAGGAGTGAGTAAAGAAATCAGTAGGCACTGTGCTAAATATGACTTACAACTAGGAAGCTCAGTGCACACCGTGAAAAGTATGACTGTCAACAAAAAACAGAGGAAAAAATGCTAGAAGAATCAGGAACCTACGAAATTCCAATAGCACACATACCCCCAATATCGTACATTGGAAGTACGAAAAACAGATTAAAAAAAGACTTAAACAACACATATCTAACTGGCAAAAAAAAGAAGCCAAAACGGCTTTAGTGCAATTCTGCTTGGAAAACCGGACATTCCCAAAGTTCGATGAAATTAAAATGCTAAAAAAGAATAAAAAATCGGAAAGGCAAATGAGGAGGGAAGAAGCAATATTAATCTACAAAAATAAAGCAAGGGTATGTAACCAGAACGACCTTAGCACATTATCGGGCCTGTGGAAAGAACTAATAAGACAAGAAAAACAACAACAAAAGAAAAACAGGCAAAAAAGACAAGAAAACCAGAATAGGAGAAGAAATTAAATAAATAAAAAATTAAAAAAAAAAAATACGGAAAAAAAAAAAGAAAAGTGTTCGTAACTAAACATAGAATATATCCAGGAAAGTTTTTCCGACGAATGGCAACAAGGAGTATCGGACTCCATTAGCGCGAAGTTAGCCACGAACATCGGTGGTAAAGTCGCCACGCTCCTGAAGATGCCCAGAGTATGGGCGAAAATTTCGAGTATAAAGAACGGTAAAAATTGATGTTTGGAATCCTAAAACAAAGATCCAATGAGTATACCCAGCGAAAAGAGTGAGAAGTAAAGCCAGTCATCGCATACAACGGACTTTAGGACAATAACCTCAACAAAGACCGGAAAACACGTGCGTGAAATGTCCCCGTCGCTAGAAAGGAATGCCAAGGTAAGCATTATCCGCTAGATTTCTGTACAAGTTACCTATCCCTCATGTTGATAATTCTGTTTTTAGTAAACCATGTTTTCCACAGAAAAAATTTGGCTAAAAATAGTTTATTAATTTTTTAGTGGAGTACAGCAGATATTTAGAGTGTTAACATATTTTTTTCTGAAATCTTCATGCTTTCATTGACAAGGCTGTAAAATTTCAAAGAGATTGAATGATTTCTGAGTGAGATGGAATTTTTTGGTAAGCAAGTGTAGCTTGAGTAGAAGGCCTCTGAAATGGTAAACAACGAGAATTCCCCAAAAGTTTCAAGGGCTGTAAAATTTAAACTAGAATTGCTAGAGGGGAAAATTTTTTAGGGGGTTACTTATCCCCTTGGAGGGATTGGTTATACCAAGTTTCATCAAAATCGGAGACCATGGGTGTCAAAACCTTTTTTTTTTTTTTCGTTGATTTGATGTGGAATGACCCCAAGGGAGGTCAAAGAGGCATTTAAGTGGCTTACAGCTGCATCAGGGTCCAAATACTGAGACTTTAATGTGACTAGGACCAGGAATCTCATAATTCTCTGGAAGAATTTCCTTTTCAAGTATATTGTTTTCCATCTGACAAGGCTTCTATTTTCCTAACTGCAATATGCATGAAGTGCATACTTTCATGTGTGGTTTGATTTCACTATTTAATGAAGCCATCCAATCAGTTACTTTCCTCAAGTCTTTACTAACTTAGTGCCCCCCTTTTTAAAAGGGTTGCAACAGTTTTTTGACCACTTATTCACGGTATGAGGAAAGAATGCCCACGGAAAAAACGCCCACGGAAAATATGCCCACAGACAAAATGCTCAAGGGAAAAATATGTGGTCTACTGATAAGTTTTTATGTCTGTTATAAACAGTGTTCGGACAACTGGTCACAGACTGCTGGCCAAAAAAGCGCTAGGGGTCATATAAAAATTGCGCTTTCTTGGCCACCTCACCTACATAACACGAATATGGGAATGACGGAATGAAAACTATTATTTTCTGCCTGAGTAATACCGCAATATTAATAATTTGATGTGCAAAATATTTTCTGCAGACCTTACAAATACGAGAGGAAAGTTCGGATTGCACTGATGGACTGTTTTAAGGGGCCGTATAAAAATTGCGTTCTGGGCTGCTCCGTGGCTACATCTCCCCGAGATTGGTTATCTGACACACATAAAATGTTTTTTTATATTTTTCTAGAAACGACAACTAAACAAATTCTCTGCGAATATGTGCAAACCCAGGAAACTTGTCGGGGGAGGGGGTGGGTTCTTAAAACCTAAAATATTAAGAATTTCTGGTCTGATCGGGAGATTTCCAGCGTTTACAAGCTACAACTCGTCGAATTATCTAAGGGTATCTGCTACATCAGGAAACTAGTCGGGGAGGGGGGTAATACCAAAATCGTAAAATATCAAGAATTTCTCTTCCGATCGGGAGATCTTCAGCATTTACAAACTGCAGCTCGACAAATTTTCTTAGCGCATGTCCACTCTCTGGAAACCTGTCGGCGAGGGGTGGGGGGAGTGTAATACCAAAAGTGTAGAATATGAACAATTTCGTCCGATCGGGAGATTCTTAGCAATTAGCAGCTACAACTCGACACATTATTTGAAGGCATGTGAATGATAAAACTCTCCGGGTCGGAAGAGAAATACTTCATATTTTACACTTTTGGTATTAACCCCCCCCCCAACAGGTTTGCTGAGTAGGCACGTGCCCTCAAATAATCTGTCTAGTTGTAGCTTGTAAATGCTGAAAATCTCCCGATCGGACGAGAAATTCTCCATATTTTTCACTTTTAGTATTACTCCCCCCCCCCACAGGTTTCCTGAGGCAGCAGATACCCTCAGATAATTCGACGAGTTGTAGCTTGTAAACGCTGGAAATCTCCCAATCGGACCAGAAATTCTTTATAATTTAGGTTTTAAGCAACCCCCCCCCCCCACCCCGCTCCCCCGACAAGTTTCCTGGGTTGCACATACTCGCAGAGAATTTGTTTAGTTGTAGTTTCTAGAAAAATACCGTAAATAAGAAAATACGAAATTACGGACATTTTATGTGTGTCAGATAACCAATCTCGGGGAGACGTAGCCACGGAGCAGCCCAGAACGCAATTTTTATACGGCACCTTAAAATTTTTGTGGCCAGTTCTCCGCTTAGTCTTAGCTCCGAAAATCATGGAAATGTCTAAATTTCTTACTGAAAATGAAATATTAAAAAAAAAAATTATGAACAATAGTTGCTGAAGTAGTGGGGAATATAGCCACACAAAATTTGTTTATGCAGAACAATTTTATGGCACTGAAATTGCAATGTGTCCAGTTCTACGTACCCGCTATATGATAACACAAAATGGCACCACATTTTTAATTTTTTGGTCCCTACAAAATACATACACAACTTCTGCTGTGAGAATCGCAGTTCATTTGGGTGTTTAAGTCGTAAGGAGTTGTTGATCCAAAGTGCATGTTGTTCGCAAATATAACAAACAGATGTCAGGACTACAGAGATATTGGTGTATAGCAGTTGGCTTGAAGATAACGGTGAATCATTAGTATGTTTTTAAATAAATGTTGCATAAGACTACCACTGCTTTCACCCCAACACCATACAACCTCTACAGTCCATCAGTTCAAATCGAACTTTCCTCTCGTATTTGTAAGGTCTGCATTAATAATTATTAATAATTTTTTAAGTGCCAAAATCTGTTTTTAAGATTACAAAGAGAACAATTAATTGCTGTTATTTTCATTAGTTTGAGTTGGAATTTGTGTGAGATGTAACATTCAATTCTGTGAATTTTTTTCATCAGTAAACATGAATGAAATAAAAAAAATAACCTATAAAACTAATGTAATGGATTTACAATTCCGTGGAGAAATAAAATGTTGAGCACTTCATTCTTGGTGTAGATCACCAAAATCTAATGTAATGCTTTTTTCAAAAAACTTAGTTTAAAATGGGTGTTTTTGAGATTTTCAAAAATCAAAATTTTGAAAATTGGTCAGTTTTTTACTTCATAGTATATGCTGTAATGTCAAGTTAAAGCACTTTTTAAAAGAGCTTATTAGAGCCCTAGATGATCTCTGACTAAGGGTCACAGGTTTATGGGTATTTTTGTATACCAAAAAAGCCTTTTGCCTTCTCCAACTTGTTTGTATGTAGATGAAGTGTTAACAGATATCAGACAGTAAGCTCACAGTTCTAGATTTTTGTTCAACACCATGGACAAACTGGTTTTTGAGATTTTCAGTGCTGGGTCATTATCTTTTGTATCTAAATCTCTTGTGTCATTATCTTATGTATCTAAGTTCTGATTACAAGCCCTGATTTTAACAACTGTTAGGGTTTGAACCAAATGAGTCTGCTGGACCTCTTTCTGATACCTATAATGCCAAGTTTCTCATGTCTCTCAGTGATTCGATAAACAAATATGTGGTCAACACCAAGTGGGTTTACTAACTTGTGCGTTGCAATAACTAACAAATGGTTTCCTTCCTTGGACCACTAAGTTTTGCTCCACATTCAGCTGTGTTTCAGACATCATGGGAACTAGATTGCGCTGTTAGGTCTGTTGCGATGTTGCAACAGTGCAAAATTAAGAGTTGAAATTTGTGACAGACCTTATGGTAAGACTAGATACTTATGTGATATTGCTTATCAAACTGATAGTTTAGTGTTTATTCTAATTTATTCATCTTTTTTTAATGGAATTGAAAATAAATGAGTATTTTGCTTGTGGTCTTTATAAAATTCCATTTGGGTGTACTTGAGAATTTTTATGGAATTTAGGCATGTAGCTAAGCAACTCTTTAAGTAAAATGTCCAGGCTGAAATCTTGAAAGTTTGTATTAATATGTGTAATTCATTCATAATCGTCTTGCTTAAAAATACTTTTGACTATTTCAGAGATGGCTACCAACATGAATCGTGGATATCCAGGCCCCCTCAGGCCCAAGTGTCTGGTACTCCAGTGGCTCCAGCTGGTCCTACTCCAGTTCCTGTTCCTCCTCCTGCACCAGCTCCAAAGGCTCCTACTCAACCTTCCCCTCTCCCTCCAACTGCAGCACCTCCTCCTGTCCCACCCATGGGAGCTGTTCCACCTCCTGTTCCTGGTATGCGGCCACCTGACAGAAACCCCATGCAAATGCCACATCCTACACCACCATCTGGAAGGCAGTATGGTGGTCCTACAGGAGTTTATCAGGTTATTTATTATGCTATAATTATCCATATATAAATCAGGTATGTTACGAATAATTTCAAGGAACTCTGCGTATGATTTTATAGGATCGTTCCACGTCTGTTCTTCCAAAGCATGACACCCACCCAGCTCCAATTTTGATGAAAACTGGTACTGTGACCATTGCTTATGAGACACACATTTGTGACTATTTTGCTATTCAAGCAGCAGTCTTAAAAATGTTTTTAAATTTCAAATATCTGTATTTAACTTTCTACTGCATACTTTATGGCAATAATTTCTCAGATTCTTTCTTAAAAAATTTCATTATTTAGAATATTATTGTTTGAGATAATATTAAAAAAATAGGAATATGTAATGCACATTTATTAACAGACTAATAATTAATGCTTACATGTAATAAGCAGGGGTCAAAAAATGCGATCACCTGATCGCCCATGGAGACCAAAAATCTTCCGTGCCGTCGCAGAAAACGTCACTGAAAAATATGTACTGTATTTTTCGTCATACAATCAGCGGATTATCTGCTTTTAGAGTTAAAAAATTTTGGTTCTGCGGATTATACGCTGATGCAGATAAATGCTGATTAAAAAAAAAAAAAACTAAAACCCTTTGAAAAATTTTACGGCCCTTTGATTTAAAAAAGTTCACAGGGTAATTGTGCTGGAGAGGGGGTGTAATTGTAAAAGGAACTCTTGAAAAAAAATTCTCAGTTCAGGAGCTTGTACAGAGCGAAGAGGAGGGGGAAGGGTTGTAATAATGAAAGATTGGGAAAGTTGTAGGGAGGGATGGCGGGAGTCATTTTGTCTTTGTATTGTTAAGAAAGACAAAATGCTAACTGTGTGCATCCATACATGAGATTCTTCTGCGGAATTCCGCTTTTTTTGTCATAATTTGGGTCATACTCGAGATCAATGCAAAACTAAAGAGAATTTTTTGGGGGGGGGGGTATTAATCGGGGATGCCGTATTTTCGGCGTAGTATGGTTTTTGTTCTTTCAAAACTTACAAATACCGAAGCTAAACAGAGTAAAGATTCCCTCCATAATCGCAATTTCTTTTATTCGTGATGTTCCCCTGTCCAGTATTGTTGTTAAATATAGTTTTATTCCATAAATATTTTATTTCAGCTTGAAAATTTGGAGGGAAATTTTCCGAAAACAGAAGTTAGACGGCGCGAAAATTTCCCTGTAATCTCTAGGCATGAGATTCTTCCTAGAATTAGAGGAATTCAGCCATTTCCATCATAATTTCTGTGGTTCTCGAGATAGATGCATAACTGAACAAAAAATTTTGAGGGATTGGTGGGTGTCGTTTTCCATCTAAAGACAGAATTCCAGCTTTCAAAGCTTTTGCAAATGGAAGTTGGACAGAGTGAAGATTTCTCCTGTAATCGTAATTTTTTTTCGTGCGATGTTCCTTCTATCCAGTATTGTTGTTGTTAAGTATTATTTTAGTCCATAAATATTTGTATTTGAGCTTGAAAATGGATTAAAAATTTCGGAAAACGATAGTCGGAAGAGGAGCATACTTTGCCCGTAATTGTATCCCCCCCCCCCACACACACACACACACTATGTTTCTCTGTCCCAACATTGCAGTGGACTTAAGTGTTCAGTGGAGTGTATTGTTGCTGTTTGGTACTCCGAGTTCCACGTTATTCAGTACACTCTGACCAATATGAGTGCAACAGGCAGTAGGAGTAAGAAAGCAAAAACTTATCACTATCACAGTGAATGGGAGGAAGAGTTTTTATTTATGATTAAAGATAAGTGTGTTCATACCTGCCAGGTTTTACGATTTGCCCGTAAAATTTACGGAAATGTGACTTGTTTTACTGGCAGAATGTTAATTTTACAGATTTTGTGATTCTTAGAGATTTTTTTCTTTTTCTGATGATTTTGCACCCACTATTAAAACTTTTTTTATTTAACTTAATCAATTCAAAGTAAACCGCTGATGTAAGTTACGAATAACTTTTCAGTTACATGTGTTTATGTGGGAACATTTGCAGCAGTTTTCCCATGTTTTAGGTTTATTGTTTTGCATTGTTTCAACATTAAAACTTGTGCTGCGCATTAAATTTACTGCACCAACCAACTGGGCTTGTTTAACCTTGGGCTTGGCTCTCTCTCTCACTGTTTTCCCCCTCCTCCTTTTCAGATAATGCATTCTTCGTCCCTCAGGTGGCAACTTCTCAGTAGGCAAACGTGGAGTGTGTCTTATTACTCCCAGTTCGAAATGCTATCTCGGAACGTAGTTATTGTAGAAAAAAATTCCGACAGATTTGAAATCTGTGGAATTTTTAAGCCCAGATCGATACCCAACATGACAAAATTAAGCAGGAGCTGCCAGTTTTGTGAAATTAAAAATGCATTGAGGCATGATTTCATAACTTCTTCTTTGGCAATAAATTTGACTTAACAAAAGAATGCTACTATAAGAGGAAGTTAAAAAAAAAAAAAGGTAACTCTAATGTTTATTTGAGCCAGTGCTTCTCCAGCAACGATTTATTTTGCTGGTCCGTTAGTAAGTTTTGAACGCTTTCCAACCGTGCTTTTTTGTTTATCGCTCGATAGCGTGCAAAAAAATGTCTTGGCTTGATTCAGCGAAATTAATATGTTGGGGTACTATTTTTTCCACTGAAAATTGCATCTCTTTAAGCTGTTACTGTTTTACTATAGCAGTTTTACTTGCATTTTTTTTTCAGGTGTCAATAAATTTAAAATTAGGGGCTGTCCATAAAGTACGTCCATGATTTTTTACTATTTTTAGATCCCCCCCCCCTCCATGTCACATATTGTCAAATTGTTGACACCCCCCCCTAAAAAGTATGTCTTAATTCCCGTCACCCCATTTATTTTTGACAACTACTTTCAGAAGTCCGTTAAGAAACGGAAAGAAAACATGTAATCGTTTTCAAAAGGGAATCTTCCATATATTTACACTTTTTCTTCAGAAAATATTGATTATTTAGGTATTAATTTATTTCCAAATGCTACCCGAACTTTGTCATTCTGAAATAAAGATCTACAAATGAACACTCACATTCAAGGTTGCAACACTCCCGATCTTACCATCTACTAAACATGATAGATTTGGTAGTACAAATAAGAGAACTTAATATTAATATTCTGATTTAGGTAAAGATCATCAGAAATCTGAAATGTTTCATACCTTTTTTTAACTATTAAAAGAAAAAAAGAGAAAACAAAACAAAGAAATGCCATCCACTATATTTTTGCCGCTGGACGTCTGAATTACTAAGCCTCCCCCTATTACATTTGGTCTGGTTGTCAAGAACCCCTCCCCGCTGTCACCTTTGGTCCGGTTGTCAGGAACCCCCTCCCCCTGTAATTTTGGACGTACTTTATGGACGACCCCTTAGTGATTTACTATGAGCAGCAATATGAGGGGGGGGGTAAGTGTGGTATCAAACATTCTGTGGTGCGTATTCTGCAGAATTCCCGTGTGTTACAAAATCTTCAAACAATGAAAAATATGCATTAAAAAAACGCAAACTATCAAGCATTCGGTGATGCGTATTCTGCAGAATTCCTGTGTATTGCAAAATCTTCAAACAATGAAAAATACACATTTTGCACTATGTGCTGATGTAATTTCAGGGTTTCGTGTGGTGGAAGGAATGATATTGCTAATCATATTTCTAGTGCCAAGCATAAATCTAATGTTGACTGCATGGAGAAAAAGAAATTAACTTCCTTTGTTAAAAGTTATAATAAACTGGATGCGATTCGGGCAAATTGTTTGTTCACTTCGTTTTTAGTTGAGCATAATTTACCAATTAGTGTCCCTCAGTCACTGATTTATTTCATTTTTTTTATATGAGTCTCATCGTCCATCTTTCCATAAAATAATCCTAGCATGAAAATGGTTCGTTTTTTGAAAACATTTTAATTTGTTTCGTGATGTTGTGGGTTACGATCCTATTGGATTCGGGGGTCAAAGGGTGGAACATCCTTCCCTTTAGATGCAAACTTCCATAAAAATAAATTTTTATCTCTTTTAGATCATAGTAATGAGAAATTATGTATAGATTCTATTTTAATCGAAATAAATGTGCCGATAAATTCAAACATCTGTAGTCATTTCTATTAAAAGTTGATACTTGATTTAGGTAACATATAGTTTTTTAGTCGATATGTTCAGTGCATTTAATCAATATGCGCAATAAGTAATTTAATTGAATATATCGATAGTATTGTTTTAAATGCATTTTCTATGCTTCCAATATAAGTAATTATTTCGTTTTGTGGTGTTTATTATGATGTCCTTGCCAGGCGTCCTTTTCCCTTATGAATTTTGTCAGTTAATTTATTAGTCGACCACCAATGTGTGCTAAGATCGAAAGTAGCCCCAGGACCCAAAAGTTCGGCCATCCCTGATATTTTGTATAGTTTAATAACCTGACTATGTGGCATTAACGTTTAGGTGCATAATTGGTACTAACATACCATCTCAAATTCAGTTTGACATTTTTTGTTATGTCTGATATCGTGTCAAGCCGAAAATTATAAATATTGACGAAATCTTGATCAACTCCTAAAACATTCTAGTTAAGTTAGGTACTTAACTGCTTATACATGACTCACACTACTTCGTTACAGGAGATTTGGCTTATTTTGGTTATTCACTTTTTAAGCTAAATGTTCTAATCCTGTGTAAAAGTTTCCTTTAAAATTGGATGTTTTTATGAACTAATGCTTGTAACTTGATAATAGTTGCTGATTAGTTATTGAAATTGTGCTCATCAAAAGGTTTAGATAAAAAAAAATTGTACAGCTTACGAGTGGTGGATCCAGCATATTGAATGAATGCACAGCGGAAAGAACAAAGCAGAAAATCGCAAAGAAATTACTGCAATGTTAAATAGTAAATCACTTTAAAATTAAAGGTTTTGAGAAAGTTTGAAGGCAATGTTATGGGAAAATGGAATAATGGCAAAATTCTTTTGCAATGGTGGACGCATCACAGGAGTTAACGTAGAGAAAGGCTTCGGTTTCCGGAATTTTGTTAGAGCCTTGTTTGTAATGGAAGGGTTGTATTCTTGCTGTACAGCTACACGTTTAAGGAAATAAAGTTCTTTTTCCAAACTGTCTTTATTCGAACATATATGTATCGCACGATATGCACAACTGTAAAAAAGCTGAGATTTTGTGCCAATGGCGATTGGACTTGGCATGTAGAGGTGAGAAAGCAGCGAAGGCTTCCAATAAATTGTAGTTGTGAGAGATTCATTTGAACGAGTAACCACAACGTCAAGAAATGGTAGGCGTCCATTATTTTCAGTTTCGCAGCTGAATTGAATGTGAGGATCAATGGAATTTATACATAACATAACATATCACTAAGCTGTTCTCTTGAGATTCAGAGGTTAGCTCCAAAAAGAGATACAAACCACCAGATAATTTTTATTTACTGTTGCCGTATCAAACTTCTCCATTTATAGTAATCTTGACATACAACTTGGGCTTCACTGACATCGTCCATCTCATGCCGTACACAAGATCTTCTATTCTTCATTCTCATAATCTTTTCTACATGCAGACACTCCTGAATGTGATCCTCCCATGACTTCCTTGGCCTTCCTCTGCCTTTCTTTCCTGCCACTTGGGCTAAAAGATTTTCTTAGTAAGCATCTCATCACTCATTCTTTTAAGCATGGCCAAACCACCGAAGCATATTAGTCTCCACCTTGCGAACAACATTTTGCTTCGCATTACACAACTGCAACACATCTTCATTCCTCACACAATTAGAATGTGTCTTGCCACAAACCCCGTAAGTAGCGCATTTCTCCAACACACAAACAACTCCTATGTTTCTTCTGCAGTACCCAGGTTTCATTGCCATACATCAGAGTAAGAACAATTATACTCTCATACACAGCCATGTGGGACTCTCTTGAGAACCCATCATTCCTGTGAAAACCTCCCAAAGCAGCCATGACTTTCATTGAAGAATTCACTCGCCTACTAATTTCACCATCCAATTTGTTCTCTCTATCAAACATGCTTCCTAAATACACGAACTCACTCACCTGGTCAATCACTGTGCCATTTAGACTTATATTACATTCAGTACTACTAGTTCCTCTCTCAGAAACCATAACTTTGGTTTTTCCTTTATTTATACTCAGTTTGGATTTCATGCAAACTTCGTACATCTGGGACAACGTACTCTGTAACTCACTTTTGCTCTCTGCCAACAGGACAGTGTCATCAGCATACAGCAATTTGCACACACGGATATCACCAAGACATAAACCTGTATTGTCTATTTTGGTATCACGCATGCATGCATCCATAAATATATCAAACATCCATGGTGGCATTACACAACCTTGTCTGACTCCTGCACCAATACAGAACCATTTTGATAAAACACCATTCACTCGTACACAAGCTCTACTGCAATTTACAAGTTTGACTAATTCTGGAATTTCAGAATATTTTTCTTTCCATAGAATGAAAGTATAGTTTACATATCTTATGCATAAGTCAAATTTCACGAGTTTGAAAAGTTTTTCTTCAAATTGACGCATGTAGATTTCACATAATACAGGTGACAGTGGGCTGCCCATGACTAGACCTTCCGTCTGTTCATAAAACGTTCCACGAAAAGTAAAACTTTTGTTTTATGCAAATGTCCACTAATCTCGTTATTTCCTCTACTTCAGGTTGGCTGTAATGATGCTCTATTTAAGACTTGCTTTTAGGAATTCCAGAGCTCCTTTTAGGGGAACATTGGTGAACATAGATACCACATTAAAAGATAGCATAAGTTGATCTATGCGGGGCTGTAGTTTGAGTCGATTGATAAACTCAATAGAATTTTTCTCAGATGTTTTGTTTGAAGTCGCCAAGGTTGATAATTTTGAAGACAAGAACTTGGATAACATGCTGCTGTGCCGATATTACTTACTACAGGCCGGAAAGGAATGCCAGATTTATGTGTTTTAGGGAGAGCATAGAATCGCACACAATGGGCGTATGAAAGCTTATGTTTGTTTTTTATGTTTTGGCTCAGTTTCCGAGTTTTTGATCAATTTCTGTATTTTTTTTAATTGTTTATCTGAAGGATCATTCTTTATTTCTTTGTAAGGTCCATCCGAAATAAGATTTTTGACTTCGTTATATGGTGTTATGTGGTATCTATGGTCACCAATGTTCCACTAAAAGGAGTGCTGGAATCCTTTAAAGCAAGTCTTATAGAGCATCATTACAGCCAAGACTCGAAAAATGATAGTTCAGCATGAGAAGCAACATGACTCTACTTTTAAAGCAAGTACCTTTTCTTTTGAGCCATGTCTGTTAACTCGAGGGGATTTAAGCAACCTTGTTTGGGATTTGAATTTGTCCAAAACACAGGCTGAACTTTCGGGGTCTAGGCTGAAAGGTTGGAATCTACTTCAACAAGACATTAAAGTGTTTTTTTTTTTTTTAATTTTTTGTAACCTGCAGGATGAGTTTAAATTTTTTTATTCTCAAGAAAATGGTTTAGTTTATTGTAGCAATATTTGCTCTGTGATTAATGCTTTTGGTCATGAATATAAACAGGGTGAAAGAGTTCCGCCTTTATGGAAGTCATCTGGGGAGTTCCTGAGATTGAGAAAAAAATAGCTGTTTATAAGAAAAGTAGCTCATATGTTGTATATATGTCCATAGGTATCAGGCATCTAGAACTTGTGCCTGCATCATGTAAATTTTTTTGTCTGTAAACTATCTAATTATTCAAATCTAGAAAATAAAATAAATTAGATGATCAATATAAATATGAGATTGGCATTATTGGTTTGGTGTAAGCACATTGACTAAAATAAAATTCTTATTCATTCCTGAAGAAACTGAAAATTTAATTATTTTTGCCTATTCCTGTGTGGGGAAAGTTCAGCCTTTTTCTTCCATGACCACTTTCATGCCTGTATAAAACAGAGTGGCAACTGTTCATTGACTCCTCTAAAACTAGTTTGAAAGGTGTCCTCTTGTACAATGGAAACAAATTTTCTCCTGTGCTGCTAATATGAAAGAATCTTACGAAAATATGAAATTCAGTATGACAATTACAATTAGAGCATCTGTGCCAATCTAAAAGTCATTGCACTGTTGCTTGATTTGCAGCTTGGCTATACTAATAATGTTGCATATCCCCCACTGGTCAACCCTGAAAATATTTTTTTTACTGCCACTTCAAATAAAATTAGAGCTTTTTAAAAAGTTTATTAAAGCCATAGATAAAAATGGTGGTGGGTTTACTTATTTGAAGAAAAAGTTTCCTCAAATAAGCAATGCTAAAATTAAAGGTGTTTTTGTGGGCCCTCAAGTAAGAGCTTTGATTCAAGATGGAAAATTCGAAGATCTATTAAGCTAAATGGAAGAAACAGCATGGAGATCATTCAAAAGTGGTACAGAAAAGTTTTTAGAAAATTTTAAAGGACAGAACTACCATGACATTGTGGGTGAACTCTTAGATTCGTTCAAAGCTATGAATGTAGTACTTGTGTGCTCCTTAAAATTAATTTCTTGGACACCCACTTGGATTTCTTCCCTGAGAAATCTTGGTACCATCAGCGACTAACATGGTGAGCAATTTCACCAAGACCTCTTAATCATGGAAATGAGATACCGGGGAAAGTGGAGTTCTAGCATGCCTGGTGTCTATTGTTGACACAAGGATGTTCCAGATGTTGAATACAGAAGAAAATCAACTGTCACTTTTTTGGGTAATATGAATAGTGTTATAAATGTACATAAACATAAAAATTTTTTTTCAGATTTAACCTGTGTGTAACTAAAATTCCCTGCGTGATAGAGAAAAACTAGTAATATATTTGAATTCAGCATAAAAAGTTCTATTCAGATCAGACAGTTTTTCTTGTGTGCCAAAAGTTTAGTTTAATTTTGTAAACCCGTGTTATTTGTATTTCAGCCACAGCCACAGAGGGCAAGTTATCCATCTGGGCCAATGCAAGGTAATCCACCCCCACCTCCTCAGGCTATGCATCCGCGAGCACAAGGTATGGGACCACCTTCTGGTTCATATCCATCTGGCCGAATGGCACCCCAAGGGCCAATGAGCTCCATGGGCATGGAATCTTCACGCAAGCGCCCTACATCTGATCGTCGTACAGATGGCCCATCACAGGTTCCACCAACAAACAAAGGGTTTGTATATTACTTGTATTTTTATTTTATGAAATTGTTCGACCATCTTGCTGGGAATGGAGATTATCCATTCCAAACAAAACTATCTAACAATTTTAGAAAGAGAATTTCTTGTTTCCTGATGCAGGAAGAAATGAGGAACAGAAGAAAAAGAGATAGAAGTGATAAGCTGAGTAAAATGAATCAAACATTGATTCTCAGCTTTAACAGCAAAGCAGAAATTGTCAAATTGTTAATTCTGTATTTATCTGCATATATTGCTGCATCAAAACAATTATCATGGAGCTTTGAATTTTATCAAAATTCTAAATGAATCATTTCTTACTCTACATATATTTTTTTAAATGTATATACAGTGTAACTTGGAGAATTCAAAGCTGAAGGGACCACAAAAATAATTCGAATTATCGACAAATTCGAATTAGGCAAGTTTGAATATGGGCAGATTCAAGTACTGTAAAAAACAACATATGTATTCATATTATACAAAAAAAAAGTACAGTACAGTAAATTTACATATTTTTTGTAAAAAAAAACGTGAAATTTTGGCCTGCTTCTTAGAATTTATGTTATGGGTAAGAGTAAATTCCTCAAGTTTATCAACTGAATGAAATAGAGAGTCACTTACATTCTGCTGTCCCTCAACAAACTTCGTTAACTGTTGGAGGTGAACCAAGGCCTCTACTGAATTTGGAAGGTGCTCTTCAGGAAATTCTGGCTGTTCCAGTTCTTCATCTGAAGATACACAGCAGGTCTTCTTATTCATAACATCAGCCAAAATCTCATCATCTGTGAGCTCACCACAAACAGCTAAATTGTCATCAGCTCTCACAAAAGCCTCGTACGGTACATCACTGCCTACGTCTTCCCAGTACTCCACAGTGGGTATGATTTCACCATCATTACCTTGATGTAGTTGAGACTCATCTTCGGGGTGCTGGAAGCCTGCTTTTCCGAAGCAGTTGGCTATAACTTCAGGTTTGACTTGTTGCTTCATCCAGAACTCGGAACGTCATCCAGAACAGTACGTACCAATTTTAAAAGGTAATTGTTGAAAATACGAAAATGGGGTTTTCTTCAAATTAAATAAAAAAAAGTTTGAATTAAAGGTTTTTTTAACATTATTTATATAGAAAATTGAAGGAACCAAATGAAAAATTCGAATTAACCAAGAATTCAAGTTAAAAACGTTCGAATTAGACAAGTTACACTGTAATACATTTCAAGGTATGTTATATTTAACTTGTTGCAAGGTCAGGTGATGAGTAACATAACATAGCCTGTCCTTGACAATTATCAACCCCACCTTCTCATGGTGCATCCTGTTCCCACTAAAGGGGCTCTGATGACCGACACATAGCGCTATAACTGTACTACTAATATTAGAGGAAATGCTATCCCACCCTCACCAACCCGCTTGGCTATCGTTTTGAGTTATGCCCCCACCCAGACTTGGAAACTGATATTTAACTCACCTTCATATTTTGCTGATGACATAATCATTTTTGCTACTACCCCTTCAGAGCTGCAGAATATGATCCAAGAACTCGCTGACGAGAGAAAAGAAGTGGGACTAAAAATTAACTTTCAGAAGACAAAATTGATGTACAATGCTTTTACAAGAAAGGAACATTTACCTTGGACAGCAGATAACAAGCGAGGGTCACATTGACAAGGAAATTAATGGCCGTATTAAACTTGCCTGGAGAGCTTTTGGAAGAAACAGTACGATTTTCAAGAGCAATATGCCTTTGTCTTAACAGGAAAGTGTTTAATCAATGCATCCTTCCAGTTCTTATGTATGAAGCAGAGACATGGACCTTAACTAAAAAAGACATACAAATGCTGTAGACAACTGAAGGAAGCCTGGAGAAATGCATACTTGGTGTAACCAGGAAAGATAAGAAGAGGAACTTGTGGATAAGGAAAATGACAAGAGTGAAAAACATCATGATGAGAGTAAAATCCCTGAAATGGCAATGGGCTGGACATGTTGCCAGAATAACAGACCACAGATGGACAAGTGAAATTTTAGACTGGATTCCAAGGGACAGAAAAAGACCCAGAAGAAGACCACATGGGAGATGGATGGACGAAATTCGAAAGCATGCCAGAGTAACATAGAGGAGAGGCTCAAAACAGACAGTTGTGGAAGAAACTTGGGGAGACCTTCATCCAGCAGTAGATTGATAATGGCTGATGATGATGATGATTCAACATTACAATGAAAAGTAAGTTTAATTCTAAAGTATATAGAAAGGACTTCATTTTGCAGGCTAATAAGAAGTTAGTGTAGATGTTACATAGTTTCTAAGTTAATAATTGGTATGAACAATGCAAATATCCCATTTTGCATGAATTCTGCATATTGAATTATACAGATACTTGTTTGAGCATTGCAGTTAACAGGGTAGAACTGTCTTCTGCATTCTTTCTACATTTTCTTTGGGATTACAAGAAAACTGTTGAGTTTCATGATTAAAATTAACCCAAAAATAGTGAAATATCTCCCAAACACCTGCATAAGATGTACATACTTAATTAATGGTGTAATTTACATGGTAGGACAAAAGTGAAGAAATTGGGCAAATCCATGTCATAAGTGTTTTCCACATTTGATTTTGACTTTGTTTTTTTTATCACCTGTGATGTCATCAGCAATTAATCTACTAATTTTTATGCTCAAAGACTTGTACTTAAGCTTAGGGTATAATATTCAAAAGCAGTAACAAAAGAAAAAGTAAGATGAAAATTAAGTTCACTAAGTTGCAAAAAAATGTGTTTGCAGTGGTCAGGGAAATTAAGCATTACAGGTCAGGGAAATTGACTTGTTTTCGGTACAAAACCTGGAGAATGAGTGAAGAGTTTTTACACTGATTATTGACATCACTGCCTCATGTGGGATATATCTGCTTGTGGAGGCTCACTAGTGGAACCATTGCTTCGATGCACCTGGTACCTATGACATTGAAATGCTAATAACTTGTTCTGCATTGCTTAATGAACATATACAACAGGTGTTATGGCTCTAGCCCATTTCTTTCTTGCTGAGGCAGAGAACTTATCGACATCCCCTAGTATAACAGAACTCGTACAGTTACTGACACAGAGTGTTTTTTATTTTAAAATTTTAAATTCATGGAGTGTATGCATGTTTTTGAAATATTAAGCTTTGAAATTAATGTTTTTTTTTTTTGTCGCCCAACCAGGTGGTGCAGTGGTCTAAGCACTGGCTTATAACCATTCGTCCAAGATGGGTCCAGGTTCAAATCCTGGTGCGGCATGAATGTTGTGTTTGTCTTACAGTACTGGCTCTCTCCCTTCCCTGCTGCCACTGACCCTAAATTAGGAATCAGTGACTGCTCATAGCCCATTGAGTTGCTCACGATGGTCGCTAAACCTTCAATAAAAAAGAATGGTTCTTTTGCTGTTATACAGGGTGATTCAAAAGTCCCCGAACTCTAAATTCAAATATTTCTACCATGAATATAGTGATGTATAACTATCTTTAGATATTGTTATATTGACACTCATACTTACAGGTAATGAAAACCACTTTACAATAGATGCTGGAATTGCCCACCATTCTGTTGAAGACACAAATTCACCCGACGACACATGTTGGTGGACACTGCTTTCAGTGTGTTGACTCGTATGTCCCTCACGGCTGTAATGATGTTGTTCCGCAGGTCCTGTACCATCTTAGGGTTGTTGTGGTAAACTGTGTCTTTCAGATAGCCCCACAAATAAAAGTCTGGTAAACGACGCGACCAAAGTTGTTTCGAGATTAATCGATCGTAGAACTCACGGAGCATCTCCATTGTGTCATTTTATGTGTGGCACGTTGCTCCATCTTGTTGAAACCAACAGTAACGTTCATGTTCTTCCAGCATTGCTACAAATTGATGGATGATGTCTGCATACACAGCGGAATTTACAGTTGTGTCGGAAAAAAATGGCTCTACAATTTGCCGTCTAGACATGGCGCACCACACTCCCAACTTTCTGACAGTGAAGTCCAACCTCATGCAATGTGTGTGGATTCTCCACAGCCCACATGCAAGTGTTTTGGTTATTTAGTTATTGACATATCCATTCAAATGAAACCATGCCTCGTCACTGAAAAAAGTGTTGTTAAGCTGGTTAGTCACATTGTTGCGCGCGAAACTCTTAAACCATTGGCAGTAGGCAATGCGCTTTTCCGAGTCCAAGGGATGTAGCTCTTGCACTACTCGAATTCTGTATGGCCATAGCTTTAGACGTTTGTAGCTCTCTGGCAGGCTGAATACGATGCCCCTAACTCTTAAGACAGCCGCCTAAGTGACTTCCGGGGAGAGCGCTGCAGGGAAGTGTGAATTTTCTCCAGAAACGTGCTCGTCACCATGGAAGGATGGCCGCTTTTAGGTTTATCCTGAACACTGCCTGTCTCGCGAAACCGGTTCACAAGGTCATACACAGTTGCTTTCCCTGGTATAGGAGCATCAGGAAACTTCCTTTGAAAGAGCTGGATGCAGTGTTGGTACAATTTTTCCGGAAAATAAATTTCTAACAAAGCAACTCTGTTCTTGCGTGAGACTCATGGCTGACTGCTTGTCACATAGCACAACTCGTTCCCCAAGGTCACACACAACAGCCACAAGCAGCAATACTCGGGTACCTTTTATGGTTTTACAGCAAATGTGTTTGAAAACATAGAGTTTGGGGACTTTTGAATCACCCTGTACTAATTTGATGAAATTTAATTATGTAGAGAGACATGAGCCGCCATGTGACCCGATGAAGTAGTCAACCCATTTTTGCTCTTCGTCACATGTCCCAAACCGTATAGCAGACAAACCATGTTGCATAGATAGAAACAATTGATAGTCTGAAGGGGCTATGTCAGGACTATACTCCAGGTGCTCCAAAACCACCCAACGAAGTATCAGTAATGTTTCCTTGACCGATTTTGCAACGTGCAGCCTAGCATTGTCATGCAGTAGTTTCAAGGGCGCAATCCTTTGCGTGTGAATGGACGTTTCCAACAGATTTCCTGGTTCAATCGCAGCAATTGTTGCTTGTAGTGATCAGTAGTAAGTTTGACCCTGTTCCAATAGTTCATAATAGAGCACACCTTTCATATCTCACCGGATGCACAGCAGAACTTTCTTGGAGTGAATATAGCGTTTTGGTGTCGAAGTCATTGCTTTACCAGGGCCTACCCAGTGTTTTTTGTGTTTGAGATTGTTGTACCATATCCACTTTTCATCACTCGTAATGATTTTCCCACAGGAAAGACTTTGTGTTTATTCAACAGATTCAAGCACTTCATGGCACGCTCATCCTTGTTACTCTGGCTTAGGTCATGTGGCGCCCATTTTTCTTCCTTCTAAATCTTTCCCATTGAGCTTAAACAAGTGGAAATGGGTTGTTGAGCTATCCTCAGTTTATAATTCAAGACTACATGCTTGTGATATTGATTAAGAATAAATTATCAGCGTTTATTCACAATTAAAAGCTTTATTAGCATCGACTATAGTTTCGCAGAGCTTCTGATGAAGTCGAGCCAGAAGCTCTGCGAAACTATAGTCGATGCTAATAAAGCTTTTAATTGTGAATAAACGTTGATAATTTATTCTTTATCCCCAGTTGTGTTAGCTACTTCTTTTTGTGTTTGAGATGAATCTTCATCCAGCAATGTTTGCAGTTCCACATGTGCAACCATCTACGAGGTGCCACTACATTCTCAATCGCGAACATCAAAATCACCTGCTTTAAATTATCTAAACCAAAACTCACATGTGCTTTTCGATGCAATATTCTCCCCCAGAACAGATTGATGCACATGTTTTTGCAGCACTTTTTCCTTGATGGAATTTGTAACAAATGCATTGTCGAATAAATGCAGTATTGCTTGCCATCTTTCACCTACCGATGTGCAACTGCATTTGACTGTTGGGCAAACTTCTGTGTCACATTATATACTCTGGACCAGTTGCGTTCACATGACAACAATGTGGGGGGAATGTTGGATATGTAAATTAGCAGTATGTGTCTTACAAATAGTGCTTTAAAACTTATTTGCACACCTAATATATGTGTGTATATATATATATGTATAGTATTTGGTTATTGGTTGTCTTTCTATTATTTTTGTTTCTCTTGTTCAAAATTTTGCTTTGTTTTGCACTATATATATATATAGATAGATAGATAGATAGATAGAGAGAGAGAGAGAGAGAGAGAGAGAGAGAGAGAGAGAGAGAGAGAGAGAGAGAGAGAGAGAGCATGAATGTTGAAGAGTGTATGTATCTATTGTATGTGTGTACATAAATAGTTTACCTACGTAAGTTGGTGAGCCTTTTTCTTTTGTTATAAATGTCTTCATGTGCTGTTGCAATGTGTCGAAATACACACAGAAACCGAAAAGAACAAAATATTTATTGTGCTTCATGCTTTTCCTCGGACCAATCCAATGCTCATAAAAGAATGGATGAACAATGTTAAGTATGTCAGAATTTGTAGCGAACATTTTCATTGTGATTACAAAGATGATATGAAAAATTGATTACTTGGATTGCCTATGCGAATGATACTCAAATCTGATGCTGTTCCCAGTATAAATTTACCTTCTTTAATTTCTAAAGAAACAACACCAAGGACCCAGAGACATAGGAGAAGAAAAAATGTTTGAAGTGCTTTGGAATAATTGAGTGAATTGGGCCCGAAGGAAATTAATCAGGATACTGAAGGTGAAACGGATGCTGGTACGAACTGTGGCATCAGTAGCAACGTAGAGATGACAGAATGCCCTAACTGTGAGTATCACAAAATTTGTAATAATGATTTAATGAAAAAAAATGTCAACACTGGAGAAATCTCCAAACTACAATCCAGGAAAAATATAGAAATCACAAAGTTTCTGTTCAGCGATTGAAGAGATGGGCCATGTCTAGGAGATCTCTATCTCAAATTCAGCAATTAAGAAGCCAAATAAAAATACTTCAGAAAAGAAAACGCAAATTAGAAAAATTGAAGAAATGGGTCAACCACGTTTTCACGAAGACCCAAGTCGATGCTCTTACTTCGAAAATGAAAAGGATAAAATGGATGACAGAAGATATATCTTGATGCATAGTAATTCATGCACTTTCTTCAAAAATGTATGATTTCTGGAAAGAAAAGATGGGCGTTCCACTTGCAAGTGCTAGCACCCTGAAATGTCGGTGTGCAAAATTTAGATGTAGTCCTGGGATTCAGAGTGATGTTCTTCTGCTTATGAAAAAAAGTTGCAAAAGTTTAAGTTTCTGTGAGAAAATCTGTGTTCTAAGTTTTAATGAAATGCACATAGATTCTAAGTTGTGCTATGACTCTCGAATGAATCAGATACTGGGTCCATTCAGGAAAGTTCATTTCATTTTAATTAGAAGTCTGATTTCTCAATGGAAGCAGCCAATTTTCTTTGATTTTGATATCATCATGACAAAAGAGTTCATTTTTAATATAATTACTCACATACAAACAAGTGGCATGGAAGTTTCTGATTTAGGAAGATGTGGTACTTTGTGGAAGGAACTTGGAATTTCTCCCACTAATTTTTCATTCCCAAACCCCACTGAGCAAACATCAAAAATATAGGTGTTCACAGATTTAGCCCATTATGTCAAATTGCTAAGAAATCACTTCTTGGACAAAGGATTCATACTTCAAAACGGCACCATTTTGACAACTGATGTTATTAAAGAAGTTTTAAACAGATATTCAGGATAATATATATTGTGCCATAAACTGAAACAAAATTTCTTGACTGTAAAAGGAAATGAGCGACAAAGTAACTCCTGCAAAAACATTATTTTCACCAACTACAGTAAAATCAATTATGCCTTTAACAGAAAATAAAAACAGTAGCTGAATTTTTGTAACTAATTGACGGCTTGTTTGACATAATGAATAGTAGCAAGCCATGTCCTCCCTCCAACAAACCTCTGAAGGCTGCATTTGGTGTGGACGCATATTTTGAAAAACAAGTGTCAGTTTTAAATACAGTGAAAGATGTCATTAGCAGATTAAGGGTGCACGGAAAATCTGAAATGCTACCTTTTCAAAAAATAATTCTGATATCCGTAAACTCGCTTATGGGATTGTTTGAGGTCTTAAAAATTCTTGGTGTTAAGTATATATATATATACTGACTTCCTGGTTGACTTAAGATGCACTGGAAAGCCTTTGTAGTCAAATTCAAGGGCTTGGTAGATTTAACGATCACCCTTTGCTGACAGAAGTCATTAGTCGTTTGAAGCAGTTTTTACTTGCAAACAAACTGCCCAAAATCTGAGCGTAAATACACCCACTTCGAAAGAAGATAAACAGCTAGATGTTTACCTAACATCCTAATTATTGGAAAATGCTTTTAGATATGATAAAATACAGGAGGTTCCCAAAATTTCTGTTTCTGTAAACAACTGTGACGATGTGAACTTTCATTATGTTGATGATCTATTTCTTATGGCCTGGGAAGTCGAAGAGCAAACCGCATCAAGCGATCTTTCTGTTCATGAGCAGGAAGCTATGAGCTATGTAGCTGGCTGGCTACATTGCATATCACGTTCAGGATAAAGGTCCTTCATTAGGGAAATTATCAAAAAATTGCCCAAAATTTCCTGTTCAATTTGATTGGATTAAATTACTGTCTTCAGGTGGACTTACCATTGGATGAATACAGTACAAAAATTTTAAAAATGTTTTTATTCATTTCATGGCAGCACTTTTTGAAAAGGAAAAGGTGTAATCCGCGAATTTGTCAGCAAACTGGAAAGCCATTGCCCTCAAGTTAACAAAGATGCAATTCGCTTATTTTGTAGATTGCGAACGTTTAAACGTTTATCAGAATTTGCTTTTTAAACAGAAATGCAATACTAGTATCACAAAGAAAGGCCCAGCAGAAAACGAAGAAATGAATCCGCTCAAATACTGGGAAGAAAACCGATACCCGATTTTTAGTAAACAAAGGATGCTTCCCAAATCAAGCTGCAATTGTAAATGTAAGTAAAAGTTTTTCACTTTTGGTTCCGAAGGAATTCACATGTAAAATATTTACGATTTGTAATATGGCATAATGTGTCTCGATCTGCTTAATTAACATTTAATGCAAACTGATTTTTGTTAGTTGGAAGCTCCTAAAATATAAACTTAATTAATTAAAAAATTGCAGTCTTAGAAAGCAAAAAAAAAAAAAAAAAAAATAAGAGAATACAATTATAAACGTTTTTGGAATAATAAGATATATCTTCTACAATGTGATTACAGAATTGCAGAAAACAGAAAAATTTATTTCTGTGATCAGCGCTTTAGAATGGCAGAGAGAGATATTTCCTATCTGAGGTTGAGAGACCCGAACCCTCAGCGCTCTGCGCCTTTTGTCAGGTGTAAAAGAGAAATATTAGATGTTTGGGAACAGATTTCCCTGATAGAATAGTACGAAAGAAAAGTATGGAAATATTAGAGGAGAGGGAGTAGACGGTTACCCGTTAAGAAGTGAAGTTGTAAGCTACCCTACATACTTACCTGTAACAACAAGCCATTTCAAGTGCTATTTCTCTCCGCAGAAAAATGCCCGGTACATCTGTGCCACAGAAGAGCACAGGGGGAAAGGACACGGGAGAGGGGAACCTGGAAAAAAAAATCATCACACACAGAACATCTTTCCCAGAGAAAAATCGTCTTTGAACTCCGGGTAAGACAAAACTGGCCATTTGCTTTAGAATGGCATAAATTTTCACTAGGTATATATGCATTTAGTAGTGACAAACAAGGCACAAAAGGTAAAAAAGTATTAGCATTTGTGCAACTGCATTTTGATTTTTGTTACCGGCAAAACACAGTGTTTGGGAAAATTTTCAAATGCTGTGTTTTATAAATAATCACCTGTTAACTAGTCGCTGTGCCTTTAGCGTAATACACAATGATGTGTTTGTATGCCCAATACTGTAATGTTAGACGTATGTTTAAAGTTTAATTTTTTTTTTTTTTAAACTACAGTGATGATAGTTTAGTTCAGTCTCATTAATGCCTTTTACTCTAGTGCTTTACAGTTATGTAGTTTTCCTTGACTTTTAAACTGATTACTTTGGATTTCCCGTGGAGCTGTGGCTTCTAAGAACCCCACTACCAACCAGCTGCAGCAGCATAACTTTGACATAATCTTCAACTTGCGTCTTCAGGGGAGCTGGCTCTAAGGACCAGCCCTTCTCTTCTAAAGCCCTGCGCTAAAACTGGTGGGAAATCACTGTAAGGGATTTGTTTGTCTTTTTACAGTGTGACTTCATAGAAGGGTGTACGAATATTATCTATTGCAACTGTTTAATATCTTTATAAATAGTTTCTGTTCTAATATATCTAAAACATAAAAACGGGTGCATATTGTTGATGAATCAAAATTATGTACAGCTACAGGAGTCAGGTGTGGATTTCAATTTGTCATGCAGCAAAGTGGTGGTTTTTTCTTCAACATGCAGCTTTCCAGATAATTATCTGTAACAACGTTGTTTTATCCCTTATTTTTTAGATACTAATAAATTAATTTCATATGTACTGAAAAAATCTTTTGAAACTGAAAAAAAAAAAATAGTGTACAGAAAACATGTTTTGAAGGTGATTGACTGTTTATATTAAACATGATTCTCTTAGTTTTAATCTCCAATATCTGTTTTTATTTCTTTAAGTGCACATTTAATCTAAAATTTTACCTGGTGACAAATTTTTTGGTTATGACTGATATGTTGCAAAGTACTAATATTTTCTAGGGGTCCACCAGCAAACACCTCAGTTGGTGGTAGTTCAACATCTGGTACTACAGGAAGTGGAAGCACTAGCAGTAAAAAGAAAAAGAAGCTAGCTGAAAAAATATTGCCTCAAAAAGTTAGAGATCTGGTCCCAGAATCTCAAGCTTATATGGATCTTCTTGCATTTGAAAGAAAATTGGACTTCACAATCATGAGAAAAAGACTAGATATACAGGAAGCCCTGAAACGACCCATGAAGGTGAAAGCTGGTATTTCCTTTTTTGTTTGTATGAGTAAATTGTTGTGAAACCCATGGTGTCAAGGTGTCAAAATGCATGTTACTCAGCAGTGTTGCAGAGGATTAGTCGAAAGTTTTGTAATATTTGCATAAACACACGTGCTGCGATGGGTATGTCACGTGTTTAAACTAGTTCAAGTCGCGTACTGCAATCAATCAAAAGCGATATAAAGTGGTAGTCGTTGCTGTGAACAGCACTGCGTGTCTTCGTTCTGTCAGTGGTTGGGACGCCTGAACAGCCACAACTGGCTAATTAGGGAACTTTTGCTTTTACGAGTTTGAACTTGGCCATAACGCTGCTCAAACAACACGAGGCATTTGTCATGCGAAAGGGGAAAGTTCCGTTGACCACAGCACCGCAACCAGGTGGTTCAAGAAATTTCGCTCAGGTGACAGAAATCTCGACAATCGGCCACGGTCAGGTAGGCTGGAACCATGGATTTGGAGGCTGTGCTCCAGGCCGTAGAGGCAAATCCAACAACCGGCGCTTGGAGATTATCAGGCGAGCTGGGCATATCGCAGACCACCGTGTTTCGTCACCTTCAAGACTTCGGCAAGGTCTAAAGGAGCTGCTGCATTGTCAGTCACAAACTGACACCAGCTGAAACAAACTGCTGAGTGGAAGTGTGCAAGAAACTCCTAGAAAACCCACACAATGTATGTTTCATCAAGAGAATTGTTACTTGCGATGAAAAGTGGGTCTATATCCGTAATCCTAACACACAACGGCAGTGATTGAGCCCGGGAAAGCTTCCTGAACCTGTTGCCAAACATGGGCGCTTTGAGCACAAGGGGATGCTCTGCGTCTGGGGGAATTTCGAGGGGATAATCCATTACGAATTTGTTCCTGAACGTCTGGCCATCAACAACAACCTCTACTTTGAACAGATGGAGCGAATGAGTGCCGTTTTGGAGGAGAAGTTCCCTGCACTGGTGAACAGAAAGCTTTAACTCTTCTATATCAGGACAACGTTCGGCCTCATATCGCGTGAACGACCCAGGCCAAACTCCAGGAACTTGAGGGCATTGAACTGATGCCACACCTAGCATGTAGTCTGGACCTTGCTCTGTCAGATTATTACTTATTCCAGTCCATGGCTCACTTCCATCGCAGGCGGCACTTCAACAACCAGGAAGGGCTGGCAGCTAGAGTGAAGGAGTTCTCAAAGGACAAAAACAGGTACCGCCGTGGAATTGAATAACTGGCAGACAGATGGCTAAAGATAGTGCAACCCGATGGCCTATACTTTGAATGATAGTCAGCTTTCGTCGTAAAGGTACGTATGAAGACATAAACTGATCCAAATATTGCAAAACTTTCGACTCTCCCTCTGTATGTATGGAAAGAAAATTCAGAAAAGTTTTGCAACACAGAGCAGTATAAATGAAGAAAGTTTAAAGGAAATTTACAACATAAAAAACTGCACCGATAGATTTCCAGTCTGTTGGACAATTCCATTTTTCTCCACATGAAAAATAAAATGCTCCAATTATACTGCCGTGCAAAAATTAAGGACGAGACGGTTTTTTGAATGTAACGTCATGCAGAAGTGTTCCACATCGACTCAAATCATACCATAAGATCCCCAAGATGTAAGAATATGGGACAAGTGAGCAAAACCGTCCAAACAAGGAATCCAAAGGATACAAAAGCACTTTATTGAAAAGGTAGCTTCGAGCACAACTGGACAGAAATGTCCATGTGACAGGCGACTGCCAAAGAAAATCCAGTCTTTAGTAGGGGATATGATCACCCCTGACTGCGTTGCAGGATTTACAACGTCTTTCCATGCTCAGGACAAGGCTATCAAGGAGTTGTTGAGGCATCGCGGCCCATTCCTCTTGTAGCGCCAATCGCAGCTGCGGAATTGTTGCTGGCGGCTGGTGACGTGCTGCCAAGCGTCTCCCGAGAAGGTCCCACACATGTTCGATTGGATCTAGATCCGGGGACCTTGCGGGCCAATCCATGCGTTGAATATCTTCACTCTCCAACAGCTGTGCGACAGCCACTGTACGACGAGGTGTAGCGTTTTTGTCCATGAAGAGGAACTCAGGACCCACAGCACCTCTAAGCAGATGCACGTGAGGCAAAAGAACCTCGGTACAATAGCGGACACCAGTGACTGAACCTCCTTGGAAGATGTGGAGGTCAGTACAGCTATCAAGCATGATACCGCCCCAAACGAGAACTCCGCCACCTCCAAACCGGTCCCTTTCGATGATGTTGGAGGTGAGATTGCGTGTTCCCTGCTCTCTCCAGATGTGTATACGTCCAGAATCGCTCGTCAGACTAAATTGGCTCTCATCCGTAAAGAGAACTTGACCCCATTCCTGATGTGGCCAGTTCTTGTGTTCCTGGCACCACAGAAACCACCGTCTCCGATGAGCAGGCGTTAATGGCACACACCGTACTGGTCGGCGTGCAAATAGACCACCTTTGTGCAGCCTCCTGCCCACGGTAAAACACGATAACGGACGTCCAGTTGTCTGTTGCATGTGCCTTGCAATTTCTCCGGCTGTCTGCCATCTGTCGCTTCTTGCCTGTAGGACAATATACCGGTTGTCCGCCGCTGTGGTTGCTCGTGGACGACCGCTACTAAACTCTCGGACAGCTGTTCCTGTCGTTTGAAATGCTCTCCAAGCTCGTGAAACGATGCTGTGAGCGATCCCAAACTCCTCAGCCACACTAGTCACACTTCGACCTCCTTCCAACTTCCCAATGACGCGACCTCTGTAAAGTCATCCCGATGTTGTCTACTGGATTGCCTGTTGGCCATACCACACGTTGGCAGCTACTCGATGTCGTTCAAACCGATGTATACAGTGCAATAGCTTTCACCAAATTGCTGAGCCTACACCACCCGTGTGCTTTATACCCTTCCGACCCCCACCCCCCGTCATGCTGCATATATGCGCATGCCCTACCGTACCTGACCCTAGTCTATCTCCTGAGTGGTCTTTCGTTCCGTTCTGCCTACTTGTTCCACTGTTATGCTAATTTCTCCTCTTCGTCCTTAATTTTTGCACACCAGTGTATTATTTTGTTGAAGTTACTGGGGAGCACAAAGTTCTTTCCCATACTCATCATAGCGAGTACTAACATACGCCCTTCAGGTATGCAAATTTGTACAATGCATGACACTGTATATTTGAATGTAATTCTTAGAAACCATGTTTAACTGCAACAGAAAAGCAATTTCCTGTAGTGGAAAAGAATCGGGATTCTTTGTGGAAAGGTTAAATGCCATTGTCTTAAAAAGTGTATCTAAAGGAAAACTATTCCCCAAGAGAAAGTTGCTTGAATGCAGTACTCTAGGAACGAGTGCATCTGAATAAGGAAAACAAAAATCATGGCAGAAAAATTGTTATTTGAATGAGAATCTGTTGTTATCAGTTAAAAAAAAAAAAAATGTAGTTGTTACCATCAGAAAAATAAAGACATATCATTTAGGGTTTGGTGTACAAGTAAATGGTGTTGTATCAAAATGGTTTTCTATTGGAGCAGGAGTCAGACAGGGTTGTGTAATGTCACCATGGCTGTGTAATATATTTAAGGATGCGTGCATATGTGATGCCAAAATGGACAATACTGGTTTATGTCTTTGTAATATCCATGTGCGTAGATTGCTATATACTGATGATGCAGTCCTGTTGGCAGAGAGCGAAATTGAGTTGCAGGGTATGCTGGCCCAGATGTACGAAGTTTGTATCAATTTCAAACTGAGTATAAATAAGGGAAAAACTAAAGTTATGGTTTTTAAGAGAGAAACTGATAGTACCAAATGCAGGATAAGTAAATGGCACAGCTATTGATCAAGTAAGCGAGTTTGTATATTTGGGAAGCATGTTTAACAGAGAGAACACACTAGATGGTGACATTACTAGGCAAGTGAACTCTTCATTGAAAGTCATAGTGGTTTTGGGAGGATTTCACAGGAATGATGGGTTCTCAAGAAAGTCCCAAATGGCTGTATATGGAAGTGTAATTGTTGCTACCCAATGTATGGCAGTGAAACCTGGATTCTGCAGAAAATATGTAAGAATTGTTTGTGTGCTGAGGAGATGCATTACTTATGGGGGTGGGGTTGTAGTAAGACACGGTCTGATCATGTGAGGAATGAAGATGTGTTGCAGATGTGTAATGTGAGGCAAAATGTTGTTAGTAAGGTGGAGGCTGATATTCTTAGGTGGTTTGGCTATGTTAAATGAATGAATGATAAGATGCTTACTAAGAGAATTTATTCAGCCCAAGTAGCAAGAAAGAAAGGTAGAGGAAGACCAAGAAAATCATGGGAGGACCAGATTCAGGAAAGTCTGAATGAGAAAAAGTTAATGAGTATGAAGTACAAAAAGGTCTTGTGTACGGCATGTGATGTATGTCAATGAAACTTGAGCTGTGTGTGCTGAGATCACTGTAATTGGAGATGCCTGATACATCAACAATGAGTTCTTTCTGTAAGCAGCTAACCTCTGAATAACAGAGAACAGCTTAGTGGTATGTATGTATGCATGCATACATTCATTCATTCATTCATTTTATCAAAAGCTTCTGGTAGCTGATAAAGTGACCATAAGTGGCAGGAAAGCCATCAGATGAAGCCTAAAAGGAGAAATGGTGATTTTTAAAGCAGCCTGCTAAGCAGCAAATAGAAAGTAATATGAAATTAATTATTATCCAGTGTTTTAATAATAAACATCAGGGCTTGAAAAATACCATGCCCGAGATGCCTGGGGCATGTAGATTATTGGCCTGGGCAAGTAAAAATGAAATCTGGTTGCCCAGTCAGGCAACTAGATTTAAAGAGAAAAAAGTTTGGAATGGAGAATTTTCTACTCTAGAAAAAAAGACGGTCGTTTGGGTGTTTTTCATTTTACTGCAGTTGTATTATTGTTACGAAATGGGTGTCAAGGCCAGTAGAATAGCGCTTCTTCAATTATATTATGCTCTATGTCCAGAAATTGGGGCCATACGTAGTTTTGCTTCAGATGTCGTTTACAGTTAACGACTGGGTGCATGCCTCGGATGAAACTAGCCTCTAGTGTTTAATGACAAAATGCGTAAACTGCCATGAAAGAAGAGGAGACTGATGGGCAAAAAAAGGCTGTGCTTTATAGGGCGGGAGCACCTTTGGGAGGAAGAGTCGCAACGGAATATTTATTGCACAGCCCCGTGTGGGGTTGGGTGAGAGAGGAAAAAGTGGAAGCTTCCGCACGCATGCGCGTCCACACACACACACATGAATAGACAGCGGTACTACCGAAACGAAGCAAGTTTTTTTTTTAAGAATGAGCCTGTGCAATGCGTTCCACTTAACCAAGAGAAGAGCAAAAATTACTGACACCGATAACTTAGTTTGTCTGCGAGAACAGTAGCGGATTTAAGTTGTATTTAGTAATGGATACATGATGTAAGGTCAGGTGATGCGTAACATCACAGCCTCTCCTTGACAAATGTCAACCCCGCCTTCTCGTGGTGCATCCTGTTCCCAGTAAAGGGGCTCTGACGACCGCCAATAGTGGTATAACTATACCATCGGGATTAGAGGAAATGCTATCCCACACTCACCAACCCGCTTGACCAGCGTGGCGAGTTATGGCCAAAACTCACCAAAATGACTCCACAACTAAAATCTTGGCCCTCAGTCTCCGGCAGCTGGAATGTACCTGGCCAAGGCAGCGGCCAGTGCGACATGAAGACAGAGGGTGCTAAGAATCCCCGGAGGACCGGACTAGGCTGCCATCTGATGCTGACCTTGGCTACGTATAATGGACGCTCCCCATCTTCTGATTCAAGGCTTCTTGAATTGGAAGAGGAACTACAAAGGATCAAGTGGGACATCATCGGGCTAAGTGAGGTAAGGAGAAAAGGAGTAGATCTCATTGAACTGAAAAGTGGACATCTCTTCTACTATTGTGGGATAGATACTGGCAGAACTAGTGGTGTTGGATTTATAATAAACAAGAAACTGAAGGATAAAGTTGTAGAAGTTGAAAGTTCCTCTGACAGAGTTGCACGACTCGTTATCCAACTCTCGAGAAGATACCAGGCTCAGATTATTCAAACTTATGCACCCACCACAAGTCATCCTGAAGAAGAAATTGAAGAATGTTATGAAGAAATTCATTATCTAAATAATAAAGGTAAGCAGCATTTGAAGATAATTTTGGGAGATTTCAATGCAAAAATAGGGCAACGGCAACAGAATGAAACTTCAATAGGCAAATTCGGTCACTGCAACAGAAACCAGCGTGGAAATACTCTCGTTGAGTTTGCAGAAGCAGAAGGGTTTTTCATCTTGAACTCCTTTTTCAAGAAAAAGCCACACAGGAAATATACATGGAGACATCCAAATGGAACGACAAGTGAAATTGATTTTATTATGTGTAACAAAAAATTCGTCATAGAAGACTGCAGTGTGCTAAACAAGTTCAACACAGGTAGTGACCATAGATTGGTGAGATGTAAGATGCATCTCAACATGAAACTTGAACGTGGCAAGCTCATAAGACAAACAAAATGTATTGACATAACCAACCTTAAAAAACACCATAATACCTTCAAGTTGGAACTAAAGAACAGATTCTCCGCTTTAGAAGGCCTAACATCGGAAGAAGTGGATATTTCTGAAGTTAACAGAAAAGTAACCAAAGCTCTTATGGAAACAGCAACAAAATTAGCTGGGTCTAAGAACAATTTGCATGTGAACAAATTATCAGGAAAAACCAAAATGCTGATGCAAAAAAGAAGAGAGATGAGGACAACTAAAGAAGATGTGACTTCCAAAGTGGAATATATAGAGCTATGCAAGACAGTATGAAAAAGTATCACTGAAGACGTAAGGAAATTCAACTGTGAACTAGTGAGGAAAGCAATTGAAAACAACCAAAGCCTAAAGATAGCAAAGGGACACCTCAGTAAGGGAAGAAAACAGATTATGGCACTGGGAAAAGAAGATGGTTCTGTAACAAGAAATAGAGGTGAAATTTTGACAAGAGTGAAAGATTTCTACTCCAAATTATATGAAAGGGATGATACATGTACTCCAGACATCATGAAAGGTACCAGAGTTCTTCCAGTCCTCCCAGCAGAAGTTGCACATGCAATCAAGAACATGAAGCAGGGAAAAGCTCCAGGAGAAGATGGAATTACTGTAGACATCATACAAGAAGCAAGTGGAGAAATCGAAACAGTACTCGCCCAAATTTTCACTCGATGCCTTAATGAAGGGAAGATTCCTGAGGATTGGAACAACGCTACAATGATCCTGCTACATAAAAAAGGTGACATTGAGGATCTCAGGAACTGCAGACCTATCAGCGGTTTATAAAATCTTCACTAAAGTTCTTTCGCACCGCTTGAAGGTAACACTGAACATGGCTCAACCGAGAGAACAAGCTGGATTCAGGAGTGGCTACAGCACAATAGATCATATCCACGTACTGAGAGAACTAATTGAAAGAGCGAGCGAATATGAACTTCCATTGTGCATGGCTTTTATCGATTATGAAAAAGCCTTTGATTCGGTGCAACCATCAGCAGTTACAGTGGCTCTGAAATCCTGCGGTATTGAAGATGCATACATTAATATTATTAATAATATCTATGAAAATGCAAGTGCAAAGATT
This sequence comes from Macrothele yani, assembly GCA_039090855.1. Classification (NCBI taxonomy): domain Eukaryota; kingdom Metazoa; phylum Arthropoda; class Arachnida; order Araneae; family Macrothelidae; genus Macrothele; species Macrothele yani. The sequence continues at coordinate 156,699,340 of CM077011.1, forward strand.
CGGCTGTTTGAAAATACAACACACATAAAAATTGGAAAAGGAGTGGGACAAGGTGACACCATATCTCCGAAGCTCCTTAATGCCACATTGGAAAATGTCTTTCAATCACTGAACTGGGAAAACAAAGGGATAAAGATTAATGGAGATTATCTAACTCACCTTCGTTTTGCTGGTGACGTAGTCATTTTTGCAACTACCCCATCAGAGCTGCAGAGTATGATCCAGGAACTGGCTGACAAGAGTAAAGAAGTGGGATTAAAAATGAACTTTCAGAAGACAAAAGCGATGTTCAATGCTTTTTCAAGAAATGAAGATTTATCAATTGATGGAGAAAAGCTGGAGATAACAGACACGAATGTTTATCTTGGACAGCAGATATCAAGTGATGGTCACATTGATGAAGAAATTAATCAGTGTACAAAACTTGCCTGGAGAGCTTTTGGAAGAAACAGCATAATTTTCAACAGCAATATGCCATTGTCTTAAAAGAAAAGTGTTTGATCAATGCATCCTTCCAGTGCTTACGTATGGTGCAGAGACATGGACCTTAACTAAAAGAGACGTACAAAGGCTGCAGACAACTCAAAGGTGCATGGAGAGGTGCATGCTTGGTGTAACCAGGAAAGATAAGAAGAGGAACTCGTGGATCCGAAAAATGACAAGAGTGGACGACATCATGATCAGAGTTAAATCCCTGAAATGGCAATGGGCTGGACATACTGCCAGAAGGACAGACCATCGATGGACAGTCGAAATTTTAGATTGGATTCCAAGGTACAGGAAAAGACCCAGAAGAAGACCACATGGGAGATGGGTCGATGAAATTCGAAAGTATGCAGGAGTGACATGGAGGAGACTGGCACAAGACAGACCGTTGTGGAGGAAACTTGGGGAGACCTTCGTCCAGCAGTGAATTGATAATGGTTGACAATGATGATGACATGATGTTGTTTTTTTGGGAAAAAAAAATAGTAAGCAATTATGTGAAATTCCCAATCTGTCAGTGGTAGTTACAGATTCGTCATCCGCATTGTTGAGTAACGTAATTCCAGAATTGGAATCTACATCGTTGGCAAAACTGAAACTTACGCAAGCGGTCTATGATAAAGCGTACAAAAAAATAAATAAAAAAAATGTGCTATTGCACAGTTGAGAAATTTTGGATAAAAACATTTAATTGGCTAAAGTCAAATGACAAGGATTATTATGTGGAGTACTGTTTGCGAAAACCATCCTAAAATTGGCAATACCACCAGCAATCTTTTCAAGGAATGTGGGGTGTCAGGTGATAATATAGTTTAATAACTAAGTGCACACAACAATAGTCGAAAACATAAGATTTGCCTTTGTTTCTAAACAACAATTCTTGGGATATTTTATGATGCAAAATCACTTCTCTTTGCACAACAGAAAAAGGTAAATAATTTTGACATTCAAAATTATTTTTAAAAATACTTAAACTGCTATACAGTTAACTATGATTATTTAATTCGTTTGCAAAACACAGGACATATATTAAAAATTCTTGAACATGACATCACTAAATTTCTCAAATGCCATTGATTATCTTTCTTAAAACTTGATATATATGCTGTTGTGCATTTTGAATACAGACACTTTAAAATGGTGATTCAAAAGATGTATAAAAAGTTTATCATCATTTTTTACTTTAAAAAAATTAGGCTTCTGTTTTGTTATCTTAGATAAATTTTTCTGGGCAAGTAAATATTTTCTGCACATGCCCAGATGGGCATGTAACTTTTCAGATATTTTTCAATTCCTGAACATTGTGTAGATATACTAAGTGGCCAAATTCTTTAAAGGGTTCTAAAGAAAATTTGCAGTTATCTGTATTGAAGTCTGAACTGTGGAAGTTTACTTCCAAAATAATTAAATTTTGTTAATGAAATTTGGTTTATTTCAACTAGTTTCTCTAAAGTGTATTATGATTCTATTAAACTGTAAAACTTATTAATCCAGTTTGTAATTTGAGCAAAATAAGTTCCTCATAATTAGAATATTTATCTGTATATTTTATAAATCTTTTTAATAGAATATTTTTTTTTACATATTTCTTGTAGAGCAGTAATTAGTGACTTCAGATAGATTTGTTCATAGTTATGCATATTATGAATGAAAAAGTATGTGATGTTTATTTACTACAGAATTTATTTGATTAGACCAGATATTTTCTCATGAACTTCTTCATACTGCATGACTTGATTTTTCACACTAATTTTCCTATTATTACTTTTGATGTTTAAATGTTTTATTCGATCACAAGGATGTGGGTATGTGATATTTATCTTGGTCCCCCCCCCCCCCCCCCATTAATGTTTGCTCTGTAGAATAGCTGAGTTTCTCCTTTTAATATCTGATAGAGCGGCTTGTGATGGATGTCAGTGAAGCCCGAGTTGTATGTCAAGATCGCTGTAAATGGAGAAGTTTGATACGGCAACAGTAGTAAAAATTATCTGGTAGTTTGTATTTCTTTTTGGAGCTAAGCTCTGAATCTCGGAGAACAGCTTAGTGATATGTATGTATGTAATATCTCATAGTTATTCCTGACAAACTTTATAATTGGAATATTTACTATTATATGGGTTAATACATAGTTCTGTTGAAAAAGGCATTTAAAGTAAAAATAAGTTCTTAAATCACATTGAAACTGTTACATCAGGTGCTTCAACACTGAGTTTTCCTACTCCAAAATAGCAATTTTTCTGCTGCAAAATCTGCTTCAAAACTTACTATATCTGCTAACACTACGGCACTTGGGGTTGAAAATTTATTAGGTATACACAAGCCATTCTCAATGCAAATCCTCATTAAACTCACTGAGAACATTTAATTTTGAACACCTACTCTAGCACTGAAATCTTCTGTTAGAATATATTTCTCTTTAGCACCAAACTGGCTGAAAACAATTAAGACAATACAATGATGAGTATTTTTTGTCTTTTTTTTTTATGATATATGTGTGGTAAACTCCTTTTTCTTCTACTTGTAAGTGTGGATTGAGCAAAGTGAATCTGATTAGAAGGGGAAGCAGAATGTTTAGATACATTCCACTCCCTCTTCTAATCAGATTAATTGATTAGAAGACTTTTTCACTATTTTTATATACCTTGACAAGTTGTGAAAAAGTGCAACTTAAAAAAATGTGATCCGGGAGACTAAAATGGTATTTATAATTAGTAAATGTCATTTTACTGGTACTACAAAACATGTTAATGGGCACTGAAGAAAACTTTTTGTTACATGCAGGACATTATAAGTTTTTATAAGTCCACCCTACCTATGCCACTGGCTGATTAAGTTACATTGTGAGCTTCTTGTACTATAGATGTTAGTCCTGTGTGAGGCTTAGTATTTGTTCTTCAGCTTGCTTCTTTATTTTTCCTAGAACCAATAACCCTAAATTAGAAATAGCAATTCATAGCCTTCAGTGCCCATATTTACTAACAAAACACACGTGCACATACAAAGAGGCACAATTTGTAGTCTTTTGCTAGCATTACATGCCTTGGTTGGTAAAATTCCTCTGTGTGTGTGCGTGTGCGCGCACTGTTCATTACACAGTTGTATCAGAATAATATGACCACCTACCTAATAATGGGAATAACTACCCTTGGCCCGGATGACAGCGGCGAGACGGCATGGCATAGACTTAATGAGGCCCTGGAAAGTTACCTGAGGCACACGTGCCCATTCAGACTGCAGCAAAGCATAGAGGTCATGGAGATGACGTGGTTGTGGGTTGGCACGTCGAACCTGTCGATCCAAATATTCCACTAGTGCTCTATGGGATTGAGGTCGGACGATTTTGCCGGGCAAGGGAGAATGGAGACGTCGCTGTCGTGTTTCTAGAACCAGTTGCGTACCCCTTTAGCAAAGTGGAACGGCGCATTGTCCTGTTGGTAGATACCATCACCACCAGGGTAAGCATCCAACATGAAGGGGTGCATGTGGTCAGCAAGGATGGACAGGTTGCCATTGGTATTCAATGATCCATCCAGTGGTACTAGCAGTCCGAGGTCATATCAGGAAAACCTTTTCCAGACATGCACACTGTCGGCCTGTACTTGACTGTCAAGCGAGTCTAGGTGTTGGTTCTCGTGTGTCTCATGCCGTATCCGCCACTGTCCAATGAAAGTAATCCCAAGTGAACTGCAGGCATTGTTGTGTTGCCGACGGACCTGGGTTTGCATGAGTGCCTTGACGCAGCATCGACTCCTGAGACCCATGCATAACAGGGTTCGCTCTACTGTTATCGGGGACATGTACCTGGGTACCCCAGCGTTAATTTGTATGGTTAATTGCTGCACTGTTGCATGTCAATTGCTTTTTATCAGTCTACGGAGGTGACGTTCTCCTCTGGAGTCTATGGCCTTTGGGTCTCCACAGTTATGACATCAGTGTGCCAGTGGTCAATTCTTGGTACCCCTTACTACAGCACCTCACGAACAGCCCACAAAATCTGCTGTTTCTGAGCTGCTTCCATCCTTGGTGCAGTAGCCGATAATCATTCCTGTTTGAACGTCCATCAAATCTCTACCTCTGGCCATTGTGCTAACATAATGCACTATGGCTCATCTGTCCTGATCGGTTGCTTATATCTCCATGTTGTTGGCCTTGTCACGTGCACTCTGTGATGCTCATGGGTGGGTATATTATTCTAATATGGACATGTATTTCTTCACCTTTTTCTGTGTGATAAAAACATCTGCAGACACACTAGGCATATCTTCATAGCTAAGGAGCATTGGAGCCAAAACTATAAGGGTAATTCAAATGAAAATGAGCCATGGGGCATATGTGAGAAAGAACTTGTGACTTACCTTAAAAATAATCCCTGTGGCTGTTAAGGCACTTATCCCACTGTGATATTAGACATTAGATTCCTCGTTTGTATAATGCAGTGGGTTACTGGTGAAACCATTCCCTAACAGCGTACTGCACTTCTTCATCCAAGGGAAATTTGTGACCTCGCAGATGCTTCTTCAGCTCCCTGAAAATGTGAAGGTCGCAGTAGGACAAATCTGGGCTGTATGCTGGAGTATTTCCCACATGAATTTGGAAAGGTAATCCTGGACAATTTTTGCCGTGTGGGGCTAGGCATTGTCATGAACAAGAATGGCTCGTGTAGTGAACAGCCTGAGCCACTTAGATTTCAGTGATTCTCGCAGAGATTTGAATGTCTGCATACTGGGCAGCGTTTCTGGTGGTGAAATTCTCGATCAACAGTAGGGTCCTTGGGGTCGAAAAAGAAGATTGTGACCTTTCATGCACTTATCTGCATTACCTTTGAATTCTTTGGTGGTGGAGACGATGTGTTCTTCTATTGGTTGCTTTGTCTTTTGTTTTCAGGTTGATGATAAGAGCACCATGTTTCATCTGCAATGATTCTGTCAATGAAATGGTGACCTTCCTCATGATACCGCAATAAATGTTCTAAGGACTCACCCATGCGAATGTCTTTTTGCACAGATTGCAAGTTGTGTGGCACCCACTGTATGCAACTGTTTCGGTACCGCAGATGATCCTGGATAATTATGTGCACACTACCTTCACTGATTCCAACTTTGTCGGCAAGTGCTTCCACCACAACTCTTCTGTCTTCCCGAACAAGACTACCCACTTCAGTGACTGAAACATCGGTGACCACAGGGTGTGCTTCCCCAGTCCTCAAACCATCAGTCAATGATGACCACCCCTCTCGGAACCGTTTACTCCTCCAGTCTTTAACTTGTGACAATGACATGCTGTTTTTGTACACTTTACTCTTGTGGTGATGAATTTCTGTACTCCTGATACCTTTGATGGTTAAAAATGTATAACTACTCTCTGCTGAATGTTCGTTGCTTTAGTCATGACTTATTGTACTGAACACCTGCAGGAAGTCCTGCACAAAGGCAGGACTTCCTGCAGGTGTTCAGTACAATAAGTAGTCCTGCACAAAGGCCAACTGCTTCTTTTGTTGCATGATCGCAGTGCCACATTTCACTGCGACATAACACTGCAATGGTGCCACCTATGTTTTGTGTCAACGCTGCCACAGTAAACCCATTCGGCAGTTTGCTATCATTGGCCCATTTTCATTTGAATGCCCCTTATATGTTGATACAGATTTCTCTCTAGTTCATAGTGATTCTGTCTGTTGTATGTGTTTTACAGTCATGTCTTCAGCTGACTGTTTTTATGATACAACTTCTAAATGCAATTTTGCTGCGTAGAATGCTTCAGAAGTTGGGTTGTGCACACCTGATAGCTTTACTTGCTTTTCATGTTTTGCAGCAAAGCCAAAGTACAAATAGAGTGAAACTGATATCATAGCTTTGTTCTTGCATTGTTACACTTTGGCTCTCAAGTATGCATTTCAATGCACTTTCTGAAAAAGAAACTAAAGTTTGACTGTGTGTTTATCCTCATTCATTTATTTGATACTAAATGTGTTGCTCGTAAAATAGCAGTGTACTTAGTGGTGTGAACTGGAAATGCAACACTGAACTTACTATATATTTATGCAGTTCTGAAGTAATGTAAATAGCCATAAATTAACAGTTTTATTTCCATTGTTTCATTCTACCTTAGCAAAAAGAAAGCTCCGTATCTTCATTTCAAACACATTCTACCCTGGTAAACCTGAAGGTGAATCAGGAGAGGAGCCAACTGTGCCATCTTGGGAACTGCGAGTGGAAGGCCGATTACTTGATGATGTAAGAATTATTATTTATCATTGTTTTCCTTATTGCATTGCATTGTGGAATTAAATGCTGATAATAAAATTCATAATAAAGTGTGCACAATTTGTTACAATATTGCAGGTTTGGAACTTGAATCACAAAACAACAACAAAAAAATAAAAATCTAAATGCACTCAATTCTTAGTGTGCATGAGCACTCCATTCTTCAGAGACTTGTTTATATTAAGTTCATGCAAATGGAGCTTAGGAAATAACAGGAAAGAATGGGCTAGGTTCTAGAATTCAGGGGTGCACCCAGAAATTCGGAATGGGGGTCCGGTTCTGCAGGTAAAAATGCTCATGTACACTGAAGTGCCAGGAAAACTGGTACACCAGTCTAATACTTGGTAGGTCCCCCACGGGAGTGCAGGACTGCAGAAATACGACGGGGCGTGGACTCCACTAGCTTCTGGAAATCTGCTGTAGGCAATGCACACCATACTTCCTGCAGAGCATTCCACAATTCGGGTGTATTCTGAGGTCTCGGATTCCTGTGTTCGATAGTGTGTTGCATGGCATCCCAAATGTGTTCTATCATGTTCAGATCTAGGGACTTGGGTGGGAATGGCAACGCCCAAACTCAGATGAATGCTCCTCTAATCATAATGTGGCGTCCTGACACTTGTGTGGAGGTGCATTGTTCTGTTGGAACAGGCCCAACCCTTCAGCATGAATGCAGGACATGAACGGGTGTACCTCGTCAGAAAGGATGCGCACATAGCGTTGACCAGTCACAGACGTTTGTAAACGTACCAGGGGTCCCAGTGAAAGTCCAGCTATACACACCCCATATCATTACGGACCCCCAACCAGCCGGTACAGTTCCCTGTTGACAGGCGGGATCCATGGCTTCATGGGGTTTGCGCCACACATGAATCCTTCCATCTGCCTGATACGAGTTGGAAACGCCACTCATCAGACCAGGCTACTTGTTTCCAGTCATCAAGTGTCCAGTGGCGGTGTTGCAGTGCCCAAGCAAGACGCATAGCTCTGTGTCGTGCACCCATCAAGGGGACTCGTCGGGCGTCGGCTCCCAAAGCCCATATCGTGCAGGGTACGTTGCACAGTCCGAACGCTGATGCTTGTTGAGGCTCCAGCATTTAATTCCGATCATAACTGCGAGAGTGTTGCACGCCTATTGCGTGAAATGATTCTTGAAAGCTGACGATGGTCACGTTCACCGATGTCTTTTTACGCCATACTGGTATTGTAGGTTGGAGGTTTTGCCAGAATTCTTGTAGTCATGGTACACCCTTGTAATGGTCATCCGTGAAAATCCGAACTTCCTTTCTACCTTCCGAAATACTATGGCCCATCTCACGAGCGCCAACTATGACACCGCGTTGAAAATCGCTTAAATTGTTATTACTTGTCATTCTCATGCCGAAAACAGCTCTGACAGCTGGCGAGGATATCTATCGTTTTACATACGCATTGGCGGACGCAACCAAGTACGCGCATAGGTGACGTTGCTATGTATTTTGCATAAGCTCGTCTGTACCAGTTTTTCTGGCACTTCAGTGTATGTGTACTTATGCGAGGTGACTGTAATAATAAATTTTTTGATCTGTGAAAGAATTTAATACATTGTATTCATGAATTATCCAGCTGCAAATGGTGTTTTCATGGTTGTTTTTACTTTTAATAAGACTACATTTTACAGAGAAGGAGTTAGCCACAAATGTAATTATTTTATCTATTGCTATATTATAGCTTCACATAATGTATTTTAGAACAAATTCTATAATGAATGATTTCAGCAATTATGAAAATTGAAATTCACCAATTAGGAAAATTGGAGAACAGTTAGAGGGTTAGGAATCTCTCTTGTCAGACGCAGATGGTGTTGGAATCATATTACAAAACATTTGACCTCATGTGTGTGTGTGGGGGGGGGATTTGAACCCAGGACCACCACCCCTGGGTGTGCTCTTGCTAGAATTACTTGCAATTACATTTAGTTGCATTTATGTAAATTATATAAGGTAATACAAATAAGCTGTATAGTATAGTAACATTTGTAATTACATAAAGTAATTGTAGACAAAATTTAAAGCAAATGATTGTAGATTTTCATAAAAGGAACACATTGGAAAATTAAGAATTTTGTAAAACAGTGTGACACAGACTTATCAAAATTTGAGTCAAGTTTGATGCTGTCCATTGTCCAAAAGGCATGCTGTGCCTGAAGTTCCTTGCAGAGAATACTGCTGGACCAAATAAAGAACTTCATACTCCGAAGAGCCAAACATTATGATCACCTGCGTAATACGATGTTAGTCCTCCACATGCCACCAAAACAGCTTTTACCTTTTGAAACATGAATGCTACAAAATTTCTAAAGTTACCTTGTGGTATCTGGTACCAACATGTTTCCAGCAGATCCTTTAACTCTAGTAAGTTATGTGGTTGAGACATTGTAGATTGGATTTGCTGCTCCAACACAAACCACATATGCTCAGTTGGATTGGTGTTTGGGAAATTTGGAGGCCATGCAATACCTGTAAGTCTTCATGTGTCACGAACCATTCTCGAACAATCCAGTCAGTGTGGCATGGTAATATATCCTGTTGAAAGAAAACACCACTAGAGGGGATTACTGTTGCCATGAAAAGATGTACCTGATGTGCAATTATGTTTAGGTAGGTGATAGACTTCATTCAAGGATGGGATCCTGCCCCAATTACGTCATTGTGCACCAAAGCATCTTGCTACGAAAGACAGATTTTGCCCCATTGTGCTCCAGAACTGCTTTGCCTCGTCGTCATCGTCAGGACTTCGGCACAGCAAATTCTCCATGCACACCATTCTGCGTGATGCTGAGTAAGAGCATGCAATGGGGTGAAAGATTCAGAGACTCCAGTACTATGGATTTTATGTCATTACTATGGAAATCGTCAGTCGGCTATAGACTATGGAAAACATCAAGTATGCTATGGAAATTGAAAATCTCAGTGAAGTAATGTTATTAAACATCTGTGTACTCCACTGTTTTAAAGATTCTAACACTTGTTAAACATTTTCGGGATGTTTCTTGGGTGTTTTCAATATTTTGACATTTCTGTGGTTTTTTGTTGTTGTTTGTTTATATTTTTTTTTCTTGGATGTTATGATTCTTATAAGCATTTTGGTCATGTGACAGAGCTCGCATGGCCCCAGCGGAATCGTCGTAAAATTCTGAAACTTTATTTTTCTTTTTTTTTTTTTTCCAAGCCCAGAGAAGTCCTTGATTTTTTTGCATATAGTTGAAAGTCCTGGAATAGTACTGCCTTCTTTCCAGCACTGAAAATTTTAAAAGAAAAGTCGAAACATTAGGTTAAGATGAGGAGCAATTGAAAAATTCAGAAGAAAAAGTCGCTGAATCTTCCAAACGTTCGTAATCACACCAAAAATTACTGCTGTAGCAGCGATGAGAATGTCTCGTCATTTTTCGTTTCCGCATATTAAATTTTTCCAACTAAGTTACCTTTTTTTTTTTTATTATTTCTCTGCCTGATAATATTTTTGTTTTTGATGTTTTGTAATTATGTTCCTTGTTTTTTAATGTCTTCGGTAATAGTGAAAAGGAGCGACTTCGTGTTTTTTTTTAAGAATTTGCTGCTTAGGTTGTTTCGGTTGGATCACAGTGTCTTCAGTACACATAGTACTGTCCTATGACAATTGTGTTCTATGCACAGTATGTTAATAAACTGTTTCATGAATCTTGAAGGAGACAACTAATGTTTCTAGTCTAGTCCATAACTTTAGCTTCCTTTAGTTTTGGGGAGCAGAAGACTTCCAGATAAATCTGTGATGCCAAATCTTGAGATAAAAATGGTGCAGCCAAATCTTGTTTGCATTGATTATTGTTTAAGAAATCAAGTTTTTCTCTTAAACTCCAGGCAGACCTTCCTGTTCACCAGTGGCATAACTACCACCCCCGCAGCTGCCAGTTACAGTTCTATGAAAAAATCCAAACACGTACAAAAACAAACAAACAAATGCGTTACCCAAAGTTTTATATTTTCCTTTAAGATGTATTTATCTTTACCTAAATAAATGTCAGGTTTCACTTTTACGCAACACCAGACATTTTGATTGTCCAACTGAGTTTAAAGGTTTGAGGGAATTTGTGCTGTAGCGAACAGATTTGAATTTCTTATTACTCCTAATTTGTCAGGAGTTACGGATGAAGATCTTGTGATATGTGCAAACCGATTAGTAAGCACATGCCTAAGTGGCATGACAAGCAAATTAGCAGACGAACTGCTAGGTTTCCAAATGGCACTCCGCAACCATGTAGCTAAGAAAACGACCATCTTACAAATAGAAAATGCACCCCTTGTAGAAAATCCTACAATTGTCAGAGAGTTGCACTAACCTATTAACAACCTAATGCTTTTCTTAACACCACCTGTCAGAGTAGCATCACAAAAAGGTTGTTTTCCAGATCAAAACTTAAGATCCCCATGTCACAAGACAGACTGCAGGGTTTGTGACTTAAGCATAGAAAGGAAGTTTTCCAAAAGAATGGACCTCCATGTTATGCTTGATGAGTTCGACAAAACAAAGTCTGGAAAGAGGAACTTAGGCCTATGAAAATTTCCCATTATCGGGTAAAATAATATTTTTTTCTATTTGCATTGTAATCGTCTAATAATAATTTACATATATCAAACTTATAGTTAGCAGTTATAGTGTATAGTCGTATGGTGCAGAGACGTGGACCTTAACTAAAAGAGACATACAAAGGCTGCAGACAACTCAAAGCAGCATGGAGAGGTGCATGCTTGGTGTAACCAGGAGAGATAAGAAGAGGAACTCGTGAATCCGAAAAATGACAAGAGTGGAAGACATCATGATCAGAGTTAAATCCCTGAAATGGCAATGGGCTGGACATACTGCCAGAAGGACAGACCATCGATGGACAGCCGAAATTTTAGATTGGATTCCAAGGGACAGGAAAAGACCCAGAAGAAGACCACATGGGAGATGGGTGGATGAAATTCGAAAGTATGCAGGAGTGACATGGAGGAGACTGGCACAAGACAGACCGTTGTGGAGGAAACTTGGGGAGACCTTCGTCCAGCAGTGGATTGATAATGGTTGACAATGATGATGACATTGGTACACATCACATACATGCGCATTGTATTTCCACATCCACCATTTTTCCCTTGCCTGCACTACTGAAGCTTTGTCGTACATACAAATAAATACCTGTAGCTACGTAAGCCATAATGCATTCTTACGGAGTAGAACACTAAATTTTCTATTTATATGCAACCATATCTAGTAATGATCACTAAAGTCATATGGTTTATTAACCCTAAACATTTAAATACATTTTACGGAGTTTATTTCTTGCGATAAGAGGTATATTCATATTCATGCATCGGTCCGCACACCGTCTTAATCCTAATTGGCTTATTGATAACCTTGCATTAAGTACTTCTGTTCCAAAAATTACTTAAAAGTTCAAACTACAAGGCTTTTAGGTACCCCCTTATTTTTCCAGACAGTCTCTCCGAGTTCCTGATCCTCTTCCCACGCACACCAGGAATAATACATCCTCCCTCGTGTTTGAAATCTTGAAGAAATTACTATGTTTTCTTGGGGAGGGGGGGTGTACGTTGTGTTAATTATGCTGCTGCTGTTCACCTGTTACTTGGGTGGCAGCAAGTCTTAAAGCCCAGTATAAACAAACTCTCTTTATGTTCAAACTGTCATACACAATTTTGTGGTATTTCCCATTGATATTCCTGATTTCCCTGCCAATTATCTTGCAGTGCAGTCTTGCTTCATGATGACTTTTTGATGTCTTGTAATTGATTTGCACACCTCATTAAGCATTTTAAACCATCTCCTGGGTGTGCTGTTAGGAAGCAAAACTTTTCTACATGCCTCATACGACGTGCAATTTTTTAGACATTTTTTTTTTATTAAAAGTTGATAGGAAAAATTGTGTATAGCAGGATATGTCATGCGTTTGTTTTCCATTACTTCATAGATGAAAGTGAATAAATAGATGTACACTATAATGGTGCCACAATTCTGATGCTATGCACAAAATATCTTTGCATTTATAATGTAATTAGTCTGCTGGGTTGGTGTAAAATTATGCCACTAAGCTATACAGGGTTCATATGCTTCCTGGACTTACTGGAAAACACCTGGAATAAAATTATTTTCTAGGGCCCTGGGGAAAATGCAGTTTTCACTAAATTTTGGAAAACTGGAATTATTGCATTCCTTTTAATGTTGAACTAGTTTTGTCATTAGATTTGGCCACTAATACCTCATTGTATTACCACAAAGGCTTGCATTTCTGTAAATGGTGCTAGTCCGATGGGAGTGAGTTATCAAAAAGAAACATTAGATCCAGGTAGAAAAGGCAAAGTACATGTTGCGATAATATGCATTTAAATGTTTTTCTGGCCTAAGTAGGCAAACAGAAATAAAGATGTTTCACCTTCTTGCACTAGCCATCCAAAGAAGGCATGTTATACAGAGTAATTCAAAATGATTCATTTTATTTCAAAAGAGCATAATTCCATACCTATCAACCATGTATGGCCTGGGCATACACCAAATGAAAGAGGAAATCTCTTTGAGTTTTAGTAGGTCACCATGAGAGGGCTCCACTGTACTGCCACTGTGGGGCCGCCCCACCGGCATTGTGCTGTTCACTGTTTCCTCAACGAAGTGATCCCTTGCCATTGGATTGGTCGCAGTGGACCCCATGACTTGGTGCTCTACAGCTGGCCACTTATGTCACTGGAACCTACACTGAGCAACTCTTTTTTTTTTATGGGTATATTAAGAATACTGTGTACATGCCATTATTGCCTACAACCCTGCATGAGCTCAAAAAACACATAGTTGCTGCAGTGGAGTCGATGACAACAGACATGCGGGAGCGAATATGGGAGGAAATAGACTATCGCCTCGACGTTGCGAGTGTAACTAAGGTAAATCACACAGAGCACTTATAAGATCACACTATAGAGACAAAACTCGTAGTTTTACTTTTGATGGTTGTATCATTACTCACTCTGTATGTGTAAACTTTGAAAATATAGTCATTTGAAATCGGGTGAATCATTTTGAATTACCTGGTCTATTATAAATAGAAAATACTGAATAATTTCCTAAAAGTGAAAACAGAATAAAATCTTTCTGTACTACAGCATCAGCAAATGGTATGCAAATGAGTGGTGCTGGCATAGCATTATGCAAATTAACAGCATAAAACTGGTTTTTCTCAGTGAGTTGCTAATTCATGTGCAGAGATTGAAGAAAAGATTTCAAGATAGAGATTTTGTTGTAATGACTTCAACATATCATTTACCAGTGGAATTACTCTACAGAGCTATAGGGCGAACATAGCCATACAGCTGAGCGCAAGTCGTTCTGTGGTCCAAAAGGTGTGGAACTGCTTCCAAACCACAGAATGTTTCCACAGATACAGCCAAGGCAGACCTAGGGTGACATTCCAAACAAGATTGGTATTTGTGGCTATATTTGCACCGGAAAAGGACTGCTACACCAACCCTGCACTTGCTGCAGTAAGCAGAAGGCTACATGAAGGAGAGTTCTATGCTAGGCGACATTTGAATCGGACATGCATGCATGTGAATTGGTGTCCAAATCAGTGGAGATCTGTACTGTTCACAGACGAATCAAGGTAAACTTTACAGAGTGATTCTCGGCGAATATTTATCTGGAGAGAGCCAGGGACCAGATATCATCCCTCTCATATGCATGAAAGGGACACTTATGGTTGGAGGTAATGCGCTTCAATGAGGAGGCATCTCTTTAGATGAATGTACCAACCTCTACAGGCTGCCTGGTGGTAACTTGAATGCTCGAAGGTATAGAGATGATATCCTGGACCCCATTGTTCGGTCACATGCAGATGCAATTGGCGATACATTCATACTGCAAGCCAATAATGCTTGCCCACACACAGCATGACTGATACAGCAAAACCTTGAAGAGGAAACTATTGTCCATATGGAGTGACCAGCATGCTCAGTTGACCTTAACCTAATTGAGCATGTGTGGGATGCTCTAGGTAGACGTGTTACTGCCCCCTCCCTAAAACCTGCAGGTTCTTCAGACCGCATTCCTATAATGTTGGGCATGAGACCCCATTATTAACAGCATAGAATATTGCTGTTTGGTCTGTATTACTGTTCAGAGTAACCACACTCCACATCGAGACATTTTTTAATTAAATTTTTTGAATACAGATTTATGTTGTTGTTTTTTATTTTTATAGCAAATACAAAATGTAAATACATACATGTCACTAAGCTGTTCTGATATTCAGAGGTTAGCTCCTCACAGAAAAAACTCACTGATGCTGTATCAGGCGTCTTCAGTTACAGCGATCTCAGCATACAGCTCAAACTTCATTGACACCCATCACATTCCACACACAAGACCTTATGTACTTCATACTCATTAACTTTTTCTCATGCAGACATTCCTGAATCTGGCCCTCCCATGATTTTCTTGGCCTTCCTCTACCTTTCTTTCCTGCTACTTAGGCTTAATAAATTCTCTTAATAAGCATCTCATCACTCATTCTTTTAACATGGCCAAACCACCTAAATTAGTCTTCACCTTACAAACAACATTTTGCCTCACATTACACGTCTGCAACACATCTTCATTCCTCACATGATCAGAGTGTGTCTTGCCCCCCCCCCCCGTTCCCCCATAAGTAACGCATCTTCCCAGCACACAAACGACTCCTATGTCTTTTCTGCAGTTCTCAGTTTTCACTGCCATACATCAGAGTAGGAACAATTACACTTTCATATACAGCCATTTGGGACTTTCTTGAGAACTCATCATTCCTGTGAAATCCTCCTAAAGCAGCTATGACTTTTGATGAAGAGTTCACTCACCTACTAATTTCACCATCTAATTTGTTATCCCTGTCAAACTTGCTTCCCAACTATACAAACTCATTTACCTGATCAATAAAGGTGCCATTTAGATTTATCTTGCATTCAGTACTAACAGTTCCTCACTCAAAAGCCATAACTTTGGTTTTTTCTTCATTTATACTCAGTTTGAAATTCATACAAACTTTGTACATATGTTTTGTAGAAAATGTTCTTGTGATTTTCTGTAACATATGATACAATGAAAATTTTCACCAAATGTTCAAATTCGTTCCATATTTTTTAAATTGTAACAATTTTCAATTTGTTCCTTATTAGTTTCTCAAAGGGTTACATTCAAACTTACTTTTTGGGTTCTTCGTTCAAATTTCCTGAATTCCAGATGATATAATATCTTACCTTTTGAAGTGGATAAAAAAGAAACTAAATTCTGGAAAGCTTGATGATGAAAAGTGTCTGTACTGAGGTTTACATGATTCATGCTGTGTGAAGCCTTTTAGGTTTTTTGCTTTAGCCCAGTGCTTGTACTCTGATATATAGGCACTGGAAAAGAAATATTGTTACAGGAAAGAAAATGATAAATATCTTGCATGTGTTTTATTTTGTTTGTTGCAGAAATGCAAGGCAAGCATCTTAAGGTTTTGATCAATAAGAATACCCCATCTGTACTACTGTATATATATATATATATCATCATCATCATCATCATCATTGTCAACCATTATCAATCCACTGCTGGACGAAGGTCTCCCCAAGTTTCCTCCACAACGGTCTGTCTTGTGCCAGTCTCCTCCATGTCACCCCTGCATACTTTCGAATTTCATCCACCCATCTCCTATGTGGTCTTCTTCTGGGTCTTTTCCTGTCCCTTGGAATCCAATCTAAAATTTCAGCTGTCCATCGATGATCTGTCCTTCTGGCAGTATGTCCAGCCCATTGCCATTTCAGGGATTTAACTCTGATCATGATGTCTTCCACTCTTGTCATTTTTCGGATCCACGAGTTCCTCTTCTTATCTTTCCTGGTTACACCAAGCATGCACCTCTCCATGCTGCTTTGAGTTGTCTGCAGCCTTTGTATGTCTCTTTTAGTTAAGGTCCACGTCTCCGCACCATACGTAAGCACTGGAAGGATGCATTGATCAAACACTTTTCTTTTAAGACATAATGGCATATTGCTCTTGAAAATTATGCTGTTTCTTCCAAAAGCTCTCCAGGCAAGTTTTGTACGCCGATTAATTTCTTCATCAATGTGACCCTCACTTGATATCTGCTGTCCAAGATAAACGTACGTGTCTGTTATCTCCAGCTTTTCTCCATCAATCGATAAATCTTCATTTCTTGTAAAAGCATTGAACATCACTTTTGTCTTCTGAAAGTTCATTTTTAATCCCACTTCTTTACTCTTGTCAGCAAGTTCCTGGATCATACTCTGCAGCTCTGATGGGGTAGTTGCAAAAATGACTACGTCATCAGCAAAACGAAGGTGGGTTAGATAATCTCCATTAATCTTTATCCCCTTGTTTTCCCAGCTCAGCGACTGAAAAACACCCTCCAATGTGGCATTAAAGAGCTTCGGAGATATGGTGTCACCTTGTCTCACTCCCTTTCCAATTTTTACGTGTGTTGTATTTTCAAACAGCCTAATCTTTGCACTTGCATTTTCATAGATGTTATTAATAATATTAATGTATGCATCTTCAATACCGCAGGTTTTCAGAGCCATTGTAACTGCTGATGGTTTCACCGAATCAAAGGCTTTTTCATAATCGATAAAAGCCATGCACAATGGAAGTTCATATTCCCTCGCTCTTTCAATTAGTTCTCTCAGCACGTGGATATGATCTATTGTGCTGTAGCCACTCCTGAATCCAGCTTGTTCTCTCGGTTGAGCCATGTCCAGTGTTACCTTCAAGCGGTGTGAAAGAACTTTAGTGAAGATTTTATAAACTACTGATAGGAGGCTGATAGGTCTGTAGTTTCCGAGATCCTCAATGTCACCTTTCTTATGTAGCAGGATCATTGTAGCGGTGTTCCAATCCTCAGGAATCTTTCCTTCATTAAGGCATCGAGTGAAAATTTGGGCGAGTACTGTTTCGATTTCTCCACTTGCTTCTTGTATGATGCCTACAGTAATTCCATCTTCTCCTGGAGCTTTTCCTCGCTTCATGTTCTTGATTGCATGTGCAACTTCTGCTGGAAGGACTGGAGGAACTCTGGTACTGGTATCTTTCATGATGTCTGGAGTGCATATATCATCCCTTTCATATAATTTGGAGTAGAAATCTTTCACTCTTGTCAAAATTTCTGCCTCTATTTCTTGTTACAGAACCATCTTCTTTTCTCAGTGCCATAATCTGTTTTCTTCCCTTACTGAGATGTCCCTTTGCTATCTTTAGGCTTTGGTTGTTTTCAATTGCTTTCCTCACTAGTTCACAGTTGAATTTCCTTACATCTTCAGTGATACTTTTTCTTACTGTCTTGCATAGCTCTATATATTCCACTTTGGAAGTCACATCTTCTTTAGTTGTTCTCATCTCTCTTCTTTTTTGCATCAACATTTTGGTTTTTCCTGATAATTTGTTCACATGCAACTTGTTCTTAGACCCAGCTAATTTTGTTGCTGTTTCCATAAGAGCTTTGGTTACTTTTCTGTTAACTTCAGAGATGTCCACTTCTTCCGATGTTAGGCCTTCTAAAGCAGAGAACCTGTTCTTCAGTTCTAACTTGAAGGTATTATGGTGTTTTTTAAGGTTGGTTATGTCAATAGATTTTGTTTGTCCTATGAGCTTGCCACGTTCAACTTTAGTGTTGAGGTGCATCTTACATCTCACCAATCTATGGTCACTACCTGTGTTGAACTTGTTTAGCACACTGCAGTCTTCTATGACGAATTTTTTGTTACACATAATAAAATCAATTTCACTT
The DNA here is from genome assembly GCA_039090855.1 of Macrothele yani. NCBI lineage: Eukaryota > Metazoa > Arthropoda > Arachnida > Araneae > Macrothelidae > Macrothele > Macrothele yani. Next base: position 156,717,910 of record CM077011.1, read on the forward strand.
GTCGTCCCATTTGGATGTCTCCATGTCCATTTCCTGTGTGGCTTTTTCTTGAAGAAGGAGTTCAAGATGAAAAACCCTTCTGCCTCTGCAAACTCAACGAGAGTATTTCCACGCTGGTTTCTGTTGCCATGACCGAATTTACCTACTGAAGTTTCATTCTGTTGCCGTTGCCCTATTTTTTGCATTGAAATCTCCCATAATTATTTTCAAGTGCTGCTTACCTTTATTATTTAGATGACAAATTTCCTCATAAAATTCTTCAATTTCTTCTTCAGGATGACTTGTGGTGGGTGCATAAGTTTGAATAATCTGAGCCTGGTATCTTTTCGAGAGTTGAATAACAAGTCGTGCAGCTCTGTCAGAGGAACTTTCAACTTCTACAACTTTATCCTTCAGTTTCTTGTTTATTATAAATCCAACACCACTAGTTCTGCCAGTATCTGTCCCACGATAGTAAAAGAGATGTCCACTTTTCAGTTCGATGAGATCTTCTCCTTTTCTCCTTACCTCACTTAGCCCCACGATGTCCCACTTGATCCTTTGTAGTTCCTCTTCCAATTCAAGAAGCCTTGAATCAGAAGATAGGGAGCGTCCATTGTAAGTAGCCAAGGTCAGCATCAGATGGCAGCCTAGTCCGGTCCTCCGGGGATTCTTAGCACCCTCTGCCTTCATGTCGCACTGGCCGCTGCCTTGGCCAGGTACATTCCAGCTGCCGGAGACTGAGGGCCAAGATTTAAGTTGTGGAATCATTTTGGAGGGGTTTGGCCATAACTCACCACGCTGGCCAAGCGGGTTGGTGAGTGTGGGATAGAATTTCCTCTGATCCCGATGGTATAGTTATACCGCTATGGGCGGTCGTCAGAGCCCCTTTAGTGGGAACAGGATGCACCACGAGAAGGCGGGGTTGACATTTGTCAAGGAGAGGCTGTGATGTTACGCATCACCTGACCTTACATCCCATATATATATATATATATATATGATGGGTTCCATTTCAACTCAGGCAGGGTTGTACCATCATGGTCTCAGATTTCTCTAAAAAAATTAAGGGGTGTTCCTTGACTAAAATAAGGAGACCTATATTTTTTCTTTCGGCAAGAAAAATTTTCCCTTCGAGATAGAGGGTTTCAAATTTTGCACCGTCAAACCAGCTCTCTAGAAAACGGTTATTTTTCCTAACTTCAGCAAGTCATTGCAGCAGAGTTAAAAAAGATATTGTGTTCTTGTATTTTTTTTACATTGTGTGTATAACATATAATAATATATGGTGCTAATATTTGCTACACATCATATGATTAAAATTAAAAAAAATCGTAAACTTTGTGATTTTTAAAAAAAATTGAATTTTTTAAGTTTTTTTTAAACAGGTTTGGATGAAGTTTTTTCTATATTCGTTTTTTTCGTTAAAGACATACAAATGTGCACTTTATTTTTAATTTTTTGTGTGTCTGTGAAACTGCTAGTTTCCGCGTTTCGGCAGCGTTAAAAACAGCAGATTTTGAAAAATCTCTAACTTTGCCAACGATTTTCTCAAAAAGGCCATTTTTTAAAATTCTGAAAATTAAATCCCTGTTTCATTATCAACAGGAGAATATCTGTGTAAATTTTCACGGACCTAAAAACGCCCGTTGCCGAGTTAGACGCGTTTGAATTCGGTTTGAAAGCCTACGATTTCCTGTGTTCTAAAGGCGCCATTTTGGAAAAATCTCAGGCACAAAGTACGTACGTTATCTCTTACCCGAATCAAAACGTTAGATATTCTTTGCCCGAATGATGGAATGAGAGCATTGGGTCAGCTGGCCCTGGTTGGATACATCCACCTCACCCTTCCCCGAGTAATGACATGCCTATAAAACTGTCGGGGGGGGGGGGGGGGGATAACCAATACATAAAGAAAATTCTTGCTGCTCCACTAACAAAGTTGAGTTGCGAAAGACAGCAGCAGTTGTTTGTTTGTTTACTTATATACTTAAACATCGCATAAGAAAAGACTATGAAAGAGTAGAAAACTGTTGTGAAATAATTTTAAGAAAACGAGCGCAGGCACGTGTACCGTAAGTTATTTTTCGATGGCTAAACAACCTCTAGTTTTTCTGGGAGTTGCTAATTGTAGGCTACTGTCAGAAGAGCAGTTGCTGTTTTGTTATAGTTGCTAAAATTAACCTCAGTTTTTCGTAATAGTAAAATATTCGCTCAGGAGAGTTTTGTCCTCTGCGAACGGGGGAGAAGGTGCAATGCTCTTGACCTCGCTGCTGGGTTGTTAGCGCTGGTCGCTACCGAAACTCTGCTTACCTCCGCTCCAAAACGGTAATGGCAATTGTCTAATCTACTAAATAAAAAACACATACGCGTGCAAGCTTATTCATAAAATGTAAGTTGAGTATATTTCCTGTTCAATCAACTGATTTTACAAGTAGAATACATATACAACTTATGCACTTATAATAATGTAAAGATTTTTATCTATTTAAAACATATTCATAGATTTCAATTTTTTAAAAAGGGGGGGTGATTGTGTTCTTACTGATTTCCATCTGGGCCACGATAAACAATGCACTGGCCATGGCTTCTGTTCCCTTAGAAGATAATCCTGGATCGATGGGAGACCAGCGGAGTTTTGACACACACACACACACACACATCCCTCTCGTGGTGGTGAGGTGTCTCAAAGTTAGGTAGCTTTCAAAATGTTTCAACTTAGTTGGCTGGTAACAAGAGAGGGATTCCATTTCAACTTTGGCAGGGTCGTACCATCACGGTCTCAGATTTCTCTAAAAAAATTAAGGGGTGTTCCTTGATTAAAATAAGGAGACCCATATCTTTTCTTTCGACAAGAAAAAATTTTCCCTTTGAGACAGAGGTTTTCAAATCTTCCACCGTCAAACAAGCTCTCTAAAAAACGGTTATTTTTCCTAACTTCAGCGAGTCATTGCAGCAGAATTAAAGATATTTTGTTCTGGTATTTTTTATTACATTGTGTGTATAACGTATAATAATATGTGATGCTAATATTTTTTACACATCGTATGATTAAAATTTTAAAATTTCGTAAACTTCGATTTTTAAAAAAAAATTGGAATTTTTGAGATTTTTTAACTGGTTCAAATGGAGTTTTTTTTTTTCTGTACTCGCTTTTTTGTTAAAGACATACAAACGTGCACTTTATTTGCAATTTTTTATGTGTCTGTGAAACTGCTAGTTTCCGCAGCGTTAAAAACAGCAGATTTTGAAAAATCTCCAACTTTGCCAACGATTTTCTCAAAAAAGCCTTTTTTTTTTATTCTGAAAATTAAATCCCTGTTTTATTATCAACAGGAGAATATCTGTGTAAATTTTCACGGACCTAAAAACGCCCGTTTCCGAGTTAGACGCGTCTGAATTTGGTTTGGGCCGCCCCAGTGGCGCAGTGGTCTAAGGCGCTGGCCTCTGATCATTCGTCCGTAAGGGGTCCGGGTTCAAATCCCGGTCAGGCATGGATGTTGTGTTTGTCTTACGGCACTGGCTCTTTCCCTTCCCTGGAACCAGTGACCCTAAATTAGGGACGGACGACTGCTTATAGCCCATTGAGTTGCTCACGGTGGTCGTTAAACCTCCAATAAAAAAAAAAAATTTGGTTTGAAAACCTACGATTTCTCCGTGTTCTAAAGGCGCCATTTTGGAAAAATCTAAGGCGTAAAGTACGCATTCTCTTACTCGAATGAGAGTGTTGGATCCGTCCACCTCACCCTACCCTGAGCGATAACATGCCTAAAAAACGGTCTTGGAAAAAAAAAATCTATATATATAGAGAATTGGAATGTATGTCAATTTAGAACCATCAAACTTGGTATACTATCTCATGGTACCCTAACTTAGACCGTAGACAGTGTTTGGAAGGGGGAGCCCGGGTCAAAGGGCCCCACGCAAAATTTCCGTAAAATCTAGTTTTCAATTTAGAACCATCAAATTTGGTATACTTTTTCTTGGCACCCTAACTTTGACTAGACGGTTTTGGGAAGGGGTCGGAACCCGGGGTCAAGCCCCCACCCCTAAAAAATTTTCGTAAAATATTTTACAAAGTTAGGGTGCCAAGAAAAAGTGTACCAAATTTGATGGTTCTAAATTGAAAACTAGATTTTACGGAAATTTTGCGTAGGGCCCTTGACCACGGGCTCCCACCCACCCAGGGCTCTACCCCCCTTCCAAAACCATCTACGGTCTCAGTTAGGGCACTATAGTTTACAAGTATATTTTACGGAAATTTGTGTGGAGCCCCTTGACCCCGGGCTCCGACCCCTTCCAAAAACCGTCTACGGTTTAAGTTAGGGTACCATGAGATAGTATACCAAGATTGGTGGTTCTAAATTGAAAACTGTAAATTTGTTTAGCAGACATACATTCAAATCTATATATATAGATTTGTTATTTTTTTTTCCAAGACCATTTTTTAGGCATGTTATCGCCCAGGGTAGGGTCAGGTGGACGGATCCAACGCTCTCATTCGGGTAAGAGAATACGTACTTTGCGCCTGAGATTTTTCCAAAATTGCGTCTTTAGAACACGGAGAAATCTAGGTTTTCAAATAAAATACAAACGTGTCTAACTCGGAAACGGACGTTTTTAGGTCCGTGAAAATTTACACAGATATTCTCCTGTTGATAATGAAACGGATTTAATTTTCAGAATTTTAAAAAGGGCTTTTTTGAGAAAAATCGTTGGCAAAGTTGGAGATTTTTCAAAATCAGCTGTTTTTAACGCTGCAGAAACTAGCAGTTTCACAGACACATAAAAATTGCAAATAAAGTGCACATTTGTATGTCTTTAACAAAAAACGAGTATATAAAACAAAAACTCCATTTGAACCAGTTTAAAAAAAAATCTTAAAAATTTCAATTTTTTTTTAAATCAAAGTTTACGATTTTTTTAAATTTTAATCATACGATGTGTAAAAAATATTAGCATTAAATATTATTATACGTTATACACACAATGTAATAAAAAATACCAGAACAAAAGATCTTTTTAATTCTGCTGCAATGACTCACTGAAGTTAGGAAAAATAACCGGTTTTTTAGAGAGCTTGTTTGACGGTGGAAGATTTGAAACCCTCTGTCTCGAAGGGAAAATTTTTTCTTGCCGAAAGAAAAGATATTGGTCCCCTTATTTTAATCAAGGAACACCCCCTTAATTTTTCTAGAGAAATCTGAAACCGTGATGGTACGACCCTGCCAGAGTTGAAATGGAATCCCTCTCTTATTACCAGCCAACTAAGTTGAAACATTTTTGAAAGCTACCTAGCTTTGAGACACCTCACCACCACGTGAGAGGGAGGGGGGGAGTCAAAACTCCGCTGGTTTCCCATCGATCCAGGATTATCTTCTAAGGGAACAGAAGACATGGGCAGTGCATGGTTTATCGTGGCCCAGGTGGAGATCACTACGAACACAATCCCCCCCCTCTTTAAAAAAATTGAAATCTTTGAATATGTTTTAAATAGATAAAAACCTTTACACCATTATAAGCGCATAAGTTGTATATGAGTAAAATCAGCTGATTGAACAGGAAATATACTCAACTTACATTTTATGAATAAGCATGCACGCGTATGTGTTAATTGTTATTTATTTAGTAGATTAGACAATTGCCATTACGTTTTGGAGAGGAGGTAAGCAGAGTTTCGGTAGCGACCAGCGCTATCAACCCAGCAGCGAGGTCAAGAGCATTGCACCTTCTCCCCCGTTCGCAGAGGACAAAACTCTCCTGAGCGAATATTTTACTATTACGAAAAACTGAGAAGTTAATTTTAGCAACTATAACAAAACAGCAACTGCTCTTCTGACAGTAGCCTACAATTAGCAACTCGCAGAAAAACTCGAGGGTGTTTAGCCATCGAAAATTAACTTACAGTACACGTGCCTGCACTCTTTTTCTTAAAATTGTTTCACAACAGTTTTCTACTCTTTCATAGTCTTTTCTTATGCGATGTTTAAGTATATACGTAAACAAACAAACAACTGCTGCTGCTGTCTTTCGCAACTCAACTTTGTTAGTGGAGAAGCAAGAATTTTCTTTATGTATTGGTTACCCCCCCCCCCCCCCCCGACAGTTTTATAGGCATGTCATCACTCGGGGAACTGACCCAATGCTCTCATTCCATCATTCGGGCAAAGAATATCTAACGCTTTGATTCGGGTAAGAGATAACGTACGTACTTTGCGCCTGAGATTTTTCCAAAATGGCGCCTTTAGAACACGGGAAATCGTAGGCTTTCAAACTGAATTCAAACGCGTCTAACTCGGAAACGAGCGTTTTAGGTCCGTGAAAATTTACACAGATATTCTCCTGTTGATAATAAAACAGGGATTTAATTTTCAGAAATTTAAAAAATGGCCTTTTTCAGAAAATCGTTGGCAATATTAGAGATTTTTCAAAATCGGCTGTTTTTAACGCTGCCGAAACGCGGAAACTAGCAGTTTCACAGACACACAAAAAAATTACAAATAAAGTGCACATTTGTATGTCTTTAACGAAAAAAACGAATATAGAAAAAACTTCATCCAAACCTGTTTAAAAAACACTTAAAAAATTCAATTTTTTTTAAATCACAAAGTTTACGATTTTTTAAATTTTAATCATACGATGTGTAGCAAATATTAGCACTATATATTATTATATGTTATACACACAATGTAAAAAAATACAAGAACACAATATCTTTTTTAACTCTGCTGCAATGACTAGCTGAAGTTAGGAAAAATAACCGTTTTCTAGAGAGCTTGTTTGACGGTGCAAAATTTGAAACCCTCTATCTCGAAGGGAAAATTTTTTCTTGCCAAAAGAAAAAATATGGGTCTCCTTATTTTAGTCAAGGAACACCCTTTAATTTTTTTAGAGAAATCTGAGACCATGATGGTACGATCCTGCCTGAGTTGAAATGGAACCCATCATATATATTTTGTGTTTATAATTGATGTATTTCTAAATGCATAGCGCTGTTCCGGTGGATGAATTTGTCTGAGGTGGGCCTGGGTTCGAGTCCTGGATGAGGCACGGGTGATATATTTATCAAGTGGCACTGGCTCTGGTCTTCCCTGGAACCAGTGGCCCTAAATTAAGGATGGGCAACTGCTTATAGCACTCAAAGGTGCTCATGTTGGTCATTAAACTCCAAAACTGGGGGAGGGGGGTTATGTTGTAAACTGCAATTTACAAAATATAAATTAATGCGACATTATAATTCTAGCAAAAATTTGAGTTCCTGGAATTTTTTTAATGAACTCCCAGAAAAGTCCTGAAATTTATGTACTTGTAAGTGTATAAACTCTGGCAATAGATTTTTCATATTTTCAGAAATCATAATTACTCAGTAATGGGCAGCTGTTATAATATTTCTTTTTTGCAATGCTGTTCTTAAAATTATGTTTACCTACAAGGTGGTTATGTTTTTGGTTAACAATTGCACTAGCACAAAATTATGTTGAAGACTCATCTTGTAATCCCGTGCAGTTCCATAAAGGTTGTGGTTAAAAAAATTTGTAATTGGTAGTGCACTACATTAAGTTTTGGATTTGAAAGTTACAATACAAATTGGAAAAGATATTACTGCTTTTTAAGTATCTGCACTGGTATGTCTTTTCCTTTTCTTCTTCTTTTTTTTTTTTTCTAAACTGCATATTTATTTTCCCTTTTTATTTGATAGCCAAATGCTCCCAAAGCTGATCAAAGTAAAGTAAAACGAAAATTCTCATCTTTTTTCAAGAGTTTGGTAATTGAACTTGATAAAGATTTATATGGGCCAGACAATCACTTAGTCGAGGTATGTGAAAATTACTGTTTGAATTTTTTTTTTCTTTTTGTATCTGTGTTGTGAACAAATGTTACATATACACTGGCGTGCAAAAATTAAGGACGAGACGGTTTTTCGAATGTAATGTCGCGCAGAAGTGCTCCACATCGACTCAAATCATACCATAAGATCCCCAAGATGTAAGAATATGGGACAAGTGAGCAAAACCGTCCAAACAAGGAATCCAAAGGATACAAAGGCACTTTATTGAAAAGGTAGCTTCGAGCACAACTGGACAGAAGACAGAAACGTCCATGCGACAGGCGGCTGCCAAGAAAAATCCAGTCTTTAGTAGGAGATATGATCACCCCTGACTGCGTTGCAAGATTTACAACGTCTGTCCATGCTGAGGACGAGGTTGGCAAGGACCTGTTCAGGCATCGCGGCCCATTCCTCTTGTAGTGCCAATCGCAGCTACAGAATCGTTGCTGGCGGCTGGCGACGTGCTGCCAAGCGTCTCCCGAGAAGGTCCCACACATGTTCGATTGGAATTAGGTCCAGGGACCTTGGCCAATCCATGCATTGAATATCTTCACTCTCCAACAGCTCTGCGACAGCCACTATACGATGAGACGTAACATTGTCATCCATGAAGAGGAACTCAGGACCCACAGCACCTCTAAAAGGTGCACGTGAGGCAGGAGAACCTCGGTACAATGGCGGACACCAGTGACTGAACCTCCTTTGAAGATGTAGAGGTCAGTGCAGCTACCAAGTATGAAACCGCCCCAAACGACAACTCCGCCACCTCCAAACCACCTTTCAATGATGTTGGAGGTGTGATTGCGTGTTCCCTGCTCTCTCCAGATGTGTATACATCCAGAATCGCTCATCCGACTAAATCGGCTCTCATCCGTATAGAGAACTCAACCCCATTGCTGACATGTCCAGTTCTTGTGTTCCTGGCACCACAGTCTCCGGTGAGCAGGCGTTAATGGCACACACCGTACTGGTCGTCGTGCAAATAGGCAACCTTTGTGCAGCCTCCTGGCCACAGTAAAATGTGATAATGGACGTCCAGTTGCACGTGCCTTGCGATTTCTCCCGCTGTCTGCCTCTTCTCGCCTGTAGGACAATATACCGATCGTCCGCAGCCGTGGTTGCTCGTGGATGACCACTGCTAAACTCTCGGACAGCTGTTTCTGTTGTTTGAAATGCTCTCCAAGCTCGTGAAACGATGCTGTGAGCAATCCCGAACTCCTTGGCCACACTAGTCACACTTCGACCTTCTTCCAACTTCCCAATGACACGACCTCGGGTAAAGTCATCCAGATGTCATCTACTGGATTGCCTGTTGGCCATATTACACGATGGCAGCAACTCGACGTCGTTCAAACCGATGTACACCGTGCAATAGCTTTCACCGAATGGCTGAGCGTATACCGCCTGTGTGCTTTATACCCTTCCACCCCCCACCCCCAGTCATGCTGCATATATGTGCATACCGTACCAGACCCTAGTCTATCTCCTGGAGTTTTCTTTCAGTTCGTTCTGCCTGCTCATTCCGCTGTTATGCTAATTTCTCCTCTTCGTCCTTAATTTTGCACACCAGTGTATATGTATTTGTAGAAATCAACCATTTTAACAAATTCAATATAGTTTTGAGTTACATGAATTTAGTGAGATCTTAATAGCACTACATCTTCATGTTAAGCCATATTGATGAACTGCGTACTGACTAGTGAATGAACAGTTCAGATTTGAGCTGTACATGCTGAGAGGTTGTGTTTGATTTCTTGTTGTGACAAGGTATCGTATCAGATCAGTTCTGGTTCTATTTTATTTTCCGTAACCACTTTATTTTAAATAGGGATGGTGAGTCCCTTGTGACTTTAATGCTCTTGGGACTTGTTATCCCCCAAATGAACAAAAATATACTATACTCCCCCAAAATTACTGGATATCATGAAGAGAGAGACAGCCATTCAGGAAAGAAAATTAAGTCTTGAAATTAAAACAAAAAAAGCAGAGCTGTGTCATCAATAATCACATTGGCTTATTGCTACTCAAAGTATGATTCTGGGTGGTTAACCATAACTGTTACAATGCTGGTGAATGTGATGAAGAAGCCAAGCATCTTAAAATATTTGTTAAAAAAAAACAACTAGTAAACTATACATTATTTAAAGAGGCTAAGGTGTTTCCCATCTTTACTGTAGCAAATGGCATACAGTACAAAAAAAAAAAAAAAAAACGATCTTTCAATAGGATTTTTAAAGGGGGAGATACAGTGGCAAACAAATACACATTAACATCACCTAGTGCCAGAACTTCAAACAACAAAGCCCCAGGAGTACCTTCAAAATGTTCCACAAGATGAATATCTTGTGTTGAAAGAATTTTTAAATCTGACTTTTAGATTCAGAGATACCGAGAAAAACTGTTTAACTAATTGTGCCTCTAGCGGCAGAATCGTGTATTATTTTGGGCTGAAAATTCCCACAAGGTTTTTGTAGTTAGTAGTATTTGACTGAAAGATTTTTGTCCAGATATTGCTGTAAATATTCTGTAAATAAAACATGAACTTCTGCCCTCTAGGGTCAAAACTGTATGTTAAGAAACATTTGAAATTATATGCAAAACATTTTACACTTGAAACACTCTCTGGCTCAAATCAGACTCTTTGAAGCGGAGATACCGATAAAAATGATATATGCATCAACAACTCTTGGTGGAAAAACTATGCATTATTTAGTTTTCAGAAGAGCAAATATTACTGCAAATACATCAGAAGCAGAAATAGGTGTATTCATGCTCCTAGTGGCAAAACAGTTAGCTTTAAAAATACAGTTGGACCTCTATATATTGTAGTCAATAGTTCCATAAAAAAATTCGATATACAGGGTGTCCGAGAATTATTGGACATATTACAAAATTATGTACAAAAAAAAACTATGAGCGTTGTCTGTTTTTCCATGTCACATATTATTAACACGGTTTCTATATTTTTGTTTTGCAGAATTGTTAGTCCCAGAATCTGATAGATGGCGCTAGGTGTGTCCTGATGAAGAATGTATGAGAAATGCGCAATCAGTAGTCATGTCATCCGTACAGCAAAAGGCGATGTGTGTGTTATGGCTTGCGAGATAAGTCTGTCATTAAAGTTAAAAGACGGTACCATTTAGAGTAAGCGGTGGATGAAACAGTTTAAAGAAACTGGCAATGTGGAACATCGTGGAGGAGCCGATAGGCCTAGTGACAATGGTGAGAATGTTGAACAAGTTAACGAAAGTTTCCAACGAAGCCCCAGGAAATCCGTTTATAAAGCAAGCAGAGAACTGTGCATTCCGATATCGACAGTTCACGATATCTTGCACAAGAAATTAAAGTTTCATGCTTATGAAATTCAAATAGTGCAAAAGGTGCATGTAAATGATCACACTCTGCGATACGATTTTGCTGTGGATATGCTGAATTGAGTGGAAAACGATAAAAACTTTCTCAGTACTGTAATTTTTAGTGATGAATCCACATTTCATGTATCAGGTATTGTGAATCGTCACAACTGTAGTATATGGGGCAGTGAACCGCCTCATGCTGCTATTGAACTGGCACGTGATGCTCCAAAAGTTAATGTGTGGTGCGCCCTGTTAAAAAGAGAAGTGATTGGCCCTTTCTTCTTCTGCGAAAAAGCCATAAATGGTGACATTTACTTGGATATGCTAGAAAATTTCGCTATACCCCAGATCAAAAGATATGACATCGTTTTCCAACAAGACGGCGCGCCGCCGCATTGGTCAACGTGTGTACGTAAGTGTCTAAATGAGCATTTCCCCAACAGATAGATTGGGCATGGTGGTCCCATTTCGTGACCTCCTCGCTCTCCAGATCTAACTCCATTGGATTATTTCATGTGGGGTTATGTAAAGGATCGTGTCTGTCAGACGCCTTGTACTGATTTGCAGGAACTGAAGCAGCGTACCACAGCTGCTATTAATTCCATAACTCCTCAGATGCTTGCCAATACATCGCTTGAAATCAAGTATGGCTTGGATGTACTGCGAGCAACCAAGGGATCTCACATCGAAATTTATTGACTTGTATAGTTACATTGTAAGTTAGTACAGTCAGTTTCTTTCTATCTGTTTAATGTTTTGTTTTATGTAATTCTGTAATGTGTCCAATAATTTTTGTACACCCTGTATATAGAAATGATCCTTTTTACACATTTATTGTGTAATATATTTTATTTAGGAACACATTTCCTAATCAATGCACTAGTTCTTATAAATAACTTATGTGAATATAAATCACATTATGTACAAGTTATGTTCATATAGATAACTAAAAACAAGAATTAAGAAGAAAAAAGTGTGTTGAACATATCTTGAAAAACATCATATACATTTGGATAAAAGCTTTCTAAATGTCTTGCTATGCAACAAATTTTGATGATGATTCATCATAAAAGTGTCCACACTTATTAAGTCGATGAAATTTTTTATAATTTTTTATAATTGTTGACACTGTACTTGGGGAAACACCAAATGTAACTGCAGTGTCTTCTTTTTTGCACATTCCAATGTCCATGTTTTTCATTAAATCCCCCTTTTCCACAACGCCGAGGATTTTCTATTTGACATTGCAAACACACTGTCAGTTAGAGAGACTGAAACAATCGCAAGCCCACACCGTCGGTTAGACAGAATGAAACAATCACGAGCACACACTGTTGGTTAGAGAGACTAAAACAATCACGAGCATACATCGTGGGTTAGAGAGAATGAAACAAATTCTCTAACCTCTTTCCCAGAAGAAGAAGCTTACTTAAGGAGAGGAAGGAGTGTAGAGACATAAACCTTCCGCTAGGCGACCTGTCGGCATCGCAATAGCCTTGACCACCCTTTCCTTCTTCCTCTCGTGATAACTCCGTTCTATTTTTCTCTCTTGTTTTTCTTATAACATCGTTATTACGGAGGAAGGGAAAGCTCTACTTGTCTTGAAAAAAAATTCATGTGTTTTCAATGTCGTTAAGATCCTGATAACTACTTAATTATGCACTTAAAGCACTTCTGAAATACTTTGTACATATTGCAACTAACTGTTTATGTCATATAACCTTCACAAAGCATTTCTTTAGTTTATTATTGTCTTTATTTGATTCTCGTTTTTGAGTTGTCAGAAGTTGTGGAGTAGGGGGTTTTGTAATCCAGTTTTCTTTCAGGAATCTGTGCTTTAGAAAAAAATTAATATTTCCTTTTTTTATTGCAAAGTTTAAAAATTTGTAGCACTTTAGTATTGCTATTCAGGTTTAAATTCTCTCTTAGGCGACTAGGTAACTTGGCAATGTGTTATTGCTGAACATTAATTCTGATTCATTAAGTCACTCTTACAACTTGAGTTTTCTGTAATTATCTTTTTTCTGTTTATTAGTAACAGATGAAGAGCATAGGTTGGGCCAAGAAAGTTATAAATGTATGCTAAAATGTTAACTAAAGCTTCGTCATACAACTCTGTGGAGGTTATGACATATATATATATTTTTTATTTTTTTGGTGGGCTTATTACTTGCATCTATGGCTTTGCAGAAACCCATTTCCAAATAGGTCTTTGTGGAAGTGAGAAAATGCAGAGTTTTGCTGGTCCTTGATAAAGCCAAGGCTCGGTATTCTCGACACTTTCTACATTCTGTTTTTCTATTATTATTTTTTTCTCTTTTTCCTCACACCGGTCAATATATAACCTTTTCTATGTTGTACTTGGTGTGAGTCAAAAATTTTTTTTGCTTCAGTCTCTTCTTAATAGAATGTGAATTCTGAATTTTCATAACTGCTGCGTTGCGCGTTTTGATCTTCGGGTTTGTTTTGTTTTTGTTTTTTTGCAACTTTCGTTTTAAATTCTTGAGTGTTTTTCTTATGTTTTCGGCTCTGCTCTTAAGTATATATATATATTTTTAATAAGTAGAAACAGTTTTTCTATGTAATGATAATGGGGATTCACAAAACTTCAATCATGGTTCGTACGCTCTTTGAAAAGTCCTTGAATTAAAAAGTTAATTTGCAAGTTCTTGAAAGTACTTGAAAAAGTTTAAGGCTCTGTAAATAGTACTTGAAAAAAATTGTTTTGTTTGTTAAGTAATGATTGAAAGAGCATGGGTAAAATAATCGTTTGTGCTAAAAAGTTGTATAGGAGATTTCTGTGTAGTTGCAATAAAAAAACCAAGCTGATCAAATAGTGCAGAACTTGCATTCAACCCTGGGGAGTGTGTAGACAGTTGGTGTCTTGGCTATGATATCACTACAGAGTAAAGCATCAGCCATGCAAGTAAAATAAGTGGAATGATGCATTCACAAATTGTGATGGGCTTCTGTTTACTGGGGTTAGGGACGCATTCTTGCCGGAGGGTGAAACTTCCAGGAATTGCTTGTGCTTCATGCGTGGACCCTTTCTTCTCCTCACTGCATCAAAAACATCCTGGTCCATCAAAGCATCGAAGTCATGCATCAAAAATAAAAGGTTAAAACAAACAATAAGTGTTATACCAGCAAATTAATACGAAAATAGTGTACCCTTTCAAAAAAATTTCACAAGATAAAATGATTTCGAAAAATACCAAAACAGAGGGGCAACTCAAAGTTAATTAAATAAACGAATTGTGCATAAGGGGAAGAGGTAATGGCAGGCCATTGAAGATGTGCCAGCCCCAGCTAAGATTAATTGTCTGAACTTACTAAAATACCTACCTGCTGACTAACGGACAGTACACACATATGATAATTCGGGTTTAAAAAGTCCTTGACAAGTGCTTGAATTTATTTTGCTTGGAAGAGTACGAACCATGTGGCCCTATCCAGAGAAGTCCAGTACAAGTCTGCTGATCCTATGTGGGATGACATAAAGAAATTGGCTTCATACTCTACTCCTAAATCCACCGCCATTCTGGAAACATTGGAAATTACCAACAATGAGGCCTGCAATTATAGCGTCTCGCTAGAGTTACCACAAATTTGGAACCAATTTTTCAAAAAATGAATGCCTTTTGTTTTCCTCCAAGAATTCCGTGCGCAAAACGAACATGATGACTTGCGTTTTTATTAAATAATTACATTTGCATCTCTTCGTTTATTGTCAAGTCCCCGCGTTCTAATTGGTGAAGCGTTCTATTATCCAGTTTGCCGTTTGCTGTCTACCTTCCTTGGAAAAGCCATCTGGTTGATGTGTGAAAGCTTGGAAACTGATTTTATCTATGCCAATAAATTTGGATAACTAGTATAGTTGGTGTACAGTTACTTGCGTTATTATTTTGGTACTCTAGTGATAAGTCACTTCAAGATTTTACCTAAGCTCAGTTTGGTAACATTGCTGTTTAATTTTGCAGTATATTTTGGTGTGATTATATGTTGAAAATTGTGAGAAACCCTTTGTATAAGCTCTACTGTCAAAAGTTTCATGTTGGGGAAGTGCTGTAGTATCTGTTTCAGAAGGCTTTATTACTAACCTTACTCTTGTAGTGTTACAGAGTCTTCCTATTTTGATTGCAGCCATATCGCCAGTTGAGGGTGTTGTGGCCATGTTTCTGAAGTTATTACTTATGGACTCTATGTTGTTGTTTTTTGAGGGGAGGAGGGGGTCACCGTTTTCTGATTCCCTTCCAAGATTTGTTTCTTTTCACTTTGCCAAAGCATGCAGCCGTAATGATGATTGTCAGATTAAGTTGGCACAGTGGTAATCATCATAGACGGGCCAAATTCATGTAACACAATGAAATTATGGTTGCACATAATCTCTTAAATAGAAACAAAACATCTCCCCAGTATGACTTTCAAAAATTGAGTTTTTAAAGGGTCACTAACAATTAATTAACAATTTAAAGTGTTACAAGTTACATTTCTTACCATAACTTTTCTTCATATCACAAATAATACAGCATAATTATAGGGGTGCAAAAAGATCTGAGCTTTTTCGAGTAACTTAATATCTTAAGATATATAGTTATTGATATGTATGTACTAAATATGCAACGCTTATAATCTGTTGTTTCAGTGGCATCGTACACCTACTACTACAGAAACTGATGGATTTCAAGTCAAGAGACCTGGTGACAAAAATGTGAGGTGCACCATTTTGCTGTTATTGGATTATCAGGTAGTATTTTTTAAGGTACTAAACAAATGCAATATGAGTAATAAATGCAGTAATCATCAGATAATGCTTCATGCTTTCTTTTGAAGCATGTAATTTTATTTGATCAAAGAAATCTGTATATTTCACATTAAGAGACATTATATTATGTCAGTTTAAAAAAAAAAAAATTGTACACACTCCAGTAGTGAAATATACAATCTACAAGATTGTAGATGATTTCTGGAGAATATTGTTAAAACATCTGCATTTGTGTACTACTGAGATGTTAAAATATACAGGTGACTCTATCATTGGCTGTTTAACTAAAATTTGTAGTTGTGTCCCTCAGAATTAGAGGTGAGGTGAATGTAAGAACCATCGTGGCATCAGCAAGGTTCTTGGGTGGAAAAGTGTTTGGAAAGGTTATTATCTATACTAGGTATGAGGTCTTACATCTGAGAAGGATGGGATGTGCAGAGCTGTTTTTTCCCTGTAAGGGTTGCACTAAGTAAATTTTTGCATTACATATGATTGAAAAGTATCTTTCCATTGGTAAAAGAAGTTTTGCTGTCTTTATAGATTTATAGAAAGCTCACAACCGAGTAAACAGGATACTTCTGTAGAAGGTCTTGAATAATTATGATATAATCAGAAATCTTAATGTGAAAGCTATATGCATGCTGGCAGTAGGGCAATGTGTGTGAGTGAATGGTGTTTTACTAAAAAGTTTTTTTATTGGTGCAGGAGTCAGCCAAAGTTGTGTATGCCACCATGGCTGTTAAATAAATTTATGGATGCATGTGTGACACAAAAATAGACAATACTAGTTTATGTTTTAGTAATGTGTGTGTGGATTGCTCTATGCTGAAGACACAGTCCTGTTGGCAGAGAGCCAAAGTGAGTTGCAGAATATGTTGTCCCTGATGTATGAAGTTTGTATGAAATTAAAACTGAGTATAAATAAGTGAAAAACCAAAGTTGTGGTTTTAGAGCCAGGAACTGTTAGTACTGAATGCAAGATCAGTTTAAATGGACCACATGAATGGATTTGGGTATTTAAGAAGCAGGTTAGATTGTGAAATTAGTAGGTGAGTGAACTTAGCTTTAAAAGTTGTGCCTGCTTTGTGAAGATTTCACAGGACTGATGGGTTGTCAAAAAGTATGAAAGTGTAATTGTTGTTACGTGTGTGCAATTTTTGAAATTAATTCGTGGAGCTTCTTATTGAACTGAAAGCCAGGCTTGAAAAATGTTCCTTCAGTCTTACATTGTGTGACCATCCATGCTTCCAGCATCTGGTATTTTCCATTCCCTGATGAATTTGGGCTGCTCACCAGGCTAAGGTTGTTGCATCACACTACTAGATCGGTGTACCTAATAAACTGCCATCTAAGTATGTGTTGCATTATCACAGTAGCAATGGAAGAACAATGTAGAGCAGTTCATTTCACAATTGCAGGGATCGCATTCGTCCTAAAATTCCTAAAATTCCTAATATTTTGTGACCCTCCTTAAATTCCTAAAATTAGACCTAAAATTTGCTATTCATCCTAAAATTTTCGTAAGCTTATTTTTATTAAAAACAACCGTTATTAACGCCAATAAATTTACCATTACGGTAAGGTAAAAAGACCTGTTATTGTAGAAACACAGCCTATATGCTGTGCTGCTGAAGGGAGGGGAAAATGACGCCATCGAGATGCACTTGCTTCGGGGCGGGCGTTCCATTTTTTTGCCTTCGAACAGTTTTCGAGAGTAACAAGAGATCTAAGGGAAAAGGGGAGGGGTCATTTTCACCCCTGGTTTGCGCTTTGCAGACGAACTCCGTGGCACGCAGAAGATCGTACTTTATTTTTGTACATGCCTTGTGGAACCTCCTCTTTCTGCTGATGTTTTGTTATTGTAAACCGCAGGTGGGTGGAAGCAAAGAGGAAACATGTGGTCTTTTTCCGTAACCTCCGGTAATGACGATGGGATGGTAGCTGAGTTATCTTGGCAGGCAGTAGAGCACGTGATCATTGACCTTCGATCATGCGTCGGCGACAGCGACCTTCGATGCGCAATATATCTCGGCTCCGACTCGCTTTGACTGAACTTGCGTGAGATGCGTATGATAGTTTCTGGTTTTACGTCTTTTATGGTGTTCTCTGTGCAGGTTCAGTTCTCTAGTGGTGACCTGCTTTTTTTTTTTTTTTTTCATATCTTCTGACATCCTCGCAGCCAAATTTCGGGAAGTTGTCTGGTTTTGCAATATTGGAACGTGTTTTTGTACTTCCCTTTCATTTTCTGGTTAGTAATACAAGTGTTTAAGATGCCTAAATCCAAAACGAAATTTCAAGATGCGTGGCTCGCCAAAGAATTGGACGGAGTGAAGTTGAAAGAATGGTGTTCTGCAACTGAAACAATATTTTCTGCTAAGTGTATATTGTGTTCAGAAATTTTCAATATTTCTAATAGTGGCTTTTCACAAGTAAAAGCGCATCATAAAGGAAAAAAAAGTTCCCATAACAAGAAATTCCCATAACAATAAATTTGTTAAATAGTGTTCGTGATTCACATAAATTTTATAAAGAGTATGTTGATAAGCTGAAGGAAGAACAATCAAAAAAGGTAAAAGAAAGGAAGCAGAAAGAGAGGGAAAATAAGGAAAAGCAGCTAGAGAAAAAAAGAAAAGCTGAGTTTGATGACAAAATAAAAGAAAATGATGCAGAAATAAATAGGCTTAAAAAAGATAAAGAAGCCTCCCTAGCAGTAATTCAAGAGGGAACAGAAAGAATGCGAAAAGCTGTAGAAAAACAAAATACTGTTGAAATAGCAGTTGCCTCTAACTTGATCATACAAGGTTCAGCTGAAATAAAGAAAACAAAGTAAATTAGTTGTGGTGGAAGCAGAAAAAGATAGGCGTATCAGGAAAAGGTTAAAACAATAATATGAAAAAAGTAATTCAGTGAACAATTGTACATAGTTCTTGGTTTTCAATTACCTTTTTAGGATATTATAATTTAATGTGAAACCTGAAAACTTTCTGTGAAAATCGTGAATTGCTTCTGGTTAAACAGCATATTAATGTTCAAAGTGAAACTTGAATGTGGTAAATATACTTGAATATGATAATAACACGTGAAAAGATAAGAACTGAACATTAGAAGTAAATCATACTTAAACTTTAGACATTAGACGTTATGCAAAAAATTTGGGTGTGAACTTCGACCATATATACTAATGGACTGCGCATTGGCAATAGCTGCATCAAAGCCGCCATGGCTCAAACATTGGGCACGTCATCATCAGACTCCAAATTTCGTGTAAAAATGCTGTTATGATTACTAATTTACATTGCAGAACTTCAGTGTTTTCGGTGTATTATGTGAATGCGCCTCATATATAATGAAAACTCTTCAGGTAAGTTTACTTATGAGCTATATACATGCATGAACGGGTTGTTTACATTTTGTGATTTATAATGTGATGAACATTTGCGAAGAATTTGGAACATGCATTCCATTTTTTTTTCTTAAGTTACTGTATTTTTATATCAATAGCTGCAAGTTTCTGGTTAAGTAATTGAACTTTATTGACTTAGGTATTTAATTCGTCTCTTACCCATGAAAAATCATAGAACTTTCTTTACTATATCGCTCAGAGCAACCATAAGCACAGCAGGTGTAACCCATCTTTTTGACTGTTGTCATGTGATTTTATGTTGGAGCCAGAAATTTTGATGTCATGCGCAGTCTATCAGTATATATGGTTGAAGGGTGTGAAGCAAACTCTTTACAATGTATACAAAGTTGTTTTACTAGATGTATACAAATATACATCTAGTTTTTATTGAAATACAATCCTAAAATTTTTCTAAAAATTCCTAAAATTCCTAAAATTCCAACCTAAAATTTTCCAGAAGTATGCTATGATCCCTGCAATTGTGAAACCTGAGTGATAAGGAAAACTGGACAAAATAGAATATATAATCTAGGTTAAGGTGGTTTGAGAGGTGAAGTGCATGAGACTGAGCAAAGTGATTGCAGTAGATTCTGGTTAATTGGGGAAGCCATCTATTTGGGACAGTTTTTAAAGAACATCCCAAATTATCTTTTTGGGATAAAGCTTTGCATAATTGGGGCTGCCGCTTAATTGGGCCATAGTGTTCTAGCTCTGGTGTGTCCCAGTTAACTGGAATCTACTGTACTATCCTTATCAAGGCTTGAAAATACCATGCCCGAGATGCCCCGGGCATGTAAATAAAAATTTAGTTGCTCGGTCGGGCAACTAAATTTAAAGTTTGAAATAGAATTTCCAACTATAAAGGGGGAAGGGGGAGAAGACAGTCATTGCATGCCAGGTTTTATTTCACGGCTAACCACCCAAAGGTGTATTATTTTTGCAGTGTGCCAAGGACAGAAGAATATCACTTCTTTAATTATATTATGCTCTAGGTCCAGAAATTGGAACCATATGTACTGTAGTTTTGCTCCAAATATTGTGTATTCTCAATGGCGAGTGTGGTTATCCCAGACAGCAATACAGGCCTGACACCGATGTTCCATGCTGTTAATTATGGTATCAAGCAGTTCCATGGGTAGCTGCATCCATTGTTCAACAAAGCAGTGTGAAGCCCTGCAGTCTTCAGGGAGGTGGCTGGAGGAGGCCAGCAACATGCCTCACGAGAGCATCCCAGACATGCTCAATGGGATTCAGATTGGGAGAGCATGCTGGCCACTCCATACGGACTATAGTCTCCTGTTCCAGGTACTGGTTCACGAGGCGAGCTGTGTGAGGGTGGGCGTTATCCACCTGCAGTACAAATGTATCGCCAATTGCGGCCACATACGGACAAACAATAGGGTCCAAGATATCTTCTCTGTACCTCTGAGCATTGAGGTTTCCATGTGGCAATACATAGAGGCCGTTACGGCCACCTAATGATATGCCTGCCCACACTAGAACACTACCACCACCATTGGTGTTCCTTTCCTGGATATTAGAAGGAAGATAGTGAGTACCGGATATTAGAAGGAAGATAGACCATTTCCATCTCAATTCAGGCAAATCAATGTCAGTTGACCACCTCCAACTTTTTTGAAAAAATTATGGTAGCTACTCCTAAAGAGGTATAAAGTACTGCAAAGGGATTTTTTATAAAAAAAAAAAAAAAATTGGGTCGAGCTACAGCCTTTTGAAAATAGGCAAAAATTACACTTGTGACGAAAATCATGTGAAACGCCAAATTTTTAAGTGCACACTGCTCCTGAACTATAACAGGTAGAGACTCGATTTTTTTTTTTTTTTTTTGAAGCTGTTGAATTGGCCTTTCTTCAAATTCACAGAAATTGGTCAAACGAATGTTGCCAGATGGCAAAAAAAAGTTATATTTATTACAAAAAATTTTAATTTTCCACAAATGTAGGATTTTTTTTTTTTTTTAAGAAAAAGACTTATCAGGTGGGTAAGTGTGCCAACCTGCACCCCTACTAGGGTTGTCTTAGCAGTAATTTTATTTTTATCCTGTGATGCTTGTAACTCATAAAATTAATACAGTATTTTAAAATATACAAAATTTCAAAATATCAACATTTTTGAATTGCAATATCTCAAAAACCCTTTTTTAAAAATTCTTAAATTTTGTCCAAACAATGTCCTAATGGTAGGTAGTGTACTGAGGGAGTCAGGTTACTGGATTATTGCCTTGAAATTTTCTTACATATTTTTGAAAATGACACCTTTTTTCCAATTTCTTTCTTTTTTTTTCTTTTTTTTTTCTTTCCAATTTTTGAAAAATGGCACTTTCTTTTTCAAATTTTTGAATTCAGTGAAAAATGAGAACTGTAAACATTATTTAGTAAATTTTTAATAGCAGGAGAACACAATTCCCGGCAGGGCTCACACTAAGCATTCACCAAGTCTCCAAATGTGACTAAATCCAAAAATGGCAAGAAAAAATGAGTAACAGTGAAAATGGTGGTGAATGATTTTATGAAACTTGGGCAATTTTGGACATGGGGTAAACTGCAGTTTGTGGTAATTTTTGGGCTAAACTGCAGCTGATGGGATTTCAAATTTTGATTTTCCAAAGCTGTGGCACTAAAAATGGTACTGCCCGGTGCAATTTTTTATGGAGTACTATGAAACATCTATTAAGGCTGCTTGAGAGTCATTGGGGGAGTCAATGAAAATAAGAGCTACTGAAGGTGGGGGATATCAAGATGGAAGAAACTCTTCTGTAATTTATAATGAGCGGATCCAGAGAAATGGGATAGAAGAGGTTAAACAGTCTGCAGCACATAATCAAGTGTTGATCTCAAAGACTAAACTTCTACTCTTCACAACTTATGAAGTTCAATCCTATTGAACCAGCAAAGTAGAAGAGTGGGACACAGCAAAATCTGTTGTTGGAGTACAGTCACAGCATTCCTGGTTAGTACAAGGAAATAAACCATCAATGGCCAGAACAAATCTGGCACCCACATAAAGCAGTGCAATGCTCAAGCCAACAAAAAAAGAACCCATTTTCTGTGAATGATTTTCAAATAGGAGAATTTGTAGGATGCATTTATGACGATAACTGGTGGATGGATGGGACAGATTACAAACATGTCTAAATAACTTGAGGACATAACAGTATCTTTCATGCACCCTAATGGACCAGTCAGAGGTTTTTGGTGGCCAGAAGAATATGGCAAGAAAACAGGTCAAGTGTCCAGTGCCCTTAAAAATGTACTTCTAAAGGTGAATGCCCCAACTCCTGTTGGACGTTTTGCATGACTTCATACCTTTGATGAGAAGGAAATCAATAAAATCCAGCAGCTTTTCTCAGTTTGAATAATTTGTAGTTATGATGGTAAGCTCATAATTTTGTTTTTTGAGGCCTTTTTTCTTATGTAAATAGAAATGAATCTTAACTGCAAATGAGATAATGTGTACAGACTATGGATTAAAAAAAATTAAACATGTACATAGGTGACAATTATTAAAAATCATAAAAATTACTTAAAATATAGATTCTGATTGATACTGTAATTTGGAATATATACTCAGGTAAACTTTTCAGAAATGTCTTTCGAAGTTTTTTTTTTTTTTTTTTAATAATAACCCAACCGTGAAGTTCGACAGGAGAGAAGTGCTTTTCAAAAATTTGTAGCAAAATTTCAAGGCAAAAATCCAGTAACCTGATTCCCCCAGTTAACTACCTACTATTAGGACATTATTTGGACAATATTTCAGAATTTTTAAAAATGGGTTTTTTGAGATATTGCAATTCAAAAATGTTGATTTTTTGAAATTTTGTATATTTTAAAAAATAATTTTGAGTTGCATGCATCACAGGATAAAAATAAAATCACTGCTAAGACAACTCTGGTAGGAGTGCAGGTTGGCACACTTACCCACCTAATAAATCTTTTTCTTAAAAAAAAATCCTAATTTGTGGAAAATTAAATTTTTTTGTAATAAATATAGACTTGTTTTGCCATCTAGCAATAATCATTTGATCAATTTCTGTGAACATAAAGAAAGGCCAATTCAATAGCTTCAAAATAAAAAAAAAACTGTTATAGTACAGGAGCAGCGTACATTTAAAAATTTGGTGTTTCACATTATTTTCATCACGAGTGTATTTTTTGCCTATTTTCAAAAGGCTGTATAGCTCTACCCAAATTTTTTTTTTTATGAAAAATCCTTTTGCAGTAAGTACTTTATACCTCTATTGGGAGTAGCTACCATAATTTTTTCAAAAAAATTGGAGGTGGTCAACTGACACCCCCTGCCTGAATTGAGATGGAAAAGAGTCGATAGTGAAACTCGGCGAAAATCACTCTGTAAACAGTATCGCAACTCATCAGTGAGTAGAACGGACGGACCTCCACTGATTTTGAGTCCTGTTCACATGCATTCATGCCCAATTGAAACATTCCCTCTGGTGGTGAGGGGCACACATAGTACCGGTCGCCAAGCATACAGTTCTGCACGTAACCATCAAAGCTGATACTGTCCGTCCGGTGGCTGCAGCAAGAGCAGATCTGAGATGAGTCAGTGTAGCTATCCTGTTCTGCCGTGCCGAAAGCCAAAAATACCGGTCATCCGTGGAGATTGTTGCCCTTGGCCTACCTTTGCTGTACCTTCGGGAAGCTGCACCCGTGGCTTGGAACTGCTTCCACATCCTGCTTATCACAAAACGATCGACGTTGAGCCTTCTTTCGACATCCAGCTGCTGTTGCCCTGCTTCAAGTTGGCCTATCGCTCTGTGGCATAACTCTGCTGGTAAATGATGTCTCGAAGCCAAGTTAACAAAATTGCTATCTCAAAATCTCCTCATTCACTGCCACACATGAATTGGGGATTTCCTCTGAAACAGCCTGTTTTAAGCTTTTACACATCTGCAACGCCACTCATTTGCCTTCTGTACATTGCTGCTGTATGCCCTTGGCCATTACATATGCAAATTTCATGCAATTTGTACTATATTTCACCCAGTTCTCACGTTTTTTCGGTTTGTTGCTTGATTTATGGAAACCACAAGTTTCCCGTGTTTAGTGACAGAGGGCGAAAACTTTCAATGAAAGGAACACGGCAAAATCACTAAATTTCTCAAATACCAATTTCCATCATCGTGCCATTTCATACCAATTTCAGCATCATCATCTTGGAACTTAAGATACGAGCTTTTTGTGCATTGAATATTTTGAATACAGAATGAAAATGCAAAACATGTAAAAAAAAGTTTATTGTATTTTTTAACTTAAAACATTTTGGAATCTGGGTTTTACTACCTGGTAGGTAAATAATTTCTGCACATGCCCAGCTGGGCGTGTAACTTTTCAAACATTTTCCAAGCCCTGCTTCTATTATATTCAATTTTTTTTTTTTTTTTTTTTTTTTTTTTTGTTGTTGTTGTTCTGGGATTGTATTTCTTTGTGAAGCTAACCTCTGAATCTCAGAGAACAGCTTAGTGATATGTATATGGGATTGGCCTTCACATGGCAACCAATTTTGCAGCTACAACTAGTCCAATAATAATCTTATTTTTTTTTATCCTGCTCTACTAATCAGACTTTTTAGATTGTGTGCATGTCAATGTTAGTGTGAGAGTGAGAGAAGTTATTGCAATTTAAGATTTTCCTTCATGTTATTACTATAATATAGGTTATTGTTTTATTTATAGATTACTTTTGGTCTGTGCTTATGTTAATATTCTCATTTATCTTTTTTAGCCCCTTCAGTTCAAGCTCGATCCAAGATTAGCTCGCCTTTTAGGAATTCATACACAGACAAGACCGATGATAATAAGTGCGCTGTGGCAGTATATTAAAACCCATAAACTTCAGGATGCCCATGAAAGAGAGTACATTAACTGTGATAAATATTTAGAACAGGTGAATTTTGTAATTTAATGGTGATTGCATAACTTTTGTCTTTCTGCTATTGCTCTGCAACATATGTAATTTAGCCTTTCCATTTTGATTAAATGGAAGAATTAATCTTGCACACCTTTACCTTATTTGTTGAATATAGATATAATATGTAATAAAATTATTTGAAAATTTTTAAGAACACCTTTTGCTTTTCAAAATTGTTAATTAGGATTATGCAATTGGGGAGCAGACATCTAACAAATGTGTGTTATGGAATGAGAAAAGTGTTACATGTTTAATCATAGTTAAAGTTTTTGGTTCTTCATTTGTTACTTATCTGAAAGTGCATTTCCTTATAGAAATTCCACTATATTAGTTGCTAGCAGAGTTTTCAGAACCATGTGTCGCAGCTTATAAGTTAACCTTTTGAGCTCTGAAAGACCATCTAAAAAAGGTTAGGTCAACTTAAAAGACATTTTGTCAAGAACTGTATCAAATTAATTTGAAAAATGCTTTGTAATTAAAAAAGAGTTAATTTTCAAATCTTTGAAAGTACTTGAAAAAGTTTGACTCAATAAATAGTACTTGAACATTTTTTTTTGTTTTGACTAAAAAGTTGTATAGAAGATTTCTGTGTAGTTCTGATAAAAACACCATGCTGATCAAATAGCGCAGAACTTGCATTCAACTCAGGGGAGTGCATGGACAGCTGATACCTTGGCTATGATATCACAAAGGAGTAAAACGTCAGCCATGGGAGTAAAATAAGTGGAATAATGTATTTGCGAATCGTGATAGGCTTCTGTTGATTGGAGTTAGGGACACATTGTTGCCAGAGGGGGCAACTTCTAGGGATTGCCTATGCTGCTTGTGTGGACCCTTCATATCGTGGCTGTAACCCCCCCCCTCCCCTCCCCATGACTTTTATAACCTAAGAATGCACTAAGACATCAGTCTGACCCCACTCTCACGGCAGTCTTACCAGCAAGCAGCCCAGGATGACCTGTGATTCTCACTCTTTTTCCTGTTATTTCATTGTGTTCTCTCTCCCATACGAAAATAATATGAACACCAAGCTCACATATCTGAGCTTGGTGTTAATATACATGGTGATTCATAAAGAAATATATATCCAACAAGAACAATGTAATATATTTTATGTTACCTGTAACAGAATTGTAGGGGAATGTTTCTAGTTTTTTTAGAGATATTCACAGATGTTCTATGTGTGCACCCTTAGTCACACGACACGCATCGAGCCGGCAATCCATTTCCGCCCAAACGCGAGTTAAGATATTTGAATAAAGTGCAGTGATAGTGACTGTGATACACGGTTTCAGCTCCACTAGATCAACAGGAAAGGGAGGGGCATATACCTTGTCCTTTTTATGTACCCCCACAGGAAAAAGTCACAAAATGTTAAGTCAGGACTTATAGGTGGCCATTGGGTCAGTGGCATATTGTAGTTTGCGGCTCGTCCAATCCATCGGTGAAGATGTTCGTCGAGATAATCTCGCACATCGCCTAACCAGTGAGGTGGTGCACCATCCAATTGGAGGATAAAGTTTTCACTGTCATCCTGCAACTGTGGCATCAAACAAAGACTTAACATACCCAGAAAAGAGCCTCCCGTGACAGTTTTCTCATGAAAAAAGAAGGGGCCGTACACTTTCTTTTTGGACACAGCACGGAATACATTTACCTTAGGGGAATCTCGCACGTGTTGCACTGTAAATCTGAGATTCTCTGTTCCCCAAAAGCGAACATTGTGCTTGTTTACCTGACCACTGATGTGAAATGTAGCGTCATCGGTGAAAACTAAGTGATCGGCAAAATCGTCATTTTCAAAACGGTGCTGCATTTCGGCACAAAATTCAAAGCGCTTTGTCTTGTCAAGGTCAGTTAGATTTTCCAACATCTGCACTTTGTATGGAATCATTTTCAGCTTCTTTCTCAAAATTCTCCAGACAGTGAGTGGGCTGTGAAATCTGCACTTCACGACTCGCCCTCGGCATTGATTTTCCTGGGCTTCGTTGAATGGTGGTGCAAGCATTATCAACGACTTCTTCTGATACACGTGGTCGTCCAGGACTTTTTAAGTTTGCACAAACAGCTCATGGTTTCAAATTTTTTATGGCAATCGTAGATAGATTTTCTGGTTGGAGGTTCTTTTTCCGAATCGTGATCGAAAATGCTGTTGCACAACAGTTACAGATTCCGTTTTGCTCAATTCAAGAACACAAAATGCCTTCTTCCACTGTAGACGCTGCCATTTTGACTGACTAGTCACATGACATGCGCACTATCGCCTACGTCATTTCCCTCAGTAGCAGGACACAAACTTTGACTACATCTACCTAACGGTTTGCAGTTGTGGTATGAACTGTTACTGTTTTACAGCATCTGGAAATAGTATACTTCTTTACGAATCAGGGTGTTTTATCTGTCCAACCCATGTATATCACAGAAACTGATATGTGACTTCATTAATTCAAAAGAAGGTTGGTGTAAAGATTTTTTCACTGCCTAACATCCAATTATTCCACTCTGCTTGAACATGATCTTTAAGGGGTTTGTTTAGATGCATCTAGAGGTTGAAGTACTGATGTAAGCCCACCTGGTATGATGGCTAAATTGGTGGTGTTCCTTCAGTTTCTTTTTAGTGCTATCATTTATGTTTGGCTTAAGCATATCCAACTCTAATAACCTATGCTTGTTTCATGTACTCCAATGGATGATGATTCCAAACATTTTTAATTCAGAGTTTTATTCCAGTCTCCTCCATCCAAACTTTTTCATGGATGTGAACAAAAATTCCCAGTGAAACTTCAAGTTTCACATTCTTTGTTTTAAAACTTGCTATTAGTTCCAATTTCATGCCATCATCCATGCAATATCAACACTGTTAAGTGGGTCATTTGTGTCTGTTGTTTTAACAAAAACAGTTTGTATGATTTTAATTCCACTGTACAAGTTCTGTGCATATCAAAATTCATTGGAGTTTCATCCATGTTACTAATATTAGGTAAGTAGCATATAGTTCATCCTAGGGTGGTTGTTTTTAAGTTTTTAATTGAAGCAGATTGAAAACAAATCAAATAGATGCCGGATTTCTGTAAGGAAACATAGTAAAAACTTATATAGTGAGAACTTATTTCTGTTAGAACTAAACATTGTATGTTTAGTTCTAACAGAAATATTTCCGTTTTCCAAAAGTCCTTGCGATAAATAACATTCTGTGTAAAATATTTGTTGTTTAACGATTGTAGATTAGAGCGTTTAGATAGATCGATATTTTGCAAAATGTGTAATATAATCAGCACTAAACTGAAAAAGTTGTTTTCTTGTAAACTTACCTTAATGACTTTGACTTTTCGTGTTAAATTACTTTTTCTCTGGGACACTTGTTATTCCCTTCACAGTTTGTTTTAGACTGTCCTATGTGACCGTTAGTTTGAAACTTCATACCGAAGCTTTTTCTGCAAAATAATGTGACATCTGGTATTACAAATCAGAACTACAGTCAAACCTCAATTTAACGAACTTCCAAGGAACCAACAGTCTTGTACGTAAAATCGAGGAATTCGCTAAATAGAGAAAGCCTTTCGAATGAAACATTCGAAATAAGCTGGTGTTCATAACAGAATATGTAAGCAGCTGAGTTCTTTCTTTCAGTGAAATTTAAATTATGTATAGTACTTTTAATTACAAAATTTATTATCAAAAATGTTATAATACACACACATTTACTTTGCATACTGAATTACATAAAATTCGTAGATATTATTAGACTTCAATATGTAGCATCAAAATTTAAGCGTACTTTAAAATTGCAAGAAAAATATTACAGTTGATTTTTTTCCAAGCATTTAGCTTCTTAAATAATGACTTCAGTGTTCATTTTTCCACGCTTGTGCCATCACAGATTCAACACATTTATTTTTGATGGACAGAACTGTATACACTATGTTATGTCTTTGCTTAAAATGATCAATCCATCAATTTGATGCGGTGAATTCCTTTATTTGGAGTCACTGGGCAAGATGAACTGCTTTTTCTTTCAGAAGTGATCCACTAGTAGGCAAATTACCAGCCCGTGTTTATTGGAACCAAGTGACAAGAGTGTTTTCCAACTCAAGTGCGATGCTTTCATAGATTTCCTCTTACTCAAAAATTGTCCACACTTTGATGCAAAACTTTCAATCTCTTTTCTATTTTTCTCTATGGTACACAGTGTTGACTTGGAAATTCCGAGTTTCTCTGCTACAGCAGTCTGTGATCCTAAGTTCGCATCAAGCTGCGACAAAATGTTAATTTTTTTCACTGATTAAAAATCTTTTCCGCTTTTTTGTTTTTCTGCAGTCATTCTTTTTTTTTTTTTTTAATGCTCTCATAAAATGCACTTTTGCAAATTACAGTGATAGCAAATTTCACTTCTAATTTTTCTAGTACTATCTATGTCAGGGATCGCATTCCTCCTAAAATTCCTAAAATTCCTAATATTTTGTGACCGTCCTTAAATTCCTAAAATTATACCTAAAATTTGCTATTCTTCCTAAAATTTTTGTAAGCTTATTTTTTAAAAATACAACCGTTATTAACGCCAATAAATTTACCAATACAGTAAGGTAAAAAGACCTGTTATTGTAGAAACACAGCCTATATGCTGTGCTGCTGAAGGGAGGGAAAACGACGCCATCGAGATGCACTTGCTTCGGGGCGGGCGCTCCATTTTTTTTGCCTTCGGACAGTTTTCGAGAGTAACAAGAGATCTAAGGGAAAAGGGGAGGGGTCATTTTCACCCCTGGTTTGCGCTTTGCAGACGAACTCCGTGGCACGCAGAAGATCGTACTTTATTTTTGTACATGCCTTGTGGAACCTCCTCTTTCTGCTGATGTTTTGGTATCGTAAACCGCAGGTGGGGGGAAGTAAAGAGAAAACATGTGGTCTCCTTCCGTAACCTCCGGTAATGACGATGGGATGGTAGCTGAGTGTTATCGTGGCAGGCAGTAGAGCACGTGATAATTGACCTTCTATCGTGCGTTGGCGACAGCGACCTTCGATGCGCAATATATCTCGGCTCCGACTCGCTTTGACTGAACTTGCGTGAGATGCGTATGATGGTTTCTGGTTTTGCGTCTTTTATGGTGTTCTCTGTGCTGTGTGCAGGTTCAGTTCTCTAGTGGTGACCTGCTTTTTTTTTTTTTTTTTTCTATCTTCTGAAATCCTTGCAGCCAAATTTCGGGAAGTTGTCTGGTTTTGCAATATTGGAACATGTTTTTGTACTTCCCTTTCATTTTCTGGTTAGTAATACAAGTGTTTAAGATGCCTAAATCCAATACGAAATTTCAAGATGCGTGGCTCGCCAAAGAATTGAACGGAGTGAAGTTGAAAGAATGGTGTTCTGCAACTGAAACAATATTTTCTGCTAAGTGTATATTGTGTTCAGAAATTTTCAACATTTCTAATAGTGGTTTTTCACAAGTAAAAGCGCATCATAAAGGAAAAAAACATTTGCAGAAATTTCAAAGTAAATTTCAAAATAAGCCCATCCTGAAAGCCTTTGGAGGACGGGATCTTCAGCTCAAAACAAATATTAGTGAAGTACTGAGTCATGATTTACAGTTGGCTAAAGCCGAAGCATTATGGGCCATGAAAGTTGCTAAGGACAATGTCTTTTGTTTCATGCACTGAAACAGTTGAACTTTTCAAAGAAATGTTTCCTGATTCTGCTATTGCAGCCAAAATGCAACTTAAAGAAAAAAAAGTTGCTTATGTGATATCACATGGATTGTCAAAATATTTTGAAGAGGATTTGAAAAAAGACACTGCATCTAGTAGCCCAGGAAAGGTTACTATAGCATTTGATGAAACTACAAATACACAAGTGAAACGGCAGTTGGATGTGTATCTCAGGTACTGGTCTTCAGAAATAAATTCAGTTTCTTGCCGATACCTAACAAGCGTTTTTCTGGGTCATGCAACAGCAGATATTTTGCTAAAAGAAATTCTTGATGTGTTATCATCCTTCAATATTTCGTTGAACAGAATTATTTGTGTATCCATGGACAGCCCAAATGTAAATAAGTGCTTTTTACGCAAATTCAATGAAGTTGTAAAACAAGAAACAGGCCAGAAATCTTTGGAACTAGGTTTTTGCAACCTGCATGTTGTTAGTAATGCATTTAAAATTTTTTTGACAAGCTTAAATATAGATTTTGACGAATTTGCTACTGATATGCATTACTTTTTAAATAGTGCTGCAAGACGAGAGGATTATAAATCTGTCGAGGATATAACATTGGTCACAGCCAAATTTCTTTTGCGTCATGTCAGCAACAGATGGTTAACCGTTGGTTCTGTAGCCCAGAGGCTCTTAGATTAATGGCTAAATATTACAGAATATTTTTTAAACTTCTTGCCATCTCAAAAAATATTTGAAAAACAACTACGCAATTCGGCAAGGTATAAAATAATTCACTGTTTCTTGAAAAATGAGCTAACTCCTTGCTATTTAGCATTAATTTCATTTTCACACCAAAATTTTGAAAAGTTTTCATTATGTTATCAGAGTGAAGAACCAAAAATACACCAGTTATATTCTGATTTAAATACTTTAATGAGAAATGTTATGGCTCAGTTTATCCAAGATGATGTTATTGCAGGGAAATTTGGAGAAGACCTAAAGAATGTAGATTTTGAAAACAAAAATTCATGGAAAAAACTAGGGGAGTTAAAAGTTGGTATGAAGACAAAAAATCTCCTCAGGAATGTTCAGGAGACCAGGCAGAAATTTTCTCTTAGATGTAAGATCATCACTAATTGCAACCACAAAATATTTAAAGTCAAATTTGCCATTCTGCAATCAAAAGCTAAGAGACATAGAAGTTTTAAAGGTAAAAGAACCAAAGAAAGAGTCAACTCAACTTTCAGTCACTGAAGGACTTTCGGAAATAACCAGAATTTCAAGTGTTTTGCATCATTCTGAGGAACAAATTGATAGAGTAAGAGAAGAGTGGAAACTTTTAAATTGCGATAAGCCAACTCTAGATGAACTAGTGAAATTTTCAGAGGAAGGGCATATTCCAGTGTGGATTGATCATTACTGGCGTAATATATTTAGTATTAAAGACTCTAGCGGAAAAGAAAAATACTCAAATCTTGCTAAACTCATCAAGTCAATTTTAGTTTTACCTCATGGTAATGCTGACGCAGAAAGGGGATTTTCGGTTAACACTGCTCTGTTAAGGAAGGACAAGGCTAACTTAAAAGACTCAACTATAACATCATTAAGAATAGTTAAAGGGGCCATTAAACACTATGGATGTGTAAGTAAAGTTCCCATAACAAGAAATTTGTTAAATAGTGTTCGTGATTCACATAAATTTTATAAAGAGTATGTTGATAAGCTGAAGGAAGAAGAATCACAAAAGGTAAAAGAAAGGAAGCAGAAAGAGAGGGAAAATAAGGAAAAGCAGCTAGAGAAAAAAGAAAAGCTGAGTTTGATGACAAAATAAAAGAAAATGATGCAGAAATAAATAGGCTTAAAAAAGATAAAGAAGCCTCCCTAGCAGTAATTCAAGAGGGAACAGAAAGAATGAGAAAAGCTGTAGAAAAACAAAATACTGTTGAAATAGCAGTTGCCTCTAACTTGATCATACAAGGTTCAGCTGAAATAAAGAAAACTGAAAGTAAATTAGTTGTGGTGGAAGCAGAAAAAGATAGGCTTATCAGGAAAAGGTTAAAACAATAATATGAAAAAAGAAATTCAGTGAACAATTGTACATAGTTCTTGGTTTTCAATTACCTTTTTAGGATATTATAATTTAATGTGAAACCTGAAAACTTTACTGTGAAAATCGTGAATTGCTTCTGGTTCAACAGCATATTAATGTTCAAAGTGAAAGTTGAATGTGGTAAATATACTTGAATATGATAATAACACGTGAAAAGATAAGAACTGAACATTAGAAGTAAATCATACTTAAACTTTAGACATTAGACGTTATGCAAAAAATTTGGGTGTGAACTTCGACCATATATACTAATGGACTGCGCATTGGCAATAGCTGCATCAAAGCCGCCATGGCTCCAACATTGGGCACGTCATCATCAGACTCCAAATTTCGTGTAAAAATGCTGTTATGATTACTAATTTACGCTGCAGAACTTCAGTGTTTTCGGTGTATTATGTGAATGCGCCTCATATATAATGAAAACTCTTCAGGTAAGTTTACTTATGAGCTATATACATGCATGATCGGGTTGTTTACATTTCGTGATTTATAATGTGATGAACATTTGCGAAGAATTTGGAACATGCATTCCATTTTTTTCCCTTAAGTTACTATATTTTTATATCAATAGCTGCAAGTTTCTGGTTAAGTAATTGAACTTTGTTGACTTAGGTATTTATTTCGTTTCTTACCCATGAAAAATCATAGAACTTCCTTTACTATATCGCTCAGAGCAACCATAAGCACAGCAGGTGTAACCCATCTTTTTGACTGATGTCATGTGATTTTATGTTGGAGCCAGAAATTTTGATGTCATGCGCAGTCTATCAGTATATATGGTTGAAGGGTGTGAAGCAAACTCTTTACAATGTATACAAAGTTGTTTTACTAGATGTTTTTATTGAAATACACTCCTAAAATTTTCCTAAAATTTTTCTAAAAATTCCTAAAATTCCTAAAATTCTTACCTAAAATTTTCCAGAAGTATGCTATGATCCCTGATCTATGTTCATCAAAACTTTATCCGTAAAAGAGCTTTGTTGTTTGATTTGACCTGTAGATTTAACACTGAGAAGAAAAGAAGTGCAATTTGGGGAAGAATTGCAGAAGTTCAGTAATGGGTACGTACAATGTGTGTGTCCCGAGTTCAAAAAAAGCTATCGTTCTGTCTGTTGCTGAAAACAAGAATCCCCAGGGTACTCTAGATTTCCTCCCCCACACCGGCTTTCTTTTTCTTGCTTCCCACTCATGCAAGAAAACATTGCACTACTTTAGAGCTTGTTGGTCATTTGCTTCTCCCTGTAAAAAAGCTTACACCTGATAGTCGGAGGAAAGTCCAACTGATTTATGATTCCGTCAAGCTGTGTCGTAGATGGTGTTCTTTGAAACGCTGGTTAACTCCATGCATAAAATCTTTGTGTTACGCGATGCTATCTTTCTAGTTAACTTTTAACATGAAAATGCTTGTTTAACATAGTTTGGTGGTTTAAAAAAAAAAAAAAAGTTTTTTTTTTCCGCTAAATTGAGGAAACGTGTTTGTTAAATCAGGAAATGCCAAACATTAATTTCAATATGGTTCCGTTCAGACCATAAAAGATGTACGTAAAATCACGGAATTTGTTAAATCGCAATCCATTAAATAGGGGTTTGACTATATTTAAATTCTCGACATCTGCTTTTAGATGCAGTTTTGCTCACTTTGACATCTCAAGATTCCAGTTTTTATTGTAGGTTAGAGCATTTAATAGATCGATATTTCGCAAAATGTACAATATAAGCGGCACTAAACTCAGAAAGTTAGTTAAATTAAAAAAGTAAAAAATAATTAAAGTATGCAAAATAATATTTGAATTGTGCTATATTAAATTTATATACAAACACAACTTGTTGTGACATTAAGAATTCAATTTGAATTTTGTAGATCAGATAAATAAAGCTCGAGTCATTGATAATCCAATGTTTTTAAATTAGCACATGATCACCTTGACATCCCCAATGTGATCGCTTGCAAACTCAACTTGCTGTGATATTAAGAATTCAATTCAAATTTCGTAGATTGGGAAAAGAGAACTTAAGTAATTGATAATCCAATGTTTTTAAATTAGCACACAATCACCTTGACATCTAAAAGTGATCACATGCTACAAGTATTATATAGCAGGCAATCACTTTGACATCTCGAGAGCACACACGAATTAATCAATATGTGATGGCGCAACAATGCAGACATAGAAATATTCAAAGTAAACAGAATATAAATTCTGAACTCGCTTGTGACATGTACTGGTCATCCATGTAATACCTCTCAGAAAACTTGAAAATTTCTTCACCTCGGAGTGGGAATTGAACCTCCATCTCCTGATCTTCATTCAAGTATGCTAGCCACTACACAACCCAGGACAGTGAAGTTTCAATTAACTGAGACTAAGCAAACTTAGCTTAGGAATCAAGTGTAGCGGCTAGCATTCTCGAATGGATATCGGGAGAGGCGGGTTCGATTTCCGCTCCGGGACAATGAAATTTTCAAGTTTTCTGATATATTACATGGATGACCAGTAGGTGCCACAAGCAAATTCGGAATTTATATTCTGTTTGCTTTGAATATTTCTATTGATTTTATGCAGCATTGCAGTGACTCAAGCATTGCAGACAGAGAAAGAGAGAGATCTGGGTGTTTATGCCTTTATGTTACTGTATAATAAAATGGTGAACATTTTATATTTTGTAATCAATTTCATCTGATAGCTTTCTGTGTGATTAGTTTTACCTTGAAACTGATCCCTTCCTTTATCTGAAACAAGTAAACCAGCTAGTTGTAGCCTTAAAATCTTGGCTCAATTCTGGGTTTTCACATACCCATTCTGTCAGCTCTCCAAAATCCACATGGAAAGTTTTCCTGATAAAGCCAAAGGCTGATGTGTCTCTTCTGAAAGCTCATTTACCTTTTGGAATTTCTCTCAAAGGAGACTTATTATTGTTTTTCAAGCCTTGTACAATCTTCCCATTAACCAAATTTCCTTGCTGCAACTCAGTTATTTGATGTGAGTTTGCAAAATGCAATTGCCTTTCATTTAAAACCTATTTTGTACTGCATTCTTTTAACTGGCACCCATATTTCAGATGTTTGAAGAATAGTGCAGTGTTTCAGCAAAAAGAACAACCTTTTAAGCATTGAATGCAAAATAAGATCTCTAACCAAAAAAAACATTTTTCTGGCTAAAATTCAGAAGACAGGGTAAGAAATCATAGAATGTACAATTAAGGGAAAGTTTTACGTGGGTATTTTCAGGAATAGTAGAATGTCTAAAAAGCCTTTGTTGTCTCCAATTTGATGTGACACTAAGTCTTAATGTATTTATTGTCTCCCATTCAGGCACTTATTTAGTAAATAATATTTGACATCAACAGATGTGGCCAGTATCTGTGGGTCACTGTATCTCTTTTTTATGATACCATAGGCATCAGGCTACAGTGTTGAAAGAAATTGACATTCCTCGTTAGTTATTAACTGAGGAAACATCTTTATCTCCATTGGTTCTAAAGTAGTTGTGTGGAGTGTATAAAGAAGCCATTTCAGCAGAGACAGTAAATATGAAAATATGAAGAATCAAAAGCACTAAAGGTGCTTCATTTGTGTATATATATATATATATATATATATATATATATATATATCATCATCATCATCATCGTCAACCATTATCAATCCACTGCTGGACGAAGGTCTCCCCAAGTTTCCTCCACAACGGTCTGTCTTGTGCCAGTCTCCTCCATGTCACCCCTGCATACTTTCGAATTTCATCCACCCATCTCCCATGTGGTCTTCTTCTGGGTCTTTTCCTGTCCCTTGGAATCCAATCTAAAATTTCGACTGTCCATCGATGATCTGTCCTTCTGGCAGTATGTCCAGCCCATTGCCATTTCAGGGATTTAACTCTGATCATGATGTCTTCCACTCTTGTCATTTTTCGGATCCACGAGTTCCTCTTCTTATCTCTCCTGGTTACACCAAGCATGCACCTCTCCATGCTTCTTTGAGTTGTCTGCAGCCTTTGTATGTCTCTTTTAGTTAAGGTCCACGTCTCTGCACCATACGTAAGCACTGGAAGGATGCATTGATCAAACACTTTTCTTTTAAGACATAATGGCATATTGCTCTTGAAAATTATGCTGTTTCTTCCAAAAGCTCTCCAGGCAAGTTTTGTACGCCGATTAATTTCTTCATCAATGTGACCCTCACTTGATATCTGCTGTCCAAGATAAACGTACGTGTCTGTTATCTCCAGCTTTTCTCCATCAATCGATAAATCTTCATTTCTTGTAAAAGCATTGAACATCACTTTTGTCTTCTGAAAGTTCATTTTTAATCCCACTTCTTTACTCTTGTCAGCAAGTTCCTGGATCA
This sequence comes from Macrothele yani, assembly GCA_039090855.1. Lineage (NCBI taxonomy): Eukaryota > Metazoa > Arthropoda > Arachnida > Araneae > Macrothelidae > Macrothele > Macrothele yani. Next base: position 156,755,285 of record CM077011.1, read on the forward strand.
TACTCTGCAGCTCTGATGGGGTAGTTGCAAAAATGACTACGTCATCAGCAAAACGAAGGTGGGTTAGATAATCTCCATTAATCTTTATCCCCTTGTTTTCCCAGCTCAGCGACTGAAAAACACCCTCCAATGTGGCATTAAAGAGCTTCGGAGATATGGTGTCACCTTGTCTCACTCCCTTTCCAATTTTTATGTGTGTTGTATTTTCAAACAGCCTAATCTTTGCACTTGCATTTTCATAGATGTTATTAATAATATTAATGTATGCATCTTCAATACCGCAGGTTTTCAGAGCCATTGTAACTGCTGATGGTTTCACCGAATCAAAGGCTTTTTCATAATCGATAAAAGCCATGCACAATGGAAGTTCATATTCCCTCGCTCTTTCAATTAGTTCTCTCAGCACGTGGATATGATCTATTGTGCTGTAGCCACTCCTGAATCCAGCTTGTTCTCTCGGTTGAGCCATGTCTATTGCTACCTTCAAGCGGTGTGAAAGAACTTTAGTGAAGATTTTATAAACTACTGATAGGAGGCTGATAGGTCTGTAGTTTCCGAGATCCTCAATGTCACCTTTCTTATGTAGCAGGATCATTGTAGCGGTGTTCCAATCCTCAGGAATCTTTCCTTCATTAAGGCATCGAGTGAAAATTTGGGCGAGTACTGTTTCGATTTCTCCACTTGCTTCTTGTATGATGTCTACAGTAATTCCATCTTCTCCTGGAGCTTTTCCTCGCTTCATGTTCTTGATTGCATGTGCAACTTCTGCTGGAAGGACTGGGGGAACTCTGGTACTGGTATCTTTCATGATGTCTGGAGTGCATATATCATCCCTTTCATATAATTTGGAGTAGAAATCTTTCACTCTTGTCAAAATTTCGCCTCTATTTCTTGTTACAGAACCATCTTCTTTTCTCAGTGCCATAATCTGTTTTCTTTCCTTACTGAGATGTCCCTTTGCTATCTTTAGGCTTTGGTTGTTTTCAATTGCTTTCCTCACTAGTTCACAGTTGAATTTCCTTACGTCTTCAGTGATACTTTTTCTTACGGTCTTGCATAGCTCTATATATTCCACTTTGGAAGTCACATCTTCTTTAGTTGTCCTCATCTCTCTTCTTTTTTGCATCAACATTTTGGTTTTTCCTGATAATTTGTTCACATGCAACTTGTTCTTAGACCCAGCTAATTTTGTTGCTGTTTCCATAAGAGCTTTGGTTACTTTTCTGTTAACTTCAGAGATGTCCACTTCTTCCGATGTTAGGCCTTCTAAAGCAGAGAACCTGTTCTTCAGTTCTAACTTGAAGGTATTATAGTGTTTTTTAAGGTTGGTTATGTCAATAGATTTTGTTTGTCTTATGAGCTTGCCACGTTCAAGTTTAGTGTTGAGGTGCATCTTACATCTCACCAATCTATGGTCACTACCTGTGTTGAACTTGTTTAGCACACTGCAGTCTTCTATGACGAATTTTTTGTTACACATAATAAAATCAATTTCACTTGTCGTCCCATTTGGATGTCTCCATGTCCATTTCCTGTGTGGCTTTTTCTTGAAGAAGGAGTTCAAGATGAAAAACCCTTCTGCCTCTGCAAACTCAACGAGAGTATTTCCACGCTGGTTTCTGTTGCCATGACCGAATTTACCTACTGAAGTTTCATTCTGTTGCCGTTGCCCTATTTTTGCATTGAAATCTCCCATAATTATTTTCAAGTGCTGCTTACCTTTATTATTTAGATGACAAATTTCCTCATAAAATTCTTCAATTTCTTCTTCAGGATGACTTGTGGTGGGTGCATAAGTTTGAATAATCTGAGCCTGGTATCTTTTCGAGAGTTGGATAACAAGTCGTGCAGCTCTGTCAGAGGAACTTTCAACTTCTACAACTTTATCCTTCAGTTTCTTGTTTATTATAAATCCAACACCACTAGTTCTGCCAGTATCTGTCCCACGATAGTAGAAGAGATGTCCACTTTTCAGTTCGATGAGATCTTCTCCTTTTCTCCTTACCTCACTTAGCCCCACGATGTCCCACTTGATCCTTTGTAGTTCCTCTTCCAATTCAAGAAGATTTGAATCAGAAGATAGGGAGCGTCCATTGTAAGTAGCCAAGGTCAGCATCAGATGGCAGCCTAGTCCGGTCCTCCGGGGATTCTTAGCACCCTCTGCCTTCATGTCGCACTGGCCGCTGCCTTGGCCAGGTACATTCCAGCTGCCGGAGACTGAGGGCCAAGATTTAAGTTGTGGAATCATTTTGGAGGGGTTTGGCCATAACTCACCACGCTGGCCAAGCGGGTTGGTGAGTGTGGGATAGAATTTCCTCTGATCCCGATGGTATAGTTATACCGCTATGGGCGGTCGTCAGAGCCCCTTTAGTGGGAACAGGATGCACCACGAGAAGGCGGGGTTGACATTTGTCAAGGAGAGGCTGTGATGTTACGCATCACCTGACCTTACATCCCGATATATATATATATATATATATATATATATATATATTCAGGAAAATTATTAGCAACCAGAGAAAGAAAGAGAGGGTCAAGTTTAAATGAAATAAGTTTTGCAGTCTTGTAAATTCAAAGGAGATTAATCTTATGAGAACGAGTGAATGAATAAGTTGTTTATACACAGCTTGAGAGAGAACAATACAAGTTTTTCATTACAGCCTCAACTGCAAGCATCTTTCTTTACTCAAACACTATAGCATGGCATGGCATTGTTTGTGTGATGACAACAAGTGTAGCATTTGCATATTATCACTCTATAAAAGCAGCTAAACTAGAATTTTGCTTTTGGTGTAAAATCTTGAAGATGTATGAAATAAATTAGAAAAATAAATACAGTATGTAATTGGTTTAAGCAGAATATGCCATTAAACCTGATTTAAGAAATAATGTAAAATCAAATTCTTCTTGAATCTCATTTCACTGTGAAGGAAAAGGCATAAATAATTGTATTAGCATAGTTCCCAGTAGGCTTAACGTTTCTCACAATCATTACTACTGTCCCATCAGCTTTCACACATGATGGCCCACATTTCAGGATAACAAGTCATACTTTTTCTGGAGATTTGTTTTAAATACTGAATTTTGTTCATAGACGTGCATATGTTGGGCATTAGATTAAAATTTTGTGAATTATGTAACCTTTGAAGATGGGTTGTTTGTATTTGATTGAAATATTATAAACATTGGAAACTTGGTGACTAAGATATTCAATGGAGGCCCTGCCCCTCTCCCTCTCTATATATAATCTGCATAAGCTCACTGAAAGCCAACCCCAAAAAAGTAATAAAATGGTATACTTCCTATGCCCTCCCCTTCCCTTCCCTTCCAATTGGATTTCCACCCTGTATAGAGATTCTGGAGCACTGGGTACACTACAAAATGTGGATTTACTGCTGACATATAAGTGCATGTTATTCTTTCTATGAGTGATGCTAACATTTACTTATGAATCTCTTCAGTTTTGAATTCACTTCCTTAATTTCTTTACTTGGTTTCCCAGATATTCCAGTGTTCTCGAATGAAATTTGCTGAAATTCCACAACGTTTGCATCAGCTATTGCACCCTGCAGATCCAATTGTCATTAATCATGTAATAAGGTAACAAATGTTCATTTTTCTGCTTTTATATGTTAAAGTGAAATAAAAACCTTTTTAATTAGTATTTTCAGCAAATAACTGAATTATAATAATTATGTAGCAAAATCAAGTTTTCTCTCTGTGATGTTTCATGACAGAGTTAAAGAAAATGTGAAAATTGCATCATCCAAGAAGAGGGAGTTAAAACCCACATTTCCCAAATTCTGTTCAGGTTCCAGGAAATGACTGCAATTTGCTATGTGGATAACAGTTAATCCTGGCATTTTATGTCATAAAAAAATTGTTCTATTAACTTGCCATGCAATTTGGATACTGTTTTCCCAGTGGATAACTATATTCACAAGATTTTTGCCAGAAGAAGGCAATTAGTTTCAAAATCAATTGTTTCTTGATTTTGATATTTGATGACCTTGATTTACTTTTATAATTTTAGTTTGGTTACACTGTGAAATATCCCTGACATCATAAATCAGTGTAAAATTAAGTAGTATGGGAGTGTTTATGTATTTGAAGCACATTGGGAAAGTAGAGGAAACTAATGTTTGCTATTTAAAACATCATTACCTAAAAATATTAAGATATAATCCTTACAAAAGACTAGTAAAACCCCACATTGCTGTTTTTATGTTCAGAGACACATTAGACAAGTGCATTAATAGTACTGTGTAGAACTCCCAGTTTGGTATGTGTGATAAATGTCCAAAATTCAACTATTGACTGGCCTGTAGTTGTGCCAGTTAGCATCACTTTCACCATGGATACTCACCTATTTATTGTAACTCGTGAAAGTGGTTCTCTTCTATCAACCAGGATCATTTTGAGGGAGGGAGTGTGCACTCCAGTGTGAAATTCGGTCTTTTTATTAACTTGATCGCCCGCGATCAACTGAATCTGAAGTCTGGTTGCCAGAACTACACTTTCTACCAACAAGTAGCTGGACACCCCTGCAATCGGCGATATCTGCGGTCCTGATACACGTCACGGCCGCTGCCGTTAAATATCGTGTGGGAAACAACAACGCAACCAGTCGCATGCAAGATGCCACGCAGTTTGGAGCTCTCTGATTTCAAGAAGGGTGTAATCGTCGGGTATCACAGAAATGGCCGATCCATACGTGACATATCCAGCGAGTTGAAGTACCCAAAATCGACAGTGGCCTACGTGATTGGCAAGTGGAAGATGAGAGGTGACTGTCGGAATGTGCCTCGACTCGGCAGACCCACAAAACTGGGAGTTGGAGACCGACGGGTGCTGGCCAGAGAAATTCGGAAAAAACGCACCAAATCGATGGGCCACATCCACGAGGAGTTTCAACAGGCATCCGGGAGTGTTCTTTCGATGAATACCATCCGTAAGGAAGCCAATCTGTTCAGTTATCATGGACGTGCTGCCGCCCACAAGCCTTTAATCACCAAGTCCAATAGCGCTGCTCGAGTAACGTGGTGCAAAGAACGTCGACAGTGGACCGTTGAACAGTGGAAACAGGTTCTCTGGAGTGACGAATCAAGGTTCACCATCTACCGTTCGGATGGCAGGGTCTGGGTTTGGCGTCTACCTGGAGAACGCCTCCTGCCGGAATATATTGTGCCAACTGTCAAGTTCGGCGGCAGTGGAATTATGCTATGGGTGTGTTTCTCCTGGTATGGGACGGGACCCTTGGTCGCAATTCCTGGTAAACTCAACGCCGAGACCTACTGCACCATTTTGGATGACCATGCGTTTCCTACGTTGTGGCAGTTTTACGGGGTGGACCCATGTTACTTTCAGGATGACAATGCCACCTGTCATGTTGCAAGGTCCACCATGGCTTGGTATGGTGACAATGGGGTTAATCGAATGGACTGGGCTGCGCAGAGCCTGGACCTTAACCCTATCGAGCACCTCTGGGACGAGTTGGAACGTCAACTTAAGGGGTGCCCCCACCGTCCAAAATCGTTGAAGGAACTGACCTGTCTTCTCCAAGCCGAGTGGAAGAAAATACCGCTAGCAGTCATACAATGCCTGGTTGAGAGTATGCCCCGGAGGGTCGCAGCTGTAATCGCCGCTCGTGGAGGCTCCACCAACTATTGAAGGTGAATAAACTTCAATTTCCTTTGCTATCACAGGTGTCCAATTACTTGTTGGTAGATAGTGTATAATGTGAATTTGAGGTGCAGGAATTGTTGCCAAGATTTAGTATAGAGATCCAAATAAATGGGGTTTGGTGAGGGGTCTCTGAATTGCAATTCAGAGATTTGGTCTGGGAGCTCTGAATTGCAATTCAGAGACCCCCCCTCACCAGATCCTATTTATTTGGATCTCTATACTAAATTCTGGCAGTAGCTCCTGCACCTCAAATTCACATTATAGTTCTGGCAACCAGTTCTCAGATTCAGTTGATTGCGGGTGATCAAGGCTATAGAATGGCTGAAAGCTACTGCTTAACCAACTTCATTTCCATACAAACTCTGTGTGTTTTCACTCAATCTCTATGTTTATGTGAAGCTGTTTATCTAGCAGACAAATCAAATAGCTTTCCTGGAAGAAGTGTCAAATGATTCAAACATACGAATGTTCAGTCGGTTCCAGAATAAGGTCTGCCATATAGGTTATTTTAGATTTCCTTCTGTTCAGGGGATGCCAATAACTAAACACGCCTTGAGGGTGAACCCTTGAAAAGAGGATCCACAAAAATCAGGGAGTAATTAATTTCCAGGTGTCCGAACATTCGCATTCAACATATCAAGAAGGATCCAAAAGTGCTCAATGAGGCTGGCACAATTTTACTTACTCATTACCACTGAAGGTGGGGGGGGTGCGCTGCGCTGCTGTGCTGCCAACAGATGGCAACATGTCAGCACTCACTCCTCATCTGCCGGCAGTGAGCGGAAATGGCTGAATATGGAGGGTTAACCCCGAGTTGCAGGTAATCTTGAAAAAAAGAAAAAAGTAAGCATTGAAATACACACTATGCAAGTTCTCTGTCTTGCAGAATAAATTAATGCTTGAAACTGAATAATTTAGTACCATGGATTTCAGTTTCATAATTCAGAACACTTTTTTTTTTACTTAGCACTAATTTCAAATTCATTTGTTTTGGAACCAGGGCAAGATTTCATCTTTTATGCTCAACCAAATAGTTTGCTAGCAAAACATTTGCATGATTAGCAAGTAAAACTGAATTGCCTAGTAACCTATTTTCTAACAAAGTTACACAGAAAATTTAATGTACAAATGTTTTGACTTACCTTTTCTTAAAATAAATAGAATCTTAGACAAGTTAAGTGACTGTTTCTAACAAGAATTTCTTATAAATCCTCATACTATATGAATACACTTCACTGACATTCCAATTCAGATTTATATACAACTCCAGCTGAATCAAATCAACTTTCTTTCCCCCTTTTGCAGGTAGGAAGAGTTTCTCTGCCCTCTCTCACTCATTCACCTTTATTGTTTCAAGGGTAATAAAATCCTTCTACATCGTTCAGTGAATGCTCTATTTCTTTCCCCGTTTTGATTTCTAAAAATAGATCAGTTAAAGGTGGGTGGATTCTCTGTTAGCTATCCGATGACTGGAAGGAACGAAAGCTATGGTGAAGATTGGAATAAAATATCGAAAGTAAGTTTTGGCGACAGTGCATCAATGTTTTAATAAGAAGTGAAAATAGATATAAAATATTGCATAAACTTCACGAACTGACAATGATTTTTGGTTGGTTTAGCTAAAAAAAAATGGTAAGGGTGTAGTTAAGGTCCTAAATTATTCAGCTAAATATTTTGTAAAAAAATTACATACATATTTTAAAGTATGTAATTTGACAGAAAATGGTTATCACATTTCAGCTCTACAACGCACTTTATTAAAAAAAAATTTACTATCAAATTTACCTGCCTGCACGGGGATGTGAAGGAAGTCTGCGGCCAGCCTGCCCCCAGCACTGCCGCAACATCCTCTAAGGCTCCACCGAAACAAAGGTCGGTCCTCGGCTTGCAAGTGTGGTCTCTTAGTTCTGGTAGCATGCCTGAGCTTCTCCAAGGATGAACAATAACACCCTTTGGTAATGGTGGTCCCACTTTCCAGGAAGTCAATGAAGATGATGCCCTGACGATCCCCCCAAAAATGTGGCGATCAATTTGTTTGATGACCTTGGAAGTCATGGCTTCTTCCGCGGTGATCCCACATGCTTCCACTCCATTGACTGACGTTTGCTCTGTGGGTCATAATGAAACAGCCATGTTTCATCGCCTGTTATCATACCATGAAAACATTGTGGAAAGTCACCAGCGAAATGTTCAAGCAGATCATCACCCACCTCTTTCGGAATTCTCTTTATCTCTTTTGTGAGGAGCCGTGGTACCCAACGAGCACAGATTTTTCTGTATCCTAAGCATTCTACTACTGTTAAAACCCTTCCCTTTGACATGCCAAGGGGGTCCATAAGTCGGGAAGTGGTGATGCATCTGTTACCCTGAATCAGCTTTTCAATGGCTTCCTCAGTTGCAGCTGTCGTCACAGTGGTCAGTCTACCGCATCGTGGTTTATCCTGAATGATAAAATCACCTATCTGGAACCTCTGCAACCATCGCTGCACATTACTGCGATCCATTGTTGTCTCGCCATACACTGGCAACAATTGTCTGTGGATCGATGTGGCTGAGCTATCCCCAGATTTGTAGAGAAACTCTATTACCGACCATTGACATAGTAGGGTGTCCATTTTGCCATCCATTGTGCTTCACCTGCAAAGAGAAGAAACAACTGCTAGCCATTTTATGAGCGGTAAACTACGAGACAGAGAATTTGAAATTGTGATAAACATTTCGCAGTGGAATCCCAACAAAGAAAGAAAGAATGTGGCTCTTCAACAAAAAAAGAATGTGGTTTTCCAACAAAAAAAGAATTTTTAAATTGGACTCTTAGAAGCAGAGATATCTACAAATATAAGATACGAATCTACGCTCTCTGACGGGGAAAACCATGCATTTGAAGAACGTATTTTCAAAAGGTTTTTCGATTTGAGCAATATGGGTCCACGAAAGAATGTTTTCAGTCAAGTTCTCATATTTTGCTGCAAATGCATCAGAAGTAGAAATTAATACTTGGCCAAACCGTTTTTTACGAAATATAAGAAATTGTAGGGAAAACATAGCCCATCAGAAGCTGTATGTGATGCAGGAAGAATATTTCAAATCTGAGTTTTAGAAGCAGAAATATGAAAAACGCAATTTCCATTAACGCCCCCTAGTAGAACGTCCGAGTTACTTGAAAATTTTGAAATGATTGAAAAACATTTCGCACCGGAAACGCTATCCTACAAAGAAGGAATTTTTCAAATCTGACTCTTAGAAGTAGAGATACAAAAAAATAATAATAAAAAAAATAAGATATCGATCTACGCCCCCTGGCGGAAAAACCATGCGCTATTTTAAGTAGTAAATATTCCAAAAAGGTTTATCGACGTGGGTAGTATCAGTCCACAAAAAAAAAAAAAAAAAAAAAAAATCAATCGAGATTTTAGAAGCTCATGTTTTGCTGCAAATACATCAGAAGTGGAAGTTCAGGTTTACGCTCCCTGGTGGCCAAAACATTTTTTATCAAAAATTAGAAATTATATTCAAAAGATTTCAACCAGGAGTTGTTTCCAGTGCAGAAATAATTTTTGAAATTGGAGTTTTAGAGGTAAAGATATCGGGGAAACAAAATTTACTTTTACGTCCCCTAGTGGAAAATCTATGCTTAACTTGAAAAAGTGGCTATACCTAAAATACTCTTCGACATAAATAGAATCGAAAGGTAAAAGATTGTTTTCAATCGGTTGTTCAGAAGCAAATATATGGAATAAAATGTATTTAGCATTTGATATAATCTGCATTTACGCCCTCTAGCGGCAAAACTGTACATCATTAAAAAAAATGAAATAAAGGATCGTCATTCTCATGTTTCAAGCTTCCCAATGCAAAAAGAATTTATCAAATAAAACTTGCAGAGATATGGTGTCCACAGACAGACGGACTTTACCAAAAAATACCTTACTAGCAATACTTGCTACTGACATTTTTTTTTCACTAGCAAATTTGTTTTTACACTAGCAATTTGCTAGTTGCTATTCAGCGAAATTGCACCCTGTTTGGAACATAGCCAATTTTTGGAGCGTTCCAGATACACCAGGACACCGTGTAAAAGATCCCATACTGTGCGATAGTACAACTTGTCGGAACAGTCTTTCATTCTGAAGCCATTAATTAAGGTTTTGTAATATGATGGTGTCATTATTTTTCACATTTTTAGATAGAGGAGGTTGAAAGGATGATGTTCACAGTGCATTAGTCTTTTTTTGAAAAAGCACTGTCTTCTGCTGTTGATGATGTGTTTAGTTATATAACATGTGAGATAGTGCATTGATATAAATACGGAGGAATTCTTGTGCGATTGAAGGGCTGTCATGTTAGGAATAGGTACATTTGTTCTTTTCAGCTGGCCATTATACTTGTAGTTGTATCAGTGCTTCACATGAGTAACTGTGTCAGTATCTAAATTGTTTACCTCCTAAAAGTTCCTGAATACATCCTAAGGCTCGCTTTCTTTGGTTGAAGTGTTAATTTAGCCCTCTTTTGAACCAAAACCTTAAGATCAAAATTCACTTGTTAAGTCCTACAAATAAAGCTTATGTTGAGAAAAGTACAAAATCTTTCGGTTCAACTTACATAATATACTGCTGGGCTTTTACAAATTGCACTAATCTGTACTAAAGACATTTTTCTTTCTCTTAATGCATATTCCCAAAAGCTGCTGCTGTTCAGGAATCTTTTGGAAACAGCAGAGCTAATAGCTCACATAACAGTTGTAATTCTGAGTTGAAACTGTTTTCAACACACAGGAGGATTATGTATGCACTTCTTTCTACATAAATTTAAGTTAATAAAATAAATCTAAATTTTGTGATGTTGAAATGTTCCTATAAATTTATTATACACTGCTGGCCACCCAAAATGCAACACCAAGAAGGAAGCATCCGATTGGCCTGAAATTCGCAGCATGCGTCGCCCGTGAGAAGACATGCAAACGATTAGCATTGCAGAACATATGCAAATCATGTGCGCCCGGCACGCCACGGAGAAGCACTATAAGAAGGGTGCACAGAAGGCAGGGTGTAAGTAGTGGAAGTGTGTTGTGCTGCCGGACCTGTGCGTGGGAGGCTTCCTGATGCCTCGTTGCAGAATACAGCAGTCATTCCAGCACGTTTCGGAGTTCGACGGAGGACGAATAGTGGCTTATCGCGACAGCGGTTTATTGTACCGAGACATCGGCGCCCGTATGGGACGACATCCAGCCACAGTGAGGCGAGTATGGATTCGGTGGGTGCAGGAGGGACAGACGGACCGACGTGAGCGATTGCCGCAGCCGTGCACACCACCAGACGAGAGGATCCGCATGTTGTGCGGCGGGCATTGACGGCTCGCCGTCACATCACGAACGTTAGCGCAGGAATTAGGGTGTGTTGCACAACAACCTGTGTCAGCACGTACCGTTCAGCGTCTGCTGGAGCGGGGACTTGTCGCACGGCGCCCATTGCTCCAATTACCATTGACGTTACACCACCGGCGAGTGCAGTGACAGTGGGCCGTTGAACGCCGCACCTGGACTACATAATGGCGCAACATTGTCGTCTCCGACAAATATCGCTTCTGCCTGCAAAACCATGATGGTCGGATCCGCGTGTGGCTGCACCACGGTGAGAGACTGTATGCCGCCTGCATCCGTCGTCTGCCGTTATGGTTTGGGGCGCAATTGGATATGACACCCACACCCCTCTGGTACGCATCGCCAGTACACTCAACAGCCACCGCTACATCTCCGACGTTTTGGAGCCTGTAGCACTCCCTTACCTGCAGGACCTGCCGGCGGCCACGTTTCAACAGGACAATGTGCGCCCGCGCGTGGCATACATCATGCAACAATTCGTCACGGCCCACCAGGTGTCACTGCTGCCGTGGCACGCCTGTTCTCCCGATATGTCGCCTATCGAACACGTCTGGTCGCTGAGCGGCCCGGCAAGCACCACTCGTGGCTACGCCTGATGAACTGTGGCAAAGTGTGGAAGCAGCCTGGACCAACATACCCCAAGCCCACATCCATAGCCTCTTTCGTTCGAAGCCACGGCGTGTAGCGGCCGTTATTGCCAGCCATGGGGGCCACATGAACTATTGATGTCTGTGTGTTCCGCAAGTCGCACGGGCTTGTAAGCTCAATTGTTTCATCTTTGTATCTGTTGTTATGTGTCCAGTAAATTTGGCTTAGCTATCTCGTGTCCTTCTTGGGTGGCCAGCAGTGTACATTGTTTGCACAGGATACCTTGTTATAATTGTTAATAAGTTTTTGCTGGAATTTTATTTCTTTGTATTTTTTAGTTATGCTTCTAAAAACTGGTAATTTGTTGTGAAGATAGTGCTGTATATATTTCTATTTAAGCAGCCTTTTTGTAATATTTTTAGTGTTGAAGGCCCAGACACAAAGAAAACTGCCTGTTATGATATTGACGTGGAAGTGGTAATATTGCTTGTTCGTTGTATCTTTCTGCTGTGTTTCATTTGATATTTTTTTTAATGAAGATACGGGGTGATATAGTAGTGAACTTCAATCCAAAAGCTAATGAGATTATATTTTTGCAACATGTGTGTGAGGAAAGCAGAGTTTCAGAATTCTTACTTATGATCAGTCTCATCTTCCACTGTGTATGTTCATGCATGCTACTAGTAAAACAAGCCTGCAGCTGATCACAATCATATCGCACTGTGAGGTTGAGTGAAACTGTCACAGCGGGAGAGAACTCACTTTGAGAAAGGAAATATTGTTGGGTGTTATATTAGTGGGTTGTCCATAAGAGAAACCGAGAGGTGTTTAAACGTACCAAAGTCAAGTGTTTTGTGTGTACTTGAATAAGTGGAAGACACATGGCGTGCCTGAAGCAGCAAAATGTACTAGCAGACCAAAGAAAATCAGTGATAGAGAATGTCGAAGCCTCAAGAGAGTCGTTGTACAGCTAATCAACAGAGTACTGCACAAGACCAGTGTACAGGTAAGTAAACAGGCCGAACCTCGGCATGTACACGTACCATTCGCAGAGAACTTCATTCTATGCGTTACTGTGGTCATGCGACTGTTCATAAGCCTTTCATCTCCATTCGGAATGCTACTTATCGTTTAGCATGGTGTCGAGAACATTTATCGTGGACCGTAGATCAATGGAAACAGGTCCTATGGACTGATGAATCCAGATACACAATCCATTAGTCTGATGGCTGTGTGTAGGTATGGTGGCAGCCGGGAAAACACTATTTACCACAGTGTACTGTTCTCTTACGGTCAAGTTTGGAGCTGGCAATGTACTTGTGTGGGAGTGTTTTTCGTGGTATGGTCCCGGCCCATTGGTTATCGTGGATAAACCTGTTAACTAGCACATCTACCTCGATATTCTGGAATTATGCCCTACCAACTCTGTGGCAATACTATGAAACCGAGCCTTGTCGGTATCAGCAGGATAATGCACCGAGCCATAAAGCAAGGACTGTTACGGCATGGTTTGACGATAATTCTGTATCGTGTGTGGACTGGCCGGCACAGAGTCCTGATCTTAATCCCATAGAGCACATATGGGATGAATTAGTGTGCCACATAAGAAGTTTGGAACCAAGGCCTACTTCTAAGCAACAGTTAACAGCAGCATTATGTACTAAATAGAAGCGCATACCTATCACTGTGTTCCAAAACCTTGTCGAAAGCATGTCTTGAAGGGTCAGTGCATGCATTAAGGCCAAAGTTGGACCGACACCGTCTAATGTATGTCAATAAATGCTATGTTGTGTTTCTATTCTAGGTGTCCGGTAGTGTATATAAGATGGGGAATATACGATGAGCATGAAACCCGAACAGAGCGGTTCTTTCTTCCCTGACAAAGCAGTCGACATGCGTTACCTGTGTATAAAATGTCTCCTCGGCAGCTGGTTGGGTGATTCACTCGGGACTGAACACTTATTATGTGGAATGTATGAGATGTGGAATATACGATGAGCGTTAAACTCGAACAGAGCGGTTCTTTATTCCCTGACGAAGCAATCGACATTCATTACCTGTGAATAAAATGTCTTCCCGGTAGCTGGGTGGCGCCATCTGTCTGGTGGTGGGGGAATAGCGTGTCTCCACAGACAGTTTAGGTGAGGAGGTCAAATGAAGATGGTGTACTCAATTGAAGAGAATGTATTCATTGTGCATCAGTACTGGGTAACTGCTTCCTTCAAACAGTGTCAGAAGTAGTTTCTGAAGAAATTTGGTGGGTGTAAACCACCCACCAGAGCCACCATTTTGAAATTGGCAAAGAAGCTGGAGAGAACAGGAAGCTCGGTGGATCCACATGTGGGCAGACAACCCGAAATGGCAAAGGACACAATAGAGGATGTGAAGCAGCGGTTATTGGCACCCCACAAAAATCTATTTGGCGGCTATCCCACGATACTGGATGATTGTATTCGACATGTCAAAGAGGAGCCAAACAGGCGAAGATTGGAACATACCGTATTGTGACAGGATTATCTCCAAAGACCTGTGTCCACCTAGGTCTCCTGACCTGACACTACCAGGTTTCTTTCTCTGGGGATTTTTAAAAAGCAAGGTTTATGCCAACAAGCCAAAGTCAATTGAAGAACTGAAAGACAATGTCACACGTGAAATTGCTGCCATCAACGGCGCTACATTACATCGCACATTCGCCGATATGGAGCGTCGGGTGAATATGTGCCTGGATGCTGGCAGTGGACACTTCCAGCATCTTCTATGAGACATTCCTCTTTGTCATGGGTCAAGGTATGTTTTACATTAATTTCATTCAAATGTGCCTTTGCAATCGTGAGTTAATGAAAGAGATAAGTGTTCAGTCCTGAGTAAATCACCCTGTACTTCAGAATGTACATTATTTTGTAAAAATCTTAACTACTATGTACTAAGTTCAAAAAATGAAAAACAGTTTGTTAATTCTAAAGTTAATTAACCTTTTAATGACTTCGTTGTGACTGATTTTTGTTGGAAACCATTTGAATATTTAATTGCAATATGGAGGTTTGTGCATTTAGCTGATCCTCTAGATGCATATCCATTATTTGTGACCTTAAGGATGTCTTGATTTGGGTTAAGTGGGAGATTGTAGAATCACAGCAATAAGTGGTTGAAAAGCAAGAAAGCATTTTTTGTGCATGCTGCCAAAGGCGTGGGTATTCTGTTGCACTTTCCCATATTTTAGTTGGATCATTCTTAGTGTCAAATAAGGACTTTAAAATGTCTTCTTCTGAGAGCTCAATTAATTTCATCTGTAGTTCTTTAGGAGCCATGGAGACATCAATTAGGTGAGGTTGAAATGCTAATTTGAGTGTGCTTCTCAAAGTCAGCGAGCCTTTCATTGTATTCTCCAATTAATAAGTCCATAACAGCTGCATATATTTTAAATGATTTGTGCAAATTCTCCTGTTCATCAATGACCTTTGCTAACTGGGGAGGGAAAATGTTCATCCATAATTTCCTTTTAAAGAAGAAGGGTTTTGAAAAAAAGATAGCTTTTTTTTTTAAATGCTTAAATTCTTTGCCACATATCACATATTGATGCAATTTTACTTTGCAAACAAAAATTAAAGTTATTTTGCTTTGATATGATATCACATAGGAATGCAGCATCTGTATAGAAATCTTATGTCAATAATTCACATTGCTGATTCTGTTTTTCATAAAATTTAACTATCTGTTCACAAGCTAACATCTGTCCCTGCGATAGCCAACGCACTTTATTTAGAATGATACGGCAAAAATCCACATTGAATACCTTGTCGTTCAACTTTAACATGTTACAAAACTGACTATGCCATGTTGCATTTGCATGAATATAGTTAACAATACTTATAACTTTTTGCAAAGTATCACTAAAAATAATAGATTTAGCACAGAGATTTTGCTGATGTAAGATACAATGAAAAGAAATGAGAGCATTTGGATCTGATAAATATTTGCGGTCCATATGAGTGGCATAGTGCTGCTCTAAAGAGCAGAATTTCTTCAATGTTGATATTGCAGTATCACATAGCAAGCAAATCATCTTATCTTCAGCAGAAACAAGATAATGTTGCAGTTCCCAATCCTCATTGAAAACCGTTTTTTCTTCCTTCAACGTTCTCTTGGTATTCTTAGACATGATGGATGGTTAAACAGACGAAATAAAATTATATATGTATATGTGTGGATACAATCGAGCTGTGTAACTATTCTCAAATTCGCTTCAAACTTAAAGAACATGTGCACCGTTCTTATAGGCTGATAGTAGACTGGAGTCCCGCACAACCTCTCACCAACCAGCCTCGAGCTGTAGTGGCGCCAGTCAGGTGTGGGGAAGTTGGCACACATTTTAGTGTCACATTAGAACAAAATCATGAGCATAGCAGGTGTCAAAGTAGCCTTTATGACTTACTAATGTTTTAACTGTATGTGTCAGTTGTGGAGTGTTATTTCCCTGAATCTTCTTTTACTCTTTGGTGTTTTAAATACTGTCAAGTTTAAAATAAAAATAATAAAAGATGAACAAAAACATATTAATAAAAATAAAAAGATTTGTTCTGCAAAATTTTGATTCACTCAAAAGGCCACAGGTTTCCCATCCCTGGTGTAGTGTCTCCATGGCCAGAACTTGGTGAATGCATGACTTCAGTCATGTATTTTCAGAAACCTTATGTGGAGGGTGTACGAGGTCTGACAATTAAGTAATGAGACTGATTCTGTTGCGCGCACTGTGGCAACGCTGCAGCCTCATACGTCACGTGTGTAACACTGATTCTTCCCCCACCCGTAGTCCAAGTGGCAGCACCCTGAAAGGCCTCAGTGTGTACATACATGAGATTCTTCCGCGAATTCGCTGAATTCCGCTTTTTTCGGCATCATTTTGGTCATTCTCGAGGTCATTGCAAAAATGAAGAGAAATTTTTCAGGATTTTTTTTTGGGGGGGGGGGGTCGTCGTTCTATAGAAAAAAAAGCGGAATTCCGTGATTCCGCTTTTTTGTGGAGTAAAAGAACTAAGCGCTTTCTAGCTGAAAGCGTTGTTTTTGGAGCAGACGCGGGGGCAAGAAGAAATGTTGGAGGGTGGAGTCAGGAGCTCAATTCGTTTAATGCTGTCAACAATGGATGGGTTGTCAGTCACTTGAGCATCGCAGCGCAAAAGGTGGAAGCTCCGCCTACTTCGTGCGTTAGGGAAACTACCGCAGCCCTTTCCTTGTCTTATGGGAAATCGCCACTCTGCATTCTATCAGGGCCAAACTATCCGCTTGATTCTATCCGTGACGTCATCGCCAGAAACTCTCTCTTGTAATTTGCAAATGTACCCGAATGCGTTCCCGCTTTTCTGAGATCGTTCGAGAATCGAAGCTCTCATGAATCCTCTTCCTACGGAGGATGCCAAAAAATACGGAATCTCCGTAATTATTACGGATTTCCCCTGGGATTATGGGTGACTAACAAAAAAATTATGGATATTCAGATTTTCGCTGTTATTAAGAAAGTTTTACTGATTTTGTAAATAATCGACGTAAAAGCCTCTGAACAAAGTTCTTAACACAGCCCTTTGTCTTTTTTTTTCTTTCTCAGGTGGTGGAATTTGTTCTGCTTGTTTCAAAGTGTGAACAAAAAAAACAAAAAAATGCCCGTCGTGCTTCTTTCTCCGTGGCCCGGGATTACGTCGACCTGAAGCATCTAAATAAAGTTCGTGACACAGCTTTCTTTTCTTAAATTCGCTCTACCCCCCCCCCCCCCCAGAGAAGGAATTTGTTTTGCTTGTTTGAAAGCTAAGTGGAAAGGAAAAATGGCGCCCGCGCCGCAGGATTATGTAGGCCTGGCGGGCTTCTTTTGCCGTGATCCGGAATTACGTTAGTTCGGATGTGCTTCTTTTGCTGTGATCCGGAATTACGTTGGTTCGGACGTGCTTTCGCTGTTGCCTGGAATTGCTTCTGCCCGATGCCTCTGAACCATGTTCGTGACGAACCTTTTTGTTTTTTTTTCTAAGGAGGAGGAATGTGTTCTGCTTGTTTGAAAACTTAGTGGAAAAAAAGCACGGCGCCCGGCTAGGATAACGTCGGCCCGAAGCCGCTGAACAAAGTTCGTGACGCAACTCTGTTTCTTTCCTTTTTTTTTTTTTTTTCTAAAGAAGAATGTGTTTTGCATGTTTGAAAGTAAGTGGGGGGGGAGGCACGGCTTCGGGCCGAAGCCTCTAAAAAGTTTGTGACGCAGCTTTCCGGTTTTTTTTTTTTTCATTCTTTCTTTCTAAGAAGGAATTTGTTTTGCTTGTTTGAAAGCTAAGTGGAAAGAATGTGTCATGAGAGGCTCAAAAACAGGGTTAAAAACAAGAATTCGGCAGAGAAAATCTCCCCACTTGCTTGACGTTGATGGAGATTCATGTCACCATATTCACAATGCAAGCAAAAAATTTTGCAAGCCATTTTATAAGGTTACATTGAGAAATACTTTATTGACTTCTTCAATGACTAAAAACTAAGCTGTGGATATATGTTTCTAATTCTTGCAAGTTTCTAATTGCTTGACTAAATTCACAAACTTTCCTAGACAAATACTTTTCACCTCAATATTTAGCTAGTAAAGATTCACATGTAAGTTTTAAATCTGATTTTTTTAAGTATTTCATTTTATTTTGTTCTTAAATCCCTACTTTTCTATTGTGAATATAATAATGTGCTTCACTTTAATATTTACTTACATAATTTACAGAAAATAATTCCATATGGCTAGCGTACTCTTAAATATTGTATATATGCTGTATTTGAATTTGCTCACCGCGCGTTCGCGTGTCCCAATTTTCCACCCAGTTAAAAAGTTCAGCTTTTTTTGTCATCGGCCGGTCTCATGTATGTGTGTAGTAGCTGCTTGGCTCGTGAAGTTGTGTGTGTGCTCCTCGTCAGGAAAATGGACTCGCTGAATATTGCTAAGTGATATGCCATCTCTTTTTTTTGTGAAACTCAGTGAAAATGTGGTTGTAACGTACGGAAAACTGCAGCAGGCTTTCGGCAATGAAGTAATGTCAAGAGCACAAACCTTCTGCTCGCACAAAATTTTTTGTGAGGGCAGAACCAGGAAGATGAACACCAGAGTGGGCGACCAACAACAACACAGACAGAGGACAACACAGCCTGGGTGAGTGAAGTTTTGCGACGTGATAGGCGATTAACAGTGAAAATGATAGCGGAAGAACTGAACATGAATTGGGAAAGTGTTCGCTGAATGCTGACTGAAGATCTGGGATGAGAAAAATTTGTGCGAAATTGGTTCCAAAAAATCTCAGAACAGCGAGAAGAATGGCGAAATGCAACAGTAGCACATCCTCCTTATTCACCCGACATGGCTCCCTGTGACTTGTCTTTTATTCCTAAAACTGAAATCAGTTGTGAAAGGACGCTATATTGGCACAGCAGCAGACGTCCAAAAGGCTGTGACGCAGGCCTTAAACAGTGTCTCAGCTGATGAGTTCCACAGCTGCTACCTGCAATGGCAGCTCTGTTGGAATAAGTGTGTGCAAGCTCAAGGGAACTACTTCGAAGGTGATCACGTTGTAGTTGATTAAAAGTGTAAGCAAATGTGATTTTTTGACCCAGTCTCATTACTTAATTGTCAGGCCTCATATTTAAAATGCATCTAGCCATATAAAATTTCACCACTCACTTGTTAATAACACACTTTGGCCACAGCTGGCTCTTTCATTATCCATGTGCTGTCTTATATTTCTTGATTCTAAATTATTTTAAAGTGGGATACAACAGTTTTTCTTCTCTATGTAACCTAAATCATAGCTTTGTATTTTTAGTGTATGGGGCGATCTTGGTGAGAGATGGGTTTGCCTCCTCGAGGTGCTCCGTGGGAACAATGGCACACATAACAGCAACAAGGGTCTCTGAATCTTGGAGAGGTGCCAGCTAGTTCTGTGTGACATTGGCGAAAAGACCCCATTTCACTGGGTTTTATTCCAGAATCCTTAGGTTGAATGACCAACTGGAACCATCAGCTGTGGGCTAATCCCCCACACTGTTGTACTTACCTGATTAAGAAGACAAAAAGAACTATTAAAAATGACTCAAGTGTGGGATATGGTGAACCTACCACACTTGAGAAGGACGGTCCACTACGGAATCGACCTGGACTTTCTAAATGGCTTATGAGAAAGATCTCAACTGAGTGAGTGTAAGATAGGTGTATGGAATACTAAAGGTATAAATGGTAAGGTGAACGAAGTGATTGAAGAAATGAATAAGTATAGACTGGATGTGCTGTGTGTAAGTGAAACCAAAAAGAAGAAAATTGGGATAGAAGAAGTGAATGGAACGAGGAGTGTATGGTTTGGAGTATTGGATAATGTAAGAAGAAAGGCTGGTGTAGGTGTGATTTTAAGTGAAAAGATGAAGAACAACTTGATTCACTATAGCTGCATAAGTGAGATAATTCTTTGGATTTGTATGAAAGTGAAACTTCAGAGAATAGTAATTGTTGTAGTTTATGCTCTTTGTGACTCGGAACCTTCTGATGGGAAAGAAGATTTCTGGACTGAGCTAAAAGCTGTTTTGAGCCAGTTTGGTGCTAAATAGAAAGTTATAAGAGCAGGAAATTTCAATGCTTAGAGTACATGTGCAGAATGCGATTTCTGACAATGTTCTGGGTAAGTTTAGTGATCCTTGTATGAATGATAATGGTGAAAGATTAATTGAACTCTGCATTGAGAATGGTTTGTGTGTATCTAATACGTTTTTCAACCACAAGTATATCCACACATAGACTTGGGAAAATCGTACTCTTGGTCAAAAGAGTGTGATAGATTTTGTTGTCTATGATCAGCGTCTGAAACACTTAATTGTTGACACTTGTGTAATGAGGGGTGAGGATCTTGGTTCTGATCATTACTTGGTAGTGTCACGAGTGAAACTGAATGTTGGTTGGAGGAAAAGGAATAGGAAGAGGCCCAGGATGGAAAGATTAAAGGTTGAAAGGCTCCCTGAATAGCATCAGTGTTGTTCTGATGTACTCATAGAACGGCTGAAGGAGCTGATGGCTTGTGAGAGGGATGTAGAAAAGAAGTGGGAATGTTTTAAGAACTGTGTTGCTACTGCTGCTGAAGAGGTCTGTGGCACCACAATGGTGGGTTACAATAGAGGTGATGCTTGGTGGAATAGTGAGATTGAAGAGGCAGTAAAAGATAGAAGGAAGCCTATTTGGGGGTGTTGCAAGGTAGAGTTTCTGTGGATGAATGTTGCTGTAGGAAGCATGAAACTGCTAAGCTGGTTTGCCAGAGTAAGGCAAAAGATAGGAAGGAGAAGGTGAGAAAGCATGAATTGGCATTTTAGAAAGATAGGAAGACTTTCTGGAAGTAAATGAGAATCAAGAAAAATAGGGGAAACAAAGTTGTAAGCTGTGTAATGAATAGGATCGGGGAAAGGATTTGGGAGCCCAATGAGTTAAGTGAAAGATGGGGTAAATACTTCTGTGAGTTGTTAGATCAGGAAAGCAAGGGTGATTCAGAGGCAGAAGCAGATGATGTCATAGTGAAGGATGGAAGCACAAGAGGGATCTCAAGAGAAGAAGTGTGTAAAGCTCTAAAATCTCTTCAGAATGGTAAGGCTCCAGGAGTTGATGGCATAACTGCCAAGATGTTGAAATATGGTGGTGACCCTGTAATTGATTGGTTAACTGAAGTTTGCCAGTTGTGCTGGGAGTTAGGAATGGTCCCTCGGGATTGGAAGGATGCTATTATTGTTCCTTTGTATAAGGGAAAAGGTGATCAGACTGAATTCAAGAACTATCGTGGTATTAGCCTACTGAGTGTGCCAGGGAAAGTGTTTGGTAAGGTTGTTATTGAAAAAGTACGGGGTCTTACATCATTGAAAGTGTGGGATGTTCAGAGTGGTTTTATGCCTGGTAAAGGCTGCACTAACTAGATTTTTGCATTATGCACGATGATTGAAAAGTATCTGGCTTTTGGGAAGAACGTTTTTACTGCCTTCATAGATTTAGAGAAAGCTTACGACCGAGTGAATAGGACACTTTTGTGGAAGGTATTGAATGAATATGGTGTTACTGGGAATCTACTTAACAGTGTAAAAGCCATGTGTGCTGGCAGTAGAGCTTGTGTACGAGTGAATGGTGTTTTATCAAAATGGTTTTCTATTGGTGCAGGAGTCAGACAAGATTGTGTAATGTCACAATGGCTATTTAATATATTTATTGGTGGCATGCATGTCCGATGTCAAAATAGATAATACTGGTTTATGTCTTGGTGATATCCGTGTGTGCAGATTACTGTATGCTGATGATACTGCCCTGTTGGCAGAGAGCAAAAGTGAGTTGCAGAGTATCTTATCTCAGATGTACGAAGTTTGCATGAAATTCAAACTGAGTATAAATAAGGGAAAAAACAAAGTTATTGTTTTTGAGAGAGGAACTGGTAGTACTGAATGTAATATATGTCTAAATGGCACAGTGATTGACCAGGTGAATGAGTTTGTGTATTTAGGAAGCACATTTGACAGAGAGAACAAATTGGATGGTGAAATTAGTAGGTGGGTGAACTCTTCATTGAAAGTCATGGCTTCTTTGGGAGGGTTTCACAAGAATGATGGGTTCTCAAGAAAGTCCTGCATGGCTGTATATGAAAGTGTAATTGTTCCTACTCTAATGTATAGCAGTGAAACCTGGTTACTACAGAAGAAACATAGAAGTTGTTTGTGTGCTGGAGAAATGCGTTGCTTACGGGGGAGGGGGTTGTGGCAAGACACGTTCTGATCGTGTGAGAAATGAAAATGTGTTGCAGTTGTGTAATGTGAAACAAAATGTTGTTAGCAAGGTGGAGACTAATATGCTTCGGTGGTTTGGCCATGTTGAAAGAATGAGTACCGAGATGCTTACTAAGAAAATCTTTTCAGCCCCAGTGGCAGGAAGGAAAGGTAGAGGAAGGCTTGAGGAAGTCATGAGAGGATCAGATTCAGGAATTTTTGCATGAAAAAAAGATTATAAGTGTGAAGTATAGAAGATCTTGTGTATGGCATGTGATGGATGTCAGTGAAGCCCGAGTTGTATGTCAAGATCGCTGTAAATGGAGAAGTTTGATACAGCAACAGTAAGTAAAAATTATCTAGTAGTTTGTATTTCTTTGTGGAGCTAACCTCTGAATATCAGAGAGCAGCTTAGTGATATGTATGTATGTAAATGTTGGGTGCAAATAAAAATTATGTATAGTTTCAATCAAAATCTGAAGTGTAAGTTATGTGTGAAGGGACTTCAGGCAGATAGGAAGTACTGTTAACATATGTCTCCACAAATACTGGCTTTCTTCAATGTTCATGTGGAACCAAACTATGATCCTCTGTGCTGTGGCTATCTTGTAAAAGTATTTGCAGCAGTTCGTGAGTTGTGTTTAAAACTTGTGGAAATGCATTACAAATGAGGTTAAAATTTCAGCTTCATCGTGTAAATAACTCCTTGATCAAGAGTCTGTGTCACTTGGAAAAAATGCCAACTTAACATTTGATAGATCGATATGGGGGTGACAGGTAGCATTATCCATGAACAGAAGAACTTTTCTTTTCTGTTGTTTCATCCAGTTGTTGAACCCATTCATCCATTTTTTCATTAAGTTAGCAGTCATCCAGGTTTTTTATTCGATTTCCAAACAGCCGATAATTCCTTAATGTTGATGTTCCTAAAACACCTAGGTTTCACTGCTTTCCCGATAACAACTGGCTTTTCTATTTCACCTGTCATGCTGCAGCACAAAAATACGGTGAGGCATTTTTTAGAATGTTTACCTCCTATGCATTTTTCACCTGCACATTGAAGTGTTTTAGTTGAAAGTGCTCTAAAGAATAATTCAGTTTCATCTCCATTAAAAATGTCTTTTAGTTAATACCTTTGGGTTAAGCCTTGAAAGTTTTCTTTCCACAAGGTCACAGTAGAAATGTCAACATCTTTTGCTTCACCTCAGAACACTTTGGAAGAAATATTGTGCCTGCTTTTGAAACTTACTAACCACCCATTAGATGCTTTGAATGAATGTTCCCAAGTTTCTCTGCTATATCTTTTGCCTTGGATTGCAAAATGGGACCAGACACAGGTAAGTTTCGGTCTTGGGCATCAACAAACCACTTCCAAACTAAGTTATCCACGTCCTCATTTTCTACTTTCTTTTTCTTCTTCTGATAAGTCGCACCTTGTATCCATTCCTCTTGCAACTCTTTCTTCCATTTCAAAGTACGTACACTTGTGTTTTGCCACATTTATAAACATCTCACATAGTTCGTTAATTTTAACTTTTTTCCACTTAATAATTATTATTATTTTGCTCTAGAGACTGTGCATTATACACGTCGATTTTTGCTAGCCATCGTGGCTCAGATTTCTTTCATATGACTTGGTAATCAAAAAAAAAAAAAAAAAAGATCAACTGAAAAATGTTGACAAGCCCTCGTAAGGAAACTGGAATTTCTACTTCGAACAGAGTGGATGTGATTCGCTGCTACATTACACAGACCCACTGCACCCGGCTGCTAATCTCCCTCTTTCAATGGCACCCTACTTCCCCCTAGTAATCTCCCTCTTTCAATAGCACCCTACTTCCCCTACTAATCTCCCTCTTTCAGTGGCATTGAGGGAGCAAGGAAAGGTGCTGTTAGAACCATCTTTGGGCTGAAGGGAAAGGTGGTCATTTGCCTTTTTTAAATCTGCAAGTTCATCTTCAGAACTCCTCCTCGTTTACCATATTTTCTGACTGCCCCAACAAAATGGAGGGATGAAGTGCAAATTGCAGTACAAAGGTTTCTTCTAACTGTGTGATCATGGAATGATGTCGCTTGAACTTTCCGCATTATGCAGGTTTTTCTTTGCAAGCATACCAAAAAAATTTCCGTTTGCGCGTTGAACAGATTTTCGCTTTATGCATATATTGAGCACATTAACACTGAAGGGACCAAAAAAATTTCCTGCAGTAGACAGATTTCTGCCTTATTCAGATCCCTCATTACACAGATTTGACTGTATTAAAAAAAAACAGCACTTTTGACCTGACCTAGGTCTTGATCACCTGTAAACAGACTGAGTGAGACTGATTGCCAGATTTTTATTTCTAAGGGTTTTTTTTAATTTCGGTTTCTGCCAAAAACAATAGGAGAGGAGAGATTTCCAAATAATGGGGGTAAAATAAGGACTGTTGGTATTGCAGTTTGAAGAGGTAGATATTTCCAATGCTATCACGAAAACGCAAAGCCCTTTTGTTGACGAAAGGAGCGATCTGAGAGAGTCAGTGAAGCCAAGGAAAGGAATTAGGTTTACTTTGTGTAATGCCCTTTTTGTGCTCAGTCAAACTTAGTAGTGCTTCAAAATGTGCTGCCAATGTAAACTGTTGTACCAACTAAAGAGGAAATAGGAATTTTGTACAAACATTTTTGATGCTTACAAGTTTTCTGCACTCGCTTCTTTTATTGCTCATGGCAATATCATCTGCAACAGCCCAGCATCCTTTCTCATTAATACAAGCATATCAAAACCATTGCTGCTCACCACCAATTCCCTAATGGTTTGGTGGACAAACTCATTAAAAAAGCTTGAAGTCAAGAATTCAACTACTCTCCATTCTTCAAAAGTTACATGCATGAGATTCTTTCGCGGAATTCCGCTTTTTGTCGTCGTTGGGTCATTTTCGAAATCAATGCAAAAATTAAGAGACATTTCTTGTGATTTCTTGTGTGGGGATTGATGATGGGGGGGGGGGGGTTCCATCTGGGAATGGTATTTCATCTTTCAAGACTTTTAAAAATAGAAGTTAGACATATAACAGAGTGAAGGTTTTTCCTGTAATCGTAATTTCTTTTTTCTCCCGATGTTGCCTCTGCCCAGTATTGTTGTTAAATAATTGCATAAATGTTTGTATTTCTGCTTAAAACTGTGGGCAACTATTTCCGAAAATGGAAGTTATGACGCACGAATATTTCCATGTGGTCTTTGGGCATGGTATTCATCCATGGATTCAAGGAATTCTTTTATTTCCGCCTTCATTTGGGCGTGTTCTTGAGATCAATGCACAACTGAAAAAAATTGGAGGGGGAAGTGATGGTGGAGGAATTCATTTTCCATTTGAAGACTGAATTCCATCTTTCAAGACTTTTAAAACAGAAGTTAGATGGAGGATTGAAAATTTCTCCCATAAATAATCGTAATTTTTTTGTCGCATGATGTACCTTCTGCCCTGTATTGTTGTTAAATATCCTTTTATTCCATAAGTATTTGCATCTCAGCTTAAAAATGGGGGGAAAAGTTTCTGAAACTGAAAGTTGGACGAAACAAAGATTTCTTCCGTAATCGTAATTCCCTCCCCCCACAGGATGTTCTCTTTATCCTGTGTTATTATTAAATGTTGCTTTCTCCCACAAATATTTGCATTTAAGCTTGATAAGGAGGAGAAAATTGTGAGAATTGATGCAAGATGTTCAAAGTTATTTAAAATAGTGAAAGCTTTGATATCGTGCATTCATGGTCCTTAGGCAGAAAGTTCTTTCAGCACGATAGATAAAATTGTCATCTGAGGGAATAAAAAAAGAAAGAAAAGGAAAGTGACAGTGACAGTGAAGAAATGGGAATGGAATGATATCAACTGAAAATGAAATTATGCAATGAATGCTGTGCAGCTACAGAGTCAACAAAAGGCAAATATGGCTGTGGAACTTGTTGAGAAGAAAGCAATACAAGAGGAGACTTGAGCTGATGTTCTAGCAAATTTGTACAACAATGAAACAAAATAAAAGTACTGTGTTTGAAGCAATGTCTTTTCAAACCATATTATTTTGTTTTAAATTCAATAATTTTAAAATGTGGATACAACAATATGCTCCAGTTTAATATTTACATAAATAAATTACAGTGAACAGTTCCGTCTCATGCTGCGTTAGATTCATTCTTTCTTGTCACATGTTCTGATTTTTCATCCAGTTAAAATGTTCAGCTTTTTTTGTTTCTCGGTCAGTCTCGTGTATGAAGTTAACAGACAATTTGCTGGTTGTATTCCATTTCTTGGCCAGTCTACCAACCAAATGCATCAAATCTTCAAATTGTATGGTTATTTGATTGATATCAAATCTAATCCTATCATCATGAAATTTATCCTACATAGCAGAGATAAACTTGAAGACCTTAATATTCCTATTTGTACAACAGTTTACATTGGCAGCACATTTTGTAGCTCTACTAGAAGTATGGCTGAACACAAGGTAAACCTAATTCCTTCCTTGCCTTTATTGACTCTGTCAGATACTTCATCAGTACTTCTCTGGAAAAATACTGAGAAAGTTGCTCCTTTTGTCAACAAAGGGCTTTGCATTTTCACAAGAGCATTGAAATACCTACCTCTTCAAATTGCAACACCAACAGTCCTTATTTTATCCCCATTATTTCAAAATATCTCCTGTTGTTCGGCAGCAACCAAAATGAAAAATTTGGAAATCAAAATCTGAGAACCAGTCTCGCTCAGATTTTTTACAGGTGATCAAGAGTCAAGAGTGCTTTTGTGTTTCTTTAATATCTTTATGTAACTATATACATGCATGAGATTCTTCTGCGAATTCTCGCGGAATTCCGTTTTTTTTTTTTTTTTTTCATCATTTGGGTCATCTTGAGATCGATGTAGAACTGAAGAGAAATGTTGGGGGGGGGGTCGTTTTTCATCTGGGGATGGTATTTCGTCTTTCAAAACTTTCAAAAACCGAAGTTAAAAGGAGTGACGATTTTTTTCGCAATCGTAATTTCTTTTTTCTCACGATGTTGCCTGTTTCCAGTATTGTTATTAAATATCATTTTATGGCATATAAATGTTGTATTTTAGCATGAAACTGTAGGCAACGTTTTCCAAAAATGGAAGTTAAGACAGCGCGAAGATTTTCCTGTAGTCTTCAGGCATGAGTTCCGTGGATTCGAAAAATTCCACCATTTCTGTTATCAATTTGGGCATTCTCGAGATCAATGCATAACTGAACAGAAATTTGGGGGGGGGGTAATGGGGGAGAGAGAAGGATTCGTTTTTTCGTTTGACGACGACGGGATGCCGTCTTTCGAAACTTTTGAAAACGGAAGTTAGATGCAGCAAAGATTTTTCCCGTAATCTTATTTTTTTTCTCGTGCGATGTTTCTTCTGCTCAGTATTGTTCTTAAATATCTTTTTATTCCACAAATACTGCACTTCAACCTAAAAATGGAGGAAGAAGTTTCGGAAAACGGAAGTCGGTCGAGCAAAGATTTCTCCTGAAATCACATTTTTTTTTTTCTTCCTGTGATGTTCTTACTATCCTATGTTGTTGTTAATTGTTACTGCCCCCCTCCCCCATAAATGTCTGCACTTAAGCTTGATAAGGCAGGGAAATTTTCCAAAAATGGAAATGACTGAGTTTGAAAATTTGTTAGAATTAATGCATGGTGTTTAAAAGTTATTCATATTCTGAAAGTCACACCATTTATCTTAAGTAGCAAAAGCTTTGATATCGTGCGTTTGTGGTCCTCAGGCTAAAAGTTATTTCAGCATGATGGATAAATTATTGTCATCTGAGGGAATAAAAGGGGAGGAGGAAAGAAAAGTAGTGAAGAAATAGGAAGGGAATTAAAAAACTAAGCAAGATTGTTGTGCAGCTGCAGAGTCAACAAAAGACAAATATGGCCATGCAACTTGCTGAGAAGAAAGCTACACAAGAGGAAAACCCATATACTGTATTTTCACGCTTATAGTCTGCGGACTAACTAAATTTTTTTCCCATCATAAGAGGCAGGTACGGACTGTCTTTTTTTTTTTTTTTTTGAGAAATACTGTATCATTAAGAAAAAAAAAGTGCCCTGAGCTGCCTGCCCTCCTCAAAGGACTGCCATTTGTAATGTAACAGCTTAGTATGCACCCCCCCCCCTTTTCCTCCTCAGCATGCTGGTACATGTTTGACAACCTGCTTCAGAGGGAATTAAGATTAGGAGTTCTACCCACTATGTCCCTGACATTCATGATAAGTGAGATCTTCTAAGTCTTTTGTTGAAATGCAAATTTCCAGGCAATTTGTCATAGGGTTGAAGGAATTAAAATGCAAGAAAACTGACATATTCCCTAGGTTGGGCTTATCTCTCTTTGTGAAACAGGGAGAGATACCATAAGCACTAAGACCGATCTTATTCTGTTATTCACCTGTGTTCAGTTGTCTACTGTAAATCTCTGTTCACAGGTATCTTACTATGGCTCCCAGCAGAAGAAGTTTTATTGCGGAATTCAACCTTAAAGTGTGCAAGTACACTTCGAAAAATGGATATAGAGCAGCATCGTGTGAGTTTTCAGTTGATGAGAAATCTATACGAAACTGGAGAAAACAGATGGATTTGCTCAAAAAACGTGCCGATCGTAAGGGTTTTAAAGTAATGCATCCAGAGTTGGAAGAAAATTTGAAAAAGTGAGTTACTGCACAACGTGACGTTGGACATGCAGTTTCAACGACTTTAATAAGACTGAAAGCAAAAACAATGTGCAGAGAACTTGGCATCAATGATTTCTAAGGAGAGCCCAATTGGTGTTTTAAGTTTGTGCGAAGGCCCCAACTCTCAATTCGAGCTGCAACCACAATGGGACAACAACTACCTGCCGACTGGAAGCAAAAAATTATTTCTTTCTGAAAATTTGTGGCGAATAAAATTGCTACAATGAATGTAACTGACGACGATGGTGCGGATATGGATGAAGTTCTGCTGAGTTTCGATGCTCCGCAGTGTAGAACTGTGAATGAAATTGGTGACAAGACTGAATATGTCCACTATGGGAAATGAAAAGCTGCGATTTACCATAGTTCTTGGTTGCACGAAAAATGGTCGGAAGATTAAGCCGATGGTCATCTTCAAAAGAAAATCGGCTATAAAAGAAAAGCTTAAGGTAGTTCCGCCTAAAATCTCTGCCTTGTGTTTCCAGTGGTAAAACTTCTTTAACATATTTTCTTCGCAATTAATGTATTCCCAAGGATGAAAATGTGCACATTGATAAAACTAACTTTAAGTTATAGTATGGGATACTTAATACGTGCTAAAACATAACCATAATTATATTAAAAATCAATCATTTTCTTTTGAGTAATGTACAGACCTGTTAATAGATGGCGCGACCTGTACATTGATGACGTCAGTAGACAAGCAAATGTTGGATTTCTTAATTATGGTTATGTTTTAACAAGTATTAAGTATCTCATGCTGTGACTTAAAACATCATGGATGAATCATATTTTCATCCTTGGGAATACATTAATTGCCAAGAAAATATGTAAAGAAGTTTTACCATTGCAAACATAAGGCAGATTTTAGGTGGAACCACCTTAATTGAGGTATCTATGTTAGGCACAATGAGAAAGGGTGGATGAACGAAGCGATGAAAATTTACGTAGAGCACTGCTGGAGAGTTCGACAAGGAGCTTTTTTCTCCGTCCAAAATCCCTTTTGATATTAGACAGCATCATCAGCCCATTTAAAGGATAGCATCAAAACGTCTTTAAAGAAGATGGCACTGAAATCACAGTTATCCCCAGAGAACTCGCAAAACTTTTGCAGCCATTGGACATCAGTGTGAACCGTAGTTTTAAGGCAGCCATTAAAATAAAATGGGAAGAATGGATGCGTGACGGACTTCATTCCTACACACCAAGTGGTCGCAGGCGAAGGGCGACGTATTCCGATGTGTGCAACTGGGTTGTGGATGCCTGGAATTCTGTCCCTACATCTGTCATCCAGAATGGATTCCTACGGGCCTTTGAAAGCACTGTTGAAAGCGACAGTGGAAATTCATCCCAAGCCGAAGAGCAGTCTGGTGATGAAATTGATGGCAGCTAACCCTTGGCTGAGTATTCCAATCTTTTTTACTGTGGCAGCGATATGGAAATCGACAATTAAGAATCTTTTTTTTTTCTGTCAGACAATTGATTAATTGAAAAATATCTATCTATCGTTTTGTACATGTATTTTGCGTATTAAATTTGTAATTTGGAACTGCATGCGGTTTTTATCGGCTAAATTCTAAAGACAGATACGGTACCGTATGGCTTGCCAAATTCTTTGCTAGTATGTAGCATTTTTACCAGCATTTATGGATTAAAGGTTGGTGAAATGGAAGAGAAAAACGAGCAAGTCACAAATTTAAGTTACGTATTCTGTTTTAAAGTTTGGAAGTGCGGACTATCTCGGAAATTTTGTCGTTTTCAATATGTACTTTTTCCTTGCAGATTATCTGCAGGGCGGACTATGCGCACGAAAATACGGTAATTATGGGCAGTTACTTTATTTTTGCTGTTTGCAATGCTGGCCACAAAGTAAAATTTGCTTCGGATGACATAAAAGCCTTATTTGGGCATGTGTAGCATCAGTGAATGGAAAATTAATTGTAAAAAACAGTTCAAAAGGTTACTGTTGAACTGAACAAGTAAATTATATACATTTTTCTTTGTAGTTCCCTTGCCTTGTATTAATAAGGTTTCTCTTTTTAGTTATTAGATCCATATCTCTTGTTGCCATGGCAACTGGGTATTTGCATTTGGCAAACATCTGTGCATAGGTTTTAAACAGTTTTAGCTCAAGTATCATTTTCTGTGTTAATGATCAATGATATTAGTAAGGAGTTCCAATGGTATCAGTAGTTGAATTATCAATGATATCAGTAAGGAGCCTTCAAAAGTTCCATAGGAAGTTTATTTTTTCTTTGAAATGTATGAGCTGCAGTGTAGGTCTGGATTGTTAGACCAGACACAAATTGCCTAAGTACAGTTGTGAGATTAAAACTTGGTTAAGGACTTAAATTGAGCCTTTTATAGATTAATACTAGCACATAAACTTTTGCTGGGCTGTTGGCTCAGCACCATGTTCAATCGTAATGTGCTAATAAGTGCTTAACATTTTGATACACAATGTATGTCCTTATTTTGATACTTCTGTTATTGTACATGTTTATTTTTATGCACTTTGTCAGTAAATTTTTGCTTCTATTTTAAACCAGGATGATCCTTTGAAATCACAGATGAATAATTTCTTGTTGTCAACTGCAAGCCAGCAAGAAATTCAGACCCTGGATAACAAGGTAAGTTTGTTACAGTACACTAAAAGGTACATATTGTGTCTGCAGTGTAACAAAGCAGTGTTTCTTTAATGCTTCATATGCAGGGGTCGGACAAAATAATGTGAACACCACACTCGAAGACATGAATTTTAATGCAGCTGCTTACATCGCAATACGCAAAGGTCCCCACCACCTATTTGGGTGTAATAGCTTTGTGTAGAACCTCAAGGTCCTGTTTAAGTGCATTTAAAGTGTCTTGTTGCAAAATTTCTTTCCGGGCGATGACGAAATGAGCGACCTAACGGACTTCGAAAGAGGGCTAATTGTTGGTGGCTGACTAGTTGGTGCCTCCGTGACAACAGTCACCAGGGTAGTAAGGGTATCGAGAGGTACTGTGTCTAGCATCATGACAGCATATCGTTTTCGTGGCAAACCGTCATCTGCAAAATACAAGAGCAGCAGGAAAACGGCCCTGACTGATAGAGACAGGAGAGCATTAAAAAGTATTGTTACCCATAATAAGAAGACCATGGTGCCAAAAATTAGTATGGAGCTTAATGTGCATCTCCAGACCCCAGTATCAACAAAAACAGTGCGCAGGGAACTGCATAAACAAGATATTCATGGTAGAGCTGCTACTGTAAAACCCCAGGTGACCTGAATGAGTTCAGAACTGCGACAGCAGTGGTGCCAGGAGTATACAACGTGGACTTCTGATGCATGGAGGCGTGTAATGTGGTCAGATGAATCCACATTCACACTATTCCCCACCATAGAACGTGTTTATGTATGGAGAACATTGTCAGAAGAATATAACCCAGACTGTCTGCTCCCAACAGTGCAGCATGGTGGTGGCTCTGTCGTATTCTGGACAATCGCATCATGGCTTTCAGCAGGTCCCCTGATCACCTTGAAAGGATGGATGATTAGCAGGGCATATGAAGCTATTTTGGCTGACCAAGTCCATCCAATGGTTTTGTTACCTACAGGGGATGCCATCTATCAAGATGATAGAACTCAGATGATAGAATTCACAGAACTCAGAATGTCCAATTGTGATTTGAGGAACATGAAGATGAACTTTCACACCTTCCTTGTCCTCCCCAATCACCAGGCTTAAACATCATAGAGCCACTGTGGTCTTTGTTGGAAAACAGAGTAAGATTCTGTTATCCTCCTCCTGCATCTCTCCAGGACCTTGAGCAGTTTCTGCATGAAGATTGATGTAACATCCCACAACCCACCATGCAGGATTTGTTTGCATCCATTCCAAAGAGGATTAAGGCAGTTTTGAATGCCAAAAGGGGTCCCACACCATGTTAGGTATGTAAAACCTTCTTTTCCTAGGTGTTCACATTATTCTGGCCAACCCCTGTACACCACTTTTTTTAGCTCATATAATATTGCATCATTGTTTATTTGCTTGTATTGTGAGTTATCTTCATACTAACGTAAGCGACTTCTTCAGGGTTACATAACAGGTCAATTTTTCTAAAAATCACTTTTTTTTGACCAAGTCACTAAAAGTATTTTTTTCTTCAAAAATTAAAAGTCACTTTTTTCCCTAATTTTTTATTCTCATTGGTTCTAATTTCATTTTTTAAAACCCAGATCTGATTGTAATTTTATTTTACTGTCGAGTCCCTATGAAGCACATCTGAGGGTCTAGAATATGTTCCTGCCTGCTGATAACCCAGGTTGTTGCAGCATTATCTTTTACAGCAGGGATCGCAGACCTCATACCCCCCCTTCATTATTAATTTTTTTCTGTTCTAAATATGTTCTCTTTTTTAGGTCTGCTTGGGGAAATATTGAAATTTTTTGCCATCTTTGTGTGTGTGCAGTATTTGTGCTTGTGTTTGCATTGCATTTTAGCATGGAATTCTAAAATAGACAAGTTTATCTATATTGTCTGTTGTAGAATATATAGATACTTGCTAGGTCACTGATCAATTTCTTGCTTAACATTGGCCTGCTTTCTTTTTGTTTTGTTTTTAAACTTCTGAGATAATAGTTTTAGTACTGCAGGTTGACTTGTTTCCTTGACTTTAACAATGGGGAAGTGCAATTTTAAGGAGTGGCTTCTAATAACTGATGAGAATGGTATATTCTTTATTACAAATGGGTGAAGAAGTTTAGTGACACTGAAGGATTTTGCATCATTTGTGACAAGATTGTTGAAAATGTACTGGTCTTTAATCAAGCGAATCCAAAGTTTGTTTCAGTATGCTGCTACTGGTAGGCATGAGGCAAATGCTTAAATTAAGCTAGTGCCTTGTCAACTTCACCTTACTGCTGTCAGTCCTGCAGAGGAAATCCCTGCTTCTGAGACCACCTTTTTTTCTGTGTGTCACCAGTTTCATCCTTTCTCTGTCTGTGATACAGTAGCATTCTACTGCACAATGAAAGAGACTGTAAGAAGAGCAGAGATCATTTGGACTTTGAAGGCTTTATTTAACTTCTGATTTGGGGCTTCTTTATCTGATCGAATTAGGGACACATTTTAAGCTATGTTTCCTGGAGCAGTTCCTGAAAATTTTTCTGTTTGCAGGGAAAATGAAGTATCGTAATTTTCGAACTAAGAGCCACATCAGCGTAAGGGCCGCAGGTGAGAAATTTTGCGATCTTAGAAGCAAAAGTTGCCGTAAGGGCCGCACCTGTAAAGTCATGGTGCTGCTCAGAAAACTAAATTATCTTCCTTATTTTCATGAATTAACTTGCACCCAACGTGATTATATGTATACTTCAAAGGCTAATTCTGCAACTCAGTGCCGATCTGCTTTATGCACTTATTTTTTTCATACTGGCAAAAGCTTTTATTTATAATTTTTTTATTAATCATGCTAATGATGTTATTTGTTTGCCTTTATTAAATGCTCAAAACCATTTACGTAATCAATATAAATCACAGTTAATCTTAAGACTCCCATTAGAATTTTGCACTGCTCGTGAAACCGCACAATTGTCTAAATTCCATTCAATGTGGATGTCTGCCACAGGTTGGTTCTCAGTTCACCACAATAGAATTCGTCTTAGAAGTAATTAACTTACAAATTATCGCTTATAATGCTTTTGATTAATGTTTTCTTTAATATGTTCCTTCTATGTTTGTTATGCTTTTTTTTTCTCATCTACAGATGTTTTTGTTAGAATGAAGTTGCTTTCTGTATTCTATGCAACTGCTAAATGGGGTAGTTAACATGTTTCTTATTCCCACGGTTCCTTTTACCAGCTGTCTCACACATACAAAAGCATGTGTTCGATGATCTCCCCGCCAGCCACTTTGAAACAGCAGTGTCTCCGCTTTCTCGCTTTTTTCTTTCAAGTGGTTTGACCTACTTTCATTTACTGCGCACTCGGCCTTCGCGTTGAGCTCCGCATTTATATGAATGGGAAAGCTCTCCCTTCTTTTTTTCTTTTGCGTTTGTGAAAAGATTTTATCTTCAACCAAGTATTAAATTAATTACCCATTGTTAACATCAGATGATAATGCTACAGCGCTTATTAGTGAGAAAGCATTTCCAGCCGAAGCCTTCAACTTCCACTATCCGTCAGTCAATAAAAAAAAAATTTAAAAAAAAATCGAAGCAAAACTCAGGAGCACAGAGCCAAGAAACACCTGTATCACATGCCAGATTAACCAAGAAGAGGGAACAGAATTTGTCTTTCCGTCCTGCCAGTATTGGTTGGAATAGGTCACTGCTAATGAAATCATCCTGGGGCAGGCATTTGCATTATTCATGTTCTTAAGCTTTTGTTCATCTATTAACATTCCATGCTACTGCCACGGGGTGTGCTTCCCCACTCCCCCATGCAAAGGAAATTTGAGTCAGGCATTCTTTTCATAAACAAACCTCCTAACCTTCAGACCTACGCGAGCACTTCCCCGAAACCAACATCAGGACAGCTGAGTTATTGTTTAAATAGACGTGTCTAACGTATGAGTAGAAAGGGGAGAAAAACAATCGCAATCGAGCTTGTGAAAAAAAGAAAAAAGACGTTTGAAAAAATGTACTAAGCATCTGCATGAAAAAAAAAAAGGAGGGAAGAAACAGTCTTATCGAAAACAAATTTGTCATAAGGGCTGCACTCCCGAAAAATCTCACTTTTAGTAACGTAAGAGCCGTGGCTCTTAGCCCAAAAATTATGGTACTTGATAATAGATGATCTTGTGCCATATTTTGAGGAAAAAATTGTTGTATCTAGCTTTTGAACTTTTCTTCATTTTCATTTTTCAGACATCGGCCAGCTTTTGACTCTTATACTACATTTTTAAATTTCTTTGATTGTCTTGTGTCTGGCGCTCTTTGGCCAAACACTGCCTTTGCGCTATAAAATCAATCAATCAACCAGCCAGCCAACCTTGTTGTTTGGTATTCCTTTGCTTAGCCAATTCTCGTGACCAGCAGAACTTGAAGCTACCCTGCAGTGGCGTATCACAGTTATGTTTTCTTATTTTGTGCTAATTGAATACATATGGTTTCTGACCAATATGAGCGACACTGAATACAAAATATTTCAGTTATATGTTTATTTTATTCTGTGTAGAATGCTTAGCAAATGTGTTGTATTTCATTTTTTCAGATTCATGAAACAGTTGAAACAATCAACCAGTTGAAAACAAATAGGGAATTTTTCTTAAGTTTTGCTAAAGATCCTCAACAGTTTATTAACAAATGGCTGATATCACAAACTAGAGACCTCAAAGTAAGTCATGTTCCTTTGTGAATTATCCTAATCTTCTATGTATAATAATAAAATTCCTGTGTCTGTCAATTGCCTATAGAGAAATTACTGGGCTTAGCTATCTTAAAAACTGAATAAAATAAGGATATAAACACTTATCAGGTGTGATAATATTGCTAAGAATATTGTCAGTGACAAATTCTTTGATAATAATAATTAACTTGAATATTGGGCATAGTCTTGAAATTCGGCAGAAACCTAGAGTGTGGGCAGTTTGAGGCCCTATTTTTAAAATTCAGATTTGTGAAATTTTAATTTTTAAAACTACTACTACAGAAAAAATTAGACTTAGTTTCTTTAACCATATTGTTTCAAATCTGACATAATGTACACAGTTTAGAATTTGAAATTCAATCTTGCTGTTTGCTGTGTTATAAGCTCACACATTTCATTTTTTATGCAATAATATTTCATTGCATTTTTGGATAATTTTGAGGGAAACAACCTACAAGAATCTCTCTCCAAACATGATAGAAACAACAGTATTAATTGGTTGTGATAAAAAATATTTTGGAACTGGACTTCCAAAGTGTTGCTGGCAGGTTTGTTTTCGTTTTAGACCAGAGGTGGGAAACCTGAGGCGTTTTGAGTGAATCCAAATTCGGCAGAATAAATCCTTTTATTTTTGTTCATATGTTTTTGTTCGTCTTTTATTACTTTTATTTTATTCTTAAAATGACCATTTTTAAAATACCAAAGAGTAAAAGAAGATTCAACAAAATAATTCTCCCCAACTAATGGCCACAATTAAAGCATTTAAGTCATGAGGACTATTTTGACACTCATTACACTCATGATTTCATTCTATAACTCCTAAAGAACTACAGATGGAATTTATTGAGCTCTCAGAAGATGACATTTTAAAGTTCTTATTTGATGCTAAGAAAGATCCAGTTGAAATATGGAAAAATGCAATAGAATACCCATGCCTTCGGTGGCATGTATAAAAATGCTTTCTTGCTTTTCAACCACTTATTGCTGTGAAGGTACATTCTCCTACCTAACCCAAATCAAAGATGGCCTTAAGGTCACAAATGACGGATACCCATCTAGGGGATCAGTTAAAAGTGCTGACCTCCATGTTGCAACTAAATATTCATATGCTTTCCAACAAAAAGCAGTCACAACAAAGTCATTAAAGGGTTAGTTAACTTTAAAATTAACCTTTTTTTCCCCCATTTTTTGAAGTTAGTTAGTACATAGTAAGAATTTTACAAAATAATGTACATTTCGAAGTATATCTAACTGAATTTTTTTTAATGCGGCATTGTCAGATTGCAGCTAAATTAATTTGGCTTTCTAACATGAAAAGATTCCCCACCTCTGTTTTAGACCATGGCTGCTCCTCCTTCCCCTATGTGTTACTTTACACTACACACAGTTTTGAGATACTTTTTGGGAGGAAATACATTTCAGTGAAATGGCAATAGAATACAAGAAATGAAATGCAAGAAAAATGGGAATTTTCTTCTTATTTGAACAATAGGTTACTATTGCTATTATTACTGTTTCACATGCTGTATGCAACAATGATGCTATGCAATTAAATGTCGAGCATAATGTTATTGTCAATCACTACAGCAAACTAACAAAGGTTAAAAACTGATCAAACTCCCCTCAGTGCAGTGGTTATCATATCTTATTTGCCGAATAGTACTTGTATTCACGCTATTGACCTATCTATCCAGTATCTCTTTCCCACCATTTCTGCAAAATGGCTGATTTGTTGGTGCCATCCTGTTTGATGTCATGTAGTGGAAGTTCTAATTCATTTGAGTATTAAGTTAGTTTTCTCAGTAAATGAACATGATCTACAGTGTTGTAGTTACTCCTGAATCCACCTTGTTCTCTTGATTGTGCCATGCTTAGTGTTTTCTTCGAGTGATGTGACAGTACTTGAGTGAAGTTTTGTTAACAACTGATAGGAAGCTGATGGGTGTGTAATTCTTGAGATCATTAAGGTCCCCTTTTTTATGTAGCAGGATCATTGTGTCATTGTACCAGTTATAACAAATCTCTTTCATTGAGGCATCTAGTGAAAACTTGAGCGAGTGTAGTTTCTATTTCTCCACTGGCTTCTTGTACAATGTCCACTGCAATTTCACCTTATCTTGGAGCTCTTCCCTGTTTTGTATTCTCAATCACACTACAGCTTCTGCCATAAATACTGGAGGAACTTAGGTGGGTTTAGCTCAGTAATAGATGAATCATTCCTTTCATATAATTTTTTTTTATTATTATAGAACTTTGTAACTGTTTAAAATTTCTCCTTTATTTCTTGTTATAGTACCATCTTTTCTGAGTGCCATAATGTATTCTTCTATTACTGAGAACAACCTTTTGTTTTCTTCAGGTTTTGGTTGTTCTCAATTGCTTTTTTCACACTGTTTTGCATATCTACTGTATATACTCCACTACTCCGCTTTGGAAGTTACATTTTCACCTCCCATCTTTTTTGCATCAGCATTTTGTTCTTTTTAATATTGTCTTCTTGTGCAATTTCATGGTTCATACTTGTTTTGGAATATTATCCATTCCTGTTTTTGTGATTATTCAATGTTTTCATGCATGGGATTCTTCCGTGGATTCACAGAATTCCGCTTCTCTTGTCGTCATTTGGGTCATTATTGAGATCGATGCAAAAATGAAGAGAAATTTTGGGGGTACTGAAGGGGTCATTTTGACTCTGCCCAGTGTTGGTGTTAAATATCATTTTATTGCATAAATGTTTGTATTTCAGCATGAAAGCGTGGTCAATGATTTTTAAAAACCAGTTAAGCCGGCATGAAGATTTCCGTGTAAGCTTCTGGCAAAAGATTCTTCCACGGATTCGGGAATTCTGCCATTTCCATTATCATTTGGGAGGCATTCTCAAGATAAATGCACAACTGAACAGAAATGGGGGTGAATGGGGACAGGGTGCCTCCACATACTAGATATGGCGTATACACCATACCTCTACAAGCCGTTGTTCCAGAGACTAATAATACTGTTTATATTGGTTCTACAAAAAAGAACTTGAGTACCAGAGTCCGGGGAGCATAAATATGATCTTTGTAATGGCAAGTTAACAACCGCCATGTCTTGTCTGGTTGTGACCGGTTCCCATATTCCAAAGTGGAATGAGGTATCCATTATATACTTTCCAGGTAAGCTGTCACTGTTATTATTTATGGAGAGCCTAAATATTGCATCATTCAGATCTCATTGCTGTAATGATTATGTTCCTAAAGTTATATCGAAACCATGGACTATTTTATTTCAACATTTTCAGGATTTATTTTAAATGCATTGGGTAAATCCTAGATGACATTGCAATATTGCTGGTTTCCAACGATGGTGTTATATATACCTTGGTCTTATTTGTGATTGTTACATCTGAAGATGGGGACATTGTGATCCTCGAAAGATCTTATGTAGTGTGTTTTTAGCAGTAAAGTTTAATTGCATGTAGTGTATGTGCACTACATATTATTTTATCATGTTTAGTTGATATTTTAACTGTCCCAACGTTTTTAACACGAATCGTCCTTCATCAAATCACTTTAGGATGTTATGGTAGCAGGACTTAAGCATTCGGAGTTGAACTGATTTCCATAGTTTGCCTAAATGTTCTGAAGTGCAAAATTTTACTTCAACAATGCAATTTTTGAAGTCTAATTTCACATTTTTTGAGAGATCTCCAACACCGCTAACATCACCTAAAGTTCAAAACTCCAAATTTCAAATGATTTCTAATACATCGGGGGAGGGGGTTACAGAAGAAATACAAGGTTAAATTTCACATCGGCAGAAAGTTAATGAAATGAATTCCATAATGAAAGAAAATTTCATGCTTATAATAATTATTACGTAATTTATGTTAAAATTCAGTTAACAAAGAAAGGTGGCTTGATCACGCTAGTTACGTTAACTAAAACTTTTACAAAAAGTTCGTAAGTTGAAGCTTCGACCTTATCTTAGGTCTTCATCACGCCAATGGAGGACTAAGATTGTTGCCAGATTCTACATTTGAATTTTTCCTATTTTTGTTGCCAAAACTTAGAATTGATCTCCAGATTAACGGAATGTAGAGAGGAGATTCGGAGTTGCAAGTCATTGAGTTGAAAATAATTTCTATGCTTTCACGGTAACGGAGGGCAAAACGATTGTCAAACGAAGCAATTCGTTTTGCTTCGTTCCAGTGGGGAACTGCAGATGTGTCTTCCATTGTCAAAATAGACAAGGCAGTGTTGGGATTGCCTTTCGAAACATCTTTTCTGTGTTCTAAAATTCTATGGCTTATGCTCCTGTATGTGCTTTCCAATGGCTATGGCTTATGCTCCTGTATGTGCTTCCAGGAGCATAAGCCATAGAATTTTAGAACACAGAAAAGATGTTTCGAAAGGCAATCCCAACACTGCCTTGTCTATTTTGACAATGTAAGACACATCTGCAGTTCCCCACTGGAACGAAGCAAAACGAATTGCTTCGTTTGACAATCGTTTTGCCCTCCGTTACCGTGAAAGCATAGAAATTATTTTCAACTCAATGACTTGCAACTCCGAATCTCCTCTCTACATTCCGTTAATCTGGAGATCAATTCTAAGTTTTGGCAACAAAAATAGGAAAATTCAAATGTAGAATCTGGCAACAATCTTAGTCCTCCATTGGCGTGATGAAGACCTAAGATAAGGTCGAAAGCTTCCAACTTACGAACTTTTGTAAAAGTTTTAGTTAACGTAACTAGCGTGATCAAGCCACCTTTCTTTGTTAATATTGTTACGTGTTTTGCCCATAATCGTCATAAAATTCAGTTAATCTTTCGGCTGAACATTAGCCTTGGTCACACTGGTAGCAAGTGTTCACATGAAGATATATACAGTATAATATATAAATGATATGCATTATTTATATATGTAGCACTGAGGTCAGAATTCAGGGTTGTTTTGTTTTTGTTTTTCATCTCACAATCACTCCTGATATATGGTAATTAGCAATTTTCTGTTGCCTTGCATTTGCAGACATTACTTTCTTTCCAAACCAATATTTCTTCATGAATGTGAAGCTGTATGTACTACACAAATCAACTAAATTGCAGGAAAGAACTGTCAAATGATGCAAAGTGGTGCTTAAAAGCAGTGTTCTAAAGAAATACTACAGTTCCGTCTAGCTTTTGATGGGCAGCCCACTGATCACCAGGCTCCACATGCTTCTGGGTTAGGGACATGTTTTGACCGAGCAGTTGTCAGAGCAGACCCACCCTGAATCATTTGGAATCCCATTTGGAAATGCCAGGGGGGGGGGCAGGGATCCAGGTATCCTTAATACACAGTTGTAGTTACAGGTTTCCACTGCCATGTGAACTGTAATCACTATCGAACTAAACAGGCTGAATTCGGAAGGAATGTTTGGAGCATCAGTTATCATTCACTGATTTCTTACAGTGCTAGAG
The DNA here is from genome assembly GCA_039090855.1 of Macrothele yani. Classification (NCBI taxonomy): domain Eukaryota; kingdom Metazoa; phylum Arthropoda; class Arachnida; order Araneae; family Macrothelidae; genus Macrothele; species Macrothele yani. The sequence goes on from CM077011.1 coordinate 156,797,214, forward strand.
TAAAATAAAAAACCAAGAGAGCTTTTTTTGGAATGGCTTCTTATGAACATAATAGTTTTTCAGATGCTCAGATATTAATTAGCTGAATTTAAGACACAATATTTTGTTTTGTTTTTATTGAGAAATCTTAATGACCCATCAGTAGATAAGTTGATTTGGTATAATGGTATGTGTAATGCAGGCCTGGATTTCTGAAGAAAAAGTCTTGTTTTGTACACTAAAAAATATGGTAATTTCACTTTGAACGTGGGTGAGCATGTTTTCTTTATGTTTAAAGCAAAATTATGTTCAGAAACAGTACTGCATGCATGCTTACCATGCAGAGGAAATTACTTTATGGACTTACTGTTACGTTCCGATTTTGAACTTTTTTTTTGTATTGTAAACAGGATTGGAAAATACATGCTCCTTTTTTAAGTGTTGACATAGTGAGAAGTTACTAGGCAACAGGAAGCCATGCATTTTTAGGTAAATTAAACTCTAAAGCTTCTCACTCTGGCATGAAAACTTGTGTAAATGACAGAAATAGTGATTTATATTTCCCATGTAAGCCTCATTTAAGAATATATAAACAGTATTTAATTTATACATTGATTGTGGTGTATGTGAAAACATTTCAGAGTAATGACATGTTTATGGTCTAATAATGTATTTTTTATTCTATGGTTTACTTCAATAATTGAATGAAAGCCAAAGTAGAAATAAATTTATAACAAAGTATGCATAAAGACCTGGTTACATTTTCAGTGGCAGTTTTGATATTTCAATGAAACTGAAGTTACTTATTAGATGCAGCAAACATTTTCAAAATTCCACATTCTATATTAATTAAGTTTGCTCAAGTGTAGGGGTACTTTGTTGTAGGTTACAGGTTGACAGACCTATAATTCACTAGATGCTAAATATGAATATTTGGTTGCTTCCATAAGAGCCAAGATAAGGTTTCTGTTAACTTCAGAGATGTCTACATTGTTGGGTTAACAGAGAATCAGTTCCAGTTTGAAAGTTTTGTCAAACAATACACAAGTTAATCCATTCACTTCTTTTGGGTAGGAAAAATTCAATACTAAGTAGTGTTGTGTTGCATCTCTACATTCTTTGATCATTTCCTGTATTGAACCTGTTAAGCACACTGCAGGTTCTTCAACAAATTTCTCATTGTGCATAATGAAATTGATTACATTTATCAACCCATTGGGATGCCTCAGTGTTCATTTACTATGTGTGTGTTTTTGTTTTGTTTTTTGTGAAAAACTTTTCACCTCTACGAACTGTAAAAGAATATTTCTGCATTGGTTCCTGTTGCCATGACTGAATTTGCTTACCAAAATTCTTTTGTCCTATTTTCACATTGAGGCCACTCTTAATGATCTTAAATTGCTGCTTAGCCTTGTTATTTAGAAGCTGAATTTCCTTGTAAAACTCTGTTTTCTTCCTCAGGATGACTTGTGGTTGGTGCATAAGCTTGATTGAACTTAATCTGGTGTCTTTTAGAGTTGGCTAATGACTCATACAGCTCTGTCTGAGGAACTTTTGCCTTCTAGAACTTTGTCCTCCTATGTTCTGTTAATTATATATCCAGCACTACTAGTTCTGTTGGTATCTTTTCCAGGGTAGTAGAAGAGATAGCCACTTTTCAGTTCTGTGAGATCCTTTCCTTTTCTTCACTTAGTCTCATGACATCCTGCTTGATTCAAGAAGCCTTGAATCGGAAGGTAGAATTTGTCCATTATAACATGGTAAGGTTAGCATCAGATGGCAACCTAGCCTGTTACTCTGGCAATTTTTAGCACCTGCTGACTTGGCCAGGTACATTTTAGCTGCAGGAGGTTGAGGGCCAGTGACTGGTGGTATAGTTATACTGCCATGGCTTGATTGCGTTATCATATAGTTAATTCTAAAAACAGCTAAATTTCATTTGGGACATTTTTAAAGTATGCTAGAATTTTCTATGTACTTTAGTGTAGACAAAATTTTTATAATGGCAGCAATAAAATGCTATTTTTTCCCTTCACAAAAATGCAGTTTAATTGCTACTATAATTTAGAATTAAATTGTTTCTGTGATATGCTAATGGAATTTTATGTCTTTTTTTACTTAGACTATGACAGATATTGTTGGCAATCCTGAAGAAGAACGTCGTTCAGATTTTTATTATCAACCCTGGGCCCAAGAAGCTGTTTGCAGATATTTTTATGGGAAAGTACAGCAACGCCGTGCTGAGCTAGAACAAGCTTTAGGAATTCGAAACACATGAGACAATTACATATTTGTAACTTTCATTGTGGAAAATTTTGTTGTGTAATTTATTAAGTGCAGCATGCAGAACATACAAGATAATTGCGTGCCCTAAATTCACGTGAACTTCATGCTTGTTTTTCCATTATCGATATACTTGCTTATTCACATGAACTGTGTACTCATTTTTTACACGATCGTATATTTGCTTATTCATGTGAGTTTTATACTCGCATAATTTATGTTATTTAACCCTTTTAGTGCTGCATTTAGTACCCAACTACATGTTTCATTATTACACTATAGATATGTGTACTTTGTTTCATATTTATTCATTCATAAAACTTGAATTGTTCAATAGCTGCTCAATCAAAATGATAAAAGCTTTAAAATTAAGGCATCAAATGCTATTTTATCTAAGGAACAGAGCATGCATTAAATTTCTGTAAGTTATTTCTACACATTGCTCCTTAGAAAACAATGGAGCATATGTATAAATTTTATGCTTCGTTAAGGTTCTTTACATTAGGCTTAATTAAAAACAAGTAGTTTTTAGCTAATCTGAAGGTGAATAACCCTAAGAAGTTTCTTCATTAACCATAATACAGTATAGACTGATACGTGTTCTCTGTTGGCTTCTTCAGAGTAACTTGAATTCAAAATATAATATGCTGTTCCTTAGAATTGTTTACACATTTAGTTGTAGATTCAAAACATGTCTTACCAATTAATTATTGTAACTGTGTTTTATTACTGAATGTGTATTTAGTTCAGTGGCACTCCCATTAGATTCTCAGTTTGTGTTGTTTAACACTTTGGATGTTATGTTCTATCTTTTTTATAATCTGTACAATTATTTTGGATTCATTTGTATCTGTTGATATAGTTATTTCTTTATAATTGTGATCCACTGAAAATTATACAGGTATGTTTTGTTCTTGATTACTATACATTTTTTCCTGTCAGCTAATTTTGAGTGATCCTTAAAAAAATTATCCTACTCATGTTATAAAAATTTACACTTAAAGTAATATGAATACTGCATGTTAAAATGAGTCTACTATGTGTTTTCTTTAATGCATAAACTTTCAGAAAACCTATGAGCATTTATTTAATTTGTTGTCAAAAGATTTCCTGAGGATGCAATATATATATATATATATATATATATATATATATATTAGTGGTTTTTAGTTTTTGGTCCAATTATTGTCAAAATACATTATCAAAGAAAAAGTGCCTGTGCTGAAGTTTTTGTTCTAACAAATGTACTTCATATAATAATGTAGGACTTTTGAATGTATAAATTTCTAGTGATGGATTATATTATTCATCTTTTGTTGTTTCAATGAATATTTACAAGAAATAAAGTGTTTGCAAAAGTTCCAGCTGCTATCTAAACTGATCAGTTGTACACAAAAATTGATGAAATTCAAATCCTGTAGAAGTGAGGTGTATATTAAGCACAAAAAGGACTGTATACAATCTACGTTTCAGAGCTCATAACAGGTTAATTTTTCAACTAAATGTAATTTTTTTTGACCAAGTCACTAAAAGTAACTCCCCCCCCCCAAAAAAAAAATTAACTAAATGGCACCTTTCCCCCTTATTTTTGGTTCTCAGTATTGTTCTAACTTCATTTTTTTTTTTTTTAATCCAGAATTGATTGTAATTTTATTTTACTGTCAAGTACCTATGAAGCAGATTTGAGGGTGTAGGGTATGCGCACCTGCCTGCTGATAATCCAGGCTGCTGCAACATTATCTTTTACAGCAGGAATCACAGACCTCATATTGCCCCCCCCTCCATTCTAAATGTGTCTTCTTTTTAGGTGCAGCTTGGAGTGGGCTGCTTGGGGAAATATCCATTTTATTTTTATTTTTTTGCATCTTTGTGTGTATGTGCAGTATTTGTGTTTATGTTTGTATTGCATTTTGGCATACAATTCTAAAATAGACAAATTCATCCATATTGTCTATTTTAGAATATATAGATACTTGCTAGTGCAATGGTCAGTTTATAGTCTAACAATGTCGTGGTTTTAGTACTGCAAGTTGACTTGCTTGCTTTGACTTGAACAATGGGGAAGTGCAATTTTAAGGAGTGGCTTCTAAAAATTGATGAGAATGGTGTTCTTTATTCCAAATGGGTAAAGTTTTACAGACATTGAAGAAACTTGAATCGTTTGACACAAAAATGAGCATAATCAAAGGAATCCAAGGTTTGTCTCAGCGTGCTGCAAATACAGGGTGTTTCACTAGGCACCTCCCACCCCCACCCCAAAGAATCACCTATTGTTTTCTTCCCATTCTACATAGGAACACAACATTTGATTTACAAGTGACCTTGATCCTTGAAAAACGTGTGGGAGTGATTTTCGCGATGTGGCGATGACTCATTGTGACATCACCTCACCAGATGGCCAGGCAATCTTTGTGTTTTACTGTGTCATTAAGTACAGTTCAGGATGGCTGTGTATGCTGTTGCAGAGCTGATGTTTATTGTGAAACATTATTGGATAACAAAGTCTATAAAGGTGGCACAGCATGAATTCCTGGAGAAGTTTGGGGTAAGAAAAGCATCAGACAAACCTTACATCACCAAGTTAGCAAAGAAATTTTAAACCACGGGCAGTGTTCTGAACCAATACAGTGGCAGACGCCCTCCTTTACCGGAAGAAAAAAGATCAAAGAGGTGAATTACAGGCTGCTGGCATCTCCAAAGAAGTCACTATGACATTTGTCACAAGAAACTGGGTTATTCTGTTTCCACCTGCCAAAGAGCTGTAAAGAAAGTGTTGCTTCATCCATACCGTACGACAGCTGTGCAAGAGTTGCAAGAACCAGAACTTGAAAAGCGGGTTTTATTGTCACCGGTTCTTGACACTTTTAATTGCAATTCCAAACATTTTGGATTTTACATGGTTCACTGATGAAGCATGGTTTCTTTTGGAGGGGTGTCTCAATTCACAAAATTCCTGCATCTGAGCTTCAGATAATTCACATATGAAACCCATTACATCCTGCAAAAGTCTGTGTTTGGTGTGCACTGTGTCTAGGGTTGAAGAAAACCCAACCCTGGGGTGGGGGTGGGGGGGGTTATTTATTTAGTTTTCATATCCTTTCATTAAATTTTCAAATGATTAAATATTATTAATGAAAAATCCATGCAACTTTATCTATTGGTTAACAAAAATCTCGTTTTTATGTAGTCTTAAAATAATTTTATTTAAATCTACACAAAGGTCAAGAAACTTTACACACCATTCACTGCAATCTATAAACGAGTATTTGATCAAACTCTAAGCCCTCATTAAACATTTCTGAGATGTTTAATTAAATTTGGGTAAAACCACAAATTTCAATATTTTTTGTGACAAATTTACTGTTTGGTTTTTAAATATTTGTGGATCTTGACAAGTTTCTGTGCTTTATCAACACTGAAGTGATTGCAAAGTTTTGAACAGACTAGTCTGCAAGTAGAAAATATCCTTTCTACTGCAAATGAACTGGCTGGGCAACCACATAGACTTGATTAGTAAGAGCAGAAATCCAGTAAAGCCGCAAACTTATGCAAGGCCCTGTGCGAACTCTCCCTGCGAGGCCCTCTGGCTAACTAATAATTTTTGCTAAATCAGCCTGGCTAACGGTATTTTGCGCACGTACGCAACAGAATATTTTTATTTTCTGATAAGGTAATTATAAGCTTTTCACTCATTTATTTGTTATAGAAGAAACTGATATTTTTCTTAAACTTGTAAACTGTAACTGCTATTATTATTAAGCTCAACCATCATTCTCCTTTGCAAAAAAATAAAATAAAATAAAAAGGTAAATATTAGTAATACTAAGCAGTATTAATTTTTTAAATCTGTTTTACTATAGCTGTGTATTTTAAAAGTGAAACCTATGCGGAACAGAAAAAAAAAATGTTTTAAATAGGTACATCAATTTCCTAGTGAATTGTAACACATTAAGAAAATGTCCTTTAAAAGTTAAAGAAACAGTCATCATATTTCATGAATATACTGCTATGTAAAAGGAAAACTTCACATTTTACCTGTCACACAAAGGAGACTTTTCTCGCCTTTTGGCCTGCAAAATCTTCAATAATATCATTGTAGTTTAGTTTTGGTGCCACATCGCGTTCTATTGACAATGTAACGAGTGCAGTTAACCTTTCTTGGGACATTCTTGTCCTCAGATACAATTTGGTTAATTTCAAGCGAGAGAAACTTCTTTCCGCACTCGCGACTGTTATTGGCACAGCTAACATGATTCAGTTCGCGATAGCTACGTTAGGGAAAGGATTTTGCATTCCGTTTAAAAATTGCAACACTTGGGTGGCAGTATTGACGTCATCCAGAACTAGTTCTCTGACTATTTTCAATTCTGTGAATAGCTTTTCTCCGCATGTATTGCAGGAATTTCCTGAATGAAGGGTCAAATCCAGTTTTTGTAATATTTCATTAGATCTTCGTCATTCATTTGTTTCATTTTCGGTAGATAGTACAAAAATCCAAACTTGTCATTGAACTCCTTATATTTGTTCAAAACAAGATTTCAGAGACTGAGCAGTGTCTATAATAGGATAAAAATACTCTATTTTGAAGACTTCTGCAGATTTTGTATTTCTCGAGGGCTCATCGTCTACTTCGTAATCAAAGATTCTTTTTCTAGCCACTTTATGCTCAGAAAATTTTGGTTCATCACCTAACTGTTTACAAATTTCATGTGCGGTCAGAATTGCTGAATTGAAGCCTTCATTTTGAAATTGGTTCAAAAATTTAATAATCCCCTGAAGCATATTTTCTGCCATGCCAAGCTGCATGTTCTCTTATTGAAGTGGTTTGCTCACACTGTTTACAGAAAAGAGTATGTCATACCATATAACAATACCCAATAAGAATTCATAACTCTGAAGTTCATGTACTGCCAATGAGCAAGCTTTATATTTGATTTTAGGATCATTTACTGTGTCCGCAACTTCAAGAAGTACGTCCCTTACTACTTTTGCTTGGTATCTGATGGGTTTAACACTTTCTACACGGCTTTCCCATCTAGTATCACAGGACTTCTTAACAGTAATATAAGGAACATATTTGAGCACAATGTTCCGTCGAGTAGGAGATGCTGCAAATATAGGATAGATTCTTCCAATTACACCAAAAAAAGTAATAGCCTTTTCAGAACATTTAGCCATGTCTCCTAAGAGTAAATTTAAATTGTGGCTGCTTGTAGGATTTAACTGAAGAATTCAAGCTTGGACACCATTATTTACACCCTTCATATTAGCACCGTTATTTAAGTTCAAACCAAGCTCATCCAGGGCTACCAAGAGACGGTCAGAGAGATGTTTTCTAGTAGATGATACAGTTTCTATAAATTTAATGAAGTGTTCCTCAACTTTAAAATTTTCCTCTGAAATATTAACAAATCTAACGACCAACGACATTTGCTCCGGATGACTTAAATCGGGAGTGCAATCTAATATAACTGAAAAGTACTTTGATTTCTTAACATGGTCTACATTTGATTTTGTCACTTTAGATGTCATTAGATTAATGAGTTCATTCTAAATTTGGCTACCAAATAATGGACATGAATTTTGCTATTTTTGATGCTTCTTAAATGCACTTGTAAAACAGGGTCAAATGTTGCAATCATTTGTATCAACCCAAGAAAGCTGCCATTGTTGGGTGAGTACAGAGTATTGTTATCACCCCTAAATGCAAGGTTATGCTCAGCCAAATACTGAATAAGATATAAAATGCATTTCAAGTCTTCGCGCCAATGCTGCTTTTCTTGAAAATTGAGTGACCTTTGATTGTAAGTAAATGGTGAGGTTTTTCGCAAATCAGCTCGCACTCAGTCCACCTTTTGATACATTCTACGTGAATTTGGGAAATTTCATGACTCTTCAACCTATGACTTAAATGTCTCCAGTTGCAAAACCCTTCATGTGCTAACATGCCCCCATTTGTGTTTCCGAATAATTTACAGCAAAAACAGAAAACTTTATTTTTTTTTTTATTTTTTTTTTTAGTAAATCGACCACCTCCTGTCTACTGTTTCTCCGTTGTGTAAAATACGCTTATAGTGTTCTGGCAAAAAGTGCTGCTTCTCGTCATCACTTGGGTAATCATATTTTATCATACAAATCGGGCCCTTTTGCAAGATTACATCACTGTGTGTTGTTTAAAACAGGCGGCTGCTCACTTGGATCTGACAGTAGAACAAATTCTTCACTTGTTTGAAATAATGAATCACATTCCTTCACATCAGACATTCGTGTAAGCTAGCCAGAGACACTTGCAACATTGTTATCATTTGCTCTGACTTGAACCACATCCACATTATTATCACTGGATTCTTTATCTTCAATGTAATTTGAAGCAAACAATGAACTGCTGGCCACTGAAGCTGAAGGTAGTAAAAATTTATCGAAGGCACCTTCCTGACTTCGTAAAAATATTTCTCTTCTTTTCTTTGTTTTTGATAACCTGATTCGAATTTACGGAACTTATCCCGTTCTCTAGACATCTCAACTCAATTCACTTAACGCAAACTCTATTCTTAAAAAGTTTATTAGTTACATTCAAAGTAGAGAAATGAACCTGGTTAAAGCAAGTACGAATGAGGAGCTGAAGAAAGTTAATAGATCGCCAAAGCACAGCGGCCAGTTGCCTTCAGACACACACACACACACACACACAACTGTTTTTGCTTTGGAAAAACAGCTTGGGAAAATCCACATAAAGTGGATCCCAAGATAGTTGGTAAAACTCAAAGAATGTTACGACGTGGTGTCCACTCACACCCGTCAATCACAGAGTTTCCAGCAGCGAGAAGAAAATACATTGCTCTCGGGGCTGCACTTTGAATCGGGAAGAGGGAGCGTATGTATGACGTCATCACTGTGATGTTTGTGTATTCAGACTAGTGGAGAACTGGGATGGTAATTCATATGTTTTGAACTGTGGGATTTTTCTTTTTGTCTTTGTACTTAAAATAAAGCAAAAGAGAGAAAGAAAGAAAAATATAACATTATCTTATTTATCCACCAGCGTGAAGCCCCTCAAAGTGCGAGGCCCTGTGCAATCGCACGTGCCACACACCCTTAACGGCGTCACTGCAGAAATCTTTCAGGGTTCCAGCTTTGGTGACACTTGCATGTCGCTCCATCAGCTGCCACCATTTGGCAGCACTGAAGTTTTGCACATTATTTACAAACATAGACTTTGGATAGTACTTTGTGTCGCATATTTTAAAACCCATTGCAAAAATTATCCATTTAGGTTTCTTTTCTAACACCCAGTTATCAGCGATTTGTTCTTGCTCAGGGCTCATTCACTTTCACTGGCTATTTTGGATTCATTAAGTTTGCCAAGTAGTGGCAAGGCTGATCTATCCTTTTTTATTTATTTTTTTAATCACCAGTATGCCGCCCCGGTGGCGCAGTGGTCTAAGGCGCTGGCCTCTGATCATTTGTCCGTAAGGGGTCCGGGTTCGAATCCCGGTCAGGCATGGATGTTGTGTTTGTCTTACGGCACTGGCTCTCTCCCTTCCCTGGAACCAGTGACCCTAAATTAGGGACGGGCGACTGCTTATAGCCCATTGAGTTGCTCACGGTGGTCGTAAAACCTCCAATAAAAAAAAAAAAAAAAAAAAAAAATCACCAGTATATATGGTTTAAGATCTGCATTTTTCACAAGATCTTGTCACTGTTCCACTGCCTCAGAAATGTTTGTTTGTTCAGCCTGGAGAATGTCTAGTACTAACAACCCCTCATAGCTGTTTTAGCATGTGTGCTGTGTGTTTGTAAATGATTACATTCTCTAGAATTTTATTCATGTTTGGGGGAATTTGAATATCATTTGAGTGCTTAACAAACAGGTATAATGCATCTATGTTATAATAAAAGAAAAATAGATATAATTAAAAAACAATTTGAGTACCAAGCTTTCCCATTTTAAAATGTTGCTTTTGAAAGAAACTCTTTGAAGAAAATATACCAAAATGGCAGTAAAACTCCTCCAGTTTTTGAAAATACCCAATAAAACCCACTACAAAGTGGGTTTTCTGAATTGCAAAGTGGGTTTTCTGAATTGCAATAACATTTCTGAATTGCAATATCTCAGAAACCTCATTTTTAAACATTCTTAAATTTTGTGCAAATAATGTTCTAATAGTAGGTGGTTAATTGGGAGAATGAGGTTACTGGATTTTTGCCTTGAAATTTTCCTACAAATTTTTGAAAATGCACTTCTGTCCTACTCGAATCTCACGTTGGGTTATTAAAAAAAAAAAAAAAAAACTTTGAAAGATATTTCTGAAAAGTTTACCTGAGTATATTTCCAAATTGCAGTGTCAATCTATATTTTAAAGTCATTTTTATGACTTTTAATAATTGTCACCTATGTACATGTTTAATTTTTTTTTAATCCATAGTCTATACACATACAATACATTATCTCAGTCGCAGTTAAGATTCAGTTTCTATTTACATAAGAAAAAACGCCTCAAAAAAAATTTATGAACTTACCATCATAACTGCAAATTATTCAAACTGAGGAAAGCTGCCGGGCCGCCCCGGTGGCGCAGTGGTCTAAGGCGCTGGCCTCTGATCATTCGTCCGTAAGGGGTCCGGGTTCGAATCCCGGTCGGGCATGGATGTTGTGTTTATCTTATGGCACTGGCTCTCTCCCTTCCCTGGAACCAGTGACCCTAAATAAATTAGGGACGGGCGACTGCTTATAGCCCATTGAGTTGCTCACGGTGGTTGTTAAACCTCCAATCAAAAAAAAAAAAAAAAAAAAAAAAAAAAAAAAGCTGCTGGATTTTATTGATTTCCTTCTCATCGAAGGTATGAAGTCATGCAGAACGTCCAACAGGAGTTGGGGCATTCGCATTTAGAAGTACATTTTTTAAGGGCATTGGACACTTGTCTGTTTTCTTGCCATATTTTTCTGGCCACCCAAAACCTCTGGCTGGTCCATGAGGGTGCATGGAAGATACTATGTCCTCAAATTCTTTAGATATGTTTGTAATCTGTCCCATCCATCCACCATGCATCCTATAAATTCTATTTGAAAATCATTCATAGAAAATGGGTTCTTTTTTTTTTTTTTTTTTTTTTGGCTTGAAAATTGCACTGCTTTAGTGGGTGCCGGACTGTTCTGGCCATTGATGGTTTATTTCCTTGTACTAACCAGGAATGCTGTGACTGTATTCCAACAACAGATTTTACTGTATCCCACTTTTCTACTTTGCTGGTTCGATAGGATTGAACTTCATAAGTTGTGTAGAGTAGAAGTTTAGTCTTTGGGATCAAGGGGGAGACAGTTTCAACAAATGAAAGTGCATCTCTTATAGCTTGTGAAGCTTCTTTCTGTAAGTTGAATTTAGTAGCAAAATGTTTGCAAAAGCCACCCACACCATCACATGCACTCTTGCATTGGCCTCTGGCTGAGAAGATCCACTTCCTTGTTTCATTTGGGTCCCCCTTCATAAGTTCATAGAACTGATATTTGTTTTTCAAGTGCCCCACTGCTCCTTCTGAGATGTAAACAATTATTTTAATTTCTTCCAAAGGACAAGTCTTAGCAATTTCACTTTTTATCAGCAGAATGGCATATAGAACATGTGCTGTGTCATGGCTTATATCATTGCATGCTACCACAAAAGACTTAGTCTCATTTGGAAAGTATGCAATGCATGTAAAGAGTGAGATCTGGACATTGTTTGCCAGTAGTAACTTTGCACTTCATCAGGTAGATTTACATATCAGTTCTGAGCAAAGTCAAAGTGCAACACCAACACTGGACTATGTTCTGGAGGCTGTTTAACCTCTGCTATCTCATTTCTCTGGATCCGCACATTATAAATTATGTAAGAGTTTCTTTATTCTCGATATCCTCCACCTTCAGTAGCTCTTATTCTCCCCCAATGACTCGAGCAGGCTTAATAGGTGTTTCACAGTACTCCATGAAAATTGCACTGGGCATTTTCAGTACCATTTTCAGTGCCACAGCTTTGGATTGGATTTGATTGGATTGGAGGTTTAACGACCACGGTGAGCAACTCAATGGGCTATAAGCAGTCGCCCATCCTTAATTTAGGGCCACTGGTTCCAGGGAAGGGAGAGAGCCAGTGCCGTAAGACAAACACAACATCCATGCCTCACTAGGATTCGAACCCGGACCCCGTCCGTACGAATGATCAGAAGCCATCGCTTAGACCACTGCGCCACCGGGGCGGCCCACAGCTTTGGAAAATCAAACTTTGAAATCATATCAGCTGCAGTTTAGCCCAAAAATTACCGCAAATTGCAGTTTACCCATGAGTCGAAAATTGCCCAAGTTTCATAAAATCATTCACCACCATTTTTCCCTGTTACTAATTTTTTCTCACCATTTTCGGTTTTAGTCACATTTGGCGACTTGGTGAATGCTTAGTGCGAGCCCTGCCGGGAATTGTGTTCTCCTGCTATTAAAATTTACTAAATAATGTTTACAGTTCTCATTTTTTCACTGAATTCAAAAATTTGAAAGAAAAGTGACATTTTTAAAAAATTGGAAAAAAAGAAATTGAAAAAAGTGTCCTTTTCAAAAATATGTAAGAAAATTTCAAGGCAAAAATCCGGTCCGACTCCCCCAGTAAACTACCTACCATTAGGACATTATTTGGACAAAATTATAGAATTTTTTAAAATTGGGTTTTTGAGATATTGCAATTTAAAAATGTTGATTTTTTGAAATTTTGTATGTTTTAAAAATTAATTTTATGAGTTACAAGCATCGCAGGATAAAAATAAAATCACTGCTAAGACAACCCTAGTAGGGGTGCAGGTTGGCACACTTACCCACCTGATAAGTCTTTTTCTTTAAAAAATTATCCTAAATTTGTGGAAAATTAAAAAATTTTGTAATAAATATAATTTTTTTTTTGTGCAAACTGGAAACATTCATTTGACCAATTTCTGTGAATTTGAAGAAAGGCCAATTCAATAGCTTCAAAATAAAAAAAAATCAAGTCTCTACCAGTTATAAATACAGGAGCAGTGTGCACTTAAAAATTTGGCGTTTCGCGTTATTTTCGTCACTGGTGTATTTTTTGCCTATCTTCAAAATGCTGTAGCTCGACCAAAAAATTTTTTTGTGAAAAATCCTTTTGCAGTACTTTATACCTCTATTAGGAATAGCTACTATAATTTTTTCAAACAAATTGGAGGTGGTCAACTGACACATGTTGGTCACACCTGCCTGAATTGAGATAGAAATGGTCAGAGTCATTTGTTTGCTGGAGAAATTAGTTACAGGGGACTTGTAGCAAGACACGGTCTGATTGTGTGAGGAATGAAGATGTGTTGCAGTTGTGTGTTGTGAAGCAAAACGTTAGCAAAGTGAAGAAAGACTAATTTGCTTCGGTGGTTTGGCCATGTTGAAAGAATGAGTGATGAGATGCTTACTAAGAAAATCTTTTTTAGCCCAAGTGGCAGAAAGCAGGGGAAGGCCAAGGAAGATATGGGTGAATCAGATTCAGGAGTGTCTGCATGAGAAAAATTATGAGTATGAAGTATAAAAGATCTTGTGTATGGCATGTGATGGATGTCAGTGAAGCCCCAGTTGTATGTCAAGATCGCTGTAAATGGATAAGTTTGATACGGCAACAGTAATAAAAAATTATCTGGTAGTTTGTATTTCTTTTTGGAGCTAACTTCAGAATCTCAGATAACAGCTTAGGGACATGTGTGTATGTAGGTGGGTAGACAACCCTGGCTGTGTCCCAAACCAGAAGAATTGGACCCATTTTTTTTTTCAGGAGCATAGTAAACTCAGTGTCATACGGCCGCCCCGGTGGCGCAGTGGTCTGAGCGATGGCCTCTGATCATTCGTCCGTAAGGGGTCCGGGTTCGAATCCCGGTCAGTCATGGATGTTGTGTTGGTCTTATGGCACTGGCTCTCCCCCTTCCCTGGAACCAGGTACCCTAAATTAGGGACGGGTGACTGCTTATAGCCCATTGAGTTGCTCACGGTGGTCGTTAAACCTCCAATCGCGATCACCAATCACACAGTGTCATATGTGAACATTTTCAAACAATTTGTGGACCAATTAACCAACATTGATTTGACAGCAGGGTACTTTCAACAGGATGGAGCAATATACCACAAGTCCCGTGTGAGCATGAGTGAAATTCCTGTTTCTTGGGTAACCTAGTAATCTCCAAAGGACTGTGGCCACCTCGTTCACCCGATTTTACTCCTCCCAACTTTTTCTTATGGGGATATTTGAAGTATTGTGCTTACAACAAGAAGCCCATGCATGAGAATTTTCCGGGAATTCGCGGAATTCAGATATTTTCGTCGTCATTTGGGTAATTCTCGAGATCGATGCAAAACTGAAGAGAAATTTTGAGCGGATTAGTTGGAGGAGGGTTTGTTTCCCGTTAGGGAACGATTTTTCATCTTTCGAAAACGGAGTGAAGATTTTACTGTAATCGTAATTTCCTTTTCTAGCAATGCTGCTTCCGCCCAGTATTGTTGTTAAACGTCATTTTATTCCACAACTATTTGTATTGCAGCTTGAAAATGGAGGAAAATTTTCCGAAAAGGCAGTTAGATGGCGCAAAAATATCCCTGCAATCTTCTGACATGAGATTCTTCCATTTGTGTGGTTCTCGTGATCGATGCGTAAATGAACAGAATTGGGGGGGGGGTGGAGGTCGTTTTCTGTCGGAGGACGGAATTACGACTTTGGAAATCGGAAGTTAGACAGAGTGAACATTTCTCCCGTAATAGTAATTTTTCTTCTCGCAATATCCTTCCGCTCAGTATTGTTAGATATCAATGCATTGCGTACATATTTGTATTTCAGCTTCAAAATAGAGGAAATGTTTCCAAAAACTGAGTCAGACGAAGCAAAGATTTCGCCAGAATCGTTATCTTCTCCCTCCGTCCATCCTGTGTTGTTAAATGTCAGTAATTTTATATTTTGGATAAAGTTGTGTACTACAGTTCAATATTTACATAAATTGAATTAACGTCAACAATTCTGTCTTTTCTTGCTTGTGCTACGTTTTATTCACACTATTTGCCGCGCATTCTGTTTTTTTATCCGGTAAAAAAGTTCAGCTTTTTTATTTCTTCGTCAGTCTCATGTACAGAAGCCTCGCGCATTAAAAGACTTAGAAAGCAACAGCAGTGCAGCGATCCGGACTATTGATGAGGTCATGCTGCAAAGGACCTTCGATAATATGCAGCATCCCGTTAGAGTGTGTTTGGATGTTGGTGGAGGACATTTCCAGCATTTATTGTGAATGGTGCTACTTTCCCATGAACTAAAGTATGTTGCAAACCACATGTCATGTTTCTAAGTAGTATGTTGCAAACCACATGTCATGTTTCTAAGTAGTGTGTTGCAAAATATGACTGATTCTTTGGGGGAGGGGGGGACTACCCAGTGAAACACCCTGTAGTAGGCACAAAGCAAATGCTTGAATTAAGCTAGGCCGCACCAGTGGCGCAGTGGTCTAAGCGATGGCCTCTAATCATTCGTCCGAACGTGGTCCCGGTGAGGCATGGATGTTGTGTTTGTCTTACGGCGCTGGCTCTCTCCCTTCCCTGGAACCAGTGACCCTAAATTAGGGACGGGCGACTTCTTATAGCCCATTGAGTTGCTCGCGGTGGTCGTTAAACCTCCAATAAAAAAAATATGACTGATTCTTTGGGGGAGGGGGACTACCCAGTGAAACACCCTGTAGTAGGCACAAAGCAAATGGCCGCCCGGTGGCGTGGTCTAAGGCGCTGGCCTCTGATCATTCGTCCGTAAGGGGTCCGGGTTCGAATCCCGGTCAGGCACGGATGTGTTTGTCTTTCGGCACTGGCTATCTCCCTTCCCTGGAACCAGTGACCCTAAATTAGGGACGGGCGACTGCTTATAGCCCATTGAGTTGCTCACGGTGGTCGTTAAACCTCCAATCAAAAAAAAAAAAAAAGCAAATGCTTGAATTAAGCTAGGCCGCCCCGGTGGCGCAGTGGTCTAAGCGATGGCCTCTAATCATTCGTCCGAACGGGGTCCCGGTTCGAATCCCGGTGAGGCATGGATGTTGTGTTTGTCTTACGGCACTGGCTCTCTCCCTTCCCTGGAACCAGTGACCCTAAATTAGGGACGGGCGAATGCTTATAGCCCATTGAGTTGCTCGCGGTGGTCGTTAAACCTCCAATCAAAAAAAAATTGAGCTGGAATCTTGTCAACTTCACCTTACTGCTGTCAGTCCTGCAAAGGAAATCCCTGCTTCTGAGAGTCCACCTCTTTCCTGTGTGGCACCAGCTTCATCTTACTCTGTTTGGTGCAATAGCATTGTACAGTGAGAGAGACTCTGCATGAAGAGCAGAGAAAATTTGGACTTTGAAGGCTTTAACTTCTGATTTTTTCACTTCTTCATCTGATGGAATTAGGGATACATTTCAAGCTATGTTTCCTGGAGCAGTTCCTGAGAATTTTTCTGGCTGCCGGGAAAATGAAGTAATTGATAAACAGATGGTCTTGGACCATATTTCAAAGAAAAAATTGTTGAAGATGTACTGCAGTCGCCTTGCTACATGATCCAGTATAATAAAGCCACTAATAATGCTGGGAAAAGAGAACTCCAATTAATGGCTAGTTATTGATCAAATTCCAGTAATCAGGTAAATTCAAGTTACCTGAAGACATTTTTCTTGGGCAAGGCAACAGGTGAAGTTCTCATCAATCATATCAACTTAGCTATAGTACTTGGTTACCCAGGCAGTCATTGCTCATGATTGGTTCAGATGAGCCAAACTTAAATAAAAAATGTTCACTGTCTCATGAATGAGGATATAAAATCCATGCACAGTAAGTGGCTCCTAAACTTAGGCTCATGTATGATTCACACTGTTCTTAACTCATACTTCGGGCTCAGGCGCTCAAACTCTTAAAATTGAGTCTGATCTCGGCGCTGTCACCTTCCATCTCGCAGATATTAAACTACGTTAAGATGGAGGCCATTCGAGATGTTTTATATCAACACTGCATGCGTCAAACCATTCCTACACGAGGCGTGCCTGATGAAATAGAGCATTAACTCCCTGTAGGTGGAGGCAGTGGGGAATTTAAAATTTTGTGGCCTTTTAAGCAAGCTTTGTTTCGAGGCCCGCTCCCCACACAAAAATGTTTAACAAATTTAAGAGCATCATCATTAATTTATGATTATTTTGTTATGTATCGTTATTCAAAATTGCATATGAATGTCTCGCATCATAAATATTTTTTTCTACACTTAAAAATTTTGTGATAGTTGCACCAAAAAGTGGTGCTACACCAGCTGCACCACTTTGTGAGAAAAGATACAGTATTGTGTGGTGCAAATAAAACCCAAAAACATGGTGCAACCTTACACCATAATCTGATGCAACCTTGCATCGTAACGTAATGCAAAGTTACACCGTGTTGGGTTTTGTTTGCACCACACAGTGGTCTATCTTTTTTCAAAAGTGGTGTAGCATCACTTTTTTTTATTGGAGGTTTAACGACCACCGTAAGCAACTCAATGGGCTATAAGCAGTCGCCCGTCCCTAATTTAGGGTCACTGGTTCCAGGGAAGGGAGAGAGCCAGTGCCGTAAGACAAACACAACATCCATGCCTGACCGGGATTCGAACCCGGACCCGGTTGTTTTTTTTTATTCGAGGTTTAACGACCACCGTGAGCAACTCAATGGGCTATAAGCAGTCGCCCGTCCCTAATTTTGGGTCACTGGTTCCAGGGAAGGGAGAGAGCCAGTGCCGTAAGACAAACACAACATCCATGCCTCCCCGGGATTCGAACCCGGACCCCTTTCGGACGAATGATCAGAGGCCATCGCCTTAGACCACTGCGCCACCGGGGCGGCGGACCCCGTTCGGACGAATGATCAAAGGTCATCGCTTAGACCACTGCGCCACCGGGGCGGCTCACTTTTTTGGTGCAACCTACCACAAAATTTTCAACAGTGTATGTTTAAATAAAATATTAATGAATCAGCTACAACTTACAATAATCCGCAGTGGTATAAGCGATGGCCTCTCATCATTCGTCCGAAAGGGGTCCGGGTTCCAATCCTGCGAGGCATGGATGTCTCCTTTTTTTTTGATTGGAGGTTTAACGACCACCGTGAGCAACTCAATGGGCTATAAGCAGTCGCCCGTCCCTAATTTTGGGTCACTGGTTCCAGGCAGGGAAGGGAAAGAGCCAGTGCCGTAAGACAAACACAACATCCATGCCTCACCGGGATTCGAACCCGGACCCATTACGGACGAATGATCAGAGGCCATCGCTTAGACCACTGCGCCACCGGGGCGGCGGATGTCTCCTTTCCTTGGAACCAATGACTCTAAATTAGGGACGGGCGACTGTTTATAGCCCATTGAGTTGCTCACGGTGGTAGGAGTTGCGGCTTCTGAGCTCCGTCAATTCATGCGTATTTTGTGTGTTTCTAGTGGGTTGTGAATCTCAAGTTTCAAAGCACTTACCTTTTTTTTTTTTTTTTTTTTTTTAATTGGAGGTTTAACGACCACCGTGAGCAACTCAACGGGCTATAAGCAGTCGCCCGTCCCTAATTTAGGGTCACTGGTTCCAGGGAAGGGAGAGAGCCAGTGCCGTAAGACAAACACAACATTCATGCCTCACCGGGATTCGAACCCGGACCCCTTACGGACGAATGATCAGAGGCCATCGCTTAGACCACTGCGCCACCGGGGCGGCCACTTACCTTTGGAAGGTCCCGCTATCGTTTGTGAATACTCCCAGATTGGTGAGTTGCCTTTTTCTTTTCCTATTACGTCTTGTTTATCTCTCGGCCGAGCTGGTCGAAGCTACGATGCCGCCCCGGTGGCGCAGTGGTCTAAGCGATGGCCTCTGATCATTCGTCCGAAAGGGGTCCGGGTTCGAATCCCGGTGAGGCATGGATGTTGTGTTTGTCTTACGGCACTGGCTCTCTCCCTTCCCTGGAACCAGTGACCCTAAATTAGGGACGGGCGACTGCTTATAGCCCATTGAGTTGCTCACGGTGGTCGTTAAACCTTCAATCAAAAAAAAGCTACGATAGTCGGCGCCATTGCAAATGGCGTCTTCCTGCGGTGGGGGCCCGAAACTGGACCTCACTTTAGGCGTCCCATCGATGCTGACGACAACCTCTTCTTCTTCCATGGGTGCTGCTTCGTTGCCCTGCCCTAGTGGCGGCGTTGCACTGGCCTCAACTCGTGATGTGAACAACCCCTTTCCTCAGGCTGTTCAGTTGCCTTCTCACTCATCTCAAGCTTCTATCACCCTCGTTGTTGACGACGACGCCATGGATGTTTCGTGCAACGGTACCTTCCCCATGTCATCTAAACCTATGACGTCTTCGTCTACGTATGCCAATGCCATGGCCTCTTCCACTGTGCAACGCCCCCCACAGGGCATGTACGCCGGCGCCGAAGCTCTCCAATCACAACTACAACGAGACGGAAATACCATTTCTTTGGAAATTCCCCAGGACTCGCCAGCAGGTACTGCTTTCACTACGACCTTAGACAGAGGTGTTATCCTTGCCAAACACCTTCAAAGATTATTCCACCGCTTTAAAGCGTCAATTTCCTAAACATGCTATTTCATACATGCTTCGGCGTGGCCGAACGATTGTCGTATACTTTTCCAAGGCCGACTCTGCTCGTGCCGTGACGAATGCCGGCCTCACCATCGGCGATCAACATCTTGTTCCCAGCCCAGTTGCCGAGCGCCCGATGAATGTATCCTTCTACCCGGTGCCCCCAGAGGTAACCGATACATTTTTATTTGCGGTTCTTGCGTCATTCGGCCGTGTGGTTGGAACGATTCAGACATATTCTGCTGCCATTAAAGACCCCGAAAACAACTCCCTGCTCGGCGCCCGTCGCGTAGGTAGGGTTGTTTTTTCTTCCCCGGCTGACATCCAGACCATCCTGACTCTATTCAAAGCCAAGTGCGGTAACGAGATCAGCTATATTGATGTGCTCACTGAACATCACTGCAGCAAATGCAAGAAGTTTGGGCACTTTTACAAGCAGTGTCCCAATACTGCTGCTGCTCCACAAGATTCACCGCAGGTGACATCTCTACAATCCTTTGACTCGCCCTTGCCTCCACGCCTTTCGTCTGAGGCGCCTCTCAGACGAGAAAGTGCTCCGCCATCGACTGATGTGCCGCCATCTCTCTCCGTGACCGATTTTCCAGAGCTGCCGGAGTCCTCCAAGTTCCGCGCCCCTGATCCACCACCAGCTGATTCTGCAGACGGCCGTGTTATGTCAGATACTGAAGTATCAATTGCAGATCCTGACGGCGCTTACACCAGTGCAGAACAGACCATGAGTGACACCTCTGAGCCTGATCACAGCGCTCGCCTAGATAAGAGGGCGGCGCCCAAACCTCCTCGAAACACCACCAAGCGAAGGAGAGCTGCTGGGAGCTCCACTCGCTCCTCTTCCCGGACCCGCCAGAAACCATCGTATCTTCAAGACTTTGATACCACTTCTGACCCTTCCTCTCCAATGGTATCATTTGAGGACTTTGATCAGACTCTCCGCTACACATCATTCCCGTCTTTGCCTCTTGCGTATGAGGAGCTGCATGCTCTCACCTGTTACACACAAAAAGCGCACGGCTTCCTTCAGTATGCGAAGACCCATGAAGCTGGACTTCCTGCAACAGCTTTCCGATCTGGACAATCTTGTGGACAATTCTTCTTACTCATCCGACCCTTCCGCTAAGACGGCCAAGTTCATTCGCAAACAGATCCATGGACTCAAGATTTCTATCACCAGGCTCACCACGTCGCAGGGTGACCTGGCACTTTCACGGTAGTTTCCTTCAAGTGCCGGGGTTTTGGATCCCCCGAGGTGAATTCCGCCGCGCATGAGGACATCTCGGCAATTTGTGCCGATGTCCTTCTGCTCCAGGAAACGTGGTGCTCGCCTACAACCCCATTCCATCAGTGGCGCAGCTGGCAGTACGCCTTCCATCATGCTCACTGTGTACTGCGTTAAGGCGGAATTTCTGTCGGAATACATCACCGTTTTCGTCTCTCCATCACTTCTGTTGCTGTTAACAACTTATTTACAGATCAATTACAATGTTTTACATTTTGTATGAATTGTGTACCATATCATACCTTTAATGTGTATATTCCTACTGACGACTCTCAACTCCATCCGCTTTTTCATTGCCTTCGGACTGCGCTTGCTGCGGCCCCCCCCATCGGACTTTTGCGTCCTCGGGGGGGACAATAACTGCACTCTGCAGCCTTTGCTCGACCGCACATCTACAGGGGGAAGGGGCACCACTCCCTTCTGGTCGATCTGCTTACTCAACTTATTACCGATTTCCATTTTATTGACTCGTACCGGCATCTTCACCCGGACACCATTTCTTATACTTGGCAGAATTCTCCGGCACAAGGATCGGCGGCAGCACGTCTCGATCGCATATACGTCATCCCACCGCTGCTTCCAGCGATCACTGCGGCGAGACATCATCCTCTTCCGACCATTGTGCTGTGGTGCTTACCATCTGCGTTTCCTCTTTCCCGCCCTCAAGGCAACGCTCCTGGACCTTCGATGATTCATTGCTTCTGGATGTGGCGTTTTGCGCCGACGTCCGCCGTTTTCTTGCTGATCGACAACATCTCATCAGCACCGCTCCCAGTACCCTTCGTCTATAGTTAGACATCAAAAACGATCTTCGTCTGCTTGTACGCCATCTTTTGTTCACTATTCGTAACGAACGTGCGAAGGATATTTGTAATCTCCGTTGCTCCTTGGCTGCAATCCCCTTACAAGATCCCGCTTACCTTATTGTTCAGGATGCTTTACGAGCGAAACTCCACCCGCTCGCCGTGGAGGCTACTCGCAGGCTGAAGATGTTTCACCTTTCTTCGCCGGAGATTTCCTACGAGGAGCTCTCACGTGCCGAAAGAACTCACCGTACGTCGAAAACGCTACGCCACCTTCGCCTACATGATGGTACCATCTCATCTGACCCTTCACGTCTATGCACGGAAGTTCGGCGCTTTTTCCAGGACAAATTCTGTGCGGTGATGCCTACTGTTGCTATCTCTTCCTCCCTTCTTCTTTCTGTTCTACCTCAGGTCCCACCCCAACTCTGTGATCCTCTTCTTTCCGCCTTTTCTCCTGCTGAATTTCGGGAGGCGTTTGCCTCCCTTAATTCACGCGCTTCTCCAGGTCCTGACGGCCGTCCCTTCTCCTTTTACGGCGCCTTCCTCCCGTCTCTGATGCCTTTTCTTGCGCCCAAACCTTTTTGGCACTACCGCTGGAGTTTACTGTAGCGCATATCATCTTGCTGCCCAAAAAGGGTGACCCTTTGGACTTGCGAAATTGGCGCCCCATTTCCATTCTCAATCTGGACTATAAACTTTTCACTAAACTTCTCTCTCGCCGCTTAAAATCTGTGCTTCCCTTTCTTATCTCCCCCGACCAGTCATACACTGTGCCTGGTCGGTCCATTTCTAACAACATCTCCTTCCTCCAGCACCTAGTTTTTCTCGCCCACACCCACTCCGAACCCCTAGCCCTGTTTAACCTTGACCAGAGATCAGCATTTGATAACAACTCTCACGACTTTCTTTCTGTCACTCTTCTCGGCTTTGGCTTTCCTTCCTCCTTCGTTTCTCTTCTTCTCAGCCTCTATTGGGACGCTTTCTTCTACGTCCGGATGGCCTCCTTTTTGACGGCGCCCGTACCTTTTCTTCGAGGAATCCAGCAAGGCTGCCTCCTCTCGGGGCAACTGTCTTTGAACCGTTCCTCCTGGCTGCTCGAAGATCACTCCTGTCTACTCTTCCTCCGACAGTTGCCAGCACTAGGCACCATGAGTTCGTACTTACAGCATATGCAGATGACGCAACCTTTTGCCTCCGCCAGGACGTCCAGTTCGACAACCTTCTTTCCACCTACCATCTTTACGCTACTGTTTCTGGCGCTTCGCTTAATGTCACCAAAAATACTGGTTTGTGGATGGGCCGGACCGATACCCCCTGGGGTGTGGTCTGGTCCTCCTCGACCCAGAAGATCCTTGGAGCCCAAATCGGTCACCCCTTTACCGCGGGCCTTTTGACATGGACCAGTCTGCAGTCTAGGTTACGTCATCAAGCAGCGTTTTGGAGATTTGCGATTCCAATTACTTCTTACTGTCAGCGAGCTCACATCGTTCGACGATACTTACTTTCCCTCTGCACCAATTCCTGGACCTCCACCGTCTTCTTGTCAACCCACCTGACGGAACTCAACAGCATCTTCACTTCAGTCATCTGGGCTTCAAAGCACTGGTCAGCCGCTCCGACGCTATAACTCCCTGTCAAGTATGGGGGCATTAATCTCATAGATGTTTACTGTTACTATCGTGCATACCGCATCGTCTCCTTCCTTCGCCTTCTCCTTCCTTCGCCTTCTCATTCTCTTACACTTTCTCTTAACATTATTCTCTCTCTTCGCGACCCATCCTTCACTTTTCTTCTTTTCCTCAGGATGGACTACTATACTATTCCTTCTTTTAACTTTCCTACTATTTTATCTGAGGCTCTAGCGCTTTTCCGTTCCCTCCCTCTCTCGCGCTCTCTTCCAACCACCGCCCTGGATCTCCTTGCGGAACCATTTTTTTCTCTACCCTTGTTCACCCCCACCCTCCGGATCAACCTTTCTTTCTATTTTTTTCCTGGTTCCGTGCTGGCATCCTAACCGTGCAGGCCCTAATTAATCCCGATTTTTCCTGAAAACCCCTCGACTCACTCTTTTCCACCCCAACTCCTTCCCTCGAGGACGACTATGCCCTTCTTCTTTTCTCCCTTCAGCTTCTCTATCCTTCTCTTGTTTCTGACGACGGCCTTCTCCTCGTCCCCGGCCCCAGCTTTCCTCTCCCCTTCTTTCTTCCTTTTCGCGACTCTGTCGCCCCTGTCCTTTCTTTATCTACCGCTGCCCTGTATCGTCTCCTCCGTGCGCCCTCTGAGTCTCCACATCACATCTCCGGGGTTTCTCCTTCCTCCTCCCTGGCCGTTTGGTCTGCTTCTTTTCCCCCTTTTCTTCTCCGCTAGAACGTAACACCCACTGACGGTTTCTTCATCGCCGGCTCTCTGTCCCCCATCTTCTCTATCGCATGTCTCTTCTATCTTCTCCTCTCTGTCCTTTCTGTGGCGTTGACGGTGACGTCGCTCATATGTACTGCAACTGCCCTATCTTGCTGCCACTTCTTCATACTGTTTTCCGGTTAGCTGACATAATTTGCTCTAAGGACTTGCCATTTCAAGCATATCCGTGGCTGTTGCTCACAAAACATCCGCCCACCCGCCTTTCGGATGCCTGCTGCTTTCTTTTTATACTTGCCAAGCAAGTGATTCACTCATTTCATCAATCTCTCAGGAATTTTCCTGTACTTCCTTCTCCCTGTCGGCCGGTGGGCGGCTGCGCGCTAGCTTTCGGGGCCGGTTCGTGGCGCGCCTCCGGCTGGAACTCACAGCTGCAACTTCCACGCTAACAATCGGCACCTTTCAGAACACCTGGGCCCAGCGCACCGGGTAGGTTTCTATTGCTGGCTCTGACATCCTCCTGGTGACTTGATTGTGTCCTCTTTTGGATTGTCTTTGTTTTGGTGTTTGGCTGTTCTCTTCACCTTGCTAGTACTTCTCGTTGGTTCTTTTTCTTGCACAGTTTTAATACTGGGCGAGTGGTTTGTGTCTTAATTTCTGAGACCACAATCTTGTGTGTCCAGACTTTGGTTCTCTTTTTACGTTTGGGCCTTGTATTTTGCTTTCACCGTGCTTTTTCCGTAATTGTGTTTCTGCAACGTGTTTCTTTTTAATTGTCCTGTACATATCTTCTTTTTTTTTTTTTTTTTTTTTTTTGTCTTATGTATTTTGCACGTCAAGTCCTTGTTTTCAGGACCACAAGCTCTTGTGTCCCGATTCCTGTTGTTTTCGTCAAATGTGCTCGTTTTTTTGTTTGCACCGTGCTTCTCTGCCTTGGTATCGTGTCTTCTGCTTAATCGCGAAAACTGTATTGCATATATCCTTTATCATTGTGTTGTGCATGTGCCTTCTTGGCACATCCTAGTTTTTTCGCTACTGTACTGTAAGTTATTTGCACCGTGCTTTTTGCGAATTGCTCTCTGTACATTCCCTTTACAATCTTGTTATACGCATTTTGCACGTTTTGTTCTTGATTATTTAGACCACCAGCTCGTGTGTCCCGATTACTCTTGTTTTCGTCAAATGTGCTTCTGTATTGTTTGCACCGTGCTTTTCTGCCTTTGGTGTCGTGTCTTGTGCTTTATCACGGAAACTGATTTGCATAATTATCAATGTTGTGTTGTGCGTGTGTCTTAGTGGCACACCCCAGTTTTCCGCTATTGTACTGTAATTTCTTTGCACCGTGCTTTCTGTGAACTGCTCTGTACATACCTTCTAGTAATTTGTTTTTAAGCATTTTGCTGGTTATGTACCTGTTTTTTTTTTTCTTTCGAACCACAAGCTCGTGTGTCCCAACTACTATTGTTTTCGTCAAATGTGCTCCTCCTCTTTGTTTGCACCGTGCTCTTCTGCCTTACTATTTTGTCCGGTAACTGTATTGCATAACAATATACCTGTTACATGCATTCCACATGTCCTGTTCATAAAATGTATGCCTCGGGTGTTGATACCCGATAATGTCTTTTATCATTCGATTCTTTTTTTCGTTTTATGGGACGGTTTCCCACTTGCATCATGTATAGACCATCTCATTGTCACTCATTGTTTTGACATTTTAATTTGCTGTCGAGCGACTCATTGTAACATACCTTGTTTTAATAAAAGAATTTGAACTACTCACGGTGGTCATTAAACCTCCAATCAAAAAAAAAAAAAAAAACATTTTTAACTGCGAAGAGAAGAAAAAAATCCAGTTCAAAAAGTCTGACTACATTAAACTTCTAAAACTCTCCTTAAACTACATTTATTATCAATATATAAAAACGTTATTAATGACACCTCTTCTTACAAGTCCACTTGACGTGCTTTCATGGCAGCAAAGTCTCTATTGATATCTTCAAAATCAAGTGCTTTTACAAGTTCAGCATTTAACTTCATCGCAGGTCTGAGGAGGTTATACAACTAAATGTGTTATGACTGCATTTTTGCATTTTTACAATGTACGCAACATCTGCGCAAGAATGTTCAAATAAATATTGCTGGAAATTATTATTAACATTCTTATTACCTATATTCTTGTATCACTTATATTTGCTGTTTATCTGTGCAAAAAAACAAGTTGGAAAAAGTGACTGGAACCGTGATAAGACTGATTTGGGTGAGAGAAATTTGTTTTCCAAAGCACTAATAAACATGTCTAAAAATGGTACATAAATTGAAATCCTGTAATAGTGTTCTGTGTTTTCTGTGTTTATGTTACAGCGTTGGTTTTGTTTTGATGTGATTCTTAGTATTTTAATCAGATCATGCTTTTCAGCATGCTTTAAAGTAATCTGAAATAAGTCATGGAACTCAAATTTGGCATTGCCTCGTCGCCGCAGAAGCTTTCAGTATACCCATGTATTGGCTTTTCACTGCAATGGGACATCCTGGTCCTTGACTACTTGCCGCTTCCTCGTCTTCATGGAGAAAACACGTTCAATTGTTGCCATGAGATATAAAAACAATTTCAAATACTAATAAAACTTTGACTTTTAAAATCGCGTTTTTTAAATATCAAAAGATTCTGATTTCCTGGGGGGGGAGGGGCTAACTCACTTCCCTGGGCACACCACTGTACCCCTGGATGCATGCCGGTCGCATTTGGATAACGTAATTGATAAGTATAATCGTAAAACAATGTAAACTTATCAGGAAAAAGTAGACAAAGAATCCTTATGCACAGAAGAATGGAAGGAATTTTCCAATAGCTAGATTTTTTAACACTCAGTAAGGGATAAAATTCTCCAACTTGCTATTTGCAAGAGTTACTTGAAATCCGTGTGAAAGCCCAAGCTAAGGAAGGTAAGTGTAAGGTAAAAAAATATTTTTAAAGATAATCAGAGAAGGCCCTCACCGGGGTTGTGGCCTGGGCCTCAACCCCCCCCTCCTTCCTAACTCGGCCCTGTGCACAGGCAATGTAAAAACTTACATCAAAAGTCCTTTCTTCAGTTCTATTTCCTAAAAAGAGAGATCATGTTTGTGTTTAAATTAATTGTTCGGACACATGCTATAAAACGTCAAAGAAAAGGGGAAGAGGACGCTTCCTGGAACTCTGTCTGTACCCCCGGGTGGAGTGCTTCTGTTTGCGACCTTATTTTGATTTCTGAATGTCACCTAAACAGGAAATACAACTACGAACACGATGTATCACGTTTTCATTTCACTCCATTTCAGCACAGATGTCGAGATGTTTGGGAGAGTTGAGCGGAATTGTTATGCGATAACCAAATGCCTGAAACCACAGATCTAAAGTTCAGGAACGGAACACAACCGTCGACACAAGCTAGCGCGGTTTTAATCTGCTCTAACAAAGCAAACGCGAGGCGGAATTGGCCGAATTCCCGTTCGGAGTGACGTTACTCACACAAGCTGACAACCGAAACTAAAACCTTATCTGTTGCTCCGAAGTCTCGTTGAGATGATCACTTCAGACTCCGAAGCGGTTATCTACAGCTTCGCCGGAGAGCGGAAAGTTGTAGTTTGTGAGGAAGGTAAAAAATGGCTCTTGATGCTACTTTACGGGAATTTTTCTCTAGCGCCCTGTTGCTTCATCGTCAGGAATTTCAGGTGCAAGAACACGAAATTAGAGCAGCCATATCTGTTATTCATTTTGCTTACAGCAAGGAAGGACAGACGAATGGTGCCACAATCTCCCCGTTGGATTACGACAGTGCCGCTTACAGATGTGCTTACTTGCATAAATATGCAGCCTGTCATTCCGCTATGATTCGCGACGTACTTTCAGATAACCTGATGTTTATGCAGCTTATTCGAGCTATGTTACGTCAAGCCAATACCATTAGGATTTGCTGCTTAGGTGGCGGACCTGGGACGGATATGGTCGGTTTGTCAGCCATGTTTTCCAGTCAATGTGACTGCAGTGGGATTTCTTTCCAGTTCACCACAGTGGACTGCATGTTCGGCTGGTGTCACGCGAACAAAACCATTTTGAAAGTAGCAGCTACAGGATTGTTCGGATCGGTAGGACAGTTTCTTTCGAGTCGGGTAAGAAGTTCCTATTTATGTGACAATGCTTTGCATCCAAATGAGGAAACTCTGCGAACAATACGCTCTGCTGACATGCTAACAATGATAAAATTTGTGTCGGCCGCAGATCCACAGAAAGTTGCAAACATGTTACAGGTGAGTGATTTCTATTTAATTTTCATTTCATTTACGCGCTGTATAGTGTCCTCCGATTTCCCCTATTTTGTAGGGTGTGTGTGTAAGTACAGGCATTTATCCAGATACCAGAAATGATTGAGCTCTTTCACGGCGTATTGTAAATGTACTTTTTCTTTTATTTTTGTGGTATATAAAACATTTGAATATTTGTGCAACGCAGTCATGAATTAAATGTCAAATTGCAGTCTTGAAATTTTAATTTTCTTCATTGGAATGATGATGACAATATCCCAGTTGTAGTGTAATGTCAAAATAAAACAGTGCAACTGAGCTGGGCACATTTTTTTATCCGTATGTCAGCAAAGCAAGCGTGGTGTGATCCCTAAAAATGTAAGTGTAAACTGTTTTCTTTTTTGGGGGGGGGGGGGGGGCGCGAAACGTTCTCGGAAACAATTTCTACGTAAATGTAACAAAATTTGGGTCTTTTAAATGCTTAAATATTTTTTGTTATGCATTGCTATTCAATTATTGCTGTTAATGAACGATGACGAACAGTGCAGCTTATACAAATTTTGAAGATGTGAATCCGTTTTTTGGTGTAAATACTGTATGACAAAGATGGTAAGTCAGATAATATCATAAAACTTGGAAAGAAAAGGCCGGTTTCTTCGACTAGCGAATCCTGTCATGGTTATATTCAAATTAATCGGAAACTTGTGACTTGGTCTTTCTGGGTGGTGTAGTGGTTAGCATACTCGGGTGCTTTCCCGGAGATGCGGGTTCGATTCCCGCTCCCGGACGACGAAGTTTTCAAATATTATCTGACTTACCATCCTTGTCATAATTACACCAAAAAAACAGATTCACATCTTCAAAATTTGTATTGTATGGTTAATCCCGTATTCCATTCACGAGTGCAGCTTATTTTTGAAAAGAAGCTAAGTTTTCTGAAAATAGGCTTTTTTTTTTTTTTTTTCAAATTATTTTAGATATTAATTTGTTTTGATGATATATCAGTGGCGGTTTCTGCCACTGAAAATATGCGTGCTATGACTTACTCTTGTTTCCAGCAAATACCTTGGACTTGGGAATCAACGGGCTTAGCCTCGCCATATGCCGTAAATAATAATAATGATAATAAAGGAAAATTAAAAGCAACTTCAGTTGTTTTCCGTAATTATGTACAACTTTTTATGATTTGTTAATCATTTCTTTACCTTTTTAGCGTCAGTAATTACATTAATCGTCGTTTTAGTGTCAGTGATTAAATTTATAACTATGTATTCGATAATATTAAGCCTAATATTTTGTAGAATATACGTACAGATTTATTTAGCTGCGACTATTATCTTGCCGAGGAAACATATTCAGCTCTGGATCATCTAAAAAAATTATTTATTTGTTTAAGTTTTTAAAAAAATACGTTTTTATTTATTTCCGCATTTTTAATGAGTAATGTTTTTGCGGTGCCTTTTTTCAGTGTACAATCAACCTTGTAATATTATAAATAATTGCACATGGATCAAGCTTCATTTTTAGGCCTTCCCCAAGAATCGTGAATACAAATTTTTGTACTTGGGATTTATTTTTACTTTTACTTAGGTGTGACGTACTACAGGAGTAAATCACGTGCAAGACGACAAATCTGCAACGATACATTCTGTCCGTGTAGCTTAGTTAGCACTACACATAACATTTACATCAAATTGCATCTGTATTATGCATCAGTGAATGAAATTTTATGTATGATGTCAAGTCAACAATCGAAAAATTCTCACATTCTTGGTTTTATCACGGCAGCTATGATATCATTCCTTCCTAAAGTGATGAAAAAAATATGCATGATTACAGGCATTTTTATTTTTCTCAAATATTATTAATTACAAAGTAATGCTCATTCTAAGTTTTTGTTTTCCTGCTATGGTATGTACTCAAGATAAAAGAGGCTTACTCTTTCCCTATCCCAGGCGCCAGCCCCCACCATTCATTAGCCTGACGCCGTAACCACTACAACACCAGTTTGCTCTCTTCTTTCTTTGGTGGCATACAAGTGGGAAATGCTGACGGGGAGAGGGCTGATAGGCATTAACAAGAGGTATATGTGAGTGTGACCTCATCTGACCACTCCAAATAAAGAAGTAACTAATGAAAATTTAAGGAAGACAAAAATGGCCACACTAGTAAAATAACGTCACCGACCATTTTTATCAGTTTTTAAAAGTCGACAAATTATTTTAAGGGATGCATATGGCCCTTTGCACTCCCGCTGGGTACCCCATTGCTTACTCACTGCTGATAACGAAGAATCCAGCTTATTTTTGACAAGATGCTAAGTTTTCTGAAAATGAAGTCCTCCCTTTTCTTACAAATTCTTTTAAATATTACAAATCTTTTTTGCTGATACATGAATAATGTAATATAATGAGTTATCTATACATCGATATAATTTTTCCTGGTTTTAGTACCTCACAAAAACATGTCATAGTCAAATTTAAAAGGTAAGTAACCACAGCTACACCGTGTGTATACATAAAGCTTTTGGTTTTTCCGCTTTCAACTACGTAGCACTCCATTGAACCACCAGCTCATGTATATGCTGCCCCAAACATCGTAGATTTGCTCTCGTATATAATTTTGTAAAGCCCATGCCCCCCCCCCCCCTTGATGCTACCAATGATAAGCTACAAATTCGAATGTTACTACTTGCATACTGTACGTCTTGATTCAACAGTCGGTATTTTTGAGAACAATAAATAAGTTGTCATTTGTCAGCCTGTACAACTTGATAAAGGTTATTGTATTGTAATCACCGTACTGTTCTTCATTAATCTGAGATTTTTTAGTTCTTAATTTTCCAGTCCCATGTCACCGTTCGTACTTATCCTGGCCATTTTTTTTTTGTTCTTTTTTTCGGAATATTGTAATATTCATTTTTTTCACACGTCATAGCAAAATCCACAGGCGTAGGTGTATGTTCCTTAACAGAGCCCTTTAAGAGGGTGGCTGCAGCCCCGGGCCCCAGCATTTTCAACGGGCCCCAGAATTATTCAGACTGCCTGAAGAATTCTGCATTTTTTTTTTTTTTTTTTTTGCAGATAGCACAGCGAAAACTATATGAAACTAACTGCCTTGTGAAAAATATTTTCCATTTCTTACCTCTTTCTTAGAAGAAATCTGCAAAAAGTATCATCACCCCCAGTCTCTCCTCAAATCTTTCAAAAGCATAGATGTTTTGTACACAACTGTAATTGGGGCAAATTTTCATACCGTAAGAATTAGTTTGAATCATGATATTTGGATCATATTATTTTGTCTACTACGTTGATATGATTTCAACAAGCAGAACCCGGGGGCTGCCCCGGTGGCGTAGTGGTCTAAGCGATGGCCTCTGATCATTGGTCCGAACGGGGTTCGAATCCTGTGAGGCATGGATGTTGTGTTTGTCTTACGGCAACGGCTCACTCCCTTCCCTGGAACCAGTGACCCTAACTTAGGGACGGGCGACTGCTTATAGCCCATTGAGTTGCTCACGGTGGTCGTTAAACCTCCAATAAAAAAAAAAAAAAAAAAAACCCCGGGGGAGGGGGTTAAAGCAGAACTAAACTGGTGTCCATTTTTCAACCATTGCATTTGATTCGTCCATAAATAATGTTATACACGCTTCAATATGGCGGACATATTTTTATGGCTTCCTCATCATATTTTATGAATATTTTCTCCTGGGTATTTTTTTTCTGCCATAGATGTGCTACGAATACTGGGTACCCGAAATACTTGTCCAGCCCCCGGGCTCCCTGTCTCCTTAAATGGACTCTGTTCCTTAAGTTATCACTATCATTTCTACATTTTCGTACAGTACCCCATACTGTGGTGCACAAACTAAGTACTCAAAAAATAAAAACGAATTAGTAAAAATAATATCGAAAATGACCACGCGATGAAGTTTTAACTGTTTAAATTTACGTTAAAATTTTCAGAAACAGGTAGTTACTCAGAATTATTCAGAATGAATTTGGAATTAGACAAAATGCGCTGGTTATATAATGGCTTGTTTTCTTACTACGGTAGGCTGTGTCTGCATTTGGGTAGTTCATGTTTTTCATGCTCTGCGATAATTCGTTAGCACTGCGTTTGAGTCAGAACAAATCTAGAAATAACCAATTACATTGGACAACATATACCAAGTGAGGGCCACACCGAAGAAATTAATAGGTCCGTAAAACCTGATTGGTTTTATGGACTATTAATTTCTTCGGTACAGTTTTCAATAGTAATTTATCATTATGTTTTGGAAGAAATATGTTTAATCAATGTGTCAGCACTCTTAAGAATCAAAGGCACGGACTTTTAACTAAAAATGACATACAGAGTCTGCAGATAACTGAAAGAGGCATGGAGAGGTGCATGCTTGGTGTAACCAGGAAAGATAGGAAGAGAAATACATGGATTAAGGAAATGACGTGAGTTGATGACGTCATGATGGAAGTGAAGAACCTCAAGTGGCAATGGGCTGGATATAATATATATAAACACCCATGTCTATCTGTCTTTGTAGAACGCTTGACGTCACAACAACGTCTGCATTGTTGCGCTATCATTTATCGATCAATTCGTGTGTGCTCTCGAGATGTCAAAGTGATTGTCTGCCATATTATAGCACGCGATCACTTTTAGTTGTCAAGGTGATCGCGTGCTAATTTAAAGACATTGAATTATCAATGACTCGAGTTCCATTTATCTGATCTACAAAATTCGAATTAAAATCTTAATATCACGGCAAGTTGCGTTTGTATATTAATTTAATTTAGCACAATTCGAACATTTATTTGTACGCTTTAGTTATGTTTTTACTTTTTTAATTTAACTAACTTTCCGAGTTTAGTGCTGATTATATTATACATTTTGCAAACTATCGATCTATCTAAACGCTCTAACCTACAATAAAAATTGAAAAGTCTTGAGATGTCAAAGTGAGCAAGATTGCATCTAAAAGCAGATGCCGCCCCAATAGCACATTGTCAAGAATTTAGATCTTATTTCCAGATGTTGCATTATTTTGTAGAAAAAGCTTTGGTATGTAGTTTCAAACTAACCATGAATAGGACAGTCTAAAACAAGCCGTGAAGAGAATAACAAGTGTGCCGGAGAAAAAGTCATTTAACGCGAAAAAAACAAAGTAAAAGTTAGTAAGTTTACACGAAAAACAACTTTCCGACTTCAGAGCTGATTATATTACACATTTTGCAAAATATCGATCTATCTAAACGCTTTAATCTACAATTGTTAAACAACAACAAATGTTTTACACAGAATGTTATTTATCGCGAGGTCTTTTGAAAAATGGAAATAAATAGCATATAATTTTTAGTTCTAACATGTGTGACAGCGCCCAGACTCGAGCGCTGCACATTTAGGTCGAAAATCCATTCCCTAGTTTATTTATTTATTTAATTATTTATTTTATTTTTTCATTTATTTATTAATTTATTCATTTTTATTAATTCATGTATTTTTTGAAGAAAGAGTACGTTTTATTTTGCCATATACTTTCGGGTGAATCTTTTCTTTTTTTTTTTCTCTCTCCCTCCGTCCCCCTCTCCCAGCACAAGGCGTAAGACTAGCTAGACAGCGTTGGCGACACAGGACGGACCGACATTGTAAGAAAACGCTGGCGACAGCCATCGGCGAGCTGACTTTGTAGTATGTTTTATTGGGGCAATAGAAGTGTCCACCCTGTATAGCATCCACAATGCGTGTTGGGCAGACCGTAGACTTGTTGGAACCGGGGCTAATAGTTTAATTGGGTAGAGAATTTACGGCCGGGGGTAGTATCACGCGGCAAACGTAACGAGGGGTTCTCAGAATTTTCACTGGAACGGATAGCAATCTTGACCCCCTAACGAATGGAAGAACAAAATGTTAATTCTCTGACCAGTAAGATTTACACTGGGGAATTTAATTCAGGGTGGCTTGCGTTTGCCAGCTAGTGATTGGATGATGGGATGTTTTGAGGTAGTGTGGGTCTTCTTGGGGGTCGTCGAAAGATTTTACAAGGGAAGAGAAGAACTTCGTCAATTCACTTTACTTTTACGTTCAACATGGAACGGAGCATTTGACTTCACAGTTTTTTTGCCACGAGTGTCTTTACTTTGGTTTGTTTCTCGGCGTGCGTCACTGGCACTTTCTTCCATGACTGGCAACTTAGTCGCTGCCAATGTTACGGCAGTACTGAAGCTACCGTAAGCTGCAGACAATTTTCTGAGCTGCGGATGGGAGATCGCAACCGAGGTTTCCGGATGAACGGACCCCCCCCCCACTAAGGACCATTAGGGCCCATACGACGGTCGCAGATGCGGATGGAAGTTAATACCCACCGGACGAGGATTCTCCCGGATCAGGAGTGCTCAGCAGCGCGATACCTAGGCCAGATTCGGATGTTAAGGTAGGAAATCCATCATATTCTTTCTTTGGTGTCCCCTCATAAAATCTTTATCGGAGCAGCCACACATAGAGTTAATATTTTTTTTAGGCAAATAGTTAATTGAGTACAGGTTCCTGTCAGTGAGTCGTAAACCATTTTGCTAGTATCATGAGCGTATATTTATTATTATGCCAAATCAGAACCAATAAATTGTTTTTGTTTGTTAATTTTTGTCTAAGTTCTATGATGAGCGTGTCATTAACTACGATATGTGTGCTCAACCCTAGATTATTTGGAGATATATAACTTTACGACCGGGACTTGAAAAATTACTTCACTTATGCTTTTTATTTTAAAACTAGACGTTCACGAAAATATTGCGGCACACAGCGGACCCTTTGACTCCCAAAGGAAAATCTGTTGCGTGAAACACAACGCCCCGTCAGTGGATCCTGAAGCTGCGTCAGCCCTAAATCAGGAAATCGCAGAATCACAATCCACTCGACAACCCCTTGGCTCCCAATATTACGCCGGGTGAACCCAATTAGGAACCCGAGGCGTCTATTTGATTTCTTTTCAGTCTGCTTCAATTAAAAATTTCACACCGTCACAGGACGGATGACATCCCCTATATATTAATATTTATTTAAAGCTTAAATACAACCGTCCTAGGACGGGCTATATGCTAGAACTGACCATTGTTGGACAACTGAAATGCTAACCGAGTGAACGGATGTTACCCAGGTGGAGAAGCACATGGGAACTGGGTGGATGCGGTTTCGGACAAAGCACATGGGAACTGGGTGGATGCGGTTTCGGACATCTGGGCACCCGGACATTTGGACACAAAAGTTTAGATGCTGTATAAAAAGAAAAGTACATTCGTGAATACAATCAAAATAAAAAAAATTACATAGCGCATTTCTTAAACCTACGGGTTTCAAGGAAACAAAGCAATTACAGCATAGGTGAAAATCCTCCAAATACGTGGCGTCAGTGAATAAACAAATACATCGCTCTTTCCACGTTTTAGCAACACACAGCAACCGTTGTTGGCCACCGTGGTGTAAGGCTAACGCGCTCGGCCGGATATCGAAAGATCCGGGATTCAATTCCCCGGCGGTGACCGAATAACAATTTTTCTGTTGCTGTGTGTTGCTAAAACGCGGAAAGAGCGATGTATTTGTTTATTTACAGCATAGGTAAACATTCGACATCGATTGAATAAAAACTGTCATAATGGCGTACGGATGAGGCATGGTAATTAATATTTAGTGCTTAAGTAAGTAAAAGAGAAATATTAATAACGTGACACATTATGTAACTAACTATTTAGTGCCTAAGTAAAAGTGCAGTGTTATTAAAAAATTCCTCCTTATCGTCTTTTTCCGAACTTAGTATGAGTTTTGCTGTAATTCCTTTGTTTCGGTGAAACCCCGTAGGTTTAAGAAATGTGCTGTGTAAATTTTTGTGTATTCACCAATGTACTTTCATTTCCCTAAATTCAATTATAATTGTCGTTCGTCTTACTGGGGACGTTTTCATCAGAGTGCCAAGAAACTGCAATTCTTATACGGCCCCTTAAAAATTTGTGCCTAAATGTCCGGGTGCCCAAATGTCCGCCCCGTATTTCCTACAGGAAATCGCAAATATTTCTAAATTTGTTAAATGATAATGAGATATGGGAGAACAAATTTTGTGTACACCACTTGCTCAAACAAGGAGAAATATACTATACTGTGCAAATTAATTGGGACAAAGTAAAAAATCCCTCTTTTTTTTCCAAAACTATGCCTTTATATCATTCTATGCCTTGATATACACTGATAAATACCTTTATTAGTATGTCCTTCTTTAGCAGAAATGACCTCTTGAATTCGTTTTGGCATTGACTCCACTAATTGAGTGCAGATATTTTTGACTTCATAATCGTGGAACCACACTTTTATAGCATTCGTTATCATGCGTTCTTTGGTTGTACAGTCCATTTTACCTAAACGTCTCTTCAAAATATTCCATAAGTTTTCTATGGGATTTAAGTCTGGTGAATTTCCATGTCAATCAACCAAAATGAATGTGATTTTCCAGCATGAAATTCTTGACCAATTTTTTTTATTGGAGGTTTAACGACCACCGTGAGCAACTCAATGGGCTATAAGCAGTCACCCGTTCCTAATTTAGGGTCACTGGCTCCAGGGAAGAGAGACAGCCAGTGCCGTAAGACAAACACAACATCCATGCCTCACCGGGATTCAAACCCGGACCCCTTTCGGACGAATGATCAGAGGCCATCGTTTAGACCACTGCGCCAGCGGGGCGGCTTTTTTAACCAATTTTGAATTGTGACATGAGGCTAAGTCATGTTGAAATGTCCTTTCAAAAGTTTGCAAGAATGGAACAATCCTACGTTGTAATATTTCTACGTACTGGGCTGAATTCATCATACCTTGAACAGGAACTAAGCTTCCAGTGCCATTTGATGTGAAAAAAACCCCAAAACATCTGTTTCAGAGGGTGTTTTACAGTTTGTTTGACATGCTCAGGTCTTAAGGGTTCACAGTTGTTTCGTCTAACGACATTTGCATGGTAACCCTACACAAATAAATGAGTTTCATCACTGAAAATTACCTTTTTCCAGTCGTCAGCAGATCATGATTTATATTTTTTGGCCCATGCTAAATGTTTTATTTTCATTTTCGCATTCAAATATTGTTTTTTCGTTTTTCTTCTTGCCTTCCGGCCAACTTCCAGAAGCCTACGGTGTACAGTTGAATCACTAACATCGCAACCACTAGCCAATAAATCTCTTTGAAGGTCGGTGCTTGTTGTTTTTTTTTTTGGGGGGGGGGGGGGATTCATTTTACTAATTCTGATTAAATATTTACCGGTTCGTGGAGTTGTTTTTCGTTTTCTTCTACATTTACCTCTCTTTTTTGGAGACGATCCAGATACATTGTATCGCGTAAGCAGTCTTGATACATTTGATTTGCCTACACCAACTGCAGAAGCGATATCTCTCACTGTCGTAGAAGTGTGATCCTTCAGAGCAATTATTTTTGCACGCTTCCTTGGGGAAATATCCATTTTTCAATGCACGAAAGCAACACGTACTCACAGAGAGCAAAAACTAACATCCACCTGTCGCACACGAAAGCTCACAACTGAAGCTGAAGTGCCTATTTCCTGTTTAAAACCGGTCAAACCACATTCTTACTATCAAGTGCTAACAGTCACACCACCCCACAGCTGATAAAACCGGTTTACGTGGGTTTCCGACATCAACTGGCGATCACATTACAATTCTGAGAATAAAATAGCTTGTCCCAATTAATTTGCACGGTATGTAGGACATTAATTTTTTACGCAGCGCAATTTCATGGCTCTAAAAGTGAATGTGCCCAAATGTCCTAAACTCTGGTGAATGAAATTCTAAATCTAAAGCACGCTGGAAGGACTTGAAAAAAAAAAGGCTCATGATAAAAAGCTGTGGAAAAGACTTAAGAAGACCTTCATCCAGCTGTGGATTGATAAACGTTGATTATTTTGGTAATTATCTCATTTGCTACAACAACAAAGAACAAAGTTTCATTTCGTATTTTTCATTGTAAGGGTGACATAACATTCAATTTAGATTTTTTCTGGAAACACTTAAGTACTGGGTATTATTGTAAGGACATATTTCAACTGTATAATATTCAGCGCTCAAATAACGTTTACAATATTGTTCTGCTGTGTTATTAATTTTTCCATTCAAGAGAATCACGCTTATATTGTGGATATTATAGGCACTCAGCTACAAAAAGCTATATCGCGGCAATTGTTAATTTATTAATTTTTTTCTGCCAGTGAAATAGATTTTGGGATATGATTTATTTGCGCAGTGGAATTTGTTTGTAGCTAGCACTGGTACGACGAATCACGGATACGGTGAATTAAACGCGAAATTGTAAGTTTTTAAATGAAAAAAATATTTCAGGGTTATCGAGAGAATTCATCCTCTACGTTAGGAAAAGAAGAAAGGAATAAATTAAAAAACAAGATGAGGTTTCGGTGCCGAGATCTTTATGGCCATTAATTGAGAAAGACCTGCACTAGAGGCAATGTTCCCCCTAAGCTGCGCAGCAACTTAACTCCCGCCGTGCAGCTGAAGTATCTTCCGCGCATTAAGCATTTTAGATTAAAATTCCCAAATCCCAAATTAATTTTCATAAATTGAAAATCAATTACCTGCAAAAACGTTAATAAAAAAATAAAATTCGGGCTCTCAAAAGCCAAAGCAACACTTTTTTTAAATGCCGTTCGCCTCCTAATTTCGTCTCATTGTCCTCTTCATTCTCAAAGGCTTCTTGCAAAGTAGCCTCGCGCTGGTTGGTTGGTTGGTTGGTTGTTGGATTTTATTGGCGCAAGGGCCAGGTTTGGCCAAAGAGCGCCAGACCAAGAACTATCAGCCACAGATTTTTAAAAAACGTGGAAAATGATTAAGAGCAGACAGGCTTGGTAAAAGTTGAAAAAGAGTATGATGAAAGCTGTGAAGACAAGGTAGTTAATTAGGTTAATATAAAAATTTATTAATTGACTATTATAATTATAATTTTTTTTTTTTTTTTTTTAAACAGAACTACACAAAGGATGAGTCACTCTCCTCCCCCCACACTCCCCTGCAATGCTGGCAGAGGGCGGGGACGAACTGTCACTCTCTTCTCCCCCATGTTCCTCTGCAATGTTGTTTGAGGCTGGGGACGAACTGTCACTCTCCTCCCCTATGTTCCTCTATAATGTTGGTTGAGGGTGGGGACCTCGCTGAGGCCGAGACAGTTGGATGGACACTGCACACCTTTGCGGATTGAGGGCCGGGTCGTCCGCACGTGCAGGCTTTCTGCTTTAAACTGGAAGAGAGGGTCGGCTGCAAAAGAGAAGGCCCAGAATCAGGTAGGCGAAAAATCGCGAGCTCGGGGAAAAACACCTGTGTCGCTTGGTCAGCTGTAGATCGCTTGGCAAGCGCTGCGAGAGCTACAGGGCGCGGAACAAAGGGCTGCACGGGTTGTGGCTGAGACTGAACAACTGCGGCAAAAGTACGCTGTCGGTTGTTGGGAATACCCAACTTGGCCTTGGCAGCAGGGTACGAGAGGCCCTCCAGGGTCTTGAGGCGCTGGATCGCCTTCTCGTCGTTCCACTTCGAACAGGACCTGGCATAAGCAGCGTGGGAGTCACCACAGTTTACACAGCAGGGCTCTGAAGTGCATCCAGTCCCTTCGTGGTCGCGGGAACCACAATTGGCGCACCTCGCAACACTGTTACAGGACCGCTGGGAATGTCCATACCTCTGGCACTTAAAACAGCGTAGAGGATTTGGTATATAAGGACGAACTGCACATAACAAGTAACCAGCCTTGATTTCAGTAGGTACCTTCGGGCTGTTAAAAGTCAAAATAACATTTCGTGATTTGATCAGCGCGCCATCGCGCCTGAAAGTCATGCGTCTGGCAGCTATGACACCCTGATCAGCAAGTTCACACACAAGTTCATCTTCATCGCAGACCAACAAGTCGGGCTCAGAAATGACTCCCTTGGAGGTGTTGAGATACGGATGTGCCGTCACTTGAACTGGAATATCCACAAGTCTGGTCAACTGCAGAAGAGATTTGCTCTGAGAGAGTGCAAGTTTCCACAAGCAGGTCTCCAGAGCGTAGCTTCTTCACTGACTTCAAAGAGCCAGCAACACCCGCAAGTGCCTTCGAGATGAAAAAGGAGACTTTGAGGAAAGTTTCAACATCTGGTCAGTAGAAGAAATGACGAGAAAAGTAGCTTGAGGTATCGAATCTGCAAGTGTAATGCGACGTTTCTGAGCTGACGGCTCAACACCTGGATCTAAAGATACGTCGCGGTGATGTCGTTTTTCAACGAAAGTTCTCTTCAGTGTGTTATGTGTGGGAGGTGGTTGAGGCAAATTTGGCGCCTGATCAATCACCATATCCTTTTGCTTTTTAAATTTTGAGGAGGGTTTATGTTTCCTCATGGGAGTAAGAAAGAATTCATCTGCAACGTACTCCGCCCACAATCAGAGCCCAACAGGGGAGAACTGGAGGTCCGCAAGCCAAACATATGACGCAAGACACAGTTCTAGAGCTTAGTTGCAAATATAGTCCGTTGGCTGTGATCACACGCACTCGGCGGACACTTCGGCCTCCGGGTACCGTCATGCCAACACCTTTGGCATGATCCCACAGCCCCCGGGCTCACCCTGCCGTGCAATACGACAAAAAGCCGCTAAAGCCCTGCACACAACTTGGTACAAGACTTCTGACCAGAGGTGGGTTAGGCTCTAGCCTCCCGTTTACAGCGAAGCCGGGGTCGAAGAGGAGTGTTGGTACACAGGAGGCACTTAACCGGTCTCCTGCGACCTCAGCCGCCAGACATCCCATTTCCGCCTCACGGGTCTCCGCACGCGGCAAACATGCAGGTAGGTCTAGCACCCAAACCAGCTAAAAGGAAAAAAAAAGAAATCCAAGAAGACAAATCCTGGCAGGGAACCTTAAACGGAATCTCAGCAACCTACGAACTGAGCGGTTAATATAAATCAGGTAGTGGTGGAGGGTAACAAAACCACAAGACCGGGGTGTTAGTACATAACGTGGTAGAGATTAGGTAGAGAACACAACACGGGCAACTAGCCAGTGGAGAAAATAAATAAAAACGAAAAAGCGAGACACAAGACCAGCTCGGGATCGTGGGGCCGCGACTCCCCAACAGCTGGATGAACAGCCGTCCCTGCAAAC
This sequence comes from Macrothele yani, assembly GCA_039090855.1. Taxonomy (NCBI): domain Eukaryota; kingdom Metazoa; phylum Arthropoda; class Arachnida; order Araneae; family Macrothelidae; genus Macrothele; species Macrothele yani. The sequence continues at coordinate 156,839,021 of CM077011.1, forward strand.
ACCAACAGCACCAAAATAAAAAAAAACAAGCTGTGGCATGACATCAGATGTTGACCAGTCACAAGGTCAGCTTCGGGCCGTGGGGGCGCCGCTCCCCAAATAACTGGAAAACCAGTTATCCCCGTGCGGGGCTTGGTAGGTTGAGAAGACGAAGGAGAGTCGTTTGCAACTATCATTTTCTCAGGTGACTTAAATTTGGAGCGTTTGTTTTTGGGTTTACCCATGGAAAAAAAGAAGGAAGATTCGTCTGCAGACTACTCCACCCACCACCGAGCCCTACAAGGGAGAACTGGAGGTCCGCAAGCCAAGAAAATGACGCTAGACACAGTTCTGGAGCTTATACGTTGCAGATATAGTCCGTTGGCTGTGATCACACGCACTCGGCGGACACTTCGGCCTCCTGGTACCGTCATGCCAACGCCTTTGGCATGATCCCACAGCCCCCGGGCTCACCCTGCCGTGCCATACGACAAAAAAGCCGCTAAAGCCCAGTACACAACTTGGTACAAGACTTCTGGTTGGTTGGTTGGTTGTTGGATTTTATTGGCGCAAGGGCCAGGTTTGGCCAAAGAGCGCCAGACAAAGAACGATCAGCCACAGATTTTTAAAAACGTGGAAAATGATGAAGATCAGACAGGCTTGGTAAAAGTTGAAAAAGAGTATGAAGAAAGCAGTGAAGAAAAGGTAGTTAATGAAGTTTATTAAAAGTAACATATTTACTAATGGAAAAGGACGAACCGTCACTCTCCTCCCCCCACACTCCTCTGCAATGCTGGCAGAGGGCGGGGACGAACTGTCACTCACCTCCCCCCCATGTTCCTCTGCAATGCTGGTAGAGGCTGGGGACGAACTCAAGACTTCTGACTAGAGGTGGGTTAGTCTCTAGCCTCCCGTTTACAGTGAAGCCGGGGTCGAAGAGGAGTGTTGGTACACAGGAGGCACTTAACCGGGCTCCTGCGACCTCAGCCCCCAGACATCCCATTTCCGCCTCACGGGTCTCCGCACGCGGCAAACATGCAGGTAGGTCTAGCACCCAAACCAGCGAAAAGGAAAAAAGAAATCCAAAGAAGACAAATCCTGGCAGGGAACCTAATCGGAATCTCAGCAACCTACGAACTGAGCGGTTAATATAAATCAGTTAGTGGTGGAGGGTAACAAAACCACAAGACCGGGGTGTTAGTACATAACGTGGTACCGATTAGGTAGAGAATACAACACGGGCAACTAGCCAGTGGAGAAAATAAGGAAAAACGAAAAAGCGAGACACAAGACCAGCTCGGGATCGTGGGGCCGCGACTCCCCAACAGCTGGATGAACAGCCCTAAATGCAAACACCAAAATAAAAAACAAGCGGTGGCATGACATAAGATGTTGACCAGTCACAAGGTCAGCTCGGGCCGTGGGGGCGCCGCTCCCAAATAACTGGAAAACCAGTTATCCCCGTGCAGGGGCCTCGCGCTGGCAGAGAGTGAACGCGAGAATGCAGATTAGTGATTTTCCCACGCCGAGAAAGAGGCAGATATTGAGTCTTTTCTAAAAACAACACATCAGCGCCAGCCTCATAAATGGTAAACAGTATTTTCTGAGTACTCTAAGATGTTGGAGTCCTAAATTCCCACTGCCGAGTCTTCGGTTTGGGGGGGGGGGTGAAATTGAGAGGCGATTTATTCCTTGAAAGGACTGTCAGATCAGAACGATTTTGCACATGTTCTATTTGAACTAATTATGTTGCATTTAGTTGTTATTTTGTTTCTTATTCTCCTTGGTATTTTGATATGCAAAGAAACTGTGTATTATTCATAAACATGCTTTTCCTAATTTCCAGTGTTTTTATTCCAGTATATTAATTTTCGAATTCGGATGCATGGCGGGCTTTAATCGAGTAAAAAACGCAAATATCTCCGTCGTTTGGATCAAAAGAAGTACCAAAATCACCACTCCTTCGTAATTTCCCCGAAGGAATCGATTGGTACAATGCTCGAATTTCTATCTTCTTTAGTTTTTCTGTTACGTGCAACGGGAGAGCCTTTTTCAAAACGTAAAAAGCAATGTAGTAGGTCGCAATTGTTTTTCGTTTTCAAAGATAGTCTAACAAATAAAGAAAAAAAAACCCTTGGACTTTCGCGTGCGCGCTGAGAAAATAATTTTTTAATATGGTGCACAGCTCTTATAGCGCGGCGAATAGCGTCGTGCAGCCAGCCAAACGGCAGCGGGAGTCGATGTTGTCCTTCGGACGGGCGGATCAAGATACCATTCATTGCACGTGTTGGTCAGATCGCACGATCATTTGATGTGATGCTTGAAGGAGGAAGGATAATGAATTAATGTTATGTTTAAAGGCATTTTAAATAATATAACTGTAAAATATTACTAAAGGGCCATTTCACGCCAAATCGTCAGATGCTATCCACCACATTCTTAGCCATTCGACGACGAGGAAAACTTTAAACCATTTTCTCCGTACAGCTTATCAGTACACAGTACTAAATGCTTACAAATTATGCAATTGACGTTGAATACCGTTTTTGGAATATTGATTAATGATATCTACAGCTCTCGCAATATCCGACAGAATTTTTAAACAGAAAATAGATCTATTTCAGGAATTAATAAATTGTCTAGTTGTCCACACCTGCCGTAAGAGAAAATGATCAAGGAATGACAGCTTGAGAAATAAAGTAATCTAGGATATATACATCGGTACCTGTTCTTGCGAGGTAGAGGAGATATATACTGCGTTTTATTCTACGTCAGATACCTAACGATCACAGATGACGTTAGCAAGGCTCAGCGTCGGATTAGAAAAAAATTATCGATTATTTTCTGGTAGATCTGGTATTTAAATGAATAAGTATATCTCACAGTTGTCATCTTGCCTGGTTTTTATTAGCACGTCTTTTGTAAAACGAGATCGTGCTTCTGTTATCGGTTTGTCCGTCCGTCCGTCTGTACCCACGGTATCTCTGCAACTATTAGTCCGATTTGAAAAATTCTTTTTGCATTCGGAGGCTTAAAATATGCGAATGATGATCCTTCATTTCGTTTTTTTCTTTTTTACGATGCACAATTTTGCCGCCAGGGGGCGTGAATGCAGATGATGTCGAATTCAAAATTACGTTTTAATCCACATATTTATTTGCTTCTAAACATCCGATTGAAAAAATTATTTTATCTTTCGATTCCATTTATATCGATTAGTGTTTTAGATACAGTTTCATTTTCAAACTACGCATAGATTTTCCGCTAGGGGGCGTAAAAGTAAATTACATTTTTTCCGATAACTCTTCTTCTAAAACTCCGTTTTGAAAAATCTTTTTTTCAGCGGATACATCTCTTAATGGAAAATCTTTTGCATATAATTTCGAATTTTTTGGTAAAGAATACTTTGGCCACTAGGGGGCGTAAGTGTTAATTTTTGCTTCTGATGTATTTGCCATAAAATCTGAGCTTCTAAAATATCGATTGAAAAAATTCTTTCGTGGACTGATGACACTCACATCCATAAACCTTTTCGTAATATTTTCTTCTTAAAATATCCCACAGTTTCTCCGCCAGGGGGCGTAGATGTATATCTCATTTTTTGTCAATATCTCTACTTCTAGGAGTCCGATTTGAAAAATTCTTTCACTGTTGGATAGTGTTTTCCGTGTGGCATGTTTTTCATATAATTTCAAAATTTTCAAGTAATTCATAGACTTTTCGCTAGAGGGCGTAAAGGTAAATTGCGTTTCGCCCTATATCTCTGCTTCTAAATCTCCAATTTGAAAAATTCTTTCTGCACCGGATACAGCTCCTGATGGCAAATCGTTTGCACATAATTTCTAATTTTTGTAAAAAATTGTTTGGCCACCAGGAGGCGTAAATCTTAATTTCCGCTTCTGATGTATTTGCAGCAAAATATGAGCTTCTAAATTCTCGATTAAAAAAAACGTCGTCGGCAAACCTTTTAGGAACATTTTCTTCTTAAAATAGTGCATGGTTTCTACACCAGGGGCGTAGATGTATATCTCATTTTTGTCAATATCTCTACTTCTAGCGGTTCGATTTGAAAAATTCCTTTTTTGTTGGATAGTGTTTCCTGTATGACATGTGATTCATATAATTTCAAAACTTTCAAGTAATTCATAGACTTTCCGCTAGGGGCGTAAGGCTAAAGTGCGTTTCTCCCTATATCTCTGCTCCTAAATCTCCGATTTGAAAAATTCTTTCTGCACAGAATACAGCTCCTGATGGGAAATCGTTTGCACATAATTTCTAATTTTTGTAAAAAAAAAAAAAAAAAAAAAAAAATGGTTTGGCCACCAGGGGGCGTAAACCTTAATTTCCGCTTCTGATGTGTTTGCAGCAAAATATGAGCTTCTAAATTCCCGATTGAAAAAAACGTCGTCGGCAAACCTTTTAGGAACATTTTCTTCTTAAAATAGTGCATGGTTTCTACGCCAGGGGCGTAGATGTATATCTCATTTTTGTCAATATCTCTACTTCTAGCGGTTCGATTTGAAAAATTCCTTTTTTGTTGGATAGTGTTTCCTGTATGACATGTGCTTCATATAATTTCAAAACTTTCAAGTAATTCATAGACTTTCCGCTAGGGGCGTAAGGCTAAAGTGCGTTTCTCCCTATATCTCTGCTCCTAAATCTCCGATTTGAAAAATTCTTTCTGCACAGGATACAGCTCCTGATGGGAAATCGTTTGCACATAATTTCTAATTTTTGTAAAAAAAAAAAAAAAAAAATGGTTTGGCCACCAGGGGGCGTAAACCTTAATTTCCGCTTCTGATGTGTTTGCAGCAAAATATGAGCTTCTAAATTCTCGATTGAAAAAAACGTCGTCGGCAAACCTTTTAGGAACATTTTCTTCTTAAAATAGTGCATGGTTTCTACGCCAGGAGGCGTAGATGTATATCTTATTTTTGTTAATATCTCTACTTCTAGCGGTTCGATTTAAAAAATTCCTTTTTTGTTGGATAGTGTTTCCTGTATGACATGTGCTTCATATAATTTTAAAAATTTCAAGTAATTCATAGACTTTCCGCTAGGGGCGTAAGGCTAAAGTGCGTTTCTCCCTATATCTCTGCTTCTAAATCTTCGATTTGAAAAATTCTTTCTGCACAGGATACAGCTCCTGATGGGAAATCGTTTGCACATAATTTCTAACTTTTGTAAAAAAAATGGTTTGGCCACCAGGGGCGTAAACCTTAATTTCCGCTTCTGATGTATTTGCAGCAAAATATGAGCTTCTAAATTCTCGATTGAAAAAAACGTCGTTTGTAGACTGAACTACTCGTGTCGACAAATCTTTTAGAAATATTTTCTTCTTAAAATAGTGCATGGTTTCTGCGTCAGGGGGCGTAGACGTATATCTTATTTTTGTCAATATTTCGACTTCTTGGAGTCCGATTCAAAAAATTCCTTCCTTGTTGGATAGTGTTTCTACTGTGACATGTTTTCCCTAATAATTCAAAATTTTCAAGTAATTCGTAGACTTTTCGCTAGGGGGCGTAAAGGTAAATTGCATTTCCCACTATTTCTCTGCTTCTAAACCTCCGATTTGAAAAATTCCTTCTGCACCGGATACAGCTTGTGATGGGAAATCCTTTGCACATAATTTCTAATTTTTGTAAAAATGGTATGGCCACCAGGTGGCGTAAGTATTAATTTCCACTTCTGATGTATTTGCAGCAAAATATGAGCTTCTAAAATCTCGATTGAAAAAAAAGTTTTTTCTTGACCGATGCTACTCATGTCGACAAACCTTTTAGGAACACTTTCTTCTTGAAATAATGCATGCTTTCTACGCCAGGGGCGTAGATGTATATCTTATTTTTGTCAATATCTCTACTTCTAAAAGTCCAATTTGAAGAATTCCTTCGTTGTTGGATAGTGTTTCCGATGCGAAATGTTTTTCCTATAAATTAAAAATTTTCACGTAAATCATTTAAGACTTTCCGCTAGGGCGCATAAAGGTAAATTGCGTTTTCTGCTCCTAAAACTCCGCTTTGAAAAATTCCCCTGTATCGCATACAAGAGCTGATGGAAATTATTTTTCACATAATTTCTAATGTTTTGTAAAGAATGGTTTGTCCACCAGGGGTCATAAGTGTTAATTTCTGCTTCTGGTGTATTTGTAGCAAAATCTGGGCTCCTGAAAACTCGACTAAATTTTTTTTTCTTGGACCGATACCGTAGCTCATGTGGATAAACCTTTTGAGAATACTTTCTTCCTAAAATAATGCACGTTTTCCCACCAGGGAACGTAAAGTCACATCTTATTTTTGTCGATAACTCTGCTTCTAAGAGTTCGTAAGCTCAAGATTCCGTTTACACCAATATCTGAGGGATTAAAGACCCGATTGAAAAACTTCTTTCTTCCGTCAAATACTATTGTTTTCCATACTGGTTCCATAGCCTTTGAATAGCTTTGATAAATTTAATTTGCGTTAGAACGGATTCAAAAGATGTGCTTATTACACCCGAAAATTCGGTGTCATCTTTCTTGTTTATTTGTTATTTCAGTTGCTTATTTTAAAGATTACGCGTCAGGTGGGAGCTCACGAAACTCTCAAGAGCTCATATGAAACAAAACGCACCACAGCACTACAGCAGTTTCACAAACGCACCACAGCAGTTCGTAGTATCGCCCCAAAATAGGAAAACACAGTTTGACGGTTACACTGAACAAAAAATTTTATGCCTCCTAATCACATCCCGGTGTTAGAGTGGTTGCAATTGGATGTATTTCCGTTATTATTATTTTTTATTAATCATGACAATAAATTCAGAAATAATGGGAAACATTAACAGACCTCGAACGTATGAGTACGTTTTCGTTAATGTAATACCCAACGTATAGCAAATATTGATTACCAATATATGTAAAACAAGTATGGAACTCGTGTTACTATTTAGCGATCGTTATTTGTCCGCTGATACACAAAGACGCTGAAAAACTAGGCAGCAACTTTCAGATCGCAAGAAAATAAAAGAGATTTGAGAAAATACACTGCGGAGCTTCACTTGGGGTAACGGCTAAAGCTGCTGTTTGCCAGAGGTCGTAAATTAGGATATGAGAGGTTCGAGGTCTCATCCGGTCTATAAAAGAGAGAGAGAGCGAGAGAAACTAGAAGCAAGCATGTCGGACATAGCACGGATAAAAAGAGTGAATCGTCTCCAAGAAAAATAAACAGTTCTACATCTGTGGCGAACAGAAAGCGTTATACCATAATGGCAAATAAATTAACAAACGCAGGGCAGTGGCGACGCTAGCCGCCCAGAACTGGGTTGGCCATTAAGAGGAGGGTGGGGGGGGGGGAGGAGGGGTGTAAACATGATGGGAAAGGAGGCACACATTTTGAAGTGCTCGGCAGGAATTCTGGTAAAAAAATTCCGTTCATGTGCACTTTACTCGACGTTGATAATGTTACCCCTAGTTAAAAAAAGTTTTCAAGTGAATACTGTACGTAGTATTTATTCAACGTATGTAGTATGGGAACCATGGATACGAATCTCTATGGCAAGTTACTATTTAGTCGCAATTTTAGCTTACTTAGGTCTTTCTCTCTCTTTCTCTCTCTCTCTCTTTCATAAGGCTATGAATTACAGTTTGTAACCTGACAAGGAATATCTCTTTCTCTCTGATCGTTTTAAACTATAATTCTAAAAATGGCGTGTTTCTGCTGCTCTCTTAGAAATTCGTTCAGAGGACTGCCCCCCCCTCCATTTCCCTACCATAACTACAAAAACTAACAGCCATGTGGATTTAAGAGGCTGCAATTCATAAACTTCCAAAAGCCGAAAGTTTAGAACTGATTGGTTTACATCAGTGACACGAACATTAAATTTTCTCGCGGGTCTAATTTAGTTTCCACGCTACAGAAAAAGTATCATATTACCTTCACAGAAAATAATCGGAGATTTTGCGTGCGCATATAAAATCCTTCTAACACTTTTTTGTCAACATCATTTTTCATGGGCTGTAAGCAGTCGCCCGTCCCTAATTTTGGGCTACTGGTTCCAGGGAAGGGAGAGAATCAGCGCCGTAAGATAAACACAACATCCATGCCTCACCCATATTCGAATCCGGACCCATCTTGGACGAATGATCAGAAGCCATCGCTTAGACCGATTCAAAATATAATAGTGTTTTAATGACAAAACGAAAGTATGATTGCATAATTGAAGATGTAAAGCGAATAAAAGTTTCCAAGAAGAAAGAATCATCTCGAGATTATCGAATAATTCAAAGGTATGATGTGTTGACTGTACAAGGCTGTGAAAAACTCATTGAGCCGTTGTCATATGCGCGAGAAAGTGTGAAAAAGTTTGTCCATGCCGAAAAATTGTTTGACATATTGTATTCTACTCATTTGTCAATTGGCCACGGTGGAAGAGACAGAATGATCAAGCAATTAAATACACTTTATAAAAACATAACCCAAGCCCATATAAAAATGTTTTTGGATTTATGCGAACCTTGTCAACAAAAACAAAAAAGTGCGAAAAAGGGATTGTTGTAAAACCGATTATTTCATCGCATTTCAACAGCAGATGCCAGGTGGATCTCATCGATTACCAATCTCAAGCAGATGGAAAGTTTAAGTTTCTTCTCGTATACCAAGACCACTTAACAAAATTTGTTGTATTGAAGCCGCTCACATCAAAACGGGCGGATGAAGTAGCCTATAACTTGCTTGATATTTTCCTCCTTTTTGGCGCTCCCAAGTATTTTGCATTCTGATAACGGACGCGAATTTTGTAATAAAATCTTAGAAAGTGTAACACAGTTGTGGCCAGAAATCAAATTAGCCAAAGTCAAGGAAGTGTAGAACGAGCGAATCAAGACATTGAAAACATGCTCACTACTTGGATGGCTGATAACCAAACTAACAAGTGGAGTGAGGGCGTACAATTTGTACAATTCATGAAGAATCGTGCCTATCATTCTGCAATTAAAAGAAGTCCATACGAAGCCATGTTCGGTTGTCCCGCAAAAGTGGGATTATCTTCTTCTATTATACCATGTAACGTATACTCTATATTCACTTTCCTTTTGATTTTACTATCTCTGGTTATTTTATTTTACTATGTAAATTATCTTCTTACTGAACGAAATATTATTTCACCCGCTGAATGAGATCTGGCAATGAGTGTAAGTCATGACGTGGTGGTAGCTAGTATATAGGCGCGTTCATCGAGACTTAGGGAGAGCTTTTGTTGTTGTTATGAGAGAGCGTTGTTGTTTACGGAGAGCGTTGTTGTTATGAGGAGAGATTCTTCATTATTGTAAAACAAGTTGTGTGTGTGCTTTAGTTGACCAAGAGTCTTAGAATAAAGAAGTTACCGTAAGTTAGTCTTTCTCAATTCATAGTTTTTGTCAGACCTCTGTCTGGCTGTTAGGTTTATAACATTTATTTATTACTATAAATAACCAGCGTTAAGACTTTGTTTACGTTCGTAATTAACTAGTAACAACACCCTTTTGAATTCACTATTTTGAAGCTTAGTACAAGTATATCATTAGCTAGCTGGTAGGAAGAGAATCATTCATATTAATTAGCTTAGCGGAAAGAAAATAAAGCTACTTCGTTATAATGGCGCCCGAAGTATCCGGATGACCCGGCCGCTCAAAATCTCGCATTGGTGTGATGTTATTTCCACACCGCGAGACAGGAAAAATCAGAGAATTCCTTCTCCAGCGCTTCGAAAAATAAAAATGTGTGATGTTGCATTCCACACAGCAGATTGACTGGGAGTTCTCAAGTGCACGTTCTACAGTGGATGGCTACCTTCAACGATTCATGGTCACGGCTGACCCGTGGGCCATGCCCCCGGCCCTCTTTCGGGGGGGGAGATGTGACGTACCTGCCAGCAGGACGCACGCGACATAAAGGCAGATAGGAATCAGAACAAATGTCTGCGTAGCTCAGTTGGTAGAGCGACTTGTTCCGGAATAAGCGGCCTCGGGTTCGAATCCCGGTGTAGACCGAAAATGACGGAGAAATTTACTTCGTTATAACCACAAAGTGTATTACATTCGATAAATACTAAAGAAGACCTTGAAAAATTAGAAGATTCCCAAGAGACTGTGATAATGGGATCACAGTCAAATCTTACTCAAGAGGACATTCCGTTATCCCCTGCTTCTACAGAATCACCTATAGAAATACAAGAATTTATCGATAGCAATCTTAAACTGCCTTCTACACCGTTGATTGAGGATATAGTTATGAAGAATATTCAGTTACCCTGCACCTCCAAGGAATCACCTCTGCATGTTGAAGAAGTCATCACTGAGTTACCCTCAACTTCAGCAGAATCGCCATCATAGTTTCGTACAGAGCTTGTAAAGAGGACTATACAAGACATAGTCTGTATTGTTTGCTCAAAAGCAACATCAGGTGCTCACAAGTGTAAATCGTGTGATATGTTTGTTCACGTAATTTGTGGTGAAATAGATCCTAAAGAGAAAGGGTAATGTAAGAATGTATTGTGCAACATCTGTAAAAAGAATATGGATCAGAAAATACAGCGTGATGAAGCCAAGAAAGGTTTAGAAAAGCAAGCAAAGAAAATGTTAGCAGTTTCTAATGCAAAGCACCCAAATGTCGATGAAGGTGTCACTGTGAGAATCAAAGTACCCGAAGTAGACAGAGCAAAAAGTGATGCCCGCTCGATTTTAGCTGTGGTTCTTAGTTAAAACAGAGGATGGCTTTTATAAACTTGGTACTAAAACGGGTATTTTAAAACAATTTTATGCAAAATATGAATTCAGTGTTTGCAAAGAGAGATTTTTAACGAAAGAAGATGTTCCTGCTGTAGAAATATCTTTACGTCAAACAGCAATAAAACAATCCCTTGGTACTGGGCAGGGTTTCAGGAAATGTGACTACAAATCTAAATGTACCACAAATAGGTGTGCTTGTCGCAAAAACCAATTGCCATGTAATTCAAAGTGTCACCAATCTTTAGATTGCACTAATAAGTAAGAATAATTTTATCATATGTTTTGCAAATTCATTTCCTTAATTATAATAATATTTTAAACCGTTTGATTCTTTCTATTATAGTTTTTTAATTGATTGATGATTGATTCTATCAACTAATTTGTTGATTGTTTGATTGTATTAACTTGATTCTTTATATATCGAAAAATAAATAAATAACATTATGTTAATTTAAGCGTGCAGAAACGTTGCTGTTGTTCCAGCAAAGATCTTATTTTCACTTTAACGAGTGCCTAGTAGGTAATTTGCAGATTACCTAGGTAATTTGAGCAATGAAACAATTTTCGGCGCTTTAACGGATCACCATAGTTAATCTGCACATTACCTAGATAATCTGTAGAATAACTGATTTCTGCAGTTTAGCGGTAACATATACATACTCGCCAGAACAAAAAAAAAAAAAAGCTGATTAAAAAAAAAAAAAACAAGATGATCCCCAAAATTAGCCAAGGAAATTTTTCCGTTGAAAAGAGCAGGAGAAATGCCTTAAAATCGTTGGTCTCTCGTCTAGAGCGAAAGCATTGGCTCTAGACGTGAGACTAACGATTTTAAGGCATTTCTCCTGCTCTCCCCCCCCATAACTTTGGTTTTGCATGACACAAAATGCGGGAAAATATAGCGGACACTGTAAAAACTTTAGATGTTAAATTTTATGATAATCGCCAAATTCGTTATCGGAAAAAAAAAATGCGTTTCGTGGAAGCTCATTAGCTCAACTTTCTGTTGTCTGATTTGATTAAATACAATCAAAATCAGACATGGAAATTTTTCACAGCGTTGTGAGACATCGAAATATGAACATCGTTCATGAACTAATCATGCTTTCTTAAAATATAGAATTTTTTTCCTTCAAAACGTGAGTTCAACAATACATGCGTCCGCGCGGTGATGGATGGGATCGCTTCTTGCGTGCGGGAGGAATGCCGTTCTTCTTCCGGTACCAAGTCTCCGCACCGCCGCGCCGTGGCCGGGACACGCCGACTTCGCTTTCACCGTGGCAATAATACACTGGTCCATGCACCATGTTTAAAAATTATTTTCTCGACGTTCAGGCAAAAGCCCAAGGTTGTTGTTTTTTTCTTCATTTGATAGATTAAACCTTTCTTTGCAAATAATGACAACTGCAGCTTTCTAAGCGGTGTACTACATTGCTTTTTTAAGCATTGAAGAAAGGCTCTCTCATTGCTCATAACTAAAAAACTAAATCAGATAGAAACACGTGCATTGCACTAATCGATTCCTTGGTAAAAATTAAGAAAGAATGATGATTTATGTATTTCTTTTTATTCTAAATATCGGAGATATGCAGAATATGTCCGCCATGCACCAAAATTCAAAAAAATTATATCTTCTAATCCATCGGAAATAAAAAAATTGAAACTTTCAGGGTTTTTATAATTTGGGAGTAGCTACCCATTAAAAAAAATCGTAAGAATCGATCGGAGATGTGTTGGTGGAAAATTAATTCAAAATCTGACGATTTCGCGTGGAATGATTACCCGGATACAGAAAACACTTCGATAAAAGGAAATGTCATCAAAATTTTCTGAGCAAAATTTTCAACAGTAAAAGGGCCAAGTAATGGGTTTACAAAAGCAAAAAAAAGAATGAAATTATGGACTAACTGCCAGTTAAATGAAATAACATTTAGAGTTTTCCAAATGTTGCTTTACTTTCACTGCAGCTGGCTAGTAGCAGACCCTAGTAACAACACTTAAGTTCTGCGTTCCAGTTTGTATGCTCTTCGTCAGCATGAGAAGCAGACGAGTCAGCCATTGATAAGTCATCGTTGTTGTTCTTAGAAGTCTTTAAACGTTGACGCAGAAGCGGGCACCGTTCGTACTAATAAGGTAAATAAAACAGACTCACCATCTGATCCAAAAGTATGCGAACTGTTTGGGGTGAGTCACAAAGATTTCTTGCACTTGTGGTGTGTGATCGATAACAGATAACGCATTGTATGCAGGACTGATACAGCCCTCTGAATTATTTACGGTGGCTGTTACTTAGCAACACTTATTTTTAGCCATACTACACAGAGGTAGCTTGGATAATTTTCCTTGGTCTCAGAAATAGCATTAAAAAATCCAGATTTCTATATGGTTAATCAAACTAAAAAATATATGGTTACAACAGAAAATTTTAAATTGCAGAAAAAAAAATGAATTCCAAATATCGATCCAATTTCTGATCGCGGACAACGAAAAAGGACGGCCGCCTCGGTGGCTCAGTGGTCGGAGCGACGGCCCGGGTTCGAATCCCGATGAGGCATTGATGCTGTGCTTGTCTTACGACACTGGCTCTCTCCCTTCCCTGGAGTCAGTGGCCCTAAATTAGGGATGGACGACTGCTTATAGCCCATTGAAGAGATCAAATCATATGTAGAGGATTTTAGGAGGGAGTGTCTGACCCCAGGTCTTAAACAACCCTTAGAAATAGGAAGCTAAGATATTTGGGCTAGAGTGCCCGATAGGAAAGATACATGGAAGCGATTTAGAAGGGGGGGGGGAGAAGACGCCCTAGTGACTGCCGGGGTCCCATCCTCAGTATTTGTCTTTTGCTTGTAGGACTTCCGTCCACAGTGAGTAGAGTTTAGGTCCCAGCCACCTACAGCGAGGTCGCCTTTTGGGCAGGGCACAGAAACGGAAGGAATGAGAGCAAGTCTAGCGACTTTGACAGAACAGTTTTGTAGTGAGATTAGAGTACAGTAGATGGCGCCACCGTACAAGTACGATGTTGCACATAGAGGGGTGAGAGGATTTCAGTGGGGGGGGGGGGGCATAAAAAGGATACCCATTCGACCCGTGGGTCCAGCCTGGGGGCCGTCACTTAACGTGCTCGTCCGATGCACGGCGATATTCAGCGATTGTTAGTAAATCACACCATCTCTGAAAGATCAGCCCAGGATCGAACCTGAGGACCTTGCATTGATAGCCTGACTCGCTAACCACTAAGCCATCCGCGGCAACGTGCCCATCCGACGCACGGCGGATATTTAGTGGATCGAGCATTCGTACCTGCCTGCGATCGAACCTGAGGTCTTCTCCATGGCAGTCACGAACGTTGGCCACTAGGCAACCCGCGGCCAGTTTCCCAAGGAAGTGAGCTTAATGCATTTTCTTTGGCCTTATGTACATGGATCCAAGACAGAGGCGTACTTCAAGCCCCCGCAATCCCTGCATTGCGCGTGGAAGGGGGAGGGGCTTACGGCTCAATAGAGACTATATTCAGCAAAAATATTTTGCAAAATCTTTTGCGAAAACTTCTTATGAAACTGGTTAAAGAAATAGCCAGAGTTTTTTTCGACAGCTTTGAAAGAAGTATTAAAAAGAAACGTGGTTTTGGGTTGTGGTTTTTTGCGGTTTGAATTTATAAAAACTGGATGTTGGAAAAGCAGTTATTCCAGATGACCTAAGGCCCTCACAGTCCTAGCAATAGGTCCTATATATGTAAATTAACAAGAGAATGTGAAAAAAATATCAGCAAATGAAGATAAGGTGTTATGTGTTACAGTTGTTCGCACGTAACTAGGCGTGCTTCAGAATATAATGAACGGAAAGGTGTCTTCGCGGGAACGAAGAAGCATATACGAGAGCCATTTTTTATTTGTAACAAAATCAAGAGAATTTTTTTTTACTATGTGCAAACATTGTGGCGTTACAGCGGCCGCGCTGCCGATCGCATTCTTCGCAATTTGCGAAAAAGACATCGTTTTCGCGATGGAAGAAAAGTTTTAGCGATTACCTTTTTGTACATTATAATACATTACCATAACACATTATATACATTGGCGAAAAAAATTAGAATTTGGCGAATAAGTTGGCGAAAACTTTAAAACAACCAGCACAACCCCTGGGTTAAACATTTATTTTTATATTCAAGACTAAATTATTTCAGCAGTTTTACTTTTCTTTTTCGTGCCACAATTCTTAATTATTACATATTTATTTGCTTACTTATGTTCTGTATTTTTGTATAAATCGGAAAAGGTCATTAAACAAGTCATGTATTTTGTAGGGGTGATCGTGAGGCATTTAAAAGAGGCTGCCTTAGTTAGGCCTACTAACTTTTGGCGTAAAACAACTTTATTACGTATAAAACTATAGGGCATTCATTTTAATTACAACTTGCACTTTGTGTTACACGTAAGAAAGTGCAATAATTTTGGGTTTACGAAAAAACCTGTAGCTTCCAAAGAATTATTAAAACTCCCATAAAGCGTACTTGTTAATATGGAATTTAAAGTTTTAAGTAATTGAAAACTAATAGGTTTTCGCAAAAGAGGCACGAAATTTTTTTTACGGGAAATTCCCGAGTTTTCCCGGGATACACTACTGGTCCAAGATCAAGGCTGGTTGTACTCCCGCTGTAGCTCGGAAATCCGAGGTTTGGGCACATTCTGAAACCGGAAATTCGAATTTTTAAGTTTTGGCAAAAATTTGGAAATCATACTCAGTCATGCCATTTTTGAAAAATGCTACAAAATGGTAATTAATTGAAAGTGCATTTTCAGTTCTGTTTGTATGGGAAATACCGTGTTTAATTAAAAACAACGCATTTCCGCGAGGAATTTAGCTGCGCTTCTTTTCTTCTTAGAGAACAGAAAAATTTAAGAGTAATTGTTGTTGTCTCCACAATATCTAAAATTTCAAATCTAATTAGTGTAAGAGATTCATCCAGTGGCCCAAATACTCTCGACTGCCAACCGTGAGTATTTGGGCCACTGGGTGAATCTCTTACACTAATTAGATTTGAAATTTTAGATATTGTGGAGACAACAACAATGACTCTGGCTGTGATGTAGAGCTAAATGAAAAAGTACAGGAACGCGCGGTGCCTTTACATCTTCAATACCTTTCCCTTCTTACCCTCCCCCATTCCGTCTCTCCCCATTTTACTTTCGAATATTTATAGTGTAAAAAAGTATAGTCAGGGGTCGTGCTGCCATTCGCATTCTTCGCAATTGGCGGGAAAAAAATCGTTTTGGCGATGGATTAAAAGTTTTGGCGAAAACATTGCCGATTACCTTTTTTTGTAATGATATTGCCTTTTTTTAATAATATTTTGTTACTTAATTGTAAAGAATATACAGTATATTGAAATCTGTCAGTTAGGTAATTACTAAATGAAGTATATGCAATCAATACCCCTCACACCCGCATTATATAATTTAGTTAAAAGAAATTGATGATTGAGAGTGTCAAACGCTTTAGTCAAATCAATCAAGACAGCAAGTGTAATATTTTTTTATTCAAATTTTTTTAATTATTTGATTCGGTTGATTTATTGGGTTGAAAGCCAAACTGATTTTTATTGATGTTATTAAATTTTTGTAAGTATGAGATTAATCTCGTATAGATTAATTTTTCTAAGATTTTTCTTAGATTTTAAATGATCGTGTATGCAACAATAGGGAGAACTGGGTTCCGTATGCAAAAATACTAGCATCTTAACCGAATGTTTATACCGTAGACATAGCCACACCGGTGGGCGCATAGTCTGAGGCGCCGTCTTCTGAATATTCGTCTGCGTTGGGCCTGGGTTTCGCGGCATGGTTAGTGTTTGCCTAATGCCGATGGCAAAGGATTTTCCTGGAACCAGTGTCCCGAAATAGACAGGTGACTGCTTATAGCCCTACAAGTTGCTCGTAGTGGTCGTTAAAAAGCAGGAAAAAAAAGTAAAATAAAAGTACTTGCAGAGATGAGACTATAGAGTCGGAACACGCAGTGGGGAATCATAGGGGTTCTAGCGGGTGCGGCTCGTGAGAAACAGGTGAAGTATTACAAAATGAGAATCAATGAAAACAAAATGTATCTATATAAGTCTTCTTCTTAGTCTGTTGGCACCCATTGCAGGGAATATTCCAATTTTTATGGGTGCTGTATTCTCAAATAGCCAAATCTTTGCACTTGCATTTTCATAGATGTTATTAATAATATTATTGTATGCATCTTCAAAACCGCAGGATTTCAAAGCCTTTATAACTTCTAATGGTTTCACCGAATCAAAGGCCTTTTCATAATCGATAAAAGCCATACATAACGTAAGCTCATATTCTCTCGCTCTTTCAATTAGTTCTCTCAGTACGTGGATATGATCTATAATGCTGTAGCCACACCTGAATCCAGCTTGTTCTTCGGTTGAGCCATGTCCAGTGTCACCTTCGAGCAGTGTGAAAGAACTTTAGTGAAGATTTTATAAACCATTGATAGGAGGCTGATAGGTCTGTAGTTCTTGAGATCCTTAATGTCAGCTTTTTTATGTAGCAGGATCATTGTAGCATTCCTCCAATCCTCAGGAATCTTCCCTTCATTAAGGCATCGAGTAAAAACTTGGGCAAGTACTGTTTCAATTTCTCCACTTGCTTCTTGTATGATGTCTACGGTAATTCCATTTTCTCCTGAAGCTTTTCCCCTTTTCATGTTCTTGATTGCATGTGCAACTTCTGCTGGGAGGACTGGAAGAACTCTGGTACTGGTACCTTTCGTTCTGGAGTACAAGTATCATCCCTTTCATATAGTTTTGGGTAGAAATCTCTCACTCTTGTCAAAATTTCGCCTATATTTCTTGTTAGAGAACTATCTTCTTTTCCGAAAGCCATAATCTGTTTTCTTCCCTTACTCAAATGTCCCTTTGCTCCCTTCAGGCTTTGGTTGCTTTCAATTGCTTTCCTCACTAGTTCGCAGTTGAATTTCCTTACGTCTTCAGTGATACTTTTTCGTACTGTCTTGCATAGCTCTATATATTCCACTTTGGAAGTCACATCTTCTTTAGTTGTCCTCATCTCTCTTCTTTTTTGCATCAACATTTTGGTTTTTCCTGATAATTTGTTCACATCCAACTTGTTCTTAGACCCAGCTAATCTTGTTACTTTTCTGTTAACTTCAGAGATGTCCACTTCTTCTTATGTTAGACCTTCTAGAGCAGAGAATCTGTTCCTCAGTTCCAATTTGAAGGTATTATGGTGTTTTTAAGGTTGGTTATGTCAATAGATTTTGTTTGTCTTATGAGCTTGCCACGTTCAAGTTTAGTGTTGAGGTGCATCTTACATCTCACCAATCTATGGTCACTACCTGTGTTGAACTTGTTTAGCACACTGCAGTCTTCTATGACGAATTTTTTGTTACACATAATAAAATCAATTTCACTTGTCGTCCAATTTGGATGCCTCCACGTCCATTTCCTTTGCGGCTTTTTCTTGAAAAAGGAGTTCATGGTGAAAAACCCTTCTGCCTCTGCAAACTGTACGAGAGAATTTCCACGCTTGTTTCTATTGCCATGACAGAATTTACCTACTGAAGTTTCATTCTGTTGCTGCTGCCCTATTTTTGCATTGAAATCTCCCATAATTATCTTCAAGTGCTGCTTACCTTTATTATTTAGATCACGAATTTCCTCATAAAATTCTTCAATTTCTTCTTCAGCATGACTTGTGGTGGGTGCATAAGTTTGAATAATCTGAGCCTGGTATCTTCTCGAGAGTTGGATAACGAGTCGTGCAGCTCTGTCAGAGGAACTTTCAACTTCTACAACTTGATCCTTCAGTTTCTTGTTTATTATAAATCCAACACCACTAGTTCTGCCAGTATCTGTCCCACGATAGTAGAAGAGATGTCCGCTTTTCAGCTCAATGAGATCTCCTTTTCTCCTTACCTCACTTAGTCCGACGATGTCCCACTTGATCCTTTGTAGTTCCTCTTCCAATTCAAGAAGTCTTGAATCAGAAGATAGGGAGCGTCCATTGTAAGTAGCCAAGGTCAGCATGAAATGGCAGTTTAGTCCGGTCCTCCGGTGATTCTTAGCACCCCGTGCCTTCATGTCGCACTGGCCGCTGCCTTGGCCAGTTACATTCCAGCTGCCGGAGACTGAAGGACAAGTTGTGGAATCATTTTGGAGGGGTTTGGCTGATGGTTAAACCTGGAGATAACAGATGCGTACGTTTATCTTGGACAGCAGATATCAAGTGATGGTCACATTGATGAAGAAATTAATTGGCTTATTAAACTTGCCTGGAGAGCTTTTGGAAAAAACAGTATAATTTTCAAGAGCAATATGCCATTATGTTGTCTTCAAAGAAAATTGTTTGATCAATGCATCTTTCCAGTGCTTACATATGGTATAAAGGTGTGGACCTTAACTAAAAGAGACATACAAAGGCTGCAGACATATCAAAGAAGCATGGAGAGGTGTATGCTTGGTGTAATCAGGAGAGATAAGAAGAGGAACTCGTGGATCAGAAAAATAACAAGAGTGGAAGACATCATGATCAGAGTAAAATCCCAGAAATGGCAATGGACTGGACATACTGCCAGAAGGACAGACCATCGATGGACAGTCGAAATTTTAGATTGGACTCCAAGGGACAGGAAAAGACCCAGAAGAAGACCACATGGAAGATGGGTGTATGAAATTTGAAAATATGCGGGAGTAACATGGATTAGACTGGCACAAGACAGACCGTTTTGGAAGAGGCGTGGAGAGACCTTCATCCAGCAGTGGAATGATAATGTTTGACAGTGATGATGATGATGATAATAATTATAAATAACACCCTAAACAGACCTACAACCCCGACCTCTACTTCCCCAAAATTCTACACAAAACTTAAAATTTCAAAAATGACAAAACTCCCTACTTTTCAAACCTGAAATACAAAAGTGCAAATAAAACCATTAATCACATTCACATGCATCAACTAAAACACTCAAGCAACCCAAACCAATCTTCAGGGAAAAGCATCTGTGTCACTTGAGAAAATATTAGTTCTGAATTATTTATGGTCTATCTGACAAATTTGGAATACCAGTACACACTTTTTTTGTATGGTTATCACTGGTTACTAAAAGACTTTTTGAATTTATAGATGAACTGTATAAAAAGCACACTTTATGAAAGGTTGGAAGAGAATTAAAGAAGAAATACAGGATTTGAAGGAACTATTTATCATTACACCTATTGATAATGATCAAATAATTTTGGATTTATATGTAAAATTTGTATTACAACTTGATGAATAAAGAATTCAGTAATGAAGCTGTATATGAAATTAATAAAAGTGTAAATATTGCTATTATTCAAAAAAGAATACTTACTTCAAACTACTTGGAATTAGGGAGTTAAAGATACCATTTCCCTGTATATTTATGACACCTAAGTTTCACAAAACCCCTGTAGGCTTTAGATTCATTGCATGTTGTTCAAATAGTTGTAATAAAAAAGTTGGAAAGGTGTTTCAAAAGCATCTACAAATTATTTATGATCAAATTAAGGATTCTACTTGGATTATATCAAACAATAAAAATATTATACAGTTTATAAACAGAAATCCAAAATTTAAGGGTACAATAAATATTTATGATTTTTGTAATCTTTTCACTTCAATTAACCAAAAGAACTTGTATGAAGTGCTGCAGGGGTACTATATTAAATATGGTCATTTATTGAATATTGAAGAAAAATATTGGACATTAATATGTAATTTTTGTATTTATCAAAATTACATATTTGATCAAAAGAGATTGAAGTCACAAAAAAGAGGTATACCTATGGGAACTAGTTATTCAAGCTTATTAGCAAATTCATACCTTCACTATTATGAACAGAATTTCAACATTGAAGAGATTCGTAACTTCAGGTATGTTGATGACTTGATTTGGTTTAATGCAAGCGGGAGAGATTGGGAGATGAAACAACTCTACCCACTTGATCTTTAGTTGGAAAAAAGTAATAATATACTTTCCGTCACCTTCTTGGATTTGGAGATCACAAGTGACTAAGGGCAGTTAAATATTGGTGTTTACGATAAAAGAAGGGATTACGATTTTGGACCTACGTTTTTAAGTTCATGGACTTCTAGAATTCCAAGATCGATACATCGCAATATTATTATTTCACAGTTCCTCAGAATTGTACGTATCTGTAATAATAAAAAATCTATTACTAAGCATTTAAAATTTTTATTTTCAATATTGTTAAAAAATCAATATCCTCTAAAGTTTTTTAAAAATCATTTTGATAATCTGCTGTCTTTTCAAAATCATGAAACTAATTTCAAAATTCGTTTTTGTAACATACTACCTTCTAAGCTTTGAAATAACCATTCTTAGGACCACAATAAAAAGATGCTTACTCCGAGTAGTCCCGGAGAAATTTAACACTATACATTCTTTACATCCAAAGATTAATTTTTGATCGATTTGTTTTCAGAACGCATCAACAGATTGGTCTTATATTATAGAATTTACGGAAGTACCATTAAAATTTTTTAACCGTAAACCATCAGTTTGTTTATAAATCACTTGGGATGATGAATTTGATTATTATTTTGTACTTGCTATTTCATATCTTTTGGGAATTAAGGTATTTGATTTGTTATTGGCTTTGCATTTATGAGTTCAGGTAGGGAAAGCAGTGTGCAACAAAATTTAGTTTTGTGTTACTACATTTTGAAAATATAATTTGGCAAATGAGAAATTAATAAAGCACACTCATGAAACCTGAACTCTTATATTAAGATTGGTCTGGGTTGCTGGAGTGTTTTAGTTGATACATGTGAATAATGGTTCTATTTGTACTTTTGTATTTTAGGTTTAAAAAGTAGGGAGTTTTGCCATTTTTGAAATTTTAAGTTTTGTGTTGAATTTTGGGGAAGTAGAGGTCGGGGTTGTCGGTCTGTTTAGGGTGTATTTTTGATTATTATATTATCTTCTTCTAGTGTAGGCAGCTGCAAAGCGCAGCACTGAAATGGATAGTGTATACATATGAATATAATTGTTTTTTCATTTATTTCATAATTATATATACACTGGTGTGCAAAATTTAAGGACGAAGAGGAGAAATTAGCATAACAGCGGAACGAGCTGGCAGAACGGACCGAAAGATCCCTCAGGAGATAAACTAGGTCCGGTACAGTAGGGCATGCGCATATATGCAGCATGATGGGGGGGGGGAGTGTCGGAATTGTATAAAGCACACGGGTGGTGTACGCTCAGCAATTCGTTGAAAGCTATTGCATGGCGTACATCGGTTTGAACGACGTAGAGTTGCTGCTACCGTGTGATATGGCCAACAGGCAATCCGGTAGACGACATCTGGATGACTTTACCCGAGGTCGCTTCATTGGGAAGTTGGAAGAAGGTCGAAGTGTTACTAGTGTGGCCGAGGAGTTCGGGATCGCTCACAGCATCGTTTCACGAGCTTGGAGAGCATTTCAAACGACAGGAACTGCTATCCGAGAGTTTAGCAGTGGTCGTCCACGAGCAACCACGGCGGCGGACGACCGGTATATTGTCCTACAGGCGAGAAGAGACAGACGGCAGACAGCGGGAGAAATCGCAAGGCACATGCAACAGACAACTGGACGTCCGTTATCGCGTTTTACGGTGGCCAGGAGGCTGCACAAAGGTGGCCTATTTGCACGACGACCAGTACGGTGTGTGCCATTAACGCCTGCTCACCGGAGACGGCGGTTTCTGTGGTGCCAGGAACACAAGAACTGGATACATCAGCAATGGGGTCGAGTTCTCTTTACGGATGAAAGCCAATTTAGTCTGACAAGCGATTCTGGACGTATACACATCTGGAGTGAGCAGAGAACACGCAATCACACCTCCAACATCATCGAAAGGGACCGGTTTGGAGGTGGCGGAGTTCTCGTTTGGGGCGGTATCATGCTTGGTAGCCGTACTGACCTCCACATCTTCCAAGGACGTTCAGTCACTGGTGCCCGCTATTGTACCGGGGTTCTCCTGCTTCACGTGTGTCTGTTTAGAGGTGCTGTGGGTCCTGAGTTCCTCTTCATGGACAAAAACGCTACACCTCATCGTACAGTGGCTGTCGCAGAGCTGTTGGAGAGTGAAGATATTCAACGCATGGATTGGCTCGAAGGTCCCCGGGCCTAAATCCAATCGAACACGTGTGGGGCCTTCTTGGGAGACGCTTGGCAGCACGTCACCAGCCGCCAGCAACGATTCCGCTGCTGCGATTGGCGCTACAAGAGGAATGGGGCGCGATGCCACAACAGCTCCTTGACAACCTCGTCCTCAGCATGGACAGACGTTGTAAATCCTGCAACGCAGTCAGGGGTGATCATATCCCCTACTAAAGACTGAATTTTTCTTGGCAGCCGCCTGTCACATGGACGTTTCTGTCTTCTGTCCAGTTGTGCTCGAAGCTACCTTTTCAATAAAGTGCCTTTGTATCCTTTGGATTCCTTGTTCGGACGGTTTTGCTCACTTGTCCCATATTCTTACATCTTGGGGATCTTATGGTATGATTTGAGTCGATGTGGAGCACTTCTGCACGACGTTACATTCGAAAAACCGTCTCGTCCTTAATTTTTGCACGCCAGTGCATATATAGGGAGAATGGGCTTCAACGAACAACCACCCGTTAAGGGAACCAATAATCGAGGAAACGAGAGGAAGCGGAAAATCTCTGTAAAATTACCTTTTTAATGATGTGCGTAAAGTTTACTTGCATGTTTTCTAGATTCTAACATTCATTAAACATTTTGGAGAGTGTTTCTTGAATGTTTTCAATATCCTTGTATTCCTTCTGTGATTTTTAAATACGTTTTGGATGTCTAAGAGTCTCTGGCGACCGACGTTCAGAGTTATCACGGCCCAACGGAATCCCGGAAACCTCCTGAAATTTTAGTTTTCTTTCCAGAACTTGGAAAGTGCTCAATTTTTCGTATTTTTGCGTCAAGTCCTGGAGCAGCACCAGAATGAATTAAAAAAAAAAACAAAAAAAAAACCCTACTTTTTTTAGTCTTTTTGGGGTTTGAAGACGACCATGGACAGCTTCCAGTGTGTGTATGTGCTTACTTTGTTCACCAAGAGTTCTCATTGGAACATACATTGTCTGTGATTTTGAGGTAAACTGAAAAAAAAATATTGGAGTCATTTAGTGTTTCCGACAAAATTTCTTTAATTTATGAACGATTTTTTAAGCAAAAATTCGCTTTTTTATAAATTTAAACTATTATTTTGCTGTTCTGACAATTTGTTTTTTACCAAGTGTGTAATGCAATTTTATTCATTACTACTGAAAATCGCTGAAAACTGTGGATTTTTGTAGTGTTTACTACTGAAAATTTCCAATGATGGTTGGAGTCTCTGCAGATGACGATTACACTGTTGTTGCTCCTAGATGTTTCTACGTCACATTAACGCCACTTACAGTTGGTTGGTTACATTGCTCTGCCCTACTGTAACGTACTTACACCTATGAGTCATTACATTGTGTCCACCCACAGCCTAGAGAAATGAGCGCGCCTGGAGACCGTATGGTGGCGCAGGTGAAGTTCACAGAAGAGTATATATACAACCCGAGGACCGGCTTTCGGTTAGTAGAGTGTTCGGAGTCAGAATGGGAAAAGCTGTTGATTTATCGGAGTTTGATAAAGGACAAATTGCGATGGCATGGAGCCTCGGAAACGGCGCGGCTTGTGGGTTGTTCATGTGCCGCTGTAGTAAGTACGTATCAAAAGTGGTGCACATATGGCCAAACGAACGAATCGTCGTCCGCAGCTACAACAGTGGTGATCAGGGCAATGTGTCACAGCGCACACTGTTCATCGCAGCCTTCTGCGCATGTGCCTTCGTAGTTGAAGACTCGGCCGGGTCCCCATGCTCACTGCCCATCATCGCCAACAACGTGTGAAATGGGCCCAAGATCATCGAGATTGGACCGTGGATGACTCGAAAAAGTGGCCTGTTCTGACGAATCAAGTTTTCTGGTGCATCACATAGACGGCCGAGCGCGGATACGCCGATTACCAACGGAGGCTGTGGCACCTGGATGCACTGTTGGGCGGAAACAGGCAGGCGGCGGCGGTGTTGTGTTGTGGGCGATGTTTTTTTGGGGGACGCTTGAAGCCCTGTTAACCCAGTAGCACAATCTCTGACAGCCATCAGGTATCTGAACGTCGTTGCGGACCAAGTTAACCCACTCATGGCAACTGTGTTCCCTGCTGGTGATGGCCATTACGAACAGGATAATGCACCATGCCACACTGCCAGAATCGTCAAGGAGTGATTGCAGGAACATGCTGGTGACTTTCTGTTAATGTCCTGGCCTCTAAATTCACCTGACATGAACCCAATCGAAAATTTATGGTTCGCGCTAAATCACCACCCCGAAATGTACGAGAACTGGAGGATCTGCTATTGACATTATGGTACCAGATACCCCAGAATACCTATCGCCACCTCATCGAATCAATGACTCGCCGAGTGGCCGCTGTTTTGCTGGCTAAACGGGGTTCTACGGCTTATTAGGTAGATGGCTATAATGTAATAGCTCATCGGTATGCGTCTGGTTACAGTAGGGCAGAAAATTCCCAAACTGATTTGGTGCTAAGATAGCATCCTATGACTGTGCCACAATGAACGTCACTGTGCTCGGGTCATTCTACTGTTCATGCTTGTCTGTCATGTTTTCCAGGTCACATGTGTCGTTTTATATCTCTATAGGCCAAAGCTGCGACATGTGGGCAAATCCACTACTGAAAAGGGGTGTCTGGATACTTTTGATCATACAATTTATCAGAGGGAAGGTAGGTAGCCTTACGCCAGCCAACATTACTGAGAAATCTTTAACTCCCTATGTTTTGCTGTCATGAACGATTAATATTCGTCAACTAAGATAGCATCCTATGACTGTGCCACAATGAACGTCACTGAGCTCGGGTCATTCTACTATTCATGCTTGTCTGTCATGTTTTCCAGGTCACAGTCATCCTGTCTATGAGTCATAGGATGATGGTCACAGTCATCCTATGACTGTGCCACAATGAACGCCACTGAGCTCGGTTCATTCTACTGTTAATGCTTGTATGTCATGTTTTCCAGGTCACATGCGTCTTTTTATACCTCTATGGACCAAAGCTGCGACATGTGGGCAAATCCACTACTCAAAAGGGGTGCCTGGATACTTTTGATCATACAGGTTATCAGAGGGAAGGTAGGTAGCCTTACGCCAGCCAACATTACTGAGAAATCTTTAACTCCCTATGTTTTGCTGTCATGAACGATTAATATTCGTCAACTTTAGCAATCAATGGACCAAATTCAGTTTCAAGATGTGCCAAACCCAGTTTAATTTCAAAGAGAAGCATGTCAGATACAAGGTGATCGAAAAGTTCCCGAACCCTAATTGAACAATTTTTATTCGCATTATACAAATACATAAAGTTTACTTACAGCTATGATACATCTTCCATTGACTTTTGCAAGCAACTGATGTTGGCCTAAAAAAGGTGCTGGAAATGACCTCCGTGTTGCTAGAGGCAAATATCCACGCGGCGGAACATGTTTTTCGTAACGCGTTTCTGCATAAATGGCGTGATTTCCGCTATAGCCTGAATAATGTTTGTTTTCAAGGACTGCAAGTCATACGGGTTGTTTGCATAAACACGGCCCTTTAAATATCCCCACAAGGAAAAAAAAACAACATTATTCCGAAAAGTAAACATTGTTCAATAAGCCCTTGTTGTATCGGGTAAATTTACGATACCAACGGCAATACAGCAGGCGCTCATGCGTATCAGGTACCTTCAGTTCTTGGACAACTTTCACTTTGCATGCATGAAGCTGCAATCCTTTAGTCGCTTTCTGTACTGAGCCGTAAGAGAGTTTTACTTGCTGAGAGATAAGCGACGAAGCGATTTTGTAGGTGACTGTTGCAAACGTTTTTCAACATCGTTTATCACTTCTGGCGTTTCCGACTATTTCTAGGCATGTCGTCAACACTTCCAGTTTTCCGAAATCATACGAGTAAACTGTGTATCGTTGATTTACTTACCACAACATGCTGCGGAATTTTTTTCCTGAACTCTTTATACACTGTTTATAAAACTGCGTTTGCAAATAAGCTTCAAATAAACAAACTGTCTGCTCCCTCGTCCAACTCATGCCTCTGTGCAAATGGCGACGCTAAAGTAGGCAAACTGCGTAGCACACATGGAACCGGTTATTCATTTCTGGCACTCTGCGAATTTCCTTCAGACATTCGACAAGCGCAATATTTGAACTCGACGAGTTGCTGACTCGTGTTACCACATCAGTTGGTTGAACTTTTGCTTACAGCAAACGCAATAATTTTTTTAATTCAATGTTCGGGAACTTTACGGTCACTTTTGTAGTTGATAAACCGATAAACCTAAGGACAAGCAAATTTAATGAAATCTCTTGAACTCAGTATTTAAGTTACGCCGCTATGAACTCATATAAACAATTTATTATTGATTTAATCTGTGAAAGCTCATTTAAAATTGTTTAACAACTACTGAATTTTGGCTACCAGAATTTTTATTGCTTTTGTTTACTATAAAAAAAAAATTATGGTCGTTTTACAATTCCATATCAGTATTTTTTTTTCTTTTCCCTGTAGGTGATATTTTCTTCCATGAAAGCTGGGGCTATTGTTTTGTTTATCGACAACGCTGGTGGAGGATTCTACGAAAAAGTAACTCAGGCTGCTTCAGCTTGTGGTCTTGTGGCAAACTGGGCCCCACAAAGGTGTATGAAGTACGAAAAACTAATCTTCAAGAACTACTTGTTTGGGACATATAGTCTGTCATCAACAACAGTAGCAGTACAAATGTGGAAAAAGCCCTCGACGTCATCATCGGTGCCTTACTATTTACCATCAGGATTTTCAGAAAGTAGGAACAATGTCTTCCGAGTTCAACCAGTTCCAGTTTTTTCACCTAGCCAGACGCCTCACTCTTTTGCAACGACGGGATACTTTCTTAGAAGTACACCTGTGACAACTGGACGACCAGTAAGTGGGAGTCACACATTATATCGCAGTAGTGGCTCAATTATAAGAAGTGCGCCAATTGTTGGAGCAAGAAATGTGGTAAACCAGCCAAGCCAAAGGGTGACAGCCATTAAGACAGAGAAAGAACGCAATTCACGTTGCGCCATCTTGTAATTTTTTCAGTGTACCTATGACTCTATTTTCTGAACGAACTAAATATGTAAGAGACGTCCGGACATTACCTCTAATATTTTATGCAAAAGAGTATGTTTTGTACCTATCACTCATTAAAATTTTTCATACTTGCAAAACAGTGTATAATTTTTGAGGTCATGGTGAGTGGTATTAAAAACAAGCCTTACCTAGTTAATAATTTGTTTTTCATACTTTCACAGTGTGGCAATTAAATAATGAGACTAAAGTTTAAAAAAAAAATGGAAGAGCAGGAAAACTTATGTGAACATATTTTATTCAAAATATACACACAGTGTCATTTTCTTGTAGGACTTCGGTCCACAGTGAGTAGAGTTTAGGTCCCAGACACCTACAGCGAGATCGCCTTTTGGGCAGGACACAGAAACGGAAGGAATGAGAGCAAGTCTAGCGACTTTGACAGAACAGTTTGTAGTGAGATTAGAGTACAGTAGATGGCGCCACTGTACAAGTACGATATTGCACATAGAGGGGTGAGAGAATTTCATGGGGGGGGCATAGGAAAGGACACCCTTTTACCCAGTGGGTCCAGCCTGGGGGCCGTCACTGAACGTGCTCGTCCGATGCACGGCGGATATTCAGCGATTGTTAGTAAATCACACCATCTCCGAAAGATCAGCTCAGGCTTGAACCTGGGGGACCTTGCATCGATAGTCTGAATCACTAACCACTAAGCCATCCGCGGCTCCTTTTATTCAAAATACATTCCTCCTGCGTTTTAATACAAGAAGTGGCACGATCAGCCGACGAAAGGAAGGATTTGCAGACGTCACTTTTTGGTACGGAGTGAAAAGCTGATGTCACAGTTCTTTGTATGTCTTCAATGTAGAGACGTAACTAGGGCGGGGCTGTTGCTCCCCACCCTCCTTCTCGGTGATAGTTACTGGTTGCAATCTGATATAAACTGGAAGTGAAACTTTTGCACTAATTTCTGTGGCTGCGAACCACGACTGCCAGCTGATTCTGTCCGTTTGATGTGGTCCATACTCCGAAGAAGTTGGCAAAAGATGTACAAACAGTTACAAAGAAGCCACACGGTGGCAAACCTGGATAATTGGGGGGGGGTATGGTTGAGTACACGCACTTCCTTTCGTGCCAGAAATTGCGGTACTGTGGTTGCTCTGTGTGCGGGTGGGTGCGTTATCGTGCAGAAGAAACCATTGCTCGTTCTTGTACTCAGGTCTGACACAAACAATCCTCTTCCACAATCGTTCCAAAATGGATGTGTAAGCACTGCCAGTGACAGTTGTACTTTTGGCAATAAACTCGTGATGTACAATTTCTTTGCTGTCTTAACAGCACAGAAGCATTGTCTTGATTTCGGATTTCTGTAACCTAATCTTTCCTTTGGGTGACTTTGGCAACTTCCACTGAGCACTTACTTTGTCTCAGGTTCATAACGAAAATACCATGTCTCGTCTCCTACCACAATGCTTTGGAGAAAATTTTGCGTCGTTTCTGCAGTATCCGGGATGCCTTTTACGTACTCCACTCGCACATATTTCTGGTCTCTGATAAACAGTGTAAAAATTGCCGTGAATAGTCAATATATCACCCGGATTAAGACGGTTTACAGATCGTAAGTACGCCACCTAGCAGTCAACCATAAATTTTCGGTAGATTAACTTAATGTTCACGGTGTTTGAACTGCTACTGTATTTAATTTGACCTTAACAATTTGGCAAAGTTCTTCTTAAAGTAGTTATATACCTGTTTTATACGCTTTCCAACCGTAGGTTGAAGAAGCGTATATGCTCCAGCTTTGTCCGTCCGTCTGTCGTCACGATAACTCGCGTAAAAATGGTTCGATTTCGATTAAATTTTAGTATGTGGTAGGGGACCACCTGGGGACGAACCCTAGTGAAAATGGAAGAAATGGGGTCAAAGGTCACGGCATAGTAGCGGGATCCATTCCATAGCCCTTATGCGTCATTACTTGCGTAAATATGGTTCGATGTCGATGAAATTTTAGCATATTGTAGGGGACCACCTGGGAATGAACCCTATTGAAAATAGGTGAAGTGGAGTCAAAGGTAACGGCATAGGAACGGGATCCATTCCATTGCCCTTATGCGTAATAACTTACGTAAATATGGTTCGATGTCGATGAAATTTTAGTATATTGCAGGGGACCACCTGGGAATGAACCCTATTGAAAATGGGTGAAGTGGGTTCAAAGGTCAGGACATAGGAGTGGAATGCATTCCATTGGCTTTATGCGTCATAACGTGCGTAAAAATGGTTCGATTTCGATGAAATTTTATTATGTGGTAGGAGACCACCTGGGAACGACGATATTATGACGTCACAACTCGTGCTTGAGACGTAGGCGCGCAGTCACGCCATCTGTCTCATTACGTCACACATTGTGTGTGGATCCTATTAAAGTTTTATGACGTCACACTCTTGCGAGCAGACGGTCGCGATCACGCGTGACCGTCTGCACGATAACTCGCGTAAAAATCGTTCGATTTCGATGAACTTTTAGTATGTGGAAGGGGATCACCTGGGAAGGAACCCTATTAAAAGTGAACGAAATGGGGTCCATTCCACTGCTTTTATGCGTCATAACTAACGTAAAAAAGGTTCGATTTCGATTAAACTTTAGTATGTGGTAGGGGACGAACCCTATTGAAAATGGGCGAAATGGGGTCAAAGGTCAGGACATAGGAGCGGAATCACTTCCATCGCCATTATGCGTCATAACTTACGTAAAAATTCTTCGATTTGGAAGAAATGTTAGTATGTTGTAGGGGCCTGCCTGGGGACGAATCCTATTGAAAATGGGTGCAATGGGGTCAAAGCTTAGGACACAGGAACGGAATCTATTCCATAGCCCTTATACATCATAACTTACGTAAAAATGCTTCAATTGCGACAAAACTTTATCATGTTATTTCGGCGGTATACTGAACCGGTTCTGTTAAATATAATCTAAATGGGATCAAAGGTCAGGGCACAGGACCGAAATTTATTCCACAGCCGTTATCCTCATAACTTGAGTAATGATTTCTGGTATGTTGGAAAGCGTATTATAATCAATGCATTGCATGATTTTACTAACTTGTTTCATGTGCAATCAGTCAATTGGCAACACGTGACATTTTATTCCAAGTCATTTAGACATGTTAATGAACATTGGGGCATTAGACGTTTTTTTTTACATAAGACATGTTGATGAACATATGTATAATTATTTATTGACCATTAGACGTTTTTTTTTTACATAAGACATGTTGATGAACATATGTATAATTATTTATTGACCAATAGACGTTTTTATTTCCCGGTCATTAGACATGTTAAGCTAGGCTGACGACTCTAACTACACCGTTCAAATGCGGACTTCGCAGGGATTTGCGGAACTCTCTCGAAAAGATAGTAGTGAAGGCGTTGAGAGAGCAACCCTGCCAGTATCCGGTAGTCTTTTATCCGGACAGGATCGGTCCAGAGACCAGCAGAGATCCACCGTTTCCACGAGACCTACACTTCCCGCCCCGTTACCATAGCCCGAATGTGGGACGTGCTGATGGGCCGGGGCTCTAATTTTACTTCCGGTCGGGAGATTTATTCGCCAGCGCGAGTTTGTATGAAGCTAAAGCCCTTTATTAAATCCTGACTAAAATACAAAACACATATATGCAACTGGGGGTCCCGTGCTATGGGTAAACACTTTTATTTTCATGAACCCCCTCACAGAGATCAAAGAAATATTTACAAAATATTTACAGTGCAGCACTAGTGCCCGTGCTGCTGAGACGACAATAGGGCAAGTCGTCACTCCTCTGTCTTCTTCGTTACCCGTCTGTAAAGAACTCTTCCTGCCTCGCCACGAAGTCTTGGACCAACTCGATGAGTCCTTGACGATTAGACATGTTAATGAACATTACGGTATGTACCGTAAAATTACGGTTTATTGACTTGCCACTCAGCTGCCGGCGTATCTACCGTAATTTGACCCTGCAATTTTTTACAGTGAAGCATGCGGAACAAGACGAGCACAAATCCCCCCGCCCCACCCTGGCACTAAAATTTCACGAATCATCTCCTTATTAACACCGAGTTCACATTCCAGCATCCTCAAGGTTATCCTTTTGCGAACTTTCTCATTGAGTTCAGACGTGCGCACTGAAATCGGGCGTCTGGAGCTTTCGTCATTTTCCAAATCTTTCCGCCCATCCTTAAATCGTGCATACCATCGGAATATTTGTGCACGAGATAGGTAATTAGCCGCATACACAGCACGCGACAACTGAACTGTCTCAGATGCAGTTTTACCGGTTTTCAAAAAGGACCTGATATTTGCTCTTTGCTCCATGACAGAGCGGTGACAATGTTCTTCCACTGAATTACGTCATGCCCAGCTTGAATAATTATCTGAGCGATTCTCGGACAAACGTTGTTACCCCCGCATAGCTGATAAATGACTTTTCAAAAAACCATAGCTTTCTGACCCGTATGTTTTATTGGTATTTTTAAAAAAATCAGCCACATTACCTAATTCTCGCACTATGCACATTGAAAAAAGTCGCTCAGTAGCCCTTTCCGAATTTATCTTAGCCGTATGATTCCAATTGCTACTGGTGAAGTAACATTTTCAAAACTCCAAATAATAATAAATGAACTAATCATATGCATTTGACAAAAACGCTTAAATAGGCTTTGTTGGCTGCCCCGGTGCCGCAGTGATCTACGCGCTCGCTTATGACTATTTGACCGAGAAGGTATAATGAATAACCTTTATTTATTTTCCGCTAAGCTAATTATAATGGATAAACTCTTACTACCAGCTAGCTAATGATAATAATGAAGCTTTCCTACTGAGCTAAGTATAATGCTTCTGCTACTGAATGATATGCTTGTACTAAGCTTCAAATAGTGAATTCAAATGGTTGTTGTTACTAGTTA
The DNA here is from genome assembly GCA_039090855.1 of Macrothele yani. Classification (NCBI taxonomy): domain Eukaryota; kingdom Metazoa; phylum Arthropoda; class Arachnida; order Araneae; family Macrothelidae; genus Macrothele; species Macrothele yani. The sequence continues at coordinate 156,871,912 of CM077011.1, forward strand.
ATTAAGAACATGAATAAAGTCTCCTGCTAGTAGTGTAGTAATAGTATTGAACAAACTTATAACTGGTAGTAATGTTGTAGCAGTAATTAGAATGAATAAAGTCTTAACACTGGTTGTTAATAGTAATAAACTAATGGCATAAACCTAACAGCCAGACAGAGATCTGACAAAAACTATGAATTGAGAAAGACGTACTTACGACAAAGCTCTTTTATTATGTAACTCTTGATCATCCAACTCACACACACAACTCGTTTCACAATAATGAAGAATCAAACTAATCACATAGAACGAAGCTCTCAATACAACAATAACAACAAACTCTCTACTTCACAACAACAACGCTCCCCTAGTATAACAACAAACGCTCTCCCTAGTATAACAACAAACGCTCTCCCTAGTATAACAACAAACGCTCTCCTTGGCTATCGTTGAACGCGCCTATATATACTGGCTACCACCACGTCATGACTTACACTCATTGCCAGATCTCATTCAGCGGGTGAAATAACATCTCTTTCAGTAAGAAGATAATTTACATAGAAAAATAAAATAACCAGAGATAGTAAAATCAAAAGGAAAGTGAATATAGAGTATACGTTACAAAGGGTCTGGGTTCGAATCCCGCTGAGGCATGGATGTTGTGTTTGTCTTACCACACTAGCTCCTTCTATTCCTTGGAATCAGTGGCCCTAAATTAGGGACGGGCGACTGCTTATAAGAAGGCCTTGATTTCGTTGTTGTTTTTTTATATAGCAGTAGCAACACTTGCTAGTGGCCTTCTTCTTTACTAGCAAATTTATTAACATTATACAAAAATTAACATTATACATTATACAAAATTAACATTATACAAAAGAAACTGTAACATGTCCCTCCCCCCCCTCCATTAGTCAGTCATGACAAATTTTGATTTCAGCCCTGTAACTGTCACATTGTAATGCTGAAAAGATTTCAAATATTTAGATATAACTCACCTTTTAATGACCTGACAAATTAATTCTAACTTAATTCGACAGCAAATATTTAAAAAAACATTTTGTATTTAACTTTATTCACAAAATTCAAGAACACTATTCAAAACCTTAAATTATTTTTTTTATGGTTTACGAGTCTTTTCATCATTCCACTTTAAGGGGGAAAACTTGTCTTCGGACGGACCTTCAACCTCAATACTCATGACAGCATTCAATGCTTGTAAGTTAAACTGCCCCTCCAATCACCCTGGATATTACTCTTCATGAACATCAAACAAAGATCTTCGCTCTTTCCACGTTTATAAGTGAGTCACGGAAAAATTCTCATTGGCCGCCACCGGTAGTCGAACCCAGGGTCTTCCAGTTACGTGCCGGATATGCTTCCGCTACACCACAGCGGCCTCGAATTCCTCCAGACTCACACACGCTAACTGCCAAGCCAATTTGGCAGGTTGCTTCTTGGAGCCCCGCACAATGCTGGGGATTCACCAAAGATGGTAAGCAGCAACTGAACAAATAATTAGAAGGCGAATGAATAATTAATACAGACATTTGACATGGACCAGGAACATCAAAACAAAGATCTTCGCTCTTTCCACGTTTATAAGTGAGTCGCGGAAAAATTATCATTGGCCGCCACCAGGAAGATCTTAGTTTGATGTTCCTGGTCCACGTTCAATGTATGTATTAGCTCTTCATGAAACTTAGCTCAACCTCAGATGCAGATGTAGATAAGGGAAAATACTGGATATTTCTACTAGTGGCAGAATGTTTTTATAATGTTTGTACTTTTCAAGAAATATTTGTTTCCAGAAAGCAGTTGTTCCTTTTTGTATGTGTCTAAAGTATTACACACACGCAATGCAGTGGCTCTTTACAGTTCACATGAAAACATTCAAAATGTTTTCACTAGCAACTTTTGCTAGAACCGCTTTTTATCACTAACATAATGCATTTCCTTGCCAGCAATTTGCTACTAACTACCGGTCGAAATCAAGCCCTGCTTATAGCCCATTGAGATGTTCACAGTGGTCGTTAAACCTTCAATCAAAAAAAAAAAACAAAAAAATCTTTGCTGCATCATGTCCGTTGAAGATGAACTCACACAAACGGATTTTGATGGCATAGTAAGAAGCATTTTTTCAAAGAAGCGTAGAAAATTTTATTTTAAAGTATAGGTGGCTCATTTCGACTTGTAATTTTGAGTATATTTAATTAATTAAAATTAAATTTACATTTTGTTGCCACAATTTCGACATTATATTTTTCTTATTTGCTATTATTTTCGAAATCAAACCTGTATATTATACTCAAATGCTTGTGTAATGCGGCACGGTTGATTTAAGATCTTAATTCGGCACAGGTTCAATTGTAATGTTCTCACTCTTCTTTCGTGAAGACACGGGTACTAATGTGCAGAAGGCGGATTGCCACACTTTCTCCACATTACTACGTTTACCTTTGCAGTTTCCAGACCATAAGCCCCATATCTGTATTTCCGGAATTCCTTAAATTTATCGTCATCGTATTCTATGTACTGCTCTCCACAAACTTTTGTTACGCAACTCTGATTCAGCAGCTGTCAGCACAGGTTCCAGGATGTCTCGAGTACCGCTATCAATACACAGAAATCTAGCTCCCGGCTTCATCTGTTCAAACGCCATCTATCGGGGGAAAAGAAAAACGATCAATATGAAAGTAAAAGTACACCCTATATGTTCTGAAAAAGACGATTTTGAGTTGTATTTTTTATTGAACTTTTCCGTCTTTAAAAACGTTAACTGAAAGACATTGTTGTTTTGACCGGGGGGGAGTGTCTTAATGGGTGTTGCTTATTCATAACAGCACAAATATTGTGACTGCAAATAGGCTCATTTTTGTATATGTCGTTTGGAAGTAAAAGCGCGGGGTTCGAGCGGGTATATACACTAAAAAATTTCTGAAATTCGCGAGCCACTTTCTGGGATTTCTTTCGTAAATTTAACGAAGCACATTTCCGACACCACCTTTTCCGTGATATGACAGTAACTTGAATTTCACGGATTTTTCGTACTCCAGGAAAATTCTGAATTTTCAGAACCCTTTCCCCCAATTCGTTTCTTATATTGACGGTAAATTTTCTTTTTTAAGATGTGTTAACAAAAAAATCTGAATTTTTATAAACCTTTCCGCAATTCCTTTCGTATATTAACGGAAAAACTCCGTTCTCACATTTTTCGTATCCACATGACGAAAAATTTCCGGTAATAGGAGAGATTCACGAAAGTACTTGAGGTTTGATTAATTGTTAAGGTGGACGTCAAGTAATTTTGTATCCGATCTGTACACATTTTCTTCACAATTAATGCGTTCCCAAGGATGACAGTTTGAACAACGATTAAAATAGCTTCATTTTATAACTTGGAATACTTAATATTTTCTAAAACATAGCCATAATTATGCAATCCAACATTTGTTTGTCTACTGACGTCATCAAAGTACAAGTCGCGCCATCTTTTTTCTGGACAATTAATGCGTTCCCAAGGATGAAAATTTGAACATCGATTAAAATAGCTTCATATTATAATTTGGAATACTTAATATTTTCAAACCTAAATGCTTTTATTGTACATAATTTCGTTTACTACAAGATCTTTTAAAAGAAGACTTAAATAGTGAAGGCAGAACAACGATTCGAACGCAATTCGTATCCTGCCCAAGAAATACTGAGCTTCTAAGGCCGATGGGCTAAGTCCGAATTTCTTATCAAATACAACAATAGCGTAGCCCTAAACGCGCCCCCGTCCAACAACCACTATATGTAATAAACACGTGTGTAACAGTAATTTCCTGCTACACACTGAATGTACTAAATACAATACGGAAAATCTGTCAAAATACGGAAGTTAGAAAGAAAAACGGGAACTTTTAAGAATAGAAATCACGTTAAAAGACGGACACTTGCCGGCAACTTTGCTACATGTTACTTAAAAAAAAAAAAAATCCATAAATTCACATCACTTATTTTTTACTGTGTAAGTCTGAGCTTGTTTTACGCTTTTTAAAAGGCCGATATATCAGAACCAAATGGTGCCCCAAATTCTCTGCGCTCCTCCAAGGAGAAGTGATCACATTGCGGCCGGGTTTTACGAAAGCTACAGAAAAACAATTCATTTTTTTTTCCTCTCTCATTTCAGCAGTACAAGATCATAAACCTGTGAACAATGGTGTGCGCTTTCTTCTAGTTCTTTATTATCTACTGCATCACCCAAATCATTGTGGAGAAGGGCTGGACCCCCTCACACGCATATCATGCTACTGGGTAGGAATCAGTGTCACATCTCTCTTTTTTTAAGGTTCGTCGCCGTTATTATAGACCTTTTAGCAGGCAATCAGTCAGAATGGATTAGCGTCAATCGTCCACTTTGAATAACAAATCCGATGAAAGCAAGGCTTCCTGATGCGGAGGTTCACTCGGTTTAACCGCGTTCGGCCAATTTCTTAGACAATATTTTCGCTCGAGCAGATTTGAACCCATTTTGCTAACCCCAAGCAAATTCGTTCCAGTCTTGTGGTATCTGGTAGCCACACGTTTACGTGGTTGAACTACCGCAGATTGGATTTGCTGTTCCATCACAAACCACAGATGCTCGGTTGGATTGATGTCTGGGGGTTTTGTAGGCCACGGCAACACCTCGAAGTCTTCCTCATGTTTCTCAAATAATTTTTAAACAATCCTGGGCAGTATGCAGAGTTGAAAACGGTTCAGAAATTTCGCACCCGGACGTTCCATAACTGGACCCGACCCGAACAAATCTGCGTTGAACTACAAATTCGAAACTCGATTTATATACACACTATCTACCAACAAGTAATTGGACACCCCTGCAATCGACGATATCTGCGGTCCTGATACACGTCACGGCCGCCGCCGTTAAATATCGTGTGGGAAACAACGCAACCAGTCGCATGCAAGATGCCACGCAGTTCGGAGCTCTCTGATTTCGAAAAAAGTGTAATCGTCGGGTATCACAGAAATGGCCGATCCATACGTGACATATCCAGCGAGTTGAAGTACCCAAAATCGATAGTGGCCTACGTGATTGGCAAGTGGAAGATGAGAGGTGACTGTCGGAATGTGCCCCGACCCGGCAGAGCCACAAAACTGGGAATTAGAGACCGACGGGTGCTCGCCAGAGAAATTCGGAAGAACCGCACCAAATCGATGGGCCACATCCGCGAGGAGTTTCAACAGGCAACCGGGAGTGTTCTTTCGATGAATACCATCCGTAAGGAAGCCCATCTGCTCAGTTATCATGGACGTGCTGCCGCCCACGAGCCTTTGATCACCAAGTCCAATAGCGCTGCTCGGCTACGGCTAACGTGGTGTACAGAACGTCGACAGTGGACCGTTGAACAGTGGAAACAGGTTCTCTGGAGCGACGAATCAAGGTTCACCCTCTACCGTTCGGATGGCAGGGTCTGGGTTTGGCGTCTGTCTGGAGAACGCCTCCTGCCGGAATGTATTGTCCAACTCTGAAGTTCGGCGGCGGTGGAATTATGCTATGGGGGTGTTTCTCCTTGTATGACACGGGACCTTGGGTCGCAATTCCTGGTAGACTCAACGCCGAGACCTACTGCACCATTTTGGATGACCATGCGCTTCCAACGTTGTGGCAGTTTTACGGGATGGACCTACGTTACTTTCAGGATGACAATGCCACCTGTCATGTTGCGAGGCCTACCATGGCTTGGCATGGTGACAATGGAGTTAATCGAATGGACTGGCCTGCGCAGAGCCCGGACCTTAACCCTATCGAGCATCTCTGGGACGACTTGGAGCGTCGACTTAAGGGGTGCCCCCACCGTCTGAAATCGGTGAAGGAACTGACCTGTCTTCTCCAAGCAGAGTGGAATAAAATACCGCTAGCCGTCGTACAACGCCTGGTTGAGAGTATGCCCCGGAGGGTCGCAGCTGTAATCGCCGCTCGTGGAGGCTCCACCAACTATTGAAGGTGAATAAACTTCGTTTTCCTTTGCTATCACAGGTGTCCAATTACTTTTTGGTAGATAGTGTATATACACATATAAACGTAATATATATATTCATCCCAATAACTGCTTGGTATTTGATAACTGAAATCCTTTTTTAATAATAAAATTTGGTTACTGCTAAATTTTAGTGCAGTATTTTGCGTAATTCAGAAGTAATGGCTGACAATGACCGTGACCATGGAGTATATTACAAATAGGAATCATTATTTACGATTACACAAATGTATGTTTTTAAATGTGTTGAGATTGTTCATTCTTCCCACGCTTTGATGGAGGTGCGCATACTCTCATATGGTCCGTTAGATTTTTGGTTCCATAATGTTCCATTACACCGTCGACATCTTTCTTTGTAATTATACACTTTCCACATTTTGAGCAAAAAGCAAGACCAAACAGCACAGAATTATTTACCGGTTCCTTAATGAGACGAAACAATTTCCAGCATTCACTCTTCCCCTTGTGGTTTACAACAAGCGCGTATTTGTTGGCCTCGACAACTTTCTCAGTCTCCTTAATATTAAATCCACCCATATTAACAAATAAGGAGTTAATTTCGACATAACATGTCATGGGAACGGTATGTTAGCACATCAATGGAAAACCTCTGAATGATCAATGTAAAAGATGCGATGTGAAAAGTAACTCTTAGTCATATAGTGAACTTCGCACGGAGAGAGTGAATGAGCTGAGAAGCACGCGAATGGCGTTTGCCTGTACCTTGCCCAGGACAATCGCACTGTAAAAGAACGCAAAGGAAGTGTCTGTTTACGATTGTCGGTGTGTCGGACGTCGAGTCGGTCGGTAGAAATCTTTGTTGCTTTAAGAAAGAGACAATATTTTTGCATGGGAAATCATCATTCACTCCATGGGCACCAGTATCGACTACAGAATTCCACAACGCGCATTTTTCTTTTGAATATATTTTTCTCTTTTCAAAAATACACTGCTGGCCACCCAAAATGCAACACCAAAAACGACACGAGATAGCAAAGCCAGATTTACTGGACACATAACAACAGATACAAAGATGAAATGATTGAGCTTACAGGCCCGTGCGACTTGCGGAACACGCAGACGTCAATAGTTCGTGTGGCCCCCATGGCTGGCAATAACGGCCGCTACACGCCGCGGCATCGAACGAAAGAGGCTTTGGATGTGGGCTTGGGGTATGTCGGTCCAGGCTGTATCCAGACGTTACCACAGTTCATCAGGCGTAGCCGCGGGTGGTGCTTGCCGGGCCACTCGGTTGCCGATCAGCGACCAGACGTGTTCGATGGGCGACATATCGGGAGAACAGGCGGGCCACGGCAGCAATGACACCTGGTGGGCCGTGAAGAATTGTTGCACGATGCGTGCCACGTGCGGGCACGCATTGTCCTGTTGAAACGTGGCCGAAAACGTCGGAGATGTAGTGGTGGCTGTTGAGTGTACTGGCAATGTGTAACAGAGGGGTGCGGGTGTCATATCCAATTGCGCCCGAAATCATAACGCCAGGCGACGGACCAGTATGGCGATGCATAATGCAGGCGTCATACAGTCTCTCGCCGCGGTGCCGCCACACGCGGATCCGACCATCGTGGTGTTGCAGGGAGAAGCGGGATTCGTTGGAGAAGACAAAGTCGTGCCATTCCGTAGTCCAGGTGCGGCGTTCAACGGCCCACTACTGCCACACTCACCGGTGGTGTAACGTCAATGGTAATCGGAGCAATGGGTGCCGTGCGACAACTCCCCTCTCTTGCAGACGACGTCGAACGGTACGTGCTGACACAGGTTGTTGCGCAACACACCCTAATTCTTGCGCTAACGTTCGTGATGTGGCGGTGCGAGCCGTCAATGCCCGCCGCACAACATGCCAGTCCTCTCATTCCGTGGTGTGCCGCGGCTGCGGCAATCGCTCACGGCGGTCCGTCCGTCCCTCCTGCACCCACCGAATCCACACTCGCCTCACTGTGGCTGGATGTCGTCCCACACGGGCGCCGATGTCTCGGTACGATAAACCGCTGTCGCGATAAGCCACTATTCGGCCTCTGTCGATCTCCGAAACGTGCTGGAATGACTGCTGTATTCTGCGACGAGGCGCCAGGAAGCTTTCTACGCACAGGTCCGGCAGCACAACACACTTCCACTACTTACACCCCGCCTTCTGTGAACCCTTCTTATAGTGCTTCTCGGTGGCGTGCCGGGTGCACATGATTTCCATATGCCCTGCAGTGCTAATCGTTTGCATGTCCTCTCGCGGGCAACGCATGCTGCGAATTTCAGGCCAATCGGACGCTTCCTTCTTGGTGTTGCATTTCGGGTGGCCAGCAGTGTATGTATTCCCCAAGAAAGGGCGGGGGTAGTTGATTTTACTCATGTTGGTTGGAGGCATTAGTGCTGTGCTCATAAGAGCTGAGTTCGGGTTCAATTTTAAGAGCCCGAGCCTGTCCGGGCCCGAAGTATGTAACCCCCGCCCGAATTTCATATTGCAAGATAGAGCCCGGACTCGAACGAGTCCGAAAACTATGATTAATCTGTTTGGGCATTAAAAAAATCTTCTCTTCCAAACTCCCACTCCTTCCTCCCCGTGCAATTAGCCGATGTCTTTCTCAACGGCGGAGTGGGAAAGGGATGTCAATCTATTTCTATAGTTTCTTTGACCATTCATTTCATCCTGAAATATTTCGAGGGGCCCGGCATTAGGAAAAATTGGGAGGCACAACACTCTACGTATATTAACAGCATTGGAGTGGGTGCTGAGCAGAGCCAAGTTTTTTCACTACTTTAGTTAAAGTAGTGAACAAATACCTATGTTTGATAAAGTTGCAGAACAATGCTAGATAATGGTCATTGTGGGATGCACTATCCACTATATGACAACACAGAATTCAGAGTGAAAGCTAATAATATCAAGAACTTATTTTGAAATAACTGTAAGATTATTTGCGGGGGTGTTCATATACGATCCCTTTCCCCCAAAATGTTCTACCTACGCAGACTACGCTCCTTGTGATAACTGACAAATGCCGCAGATGAAGGCATTTACGGAGATATCATTTCAACATCAAGTTGCAAAATGTTTTGTTTACGTTATTTAGTAAGGTGTCTTTACAATACATAACCGCAGCATAAAAGCGTGTTTTGTAATTGAAACACATACCAATATATGATCATTAAATGAAGAATCTGTTCGCCACGATATTTAAAAATCTTTAAGTTTCTAACTGTGATTGTCCACAGTAGAAAAATTACAAAAATTGCAGTACAAATAAGAAATTTCGCAGTGTAAAAGTTTTGTATTTTGTTTCTTTCATTTATTTAAGTTTAAAAATCATGTCTTATGCGAAAGGATTTTTGGTACAACTCCAACATAATTTTTGTAGTAGCAGTTTTCTCCTCTCTCTGAAATATTTGCTGGAATTTCAGCTCACTTCGTTGAAAATTTAAGAACTGGAAAATGAAGATTATTTTACGATCTGTCTAACATAAAAAGGCTATATAAGAAATTTTTTCAAAATTTTTTAAATGTTCTTACTTTTAGCGTTCTTAAGAGAAAATTTTAAACAAATAAAAATATTGAGTGTGTCCAAAATTAGAAGCTTCTCCAGCGCAATTACATTCATAACTAACTAAACTAGTGATTTAAACCTCGTTATTCGCTTTTTCCACGTCGATTGAGTTTGCCACGATATTTAAATATCTTGAAATTTCTAACTGTGATTGTCCACAAGAGAAAAATAGCAGTACATTTTTCTGCAGTAAAATCTTGGCATGGGCGGGCGAAAATTTTTCCGCAACACTTACTTCAATTTAAGGATGACGGGTATACTTTCTTAACCCCCCTCCTCCAGTACTATGCTTGCCACTGTTTCCAGAGCAACTGCACTTTTTGTTTTGTTTCTTAAATAAAAAAAGTGATTTTCCGTTGTGATACAATAGTACGCAGAACTACAACTGAACGGGCCCATTTGCAAAATTTTTCTCGGGCCCTTTTGAGACCGCCAATCCTCCCGTGGGAACGATACAGTCCGAAAGATACCTCCTGCGCAGAAACGATCATCAGATTAGTGGACTGTACCCCGTGACTCGTCAGCTCAAAGCACAGTTTTCCATTGGTCTAGCATCCAAGATAGATGCTCCTTACACCACGCTAATCGGCGTGTAGCATAATTCAAAGTGATAAGCGACTTGTGGTTGTTTGCTCGACCGTGGCAACCCACGTCGTGCAACGTTTTGCGCACTGTACTAGTGCTAACATCAGCCCCAATAGTTTTACATAGGGTTTGACCGTGGTCACCCACGTCGTGTAGCGTTTTGCGTACTGTGCTGCTGCTAACATCAGTCCCAGCAGTTATACATAGGGTTTGACTGTGGTTACCCATGTCGTTCACAGTCCTACGCGCTGTACTAGTGCTCACATCAGTCCCAATAGTTTCACGTAGAGCTTGACAGTAGTTACCCATGTCATACAGCGTCCTACGCACTGTACTACTGCTAACATTAATCCCAATAGTTTCCCATAGGGTTTGACTGTGGTAACCCATATCATGCAACGTCCTACGTACTGTACTGCTGCTAACATCAGTCTCAATAGTCACACATAGGGTCTGACTGTGGTTACCTATGTTGTGCACAGTCCTACGCACTTAACTTCTGTTAACGTCAGTCCCAATAGTTTCCCATAGAGTTTGACCGTGGTAACCCATGTTACGCAGCGTCCTACGCACTGTACTGCTGCTAACATCAGTTCCAAACAGCCTCACACCGGGTCTGACTGTAGTAACAGTCCCAATAGCTTCACATAGGGTCTGCATAATTTGCGATAATGTTCAATTACCTTCTGAGGGGACAATGCTTCTCCGAGCCCTTTTCTTACGTTGTTAGCTTCGGAGTTTTGTTTGTTTGATTGATTGGAGGTTTAACGATCACTGTGAGCAACTCGACGGGCTATAAGTAGTCGCCCATCCTTAATTTAGGGCCACTGGTTCCAGGAAATAGAAGGAGCAAGTTCCGTAAGACAAACACAACATCCATGCCTCACTGGGATTCGAACCTGGACCCATCTCAGACGAATGTCCAGAAGCCAGCGCTCAGACCACTGCGCCACCGGGCGGCCTTCGGAGGCTTACTGGGTTGTTTCCTCACAAATTCAGCCTCAGTCCGCTGCCGCTTGCGTATCACATCGTCAACTGTACACTTACGGATTAGCAATTCGTACCAGAAATAAGTAACTCTGTCGATCGAGGCATTCACAGTCGTGCTGTTGTCTTATCTTAAGCATACAATCATACAGTATTTATAGTTGGGTCTGTTACGTTGTTCTCTCTCTTGCGCAGGACTATTAACAGAGGCGTTTCCGGATATTAATGGTAAGGCAGTGTATGTACAACAACTCTTAGAAATTGATTTATTAATTCTAAGCAAGATATGAAATATTGAAGTAAATAAAAATTAATAATTATTCGTATAAAATCGTTAGATTTTCTTTCCCTGAGAACAATTTATTTTGAAGTAAAATTGTTCTCAAACCTATTATTTTCTTTTTTGGTTCAGGATTGAAACTGGATAATTATTTTACTCGCTCGTAATAGTTTGATCCAGAAATAGCCGGTTTAAGATAACCCCTTTTTCTCCTACATTGATCTGAATTACGGAATCACTCAATTTTTACTAACGTATTCTGAAATTTTACTGTGAGACAACTTTTAATTTTTTCAGTTAGATGATCCTTAATACCATTGAAAGATCAAAAAATGAGCTCATACCGTTTAGAATAGTCAGTTGCGGTAAAGGAAGATGATCAGCATCGAAAACCGTAAGCAGTACCTATACCTCACTTGGAAGTTTTAAAATGTAGCCACTTCGAAGTGTTCAACGAGTGCGCCCGTTTTTACCGGGTTTCTCTGTCCACCTTAAACCCTGATTCAGGTAAAACTGCCAAATTTCATTTTTCTGCTCCATTTTTTTTTTTTCGGAGACAAAGACTTGTTTATCTCCGCTTTAGCTATTGTTTGTGGACATAATGTGATCATTTCTAAATGTCGAACTGTTTTTTTCTTTTGTCTGATTGATTGTCATCAGGGAGACATATCTAGGGATGAAGTAAGTGTCCCTGACGACATGGGCACAAGACAACATGGAACCGTCCCTTAACCGAATTTGTTCTTTTGCCAAACGGTTAGGGCTCATGAGGTGTATGTCTGTTTTTCTGGAGTGGGTTTTATTGCGTTATGTTGACTGCAATTTTGCAATGATATTTACGGGTATTATTAATGAAAAATATAGTAGGTGTATTGCATAGTATACCAGTGTACGTTTCAAATGATTGACCTTCAGGATTCTGTGAAAAATAAATACATTATGATAATAACATATATTATTCGAAAACAATATAATGCACCAGAAAAGACACAATAATGTGAGAAAATATTAAAACAATCTTAATGAACACTCACGATGCAAATGAAAATTTGATTAAGACTTACGTAACTTCCACTTTTCCACCCAATGTCTGACTGCAGCATAATTACGGCATAGTCACCGGTTTTTGACGGGCCTCTTTGCATGGGCACAATTGTTAATTACTGAAGAGTAGTCTATACCCTGAGTTATGTCCTTTTCTACATACATTATCACGAGTGAGGTAAGCATTTTTTCTCCCAATAACGTCCTTTTTTAATTTTTTATCCGTGAGATGGCTGAAAATGATCTTTCAGCTATAAACAATTCGTGACTGGTAAGGTTAAAAACATTCTCAAAGCTATTTCTGAGTTTGTAAATGTACTCTGAAGATTGATATCAGTGATGAAAGTGTACAGATCCCGTGGTGTGTTCAAGTCTTCGGCAATCATATGTGATTGGAAATGTAGAAATTCGTTGCTGAGAAAGTTTTCTATGTCTCCTATGAACAAGTTTATTTGATCTAGCTTCTATGTCACGAGCACTGGTCTCTTTCAAATCCCTGAAAAGTTCAAACCTTCCCAAAACAACTTCGTATGATTTCCTCGTGTTTGCTAAATTATTGATTAAATAATTCGTAATCTTAAAAAACGTGTTTACTCTTACTCAAGTAATGCTCTCCGTCTACGCATATGGAGTGACGACTACAAATAATATAATGAATAATATAAGTTTTAAAAATTAATAAATTTGTAAAATTATTTAGGCAAAATTTTTCTTGGGTGGTGGTGCTAAAATATTCATAAAAAAAAAAAAAAAACTTCTTCCAGCTTGGCACCCCCTTAAATCTGGCGCCCTGGACCCGTTGCTTAAAACGGCCCGGGACATATCGTGACATATTCGCACTTAAGAACTCCACTTAATAGAAAGAGTTGTTTTTTGTAGAAAAACTGTTATTTTTTTTAATCAACTGTTGTCGAAACTTTCACGCAGTCGGTACGTTGGATTTTATCTTAAACAATAACAAAGAAATCTGGTCATCATCGTTGAACTGCTTCATTTCAGCGACGAATCGTTTGCAAACAACTCATGCCTGCTGGGCTTTTGATGATCATCGCCGTGCAAACAGCAGTCGGCCATTTAGCGTTTTTGAACTGCTGGCGCTACCAAGAATAAAAAAATAAAAAATTAAAAAAAAAACACAACATGGGTGTTAATCGATTAAATAAACAGAGGCATCGGGTCGTTATGGGCATCCCGGTTTAAGTCCCGCATGCAAATAAGAAAAAAAAAAAGTTTTTTTCTTTTAATTGGTAAAATTCCTGAAGAAAATTCGTATTAGTAACCAGACCCCAGATTTTCTAATGTGCCCCCCCCCTACAATAGCTGAATAAGTGTGTAACACATTACAGCCTTCCATATCCGTTTACTTGAACGCACTAAACACAGCATGGGTGCGAGAGGCGACTCCCGTCAACTCGTTCCCTTAGTGAAGCTTCGTTACCAGACAGTTCAATGAGAAAGTAGAAGACAGCTATGAAAAGTAGCCAAATCAATTCAAAAGTAGCCCAATTTTTATCATTGTTTCTTCAATAAAAAGAATGAAAAGCTTCTTTGTTCTTTCAAAAGAATTTTGTCAGTTTTTAAAGAGATTGCTTGCGAATAAAATGGATAAATGCAGTAAAAGTTAACATTTGTAGAATAATAATTTTTACTAAACTGTTTGTACTATATACATTGTAGTCCATATACATATTCATCAATATGTCCATATATATTTGGGACACAGTTAAGTAAAAATTTGCGTCAAATTAAAAATAAATATACAAATAGATCATATGTAGAGGATTTTTAAAAAGGAGTGTCTGACCCCATGTCTTAAACAACCTTTAGAAATAGGAAGCTAGGAGATTTGGCTTAGAGTGCCCGATAGGAAAGCGACACCGAAGTGAGGTAGAAAGGAGGAGAAAGACGCCCTTATTCGTTGCCGGGGGGACAGTGCCCGGGGCCCGACGGCTTAACGTGCCCATCCGACGCACGGCGGGTATTTAGTGGTTCGAGCGGTCGTACCTGAGGTCTTCTCTGTGGCGGTCATAAACGCTGACCACTAGGCTACCCGCGGCCCAATAAATATACAGATGAAGTAAAAGTCTATTTCAAAATAAAAAAATCAAATAAATTATTGAAATTTTTATAATGATTTAATTAATTTATTATATGATTGACAATTAAATGAGATTGAAGCATGCTGATTGGTGTACACAACTCTTGGGAAAAAATATCGTCCCTAATTTAGGTCACTGGTTCCAGGGAAGGGAGAGAGCCAGTGCCGTGAGACAGTAACAAAACGAACCCAAACCCATCTCGGAAGAAGGGTTAGATGCCAACGTTTAAATCACTGCGCCAACAGGTGGCTCAATATTATGTTACCTACTAGAGACTTTTAAATAATGTACTGAGAAAAATACTAAAAACAGGCAAGAAAAAAATAGCCCAAACGGTGGTGTAGCAGACCGATAAAAACAGTTGCAGATTCCTTTTCAAAGTAGCCCAATTTGGCAATATACCTTCGGAAAACAGTAATGAATGAGAAGATGTGCGCTGAATTGCGCATGCGTAAAACGGTCTTTTGGGTCTTGTCGCTTTTCTGTTAAACTTTGGCAATTTAACCTTCGCGTCTTTTGACGGTGAGCGGCTGATTTTCGTATGTGGAGCTAAGCAGTAAGGCTCGCTCGTGTCAGTAAAATAAACAAAGTGTGTTACCCGTATGTCCTCCGGAATATCGTGTAACATTGGAGGACCATGATTTCGTAGGTATGAATTTCGGAAAGGGGGCCTACAAATTAGTAAGTGTGGGAAAGCAATATATTCACCAAATAATTCCTACGGTATCGCATAGTACGAGGAAATAGTTAAACGAGGAAGAGTAGTTACCAAGTAAACAATTTAGAGAGCGCGGGAATTGGGAAAGAAAATCCGAGAAGCATAATGTGGACAGGCGTTCTAAGAGGATAATTATAATACCTATTTCATAATTTTTCTAAGACCTGGCTGAGCAGATTTCTTTCTTGAGGAGGAAATTCCTTATTTTTTTTTCATCATTCTTTTGAATTGTTTTTTTTATTTTATTTTGTGTTCCCCGAGCTCTCCGGAAATTCCAGTAAGAATACGCACGAAACACACCCCTAGGTTAGTAAAGAGAAAACTCGGAGGTTTTAGCAAGCAACGCTACGAGAATGAAATGCTCGCAATCACAGGTGGGGGCCAATTTACTGGACCTTTCGCTATTAACGAAGTCACGTTTTACGCACGCTAGCGGGCAACGAACAGGGCATATTTCTCGTAGTGGGCGTAACTGGTTGACACCAACAGAAAGAGTCATACAGGAAGCGTACGTGAAAATTCTAAGGCAGCGCGGACATCCCGCGGAGCAGTTGACAAGATAAAGGAATATTCATCTTCAAGAAAACTCGATGTTCTCAAGCCTTTGCCAACGAATCGGAGGGATTCCCATACAGGGATGTAAACCAATGCCGAAGCGAGGAAAAGCGGCCCAACCAATAAGGGGAGAACCATTTGGGTAGGACAGGAACACCCCCGAACCCCTTAAACATAGACGAGAGAAAAAGTTTTTTTTTTTAGGCGGAGATGATTTGGAGAGAACACGGGATGGAATGATGACGGCTATTTCTGGGTGAACGCAGAGAGGAAAGATGGACTCTAGATGAATCCTGGGCAGAATATCGCAGAAAGAATTAAGTTAGGAGTTTTCCTGGGAGGACGCTCAAAATTGAGCAAGATGATTTCCAGGTGAAGGGAAGTATGATGTTTTCCCTGAGAGGTTTTTACGCAAATTTTGGGTGAAGCATCGAGTGATCTTATGCGGGCAGTGTGCATTCAGCAGGACCGGATGAGGTCCCAACCATAGACTTTATACCTATAAGTAATACCGGACGACAACGAAATAGATGAAAAGAAAAGAATTTGGTGAGAAAAATTTCATAATTCCCAATATCTCGTTAGCATGATCATGATTTTGTCTCCTATACATCCTCGGTAGAAAAGATAATTTTAATCTCTTGCAAGTGCTGAATAACATAATGTGTCTTATATTTTGCGGAAGGTGAACTTTAAAATATGATTGCGAATATCAAAAAGCATAATGAACTTAAAATATATTTTGGTTTAAATTAATAGAAATCTCCACCGATCAGTGTAATAGATTTTAAGGAAACACAAATGAAAATAAATTCTGTATTTTATAATGAAATTTACCCGAGTTTCTCAAATCTTTGAAAATTCAAAATAAGTGAATCTTTGTTTATTTTAACCTGAATAATTAAGTAGAACAATCGTAAAGTTTTGGTAGAGTAACAACTCCAAGATTTTAAGAAGAAAATAACTTTTAACATTTAGCAAACCCAGTCGCAGGAAAATAAAAGGTCCAAATCTGACATGAGTTTATTAAATTTCAAGCGGCATATGGAGGAATATGGGTTTCCCATGTTCTCCCATATGAAACACAACGCAATGCACCCGTCAACCCTGAACTTGGAGACCCTCCATTAGGGAACCCAACTTCACGGTAGACACCCATAGGCGGAAGATAATAGAGAGTAAAGAGTTACGAAAATTAACGGCCTTCTTAATAATTAATCCCACTGCAGCGAATAGGACGCAGCAGATGGTTCGCCCTCACATCGAGTAGGGGGTGGTAATATAAAACTGGTGCCGTGTGACCAGGATTTTTCAGTTCTTTGGTTAATTAATATAAAATTTGTGCTAGGACCAGGATTTCTTTGATCCTGTGGTTTAAAAAAGAATATTTGTTTTCGGTGGTCAGGATAATTAATCAAGTATACAGAATTAGCAGAATAATGCGATGTGTTTCTATTATCTCCCCTTCAATTCTGAGTAACAAGATGCAGGTTTTATAGAAAAATTAAGGAAATTGTAGCAAGATTTTAACTTCAAAAAAAATAGTGAAGGTGAAATGCAAGTAAATAAGTTGCAGGAAATCAGATTATGCTGAAATAAATTTAAATTTCTAAGGAAATAGGCAGAAAAACAAATAAGAGTGATACTGCTAATTTAGCAAATGAATAGATGAAATCTTACAGAAAATACATGAAAATTAATAGTACGGAGAAAATAAATTTATACAAGTGTAATTCATGAATAATTTTGATTTATAGTTGAAAATCAAGGGAAAATTCCTTGCAACTCAAAGTGAAATTTATTTTTGATGTGTTGTTTATTTGTGCATTTGAGTGTTGTGATTTTAAATCGGTAACTAAGGAGAATAATAGGTTCTTTGATAACTTGGGGATTGTATTATTTAACGGTGAGGCACTGATAGAAGAGTAGTGATGAGAAGTGGTGGTGATATATATTTTAAAATCAAAAGTGCATTATTATTGAAGTGTGATTTTATTATGTGTGTTGATGCATTGATAAGAAACTGATAATTTAAGAAGGAATAGGCAGGTTAATTATTGATAAGAGGAATTAATTTTTTCTGCAAGATATAGGAGCTAATAGAAGGTTAAGCAGTAATCTTGATTTGTTTTGGAAGACTAAAAGGGAATGTAATATCTAAGTGTGTGTTTTATTGTGCATTTAAATGTGTAGAGGTACTTGGGAGTGTAGACAGAGAGTAGTTAAGTGGATTAATATTTGGGAAAGAGTAATAAAAAGGACTAGTGCAAGAAGAATTGGTAGGAGTAATAATTGGATAATGCTGGAACAAATTTTTGAAATGAAAATAGTGTTTATGGAAGTGTGATTTATTGTGCTTTAAATGTGGGATTGCATCCACCAAGGGAAGTAGACAGAGGTTATTGCTAGTATACTAAAATTTAATGAATTTAGGAAGTCAGCATAAGTATTTGAGGTGTGGTTCTAATTTCTTGAAAAAGTGGTTATCGTATTAATTTTGTTACAAGTGCATAATTTGATCTCAAATGTTTCTAGTGTATTTATATATATATTTAAGACGTTCAAATTTATTACATATCTTAGTGTGAAGTGCTGGTTGTATATGTGCATATTTTGAGGGAATTTTGTTTAGTGTGTCGCGAGTTAGGTAGAGTTAAGTTGAAAGCCGAATGCAATTTAGGAGTAAGCTAGGAACGTTAATCATCTTATTCGTAGACAATTGTTTTCTGATCATAAGTCAAGTGGGTTAGCAGACGAAGCAGCGAGTTACGTTAGAGTGAATTTTTTATTTTTACGTGGTAGCTTCACCGGAATTTTTCTAATTTTATGCGACTTTACGAGATTACGAAGCATATAGTAGAAGCCGTGGGAATTTAAGTTAGTAAGGTTAAAGAATAAATATATGGCTAACCAACAGAACGGAGAACAGAGCAACGGTGAACAGAATTTTGTTTCGGAAAATTGCATAGTTGATCAACAGAACCAGGAGAACGACCTTCAGGGCACTCTAGAAGGGGAAGCCGTGTCAGAAAATTGTGTAGTAGCCCCGCAGAACGTACCAATAATGGCGGGAATGTTGGCGTATATCCCCACATTCAGCGGATCGGATGAAAATCTGACCGCACGTCAATTTTTCGAAACGTTGGAGAGCACCGCCGAACTGTCAGGATGGAACGACGCCGTTAAAATTTTATCAGCTAAAGCAAAATTCAAAGGAGCCGCCAGTCACTTTCTTTCGGAGGCCGTCGATATTAGGAGGGAGACCGAGTACGAACGATTTAAGCAGGCGATAGTACAAAGATTCGACGCATTGCAACCGGTTACCGTGAGAATGCAGAAATTTACGACTTGCCGACAAAAACCAGGAGAACGGGTGGCCGAGTATGTAGCTCGTCTTAACGGCTTAGCTTATTCCTACATGGAGACGATGGATTTAGAAAATGAGCAAGTGCGAGGACTGGTAGACAGCACTAAAATGTCGCAGTTTTTGAATGGATTAAACCCCAAATTGAGGCGCACGGTTTTATCCTTCGCCCCGGAAAATTTTCAGGCAGCAGTTCAGAGAGCGCTGGCCGAAGAGTCTCACAATCTCTTATTAGACCGGGACGTTAACGCTTACGATGCACAGCAGGAATCGAGTTCGATCCCAGGGACTTCACAAGGGCAACAGAGCAATTCAACGGACCAGATAGCCGATTTGTGTTCTATGATGGCGAAGCAGCTAGCAACTCATGAGATGCAGGTGAACGCTCTGAAAAGTGAGGCAGAAAATTTGAGGGAAAGGCTAAGGAAAGCAGAGAATTCGCACCGGACGCACGTAAATCGCATTAGAAATTTCCAGAGCGCTAATTATGAATCTAGGGGAAATTTACCCGACGTAGACATTACTTCGGCCATCTGCTATAACTGCGGCGATTTTGGCCATATCAAGCGATTTTGTTATCGGAACAATCGGGAAGGAGCAGTTTATACGCAACCATCGCAGCAAGCTCAAAGAGGTTCATGGGACAGGGCACCCAACCCTTCGTACCCGCGACAGCAGAATAACTTCTCCCTGGCGACAGCCGCGGTAATCAGTATCGCTCCTACAGGAACTACAGCGCCACTTACCGAGAGGACGCTCACGTCCCACAGAATCCAAGGAATTTAGGAAACAGAAGAGAAAACCGCGTTCGTTTCGAAGAGGATGCACCAGGAAGAGATTGCAATAGGTATTCCAGACAAAATTCGCGTCCTTTAAACTAATTTCGGGTCAAGATAAGGGGACCGCCCTTGGCCGGAATTATAATAAGGTCCGTGGAGTTACTTTAACAAACTGTTACGTCCGAGGTGATGGAGCACTCCCGTTGGTGAAAGTTAGGATAGGAGATACTCACGCGTTTGCACTCATCGACAGCGGAGCTTGTATCTCAATCTTTTGTGCTTCACTATTAGAGGAGATAAAGGGAAAGATTCGTATACGTGACTTAGGATCAGCAGTTTTAGTGAAAGGCATTACTGGAAACACTTTACCTACATCTCAGTGCTATGAGATACCGGTAGAAATCGGAGGAGAAACCATTTTACATCCCTATCACGTTACTCAGCGGAAGTTGCATCAAGATTATTCTCTAATCTTAGGCTGGGATCTATTGAAGGAGCACGGATACGTATTCGACGCAGGAAAAGGAATTTTGAAACGGGAAAGCAGAGCAAATTTAGCTACGGCAGAGTACGGTAGAGGAAGGAATAACCGGAAAAGAAATTTTAAAGGAAAAGCACGTCAGTCGAAAATTCGAACCCAGGTCTTGTCCGTGCCTTCAGCGGAAAGGACCAATCCCATTAACCCCGACGTAACCAAGATAGGAAGGACCGTCCATAAGGAACTCATCCCACCGTATTCGGAAAGGGTTATTCGGATCCGATGTGGGAAATTTTCGGGATGTCAGGTTAACCAAGTGCTAGTACAGCCGTTAGAAAGATACGCCCAGGGAAAAGTACGCTTGGGTCGTTCAGTAAACACGCTGGACAAATCAGGCATCATACCCGTATTGATAGCTAACCTCACAAATCGCCCCATTCACTTCAATAAGAAGACCAGATTAGCGAAAATTCAACCAATTGTATACGGAAATTTGCAAGAAGCTGCGGCGAAACAAGAGAAGTATGCAGACAGGCACGCTGCGGAAAAGAATCTACATTTAGGCGACAGAGTATTTTTGCACACCCCTTTTTCACACCCACATTTATCGCGTAAGCTAGCTCGAACTAACTGCGGAGATTGGGAGATAGTTTCGTTCCCCACCCCAGTAAATGTTCAGTTGAGGTCAGTCGAAAATCCGAACAAATATCAGACCGTGCATAAAAATCGAGTCTTTAAGCGGACTGAACGCCTACCCCAGCTTATAGCAGAGTCACCGGTACAGGACAATATAGAGGTACAAGTACCCAGACAATCGCAGGATTTCTCTGACGACGGATCGGAGAGCACACAGGACTACGACTATCTGGATTGGGTCGATTTTCCCAGAGTAGTCATGCCGCAACCGACAAGCAGTAGAGCAATGCCGCCCGTAAGTCAACCGCCCAACATCGGAGTACCGATAAATTCGCCGCCCGCTACGTCGAGTTCAGCGCGAAGGGAGACAAGCAGGGAAGTACCGCTGCCCTCGCAACATGTTGAAGAGCCGAGGCGCACACAGGCAATCGCGGAACCAACGGAGGAGACCATACCGTCACAGGATTCCTATCAGGAAAGTAGCAGCCGACAAACACAAGAAGCAACGCGCCAAAGGGTTATTAGAGATCCATATCTACTACGTTCGCAGGACAGAATTCAGCAAACAGCAGCAATACACCCCACAGCAAATTCACAAGGGCCCAACACTTTGGAAATAGGCCTGAATCGCACGTACCCAAAGGAAATTGTGGTCAGCGACTCGACCGAAAGACTTGAGCAGCCGGAAGATACTAGCTTAGTAAATAGAATGTTGAAAAGTCTCAGTCAACCCAATAATCCAGAGGGAACCTCTTGGTTCGATTTAGCCGACCGCTATTTGTCGCAGCGCATTCAAGAAAACCTAAGCGCAGGGACACCAGAAGGAGCACCCGTCAATAATCTTTATCCACAGTGGAGGAAAATCGTAGCGAAACCTCAGGAATCGTGGGTTTAAGCCCGAGGAAGTAGGAAGAACGCTGGGCGAAGATAAAAAATGTGTGTGTGTTGTGAAAAAAAAACAGCGATGCGGAATAAGTGGGAAGATCCCTGAATTTTCACGGTAAACGTTTAGCAGAAAATAAATTTGATAGGTGAAAAAAAAAGAAAAAAAAACAATTTTTGCGATCTGATCAGTAATCGAAAATAATTCGTAAAGAGAGCCTAGCTAGAAAATGGTGTATAAACATGGAAGAATATGCAGGAAGTAATTAATAATATTCATAGCAGGACCGCAGCCTAGTACGTGCATCGCAATCTTTCCAGTTTTGAGTTCACGAACCACGGAAAACTAAAAAAAAAAAAAAAAATTTTGTTTTGCTACGATAAGGGAAAAATTAATATTAAGTAAGGAAAATACATTACGTAAGTAAAAAGAGAAAGAATGGGTCAGGAATTAAGCACCCAGCAAAAAAAAAAAAAAAAAAAAAAAAAAAAAAAACTACGGTGGAAGCAACGTTTTATTTCAGAGGAAAGACGGTACTGGTAGCAATCATTCCTTTCACAAAAAAAATATTTTTTTTGTTGAAAAAAAAATATTTTTCCGCTCGAATTTTATTAATGATAGGCAGTAGGAGGATAAGCGAAGGTAATCGTAGGCAGAATGATGTCGCTCATGCACGGGGCTTGCAAGAGTAGAGGAACGGACGGACCGTGTTTCCAGTTTGAGAAACCCCGTACACAAACTGGCTGGCAAGGAGCAAAAGGAAGAATGGGAAGACGCCATCTTGGGCCGCCATCTTGAAGCAAGAATGCAAAGAAGGAAAATTTATCGGTAAAAGAACGGGAACGTTCAGTAAGATATTTTGTACAGCAAAGGCCGAGCATTTCAAAGGATGGAAAATATAAACGGGAGCACAGCACGACGAAAAAATATTTTTTTTTTCTCTCGAAACTTTCTGTGGCAGAAGCATAGGCCGGAGTAATATATCACTAGAGAAAAAAAAAAAAAACGTAAGCACCTTCTGCGGAGAAATAGCCGTGCGGAAACACCGACGGAATGCAATGAGATTAGCAGCGTATCGGATAATGCAGTGGTTCAAAATTAGCATCCATGGCAGGTATTCAAAGCAATTAAAATACGCGAACCTGAAACAAAACATGGTATAAGAAAGTAGCAACAAACATGATCGACGCGTAGCCTAAACGTCACCTAACATAGCCTAACCATAACCTATCGAAATGACAGTAAAAGGCACTTACCTTGAACGGAAATATCCAGTTATAAATCCCGAAGAAGTGAGAAAATTTTTTTTGTGAGAAGTGTTATGTTCTTTGGCACAGAAGGCAGGTATTTCTGGATTAAATAAAAGAAAAAAAAGGAGAGGGAAAGAAGAGAAATAAAAAATTGGTTATGTACAAGGAAGAGGCATGAGGTTAGGGTCGAACCCTAATCCCTCATGAGAGATCCGCCGGAAGGTAGACGGAAGCCGCACGTGCAATTTGTTTCGTGCAAAGTTCGGCAACGCTCCGAGATGAGTTCCATTCGTTCGAATTCCACGAGCACGAGTTCGGAACGAAGCCTGATCTCTCGAGTGTCAAGAGCAATTAAGCGACTACTGGCGCAATCACAAACGCCGGCGTTGTCTCTAAGTAAACGTCGGGCTCGTTGGTAACGTGGGACCAGGCCCAGCTCCCCATCCTCTACCACCGCAGCACACGAGGAGCAGTTGCAGATTCTCCCAAACCACAACTGGCGTCGAGCATGCGAAAAATGCGACGAGGTGAGATGAGGATTAATACGTGCAGACATGGTGCAACGATACCAAAAAAAAAAAAAAAAAAAAGAGATAAAGCAGAAGAGGAAATTTGAATGACAAGTTCACCAGACCAAAAGAAGCGTGTTGTTTCAATGAAATCCGTCAGCGAACTGAGCACTGACCTGCAGAAATTAGAGGGGTAGTTTTAGCCCCAGGTAACAGAATACTAAGTGGATGCTTCTACATAGGCTAAACAAGAAGCCTCCGATGTAAGCAAAACATGCAAGAGGCTACGCTATTGTGCGCTCACTTACACCCACAGGCATCATCAGCGCAGGTGTTTCAGATTTCGAGCCGTGAGAGACGGTCAACACAGGAACGACCCAAAATTTTTGGAGCGACGAATTTGCAGGGGTGACATCGCCCAAAGGGGACCCTCGCAAGCATTTTCGAGGAAATCCCCTATTTTCCGAAATCATCGGCGTTCCTTAAATGGTCGCCGCACACCTGCGAATACACGAGAAAAGCATCTGGTCGTGAAATCAGAAATAGCCAGGAATGAGAATACAATGGTAATACGCGAGAAAAAAAAAAGAGAGAGAAGAAAAAAAAAAAGAGAGTAAAGCACGACAGATAAAATGACAAGAAATAGTTCAGCAAAGAACTAACGATTAAGTTAGACAACGTAAAAGGGAAATAAGCGACTATACGCGGGTAATATCTGGTAGACAATACGACAAACACGAAAAGGGAAATTAATAATTTTTCTTTTAGAAGTAGTAGACGCACCAGCGAATGGAAATAATAGCTGCAGAATAGATAAATGGGAAGTAAACAACCGTTATTTAATTATAATTTAGTAAGCTTAAGAAACACGAGTGATGAGATTTTTATTTTTGTTGTTTTGTTGGAGAAAACCTACAAGTAGGAAGAAAAAAATGCAATTAGAGAAAAGGGAAGCCTGGGATGGAATGCGCTTCGGAATTTCGAAAAATATATATATATATATAAATAAATATGCACATAAAAACCCCTCACTTCTCGTAGGTCAGAGCGAAACGAGCTTTTCGAAGGAAATATTACTAGTTCTTAATGTAAAGCGTATATAATGCATGTGCAAGAGAAATACCGAGGTGATAAGGAGTGATTTCATGTGTATGCTTGTTTTGAGATAATTATGGCCGACAAGTGTCGACAGAACCATTACCACTTTTAAGATATTTGAAGAGAGTGACATTTCGTCAATAAAATGGACAAGATGAACGTGATTGCGTTCTCCTTAGTAATCTGGACAGTTAGCGGAGTAGCTGCTAATCACGAACTTTGTCATTTGAAGGGAGATAAATATCAGTGCACTGTAGCATCTCGGGCCGAACTTTTGAAACTAGGAATGCCGCGGAGTGCTTGTCATGCACTTTCATGTGACGAGTGCGTGAAAGCCTGGAGGACATTTATTACGCACAACCATGAGCTTATCGAACCGAGAAATTTCTTCGTTCAGCAGGAACCGAACCCACAAGGAGCCCTTTCATTAATGGAGTGCACAAGAGACGGTTTACACTGTGCCTGCACTGCCGATGCACCGTGCAGTGGAACGAGCGAATATTGTGCACTGGCGAGCTGTGTGAATAAATCCGTCACTACGTGCAACTGCCGCCTGACGCCAGCAGTATCTACACTGATACATGAAGCGGAAGGACTACGGATTTCGAACCCAGCGCTGATCTCTTTCACAGAGTGCGTTGGAAAACCGCGCACTAATATTTTACCTCGGCGCCGTCACCAGAGACATTTGCTGTCTGACGAAGAGGCAGTATTTCAAAGGGAAAATATCAAAGTATCATACAACGACCCAATCATCACCAGCTCACTTCCAGGAACCCTGGTGATTCGAGTTCGAGGTATGGAGCGGGTTATCACTTTAAGGAACGCTCCGTATCAGACATCATTGCCACCGGAACTACTAGAGCTTTCTGCGGAACTAACTTTGATTTTCGTTACCACGGATGGAAAAACCCTAAGGGGTGCTTTGCAAATCGTAGGTAGAACAACGTGTAGACCCCTACAGTGCATACTGTGTCGTGAGATGCTACGACAGCTAAAGTGTTTACCCCACGCAGTCACTTATGTAGTGTATATTGTGCTAGTTTTAATTTCAGCGGTAACCTTTCTATATGCCAGGAAAGTAGTAATTAGCATCTGGAAGCTGTTGTGTGGAGTCGGAATAATTCTTTGGAAGTCATATAGATTCCTCAGAGGAACAACGTTTGTGGCAGTAAAGACAGGAGCCCTAACAGGAAATGTTTTACGTAACGGAGTAAATCAGATGCACGAATATTTGGAGAGGCAAGTTGCCCGTCCAGCGGCGCAACCGCCTTTACACGGACTGGTACTTTTGAGCTTATTTCTGTTGGTAAACGGAACTTCCGCGGAATGTAACGCACATTCGATTGTTGCATCAAAGGTGAAGGAGTGCACGGACTCAGAGGTAGAGCACAACTGCCGTCTAACTACTAATGCGCAGGTAACCCTAATGAATTTGGGGCATGAACAATGCATATGGTTTACGGACCAGGAAAATGACCATACACTTTTTTCCTTGAAAGTAACCTACCAGCAGGCAAACTGTATCTGGCACACGACGAGAGACTATTTTACGCACGTGACTACAATGCGTTATCTCAGCCAATTGGTTTGTGCAAATCACGAGACTTGCAATTGGGGAAAAGGATGTGTGCGATCAAAACAATTTGACGCACTGACAAAACAATCGCTAGACTGGCCCGGCATCACAGGCTGTCAGCCGTCCGACAGTGGGTCCACGTCATGCTGGATCATTGACTCGCAACATTGCCATTTCTTTCGAATATGGCTGGAAGCAGATTTCCTGCGAGCATACGACGTACGCAGAATAGTATCGATGCAGTGTAGTTATCAGCTACTAATTCAACAGCACAACAACGACACCGTAGAGACTCTGACGGTTAAGAACCAAGCCACGACCTCTACGGGCATCACAGTGCAAGTAGTCGGATCACTGGACCAGCCTACACAAATCGTGAACACCCATCTGATCTCTCGAGTGGGAAACCCTCAAGAGAGTTATATTGAAAGGGCAAGCTTACCTTCACGACCGATGAAAGGACATATCGGCGATACGCAGAGCAACGAATCGATGTCGAAAAATTTTATCTTCGACGAAAGCATGTTTTCTTGTAGCTATTATGAGGACTCTATGAAATGCCACCGACAACAGTCGTATTTACTGAGTATGATAGAACAAAAAAGAGCGCCTTACCAATGGCATCAGCATGGCATCAACTGAAGGTTGACGGAAATGGCCAACTTGTTTCGGAACTGTTACACTCAGCCCCTATAGTGGTAAATCTTCAATTCCAGAAGTACAAGTACTCGATCGAAACCAGAACTGTCTGCCCAAAATTCACGGAGGCAGAAATCAAGGTAACAGGCTGTTTTGCATGCGAGCCCTTGGCTACGGTAGAGATCGAAGCTTTCTCATCGTGCGCAGCCGGGATTGTGGACGTTCACTTCGAAAAACTCACGGTGCACTCTCGTTCGGTAAAACTACAGACGGAAAGACGAACGATCAAGATAAATCTAAAGACGGACGCTAAGTGCCACAGCGAAAAACTCTGCTTAAAGGCCCGAACCGTTACCGCTTGTACCACTTTAGACTTTTGCTTAGAACAACCTTCAGTTCAGCTGACTTATCCTAATATCTCCAGCGCATACTGGCAACCAGCAGGCCCACCCGAATGGAGCAGTGGGCTACTGTTCAACGCCTTCGGCACTTCCCTGTTCGGAGCTTTCAAAATAATCGCAGCCGGAGCCGCTGCGGTAATAATAATTTTGTTTATCGCTTCGTCGGTCATCACTTGCTGCAGGCGGTAAATGTTACCGGGAACTATTCCTCGGCGTAATGGTACGGCACCCTTATGAACTGAACGTGGAGATGGTGTTAGCCTACATCACTCCCGTCTGGGAGGCTGATCTCCAAAGGAACTCTGAGAAACTAGCTGAGTGCTTAAGAGATGGGAACGCCCAAAACCGAAACCATATCGCCCAACGGAGGCGCGTACCCGAGCAAATATTGTGTGTCGCCGAGAAGACGGCGGCTGAAGAAATCTGTCACTATCGGAAAGAATTCATATATATATATATATATATACAGTGCATATGTTATCTGTCAATGTCAAACTTAGAATTAGATTCGGTGGAGGAATTTAATATTTATTGAACATTGTTATAATAATCTTACTCGTAGTTTTATGCTTATTGTATGTGCTTATAATTACATTATGTATCATATATGCGCATAAGTTTTCGCAAATGATTGTAATTCATCGCATGTTGAAATGAGCGAAAACGAGCAGCCTTGCAAGAGAGGAAGGAATCCACAGCACCTAACTTTGGGGGACAAAGCTCTTCAACCCTATGGGAGAGGGAGATAATGTTACCCGTATGTCCTCCGGAATATCGTGTAACATTGGAGGACCATGATTTCGTAGGTATGAATTTCGGAAAGGGGGCCTACAAATTAGTAAGTGTGGGAAAGCAATATATTCACCAAATAATTCCTACGGTATCGCATAGTACGAGGAAATAGTTAAACGAGGAAGAGTAGTTACCAAGTAAACAATTTAGAGAGCGCGGGAATTGGGAAAGAAAATCCGAGAAGCATAATGTGGACAGGCGTTCTAAGAGGATAATTATAATACCTATTTCATAATTTTTCTAAGACCTGGCTGAGCAGATTTCTTTCTTGAGGAGGAAATTCCTTATTTTTTTTTTCATCATTCTTTTGAATTGTTTTTTTATTTTATTTTGTGTTCCCCGAGCTCTCCGGAAATTCCAGTAAGAATACGCACGAAACACACCCCTAGGTTAGTAAAGAGAAAACTCGGAGGTTTTAGCAAGCAACGCTACGAGAATGAAATGCTCGCAATCACAGGTGGGGGCCAATTTACTGGACCTTTCGCTATTAACGAAGTCACGTTTTACGCACGCTAGCGGGCAACGAACAGGGCATATTTCTCGTAGTGGGCGTAACTGGTTGACACCAACAGAAAGAGTCATACAGGAAGCGTACGTGAAAATTCTAAGGCAGCGCGGACATCCCGCGGAGCAGTTGACAAGATAAAGGAATATTCATCTTCAAGAAAACTCGATGTTCTCAAGCCTTTGCCAACGAATCGGAGGGATTCCCATACAGGGATGTAAACCAATGCCGAAGCGAGGAAAAGCGGCCCAACCAATAAGGGGAGAACCATTTGGGTAGGACAGGAACACCCCCGAACCCCTTAAACATAGACGAGAGAAAAAGTTTTTTTTTTAGGCGGAGATGATTTGGAGAGAACACGGGATGGAATGATGACGGCTATTTCTGGGTGAACGCAGAGAGGAAAGATGGACTCTAGATGAATCCTGGGCAGAATATCGCAGAAAGAATTAAGTTAGGAGTTTTCCTGGGAGGACGCTCAAAATTGAGCAAGATGATTTCCAGGTGAAGGGAAGTATGATGTTTTCCCTGAGAGGTTTTTACGCAAATTTTGGGTGAAGCATCGAGTGATCTTATGCGGGCAGTGTGCATTCAGCAGGACCGGATGAGGTCCCAACCATAGACTTTATACCTATAAGTAATACCGGACGACAACGAAATAGATGAAAAGAAAAGAATTTGGTGAGAAAAATTTCATAATTCCCAATATCTCGTTAGCATGATCATGATTTTGTCTCCTATACATCCTCGGTAGAAAAGATAATTTTAATCTCTTGCAAGTGCTGAATAACATAATGTGTCTTATATTTTGCGGAAGGTGAACTTTAAAATATGATTGCGAATATCAAAAAGCATAATGAACTTAAAATATATTTTGGTTTAAATTAATAGAAATCTCCACCGATCAGTGTAATAGATTTTAAGGAAACACAAATGAAAATAAATTCTGTATTTTATAATGAAATTTACCCGAGTTTCTCAAATCTTTGAAAATTCAAAATAAGTGAATCTTTGTTTATTTTAACCTGAATAATTAAGTAGAACAATCGTAAAGTTTTGGTAGAGTAACAACTCCAAGATTTTAAGAAGAAAATAACTTTTAACATTTAGCAAACCCAGTCGCAGGAAAATAAAAGGTCCAAATCTGACATGAGTTTATTAAATTTCAAGCGGCATATGGAGGAATATGGGTTTCCCATGTTCTCCCATATGAAACACAACGCAATGCACCCGTCAACCCTGAACTTGGAGACCCTCCATTAGGGAACCCAACTTCACGGTAGACACCCATAGGCGGAAGATAATAGAGAGTAAAGAGTTACGAAAATTAACGGCCTTCTTAATAATTAATCCCACTGCAGCGAATAGGACGCAGCAGATGGTTCGCCCTCACATCGAGTAGGGGGTGGTAATAAGTGGACTTTTTATTGGAACAGCCTTTAATTTATTAACGGACGAAGTAAAAAACAAACAAAAACACATTAAAGACTTGGGCCCATATCGACCAAATATTTGTTTGGCACAGAAATACAAGAATCAGTCTAGAACTTTTAATGTGGTGTCTATAACAAACTATCCTGTTAAGTGGAAGCGAAAGCGAACATACTTTGTTTTGTTCCTACTGGTTTTGTTTCTACTGTTTTTTTTCTACTGTTTACTACTGTTTGTTTTCTACTGTTTTACTTCTATTGTTTACTACTGCTTTGTTTCTACTGTTCACTACTGTTTTTTTTATTGTTATACAATACTGTGCATATATACATGTATAAATAAAAAATTCTACTTCATTCTAAGTGGCAAAGTATGATTTCAGCAGGTGGAGTTTGGAAACCTCATATTACCGTGACAAGCCCCGTTTGGGAACTCGCGGGCATCAGTTTTGTCGATTAATTCCGATCGTCTGAAGTGGCAACAATGGCATTGGGTTTCCTAGAATTGGCGACCCAGACTCCTCGGTGGGTTTCATATGAGCTCGTACGAGGTTGTCGCAAGAACTCATACGCCGCAAAGAAAACAAGTTTTAAAACTAACTTTTCAATACGATGTTTTGAATCGTGGTATCTTCAAAGAAAGAAAACTGTATACCTTAAAATAAATGAGAAACCGACTCATACTTTCTTATTATTTAAGGTAACTGTATACCTTAAATAATAAGAAACTGACTTTACTTGTGTTCGTTTTTGTGATCATCGTTTTCGTCATTTTCACTCTCATCTGCTGGACGAAGGAGCAGCTACGCGGCAATTTCTTATTGATGAAGCCTGCGACGTGAAAGCATTTCACTTTTACAAGAAATTGCCTTTTTTAACCTCATCTAGGTTTTTGCTTGTTCACTCTCATCTTTCGTTTTTACCACATCAGCCTGTTTTTAACCTTGTGTACGTTTTTTATTAATTATGTTTTGTTTTGATGTCTTTTGTTTGGCGCTCTTTGGCCAACCATGGCCCTTGCGCCATTAAAATCGATCAACCAACCAACCAACTCCTACTCATTTGCAGAGCAACAGCAAAGAAAAACACTTTTGTAGAAACAACTATAAAAATTTTTTTTGACATATTTCTTAATTTATGTTCAAATCAACGGTGGTACCAGGGTTACGTTATGTATTAAATCATCAATTCCAAAATAGTTAAGGTTAAGCCTAAGGTTCATTGAAACGTTTCCTAGCAATCCAACTAGTACGAGGTGAGCAATAATATTTCATTTTTAAATTTTATTTATTACTCGGCATGCAAGGGATTGAAATATTTGTGATGGTGTCTTACACTGAATCCACTGCTATTCATCTCTTGTTCCTGGAGTTGATGATGGGACTTCTCCCGTAGCATCCGTGATACAGGAGCTGGCATCCACCGTGGATAAAACCTCAGCCCTGGTTTACTTAAAGAGACGTCGGTGCTCGTACAGTTTTTTCTCCTAACCCTTCTGGAACCTTTTCCCCTGCGCCTAATAATAATTTTCAGGAATTTGCCACTTGAACATTTCTGAGTCCGACACGCACATCATACCGACTTCAACCTTTTGCTAACCAGACACACCGATTTCTCCTAGTTTACCGTTTTTATTTCTCCGTCGGTTTCGCTTTCTGACGTGCTCCTAGGAGTGTTCTCACCTCTTGGAGGTGTCACTTGCGCCTTCATTGGTTCCTGGGGGTCCCCCTCGTCCACTAATGGTCAGCCGTCACCATCTGCCGAGCTAAGCCCTTTAAAAAGGGTATTTAGCCCTAACTGTTACCCTGTTTCGGTGTTCTATTAACAGACTATCGGAGAATTCCTTTCTAAATCTTTAAGTATGCTCGAATGCACATACCCCCGTCTGAGTTATGTTTCCTGACATAGAAACTGGGTGACCGAGAGAGTTATTACATAAGTTTTACCTTCTGACCAGATTCAGACAGGGCTTCTTTCTTGACCTTTCGCAGGGCTTCTTTCTTGAACTTTCGCCGCATAGTCGCCGCTTGCCTATTGTTAGCTGAGGCTGTAGTATGTAAAAAATACCTTTCACTTAAGCGCGCCGACTTCATCAAATTATTGTGGGGGTGGGGCAGGGATCAGACGAGGAAGGGTGCACGTATCTTCCATTGTCAGGGCGGAATAAAAGAGAGGCAAGAAGAAAGAAGATAAACTACGAGATCCGACGTATATTTTAAAATACATTTGTAATTGTTCATCGGCAAATGAACAAGGCACCAGAAATATTCTTTTGCTGAATATTAATATTTTGAAAAATATAATTCAGCCTGTGATTTTACAAAAATATCCAGAGAGATTATATTTCCAAACGTTTATAAAAAAATGAGAAATTAGCGCGATTACTCAAAGAACAAGAAGCGCAAAGAATAAATAGATAAATAAAGGCGCTGGAGATAATGCGTTTGTATGTTTTTATTTATTAATCTTATTTTTGACAATTGTCTAAACATTTACCACTAATCACGAGAACATGTCAAAATCAAATGCAATACGGGGGGTGGCAACCAAATTTCTTATCAAAATGAGCAATGCTAAAAATGGGAAAAAAGAGTTTACTTATTTTGTTATTTATTATTTTTTTGAAAATCGCTTTGGCTTCATAATTTGGAGCTTGGTCCATCTTATAAAGAATAATACAATTCTATAAAGGAAAGAAATGTATTTTTTGCAATCAGCACAACATACGAGAGCCTCAATAGCATGGGAAACCATTTTTTCTCTGTAAAATAATTTCAACTCACGCACTTCGAAAATGACGTATATACGCACACAAAAACATTTAAACAGGGTCAAAAATATTGAGTGGGCATTGCCCCCTAGTAAAATTATTGAAGGGACAAGATTGACCCCCACCCCTAGTCGGCACCTATGCTTTCACTTCGTTTTCGGAATTTTGCACCTGGCCTAGTGTTCCAGTCTAAGCAAGCAAAAAAAGAAAACAGCAAATCTTTATGCGACCTGGGGCAGGATAACACCCCTGTAAATCCAATTAGGAATGACTGTAATTAAAAATGATTAATTGATTAACCATAACTCATAGGGCAATTAATTTGGATATTTCTTAACTGAAGCAATGTGCCCGAAATTAGGAGAATTTCCGCGGCAACACTCACAACACAGTATGGAAGAAAGTTGAGAGGAATTTTGGAAATATATAGTCCCGTATAAATTTTTGTTCACGCTACGCCACTGGAAATAAACAAACACGACGGCGAGACTTCATGAAAAAGAATTTCCCCAGACAGGAAGGTAACTAATATGCACTTACCTTAAGCGTATTACGAGTTTGTTGACGGTATAAACTTGGTGCTCGCTCATGGTAAACACTTCTTTGATCTTGTATAACTGACAAAAATTTTATCATGGTCAAAAAATCCGCTTCATTCACTGTTTCTTTGACATCCTCCTCCCATGGGTCTAAAAGGTCGGCAGTTATAGACAAGTGTTCCACTTGATTCTGAAGAAAACTTTGCAGTGTACCTTCCTCATGAGCACTTTCATCAATACACATTTTAATACTTTTATAAACGGGCTTCCAGTCAAACTTATCGATGGTAGTGAACTGGAAAGTTTTCCCATCACTTTCCTGCATGGTGTGCAGCACTGCTGACAAACCTATTGCATCAATGCCAGGCCCTCCACCTATACACAGCAAATTTTGACGTCATTCCCTGCATTTAATAGCATTTCTCTAATGTTCTTCAAATAACACTCTCTATACGATTTCTTATAATCATTCGTCCCTTGTGGTTGAAGAAGGTAGCGAATCAATCCAGCGTGAACCACAGCATATTTATGCAAGTATGCGCATGCATACAGAGGTTTAGCGTAATCCAGGGATTTTGGGGTACCTTTCTTAAGCTCTGCACTTTGGTGAGCTTGCTGAACATAACTCACCATATGTTCAATTTCTTCATTTGATAGCCGATTTCTTCTACGATAGCGTTCCATTCCGTTAACAAAAAGCTGTATCAAAGTTGTCTGAAAATCCATTTTTTTTTTTTTTTGGATTGGAGGTTTAACGACCACCGTGAGCAACTCAATGGGCTATAAGTAGTCGCCCGTCCCTAATTTAGGGTCACTGGTTCCAGGGAAGGGAGAGAAACAGTGCGGTAAGACAAACACAACATCCATGCCTCACCGGGATTCGAACCCGGACCCCGTTCGGACGAATGATCAGAGATCCATTTTTTCAAGATCAGTGTTTGCCGCTACTCTATCAAAATCCACATGAGACTATGAATAGATAAAGAGGAGTTGATGTTGCCCACACCGGATTAAATTTTGTAACGATTCTTTTTGATCCCGCGAACAGGAAGTTTTACTTTCGGTTTGCGTCATGTGACAACAAAGCTGCTGCTTCTTTCTCTTCTTTCCCTTATCGAGAAAAGATAATTCGTTTCTACAAACTCAAGAACCAAGTACCGTACCCTGCTGTTACTCAGTAGTACAACTAGACGGTTTGTTTTGGGGGAAAGCTGTTGAGTGTTTAATGTCGGTGGGCGGATTCTCTCTCTCTCACACACACACACGTTTTATATGCACAAATAAAATAAAATGCAGTTAATAAAATTTAAACACTAATAAATTTAATCAACAAATATTGAAGACTCGTGCGATATAAATCACTGAAACGATGAAAGTTTTCCGTCTTTAGCACGGTTTAATGACAAAACATGAGAAATATATACAATTAAAACCATGGCACTTTCGAGGCAGCCGCTGCCTCGAAAGCGCTCATGGTTTTAATTGTATATATTTCTCATCTTTTATCATTAAATCGTGCTAAAGACGGAAAACTTTCATTGTTCCTAATAAATTTAATACAGACATTTGACGTGGACTAGGAACATCAAACAGAGAGGTCATCGCTCTTTTCACGTTTATAAGTGAGTCACAGAAAAAAAATCTCAAGGTTCGATTCCCGGTGGCGGCGAATGAGAATTTTTCCGTGACTCACTTATAAACGTGAAAAGAGCGATGACCTCTGTTTGATGTACCTCATAAATTTATAATGTAGCTAAAAATGTCTGTATCACAAACAGCAGGTTAGGCGTCAGCTGGAGTTCGTTTTTTTAATTGCGCAGTTGAAGAAAAATAGTGAGCACATTTGGAATTCATTACATTTGTTTTCCTACCTAATTGTACATAGTAATTATTGTAATAAATGAGCATATTCAGTTCCTCGATGTTATGCAGCATCGAAAAGACAAAAACTGTACACCCCGGTAATTTAAACTAAGAGAGGATCACCTCAAAGTGTGTTTATTTCTAAGTTTGAGTTACCAAAGAAACCACTCTGCTGTTAGACACTACTTTAAACAATTAGAGGGCCGTCTCTTCCTGAAACCAGTGCGTTCTGGGTCAGCTGCTATATACCGAAAGTCCATTTGGATGGGTTTCCGCTTTCTTGAAGAATTTTCTGGCGAGTCTGATGGAAAACTCGTGTACCTTCT
Source organism: Macrothele yani (assembly GCA_039090855.1). Lineage (NCBI taxonomy): Eukaryota > Metazoa > Arthropoda > Arachnida > Araneae > Macrothelidae > Macrothele > Macrothele yani. The sequence goes on from CM077011.1 coordinate 156,907,580, forward strand.
CGATTCCAAATCTGTTCCTCAGGTTCCGAAGTGAGGTTCAAGGGGAGCTCCAGTGATCATTTGAAGTGCTCGGCTCTGCACCCTCTCAATTCTCTCTCGCTGATTCCTACTTATACCAATTCAAATCGAGGAGGCGTATGTAAGCACCTGCCTGACGACCGTCTTGTACAGCAGTACTTTGTGCAGTGTTGTAAGGAAGCTTCTCTGGCGGAGTAGTGGAGCTAGCTGTCCAAGGCATTGTCTAGCTTTAGCTGCCATTAATATATATATGTATATATACGTAGCTCCCCAACTAACCATGAAAAGTGCCTTAGCGTCGCTAAGCCGCCCTAAGGCTCTTCTACACCACTGGGTCTGAGGCTTTAGAACCCAAGCCTTCACCTTTAATCCGGCCCTAGTCGTGACCTACGCCCTAGTCCCTTCACTGTTTTTAACAGACGGGATAAACACTTTATCCGGATTTCTTTGGTTTTTATCTACACGTATTTGCTGTGCCATTGTTGTCTCGACTTCTGATCGACAGAATCCGCTTTAATCTATAAGATTAGAACCACAGATATGAGCTGATAAGTAATATCAGCAGGATGGTATAACAAAAACTGAGTTCTCATTTTGTTTTACTTGACACTGTTTCAATACAGCGTAAGGTAGCGGTATCAAAATTTTTTCCCTATGAACTGTAACTGAAACGAAACTAAATAATTGATCATTGTTACTTCCAAGAAAATTTGCATTGGACCCTAACAGCCCCAAAGCCTGATAATTGTGAGTAGATGAACTGTTGGAAATTCAGATTGTTCTCAAATATCCTTCTGTCTCTTACCTATTTTTCGAACAGTTTTCATCAGAGCTTGATGAAAGTATTTTAATCGGAGTTTCGTGAAACCTTATTGTTCGACAGAATGACGGACGAAGCGGAATTTAGTGAGTTTTTCTCTGATGTTTTCCAGCATCATTACCAGGAATTCTCTGTTGCTGATGAAGACATAAAATATGCTATCCGTAAGATGCATTTTGCGTATAGCAAAAAAGGGCAACAAATGAGTGATTTCATGGAACCGGTGGATTACGACATCCCTGCAGCACGGTGTGGCTATTTGTTTAAGTATGCTGGCTTCCACGCCGCAATGGTCGATCACGTGGTTTCCCATCTTTTGATGTCGGAAATAATTCAGGAAGCCATTCCTGGAGGAGACGAAACAATGAAAATTTGCTGCTTAGGTGGAGGCCCAGGAACTGATATCATCGGCCTGTCGAATGTGTTGGCACAGAAAGTCGAGAAAATTCATCTGACCACTATAGACTGCATGGGGGAATGGCGTTCTGCAATGGAAGACGTCTTGGAAGTAGCTGGCTCAGGAGACTACAATTTTTTAGAGGAATTTTTATCAAGCATTCTCTCTAACACTTACATCACCGATGACTTATCGCCTCCTGAATGCATAACCAGGGAAGCTTTGGAATCCGCTGATTTGTTAACTATGGTGAAATTTGTGTCAGCATTGAAGAAGGAGCAAGCTTCAAAGATATTAGAGGTACGTTTTCCTATGAAATGAATTTCAAAACATATCAAATATTGTTTTTAAAAAAGAGAGCAATTTTGACTGTATTTTAATATAAATTACAATAATTTATGTTGTTACCGCGTTCTTCTTTTTAAAATGAACTATGCACATTTCTGGAGATAAAACGCAGCTCATTAGCCGAGTGGTCAGATGTGCGGGATTCTGAGTTATCTTGCGAGCTGAGCCAAATTCAAGTCTTGGATAAGGCATGAGTGGTACTTTTCCATGGAACTGTGGTTCTCCGTTTCTGGGAAACATTGGTCCTAAATCAGGGACAGCGAACCGTTTAGATGCTTACGGTGGTCGCTGAACCACGAAAAAAAAAAAAAAAAAAAGCCAAAATAATTATCGGTAATCTTTCAGAAGACGGGCGTGCTCGATTATTTTAATTAATTAGCAATAATAGCCCAGTGCGTCCGATTTCGCATTTTACTTCGTTTCGCTACTTGAGTAAGCATATCCGATAGCAGAAATATTTAACATTTCACCTGTTTTTTTTTTATTCATATAACTTCGTTAAAAACCTTTCGAACATGCTTAGAAGGACTGTAACGTATACTCTATATTCACTTTCCTTTTGATTTTACTATCTCTGGTTATTTTATTTTACTATGTAAATTATCTTCTTACTGAACGAAATATCATTTCACCCGATGAATGAGATCTGGCAATGAGTGTAAGTCATGACGTGGTGGTAGCTAGTACACTGCTGGACAATTGCTAAGGACTGATCATAAACGGCTATATAGCGCATAAAAAAGTAAGTGTGGTTGGATGCTAAGTGAAATAAAATAATGTCAGAATGCCAGGACATTACAAGAAATACAATTTATTGTGCTCTGAAATCCAGAAGGCTTTGGAACATGTTCAAGGGACAAACAGGCCATTTTGTGCAGAATACGTAAACGTGAAAAAAGTGCAATTACCGTCCGCAGGCGTTCCGGCGTAAGCTGTTAATACAGGATATGGCTACCATGGAGGGCGATGCAAGATTCCACACGTCGTGTCATGCTTTGCACAACATTATCAAGCAGCTGTTGGGGTAATTTATCCCATTCCTCTGTCAGTGCACGGATAAGTGGTGTCCTTGTTTATTGGAGGGCATTGGCGACCAGCAAGACTCCTCTCCAAAGCATCCCACACATTTTCAATGGGATTCAGATCTGGAGAACGTGCTGGCCATACGAGGCGTTGTATACCCCCGCTCTCAAGACACTCCTGGACAGCGACTATTCGAGGACATATTGCGTTGTCGTCCATGAAAGTGAATCTATCACCGTCAGCACCACGGGAACATGCGAACATGAGGTAACAGAACATCATTAATGTATCGTTGGCCAGTCATAGTCCCAGTTGGAAGCACATAGAAGGACGTACGGCCATTGATCATGATGCCAGCCCATACCATGACACTACATGTCGGATATCGGTCCCTTTCCTGTATGTATGCTGGACAATATGCAGTACCACTATCACACCAGATCAGTTGTCGTTCACAATCAGACGATAGACTGTATCTACTCTCATCTGAGAAGAGGACAGCAGACCAGTCGTTATCAGTCCAATTGCGATGTTGATGGCACCATTGCAAACGGGCGGTACGGTGACGTCTGGACAATGGGATGCACACAACAGGACGATGGGCGTATAGTCCTTCTTCATGCAAACGTCTGGCGACAGTTTTTCGGGAGACCCGCTTGCCAGTAGCAGCCATAAACTGATTTGCTACCTCACTAGCTGTGGTGCGCCGGTGTCTTTTTGTTGATAGCACTATGTACCGATCTTCTGAAGGTGTCGTACTGCGAACACGACCTCCCCGTGACGTGTGCTACACTCTCCATTTGTTTGAAATGATTTCCAAAGCCTTGAAACAACACTGCGGCTGACGTCGAACTCCTGGCAACATCTGTTATTTTTCGCCCTTCTTCAATCTTGCCAATAATACGGCCACGCGTAAAGTCTTCTACTTGATGTCGGGAAGACATAATGAAAATTGCAAGTTCGTCAATTGATTCTTTCCTTTGAACTTTGCGTTTGAACAACAACGGTCAATACGCGTCAAATCCCTTATATCTCTTATCAGCGCTATGACGTCACGAACAAGTTCGGCAATCCAAAATTTGCATATGCACAACACGTCTTACTGTATCGCGCACTTATGCTAATTTCCACATTTTCCTGCCTTCCAATTTGTGGTTGCTATCGTTGCTATTGTCATCCGTCCTTAGCAATTGTCCGGCAGTGTATATATAGGCGCGTTCATCGATAGCGAGAGAGAGATTTTGTTGTTATAAGGAGGGCTTTTGTTGTTATAGGGAGATCGTTTGTTGTTATACTAGAGGAGCGTTGTTGTTGTGAAGGAGAGAGTTTCGTTCTATGTGATTAGTTTGATTCTTCTTTATTGTGAAACAAGTTGTGTGTGTGTGCTTTGGATGACCAAGAGTTACATAATAAAAGAGCTTTGAGTAAGTACGTCTTTCTCAATTAATAGTTTTTGTCAGACCTCTGTCTGGCTGTTAGGTTTATGTCATTAGTTTATTACCATTAACAACCAGCGTTAAGACTTTATTCATTCTAATTACTGCTGCAACATTACTACCAGTTATAAGTTTGTTCAATACTATTACTACACTACTAGCAGGAGACTTTATTCATGTTCTTAATTAACTAGTAACAACAACCATTTGAATTCACTATTTGAAGCTTAGTACAAGCATATCATTCAGTAGCAGAAGCATTATACTTAGCTCAGTAGGAAAGCTTCATTATTATCATTAGCTAGCTGGTAGAAAGAGCTTATTCATTATAATTAGCTTAGCGGAAAGCAAAATAAAGCTAATTCGTTATAATGGCGCCCGAACTATCCGGATGACCCGACCGTTCAAAATCTCGCAATGGTGTGATGTTATTTCCACACCGCGAGATAGGAAAAATAAGAGAATCCCTTCTCCAGCGCTTCGAAAAATAAATGTGTGTAAGGTTGCATTCCACACAGCAGATTGACTGGGAGTTCTCAAGTGCACGTTCTACAGTAGATGGCTGCCTGCAACGATTCATGGTCACGGCTGACCCGTGGGCCATACCCCGGCCCTCTTTCGGGGGGAGATGTGACGTACCTGCCAGTAGGACGCACACGACATAAAGGCAGATAGGAATCAGAATAAAACGTCTGCGTAGCTCAGTTGGTAGAGCGACTTGTTCCGGAATAAGCGGCCTCGGGTTCGAATCCCGGCGTAGACCAAAAATGACGGAGAAATTTACTTCGTTATAGGACAAATATCATCCAGTTTGTTTACGTAGTAATACTACCTTTAGCAAAAATTATCAACTACAGCTGTGTCCCCCCTCCCCTCCAACAGCAGTGGGTGCATGCGTAAGGGATGCAACTGTGATGTAACTGGAGGTAAAGTCAGAAAGCTTTTACATATTTTATAGAGAAAAACTATGGAACTACCTATTTCCTGCAAAAAATATTATCATGACTAGTTAAGCTTAACATAACGACAAAGCAGCGAAACGAAGTAAAAATCTACAACGGCCGTTCCATAAAAGCCGAGAGTAAAATCACAGAAAAGGAAGAAATATAGGTGCAGCAAAACATATCTTATTCTTTCTCAAAGAATCTTCCCTCGGATGATATGCAACGGTCCCATCGTTCAGTCCACTTTTCAAAGCATGTGGCGAAGGCATTCAGCTGCTTTAGCGACCCCTGTACAGCTTGAATAACGTCAGCATCTGTGTTGAATGTTGCGCCACGGAACTTCTCCTTCTTTTGTTGGAAACAACCAGAAATCGCACGTGACGAGGTCAGAACTGTAGGCAGGCTGTGGCATGATTTCAGTCCTGCATTTAGTAAGAAACTGTTGACCACAAGCAGTCACATGTGGGCGGGCGTTACGATGGTGTAGGGTCCACTTGTCCACCACTTCCGGTCGTTTAATCGATATGTGTCGTCGTAGACGCTTCAAGACTGAAATATAATACTTAGTATTACAGCAATTTGTGGAGGAACGGCATGCTAGGTGACTACATATGCATGATCAAAGAAAATTATCATCATCACCTTCCCAACTAATTTGGTTTGGCTGACGGTTTTCGTAGGAGGCAAGCCTGTGTTTCCAGACACTTGGTGCGCGCTTCGTGAAGGAGTAGAAGCTGTGGACCCATGTTTCATCGGCAGTTATTGCTGTGTTTAGAAAGTCTGGATCCTTTGCAATAATTTATTTCCACTCATGACACACCTGAACTCTGGCTAACAACTGTTCTCTCGTCAGGTGATGAGGAACCCATCTCGAACACACACGATGCAGCAGTAATTTGTAGCGTAGAATGCGGAATGCTGATGTTTTTGAAATATTAGTTGACGCCGCTATGTCTTCACACGTCATTTATCGATAGGATTGCCAAAACAATGTTAACAATACGCTCCGTAACAACACTTTCAGGTCGGCCAGCCTAGCAGCGAGTTCTGGTGACAAAATCCCCTTTTTTGAAATCATGGTGCCATCTAAAAATCGTTGACTCACCCAAACATTTATCTTTGTAAGCATTTTCATTAAATCAACTGTTTCTGGAACCGATTTACCCAAACGACTGCAAAATTTTATCGCACAACGCATTTCACTTGTTAACTCTGAATCACTCACATCCATAGCTGTATGGAGAAATGAAGGAGTATCTTAAACAACTGCGCAATAACAAAACCACAATCGTCTGCCACGGCTAATAACTGTTGCCATAGATACTTCCTTAATTCAGTTAGTCGTCTGCGTGGTTATTTTCCCCATTTGCACTGTTGCCAACTCAAAAAGAAATTACACTCAGCTTCTATGGAACGGTGTTTGTAATATTTGGCTTGGCGAGTCATGATTAGCGATGGACGAGTCTCTTACTGTCCCAGTCTCTTTAACAAGTGCCTTCTTTTTACCTCATAGCTGTCTCCCTATTTTTATTTGAAAGTGGAGGGGGATTGTAAACAAAAAAGCAAAGCATTATGGAAATATCCTTTCAAGGGTTTCACGTTCCAAAAATTAAAAAAATAAATTTCTAGAATTTTAGCAAAAATGATTTTGTTTTTATTTTTTAACCTCTTGAGGCACCAGTTGTTGTTTTTTTTTACAAAAAGCGGCATTTTTTAAAACTATTTTTCTATTCTTGATTTGCATTCTACAGACAGGAACAATAACAAATTATGTAAACAAATCGTAGAACACCTGTACCGTCTTCCAAAAAACTTACTAAAGTGGGCATACTTCGCCAACCCGAGTTATCTCGGGCAACAAAAAAATTGTGAAATATAACAAAGTTTTAGTCTATATTTGAGACTGTATGATAAATTCTAAAGCAGGAGACGACACAAAGAGGTATTTCACTGTCAGGGCACATATATCTTGCTTCTTTTCGAACTTTCTTATTGCGTTCATCCCGTTTTTTTTTTTTTTTTTTTTTTTTTTTTTTTTTTTTTTTAATAGATAAAACACTGGCGAGTTGGATTTCCTTTCCTTCTGTTGGTTGTATGAAGGCTGGAAAATGTCGTGCGGATAATCTTAATGGTGTTGGGATAACCGATGGACGTCCCGTCCCCTTCTTGAAGTTGTTGGAACTTTATATTTTTAAACGAAAAGTTTGATTACGTCGAGGCGAAAATCAAGGGAGTCCATGTTATCGCCAGATTTTTGGTAAAGCACAAAAGCGTTTCACATTGCCAAGTCCAGAAGATGAAAGATCTTTTTGTAGTATTTCTTTCTGCACACGCCAAACGAAGATATAGTTGGGAGGGTCAATGCAGTGGTCAATACGTACGGAACAATTTAGCAGATAAATTCGGTGGAAATCTATGCGAAATTCAAGCTCGCACGAGTTTACTTGGGTAAGCGACAAACATTCAATTTCTTGAACACGAGTTAACTCAGGTGAGTGCACTAAGGGGTTAAACTGCGACTTTACATAATCGAGATTTATGTCAACTTAAGAATTATACGTAGATCAATTACATTTAAGTTTACAAGACGTAGCATTCAAAACGCTGACGTCTTTGAAACCTAGAATGTTGTTAATGTATTCCGTAGATGGCTCGAGTATGCAGTGCCACGTGACCGGAATTCGATGCGCCACAGGAGCTACACTTGCGAAAGTTGAACATACTGGTCTCCTGTCGAAGTGAGAGGAGTGATATCCTTGTTGTGGGCAAACAAAGTGTTCACAACCGATATTCATCAAGATATTGTCGAAGTGTACAGCAAAATAACAGGTTACCAAATGATTCCGCACATTTGAATCAATCGGGGATAATGTAACTGAAGACAATCCCCGTCGAAGTGGCAGACCACATTCAGACGGAGGTAAACAACGCATGCATTGAAGAATTCATTCAAAAGCACAGACAGGTAACTTTGAGGCGCATGGTATCTGATCTGAGATTATTCTATGGAATTGGACAGCACATCATGGTGGAAGCGTTACAGTACGAGGGTGTAATTCTCCTCCATGACAACGCCCGAGTGCACACGACACAGCAAACTCGGAACTTGCTGCAAGATTTCCATTGGAAACAGTTTACAGCCCGGATTTGACCTCCGGCGAATTTCTTCTGTTTCCAACGTTGACGAAGCACTTGCTCAGACGTCGTTTCACGTGCAATTAAAACATCAAAGGCGCTGTCCAGCTGTGTTGTGACATTCCTTCTATACATAAGGGATGACAAACTTTTCCTTCTGTACATAAGGGATGACAAACTTTTCCTTCTATACATAAGGGATGACAAACTTATCACACGATGTGACAAGTGCTACAGTCGTTCTGGCGATTATGTTACGAAATAGTGTATTCGTGTCACCTTTATTGTGCATTGTATTTCCAACTAAAATCTTGCCTTTGATTTACGAGCACTGTAAACTTTTTTATTTTACGCCCCTGTATAAATCCAATTTTTATCACTTCCAGCTTAGCATATGCTTAATTTTAAACAGCATTTTATCCAGCTGCTGATCGTACTCTAAATCTTGCGACACCTGATTTTCGGCGCTACCATTTATGTGAAATGCAACTCGTAATATGACCTTAACTCTGAGCAACAGAATTTATACAGGGGACATATGAAAAGTTATTTCACTGTTTAAACTCCTAGACGTGTTCCGGAAATAGCAATGATCCAAATAAATACTGTATATGTCCCACCAGGGGCGTACAAATAATTTTTTGGGGGCAGGGAGTCGACAAAAAACGAAAGTTTTTCAAATCCATCCGGACAAAATGAAAGTTATTGAAAACCAGAAGAAAACATATTTTTTTTATTAATACAGGGCGTATTTTAGCAAAAACAACAACAACAACAACAAAATAACGTAAAAAGTAATGACACTTTCCCTTGGACCCTCTAAGTACGCTCTTGTATCCCACTATCTCTAGGGGAAAATTATTCACGAACTCCGTAAAATGTTATGGTAATAACGACAGTAATTATCATAAGTAATCATGAAAGAAATACGGGATTACACCATATAATAAAAATTTTGAAGATCCGATTTTTGGTGTACATGTGACAAGGATGGTAAGTCAGATAATATCCGCAAAATTGAAACTTTATTATATCTGATTTACCATCCTTGTCACATTTACACCAAAAATCGGATTGTCATCTTCAAAATTTGTATTATATGGTGTAATCCCGTATTTCTTTCATGATTTATCTGCTCCTCCGGGCAGTCACGGGATAGCATTCTTAACCTCTAGATTCGCTAAACATAAATGCCGGTTGCTTCGACTAGCGAATCCTGTGATGGTTATATTCTAATTAATCGGAAACTTGAGACTTGGGTGGTGTAGTGGTTAGCATACCCGGGCACTATCTGGGAGACGTGGATTCGAGTCCCGCTCCAGGACGACGAAATTTTCAAGTTTTCGGATATTATCTGACTTACCATCCTTGTCACATTTACACCAAAAATCGGATTGTCATCTTCAAATTTTGTATCATAAGTAAGCTATTGATTTCGAATTTGAGAGATTTGTTTCGGACATATATTGAGATCCCAATTTATTAGGAACATATTTGCCCTCCTCACATAAAGGATTCACTCCAGCACATAAGACAAGTGATCGCGGGGTGAGGTATAAATCAGGACATACCAGCTCGTCAAGCATCAGTTAGCCTTCGATGGAGTATATGAATGGGTAAAAAGAGTGATCTGATCGACTTTGAAGTTTAGAAGAGAGTTCAGTCAGTCATCCCGCTTCCAGCATCTACCGCACGGGCGTTCTTCTGGGGGTTTCACGCGTAACCGTAGCAAGGGTCATCCGTGAACGGTGCGGAACATAAGAACCTTCCAATTATCGGTGAAGTGTTGGTTACACACCAACAGGGCGGCTAACCCCTGATGGGTTCGGGCTCAAATCCCAGGTAAGGCATGGATGGTGTGTTTGTCTTACGATACTGGCTCTTTCTCTTCCCTATACTAGGACCAGTGGCTCCAAATTAACAACATGCAACTGCTTATAGATAATTAAGTTGCTCACGCTGGTCGTTAAGCTCCGAAACAAACAAAACAAAAATCTGCGAATGTATGGACGAAAGTAAAATCAGGTGGTGGATCAGAGGGGGTCGAAACAGAATAGCGACATGGTGTGTCGGAAGATGACCCCTCGGTACACCTATGTTGAATTCTGAAGTGACTAGCCTGGTTATAGCACGTCTGCTTGCTTGTGCGATTCTTGTCTGTCTTCTTTTTGAGCCCTCTGATCGACCATCTCTTTTTGTCCACGGATCACCAATTGCTGGAAGTTTTCGGTGTGTTGCACAATGCGCAGTTAGCCCTTGCTACAGTTGTACGTGAAGAGCAGAGGAGGACGACCATTTAGATGATCGAACCCACACACCTGAACCCAACTATCACATGAAACGTTCAAAATCTCTTAGATGTCTCGTTTTGCGCATTCCAGCTGTCAATCGAACGCTAGCTAATGCTGGTCTATACCTGATTTACAGTATACTGCACACCGTGTTCGTGTGACGTGATACACGTACAAGTTATATATCTCCATATTATAACGAAGTAAATATCTCCGTCATTTCTATCCGCGCCAGGATTCGAACCCGGGTCCCCTCATTCCGGAATAAGTTGCTCTACCAATTGAGCTACGCGGACGTTTTATTCTGATTCCTATCTGCCTTTATGTCGTGTGCGTCCTTCGGGCAGGTACGTCACATCTCCTGGTACGTTACAATATGAAAGCACTGGAAGGATCTTCCATTGATGTGACAAGGGTGGATGTACCTAATAAACTGACATCTGATGGTATACATGTTCCTAATAAGCTAATTCTTTATTATTTTACTTTCCTGATTAGGACGTGTTTGGGATCCTGAAGCCAGGTGCGGTGGTTGTGTTTATCGACAACGCAGCAGGAGGATTCGACGAAATGGTTACCATGGCAGCCTCAGAGTGTAATTTGGAACTTAGATCTGGCTTTCGTCATCGGAAATTTGAAAATGAGGATTTAATGAAAAAAATGTTTGGATATACCAATCTGTTTCGAACGACAATAGCAGCGCAAATTTGTGTGAAGTTGTCTTCGTCAGAGACTCAACAAACAGATTTTAATGATTGGAATAGTGATCAGGAGGAAAATTGTTCCATTATGGCTTCTAATCTTATTGAATTTTCAGAAGACGAACTGAGCGATTGCGAAGATTCTTTGCTCTCGAGTTACAGTGGCTCTACGACTAGCGATCAGGATGATAACTGTTATAGTCCAGAAGTGGCTTCTAGTTCGTCTTCTGAATTTTCAGAAGACGAACTGAACGATCGCGAAGGTTCTTCGATCTCGAGTTCTAGCGATTCTACGAGCGATCAGGATGATAACCATTGTAGAACACAAGTGGCATCTAACCGTTGGTCTTCAGAATATTCAGAAGACGACCTGAGCGATTGCGAAAGTTCTTCGCTCTCGAGTTCCAGCGACTCTACGACGAGCGATTAGCATGATATGACTATTTTATCGCACATGGGCTGCTAACCTTACTGAATTTTCAGAAGATGAACTGAGCTGTTGAGAAGGTTCTTTGCTCTAAAGTTTCAGCGACTCTGTCAAGCTTATTCTAATGTGCAGAAAGTTGCAACTTGCAGGCCCAGTCAAGACTTCTAAATATTGATGGCTGTTAAGGAGAATTTAGAGATTCCTGTAAGCTCATCTGAGGGCAACAAAACAGAAAGCAAATAATAAGAAGTAGAGAGCGATAAACTTCGCAAGATGGTGTGAATACGAAAGAAGATTACAGAATACTTTCCATGTACATACATGTGCATTCGTTCCTTGTATATTAAGAGTTTTCCTTTCTTACTGTTTTTGACTGTATCTACGAATGTTTTCAATTCTGACATTTTAGTGACATCTGACCTATCTAAATAAATTGTTCTGTTGATGTAAATCCTGGTAGTTATTGAAATGTAAACACACGAAAGGAAAAAAGTTGACGTTGCTGTAATTTGGTAAGATATTTTTCAGTGTGTGGCGGAACAATTCCGCAAATTTAGCGTTTGAATTACGAAACGTTTCAAAAAGCAAATAATGCAGTAAATCAGTTACACTGCTCGACTCCGAGAGATGCTTCTCGACATAGGAAGTATTGCAGACTGGTGGGTATGCGTCGATAGTTCGGTTATGTACGAAAATGGTTGCTCTTGCGAACCAATCACGTGATAGGCGACGAAGATGACAAGGCAAAAACGACTGGGCATGGCTAAGTTTTGGCGACTCACCGTGTGGGTAATTGCATCTTTTCCCTGCCTATTTATCTATTAGGTGTACAAATAAGTTTTAAAGCGTTTTAAGACAACGCAACATGTAATTTGAGAGAAAACAGCAATACCTTTACGAATCAAAATATTCGCCGTCAGTCGGGCAGCTGACGGATTCCAGGCATGAAGAATCATTCGTCGTGTAACGCGATGTAGTCGTCAACCCATTTTTGCACTTCGTCACATGTCCGGAACCATACAGCAGACAAACCATGTTGCATCGATCGGAACAATTGATAGTGTAAAGGTGCTATGTCGAGATTACACGCCGGGTGCTCCAAAACTTCCCAGCCAAGCATCAATAACACTTCCTTGACCGATTTCGTTACATGCGGCCTAGCGTTGTCATGCAGTAATTTCACGTGACGCAATCCTTTGCCTGTGAATGGGCGTTTCCGACAGATTTCCTGGTTCAATCGCAGCAGCTGTTGCTTGTAGCGATCAGCAGTAACAGTTTGACCTTGTTCCAATAGTTCATAATAGAGCACACACCCTTCATATCCTACCAGATGCACAGCAGAACTTTCTTGGAGTGAATATTGCGTTTCGGTGTCGAAGTCGTTGCTTCACCGGTCTCCCCAACAGTCTTCTACAACGGACTGTCTTGGGCCAGTCTCCTCCATCCACCCATCTCCCACGTGGTCTTCTTTTGGGTCTTTTCCTGTCCCTTGGAATCCAGTTTAAAATTTCTGTTGTTCACCGGTGGTCCGTTCTCTTGGCAATATGTCCAGCCCATTGCCATTTCAGGGATTTTACTCTGATCATGATGTCTTCCACTCTTGTCATTTTCCTTATCCACGAGTTGCACTTTTTATCTTTCTTGGTTACACCAAGCATACATCTCTCTATGCTTTTTTCAGTTGTCTGCAGTCTTTGTATATTTTTTCACTTAAGGTCCACGTCTGTGCTCCGTACGTAAGCACTGGAAGGATGCATTGATTAAATACTTTTCTTTTAAGACATAATGTCACATTGCTCTTAAAAATTGTACTGTTTCTCCTAAAAGCTCTCCAACCAAGTTTTATACGCCAATTAATTTCTTCATCAATGTGACCCTCGCTTGATATCTGCTGCCCAAGGTAAATGTAGCAATTGGTTATCTCCAGCTTTTCCCCATCAATTGCTAAATCTTCATTCCTTGTAAAAGCATTTGCACATCACTTTTGTCTTCTGAAAGTTCATTTTTAATCCCCATTTCTTTACCCTTCTCAGCAAGTTCCTGGATCATACTCTGCAGCTCTGAAGTATTATTTCAAAAACTTGTGAAGGATTCTTTGAAATATTTTTTTTACTTTTCAAAAGCAAAAGGAAATAAAACCGGGTCAGAAACACCTTGACTCGACCCGTTTGACCCGCAAGAATTTGTCGACTCGGTGACCTGTGACCCATTTCTGTCTCTGGTAATGATGTATGTCCTAAAGTCTAGTAGGTTTCACAGCAAGGGTAAGAATGTTCCACTGCATGTCTGATTTGTTTCTTGCAAGAGGGATTGACTCCAGTAGCACGCGGCCATTTTGTGCAACGCATGCCTTAATTAAGTGCAAAAATTTGCTCTACGAAAAAAGAATCATACGAAGAAAACTTTTGCGCTGCAGTTTTTTACGGAAAATTTAAACTAAGCACCTGTTTTTTGGTTTTAGAAGAGTTTTATTTAAAACCAAATTCACACATTTGTTTATGTTTTAGTCGGAATTGAAACAAAGTGCGAATGCGAACCAACTTTGCATTGTCATGCCCATAGTCATGTGGCTGTGGGGAGCCTATCCTAACCAGGGAAGTCACAAAAGCGTCAAATAAACGTGCTGTAATGCGAAGCATCCCTTACACCCAGGGCTTGGATAGTCAACCATTTAGAGGATTGGTATATTTTCCCTCTGTACTCCACTGTTCATTCCCACTGAGTTTGGGAGCTTCGTTAACTGCTGTTGAAAAACTCATGGAAATTCGAAGTATCATATTGCATCAACAAATGGAAAGTTATTTCTTCTGACAAGGAGTGCCTACTGTCTAGTGCGTAATTCTAAAGGGAATTTTTCTGATCCAGTTGGAAATCCTCAAGTCTACATTTCTTTATATTCCTTGCCTTTCTGAAGCACTGAAATGCTTCAAGGTAGTTTAAGCAAACTACAAAAGAATACTAAGAAAATGGATGATGCAAAATTTCCTTTAGGTTCCCTAAGTTTTATAGAAAAATAGGGATGTATAAGCAACGAGACCAAACTCAAACCTAATTTGTTGAACATTGTCGTTTTGTATGCAGGTTAAGCATATGAACTCATAACATATTTCAACGCTTCTGTTTACCAAATAGTGGAGGTGCTATACAACAAAAATCAATAAAAAACTGCAAATTGTGATAAGAATATCCCCATTGGTAAAAATGTAGTTTATGGTTATACGGTGAAAATATTATAAGATGGGGAGGCATCGCCCAAAAGTGATGGGAATCCTAGTGGCGGCTATATTTCAAAATGGCTATATGTGTTGAGATTTTGTTACAACTTTTTTTTTTACACATCATACAAAAGAGTGTTTGGTACCGCCCGATTTATATGTTTTTGAGATCAAGGATTTCATTTCTGATGTTAAAAACAGGCTAAGAATCAATATAGGTGCTATTCTGTCGCATATACTGGGTAATTTGTAAAAAAGGGGAACTCAATATTTCCTCCTACTACAGTGCCTAGAAGAATTAGTGTGTCGTGCTCGCAGAAAAATTTGCTGCCCGCAATCATGAAAGCGGTAGATGGCGCTGCCATCGGATGTCACGTCGCTTTTCAGGGAGGAAGGACGACGAAAACGCACATCTTTCTATGACACACACCCAGCTCGTCAGTATTATGTGTACTCCTTGAACGATATTTTATAAGCAGATAACTTAAGTATATACGAAATAATCGACACACCTCTTTCACCCCCCTTCCTCCCAAAAGAACGAACGAGGTGCTCAAGATTCATTAATAAGGGTATCGTAGTTTAAGTTAAGCTTTGCATTGTGCTAACGTCAACATTAATGTTAGATATTTCGGAAGTTTTAGAGTCACACATGGGTTACATTATGCAAAAACACTGGAAACCAATATGCAGTTTACAATCACTAAAACACCAACTTACAGTATAAAGCAAAAATTAATAAAAAAAGGAAATGTTTTGGCCCTCAAAACCTTACCGGAAAAAAAAGGGGGAAATATTTTCTCAATGAGACATCGGCTTTATAATTTGCATTCCAATAATATTTTAAAATTCAGTAACCTAAGAACTTTATAAATTATTTAATAATCTACTTCATTTTTCAGCAATGAGTGACTAAATTTCTTGGTAAGAACATGGGATCAAAATAAATATTGAAACTTTCCATTTAGTTGGCTTTGAAAATAAGCCTTTTAATGAGTTGAAAATAGAATACAAAAAATGCGTATACTATTTTTAAAATTGGTCTATTTTCTAATAATATACTAACTGTAATCCATTTATAAAAATCCTTTCTAAAAAAACTTTGCCTGCTATACGATAAACAAAATGAATCACACTGGACAGAAGTAAATATACAAAAACTGAATGTATATGATGACATTCTTTTAAAGAAAAATAATTATAGCATTTTTCTTTACTTTTCTTCACCTTATAATAATTATGTGATTAAATTTGCTATTCAAATGGGTTTGCAGTGAAGAGAGGAAAGTTCTTTTGCACCTTAAGTAAAAAGTTTAATAAGGTAAAAATTAAGAAGTGGGTGTTCATGGAGTCTGTCTAAATGGGATAATTCTATGCAGTTCCTGTAAACTATTTTTACCCTTAAAAATAAGGAAATTATTTATGTAGCATACACACAGGCGTAACGTGGGGAAGGCACAGTAGGGCATGCCCCCCCTTAAAAATTTGAAAAACTATTTAGTCGTTCGCCTTTTAAATTTGGGAAAATAGTAGGTTTGTCGTCAGGCTTGAGTAATGGTTTGTCTCGGCATGTTAGAACTTCCTTACCTTGAATAGTGGAACGATAATGCATCTCCATGAATTTAGATTCAAAGTGCAAGGCACATACAACACAACTTTCATCAAGTTTCTTATCAGCTCTGGAAATTACCTTATCCCATTTGCTCAACATATCAGGAATTTTGGGGACAGCAAAAAGTGATATTTTACTTTTGCAGAATTTATAGCCAGTATTACATCCTGGCACAAAACAGCTGCTTTGCCTTATCCGTTTTCTATGTTTTTTTATCATTTGCTAATGCAGAATTTCCCAGTCCTTTCATAGCTGACATTATTTCCCTATGATCTTATAACTGTTGCAGTCGATTTCAGTGCTGCACTTAAGTTTAACCACACAGTAGGGTTAACGCGTGACAGCCAATACTTGATCAACTTCTACATCTTCACGAATCAAAAGTTACTAATTTCGGAAATAAATTTCGTTATAAACAATCCACAGTTGAATAAAACTAGCACACTAACACTCGAATAAGCCTATTGCGTTTTAGTGATCAACTATTGAATTACCTAGTGTATTACTGTTATGATCGAGCTACAACGAATTAGCAAAGATACTGCCAAAAAGATTTCCCTCCACTAACCTTTGTTTTGTGAAAATTTGAAGTTTCGTAAGGCAGCAAATCCTTGACAAACAAACTTCCCACCATTGAATAGCATGAAGCCGATGAAGCATCCTAACGTAACTTCCGATGCCAGCGCCCTCTGTTATTTCATGACGATTGGTCACAAAACCGTGAGGGACATTTTAGGGAGCACGTCACACTAATTCTTCTAGGCACTGTACTCCTACTAACAAAAATGAGTATTTATTAATGCTTGAAGCATACTGAATATTACCAAATTTGAACATTGCGTTTTAAAAACATAGCTTGTTTACAACATCGGCCGGCACCATATATTCTTCACATTCGTTCTTACAAAACCACCACTTCTGCAGCCACACTTGTTCTTACAGATTTTGCCCATACATTTGATTAGCTCTTTACATGAATCGGAAATTTCTGGCAACTCCTGCCATTTCATTTGGCATGATACATCATCCAATCACCATCCCCATTCGGTTGGAGATGGTACACATATTGTGCATCTGTTTGCTTGTCCCCAAATGTGTTCTAGCTTGGAAAGCACTACGTAATACCTTGTTGTTGTAATTCACGCTTTGTCGGTGGCAGGCTTTCAAGCGGACGATTTTTGGTCATGAACAACTGCATCATTTGTATTGTTACTGGTTGAACAGTACAGTAGTACTACATATCTTTCAATGATGTCTAAAATTTCCGTAGTAATGCAAACGTACGGTTGTAGGATGAATGAAAATGCAGTAGTTAGCTTCGTTAAAGAGCATCTATGTCTTCCAAGATGATTTTTGTGTCTTTCCTGTGAAACCTAGGATTGCTATCATAGCCTGTGAAAGCATGAAATCCTGAAATTTGAGAGTAGCATGAATGCCACTCTCAAATGTTTGTATTAGAGGACAGATTTCTGGTCCTGCAACCATCCAGCGTCTCAGTGCCGATGGATCCTGTGCCAACCCTACTGCACCACCAACCCTACTGCACCACCAACCCCTTTCAATACTGCGTTACTTTGTTCATGTGGTTGGCCTACGCTGATTTCTGAGAGGATTCTGTTGTTGTTTTTTTATCACAAACTGTCTTGAAGGAAATGAGCGATGTATGTCTTGTAGTTGAATCTCTGCATCAAAAAGGTCTTTCAGATGGATTGGTAGCCGAAGTGCATAGTTATGATGATCCAGAAAAAAACACCCCAAGGAATCATTTATTTACACAGTCACGATACAAAGAGTAGTTTCCTTCTCTGATTGAGCGAACAAAAAGAAGCAGTAGGATTTCCATATTAGAACAAGTCAGCTAATATTTGAACACGAAACTCTCTTTTGCTCGTTTTTCACACCAAATCTTAGATTCAATCTCGGGATTATTTTCTTGATAAGCATCATGCAAAAAATACACTGCTGGCCACCGAAAATGCAACACCAAGAAGGAAGCATCCGATTGGCCTGAAATTCGCAGCATGCGTTGCCCGCGAGAGGACATGCAAACGATTAGCATTGCAGGGCATATGCAAATCATGTGCGCCCGGCACGCCACCGAGAAACACTATAAGAAGGGTGCACAGAAGGTGGGGTGTAAGTAGTGGAAGTGTGTTGTGCTGCCGGACCTGTGCTTGGGGCACCGCGGCGAGAGACTGTATGACGCCTGCATTATGCATCGCCATACCGGTCCGTCGCCTGGCGTTATGGTTTGGGGCGCAATTGGATATGACACCCGCACCCCTCTGGTACGCATCGCCGGTACACTCAACAGCCACCGCTACATCTCCGACGTTTTGGAGCCTGTAGTCCTCTCTTACCTGCAGGACCTGCCAGCGGCCACGTTTCAGCAGGACAATGCACGCTCGCACGTGGCACGAATCGTACAACAATTTTTCACGGCCCACCAGGTGTCGCTGCTGCCGTGGCAAGCCTGTTCTTCCGATATGTCGCCCATCGAACACGTCTGGTCGCTGATCGGCAACCGAGTGGCCCGGCAAGCACCGCCCGCGGCTACGCCTGATTAACTGTGGCAACGTGCGGAAGCAGCCTGGACCGACATACCCCAAGCCCACATCCAAAGCCTCTTTCGTTCGATGCCGCGGCGTGTAGCGGCCGTTATTGCCAGCCATGGGGGCCACACGAACTATTGATGTCTGCGTGTTCCGCAAGTCGCACGGGCCTGTAAGCTCAATCGTTTCATCTTTGTATCTGTTATTATGTGTCCAGTAAATCTTGCTTTGCTATCTCGTGTCCTTCTTGGGGTTACATTTTATGTGGCCAGCAGTGTAGAATAGTGCTGCAGCAGTTACTTGGTGAATTACTCTGGCTTTTGTCACGTAGGTTACTTTAGATAAATTTCAGCAGCACGAGGAGATGCCATATCAGAATGGGTAATTGCACCATTTTATCCGCTTCCTGACATCCACTGACCGAAAACTCGGAGGAAAGCTTGTTCAACGTGAAATGCACTGAATATCACCAGGAACTTTTTTCCTCATATGTGTTTGGATAATTCCACTGAATCAGTTTTGCTAACGCAAACAATGGTTGTCCACTGACATGACAGGAATTTGATTTCCATTAAGAAATTGGGTAACTTGTTTCATTAAGTTCATTGTAAGTTTTATCACAGCTATTGATGACGAGTGTACGCAAAATAGTGGTAAAAGTGTTGATATTCCAAGAATGAAATCAGTTGGAGCGTTTTGATCACTTGTATGGTAGACAGCCCACGATGCATCAAGTCCACTATTGGTATCTTGGCTGATAACGTGCTTTACACACAGCCATGCAATCTCTTCTTTCTGCAGATTCGTATTAGTGGTTGACAGCATCAGTCTTGATGTAGCATCAAAACAAACAGGAATAGTAGATTCTTTTGACTGAAGGAATACTGGTTGCATTAAAGAAAATTCTTCTGGAAGAATTGGTACACTCTTCTTTTAGAAGGTACTTATGCCATACTGCATAGCTTGCGTAGGGCTTACTGTTCCTAAACACTCAGGTGTTCGATTTTGAAATACGGATGTACTTGTCCGACGAAAAGAACTCTCTGAGGTTGAAGTGCTTGGATTGTGGTCTATATTATGGTACCCCCCAATTGTAAAGATCTCTTTACGTAATTTTGATGGACACACTATCTTTTCTTCTTGGAACTTAACATTTACAAGTTACCATATCGCTAATAAGAGTTTCAGCACACGAGTACATGAGATTGAAAGTCCAAGTGAATGTAGCTTTTCCACGATTTGTGTTTTTCGCGGTTTTCCAAATATTGAAAGACCCATGTAAACTTGCAGGGGGAAGGGGAGGGGGTTCCTTATCAGTTTGATACCTCAATATATTTCCAGTTGGCTTATGGGACTGTATATTAAAACACAGCAATTGCGATATTGTGAGAGATGGCTGGGTAACAACTTCATCTGGCTTCAATATTGGCTTCATACAACAGCACATTCACGATAGCCAGTAGGGAGCGAGAAACAGATTTACCTTGGGATTCATCATCGAAATCACGATTGAACGTGTTCTTGTGTTGAAGCATTTCTTTTCTTACCATTTCCGCAACACGCAATAAAGTGTGTCTTCATCTTGATCATCTTTACAAGCTTGCAACATGGCGTCACCAACAGTTTGTCATATGCCAAATATACTCACTGCCAGGCATGTTTGCCGTCATATACGGGAAATATGCAAGAATCATCTGTGTTAATCTTGAAGTGTGTACATCAGGCATGTGTAATTGCTCATCCATTCCTATTAGTTGCATTAGTCGCGCCTTGTACGTTTCTGTCAGGACACTCACCTTGAAAACTGGTTGTGTTTCATTTGAATCTTTCATACTTTTCTCCATGAAATTTACTAATTCTGCAAAACCTACTCCCTCGCATATATGAACGCTGCTGCTTGTTGGCATTTGACTACTCCGAGACTTGTACAATCCTGCCAAGCACTTTGCATGGTATTTTGCATCTAGAGCAATGAAATCGCCACCACTATGTTTTGCTCGTAGAAAACTATTTCCTTGTTCAGTGGCACACTCCCTCACTTTTGTATCTATACATGCAACGTTGTAACTTTGAACAATTGATCCTTAGTGTTCGCAGAACCATCACAAAAGAAGCACACATCTTTAGAAATAGATGATCGGTGTTTATGTTCATGCCATGATGATGTCGCTCTTCTGCCTCACCTTCACAAAGTTTTCGTTTCTTTTCTCTTTCGAACGAGGTGGAATTGTAATTTAATGAAATTTTTTTGTGCCACTTAGCTTGCCTTTTTAAAAATGTTTGTTCCATCCCGCTGTGGTCTTCATTAAACATCTTTGTATTAATATCCGTGGGTAAGGCATTAATACCTTCAAAGTTTTGTAAGTTTTTCGCAAGTGTTGCATATCCAGTGTTACGTGAAGACACATTTTTATTATTCGCAGGACACACCAAATTATTAGCACATGTGTTTTGGCACAGTATAAAAATTGTCCAATCAACAGATTTCGATTTTTCCTCACCCAGGTCACTGGCAGAAACTAATCGGACCCTACTCAAATTAAAAAAATGGATAACAGGGATTAGTGGCATATTAAGTAACACTGAAATCTTTTTACAAGTAATATTGAAATCTTTTTACAAAGATCTAATTATTTTAAACAGGAGCCATGAATATAAAATCCTAAAATTGCGATAAGAACGTCCCCTTGTGCAAAGAAAGGCCGCCCCCGTGGCGCAGTGGTCTAAGCGATGGCCTCTGATAATTCATCCGAAAGATGTCCGGGTTCAAATCCCGGTGAGGCATGGATGTTGTGTTTGTCTTACGCCACTGTCATTCTCCCTTCCCTGGAACGGGCGACTGCTTATAGCCCATTGAGTTGCTCACGGTGGTCGTTAGACCTTCAATCAAAAAAAAAAAAAAAAAAAAAAAGACCACCTATGTCCTCCATATTTATTCTTAGCCTATTTTTAACATGCAGAATGAAATCCTTGACCTCAAAAACATATAAATCGATACCAAACACTTTTCTCTGATGTGTAAAAAAAAAGTTGTAACAAAATCTCAATACGTTTAGCCAATTTGAATTATAGCCGCCATCTTGGATTCCCATAACTTTGGGCGATGCCTCCCCATCTTAATTTCATTGTGTAACCATAAACTACATTCTTACCAATGAGGATATTCTTATCACAATTTGCAGCATTTATACATCTAGCACCTCCACTAAGACAGACAGGACTTGTAATGTTTTAAAACTCCAAAAGCAGTTTTGTTGGCCGTGTTTATTGTTTTAGAAGCCTATGGCCCGTCCTAGGACGGTTGTTTTCTGTTTACCAAACAAACAGGACTTGTAATGTTTTAAAACTCCCAAAGCTGTTTCGTTGGCCGTGTTTCTTATTTTACTAGCTTATAGCCCGTCTTAGGACGGTTATTTTCAAGCTTCAAATAACTATTAATGTATAAAGAATATTTCCCATCCTAAGACGGTGAAATTTTTTTAATGAAGGCAAATTGAAAACAAATGAAATAGACGCCGGCTCTTTTGTAAGGAAATATTGTAAACATTTATATATTAATAGCAAGAACTCATTCATGTTAGAACTGAAAATTACATGTTATTTATTTCCGTTTTTCAAAAGACCTCGCGATAAATAAACATTCTGTGCGAAATGTTTGTTGTTTAAAAATTTTCCTTGTAGTCCAGTTTTTTCATGTAAACTTACCTTAATAACTTTTGCTTTGACTTTTCGCGTTAAATTACTTTTTCTCCGGCACACATGTTATTCCGTTCACGGCTTGTTTTGGACTGTCCAGTTCAGAGGTTAGTTTGAAACTTCATTGGCAAATTTCAAACTAACCTCCAAATTGGCTTGTTTTGGACTGTCCATTTAACCTCCGAATTGGCTTGTTGTGGACTGTCCATTTAACCTCCGAATTGGCTTGTTGTGGACTGTCCATTTAACCTCCGAATTGGCTTGTTGTGGACTGTCCATTTAACCTCCGAATTGACTTGTTTTGGACTGTCCTATTCGGAGCTTAGTTTGAAACGCCTTTTCTACAAAATAATGCGATATCTGGCATTACAAATCGGAACTATCTAAATTATTGACATTGTGCTGTTGGGGCGACATCTGTTTTTAGTTGCAATTTTGCTCACTTCGACATATAATGAATAGAATTCTCCGGCTGGACGTGTAGTGCAGGAAAGCTTACGTTAAGTCACGTTAGGGTTATTGAAAGGTTACTTGACGTAGCTAAAGTGTGCTTAATCTAGTTTGTTTAGGTAAGACACGCACGTGCAATAAATTCCAAGAATATGGAATTTATTTTTACTCAGCGTTCCTCATTATCTTGAATATCAGTAATATAACTTCTGTTTTAGTACATTAGTACCTTGAAGGCTCCTTATTAGAGCGGTAAACACAATATTTCCTGAACTTAACGTAAACACTAAATGAAATAGACTTAACGGCCAGACAGAGGTCTGACAATAAAATGAACTAAGTAAACGTACTCACTTTTAACCTTTTATTGGGGAGCTCCTGGTATTACTCAAATACACACTCCAAAATAACACAACTACTGATAGCCCGAACTTTCGTACTATCGTAGAAAAGTAGGTAAATCGCATATCAATAATCAGGAAGAATCTATCACATATAAAACGAAGCTATCTGGTCTCTTGAGCGCGGCTATATATATATATATATATATATTGCATACCACCACGTCATGACTTACACTCGTTGCCACATA
This sequence comes from Macrothele yani, assembly GCA_039090855.1. Classification (NCBI taxonomy): domain Eukaryota; kingdom Metazoa; phylum Arthropoda; class Arachnida; order Araneae; family Macrothelidae; genus Macrothele; species Macrothele yani. Next base: position 156,931,237 of record CM077011.1, read on the forward strand.
TAATTCAGCGGGAGAAACAATATCTCGTTAAGTGAGAAGATAATTTGCATAGGAAAATAAAATAACAAGAGATAGTAAAATCAAAAAGAAACTGAATCTAGTGTATACGTTACAGACATCGTAAGATTTAAGTTTTTATTGTACGTTAGAGCATTTAGATAGATCGATATTTTGCAAAATGTTTAATATAATCAACACTAAATTCGGAAAGTTAGTTAAATTGAAAAAGTAAAAAAGTAATTAATGCGTACAAATTAATATTCGAATTGTGCCAAATTAAATTAATAAACAAACGCAACTTGCCGTGATGCTAAGAATTCAATTCAAATTTTGTACATCGGAAAAATAGAACTCGAGTAATTAATAATCCAATGTTTTTAAATTACCACACGATCACCTTGACACCTGAAAGTGATCTCGTGCTATTATATAGCAGGCAATCAGTTTGACATCGCGAGAGCACACACGAATTCATCGATAAATGATGACACAACAATGCAGACGTTGGCGGGACGTCAAACGTTCCAGAGAGATGGATCTGGGTGTTTATGTTATTAATAGTGAAATTATTCGAAACGTTATCCCTTCCTAAAGAAAAAATTGCAAAACCCCAAAAATGGTCAAAATTCATTTTTAAAACAGTAAAACTATGCTATTAATTCGAATTTATTATCGTAGAAAACAAAGGTTCTAAGATGACAATCCGATTTTTGGCGTAAATGTGACAAGGATGGTAAGTCAGACAATATCCGAAAACTTGAAAATTTTCATCGTCCTGGGGCGGGACTCGAACCCGCGTCTCCCAGAAAACGCCCGGGTATGCTAACCACTACACTCTTCATCCTTGCTACATCTTCAAAATTTGTATTATATGGCGTAATCCCGTATTTCTTTCATGATTTATCTGCTTCTCCGGGAAAACACGGGATAAGATTCTTAAATTCCAGATTCGCTAAACATGAATGCCGGTTGCTTCGACTAGCGAATCCTGTGATGGTTAAATTTAAATTGATCGGAAAGTTGAAACTTGGTCGTTCTGGGGGTGTAGTGGATAGCATACCCGGGCGTTTTCTGGAAAACGAGGGTTCGAGTCCCGCTCCAGGACGATGAAAATTTTCAAGTTTTCGGATATTGTCTGATTTACCATCCTTGTCACATTTACGCCAAAAATCGGATTGTCATCTTCAAAATTTGTATTATTAGGCGTAATCCCGTATTTCTTTCATGATTTTTATGCTTCTCCGGGAAAACACGGGATAAGATTCTTAACCTCCAGATTCGCTAAACATGAATGCCGGTTGCTTCGACTAGCGAATCCTGTGATGGTTAAATTTAAATTGATCGGAAACTTGAAACTTGGTCGTTCTGGGTGTGTAGTGGTTAGCATACCCGGGCGTTTTCTGGGAGACGAGGGTTCGAGTCCCGCTCCAGGACGATGAAAAATTTCAAGATTTCGGATATTGTCTGACTTACCATCCTTGTCACATTTACGCAAAAAATCGGATTGTCATCTTCAAAATTTGTATTATATGGCGTAATCCCGTATTTCTTTCAAGGTTCTAAGCTTTCGCACATCAACCACATGACTCTTTCAAAGAAGAAAGAGCCCCTAGAGGGTGCAGTTTTTCCTCGGTAGTTTCCAAATCATAATCATCCTCCATAACTATACTGTATGGAAAGCTTACAGGCTCCAAAATTGCGATATATAAAACTTCGAGTTTCCTGCAGAGAGCTTGAGTTCACTAAAAGAAACCTATCCTTCTCGTTTTGATTTCGTTAGGTTAAAGTGAATTAAGTGCCTTCTTCTCTTCCCACTATGTAAAGCATTAAAACAATTTGAAAATTGTTTAAAGCTTCGCACGAACTTGGTTTGGATAACTGCTTGAGAAAAATAATACGTTGCGCCATTAAATTTTGCGAATAAAACCTATTCACCCAGCAAACACAAAGACAATACAGATTATCTAAAAGGAATTGAAAAAAGTTTTACTAAAGAACTTGATGTCGAAGCCTATATTTTAAGACAAAGTAACGGAAGAATAGGGGGAATCGCGGGATGTAATCTGCTACAAATCACTATTTCTTTTTTCTTTTTCATGCCTACACAACGTTCGCGTCACGGCACTTGTAGACTTATTCTTTGATATTTTGTCAGAGTTTTGGAAAATGCCGAGAGTGTTGCAGAAACAGTTATGGTGTTACAGTAATCTCGTTTTCTTCAATACAACGTGCAAACCACTATGAAGCAATTTGACGCAAGAAGCTCGTCATCCTTGCAAAATTTGTGCTAACTCGTGTTTGAAAAAAAAAAAAGAAGAAGAAAAAGAAGAAGAAGGAGAAGAACCTTGAAAGCACTTTTTCCTGATACTAAATTTGCTTTCCAAATTTATCTTAACCTTATGATGTCAGTTACTACTGGTGAAATAACATTGTCAAAACTCAAACAAATTGCACAAGTGCCGTTCCATAAAAACTGAGAGTAAAATCACACAAAATAAAGAAATATAGGTGCAGTAAAATATATTATGTTATTCTTTCTCAAAGTATCTTCCCTCGGATGATATGCATCGGTCCCATCGTTCAGTCCACTTTTCAAAACATGTGGCGAAGGCATTTTGTGGGAGCTGCTATAGCGACCCCTCTACAGCTTGAATAACGTCAGCATCTGTGCTGAATGTTGCCCCACGGAACTTCTCCTTCATTGTTGGAAACAACCAGAAATCGCACGGGGCGAGGTCAAGATGGTAGGCAGGCTGTGCCATAATTTCAGTGCTGCATTTCGTAAGAAACTGTTGACCACAAGCAGCCACATGTGAGCGGGCGTTATCATGGTGTAGGGTCCACTTGTCCATCAGTTCCGGTCGCTTAATCGATATGTGTCGTATCAGGCGCTTCAAGACTGAAATGTTATACTGAGCATTGATAGTAACTTGTGGAGGAACGGCATGCTGGTAGACTACTCCTTTATGATCAAAGAAAATGATCATCATCATCACCTTCTGAGCTGATTTGGTTTGGCGGACTTTTTTCGGAGAAGGCGAGCCTGTTTGTGTTTCCAGAAACTCGTTGCGCGCTTCGTGAGGGAGTCGAAATAGTGTACCCATGTTTCATCGACAGTTATTACTGTGTTTAGAAAGTTTGGATGCTTTGCAATCATTTGTTTCTACTCGTGACACTCTTGAGCTTCGGCTAACAATTGTTTCTCTCGTCAGGCGATGAGATAGCCATCTGGAACACACACGATGCAGCAGTAATCTGTCACATAGAATGCGGAATGCCGACGTTTTTGAAATATTAATTGACGCCGCTATGTCTTCGCACGTCGTTCGTCGATATTCTTGCAGGATTCCCCAAACAGTGTATGCTCCGTAACAACACTTTTAGGTCGGCCAGGCCTACGACCGAGTTCTGCCGTCAAACGCCCTTTTTTGAAATCACGGTGCCATCTAAAAATCGTTGACTCACCCAAACATTTATTTTCGTAAGCTGTTTTCATTACATCAACTGTTTCTGGAACCGTTTTACCCAAACGATAGCAACATTTTATCGCACAACGCATTTCGCTTCTTAACTCTGAATCACTCACCTCCATAGCTGCATGGCGAAATGCAGACGTACCTTGAACAACTGCGCAATAACAAAACCAGAATCTTCTGCCACGGCTAATAACTGTTGCCATAGATACTTCCTTAATTCAGTTAGTCGTCTGTGTGGTTATTTTCCCCTTTCGCATTGTTGCCAACTCAAAAAAAAAATTACTCTCAGTTTTTATGGACCGGCCGTTGTATTAACTAAGCACATGCATGTTACAAAAATGATTAAAACAACCTTTGTGTCATGTCCATTAAAGATTAACTCATGGTGCAAATGTATTTTGATGGCATAATATACGCATTTATTTCAAGGAAGCATACAAAAAATTATTTTGAAGAATAAGTGGCTCACACTTGTAATTTCAAGTACTTTTAATTAATTAAAACTCACATTTTGTTGATACAATTTCAGCATTATTACTATTTTTCATTTTGTTACAAATATTTTTCAAATCGAATTAGTATATTAAAATTAAATACTTGCATGAACAACAAGCAATCTCTATTCGCCTACAAAGCATGGGGAAATTCACAAGGCAATACACAATTGATTCTCAGTTGCGAATTATTCATTCCAAAAACAAAAAGTAAGTCCCGAAGACTTTAATCCGACGCAGGTTAAGTTGCAATGTTCTTAATCGTTCTTCATGAAAACAGAGATGCTAATCTGCAGAGTTGTCACTCTTTCTCCACATTACTACATATACCTTTACAGTTGCAAGATCGCGCACCCCAAATTTGGTTGCTAGGTCAATATGCTCGTTGTGGATTTCCATGTATTGCTCGTCACAAACCTTTGTTAGGCAATTCGCTGATTCAGCAGCGGTCAGTACAGGTTGCAGAACTGGGTAGACGCCGTTATCAATAAAAACAAATCTAGCTCCCGGCTTCATCCATTTAAACACTTTCTGTTGAAAAAAGAAAAAAAAAGAAGAAAAATCAACACAAAAATAAAAGAGCACCCTGTATGTTCTGAAAAAGACATTACTAATTTTGAGTTTTTACTGATCTTTTGCATTTTCGGAAATGATTGTTGAAAACCACATTTGTTTTAAGGGGAGTGAGTACATTAACGACCGAGTTGTAAGTTCTAAGTGTGCGGCGTTTACCTCTATAACCTTCCTTTTGAGTTTCTGTACTCCTACGTAAATTTTGTTTCTTCTTGGTTAAATACACTGGCGGAAAGTGAAAAAAGAACACCAAGAAGGAATTGGCGGACGATCATGAAATTTACATATGTTAATGGGGTCGAGTTTACGTAGGTGTGATGTTAATTTCGGGACCAACCGGTGAGCGCTTACGCCACAGCACGGCATAATATGCAAATTATCGTCGGTGGTATTTAAGGAGTACGGCGAAGTGAATGTAATCAGTCGTCGGCGTACGGACACGTGCGAAGACCCTGAAGAAGCTGCAATGCCTGGACATGGAAGACGTGTACGATTTCAGCAGTTATCGGACTTTGAGCGAGGTCGTCTAGTCGGACTCCGCGAGGCCGGGTGGTCGTATCGTCGTATTGCGGAGCGAATTGGACGGGAAGTATCGGTGGTGGTACGATGGTGGCGTAGATGGTCCGAGGAACATTCCCACACAATAAGACGTGGAACCGGGAGTCACAGACGGACTGATGAGCGGACCGATCGACGCATAAGAAGAGCGGCGTTGTCAAGCAGAACATCCACTGCGACGCAAATCCGAGCTGCCGTTGCACCTGAGATGACTGTGCGAACAATCCGCAACCGTCTACTGGATGCAGTACTATGTGCACATGTGCCTCTGGCATGTGTACCTCTGACTCCAGCCGACCGTCAGGAACGGCTGCAGTGGTGTCGCCAACGTCTGCACTGGAGAACGCAAGGGCGATCTGTCGTGTTCAACGATGAAAGCAGATTCTGCTCGGGAGCCTCCGATGGCCGTATGCGTGTTCGCAGACGCACAGGGGAGCGTCTCCACCCTTCTTGCATCCGCCAGCAACACATAGGGCCTACACCTGGTCTCCTGGTGTGGGGTGCGATCAGCTATCACTCCCGTACACAACTAGTGTTTGTACCGGCTACGTTAAACAGCACCTCCTACATCAACAACATCATTCAACCCGTTGTTGTGCCATTTGTAAGGTCGATCCATCGTTGTGTTTTCCAGCAAGATAACGCACACCCACACACGGCACGTGCAACGCAACATGCACTTCAGGGTGTGATACAACTTCCATGGCCTGCACGTTCACCGGATTTGTCCCCCATTGAGCACGTGTGGGATTTTATGGGACAACGACTTACCTGGTCTCCACGGCCAGCCACGACCATCCCCGACTTATGCGTCCAGGTTGAGGATGCTTGGAACTCAATACCCCAACTTACATCCAACATCTGTACGGCAGACTCCATGCCGGAATTGCACAGTGTGACGCAGTTCATGGCGGTTCAACCTCGTACTAACCATGTTACATGGAAATGTTATTTTTCAGTTTACCAGCAAATACAGCTGTATTTTGCCATAATGTTTTGATCACGTTATCTTCTGCATTCCGTTATTATGCTGTATAAATTTCGTTGGTATCAGACGTCTCCTTCTGGGTGTTCTTTTTTCACTTTTCGCCAGTGTATTTTCTCACTGAACGGTACATTACTTCGCCGAACAGCTTGTACATTTTGGCAGCACTGACAGTGAGTTAGAACAAATGAAATAGCTTATTAGATGTACAAGTTAATTCTCGGCCCCTAAACACAATCCACCGTAGCACTTATGTAAATTGAACGTGTTGTGCCGCCATGTGAGGGTTGTGCAAGACCAATGGACGACACCATAAAACCAGACGCTGCAGTCTGACAGAACCTCACAAAGCAGGTGAAAAGTGGAGCGTAAGCAGAATGATGTCCGATAAGCAGCATATGAGGCATTGCATGCGTTTCGCGTTCCAGCTAAAAAAAAAAAAAAAAAAAAAAAATGCTAGCGAGGCTAAGGAAATTATTTGTTCAGCCTTAGGGGAAGCTGCTGTGGATTACAGCACGTGCAAAAAGTGGTTCCAGAGGTTTCGGGAAAGAAATTTCAATCTCGTTGATGATGCAAATACCAGCCAACCCCAAAAGGAGGACGATGACGATTTGGAAGGGCTGTTGGCCGCAAATCCGTGTAAGACGCAGTCAAGAGCTTGCTTAAGCACTTGGGGTAACCCAACAAGCAATCTCTATTCGCCTACAAAACATGGGGAAAATTCACAAGGCGGGCCGTTCGGTTCCTCGCGTGCTCTCTCCTGACAACAAAGAGCAACGCTATGACACAGCTGTTCAGGTTCAACCGGAAGGATTTTATTTACAGAATAGTGACTGGTGATGAAAAGTAGGTGTTGTACGACAATCCCAAAAGGCGAAAATCATGGGTCAACCCTGGTGAAGCATCGACATCGACTGCGAAACCCCAATATTCATGGCAAGAAACTCTTACTGTGCATTTGGTGGGACATGAAAAGTATGAGTTGCTTAAACAGGTGTTGCTTAAACCGTCAAAGTTGAGCGTTATCAACGGCAACTTCTCGCTTGAGGAACCGTTTACCGGCCATGGGACTCGGCAAGTGATACTGCTGCAGGACAACGCAAGACTTGACACGGCTAAATCCACCAAGGTCACCCTAACTGCGTTTGGTTGGGAAGTTCTCCTTCACTCAGCGTATTCTCCAGACTTAGCTCCATCGGATTACCATTTGTTTCGGTCCCTCCAACACCACTTAGTTGATTCGCACATCAAAACACCTGATGATGTCACTCAAAGCATTGCCGATTTCATAGACTCCAAACCGCCATCCTTTTACCGAGATGAGATTCGCCTGCTGCCCAATCGTTGGCAGAAGTGTATAGATGCCGATAAAGATTATTTCGCATGTTAAAATGTAAGTTAATCAATACAAAATAAACACTGTAGAAAAAAGGCTGCGAATTAACTTGTACACCTAATAAGTTGAATGAAAATGTGTTGATAATGTGAATAGTAAGGATATGTTGGCGATTAGAAGTACGAGGAAGGTTGAAGCTTATTACAAACCTATGTGAATCGACGGATAACGTATTGTAGCTGTATGATTGAGAATTATTTGTTGATATAAGAGCTCGTCATCGGATAAGTTAATGCTTGTTACTTATAGTCTGTTGATAACTTGAACTTTCAGTGTGTGGAGAATAAACAACTGGTGTTAAACGTTAAGTGCTGATTTGTTCACCCTGACAGTTCCATTCAGGTAGTTATTTCGAGAGTGTGATATTTGTTCCACCAAATAATTAAGGATATTTATTGGTTTATTCATTCATGAGCAAGTTAACTAATTACTTAATTCAGCTACAAAAAACAAAGTAAAATAATGAAAACAGTACAACTGTTATTTCTTCATGTAAGCATAAACATTGCGATGCAAAGAGAAGAGACTCATTTATTTTATTTGTAGCTTATGGAAGTAAAGGGACGGTGTTCGAGCGGGTGTACATATACGTCCATGATGCTTGTTCAGATTCGTAGCAGCTGTTGCAAACTGATTTGTGCCGCTGTGAAGCTTCTAGTACATTTTGTATGAATTAGTTTTTGACCAATTTGATCGCAAAGACATTTTTTTCGAGACCTGCTTTGACCTTTGACTGTTTCGGATAATCACATCCATAATAACTCAGTAGAAAATAAAATGGCTTTTGGGAGCCATTTCCAAAGGAAAATGTTTTTAGTAATAATTATGTCTTTAGAAAATATGCACTACAATTATTCTAACATTTGAAACTCAGATCCGGATTATTAGGTTCGCGGAGAGAATTTTCTGAGAAATAATATGCATGAAAGCAGGTATGTCGGCTGAGAATGGCGTAAATATGTTTTTTTTTGTTATTGTTTAACGTCTTTTGAAACACACACATGCTTATTAAGTATCATGCACGGAAGACTGTAGACAACATTTCTTCCTGCGCTTAGCAGTCCAATTTAAAAAAAAAATCTTTTTGCACGAGGGAGCCTGAATTGATCCCTGTCTTTTAGTTTCCTTTATGCGTAACTTTGTCTCTAGGAAACGTAAAGGCTGATGAAATCGAATTCAAAGTACATTTTATTCCATATCATGGCTTCCGAAAATCCCGATAAAAAAAAAACATTCTTTTTTTGCATCCGATACTGTTGCCTATAAAGACTATTTTGCCGACAGTTTCTACTTCAAATAAGTTTTCACTGTAGGGAGAGGATGTACACTATCTACCAACAAGTAATTGGACACCTGTGATAAGAAAGGAAAACGAAGTTTATTCACCTTCAATAGTTGGTGGAGCCACCACGAGCGGCGACTACAGCTGCGACCCTCCGGAGCATACTCTCAACCAGGCTTGGTACGACGGCTAGCGGTATTTTCTTCCACTCGGCTTGGAGAAGACAGGTCAGTTCCTTCACCGATTTCGGACGGTGGGAGCACCCCTTAAGTCGACGCTCCAACTCGTCCCAGAGGTGCTCGATAGGGTTAAGGTCCGGGCTCTGCGCAGGCCAGTCCATTCGATTAACCCCACTGTCACCATACCAAGCCATGGTGAACCTCGCAACATGACAGGTGGCATTGTCATCCTGAAAGTAACGTAGGTCCACCCCGTAAAACTGCCACAACGTAGGAAGCGCATGGTCATCCAAAATGGTGCAGTAGGTCTCGGCGTTGAGTCTACCAGGAATTGCGACCAAGGGTCCTATACCAGGAGAAACACCGCCATAGCATAATTCCACCGCCGCCGAACTTCACAGTTGGCACAATACATTCCGGCAGGAGGCGTTGTTCAGGCAGACGCCAAACCCAGACCCTTCCATCCGAACGGTAGATGGTGAACCTTGATTCGTCGCTCCAGAGAACCTGTTTCCACTGTTCAACGGTCCACTCTCGACGTTCTTTGCACCACGTTAGCCGAGCAGCGCTATTGAACTTGGTGATGAAAGGCTTGTGGGTGGCAGTACGTCCATGATAACCGAGCAGATGGGCTTCCTTACGGATGGTATTCATCGAAAGAACACTTCCGGATGCCTGTTAAAACTCCTCACGGATGTGGCCCATCGATTTGGTGCGGTTGTTCCGAATTTCTCTGGCCAGCACTCGTCAGTCTCTAACTCCCATTTTTGTGGGTCTGTCGGGTCGGGGCACATTCCGACAGTCACCTCTCATCTTCCACTTCGCAATCACGTATAGGCCACTGTCGATTTTGGGTACTTCAACTCGCTGGATATGTCACGTATGGATCGGCCATTTCTGTCATACCCGACGATTACACCTTTCTCGAAATCAGAGAGCTCCGAACTGCGTGGCATCTTGCATGCGACTGGTTGCGTTGTTGTTTCCCACACGATATTTAACGGCGGCGGCCGTGACGTGTATCAGGACCGCAGATATCGTCGATTGCAGGGGTGTCCAATTACTTGTTGGTAGATAGTGTATTTTGAATTCGACATCTGCGTTTCTAAAAGTTCGACTCAAAAATTTATTCTCTGTTCGATTCCATTCATAGTGAAGAATGTTTTCTACTTAACATTTAATTTTTCATAGCTCACAGTTTTGTCCCAGGAGGCGTAAGGGATATTTTCAATTTGCAATGTATTTGCATCCATATCTACGTTTGGACTCCTATCTACCGCTATTCTTTCTTGGCCAGATACCACTACCTCGTCAGACCAGCACACTCTCTTCCAGTAATCCGAAGTTCAACTTCCATGACTATTGCACCAGGCGAGTCTCTTTTGCGCCGATGAATCGTGATTAGGAGACGATGTCGTCTGGGTCGTCTGCTGTTACAGCCTATACGTACGACTCATCATCATGACAGATACTGTTCCGGGTTGACCTCTGTTGTATTGGGTAGTCAACTGTTGAACAGCGCTGCGTCTGTTGACCTGCACGCGTCGTTGGACTCAGCACTAATCTCTCACATCAGCCTTCCTCTGACCTGTGCGGTTTTGCCTCAGGGTCGTTGTTTGGCTATTTTTACGCCAGTCCTGATACAGTTTAACTACAGCGGCCAGCAAACAACCCACCGGCTGTCTTTTCGGAAATCGAGATACCCTCTCTCCCAATCTGTCCTTTCTCAAAGTCCGATAAATTCTTCCGTTTGCTCATCACGCTCCGAATTTTACTACCTACTGCTCCACTCATACCTTATATATGCTACGTCGGTCGACTAAACGCGCCCTCTCCGAAATCACGTGGTCAACGGGCCGCATTCACTTTTGATAGGGGTGGTCATAGTTCAGTGGTCATTTGATGTATGTTCATAGTTTTATTAATATTTTTCCCTCTTAAGGACCTGTATCCAATACACGAACCGCATATGAGTGGACCTGATAGAAGTGCCTGAATACAGTGCCCACAGTCACAGGTCCGATAGCGCTTATAGTGAGGAATATTTTGTTATATATCTCCAGCATAGACTGAACTTATTGGTCCCTGCATAACAAGAGCACATTTGCAAAGAGAGAGCACGTAACAAGGCGCGTGTTACACGGAATCGAGATAGGTCGTGCGTTTCTTGCTAGTGAGAAAACTTTTACGGAAAAAGAGAAAAGAAAAGAAAAAACTTGAGTGTGGTAAGCCTTTTAAAAGTAGTTGGCTCATTTTTATTTAGACGGGTGTATGAATGTCTGTTCCAAAGGAGTTTAACGAAGGAAATCGAAAAACTGTGTATTTGCCCTTTTAGATGCATGTGTTTTAAAGTTTTTTCATCATTTTTGGATGGAGTAACGTTTTTTGCATTGAATTTCTTTATTTGAACATGGTTGCCAAAGGTAAAGTATTACTAACAATGATATTTGAATGGAACTTTGTCGTTGTTCAATTGGTTATTTCGTCAACATAAAATTGCTCATGTAAAAAAAACTACTTATCCTCATCCTTCCAATTCTAGTAGTTTATTTTACTAATTTAAACATGTAAAGATCATAAGATTGAACTGGAGGAAAAATGTTACAAGGTAACAAATTAACTAAACAACTGTTATTGTTCTTTAGAATGCAGTAGAGTACAGCTCATTTTCTTTGCGTAAAGCTTGAAGTAAACAACAGATGCTTGAAAATTCGAACATTCTATAATCTTAGTCATGTCTTATTCAAAGAATATCGGAGTTGAGTTTGAGAAACAAATGGATCAAAATCTTCGACATGGAAATTTCGGATGGAAATGTTACTTATGGGAGAGAATCTGTACCAGATGTATTTGACAAAGTTCCACAGAATCCAAACGCAAAATGTACAGAGCGCGACAGAATTGCAAGGTCATTAACCTGTTTAGATATTTCAGATTCACAGATAATTTATGTTCTTCATGAAACATCAACTTAAGATACTTGGTGTTAGCTAAAAGCAATTAATGAGCGTGCGAATTTGTCAAGTAAGCTATAATATATGCTGACAAAACTATATTCGATAACGTACGTAGAAGATTAATGGAGATTATCTATAACCCACCTTCGTTTTGCTGATGACATAGTCATTTTTGCAACTACCCCATCAGAGCTGCAGAGTATGATCCAGGAACTTGCTGACAAGAGTAAAGAAGTGGGATTAAAAATGAACTTTCAGAAGACAAAAGTGATGTACAATGCTTTTACAAGAAATGAAGATTTATCGATTGATGGAGAAAAGCTGGAGATAACAGACACGTACGTTTATCTTGGACAGCAGATATCAAGTGAGGGTCACATTGGTGAAGAAATTAATCGGCGTACAAAACTTGCCTGGAGAGCTTTTGGAAGAAACAGCATAATTTTCAAGAGCAATATGCCATTATGTCTTAAAAGAAAAGTGTTTGATCAATGCATCCTTCCAGTGCTTACGTATGGTGCAGAGACGTGGACCTTAGCTAAAAGAGACATACAAAGGCTGCAGACAACTCAAAGCAGCATGGAGAGGTGCATGCTTGGTGTAACCAGGAGAGATAAGAAGAGGAACACGTGGATCCGAAAAATGACAAGAGTGGAAGACATCATGATCAGAGTTAAATCCCTGAAATGGCAATGGGCTGGACATACTGCCAGAAGAACAGACCATCGATGGACAGCCGAAATTTTAGATTGGATTCCAAGGGACAGGAAAAGACCCAGAAGAAGACCACATGGAAGATGGGTGGATGAAATTCGAAAGTATGCAGGAGTGACATGGAGGAGACTGGCACAAGACAGAGCGTTGTGGAGGAAACTTGGGGAGACCTTCGTCCAGCAGTGGATTGATAATGGTTGACAATGATGATGATGATGATGACGTAGAAGAACAGCAATGAAGGGACATGTCAAACAAACTCTTGAACTGAGAGAGAGGGAGATTAAGTAGCATAATGGGAATCTGTAAAAGATATAAATTTAAACGCTTTATTATTATTATGCAGCTTACCAGAGTGATACTCTTTCAAAATTCGCTTTATTACTAACTAAAAACACATGTTATACAGATACATTGTCACGCCAGCAACACATTCAATGTGATGGAAGGCGGAAATTAAAAACATAGTGTGGTATATACAATGAACAGTATGTACAAAGGTTGATGCTAACATCGGCATAAATGCTGTAGATACAGCTGTAGCTCAAGGGAGTGGATCAGTGTACATAACTAGGCAAGAACAGTTCATAACATGTACGGGAAGGACTCTGTGATAAAAGTCTCTGACATACATTGCGAAAGAAAGTCCATGCTATAGTACGTAGAAAAACAAAGTGCTGGATTGGCAACATGTACAAAAATATGAAACATAATGAAAAATAATGCAGGAACAGTGGTCGGTATTTGTATGACATAAGTACGTCATTACGTCTACTACACATGCAGTATGAAGGTGAAACGAAAACATAATCTAACTGCGACAATGAACAAACAGTGTGTACTAAAAAGGGGAAATCTTATCGCAACATATACTATAAAGCAGCCGTGACACGGGAGGCAGAGTATATACACTGACGGAAAGTGAAAAAAGAACACCAAGAAGGAGACGTCTGATACCAACGAAATGTATACAGCATAATAACGGAATACAGAGGATAAGGTGATCAAAACATTATGGCAAAATACAGCTGTATTTGCTGGTAAACTGAAAAATAATATTTCCATGTAACATGGTTAGTACGAGGTTGAACCGCCATGAACTGCGTCACACTGTGCAATTCTGGCATGAAGTCTGTCGTACAGATGTTGGATGTAAGTTTGGGGTATTGAGTTCCAAGCATCCTCAACCTGGACGCGTAAATCGGGGATGGTCGTGGCTGGCCGAGGAGACCGGATAAGTCGTTGTCCCATAATATCTCACACGTGCTCAATGGGGGACAAATCCGGTGAACGTGCAGGCCATGGAAGTTGTCTCACACCCTGAAGTGCATGTTGCGTTGCACGTGCCGTGTGTGGGCGTGCGTTATCTTTCTGGAAAACACCACGATGGACCGACCTTACAAATGGCACAACAACGGGCTGAATGATGTTGTTGATGTAGGAGGTGCTGTTTAACGTACCCGGTACAAACACTAGTTGTGTACGGGAGTGATAGCTGATCACTCCCCACACCAGGAGACCAGGTGTAGGTCCTGTGTGTCGCTGGTGGATGCAAGAAGGGTGGAGACGCTCCCCTGTGCGTCTGCGAGCACGCATACGGCCATCGGAGGCTCCCTAGCAGAATCTGCTTTCATTGCTGAACACGACAGATCGCCATTGCGTTCTCCAGTGCAGACGTTGGCGACACCACTACAGCCGTTGCTGGCGGTGGGCTGGAGTCAGAGGTAAATATGCCAGAGGCACACGTGCACGTAGTCCTGCATCCAGTAGAAGGTTGCAGATTGTTCGCACAGTCACCTCAGGTGCAATGGCAGCTTGGATTTGCGTTGCAGTGGATGTTCTGCTTGACAACGCCGCTCTTCTTATGCGTCGATCGGTCAACTCATCAGTCCATCTGTGACTCCCGGTTCCACGTCTTCTCGTGTGGGAATGGTCCGAGGAACATTCCCACACGAGATACACCACCGATACTACCCGTCCAATTCGCTCCGCAATACGACGTACCACCACCGATACTTCCCGTCCAATCGTACCACCACCGATACTTCCCGTCCAATCGTACCACCACCGATACTTACCGTCCAATTAGCTCCGCAATACGACGATACGACCACCCGGCCTCGCGGAGTCCGACTAGACGACCTCGCTCAAAGTCCGATAACTGCTGAAATCGTACACGTCTTCCATCATATCCAGGCATTACAGCTTCTTCAGGGTCTTCGCACGTGTCCGTACGCCGACGACTGATTACATTCACTTCGACGTACTCTTTAAATACCACTGAAGATAATTTGCATATTATGCCGTGCTGTGGCGTAAGCGCTCACCGGTTGGTCCCGAAATTAACATCACACCTACGTAAACTCGACCCCATTAACATATATAAATTTCATGATCATCCGCCAATTCCTTCTTGGTGTTCTTTTTCACTTTCCGCTAGTGTAGGTAGCAATACAAAAGTAGGAGCAATTCATGATATATATGAAAGTCCTCGGTAACGGAAGTCTCTAACACGCAGGTCAAGAGGGAGGAACAAAAGAAAAGTCAAATCTAGTGCTAAGAAGTTGTGCCAGTTGTGCAACAGATATTAAAAGACGATCTGGTGTGCAAAAGTCAACATATTGCAAGAATATATACAGTGGGCACAAAAGAACAAGGTGCAGAAAAATGCGATGGCGAGTACACCATAGTGCACTGAAATAGTAATTGAACTTCCATATAGCGGCGCAGGGCTGAGACAACACGGGTAGACCAGAGTGATACTTAGTGTTAATCACAGCTCTTGAAAGCAAAGAGGAATCGGATTTGTTTTTTCTTTCTTTTTGATTGAAGGTTTAACGACCACCTTGAGCAACTCAATGGGCTATAAGCAGTCGCCCGTCCCGAATTTAAGGCCACTGGTTCCAGGGAAGAGAAAGAGAGAGAGAGAGAGAGAGAGCTAGTGCCATAAGGCAAAAATAACATCCATGCTTCACCGGAATTCGAACCGGGACCCTTCTCGGACGAATAGCCACAAGGCAGCGCTTAGACCATTGTGCCACCGAGGCATCAAATCGGGGTTAACAGTCGAATATGTTAAGGGCAAATTATTAGATGAATACGAAAGGAGGCAAAGAAGTAAATTAGCAAATCAGCCACGCACTATGGCTTTTAACGGTATTTCAAAGGAAATTTTTCCTCGAGATAAAAAGTTCTGTACATATCTCTATTCTAAAAGAAAGTAACTGCCGCTGCCGCCGTTTTAGAAATTTTGCAACCTTCGGGCTTTCCTAGCACGCAGCGCAAAAATTATTGAACACAAAAATATGACATTTACATCGTTTGTAGATAATTGTTTGGAGAACAAGCTGAAGTAAACCGTCTTTTGATTCTGGCGATACTTCAAGAGCTATTGTATAATATTTCTAAGTTAAGGTAAGCCAAAAAAGTGCTATCAGTTCGCGTTCCGGACACACTAACAGCAACAGAACCACGGAACTTTGTAGGCATGTAAGGCGATGGCCGAATTTTGCACCCCGTCACCCTTTTTTTTTGAATTTCGATTTAGTTTACGAGAAATTAAATTTTTAAATTTCACAAAATGCTCTATTTCGCGATGGGATCCATTTAAAAAACGGATATATGGCAAACTATAAATCATAACGCATTGCAATTTTTACAGCATAAACTCACAACTATCACCCTCTTTTAAAAGAAATTTAAGAAAAAATCATTTTCAGATTTTTAAGCATTTTTTAAGACGCAAAGGAAAGGAAGGAACGGCTTCCTGTGTCTTCAACGATGACTACACAAGAAAGTTCTGGTCCCGTGACCTGCTGCCACGATGACTCAGCTATCTTTAGCGCTCTCTTTTCATTGGGTGAAAGGACAGGCTACAATCAAACTGGTAATGACGCAATGCCTAATGACGTACCAACGCTTTTTAGTTCGGCGTTTTACATCAGCATAAAATAAAATAAAATAAAAATAAACATGGTGACTATGGGATATTTCTCTGCTTGAAATGTTCACGAATTTTGCGAACACTTCTACATGACCTAGACATTTGAAAATTGTCATGTTGATAGGTCTTAAGATCCGAATACCTAGAAGAGTCCGAAAAAAAAAAAAAAATTGCGGCTTTGGAGCATTGTCTGCTTGAATTTTTCGCGAATTGTTCGACCACTTCTCAATAACCTTGAGATCTGAAAATTGGCATGCTGATAGTACTCAAGGTCCGGATACCAAAAAAGTCTAAAAACCAAACAATTCAAAAGGGAGGCTTAGCTTTACTGTTCAAAATGTTGATAGGTTTAAAGATATGCCAGAATTGCCTTCCTTCGTATTTATGCCAGAAGCGTTGAAGTGCTGTAAAAATTCCATGAAATTTTGATTTAAAATTAAGGGGCGCCAAAGCCTGATCCGTTTTACGTCAAACCGTATGCATTGACGTCACGATCCTGTCCTAAATCGTGAAACAGTTACGGATCTTAAATTAATTTTCTTTCCCTTAATTACTTTTCCTTTCTTTAATTTTATGTTAAAAAAATTATAGATTCACCGTTAAGAGAACGGGTATAACTGCTAATTGTCATAAAAATAATCATAGCAGAAACGAATGTCGGCGTTTATTAAATAAAGGTAAACAAAAAGTCAAAGATGAAAACAAAGCGATTAGAAACCAGATAAAGCAAAATGTGGTCAGAGTTTGTTCCGAAACGAAAAATTGATGTCAACAAAGTGCTCGTGATTATGATGAAAACTCGAATGGCTGTGAACACGGTGTGGGAGAAATAAACAAAATAAACTGATTTGAAGAAATCACTGTTTTAAAAAGCAGTGATGAATCACAACATGAAGACAAATATGCAAATGACACACTGCAGAAACATGTAGTTTCAGATATCAGCAGCAAGGGTGTTCTAAAATAAGGTTCTACTCAAAGTTATCAAGCAGGAACTAATGATAG
Organism: Macrothele yani; assembly: GCA_039090855.1. Taxonomy (NCBI): domain Eukaryota; kingdom Metazoa; phylum Arthropoda; class Arachnida; order Araneae; family Macrothelidae; genus Macrothele; species Macrothele yani. The sequence continues at coordinate 156,948,799 of CM077011.1, forward strand.
GGTCATGGACTCAGGAGCTATAGGATAATGAAGGGGAATATAAATTTCTTCACAAAGTTAAATAGAAATCAGGAGATACTGTCACCATAGCAAATGGAGAAAAGCTACGAACCGAAGGGATCGGTGAAGATTGTATAACAGTAAAAACTCTTGTAGGTAAATTAAATACCATTGAATTAAAAAAAAAGTGTACGGTTAGTTTCTGAGTTTGAAGATAATCTGTTGTCAGTGGGAACTGTCACGGAAAAGGGTTACTTGGTATATTTCCAAGGTAACACATTTACCATACCAAAGCGATAAGGAAGATATCGCCAACGAAAGTCTGTACAAGTTGATTACAGTATCAGCTGACCAGAATGAAGTAAGAGCAGCAGTGTCTGCACAATTTTATGAGGATGATTATTGCATTTTTAAACTAACATCACAGAATAGGTCATAGAGGATTCGATGGCCATACAGGATTGATGATTAGGTTATAGAGGATTTGATGATTAGGTCATAGAAGATTTGATGATTATGTCATATTAAATAATATTTTTTTTTATTAGGTCGTTATCCAATGGTTACAGAAGATTTGATGATTAGGTCATAGGGCATTTGTCAAGCAAATTTACACTTGGCGAACGGAATCAAGGTTAATAATTGCAAGTATATTCTACAGTGTACTGTATGCATAAAAGCAAAACCTATGAAAAATTCTTCTTCCAAAGAAAGGAATTTCTAGAGCAAGGTCTTCTCTAGAACTGATTCACACTGATCTTTGTGAGCCGATGCAAATAATGGCATTTTGCTCTTGAAAATCATGCTGTTTCTTCCAAAAGCTCTCCAGGCAAGTTTTATACGCCGATTAATTTCTTCATCAATGTGACCCTCAATTGATATCTGCTGTCCAAGATAAACGTACGCATCTGTTATCTCCAGCTTTTCTCCATCAATCGATAAATCTTCATTTCTTGTAAAAGCATTGTACATGAACTTTTGTCTTCTGAAAGTTCATTTTTAATCCCACTTCTTTACTCTTGTCAGCAAGTTCCTGTATCATACTCTGCAGCTCTGATGAGGTAGTGGCAAAAATGACTACGTCATCAGCAAAACGAAGGTGTTAGATAATCATCCTTAATCTTTATCCCTTTGTTTTCCCATTTCAGTGATTGAAGGACATTTTGCACTGTGGTATTAAAGAGCTTGGGAGATATGGTGTCACCTTATCTCACCCTTTTCCAATTTACTAAATAACAAAAAGATTTAAAAACTTTATTTCTGAATTTCTTAACAAACAACACTTGTGTTGAAACGCATCGGAAACTGAACCTCCCGTCCCCACCCCAGCCCGATAACTGCAGTTAAAAGCTCTTTACCAGCCCGATAACTGCAGTTATCGATGTTGGCTTTTGAGCATTGGCAAGCTAACAAAAATTCAAAAGTGGCAAAGTTTCTATTCCTGCGAGGAAAATTTTATTACCTCCAGTTGTGGCTATCGGAAAATACATACTGGAAGTGGACTAACTTTGCAGACATCTCATTGCCTGAAGTGATATTTCGACAAAAAACAACGACCTAGACTGAAGGTCAAAAATTAAGGTGCAGATGCACCCTGTCACTCATCCGAAATGCTATGAAGAGTCACTAGCGCGCTCGAAACACATTGCTAATTGCTCTCACACGGTAACACCCCCTTCTACCTTTGCAATCACGTGCATCGGTGAGTTCAGGAATAAGGAAGACAGACTAGTAGCACGATGTTGGCTTTTGTCTCTTCTGTCTCCTCATTTTAGTCAGTATTCAGTCTTGGGATACTTCGACTTACGCAGTGAAGGAAGTGAGCTCCTAGTAGCTGAGTTCTGGTACAGTGCAGGCCTATATATATATATATATATACATACTAATTAAATTGATGCAAGCTGAATTAGTTATGATGTAATGTACAAACGTAGAATTCGCACAGAAGCGCTAAAGCAGCAATCCGGAACGAATCACCTCATACTATCAATAAAAACATACCACTATAAACCACAATTAAAAAAAACAACCAGAAATTAAAAAAAAATGCAAAGAGACTCACAAAAGCATTATAACCAAAAACAAACCTCTTAAGCCGATCTCATCAGGGGAACGCTGAGCTCGTGGATCATGACCTTTCGAAACTCAGCAAAAGCCGGAATAACCCAAGACCCGCTGAGGTGCTCCCGAGGTCATGGGAAACAACAGATAAAGAACAATCTTATATACGAAGACCAATTGACAGAAAGCGAAAAAACGATCACGTGGTCCAATCGTGACAGTATGCAAATAGGTGTAAGTTGTGTAAGAAACCTATAAAGTAGATTAGTAAATAATTAGCCACAAGCAGCCCACCAAGTGGCAATTAGCAACCTAAGTTATTAAATTTGTAGGACTTATATTAATAATGTCTGAAAAGTATAATTGCTGACAAGTTTCGAAGAAATTCTTGGCTCTGGAATCAGCAAGTAGCTGCTTGAATAATCTTGTAATAAACCTCTAAACTTTTAAAGAAAAATTCTGAATCATCAACAACTCTACCTTGCCACTGTGAAAAAAGTGACCTAGCAGCTTTTGTTGATGAACATTTTTTTTTTTTTGATTGGAGGTTTTACGACCACCGTGAGCAACTCAATGGGCAATAAGCAGTTGCCCGTCCCTAATTTAGGGTCACTGGTTCCAGGGAAGGGAGAGAGCCAGTGCCGCAAGACAAACACAACATCCATGCCTGACCGGGATTCGAACCCGGACCCCTTACGGACGTTGATGAACATCACGGTCATATAGTAACTGGTAACATAAATATTGTGCAGGACAAAGGATTACGTTCACTAATAGCACGCGGTACTAATTTCAGAACTCAAAGAAACCATACTTTGGAACAACTTATGATTGGCATAAGAACATATTTCATACAATTTGCCATGAATATATCAATCTAGGTTTCAGGTAACATACCCTCCATTCTTTGAATGGATATGTAAAACCCTGGAGCTTATCAAGACACGAATCTCTAAATTCCAGTACTTACATCAAGACAAGCCAACACAGAAGTTTTTCAAAACAAATTCAAGAACTTAGGGAGAGATTCGCCATATGGTACCTATTGATAAAGCAAAGAATAACATAGCCTTTATTTGTAAAAGATTCTACTTCAACATACACTGGTAGAAAGTGAAAAAAGAACACCAAGAAGGAGACATCTGATACCAACGAAATTTATACAGCATAATAACGGAATACAGAGGATAAGGTGATCAAAACATTATGGCAAAATACAGCTGTATTTGCTGGTAAACTGAAAAATAACATTTCCATGTAACATGGTTAGTACGAGGTTGAACCGCCATGAACTGCGTCACACTGTGCAATTCTGGCATGAAGTCTGTCGTACAGATGTTGGATGTAAGTTTGGGGTATTGAGTTCCAAGCATCTTCAACCTGGACGCGTAAATCGGGGATGGTCGTGGCTGGCCGTGAAGACCGGATAAGTCGTTGTCCCATAATATCCCACACGGGCTCAATGGGGGACAAATCCGGTGAACGTGCAGGCCATGGAAGTTGTCTCACACCCTGAAGTGCATGCTGCGTTGCACGTGCCGTGTGTGGGCGTGCGTTATCTTTCTGGAAAACACCACGATGGACCGACCTTACAAATGGCACAACAACGGGCTGAATGATGTTGTTGATGTAGGAGGTGCTGTTTAACGTATCCGGTACAAACACTAGTTTTGTACGGGAGTGATAGCTGATCGCTCCCCTCACCAGGAGATCAGGTGTAGGCCCTCTGTGTCGCTGGCGGATGCAAGAAGGGTGGAGACGCTCCCCTGTGCGTCTGCGAACACGCATACGGCCATCGGAGGCTCCCTAGCAGAATCTGCTTTCATTGCTGAACACGACAGATCGCCATTGCGTTCTCCAGTGCAGACGTTGGCGACACCACTGCAGCCGTTCCTGACGGTGGGCCGGAGTCAGAGGTTCACATGCCAGAGGCACACGAGCACGTAGTCCTGCATCCAGTAGACGGTTGCGTATTTCTCGCACAGTCACCTCAGGTGCAACGGCAGCTCGGATTTGCGTCGTAGTGGATGTTCTGCTTTACAACGCCGCTCTTCTTATGCGTCGATCGGTCCGCTCATCAGTCCGTCTGTGACTCCCGGTTCCACGTCTTCTTGTGTGGGAATGTTCCTCGGACCATCTACGCCACCATCGTACCACCACCGATACTTCACGTCCAATTCGTTCCACAATACGACGATACGATCACCCGGCCTCGCGGAGTCTGACTAAACGACCTCGCTCAAAGTCCGATAACTGCTGAAATCTTACACGTCTTCCATGTCCAGGCATTGCAGCTCCTTTAGGGTCTACGCACGTGTCCGTACGCCGACGACTGAGTACATTCACTTCGCCGTACTCCTTAAATACCACCGACGATAATTTGCATGTTATGCCGTGCTGTGGCGTAAGCGCTCACCGGTTGGTCCCGAAATTAACATCACACCTACGTAAATTCGATCCCGTTAACATATGTAAATTTCATGATCGTCCGCCAATTCCTTCTTGGTGCTCTTTTTTCACTTTCCGCCAGTGTATTATGGGCTGAACTTGCAGATAGTGAAACTTATTCACAGGTAGCTCAAGGCAGCATGGAGATAATGAAAAAAATAATAGCTTTACACAAGAGATTAAAAATAAAAACTTATAATTTGAACTTCCCTTTTGTATACGCACTCCCAAAATTTCATAAATCTCCTGTTGCTTTCCGCTTCATAACTTCAGCAAGGAATAGTTATTGCAGCCAGGTTAGTGCACTATTTGAAAATAAATTAAAAATAATCTTGCAAAATATATCAGAGTCCTGGATTATTAACAGCAATAAGCCGGTGTTAGAATGTATACATACACTTCAAAAGGATTCTATAACAGCAATAGATACCTATGACTTCCAAAGCCTGTTTACTAGTATGGCATTGGCGACTTACATAAAATATGTGAAGAGCACTTTCAGGAGTTCAACGAGGTAATCAATATGAAGTATGAAGACTGGCGATTTATTCAAAAGCCGCCCCGGTGGCGCAGTGGTCTAAGCGATGGCCTCTGATCATTGGTCCGGGTTCGAATCCCGGTGAGGCATGGATGTTGTTTTTGTCTTACGGCACTGGCTCTCTCCCTTCCCTGGAACCAGTGACCCTAAATTAGGGACGGGCGACTGCTTATAGCCCATTGAGTTGCTCACGGTGGTCGTTAAACCTCCAATAAAAAAAAAAAATTATTCAAACACTGTGTCTTGATAATAACTACGTGCGCATGGGAGAAGGGATTATCTGTCAAACATCAGGTATCCCCATGGGCTCCAAGTACTCAAGTGTTTTGGCAAACCTTTATTTATATCAGTATGAAAGAAAGGCTGCTTTGTATTTTGACACCAACCATGGGAGGATATTTCGCTATGTTGACGACGTCATAGTTTTTGGACACGAAGACTTTGAAGAATTGTCATCCAAGATATATCCACCCATTTCGAAACTTATAAAAACTAAGAAACAAAATAATCAAACAGATTTTTTGGACATAGAAATAGATAGTCAGCAAGGTGGCTTTATAACTACTGTTTTTGATAAAAGGAACACGTATTCTTCTGACATAAATTTTTACATTAATTGGAATTCAAATATTTCTACCTCAATATATCGAAATGTAAAAGAGACATACAAAGGCTGCAGACAACTCAAAGCAGCATGGAGAGGTGCATGCTTGGTGTAACCAGGAGAGATAAGAAGAGGAACTCCTGGATCCGAAAAATGACAAGAGTGGAAGACATCATGATCAGAGTTAAATCCCTGAAATGGCAATGGGCTGGATATACTGCCAGAAGGACAGACCATCGATGGACAGCCGAAATTTTAGATTGGATTCCAAGGGACAGGAAAAGACCCAGAAGAAGACCACATGGAAGATGGGTGGATGAAATTCGAAAGTATGCGGGAATGACATGGAGGAGACTGGCCCAAGACAGGCCGTTGTGGAAGAAACTTGGGGAGACCTTCGTCCAGCAGTGGATTGATAATGGTTGACAATTATGATGATGATATCGAAATGTTATCATTTCACAGTTCCACAAGATTATGGATATTTGCAATAATTCAAATATGTTGACCGTTGAATTGAGAAATCTGTGGAGAAGACTCTGCAAGAATGAATTACCAATCAAGTTTATTACAAGATTATTCAAGCAGCTACTTGCTGATTCCAGAGCCAAGAATTTCTTCGAAACTCGTTAACAATTATACTTTTCAGACATTATTAATATAAGTCCTACAAATTTAATAACTTAGGTTGCTAATTGCCACTTGGTGGGCTGCTTGTGGCTACTTACTTACTAATCTACTTTATAGGTTTCTTACACAGCTTACACCTATTTGCATACTGTCACGATTGGACCACGTGATCGGGTTTTTTCGCTTTCTGTCAAATGGTCTTCGTATATAAGATTGGTATTTATCTGTTGTTTCCCATGACCTCGGGAGCACCTCAGCGGGTTTTGGGTTATTCCGGCTTTTGCTGAGTTTCGAAAGGTCATGATCCACGAGCCCAGCGTTCCCCTGATGAGATCGGCTCGAGAGGTTTGTTTTTGGTTATAAGGCTTTTTTAAGTCTCTTCGCATTTTTTTTTTTTAATTTCTGTTTTTTGAGTCTCTTTGCATTTTTTTTTTAATTTCTGTTTTTTTTTTAAATTGTGGTTTATAGTGGTATGTTTTTATCGATAGTATATATATATATATAATATATATATATATTATATATAGGATGCAAGGTCAGGGGATGTGCAACATATTGCCTCTCCTTGACAAATGTCAACCCCGCCTTCTCGTGGTGCATCCTGTTTCCACTAAAGGGGCTCTGACGACCGCCAGTAGCGGTATAAATATACCATTGGGATCAGAAGAAATGCTAACCCACACTCACTAACCCTCTTGGCCAGCGTGGTGAGTTATTACCAACCCGCTCCAAAATGACTCCACAATTTAAATCTTGGCCCTCAGTCTCCGGCAGCTGGAATGTAACTGGCCAAGGCAGCGGCCAATGCGACATGAAGGCAGAAGGTGCTAAGAATCACCGGACGCCGGACTAGGCTGCCATTTGATGCTGGCCTTGGCTACTTACAACGGACGCTCCCTATCTTCTGATTCAAGGCTTCTTGAATTGGAAGAGGAACTACAAAGGATCAAGTGGGACATCGTCGGGCTAAGTGAGGTAAGGAGAATATCTCATTGAACTTAAAAGTGGACATCTCTTCTACTATCTTGGGACAGATACTGGCAGAACTAGTGGTGTTGGATTTATAATAAACAAGAAACTGAAGGATAAAGTTGTAGAAGTTGAAAGTTCCTCTGACAGAGCTGCACGACTCGTTATCCAACTCTTGAGAAGATACCAGGCCCAGATTATTCAAGCTAATGCACCCACCACAAGTCACCCTGAAGAAGAAATTGAAGAATTTTACGAGGAAATTCGGAATCTAAATAACAAAGACAAACAGTACTTGAAGATCATTATGGGTGATTTCAATGCATGAAACTTCGGTTGGTAAATTCGGTTACGGGAACAGAAATCAACGTGGAAATGCTCTCATAGAATTTGCAGAAGCAGAAAGGTTTTTCATCATGAACTCCTTTTTCAAGAAAAAGCAACACAGGAAATGGACATGGAGACATCCGAATGGGACGACAAGTGAAATTGATTTTATTATGTGTAGCAAAAAATTCGTCATAGGAGACTGCAGTGTGCTAAACAAGTTCAACACAAGTAGTGACCATAGATTGGTGAGATGTAAGATGCACCTACACTAAACTCGAACGTGGCAAGCTCATAAGACAAACAAAATGTATTGACATAACCAACCTTAAAAAACACTATAATACCTTTTAAGTTAGAACTGAGGAATAGATTCTCTGCTTTAAAAGGCCTAACATCGGAAGAAGTGGATATTTCTGAAGTTAACAGAGAACTCACCAAGGCTCTTATGGAAACAGCAACAAAAATAGGTGGTACTAAGAACAAGTTACATACGAAGAAAATTTCAGGAAAAGCAGAAATGTTGATGCAAAAGAGAAGGGAGATGAGGACAAATAAAGACGTAACTTCCAACGTGGAATATATAGAGCTATGCAAGACAGTGCGAAAAGGTATCACTGAAGACATAAAGAAATTCAATTGTGAATTAGTGAGGGAAGCAATTGAAAACATCTCAGTAAGAGAAGAAAACAGATTATGGCTCTGAGAAAAAAAGATTGTACTGTTACAAGAAATAGAAGCGAAATTTTGACAAGGGTGAAAGATTGCTATTCAAAACTATATGAAAGGGATAATACATCTATTCTAGACATTATGACAGGTACCAGTGCCAAAATCCCTCCAATCCTCCCTGCAGAAGTTACATATGCAATTAAGAACATGAAACAGGGAAGAGCTCCAGGAGAAGATGGAATTACTGTATACAAGAAGCAAGTGGAGAAATTGAAACTACACTCGCCCAAGTTTTTACCAGATGTTTTAATGAAGGGAAGATTCCTGAGGATTGGAACAATGATGCTTTGATTTTGCTCCATAAAAAAAGGCGGCATTGAGGATCTCAGAAACTATAGGCCCATTAGCCTCCTTTCAGTGGTTTATAAAATCTTCACTGAGGTTCTTTCACATCGCTTGAAGGTAACACTATACATGGCCCAACCAAGAGAACAAGCTGGATTCAGGAGTGGCTACAGCACAATAGATCATATCCATGTACTGAGAGAACTTATTGAAAGAACAAGAGAATATGAACTCCCATTATGCATGGGTTTTTTTGACTATGAAAAGGCATTCGATTCCGTGAAACCATCAGCAGTAGCAATGGCTCTGAAATCCTGCGGTATTGAAGATGCTCACATTAGCATTATTAATAACATCTATGAAAATGCAAGTGCAAAGGTTCGGATATTTGAGGATGCAGCACAAATAAGAATTGGAAAGGGAGTGAGACAAGGTGACACCATATCTCCCAAGCTCTTTAACGCCACATTGCAAAATGTCTTTCAATCATTGAACTGGGAAAACAAAGGGATAAAGATTAATGGAGATTACTTAACTCACCTTCGTTTTGCTGATGACGTAGTCATTTTTGCAACTACCCCTTCAGAGCTGCAGAGTATGATCCAAGAACTTGCTGACAAGAGTAAAGAATTGGGATTAAAAATGAACTTTCAGAAGACAAAAGTGATGTTCAATGCTTTTACAAGAAGCGAATATTTATCGATTGATGGAGCTTGAGACAACCGATTCCTACATTTATCTTGGGCAGCAGATATCGAGAGAGGGTCACATTGATGAAGAAATTAATCGGCGTATAAAACTTGGATGGAGAGCTTTTGGAAGAAACAGTACAATTTTTAAGAGCAGTATGCCACAAAAGAAAAGTGTTTAATCAATGCATCTTGCCAGTGCTTACGTATGGAGCCGAGACATGGACCTTAATTTAAAAAGACATACAAAGATTGCAGACAATTCAAAGAGGCATGGAGAGATACATGTTTGGTGCAACCAGGAAAGATAAGAAGAGGAACTTGTGGATAAGGAAAATGACAGGAGTGGACGACATCATGACCAGAGTGAAATCACTAAAATGGCATTGGGCTGGACATGTTCCCAGAAGAACGGACCACCGATGGACAACTGAAGTTTTGGACTGGATTCCGAGGGACAGGAAAAGACCCAGAAGAAGACCCAATGGGAGATGGATGGATGAAATTCAAAAGTATGCTGGACTGACGTTGAGGAGACAGGTCCAAGACAGACAATTGTGGAAGAAATTTGTGGAGACCTTCGTCCAGCAGTGGATTGATAATGGTTGATGATGATGATGATATTATATATATATATATATATATATGAGGTAAGGAGAAAAGGAGAAGATCTCATTGAACTGAAAAGTGGACATCTCTTCTACTATCGTGGGACAGATACTGGCAGAACTAGTGGTGTTGGATTTATAATAAACAAGAAACTGAAGGATAAAGTTGTAGAAGTTGAAAGTTCCTCTGACAGAGCTGCACGGCTCGTTATCCAACTCTCGAGAAGATACCAGGCTCAGATTATTCAAACTTATGCACCCACCACAAGTCACGCTGAAGAAGAAATTGAAGAATTTTATGAGGAAATTCGTGATCTAAATAACAAAGGTAAGCAGCACTTGAAGATAATTATGGGAGATTTCAATGCAAAAATAGGGCAACGGCAAACAGAATGAAACTTCAGTAGGTAAATTCGGTCACGGCAACAGAAACCAGCGTGGAAATACTCTCGTAGAGTTTGCAGAGGCAGAAGGGTTTTTCATCTTGAACTCCTTTTTCAAGAAAAAGCCACACAGGAAATGGACAATGGACATGGAGACATCCAAATGGGACAACAAGTGAAATTGATTTTATTATGTGTAACAAAAAATTCGTCATAGAAGACTGCAGTGTGCTAAACAAGTTCAACACAGGCAGTGACCATAGATTGGTGAGATGTAAGATGCACCTCAACACTAAACTCGAACGTAGCAAGCTCATAAGACAAACAAAATGTATTGACATAAACAACCTTAAAAAACACCATAGTACCTTCAAATTGGAACTGAAGAACAGATTCTCTGCTTTAGAAGGCCTAACATAGGAAGAAGTGGATATTTCTGAAGTTAACAGAAAAGTAACCAAAGCTCTTATGGAAACAGCAACAAAATTAGGTGGGTCTAAGAACAAATTGCATGTGAACAAATTATCAGGAAAAACGAAAATGTTGATGCAAAAAAGAAGAGAGATGAGGACAACTAAAGAAGATGTGACTTCCAAAGTGGAATATATAGAGCTATGCAAGACAGTACGAAAAAGTATCACTGAAGACGTAAAGAAATTCAACTGTGAACTAGTAAGGAAAGCAATTGAAAACAGCCAAAGCCTAAAGATAGCAAAGGGACATCTCAGTAAGGGGAAAAAACAGATTATGGCACTGAGAAAAGAAGATGGTTCTGTAACAAGAAATAGAGGCGAAATTTTGACAAGAGTGAAAGATTTCTACTCCAAATTATATGAAAGGGATGATACATGTACTCCAGACATCATGAAAGGTACCAGTACCAGAGTTCTTCCAGTCCTTCCAGCAGAAGTTGCACATGCAATCAAGAACATGAAGCGGGGAAAAGCTCCAGGAGAAGATGGAATTACTGTAGACATCATACAAGAAGCAAGTGGAGAAATCGAAACAGTACTCGCCCAAATTTTCACTCGATGCCTTAATGAAGGGAAAATTCCTGAGGATTGGAACAACGCTACAATGATCTTGCTACATAAAAAAGGTGACATTGAGGATCTCAGGAACTACAGACCTATCAGCCTCCTATCAGTGGTTTATAAAATCTTCACTAAAGTTCTTTCACACCGCTTGAAGGTGACACTGGACATGGCTCAACCGAGAGAACAAGCTGGACTCAGGAGTGGCTACAGCACAATAGATCATATCCACGTACTCAGAGAACTAATTGAAAGAGCGAGGGAATATGAACTTCCATTGTGCATGGCTTTTATCGATTATGAAAAAGCCTTTGATTCGGTGAAACCATCAGCAGTTGCAATGGCTCTGAAATCCTGCGGTATTGAAGATGCATACATTAATATTATTAATAACATCTATGAAAATGCAAGTGCAAATATTCGGCTGTTTGAAAATACAACACACATAAAAATTGGAAAAGGGGTGAGACAAGGTGACACCATATCTCCGAAGCTCTTTAATGCCACATTGGAAAATGTCTTTCAATCACTGAACTGGGAAAACAAAGGGATAAAGATTAATGGAGATTATCTAACCCACCTTTGTTTTGCTGATGACATAGTCATTTTTACAACTACCCCATCAGAGCTACAGAGTATGATCCAGGAACTTGCTGACAAGAGTAAAGAAGTGGGATTAAAAATGAACTTTCAGAAGACAAAAGTGATGTACAATGCTTTTACAAGAAATGAAGATTTATCGATTGATGGAGAAAAGCTGGAGATAACAGACACGTACGTTTATCTTGGACAGCAGATATCAAGTGAGGGTAACATTGGTGAAGAAATTAATCGGCGTACAAAACTTGCTTGGAGAGCTTTTGGAAGAAACAGCATAATTTTCAAGAGCAATATGCCATATTGTCTTAAAAGAAAAGTGTTTGATCAATGCATCCTTCCAGTGCTTACGTATGGTGCAGAGACGTGGACCTTAGCTAAAAGAGACATACAAAGGCTGCGGACAACTCAAAGCAGCATGGAGAGGTGCATGCTTGGTGTAACCAGGAGAGATAAGAAGAGGAACACGTGGATCCGAAAAATGACAAGAGTGGAAGACATCATGATCAGAGTTAAATCCCTGAAATGGCAATGGGCTGGACATACTGCCAGAAGAACAGACCATCGATGGACAGCCGAAATTTTAGATTGGATTCCAAGGAACAGGAAAAGACCCAGAAGAAGACCACATGGAAGATGGGTGGATGAAATTCGAAAGTATGCGGGAGTGACATGGAGGAGACTGGCACAAGACAGACCGTTGTGGAGGAAACTTGGGGAGACCTTCGTCCAGCAGTGGATTGATAATGATTGACAATGATGATGATGATGATGATATAGAAATCACATCGCACAATTTAGAAGATCTGGAATTCGGGGAAAAACTGGGCCTGCACTGTACCAGAACTCAGCTACTAGGAGCTCACTTCCTTACATGTATATACAGGGCGGGCTCTAGCAATTTTTTAAGGTGGTGCAAACGTCTCATCATCCCCCCCCCCCAAACCGGTATAAGTTTTTGTTTTCCAAAAGCTAAAAAAAGAAAACAGCTATAATCAAATTCATAGATATAATTAGAAATATTATAATTGTATGTATAAATTAACATACTAAGTCAACTCCAGGGTATCATCCGCTGTTCGGATGGCACGAATTTCGCGGGCGGATAATCCAAATTTTGCAGAACAAAAAAGCCTACCGATATGCTAGAAAATATACACACACAACATAAGTGTTATCATGCATTCAGATCTGTAGTTATTGTTGCAAGCATATAAAAACAGACTGAAATGCTATATAATATATATATGCGTACTACTATAATTTCAGTCTAAAATAATCAGTTACTTGCTTCCGTTTTTTTTACTGCAAAACATTTTTGTTTGATTCGGGTCGGCAGGCGGCGCAAAACTAGCTTCTCAACTAATAACGCATTGTTTTCATTCTTGTTACGATATGGTATTGGGTTTCAATTAGCGATGTATGATTAGAGACCTTAAGTTTTAATGACACAAACAGTTTCAAATGATTAAGGTTGCAGATAATCGGCATTTGACTGTACCTTGTTTCATTTGGTAAAATATAAGTCATAATTAAAACTCAATTACACATCGAATAAAAAGTAAGATAAGAAAAAACGATGGAACCTTCTGAATACGTATAAATTAAATGGAATGAAACTTCTCTTTTCTAATTCGAATTTAATGACCAGATATTTTAAATTACAATTACAATGATTCAAGAAAGGTTATCTAATTTGCCATAACCTGTCCATTAAGTTAATATTATGCGGAAACATGAGAGAACAGGTGATCCAAAAGTGTATTTTAGAAACAAAACATAACAAAGACAAACTGCTTACCGTGTTTGTAAACAGAATCCGTTGGGAAGGTAGCGGCGTCGTGACGCTGAGCTACAGTATATAAACTATGAGTACCGCAAAACAGGGAATGCTTGCGATAGCTTCTCAAAAAGGTATTTTTCTTGCTTTCGTACTCCCAAATTTTGTAATTAAGTCTGAATAGCATAACGACTGGACAAAGTCATTCTCTATGGACAGAATTGCTAAATGTGATAACCTTTCTTCTAACATATTTGAACGAAAGAAGGTTTTGATCAATTTAAGTTTACTAAAACTTCGTTCACACGTAGCTATATACTGTGATAGGAATTATCAACATGGTTCGAAGTGCAGTTCATAAATTTGTGAAAATGTCCTGCCAACTATTTTCTTTGATTAACTGTAATACTTTTAGTGGTTCTCCCGAGTCTTTAAAAAATGATTTTATACTTAAAATTTCTCCGACTAATTCATCTGATGAAATATCGCATTTCTCTACGTCTGTCAAAAGTACTTTTAAATTTTCGCAAACTGTCTTTAGATGTGTTCTCTCTAAATTTTATTTTATATCACATAAAAATGACCACATATGTTTTGTTTCCGAGAGCTGTTTGAATCGTGTGCTCAATGAATTTTGAATTGTATCTATCATGGGATAAAATACTGTTGCCTTAAATAATTCTTCGGCATTTGTTTGTGATTCATCATCATCGGTTTCATAAGAAAACATCTTTTTTTAATTTCGGCTTCGTGTTTCCTTAAACACTGGTTCGATTTCCAACTTGTCTGCGATTTCTTTCGCTGTTATTAAAGCTGATGAATAACCCGAAGTTCTGCATTCTTTCATAAAATCTGAACACTTTTTTAGTAACTCAGAAACATTTGATAAGGGCATACTTTTTGATTGCATTGCTTTACTTACTATGTTCACTTCAAATAAAACATCATACTAAACGACTAATGTAACTATAAATTCAAATTGTTCCATGAATTGCATGATAGACTTCGCTTCGGGTGCTACTACAGAGTGAGTAGCATCTTCGTAGAGTTCTCTAACAGCACAGTAAACTTCATTGTACTGGTAACGAACTGAACAAAAGCTAGAAATTCTGCATTCCCAACGTGTTTCGGAAACTTTTTTCACTGAAAGTTCACTTACATGTTTCGAGATGATGTCCCACCGGTGATCCTGAAAATAATACAAAAAATCTTTGTAGCACTCCAAATAATGACACTGATTTCACCGAGGATTTTGCAGCATCTGAAACGGTTAAATTTAAACTGTGACATCCACAAGGAATAAAGAAAGCGCGAGGGTATTTTTCTAAAATTCTAGACTGAACTCCTTTTTTCATTCCTACCATATTGGCACTGTTGTCGTATCCTTGGCCACGACAGAAATTCATATCTAAACTATAACTATTGACAATTTCCTCCAGAAAAAAGGTCAGTAAGTCCTTCGCCTGAAGAATCATTTACAGGTTTATAGCCTATGAAACATTCTCGAATCTTCACTTCGTCTTCTGTATCAACGAATCGAATCGTAAAAGAAAGTTGCTCGGTATGACTTACATCCGGAGTGCAATCTAATATAATGGAAAAGTACTTAGATTCCTTTACTTTAGATATGATTCTTTTCCGAACCGAACCTCCAAGTAAACTGATTAATACATTTTGAATTATTTTACTGCAGTAGCTGACGCTGGATTCCTTTTCTACAAAACGGCAAAAATGCTCCATCATTACAGGAACAAATTTCCCTAATACCTCAAGTGAACCAAGAAAATTACATTTCCACGAGTAAAGAGTTTGTCTGAATTTCCTCTGAAAGGTAAATTATGTTCTGCGAATAAAATAGTGATAGCTACTAAGCGTTCCATAATTGTGATGCCCATCGAGATTTTTCGTCTTCTATTTGCTTTAGCAACACTTTATCAATTCCGATAAATCCTTTAAGACTATTTGAGGCATCTATCCAGTTTTCCATGTTTCTACAATGATCTGAAGAAGTTTCATGACTTTTTAGACGAGATCATAAGTGAATCCAATCATTGTAGCCTAACTTGGTTTGAGAGTTTCGGGAAAACAACTTACAACAGAAGCAATAAACTTTATTTGCTCTCTGTGAATAAAGGAGCCATCGCCGATTAAAAATTTCACCATTGGCAATTACTCTTTTTTTTTTTATTGGAGGTTTAACGACCACCGTGAACAACTCAATGGGCTATAAGCAGTCGCCCGTCCCTAATTTAGGGTCACTGGTTCCAGGGAAGGGAGAGAGCCAGTGCCGTAAGACAAACACAACATCCATGCCTCACCGGGATTCGAACCCGGACCCCGTTCGGACGAATGATCAGAGGCCATCGCTTAGACCACTGCACCACCGGGGCGGCAAATTACTCTTTGAAAGTGATTGTTAGAAAAATGACGTTCGTCGCTATTTCGGGGATATTTCTCGTTAGACATTTCTCCACTAATAAATCCACGAATGATGATCATCTCTTGCAGCAAGGTTCAAACTTGGCCAACTTGCTATATCTTCATGTTGTATATTTTGATGAAATGAATGCGTTGATGCATCCACAACTTGAACGCTTCCATCTTTCGTATTTGGCTGATCATTTTCGAAAGAAACTTCCGTATGAGTTTCCTCCACAAAGCCTTTACCTTCGTCTCTAGGTTGCCGAATTAAAAATTTTGTCATTTTCTTGGCATTCTCCTCATCTTCTCTTTGCTTCTTCAATTTTCGTTTTAAAATTTCAGATCCAGATAACTGTTTACGAATTTCAGACATATTGTTAGATTCAACTTTAATATTCAAATTTTATGCATCATAGGGTCTATCTATGGTATTAAAAATAAAACAAATGAACCGCTACTAACTCTCCCGGATGCGCTTCGCCAGCAAGGCGTGACTTTGAACCCCTATTGGTAGCTGTCCATCGCTAGTTCTATGTCGATTGGCGTTGGCGCAGACGAATTTTGCTAACTAAACCCTTACCGACTCTTTGATTTACCGATAATTTATAGCCGAACTATGGTGTCAGCTAAGGTTATGTATGAACAGAGAGCCAGCGACTGTCTGACACCCCATCCCATCAACCAAAACACATTTCCGCTTTTTGACCCCTTTATATCAATCTGTTTCTGTTCGCACCTGTTCTTCCCCGCATCTTGCAAGCGCTAACTCGTTAGAGCCGCGCTCCGTTTGGATGCTCTCTGTGATCGGACCAAACGGACTCTCGCGGACCCCCCCTTCCCGCATCAGCCCATCCCCAGGCGTTTGTGCCCTTTACTAACGGGAAGCGCTCTCAGTTGATCCTCGCCGAAAAACATTCCGCCTGTCTTTGTCCTCGGTCTTTGCTTTGATGTGAGACAGACAACTGGTGCCAGCGGAAAAGTGTTTTTTTTTATTTTCGGTTCGCGCAGATAAAAAAATCCCTCACGTGCTCGATAATTTTGACGGAGTCCGTCGCTGTTTTTTTTTTTTTTTTTTTTTACATGAACAGAAAAGGGGCTAGGGGCCCCCTTTCGATGGCGCCCGATGCAGTCACACCGCCCTGGAACCGGCACTGTATATATATATATGCCGAAATATCCTCTACCGCTTCTTTAAGGTAGAAACTGCTCTTTTCTCTCCAACCTTTATCCTAAGGATTCCATTGCAGTTACTGTGTAATTGCGTATTTTTTTAACTACAATAAAGTTATAACGACAGTAAAAAATGTGTGAAGTTAACTTTACCATTATTTTTTGTTTGTTTGTTTGTTTGGGTATTAAACGACCGCCGGGAACAACTCGATGGCTATAAGCCATCCCTAATTTAGGGCCACTGGTTCCATGGAAGGAGAGAACCAGTACCGTAAGACAAATACAGCATCCATGTCTCACCGAGGTTCGAACCCGGACACATCTCGTATTAATGTGCCACTCGGGAGGCTGAAGTTATCTTTAATAGTCTAGTGATGAAGTTCGAGTAAGTCCAGTCACTTTGATTCATTCCAAGAACTGCAGTGTGCTCTATGCTCTTGCAATAATGAATAGATTTCCAACCTAAAGTCAACAAAACAACAGAAGCTAAATCTATTGAGATAACATTGAACTCTACGTCCAAGTCTGCTTGCACAAGTAGTAACCATGAAAATTTAAAGTAACTGAGAAAATCGAAAATGTTAGCATTTGTATTGATATACACTGCCGGATAATTGCTAAGGACGGATGACAATAGCAACGATAGCAACCATAAAATAGAAGGCAGGAAAATGTGGAAATTAGCATAAGTGCGGGATACAGTTAGACGTGTTGTGCGTATGCAAATTTTGGATTGCCGAACTTGTTCGTGACGTCATAGCGCTGATAAGAGATATAAAGGATTTGCCGCGTATTGACCGTTGTTGTTCAAACGCAAAGTTGAAAAGGAAAGAATCAATTGACAAACTTGCAAGTTTCAGTATGTCTTCCCGACATCACCTAGATGATTTTACGCGTGGCCGTATTATTGACAAGATTCAAGAAGGGCGAAAAATAAGAGATGTTGCCAGGGAGTTCGACGTCAGCCACAGTGTTGTTTCAAGGCTTTGGAAATCATTTCAAACAAATAGAGAGTGTAGCAAACGTCACGGGGTAGGTCGTGTTCGCAGTACGACACCTGCAGAAGATCGGTACATAGTGCTATCAACAAAAAGACGCCGGCGCAGCACAGCTAGTGAGGTAGCAAATCAGTTTATGGCTGTTACTGGCAAGCGGATCTCCCGAAAAACTGTCGCCAGCCGTTTGCATGAAGGAGGGCTATACGCCCGCCGTCCTGTTGTGTGCATCCCATTGTCCAGACGTCACCGTACCGCCCGTTTGCAATGGTGCCACCAACATCGCAATTGGACTGATAACGACCGGTCTGCTGTCCTCTTCTCAGATGAGAGTAGATACAGTCTATCGTCTGATTGTCGACGACAACTGATCTGGCGTGATAGTGGTACTGCATATTGTCCAGCAAACATACAGGAAAGGGACCGATATCCGACATGTAGTGTCATGGTATGGACTGGCATCATGATCAATGGCCGTACGTCCCTCTATGTGCTTCCAACTGGGACTATGACTGGCCAACGATACATTAATGATGTTCTGCTACCTCATGTTCGCATGTTCCGTGGTGCTGTCGGTGATAGATTCATTTTCATGGACGACAACGCAACATGTCATCGAACAGTCGCGGTCCAAGAGTGTCTTGAGAGCGAGGATATTCAACGCCTCGTATGGCCAGCACGTTCTCCAGATCTGAATCCCATTGAAAATGTGTGGGATGCTTTGGGGAGGAGTCTTGCTGGTCGCCAATGCCCTCCAATAAATAAGGACACCCTCATGCGTGCACTGACAGAGGAATGGGATAAATTACCCCAACAGCTGCTTGATAATGTTGTGCAAAGCATGACACGACGTGTGGAATCTTGCATCGCCCTCCATGGTGGCCATATCCCGTATTGACATCTTACGCCGGAACGCCTGCGGACGGTAATTGCATTTTTTTCACCTTTACGTATTCTGCACAAAATGGCCTGTTTGTCCCTTGAACACGTTCCAAAGCCTTCTGGATTTCAGAGCACAATAAATTGTCTTTCTTGTGACGTCCTGGCATTCAGACATTATTTTATTTCACTTGGCATCCAACCACACTTACTTTTTTATGCGCTATATAGCCGTTTATGATCCGTCCTTAGCAATTGTCCAGCAGTGTATTTAAACTGGGTGAAAGTATTATACAGCACAGCTGCAAGTTTATCTAAACAACAATGGCATCAAAAGTTTTAAATAATTGGTTTCAAAAACATCAATTATAAAATACGAAAAAGGATGGATGCAGTTTTTTTGTTATGCTTGTGAATTCCTCCCATTCAAAATGAAAGAAAATGCATTTAAGTCGCTGAGTTTACGAACAGGAAGTTGAACACAAATCAACAGAGGTTCACATATACACAAATCAACAGAGGTTCACATATACACAAATCAACAGAGGTTCCACTATACATGTGTGATATAAGAAAGAAATCAAATTTTTGCTATCAAACATGATAAATAACATTATTTTGGATCATTATGGGACCAAGGTATTATGTGAGTATTAATTTAATCGCAAACGTAATTAAATTTCTGACCCCTAATGAGTTTACTTTTTGCGGTACATATAAAAATGAAAAACACGAATTAAACAGTTCATTTCGTAACGTTTTCGAGTATGGAATGCAGAACGAAGAAAACCTAGCTGAATGTGTAAAAAATATGCCTTTACTAGTCTTCAGAAATACAGAATAACATTATACAAATCATGATAAAAAGGTTAAAAATGCCGCCCCGGTGGCGCAGTGGTCTAAGGCGCTGGCCTCTGATCATTCCTCCGTGAGGGGTCCGGGTTCGAATCCCGGTGAGGCATGGTCGTTGTGTTTGTATTACGGCACTGGCTCTCTCCCTTCCCTGGAACCAGTGACCCTAAATTAGGGACGGGCGACTGCTTATAGCCCATTGAGTTGCTCACGGTGGTCGTTAAACCTCCAATTAAAAAAATAAATAAAAAGGTTAACACAAAATTTTGCAGATGATATTCGTAACGCTGATGTCCCCTTGTAAAACCACAAATTTGTCCGTAACGGAGATCAAACCTGCGCTCCCTCACTCCGGAGTAAGTTGATCTCCCAACTAAGCTACACGGACGGAATGTATCGCTGTAGATTTGCCATTTTGACACGTGCTTTACCTCTGCAGTACGTCATATCATCTCCCTCTTAATGTTTTTTTCTTTTGAAGCGAAGAACGAATTTTTATTAATTCTAGACGATGTGCGGAACAAGCATCACACATTTTTTGAAGAACCCAACGAGCAGCACATCCAGTTTTACGTTCGGGCGGCAATGTGAAAACACAAGTTTGTCCGCGCCTCCTCACTCCGGAGTAAGTTACTCTCCCAACTGAGCTACACGGACAAAATGTATCGCTGCAGATTTGTCGTCTTGACACGTGCTTTACCTCTGTAGTAAGTCACACCCTAGTATTCCATTCTAGAAGATGGGACTCACGATAAAAATGATAGAAAAAATTACCGCTGTAGCAGTTAAATATGTGATAAATAAAAAGACAAAAGAATCACTTATGGCAAAAATTTGTCCTGATCAGGATTCTGAAGCATTTGCACATCTGACATTAGAAGTTACCGATGACAGACAGACAGATTGACGAATGGACGGGAGAAGACATTTCCGAAATCTTACACTCAGGTTTTTCCCTAACGCGCAGTTTTTTCAGTCCGATTATTAGAAGTGGGACGGACAGAGCAAAAGGAGGGAGAGACATTGTTAATACCGTTCTCGTACCTGTCTTTAAAAGTCACAGAACATTTTGTTTCGATCTTGCCATCAAAGGCAGGCATAGAATTTCTGCGGACGGACGGATCAGACAAAGTGACGAATGGACAGACGAAAAGATTCCTGAAATATAAAGCGTGCGTTTTCCTCTATTATACAGAGAAAAAATTTATCAATCACACTTTTAAGAAGCGGAGATATAGTTTCTTCGGGTGAATAGATAGAGAAAGTGAGGAACGGAAGGAAAGAGTTTTGAAATCTTATGCTCATGTTTTTCCTCTAGGGCAGAGAACAGATTTTTCTAATTAACATTTGGAAGCGAAAGTGTCGTTTCTTTAGACGGACAGGCAGGCAGGCGGATAGGCGAAGATATTTTTAAAATCTTACGTTCAGCGGAAGAACAGACATCGATAATCTTACCATTCCCTGAGAGAAATTTATTTAGAAGTAAAATTGGTCTCAAATCTGTTATCTCTTTTCAGACATAGAATTTAAACTGGGTGATTCCTTTATTCTTTCGCAACGGCTTGATCCAAAAATCGGCGAGTGAAGGCAACTCCTTTCTTCGACGTCGATGTGAATTAGGAATTTTCACTGACGTATTCTGAAATTTTACCGCAAGATACATTTTTAAATTCGATGATCTAATATATAAATTATTTGTTTGTTTGTCCTCTATGCAAATCTATAGTTTTCAATTTAGAACCACCAAATTTGGTATACTATCTCATGGTATTCTAACTTAGAACCGTAGACGGTTTTGGGGAGGGGGTCAATGGGGCCCCCACACAAAATTTTCGTAAAAAGTTTCATTTTTATTTTTTTATCTTGAATTGGTATACTATCTCATAGTAACTGTGACTTAGGTCGTAGACGGTTTTTGGAAGGAGTCGAAACCCTGGGTCAAGGGACCCCCATACAAAATTTTCGTAAAAAGTTTCATTTTTTACTTTTTTTATTTTGAATTCGAATTTAAAACCTTTTGTTGTGATACGTGCAAGAATTGATTTATTTTGTGACAAGTGCTTTCCAGTGAAGAACTGCAACACAATTCAGCATCGGAACTGAAGGTAAGTAAACAACAAAAATCAAACGGAAAAACTAAAAATACAGGACTCACAACAGATTTTTGCTCTAAAAGTAGGTAAAAAAGGGACCATATTTAAAAAAAGGTACCAAAAAGGACCAGTTAGAGAAAAATAAGGACCACGGATTTTTTTTATACGATTGTCTAAATAAGGTTAAATTAGGCATGTGTCACCATTCATTATGTTCAGTAGTAAGTAGCTTTACTTCAGTCTTTCTAAAAGTTATTGAGATCATATTTTCACTCTATACCATTTTATTACAGTTAAATTACAAACAACAACATGTCCAAAGCTATTATCTATTTAATAACAACATACATTAACCAATGATAATAAATCAAATGGTTACATCAGACTGTATTGCCAAAAAAATTTGACATGTAAAATACAGTTCGATATTGATTAAAGAGGGAAAATTTAATTGGCTATCGAGACTGGAATTAAAAGAGTATACTTACATACCTTGGTAGGTTTGTTTCTCTACAGTAACTAAACAATCTTCTGTTGAGAATAATTTGCTTATATTATCTATTACTTTAGATTTTTAACTAACCTTAATATTCTTGCTACTGGTTTTCGTCTTCAAGTTGAAGGGAAAAGGTATCACTTCTTTGAACCGAAACCAATACCAAGAATATTAAGCTCAGTAAAAGCACTGAAATAATAGCTAACTATAATCACAAATTTTACTTATTATAAATTCTTAGTACTATGACAAAAGATTCACCATATTTAAAAGTTATTTATTCTTCTGTTTCTTTGCAAAAAAGTTTGTCATGAGAGTGTTCTTTTTTGTGTCTAGCCTTCTTTCTATATCATTAACTGCTTTTCTTTTTCTTTGCATTCTTCATTGGCCTTTCTCACCCATTCAATCATGGCCTGGGCCAATTTGGCATCTGCTAAATCATTGTTTTTTAGAGCTTTCTTCAGCCTTTCATTCGCCTCACTTAAAAGTTTATCTGACACACTACATTGGAAATGTTCTTCTTCCCTAGCAGTTTTTAAATCATTTTTCAATTTTTCTATGTCTTTCTGATTGTGTTTAATTTTTTGTGCATTTTCTTCTTCAGCAACCATACTTTCTTGCAATTCCTTTGCTTTTTCTGCTTTGGCTTTTTTTTTTTCTCGCTTTCCAGATAACTGTTATAGCTTTTGTAAGTAACACGAGCTAAATTAAGCATTTCTTCGGTGATTGGAACTAATTCTGGTTTGTTCTGATACTGTTTTAATGAGTCACTTAATGTTAACCTAGCATTCAAAGTCCTCATTGACATCGATGCCTTATCCTCTGTCATTATTCGAGATGAACGGGAAAACCCTCTTTCCACATTTGCACTACCATGTGACAAAGTTAAGCAGGCTTTAACCACAACTGACACAGTAGGGTATTTTACTTCACCCATAGTCTTTATTTTAAAAATCTGAGACCAGTAGTGATCAATTCTGTTAAAAACATTTATTTTTTCGAATCTGAGAAGTTTCCACTCATCCATAAGCTTATCAGCATTAATTCCCATAGGTAAGAAAGCAGAAACTTTAGTGATATCTTGTAAACTTCGACTCAGATTTACTTCACCTGGCTGAAGGCAGCGAAAACATTTCAGCAACTTGTTGCTACCATTAATGTTTTTCTGCAAAATGTATTGTCCAGCGGCAGCATAGTGATTGCGGAGAGATAACAGAAAATTCAATCTTTCTGAATCTGATAGGGGAGTAAGTTCATTTTGCAGTTCTACACTTAAACTTAGCGGAAGGTCTTGTACTGGAAGCAAATTCTCCAATTCAAATACACTTTCTTCTAAATGCTTAGTTAAGTTTTCTATGGCTTCTTTCTTACAAATGCGGCCCATTATGGTGATCATAAAGTCTTTCAGCTGCTGGTGCAAAATATGTATCAGTGGTTCATCTTTTTGAAACAGATATGTAAATTTAGCAAACAGGGTAGCACTTGATGATATGAATCTCAATTCAGCTAACATAGTTTTCTTTTGTAATAGACTAACAATTTTCTTATAACTAACAGCACTAATTAATTTATCTTGTTTGCAAGGTATGTATTTTAAAAATACTCCGTGACTGCATTCCACTGCTGCAAAAGTCTGTTGGCAGCAGGCTCAAGAGTCAACCACGTGGAACTTACATGTTTAATGAAGTGTAACTTTGGCAGATTTTTTCTTTCTTGGATTCTGGAGTAATCTTCCCAGCGTGATGGCCAGTCATCAAAGTAGTGAAAAACTGATATAATTAAATCTGAAGCATCGGAACCAAGGTGCTCTAATCCTTTCTGGAAAGCATTGTGAACCACATGGATATTGCAAAATCCTACATCAACAAGTCCCTTCTTTCGAATAGCTTTTACTTCTTCATTGACTAACCGGAAAACTCTTTGTTCACGTTTGGTTCATCACTTGCAAGCATAAGAAGCTTATAAAGAGAAATATTTCCATTATTTAGTGCTAACAGTATATTATTTTTCAAATGATCTCCTGTTGAATGACCCATATAAAAACTTTCCAGGTGATGACATACAATTTCTTCCTTGGATCCAGACCAAAATCTTACTACAGTCTTAAGTTCCTTGAGTCCAACATTGTTGGTGGTTTCATCATACTGGAGTGTAAAGTAACTTGCCTGAGCTTCATCTAAAAAAAAATTCGTGAAATAGGGTGCTAAAGCCTCACTGATGAGATACCGGACTTTTGTAGCATTTAACGAAAATTGACGTGGAACTGCACCAGGTAAGGGAAACATGACTTTGAAAACTTTGGCTATATCATTGCAAGATTGTGCTGACATGTTTAAGGCAACTGCTTTCATGATCCAGATCAGTTCAGCAGTACAAGCAGAATCTTTTGGACTATACAAACGCAATGGCAAAGTGCTCTGGCTATGACTTGCTGGTGGAATTCCAATGTCACCTTCGGTAGCACTGAGACGAAGCTGTTTTGGGCCGATTTTCAGCTTGCGATTTTCTTTGTGCTTTTCTCCTTCAAAGTGCTGCTTGATGGCATGAAAGCCTTTTCCAACTGAAATTTTCCTATTAAGGACAATACAAAACATTTTGCTGTCGCTCTGCTTTTTAGCCCAGTCAGAAATTTTAAAACCACCACTGTCTTTTCATTCCAGCCATTCACTTGCAAATTTACATTTCCCCATTTATCTTCAAAGTCAGCCTGAAAAAAAAAAAAAAATACAATGAGAACCAATCTTCCAACTTCTCTCGGTACCAGTTTTTGAAATACTACACAACACTCGCTTAAATTTATTATCACTCAGACAAATAAGAAGTGCTGTACATGTGATTAGCAAAAATTCCCAAACTGCACCACAAGTTCTGTTTTTTTTTTTTTTGGGGGGGGGGGGGTGCGCAAAATAAGATCAACTGTTTCACATAAAAATTTCATGTGCTGCGATTATTACAGCTGTGAGCAAACATCCAATTATACAAAACAGTTTGATGTAATTTAAAAGTGACATTTTCAACTTCTTGAAGTGTCTCAGATAGTTCATATCGAGCATTAAGAGGTAGACAGTAGACGCACATTGCAATCAGTAATCTAAAGGAATTCAAAAGTTGCACACATACTTACATATATGGTGTCCCAAATTTAACTTTGTGAAAATTGGCTTTTAAGTCATGCAGTTAACAGGAAGTGTACAAAACTGTACAAATACCACTCTGTACACATACAGTACACTTTGCTGGTAACCATCACCTCAAATTTACATTTAGGGAGTTTAAATTTTATTGAAATCAGTTTATGCATTTTGGGGCTGTAAGATATGTACTGGAATTTGTACACCACCACTCTGTACATGAACAGAGTGGTGCAGTTTCCTGGAATTGGAAAGCACCACTGAACATTTGCATAAAGAAAAAGATTTCCATTTCAAATTTGATTAAACTCAGTTCATCCATTATGGAGTTACAGTGTGCTGGAATTTGTACAATACCATTCAATAGCATGTACAGTGTACTGGATTAGGAAACTATCACCTAACATTTGCATTTTTGTAAGGAAATTGCATTTTTGAACTGCATTAAAATTAGTCCAATCACTGAGGAGCAGAAGTGCACAGATGTGTACTGAAATCTGTACTCCTTGAAACCAAAGCATGGTACTGGATATGATGGCTCGCTAACGGCATCGGATTTAGAATGTATCCGGCCAATACCGATCAGTTGAAATGCGTTTCTAGGGAAATTTGAATCAAAGATGCATTTTTAACAGAAAAAAAGTGCGTAATAATTAATTGATATATAAATAAATGAAATTCACCGATGAGACATTAATCTTAACAACTACGTACCGTCTGTCTGTTAGTTTATGTAAATACCTGCCAAACAAAATTTTCCTAAATCAAGAACACTGTTTGCAAAAATCAAGATTTACCCTAAAAACAAGAATTGCCACAGTACCAGAATTGTTAATTCATAAGTATCTGTTAGTAGGAGAGAGTTGTATGGGAAGCTGGTAGTATGTTTGATGATATTTATTTGAAGTGATTTTCCTGTATCAGTCACTCACAAATGGAGTTCAGAAAAATTGTACGATTTTCAAGTTTTTGTAATTTTTAAAAATTGAATGACAACAAAAAAATTTAGAAATAATATACTGATTTCATTTAAGCAATGACAAGGCAGTGGAGTTTTTTGGCATGTCTAAAACACTCTTAGAAAATTCAGCACATATTTTGTTTTATACTTAATTAGGAGAAGGCTCTCCAATGTCTCATCAGACATTGATGAGCGGAATTGCGTTCTATTAATTGTCACCAAATAAAATTCCCTCTCACATTCATTTTCCATGAGGATGTGCAAAATTGCCAAAAGCACATGTGCAATTCTGTCAAACTTTAGGTTGCCATCAATACTTGCCACACACTTCCAATGATGTGATACGCTTCCACCCTCCTTTGAAAGTAACCCATCCTCTAATAAATTCTCCAACTACTTAAAATTAAAATATCAACATTTGTCAGAAAAATATATCTTATTCACAGAAAAAAAAAAAAAAAAAGAAAAAGAAAAAAAAAGGGCATTTCTGGTTTCATAGCATTAAACATTGAAAAAGTATTATATTTTTGACAGTATGAAATTGTGTCATTTAGCTGATTAAATTAATAGAACTAAAAAATGAGAAAAAAAAAATAAAAAAAAAATGCGATCATGATTCGTGTACATGTGGTCTTCAACAACATTCTTCTTAGAGTTTTTTAGGTAGTGCTACAAGGCATAGTTTTCGATGTTCAAAAGTGTGATTACTCTTCTTTTAATACTAAATTTTAATTTTCATTACAGTAATATTACTTTCATTCAGTAATTATGATCAGATTTGATAATCACAGGGTTCATACACTTTTACTGAAAATAAATTCCAGGATTTCTCCAGGAGTCCTTAAAAAATTCCAGGAGCCCAAACTTTTGCTAGAATCACAAAGCTTTGTTCTTTATATTGTAAATTACGGTGATGTTCACTACTACTTATTTTTTTCTGGTGTTTCAGGGTTTATTGACCACCATGTGCAACTCTGAGTGCTATAAGCAGTCGCACATCTCTAATTTAGGGTCACTTATTGCAGAGAAGGAACAAAGCCAGTGCCATTAGATAAATACAGCACCCATATCTCATATGAGGCTCGAAACCAGCCCCACCTAGGGCGAATGGTCAGGAAAAATGCATCAGACCATTTGGCCACTAGGGCAGCACTACAGATTTATTTATTTACTTATTTATTTTTTTGTTTGAAAGTTTAACGACTATGAGCAACTCGATGGGCTACAAGCAGTCACCCGTCCCTAATTTAGGGTCACTGGTTCCAGGAAAGCGAGAAAGCCAGTGCCGTAAGACAAGCACAACATCCACGCCCCTCGGGATTCGAACCCAGACCCACTCGGACGAATGGTCAGAAGCCAGCGCTTAAACCACTGCCCCACCGGGGCGGCGCCCTACAGATTTAGAATACATCAACTGAAAGCAGAAAAGATATACACATTAGTAGAGATGGGACATTCTGATTCATTAAAACCTTAAACATGCTTCCTTGCATTTCTGAAACAAACAAAATAAAATACATGCACAATACAGATAACTTTTTTCCCTGTAACACAATATTTTTTTACAGTGCCTACATATCAGAGTGCAGACACTGGGGTAAAGTGAAAGACCCAAAACATTCACAGAGCATGAATCATGTCAACCTCAATAATGACACTGTGCATCAACAAGCTTCACAGGATTTTTTTTTTTTTTTTAATCCACTTTGATACAAAGCTAAAAGGCAAGATATTCCATACTCTGGAATTCAAGAAACTAGAAACAAGAACCCGAAAAGCTGGAATGCCAACCCTTTGGGAACCAGGAACAACAACAACAAAAAAGAGATTCTGTTTTTACTAGTAAAAATATTCCGAACTTTCTACTTACAATATATAAACATGCCTTCATTGGATGATAGACAGTGAAATATTTGTGTTCCTGTGTGACTACTTGGTATGAGGGGAACATTCAAATTCATATTTTTGCAACATGTACTTTACTAGTAAAAATATTCCGAACTTTCTACTTACAATATATAACATGCCTTCATTGGATGACAGTGAAATATTTATGTTTCTGTGTGACTACTTGGTATGAGGGGAACATTTAACCTTCTCTACCTGGATTTATTGTTTCTTTTTGATATTTCACTTTTGAAAAATGGCTACTGGTTAAAAATTTCACATAATTTAATACATCAAAATGTTTGACCTGGTAATTACAATGTTTTTCATTTTCAATAGCAGTTGTGTTTTCAAATGGTTAGTGTTCCTTTTCCTTCTACATTTACACTCTGTCCATACAAACTTGGCAGTCGGCGGAATTGAACTCTCTGACAATTAGGGGTGATAGTAGGTACTAGGTATCAAGGTGCCTTTCTTCCATGAAACTCCCTTCGAGTGACATCAGGATATAAGGTTTTAAATTGCCTAAAGGTGTGGATTACTACAGTCGATCCTACGGTGGGGTGGACAAAAGAATTATTCCAGTGATTCAGGAAAAAGTGATCTGATTCAGTAGGTATGCTTTTAATGCAATTGGAACAAACTGGAAAGAGAGCGGGATGTTAGTTAATCCTCACCACCGCTTGGTTACAAACGAGAGACTGTGTGATAATCTGTAGTTAGTTTTCTTTAGTAACTAAGGGAAAAAAGTGTGGAAAAATAAATTTTCCGAATTTTCAATTAAAAGATCTGAATTTTTTACAGATGTCGTAACTGGGTCATATAAGGTTACACTTAAATTGCCTAAAGGTGTGGATACTACAGTCGATCCTACGGTGGGGTGGACAAAATAATTATTCCAGTGATTCAGGAAAAAGTGATCTGAGGCAGTAGGTATGCTTTTAATGCAATTGGAACAAACTGGAAAGAGAGCGGGATGTTAGTTAATCCTCACCACCGCTTGGTTACAAACGAGAGACTGTGTGATAATCTGTAATTAGTTTTCTTTAGTAACTAAGGGAAAAAAGTGTGGAAAAATAAATTTTCCGAATTTTCAATTAAAAGATCTGAATTTTTTACAGATGTCGTAACTGGGTCATATAAGGTTACACTTAAATTGCCTAAAGGTGTGGATACTACAGTCGATCCTACGGTGGGGTGGACAAAAGAATTATTCCAGTGATTCAGGAAAAAGTGATCTGAGGCAGTAGGTATGCTTTTAATGCAATTGGAACAAACTGGAAAGAGAGCGGGATGTTAGTTAATCCTCACCACCGCTTGGTTACAAACGAGAGACTGTGTGATAATCTGTAGTTAGTTTTCTTTAGTAACTAAGGGAAAAAAGTGTGGAAAAATAAATTTTCCGAATTTTCAATTAAAAGATCTGAATTTTTTACAGATGTCGTAACTGGGTCATATAAGGTTACACTTAAATTGCCTAAAGGTGTGGATACTACAGTCGATCCTACGGTGGGGTGGACAAAATAATTATTCCAGTGATTCAGGAAAAAGTGATCTGAGGCAGTAGGTATGCTTTTAATGCAATTGGAACAAACTGGAAAGAGAGCGGGATGTTAGTTAATCCTCACCACCGCTTGGTTACAAACGAGAGACTGTGTGATAATCTGTAATTAGTTTTCTTTAGTAACTAAGGGAAAAAAGTGTGGAAAAATAAATTTTCCGAATTTTCAATTAAAAGATCTGAATTTTTTACAGATGTCGTAACTGGGTCATATAAGGTTACACTTAAATTGCCTAAAGGTGTGGATACTACAGTCGATCCTACGGTGGGGTGGACAAAAGAATTATTCCAGTGATTCAGGAAAAAGTGATCTGAGGCAGTAGGTATGCTTTTAATGCAATTGGAACAAACTGGAAAGAGAGCGGGATGTTAGTTAATCCTCACCACCGCTTGGTTACAAACAAGAGACTGTGTGATAATCTGTAATTAGTTTTCTTTAGTAACTAAGGGAAAAAAGTGTGGGAAAATAAATTTTCCGAATTTTCAATTAAAAGATCTGAATTTTTTACAGATGTCGTAACTGGGTCATATAAGGTTGCTCGGAAAATTTCACTACAGTCAAATGAAAACTTTTTGAATTGTGCATACATTTTTTTATTATGGCATTCCTTCAGAGCCGAAAACGAAAACGCCGCCGGTACAGTTTGCAGCACTTGCAAACGTGATTAAAAAATTTTTGTGGCTAGTTTTCACAATTTTTATCCGATTCACACGAAATTTCGTGGGTATGTTCCTTTTAGCTATAAATGAAGCACGTTAAATTTTTAGCTAATTTTGTCGAAATTCAGCGAAAATAGAAAATCGTATTTTTTATACCAGTAGAGTGCCAAAGATCCTTTTCAGTCAAGAGAGGAGGAACGATGATTTCCTGTGCGTGCTACTGGCACAGCGCAGCGCCAGCTTGCGCAAAGAAGTTTCTGCAACTCCCTCCTTTCCCCCCAACACATACTCTCCTCTAGTTCTCAGCTGGAGTACACACAAACACAATGTTGTTTACATTAATAACAAGAAAGATGACACCGAATTTTCGGGTGTTATAAGCACGTCTTTTGAATCCGTTCTGACGCAAATTAAATTTATCAAAGCTATTCAAAGTCAATGGAACCGCTATGGAAAACAATAGTATCTGACGAAAGAAAGAAGTTTTTCAATCGGGTCTTTAATCCCTCAGATATTGCTGTAAACGGAATCGTGAGCTTACGAACTCTTAGAAACACAGATATCGACAAAAATAAGATGTGACTTTACGTCCCGTGGTGGGAAAACCATGCATTATTTTAGGAAGAAAGTATTCTCAAAAGGTTTATCCATATAAGCGTTATCGGTCCAAGAAAAAAAAATTAGTCGAGTTTTCAGGAGCCCAGATTTTGCAACAAATACTTCAGAAGCAGAAGTTAACACTTATGACCCCTGGTGGCTAAACCATTCTTTACCAAACATTAGAAATTATGTGAAAAATATTTTCCATCAGGTCTTGTATGCGATACAGGAAGAATTTTTCAAATCAGGGCTTTAGGAGCAGAAATAACGCAGAAAACGCAATTTACCTTTGTTCCCCTAGCGGAAAGTCTATGATCTACTTGAAAATTTTGAATTTATAAGAAGAAAAACATTTCGCATCGGAAACACTATCCAACAAAGAAGGAATTTTTCAAAATGTACTTTTAGAAGTAGAGATATTGACAAAAATAAGATATACATCTACGCTCCCTGGCGTAGAAACCATACATTTTTTCAAGAAGAAAATTTTCCTAAAAGGTTTGTCGACATTACTATCGGTCAACAAATGACTTTTTTCAGTCGAGATTTTAGAAGCTCATATTTTGCTGCAAATACAACAGAAGCGGAAATTAAGACTTACGCCCCCTGGTGGCCAAACCATTTCTTATAAAAATTAGAAATTATGTGCAAACGATTTCCCATCAGGAGCTGTATGCGTTGCAGAAAGAATTTTTCAAATCAGAGATTTAGAAGCAGAGATATAGAGGGGAACGCAATTTACATTTACGCCCCCTAGCGGAAAGTCTATGAATTACTTGAAAATTTTGAAATTATATGAACCACATGTCGCACTAGAAACACTATCCAACAAAGAAGGAATTTTTCAAATCGGACTCCTAGAAGTAGAGATATTGACAACAATAAGATATACATCTACGCCCCCTGGCGTAGAAACCATGCACTATTTTAAGAAGAAAATGTTTCTAAAAGGTTTGTCGGCATGAGTAGTATCGGTCAACAAACGACGTTTTTTTCAATCAGGAATTTAGAAGCACATATTTTGCTGCAAATAAAACAGAAGCGGAAATTAATATTTATGCCCACTGGTGGCCAAACTATTTTTTACAAAAATTAGAAATTATGTGCAAACGATTTCCCACCAGGAGCTGTATCCGGTGCAGAAAGAATTTTTCAAATCGGAGATTTAGAAGCAGAGATATAGGGGGAACGCAATTTGCCGCCCCGGTGGCGCAGTGGTTTAAGCGATGGCCTCTGATCATTCGTCCGAACGGGGTCCGGGTTCGAATCCCGTGAGGCATGGATGTTGTGTTTGTCTTACGGCAGTGACTCTATCCCTTCCCTGGAACCAGTGACCCTAAATTAAGGACGGGCGACTGCTTATAGCCCATTGAGTTGCTCACGGTGGTCGTTAAACCTCCAATCAAAAAAAAAAAAAAAACCGCAATTTACCTGAATTACTTGAAATTTTGAAATTATATGAAAAACATGTCACACGGAAAAGACTATCCAACAAAGAAGGAATTTTTGAAATCGGACTCCTAGAAGTAGAGATATTGACAAAAATAAGATGTACATCTACGCCTCCTGGCGGAGAAACTGTGGAATATTTTAAGAAGAAAATATTCCGAAAAGGTTTATCGATGTGAGTGGCATCAGTCCACGAAATAATTTCTTCAATCGATATTTTAGAAGCTCCGATTTTATGGCAAATACATCAGAAGCAAAAATTAACGCTTACGCCCCCTGGCGGCCAAAGTATTCTTTACCAAAAATTTGAAGTTATATGCAAAAGATTTTCCATCAGGAGATGTATCCACTTACGAAAAGTTTTTTCAAATCGCAGATTTAGAAGAAGAGTTATCGGGAAAAATGTAATTTACTTTTACGCCCCCTAGCGGAAAATCTATGCGTAATTTGAAAAAGTAACTATATCTAAAACACTCTTCGACATAAATGGAATCGAAAGATAATTTTTTTTTCAATCGGATGTTTAGAAGCAAATATGTGGAATAAAACGTATTTTGGAATTCGACAACATCTGCATTTACGCCCTCTACCGGCGAAATTGTAAGTCGTAAAAAAAAAAACGAAATAAAGGATCATCATTTGCATATTTCAAGCTTCCCCAATGCAAAAAGATTTTTTCAAATCGGACTAATAGTTGCAGAGATATCGTGGGTACAGGCGGACTGACAAACTGATAACAGAAGCACGATCTTTTTTTACAAAAGACGTGCTAAAAAAGACGCACAAATAATAGGTAATTACAAATGAACTGATCGAGAAAATAGCAGAGATCTCTCCTTCTTTTTCTCGAAAAATGTTGTTAGGAGGGGATCTAATTTAGATTCACAAAACCCATCTTCAGCAGTTCGTTTAGCCATTGATTTCACTATTTCAGTAGTTCTTTGTACGGCCACTGCTGAAATTCTTGGCAATCTTCGAGTCCGGAAACATCGCAGTCGTAGTAATCAGCAATGAAATGAAATCGTATTATACTAAATTCTCCGTAGAAAAATTAATTAAATGCGTAGTCCGTAGTATGTGATTGTTATCCGTAGAAACTAAGTAAACGGCATCTCTTTTATCTCTTCAAAAAAATTTCCTACCCGTTTGTTAACATTTATTTCCAACAGTATACAGCGAAATCCGCCGAAAAATACCGAACTTTCGTGGACCGGAAGTTCAGAATCGATAAATAAATGTCGCTTACCGCAGGAAACATGGGATAACATAAGGATCGCTATGAAATCATAATAAAACAAAAGCAGAAATTTACGCTAAGCACAATAACAATATCCATTTCCATCAATAAACAAAACATTCATCAGCCATTTTGGCGAAAATCCGGAAGAAACTATCTTCTGGCAGTAAAACTACCCAAAATTACGTAAAACTTTCGAGAAATCCGATAAGTTGGGTTACGAAACACCATAATTCAAAGACTACTAGATCAAATGAAAATTTTATATTTCAGATCTGTATAGTATAAAACTGTATTTTAATAACAAACATAAAATTCACTCACCTCAGTCCTTCGATGTCGGACGTTGAGCGACAAAAAACGCTGCCGTCGGGCGTCGACCACAAAGTACTGTTGCATGAAAAAATGCTCTTAGACCCTGCCTGAAAATTTTCTTCTTTCTGGTGGATTCCAAAAAATATATGCGCAATCACTCAAAAGCATTCAACATAAAAACAGCCAATAGATCAGAAGTAAAGACTGAAAACCAACAACGGAATTGAGTTGCGCAGTACCTACATAAGTAATCCCCCGCCCGCACTATTTAGGTGGCCTGCAAAGTTGTTTTTTTTCTTTCCCTCCCTCGCTGTTTGAGATGCTCCAAGTTAAAATGGTTTTTGTTATGGTTTCGAATTGAGAGCTGAAGATATGCACTTGGAAGCAACTGCACCTGGGACGAAATTTCTTGCTTTTGCATCATCTGCCTGCCGGATGAATGTAGCACAAAAACTAAGTATTTTCAAATGCAATTCTTCCACAGCGATCAGTGACTTCGGCAGAGATAAATACAGAATGCAAATAAATCCATAAATACAAAAATGATGGAGAAAAGTGGGAGGGTGATTCCTCAAAAATTTGCGGAAACTGATGGCTTCCAAAAAAAGGGGGGGGGGAAGGGACCAAAACGGGCTTTTGCGAAAAAAACGGACTTTTAGGGAAAAAAGGGACTATTTGCGAGCCCTGAAAATACTGGGTGTCTAAAGACTCTACAGAGAATAAAATTCAGATTCAACGAAGAAATGAAGTACAGTATTAGGTACGGTTCATGCCGTAAAAAAATAATCGTTTTCATTTGATTTGTACAAAATTTAGGTAGCGAATTATCTCCAAATTCTCCCGAGAAGCGCTGGGCAATTAAACTAGTCTTTAATAAAATTGAAGGATGAAAAAATTAGCTCCTACCTTATTTAAGAGAGTGAGTTGCATCGAAAGGAGATTATCAGAACCGAAAGTCATGCGTAGAACCAGTATCTAATTTGAAAGTTTTGTCCTGTCGAGAATTTTTCATGTTCGTAAATCTTGGGAAACCTGATCACTTCGCTGAGATTTACGAAAAATAAAAATGATAGAAAATAAATAAATAAAATACACAGAATGAAAATACTCGACAGTCCACGTTTCAAAATTGTGTTTGGAAGAGGCAGTGAGATAAGGGAATAAATGGCCATATTCATTTACTTCACGGCCCTGACCAAGCAAACAAAATTTCTTAAAAGAAAGGGGAATAATGGGCATTAAACTTCTTTTTTTTTCTTTTGGCCTGATTCATACTTTTTTTTCTCTTTAGTAAGTTAGTAAAAAGAAAAAAAAAAAAGGGCGAGCAAAAGACAGCATCAACCCCTTTGTGAAAGCAAAATTATTTGTATTAATCACGGAATGAGGAAAAAGCGTTTCTGAAAAAAAAAGTTGTGAGAAAAGGAAATCTTCTTTTCAGTCTGCCATTTTGAGGAAACCGTTGGTTGTCGCCAAAATGTGTTAGCAGAGACTTCTCTGGGCAAGAGAAGTTCTATTTTTAGCTAAACAGCATGCAGGTGGTTGCATGGTCCCCCTATGCTGAAGGTTACCGGATTTTTTCCCCTTTGCTTGCGTGTGAAGGTTAGAGTGTCACCCTGGCTTGCGTGAAAAAAAATCCGTTGGAGGGCCATGTGTTCTTTCTCGGGATTTTGGCACAGAGGCTCTGACCGATGGGGAACAGATTCTTTTGCTGTTGCCATGGAAGCTGTTGACCAATAGGGGGTCGGCGGTTTCAGGCGTCCCAGCTTCAGTTTGAGAAATTATCACACTCTCTCTTTTTGACTCTCGCGTTGTGCTGCCATGATGTAGAAGCAGACGAAAAAAAATCCGTTGAAGGGCAATCCCGCCAGCCGGGCTTAAGGACCTGGCCGGCAGTAAGGACAGTAAGAATGGCTGGCCACTTTGTTCTCGAGGCGTGGGGACGTTATTTGATTTTGCAGCCCGAATCTGACGTCGAAAAAAAAATTCAAGGAATTGATGACTGGAGAAGAGATGTTCATTGATTCTTCCCTCTCATAGTGGACGCCTGCAGTGTTGGGCTGAAGGGGAAAAATGCCCTCTGCAGGAGAATTTCCTTTTGCCGTCCGGTTCGACAAGGGAACGTCTGAGACATCGAGAAAAGTTTCCAGCTAATTATTTTAAACAGAGGCAACTGGAGGCGTCATCAATGGCCGTCGTTATTTCGGAAGAAGCCAACATCTCTCCGAAGGAGACTGGCGTGGTGGTGAAAAAGTCATCAAATCATCCTCCTTAAACCCTGGCTACAGAAAGAGAAGAGACAGTGTTGTTTCTCCCCACCCCCTTTCGTTTTGGGGAGTGAAAAAAAAAGAAACAGAACAAAGCAAACTTTTTCTTGTTGTGAGCCAACGTGAGCGGTGCTGCCGCACAGGGAAAAAGGTAAAGAAACTTCGTTTTGGCATTTCAAAGGAAAAAGAAAGAGATATGTTAGGATTACTCTAAAATATTTAACATATGAGTTTTTGACAGTGGTTTCAGTTATAATCTAGGGTCAGGTTTCAGTTATAATCCATGCTTGGGTCAGTAAAACTAAAGTAATAAAAATGTAAATGTTTTTCCATTCAGGGTTTTTTTTATGATAGTGTTATGCTGTGTACATTTTTACATGTGTAAGGAATATCTGAAATCCAAATTGTGTCGTAATCTATCATGAAAAAGCAACTCCTCAAACCAGTTATTATTATTATTATTATTATTGAAATTTAACTCTGTGTGCTTGGTAAATTTTAATATTGTATAAATTGTATTTGGTAGTAGTAGGTATAAAGTAAGAGTCTGATAATAAGTTTTTTTTTGTCTTAAAGGCAGGTTGTGGTGATTTTCTAGTTTGGCAAGAAAGGGGTGTAAAATTGATTGTACCATTTAGTAGTTAGTGTGACTAGGGGCCATATCAGCAGATGGATCTGGAAAATTAATTTTCATGAGTGGGAGACATTAAAAAGGGCATGCACGCTGACTAGGTTAATAAAGTGTTGTACTGTACATTACCCTTATATAACGTTGGAATTCCTCAGGAGGAGGTGATTTCTGGAAATGGATAGATTTGCGATAGGTGTTGAATTTTTCTGGAAATAAGTGGTTCTGCGGTATAGTGATTTTCTGGGAGATGAGTGAGTACAGTGTGTTCCTGGGAAATAAAGATAAGTGATTTTCTGGGAAAGAAGTGTGTTTCTGGAAAATAAAGATAAGTGATTTTCTGGGAAAGAAGTGTGTTCCTGGGAAATAAAGATAAGTGATTTTCTGGGAGAGAAGTGTGTTCCTGGGAAATAAAGATAAGTGATTTTCTGGGAAAGAAGTGTGTTCCTGGGAAAATGAAGATATGAAGTGTGTTCCGGGAAAAAATAGGATAAGAAGTAATTTTCTGGAATAAAAGGTGAGGTATTGAATTTTCTGGAATAAAAGGTGAGGTATTGAATTTTCTGGAGATGAGGATGTTGATGTAGTTTTCTGGAAAATAGAGAATGAGATATTTTGGGGGCAAGAGAACTCTGATGGGATGCTTTTCCCTATGTGGACACGCCTCGGGTCGGAAAGGGTGCATGAAAACAGATTGGGGGATTTGTTTTCTGCCCGAGTAAGCTCTTTGGCTCATAGGAGGTGGTATCTATCAGAGAGTGAAGTGATGTTGTCCCAAAATCAGAGTGAAGAACCAATACAGGGTGATAGTCACACATATTTTACCATTTCGGTGCATAGGTCGAATTGGATTCACGACCCAATCTCACCTTCAGCCTCAATAATACTTCCTCCCAGTGAGAATTTTGTTTTTAAGTGAAATTTATTAATTTGACTGAGATGTTTTGCCTACACGTTACCTCAGTGGCTTACTACATGAGTTAGTAAAAATTACTACAAGCTTACAAGGTACTAGTTTGAATTTTTCGATTAAGTTGTTGATAAATTGATGGTGAGAATTAGTGGTGTAAATTTTAAATTGTTGTGAACAGTGGGAGTGCAGATAAGTATGAATTTGTGTCCAGGAGTGTTGAGAGTTAGTGTTTGCCTTTTGTTTACATAGTGGGATATTGTGTACTCAGAGCAAGTTTGAATAGTGAAGTATTTTGAATTTTTTTCCAGATGATAGGGTGAATTTTAAGTATACTTGTCAGCATTATTGTGTAATGATAACTTTTGAGGTAATTGAGTAAGGTATTTAGTTCAGTGTGTTTAGCAGTGATTTTGTATCAAGTAGTGCTAGAATGTTGAGTATATGTTTTAATGAAAATTTTCCTGGTAGTGTAGGATTGTTTACGGAAGTAACTTTTGGTTATTTATAATTTTTTTACTCAGCTATTGCAATTTTAAAATTAATGTTGGTTAAGGAAACTGGTTTGAGGGGTGTGTTCAAAAGAAAATGAAAGCTGTATTGTGTATACAATAATCTTTAAATTTATGAAGAGAGGGAGAGATTGCACTTCAGCGGTCCAAACTCATCCACAGTGTTTATGTTATGTTATGTTCCCTAAGTCAAGAGTATTTATGTGTTTTTGCAAATCTTGATTTTCTGGCAAACATATGTGTTTCTTCCTTTTATGGTTTATATAAATATAACAAGTGAGTGTCATCTGATTTTGTTTGCTTGTATAAGGCCTGGTTGCCAAAAGTGGAATTGACAAAAAATGTTAAATAGCTGATTGTGTTTGAAAACAAAAACACGTGGTTGTCTGGGTAATTATCCGACTTCTTGTAACACTTTGTTATTGTGTTTGTTGTTTTTTGGTTAAGTTTTACAATAAATATAGGCCAAGTGGCCTTTCAAAAACTAAAACCTTAGTGCAGTGAAGTAATAGTTGTCTCTTAAATTTTCATCACATGGTTCAAGTGCATTCCTCTCAGCAGTGACTGAGGTGAGGAAAGTAATCTTAGGTTATTGTGGTTAAAAAAAAATCAATGTTTTTGTCCTAACTATCTAATTTGATCATCGCCACCTCCAAAAGGTTATTCACACGTGTACATTGTATACCATTAAATTTTAGTGTTTACAAATTTGGTACACATGCAAACAATAGTTACCTTTCTTCCACTTTCAGGTGTATCTACTCGTCTAACGCAAACAATACAATAGTAACTTTTGGGAGTTTCCAAATTCAGTGGTGCATTTTATTTTTCTATTTTGTTTCATGGCCTTATTCAAAATTTCAGTTTTGTTTCGAAATGCATCCACCCATCTCCCAAATTTTCCATAATTTACATATAAATTTCAATATTAGCATAAAACTAGTCTTTTGTTAATAACCTCAAAACTTTCAATATAACAGTTTTGAAATGTAACCACTTCTTCTAAACATATTGCTCGACACCGAAAATGCCACACCAGAAATTATCTGTCGAAGCTTCATGAGAATTGATGGTTAAGTGTCGACAGTTCAGTCCGTAAGTTTGACCGTCCTCATCTGGGCGTATGGACCAGTGCATCTGAGTGATCTCGGTAATGAAAGTCCGTGTAAGGACTGAGAATGCTTGGGCGGCATTATCCGGAATACCAACATCATATGGACAGCTTCATTAGAAACTTCATCATAAGGCTATGTGCAGCTAATTGGTCCCTGCGTCTAATCCAAGCTGAAACTCCTCAGAATGCAACAGCAGTCAGTCGAATGGGGCGACAGTATTTGGAGAAAAGGTAATGTGCCACCGTAGTGGGCCTGCCGCACGTCCGAATGTTTCGATCGCAGCATTTGACATCAAGCTATAGCAGCCCCTCAATCTACAGTGGACGACATTCGACGAGGTGTACAGGAAGCTATAGACATCCCCGTAATTCCACGGGCTGTGAAGCCAAGATTCGCTGAGGCAGGTTTGCGTTCTCGAGGGCCATTGCAACGACTGCCATTCACCACATAGCACACATCGTCGTGCAAAGTTGCTGTTGTACCAGACATGCGGGGACGGGACGAACGGAAACATGACGTATCCAGCGACGAGTCTGTCTTGAGTTTTTCCGTCCACTTTAAACCCTGATTCAGGTGAAAACTTCAAATCGTATTTTATTGCTCTTTTTTTTTTTTTCAAGTTTGAACTCAAGGACTTGCTTGCTTGTCTCCGCTTTAGCTATAGTTTGTGGGCGTAATATGGCCTTTCCTAGATGCCGAACTGTTTTTTCTTTTTGCTTACTATCATCTGTGCAACATACTGGAATAATTCGAGTTCTTACGTACTTCCTTAACAATTCCGCGATCACTCAAAATATTTTATTTGTAGAAAGAGTTGATTTTGTAATAAATTTTTTTGTTGAATGTCGAAACTTTCACGCAGTCAGTACGGTAGATTCTAACTTAGAAATCTGGTCATCCATTGAACTACTTTGTTTCGGCAACTAATCG
Organism: Macrothele yani; assembly: GCA_039090855.1. Classification (NCBI taxonomy): domain Eukaryota; kingdom Metazoa; phylum Arthropoda; class Arachnida; order Araneae; family Macrothelidae; genus Macrothele; species Macrothele yani. The sequence continues at coordinate 156,989,550 of CM077011.1, forward strand.
TTTGTTAACAGCTCATGCCTACAGGTCTAATGATGATTATCGGCATGCAAGCTGCAATCGGCCATTTCGTGTCTTTGCATTGCTATCGCCACCGAAAATACAGAAGACAACATGGAATTTAATAAAACAAGCACGACAGTGAAACTTCATGAAAATGAATTCCTCCGGACAGAAATTTGGGATGCACGACCAATAAAAGTAAATAATGTGCTCTTACCTTTAGCATATTATGAACTCTTTCATCGTAACGACCTGATGAATTTTGTAAAGCCGACAGAAATCTTATCATGGTCAAGAAATCGGCTGTGCGCACTTTGTTTTTGAGATCCTCCCCCATGGATTCAAAAGGTCGGCAGTTACAAACGTGTGTTCCACTTGGTTCTGAAGAAAATTTTGCAATGTACCTTCCTCATCAGCATTTCCATCAGTTCTTTCCATAATACTTTCGTAAACGGGTCCCCAGCCAAACTTATCGATGGTAGTGAACTTGAAAGTTTTCCCAACGCTTTCCGGCATGGTGTGCATCGCTGCTGACAAAGCAATTGCGTCAACACCAGGTCCACCTCCTAGACAGCAAATCTTGACGTCCTCCTCAGCATTTAATAGCATTTCTCTAATGTCATTCACATAACACTCTCTATAAGACTGCATATAATCATTCGTACCTTGTGGTTGAAGAAGGTAACGCGTCAATCCAGCGTGCACCGCAGCATATTTATGTAAGTATGCGCATGCATACGCAGGAATATCGTAATCCAGCCGACTCGGGGCACCTCTCCTAAGCTGTTCGATTTGGTGAGCGTGCTGAACATTACGCACGGCATCCTCAATATCTTCATCTGATAGCTGATTTCTTCTACTATAGTTTTCCATTCCGTTAACAAAAACCTGTTTAAAAGTCGCCTGAAAATCCATTTTTCCAGATAAGTGTTTCCCGCTAATCTGTAACACACATACGACTGTGAACCGACAAAGAGGAGTTGTTGTTCCTGCCACAGATTTACTTTCGTAACGGTTCTTCCCACCAATAGGAAAGCAAGTTTTGGTTTGTATCACGTGACCACACAGCTGACGCGCCCTTCTCCTTACCGGAAAGAAATATGAACGAAAGTCGAGGTACTAAAATGATCGGGCCGTCATATTCTGGGCGTCTACGCCTTGTGCTGACTCAAGAAACAAGATGTACGTATATACATACTTGTAGTTCAGTATTCTTGTAGAAGAAAACCAGGTTACGCTAAAGCTTCACAATTTGTATACCCCTTTGGCGGCTTCAGGAATACAGAATACATAGCAAATGTTCTCCTGAGCTAAACAATGTTTTTGATACATACACCCTCCCCGCCTTGACTTTAAAATTTAAGTACCGTCCCTTTCACCTGATATCCTGTACCTCAATCCGTTTTTTCCAACAGCAGTTGCAGTTGAATAATAACCAATGTAATGTGTATGATCAAATATGTCCGCTACCAGTAAGCTGGGATAGAAAAATGTAAATTGGTTGTGCACTTTAATACATTGGGGTTCACCTACGGTAAATTTTTTGGGTTGCTTCAAGTCGGTGTATGTTTTTTTTTTTTAAACAAGATTTGCGTCTGATTTTCTCCTTTTTGGTCCTTAAAGTTACAAGAATTCTTGAACTGGTGTTATGGAAAGTCCGTCTCAGCTGCAGCAAAAAATGCTTTTTTACGCTTACCAACCATAGGTTGAAGAAGCGTATATGCTTCAGTTTTGTCCGTCTGTCTGTCTGTCGGTCCGCCCGTCCGCACGATCACTCGCGTAAAAATGGTTCGATTTCGATGAAATTTTAAAATGTGGTAGGGGACCAGCTGGGGACGAACCCTATTAAAAATGGGGCGAAATGGGGTCAAAGGTCAGGACATTGGAGCGGGATCCATTCCATTGCCCTTATGCGTCATAACTTATGTAAAAATGCTTCGATTGCGACAAAACTTTACCATGTTGTTCCGGAGATATACTGAACCAATTCTGTTTAATATCATCGAAATGGGGTCAAAGGTCAGGACACAGGAGCAAGATTTATTCCACAGCTATTATCCTCATAACTTGACTAAAAATGCTTCTATTGCGACAAAACTTTAGCATATTGTTCCGGAGGTATACTGAACCAACTCTCTTTAATATCATCGAAATGGGGTCAAAGGTCAGGGCACAGCAGCGAGATTTATTCCACAGCCATTATCCTCATAACCCGACTAAAAATGCTTCTATTGCGACAAATTATGTTGTTCGTATGTTGTTCCGGTGGTATACTGAACCGGTTCTGTTGAACATAATCGAAACGGGGTCAAAGGTCAGGTAACAGGAGCGAGATTTATTCCACAGCCATTATCCTCATAACTTGAGTAATGCTTTCTGGTATGTTGGAAAGCGTATCATAATCAATGCATTGCATGATTTTACTAAATTGTTTCATTTGAAAGTTATTAAATAAAAATTAATTTTTGCATTCTTCATTTCTTTCACTTTATAAAATTGCACTGAAATTCTTTCTTGCAATTCTGGGCATGTTTAATTTTTTTCAAGAGCTGTTTCGTAATTTTATTATTAATGAATGGTAAGTATTGAAACAGAAATTCATTTTTGGCACATTTGGATTTCGGTTCTTTCTAAAAGCTAAGAAACTATTAAACTATTGCAATTCTGAATTCAACTATCCCAATAAAATTCATAAGAATGGAATAAAGTTTTCGACGGTCTTTCTCAGAGAGCGTACGTACCTTGTTTGTTGCTATAGCAACGGAAGTATTTTTTTTCTTACATTAAATATTTTACTAGGGATCTGCGGTCTAGAAAAACATATAAAATGTTGTTAATTAATTATTACCTCAATACAAAAACTGCAGTGATTCGTAGACATGTGTCGGAAAGATGTTTAAACAGGAAACGGTGATACGCGCGCTGATGTATGTTCATTTTAGGGATGGGATGAAATTAAACTACTAGTTTATAGCTTAACAGTTTTACCTCGTGATCACTCCTGTCCGCGGCTAAATTTGTCAAGGAATTTATTGCCAGTAAACCAAATAAATATATTTCACATAAAATAACCTATAATTTTAATATAAATTAAATAACACTTTTTTTTTTATTTGCAAAAGATACAAATTTTCCTTGAACGTAAGGATAATTTTGGTCCAGTACTTATAGTAGGCCTCAGAGAAGCATTCCAATAGGAAATACACTGGCGTGCAAAAATTAAGGACGCGACGGTTTTTCGAATGTAACGCCGTGGAGAAGTGCTCCAGATCTACTCAAATCATACCATAAGATCCCCAAGATGTACGAATATGGGACAAGTGAGCAAAACCGTCCAAACATAGAATCCAAAGGAAACAAAGGCACTTTACTGAAAAAGGTAGCTTCGAGCACAACTGGACAGAAGACAGAAACGTCCATGTGACAGGCGGCTCCCAAGAAAAATCCAGTCTTTAGTAGGGGATATGATCACCCCTGACTGCGTTGCAAGATTTACAACGTCTGTCCATGCTGAGGACGTGGTTGTCAAGGAGCTGTTGAGGCATCGCGGCCCATTCCTCTTGTAGCGCCAATCACAGCTGCGGAATCGTTGCTGGCGGCTGTTAACGTGCTGCCAAGCGTCTTCCGAGAAGGTCCCACACGTGCTCGATTGGATTTAGGTGCGGGGACCTTGCGGGCCAATCAATCCTTGAATATCTTCACTCTCCAATAGCTCTGCGACAGCCACTGTACGATGAGGCGTAGCGTTGTCGTCCATGAAGTGGAACTCAGGACCCACAGCACCTCTAAATAGACACACGTGAGGCAGGAGAACCTTGGTACAATATCGGACACCAGTGACTGAACCTCCTTGGAAGATGTGGAGGTCAGTACGGCTACCAAGCATGATACCGCTCAAAACGAGAACTCTGCGACCTCCAAACCGGTCCCTTTCGATGATGATGGAGGTGTGATTATGTGTTCCCTGCTCTCTGCAGATGTGTATACGTCCAGAATCGATCGTCAGACTAAATCGGCTCTCATCTGTAAAGAGAAATCGACCCCATTGCTGATGTGTCCAGTTCTTGTATTCCTGGCACCACAGAAACCGCCGTCTCCGATGAGCAGGCGTTAATGGCACACACCGTACTGGTCGTCGTGCAAATAGACCACCTTTGCGCAGCCTCCTGGCCTCGGTAAAACGCGATAACGGACGTCCAGTTGTCTGTTGCATGTACCTTGCGATTTCTCCCGCTGTCTGCCGTCTGTCTCATCTCGCCTGTAGGACAATATATAGGTCGTCCGCCGCCGTGGTTGCTCGTGGACGACCACTGCTAAACTCTCGGATAGCAGTTCCTGTCGTTTGAAATGCTCTCCAAGCTCGTGAAACGATGCTGTGAGCGATCCCAAACTCCTCGGCCACACTAGTCACACTTCGACCTTCTTCCAACTTCCCAATGACGCGACCTCGGGTAAAGTCATCCAGATGTCGTCTACTGGATTGCCTGTTGGCCATATCACACGGTGGCAGCAACTCGACGTCGTTCAAACCGATGTACACCGTGCAATAGCTTTCACCGAATTGCTGAGCGTACACCGCCCGAGTGCTTTATACCCTTCCGACGTCATGCTACATATATGTGCATGTCCTACCGTACCGGACCCTAGTCTATCTCCAGAGTGGTCTTTCGGTCCGTACTGCGTGCTCGTTCCGCTGTTATGCTAATTTCTCCTCTTCGTCTTTAATTTTTGCACACCAGTGTATATCGACCCCAAACAGTGATGCAGCACTCACAACATGGTGCCGTGCTGAGTACTGAGTGGTCCAGGAACTCTTGGGGCAAATTCTCCCACTCCTTCAGAGCACGGATAAGTTCAAAGATATTTTCTGAAGGCGAATTTGATTCAGCCATGCGTCTCTCTAGAGCGTCTCAAACATATTCTATTGGATTTCAGTCTGGGGAGCGTGCTGGACACCCCATTTGATGAATGCCTTCTGTCCCCAGGAGTCCATCCACTGCTGCTGTACGGTGGGGTTGGCGTTGTCATCCATAAAAAGAAATTCTTCGCCCGCAGCACCGCGGAACAATCGAACATGACATAGGAAAATGTCATTGCAATACCTTGCACCTGTCATAGTCCCCTTGTCCAGCACTTATAGCTCGGTATATCTATAAAGCATAATGGCTGCCTACAACACCATGGCACTAGCAGCACCGTATCTGTCTCTTTTTACAATATTCTCGTGTTCAGAAGCAGTCCCACTTTCATTCCAGGTTCTGGCGTCTGGAATCTGACGAGACACTAAAACGACTTAGCCCATTTGTTGTGGAAACACAGATTTGTCTGTGACGCTGATAGAACCGGCACCCCCTTACTCCGGAGTAAGTTGCTCCCCCAACTAAGCTACACGGACAGAATGTATCGCTGCCAATTTGTCGCCTTGACACGAGCTTTTCCTCTGCAGTACGTCACATCGTCCTTTATCCAGTTTTTATAGATGCGACACCACTGCAAACGTGTTCTACGATGAACTCTGGATAAAGGGCCTTCGGGCGTACAGTTCTCATATTCGCAGTCGACTTGCTATAGTTTTCCGAGATATCCGCTTACCTGTGCATGTCTGGAGCGGAGTAGCTATCTTATTTGTAGTAGAGCGTCGATTGCGTTTCTCTGTTATAAGCATAAATCGGTCTTCATGATCAGTGGTAGAGCGAGAATGACCATCACGCACCAGTAAGTACCAGTTCTAGTTGCTTCAAATGCTGTCCAGAGCTTGGAAACAACGCTATAAGCAATTCCAAATTATCTGGCAATATCAGTCTCTCTCTGCAACCTTCTCAAAGTTTTCCAACAATCCTTCCCCGTGTAAATCATCTAAACGAAATTTTGAGCCATTACAATGTTGCAAAGCCTGTCACCTTTTCCATTTAAGCAAGAACTCCAACGACAGTACTCTTAGCGCGCGCAGCCTTTTGTCTTTTATCCTTTCGAGAGCTACCACAACACGTACGAGCCTAAAATATGCATATGTACCCGCAGTACACAATACACACACATCTACTCTGCCAGTACACAATATTGCACATTGCCACAAGATGATCTGTCTGATTTAGGCTTTGTAATATTCATAAAGTGTCCTTTCCTAAGTTTTAGATACCAGTATATGCTGTTCTCACTGGGGAGTTTGTTTCAATCATATATAGTGAATTTTACTACTTTTCACGTTTCGCAGAAACACCAAAGAAAATTTACAAGTACCGAAATTTAATCAAACGATTTCAAGAGCTGAAACAAGAAGATCTCTTTGTACTGAATGTGGTTATTACATTTAAAAATGAGTTATATTTCGCCTTATTGGAAAAGGCTTTAGATGTGGATGAAAGATGCAGAGTTTTTTGGAGAAATACACAGAAACCGTGGACAGAAAAAAAAAAATGATTCAGTACTTTCTGACCCAACATCCGAGAAATATTTTAAACTGGCGAAATACATGAAAGACAAATTTCTCGCATTTTATAAAGAGCTTCTTAATTCAAACCAAGGTTTAGGTGATGGGGAGGTAGAAATAAAAAAAGTGGAAGATGAAAAATACAAGTTAATACAACAATTACTTATGAAGAAATTCAGGTTGCAGTTTTTCGTTGCCATCTCCGGGTATCGATAGACTCCTCACGAAATTCCACAAAAGATTTGAAAAAAAACAATAACATTACAAAACTTGTAATTCTTATAATGAAAGACTTAATTAGGTAAATGAAATTGCAAACTCTATGAAAATGATGGCCATTAAAGTAATTTTTAAGGGTGGAGAAAATACAGAAGATTAGCAACTTTGGTGTCCAATTTTAATTTTCAATGTTGATTATAAATGTTTTACAAAAATTTTAATTCATAGAATGAAAGATTTTTTAACAGGAATAATTTTAAAGGCATAATTGTGCGCAGTTAGGGTAGTGATATGCAATTCAATGTGTAAGCCCTTAATGAAACTTTCCAATTTATAAATAACAGAAATGTGAAGATGGCTACTATATCATTAGATAACAAAAAGCATTCGGCAGGATTAATACAAATCAGATTTATAAATTTCTAATAAAATATAACTTCTCAATGTAAGTAGCAAATATGATAAAGCATTTGTGTACAGATATTAGAAGTTCATTAATTATTGAAAATAAAATAACTTCACCTTTCTTTTGCGACATTAGGAGGTTGCTCACTTTCCCTGTTATATACGTTAGTTATCAACTTCTTTTTGTTGGAGGTAGAACACTCTAAAGAAATCTCAGGCGTATCGATTCCTGTGGGCAGCATGATTCCCTAAAAATACTTCAATATGCAAATTATACTGAATTTTTTTATAGTAACGAAAAACCTGTCTGGAAGATAAATGTAATGTACGAACAATGCATGTTTGAATTACAACAGATTAAAAAAAAAAAAAAAACAGGTAAAGATTTTTACACGGCCGATTTAAGCAACGGGCCAAGGTCAGATTTAGGGGGAGCCAAGCTGGAAGAGTTATTCTATGAATATTTAAGCACCATCATCCAAGAAAATTTTTACTTAAATAATTTTAAAAAATTTATAAATTTTTAAAACTTATATTATTTGTAGTCTCGTCACTCCATGCGTGTTAACGGAGAGCATTAACTGAGCAAGAGCGTCGATTACCGACTGTATTGGGGCTAACCAAAATGCTACAATAATTAATTGTTGTATGGGGCAGTCTGACATTGAAACTTGTTATGTGCTGGTTTGGAGGGGGTCGTCATCAACCTCTAGCCTAAGCCTCACGTATTGTTTTTATTTAAGATTAATAAAGCTGTTCAGCCTGTTCTTCACGAACTCGACCTTACACAAACGCAATGAATGCTATATAGAAATAATTCACCAAAGGGCGTGTAAAATCAATTTTATAATAATATCTAGAAATTAACATTTATAATTTGTTAATACAATAAAGTGATTCTTTAGAAAAACAGGTGCGGTTAGAAAACAGAACGAGAATAAACAGCAAGGTATTTTAAAATAAAGGTCAAACTATTGGGTTGTCGGAAAAGTCATGATGTATTTTAGCCATGTTTTGAGAAGGTCATTTATTGATAGAAAGAACAAAGATCAATCAATGATATAATGCCCGTTTTGCTCGATAACCTTTTGCCATCTTTCAGTGAGCTGCAGAATGCCTCGTTCATAGAAAGACCTGTCTTTCGTGGCGAAAAACTTTACAAGGTGCTGATTTACAACCTCATCTGAATTGAACGTTATACCACACAAGGACTGTTGAAGAGAGCGAAACAAGTGGAAGTCTGACGGCGCATAATCAGGCGAGTATGCTGGGTGTGGCAACACATTCCACCCAAGCTCCAATAATTTTTGGCGGATGACCAAACTTGTGTGTGGTCTCGCGTTGCTGTGATGGAACACAACACCTTTACGATGAACGGGCTCTGGATGTTGGATTCGTTCAAACTGTCCAATTGCCGACAGTACACATTCAAATTGATTGTTTGGTTTCCGTGGTAGGAGCCCGAAAAACACACCTTTAAAATCCCACCACATTGAGACCAGAACCTTCCGCTGATTAGTGTCTCCTTTGGATGTCGTTTGAGGCGAAGAAGCACGTCGGGACCAAGACCGCTTGCGCAGCACATTGTTGTACACAATCCACTTTTCGTCACCAGTTATCAGTCGTTTCAAAAAAGGATCGTTTTCCTCACGTTTAATGAGCATATCGCAGATGTTTATACGCGCCGTCAATGGAGCTTCTTTGAGTTCATGAGGAACCCACACATCGAGCATGCTTACGTACCCCAGCTTCTTCAGGTGGTCGTGAAAGCTTGAATGGTGGATGTGCAATGTGTCTGCTATCTCTCGTGTCGTGTAACGTGGGTTTGACTCGATCAATGCCTTGATTTGGTCGTCATCAACCTCGGTGGGCCTCCCGGACCGAGGAGCATCGTTGAGGTCAAAATCACCAGCACGGAATTTTGCGAGCCACCTCTGGCACTAACGTTCTTGTAGAGCATTATCACCATACACTTTACGCAACTTTTCACAAGCTTGACGCGCGTTCTTCCCTTTACGGGAGTAAAACAGTAAAATATCCATCTTCAACTTGATGTCAAATCTCCGCAAATCAACCAAGTCGCTCATTATTCCTTTTAGACTGCGGCTAGAACTGGTGTAGCGTAAAAGTCTTTTGTACTTCTACGTTGTTTTAACACATCAATATACTAAGAAATAGTTCCTAAATGAAAGAAAACCTTAACGGCCAGACGAAACAACAGAAGTCAACTTACGGAAAAGCTTTATTCAGGCTGTAGAAAACACTTCCATAACTGAACGATAACATCACACCACACATGATCACAACACTCCTTTCAATATTAATCAGTTTACAATACAACGCTCTCAATTACAACGCTGTCGTACAACGCTCTCCTTACAACGCCTCTTTGCAACAGATCTCCCCAAGCAATCGATCAGTCGTCGTTTGTATTTCTTGCTCTTATCACGATCAGGCATATACGTCACGTGCATTCAACCTCAATTGTGTTGCCAAACGTATTCGTTTGAGGGAAAAGATATTTCGTTAAGCGTGAAGAATACTGAGAATAAACTCAAGATTTACATAGGGAAAGAAACTAAAAAAGGAAAGTTAATCTAAAATATGTCACACTGGCGCCTATCGAATGCCATAGCGATAACAGAGCTACGCATGCCTCTAGTACTTCCAAAACCGCCCAATCGCCATCGGGTGCCAAAATACGTCATGACTTTTCCGACAACCCAATACATCTTTAATTCGTAACTTCAGTAATATGAAAGAATAAACAATGGAGTGAGTAGCCACCCGAATGGGTATTATACGTGGAACGTGGTCTTGAAAACTTTCTCAGCAACGAATGTTTACATTTCCAGTCATATATGAATGCCGAAGACTTGAACACTGCACAGGGACTGTACACTTTCATCATTGATAACAATCTTCAGAGTACGTTTACAAACTTAGAAATAGCTTTGAAAACGTTTTTAACCTTACCAGTGACGAATTATTCTGCTAAAAGATCATTTTCAGCAGTCTCAAGAGTAAAAATTTAAAAAAGGACTTTATTAGGAGAAAAAAAAAATTAACTCACTCGTGATAATGTGTGTAGAAAAGGACATAACTCTGGATATAGACTACTTTTCAGTAATTGACAATTTTGCCCATGCAAAGGTCAGTCAAAAACCGATGATCATTACATAATTATGGTGCAGTCAGACATTGGGTGGAAAAGTGGGAAATGACGTAAATCTTAATCAAATTTTTATTTGCATCGTAAGTGTTCATTAAGATTGTTTTAATATTTGCTTTTTTCCCCTCATTATTATGTCTTTTCTGGTGCATTACATAGTTTTATAATAATAAATTTTATTATCATAATGTATTTATTTTTCACGAAATCCTGAAGGTCAATAATGTGGAACGTATTGTGGTACACCATGAAATAAACCTACTATATTTTTCATTAATAATAAACATCATTGCTCAATTGCTTAACATAACGCAATAAAACACACTCCACACAAACAAACACATAAACGTCATGAGCCCGCACCGTTTAGCAAAAGAACAAATTTGGTGGGGTGGGGGGCGCTATCTTGTCTTGTGCCCATGTCGTGAGAGACTCTTACTTCGTCCCTGGATTTGTTGGGCGTCTTTCATAAGAAGTACGTGCTTATAGCATCACTTTGTCCGTCTGTGGACAACATATCTCTACAAAATGCCGCCCCGGTGGCGCAGTGGTCTAAGGCGTTGGCCTCTGATCATTCGTCCGAAAGGGTCCGGGTTCGAATCCCGGTGAGGCATGGGTGTTGTGTTTGTCTTAAGGCACTGGCTCTCTCCCTTCCCTGGAACCAGTGACCCTAAATTAGGGACGGGCGACTGCTTATAGCCCATTGAGTTGCTCACGGTGGTCGTTAAACCTCCAATCAAAAAAAAAAAAATATCTCTACAACTATTACTCCGATTTGAAAAATTATTTTTGCATTGGAAAGCTTGAAATCTGAGAACGACTATCCTCCTGGCTTTCCGGGTTTTTTTTTTTTTTTTACGGTGCATAATTTTACCACTAGAGGGCATAAATGCTGATTCTATTGAATTCAAAATAAATTTTGTTCAGTATATTTGCTTCTAAATATCCGGTTGAAAAAAATTTCTTCTTTTTCATTCCATTTATAACAAAGACAATAATTTTGGGCACAGTTTAAGTAATGTATACATTTTCCGCTAGAGGAAGTAAAGGTAAATTGGGATTTCCCCGATTTCTCTGTTTCTGAAAGCCCTATTTGAAAAATTATTTCTGCATCAGGTAGATTTCTTAGTGAGAAATGTTCTGTATATAATTTTTAATTTTTGGCAAAGAATTATTTGCCCACCAGGAAGTGTAAGTGTATATTTCTATTTCTGAAGCATTTGCAGTAAAATCTGCGCTTCTGGAAACTCGATTTGAAAAATTCTGTTGTGGATCGATACGGCTCACCCCGAAGAAATCTTCCCTCTGCTTAAAATAGTGCATAGTTTTCCCTCCAGGCGCTTCTAAAAGCCCGATTAGAAAAATCCTTAATCCTTTTTTTTTTTTTTTTTTTTTTTTTATTGGAAAGCGTTTCTGGTGCGAAATGTTTCCCACATAATTTCACATTTTTCTGAGCACACAAGTGTTAGTGGGCGTAGGTTCGAGTTTCAGTTTAGAGAGCATATGTATATATATACAGCAATACTTGCAGGAGTAAAAACCGATAGAAAAAAACTTTTTCGGCCAGATATTACTAACTATGAAAACATTTTGTATGTATTCCCTTCCCAAGATAATGCACAATTTCCCCGCTAGGGACACAAATGTTTAATATGTTTTTCTCCATATTTCTGCTTCTAAACGTCAGATTTGAAAAATTATTTTAACACAGGATACCATTTACCTTGTGGAGTACTTCGCTTGTGCTTGTGGAGTTTCTTGTACTTCACAGTTCTGTCGCTAGATGGTGTTTTTGGTGTTTGCATTATATTCTTTAAATAAAGCACAGCTTTCCCGTGAGAAAACTTTGAAATGTCAAAACCTTTTTCTTGCTATCTCTGCTTCCAGGAGACAAATTTGAAAAATTCTTTTGCTATGAATGGCATATTTGGCATATTTTCAACTTTTCCATTATGCCAAATTCTTCCGCTATGGGGACGTAGAGTTATATCCCGTTTGCCTGTATATTTCTTCCTCTAACTGTTCGATTTGATAATCGCTTTGTTTCTGATATTTTTTTTTTTTTTTTTTTTGGAGGTTTAACGACCACCGTGAGCAACTCAATGGGCTATAAGCAGTCGCCCGTCCCTAATTTAGGGTCACTGGTTCCAGGGAAGGGAGAGAGCCAGTGCCGTAAGACAAACACAACATCCATGCCTGACCGGGATTCGAACCCAGACCCCTTACGGACGAACGATCAGAGGCCAGCGCCTTAGACCACTGCGCCACCATGGCGGCGTTTCTGATATCTTCCTTCTTCTATGAGAAAATTTTTATGCACAGTTTAGTTTTCGCAACATATTTTCCAGCAGCAAGTGGGAGTAAGTAGCGGTTTGGTTATTGTGTAAATCACGGTGATAGCTTGCTCAGATATAATATATTAAAATAATTAAAAAGCAAGCAATATATTTAAAATGAAGAAATAGCTATTAAATCCATGACACTATTGATCTGAACCTGAAAAATAATGGCCTCCACCAAGGGCGGCTTGGGACGACAAAACCAGGCTGGGAACTTCAGTTTTGCCGTCCACTATAAAAACCCACGTTAATACAGGGAAACATCTTACAAATTTCATCACGTAAAAAAAAAAAAATTCTGATCCTGGATGAAGAACTGTTGAAATATACATTGTAAAATGAATTCAATCGTGAACAAATTTTAACAATTCAACGGTGAAAGAATCTTAAAAAATCCTTTTGTGATTGAATGTAGCATAAAAGCACGCTCAAAACGAGGTACTGTATCAGATTATTATTTTCCTTTAAAAAAATTTGGTAAAAAAACAAAAAAGCCCATCGCGATTCTCTTGAAGTCTCTATTTCCAATTAAATCACTATGAAGATGTGAAAACACAAATTTGCCCGTGACGCGAATCGAAGTTGTGCCTCCTCACTCCGCTCTCCCATCTAAGCTACACGGGCAGAATGTACTGCTGCAGATTTGTCGTCTCTTGACACGTGATTCAACTCTGTTGTACGTCACATCATCTTCCTCTCTTAACTTTTTTTTTAAGCGAAGTAGGAACTTTTCATTAATTGCAGACGATGTGTGGAACAAAAATCACACATTTTTCGAAGAACCCAACGACCAGTAAATCCAATTTTACGTTCGGGCGCCAATGTGAAAACAGAAATTTGTTCGCGCCCCCTCACTCCGGAGCAAGTTGCTCTCCCAACTAAGCTACACAGACGGAATGTACCGCTGCAGATTTGTCGTCTTGACACGTGATTCACCTCTGTAGTACGCCACAAAGATAATTCTGAAAGTTAAAATGTGCACATGCAACATAGCAATTTTCCTACATAATTAATTTTTAAATTTATTTGGTTACTGATCGCCTGCTGCGCAATAGTATTAGTACTTCCTCCTTGGGTAGACCCCTTCTTTTTTTTTTTTTTTTTTTTTTTTTGATTGGAGGTTTAACGACCACCGTGAGCAACTCAATGGGCTATAAGCAGTCGCCCGTCCCTAATTTAGGGTCACTGGTTCCAGGGAAGGGAGAGAGCCAGTGCCGTAAGACAAACACAACATCCATGCCTCACCGGGATTCGAACCCGGACCCCTTACGGACGAATGATCATAGGCCAGCGCCTTAGACCACTGCGCCACCGGGGCGGCAGACCCCTTCTTTAAGTGTTCCCATTGAGCTAATACTGGTAAACCGCTCTTTCCCTTAAATCCACGTGTGTGGGACACAGATTTCGGAATATCTCTACCGGAAAATCGATTTGTGCACGGTGTCTATCAGTGGATAAGTGTGTGCAAAGGATGGGATATCACAATGGGTATTAGTACTTGCTAAATTACAAAATGAGGGTAGGGCATACTAAGGACCCTAGGGTCCCAAGCCCAGCAACCTATGTCTAACTGCAGTTAGCCTTAGCGTAATTAATGTACACAGGGTGAGTCGAAAGTTTTGCAATATTTGCATAAATGTTCTCCTAATGGAGTTTAATCCAACGGGGACCACTGTGAATGCCAAAATCTACGCTAACACACGGACAAAGTTGCGTCGTGCCCTTAGGGACAAAAGACCCAACAAAGACGCTGCAAATGTCAGACTGCTCCATGACAACGCTCGCCCACATGTTGCAAAACACGTTCGCGCAATTTGGCTGGGAGGTGCTTCAGTACCCACCGTATAGTCCAGACCTGGATCCTTCGGACTTTCATCTGTTGGGTCCCTTGAAAACATTCCTGGGCAATCTACGTTTCGATTCGGCTGACGTAGTCAAATCAGTTGTACGCAGATGACTATACGCCCAGAAAACTGACTCTTATGAACAAGGTATACTAAAACTGGTACCACGCTGGGATAAATGTCTCAAGCGTCTCGGTTCTTACGTTGAAAAATAGCTAAGAAATGTCTATACGCCCAGAAAAGGGACGTTTATGAACAAGGTATATACTAAAACTGGTACTACGCTGGGATAAATGTCTCGAGCGTCTCGGCTCTTATATTGAAAACTAGCTAAGAAATGTCTATACGCCCAGAAAAGGGACGTTTATGAACAAGGTATACTAAAACTGGTACCACGCTGGGATAAAGGTCTCAGCGTCTCGGTTCTTATGTTGAAAACTAGCTATGAAATATCTATACGCCCAGAAAACGGACTTTTATGAACAAGGTATACTAAAACTAGTACCACGCTGGGATAAATGTCTCAAGAGTCTCGGTTCTTATGTTGAAAAATAGCTAAGAAATGTCTATACGCCTAGAAAACGGACTTTTATGAACAAGGTATACTAAAACTGCAACCACGCTGGGATAAACGTCTCGAGCGTCCCGGTGCTTATGATGAGAAATATCTAAGAAATGTCTATACGCTCAGAAAACGGACTTTTATGAACAAGGTATACTATAGCTTGTACCACTCTGGGATTAATGTCTCGAGCGTCTCGGTTCTTATGTTGAAAGCTAGCTAAGAAATGTGTATTTTTTTTTTTTTGATTGGAGGTTTAACGACCACCGTGAGCAACTCAATGGGCTATAAGCAGTCGCCCGTCCCTACTTTAGGGTCACTGGTTCCAGGGAAGGGAGAGAGAGCCAGTGCCGTAAGACAAACACAACATTCATGCCTCACCGGGATTCGGACCCGGACCCCGTTCGGACGAATGATCAGAGGCCATCGCTTAGACCACTGCGCCACCGGGGAGGCAGAAATGTCTATACGCCCACAAAACGGATTTTTATTAACAAGGTATACTAAAACTGCAACCACGCTGGGATAAATGTCTCAAGCGTCTCGGTTCTTATGTTGTAAAATAGCTAAAAAATGTCTATACGCCCAGAAATCGGACTCTTATGAACAAGGTATACTAAAACTGGTACCACGCTGGGATAAATGTCTCAAGCGTCTCGGTTCTTATGTAGTAAAATAGCTAAGAAATGTCTATATGCTCAGAAAAAGGACTAATACTAAAACTGGTACCACGCTGGGATTAATGTCTGGAGCGTCTCGGTTCTTATGTTGAAAAATAGCTAAGAAATGTCTATACGCCCAGAAAATGGACTTTTATGAACAAGGTATACTAAAACTGGTACCACGCTGGGATAAATGTCTCAAGCGTCTCGGTTCTTATGTTGTAAAATAGCTAAAAAATGTCTATACGCCCAGAAATCGGACTCTTATGAACAAGGTATACTAAAACTGGTACCACGCTGGGATAAATGTCTCGAGCGTCTCGGTTCTTATGTTGAAAAATAGCTAAGAAATGTCTATACGCCCAGAAAACGGACTTATACTAAAACTGGTACCACGCTGGGATTAATGTCTCGAGCGTCTCGGTTCTTATGTTGAAAAATAGCTACGAAATGTCTATATGATCAGAAAACGGACTTTTATGAACAAGGTATACTAAAACTTGTACCACGCTGGGATAAATGTCTCGAACGTCTCGGTTCTTATGTTGAAAAATAGCTAAGAAATGTCTATACGCCCAGAAAACGGACTTATACTAAAACTGGTACCACGCTGGGATAAATGTCTCGAGCGTCTCGGTTCTTATGTTGAAAAATAGCTAAGCAATGTCTATACGCCCAGAAAATGGACTTTTATGAACAAGGTATACTAAAACTGGCACCAGGCTGGGATAAATGTCTCAATCGTCTCGGTTCCTATGTTGAAAAATAGCTAAGAAATGTAGTTTCATTGTGTATATGTTTTGTTTTGCTTATTTATTAAGCTGTTGCAAAAAAAAAAAAGTGTGAATTTACTGTTCGATCCAACCTCGTAATTACTTTAGCTCATGGTGGGCGTGCGTCGGTTGTAACTAACTAAACAAGGCGAAGTGACCCACCCTAATTCGTCTGCCCCTAACACTCCGACGTCATCAGTACTTGCAGCGCCATCTGCTTTTATCCGGCGGCCGAAATCTTAACTAAGCTCAACGCTGTAGCACGCTACGTAAAATCAAGGAGAAATACCGGAAAATAAAATAAAGTTAGTAAGACGAACGACTTCATCTATGGCAACACACGCACGTGCTCGAACAACTGTCTGCCACGTATGTTTTGTTACGTAGGTGTTATGTCGTGTTTTACTATTTCATTTTCTTTGCATTGCAGAGTAATTTCATAAAAAGGAATTTCATAAAATGGAATCAGCGTTATTTTATTTCATAGAAAGGAACAAATAACATTGTAAGAAAGTGACCGCAGGCGCAGTTTTGATTCATTGTGCTGGAAATTAAAAAAAAATTGTTTCCGTGTAATTTTTTCTTTGTAGTACAAGATGGGAAAAGATAAAGCTGGAAGAAAACGTCGCTTGGACGACAACGGCGATGGCGTGAAGTCCTCCCCCCCTAAGAGAGAGAGACAGAGAGAAGGGGACGGGGGGGGGGGGGGCTTGGAAACTATTATTTGAAAATCTAAGCACCCAAATTGCTGCAGAAAAGGATTAAGCTGAATGCTTCATTAAAACAAAGCAGAAAAGCTGAAATACCAGCAAATGGATGATCCGTCAAATATAAGTACGAAAGAAAATTTGGGGTTCAAAATACCTGGAAAGTTTAAATTCTCACCTGGGGTTACGGAGAGTGCTATTGAAGTGAATGTACAAAATCTAGGACCAAATTTAGATTAATAAAAATTTAAAATCAGAACTGTGAAGGTAGAAATATGAGAACCCAATAAAATAGATAAATTATTTTCTTGATGGTATTAAAACATACACTGAAGTGCCAGAAAAACTGGTACAGACGAGCTTATGCAAAATACATAGCAACGTCACCTATGCGCGTACTCGGTTGCGTCCGGTAGTGCGTATATAAAGCGATAGACATCCTTACCAGCTGTCAGAGCTGTTTTCGGCATGAGAATGACAAGTAACAACGATTTAAGCGATTTTCAACGCGGTGTCATAGTTGGCGCTCGTGAGATGGGCCATAGTATTTCGGAGGTAGAAAACGAAGTTCGGATTTTCACGGACGACCATTGCAAGGGTGTACCGTGACTACAAGAATTCCAGCAAAACCTCCAACCTACGATACCAGTGTGGCCGTAAAAGTAAAAAGACATTGGGTGAACGTGACCATCGTCGGCTGTGAAGAATCGTTTCACGCGATAGGCGTGCAACACTCTCGCAGGTATCACCGGAATTCAATGCTGGAGCCTCAACAAGCATCAGCATCTGTGCAACGTACCCTGCACGATATGAGCTTTGGGAGCCGACGCCCAACTCGAGTTCCCTTGATGGGTACACGACACAGAGCTATGCGCCTCGCTTGCGCACGGCAACACCGCCACTGGATGACTGGAAACAAGTATCCTGGTCTGACGAGTCGCGTTTCCAACTGTATTACAGGATTCGTGTGTGGCGCAAACCCCATGAAGCCATGGATCCCGCCTGTCAACAGGAAACTGTACCGGCTGGTAGGAGGTCCTTAATGGTATGGGGTGTATTTAGCTGGACTTCACTGGGATCGCTGCTACTTCTCCAAACGTCTGTGACCGCCCAACGCTATAGGCGCATCCTTTCTGACTAGGTACACCCGTTTGTGTCCTGCATTCATGCCGATGGGTTGGGTCTGTTCCAACAGGAGAATGCACCTCCACACAAGTGTCGGGACGCCACATTATGGTTAGAGGAACATTCATCCGAGTTTGGGGTGTTGCCATTCCCACTCAAGTGCCCAGATATGAACGTGATAGAACACATTTGGGATGCCATACAACGCGCTATCGAACACAGGAATCGGAGACCTCGGAATACCCCCGAACTGTGGAATGCTCTGCAGGAAGTATGGTGTGCATTGCCTACAGTATATTTCCAGAAGCTAGTGGAGTCCATGCCCCGTCGTATTATTGCAGTCCATGCACCGTCGTATTACTGCAGTCCTGCGCTCCCGTGGAGGACCTACCAAGTATTAGACTGGTGCACCGGTTTTTCTGGCATTTCAGTGTAATTTTTAAAATATAAGATGTTAAAATATAAGATTTTTTCCTGTCTGCTGGCAAAGGTTTCACGTGTATATAAAATTACAAATTAACTAAGCTTTTCCAGCGTAGGAGTAAATTCATCAGTGGAAATTCAGTGGTGTTAGAAGCTCCATTCCGAAGGAAGAAGTATTTAATAGTGGAACTATTTTCAATGTGCCATTATCACCCCAGAACTTCTTAACGCTCTCATTTGAATTCTTTCCGAATGGTAGTTTCACCTGTTGCTTTTATTACCTCGGAAAGACACGTCTTAGGTACTTGGGGACTTAATTTCAGCTCAGTAAGAATATTTTTTTCTTCTTGAGTTGAAACCAAGTCCCTTCTTAGGCTTTCTTGCAGAACTCCACAAAATGACGCTTTGCATCAACAAACTTCAATCATATTTCCTGGATGTACTGCGTATGATTGGCTCATACCCATTGGACAGCTAAAAACGCACGCGTCAACGGACTGTCTCTTTTTGAAAACTTTGAAACCTTGGTGAGTCATAGTCTCCTTGCTCTCGAGTAAATTTCGTTTAGCGAGCCTGAATTTTTTTTTCTAACTGTCGTCCACCAATCCTAAAAGGAAATCGCTTGCGAGCAAATAGCGAAGTTCTGTGCTGTTCTGCAAAATCTTTGCGCCATGAACTACTTGCATATTCGTCAGATAAAGTCCTTACGTCATGGATAAGTTTCAGAGGTTCTGTTCCAAACTTTCTCGGTGTAAGTCAGGTTGAAGTTTCGTTACGGATCACAGACGTCTAGAAACGTCTGTGACCGGCCAACGCTATGTGCGCATCCTTTCTGACGAGGTACACCCGTTCATGTCCTGCATTCATGCTGATGGGTTGCGCCTGTTCCATCAGAACAATGCACCTCCACACAAGTGTCGGGTCGCCACATTATGGTTAGAGGATCATTGATCTGAGTTTGGGGTATTGCCATTCTAACCCAAGTCCCCAGATCTGAACGTGATAGAACACATTTGAGATACCATGCAACGCGCTATCGAACACAGGAATCCGAGACTTCGGAATACACCCGAATTGTGGAACGCTCTGCAAGAAGTATGGTGTGCATTGCCTACAGCATATTTCCAGAAGCTAGTACAGTCCATGCCCCATCGTATATCTGCAGTCCTGGGCTTGCGTGGGGGACCTACGAAGTATTAGACTGGTGTACTAGTTTTTCTGGCGCTTCAGTGTAATTTAAACTTTGCTTCATGGTCTCCGTTTTCGGATGAATAGACCGAATATGTGATTTAGTGCGTGTGTATCTGGGGTATAATGTGTATGATGTCGGCGTGTAAATTATTCTTAATGCGTTAGAACATAATTTTCCCGGTATTGAAGTAATATAATTATCGGAATGATTTTGTCATATGGTTACGGAAAAAGTGAGAATCAAGTTTTTCCGTTAATACACGAAAGGAACTACGAAAAGGTTTCTGAAAATTCTCAGAATTTTCCGTTAAGACATCGTAAAAACGGAAATTCGCCGTCAATATAAGAAAGGAACTGCAGAAAAAGGTTTCTGAAAATTCAGAATTTTCCTGGAGCACAAAAAAGTCCGTGAAATTCTGGTTTCTTTCCGTCTTTTCACGGAAAGGGTTGTATCAGAAGTGTGCTTCGTTAATTCTCGAGAGGAATCACGGAAAGTGTTTCGTGAATTTCAGAAAATTTGTCACCGTGCGAAAAGTTTTATTGAGGTCAGTACAATTGTTTTTATTCTACAGTTCCACGTTAAGAACCTTTTGAACGCACCTTGTATTATATTTCATTTGCACTCACCATTTTGTACATATTTCAGCATACCCCTTCTGATTCTTGTACATCGGAATTCCTTTCATATCATAATACACAGTCGAGTCACATTATTGTTACCACCTTCTACTTTTGACGTCAACAGCGCGTAGCCAATGAAAAAAGGCACGTGTTGTGAACTGGCTTGGAGGGTATACACTGAGTGGCCACTTTATTGTGACCACCCCCTCAGTACTTCGTTGGGCCACCTTTTGCCTTTAATACTGCGTCGATTCTTCGTGGCATGGATTCCACGAGATGTTGATAGGTGGTTTGTGGAATCTGAGACCATGCTTGATGAATAGCACTTTCCAGGAGTGTGAGATTGCAGGGTCGTGGATCCAGCTGTCTAATGGCTTGTTCAACTTCATCCCACAAATTTTCAATGGGGTTGAGATCTGGAGATTGTGGGGGCCACCTAAGCAAAGTAAACTCACCGGCATGTTCCTGAAACCAATCCTGTACAATACGAACACTATGCAGGACGCATTATCTTGCTGAAAGTAGCCATCGCCATCAGAATAAACCATCCACATGACAGGATGCACTTGGTCCGCAACGATGTTTAGATATGATGTGCCAGTCAGACGTTGATCAACACGAATTAAAGGGCCCAAAGCATGCCAGAAAAACATTCCCCAAACCATAACGTTGCTTCCACCAGCTTGAAGGGTTGTAGCAATGCATTTGGGGTCCACGCTTTCGAGCTGTTTCCTCCAAATTCTCACTCAGCCATCGGCATGGTGCAACTGAAAACGTGATTCATCGGACCACATAATTTGTTTCCAATTATCGACTGTCCAATCCTTGTGCTGCTGTGCGAACTGGAGACGTTTTCTCTTGTTAACTGCAGACAGCAAAGGTGTTCGAACAGACCTTCGATTGCCATATCCCATCCGATGCAGTGTACGGCGAACAGTGCGTGCAGAGATCATTTGAGGGGATCCTTGATTAAGATGGTCTGTAATTTGCTGCACTGTTGCCCTTCTGTTGTCTGTTACCTGTCTGGACACACTCCGTTCCGCCCGAGCATTCACTAGTCGATGACGACCAGACGTTGCACGTAGGGACCCAGTTTTTTGGCTGACAGTCCAGTCCTTAAACACCTTAACAACAGCTGCTCTGGAACATTTCACGAATGCGGCGGTTTCGGTGATACTCACTCCTACAATCATCCCACGTTGAAAGTCCGTCAAATCGCATTTTTTTACCCATCTCGTCACCCAAAAATCACTTTTACTACTGTCGCAAGCACTAAGCTTTCCTTTTTTATACTAGCCTCGACCTCTGGCGGCAACAGCGTGCAGCCATACCTCATTTGCTTAAAACTGTCAGGTGGTCATAATAAAGTGGCCACTCAGTGTATAAGGTGTGCTGTAGGCATTCTGAAAACATATCGGGCCGCGGGTGGCCTCGTGGGCAACATTCGTGACTGCCGCCGAAAGGCCTCAGGTTCGATCCCAGCAGGTACGAGCGCTCGATCCACTAAATATCCGCCGTGCGTCGGATGGGCACGTTAAGCCGTCGGACCCCGAGTATTGGCCCCCCGGTTGTAAATAAGGGCGTCTTCCTACCCCTTTCTACTTCGCTTCGTGTCACTTTCCTATCGGGCACTCTAGCCCAAATCTCTTAGCTTCCTATTTCTAAGGGTTCTTTAAGGCCTAGGGTCAGACACTCCCTTTCTAAAATCCTCTACATATGATCATTTGATCTGAAAACATATCACTCGTTGCTGTCATGGATAAAAGAAGCGATTTATCAGATTTGCAAAAAAGAGATGATTATCGGCTTTCAGGCCAAGGGTGGCAGTATTTCTAAAACAGCGCAGTTTGTGAACTGTTCACGTGATGCTGTGGTTAAAGTGTATCGTGATTAGAGAAATGGCACCATTGCGAATAAGCGATGTGAAAACTGCGGAGTACCGCGTGCCATTGATGTGAGACGTGAACGTCGGCTTCGAAGATGCGTGAGGGCCGATCGACACTACAGTGGAGCAACTCACTGGCCGAATGAACCAGGGGGCTACCGGAAGTGGGTCTAAAACGACAGTTCGGCGAAGCCTGCTGTGTATGGGGCTCCAATGCAGACGTATGGTAACTGCACCTATGCTAACGAAGGAGCATGGAAAGAAAAGGCTTGCATTTGCACAGCAGTAACGGAATTGGACCTTCGCTGATTTGCAAAGGATTACCTTCTCCGATGAGTGATGTTTTCTGCTTCATCGAACGTATGGACGTTTGCGTGCATGGCGAGAAACATCGGAGAACAAACATTCTTCAACATTGCTGGAAGAACACAAGCTGGTGGGGCCAGCGTTGTGGTCTGGGTAATGGTTTTCGTGGCATTCCCTGGGTCTAATCACACTTGAGGAAGGCACTATGGACCGAATTCGTTATGAATCCATCTTTGCAGACTACGCACACCCATACATGCTGATTGTCTTCCCTCGGGAGGATGGGGTCTTCCAGAACGACAATGAGACGTGTCGCACAGCTAGAAATGTCCGAGAGTGGTTGGAAGAGCACGATGAAGACTTCAAAGTACTTCCCTGGACCCCTAATTCCCCAGACTTTAACCCAATTGAGCATCTGTCAACCCAATTGAGCATCTGTGGGCCCACCGCGATCGTGTTGTTCACTCTACGGATCTTCCACCACGCACTCTCCAGCAGCTGTCAGATGCACTGCAGTCAGCATGGCTCCACATACCTGTGAACACCTTCCAGCACCTTACTGAGTCACTCCCAGCACGTCTAGCTGCTGTCCTCGCTGCACACGGCGGTTACTCTGGATATTAGCTGGTGGTCACAATAATTTGACTCGACCGTGCATAAAATAAATATATTTTGCACGTGTTTTGCTGCAGGGGCATAAAATTTGTTAAACAAAAAATAAATAAAAATAAGCATGACATTTGTTTACAAAAATAAGAAAAATTTCTGTTGCTTAATAACATTATACAGCAAATAAAATTGAATTGATATCTCTGAAAGGACAATTTTAATGAACGATGGGTATAAATCTCACATTACAAAAAGATATATTTACGCAATTATTGTATTTCCATTTGTTTCATCTTTCTCAAGTACTTGTTTCTTTAAATGATTTTCAACGGTGTTACAAAAAATATTAATGCTTCGACATGACTGATATTCTGCTGCGAAATTGTAAGTCTGTCGTTTAAACCGTATGTCAAAAGAAAAATCAGGTAATACCATGAAAATCTTGCGCGGAGTAGTAAGACAAATAATTAAACTGCAGTACTGTCAGCGCGTGAACTCCTGATTATGTAGTTCTGGCTTTCCAAAGGCACAGATGCTTAAGCATCAGTAATTCGGTACAGATGTTGGTATCTATGGCTTTTTCCACAGTTGTACCGCTACCTTGGTAGAAGAAAGACTAGATGCGCCATGTAAGTCACGCTTGAAAAGTGGGTTTTTGTAGTTTATGTCCTGACGCAGCAAAGGAGCTGTAAGTCCATACAGATATGCAGCCTGGCATGCCTTTTCGTAGAATCCTCCACTAGCGTTGTCAACGAATAAAAGAAGGGCGCCAGATTTCATCGACGTAAACAAATTCTGAAAAGAGGAGAAAAAAAGCCAAAATATTTCAGCACATAAACTACACACACACATGCACACACAAGAGAGAAAACCCGCTGCTGTCAAATTTGAGTTTAGGACAGTGGTCACTGGAGAATTGGCCACAGGAAAAGTGACCACACACAATTTAGGGGGCCGTATAAAGAATGCACTTTCTTGGCCACTTCACTTACATAACAGAAATATATTTTTGTGTAAATCTAACGTGCACAGCAAATATCAATGCCACTTGTAAAATGGTAATTGAATTTAAAATTCTTCCGTATTAAATATGTTACTCTTATACCACCGAAAAACGTGCTTTGTTGAATTGCATTACGGTATCATGTGAAAATTGGATTTTCATTTGGGGAATTACATTGCAGTGACTTTGTAGATTTTTTTAAGTCACTTGTGCATGATTAAACAATGGAATTATAGCATCATTCATGCTATTTACAGAAAAAGATGAAAGGGTGTCTTTCTTTTCTTTTTTTCGGAAGAATGAAATTGCAGCAACTTTGGATTAATATTTGCTTTAGCTGCAAGCACGTGATGTCACTCAGACTAAGAACAGTGGCTTTCAAAGCAGTGAAATGTCACACTTTTACACTAGACTCTTGCTAATCCGGCCATTCCTTGCACCGACGGGTGGCAGATTATCCAGAGTGCGGGATTACTGAAAGTGTATAAAAACTTAGTTTGATTCATCATTAAATTTAATGTTACAAGTTTACTGTATGTAACACATATGTATTATGACGAAGTAAATTTCTCCATCACTTTTATGACAGAGGCGTGATTCGAACCCACAAGTCTCGGTGCTCCGAGTGCTATCCACTATACTGGCATGTACTCTCAGCAGCGCTTTTGTCTCATGTGCGTCCTGCGGGGCAGGCACGTCACATCTCCCCCCACCTCCTTCCGAAAGAGAACCGGAGGCATGGCCCACGGGTTAGCTGGAACCATGATGTTTCGCAGTAGGCAGTCATCAGATGAAGAACGTGCATTTGAGAAATCCCAGACAATTTGGTGTGTGGAACGTAACATCACACTGACTTATCTTTTTAGAAGCATTGAAGAAGAGATTCTCATTTTTCCTATCTCGCTGTGCGGAAAGAACATCACACCATTGCGAGAAACCTATCAGCCAGGTCATCTTTGAAGTTCGGGCGCCAACATGGCGAAGTACATTTCTCGGGATTCGAACCCACAACTCTCGACTCCGGAGCTCCGAGTGCTATCCACTATACTACACTCGCATGCACTCTCCCGGCTATATGCCTTTTATCTCATGTGCGTCCGGCGGGGCAGGCACGTCATAATATTTAACAAGAAAGATGACACCGAATTTTCAGGTGTAATAAGCACGTCTTTTGAATCCGTTCTGACGCAAATTAAATTAACAAAGCTATTCAAATTCAATGGAACCGGTATGGAAAACAATAGTATCTCACGGAAGAAAGAAGTTTTTCAATCGGGTTTTTAATCCCTCAGATATTGCTATAAACGGAATCGTGAGCTTAAGCCCTTTGGTTGCAGACTTGTGCGTTAAGAAAAACATAAATTCATATGAGAAACATTTCGCACCGGAAACGCTCTCCAACATAGAAAGAAGTTTTCAAATCGGACTCTTAGAAACAGAGATAAAGACAAAAATAAGATGTGACTTTCGTCCTCTGGTGGATAAGCCATGCATTATTTTAGGAAGAAAGTATTCTCAAAAGGATTTTCCATATGAGCACAACGAGGCATCAGGAAACTTCCCACGCACAGGTCCGGCAACACAACATACTTCCACTACTTACACCCCGCCTTTTGTGCACCCTTCTTATAGTGCTTCTCGGTGGCGTGCCGGGCGCACATGATTTGCTTATGCCCTGCATTGCTAATCGTTTGCATGTCCTCTCGCGGGCGACGCATGCTGCAAATTTCAGGCCAATCGGATGCTTCCTTCGTGGTGGTGCATTTTGGGTGGCCAGCAGTGTAGTTTATTTTACAGATCCTTATCCCAAGAATCAGGAGAAAATAAAAGTTTTCTTCTAAATTTAATCAGCTGATTGCTGTACACTTAGTACTCCCACTTTGTCTCATATACGAGTACCTCGTACCAGCTTTGACGTCGTACACAACCATGGAAGATGGCGCCAGCCGGAGCAGGCGAGCAAGGAGCCGTCAAGGACAACTGTGGTTCACGTGCTTCCACTGAACTGTGTGTGATACAGTGAGGACGGAAACAGGGTTTTATTATGAGTAGCGTTTGAGGGTGGCTACCCATATGAGGGCGTATTTTTCGTAAAGTACGTGAGAAAAGGAATTTTGACAGCGAACGTGTGTTATCGCAGTAATACACGCGGCAACATATCTTCCCGAAGAGCTTTATTGGATAAAACTACCATACATCAGCACAGCTTGGGTGCAATGAATATTGAGAGTGCGCACTGTCACGCTTTGCATTTCTCTCATTTTTTTTTTTTTTTTTTCTGATTGAAGGTTTAACGACCACCGTGAGCAACTCGGTGGGCTATAAGCAGTCGCCCGTCCCTAATTTAGAGTCACTGGTTCCAGGGAAGGGAGAGAGCCAGTGCCGTAAGACAAACACAACATCCATGCCTGACCGGGATTCGAACCCGGACCTCTTTCGGACGAATGATCAGAGGCCATCGCTTAGACCACTGCACAACCGGGGCGGCGCATTTCTCTAATGAGGAAACTAATGGTCATTTTAATTCCTGTCGTCATAACGTCCTTACTCTCCTCCTATTCATGATCTGCCATCTCTATCACTTCAACGGACATGGTCTGAAATAAATAATCCACTCTCAACTCCGAAGGAACGAGATCGTCAATGGCTTTTTCTACATAACCGACTACTCTCACCTACTCGACATTACCAACTACGCCGCCCCGGTGGCGCAATGGTCTAAGCGATGGCCTCTGATCATTCGTCCGGTTCGAATCCCGGTGAGGCATGGATGTTGTGTTTGTCTTACGGCACTGGCTCTCTCCCTTCCCTGAAACCAGTGACCCAAAATTATGGACGGGCGACTGCTTATAGCCCGTTGAGTTGCTCACGGTGGTCGTTAAACATCCAATCAAAAAAAAAAAAAAAAATTACCAACTACGAATTCTTCCAATATATGGCAATTGCCAATTTTCCAACGTCACCGGAACTGTTCGTCATACATATTCACAGTGTTCTCTCGTCTCTACCTTAGTAGATGTGTACAGCTCACTGCTTCTAAACGTTCAACAACGCATTCTCTTCGGGATTATATGTTTTCTCCTGCAGCTGATCCCACTACTCAATGCCGTTCTTCACTTTGTATTTACTTCTTTTTTCTGGTAAAATCAACAATTTACATTTTTTTCATCGACCACTCATCTGACACCTCCCTCGTCCACAACTTCATATCGCACGTCGTCACCGCCTTGTTTCCCATTTTCGTACTCAAATTATTTCCAGACTTCAACTTGAAACACAGCCGCCCCAAAAACTGCCCAACTTTCATTCTTCTTGGCAATCTGCAACTGGCTGGTTCTCTGTTCACAGAAACCGCATCCGTCTAAGAATTTAATACAGTATGTAAATAATGCTTTTATGCTGTACAAATTATATCTTAATTATTTGTTTTCAAAATGATATAATGATGAGCCATTACATTTTGACCACCTATATACCTAATAAGCTATAGGACCACTTTAGCCCACGAAACAGCTACCACTCAGCGAAGCATCGATTCAATTGTTGCAGCACTCGTGAGCGAGCGCGCACCTTTTCCCTGTATTGGAAGTTGAGAATTAATCGGAGAAGCGAAAAAGAAATGGGATTTAAAAAATTAATCAAATGAATGGGAGAGATTTTGGGGAACTGGTGTAAGAATTAATAAAATTAGGATTTTATAAACTTCACGCTCCTCAGGTGCTCTACATTCCGCGATTTAATTTTCCCCTTAGATTTTCTTCCGTGGATTCGCGCCTAGGAAGGTCGGGAAAGTACCGCTCTTCCCCCCCCCGTCTCTCTCTACGAGTCGAAGGGCTTCCAGACGGCCGCTTGCTGTGGAGTGGGACAGCGGGGCATCCTTTCCCTATCTGCTACGAGCCAGCAATATTGGGTAAGGTGAAGTAATTCTACAAGAGTATGGCGGGTAGACATTTTATTGGAGCTCGGCGCCGGTCGTCTTGAGAATTGCTGCACCAAGTCTGGTAGAAAGAATAGCATGGCGCCAGGCAAAGGAAAACCATAGCAGCTTTATGGTCGGAAAATTTACGACCCAGAAGATCCACGGGCACGGAATTTCCTAGAATTCAGGGGCGGACGCAGATTTTGGACGGGGCGAAGGATGGCAAGTCAGAGTAATGGCGGGAAACCCAGAGCAAATCAGATCGGGAAATGATAACTGTTTGACCAAAATGTAAATTGGTGGGAGGATCCGGGAAGAACAATTTTTCGTAGGATTGGAAGAGGAGCGACAAAAAATAAAATATAGTATGGTGACAAAAGTTGAGGAAGAACTACCGATACGAGGAGCGGAGCATTGAGGAAATCGAAATGATACGAGAAGGCTGTATTCACCGCCTCGCTCTCGCTGATGATTTAGCCTAGTACCTCCGAGGACCGAGAATGTGATCAAAAGGGAGCTATTTTCTACCGTAGCAAAAATAAGTGGAATCTGAGAATAAGTGACAGTGATATTAAAGACCCAGGACGGCAGGCTATGTACAAATAAGGAATCTGAATGGAAACTTCGGGAAGAGAATGGAATGCCAGCCCTTATCGTGGGATAGAAGGTAGGACATTTCCGACCTTAACGGTTTCCTCTTGTTTATATAATTATTATGTTGAACCGAAAGTTAAAGAAGAGCATAGTAGACTAAGTCAGGGTTGAAAATAAAACCAGCTCTAAATTAATGCTGAGAAAAGTAGGGCAGAAATAGAAGAAATGAAATGGTTGAGTAAAGTAAATACATTGATCAGAGCAGGAAATTGTGTAGGATAAGAATTATTTTAAGTAAATTATGTTTCGAAATATTTCAGATTTATAGTAAATGAAAATAAGAAATTAAAGTTAACCTTTACATAAATAATTTTAATAAAAGGGTCTTCAAGCATATTCATATGACTGAGTGTATTTTTCTAGATCTCAAGCCTTCATCAGGCAAAATAAACATATTTTATTTTCACGTTATTATGAGTCGGCTACATTTCATTTGAGTGTACAATTTTGTAAAGTACAAATGTTAATCACGATTGAGAGTTGGATGTGTGAGTAAATGATTTGGAATTAATGTTCAGAAAAGTCCTCCAGTTCAATACTGAGTAACTTACACATCAGTGCTAGTAAAAAAAAAAATCAAAATTTGTAAGTTAACGAAATATTCGCGAGAAATGAAAAGCTAGACGATTACTTTTAAACATTGCGGCACTCAGCGGACCCCGATACACGGAACGTCGGCTGGGTGAAAACACAACGCCCGTCCTCGAATAGCGAGCCTGTGTTTTCTCTAATACTGGGAAAACATAGTTTTGGAAATTCGAGTGATTACCCTTAATGCTAATAGCTATCGCCAGTGCACACACCAGCAGGCATCGGAGCCGGATAACACAATGAGGTGGCGACAAGTATCCTGGGGTATCTGGTACCATAATGTCAACAGCAGGTTCTCCAGTTCCCGTACATTTCGGGGTAGTGGTGATTTAGCGAGAACCCGCTTTTCCAAGTCGAACAACAAATGTTCGATTGGGTTCATGTCAGATGAATTTTGAAGCCAGGGCATTAACAGCAAGCCAGCAGCATGTTCCTCGAACCATTCCTTGACGATTATGGCAGTGTGCATTATCCTGTTGGTATTATCCATCACCAGCAGAGAACACAGTTGCCATGAATGGGTGAACTTGGTCCGCAACGATGTTCAGATATCTGAGAGCTGTCAGGGATTGTGCTATTGGGATAAAGGGGCCTAAAGTGTCCCAAGAAAACATCGCCCACAGCATAACACTGACGCCGCCGGCCTGTTTCCGCCCAACAGTGCATCCAGGTGCCATCGCTTCCGTTGATAATCGGCGTATCTGCGCTAGGCCGTCTACGTGATACACCTGGAATCTTGATTCGTTAGACCAGGCCACTTTCTTCCAATTATCCACGGTCCGATCTCGATGATCCTGGGCCCATTTCATGCTTTGTTGGCGATGACGTGCAGTGAGCATGGGGACCCGGCTGAGTCTTCGGCTACGCAGGCCCTTGCGCAGAAGGCGCTGCGATGAACTGTGTGCTGTGACACATTGCGCTGATTACCACTGTTGCAGCTGCGGGTGATTTGTCGCAGTGAATAATGCGCGACAGTCTCTGCTTCCCTCTGGTGTCAGTGAGCGGCGGACGACACACGGCTAGACGTCAATTTGTCGTTAGGCCATCTGTGCACCTCTTTTGATACGCACTCGCTACAGTGGCACGTGACACAAGTCGCGCCGTTTCCGAGAGCTAGTTTCGAGGCTCCGTGCCATCACAATTTGTCCTTTATCAAACACCGATAAATCGGAAGCTTTTCCCATTCTGACTCCAAACACTCTAGCAACGGAAAGCCGGTCTTCGGGTTGTATATATATAGCGCGCTCTGTGAACTTACCTTGCGCCACCGTTCGGTCTCCAGGCGCGCTCACTTCTCTAGGCTGGGGGTGGTCATAATGGAACGGCTCATCGGTAAATGTCATGTTTACTGGAAAATTAACTTCATTATCTATAACGAAGTGAATTTCTCCGTCATTTTTATCCGCGCCGGGGTTCGAACCCGGGTTCACTCATTCCGGAATAAGTTGCTCTACCAATTAAGCTACGCGGACATTTTATTCTGATTCCTATCTGCCTTTATGTCGTGTGCGTCCTTCTGGCAGGTACGTCACATCTCCTGGTACGTTACATCATCTCCCCCTTACTTTTCTTCTTTCGAAGTGCTGCTCATATTTTTCCTATCTCGCGGTGTGGAAATAACATCACACCAATGCGAGATTTTGAACGGTCGGGTCATCCGGGTAGTTCGGGCGCCATTATAACGAAGTAAATTTCTCCGTCATTTTCGGTCTACGCCGGGATTCGAACCCGAGTACGCTTATTCCGGAACAAGTTGCTCTACCAATTAAGCTACGGACATTGATTCTAATTGCTATCTGCCTTTATGTCGTGTGCGTCCTTCTGGCAGGTACGTCACATCTCCTGGTACGTTACATCATCTCCCCCTTATTTTTTCTTTTTCTTTCGAAGTGCTGCTCACATTTTTCCTATCTCGCGGTGTGGAAATAACATCAGACCAATGCGAGATTTTGAACGGTCGGGTCATCCGGATAGTTCGGGCGCCATTATAACGAAGTAAATTTCTCAGTCATTTTCGATCCGCGCCGGGGTTCGAACCCGGGTCCACTCATTCCGGAATAAGTTGCTCTACCAATTAAGCTACGCGGACATTTTATTCTGATTCCTATCTGCCTTTATGTCGTGTGCGTCCTTCTGGCAGGTACGTCACATCTCCTGGTACGTTACATATCTTGTGATTCGTTTTTGCAATTATGATCTGATCATGCGATTGTAATAATAAATGTAATCCTGTTTATCAAATATAAATATTTCTACTTGTGAGCTTTTTTCTAAATAGTACAATGTTTAAAACACAGCGCAATAAATGCCCGTTGAGAAACACCTGTGTTTTGTTTCTCCTTACGCTCGAACTACTGAGTACTACTGTCTAACAGCACGTGAGCTGCCAGCTGTGTGACTTTTTCTCTCTCTCTCTCTCTTTCCCACGCTCTGCTCTCTTAACAAAGAATCACCAGCCAAGTCATTATTTATTGTTACGTTCAGTGTTCTAGTACGATCATCATCATGGTACGATCCAAGGCACTTTCTTTTAATCTAAGAGCTTTCAAACTTCTGCGTTTCCTTTTCTCTTAATTATAATGAATAAAATTCTCCAGCTGGACGTGTAGTGCAGGAAAGCTTAGTCACGTTAGGGTTATTGAAAGGTTACTTGACGTAGCTAAAGTGTGCTTAATCTTCAAAGTGCTACAGTTTGTTTATAACGAAGTAAATTTCTCCGTCATTTTTATCCGCGCCAGGATTCGAACCCGGATCCACTCATTCCGGAATAAGTTGCTCTACCAATTAAGCTACGCGGACATTGATTCTAATTGCTATCTGCCTTTATGTCGTGCGCGTCCTTCTGGCAGGTACGTCACATCTCCTGGTACGTTACATCATCTCCCTCTTCTTTTTCTTTTTTTTCTTTCGAAGTGGTGCTCATATTTTTCCTATCTCGCGGTGTGGAAATAACATCACACCAATGCGAGATTTTGAACGGTCGGGTCATCCGGATAGTTCGGGCGCCATTATAACGAAGTAAATTTCTCCGTCATTTTTATCCGCGCCGGGGTTCGAACCCGGATCCACTCATTCCGGAATAAGTTGCTCTACCAATTAAGCTACGCGGACATTGATTCTGATTCCTATCTGCCTTTATGTCGTGTGCGTCCTTCTGGCAGGTACGTCACATCTCCTGGTACGTTACATGTTTAGGTAAGACACGCACGTGCAATAAATTCCAAGAATATGGAATTTATTTTTACTCAGCGTTCCTCATTATCTTGAATATCAGTAATATAACTTCGGTTTTAGTACATTAGTACCTTGAAGGCTCCTTATTAGAGCGGTAAACACAATATACCCTGAACTTAAAGTAAACACTAAATGAAATAGACTTAACGGTCAGACAGAGGTCTGACAATAAAATGAACTAAGAAAACGAACTCATTTTTAACCTTTTATTGGGGAGCTCCTGGTATTACTCAAATACACACTCCAAAATAACACAACTACTGATAGCCCGAACTTTCGTACTATCGTAGAAAAGTAGGTAAATCGCATATCAATAATCAGGAAGAACCTATCACATATAAAACGAAGCTCTTTGGTATACTTGAGCGCGCCTATAAATACTGCATACCACCACGTCATGACTTACACTCGTTGCCACATATAATTCAGCGGGAGAAACAACATCTCGTTAAGTGAGAAGATAATTTGCATAGGAAAATAAAATAACAAGAGATAGTAAAATCAAAAAGAAACTGAATCTAGAGTATACGTTACATAATGAAATACATATTAAGCATGTATGTTTTACTTCTTTTGCTGTTAGAATTACAACACTTTCGTTTTCTTTTATATGAACCTTTTCTTTTATTTGCTTTAACATTTAATCAATTGGTAAGAATATAAACAAATTGCTAGTACTATAAAATATTTAAAAATTTGAAACCCACGTATTTTATCCAAATGTGATATATTCGTTTTAGTCTTGTCAGATTTACAAGAAGTTTATTTTATTCAAAATCTAATCATTCAAAAACTTCTTTTCCCTAGCCTGATTTTGTCGGGAATCTTTGAATTCTTATTGTTGTTTTCTGTTTTCCAGCTTGCTTGCGCAATAAAGCTTACGAAACCCTTCCAGAACCACAGATAAATACGGGGTTGAAAGACTTACTTCTGAACAGTCCTAATTTTGTCCAACACATCCGGAAATACAAGTGCCGTTCCATAAAAACTAACTGAGAGTAAAATCACATAAAATGAAGAAATATAGGTGCAGCTAAATATATTTAATTCTTTCTCAAAGTACCTTCCCTCGGATGATACGCAACGGTCGGTCCACTTTTCAAAGCATGAGGCGAAGGCATTTTGTGGAAGCTCCTTTAGCGACCTCTGTACAGCTTGAATAACATGTCAGCATTTGCGTTGAATGTTGCGCCCCGGAACTTCTCCTTCATTGTTGGAAACAACCAGAAATCTCACGGGGCGAGATCAGGACTTTAGGCAAGCTGTGGCGTGATTTCAATACTGCATTCCGTAAGAAACAGTTGAACACAAGCAGCCTCATGTGGGAGGGCGTTATCATGATGTAAGGTCCACTTGCTTACCAGTTCCGGTCGCTTAATCGGTATGTGCCGTCGCAGACTCTTCAAGACTGAAATGTTATGCTCAGCATTGACAGTAATTTGTGGAGGGATGGCATGCTGGTAGACTACACACCTTTATGATCAAAGGAAAATATCATCACCTTCCCAGCTGAATAGGTTTTGCGGACGTTTTGCGGAGGAAGTCATGCTTACTGGAAAACTATCCTGTGTGTTTCCAGACACTCGTTGCGCGCTTCGAGAGGGGGCTCGAAATAGTGCACCCATGTTTCATCGGTAGTTATTACTGTGTTTTAAAAGTTTGGATCCTTTGCATCTTTTCACTCGTGACACCCCTGAACTCTGGCTAACAATTGTTCTCTTGTCAGGTGATGAGGTACCCCTCTAAAATATTAGCTGAACGCCGCTGTCTTCTCACGCCATTCGTCGATCTTGCAGGATTGCCCGAACAGTGTTAACAATGGGCTCCGTAACAACACTTTCAGGTCGACCAGGCCTAGGAGCGAGTTCTGCTGACAAACGCCCTTTTTTGAAAAAACACTGTCATCTAAAAATCGTTGACTCACCCCTACATTTATCTTTGTAAGCTTTTTTCATTAAATCGACTGTTTCTGGAGCCGTTTTACCCAAACGATAGCAAAATTTCAACGCACCACACATTTCACTTCTTGAGTCTAAATCACTCACCTCCATAGCTGTATGGCGAAATGTATATGTACCTTAAACAACTGCGCAATAACAAAACCAGAATCGTCTGGCACGGCGAATAACTGTTGCCAAAGATACTTTTCCTTCTGCGTGGTTATTTTTTCCTTTCGCACTGTTGTTAACGCAAAAAAATTACTTTCAGTTTGTATGGAACTGACTTTGTACAATAGTGCTATGTCATTCGCTTCCCTCTCGGCCATAATAAAAAAAAAAAAAAACCCGGAGATTCCAGGCAATTAATTGTCCGTACAGCTTTAAATTTCAAGGACAGATTCACCGGTACATCTCGGATTTGTTACCACTTACTGGTGAAAATTGTACTTCATAGATTCCACCGCAGCTACTGATATACGTATTGGTCGTAATGAAAATAAAGAATTAAAGCGATCGATATTGACAGCCCTGACAGATATTCTGTCTAGTATTTCTTACCCCCAAGCATACAAGACTGCGGCAGAAGCAATCAAACATGAAGTAGCAGGACACAACGTGGATCTGCGTTTTGTTGATAATATACATTATATTGACAAAAGTCACCGGATACCTAGAAGAGAAACACACATAGAATTTTTTAGAATATATAAGTACGGTGTCGGTCCACCTTTGGCCTTAATGCATGCACTGACCCTTCGAGACATGCTTTCGACAAGGCTTCGGAACATAGCGATTGGTATGCGCTTCCATTCAGTACATAATGCTGCCGCTAACTGTTGCTTAGTAGTAGGCCTTGGTTCTAAATTTCTTATGCGGTGCTCTAATTCATCCCATAGGTGCTCTATGGGATTAATTAGAGCACCTATCTAAATAAGCTGTAGGACCACCTTTAGCCCGCAAAACAGCAGCCACTTGGAGAGGCATTGATTCGATGAGGTAACGATAGGTATCCTGGGGTATGTGGTACCATAATGTCAACAGCAGGTTCTCCAGTTCCCGTACATTTCGGGAGGGGCGGAGGGAGTGATTTAGCGCGAACCCGCTTTTCCAAGTCGAATCGCTAATGTTTGATTGGGTTCATGTCAAGTTAATGCCAGGGCATTAACAGAACGTCACCAGCATGTTCACTCGAACCACTCCTTGACGATTCTGGCATGGCGCATTATTCTGTTGGTAATGACCATCACCAGCAGGGAACACGGTTGCCATGAACTTGGTCCGTAACGATCGATGTTCAGATATCTGAGAGTTGTCAGGGATTATGCTATTGGGATAATGGGTCCTAAAGTGTCCCAAGAAAACACAGCCCACAGAATAACACCGACGCCGCCGGCCTGTTTCCGTCCAACAGTGCATCCAGGTGCCATAGTCTCCGTTGGTAATCGGTGTATCCGCCCTCTGCTGTCTACGTGATGCACCAGGAATCTTGATTCGTAAGACCAAGCCACTTTCTTCCAATCATCCACGGTCCAATCTCGATGATCTTGGGCCCATTTCATGCGTTGTTGGCAATGACGTGCAATAAGCATGAGAACCCGGCAGGGTCTTCGGCTAAGCAGGCCCATGCGCAGAAGGTTGCGATGAACTGTGTGCTGTGACACATTGCCCTGATCACCACTGTTGTACCTGTGGCCCTGCGGTCACTGTGAACAAAGCACGACAGTCTCCGCTCCCCTCTGGCATCAATGAGCAGCGGACGACACACGGCTTGACGACGGTTCATCGTTTGGCCAACCGTGCACCACTTTTGATACGTACTCACTACAGCGGCACGTGAACAACCCACAAGCCGCACCGTTTCGGAGATCATAATTCCGGGGTGCCGTGCCTTCACAATTTGTCCTTTATCAAACTCCGATAAATCAGCTGTTTTTCCCATTCTGACCCCGAACACTCTACTAACCGAAAGCCGGTCCTCGGGTTGTATATATACTGCTCTGTGAACTTCACCTGCGCCACCGTTCAGTCTCTATGCGCACTCATTTCTCTAGACTCGGCGTGGTCATAATGTAATGGCTCAACGGTGTAAAATAAAACTTCACAACATATTCCATCTATTCTGGCATACCTTGAAAATGTATCTTTCTCAAACTAGAGGGTTTGTGCTCTCCGAACATGATTGCGAATGAAGACTGAAAAAAAAAATGAAGGCTAAACAAATGGCTACAGCTCCTTTTATGGTCCATTATTTTATTCCTCATTTTTTCAGATCGTGGTCTGGCAGTGTCAAGCCTCTATAAAAGTACACATTTCAAATGGCTGAAGAAGATATTCATCAGAATTGTCACAAATTTAAAATTCTTTGAGCTATCGCACCGGGAAAGAAAAAGCTCAAGCGGAGTAAAAATAGTAAAGAAAGTTATTTGTTTTGTTAACGTTTTATAAATTCTTCGAACTATTGCCACAGGAAAGAAAAATCTTAGGTGGGGGTAAAAATAGTAAGTTATTTGTTTCGTTGGCGTTTTACCAAAACTTCTTAATTTTTTAGGTATTTTTACGATTGCAGTTCAGTGGTTCCTCTAACTTGGCTGTTCTCTACACGTCCTAATCTCGAATAAAGTAATGATGGGTCGGTACTTCCGTACTCGTTAAAATGTAACGAGTACAGAAGATCGGTACTTTCATATTTCAATCGTTACTCGTTACATTTTCTTTCTCGAGACAAGTACCGATTTACAGCAGTCGTTTCTTGGACCTGGTTTACTCTAGCAGACGTTACTGTTTCTTTCTCGGGACAAGTCCCGATTCACAGTAGCTATTCCTTGGATCTGAATACAGGAAGTGTCCTTTCTTTTTATTTTTCAGGAACAAGAACTGGATTACAATAGTCGAGACAATAAAAAGCCGTCTCTCTGAAAACCATGATGAAATATATACCTGATTTATCTCATTTATTAAAATGAAGGAAAAATTCGCACGTTACGTTCACAAAATACTCATATGCTGTCTGCGTGCGGTGAATTTAAAACCATGTACTCCAAAATTGCAAAATAAAAACTTTATTTACAATCTAAAAACATAGTAAAATGCAAGAACATTCGAGACATCTAATGTCTCATCATCAGGTATTATGTGCAAACTGAAACATGGGGTACACGAAACTTTATACTAGACACAAAGTGATCAGATTTCCCTAATGGTGGCCAAAAGTCTATAAAGGTGATGCTTGTTAACAAATAAATAAGATAAATGAGATAACAATGTGATGATTGTTATCTCATTTATCTTATTTTATTTTGTTATTGCTTAATAGCAAAGAGGATGTGAATTTAAAAAATAAATTTTCTGTGCAGAAGGAGCGGTTGAAACGATACTTTAAGTAACAGTCATGAAACTTAAAACACTTTTTTTCATTTAATTTAGAGCTACTGGTTACAGGGCAGGGAAAGAACCAGTACCGTAAAACAAACAATATCGATGACTCACCGGGATTCGAACACGGCGAGGACCTATCTCGGACGGATGGTCAGAAGCCAGCGCTTAGACTAGACCATTGTGCTACCGGGGCGATAAACGTAAAACATTTTCACGCTGCCCACGTAACGCAGGGGTCTGAGCGTTCATCCGGGATTGGTCCGCTCCGGAATTCGCTGAAACACGGATGTTGTGTTTGTCTTACGGCTCTGGCTCTTCACCCTCCCAAGAACCAGTGGCCCTAAATTAGGAACGGGCAACTGCTTATAGCGCATCAAGTTGCTCTCTGCTGTGGTCGTCAAACGCCCAATATTAAAAAAAAAAATATGTACATATATATATATGTTTTGAAATCCTGTGGTATTGAAGATGCCTACATTAGCGTTATTAATAACATCAATGAAAATGCAAGTGCGAAGGTTCGGATATTTGAGGATACAGCACAAATAAGAATTGGAAAGGGAGTGAGACAAGGTGACACCATATCTCCCAAGCTCTTTAACGCCACATTGCAAAATGTCTTTCAATCATTGAACTAGGAAAACAAAGGGATAAAGATTAATGGAGATTACTTAACTCACCTGCGTTTTGCTGATGACGTAGTCATCCCTGCAACTACCCCTTCAGAGCTGCAGAGTATGATCCAAGAACTTGCTGACAAGAGTAAAGAAGTGGGATTAAAAATGAACTTTCAGAAGATAAAAGTGATGTACAATGCTTTTACAAGAAGCGAAGATTTATCGATTGATAGAGCTTGAGACAACCGATTCCTACATTTATCTTGGGCAGCAGATATCGAGAGAGGGTCACATTGATGAAGAAATTAATCGGCGTATAAAACTTGGATGGAGAGCTTTTGGAAGAAACAGTACAATTTTTAAGAGCAGTATGCCACAAAAGAAAAGTGTTTAATCAATGCATCCTGCCAGTGCTTACGTATGGAGCCGAGACATGGACCTTAATTTAAAAAGACATACAAAGATTGCAGACAATTCAAAGAGGCATGGAGAGATACATGCTTGGTGTAACCAGGAAAGATAAGAAGAGGAACTTGTGGATAAGGAAAATGACAGGAGTGGACGACATCATGACCACACTGAAATCATTGAAATAGCAATGGGCTGGACGGATGTAGGTAAAAATACCCCCGGATAAAACACCCCTGAAAACTGAAAAGCGGAAAAAATGCCCCCGGAAGAAATACCCGCAGAACAAACGGTTCACTGCAAACTGCCACACAGGAATACTGATGTGTGGCAGTGTTCCGGAGTGGCAATTTACCGGCAACCCTGCCACACATCTTCAGCAACTTGGCTACAAAAGTTCAAGGAGGGGAGGGGGGTCTATTAAGATTGCCGTTTCTGGGCCTACATTGAGAACTGAATTGGGAACTCCAAACGAATTTCGCGAAAACGTTCCATGTAAGCCAAGCGAGAATTGTACTTCAATTTGAAGAAATAAATTGCCGAGGTACATACACATGGTGGTGGTGGTGGTGTGTGTGTGTGTGTGTGCTCTACCCTGAACTTCCGTAACATTATATTCTGGGCCGCTGGAGTCTGCCAGTGTATCCAGGAAGTTCCCCTTGAAGTGTCCGCGAGGTCCATGAGCTGGGGGGTCATTCCCCCAAAATGTTAAAATGGACGTAGAGCTGTAAACATTAGTACCATGCTTTATATAATGATTCTGTACAAGACCACGAATTTTCAAGAGGGTGGGGTAACCCTCCCTAGTTTCTAAGAGCTATTCAGGGGTAACATCGAGGATACACTGACCGACTCTAGAGGTCCAGAATATAAAATTACGGAAGTTGGGGGTAAAGCCCTCCAAACCAAGCACCTCGTATCCCTTTCACAGTCTTCGCCAAATTTCTGGGGAGGGGGAAGGGCATACATAGTTTGCCATTAAACACAACATGAAGCATAGAAATTGCGAGGAAATCCCTTACCTTGAACACTTGTCTGCGCTCTTAGAAACTTGGGTGAGGACGACCCTCCCCGCCCTCCTGAAAATTCATGGTCGTGTACAGAATCATTATGTAGAGCATGCTTCTAATGTTTACAGCTCTACGTCCATTTTAACATTTTCGGGGAATCCCCCCCCCAAAGCTCATGGACCTCGCGGGCGCTTCAAGGGGAACAGTCTGGATACACTGACAGACTTCAGCAGCCCAGAATACAATATTAGGGAAGTTGGGGGTTCAAGCCCCCCCACCCCACCCCCACCCCACCAGGTGTATCTCGGATCCTCGGTAATTTATTTCTTCAAATTAAAGTACAATTCTCGCTTGGCTTACATGGAACGTTTTTGCGAAATTCGTTTGGAGTTCCCAATTCAGTTCTCAAGATAGGCCCAGAAACGGCAATCTTTATAGCCCCCCCTCCCTTTGAACTTTTGTGGCCAAGTTGCTGAAAGATGTGTGGCAGGGTTGCCGGTAAATTGTAACCCCGGAACACTGCCACACATCAGTGTTCCTGTGTGGCAGTTTACAGTGAACCGTTTGTTCTGGGGGTATTTCTTCCGGGGGTATTTTTCCGGGGGCATTTTTCCCGCTTTTCAGTTTTCGGGGGCATTTTTTTCCGCTTTTCAGTTTTCGGGAGTATTTTCTCCGGGGATATTTTCCCCGGGGGTATTTTTGCCGTTTACCGGACTGGACATGTTGTCAGAACGGACCACCGAAATTTTTAACTGGATTCCGAGGGACAGGAAAAGACTCAGAAGAAGACCCCATGGGAGATGGATGGATGAAATTCGAAAGTATGCTGGAGTGACGTGGAGGAGACTGGCTCAAGACAGACAATTGTGGAAGAAACTTGAGGAGACCTTCATCCCATCAGTGGGTTGATAATGGTTAATGATGATATACATTTACACAAAAATGTTTTAAGTACAGCATTTTTCTGCTGTAATAACTACATAAACTGTTGCAAAAATATTGGATACATTAATAACTATTGTAACCATACTGTTTTTTAACACGTAATTTTACAAAAAAATGTTGAAAAGATAAAAAAACGGAAGTGTTAGCTTTAGAAAACTTCTAACATGCCCAGTTAATTGACTTTTTTGAGTCTGTATTGGTACTATAATGACTTAATGATGCAAAGCATCACTGCAAACGCCTGAGCTACGGAGCATTCACGTAGTCACAGCTTACGGTTTTGTGAAATATCAGTTAATCAATAATAGATAATTAGCCTGTTTTTTCAGTTGGTTAAGGAACTGATTGATAATATCGTGATTATAAAAGAGTTAAAAATAAGTACGTCTTACCTGAAATATATCCGATCGTTTTGTAGGAGTAGCACCTGATACAAATTTTACCATTGTCAACAAATCTGCCGACTTTACAGCTTCGAGAGTTTCACCCCGAGGAAATGAAACATCATCACGTATATAAGAACTTTTTACTTCTTGCCTAGATAGAAACTCTGCCAAAGATCCGTACTTTACTGATCCAGGTTCTTTCAGTATCTCGGTAACACTTTCATAGGCAAGGGACCATTCAAACAAGTCTATGGTAGTGAACAGAAAAGAATTTTCTTTACTGCAGGGCATAGTGGAGAACAGGGCAGACATACCTACAACATCAGTAC
Source organism: Macrothele yani (assembly GCA_039090855.1). Classification (NCBI taxonomy): domain Eukaryota; kingdom Metazoa; phylum Arthropoda; class Arachnida; order Araneae; family Macrothelidae; genus Macrothele; species Macrothele yani. The sequence continues at coordinate 157,031,234 of CM077011.1, forward strand.
CGGGTCCGCCTCCTATACAACAAATACTAAGAGGATCGGTCTTATTTCTAACAATCGCTTCGAGGAGTTCCATATAAGCATGATTAATTTTAAATACATAGTGAATCAACGCAGCATGACAAGGTGCGTATTTATGCAAGTAAGCGCACCTATCCGATGCGTTATTGTAATTCAAAAGGACGTTTGAAGAACCGTTCCTCAGCCCTTCTATGCTATAAGCCTTTTGCATATTCTGCACTGACAAAATGAAGTCACCTTTCTCGACTTTAAAGTCAGACCAGTGTTTCTGCAACGCATCAGCAAAAAGTTCCACTACGGCGTAGTCCAGAGACATCACTGACGCTTGTTTCTGCTTTGAACTACAACTGGAATACTGGCGGATTTGGTGCTGCTAAGTTGAGGGGAACAAAGTTCAGTTTTTTAGTTTCGGTTCTCGTCTCCTAATTGTCAACGTTAGCGATGCAGTAGGACGCCACTTCGCTTGTCAATCACATTTCTGGTCAACACCTTCTGACGAAATGATTGGATTGATCCTGCTTCGAACAAGGTGTTGCACTTCCTCACACAAATGTGCAACAATTACGAAGATTTAAAATAAATAAAAAATACGTTACGAACACCTGATCACAGCTGGCGATTTATCTATCGCACGTATTTCCTGAGTCATCATGCCGAAATCTAGATAGTACAATCAGATAACAGTACCTTGTAATTAATTAACGTCAGGCATTCATTTTTTATCAGCTAAACAATAATGGATAATTATGTTCGTTCATGCGTACATTTTATCTGAAGATAAGTCTTTACACAAATATGTTTTTTAGTTTTTTTATGGCTGAAACGCACTGTTGTGTGCAAGCAACGTTTCTGCTTCTAATTTCTAGAAAATATTTTACCCCAAAATTTTCCTACCCATTGCTGGGAGTTTACTTGAACGCTTCTTGCATACCTCAAAAATTAAAAAAAACATTCTCTGGAAAAGCCACCGTGATACAAAGTATGAGCATACCTCAATGGCTCCAATATTTTTCTATTTATTTTCCTAATAAAACGATTTTCAATCTTTTTAAACAAAAGCAGACTTTTCCACAGGTGGATCGTCGATAAGAACCAGCCTGATTGATAGTTTTGTTTTGTTTTATTTCGGGTTTTAATGACCATTATGAGCAACTCAACGATTTAAAAACAGCGCTCGTCCCTAATTTAAGGCCACTGGCTCTAAGTAACGGATAGAGTAAGATATCCTGGACTCTAGTTTGGGCCTAGCACCAACGGCTAGTCAGAAACCTACGCCTCTGGCCACTCGGTCACCGAGGCTGGTTCAGTTTATTTTATTACTTTTTTTTTTTTTTTTTTTTTTTTTTTTTGGCCAGCCTATCACTATTATGATATTGTATCATCATAACTCTAAAACAAATAAAAACTAAAGCAAATATTTCATCAAGCAATTTTGACGAGTCAAAAGACAATCTGAAATCAAATGTAATAACTTATTTAAACTGTATTACAAGCGTAGTTTAAACAAGCTCTCCCATGACTTTCATCATTCATAGTTAACAAATTTCTTCTGAAAGTAAACCGTTGATCCAATCCTTCATCGAAGTGCAATGCCGTCATTTTTTTAAAGCTTTTAGGAAGTCACTTGAAAAGCAAACAAACGACATACAGGGTGAGTCAAAAGTCGCAGGACACCCTTGTATCTCAGAAACGGGAGGGAAAATGAAATATCTGAATACCCCAGCAAAGAATCGGTGAGAGGGCCTATCTTTTAGGCTGTTTCTGGAACATGGCCGCCATCTTGAAATCCGCCATATTGGATCAAGGTCAAATTTTTCTGAAGGTACGGGGGTCATGTTGCATATCAAATAAGACCAGAATTTTCTCAGAAATTGATTGCCGTAATCAGATTTGACATATGTGTTATGGTTTACAAGCTGTCTACACAGAAATTTGAAATAGCCATTGTTTGTTACAGATAACTGAAGATGGCACTGACGAAAGAGGGGCGGATTGAGGTGATCCTGATGTCTCAGGAACGCAGCTGCCGTATCATATCTTCAGACTTCAACAACGGACATCCAGGAAGACCACCAATTTCACACAGCACTGTCGCATACCTCATATCCACATTCCGAGAAACTGGGATTGTAGACGATAAGCCATGTAGTGATCGGCCGGAAACTTCTACCGACGGGAAAACCTCTGCAATGGTCTTGGCATCTTTTGCAAAGAGTCTGTCACAACGTAACACACGACGTCTCGTAGTAGAATGTGGTATGAGCCAGTCAGCCATTGTACGGACTCTTCATACCGCTCACTGGCATTCGTTTAATATCCAGATACAGCAGTAACTATCAGAGGACAACCCTGATAGACGTGTCGAGTTCTGCACCTAGGCTTTAGACCAACATCAACGGAATCCCTCATTCGCACAGGGCATTTTGTTTAGTGACGAGGCCAATTTTATGTCAGTGGTCAGGTTAACCTGTAGAACCACAGGTACTGGAGTGACAGGAACCCTCACTGGACGGAAACATCCAACGTCGTTGGCAATGTAAAGTTTATGGTGTGGTGTGGAATATGGGGCACCCGTGTAATCGGACCAATTTTCATCGACAATAACCTGAATGCCTGGCGCTACCTCGAAATGCTACAGGAAACAGTGATCCCTTCCCTTCTGAATGAAGATGGCCGTTTACCCTGTTATTTCCAACACGATGGGGCTCCACCACACTAGGGAGCAATTGTTCGTCACTGGCTAGATGTTCAATTCCCTGGTCACTGTATTGGCCAGCGTGGTCCTGTGGAATTGCCACCTAGATCCTCCGACCTCACACCACTCGACTTTTATGTGTGGGGTAATCTGAAACACCTGGTGTATGTTGAGAAAATACGAGACAAACACCACCTTCCGCAACGCATCCTGGAGGACTGTAACCGCATTTCTCCCGATATTCTCGTGCGGGTGCATAGCAACTGGATCAAGCGCCTTCAGCTCTGTGTTCAGCAACAGGGACAACACATTGAACACATCAAATAGCTGCACATCACAAGGCACTTTTAGTGGTTGTTATTTCAACTTTCTGTGTTGATAATTTGTGAACTACAACACATATGTCAATTCTGATTACGACAATCAATTTTTGAGAAAATTCTGGTCTTGTTTGATATGCAACATGACCCCTTACCTTTTGAAAAATTTGACCCTGATCCAATATGGTGGATTTCGAGATGGCGGCCATGTTCCAGAAACAGCCTAAAAGATAGGCCCCCCTCACAGATTCCTTCCTGGGGTATTCAGATATTTCATTTTTCCTCCCGTTTCTGAAATACAATGGTGTCCTGTGACTTTTGACTCACCGTTTACATATACATACGTATCATTAAGCTGTTCTCTGAAATTCAAAGGTCACCTTCACAAAGAAATGCTATCTACCACATAAATGTTTAACCGATGAAACTAGAATTTACTTACTGTTGTTGTATCTCTGTTTACATCAATCTCGGCATACAGCTTGAGTTTCACTGATACGCATCATACGACGCACACAAATCCTATTGTGCTTCATACTCATAATCGTTTTCTCATACAGACGTTCCTGAATCTGGCCCTTCCATAATTTCATTGTCCTTCCTCTACCTTTCTTTCCTGCCACCTGGGCTGAAAAAATTCTCTTAGTAAGCATCTCATCACTTATGACTGATTCTTTCAATATCGCCAAACTACATAAGAATATTAGTCTCCACCTTACTAACAACATTTAGCCTCACATTGCACATCCAAAACACATCTTCGCCCCTCACATGATCAAAGCGTGCCATGCCACAAACCTCCCGTAAGTAACACGTCTCTCCAGCACGCAAATTACTGCTATGTCTGTTCTGCAGTACACAGGTTTCACTGCAGAAGATACATAGGAGTAGTTTGTATGCTGGAGAGATGCGTTACTAAACAAGCAAAAAAAAAAAAAAATACAGATAGGCTCAGTTGAGATTGAGCCGCCAGTTTAAAACGTAGGACAACGTCTTGCAGATCGGGGAGTTGAAATGAGCTAGTCGAGTATGGTTTGAAACCGTTTATTTAAATTTTTTACAGCCAAAACAGGTTTATGATATGAAAAGTAAATAGCTTACATATTTTTTTACGCTTTCCAACCGTAGATGGAAGAAGTGTATATGCTCTAGCTTTGTCCGTCTGTCTGTCTCCCTGTCTGCACGATAACTCGCGTAAAAATGGTTCGATTTCGATGAAATTTTAGTATGTGGTAGGGGACCACTGGGGACGAACCCTATTGAAAACGGGAGAGATGGAGTCAAAGGTCAGAACATAGGAGCGGGATCCATTCCATTGCCCTTATGCGTCATAACTTGCGTAAAAATGGTTCCATTTCAATGAAATTTTATTATGTGGTAGCGGTCCACCTGGAGACGAACCCAATTGAAAATGGACGAAATGAGGTCAAAGGTCAGGACATAGGAGCGGGGACCATTCCATTGCCCTTATGCATTATAACTCAAGTAAAAATACTTCAATTGCGATAGAACGTCATCATGTTATTCCGCAGGTATACTGAATCGGTTCTGTTGAATATCATCGAAATGAGGCCAAAGGTCAGGACACAGAAGCAAGATTTATTCAACAGCTATTATCCTCATAACTTGACTAAAAATACTTCTAATGCGGCAAAACCTTAGGATTTTGTTTCGGAGGTATACGGAACTGCTTCTGTTGAATATCATCGAAATGGGGTCAAAGGTCAAGACACAGGAGCGAGATTTATTCCACAGCCATTATCCTCATAACTTGAGTAATGATTTTTGGTATGTTGGAAAGCGTATCATAATCAGCGCATTGCATGATTTTACTAACTTGTTACAAATAATGCTGGATACATTGCGAACACAAAGCAAATCGATACACGAATTACCCAACGCGGTGCTCTGTTTTCTTGGGCTTTTTACATTCTTCATCACTTGCTCTTGCCTCTCGTTTTGATTTTCTCCACTTTTGCTTGCGTTCATTCTGCAAATTCCGCGGCTTTGTCGAATATATTAACCCGTTCACACGAAAACAATTTAAAAAATCTTAGTTCAAATTACTGCGATGTGTTCTTTATATATTTGAATAAATATCGGCGATGTCTTTAAAACGATACCACGCACAGTCGTGTTGCGCTCACGGTTGCCGAGATAGACTGAGTCAAACGCAGCGGCACATCCAGAAATATTGAATCATCTTCACTGCGTACAGGGAGTGTCGCGCGCACGATGTATTGCGCAGTACGCGAATTGGACTCCAAGCTGTTTACGAATATGCAAACACGATTAGTGTGCGTCACGTATTTTTAACGCTCTAATGATTTCAAATGGGACCTATATTTGTCACAGGAGGTCGGCCGTAAGTCGCCCCATACTATCCGCGGAGTTAGACGTAGTGCTACGTCTAAACGTGCTGCTAATGTCACTATGTCCGTCTGTCAGTCTTTGGACACCATATCTCCGCAGCTATTAGTAAGATTTGAAATGTTCTTTTTAGCTTCGGGAAGCCGTGTGACCCATGATCCAGTTTGTGATACATTACTTTGCCCCTAGAGGTCATAATTGAAGATCTTACTCAATTCAAAATGCGTTTTATTCCATGTTGTTTAAAGATCCGATGGAACCGCTCCGGTGACGCAGTGGTCTAAGCGATGGTCTGTGATCATTCGTCCGAAAGAGGTCCGGGTTCGAATCCGGTTGAGACATGGATGTTGTGTTTGTCTTATGGCACTGACTCTCTCCTTTCCCTGGAACCGGTGGCCCTAAATTAGGCACGGGCGACTGCTTATAGCCCACTGAGTTGCTCACGGTGGTCGTTAAACCTCCAATCAAAATAAAAAAGTTCCGATGGAAGAAATTATTTTTATCTTCGAATTTCACTTATCATTAAGACTACTTTGCCTACAGTTTCAGTTCAAAAGAGTACGGTTTCCTTGTTAAAATGCACATTGCATATACTGATCTCTCCATGTCTATTCTTATTAAAGTCCGATTTGAAAAATTATCTTTACATCTGATACCATTCACTGCGGAAATTACCTGCATATATATTTTTGAATGTTTTATAATGCTGTTTTCATGTAAAGTGTCGTAAATGGACATTTCTGTTTGCAACTGTATTTCGACGTCTAAATATCAGATTGAAATATTCTTTATGAGCTGTATCATGCTTAGCTATGACGAAGATTGTGAACGTTATCCCCTTTAAAAAACCCATACTTTTCCCACTGGAGAAGGGGAGAGGGTGCACATCGTAGAGCCAAAACATTATGATCACCTGCATCATACAGGGTGATTCAAAAATCCCTGAACTCTGAATTTAAATACTTCTACCACGAATATAGTGATGTATAACTATTTTTACATACTGTTATATTGACACTCATACTTACAAGTCACGAAAACCACTTTACAATAGATGCTGGAATTGTCCACCATTCTGTTGAAGACACAAATTCACCCGACGTCCCATGTTGGCGGACGCTCTTTTCAGCGTGTTGGCTGGTATATCCCTCACGGCTGTAATGATGTTGCTTCGCAGGTCCTGTAGCGTCTTAGGGTTGCTGTGGTAAACTGTGTCTTTCAGATAGCCCCACAAATAAAAAGTCTGGTGAGCGAGGCGGCCAAAGTTATTTCAAGATTAATCGATCGTGGAAGAACTCACGGAGCTTCTCCATTGTGTCGTTTGATGTGTGGCACGTTGCTCCATCTTGTTGAAACCAATAGTAACGTTCGTGTTCTTCCAGCATCGCTACAAATTGATGGATAATGTCTGCATACACAGCGAAATTTACAGTTGTGTCGAAAAAAAAAATGGCCCTACAATTCGCCGTCTAGACATGGTACACCACACTCCAACTTTCTGACAGTGAAGTCCAACCTCATGCATTGCGTGTGGATTCTCTGCAGCCCATATGCGAGTGTTTTGGCTATTGACATATGCATTCGAATGAAACCATGCCTCGTCACTAAAAAAAGTGTTGTTAAGCTGGTTAGTCGCAGTGCTGCGCGTGAAATTCTTAAACCATTGGCAGTAGGCAATGCGCTTTTCCGAGTCCAAAGGACGTAGCTCTTGCACTACTCGATTTCTGTACGACCATAGCTTTAGACGTTTAGTAAGCCCTCTGGCAGGCTGAATACGGTGACCCTAACTCTTGAGACAGCCGCCGAAGTGACTTCCGGGCAGGGAAACGGGAATTTTCTCCAGAAACGTAACCGTCACCATGTACTGACGGCCGGTCTCTTTTAGGCTTCTCCTGAACACTGCCTGTCTCGCGAAATCGGTGCCATACACAGATGTTTTCCCTACTATAGGAGCATCAGGAAACTCCCTTTGAAAAAACTGGATGCAAAGTTGGTAGGATTTTTCCGCAAAATAAACTTCTAACAAAGCTAATCTCTGTTCTTGCGTGAGGCTCATGGCTGACTGAACGTTACTGCTTAAGCGTAGTGCCAGGTACTGCTATCATGTGGCGCAGCTCGTTCCCCAACGTCACACACACAACAGCCACAAGCAGCAATACTCGGATATCTTTTATGGTTTACAGCAAATACGTTTTAAAATATATTCGGGGACTTTTGCATCACCCTGTATAATGTTGGTCCTCCACGTGCCGCCAAAACAGCTCTTACCCGGCGAGGCATAGACGCTAAAAGATTTCTAAAGGTGTGGCATTTGGTACCAGCAGATCCTTTAATGCTTGTAATTTACGTGGTTGACCCGCGCAGATCAGATTTGCTGTTCCAACACAAACCGCAGATGTTTGATTGGATTCACGTCTAGGGAATTTGGTGGCCAGCGCAATACCAGGAAGTCTTCAGAGGCGTAACCACCACCCCCGCAGCCCCCGAAGCTGCAGGGGGGAGCAGGTAACGAAGATGCGCACTGCAGTTGTCAGTTATGAAAAATTCGAACACGCACAATAATTAACCCAAAGATTCATATTTTGCTTTAAGATATACAGTATATAACTTTGCCTAAATAAATGCTTACTTTCACTTTTAAAGCACTTAATGCCCTACAAATGAAAGCGTTCGGCTCTTTAACTTCGGGTTATAATACGATTGCACTGCAATGGGCTGTAAATAATACGATCGCTCTCCAATCGCCCTCTCTCTGCTCTGCTGAGGAAAAGCGCTAGACCACAGTGGGATTTCCCAGGAGGTTTCGGAAAAACAGTCAGTTAGCTAAGATTACGTGCACGACAGGCGTCAACATTAATTCACAGCAGCCACAGATCTGCTGTGTATAAGAGGGTGATTTCTTCAAGTGATTTATTTTAGTTTTGGACAAAGCAACTACACGTATTGTCAAATCTATTACTTAAAAAGTTAAAACTACAGGGTTCTAGGTACCACCATTACTTTTTCAGACACTTTCCTTAACTTCCTCCCCATCCCCACCACCAACCACCACACGCACACACACCGCGAAAAATGCATCCTTCCTCGTGTTCGTAATCTTGTGAAAATTGCTGTGCTTAGGGGTGCTGCAGTAAATCTTGGTGGCGCAGTGGTCTAAGCAATGGCCTCTGATCATTCGTCCGAAAGGGGTCGGGGTTAGAATCCCGGTGAGGCATGGATGTTGTGTTTGTCTTACGGCACTGCCTCTCTCCCTTCCCTGGAGCCAGTGACCTTAAATTAGGGACGGGTGACTGCTTATAGCCCATTGAGTTGCTCATGGTGGTCGTTAAACCTCCAATCAAAATCAATAAGTAAATCTTGCTGAGTGGTGAGGTGGGGGTGGGGTCCTCACGTTGTGTTAGTTACGCTACTGGAAGTCTTCCTCATGTTCCTCGAACAATCCGGGCTGTGTAGCACGGCGCGTTATCCTTCTCAAATAAAGCACTACTAGAGGGGAATACCATTGCCATGAAAGAAAGTACCTGGTGAGCGATGATGTTTAGGTAAGCTGTAAATGTCATAGTTGAATGACTTATCTCAGGGTTTATGAATGACTTCTGACGTGCACATGAATGAATTATCTCAGGGAATGCCAGAAGAACATTGCCCATATTGAGAATTCTACAGCGAATTTTTCTTTAATAGAATAATATTTTTATTCATTTATCTATTCTGGGATGAGTAATCTTAACCGGACCTAAGATAAAAGTTACTTTTTCCACACTATCTTCGTCGGATACTCGTGAATACAAAGAACAGTTAGAATCCATTTTCCTCTTTAGATAGCATATACGCTAATACATTTTGTTTTTTTGTTTTTATGGAAGAGGAAGGGGGGTTAAACACCACAGTGAGCAACTCTAAGGACTAAAAGTACACTGCTGGCCAACCAATATGCAAGAAGGACACGAGGACACGAGGACAGCAAGAAGGACACGAGATAACAAAGCCAGATTTACTGGACACATAACAACAGATACAAAGATGAAACGATTGACCTTACAGGCCCGTGCGATTTACGGAACACGCAGATATCATTAGTTTGTGTGGCCCCCCATGGCTGGCAATAACGGCCGCTACACGCCGCGGCATCGAACGAAAGAGGCTTTGGATGTGGGCTTGGGTATGTCGGTCCAAGCTACTTCCCCACGTTGCCACAGTTAATCAGGCGTAGCCGCGGGTTGTGCTTGCCAGGCCACTCGTTTGCCGATCAGCCACCAGACATGTTCAATGGGCGACATATCGGGAGAACAGGCGGGCCACGGCAGCAGTGACACCTGGTGAGCCGTGAAGAATTGTTGCAGGATACGTGCCACGTGCGGGCGCGCATTGTCCTGTTGAAACGTGGCCGCCGGCAGGTCCTGCAGGTAAGGGAGGACTACAGGCTCCATAACGTCGGAGATGGTGCGGTAGCTGTTGAGTGCACCGGCGATGCGTACCAGAAGGGTGCGGGTGTCATATCCAATTGCGCCCCAAACCATAACGCCAGGCGACGGACCGGTATGATGATGCATAATGCAGGCGTCATACAGTCTCTCGCCGCGGTGCCGCCACACGCGGATCCGACCATCGTGGTGTTGCAGGCAGAAGCGGGATTCGTCGGAGAAGACAATGTCGTGCCATTCCGTAGTCCAGGTGCGGCGTTCAACGGCCCACTGCGACCGCACTCGCCAGTGGTGTAACTTCAAAGGTAATCGGAGCAATGGGCGCCGTGCGACAAGTCCCCGCTCCTGCAGACGCAGTCGAAAGGTACATGCTGACACAGGTTGTTGCGCAACACAGGCTAATTCCTGCGCTAACGTTCATGATGTGGCGGTTCGAGCCGTCAATGCCCACAGCACAACATGCCGATCCTCTCGTTCGGTGGTGTGCCGCGGCTGCGGCAATCACTCACGTCGGTCCGTCCGTCCCTCCTGCACCCACCGAATCCATACTTGCCTCACTGTGGCTGGATGTCGTCCCACACGGGCGCCGATGTCTCGGTACGATAAACTGCTGTCGCGATAAACCACTATTCGTCCTCAGTCGAACTCCGAAACGTGCTGGAATGACTGCCGTATTCTGCGACGAGGCATCAGGAAGCTTCCCGCGCACAGGTCCGGCAGCACAACACACTTCCACTTCTTACACCCCGCCTTCTGTGCACCCTTCTTTTAGTGCTTCTCGGTGGCGTGCCGGGCGCACATGATTTGCATATGCCCTGAAATGCTAATCGTTTGCATGTCCTCTCGCGGGTGACGCATGCTGCGAATTTCAGGCCAATCGGATGCTTCCTTCTTGGTGTTGCATTTTGGGTGGCCAGCAGTGTATAGTTGTCCGGCACTAACTTAGGAACATTGGTTGCATGAAAAAGAATGAGTCAGTGCTGTATAATAATCACACCACCCATGCCTCATCCGGGGCTCGAACTGAGGCCCACTCGTAAAAACGGACAAAAGCCATTGCATAGATCGCTATGCCACCATGGGCAGTCAGCAGAGTAAGTTTTCGCTCTAAATTAGCTCATACAAATTGTGTCATCTTCGTTATTCTCGCCCTACTAAATGAAATAATGCGCGAGAAATGATTGAAACTCCACTTCTTTATCAAGTAAATTTGAAATTCACGAGGTGTATGTGAATATTTATGAAAGCGTAACATATCTCACAGCAATAATTAATAATATAAACACCCAGATCCATCTCTCTGGTAGGCATGACGTCACACCAAATTCTGCATTGTTGCGTCATCACTTATCGATCAATTCATGTGTGCTCTCGCGATGTCAAGATGAGTGCCTGCTATATAATAGCACGAGATCATTTTCAGATGTCAAGGTGATCGCGTGCTAATATAAATATTGGATTACTAATGACTCGAGTTCTGTTTTTCCTATCTACAAAATTCGAATTGAATTTTTAATATCACAGCAAGTTGAGTTTCCACGCGATCACATTGAGATGTCAATGTTATAGTATGTGTGCTAATTCAAAAACACTGTATTATCAATGACTCCAGTTCTGTTTACCCGAATGGAAATCTTAATATCACGGCAAGTTCAGTTTGCATATTGATTTAATTTAGTACAGTTCGAATATTAATTTGTAAGCTTTAATTATTTTTTACTTTTTAATTTAACTAATTTTCCGAGTTTAGTGATGATTATATTATGCATTTTGCAAAATATCGATATATCTAAACGCTCGAACCAACAATAAAAACTGAAATCTTGCGATGTCGAAGTGAGTAAAATTGCATCTAAAAGCAGATGTCGCCCAATAGCACATTGTCGAGAATTTACACTTCCGATTTGCAATACCAGATGTCGCATTATTTTGTAGAAAAAGCTTCGGTGTGAAGTTTCAAACTAACCATCGAATAGGACAGTCTAAAACAAGCCGTGAAGGGAATAATAACAAGTGTGCAGGAGAAAAAGTAATTTAACGCGAAAAATCAAGTAAAAGTTATTAAGTTTACACGAAAAGAACTTCCCAAGTTTAGTGCTGATTACATACACTGGCGTGCAAAAATTAAGGACGAGACGGTTTTTCGAATGTAACGTCGTGCAGAAGTGCTCCACATCGACTCAAATCATACCATAAGATCCCCAACATGTAAAAATATGGGACAAGTGAGCAAAACCGTCCAAACAAGAAATCCAATGGATACAAAGGCGCTTTATTGAAAAGGTAGCTTCGAGCACAACTGGACAGAAGACAGAAACGTCAATGTGACAGGCGGCTGCCAAGAAAAATCCTGTCTTTAGTAGGGGATATGATCACCCCTGACTGCGTTACAGGATTTACAACGTCTGTCCATGCTGAGGACGAGGTTGTCAAGGAGCTGTTGAGGCATCGCGGCCCATTCCTCTTGTAGCGCCAATCGCAGCTGCGGAACCGTTGCTGGCGGCTGGTGACGTGCTGCCAAGCGTCTCCCAAGAAGGCCCCACACGTGTTCGATTGGATTTAAATCCCGGGACCTTGCGGGCCAATCAATGCGTTGAATATCTTCAATCTCCAACAGCTATGCGACAGCCACTGTACGATGAGGCGTAGCGTTGTCGTCCATGAAGAGGAACTCAGGACCCACAGCACCTCTAAACAGACGCACGTGAGGCAGGAGAACCTCGGTACAATAGCGTACACCAGTGACTGAACCTCCTTGGAAGATGTGGAAGTCAGTACGGCTACCAAATATGATACCGCCCCAAACGAGAACTCCGCCACCTCCAAACCGGTCGCTTTCGAAGATGTTGGAGGTGTGATTGCGTGTTCCCTGCTCTCTCCAGATGTGTATACGTCCAGAATCGCTCGTCAGACTAAATCGGCTCTCATCCGTAAAGAGAACTCGACCCCATTGCTGATGTATCCACTTCTTGTGTTCCTGGCACCACAGAAACCGCCGTCTCCGATGAGCAGGTGTTAATGGCACGCACAGTACTGGTCGTCGTGCAAATAGATAACCTTTGTGCAGCCTTCTGGCCACGGTAAAACGCGATAATGGACGTCCAGTTGTCTGTTGCATGTGTCTTGCGATTTTTCCCGCTGTCTACCGTCTGTCTCTTCTCGCCTGTAGAAAAATATACGGGTTGTCCGCCGCCGTGGTTGCTCGTGGACGACCACTGCTAAACTCTCGGACAGCTGTTCCTGTCGTTTGAAATGCTCTCCAAGCTCGTGAAACGATGCTGTGAGCGATCCCGAACTCCTCGGCCACACTAGTCACACTTCGACATTCTTCCAACTTCCCAATGACGCAACCTCGGGTAAAGTCATCCATATGTCGTCTACTGGATTGCCTGTTGGCCATATCACACGGTGGCAGCAACTGGACGTCGTTCAAACCGATGTACACCGTGCAATAGCTTTCACCGAATTGCTGAGCGTACACCGCCCGTGTACTTTATACCCTTCCGACATTCCTCCACCCCCCCTACGTCATGATGCATATATGCGCATGCCCTACCGTACTGGACCCGAGTCTATCTCCTGAGTGGTCTTTTGGTCCGTTTTGCCTGCTCGTTCCGCTGTTATGCTTTTCTCCTCTTCGTCCTTAATTTTTGCACACCAGTGTATTACACATTTTGCAAAATACAGATCTATCGAAACACTCTAAGCTACAATTGTTAAACACCAACAAATATTTTACAGAGAATGTTATTTATCTCGAGGTCTTCTGGAAAGCGGAAATAAATAGCATATGATTATTAGTTCAAACATGAATGAGTTCTTACTATATAAGTTTTCTCTATATTTCCTCACAGAAATCCGACGTCTATTTGATTTGTTTTCAGTCTGGTTCAATTAAAAATTTCACATAAGACGGGCAACATCCCCTATAAATTAATATTTATTTAAAGCTTAAAAACGACCGTCTTAGGACGGACTATACGGTAGTAATTTAATAAGGTGCCCCTTTAGAATAGGCAGAAACAATGGTAAAAAGCGAAGTCTTCGTATTACCTGTTCAGGATAGGCCCGGCTCCGTCATGGGTCTTGGGCGGCCATTTTTTTGAAAGTTTCAAATAAAATATATACAAAGATGTATAAAAACATGTTAACATGTGGAAAAAAATATCAATTTTGTGAGAAAATCGATTGGCTTTTAATTTGTGTGGGTGTTACACTCATGGGTTATATCCTTATGACAACCCCTGTCTCCACAAATGGACATGCACGTTAGTGTTAGTGAACATAGTGACGTCACTGAGCAGAGCGTACCAAATCTCCGGCATAAAACCTGTGCAATGTGGAATAGTATGGACTTAAGGAAGTTTGAACTTTCTCTCTCTCTCTCATCCTCTCTCTCTCTCTCTCTCTCTCTCTCTCTCTCTCTCTCTCTCTCTCTCTCTCTCTCTCTCTCTCTCTCTCTCTCTGTCTGTCAATAATTTTCGGCGCGAGACAGCATCTCATCAACCGCAGGCATTGTTGAGTGTTCGAGGGCCGCCGCCGTAACGAAGAATGTGGCGGAAATAATTCAAAGAGTGAGACACATCCACCCAACGAGGTAAAAAAGGGAAGACCGCTACTGGTTGATAATCGAAGTAAACACCGGTTGGTACATGCTGTCCGGAGCAACAGACGGCTCACAATTCCTCACTTAAAGGCAGTCTCCAACTAAGGAGTACAGCGGAACGTTTTCCAGCGTTTAGTCTAGTGTGAATAGTCCCAAGGTGTAAGTAGCCCGTTCGTGCTCTTAACCTTGTTGACCAACCTTCATCGGCAATTTTGCCTGTAGTGTGCCCTGAAGCACCGTTACATTGGACGATTCAAAAAAGCCGCTTGGTCTGATAAGCCAAGGAAGCTTTATGAATCGTTCACTCATCAGACCGGACACTTCCAGCCGATGGAAGTGTCCACATCCCCATTCTCTTAGATCTTCCACATTGAAGATCCTGACAAGGGAGACTCCCCGGACGCCTCTCCCAGTTCTTCCTGTTCTAAAGAAATTGGGTACTTTGATTTCAGCTTGCTTAATTGCGTTTCCCCTTCTCCCATCTGTGATGCATTGTATGGGCATCTTCTCCCCTTCTGCTGGTGCAGGGGCCCTTGTCCTCACTCCCTAACTTCTATTACTTGCTCATGATATATCTGTTCACGAGTTTCGCAGAGTGCTTGCTATTATCTTTATTCTTGGAATAGGTAATCGAGCGCGTCCTTATTCTTCCCTTACAACCGTTCCCAGACGAAGAGCCAACGGTACTATACACAGTCGTATCAGAATAACATGACCGCTTACCTAATAATGGGAATAACCACCCTTGGCCCGAATGACAGCGGCGAGGAGGCGCGACATGGATACAATGAGACACCTGGGCGAAACACTGTCATTGTGAAAAATGGCGTCTGCACAACAGAAAGCGTTTTGTGTCTTGGAATTTGCGAAGTGTAAATCAGTAGTTACTGTGCAGCGAGCTTCCGGACCTGACCTCTTGGGACTTTTTATTATAGGGGTATGTTAAGGATAATATGTTGTGCCACCACTGCCGACAACGCTATCGATTAACTCAAAGTTCGCATCTCTGCAGTTGTTGACAATAGTCATGCTTGATCACGTATGGCAGGAATTTGATTATCCCCTCGACGTAGTTCGTGTGACCAACGGAAGTCACGCAGAACATTTGCAAGGTATGAAATCAAAATTTGGACAGTTCCTTCTTTATCCTATGTACATTTAATCTCTGTATATTTAGAAACACATGAAATACAATCATTTCAAATCGGATTAATCATTTTGAATTACCTAGTACATATATACAATATTATGTATATTATACACTGAGTGGCCACTTTATTATGACCACCTGACAGTTTTAAGCAAATGAGCTATGGCTGCACGCTGCTGCCGCCAGAGGGCGAGGCTAGTATAAAAAGGGAAAGTTTAGTGCTTGCAACAGTAGAGCCGCGGATGGCTTAGTGGTTAGCGATTCAGACTATCGATGCAAGGTTCTCAGGTTCGAACCTGGGCTGATCTTTCAGAGATGGAGTGATTTACTAACATTCGTGGAGTATCCGCCATGCATCGAACGAGCACGTTAAGTGACGGCTCCCAGGCTGGACCCACTGGTTAAATGGGTATCCTTTCCTATGCCCTCACCCCTGACATTTTCTCACCCCTCTGTGTGCAACATCGTACTTGTACGGTGGCGCCATCTACTGTACTCTAATCTCACTACAAACTGTTCTGTCAAAGTCACTAGACTTGCTCTCATTCCTTCCGTTTCTGTGTCCTGCCCAAAAGGCGATCTCGCTGTAGGTGGCTGGGACCTAAACTCTACTCACTATGGACGGAAGTCCTACAAGAAAATGACAAATACTAAGGCTTGCAACAGTAGTAGAAGTGATTTTTGGCTGACGAGATGGGTAAAAAATGGGATTTCACGGACTTTCAACGTGGGATGATTGTAGGAGCTCGGAGCCATGGAGCGAGTATCACCGACACCGCCGCATTTGTGAAATGTTCCAGAGAAGCTGTCGTTAAAGTGTTTAAAGACTGGACTGTCCAGCCAAAAAAACTGGGTCTCTACGTGCAACGTGTGGTCGTCATCGATTAGTGACTGCTCGGGCGGAACGGAGAGTGTCCAGACAGGTAAAAGACAACAGAAGGGCAATAGTGCAGCAAATTACAGACCATCTTAATCAAGGATCCCCTCAAATGATCTCTGCATGCACTGTTCGCCGTACACTGCATCGGATGGGATATGGCAGCCGAAGGCCTGTTCGAACACCTTTGCTGTCTGCAGTTAACAAGAGAAAACGTCTCCAGTTCGCACAGGAGCACAAGGGTTGGACAGTCGATAATTGGAAACAAGTTATGTGGTCCGATGAATTACGTTTTCAGTTGCACCATGCCGATGGCCGAGTGAGAATTTGGCGGAAACAGCACGAAAGCATGGACCCCAAATGCATTGCTACAACCCTTCAAGCTGGTAGAGGCAGCGTTATGGTTTGGGGAACGTTTTCTTGGCATGCTTTGGGCCCTTTAATCAACGTCTGACTGGCACATCATATCTAAACATCGTTGCGGACCAAGTGCATTCTGTCATGTGGATGGTTTATCCCAATGACGATGGCTACTTTCAACAAGATAATGCGTCCTGCCATAATGCTCGTATTGTACAGGATTGGTTCAAGAACATGCCGGTGAGTTTACTTTGCTTAGGTGGCCCTCACAATCTCCGGATCTCAACCCCATTGAGAATTTGTGGGATGAAGTTGAACGAGCCATCAGACAACTGGATCCACAACCCAGCAATCTCACACTCCTGGAAAGTGCGATTCATCAAGCATGGTCTCAGATTCCACAAACCACCTATCAACATCTCGTGGCGTCCATGCCACGAAGAATCGAAGCAGTATTAAAGGCAAAAGGTGGCCCAACGAAGTACTGAGGGGTAGTCATAATAAAGTGGCCACTTAGTGTATATACATATATATACACTATGTGCGTATACTATATATACATACACACACACACACACACACACACACACACACACACACACACACACACACACACACACACACACATATATATACATGTTTTTATATATATACAGGGTGTCCGAGAATTATTGGATACATTGCAAAATTATGTACAAAAAAAATTAAACTATGAGCATTGTCTGTTTTTCCATGTCACGAATTACCAACACGGTTTCTATATTTTTGTTTTGCAGAATTGTTATTCCCAGAATCCGATAGATGGCGCTAGGTGTGGTCTGATGAGGAATGTATGAGAAATGTGCAATCAGTAGTCATGTCATCCGTACAGCAGAAGGCGATGTGTGTGTTATGGCTTGCGGAATTAAAGTCTGTCATTAACGATAAAAGACGGTATCGTTTAGAGTATGGTTGTAATCTTCCGTCAACAAATTCAATTAAGGGGTGGATGAAACAGTTTAAAGAAAATGGCAATGTGAAACATCGTGGAGGAGCCGGCAAGCCTAGCGTCAGCGGTGAGACGGTTGACCAAATTAATGAAAGTTTCCGATGAAGCCCCAGGAAATCCGTTCGTAAAGCAAGCAGAGAACTGTGCGTTCCGAAATCGACAGTTCACGATATCTTGCCCAAGAAATTAAAGTTTCATTCTTATAAAATTCAAATAGTGCGAAAGATGCATGTAAATGATCACACTCTGCGATACGATTTCGCTGTGGATGTGCTGAATCGAGTGGAAAACGGCGAAAACTTTCTCAGTACTGTAATGTTTAGTGATGAATCCACATTTCATGTATCAGGTATTGTGAATCGTCACAACTGTAGAATATGGGGCAGTGAACCGCCTCATGCTGCTACTGAACTGGAACGTGATTCTCCAAAAGTTAATGTGTGGTGCGCCCTATCAAAAAGATAAGTGATTGGCCCATTCTTCTTCTGCGATAAAACTATAAATGGCGACATTTACTTGGATATGCTAGAAAAGTTCGCTATACTCCAGATGAAAAGATATGACAACGTCGTTTTCCAACAAGACGGCACGCCTCCGCATTGGTCAACGTGTGTACGTAAGTGCATAAATGAGCATTCCCCCAACAGATGGATTGGGCGTGGTGGTCCCATTTCGTGCCCTCCTCGCTCTCCTGATCTAACTCCATTGGATTATGTCATGTGGGGTTATGTGAAGGATCGTGTGTATCAGACGCCTTGTAGGCCTACTGATTTGCCGGAACTGAAGAAGCGTATCGCAGCTGCTATTAATTCCATAACTCCTTATATGTTTGCAATACATGGCTTGAAATCGAGTATCGCTTGGCCGTACTACGAGCAATCAAGCGATCTCACATAGAAATGAATTAACTTCTGTAGTTACATTGTACGTTAGTACAGTCAGTTCCATTCTATCTGTTTAATGCTTTGTTTTATATAATTTTGTAATGTGTTCAATAATTCTCGTACACCCTGTATATAAAAATATATATATACATATAAAAAAAAAATCGATGTACAGTACGCAGACGTCGCGTTGCCGATCGCCATTTCCGCAATTTGCGAAAAAAACCATCATTTTGGCGGCTGATAAAATGTTTTGACGAAAATATTGGCGATTACCTTTTTTA
The DNA here is from genome assembly GCA_039090855.1 of Macrothele yani. Classification (NCBI taxonomy): domain Eukaryota; kingdom Metazoa; phylum Arthropoda; class Arachnida; order Araneae; family Macrothelidae; genus Macrothele; species Macrothele yani. Next base: position 157,050,210 of record CM077011.1, read on the forward strand.
CGCTTTCCAACCGTAGGTTAAAGAAGCGTATATGCTCCAGCTTTGTCCGTCCGTCTGTCCGTCTGTCGGCACGATAACTTGCGTAAAAATGGTTCGATTTCGATGAAATTTTAGTATGTGGTAGGGGACCACTGGGGACGAACCCTATTGAAAATGGACGAAATGGGGTTAAAGGTCACGGCATAGGAGCGGGATCCATTCCATTGCCCTTATGCGTCATAACTTGCGTAAATGCGGTTCGATGTCGATGAAAGTTTAGCATTTTGTAGAGGACCACCTGGGGATGAACCCTATTGAAAATGGGTGAAGTGGAGTCAAAGGTCACGGCATAGGAGCGGGATCCATTCCATTGCCCTTGTGCGCCATAACTTGCGTAAATATGGTTCGATGTAGATGAAATTTTAGTATATTGCAGGGGATCACCTGGGAATGAACCGTATTGAAAATGGATGAAGTGGGTTCAAAGGTAAAGACATAGGAGCGGAATGCATTCCATTGCCTTTATGCGTCATAACGTGCGTAAAAATGGTTCGATTTCGATGAAATTTTATTATGTGGTAGGGGACCACGTGGGGAAGATCTTATGACGTCACAATCTTACTCTTGAGATGTTGGCGCGCGGTCACGAAATCTGTCTCATTACGTCACGCATTGTGCGTGGATCCTATTAAAGTTTTATGACGTCACACTCTTGCGAGCAGATGGTCGCGATTCCAATCTGCCTCATTACATCACGCGTTGTGTGCGTATGTCCGTCCGCACGATAACACCCGTAAAATTGTTCGATTTCGATGAACTTTTAGTATGTGGAAGAGGATCACCTGGGAAAAACCCTATTGAAAGTGTACGAAATGGGGTCAAAGGTTAGGACATAGGAGCGGGATCCATTCCACTGCTCTTATGCGTCATAACTAACGTAAACAAGTTAGTAAAATCATGCAATGCATTGATTATGATACGCTTTCCAATATACTAGAAATCATTACTCAAGCTATTGCTCAAGTTATGAGCAAAATGGCTGTGGAATAAATCTCACCCCTGTGCCCTAACCTTTGATCCATTTGGATGATATTCAACAGAACTTGTTCAGTATATCCCCGAAATAACATGATAAAGTTTTGTCGCAATCGAAGCAATTTTACGTAAGTTATGATGCATAAGCGCTATGGAATAGATCCCGCTCCTGTGTCCTAACCTTTCATCCCATTTCGCCCATTTTCAATAGGATTCGTCCCCAGGAAGGTCCCTATAACATACTAACATTTCATCCAAATCGAAACATTTTTACGTAAATTATGACTCATAATGGCGATGGAAGTGATTCCGCTCCTATGTCCTGACCTTTGACCCCCATTTCGCCAATTTTCAATAGGGTTTGTCCCTGGGTGGTCTCCTACCACATACTAAAATTAAATCGAAATCGAACCTTTTTTACGTTAGTTATGACGCATAAGAGCAGTGGAATGGATCCCGCTCTTATGTCCTGACCTTTGACCCCATTTCGTTCACTTTCAATAGGGTTCCTTCTCAGGTATTTCCCTACCACATACTAAAATTTCATCGAAATCGAACGATTTTTACGCAAGTTATCGTGCGGACGAACATACGCACACGACACGTGACGTAATGAGGCAGATGGGAATTGGGACCATCTGCTAGCAAATTGTGACGTCATAAAACTTTAATAGGATCCACAAACAACGCGTGACGTAATGAGATAGACGGCATGACCGCGCGCCGACATCTAATGGGGCGACGCTATGACACCACACTACAAACTTGGTAATTCGGGGGGGGGTGTATTTAACCCACTAAACAAATTTTCTTAAAAGTCGAGATCAAGCTAAATCGATTTCTAGTACCAGAAAATGGTAGGTTAACGACTTTCATCAAAATCCTCAGATCCGTTTTCAAAATAAAATTTACATACATACAAGAATTGCTACTTTAAGGTGAACGTCAAGTAATTTTGCTTCCTGTACTTCGAATGGAAAAATTTCTGTACACATTTTCTTCCCAATTAATGCGTTCCCAAGGATGAAAATTTGAACATCGATTAACATATCTTCATTTCATAACTTGGAATACTTAATATTTTCTAAAACATAACCATAATTATGCAATCCAACATTTTTTTGTCTGCTGACGTCATGAAAATACAGGTCGCGCCATCTTTTTTCTGGACAATTAATGCGTTCACAAGGATGAAAATTTGAACGTCGATCAAAATAGCTTCATTTTATAACTTGGAATACTTAATATTTTCTAAAACATAACCATAATTATGCAATCCAACATTTGTTTGTCTACTGACGTCATCAAAGTACAGGTCGCGCTATCCTTTTTCTGGTTTCAACACCACCAAAGGAAAAGTTATTGATTTTTAATGTAATTATGGTTATGTTTTAGAAAATATTAACTATTCCAAGTTGTAATAAAGTTATTTTAATCGATGCTCAAATTTTCATCCTTGGGAACACATTAATTGTGAAGGAAATGCGTACAAAAGTTTATCCATTGGAAGTATAGGAAGCAAAATTACTTGACGTCCGCCTTAATAATATAGGGTAAGAGCGATGGAATGGATGGCATTCTTATGTCCTGACCTTTAACCCCATTTCGTCAACATTCAATAGGATTCGTCCCCAGGTGGTTTCCTACCACATACTGAAATTTCATCGAAATCGAACCATTTTTACGCACGTTATGACGCATAAGGGCAATGGAATGCATCCCGCTCTTATGTCCTAACCTTTGACCCCACTTCACCCATTTTGAATAAAATTCGTCCCCAGGCGGTCCCCTACCACATACTAAAATTTCATTGAAATCAAACCATATTTACGCAAGTTATGACGCATAAGGGCAATGGAATGATCCCGTTCCTACGTCGTGACCTTTGACCCCATTTTTCCCATTTTCAATAGGGTTCGTACCCGGTGGTCCCCACCACATACTAAAATTTCATCGAAATCGAACCGTTTTTACGCCAGTTATCGTGCGGACAGACGGACGGACGGACGGACAAAGCTGGAGCATATACGCTTCTTCAACCTACGGTTGGAAAGCGTAAAAAAGGTTCGATTTCGATTAAATTTTAATATGTGGTATGGGACCACTTGAGGACAAACCCTATTGAAAATGGGCGAAATGGGGTAAAAGGTCAGGACATAGGAGCGGAATCACTTTCATCGCCATTATGCGTCATAACGTACGTAAAAATTCTTCGACATGGAAGAAATGTTAGTATGTTGTAGGGGCCTGCCTGGGGACGAATCTTATTGAAAATGGGCGAAATGGGGTCAAAGGTTAGGACACAGGAGCGGAATCTATACCATAACCCTTATGCATAATAACTTACGTAAAAATGATTCCATTGCCACAAAACTTTATCGTGTTATTTCGGAGGTATACTGAACCGGTTTTGTTAAATATAATCGAAATAGGATCAAAGGTCAGGGCACAGGACCGAGATTTATTCCACAGCCATTATCTTCATAACTTGAGTAATGATTTCTGGTATGTTGGAAAGCGTATTATAATCAATGCATTGCATGATTTTACTAACTTGTTTAATGACGTCCAAGCAAAAACAATATTTAATTTTTACTCGATTTGGTACTTGAAAAATGAAATTCAAATGTTAGTTCCCTTTTTTTGTTTACATTGCGTGTGAGTCGGAAAGCAATTGCATGAAAAAGAGTGGCGTCATCGCTGACATAAGACCCCTTTTCTTCTATGCTTTTGTCTGTCCAATATCTACATATCGCGTTGACCCAATTCTGTGGTCGACCTTCGTGTCTCATCTTCACTTCTCTTGAGCACTACAAGAAGTTTTAGTCTCGTGACGCCATCGATGACGTCATATGATTTTTTTCGCACTCCTTCCGGTAAAGTGGTCATTCCGATATTCAAATTCCGCCTGGATCGCTATTGAAGTTCTCTGCAAGCTTGATTGTATATCTCCATGGATAAGAAAAGAACAAAGGTTACCGGAAGCCGGTGCACGTTCTATAAAAGTTTTTTCTGCCGCAGATCTCCGATTCTCCTCCAATATTACAAGATTCTACATGCGGAATATCATCGACATCTACTTCAAGAACTGAAACGAATGATGAATGAACCAATCCACCGGCATTACAAACTTTTTGCGAAATACCGCGTGCTTCTACTTTTTCAGAAATTGACCATGTCGATAAATTACAAAATTCTTCGGAATTATTGTATGTTACACACGGCACAAGAATTAAGAACAAAGTTACTGAAAAGAGAGTAATGAATTCAAAAATGAAAATAAGTGTCCATATTTCTTTGTATTATTATTCAGGATCTATGACATAATATTTTGCTGCTTGATTGTACACAATCTATAACATCGTTTTTGTGTTATTGTAACACTTATGGTTTCTATATTTCCATTGGAGAGTAAAAACAAAAATTGGCGATTTCAGATTATACAGTATTTGGCGAAAAAGAATTTAATTTGGCGAATGGGTTGGCGAAAACTTTTAGAAAGCCAGCGCAACCCTTGAGTACGTATACTACAGTCATTCGCAAAAGTTTAGGACCACCTATCAATTTATTGAAACTCAAGATTTTCGAAGAAACAACTAATTACTAGTCAGAGATATTTGAAAAAGTGACATAACAGATGAATACTTACATTCTTTAGAACACAAAACGACCGAAATCAGTACTTTGTGTGGCCACCTTTGTTTTTTTTATAACGGACAGAATACGATGTGACATACTCTCAATGAAGGATTTGCAGTAGTCACTTGAAATGTGTTTGAACCACACGCGTCAATCAGAGCTTGGGAATTTGATGGCTGTTTTTCTGCTACCATTTCTTTTAAAATGGTCCACACATTTTTATTGGGGTTAAAGTCGGGACTATTTCCCGGCTAGTCAAGCACAGTTATGTTTTTCCTCTGTAGGTAGTCCTTACTGTCTTTGATCTGTGGCATGGAGCACCATCATGCATAAAGACTGTGCATCTGGGCACTTGCATATGAGCTAACAGCTTCTCACTTAACATTTCCACATAAAAACGACAAGTCATGGTAGTGCCTGTCGGCAAAAAAGATGATGAAGCAGCACCGGATGATAACATAGCACCCCATATCATCTGACTAGGCGGATGTCTCACGTTGCTAACGGTGCATTTTTCATCAAACCTTTTGCCTTTTGGTCGTTGAACATGTGCTTCGCGTGATTCAAATTGACGCACAGTTGATTCATCGGAAAAAACAACTTAGGCTCCAATTTTCAGTAGTCCACGATTGATGACTCTTCGCAAACTGGAGTCTCTTCTTTTCATGACAGAAGTTAGTCTAGGTTTATGTGTAGGTTTATAAGACTTCAATCCATAATCTTTGCTTAGACGTTGGGAAACAGTGCTGATACTAATATCAGACCCTTTTGAATGTAAAAAGGCCTTGATTTTCTAGCACGAACTCCTCGGAGAACGCATAACTATTCGCATTACGGTATTGTCATCACGTGGGGATGTTTTCCTTGGACGTCCACTTCTCTTTCGGTTGCTAAATTCACCTGTATCTCGATATTTCATGATCTTAGTATGAATAGCAGTCTTGCTCACATTCATTTTTCTGCTTATGTCACGTTCGCAGTACCCTTCGTGATATAAAGTCGGTATTTGTGCGCTCTGAGTAACACTTAATAACGCGTTTTTGCGCATTTTTCGCTGTAGAAATTATGTATAAAACCGCTTAGCATGAAAACCAGACGCAAACTGACGCTCCCACGCTTTCCCCAACTCTATCAACAAGATGATGCAAAACCGGCAGGAAGTTGAGTAATAGAGACAGTAGCTGACGCAATCGGCAGAAATCTTCTAATACCAACAGGTGGCCTTAAACTTTTGCAAATGACTGTATATATATCATCATCATCATCATCATTGTCAACCATTATCAATCCACTGCTGGACGAAGGTCTCCCCAAGTTTCCTCCACAACAGTCTGTCTTGTGCCAGTCTCCTCCATGTCACTCCCGCATACTTTCGAATTTCATCCACCCATCTTCCATGTGGTCTTCTTCTGGGTCTTTTCCTCTCCCTTGGAATCCAATCTAAAATTTCGGCTGTCCATCGATGGTCTGTTCTTCTGGCAGTATGTCCAGCCCATTGCCATTTCAGGGATTTAACTCTGATCATGATGTCTTCCACTCTTGTCAGTTTTCGGATCCACGTGTTCCTCTTCTTATCTCTCCTGGTTACACCAAGCATGCACCTCTCCATGCTACTTTGAGTTGTCTGCAGCCTTTGTATGTCTCTTTTAGCTAAGGTCCACGTCTCTGCACCATACGTAAGCACTGGAAGGATGCATTGATCAAACACTTTTCTTTTAAGACATAATGGCATATTGCTCTTGAAAATTATGCTGTTTCTTCCAAAAGCTCTCCAGGCAAGTTTTGTACGCCGATTAATTTCTTCACCAATGTGACCCTCACTTGATATCTGCTGTCCAAGATAAACGTACGTGTCTGTTATCTCCAGCTTTTCTCCATCAATCGATAAATCTTCATTTCTTGTAAAAGCATTGAACATCACTTTTGTCTTCTGAAAGTTCATTTTTAATCCCACTTCTTTACTCTTGTCAGCAAGTTCTTGCATCATACTCTGTAGCTCTGATGGGGTAGTTGCAAAAATGACTATGTCATCAGCAAAACGAAGGTGGGTTAGATAATCTCCATTAATCTTTATGCCTTTGTTTTCCCAGTTCAGTGATTGAAAGACATTTTCCAATGTGGCATTAAAGAGCTTCGGAGATATGGTGTCCCCTAGTCTCACTCCTTTTCCAATTTTTATGTGTGTTGTATTTTCAAATAGCAGAATCTTTGCACTTGCATTTTCATAGATGTTATTAATAATATTAATGTATGCATCTTCAATACCGCAGGTTTTCAGAGCCATTGCAACTGCTGATGGTTTCACCGAATCAAAGGCTTTTTCATAATCGATAAAGCCATGCACAATGGAAGTTCATATTCCCTCGCTCTTTCAATTAGTTCTCTCATCACGTGGATATGATCTATTGTGCTGTAGCCACTCCTGAATCCAGCTTGTTCTCTCGGTTGAGCCATGTCCAGTGTTACCTTCAAGCGGTGTGAAAGAACTTTAGTGAAGATTTTATAAACTACTGATAGGAGGCTGATAGGTCTGTAGTTTCCGAGATCCTCAATGTCACCTTTCTTATGTAGCAGGATCATTGTAGCGGTGTTCCAATCCTCAGGAATCTTTCCTTCATTAAGGCATCGAGTGAAAATTTGGGCGAGTACTGTTTCGATTTCTCCACTTGCTTCTTGTATGATGTCTACAGTAATTCCATCTTCTCCTGGAGCTTTTCCTCGCTTCATGTTCTTGATTGCATGTGCAACTTCTGCTGGAAGGACTGGAGGAACTCTGGTACTGGTATCTTTCATGATGTCTGGAGTGCATATATCATCCCTTTCGTATAATTTGGAGTAGAAATCTTTCACTCTTGTCAAAATTTCGCCTCTATTTCTTGTTACAGAACCATCTTCTTTTCTCAGTGCCATAATCTGTTTTCTTCCCTTACTGAGATGTCCCTTTGCTATCTTTAGGCTTTGGTTGTTTTCAATTGCTTTCCTCACTAGTTCACAGTTGAATTTCCTTACGTCTTCAGTGATACTTTTTCTTACTGTCTTGCATAGCTCTATATATTCCACTTTGGAAGTCACATCTTCTTTAGTTGTCCTCATCTCTCTTCTTTTTGCATCAACATTTTGGTTTTTCCTGATAATTTGTTCACATGCAACTTGTTCTTAGACCCAGCTAATTTTGTTGCTGTTTCCATAAGAGCTTTGGTTACTTTTCTGTTAACTTCAGAGATGTCCACTTCTTCCGATGTTAGGCCTTCTAAAGCACAGAACCTGTTCTTCAGTTCTAACTTGAAGGTATTATGGTGTTTTTTAAGGTTGGTTATGTCAATAGATTTTGTTTGTCTTATGAGCTTGCCACGCTCAAGTTTAGTGTTGAGTTGCATCTTACATCTCACCAATCTATGGTCACTACCTGTGTTGAACTTGTTTAGCACACTGCAGTCTTCTATGACGAATTTTTGTTACACATAATAAAATCAATTTCACTTGTCGTCCCATTTGGATGTCTCCATGTCCATTTCCTGTGTGGCTTTTTCTTGAAGAAGGAGTTCAAGATGAAAAACCCTTCTGCCTCTGCAAACTCAACGAGAGTATTTCCACGCTGGTTTCTGTTGCCATGACCGAATTTACCTACCGAAGTTTCATTCTGTTGCCGTTGCCCTATTTTTGCATTGAAATCTCCCATAATTATTTTCAAGTGCTGCTTACCTTTATTATTTAGACGACAAATTTCCTCATAAAATTCTTCAATTTCTTCTTCAGGATGACTTGTGGTGGGTGCATAAGTTTGAATAATCTGAGCCTGGTATCTTTTCGAGAGTTGGATAACAAGTCGTGCAGCTCTGTCAGAGGAACTTTCAACTTCTACAACTTTATCCTTCAGTTTCTTGTTTATTATAAATCCAACACCACTAGTTCTGCCAGTATCTGTCCCACGATAGTAGAAGAGATGTCCACTTTTCAGTTCGATGAGATCTTCTCCTTTTCTCCTTACCTCACTTAGCCCCACGATGTCCCACTTGATCCTTTGTAGTTCCTCTTCCAATTCAAGAAGCCTTGAATCAGAAGATAGGGAGCGTCCATTGTAAGTAGCCAAGGTCAGCATCAGATGGCAGCCTAGTCCGGTCCTCCGGGGATTCTTAGCACCCTCTGCCTTCATGTCGCACTGGCCGCTGCCTTGGCCAGGTACATTCCAGCTGCCGGAGACTGATGGCCAAGATTTAAGTTGTGGAATCATTTTGGAGGGGTTTGGCCATAACTCACCACGCTGGCCAAGCGGGTTGGTGAGTGTGGGATAGAATTTCCTCTAATCCCGATGGTATAGTTATACCGCTATGGGCGGTCGTCAGAGCCCCTTTAGTGGGAACAGGATGCACCACGAGAAGGCGGGGTTGACATTTGTCAAGGAGAGGCTGTGATGTTACGCATCACCTGACCTTACATCCCATATATATATATATATATATATATATATATATATGGGATGTAAGGTCAGGTGATGCGTAACATCACAGCCCATCACAGCCTCTAATTGACAAATGTCAACCCCGCCTTCTCGTGGTACATCCTGTTCCCACTGAAGGGGCTCTGACGACCGCCAATAGCGGTATAACTATACCATCGGGATTAGAGGAAATGCTATCCCACACTCACCAACCCGCTTGGCCAGCGTGGTGAGTTATGGCCAAACCCCTCCAAAATGACTCCACAACTTAAATCTTGGCCCTCAGTCTCCGGCAGCTGGAATGTACCTGGCCAAGGCAGCGGCCAGTGCGACATGAAGGCAGAGAGAATCCCCGGAGGACCGGACTAGGCTGCCATCTGATGCTGACCTTGCCTACGTATAACGGACGCTCCCTATCTTCTGATTCAAGGCTTCTTGAATTGGAAGAGGAACTACAAAGGATCAAGTGGGACATCGTGGGGCTAAGTGAGGTAAGGAGAAAAGGAGAAGATCTCATTGAACTGAAAAGTGGACATCTCTTCTACTATCGTGGGAAAGATACTGGCAGAACTAGTGGTGTTGGATTTATAATAAACAAGAAACTGAAGGATAAAGTTGTAGAAGTTGAAAGTTCCTCTGACAGAGCTGCACGACTCGTTATCCAACTCTCGAGAAGATACCAGGCTCAGATTATTCAAACTTATGCACCCACCACAAGTCATGCTGAAGAAGAAATTGAAGAATTTTATGAGGAAATTCGTGATCTAAATAATAAAGGTAAGCAGCACTTGAAGATAATTATGGGAGATTTCAATGCAAAAATAGGGCAACGGCAACAGAATGAAACTTCAGTAGGTAAATTCGGTCACGGCAACAGAAACCAGCGTGGAAATACTCTCGTAGAGTTTGCAGAGGCAGAAGGGTTTTTCATCTTGAACTCCTTTTTCAAGAAAAAGCCACACAGGAAATGGACATGGAGACATCCAAATGGGACGACAAGTGAAATTGATTTTATTATGTGTAACAAAAAATTCGTCATAGAAGACTGCAGTGTGCTAAACAAGTTCAACACAGGCAGTGACCATAGATTGGTGAGATGTAAGATGCACCTCAACACTAAACTCAAACGTAGCAAGCTCATAAGACAAACAAAATGTATTGACATAACCAACCTTAAAAAACACCATAATACCTTCAAATTGGAACTGAAGAACAGGTTCTCTGCTTTAGAAGGCCTAACATCGGAAGAAGTGGATATTTCTGAAGTTAACAGAAAAGTAACCAAAGCTCTTATGGAAACAGCAACAAAATTAGCTGGGTCTAAGAACAAATTGTATGTGAACAAATTATCAGGAAAACCAAAATGTTGATGCAAAAAAGAAGAGAGATGAGTACAACTAAAGAAGATGTGACTTCCAAAGTGGAATATATAGAGCTATGCAAGACAGTACGAAAAAGTATCACTGAAGACGTAAGGAAATTCAACTGTGAACTAGTAAGGAAAGCAATTGAAAACAGCCAAAGCCTAAAGATAGCAAAGGGACATCTCAGTAAGGGAAAAAAACAGATTATGGCACTGAGAAAAGAAGATGGTTCTGTAACAAGTAATAGAGGCGAAATTTTGACAAGAGTGAAAGATTTCTACTCCAAATTATATGAAAGGGATGATACATGTACTCCAGACAGCATGAAAGGTACCAGTACCAGAGTTCTTCCAGTCCTTCCAGCAGAAGTTGCACATGCAATCAAGAACATGAAGCGGGAAAAAGCTCCAGGAGAAGATGGAATTACTGTAGACATCATACAAGAAGCAAGTGGAGAAATCGAAACAGTACTCGCCCAAATTTTCACTCGATGCCTTAATGAAGGGAAAATTCCCGAGAATTGGAACAACGCTACAATGATCTTGCTACATAAAAAAGGTGACATTGAGGATCTCAGGAACTACAGACCTATCAGCCTCCTATCAGTGGTTTATAAAATCTTCACCAAAGTTCTTTCACACCGCTTGAAGGTGACACTGGACATGGCTCAACCGAGAGAACAAGCTGGATTCAGGAGTGGCTACAGCACAATAGATCATATCCACGTACTGAGAGAACTAATTGAAAGAGCGAGGGAATATGAACTTCCATTGTGCATGGCTTTTACCGATAATGAAAAAGCCTTTGATTCGGTGAAACCATCAGCAGTTGCAATGGCTCTGAAATCCTGCGGTATTGAAGATGCATACATTAATATTATTAATAACATCTATGAAAATGCAAGTGCAAAGATTCGGCTGTTTGAAAATACAACACACATGAAAATTGGAAAAGGAGTGAGACAAGGTGACACCATATCTGCGAAGCTCTTGCCTCCCCCTCCCTCTCGTCAGGCCTGGTTAGAATTCGAAACAATGCCATCTGATGTCTGACAAATGGAAACGAGATAGTGGGCATTCTTCTTCCCTTTGAGGTCAGAGTGAAGGTCAAGAGAGCTACGATTTCGCCTGAAACTGCAATCGGAACCGAAAGTTGATTTTGCGCATTGTCAAGTTCGAAGAAAATTTGCGTCGGACCCTAATCTCTCCAAAGTAGATAAATTTATGTAAATTGGAGGTGTCCCAAAACCTTCTTTAGTCTCTTGCTTGCTTTTCGCATTGTTTTCATCAGAGTTTGATAGAAGAATTTTAATCGGAGTTTCACGAAACGTTATTGTGTGACAGAGTAATGGACGAAGCGGAATTTAGCGACTTTTTCGCTGGTGTTTTCCAGCATCATTGCTCGAAATTCTCTGTTGCTGATCAAGACATAAAATATGCTATCCGTCAGATGTATTTTGCGTACAGCAAAGAAGGACAACAATTGAGTGGTATCATGAGACCGGTGGATTACGACATCCCTGCAGCACGGTGTGGCTATTTGTTTAAGTATGCTGGTTTCCACGCCGCAATGGTCAATGACGTAATTTCCCATCCTTTGATGTCAAAAATAATTCAGGAAGCCATTCCTGGAGGAGATGAAACAATGAAAATTTGCTGCTTAGGTGGAGGCCCAGGAACTGATATCATTGGCCTGTGTAATGCATTGGCACAGAACGTCCAGAAATTTCATCTAACCACTATAGACTGCATGGCGAAATGGTCTTCTGCAATGGAAGACGTCTTGGAAGTAGCTGGCTCAGGGGACTACAGCTTTTTAAAGGGATATTTGTCAGGCATTGTGTCTAACACTTACATCTCCGACGACTTATCGCCTCCTGCGTGCATAACCAGGGGAGGCCCTGAAATCCGCGGATTTGCTAACTATGGTAAAATTTGTGTCTGCAGTGAAACAGCACCAAGCTCTACAGATATTAGAGGTACGTTTTCTGATCAAATGTACTTATTTCATAATTCTTGAATGTTTTTTTTTTTTTTTTAAATTGAGAACAATTTCGGAATTTGTTTCGACATAAATGCCAATAGCTTGTGATGTTGCTTCGTTCGTTCTTTCGTGGACTATCCACATATCAGGAAATGAAACGAGATGCCTCTCCCCGTTAGACGAGTGCTCAGAGGTGCTGGCTTCTGAGGGATTGTCCGAGGTGGATCCAAGTTCGATCCCCGGACAACGCATCGGTGGCGCACTTTCCCACGGCGCATTCGCTCTTCCTTCTCTTTAACCAGTGACTGGCGACCAGTTAGATGCTTACCGTGTTGCTAAATGTGGAAGATATGAAAAACTTTTGCTGTTAGGAAGAACCAAAAGAATCGTGGGTAGTCTTTTAGAAGACGGATGTGCTCGTTTTTATGAATTCCAAGTCACCCAGGGAGTCCATTTTGGCATATTGCTTCGTGTTACTTAAACATATCCGATAGCAGAAGTAACATTTCGCGTGTTGTTGTTTTTTATTCACATAAGTTCGTTAAAAATCTGTCAAGCAAGCTTAACAGGAGAGCTAACATTTAGTTTGTTTACTTCGTACAACTATCACAAAGCCGTGATCTAAATTCTGGCTCCTGACCATTCGTCAGAGGTTGGTCCGGGTTCGAATCCCGGTGAGGCATTGATATTGTGTTTGCCTTATGACACTGGATCTCTCCCTTCCCTGCTGAGCATGCTCAACATACGTTTAACGAAGTTACATGAATGAAAAACACGTCAAATGTTATTCCTCTATCGGGAATTTTTAAGTAGAAACACGAAGAATGCCAAAATGGGTACACTGGGTTGCTTTGAATTCGCAGAAACGAATACATAATCAATCACGTACTGTCAGCGGAGCATTTGTGAGTGTATAAGAGTGGTAATGACTCTTCCAGTAAGTTTATAAGACATTAGGGAGTCTCTCACCCCTAATGTTAAGCCGGCGCACAGGTAGGCGAGTGGTCTGAGGCGCTGGCTTCTGACTATTCGTCTACGATGAGCCCAGGTTAGAATCCCGGATGTAACAGCATTTTATCCGCCTGCCGACCATACTTTAAATCTTACGAAATCTGATTTTTGGTGGAATGCATCTCTTAATACGCCCTTAATTTTGAGCAAGAGTATTCATATAGGGTATAGGAAAAATCGGCCTCGCAGTTTAAATTCCTATACGTGTTTCAGGACTATGCGGCAATGATTCAAACAAGTAAAAAAATATCCCACCATCTCTGACAATTGTGGTTTATGAACTCCGTAAAGAGTTGGGGTTTTGATGCCAAAGATTATGATAAATAAGTTATTTATTTTGAATTTGAGAGATTTGTTTCGGACGTAAATCCAGGAGCCATTTTAAAAGGTACACCTGCCCCGTCGCGTAAATGGCTCACTCCAACACATATGTCGTCACATGTGCCTGACGTGTGGCATAAATTAGGCAGACCTGCTCGTAAAGCATCAGTTAGTCTCCGATTGAGAATAGGAATGGGCACAAAGGGTGATCTGAGTGACACTGGAATTGAAATTAGAGATGGCACCTGTCTTTCCGCTTCGAGCATCAATAAAACGGGATTTTGACGCATAACCGCAGCAAGGGTTTACCATGAATGGTGCGACACATAAAAACAATTAATACAATGGGCGATGCCGTTCCGGTGTCACAGTGGTCAGAGCGCTGACTTCTGCCCCTTCATCCAAGATGGGTGTAACGGTCCTCTCTCCGTTCTAGCTCTTTCTCAACATTAGCCACAATCAAGCTAGAGCCGTCACATAATTTTGTTGGTTCGTTCCCAAAAGAATCACTGCTTGACAAATTTATAGAATCCGGAACCTCTGAAATAATAACCAAAATACAGTTTATTCCGCTAAAACGATGTGACTTGGAACTTCTAGTACTGGTTAATGGAATGCTCCATTTGACTTGCTCTCCGTCCGTCCTATCGACACTAGATTCTAACTTCCTGTTTCCCGTAAACCGTCGCTGCAGCTATGCGACCCAAAATCAATCGCTTTCCGGAAAAACTTTTCCGACATCAAATCCAAGACCTGACCTTTGTCACCAAAGTCAAGGCCCCATCCCTCTCGCTTCCACTTCAAGAGTGAGTCCGCCCCTCTTACTGAAACTGGTTTCAGAGTTAATCTCCCGTGGAGTTACCTGCCACACCCTTACATTTGTGTTTCACTCACTAACTTGCCCTTGAGATAATCTCATCGCCACACAAGACAGGTACATGATCATACGTAGAGGATTTTAGGAAGGGAGTGTCTGACCTCAGGTCTTAAACAACCCTTAGAAATAAAAAGCTAGGAGATTTGGGTTAGAGTGCCCGATAGGAAAGTGACACGGAAGCGAAGCAGAAAGGGGGAGGAAGACGTCCCTATTTATTACCGGGGGCCAATACCCGGGGTCAGACGGCTTAACGTGCCCATCCGACGCACGGCGGATATTTAGTGGATCGAGCGTTCGTACCTGCTGGGATCGAACCTGAGGTCCTTTCCTCGGCAGTCACGAACGTTGCCCAGTAGGCCACCCGCGGCCTTTGACAGGTACAATCCATTTCAAATACTTATGTACTAAGGCGATTGGGTGGCTGATCACGTGTATCTGACAACAACAGCCTTAAAAGATGCTGATTTCTTCCGCTCAACCCGACAATGGCGCGAACAAAGGAATTCCACTTGGGAATGAACATATACATACATCTTTACAATATTTTTTGTGTCTTACAGCGCTCTCCCTTCCTTGGAACCGGTAGCCTCAAATTAGTGACGGGCGTCTGCTTATAGCTCATCGAGTTTCTCATGGTGGTCGTTAAACCCCGAAACAAACAAACAAACAAACAAACAAACAAAAAAAAACATACAGGTAGGCTCAATTCTGATTGAGCCGTCAGTTTGGAACGTAGGACTACGACTTGCAGGTTGGAGAGTTGAAATGAGCTAGCCGAGTATGGCTTCAAAGCTTTTATTTAATTTCTTATAACCAACACAGGTCAATGATATGAAAAGTATCCTACATAATTTTTACAAATAATGCTGGATACATTGCGAACACAAAGCAGATCGATACATGAGTTACCCAACGCAGTGGTGTAGCCAGAAATTTCTTAAGGGGGTAGGAGGTGTCCACGGGTTTGGTTAATTGGTGAAAGCCCCATATATCGCTTTAAATTCATACTAAATCTCCCCTCAAGGGGGGGGGTCTGGATCCGAGGACCACCCCCTTGGCTACGTCTATGGCCCAACGTGGTGCTCTGTCTTCTTGGGCTTCTTACATTCCTCATCTCTTGCCTCTTGTTTTGATTTTCTCCACTTTTGCTTGCGTTCATTCTTCGAATTCCGCGGCATTGTCGAAAATGTTAACCCGTTGACACGAAAGCAACTAAAAAAATTAGTTTAAACCACTGCGATATGTTCTTTATGCATTTGAATAAATCTCGTCGAGAGCTTCAAAACGATACTACGCACAGTCATTTCGCACTCACCGTTGTCCAGATAAACCACGATATTGTGTCAAAAGTGTTCAGATGTTCACAAGAAAACAATTTTTTAAATGTTGAATTCAAACCACTGCGAAATGTTCTTTGTATATTTGAATAGATCTCGTCGAGAGCTTTAAAACGATACCACGCACAGTCGTGTTGAGCTCACGGTTGCCGAGATAGACTGAGTCAAACGCGGCACACCCAGAAATATTGCATCATCTCCCCCGCGCACGTGGAGCATCGCGCGCACGATGTATTGCGCAGTACGCGAATTGGACTCCATGCTGTTTACGAATATGCTAACACGATTAGTGTGCGGCACGTATTTTTAACGCTATAATGATTTCAATTGGGACCTATTTTTGTCACAGGTGGTCAGCCGTAAGTCGCCGCATACTTTCCGCGTAGTTAGACGTAGTCCTACGTCAAAACCATATGCGATTTAAGAGAATGGCGACATAATCTGAGACGTGGTGCACTGGAATATGACCCTCAGCACACCTACAGTAGTGGCCAAAATTCGGGAAACCTTTTGAAAAACGTGTTTTTTTTAGATTTGATGGCTCATACCACCAATCTTTTGGAGTAATACCATAATATTATATATCAATGGAAAGATAATTTCATCAAAAATGTAATACAACAAAGTTTGTTCAATTATCTGTGTTCTATGAAATGTTATAGCCAAATAACCAGAAAAAGGAAGCACAACTTGCTTAGGTTGATATGAAGTAGTTTTCCTTCATTCGAATGTAGCCAATGAGCATGAGTGTTTAGAGAGCCAATCAGGTGTCATCTTGTTTTGGCAATGAGCCAATCAGGTCACAGTAGGATTCAGCTATATTGATGTCATGTATTGGAGCTGAGAGCAGGACATTTTCAGTGTGTTATGTGATTACTATCAAGATTTTTGTTTTTTTTTTTCATTTAGTGAGCTTGTAAATCGTAATAAAATTAAAGAAATGGCGCAAAGAGTTGACTGATCACCCAGAAAGCGATGTAAAATAGTACTAAGTGAACAAGGCTTCAGTTATGAAGGAATTAGAAGAAAAATTGGTGTAAACTTAACCAAAGGTTGCATTTCTAAATTTTTGAAGAGGTATAAGGAGACTCAGTCACTTTAAAACCAGACTGGTAAAGGCAGGAAAAGGTGCACAACAGCAAGTGATGATAGAAGAATTAAGGGACTGTGCCAAGGTGACAGGAGAAAATCATCTGGGTGTATACAAGATGAAATAACGCAATGCAATGTGAAGTTGAGTGCGCAAGGACTGTTCGGTGCAGACTGCAGGAATTTGGTCTAAACACTACAATTCCACGAAAAAAAAAGCCATTTTTATCTTTAAAAGTTTGAAAAGATTAAAATGGGCTAAAACGCATGTTAACTGGACAGCGAAACAATGGGACAGTGTTATTTGGTGTTATGAGACCAAAATCTCCCTGTTTGGTAGTGATGGCATAAAATACGTAAGGAGAAGATTTGCATCCTGATTGCATTATATGTACCGTGAAACACCCAGTTAGTGTTATGATCTGGGATTGTATGACATCAAAAGGTATGGGAAGAATTTGTGTGATTAATGGGAATATAAATGGCCAAAAATACATTAATGAAATACTTGAGCCCAAACTGAAGTGTTCCGCATGTGATATTTTCCAAGATAATGAAGCATTTCTATTTCAACAGGATTCAGCTCCATGTCATGTTGCTGCTGTGTACAAAAAGTGGTTTCAAGATAATCATATTCCACCGCTGGAATGGCCTGGGAATAGCCCACACCTTAACCCCATCGAAAATCTATGGAGCCGACTAAAAGAACTTGTTAGTCAGAAGCAACCCAGCAGTAAAATCCACTCAATAGAAGCGATAGTTCAATTTTTGTTTCCCATTATAACGGCTGCAGAATTAAAAAACTTGGTTCACTCCATGTGAAGGCGTTGCAAGGCCATAATTAACGCTGAAGAATTAACTGACATGGTGAGAATTTTTGTATATCTCATTTTCTCTGTTTCATTTTTCTTCTTTATAACTGCTGTTCTAATACAAAATCCTTCATAAAAGTTCCTGCATTACATTCTTGATGAAATTATCTTTCCATTGATATATAATATTATGAAATTACTCAAAAAAAGTGGTATTATGAGCCATCAAACCTCAAATACACTATTTCCAAAAAATTTCAACAATTTTGGCCACTACTGTATGTTGAATTCTGGGCACGTCTGCTAGCTGGCACGATTTTCGCCAAAGTCCATTTTTACACATCTGATCGACCATCTTTTTTTTGGGGGGGGGGGTTAGTAGGATCAATGGTTTTTTTTTTTACTAGGATCGTCCGCTACTGGAAGCTTTTGGTATGCCGAGCAGTTCACGGTTAGCCCTTGCTACGGATGTGCGACATAAGCTCGGTACGATGACCATCTGGGGCAACCCCAGTAGCATTGTCGTCTAAGCGCTGGCTTCTTGTCGTTTCTCCGAGGTGGGTCTGGGTTCGAATCCCGGCAGGAGCGTAGGCAGGATTTTGTCTTGTGGAGGAAGGTCCAACTATAATGAATATATCGCTTCTGCTACTGAATTATAATGAATTCAGCTTCTTCTAATGCTTTATAATGAATATAATGCTTCTGCTACTAGTTTCTTCTAGTAATGGTTGTTGTTTGTTAATTATATCATGAATACACTTTCCTGCTAGTAGTGTAGTAATAATAATGAACAAGCTTTTAACTGCTAGTAATGTTGTAGTAGTAATTAAGATGAATAAAGTCTTAATGCTGGTTGGTAATAATAATAATCACCTAATGAAATAAACCTAACAGCCAGACAGAGATCTGACAAAACTATGAACTGAGAAAAACGTACTTACAACAAATTCTTTATTAGTGAAACTTCTGGCTCTCACATAAACGAAGATCTCTTTATACAACAACAGCTTTCTGACACATAAACCACAGCTCACTCTACGCACATCAACAAAAAGCTCTCTCACATAAACAAACGCTCTCTCTATACAACAACAAACGCTCCCTCTCTCTACAACAACAAACGCTCTCCTCCACATAAACAAACGCTCTCTCTCTCTCTACAACAACAAACGCTCTCCTCCACATAAACAAACGCTCTCCTACGTATCGTTGAACGCGCCTATTTATACTGGCTACCACCACGTCATGACTTACACTCATTGCCAGATCTCATTCAGCGGGAGAAATAACATCTCGTTCAGTAAGAAGATAATTTACATAGTAAAATAAAATAACCAGAGATAGTAAAAATCAAAAGGAAAGTGAATCTAGAGTATACGTTACACAACATCTACTAGTTCAAAAGAAAAGCCGGAAATTATATATATTTGTGTCCAAAAGTTTAGCAACAGAATAACCAATGGCAGGCCCTTGCTTAAACGTTTCAGTGTTTACAGTATTAGTAAGGAACAGTTATACCGATACCTTTTTGGGTTGGATTCTTACATATACATTGATCATAATATGAAAAACAATTCGCTAGATTAAAATATTTTGATACTGCCTGAATTTGAAATCCTAGATAGAGCTGTTAAGCCAAAAGTATGACTTCTAATATAACATTAATACGCAGTAATTTAAAAATGGATCTTAAGAACTGTAAAATTAAGGATAATTACTTTTTTAATCATACCTGATTCCTATGATTGCAATTCGAATCTGAGTCTCCTGCTGTTCTCTGATAAATCAGCGATAACTTCATCTGCATTAAGGGATATATCTTTGTGTATACATACAGCATTGCTAAACCATTTAATCTGTCTTCAGAGGTAGTGCTACGCAAGTACGATTTTATTCTCCTTAGGGTTGAGAAAGACTGTTCCACAAAGCTTGTTGATACTGGTAAAACACATAAAATCTTCAACAGCTTAAATAAACTCCAATTAAACAGATCGGGTAGAGATACACCTTGACTAAATGACTAAACAATCGGACAAATCCGTTTAATAGACGTAATGCAGATACAAACTTAACAAAACGCAAGCTTTCACCAAACACGGTTGGCTTCCTCAGGCGAATGCTATAAAATATAAACAAAGAATTCCATTTAAATGCACAGAGTAATGTGTAAAACAATGGCACAGGTGGTATGTGATAGGCACGCGCTGTTAAAGTCATAGAGCAGATGCGAGTGGGTGATAATTAAGTAGGGCACGCCAGGCATGGGGAAACTCAATTGATGTTTCAGAGTTGCACACGTCATGCCTTGACAAATTTCTATGGCTTCTCGAAGAAGGGTCGCTCGGGCCGTTGTGCACGGAGCTACTTTCTTCATATTCGACCATAAAGGAACAGCTGATCGGGTGGCAACTTCACAGGCCAGAGCGGTGGTGAGTAGGCCTCTCTTGGCATCCCGCTTATGTTCTTGGAGCCTTATACTCAGTGATCTTTTTGTCATACCAACATAGTTTAGTTGAAGCTATAAGCAGGACCCGGACATAGTTTTTACCTTCACTGACAAGACAAGTCAGATTGCAGTGATGAACCGGATGGATTAAGAAGCCAAGATCTTCGAATTTATCACCCAATCGCAGACCACGCCAGTTCTCAAGAATCCTCTTAACCAGTGGGTGGCAAAAATAAAGATGGTTTCAAAACGCTGAGCTTCCTGACTCCATCAGAAAGGCAGCAAAGTTGCCTCCTGGTCCACAAATACCTCCTATCTTTGCACGCCTTAAACATCATAAACTGGGAAACCCTGTCAGATCAATTGTCTCCAGGAAATCGGCACCGTCATACCGCCTTGAGAAAGTGCTCGCCAAATTCTTAACTCCTTTTTTAACCCCTTCCGATACGGTACTACTATCATCGCAGGATTTTGTGGAGCGACTACGGGGATTAAACATTGCACCCACTGACTTGGAAGCTTTGATGTGGATGCCATGTACCCTTCGATCCCTGTCGTGGAAGCTACGAACATTTTAAAGCAGGCACTCACCAACTCTGCCCTTTTCACACTAAGTACTGTTTTGGAAATATCTAATGTCCTAGACTTTGTGACAGGCTCTAATTATTTCCAGTTTCGCGACAAAATCTACAAGCAAGAAAAAGGAGTCCCCATGGGTTCGGCACTCTCTACTGTCCTAGCGGAAGCGTTACTACGACCTCTCGAAGCTCGGATCATGACATCGACAGAACCAGTTCCACGTATATGGTTACGTTACGCGGACGATATTTTTTTCGTGTAGAACCAACGAAGGGAACAGCTCAACGAACTTTTAGATTCCATTAATCAACAACACCCTAATATGCATTTCACTATGGAACTGGAAAAGGAGGGTTACTTAACCTTCCTCGACGTATTAATCATGAAATTCCCTGCAGGCGATCTTAACGCCGAAGTGTATTATAATAAGACCCACGTTCCCAATGTAATAACTCCTACCTCGACACGTCCGCAGCAGAGAAAAATGGCCATCTTCAGGCACAGAGCGAAAAGAGCCTTTACGCATTCCTCGGACGATGCCTCTACCCTGGCCGAAGTAAAAGAACTGAGGGATTTGGCAAACTCTGCGGGATACCCGACCGATATGGTTGACCGCATTATAGCACGCACGCTGTCCAGAATCCTCGGCCCTCAAAACCAGCAGCCAACGCAGAAGTTACTCTACATTGGAAGCTGCCAATATATTCCAGGCTTTACCTATTTTTTGAAGAACAGCCTAAAGAGATTTGGTCTGGGTATAGGAAACCGAGCTCCTAGAACCATCGCAGCCCGTCTCACGGGCTACAAATGAAGCGGCGTTAACCTGAATGAGGCGGGGTATATACCATCCCTTTGCTCTACCCAGACGGAACAACCAAGAACTATGTTGGTATGACAAAAAGATCCCTGAGTATAAGGCTCCAAGAACATAAGCGGGATGCCAAGAGAGGCCTACTCACCACCGCTCTGGCCCGTGAAGTTGCCACCCGATCAGCTGTTCCTTTATGGTCGAATATGAAGAAAATAGCTCCGTGCACAACGGCCCGAGCGACCCTTCTTCGAGAAGCCATAGAAATATTGTCAAGGCATGACGTGTGCAACTCTGAAACATCAATTGAGCTTCCCCATGCCTGGCGTGCCCTACTTAATTCTCACCCACTCGCATCTGCTCTATGACTTTAACAGCGCGTGCCTATCACATACCACCTGTGCCCTTGTTTTACAAATTACTCTGTGCATTTAAATGGAATTCTTTGTTTATATTTTATAGCATTCGCCTGAGGAAGCCAACCGTGTTTAGCGAAAGCTTGCGTTTAGTTACGTTTGTATCTGCATTACGCCTATTAAACGGATTTGTCTGATTGTTTCTTCAACAGTTTATGTACATTAGGATGTATTGCATTGTTTCAAAACGTCAGTTGCATTGCGTAACTTCGCATTTTCTATAAGGCTACTTAAGCGTCTTATCCATCGCTGTATTTCGGCTTTCACAGTTTTGCTGTCATCGAGCTCACTTTAATAAAAATGCAGTGTTTTTCCTAAGTCGTTCTCGTTGATAGATAAAAAATTTGTGAAAAGACAGTTAACACTGAAAGCCTTTTTAACAGCGGTTTTATGCATTAGAAATCTTCAATCGATTTCTTGTACGAACGAATCTAAAAACAGCAAGAATACAGATATTCTGCAGCAATCTTCAGCAGAATCTGTTTCTAAGTTGAAACGATTCATTTTTCTGTTACATAAACGTGGTATTTTGATATCAAAATCTAGTAATTTCGATTTTTCAATTAATTCTTGAAATATTTTTTTTTAAAGTTGTAACAGGATTTTTTGTCATTGACTGTATTTCATATTTTAAATCTTCTGCATGATTTATAGCTTAAATAACAAGAACGCTAATGTTAAAATATACATCTTTTATCGCCAACGAAATCTGCATGGGTTTTTGATGCTGCTTCCCTGTCATTCCAGGAACTCATTTTTTCTAAAGCATTTGAGGCTGTCGGCTGAAGCTCCAAAAAATTGCTAACGGAATCATGTCTATCGACCCATCTTGTTGCGCATAAACGCTTTAGTTACTCCACTCTGAAATCTAGAAGTTTAATTTTCCTTTGTTTGTAAGAATGACTGACGTTTAGGGGTACTGGAACAATTCATAAAAGTTTTCTACTGTACCCATGGCATTGCGAATGCCTTGAACCTTACATGCCCCAGAAATGGCTAAATTTAAACTGTGTGAGATACAATGAAACAAGCATAGCAGTCGGGAATTTTTTTTCATGACTGCGCCATTAAATTTTCCTACCATTGCTTATGCGCCATCATTGATAGCCCTGACCCAGGAGGTACTTGGTTTCCACACTAAATTTATCCAATGTGGTTATTATTGTTTGAGCTAATTCTTTTCCTGTCGTATTACCACTCACTGGCACAAACAGAAAACTTTTTCGTTTATCTTTGCTGTTTCGTCGTTAACGTAGCAAAAGCTTAAAGAAAACTGTTCAGTTCCCCCAATGTCAGCAGTTCATCCGCTAAAATTGAGAAGCATTTTGATGCATTTACCATGTTGAAAACTTTTTTTTAAGCAATTTATTGCAACTTTCAGTTATCTCGTTCCGAATTGTATTACTTACATACTGAGAATTTTTACCGGTGTGTTCACGAATGGTCACAAAATCACGCGTGCCAGTCTCTTTCGCAGCCATTTTTAAGTCCGAATCGGAGAATTGACCTAAAATTTCCTTCATTGTCAGTAGGTTCTTGATCTAATTTGAAAGTTTCCAACTCACAGTGGCCCCGCAAAGCCAGCCCTTGTTTGCCGCACAAAAGTACTGTTTCAATAACAGGAGCAATGAGCTTACGATTTCTTTCACTTTGGCTTTTTCAGCAGCATTTAGCATATTATCAATGGGTTCACTTCTTTTCAAAACATCTTCCAGATCTTGGGTAGCCTTCAAACATTGCTTATGGTAATTCGTGGTTTGATGATAGTTATATATCTCCACAGCATGTTTCCAATTTTTAAACGGTTTCTTGCATAGCTGTCTTTTCCCCCGACAGCAGTCGCAGGAAAATCCAAGCTACTTTCTAGCACCCCAAATGTCTTGTAACGCGCTAAATCTCTCGTAATTTTTTACATTTTTACTTACTAGTAATGCAACGTCAGTTGGACTTGATTTTATTTTAGTTTTGGGGACTTCTCTAACATCAGATGATTCTAGTTCGGAGGCCTCTCGCACAGCAGCTGCTTCATTTGCAACCGATTCTGAGGGAATTTCCTCACTCCTAATTTTCTTCGAAAAATAATCATGTAAGGTACACAAACGTTTAGGCATCGCAAATGATGAAGTCAAAAGAAACAACCTAAAGGTTTGCAGAACCGAAGGCCACTGTGGGTCCGTACTGTAGGAACGCGAGCGCCTCGATCACGAAACCGGTTTTCCTCCCCTCCCTGTCTCTAAAACAATGAATTTGTCGTAACTCGCAAGCTGGTGTCATTTACACATTGCAGTTTCTTCCAGAATCAACTCGGGTTGCGTAAGGAAGTGGCCGAACAGGATTACACTAGCAGGCGCGTGTCGTGAAAAAGCAGCCGTCTGTTTGTGGAATGCTTTTGGTAATCGTTTGGAGTTTGTTTGTAATCATCATCTAGGCTCATTGGGGTGGTCTAGACCCCCAGAATCCCCCTTCCCTACGCCCCGGAATCCCGGTGAGGCCTGGATGTTGTGTTTGTCTTACGGCACTGGTTCTCTTTCTTCCGTGGAACCAGTGGCCCTATATTAGGAACGGCGATTTCCTACACAGGCCATTTAGTTGCTCAGGAGGTTTTTAAACCTCCAATAAAAAATTACCATCTGGGAGGTGATCGAACATACACACTTAGATCCAACCGTCAGGCAACGTTAAAAATCGCTTAGATCTCTCGTTTTGCCCATGCCGACTGTCTATTGAACGCTAGCTAATGCTCGACAAGCTCGTCGACCTGAATTGTACTGCACACATTGTTCAAGTGACGGCATATAAGTTGAAATGGTCCATTTATGTGACTAGGGTAGATGTACGCACTCAGAAGTCAGTTTATTATGTACATGTTCCGAATGATCTAATTCTTTATTATTTTACTTTCTTGAATAGGACGTGTTTGGAAGCCTGAAGCCAGGTGCGACGGTTCTGTTTATCGACAACGCTGCTGGAGGATTCCACGAAATGGTTAAAACGGCTGCCTCTGAGTACCGCTTGGGGGACAGATTTTGCTTACGTCATTGGCAATTTGAAAGTGAGAATTTCAAGAAAACAATGTTTGGGTATACTAGTCTTTTTCGAACAACAATAACAGCGCACATATGGCTCAAGGCGTTCTTGTCAAAGACTCAACAAATACATTTTGATGGATCGAATTCGGCATGCCGCAGCTATATTCAAGACTTCCCTCCACTTTCAGATTTAAAAGCTGATTCTGCGGTACTGAATCTAAAAACTGATTTCAGAAACGCAGTGGAAGTTTCAGATTTTAAAGAACCGATCACTGAAAAGGAAAGTTTGGAAGCAGGTCACCTCAGCCGGGTGCCGATGAGTGTAATTATACACCAGGACGATTACAGTTGTATCTCACAAGTGGCTTCTAACCTTATTGAGTTTTCAGAAGACAAACTGAGCAATTGCGAAAGTTCTTTACCCTCGAGTTCCAACGACTCTAGTCAAGATTATTCTAACCCCAAAACAGTTGCAATTTGCACGCCGAATCAAGACCATGAAAACTTTTTCATAGGGATGGAAGATGAGAATTTACAGATTGTTTTAAGCTCATCTGAGTATGGCAAAACGGAAGGCAAAGAACAAGAAATCAAGATCGATAAACTTTGCAAAACTAGGAATACGAAAGATTATAGAGTCCTTTCCATATACATTTATTCTTTTCTTATATTATGTATTTTTCTTTCTTACTATTTTTGACTGTATCGCTACGAATATTTTTAATTCTGACCTTTTACCTTTCTAAATAAATTATTCCGTAGATATATATCCTGTAGTTATTGAAATGTAAACACACGGAAGAAAAAAATATCCGTAATTTATTAGGATATTTTTCAGTGTGTGACGGCACAATTCTGCAAATTTAGTGTTTGGATTACGAAACATTTCAAAAAGCAAGTACTGCAAAAAATTAGTTATACTGCGCGACTCCGAGGAATTCTTCCTGGCATAAGAGTTATTTGTCGGAGCGCCACCCAAAGTGGTGAGTATGTGTCGACAGATAGGTTATGTAAATGATTGCAGTTGCGAACCAATCACGTGATAGGCGAAGAAGATGAAAAGGCAAGATTTGTTGTTCTCACCGTGTGTACAGTTGTATCAGAGTGAGTTTGGTTGCTAATGCTCTCGTAAGGAGCCAAAAGTACTAGCCGATGTCATCAGGAATCCTTACGTCACATGGGCACCTTTTACCAGAGGCTTCACCAAACGGGATCCTTTAGAAACTAATTCAGTTCTTTCCCCATCTGCTGTTTACAAGAGTGGTAAGTTTTGTCTCACTTCGTGCGTTTCTCCTATTTTCTATGAACATGTATAACAATGGAACAAATTTGTAGTAGAAGCTACAAAATTTGGCTGATTGCTTTGAGTTACAATGCCTGTTTCTAGTCAAAATTCCAAAATCATGAGGAGTATGGCTTGAAGTGTCCTAGAAGCAAAATTTTTACTATGCCATTTCTACGAAAACGAGAGTGGCACCTGAGAACGTTAGTGTGACCTTGAACGTGCGTTGCCACTAGCACCTGAAAATGTTTGTCACGTGCATCACGAGAAACTAAACCTCTTACTTGAGTTTTATTACTTATACATGTGGAGGAAACTTTTCTTGGCAACAAATGTACGTTGCTCTCGCGATGCATGCAACGCTTCCCTATCGGTCTTGAGTTAGAGATATATATGCATGGCTTTATCGATACATGATATATGCATGGCTTTTATCGATTATGAAAAAGCCTTTGATTCGGTGAAACCATCAGCAGTTACAATGGCTCTGAAATCCTGCGGTATTGAAGATGCATACATTAATATTATTAACAACATCTATGAAAATGCAAGTGCAAATATTCGGCTGTTTGAAAATACAACACACATAAAAATTGAAAAGGGAGTAAGACAAGTTGACACCATATCTCCGAAGCTCTTTAATGCCACATTGGAGTGTGTCTTTCAGTCGCTGAGCTGGGAAAACAAGGGGATAAAGATTAACGGAGATTATCTAACCCACCTTCGTTTTGCTGATGACATAGTCATTTTTGCAACCACCCCTCAGAGCTGCAGAGTATGATCCAGGAACTTGCTGACAAGAGTAAGGAAGTGGGATTAAAAATGAACTTTCAGAAGACAAAAGTGATGTTCAATGCTTTTACAAGAGTTGAAGATTTATCGATTGATGGAGAAAAGCTGGAGATAACAGACACGTACGTTTATCTTGGACAGCAGATATTAAGTGAGGGTCACATTGATGAAGAAATTAATCGGCGTACAAAACTTGCCTGGAGAGCTTTTGGAAGAAACAGCATAATTTTCAAGAGCAATATGCCATTATGTCTTAAAAGAAAAGTGTTTGATCAATGCATCCTTCCAGTGCTTACGTATGGTGCAGAGACGTGGACCTTAACTAAAAGAGACATACAAAGGCTGCAGACAACTCAAAGGTGCATGGAGAGGTGCATGCTTGGTGTAACCAGGAGAGATAAGAAGAGGAACTCGTGGATCCGAAAAATGACAAGAGTGGAAGACATCATGATCAGAGTTAAATCCCTGAAATGGCAGTGGGCTGGACATACTGCCAGAAGGACAGATCATCGATGGACAGCCGAAATTTTAGATTGGATTCCAAGGGACAGGAAAAGACCCAGAAGAAGACCACATGGAAGATGGGTGGATGAAATTCGAAAGTATGCGGGAGTGACATGGAGGAGACTGGCACAAGACAGACCGTTGTGGAGGAAACTTGGGGAGACCTTCGTCCAGCAGTGGATTGATAATGGTTGATAATGATGATGATGATGTATATATATGCTTTAATTTTCTACACAGTTAATAATATGATTCTGACCAATCAAAGCCGTAAGGAAGTTGGCTAGAGGATGCCTATTAACTACTAAAAGGAACCTTAGTGCTATGGATATGAAGGTCCTATTAAAACAAAAAATTAAATAATATAGAAAAAATCACAAAAAAAGCTTAAAAATCTGTTTATAAAAGAAAATAAAAACAAATAAAAAAGAAAACTAGTTATTCATCACTAGGATAGCTATACTAAAAATAGTAAAACTAACATTAAAATTAATAAGATTCTGATTAATCTATAGAAGCTCACTAAGGTGATTTAATACATGCTAAGATTATTAAATACACCACTCGTGTATTTTATAATATTTCTCATGTATTCTGGAGAGTTAATTCTGCTCTTTCTGATCATACAGATCCACAGTCTTAAGTTTATATATATTTTTTTTTCTCTGGTTAAAATCTCCGCGAGTTGGTTTCTTTCTGTATGAGGAGGCCATCAGCCCCACCCACACTGCCCCCCAGCGACTAGGGAGTGGCAGAAGTGTTAGGACGCATAGGGAAGAGGTCAGCCATGTTTTACTCTTGTGAGGTGAAAGTTTAGTTGCACAAGAGGTAAGCTCTCTTCCTTGTATTTGGGTTTTAGGTTTTATAAGTTCAATGTTTGTACTTCATGTACCTTTTTTTCTCTGTTGATTTTTTGCTTTTCAGCTTTTAGGCACTGGCTTGTCTATTAACATTTTTGCGGGTTTTAACTCTTTCTTTTCTTGGTAACTTTGCGCGTCTTTTGGGGAACATAGGCACAGCAGATGGCTAAGCATAGTTCCTTTTTTTTGCGCTGTATTTTCAAAGTAGTTAAGTTCTTAATAACTACTTAATCATGCACTTAAAGCACTGCTGAAATACTTTGTACATATTGCAACTAATTGTTTAAGTCATATAACTTTCACAAAGTTTTCTTTAGTTAATTTTTGTCTTTAACTTATTCTCGTTTTCGTGTTGTCAGAAGTTGTAGAGTAGGGGGTTTTAGAATCAAGTTTTCTTTCAAAAATCTGATTTTTAAAAAATTAATATTTCCTTTTTTAATTGCAATGTAAAAATTTGGATTTCTTTTGCATTGTTTTTCAGGTTTAAATTCTCTCTCAGACGAACTTGGCATTTCGTTATAGTTGAAAATTATTTCTAATTATTATGTCACTCTCACAGCTTGAGTTCTCTTTAATCTTCTTCTCTCTGTTTAATAGTAACAGATGAAGAGCATGGGTCGGGCCAGGAGGGTTATGGATGCAAGCGAAATTGTTAACTAGTGCTAGGTCATACAACTCTGCGGAGGACATGACATATATATATTTTTTAAAACAATTTTAGGTGGGCATGTTACTTGCATCTATGGCCTTGCAGAAACCCATTTCCAACTAGGTCTTTGTGGAAGTGAGAAAATGCAGAGTTTTTGCTGGTCCTTGATAAAGCCAAGGCTCAGTATTCTCGACACCTTCTACATTCAGTTGTTTCATTTTATTTTTTTGTCTTTTCTCCTTTTACTAACGCCGGTAGATACATAACCTTTTCTATGTTGTACTAGGTGTGAGTCAAAATTATATTTGCATTTTTTTGCTTAGGTATCTTCTTTATAGAATGTGAATTCTGAATTTTCAAAACTGCTGCGTTGCGCGTTTTGATTTTCAGGTTATTTTGCAACCTTCGTTTTAAATTCTAAAGTTTTTCCTTAGTCTTCAGTTTTGCTCTTAAGTATATATACTGTGTTTTGAAAACCTTGTTGAAAGCATGTCTCGAAGTGTCACTGCATGCATATCAAGGCCAAAGGCGGACCGACACCGTACTAATGTATGACAATAAATGCTATGTTGTGTTTCTCTTCTATGTGTCCGGTGACTTTTGTCAATAAAGTGTATATACTTATACATTCTTAGAGTTATTAGTTTCAACCTGTCACCATATGTTGCCATTTTGATCGTCAAAAGTGTTTTGTGTAAACACCTGAGAGAAGACAGCCAGACGTCTCTAACGGTGTTATCGAGATAAGCAAAATATTTTGGAGATGGCTACCACCAACGATATTAACCACTAGTC
Organism: Macrothele yani; assembly: GCA_039090855.1. Classification (NCBI taxonomy): domain Eukaryota; kingdom Metazoa; phylum Arthropoda; class Arachnida; order Araneae; family Macrothelidae; genus Macrothele; species Macrothele yani. Next base: position 157,080,255 of record CM077011.1, read on the forward strand.
CACATGCGTAAACGCATTTACGCATTGGTGGATGACTCCTAATGTATTGGTTAAATGTTTCATGTTTCGACGGAAGGCTGTTTATGATAATGGCGACAAATAGTTGATTTGCCTTGTTTCCAATGAGGTTAAACCGTTGAAGAATTTGAGAATAAAATCGGGAAATTTGCGGCGAGGGAAACCGAACAGACGCACGTCAAAATGCATCAGATTTTATTACGTCCCCCGAACTGGAGCAACCGTCATCGGTGAAGCCGCAGCATGCCCAACAGAACGGAAGATAGATTGACGACTTACCTTCCCAGCGACGCAGTGGTCTAAGTGCCTGCTTCTGACCGTTCATTCACTGGTTTCGGGTGAGGTATGGGTAGCACGATGATTGTCTTACGGCACTGGCTCAGCCTCCTCCCTGGAACCATTAGCCCTAAATTAGGTACGGGAAACACCTTAGAATTTTCCTTTCCCCTAAAAAAATATTTGGTTTATCCACGTACATGCAAAGCCTCGACGGTTATAGGAACAGTCCTTTGCCTGAAAGTTTTTACCCGAACCGTTAAAGAGTTTCTTTCATATGTGTAATCCTTAATTATTTTAACCGGACTGCCTTAGTTCTGGAGTGCAGAAGAAACTCCTCAGCTGGTTCGCTTATCAAATCTCATTGTAAAAGTGCAGCCCCGATGGCGCATTCTAAGCGATAACTTCTGATCATTCGTCCGAGACGGGTCCGGGATCTAATCCTAATAAGGCATAGATGTTGTGTTATGGCCTTGGCTCTCTCCCTTCCCTAGAACCAGTGGCCCTAAATCAGGGGTGGGCGACTTGCCTAGAACCAGTGGCCCTAAATCAGGGGTGGGCGACTTGCCTAGAACCAGTGGCCCTAAATCAGGTATGGGCGACTTCACTAGAACCAGTGGCCCTAAATCAGGGATGGGCGACTGCCCATACTGCTCACTGTGGTCGTTAAATTAAAAAAAGAAAAAAAGGTAAACCTGGGGAGTTTCAGAAAATCGAAGGCTCACGCTGGATAAAGAGCAAGGCAGGAGGAACCTACAACCTTTCTGGGGAGTTTTGATGTTTCAAATTTTATAAAAATTAACCCCTATCTTAGGAGCTGTAAAGTATTATAAAAACTCCTTTAAAATCCACAGCCGTTGAAACTAACGTAAGTTTTATAACGATGTACACCCGGCAGACAAAACATTAGAGATAAGGATGGTGGACGTTGACATGGGTATCCTCCGCGCGGAGTGGAACAGACCCAAACCAAACTCAAGATATAAGTAGGCGGACAGCCGAGGTTCTCAATAGTGTATCGCAATCGATCAGCATGGGTAAATGTGGTGATCTGAGCGTCTTTGATCATGGACGCATTCCGAGAACGTTCTCGAATGGTTAACAGTGCAGGCTTAAGAAAAGCGACAGGGGGGCTCTCACGAAGCCCTGGGCCGCAACTTCATGGAGGTAGGGGTTGCTAAAGCCCTGTGCTGCGGGCGCGCAACCTCATGGGAGCCTCGACTGTTATCTTTAAAAATTCAATTTGTACCTTGCACTTGCCTTTTTACACTTAACTTCCCCACGGATTTAAAATAACTTTCGTAAATTGCAAGCCCGAGAAATTTCCTCCCCTCTTCAGCATTAAAATATTATAGCTATTTGAAAATTCGGACCAGTCTTCTGTGCAGAACGATTCTTTGTTTTGCTTTCTTTGTCCGGTGATTGCTTTACAAAGAGCCATAAAACAATACTTGGTGTTATTAGTTTCCCGTGTGTAAAGCAAAGGCTCTGGAATTAATGGCATTCAGAGATAACACTCGTGCAGTGTGAGCTTTTCTTTCTTCCTGCATCCCATGCAGGGTTGCCATATTGGCTTTTTGACGCCAAATTCCCGAAATTTGGCTTTTTTGCAGTTTAGTTGGCGCCAGAGAATTCATTTGGCTTGTTTGATTTTTACATCAGTTGCAAGAAAATTACATACCATTCGCTTTTTAAAATAATTTTCATTTAAAAAAGTTAGTTTTGTTCCAAAATGGCAACACCTTAACGGCAAACTGGCCAGAAATCGCAATGTACGCAGCTTAAACTTTGACAGTTGACTCAAAGTTTCAGGTTATGTTTAATTAATATTTTGATGAATTGGAAAGCGCTAAAGGCTCATTTTCAGTAGGGGTGACTTAGCCCAATCGAAGTTTGACACAAAATTCAAAGCAAGGCTTTTAAAGGAAATGGTGCTAGACTACAAAAATTGTTCTTTGCCCCCTTTTTTTTTTTGTTGGGGGGTTTAACGACCACCGTGAGTAACTCAATGGGTTATAAGCAGTTCCCCGTCCCTAACTTGGGGCCACTGGTTCCAGGAAAGGGAGAGAGCTAGTGCCGTAAGACAAACACAACATCCCTGCCTCGCTGGGATTCGAACCCGGACCCATCTCGAACGAATGATCAGATGCCATCGCTTAGACCACTGAACTACCTGGGCCGCTCTTTGGGTTTGTGACACCTGTTGTACAGGAATTTGAAAAGGTACCAAGATACGCCACTATTCAGAGTGTCCTGAGCTTTGAAGAGGCGCGACAAAACGAGAAAGTGAATAGGTCAAACAGTAGCTTGACTTAATTAGCCGACCTCCTCCCCACACTATGTGTAAGGAGGCGGTGGAGGTGGTTTTTAATCAAAAATCAATAATATGCATCAAGGAAGGTTACAAGTTTACCAATCAATCTTCTGCCTTGCGATGTATCATTTTCTTGAGTCACTCCTGTGGTGCAGTGGTCTAAGCGCTGGCTTCTGACTATTCATAGTCCGGGTTAGAATCACGGGGGAGGCATGGTCTTACGGCATTGGGGCTTTCTCCCTTTCCTGGAGCCAGTGGCCCCAAATTAGGAAAGAAATTAGGAACGGGCGACTGCTTGTAGCCCATTGAGTTGCTTACTGTGGCCGTTAAACCTCAAAAATGAACACAAAATATCATTTCCATGTTTGCCATTAGACCTTCCCACACTTTATTGACATGTTCTCTGATCTTTTTGGGTTACTGGTTCCAGGAAAGGGAGTGCCGTTAGACAATCACTTCACCTATGCCTCATCCCGAATTCGCACCCAGGCACGTTGCAGCCCAAGTGGCGCAGTGGTCTAAGTGCTAGCTTCTGATCATTCGTCCGAGTTCGAATCCTGGTGAGGCACAGATGTTGTGTTTGTCTTGCGGCATTGGATCTCTCCCTTCCCTGGAACCAGTGGCCCTAAATTAGGGACTGCTTATACCCCATTGAGTTGTTCATGGTGATAATCACCTTCCCCCCCCAATTAAAATAAAAAAAGAACTCAGGCCCACTCGGATGAACGGTCTAAGGCCATGTCTTTCAAACTGAATCTGCGGCAAAGGCACGGATGTTGTGTTTGTCTTACGGCATTGTCTCTCTCTGTTTCCTGAAACCAGTGGCTCTAAATTAGGGACGAACGACTGCTTATCGCCCATTGAGTTGCTCACTGTGATACTAAGGAGAATTATCCCCCCTGCAGTTATCTTCAATGCACTTTTTCGTCTATATAATGGAATGCTATTAAATTTTTTGGAATTTTTTTTTTCGATTGGAGGTTTAACGACCACCGTGGGTAACTAAGTGGGTTGTAGGCAGTTGTCCGTCCCTAATTTAGGGCTACTCTTTCCAGGGGAGTGAGAGCACCAGAGCCGTAAGACAAATACAACATCCATGCATCACCGGAATTCGAACCCGGACCCATCTCTGACGAATGGTCAGAAGCCGTCGCTTAGACCACTGCGCCACCGGGGCGGCAATTTTTTTGGAATTAGTGTGCCTCGTAATTCCTTCTCTTGAACAGTTTAATATAGAGAGGGAACACTATAATTGTAGTGTCGTGAAGGCACAAATCACTTGGTACATCACGTTAACCATAAGCAAGAGTCAGAGCACAATTTCTCAATATGATATTTAATTCATTTCTTTAACTGTTTCTGCATGTGATATTACAGAAAGTACACTAATTGTTCTTTCCCAGCAGCCAAGGATTTATTGGCGTGGAGTGATTTGAAAAGTCATTTGGAAACAGCCCAACTGTTTTTGACTTGCTGTGTCTACGAACGTAATGGTTCCCTTGTAATGTCCCTGAAAAGAGAAGAAACAATGCATTTAATGTTCATTTGTATTTGGCAAACATGAATGCATTTTGGCACTTTCAGATTTGTGACATGTAAGGTCCTTATTACAGGTTATAATGGTTACGCTGATCTTCAAAATTATGTAACCATTCGTTATACGTACGAGGGTCATTCAAAAAGTAATGAGACCGATTTTACATGGGGAACAAGTGTAATGCAGTAAACATACTCTCCCTCTAACCTGAGTGCACCGGTCCCACCTTTCTATCCACTTTCGGAAGGTGTGTTTGCAGCTAGCTCTACCTCTACATGTGATTCAGGATACCTATCACAGTATTTGATGCAAACTGAAGCCCACAAAGTTCCTTTTTCATTTCGGGGAATAGATGGAAGTCACACGGCGTCGATCCGATGAAAACGGAGGTGCGCCATCATTTTGATTCCTAGATGAAAGATTTGCCTTGCGTTCATCCATGAGCAAGTGGGAAATCCACTATGCAGCCACTTTTCTGTACCACAACGGGTTTGTCACAATACCATCAACGGAACCAACGGACATCTCGGTCAATGGTCATTCGGTGGTCTTCGCGCTGGAGTGCCTTGATGGTTTCACGTTAACCTCTGTAGTCGATGTTGAAGCCCTACCGGAGCGTGACGCATCTTCCAGACATTCTTCACCAATTTCTTGTGCCATTCTAAAACTTATGCACGGGACAAAGCAGCTTCTTATTTATAGGCTGTTTTAAACAATTCGTGCGTTTCCATGACGGTTTTATTCAAAAGCACGCAAAATTTCATAGCTGCTCTTTGCTTCAGTTTTTAAATCCATACTGGGTTACAGAAACACGTTTCAACTCTATGACGTCTGCGACAAGAATGAACTAGCGGAGCGCTTCGACACGTGACTGACCCCTCAGGTGTTCCGACACAGGCACTGCATTTTTCTGCGTGTGTTTGTTTTGGCGCTATGACGTCAGTCTCGTTACTTTTTCAACGACCTACGTATAATAAAAGGACGTAGTCGCCTGAATTGCAGCAGCATTCCGTTCGATATCTTTACGTGAAAACAAATGCGCTCGGATGAAAAAATAAGGCGACAATACACAGTGTGGCAAAGAATTTTTAAGACTGGGTCTGTAAAATGAAATAGAAACAAGAAATTATTTGTTTTGGTTTGTTATTCAAAATAAGTCTCTCTGGCTTCAATACACTTGTTACAGCGATTTAATAATGATTCGAATGCCTGTTCCAGTTCACTTTGCCGAATTGCCTTCAATGCACGTGTCGAAGCTGTTTGTATGGTCGAAATATCATCAAAATAACACCCTTTTAACGTCATTTTAAGTTTTGGAAATAAAAAGGCGCAGGCTGCTAAATCAGGCAAATACGGTGGATAATTCGACACACAGACGTCATTTTTCGCCAAAAATCTACGAACAAGAAGTAAGGTGTGACTGGGTGCATTATCGTGCAACAAACACCAACTGTTTTCATCCCGATATTCTGGACAATTGCGACGAATTCTGCCCATCAAACGCCTCAAAACATTTAAATAAAACTCACCAGTAATTGTTTGTCCACTTGGAACAAATTCTTTGTGGATAATACCCTTACTATCGAAGAATGTAATGAGCATTGTTTTGATTTTTGATGGAACTTTTCTTGTTTTTTTTTTTTTTTTTTTTTTTTGGCTTGCGGTGAGTTTTTTGACTTCCATTCCGCACTTTGTCGCTTTGTTTTAGGATCATATTGAAAACACCATGTTTCATCACCTGTAACAATCTATTTTAAGAAGTTTGGATCATTTTCAGCGGCTGAAATGATGTTTCTGCAATGTGCACTTCTCCTTGATTTTTGTTTATTGGTTAACGTGTGTGGAACAAATTTAGCACAGACTTTTATTTTGCCCAAATCTTCATGCAGGATGGTTCGAATCGTTTCGTTGTTGATGTTTAAAGACTCTTCCATCATTCTTAGTGACGCACATCGTTTGCCAACAAATCACGCACTTTTTCAATAATCTAAGGTGTCCTAAATGAACTTGGTCTTCCGGTATGCTTATCGTCTTCTAGCGTATCTCTTCCGTCCAAAAAACGTTTGTGCCACAGGAAAACATTTGATCTACTTAAACAAAACTCACCGTAAACTTGTTTCATCATTTGGTACGTTTCCGATGCACTTTTACCAAGTTTTGCGTTAAATTTAATAATAGCCGTTTGTTCCATCTTAATAATTCAACATGAAAAACATTTTTCTTCTCTAATGAACGGCCGTTTCTTTGAGTTACTTTAACAACTGCGCAGTACTTTTAGCAGAAAGCAAGCAGATGGTCACGGTTTATAACGCATTCGCAATTACACTGGTGGCGCCACCGTAGGCTGAAATCTAGCGCCAGTCTTAAAAATTATTTGACGCACTGTGTATGTAAGACGCTGGTGTAATGAGCACGTTGTTTCGTGTTTCATGAGTATAATAGCAGACGGATTAACATAAAACTACATTTTGTTACAACATACAATAATAAGTTAATATTTTGTTGCGTGCCCCATGCAATCAGCACACTTCCTTCCTTTTATGTCCCTAGTGAATTCCATTTTCTTCCTTGACCGGAAGTGCAATGTAAATCGGAAGCGCATTACAGATGTTCCCTACACAGCGATATTTTTCTTTTCTGTGGTGGTATAACGTTTTGTAAGAAAAAACCTTGGCAAGATATCTTTCTCTTAAGACACAAAATCACATGTCTTTCTTCAGCTGTACTTATATCGAAGGTGCCAAAACATAGGATGGTCAAAATTTTAAATAATTTTAGGGGAATTAATTTGAATATGGGGGTACGGATTACTATTTATGGATTTTTAGATATTGAGAAATTATGGCAATATAGATTATTAGGATTTATGTATAAAAGAATAAAAGAGAATAAGTATCAACATTTAATTCAACTGAACACTGGATCATGACTATCGAACAAGAAACAGAAATGCAGTTTTGTCACCAATGCCTAACACTTTAACCCAACAAAGATTAATTGATTGCCAGAGATTGGTGTTATGAAATAGCCTACCTTGTCCACAATTATTTAATTGCACACATTTAAAACTTAGTCATATGAAAATGCAATACACCAGGAGGAATCTAAACATATTAGTTGTAAGGCGATTTTTTCCTATGAAATGTAAGAAAAGGAATAAAATATATAGAATATATAAAGGCAAGTAACATGGTTATAACAGAAGCGCCACTCATAGCAGCATAGCTTGGAACTGCAATTTCATGATAGCATTGAGATTCATTATGGAGATCAGGACGATTTACAATGTAATTTCGCAGAGACAAGGAAAACTTTTGATATTTTCCAGAGATCTGATGCTCTCTGGAAGATTGTTCCATAAGATAATGGCTTTATACAATATGCCATTTAAACCATAATTAAGTCTAACAGAGGGTAGACATAAATTCTTGTTAGCAACAAATTTGGTGAAGACAGCATAATCCAGATATTTGATGCCAAATTGAAAAGTAGGCAGTTTAAGATGCATAATTTAAAAAAATATACCTGGTTTCAAGGTAAAAATTTCATGAATATTTAGTTTTATAAATAATGGTTTTGAATGAGACACGTAATCTATGTTCAGCATATAACGAACAGATTTGTTCTGTAATTTGAGCAAGCATAAATTATTGTTTGCAGTTATAACGTGTATTTGAATACCAGAATACCAGACAATAGGAGAGATGGGTATAAATAAAAGCACAGTAAAATGTTTTTAGGACATTGACATATTAATAATTACTAACAAACTAATATAAAATTTATTTTCGTAAGCAACTAAAATTATATGCCAACAAACTAATATAAAACTTAATAGTAGAAAATTACTAATTAGACCACATATCCGCAAATTTTATGTGTGCAGGATGCTTGGCTTGACTACACACTTGAAAGAAATTTAGATTCACTCAGGCCACAGCTTTTGTGGCCTGAGTGGATCCCTTTGGAAGATACTAACCACGCCTGACACTGAGCACTCCACAAGTCTTGTCGGTCCATTAGAATTTAGCCTTTTTTCATCTGAAGAACAACACTGATTAACAGAGCTCAGTATCAGATGCTATTGATACCATTTCATGACCTTGCCGCCCCGGTGGCGCAGTGGTCTAAGCGATGGCCTCTGATCATTCCTCCAAAAGGGGTCCGGGTTCGAATCCCGGTGAGGCATGGATGTTGTGTTTGTCTTACGGCACTGGCTGTCTCCCTTCCCTGGAACCAGTGGCCCTAAATTAGGAACGGGCGACTGCTTATAGCCCATTGAGTTGCTTACGGTGGTCGTTAAACCTACAATAAAAAATAAAAATAAATTCATGACCTCCACACGTGCCGTCTTTAGCTGGAGTTGCTTCAATTTGCATAAAGACGCGCTGGTCATGTTTTCATTTCATTTATATTTCGTTATAGGGTTACATTTGACCATGTTACATTTAAATATTAATTTTATAACATAATATTAAGAAAAAAACCCCACATACAATATGTATACTTATGTACAGGGTAACCACAGAATAGGAAATTGAGTAAAGGTTATATATATAATCAATATATGTAAGATCAGATGTAAGATGCACCTCAACACTAAACTCGAACGTGGCAAGCTCATAAGACAAACAAAATGTATTGACATAACCAACCTTAAACACCATAATGCCTTCAAGTTGGAATTGAAGAACAGATTCTCTGCTTTAGAAGGCTTAACAACGGAAGAACTGGATATTTCTGAAGTTAACAGATAAGTAACCAAAGCTCTTATGGAAACAGCAACAAAATTAGTTGGGCCTAAGAACAAGTTACATGTGAACAATTTATCAGGAAAAACCAAAATATTGATGCAAAAAAGAAGAGAGATGAGGACAACTAAAGAAGACGTGACTTCCAAAGTGGAATATATAGAGCTATACAAGACAGTACGAAAAAGTATCACTGAAGACGTAAGGAAATTTAACTGTGAACTAGTAAGGAAATCAATTGAAAACAACCAAAGCCTAAAGATAGCAAAGGGACATCTCAGTAAGGGGAAAAAACAGATTATGGCACTGAGAAAAGAAGATGGTTCTGTAACAAGAAATAGAGGCGAAATTTTGACAAGAGTGAAAGATTTCTACTCCAAATTATATGAAAGGGATGATACATGTACTCCAGACATCATGAAAGGTACCAGAGTTCTTTCAGTCCTCCCAGCGGAAGTTGCACATGCAACCAAGAACATGAAGCGGGGGAAAGCTCAAGGAGAAGATGGAATTACTGTAGACATCATACAAGAAGCAAGTGGAGAAATCGAAACAGTACTCGCCCAAATTTTCACTCGATGCCTTAATGAAGGGAAGATTCCTGAGGATTGGAACAACGCTACAATGATCTTGCTACATAAAAAAGGTGACATTGAGGATCTCGGGAACTACAGACCTATCAGCCTCCTATCAGTGGTTTATAAAATCTTCACTAAAGTTCTTTCACACCGCTTGAAGGTGACACTGGACATGGCTCAACCGAGAGAACAAGCTGGATTCAGGAGTGGCTACAGCACAATAGATGATATCCATGTACTGAGAGAACTAATTGAAAGAGCGAGGGAATATGAACTTCCATTGTGCATGGCTTTTATCGATTATGAAAAAGCCTTTGATTCGGTGAAACCATCAGCAGTTACAATGGCTCTGAAATCCTGCGGTATTGAAGATGCGTACATTAATATTATTAATAACATCTATGAAAATGCAAGTGCAAAGATTCGGCTGTTTGAAAATACAACACACACAAAAATTGGAAAGGGAGTGAGACAAGGTGACACCATATCTCCGAAGCTCTTTAATGCCACATTGGAAAATGTCTTTCAATCACTGTACTGGGAAAACAAAGGGATAAAGATTAATGGAGATTATCCAACCCAACTACCCCATCAGAGCTGCAGAGTATGATCCAGGAACTTGCTGACAAGAGTAAAGAAGTGGGATTAAAAATGAACTTTCAGAAGACAAAAGTGATGTTCAATGCTTTTACAAGAAATGAAGATTTATCGATTGATGGAGAAAAGCTGGAGATAACAGACACGTACGTTTATCTTGGACAGCAGATATCAAGTGAGGGTCACATTGATGAAGAAATTAATCGGCGTACAAAACTTGCCTGGAGAGTTTTTGGAAGAAACAGCATAATTTTCAACAGCAATATGCCATTATGTCTTAAAAGAAAAGTGTTTAATCAATGCATCCTTCCAGTGCTTAAGTATGGTGCAGAGACGTGGACCTTAACTAAAAGAGACATACAAAGGCTGCAGACAACTCAAAGTAGCATGGAGAGGTGCATGCTTGGTGTACCCAGGACAGATAAGAAGAGGAACTCGTGGATCCGAAAAATGACAAGAGTGGAAGACTTCATGATCAGAGTTAAATCCCTGAAATGGCAATGGGCTGGACATACTGCCAGAAGGACAGACCATCGATGGACAGCCAAAATTTTAGATTGGATTCCAAGGGACAGGAAAAGACCCAGAAGAAGACCACATGGAAGATGGGTGGTTGAAATTCGAAAGTATGCGGGAGTGACATGGAGGAAACTGGCACAAGACAGACCGTTGTGGAGGAAACTTGGGGAGACCTTCGTCCAGCAGTGGATTGATAATGGTTGACGATGATGATGATGATATTGACGATGGTATTGATTATATCCACTGCTGGACGAAGGTCTCCCCAAGTTTCTTCTACAACGATCTGTCTTGTGCCAGTCTCGTCCATGTTACTCCCACATACTTTCGAATTTCATCCACCCATCTCCCATGTGGTCTTCTTCTGGGTCGTTTCCTGTCCCTTGGAATCCAATCTAAAATTTCGGCTGTCCATCGATGGTCTGTCCTTCTGGCAGTATGTCCAGCGCATTGCCATTTCAGTGATTTAACTCTGATCACGATGTCTTCCACGCTTGTTATTTTTCGGATCCACGAGTTCCTCTTCTTATCTCTCCTGGTTACACCAAGCATGCACCTCTCCATGCTACTTTGAGTTGTCTGCAGTCTTTGTATGCCTCTTTTAGTTAATGTCCACATCTCTGCACCATACGTAAGCATTAGAAGAATGCATTGATCAAACACTTTTCGTTTAAGACATAATGGCATATCGCTCTTGAAAATTATGCTGTTTCTTCCAAAAGCTCTCCAGGCAAGTTTTGTACGCCGATTAATTTCTTCATCAATGTGACCCTCACTTGATATCTGGTGTCCAAGATAAACGTACGTGTCTGTTATCTCCAGCTTTTCTCCATCAATCGATAAATCTCCATTTCTTGTAAAAGCATTGTACATCACTTTTGTCTTTTGAAAGTTCATTTTTAATCCCACTTCTTTACTCTTGACAGCAAGTTCCTGGTTCATACTCTGCAGCTCTGATGGGGTATTTGCAAAAATGACTACGTCATCAGCAAAACGAAGGTGGGTTAGATAATCTCCATTAATCTTTATCCCATTTGTTTTCCCAGTTCAGTGATTTAAAAACATTTTCCAATAATGTAGCATTAAAGAGCTTGGGAGATATGGTGTCACCTTGTCTCACTCCCTTTCCAATTTTTATGTATGTTGTATTCTCAAACAGCCTAAATTTTGCACTTGCATTTTCATAGATGCTATTAATAATATTAATGTATGCATCTTCAATACCGCAGGATTTCACAGCCATTGTAACTGCTGGTGGTTTCACCGAATCAAAGGCCTTTTCATAATCGATAAAAGCCATGCACAATGGAAGTTCATATTCCCTCGCTCTTTCAATTAGTTCTCTCAGCACATGGATATGATCTATTGTGCTGTAGCCACTCCTGAATCCAGCTTGTTCTCTCGGTTGAGCCATGTCCAGTGTTACCTTCAAGCGGTGTGAAAGAACTTTAGTGAAGATTTTATAAACCACTGATAGGAGGCTGATAGGTCTGTAGTTCCCGAGATCCTCAATGTCACCTTTTTTATGTAGCCGGATCATTGTAGCGTTGTTCCAATCCTCGGGAATCTTCCCTTCATTAAGGCATCGAGTGAAAATTTGGGCGAGTATACTGTTTCGATTTCTCCACTTGCTTCTTGTATGATGTCTATAGTAATTCCATCTTCTCCTGGAGCTTTTCCCCTCTTCATGTTCTTGATTGCATGTGCAACTTCTGCTGGGAGGACTGGGAGAATTCTGGTAGTGGTACCTTTCATGATGTCTGGAGTACATGTATCATCCCTTTCATATAATTTGGAGTAGAAATCTTTCACTCTTGTCAAAATTTCGCCTCTATTTCTTGTTACAGAACCATCTTCTTTTCTCAGTGCCATAATCTGTTTTCTTCCCTTACTGAGATGTCCCTTTGCTATCTTTAGGCTTTGGTTGTTTTCAATTGCTTTCCTCACTAGTTCACAGTTGAATTTTCTTACGTCTTCAGTGATACTTTTTCGCACTGTCTTGCATAGCTCTATATATTCCACTTTGGAAGTCACATCTTCTTTAGTTGTCCTCATCTCTTCTTTTTGCATCAATATTTTGGTTTTTCCTGATAATTTGTTCACATGCAACTTGTTCTTAGACCCAGCTAATTTTGTTACTGTTTTCCATAAGAGCTTTGGTTACTTTTCTGTTAACTTCAGAAATATCCAGTTCTTCCGATGTTAGGCCTTCTAAAGCAGAGAATCTGCTCTTCAGTTCCAAATTGAAGGTATTATGGTGTTTTTTTAAGGTTGGTTATGTCAATAGATTTTGTTTGTCTTATGAGCTTGCCACGTTCAAGTTTAGCGTTGAATTGCATCTTACATCTCACCAATCTATGGTCACTACCTGTGCTGAACTTGTTTGGCACACTGCAGTCTTCTATGACGAATTTTTTGTTACACATAATAAAATCTATTTCACTTGTCGTCCCATTTGGATGTCTCCATGTCCATTTCCTGTGTGGCTTTTTCTTGAAAAAGGAGTTCAAGATGAAAAACTCTTCTGCCTCTGCAAACTCAACGAGAGTATTTCCACGCTGGTTTCTGTTGCCGTGACCGAATTTACCTACTGAAATTTCATTCTGTTGCCGTTGCCCTATTTTTGCATTGAAATCTCCCATAATTATCTTCAAGTGCTGCTTACCTTTATTATTTAGATGACGAATTTCGTCATAAAATTCTTCAATCTCTTCAGGATGACTTGTGGTGGGTGCATAAGTTTGAATAATCTGAGCCTTGTATCTTCTCGAGAGTTGGATAACGAGTCGTGCAGCTCTGTCAGAGGAACTTTCAACTTCTACATCTTTATCCTTCAGTTTCTTGTTTATTATAAATCGAACACCACTGGTTCTGCCAGTATCTGTCCCGCGATAGTAGAAGAGATGTCCACTTTTCAGTTCAATGAGATCTTCTCCTTTTCTCCTTACCTCACTTATCCTGACGATGTCCCACTTGATCCTTTGTAGTTCTTCTTTCAATTCAAGAAGCCTTGAATCAGAAGATAGGGAGCGTCCATTATACGTAGGCAAGGTCAGCATCAGATGGCAGCCTAGTCCGGTCCTCCGGGGATTCTTAGCACCCTCTGCCTTCATGTTGCACTGGCCGCTGCCTTGGCCAGGTACATTCCAGCTGCCGAAGACTGAGGGCCAAGATTTAAGTTGTGGAGTCATTTTGGAGGGGTTTGGCCATAACTCACCACGCTGGCCAAGCGGGTTTGTGAGTGTGGGATAGAATTTCCTCTAATCCCGATGGTATAGTTATACCGCTAAGGGTGGTCGTCAGAGCCCCTTTAGTGGGAACAGGATGCACCACGAGAAGGCGGGGTTGACATTTGTCAAGGAGAGGCTGTGATGTTACGCATCACCTGACCTCACATCCCGTATATTTATATATATGGTGTCATTAATACAAATTTTCTCTCGGTGATACGGTGAATCATCCGAATGGGCCAAAATACTTGAATTCTGTTCACTAAGGCAATAAAATGTAATGATATGAAAATTATAAAAAGGCCATTTTTATATCGTTAAGTGTCATTTTTTTAATAAAGATAAAAAAAATATTTAAAAACATCATACATACGCGGGCGCGGGGCCCTGTGCGACTGCACAGGTCGCAGACCCATAAAGCCGCCCCTGGCCCTGCAAAATCACTCGGCAACTGGCCTATTTGGTCGAAACACGTGTGAAGACGGCCAAGTTACAGTGGTAAATTCCGTCGGTATGGTTTGATTAGGAAAGCATTCGGCTCCGGAGCAGAAAGAAGGGGGGTTCGACTCCGTCATCGGCAAATTTGTATTTTCACATTGGCGGCCGATTGTGGAAATGGGTTTACTGGCTGTTGGGTTCTTCGAAAAATGTGTGGTGTTCATTCACACGTCGTCTAGATTTAATAAGAATTCCTTCTTTCACGCTTTAAAAAATATGTGATATTTCTTCCACACATCGTCCGAAATTGGTGAGAATTCCTTCTTTTATAAAGAGTTACTTCTAGCATGGTTTTCGACGCACCCGAGATTTCGAGTCCCCGCCTTTCTCAAGGAGGAAGGAGATATGTATGTCGTACTACAAGGTGACGCACATATCAAGACGGTAAAGTTGCAGCGATAAATTCTCTCAGTGTAGCTTAATTGGGAAAGCATTCGACTCCGGAGAAGAGAAATGCTGGTTCGATCCACATCACCGGCAAATTTGTGTTTTCACACCCTCTAGTCCGTTGGTTGCAGGTTCAATTGCAAAAGTAAACACTGAACAAGAATTTTGGCAATCACCTTCAAATTAATAGAATTTTTTTTAAATATTGATATACACTGACGGAAAAAAAATCTCAACACCACGAAAAAATAGTTGTAGAGGAATGAAATGGCGGCAATACATTTGTATAGGTAACATATTTAATCGATTAAGGTTTCAAGATTACAGCTTATTGTAAGCGCGAGAAGAGCAATTTTAAATGTGAAATGCTGGTACATTAATAACCGGTGTAACTGCTAGAATGTTGAATGCAAGCACGCAAACGTTCATGCATTGTGTCGTACAGGTGCTGGATGTCAGTTTGTGAGATGGAGTTCCATGCCTGTTGCATTTGGTCGGTCAATACAGGGACGGTTAATGCTGGTTGGGGGTGACGCTGGAGTTGTCGCCCAATGATGTCCCATACGTGCTCGATTGGTGAAGGATCTGGTGATCTAGCAGGCCACGGCAACATGTCTACACTCTGTAGAGCATGTTGGGTTACAACAGCGGTGTATGCGGGCGAACGTTATCCAGTTGAAAAACACCCCCTGGAATGCTGTTCATGAATGGCAGCACAACAGGTTGAATCACCAGACCGACTTACAACTGTGCCGTCAGGATGCGTGGGATAACCACGAGAGTGCTCCTACTGTCATAGGAAATTGCTCCCCAGACCATAACTCCAGGTGTAGGTCCAGTGTGTCTCGGCCGCAGACAGGTTGGTTGCAGGCGCTCACCTGGCCTCCTTCTAACCAACACACGGCCATCACTGGCACCCAGACAGAACCGGCTTTCATCAGAAAACACAACAGATCTCCACTCCGTCCTCCAATGAGCTCTAGCTTGACACCACTGACGTCGCAAACCGCAGTGGTTTGGAGTAAGTGGAATGCACGCTACAGGGCGTCTGGCTCGGAGCTGTCCTTCAAGTAACCGATTTGTAACAGTTCGTTGTGTCACTGTGGTGGCAACTGCAGCTCGAATTGCTGCCGCAGACGCGGTACGATGCGCCACGGCCATACGCCGTACACGGCGGTCTTCACTCTCAGTAGTGCCACGTGGCCGGCCGGAACCCGGTCTTCTTGAGGCAGTACCTTCCCTTGACCACCGCTGCCAACAATCATGCACAGTGGCTACATTCCTGCCAAGTCGTTCTGCAATATTGCGAAACGAAAATCCACCTTCTCGTAGCCCTATTACACGACCTCGTTCAAGCTCCGTGAGCTGTTGATAATGGCTTCTTCGTCTTCTTAAAGGCATTCTTGACTAACATCAACACCCTACGTCGAATCTCAACGATAACTAACGCTCACGAACGTTACAGCGCGTATTTACAGCAAACCTGCTTTGCATGTTCCGAGGGGCGCTACTAGCGCCACACGTATGCGCCGAGCGCGAAATTTGCATAGACGTCATCTTACAGATGTACTCTCACCGCCTACCAACTGTCGTTTATCTAACACAACCCCTTCTTGGTGTTGGGATTTTTTTTTTCCGTCAGTGTATTTTTGAATTTGTTCTCATAATTTCGCAACACCGTGTACCGACGCGATCTCCACTACTGCTAATACTAATACTCAAGTAATAGAAGTTCTGCCACCTACCTCCAGTATTTTAGCAAAGATTTCTCCGAAATTTGGAAGTGGAACTCCAACATTATTCATGGTGTAACGCCCCGCTTTCATTGGGCAACCACACGGCACCTGTGACGGAAACGCTGGACAAAATTTCTCTGGGTTCTTCTTTATCATGTCGCATGCATCGTATTTGCTGTAAGAGGACATTTTGGTATTAAACAAATACATTACGCCACAAAGAACAAAAAAAACAAAACAAAAAAAACCCCTAAGGTATAACTACACTGAAGAGCAATTGAATTAAAGACAGCTGGCGTTATGCAAATGTGGTGCTGTGGGCGGCCTTGTAAACGGAAACGACATGACGTGTACAGTGATCCAACAATATAAGGAGCGATGCGACGGGAATCAGTAAGAGTCGGACACAGTATGGGTAAGACGAAGGATCTAAGCGCATTTGATCGTGGGAAAATTGTCGGGGCCCGACGAATGGGTCACTCCATATCGGAAGTCGTGCAAGCACTTGGATTTTCACGAGCCACTGTGTCACGGGTGCACCGCGAGTACATCGAATCCAGTAAACTCATCCCTGCAAAGGCCAACTGCCGTGGACAACAGCGTGTGGATGAGCGGGATCATCGTCGGCTAGCTCACTTGTAACAGCGAAGATAAGGGCCACAGTGCAAGAAATCACTCGGCAATTTAACGCTGGTGCACAAAAATGTGTAGGCAGCTACACCGTTCAGAACCATCTCCTACGAGGGTGCCGCTGCTGACCGCACATCACAGGGTGCAAAGATTAGCATGGGCGAGGGAACATGGACCCTAGACATGTGGGAATACGTTGCCTGGACTGATGAGTCGAGATTCACGTTGGTACATGCGGATCGAAGGATACGAATACGGTGCAAACCACATGAAGCGACGGATCCCTTTTGCCAGCAGGGTACTCTTCAAGATGGTGGGGGTGGCATTCTCGTCTGGGGACTGTTTACGTGGACTGAAATGGGACCCCTGGCAGGTGTGACATCGTCCCTCACAGGTCAACGTTACCCGGATATCCTGGACGACCATTTGCTCCCGTTTGTGCGTCTTCAACATCCCACTGGGGACCTCATCCTGCAACAAGACAATTCACCGTGTAATCGCTCCCGAATTGTATCCGAATGGTTGAATGAACACTCCACCGCCGTGGCCTTGCTTCCTTGGCCAGCTAGGTCACCTGACCTCAATCCCATCGAGCTCTTCTGGGATACCATCGAGAGAGATGTTCGAGGCTCTGATCCCCCTCCATCAAATCTTCGTGAACTGTGGGAGCTTGTTCAGGGGTCGTGGATCCGTATGGCTTCCCAACGCTTCCGGTGTCTTGTCGAGTTCATGCCGAGACGAATCGCCGCCGTCATCAGGGCGAAAGGTGGTGCTACACGTTACTAGATAGCTATGTCTAATTCAATTGCTCTTCGGTGTAGAATAGGAATTATTCAGTGCTTAGGTTAAAACAACACTACCACTAAAACGCACAGATAAAAAATATTCGTGGTTACGAAAAATTCAAAAACATCATCATGTTTCTTTTTTGTTTGTTTCTATTTGTTTTACATTTACAGCAAGTTGACTGCGCAAATCAGCAAATCGCAAACTTCTTCCAGAAGATTATTGGTGTTCTGAATTTAAGGTAAATTCATGAAATATACACATGCACAGTACTAATCTTATTGTTTTTCTGTTTATGGACATATCTTTTCTGAAACAAGATCCACTGCAAAAACATTTCTGAAATTCACGAGCCACTTTCCATGATTCCTTTTGTGAATTAACGAAGCATGTTTCTGATACAACTCTTCCCACGAAATGAAGTAAAAAAACCGCTGAATTTTACTGATTTTTCGTACCCCAGAAAAATACTGAATTTTCAGAAACCTTTCCGCAATTTCTATCTTACATTAACGGAAAAACCCCGTTCTCACTTTTCCGTATGCATATGACGAAAAATGGGAGAGATTCACGGGAATACTTGGGGTTTGATTTACTATTAAATTTCAAAAGTCTGTCAAAGTATTTGAAGTTCTGTAGCGAGATCGCATATTGTGGATAGTATAATATCGCGTGCATTTTTGTTACTGTGTCACAGGATATTTCTTCTCATCTTCCCCATTTTGTGTATATCATATACACTATATTGACAAAAGCCACCATACACCTAGACGAGAAGCACAACACAACATAGCATATATTGACATACATTAGTACGGTGTCGGTCTACCTTTGGCCGTAATGCATGCACTGACCCTTCGAGACAGGCTTTCGACAAGGGTTTGGAACACAGCGATAGGTATGCGCTTCCATTCAGTACATAATGCTGCCGCTAACTGTTGCTTAGTAGTGGGCCTTGGTTCCAAACTTCTTATGCGGCGCTATAATTCCTCCCATAGGTGCTCTATGGGATTAAGATCAGGGCTCTGTGCTGGCCAGTGCACACACGATATGGAATTATCATCAAACCACGCCGTAACAGTCCTTTCTTTATTGCTCGGTGCATTATTCTTCTGGTACCAACAAGGCTCGGCTCCATAGTATTGCCACAGAGTTGGTAGGGCATAATTGTCCAGAATATAGAGGGAGACGAGCTGGTTACCAGGTTTATCCACGATAATCAATGAGCCGGGACCGTACCATGAAAAACACCCCCACACGAGTATACTGCCAGCTCTAACCTTCACCATAGGGACAGCACACTGTGGTAAATAGCGTTCCCCCGGCTGCCACCATACCAACACATGGCCACCAGACTGATGGATCGTGTATCTGGATTCATCAGTCCATAGAACCCGCTTCCATTGATCTACGGTCCACGGTAAATGTTCTTTACACCATGCTAAACGACGAGTAGCATTCCGAGTGGAGATAAATGGCTTATGAGCATCTTCACGACCACGGTAACCCATGGAATGAAGTTTTCTGTGAATGGCACGTGTACATACCGAGGTTCCAGAATTTTTACTCACCTGTACACTGAGGTCTTGTGCAGTACTCCGTCGATTATTTAGCTGTAACGACTCTCCTGAGGCTTCGATGTCCTCGATCACTGATTTTCTTTGGTTTGCAGGTACGTTTTGCTGCTTCAGGCACGCCACGTGTCTTCCACTTATTCAGTGCATCCAAAACAGTTGACTTGGGTATGTTTAAACGCCTCTTGGTTTCTTTTATGGACAACCCACTAATATAACACCCAACAGTCTTTCCTTTCTCAAAGTCGGTTATCTCCTGCCGCGACATTTTCACTCAGCCTCACAGTGCGATATGATCACGGTCATCTGCAGGCTTGTTTTTATACAGTTTGCAGCTGTACCGCGCATCTTAACAACGCAGCGAATCCGTTCATTTGCTTTTGAGGGGGTGTCCGGTGACTTTTGTCAATATAGTGTATATTGGGTTACCGTAAGAAACCGCGTACTTAATTTATCGTACAGGTGATTGTACGATGTTTATGGATCAATCTGTGGAGTCCTTAAGACGAAAGCTTTATAGCTATCCAGAGTAAATTTTTTATTCAGAAGTTTTGTGAAATAATATTGTAAAACTGTACATTGCACCTTCTCTTAAAGATAATTAAAAGTCATTGTCAGTTGAAAAAAAAAATATCTCCAAGTCATTCTGTTGCTTCCAAAAATCACGATGAAAAAAAAACATAATTTGTAATAAGACCTCATGCAGAAAAAATTAAACTATTAGAAACGTTTTCAAAAAATAATAAGATGCAATAGAAAACAAGTTAGTAAAATCATGCAATGCATTGATTATGATACGCTTTCCAACATACCAGAAATTATTACTCAAGTTATGAGGATAATGGCTGTGGAATAAATCTCGCTCCTGTGTCCTGACCTTTGACCCCATTTCACCCATTTTCAATAGGGTTCGTCCCCAGTGGCTCCCTACCACATACTAAAATTTCATCGAAATCGAACTATTTTTACGCAAGTTATGACGCATAAGGGCAATGGAAGAAATCCCGCTCTTATGACCTGCCTGACCTTTGGCCCCATTTCGCCCATTTTCAATAGGGTTCGTCCCCTGTTGGTCCCCTACTACATACTAAAATTTCATCTAAATCGAATCATATTTACGCATGTTATGACGCATAAAGACAATGGAATGGATCCCGCTCTTATGGCGTGACCTTTGACCCCACTTCACCCATTTTTAATAGGGTCGTCCCCTGGTGGTCCCCTACCACATACTAAAATTTCATCGAAATCGAATCATTTTTACGTGAGTTATCGTGCCGACAGGCAGACGGACGGAAAAAGCTGGAGCATATACGCTTCTTCAACCTACGATTGGAAAGCGTAAACAAAATGAATAAATCACTCGCATTACTGAAAAAAAAATTACCATTGCGCAATTAAGTTTCACGTTCAAGGTAAAACTTAACTGAGACTTGCGGCTTCAACTTAAAAGACACGGGTTCGATACTCACTATCGGCGCGAAAGGGGTTTTCTCGCGTAAGGGCTGAAATATTCAGCGTGTTGGACCTTGCAAAACTTCAGTCTAAATACAGAAAAACTTGAAACGAACTTTTCTGAAATCAACGGAATTACTAACTTCGAAAAATCTGTGAAAGTACGGAAGTTACAAACAAAACCCCCCAAAAAAACCAGGGACCGTTTAGAAACGAAAATTATTTTAAAAGACAGACGTTATTTTTAGAAATTTTCTATGAATTCACACAACTTATTTTTTACAGTGTCGGAAAAATCTATTTCCTCGAACAGAATGCCTATAATTTTGCTCCTACGTATTCACGACTTAAACAGAAGATTTTTGATAATAAATATTTACATTTACTACGACATCTCTGATTTTACGTACAGGGGTTAATCCAAATAGTGGACACACTTATTGTTTGTAGTAAACTTTTTTGTTTTTTCTTATTTCGTGCATTCCTTTATGGTGTGACATTTTCTACGTCGGGCAGCATGCTTTCAATCTAACTGTTATTAATCTTCCAAACAATAAAATCGAATTAGAAAAACTACTAACCACGATCCAATGTTCTTCAAACAAGGCACAGTCATAGGGGTAGGATCCAGTTTTTGGAGGTCGAGAGCCATCTGGAGCCCGTTGGAAGGCAAATCTTTCACGACATCGATAGTTCCAGTTACAGTCACATTACCTGGGTACAAGATAGGATCTGGAGCTATACTCATAGACTGTAAGACCATGCTGCGATCAGATTTACCTGAAAAATTAAAAATCGAATTAATTTAAACATTAAAGGTTGAATCACAACATTTAGTTTTTTTCTAGAAAAATGTAATGTGAGGGAAACGATGAAAACAAAGTCTTTGGGAATACTTTATGTAGTGTTCTGAATGTTTGTTGGTGCCATAACGTTGGATGTAACGACATTTGAAACGCTATAATGCGGGAATAGTTTTCAATGTTACAGTTACGCTCTTTTTGAAATGAACATTCTAAAATGCTGTAACATTTCTGGAATTATCTTTCAAAACTACATCTAATTCAAGAAAGTCCGAATCAAGTCCGCTTCTTCTGCCAATTACGTAAATGCTTGATTTTAGGAAATTTAAGACTGAAAAAAAAACACACCGGTGGCGCAGTGGTCTAAGCGCTGGCTTCTGATCATTCGTCCGATGTGGGTCCGGGTTGGAATCCCGGTGAGGCATGGATGTTGTGTTTGTCTTACGGCACTGGCTCTCTCCCTTCCCTGGAACTAGGTACCGTAAATTAGCGACATGCGACTGCTTATAGCCCATCGATTTGATCAAGAAGGTCTTTAAACCTCCAAACAAAAAAACCACAAGTTTGTAAAATCATGCAATGCATTGATTATAATACGCTTTCCAACATGCCAGAAATCAATACTCAAGTTATGAGAATAATGGCTGTGGAATAAATCTCGGTCCTGTGCCCTGATCTTTGATCCCATTTCGATGATATTCAACAGAACCGGTTCGGTATACCTCCGAAATAACATGATAAAGTTTTGTCGCAATCGAAGTATTTTTACGTAAGTTATGATGCATAAGGGCTATGGAATAGATCCCGCTCCTGTGTCCTAACCTTTGACCCCATTTTGCCCATTTTCAATAGAATTCGTCCCCAGGCAAGCCCCTACAACATACTAACATTTCATCCAAATCGAAACATCTTTACGTAAGTTATGACGCATAATGGCGATGGAAGTGATTCCGCTTCTATGTCCTGACCTTTAACCCCATTTCGCCCATTTTCAATAGGGTTTGTCGCCAGGTGATCCCCTACCAGATACTAAAATTTCATCGAAATCAAGTGATTATTACGCGATTTATCGGTCGGACGGACATACGACCACAACGCGTGACGTAATGAGGCAGATGGGAATCGCGACCATCTGCTCGCAAGAGTGTGATGTCATAAAACTTTAATAGGATCCACACACAACGCGTGACGTAATGAGATAGATGGTGTGACCGTGCGCCAAAATTCTCAAACGCCAGGTTGTGACGTTATAAGATTTCTAAGCATTGGTAACATTAATGGAACAACGCCATGACACTGAAAACGCTATAATTCGGAGTATATACACTATGCATATCATTCAATAGTTACTTACCGCAGTCGCTGACAACGACTTTGCATGATGTTTCCACGCTCAACAGAAGGAATAAACCTAGAAATAGGACTAACTCCATGGCTTAAATGCTGAAAAGAAAAAATAAGATGTATTGAGAAAAGCCAAGCACGGGAATTATTTGCTGTATATTTGCTTATTGCTTCACAGTACAGCAGACTCTCGGCTATTAGACCTAATGTGGCGGTCGGCCGGGTCGGATAGCAAAAAAGTCGGATACGCCTGAGCCATAAGCACATAAGCCCCTGCAAGGTTAATAACCGCCACCCTATTGCGTTGAACGTAATGTACAGTATGTACTTGTTGCTATTTGGAGACTTGCGTCATATTAATTTGTCCTTATTAACGAAGTACAGTAATTACTGAATTTGAAGGAAACTAAATAAAAATGCTTACGTACCTTTCATGAAACATTGATTTGAAGAACGAAACGAAATGTGTAATGAACAATAAGTTGAATAAATTTTACTATGAGTTTTCATGTAAAAGTAAGTTTTCAGTCAAATCAGCTGTTAATATAAACCAAAATATTATAATCTAAAACTACATTGCCTAAGGCTTGAAAAAGTCTGTAATCCAAATCTGCTTCTTTCCTCGCATTAATTTCCTTGCCGATATGTCATTCGACTTACGTATACATATGATATCTGCTGGTGTTGCCTTTTGTTTTTGGCCAATTTACTCCAGGCTGTTCAGCAAAGATATAAAGCCTCTTCAACTTCCACGTGTTTGCCTTTTTGCATAGTTTTTTTTAACTTTCATGCCGCAGCTATTTGCTTGCATTTTTCAATCTCTGTGCGATTTCTTCATCAATCACTCACAGTAGTTTTTCCAACTCCTAATTCCAATGCAATTTTCTTTGCCGACTCACCAGGATCCATTCGTTTTATTGCTTGCAGTTTTTCTTCTAAAGTTACTACCACTTTCTTTCGTTTATCACCCATATTTCACTTCAAAATAAAAGCCCCCAACAATACATTGGACTGTATACACACTTTATAACGTAAATAACAATCCACGAGTGACTGAACCACACAGACTGACTTCTGGATACAGACTGATGATGCACTTGCTACACGTTTATTTCTTGTCGCGACATGAATCAATCGGCATATTGGCGGCTAGTGACTCACGCGCGATTTAAGTGCCTTCAAATACTTTAAGCAATAGTACACGGCCGCGTGGCGGAAAACTGCACGGCATGAATTTTTTTTTTTTTGGCGTGTCGGATAGGCCGGACGTCGAGTAGTCGGGAGTCTGATAGCTGAGAGTCTACTGTACTTAGCATAACTTCCCTGTTACATTTATGGCGAAGCACAACCAAAGGTTAACTGTTGAAACAAGATTTATGAAACAGTTTACTTAACATACAACCGAAGTAGGTTACAGCGACACACACATCGTCAAATAATGAGTGGTGCTAATTAAACTTCCATGAATTAATTGGTGATCTCCTTCGTCGGTTAACAAGACGGAAATTTCGCTGTTTATTCGACATCGTTATAATCTAGTGTGACTGTATTTAAAGGTAATGCATCTTTTTTTATTGAAGGTTTAACGACCGTCCTTAGCAACTCAATGGGCTATAAGCAGTCTCCAGTCCCTAATTTAAGGCCACTGACTCCAGGGAAGGGAGAGAGCCAGTACCGCAAGACAAACACAACATCCATGCCTCACCGGGATTCAAACTTGGACACTTCACGGACGAAAGGTCACAAGCCAGCGCTTAGACCACTGCGCCACAGGCACGGCTATTACATCTTGTATTGGGTAACCTAAAAAGTTCATGAGTTTTGCGCACACATACAGAGAAAGAAAGTGACGTATCTGCAATACGAGGGACTGGGGGCGCTATTGATCCACCATATTGCAAGACCAGAAGGTTAGTATTAATAGGGTAGGTGTCACGTGTCTTCTGCGGCTGTGCGTTTCTGTGGAAATAAGGGGATCAGGGACAGCACCGGGGGGGGAGCCCACCCCACCCCACCCCAAATTTTGGTGTGCCCACCCGTCATCCACCCCCCAGAATTTGTGAGATAAATGAAGAAAATGTAGTAGACTTTACTATCGGAGCTGTATGTTCTTCTGTGGTAATGGGAGAAGGGTAGCATTGTGCAATTATGTTCCTCCAACCACGATTCATGACACAGACGGGAAACCTTACTTGCATGTTGGGCTTCCCCTTTGGCGTACAGATGTCGAAGACCGGCCGGAAGTTCAAAGAGCATCGTCAATCCGATGCCGCGGCTCATGCCAGTGGGTTGAAAAGTTGAATAAGCATCACTCTGCCAATCCCATCACCGCCCTGGCGCCCTCGCAGTCTATGACAAGTAGTGGGCGTTATCACGATCGTCGAAAACAGCAGACAGTGATCGGCGCCAGTCACCACCAGACAGTGAGCGAAATTTCTCTTGGCTAGTTAGTAGTTACACTCGTTTTCTTTCTCGTTCTGGTGGAAAATCTAAATTTTCCTGCTTGGATTTTTTTTTTTTTTTTTGCACGTATTGTGCGTGATACAGGAAAGTGAGGTATTTCTTTCCAAACCAAAGTTTGAAATAACATGTCCTCAAAACAATCAATCCATGATTTTTTCGAACAAGTGTTAATCAGAAGAAGAAAAGTTAATTATGCGATAGTGCCTACAAAGCGGATAATGGTTATCAGACGGCTTCAACTTCATCAACAGCGTGTAGTGAATCATTAGGAATCAACGAGGATTCTTTAAGTGCTTGTAGTGATTAAATGGAAAATTTTTATGAACGCAATGCTTGTGAAAATAAAACATTGGAAGGACCACAGGGTCACAAGACAAAAAATGTTGAACTCTGAGAGCTTGATATAGCAACTTCACTTTCGGATCAACCCAGACATCCTATATTAAAACAGTTTCCACAAAAAAAAAAAAAATGCGGTAAAGAACAAAGAAGCTCCCATACATATTAGTATAACATGTTTCCATGGCTTGCATATAGTATAAAGAGAGATTCCACTTTTTGTTTTCCGTGTAGAATGTTTTCATCGGACGACGAAAAACATGAGGTCAACTTCGCTCAGCGAGGTTACAACAATTTTGGAAAAAAACACTTGAAAAGGATTCGGGTTTTAAAAAACACCAAAACAACTTGACCCACAAAACTTACTTGGTGTCGTGTACCTCTTATAAGAAAATGAAATCAAGAAGGGCAGATTCATCAGTTGCCACACTTCAAAGTGCTGCATGTGCAGCGGAAGTCAAGGAAAAGCTTTGTTTCGGGCAAGCGACGGCGGATTTTTAAAATTGCCACATTGGAGGGTGTTTTTCAGTCGCTGAGCTGGGAAAACAAGGGGATAAAGATTAATGGAGATTATCTATCCCACCTTCGTTTTGCTGATGACGTAGTCATTTTTGCAACTACCCCATCAGAGCTGCAGAGTATGATCCAGGAACTTGCTGACAAGAGTAAAGAAGTGGGATTAAAAATGAACTTTCAAAAGACAAAAGTGATGTTCAATGCTTTTACAAGAAATGAAGATTTATCGATTGATGGAGAAAAGCTGGAGATAACAGACACGTACGTTTATCTTGGACAGCAGATATCAAGTGAGGGTCACATTGATGAAGAAATTAATCGGCGTACAAAACTTGCCTGGAGAGCTTTTGGAAGAAACAGCATAATTTTCAAGAGCAATATGCCATTATGTCTTAAAAGAAAAGTGTTTGATCAATGCATCCTTCCAGTGCTTACGTATGGTGCAGAGACGTGGACCTTAACTAAAAGAGACATACAAAGGCTGCAGAAAACTCAAAGCAGCATGGAGAGGTGCATGCTTGGTATAACCAGGAGAGATAAGAAGAGGAACTCGTGGATCCGAAAAATGACAAGAGCGGAAGACATCATGATCAGAGTTAAATCTCTGAAATGGCAATGGGCTGGACATACTGCCAGAAGGACAGACCATCGATGGACAGCCGAAATTTTAGATTGGATTCCAAGGGACAGGAAAAGACCCAGAAGAAGACCACATGGGAGATGGGTGGATGAAATTCGAAAGTATGCAGGGGTGACATGGAGGAGACTGGCACAAGACAGACCGTTGTGGAGGAAACTTGGGGAGACCTTCGTCCAGCAGTGGATTGATAATGGTTGACAATGATGATGATGATGATATATATATATTGTGAAGCTTCAGAAGACAAAAATGAACTTTCAGAAGACAAAAGTGATGTTCAATGCTTTTACAGGAAATGAAGTTTATCTTGGACAGCAGATATCAAGTGAGGGTCACATTGATGAAGAAATTAATCGGCGTACAAAACTTGCCTGGAGAGCTTTTGGAAGAAACAGCATAATTTTCAAGAGCAATATGCCATTATGTCTTAAAAGAAAAGTGTTTGATCAATGCATCCTTCCAGTGCTTACGTATGGTGCAGAGACGTGGACCTTAACTAAAAGAGACATACAAAGGCTGCAGAAAACTCAAAGCAGCATGGAGAGGTGCATGCTTGGTATAACCAGGAGAGATAAGAAGAGGAACTCGTGGATCCGAAAAATGACGAGAGTGGAAGACATCATGATCAGAGTTAAATCTCTGAAATGGCAATGGGCTGGACATACTGCCAGAAGGACAGACCATAGATGGACAGCCGAAATTTTAGATTGGATTCCAAGGGACAGGAAAAGACCCAGAAAAAGACCGCATGGGAGATGAGTGGATGAAATTCGAAAATATGCGGGAGTGACATGGAGGAGACTGGCACAAGACAGACCGTTGTGGAGGAAACTTGGGGAGACCTTCGTCCAGCAGTGGATTGATAATGGTTGACAATGATGATGATGATATTGTGAAGCATAATTTGCTCCCCCCAGATTTTGGAGCGCCCCCTACAGCCTCCTCCCCGTTGAAAATTTTCTGGCGCCTTCCCTGAAGGGGATGCATCCTCTAAAAGTACAAACTGAGCACGAACGCAGCACAGGGAACGAAACAGGTATACACAGCATTTGGGGCTGGCTTTGTAAGTGTTTGTAAGTGTGAGAACCACCAGAAAAGGGTTCCAGAAATTTTGTTGTGGCGACGAATTGTTGGATGATGCCTCAAGTAGCGAGCGACCAGAGGTGCTAAAAGATGGCCAGTGGAACACCGCCATTGAGGAATCCACCACGAAAACTTGTCATCAGCTTTTCACAAGGCTTGATGTTGGTGCTGAAGCCATTCGCTTACGTTTACATACCATGAGAAAGACATACATTCTAAGCTCCTGCCTCGTTTGTCTGATGACAAAAATCAGCAGTGGTTTGTTGTATGCATATCGTTATGCTCACGTCAGCACAAGGATCCCTATCTCTAACGTGCATTCACTTGCAATGAGCAGTGGTGTCAATATCATACTAGTAGTACTACGAAATGCACCCGACAATTGTTGTCATGAAATGACCTCATACCAGTGGACACCTCTGTACTCACGTAAGGTTTTGCTGTGTATTTGTGGTTTACTGCCAAGCAGGGCCGGATTAAGGGGGATCTAGCGAATGCTATAGCCTAGGGGCCCACCATTACCAAAGGCCCAGGAGGCATGCCGCTACACTACAAATAATACACAGATTATATATTTATATAGAGAGAAGTAAAATAGTTTTAGTTTTGTCTCGTATGGTTTCCATTCAATCGCAAACAGTAGCTAGGTGATGATTCAAGGCAGAGACTCACTAACGGAAAACGTTTCCGTTTTCAGGTAGACAGTTTCAGCTTTTTCACTATCATCCGCCCACACCTCCCTCTTTGCACTTGGAACCATTACCACACACACATACACTGACTTCACATTGCATAACAACAAAAAGATGCACCAAGTAAAGTACATCATTGAAAATTCCAAAACAAAATCTAGGAATCTTAAACTTTTAACTCATGTTCTTGTGAGAACAGTGGAAAATATAATGCCTTTTTATGAAAACTCTGCAAGTAATTTATCAGTTTGAAGAATGCAATACATATTAATTATCACAAGCATATTGCTATATATTTCATAGTTTCATGTTTTAACGGACTTCAATAATGATTGTCTGTCATAAGTTCTTTGGGGGCCTACTCAGATGTTTTAGCCTTGGTAGCGCACTGAGATATCTTAACCTAGGGGCCCACTAAGGCCTTAATCCGGCCCTGCGGTCAAGGGAGATGGTAATGCATCATGAGCTTCTATCATGTGGAAAAATCATCACAGGTGCCCTGTACTCCTTCCACCAGCAACGGGTTCCGGATTCATTGCTTCCCAAGGATCCTACATTGGCTAATTGGAAAGATGTGCTGTGCTGCTCCTTCTCCTGCAACGTGTTCAGGATTCATTGCTTCCCAAGGATCCTGCATTGGCTAATTGGAAAGGTGTGTTGTGCTGCTCCTTCACTTGCAACGGGTTCAGGATTCAATCCTGCATTGGCTAATTGGAAAGGTGTGTTGTTGCTGCTCCTTCACCTGCAACGGGTTCAGGATTTATTGCTTCCTAAGGAACCTGCGTTGGCTAATTCGAAAGGTGTGTTGTGCTGCTCCTTCAGGACAACACCAGATTCTATTTAGCAAACAGGAATCTGAAAACCATCAAATGCTTTAGATGGGAAACGTTGGGATACTCATTGCCGGATTAAGAAGAGGTGTATAAGGGCCTTGGGGCCCACCATTATCAAGGGCCCAGGAGGCATGCCAGGGCAAATAAAAGAGAGGTTTATAAAATAATTTAACTTTTGTCTCGTACGATTTCCAATTGGTCAGAAACACAGGCTGAGAGACGAACAGATTTCAAGGCAGTGACTCACCAAGGGTAGAGGTTTCATGTCGCTGTGTACAGCGGCGTCGGCGAGACAGTTTCAACTTTTTCACTACCATCCACCCACGCCTCCCAATTTACGCTTAGAACCATTAGTGGTCGAAGTCTCCAGTGGCTTTACATTGCATAAAAAAGAGATGCACTAAGAAAAATATACAATGTTAAATCTTTAGAAAATCCAAGACAAAATCTATTGAATCTTACTCGTGTTCTTATGAGTACAATGGAAAATAAAGTGACTTATTTTGAAAACTCTGCACATAATGCATTTTGAAGAATGCACTACGTATTAATTATCACAAGAATATTTCTACAGTTCCATGTTTTAACGGAATGTATAACGATTCCCTGTCATAAATTCTCTTTAGAGGCCTACTCAGGTGTCATAGCTTTCGGGCTCACTCAAATTTCTTAGGCTAGAGGTCCACTAGGGCTTTAATCCGGCCCTGGGAATACTGAGCATATTTCCCAGACGTCTCTTCGGATCATCACCTTTTTCCGTATATTAAACAATCGCCTCCAAGGACAGGAGTTCCAAAACGAAGAACAAATTCGAAGAGCACTGTATTCCGCCGCCCCGTTGGAGCAGTGTTCTAAGCGCTGACTTCTGATCATTCGTCCGAGATTGGTTTGGGTTCAAATCCCGCTGAGGTATGGATGTTGTGTTTGTTTTACGGCACTGGCTCTCTCCCTTCCCTGGAACCAGTGGCCCTGAACTAAGGGCGGGCGGCTGCTTATAGCCGATTGAGTTGCTCACGGTGGTCGTTAACCCCCCCCCCAACTAAAACAAAAACCAAAAAAAAAAAGAAGCAAAAAAAAAAACAAACAAATGGATTTCTTTTTCGCATTGAACATGGCGTTTTACCATCTAGGCATCCACACAGGGACGTAAAGTACCGTGTTCTTCGCAGTTAAATACTTTTGAATTATGTTTCCTAGAAAGACTTATAATCGACGTTTCACTGTATACGTAAGTGAATCGAAAAGTAAGTTGCACTTAGCGTTATCTCGTGTGGGATTGCAGTCAGATTGTGCGTGATTGGGAGAGAAGTAGACAGTACGTCAGAGCTGCCGGCGGGAGGTGTTTTAGATCAGTTACTGCGTAAGGCGCGTGCAGAAGGCAGCTGGTAATGGCGCGTCAACTGGATTCTTACTCCAAATTGGAGGTGCGAGGAACCATTTGATTTTTGTGGGCTCAGCGCCTAAATTGCACTGACTTCTATCGTGAAATCTCTTCCGTATACGAGTGAAATGCCATGTATCACTCGGGCATTGAAAAGTGGTACCAACAATTTGAAAAGGGTCGCACAAATTTGACGGACGAATACCGCGAAGGCAGACCATCAATATCGAGCACCCCGGAGCATGTTGCTGCCGTTGACGACATGATACGGAATAACAGGCGTATCAAAATAAAGGAAATCGCCAGTACGTTATAGACATTTCGTACGGGGACTGTGCATTCCATCATTTACGAGCAGCTGGGATTTGGGAAATTGTGTGTGAGATGGGTGTCACCTTTACTGACCGACCAGCACAGAAACCAACGTTTCCTGTCGCCTTTGGCTCTTCTGCAACGATATTCTGCTGAGGGTCACAATTTTTTGCGTTACGAAACGTGGTTTCACCATTTCACCCCTGAAACTAAACGATCGTCCATGGAATGGAAGCATGTTACCTCTCCAACAAGGAAGAAGTGCAAAGTCCAACCGTCTCAGAGAAAAGTCGTGGCGACTGTTTTCTTTGACTGTGAAGGTGTTGTTTACACAGTTTTCTTTGACTGTGAAGGTGTTGTTTACACAGTTTTCTTTGACTGTGGAGGTGTTGTTTACACAGTTTTCTTTGACTGTGAAGGTGTTGTTTACACCTTCACAAACAACACCTTCACGTGTGTGAGTCTGGAGGAATTAGAGGCCGCTGTGGTGTAGCGGAAGCATATCCGGCGCGTAACTGGAAGACCCTGGGTTTGACTCCCGGTGGCGGCCAATGAGAATTTTTCCGCGACTCACTTATAAACGTGGAAAGAGCGAAGATCTTTGTTTGATGTTCCTGGTCTACGTTAAATGTCTGTATTAATTATTCATTTGCCTTTTAACTATGTCTTCAGTTGCTGCTTACCATATTTGGTGAATCCCCACCATTGTGCTGGGCTCCAAGAAGCAACCTGCCGACTTGGCTTGGCAGTTAGCGTGTGTGAGTCTGGAGGAATTCGAGGCCGCTGTGGTGTAGCGGAAGCATATCCGGCGCGTAACTGGAAGACCCTGGGTTCGACTCTCGGTGGCGCCCAATGAGAATTTTTCCGTGACTCACTTATAAACGTGGAAGGAGCGAAGATCTTTGTTTGATGTGCTGTTTATACAGTTTTCTTTGACTGTGGAGGTGTTGTTTACACAGTTTTCTTTGACTGTGAAGGTGTTGTTTACACAGTTTTCTTTGACTGTGAAGGTTTTGTTTACACAGAATTTCTGCCAAAAGGGACGACTATCAATGCTGACTCATATTGCCAAACGCGACGAAATTTGCGAAAGACAATTAATGACAGACGCAGGGGTAATTTGACCGAAGGTGTAATTCTGCTGCACGACGACGCCATACCCAACACAACACGGAAAACAAAGGCATTGCTGCAGTCATTCAAGTGGGAGGTGTGGCAACATCCACCATACAGCCCCAACGTATCCCCGTGCGACTACCATTTGTTCGGTAAAATGAAACAGGACCTTAGTGGACAATGATTCCAAACCGGCGAGGCAGTGAAAACTGCGGTTCTTAACTGGTTGCACCAAACTGGAGAAGACTTTTTCCGTAAAGGTATGGAAAAGTTGAACACACGTTCCGATAAATGTTTACAGTCCTTAGGCGACTATGTCGAAAAATAAATAAATGTTGTACCTTTAAACCAACATACATCCCCTGAGTATATATCTTGGTTTTTTTAATTCAACAGTGTAACTAACTTTTTGATCCGCCCTCCTATATTAACATGATCTCGTAAAATAAAAGAGATTTTGATACACTAACGCAACAATTTCTATTTCTTTCGAAACAACTGTTGCTCATTAGTGAAAGAATGCGCAAGCATATGAAACATACGGAAACAACGTATTCATATTTTCTAAACATACGAAAATAATAAATTCATTATGCTTTCCTTACCTAAAGATATCAGCTTCTGTTTCAGAACAATAGCTTCAGTTATAAATGCCGGAAAAGTTTGCGTCATTCAGAACACTTTGATTTTTTTTTATTTTTGCTTTTTTTTTCAGATTGTGCGTTTATCCGTCACTGATAAATTGTGTTCAGGTGATAAAATTGTTCAAAGTGCATTTATTTGAAAATTGTTGCTGACCGATAGAGTAGCTTTTTTTTGGGTTATGTAACTGCACTTTGTGAAACGAGCCATGTGGTGCTGGTGCCTCAACAGAGATCTCATGATTATTTTCACCTAAATTGATATTTCGAGTCAGAACACAGTTTTTAAAATTGTAAGCAAGTTTTTACCTGTATTCCTATTCTATTCTAGTCCGTGCGAATAAGAGTAGCAAGTTAGTAAAATCATGCAATGCATTGATTATGATACGCTTTCCAACATACCAGAAATCATTACTCAAGTTATGAAGATAATGGCTGTGGAATAAATCTCGCTCCTGTGCCCTGACCTTTGACCCCCATTTTGATGATGATAAACAGAATTGGTTCAGTATACCACCGTAACAACATGATAACGTTTTGTCGCAATCGAAGCATTTTTACGTAAGTTATGATGCACAAGGGCGATGGAATGAATCCCGCTCCTATGTCCTGACCTTTGACCCCATTTCGCCCATTTTCAACAGGGTGCATCCCTAGGTGGTCCCCTACCCCATACTAAAATTTCATAGAAATCGAACCATTTTTACGCGAGTTATCGAGCGGACAGACAGACAGACGGACAAAGCTGAAGCATATACGTTTCTTCAAATTACGGTTGGAAAGCGTAGAAAAGATAAAGGAAGAATAATTTCACCAATTTGTAGAGCACGTCTTTCGACAAGTCTTTGACGTACAATGCTGAAAGTATTTTAAAGAAAGTTTTTAAATTTTTAAACTATGCAATCTGTAGTATTCCATAAACAAGTTAGTAAAATCATGCAATGCATTGATTAATGCCCTGATCTTTGACTCCATTTCGATGATATTGAACAGAACTGGTTCAGTATACCTACGGAACAACATAATAAAGTTTTATCGCAATAGAAGTATTTTTAGGTAAGTTATGACGCATAAGGGCGATGGAATGGATCCCGCTCCTATGTCCTGACCTTTGACCTATTTCGTCCATTTTCAATAGGGTTCGTCCGCAGGTTGTCCCCTACCACATACTAAAATTTCATCGAAATCGAACCTATTTTAACGTGAGTTATCGTGCGGACAGACGGACAAAGCTGGAGCATATACACTTCTTCAACCTACGGTTGGAAAGCGTAAATAAAAAGCGCAGATAAATGCAGACACGTTGTTGCCGTCCCTAGTGGAGAAAAGTTCATCCAAAAAATAAATCGCGAAATCACGGAGACAACATTGATCGCATTTAGGACTGGACAATATAAGAATATTTTCGCTGACTTCTGACCGTTCGTTTGAGATGTCTTGGGTTCGAATCGGGACATGAGTGGTGTGTTGTTCGTCTCACGGCATTGGCTCTCTCCCAACCCTGGAACTAGAGAAATAGGGAAGGGGGAACTGCTTATAAATCTTAGGCTATGAATAAATCTGAGTGCACACGGTGATTTTTAACCTTCAACCAAACAAACGAACAAAAAGAATGTTTTCTTATCAGCCCTGTAAGAGCTGAGATAGCGTCGAATAAATAATTAAAACTTACATTACTCCAATTTTTTTTATTAGAAAGCATCGAAAGGCTGGAAAAATTGGTATAACTCCTTCAATCATACGATGAGGAATTTTTTAACCCGGCTTCACAAGAGAGAAGGTACACTTTCTAAATGAATTCACCCTGCGTTTCACATCAGTGAGGTAGTGTAACTGGAAAGTGAATTGGTAAGAGTGTGATTTTAATCATATCTAGAGCTAGCCAGTGTTAAAAAAAATCATATATTTTTCTTGGAATTACCGTTATAGAAGGCAAAAATAATTTTCGAAACTGGAATCTTAGAAGTGGAAGTGTAGTGCCAAATGCAAATAAACATTTATCTTATCGTAGAGATATGGATTTGCGCCATCTAGCGGTGAGACTGTCCATCACAAAATTCATGGAAATTTTGCACTCAATTTGTACTATCGAATGCAAAAATAATTTATTCCTGTGCCCCGGTGGTGCAGTGGTCTAAGCGATGGCTACTGATCATTTGTCCGAGATGGGTCAGGGTTCGAATCCCGTGAGGCACGGATGTTGTTTTTGTCGTACCGCGCTGGTGGCTCTCTCCCTTCCCTGGAACCAGTGGCCCTAAAGTAGGGATGGGCGACTGCTTATAGTCCACTGATTTACGATGGTCGTTAAAAACCCATTAAAAAAAAAAAAAAAACCCAGAAAGAATCCTAATATATATACACAAATTTGTTGAGTATGAGTGCTAACAAAATATGCGCACAAAATGGTTATTAATATTTATTATTTATTGTCTGAACAACACTACTTGTACTTTGCTTAGCAGTGAAAATTATCAGTGATTAGATATCAAATGTGAAAGTCTAAGAAATGCTAATGAGAAATGCAATTGCATTTAAAAAACAGTTTCTTATTGGTGAAGTAGTATGAAAAGAGCTAAGGAGAAAATTGTACGTTCTCATATCAATTCACAAGTTCATCAAAGTCAGATAGTTGCAGTTAAGTGTATGACGTACTACTAAGGTGGAGCATGAATCAAATTGGCAAATTGCAGCGACAAGCCTTACTGGCGTAGTTCAGTCGGGAGAATATTCAACTCCGGAGTAGGAAGGCGTGTTTTGGAATATCACCACCGGCAGAAAAAGGAAATTTGCTATAAGTGTCGAAGGTGACCGCCACTCAATCGATTACATTGTGAGGAAGGGCCCTCCGGTAGCCGAGTAGTCAGATGCACAGTTTTCTGGCCAGCTGTTCCAGTTGTGCCTGATGGGTTCCAGTCCCGGAGGAGTCATGGATGATGTGTTTTGTCTTACACAGCGGGCCTTCTCCGTTCTCCCGTACTAATAATCTCAAATTAGGGTACGGTCGGCTGCTTAAATCTCTTACAACTGCTCTTGTTGTCGTTAAACCTCGAACAAAAGAAAGGAGGGGATACAAGGACTTTATTGCTTTCGTTGAGAAGAATCTAGACTCGCACGTGTATCGAAATATGGGAACAATGTGGGAAACGCATTCAGTCGTGGGAATTAATGTCTTGCAACCAGTTTCCAGAACTGAGTTCTCATTTCACGCTCTGACTGGAAGATGATCCTTAGCTTCAAATGAATGTTTTTCTGTTGCTTCAAATAGCAGTCTGGCCAACTTCTGAAGTTCTTGTGTCATGTCATGGGTAGAAGAAACGAAACCTCTTTGCAGATAATATAGCTCTAAACAAAGGCCTTCCTGCTGCTTCAAATAGCAGTCTGGACGACTTTTGCAGTTCTTGTGTCTCGTCACGAGAAGAAGAAAGGGGCCACTTTTCAGAGAATGTACTCCAAGTGAATGCCCTCCTATACTTAAAATTGCAATTTGAGGCGACTTTGCATCTTCTTTGACATTTTTGCGAAAAGTGTTAACATTGCAAAATGTTTGCCCAGCTAATTTGCTGTCGCTGAATTAAATACTCACTTGAGATATCTTACGTCAGATCCCATAAACCGATATCGAGGGCTGCGCTGCATTCGGCTTGGGGGCCATGACTTGGACATCACTGATATGCGTAATGTGGGATAGCATTGTGGGTCTCACATTGTACAAAGCATTCACTGTTAAAAATTGCTCATTTTGGAAGCTATTTTAAATCTATATAATACTTTTGCAACTTTGATACGCTCCTTGGTGTTAAAATTTCTCAGTAGAGAAGCATTGGATGAAATCAAATAAAAATCAGTGCTGATGCAAATGATCAGATTGATATATGATTTTGCTTTCAATGGAGTAAAACGTAATATCTGTCAGTATTGTCTTGTAACCACCACTTCTTGAGATACAATGAAGCGATACATCTCTGAGTTAAGCCTTAAAGATAATTGATGGTATCCTGAAGGATCCCGCAGCATACCACGTCCCAAAGTACATCTGTATGCAGGTCCGGTTGAACAGCGGATTGCAAGCGACGGCTGTTGATGTTCCGCACGTGTTAGATGGGCAAGAAACTTTGATATCTTTCAGACTATGGTGCATTTGGATCGTAATTGACAAGCCTTGGAAGCAATATGTGGACGACCATTGTCTTGCTGGTGATAGCATGTAGGACATCTGTCAGAAACCGTTGCGGAACTGACTGCAGAATGACATCAACGTTATCGCTGGACTATGACACTCGTGGAGTCCCAGAGCAGCAATATGATAATGTAACTAAAGGGACACCAAACGAGGAAGCTCTGTTGACGAGTGGTATGCGGCTCTCTGACCAGGTCGTCTTCAGAGGTTTATACCACTATTTTCACCACCAAGGCAGGGCCGGGCGTTACTGAACACAACGTTTTCCCATTCTCCTTGCTCGGATGCTCCACTCTGACACCGCCTAGCCGAGGCGGTCGGTGATCTGATGCGGTGAAATTCAGCCGACTGAAAGACACTCTGCACCGCCACCATGCCTGTGTCAGTCTGTCTAAGGTGGTATAGTGTTACAGAGTCCCCGTTGTATCTACAGTTTGTCCAATGGTCGTTTGAGTTGTCGCTCGATCCGTTACCTCCTGTCATCGGGTACGATGAATCTAAACGCGATGACATGCATCTGGTAGCTTTGTGATGACTGTGGTTACCGTCTTGCGATTTTTGAGGCAAACAGCGTCCTATCCTCTTGTCATCATTGCTCACATGTCCTACCCTCCTGTCATCATAGGCAGGACCGGGGCCCTTCACAGCAAATAAACCAACCAGCCTCACTTAAGCCTAGGAATCGACCGCGGTTGAATGCGTCCACACGCCGATCGGGTTGACCACAAGGCTACTGCTGCATTTTCTGCTTCTGAAGCAATGTCCGTCCTCGACACCCTTTCTCAGCTTGTCAGAGATACCTACAGCTGCTGAAGCACATAGCTCGTTACCTGTTACTCATTTGTTTCTCCTGTATTTGCATATTTGACTTGCGAATTTTATGATTTCCATATCTCATCAATGCATGCATTCCAATTGCATGGTTCGCTTCTAGGTGGGAGCACTCTTAATGTATAGAGCAGTGCCTTTTAAATTCAGAAGCATTTTTGCGCACGTAAGTCCGGGGAGACGTAACGTTCGTTTTCTGATTCATATTCTTTTTGTCCCGTGCCGCCAACAACCCTAAATTTAAGGTATGCTATTCCTCCCATACTTGGGATCATCAAACAACGAATAAGTCTGTAATCCTGGAAAATTCAACGAACGGAAAATGGGAAACAGGTTTTGAAATATGTGATTTTATTTCACGCCAAACTCATATTTCATTGAAGAAGATACATATTAAAAAGATTTTTATTCATCTACAACACATCGTTTTGAGGTCAGTTTATTACTCTAGAAATTGATGAGAAATTATCCTTTAGTAAATTCAATTCCATAAAAAAATATTTTCACAAAAGATACCAATCACGAGATCCCAAGGAAACTAAAGGAAAACATTTCAGCTAAAAATGGAAAGAGTTGCCCTAAATTATGTTTGTGCGAACACTCCTGCTTCCAGGTGTTTCTTTCAGGCATACATACGAGTACATGGGACTTCGACACCGCAGGTAGTTGATACAGTGTGGATTATAACAGATAGTTGTGATAAAAAGACCGTTTTTATCTTCTTCAGTAATTTTTTTAACCCTCAAGGGAAAATATTCTGGAGAAAGCCTGATACTGGCCTCTTAATGAAATTATTGTTCCCAAAAGTTGAAAAACAAAAGTGAAGGGGATCTACATTTTAATCCCTTGAAGATAATCTTTAAAGGCTGAAAAACGTGGCTTCCTCAAAAATAAGGTGTATTTGAAACTGCTATCACACGAATCTGCAAGGTTAAGGTTATAATGATGATGATGTAAGGTATTTACCTGAAATTATGTGCTTAGAAAGAGAGAAAAAATTTGGTTGCATAAGCGATTCATGAATATTTGTCAGGACGATATTCACTTCAAACACATTTTTACAGCAAAAATCAGATCTCATTATATTAATCACTTCAGACAGACATCCAATTACAGTCGAAGTTTCATTTTATCAGTGTCAAGTATACCATCGCAGATACCTAATCATCAAGCTGCCGTAAATGCATATGAAGAAGGGAAAGAAAGGCGGTAAATTGAATGAAAACGAAATCTTTTCCCCATTAAGTTATAACAAGGGAATTTTTCTGGCATCATTATAATAAATTTATAAAAATTAAAGCAGGACATGTGTGTATATTTAGGCCATTTCTGGAAAACTAAATTACAGACCTCGGTACTAGTGATGGCATAAATCATTCTTTCTTGGGAGTTCATCATTCATGCAGAAGTCATTCACAAATGATCATTCAAACGAATGAGAATTCAGTTTACAAATTGTCACTATGCTCGCTGAGTAAATCATCCCAGCAAAAACACAAATGCTGGGAAACTGCTGGCCACCAGCTGGCAGTGATGGACACGGTACGCTAGCGATCCGTTTGTGGCAGCGATTGATGGCCCTGCAGCATCGCCGTGGACTATGGGCCTACACGCAAGTGCCAATAGTAGCCCGTCGCTGGGAACCGAAGCAAGCCCAACAAGAGGTTGAAGCAGCGGGACTGCGCATGCGCTAAAGACGACTCCCTCGCCATCGTGTTGCTTTAGTAGATGTTAAAAAATAAAATAAAAATAAAAACCCATATGCAGAGAGATGGATTAATTTCCTAAAGAAATGCCGCGTCGACAAAGATTACCGTCGGAGGAAAATTATATAAATAATATATAATTTAATGAACTGTAAGAAATAGTCAATCTCGTGTATTTATAGAAACTAATTTCGTAGCAAAATTTCTGCACTAACACACGAAGAATCGAGAATTCAAACAGCCAAGAAACACACTCACTCCATTCCCATGAATAACAAGAAATAATTTCTGTATAATCTTCATACACTAAACCGCTTCAAACAGAAGTCCCAGAAAGACATTAAAAAATCGTTGTGTTGGAAAAAAAAATAACAATTATACGCGTACAAAATTTATCATTTGAAAAAAAAAAAAAAAAAGCAACTCTAAGTGGATATAATGTACTCATCCATGGGTTGAATACACAAGACTGGAGGAATTCGCTTCTAAAAATAACAAGAAGTAAAATAAAATATCTTTCTTCTTTAAAACAAATGTAGCTTCGGACAACGGAAAGGAAATATACAACGTTAAAAATGTAACAGAATGTGACATGAACGGGTAAATATATTAACTCAACAATCACCTTTCAAGACGACAAGGACAGCACAAAACTTTGGAAAGCGCCTTTAAGTTGGTACACTCTTTGAAAATGAGTGAAGTTCCGTTAAGGTAAAAAAAAAACAAAAAAAAACTATCGTTACGTTGAAAAGATTAGTTTATGAATTATATAAAACTGACATTTATAAAAAAAATACCTCGCAATATTGTAAAATTAAAGAGAAACATTCGATTACACGCTCTGCAGAAAGAGACTCAGCTTCAAGCACACGCTCGTGCGTGGTAAATCAGTCCCGTCGGTAGAGAGCTCTCCTCCCACTCCGACAGCCCTGGTTCGTTTCTAGACGGGCGTTTTCCCGGTCTGTTGAGAAAAGTTCCCCATCGCAGTGCTATGATTCAGAAGTTACGTAAGGGGGAAAAAAGTTGTTGCTTTGTGAAATTGCAGCTATCCTTATTTTTTTTTGTGGCTACTACTGGGAAATTGGCAGACAAGATTCGGCAAGCCATCAGTTACGTCACGTGATTGCCGGCTGCCACTGCCGGGGAACTAGCGGACCACATTAGGCTAATATTATTTATGGCATGTGCTTGCAGGGCCGCTGAAGGGCCATTTGTGGCAGCCACTGCCTGAGATAGATAACTGATGGCCCTGTTGTGGCATATGACAACTGATGACCCTGTTGTTGCATATGACAACTGATGGGGGTGTCGACTGTTGGCCTGAACTGCTGGCCCTTCTGTTGGCCGCCCGGACATTTTATTGACGGTTCGGCAGCGGCAACATAGTGCTATGCCATTGCAGGCAGGTGCTGGCTGTCAGCAATGGCCCAGTACTGGCCCAGCAAGACTGTT
The DNA here is from genome assembly GCA_039090855.1 of Macrothele yani. NCBI lineage: Eukaryota > Metazoa > Arthropoda > Arachnida > Araneae > Macrothelidae > Macrothele > Macrothele yani. The sequence continues at coordinate 157,121,467 of CM077011.1, forward strand.
TTTGCTGGGTGGGGATATTTTCTCAACAGGTCCTGAAAAACGTCCATTTGGATCTGACTGGAAACGAACCAATGACAGTCTACTTGGGAAGCTAGCGTTCTACCCACTACACTGGTTTGCCAAGCATTAGCCTTTGCTTGAAGCTGAGCCTCTTTCCAGTGTGATGTGAATAATAATCATGAAACGCAAATAGCGCATAAAATCAGTTTATTTTTGTGGTGTAGTCAGCACAAAGATTCGCCGAGCTTTCGCACTCCACTGGGAGCCTTTTTCAAGGCAATGGTAGACATAAAAATGGAAGGAATTGGAACACGTAACAAAAAATTCATGTAACATGCTCGTTATGTCCCCCCCGGGAATTTTCAAAAATCTTTTTCATTCTTTACGTTTTCCAATCCCCTGCATTTTTATGTGTACCATTGCGTTGAAAAAGGCTTCTAGTGGAGTGCGAAAGCTCGGCGAATCTTTGTGCTGACTACACCACAAAAATAAACGGATTCAATACGCTACATGCGTTTCATGAATGTTCAAGTCTGGTGTATTTAAAATAAAGTTTTCTCTTTTTAATTTCACAATATTGCGAGTTATTTTTCATTAATGTCAGCTTCATATAATTCATCAATTTATTTTTTCAATGTAAGGATTGTTTTTATTTACCTTAAGGCTCTACGAGACCGCCATCTTGTATTATGCCTTCTCTTGTTAACCAAAGGGCAACAAGAGAAGGCACAATGGTGGTGGACATAGGCGTAAAGTCGGAAGGAGGGGGGGGCACGTCCTCCTTCCCCCAAACTTAAAAGGTCGAAAAAATAATAACTGGTCGTCTACTTTTTAAATGTTGTAGAGTGTACCGTAGAGCCAAGGGAATAACGGCAAGCAATAGGAAACAATGTTACGACTGCTCTCCAGAAGTCATTCCATACACAATAGCCTAATGCAGTCATCTGATGATGGTTTTCATCATCGAATGACTGCATGAGGTGTTTTAAAAGGCATATTTTTTTTCATCCTCATTAGGGTGAATCAACGGAAGCCTCGCATACTTCATAGTTTTGGATTATTAGGCAAGTAAAAAACCTAAGTTTGGCACTAATGGCAATTGAGCATGGAGCATTTTCACTAAATGGCAATTGAACAGGAGCATTTTTGGAGAAACTATTTCCGAGAATCCCGCCCCGCCAAGAAAAAAAAATAGATTTCACTTATTTGAGCCCCCCCCCCAAAAAAAAAAAAATTGGTCACGTGTGGTGGTGAAATCTCTCTAAGTATCAACTCTAAAAAAAAAAAATTTGTCTGCGATGGTGAAAGCTCTCTAAGTATCACAAGTAAAACTAAAAACACGTTTCCTACATAAATATTTAATTCATAATTTTGTAAAGCATTTCTGTGCATTGCAAAAGAAACTAAAGGAGACGTTTCACTGGCGGCCAAGATTTCATTCACTTGCAGCAATTCGGAAATTCACTTTGAAGCAGCCCAGTTCTTGTTGATTTATAGTATCCACGAATGTGATGTTTCCATCATAATTTCCCTAAAAGGAGAGAAAAAAAAATCAGATTTTCATCATATTATTCCTTTGTCAAACATGAATTCTTTCTCTTTCATTTTTAATTTATCTGTATACTGAAGTAGCGGATCATTAGAAACAATCAATAAAAATCAGGCATGAGATTCTTGCAAGATCTATGGAGTTAAGATGCGGTTTAGCAGCTATTTAAAAAAAATAAGACACAGAGTCTTAAAGATAAAGCTTTGCTATGGAAAGCATGTTGCAGTCCTGTAATTACTTACGGCAGTGCCATAGGTGGTGTTTGTACCAAAAAGCAGAAAAAGAAAATCACCTCTTTTCAGAATAAATCTCTAAGAATGATGACAGGACTTGAACGGACGTACCTCTAATCTGGAAATTTTCAAAATGTTAAAATAAACTCAGTACATTACACTATATATGAACCAGCAAAGAGATACTATTACAAAACTATGAATCATCCGAATCCATTAGTTAGGGATGTCCTTAATTATGATATTAAGGATCCTGTAAAATATAAAAGGCCAAAATCAATTTTGGAAAGTGTACCAGTAAAAAAATCCTTAAGAACTGAGCCAAGAAACCCAGGGACGAATCTAGGGGGGGGGGTCTATAGGGTCTATAGCCTCAGTGCCCATATGCAAAGGCCCAGGAGATATGTCTGGGCAAAAAATAGATAGAGAGAGAGAGAGAGAGAGAGAGAGAGGTTTGTAAAATAGTTTTGCTTTTGTCTCGTATGATTTCCACTTGGTCAGAAGCAGAAGCTGGAAGACTAACAGATTTTAAGGCAGTGATTCACCAAGGGCAAAAGTTTCATGCCACTGTGTACAGTGCTGTCGGTGCGACAGTTTCAGTTTTTTCACTACTATCCACCCACACCTCCCAATTTGCACTTGGAATCGTTAATGGTCGAATAAAGACTCCTGTGTCTTCACATTGCATAACAAAACAGATGCACTAAGAAAACAATGTTAATTCATTAGGAAACCCAAGACAAAATCTAGGAATATTAAGCTTTTACCTCATGTTCTTATGAGAACAATGGAAAATACAATAACTTTTTATGAAAATTATGCAGATAATTTATTAGTCTGAAGAATGCATTACGTCTTAATTATCGCAAGCATATTGCAACAGTTTCGTGTTTTAACGGACTTCATAATGATTCCCCGTCGTAAGCTTTTTGAGCTTATTCAGATATCTTAACCTTGGGGCCCACTCATATGTCTTAACCTAGGGACCCACAAAGCCCTTAATCCGGCCCTGAAAAGACCCAGCAGCCAAATGGAACTAAAATTCAATTTTTTTAGGAGAGAAAAAACAAAACGTAAGGGTTTTTGAAATGTGCGAAATTGCTGAAAATTTTTAAGCCCCAAAACTTGGAAACTCCCGGTGTCCATTACGTTCGCAACCTGAATTTCGCACGAAGCGAGCAAAGTTGGCAAAATACATTAGGGCCCTTTTCAAAGCATCTCAATGAAAAACTGGGTGTTTTTTGTGGGACTTTTTTTTCCGGTGTTGCTTTATTTCATTTTTTAGGCTTCCCGTTTCCTGATCCTTGCTGTTCTTTTCTGCCTCCTGCGCCGGTGTGAGACAACAGGTATAGCACGTAGGGAAGCTCTTATACGCGTAACTTCACCTACTTAACGGGAAACCGTATACTTCTAAAACTCTTATTTTCTACAAATTTTTTTATGGATCTTTCCTATCAGGACACTCTGTTCCCACTTCTATTGTCAGTCCTTCCAAGAGACACGGCGTATTGCAGCCAGAGGAACTCTGAACCCTTTTTAGAATTTCATCGTTTCGCTTCGTCGGCAATATGGAAAAGTCTCTTGATTTAAGTGACTTTGAAAGAGGCATAATAATGGGAGCTCCGAAACGGCAAACCTTCTTGGTTGTGTAAGAACAACTGTGTCGAGAGTGTACAATGAGTGGTGTACAAATAACAAAAAAAGCGGTCAGCGGTCTTCTTGTGGGGGTAAACGACTGATTGATGTTCCAGAACAACGGCGGCTTGAGGCTCGAGAGAGTTGTACGAGGAAGCATACGAGTTGGATTGTGTCGAGGAACTGCGCAGTTCAACAGCGGCGTCGAGAAGACAATTGCGGCATACACAGCCCGCTGCTCATGAGCGCAAATCTGCTATAACAGCAGACATACCCTTCATATGTCCAGAGGGGCAAGAATCTTTTAAGCTGATTGTGGCTTTAAGGGATCCTACTTTCTTAAGCTTTCCTACGCATTCTGAAAATTCCAATGATCTCTTCTGGTTCTCATCTTTTCTTTTCAGCTGACACTAATGGGATTCTACTTGCTTTGCAAAGGACAGCTCTAGAAGCGTGAGTTATCTAAGGAAAAAGCAAATGACAGTCAAATTATAGGATTTACTCAGCAAGGGCAAGTGTAAACTTTCGCATCAGAGGACTCTTGAATACTTCTGAAATTTCTTTCTGCTTTGCAAAGACAGGCTTTTAAAGCTCTCACAGACCCAAGCAAAAGCATTGTACATCCTCATCAAGGATTTCTTTTTGCTTTGCAAAGGGGAGCTTCATGAAAGCTCTAACAGACCCAAGCAAAAGCAATTCTTAAGCTTCCTCTGGAATTTCTTCATGCTTTGCAAAGGGCAGATCATAAAGCTTTAACAGACCTAAGCAAAAGCAATTCTACAAAAAAAAAAAAATATATATATATATATTATTGGGATGTAAGGTCAGGTGATGCATAACATCACAGCCTCTCCTTGACAAATGTCAACCCCGCCTTCTCGTGGTGCATCCTGTTCCCACTAAAGGGGCTCTGACGACCGCCCTTAGCGGTATAACTATACCATCGGGATTAGAGGAAATGCTATCCCACACTCACCAACCAGCTTGGCCAGCGTGGTGAGTTATGGCCAAACCCCTCCAAAATGATTCTACAACTTAAATCTTGGCCCTCAGTCTCCGGCAGCTGGAATGTACCTGGCCAAGGCAGCGGCCAGTGCGACATGAAGGCAGAGGGTGCTAAGAATCCCCGGAGGACCGGACTAGGCTGCCATCTGACGCTGACCTTGGCTACGTACAATGGACACTCCCTATCTTCTGATTCAAGGCTTCTTGAATTGGAAGAGGAACTACAAAGGATCAAGTGGGACATCGTCGGGCTAAGTGAGGTAAGGAGAAAAGGAGAAGATCTCATTGAACTGAAAAGTGGACATCTCTTCTACTATCGCGGGACAGATACTGGCAGAACTAGTGGTGTTGGATTTATAATAAACAAGAAACTGAAGGATAAAGTTGTAGAAGTTGAAAGTTCCTCTGACAGAGCTGCACGGCTTGTTATCCAACTCTCGAAAAGATACCAGGCTCAGATTATTCAAACTTATTCACCCACCACAAGTCATGCTGAAGAAGAAATTGAAGAATTTTATGAGGAAATTTGTCATCTAAATAATAAAGGTAAGCAGCTCTTGAAAATAATTATGGGAGATTTCAATGCAAAAATAGGGCAACGGCAACAGAATGAAACTTTAGTAGGTAAATTCGGTCACGGCAACAGAAACCAGCGTGGAAATACTCTCGTTGAGTTTGCAGAGGCAGAAGAGTTTTTCATCTTGAACTCCTTCTTCAAGAAAAAGCCACACAGGAAATGGACATGGAGACATCCAAATGGGACGACAAGTGAAATTGATTTTATTATGTGTAACAAAAAATTCGTCATAGAAGACTGTAGTGTGCTAAACAAGTTCAACACAGGTAGTGACCATAGATTGGTGAGATGTAAGATGCACCTCAACACTAAACTTGAACGTGGCAAGCTCATAAGACAAACAAAATCTATTGACATAACCAACCTTAAAAAACACCATAATACCTTCAAGTTGGAACTGAAGAACAGGTTCTCTGCTTTAGAAAGCCTAACATCGGAAGAAGTGGACATCTCGGAAGTTAACAGAAAAGTAACCAAAGCTCTTATGCAAACAGCAACAAAATTAGCTGGGTCTAAGAACAAGTTGCATGTAAATAAATTATCAGGAAAAACCAAAATGTTGATGCAAAAAAGAAGAGAGATGAGGACAACTAAAGAAGATGTGACTTCCAAAGTGGAATATATAGAGCTATGCAAGACAGTACGAAAAAGTATCACTGAAGACGTAAGAAAATTCAACTGTGAACTAGTGAGGAAAGCAATTGAAAACAACCAAAGCCTAAAGATAGCAAAGGGACATCTCAGTAAGGGAAGAAAACAGATTATGGCACTGAGAAAAGAAGATGGTTCTGTAACAAGAAATAGAGGCGAAATTTTGACAAGAGTGAAAGATTTCTACTCCAAATTATATGAAAGGGATGATACATGTACTCCAGACAGCATGAAAGGTACCAGTACCAGAGTTCTTCCAGTCCTTCCAGCAGAAGTTGCACATGCAATCAAGAACATGAAGCGGGGAAAAGCTCCAGGAGAAGATGGAATTACTGTAGACATCATACAAGAAGCAAGTGGAGAAATCGAAACAGTACTCGCCCAAATTTTCACTCGATGCCTTAATGAAGGAAAGATTCCTGAGGATTGGAACACCGCTACAATGATCCTGCTACATAAGAAAGGTGACATTGAGGATCTCGGAAACTACAGACCTATCAGCCTCCTATCAGTAGTTTATAAAATCTTCACTAAAGCTCTTTCACACCGCTTGAAGGTAACACTGGACATGGCTCAACCGAGAGAACAAGCTGGATTCAGGAGTGGCTACAGCACAATAGATCATATCCATGTGCTGAGAGAACTAATTGAAAGAGCGAGGGAATATGAACTTCCATTGTGCATGGCTTTTATCGATTATGAAAAAGCCTTTGATTCGGTGAAACCATCAGCAATTACAATGGCTCTGAAAACCAGCGGTATTGAAGATGCATACATTAATATTATTAATAACATCTATGAAAATGCAAGTGCAAACATTCGGCTGTTTGAAAATACAACACACATAAAAATTGGAAAGGGAGTGAGACAAGGTGACACCATATCTCCGAAGCTCTTTAATGCCACATTGGAGGGTGTTTTTCAGTCACTGAGCTGGGAAAACAAGGGGATAAAGATTAATGGAGATTATCTAACCCACCTTCGTTTTGCTGATGACGTAGTCATTTTTGCAACTAGCCCATCAGAGCTGCAGAGTATGATCCAGGAACTTGCTGACAAGAGTAAAGAAGTGGGATTAAAAATGAACTTTCAGAAGACAAAAGTGATGTTCAATGCTTTTACAAGAAATGAAGATTTATCGATTGATGGAGAAAAGCTGGAGATAACAGACACGTACATTTATCTTGGACAGCAGATATCAAGTGAGGGTCACATTGATGAAGAAATTAATCGGCGTACAAAACTTGCCTGGAGAGCTTTTGGAAGAAACAGCATAATTTTCAAGAGCAATATGCCATTATGTCTTAAAAGAAAAGTGTTTGATCAATGCATCATTCCAGTGCTTACGTATGGTGCAGAGACGTGGACCTTAACTAAAAGAGACATACAAAAGCTGCAGACAACTCAAAGTAGCATGGAGAGGTGCATGCTTGGTGTAACCAGGAGAGATAAGAAGAGGAACTCGTGGATCCGAAAAATGACAAGAGTGGAAGACATCATGATCAGAGTTAAATCCCTGAAATGGCAATGGGCTGGACATACTGCCAGAAGGACAGATCATCGATGGACAGCCGAAATTTTAGATTGGATTCCAAGGGACAGGAAAAGACCCAGAAGAAGACCACATGGGAGATGGGTGGATGAAATTCGAAAGTATGCAGGGGTGACATGGAGGAGACTGGCACAAGACAGACCGTTGTGGAGGAAACTTGGGGAGACCTTCGTCCAGCAGTGGATTGATAATGGTTGACAATGATGATGATGATGATGATATATATTATTACAAACTATCATCTTTCCAACACATCGTAAATAAAAATAATTCATTTAATTTAGAAAATAACGTTTATGAATGCAATATTTAAAACTATAGTTTCGCTGGAAACTATGGTCCAGCAGGGGTAACAGTCCTGATGAAGCTGAACCATAGTTTCCAGCGAAACTATAATTATAAACATTGCATTCATAAAAGTTTTCTAAATAAAATGAAGTATATCTGAAATTATGCAATGCCTGTAGTTCAACTACTTCAAAAATAATTCAGTTAAAACTACTCCTGACAACTAAAGATCACACACATTAATTACTTAAAACACCAAATGGAAAACATAAAAAAAGCAATTTAAATCAGAGTATGAGAATTAGCTTTCCCACTAAGCATTTAGTCAAAGGCAATGCGTACACTCTAACTCTAATTTTTCATTACCTTTACTTTACAGATTTTCTATCTGAACAACTGTTGATGCCTAATTTCAAGACTGTTGGACTTGCGGCGTCACGACTTTCCCCGTCTGTCAAGATTCGGTTGAATTGCACGCGAGCGACCAAATCTTTTGAGGGACCAGTAATCTAAGACGACTTTCAAAGTTACTGAAACTTCGCTTCAGAATTTTGGGTCTGCGATTCATGATCTGTATTTCACTCGTCTCTGCTAAAAACAAACAAATTCGTCAGCAGTGGGCTTGAGGACACCAATACTGAACCCTTAAGGACTGGCAAAAGGTCGCCTGCCTAGTCCGATGAATCATGTTTCCAGTTAATACATACCATTGGACGGGTCACAAATGGATAGAGCTTGGCTGCCTAGTGTTAACTGTACAAACTGGTGCAGGCGGTGTAATGGTCTGGGGTATTTTTTCACGGTGGGAAATGCGTACCTTGAAATCTCAGCAACAGCATTTGGATTTCAAGAGGCATCTTAACATCACTCCAGCAGTCACAACAGCATTCCACTGAGTGTATGAGAAAGAAAGAGTCAGAGGTGAAACTCCATATTGAACATCAGCAACCCAGCGATGGAATGTGGGAGGGGAAGAACATCTCACATTCACAGTAACGTTAATCCTTGGTTGGCACAATATCATTTCAGCTGATGTCAGCCAGAAAAATTTCACCAACGGTCTGAAACTACATACGCACACACACAAAATTATGAGAAAACCGATTGCTTACCAAATTCAAATAATGCGATTTGAAAAAAAGAAAAAAACTTTACAGAAGCGGCCCACCACGCCACTGCGCGCGCACCACGCAACTGCGCAACTGGCCAGTCCAACCCTGGTTCCAGGAAAGGGACAGAGCCAGTGCCGTAAGACAAACACAACATCCATGTCTCACTGGATTCGAATCCGGACCCCACTCGGACGAATGATCACAAGACAACGCTTAAACAACTGGGCCAACGGGGCGGCTCGCATCCGCTTTGTGCTCATATCGTGTAGAACGATATGAGCACCTCGTTGGATGCATGCCACATCGAATCGAGGCTGTTCTAAAAGCCAAGGGCGGCCCAACTTACGTTTTTAGGCAGGTGTTCTCAATAATTTGCTACTTCAGTGTATAAACATTTGCTCTGACCTCCCCGGGCATAGACGTTTGTGTAAGAATGCGTTGCTTGTTTAACGCCGGCTCTTGCCAGGAAGGAAAGGCTTGTTCGCCACGTTTTCTAAACCATCAAATAATACTTACAAACGCAGGGCCAAATTTATATATACATATATACGGTCGAGTCACATTATTGTGACCACCAGCTAATATTCAGAGTAACTGCCAGGTGCAGCGCGGACAGCAGTGCATCTAACAACTACTTGAGGGTGCGTGGTAGAGGATCCATAGAGCGAACAACACGATCGAGGCGGTCCCACAGATGCTCAATTGGGTTTAAGTCTGGGAAATTAGGGTACCAGGGAAGTACTTTGAAGTTTTCATCGCGTTCTTCCAACCACTCTCGGATATTTCTAGCTATGTGACACGTCACATTGTCGTGCTGTAATATCCCATCCGCCACACGGAAGACAATCAGCATGTATGGGTGTACTTGGTCTGCAAGGATGGATTCATAACGAATTCGGTCCTAGTGCCTTCCACACTTATGACTGGACCCAGGGAATGAATGCCACGGAAACATTCTCCAGACCATAACGCTGCCCCCACCAGCTTGTGTTCTTCCAGCAATGGTTGGAGAGTGTTTGTTCTCCGATGTTTCTCGCCTTATACGCCAACGTCCATCCGTTCGATGAAGCAGAAAACGTGACTCATCGGAGAAGGCAATCCTTTGCCAATCAGCGGAGGACCAATTCCGATACTTCCGTGCAAATGTAAGTCTTTTCTGCAGTGCAGCATCGTTAGCATAGGTGCAGTGACCATCCTTCTGCATCGGAGCCCTATACGCAGCAGGGTTTGCTGAACTGTCGTTTTAGACACACTTCCGGTAGCCCCCAGGTTCATTCGGCCAGTGAGTTTCTCCAATGTAGCGTGTCGGTCGGCCCTCACGCACCTTCGAAGCTGACGTTCACCTCTCACATCAATGGCACGTGGTGCTCTACAGTTTCCACGTTGTTTATTCGCAATGGTGCCATTTCTCCACTCACGATACACTTTAACCACACCAGCACGCGAACAGTTCACAAACTGCGTTGTTTCAGAATACTGCCACCTTTGTCCCGAAAGCCGATAATTATCCCTTTTTGCAAATCTGATAAATCACTCCTTTTATGCATGACAGCAACGGGTGATATGTGTTCAGAATCTTAGAGCACACCTTATATACCCTCCAATCCATCTCACGACACGTGCCTTCTTTAATTGGCTATGCCCTGTTGACGTCAAAAGTAGGAGATGGTCACAATAATGTGACTCGACTGTGTATATGGTCATATTGATGAGGAAATTAATAGGCGTATCAAACTTGGCTGGCGAGCTTTTGGAAGAAACGGCACAGTTTTCAAGAGCAATATGCCATTATGCCTTAAAAGAAAAGTGTTTAATTAATGCATCCTTCCAGTGTTTACATAGGGAGCAGAGACATGTGCCTTAACTAAAAAAGACATGAAAAGACTGCATACAACTTTCAAGAAGCATGGAGAGATGCATTCTTGGTGTAACCTGGAAAGATAAGATAAGAACGGACCACGGTTGGACAACCGAACTTTTAGGCTAGGTACCAAAGGACAGAAAAAGACCCAGAAGAAGACCACATGGGAAATGGATGGATGAAATTCGAAAACATGCCGGAGTAACATGGAGGAGATTGGCTCAAGACAGACAGTTGTGGAAGAAACTTGGGGAGACTTTCATCCAGCGGTGGATTGATAATGGTTGATGATGATGGTGATACACACACAGGCACACATATAATATTTCATAAAAACTCGTTCACAGATGCTGTTTACCTGTACTTTTAGCAAATTTAACAAAAAAAAAGCAAGAAAAAGCAAACTTCAAGTGTAAGTTTTTAAATTAAAAAAGAAAGTTGTAAAATGCACTACTACCATTGGAGAACATGGTCTAAAGTGCTTAATATTCTTGATTAGTAGTTTATGTTAAATTCATGCGCTTCTTATAAATTCTGTGGAACTTTTCATTTAGGCGAAACAGGAATGTAGAGTTATCTTGAGTACTGATGGAACCACGCAAGAAGCGAAGGGATGTTGCAAAGATATAATTGTTTTTCGTAACCCGGGGAGCTATAGATAATGAGAACACGAGCTGCTGGGATGCTGACATAATTCTTGTCCCGTGATGTGGTTTTGGTTTGACGAGCAGCAGCCGAGCAGTAGTTTTTTTTTTTATATATATATATATATTCGTTATCTCCGCATTTGCTCTGCGTTACCAAATTAAGGTTAAGGAAGTAAAACTCTGGTATTATTATCCGCAAAAACCTACTAGGCTTCTAAACATTGATTTGCGTAATACATCCGTGGGACGGGACATGTATAATACATATTTATTTATTTAGTTTTCGCTTTGGATTAAATGCTACAAGGAAAACTCCGTTAAGTGTACTTCTGTACGGACATGTTGCTTTCAGACGTGATACTTCCATCTTTCTCTCCTTTCTTGAGCACAAATTTCTCATAAGAACTAGTACTTGAAAATTCGTAGTGTTTTTTAGTTGTTGTTTTGAGGAATCGAAGCAAATCTTTATTTTATTTTATTTTAAATCTCAGACTTTGTGAGGCAGTTATTATTCTCGAACGAGTTGTACTGATCAGCCGCTGGATTGGAGAGGGGTCCTTATTACCAAAGCCTGGATCTTTCTTAAGGTCGTACAGCCAGCCTACGGTCAGCCATTAAGTACGAGTTCGCTATGTACTAGAGGTCTGCACGTGCTGGGTCTGACTTTTTCAATTTAGAGAACAAAGCAACAGATCGGACCGGCCTTTCCCCCCAGACACTTACGGCCGGGCTGGACCGGGCCAAGTCGACCCATTATTTTACCGCAATGATAAAGAAAGAAGTCGTGTTTAAGGATTTCCTAATATGTTTAACTGTTTTGCTGACTTTACTTACTTCCGTGACATAGCCCAGGACGTAATAATAGGTGAGGAGAGGCACTCAGTGTTTTTATCTAATCTGTAGGTACTGAAATTGTAATAACATTTTGGGGCTTGTTGACCCCAAAAAAACTTCAACATCGAGTTTCTGCGCTGTGTGGAGTGGGCACAGGGAGGTGTCTGCAGTTTAGGGGTCGGGGTGTTTTTATGAGAGAGTGGGACAATATCGATTGTTTCTGCTATCCCTAATCCGTATAGGGATTGACTTTTGCGGTGTTACCGCTTGCTAGTTCAGTTTTTGAGCGCACTTAGTCTTCTCTCTCTCTTTAAAGGTTATATTCTTCGATAATTTCCAAAGGTTAGTAAATATTTTTAGGCTTACATTCAACTAGATATTTTCAATAATAACTTATTTCGTTATTTAACTGTCAAAATTTAATAAAATGCAACAGAAAGACAAAATAATACAAAACGGCACATCACGGGCCGGGCCGAGTGTCTAATACCTGAAACGGGCCGGGCCTTAAACGCACGGATTTGAGCTGGGCCGGACTCACAAAATAAGGCCCGTGCAGACCTGTACTATGTATCACCTGCATCACAAATATGTGTACCACGTAATCGAGCCGAAGCGGACTTCAAGGGAACGCTTTCATGACTGCATCACAAATCTGTGCACCTCAAAATCTAGCCGAAGCGGACTTCGTTTTCATCACTGCATCACAAATCTGTGCGTCTCGAAATCGAGCTGGAGCTGACTTCCAGGGAACGTTTTCATCACTGCATCACAAATCTGTGCTCCTCGGAATCGAGCCGAAGCTGACTTCGAGGAAACGTTTTCATGACGCCAAAGCACAGTTCGATCTATCATTTGAATTTACACTGTCGTATCAGAATAATATGACCACCTACCTAACAATGGGAATAACCACCCTTGGCCTGGATTACAGCTATCAGATGGCGTGGCGTTGACCCCATGACGCCCTGGGAGTTTGCGCGAGGCACACGTGCCCGTTCGGACTGCATCTGAGCACTGAGGTCGCGGAAATGACGTGGTTGTGCGTCGGCACGTCGAACCTGTCGATTCAAATAGTCCCACAAGTGCTCTATGGGATTGAGGACGGGGGATTTTACCGACCAAGGGAGAACGGAGACATTGCTATCGTGTTCGTGGAGTCAATCACGCACCCCTTAGCGACATGGCAGGGCGCATTCTCCTGTTGATAGACACCATTACCAACAGAATAAACGTCCAACATGAAGAGACGCCTGTGGTTAGCAAAGACGGACAGGTAGCCATTGGCGTTCAGGGACCCATCCAGTTGTACCAGCGGTCCCAGGTCATACCAGGAAAACATCTCCCAGAGATGCACACCGCCACCGCCGGCCTGTACTTGACCGACAAGCATGTCCGGGTGTGGGTTCTCGTGAGTCTGACTCCGTATCAGCCACCGCACATCACTTCTATGGAGTAGAAACCTCGATTCGTCGGAGAAGGCAACCTTTTCCCACTCTTTCACTGTCCAATGAGGTCCGTGAGAATTGCAGGCGTCGTTACCGATGGATCTGGTTTAACATGGGCGCCTTGACGCAGCGTCAACTCCGGAGACCCATGCGTAACAGGGTTTGCTGTACTGTTATAGGGGACACGTACTTGGATGCCCGAGCGTTCGTTTGCGTGGCAATTGCTGCACTGTTGCGTGTCGATTACCTTACCGGTGGATGGAGGCGACGTTCTCCTCTAGAGTCGATGGCCTTTAGGGTTCCACAGTTATGACGTCGGGATGGGTGTACTCGGTGTGCCAGCGGTCCATTCGTGGTACACCTTACTACAGCACCTCGTGAACAACCCGCGAAGTTTGCTGTTTCTGAGATGCTTCCACCCTTGGCGAAGTAGCCGATGATCATTCCTTATCGGACGTCCGTCAGATCACTGTCTCTGCCCATTGTGATCACGTTACGCCCTATAGCTAGTCTGTTCTGGCCGGCTGCTTATATCTCCGTGTGTTCGACTTTGTCATGTGCACTCAGTGACGTGCTTGGGCGGGTACACTGTGATTCCGGGGTGGTCATGTTATTCTCATACGACTGTCTACAATCGTGGCCAAATCATTGTAACTAATCCGGTCTCTATAGACTGACGTGTCCCACGGCACGTAGAAGTTACATCACCGTGACTTCCTTCGAAGCCCATGAAATGGGGAAAGGAAAGGACTTGTCTCGGAGTTTGAACGGGGTGCAATTATCTGCATGAGGAAGGAAAGGGTCAGCAAACCGCAGGCACTGTTGGATGCTTGGAGGCATCCGGTGGGGCAGGTGTCCTCCTCACTGTACTGTTATTTTCACTTCAAAGCCCATGCAATGGGGAAGGGAAGAACTTGTCGGAGTTTGACCGGAGAATGATTTTATTTTAGATCACTTTCTGTTTACCAGAAGCGTCAGAAGAAAATAAGCAAGTGGCAGCACAGTTGTTAAGAGAATAACTTCAGGTATAAAAACCAGAACTTGAATGAAATAAAACATTAATTTCTGAATAATGAATTTAAGAGTACGCAGGCATTTGTCGACGGTTTACTGCTCAACAATTTGCTTTGTTGCTCAGCAGCAACCAAAGCAAATTTTCAGCCGTCTAATTATGTTGTCTGGAACCTAGGAGAACAAAAACAGATGTCGCCAGTTGGGGATTTGACGGCGTTCTGAAAATTAGGTCATGGATGAGTAGAGTTGTCTGTCAACTGAGAAATCTTTTCTCTAAAAATCTCGTTACATTTGACTTCACGCCTCTCGCAAGCGAAGCGACGATAATTTCAGCAGGAGACGTTCAGAAAAGTAATTTAAGATTTATGCACAACACAATGAAAGCCATGGCTTGAACAGCACCACACATACGCTAGGTGATAATGGCTAAATTTTCAGTGAGAGTTTGTCTATGGCCCTAGTTTTCGAACATTTACAGAACTGTTTTCAAAGTTATTTTCCACCGTGTCATCTGCGAATGTATTTCCTTAGTTTTTAGACACTTCTTCTCCCTGGTGTTGATCTTCCAGAAACAAAGAATAAGGATACGGAACAGCAGCACCAGTGGCGCAATGGTCTAAGCGCTGACTTATGACCATTCGTCCGCGATTGGTCTGAGTTCGAATCCCGGTGAGGCATGGACGTTGTGTTTATCTTACGGCGCTGACTTTCTCATTTCTATGGAACCAGTGTCCCTAAATTAGGGACACTCAATGGCTTATAGTCCATTGAATCCCTCACCATGGTCGTTAATCCCCCTACTTAATGAAGCTGTGACAAACAATATTATAGGCGCACATTGTTTTTACAGGAAATGATTGAAGTCTTCATGCCTTTGCTCTCCTTTGAAAAACAGCGCGTCAACTTTTTTGATTCTTCTTCAGGAGTTTCCACTCAAGAGGAAATTTTCTCGACGCACATTTCAGCCATGGTTTTTCTCGATTGCCTTACAGTTCATGGCCGGCAGTTCAGAAAGTCCATGATCTGCCAAGCTCTCACTCAAATCATCCATCTATTTTTCTTGGTCTGCTTTTCTTTCGTTTCGCTGCCTCTCAGCCCATCGATATTTTAGGCAGTCTTCTAGGTTTTATTCTACTCACTATTTCAAACTCCTTACCTTAATGATTCAGAGAATATTCCTCTTTGAATCCATAATTTCACGGATCATTGTCTCTTGCGTAGTTTCTCTCTTCTAGATTTCCTTGCTGAACCTCTCTAAAATTCCATTTTGATGGATAGGAACCTTCCCGAGGCTGTTTATCTATTGTCCAAGTTTCTGCATTATATAATAGGATATTTTGGATAATTGTTTTAGAAATTTGTTCCTAGTCCTGGGCAGGATGTTACCGATCTAGAGGCCTGGATTCAGCATCGAGGTTGCTTGCTTTCCTGACTTGTTTGTTTAGGGTTTTAACTACCACCGTGAGCAACGCAGTGGTCCGTGAAGAGTCGTCAGTCCCTAATTTGGGGCCACAGGTTCCAGAGAAGGTAGAGAGTTGTGCCAAAAGACAAATGCACCATTCATGCCTTAGTCTGGACTCGAACCTGGAACCATCTCGGGCGAATGGTTAAACACCAACACCACGCACCACTCGGCCACAGGGCGAATCTCTTCCTATTTCCTCCAGTTCTCTCAATGTAATGGCAGCAAGTTTTATTCCTAAGGATTATCGATTCAAGGCATAGTATCATTCGGGTAATAAAACGAGTCTTTCTTGCTTCAGAATTCCGGGCCTTGACTTATACGCCACATCGACTTATTTATCCGAATTTCTCAATAAGAAAATAAATATATTAGGCCTTAAATTCGGTCGTGATTCAAGCATCCGAAAGTCATTATGTTCATAAGAAACCATTCGACGGGTTTGTGGTAAAACACGCTCTGATCATGTGAGGAATAAAGATGTGTTGCAGATGTGCAATGTGAGGCAAAATATTGTTAGTAAGGTGGAGAGGCGGAGTCCTATATTCTTAGGTGGTTTAATCATGTTGAAAGAAAGAATGAATGAATGATGATATGCTTACTAAGAGAATTTATTTAGCACAAGTGGTAGGAAAGAAAGGTAGAGGTAGGGCAACAAAATCATGGGATAACCAGATTCAGAAATGTCTGCATAAGAAAAAGATAATGAGTATGAAGTACAAAAGGTCTTGTGTATGGCGTGTGATGGATGTTAATGAAGCTCGAGCTGTGTGCCAAGATCGCTGTAATTGGAGACGTCTGATACAGCAACAGTGAGTTCTTTCTGTGAGGAGCTAACCTCTGAACATCAGAGAACAACTTAGTGATATGTATGTATGTAAGAAATGTAATATTCCATTCAGCAAAACTTATTTAAAAGCTATTGAAACGGATATTTCCGTCCAACAGAAACATTAAAATCGCCGTGACAGTTATGGAGTGTCAGCTGTCGAATGTTAATTGCATTCCCCTCGCATTTCCTTCAAGACCCCGTGGGTGTCATTCATCTTTGGTTTTCCAAAGCCGCCAGAACTGCAATGGGTGCGCGTCATTTATCTCGCAATGATTTAACCTCTGAAACACGTCGATGTCATGCAGTTTATTGGCTGGTGACAACTGTGTCGACAGCCGGCTGCTCGTGCGCTTTAAGAATAGCGATGATCAGCTGATAACGAAGACAGACGTTTTGTTTGCTCTGCCAATTTTTAAGTTGTATCTCTCAACTTAATTAAAATCAACTATTGCTTCTATTTACTGTGCTTATCTTATTTCATATTTCCGATTAAAATGAAAATTCTTTTGGTTTCTGATTTCAGTTGGACTCTGTAAGAAAGCAGGTAACCTTAGCGCACGCTGCAAGAATCACTGATTTGGCACTGTTTTTTTTTTTTTTTGGTTTTTTTTTCGGAGGGAACGAATATAATGGTATCAAATCATAAGTAAAAAAAATTAACTGAAAAAATTCAATTTTTTGCCGAAACGAAAAATGCAGAAGTTTAAGTATTTATTGAAATCTTAAAAATATAGTTACAGAATTTCAGAACACTAACTGTATTTTTTTTTTGCTTCGTCTTATATTCAAGATCGACATATCTATGAATAAAGATAAGGAAATTGAGAAGTTTAAGCCATTCGACTTATACTCCATGTCGACTTATAAGACGAAAAATACAGTACCGTCCTTGATTTTACTCGATTTTCCAATGCAGTTTGTTTTCTCTGATCCGTTGTCAAATGTTCTGCTTTCCTCCTATTAAATTAAAGTTCTCCAGGTTTCATATTCAGCAGGCAGTTTCCGAAACATCTGAGCGACATCCTCTTTATCTTCCGCAATGATGATTCCATCATCGAATAGAAGATGCCATAGGGGCGTAGCGTCGAGGGGTCACAGCTGGCACGTGCACCCCAAACTTAAAAAGTCGAAAAAGTTATAACTAGTCGTTCTGCTTTTAAATTTTATAAAGTGTGACATACAGCTAAGGAAACAACGCTACGCAATAGCGAGCATTGCTATGACTGCTTTCCATCAGTCATTTCATGCACAATAGCATGCAGTCTTCTTATGATTGTTTTCATCATCATATATAACTGCATGAGGTGCTTCGAAAGGCATAGTGTTTCATTCTCATTAGGATGAATCAACGCAATCCTCGCACACCTCGCAGTTTTGGATATACAGTCAAACCCCAATTTAACGGACTGCGATTTAACGAATTCCGCGATTTTACGTACATTTTTTATGGTACGGATGGAACCGCATTGGAATTAATGTTTTGGTGTGTCCCGATTTAACGAACACATTTCCTCAATTTAGCGAACATTTTTTTAAACCACCAAACTATATGTTAACCAGCATTTTCACGTTGAAAGTTAGCTAGAAAATGTGCCTCCCTTAACAGAAAAATTATACGCATGGAGTTAACCAGCATTTCAAAGAACACTATCTGCGATACAACTTGACGGAATCATAAATCAGTTCGTCTTTTCTGCGACTATCAAGCGTAAGCTTCTTATAAGGGGAAGCAAATGACAAACAAGTCCCAAAGGACCACAACGTTTTCTTGCGTGGGTGCGGGAAGCAGGAAAAAGGAAGGCTGTATGGGGGAGGAAATCTAGGGCACCCTGGGAGATTTTTGTTTTCAGCTACAGACAGAACAATAGCTTTCTGTGAATTCTAGGGACACACATTGTACGTACCCATTCTTGAAACTCTAAAATTCTTCCCCAAATTGCAATTCTTCTTTTCTTCTCAGTGTTAAATCTACATGTCAAATTAAACAACACATCTTGTTATGCAACTTATAATACCGAAGTCCTTATTTAAGAAGCTAAATGCGCGAAAAAAGATCAACTATCGTATTTTTCTCGCAATTTCAAAGTACGCTTAAATTTTGATGCTACATATTCAAATCTAATATCGACGAATTATGTATTTAATATTCAAAGTAAATGTGTACATATTATAACATTTTTATAATAAATTTAGCTATTGAAAGTACTATAAATAATTTACATTTCATACCAAGAAAGAGAGCTTAGCTGCTTATGTATTATTCTGTTATGAACACTAGCTTAATTTGAATTCTGCATTCAAAAGGCTTCCTCGACTTAGCAAATTCCGCCACTTTACGTACCTGTTGGTCCCTTGAAGTTCGTTAAATCGAAGTTTGACTGTATTAGGCATGTAAAAAACCTAAGTAAAAAGCCTAACTTATAGCACTAATGGCAATTGAACAGGAGCATTTTCGTAGAAACTATTTCCGAGAATCCCCTTCCCCTCCAAAAACAGTTTGCACTTATTTGCGCCCCCCCAAATAGTTTACACTTATTTCCGCCCCCCCCTTCCATTTTTTTTTTTTTGGTCACGTTACGCCTATGGAAGGTGCAGGCCCATAGTCAGACATAGAAGTTGGAAGGATCTGATGATGATTAAAGTCTGGTGAAAGATCAGGGTTTCATTACTATACGTAATTATAATCTCTATACGGGCAAAAAGAAACGCAGGTCAGGCGGCACCTTATTTGTATACCCCCTCCCATCTCCTAACGGCTATCGTTTGACCAGATGATGAACAAATGTATTTTTTATTATTATAATCATTTTGTTTTGGCGGTTTAAGGCTTTCGTGAGCATCTAAGTCATGAAATGTTCGTCTTAATGTAGTACCACCACTATGAGGGACAGATGCACCACCAGTAAGCCATTTGGGACTCTGACGATTTGCCAGAAGTCCGCGTCT
Source organism: Macrothele yani (assembly GCA_039090855.1). Lineage (NCBI taxonomy): Eukaryota > Metazoa > Arthropoda > Arachnida > Araneae > Macrothelidae > Macrothele > Macrothele yani. The sequence goes on from CM077011.1 coordinate 157,141,113, forward strand.
CTGTCCTTTAGGTCACAGGGGCTGCCAGAGTATCATTCACTTTTTGATCAAGACTGTCGACTTTTCCGATTAATAACTGTTAACTATATGTAAAGCTACAGTCTGAAAAGCGGAAGCAATCCATAAATTCAGCTAACACAGCATTTAAAATGAAAACAATGAAAGTAATAATGTCCCCGACACTTACCACCATTACGACAGAAAATATTTTTCCCAAATCAGGTAGTTCTACCATAACATCATTAAGAGTGTAACGTCCAGCTCCTGAAGGACATCCACATTCCACGTCTGGAGGAAACATTGGGCAGAAATATTCTGGATATTTCTTTATAAGGGCACATGAATCGTATTTGCTGAGGAAGAAAAGACAAATTCTTCAGTGCATAGATTATAAAAAGCTTTCAAATCTAGCTACAAAATCCGATTCATGATTATCACTTTGTCTCACATTCACACTAGTCTCATTGTAAATGAAAATAAGTAAACAAATAAATTGCAGTTTTCCAGTTGAAGTTTATTTTGTGAATCGCCAATGTAGTTTTAATTTCTGTTCGGTTGGCTGCATTGCTTGTTTTTGGCGCATGTGTAGACATGGAGTCGTCGTCACTGTAGTAAGTTTGGCTGCGATCGATTTGTTCTTGAGTTGTGCCCTCAAGAACAAATCGATCACAGCCGAACTTGCTACAGTGACAGGGTGTATGCGTCAACCTCACGAGAAGCTCAGGAGAAAGCTCCAAGGATCATGACGGGCCATCATCCTGCTTCTGTCATGGTTTGATGGGTAGTCTCCTACGAGGGTACCACGGAGCTTCATTTATGCGAGAAAGGAGTGAAAACATCAGCCAAAACCTACTTGGACAGGGTTTTGGGACCAGTGGTCAAAAATGTGAGTCATACCCTCTTCCAAAACAGACAGTGGAGCTTTCAGAAGGATTCCGCACCTGTCCTCAAGGCCAAGTCAACTCAGGAGTGGCTTCAGGCGAATTTGCCAGACTTCATTCCTCCAGTTGATTGGCCTTCAAGCAGTCCAGACCTCACCCCATGCAGTGATACTTGCAGTCCACTACAAGCTGTGGGCCACACTGGAAGACATGGCCTGCAGGAAGAGACACCCCAGTATTGACAGTCTCAAACGCTCTTTGGTGCAGCAAGTAGCAGCTTTCCCTGTGGAGACCCTGTGTAAAACTATTGATGAGTGGCCACAGAGACTAAAGGACTGTGAAAGCAAAAGGATGCCATTTTTAAAAGTGATTGCTGCCATGCATTCACAAGTGTACTACTTACGCCATATCACAGGCATATTACACTATTTTTAAATTTCTTTTGTTATTTCATTGAATACTTTGTAACGTATGATAAGGTTAGGTATATTTAAGTGTGGAAGAGCTAATGCGTTTTCTTTTGTAACAGAAGCAGGTAGTCAGATCTAAACCTGATTTGTGAGAGGATTTCCCACGAAAAATGGAACGTCTCTTTGCGTTACATTTCATTTATTACTGTAGTAATTGAGTTGAGCAGAACAACTTTTTATTTCGTTTCTTGCATTGTTTGTAAAAACCGGCGAAGAATCCTGGATGAAAGCCTGTAAACTACACTGGTGCGAAAAAATTAAAGACGAAGAGGAGAAATTCGCATAACAGCGGACCGAGCAGGCAGAACGGATCGAAAGGGCGGGGGGGGGGTGCGGAAAGGTTTAAAGCACACGGGCGGTGTACGCTCAGAAATTCGGTGAAAGATATTGCTAGGTGTACATCGGTTTGAACGACGTCGAGTTGCTGCCACCGTGTCATATGGCCAACAGGCAATCCAGTAGATGACATCTGGATGACTTTACTCGAGGTCACGTCATTGGGAAGTTGGAAGAAGGTCGAAGTGTGACTAGTGTGGCCGAGGAGTTCGGAATCGCTCACAGCATCGTTTCACGAGCTTGGAGAGCATTTCAAACGACAGGAACAGCTGTCCGAGAGTTTAACAGTGGTCGTCCACAAGCAACCAGGGTGGCGGGCGATCGGTATATTGTTCTACAGGCGAGAAGCGACAGACGGCAGACAGCGGGAGAAATCGCAAGGTACATGCAACAAACAACTGGACGTCCGTTATCGCGTTTTACCGTGGCCAGGAGGCTGCACAAAGGTGGTCTATTTGCACGACGACCAGTAAGATGTGTGCCATTAACGCCTGCTCATCGGAGACGGCGGTTTCTGTGGTGCCAGAAACACAAGAACTAGACACATCAGCAATGGGGTCGAGCAATGGGGTCGTATCTGCGTCTTTTAATGCCAAATTGTCTGACGAGTGATTCTGGACATATACACATCTGGAGAGAGCAGGGAACACGCAATCACACCTCCAACATCATCGAAAGGGGCCAGTTTGGAGGGGGCGGAGTTCTCGTTTGGGGCGGTATCATGCCTGGTAGCCGTACTGACCTCCACATCTTCCAAGGCGGTTTAGTCATTGGTGTCCGCTCTTGTACCGAGGTTCTCCTGCATCACATGCGTTTGTTTAGAGGTGCTGTGGGTCCTGAGTTTCTTTTCATGGACGACAACGCTACACCTCATCGTACAGTGGCTGTCGCAGAGCTGTTGGAGAGTGAAGATATTCAATGCATGGATTGACCCGCAAGGTCCCAGGACCTAAATCCAATCGAACACGTGTGGGACCATCTCGGGAGACGCTTGGCAGCACGTCACCAGCCGCCAGCGACGATTCCGCAGCTGCGATTGGCGCTACAAGAGGAATGGGCCGCGATGCCTCAACAGTTCCTTGACAACCTCGTCCTCAGCATGGACAGACATTGTAAATCCTGCAACGCAGTCAGGGGTGATCATATCCCCTACTAAAGACTGGATTTTTCTTGGCAGCCGCCTGTCAGATGGATGTTTCTGTCTTCTGTTTAGTTGTGCTGGAAGCTACCTTTCAATAAAGTGCCTTTGTATCCTTTGGATTCCTTGTTTGGACGGTTTTGCTCACTTGTCCCATATTCTTGACATCTTGGGGATCTTAAAGTATGATTTGAGTCGATGTGAAGCACTTCTGCACGACGTTACATTCGAAAAACCCTCTCGTCCTTAATTTTTGCACGCCAGTGTATGAAGTCATGTAGAACTTTAGAGCCTCTCTCCTGACAGTGTTCCATTATTGACCCTTTTGAGTCTCAGAACACAGTTTGCATCTCCTGCCAGTTATCGGACGATTTTTGCCTCTTTTTTTTTAGCTGTAAATTCCGTTGTTTCCATTCCAAACTCTGACGTTTACTCTCCGGCTTTCAAGGGTGGAGCTAAATGATGACTCAACTCGTGTGAGGATTCTTTTCAAAAAGGCGTCACCTTCGTTACCATAGGTTGGTTACCACAGCGGTTCAATAAGTGTTGCCAGATGTTCAAACGATTGCGTTTGTGTTTTTCGGCGGGGAGTTTTCGGAAACTCATGTTGCACAGACTACGAAAGTTAAATATGTTGTAGATTATTTTTCATAGGCAGAACCATGACTAATTTGCATATGGGTTGCATATAATCAACAGCTATACGTCAATTTGCCAGAATTACGGCACGGACTTGTCCAACATTGTACATGCAGACAGGAGTCCCGTTCCTCATTTATGCTTTATACACCAATTTTTGAACTTTGAAATCCATTCGAAGACACTCCACAGTGGCAAAACACTCTTCCCATAGTATGCTGAAGGCTTTTGATGAATTTCAGCCTCTGGTGTAATTTCAGTCCTCAAGAAACTGACCGGGGAAAAAACGGCCATGTTCAGGACACAACTCAAGAACAAATCGATCACAGCCAAACTTGCTACAGTGACGACGACTCCATGTCTGCACATGCGCCAAAAACAAGCAATGTAGCCAACCGAACATAAATTAAAACTACATTGGGGATAACTACGACACATTCTCGTATTTTAGTTTTTTTCATCTGTAGCATAAGTATTTATTTTTTATCTATATACATGTGAAGTTATAAGCACCGATTTTTGAAAATTCCGTGTGGTGCCCAATGTTGAAAACTTTAATGCTTAAATATCGGTACGCGTTGCTGTCATTCACCACAAAACACAACTTACGAAGCATCTTGTAAAAGTTCTTATGGTGCATTAATTGAACGATATAATGAGAAAATGTAAATGTAAATTATTAAATAAAATTTTATACTGGGAATTTTTCTCCTGATTGGATTTATTTGTATTCGACGCCTCAGCATGCTTCCTCGCTGTATACGGACATCGTGTATGAATGCAAATCGAACATAATACATTTTCCACAAAATGAAGCCCCGGCTCGGACCTATTCTCGTCTCGCGTCGAATCCGCGATGTCACGAAGAAGGTTGCTGTACAATTTCAATGAAATTTACCAACTGCCATCACAATTAGGCCAACGAGTTCGCCCATTAAATGTCTATAATTGTACCCTGGGGACTGCTCTTCTCCTGACAGCAGTGAGTCGATAGGTTAAAACGAAATGTTGCCATCTTTGCACGCCCCGGCGTCGCGTAAGATGACAACGTCTCGGGTTAACCTATCTCGCCGCTGTAAAATATGACTACTGGTAATAATTTTTACATTTTTTAAACTGATTTTCTATGATCAAATGCGTCAAGTTTGTTTTAAATATTGGCGAACAGGTTAAATTTACTTTAAGTCTTGAATTAAAATAATTCAGTTATGAATTTTGAAGTATTTGCAGCAAACTTAAAACTAATAAATCAAATTATATAAAAAAAACAAAAAACAAAACAAAACAATGAGAGGTACTCAAGCATCTGATCCTCCACGTAGTCAGTATCTATGTATGGAATATTGGATTGCGGTTGTGTCATAATGTGCTACATTTTGTACAAGAATATGTGTTCTACAACATGTCAAATCCATCGCCTATCTATAAAAACTAATTCAGAACAGAAGAATATTTTCAGTTTAGATATGTTTGTTATATTGATCTACAAAATACTGGAAACGACGTGAAAAAGAACTGACCATGACCCGATGTTATTTATACAAGGCACACGAGTACGAAAGATATCCAGCTTGTCCAGAGTGACGGCCATTTGTAACCCTTCAGCAGGTAAATCCCTGAGGACATCCACTAATCCGTTAACAGTGACATTGCCGGGATACAAGACAGGATCCGGAGACATGCTCATAGATTGCAAGACTATGCGGCGGTCGGGTTTACCTGAAATATTAAACAAATCAGACATGAAGCATGATATATAACACGAGACATTTATTTTTTTCTAACGATGTAAATACTCAAAAAGAAAGATGACATCGAATTTTCGGGTGTAATGAGCACGTCTTTTGAATCCGTTCTAACGCGAATTAAATTTATCAAAGCTATTCAAAGTCAATGGAACCGGCATGGAAAACAGTAGTATCTGACCAAAGAAACAAGCTTTTCAATCGGGATTTTAATCCCGTAGACATTGCTGTAAGCAGAATCGTGAGCTTATGCTCTCTGGTTGCAGACTTGTGCATTAAGAAAAATTAGAAACTTTATGAAAAGTATTTCGCACCGGAAACGTCATCCAATAAAGAAGGAATTTTTCTAATCGAACTCTTAGAAGTATAGAGATTTTGACAAAAATCAGATATACATATACGCCCCCTGGCGGAGAAATCATGCATTATTTTAAGAAGAAAATATTCCGAAAAGGTTTACCGACATGGGTAGTAGCGATCCACAAACTAATTTTTTTCGATCGAGATTTTAGAAGCTCAGATCTTTTTGTAAGTACATCAGAAGCGGAATTAAGACTTACGCTCCTTGGTGGACAAACCATTTTTACCAAAAATTAGAAATTATATGCAAAAGATTTCCCATCAGGAGCTGTATCTGGTGCATAAAGAATGTTTCAAATCGAAGCTTTAGAAGCAGAGATATCGGGGGAAACACAATTTACATTTACACTCCCTAGCGGAAAATCTATGAATTACTTGAAAATTTCGAAATTATATGAAAAACATGTCGCACCGGAAACTACCTAATAAAGAAGGAATTTTTCAAATCGGACCATTAGAAGCAGAGATATTGACAAAAATATTATATACTTCTACGCCCCCTGGCGGAGAAACCATGCTATATTTTAAGAAGAAAATATCTCGAGAATTTTTATCGACGTAAGTGGCATCGGTCCACTAACGATTTTTTTTAGTCACGTGTTTAGAAGCTCAGATTTTGTGACAAATGCATCAGAAGCAGAAATTAACACTTACGCCCCCTGGTGGCCGAACCATTGTTAACCGAAAATTGGAATTAATATTACAAAAGATTTCCCATCAGGAGCTGTATCCGCTGAAGAAAAAAAAATCAAATCGGAGTTTTAGATGTAGATATTGGAGAAAACGCAGTTTACTTTTACGCCTCCTTGAGGAAAATCTATGCGTGTCTTGAAAAAGTGACTATACCTAAAATACACTTCGATATAAATGGAATCGAAAGGTAAAATATTTTTTTCGATCGGATGTTTAGAAGCAAATATGTAGAATAAAATGTATTTTGAGTTTGATATAATCAGCATTTATGCCCTCTAGCGGCGAAATTGTACATCGTGAAAAAAAAAAAAAAAACGAAATGAAGGACCATCATTCTTATATTTCAAGCTTCCCAATCCAAAACGAATTTTTTTAAATCATACTAATAGCTGCACAGATATGGTGTCAACAGACGGACGGACAAACCGATAACATAAGCACGATCTTTTTTCACAAAAGACAGCACTGAAGAAGGGGAACTAAATCGGGACGAAATATTTTATTTTATTTTATTTTTATTTTATTTTATTTTTTGCATTCTTCAAATAGGCTGCTCGATGACGTCAGTCCTCTTTTCCATTATCATAAAAATTTGGATCACGCAAAGGAAAAAAAAATTCTATCATCCTTAACGTTTGGAAAATTATTTTTCACAAACAAACTGTATCTGACCCTGCAAAATGCACTTCAAGAACACAAATATAAAACCTCTGCGATACAATTACTTGTAAAAAAAAAAAAAAAATAAAAAAAGGAAAAACGCTTCCAGTTGCGCGCATGAAGAATAGAATTATAGAATTTTTAACCCAAAAGAAAACACTGCGATAGCGTAAAATAAGAATTTATTTGCGGTTTATTGTAACTAACAAAATTTTCTTCGTGGTAAATAGCACCCAGTGCAGAAAGTACTTTCTTAGTATGTGTTTTAGAAGCTGAGATTAGTAAGAAAAATAGAATATCCACCTACTCCCCTAGCGGTAAAACTGTGCAGTCAAAGTATTCATACTAAAAGGTATTCTGTGGCAAAGTGACCAGAGAAGTAGGTTCCTGAATAATCGTCCGCGATGGGTTCTAGTCCCGAAATATGAATGGGTAGTGTGTTTGCCTTATGGCACTGGCTCTCTCCTTCCCTGGAAGCAATAACCCCAAATTATGGACGGGATACTGATAGTTGTTCATGTCCGTCGTTAAATCCAGAAAAACAAAACAATTTCTTTCAATCCGATTTTTAGAATGCAGTGATGTTGAATAAAATAAATATCCAGGTAAATAGCCGCCCTCTGGTAGAATTGTGGAGCAAATGAAGAATTAAGAGTAATCGTTCTCATAATGCAAGCAATGCAACAAAATGTTTTCGTTTCTTTTTTACGGTTTCCAACCGTATATTGAAGAAGCGTATATGTTTCAGCTTTGTCCGCCTGTCTGTCCACACGATAAATCGCGTCAAAAGGGTTTGATTTCGATGAAATTTTAGTATGTGGTAGGCGACCACTGGGGACGAACCCTATTGAAAATGGACGAAATAGGGTCAAAGGTCAGGAATATAGGAGCACGATTGCCCTTACGCGTAATAACTTACGTAAAAATGCTTCGATTGCAACAAAACTTTAGTATGTTGTTCCGGAGGTATACTGAACCAATTCTGTTCAGGAGCGAGATTTATTCCACAGCCATTATCCTCATAACTTGAGTAATGATTTCTGGTATGTTGGAAAGCGTATCATAATCAATGCATTGCATGATTTTACTAACTTGTTTCAAGTGCAATAGAGATAAAGGTATAGTGCCTGCAGAGGAACAAACGTGCTGACGTTGTTATGAAGTTTTGGGATGTACATGAGTTACTCGTAAGTACAGTGGTGTAAGTAGGCGGGAACGGTGGGGAACGGCGTTCCCTTAAAAAATTGGTAAGGGAAACGACGTTCTCTTTAATTAAATAAAATAATTGTGTACATAGAAATTTGAAAGAAAAAAGTTGAAAAACAAATGGGCTGCTGTATTATACAAAGGAAATTTGGGATCGCTATTTATTTATATCTATGAATAAAGCAATCGCTTCTGTGAAATGGGGTGGGGAACAAAATGCTGTTGCACAAAGAGCCACCGATTGGGTTCCCGCTCATCCGTCGGGATTTTTTTTTCCACTTTAGCAATAAAACCGCTTGTGTGAAAGCTAGCCCCAAACTGCACTGCGTGACGGTTTTATTGCTTCATAGGATTTTTTCCGTTGTAGCGAACCCCTCGGAAGCCGAGCGGCTACCGCGTCGAAATTTCTACCGCTTCTGCGCGTCTGAAAGTCTCGGTATAATTCTATATTCCACTTTAAAACAAGTTGGTAAGACAGCCGAGAGATTTATTGTTTCGGCGGAAAAAATCCGCTTTTGTGAAACGGGCCTAATTGTTTAATATGGTGTCTAATAGCAACGGTTTCTTTGCCAACTTAAACTTTGAAAGGAACATCCTTTGAGGTGTTCATTTGTAAGTTTAAATTACCGGGTTGTGTAGTTCTTGTTGTTTTGATGCCGCATTATATCGATGAACTGAATAATATTACTATGTACATTTACAGTAGAAAGGAAAACTTAGTTTTCAGCTGCCCAGTTAAGGAAAACGAGGCTCCTTCAGCTGACGCGTAATCTGCATTTTGTGATGTAGACATTCATAGGTGAATTTCAAATTTATAAGGGTTTATTTTTTATTCATTAAAATAATTTTTATTTTTCTATTTATGTGTGTACTGTATACACACTGCCGGAAAGTGAAAAAAGAACACCAAGAAGGAATTGGCGGACGATCATGAAATTTACATATGTTAATGGGGTCGAGTTTACGTAGGTGTGATGTTAATTTCGGGACCAACCGGTGAGCGCTTACGCCACAGCACGGCATAATAAGCAAATTATCGTCGAGGGTATTTAAGGAGTACGGCGAAGTAAATGCAATCAGTCGTCGGCGTACGGACACGTTCGAAGACCCTGAAGAAGCTGCAAAGCCTGGACATGGAAGACGTGTACGACTTCAGCAGTTATCGGACTTTGAGCGAGGTCGTCTAGTCGGACTCCGTGAGGCCGGGTGGTCGTATCGTCGTATTGCGGAGTGAATTGGACGGGAAGTATCGGTGGTAGTACAATGGTGGCGTAGATGGTCCGAGGAACATTTCCACACTAAAAGACGTGGAACCGGGAGTCACAGACGGACTGATGAGCGGACCGATCGACGCATAAGAAGAGCGGCGTTGTCATGCAGAACATCCACTGCGACGCAAATCCGACCTGCCGTTGCACCTGAGGTGACTGTGCGAACAATCCGCAACCTTCTACTGGATACAGGACTACGTGCACGTGTGCATCTGGCATGTGTACCTCTTACTCCAGCCCACCGTCAGGAACGGCTGCACTGGTGTCGCCAAAATCTGCACTGGAGAACGCAATGGCGATCTGTCGTGTTCAGCGATGAAAGCAGATTCTGCTTGGGAGCCTCCGATGGCCGTATGCGTGTTCGCAGACGCACAGGGGAGCGCCTCCACCCTTCTTGCATCCGCCAGTGACACACAGAGCCTACACCTGGTCTCCTGGTGTGGGGAGCGATCAGCTATCACTCCCGTACACAACTAGTGTTTGTACCGGGTACGTTAAACAGCACCTCCTACATCAACAACATCATTCAACCCGTTGTTGTGCCATTTGTAAGGTCGATCCATCGTTGTGTTTTCCAGCAAGATAACGCACACCCACACACGGCACGTGCAACGCAACATGCACTTCAGGGTGTGATACAACTTCCATGGCCTGCACGTTCACCGGATTTGTCCCCCATTGAGCACGTGTGGGATTTTATGGGACAACGACTTACCCGGTCTCCTCGGCCAGCCACGACCATCCCCGATTTATGCGTCCAGGTTGAGGATGCTTGGAACTCAATACCCCAACTTACATCCAACATCTGTACGGCAGACTCCATGCCAGAATTGCACAGTGTGACGCAGTTCATGGCGGTTCAACCTCGTACTAACCATGTTACATGGAAATGTTATTTTTCAGTTTACCAGCAAATACAGCTGTATTTTGACATAATGTTTTGATCACGTTATCCTCTGTATTCCGTTATTATGCTGTATAAATTTCGTTGGTATCAGACGTCTCTTTCTTGGTGTTCTTTTTTCACTTTCCGCCGGTGTATATATATAATAACAAAGACTTATAAAATGTGTGTGTGTATGTGTTTGTGTAAATTCCCCCAGGCTTAAGATGCTGAACACTGCGTTCCCCCAAAAAAGATCATCTACTTCCAGCACTGGTTAAATACAGGATGTCCCACTCGCTACCGAACCCGGCATTTCTTTAATAATATTAACACCAACGATGATATTGCAATGAAATTTGAAGTAGACATCTCATTTCGTGGGAAATGTGATGACATCACAACATGTGCTGCAAGTGGCCACCATTTGCCAGCATGAAACCCGGCGCACCATATTGTGGAAAGTCCTTGCCAGTACGTCCGCCGTCACTGCCTGAATTTCTTCGGTGATGATTGCTTTCAAGGCATCTATGGTTCACGGTTTCTTTTGGCAAACTCTCCCTTTTAGTTACCCTCATAATAAGTAATCAGGAGGCGTCAGATCGGGCAAGCGCGGTGGCCTATAGACCTTTCGAAATGACGCGGTTGCCGAAAAAGGACTGAATTTCAGCCATACTTGTGTGTGATGTCGCTCCATCATGCTGGTAATATCCAATGGAGAGTTCTTCGTCGTCCAATTGATTTACAAAGGTGTTGAAAATTTCCATATATGTAGCTGTTGTGATGGTTGTATCGAGGAAGATGGGACCAATTATGCGGCGCCGGGTCATCCCACACCAAACACCAATTTTCTGTGAATGAAGGGGCTCTTCATGTATCGCATTGCATTTCCACTGGCCCAAATATAGGAATTTTGAAAATTGACGTATCCAGACAGGTGAAACCACGTGAAGTCTAGAATGCCCGGATTTTCCTGAAGAAATGTCTGAAATCATCGACAGTATGTCACTCGTTTCACGTGGTCAGGCTCTTTCAGTTCGTGGACCACGGAGATACGGTACGCATGAAGCTTCGCTTTTTTCACAGCACGTTGACAAGTGCTTTTGGACAACCCTGTTTTCTGTGACAGTTGGCGAAGTGACTTCCTGGGAGACTCAAATACTCGGCCCTTTACATTCTGGATCGTTTCGTCGGACATTTGTGGACGACCTCCTGCATGTTCGTCTGATAAAACCCCTTGGTTTCCAATTTCTTCGACAATGCCCAAAATGGTGGACTTGTTCGGCGGATGCCTGCCTGCAAACCTCTCCAGGAATTGCTGTTGACAAGACTTTATCGATTCTGTTTTCCAGTAAGTGCGAACAATAAACACTCTCTCCTCCAGAGTATACTGATACATTTTTACATGTACACGAACAGCCACGAGCACGAGCACTCACTCTCAATAACCGTATTGTGTAGACATGCTCGGCGAAATGGCATAGCAAAGCAGCAGAGAGGCGCGTCCGGCTGGCTGGCGGACAGCGCCGGGTTCAATGTTCTCTGGACGCAAATGGTGGCCACTTCCAGCACATGTTGTGATGTCATCACATTTCGCACGAAATGAGGTAAGTCCACTTGAAATTTCGTTGCAATATCTTCATTGGTGTTAATATTATTAAAGAAATGCCAGGTTCGGTAGCGTGTGGGACATCCTGTATGATTTATTGCATTACCAAATTTACTTTTTGTTTACCTTTAGTTTGTATATTGGTGCACACATGAAATAAAACATATTTATTTTTGGCCAGTCTGTGAGTATGCATATAAATAAGTTAAATTACTTACCGCAATCTGAAATAATCGTTTCGCATGATGTTTCTTTGCTCAGAAGCAGGAACAAACCCAGAAAGAGGACAATTTCCATAGTCTAAATAAAAAAAATAAAGAAAAAAAATAATGTTTGATGAGAACAGACAGTTGCAAACAATTTTTCTTTGCAAAGTACCTTAAAAATGTTATGTATCATTTGTTTGTGGAGGAACGGGTGACCAGATAATATTAATGTCGTTAGAAATTCAGTAAAAGTTGATATGCAGTAATGCCCATTTACACCAGAGAAAGATTATATATTTTCCAAGATCCATTCTAAAGTTTAGAAGTCAAAGTTTTTAAGGTCTGGTCTTCAGCTACCAGACTTAGTCTATTAGGAGTATGGAAAAGTTTCCGCCGTCCCAGCTAGAGGGCGCTGTTGGTGTCTAACCGGCCGGTGACACGTGCTGTCAGTTCGTAGCCTACATGAAGCCAAGTATGGCGGTCGATAAAGTTCATTTGCGGCACTGTTTGTTGTTCATGTTTAATTTAGGGAAAAGTGCGAGTGAAGCATAGGGTTCAATATGTCAGGCGTATGGCGAAACGGTTATGGGTGAGCGGATGTGTCGAGAATGGTTTGCCAGGTTTAAGAAAGGTAATCTAAGCTTGGAAAACAAGCCACGTGCAAGTAGATCGCAGTAACTTGCAGACGAGGAGCTGGAATCGCTGCTGCAAGAGGATGCCACACAATCGACCACACAGCTGGCGAAACGTTTCAAAGTGGCTCAATCGACGGGGTACGGCGTCCACAAGCCTTTGGGGAGATCCAGAAGATTAGTAAATGGGTTCCGCATGCTTTAACGGGGAGTAATATTGGTCAACGATTGGGCATCTGCATGTCGTTGCTGAAGAGGTTTCAAGGGAAGAATTTCTTGTGGAAGTTTGTCACCGGGAGCGAAAAATGGGTCTCTTGCAACAACCCCGTACGTAAACGATCCTGGGTCGACCCAAGCCAGCCATCAACATCCACTGCAAAACAAGATGTCCACGGGGAAAAGGTGCTGTTGTGAGTGTGGTGGGATATGCATGGAGTGCTGTACTTCGAACTGTTGAAACCGGGAGAAACAATCACTGCACAACGATATAGCGATCAGTTGATGAAACTGAACGCCGCAATCGAGCAGAAACGCCCATGGAGAGGTAAAGGACGCCGCCCAGTTATCCTCTTACACGATAATGTCAGACCACATGTGGGTGCCACCACGAAATCAACCCTTGAACAGTTATACTGGGAGGTTTTACCGCACCCGGTTTACTCCCCGGACATTTGCACCCTCAGACTTTCATCTGTTTCGCTGTATGCAATATGCCCTAGCCCAACAGCAAGATAACAGTTCCAGAGGTGGAAAATTTCGTCACTGCGTTCTTCAGCTCAAAACCCGAATCCTGCTATGACAGGGGCATTTATATGTTGCCAAACCTTCCGGTCTACTTCATCTCTATATCATTGATGATGACGGCCAATATTTCGTTGAATAAATGTATACTGGTTTCCTGATTGTTCCTGTATCCTTTCTCCTTAAAACGGCGGATACTTTTGCATACCCCTAATATTAATTTTGTTTCAACTATAAGGACATGACATTGTTAGTTGGCTAAATTACCGAATGGACATACATGCTATTATGTATTGAATTTGTGAGTTTTATTGAAATTCATAAGAAATTTGTTTATTCAGTTCTTTAATATCGTTATACAACGCTTATCTTTGCTTATTGTGACAATGTTGTGAAGTTATTCTTCGGGAGACAGTTGGCAATATTTTTTTCTGAAAACTTTGATATTTTATTTTACATTTTTATAGCAAAATCAAGTGACGCTTTCTTAATCATGCATTTTGGTACAGAATTTATCTTACTGATTAAGTTACGTGTTCTCCATCATATAGGGTGTGGGGTGTTGCGTGTGGTACAAGAAGCAAATTTTTGTCTATATGTATATACAGGGTGTTCGTAAACTGTTTTGACAAAAGAAGAGGAGTGATAGTACCCATCAAGACGAACAATATTTACAATGGAACCTAGGGTCGCATTCCACTCTGAGTGTCAGAAAAGAGTAAAGTTAGATGTCCAAGTTGAACTTTTAACACTGCAAAGAAAGAGAATTAACGACATCATAAGTTGCACAATCCCATTTATGGAGATCAGGGACAGACTCAAAGTAGATGCTCAAAGTGGCGGCCACGGGGGCTGTTGCACAATTCACACCGGCGAATGAAAGACTGACGCACCCTCTCGAAGACTCCCGGTGTCGTGTTTATCCTGTCCGCTGCAACAACGATTCTCGCGACGAGATCTTCCACGGAGTCCACAGGCGTCTCGTACACCAATGATTTAATGTGCTCCCAGAAGAAGACGTCCAGTGGGTTTAAGTTCGGTGAGCGTGGAGGCCATGTCACAGGTCCGCCACGTCCAATCCATCGTGCGGGATATGTGGCATTCAGGAAGTGTCTACTGCACCTTGATAAGCCAATCAGCTGCAACTGCCGATGCTGCATCTTTTATCTGGCAATGTAATGTGCATATGGTAAATGCTTGACGTTGATGTTCTGGCGACGTGCTACTTCTCCGGCACAAAAGAAATGACGTCTGAGGTAACTACTTGTGCTCGTTGGACATATTTCGAAGTTTGCTCTTTTCTGACACTCAGAGTGGAATGCGACCCTAGGTTCCATTGTAAATATTGTTCGTCTTGATGGGTACTATCACCGCTCTTCTTTTGTCAAAACAGTTTACGAACACCCTATATATAAAAGAAAATTGCTTCTTGTATCACATGCACACCACACCATTATCAAACCACTGTGTTTCTCCTACAACTTTCTGTCTTTGACCAGTCTCCTCTATGTTACTCCAATATGCTTTCTAATTTCATCCAGCGACCTTCCACATGGTCTTCTTCTTGGTCTTTCCTGTCCGGGTGGCGCAGTCTAATCGTTGGCATATTCGGATTCGAATATGGCTCCTGTGGATTCGAATCCCGGTGTGGCATGGATGTTGTATTTGTCTAACGGTACTGGATCTCTTCCCTGGAACAATGACACTAAATTAGGGACGGGCGACTACTTGTAGCCCATCCAGTTGCTCACGCGGTGGTCGTTAAACTTACAACAAAAAATACCAAAAATGGTCCAGTTTAGTACTTCAGTTGTCCAACGATGGTCAGTTATCTTCTAGCAATATGTCCAGCCCATTGCCACTTCACGAATTTTACCTTGATCATGATGCCATCAACTCTCCTCATTTTCCTAATCCATGATCTCTTTTTTTGTATTTTTCGTGGTTATATAAAGCATGCACTATCCATGCTTCTTTCAATAGTTCGCAGCTTCTGTATGTTTTTTTTAGTCAAGATCCATGTCTCTGATCCCGAAGAGGAACTAGAAGTAGCCGCTGATTGAACATTTTTAAGATACAATGGTACTTTGCTCATGAAAATTGCACTGTTTTTTTTACAAATACTCTCCAAACAAATTTTGTAAGCTAATTAATTACTTTTCATATGGCCGTTGCTTGATATCTGTTGTCCGAAGTAAACGTAGGCGTCGGTTTTTTCTATATTTGCTTAATCAGTCACTAAATCTTTAGTTCTTGTAAAAACATCGAACATCAATTTTGTTTTCTGTAAGTTCCTTTTTATTCCCACTTCTTTGCTCGTGTCAGCAAGTCCTATACTCCACAACTCTGACAAGGGAAACTATCGGACCTCCCGACAACAAAAGTCACGGAACTTCCTGTGGTGTACAAGCATGACACCAAAGTAACAGGTGTGAAGTACGGCATTTCGTAATCGCTCGCAAACCCTAGAACATGGCTTATAAAAGTGGGACGCCAGCCTGTAATGTATGTAGCCATAAAGTGTCAAACAACATTTAAATGTGGGTGTGATGTGATTGGGTGATACTGCGCATGTCTGGAAGCTATCCTGCGTTGTGTAAGTCAGTGACTGTTAAACGTGAGTAGTGTGAGACAGCGCACGGGCCTGTTCGTACGCATACAAATATTGTGTTGTGTGTTTTAAGAAAAGGGCTTGTAACCCTCATGCTGTAGTACAGATACTGGTGAACGAGGTGACGCAGAAATACCAAACGGACAACACGGCTCCAGTGTACTTCGACAGGCGAATTGCAAGGCATAGCGTTTGGAGCTACATGTCATTGGAGGCGCTGACATGTTTGAAGGACAGACATTGTGGCGTGATAGTGATGAAACGTCGGACACGTTATCTGAACCCAGTGATTCACCGGGTACTCCAGCACACAACTTGCCAAGCAGTTTGAGTTATAAAACGGAAAAGCATTCACGAACAGTTTTCCGGACAAACCATGCAGGCCGCACCGGTGGCGCAGTGGTCTAAGCGATGGCCTCTGATCATTCGTCAAAAGGGGTCCGGGTTCGAATCCCGGTGAGGCATGGATGTTGTGTTTGTCTTACGGCACTGGTTCTCTCCCTTCCCTGGAACCAGTGACCCAAAATTAGGGACGGGCGACTGCTTATAGCCCATTGAGTTGCTCACGGTGGTCGTTAAACCTCCAATCAAAAAAAAAAGAAAAAGAAAAACATGCAGAGTGTCTATGACAATGTGAAGGTCGCAAAGAAAACCGTTGCAGCACTGCCTTCTCTCAACACACTACCATGACGTGGAGTGAGGTATGTATATGACATTTGCAACTTAATTGTGTTATACGTGATGTCTCTTGACATTTAGAGGCCTCATATCTAGCAGCTAAATGTTGTTTGACACTTTTTTTTTTTTTTGATTGGAGGTTTAACGACCACCGTGAGCAACTCAATGGGCTATAAGCAGTCGCCCGTCCCTAATTTAGGGTCACTGGTTCCAGGGAAGGGAGAGAGCCAGTGCCGAAAGACAAATACAACACCCATGCCTCACCGGGATTCGAACCCGGACCCCTTTCGGACGAATGATCAGAAGCCATCGCTTAGACCACTGCGCCACTGGGGCGGCTGTTTGACACTTTATAGCTGCATACATTACAGGCGCGCGTCCCACTTTTATAAGCCATGTTCACTTTCATAAGCCATATTCACTTTTAGAAGCCATGTTCTAGGGGTTGCGGGCGATTGCGAAATGCCGTACTTCACACCTGTTACTTTGGTGTCGTGCTTGTCCACCACAGAACGTTCCGTGACAATTCTCGTCGAAAGGTCAGATAGTTTCCTTTGTGAGTGGATACGTGCAAAAACGAGTTAGTAAAATCATGAAATGCATTGATTATGATACGCTTTCCAACATACCAGAAATCATAGGAAAAGTCTTGGTTTTGAGGGGACTAAACTATGGGATAACATTTGAGGTTCACATATATCAAAATTAAATCTCTTTGTGCCGTTTTACCTATTTCTATTATCAAGAGCTACCACACATAAGCCGTTTAATAATTAAAACTCCCATCTAAATCGGGCAATTTTCACGGAAGTTATTGTGCGAAAATAATGGCTAACGAACTTACGCATGCGCACTGCCCGCAATTGCTGACAAAGAAACATTTTTGGCGGAACTGCTTCCAATGTCGTTACGGAACAACGTATTGTATTTCTTCGTAATCGAAGCATTTTTATGCAAGTTATCACGCAGAAGGGCAATAGAAAAATTCATTAACGTCTGTTGCGTAAAACAACTGCTGGTCTTAATGCTTTAAGAAAATGTAATGCTTCTCGTATGTTATAGGTAACCTAAGACAGTTTTCAGCCATTTCAAGTAAGAATTGTTACCGAATATACCCAAACACCACAAACCGTGAGAGTAAGTGACAATGCAGGAGGACGGAAGTATGTATATATTCCGTTCCTAAAACTTAAAATATATTGTATTGACTAATGATTCGATTTTGACGGTTTCTTTGCACTTCGCTCCGTGGTTCCCCACAAAAGCATACTGAACTGTATGGAAATCAAGCAATTTCTACGTTCATCGTGCGCGCAGAGAAACACTCCTCTCTACCCTGACTATTGATTCGTTCAGTATACCTCCGGAACAACATACTAAAGTTTTATCGCAACAGAGGCATTTTTAGCAAAGTTATGGGGATAATGGCTGTGGAATAAATCTCGCTCTTACGCCCTGAACTTTGACCCAATTTCGATGATATTCAACAGAACTGGTTCAGTATTCCTCCGGAACAACATGATAAAGATGTGTCACAATCGAAGCATTTTTATATAAGTTATGACGCATATGGGCGATGGAATAGATCCCGCTCCTATGTCCTGACCTTTGACCCCATTTCGTCCATTTTCCATAGGGTTCGTCCCTAGTTGTCTTCTACCACATACTAAAATTTCATCGAAATTGGACCATTTTTACGCGAGTTATCGTGCGGACAGACAGACAGACGGACAAAGCTGGAGCATATACGCTTCTTTAACTTACGGTTGGAAAGTATAAATGACTGCGTTGTCAGCGAAATGTTAGCGAGTTAAAAAATATCTATTAATTTTTATTGCTTGTCTTCCCAGTTCAATGGCTGAAAAAATTCTGCAACGTAGCATTGAAGAGCTTCTGGGCCAACTTGGTCACTCCCTTTTAAATTTTTATGAGCGCTGTGTCCTCGAACTATCGGTGTTATGATTGTCGGTGTTTTGGATTGGATTGGATTTTTTTAACGACCACCGTGATCAACTCAATGGGCTATAAGCAGTCGCCCGTCCCTAATTTAGGGTCACTGGTTCCGGGGAAGGGAGAGAGCCAGTGCCGTAAGACAAACACAACATCCATGCCTCACCGGGATTCGAAACCGGACCCCGTTCGGACGAATGATCAGAGGCCATCGCTTAGACCACTGCGCCACCGGGGCGGCATCGTCGGTGTTTTGAACTGTCGGTGTTATGATTGTCGGCGTTTTGAACTGTCGGTTTTATGATTTGTCGGTGTTTCGACCTGCCGCCATTTTGAACTGTCGGTGTTGATGTTTTGACCTGTCGGTGTTTTGATTGTCGGCGTTTCGACCGGCACCCCACACGGGCTGTCCAGATGGAAGGAATCCAAAATAAAAAAACATGTATCTTGGAAAGTATTTATTATATACACTTCTGGTTTGCCCCATTATAAAGGAAACAATGTCGAAGTTATCATGATAGAAATACGGGATTACACCATATAATACTAATGTTGAAGATGACAATCCGATTTTTGGCGTAAATGTGACAAGGATGGTAAGTCAGATAATATCCGAAAACTTGAAAATTTCATCGTCCTGGAGCGGGAGTCGAATCCGCGTCTCCCGGGTTCGAGTCCCGCTCCAGAACGATGAAATTTTCAAGTTTTCGGATATTATCTGACTTACCATCCTTGTCACATTTACGCCAAAAATCGGATTGTCATCTTCAAAATTTGAATGTAGAAGTTATTTTACGCACTATAATTGTCTCAGTTAGTTTCAGTGTGGGCAACCTTGGTGGCCCGACTAATATCCAGATAATAGTCTACCTCATTCCATGTTGTATGTTCGGTGTAACGGTACACACAGTGTCCGTTATGCGGGCTTTCAGGTTCTGAATGTCGATTATCTTGATCTGGTAGTCAAAGTTTTTGACATAATCCCACAGGAAATAATCCTTAACTAAAAGAGACATACAAAGGCTGCAGACAACTCAAAGTAGCATGGAGAGGTGCATGCTTGGTGTAACCAAGAGAGAGAAGAAGAGAAACTCGTGGATCAGAAAAATAACAAGAGTGGAAGATATCACGATCAGAGTAAAATCCCTGAAATGGCAATGGGCTGGACATATTGCCAGAAGAACATACCATCGATGGACAGCCGAAGTTTTAGACTGGATTCCAAGGGACAGGAAAAGACCCAGAAGAAGACCAATGGGAGATGGGTGGATGAAATTCGAAAGTATGCTGGAATAACATGGAAGAGACTGGTACAAGATAGACAGTTGTGGAAGAGTCTTGGAGAGACCTTCGTTCAGCAGTGGATTGATAATGGTTGACAATGATGACGATGATGATGATGATGATATATATACACTGGCGGAAAGTGAAAAAAGAACACCAAGAAGGAGACGTCTGATACCAACGAAATTTATACAGCATAATAACGGAATACAGAGGATAACGTGATCAAAACATTATGGCAAAATACAGCTGTATTTGCTGGTAAACTGAAAAATAACATTTCCATGTAACATGGTTAGTACGAGGTTGAACCGCCATGAACTGCGTCACACTGTGCAATTCTGGCATGGAGTCTGTCGTACAGATGTTGGATGTAAGTTTGGGGTATTGAGTTCCAAGCATCCTCAACCTGGACGCGTAAATCGGGGATGGTCGTGGAGACCATATAAGTCGTTGTCCCATAAAATCCCACACGTGCTCAATGGGGGACAAATCCGGTGAACGTGCAGGCCATGGAAGTTGTCTCACACCCTGAAGTGCATTTTGCGTTGCACGTGCCGTGTGTGGGCGTGCGTTATCTTTCTGGAAAACACCACGATGGACCGCCCTTACAAATGGCACAACAACGGGCTGAATGATGTTGTTGATGTAGGAGGTGCTGTTTAACGTACCCGGTACAAACACTAGTTGTGTACGGGAGTGATAGCTGATCGCTCCCCACACCAGGAGACCAGATGTAAGCCCTGTGTGTCGCTGGCGGATGCAAGAAGGGTGGAGACGCTCCCTTGTGCGTCTGCGAACACGCATACGGCCATCGGAGGCTCCCAAGCAGAATATGCTTTTATCGCTGAACACGACAGATCGCCATTGCGTTCTCCAGTGCAGACGTTGGCGACACCACTGCAGCCGTTCCTGACGGTGGGCTGGAGTCAGAGGTACCCATGTCAGAGGCACACGTGCACGTAGTCCTGCATCCAGTAGACGGTTGCGGATTGTTTGCACAGTCACCTCAGGTGCAACGGCAGCTCGAATTTGCGTCGCAGTGGATGTTCTGCTTGACAACGCCGCTCTTCTTATGCGTCGATCGGTCCGCTTATCAGTCCGTCTGTGACTCCAGGTTCCACGTCTTATTGTGTGGGAATGCTCCTCGGACCATGTACGCCACCATCGTACCACCACCGATACTTCCCGTCCAATTCGCTCCGCAATACGACGATACGACTACCCGGCCTCGCGGAGTCCGACTAGACGACCTCGCTCAAAGTCCGATAACTGCTGAAATCGTACACGTCTTCCATGTCCAGGCATTGCAGCTTCTTCAGGGTCTTCGCACGTGTCCGTACGCCGAGGACTGATTACATTCACTTCGCAGTACTCCTTAAATACCACCGACGGTAATTTGCATATTATGCCGTGCTGTGGTGTAGGCGCTCACCGGTCGGTCCCGAAATTAACATCACACCTACGTAAACTCGACCCCATTAACATATGTAAATTTCATGATCGTCCGCCAATTCCTTCTTGGTGTTCTTTTTTCACTTTCCGCCAGTGTATATGAATCCAAAATGTGGATGTCGATTCCATTATTGCCCCTCAGAAGGAAGAAAAACTCATGAAATCAACATTCACATTCAGTGGCATAGGCATAAATTTCTTAAGGGTGGGGTCCATGGATTTGGTTCTTTGGTGAAAACATCATATATACATATATATGGCTTTAAATTCGTACTCAACTCCCAAAAAGGGAGGCGGGTCCCAACCCGAGGACCCTCTTCCTTTCTTGGCTACGGCTCTGTTCACATTTCGGTAACTTTCAACTCTTCACAAGCTTGTGAAAATTGGTGTTGCTCTGAAACATATTCTGGTTTCTTAATGAGACGAAACAACTTCCAGCATTCACTCTTCTCCTTTTTGTTTTCAACAAGCACGTATTTGTTGGCCTCGACGCCTTTTTCAATCTCCTTAATATTAAATTCATCCATATTAACAAATAAGGCATTAAATCCGACACGACATGCAATGGAACGGGGTGTTAGTACGTCAAATGAAAACCTCTGAATGCTCAATGCAGAAGATGCGATGTGAAAAGTTACTCTCAGTCTTGCAATAATGAATCACCAGAGAAGCATGCGATAGACGTTTGCCTGTATCTTGCTCCGGACAATCGCACTGAAAATAGACGCAAGGGAAGTATCGTTTTACAATATGGTATCGTCGGTCGGCGCAAATCTTCTTTGCTCTAAGAAATAGCCGGCAATATTCTTGTATCATAAATCATTCTTCATTCCGCTTGCACTAGCATAGAGCACAAAATTCCACAGTACGCTTTTTTTTTTTTTTTTTACAAAAATAAAACGGAAATAGACCCGGGTCGAAATCGGATCAGGAGCACCTTGACCCGACCCTTCTGACCCGCAAGAAGTTGTTGACCCGCTGACCCATGACCCGTTTCCATCTCTGCCTGGGGCTGGGCAAAATTTATTTTGAATTTCGAAAAAGCATTTGGGCCATGCACAAAAGCTTGCTAACGCTACAAAAAAATAATTTTGTGGGGAAATCCACCGGTTTCTAATTTTTTTTGTCTAAAACACATATCTAGATAATGTGGCTGCAGCAGTATAAAATACTTGAGATATGAATGTGAAATCATTCCTGTCAATAGCGGTGTTATAGAGATGAAGTAGACCGGAAGGTTTGGGTGTACGTATTTTCAAGAAGCAACTTAAAAAAAAAAAAGACTCAATGTCGTTTTGAGTGTTAAAATTTGCGTACTCGGACTACTATAATGAAAATTCGAAACGAAAAAAAAAAAAAAATGGTGTTTGATAAACATTCGGCTTCAATTTACGCTGAGTGTCTTGTTAGCTTCAAAAGAATTTTTTCATGCAATTTGAACGCCCAGCCAAGAATGTGCATGACTTTAATTAAGATCAAGGTAAATTTGAGAACAAAATAAAAAAAAAAAAAAAAATGGCTCAGAGATTAAAATCTTTGGATGACCTGCCGGAAGCAACAATATTCTTGCTGAAATTGAGGTAAACTCCTTCAGCGTCACTTTAAAAATTTCAAAATAACTACTAGCAGGAAATTTGTGACCTACGTTAAAATTTAAATGCCTCTAAAGTATTAAATTAAGATTTCTGATATCCTATACGACACAAAAATTTTAAAATGTATAAAAGTTCGATGTACCTTGGCAGAAAGAAAATAAATTACGTCAGCACTTTTCTTTTAACTCTTACAAAGGCATTAAAAATTTGCTGCAATCAGTAAATTGCATACATGAAATTTAAGTGCACTTTTTTTATCTTTTCCATGACAACAAATTAAAAAAATGCTAAGGAAAATGCTAGGCAATATTCGAATTGCTTCTACGGGCTGCAAAAGATTACAATTTTTTCACTGCGAGAATGTTACAGTAAAGAGAATATGCTGCCATTACCTGAAGTTGTATACACCTGGACGGATAACACAATAATTTCTCTAAGGGTGAGAAAGACCTTCCCTGACACGCTATGCCGCCAGAATCTGACATTTGTATATATAGAGGAACGATATCATGACGTCACTGAGCCCACATAACTTCCCAATTACAATCGAAAAGATGTTAAATGCTTCAGCAGGCATTACTCCTTTCAGAAAAGAAAGGAACCGGGCAATTTAATCAGACCGGAGCCATTCTTTCCATAAATCAGCGATGATGAGTGTATTCCTGATTGCCATTAATTTCACCACTTAGAGGGATTCCTGTAATTTATTTGCCTCTTAAATCGTAATCTTCCACCTTCTCCGTGGATACTGGTTTAATTCACAGCTGGAATAAATCAATAAAGAAAAAATGTTGTGCATCCTATAGTTATGAGATTTAAGTCGTACGAGGATTGTTAAAGCAGCAACCTGAGTAAACTCGAAAAACTAAGATATTTTCGATGCAGTGACTTTTCTTATGCGGAGCGTATAATTGTCATTCACATTTGTAAGCAAGAGCTTATTTATGATCCCGAAAAGGTTATATAACTAAAATTCCAAAGGTTTTTTTTGCACCTAAGCACTTTTTTCACTCTGGAATTTAACTAAATTTATTACTCAAAATAAAACCTACAAAATGAAACAGGTTTTTGGTTACCGGACCGAAAACATGGAATTATCAGTCCTACATAAGTTCGACTAGTGACCAATTTTACTTGAACGGTTTGAGATTTAAAGGTGAAATAGAGCGCAAGAGCTAAAAAAAAAAAAAAAAAGCAGCAGCAGAAGAAGAAACACGTATAGAATTTATTAACTTTATATGACCTCCGTCGCCAACAACTTGGCCCGTCAATAAATCCCATGGTGAAGGGATCTCAGCATGTAATTACAAACTATAGGTTCGAACCAGAGTTTGAAACGGGTCGAACATTTCGGACCTGACCCTACCCGATCCGGACCCGTAACTGACCCGGACAAATCTGTTTTGAACTATAAATTCGAAACTCAATTTATATATATGTATATAATAAACTGAAGACGTAAGGAAATTCAACTGTGAACTAGTGAGGAAAGCAATTGAAAACAACCAAAGCCTAAAGATAGCAAAGGGACATCTCAGTAAGGGAAGAAAACAGATTATGGCACTGAGAAAAGAAGATGGTTCTGTAACAAGAAATAGAGGCGAAATTTTGACAAGAGTGAAAGATTTCTACTCCAAATTATATGAAAGGGATGATATATGCACTCCAGACATCATGAAAGATACCAGTACCAGAGTTCCTCCAGTCCTTCCAGCAGAAGTTGCACATGCAATCAAGAACATGAAGCGAGGAAAAGCTCCAGGAGAAGATGGAATTACTGTAGACATCATACAAGAAGCAAGTGGAGAAATCGAAACAGTACTCGCCCAAATTTTCACTCGATGCCTTAATGAAGGAAAGATTCCTGAGGATTGGAACACCGCTACAATGATCCTGCTACATAAGAAAGGTGACATTGAGGATCTCGGAAACTACAGACCTATCAGCCTCCTATCAGTGGTTTATAAAATCTTCACTAAAGTTCTTTCACACCGCTTGAAGGTAGCACTAGACATGGCTCAACCGAGAGAACAAGCTGGATTCAGGAGTGGCTACAGCACAATAGATCATATCCACGTGCTGAGAGAACTAATTGAAAGAGCGAGGGAATATGAGCTTCCATTGTGCATGGCTTTTATCGATTATGAAAAAGCCTTTGATTCGGTGAAACCATCAGCAGTTACAATGGCTCTGAAAACCTGCGGTATTGAAGATGCATACATTAATATTATTAATAACATCTATGAAAATGCAAATGCAAAGATTAGGCTGTTTGAAAATACAACACACGTAAAAATCGGAAAGGGAGTGAGACAAGGTGACACCATATCTCCGAAGCTCTTTAATGCCACATTGGAGGGTGTTTTTCAGTCGCTGAGCTGGGAAAACAAGGGGATAAAGATTAATGGAGATTATCTAACCCACCTTCGTTTTGCTGATGACGTAGTCATTTTTGCAACTACCCCATCAGAGCTGCAGAGTATGATCCAGGAACTTGCTGACAAGAGTAAAGAAGTGGGATTAAAAATGAACTTTCAGAAGACAAAAGTGATGTTCAATGCTTTTACAAGAAATGAAGATTTATCGATTGATGGAGAAAAGCTGGAGATGACAGACACGTACGTTTATCTTGGACAGCAGATATCAAGTGAGGGTCACATTGATGAAGAAATTAATCGGCGTATAAAACTTGCCTGGAGAGCTTTTGGAAGAAACAGCATAATTTTCAAGAGCAATATGCCATTATGTCTTAAAAGAAAAGTGTTTGATCAATGCATCCTTCCAGTGCTTACGTATGGTGCAGAGACGTGGACCTTAACTAAAAGAGACATACAAAGGCTGCAGACAACTCAAAGGAGCATGGAGAGGTGCATGCTTGGTGTAACCAGGAGAGATAAGAAGAGGAACTCATGGATCCGAAAAATGACAAGAGTGGAAGACATCATGATCAGAGTTAAATCCCTGAAATGGCAATGGGCTGGACATACTGCCAGAAGGACAGATCATCGATGGACAGCCGAAATTTTAGATTGGATTCCAAGGGACAGGAAAAGACCCAGAAGAAGACCACATAGGAGATGGGTGGATGAAATTCGAAAGTATGCAGGGGTGACATGGAGGAGACTGGCACAAGACAGACCGTTGTGGAGGAAACTTGGGGAGACCTTCGTCCAGCAGTGGATTGATAATGGTTGACAATGATGATGATGATGATGATATATAAACGTAATATATGTATTCATCCAAATAACTGCTTGATATTTGATAACTGAAATCCGTTTTTAATAATAAAATTTAGTTACTTGCTAAATTTTAGTACCATTTTTAGTGCCACTATTTTGCGTAATCCAGAAGTGAAGATATTCCTTCACTTCTGGATGGCTAATTTAGATTGTTCGCTCATTCCACGCTTTGATGGAGGTGCGCTACTTTCATATGACCCGTTAGCTTTTTGGTTCTATAATCTATTATTACACCGTCGACATCTTTCTTTGTAATTATACACTTTCCACATTTTGAACAACAAGCAAGACCAAGCAACACAGAATTATTGACCGGTTCCTTAATGAGACGAAACAATTTCCAGCGTCCACTCTTCCCCTTGTGGTTTTCAACAAGCACGTATTTTTTGGCCTCGACGCCTTTCTCAACATCCTTAATATTAAATCCATCCATATTAACAAATAAGGAGTTAATTTCGACATGACATGTCATGGGAACGCGATGTTAGCACATCAATCGAAAACCTCTGAATGCTCAATGTAAAAGCTGTGATGTGAAAAGTAACTCTTAGTCATACTTAATACAGACATTTGACGTGGACCAGGAACATCAAACAGAGGTCATCGCTCTTTCCACGTTTATAAGTGAGTCACGGAAAAATTCTCATTGGGCGCCACCGGGAAACGAACCTAGTTTTTTTACTTTTCCAGTAAGACCCTGGGTTCGGTTCCCGGTGGCGGCCAATGAGAATGTTTCCGTGACTCACTTATAAAGGTGGAAAGAGCGATGACCTCTGTTTGATGTCTTAGTCATACAGTGAACTTCGCACGGAGAGAATGAAGCAGCTAAGAAGCAGGCGAATGGCGTTTGCCTGTACCTTGCCCTGGACAATCGCACTGTAAAAGAACGCAAAAGAAGAATCTTTTTACGATATGGAGTCGGTGTGTTGCCTGACGTCGTTCGGTGGGAATCTTCGTTGCTTTAAGAAAGAGACGACAATATTTTTGCATGGCAAATCAGTATTCACTCCGTGGACACCAGTATCAACTACAGAATTCTACAACGAGCATTTTTCTTTGGAATATATTTTTCTCTATTCAAAAATAAAACGGGAATAAAACCGGGTCAGGAATACTTTGACCCGAACCGTTGGACCCGCAAGAAATTGTCGACCCGTTGACCCGTGACCCGTTTCCATCTCTGGTTTGGACAAATATGCTTAGCAAGTTTTTTTTTTTTTTTTTCGTTTTTGTTTGTTTGTTTATGTTAACTAAAGTATAATTTAACGAAACAAAAAAATCGTTAATCTTTCGGCGAAGTTTCACTTTTGATCTCTAAGTAATCACTTCTGGTTACGACAAAGCTTCCATTTTGATTTATAAATAACCAAATGTCACTTTTAGTGTGAAAAACCAAGGATCAAGTTTTAAAACGATTGAACAAATAACAACTGTTTTTAAAACTCATGACCTGAATGAAAGTTTTGTAAATTAACTCTAAAGCTTTGTCGTTTGCGAAGCTTAGCAAGCTAGCTTCGCAAACGGATTTCATCTGTGTATAATATCGAAGCTGTGTGGTTAAATGCTGCGTACTATAGATTATTTTATAAATCCACGTATTTTTTCTCTAAAATCCTCTGATTCTGGGTTATCAGTAAAACTTCTTTGTGCTGCAAGCAGCAAAGAAAAAAAACTTTAAAAAATTTCCTGGGTGTTCCATAGAAACAACTCATTATCTCGCAGTCATTTCTCTTGTTTTAGTCTTCAGCTTGACTCTGATACCAATCTCCTCAGTTTCGCAGTTTATATTCAGTATTATTTCGAATTTCACATTTCCTCGAAATAGTTTCTTCTTGAAAGAGTATCTTCCTTTCCTGATCCTTAGCACCAATAAAACACTAAGGGCATGCAGCAGGTTTCTCGCACACCTTTTCTTACTGATTCACCTTGAGAAGCAGAAGTTCCTTCCTCCAGTGACTATTAGAAACAACAAACCTTATGCTCGTGCGGCACATAATTACTGGTACAACTGTTCCGGTTGATTCCCCTTGAGAAGTCGAAGTTCCTTAATATAGTTATACTGCACCATACAATTATATATCAATGGAAAGATTATTTCATCAAGAATGTAATGCAATTAATTTTATGAAGGATTTTTACATTAGAACAGCAGTTATAAAGAAGAAAAGTGAAACACATAGAAAAAAATGAGATATACAAAATTCTCAGCACGTCAGTTAATACTTAGCTGGGTAACCTTTAGTGTTAATTACGGCCTTACAACGCCTTCCCATGGAATGAACCAAGATTTTTAGTTCTGCAGCTGTTTTAATGTGAAACCAAGATTGAATTATTGCTTCTATTAATTGGGTTTTATTGCTGGGTTGCTTATGACAAACACGTTTCTTTAGTCGGCTTCATAGATTTTCGATGGGGTTAAGGTGTGGGCTATTCCCAGGCCATTCCAGCGGTGGAATATGATTATCTTGAAACCACTTTTTGTACACAGCAGCAACATGACATGGAGCTGAATCCTGTTGAAATAGAAATGCTTCATTATCTTGGAAAAGATCACGTGCGGAAGGCTTCAAATTGGGCTTAAGTATTTCATTAATGTATTTTTGGCCATTTATATTCCCATTAATCATACAAATTCTGCCCACACCTTTCGATGTCATACAACCCCAGATCATAACACTAACTGGGTGTTTCACGGTACATGTAATGCAATCAGGATGCAAATCTTCTCCGATTCTTCTCCTTACGTATTTTATGCCATCACTACCAAACAGGGAGATTTTGGTCTCATCACTCCAAATAACACTGTCCCATTGTTCCGCTGTCCAGTTAACATGGGTTTTAGCCCAGTTTAATCTTTTCAACCTTTGTTTGAGAGATAAAAATGGCTTTTTTTTCGTGGAATTCTAGCTTTTAGACCAAATTCCTGCAGTCTGCGCCGAACAGTCCTTGCACTCAACTTCACATTGCATTGCGTCATTTCATCTTTTATACTCGAAGATTATTTTCTTCTGTCACCTAGGCACAGTCTCTTAATTTTTCAATCATCACTTGCTGTTGTGCACCTTTTCCTGCCTTTACCAGTCTGGTTTTAAAGTGACGGAGTCTCCTTATACCTCTTCAAAAATTTAGAAATGCAACCTTTGGTTAAGTTTCCACCAATTTTTCTTCTAATTTCTTCATTACTGAAGCCTTGTTCACTCAATAGTACTATTTTACATCGATTTCTGAGTGACCAGTCAACTCTTTGCGCCGTTTCTTCAATTTTATTATGTTTTACAAGCTCACTAAATGAAAGAACAGACACACACACACACACACACACACACACACACACACACACACACACACACACACACACAAATTTAAAATAAAGCTCGAGCAGCAATAATATATATTTTTTTAATTTTTCCCTAAATAAAATGTAACACGATTCCTTGCTCGCACGAGTATTTGTTTAAGAAATAATAATCCTTTTATTCCTTTGAAAAAGTTTCAAATATTTCACCTTTCCTTATCCTTAAATTTCCAATGTAAGCATTACTTCAAAATAATTAAATATAAATAGTGTTTTGTATATACATATATACAGGTATATATTTTTATTGGAGGTTTAACGACCACGGTGAGCAACTGAATGGGCTATAAACAGTCGCCCGTCCCTACTTTAGGGCCACTGGTTCCAGGGAAGGGAGAGAGTCGGCGGTGCCGTAAGACAAACACAACATCCATGCCTCAGCGGGATTCGAACCCGGACCCCTTTCGGACGAATGATCAGAAGCCACTGCGCCACCGGGGCGGCGTTTTGTATATTGATTGTGTGGTATATGAAAACATTTCAAGAGTAATGCCGCGTTTGTGTTCTAACTATAGATTTTATACCTAAATATTTTTGAATTTTATGTTTTTTTTTATTCTGTAATTTGCTTCAATAATTGAACTGAAAGCAAAGTAGAAAAATAAATTTTTCTCAAAATCAGTATCGTATATATTGTATATAAAAAAGTTTTGTAGAAATTAAACCTGGTTACATTTTCAGTGACAGTTTTGGTATTTTAGTATTTATCTGTGATTCTGAGTTTCTTATTAGCTGCATCAGACATCATTTTCAACTTTCTGCATTCTGTATTAAGTTTGCTCAAGCATGTAGAGAGTTGTTTGTTGTAGGTTACAGATTGAACAGACCTACGATTTCACTACGTTTTAAGTAGGAGCGTTTAGATCGTATGTCCTGGAAAACAGTCAAAAAGTCCTGGAAAAATCATGGAATTCTGTGATTGAAAAAGTGTATGGAACATGTTACTTTCTTTCATTGCTCTACTGTGCATTCACGACATTCTCAGAAGCAGTGTAAGCGAATTTATTTGTTTTTTGTTGAGACAAGTGGCTTCCAAATGGGCAGACGACTTCCGAAACCAAATTTCTTTAACTCCCTACGCGTGGTACGGGTTGATCTTATTTGAAATCAGCAATCAGCTGCTGCACCCAGGAA
Source organism: Macrothele yani (assembly GCA_039090855.1). NCBI lineage: Eukaryota > Metazoa > Arthropoda > Arachnida > Araneae > Macrothelidae > Macrothele > Macrothele yani. Next base: position 157,171,887 of record CM077011.1, read on the forward strand.
GTCTTGTTCTTCCGCACCATTCTTCTCACAGCTGGAAGGTCACGCGCTCTTTATGCCTTTTGGACGTGGAATATCTGCTTGCGTACTAGTCACCGCTTTCTTTAATGCAGTAGCTTATTTGCTTTTGTTAACCGCGACTTCCTCTAAATATGCACATACGATTAGACCATTTTCGATTCCGACATTTCCTGAGTTTTCCTATGTTTGCATGAGTTACTGCAACCGAGTAACCTGAAGAGCAGGGGTTGCGCTGGCTTTTCCAAAGTTTTCGTTAATTTAGTCCCCAAATTCAAAATTTTTTCCCCAAAGTGTCATAAAAAGGTAATCGCCGAAACGTTTTTTCCATCGCCAAAGCTTTTTTCCATCGCCAAAACGATTTCTTCTTCCCAAATTGCAAAGATGGCGATCGGCAGCGCGACCCCTGTGAAGAGTGATTGAAAAAACATTTTTTCCGGAAGTTGCATCTCGACAGTAAAGAAAAGTTGTGTAAGGTAATCCTTTTAACGTGCAAAAAATCTAGGTCATGTGAGTCAACATCCTGTGGCTCCCCCAGCATCCTAAGCATCACGAATTTCTGTGTTTTGCTTTCGGGTGTGTGGGAACATAAGTGTACCGTTTCCGAACGCACCCGCATGCTATAAGGGTTGACCACAGAGCCACTGAAGTATTTTGTACACCAATAAGCCATTACATTACGACCAGCCCCAGCCTACAAAAATGAGCTCGCCTGGAGACCAAACGGTGGCGCAAGTGAAGTTCACAGAGCAATATATATACAACCCGAGGACCGGCTTTCGGTTAGTAGAGTGTTCGGAGTCAGAATGGGAAAAGCTGCCGATTTATAGGAGTTTGATAAGGGACAAATTGTGATGGCACGGCGCCTCGGAACTACGATCTCGGAAATGGTGCGGCTTGTGGGTTGTTCACGTGCCGTTGTATTGAGTAAGTATCAAAAGTGGTGCAGAGATGGCGAAACGACGAACCGTTGTCCAGCCGTGTGTCGTCCGCAGCTCACTGATGCCAGAGGGCAGCGAAGACTGTCGCGCATTGTTCACAGTCACCGCAGGGCTACATTGCGACAAATCACCCCCCGCTGCAACAGTGGTGATCAGGGCAATGTGTTACAGCACACAGTTCATCGCAGCCTTCTGCGCACGGACCTGCGTAGCCGAAGACCCAGCCGGGTCCCCATGCTCGCTGCACGTCATCGCCAACAACGCATGAAATGGGCCCAAGATAATCGTGATTGGGCAGCAGATGATTGGAAGAAAGTGCCGTGATCTGTCGAATAAAGATTCCTGGTGCATCACGTAGACGGCCGAGCGCAGATACGCCGATTATATTACCAACGCAGGCTATGGTACCTGGATGCACTGTTGGGCGGGAACAAGCCGGCGGCGGTGTTATGCTGTAGGCGATGTTTCCTTGGGACACTTTAGGCCACATAATCCCAATAGCATAATCCTTGACAGCTGTCAGGTATCTGAACAACGTTGTGTACCAAGTTCACCCATTAACGGCAATTGTGTTCCCTGCTAGTGATAGCCATTACGAACAGGATAATGCGCCATGCCGCACTGTCAGAATCGTCAAGGAGTGATTCGAAGAACATGCTGGTGACCTTCTGTTAATGCCCTGGCCTCCAAATTTACCTGACGTGAACCCAATCGAACATTTGTGGTTCGACTTGGAAAAGCAGGTTCTCGCTAAATTACCACCACCCCGAAATGTATGGAAACTGGAAGACCTACTGTTAACATTATGGTACCAGATATCCCAGGATACCTATCGCCACCTCATCGAATCGATGTCTAGCCGAGTCGCCGCTGTTTTGCGGGCTAAAGAGGGTCCTACAGTTTATTAGGTAAGTGGTCATGATGTAATGGCTGATCGGGGTATAAACATCTTTTTCAGTTCTTCCGAAATATTTACTTTGTCTGAAATTCATAATCCATTCCTCTGTTATTTCTCTCAAACACTATATGATAGATTTGGAAACTGAAGCGCCCAGCTGGCCCAGTGGTGTGAAGCGCGGGCTTTTGGTCAATCGGTCAAGTGGGTCCTATAGATGAGGGATGAGTGGTGGGTTTGCCCGATGTCTCTGTCCCTTCCCTGAAACCAGTGGCTCCAAATTATTGACGGGCAACTTCATGTAGCTTTAGATGCTCTAGGTGGGCGTTAAAGCCCGAAGCAAATAAAACAAAACAAAAAGCTTGAATAATTTGCATATCTCACATCGTTGCAGTATCAGTATATATGCATATGCATTCCAATCTGTTCATTTCTTTTAAAGTTTCAATAACGAACAATGTAGTATATAGTGTTCTTTGATTCATATTCTTTCTTATTTGTTCTCTTGGTTTGAATCCCAGTGTTAGGCTTAAAACTACATTTATAATTGTAGTTTTCATTTGATTTGATTCATATTCTTTTTTCATTTGATTCATATTCTTTCTCGTTTCTTTTCATGGTTTGAATGCCAGCGTTTTGGAATGATTCTAGTGCTCGTTTGATTTATATTCTTTCCTATTTCTTTTCCTGCTTTGAATGCCAGGGTAAGAAATAATTGTTGGGTTCATTTTATTCATATTCTTCCCTATTTCTCCCACCATTCAATAGCTTATGGGTGCGCCCACCAAATGGCGTCTGATGTTTAGGAGACAGTGCAGAGTTCTAACTCTATTTTAAGAGCCCGGGCCCGTCCGAGCCCGAAGTATGCAAGCCTGAGTCCATCCGAGTTCGAGCCCGAAGTATGTAAGCCTGATCCCGAATATTATATTGCCAGATAGAGCCCGGGCCCGAACGACCCCACAGAATATGACTAATACGTTTAGGCATTAATTTATCTAAGTTTCTTTGTCCCCATTTTTGTGGAGATTTTACTTCAACATTTAGTAGAGGTTATGATTCATTTGGCACCAATTAAACCCTTGCTGTATTTACGCTACGTAGATGATGTATTAATATTTTGGCTTTCAACTCTGGTAGATCTAAAAATTTCCTTCTATTAGGTTCACACTTGAGTTGGAAGAAAATTTCTCCCTCCCATATTTGGACTTCTTATTCCGTCGGGACTCTATTACTAACTCTGTTCCTTATGCCGTCTACAGAAAACCAGGTTCTAATACAACTTTGATCCCTTTTAACTTTTTCCATCCGCTTTGTCAAAAGTTATCATCCTTACATTTTTTGCTGCGACGAGCAATATCGCATTCATCGGACATTGCCCTGCGCAATTCGGAGTTAACATATATTAAGAAGTTGGCCAGTGACTATGGATACCCAGCTTTTGCTGTAGAAAAACTACTCCGACGAATTTGTTTAAACTCTGTTTTATCCTTAACTAGAGATCACCAATCTATCAAGTATGTTGGACCTGTTCCTTTTATACCTGGAGTTACCAACCTCTTAAAAGGTATTCGTAAAAAATATAAAATCGGATTCGGAATCAAGACTAATAACACTTTAGCAATTATAAAAAGTGACAGAGATAGAGTTGAACTGGATAATCGACATGGCATTTATGTCATACCACTGAAGTCTTCGCTGGAGGAAGGGCAGAACATGATTTATCTGGGTTAAACATCTCGTTCCTTGAAATGTAGAGTTTCGGAACACAAACGTAACATTAAAACGTCTTCAACTTCTACAACTCTCTTCAGGATCTATTTGTGCTGAATACCCCTATTTGGGAGGCAGCAATTATACTGAATACCCCTAGACTTCGTTCGACTATTCTTTTCACAGAAAGTTTACTGATTTATAAATACAGTCATCTATGCTGCAATGAAGGTTCTCCTTGTACTACCCCCCTTCCTTGGACTCTGTTAATGGACCGGGAAAAACACCCTGAGTCTCCAGAATTTGAGATCGACCAATTATTTCCGCACATGAGTTAAACCTCTTTGGACATACGTTACTTGTGAGACGACTGTCGTGGTATATACTGTATAACTAACACCTTGTCGCTTGTGTTTGTGCATTCTATTACATCTGAGGATGAGTTTATTGTAAACTGGAAAGGTCTAATGTGTATATATTTTAACGTGTTCGTCTTCATTTGAAATGTGGTTTGCATGATTCTCTTGAACTGGTCATTGGTTAAGTGTGCGTCGGGCAACGATTATTTGGTCTGTTAGTAGTGGGTTCTTTGTCCCTTTTAAATTTGTTGAATTTACCCTTAACTTTAATTTAGTCCTTAGTAGCAGACCGAATAAGCAGAAGCCCACACTTTTCTGGTTTTTGTAGATATATGAGAGATTTTCTTCCTGCTTGCCCCTGACGAAGCCATGCGAGATTCTGCCATATGATCTGCAATCCGTGTTCTTCTAGTTTTCAAAAATTTTTTGCAAGTTTTGCCATTTTTTATTTTTTCTCTATTTTTAATATTGTTTTATTTTTAATTTAATTTATTTTTGATTTCATTTTTAGCATTATTTCTGTATATTTTAACTTGTATATATATTTTTTAATATTAAATTTTTTTAAAATCGTGCGTAAAATGGCATTGTTTTTTTTAACTTAGATCCCTTTTAGCACGAAAATATCATATCTGATGGCATTAATTAAAAAAAAAATCTCCCCTTCCATACTCCCCTTCGTCTTTCCCCTGCAATTAACCGGTGTTTTTTTTTTCCTCAGCTGGGGAATAGGAAACGATGCCTATCTATTTCTATAGCATACTATATACATTTTCTTTGACCAATTCTTTTCCTCCTGAAATGCTTCCGACGACCGGTCATCCAGAAACTGAGGCGACCAGGCATCCAGAAACTCAGACGACCGGGCATCCAGAAAGATCAGGTGGATCAGCAATCTGCTCACGTTGCTTAATAGAATCAGCAGAGAGCAGCTGCGTGTAGGCAGAGGGCAAAATTTCGTGGCGGTGCTATCTGCTGTCTAGCGTCTATAATTCTAAAAGAAGCTTTTCCTACGCCGCAGAAATACACTAATGCATGATGGTTGGTTGGTTGGTTGTTGGATTTTATTGGCGCAAGGGCCAGGTTTGGCCAAAGAGCGCCAGACCAAGAACTATCAGCCACAGATTTTTTAAAAAACGTGGAAAATGATTAAGAGCAGACAGGCTTGGTAAAAGTTGAAAAAGAGTATGATGAAAGCTGTGAAGACAAGGTAGTTAATTAGGTTTATATAAAAATTTATTAATTGACTATTATAATTATAATTTTTTTTTTTTTTTTTAAACAGAACTACACAAAGGATGAGTCACTCTCCTCCCCCACACTCCCCTGCAATGCTGGCAGAGGGCGGGGACGAACTGTCACTCTCTTCTCCCCCATGTTCCTCTGCAATGTTGTTTGAGGCTGGGGACGAACTGTCACTCTCCTCCCCCCTATGTTCCTCTATAATGTTGGTTGAGGGTGGGGACCTCGCTGAGGCCGAGACAGTTGGATGGACACTGCACACCTTTGCGGATTGAGGGCCGGGTCGTCCGCACGTGCAGGCTTTCTGCTTTAAACTGGAAGAGAGGGTCGGCTGCAAAGAAGGCCCAGAATCAGGTAGTCGAAAAATCGCGAGCTCGGGGAAAAACACCTGTGTCGCTTGGTCAGCTGTAGATCGCTTGGCAAGCGCTGCGAGAGCTACAGGGCGCGGAACAAAGGGCTGCACGGGTTGTGGCAGAGACTTAACAACTGCGGCAAAACTACGCTGTCGGGTGTTGGGAATACCCAACTTGGCTTTGGCAGCAGGGTACGAGAGGCCTTCCAGGGTCTTGAGGCGCTGGATCGCCATCTCGTCCTTCCATTTCATACAGTTGCGGGAGTAAGCTGCATGGGCCTCACCGCAGTTAACACAGCAGGCCGCAGAAGTGCAACCTTCCCCGTCATGTTCACCGGAGCCACAATTAGCGCAACGAGCGGAACTCTTACAGAATCGTTGTGAATGCCCGTACCTCTGGCACCTGAAACAGCGCAGAGGACTGGGAATGTACGGGCGAACTGCACAGACCAAGTAGCCTGCTTTGATTTCTGTCGGAACTTTCGGGGAGTCAAAAGTCAAGATGACATTTTTAGACTTAATCATGGAACCATCACGCCGGAACATCATACGACGTGCAGCAATAACACCTTGATCAGCAAGTTCAGTCACGAATTCGTCTTCACTGCATGGCAAGAGATCAAACTCCGAAATAACACCCCGAGAGGTGTTAAGAAACAGGTGAGGTGTCACTTTCACAGGAATGCCTTGAAGACTAGTGAGGTTCAGAAAAGTGTTACTCTGAGAAACACTGCAAGTTTGGACAAGCAGGTCCCCAGAGCGAAGCTTCCTCACAGACTTCAAGGGGCCAACCGCAGCGTCCAAAGCTTTAGAAATGAAAAAGGGAGATCTGGTGGACAGTCTCTCATTCGGATCGATGGATTCTACAAGCAAGTGAGTAGCATGCGTAGTCACAGCAATTGAGGGGATACGACGCTTCGGAGCGACTGGTACAGCTGCCGAAGAAGAGGTTCCACATTCTTGGTCCAGGTCAAGGTCTAAAGACCGTTTAAGGGTATGAGACTTGGTAGGTTGAGAAGACGAAGGAGTGTCGTTGGCAACTATCATTTTGTCAGGGGACTTAAATTTGGAGTTTTGTTCTTTTTACCCATGGAAAAAAAGGAGGAAGATTCGTCTGCAGACTACTCCACCCACCACCGAGCCCTACAAGGGAGAACTGGAGGTCTGCAAGCCAAGAAAATGACGCTGGACACAGTTCTGGAGCTTATACGTTGCAGATATAGTCCGTTGGCTGTGATCACACGCACTCGGCGGACACTTCGGCCTCCGGGTACCGTCATGCCAACGCCTTTGGCATGATCCCACAGCCCCGGGCTCACCCTGCCGTGCTATACGACAAAAAAGCCGCTAAAGCCCTGCACACAACTTGGTACAAGACTTCTGACTAGAGGTGGGTTAGTCTCTAGCCTCCCGTTTACAGCGAAGCCGGGGTCGAAGAGGAGTGTTGGCACACAGGAGGCACTTAACCGGTCTCCTGCGACCTCAGCCGCCAGACATCCCATTTCCGCCTCACGGGTCTCCGCACGCGGCAAACATGCAGGTAGGTCTAGCACCCAAACCAGCTAAAAGGAAAAAAGAAATCCAAAGAAGACAAATCCTGGCAGGGAACCTTAACGGAATCTCAGCAACCTACGAACTGAGCGGTTAATATAAATCAGTTAGTGGTGGAGGGTAACAAAACCACAAGACCGGGGTGTTAGTACATAACGTGGTAGAGATTAGGTAGAGAACACAACACGGGCAACTAGCCAGTGGAGAAAATAAATAAAAACGAAAAAGCGAGACACAAGACCAGCTCGGGATCGTGGGGCCGCGACTCTCCCAACAGCTGGATGAACGCAGCTGTCCCTGCAAACACCAAAATAAAAAAGTAGCGGTGGCGTGACATCAGATGGTGACCAGTCACAAGGTCAGCTCGGGCCGTGGGGGCGCCGCTCCCCAAATAACTGGAAAACCAGTTATCCCCGTGCAGGGCACTAATGCATGACCTGTGGCACTTTCTATCCAAACTCTTTCGACTCCCCACCCAGACCCACTAGCCAAGGAATTCTCTTTACTAACTTGAAAGTGTAAGAATACGATAAATCATTCGAAATCGGATTCAAAAAGAAAAGAATAAAATTCTCTCTCCCGCAGAGCCCGAGCCCGAACCGCAGTAAATATTATGCAGCCCGAGCCCGAACCGCAGTAAATATTATGCAGCCCGAGCCCGAACCGCAGTAAATATTGTGCAGCCCGAGCCAGAACCGCAGTAAATATTGTGTAGTCCGAGCCCGAACCGCAGTAAATATTATGCAGCCCGAGCCCGAATCGCAGTAAATATTATGCAGCCCGAGCCCGAACCGCAGTAAATATTATGTAGCCCGAGCCCGAACCGCAGTAAATATTATGCAGCCCGAGCCCGAATCGCAGTAAATATTATGCAGCCCGAGCCCGAACCTCAGTAAATATTGTGCAGCCCGAGCCCGAACCGCAGTAAATATTATGCAGCCCGAGCCCGAATCGCAGTAAATATTATGCAGCCCGAGCCCGAACCGCAGTAAATATTATGCAGCCCGAGCCCGGTTGGGCGGGATCAACTTCGGGCTCGGGCCGTTTCAGCTCTGTGAGGAGAGCTTCTCACTTGCCGCAGCGATGGATCGGATCGGACGTGGGACCGACGTTGATCAGAAGTTTCTATCCTGGCCGCCACGTTCCCTTGACTCAATGCTATAGGACTTTTTTCTATGGGTCCGGTGTTTTTTGCTTTCAAATAAAATTGCAAAAATGTCACAAAACGGTTTAAACTCCTAAATATATAACCTTTTTGTTTAACCAGTTCAATAGTTTTTTATGTACCGCGACCAAAACGCGGCCCGCAGATACATAATTTCGATGGACCCGAAAGTATGTATTTTCACTGATTTCCCGATGTGAAATTCTGGTAGTGCTATTTTTTCCCATCTTTTTAAGTAAAATATTTTACGTAAAACTGTTTTTTTTACAACATTAATATTTTTTTTAGGTGAATATTCTGCTTTTATTCATTTGAATAGATTCCAAATTATATAATAATAGCTGTAAAGTCCGTTGAGATAAGAATCCAACGGGTTCTAGAAATCACTTATTGCTATTCAAGCATTTATTTAACGACGTTGGAAAATATCTTTGTACACGATATTTTGTTTAAATATCTTTTCGGAATCTGCAAGTAGTTTTCCTTGTTCTGGCCCATGGGCTACTTTAATTGTGACATCATCAAACTGTCGAACTCTTGACAATGCAACATAAAATTGTCCATGGCTAAACACTGGTTCAGGAAGGTAGATACCTACTTTCTCCACTGTTTGACCTTGAGACTTATTATTGGTCGAGTTTTACAGGGAATTGTTGTCGTCTTAATGTGAACGGGAGGTCTATATCAGTAGATGCGAGGTCAATTCGCGGAATAAAAACAGTTTTATCACGTGCTGAGCCTGTGAGTACTTCTACAATGATCAAATTGGGTCTTAGTTATTTAATTAGCAGTCTTGTTTCATTGCATAAACGTCGTTGAGTATTGAGGTTTCTCAGGAGCATGATAACAGCTCCAATCTTCAACTTCAGTCTGTGAAGTGGCATTCCTGATGGAGTTTGCTCATTTAAAAATTCTGTAGGATAATACTGGATTTTAACCAGCTTTTTTTAAAGAAGGGGGTGTGTTGCTTGAAATGATGGTCTGCAATGGTGATCGAATTTAATGTGGAAAGTACAGGCAATCGATGCACGGAGGCAGATTCAGAGTTAGTCACGCAGATGATATTCATATGAATCCGACATTCTAAATTTGAATTTATTTACTTTTCTCGCAAGCTTTGGATACTTATTTTTGTCCATATGTGTCCAGTCAGGAGCAGCAGTGTCTATGTTAACATAATTAATAATATATATACACGGAAGAGCAATTGAATTACAGACAGTTGGCGTTATGCAAATGTGGCGTTGTGGGCGGCCCTGTAAACGGAAACGACATGACGTATGCAGCGATCCGACAATATAAGGAGTGATGCGACGGGAATCAGTAAGAGGCGAACGCAGTATGGGTAAGACGAAGGATATAAGCGCATTTGATCGTGGGCAAATTGTCGGGGCCCGACGAAAGGGTCACTCCATCTCGGAAGTCGTGCAGGCACTGGGATTTTCACGAGCCACTGTGTCACGGGTGCACCGTGAGTACATCGAATCCGGTAAAACCATCCCTGCAAGGGCCAACTGCCGTGGACAACAGCGTGTGGATGAGCGGGGTAATCGTCGGCTAGCTTGCAGCTTGCATTGTAACAGCGGATAGACGGGTAACAGTGCAAGAAATCACTCGGCAATTTAACGCTGGTGCACAAAAACGTGTAAGCAGCCGCACCATCCAGAACCATCTCCTCGCTATGGGGTAGAGAAGCCATCGTCCCACGAGGGTACCGCTGCTGACCGCACATCACAGGGTGCAAAGATTAGTATGGGCGCGGGAACATCGCCACTGGACCCTAGACATGTGGAAAAATGATGCCTGGATTGATGAGTCGAGATTCACGTTGGTACATGCGGATGGCAGGATACGAGTACGGCGCAAACCACATGAAGCGATGGATCCTTGTTGCCAGCAGGATACTCTTCAAACATTGTTGGGGGTGGCATTCTCTGGGGACTGTTTACGTGGACTGAAATGGGACCTCTGGTACGTGTGACATCGTCCCTCACAGGTCAACGTTACCCGGATATCCTGGACGACCACTTGCTCCCGTTTGTGCGTCTTCAACATCCCACTGGGGACCTCATCCTGCAACAAGACAATGCACCGTGCCATCGCTCCCGAATTGTATCCGAATGGTTGGATGAACACTCCACCGACGTGACCTCGCTTCCTTGGGCAGCTAGGCCACCTGACCTCAATCCCATCGAGCACATCTGGGATGCCACCGAGAGAGATGTTCGAGGCTCTGACCCCCCTCCTTCATCAAATCTTCGTGAACTGTGGGAGCTTGTTCAGGGGTCGCGGATCCGTATGGCTTCCTAACGCTTCCGGTATCTTGTCGAGTCCATGCCGAGACGAATCGCCGCCGTCATCAGGGCGAAAGGTGGTGCTACACGTTACTAGACAGCTATGTCTAATTCAATTGCTCTTCAGTGTACATATATATATGTGTGTGTGTGTGTGTGTGTGTGTGTGTGTGTGTGTGCGCGCGCGCGCCCCGATCTAGAACGGATCGCGCGTGCCGATTAGTCGTATCCAGTTGAACCCTGCGTGTATGGAAAGAAATGGATTTCCGTGTAGATGTATGCAGTGACCGAAGGCACTCATAATCAGCATTTGTAAAGCACAGAATAAATCTTGGTGAGTTTACTTGCACACTTTACAAAAATTTATGTTCCCATCTCAAGTGTAGTACGTGAGGCGATTTTTAAAACCCTGACAATCATTTTGAAGAATCCTGTACTTACTGTAAGAGACAACGTCCCCTCTTTTCGATTGAATAATTTTAAACAAATATGTTAGATTTTTACTTTGACAATGGTTATTTTTAAAAGATTAAAATGTAAGTTGCTGAAAACGAATTTTTGAGAAATCGCATCTGTTACTTTTGCCATAACGCAATGAACATTCTGTTATGAAAATATTTTATCCCTGAAATTCACAATTAATGAAATCATAAATTTTGTGAAGTTGAATTTGACTGAAGTGTAATTTTTATTTTCACTGCATGATGGCATTTCTTAAATTTTCAGAATCAGAGTAATCAATATTCTCGTTTTGAAAACTTCGCTATACAGAATAATATGACAAGCAGTTTTTTTCGATGAAAGAAGGTGTGCGATTTAAACAACAAGAAAAACTCAAAGCAAAATTTCTAAATCAGATATTTAATTCATTATTTTTTTTTTCGAATTTTCTCTGTACGCATCGCAAAAGAAACTACAGGAGATATCGGCGAAGATTTCATTCACTTGCAGCAATTCGGAAATTCACTTTGAAACAGCCCAATTCCTGTTGGTTTACGGTATCCACGAATGTAATGTTTCCATCATAGTTTCCCTAAAAGAAGAAAAACGAAAAGAAAAATCACTACTTTTTCATAGCATCATTACTTCATCGAGCATAAATTATTTCTTGCGTTACAATTTATGTTTATGTTTGTGAAATGACATGCATTATAGATACATGTCACGTCGCACACAGATGACAATCTAAGCTTTAAAGTAGTATGCAAAGTAGTATGCATACTACTTTTATTGCGCATATATTTAACTTTGGATTAAAGCTGCTGTGAAAGACTGGTTATATCTTTTCTTTACTTCTGTACGTTAGGACGTTTTCAGACGAAAAACTTCATTTTCCTTTCTTAAGGACAAATTTCTCACACAAATCAGAACAGGGTGAGGTTTTTTTTTTTTGGTATGCCGACGTGATATCACTAATGAAAAATTCCTGAAGGCTTCCAGGCATTGCGCAGGTCTTTGCGCACCCAGACGGTTACGACACGTGCTCTCTTTGACAGTCTGCACGATGTGCAAACCGATTCTTTTGAAAGAATCAATTCGACAGCTAAAACAATCCATTCTCATTGATTCATTCGTTGACTCTTTCGATGAATGATTTCTGCAAGGAATGGCTCTCACATGTAGGCTCTGAATCGGATCCATTGTAACATCACAGACACTCGATCACAACACAAAACATTTATTACTTACTATTTTACACAAAAACATAAACTGGAATACACTCCGCGGTACACACTAAACTTGTCGTCTCAGCCAAAGCTCGGCATGTCCTACTCCTTCAATATCTCTCACGCTACTCTCTACATCACTCACCACACGCTCAAGTCATTAAGTGTCAATGTATCATTCCGCACTGTTGTGCATGGAAGTTCGTATTTTACACCGTTTGTGTCGTTCGTTGACTCTTCCGGGTTGCTGAACGATTTTCAGTTCGCATTTGTTTTTAAATCTTACGGAATGTACATTAATTTAGTGTTTAGACTTGGTCCCATATTGAAGCTATTAAACTGATATAGGTGTACCTTATGCAAATATTACAAAACCCGGAAACCCGAGACACTTCCGGCCCCAAGCATTTTGGATAAAGCCAACAGAAATCATATTTTCCCTCAGATTTTGTGCTGAAGATATTACTCCTACACGAGATAAAAAAAATTCGATTCGAGGAGGTTTAACGACCGCCATGAGCAACTCGTTAGGCTATAAGAAGCAGCCCGTCGCTAATTTGGGGACTTTGGTTCCATTGAAGGGAGAGAACCTATGCCGTAAGACAATGCCTCATTCATTACTGGAACCCGAGCCCATCTCGAACGAATGATCCAAAACCACTCGACCAACAGGAAGCGAGAAACTTTTCACGAAAAATGGAATGCACGCTACCAGAACTAATATTTACAATGTTGGCGATCTCTTGATGCGCGATTCGAGGATCTTCTTTGAGGAGGGCTTTAACTTTATCAACATTGAAATCAGAGTTGGATATGCTCGGTCTTCCATTTCGAAGGTCATCTATGAAGTTTTCTCTTTCCACGGTTAAATTCACCACATCAATTAAACAGAATGGTCCGTGAAGGGGCCACATCAAAGATAGTTGTGGACATGCTCTAAAATTATTCCTCCGCTATTAAACCTTTTTGAAATCGTAAAAAATCATCGCCCGCAAAGTATGTCTGTCGAGCTCTATAGCGAACGTTGGAATGGATGTGACCCTCATTCCTTTGGCGGAGCATAAAATAAAGACGGGTGATTCGGTATTGTTACGTTAAACTGCGAGATCTATCAGTTCGCCCCTTGCCTGGGGAGTAATCACGCACAAAACGAAAGCTCTTAGAAAAAACATATTTTTGGAAAGAGGGGTTTGGCTTATATTCAAGTAAATTGAAAAATATAATTTTAGGGAAGTGAAAATGAAGTAGAGGGAGAGGAATGCAGAACAAAGCAACTCTGCGAAGAGTGCTTAGCTCTAGATGGCAAGGAACATGCGTCGGTTTACCATTAGGCCTAATGCAACGTAGTTCCAAGGCCATCCGAAACTCCTGTTTCCGGGCCCGGCAGCACAAAATCGCTTCTGGCGTGAACCAGATCAGATCATATGTAGAGGATTTTGGGAAGGGAGTGTCTGACCCCAGGGTTTAAACAACCCTTAGAAATAGGAAGCTAGGAGATTTGGGCTAGAGTGCCTGATAGGAAAGTTACTTCCTCGTGTGGCCTTTCCTTTGTCGAGCAGTGTATTATAAGGGGAGGATTTCAGACTAGGCGCACGCCTAGGGCCCTACAGCTTGAGGGGCTCGAAAACGTACAATTGGATTTCCAGTTTTGTTTTGGTTTTCTCAAAACGAAACAAATCAATCCTTAAAGCGACTACTTTGTATTGTCAATTGATATTTTACTTTCCCATATTAGTAACGTATATTTTTTCTTGCTCTTACTCCGAATTTTCGAGTTGTTATCGATGTACTTATTTTGAAAGGAACGGTTAAAATAAGTTTGCCTTTCTTTTAGTGGTAAGTAAAAGGAGTATTCACATTTTGCACACTTTTTATTGTTTAAGGCGAATTCTTAACTGGCCTCCTGTGCTATAAATTGCTTTCGTGCTACTTCCAGCCAGGGGAACAAATCTGTTTTGGAACCTTCCCCCTTCCCCCTTGAGTTGTAATGAGAAGTACTTGTAAAAACTTTCCTGGTGGTCGGTGGTGTTTGCTGTGAATTGTTAAGTGATAAATGTATCACTTAACCTTTGCGGTAAGATAATCAGGCTGTTTTTCAGCTCTAATCCATCTAAATCAGCATACCTAATCCAAAAGAGTTAATAAAATCCTAATCCAAAAGAGTTAAGTAAAGAAATTCGAGAATATTACATTATCTGTCTTTTTCTTACTTAATAATGTTAAAATTAATTTATGTTGTATCGCAACTACATTTTCCTATTACTTTCTCCTCCCCTGGTTTAATACTAATAATTATCAAGTATTCTCACCTTACCTATTTCTTAAATCCACATAAACTAACTTTTGAAAAAGCAATAAAAAGTTTCAATGATACTCTTACTCAGAAAACCTGTGGTTCCAACTTTTCTATTTTCAAACCGGATCTTTTGCATTTAATTCCTATGCTTCTGTTTCTGATAGCTGCAGCGCAGGTATATAAAAAAAAAAGCTCACGCATCTTTTTGACAGAAGAAAAAAAAATGCTGACCTTCTCAATTTTCCTATGAAAATAAGAAAACAAATGCTTTCTAAAAACTCTTCCCATTCTTGCTTTCTTGCGTTGACTGATGAAATTTTTACTGTCCAACTTTCTTGGTCCATGGTATTAGTCTGTGCCATCGACGACTGAATCTCTTCGATTTAGGGAATTGTTCGCCACAGGAAAACTCCTCCACGGAAAGTCATCCATCCTTTTCAAGTGAAGTACCGGGCACAAATTGCATTTTACAAGAACTTTCTAATGTGGAGAACTTTTCCGATTTCCAATGTTTTCAAGTATTTTATTTTTGCTTGATACCATGTTCGTTGCCTACTAATTTGCTCATAAGGTAAAAACAAGATTTTCAAAAGCTGGAGCAACAGAAAAAGCACGTTTTGTAAATGAAACGCATTCGAATTTTAGGACAAATACGCAAAGTACTGATAAATTTACAGAAATTCCATTTTGAGTGCGCAAAGCGTTAAATTTGCAAAGTAACTTACGGCTGCTAAAGTAATCAGTTTTGCCTAACGTATTAAATTCAAAAAGAACTTTTGCTGTAAATGAAATGGTTTCTTCGTAGCGTGAAGTTAAAATATACTAAATTTCCACTTTGAGAACTCCTAGCGAGAAATTTATAAACTAGTAGTGAAATTTTTTAAGTGGCAAAATTTAATGAATGTCAGGGACCTACCATTCGCAAAAGTCATGTTTCAAAAACTCTAGCACGAAATTAACGAGCTAATTGGAAAATTTAAATCTGAGAGGCACAGAAATATTTTTTCCCTCTAATTGTAAGTTGAATAGTTTCTTCACAATAGAAGTTTAATTTTTTGAATTTTCAACTTTGACAGCCCTTAGCAGTAAATTCATAAAAAATATGGATATTTAAAGTGCCAAACTTAATGTCCTTTGATTTCCTATTAGCCTCAAAATTTTGTTTTTTTTTTTAAATATCTCTAAAAACAAAAAGTTCCATGTTCACGGACAGACAAAATGATTATACTAGCACTGTTTCTTACAGAACGTTCTAGTAATAAGAAGATAAATGACATTTAAAAAAGCATAAAAATCTTTTTCTTGACTCCAATGCTTTCAAGAAACTCTTTTGGTTAATCTGACTGATGAAGATTTCTGAGTCGATAAGAAGGGGAGGGGGCCCTGAACCTTTTAGTGCCTAGGGCCCCAAAAGATCTAAAGTCGCCTCTGTGTATTACACTGCCGGACAATTGCTAAGGACGGACGACAATAGCAACGATAGCAACCATAAAATGGAAGGCAGGAAAATGTGGAAATTAGCATAAGTGCGGGATACAGTAAGACGTGTTGTGCGTATGCAAATTTTGGATTGCCGAACTTGTTCGTGACGTCATAGCGCTGATAAGAGATATAAAGGATTTGACGCGTATTGACCGTTGTTGTTCAAACGCAAAGTTGAAAGGGAAAGAATCAATTGACGAACTTGCAATTTTCAATATGTCTTC
Organism: Macrothele yani; assembly: GCA_039090855.1. Classification (NCBI taxonomy): domain Eukaryota; kingdom Metazoa; phylum Arthropoda; class Arachnida; order Araneae; family Macrothelidae; genus Macrothele; species Macrothele yani. The sequence goes on from CM077011.1 coordinate 157,188,080, forward strand.
CCGACATCACCTAGATGATTTTACGCGTGGCCGTATTATTGGCAAGATTGAAGAAGGGCGAAAAATAACAGATGTTGCCAGGGAGTTCGACGTCAGCCACAGTGTTGTTTCAAGGCTTTGGAAATCATTTCAAACAAATGGAGAGTGTAGCAAACGTCACGGGTCGTGTTCACAGTACGACACCTGCAGAAGATCGGTACATAGTGCTATCAACAAAAAGACACCTGCGCAGCACAGCTAGTGAGGTAGCAAATCAGTTTATGGCTGCTACTGGCAAGCGGATCTCCCGAAAAACTGTCGCCAGACGTTTGCATGAAGGAGGACTATGCGCCCGCCGTCCTGTTGTGTGCATCCCATTGTCCAGACGTCACCGTACCGCCCGTTTGCAATGGTGCCATCAACATCGCAATTGGACTGATAACGACTGGTCTGCTGTCCTCTTCTCAGATGAGAGTAGATACAGTCTATCGTCTGATTGTCGACGACAACTGATCTGGCGTGATAGTGGTACTGCATATTGTCCAGCAAACATACAGGAAAGGGACCGATATCCGACATGTAGTGTCATGGTATGGGCTGGCATCATGATCAATGGCCGTACGTCCCTCTATGTGCTTCCAACTGGGACTATGACTGGCCAACGATACATTAATGATGTTCTGCTACCTCATGTTCGCATGTTCCGTGGTGCTGTCGGTGATAGATACATTTTCATGGACGACAACGCAACATGTCATCGAACAGTCGCTGTCCAGGAGTGTCTTGAGAGCGAGGATATTCAACGCCTCGTATGGCCAGCACGTTGTCCAGTTCTGAATCCCATTGAAAATGTGTGGAATGCTTTGGGGAGGAGTCTTGCTGGTCGCCAATGCCCTCCAATAAACAAGGACACCCTCATCCGTGCACTGACAGAGGAATGGGATAAATTACCCCAACAGCTGCTTGATAATGTTGTGCAAAGCATGACACGACGTGTGGAATCTTGCATCGCCCTCCATGGTGGCCATATCCCGTATTGACATCTTACGCCGGAACGCCTGCGGACGGTACTGGCATTTTTTTCACGTTTACGTATTCTGCACAAAATGGCCTGTTTGTCCCTTGAACACGTTCCAAAGCCTTCTGGATTTCAGAGCACAATAAATTGTCTTTCTTGTAATGCCCTGGCATTCTGACATTATTTTATTTCACTTGGCATCCAACCACACTTACTTTTTTATGCGCTATATAGCCGTTTATGATCCGTCCTTAGCAATTGTCCAGCAGTGTATTATTTTCTTTCCGGATTTAAACTAACCCCCTTGAGCATGTAAGGCTATTGGGAATCACTCATTTCTTAATTGGAACCACTGGTCCCGGATAAGGGACAATACCAGGTCATAGAAAAAAAAAAAAACCGCAACACCCTAGTCCTAGAAGCTCCCGCCTATGAGCACTCGCCACCGGACGGCCTTCCCTAATTGAGCTAATCAACATGACAAGATTCTGTCAACTTCCCTGATTAATACTATTAGACTCCGTGAGAAGCAACAGTCTAAAATGTTGAGCTGATTTATAAAAAACAACAAACATAAAGTATACATCGAAAACGATAATAATGTTTACAACACTTACCACCATTACAGCTGTATAGATTTTTCCCAAATCCGGTAGCTGTACTGTAACATCATTAAGAGTGTAACGGCCGGCTGCTGAAGGACATCCACATTCCGCATCTACGGGAAACATTGGACAGAAGTGGTCTGGATATTTCTTTATCAGGGCGCACGAGTCATATTTGCTGAAAGAAAATACCTTTGATTTCAAACAGCCAGGGAGAAACAGGTACAGATTACAAAACACTTAAATCTAGCGAGAAAATCCGATTCACGATTATCAGCTTGTCTCACATTCACACTGATCATGATTGCAAGTGGAATTAAGTAAACAAATATTAGGTGTGCAATTTAATTCTCGGCCCCTAACCGCAAGTGATCATAGAACGTCGGCAAATGCAAATAGCTGTGTGAGATAATGACTGATTGCAGCGCTATCCAACAGCTTCCCAGGCAACCGTAACCACTCACAGCTGTAGTGTCAGAAGGGAAGAAAGTTGACGGTAAAAGCAATGTCGTTCGAGAAGCAAACATTTATGGCACTGCCTCCTGTTCGCGTTTCAGCTGAAAAAAGTGCCGCGGAAGCCCAGCAAATGATCTGTGCTGTTTTGGGTGCGGCTGCTGTGTCCTACAGTGCGTGTAAGAAGTGGTTCCAGCGGTTTAAGCAGGGAAATTTCGATCTCCGTGATGCAGAACGTCCGGGACAGCCACAGAAAGTTGACGACGAGGAACTGGAACAACTGTTGGACGCGAATCCCTGTCGCACACAGTCAGAGCTCGCCCAGGAACTTGGAGTAACACGGCAAGCCATTGCAAAGCGCCTGCACAAGCTTGGACGGATTCACAAGGAGGGCCGTTGGGTGCCCCACCAACTCACAGCTGCGAACAAGTCTAGACGCTACGATGTTGCTGTGTCCTTGCTCTACAAGTTCAAGAAGAAGGATTTCCTCCACAAGATTTTGACCTGTGATGAGAAGTGGATCCTCTACGATAATCCTAAGCGGCGCAAATCGTGGGTTTATCCAGGTCAGCCTACCACCAGTACTGCCAAACCGAATATCCATGCCAGGAAGTTGTTGCTGTGCATATGGTGGGATCAGCGTGGTGTCGTACAGTACGAGTTGCTCAAACCTGGTGAAACGATCAACGCTGAGTGTTATTGTCAGCCACTCATTCGCGTGAGTGACGCAATGGAGACGAAAAGGCCATACACTGGCAAGGGCAGAAGGTCGGTTTTGTTGCTTCAAGATAACGCGCGTCCTCACACCACGAGAACGACTTTAAACACGATCACCGACCTGGGATGGGAGATTTTGTCCCACCCGGCGTATTCTCCAGACTTTGCCCAGTCGGATTATTACCTCTTTCGCTCCGTGCAACATCACCTGAGTGATACGCACTTCATTTTTGTCGAGGAGGTCCACACAAGTATTAATGAATTTATCAACTCGAAACAGCCCTCTTTTTTCCGCAGTGGCATTCGGCAGCTCCCTGGCCGATGGCTCAAATGTATCCAACATGACGGGGATTATTTCCCTGATTAGTTACGTATTCGATTTGCTATAATTTGCTGTCAACGTGTCGTGCCTGTGGCCGAGAATTAAGTTGCGCACCTAATAAGTAGTAGTTTTCAAACAGAAGCTTTCTTCCCCTTAAGTAGTGACTCGGGCTTTATTACGGTCTAAAATACGAGAGAAGGAAATGAACTTAAAAAGAAAAATTTTATAACAATAGAAGTTGCTTAACTGTTAAATGTCATATTTTGTGTGTGTGTGTGTGTGTGTGTGTGTGTGTGTTCTGAGTGTAGGTGTGTGTCTGAGTGTAGGTGTGCTATGGCAGTGTGTTGCGATCGTGAAGGAGAACGGAGGAAAGAAGCTGGAACTTTACCATTAAAACTTGTTTTTCATTTTAAAATTCGATAATAGCGATTTGACTATATAGCAAGTTCGAGCAACTGAGACTATTTAGAAACGATTGATATTTTGCGCTGATCAAAGAATTTTTATGTTGCCGCTAAGTATCAGATTCAGGTGTTAATAATCACCCAATCTACCGCATAATGTGACGAGTTGTAAATTTATTTTATTGCTTTTTAAACATGTCTAATCCAAGTCTAGGTTTATGACTAAATCGGCATTTATGTGTAACTACTGCGCTGAGTTTTATTAAGATGTTACTTATTGAATTCTTTTAGTTAAAATACACTGACGGAAAAAAAATCCCAACACCAAGAAGGGGTTGTGTTAGATAAACGACAGTTGGTAGGCGGTGAGAGTACATCTGTAAGAGGACGTCTACGCAAATTTCGCGCTCGGCGCATACGTGTGGCGCTAGTAGCGCCCCTCGGTGCATGCAAAGCAGGTTTGCTGTAAATACGCGCTGTAACGTTCGTGAGCGTTAGTTATCGTTGAGATTCGACGTAGGGTGTTGATGTTAGTCAAGAATGCCTTTAAGAAGACGAAAAAGCCATTATCAACAGCTCACGGAGTTTGAACGAGGTCGTGTAATAGGGCTACGAGAAGGTGGATTTTCTTTCCGCAATATTGCAGAACGACTTGGCAGGAATGTAGCCACTGCGCATGATTGTTGGCAGCGGTGGTCAAGGGAAGGTACTGCCTCAAGAAGACCGGGTTCCGGCCTGCCACGTGGTACTACTCAGAGGGAAGACCGCCGTGTACGGCGTATGGCCGTGGCGCATCGTACCACGTCTGCGGCAGCAATTCGAGCTGCAGTTGCCACCACAGTGACACAACGAACTGTTACAAATCGGTTACTTGAAGGACAGCTCCGAGCCAGACGCCCTGTAGCGTGCATTCCACTTACTCCAAACCATTGCCGTTTGCGACGTCAGTGGTGTCAAGCTAGAGCTCATTGGAGGACGGAGTGGAGATCTGTTGTGTTTTCTGATGAAAGCCGGTTCTGCCTGGGTTGCCAGTGATGGCCGTGTGTTGGTTAGAAGGAGGCCAAGTGAGTGCCTGCAACCAACCTATATGCGGCCGAGACACACTGGACCTACACCTGGAGTTATGGTCTGGGGAGCAATTTCCTATGACAGCAGGAGCACTCTCGTGGTTATCCCACGCACCCTGACGGCACAGTTGTACGTCGGTCTGGTGATTTAACCTGCTGTGCTGCCATTCATGAAAAGCATTCCAGGGGTGTTTTCCAACAGGATAACGCTCGCCCGCATACCACTATTGTAACCCAACATGCTCTATAGAGTGTCGACATGTTGCCGTGGCCTGCTAGATCACCAGATCTTTCACCAATCGAGCACGTATGGGATATCATTGAACGACAACTCCAGCGTCACCCCCAACCAGAATTAACCGTCCCTGTGTTGACCGACCAAGTGCAACAGGCGTGGAACTCCATCCCACAAACTGACATCCAGCACCTGTACGACACAAGCCATGAACGTTTGCGTGCTTGCATTCAACCTTCTGGCGGTTGCACCGGTTATTAATGTACCAGCATTTCGCATTTAAAATGGCTCTTCTCGCGCTTACAATAAGCTGTGATCTTGAAACCTTAATCGATTAAATATGTTACCTATACAAATGTATTGCCGCCATTTCATTCCTCTACAACTATTTTTTCGTGGTGTTGGAATTTTTTTTCCGTCAGTGTATTAGCTTCCACACAGTTCTCGATCAAACGGTCGGGTCTGCTCGGTCAACTTGATGGTCTACAAGCACTAGAATGAATTCTTCAGTAATTCAGTAACAATTTCTACTAACGAGAACACACACACACACACACACACACACAAGCAACATTACACTAAGCGTCATACAGTAAATGATGTCTTCGTTTATTACGACAATTTGCAACTCTAGACGACAGGCTAGAAGCATTCTTATCGGATCGCAGAACCAGATTTTCCAATTCTACTGTGTTCTTCCAATTCTACTGTGTTTTTCCAATTCTACTAGCCTGCCCACCTCTCAATCAGATCGACGGCGTACATCGACCTGTACGCTTAGTACTCAGGGGGCCCCATCAGTTCATCAGTGGAAACGCCAGCCGCTCAGAACTGGATGGGCTATTGGGGAGGGGAAGGCTGAGCATGATGGGAGGGAGCACACATTTTGAAGTGTTTGGCAGAAATTTTGGTAAGAAATTCCGTTCATGTGCATTTTACCTGACGCTGTTATCCCTAGTTAAAAAAAGGTTTCAAGTGAATACTGTACATAGAATTTATTCAATGTAACGGAAATAATGGATACGATTCTCTACGGCAAGTTACTATTTCTTGGTAATTTTAGCTTATTTAGGTAGTTTAAATGGACCCAGAATTACGCAGGATGCTTGAAGAATTGACAGAGTTATGGTGTTTTTTTTTTTTTTTTCTTTTTGCAGGTATCACAGGAAAACTATAAAAAACTTCCTTGTGGGAATAAAATTTCTATTTCTTTCTGCTTTTTTATGAGGAGTCCGTAAAAGATATATTCGCCCCCAGTTCATCCTCAAATGTTTCAAAAACGTTACAGATGGTTTTTAGGACACATCTGTAATTTGGGAGAAATTTTCATACATTAAAAATTCGTCTGAATCATGATATTTGGATCATATTATTTTGCCCACTACTTCCATATAATTTCAACAAGCTGAATTCGGGGCGGGGGGGGGGTTAAAGCAGAACCGAACCAGTGTTCATTTTTCAACCATGCATTTTTACATTTTCTTGCTAACACTGATTCGTCCATGAATCACACACAGCAATACACACTTCAATACGACGGGGATATTCTTATGGCTTCGTCATCATATATTGGGAATGTTTTCTCCTAGATACAGTATAATTTTATTCATCCACCCATAGTGAAATCCTAGATGTACCACTAATACTGATGACACAAAATACTGTCCAGCCCCCGGGACCACTGTCTCCTTAAATGTGCTCTGTTACGGGATGTTGGTTTGGAAAAAATCGGTAAATTTCATTTGCTTGCTATTTTTAGTGTTTAGTTCAAGCAAAGCTTTCCGAATAATTGAAAGGCTTTGCAAATGATTTTCTTGAGAACCGTGACCAAGGAAATAGTTTTTTACTAGTTTTAATCCATTTAATGACGCTTTGAAAGAAGGCATAAGTACCGAAATTTCGGCTACATTGTCGTCGTCATTTTCTTCTTCCGACGAACAATTTATTGCATCGGAGATGTAATGATTTTTCGTAGACTCTTTCTGTTTTAAAATTGTTTTCAGTGTTGAAACTGGTAATCCAAGAAACTTGGCTAATTCAAGTTTAGTTCCATGAGATTCGCAATCACTTTGTATAATGGAGGCTTCTTCAGCTAAGGAAAGACGGTTGCGGTTCTTACTAACCCTGTTCACTCTCACGTCTAAAAATCGGAATTTAGACAGATAGCAAAATGATTGAATTGCTCTCAGAACCTCACATTTTTCTTGCCAAGCTGAGATGCAAGCCCGTTCAAAGCGGGGATGTACGGCACTAGACGAGGCGCTCTAGCACAGTTGCTAAGGCCCATACAGTCTGACAAACGAGGCACTGCTGCAACTGGTCGTCACGTGCTTTTGACAAATTCTGGGGAGGAACAACCGATTTAAGGTAACCTGGTGGTCAGATTCTGCTGAGGAATGCGGCTGGGGGGGGGCAGTTAAAAGCAAATTGACATGTAAAGAGACAAAGAAAGGTACGATGCGGGAAATCGTGTGATTGGAAAAACGTATAATACGGGGAAAATACAGGAAAATTATCGGGACTTCAGAAAAACGTCGTTCGAAACGGAAAACGGAAAATGGGGGGACGTAAAATCGGGGTTTCACTGTATGGCTACATTTAAAATGAAGCGGATGACACGGATTCCGTTACTTGTAGTGATGATTGTTGTTGCATAAAGGTTTGTAGAATATATTAATGAAACCAGCAAATCTGGCTATCATCGAAAGGTAACTCCGTAGTTTGTAAGTAGGAGATGGATGGTTAATTAACTCATCGAGGTTGAACAAGAACGTATCACAGATCTGTGTGAAACAGTATGGTCTACGCGGAGAAATGCAGCTCACTATGGGCGTGATACGCAAGCAGTTGGCCACTACTGGCAATAATAATGAACACACGAAGGTGTTTTACGTTGTCGTTCAAGACCGTATCGTCCTAGAGTGACTACAGTTCGGGACGAATACCAGATTCTCCAATGACATAACGACTGATGAATAACAGAAATCCAATGACATAACGACTGATGAATAACAGAAATCCAATGACATAACGACTGATGAATAACAGAAATCCAATTACATAACGACTGATGAATAACAGAAATCCAATGACATAACGACTGATGAATAACAGAAATCCAATGACATAACGACTGATGAATAACAGAAATCCAATGACATAACGACTGATGAATAACAGAAATCCAATGACATAACGACTGATGAATAACAGAAATCCAATGACATAACGACTGATGAATAACAGAAATCCAATGACATAACAGCGGATGGGCGCTGCAGGTATCTGTCAGTTCTTTTCATCGACGCTTGCACCAAACTAGCATGAGAGAGACCGCCTTTTATACCTCTTACTCAATCGAAGCCGTAGCCATTCCATAGTATACCTCTTACTCGATCGAAGCCATAGCATTCCAGAGTGCAATGACGCAACGAACTGCATGTGTGACCTGATAAATGACGAAATGTCCTGTTCAACAATGAGACTCGCATCTGTATGGGACAGAACGGTGACTGCACTCGCGTGTGGCAATGCGTTAGAGAAACACCTGCCATGCCGTGTATTGTTAAGAGCAATGCTGTAACCACGGCTGTGTACAAGGTGTGAAGCGTCATTGCATTGGTAACCTAATTGCCCAGGGTGTTTGAACTCCATGCTCCACTCTAAGGCTTTTACACTCCTTTATAGTGTGCCAAATGTCACATTCCAGCGTGATGATACCATACCACGTGCTACTAGCCAAAGGCGTATGAAAAGAAAAAAAAATTCGGGGGAGGGGGCTACGAAAAATGGAACTTAAATATTCCACCAGAACAAAATAAGGGTTAATGAAAAATAGAGGAAAAAATTAAAGTATTTTTTCTAATGTAAGTTGACGAATTTTTATTAAAGTAAAGCATTTTTCTATTGCAAGTCGTATGTTAACCCCCCCAACAAAATGAAACGCCTTCGGGGGTGACGCTTCTTGCCCCTCCCTTTAAATATGCCCCTGCTACTGTTGTTGTTTAGCAGCTTTCACAAGCCGTTGCCGTCGTAGCGTGACCAGGTCAGTCCTCGGGTCTTGTGCGGGTTGAGCACATCTAGGACGTCATGAAGTGAAGTCTGAGAGCAGAACTGATTCCAGCGCATAATGTGATCGATGTTCGGGTGCAAGACCTGGAAAACATTAGGCCAGAATATTTTTAAGAACATGTTTTATTCGCTACCTGACTGTATCAGTGCTTGTATTGACGTGGCATGTGGCTACATGGGGTACTTATGTCACCTTAATTTTCATTTACCTGCCTCACTAAATAGGCTTGAACTGTGTTGATACTTGTGCTCTTCAGAAATAGCACTGACCAACCTATCTCTTTAAAGTAGCTTTGACGTACGTGATGCCCTTCGCATATCTAAAAATCTAACCGCATTCTTTGATGTTAAACAGCACCAGGCGTAGAGCCAAAAGTTAACCATATTCTTCATGTATCAAGATTTCTCCTGTGATTGGATTAAACTTTTGTACATTTAGCGTTCTTTAAATTTACAACGGAAACGATTAATTTGTTATTTTCTCTTAAGGTGATTAATTACTTGTGTTTGAAGGGTAAAACTTTAAATTCTAACGTCCATTGGCTGGACGAAAGAATTGTACAAGACAATGTGTGCTAAAAAGAGAATAATCTAGTACAAAAGACTATTTTGGGTCTCGGTGTTTTTGTTACATTGATCTACAAAATATCGAAACGAAGTAGAAAAGGACTGACCATGAACCGATATTATTTATACAAGGCACCCGCGTACGAAAGACATCCAGCTTGTCCAAGGTGACGACCATTTGTAGCCCTTCTGCGGGCAAGTCCCTGAGGACATCAATGAATCCATTAACAGTTACGTTGCCGGGATAGAAGATAGGATCCGGAGACATGGTCATTGATTGCAAAATCATAATACGATCAGGTTTACCTGAAATACAAAAAATAGAATCTCACAGACATGAAGCATTACATAAAATATTTATATGGAGCATAAAACACAGCTATTTAGTTTTATTCAAACAAAATGCAAGTGCGCAAAAAGAGAAAACGCATTTAGGATTGAAATTCAGGAAGATATACCGTGTTCGATGGTTTCAGTCTTGTTTTATCAAGTTTATGATAACGTTACAACAAAGAACAGTCCTTGCATAGAGAAATGCTTGATGTAACAACACATGTATTTAAAGTCAAGCATCAATTCTAATAAAGTAAAGTTATTACGAGGGTTGATCAATAAGTAACTTCCAAATTTTAGCAAGCAATTTTTTTCGTAAAACAATGACATTGTCGCTAGGGAACAGCTGCTCTGCCTGTTTTATCAGTTTAACTATTTAACAAACATTATTATGTACATGCATATAAGACTATCATATTAAGTTTTGCATCTTTCTCTTTTTTTGGATACCTCGTGTATGTGATAAATCGTAACAACTTCTGGTATTCGAGTTATATGCAACTGCACCAAACACTTTGTGACGTAGCGGCGGACCTTACGCGTTCAATAATACTGTCATTCCTGCACTTCATTAAGACGCCTCATTACTCCGTCATTACTTTCATACCTTTCAGGCTCATTATTAAGCGTCATTACTTTGCTTCAGTACCAGTCGAGTCGTCACGGAGAGTACACTGATTTTGTCTACATTCGAGAATGGATGTTGCGACGGTCCAATTTGCAACTATCTCTTTGCCTGGCCCAAGCTATCTCAAAACCAGGAAGGGCTGTCTTAAAGTGTTGACATTCTTAAATTAAGTTAAGTAAATAGCGACAGTGCACAAATGTTATAACGCAAATCAAATCCAACTGTTTAATGTAGTTCCTAATCATTAGCCACACAAACTTCTATTAGAGGTCAAGAATGCTTTTAACCTTGAAATGGCCAGTCAACAGAGAAAACGCTCAGGAATTCCAACGTAAACATGACTACACATGCCAGTCCTTGAGCAAGAGAAAAGTCCTTCCACAGCCTGAATACAACAGGAACGTCACGGAAGAGGCCAGCAAACACAATCGATGAAGATAACACATACATCCACCGGTCTGTATCATCACCAACAGGAACTTGGCGTAGACACCCCGGCGCGGTCTCCTCATAAGGCAGAAGAACTAACGATGAACCAGCCAACACTCGACTAGATCCACGAATTAAGTTGGAGATGCATGGAGGTCCATAACACACCAGCAGGAACTCGGCATAGACACCCCGGCACTGTCTCTTCATCAGGCAGAAGAATTAACGAGAAACATCCAGCCAACGGTCGACCAGATCCACAAATAAAGTTGGAGATGCATGAATGTCCATAGCATATCTAGCAGGAACTCGGCATAGACACCCCGGCGCTGTCTCCCCAGCAGGTAGAAGAATTTATCCACGAGAGCACCAGGCCATAGTCCATCTATTGTTGTCAACGAAGGCGGGCCTCCCCGGTGGCGTACTGGTCTAAGCGATGGCCTCTGATCACACGCCCGAAAGGAGTCCGGGTTCGAATCCCGTGAGGCATGGATGTTGTGTTTGTCTTAACGGCACTCGCTCTCTCCTTTCCCTGGAGCCAGTGATCCTAACTTAGGGACGGGCGACTGCTTATAGCCCATTGAGTTGCTTACGGTGGTCGTTAAACCTCCAATAAAAAAAACGAAGGCGGACCAAGTTCCACGCTCACAGCTGCATTAGATTGGTGATTTCATCCACAGACATCCGGAACCATCGTCCTGGGAAAATTTAAAGATAACAAATGTCTCTCATAGTAACATTCAGCAGTGCGCCTTGAATCTCGTAGAAGGTTGAGAGAGAAAGATCTGTAGCGACCGAATCTGTAGTACGTGGTCTTTTATCTTCCCTTCGAACAAAGAATCCAAGGTTACGCATTCCAAAAATGTGCAAATGACCATGAAAGAACAGTGACCGAAGAAGAAGAACTCCAAGGAAGTATCTTGGGGCTTCTAGATTTGCTCCTATGCTCCTATCAGTAACGTGACAATATGCAATGAAATGCGTATTTAGCTATAACTTTAGCGTTTGGAACGAAACCTCGTGTTAAGCCCGGTATCAGATGAAGGAATGGCTAAAACAACGCGATCAATATTCACATGTCGTCTTATTGAAGAAAATGAGTGCTACGGAAGAGGATGATTACACGATTATTGAAGGAAATGAGTGCTACGGAAGTGGATGATTACACGATAATTGAAGGAAATGAGTACTACGGAAGTGAAGGAAATGAGTGCTACGGAAGTGGATGATTACACGATTATTGAAGGAAATGAGTGCTACGGAAGTGGATGATTACACTATTATTGAAGGAAATGAGTGCTTCGGAAGTGGATGATTACACGATTATTGAAGGAAATGAGTGCTACGGAAGTGAATGAAATGAGTGCTACGGAAGTGAATGATTACACGATTATTGAAGGAAATGGGTGCTACGGAAGTGGATGATTACACGATTATTGAAGGAAATGAGTGCTACGGAAGTGGATGATTACACGATTATTGAAGGAAATGAGTGCTACGGAAGTGGATGATTACACGAACTATTTCCGTATGAATGAAATTAAATAAATTACTGTGAATGACTGAACCGTTTTTAAGCAGGAAATACACTGTTATGCGAGTTTGATCTGAGTGTATTTATTTTCCTCCTCACCTCAGTAGAATTGGGTCCTGGCTTCATTTTACAATAAATGTTTACCAGCTTATCTAGAACTACATTTCTTTTTTGTTGTTTTGTGCATGTACGGTGGGTGTGAAGAATTGTACAGTTCTGGAAGAGCTTCACATGTTTCAATGAGGTTCTGAAGAACTACATCTTTTCTTGAATCATCTTCCTCTTCAATGGCCTCGCTTACTAGGACTTCTCACTCGATGCTCACTGCCAACGGTGACACAACCTTCCATCACGGCTCCGCAATTTGAATTGAGTAGTAATGGAGTAGTGACGCGCGGCCCCTCATACGATTAGTATTAATGACAGTATTCTCTCCAACCGCCAATACTGATTCTTCGATATCAGGATATCCGTATCTGCGGCATTACTTGCCGTCATTCCATCTATAGCGACCTTACACTTTCAATAATACTGCCATTACTTTCAAGTAATGACAGTATTGTTGACCGTGTAATAAGGTCCGCTTACAGAGTACATGTCGAGACCGCAAGTAGCAAAGAAAACCCTTGTCGGTGCAGCTTAACTGGGAAAGCATTTGGTTGCGAAGCAGAAGGATGTGGGTTCGAATTTTACCATTGGAACCCGAAGGTAAAAATGGATTTGCCGCCCCGGTGGCGCAGTGGTCTAAGGCGTTGGCCTCTGATCATTCGTCCGTAAGGGGTCCGGGTTCGAATCCCGGTCAGGCATGGACGTTGTGTTTGTCTTACGGCACTGGCTCTCTCCCTTCCCTGGAACCAGTGACCCTAAATTAGGGACGGGCGACTGCTTATAGCCCATTGCTCACGGTGGTCGTTAAACCTCAAAAAAAAAATTAAAAAAAAATGGATTTACTGGCCGTTAGATTCTTCGAAAAAATTTAATTGGCCGTTTAACTGCTTCCAGCGCCGATGTTCCTTCTACACATCGTCTGGAATTAATGAAAATTTCTTCTTCGCTTTAAAAAATGTGTGATGGTTCTTCCACACATTATCTAAAATTGATGATAATTCCTTCTTCGCTTCGAAAAATGCGTGATTCTTCTTCCACACATCGTCTGGAATTAACGAGAATTCTATCTTCGCTTCGAAAAATGTGTGATGCTTCTTCCTCACATCGTCTGGAATTAATGAGAATTCCTTCTTCGCTTCGGAAAATGCGCGATTCTTCTTCCCCACATCGTCTGGAATTAATGAAAATTCCTTGAAGATTTTTGTACAAAATTTCTTAATTTTCATACATTCTTCACCGGCACTATAGTGGGAGAAAATAGCTCTTTTATTTCTGAAAATTTTATCGATTGTAAAAATCTGGTTGGTCTTTTTTTATTTTATTATTATTTTTTTTAATCGGTTCCACTCACTATGAATAACCCCTTTCACATTGCGTATTTCAAATTATTCGAAGTTTTCCCCTAGTTGGAGTAAGAGCATTTTAGCATTTTCCCTTTTGCTAAATATTTATGTTTTCTAAAAATCGGCTTTGAAGTATTTGGTGTGTGAGAGTGTGTGTCGAAGAGTATTCAAAATATATTCTCCGACACACACTCACTGCTTATTGCACACGAGAATTCGGTAACACCTTTCTTGTTTTATTGATATTTTGTTTTCATAGACTGTATTATCATACACTCATTGTCATAAAAATCCGCGCAACAAGAAAAGACGTGCGATTAACGCGGAACTCGGCGAATGGCTACGGAGAGAGCAGACATGCAAATGATTAAAGTTTCGTGCGATTCCGCATGCCCTCCCGTCCAGGACCGGCGCTGCAATCGCAATCCGTGGGGCTTATAAGGCGCCGCGCAGGGGAGTCCACATTCGTGCCGAAGTGCACGGTAAGAGTCAGGTGAGATCCCTGAGCGATAGACATGCCGAGTAGCCGTCGTAGATTTGCGTACGGGAAACTGACGGAGTTTGAACCAGGCCGTATCTTCGGGATGGGAGAGGCTGGGTGGCCGGCGAGCCGAATCGGCCACCATTTGGGCCGGTCGGACAGTACGGTGCGATCGTTTTGCGAGCAATGGACACGGGAAGGCACCCAAACACGGTGGACTGGCTCTGGGCGACCCAGACACACCACCAGCAGAGAGGACCCTGGGATCGTGAGAGCGGCACGCACAGATGCAACGACGTCCTTGTCCAATATCCAGAGACATGTGGCAGCTGTACAAGGGACTCCTGTGTCAGCTAGAACCGTTTCCAGACGCCTGGCAAAGGCGAATCTGCACTCTCGACGCTCCTCATGTTTTCTGCCATTAACACCTGAGCATATAGTCGGGTCGATTGTAGTGGTGTCAGCAGCGAGCAACAACGTGGAATGCTACGGACTGGCGACCTATAGTGTTCAGCGAAGAATCCCGCTTCTGTATGGTAACAGACGACCTCCGTGTCGTACACCACATTTGACCACCGCAGGTGAGCGCTACAATCCCAACGTCACTACACAGAGGCACACGTCCCGAACTGCAGGCATGATGGTCTAGGGAGTCATTGCGTATGGCAGCCGGACTTCCCTCGCAGTGTTCCGAGGGACGCTGATAGCCCAGCGCTGCGTACAGGAGATCCTGCAGCCCCTTGTGCTGCCTTTCCTGGCAGAGTGGCCCGGAGCCATTTTACAACAAGATAACGCTCGTCCACACACGGCTCGGGTTTACCAGGACTGTCTACGTCATGCTTCGACGCTTCCGTGGCCTACCAGATCGCCTGATCTCTCGCCCATTGAGCACATGAGGGAATAGATGAGACTCCAGCTTTCTCTATGTCCCAGTGTTCGTGATTAGAACGTCAGTTGCAAAAAGTGTGGGCCAATCTGTCACCATGATGACATACGGCGTCTCTTTGACTCCATGCCGGACCGTATGACCGCATGTATCCGAGCACGTGGCGGTCCAACGCGGTGCAAACGCTGACCGGAATGTGTACCGTATGTCCGCGGGAAATCGTCCTGCTGCTGTGATATGGTAATCACTTCTGTCTTTGGTATGTACCATCTCACAATTAAAATCTCATTTCAATCCAACGCCTCCTTCTTGATGCGCGGATTTTTATGACAATGAGTGTATAATACTGTACATACCTATATATACTTATGCAAGTGTACACGGTCTAAAAAGAAAGCCGTATTTCACATATAAATGTGTATGAGTACATGAATAAACTACTTACCACAATCCGTGATAACCGTTTCGCATGATATTTCGTTGCTCAGAAGCAGGAACAAACCCAGAAAGATGACTGATTCCATCGTCTAAATATTAAATAATAATAATAAAAAAAGAAACAAAATCAGGAGTAACGAGAACAGAGAAGTTGAACATTTTGTTTGTTTGCACTTTATTTGAAAAGAGTTAAATACCAATTGTTTGTCATATGTGTGGCGTAACGGGCAGTCAAACATTAATATTTTTAAATATTACAAAGTTTATGTTAATCAATGCATATTTATATCGGATCATATTTCCTAAGATCTGTTCTAAAATTTAGAAGCTGAAAGTTTTATGATCTAGAATCCAATTTACGGACTTGTTTTTTACTAATGTAAAGAAGTAATATGTTTGATTGCCAAATTGTTAAGGGACGAAGGGGCTGTGAGTTTAATTTGAACTCGTTAAAAAAAAAGTTCTAAATTTTTTTTCCAATTTAGTTCCATTGTGTAGGTGTGTAAGAATTATCTTAAGTTGTTGTCAGTTTCTGACTAGTCATCCGAATCGGACCCGTGTTCGATTCAAAGATGTGTCATGTCTCAGTCTTTTCTCTGGTACCGGTGGCCCTAAATTAGGGACGAGCGATTGTTTGTAGTCCTTGTAATTGATTGTGCCAGTCGTTAAATGCTCGAACAAAAAGAAGCAAAAAATAATTTGTTGTGCCAAATTTGTGGATTTTTCTTCAGGAGTCTGTCTATACTTTTCTCTCCTTTTGAATAATTCAATGTTCTATTTGGCGCTGAAATGAACAATACTTATCTATTGCGCATGCGCAATACAAGACAGAATTTACCGTACTGATTATACAGATATACACTGAAGAGCAATTGAATTAGAGATACCTGTCTAGTAACGTGCAGCACAACCTTTCGCCCAGATGACGGCGGCAATTCGTCTCGGCATGGACTCAACATGACACCGGAAGCGTTGGGAAGCCATTCCGATCCACGACCCCTGAACAAGCTCGCACAGTTCACGAAGATTTGATGGGCGGGGGTCAGAGCCTCGAACAACTCTCTCGATGGCATCCCAGATGTGCTCGATGGGATTGAAGTCAGGTGACCTAGCTGGCCAAGGAAGCGAGGTCACGTCGGTGGAGTGTTCATCCAACCATTCGGATACAATGCGAGAGCGATGGCACGGTGCATTGTCTTGTTGCAGGATGAGGTCCCCAGTGGGATGTTGAAGACGCACAAACGGGAGCAAATGGTCGTCCAGGATATCCCGGTAACGTTGACCTGTGAGGGACGATGTCACACGTACCAGAGGTCCCATTTCAGTCCACGTAAACAGTCCCCAGACGAGAATGCCACCCCCAACAATGTTTGAAGAGTATCCAGCTGGCAAGAAGGATCCATCGCTTCATGTGGTTTGCGCCGTACTCGTATCCTGCCATCCGCATGTTCCAACGTGAATCTCGACTCATCAGTCCAGGCAACATTTTCCCACATGTCTAGGGTCCAGTGGCGATGTTCGCGCGCCCATGCTAATCTTTGCACCCTGTGATGTGCGGTCAGCAGCGGTACCCTCGTGGGACGATGGCTTCTGTACCCCATAGCGAGGAGATGGTTCTGGATGGTGCGGCTGCTTACACGTTTTTGTGCACCAGCGTTAAATTGCCGAGTGATTTCTTGCACTGTGACCCGTCTATCCGCTGTTACAATGCAAGCTAGCCGACGATGACCCCGCTCATCCACATGCTGTTGTCCACGGCAGTTGGCCCTTGCAGGGATGGTTTTACCAGATTCGATGCACTCACGGTGCACCCGTGACACAGTGGCTCGTGAAAATCCCAGTGCCTGCACGACTTCCGAGATGGAGTGAGCCATTCGTCGGGCCCCGACAATTTGCCCACCATCAAATGCGCGTAGATCCTTCGTCTTACCCACACTGCGTCCGACTCTTACTGATTCCCGTCGCATCATCCCTTATATTGTCGGATCGCTGCATACGTAATGTCATTTCCGTTTACAGGGCCGCCCACAGCGCCACATCTGCATAACGCCAGCTGTCTCTAATTCAATTGCTCTTCAGTGTAAAAATCAAGTACAAATTTCATGTGCAGGGAAACTTCCATTAACGGACACCTCCGAACAACAATAACTTCTGGAGTAACGGTTGACTCCGAGCAGCTGCCTTAGGATTAACATTAACGATAACCTCTGAAAAACGAAACTCCTAAACAGCGATCAACGGACACTCCAGCCAGTCCCGAAGGATATCTAACCGACACTCTACTTGTTAGGATTTTACATGGTTCTTTGTATACTTCGGTGAAAAGGATTGCTAAATGCATAATGGGCTATATTACGGCCAGTAAAGTGGTATGCTGTAGTGAAAAGAAAGGAGTTAAAAATATATAGTTCTTCGCGGAGCAAGCTGCATCTCCCCGTATCCTTTCGTCGCATCTAAGGGGGCTGCCGGGGTGTTTGACAGGGCCTGGAATGTTGCCCGTAAGTGGTGGTATCTCTTAGTTTGGTACACGTGGGTTCGGTTCCGGTTTTCCGGGATGGTGGCCGCTCACTCTGTTCAACATTGTTTGCTCTTTTCTATAGCGTACCCCTGACCTTAATCTCCTAGCTTGCTATTTCTAAGGGCTGCTTAAGATCAGGCGTCAGACGCTGCTTTCCTAAAAGCCTCTCTACACCATGATTTTTATTTATTTAATTATTATATTGAGTTTTATTCAGCAGTCAGCGTTTGGAAAAAGCACTGCAATGTTTTCTTTGTTGTGCGTAAGCTTCATATATTTATTCTTCTTTTGCACAAACGTATAACGGACTAGCAATGTTAACTGAGGCCTAACTTCCAGTCAATGGCTGCCTCCCAAAAACGGTCGCTTCCTCCCAGTCTGAGCAGTGAACGTTACTCGCAGGTTCCACTGTATATATAATATACAGTGTATATTAATATGCATGTGAATTCTTTCCTGGGCCCCCAGGTGGCTCAATGGTCTAAGCGATGGCTTCTCATCATTCGTTCGAGTGGTGTCCAGGTTCGAATTCCGTGAGGCACGGATGCTGTGTTTGCCCTACCTCCTGCTGAACCAGCGGTCCTAAATTAGGGACGGGCAACTGCTTATAGCCCATTCAGTTGCTCCTTGTTGTCGTTAAACTCCCGATCAAAAAAAAAAAAAGTAATTAAAAAAAAGTGAATGGCACTTTTACAGAAATCAGATGGACGCAGTGGGTAAGCGCACATGTTTTCAAGAGGCAGTTAGAAACAAGCATCTCAGTACTGCCGTACATAGTATTGCAATTTTCCTATTGCAACTCCTCTTCAGGGAACTTCGGAATGTAAGTAATAATTCAATGCTTCAAAAACACAATTTTTATTTACGTCGCCAGTGCTAAGTGCAAAACGACCTCATTACCAACACGCAGCCAAAAAGGTACGTGATTGGAAACGTCCCTTGCGAAGAAATTGAGAATAAAAAGCACGAAAATTAAAAATTTCGAGTAACTAGAAGCAGACGGGAAAATGCTCTTGCTGCTGCTACTCAGATAACTCTTCACAACTGCACTTCGAAAATTTTAAAATTCCAACTGTCAGACTAGCTTGCAGGAAACCTGTGAGTTATACTAAACATTTTAATTCGTTCGACGTGTTAAATTATGACTTCAGTCACACAAAAGTAATTTTCAAAAATCTAAATATGCACAAAAGCTCGATGCATAGTGTCAGATACAAAATAGATAACTTTTTTTTTACTAATGCTTTAAAAAGAGCCTGTCTATACAGTAAAGTAATATTTCAAATTTTAATTATCAAGAACTATTTTTTTATGCTGTGCATATTTCGCGGCAATAATAAAGTAAATCCCAAGTAAAAAATTTCAAAGTTACGAAAATGGGTAACGGAAGTATAGTTGAAAGCATTGTTGAAATCTGATCTTTGAATGTTTATCCTTCAAGTGACGAATAATTAATTTCATTTGTTCACAACAATATATTTTGCTAAACTATCGCCGAATATTATTTCATCACGTTTTACATAAACGTAATAATATCTAATTGCAATCTGCATAAATTATGCTTGATGCTAAATGTGTAAAAAACAATTACAAAAATGCGTTTTTGATGCTATGAAAACGGTGCGCGTAGCACAAGTTGTCTTCCTCTCCACACTTTCTCCGAAGTGATGTGTGCGTGTGTGGGGAAGGGGGGGGGGGGGGTTGGAGTTACCTGCTATTGATGAGATCTTTAAAATTTAGATCATCATAGATCATACGTAGAGGATTTTAGGAAGGGAGTTTCTGACCCCAGGTCTTAAGCAACTCTTAGAAGTAGGAAGCTAGGAGATTTGGGCTAGAGTGCCCGATGGGAAAGTCACACGGAAGCCATAAAGCGTTAATGCGGTAATTCCGTCCATACACGATTTAAAAAAAATAAATAGATACACGATCTAAAAAAAAAATAGTTAAAAACTCAGTGACAAGACCCTAGTTCGACATTAAAATGCTTTAATGTACAAAGAGTCGTGGCTAAAAACACGTCACCAAACTCTGAACAACTACATGAGGTCTTTCGGGTCAGCGCGACCCTTCCTCAGGTGTACGTGCCACAGGAGACTTCGTGAACGTCAACTATATATACGTACAACGGTATGCCATGTGACCAATAAACGTCATAGTAAATAAGAGTACAATCGATATACTTATCTATTAAATTAAATTTAAATCTGGACGGAATTACCGCATTGGCGCTTTGTGGCATGTGCTGCACGAAATACACAATATCAAGACTCACACTGAAGCGAGGTAGAAAGAAGAGGAAGACACCCTTATTTATTACCGGGGGCCAGTACCCGGGGTCCGACGGCTTAACGTTCCCATCCGACGCACGGTGGATATTTAGTGGTTCGAGCGTTCGTACCTGACTAGGATCGAACCTGAGGTTTCTCCGTGGCAGTCACGAACGTTGGCCACTTGACCATCCACGGTCCGAGATCTTTAAAAGGATGTCTAACATGATCTTTAAATGATATGTGGCATGTAGATATCCTAGAACAAAAGTTAAAAATCCTCCTCACTGACACACTTGCGATTCAGTTTTTCTTTCTATCTTGAAGTCAGATTTTAGCTTGCGCATGTGCAGATCGACTTTCGTAGCTACATCACATTTCATCGGTGTTAGGGTCGTTTCATACGTTCGTCTAAATCTGAATAATAATAATAATTATTGTTTTTGAAAAACTAAACAATCTGAGCATTTACTATTGCCGCAGCAATAGTTTAGTGAATATTTATTTTTGTGACTCGCATATCTTCTTTCATTGGTTTTATGACACCGACATTCATTCATTAATCCACCTACCTAAGTACTACTCAATGTCAGGAATTAATAAATTTCATTGTTTGTTGTTATGATTTAATTCCACTTAGTATACACAGGACTGTGGCTCGGTGTGGTCATGAGTGAGGCTAATAAATGCAAATGCTGTACGCACGCAGTGTTCGAAATGGGAAATTTGAAGTGCCGGTAAAGCTAAAAATCATCCGGAAACAAATATCTTCGCCAGAAAATTTCCAAAAGTGGAAAAGTTAGATTAAAAAATCCCTAGAAGAAGAAAAACTCCTTATTTGTGTGAAAACGTAATTCATAATTCGGTGAAATACTACCGCACCATACATCGATGAGTCATTACATTATGACCACCTACCTAATAAGCTGTATAGGGACCCCCTTTAGCCCGCAATACAGCGACCACTCGGCGAGGCACCGATTCGATGAGAGGGCGATAGGTATCCTGGAGTATCCGGTACCATAATGTCAACAGCAAGGTCCTCCAGTTCCCGTACATTTCGGGGTGGTGGTAATTTAGCGCGAACCCGCTTCTGCAAATCGAACCACAAATGTTCGATTGGGTTCATGCCAGGTGAATTTGCGGGCCAGTGCATTAACGGAAAGTCACCAGCATGTTCCTCGACGTTTCTGGCGCAATGTGGCATGGCGCATTATCCTGTTGGTAATGGTCATCACCAGCAGTTGCCATGAATGGGTGAACTTGGTTCGCAACGAGTTCAGGCACCTGACAGCTGTCAGGGATTGTGCTATTGGAATAATGGGACCTAAAGTGTCCTATAAGAAAACATCGCCCACAACGTTACACCTGCGCTGCCGGCCTGTTTCCTCCCAACAGTACATCCAGATGTCATAGCCTCTTTTTGTAATCGGCGTATCCGCGCTCGGCTGTCTACTTGATGCACCAGAAATCTTCATTCGTCAGACCAGGCCACTTTCTTCCAATCATCCACCGTGCAATATCGATTATCTTGGGCACATTTCATGCATTGTTGGCGATGACGTGCAGTGAGCATGGGGACCCGGCTGGGTCTTCGGCTACGCAGGCCCATGCGCAGAAGGCTGCGATGAACTGCGTGCTGTGACACATTGCCCTGATCACCACTGTTGCAGCTGATAGTGATTTGTCGCACTGTGGCCCTGCAATTGCTGTGAACAATGCGTGACAGTCTCCGCTACCCTCTGGCATATGTGAGCTGCGGATGACTGTTCGTCATCTGTGCACCACTTTTGATGCGTACTCACTACAGCGGCACGTGAACAATCTACAAATCGGGCCGTTTCCGAGATCGTAGTTCCGAGGCGTCGTGCCGTCACAATTTGTCCTTTATCAAACTCCGATAAATCGGCAGCTTTTCCCATTCTGACTCCGAACACTCTACTAACCGAAAACCGGTCCTCGGGTTGTATATATATTGCTGTGTGAACTTCAGTTGTGCCATCGTTCGGTCTCTAGGCGCGCTCATTTCTCTAGACTGGGGGTGGTCATTATGTAATGGCTCGTCGGTGTAAGTCAGGCGGTCGATTTCAGATGCTTAGTTTGTGGATCCAGCGGACACTTACTTATGCTACACCGAGGACTGGGGTTAGACTTCACCGAGGACTGGGGTTAGACTTGTTTATAACGAGGAGTCTCTAACCCGGGACCAATGGATTAACGAGACTTCCGAACCTCGGCTAATCATTAGGGATTCGGCTGGATTTGAACCCAGAACTTTAAGGTGCCGAGTCGGGAAGACAGCACCCTTCGAATAGGGACTTGCATGAAATAGAAAGTCCGGCAATTAGAATATCCGCAATCAGAATGAAAATTCAGTCCTAAATTAATAGCAAATTCACCACCCTAAAACCGGAAAAAAAAAAAAAAAAAGAGAAGAAAAGTGCGAAGTGAAAAAAGTTTATACTCATTGCTGCAAAACTAAAATTTATGTTCAATCTTTTACTCACAATTCCTTATTCCATTAAGAAGCTGTTCAAACTGAATATATAAGAAAATGATATATATAATAAAAATTACAGACATCTTTAATGAGATGATCCGGAGATTGGGCAAGATGTGATCATGCCCTATGCAGTGGCGTTACGCAAAATCTCTGGGCCCTCCCGCGAAATTTTCCTAACAGGCCCCCAACATAATAAAAAATTAATGCAAAAATTGAGGGTAAATATTTAACTTCGCCGTAGTAAAAATATATTTTCCAGATATTGATTCTATGATCACTTATGTATTGCTTTTAATTATGCGAGCACTTAATCCGCTAAGTATCCTCGATAAATTTAGTACTCAGGGGAAAAAGTGCAAAATCTTCAAATGACAAATGTTGACGATATCAAATCAAGTAAAAACAAATATATACTGATCTTCGAGTGTCTGTTATCGAACTTCCTTTAAAGCTCTTTAATTCCTTAATACAATAATTTTTGAGAAAGTGGAAAAACAAGTGTGTTTACATTTTTCTAGTTTTAAATATTTCAGCGATATTGTTTCTTTTTAGTGTCTTGTCTTTTAAATTCAAAAAGCAAGCATACTTTACAAAATAAAGAAAACTTACGTTACTAAAATTTGGATTCCTTTCTAACGTTCTTCTTAGCGAATATTTCAATCAGTTTCCTCACGTCTAGTTTTCTGGCTCGGTCATTTTCAATGCTTATCATCGCAAGTCCATCAAGCATACTTTGAGTGTGCGATGACCGAAGGTAGAAACCTCAGGTTCGATCCTGGCAAGTACGAACGCTCGAACCACTAAATATCCGCTGTGCGTCGGCTGGGCACGTTAAGCCGTCGGACCCCACGAGCTGACCCCCGGTAATAAATAAAGGCGTTTTCCTTCCCCTTTTTACCTCGCTTCCGTGTCACTTTCCTATCGGCCACTCTAGTCCAAATCTACTAGTTTCCTATTTCTAAGGGTTGTTTAAGACCTGGGATCTGACACTCCCTTCCTAAAATCCTCTATATATGATCTGATCTGATCTCCAATCGGCGCGCAGATAAAAGTCTGTGTCAATGGGGCCCTTTAGTTCAAAAACTTTCGTACACAAAAGACAGAAAATTTAAGACAAACATTTTTAGAGCAAGTAGAAAACTACTTGTCTAAAATTAAATTGCCAAATGAAAAAAAAAATAAAAAATACATACATAGATCTGGGACCCCTAAAATTCACAGGCCTCCCCGTGACGCGGGGGTTGCGGGGAGCTATCTTTACGCCCCTGGCCCTATGGGGTAACTTCATTTCTATCCTTTGAAGGGTTGAACTTATAGCTCCTGCGTACACCCCTCCCCTATACCCTTTACGGTTCCCACACAGCTATTTCTCAAGGACAAGAGGCACATCGGGTTCAACGTTTAAGAATGCGCGCTTGTTAAGTAATGCACACACACACACACACACACACACACACACACACACACGCACAAACATTTCTGAAGTACCCACGACAAAAATTAGTGCCGGTATGTAAATTCCGGTTAAAAAATGTGAACGGTATGAAATACTAGGAAAAAAGAAGTTCCAATATGCTACACAGGCCCATTTCCGAGTAGGCCTATACTCTCGAATCACTCGTTTTATTTCACACCCACAAAGATCTTGGCATGCGAAAGATGCATAGCATAAATTACCTAGAAAGAGTACCGGGTGCTCTGTCGATTTTTACTTTTGCAAAGCAACAAATTAAAAAAATCTAAGGAAAATGAGTTGGCCTCCCCGGCAGTCGAATAATCAGAGTTCTGGTTAGTGGTGCGAGATGGGGTCCAGATTGTAGTCTTGGATAAGCCATGGGGTGTGCATTTGTTGTCTACTGTCCCTAAATTAGGGATAGTAGACTGCTTATAACGTTTAGAGTGGCACATGGTTATCGTTTAACTCCGAGCAAAGAAAAAAACAGGTGGGGGGGGGTTGTAGAATTGGGTTGTCGAAAAAGTCATGTCGTATTTTGGCACCCGATGGCGGTTGGGCGATTTTGGAAGTACTAGAGGCATGCGCAGCTCTGCTATCGCTATGGCATTCGACAGATGTCAGTTCTAGCTGCAGTCTAAAAGGAATAGTGAGCGATTTGGTTGATTTGCGGAGATTTAACATCAAGTTGAAGATGGAAGACCAAACTGTGCATTTTCGCCATATTTTACTGTTTTACTTCCGTAAAGGGAAAAACGTGCGCCAAGCTTGTGAAAAGTTGCGTAAAGTGTACAGTGATAATGCTCTACAAGAACGTCAGTGCCAGAGGTGGTTCGCAAAATTCCGTACTGCTGATTTTGACCTCAACGATGCTCCTCGGTCCGGGAGGACAACCGAGATTTATGACGACCAAATCAAGGCATTGATCGAGTCAAACCCACGTTACACGACACGAGAGATTGCGGTCACATTGCACATCCATCATTCAAGCGTACGCGACCACCTGAAGAAGCTGGGATACGTAAGCAAGCTCGATGTGTGGGTTCCTCATGAGCTCAAAGAAGCTCAAATGACGGCGCGTATAAACATCTGCGGTATGCTCATTAAACGTGAAGAAAACTATCCTTTTTTAAAGCGACTGATAACTGGTGACGAAAAGTGGATTGTCCCCGACGTGCTGCTTCGCCTCAAACGACATCCAAAGCAGACATTCATCAGCGGAAGGTTCTGGTCTCAGTGTGGTGGGATTTTAAAGGTGCCATGTTTTTCGAGTTCCTACCACGGAACCAACCAATCAATTCGAATGTGTACTGTCAGCAATTGGACAGTTTGAACGAATCCATCATCCAGAAACGTCCAGAGCTCGCTGCGTTCCATCACGACAACGCGAGACCACACACAAGTTTGATCACCCGCCAAAAATTATTGGAGCTTGGGTGGGATGTGTTGTCCCACCCAGCATTCTCGCCTGACTTTGCGCCGTCAGACTTCTACTTGTTTCGCTGTCTTCGACAGTCCTTGCGTGGTATAAAGTTCAATTCAGATGAGGCTGTAAATCAGCACCTTGTAGAGTTTTTCGCCACGAAAGGCAGGCCCTTCTATGAACGAGACATTCTGCATCTCACTGAAAGGTGGCAAAAGGTTATCGAAAAAAACGGGCATTATATCATTGATTGATCTTTTTTCTTTCTATCAATAAATGACCTTTGCGAAATATGGCTAAAATACGTCATGACTTTTCCGACAACCCAATAGTATCCGAATGGTGCCTAAGGGCTACGATAGGTCAAAACTGTCTCTGCCAGAATTTTACCGTAAAAAGAATGTACTGAAATTACCTGGTAGGAGGACACAAAGTTTTCTCTAACTATGAGAAAGCTGTTCTCTGACACGCATTTGCCAACATCGGAAAATTCTATTTATTGAAAGCACATCTCGTGACGTCACTGAGCCCACATAACTTTTCAATTACAGTCAAAAACTGTCTCTTATCAGTATTAAATGCTTCAGCATAGATTACTCCTTTGAGAAAGGAAAGGAACCGGGCAATTTAATCAGAACGGTGCCATCTTTTCCATAAATTACAAATGATGACTGTATTCCTAATTGCCATTAATGTCACCATTTAGAGGGATTCCTGCAATTTATTTATCTTAAACCGTAATCTTCCATCACCTCTGCAGACACTGGATGAATTTATAACTGGAATAACTAAATAGAGCAATCATGAAGTATTTTTTTCCAAGTTCTGCAACCTATTATAGTGATGAAATTTATCTGCGACGCGAGGAGACACGGCCATAATACTTTGTAGCCTCTAAGGTTATTTTTTACTGAAAAGCGTGCGTTGTTCCAAAAGATAAATTTTCAATCAAATTTGAATAATATATATTCTACACCATGACACCAAACAAAATAAAAAAAAAATGTGTAAATGTTACTAAATATACACTGGTGTGCAAAAATTAAGGACGAAGAGGAGAAATTAGCGTAACAGCGGAACGAGCAGGCAGAACGGACCGAAAGACCACTCAGGAGATAGACTAGGGTCCGGTACGGTAGGGCATGCGCATATATGCAAGCATGACGTAGGGGGGGGGGGGGGCGGAAGGGTATAAAGCACACGGGCGGTGTACGCTGAGCAATTCAAAGGGCCGCTGGTGGCCTAGTGGGCAACGTTCGTGACTGCCACGGAAAGGGCCTCAGGTTCGATCCCAGGCAGGCACAAACGCTCGATCCACTGAATATCCGTCGTGCGTCGGATGGGCACGTTAAGCCGTTGGGCTCCAGGTACTGGCTGCTCGGTAATAAATAAGGGTGTCTTCCTTCCCCTTTCTACTTCGCTTTCATGTGACTTTCCTATCGGGCACTCTTGCCCAAATCTCCTAGCTTCCTATTTCTAAGGGTTGTTTAAGACCTGGGGTCAGACACTGCCTTCCTAAAATCCTCTACATATAAAGAAGAAGAAGCTTAGCAATTCTGTGAAAGCTATTGCACGGTGTACATCGGTTTGAACGACGTCGAGTTGCTGCCACCGTGTGATATGGTGAACAGGCAATCCAGTAGACGACATCTGGATGACTTTACCCGAGGTCGCGTCATTGGGAAGTTGGACGAAGGTCGAAGTCTGACTACTGTGGCAGAGGAGTTCGGGATCGCTCACAGCATCGTTTCACAAGCTTGGAGAGCCTTTCAAACGACAGGAACAGCTGCCTAAGAGTTTAGCAGTGATCGTCCAAGAGCAACCACGGCGGCGGACGACCGGTATATTGTCCTACAGGCGAGAAGAGACAGACGGCAGACAGCGGAAGAAATCGCAAGCACATGCAACAGACACCTGGACGTCCGTTATCGCGTTTTACCGTGGCCAGGAGGCAGCACAAAGGTGGTCTATTTGCACGACGACCAGTACGGTGTGTGCCATTAACGCCTGCTCATCGGAGACGGCGGTTTCTGTGGTGCCAGGAACACAAGAACTGGACACGTGAGCAATGGGGTCAAGTTCTGTTTACGGATGAGAGCCGATTTAGTCTGACGAGCTTTTCTGAACGTATATACACATCTGGAGAGAGCAGGGAACACGCAATCACACTTCTAACATCATCGAAAGGGACCGGTTTGGAGGTGGCGGAGTTCTCGTTTGGGGCGGTATCATGCTTGGTAGCCGTACTGACCTCCACATCTTCCAAGGAGGTTCAGTCACTGGTGTCCGCTATTGTACCGAGGTTCTCCTGCCTCACGTGCGTCTGTTTAGAGCTGCTGTGGGTCCTGAGTTCCTCTTCATGGACGACAACGCTACACCTGATCGTACAGTGGCTGTCGCAGAGCTGTTGGAGAGTGAAGATGTTCAACGCATGGATTGGCCCGCAAGGTCCCCGGACCTAAATCCAATCGAACACGTGTGGGACCTTCTCGGGAGACGCTTGGCAGCACGTCACCAGCCGCCAGCAACGATTCCGCAGATGCGATTGGCGCTACATTAAGAGGAATGGGCAGCGATGCCTCAACAGCTCCTTGACAACCTCGTCCTCAGCATGGACAGACATTGTAAATCCTGCAACGCAGTCAGGGGTGATCATATCCCCTACTAAAGACTGGATTTTTCTTGGCAGCCGCCTGTCACATGGACGTTTCTATCTTCTGTCCAGTTGTGCTCGAAGCTGCCTTTTCAATAAAGTGCCTTTGTATCCTTGGATTCCTTGTTTGGTCGGTTTTGCTCACTTGTCCCATATTCTTACATCTTGGGGATCTTATGGTATGATTTGAGTCGATGTGAAGCACTTCTGCACGATGTTACATTCGAAAAACCGTCTCGTCCTTAATTTTTGCACGCCAGTGTATATTATTTTTTAGTAATTTTCATGTATTTCTTTTTTTCAAAGATAATACAGGTTAAAATAAAAAAAGTTACATAACATTAAAATTCATGGCCCTAAGAAATGGCGGCTGCCTACAGCAGCCATGCTGGGTTGTTCAAGTAGCAACGAGATTAAATTGAAAATCTAAGAAATTTTAGGCTCATTTATAATCGTACGTATAAAATTCACTCATCTTAGTAAGCAAACGCTTATTTGTGGTTTCTTATTTTCTGTCAACTGCTGGACGAAAGCCTCCACAATGATTGTTCACTGCCGGCAGTCTCTTGCACTTCTTCTTTGGGCTTTTCATTCTTTCTTCAACCCATCCTCCCACCATCCCTTGTGTGTGTGTGTGTGTGTGTGTGTGTGCGTGCGTTCTCTCTAGGACACCATTCAGTAATCATCACCGTCCACGAACCGCATCCAGTCTTGCAACATGTCTGGCCATTCACCACGTCGAAAAAAAAATCTAACTTCAGTATTTTGACATATTTTGCGTACAGTCATTAATTCCATTTATTTCAGAGAAGTCAGTTTTGGGTTTTTTCGTATTTATATAAAAATTCTGCAAAATTGATCATTTTGAAAAATTTTATATGTGTTCTTTTTGCAAATATAAGATTTTGCAAAGAGAACACATACAATGATGAGCCATTACATTATGACAACCTACCTAATAAGCCGTAGCTCGCAAAACAGCGGCCACTCGGCTAGGCATACTGTAGGTTCGATGAGATGGCGATGGGTATACTGGAGTATCTGGTACCATAATTTCAACAGCAGGTCCTCCTGTTCCCGTACATTTCAGGGTGGTGGTGATTTAGTGCGAACCCGCATTTCCAAGTCGAACCACAAATGTTCTTTTTTTTTTTTTTTTTTTTTTTTTCAGGTTTAGCGACCACCGTGAGCAACTCAATGGGCTATAAGCAGTCGCCCGTCCCTAATTTTGGGTCTCTGGTTCCAGCGAAGGGAGAGAGCCAGTGCCGTAAGACAAACACAACATCCATGCCTCACCGGGATCCGAACCCGGACCCCGTTCGGACGAATGATCAGAAGCCAGCGCTTAGACCACAGCGCCACCGGGGCGGCCCACAAATGTTCGATTGGGTACATGTCAGGTGAATTTGGAGGCCAGGGTATTAACAGAAAATCACCAGCATGTTCCTCGAAGCACTCCTTGACGATTCTGGCAGTGTGGCATGACACATTATCCTGCTGGCAATGGCCATCACCAGCAGGGAACACAGTTGCCGTAAATGGGTGAACTTGGTCCGCAACGATGTTCAGATACCTTACAGCTGTCAGGGATTGCGCTATTGAGATAATGGGGGCCTAAAGTGTCCCAAGAAAACATCGCCCACAGCAAAACACCGCCGCTGCCAGCCTGTTTCCGCCCAACAGTGCACCCACGCGCCATAGCCTCCGTTGGTAATCCGCGTATCCGCGCTCTGCCGTCTACGTGATGCACCAGGAATCTTGATTCGTCAGACCAGGTCACTTTCTTGCAATCATCCGCGGTCCAGTCTCGATGATCTTGGGCCTATTTCATGCGTTGTTGGCGATGACGTGCAGTGAGCAGGCGGACCCAACTGAGTCTTCGGCTACGCAGGCCCATGCGCAGAATGCTGCGGTAAACTGTGTGCTGTGACACATTGCCCTGATCGCCGCAATTGTAGTTGCGGGTGATTTGTCGCACTGTGGCCCTGTGGTCGTTGTGATTAATGCGCTATACAGTCTCCGCTCCCCGGTGACAGCAAAGAGCTGCGGACGACACACGGCTGGACAACGGTTCGTCGTTTGGCCATATGTGCACCACTTTTGATACGTACTCACTACAGTGGCACGCGAACAGTCCACAAGTCGCGCCGTTTCCGAGATCGTAGTTCCCAGACACCGTGACATAACAATTTGTCCTTTATCATACTCTGATAAATCGGCAGCTTTTCCCATTCTGACACCGAACACTCTACTAACAGAAAGTCGATCCTCGGGTTGTATATATACTGCGCTGTGAACTTCACTTGTGCCACCGTTCGGTCACCAGAAGCGCTCATTGCTCCAGGCTGGGGTGGTCATAATGCAATGGCTTATCCGTGAAGGCCATGGTTCCAAACAAAAACAAAAATCGATATATAGAAAGTTTTTTCGATATATAGAAACAGTTTTTCTATGTAATGATCACGGGGATTCACAAAACTTCGATACATAGGGAATTTCGATATACGGAAGTTCTATATATGGAGGTCCGACTTTATATTCTATGTGGGTTTTTTTCTCTCTCTTTCGGTGACCTTTCTTTTTTTATTTTGTTTTAGTTCTTGAAAAAGTTGGATCCCATCGGAAATTATTAGCTTCTGCCGCCCGTGGTCTGAAGTCAGAGCCTCAGACAACTTGCTCATCGAGGAGGCTCTCTCTTGTTCCCTTTATAGTGGTTTCTCTGGCTGTAGTATAGGAAGATCATTGACCAATATCATTGACCAATTAATTGAAATCAATAATGAAATGTAAAAGTAAGAAGATATATTTTCTACCGCTCTATAACCAGTCCAACGTACAAAATCGAAAAGGATATTTCGCTACAATTCCATCCCAAAATAGATTGATACTACGAGCATACAGTTTTAAATTATTCCAAAGCGTTTCAACACCACTAACGTATATTGTCCCACATTATGCAGAATTCTCAAGTGTCTCAAAAGAAAAATTAATCACTAAACATTTATTATTTTTTACCAATCGTCCGTCAGCAATATCGGAGGTGAAAATGTATGAACTGTAGCAAAATATCCATTCCATTTTTGTTTATAAAAAAGTTAAATGCAGCCAATAATTATGTGCACTGCAGCGAAAACTGTTTTTGAATTTTGATTAATGTGAAAATTCTTTCATAGACTGCTAAAAATTTGAAAATAATCCTTTATCATATGTACTCAGTATTATCTACGAATTTAGTTTCGAGAAAGGTCCTCAGGCTACGAATTCTAGTTTCAAATTATTTCTTTTTTCACATCAACCTTTATGGTACTGCGAACTAAACGCCCAGGTGCTAAGTTTTTCAGTCGCCCCGGTGACGCAGTGGTATAAGCATTGGCCACTGGTTTCTGATCATTCGTCCGAGATGGATTTGGGTTCGAATCCCGGTGAGGTATGGATTTTGTGTTTGTCTTGCGACGCTGGTTCTCTTCTTTCCCTGAAACCAGTGGACCTAAATTAGGATGGGCGACTGCTCATTTAGACTGCCCATTGAGTTACTCATAAACCTCCAAATGAAAAAAAGTTTTTGAATAATAAAACCAAGACCGTTTCGTTTGGTTTTATTATTCAAAAACTAAAGAACGTTCCGCAAATATTTGCTCAGAATGCTGCATGTACTGAATCTGAAATATGCAAATTTTTAAGTTTCCAGGAAATGCCTTTTGTTCAAAATTAATAACTTCTGTGAAACAGAACTCCAAAATACTAATGTACGCAACGCATTTCCAACTATCTCTTAGCATTTAAACGGAGTTTTATGTCTCAAAGTTTTTTAATTTTGGAGAAAACAGTGACGGCTATATAAAATCCATTACTTCATATACACGCAGCCATTGTCGCAAGAGGTGCACGGTAATTAATGCTTCGATTTAAAACGTCCTCGTCGTACGACGCATCCTGGTAATAGGAAATCCATCGGATCGAAAGGGCAGGTGGACATGTGCAAAACCGAATAATTTTATGTATCAAAAATACATTTGGAACATCTTATCGGCTGACAAAAGCAATTTCATATATATGGGCAAACAATTATACGGTTACTGACCGTGCGCTTATAATAAGAAAGGGGTTCGTGGAATTAAGTAATAAAAGGCGGATAATTGTTCTTCAGTGCGGGCAGATAAGGAATAAATTGGGGTCACATCGACCTTAATGGTACTAAGAACTAAATGCCAAGATACGATGATGAAGCAGAAGCAAGGATTGTAAACAAAATTTGGATGCCACTGAAATAGCTACTACACTTTTGAAAATAATAATAGGAATAGTTATAATAATAATAATAATAGTTATAATAATTTCTTGAAAGAACGTTTCGCAATATTTAGTCACTCGGAGAAATCGTACCTTTAAACTGTACGATTCGATGCTAAAACAAGAAAGATATTCTGTTGTAATTAGCCCGTCTTTTGAATCGGTTTCGACACGAAACAAATGCTTCAAAGCAGATTTTTTGAAAACCTAAAATTCAGCTAAAAGAAGAATACACTTAACAACATTAAGAGAAAATTCGCATGGTTTAAAATATGCAATGTGACCAGGGTTATTCATAGGAGGTACTTCCAATTCATAATCAAAGCCCTTAATCCTCCAGTTTCTGATGAGGAGTGCCTTCGTTCTCTTCAGTCTCAAAGGGTTCCTTGTGAAAAGGCCTACCGTATGAAACATCCTGTAGGTCACAACTCCACAAGATTTTTCATGTTGCATGTAAAATCGCCTGAGGTGCCTCAAATTTCTGAATAGCTCGGTTTTTCTGTGGCTATACAAGAATTTGTTATGGCGGTCTGGAATAAGCGACTTCAAAGAAGATCTCGTAAAAGAGTCCCTTTTTTACGCTTTCCAACCGTAGTTTGAAGAAGCGTATATGCATGCTCCAGCTTTGTCCGTCCGTCCGCATGATAACTCGTGCAAAAATGGTTCGATTTCGATGAAATTTTAGCATGTGGTAGGGGACAACCTGGGGACGAACCCTATTGAAAACGGACGAAATGGTGTCAAAGATCAGGACATAGGAGCAGGATCCATTCCATTGCCCTTATGCGTCATAACTTACGTATAAAAATGCTTCGACTGCGACAAAACTTAACATGTTGTTCCGGAGATATACTGAACCAATTCTGTTTAATATCATCAAAATGGGGTCAAAGGCCAGGACACAGGAGCGAGATTTATTCCACAGCCTCTTAACTTGATTTAAAATGTTTCTATTGAAACAAAACTTTAATATGTTGTTCCGGAGGTATACTGAACCAATTCTGTTTAATATCGTCGAAATCGGGTCAAAGGTCAGGACACAGGAGCAAGATTTATTTCACAGCCACTGAAATAGCTATCCTCATAACTTGATTTAAAATGCTTCAATTGCGACAAAACTTTAGTATGTTGTTCCGGAGATATACTGAACCAATTCTGTTTAATATAATTGAAATCGGGTCAAAGGTCAGGACACAGGAGTGATATTTATTCCACGGCCATTATCCTCATAACTTGAATAACAACTTGAGTAATGATTTCTGGTATGTTGGAAAGCGTATCATATAAACAATGCATTGCATGATTTTACTAACTTGTTATTCTTCTGATGAAGAATGGGATAGAGGAACTATTTGCAAACTCAAAAAAATTTGGGTTCTTCAAGAAGACACTGATTTCCTCTTCAGCCTGCAGTTTTCGTGCCGGGGGTGGGGTGACCCTCCCCATTCAATTTTTTTAAATCTTTCATTTTTTGGCAATACCCCAATTTAAAATTAATTAGGCGACTTTTTCTTTACTTTTGTTTAAGGCTTTCCCACTTATTTACACTCTGTAT
This sequence comes from Macrothele yani, assembly GCA_039090855.1. NCBI lineage: Eukaryota > Metazoa > Arthropoda > Arachnida > Araneae > Macrothelidae > Macrothele > Macrothele yani. Next base: position 157,222,363 of record CM077011.1, read on the forward strand.
TTGAGACATTCTGGGCTCATTCTTAAATTCTCAAACTCCTGTGCAAAGAATCTTGTATTAGCGCAGTCTTGACCTGCTATAGTAACATTTATCTCTCTATTCTAAAAAAAAAGTAACTGCCGCTGTTTTAGAAATTTCGCAAAACTCCTGCTTTCCCAGCTCGCTGCGCAAAACGTATTGAACACAAAAATATGAAATTTACATCGTTTGTAGAGAATTGTTTGGAGAATACGCTGAAATAAACCTTTTCTCGATTCTGGTGATACTTCAAGAGTTATTGTATTTCAAAGTTAAGGTAAGCAAAAAAAGTGCTATCAGGTCGCGTTCCGGACACACCAACACCAACAGAACCACGAAACTTTGTATAGGCATGTAGTGCCATGACCGAAGTTTTGCACCTCGTCGCCCTTTTTTGGAATTTCGATTTAGTTTACGAAAAATTAAATTTCTAAATTTCACAAAATTCTTTATTTCCCGATGAGATCCATTAAAAAAAACGGATATATGGCAAACTATAAATCATAACGCATTGCAATTTTTACAGCATAAATTTACAACTATCATCCCTTTTTTACAAAGTTAAAAAAAAAAAGTCATTTTCTGATTTTTAAGCATATTTTAAAGACGCAAAGAAAAGAAACGAACGGCTTGTCTGTCTTCACGATAACCTCAGAGGAACGTTGTGGTCCCGTGACCTGCTGCCATCCATGGTGACGAAGCTATTTTTAGCACTCTCTTCGCACTGGGTGTCATTAAGCATTGCATCATATCAAACTGGTAATAACGCAATGCTTAATGACGTAGGGACGCTTTTATTAAAGTTCGGCGTTTTCTGCCTGCATACGTAAATACGTATGTAAATATCGGCTTTGGCCTCGTATATGAAAAGCAAAGAGGGAAAATGCTAGTGTGTTCGTACGCGAATTGTTCGTCCACTTCTAACTGACCTAGAGATCTGAAAATTGACATGCTGATATGTCTTAAGGCCCGTATACCTAGAAAAGCACGACCCCCCCCAATGGTCTGCTTGAACTTTTCGCGAATTGTTAGACCACTTCTAAAATAACCTAGAGATCTAAAAATTGGCATGCTGGTAGGTCTTAAAGTCCGAAATGTTTTTTGGACCGCTTTTGTCTTCCTTGGTGGTAAATTTAGTTTTCTAAAACATAACCATAAGTATGCAATCCAACATTTGTTTGTCTACTGATGTCATCAAAGTATAGGTCGCGCCATCTTTTTTTCTGGACAAGAAATGCGTTCCCAGGATGAAAATTTGAACATCGATTAAAATAGCTTCATTTTATAGCTTGGAATACTTAATATTTTCTAAAACATAACCATAATTATGCAATCCAACATTTGTTTGTCTACTGATGTCATCAAAGTACAGGTCGCGCCATCTTTTTTCTGGTTCCAACATCACCAAAGGAGAAGTTATTGATTTTTAATATAATTATGGTTATGTTTTAGAAAATATTAAGTATTCCAAGTTATAATATGAAGTTATTTTAATCGATGTTCAAATTTTCATCCTTAGGAACACACTAATTGTGAAGGAAATGTGCACAAAAGTTTTTTTATCGGAAGTATAGGAAGCAAAATTACTTGACGTCCACCTTAGCGGTTTAGCCTTACGGTTTACGGAAATTCTTTTTGGACCGCTTTTGTTTTCCTTAGTGGTAAATTTAGCAAGTGCTATAAGTTCAAACGACAAAAGTCCGACCTTCCCAAAATTAACGACAGTAAAAAAACTCTGAAACTTCGGAAAAACAAGCCTTATTTGCTTAGACATGCAATAAAAATTGAAATTTATATGAATTTTCCACGTTTTTTTTCATGTGATATACTTGGAGATCGGATTGAAGGGCCTGAGCCGAGACTCTGGAAACGAGCGTAGCGAGCCTACAGGCGCGGCCCCTAGTTCATTTATGTAATAACTAGTTCATAGCCCGTGCCATACACGGGGAAAAGCTGTGCCTGAAATTTTTATAACGTAAATGGTAAAATACATATACAAAGATAGGTCACCAACAACAAAAGTTTCGTAATTCTTTCAGCTTTATCTTCTTCCATCTTGTACTACAAAAAAAAAAAAAAAAAAATCCACGGAGCCAATTATTTTTAAATTTCCATCACAGTGAATCAAAACTATGCTTGCAGTTACTTTCTTACAATTTTACTTGTCCCTTTTTATGAAATAAGTTAACGCTGATTTCTTTTTTACGTTTTCCAATCGTAGGTTGAAGAAGCGTATATGCTCCAACTTTGTCCGTCTGTCTGTCTGTCCGCACGATAACTCCCGTAAAAATGGTTCGATTTCGATGAAATTTTAGTTTGTAGTAGGGGACAACCTGGGGACGAACCCTATTGAAAATGGACGAAATGGGGTCAAAGGTCAGGACATAGGAGCGGGATCTATTCCATCGCCTTTATGCGTCATATCTTACTTAAAATGCTTCGATTGCGACAAAACTTTGTTATGTTGTTCCGGAGGTATACTGAACCGGTTCTATTGAATATAATCGAATTCCACAGCCATTATCCTCATAACTTGACTAAAAATGCTTCTATTGCGACAAAACTTTATCATGTTGTTCCGGAGGTATACTGAACCATTTCTGTTTAATATAATCGAAATGGGGTCAAAGGTCAAGGCACAGGAGCAAGATTTATTCTACAGCCAATAACCTCATAACTTGAGTAATGATTTCTGGTATGTTGGAAAGCGTATCATAATCAATGCATTGCATGATTTTACTAACTTGTTATGGAATAAAATAACGCTGATTTCTTTTTATGAAATTACTCTGCAATTTTATTCCTATTTATGAAATGAATCTGCAATTTTATTCGTTTTTATGAAATTACTGTGCAATGCAAAGAAAATGAAATAAAACACGACATAACACCTACGTAACAGAACAAACGTCACAGACAGTTGTTCGAGCACATACGTGTTGCCACAGATGAAGTCATTTGTCTTGCTAGCTATATTTTATTTTCCGGTATTTCTCCTTGATTTTAACGTATCGTGCAATACCGGTCGTAGCCTACGGGGATCAACGCTCGTGAAAGAAGCCTGCTACTTCGGCCTTCAAAACCAGGAATCATTTACGCCGGAAAGCTCACCAGATGGCGCTCTTACCGACGACAACCACAACGATTAGCCGCTGTTTGTGGCTGGTGGGTGTGCTGTCAAACAGAATTAAATCGCATAAATTTTCTCCATAATCGCCAGAATTGTTTTTTTCTTGCGAAAGCGAGCAATGAATAATATTACATGACTAATAAATAACATTGATGGTATAATTTATCAGTCCTCTCCCGTAATCTAACACTCCGATATAATCAACGAACTTACACATTCGAGACACATTAAATACATCGATGACCTGCTATATAGAATTTTAATATATGTATATTTTTAAGTAATTCGTTGCTCCCAAATCATTTTGAAAGGTGATATTACCTAACAACCTACGTTCTTCTTTATTTGAGCGTTCTCCACCCTTAAAAGGATCGTTATGCTCACGCTTTGCTGCCAGCACGTTAACTCGTATAAAAATATTTATTTAAGCGGAGCATACTGCTCTGCCATAATTGTCCAATTTTCAGTTAAATTAAATCAAGGGAACTGTCCACAATTTGGTTAAAAATTTTACATTATAAAATGAGGCAGAAGGGAAATTTCTCATATTAGAATGCATGTTGTACACAAATGAATATAATGGTATGTGTCAGTCAGTTATACCCAAGGAGGTTAGCACTTTGCTTGTAGCCTACTACCCCGAGCGTCAGATATTAAAGTGTGGGAAAGCTGGTGGTTTCTAAGGCTATTGCAATGCATGTTGTTTTCGCTGAATCGCATTTATTCGTAGCAAATATTTCTAATTGTTCATCGTAACTTGCCGCCGATATGTGAGAAAACGCTGCTGAATTTATAAAATCCATAATTATTTTGAGGCAACTATACCCATTTCTATTTCAAACTCAAATTCATGAAATATTCGTGCAAGTTCAAAACAAATATAACGTTAAAATTAAAAACTTCACTCTTTTATGAAGTATAAATTCATTCCAGTTTGATATTAACACGATTACTGCTACCAAAAACAATGCACACAGCTGAAACTGCATGAGTATCATGTAAACAAATAAAAATTTCCATAGTTACCTGCTCTAAATTTGCTTGTGAGAATATACAAAACGCACACAGCAATACCTCATTTCTTTTATATAAAAATAATTGGAAAAAATTATTTTTCGATCAGATACAACTGAATAAGAAAAACATTTTATACTTATTTTCTGTCGAAAATAATACACAATTTCGTAACCGTAACCTAATTTCGCAGTTTCGTAATCTAAGGTAATATGCCAAAAGCACTAATGGTAAGGCAATGTTGTCCTCGGTAAAAGCGGCCACTGGTGGCGTTGGAGAGAATCAAAAGTGCTTCCGTTTTTTTTTCGGGAAATTAGGCCCAAAATAACAGGCTTCTTTAACGATCCTCGTAGGTTACGCATTGGTGAGCTTAGTTCCGATTTCGACCACCGGATGAAAGCAGATGGCGCTGCAAGTACTGATCACGCCAGAGCGTTAACGTCAGAGCTCGTGTGATAGTGGTGAGCTCAGTTCCAATTTCGGCCACTGGATAAAAGTAGATGGCGCTGCAAGTACTGAATGACATCCGAAGCGTTGAAGTCAAAGCGTTAGGGACAGACTCTTATATAGGTTTTATAGGGCGCGATTTTATTATTTCAATTATTTACTAAACCAATTATTTATTTTAAAGGAATTTTTTTAAAGACCAGCCCGATTGATTGATTGGTTATTCATAGTGAATAAAACATGTTTAGAAAAAAAAAAAAAACATTAACGTATTTCTACGATCGAAAAAACATCCACGAATGGAAATAGCCACTTACCCCCATTTGGAGCTGAAAAGCGTGTTACGAAAGATAAAAAATTGTGCACAAAAAGTTTCATATAGCAGAAGATATCAGAGGCAAAAGGGATTTTCAAATTCAACAATTAGAAGAAGAGATATAGAGTACAACGTGATATTAATTAACGCGTCCAAACAGAAAAGTTGTGCATTACTTAAAGAAGAAAATGGATGACTTTTCATAATGAACATAGAAATATACGCTGACGTCCCCTGGCGGCAGAATTTTTGATAATGAAAAAGTAGAAAATTTGCAAAAATTATTCCTCAAGACAAAAGCTATGCTAAAGAAAAATAATTTTTCAAATACGTCTTATCGAAGTAGAGATAGCGAGAAAAATTTTTTTGACATTTATGTACCTAAACTGCATTATTAAAACAGAATATTCCCAAAATTCACTGTAGCGAATGAAATGCATTAAAAAAGAAATTCTTTAAACTCATAAGCGGAGATAAGTTGCAAATAGAAGTATACCCTAACACCACCTAGTGCGAAAATTGTGAATGACAAATAACCCGCGTGTACATGAAGGTGAATGGTATCAGGTGTTGAAAGAATTTTTTAAATCAGATTTCTATAGCAAATATATTGAGAAAAAGAAATTAAACATTTGCGCTCGCTAACGGGAAAATTGTGTATTATTTTCGACAGAAAATAAGTATAAAATGTTTTCTTATTCAGTTGTATCTGATCGAAAAATAATTTTTCCATTTTTTTCATTGGGGATTTAACGACCACCGTGAGCAACTCAACAGGTTATAAGCTGTCGCCCATCTCTAATTTAGGGCCACTGGTTCCAGGTTAGGGAGAGAGCCAGTGCCGTAAGACAAACACAACATTCATGCCTCAACGGGATTCGAACCAGAACCCATCTCGGACGAATGATAAGAGGCCAGCGCTTAGACCACTGCGCCACCGGAGTAACAATGGGGCTTTTAGAAGTGTTGACATTGCTGCAAATATGTTATAAATGGAAAAGTAATTTATGCCTTCAAGCGGCAAACCTGTTCGTCAAGAAAATTTTTTTAATTATATACAAAACATTTTCCATGATATTCGCTGTCCGACAAAGAAGGAATTTTTTTCAAATTGGGCTGTTAGAAGCAGAGATCTGAAGAAAAATAAAATATACATTTACGCATCCTGGCGGAAAAATTGTGAATTATTTTAAGCAGCAATAGGTTTTTCGCGATGAGCGGTATTTGAACGCACAGGAATTTTTTAAATCGAGTTTTGAAAAACGCAGATATTGCGGCAAATACATCGAAAACATAAATATACACGTACGCCCCAAGCAGTTCTTGGCAAAGCAGTTCTTCACCCAATTAAATTTATGTGCAAAACGTTACACATCAGCAAATCTATCCGAGGCAAAAATTATTTTTCGGATCGGACTTTTAGAGGCGGAGATAAGGGATTTATAATTTAATTTATTTATTTTTACGCCCACTAGCGGAAAAAGTGTGCATTACTTGGAAAAGAAACGCTACCCAAAACAGACTTCCAATAAATGGCATCGAAGAGAAAAAAATATATTTTTCAATCTGGTATTTAGAAGCAAAGATATTGAATAAAATGTATTTTGAATTCAATGGCATCTGCATTTACGCCTTCTAGCCGCAAGGTTATGCGTCGGAAAAGGACCAGAAAGCAAGTATAATCGTTTTCATGTTTCGGGCTTCCCAATGCGATAATAATTAATTTTTCAGATCGGACTGATAGTCGCAGACATACGATATCCACAGACGGACGGATGGACAGACAGACGGACAAAGTGATACTATGAGCACGCACTTCTTTTTACAAAAGATGTGCTGAAATAACTGGGAAAAATACTAAAAAGAACTAGATAAAACTTCTCAAATTTGTCCCACACAAAAAAAAAAAAAAAAAAAAAAATTGCCGTCCCGGTGGCGCAGTGGTCTAAGCGATGGCCTCTGATCATTCGTCCGAACGGGGTCCGGGTTCAAATCCCGTGAGGCATGGATGTTGTGTTTGTCTTACGGCAATGGCTCTTTCCCTTCCCTGGAACCAGTGACCCTAAATTAGGGACGGGCGACTGCTTATAGCCCATTGAGTTGCTCACGGTGGTCGTTAAACCTCCAACCAAAAAAAAAAAAAAAAAAGAAAAAAATTTGTTCCAGTGCACATGATTTTTGACCCCGTGCTTTTTCTAATACATCAGGTTTAACTAAATCACTACTTTCTACCTATTAGCACGTCCTTTATAAAAAAAAAAAAAAAAAAAAAAAAGTACGTGCTTATACTGTATAACCAATTTGTCGGTCCATCTGTCTGCAACTATTCTTCCGATTTGAAAACTTCTTTTTGCATTGGGAATCCTCGAATGCACTGTAAAAAATTGCCGTCAATAGTCAGTGTTTCAGCCGGGTTAGGACGGTTTACAGATCGTAAGCACGCCACCCGACGGTCAACCACAAAATTTCGGTAGATAAACTACATTTTCACGGTGTTTAAACTGTTACTGTATTTTAACCTTGACAATCTGGCAAAGCTCTTCCTAAAGTGGTTATACGCTGAAGAGCAATTGAATTAGAGATACCTGTCTAGTAACGTGTTGCACCACCTTTCGCCCTGATGGCGGTGGCAATTCATTTGTCTCGGCATGAACTCGACAAGACACCGGAAGCGTTGGGAAGCCATACGGATCCACGACCCCTGCGTTGGGAAGCCATACCGATCCACGCTCCCACAGTTCACGAAGATTTGATGGGTGGGTGTCAGAGCGTCGAACATCTCTCTTGACTGCATCTCAGATGTGCTCGATAAGATTGAGGTCAGGTGACCTAGCTGGCCAAGGAAGCGAGGTCACATTGGTGGAGTGTTCATCCAACCATTCGGATACAATTCGGGAGCGATGGAACGGCGCATTGTCTTGTTGCAGGATGAGGTCCCCAGTGAAATGTTGAAGACGCACAAACGGAAGCAAATGGTCGTCCAGGATATCCCGGTAACGTTGACCTGTGAGGGACGATGTCACACGTACTAGGGGTCCCATTTTAGTCCACGTAAACAGTCCCCAGACGAGAATGCCACCCCCACCAGCTTGAAGAGTACCCTGCTGGCAAGGATCCATCGCTTCATGTGGTTTGCGCCGTACTCGTATCCTGCCATCCGCATGTACCAACGTGAATCTCGACTCATCAGTCCAAGCAACATTTTCCCACATGTCTCGGGTCCAGTGGCGATGTTCCCGCGCCCATGCTAATCTTTGCACCCTGTGATGTGCGTTCAGCAGCGGTACCCTCGTGGGACGATGGCTTCTGCACCCCATAGCAAGGAGATGGCTCTGGATGGTGTGGCTACTTAGACGTTTTTGTGCACCAGCGTTAAATTGCCGAGTGATTTCTTGCACTGTGGCCCGTCTATCCGCTGTTACAATGCGAGCTAGCCAACGACGATCCCGGTCATCCACACGCTGTTGTCCACGGCAGTTGGCCCTTGCATGGATGGTTTTACCGGATTCGATGTACTCACGGTGCACCCGTGACACAGTGGCTCGTGAAAATCCCAGTGCCTGCACGACTTCTGAGATGGTGTGACCCATTCGTCGGGCCCCGACAATTTGCCCACGATCAAATGCGCTTAGATCCTTCGTCTTACCCATACTGCTTCCGACTCTTACCGATTCCCGTCGCATCGCTGCATACGTCATGTCGTTTCCTTTTACAGGGCCGCCCACAGCGCCACATTTGCATAACGCTAGCTGTCTCTAATTCAATTGCTCTTCAGTGTATACCTGTTTTTTCATGTAAAATCAGTTTACTGGCTACACCTCTATGGGCAACACCTTTTTATTTCCGGTTAGTAGACATATTATTTATTCCCGGGTATTTAGACATGCTAATGAACATTACATGTATTATTATTTATTTGTCATTAGACATGTTAATAAACATAATGGTCATTAGACGTTTTTATTTCCCGGTCATTAGCCATGTTAATGAACATTACGGTATGGTACTGTTAAATTACGGTTTATTGACTGGCCGCTCATGCCGATGTATCTACTGTAATTTGACCCTGCAATTTTTTACAGTTTATGAGCAAGGGCGTCGCTAGACTTCGGAAACAGGATGGGCGACGGGTAGATGACCATTAATTTTGCTGGGGCAAGTCTGATAGGAATTTTATTTACAAAACACTGAAAAAGAGAATTTGTTTTCGTTTTTCTACAGGCTGCAAAGACATTCGCAATATCCCCCACCCCCTCCTACAGACTCATTAATTTTGGAACTGTCTTGAAATTTTTGCACTTTTTGTCTTGAAATTCATAAATTTTTTATAAAATTAGTAAAACCTAAAGAGTTACATACCCATATAATAAACATGACACACTGCCACCAGCATCAGTAATACGCCCTGATTAAAAGGAAATTTCATGTCTAGAAGAAAGATCTTAAAGCAAATGTTTTCGTGAATTAGGCTTGAGGAGGAAATGTTAAGTTAGTATGATTTCAACCACACAGACCCTTTCATTCAAGCCAGCAACCTTGTCTTGCACTCATCACTTCCAAAGTAGTCGTCAGCTACGATCTGCTCCCTCATTGCCGTAGGGCGCTGGTACAGCTTAAGAGCGCTGGTACAGCTTTAGTCTCCACTTCCCGTGTTGGAATCCCCTGCTAGTAGCACAAACAAACAGCACAGTAATTACTAATAAGTTCACTGAATTCCTATTCATCCCCTTCATTTGCCCTGATCATACTGAAGGCCCCTCACGCACATAGACTTTTATCGAAGTTTTTTCACCTCAAAACCGCCGTATGCGCTTAAACCTGTGTGTGTATGTATGAGGGGGAGGGGGGGGGGGGCATGTTTAGGCGCCCTGAGGCAACGCGTGGATAGGGGTGAGGATGTTTTTCAGATTCGTGGCGGCGTTCGAATTTTCGACCTTGAGAGGGACGAAACCCGAGTTTTGAACGCCTGTGTGTGAGCAAATCCCTCCAAAGTGAAGTTTTTTTTTCTACACCATGCGGTACAGACAGAGATAAGTGCTAGCAAAGGACTTTTGTTTGAATTTATTTGTGAGATGAAGATGTAAGTGCCTATTTTTAGTTACATACGTTCCATTTCTTTAAAAAAAAATCCTTTTTTGAAAAATTTAGGTTGAATGATGGAAATAAAAATAAATAACACAAAATAACAACGAATAATATGTATTCGGTGTTATATATATGTAATTATTATGCTATTAAATATTTAAATTCATGGTTTTGAATATTTCAACTAATAATAAATTAATTAATACAATTAAGTAAATCTCGTAATTTATGGAATTAATTATGGTATTAACTATTATAATTTATATCTATATACATACCATCATTTTTGAGCATCGATACAACCCATACAAATTTGTGCTTGTTAAATTATCTTATAAAAGAATAAGTAGCTCAAAAAATGAGAGCGTGATTTAATTTGAAGCAGTAATTTCCTGTGAAAGTGTTTCCCCGGTATAGATTTCTGTTACGTTTGTAAACATATTCGAACATTTCTGTAATATCAAAAATAATAATAATAATTATTATAAAAATATATAAAGTAATGGATATCCAAAATATTGCTATTAATTTATTTAAGACATCATTTTCCAAATTTTCATACTAACATATTTCGGATTCAAAGAATCACCAACAATAACTTCCCTGACCACACCAACATTTCACAATTCTAAATTAGGCATTTACCACCATTTGGTCTTGCCAAGGTACTTTCCGTCTGTTATTAAACTAATCCAAATACATATTACGGCTTTGTTTAGCTGCGTCGGTTGAATTTTTAATTTGTTTTTGCAAGTCACAGAGGTACTGTGGCTGCGTTCTCCATTCTGCTTCTGTGAGTTCACAAGTTACTACGTTTTCGTGGTCAATCAGGCGAGGATGCATAATGCATACATGTACTTTTTGAGTTTCATCGTAGAAAGTTGGGCAGTATGCATGCGCCAAACACAATGTAGTTTAAGTTTTTCAGAGAAACATTTATCTGTGTGGAAAATCCTGAACGTTGAAGCCAAAATTCCAAACGCGTTTTCCGACACACTTCTCGCCCGCGACAACCTGTAGTTGAAAATTCGTTTATGTATACTTTTTTTTTTTTTATTTGCCAAAATTATTATTGCTAACGCTTTGCTCTTTTCTGAGGAAAGGAAAAACGACATTTTGTAGAGTTCTGCTGGAAACGAAGTTTGACTGAGACACTGGACCTTAATCATGTGACGTCAGAAGTTGACTTCTGCGGACCAACATGGCTGCTGATTCAATGTTTTCGCTATTTGATTATCCTTTACTGTTGGCTAATACACTCACTTCCAAAAGTTAAGCACGCAAGGGAGAAGTTAATTTCCGGAAGCCAATCGGAATTGGAGAGGCTGCAATTCGCCGCAGCGGTAGATGGAAGTATGCAAATGTGGTAGGCCGCCCCAGTGGCGCAGTGGTCTAAGCGATGGCCTCTGATCATTCGTCCGAACGGGGTCCGGGTTCGAATCCCGGTGAGGCATGGATGTTGTGTTTGTGATACGGCACTGGCTCTCTCCCTTCCCTGGAACCAGTGACCCTAAATTAGGGACGGGCGACTGCTTATAGCCCATTGAGTTGCTCACGGTGATCGTTAAACCTCCAATCAAAAAAAAAAAAAATGTGGTAGGTAACAGGGAATCACGGTGTCTTGCCGAGAAATATGCAAAACAGGCAGGCCGCCCGGTGGCGCAGTGGTCTAAACGATGGACTCTGATCATTCATCCGAACGGGGTCCGGGTTCGAATCCCGGTGAGGCATTGATGTTGTGTTTGTCTTACGGCACTGGCTCTCTCCGTTTCCTGGAGCCAGTGACCCTAAGTTAGGGACGGGCGACTGCCTATATATAGCCCATTGAGTTGCTCACGGTGGTCGTTAAACCTCCAACAACAACAAAAAAACAACAACGGGCAGTCGTATAAGAAGCCAGCACTCTGAAGGGGTACAGGAGTTGCATGCAAGTGCTGCTACAAGGTGTTGAGAACTGTCGGAGGATTTGTTTTGAAGACAGACTTGATTATATGGCTTCCAGAAGACGATTGGAAGATTCTGAGCGCTGGCGTGCCGTCGGACGCATTGAAGCAGGACAGTCAATCACAGATGTTGCTGGTTTCTTCGGCGTGAATCATTCCGTCATTTCACGTTTATGGAAACAATTTCTAACCAGCCAAACAGTTGTCCGCAAACCTGTTGCCGGTCGCCCAAGGGTTACGACCCCCGCGGAAGACTGATATATTGCTGTTGTAGCCAAGCGGAATCGAAGAGCGACATCCACACGTGTGACATCTATGGTTACGGCGGCCATTGGTAAGACGATATCTGCCACTACTGTGCGTCGAAGGCTACACATGAAGGGACTGCACGCCCGGGTACCACGGGTTTGTGTTCCTCTATCCGTCCAATCCAGAGGGGCACGAATAAAGTGGTGTCGCCAACATGTCAATTGGACTGTGTCTGATTGGTGCAACGTTATGTTCACGGATGAGTCCAGATTTGCCCTGCAACCCAATGACAAGCGTGTACGGGTGTGGAGGGAAGAAGGCACACGCAATCGACCCCAGAACATCCCCGAACAACATGCATTCCGAGGTGGAAGCATCATGATCTGGGCAGGAATTTTGTTGAGATATCGCACCGACCTCCGCAACTACAGACGGGTTCTGTGACGGCTGTACGGTATCGGGATGAAGTCTTAGACCCCACTGTGCGATTGTACGCTGCAGCAGTTGGTCCTGCCTTCGTTTTAATGGACGATAATGCGCGTCCCCATAGAGCTGCCATCGTCGACGACTACCTGGAGAGTGAGGGGATTGCGCGTATGGAGTGGCCGGCGTACTCGCCCGACCTTAATTCCATTGAAAATCTTTGGGATGCCCTCGGCCGTGCTGTGTGTCCACGTCTCCCGCCCCCAACCACTCTCACAGCTTTGGAAACTGCTCTACAGGCGGAATGGCGATTACTGGACTCTGCAGCGGTTGGTCACCTCATAAAAAGCATGGTCAGACGTTGTAAACTTTGTATGCAGATGAGGGGTGCTCACATACCCTATTAATGTCGGGTTTTGTTGTGACTTTATTACTCACTTTGTAAATGACTCCAATTTGACGTCATCTTATAATTTCTGAAAATTCAATCTTATTTTCATCTCTGTCTGTATTTCTTTGTTTTGATTCATTAATAAACATATTTCCTACGTTCCTGCCACATTTCGTGTCAATCTAAGCAGTACTTCTCCATTTTTTCACATCTGACTGCTCCGTGCTTAACTTTTGGAAGTGAGTGTATTCACAATCCTAACGTCATGGATTTTGCCGTGGAATTATTAGAGCTACAGGGCGAAGAAGAAATTTATTTCTTAGAACAAATCAAGGTTGCAAAAATATACCAAGACAATTTTGTGTTCGATGTTTATTCCGCATGACGCAGAGGAGCGTCGCCGTTAAAAAAAAAAAAAAATGTAGCATTTCTCGTACACGGTATATTAAATTTCCATGTTCTTATTATCAGACATTGCCGAAATATCTGAAACATAAACTTGGGTACCTTTTTTTACAAAACAAAAACACTTAGCTCAGACAAATACGTAATAAGGAAACAAACTAGGGTTCGCACGCTAGGAAATCTGCTTAAAAATTAAATGAATGCGTAACATTAAATAAAAGAAAAGTTATAGATATGTTTGTAAATAGTAACGCTGTACTAGTGATCCGATTTATTGGCGTAGAAAATAAACACATAAGCGTTTCCAAGCTTTCGCACATCAACCAGATGGCTTTTTCAAGGAAGTTAGACAGAAACTGCAAACTGAAAAATAGAACGCTTAACAATTTGAACGCGGGAACTTGACAATAAATAGATGCGACGTTATATTCATTTAAAGATACGAGGCATCACGTTGGTTGCACGCGGGATCCTGGTAGAGAAAAGGTGTTACTTGAAGAACTGGTTCCAAATTCGTGGTAACTCGAGCGAGACACAATCATTGCAAGCATCGCTGTTGGTAATGATCTCCAAGGTTTCCCGAATGGCTGTACATTTAGGGGTAGAGTATAGCTAGCTAATTTCTTTATATCATCCCACATGGGAATAGCTGACTTGAATTTTACCTCTCTGGATAGTGCCGTGGCTACTTTACCGTATTTTGTGTCCCTTTTATGTTCGTTGACTCTGATTCCAAACGAACGCTTGGTCATTCCAATGTAGTATCGTTTAGAGCCGTTCGGATACTGTAGGGGGATCGCATAAACGCCTGCTTCGCAGGAGAGAGGTGGTTTTTCACTATTTCTCTTTAGTATAGTATGTAAAGATGCAGGGGACCTTATGCCGACGCCGTAGTTCATCTTCTTGAGGGCGTTTTTGAGTTTGTAAGACACACTTGGAATGTAGGGAATTGAGCCTATATAACGTAGCTGCGGCGCAGGAAGACCGGAATGTTTGGCTCTGGCTTTTTGGATAAAGCTACGTATCTGATTCAATGAATATCCTGCATCAGTGGCTAGCTTGATGACGCTTTCAATTTCGTGTTGTCTAGAATGGCAATCGGATCACTAGTACAGCGTTACTATTTACTACTTAATTGGTGTATTGTTCCTCGTTATAAATATAGATATGTTTGTTTTATTCTTTGAAGAAAGTAGAACTTAATTCGTAATTTACCGCTCCAAATATTCCCTCAATTTTCTTCTACCTTTTTTCGGTTATTTTTTTTTTCTTTTTTGAAATTAAAGTGGACAGAACATACTGCAGAGTGCACATCGGAATGGAAATCACCGCGTTTCATTTTACACAGCCATTCCTTTAATAATTTCGGCTTTTTCAGAGGAAAATTAAGGAATGTTTTTCTTTCGTCCACACAATTTAGATTGCAGGATTTATTAGCACAACCATACGATGAGCAAAAGTTAGACATGTCGTTAATAAATTTACGTAAATCGCGATTTTCCTGAACCCTTGCAACATAACGCATGTAAACAAACTGTTGTTGGTCCTCGGCCACGGAAAGGCTTTCCCGTGATGCAATGCGAGGTGAATAAGGTCCCTTGGGAATGAAAAGCGCCAGATTTTTAAATTCGTGTCTTCTGGTGCTAAACGGAGTCAGGGGGACGATTTCTCTAAGGACCATAGGTAGTCAACTAAATAAAATAAAAATATTGAATAATAGGTAACAGTGTTCGAAATCGCGAGCAAACAAACGAGCGTTGTACGCGTTTTATTCTTAGCATTCATGTGCGCTAGGTGTCTTTTCGTACTAAATCGATGCTGCTCTACAACTTGGTAAGTGGCTATTTTCCCGTATCTCGTGTAGTTTTAGAGATCGCCAAGCAAACTCCTGACTTTGCCGCTAGGAGGCGCTGTAAGCGGTCTCACCGAATAGCGCATAGCCACTTTACTGTACCTAGACACCGTTTTTATGGCTATAGCTGTCGGCGATCGAAAGTTGCAGGGCTGAGAAATGACTTTACTGGGCACCCTGTATATTTAGCCAGTCTGAGACTCTGCATACATTTAGCACCATCTGTAAGAATGGCTGAAAGTTTCTTTCTATCACCGATCTTAATTACAACTTTAACTACTGCTTAACAGATATCTTTGCGTGTGGTCCTGTCAGTACGTGGCTCTAGTGTAATCAGTTCTTTCATGAATGGCAAACTTCCTTGAAACAGTTCAAACATAAATTACAATTTGAGCTATATGTATTGATTGATTTGTCTAATGCCAAAGAAAAGTTAACAAATTTAGCAATAACATTCCTCAGTTTTTTGGAAATGTGTGAATCTATTTCTTCTTGTCTTCAACACTCAATGGACAAAACATTAGAGATAAATATCTAATAGCGTGTTGGTCCTTCTCTAGCATGAACAACACACTGTACACGCCTACTGATTCCACCATATGCTAGAGGGAATGCTAGCCATGCCTGTTGCAGAAGCCCACAATTCCGTCCGAGATGCCAGTCCAAGATCCATGGAACTGGTGTTCCACTACATGGTATCCCAGGGAGCTACCACAGGCTTAAATATGGGGGCCTTGAAGGCCGCTGGGTAGTTCCAAATTCACACGAGTGTTTCTCAAGTCATGCTGAATGGTAGCAGCCCGGTGGGGTGGCGCATCATCTGTTGAAACACACCATTGGATTCAAGATGTATGAAGGCCATGAAAACGTGTGGGTGATCAGCCAGTGCTCATAGTGGTTGGTTGGAAGTTTAACGACCACCGTGAGCAACTCAATGGGCTATAAGCAGTCACCCGTCCCTAATTTAGGGTCACTGGTTCCAGGGAAGGGAGAGAGCCAGTGCCGTAAGACAAACACAACATCCATGCCTCACCGGGATTCGAACCCGGACCCCGTTCGGACGAATGATCAGAAGCCATCGCTTAGACCACTGCGCCACCGGGGCGGCGCTCATAGTGGTTATGGATCTCTTCAGACACACTGTGTCCCATGAGAAGGTTCCCCAAACCATCACAGAGCCACCACTGCCTTGAATACAGCTGACCAGGCACGACAGGGCCACAGCCTCATGCTGTCAATGCCACACCTGCGCTGTCCCATTAGCTCGGTACAGCTGAAAGTGGGATTCACCTGACCACACGACATGACGCCACTTTGCAGTGTTCCAGTTTTGATGTTCCTGGCATGAGGCAATGCGTAATGTCCAATGACATGCAGCCAACAGTGGCACATGAGTAGGGAGTCAGCTCAGGGTATTCAGTGTGCACAATACCGTTTACTCTCAGACACTGCTCTGTTATTGACATCTAACCTGGATGTGATTTGCGTCGCCATTGCCAAGCAGTCAGTCAGTATGAGCCTGGATAGTCTACATTGACCCCAGATATCAATGGCGTGAAGTCAGCCATGGTTTGCTCTCTGGGCGTTGATACATCAGTCCATGGTATACTCGTGGTACACCCTTGATATGGCTGTCCTCGGGTTCTTACTACTTGGGCAATAGAATAACCCATTTGTTTTGCACTGACAATGTGTCCATGATCAAAGTCACCCAGATTAACACAGATACCCATGTTCCTCGATTGCGATACACTATTGGGAAGTCAGGTGTCTGCCTATTTATTGACTGCGTTTGGTTTGGGTCTGTCCATGTCAACTGCCTATCACCACTATCTCTAATGTTTTGTCTACTGAATGTAGTTACAGACGTTTTGAAAAAGGCATTTCTTAAACTTCATTAGAAAGTTTATTTTTTATCACCATAAAATCTGACCATTTCTTTTACAAATTCTTCTTCAAACTATTAGAACACCTAATAGCAATTAGACAAGTCTCCTCACTTATGTATGCAACCATTGCCGTAGCTAGGTCCAAGAACTAGGGGGCTCAAATTTTTGCTAGGCGTGGGCAAAGAGGGCAGTCGCTCACGCAGTTTTGCCGACTTGGGGGACATTCACTAAATTCAGGAGATTTCAGAATGGAGTTAGTGGTATACATATTGTTTTTCGGATTTATGACTTTTTCAGCGGATTTTTTAATGTTTTGAACGATTTCAGTAACTTTTTACATTTATGGTTTGAAACATTTAAAATGTTGTATTTGAAACTTCTTCAGTTCCGTAGTTTCCATAAGCGTGATTTTTAATTCTTATAATATGCAATCCCTTTCCCCTTTCATTTTTGACAGGCACAGAAAGCTTGCCTGTGCCAACTGAGTTACACTAGAAGGAAAAAAATAATAAATCTGCGATCCCTTAGGCCGTAAATATGATAGTGGTGCGATGAATACTCCCTTCTCGTTCGCTCGGACTGGTTTTTTTTTTTTTTTTTTTTGGATTGGAGGTTTAACGACCACCGTGAGCAACTCAATGGGCTATAAGCAGTCGCCCGTCCCTAATTTAGGGTCACTGGTTCCAGGGAAGGGAGAGAGCCAGTGCCGTAAGACAAACACAACATCCATGCCTGACCGGGATTCGAACCCGGACCCCTTACAGACGAATGATCAGAGGCCAGCGCCTTAGACCACTGCGCCACCGGGGCGGCCGTTCGGACTGTAAGAGAGGCCGAGAGAGTAACAACGAGCAGTGGAGTATGATGAAAAATAGGTTTTGGCCTGCTAAGATGATATCTTTTTTTTTTCTCAGTAAGTTCTTTGAACTAGATTTTTTAGGCATTTCAAAATTATTAGTGTTTTCCCTCCTCCTCCTTAGTGCACTCCTGAAGCCATATTAAGGAAACCAGTGTCGACCTGATGGCCGACTGCCACAAGGCGCAGACTTGTCTTCACTCGAATCAACCTGGTACCAGGTTCGAGTCGCAGGTGTAACATAGATTGATGTGTGCAGCCTATCTTACGGCTCTGTCGCTTTCTGAAATCTGAAACCAGTAGTCCTAAATTTGGCAACAACTCTTGGCCGCCCCGGTGGCGCAGTGGTCTAAGGCTCTGGCCTCTGATCATTCGTCCGTAAGGGGTCCGGGTTCGAATCCCGGTCAGGCATGGATGTTGTGTTTGTCTTACGGCACTGGCTCTCTCCCTTCCCTGGAACCAGTGACCCTAAATTAGGGACGGGCGACTGCTTATGGCCCATTGAGTTGCTCACGGTGGTCGTTAAACCTCCAATCAAAAAAATAAAAAGAACAATTCTTGGTGGTCGTTGAATCTCAAAATAGCCGCCGCCCCGGTGGCGCAGCGATAGACTTCTGCAGTGATTGTCGATTTTCCTTTTCTGCCCACTTCGACATTGCTTCAATATGAGATGCTGATGCATCATGTTTTAGGAAGCCCGATTTAGTCTTGTCCAGAGCAGCTTTCCAGTTTTTAAATCCATTTACAGTAAAAGCATTTTCTTTACTGCTGCAGTGCTGAAAGTGTCTGCAGGCATAGCAGAAAACATCATCCAGTGATTGGGAATATTCCACGCATTTAAACTTCCTGAACCAATCACTCTGAAAACTTCTTCCTGGCGAATTCTTGGGATATTTTTCAAGTATCACTTGTCTGATATTTTGGCCTGATTTCGAAATATCGTCAGCAACATATTTCTGTGGTTGACTCTCTCCAGAATTTTGGGTAGAATCCTTTAATGTCACTGAATGCTTTGAAGATGTAAATGGAGAAATTGAAGAATTTGCGTGCTTGCGAATTACTATATATTTTCCCATTTAAAAATAGCTCACACTACAAATTCGAAAAAAAAAAAAAAATAAAAAAATAATTCAGCCGAATTCTTAAGATAACAGCTAACTGAAAAATCAACTACACTAAGCACTGTTTACAAAGATTCTACTACTGAAGTCCGTAGAACTTCAGTAGTAGAATCGGCAGTTAAAAGCAACATGGGCGAGGAGACTTTATTGATGAGAAAACTACTGAAGTCCGTAGAACTATCAGATTGTGTTTTGTATGCTTTAGAACTCCAGAACTTCTCACCTTTAATTGTTTCCGTCTTTAGAGCCTCTTCGCGTCACCATATGTGTTAGCAAGTGTCACGCAAAGAAAAGCAAAACAAATGTACGAATTTGTTACCTCCAGCATAATGGGGGACCTTCCCTTTGAGGGCACGGAACAGACCCAACGGCAATAGGATCCCATGTGGTCTTAAACTGCTTCGTTCGCCATCAAGGGCAACATTCAATTGTCTCCTTAAAACTACAAAGGATGCAGCCTGGGACTTAAGCCCCCAAAGCTTCCCACCTACCTTTAAATCCGGTCCTGAGTGCAAGAACGCCTCCACCCTTGATTACTTTCTTTTAGCTTGTTCTTCTAAATTTAACGCCCCCCCCCTCCTAAAATGCGTTTCTTATTCCTTATAACTCCTACCGCTAGTAGAGAATAACTAAAATTACTAATACAGCCGTTACAACTAATTCACAATTCAAAAAGTCAAAATTTCTTTTTTCTTTTGAGTTACATTCATACTGCGTCGTTTTACTGTTACTTAACTTTTTAAAAAGTCCAGTATACGAATAAAGTATTTATGCCTGTGATGAAATATCAAAGTAATTTACGTAAACCATCGAAATAAAAGTTTGTCATTTTTGACAGCGCCAATTTTCCAGGGCGGGGGGTTCACTAGCCTTGTAGGGAGAGCTGAGCCCCTTCTAGCCCCCCTAGCTACGGCCCTGTATGCAACTAGGATGATGAGAAAGCTTTATAAACAGCTCACTGCAAAAGATTCAGATGCATGAAACATATATAGCAGCAATAATAGAGAAACTCTTGATTTAAGTGACTTTGAAAGAGACATAATTGGCGTTAGGCTGGAGCAAACATCTCAAAAATGGCAAACCTTCTTGGCTATGCAAGAACAACTATATCAAGGGTGTATAAAGAGTAGTGCGGAGTCTTCATTGGGCAGCTATTGGTCTTCATTTGGGCAGCTATTGCTAATCCCATCAGGAGAGAACCGAGTGCATGTTTGTGAGTTCAACCTTTCCCAGCTGACATGCAGCTGGAAAAAGTGAACTCACAATGGCTTTCAGCAGGTGAAGGGAAATCACAAATTTTTGAAAAACAACAAAAAATTTACCTAATACCCGCTAAATGAGCAGTGGGAGACATTGAGAAAGTCTGAACATGCACAAGACTGACAAAGAGGTAAAATAGCTGACTTTGAGGCACAGCAGTGAAACCTTGGTACTACAGAAGAGGCATAGGAGCCATCTGTGTGCTGGAAAATTGTTTTACTTACAGGGGGTTTGTGGCAAGACCTGCTCTGATCATGTGAGGAATGAAATTGTTGCCTACAGTTTTAAGCTGAAATACAAACATTATGCATTCAAGTTATATTTAATAGAAATACTGGACAGAGGCAACATTGCACATCACGTAAAAAAGGAAGTATGTGAAAAAAATTTTTCACTCCATTTAAAAAGTGGTGAAGTTTACTATTTAGTATTTTATTTTTTCATGTTTCAGGGTTTATTGACCACCATGTGCAACTCTGGGTGCTATAAGCAGTCACACATTTCTAATTTAGAGCCACTTGTTGCAGAGAAAGTACAGCCAGTGCCATCAGACAAATACACCACCCATACCTCATATGGGACTCAAAACCAGATCCACCTCAGGCGAATAGTCAGAGGAATTGCATCAGACCATTTGGCCACTGGGGCAGCACTACACATCTAGAATACATAGACTGAAAGCAGAAAAGATATCTGCACTTTAGTAGAGATGGGACATTTTGATTCATTAAAACCTTAAACATGCTTCCTTGCATTTCTAAAACAACCAAAATAAAATACATGCATGATATTGATAATTTTCTTCCCTGTAACCAATATTTTTTGTTACACTGCCTACATATCAGAGTGCAAGCACTGAGCTAAAATGAAAGACCCCAAAGCATTCACAGAGCATGAATTATGTAAACCTCAATAATGGCACTGTGCATAACCAAGCTTCACATGATTTTTTGTTGTTGTTTTTATCCATTTTGATACAAACTTAAAAAGGTAGGATATTCCATACTTTGGAATTCAATAAACTAAAAACAAGAACCCAAAAAGCTCGAATGCCAGCATCTTGGATACCAAGCACAAAAGAAGAAGAAGAAAAAGATGACACAATTTTCGGTTGCAATGAGCATGTCTTTTGAATCCATTTTGACGCAAATTAAATTCATCAAAGCTATTCAAAGTCAATGGAAACAGTTAGGAAAACAATGAACTGGTTTCAGCAATCGATAAAACAGAGAAATAGAAATATCTGCTTAGTTCCACCAGCAGCTAAAAAGCATGTCTCAAAATTTAGCAAATGGCGCACAAAAGTTTCTCATAGCATAAGGAAGGTATCAAAGACAAAGATTTTCAAATTGAACAGTTAAAAGAAGAATTATACAAGAGAAGGTAACATCTTATAACTATGACTTCTAGTAGAAGAATTTTGCATAATGGAAAAGTTGAAAATAGGCAAAATATATTCTGCATGGAAAATGCTATGCCAAGGAAAAGAAACTTTTCAAATACGTCTCCTGGAAGCAGAAATAGCGAGAAAAAAGTTTCAATCTTCATGCTCCCTAGTGGTAAATCTGTGCATTACTTAAACAGGATAATGCTCCACATCTCTACCATAGCAAATAACATACAGTAAAGAACAAATTTCTCAATAGTGTTTTTAGAAGTGGCAATATAGAACTGTGAACTACAAAATTCCTCGTGTACTAGCCTAAAGTGTTCTACAAGATAAACGGCATCTGGTGTTGAAATAATTTTTTAAATCGCCCAAGTAGAAGCTGAGATACTGAGAAAAAAGATATGAATTTACGACCATTTAGCAGCGAAATTGTGTATTATTTTGGGAAGAAAATATGCCCACAGAGTTTGCATAGTGAGTAGTAGTATCTGACCAAAGAAAAGTTTTTCAATCCGGTTTTTAGTCCTGCAGATATTGCTGAAAACGGAAACATGAACTTGTGCATTAAGAAAAAATTTGAAATTATATGAGAAATATTTCAACAAAGAAAGAATTTTTCAAATCAGACTCTTAGAAGCAAAGATACTGACAAAAATTAATTTTGTATCTATGCCCCCTGGCAGGAAAGCCATGCATTATTTTAAGAAGAAAGTATTCTCAAAAGGTTTTTCGATGCGAGTTGGTATCGGTTCATGGAAGAATGTTTTCAATCAAGTTTTCAGGAGCTCAGATTTTGCTGGAAATACATCAGATGTAGAAATAAACACTTACACACTCCCTGGTGGCCAAACCATTCTTTACCAAATATTAACAATTATATGCAAAGGGTTTTCCATCGGAAGCTGTATCCGATGCATAAAGAATTTTTGAAATCAGAGTTTTAGAAGCAGAGATATCGGGGAAATGCATTTTACCTAGCAGAAAGTTTATGAATTACTTGAAAATTTTGAAATTATATAGAAAACATTTTGCAATGGAAACTATCCAACAAAGAAAGTTTTTTTTCCAAATCAGTCTCTTAGAAGCAGAGATATCGACAAAAATAAGATATACATCTATTTCCCCTGGTGGAGAAACAATGTATTATTTTAAGAAGAAAATATTTGGAAAAGGTTTATCAACGTGTGAGGTATCGGTCCACAAACAAATTTTTTCAATCAAGATTTTAGAAGCTCAGAAATTAACCCTTATGCCCCCTGGTGGCCAAACTTTTTTTTTTTTTACCAAAAATTAGAAATTATATGCAAAAGATTTCCCCATCAGGAAATGTATCCTCTGGAGAAAGAATTTTTCAAATCGTAGTTTTAAAAGCAGAGATATTGGGGAAAACACACTTTACTTTTACGCTGCCTAGCAGAAAATCTATGCGTAACTTGAAAAAGTGACTGTACCTAAAATAGTCTCCGATATAAATGGAATTGAAGGGTAAAATAATTTTTTCAATCGGGCGTTTAGAAGAAAATATATGGAATAAAATGTATTTTGAATTCGACATCATCTGCACTTACGCTCTCTAGCAACAAAATTGTGCATCATGAAAAAAAAAAAAACTAAATAAAGGATCATCATTTGCACATTTCAAGCTTCCCAATGTGAAAAGAATTTTTAATAACGGACTATTAGTTGCAGAGATATGGTGTTCACAGATGAACGGACAGATGGACGGATAACATAAGCATGATCCTTTAAACAAAAGATGAGCAAAAAGGTGTGAAAAAACTAATTTTCTGAATTTTCAATTAAAAGATCTGAATTTTTCACAGATGTCATATAACTGGGTCATAAGGTTACTCTGCAAATTTCATTACAATCAAATGAAAGCTTTTTGAATTGTGCATAAAAACTTTTATTATGATGTACTGCCGACAAATGTAAACATAATTAAACATTGTGGAATAACTTTTTTACGGATCTTATACAGGTTATTTTTCATGAAAGTTGGTTGTCAAATTTTCGAACTAAAGCCTAGTTCGTCATCAGGACTACGTCACTGGAGTAGTTCCTGCCACTCAGTTGGAAGAGTCCAACCGCAATTATCATTAATTGTGGTACTTCTTCTTCTTGCTATTTCGATCCCTTCTTCTAGTTTCCTCTTTACTAAGTTTGACTGAAGGGCGATTATTTTTACTGAGTCGGACCTTAAAACTAAGGTCCGAATGAAAGAACACCAAGCAGCTATTAGGAACATTAGTAACAAAACAGGGCTAGACAGACATATACAAGCAAATGGACACTCCATAAATTGGGACTCTGTAAAAATAATCACCCACCAGTCAAACTTAGTAAAGAGGAAACTAGAAGGGATTGAAATAGCAAGAAGAAGAAGTACCACAATTAACGATAATTGCGGTTGGACTCTTCCAACTGAGTGGCAGCAACTACTCCAGTGACGTAGTGCTGATGATGAACTAGGCTTTAGTTCGAAAATTTGACAACCAACTTTCATGAAAAATAACCTCTATAAGACCCGTAAAAAAAGTTATTCCACAATACACTATGAATAGAGGTGCCATAAATTCATTTACAACTATAATTAAACATTTTAGTGGCTAGTTTTCACAATTTTTATCCACTTCACACGAAATTTGATGGGTTTGTTCCTTATGGCAATTTATTAACCGCATTAAATTTTCAGCCAGTTTTGTCGAAATTATGCGAAGACAGAGAATCATATTTTTTTTATCCCAGTAGCGTGCAGGAGATGCTTATCAGTCAATGGGCCTCACTGGCCCCGTACACCCATTTAGACAAGGAAGGTTTTGCACCCCCTCCAGTTCACAGCTGGAGAAGAGCTAACGTTTCTGATGCAACACTGGCTACAAATCTTTTAATCAAACTAGTTCAACATTAAAAGAAATACAATAATTCCAGGAGTTTTCCAGAAGCCATTAAAAATTGCATTTTTTTCTTTTCCAGAGTTTTCCAGGGCCCTGGAAAATAAAAATTTAATTCCAGGAGTTTTCCATTAAATCCAGGAGGAGTACGAACCCTGGCATAAGAATCTCACGTATGTCTGAAGTACAATAATTTTGAGGTGCCAAAATTAAATTTAAGGACTTTTCCAGGGAACCTCTAAGGAGAAAAAGGACCATTTAAGTTCTTAAATTCCATGAAGCATACAAAACTTGTCACTTTTTCATCAAACCAGACACACACTAAATAAATGAAATAAAAATTTTTTGATTTAATGTAAAAATGAACTTTATTAATAATGCTTGTAATGGTTGGTAACATTCAAAATGTGAATTAACCAACCATTTCCTCATGTAATGAAACTGTATGGTTTATATCCATATAAAAAAAGTGCCGAGCACAGTAATACTTACAAAACCTTAACTCTTATAACAATGTTCTCAGTACCAAAATATAAATAGACTTATTACAGTAACATCTGTCTATACATAAAGAATTTTTTTACATTCTTCAATACCATCACAGTGTGTTCCGATATGCGCGAAAGCTTTTGAACAATGTACACAGTTGATGAAAACTGAAGACATTATACACTGGCAAGTAAATGGTATGAAACATGAAGTAAATAATTCATATTTTTGAAACTGAAATATAAAGAAAATATCATGTACTTATAAACATTTAAAAACAAATGAATTCCATCCACATATATGAGCTAGTTATGTTTTTGAACTCTTACACCAGGCTTCACAGCATTATCACAGCTACATATTTCCAAAACAGTTCACAGAATACAGGCTGTTAAGCCTTTGGGGTCAGCCATTTGAACATGAACTGCAAGAACAAAATTCCAAATGCAGAAAATGTATGGTATACATTTTGAATATAATTGTGGAATTTGAAAAGAGTATCTCACATAACTTTAAAAATGACCTAGAAAGCTAACATTTTGGAGATTATAATAATATTAACTCAAGTATGAAATATGAATGAATTTAATTTAAAATACTGTATTACTTTCTATACAGAAAAACTAAAATTACAGCACCCTATTTGAAATTAGTTAAAATGTAAAATACATCTGATTTTTTTTCTCTAACTTAAACAATTGAACATATATGAGGTACTAAGAATGTTAAAATCAACAAAAGCCAATGTTTAAAATTTTTTATGTTGGGTATGCATTATTTCATAATTTTGGAGGTGCCATCATACCATTATTATGAAACCTATGATTACATCTATTTTCAACTGAAATCAATCATTTTAATATATACAAAGTTATAAATTTACTGATCTATCATGGATGACAGATTTGTATATGTAAGTTCCCAGTGTTATTAAGCCTATTGCTGTTTTGAGCACACTATTTAATTTTGATAATCTTGTGAAAATTAGTCCTCTGTAGTGGTGCAATACCAAGGAACACATGTCATTTATAGACAAAGAGATGACCACAATCTGTTTTAAAAAAATAAGAGTTTTTGTGTATCAAAACGTTTCAAAATCTTTCAGCTGCATATACAAATTGCAGGAAAAGGCAGCACAACCATTTATTTTGGTGCTCATTCAAAATAAAATCAGCCATGAATCTCTTGACAGCTAGTAACAAACACTGAAGGCAACTGATTTTAAAGCACACTATGTATCACAATCATGTGGCTTTCTCTTACTCTTGTTTTCTGCAACTGGCACATAATGATTTCAGTAAAAATAATTATATAGAGAGAGATTTTTACCATAATATACATAGAACCCAATATTAAGAAGAAGGAAAAAAAGAAGAGTTATTTTTCTTAATACTGCACACAATCATAAAGAAATAACTTTTACTTTATGCAAGAAGCAGCATAAAGTTTTGTCTAATAGTCATAAAATAATTAGTTTCATAAAATTATTATACAAAGTTAACCCAAAATGTGTTATGTTAAATAAAAATCAAATAAAATGAGCATTTTACACTTAAAAAAATATTAAAATAAATAATCTTTTCAGTAAATAATCTAACATTATTTACTGAAAAGATAAATAATCTAACATTTAGGCACTTGAAACAAAAAAAATAATAATTTTTTTTTGTTTCAAGTGCCTAAATGTTAGCACATTTAGGCACTTGAAACAAAAAAAAACCCACTTGCAACTCCTATTTACAAATATTTTTACGGAGCTACAATTAATATTTTAATCACAGCTTCTGAAAATATTTCCTATTTTACAATTTAGGGGTAAATCACAGTACAGTCCTGCGCAAAACTTCTATGGAAAAAAAGTAAACAACTCAACTACTAAGAGTAATTTTCAAATAAAATGCAGTACAGCAACTTCTAACTAGTTAAAAACTAATACAGAACTCTAAACTGGGTCTCTATGGTTTTGAATATTACTTCAACTGAGAAAGAAAGGTAAAAGAAAAGCCACACCCGAGGACTGAATATGATCTTTGTACTTAGCTGTAAATGCACTATCATGAATTCATTCATTCCTTTTTTTTTTTTTTTAGTAAAACATTTGATGAAAAAAAACTTAAAATGAAAGAAGAAAAAAAATGACATAAATACATACAATATACACACAGATATATATACTACAACTTTCTGTTCTAGTTCACCTTGTAGTGTAGTATTTACATGGAAGATGATTTTAAGATTGTAGCCTATGAAATGCTTTGACTGGATTCAGACTGGTTAATGCCATGTCTCTCTAATGTAGAAGCTTGTTCTGGAATTTGAGCTTCTAATGTTTTTATCGTATTTGCCACATCAGCTCTTTGCTGAGAATTCATGTTTTGCAGAATATGGACAACTGAATCCATTGCAACTTCTGGATATGTCTGAAGTAAACTGGAATAAAAGTAGAAAAATGTTAGTGATCTACATGAAACTACTTATAAAATCAGTTGTAATTTCAAAATTTTCAAAAGACACTAAGTGATACAATTTTTCATCAAGCTTTCCTGCCTTATTTATTACCATACATAGCACCAAGTTCTTCTTTAAGATACAGAGGCTAGCTTCTCAAAGAAATGTAATCAGCTAAATTAAAACTTCTGGTGATGTAAAACTTTCTTTACTGTTGATGTATCAAATATCTCCATTTACAATAATCTTCACACATTATCACTGTAAATGGAGATGTTTACAGTGATCATGTGACCATTGTAAACATCTGTTGAGAAGGAAGGCCAAGGAAGTCTTGAAATGGTCATGTTCAGGAATACATGAAAGGGGAAAAGGAAAGTTTGTATTTCATAAAATTTATTTCTCTTTCATGCATTCCATAACCTTACCTTCCAAGACTTCCTTGGCTGCCACTTAGGCTGAATCAATTTTCTCACTACCTCATCACCCAACTACCACACAATAATTATATTTGCACTTTTAAGGTATTAAACCCCTGCAAAGTGCGCATAGTTTACGTGCAATTCATAAATGAAATACTATTAAAAAGCACCAATCACTTACCTTAAAGATCATGGTAATTTCCATCGACTACACACTTCCAGCACGTCAATTATCATAATGTTGTTGGCCTTCAAAGGTTTACAGACATCTTGCTTATGATTCCTTCTTCCGGGGATGAAACATCGTTGTTTTTTGTTTTTTTAAGCCATATGAGATGTAACTATAAGCTTGTCAATTCCATAAAAACCACACAAGCATATTACTCATTCATACAATTCAATTAAAAAACTATGTACATATTTACACAACCTTACATTCCTAGGTGGTTAAACCTTTGTCAACTGTGAGTAACAAAATGCTCCATCTGTTTCAAAACCCCTGCCACTCCCAATGCAAGTGTCACACTCATTCAGCTCCTCACACACAATCCTCTAGCGCTTTCAACAGACTACTGTCTTTATCAGGAGGCAGGTGTGTCTCACCCACCCACCACAACTCAAGTGAGCAGAGCCATCGAGGCACAGGCTCCAGTCGCAATCTCTGAATCATTGTGTCTCTGGCGCCATCTATTGTCATTGCTGCTCTTTTTTCTTTTTTTCTTTCAAGCTGTTGTTCAATTTTTATTAGGGCCTTCCATTGTTCGTTTAAGTTGCTAGGCTCATTAATGTTGCATAATCTTGATCTGTTTTTTTCAATTAACACTGACTCTGCAATTCTTAACTGCCTTTCGTTTTTACAGCTCTTAATAATTTTAATATCCTCAAACCTTGGGCATTGTTGATTTTCCATACAGTATTGGGTTAATGCTGTCTTAGCTTCTTTTTTATTCCAATTATTTATATGCTGGTTCAATCTATACTTTAATTTATTCTTGGTGCTGCCTATATATGACACAGGTGGTTGCTGGTTTATAGGGATTTCATAAATTCCTGCTCTATCTAATTTTACCACACAATATTTGCCATCACCCTAACAACAACATTTTGCTGCACATACTGTAATGCCTGATAACTTCAGATTAAATTCTTGACAGTCTAAAAGAAGGAGGATTAGCGGAGGAGTCTTCTGATATCTGCCTGCAAGGTTGATGGGAGCAATTTTTTGGAATGCTGCATTTACGTGTTCTAGCTTCTGTGTTTTAAAGAGTACGCAATGTAAAGTCTCACTCAATTTTTCTGTCACCCTGGACTAGAGCTGGGGCTGTGATACTGTTGATGGAACTTTCTGCCTCTTCTGCACTCATCAGCTACAGCATGTGTTGCTTCTTGGATATGAGAAGTTGCATTTTCCCCAGGGATAGGACAGATACCAGTGATGCTTCAAGGATTACAAACTCCATGCATCTATTCAGTGGCAATGGTGGTAGCTTTCACTAACAACAATGCATGGAGTTCTTGCTGTCATCAGTGGGTCTAATTGTAGAACTCTGTTGGTGAGAATTAACTTTACTCAACTTTCCGGTGGATTAACTACTATACACCCAGCTTTCCAGTGGACTAACTACTATACACTCAGCTTTCCAGTGGGCTAACTACAAGTGATTTCACTCAGCTTTCTTGCGGATTATCCTAGAGTGACTCAATTAATACTTGAAATCTGGTAACCCCCTCTTGCACCCTAGCTTTCTTATCTCTCTCTGAAGAATGATTTGAACATGTTCACATAATCAAAGAGAAATACAAACAGGTGTGAAAACAAGCCTACAAATGAAAAGGATTAATTTCAGGTTGACTGATGTTTAAGTGTGTGCTGCCATGCTTTCTTTTTCCATTGTTGACAACATAACTACAGTCCCTCTGGTGGGGACTGTAGTTATGTTGTGAACATAACTACCTGCAACATATTTTCATTCCACACACAATCAGAACAAGTCTTGCCACAAAACACTGCAAGTAAGACATTTCTCCAACACACAAACAACTCATGTGTCAAAGCAGGAACAATTACATTTTCGTGCAGAGAAATTCAGGACCTTTTGACAAACCATCAAGCCAGTGAAATCCAACTAAAGCAGCTATAACTTTCAGAGCCAAATTCGCTCACTAATTTCAGGGTCTAGTCTGTTTCCTTTATCAAAATTGCTTCCTAAACACACAATCTGATTCACTTGGTTGAATTCTGTACCACTAGACTGCTCTAGCATTCAGTACTAACAGTCAGACACTCACTCAGAAACTGGAATTTTGGTTATTTCTTTAATTATTTTCGATCTGAACAATTTCATACATATTTTGTTTAATCTGGACAACATATTCTGCAACTCACCTTTGCTCTTAGACAACAGAACTGCATCACCTGCATACAACAAAATTTCCAAGATATAAACCCAGAACTGCCTATTTTGGCATCACACATGCATGCGCCCATAAATATATTGAACAGCCATGGGGACATTATAAAACCTTTTTACATTAGTGGAAAACCAACTTAATAAAACATTTTACTATGACAAGTAGCTGAAATCTTCTGTCACTTCAAGCATCTTTCATTGAAATACTAGGAATGCAATTCACATGTAACATATACACTGAAGTGCCAGAAAATCTGGTACAGAAGAGCTTATGCAAAATACATAACATCCCCTATGCGCATACTCTGTTGCGTCCACCAGTGCATTTATAAAGCGATCGACATCCTTGCCAGCTGTCAAAGCTGTTTTCGGCATGAGAATGACAAGTAATAACAATTTAAGTGACCAGTGTGGCCGTAAAAAGACACTGGGTGAACGTGACCATCGTCGGCTGTCAAGAATAATTTCACGCGATAGGTGTGCAACACTCTCGCAGGTATCATCGGAATTCAATGCTGGAGCCTCAACAAGCATGAGCGTCCAGACTGTGAAACGTACCCTGCACGATATGGGCCTTGGGAGCCGACGCCCAACTCGAATCCCCTCGATGGGTGCAAGACACAGAACTATGCACCTCACTTGGGCATGGCAACACCGCTACTGGACACTTGATGGCTGGAAACAAGTAGCCTGGTCTGACGAGTCTCGTTTCCAACTGCATCGGGCAGATGGAGGGATTTGTGTGTGGTGCAAACCCCATGAAGCCATGGATCCCACCTGTCAACAGGGAACTGTACCAGCCGGTGGGGGTCCATAATGGTATGGGGTGTGTTTAGCTGGACTTTACTGGGACACCTGGTACGTCTACAAACGTCTGTGACCGGCCAACGCTATGTGTGCATCCTCTCTGACAAGGTACACCCGTTCATGTCCTGCATTCATGCTGATGGGTTGGGCCTGTTCCAACAGAACAATGCACCTCCACACAAGTGTCGGGATGCCACATTATGGTTAGAGGAACATTTATCTGAGTTTGGGGTGTTGCCATTCCCACCCAAGTCCCCAGATCTGAACGTGATAGAACACATTTGGGATGCCATGCAACGCGCTATTGAACACAGGAATTCGAGACCTCGGAATACACCCGAATTGTCGAAAGCTTTGCAGGAAGTATGGTGTGCATTGCCTACAGCATATTTCCAGAAGCTAGTGGAGTCCATGCCCCATCGTATCTCGGCAGTCCTGCGATCCCGTGGGGGACGTACCAAGTATTAGACTGGTGTACCAATTTTTCTGGCACTTCAGTGTAAGTGTAAGTTATAAGCACTTAACACACAATACTTATGTTAAAAAAAAATTAGAAACTCAAAAGCGCTTTCAACCTCCACTGTGGTCCTGATCACCTATAGACAAAGAGGTTTCTAATTTTGTAATGTAACTATTGCATGTAAACAGCATCTTTCGTTGAGCTAAAACGGATGAACATTTTTTTTTTTTTTTTTTTTGAGATTTCTTGTGTGGAAACCAAAGGACAAGTGAGACATCTAATGAATGTCAGAGAAGCTTGAGTTGTGTGCAGAGATTATTACACGTGGAGACGTTTGATACATCAACAGTAAGTAAAATTTGGCACTATAAGTTCGACACTTTTATCTGGCAAATGAGCTTTCTTTGCGGAGCTATTCTCTGAACTTCAGAAAACAGCTTAGGGATATGTATGAGTAAGAGGTGTTATTCTATCTATGAAGAGTGATACAGCTGCAAATTTTGGTGAAATTAATCCAGAATTGGTTAAGTATAATAGAAGAACAGGTACTTATTGGTTACAAAGAATTTTTAAAGTAGCATGGGAGACTGGCTTTGTCCCTGATAACTAGAAGACGTTTACTGTAGTACCAATTTACAAGAAAGGAAAGAAAACATACTGCAAGAACTATTACTGAATTTCCTTAATTAGTACGTTTTCATAGTCACATTGCAATGGAGGTTGAAATAGTCCATTCCAGTATCAACTGTTTGGTGTGCCCTGATAATTTCATGTTAATATCTAAGCATGTAGGAAGCTTGAAGTATAATCTTAATCAGCTAAATAGGACTTGTGAAAATTTAGAAATAAGGGCAAATGTTGAGAAGTCCCTAAATCTGTAGCTTTAGGTCAAAATGCTGGAAACATGAACTGCATAGTTCGGGAGAAGATGCTTGAATGAGGAACAGGTTTCAACTACCTGATAAGGCAGGAAAAGCTTGATAGGGAATTTAACAGTAGTATTAACAAAGCAAGGAAGGTCTCATATCAGCTGCCGAAGACTATTTTCGACAAGATATGAAAGGTTGGCTTCAGGACAAGATATGAAATTGTTCACAATGCAATATTTAGACCTATGCAACATAAAGCTTTTTATACAATATTTAAATAAGGGTATCATTAGGGAACTAGATATGACAATATGAGAGCAGCAAGAGGATATCAGAAAAAAAATAGATTAAGTGGTGTGACAAGATTAGAAAGGCATATATAAGATGTGTTGGGCATTTTTTCAGCAGAAAATGAAGTAATAAAAAATTGTAACATAACTCGTGGCTCACTCTACTGATTAAATTTCATTAAATTTCATGAGGCCACACACATAGGATAAGACCAAACTGGTTAGGTTCGTACACTGGATCAGAGAGCGATTACGAAGAAAGTGCTACCTACACTGAAATTTACCAGAGAGCATTAAATCTGAATAAATGGATAATTTAAACATGTTAATACACCTTAAAGAGAAATGAACACAATATAACTTTACTAAACTTATAAAAATTAAAGTAAGCATATACATATTCAATTTATGTTGATTGTTTCAGAGATCCAAAAAGATAAAAGTTTCTTTTTCACTGAGCACTAATGTCACTACAGTAGACTAACGTGAATACATAAACAAACAGCTTAACTTTTAAAGCTCATGTATTCTTATGTTTTGGTTTCTTTTATGTTTCACCACAGATGTACAAGTTAATCTTCTACACATTTTGCATTTATCCCCAGAACACCACTGTTTTTCTGTCTCAGTGTCAACTACTGCCTCTTCTCCATGACACAAGTTAAAGGCAGTCACAAGACCACTGTCATAAGCAGCATGCAGCCTTGCTCTTGAAGAATTACTTGCAATCAGCTATTGACCCTGTGATAGATTCAAGCTTCTGACTTCAGCAGCATCATAGACTTTAACGTAAACATGTGTCACAATAAACCGTATATACTCGTGTATAGGTTGACCTTTTTTAATGAAATATTTAGGTCGAAATTAGGGGGTTGAATTATACACAGAAATATTTCTGATAGGTTGAAAACCAAAATTTTGATGCCTTATGGAAATGCGCATACTTAGCCCTTTGCGTCATCAGTTGATTTGCAGTTGTATATTTAGTCATTTTTCTAAGAATTTTTTTGATTTTATATGTACAAGTTTTTTTTAATTCACTAATACAAAAACTCATTTTGCAAGGATGTCTCAAAGTCCGTTTTAGATCTGTGGATATGGCCTTGACTGTCCCCCGCTGGTAAATCACCTAGAGGAAAGAGGTGAACTCATCAGCCAGTAGTTTAAGTTGCGCCATGCCGTGACTTACGACCAGGCTCAATTCTCGACGGGGGATGAAAAGGAGAGACTATTGCAAAAGGAGACCACTGCTTCTGCTTAGCGACGGCGAAGAGAGGTGTGACAATCTACAGAACAGCAGTAACTTGATCAATGTATCCCGAAAACAAAAGCGTTTAAATTTGGCTGATCGCTCAGAATAACACTGCCACTGATAGTAAAAAAGTGCATTAGTTTAACAACCTACTTACGTTTGTTAAAACTGAGTGTTCCCCGGCTCTAAAAATCAAACAGTAACCTTTTCTGAAGACTAAGAGCGAGCAAAAGAGAATTGCATCTTTACTGAATAGGACTAATAGAATAGGAATACGATGTTTGGTTTTGCCACTAAAGCCGATTGTTTGTCACAAACATGGTGGAGAGGGGGATGAAATGCGGGAGTAGATAAATGACTGAAAGCTGCTACGCTGTACAGGGTAGTGGGAGAAAATTTTATCGAAAAAATTTTCTTCAAATTTTTAAATAGTTGCGTGCAAATTTTACAGTGTCCGCAATAAATCAAAATAAAGATTCATTTTAAATTTTGAAGAAATCCATTGAAAACTTCAAAAGTTACACATTTATTTTTTACGGCATGCATATTCTTTATGGGATAAAAAACTATCAGGTTGACATCAAGACCTATAACGAAGTAAATTTCTCCGTCATTTCTGTCCATGCCAGGATTCGAACCCGGATCCCCTCATTCCGGAATAAGTCACTCTACCAATTGAGCTAAACAGATGTTCATTCTGATTGCTATGTGCCTTTATGTCGTGTGTGCGTCCTGCTGGCAGGTACGTCACATCTCCCCCCGAAAGAGGGCCGGGGGCATGACCCACGGGTCAGCCGTGACCATGAATCGTTGCAGGCAGCCATCCCCTGTAGAACGTGCACTTGAGAACTCCCAGTCAATCTGGTGTGTGGAATGCAACCTCACACATTTATTTTTCGAAGCACTGGAGAAGGGATTCTCCGATTTTTCCCATCTCGCGGTGTGGAAATAACATCACACCATTGCGAGATTTTGAACGGTTGGGTCATCCGGATAGTTCGGGCACCATTATAACGAAGTAAATTTCTCCGTCATTTCTGTCCACGCCAGGATTCGAACCCGGATCCCCTCATTCCGGAATAAGTCACTCTACCAATTGAGCTACGCAGACGTTCATTCTGATTGCTATGTGCCTTTATGTCGTGTGCGTCCTGCTGGCAGGTACGTCACAGACCTACTAACGCTTTTCAAATATGTTTCAGGAAGTTATTATTATTTTTTAAATAATGATGTGCCGCTCTTATGACGTTTGGTAAATGCATCATGATTCATTTGCTGTGGGAACGAATGCTTTACTCTATGTGCAAAAGTGAGTTCATATATTGTTAAAAAGTGTAAACTTCCCCTGAAAACTCTCTAACCAGGGTGGTAAGCCCTATCGTCTTCCCAGAATTGTGCCTCAATTCTACCCACATTTTGCGAGAAACTGCCGCAAGCAACATTGCGAGACAACAATAAATAGTAGGTTCACATTTCCGCATGCGGGCGCATCCTCCGGGGAAAAAAATAAAAAAATAAATAAAAAAATATATATATTTATACACAAGTTCCCCCTGGGGGACAGCGAGATTTCAGAATATATTTGTGAGTGACCTTAATGCAAAAGGAGCAATTAGAGTGTCGCACAGCGCCGCTGTGATCAACAGCTCTTCTTAGAGCCAAATTGCTTTCCATTTGATTCTCGCATTGCACATCCCCAGGTTCTGGCGACCTTGTTGTGGTCAGGAAGCTCCTTTCCTCATAAAAAGGGAAAGGCCCAACACCAGTAGCGCCAAGAGCATCCTGCTTGGTTTCCTATTCGTCAGGATAGGGGACGAGGACACATTGAAACAAAGTGCAGAGGAATCGGTCTCCTTTGAGGCCTTCTATACTGAAGTGAATAAGATTTTTGACAACCCAAACACCAGGGTGTCACATGCAGTTAGAGGCCTGCTTCGACCTATTCTTGATCAAATGCAGGTGGCCTATTTTAACCTGATAACTGAGAATGCCATGCTTAAAGCTCAGTTGGAGGAAAGAGAGCGCATCAGAAGTGAGGCACCAACTTCCAAACAGCAGAAATCTTATGCCCAGGCAGCGGCAGAGCCAACCGTGCCCGGCGAAACAAAGAGACAAACTAAACACCCAATCTTGATCTACTCAAAAGATAGAGGGAAATCCTTGGCACAGGTCAAAGAGGATGTGCTGAAGGATGTAACTCCCGGTGCAATAGGTGTGGGAGTGAAAAATGTGAAAAGAGTCACAGGAGGTGGTATAATGGTCGAGTGTACCTTGGTAGAGGGGCAGCAGAGGATGGAGAAAGTGTTTGGGGAACGAAAAGACCTTGCTAAAGCCTACACGGTGAAACTGCCAGCAATGAAAAAGCCCTGTGTAATTATCTATGGAACTGGCGTAGACTATTCGAAGGAGCAACTAGAGCACGACTTTCCTCAACAAAACAAACTTAGAGAACCGGGTGAATTCTCGGTCCTCTTCCCAGTAAATGGTAAAGAGAAGCGAAATCACTGGGTGGTAGAGCCGGGCCCAGTTGATTTTCGCGCAACCTTGAAAAAAGGCAAGGCAAACCTTGCTTGGAGAATTCACCACCTGAAAGAATTTCTCCGGGAAACCCGGTGCTTCAAGTGCAACGGGTTTGGGCACTATAAATCTCGGTGCCCCGAGGTGTTCGAATCTTGTGCCCACTGTGGATAAAGCAGGCACAAACATTGGAAATGTACCGAGAACACTTGCTGCCCTAACTGCCGGTGTGCCAACGAGAAATTTAAGCCCAAACTAACTACAGATCACACCAGCTTGAATCCGGATTGCCCAAGCCTCAAACGCGAGTTACATATCCAGAGAGGAAAAACGAACTATGGATGAACGACAACTGGTGGAGACAGCGACAGAGTGGGACTGTGCTCCCAAAGAAGAAAAGGGCTCAGCCCCTGTACTCAAATGACTACTATTTCGCCCCGTAGCAGAATCACGGCGACGGGAGACGTACGTCACAGGCTTATTTTGGTCCTGCAGACAAAAACGTTATCCCCAGAACCTTATTAAAACCATCTTGCAGACACCCTATCATAGATGCAAGTTTTTCACCTACCAAAATTTTCGAAAACGGAAGTTAGGCGTAGTGAAAATTTCTCCTGCAATAGTCATTTTTTTTTTTCTTGCGAAGGACGACGCAGGTCGCAGAATTATTTTGTACTCATCCCCGTAGAAGAATCGCGGCGATGGGAGACTTACATCGCAGGTTTATTTTGTACTCGTCCCCGTAGCAGAATCACAGCAACGACCTACGTACATCGCACATTTTGTACTCGTCCCCGTAGCAGAATCACGGCAACGACCTACGTACATCGCACATTTTGTACTCGTCCCCGCAGAAGAATTGTGGCAACATACATCGCAGATTTGTTTTGTATTCATCCCCATAGCAGAATCACAGCGACGGCCGACATACATCGCAGATTTATTTTGTACTCGTCCCCGTAGAAGAATTCCGGCGACGGGCGACTGATATTGCAGATTTATTTTGTACTCATCCCTGTAGAAGAATCGCGGCGATGGGCGACATACATCACAGGTTTATTTTGTACTCGTTCCTGTAGCA
This sequence comes from Macrothele yani, assembly GCA_039090855.1. NCBI lineage: Eukaryota > Metazoa > Arthropoda > Arachnida > Araneae > Macrothelidae > Macrothele > Macrothele yani. The sequence goes on from CM077011.1 coordinate 157,260,092, forward strand.
GAATCGCGGTGACGGCCGACGTTCATCGTAGATTCATTTTCTACTCATCCTCGTAGCAGAAGCGCGGCGACGGCCGACGCACATCACAGATTTATTTTGGCCCTACAGACAGAAACGATATCCCCAGAACCCCATTAAACCATCTTGCAGACTATCACAGATGCAAGTTTTCCGCCATTAAAAATTTCCGAAAATGGAAGTTAGGCAGTAATCGTCCCGTAACCGTAATTTTTTTCTCCCGACATTCCTTCGATGCTTGAAGAGGGAATTATCAGATATTGTTGTTAAATATCATTTTATTGCATAAATATTTGTGGTTTGGTTTGAAAATGGAGGCCAACAATTTCCGAAAGCGAAAGTTTGACGGAATCCAGTAATCTTGAATTCTTTTTCTTGCGATATTCCCTCAGCCCTAAATGTCATTTTAATATAATTTTATTAGATAAATGTTTGTATTTAAGATTGAAAATGAGGAAAAAATTTTTGAAAACCAAAGTTGTAAGGAGCAAAAATTTCTCCCTCTGGTCCCCTGTGCTTCTGTATTATTGTTTAAACATCATTTAATTACAGAAATGTTTGTGCTTCAGATGGGAATTGGAGAAAAATGTTCCGAAAACGGAAGTAGAATGGAGCGAAGATTTCTCCTCTTCTGACAATTTTTCCTAGTGATGCCTCTGCTCTTTATTGTTGTTAAATATAATTTTATTCCCTAAATCTTTGTGTTTCAGCTTGAAAATATTGGTAAAATTCCCGATACAGAAGACCAGAATGCTCTTGATCCTAATTACCATTTCAATAGCTGTAGTACCTAGGTTAGACATTTTGTTATGTAGAAAAATATGTCAGTGCAACTTTTATTGTTTTTCACATTTAGTTGTTATCTTGCACAGTGACCACCCGCAGATTATTTTGTGGCACAATGATACCTGTTGCAGACTGACCAGTAATTTTCTATGGGGCTATTTCGATGTGAGACCGTTTCCTCTGGGGAATGTGTACCAATGTGAATGTTACTCTAATGTGTGCTTGTAATTTTTGTTTTTATTTTAATGAATTAAATACTTCGGCCCAAAGAGTTCGAGTGGCGAACCGATCTCCCAGAGATCTCTCAATAGCTACAAGGTCCATCGTGTACGATCTCCCCAGTTTGCACCCCCGTTGGTGTGTCCGAATCTGTGGTCCCTTGATCGGGATTAATACCGTAGCGTTGCCCATCAGGGAACGCATCGAGAGAGTTCATTGAACCCTGCAAAGCCCCCATTTGGATGGGGCAGGATGATTACTCATCATACTCATACATAAGATAGGTAGGTATACAAAAACTGCAGTTATTCACATAAAAATTGGGAGGTCGACTTATACACGGGATATACAAAAACTGCAAATATTCAGATAAAAATCGGGGGGGGTCGACCTTACGACCTATACACGAGTAAATACGGTACTTATAGAAGGTTGCAGCCCACATGCTACAATATACTAAATGGCCCATGTCACATGGCAGCAGAGAGGCTTCCATTTGAGGTGATACATCCTAAAGCAGCAGGCCACAGATCAAGGGAAAGACCTAAAACACGATGGACTGATGGTGCAAAATTGACGTTCAGTTATAGAGGAAATGATCTGACAGAGGCAGAAAATCATCTTTTAGTGGTATAGGAGTGGTGGAGCAAGTTTGCAGGCAATCAGCATTAATTTTTACTTTGCTTTAAATGTTTAATTTTCTGTCCAAACGGTCTGTATTTATGTGTTGTATGCCTTATCAATCCAAACACCCACTGTTAGTGTGATCTATTGGGTTGTCAGAAAAGTCATGACATATTTTAGCCATGTTTTGCAAAGGTCATTTTCGTTGATAGAAAGAACAAAGATCAATCAATGATATAATGACCGTTTTGTCTGATTACCTTTTGCCATCTTTCAGTGAGCTGCAGAATACCTCGTTCATAGAAGAATCTGTCTTTCGTGGCGAAAAACTGTACAAGGTGCTGATTTACAGCCTCATCTGAATTGAATGTTATAATACACAAGGACTGTTGAAGAGAGCGAAACAAGTGGAAGTCTGACGGCGCAATGTCAGGTGAGTATGCTGGGTGTGGCAACACATCCCATCCAAGCTCCAATAATTTTCGGCGGGTGATCAAACTTGTGTGTGGTCTCGCGTTGTCGTGATGGAACACAACACCTTTACAATGAACGAGCTCTGGACGTTTCTGGATGATGGATTCATTCAAACTGTCCATTTGCCGACAGTACACATTCGAATTAATTGTTTGGTTCTGTGGTAGGAGCTCGAAAAACACAACACCTTTAAAATCCCACCTCACCGAGACCAGAACCTTCTGCTGATGAATGTCTTCTTTGGATGACGTTTGAGGCGAAGCAGCACGTCGGGACCAAGACCGTTTGCGCAGCACATTGTAGTACACAATCCACTTTTCGTCACCAGTTACAAGTCACTTAAAAATAGGATCATTTTCCTCACGTTTAAAGAGCATATTGCAGATGTTTATACGCGCCGTCAATTGAGCTTCTTTGAGTTCTTGAGGAACCCACACATTGAGCTTGCTTACGTATCCCAGCTTCTTCAGGTGGCCGTGAACACTTGAATGATGAATGTGCAATGTGTCTTCAATATCTCATGTCATGTAATGTGGGTTTGACTTGATCAATGCCTTGATTTGGTAGTCATCAGAATCGGTGAGCCTCCCGGACCAAGGAGCATCGTTGAGGTCAAAATCACCAGCGCAGAATTTTGCAAACCACCGCTGGTACTGACGTTCTTGTAGAGCATTATCACCGTACACTTTACACAACTTTTCACAAGCTTGACACACGTTCTTCCCTTCATGGAAGTAAAACAGTAAAATATGGCGAAAATGCAGTTTGGTCTTCCATCTTCAACTTGATGTCAAATCTCCACAAATCAACTAAATCGCTCACTATTCCTTTTAGACTGCAGCTAGAGCAGTCACCTGCCGAATGCCATAGCGATAACAAAGCTGCGCATGCCTCTAGTACTTTCAAAACTGCCCAATTGCCATAGGGTGCCAAAATAAGTCATGACTTTTCCAACAACCCAATATTAGTGAATAAGGGATTAAAAATTATGCCACCCTACAAAATTATTAGAGAATATGTGCTTTCACTGGAGTAATTACTGATACACAATAGGGGAAAGTCAAAAGTGACAGTGACTTTATGAGAGGCATGATCACAAATGTTCCTGCTGTGATAGGCATCTTTGCAAGCAGTTCTAGAGTTGGCTCATGTCAATACACATGCTGTTTTGTATGCCTACTCAGCAATTATGACAGGACACGACCAGTAATGGTTATTTACTACCTTCTACATCAGTCAAAAGTACTTATCAACTTCTTAACACATTTGTAGTATGTTTTACCTTTGCATTGACTAGCCCCTTAGTAACAAAAATGATATTTATATATTAAGACCAAATTGTTAAAAAACACTGCAACTCTCACTCTTTACACCTAATTAAAAACATCAAGTTAAAATATTAAGTAATTAAAAATATGCATATTTAAACAAACACAAAGTGACAATTAAAAGCTAAGGGAATGGTCAAAACGCAAACCTGGCACATGCTGCTAGCACTTTCCAAGGAACAAGCCTTCATCTTCAGGCAGACTTCTGAACAAATCAGCTCCCCAACAAGAAGTGATCTCTTCACGAGCATACAGCACGAACCAAAAAACAGGTTGTGATCTCCATCCTACTGTGCATGTCCCATCACTACGATTGCACAGTAATGATTAATTAAAATTACTACAATGATAAATTTCTTTACCTTTTAAAAGTAGATTGGTTAAATATTCATTAGGCTTTTGAACTGTAAATCAGTTCTGAATATTTCTGTTCAAAAATTTTGCTTTGAGTTATGTAAATCATGTCAATAACTGATTTTCAGCTCAACTAGGACATACATATATAAGAGAGAAAATGAATATGCCTTCGTCATATGTGCCTGGACACTTTTTCAGAGGGTAGAATATTTCAGCATATCATTGCATTTGGAAACTTCCTGCAGTGCTTCAATCCTTCATGACTGAATTTTACATTAATAAGATTTCCATCACATGCTGAATTCATCCATGCTTAGTGGAGCACAGACAAGGGCAGTCCAATAGTTGCAGGTCTTCCCCTTAAAATAATGACTCCAAAGTTGAAGGTGTGTGTTATAAAGTGCTGGATGAAATGAGAAAACACCAAAGAGATCCAATCTTTTACTGTGAAAAACACTTATCTGATTATTATACTTATTTATGAACATAACCTTCACCTGAAATGATTCCCAAAATATTAATTGAGGTGCACAGATAGACAGTTGTACAAATAGGCAAAGTGCTTACACAAGGGTGAGAGTAATGTTTGATCCCTAAAGGCTATCCCGAAATTTTCAAATCTTCATCTCAAACTGTTCCTGAGACATTCATCAAAAACATGGGACAACAGACAGACACACTAAGTGTAAATATGGTGTGACAGTTACTCCTCCTCCTTGAAATCCATCCAGAAAAATTCATATCTGCCTCAAATGGTTTCCAACAGCTGAGCTATATATTAAAAACTGGTGGATGTATGGACAAATTGGAAGACAGATGACAAACTACTAGCTGGTGTTTGGTGTGAGAGTTGTTTGCTGTCGTTATAAGTCATTCTGGAAACCTCCATCTACAATGGATTCAAACGTTTTCCTGTGAAGCTCACACTGTAATCCCCGACCATGTAAGCCCAGGCAGTGATTGGAAAACTACTTTGCAGAAGTAGCTTGCTACTGCTACATTCTTAAAAAAGTAGCTTGTTACAGCTACAACTACTTTTTCTGAAAAGCAGCTAGTTACACTACTTTTCTTTTTTAAAAAGTAGCTAGTTTTGCTACTTTTCAGTTACTTTTTTATGTTTAGATTTAAATTAAAAGTGCAAATTCTGAGCATATGATATTTACATCTTCATTATTGCATATGGTATTCAGAGTTAAAAACCAAGGTAAATTACCCAAGTAATTCATCTTTGTACATGCAACACATTTTGATGCATTCAGTGGTGCATATTTCAAGCTAGAAAGACTAGCTGAGAATCCCAGGGAATTCAATTAAAAGTCTTGTATCATTCTAGTATATCTGAGAATTCATTTCCTTTGACTAAAAGAATCAAGCCAGCCTGGTGGTGCAGTGGTCTAAGCGATGGCTTCTGATCATTCATTCGAGATGGATCCGGGTTCGAATCCCGGTGAGGCATGGATGTTGTGATTGTCTTACAGTACTGGCTTTCTCCCTTTCCAGGAGTCAGTGGCCCGGCCCTAAATTAGGGATGGGCGACTGCTTATAGCACACTGAGTTGCTCACGCTGGTCGTTAAAACCTCCAATCGAAAAAAGAAATATATAAAAGAATCTAATCTCACAATCAAGGAATGGTCTTCAATAAAACCACTAGTAGCAATACCCCATGGGCAGTGGTCTAAGCACTGATTTCTGACCATTTGTCCGAGATTGTTCTGGGTTTGAATCTCAGTGAGGCACGCATGTTGAGTTTGTCTTACGGTACTGGCTCCCTCCTTTTCCTGGAGGAACCAATGGCCCTAAATCAGGAACAGGTGACTGCTTACAGTCGATTGAGTTGCTCCTTGCAGTCGTTAACATCCCAACTAAACACCCCCCCCCCAAAAAAAAAAAAAAAAAAAAAACGCTAGCGTGATGGCCTCGTACTCACTGTTTCACTGACTAATTGAAATTTCCCAGTTAACTATTTGATGAGCTTTCATAGTGTAAGATATGTTAGGTACCTTATTGTAGGCAGAACACACTTCAGGAAATCTTGAAATGTCACATGATTTGAAGAATACAATTTTTAACCAATATTTTTAAAGTAGCCTGAATTGTAGCGTAATTTTCTGCTACAAGCTACTTTATTTAGTAGCGTGCTACTGCTACAACTACTTTTTTCTATTTGTAGTGACGCTACATGCCACACTACTCTAAAAGTAGGCGCTACTTCCAATCACTGGTATTAAGTATAGTCTGTTCAATTGGAGAACTACAAATCTTGTTGATGTCAGTGAGCCTAATCGTTCTTCTTTAGTTGGACAGGCAATAAGAGTCCAGTGCACAGTAATTATGGCAATATATATATACTCAGTGGTAAAAACATTAGAGATAGGGGTGATGGGCATCCCCCACACAGAGTAGAACAGACCCAAACTGAATGCAGGCAATAAATAGGCAGACAGTAGAGCATCCCAAAAGTGTATTGCAATTGATGAACATGGGTAAATGTGGTGATCTGAGCAATTTTGATGGTGGATGCATTATCGGCACAAGACAGGTGGGTCAATTTATTGCCCAAGTATTAAGAGCCCTAGGGTTCCCAAGGACAAAACCATATCAAGGGTGTACCACAAGTATAACATCGACTTACATACCTGAACCTAGAGAGCAAGGTGTGGCTGACCACATTCCATTGATGACCAGGGATGGCCAAAGAATTGACCGCAGGGCAAAAAATGGTAGCCCATGGTGAAAAATCGTATTATTTGCGGAATTTTTGTACAGTCGTATTTCTGAAGGCAACTTAAATGTGGGATCCAGGCCTTTGGAAAACACAACGGATTTTCTTGGTTTCCAGTGCCCTAAAAATACATTACGATTTGACATACATACATACATATCACTAAGCTGTTCTCTGAGATTCAGAGGTTAGCTCCAAAAAGAAATACAAACTTCCAGATATTTTTACTTATTGTTGTCGTATCAAACTTCTCCATTTACAGCGATCTTGACAAACAACTCGTGCTTCACTGATATCCATTACACGCCGTACACAAGATCTTTTATACTTCATACTCATAATCTTTTTCTCATGCGGACACTCCTGAATCTGATCCGCCCATGTCTTCCTTGGCCTTCCTCTGCCTTTCCTTCCTGCCACTTGGGCTGAAAATATTTTCTTATTCATCACTCATTCTTTCAACATGGCCAAACCACCGAAGCATATTGGTCTCCACCTTGCTAACAACATTTTGCTTTACATCACACAATTGCAATAAATCTTCAGTCCTCACACAATCAGATCGTGTCTTGCCACAAACCCAACGTAAGTAACGCATTTCTTCAGCACACAAACGACTCCTATGTTTCTTCTGCAGTACCCAGGTTTCACTGCCATACATCAGAGTAGGAACAATTACTGTTTCATACACAGCCATGCGGGAATCTCTAGAGAACCCATCACCCCTGTGAAAACCTCCCAGAGCAGCTATGACTTTCAAAGAAGAATTCACTCTCCTACTGATTTCATTATCCAACTTGTTCTCTCTGTCAAACATGCTTCCTAAATACACAAACTCACTCACCTGGTCAATCACAGTGCCATTTATACTTACATTACATTCAGTGCTACCTACCCATTCCTCTCTCAAACACCATAACTTTGGTTTTCCCCTTATTTATACTCAGTTTGAATTTCATGCAGATTTCGTGCATCCAAGTCAACATACTCTGCAACTCACTTTTGGTCTCTGCCAACAGGACAGTGTGATGGAGGCTCTGACCCCCTCCAGATTTGATGGAGGCTCTGACCCCCTCCAGATTTGATGGAGGCTCTGACCCCCTCCATCAAATCTTCGTGTTCTGTGGGAGCTTGTTCAGGGGTCGTGGATCCGTATGGCTTCCCAACGCTTCTGGTGTCTTGTCGAGTCCATGCCGAGACAAATCGCCGCCGCCGCCGCCGTCATCAGGGCGAAAGGTGGTGCTACATGTTACTAGACAGGTATCTCTAATTCAATTGCTCTTCAGTGTATATATCAATATGACAAAGACTATATTTTCTGGAACCCCCTCCTCAGTGTCAGAATCCTGAGTGCACCCCCGATGCATCACATTTTAAATTTTGTGACCAAAATAAAATATTTAAGATATAGCATTTGGATACGAAACAGCGTGCCAAGCAGCAATTTTGAAAGGAACTTTCTGTTTTAAAGAAGGGTAAGCATCTGCAGAAGTAGTGATTGCTCAAGAAACCTGGTAGCTGAAGTGCAAAACTATGAGCACAGGATTAGCTCACTATTTTAACTTCAAATTTACCCCATGCACAAACATGTGTACATCTGAAAAGTACTTAGGATCGCTGAAGCAAAAACTTACTTTCGTATCTGTGAGATGACAGAGTCTCGAAGAAGGCAATGTATGTTATCCAAAATATGAGATCGCTCTCTAGTTGTATCCATCTGAGCGGTAAACCAATCGACCACTGCTTTGTTATCTTCCCATAAGTATTGCTGTAGGGTAAAAAAAAAATGAATAATAAAATATTTATTCAGTAGTTTAACTTGCAAAATGGCATATATTTATCTGCATAACAAGAGAAAAAAACATTCAAACCCAAATGTATTTCACACCAGAGGAAGAAAGGGGAGGAAAATGAAAAGAACATAGAAAATAATTTTAGAAGCATTTTTTGATGTAGGATTACTTTTAGTAGTTGTCATTATTGTTTCAAGGTCTAATATGCCTATATGAAATCTCTTATCCCTAATTTAGGGCAACTGGTTTCTGGGAAGGGACAGAACCAGCATTGTAGACAAAAGCACTCACTGCTGATGCTGCATCTAGAACCTGAACCCAGAACTGGCACTAAATGAGACATGGATGGTGTGCTTGTCTACGGCAGTGGCTATTCCTTCCCTGGAACCAGTGACCCCAAATTTGGGACAGGTGACTATATACCAAAGGGTTACCTGTGGGCTATAAGACAGCCCCTCCCACCCCCCAACAAAATCAATTTTGCTCTAAATAAGCCACATATCTACTAGGTAATTAATTGGGACAGATGCCACAACATGAAATCAAGCTACTAATGACACTACTTAGGTTCGTACCCAGTTGGCAATCAGCTGCAGAAAAATTGTTTAAGAAGTGAACTGATGAAGTAAATGGTGTTAAAGGGAGTGAAAAGTCATCAAGTTTGGATAATGGTATACAAATACAGGGCTATAGAAGAGAAGGGCTGGTCCTTAGAGCTAGCTCTCCTGAAGCCATAGTCATGCTGCATGAATAGCATGGTAGTGGGTTCTCTGAAGCCACTGTTGCACGGGAACTGCGAACTAATCAGTGCAAAAAGGCAAAAAAATTACATAAACCTGAAGCCCTGGAGTAAGGGGAATGAGAAGAACTAAACTCTGTCATAATCATAATTTAAAAGAAACAAGATATTCTGTAAACATATGTTTCCAACATTACAGTATTGAGTATATCGAACAGAGTCTTCGTGAAAACGCAGTTGACACATTTCTTCAGTTTTTAATTTGCTTTTATTTTCTAAAGTACTTATGTTTTCACCTTGCTTTTTAATTGCTGAATTTCAGAAATTAGAGATCTAAAAGTGGCCCATCGTTTTGATCGTTGAACAGAAACTTTGCGATATCTACTTTTTCCTGCCTTTTAGTTAGCAGATCTTTCTCAAGTTTTGAATTTTTTTAAAATTAAGTTATCATTAGAAGTTTGTAAAAAATTACAGTCACAGCATTCTGTCGTCTGTACATTGCCACTGATTTCCCATTCCGTACTCCAGCGTTTGTTTCACCTTTAGTATGCAGATTAATTTTCTTCGGGCTTAATTCACTTAATTGTTTCGAAACGTTTCGAACATTTTGTTTCCTGTGTCTCTGGGTACTCTGCGTTTTTTCTTCATAATTTAAAGAAGGTAAATTTACGCTGAACACAGCGTTAGATTTTAGTATCTTCTCGCAAAGGCAATCCAAGTAATCGATTTGATTTTTCATATTATCTTCATAACCACAACTCTGAAATGTTTGCTACAAATTTTGGCGTACTTAACATTAACAGAGCCCAGTCTTTGACACTTCTTTATTTATTCTTTTACCAGCACTGATTTATTTCAGGATAAAGCACGCAACACAATTTCCCCCTTTCCGGTACCTGTATTTATTCCAACACGTTGCAACAGCACACGAAAATATTTGTTAAAAAAAAAAAAGGCGCACCGATTTACGCAGCTAAACTAACTATTTATATACATGTATACAGTAGATACACTGTTAAATATTAACATAATTTTTTTACATGTTCACTAATAAATAGATTGCAAACGATAAAATAATCTAGTTTGATGAAATAAAGCGCAATCTAGAAAACTCTTCTCGCAATGACAGTCCAGCAGTACTGGAGATGTCGAAGCAGCACAGTGACATCACAGCCCATCTCTTTTATAGCCCCGATACAAATATACCCTATAATAGCTTGTTTGTGCTGTCTAATGCCCATGCTATCGTTAATTCATGTGCATAGCAAATAATGGTAATAACATAAGGCAGCTCACCTTTTGAGGTTTGCCTCGTCATTTCTTACACATCGTTAACTGGGGTGGGGGTTTCCTGGCTTCCAGCAGGGTAAGTTGCTGTTTTCTTCTACTGTTCTGTACATTATGTACTGATATGAGCACGAATACCTCTTGAGAGGTATAAACGAACTACAAGCCTGTGCGAGGATGCTTTGTGTACCTGACATGCTCATATCAGTACGTAATGTACAGAAAACAGTAGAAGAAAACAACAACTTACCCTGCTGGAAGCTACAAAAAAAAAAAAAACACCCCGTTAACGACTTGCAAGAAATGAAAACGAGGCAAACCTCAAAAAGGTAAGCTGCCTTATACCTGTACTACCATGGTATACAAATGTACACTTATATACACTCATGCTCATAAAAATACAGAACACCTGAGCTACGACTTTGATTTTTACAGGATATGTTCATTAGGAAAACAGAACAAATTATTAGCATCTTGGTGGCATATGTACCAGGTGCGTCGGTGTAGCTAATATAATCGGTGTGGCCACCTCTGACTTGTATCACCTGCTGGACAAGCTCAAGCATCGAATCAAATAATGCGTGAATCATGTCCTGCAGAATAGCCATCCAGGCTGTATTGACCTACATTCAAAGTTCATCAGGAGTTGTTGGCAGATGGTCTTACCACTGCACCTGTCATTTGAGCATGTCCCAGAGATTTCCTATGGGTGATAAATCCAGTGATCTAGCCTGCCATAGCAGAAGTGGAACATTGCTATCTTTGAAGAAGGCATGTGGTCACTGCAACATGAAGTGTGCTTTGGTACTGCTGAAATATGGCCACAGGGATGTCCTGCAGGTACAGATGGGCAACTGGCCGCAGAATGTCATTGATGTAAATAGAACTTGTTATGGTGCTTGGTGGTATGGACTCTCACGAGAGGTGATCTGCTTTTATACCCAATAGCACCAGAGGCCATAATGCCTCATGCTGGTGCGGTATGCTTGGTGTGAATACACTGTCCCCCTGTTGTCAGTGGACACAGGTGCTACCATAATTTTTGCCTAAACAGAAACCCGTTTTGTCAAAGAACACAAAATTATAATATCGCGTTCTATGACAAAACGATATATATATATATATCTCGTTTATATTACATTATTATAATTTATCGGAAGCCTTTCGCTGTTTCCTCACCTCCACAAACTAACTCTAATCACAACTGGCAACAAAATCTCAGCGCTTTTTACAGTTGCGTATATCACACGGTACCTATATGTTCAGATAAAGACAGTTTGGAAAAAGAACTTTATTTCCTAAAAAGTGTTGCAGTACAGCAAGGATACAACCCTTCCATTATAGACAAGGCTCTAACAAAAATTCCAGAAATCGAAGCCTATCTCCACATTAACTCCTGTGATGCGCCCATTGAGAGAATCTTGCCATTATTCCATTTTCCCGTGACATTGCCTTTAAAATTTCAAAAATTCTCAAATAATTTTAAAGTGATTTTTAGACCCATAAACAAAATGAATTTTTTAGGATCAAAGGACTATGTCGAAGACAAAACTCGTGGGGAATTTATCAAATTCCATGTGAATGTGGTGCTTCGTATATAGGACAGACCCGTAGAGCCTTGCTTTTTTGATTGAAGGAGCACAAGACCTACATTCGGAACTGCAACTTAAAGAAGTCGTGGATGGCTAAACACTGTTACAAAAAGGACCATACATTTCTTTTGAAGAAGCAAAACTAATTGACAAGCCAGATTCAACCACTAAACTTGATATTTTGGAAGCTTTCCATATATATCAGAAATCATTGCAACTTGCTAATGACAGGGCATCCACACCATTTCTATCAAATGTGTGGAAGCAACTAACCAAAACCCGTGACTGTAAACACCATTTATATCATATACAATTTGAATATTTATGTGCCATTCGTCCTGATGAAGCTAGGTCAATACCCAGCGAAACCATGGTCGACTTGAAAAATAAATATCTGTGACAAACTACATTGTAGGATCTTAATATATATAATCGTCACAAGACTGTAGTCTTTGAGATCAGGAAACAGGATATTATGCCACATTACACCACTCCCTTTGTTCAATACACCAATGCAGCCTGACAGTCCATTGATATGGTGTCAAAGGTAACCTGAGGAGGTGCAGATGAATATGCTGTCTGAACTATAATAATGGGTAACACACTGTTACTGATGACATGGGAAAATGTGTCACAGTTTGCCCCTGCTGCACCAATGCCATCGATGTTGCAGAATGGTCACTCAAAGACATCCTCACGAGATGACAGTTGTCCTTTGGTATCATCTGTGTATGATGTTCAGAACCATCTTTTTGTGTCCTACATCCTTCTTTGTACCATTCCCTGCACACTCTTTCCACAACAGACACATTGCACCCCACACGATCGGCAATCTCCCAGAGGGAAGCACTGCAGCCTGTCATTTCGATAACGCGACCACTGTTGAACTTGCTGATGTGACTGTACAACTGTTGTACATGACAAGGTATTCTTACCTATGGCTGACTAAGCTCTGCCACGCCGACCAAGCCACACTGCACTTATAATAGAAAAATAGTTGGTTTCTTGTCTGTGACACTGCGTGATCCGATTTGCCTAGATGCGATATGCATGCACCTATTATACTGAAATGCTAATCATTTCTGCCATATTACCTGATTACCATAACCTGTAAAAATCAAAGTCGCAACACAACTCCTTTCAACTTTCTTCATAAAGACGCTTTGACGTCTGTAAGTTTTCTGTTTTACACGTTATATAAAGTGGGTACAGTCTGCCACGATGCATTAAATTATTCAATTAAGATACAATACAGTTAAAAGTCCTAAAAATGTTACTTACAGAAGTGTGTGTTCAGTCCCACATTGGTAGTTTATTGAGAGTCTCTTGGTCAAAAGTTGTATCCTGCTTCAATATGGTCAGTCGTTAGGGTTAGCTCGAGAGCCTTCTGGTCAAAAGTTGTATCCTACTTCTATGTCCAGTTGTTAGGGTTAACTTGGTTTTGGATGTATTGACTTCATATTGAGTTATCTGAAAACCTTTGCCCACTCAATATGAAGTCAACATAGCCAGATCAGAGTTAACCCTAACGACTGACCATATTGAAGCAGGATACGACTTTTGACCAAGAGACTCTCAATAAACTACCGATGTGGGACTGAACACGCACTTCCGTAAGTAATACTTTTAGGACTTTTAACTGAATTGTATCTTAATTGAATAATTTATTGAACCGCGGACTGTACCCACTTTATATAACGTGTAAAACAGAAAATTAACAGACGTCAAAGCATCTTTATGAAGAACTTGTAGTCACGTAATGGTATGTGAACTTTATGACAGAATCACATGATATATATTGATCCTTTCAACTTTGTTTTTTATGAACTGTGTATGAAAAATGCTTATCATTATTATTATTATTATTTTACAGCTGATGGGATTTTCTTGGGTACCTAGAAAATTTAAAACATTAATAACATCTTGAAGTTTTTCAAGTACAATGACTTCCTTGCTTTGACCTAATTACACAATTTACGTATACACTGAAGAAGCAAATTATTAGGATCATCCAGTGCAACCCTCACTTACTGATGCAAGTATGACATTCAGATAGCTTTATAAACAGCTCATTGCAAAGGATGCAGATGGGTATGCAGCATAGATAGCCGCAATATGGGAAAGACCCGCAACTAACGTTAACTTTGAAAGTGTAGCAGCAAGCATCTCAGAAATGGTAAACCTTCTTGGCTGTGCAAGAATAACTGTATCAAGGGTGTGCAATGAGTGGTGCACAAACAGTACAGCAAGCAGCTAATGGACACCCTGTTGGAAGAACTGGTTAATGTTTGAGGATAATGGCAGCTGGAGAGGATTGTATGAAGTAAGAGACTACTTCCATTGCATCAAGTAACTGCACAGTATAACAGCGATATCCAAACCAGAAGTCTGACATGTACAAACTGCCACATGTTGGTGCAAATGGGAAATAACAGCAGAAGTTCTACTAATCTTTGCTAAAACCCAACAAATTTGTCTGTAATGGGCAATGGAACACAAAAACTGGAACTTTGATGACTGGAAAAAGGCAGTCTTGTCTGATAAATCACATTTTCAGTACAAAACGGATTAACTGAATTCTTGTGTGTAATCACATTTTTTTTAGCAAAAATTCTTAAATTTAGTATTCTACAGGTACATTACATCAGCAGTTACAATGGCTTTGGAATCCTGCAGTACTGAAGATGCAAACATTAGTATTATTAGTAACATCTATGAAAATGCAAGTGCAAAGGTTTGGTTATTTGAGGGTACAGCGCCAATAAAAATTGGGAGTGAGGCAGGGTGACACCATATCTCCCAAGCTCTTTAATACCATATTGCAAAATGTCTTTCAATCTTTGAACTGGGAAAACAAAGAGATAAAGATTAATGGAGATTATTTATTTTAAAAGAAAAGTGCTTAATCAATGCATTCTTCCAGTGCTTACGTACGGAGCAGAGATGTGAACCTTAACTAAAAAAGACATACAAAGACTGCTGACAACTGAAAGAAGCATGGAGAGATGCATGCTTGGTGTAATCAGGAGAGATAAGAAGAGAGGAACTCATGGATAAGGAAAATGACAAGAGTGGAAGACATCATGATGAGAGTAAAATACCTGAAATGGCAATGGGCTGGACATATTGCCAGAAGAATGGACCACAAATGGACAATTGAAATTCTAGACTGGATTCCAAGGGACAGGAAAAGACACAGAAGACCATATGGGAGATAAGTAGATGACATTCGAAAGCATGTGGGAGTGACATGGAAGAAACAGGTGCAAGATCGACTATTGTGGGAGAAACTTGGGGAGACCTTCATCCAGCAGTGGATGGAAAATGGTTGTTTTTGGTGATAATAGGTTCATTAATAAGTTGATTTGGCATTTCTCAAGGTGTGTAATTGATAGTTGTCTAAAAACTAAAGCATTTTCTAGACCAAAATTAAACTCACACAATTCAAATCTTTTTTACCAAACTGAGCTGCTTAATGTACAGTTGCTGACCTTTCAGTAGCAAGTAAATGATTCTTTAGCCACATCTGCTATTGGCTTGACCAGAGCTGTATTGTCAACAGTGAGTTTACAAAGCAATCCCCGACATATTCCAATAAGTTTTCTATGAAGGAACTCAGGGTGAGGGCCGCCACAGGATATTAATCCACTCTGAAATAAACCACACAAACTTACACCCCCCACCCACAAGTACATGGTGCCAATGAACCAACAAACTTATGTAAGTGTTCAAGGGTCTTCAAATGCCACCAATGATTAAACTGGAGTTTAATGAACAGGAAAATGTATTTTAACAAATAAACAACTTAGGATCTCCTTCCTCCATTTAAAAAAAAAAAAAAAAAAAAACTTGTGAATAAGACAGCATTGTGAATCGACCATTGAATAATACACAACATTTAGCAACCAGCACTACAACAAAATGCTACATATGTATTTCCAAACCAGATTTTATTCTCCACTTACCAATCACATAGAATGAAGCTAAGCTCCAAGAAGGTGAACATTTTTATCCTCAGTGTTCTCATATAAAAATTTAAACCATTACTATTGGAATGTCTATCCATCTGTCTTTGAACCATGTAAACCTATTAATCAAATTTAAAAACTTCTCATGCTGTAAGGTACTTTGAAATATGAGAACAATCACCCATACTTTTTGTTCTTTTCCAGTTACACAGTATTGCTTAATAGGAGTTAGAATTGTCTGTGGCCATTTACTCTAATATTTGTTTAATTTCATATTGATGCTTCCAAAATCTGACTGAAAAAATATTTTCTGTCAAATATTTTTCACTATGAAAACACTTTGTACACATTTTATGCTTTAAATAATTCAATTTTCTCAATATAAGGCATGGGTGTTCATTTCTTTTTGATTTTTTTGTTTGTTTTGGGGTTAAATGACTCCCAAGAAAAACACTGGCTCATGGACAGGGAGAGATGCAGTACCAGAAGAACAAGCACAACATTCATATCTTACCTTGAAATTTGAGCCTATACTGTAACTATGAGACATCAGAAGCTTGCTTCTTAGACCAATGAATGACAGATGCATTCATCCAATACTTTAGCAAATAAATTTGTGTAGATGGTGTAGAAATGAAGCAAGGCATTTGCTTGCTTCCTTCAACACTGGATGACAGATGCATTTGCTTGCTTCTTTCAACACTGGATGACAGATGCATTTGCTTGCTACTGCTGCATCAAGAAGTGGGATTTAAAAAAAATGTTTTTGCATCAGATATCTTCCACTATGAGCAACATTTTTTATATATGTTCTACTGCTTAATAGTCCTGCTGCTAGAGAGCATAATTTAGATTTAATTCCCTACTTCACTACTAAAATGCTAATTTTAATAAATTACTTTTGGTATTGGATACCTGTAGCTATCAGATACATTTGACTTTCAATCATGCAGTCTTTCCATTAGTTAGCAATAGTTGATCTTTCTATTTGCAACCATTTCTAAAAGTCTGACTGGAAAATTCTTTTCCATCAGATAGCTTTCTTCTTGGTGAATATTTTGCGTGTATTTTCCACTTCCAGTAATGCAGTTTTACACTGGGGAGTACAAATACATATTTCCATATGTGGCTATCTCTCTTCTGAAAGATAAATTGAAAAGACTTTTTTTTCACTGGACATTTTGTCACTTATAATACACCCTTTGACTTTGCATTGCAATACATGTTTAATCATAACGTTATACTTTCTTCTGTGTAAAAAGGAATTCTTTTTACATCTAAAAATTCAGTGGCATCCTTATTTTTAAACAACTATCAACAGGTGTTTGCATTTTGCAGTTTCTTAAAAATCCTTCACAGTAGCAGGGACACAATATGCTCGGATTTCCTTAGCCTTGCTTCTGCTAGAGTCATATCCAAGAAATGTAAAGAACTGCTAGGGGACGCATACTTATTATTTCAGTTTTAAATATACTGCATGAGAATTGAAATTCTGATTTTCATAATAATGTAAAAATTTTAAACTAACTTACATGTACAGCACCATGCTCTTCAACAAACCACCGACGTAACATAGAGTCAATTTCTCCATCACTAAGGGAAGGCTTAACACCACGTATATCAGCTTTGATACGATTTTGAAGTAGTAGCCTTCTCAGTCGCCAATATAACAAAGTACGGGATTTAGCCCAAGGTATTATTTCCTGAAATGCACAAACACATGTGATATATATATATCATCAACTTCAAATAAATGCATAAGCAGTACAGGACAAACATTCTGAATTTAAGAAATAGCAGCACTTGAAGAAACATAAATAAATGAGAAAGTCATGAAAAAATAAAAAAAATATGACTGAAAGTAGCAGTGATATTTATACATTTTTGTTTTGGAATAATGATGTACTCGGTTGGTCAAAAAGTTTGTTTGGTTTTTAACTAAAAATAAAAGACACATTCATTTTTCATTTTCACCACTAACTTTACTAAACAATGCATTCACTGTTCATTCTTTGTATAAAACCTTGAACCGTATTACGTGGCTCTATAATAAATCATTAAAGTTTATACAACAATTTTGTTGTACTGCTATTTACTGTTTCACACGTCAATTTATAGCTTTAGTCACCCGGGAGCATCATTCATTGCATTTTGAGAACTATATGTAATTATTGAACATATTTATAAATTTAACATAGTTTTTTGTTGTTTTTACCTTTCTTTAGGATTGGTCGATATTCCCGCACTCTATTGTTCAGTTAGTGGTTGTGGCCATCCAAGTGTGCTTGAAGTATCACACTGTAAAATTGCTGTTGTTGTCACTTCAGCTGATTAAAATGTAATACAATTATTTGCCTTAAGACTGAATGATGAAAACAAACTTTTAAAAGAATTTGGATGATATAGTAAAAGGAATATTCAAGACTTTGAATGAGTCAAACTCTGTTGGAAGGCATAGACATAAGTCTATGCCTACCAATAGTGAAAAGTAGCGAGTCCCACAGAAGATGACTACAATGCAGCAGTCGAAACTAGTTTGGGTACGGCTGCACAGGAGAGATTGTTCATTTGAGATCTTTTATTGTGTTTTCTAGCCAGGATATTCCCTTTTTTAACCCCTTTTCATCAGTTGATAGACTTAATATGTCTATACCTTCCAATAGAGCAATAGAGTTGTTGACTTATTCAAAGTCTCGAATATTCCTTTTACTATATCATCCAAATTCTTTTAAAAGTTCTTTTCATTATTCATAGCCTTAATTCAAATAATTTTATTACATTTTAATCAACTGAAGTGACAATGACAGTAATTTTCCAATGTGATAGTTTAAGCGCACTTGGATGGCCACAACCACTAACTGAACAATAGAGTACAGGGAATATCAACCAATGCTGAAGAAAGGTAAGAACAACAAAAAATTATGTTCAATTTATAAATACGTTCAATAATTACATATAGTTCTCAAAATGCAATGAATAATGCTCCTGGGTGGCTAAAGCTAAAAATTAGTGTGTGAAACAGTAAATGGCAGTACAACATAATTGTCGTATAAACTTTAACAATGTATTATTCACTGTTTTGTTCCACTACCTTCTGTCATCTTTCAGGCAAACTTCATAATGCCATCTTTCCAAAACGTTTTATCTTTTTGAGTAAAGAACTGTTCCAGGTGCTTTTTGAAGTTTTCCAGGGAATTGACTTTTTTTCTATTAAGAGATTTTTGTAAAGACTGAAATAAATGGAAATCAAAGGTGCAATGTCTGGTGAATACAGTGGATGAAACAGAACTTCCCAGCCAAGCTGTAACAGATTTTGCCTGGTCATTAAAGAAACATGCTGTCTTGCGTTTTCTTGATGGAAGATCATGCATTTTGTTTTGACTAATTCCGTACGCTTTTCATCGATTGCTGCTTTCAGTTGGCCTGATTGGGAGCAGTACTTGTTGGAATTAATCGTTTGGTTGTCTGAAAGAGCTCATAATAGAGGACTCCCTTCCAATCCCACAATATACACAACATCACCTTCTTTGGGTGAAGACCGGCCTTTGGGGCCATTGGTGGTGGTTCATTTCGCTTACCTCACGATCTCTTTCATTCCACATTATTGTACAACATCCACTTTTCATCGCCCATCACAATTTGTTTTAAAAATGGAATGTTTCCATTGTGTTTCAGTAGAGAATTGCATGCAGAAATACTGTCAAAAAATATTTTTTTTTGCTTAACTGATATGAAACCCAAACATCAAAGTGATTAACATAACCAAGCTGGTGCAAATGATTTTCAATGCTTGATTTGGATATTTTGAGTATGTTGACTATCTCCCACATGGCATAATGTTGATTATTCTAAATTAATATCTCGATTTGATTGCTTTCAACTTCAACTGGTCTACCGGACCGTGGAGCATCTTCCAGCGAGAAATCTCTAGCACAAAACTTCGCAAACCACTTTTGACACGTTTGACCAGTCACAGCACCTTCTCTATACACCGCACAATTTTTTTTTTTTTTTTTTCCATTTTTGACTTTCTTGAAATAAATATTGAAGATGGAAGAAAATATGTTACTTATACAAAAATGTTACTTATTTTCTTCCATCTTCAATTTAAAATGGCTACACAAAAATTCACCCATTTGGATATTTTTTTTTTTTTTTTTTGTAAAAAGCATGGTATGACAGCTGTCACAATATAATCTAACAAAATTGTTTTGTATGAAGTTAAAGACAACTAAACGCTCCTAGAGCCATCCTGCGGAAAAACCAAACAAACTTTTTAGCCAACCCAATATGAACAAGTTAGTAAAATCATGCAATGCATTGATTATTGAAAGAGCGAGGGAATATGAACTTCCATTGTGCATGGCTTTTATCGATTATGAAAAAGCCTTTCATTTGGTGAAACCATCAGCAGTTACAATGGCTCTGAAATCCTGCGGTATTGAAGATGCATACATTAATATTATTAATAACATCTATGAAAATACAAGTGCAAAGATTTGGCTGTTTGAAAATACAACACACATAAAAATTGGAAAGGGAGTGAGACAAGGTGACACCATATCTCCGAAGCTCTTTAATGCCACATTGGAAAATATCTTTCAATCACTGAACTGGGAAAACAAAGGGATAAAGATTAATGGAGATTATCTAACCCACCTTCGTTTTGCTGATGATGTAGTCTTTTTTGCAATTACCCCATCAAAGCTGCAGAGTATGATCCAGGAACTTGCTGACAAGAGTAAAGAAGTGGGATTAAAAATGAACTTTTTAAAAAAGGCAAAAGTGATGTACAATGCTTTTACAAGAAATGAAGATTTATCGATTGATGGAGAAAAGCTGGAGATAACAGATACGTACATTTATCTTGGACAGCAGATATTAAGTGAGGGTCACATTGATGAAGAAATTAATCGGCGTACAAAACTTGCTTGGAGAGCTTTTGGAAGAAACAGCATAATTTTCAAGAGCAATATGCCATTATGTCTTAAAAGAAAAGTGTTTGATCAATGCATCCTTCCAGTGCTTACATATGGTGCAGAGACGTGGACCTTAACTAAAAGAGACATACAAAGGCTGCAGACAACTCAAAGCAGCATGGAGAGGTGCATGCTTGGTGTAACCAGGAGAAATAAGAAGAGGAACTCGTGGATCCGAAAAATGACAAGAGTGGAAGACCATGAACAGAGTTAAATTCCTGAAATGGCAAATGGGCTGGACATACTGCCAGAAGGACAGACCATCGACGGACAGCCGAAATTTTAGATTGGATTCCAAGGGACAGGAAAAGACCCAGAAGAAGACCACATGGGAGATGGGTGGATGACATTCGAAAGTATGCGGGAGTGACATGGAGGAGACTGGCACAAGACAGGCCGTTGTGGAGGAAACTTGGGGAGACTTTCGTCCAGCAGTGGATTGATAATGGTTGACGATGATGATGACGAGATAATATCCTATCCTTAATTCACCACCCCTCGCTTTTTGCCTGCTGTAACCTTGGAACAGAATTTCCTGAATACCTGCACTTTGAAAATTCACTTACTGAACAGCAACCACCCATATACTAAGAGCACCAAATTATTTCAAAGCATGTTGAATACCTCCTTTAAACAGCCAGCTGCACAGGAAATAAGTAAAGAAGCTAATCTCATGCACCTTTCCTTTGCCATTCAAAGAGGTTAAAGTGAGTAAAACCATCCAAACAAGGATTCCAAAGGATACAAAGGCACTTTATTGAAAAGGTAGCTTCGAGCACAACTGGACAGAACACAGAAACGTCCATGTGACAGGCGGCTGCCAAGAAAAATCCAGTCTTCAGTAGGGGATATGATCACCCCTGATTGCGTTGCAGGATTTACAGCATCTGTCCATGGTGAGGATGAGGTTGTCAAGGAGCTGTTGAGGCAACGCGGCCCATTCGTCTTGTAGCGCCAATCGCAGCTGCGGAATCGTTGCTGGAGGCTGCTGACGTGCTGCCAAGCATCTCACGAGAAGGTCCCACATGTGTTTGATTGGAATTAGGTCCGAGGACCTTGCGGGCCAATCCATGCGTTGAATATCTTCACTCTCCAACAGCTCGGCGACAGCCACTGTACGATGAGGTGTAGCGTTGTCGTCCATGAAGAGGAACTCAGGACCCACAGCACATCTAAACAGACACACGTGAGGCAGGAGAACCTCGGTACAATAGCGGACACCAGTGACTGAACCTCCTTGGAAGATGTGGAGGTCAGTACGGCTACCAAGCATGATACCATCCCAAACAAGAACTCCGCCACCTCCAAACCGGTCCCTTTCGATGATGTTGGAGGTGTGATTGCGTGTTCCCTGCTCTCTCTCGATGTGTATACGTCCAGAATCACTCGTCAGACTAAATCAGCTCTCATCCGTAAAGAGAACTGGACCCCATTGCTGATGTGTCCAGTTCTTGTGTTCCTGGCACCACAGAAACCGCCGTCTCCGATGAGCAGGTGTTAATGGCACGCACCGTACTGGTGGTCGTGCAAATAGACCACCTTTGTGCAGCCTTCTGGCCACGGTAAAACGCGATAACGGACGTCCAGTTATCTGTTGCATGTGCCTTGCGATTTTTCCCACTGTCTACCGTCTGTCTCTTCTCGCCTGTAGGACAATATACTGGTCGTCCGCCACTGTGGTTGCTCGTGGACGACCACTGCTAAACTCTCGGACAGCTGTTCCTGTTGTTTGAAATGCTCTCCAAGCTGGTGAAACGATGCTGTGAGCAATCCCGAACTCCTCGGCCACACTAGTCACACTTCAACCTTCTTCCAACTTCCCAATGACGCGACCTCGGGTAAAGTCATCCAGATGTCGTCTACTGGATTGCCTGTTGGCCATATCACATGGTGGCAGCAACTCAAAAGAACTTAAAACAATAAATTCTTTCGACTTGTCCCTTGAAAGAATTTAAAACAATTGTTTACATCTCAGATGGAGCAGCAGGGTACTTCAAAAACAAGTATACGCTCTATGAACTTATGAAGGGGGACCCAAATGTAACAAGGAAGTGGATCTTCTCAGCCACAGGCCAATGCAAGAGTGCATGTGATGGTGTGGGTGACCTGTGCAAATATTTTGCTACTAAATTCAACTTACGGAAAGAAGCTTCACAAGCTATAAGAGATGCACTTTCATTTGTTGAAACTGTCTCCTCCTTGATCCCAAAGACTAAACTTCTACTCTTCACAACTTATGAAGTTCAATCCTATCGAACCAGCAAAGTAGAAGAGTGGGATACAGTAAAATCTGTTGTTGGAATACATTCACAGCATTCCTGGTTAGTACAAGGAAATAAACCACCAATGGCCAGAACAGTTCGGCACACACATAAAGAAGTGCAATTTTCAAACCAACAACAACAACAACAACAAAAAACATTTTCTGTGAATGATTTTCAAATAAGAGAATTTATAGGAGGCATTTATGATGATAACTGGTGGATGGATGGGACAGATTACAAACATATCTAAAGAATTCGAGGACATAACGGTATCTTTCATGCACCAGTCTGAGGTTTTTGGTGGCCAGAAGAATGTGGCAAGGAAACAGGTCAAGTGTCCAGTGCCCTTAAAAAATGTACTTCTAAAGGTGAATGCCCCAACTCCTATTGGACGTTCTGCACGACTTCATAACTTTGGTGAGAAGGAAATCAATAAAATCCAGCAGCTTTTCTCAGTTTGAATAACTTG
This sequence comes from Macrothele yani, assembly GCA_039090855.1. Classification (NCBI taxonomy): domain Eukaryota; kingdom Metazoa; phylum Arthropoda; class Arachnida; order Araneae; family Macrothelidae; genus Macrothele; species Macrothele yani. The sequence continues at coordinate 157,283,712 of CM077011.1, forward strand.
TAGTTATGTGGTAAGCTCATAATTTTGTTTTTTGGAGGCCTTTTTTTCGTATGTAAATAGAAACTGAATCTTAACTGCAACTGAGATAATGTATTGTATGTGTACAGACTATGGATTAAAAAAAATAAACATGTATATAGGTGACAATGATTAAAAATCATAAAAATGACTTTTGAAATATAGATTGACACCGCAATGTGAAATATATATACTCAGGTAAACTTTTCAGAAATATCTTTTGAAGTTTTTTTTTTTTTTAAATAATAATCCAAGTGTGGGGTTTGAACAAGAAAGAAGTGCATTTTCAAAAATTTGTAGGAAAATTTCAAGGTAAAAATCCAGTAATCTGATTCACCCAGTTAACTACCTACTATTAGGACATTATTTGGACAAAATTTCAGAATTTTTAAAAATGGGGTTTTTGAGATATTGCAATTCAAAACTGTTGACTTTTGGAAATTTTGTATATTTTAAAAATTAATTTTATGAGTTGCATGCATCACAAGATAAAAATAAAATTACTGCTAAGACAACCATAGTAGGAGTGCAGGTTGGCACACTTACCCCACCTGATAAGCTTTTTCTTAAAAAAAAAATCCTAAATGTGGAAAATTTATTTTTTGTAATAAATATAGACTTTTTTGCCATCTAGCAATATTTCTTTGATCGATTTCTGTGAACATAAAGAAAGACCAATTAAATAGCTTCAAAATGAAAAAAAAATCAAGTCTCTACCTGTTTATAGTACAGGAGCAGTGTACATTTAAAAATTTGGTGTTTCATATTATTTTCGTCACAGGTGTATTTTTTGCCTATTTTCAAAATGCTGTAGCTGGACCAAATAATTTTTTGGTGAAACATCCTTTTGCAGTAATTTATACCTCTATTAGGAGTAGCCACCATAATTTTTTCAAAAAAATTGGAGGTGATCAACTGACACCCCCTGTCTGAATTGAGATGGAAAGGGTCTGAAGCAGAAAACGTGACTAATCGGAGAAGGCAATCCTTTGCCAATCAGTGGAGGTCCAATTACGATACTGCCGTGCAAATGTAAGCCTCTTCTGCAGATGCACCTTCGTTAGCATAGCTGCCTCGAACATCCGTCTGCATCGGAGCCCCATACACAGCAGGGTTAGCTGAACTGTCATTTTAGACACACTTCTGGTAGCTTCCTGGTTAATTTGGCCAGTGAGTTGCTCCACTGTAGCATGCCGATCGGCCCTCGCGCACCTTCGTAGCCGACGTTCACCTCTCATATCAATGACACGTGGTGCTCCGTGGTTTCCATGTAGCTTATTCACAATGGTGCAATTTCTCGTGTCACAATACACTTGAACCCCAGCAGCATGCGAACAGTTCACAAACTGCGCTGTTTCAGAAATACTGCCACCCTTGGCCCGAAAGCTGATAATCTTCCCTTTTTTCAAATCCGATAAATCACTCCTTCCATCCAAGACAGCAACGAGCGATATGTTTTCAGAATGCCTACAGCACACCTTATATACTCTCCAAGCCAGCTCACGAGATGTGCCTTCTTTCATTGTCTACGCGTGTTGACGTCAAAAGTAGGAGGTGGTCACAATAATGTGACTCAACTGTGTAGAACAATAACATTACAGATAAAATTATGTATTCAAGAAGAGGCTCGGAAATTTAGAGTACAGCTAGAAACTGGAAAATTTTCAAACATTGCTTTGCATCAAGTTTCTCACTAAAAATGAAATTTTCCATTTGTCTGAGATGGATCCAGGTTCAAATCCTGGTGACGCGTGGATATTGTCTTAGTCTTACAGTTAGGCTCTCTCCCTTCCCTGGAACCAATGGCCCTAAATTAGGGAAGGGCGATTGCTTTATCATCCATTGAGTTGCTCACAGTGGTCATTAAATCCCAAAATTAAAAAAAGTAATAATGAAATTTTTAATTATTATGATCATTCACCTTTTGCAAGATACCTATCTGGATGGGTTTATGTGCCCTCACTGAGATGTTCCGAAAATTTATACTTTCCCTGTTTCTCCTAATTTTCATTAAAAGAGGAAGAAATTTAAAAACTATTATTCGAAAAGACTTTTAACTATAGGAAATATCACATTTTTTTATCCATCCAATATAAATGTGAATATTAGTTTAGAAACACAGAGCTCCCACCCAATATTTTTGAAGAATTGCCACCATTGTCACTTACCCACTTTATGCCACTACTCACTTACCAACCAAAAAGCATGTGGAAAAATACTTAAGCAATTTAACAAGGTTCAACTATGTATACAGGGTGTTTCAAAAATACATGGCAAAACTGCAGGAATGAGTTCCTCATAGGTAGATAAGAAAAAAGTTTAAATCAACATAGGTCCAGAAATGCTTGATTTCTGAGTTATGGAGATCTGTCTATGGCACTTAACTGTTCATATTACCTGATAGTAATTGTTCAAAATGTCCATCTTCTGACTCAATACAGGTCTCACATCGATGTCTCGTGGATTAGCGAGCACGCTGCCAAATTCCTAGTATGTGTCGTATTGTTTCACAATCTGCCACAATTTGATTTCGGAGAGTTTCCACATCTGCTACTGGAGTAGAATACACCAATGAGTTTATAAATGGCCCCACAAGAAGAAATCTAGAGGGTTTAAATCTGGTGAGTGTGGAGGCCTGGCAGTTGGTACACCTCTACCTATGCACCGACTAGGAAACTTTTGATTCAAGTAATTGCGTGCTAGGTGGCTAAAATGTGCGGGAGCGCCATTGTGCATAAAGTGTGCTTGTTGACAAATGATCAGAGGCGTGTCGTCCAAGAAATCAGGCATGTTGTTTACCAGAAAAGTGTGGTATGCCCGCCCCGTGAGTTTTTTGAGAAGTACATGTGACCCAAATAACTTATCACCAAAAACACCTGCCCAGATGTTTAGTCTGAACCGCTGTTGGTGACGTAATGGAAGAATTGCATGTGGGTTTTCCTCGGCCCAGACATGGTGATTGTGAAAGTTTAGGATTCCGTCACATGTAAACTATGCTTCACTGGTGAATATCACTAAGGCAGAAAAGTTAGGAGTTGTACCACACTGCTGCATAAACCACTGGCAGAACATTACTCGCACAGGGTAATCTGCTGGTAACAAGGCCTGTACCCATTGCAGATGGTACGGATACAGGTGTTGTTTTCACAACACACAATGAACAGGCAGTTGCATTGCTAATCTGCGTGTGCTGATTCCAGGAGTTGCATGCACAGCATCCAAAATCTCTGCCTCTACTTCAGGAGTCATAAATCTTGGTCATCCTCTGTTGGCAGCATGAGATGTAAAGGTCCCATGTTCATAAAGGTGGCAATGGATACTTTCAAATGTTTTTCTGTCTGGACATCTTTATCCTGGGAACCTTTTGTGACACAAAGGACTAGCCTCCAGAGCATTGCCATCCACCAAACCATACATAAAATGCATATCCGCATGCTCCTGATTTGAGTACATGGTCGGAAAGGAAAACCACCAGATTGTGTCAGTACCTTGTGATAAAGGAATTCACCTGCGGGAGATAAAACATTCCGGTGAATAACTGGGAAACCAAGACAGACCTGGGTCAGGTAATGTCAACAGTTAAGTGTCATAGACAGACCTTCATAACTCTGAAACCAAGCATTTCTGGACCTATGTTGATATAAACTTTTTTTTTCTTATCTACCTATGAAGAACTCATTCCTGCAGTTTTGCTGGGTATTTTGGGAGACCCTGTATGTATGTAGTGCATGGATCTCTATAGCCACAGCCAGTTAAAATTTCATTAATGCCTATAGCAAGCCAATTTTTTTTTTTTTTTGGTTGTTTGTTACACTCGTATTTCTGTAAGATGTGGTATGATTTTTACCTGTATGGCACCTTTGTCCACCATGTGCTTGGGAGTGTCATGAAGATCAGCGAATGTTAGGGCAACCTGGTGATAGACTGATAACAAATGCTGTTCTCTTTGATGAAGCTGCTTCTCGAGTGAAGATTTCTGCGATGGCGATAGCTCTGAGGCAGACAGCTGGCTCAAGATATCCTGACAAATTCTGTCAATCCTGTGCATTGTTTTGATGAGGTCCTTTTTGCGGAAACGGATTTCCACTGTTCCTTCAGGTTCCAGAATCCCACCTCTTTTAAATGGAACAAAAAAAAAAAAATAAACAAAACTGAACAAATTCCTTGATTTTTCATATTTTCTGTGCTTTATATTTCACATAAATAAATCAGTAATATGGATATAAAATTCATTATTTTTATATATATAATAAAGAAAATATATTTTTAGGTACTGACGTAATTTTAAGTATAGAGAGCTAGCAGCATCAGTAATAAATGCTTCCAAAGCACCAGAGGTTTCTATCAATCCGACACAAAATTAAGCTTCAGTATATGTAGATATTAAGCTTCAGTATATGCAGATATTAAGCTTCAGTATATATAAACGAAACAGAATAAACAAAACTGAGCAAATTTCTTGATTTTTCATATTAAGACACACACACAATCAAAATTAAAAAAACATTCCTGTAAATTCACATAAAGAACTATAATTTAGTAGTAGATTTTGTTGTGTAACAGCTTTGAGAATGTCCTTATCTGTTGGCATTTCAACAGTCACAAGGTTGCTGTTTACAGTCTCGTAACATTCCACACAGGCTACCTGATATCCAAGTTATGTTTCCTGAATCACACTGATAATGGAATATTGTCTTCATTTTCTTCTGTGTCAACACAGTCTTCCATTGGCTTTAGTTCAGCCTTATTGAAACATTTTTGATGGTGTGTGATGTGACCTTATCCCATGCGTCACTTATGCATTGAATGGCATCAAGAACTGAAATCTGAATTTGACCCCCTGTTATTTTTTCAATGAATTTTACCCTTTCCAATATTAAAAGTTTCTTAAAATGGCAGTTAAAGCTTCTAATAATACCTTGACCGCAGGTTGGGGAATAAAAGTTGAGTTCAGTGGTGAAAATACAAGTTTGATGTTGGTTAGGTTGAGAAGAATGGCATATGATGGGAAATTGTCTAAAACCAGGAAAATATTCCCTTTCTTAAGTTCATTTCAGTTACAAACTTCTTTAAAAATGGATGATGTCATTCAGGCATTTTCGTTAGCTCAGTACATTACTGAGAGATTTTTAATGTTTTTAAAACATCTTGGATTTTTCAATTTGCCTACTGCTAAGAGTTTTCTTTTTTTAGCCCCACACATATTTGAACAGATCAATGCAGACAGTCAATCTTTGGACAATTTCCCACTTATCACCTTTAAACTTATAGGTCATATGTGTGATGCATGTGTGTGAGGGGGGCCACATAAAACACACTGGCTTAATCAGTATTAAAATGTCACTTTCACAGAAACTTTCTTATATGTGGTCACCCATTTTTAACTAAGCCATTATTCATTTCTTTGTTTATGTCACCAAATTTTCTCCACTTTTCTTACCATAAACAATATCAATGGCTCAAGGATTTGCTTATCATACTTGTTAAGCTCTCAATGTGTGATTGTTTTACCCATGAAATTTTGCTCATAAAATACATTATTCAATCGACTCTTCTCTGTTTGCTTACAATAGCCGAGATCTTGTAATAACCATGCTCGTTATAAATGAATTTGACTGCACTTACTTATATAGCCTGCTTAGCTGTAATCATTCAACATTTCTGGCTCAATGGCATTAGCTGAAGGGATGGCATTAGTCCAATCTTTTGTACCATATCACAATCTTTCATCTAACACTTGTGTTATGCCTAATCTCTTTGGGTTTTTAAAGTATGTCATGCAAGGACCATGGGCCAAAATGTTACTGCCTTAGTTCACGGTCTAGAGTACTCTAAGAACTCAACGAGAATAGGCCTAACATAAGTTTTAGGTGAACGGAGGGAAGAAGGTCGTAGAAGTGAATCATGGTACAGAAGATTGCTTAATACAGTAATAATATCACTTCAAACTGAAATCACTGAGCCATTTCTTCCCCATTTCTAAACTTTGAAGGATTTCAATCAAGCAGACAGTAAGTATTTTTAATGTATCTGATTGAAAAATTCCTAAAAAGGTTCAGAGTCTACTCACCTACAGCACGCTGCACCTTTTGGAGGGAGGGGAAAAAAAAAAGAACGTTATTTAGAAGAAGGAGCAGCGTGCCCTGACAGCAAAGTGGAAAAAAAAAAGTGTAGTGCAGAAAAATTTTAGTTATAGAGATATACTGTTTCCCATTAAGTGAGGAAGTTGTAAGCTGCCCTACATACATACCTGTACAGCAGTCAACCACAAACGTCAACGTCAAACAGAGGGAAGTGTAGAAAAGGTCAAGGAAAAAGGGAGCCTGTAAAGAAAGAAGTGAAAGCACAGAAAGGAAACACAAGAGAGTGCCCAGTTCTCACTATTTTTAGCTCAAAAATAGTTTATATATATATATATATATATATATATCATCATCATCATCATCATCATTGTCAACCATTATCAATCCACTGCTGGACGAAGGTCTCCCCAAGTTTCCTCCACAACGGTCTGTCTGTGCCAGTCTCCTCCATGTCACCCCTGCATACTTTCGAATTTCATCCACCCATCTCCCATGTGGTCTTCTTCTGGGTCTTTTCCTGTCCCTTGGGATCCAATCTAAAATTTCGGCTGTCCATCGATGATCTGTCCTTCTGGCAGTATGTCCAGCCCATTGCCATTTCAGGGATTTAACTCTGATCATGATGTCTTCCACTCTTGTCATTTTTCGGATCCACGAGTTCCTCTTCTTATCTCTCCTGGTTACACCAAGTATGCACCTCTCCATGCTTCTTTGAGTTGTCTGCAGCCTTTGTATGTCTCTTTTAGTTAAGGTCCACGTCTCTGCACCATACGTAAGCACTGGAAGGATGCATTGATCAAACACTTTTCTTTTAAGACATAATGGCATATTGCTCTTGAAAATTATGCTGTTTCTTCCAAAAGCTCTCCAGGCAAGTTTTGTACGCCGATTAATTTCTTCATCAATGTGACCCTCACTTGATATCTGCTGTCCAAGATAAACGTACGTATCTGTTATCTCAAGCTTTTCTCCATCAATCGATAAATCTTCATTTCTTGTAAAAGCATTGAACATCACTTTTGTCTTCTGAAAGTTCATTTTTAATCCCACTTCTTTACTCTTGTCAGCAAGTTCCTGGATCATACTCTGCAGCTCTGATGGGCTAGTTGCAAAAATGACTACGTCATCAGCAAAACGAAGGTGGGTTAGATAATCTCCATTAATCTTTATCCCCTTGTTTTCCCAGCTCAGTGACTGAAAAACACCCTCCAATGTGGCATTAAAGAGCTTCGGAGATATGGTGTCACCTTGTCTCACTCCCTTTCCAATTTTTATGTGTGTTGTATTTTCAAACAGCCTAATCTTTGCACTTGCATTTTCATAGATGTTATTAATAATATTAATGTATGCATCTTCAATACCGCAGGTTTTCAGAGCCATTGTAACTGCTGATGGTTTCACCGAATCAAAGGCTTTTTCATAATCGATAAAAGCCATGCACAATGGAAGTTCATATTCCCTCGCTCTTTCAATTAGTTCTCTCAGCACATGGATATGATCTATTGTGCTGTAGCCACTCCTGAATCCAGCTTGTTCTCTCGGTTGAGCCATGTCCAGTGTTACCTTCAAGCGGTGTGAAAGAACTTAGTGAAGATTTTATAAACTACTGATAGGAGGCTGATAGGTCTGTAGTTTCCGAGATCCTCAATGTCACCTTTCTTATGTAGCAGGATCATTGTAGCGGTGTTCCAATCCTCAGGAATCTTTCCTTCATTAAGGCATCGAGTGAAAATTTGGGCGAGTACTGTTTCGATTTCTCCACTTGCTTCTTGTATGATGTCTACAGTAATTCCATCTTCTCCTGGAGCTTTCCCCCGCTTCATGTTCTTGATTGCATGTGCAACTTCTGCTGGAAGGACTGGAGGAACTCTGGTACTGGTATCTTTCATGATGTCTGGAGTGCATGTATCATCCCTTTCATATAATTTGGAATAGAAATCTTTCACTCTTGTCAAAATTTTGCCTCTATTTCTTGTTACAGAACCATCTTCTTTTCTCAGTGCCATAATCTGTTTTCTTCCCTTACTGAGATGTCCCTTTGCTATCTTTAGGCTTTGGTTGTTTTCAATTGCTTTCCTCACTAGTTCACAGTTGAATTTTCTTACGTCTTCAGTGATACTTTTTCGTACTGTCTTGCATAGCTCTATATATTCCACTTTGGAAGTCGCATCTTCTTTAGTTGTCCTCATCTCTCTTCTTTTTTGCATCAACATTTTCGTTTTTCCTGATAATTTATTTACATGCAACTTGTTCTTAGACCCAGCTAATTTTGTTGCTGTTTCCATAAGAGCTTTGGTTACTTTTCTGTTAACTTCAGAAATATCCACTTCTTCCGATGTTAGGCCTTCTACAGCAGAGAACCTGTTCTTCAGTTCCAACTTGAAGGTATTATGGTGTTTTTTAAGGTTGGTTATGTCAATAGATTTGGTTTGTCTTATGAGCTTGCCACGTTCAAGTTTAGTGTTGAGGTGCATCTTACATCTCACCAATCTATGGTCACTACCTGTGTTGAACTTGTTTAGCACACTGCAGTCTTCTATGACGAATTTTTTGTTACACATAATAAAATCAATTTCACTTGTCGTCCCATTTGGATGTCTCCATGTCCATTTCCTGTGTGGCTTTTTCTTGAAGAAGGAGTTCAAGATGAAAAACCCTTCTGCCTCTGCAAACTCAACGAGAGTATTTCCACGCTGGTTTCTGTTGCCGTGACCGAATTTACCTACTGAAGTTTCATTCTGTTGCCGTTGCCCTATTTTTGCATTGAAATCTCCCATAATTATTTTCAAGTGCTGCTTACCTTTATTATTTAGATGACAAATTTCCTCATAAAATTCTTCAATTTCTTCTTCAGGATGACTTGTGGTGGGTGCATAAGTTTGAATAATCTGAGCCTGGTATCTTTTCGAGAGTTGGATAACAAGCCGTGCAGCTCTGTCAGAGGAACTTTCAACTTCTACAACTTTATCCTTCAGTTTCTTGTTTATTATAAATCCAACACCACTAGTTCTGCCAGTATCTGTCCCACGATAGTAGAAGAGATGTCCACTTTTCAGTTCGATGAGATCTTCTCCTTTTCTCCTTACCTCACTTAGCCCCACGATGTCCCACTTGATCCTTTGTAGTTCCTCTTCCAATTCAAGAAGCCTTGAATCAGAAGATAGGGAAGCGTCCATTGTACGTTGCCAAGGTCAGCATCAGATGGCAGCCTAGTCCGGTCCTCCGGGGATTCTTAGCACCCTCTGCCTTCATGTCGCACTGGCCGCTGCCTTGGCCAGGTACATTCCAGCTGCCGGAGACTGAGGGCCAAGATTTAAGTTGTGGAGTCATTTTGGAGGGTTTGGCCATAACTCACCACGCTGGCCAAGCGGGTTGGTGAGTGTGGGATAGAATTTCCTCTGATCCCGATGGTATAGTTATACTGCTATTGGCGGTCGTCAGAGCCCCTTTAGTGGGAACAGGATGCACCACGAGAAGGCGGGGTTGACATTTGTCAAGGAGAGGCTGTGATGTTACGCATCACCTGACCTTACATCCCATATATATATATATATATATATATATATATATATATATATATATCAGGGGTGAATATTCAGGGTGTGCTAGGTGTGTGCCGCACACCCACACAGAGTCGCAATTCAATGTACATTATCGATATTATTTTTTCGGATTTATTTCTAATAAAACTCAGAGTTTGTCTAAAGCTTCGAGTGGTGGTTAAAATTAATTTCCCCCATATAATGTTTTCATTAAGTGGAAAAGGTTCGTTCAGTATGCATATCGCATTCGCGCTAAGATCTTCCGGTGCGCTATTTACCGAGCGCATGTCCGACCATGTCAAGCAACTGTGATACAAGTGCCCCCAAGATGGCGCTGCAGGTCACGTTTTTATTTTCCCTGTAGTTCAAACATTACAGCTGATCTCTCAGGGTGTGCTGGACAAAAAAAGCATCACTTGCAATCTGACGGCGTAATGCAGTTCAGCGTTGATACAAGTTGCTGTTACATTATTTTTTTGGATAACAAAACTCGCCAAAGTTTGTCCTAAAGCTTCGTGTAGTAGCTAAAATCAATTCCCTTATACAATAATTTCATGAAGAGGAGAAGGTTCGTTACTTTGTTGAGTAAATAAAATATAGTAAGTAATATCCGCATCTGCAGGTGTGCTGTGTAATCAGCGGACACCTAGGTACGTAAAGCAGCTGTGATAGAAAGCTCTCCAGATGGCGTTGCAGGTCACGTTTTTATTTTCTCGTGGTTTCAATGCACTGCTAAAAACTTCTAAGGGTGTGCGCGTCTAAAAAATCACCACTAGTCACTTTTGTTTCCGTTCGGAATCGCGTAGAGTTATCATACAGTCCAACGTTCTAGTGCGAGTTGTTTCTCTGTTTTTTTGTCACAGTGTGAATCGATGCATTGATGAGCACAGATTTAAAAATAGAATTTGAATTTTTGTAATCCAAATGGAATGGGGAACAGTGTTGACGATGTACTAAGTGTCCCATTTTCGGCCAGAGCTTTTCCAGATTGTGTAAATATAGTTAAGGAAGGTAAGCCTCGTCCTCCTTTTCCAAACTTACTGTGCAAGCATAGATAAAAAATACGGAGTACACGAGACATTTCTCTGTTTCATAATATGATACAGTAGAATGATTAACTGGATGTGAAGTGCGGTCAAGACTTTTTGTTGGCCTTGCTTACTGTTCTTCAAAGAGAAAAGTGTTTGGAATAAGAACAGTTATTCCGATCTTAATCATTTAGCTGCAACAATGCAAAGACATGAGCACGTCAGTCTTTCTAAATCTCAAGGTATTTGAAAAACAAAGAATTGACACTCTCATTGACAAGCAGACAGAAATTGAAATAACCCGTCATAATGAAGAAGTGAAGAAAAATAGAGACATCTTGAAAAGAATTGATGCTGTATGCTATCTGGCTAAGCAAGAACTTTCTTTCAGAGGTCATGACAAGTCTGAAGATTCATGTAATCGGGGCAATTATTTAGGCAGTCATTTATAATCATAGACTGTATTTTGAGGAACTTCTTCGACTGTACAAAATGATATAATTAACGCCATATACAATGTGGTTAAAGATTCTATAAAGAGAGAAATTACTTCAATCAAATTTGTGCCATTCTCCTGGATGAAAGTTCTGATGGAATGACAAAATCCCAGCTATCAACTATTTTACGTTTTATTCGTAATGGGCAAATGCACGAAAGGTTCATTGGTTTTACCGACGTAAGTGATTACAGAACTGCTAGTGGTCTTCTTAAACATGTTGTAAATACAGTTGAGGAATTTAATATTAAGGACAAGTTGGTGGGGCAGACTTATGATGGTGCCTGTGTAATGAAAGGACATATTAATGGGTTGCAGAGAAAAGTTATTGAAGCTTACTCTTTAGCAATATTTACTCATTGCTACACCCATGTTTTGAATTTAGTTCTGAAGCAAAGCCTTTCGAATATCAAGGAATGTCAGGCATTTTTTCAAACTATGAGGGATTAGCAGCATACTTTTCTAAATCATAAAAAAGAATATATGCTTTGCAAGATTTTGTTGCTAAAAATTCCATCCATCGTACCAACCAGGTGGAACTTTACTTCCCATTTAAAGAACACTGTAAAGTGTCACAGAAGTTAACTTATTGAATTTTTTAACACATTGCGGAGAATTCTGGTGAATGGGACATGGATGCGGCAATCAAAGCACGTGGGTTTTTGTCATTCTTGCAAAATTTTAGGACCATTTTGTTTCTAAAAATATTTTCTAAACTGTTTGCCGATACTGATATTTTGAATAATATATTACAAAATTCATCGTAAGACATATTGTACTGTATATGCCATATTGTAAAAAAGTGCATGATACTGTGAAACAGCTTAGAAATGATCAGGAACATGGATTTGATAACATTTGGGTTTCTGCAACAAAAGAAAATTATACGATTGATGAATCAAAGCCCAAAAGACGAAAAATATCTGAAGAAGAGGAGAAAAACGAATGTCTTCGATTATACCAAGAAATAGTTGACGGCATATGCCTGGAGATGGAAGAAAGATACTCTTCACTTTGGAAACTTGAATTTTTTAATTATAATACTTTGTAGCAAAAAATATGATCAGTATGCAAAAACTTTTCCTGGTGAAATTATAGAAAAATTAAAAGATTTCTATGAGCCACTTTTCGACTACGTTTGCTTAAAAAATTAACTAAAAGTCCTCTTTAGTTCATTTTTCTTCAAATAATGAATGCCTTTTGCTTTCTTCCAAGGATTCCATGTGCAAAATGAACACAATGCCTCGTGTTTCTATTGATTAATTACGTTCGCATCTCTTCATTTATTGTCAAGTCCCTGCATTCAAATTGTTGAAACGTTCTATTATCCAGTTTGCTGTCTACTTTCCTTGAAAAAGCCATATGGTTGATGTGCAAAAGCTTGGAAACCTTGATTTTATCTACACCAATAAATTCGGATAACTAGTATAGTTGTACTATCTTATGTATAGTTGGTATACAGTTCCTTGCGTTATTATTTAAAAGTCCTGTTTTATTCTGATAAACTTGCGAGAAAACTAGTGCACCAGCTTGTAAAATTTATACAAAAAAATCAACTTCGGCGTGCATTCAAAGAAACTTGCAAATTAGCGGAATTGGGCACGACAATTCCGAGTTCCACTGCTACAGTCGAACGCTCTTTTTCTGCGATGAAGCAAATACACACCTGTTTTAGACGAACGCAAACACAGGAAAGCTTATGCGGCTCAAGTTTTTTTTACAATGGAATGTATGTAAAGATCTTTACCATGAGTAATTAAACGACCATTAAATAAAAAAGTGCTTTCTTATGTTCAAAATCAATGCGTGAATTTTTCAGCTCGGATTACATGATAAAATTCTTGGGTGTTTTTATTTTCCCGTAACAGCGCACACCCAAGGCAAATGGCCACGTGACGCCACTTATACACTGGCGGAAAGTGAAAAAAGAACACCAAGAAGGAATTGGTGGACGATCATGAAATTTACATATGTTAATGGGGTAGAGTTTGTGTAGGTGTGATGTTAATTTCGGGACCAACCGGTGAGTGCCTACGCCACAGCACGGCATAATATGCAACTTATCGTCGGTGGTATTTAAGGAGTACGGCGAAGTGAATGTAATCAGTCGTCGGCGTACGGACACATGCGAAGACCCTGAAGAAGCTGCAATGCCTGAACATGGAAGACGTGTACGATTTCAGCAGTTATCGGACTTTGAGCGAGGTCGTCTAGTCGGACTCCGCGAGGCCAGGTGGTCGTATCGTGGAGCGAATTGGACGGGAAGTATCGGTGGTGGTACCATGGTGGCGTAGATGGTCCGAGGAACATTCCTACACGAGAAGACGTGGAACCGGGAGTCACAGACGGACTGATTAGCGGACCGATCGACGCATAAGAAGAGCGGCGTTGTCAAGCAGAACATCCACTGTGACGAAAATCCGAGCTGCCGTTGCACCTGAGATGACTGTGTGAACAATCAGCAACCGTCAACTGGATGCAAAACTACGTGCACGTGTGCCTTTGGCATGTGTACCTCTGACTCCAGCCCACCGTTAGGAACGGCTGCAGTGGTGTCGCCAACGTCTGCACTGGAGAACGCAATGGCGATCTGTCGTGTTCAGTGATGAAAGCAGATTCTGCTTGGGATCCTCCGATGCTGTATGCGTGTTCGCAGACGCACAGGGGAGCGTCTCCACCCTTCTTGCATCCGCCAGCGAACACACAGAGCCTACACCTGGTCTCCTGGTGTGGGGAGCGATCAGCTATCACTCCCATACACAACTAGTGTTTGTATCGGGTATGTTAAACAGCATCTCCTATATCAACATCATTCAGCCCGTTGTTGTGCCATTTGTAAGGTCGGTCCATCGTGGTGTTTTCCAGCAAGATAACGCACACCCACGCACGGCACATGCAACACAACATGCACTTCAGGGTGTGAGACAACTTTCATGGCCTGCACATTCACCGGATTTGTCCCCCATTGAGAACGTGTGGGATTTTATGGGACAACGACTTATCCGGTCTCCACGGCCAGCCACTACCATCCCCGATTTATGAGTCCAGGTTGAGGATGCTTGGAACTCAGTACCCCAAACTTACATCCAACATCTGTACGACAGACTCCATGCCAGAATTGCACAGTGTGACGCAGTTCATGGCGGTTCAACCTCGTACCAACCATGTTACATGAAAATGTTATTTTTCAGTTTACCAGCAAATACAGCTGTATTTTGCCATAATGTTTCGATCACGTTATCCTCTGTATTCCGTTATTATGCTGTATAAATTTTGTTGGTATCGGACGTCTCCTTCTTGGTGTTCTTTTTTCACTTTCTGCCAGTGTATATATACATATATATATTGGAATGATGTGATTTTCTTTTTTTTGCTGTTTATGGAGTCACCCTAAATCACACATCCATAAATAATTATAGGGCTGAAGCAGGCTTTCCATAATAGGGCCTTATTTCTTAGACTCAGTTTTTTATTTTTGATGAGTGGTTGAAGACAACCTCAGAGTTTCAAGGCTTTAGACAGAGTTTCATTTTTCATTTATGTGTTTGTTCCAATTTAAATTATGGTCGAAGTTTAGACCCAAATACTTGGTTGGCATCCTTTACCCAGGGTAATTTTTTTTTTTTCTATAAAAATTATTTTCAAAGTCACGGTTCTAGTTTTTGGTTCTTTTTGAAAAAAGAATTGCCTGCGCTTTGTCAGTGTTAATTTTCTAGTTTAAGAAATATTTTTCCAATTTACTGACATAGTATTGTAGTGAAAAGGCTGCTTGATTTTTATTTCTGGACATATAAGCAATGCCTGTGTTATCTGCATACAAAGCTACTGTCAGGTTCCTATTATTGAAAGTAGGAAAACCTGAAATAAAAATGGAATAGAGAGTGGGTGCCAGTACACTTCCTTGTGGCACTCCTGACTATTTTTTTAATTGGCAAATTTTCTTTCATTCAATACTTTTAAATTATTAATTTTTTCACAAATATATACTACTGCAGAAAAGAAACATGTTATATTAATGACATTGGAACACTAATTTCAATAACGTGGGAGAAAAGGATTGGAAAATAGGTAAGATAAGAAGAACTGAGGACTGGCTTGGTCAGGATTTCAGCATACCAAGTACCAAACCCAAAACTATAACTTTCTGGCATAAACAGGTCAGATAATTCAATTCTTTTCATTACTGCATTTTCATGCAAAATAACTACAATGATACAGAAGAAGTTTCATAATGCATAAACACACACCTGCTGTCAAAATCTGCATACATCTCCATGTGCCTCTCATTTATTGTTGCATCTACAACAACCCACGCACCTCCTCTTAACTCTGCATAAGGCGGAATGTACACAAATATTGGTTGATTATATTCTCTTAAACCATCAACTATCATTGCCCCAAATTTCAGTACTTGATCATACATATCTGAAAAAAACAACAACATTGTTTTAGGACAAAAAATGAAATAGTTTGTGGATTTTTAACTTCTTTAATCTTTAAAAATTTTAAATGCACACTAACATTTAACAAAATGTGATCTAAGTGAAAAAAGACAAGAGATACCTTGATTGCATTCCATATTATGAATATACCATACTTTCAGAAGATAACATCGCACCCATTTTAAAGTCACAGATGAACTTACCATAAAGGGATTTTTATTGGACGAACATTCTGGCCCCACCTGATATGGTACCAAAGTACATTGTAAGACTTTCATTGATCATAAATGATAATATGAAGTGTTCAAAACACTGTTCATTCATTTTTAGTACACTTTTTAAATCACCTGCACAACTCATATCTCATAAACATTAAATAGGTAATTTTATTGTAAATTAATATTTTAATAACAAATTTAAATGAGTAAATTATAAATTAATATTTTAATGACATCATGAGGCAGTCAACCAATTTTTCTTCAATATGCCATTTTTCTTCTTTTTTGCAGTGTACTTCAAAGGCTTTTTGCAACATGCTTAAAGGTTTTTCTTTGCAACATACTTTGTTTTTTTGTTGTTGTTTGTCTTTTGCAAAGTACCTGTTTAAAAATGTAATGAAATATAGCAACTTTACTATATTTTGTTACTATATTTCATTACATTTTTAAACAGTCTCATTGCAAAACTTCTGCCAGATGTGGCTACTAATCTGTATATGTGGTGTTTCAAGAGGAAATCATGCACATAACAATTTTAAAATAAATGTTTTTCATAGGGAGAAAATGCTCATCACCTTTCATTCCACCAGAAAATCCTCTCCAGTTTGCAAAAACTAAAAGTGGTAGTTCCTCTCTGTTGAAGTCTTTGATAGCTTGTGCTGTTTTGTAGGCAGAATCAGGAAACCATACTTGACCAGCCTGAGATATAACCTATAAGAAGAGTGAATCAGAAACGTGCATTTAATGCGATTACACAAAAAAACTTATTTGGGTATCCTTACACTAATCATGCTCAAACAGTTAAATAACTAAAAAAAAAATTACTCTATTAATGCCTTGAGTTGATTTAATTTTCTTGCAGATGTTTCTGGCTGCTACATGCCATTGCAATACTAACATTTGGTTATGGAATGATTTTGATTTTTTCTCTTCAGAGGAAGAAATTTTCTTGGGGAAATAAAAGTGAGAAAAGTATGATGACAAAAAATAACTTTTCCTTACATTTCTTTTAGAGTATGATTTACCTGAAAACATCAAAAGAAACTTATTTTAGGAATTAGAACTTCAAAGCTAATAATATTTGCCACAGATATTTTAATTTACATACCTTAAGTACACTACAACTAAGAATTTGTACAAATTTTCAAACACCAAAGAAAATCTAAATGAAATTTCGAAATTGGAATTCTGTTCTTCAGATAGATCACATTTCTTATAACCTTGTTTGTTTTACTGCTATTTTCTCATAACACTTAACATTAAGTTAGAAATCTGATAATTTAATAGCTCAGTTCATTTTACTAATCATATGCAAAAAAGGAAACAACTAAGGAAACAATTATTTAAATACAGTCGAATCTAAATAACACAACCACGTTTAATGCAAATTAATTTTGCCATGAACTGTTTAATTCTCCAACAACTATGTATTTTAACCTCAATTTTAGGCTGTTTTCTAGAAAAGATTCATTTCAAGTGTAGTAAAATAATATAGGGATATTCACGGATAGAATAGCTCATTACGATACTGTGACTGTACAGATTGAATTATAGATCATGGATGACGAATTGACTCTAGTTAAGGTGAGTCAGGTTATTGTACATCTTCGATTATATTTTATGTTTTTTACCTCTTGTGCTATGCCCTTTGGTACTTCCTTCACATTGATATCATAACCTGTTGAACAGTATTACAAGACAAATTTATTTTTTCAATTAATAAGGCTGCATTTCATTTCTTTTTTTGTTTTGAAATGCTGACAAGACTTTCATGAAAATCATAAAAAATCGCAGTGCGAGACATTAGCTGACAGCCAACATTATATGGTCCAAAATGTCTGTGTATGAAGGTGTACAAGTAACTGTTTCTACTCTAACATATGGTACTGAAACTTGGGTATTATAGAAGAGACACAGGAGTCATTTATGTGCTGGAAAGACTTATGGTGGGATTGTCCAAGACTCATTCTGATGAGCCACAAGTGGGTGAATGGTTAGAGAAATTACCTGCCGACCACATGATCACTGGATCGATTCCTGAGACCACCTGGTCTGAAGTTTGTAGCTTGAGCTGCTCTGAACCACTGAATATTTGCAGTGTTTTGGATATGCATGTTAAACTGTTGGCCCCTGGTTATTGAACCCCAAGTCACAATTAAGGTCATCTGTTCCTTTCTCCTGCCCTTTTTTTCTCTCCATGGAAGCACTCATTGTGGATCATAGTCGGACACCACCAACTATGTCAACTCACACTTTTAATATGGCACTCGTATTTTTCTGATCAGTCCCCTAGGTTCAATCTAATGCAACTTTGTTTCATATATGTTGCATAAAAGTTCCATGGGACATAATTAGATGTGATAATAATGCCGTCTCAACACGATATTGAATATAGTCTTGAGTCAGAGTGAATGATGAGAAACACTTTAATTACACTATGAAATAATAATAAAAGTATGAATATTTGTTAAAACATCACACGAGATCTTTCGTGTCAGCGGCTAGCACATCATCAGGTTAAAGTTAAAATCCTATGATAGTGTAAAAACTTCTAAAAAAAGTTTTTCTAACTGCTGCAGCTCTTTACACAGTATATACAACACCAATGAGTCATATGCATCTTGATACTGATGCGATTTTCTGGGTCTTTTCGGAGAATGAAAACAGCGGGGGGGGGGGCAGTTATGTATTTAATGAAATGAAAGGTCTTTTGTTGTTGTTGTATTTTCTTTAAAAATTGATTTCTACGGTAAGGGAATTAATTTTGGAAAGTCTTCGTTACAGCACACTGAAGAGTTGTTAAAGATGTGCAAACTTTCTGCAAATAAAGTTGAGTTTTTAGTATTATGACTGGATATGACATAGGATTCATCCCATAGAGGTGTGTGTGTGTTCCTTGTTTCAAGAAATATGAAAGAGCAGTTGAATCTGAGAAAGTTTGTGTTATATTTATGCTCCTTCAATCGAATTCGTAAAGATCTCAATTAACCTCATTCACTTTGACCCAAGACTATGTTCAATATTTGTTTGAAGGAGTACAAATATAACGCAAAAACTTTATTAATAATCTAAAGCAACTTATGGGAATTTACTAGGAAATTTTTTCATTTATAGCAAATTTTCAGAGAAAACTCTTCTCCTTCTTCAGGCTCTCTTGTTGTTGTCACTTTTTGCTTGTCACTATCATGGTTACGGTTTACCTTGACGGTTACGGTTAACCTTGATGGTTTAGGTTATTTTTCAACAAATCTTGCCAGATGTTAGGCAGGGAAAATCCTTTGCAGTCATTGATGATGGAATTTTGATTTTTCTCAATCTCTATTCCTTCTTGGAAATTGCTTTGGAAACTGATTACTTTAAGGGAATTCCAATCCATGCTGTGCCCAGTTTCTCTAACATGCCTATCTAATCCAGTCTTGTTGGAGCAATTTTTTATAGCTGCTTTATGCTCAGCTATACGAGTTTCTAGTCTGCGACCTGTTTCACCTATGTAAGATAGTCCACAACTACAATTTACTTCATAAACTACTCCTTGCATTTTTAAAATATCTTCTTCTCTTTGAACTATTTTAGGGAAAATTTTTTTAACTTTGTTCTCTAAACTTGGAGCTAGCCTAATATTGTATTTTTTACTAATTCTCTTTAAAGCCTCAAATAAACCTTTGTGATACGAAATTTTTCTAGTGAATTTTACTTCTTGCTTTTGTGGGTTCTTCGTACCATTAAAATTCAGAAGCTTCTCAATTTCTTCTTTAGGATAGTTATTTTCTGCAAGTATGACTTTAAGCTCTTCTTTATGGGCTTCTTTTTTATCTGCAGTAGAAACTATTTTATTAATTTTTTCTAAAAACTGACTTGCTACATTTTTCTTAATAGAAACTGGATGATACGAATTGAAATCCAGTAGTCTTTTAGTATTCATTGGTTTTTTATACCTTTCACGTTTCTTGAAACGAGGAACACACATACCTATGGGACGAATCCTATGTCATATCCAGTCATATTACTAAAAACTCAACTTTATTTGCAGAAAGTTTGTACATCTTTAACAACTCTTCAGTGTGCTGTAATGAAGACTTACCAAAAATTATTCCCTTACTTTGGAAATCAGTTTTTAAAGAAAATACAACAACCACAAAAGACCTTTCATTTCATTAAATACATAACTGCCCCCCTCGTATCATTCTCTGAAAAGACCCAAGGAATTGCATCAGTATTAAAATGCATGCCCACTATGTCTATGACTCATTGGTGTTGTATATATAGAGCTGCAGCAGTTAGAAAAACTTTTTTAGAAGTTTTTACACTATCATAAGATTTTAACTTTAACCTGATGATGTGTCAGTCACTGGCACGAAAGATCTCGTGTGATGTTTTAACAAATATTCATACTTTTATTATTATTTCATAGTGTAATTAAAGTGATTCTCATCATTCACTTTGATTCAAGACTATGTACAATGTAATTTCAAGACTGCATTATTACCACATCTAGTGATTTCTGCACGAATTATTCACGATTTTTAAGGGACAGAGGTAGTTGCATCTAAAGCTTCCCTATGTGTGTAAATCCTATAAGAAATTGCTGGGTGACTTATTTTGATCATGTATGAAATGAAAATTTGTTTCAGATTGTGAAGCAAAATGTAGGTTGGAAAAAAATGTTCTGATAGATTTGGCAATATGAAAGAATGAGTAATGAGGTGCTCACCAAGAAAAAAAAAGGCACAGGAAGGCCAAGGAAATCCTGGGAGGACCAGATTAAGGAATGCTGACAATAAAAAAAATATAATGAGTGTAAAGTACAAAAGGTGTGCGAGACATGTTGGATGACAATGAAAAGAATATATACTACATGCCATCTATGTATGATGATTAAGCTTCATGAGAATTCAATTGCAAGCTAAAAAACGAGTTTCATTCTACAATTAAAATCACTGAATAATTAAAAAGATGCATGCAAGATCTTTCTGGTTTGCTTTAAAGCCCATCCTCAGGCCAAGTGCAACAGCAATATGATTTAAGCCCATCCTCAGGCCAAGTGCAACAGCAATATGATGACATGGCAATTAAATACAAGAAGGATAAAACCCATGATGCAAAATTGCCATGTCATCATATTGCTGTTGCACTCAGTTTGAGGATGGGCTTGAAGCAAGCCAGAAAGATCTTGCATGTATCTTTTTAATTATTCAGTGATTTCAATTGTAGAATAAAACTAATTTTTTAGCTGGCAATTGAATTCTCATGAAGTTTAATCATCCTGCATAGACAGTGTGAGTATATATTCTTGATGTTTTTGGCATGAACTTACCTTTTATTCATGACAATGAAAAGTTTGAGTTGTGTTACAAGATAACTATAAATGGAGACATTTCATATATCAACAGTAAGTGAAATCTAACAATCTTGCTTTGAGGAGCTACCCTCTGAAACTCAGAGAGTAGCTTAGTGATATGCATATGTATACACTGAAGAGCAATTGAATTAGAGACAGCTGGCGTTATGCAAATGTGGCGCTGTGGGAGGCCCTGTAAACGGAAACGACATGACGTATGCAGTGATCCGACAGTATAAGGAGTGATGCGACGGGAATCGGTAAGAGTTGGACACAGTATGGGTAAGACAAAGGATCTAAGCGCATTTGATCGTGGACAAATTTTAGGGAAGTCACGCAGGCACTCCATCTCGGAAGTCATGCAGGCACTGGAATTTTTACGATCCGCTATGTCACTGGTGCACCGTGAGTACATTGAATCCGGTAAAACCATTCATGCAAGGGCCAACTGCCATGGACAACAGTGTGTAGATGAGCAGGGTCATCGTCTGCTAGCTTGCATTCTAACAGTGGATAGACGGGTCATAGTGCAAGAAATCACTCAGCAATTGAACGCTGGTGCACAAAAACGTGTAAGCAGCCACACCAATTAGGACCGTCTCCTTGATATGGGATACAGAAGCCATCGTCCCACGAGGGTACCGCTGCAGACCGCACATCACAAGGTGCAAAGATTAGCATGGATGCGGGAACTTCGCCACTGGACCCTAGACATGTGAAAAAATGTTGCCTGGACTGATGAGTTGAGATTCACGTTGGTATATGCAGATGGCAGGATACGAGTACGGCGCAAACCACATGAAGCGATGGATCCCTCTTGCCAGCAGGGTACTCTTCAAGCTAGTGGGGGTGGCATTCTCGTCTGGGGACTGTTTATGTGAACTGAAATGGGACCCCTGGTATGTGCGACATCATCCCTCACAGGTCAACATTACCGGGATACCCTGGACGACCATTTGCTCCCGTTTGTGTGTCTTCAACATCCCACTGGGGACCTCATCCTGCAACAAGACAATGCACCATGCCATTGCTCCCGAATTATATCCGAATGGTTGGATGAACACTCCACCGACGTGACCTCACTTCTATTCCCAACTGGGTCACCTGACCTCAATCCCATCGAGCACACCTGGGATGCCATCGAGAGAGATGTTCAAGGTTCTGACCCTCCTCCATCAAATCTTTGTGAACTGTGGGAGCTTGTTCAGAGGTTGTGGATCCGTATGGCTCCCCAACGCTTCCAGTGTCTTGTCGAGTCCATACCGAGACGAATCGCCGCCGTCATCAGGGCGAAAGGGGGTGCTACACATTACTAGACAGGTATCTCTAATTCAATTGCTCTTCAGTGTATATGCATGGTAAGACATAACTTTGAACACACTTCATTTTGGAGCATCAGTTCAGCTTTTTAACTCTGTCTTTCTCTTTTGCTCATAGGGAATTCTTTAAAACACATGTACAGGACTAAATCTAGTATGATACTATTTTGCTAACTGGATCAATGCCATAGCTAGTAGAAGCTAAGGAACTAACAGAAAGCTAATTTCAAAGCCCTCAACACACATGACAGATGTCAAAGACATACCTAAATGAGTAAGAAGAATGTGAACTTTTGTTGGAATGGAACACTGTACAAAGAAAATTGTGGCATACACCAAAATCACGTGGATACTATGAACATATCTAAGATGGTATCATTTCACATTCACAGAAATACAATAAACTATGCAACTGACGTATAACTGAACACTTTGGAAGATCAATGTATAAATTAAAAACATTTATTGTTCATTTTAAAACAAAACTTAATTCTGTTAGCATGATTACAAGAAAAAAATTCTTTAATAAAAAAAATGTTAAATATAATTGAGAAGCAGGCATTGCACATTGTTTAAAAATCATAAGAGAAAATAAAGAAAAATTCAGTGTGAAAAATGAAATCCCACTGTAAGCACTGACTACTGAAATATGCCTTGAATTTATTTTGGGTCTCAGAGAGGGACTACTTTTCCATACATAGTCAATGCATTCTTATAATATTAAGAACATAATTATTTTCTCACAAATTTCTTCACTCTAAATTTATAATTTAGCATTTGAACATAAAAAAGATGAAATAATCCTTTAATGCAGCACACAAAACTGCCCAATTTTTGTGTGCAAATATTCATCTGCCATATCACTACATTTCATTTTATTCAATTTTCAAATTGCTAGTGTACCATGACAACATACTTAATCCCACTTAAAGAGTCATATCAGTAAGAGTTTCTCTGAGTTTATGGATTAGCTCCTCAAAGTAAGATCATCTCTCAAAACAAAGTTATTGTTGGTGGTCAGTTTTATTTACTGCTGATAAACCAAACATTTCCATTTATAGTAAGCTAGGCACACAACTCAAGCTTTACATGCATCCATCAAATGTCTCACACAAGAACTTTTGTATTATACTTTATACTCATTATCTTTTTTCTTGCAAGCATTCCTGAATTTGGTGCATCCATCATTTCCTTGGCTGTCCTCTACTTTTCTTTCCTGCCACCTAAATTCTCTTAGTCAGTACCTCATCGGTCATTCTTACAACAGAGCTAAATCATTTCAAAATATTTGTTACCACTGTTACCATGCTTTTCATTACAGATTTGTAACACACCTTCATTTCACAC
Organism: Macrothele yani; assembly: GCA_039090855.1. Taxonomy (NCBI): domain Eukaryota; kingdom Metazoa; phylum Arthropoda; class Arachnida; order Araneae; family Macrothelidae; genus Macrothele; species Macrothele yani. The sequence continues at coordinate 157,307,543 of CM077011.1, forward strand.
ATGATCAAAGCGAGTCTTGGGAAAATCTCCATAAGTAATGCATCTTTCCGCGTGTCTCTTTTGCAGTACAAGGTTTCACTACAGAGTGCATGAGAGTAGGTACAATTATTACACTTTTACATACAGCATTTGTATTTATGACATCTCCCATCAGTCTCATGAAATCCTCCGACAGCAGCTAAGACTTTAAAAGCCCCAAATTGACTTGCCTACTAATTTCACCATATGTTAAACCTGTTTTTTTCTGTCACAAACATACTTCCTAGACATACGAGCACCTTCACCTGATCAAATTCTGTACCATTTTGACTGATTTTGCACTCAGCATACCTGCCAACTACTACGGAATGTCCGTAGTTTCTACGGATTCATTCAGTCGCCTGACTACGGAACTACGGAAACCTTGTTGAAACTACGGACGAGTCTATGAATTTTCCTTTTGTTTTTCAAAATTACTGTTTCTGTTAATATTTCAGGATATATATAAATGCTTTTTGTCATAAACTGGAATTGGTGTAACAGTATTATGTGGTAAGTGGAGGCTCGCGCAATGCGTGCTCACGTGCTGGAGTTTGCTCTGGTCAAGCGTTGGGGGATTCCGAACGCATCAGATTGATTTTTACTGGTGGTAGTTTTGAACTGAAATCTGGCAACGTTACCTGTTCTGATCGCGTTGTCTCAGGATGTTAGGCTCGCGTCAGTGAATCGACTTCGATTAGCACGTGCTAAGTTCGCTTCATTAGCGTGTACGGTTGTTCTATTGCGCGTTTCTTCTTCACAAAGATGGATCGTTTCCTGAAAAAGCATCAGAATGAAGCAACAGCTTCCGTGCCACCAAAAAAAATTGAAGAATTGCCAGAAATTTAAAAAGGAATATTCCAAACAGTGGCATTGTTGCATCATCGGAGAAAGACGGATATACCTATTGTACGGTATGTACTTTGAATTTTTCTGTGGTTCACGGGGGACGCGACGATTGTTGGCGCCACGCTGCAAGCAATAAACACGTGGAATTTGTGAAAAGTAAAGCCTCAAATCACAGTGTTTCATTATTTTGTACTAAAGATGATGATCTTAGTACTGTATGATCCGAAAGTCTTTTTACAAGATTTCTAATTGAACATAATATTCCGATTTAGTTGCAGATCATGCAGGACCATTGTTCACAAAAATGTTTCCAGACTATTATTGCTAAGAAATACAGCAGTGGGTGCACAAAAACAAGTGCCATCATTCACACAATGGCAGATTCCAGCAAATCTAAGATTTATGATATACTTAAAAATAATTCATTTCCATTAGCGACTGATGGCAGCAATGACATCGAGGCCAAAAAGCTATATCCCCTAATTGTTAGCTATTATGCTCATGAAAAGGGCCAAATCATAACCACTTTGCTTTCATTATTAGATTCTTCTGATAATACTGGAGAAGGAATATTTAAATTAATTGAATCTGAATTAACGAGACTGGGCATAGGGTGGAATAATTGCGCATCCTTTTGTTGTGATAACGCGAGCACTATGGCTGGCCGTTTCAAAGGTGTAGCAGCTTATATTAAAAGCAAACACCCAGATATTAAAGTTGTTGGTTGTCCATTATAACTGAGGGAATAAAGTTGTCAAGAAAAGTTTTTTTATGCTGCTATTTATTATTTCTAAAGGGAGGCAAATTTGTTTGGAAAGCTGGTATTAATTCAACAAATATAGCAAAATAATGTATCTTTACCTGTTGGATATTCTGATAGTTCTTTCCAATTGAATACAAAGCCATAAAAAATGAGTGAAATGGGAATGCTAAGCAATGCTCAGAAATAAGTATGATTGAACAGCACAGTGCATTTTTGCACTAATGCTGTATGACAAACATCCATATTTGCTTTAGTTTTGAAAAAGGAAACTTATTTTGGCAGAATACAACAGAAAAAAATAAGGTAAGCTCCTTTAATTTTATTTTATGCATTAAAGTTTGCTGTTTTCATTGTTTCAAATAATCCTGTAGTTCACTAGATAAAAAGTTGCATTGAGCCATTTGAGCATTGTACTATATAAATTATAAATTCCATGAAATATAAACCCCTCACCCAGCTGAGAAAGCAGCAGTAAATTAAATTATAACTCAAAAGCAATAGTAAATTAGTTAGATTTAAAAAAAAACCCTGTTAAATTAAGCCCTTTAGAAGCATGTAAGGAATTACTTTATCACGGTCAAAAGTAGCTGTTACGTATTATAACTCAAAAGCAATAGTAAATTATGAGTTACTACTGACAGTGCCCTAGTCAATGTTGGCAGGTATGACTCAGCATAAATAATTCCTCACTCAAAAAACATGAGTTCGGTTTTCCCTTATTCATACTAAGTTTGAATTTCATGCAGTTCATCCTATTAGACTCAAACTAAGATATATAGTAAATTATGCAGACATATTTATGAATTACAGATACCAATTATAACCCTTTCAACATTTATTAGCTATTGAGCTGGACTTCACATATGTACATGAACATAAAACAAAGTCTATAAAAAAAATGAGGAAAAATTGTAACACTTAAATTATTTATTTACAAAGAGAAAACATGAATAGGTTTTTTGCTTCACTGATATTTTTTAATACTTACTTTAGCTTCAGAATCTAAGTTCGCAGGGTCAGCAGGCACATCAATTTCAACAGTGCGAGTTTCTACAGCGATGACCCCCATTGGTATACCACCAAGCCTGGCACGTCCACATACAACAGTCTGAGCCCATGATTGCATTATTTCCACAAAAGAACCATGGTCAAAGAAGCCATCTTCCCAAAATCCTGGGAGATCTACAAAAACATATGGATGTTCAGTTCCCTCAACTTTTCCATGAATAAAAAGCAAAGATAAATGCAAACAAAATACTAAAAATTAGGGTAAACGAACAAAGTTCTGACATGCAAAAATAAATATTGTGAACAAAAACACACACACACACACACACACACACACACACACACACACACATACATACATACATACACATACATACATACATACATACATACATACATACATACATACATACATACATACATACATACATACATACATACATACATACATACATACATACATACATACATACATACATACATACATACATACATACATACATACATACATACATACATACATACATACATACATACATACATACATACATACATACATACATATCATTAAACTGTTCTCTGAGATTCAGAGGTTCGCTCCAAAAAAAGAAATACAAACTGCCAGATAGTTTTTATTAAGTGTTGCCGTATCAAACTTCTCCATTTACAGCAATCTAGACATACAACTCGGGCTTCACTGACACCTATTACATGCTGTACACAAGATCTTCTATACTTAATACTCATAACTTGTTTCTCATGCAGACACTCCTGAATCTGATCCTCCCATGACTTCTTCTGCCTTTCCTTCCTGCCACTTGGGCCAAAAAGATTTTCTTAGTAGCATCTCATCACTCATTCTTTCAACATGGCCAAACCACCAAAGCATATTGGTCTCCACCATGCTAACAACATTTTGCTTCACATCACACAACTGCAACACATCTTCATTCTTCACACAATCAGAACGTGTCTTGCCACCCCCACCCCCGTAAGTAAAACATTTCTCCAGCACACAAACGGCTCCTATGTTTCTTCTGCAGTAGCCAGGTTTCACTGCCATACATCAGAGTAGGAACAATTACACTCGCATACACAGCCACGCAGGACGACTCTCTAAAGAACCCATTGTTCCTGTGAAAACCTCACAGCGCAGCCATGACTTTCAATGAAGAATTCACTCGCCTACTAATTTCACCATCCTATTTGTTCTCTCTGCCAAACATACTTCCTAAATACAAAAACTCATTCACGTGGTCAATCACTGTGCCATTTAGACTTATATTACATTCAGTGCTACCAATTCCTCTCTCAAAAATCATAACTTTGGTTTTTCCCTTATTTATACTCAGTTTGAATTTCATGCAAACTTCCTACATCCGGGACAACATACTCTGCAACTCACTTTTGCTCTCTGCCAACAGGACAGTGTCATCAGCATACAGCAATCTGCACACATGGATTTCACCAAGACACAAACCAGTATTATCTATTTTGGCATCACGCATGCACGCATCCATAAATATATTAAACAGCCATGGTGACATTACACAACCTTGCCTGACTCCAATAGAAAACCATTTTGATAAAACACCATTCACTCGTACACGGGCTCTACTGCCAGCATACATGGCTTTTACACTATTAAGAAGATTCCCAGTAACACCATATTCATTCAATACCTTCCACAAAAGTGTCCTATTTACTTGGTCATAAGCATTCTCTAAATCTATGAAGGCAGCAAAAACTTTCTTACCAACAGCCAGATACTTTTTAATCATCATACACAATGCAAAAATTTGGTTAGTGCAGCCTTTACCAGTTGTAAAACTACTCTGAACATCCCACACTTTCTCTGATGTAAGCGCCCGTACTTTTTCAATAATGACCTTACCAAACACTTTCCCTGGCACACTTAATAGGCTAATACCACGATAGTTCTTGCAGTCAGTCTGATCCCTTTTCCCTTATACAAGGGAACAATGATAGCATCCTTCCAATCCCGAGGGACCATTCCCAACTCCCAGCACAACTGGCAAATTTCATTTAACCAGTCAATTACAGAATCACCACCATATTTCAACATCTTGGCAGTTATGCCATCAACTCCCAGAGCCTTACCATTCTGAAGAGATTTTGGAGCTAATTTACACACTTCTCTTGAGATCCCTCCTGTGCTTTCATCGCTCATTGTGACATCATCTGCATCTGTCTCAGAATCATCTTTGCTTTCCTGATCTAATAACTCACAGAAGTATTCACCCCATCTGTCACTTAACTCATTGGGCTCCCATATCATTTCCCCGATCTCATTCTTCACACAACTTACAACTTTGTTTCCCCTATTTTTCCTGAGTCTCATGTACTTCCAGAAGGACTTCCTATCTTTCCAAAAAGCCAGTTCATGCCTTTCCACTTTCTCCTTCCTATCTTTTGCCTTACTGTGGCGAACCAGCTTAGCAGCTTCACGCTTCTTACAGCGATATTCATCCAGAGAAACTCTACCTTGCAACATCCCCAAATAGGCTTCCTTCTTTCTCTTTACTACCTCTTCAATCTCATTATTCCACCAAGCATCACCTCTATTGTTACCCACTATTGTGGTGCCACAGACCTCTTTAGCAGCAGTGACACCATTCTTAAAACATTCCCACTTCTTTTCTACATCCCTCTCACCAGACTTCAGCTCCTTCAGTCGTTCTTCGAGTAAGTCAGAATAACGCTGATCTTAAATGAGCCTATCAACCTTTATTCTTTCTACCCCGGGCCTCTTCCTATTCCTTTTTCTCCAACCAACATTAAGTTTCACTCGTGACACTACCAAGTAATGATCAGAACCAACATCCACACCTCTCATCAAATAGGTGTCAACAACTAAGTGTTTCAGATGTTGATTGTAGACACCAAAATCTATCCCACTCTTTTGACCAAGAGTATTATTTTTCCAAGTATACTTGTGGATATTCTTGCAGTTGAAAAACGTATTAGATATACACAAACCATTCTCAATGCAGAATTCAATTAGGTAACCTTTCTCCATCATCATTCACACAAAGATCACTAAACTTACCCAGAACATTGTCAGAAATTGCATTCTGTACACCTACTCTAGCATTGAAATCCCTTGCTATTAGAACTTTTTCTTTAGCACTAAACTGGCTCAGAACAGTGCAGTTCATTCCAGAAATCTTCCTTAATATCAAAAGGTTCTGAGTCACAAGCAGCAAATACTACAACAATTACTATTCTCTGAAGTTTCACTTTCAAACAAATCCAAAGAACTCTCTAACTTGTGCAGCTATAGTGAATCAAGTTGTTCTTCATCTTTTCACTTAAAATCACACTTACACCAACCTGCCCTCTCATATTATCCAATACCCCAGACCATACACTCACTGTTCGATTCACTTCTATCCCAATTACAAGCAGCAAATTAAATGTCACTTCTATTGCAAATACAAGCAGCAAATTAAATGTCACTTACTAGAACTTTCTCTTCCGGCAAGTAGCCATCTTGGGTCATAAGGCATTCGAGAGGGTGTGAAGACTATATCTCTCTCCACTGGATCCAATGGCTCAATAAAAGGCAACTCAGCACCTATACACTGAAAATAAAATCAGCAACTTTATAACTTTAATATTTTCTTCTGATAATTTTCTTCAAAAGACACTGAAAATTTCAACATAGATATTTGGGTGAAATTTCACAGAGTTATATAAAAGCTTCAAGATGTACAAGGTTAATACACAGTAATGTTTGCTCATCCCACATTCCTCGCAGATGAACAATCGTGACATCACCAACCTACTGTGTGAATCATAGATCTGAACTGTAGCAATGGAAAAAGATGTCTTGCCAACAATTTTTAATAACTCAAACACAGAACAAAAACTGATTCAAAAGCACATTTAAATTAAACAGAGAAGAAATTCACAGCCATGTGAATATTTTAGTAATGAAGATTTCAAAAATACCTCCTGCACATTTTTGTTACGTAAAGGGGGGGGAGGTTATACTTTTAAATAATCATTTAGTTATAAGGGGAGTTTTTGCTGTTTTTATATAAATTTAGAAGGGAAAATACACAGCAGGACATATAATTGTCATATAATAAAGCATTTCTTTATAAAGCATTTCTTTATGAGGAATAGGTTAAGATGAAGGTAGTGTAGAACACGCTAAGTTACATATAAAAAGTTTAAGACAAATATATTTCAGCCATTACTATGGCCTTCATCAGTGCAACTACGATTGGTTTACATTGCCAGATTGGAAAGGTAAGTTTTGTAATGACATTACAAAGTCATTACAAAACTTACCTTTCCAATCTGGCAATGTAAACCAATCGTAGTTGCACTGATGAAGGCCATAGTAATGGCTGAAATATATTTGTCTTAAACTTTTTATATGTAACTTAGTGTGTTCTACACTACCTTCTTCTTAATTTGTTTGCTAGTTACGTGCATTGCCTACCACTCATTTATGAGGAATAGGAAAAGCATCTTGGCAACATTCCCCCAATTTTTTTTTTATTAAAAATTGAAAACATTAGATATTAAAAAGTCTGGTAGAATTTATGAAGATTATTCTAGCTGGTTTATGAATAATAATTCAGACATGCTGTTATGGTGCAGATACAAAGAAATATGGCGATTAGGTACCCTTACAATGGCAATTTGGACAGCGATGTCACAAAGCAATCACCGGAAGTGTAGCATGAGCATAACCTTGTCTACTAACCTTGCAAGATGTAAGTAAAGGAAAATTTGTGCCAGAAATTTTCAATGAGATAAATAAAACACTGAAAAACAAGTGCCTTTTAAATAGTGGTACACATAGGTAACACCAGTTCAATTGTTACCCCAGCAGTGAAAAGCAGATAGTTACATAGGAGCACTAAAAAAAAACGTTTTAACATTAAAACTTGAAAGAAATACGGGATTACGCCATACCATATAATACAAATTTTGAAAATGACAATCCGTCCCGCTCCAGGACGATGAAAATTTTCAAGTTTTTGGATATTATCTGACTTGCCATTATTGTCACATTTATGCCAAAAAATCGGATTGTCATCTTCAAAATTTTTATTAAAACTTGAAGTTATACAAAAAAGCATAAATGCAAAATAAATGATTCTCATATATAAATCCTGTTGTAATTCCATATCTAGCCTCTCCTCGACATTTGTCAACCCTGCCTTCTCGTGGTGCATCCTGTTCCCACTAAAGGGGCTCTGACGGCCAACGAATAGCAGTACAACTATACCACTGGATTAGAGAAAATGCTATCCCACACTCACCAACTTACTTGGCCAGCAGGGTGAGTTATACAGGGTTCGTACTCTTTTTGGGGGAAAAAAATTCAAGGACTTTCCAGGCCTTTTCCAGGCCATATACAAAAATTCCAGGATGATTACTACGCTTTACAGTATCATGCTCAAATTAGTTTTTAAAAGCAATTTCAGTTTTAAGTAATAAAAATGATGAAAGATGCAAATGGATTAGGGATGATAGGGGGAAGGGAATAGAACTGTCCATAATTAGCATGTTCTCGTTGCGCTAGGCGCTTAAGCACTGCTGAATTCAGTCAGACCCCCAATGGTCAAATGATTGAAATGTGCTGATGTTCATGGAATGAAATGGTTGATCAGCTATGATAACCGCATAAAAGTTCGAAGGGGGCGATTTCTTTTTTACGTTATGCAACATTCTACATTACTCCAGTATTTATCTTGTCATCATCAACAATAGCAATGTAACTACCACTTACGATCGCGGATATCGGCCAACTGAAAATCTGCCATACAACTAAGGGATACAACACACAGGTATCATGTTACAGTGTATTGTAATTGAAAAAAAAAAAAAAGATTTCAGAAATTAAAATCGAAAAAAAAAAAACTTTCAGAAATTAATATCATCAAGTCATGGTGTTTCAAAAATCCGCTTTCCTTTATAATGTTTAAAAACATGTAATGTTTTTTCTTTTTACCTGTCGTGTATAATAAAAAGGGTTGATTTTTTTATGGAATCAGACGTCCATATGTCCAATTGTCTTCGTCTGAGTTCACACCTTAGCTACTGTGTACAAGTAGACATATTTTTTCAGCTCAAAAATATGTAGTTTTGTATGTATTCACAGTATAACTCATTCCGTATTCCCACAGAACAAAATTCAGCAGATACAAATGAAGAACATCAAGACCCACCCAACACCATGTTTCCGATTGTCTGCTGTTTATATTCAAGAAATGCGAATATGGATCAATGGTGAATGCAGCAACTATGGTTTTTATTTATTACCAAGAAAAAAAAAGGAGCCTGAAAGCTGTAAAGCTGAAACGGATATTTCTCCCCCTCCCGAAAACATTCCGATTAAGTTCAAACAGCAGGAGCACGCGTCCACGCACACTCAACCTCTGGAATGTCCTGATGGAACGGCTTCTTTTCATTTGGCACATCGCCATAAATCACCACCTGCAGCTCACTGAAGTGTCTTCCTATTTCACCCTAACTATAGGAGAAAACGCAAAAAAAAAAATGCTGCCCAATTTTCGACAAAATGACCAAATTTACGTCATAACGTTGCAATTTACTAAAATACGTTTATCTGCTGAATTTCGCCTAAATCCATTGAAAACTTTTTAATTAGATTTTTTTTATTAAAACAGTAACTCAGACATCTGAATAAAAATGTATGTTTGTAATTAAAATAGAGTCCATATCATCACAGAAACAAAATTTAAGGATCACTCTGTTTAAATAAACCATGGCATCTAAAAAAAAATAATTTGCTTGCTTTTCCCGTAATTTATAATTGCCGTTTCTTTTTTTGAATCCGATTTTGCAACGGAAGATTTTTTTTTTTTTTTTTTGCATCTGCTAAAGTTTCAAACGGAATTCGGCGAAATTTGCACTAGAACTTTATTGTGACGTATTTTAACCACTGTAAAAATTTTACTGCGTTATTTTCAAAATTCCGGAAAATGGATTTCTGAAAATATCTCTTAGTCCTTTTGAGCCGTGGAAGTGATAAACAGGTGTTTGCTTTCTTCCCAACCAAGGGCTTCGGATCAGCGCTCCCAGCTGTCAATCAACCGTTGCTATGGTAACACCCTTTCTGCTCAAGGCTCACTTGTCTAAAGAGGCACACATAATAAAAATTTCCAATGCTAACTTTTTAAGTTTTAAACCGATTCAAATGGAATTTTGGGAGTGAGCTTCTGTAATCCAATTATAGTAAATGTAAAAATTTCAGCCACTTTTGTGAAAAATTCGCAAAGATAGTTTTCTTATTTTTTATCATAAGTAGCCGAAGTCTCTTGAGGGGTGGGCCGGAAGCAAGCGTCTTAATGCAATAAACAAGGAGCAGATGAATGTGTTGTTCAGGCATACTCTTCACTGGTGGATGCCAGCTGACTTGGTAAACCGCGACCCCCTTGCAAATGCTAAATGTCTCTTCTTTCCCCTTCTGTTGTTCTCAGTAGTTGTCGGACGGACATCAAGCTCAGGGCTAGAGAATGCATCAAGCTCCCCTTCCCTAACAGACCTGCTAGTAATCATCCAATTTTATTGCACTGGAAGTAGTGCTTCCCCCCCCCCAGCCAAATTAGGATTTGGGCACATCCGAAACACCACTGTAGCCGGCGGTTTCTTTGAGAACAGAGGAGAGGAACTTAAAAAAATTAAGGGGTAACAGTCAGTAACACGATTTCCTAAAAGGGCATTTTTTTAAGCACTAATTTCAAATTTCAAGGCTTTTCAAGACAGCATTAAAAAAATACCGTTTTCCAGGATATTCCAGGCCTTGAAAACGTAATCATGATTTTCCAGGACTTTCCAGGTTTTCAAGCACGCGTGCGCACCCTGGTTATAGCCAAACCCATCTAACGATGCTTACACAATTTCAAACTTGGCCCTCAGTATCTGGCAGCTGGAATGTACCTGGCAAAGGCAGTGGCCAGTGCGACATGAAGGCAGAGAGTGCTAAGAAAACATGCTGCAGTGACATGGAGGAGACAGGCTTAAGATAGACAATTGTGGAAGAAACATGGGGAGACCTTCATCCAGCAGTAGATTGATAATGGTTGAGAATAATTAATTCCATATGCAAATATAGTGCTTTGTTGCCATAACAACAAAGACTGGTTTTTTTACAGGTATAAATGGGGAAAATCAACTGTGTGGAATTGTGCCATGGCATCATCTCATCCAAAGCATTCTGCATTATCTCACATGATCAAAGTCATTTCAACAACTGCTTAGAAACATGAAAAGGAAGGAAAGTGCCATGTCACAAATATTTGTTTTATTTTGTCATTCACAAATGAGCTTTGAAGAGCAAATAGATGGATTTACAATTAATTAAATGACATACTTTTTCTTTTGTAGCTGCACATGGGGAGGGTGGGGGTTAATAAATGCACTGAATTCAGGTCATACATGTCTTTAATATGAACAAGGGGCAAAGTCAATATTTTGAAACAGCTGGCATTTACTTAACTGGACTGTATTTGGAAACTGTCAGCTTTACGTGGCAATAACTGGAGACAGAAAATGCAAAATATTCAGAACATATCACAGCAGGGAAAATTTCCACAACATGAACAGTGCACATTTACCAAAAATGTAGTTACTCAGCAGTTGTCGAATTAATTTGATTTCATTCTATTTTAAACCTATCAGTTTTGATGGGTTCTGGATGGTTCAAATGTAAAAAGCTAATAAAAGTATAAAATTTAATTTAAGAGGGCAATTCAAAAGTTATAACGATCCAGGAAATCTCATTGAAACACCTAAAAGACCATTAAATAAAGGATTATTCACACAGCAATCAGATTAGGATGCTTAATCACTCTAGTTTACTCTTCACAACGTAACATCACATCAGAAAACTTGAAAACTGCATCATCCTAGAGTGGGAATCAAACACACACTCTTCCCATTTCTGTTTGAGCATGCTACTGCTATACCATCCAGGACACCAAAGCTCCAAGTAACTGAAGCTAAGCAATTATAGCTTAGACATCAAAACAACTTCAAATGCTCAAATGGAAATCAGGAGATGTTGGTTTGATTCTCGCTTCAGAGTGATGCAATTTTCAAGTTTTCCTATACAATGTTACATAGTGGCCAGTAAACTGGCCCACTTCAGTGTAATCTGATTGCTGTGTGAATAGTCCCACGATTTTCCTGTGTATTTATTAGGAATATTTCTTCCTTAATTTCTATTAAATATACACTTGTTGTGGTTAGTCTGCAGTGGAAAACTTACTATAAAAGAACAAACACACATAAATGAAAAGAAAATTATATTACTTCTCTTATTTACAGTATTATACCTCACATGATCAGAGTGTGTCTTACCACAAACCCCCCATAAGTAACACATCTCCCCAGCACCCAAATGACTCATGTCTTTTCTGCAGAACCCAGGCTTCACTGCCATACATCAGAGTAGGAACAATTACACTTTCACATACAGCCATTCGGGACTTTCTTGAGAACCCATCATTCCTGTGAAATCCTCCTAAAGCAGCTACAGCTTTTAATGAAGAATTCACTCGCCTACTAATGTCACCATCCAATTTGTTCTCTCTGTCGAACACGCTTTCTAAATACACAAACTCATTCACCTGGTCAATACAGTGCCATTTAGACTTATATTACATTCAGTGCTAACAGTTCTTTGCTCAAAAACCATAACTTTGGATTTTCCCGTATTTATACGCAGTTTGAAATTCATACAAACTTCGTACATCTGGGCCAGCATACTCTGCAACTCGCTTAGCTCTCTGCCAACAGTACTGTGTCATCAGCATATAGCAATCTACACACACAGATATTAACAAGACAAACCAGTAGTGTCCATTTTGGCATCACATAAGCACGTATCCATAAATATATTAAACAGCCATGGTGACATTACACAACCTTGTGTGACTCCTGCTCCAATGGAAAACCATTTCGATGCATCATTTACTCGTGCACATGCTCTACTGCCAGCATACATGACTTTCACACCATTGAGTAGATTCCCAGTGATATAATAATTATTCAGTACCTTCCACTGAAGAGTTTACTCGATCATAAGCCATTTCTAAGTCGATGAAGGCAGCAAAAATGTGCTGTAGATGTGTAATGTGAGGCAAAATGTTGTTTGTAAGGTTGAGTTTCTTAGGTGGTTTGGCCATGTTGAAAGAATGAGTGATGAGATGATTACTAAGAATTTATTCAGCCCAAGTGGCAGGAAAGAAAGGTAGAGGAAGGCCAAGGAAATCATGGGAGGACCAGATTCAGGAATATCTGCATAAGAAAAAGACAATGAGTATGAAGTACAAAAGGTCTTGTGTGCAGCGTGTGATGGATGTCAATGAAACTCTAGCTGTGTGTCAAGATTGCAGTTAACTGGAGACGCCTGATACAGCAACAGTAAGATCTTCCTGTGATGAGCCAACCTCTGAATATCAGAGAACAGCTTAGTGATATGTATGTATGTTATTTATTATTCAATATTGATTTATAAAACACAAGTATGGACTATTAAAAGAAATGAAAGCAAGAACCGGAAATTTGGGGAGAAATGTTCAAAAAGGTAAACAAGGCAAAATGAATTGATTGCAAACAAATGAGCAAGAGAAATCAATTTCACATAAGACATCTACTAAATCCTTCACACATAATATACACAACTACCCACATTTTCAGAAGTTTAGAGCATTAAATGTGACAAATAAAAAATTATCATAATTAATTTCACAATTCGTACTGTCAATCACAAAACTGTGCTAAGCACTTTCATTTGAAGTTGCAGTTTTTTTTTAAGTTCCACTTTTCTTTCACAATATTTTTAGTTTAAATCAACAAATACTGTTATGAACAGCATTAAGAAATACTGTTACAAACAGCATTCTTGTTCAGTAAGTTTTTTAAAATAAATATGATATACAGTACATCTTATTATGGTTTCCAATGATTTTCTTCAGATAAATATATGAACCTATGTATAAAAATAAGTTCACTCAAACTCAAAAAGAACTTGATACATGAATTATATATTTACCTTTGGCATATATGACAGCCATTTCAACATAATATAAATTCCTTCCAAGTCATCAGGAGCAGTTACATGTGAAACACCATTGTTGTACATTATCTGTATGCCACCCAGCTGGTTGTTTGATGTGTAAACTTCACGACCAAGAAGCTATAACAAGAATGAAAAAAACCTTTAGAGAATTAAAACACCAACATGATATCAGCAAATGTGGAATGATTTAAAAGTTGTATTAGCATAATAACAATATCTCTTCCAACAAGCTGTAAATGTACTACTAAATAACTGTTACAATTCAGTGTTAAATAAAATTATATTTACAAACCAAATTTAGAAAATCATTCATACAGTGTCAATGCTACTTTTATTTCTTCATCGTTCTCTTCTTTTTGAAGAAAAAGGTTTATTTTAGCACACAAAAAAATTTTAAAATACCAAAATTAAAAGTAATATTTCATTTCCTAAACAAGCCTGAAGGCATTAATTTATTAAACTCATCTTAAGAATTTCACTGCTTAAATGAAATGAACTGCAGAACTGTATGATTCTCTAATTTTCAATTTGCCCTATTAATAAATTTATACAGACCCTAAAAAGTCTTAAATTGTAAAGAATAACATCTGAATCCCTTATGAGGATAAAATAACATTTTTATCTGCTCCACACAACTGTCTAAATGAGACATTTGTCAAAAATTTTGAAAGATTATATCAGTGCCACTGAAAGAAAGGTTTATAAGTTAACTGGTACAAATCTACATTGTAGGTAGACACAAACAGCTGGAAGTGTGGCATACTGGCTGCATGTTAATTATATCAGTTTTAACCGTTTTACTAATTTGCACAATGTTTTCCCTTAGAAAGGTAGTAGCAGAATTTTATATTGGATTCACTGTTCACAGAATTTCCATTTATTTTTAAATACCATTTTCTGGAATCAGTTTTGCATCCCTAATTAACTAGTTAATTGTTCCTGTCATAAGACTGGAGTCACCCACTGGACACATGGTTAAGAAAACAGCTCCTCATGCTGAAGGCCTGAATTCAAGTCATGGATAAGATCTTGCAATTTTATTTAGTGGTACTTCCAAACCAAATCTTCAGTTTTGATTCTTCCCCTTCTACGAAGCTAGAAACCATGAAGTGCACATGGAGACGGGGGTGGGTGTAGTTTAACTATATTTATTTGAGTAATTAAAATAATCACATTTCATTTCATTTATTTAGTTGTCGCATCAAGATACATAGCATTTATATTAACGTGACAATTAATGATTGTTGACAACTTGGAAGAAAGAGGGAAAAGGCCATTAGGTGTGACATAACCCTCTTCTCCCTGAAAGAAATTGTTACAAACACTAAGGCAAACCAGCATGCGACAACATTCAATTACATAAAGAGAATTAGTCTCCAATCCCACCCCTCTTCACAGTCTGCCTCCCCACCATTAACCTCCTCCCTATATTTCTCGGTGTCAAAACCAGTCCAATTGATGATAGTTTAAAATGTTATAATATGAGAAAGTGAAACACATACATAAGATTTCCATCTGATACCAGTATTACACCAAGTTAATTCCTGAGTTAATTTCGATTTCGGATCAAACACTCCCAGATCTGGATACCAAAAGAGATAATTAACACATACTATTGACGTGAACACCAAATGGAAGTCATCGCTCTTTCCACGTTTATAAGTGAGTCACAGAAAAATTCTCTTCAGCCGACACCAGGAATTGAACCCAGAGTCTTCCAGTTGCATGCCAGACATGCTACCACTGCACCACAGTGGCCTCAAATTCTCCAGACTCACATACAATGCGGGAGATTCACCAAAGATAGAAAGCAGCAACTGAACAGCATTGTGCAGGGCTCCAAGAAGCAACCTGCCGTGTGGTTTGGCAGTTAGTTGTATGTGAGTCTGGAGAATACGAGGCCGCTGTGGTGAAGTGGTAGCATGTCCGGCGCATAACTGGAAAGCCCTGGGTTGGATTCCCGGTAGCGACCAATGAGAATTTTTCCGTGACTCACTTATAAATGTGAAAAGAGCGATGACTTCTGTTTGGTGCCAAAAGAGATAATTGAACATAGGATGAGAGGAGCATGAGCACCATATTTAGGGCCACCTTTATGAAGAGTTATGACAACATTTATCTTACCATTCACAAGCATTTGAATTTTACTTCACTATGACAAAGATTCTACATCTGCTTTGGAAGCATCACGATACAACAAAATTTCTGTCCAGATACATGGAATCTGCTAGAATGGTGGCTTATCTCTGGGACACTAAAGATATATTTAAATATCATCAGCAATTTGAAGCACTGTCATTAGTGGGGTAGCAGTGCTTCAAATGAATGAATACAGCACACAGAATAATATCAAGTACAACTTCTAAGTGATTCTGAAATTATTTTCTAGAAGTATTGTTATTTTATTAGTCATAGCTACCACATATAAGAAGGTTATCGGGGCATTTTCAGATTTTATCCGCCTCCCTTAACCTGGGTAGTAACACACAGAGAAAGATAACATTTCTTCGAACAACAGCACTCCAAGTTCTACTTGCAGGGTTGGTGGTACATCTAAAATATTTTGTCAAGTTCTACTTGGTTTGGCATCAACATATGCCAAAGAATCATCAGAGATTAATGCAAAGTGCAAAAGTAGCTAGAAATAACTCTTCTTGACTTTTGGCCTTTAAACACTCTGTTAAGTATATATTTCCAAAAACATCATCTTATATACTATTTTGCTTTCAGCATTATAATTTTGCAACATTAAAATGTATTAAGCTTTTGATATGATATGATTGGTACATATCATATCAATCAAAAAAATAATTTACATTGTCTTTCTAAAAGATGAGTTCAGTTTTAACTCATTTTTGTCGCAGTGCTGATAATGATAAGTTGATATTTCAGTTTCTGTAACTTGTTTGATACACTGTAGTACATATTTTCCTGTTGATACACTGTAGTACACATTTTCTTGTTGATACACTGTAGTAACATATTTTCATGTTGATACACTGTATTACATTTTTTTTTTCACGTTTCTGCCACAGTGCTGATAAGTTGAAACATTTTGGTTTCCCTGACTTGCATGTATTTATACACTGTAGCACATATTTTTTTTTTTCCAATTGTTGTCACATTGCTGATAAATGTAAGTTTAAATTTTTAAGGTTCCCTGACTTGCATAAGTTTATTCACTGTGGTACCAATATGTTTTGCATATTTTAGAAAATGTACTTGAACTCAGTTTAAATTGAGGAACCAGCCTTATGAGAAGTTATGATTGGTTGTTGGTAACTTTGAGAGGAAACTGAGCAAAAAACAAAAACAAAAAACAAATGTTTGCAAAATGATCAACTGTATTGATAGTGATATAAAAGTTTAAAGGAAAAAATAGAATTTAAAGAATAAAAAATAAAACAGATAGTTCCAATATCTTGTCAAATACCTACACATGGAAATTAACTAATATTTTATTTTCCAAGTATGGAAAAGTCCTAACAGCATTGTTTCTACTGCAGAAATACTGACACTAACTATTATCCCTGTGGAGAACTGAGAAAAATTGAAAACAGCATTGTCCAAGAATAGGAATCGAATCCCTGTCTCCCAATTTCGGTCCAAGAATGCACATCATTTGAGACAAAGAAATTTACAGCACTTCAAATGCTTGGAAATGCACTGTTATGTGAGGTGTAAGGGTTAGCACTGTTGGACACAAATCAGGGTAACAGGGTTCAGTTCCCAATTCAGCATGATATCATTTTTCATTTTTCTCAGTTTAAGCTCAATGATATAATTTCTGATTTTTCTCAGTTAAAGAATATGATAAATGGATGGTAAACAAATAAACTAGATCTGCCATTTAGACTTGAGAATGCTATAAATGGTATGGTGAGGCAAACTGTGAAGTATTTTAATTGATGTTGTCCTCCTTTCTTACAGTATTTTGCATGTAACAAATTTATAAATAAAGACTAAACACAGTGGTCACCAATACAACCAGACAAATTGTAAGAGTGACACTGCTACATAAAACTAGCTGACCAATAATCCTTTTGCTAAACTAACAGGAAATATTTTGATAAAAGTACAAATATACACTATATTGACAAAAGTCACAGGACACCCCTTCAAAAGCAAATGAATGGATCCGCTGCATTGTTAAGATGCGCAGTACAGCTGCAAATGGTATAAAAACAAGTCTGCAGCTGACCACGATCATATCGCACTGTGAGGTTGAGCAAAAATGTAGCGGCGGGAGAGAACTTTGAGAAAGGAAATATTGTTGGGTGTTATATTAGTGGGTTGTCCATAAGAGAAACCAAGAGGGGTTTAAACATACCAAAGTAAACTGTTTTGGATGTACTGAATAAGTGGAAGACACATGGTGTGCCTGAAGCAGCAAAATATACCGGCAGACCAAAGAAAATCAGTGATAGAGGATGTCGAAGCCTCAGGAGAGTCGTTACAGCTAATCGATGGAGAACTGCACAAGTCCTCAGTGTACAGGTGAGTAAAAATGCTGGAACCTTGGTATGTACACGTACCATTCGCAGAGAACTTCATTCCATGGGTTACTGTGGTCTTGCGGCTTCTCATAAGATTTTATCTCCACTCGGAATGCTACTCGTCGTTTAGCATGGTGTAAAGAACATTTATCGTAGATCGTAGATCAATGGAAACTGGTCCTATGGACTGAAGAATCCAGATACACGATCCATCAGTCTGATGGCCGTGGGCCATGTGTGGGTATGGCGGCAACCGGGGAAATGCTATTTACCACAGTATACTTTCCTACAGTCAGGTTTGGAGCTGGCATTGTACTAGTGTGGGGGCGGTGGGGGCGTTTTTTGTGGTATGGTCCCATCCTATTGGTTATAGTGGACAAACCTGTTAACCAGCACGTCTACCTCCATATTCTGAACAATTATGCCCTACCAACTCTGCGGCAATACTATGGAACAAAGCCTTGTTGGTACCACCAGGGTAATGCACCGAGCCATAAAGCAAGGACTGTTACGGCGTGGTTTGACGGTAATTCCATATCGTGTGTGGACTGGCCAGCCCAGGGCCCTGCTCTCTTAATTCCATAGAGCACCTATGAGATGAATTAAAGTGCCGCACAAGAAGTTTGGAACCAAGGCCTACTACTAAGCAACAGTTAGCAGCAGCATTATGTACTGAATGGAAGCACATACCATCACTGTGTTCCAAAACCTTGTCGAAAGCATGTCTCGCAGAGTCAGTGCATGCATTAACGCCAAAGGTGGACCGACACTAATGGTTGGTTGTTTGATTTTTATGGCGCAAGGGCCATGGTTGGCCAAAGAGCGCCAGAAACAAGACAAACAAATAGTATTAAAAGTGTGGTAAAAAGCTTAAAATCTGACTGATCATGTAAAACTGAAAAATGAGAACGATGGAAGGGCTAAAAAAGATAATGGAACAAACAGTATTAAAAACATGATACAATGATTAAAATCTAGCTGATTCAGTAAAACTGAGAAATGAGGATGATGATAAGGCTAAAATCTAGATACGTTTAAAATTGTCAATTTCTTTAAAAAATGAAAACACGGCAACAGAGTCACAGTGGTCATTGAGGAGCCGCTGCAGTGTAGCGGCGTCCTCGGTCAACAAATGAGAATGAAAGAAAGGAAAACGTACATCACGAAAACGAACACAGGTACACAGAAGATGAGTGACGGTGAGTCGGCAATTGCACGTCTCACACATCGGCGCAGTGTCGCCACACAGCAAAAAGCGGTGAGTGAAACGACAATGCCCAATGCGGAGACGCGCAAGCACCACTTCCTCCCTACGGTTCCGACGATATGTTGATTTCCAAATTTCAAGATTAGGTTTGATACGATGCAGTTTATTTTCCACCTGTTGGTCCCACAGACCTTGCCACGTTCGCTTAATATGGTCGCGAACCAGAAAGCGGAAATCCCGATGAAACAGTGGCAAGCGTGTGACGACCAAAGAGGAAGCAGATCTAGCAGCCGCATCAGCACACTCGTTATTCGAGATTCCAACATGCCCAGGAATCCAGCAAAACTGAACTTGAAAACCGGCCCCGAGCAAACGACGAAGTAACTGTCTCACATTCACGAGAAAAGGATGGTCACGGCAATCTGCAGATGACAAAGACTGCAAGACACTCAAAGAATCCGTATAGACCATAGCACGATGATGAGAACCCGACCGAACATGGAGAAGAGCGAGATACACAGCATGCATCTCCGCTGAAAACACCGTGGCCTCAGCTGGGATCCGCGCCACTGAAACGTCATCTACACAGACAGCCGCGGATCCAACGACTCCATGCATTTTGGAGCCATCAGTAAAAATAGGAGTGTAATCAAAATTTAGGTCACGGTGCTCAGCAAAGAGCTGCTGGTACACTGACGCAGGGGTTGAGGATTTATCGAAAGATGTAAAGGTGGTATCAACCATGACACCAAGTGGGTGCCATGGCGGATCCCCAAAGCCCCTGGTCTCTCCAACAAGTGACAAGTCGAGCCCTACATCACGGGCTACGGCCGCCATACGAAGACCGAAGGTTGAAATGCACGAGGGCCGGTTCCGGAATAAACGAGCATGCTGGGGATGAAAAACTGCATCGTATAAAGGATGGCCTGGAAGAGATCTTAGTTTCAGGTAGAATTGAATAGACAGCTGCAGGCGGCGTAATTCAAGCGATGGTTCGTTCGCGTCAGCGTAAAGGCTGGGAATTGGAGATGTTCGAAATGCTCCCGTACAAAGACGCAGCGCCTGATGATGAATAGTGTCCAAAGGCCGGAAAACGGAACGACGAGCAGAGCCATACACGATACAACCATAATCCAGTTTCGACCGGATTAAGGAATGGTAAATACGAATCAAAGACATCCTGTCTGCGCCCCACGAGACTCTCGAAAGGATCTTAAGAATGGATAGAGCCCGCAAACAGGAAATCTTGAGCCGCCGAACGTGCGCTCGGAACGTAAGCGCACGGTCGACGGTCAGACCAAGGAACTTGGTCTCCAGCAAAACTGGTATGGCTGCACGGTCTAAAAACAGCTCTAGGTCAGGATGGAGGCCGCGCCTCCGGCAGAAATGGACACACGCTGTCTTGTCGGGAGAAAGAACGAAACCATTGCTATTCGCCGTTTTAAAGATATGATTAATTGCAGACTGCAACTGCCTTTCAATAAAATGCATGCTTGATGACGAGCAGAAAATGTGCAAGTCATCAACATAGACAGTAGCCGAAACCGCAGGAGGAAGATGTGTGAGGAGACAATTAATGCGAAGGATGAACAATGTGACAGATAAAATGCAACCTTGAGGAACACCTTGTTCTTGATGGAATGTTGCCGATAGCGTCGTACCCAGGCGCACCTGAAACACCCGATTGCGAAGAAAATTTAAAATAAATGTCGGAAGATTTCCTCGCAATCCACATGCGTGGAGGTCACGGATAATACCATGCCGCCACGCTCGATCATAAGCTTTTTCGATATCAAAAAATGCAGAAACCAGGTGCTGCCTACGCAAGAACGCTTCGCGCACAGATGTCTCAAGGTGCAGGAGATGATCGTGAGGTGAACGATGATGGCGAAAGCCGCTTTGTGATGGTGAAAGTACTTGATGAAATTCTAAAAAATGAACTAACCGGGAATTAACCATGCGTTCAAGAACTTTACACAGACAGCTAGTGAGAGCAATTGGACGATAACTAGAGGGAGACTTGGGATCCTTGCCAGGTTTGGGAAAAGGCAGAACAACTGCTTTTCGCGAAGACTCCGGGAAACTGTGCTCCGACCAAATACGATTGTAAAGGATTAAGAGATTCTCAAGAGACGACTGCGAGAGATGACGGAGCATGTCATAATGGATGCCATCGGGACCGACCGATGTAGCGCCGGACCGATGCAGAGCCACCCTGAGTTCAACCATGCTGAAGGGGGAGTTATATCCCGTGTCGAGAAAAGGCGCAAAGGAGATTCTCTGGCGTTCCGCAGTGGATTTCATTCTTTGAAAAGAAGTAGGATACGCCAGGTCACTCGACACGGAGGCAAACGCCTCCCCTAAACAATCAGCAATCTCCCCGACTCCAGCATATGTGCAGCCGTTGCTCTCGAGAATGGAGATCTGGTGAGAGCTGTAGTTACCCCGGATCTTTCGAATCCTTTCCCACACACTTTTCGAACTGGCACGTGAAGTGAGAGATGACACATACTGGATCCAAGACTCCCTCTTGCTACGTCGACGCACCAACCGAGCATAGGATTTTGCTCGTTTGAATGTAGCGAGATTAGCATCGGTTGGATAACGCCGAAACGTAGACCACGCCTTATGTTGAGCTCTCCTAGCCGCTGCGCATTCAGGGGTCCACCAAGGCTTCGGACTTCTGGAGAGTGTCGTCGATGTTTTTGGTATAGAAAGATCAGCTGCCTGAAGAATACAATTTGTGACTTCAAGAACCGCTGCGTCGATTGACTCTTGGGTCACCATTGTAGAAGATATCAATGCTGACGGTGTGAAGACCTCCCATCTCGCACGCTCCATCCTCCACCGAGGAGGGCGCGAGGCAGAAGATGGTAAGTTCGCATGATGCGAGAGCAAAATCGGATAATGGTCGCTCCCGTGGAGGTCGTTACACACCGTCCACGACCAGTCAGCAATAATCGATGGTGATCCCAAGGCCAAATCGATCGCAATGAAAGATCTTGTTGGTTCATGGAAGTACGTGCCAGCACCGGTGTTAAAAAGGCACAAAGAGGCCGAGGACAGAAGAGACTATGCGAAGACCTCTCGTGCTGATGCTGACACTACCCCACAAATGATGATGGGCATTGAAGTCACCTAGTATTAGAAAGGGTGAAGGCAGCTGATCAACCAATCTCTCCAGTACCTGAGACGCTCACGTTCTCGTCCGGCGGCAGATAGACACTGCAGTCAGTAAGAGGTACAGGCATAGAAATACGAACCGCCACGGCCTGCACAGTTGTGGACCCTGTGAGGGACGAGAATAGCGACTCCCCCACAGGCTATATTTCCAGACGAGTTATCTGTCCGAAATGCACTGTAACCTCGAACTGAAAGCAGGTCCGATGGTTTAAGCTTCGTCTCCTGTAGACAAAGGCACACCGGAGAGTAAAATGAAAGCAGATGTTTCACTTCATCAAAGTTCGTCCGAAAACCTCGACAGTTCCACTGAATGATTGAAGCCATGGTTATAAGTGAAATGAAAATGATCAAACGAAGTCCGGCTCCATCGCCTCTGGTGGGGGTTCCCCCAGATCTGGAGGCGTGTGACCAGGGGCTAAGATGGGAGCATGTTTTGTTCCAAGTGTCTTACCGGGAGACGCACGACGTTGAGTTGTTTCCTGATATTTTGTAGGAGAAGAAATGCTTTTCTTATCCTGGGCTTTGGTCTTTTTGTTAGAAGTGGCCTGAAGTCCCTTGTTGGTGGTGGAATGAGTCTGCTTCGGCGAAGTGGTGGGTGGCGCTTTCAGACCCCTAGCTCGAGACTGGAGTGCCTCCAGTCCGGCTGCGATGATGTCGTTAACATTGAATGGACATTTAAGGGGGATCAGAATGTCGGTCTGAATCGCAACCGTAGATTTGGCCACCACAACTGAAGCGTATGATCGCCGATCAGATGTAACAGGAACCACTTTTCTTCTGGCCTCAGGATAGGAAATATTTTCCACCGTTTTGATCCTTTGGATTTCCTTCTCCTCCTTCCACTTGGGACAATCTTTGGCTGATGCCGCGCGTGAACCCTTACAGTTCACACAAAACTCGGCCTCGGCCACACATTCCTGCAAAAGATGTTCTGTGGCACCACAGCGTGCACACCTAGGATTGCTCCTGCACGACTGCTGAGAATGGCCATAAGACTGGCACCTAAAACATCTCAAAGGGTTAGGGATGTACGGGCGTACCTCTAGGTGGAGATACCCTGCCTTGATGGATGTAGGTAGGGAAGGGCAGTTGAAAGTCAAGATAATATTCCAGGATGGGACAAACTGCCCATTCCTCCTGAAAGAAATGCGTCGCACACCCGTAACATGTTGGCTCCTCAGTTCTTCGAGAAGTTCACCCTCAGTGCAATCAATAAGATCCCGAGAGGAGACAACACCTCGAGATGAATTTAGGTACCCATGAGGTGTTATTTTAACCGGAGTCTCAAGCAGCGTGGTAGTGTTTATAAGTGTGGTACTGTAGGCCACAGTGGACATCTCTACAAGAAGATCTCCAGATTGGAGCTTCTTTACGCTCTTAGGAGAGCTTGCGATGGATTGAAGAGCTTTATTTATCCAAAATGGACTTTTGGCACTCAAAGGCTTTGAAGGGTCCAATGAGTGCACAAAAAAGAAACTAGCATTTGAACAATCAGGGACATTTTTTTTGCAGAAGGGGATGAGCCTTCCTCTATACCTCTTTTGCTTTTTGGTTCTTGGGAAATTTTGTTGTCATCCATAAAAGTTTTAATAATTTGTCCGCCGACTTCCCCACCCACAATCGAGCCCAACGAGGGAGAGCCGGAGGTCCGCAAGCCCAAGTGGACGCAGGACACGACTCTAGGGATAGCAAGCGGATATAGCAAGTTGAGAGGGCAGACATGCGCTCGGCGAGCACCCAGACTTTCCCATGCCTGGGGAACACCCCTTCGGCATGCCCACCCTATCCCCAGACTCACCCTGTCGTACGAGACGACAAGCCGTTAGAGGTCTGGGCTCCACTCGGCCACAGACCTCATTGACTAGGAGTGGGTTAGTTCCCAGCCGCCCGTTTAGGGTGAAGCAGGGGGCAAAGAGGAGTGTTGGCAACTAGCGACAACAACACCCAGGCCTCCAGAAACCTCAGCCTCCAGCATCCCCTTTTCCACCTTACGGGTCACCGCACACGGCAAACGTGCAGGCAGGTCTAGCTAACCAGCTCGGAAAAACAAAGAAAGAAACATGAAATGGAGAAGACAGGAAAGAAAACGAGAAACTAAAATCCTGAGCTGGCGCATAATCACAACCTCAGCAACCTACAACTGAGGCGGGTTCACGTAAAGTGAAAAAACATAAAAAATGTGAAATTCATCACATATAGTACATGTTGGCTCGGGCCGTGGGGACGCCATCCCCCATCAGCTGGATGAACAGCTGTCCCTTCGGTTATATAATCGTTCAAGACGAAATGAAATATTGATCCGTCACAAGGTCAGCTCGGGCCGTGGGGGCGCCGCTCCCCAAATAACTGGAAAACCAGTTATCCCCATGCGGGGGACTGACACTGTACTAATGTATGTCAATAAATGCTATGTTGTGTTTCTCTTCTAGGTGTCCAGTGACTTTTGTCAATACAGTGTATGTATGGATCCCACTCATGGTTAACCTTTTGGCTATTGTCTGGAAAATGTGTATATGAACATAGCATTATCCCCCCCCCATATTTTTTGCTAAACTAAACAAAATCCTCTTAATCAGAAGGGTGCTAAAGCTACTTGCGAAGAGCCAAATGTGAAAAATAATTGCCTATAAAAAGCTAGCAAACATTATTAAGTAAATAATACAAGAAATTGATAAAGGAAAATAGGTAGACACAGAATAATGAAACTAGTTCATTAAAAACAATTTTAGAGAATTTTTAGCATTTTCATCGTATTCTGATTTGAAATCATGCTTTCATTAATTGACAATAGTTCAGAGAAACAGAGCACAAAAAACGTTAGTTAAAAGATATTTAACAACTGAACTTTACAATGCACAGTCCAAAGATTACCGTATTTAGTAATGTGAAAATTCCAATCAGCAAAGACAAAAAATAGGTACAGTGATTTCTTTTTTTTTTTTTATAATTAATGAAAACACAATGACAATTACCTTATTTAAAGCAGCAGCTCCAGTAAGTATAATATGAGAGTTTTCTATCTGAATAACTCTTTGGCCAAGACGTACCAGGTATGCTCCAATTCCAATTGCCCTGCAGGTGACCTTTATGGGAATGAATACAAAGGAAAAAATGAAAAAAGTTAAAATACATGAAAGTTTAAAACAGTCAATAGTTCAAGTCTAATTTTTCTGTGTGATGCTCAGAGTTTTCTTGAGTTAAATATTTGCACTACATATTTATATCAGGGATTATTTTTATCATGGAACACTTATTAAATATATATTCCAAATATTCTCATTTTTACAGCATTTAAAATATCTGTAATTCCAATAAAACTATTTTGATTATAACATTTAAAATAATTTTGATTATAACATTTAAAATAATGTCTCATTTGTAAATAAGAACATTTTTGTTTCGATAAACAATTTATATCTATAAGAGTAATCTTAGTTAACCATCAAAAAACAAACAGCATTTTCTTTTTTCCTGCTTGAGCAGATTCAAACAACACAATTAAGTGCTATAATAATTCAGACTGAATCAACATTATATTAGTATATAGAGTTAACATGCTAGTACACCCATTCTAAGTAAGTAAGAAAGAAAAAAAAAAAAACGAAAACAGTAGTCATTCCTCAAATCATCTGCAACCATACAATAATCTGACTTAATGACTGAGTCACACTTATTTTTAAAGCATTTTTAAAGCATGATATATTTTAAACATACAAGACAAATGACTCTTTCAGTCCAACCAAGTTCATATACGAGTATAATATTTCCTGCACACTGCTAAGTTTGAAACATGTATAAGAAAACATGCATACCATGCTTATTGTTATTATTTCTTTATATGCTTGAGAAGATTCGCCAGCTATTTTACCAGCATATTTTAGGTTGTTCACCCCCAAGTCATCATCTTTACCTGAAATCAAAGAAGAAAATATTAATTTAACAGTTTATGTGTATTCACTTGCACAACATAATCTTCCATGGATGACAAGATATGTAAATTGAATTTCTTATGTTGCCATTAAGAATATGGTTAAAATTTTTCTTTTCATATTAGAACTACCAGGGGTGTCTGATAAGAGTCCGGATTTTTATTACTGCCAATTACAGGAGCGAAATAAAAAATAAAGGATGCATAAATATGATACTTACATATGTCATGCAAGTGGTACAAACAGTCAAAGTAACTTTTCCACATATTCTTCGTTCAGCAAAATGCATTTCCTCCACTGATCAACAAGTCAATTCATTCCAGTTACGAAAAAATCAGCAGGAGTGTTGCGAATCTATTGATGGACAGCCACTCACAGATTGTCCATGCTTTCATAGTGGTGGCCATGAAGACTATTCTTCAAGGTACAGAAAACATGAAAATCGGAAGGTGCCAAGTCAGGACTGTAAACAGGGTGCCGAAGAACAGTTCACCTCTGCTTTGCGATTTCTGCTTGCACTAGTTTAGCAATATGCAGGCGAGTGTTATCGTGCTGAAGCAACACTTGATCGTTTTTCTATGTTGGTTGTTTCGTCCAGATATGCTGCACAAGTTTTCTCAGTGTCTTCACATAGGCATTTGCATTTATTGTTTCATGTTTTGCCACCCAAGTACTCAACCAGAAAGATACCACGTTTGCCCTAGAAGATAGTAGCCATGACCTTGGAAGGGGACGAACCAACTTTGAACTTCTTTGATGGGGGTGAATTCAGATGATACCATCGCATACTTTGCCATTTTTTCTCTAGTTTCAACTGATGAATCCACGTTTCATCGCCTGTGATTATGCATCCCAGGAATTCATCACCCTCCTCATCGTTGTGCTGTACCAGATCATTGCAAATGTCTAGCCTTTGGCGTTTATGCACCGATGTAAGCATTCGGGGAACCCGTCTGACACAGATCTTCCTATACTTGAGATGTTCATAAATAATTTGTCCAACAGAATCTTTACTGATATCCAATTCCATGACAATATCCCAAGCACAAATGCGTCTGTCACCTTTAATCAAGTCTTCAACCCATTGAATCATTTCATCAGTCACAGCCGTGTTAGGCCTACCTGACCATGCCACATCTTCAAGGCTCTTGTGGCCAGCTTTGAACTTCGTAACCCATTCATAAACACTGGAACGAGACATAGCCGCATCCCCACACACTGACCGACGTCTTCTCATAATGTCCACAGCATTTACGCCTTCTTTCGTTAAAATTTCACTACTGCTCATCGATCGAACTGAACACTTAACGTAACTGCCATTGTTTTTGATCGACAGCACCACCTAACATTAGTATCAAGCTGTTCCGCTTTTACGGTGCTTGACTGAATGTACTTGTAACAGTTTCACACATGCATACAATCATACACACAGTTTTGTAATGATAGGAATAAAAATCTGGATACTTATCAAACATCTCTTTTAGCAAAGGGACATGGGCAATGCCCAGATTTGACAAAAATACATCAATCAGCTTCTGGGCCAAGATTTATCCACTTTTCCTGAAATTATGAATACAACTATTGCAGGGAAACAATTGGTTGAAATATGTTCCAGTAATCAAGAGAAAGGAATTTAAAAACTTAATAAAATCTGTACTTATTGCCAGCACAATGGCTGAAACCAGCAGTCTTTATTGATTTTGAATACAGGAAAATTTGAAATATCTGCATTTTCCTATCATGTTGTGATTAATATAATATACAAATCTTCTGAAGCATGAGTAAATTTATCCTTGAAGAGCCTCTGGGTCGATGATGTTAAACATTCTGCCATTTCAGGCAAGATGAAGAGGTTTTCAGTTTTGTCAACTGAGGAGCACCAACATAGAGCTGGCCATGGGAAAAGCATGGGTTTTGCAGGTGAATCCAGCGACTTTTATCAACTGACCCTGTGCCTTGTTGATACTCATGGCAAACCCAAAATAAACAGGAAACTATAGGCATTGAAACTGAAATGGAACATCAGATAGGATGATAGCAATGCATGGAATAAAAACATGGTTTTCTGCATGACGCTTCAATTACATTTGACACGAGTTTCCTGATGGTCATGTTTCTTTGCAGAATTGCTGAATACAAATTACATCAAGATAAAACAAATAAATAGTCACAATGAGGTAGTAGAATGTGCAAACAGAGAAAGAGCAACGCTAAGCTTTGAAGAAATGAAATGCAAGAAAATTTTCGCTTTCTCACACTTCATTTCTTGTATTCTATTTGCATTTCATTGAAATGTATTTCCTCTCTAGAAGTGCTGTGGGACTATTTTATTGAAATAGTGGTACGGTTCATGATTTGTAGCAACACAGGACAGCCATCGTCTGAAACGTTTAAACAAATCTGCTGGCAACTGAGGTGGAAGGACATGCATAAAATTTTGGAATTGCAGAACAAATTTTATAGCACAAGCTATTAATATTGTTGCTTCTATAGCATTTGGCATTAGATTCTCGTAGTTTATGCAACAGAGCAATGAAATATTATTCCATTTATGCAGTGTGTAATGAAATATTTTTGCACAAGAGTTTACTGAAATAATTTTATGAAAATGTGAAATAAGATATTGTTACATAAGAAATATAGAAAGAACAGCTATAAACTAATGTAACAATATCTTATTTCACTTTTGCACAAAATTATTTCATTATATGCACAGCAAACCACAAGATCAAATTTTAACAATGGTAAAAAGCTTTAAAAACTAACTAATTAATGATAGCAATGCATGAAATAAAAACATGGTTATCTGCATGACAGTAGCTTCAATTACATTTGACATGAGTTTCATGACGGTCATGTTCCATTGCAGAATTGCTGAATACAAATTACATTTTTTTCAATAATGACCTTACCAAACAAGAAGGGTTGGGGTACAACCCGAAAATTTGACAAAGTGAAAACTTATATCCTAGTAATCCCATAAATGCACAATTAACTACAATAATTAATGTATTTAAAATTTTGAAAACTTAGAATTTCAAAAAAAAAAAGAGGGGGGGGGGGAGGCTTGGATGTTTTGAGGTGCACAAACTCATGTGCTTCAGCAGGTTTTAGCCAAATTTCAAATCTCCATGTTCAGTAATTTCCTCTGTAGGCGACAGACAGACACGTGATAATTTTGTTATTCTGATACTTTACTGGGAAAATACTGAGAGCATACATGCATACACGTGATTGAAAAAAAAAATACATATCACTAAGCTGTTTTGAGATTCAGAGGTTAGCTCCACAAAGAAAACTAAACTATAAAATATATTTTTAACTGATTATTTACTTACTGTTGCCGTATGAAACATCTCCATTTACATCGATCTTGACATACAGCTCGGGCTTCACTGACATCCATCACACGGCGTACAGAAGATCTTCTATACTTCATACTCATAATCTTTTTCTCATGCAGACACTCCTGAATCTGATCCTCCCATGACTTCCTTAGCTTTCCTATGCCCTTCCTTCCTGCCACTTGGGCTAAAAAAAAATTCATAGTAAGCATCTCATCACTCATTTTTCACCATGTCCAAACCACCTAAGAATATTAGTCTCCACTTCGCTAACAACATTTTGCTTCACATTGCACAACTGCAACACATCTTCATTCCTCACACGATCAGAACGTGTCTTGTCACAAAATCCCGGTAAGTAACGCATTTCTCCAGCACACAAATTACTCTTGTGCTTCTTCTGTAGTACCCAGGTTTCACTGCCATACACATGAGAGTAGCAACAATTATACTCTCATACACAGCCATGCAGGACTCTCTTGAGAACCCATCGTTCCTGTGAAAACCTCCCAAAGCAGCTATGACTCAATAAAGAATTCACTCGCCTACTAATTTCACCATCCAATTTGTTCTCTGTCAAACATGCTTTCTAAATACACTAACTCATTCACCTGGTCAATCACTATGCTATTTAGACTTTATTACATTCAGTACTACCAGTTCCTTGCTCAAAAACAATAACTTTGGTTTTTCCCTTATTTATAACCAGTTTGAATTTCATGCAAACTTCATATCTCTGGGACAACATACCCTGCAACTCACTTTTGCTCTCTGCCAACAGGACAGTGTCAGCAGTAAACAGCAATCTGCACACATGGATACCACCAAGACATAAACCAGTATTATCTATTTTGGCATCATGCACGCACACATCCATAAAATATATTAAACAGCCATGGTGACATTACACAACCATGTCCGACTCCTGCTCCAATGGAAAACCATTTCGATATAACATCATTTACTCACACACAAGCTCTTCTACCATCATACATGGCTTTTACTCTAATAGGTAGGTTCCCAGTAACACAACATTCATTCAATACCTTCCATAAAAGTGTCATATTTACTTGGTCATACGCTTTCTCTAAATCTATGATGGCAGCAAAAACTTTCTTACAGAACAGCCAGATACTTTTCAATCATCATGCATAAGGCGAAAATTTGCTTAGTGCAGCCTTTACCAGGCATAAAAAAACAACACCACTCTGAACATCCCACTTTCTCTGATGTAAGACCCCATACTTTTTCAATAATGTCCTTACCAAACACTTTCCCTGGAACACCTTGTAGGCTAATGCCATGATAGTTTTTGCAGTCAGTCTGATCACCTTTTCCCTTATACAATTGAACAATGATAGCATCCTTCCAATCCCAAGGGACCATCCCTAACTCCCAGCACAACTGGCAAATTTCAGTTAACCAGTCAATTACAGAGTCATCACCATATTTCAACATCTCAGCAGTTATGCCATCAACTCCTGGAGCCTTACCATTCTGAAGAGATTTTAGAGCTTTACACACTTTTTCTCTTGAGATCCCTCCTGTGCTTCCATCATTCACTGTGCAATCATCTGCTTCTGTCTCAGAATCACTTTTGCTTACTTCTAATAACTCACAGAAATATTCACCCCATCTTTCACTTAACTCATTAGGCTCCCATATCATTTCCCCGATTCTATTCTTCACACAACTTTGTTTCCCCTATTTTTCCTGAGCGGTCGTAGTGAGCGATGGGTTTGCCTCCTCGGGGCACTCCGTGGTAACAATGGCACACACAACAGCAACTAGGCCTCTGTGAATCTTGGAGAGGTGCAAGCTAGTTCTGTGTGACATTGGCAAAAAGACCCCAACTCACTGGGTTTTGTTCCAGAATACTTAGGTTGAATGACCAACTGGAACCCTCAGCTGTGGGCTAATCCCCCACACTGATGTACTTACCTGATTAAAAAGACAAAAAGAAATATTAAGAATGACTCAAGTGTGGGATATGGTGGACCTACCACACTTGAGAAGGACGGTCCACCACGGAATCGACCTGGACTTTCTAAATGGCGTATGAGAAAGAGATCTCGGCTGAGTGAATGTAAGATTGGTGTATGGAATACTAGAGGTATAAATGGCAAGATGAATGAGGTGATTGAGGAGATGAATAAGTATAGACTGGATGTACTGTGTGTAAGTGAAACCAAAAAGAAGGAAATTGGGGTAGAAGAAGTGAATGGCACGGTGAGTGTGTGGTCTGGAGTATTGGATAATATGAGAGGACAGGCTGGTGTAGGCGTGATTTTAAGTGAAAAGATGAAGAACAACTTGATTCATTATAGTTGAATAAGTGAGAGAATTCTCTGGATTCGTTTGAAAGTGAAACCAGAGAATTGTAATTGTTGTAGTGTATGCTCCTTGTGACTCCGAACCGTCTGATAAGAAAGAAGATTTCTGGAATGAGCTAAAAGCTGTTTTGAGCCAGTTTGGTGTTACAGAAAAAGTTATAATAGCAGGGGATTTCAATGCTAGAGTAGGTGTGCAGAATGCAATTTCTGACAATGTTCTGGCTAAGTTTAATGATCCTTGTGTGAATGATAATGGTGAAAGATTAATTGAACTCCTCATTGAGAATGGTTTGTGTGTATCTAATACATTTTTCAACCACAAGTATATACACACATATACTTGGGAAAATCGTACTCTTGGTCAAAAGAGTGCGATAGAGTTTGTTGTTTACGATCAGCGTTTGAAACACTTAGTTGTTGACACCCGTGTGATGAGAGGTGCGGATGTTGGTTCTGATCATTACTTGGTAGTATCACGAGTGAAACTTAATGTAGGTTGGAGGAAAAGGAATAGGAAGAGACCCAGGATAGAAAGAATAAAGGTTGATAGGCTCCTTGAAGATCATCAGTGGTATTCTGACTTACTCAGAGAACGACTGAAGGATCTAAAATCTTGCGAGAGGGATGTAGAAAAGAAGTGGGAATGTTTTAAGAATTGTGTTGTCACTGCTGCTAAAGAGGTCTGTGGCACCACAATAGTGGGTAACAATAGAGGTGATGCTTGGTGGAATAGTGAGATTGATGAGGCAGTAAAGAAAAAGAAGGAAGCCTATTTGGGGATGTTGCAAGGTAGAGTTTCTCTGGATGAATATCGCTGTAAGAAGCGTGAAGCTGCTAAGCTGGTTCGCCACAGTAAGGCAAAAGATAGGAAGGAGAAAGTGGAAAGGCATGAATTGGCTTTTTGGAAAGATACAAAGTCCTTCTGGAAGTACATGAGACTCAGGAAAAATAGGGGAAACAAAGTTGTAAGTTGTGTGAAAAATGAGATCGGGGAAATGATATGGGAGCCCAATGAGTTAAGTGAAAGATGGGGTGAATACTTCTGTGAGTTATTAGATCAGGAGAGCAAAAATGATTCTGAGACAGATGCAGATGATGTCACAATGAGGGATGAAAACACAGGAGGGATCTCAAGAGAAGAAGTGTGTAAAGCTCTAAAATCTCTTCAGAATGGTAAGGCTCCAGTAGTTCATGGCATAACTGCAGAGATGTTGAAGTATGGTGGTGACTCTATAATTGACTGGTTAACTGAAATTTGCCAGTTGTGCTGGGAGTTAGAAATGGTCCCTCGGGATTGGAAGGATGCTATCATTGTTCCCTTGTATAAGAGAAAAGGTGATCAGACTGAATGCAAGAACTATCGTGGTATTAGCCTACTGAGTGTGCCAGGGAAAGTGTTTGGTAAGGTTGTTATTGAAAAAGTACGGGGTCTTACATCATTGAAAGTGTGGGATGTTCAGAGTGGTTTTATGCCTGGTAAAGGCTGCACTAACCAGATTTTTGCATTACGCATGATGATTGAAAAGTATCTGACTGTTGGGAAGAAAGTTTTTACTGCCTTCATAGATTTAGAGAAAGATTACAACCGAGTCAATAGGACACTTTTGTGGAAGGTATTGAATGAATATGGTGTTACTGGGAATCTACTTAATAGTGTAAAAGCCATGTATGCTGGTAGTAGAGCTTGTGTACGAGTGAATGGTGTTTTATCAAAATGGTTTTCCATTGGTGCAGGAGTTAGACAAGGTTGTGTAATGTCACCATGGCTGTTTAATATATTTATGGACGCATGCATGCATGAGGCCAAAACAGATAATAGTGGTTTATGTCTTGGTGATACCCGTGTGTGCAGATTGCTGTATGCTGATGACACTGTCCTGTTGGCAGAGAGCAAAAGTGAGTTGCAGAGTATGCTGACTCGGATGCACAAAGTTTGCATGAAATTCAAACTGAGTATAAATAAGGGAAAAACCAAAGTTATGGTGTTTGAGAGAGGAATGGGTAGCACTGAATGTAATGTAAGTATAAATGGCACTGTGATTGACCAGGTGAGTGAGTTTGTGTATTTAGAAAGCATGTTTGACAGAGAGAACAAGTTGGATGGTGAGTAGGCGAGTGAATTCTTCTTTGAAAGTCATAGCTGCTCTGGGAGGTTTTCACAGGAATGATGGGTTCTCTAGAGAGTCCCGCATGGCTGTGTATGAAACAGTAATTGTTCCTACTCTGATGTATGGCAGTGAAACCTGGGTACTGCAGAAGAAGCATAGGAGTCGTTTGTGTGCTGGAGAAATGCGTTGCTTACGTGGGGTTTGTGGCAAGACACGATCTGATTGAGTGAGGAATGAAGATGTATTGCAGTTGTGTGATGTAAAGCAAAATGTTGTTAGCAAGGTGGAGACCAATATGCTTCGGTGGTTTGGCCATGTTGAAAGAATGAGTGATGAAATGCTTACTAAGAAAATATTTTCAACCCAAGTGGCAGGAAGGAAAGGCAGAGGAAGGCCAAGGAAGACATGGGTGAATCCGATTCAGGAGTGTTTGCATGAGAAAAAGATTATGAGTATGAAGTATAAAAGATCTTGTGTAAGGCGTGTAATGGATATCAGTGAAGCACGAGTTGTATGTCAAGATCGCTGTAAATGGCGAAGTTTGATACAACAACAATAAGTAAAAATATCTGAAAGTTTGTATTTCTTTTTGGAGCTAACCTCTGAATCTCAGAGAACAGCTTAGTGATATGCATGTATGTATGTACTTCCAAAAGGTCTTTCTATCTTCCCAAAAAGCCAATTCATGCCTTTCTTTTTTCTCTTTCTTATCTTTTGCATTACTTTGACGAATCAGCTTAGCTGCTTCACACTCCTTACAGCGATATTCATTTACAGAAATTCTATCTTGCAACATCCTTAAATAGGCTTCCTTCTTTCTCTTTACTGCTTCTTCAATCTCACTATTCCACCAAACATCACTTCTATTGTTACCCACTACTGTGGTGCCACAGACCTCTTCAGCAGCAGTGACAACACAGTTCTTAAAACATTCCCACTTCTTTTCTATTGTGTTGTCGGAGAAGTCATGACGTATTTTGGCACCTGATGGCGGTTGGGCAGTTTTGGAAGTACTAGAGGCATGCGCAGCTCTGTTATCGCCATGGCATTTGACAGGTGCCAATTCTAGCTGCAGTTTAAAAGGAATTAGGTTGATTTGCGGAGATTCGACATCAAGTTGAAGATGGAAGACCAAACTGTGAATTTTCGCCATATTTTACTGTTTTACTGTAAAGGGAAAAGCGCGCACCAAGCTTGTGAAAAGCTGCGTAAAGTGTACGGTGATAATGCTCTACAAGAACGTCAGTGCCAGGGGTGGTTCTCAAAATTCCATGCTGGTGATTTTGACCTCAATGATGCTCCTCGGTCTGGCAGGCCAAACTAGGTTGATGACAACCAAATCAAGGCAATGATCTAGTCAAACCCACGTTACACGACACGAGAGATTGCAGACACATTGCACATCCATCATTCAAGCGTTCACGACCACCTGAAGAATCTGGGAGACGCAACCAAGCTCGATGTGTGGGTTCCGCATGAACTCAAAGAAGCTCAATTGACGGCGCGTATAAGCATCTGCGATATGCTCATTAAACGTGAGGAAAACAATTTTTTTTTTAAGCAACTGATAACTGTTGATGAAAAGTGGATTGCGTACAACAACGTGCTGCGCAAATGGTCTTGGTCCCGACGTGCTGCTTTGCCTCAAACGACATCCAAAGCAAACATTCATCAGTGGAAATTTCTGGTCTCAGTGTGGTGGGATTTTAAAGGTGTCTTGTTTTTCGAGCTTCTATTACGGAACCAAACAATCAATTCGAATGTGTACTGTCAGCAATTGGACAATTTGAACGAATCCATCATCTAGAAACCTCCAGAGCTTGTTCATCGTTAAGGTGTTGTGTTCCATCACGACAACGTGAGACCACAAACAAGTTTGATCACCCGCCAAAAATTATTGGAGCTTGGGTGGGATGTGTTGCCACACCCAGCATACTCGCCTGACCTTACACCGTCAGACTTCCACTTGTTTTGCTCTCTTCAACAGTCCTTGCATTGTATAACGTTCAATTCAGATGAGGCTGTAAATCAGCACCTTGTACAGTTTTTCGCCACGAAAGACAGGCCCTTCTGTGAATAAGGCATTTTGCAGCTCACTGAAAGATGGCAAAAGGTTATCGAACAAAACAGGCATTATATCATTGATTGATCTTTGTTCTTTCTATCAATAAATGACCTTTGCAAAACATGGCTAAAATATGTCATGACTTTTCCGACAACTAAAGACATCCCTTTCACATGACTTCAGCTCCTTCAGTCATTCTCTGAGTAAGTTAGAATAATGCTTATGATCTTCAGGGAGCTTTAAACCTTAATTCTTTCCATCCTAGGCCTCTTCCTTTTTCTTTTCATCAACCGACATTGAGTTTCACACGTGACACTACCAAGTAATGCTCAGAGCCAATATCCACACTTCTCAGCACACGAGTGTCAACAACTAAGTGTTTCAGACGCTGATCATAAACAAAAAAATCTATCACATTCTTCTGACCAAGAGTATGATTTTCTCAAGTATATGTGAGGATATACTTGTGGTTGAAAAACGTATTAGATACACACAGTCATATTATTTACTCAATAACTGAAGAAGGCATTTTATCAACAACATAATGCCCACCCACATCAGAGCACATAAACATTTTAATCAGCTCACTCTCTGAACATAAAGTCCATAGTGAACACGTGAAGCTCTGCTGCAATGAGTATTGTCCAGCAATTAAAACCAGTGCACTTCACAAGATTTGCAACTGAAAATGCTTTCCACGTGACTGATTATTTATATATACCGTATTTACATGAATTTAACGTGCCCTGAATGTAACACGCAACCCCAACTCCAGGCTGCGTTTTTATGAATCAGAAAAATATACATACATACTCAAGTAAAAAAGAAAATCTTCAAAAAATACTAACAAATAGGTAAACGGGTATATTTACTTTATTTTCAATACATACTAGATCCAATACACATGACTGCAAATAAAAAAGTCACTGTTACTAACAGGGCTTTCTATTTCCGATTGTTCGTTGTCAGAGTTCATTTCAAACAATGCATCGCATCTGTTCAGTCCAAAGAATTTCGAAATTCCACACTTAAGAAAGGATTTCTGCACAAGTTCATTTGGAATGGATTCCCAAGCAGCAATAATCCATTCGCACACAATCAATAGGGGTGTTTTTTTAACGTGGCCAGTCTTTGTTAGTTCCGTTTCTCCTGATGAAAGCCAGGCATTATAAAGTCAATGATTGGAGCCTTAAATAGGCAACTGATACAAACATCAAGAGGCTGGATATGTGATGTCATCCATCCAGGAATAATGATGATTGCTGCGGTTTTCTTTCATTTCTTGCTGCATCTGCTACGTGTCCTTTAAATGTGCTTAGCACTAGCAGGGATCGCAACTTCAGTAGACCTAGAGGTCGTCGTAGCCAAACTTTACTTAGCCAGTCTAAAACCAAATTTGCAGACATCCAGCCATTTTCCTGCACTGCAACATAGATTCCTCTTGGAAAAGTTTTCCTCTTGAAAATGACATAAGGTGGAAGTTTATTTCCATCTGCAGTAACACAGAGCATTACTGTCAATCTGATTTTTATCACCACTTGTCAGTAATTTCACTTGTTTTGCTCCAACATTGTCCACTGTGCAGTTTGAAGGCATATCAAAATAGATCGGCGTCTGATCAGCATTGCCGATTTGCTCCAAGTTGCGTTACCCTTGCTTTTGAATAGCGATCAAATGTTTTTGGAAAGCATTCAACTTTTCTTCAAAGTCAGCCGGCAGCTTTTGGCAGATGGATGTCCGCCATTTAAGAGAAAATCCCTTTCTCTATCAAACCACGACATGCTTCAAATTTTCTCTGTAGCTTTAGCTGACGAATTTCTTTAGCTTTCACTTTAAGGATTTCTGTTGTTACTGGTAATCCACCTACCCGCTGTTCTTTTGCGAATATGCTTAACTGTTCGTAAATTTCGGGAAATTTTCCCTTTTTAGGGCCAGTAAAAGCTTGTCTGGTTGTCAAACACATCTTCAATCATTCTTTTTGTTTGTGCCACAAATGCACATTCACTTCAAACTCCAAATTTCAATTTACATGCCCGATTGCTATTTTCTTCCGTGAAAGGACTTTAAGTTTCAACATTGCTATGTAATGTTGCCGTTTTGAAGACATCTTTGTGTACACATTGACTCTGAAAGAATGACTGCTAAAGAGATCAAGAAGCAAGATTCCCTTGGATTCTGAGGAGAAAAGCACGCATATCTTAAGCCCTGATGTAAAACGGGGTTGAAAGTGGAGGGAGGAGCAATGAGTGATTGATATGCACGTAGGCTGAAAGGTCATCTGCTTCTGCTCTTTCCGGTTTCCGTACCGGCGCATCAACCTTACGTATTTTTAAATGCTCGTAACGTGCACCTTGTTTTTACCACAAAGATTTTTGTACAGAAACTGTTAGAAGTAACTGAATGTTTACTGCCACTCACACGGTCCATCTTGTATCCGTACAATGTCTGTAGGAACATGAAGCACAATGTTCAGCAAACTTGTCCAAAACTCTATTATAATTTATTTTGGAAATTTACTACTAAATGCCCTAAATACAGAAGCTTTTTTTTTTTTTTTTTTTTTTTTTTTTTGTGGAACAGTTCTTTTGAAAATGAGTGTAGTAACACGTTTGAGATTCATGACCATTTCAAATATTATTTAAGAAATTTCTCAAACTTTTTACATGCCTTTTCACCAAATTTCATGTATTTGGGGACAATCTTATGAAAACTGTACATTTAAAAAATTGGCAATAAAAACATATCTAATAAAACTGGAATCAACAGACATAAAAAAACGAATTGTAAAATGAATGAGGATTCAAAAAAATTGTTATCCATCAGCAAGATATCATGAAAAGCAAATCAAAAGAACTACCTGAAATTTGAAAAAATGAAGGACTCCATCATCAGAAATCATCTGAGTAGGTAAGTACCAGAACAGTGTTTTTGAGGTCATTAAGCATAATTAACCAATGTAGAGACAGAAGTGAAATGGAATTGAGGACCTCATCACTAAAGCACATTGTTTTCAAAATTTTGCCCAAAAAAATAAATGATTGGTTATTAAAAAAAAGGAGGGGAGGGGAGGGGGGGGGGCT
This sequence comes from Macrothele yani, assembly GCA_039090855.1. Taxonomy (NCBI): domain Eukaryota; kingdom Metazoa; phylum Arthropoda; class Arachnida; order Araneae; family Macrothelidae; genus Macrothele; species Macrothele yani. The sequence continues at coordinate 157,347,018 of CM077011.1, forward strand.
TAAGAAAAATATTAAAGCACAGCATTGGTTAAGTAACAGAAAGCTATTACTATAACTGTAATACATTCCAAAATGCTACTAGATAAAGTCTCTCCCTATGGTATTAGAAAAATGGCTGTCTTACATGATTTATATCATTACAAGTTCAAGAAGTTTAGCAAGTAGTGTCCATTTCACCACATTTGGTCAGCAGACTACACTATAATCTATGTGGCTACTATTTTAGTTAAGTTTGCATAAAATTCGGATTTAAGTGCCTGAATTACTTCTGTCATGAAAAATTGTTCGATATTACATTCACTGTGTAATGCCAATTGTTCACTTTTTCTGGATAAGTGTTAAAGATTCTTTTCTGTGTAATTTTAATCCAATGGATCCCTGTGAGAAATCCTTCTGAAGTCAAAATGTAGGATATTTTGCTGAACTTTTCCACTGGTCCTTTAAAATGAAGTCTATGATCTCCACTTTGGGTTAAAAAGTTTACTTTTGTTAAAACAAAGTAAAAAAACAAGTAAAATAAAGAAAGGTAAAACTTACTGCTTTAATTGCCATGCCCTGTAGTGGGCTCTTGTGGATGGAAACCTCAACAAAATGACCACAGGGTGTGATACTTTGAGCATTAGATTTTTAACCTTCATTTTTTCTACCTAGTTTTAGCACAAATAACCTTTTTGACCTAAAGCGGAGGTAATTGGCTTGTTTTAAAACTGACTACCTCCTGACTTCAGAAGAATTTCTCATAGGAATAAATGACGGTGTATGGAAAATGTGATCTACTGGACCAAAAATGTGCAAAGATGCTTTAAAGCTTAACCAGCAGAGGTGAATGATTGGCAATACATGGTGAGTGACACACTTCACAAATTTATCATATCAGAAGTAATTCAAGAACTTAAATACGAATTAAATACAAATCTACTGAATTCGTAGCCACAGAGACACATAGCATAGTCTGAATAATACAAATATGATAAGAACAGTAAAATGGAGATGATTCACTAAATGTCTCAATGATATAATCAGTGATCGGAAGTAGCTTGCTACAAGTAGTGCTGCTACTGAAGCACACTACTTTTAGAATAGCATTGTATGTAGCATCACTACAAATAAAATATAGTTGTAGCAGTAGCACACTACAAAATTCAGTAGCTTGTAATGGAATTCACGCTACAAATTGCACTACTTAAAAATAAAAAAAAAAAACAGTGAAAAATAATTCCTCGAACTACAGGACATTTTGAAATTTTCTGAAGCATTATTGGTTCGAATAGGGGTGGAGTGTGTCCTAACCATATGATTACATGCCTGAAATTGTCGAGCCAGCAAAATAGTTAACCATTTTTAGCACATTTTTTCTTTTGCAAAAAAAAAAAAAAAAAAAAAAAGGAAAGAAAGAAAAACAGCATGCTTCTGTATCACTTCGTCCATTCGTTTGTGGACACCATATCATTACAATAATTAGTCTGATTTAAAAAAAAAAAAAATTTGCATTGAAAGCTTGAAATGTGAGGACAATGATCCTTGCTGTCCATTTTTTTCTTTTTATGATACATAACTTCGCTGTTAGATGGTGCAATTGCCGATGTTATCAAATTCAAAAAATGTTTTATTTGATATCATCATCGTCAACCATTATCAATCCACGGTTGGACGATGGTCTCCCCAAGTTTCTTCCACAATGGTCTGTCTTGTGCCAGTCTCTTCCATGTTACTCCCGCATACTTTTGAATTTCATTTACCCATCTGCCATGTGGTCTTCTTCTGGGTCTTTTCCTGTCCCTTGGAATCCAGTCTAAAATTTCGGCTGTCCATCGATGGTCTGTCCTTCTGGCAGTATGTCCAGCCCATTGCCATTTCAGGGATTTTACTCTGATCATGATGTCTTCCACTCTTGTCATTTTTCTGATCAACGAGTTCCTCTTCTTATCTCTACTGGTTACACCAAGCATGCATCTCTCCATGCTTCTTTGAGTTGTCTGTAGTCTTTGTATGTCTCTTTTAGCTAAGGTCCATGTCTCTGCACCATATGTAAGCACTGGAAGGATGCATTGATCAAACACTTTTCTTTTAAGACATAATGGCATATTGCTCTTGAAAATTATACTGTTTCTTTCAAAAGCTCTCCAGGCAAGTTTTATATGCCGATTAATTTCTTCATCAATGTGACCCTCACTTGATATCTGCTGTCCAAGATAAATGTAGGTATTGGTTATCTCCAGATTTCCCCCATTAATCGATAAATCTTCATTTCTTGTAAAAGCATTGTACAGCACTTTTGTCTTCTGAAAGTTCATTTTTAATCCTACTTCTTTACTCTTGTCAGCAAGTTCCTGGATCATACTCTGTAGCTCTGATGGGGTAGTTGTAAAAATGACTATGTCATCAGCAAAACGAAGGCGAGTTAGGTAATTTGCATTATCTTTATCCCTTTGTTTTCCCAGTTCAGTGATTGAAAGACATTTTCCAAAGTGGCATTAAAGAGTTTGGGAGATATACTGTCACCTTGTCTCACTCACTTTCCAATTTTTATGGGTGCTGTATTCTCAAATAGAGGAATCTTTGCACTTGCATACATGTTATTAATAATATTAATGTATGCATCTTCAATACCGCAGTTTGATATAATTGCTTTTAAATATCCGATCAAAAAATTCTTCCTTCCATTAGATACCATTTATAACAAAGACTATTTTGGGTTTTTTTTTTTTTTTTTTCAAGTGATGCATAGTTTTCCCACTAGGGGGTTTGAAGTTAAATCGCATTTTCCCAGATATCTCTGCTTTTAAAAGTCCGACTTGAAAACTTCTGTTTACATGGGATAAAGCTCATGGAGGAAAACGTTCTGCATATAATTTCTAATTTTTGGGAAAGAACAGTTTTGCGACTAGGTGGCATAAGTGTTTATTTCTGGTTCTGATGTATTTTTGCAGCAATATCTGCACTTCTCAAAACTCATTTATTTTATTTTAATTTTTTAAATTTTTTGTGGGCAGACATTGTGCACCATGGAAAACCTTTTGAGAATAACTTCTGCTAAAAACAGTGCAAGAGGGCGTAGATATATGCCTCATTTTTGACCATACCTCTGTTTCTAAAAGTCCCATTTGAAAACTTTTATTGTCGAAGAGTGTTTCTGGTGCGAAATGTTTTGCATATAACTTGTCAGATTTAAAAAATTCTTTTAACGCTGTATACCATTTACCTTATGGAATGCTTTGCTTGTACTTGTACAGTTTTTGTAGTTCACGGTTTGGTGGCTAGATAGTGTTTTGTGTGCTTCCGTTTGTTGCTGTATATCCCCTTCTAAAAACCTTACTGAATTTTTTTTTCTTTAACTGTACAACATTCGCTACAATAAAGATGGGGAACATTATCCTATTTAAATAATGTACAGCTTTCCTGTTAGACGGCGTAAATGTCAAAAAAATTTTCTTGCCGTCACTGCTTCCTGGAGATGTATTTGAAAAATCCTTTTACTAGCGTAGCATTTGGTATAAAGAATACTTTTTGCATATTATCAACATTTTCATTATGCAAAATTTTTCCATTAGGGAAAATAGAGTTATATCATGTTTCCCTTTATATTTCTTTTTCTAATTGTTTGATTTGAAAATCCCATTCTCTCTGATATCTTCCTTCTGCTATGAGAAACTTTGTGTGAAATTTGTCAATTTTCCTAACACACTTTTCATCCACTTCTAAGAGTAAGTACCTGTTTCTATTTCGGGATGTTTTATCGATTGTTGAAACCCAGTTGATTTTTTTCTTACCAATTCTATTCACTTTGAATTACTCTAAAATATTTTATTAGTGTCTCAAAGGAACGAAACGACGTGCTCATTACAACCAAATCTTCAGCGTCATAAAAATTGGGGGAAAAGTGTTTTCCTTATGTCCTTTCGACTGCTGAACATATATACACTGCTATTTGTAAAAATTGCAACTCCAAGAAAGAGAATCGTGCAATTCAAATGAAATTTATATCACAGTTTCCTCATGTTACAGGAGATAATTGATTACATTTGTAGAGCTACACAAGATTTTTTGCTTCAAAACTCAATATCGTTGTGAAGCCACCTCGAACAACAATAACAGCTTCTACACGGCGTGCCATTGAATGGATGAGGCTTTTGATATCATCCTGGAGAATAGCTTACCAGGCTGCTTCTAGGCATGACCAGAGTTCATTTGTGGTGACTGGAGGAGGCTCTTGGTGGGTCAGTGTCTTAGCTATGAGTACCATGTCCCAGACATGTTCAATTGCGGACATATCCGGCGAACGTGTAGGTCAGGGAAGAAACAATATCTGCCATGCACAGAAGAGGTCTTGGTGATAACGGGACCACATGTGGCCGAGCATTGTCCTGCTGGAATATTGCTCCAGGGCAGGAAGGGTATCACCTCTGCCACTAAAACATCCCCGTTGAATTGCTCGCTGTTGAATGTTTCCTCAATTTGCATCAGGAGAGATCACAAATTGAACCCAATGGCACCCCAAACCATAATGCTTGACTGGTATGACACTACAAAATGCACCCTGCACGGTGCCATTCACCATGATGTCTCAGAACACAAATGTGACCATCATGGTGCATTAAGTTGAATCATGACTCGTCAGAAAGCACGACCTGTTGCCAATCAGAGCACCTATGTCTGTGTTTGAGACCCCATTGCAGTCTGAAGCGTATGTGATTGAGCGTCAAAGGAATGCGAAGCAATGGGCTACTAGCGGCCAGTCCTCTGTTAAAACAGACGGCATCAAACTGTATACTGGAGGACAAAGCCTGACCTGTGAGGGTGTTACATTGCTGCGCTAACAATTGTGGCTGTCACTGTGTGATCGTTCAGTACCGTGCAGCTGCGGTGTCTGTCATCCCTTGCAGTCGTGCGATTTTGCTGTGCATTCCCAGATTTCTGTGCCTCCGAGCCTCATTTGTCCACTGATGCCACATTCACATCGCTATACTGGTGTTTCTTCCTGTATGAGCGGCAATTTCACGGCAGCAAAATCCAGCTTCTCTCATCCCAACGATCTTTTCTATCTCAAAGTCTATCAGATGTTCATAATGCAACCTTCTTTGAGGACGGGGCATAGTGAGACACAAGCAGGGTTGTGCAATTACGTGTGAAAAAAGGTTTTCTACTGACTCGTAAATTACGTAAAAAAATGTGTATTTTTAAAAAAGATATATGGCTTTGTGCTGTTAATTAACTTGCTATGTACAGATATGACAAAAAATGAAGATCCTTTAAAAAACCAACATACCCTTCGGTATTTTTATATGAACTTATTGGAACAGTGCAAACTGCCATGTCTAAGTGACATACCATCAGGATACCACATACATATCAGTATCACATTTTATTGTGCTTTTTTTCCCCAGCCTTCATATTCACATGGGAAAATCCCTTTCTTTATGATAATGTTTACAGTAGAGATGAGTTCAGGCTCAATTTTAGGAGCATGGGCCCGGCCCACTTCCTTTGATTACACGTGTTTCCTGAGCCCTGGCCTGGATTCTTCGAAAATTTTGCTTATCAAAGCTTGCATTTATGCATTATACACTGGCCAAAGATATGGCCCAAGCAAGGATTTAGTTTAAAAATCATTAGTTTAAAAAGTTTAGTTCAGTTAATCCACTTCACAATATTAATATGTTTTTAGAAATACTACGCATAAAGCCAAATGTTCTAAAATGTGGATTTGAAAATAAATAAATAATCAATGTGCCCTTCGACCGTATCAGGAAAATCAGTAATTTTGGTAAAAGCTGAAGAAAAGAAAATCATTTAGAAACAAAAAAATTCCATTCTTTATTTCTTTTTGATTTCTAAATTTATTTCTATTTTGAATAAATTGCATTATAAAGCATACAACGCCGTACAGACAGTTTTAAGTGTTTGAAATTTTGACTCTAAAAAACTAATCTTTGCAATATAATTTACATATATGCTAATTGGTAAAGGTAGTTTAGAGTGATGTAGTAGAAAATAAAAAAAAAGCATGTAGGGAAATTGCCAAAATTAAAAAAAAAAAAAAAAGAACGTAAAAGCATTTCAGACCAGATTATTCTGCATTTTGTAACATTAACAAAACTTTGCGCTTAATAGTACACTGCCAGACAATTGCTAAAGACATGACAATAGCAACGATAGCAACCATAAAATGGAAGGCAGGAAAATATGGAAATTAGCATAAGTGCGGGATACAGTAAGACGTGTTGTGTGTATGCAAATTTTGGATTGCCGAACTTATTCGTGACGTCATAGCGCTGATAAGAGATATAAAGGATTTGACGCGTATTGACCGTTGTTGTTCAAACGCAAAGTTGAAAGGGAAAGAATCAATTGACGAACTTCCAATTTTCAGTATGTCTTCCCGACATCACCTAGATGATTTTACGCGTGGCCGTATTATTGGCAAGATTGAAGAAGGGCGAAAAATAACAGATGTTCCCAGGGAGTTTGACGTCAGCCACAGTGTTGTTTCAAGGCTTTGGAAATCATTTCAAACAAATGGAGAGTGTAGCAAACGTCACGGGGAGGTCGTGTTCGCAGTACAACACCTGCAGAAGATCGGTACATAGTGCTATCAACAAAAAGACACCGGCGCAGCACAGCTACTGAGGTAGCAAATCAGTTTATGGCTGCTACTGGCAAGCGGATCTCCCGAAAAACTGTCGCCAGACGTTTGCATGAAGGAGGACTATACGCCCGCCATCCTGTTGTGTGCATCCCATTGTCCAGATGTCACCGTACCACCCGTTTGCAATGGTGCCATCAACATCGCAATAGGACTGATAACGACTGGTCTGCTGTCCTCTTCTCAGATGAGAGTAGATACAGTCTATCGTCTGATTGTCTACAACAACTGATCTGGCGTGATAGTGGTACTGCATATTTTACAGCAAACATACAGGAAAGGGACCGATATCCGACATGTTGTGTCATGGTATGGGCTGGCATCACGATCAATGGCCGTACGTCCCTCTATGTGCTTCCAACTAGGACTATGACTGGCCAACGATACATTAATGATGTTCTGCTACCTCATGTTCGCATGTTCCGTGGTGCTGTCGGTGATAGATTCATTTTCATGGACGACAACGCAACATGTCGTCGAACAGTCGCTGTCCAGGAGTGTCTTGAGAGCAAGGATATTCAACGCCTCATATGGCCAGCACGTTCTTCAGATATGAATCCCATTGAAAATGTGTGGGACGCTTTGGGGAGGAGTCTTGCTGGTCGCCAATGCCCTCCAATAAACAAGGACACCCTCATCCGTGCACTGACAGAGGAATGGGATAAATTACTCCAACAGCTGCTTGATAATGTTGTGCAAAGCATGACATGACGTGTGGAATCTTGCATCGCCCTCCATGGTGGCCATATCCCGTATTGACATCTTACGCCGGAACGCCTGCGGACGGTAATTGCATATTTTTCACGTTTACGTATTCTGCACAAAATGGCCTGTTTGTCTCTTGAACACGTTCCAAACCTTCTGGATTTCAGAGCACAATAAATTGTCTTTCTTGTAATGTCCTGGCATTATTTTATTTCACTTGGCATCCAACCACACTTACATTTTTATGCGCTATATAGTCTTTTATGATCCGTCCTTAGCAATTGTCCAGCAGTGTATAATAATCACAATATCATATGTGTGTGCAGTTTCCAGATCAAGTTCATCATGAAAAGAGAGAGAGAGAGAGAGAGAGAGAGAGAGAGAGAGAGAGAGAGAAATGCATCTAATGCCTCAGCGCTTCAATTTGATCTTCTTTTCTCTAAAACTAGACCTGCTACACTAAAAACCAACATCACCCCAAAAATTGAGAGTGAGGAAATTCAAAAAAATAAATAACACTACTTCTAACTGCACAATTTTGGAAATTAATACATCATTGTATATGAATGACACTTCAAACATCCCACACTGGTCAAGAGTACTGTAGGCTACATGCTTGTAAAAATGGAAGAAAATGGGTGGATAGTTTGTGATTCAGGGATAACTTAGGGAGACTAGTCCTCTGTGGGCCATTTTATTATTGTGGTGAAATGTGACAATCAAATGGATGGAATGAAGTCTTTTCATAGTTTTTGAATAATTTAATAGGCTCTTATATTTGCTTATCATTGGTGCAAAACTTTTTAATTTCAATTTTTTGATAATTTCGAATTGTAAAATATAATACCAGAAATCACTATAATTGTTTGACAAATGTGTAATTCTACAGTCATGATACAATGACAATCAAAAGAAATCCTTACCTATGACATCTGCAATTTTATATCTAGACTCTCCTTCATCTTCTATTAAAATTGCATTTACAGAATTCAGGGCACTCACTTTTTTGAAGTTTTCAGGTGTTAAGTAAAGATACTTATACCCCTACAAAAATATAAAGAAATAAAACAAAGTTATTACAAAAAAAAAAATGTTTCTTTAAAGACAAATACAAGTTAAAATGCACATGAAGGACATCAAACAGAAAACACAAATCTTGAGAGTCAGAAAGTACTGAATGAATATTAATCCTTCAAGGAGTGGGTTTTGCCACACATTAAAAAAACACTATGGTAAATGGTACGTTTATACTCTTCAAAGGGTTAATCAGCTGCATTAATGTAAATACTGTTGTCTAGTTCAAGCACATCATTTCACCACACCTGTGTTCACATACACTATTAACAAAAGTCACCGGACACCCCTTCAAAAGCAAATGAACAGATCCGCTGCATTGTTAAGATACGTGGTACAGCTGCAAACTGTATAAAAACAAGCCTGCAGCTGACCGTGATCATGTTGCACTGTGGGTAGAGTGAAAATGGCGCTGCAGGAGAGAACTGATTTTCAGAAAGGAAAGATTATTGGGTGTTATATTAGTGGGTTTTCCATAAGAGAAACCCAGAGGTGTTTAAACAAACCCAAGTCAACTGTTTTGGATGTACTGAATAAGTGGAAGACACATGGCATGCCTGAAGCAACAAAACGTACCAGCAGACCAAAGGAAATCAGTGATAGGGGACGTCGAAGTCTCAGGAGAGTCATTACAGCTAATCAACAGAGTACTTACTGCACAAGACCTCAGGGTACAGGTGAGTAAAAATGCTGGAACCTCGGTATGTACATATACCATGCGAAGAGAACTTCATTCCATTGGTTACCGTGGACGTGTGGCTGCTCATAAGCCTTTCATCTCCATTCGGAATGCTACTCATCGTTTAGCATGATGTAAAGAACATTTATCGTGGACTATAGATCAATGGAAACTGGTCCTATGGACCATGAATCTAGATACACGATCCATCAGTCTGATGGCAGTGTGTGGGTATGGTGGCAGCCAGGGGAATGCTATTTACCACAGTATACTGTTCCTACAGTCAAGTTTGGAGCTGGCAGTGTACTCGTGTAGGAGTGTTTTTGGGGTATGGTCCCGGCCCATTGGTTATTGTAGACAAACCTGATAACCAGCAAGTCTACCTCAATATTCTGAACAATTATGCCCTACCAACTGTATGGCAATACTATGGAACCGAGCCTTGTTGGTAACAGCAAGATAATGCACCGAGCCATAAAGCAAGGACTGTTATGGCGTGGTTCGACAACAATTCCGTATCATGTGTGGACTGGCCAGCACAGAGCCCTGATCTTAATCCCATAGAGCACCTATGGGATGAATTAAAGCCCTGCATAAGAAGTTTGGAACCAAGACTTACTACTAAGCGACAGTTAGCGGCAGCATTATGTACTGAATGGAAGCACATACCTATCGCCCTGTTCCAAAACCTTGTCGAAAGCTTGTCTCAAAGGGTCAGTGCATGCATTAAGGTCGAAGGTGGACCAACACCATACTAATGTATGCCAATAAATGCTATGTTGTGTTTCTCTTCTAGGTGTCTGGTGGCTTTTTATAGTGTATATGTGTTTGCGTATGTGCACAATATTTTTCATTACCTATCAAATGATTTATGTATGCAAAAAACATTAAACACAAACAAAAATTTGATGTGTTTTATTATGAAAAGAAAAAGAACATACTAGTTAAAAAAATTTTTCAATGTTATCTTTACATCATGATTTTCATGTCTAAATGCATCCCTAAAAACTACCATGAAATTTAAATAATTTAAATTCAAGTAAAACAAAACAACTTTTCTACATATAACAGCTGAAATATCCACATTAGGAGAAGCATATACAAAATGTCCAAATTATGGGAAATATGTAAGAAATATCTAAATTATGGGAAATATGTAAGAATATCTAAATTATGGGAAATATGTAAGAAATATCTAAATTATGGGAAGTATTTGAGTGCAATGTGACACTAAAACTTCACATTGTGATATAGAATGTGATACAAAAAGTGTGTAACACACTAAATAATTTAAAATACAGACAAAATAAACTTATATATGAAAAAAGTATGTAATACAGAAGATACATTAACTGCTGTGCCAGACAAGTTTATCAGAGGATCTGGTGAAAGCAGTCAAGTAAGTGGAGAAGTTATTTGGAGGGGTCATTAGAGCCACTGCACAGAAGGTGGCAATAAGGGCAAAGACTGAATGGTTCAGCTGGACATTAATGACTGAGGTAGGGTTTGAGTTTTTGACAAATCAATCCAAGGTCAATTACTGTTTCTTTCTTCCTTATACATTCTGGTGCAACTGCTGATGGCTGCTCACATTTTTTGAGCAATCTTTGATCTGCATTCCATATCAGGATCATCCTCACCTGCAATGTCAAAAGCAAGGCCATTGTAGCACAATATTTTCCTCAACTCCTTACACTGAAAGAACACACCACATAAACTTTTACTCTCTCTCCTCTTCGTCACACTGATTCACACATTTCAGAAAGCTTTCACTTGAAAATAAAACTTTCCAGAGGTGGATCTAGTGGGTGTGACTGGGGACACCCCCTCAGCATATTTTTCCTTTTTAAATGGCCAAGGTCATAAATAATTAATGTATTTATTTTTGTAAAAGTAATAGCAATAATGCAGATTTTCTCATAAAAGTTTTTGTAGCAATTGAAATGTGCTGTGAATTTGGAGATAAAATGTTCTGTTCTACCTTCAGTAGAAAGAAAAGAAAAAGTACAGAAACAGAAAAAGCATTCGAATACAAGAGCTCAAACTTTATTGTGAAAGATTTTATCCAGAAGTGAGATTTAAAAAGCACCAGGCTTGTTTCCCGAAATGCGGATAACTGAATGCTATGAAAATAGTGATGAATTTTCAGTTGTGATTTAAAAATTTAGATTAATTCTTCCTTTGTTTGGGGTCATTTGTGTATTGGAGAGGTGCATTACTGAAGGGGGTTTTGTGGCAAAACACGTTCTGATCATGTGAGGAATGAAGATGTGTTGCAAATGTATAATGTGAGGCAAAATGTTATTAATAATGTGGAGATAAATATTCTTAGGTGGTTTGGCCATGTTAAATGGTGAGATGCTTACTAAAACAAATTATCTAGCCCAAGTGGCAGGAAAGAAAGGTAGAGAAAAGCCAAGGAAATTATGGGAGAACCAGATTCAAGAATGTCAGCATGAGAAAAAGATAATGAGTATGAAGTATAAAGGGTCTTAAGTGAGACATGTGATGGATGTCAGTGAAGACGCCATAAGTGGGGTACATTGGACAGACTTCAGGAGTTTTGAAACAAATACTTTGTGAGCATAGAAGAGGGATCAAAACATTACCCAAAAGCATCCAAAGATGTGGTTTAGACCAAAATGGAACAATGTACAAGTGCTGGATTAAGAAAGAAAAAAACTTGAATAAAAGACTCGTTAAGAAAAGCTTTTACATCCTAAAAAAGAAGCTATTAACCAATTAACAAAATCCATCAGATACATCAACAAATGGATCAATTCCTAGTAAGGACAAAATATTTACACCTTAATTTCTTGGGATGTGAGAATGGCAGCAGACAGGCTATGTAGGAATCTGGCAACTGGAAACAGACACAGTTCAGAAGCTTTCAGAGACAATTCAGATCAGTTTGCCATTGAAAATATGACCTATGGTCATCTAGGGACACAAAACATCTGCAGATAGATAGAAACAGCCCACAGCTATGGAATAATTCTGGTTTTATTTCTGTGTGAATTACTTATTGTCTACTCTGAGTAAGACAACCTTTTAGTTTCATTTATTGTGAAAGGAGACATTCGATATATCAACAGTAAAATCTGTCACTATTAATTTTAAACTTTAATTTGGCAAATAAGCTTTCTTTAAAGAGCTAACCTCTGAATCTCAGAGAATAGCTTAGTGATATGTATTAAAATGCACTTTTTTCACATCTATAACACAATCTCTCATGAAGTGAGCTAAACCAATGAAAAGACGATAAATGAATAACTCTGGGATAATGTTCCTGTCTTAATACGTTAAAAAGCTGAAGCCCATTTAATATCAATGAAATAATTCCTAAGAAGCTGATTCAGATGGCTGAGTTTGTGAATACCAATACGTACACCAATCACACATTTATGGTTTATCTTTTCCTTCACTAAACACTGTGAAGCACTGTTCGGTGAAGTAAAAGAAACAAAATCTGTTGCTCTGTTGTTTAATGAATAGTGTAAAAAAAAAAAAAAAAAAAAAAAAGCTTTATGATGATATAATTTGAAATATTTTTTACTTTTTGGATCAAAAAAGAATTTTTAAAATAAAACCACCTTACCTTATCAGGATTTTCTGGGTCAATCCATGCAACATCAAATATATGTTTGATTTCATCAGCCAAACCAATTCGAGCACCACTATTGGCGGATATATACAAACGAGGAATGCCTAACTCTCTTGCTTTCTCTGATGCTTTCTGAAAAAGAAAATGCAAAATTGCCAAATGAATTATATCTGCACAGCAAACAATTAATAGATATAAACCAAAATATTCACTAAAAATTATAAACAATATGGATAATTAATGTACAGTCAACTCTGGATAAATGAACTCTGTTATAGTGAACATTCGGCTATAGTGAACCTAAATCATTGGTCCCGACCTGCAACATCGAAAATGTACGTTAAAATTTTTGTTTATAATGAACCCTCAACTTTGGTTACAGTGAACCTAAAAAATAAAACTCCAAAGAAAAGAATGTACTTGTAATGTGAAATTGCAACTTATTTCAAAACAAGCCTTCTTGTACAAACTTGAAAGAATGTGTTGAGAACAATATTGTAGGCCTACTACTCCTTAAAGGCATTGAAGGACAAAAGTAAGATTAAAACCCTCAGCAACATCAAACTGGCGTTCCTGCCTGCCAACACCACGTCATCCTCTAAAACCATGGATCAAAGTGTGATTCGCAGCTTTAAAAGCTATTACAGAAGGGAAGTAACATTTCATTTAATCCAAGCCTTCGAATCAAAGCAAAACACATCTATAAATGTTCTGAATGCTGCACATTTTGGAAACAAAGCGTGGAGGAGTGTGTCAACTATCACTATACAGAACTGTATCCGCTGGTCTGGTTTGGCTACGTGTGGTATTCGAAGAGGAGGAGGATGTGCCGCTCCACGACCTGCTTCAGCATATTGGTGCAAATTCCACCGAAGCCAAATATTTTATCGATGCTGACTGTGAAGTTATAACTAATGAAATCCCGTCGGATGAAGTTATTGTCGAGGCTGTGAAAGGTGGTTCCAGCACGGAAGAAAATGAGGTTGAAGATGACGAGGACGATAATGAAGAACATGTTCCAATAGTGAAAGAGACAGTGGAGTGTGTCAGGACTGTGCTAAATTTCCTAGAATGTATGGAAAATGTAGAATCGAGTGTAGCAAAAGCACAGACTCTAGAAAAGGACATATAGAAAATATTTATTAAAACTGTTTACAGCAAGCAGTGGCACATATCAGACTATTTTCATGTTAATTAAGGTAATGTAAAATTAATTTTGTTTACTTAATTTAAAGAATATATACTACATACATAAAAATATTTTTTTTTAGATACATATGTACATATTTTATTTTCTTGCTCACCATTCCACTCAATTCAGTTTAAGGGAAGACACTTCAGTTTTAGCGAACCTCGAACATAGTGAACAAAATATGCGAGTCCACAGAGGAGTTGACTCTATATCTTTGAAAATGTCAGATGACAGAATAATTAGTCTGAATAGGATACTGGCACAGTAACAAGATTATGCTAAAGTGTGCAACACCATGTATCAACAGTTGAATGGCACTACAGCCAAAAATCAAGGCAAGTAGTCTCCATGAGAAATCTGGCAAACACTCATTATCAATCTTCTATGACTTGGGGAATGGGATGAGACTACTGATATTCACTTTCCATGTATTTAGTGCTCATGGCAAAAAATGAAATCTAAAGTAAAAGATATACTACAGGGAAAGTCTTTATAAAATTATGAGATAAACACAAAGAGATCAGACTCAGGTACATAGATGCATGAGAAATAAATGCAAAGCACATGTAATTAGCCAAGGAGTTACAAAACATTAAACCTAAATGTAGTAGGCATGAATGAGATCAAAGGCTTATGTCAGCAGAATGTATGCTGACATAAGCCTTCGATCAGCAGAAATGTATGCTGACATAAGATTAACCTTATGTCAACATACATTCTGAATATGCAGCAGAAATGGATGCTGACTTAAGTATTATTCTAGTAATTAATGACTTCATGGCTTCCTCTTATTACTTTCAGTATTATAAATATTTAACGGGAATTCTCGAGGAAAATTTTTTTAGGTACATTACCTCTTAAATTTTCGATCTAAACACTAGATCTTCGTCAGGAGTTCTTGCTTCCTTCTACTTCCACAGGTCTGGTGACCAAGCCTGATGGATTTTCCATCCAGCATGGTCATTGATGTTGCCACCTTGTGTCTTGTAAATTTCCAGGGATTCCCTAATTTCCGGATAATTGCATGGGATTGATGTTTGATCACTTTTAAGGAGTCCCAGTCCATTTTGTGGCCAGTTTCTTGTATGTGCCTGTCTAATCCTATTTCATTTGAGCTGTTCCTTATTGCTGCTTTGTGTTCTTTAATTCTGGTGGTTACCTTCTTCCTGTTTCTCCTATATATGGTAATCCACAAGAACAAACTATTTCATAAATGACTCCTTCCTGGAGTAAAGTATTTTCTTCTTTTTGTTTTAGGGATGGTAAGTATTTTTAAATTTTGTTATTCAAACCTGGAGCTAACCTAATTTTATATTTAGTGCTGATTTTTTTCAGTTTTTCAAACAGTCTCTTGTGGTAAGTGACTTTTCTTGTGAATAAATATTCAATTTTCTCCTTATTTTTGTCTGTAGTGCCTGTTCTGTTCCTAGTAGGATTTTCGTCCAGTAGTTCACAAATTTCTTTTGAAGGGTAACCATTTTCTAATAAGATTGATTTTAACTTATTTTTGTTTTTCTTAGCTTCTGAAGTTGAATTCAGCTTTTCAACTTTCTCTTTAAATTGTAAAGCTACATTTTTCTTTATATAATTAGGGTGATCTGATTTATAATTTAAAATTTTTCCTGTATTTGTAGGCTTCTTGTATAATTCTGTGGTAATATATTTTTCTTCCCACTTCAAAGTAATATCTAGGTAATTTAGCTTATTTTCGTTTGGCTCTTCTAAAGTGAATTTTAGGGATTCATCTTGGGCATTAAAACCTTCTAGGATTTTTGATGGGTATCCACTCGAATCTTGATCTATGGTGAAAAGGATATCATCCATGTATCTAATATACATGCAGAAAATTGAAGGTTTCAATAGGAAGGGCTCTTCTATTTTACTTACGTAATAATTTGCTAGGAGAGGTGCTAATGACGAACCCATTGCTAGCCCACTTCTTTGCTTATAGAAGCAGCCTTGGAATTGAAAAAAAATGTTGTTTAGAGCAAACAGTAAGTTCATGAAGGCCTATTTGCTTCTTCTTTATTGTATTCATGAAACACTACTAGGTCAGATAGGTCATCTGCTATGTAATCTATGAGTTTGTCCAGGTTTATATTAGTATACATGGACACAACATCTAAACTTGCCATGGAAGGGTTTTCTAATTCTGGAAGTTCTTCTATTTTCTTCAATAGCTCTTCAGTGTTCTTTATCAGTGCCTTAGGTTTAGGAAGCAACTTTGATAGATGAAACAGCAAATAATAATTCAAATTGGACAGAGGAGAATATTTTGAGTAAATTATAGGCCTGATAGGCTGTCCTTCTTTATGCAGTTTTAACAAACCATACATCTGCGGAGTATGATGGGTAATATTAGAATAATTTTTGAAGTTGTCACTAAACATATTTTTCTTCTTAGGTGAAAAGAGCAATTTTCTATAATTTGCGATCGTCGTTTCTAGCGGATCACTATCCAATTTTGCATATATTGGTTTGCTTAGTTCTTCCATTTTTAACAAATAATCTGCTTTTTTAATTAGGATTATTTTTTGCTTTTATCTGCTCTTACTGCAACTGTTTGAGTTCTTTTCTTTTTTTTTTTTAACTCAGAACTCAGAAACAGTTGCAGTAAGAGCAGATAAAATGAACTCAGAAACAGTTGCAGTAAGAGCAGATAAAAGCAAGAAAATAACCCTAATTAAAAAAGCAGATTATTTGTTAAAAATGGAAGAAGAACTAAGCAAACCAATATATGAAAAATTGGATAGCGAGCCGCTAGAAACGATGATCACAAATTATAGAAAATTGCTCTTTTCACTTAAGAAAAATATGATTAGTGACAACTTCAAAAATTATTCTAAGATTACCCATCGTACTCCGCAGATGTATGGTTTGTTAAAACTGCATAAAGAAGGACAGCCTATCAGGCCTATCATTGACTCAAAATATTCTCCTCTGTCCAATTTGAATTATTATTTGCTGTTTCATCTATCAAAGTCGCTTCCTAAACCTAAGGCACTGATAAAGAACACTGAAGAAAATAGAAGAACTTCCAGAATTAGAAAACCCTTCCATGGCAAGTTTAGATGTGTCCATGTATACGAATATAAACCTGGACAAACTCATAGATTACATAGCAGATGACCTATCTGACCTAGTAGTGTTTCATGAATACAATAAAGAAGAAGCAATAGGCCTTCATGAACTTACTGTTTGCTCTAAACAACATTTTTTTTCAATTCCAAGGCTGCTTCTATAAGCAAAGAAGTGGGCTAGCAATGGGTTCGTCATTAGCACCTCTCCTAGCAAATTATTACGTAAGTAAAATAGAAGAGCCCTTCCTATTGAAACCTTCAATTTTCTACATGTATATTAGATACATGGATGATATCCTTTTCACCATAGATCAAGATTCGAGTGGATACCCATCAAAAATCCTAGAAGGTTTTAATGCCCAAGATGAATCCCTAAAATTCACTTTAGAAGAGCCAAACGAAAATAAGCTAAATTACCTAGATATTACTTTGAAGTGGGAAGAAAATATATTACCACAGAATTATACAAGAAGCCTACAAATACAGGAAAAATTTTAAATTATAAATCAGATCACCCTAATTATATAAAGAAAAATGTAGCTTTACAATTTAAAGAGAAAGTTGAAAAGCTGAATTCAACTTCAGAAGCTAAGAAAAAACATAAAAATAAGTTAAAATCAATCTTATTGGAAAATGATTACCCTTCAAAAGAAATTTGTGAACTACTGGACGAAAATCCTACTAGGAACAGAACAGGCACTACAGACAAAAATAAGGAGAAAATTGAATATTTATTCACAAGAAAAGTCACTTACCACAAGAGACTGTTTGAAAAACTGAAAAAAATCAGCACTAAATATAAAATTAGGTTAGCTCCAGGTTTGAATAACAAAATTTAAAAATACTTACCATCCCTAAAACAAAAAGAAGAAAATACTTTACTCCAGGAAGGAGTCATTTATAAAATAGTTTGTTCTTGTGGATTACCATATATAGGAGAAACAGGAAGAAGGTTAACCACCAGAATTAAAGAACACAAAGCAGCAATAAGGAACAGCTCAAATGAAATAGGATTAGACAGGCACATACAAGAAACTGGCCACAAAATGGACTGGGACTCCTTAAAAGTGATCAAACATGAATCCCATGCAATTATCCAGAAATTAGAGGAATCCCTGGAATTTTACAAGACACAAGGTGGGAACATCAATGACCATGCTGGATGGAAAATCCATCAGGCTTGGTCCACCAGACCTGTGGAAGCAGCAGGAAGCAAGAACTCCTGACGAAGATCTAGTGTTTAGATCGAAAATTTGAGAGGTAATGTACCTAAAAATGTTTTCCTCGATAATTCCCGTTAAATATTTATAATACTGATAAGTATTATTATTCTGCTGTAATGAAAAAGTTGAGAATGAGAGGGTGTGGCATCAGATTAACCTTATGTCCACATACATTCTGATTATGCAGCAGAATGTATGCTGACATAAGTATTATTATTCTGCTGTACTGAAAAAGTTGAGAATGAGGTGGTGTGGCATCAGCCTTTCATAAGACAATGGCTTGAAGGAATTTTTCTATCTATACACTAGATCATCTTCAGGAGTTCTTGCGTCTTACTACTTCCACAGGTCTGGCGACCAAGCCTAGTAGATTTTCCATCCAGCATGGTCGTTGATGTTGCCACCTTGTGTCTTGTAAATTTCCTGCTAGAAATTTACAAGACACAAGGTGGCAACATCAACGACCATGCTGGATGGAAAATCTACTAGGCTTGGTCGCCAGACCTGTGGAAGTAGTAAGACGCAAGAACTCCTGAAGATGATCTAGTGTATAGATCGAAAATTTGAGAGGTAATGCACCTTAATAAATTTATCTTTGATAATTCCCGTTAAATATTTATAATACTGAAAGTAATAAGAGGAAGTCATTAATTATTAGGTTGGATAGAAGCAAACTTCTACTGAAGTGCACAATGAAGGATGTTTTCAAACTGGATGGCATGAACAAAAATGTTCTGGCAGCCTATGGAACAGTAAAAGACTAGTTCAGAAGAGATGGATTCATTTTAACAGAGTTTACATAAGATGGTTAAAACCAGACACAGGGAAAAGATTGCCATTCTTGGATGTTTGACTGGCAAAGTTGGATATCATAACAGGCAAATTAAAAGTGTAATGGGTAAATTCAGGAAAAACTTTTGGCAAATACGAAAAACTTTTGGCTCATTGATTTGAATTTAGGCAATCATTTTATAATCACTAACACCATCCATTTTCAGGAGCAAATGCATCCATAATTCCATTTGGTTGGAACTGGCAATAGCAGAAGCAAAATTGAAACTGTTGTGGTGGAAAGGCCTCTAAATATACTTCTGTAGCTCATTGTCAAAATATTATGACTACTGTGGGTTGTAGAGTGAATAACAGAGAAGTAAGGTAAGATTTCCAGACACAAATCACTGAAGGTAAAAAAAAACAACAAAAAAACAGAAGCCTCACCTTATAAAAAATAAATAAAACAGAAGCCTCGTCTTATAAATAATGAAAGATTTGTATCAGGAAATTAAACACAAAACCTACAATTAAAGGTTAAAGATTATGCATTTTGCATAATCTTTTTAAAAAGATTTGCAAATTGCTAGCAGTGTTATGAATTTTTCATTCTAATAACTGCAGTTTTAACATGATTTAGAAAGACAATCAAGATCAAAACATCAGAGATTTCTGATTTGTCAATGAAATTATGTTTCCTTGGATAGTTCTCTGTTCACACATCCCATTTATGTTATATTATCCTTTATCCTTCACAGCAACTCCAATGAAAGAATAAAGTGTAACTCAACAAATAGTATGTGTAAAAGAAGACTACCCTGAAAAAGATAAAACCATTACTACTTTAAGTTTTATCATGCATTTTTTCATTATCCTGAAAATTGGAACTCAGATTCTCTTTTCTGTGTCTTAAGATTTGAAAATTGATCTAAAAGCTGGAGAATTAAACACAATGGAACTATCAGTCATTTGTAATGATTTCATCTTAACTGAAAAGGGCCAAGACAGCCAAAAGCTTAAATGTTAATTACAACATCAAATCCAAAAACTTATGCCAACATTTTTTTTATTCAACATACTTGTGTATTCTGAAATGTTTGTAAGAAACATTCATAATATGCTTTTACAGTTTTTGTAGTGCATGACGTAATGCATAATGTACTTTTACAGTTTTTGTACCACTACACTTCCTGTGAGGAAACATACATATGTATGTATGAACGAACGAATGACAGTTTTTATACCACCACACTTCCTGTGAGGAAACGAACGAACAGTGGGTTTGTTCGTGCATGTGTGTGTGGTTTCCATCCACTTGCCCCATTAAAGAGCAAACAGACGAATCCAAAAATACATACACTGCTTTGTTCCTCTGTCAATGTCAGCAGGATAGATGCCACATTTGGAGTGCATAACAGTTAGTGCAATGTTGTCAATACCACTCCCCCCAAAAAAATATATATTAAAACACATACAGATTATCCTTACTTTTGATGATTCTGAAATTCCAATCAATAAAATATGTTAAAAAGTTGGGTAAAGCATTTTTTATGTATCATAATAAAACTTTTACTTATAATATTCATCATGGAATAATTAAATCATTCACAGTAATAAGACAAATGATGAATCTAATAAAAGAAAATGTTTCCAAACAAACAGCACACTTGCTGAAAATTCATATTTACATGCAAAAGTGAGCTGTGGCAATTATCTTAATTAATAATCTGGAAATAAAGTGCTTACCAGGAACAGAACATCTTCTTTCGGTGCAAAGGTACCAATTAAATAGGTGATGTCATTGCAAATGGCGATGACATCACGGCCTGATGGATATTCTGGTGTGAAGAAAGTCATTTTCCATGCCACCATTCCAATCTAGATAGTAAAAGAAATAAAATTACCGGTATTAATAATAACAATCGCAACATCATTGTTATGGCAACAAACTCATTACTAGATGTTATATGGCAACATTTGAAGATGGAAACTGAGAAATGCAAGTTCAATTCCCATTCCTGGATGACACAATTTCGAATTCTTGAACAAATTTCAAATAAATCAACATAACTATGATGGAGTGGGGTGAACACAGTACTTACTCTCTATGGTGAAGAACATTATTTTTTCTATGTATATTACAAAAAGGTTCAAAAGAAGAATTTTGCATCTTTATATTTTTATCGCATTTCAGCATTTACAGGTAACTTTCTGCAAACTCAAATTTCAGCAATGTTTTTTAGTGCAATTAACTTTGTTTACAAGACAGGATTTTTCAAAAGTTTGCAGCAAATTTTTAACCAAAATTTAAGCTTCATATGTTTTAATCTTTGCCAGAAACATATTATTAAAAAAGCTAAAATATGTTGTGAATCATTTTAGGCACAAATAAAAAAAAAAAAAAAAAAAAAAAAGAAAGAAGAAAAAAAAAACATATCCTGTGTAAACTTGAAAATTGTACTGGCCTCGAGAAGAATTGAATCTGGATTTCCTGATTCCCTTCTGGAAAGGTAAACCATTACACAACCCTCCTCAATACATTTCAAAGTGAACAATCATCAACCAGAATGTAGGTACCAACCATTTTGATAATACCTATGCCAATCAGAAATTCTTGATTCAATCAGATATGGAATGTCCCATCAACCATGATTTCAACTTCATGTTTGTATCATTAATGAATTCTAAATGGAAAAATCAGTTTAAATTTTTTAGCTCCTTGGAAGAGCTTTGTTGTAAGTGTTGCATTGGACAAAATAATCAGACAGAAATCTGGCAGTGGTTGCTCTGGTTTTTTCAAAGTTTTTCACCAACCAATTCGCCAAATTCAATTTTATTTTGCTGAAGTGTTCAAATAGTACAAAAAGGTAATCCCCAATATTTTTGCCCAAACTTTTTTTCCTTTTGCCAAAATTATTTTTCTTTCGCAAATTGTCAAGAATCCGAATGGCAGTGCAACACCTGTCGGAAGATGCTGATTTAGTTTCTAGGACGAGATGACGCAATTTCAATTTTTTTTTTTTTTGTATAGTATGTTCTCCGCATGTATATCTGCAGCTGATGGCATTTCCATGCCTAAAAATATTATTTAATAGATCACTCTGAGCTAGAAGAATGTTCTTTTAACCTTTGAGTAAAATGTAAAATAAATAAAATTTTGAGGTGAAATGTAAGATTTGTATGCACTACACTTTGTGCATTTGTAGTTTACATGTGTTAAATTATTGCCTTTTCTTCCATAGCTGGAGAAAACTCTTTTGTTTTTTTAACTTTGACTGTTCAGCTTTTCATGCTCTATTTATTGATATTTTTACAAATTATTGTTTGATTCTTTGCTTTGATTGTTGAGCCTTTTTTGCTCCATTGAGCTATGGGTTTGCCTCCTCGAGGCACTCCGTGGTAACAATGGCACACACAACAGCAACTAGGGCCTCTGTGAATCTTGGAGAGGTGCAAGCTAGTTCTGTGTGACATTGGCAAAAAGACCCCAGCTCACTGGGTTTTGTTCCAGAATCCTTAGGTTGAATGACCAACTGGAACCCTCAGCTGTGGGCTAATCCCCCACACTGATGTACTTACCTGATTAAAAAGACAAAAAGAACTATTAAGAATGACTCAAGTGTGGGATATGGTGGACCTACCACACTTGAGAAGGACGGTCCACCACGGAATCGACCTGGACTTTCTAAATGGCGTATGAGAAATAGATCTCGGCTGAGTGAATGTAAGATTGGTGTATGGAATACTAAAGGTATAAATGGCAAGATGAGTGAGGTGATTGAGGAGATGAATAAATATAGACTGGATGTGCTGTGTGTAAGTGAAACCAAAAAGAAGGAAATTGGGGTAGAAGAAGTGAATGGCACGGTGAGTGTGTGGTCTGGAGTATTGGATAATATGAGAGGACAGGCTGGTGTAGGCGTGGTTTTAAGTGAAAAGATGAACAACTTGATTCACTATAGTTGTGCAAGTGAGAGAATTCTCTGGATTCGTTTGAAAGTGAAACTTCAGAGAATTGTAATTGTTGTAGTGTATGCTCCTTGTGAATCGGAACCTTCTGATAAGAAAGAAGATTTCTGGAATGAGCTAAAAGCTGTTTTGAGCCAGTTTGGTGCTACAGAAAAAGTTATAATAGCAGGGGATTTCAATGCTAGAGTAGGTGTGCAGAATGCAATTTCTGACAATGTTCTGGCTAAGTTTAATGATCCTTGTGTGACTGATAATGGCGAAAGATTAATTGAACTCTGCATTGAGAATGGTTTATGTGTATCTAATACATTTTTCAACCACAAGTATATACACACATATACTTGGGAAAATCTTACTCTTGGTCAAAAGAGTGTGATAGATTTTGTTGTCTACGATCAGCGTTTGAAACACTTAGTTGTTGACACCCATGTGATGAGAGGTGCGGATGTTGGCTCTGATCATTACTTGGTAGTATCACGAGTGAAACTTAATGTTGGTTGGAGGAAAAGGAATAGGAAAAGACCCAGGATAGAAAGAATAAAGGTTGATAGGTTCCTTGAAGATCATCAGCGGTATTCTGACTTATTCAGAGAACGACTGAAGGATCTGAAGTCTGGTGAGAGAGATGTAAAAAAGAAGTGGGAATGTTTTAAGAACTGTGTTGTCACTGCTGCTAAAGAGGTCTGTGGCATCACAATAGTGGGTAACAATAGAGGTGATGCTTGGTGGAATAGTGAGATTGAAGAGGCAGTAAAGTGAAAGAAGGAAGCCTATTTGGGGATGTTGCAAGTTAGAGTCTCTGTGGATGAATATCGCTGTAAGAAGCGTGGAGCTGCTAAGCTGGTTCGCCACAGTAAGGCAAAAGATAGGAAGGAGAAAGTGGAAAGGCATGAACTGGCTTTTTGGAAAGATAGAAAGTCCTTCTGGAAGTACATGAGACTCAGGAAAAATAGGGGAAACAAAGTTGTAAGTTGTGTGAAGAATGAGATTGGGGAAATGATATGGGAGCCCAATGAGTTAAGTGACAGATGGGGTGAATACTTCTGTGAGTTATTAGATCAGGAGAGCAAAGATGATTCTGAGACAGACTCAGATGATGTCACAATGAGGGATGAAAGCACAGGTGGGATCTCAAGAGAAGAAGTGTGTAAAGCTCTAAAACCTCTTCAGAATGGTAAGGCTCCGAGAGTTGATGGCATAACTGCAGAGATGTTGAAATATGGTGGTGACACTATAATTGACTGGTTAACTGAAATTTGCCAGTTGTGCTGGGAGTTAGGAATGGTCCCTCGGGATTGGAAGGATGCTATTATTGTTCCCTTGTATAAGGGAAAAGGTGATCAGACTGAATGCAAGAACTATCGTGGTATTTATCCTACTGAGTGTGTCAGGGAAAGTGTTTGGTAAAGTTGTTATTGAAAAAGTACGGGGTCTTACATCATTGAAAGTGTGGGATGTTCAGAGTGGTTTTATGCCTGGTAAAGGCTGCACTAACCAGATTTTTGCATTACGTTCAATGATTGAGCAGTATCTGGCTGTTGGGAAGAAAGTTTTTACTGCCTTCATAGATTTAGAGAAAGCATACGACCAAGTGAACAGGACACTTTTGTGGAAGGTATTGAATGAATGAAAATGGTGTTACTGGGAATCTACTTAATAGCGTAAAAGCCATGTATGCTGGTAGTAGAGCTTGTGTACGAGTGAATGGTGTTTTATCAAAATGGTTTTCCATTGGTGCATGAGTTAGACAAGGTTGTGTAATGTCACCATGGCTGTTTAATATATTTATGGACGCATGTGTGCGTGATGCTAAAATAAATAATAGTGGTTTATGTCTTGGTGATATGCGTGCGTGCAGATTGCTGTATGCTGATGACACTGTCCTGTTGGCAGAGAGCAAAAGTGAGTTGCAGAGTATGTTGACTCGGATGCACAAAGTTTGCATGAAATTCAAACTGAGTATAAATAAGGGAAAAACCAAAGTTTTGGTGTTTGAGAGAGGAACGGGTAGCACTGAATGTAATGTAAGTATAAATGGCACTGTGATTGACCAGGTGAGTGAGTTTGTGTATTTAGGAAGCATGTTTGACAGAGAGAACAAGTTGGATAGTGAAATCAGTAGGCGAGTGAATTCTTCTTTGAAAGTCATAGCTGCTCTGGGAGGTTTTCACAGGAATGATGGGTTCTCAAGAGAGTCCCGCATGGCTGTGTATAAAACTGTAATTGTTTCTACTCTGATGTATGGCAGTGAAACCTGGGTACTGCAGAAGAAACACAGGAGTCGTTTGTGTGCTGGAGAAATGCGTTACTTACGTGGGTTTGTGGCAAGAAACGATACGATTGTGTGAGAAATGAAGATGTATTGCAGTTGTGTGATGTGAAGCAAAATGTTGTTAGCAAGGTGGAGACCAATATGCTTCGGTGGTTTGGCCATGTTGAAAGAATGAGTGATGAAATGCTTACTAAGAAAATCTTTTCAGCCCAAGTGGCAGGAAGGAAAGGCAGAGGAAGGCCAAGGAAGACATGGGTGGATCAGATTCAGGAGTGTCTGCATGAGAAAACGATTATGAGTATGAAGTATAAAAGATCTTGTGTATGGCGTGTAATGGATATCAGTGAAGCACGAGTTGTATGTCAAGATCGCTGTAAATGGAGAAGTTTGATACGACAACAATAAATAAAAATATCTGGAAGTTTGTATCTCTTTTTGGAGCTAACCTTTGAGTCTCAGAGAACAGCTTAGTGACATGTATGTATGTATAAATCATACTTTGATTCTTCGCTTTGACTTTTCACTCATTCATGCTGTAATCAGGAATGTTTTTATAAATCACTCATGGATTTGTTTTTCAGTTTTTCGGCTATTTACACTTCTTCAAATGTAATCAAAATATAATCATTATACAACATGTTCTTTTTTGCACACTTGCGTTTGGAAAGCTTATTATAAAAGCTAAAAATATTTTTCTCAAAAATTTTCAGTTTACAAATGTTTTTTAGCTTTCTGGTTTAATATATTTTTCATTCTAATTGGCTTCAGCTTCTTAATTTAGTAATACATTTTGGTGTGCAGTGTATTGCATTTACAATTTTTTCATTGTTGTTTAATTCTATTGAACCTTCCATTATCCGTTATGAAAATCTATCTTGTTCCACACTTGTACTTTGCCTTAAGCTTTTTGCCTTCCCCTAATCATAAGCTCACTATTCTTCTGCTAACACATAGTAATGGATACATAAATGTGAATTACATAGAGTGCTTAAAAAGAAAACTGTTGAAGCATAAATTTTACTGATTTTACAGTTAGGGATATAACCACTTACAATTTCAGCATAATGCATTGCAACTATTTCATAATCATGAGTTTTTTTACTAAGGAATAAAAGATTTTTAAGTCAAATTTTCAGGTACTACCCCTACCCTTTCTCAGGACTGCAGCTATAGTAGGTGCTACCACTCATGAGGTAAATTCCAACCTTTCAAATCATTCAATGGGAAGAAGAGGTACAGCATTAAATGATTTGAAAGGCTGGAATTTACATCATAAATGGCAACACCTATAGCTGCATTCCTGTAAAAGGATATGGGAACTACCCAAACATCTGACTTAAAAATCTCATTTATTCCTGAGTGAAAAACCCATAATTTTAAAATAGTTGTAATGCATTAAGTAGGAATAACCATGTCACCCATTATTACCAAGTTTCAGCATTAAGATGTATCACTACTTAAAACACATAAAAGTTTCTGGTTATATTTTCAAGTTACAAGGAATGGAAAGAGGCACACCACAAAACTTTTCACAATAAAGAAGTTTTTTCATGTAGGCCTACAGAGAGATCATGAACTAATTCATAGCCATAACATTTTGTCATCAGCTTAGCTTTTGTGTGAGTACAATTATATTTGGACCTCTTCATAGGATAGATTGCATTAATTACCTCCATAAAAAAAATGATATATGCATAAGTACGTCATTCCCCAATATAATAATAATAATTACTAAACATTTGCACAAAAAGAAATCACTATATGCACATAAACACATCATTTATAAAAACTAGCTATAAGGTAAACACTCACATATAAAAAACAGAGAGGTGAAAACATGGGTGTATAAAAAAATTCCTATTTTCATATACCCAGATTTCATATTGAAACATTCAGCTCTGCATTCACATAATTCCTGATCCATTTCACTTTCCAATCTTTTTTTTTTTTTTTTTTTTTTTGGCTGAGTAGACACTGTATCCACAATATCTGCTCTAAATGAGAAGTATGAAAAAACTTTACTCCATGTTATTTTATCAGACCAGACATTTCTATCTTGCTGTTCTTCAATGCCTGCTTTTAAAAAGTGCTGCACAAAACCAGATTTAAAAATTGTGATACACTGCCAGATCCTAAAATGCAATTTTCAAAACATGTCAAGATTTTTCATTGCTTGGTAAGCTATGACAAACCTCCTGTCGATTAAACATCGCATGGGAAAAGAACTAGTAATTTTTGGGAGTACATTGAAAACCTGCTTTTCTGACAAAGTTTCTTTGATCAGTCCAGGGAATGCAGCACAGAAACACATTATTTTAGGTAGGAATTTAGGGAATTCTGCTAAAAATTTTAGGGATTTTTTTTTCCTTCTCAAATCATACTAATTTAACAGAACAATTAACACATGCCTAAATAAAGACATATACCAACACTTTCAAATTTATGCAGCTTAAAAGTGTTGGCATATATGTCACATAAGATTACATAAATGCATATGATGACACTTAAACTCGCACAATTTAAAAGAGTTGGCATATATGTATATTTAGTGGTTTTATTACCCTCTTAGTTTACTAGTTATGTTTATAATGCTTATTACCATCTAGCACATATTTTTTTTTCTAATAAACCTTAATATTAACAATTATATAGGTTGCCAGTTCATTCAGTGCTGTTAGCGAAGCAGGGCCACATAAATATTGGCATTTTGGGAGTAAAAACATTTAGATATGGTACAACATATCTAAATATCAATAACTGTGCAAATAAAAGTTTCAAAACTCACCTGGGTGTATGTGATTAGGAAGTAATTCACCATAATTGAACTGTGCACACTTCGACAACGCAAACCAATTAAAAAAAAAGTGGAAGAATTTTGCATAATGGAAAAATTGAACACAAGCGAAAAGCATTCATAGCAAAAGCTATGCGAAGGAAAAATAACTTTTCAAATATGTCTCCCAGAATAAGACATAGCAAGGAAAATGTTTTGACCTTTACAACCCCTAGGTGGAAAGTTGTACATTATTTGAAGAGGATCTTCTTAATGTAGCAAAAATCTTATTTACTCTCCATCTTTATTATACTGAGATAGGCTGCATTTTAAGAGATAGGCTGCAAACGGAAGTACACAAACACCACCTAGCGGCAGAATTGTGAACCACAAACCTCCTCAAATATAAACAAGGTGTTTCATAAGGTAAATGGTATCTGGTGTTAAAAGAAATTTTTAAATCAGACATTTCGAAGTACAGATATTAACAAAAATAAATTAAATATTTGCGCCCCTAGTGGCGAAATTGCGCCCTATTTTCAGAAGAAAATACATATAAGGAGTTTCACACAGTATTATCTGATTACAAGAGATTATTTTTCAGTTGAGTTTTTAGTTGCAGATATTGCTGTAAACGGAAACATGAACTTACGTCCTCTGGTGGCACACTTGTGCGTTAAGAAATATTTGAAATTATATGAGAAACATTTCACACCACAAATGTTTTCCAACAAAGAAAAGAATTTTTCAAATTGGACTCCTAGAAACAGAGATATGGTCAAAAATAAGATATATGTGTATTCCCCCTGGTGGGAAAATTATGCACTATTTTAAGCAAGAGGTGTTCTCAAAAAGTTTTCTGAGGTGAGCAGTATCGGTTCATGGAAGAATTTTTTCAATCGAGTTTCCAGCTCAGATTTTGTTGCAAATACATCAGAAGCAAAAATAAACTCTTATTCCCCCTGGTGGCCAAACCATTCTTTACCAAAAATGAGAATTTATATGCAAAACATTTTCCATCAACAGCTGTATCCGACGCAGGAAGAATTTTTTCAAATAGGACTTTTAGAATCTGAGATATCGGAAAAATCACGATTTACCTTTATGCCCCCTTGCAGAAAATTTATGCATTATTTGAAAATGGGTTTCTAACTAAAATAGTCTTTGATATAAATGTCATCGAAAAGAAAAAGAATTTTTCAATTGAATATTTAGAAGCAAATATATGAAAAAAAAATGCATTTTAAATTCAATACAATCTCCATTTGTGTCCTCTAGTGGCAAAGTTGTGCATTGGGAAAAAAAACTGAATGAGTGGATCATCATTCTCACATTTTAAGCTTTCTGATACAAAAAGTATTTTACAAATTGAACCAATAATTGCAGAGATATGGTCATTCCAGCTGGGCAGACAAAGTGATAACATAAGCACGGAGCAAAAGATGCTATTAAAGCAGCTTCAGTCCTCCTAACAGACAAGAAAACCAAGAGCGCCCCCCCCCGCATTTTTCAGGGGTGGGGAGGGAAATTCAGACATAGGTTATGTCAGTAGAAAAATTCTCAACTAGAAAACATCGTGCTGGGACAAAAAGCAAAGAATGGATAAAACTTCAGGGCATGTAACAGAATTTTAGGACATACCCAGGCCTTTTCCAGGATCTCCAAGGCTTGTACGAACCATGTGAAAATTACTGTATATAACTATAACAAAATGTGTCACAAAAAAAAAAAAAAAAAAAAACATTTTTCACATATAAAACCAAAAAATTAATTCTGGAAAAATTTTAGGATCTTTTATGTTTTTTTAGGGATATTTTAGGACGCAAGTAAATGTTTAGAGATTTTAGGAATTTTAGGGTGACAGCCCCCTGTCAGTCTCTGATTCAGACAACATATGCACTTGATACCAAATATGTGATACAATTCAACTACTCTGATTTTCCTCTTCAACCACTACAGAGTCTTCTTTATGCAAGTCTCAGTTTCTATTTCCAAAGAGTTTATCCATGTAAATACATTTTACATTTTTTCCTCATTGTATCTTTTGTTTCTTGCAACCTGCCTTTATTTGACATTTTACCTGCAGTAACTTTTTCAGAGGTGGTAACTTTTGTTTTTGATTTTTCTCAGCTGACTTTTTCTGGCCATCTATGGAATGGAGGTATTCTTCAAATGGTTGTGTGACAAACAAAAAAAGTTATTAGCAAAGAAGAAAAGTACAATGTTGTGAAGATTATTTTGAAAAAATAAACCATGAAGATTTGTTCAGTTCAAATCATTGGAAAGAAAAGTACATGATGGAGAGGTTAAAATTGAAAAATATCTGAAAGAGACGAATATTAGATTAAAGAAGTAAAAATTATGCATGAAATGTGAAGAGGATTCATGGTGTTTTAAGTGTGTGTCAAGACGCTAGATACATTAATAAAATTTAGCAAATTATCTTTCTTTAAGAAGCTAACCTCCAATTTTCACAGAACAGCTAAATAAGTTTGTATAATAAAATATCAACACAAATATTTAAAGCAATCAGAATTATGTACTGAATTGCCTGTGGTTTACTGGCCTACCATGTAACAACCCCTCAGAAAACTTGAAAATTACATTGCTCTGGAACGAGAATCGAACCCGCATCTCATTATTTCCATTTGAGTATGCTAACCATTATACCACCCAGGTCAATGAAGTTCCAAGAAACTAAGGCCATGAGAATCTGAAACTTCGTATTTTTCACTAGTCGAAGTGGTCAGCCTCATCATAGTGTCAATGACCATCTCACATCTAGGTGTCGATGTAGGCATTAATTCGCCAGTATTTTAGATATAGAATTTGAAGGAGAATACTCCACACAGAAATACATGGGAATCCAGTAGAATATTGAAAGCAATCAGAATTATGTACTGAATTGCCTATGGTTCACTGGTCTTCCATGTAACAACCATGTTCCCATATATTCCTGGGGAATATTTCTTCCTCAAATTCCATATCTGAAATACTGGTGAATTAATGCCTACATCCACACCTGGATGTGAGATGGTCATTGATACTACAATGAGGCTTATCACTTTGACTAGCAAAAAAATCTGAGGCTTCAGATTCCTAATCTACGATTGCTTAGCCTCAGTTTCTTGGAACTTTCTTGTCCTGGGTGGTGTAATGTATAGCATACTCGAACAGAAATTGGGAGATGCGGGTTCGATTCTCCAGGGCAATGTAATTTTCAAGTTTTCTGAGGGTTGTTACATGGAACACCAGTTAACCACAGGCAATCCAGTACATAATTATGATTACTTTGAATATTCTAGTGCATTCCCATGTATTTCTGAGGAATATTTCTTCCTAAAATTCTATATCAACACAAATATGTTACTGACATCCTTGCTTCTGATATTACAAGTGTGACACTGGAAAATGAATATTATATTTAAAGTGTAATTTTCTTTTCAGTCAGGTTTTTAAGTTTTCAAAATAAAAAGAGTTTCCAGTGAAAGAACATAGCATTTTCAGAGTAATGTGCCATCATAGCATATTAGACCATGAAAAGTGGGTATCTTTTTCAGCTGCAACTTTGCATTATTTATTTCCTCTTCTTTTTTTGTATTAATTACCATAAAATCACATTTGCAATCCTCAAATTTCAAAAATTTTACTCTGATAGTTTCTTTAGTTACATATATACTTTTTCCATACATAACACATTTTTTTAAATTTAAAATTTATTCATGTTAAAATTTTGCTTCTATGATCTTATGCTCTCCTTAATGTTTTATTTAAGAAGTTAACACATTTATAAACCATGTTTTTATTAATTTCATCCTAAGGTTCCGCCTCTTTCTGCTGCAAATATGGCAGTTACACATCTACTTGAGACAAAAATACAAGGGTGTAATGTATTACAAAGCTTCATTTCAAAGTAGCAATCACAAACAAATATAGGTACTTGAAAATGTAGTGAAATTAGTTGAAAAATACATATAAATCTAAAACCATGTTTGATTTTAGGAGAGAGAAAGAGGAACTTTCACATTTAGCTAGACAAAATTTTTTTAATGAAATAGAATGATTTAAACAGCAATACTTACATCATTTTCTCCTGGCAGTCTCTTTTGTTGAACTAAATTTCCTGACGAATCTATCACTAACTCAGTATGCTGCAACACTTGACTTGGTATTTCAACTTCTGGTCTTCCAACAACAAACTCTTCCCATAAACGCATTAATGCCTGAAAGTGGCATACCAAAAAATTTCTTCTTAGTGAAAAATATGAATAAAGCAGCTGTCATATTATAAAATCAATATAAAATTGGGCCTGTGTGCAAGAGGTAGTATATGGGAAGAAAGAAAGTGCATTTTCGGGGCTGGATTCTATTCTAAAAAATCACACCAAAACTTAAATATATTTACATTAAAGAACATATCGGGGACCTATCTGCCAGTAAATAGAAGTAAGAATATCTATTTAAAAGTAAGAATGAACATCAGAAGCAAGAACAAAGCAGACAGAAGTATCCTGGGTTTGGCATGAAAATGAATTTCAAAAAAGCTGAAGGATAAAACAGTTACCATGGTTTTCATGCTATGACACATATTGTCAAATTATTCTGTTCATCACATTTTCTTAAGCCTTCATTAGAGGAGTTTTACAAATTTTGTTAGTTATTATTTTTATGTTGTTATTTGGTTCAAATAGAAATGTTTATTTACTCTGAGTCTTGCTTCTTAGAGTTCTTAATATCCCATATAAGTCACTAACTCGATGGACCACATGCATTTTTTTGCACCTGATAGACGCACTGTTTTCACCCACAATATCAGTTCCATTAAAGACCAAGGGAGTAACAGAAAAAACACTTCATCGTATTCACACTGTGGACAACACAAATTTACGAATTAAAAGAACATTTTTTATAGTTAAAAGATTCTGCACCACTGTATCCTCCTCACGTCAAGGTCAACAAGAGATTTAATCTGTGTCTCCATAAAATTCTTTATACAGTTCGAGTAAAGCCATTATTAAAAGTCTTGAAGTTAAAAAAGTTTTTAAAAAAATATGTTGATACACGAACTATGAGGAAACACAAATAACTTATTAAAAACCATATTTACACACCGCTGTTGCAATTTCCGGTCCCATGAGCATGTCCTTTCTGAGTAGACGTTTCTGATACTTCACCCAGGTCCAGCTTCCAGTAGGCGTCAAATTTTAGTCGTAATATCTATCATAATCTATTTAGTACATAGGAATACCGTATAACACAAAGACTCATTTATCTCAATCTCTCAAGAATCACTGTGTATCAACTCTCATCTTAGGCCTACACATCGCTATTGACCACCTGTACGCATTTCGCCCGTGTGGTTACCACGGCATCCTCAGCAGGAATGGTGACTATTTGCCTCAGTCAAAACCAACTTTGACGGATGTATTCTTGCGCCTTAAGTTCCATCTGTTCCCTTGTTTCGTGCTTCCATCTACTGGCAATCTTCAAAATTTGATTCAGAATTATGTTTCTTTTTAATATTATGTATATTTTTTGATTTTCGAAATAGTTTCTTCTCTGTTATTACTTTTTGCCATGGGTCTGGCAAGATTATTGGGTTATTATTATTGCAATTTTCTGTTTTTTCGATAAGTATAGCTTCAACCGTTAATATAGATTTCCATGTTATTTTGTTGAGAAAGGAGACTTATATTTTCCCATGATGGTGTAGTTTGGTTTTCAATGCAGAATTCAATTCATGAAGTTTTTATTTCTTTTTTGTTCCAGTTTGAAAGGTGTTCCATCATTCTTATTTTAATATTCCTTTTTGTGCTTCCAATGTACTGTGAAATTATTGTATTATTTTGGTCAATTATTGGGATAGAGTATTCTTCCGCTTTCTTCTAGATTGAGCCATGTTGTCCTTTCGTTGTTAGTAAGGATCTAATATCTTGTACTTGAGTTCCAAAATTTATATTATTTTTTAAACATGTTTTTTTTCAAAGTATTATTAACTTCTGGTATATATGGGAGTGACCTGCAATATTTATATTTGCTGTTGTTTGGTGTCCGGAAATTTTTAGTTTCCTTTGTTGTGTGTTCTCGATTAAGTTGCTAATGGCTTTAGTTGAGTACCCAAAATCTCTGGCCAAAGTTTTTATCCAGTTCAACTCTTTACGAATGTATTCTGGACTGGATGAATGTGAAAACGCTCTATTGATATATGATCGAAATGCTGATAGTTTGTAACTCTTTGGATGTACTGAGTCTTCGGGAATTACATTCGCTATAAAATTGGGTTTCCTGTAAACTTGATAAAATAGTTCCAAATTATTATTTTTTGATATCAAAATATCTAAGAAAGGTAACTAGTTTTTTTTTTGTTCCAGGTCTATTGTAACATTTATCTGTTCAAAAATGCCATTATATTATCAACAAAGTTTTTAAGTTTTTCTTTGCCTTCATCCCATATTATAAAGATATCATCAACATATCTTCTGAAAAAAAAATGGTTTTATTAAGTTTGGTTCATTCATTATTATAGTATCTATATTTTGCAATAAGACTTCTGCTAGGAGCCCCGAAAGAAGGGACCCCCATCGGTGCTCCCTTCTGTTGTTTGTAGATGTTATTTATAAACTGAAGTGCATTTTTTATTTCTTCCATATCTACATAGGGATGTCCTTTTTGAAGTAGTTTTTCTTCAATCAAATCAAATTTATTGCTTGTTCTACAGGGGTGTTCGGATATAGTAAAACCACATCAATACTGGCTAAAATGAATTGTTTCTTATTTTCTATTCCATTAAACTTTTTAATTTCTTCTATTAAATCTTCTGCTCGATTAAGTGTATAAACATGATCTCTATAGTATGGCTTTAAATACTTGTACATGGCTCTTTCTAAATTAATTGTTGGTGATGTACATTTAGAGACGATTGGCCGTATTGAGTTTCCATCTTTGTGTGTTTTTAGTTTTCCAAAAATTCCTGGTATTTTTGCAGCTATTGGTGGGTAGATCTTTTTTATCTCTTCTGGAAGGTAACTGTGATTTTTAAAAGTTGCTAATTGCTGTATTATTTTATCAGTTGAATCTTTTTTTAACTGTTACTGTATCTAGATCTTTTATGGTATCCAGCATTTTCTCATTGTATTCTGTTTGATTCATAATAATAAGTTGATTCGTTTTATTATCAGAACTAATTATTTTAATATTGAGATTTTCTTTCAAATCTATTAAAGCTTTACTTTCATATTTAATCCGTTTTTGTTTATCTCTTTGAGAATTCATTATTAATTTACTAATGGTATTATTCAATTTATATCTAGTTGGTTCCTTAACTGATTCTGGTAGGCAACTGACTATTTCTTCAATAGGTGGTAAAAGTTGTTCAACTTTTTTCAGAGGTTCTGGTTAGGCCTATTTAGCGCCTTTATTAAGAGCTATGATCTGCAATGGATTCAACTGGGTATCAGATATATTAACATAAGTTTATGTTTTTCTATGAGGTTGAAAATGTAACTTTTTCTGATAAATTGCTCAATTTCTTAAACTGCCTTGTTTTATTAATTTTTGTATCTTTTTCCAAGTATATATATGTATACGGCTCATTTCACACTCTATATCATCTTTATTATATTTTTTCCATAAGTTATTGCATAGGTTATAAGTTTTTTTAGACAAATAATCGATGGTCCTGTGTCTAATTTCTAAACATAATCTTTTTATTTCGGCTGTTTTGAATGATCGTTTAATCTCTGTTATTTAATGGTTTTGTTCTTATTTGAAGATGTTTAGGAATTAATCCATTGTCTTTACATTGCTTCAAAAATCAAGATGGTCTACTTCGTTGTTTAATTTTAGTCTATTCTTCTTAAAAGACTATTTCTTGGCTAAAGGAACTTTCTTGAACATTAATCATTGTCATTGCGCCAGCTAATAAAAATATAAATTTGATTGAAGAAAAACTACTTCAAAAAGGACATCCCTATGTAGAAATAGAAGAAATAAAAAATGCACTTCAGTTTATAAATAATAACTATTTCACTTTTAAGAATAACATCTACAAACAACAGAAAGAAGCACCCCCTTTCAAGGCTCCTAGCAGAAGTCGTATTACAAAACATAGAAACTATAATAATGAATGAACCAAACTTAAGAAAATAAACCATTTCTTTTCAGAAGATATGTTGATGATATCTTTATAATATGGAATGAAGGCAAAGAAAAACTAAAAAACTTTGTTGATATATATAATGGCATTTATGAACAGATAAATGTTACAATAGACCTGGAACAAAATAACAAGTTGCCTTTCTTAGATATTTTGATATCAAAAAATAATAATTTGGAACTATCATATCAAGCTTACAGGAAACCCAATTTCATAGCGAATATAATTCCCAAAGACTCAGCACATCCGAAGAGTTACAAACTATCAGCATTTCGATCATATATCAATAGAGCAGTTTCACACTCATCCAGTCCAGAATACATTCGTGAAGAGCTGAACTGGATAAAAACTTTGGCCAGAGATTTTGGATACTCAACTAAAGCCATTAGCAACTTAATTGAAGAACACATAACAAAGGAAAATAAAAATTTCCGGACACCAAACAACAGCAAATATAAATATCGCGGGTCACTCCCATATATACTAGAAGTTAATAATACTTTGAAAAAAAAACATGTTTAAAAACTAATATAAATTTTGGAACTCAAGTACAAGATATTAGATCCTTACCAACAACGAAAGGACAACATGGCTCAATCTTGAAGAAAGTGGGAGTATACTCTATCCCAATAATTGATCAAAATAATACAATAATTTCACAGTACATTGGAAGCACAAAAAGGAATATTAAAATAAGAATGATGGAACACCTTTCAAACTGGAACAAAAAAGAAATAAAAACTTCATGAATTGAATTCTGCATTGAAAACCAAAATACACCGTCATGGAAAAATATACGTCTCCTTTCTCAACAAAAAACATGGAAATCTATATTAACGGCTGAAGCTATATTTATCGAAAAAAAGGATTATTGCAATAATAATAACCCAATAATCTTGCCAGACCTATGGAAAAAATATAATAACAAAAGAGAAGAAACTATTTCAAAAATCAAAAATATACATAATATTAATAAAATGAAACATAATTCTGAATCAAATTTCAAAGATCGCCAGTAGATGGAAGCATGGAACAAGGGAACAGATGGAACTTAAGGTGCAAGAATACATCTGTCAAAGTTGATTTTGACCGAGGCAAAGAGTCACCATTCCTGCTGAGGATGCCGTGGTAACCACACGGGCGAAACGCGCACAGTGGTTCTTGAGAGAGATTGAGATAAATGAGTCTTTGTGTTATACGGTATTCCTATGTACTAAATAGATTACGATAGATATTACGACTAAAATTTGACGCCTGCTGGAAGCTGGACCTGGGCGAAGTATCAGAAACGTCGACTCAGAAAGGACATGCTCATGGGACCGGAAATTGCAACAGCGGTGTGTAAATATGGTTTTTAATAAGTTATTTGTGTGTTTCCTCATAGTTCGTGTATCAACATATTTTTAAAAAACTTTTTCAACTTCAAGACTTTTAATAATGGCTGGACTCGAACCGTATAAAGAATTTTATGGAGACACAGATTAAATCTCTTGTTGACCTTGACGTGAGGAGGATACAGCGGTGAAGAAACTTTTAACTATAATAAATGTTCTTTTAATTCATAAATTACTGTGTTGTCCACAGTGTGAATATGATGTAGTTTTTCTGTTGCTCCCTTGGTCTTTTATGGAACTGATATTATGGGTGAAAAACAGTGCGTCTATCAGGGAAAAAAATGCATGTCGCCCATCGAGTTAGTGACGTATATGGGGTATTAAGAACACTAAGAAGCAAGACTCAGAGTAAATAAACATCTTTATTTGAACAAAATAACAAAAATAATAAGAACTAACAAAATGTGTAAAACTCCTCTAATGAAGGCTTAAAAAAACGTGATGAACAGAATAATTTGACAGTATGTGTCATAGCATGAAAATCAATATACCACGTAATAGGAACACCTGATGAGAGAAACGAATACATATCTCTCACGGAAGTGTTATATACATACACGAGACTGAACAAGGAACAAAAAAGCTGAACTTTTTTTAATCAACAAAAAAAAATCAGAACATGTGACAAGAAAGTGTGAATATAAAGCAGCACGAGCAAGATGGAATTGCTCACTGTATTCACAATATAAAATTACTGAATTCAAAATAAAATAAAATGATTTTAAAAGACTCTGCACTTCAAACATACCTCTCTCTCTTTTTTTTGTACTTGCTAGAATATCAGCTCAATTTTGCTCTTGTGTTGCTTTCTTTTCAGCAAGTTCCATGGCCATATTTGTCTTTTGTTGACCCTGCAGCTGCACAGCAATCTTTGCTTAGTTTTTCTTTGTGTTGATATAATTCCCTTCCTATTTCTTCACCACTTTCTTTTCTCCACCCCTTTTATTCCCTTAGATGACAATAATTTATCCATCATGCTGAAAGAATTTTCAGCCTGAGGACCACAAACGCATGACATCAAAGCTTTCACTACTTTAGATAAATGGTGTGACTTCAAAATATGAATACTTTTGACCACCATGCACCAATTGTAACAAATTTTCAAACTCAGTCACTTCCGTTTTTGGAAAATTTCCCCTCCCTTATCAAGCTTGAAGTGTAGACATTTATGGGGGAAAGTAACACTTAAAAACAACACAGAGTAGTGAGAACATCTCTGGAAGAAGAAAAAAATGCGATTTTGGGAGAAATCTTCGCCTCCAAACGACTTCCGTTTTCGGAAACTTCTTCCTCCATTTTTAGGTTGAAATGCAGTATATGTAGAATAAAAAGATATTTAAGAACAATACTCGGCAGGAGGAACATCGCGAGAAAAAGAATAAGATTACGGGAGAAATCTTCGCTGCATCTAATTTCCGTTTTCAAAAGTTTCGTAAGACGGAATCCCGTCGTCAACGAAAAACGAATCTCTCTCCCCCACCATTACCCCCCAAAATTTCTGTTCAGTTGTGCATTGATCTCGAGACTGCCCAAAATGATAACGGAAATGGCGGAATTCTTCGAATCCGTGGAAGAATCTTTGCATAGGGAAATTTTTGCGCTGTCTTAATTTCTGTTTGTGGAAATCGTTGCCCACAATTTCATGCTGAAATACAAACATTTATGCAATAAAATGATATTTAACAACAATATTGGGAACAGGCAACATCGTGAGAAAAAAGA
Source organism: Macrothele yani (assembly GCA_039090855.1). Classification (NCBI taxonomy): domain Eukaryota; kingdom Metazoa; phylum Arthropoda; class Arachnida; order Araneae; family Macrothelidae; genus Macrothele; species Macrothele yani. Next base: position 157,386,274 of record CM077011.1, read on the forward strand.
AATTCTGATCACGGGGGAAAAACTTCAATTTTCGAAAGTTTTGAAAAACGAAATGCCATCCCCAGACGGAAAACGACCCCCAACCTCCTTTCTCTTCATTTTTGCATCGATCTCGAGAATGACCCAAAATGATGGGGGAAAAAAAAAAAAAAAAAAAAAAAAAAATTCCGGAATCCGCGAAAGATACTCATGTATGTATACACAGTTACCATGGTATTGGCCGTAAAGAAATAAGACTAATCAAGAAGCAAAGATAGCTAAAGAAAGAATATGTGCATTAGTAAAAAAAATAAAATAAAAACTTTTAGTGGAATTTTTTTAACCTGCCCCACGCACTATTAGAATTCACAAATGAAAGATGAATCTTTATTACTTCTACCAATTTTTTTAACTACCTGAAAAGATCAGTAGAAGCTGGCGATACACTGCAGATGTTGCTGCTTTCCAAATATGGAGCAGCCTTACATGCCAGTGTCCCTGACAGAGAAACAAGAGAGTTCTGGGTGATTTTTGAGAAATTAGTATATTACATAAAGTGATTTTTTTTGAGGCATAAAATTCTGTGAAATCATCTGTCAACACAGAAGAGATGAAAGATTTATAATGTCATAACAGTATATGCAATATATGACCACCTACTAATAAAAATTACTAAAAACATGATGAAAATGTCACATTTTATTTGCTTATTATGAAATAAATATCTTTTACAATATGTCAAACAAAAAGAAGTTGGCAAAGAATCTTTGGTTTACTTTGTCAGATATCACATTCAAAGTTAATAATAAAATGAGCCAGAAGTCAGTAATTGATCTGCAACAAGGTCAAGTTACACTCTAACATAAAAAGAAGTGTTAGAGTGATAATAATGAATGACAGGAAGATTGAAGTGAATGTGAAATGACCATCAAATACAAATCAAAAACAAGAAACTCACTGACATTATTGTCAGCATATAAATGCGTCTGTTTTCTATGTAGCAATCCTTCAGAAAACTTGAAAATTACATTGCCCTGGAATGGGAATAGAACTTGCAAGCAACTGAAGCTTGGAACTTCATTGTTTTGGGTGGTGTAACAGTAGTATGCTTGAATGCAAATTGGGAGATGTGGGTTCAATTCTCGTTCTGGGTGATATAATGTTTAAGTTTTCTGAATGATTGCTACATGGAAAAACAGTAAAACGTATGGCATTTATATGCCAACTATTATGCACATGTGCCTGTCATGTATTTGTAGGAAATTATTTTTGGGGGAATTCGCTTCCCATTTATTTTTGTGAGAAAACCAATGGTTGATAGTAAGGTTATTAAATACCACAATAGCCATCATAATCTCGTACCTGCATACCAAAATGGTTTTCAGGTATGTTGCTCAGATTCACCAATTAAAAAAAATACCAAAAAAATCTGGTTTGGAATAGCCTTGCATGGATAAATAGCCCCACATAAAGAACAATTTTTAAAAGAAAAATAATCCACTGAGATTAAATACAGAATGAACTTTGGCCATATGGATATTATCCTGTAAACAACTAAAAAACAAGTATTCCAATGTGAGATTAATTCTGCAGGAAGAACTTTTGAAGTACATGTGTTACTGGAGTGCAAATCTGATAATTAAAGTGATGCACGAATACAAATATATTTGTCATATTATTTTTTTTTCACTATGGCTGAATCAACAGCAAATTTTAAAGAAAAATAGTCTCACAAAACTGCAATTATTCTAATGGCAGCACTAAAACATCACAAAAAATCTGCATTACTAAAAAACATATAGGAAGGTACAGAATTAAAGCAGCTTTCTTCATAATTATAGTATGCACACAACAATATGTTGACTAGTCATTTCTTGCATGCTCAATAAAAGCGAGGAATGAATATCAGATTGCTGGACTAGCAATATGATCTCACTGAACTTTATCAATGGTTTTACTGCAAACATAAAAAATAATAAAAAAAACCCCCTGCCTTTCCTTTGAAACTGCCTTATTGAGAAACTTCTAGATATTGCAATGAAAACTAATTGTTGGTTATACAACTTTGGCGCTCATTTTTTGACCTCAATGAAGCTCAAATCATTACTGTTCGTGGCATGTACATGTAACTATGAAGTGAAATAGTTTAATCCTACTGACTAAAAAAGGTTATGGGAATAATTCAGTTATGTTCACAGTTGCCATATGAAAAACCAGTATAGTTACTTTATTATAAGACCATGTATACCATTGTTTTTCAACCAGTATAATTTATATATTCAATATAATGAATTTAAAGATTAATCATTGTTTAATAATATTATGACAGATTTTTTTTTTATTTCTTTCATTTTTAGTGCATTAATTCATCTAATACACTCATTCCCTGTGCACTCAGAATCCCCTAGGGAGTAAATGTCCCCAACCTCTTTTCCTCTGAACTCAAGGCAACCTTAACTGTTTTTTCACCAAAAATATCCTCCTCCACTTCAAACCACTCTCTCTTTCTTCTGTGCTCTCTCTCCATCATAACTTCCTGTCTTTGTTTCTTATCTTTACTTAAAAAATTCTGCATCTGTGTGGCATAGCACGGGGGGACCATGCTATCAATAAAACACTTCCTGAGAGAGAGAGAGAGAGAGAGAGAGAGAGAGATGCACATACACACTCTCTCCTCTGCCATTCTCAGTACTTGTGCAACAAAATCTCATCCCCCAAATAAATGTGAGATAGATGTGAACCTCTGGTTTCACTATGTCCAATTTTCTGAAGACTACTGCTTGTTGTTAGCTAATGGTTATCAGCCACCGACGATTGATGCAATGCTGATTTTTAAAGGGGACAACTGGTCCAATGGCGATTCATCCCATGGTACAACTGATATCATTCTGCATTTTTGTAGGTACTTCACCAATTTTTCATGTGTTAAAAATGTTCTTCCACACAATAAAGGTTGAAAACACTGATGTACCATATATACATTCTCAGTAGAATTTTCATGACCAATTTTTTTTTCAAACTCACTTTTGAACCAATGACAATAGTATACAACTACCTAACCAGTCATTTAAAAAGACTGACAGAGATAAGCAATTTGACTGTTTAATTGCAAAATATCATTGTTAACAATAACAGAACTGTAAATTTAAATAAGTGCTGAAAAAGAAGTACAGAAATTTTACCTGTTGAAACATATCAGGGAAGTCATACACATAAGTGGTGCCATTTGACTGTGCTTGGAAACGCTTTAACTGCAAGTAGTCCTTTGTCATATATGGCGTAGAAATGGGCAAACCATGTAGAGGACCTTGTTTGAGACCCCACCCTTCAAACTTTATGAGACCAGTGACAGGATCTGCTACTTCTTTGTACAAACTCATATCTAAGTAATATCCACTTTCATTTGCCAAATAGAGGCGAATTGGAACACATTTGGCAGTTGGACTTAGCCTAAGAAACAAAAATAAAAATAAAAACACTAATTTAACAAATTAATAACAAGAAACTGTATGCCAATTATGCATAAAATAGTAAAACTGTACTAGTAATCCAATTTATTGGTGTAAGAATATAAATCAATGTTTCCAAGCTGTTGCAGATCAGATGACTTTTTGACTTTTTTTAAAAAGGTAGACAGAAAACTGCAGCTTTTCTGTCTTTAGAAACATTGATTTATATTCTTACACTAATAAATCAGATTACTAGTACAGTTTTATTACTTTATTAATAATAATTTAATATATTTATGAAGCTTTTCTCACAGGAACCCTGTTTCACTTTAAGAAAAAGTTTTTGAAACCTAATGAAACAAATCCAGAAGTTGCAAATATTAAATTTATCATATGAACAGATAGAAACTTCTTTAATACATCAGAGATACAAACACATGACAACATAGACTCCAAGGTATTGCATAAAGTGTAATTATCAGAGAACTGTTTTGCAACTGTTCTAACCAACCTTTGATAATAGAAACTTGGTAACTTTATATAAACATACCTCCACACATTTACACACAGATTCTTTCAGCTTAAGAAAACATTCAACATGATGCAACTACAATTGGTAAGTATTCTGTTTCAATTTATCTTCATGAAAATACAATCTTAGTATAAAAATATGTACAATTTACAGTGAAATTACAGTTTTGACTCAACATTGTAATCAGCAACATTTATAGTTACATGTTTTTAATATATAAGTATATAAAGTATAATTTATCCAGTGCCTTCTAATTATTCAACTTCAGTCTTCTCATTTTGAAAATATTAATAACATTCATAGAGTAACTAATAAATACTATTTCATTATTATTTCATTAAATGGCAAATTAATCCTATCCCAGTTAATGCATTTTCGTTTGTCAGAATGATATTCATCCTTTTAAAGTAACTAAAAATATTAACTCCAAAGAGATGCCAAATGTTCATTAACATGCAACTAAGTATTGGAGTCGGAATAACTATAAACACCAACAAAAACTATACATTTTATATAAAGTAAAATTTACAATGATTCAATGCATATTTTCTTTATAAATCATTTTTTGACAAAATTTTGAGACTATGAAACAGTAGCACCTAGTGTTCTAAATTGAAAATATTTATTGTGTTTTTGTTACTTCTGTACAACTTTGCATAAACATTATCAAAGATTATCGGCAAACAGGTTTTTAGATTGGATTGAATTGGGAGTAGGAATGACCACCATGGGCTATAAGCAGTCACCCATCCCTAATTTAGGTTCACTGACTCCAGGGAAGGGAGAGATTCAGTGCTGTAAGACAAACACAACATCTATGCCTCATTGGGATTCGAACCCGGACCCATTTTTGGAAGAATGATCAGAAGCCATCACTTAGACCACTGCGCCACTGGGGTGGCAAGAACAAGTTTGAGCTCACATTTATGGGGGGTACATAGCAAAAATTCTCAAAGCTTAATTAATTCATCAGTGAAAAAACTGCAAACATGAAGTTGAAATACATTCAATTTCAGTTAAGTATATTACAGCATCAGTTCAAATTACCTAGACTTCAAATCATCCATAAGCAATGAATTTTTAAAACTAAATTTTAATACTTAGATGGTGACTTATACTATACTTTAAGAGTCCCCAAATCAAGGGTTAACATCTTTCCAAATACTATTGATTATCCCTTAAAAAAAAAAAACTAGCAAAACCAGAAAAGAGTAAGTATGCTAGCTGAGCTTCCTACAAAGGATAACTTGGGGCATACAGCCATCATGCACAAAATCATTACTACCTATCTCTAAGAGCCCAATCCATCAAAAAAAAAAAAAAACATTCATTGCTGACCACACCAAAAGGTGAAGGATGGCTGTGTGTCCCAAGTGTTCCTTTGTAAGAGATTAAACCCCAGGAGAAAGAGGTAGCAACAAGAAATGGTGTCAAATAAACCTGAACTTACTCAGCTGAGCTTTACATAGTCCTTTTTAGTTTCACCAGTTTTTTAATGTGCTTGCAGACATTTTTCTGCTCTGGAATTCTGACTGTTCTCTAATGAATTAATACACAAAGAAATAAACATTGGATTGGTGAGTTTCAAATCACATTTAAGGATACATTTCTAGAGTGAGTCAGTTGTACTTTCATATCCCAAATTTTAAGAATTTTAAACTTTCAGCATCAAAGGATCTTAAAAAAAAATTAACCAAGAGCTTTTCAATGACTTATGAACACTGTCCGTATTTCCTCTTGTTTGCCTCTTGGTGTTTTCTGCCCCCCCCCCCATCTTCTCTCGCAAAAAAAGCGACAAATTGCAGTATTTGTATCTTAAAATACACTTCAAATAAAATTTTGCATACTGAGACCTAATAGGACAACTCATATGAAACATTAAAAGTTGATTTATCTACATGTTCAAAAGTGATTAATGGATAAACTTGTGTGTTTAACATTGTACCTCTGCTGATCTCTACTAGCAGGTGCAACATGCTCAACTACAAGTGCTTTATTCAGATGCAGCATGCTCTCACACTAAGCCAACTAAAATAATTCATCATCAAATCAAATGAAAATTTACTGAGGAGAACACAAATGGTTGAAAAAGCAAGGTGCAATAAATGGGACTGAACATATTAAAAAATATCATCTTTTAAATTAACTGCTTTATTTTATTTAATCACAAATATATACTTTCAAATATCATATATACTTTCAAATATTCTTCATTGAAAGTCATGGCTGCTCTGGGAGGTTTTCACAGGAATGATTGGTTCTCAAGGGAGTCCCACATGGCTGTGTATGAGAGTTTAATTGTTCCTACTCTGATGTATGGCAGTGAAACCTGGGTACTTCAGAAGAAACACAGGAGTCATTTGTGTGCTGGAGAAATGCATTACTTACAGGGCGTTTGTGGCAACACACATTCTGATTGTGTGAGGAATGAAGATTTGTTGCAGTTGTGAATGTGAAGCAAAATGATGTTAGCAAGGTGGAGACTAATATGCTTCGGTGGTTTGGCTATGTTGAAAGAATGAGTGATGAGATGCTTACTAAGAAGATATTTTTAGCGCAAGTGGCAGAAAGGAAAGGCAGAGGAAAACCAAAGAAGACATGGGTGGATCAGATTCAGGAGTGTCTGCATGAGAAAAAGATTATGAGTATGAAGTATAAAATATCTTGTGTACAGCATGTGATGGATGTCAGTGAAGCCCAAGTTGTATGTCAAGATCGCTGTAAATGGAGAAATTTGATACAGCAAGAGTAAGTAAAAATTATCTGGTAGTTTGTATTTCTTTGTGGAACTAACCTCTGAATCTCAAAGAACAGCTTAGTGTTGATGATGATATTCTTAAATTGGACTTTATAAAGAAATAAAGCATCATTTTTAATCCTTGTTTCCCATCTTTAACAACAAGACGGTTTTTCAATACAACTTTTCTACACTGCCTGACAGAAAAAAATGCCACACCATGAAGACATAAATGCAGCACCAGGCTGCGTTCATGTTTTAGCTCCACAAAGAAATACAGGGTGGGTGCACACGTACGAGTTATGCAAATGATTGCATTTGCAAGCCAATCGCACAAACGGTGCATGGAATACAAGTGGAGGATACGGGTGAGGCCATCAGTCGAGACGTCGTCACGGCTGCGAGAAGAGAGTGGTTCTGCTGCAACTGTGTTTGGAGAATGAACAAGGGGTGTTATGACACTGTCGTATGTGATTTTGTCAACAAGATGAGTTTAGGAGAGGTGTCATCATGGGCCTTCGTATCACCGGATGGTCTATGCGTCGTATTACAGAAGAAACGCAACACGATACCACAATCGTCGGCCGCATTTGGAGACAGTGGTCCCAGGAATTATCTGTTCAATGCCGTAGGAGGACCGGAGCATGGAGATGGACGTCGAAGTGCACCGATCATCGCATCTGTCGTCATGCCATAGCGGACCCACAGGCCACAACGGGCGACATTTTGCGGAGTGTACAGGGAGGCTTGGGTGCTCCGATATCGTCGCGGACAGTGTCCCGCCAACTGGCTGCATCTGGTTTGCTGTCCAGCCATCCGTTGCGAAGGCTACCTTCACAGCAAACCACCGTCGTCACTGCTTGGTGCGGTGTCGCTCCTGAGCTGCGTGTGATGCCACTGGAACAGTGTGGTGCTCAGCAACAAATTGCGGTTCTGTCTTACCATGGATGATCACCGTGTGAGATTCTGGATGCGGCGTGGCCAACGGCCGGATTCCTCCGCCATTGTGGAGCGCCACATGGTCCAGCAACATGGAATTGTGATGTGGGGTGCTATCAGCTCCAACAGCTGCTCATCGCTGGTATGCATTAGAGGCACATTGATGGCATGCAGCTATGTTGATGAGGTGCTGTGGCCCGTGGCACTACTGTATCTGCAGTGCATCCCAAACGCCATTTTTCAACAAGATAACTCCCGGCCACATACGGCTCAGATCAGCCTGAATGCTTTACACAGTGTGTTGATGCTTCCATGGCCAGCACAATCCCCCAACCTCTTGCCCATCGAGCATCTGTGGGACATGATTGGTCGTCGGTTGAGTAACCTCCCACCCCTGCAAAATGAAGATGAACTGTGGACTCGGATCAACACCATATGGTCCACGATTCCTCAGGACTCTCATTGCCTCGATGCCACATCGGATTCAATGCTGTATCGCCCAAAATGGGGGCCACACTCCTTATTGATCATCCTGTATATTCGGCCAATAGAACCTAGTCTGTATGTGACAATCAAATCATTTGTTCAGGATCTACTCAACTATCTGTGTGTGCAATTTGATCTGTTTTCAAACATTCCTTCATGGGGTGGCATTTTCTCTGTCAGGCAGTGTATTTGGCCTATTATTTATCAAAACTTAATTCTTCAAAAGAGAAAAGGGATGACATTTTAATTGGTAATAATGGGTAACAATACAATAATTATCATTCAAAACAAAATGACAGTTTCAATTCAATATGAAAGCAATTAAACTCCAACACTTAGTAAAGGATTACAACATATAACAAGAGTCCAAAGCAAGGAGGTACTAAACCTGAGACTGGACAAATTGTCTGTAATAGAATACAAATAATCAGCTGTGAAATACATGATTTTACTAAAGCAAGGATGCTAATACATACATATCATTAAGCTGTTCTCCGGGATTCAGAGGTTAGCTTCTCAAAGAAAGACCATGTGCCAAGTACACATTTAACTGACAGAACTAGAATTTACTTACTGTTGATGTATCAAATGTCCCCATTTGCAACGATCTCAGCACACTGCTTGAGCTTCATTAACATCCATCGCACGCAGCATACAAGACCTTTTGTACTTCATACTGATAATCTTTTTCTCAAGCAGACATTCCTGAATCTGGTTCTCTCATGATTTCCTTGGCCTTCCTCTACTTTTCTTTCCTGCCACTTGAGCTGAAAAAATTATCTTAGTCAGCACCTCATCACTCATTCTTTCAACATGGCCAAACCACCAAAGAATATTAGTTTCCACCTAAGTAAACAACATTTTGCCTCACATTACACATCGGCAACACATCTTCATTCTTCACATGATCAGCATGTGTCTTTCCACAAACCCCCATAAGTAATGCATCTCCCTACTACACAAATGACTCCTATGTCTTTTCTGCAGTCAGGTTTCGCTGCCATACATCAGAGTAGGAACAATTACATACACAGCCATTCGGGACTTCCTGGAGAACACATCATTCCTGTAAAATCCTCCTAATGCAGCTATGACTTTCAATGAAGAATTCACTCACCTATTAATTTCACTATCCAATTTGTTCTCTCTGTCAAACATGCTCTCTAAATATACAAACTCATTCACCTGGCCAATCTCTGTGCCATTAAAGCTTATCTTGCATTCAGTATGAACAGTTCCTTGTTCGAAAACCATAACTTTGTTTTTTCCCTTATTTATACTCAGTTTGAATTTCATACAAACTTTATACATCGGGGTCAACATACTCTGCAACTCACTTTTGCTCTTTACAAACAGGACTGTTACATCATCATAGAGACATCTGCACACACACATATCACCAAGACACAGCCCAGTATTATCCATTTTGGCACCACGCATGCATCCATAAATATATTAAACAGCCACGGTGACATTACACAACCTTGCCTGACTCCTGCACCAATAGAAAACCATTTCGATAAAACACCATTCACTCGTTCACAAGCTCTACTGCCAGCGTAGATGGCTTTCACACTATTAAGTACATTCCCAATAATACCATATTTATTCAGTACCTTCCACAGAAGAGTCCTATTTACTTTGTCATAAGTTTTCTCTAAATCTATGAAAGCTGCAAACACTTTTTTACCAACAGACAGATACTTTTCAATCATCATGCATAAAGCAAAAATCTGATTAGCATAGCCCTTGCTAGGAATAAGGCCACTCTGCCCATCCCACACTTTCTCTGATCTAAGATCCCGTACTCTATCAATTACAATCTTTCCAAATACTTTCCCTGGCACACTCAGCAAACTGATACCACGAAAGTTCTTGCATTCAGTCTGATCACCCTTTCCCTTATACAAGGGAACAATGATAGCATCCTTCAATCCCAAGGAACCATTTCTAACTTCCAGCACAACTGGCAAATTTCAGTTAATGAGTCAATTACAGAGTCACACCACCATATTTCAACATCTCAGCAGTAATGCCATCAACTCCCAGAGCCTTACCATTCTGAAGAGATTTTAGAGCTTTACACACCTCTTCTCTTGAGGTCCCACCAGTGCTCTCATCTCTCACTATGACATCATCTGCTTCTGCCTCAGAATCATCTTTGCTTTCATGACCTAATAAATCACAGAGTGCTCACCTTATCTTTCACTTAGCTTCCATATCATTTCTCTGACCCTATTCTTTACACAACTTAGAATTTTATTTCCCCTATTTTTATGTACTTCCAGAATGTTTTTCTATCTTTCCAAAAGCCAAATTGTACCTTTTCTCTTTTTTCTTCCTATCTTTTGCCTTACTCTGGCAAACCAGCTTTGTTGCCTCATGCTTCTTACAGCGATATTCATCCTCAGAAACTACCTTGCAACATCCCTAAGTATGCTTCCTTCTTTCTCTTTACTGCTTCTTTAACCCCACTATTCCACCAAGCATCACCTTTAAAGCTACTCACTGTTTCAATACCACAGACCTCTTCAGCAGCAGTGACAATACAGTTCTTAAAACATGTCCACTTCTTTTCTACATCCCTCTCACATGCCTTCAACTCATTCAGATATTCAATGAGTAAACCAGAGTAATGCTGATGTTCTTCAGACAGCCTTTCAACCTTTATTCACCTTAGACATCTTCTTATTCCTCCAACCAACATTGAGTTTCACTTGTGACACTAACAGGTGACGATCAGAGCCAACATCCATGCCTTTGATCACACGGGTATCAACAACTAAGTGTTTCAGACGCTGATGACAAACAACAAAATCTATTACTCTTTAATCCAAGAGTATGATTTTCCCAAGGGCAAGTGTGGGTATACTTGTGGTTGAAAAACGCATTAGATACCCACAATTCATTTTTCATGCAGAATTCAATTAATCTTTCACCATTATTATTCACACCAGGATCATTAAACTTACCCAGAAGGTTATCAGAAATCCCATTCTGCACACCTACTCTAGCATTGAAATCTCTAGCTATTATAAACTTTCTCTTTAGTACCAAATTGGCTCAAAACAGCTTTCAGCTCATTCCAGAAATCTTCCTTCCTATCAGAAGGTTCCAAGTCACAAGGAGCATACAGTACAACAATTATTGTAGTGTATGCAAGGATGTTTAAAAAGTATGCAATTCAATAAAAACTGGCTTGCTACATATTTTAACGACTTGTGTTCTATGAAACTATACTAGATAAAGAATAGAAACACACCATTAGGTTATGGATCATTACCTTATTGTCATTTTCAGCTCAGCTTGCAGAACTCTGAGTTTCCAGAGCCGTGGACCATATCGCATAACCATTGCCCTAACATTTTCAGCAATCTGTTCCAAAAGAAAAAGACTTGAAATGTTAATATATCTTAAAAATGAAACTCGCACACTAATTACAAAAGTTCATTTTTTATTATTTAAAAATGGCACTTATTACCAGTGCTGTAAACTAGCTTTTCATGTGTCCTGAGCAAAGTTTTATTTTTGCCCCCCCCCTTCCCTTAATTTGGGGATGAAATAATAAACAAATATGATATAACAATTGTTTATAAATAATTTTTGTGTACACAAGAAATATGCAGAATCATTCGCATTTACTTATAAATTAAAGTAATTATTTTAATTGCACTATTCTCACTTCCATTTCAGCAAATTCATGAATTACATCATAATTAATATTTTTAACAATATTATATTCTTTCGAAATCATGCAGGGCTAGTTCATCGACGTAATCCTTATATTATATTATAAGTCATATAATGAAAGTTATGGCAAGGAAAAACATACCTTATCACTTTCCTGACATTACACATTTTCTAGTGTGACTCCCTCAAGGTTCTTCTTAGTACATTCGGTGGGTAAATATTTTTTCCTTCATGTTATTTTATCTTCTTCATGAAATGTACTGACTATCTTGGATTTTACTTTCAAAATTTAATATATATGTAAATAGGCATAATACAAGAACATTATTTAAAATAAATTTTATGAGTTTAAATAATTAAAAGGCTATATGTACAGCTAAAAATGCTAACGTGCGATACTGCTTACATTCTACTGCTAATATTCCTGTATACTTTGAAGATACCCCAAAAATATATTCAGCACTTAAAGCTCTTTATATAATATCCCACTAGAAGTTTTTCATATGGTATCTCTTTTCTTTCTTTCTTTGATTGGAGGTTTAACGACCACCGTGAGCAACTCAATGGGCTATAAGCAGTCGCCCGTCCCTAATTTAGGGTCACTGGTTCCAGGGAAGGGAGAGAGCCAGTGCCGTACGACAAACACAACATCCATGCCCGACCGGGATTCGAACCCAGACCCCTTACGGACGAATGATCACAGGCCAGCGCCTTAGACCACTGCGCCACCGGAGCGGCCATATGGTATCTCACACATCATAATTAGGATACACGTCGTAGCTGTCTGCAATGAATACACACATGCACTGATGATGTACGGTGCGGGGCTCTCCTCATATATTGAAAAACTGTGGCTTGTCATGTCATGCACAGAAATAACTCTTAACCATGTTCTCATGCTGCCATCTATGAGACTGGTAGGTATTTACAAACATATATATATATATTTTTTTTAATGGAGTCAGGGAATCACACCAAAAAATGTGTAATGTCAGGAAAGTGATAAGGTACATTTTGCATTGCCATAAACTTCATTACATGATATATTGTGTAATATAACTGTATGGTGTGTAAAGGATATATATTTCTATTTTTAAGTGACTCAATATCATAAGATATATGATGCAATCCTTGTGCCTTTCCTGCCCAGTGATATCACCGGTACAGATGCTGAACCATAAAACCACATAATACAGCTAACAAAGCCAAGAGGTGCATGCGCACCTGAAGATCACTTCTTTACTAACCTTGATGGGAGCTCTGGTCATGTGAGGAAGGGAGAAGCTTAATCTTTGGATGAACCCTCCCTTCCTCATGTGACCAGATATGCACCTTTAAAAAGAACCCTTAAGCATTTTAAAAAGATGCTTTTCTATGTATGACTGACTGATACAAGACTACTTAATAGCAAACATTTTTAACTGGATGCAATGAAAAAAGTGTTTCACTTCATCAATTGCGCACAAAATTTTATTTATCGCATCACTTCTGCATTTTCAAGAGACACTTTTTTTTTTTTGTTAGTTCCGTTTCAGGGCCCTCTTCGTCCTGGACTCTGTGCCTGTGCACGTGTAGCACCTGCCTAGTTATGACACTGCTTATTACAATCGTTTTCTGTAGATGACAGGGCTGATAAAATGCATTAATATGATTTAGTCAAGTGCACACAATGGAAAATGAAAGAATCCTTTGATGTATCCCCAAAGGATGTCTTTCATTTTCCATTTCCTACACAGGAGGGTGCAGATTTAAGGACAAAGTTAGAACATGGTGGGTTGATGGTCAAATTCAGTAATGAGCAGAAGAAGTAGCAACCGACAACAGAAAAAAATATAATGAAGAGATCTACATGAGAAGAAAGAGGGTTAAAAACTCCAACAAAGAGAAAAAAGAGGGTTGGGAACTCGAACTTTAATTAATTCTATCATTGGCAGCATCACAGCTTTTTGGTTTACTTTTGTCACTTCAGTGTAAATATTTTCATGTGGAGGGATGTAATAACGATGAATAATTAAACAATTTTTTTTTCAGATAAACCCAAAATAAAACATCTTTTTTGTGTGTAAATATGATATTATGGAGATGTAAAATGAATCAGTAATGTACAAAATGCAACATTTGTTGCTGTTCACTTATTTATGGAGTTGACCTTTGGATTTCAGGAAACATTCTGATTCAAAAAGAAAAGTTTGAATAGGAGTAGTACTTAAAAAAAAAACAAAAAAAAAAAAAACTACTGATATTTAGAAAGAACAATGATATAGTGATTATTAGGTGTGCAACTTAATTCTCGGCCCCTAACAGCAAGCGATCATAGAACGTCGGCAAATGCAAATAGCTGTGTACGATAATGGCCGATTGCAGCGTCATCCAACAGCTTTCTAGGCAACTGTAACCGCTCACAGCTGTAGTGACAGAAGGCACGAAAGTTGACGGTGAAAGCAATGTCGTTCAAGAAGCAACATTCGAGGTACTGCCTCCTGTTCAAGTTTCAGCTGAAAAAAAGTGCAGTGGAAGCCCAGCAAATGATCTGTGTTGCTTTGGATGATGCTGCTGTGTCCTATAGTATGTGTAAGAAGCAGTTCCAGCAGTTTAAGCAGATAAATTTTGACTTTCATGATGCAGAATGTCTGGAACAGCCACAGAAAGTTGCCGATGAGGTACTGGAGCAACTGTTGAATCCCTGTCGCATACAGTCAGAGCTTGCCCAGGAACTTGGAGTAACACGGCAAGCCATTGCAAAGCACCTGCACATGCTTGAACGGATTCACAAGGAGGGCCATTGGGTGCCCCACCAACTCACAGCTGCGAACAATTCTAGGTGCTACAATGTTGCTGTGTCCTTGTACTCCAGATTCAAGAAGAAGGATTTCCTCAACAACATTTTGACCTGTGATGAGAAGTAGATCCTCTACGATAATCCTAAGCGGCACAAATCATGAGTTTATCCAGGTCAGCCTACCACCAGTACCGCCAAGCCGAATATCCATGCCAGGAAGTTGTTGCTGTGCATATGGTGGGATCAGCGTGGTGTTGCACACTATGAGTTGCTCAAACCTGGTGAAACGGTCAATGCTGAGCTTTATGGTCAGCAACTCATTCGTGTGAGTGACGCAATGGAGGCGAAAAGGCCATACACTGGCAAGGGCAGTAGGTCGGTCCTGTTGCTTCAGGATAATGCACATCCCCACACCATGAAAACAACTTCAAACACGATCACCGACCTTTGATGGGAGATTTTGTCCCCACCCAGCGTACTATCCAGACTTTGCCACGTCTGATTATCACTTCTTTCGCTCCCTGCAACATCACCTGATTGATATGCACTTCACTTCTGTTGAGGAGGTCCACACAAGTATTGATGACTTTATCAACTCGAAACAGCCCTCTTTTTCCCCCCAGTGGCATTTGGCAGCTCCTTGACCAATGGCTCAAATGTATCCAACATGACGGAGATTATTTCCCTGATTTAGTACGTATTCGATTTGCTATAAGTTGCTGTAAACATGTTGTGTCTGTGGCCAAGAATTAAGTTGCACACCTAATATAATGCTCATGACATTGGCAAATACTTTTGCACAATTTTCATGTTAAAGATCATTCCTGGGACACAGCAAAAATTTTGGTTCATTATCAAAAGAATTACACACACACACACACACACACACACACACACACACACACACACACACACACACACACACACACACACACACACTAGTAAGCTGTTCTCTGTGATTCAGAGGTTCTTTTGTTTTGTTTTTTTAATTGGAGGTTTAAAGACCATGAGCAACGCAATGGGCTATAAGCAGTCGCCCATTCCTAATTTAGGGTCACTGGTTCCAGGGAAGGGAGAGAGCCAGTGGTGTAAGACAAACACAACGTCCATGCCTCGCTGAGATTCAACCCCCGACCCCTTTTGGACGAATGATCAGAGGCCATCGTTTAGACCACTGCACCACCAGGGCGGCTTCAGAGGTTAGCTCCTCACACAAAGCTCATCTGCCAGATTAATGTTTAAAACTGAAGGAGAAATAGATTTTACTTACTGTTGATGCATCAAATGTCTCCATTTACAGAAATCTCAGCACACAGCTCGAGTTTCACCGACATCCATCACACAAAACTTTCTGTACTACATACTCATTGTCTTTTTCTCATGCAGATATTCCTGAAGCTGGTTTTCCCAGGATTTTCTTCATGTTCCTCTAGCTTTCTTTCCTGCCACTTACACTGAATGAATTCTTTTAAAAAGCATCTCATCACTCATTCTTTCAACATGGCCAACCCACCTAAGACTATTTGACTCTACATTACTAACATTTTGCCTCACATTACACATCTGCATCACATCTTCATTCCACACATGATCAGGGCGTGTCTTGCCACAAACCTCCCATAAGTAGCTTATCTCTCCAGCACACAGATGACTCCTATGTCTCTTTTGCAGTATCCAGGTTTTGCTGCCATACATCAAAGTAGGAACAATTACACTTTCATACACAGCCATTTGGGACTTTCTTGAGAACCCATCATTCCTGTGAAATTTTTCTAAAGCAGCTATGACTTTCAAAGAGGAATTCATTCATCAACTAATTTCACCATCTAATTTGTTTTCACTATCAAACATACATATCACTAAGCTATTCTCTGAGATTCAGAGGTTAGCTCCACAAAGAAATACAAATCAAACATGCTTCCTAAATATACAAATTCATTTACCTGGTCTATCTCTATGGCATTTAGACTGATCTTGCCTTCAGTTCTAACAGTTCCTTGCTCAAAAACCATAACTTTGGGTTTTTCCTTATTTTTCCTCAGTTTGAATTAAATACAAACTTATCTTTTTATCATAAGGTGTGTAAAAGATTTCAATGGTGTCAGTATTACTAATTTTCTTTTTTCAAATGTACCTGTGCTGTCCTACAGGAGGAGTGGGCTCACAGCTATGGTAACATGCACACAGCCAGAATTTTATTCTAGCTACAAAGAAAGGAGCAGAACAATGATCAACATCAAACAGAAGTCATCACTCTTTCCACGTTTATGATGATATACTTGTCTTTAGAAGGATTTAAATACAGACTCACGATACAGAAAGTTATATATTATAACTATTCACTGAATGTACAAAATGTAACATGAAAAAAAAAATCAGTTAGATGAGGGATGAAAATTTCTGTGAAAATATTTGCACTTTCTTTCTTTCATTTTTATATCTCTCTCTCAGCTGTGTGTAATGAGTAATATCCTCCTTGCTAAACAAATTTCCCACCATGTATTTTGTTACTCAAAGGGTTTTAGACTATCGAATGCAAATTTTCATGAAACTTATTCACAGTGATTTCAGTCACTTAGAATTTTTAGTTTAAAATGTTTAGCAGTAATGCATTTCAATGAAAAAGCTGAAGTGCAAGTTCTTTTACAGTGAAAATGTACAATCTCTTCTCAGATTATGAAAGTTAAAAACAACAGAACCCACATTTAGGCACCAGAAGAAAAAAACAAACAAACAATTAGGTGAAGTAGTAAGAGATCTAAATCACCAACCTTCAGTGCAGGAAGGTGAAAATAATAATAATATAAATGATCATAATAATAACATATGAAAATAAGTCCATTGCAGTACTATTGCAATCAACAAAAAAATTGTAGGGTACACAAACAATGGCAATGAGTGACATCCGGACAACAAACGAATCTGGTCCATCTGAACGGTAAACCAGTACCATGACCATGCTCAACTGGCAGCGAAAGCAGAAAGAGCAGATTCTTGAAGTGTGATGTTATTATTACATTGGAGAAAAGCACAAAGGTGAGCCTTGAAGAGGAGTGAAAGCCAATTATGGTGAAGAGGAGTGAAAGCCAAGTGCGGTGAAGAGGGGTGAAAGCCGAGTGCAGTGAAAAGGAGTGAAAGCTGTGTACGGTGAAGAAGAGTGATAGCTGAGTACAGTGAAGAGGAGTGCAATCTGAGTATGGTAAAGAGGAGGAAAGCCGAGTATGGTAAAGAGGAGTGAAAGCCAAGTACGGGCAGAAGCAACCAATAACAGTTTGATGGAGGAGATAAAAGTAGATTGCTCATGGTAGATAATGAATTTTGCAAGAATAAGCACATGAGTAGATGATCGATCGACATGCAGAGGCTGTGCAATAGACAGGAAGGAAGTGAAAATCAGCAACATTGTGAGATGACAGGCAAACATTGGAAAGAACACAAGACATGTCAGAAAATAACGAAGCCAGTACAAGGCAATCAGTGAACATATGCGAGAGATTGGCAACGACATGACAATACTTGCAAAGGGGAAAAGGAAGAACTCTAATGTGATGCAAAAAAGGTGGGAGATGAAGAAATTGATACAAAAATAACCACTGAGTGTCTCATTCTTTCGGGAAATTAATCCTGTTAGAGACAGCACGCCAAGAATGACATACAAATGAGGAAGGCAAATCATGAACTAGAGCAGGAGAAGAATCAACAGTGAGCAGATTATGATAAAGAATTTTCACTGTGACATTATGTATGGGAAGTGGTATATCAGGAAGATCAAGACTGAAAGGTAGAATACAAGAAGCAGAAGAATAAAACTGTAGACTCCTTGTTGAGACCAAACTTGGAAATTAAATGTGAAGGGAATGATATAAGAACTGTAATAAGCCATATGCTATAATTTTCTTGCAATACACGCATATTGATATAAACTTTGAATAAATGAGGTAGTGACATGAAAAAAAAAAAAAAAAAAAAAAACTTAGAAAATACTGCAGCTCAGTTCAGTCAATTATAACTTACCTTGGAAAGATCCATGGTTACTTTGGGAACAAAATTCAAAAAGATGTGATTGCAGTCTGTTCTTTTAGCCTGAAATTAGCAAAGGTATTAGTTGTTTGGTAAAAAATTACCATCGTTAAAATTATTTTGAGAAATTAATTTAACAGCAATAAAATCTTTATTTCAAAATCAATGAAAAGCTTTATGAGCCACTTTTGCTAAATAAGAATATGCTTTACCAATTAGAAAAAACAGTAAAGTTAAAAAAGGGAAGAAAAAGAACACGACTTTCACAAAACTGAAGTTTTAAAATGCAGACAATTACCAAAATAAGAAAAATTCTTTTTCCTGTTATTATTTTCATTTCCTGAAATGGGTATTACTATGTGAGAGCTTGATATATGTCCCCACACACATACATACATACACACATCATCAACCATTCTAAACATACAGCTGGATGAAGGTCTCCCCAATTCTCTTCCATGACACCCAGTCTTGAGTCCTCTTAAATGTTACTCCAGCGTGCTTTGAAATTTCATCCCTGCCCCACATGATTTTCTTTTCATTCTTTTCCTGTCCCTTGATATCCAGTTTAATATTTCTGTTGTCCAGAGGTGTGTGAGGCCAGTTCTTCTAGCACTATGGCCTATCCAATGTCACTTGAGGGTCTGTAATTTGATCATGATGTCATCAATTCTTGTTATTTTCCTGATCCACGAGTTCTTTTTCCTATCTTTCTTGGTTACACCAAGCATGAATCTCTTCATGATTCTATTAATTGTCCACAGCCTCTGTATGTCTATTTAAGTTAAGGTCCATGTCTCCAAGGATGGTTGCAGAGGTGGGTACAGGGGCACGTGCCCCTTCCCCCACGAAGGAACAAAATTTATTTTTAATTATCCTTATTTTTACACCTTGCTAAAACTACACATCTACTTAGTTTTTTTACTGTTAAAGCTTATAAAGTAATCCAAGTGATATCACCTTTCAAGCTTCAAGCCAATGTGAAGCAGGAAGGGATAACTTGCTGCAGAGTCCGAAGCATGGAGCAGCACTCCCATCTGTCTGGGTTATGCCAGAACCTATTGGTGCGAAGCAATCAACAGCTGGTGATCTGTTAATGAGGGGGATGATAGAGGGTGTGTGAAAAGAGTAGGATTTATCTACTGTGTCGATGTGCGATTCTGAAGAACAAAGTGGGAGGAGCCTTCTGACCTTGTAGTGTAGGTTGACTGAGAGGAACAGAAAACTGGTTCTCAGTCAGTTTTAAACTTTGGAGTTGGATGAATGAGCTGCATACATGAGACTGACAAAAAAAAAAAAAAAAACATTTTACTTTTTAACCAGGAGAAAAATAAAACCATGCTGCGAAACAGCGTGAATATAATATGACATGACTAAGACAGAATTGTTTGTTGAAATTTATTTATGTAAATATTAAACTGGAGCACACCATTGTACTCAAAATATAATGTTTTTTTTTACATTTAACACTAAACAAAAACACAGGATAAATGGAACATCGTGGAGAAAAAAATACGATTACAGGCAAAATCCTCACTCCATTTTAGGACTTCCATTTTAGGATAGTTACCCCTATTTTCAAGCTGTAATACAAATATTTATGGAATAACATAATATTTAACAACACTAATGGGTAGAAGAAACATTGTGAGAAAAAAAAAATACGATTATGGGAGAAACCTTCACTTCATCTAACTTCAGTTTCTGAAAGTTTTGGAGGTCAGAATTCCATTCCTTGATGCGGAAAGCCCCCCTCCCAACTTTCTGTCAGTTTTGCATCGATCTCAAGAACCACCGAAATGATGATGAAAAAGAGGGAATTCTTCGAATCCATGGAATAATCTTGTGCCTGAAGATTACAGGGAATTTTTCACATCATCTACCTTCCACTTTCAGAATTTTTCTTCTATTTTCAAGCTGAAATGCAAATATTTTTGGAATAAAATTATATTTAACAATAAATATAAAAAAATTATATTTATGGAACAAATATGATTTAATAAAAATATTAAATAAATTTAATAAAATAAATAAATATTTATTAAATAAATATAACAAAATAAATATATATTTATTAAATAAATATAAAATAAATATATATTTATTAAATAAATATAATAAATATAATAAAATTATATTTATGGAATAAATTATATTTAATACTGCGCAGAAGAAACATCGTGAGGAAAAGAAATGCTGACTATGGGGGAAATGTTCACCGTAACTTCGGTTTTCGAAAGTTTTGAAAAATGAAATACCATCTCCAGACCCAAAAACAACCCCCTCCACCCAACTAATCCTCCAAAATAAAATAAAAAAAAAAAAGCAGATTTTCTGTGAATCCACGAAGGAATTTCATGTACGAGAGGTGGACAAAGAATTTAGAGAACAAATAGGATGGTTTCCATTTAGAGAACAAATAGGATAGTGGTGTTCCTCGTATATTGCAGCATTTTTGTTGGATTACTGCATGTAAAAACTGTCAACTTCAAGTAAACAACTTGAAGTTGGCATTTTTAGTAAAAACATCAGCAAATATTTTCAGAGACAATGAGCAGTCTACTGAAAATAAAATCTTGATATTCTGGGCCTGAATATAGGTACCCTGTGATGCAATATGGGGGGGGGGGTTAAATCCTTTAGTCCTTAGTGGTTCAAGAAGTTCCCTTGGCTGTTGTACAGTGATATCCAAGAAGGTGCATTCTGCAAGGTGTGTGCATTACTTGGAGAAGAAAAAGGGGGGCAGTGGGTATCAGACTCTAGGAAAGCTCATAAATACCCGTCAATCTTTTTAAGAAAGCTATGGAAGATTTTAGAAGTCATGAACAAAAACTATCACAAAAATTGTGTTGCTGAGGCTGCTGACGTTTGCAGTATTATGGACAGAAAAAGTTTGCCAGCAAATAAACAGCTGAATAAGGCATCACAGGAAATAATACCCCTCTCCTCCTCCACTAAAATCCATTGTAGAAACTGTTATTGTTTGTATGTGCTATGCAAAATATCAGCCTTCAGGGACACAGTAATTATGGGGGTATTGAAGAAACTTCTGAGTCTAACAAACCAAACTTCAGAGAACTGCTCCATTTTAGGGTTTGTTATGGGAATGAAGCATTAAAAAGGCATTTGGAAATGGCTCCTAAAATTTCGACCACTATAAGCGACACGATTCAAAATGAAATCATTGAATGCTGTGGCAAATTTATTCAAACTGCTTTACTTCAAAACGTACAAAAAAAAGTACATTAATTGTTTTCTGTTTTGGCAGATGAGACGATTGACCTTCCAAAAAAAAAAAAAAAAAAAAAAAAAAAAAAAAAAAAAAAATGCCAGTTTGTATTTCATAAAAATGCTATTAAGGAAGATTTTCTAAAGTTCATGGAAGTAAATTGACCTCACTGGTAAAGGACTATCTAAAACCATTCTTTATGAGCTAAATCATTTGAAGTTGGATATTGCAAATCTTCTTCATGGGCTAGGATTTGATGGAATGGCAAAATCAAGAGAGTTGAAGCAGAAATGAGAAAAGTGCAAAAACTATAGCCATCTACACACCACTGCACTGCATGCACATACCATTTCCTCAATTTACTGCTTTGCAATGCATGTTCAGTACCATTGATATGTAATATGTTCAGCATATTGTCAGAGGTCCTTAGTTTTATTAACTCTTCTCCTTTGAGAGTGAAACATTTTTAACAGAATCTAGAAAAAAATATACCGGAATATCACAGAAAAAAATTGCAAACCTTGTGCACTACAAGGTTGGTGGAGTGGCACAATACCATTTTGATCTTCTTTGAAGCTTTTATTCCAATAATTCAGACACTAGAAGACTATACACATGAGAGACATGTTGACACACAAGCTAAAATGTTATAGAATGCTGTATATCATTTTGACTTTCTGATTTAATTAGCAATTACACAAATTACATTTGTGGTTACTGTTATGTTAAGCAAGTAATTGCAAGATCCAAGAATCAATATTTTAAAGTGCTGCAAGCTAGTCGAAAATGTGATTTCAGTTGTACAGAATATGTGTGAAGACAAGAACACTTTCTCCAAAATTGTTCAGGAAGCTTCTGAATTAGTAGTGAAAGAAAATATTGCCATTGAAACTTCAAGAACAACAAAGTGTCAGGCACACGGAACTAACTTACCAGCCAATTCCGTCCACGATTTTTACAGACTAAATTTGTACAGTACATACCCTTCCTAGATTACTTAATTGCCAAACTAAGTTATCGTTTTGAAGCACATAGTGAAACATCCTTCATAATTGCATACCTTCTTCCTAAAGAAGTGGTGAAAAACACTTGGGAAATGATGTTAATTCAACCAGCACTGGAAATTTATGCTGAAGATATGACAGTAAAGCTTTCATTTATAGTAATATGATTCATTTTTTATTTCTGCTTCAAATCACAAAATAATAGTTCAATACTTTTACATTAAATTAAACTGAACATTGAGGTCACTTGTAATACATTTATAACTACTACTGGCTCTGCTTCACTCTTAGATTTTTTTTTCTTTTTAGGCTCTCTTTCTGAAGTGAAAGCTGAAATAGAGCTGTGGAAAATTTACTGGTAATCAAGAACAGTAGATTATTTTCCAGAATCTGACATAGAATGCATTACTGCAATTCAGACCAATGAAGATCTGATTTGCTTGAGCAACATCAAATATTTGCTAACAGTATTAGCTGTTATTCCCATTACAACAGCAATGCCAGAGAGATCCTCCTCAGCTATGAAAAGACTGAAAACATATCTAATAAACCACAATGGGCCAGCAGCATCTTACAGGACTAGTGTTAGTGCATATTTACTAAAATGTTGCCCTAAAAAATATTCATGAGATTTTAGAGAGATCTGTTTGAATGCACTCAATTGGACACACTTCTGCATAACACACATTCCATTCTTTATTTAAAAGGGTTATTCAATAAATTTGTGCACTTAAAATGACCCTTGAATAAACCTGCTCAAAATACTCCTATAATCATGCAGCTCATTCTAAAAAAAAATTAAAAAAAAAGTGAAATTGATAATATATATATTGAACATCTGCCCCCCCCCCTACACTAAGGTAAGATATTCTGACATTCCATCAAACTCATAGTGGTATTAAGGAGGTGCCCCCCCCCTTTCAAATTTCTGTAACCGTCACTTTATGTCTTTCATCCATCAGTAAGAACTTACAGAATGCAATCCTTTTTTTTTTTTTTTAAGACATAATGGTAAACTACTCTTGAAAATTGTACTGTTTTTTCCAAATGCACTCCAGAAAAGTTTTATATGCCTATTAATATCTTTTTTGGTGTGACTTTCACTTGATATCTGTTGTCCAAGGTACATGTAAGATATCATCATCATTGTCAACCATTATCAATACACTGCTGGATGTAGGGCACCCCAAGTTTCTTCCACAACTATCTCTTTTGTGCCAGTCGCCTCCATGTCACTCCATCATGCTTTTAAATTTCATCTGTCTATCTCTCATGTGGTCTTCTTCTGTCGCTTGGTATCCAGTCTAATATTTCAGTTGTTTATCGATGGTCCATTGATATAACATGTATGTGTGATATTGGGGGGGGGGAGTGAGTGTGTGTGTATCTGTCAATTGCTGTTGTTCAAGGTAGATGTAGGCAATATAGATACACTATTTAGACAAAAGTACTCAGACACCTATGTCAAATGGAAACAAGAGTATTTATTAGCCAAAGTCAGAACACAGTTGGCTCACCTTTGGCTGTTATGACTGCAGCAACCTTTTTGGCATGCTTTCCATGAGATGTCATTAAGTCTCTTCTGGAATTTTCCTCCTGCATAGCTTGTACCACAGTTGTTGTACACAAAGGTTGTACAGGCTGAGATCTGATTCAGCATTCCAGCACATCCCGCAGATGCTCTATTGGAATTTAGCAAGTATTCAGACATCTTGCTCCTCAAACCAGGCCTGGACACACCTTGCAGTGTGGCAAGGTGCTCAAGCTTGCTGAAACACGCAGGGATTTGTACCAAAGTAATGCCACAGTGTATGTAGTGTGGAATTGGTTCAAAATGTCTACATACTTGGGGGCTGTTAGGCTAGAGGGCACCACAAACAAAGGATTGAGTCATTTTCAGCAAAAAAATAACCACAAATCATCACAGATCTCCCACCAAATTTCATCATAGGGACATTGCAGTCTGCCTGACAGTGTTCCATGAGCAAACACCGCATCCAAATATCTCCAACCAAGTAAAAGAGTAAATAGAATGATTTGCTACTCTATATAACCCTCTTCCACTCTCATGATGCTTCACATATGGTGAATGAGGCACCACTGCAGATGTTGTCAGGCATTGCCTTGGAGTGATGTAGGGCATGTGTGCTGCTGACCTAGCATGGCAACTGTGGGCATACATACATATCACTAAGCTGTTCTCTGAGTTTCAGAGGTTAGCTCCACAAAGAAATACAAACCACCAGATAAATTTTTAACTGTCTATTTACTTACTGTTGTCGTATTGCTGTACCAAACTTCTCCATTTACAGCAACCTTGAAACACACCATGGGCTTCACTGGCATCCATCACACGATGTACACAAAACTTTCTATACTCCATAATCATAATATTTTTCTCATGCAGATACTCCTGAATTTGATCCTTCCATGACTCTCTTGGACTTCCTCTGCCTTTTTTTCCTGCTACTTAGGCTGTAAAATGCAACTGTGGGCATGCAGTTCTGAAATGACTGTTTTGGTGCAAATAGAAGTTTCAGTAACTTGTGTTGCATCACTGTCCAGGTCTATGGCGGTGGAAGCGAGTGCTTTCTTCACATTCTATAGCATGCTTTGTTTGGCTTTATCACTCAGTTTGTGAAGTCTCCCAGAACATGGCTTTGCTGTAGTGGCTAGATCTGCTTTCTATCAATGAAGAACATCAGTAAGAGTGGATTTGGGGGAATCCCAGAAGAGTGGTAACAATGCTTACTCAGTGATTGCTTACTGAGGACTGTGTCTCTTTCAAAGCCTATAAGTTCAGCTCCATGAGGTACAGTCACCTCCAATGCAGTCTTACAGGTGTGCCAATGCTCCCCTTTATAACAGCATCCAAGATACACTGTGCATGCACATCTAGTTCTACAAATGCATGTTTAGTTGCATTTGTGGAATACAGATACTTTTATCTACATACTGTATGTGTGTGTGTGTCATATTTTTCTTCATATAATCAGCAGTGGTGTATAATATGCAGACCGTGAAATTCAGGAAAAGACAAAAAATTCCTTTGCATAATTCATGATGGTGGTGGATAATACACATGCCTAGAAATTCAGGGGAGAAAAAATCACCACATGATCCACACCTAAGAAGTTGACCACAAACCATAATTTTGTATAGAGAAGTCACGATTCACTGGATGGCCCAGCAGTCCAAGGTGGCGGTAACTTATTAAAAAAAATAACTGTTTATTTTAAATGCTTTTCTGTTACTTTCAAGTGAATAAAGAGCAAAAGTTATGAGTTTTTTCAGCATTACCACAGTTCCGCA
The DNA here is from genome assembly GCA_039090855.1 of Macrothele yani. NCBI lineage: Eukaryota > Metazoa > Arthropoda > Arachnida > Araneae > Macrothelidae > Macrothele > Macrothele yani. The sequence goes on from CM077011.1 coordinate 157,412,430, forward strand.
CTTAGCCTCAACAGTTACATAGTTAGATTCCGCAGGTATATCTGAGAATTCCATAGCATGCAGCTTTCACTTAGACCTGAAACACCCATGAATGTGTGCAACTCTGAGCATCCCACAGCACATAATTGTCCATGAAAGCAAATAATATCTCCTTTGTAGCATCATATTTTCTGTTAAAATGCTCACAAGTATAATAAAAAAGAAAAAAAAAAAAAAAGAATCTTTTTCCAACTGTTTGCCACCTTCATATTGCAATGTTTTCCTGTTATCAATGCATTTCTGGCAATTTTTAAATATGACTTTTCCTGAGAAGTATGACATGAATTTAAAAAAACTGAAAAGCTGCAAAAGCATTTTTAAAAGTGTCATATTCTCGACATTATTGTATAATCCAGAACTTAAATTTTTACAACTTCTTAACAGATAATCCACTAATCCACAGATTATATGACAAAAAATATGGTGTATATATATAACATGCATGCATGACTAATAATGTGCAAGTGATGGCAATTAAAAGTGAGTTGACATACTTGTGGGTGTGTGAAAGCCACTTCCAATTCATCCATTGCTTCCAGTAGTAACCTCTCACCTTCATTTTGAAGATATTCATATGATGCTTCCTGAAAAAAATTATTTCTTGCAATGACAATTACGAAGAAATAACTGAAATTATGCCTGTTTTAAAACACAAAGTTAATTTATATATTTATTCAAATCACAAAGTTAATTTACATCCAAATGCCTTACAAAAATGCATTTCAGACTTTTGCCATTTGGTTTTTACTCATGTGGAAATTAAAGTTAACATAATCACATTAAAGTTAACATATTAACATCAAAGTTTATATATTCACATTTGAAACTTTCAATGATTGTTTCTATGTTTGTTCCAGTAGAGTAATGTATTATGCCATTTTTTTTTAACTTTCAAATTGAACCACACAAAAATTTGGATAAAAGGAACTTCAAAATTAATCCATCAGAAGAGGAACAGCACCTGCAATTTAGGATTCTATGCAAATTTAGGAATTGGCTTGAAATAAAAATTAAAATACAGTTCCACAATCCTGCATTTGAAATTCAGAAACCAAAGTTTTTTCATGGAGTGTGGAACGTCAGTCATCACTGAATAATAAGGCTCGTTTGGCACTTGAACAGCTGACCCAGCTGCTCCTCCCCCACTCACATGTCACTCACGGTGTGATGTGGCGCCATGACCCAGTAATGACAGCCAGAGTGGCAGGTGTCAGTTGTGTTTCAGCGCTTGTACTGGTCACACGTTAACTATCGATGATGGCGACATTGATGTACTCTCATCTCCAAGATCTTCAAGATAGATGTCATGCACCTTAACTTCATGTATGCTGCAGGTAGCTGTACAGTATTTAGCTTTGTTTGTCATACGTACTGCTTTTTTAGTTTGAACCTGTAGCCTATACATCCTAGATTATTTATGTTCTACAATTATTCCACTAAGTCATTTACCAACATATAAATAAACTGTAATACCTGTACTGTTTATAGTCTTTACATATCTCATGTAGTGTGAATATTTATACATTTCCGTGCAGAAATATTAACGTGTTTGATTACGGTTCATTTGAAGCTGTGTATGCTCAGGTTTTACTGAATGTTTTTCTTGGAAATAAAATGTCCTTAAATATTTATGGTCTATAATCATCCCATTATTTCATTTATCAATATAGTACTCTATAAATAAACTGTAGTAGTATTTGTAGTCTTTATTCATTCCATTTAGTGTGAGTATTCATATGTTTTTGCTGTAGTATTATTGTTTGATTATGGGGTGCTGTACTAGACCCCACTGGGTGTGCTACCTTTATTCTGAAATACAGCCAGACCCAAGGGTTTCGGAAAAGGGATTGTGGACCTGTATTGTCTTAACAGCATACAGAACTTTCAGCTAATCAGTGTGGGAAGTTGGATACTTTGGGAATTTATTCAAATTTACTATCTATGGACTCCATTGCCCACAGTTTTTTAAGGATTAATTATTTCATAAAAACATAAGCGATTACTTTGCATGACTAAATCTGCATACACAACTATTTTTTACTTTTTTTTTTCAGTGGCAATGTGAGACAACCAGACATCTACACCGTTGTTAATTTTTCTGTGAACCAGCTATCTTTGCTTTAAGATAAATAAAATAAGCATGTCTTACACTTAAAGCCATCTTCTATTTTTTTTATTTAATTACTACTTATTTTGGGGGGGGGGGCAATAACCACCACAAGCAACTCCAAGGTTATAAAGAAGTCATCTGTCCCTGTCTGAAGGCAGAGATTCCAGAGAACAAAAAGAGCCAGGCCATAGAACACACACATCACCCATGCCTCACCTGGAATTTCAATTTGAGCCCTACTCAGGTGCATGCATACATACACTTCACTAAGCTGTTCTTCGAGATTCATAGATTAGCTCCACAAAGAAATAAAATTTACCAGATAATTTTTACTTACTGCTGCGGTATCAAACTTTTCTATTTACAGCAATCTTGGCATACAACTCGGGCTTCACTGACATACATTACGCGCTGTACACAAGACCTTCTATACTTCACACTCATAATTTTTTTCTCATGCAGACATTCATGAATCTGATCCTCCTACGACTTCCTTGGCCTTCCTCTGCCTTTCCTTCCTGCCGCTTGAGCTAAAAATATTTTCTTAGTAAGCATCCCATAATTCATTCTTCCAACATGGCCAAACAACCAAAGCATATTAGTCTCCACCTTGCTAACAACATTTTGCTTCACATTACACAACTGCAACACATCTTCATTTCTCACACAATCAGAACGTGTCTTGCCACAAACTCCTATGTTTCTTCTGCAGTACCCAGGTTTCACTGCCATACATCAGAGTAGGGACAATTACACTCTCATACACAGCCATGCGGGACTCTCTTGAGAACCCATCATTCCTGTGAAAACCTCCTAAAGCTGCTATGACTTTCAATGAAGAATTCACTCACCTACTAATTTCACTATCCAATTTATTCTCTCTGTCAAACAATACACAAACTCATTCCCCTGGTCAATCACTGTGCCATTTACATATATTACATTCAGTAGTACCAGTTCCTCTCTCAAAAACCATAGCTTTAGTTTTTCCCTTATTTATACTCAGTTTGAATTTCATGCAAACTTTGTACATCTGGGACAACATACTCTGCAACTCACTTTTGCTCTCTGCCAACAGGACAGTGTCATCAGCAAGAATGTCACCAAGACATAAACCAGTATTTCTATTTTGGCATCATACATGCAGGGCAGGTGATGAACCAAAAACCCATATGCCTTGACCACTTGGCGATTAAGGTGGCTAAAACTCATCTTCAGACTATGAAACACACAATACTGTCATTAAGTGAATGTGTAAATGCCAAACCAAAATTATTTTGAAAACGGGCCTTAGATGATACTTTTAGGATACACGAGAACCTCAGCAAATTCATGTATAAGGGTAAGTCACACACCATTATTGTCACTTCTCTCACTTAATGTAGTTAGACTCACTCTTGTTTAGTTCACCAAGAACTTCAATGTTTGACTGAATGGCTTACTAGGAAATGCTTTCAATACTATGGTGTTTGTTAAGTGTTTCTGAAGTTTTATGGGAAACTGATATTACAGTACTTGCCATAGCAAGCTAACTTATTGGCAGTAACTTTCCTTGCGTTGTGTTTGCAGAAAACAAAAATGTGCACTGAAAATACATCTTGCTGATGAATATTCATCTGAGTAAAAAATATGAAAACTGAAACATATTAAAGGTTGAACTATAGCATGATAAACATTGTTTTGCATAAATAATAATACAAGGAACTGTACACCAACTATACATAAGATAGTATAACTATACTAGTTATCCAGATTTATTGGCGTAGATAAAATAAAAGTTTCCAAGCTTTTGCACATCAACCAGATGGCTTCAGTGTCTGGTTGACGTCTACCTTCTTTGAAAAAGATCTGGTTGATGTGCGAAAGTTTGGAAACTTATTTTATCTATGCCAATAAATTCGGATAACTAATATAATTATAGTATCTTATGTATTGTTTTGCATTTTCAAAAAAACGTATGCTTTATCGTGTTTTATTAGCCTCATACGATTTCTGCAGCTAACAGGATATTTGAATCAGCTGCTCCTTAAATTTCATTTAAAACCACCCCACATCTTCCAGTTTCAGCATACTTATGCAAAACTTTGAAAGGCATGTACTATTTACAGATCAAAACATTTCTTTGATAATTTTCTTTGGCACCAAACTTCTGTTTCTTTGCACATTGATAGAACCAAAACCTGGGTATAAGAAGTCCAGTGAATTCCTGATAATTTTGAAAAAAAAAAATGCCTTGTTGACAGATGTGGATTTTTTTTTTTTACACATGACTAGGAAAATCTATTTCTTGCAGCCTTGTAATAAGCAATATAGTTCAAAAAATATGCATAAATATAAAGATATATGACCTGAAGTAATAAACTGTATAAACCCTTTTTAACTTTGATAACTTTGGAAAGGTCATTACTGATAAGGTACAAAATCTCATATCAGAAAAAGCATGGGATGGTTTTATACTCTGGTAGGGGTATAACTAACCAAAATTTAGAATTATGTATGATGATTCAAAAGTATCTGTCTTGTAAGAAAGTTTTTGCTGCCTTCATAGATTTAGAGAAATCTTATGACAGAGAAAATAGGATACTTCTGTGGAAGGTGCTGAATACAAATGGTATTGCTGGGAATCTATTTAATAGTGTGAAAGCCATGTATGTTAATAGTGTGAAAGTGTGAAAGCCATGTATATAAGTGAATGGTGTTTTTTCAAAATGGTTTTCTATTGGAGCAGGAGACAGACAAGATTGTATAATGTCACCATAACTGTTTAATGTATTTATGGATGCATACACATACAATGCCAAAATGGACAATACTGGTCTTGGTAATTTCCATGCACACAGATTGATGTATGCTGATGACATAGACTTGTTGGAGGATAACAAAAGTGAGCTGCAGAGTATTTTTTCCTGGACGAACAAAGTTCGTATGATATTCAAACTGAGTATCATCATCATCATTGTCAACCATTATCAATCCACTGCTGGACGAAGGTCTCCCAAGTTTCCTCCACAACGGTCTGTCTTGTGCCAGTCTCCTCCATGTCACTCCCGCATATTTACGAATTTCATCCACCCATCTCCCATGTGGTCTTTTTCTGGGTCTTTTCCTGTCCCTTGGAATCCAATCTAAAATTTCGGCTGTCCATCTATGGTCTGTCCTTCTGGCAGTATGTCCAGCCCATTGCCATTTCAGGGATTTAACTCTGATCATGATGTCTTCCACTCTCGTCATTTTTCGGATCCATGAGTTCCTCTTCTTATCTCTCCTGGTTATACCAAGCATGCACCTCTCCATGCTGCTTTGAGTTGTCTGCAGCCTTTGTATGTCTCTTTTAGTTAAGGTCCATGTCTCTGCACCATACGTAAGCACTGGAAGGATGCATTGATCAAACACTTTTCTTTTAAGACATAATGGCATATTGCTCTTGAAAATTATGCTGTTTCTTCCAAAAGCTCTCCAGGCAAGTTTTGTACGCCGATTAATTTCTTCATCAATGTGACCCTCACTTGATATCTGCTGTCCAAGATAAACATACGTATCTGTTATCTCCAGTTTTTCTCCATCAATCGATAAATCTTCATTTCTTGTAAAAGCATTGAACATCACTTTTGTCTTCTGAAAGTTCATTTTTAATCCCACTTCTTTACTCTTGTCAGCAAGTTCCTGGATCATACTCTGCAGCTCTGATGGGGTAGTTGCAAAAATGACTACGTCATCAGCAAAACGAAGGTGGGTTAGATAATCTCCATTAATCTTTATCCCTTTGTTTTCCCAGTTCAGTGATTGAAAGACATTTTCCAGTGTGGCATTAAAGAGCTTCGGAGATATGGTGTCACCTTGTCTCACTCCCTTTCCAATGTTTATGTGTGTTGTATTTTCAAACAGCCGAATCTTTGCACTTGCATTTTCATAGATGTTATTAATAATATTAATGTATGCATCTTCAATACCGCAGGATTTCAGAGCCGTGGTAACTGCTGATGGTTTCACCGAATCAAAGGCTTTTTCATAATCGATAAAAGCCATGCACAATGGAAGTTCATATTCCCTCGCTCTTTCAATTAGTTCTCTCAGTACGTGGATATGATCTATTGTGCTGTAGCCACTCCTGAATCCAGCTTGTTCTCTCGGTTGAGCCATGTCCAGTGTTACCTTCAATCGGTGTGAAAGAACTTTAATGAAGATTTTATAAACCACTGATAGGAGGCTGATAGGTCTCTAGTTCCTGAGATCCTCAATGTCACCTTTTTTATGTAGCAGGATCACTGTAGCATTGTTCCAATCCTCAGGAATCTTCCCTTCATTAAGGCATCGAGTGAAAATTTGGGCGAGTACTGTTTCAATTTCTCCACTTGCTTCTTGTATGATGTCTATAGTAATTCCATCTTCTCCTGGAGCTTTCCCCCGCTTCATGTTCTTGATTGCATGAGCAACTTCTGCTGGGAGAACTGGAAGAACTCTGGTACCTTTCATGATGTCTGGAGTACATGTATCATCCCTTTCATATAATTTGGAGTAGAAATCTTTCACTCTTGTCAAAATTTCGCCTCTATTTCTTGTTATAGAACCATCTTCTTTTCTCAGAGCCATAATCTGTTTTCTTCCCTTACTGAGATGTCCCTTTGCTATCTTTAGGCTTTGGTTGTTTTCAATTGCTTTCCTCACTAGCTCACAGTTGAATTTCCTTACGTCTTCAGTGATACTTTTTCGTGTTGTCTTGCATAGCTCTATATATTCCACTTTGGAAGTCACATCTTCTTTAGTTGTCCTCATCTCTCTTCTTTTTTGCATCAACATTTTGGTTTTTCCTGATAATTTGTTCACATGCAACTTGTTCTTAGACCCAGCTAATTTTGTTGCTGTTTCCATTAGAGCTTTGGTTACTTTTCTGTTAACTTCCGAAATATCCACTTCTTCCGATGTTAGGCCTTCTAAAGCAGAGAATCTGTTCTTCAGTTCCAACTTGAAAGTATTATGGTGTTTTTTAAGGTTGGTTATGTCAATACATTTTGTTTGTCTTATGAGCTTGCCACGTTCCAGTTTAGTGTTGAGGTGCATCTTACATCTCACCAATCTATGGTCACTACCTGTGTTGAACTTGTTCAGCACACTGCAGTCTTCGATGACGAATTTTTTGTTACACATAATAAAATCAATTTCACTTGTCGTCCCAATTGGATGTCTCCATGTCCATTTCCTGTGTGGCTTTTTCTTGAAAAAGGAGTTCAAGATGAAAAATCCTTCTGCCTCTGCAAACTCAACGAGAATATTTCCACGCTGGTTTCTGTTGCCGTGACCGAATTTACCTACTGAAGTTTCATTCTGTTGCCGTTGCCCTATTTTTGCATTGAAATCTCCCATAATTATCTTCAAGTGCTGCTTACCTTTATTATTTAGATGACGAATTTCCTCATAAAATTCTTCAATTTCTTCTTCAGGATGACTTGTGGTGGGTGCATAAGTTTGAATAATCTGAGCCTGGTATCTTCTCGATAGTTGGATAACGAGTCGTGCAGCTCTGTCAGAGGAACTTTCAACTTCTACAACTTTATCCTTCAGTTTCTTGTTTATTATAAATCCAACACCACTAGTTCTGCCAGTATCTGTCCCACGATAATAGAAGAGATGTCCACTTTTCAGTTCAATGAGATCTTCTCCTTTTCTCCTTACCTCACTTAGCCCGACGATGTCCCACTTGATCCTTTGTAGTTCCTCTTCCAATTCAAGAAGCCTTGAATCAGAAGATAGGGAGCGTCCGTTATAGGTAGCCAAGGTCAGCATCAAATGGCAGCCTAGTCCGGTCCTCCGGGGATTCTTAGCACCCTCTGCCTTCATGTCGCACTGGCCGCTGCCTTGGCCAGGTACATTCCAGCTGCCGGAGACTGAGGGCCAAGATTTAAGTTGTAGAGTCATTTTGGAGGTGTTTGGCCATAACTCAATACGCTGGCCAAGCGGGTTGGTGAGTGTGGGATAGCATTTCCTCTGATCCCGATGGTATAGTTATACCGCTATTGGCGGTAGTCAGAGCCCCTTTAGTGGGAACAGGATGCACCACGAGAAGGCGGGGTTGACATTTGTCAAGGAGAGGCTGTGATGTTACGCATCACCTGACCTTACATCCCTAAACTGAGTATACACAAGGGAAAACCCAAAGTTATGGTTTTTGAGTGAGAAATTGTCAGCATTGAATGCAAGCAAAATTTAAATGATACAGAGATTGACCAGGTGAACGAGTTTGTATATTTGGGATGCATATTTCATTCAAAAACAGATTAGATGATGAAATTAGTAAGCAAGTAAATTCAGCTTTGAAAGTCATAGCTGCTTTAGGAGGATCTCACAGGAATTATGGGTTTGCAAGAAAGTCCTGAACAGCTGCATATGAAAGTGTAATTGTTCCTACTCTGATGTATGGCAGTGAGATCTAGGTACTACAGAAGGGACTTAGATACCACTTGTGAACTGGAAAGATGCATTAATTACAGGGGTATTGTGGTATGACAAACTCAGATCAAGCAAAAATTGAAGATGTCATGCAAATGTCTAATATGAAGCAAAATGTTGTTCGTAAGGTGGAGACAAATATTTTTAGGTGGTTTGACCAAGTTGCTTAAGTGATGAGAAGCTTATAAGGAGAATTTTTTCAGCCCAAGGGACAGAAAAGAAAGGTAGTGGAAGGCCGACGAAATCATGTGAGGACCAGATTCAGGAATGTCTTTACGAGAAAACAGTGAGTATGAAGTACAAAAGGTCTTGCGTGAGATGTGTGATAGATATGAGAGAAGCTCGAGCTGTGTGCTGAGATTTCTTTAAATGGTGATGTTTGATACATCAACAGTAAGTAAATCTAGCTTCATCGGTTAAATATTAATCTGGCAAATGAACTTTTTTGAGGAGCTAACCTCTGAATCTCAGACAACAGCTTTATAATATTTGCATTTTTGAACTTCACTTTTTGTTGGTAAAGTTCGATTAACACTTACCGCACGTGGGCTTGGCTTTCAATTCTTATTTCCGTTATGTGGGATGCGGCATGGGGGTTTTCATCTAGTTGCGGGTCCGCATCACCCCCCCCCCGTTGGTATTTATCTGGCTCGTCACTAAATGCGTTTTTTTCCTTTGCCACCTCCTCATTCACTTCAATAATTTTTCATAACCCAAGTACTTTCGGTAATAACCCATTACCGTCATCTAGGGGACGTTTTGCTCCGACTAGCACGGACCGTGTCAGCTGGGCATTTCGGTGGTTCTCGCGGGCTGCTTCTGTTATCGGCTATCGCTTCTTCTTGGGCGTTGTGGCACCATCTCTTGTTGGTCACTGATCTCATTTTTCGAACTTTTTCATTTTTTTGCTCAATTTTAATTAAATTTCTCCAGCTGTTTCTCAAAATATTAGGGTCATTATGGTTGCAAACTTTTGCCCTATTTTTTTTCCAAAAAAATAGCAAATTCCAAAAAATAGCATTTTTTTCCAAAAAAATGGGGCAAAAGTTTGCAACTATAATGACCCTAATATTTTGAGAAACAGTTGGAGAAATTTAATTAAAACTGAGCAAAAAAATGAAAAAGTTCGAAAAATGAGATCAGTGACCAACAAGAGATGGCGCCACAACGCCCAAGAAGAAGCGATAGCCGATAACAGAAGCAGCTCGCGAGAACCACCGAAATGCCCAGCTGACACGGTCCGTGTTAGTCGGAGCAAAACGTCCCCTAGATGACAGTAATGGGTTATTACCGAAAGTACTCGGGTTATGAAAATTTTTTGAAGTAAATGAGGAGGCGGCAAAGGAAAAAACGCATTTAGTGACGAGCCAGATAAATACCAACGGGGGAAAAAAAATGAAGTGGACCCGCAACTAAATGAAAAACCCCCATGCCGCATCCACATAACGGAAATAAGAATTGAAAGCCAAGCCCACGTGCGGTAAGTGTTAATCGAACTTTACCAACAAAAAGTGAAGTTCAAAAATGCAATTGCATTAAGGCACGTTAAAAAATAACCTCCAATATCGGAAGTAAATTGAAGCTTTATAATATATACACTGAAATGCCAGAAAAACTGGTACAGACAAGCTTATGCAAAATACATAGCAATGTCACCTATGCGCGTACTCGGTTGCTTCCACCAGTGCGCATATAAAGCGACAGACATCCTTGCCAGCTGTCAAAGCTGTTTTCGACATGAGAATGACAAGTAATAACGTTTTAAGCGATTTTCAATGGGGTGTCATAGTTTGTGCTTGTGAGATAGGCCACAGTATTTCAGAGGTAGAAACGAAGTTAGGATTTTCACGGACAATCATTGCAAGGGTGTACCATGACTACAAGAATTCTGGCAAAACTTCCAAATTGCAATACCAGTGTGGCCGTAAAAAGACATTGGGTGAACGTGACCATCGTCGGCTGTCAAGAATCGTTTCACGCGATAGGCATGCAACACACTTGCAGATATCATCGGAATTCAATGCTGGAGCCTCAACAAGCATCAGTGTCCTGACTGTGCAATGTACCCTGCACGATATGGGCTTTGGGAGCTGACGGCCAACTCGAGTCCCCTTGATGGGTGCACGACACAGAGCTATGCGCCTCACTTGCGCACGGCAACACAGCCACTAGACACTTGATGACTGGAAACAAGTAACCTGGTCTGACGAGTCACGTTTCCAATTGTATCGAGCAGATGGAAGGATTCGTGTGTGGCACAAACCCCATGAAGCCATGGATCCTGCCTGTCAACAGGGAACTGTACCAGCTGGTGGTGGTGTGTGGGTGGGAGGGGGGGGGGTCCGTAATGGTATGGGGTGTGTTTAGCTGGACTTCACTGGGACCCCTGGTACGTCTACAAATGTCTGTGATGAGCCAATGCTATGTGCGCATCCTTTATGATGAGGTACACCCGTTCATGTCCTGCATTCATGCTGATGGGTTGGGCCTGTTCCAACAGGACAATGCACCTCCACACAAGGGCAGGGATGCCACATTATGGTTAGAGGAGCATTCGTCTGATTTTGGAGTGTTGCCATTCCCACCCAAGTCCCCAGATCTGAACGTGATAGAACACATTTGGGATGACATGCAACGCGCTTCTCGAACACAGGAATCCGAGACCTCGGAATACACCCGAATTGTGGAACGCTCTGCAGGAAGTATGGTGTGCATTGCCTAGCATATTTCCAGAAGCTAGTGGTGTCCATGCCCCATCGTATTTCTGCAGTTCTGCGCTCCCGTGGGGGACCTACCAAGTATTAGACTGGTGTACCAGTTTTTCTGGCACTTAAGTGTATACAGGGTGCATAGGAAAGTCCCTTTAGCCTGGAATAACTTGTGAACGGAGAGAGGTACAGTTATGCAAGTGAGATAACGGTATAGTAAAGCGACTATGCCCGATCGAATGCAACCAAAAGCAGCCCCCCTAGGGCCCTAGTGGCGAAATGCGGAAGTTAGCCATTTTCAAATCGATAACGAAAAGAGATAGAGCAAAATTTCCAATTACAAAGTTGTATAGCATTAATTAATTAGAGCAAAACAACATTTGTTTTACACAGATAAGATAAATTGTCGCCTAAATACCCTGAAATGCCCAAAATCGATGCGCGACCTTTTGTGTGAACGTTTGAAGGGAACAGGCATAGGTATGAGCAAATACACACAATTTATTCCATAAATGCGTACTTATGTCAATACAGTTTGATGACATCAGACAAAACAAAAAAAGGCAAACTGGCGCATAGTGATAAAAAGTTAATGTCGAGTATGTTCGAAGAGTTCGCCATTGCCCACGATACACATTTGTATTCGTGAAAGTAACTCTGCATGCACATTCTTCAGCATGGAAGGTGTCACACTATTGCAAGCATCTGTAACATGACGATGTAGATCCAGCAGACTTGTAAGGCACTGTTGCATACACCTGATTTGTTGAGTGAAGCTCGCCATTCTCACACAGCGTACGTAGACCTAAACTTCTGATCAGGGTACATTCTGCTACTGGTTTTTATATCATAGGTATGGTACATCGTCACAATCTGCATTTGCATATGGCTACATTTGCGAAATGTGAATATGCAGATTTGAATTGTCGCACATCAATTTCGGACATTTTAGGGTATTCAGGCCACAATTTATCTTATCCGTGTGAAACAAATGTCATTTTGTTCTAATTAATTGATGCTCTACAACCTTATAATTGGAAGTTTTGCTCCATCTCTTTTTGTTTTCGGTTTGCATGGTTAACTTCTGCATTCCGTTACTAGGGTGCTGCTATCGGTTGCATTCGATCGGTCGTAATCGTTTTACTATACCGTTATCTCACTTGCATAACTTTATTCCAGGCTAAAGGGACTTTCCCATGCACCCTGTATATATAATATATTATATATATATTGGGTTGGTACGAATGAAATGTCCGGCACAAACGAGCAGTGGAGACAGGTCCCCACCACAGCGGAATGGAACCACCCACAGGTGTTGCAGGTATTACGCCACAGAGTTACTATAAATAGCTAGCACGTGTAAAAAACATGATATATATATATATATGGACATTTTATTCGTACCAACCCAATATATATATCATCGTTATCATCATTGTCAACCATTATCAATCCACTGCTGGACGAAGGTCTCCCTAAGTTTCTTCCACAATGATCTGTCTTGTGCCAGTCTCTTCCATGTTACTCCACCATACTTTCGAATGTCATCCACCCACCTCCCATGTGGTGGTCTTCTGGGTCTTTTCCTGTCCCTTGGAATCCAATCTAAAATTTCTGCTGTCCATTGATGGTCAGTCCTTCTGGCAGTATGTCCAGCCCATTGCCATTTCAGGGATTTAACTCTGATCATGATGTCTTCCACTCTTGTCATTTTTAGGATCCACGAGTTCCTCTTCTTATCTCTCCTGGTTACACCAAGCATGCATCTCTCCATGCTTCTTTGAGTTGTCTTCAGCCTTTGTATGTCTCTTTTAATTAAGGTCCACGTCTCTGCACCATACGTAAGCACTGGAAGGATGCATTGATCAAACACTTTTCTTTTAAGACATAATGGCATATTGCTCTTGAAAATTATGCTGTTTCTTCCAAAAGCTCTCCAGGAAAGTTTTATACGCCGATTAATTTCTTCATCAATGTGACCCTCACTTGATACTATAAATAACTAGCACGTGTGTGAAGAACAAGGTTCAGGCGTGGTTTGTTTAGACGTAACGTGGCTTACAAAGAAAACATGCAGATGCCGGATTTGAGAGTCATCTTTCTGTATAAATTTAAACTGGGCCATTCCACAGGAAATTTTGCCTCTCAAAACGTTAAAGCATTTGGGGAGAATACAGCCAACAGACGAACCATTTGGCAATGGTTTGTAAATTTTCGAAGCGGGGATATGGACCTACAAAACGAAGCACCTGGTCTCCGACCTGTTGCTGTTTCTGACGACGTTCTGTTACGTGTGGTTGAAGCGGACCCCTGAAAAACATGTCGTGAAGATAGCAGCAGAGGTATGTGTTCACTACACTACAGCTGTTCAGCGTCTGGCTGCACTGGGTAAGGTAAAAATGCTGGACATGTTGCTGCTGCGTGAGTTGACAATTGCCAACAAGACTAGGCATGTGGAAGTCTGCACATCGCTTCTTGCCAGGAATAAACAGGAACCTCAACTGCTTTCGAATCATCACCTGCGACGAGAAATGGGTCCTTTATGATAATCAGAAATGATTTGCACAATGGTTACACAAGGCACAGCCTGTTGAACAGCATCCTAAGCCACCCCCTACACACTAAGAAGATGACGCTCCTTGTCTGGTGGTCCGCAGCCAGGATAATTCTTTTTTTTTTTTTTTTTTTTTTTTTTTTTGATTGGAGGTTTAACGACCACCGTGAGCAACTCAATGGGCTATAAGCAGTCGCCCGTCCCTAATTTAGGGCCACTGGTTCCAGGGAAGGGAGAGAGCCAGTGCCTAAAGACAAACACAACATCCATGCCTCACCGGGATTCGAACCCGGACCCCTTACGGACGAATGATCAGAGTCCAGTGCCTTAGACCACTGCGCCACCGGGGCGGCCCAGGATAATTCATCGGAGTTTCTTGGCAAAAGGCCAAACCATCACTGCAGAACGTTATTGTGCTGAGTTACAGCAGATGCACTGGAAATTGCTGCAGAAACAACCGGCTTTGGTCAACAGACATGGTGTTCTTCTGCTCCAGGACAACACTCACCCTCATGTCACACAACGGACGATGCTGGTGCTAAATGCCTTGGGCTATGAAGCACAGCCTCATCCTGCCTATTACCCGGATTTGTCTCCAACAGACTATCATCTTTAAGTTCATTAGCAGGAATTCATGGAAGTCCTGTAATTTTTTCTGTTCTTCACGTTTTTACTCAAGTTCGCTGAAAACCACGATATCCGCACTCCTTAACCTCTTATTCGTTCAGGTGGTATCGTATTGAGGGTGAATGGCTGATTTATTTAAAATATGAAATAAACAAAACATAACTTAGTTCTTAATAGAAGATGAATGATAGGGTTAAAATAATACCATTGTTATCTCATTGGTTTGCAGTCTCCTTTTGACTAGTTGCTCCCAGTATACATTCAAGCAACAACAAACTGCGTAGTCGAAGTTCCATAAAATGTACGTTCTCCGTAGGCAACAATGAAATATTTCTGATAGCTAATACCTCTAAAATCTTCTATCGAACACATAAAAACCCTGTTCTTAATAGAACTTGAAAGAAAATCAATCCAAAGAATAAATAAAATCCAAATAAAAAAACCACAATTCCAACCTCAAATTCGACTGATAACGATATACAAAACAGTCTTCATCGAAGGAATCCAGATCCCGAAATTTCCGACGCGCGTTTCAGCACACTCATTCGTGGCCATTTTCAAGGAGATCCCGTGTTGTACTGTTCCTTGCGTGTTAACTATTAACTAAGTCGACGGTGCTGCCATTTCCATCGTCTGCGTCATCATGCTCATCACGTAGAACATCACTGGCACCATCTAGTGTCATCCTGTATTTTAAACATTGTTTCCTTTGTCGACTAGATCTTCTTATTTGGATTATTCGTTTTTTTTCCTGTTTTATCATGTTCAACCATGTTGGTGACAATTCGATCGGGACATTTAAATTGCAATTATATGCCTTGGTTTTCTCTATTATGATGGCTTCTGCTGTCAGAATCTTTTTATGTGTGTTGTGAGAAGTAACTAGATTTATATTCTCCCAGTCAGGTATGGCTTGATTATTATAACAATATTGTATAAGTGAAGTTCGAATTTCGCCTTTATTCCAGTTATTTAAATGTTCACGCAATCTGATATCGATATTTCGCTTTGTGCTACCAATGTAAACAGTTTTGTTTTCTAGGTTCCTATTTATATTAATAATTGGTATGCTGTATACACCAGCTTTACGTAAGATAGAACATTTTTTGTTACTTGTTTGTAATAATCTGCTATTGTCAAGTACAGTATCTGCAATAAGTAACCCTGCTTTATGGCATTCCTTTTTTAAAGGAGTGGATATAGGTGGACAATATGGTAGCTTTCCACAAAATCTGTATGCACCAGTCGTATTCAGCCTCGGTTCATTTTGGTTATTCTGAATTTGTTTGTAAAGATTGTCTATCAATCTCTCCTCATAGCCGAAGTCACTAGCCAGAGTTTTAATCCATTTCAACTCTTTTTTGTCTTGCAGTATTATTAGATGAAAGTATAATTGCTCTTTTTAAGTAATATCTGAATGCTGCTGTTTTAAATTTCCATGGATGATTTGAGTTATTAGGTATAATATTTGGTACAAATGTTTTTCTATATACCTCGTAGTCTATTCTTGAATAATTATTGATAATATTAATGTCTAAAAATGGTATTTGTTTCTTTTTCAGTGGTAAGATTGATAGTGGTATATATGTTGCTGTATGTATTAACAAATTCTTCCAGATCCTCTTCAGTATGCTTCCAAAATATCAAGATATCGTCCACATATCGAACAAATAGTTCTGGATTTTTATTAGTAAATTTGTTGTCAATAAGTATCTTTTACTCGATGTCCTGGAGTATAACTTCAGCAAAAAGTCCAACAAAGGTGATCCCATAGGTGCTCCTGATATCTGTTTATAAATTATATTGTTGTATGTAAAAAAGTTGTTGTCATTAATTAGGTTTAATGCAGATATTAATTAGCTATTTGGGTAGTTGGTGTTTTGTTTGCTATCAACTTTTCTTATATTAACTTAATACATGATCAGTAGGGGTATTTGGGTAAAGTGAGACAATGTCAAGGCTCACCATCATTATTTCTCTAGGTCCCCGATAGGCCTCAATAGCTCTAACAACATCATTTGAATTTTTAATTGTGTGTGCGTGGTCTTCATAATATCTTTTAATAAAGTGAAATAATGCTCGTTCTAAATTAATGGACGGAGCAACTTTCTTTGAAACAATAGGTCGTATTGGGTGTCCGTCCTTCTGTACTTTTAGTTTTCCAAAAATACCTGGAATAGTGGCACCTACTGGTGGGTATGCTTTATTTTTAATTTCATCAGGTAAATTGCTGTGGTTCTTTAATTTAGCAATTTTTCTAATAATATTTTCAGTAGGATCTTGTTGAATGATTATTGTATCAAGCGTTTCAATTGCTGTCGTCATTTTTTCTCGTAAACTATCTTGATTAATCAAAATAATTTGTTTTGATTTATCAGCCATTAACAGAAAAAAATGACAGGACTTCCATGAATTCCTGCTAATGGAACTTAATGTTAATATGCCACGTAATAACGTTCATTAGTTAACGTGGAATTTAACGTCTTTTGAACTGATATTAATAAGACTATCATCTGTTTCGTCGCCTGGATCTGGGAAACAGTTCATGACAGACAACGAGGTTCAACATACAGTTTATGACTTCTTCGGGTTCCAGCACAAGACTTTTTTCGTTCCAGGATCATGGCCTTGCCGGACAGATGGTAATTATGTGTCAACACTGAGGGGGATTATTTTGCCTAGGTAAGTTGCCCTACTTTTCCATTCTCACCGTCTACATGTGCTAGTTTTTTGCTGGACATTTCATTCGCACCAACCCAATATACGTGTGTGTCCGTTTGTGTTTGTAGAATAAAAAAAAATAAAAAAAAATAAAAAAAAATCAAGACTTTTCTAAAGATTAAACAATATGAAACATAAGTGTCTTAACTTGCCCAAAAATCATAATAGAAACTGTGTTAATTCTTGAAGAAGCAACTGATGCAGCAATGTTGGAGTATAAAAATTCTTAGAAACAAAGAGACATTAATGGGAGAGTTTAACAGTTTAGAAGTTCACTGGAAAAAAAACTGTTTTTTCATGTAAATTCAGGGGGGACATTACTGCCAACATTTTACTTGGGTAGGGACATAAAATTCTGGGCCTCTGCTAATTAAGGTGGTCCTGAGCAGATGTGCTATAGTGATGTACAGTGCAGAGTTAGTGATGGTATTTTGAGGAAGTTTTCAGGAAGCAGTGTTGTGTAATTAAATCAACTACAACAATTTGGAAAATCTGCCACAGCAGTTATATTAGTATAAAACCAATAGGGCAATCGCCATGAAGTGAAACTTTGGGGGTAACTTAATTTTAATGCATCTGGCTAAATTACTTGATTTTATCTCCTTGATAATAAAGGCTGACTTTGTTTTTAAAGTTGAATAAATGATAAGCAATAAAAAAAACACCACTTTCACAAAAATCCACCGTTGTTAGATTCACTGCCTCTTTAATGGGGAAAAAAATTCTGTAACATCAGAAGAGATCAGGTCATTTGCATTTACTTGAATATGACATTGTGCTTTCATGCTCTTCAGAAAAATTAAACCAACATTTGAAGGAATCTGAATATTATATATTCTAGAAAAATGCCTGCATTATGAATCACTTAAAAAAAATAAAAGGTAAGTGCATTTTCTTTAAGGAAATTTTTTTCCTGATGTAGGTGTTAATGTCAAGAATAATAAGCGATGAAGAAAACAATAATTCATTTTTTATAAAGTATATTTTTCACTTGAAACCAAGTTTCACATGATATATGGCATTTGCATAAAACATACATTTGAAATTCATGAAAACAGTTTTATTTTACCTTTGTAATAAGATCAGAGTGACGAATAATCGAACGAATGAAAAATCTGTAATCAGTCACCTCTTGACCTCTAGCAACCTACATATCATGGAACAAAAGAAAATGGACTCTCTATTATAACAAGTGCATTCAATAAAATATGCAAATTATAAGAATCAACTACAGCATAAAATTTACCAATAATGAAATCTTAATGCACTAATAATAATTAATCAAAACACACAGAATGAAGTAGTACAAAAGCAGCTATTACAACATATAGGAATCAAACAGTTCCAAATCTCTAATTTGTTCAATTTAAAAGTTGTAGTTTCCAAACAATGAAGTTCTTTGTTTTCAGAAGCTTTTCTACCAAACATAAATGATGCACGTATTTCTCGACGTATTGAGATGAAAAATTATGTTTATAAATGTATTCTTCTTTAGTCAAAAATCCATTCAAATAATGGTTGAACTGTTGAAACTTTTTTGCTACAGCCCAACTGTGAAGTTGAACAGTTGAACAAAATAATGGTTCAACTGTTTAACTTCTAGCTATGACCCTGCTAACAACCAACTCAATACATACTTTTAGCATTTGAATTTACACAAAATATAAAATAACTATTATTTTAAGTTGAAATGCTGTCCAAATGGCAATGTGCAACAGAATAAATGGCAAAAACATCTCCTGACAACAAAATCATTTTAACATCCCCCCCCTTAACTAAAGAATTGAAACTTATGCAATTAATTTCTGCTTTGATAAATTTAAAAACTTACCTTTGCTTTTCCCAAATATAAATGCATTTTCTGGTTTGCAGTAGGTATTGCTTCCAGATCATAGTTTCTCAAACGATTAACCTCCAGCTGGAATGCCAATGCAGGCTCTAGGTGACGGTAAATGCGATCTTCTTCAAACTGAAATCAAACAGATTGGGAGGTATTAAAAAACAAAGCATTAAGTCACCATAATCTAAGAACTACATTTACTTGTGAATAGCCTGCAGTTTTCCCCTAAAATTTTCCTTCCAAAAAAAAAAAAAAATGTTCTTGTGCTACACACCAAAAATTGTCTGAGTGAATGGAAATTACAAAGTTGTGTTAGCCTTGTATTTTTTCTTTCCCACGATATTCAGTCATTAGGTGGTCCACGTATTCTGCTGCATTGTTCAGGGATGATTCACACTCCCTTACTACTGGGGAGGATGGAAATAAATGCATACTCAATCTTTGTCTGCGGGTGAAGTAAGTCAGTGTACACCTAACAAACAAAATGGGTGCAGGAATGTTTTACTGATGGAGAAATTTTATCATGAATTTATTTCAGTTATGAACGAGAGTAGCAAACCATATCCTATGCATCACATTCTTCAAATGAACTAAAAAAAATTGGTGATAGATAATTAAAAATTAAGGAATAGGTTACTTGACCAACATTACTCAGAAGCTAAAATTGAAGAATGAAAAGAGAAAAACTGGGAGCTAATTGTTTATATCTAATAGGATTTCTGGGTAGGTTTTTATAAAAATTAGGGAATAGGTTACTTGACCAACATTACTCAGAAGCTAAAATTGAAGAATGAAAAGAGAAAAAACTGGGAGCTAATTGTTTATATCTAATAGGATTTCTGGGTAGGTTTTTACAAGTTTTGACATTTCTGGTCTTTGGATGTTTGTCAAGGCCTGCTACCAAAGGAATTATCAATTAATGCACTAGAAATTGAATAACGAGTCATGCATAAGCTCTTTAGTAGCTTCACCAATTTAAAGAGAGGATAATGTTTTTTTGAAAGCAGCAAACACTCTGGAGAATTACATCAGTGGAAATGAGAAATTCAAAAGCATAACATAATGCAAAAACAAAGGAACCTATAATGGCTGATATTGGAATTTCTCAATTTGTATTCAAGAGTTGTTAACTGAAGATTAGGGGTACATGGCATGTTTCATTTAAGCTCAATTTCCTGGCTGCTGGCAGGGAAGCAAAAAATAAAAATAAATAAATAAATAAAATGTTCATCTGCAAGTTTTAATCTGTCTTCAATATGCACTAACTAATAAAAATACTTAAGTGTACCAGAAGGAGTGGTAAATGCCACCCTGTGATTTTTCAGTTATTTTATAAAAATCTTAGAATGAAAAGGTTTCATAATGTGAAAAGCTATTAAACAAACTGGAAAAATAATGAAAATTAATACACCCACACAAAATTAAAAAATACATTTCCCCCAACTAATCCATGAAACACACTGTCTAAGTATGATACTAATGAAAAAACTCAAAGTGTTACTAAGTAAAAAATCACCTTTATTTACAGATTAAAAACACACCAAGGAGTTAAAAATAATGCTCACAAGATCTTTCAAGCCTTCCAAAGCCCCATCTTCAGATCAAGTACATAAATGATTACAAACATGAACATTGTTCGTGATCATTTTGTGCACTCGACCTGAAGATGGGGCTTTGGAAGAATTGAAAGTTCTTGTCATAATTTTAACTCTTTAGTGTGTTTTTAATCTGTAAATAAAGGCGATTTTTATTTAGTAACACTGAGTTTTTTTCATAAGTATCGTCCTTAGACAGCGTGTTTCATGGATTAGTATTACTCAGCACAAATATTTTATCGTCATATATTTCCCCCATCGGTATCATATATTAACATACCCTCAGAAAATAAATCACACAAGACAGCACTAATGCAAAATTTAAACTTAAATAAATATTATTATTAAATAGACATAATCAATATTAAAACAAACAAATAAAACAATTTCAATTTGAATTGTCATATAATGTGAGGTTGGAAGAGATGAAGTTCAGAGAAGAGTGCATGCCCATAATTAGATACATGAAATAAAGCAAAATGAAGGTAAGTAATATTTTTACTTTTTTTTTTTTTTTTTTTTTTTTATGATTGCTTATGCCTATAACATTTTGTAATTTAAACTGTGAAAAAAAAAAATTCAAAAACTGAGTTTGAAATGTGCTTCTGAGAAAGTGGGACAGGTGGTGAAACGCAAGTGTTTGTGTCAAAGGACCCTACTTTGAAGTATCTTATCTTTCATAGTACAGATTCAGTTTCCATTAATTATATTTAACTCATAACACTGAAACTTTTGGAATTATGACACAAAAAGCTGCCGATAATGTTAAAATTACTGAGCAAATAAATATGACAAAGCACAGAATCTATGTGTAAAAATTTTATTTCATATACTTACATTATCTCTTGCTCTGTATGTGAAGTACTTAGGGAATTGTTGCTACAATAAATAGGAGAAAAAATATACGTCATTAGAAAAAGAAAGAAAGAAAAACAATAACAATAAAATTCTTCATAAAAAGTTTTACACAGAACTACAGATACTAAGGATTAAACTGCAGTTTTTTCTGCCAGGATTAATTAACACTATTAGCACAAGATACTAAATATAAAAGATGATAGTTGTTTCTCATAAGCTAATCCCCAGTGGTGATCTATGTGAAAAAGGTTTATACAAAAACATGTGAAATCTTTTTACATAGCAACTAATTAAATGATAGAGCTGAGTTTGGGCTCAATTTTCAGAGCCCAAGCACATCCGAGCCCGTGGTATATCAGCCCGAGCTCAAATTTTATATTGAAAGATAGAGCCCGGGCCCGAACAAGCCTGTAAACTGGCTAACCTGTTCAAAAATTAATAAAAAAAACATCTCCTGTTCCACACTTCCACTCTCTCCTTCTCCTGCAATTAACCAATGTATTTCTCAAATGGGGAGTGGTTGAAAGGGACCTCTATCTATATTTACAGTGTAACTGTAAAAAAATTTTTTACTGTTAGTTTCCACCTGAAGTGCATCGGGCGGACATTCAAAAGGATTGGAAGGTGCTGCAATTATATGTAGCTCAAATAATATTATAGCGCTATAATGTGCTGAAATATGTACGTTGCTAAATAGAATTAGCAGGGAGCTACTGTGTGGAGATAGGGGGTAAATTATTGTCAGCATGCTATCAACGATCCAATATCTATAGTTCTTGAAACAGCCTTTTCTTATCTGCAGAAACACAATAATGTGCGGCCTAAGGCATTTTCTACCTAAGCACAGAATATATCGCCATCTCGAAAGCCAGCTCTCCTACCAGAACCATTTGCCGAAGAATTCCCTTTACCAACTATAAAGTGTCTCATTTGCTAAATCATAGAAGAAAAAAATCCCTCGCTCTAAGAGCCCAAACCGTAGTAAATATTCTACAGCCTGAGCCTGATTTGGGCCCAGGCTCTGCATTGGGCTTGGGCTTAGCCTGTCTCAGCTCTGTTAAATGAATCATGTCCTAATAACAAAGCATTTGACATCCTAGTTCCCCATATAATATGCAACAATCTGTAGAAAATGCAACTGTTTTATAAATCTTGCTTCAAACTTTTCCTTTTTAATTCTAACTGCACTTTAAATTCACTGTTGGTCCTCAGCCTTTAAAATGACAAAAAAATTCTACCAAAATTTTAACAACATTGCTTCTTTATTTGTCAATCTAGTGCATTAGCTCAATATTTCCAAAGTCTAGCAGTTAAATAACAAAGAAAAGTGTTTAGGTTTTCTAATTCAAAAAATCCTATACTATTTAGTTATATTTAAAGTAGGAAATAATAAATGAAACTTTATGGTAGTTGCTACCTTTATCAGCAGTGGACTGAATATAAAATGTGTAAGGTAGTAAACACATGGTGATTTTAATGTTGCAAGATTTGAGAACATGTTTCCACATCGGGTGATTCAAATGTTAACATTAATAGAAATATACCCAAGATATTTCTATTAATGTAAAGGGTTATATGTTTAGGGCTTTTTCGATCAGGACAGCAAAACATTATTGATGTCTGATGATGACAGTGATTTGGATCAACATGTGTTTACCACTTCACACCATTTCTATTCATTTTGCAGCTGATGAACACAGCTGATGAAGTTCCATGTATTATTTCCTGCTTTACAACATAACTAATCAGCTTAGGATTTTGATGAACCTTTCTATTATCACCTTGTAAATGTGGATACCTGCCACTGCTTAAAATATGCAGGGTTGCCAACAGTGCATGATGAATTGAGGAGCAATCAAGGAAACTTTCAGGAGTTTTGAGGTTACCTCAAGAGCAGGTTTACGAGGGGAAATGGCATATCTTTCCAATTTTGTTTTACTATAGTTAACAGTTTTCTGAATTACTACCTAAAAACCTAATTTTCCTAGTACATTTTTGAACACTGATTTTCTTCATACAGAGGATGGAAATTCTTTAGTGAGAATCATGTTGCAGAGGAGATGGGATTCCTCCAAGAGAATCTAACAGGAATTCCCTATGTACTGTAACTTCTAGATATGCCCTTGGGTAGAATTCTCTGTTGAATGACATATAGGCGATAGTGACACAAACACACGTCGTAATTGTTAAGTGGTCTAAACCCATATTTACGAAGTTCAAGCAGCATTGTTGACTAAAAATAGAAGTTACTGGAGATTTTACTGTGAAGGAATGCTATGAAGGACTACAACAACCTTGCGAAGCATCTGGTTTACCATATGTTACCGTACCAAGGTGGGTGGCAGTATTCATAAAAGGACAGATAAATGTGGCTTGGGCTTCTGAGCATGGATGTTCCCAGGTGAGTGGAATTCAAGTGCTTGTTTTGTTTGCATTGTTGGAGAATGACCGGTGGTGGACAATTTGTGAACTTGCCCACAACAGTAACCTTTCGCATACAACTGTGCAGCACATTTTGAAAAACTGGCTAAACATGTAAAAAATCGCATCACATTGGGTGCCTCATGCTCTAAGTGTTGAGAAATGGCAATATTATGAAGCAGCTCAAACCCATTTGGAACAGTACGAGTGTGAATGGTACAACATTTCTACAGTATATCCTTACGTTGGATGAAACATGGGCACAATGTTACGAACCAGAACTGAAATGCCAATAAATAGGGGCATTCTAGCTTGCCGCCCCAAACGAAGGTCCGACAGAACCCCAGTAATCTTAAGGTAATGATCATAGCCATCTATGACTGGGATGGTGTCGTACTAACACATGCAGTACCTCCAGAACAGATGGTAAATGCAACGTATTATGCACCTTTCCTCGAACATAACCTCTGTCCAGCTCTCCAGATGAAGCGGCATCATTTGCTGGGACATAATGCCCTAATTTTGCATGACAATGCTAGCTGCGATGTTGCTGGTGGGTTGACGACTTCGTCGCGTCACATGATGAAGTATTCTTCATGGCTGGAATCTGTCAGCTGCCCTACCAATGGCGGAAGATGATAGTAATGACGGCACATATTTTGGTTCATAAAGGTATTAATGTTTTCTTTCAAATTACATGTTGCGTTGTCTTAAAATGCTTAAAAATTTATTTGTACACCTAATAGTAAATTGTTTGTTATGACTTAATTCCACTTAGAACGTACTAGACTGCGGTCCGATGTGGTTGTTCGTGAGTGACGAGAATAAATGCAATGTGTTGTATGTAAATAGATGTATATTCTCGGATCACTCTTTTATTTCACACCTACAAAGATCTTGACATGCCAAAGATGCATAGCATAAATTATCTACAATGAGTACCAGGGTATTCCCTCGATTTTTTTTTTAAAGATCCTTATCCTTTTACAGAGCTCCACTGAAAGAAAGAAAGAAAGAAAGACAGACAGACAGAAAGACACACACACACACCACTAAACTGTTCTCTGATATTCAGAGGTTAGCTACTCAAACAAAGACAATCTGCCAACACAAATGTTTAACTGATAGAACTAGAATTTACCTACTGTTTCCATACGAAACATCTCCATTTACAGTGGTCTCAAAGGCACAGCTCAAGCTTCACAGACATCCATCACATGATGCACACAAGACCTTTTGTACTCCAATCTTTTTCTCATGCAAACATTCCTGATCTGGTCCTCTCATGATTTCTTCGGCCTTGCCCAACCTTTCTTCCTGCCACTTGGGCTGAAAAAAATCTCTTAATAAGCATCTCATCACTCATTCTTTAAACACCACACCACCTAAGAATATTAGTCTTCATCTAACCAACAACATTTTGCCTCACATTACATGGCTGCAACACATCTTCATTCCTCATATGATTAGAGTGTGTCTCACCCTGTAGGTAATGCATCTCTCCAACACACAAAGGACTCCTATGTCTCTGCAGTACCAAAGTTTCACTGCCATACATTGTGTAGGAACAATTACTCTTTTGTATACAGCCATTTGGGACTTTCTTGAAAACCCATCATTCCTGTGAAATTCTCCTAAAGCCGGACTTCTATGAGCTATGACTTTCAAAGAAGAATTCACTCGCCTACTAATTTTGCTATCTAATTTGTTCTCTCAAACATGCGTTCTAAATATACAAACTCGTTCACTTGGTTAATCTCTGTGCCATTTAGACTTATCTTGCATTCAGTACTAATGATTCCTCACTCAAAAACCATAAACTTTGTTTTTTCCCTTATTCCTCACTCAAAAACCATAAACTTTGTTTTTTCCCTTATTCCTCACTCAAAAACCATAACTTTGGTTTTTCCCTTATTTATACTCAGTTTGAATTTCATAAAAACTTCATATATCCAGGACAACATACTCAGCAACTCACTTCTGCTCTCTGCCAACAGGACTGTGTCATCTCAGCATACAGCAATCTGCACACACATATATATTACCAAGATATAAACCAGTATTTATAAAGTTAAGCAGCAATCTTATTTTTATTAAGATCACAAATTTTAATTTCAGGCATTGCTTGTTCGTTTGCCCAACAATTACTTTATTAATTTTAAAAATATATTTTTTTCTAGGCACAGAAATAACATTAACTCTTGCCAATTTTTCTGGAAACATGAAAACAGTACAAGCTTGAGTAGTTACCTAACTGTACCACCATAATTAGATTTAATTTCATGAGGCTTCCTCCCAAACAACTCTTCAAAGTAGTGAGTCTTTCACCCTGATCACAGGCACATTCAATTCTTAAATCACAAGTACCTTAGAAATTCTTCTGAAGAGTTAGCCACATGAATACAATTAATTATGACATTTCTAATGTTAAAAAAAAAAAAAGCACAGACATGGTGTCATATGTAAACATACTTTATGTACCAAAGACAAGAAAGAGTGCATTTGAAAACTTCTGTATTGAACTGATTATGAATAAAGCTAGCCCATATATTAACATATTTTAAATTACCTAGGAAACCGAAAAAGGTGAACTAAAAAATCTAAATTTGTACAATCAGAAAATTAAAAAAAAAAAAAATTAAAAATGCATAGGAAGTTGTGGCTATGGCAACAGCAATTGGGCACAAAAATAACTTTTCAGGTGGCACTTATACAAGTATAGAAATATTTCCATACGGAAATATTATGTGACGACTTCTAATGGAACACAGTGCAGCTGAAACACAGATACCATGTGATTTATGTTGATTGTGGATAGAGTTAACTAATGTCAAAAAGACTTTTTGTGATAAAGCTTGTAAAAGTTGAAGTACCACTGCATTAAAACCTTATGTATACAAAAACGTAGTCATAATTATGGTTGTTGCATGCGAAAAGAATCTTTCAAATTGGACTTTAGTAGTGGAGATATCAAAATGACAAATACACATTCATATTACCTCATAGAAACCACACTGATATCATCCAGCAGTACAACTGTGTATTGTAAACAGGAGATATAAGTTTTGCACTTAATCTCAGCCTTCAAATTAAAAAAAAAAAAAAAAAATTCACACCCACCCACACACAGAGCAAGTCAGTCTGACATTTAGAAGATTAGAAGAGTAAATTTCATTTCAAACATAAAAATATTTATGCCACCTAATGGGAAAATAGTGCATCACAAAAACTGAAAGTGCACAAATCATTATTAGCACTTTTTGAGGCAACAAAACTTTTCAGATATGATTTATAGGTGTGGAAATCTCTCTCTACATACTGTTACTAAAGTGATGCTATAAAAAAAGTATGCACTTTTTTTTTATTAAATGTGTACTAAAAAGACAGTTCAAGGAATAGGTATAACTTTTAGATAGATACATTCTATTTCACTGTGTACACATATTTTAAAATATTTAATTATGTATTTGGTAAAAGATGTTTAATGAGTTAAAATCATTTAATTACACAAAATCACTAAATGCTCTTTATATTAAAATATGTGCAATAACAATGGAAAAAAATATATTTCCCTTAAGGTGGTTCCACCTATAATCTCTACCTTATGTTTCCAATGGTAAAACTTCTTTACATATTTTCTTCACAATTAATGTATTCCCACGGATGAAAATTTGCACATCGATAAAACTAACTTTAAGTTATAGCATGGGATACTTAATACTTGCTAAAACATAACCTTAATTATATTAGAAATCAACCATTTTTCTTTGAGTAATGTTAAGACATGTTAATAGATGGCGCGGTCTGTACACTGATGACTTCAGTACACCAAAAAATTTTGGATTGCTTAATTACGGTTATTTTTTAGCAAGTATTAAGTATACCATGCTATAACTTAAAGTTAATTTTATCGATGTGCAAATTTTCATCCTTGGGAATACATTAATTGCAAAGAAAATATGTAAAGAAGTTTTACCATTGGAAACATAAGGCAGAGATTTTAGGTGGAACCACCTTAAGTTAGAAAACAAAATGAAAATACTAACCTTATGGAGAACAATGAAAGTAATCCTTCTCATCAACTTCTCCCTGAAGACTTCTTTCTGTAAAAATAATTCACCAGATAGTTTCTTAAAATAAGAGGCAAAAGGGAAATGAAATAAAAGAAACTGGGGATAGTAATTCTTAAGCGAGAGCAGAACACAGTTCAAAATTTGAAAATGTTTCAAGAATAAAGATTTAATCTACACACACATCATCATTATCAACAACAATTATTCTCAATCCACTGCTGGATAATCTCCCCATGTCTCTTCCACAACTCTGTTTTGAGAAATTTCTCATGCCACTCCAGCATGTTTTCAAATTTTATTCATCCACCTTCCATGAGGTCTTTTGGTTCTTTTCCTGTCCCTTGGTATCCAATCTAGTGTTTCAGTTGTCCAATGCTGGTTAGTTCTTCCAGCAATATGCCCAGCCTTTTGCCACATGAGGGTCCTCACTTAGATCATTATGCCATTAATTCTTGTCAGTTTCCTCGATCCACGAGTTCCTTTTCCTATCTTTTCTGGTTACATCAAGCATGCATCTCCCCTATGTTTCTTCAGTCTGTATGTACACAGTCTGTATGTACACAGTCTGTATGTTTAGTAAAGGTCCATGTCTCTGATTCATAAGTAAGAAGGAGAGATGGAAAAAGGAACATTTTAGATCCTGCTGCAAGTTCAAGCCATATAAAATGAAAAGAATTCGGATATTGTTAATTCTGAACACAATCGTTTTTCCTGAACATACCTTACTGACATCAAAATCTGATACATAAACGGTAGTACTGCTTACCAAAATAAAGAACCAAAGGCCTATGTTTTTTCCTTACATCTGAGAGGCATTCTTTGTTACCATCCTTTAGTGTAAGTTTTTGATATCATGTGATCGTTTATGAAGTTTATGAACTCATTTGTTTGAAATCTTGATTGAATCACCTCTACAGGAGAACTTTTTCTTTGATTTACTGCTGTTGACCTCACAGTATTAGATTTGTCTGCTGTACTTGTGTTAATCATTTAGTGATGCTATTTATGTCTTTCCTTCAAAGCCAATTGAACAGAGCCAAATTCTCTGGGAAACTGATATATAATTGCACTCGGAAATTCCAGCTGGCATAAGAATTCTACACATACTGATTCTAAATCAAAGAATACAGCATTTCACAAAATCTTGGAATCTATGATATTCCAGATGATTAACAGCCTAATCAAGATACAATAATGAAGAAGAAAAAATTAATTATAATTTATTATGTATTTTACATTAAAGATTAATAAGATCTTCTGGCTGATCATTAGCCTTGTTCACAGTGGTAGCAAATATTCATGTGAAGGACACTGTTTTCGTAACTGTTGCCAGTAGAGATTTCCAAATAATCAGAATGTTGAAAGGTGCATCCAAATTACAAGAATTTTTACTTAAGAGAATTTCAATGCTTTTCCTGCAGTGTAAGAAAAATTTGTTTGAGAAAGGTGTAATCCTTTTGATGCTGGAAGATCTTACTAATCTTTAATGTAAAATACATAATAAATAAGTGTGAAAACTTTTCTCTTCATTATTGTATTCATCATATTATGTTAAATGCCCTTTCTGCCAAAGCCTAATCAGGATTATAGATATCTTCTACACATCAAAGTTATTGGGAACTCAAATAAATAAATTTAATTAAACTCAAGACGACTGGTTGATATAACTACATCTACTTGGTATTATTTTCCACACCCAAAAAGTAACTAAAGATCAGAAGAGCATTTCACTCTGACATACAAAGGAATAAAAATGCATGTTACTTACCTTTGCAGTCATGGTAAACAAAGTAAGCACATTGGTTTGTACTGGGATGTGCATATCTCTCAAAGATAATGGTTTTTTTTTCTTTTTTTTTTTTATTTGTTTTAGCAGCAAATTTGTGAAAGTATGCAACACTTTCAAAAAGGGAAAGAAAGAATAAAAAAAGGTTACATTTTACTTCAAAAAGGCCCTCATTCCAAAGCAATCATACTCACTATTTTTCCAGCATTGACCCTCAAAACTGCAACACAAACAATTACAGTATTTCTATTACTTATAAATGGCCATTTCCTTTTTTGGACTATTATAACCCTGTAAAATCTCATTCCTTCACAGGATGTGAAGAAAATAGAGGAACACACTTAAGCAAAAGTTATGTTTTACATGGAAGTTTCCATGTAAAATATAACTTTTATATGTAACTTAAGCATGTTCCTCTATTTTCTTCACATCCTTTATTTCAACTCACATTAGCAGTTCATATCGAGATCTATCACTAGTCCTGATATTGCTACTATTTCCTTTTACTTGCTATATTTCAATAATAATAGGAATATTCTAGAAACTTATTGCTTACCTATGCATTCCGCTTCTAGAGATGATTTACATTTCATACATGTTGTTAGGTCCTCGACGTCTTTGTCCTTTAGTCCGTAGTATATAACGCAACACTCGCTCATTACACACTCTTCCATTTGGGTAGAAACTGTAGATCTTAACCTTTGAACTTCAAAAATGCCAACTAATAACTGTTATTGATGCTCTAAATTTTTTACCCAGCCTTTGGGCATCTTCAGGAGCGTGGCGATGTCCCCACTGATGTTTATGGTTCTTTTTATCACCAATGGAGTGTGATACTTCGATGTTGCCATTCGTCAGAGGCTCAATCTTATATTACGCTTCTTGAAACCATGTTTCACTTTTTTTTTTTTTTTTTTACCTATTGCCGATGCTTTCTTTATCTTCTTTTTTCTTTTTCTTGTGCTACTCCCTCGTCTTTTTTGCCGGTTTTTTTGGTGTTCTGTTTCTTGCCTTATTAGATCTTTCCAGTGACTGGATAATACATTGGGATCATTATGGTTACATACCCTGATCTTATTTTTATAGATTAAGATTGACTCTTCCATTCTCATCTGTCTCTCTGATCGTTTATTTCTTTTTAGCATTTTTATCTCTTCAAATTTTGGGTAAGTTTGGTTGTCCATACAGAATTGTACTAAGGCTGTTTTGGCATCTTTTTTTTGCCAATTTGATATATGTTGTTTTAGCCTTTTTATTAATTTGTTTTTCGAACTTCCTATGTACAATATTGGAGGGATGTGAGCAATAGGAATTTCATAGGTTCCTGATTCCTCTAAGGTCTTGTCCCCTGTTGTTAATAAATCATACTCTTCATTGAGTTCACTAAGCTCCCTAATTGCAATCCATATTTTGCACATTGTTTGTTAATTTCTTTACTTATACCTTCAATGTAAGGGAATGCTCCAATATATTTTAATATTTTCTTCTCTTTTTTTTTTTTGACCTTGAGATTTGTTATCTTTCTGGCCATTATTTCCCCTAGCCATATGACTTTTAACCTCGTACATCCATTTTTTTACTAGCTTACCAGGGTAACTGTAATCAAGTGCAATTTTCATTATACACACCAATTCTTGATTCTTTAGCTTGTTATTTGATGCATGCGTATATGCTCTTCTAATCCAGTTTACTATACTATTTTGTTTATGTATGACATGATGGTGTGAAGAATATGGGATAAGTACTAGAATATAGGTATCCTTCCTAAAAACTGTGTAGTCAAAATTTCTTTTATTCTTCATAATCAGTACGTCTAAAAATGACAGTCTTCCATTTTCTTCAAATTCAATGGTCAATTCTATGGAGTTACAAATTTCTGAGAACCGTTTTGCCAGGCCTTGCAACTCAGTTTTGTTGAGTTTTGATATTATAATAATGTCATCGACATATCTAGCATATAGGAGGGGTTTCTCAGGTAATGTTTTAATTACTTTTCCTTCTATGTATGCCATTACAGGGTTCCCACTCAAATGTAGAAAAAAAATTCCCTGACTTTTCCAGGTTTTCCAGGTGGTCCTGAGAGTTTTTCCAGAGCGGCAAATCAAATCACACATTGCGACAAATTATTGCATTTCCTTACATTCTTGCGTTCCTTACGAAAGCATACATTTGTTAATTCTTTAAATAACTGTCCTTTATACAATTACCTGCTTTTTTTTTAATAACAATTAAATGCATGAGGCATATTATTTTTGGTACCATAATTCCATGATATTTTCTGAACATAAGTGGTATACTGCCTATGTAGAATTTGTTAATACATTTCCGTAGAAACAGATCATATGTAAGAAAAAATCTGTATGTTGAATAGTTTGTTTTCCTTTCTTCTATAGCACAGTGTAGATAAGCTTAATGACCGAATGGGCTCCTGCTCAGAGAAATGTCGAAAGAGAATCAACCAACAAAGGGCTTTGATCCATTGTTTAAGTGTTTCTCTTGTGATGTGTTTCTCCAAGTAAAAGTGTACCAGGCCATTGTGCCCAATTGTTCCATGTTACAAAATATGAAGCAAACTATCTGCAGAAATCGAATAGAACCGTAATGTCAACAGGCAATTTTTTAAATTCAGTTTTGATAATTTTTAGAGAATTAAGGAATAATGTAATGTATTGAAAGCAAGATTTATCAAATTCTAGACAGGCTGTAATTGCAAATAATTGCTTACCTGAAATTAATACTGATAATGTTATGTTCATCTCACATATGAGGGAGAATTAAAATGACACCACATAATGAATGTCCCGATTATACAGTCCATAAAGATAAACAGAAAATATGGAATATAAAGGATAAATAACTTCATTTTCCCAAATTACTTTATAGTTACAAAAATGAGTGTATTTAACATAAATTTTACATAATTTTTAACAAAATCATGTCTTATTTTTTTGTTTCAGGTTTAACGACCACCATGAGCAACTTGTTGGGCTATAAAACAGTCATCCGCCCATCCCCTAATTTAGGACCATTGGCTTCACGAAGAAGGAGAGCCAGTGCCGTAAGAGAAACACACCACCCATACCTCATCTGGGACTTGAATCCAGGCTCACTTGGACGAATAGTCAGAAGCCAGAGCTTAGACCACTGCACCACCGAGGTGGCAAACCATGTATTTACATGTTTTAAAGAATATTTGAACAAAGACTTAATTTAAATTCTACATATAATGAAATATTTCAATCGATTAGGTGAAATTATATAACTGATTTATCTGTATTTTAAGTGCACACAAGTATATAAATAACATTTTAAACGACTCACAACATTTAGAGTTCCAGTTAGGTTTAAAATGCAAGCTGGGAGAATTGTGACTGAAGAGAATAAATTGCCCTTAAATGATACAATGCTGAAGCTTTAAATCCTTTAAGTGCTTATTTTACATAAATATTAAACAACACAGAAACTTTTGCTGAAATTGAAGTCTAATGGGAATGATAAAATGGTGAGTGTCTGACAGAGTCTCTTAACATTTTGTTAGAGCGGTTCTATCAAATCGATCTACCAATTTGTATTTTCTATTGGAATTTACTTAGAATCTTTAAAGACAAAGCAAAGTAAAACAGTTATTAAAAAATAAAAAAAAGAAGAGAGAGAGAACAGAAATCGTGACAGCATTTCTGCGTCTGAGAAAAAACGTGTGCCAGTACCATCCCAACAATTTCTAGCAATCAGAGAAAATACTGCTGACATTTAAAAATCAAAAATTGTAATTATTTTAGCTAAAGTTAGTTCTTGCACTTGGCAATGAGAACATCGAATCTATGCTATTTCAGAGGGGCCAACCACTAGCAGAACACATCAGTAATCAATAGGGATTTTTCAGTAATGTTTCAGTAATCGAACACAAACTTTCACTAATGTAACACCCCATTTTTTTCAAAGTTAAGGACAATATTATAGTATTACTGTGTAACCTGTAATACTTGTATGAGGTGCCTATCGGTAATCACCATACAAAGCCTCATCGCTAATGCGTGGAATGGGTATTTCATGAGAAATTAATGCGTGGAATGTGTAATAACTTTATATGTTTACACTATCCTCACAAAAAAATATTAAATTAAATTATCAATATTGTACTTACCTCATGTCATTGCTGACATAAAAACTCCCCTTGTTGCTTGTTTTGCAGTGGTATATTCTTTTTCAGAAAACTTTTTATAACACAGCTCACCTGAGGAAAATGCTTTACTTTTCTGTACAAGAAGGGCATTAATGTTTTGGTGCTCATTGTTGGGCAAAAGTATGTGAGGTTTTCCTTACTATACTAAATATTCTCTACGTAGAGGAATTGCTGTGAGGGATAGTCAATATTGCCAACATTAGTTTAGGCAATGCAGAATACTTGGGAAGGCCAGATGAATCCTTCATCTTAGATATTTCACTCCATGCCACATCTGCTCAAGGATATCCAGCTTCATCAATTTCAGAGTCTGGTAACATAGCATGAAAGAAGCGACCAGCATGATCACAGCTTGCTATAGGTAGGTTATGCTCCACAACGATTGCAGTAAACAGCAATTCAGCGTTTATCACGCTATTTTCATTCGTTTTTGCAAAAAAATTATCCAAAGGCTTTGATCGAGTCTTTAATTTTACACAATCCTGGTGTTTGTTTTGACTGGATATGCCTTCGGCAATCATCTCATCTCATCTTGTCCTACATGGGCTACTGATTACTCTCATATTAGAAGGCACGCAAGAAAACCTTTATTTCAGCATTTTCCATTTCCTTGCTCACGATTTGGGAGAAAGATTTGGATGTTTCTGGAGAAACCTCTTTGCATATTTATTTGTTTCAGAAACGATAATTCCAAGGATGAAATTGGTAAAAAACAAGTAAAAATATTCAATAGGTGCCACATCAGTTGCATGTTTGGGCCCCTGCATTTCATGACAATCAAAAGGATGCTGAGGTTGTTCATAACTTCCCTCTATTACATCCTCCCATTCACTTTCAGAACTTTCATGATCTGAAGATTCACTATGAAGATCTTCACCTTCTGAAGAAGATATGGTGTGCGTGGCACTGTGGCTAGTTTTCTGGCTTGATGTTGCTTAGCCAATATCACTGTCAGATGATTCAAAATCATCACCATCACTTGGCAAACTTTCACTCTCACTACAAGCCATTTCAAATAACCTTAGAATAAAATTTCACGCAGTAGGAAAACGCACGTCTGCTAGTCTGAGGAACAAGCTGTTAATAAAGTCATCCTCTGCTAACACGAGTTTGGAAAAAGAGGGGATTCGTAATTCACGGAGTTTTGCGATTGTGTCTGTTTGTTTGGGAAACAGAAATGAATAATGCGAAGAGCTTCTAGTACTAAAACACCGCACTTCGTTCTTCCGCGCGGCGAAAGTCCGCAAGAAATATAAACATCCGTCATCGCGGGACCACGCGTTGCGGCAGGTTGATCGTTATTGCACTTCGAACGAGGCTCGAAAAAGTGATTTCCGACAGTACGACGTCTTATAATAACACCAACAATGCCAAGTGAACAGCACTGCCTCAACTGCAGTAGGAAAAGTTTTGGCTAAAGTAACCTTTCTCCTGTCACACGGAGAAATTGCGTGGGAACCGATAGCAAGCGCAAACTCTTTTACGATGACACTTACGGCATATTACCCGTAATTTTCGTCGTATTATCCGCAGACCGCGAAATTCACATAAAAAAAATCCTTCGTATAATCCGCAGACTGTGACATTAAGGGAAAAAAATCACCGTATAATCCGCACATCATAGATGTTGAATCAGAAGTGGAATTTCCGACAGAAAAGTCGGTCACATAAACACATCGCTCTTTCCACGTTCCAGAAACACATAGCAACCGAAAAATTGTTTTCAGCTGCCGCCGCCGAATTGAATCACGGATATCTCGATATCTAACCGAGCGCGTTAGCTTTACACCACGGTGGCCAACAATCCACGGTGCTATGTGCATCTTACGGATTTATGATGTCAGCTTCTGACATCATAAATCCGTAAGATGGGCTCAGCTACTGAGACGTCTCCATCTGGTGGGTATTAACGGCACTGGCTATATATATTATAACAGTTAATTCCAAAGGGCGAGATCCAAGGTGAAAATCCTCCAAATACGTGGCGTCAGTAAATAAATAAATACGTCGCTCTTTCCACGTTCCAGAAACACATAATGAGTCCGAAGAAGAGAAAAAAAAAAACTATTTTATTAAATGAAGAAATTCATTTTTTAAAGGTTACTGTTTTATATTTTTATCTCCGAACAGATAAAGGGTGTGGCATCCATAGATCACGCCGATGTAGCTCCAGAGTATTGCATTACACTGCCAATGACGAAAGGCTGATACAGAACAAGTCGTGGAAATACCGTATGTACTTGCGTATAAGCCGAAAGTTTTTGGAGGAATTCCTGCTTTCAGAGTTGAGAGATCGTCTTATACGTGGGCCAATAAAAAACTTCCGTGAATTCTCCCGCGGAATTTACCAACGGATTTGTTTACGTTTTAGATCGCGACACAGAGGCTTTCCGTATGTTGCTGCACGATTGTGTTCTGACCTCAAAACTATCGCACAGTGACATGATCATATCCTAAATTCTGTCCACCACTTCAAGTTTAAATTCGGCAGTGTAACTGAAACGTTTCCTTTTCAGAGACATCATGTTTAGCAATGAAGGAAAACAGCGGCAGCGACGTTCGCCAAAACAACGAAAGCAAACTAGATACAAGGTCGCGCACATGAAATCCGAAAAGGAGAAACGCATAGGTTCGTGCAGCAAGTGCTGTGCGTACTTCTTTGGCTTTTTGCCAAAAAACAGAGCCGACACGACAGTCAGAGCTCTTCTCAACAATATCAAAATGACCCCTGCCGTCCCTCCCCACAACTATCCCTATCTTTCGTTACGACATTCCTTCCCCTCCTCCCCGCTCCGTACAAACTCCTGAACTGAGGAAAATTCTTCCGAGGGAGTTCCTTTTCCAATTATTATACCCTTTCCTGAACAATCACGCTGCAGATTTTTTTAAATCGGAAGGTCTTATATATATATTTTTTTTTATTTTTTTTTAAATCGGCGTGTTAACCGCCGCATCGGTGTATAATCCGCAAAACCTATAATTTTAACTTTTTAGCAGATAATCCGCGGATTATACGACGAAAATTACGGTACCATTCTTCCGATAATATCGCTGTTTGACGATATGATTAATGGACATTCCATTTCAAAACGATATGATTGATAAATGATATGATCATTGAGACACCGAAATCCGCAGTCTGATTCGGAAAATTGCGGATCAAAATCGAAGGCCGACAAATCGGCAGCGTCGCACTAAAAGGGTTTAACAAAAAAGGATACAAAATTGAGATTCTCCAAAACACACTGAATTTCGTAATTCTTCCAACCTGTCCGTAATTCCGTAATCTGACAGTCGAAACCGTAATAATTACGGACAATTCGTAATAGTTGGCACCTCTGCTATTTGCTTCTAAATAACGCAGCATAGGATATTTAGACATTATGCTGTTAAATTTCATAACCAATAAGCTGGCACACAGAGATCCTAATGCCATAACGGCAAAAAAAAATTAAACCCAGGGATAAAGAAAAATAATGGAAGCAACAAGTGGGGAAAACTAACAGTTAATACGGAATACCATTTTGCCTGAGAGGCTACACTTCATATTAGTACTTCCAAAATCCGGAAGTCTTAAAATTGATTGGCTACGTTTGTGACGCAAACATTAGTACTGAACTTTTCTACGCAGGTCACAGTTCATTTCCACGCTACGTCAAATTACTTGTACAGGAAACAATTAGTGGAAGTTTTGTGTGCATGTGTGCTCATAAAATCCTCCTAACACTTTTTTGTCAACATAATTTATCATCCTGCGGCGAGTGGCATGTTTATACTTAACAATATCTTTACGAAGGGCAATACATTTGTGCGATGTTGATCAGGCAAAGTGCGAGAAAGGTCTGGAGCCCACTCAGGTCATTTGCAGTAACTCCCCACAAATAACGTCATCCAAAACGGAGACAGAGGCTTTAGCGCCTGCACTGACAAACCTGAAACCAATAGAGCACGCACGGCAAAGATTTTCATCAGTAGTAACTAGGTAGATTTTTTTTTTTTTTTTCGGCAATGTGAGGGTAAAGATGTGAAATGAATAATTTATGCAAATCTTGTGAGGTGCAGCAACGCAAGAAGAAGAATTTACGATTACAAGAAAATTTCTACCCCGTCTAACTTTTGTTCTCGCAATTTTTTTTTTTTTTTTTCCCTATGTATAAGCTGAAACCTTGGGAAAAATTACGAGAGAATGATGAATTTTATATTTCTTATTCTAAATAACGGAGATCTTTGCGTTTTTACGGAAAACGGTTCTACTATGCACAAAAATTCAAAAAATAATATCTTCTAATCTATCAGTAACAAAAAAAGTTGAAACTTTCAGGTTTTTTTTTTTATAACTTGGAGGCAAGCTACCTGTAAAAAAAAAAAAAAAAATCGTACGAATCGGAGATGTGTTGGTGGAAAATTATTTCAATATCTGACGATTTTGCGTGGAATGACCCAGATGTGAAAATCTATGGTTCCGGACGTCGGACTACCCTATTTTTCGCAACCAGCCAGCTCTTGCAGTAATTGGAATATCGTCTTAAAATAGCTATAAATAAATTTCTTCATGCATTATGAAATAGAAATATGACAGAATAAAAAAAAATCTCTTTCCGGCCGTAAAACCGGAAGACAACGAATCTAGAAAACGGCCGTGAAATCTGGGAAATATGGTAGGTATGCAATAGTACCAGCCAGCTTCATTGCATG
Source organism: Macrothele yani (assembly GCA_039090855.1). NCBI lineage: Eukaryota > Metazoa > Arthropoda > Arachnida > Araneae > Macrothelidae > Macrothele > Macrothele yani. The sequence continues at coordinate 157,451,084 of CM077011.1, forward strand.
GTATTTTTCATATATTTTTTGTCAAAATACTCGTAAGTGCTATGAAAAAAATAAATCTTTTCCCCTCTTTGAAGAATCTTCCCTATTTCCTATTTCATAATATTTTTTCCCTGTTCTAACATTTGAAGGTACATACTTTTCCAACTATACCAATTCTGCTACAGAATTACGAAAGCGAAGCTTTAGTTCGTAAGTGATACGAACCTTTTTCAAAATAAATTAAGTGCCCTCAATTTGCAACATTCATCCACGCTGCTGTTGAAGGGGAAGGAGGGGGATTTATTAGGATGACCAACATCCGGCAAAATAAATGTTTTTGTACGGTTTGATAAAAGACAAGTAGAACATGCAAAACTGGGGGGGGGGGGGGGGGGGGGAAAGCTCAACTTCAAAGTTTCCAATGAATTTCAGGCGAAATTTAAAATGGAACGTTATTTTCATATATCTTGCCCACTGTAAAAATTTCAGTCGGTTATTTAAAAAATTGAGGAAATAGCTTCTTCATAATTTTTTCCCAGTCTACGCAGAGAACCAGGGGCACCTACTCAGGAACAAATGACTGCCTCTCTTCGCGAACGTCAGCAGATAAGAGCCTGCGAAATGGGTGCGTGATTAATGGCTTTCTTTCACGCTTTGTGACGTGTATGTTTGTTCGGTTGTAGTTTAGATCATCTGGAGACGGGGAAACCGCAAAGAGACGCACTCCCCTGCACAGCTGCACGTTAATCGGTGGGTGGGTTGCGGAGTTGCCTCGAAGGATAAAACAACTCGGAATTATTTTAAAACTTAGCAATACAGAAATATATTTTACAAAAGTCTGAAACAAAATATTTTTCTGGCAAAATAAAAATTCCCTGCCTTTATAGTTCCCTGATAAAAAAATTCCTGATTTTTACGGAAAAACACAATTTTCCCTGAGTTTTCCCTGATTTTTGGAACAATTTTCAAATTCCCTGCGAATTCCCGGTTTTCCAGGTTGCGTGGGAACCCTGCATTATCACTTCAGCATACAATGCTGATAATGGTGACCCCATTGGGCCTCCTTGCTTTTGTTTATAGATACATCCTTCAAATTGGAAGATGTTATCCTTGATGAAAAACAAGATATACTTTAATTCTGTTGGAAAATGTTATCCTTGATGAAACACAAGATATTCAGAATTAAAGTATACCTTGTGTTTCACCAAGGGTAACAACATCTTCCAATTTGAAGGATGTATCTATAAACAACAACAAGGAGGCCCAATGGGGTCACCATTATCATCATTGTATGCTGAAGTGATAATGGCATACATAGAAGGAAAAGTAATTAAAACATTACCTGAGAAACCCCTCCTATATGCTAGATATGTCTATGACATTATTATAATATCAAAACTCAACAAAACTGAGTTACAAGGCCTGGCAAAACAGTTCTCAGAAATTTGTAACTCCATAGAATTGACCATTGAATTTGAAGAAAATAGATGACTCATTTTTAGACATACTGATTATGAAGAATAAAAGAAATTTTGACTACACAGTTTTTAGGAAGGATATCTATATTCCAGTACTTATCCCATATTCTTCACACCATCATGTCATACATAAAAAAAAATAGTATAGTAAATTGGATTAGAAGAGCATATACACATGCATCAAATAACAAGCTAAAGAATCAAGAACTGGTTTGTGTCATGAAAATTGCACTTGATTACAGCCCAGGTAAGCTAGTAAAAAAATGGATGTACGAGATTAAAAGACATGTGGCTAGGGGAAATAATGGCCAGGAAGATAACAAATCTCGAGGTCAAAGAAAAGAGAAGAAAATATTAAAATATATTGGAGCATTCCCATATATTGAAGGTATAAAGAAATTAACAAACAATGTGCAAATAATGGATTGCAATTGGGGAGCTCAGTGAACTCAATGAAGAGTATGATTATTAATAACAAAACAGGGAACAAGATCTTAGAGGAATCAGGAACCTATGAAATTCCTATTGCTCACATCCCTCCAATATCATACATAGGAAGTACAAAAAACAAATTAATAAAAAGGCTAAAACAACATATATCAAATTGGCAAAAAAAAGAAGCCAAAACAGCCTTAGTACAATTCTGTATGGACAACCAAACTTACCCAAAATTTGAAGAGATAAAAATGCTAAAAAGAAATAAACGATCAGAGAGACAGATGAGAATGGAGGAATCAATTTTAATCTATAAAAAATAAGACGAGGGTATGTAACCATAATGACCCCAATATATTTTCCAAAAAGTGAAACATAGATGGCGCCGTGGTTTCAATAAGCCTATATAAGATTGAGTCTCTGACGAATGGCAACATCGAAGTATCACACTCCATTGGTGATAAAAGAACCACGAACATTGGTGAGGACATCGGCACGCTCCTGAAGATACCCAAAGGCTGGGCAAAAAATTTAGAGCATCAATAACAGTTATTAGTTGGCGTTTTTGAAGTCCAAAGGTTAAGATCTACAGTTTCTACCCGAATGGAAGAGTGTTTAATGAGTGAGTGTTGCATTACATACTATGGACTAAAGGACAAAGACATCAACGAGGACCTAACAATGTGTATGAAATGTAAATCATCTTTAGAAGCAAAATGCATAGGTAAGCAATAAGTTTCTAGAATATTCCTTTATTTCAGTTATGCCTTAATCTTCAATTTCCTCATTCCTTTACTTTAACATGATTTTAAACAGTCTGTAAGAGACAAATGAACAGGTATGCTTTGAAGATAAGATCTTTAGTTAACTATAGTTTCAACAGATAGAGCTCCATATTCATTCAGAAGAATTTTTTCCAGACTCTTGGATAAACTTTCTCTTCTTTAACTTTAGAATGGGGGCTTCTTTGAGGCATGCAAATAGTTCTTTGCTTTATAAACTTCACCTGTCTTTGTGTCAAGCTTATTAGTTAATATTGAGATAAATTAGGTTTCTCTCCTGATCAGGGTTTTCCTCTTCCAACAGTTAAAGGTGGAAGTTTCTCTGGTAGTTAATCATCAGACATTACTTACGGGGTGAATATAGCTGACAGGAAGGCATGTATGTGATAAATTTTGAAATATCCAACATGTATGTTCTTTAAGTGTCCGGGACTAGTTTACGAAACTTTTACTAATTTTCTATGTAAGACTGTCTGCTATACACCGATGAGTCATAACATTACGACCACCTACCTAATAAGCTGTAGGACCCCTTTTAGTCTGCAAAACAGCGGCCACTCAGTGAAGCATCGATTCAATGAGGTGGCAATGGGCATCCTAGGGTATCTGGTACCATAATGTCAACAGCAGGTCCTCCAGTTCCCGTACATTTAGGGGTGGTGGTGATTTAGCGCGAACCTGATTTTCCAAGTCGAACTACAAATGTTCAATTGGGTTCATGTCAGGTGAATTCGGAGACCAGGGCATTAACAGAAAGTCACCAGCATGTTCCTCGAAACACTCCTTGACACTTCTGGCAGTGTGGCATGGCATGTTATCCTGGTGGAAATGGCCATATCACCAGCAGGGAACACAGTTGCCATGAATGGGTTAACATGGTCCGTAACAATGTTTAGATACCAGACAGCTGTCAGGGATTGTGCTATTGGGATAATGGGGCCAAAAGTGTTCCAAAAAACATCGCCCACAGCATAACACCGCCGCCACCTACCTGTTTCTGCCCAATAGTGCATCCAGGTGCCATAGCCTCTGTTGGTAATCGGCATATCCGTGCTTGGCTGTCTATGTGAGGCACCAGAAATCTTGATTCATCAGACCAGACCACTTCTTCCAATCATCCACAGTCCAATCTCAATGACCTTAGGCCTATTTCGTGCATTGTTGGCGTGCCGTGCAGTGAGTATGGGGACCCGGCCGAGTCTTCGGATACGCAGGCCCATGCGCAGAAGGCTGCGATGAACTGTGTGCAGCGACACATTGCCCCGATCACCACTGTTGTAGCTGCGGGTGATTTGTCACACTGTGGCCCTGTGGTCACTGTGAACCATGCGTGACAGTCTCTGCTACCCTCTGGCATCAATGAGCTGCGGACGACACACTGCTGGATGACAGTTCATTGTTTGGCCATCTGTTTCACCCCTTTTGATACGTACTCACTACAGCGGCACGGTAACAATCCACAAGCCGCGCTGTTTCCGATGCGCTGTGCCATCACAATTTGTCCTTTATCAAACTCCGATAAATCTGCTGCTTTCCCCATTCTGACTCTGAACACTATTAACCGAAAGCAGGTCCCCAGGTTGTATATGTACTGCTCTGTGAACTTCGCCTGCCCCACCGTTCGGTCTCCAGGAGTGCTCATTTCTTTAGGCTGGGGATGGTCATAATGTAATGGCTCATCGATGTATAGCAGAAAACCAAATTTGCTGACAAAGCTGTGAGGTTTTGTTTTGAGTGAATAGTGTTCCAATGGTTTATTACCATTGTTTTAAAGTCCCTCAGGTCTTTTCTTGAAATTTCATATCGTCATTTTTTTTTTTTTTCTTCGGTTTTAAATTTAGAGATCAGTTTATTGGAATAAGAATTAATTCAAATAGAGCTGAATAAAAGTTCAGTTAAAATAAGGTTTTCTCAAATCTTTCTGTCTGCAAAAGAGTTTTAGTTTATCATTTAATGATCTGGTCTTACAGTTGCAACTTCTAGCAGGTTTGGAAGTGTCATTTTCTTAGTCTGATTTTTTTTTTTTCAGGTTTCTTTGGAACCCTGCATCAGTGCATCAGAAAATTGGTTTTACAGGATAGAAGTTCAGAGGTCAGTTTATTGGAATAAGAATTAATTCAAATAGAGCTGAATAAAAGTATAAATATATATATATACATCAAAAATGTATTGTTGAGAATATTATGAAGTTGAATAATATTGTTATGACTTGGATTTTCATAAATGTACAACTTCTTATAAATGGAAAACTAAAGGAACTACTTACATGTGCAGAACAGAAATCATGTAAGCGTTTACTGTACTGAACATCATCTTCAGGATTTGTCATCAGAATACCAACACTTAAGATATTCATGGATTCTGTTTGCTATAAAGAAAGTAATACATCAATATATATCATCCAAAAAAAAAAAAATATTGAAGTTACGCTGAATGTTAGTTAATTCAAAAAAGTGAGCAAGTCATGATTTGTGGTATCTCACAAAAGAAATTCAAGAAAAAAATTAACAAGCAAGTTACTTGACATAATACTGACATTATTTAATTATTTCATTGTCAGAAGTAACAAACTTTCCTTTACAAAATGCAAAGATGAACAATTATAAGGATGATTTACTCCAAAATCTTACAAAATTAAAAGCATTAGACAAAAATAACAGACTAACCGAAAGCCTATTAGAATGTCTACAACAAAACTAATCTAAACCTGACAGACATGTGATATTTCTAGGTTAAAGATTAAGGTATTTTTTATTAATCCTTAAATAATATTTATACACTTTAAAAACTGTTAAACTCTTAAAACAATTTTAGATGAAACCTTTAAATTTCATTGCTACCAGTGCTATCTTTTTCTAGAGAAAAAGATGCTGGAACTATTAAATGTAAGTTGCTGTAAAAGAAGGAAGGGTGAGTTAATAAAAAGCAAATCAATGTCTTCAACATTGTTCTTTACACCTTATAACTGTTGCATGGTACAAAATGCAAAAACATACTTTACAGATTTATATTATAATAATTAACTGTATTAAAAAAACTAGCATTCTGTAAGAGTTTTATAATACATAGCAAATATGTTAAAAATTAAAATCTCTGTCAAGTTTACCCACAAATGAGTGCCAAATTTGTGCTAAGGATTACATTGCACTGAGGAACAGAAGGAAACTGCCTTTTGATCACAAAATTTTAATATACATTTTGATCCCAAACTGCAGATTGAAATCCTGAAGGCTGAACAAAATTTGAACTGCATTTTAGGAACAAAGTTGAGTCCAAATTTTGTTCAACTCTTGAGATATTTATACCATTCTCATTCACTCCTTGCTTTTCACTCAAAGGAGCCATGATTGGACATATTTTGTAGGACCAAACTGTGTTACTTGAGGTCCAACAATTTTTTATGAATAATAATGAGATTATTGCTGCGATTGAACAAGAAGACCAAGTTTGGGTGTTCATCAAATTTGTCTAAGAAAATTCCCTTTCACATTTGCTCAAAGATACAATGATTTGCAAAGTTCACTTCAGCTGCAAATGTTGCATAGGTTTTTTTTTCCCCCTTGAAGTCGTAGGTATTCTGTAAAATCATGAATCATGTCTCTTTTATTGAGTTGAAATTTGTAAGATAATTTCCTCATTTCTTGTTCAAGATGTAGTTAATTTTCCTTTATATATACTATATTACTGAACAAAGGCTGCACAGCAATACATTATGTACAGGAAAGAAACTTTTCTGTGCACAATTTGTGAAAAATGAAATGTAAGGAGTTAAATCCTACCATCTACCTCCCTTACATTTATGATTGTTATTGCATTTTAATTATTCCAAACTCAAAACCAAGATTTTGTGTTTAAAAAAATGCCAGAATGCAGTACCAGTATGTTTTGCCAGAAAAAAAGTCATGGCTATAAAAAATATTATATATTAGCACTGTTATTAATGCATGTGTGCAATTATTGTTGCATAGTCATAAAATAACTCAAATAGCTATGAATACAACCCATGAAAAAAATACAGATTGATTCAAAATTGGGAAGGCGGCTCAAAAATGCTGGATTTTATCACCACATCTCTACAATTTGTAAGAAGTCAGAGCACAGCCACTTGAACATGTTGATGGTAAAGTCAAACCCAAAACAGATGGAAAATAAACAGCCTCAGATAGACTGATAGCATAACTTTAAATTTCTGTTTCAAAGGAAATGATGATTCATTTATTTTATCTTATTTACAAGTTCCTCTTTAAGTATATTATGCAACTTACACAAAGTTCTTCTTTAAGGAGGCTATTTACAAGGAAAGAAATATCATTACTTATAGATCTAAGTTGTGGAATGATAAAGATCTCTCCATTTTTGCAAAAGCCAAAAATACTGATTCACTAATTTTCCTAGTACCTATTTATGCTTGCTAAAATGGAGCTTTATGATGCTGCTGCAGAATGCTACAGATTTCTTCACTAGAGCAGAAAACTGAGAAAAACTCATAAATCCAGCACTTTTTTTTTCTCTCAGGGCATCAAGAAAAGAAAGCTTGTGTATTTTGAATATATTAAAATGCAAAGTCCTCTTTGTTTTTGTTAAAAATGATGCTGTAAGAAAACCTTAGGAGAAAAAATATAGTGTAATATTGAACAAAACCACTGAAGTTTGAGGAATTTTATCATGGCCACAATAGCCCTTCAGGGAATCTATATGACAGAATGTATTTAAAGAACTTTCTGTAGGTGATTTTGTTTTATTTCACAAACCTTTACTGCATATACCTGCTGAAATTCCTTTGGGTTTAAAATACTAGTTTCAGCTCATTTTGGGCCACTTTTAATTACATCACTCTGAATGCATGGTTGCATATTAAATATCTTCACCCTCTCTTGTTTAGAAACTCAACTTGCTGAAAAACACATTAACAGTTTTTTACAATTTTACAGTCAGGGTAGAAACTTTTTTGTCTGACATTTAGAGGTTAGCTCTTCAAAGAAAAGCTCATCTGCCAGATTAAGGTTGAAAACTGATTTACTAACTGTTGATGTATCAACATCTCCATTTACAGCGATCATAGCACACAGTTTAAGCTTCACTGACATTCATCACATGTCTTACACAAGATCTTTTGTACTTCATATAGATTATCTTTTTTCCATGCAGACATTCCATTCCATTCCTCAATCTGGTCTTCCCATGATTTCCTTGGCCTTCCTCTACCTTCCTTTTCTGCCATGTGGGTGAATAAATTCTGTTTGTAAGCATCTTGGAACTCATTATTTCAACATGGCCAAACTACTTTTGAATATTTATCTACACCTTACTAACAACATTCTGCTTCACATTACACATCTGAAACACATATCTGTTCTTTGAATCTTGAAAATATTAAAAGTGCATTAGAGTAGGAGACCAGACCACAGCTGATGGTTCCAGTTGGTCATTCTAACTATAAGGTTCTGGGAAAAAAAAAAAAAAAAAAACATCCAGTGAGATGGAGTCTTTCAGCTAATGTGACACAGAACTATTGATACCTCAATAATATTTATATCAAAGTCTAATTTTGCATCAGCTTCTCAGATTCATAACGATCCTTGTTGCAGTCATGTGTCTCATTGTTTCCCAATTCCCCCGTTGAGGCAAACCTATATTTTTTTTAATATATTTTAATTCTTAAATTTTATTTTTCAGTCATTCATGCTAATAAATGATAGTGAAAAACTTATTTCTATGTCATGGTAATAAAACTTCTCACAAAAGCTTACTGCTTTTATCTGAAACTCCTCAACTTTAGGAACATTTTTTTTTTACAAGTTCCTTTTTTTCTGTTTTTTTAATCTTTTGTCTTACATATGCACTTGTACTTTAGTTGATGCTGTAATAACAGATTATTATTATTATTATTATTCACACTAAACAATCAACTTTTTCTCTACTACTTGCAGCATCTGGTTGTGAGTAGTAGAGAAAAAGTTGATTGATTTAAAAAAGATTTATGTAAGAGTTCATTAAATTTTAAAAGACTTATGTGTCTTAAAATTCTATTTTATTCCTTCCACTGAATAAAAAATATACTGGCATAAAAAATAGAAAAGGGTCAAAATCTAGAAAAATGAAATGAATACACAGCAAACCATAGTCCGGAGGAAGAAAATTAAATGTTAACAGAGAAGTTTTGCAGTCCATGAAACGATTAGAAATATTTTTGCACTCATAAAAATAAAATTCATGCTTTTCTTTTACAGAGAACAAACACATAACAAGCACATGAAAACTAAAAAAAATAATGTAACAGTACAAATATGAAAAGATTAAGAAGCTGTATAAAAATATGAAAAGAGTAGAAGAGTAAGAAGCTGTATAATGAGTTATTAAATAATATTGTTATATATACATAATCATCATGAACATACACTATCTGATCAAAAGCATCTGTACACTTGCCAATCTACAAACTCCCAGTAACAGGAAAGGAATTGATATTGAATTAGTACACCCTTTGCTGCTATCACAGCCTTCACTTTGCTGGAAAGCCTGTCCATTAGATTTTGGTACATTACTGCAGGAATTGCCTTCCATTCTGGCACAAAAGCTTTTAGTCAAGGCAGTTACTGTGGTTCAGCATAACTTGCAGTTGGCTTTCCAATTCCCCAAAGGTATTCCATAGGGGTTGAGATGAGGACTCTGTGTAGGCCAGTCAAGATCTTCCACAACCATCTCATCAAACCAATCCTGCATGGACCTTGCCTTGTGGACATCCTCATTGTTCTGTTGGTAAAGAAAAGGACCTTCACCAAACTGTTGCCATAATCATATTATTTGCATCTTCATTGGCAATAATCACCAAAAAAGTGCACTATTTACGTGCAAGTCATTGATGCCATAATGTTGGGAGCAAAAAATTGTCAAGCATGTCATTACGAGCAGCAGCATTAAGATTCCCGGGCACTGGAACTAGGGAGCTCAGCCCAAATAACAAAAAACAGCCCCAGGGCAAGAAGCCTCCTCCACCAAACTTCACAGTTGGTACAACATGGTCAGGCAGGAAGCATTCACCTGGACTCCTCCGTACCAAGACTCACCTGTTGAACTGCCAGATAGCGAATCATGAGAATGTGCTTCGACTGCTTCGCAGTCCACTGGCGCTGGGCTTTGCATCCCATCTGACCGATGCTTGGCATTGATTTTGCCGATGTTAGGCTTGCCTGCTGCTGCTCGACCATTTCCTTTAGCTCTCAAGGAACCATTATGCTGCTGGCACTGTTTTCAGACGCATTTTGAAACTCGGTGGTGAGTGCTGCAACCAAGGACAAGCAATTTTGTCACACCATCTGCTTTAGCACTCAGCAGCTCCACTCTGTCATTTCACATTGCCTATCAGATCATGATTGTGTTACTGTTGCCCCTAGGCCTTTCCACTTCACAATAGCATCACTTACAGTTGAGCAGAGCAGCTGCTACAGGGCACAAATTTCCCCAAAACTGCCTTGCTGCTGAGATAGTATCCTATGACTGTGCCATATTGAAAGTTAATGGGATCTGCTGTACATTATGTTCTACTGTTCATGCTTGTCTATAATGTTTGCCAAGCCACATGCATACTTTTATATCCGTATGGGCCATAGCAGTGACATATATGGGCAAATTCATGTGATGTATATGGGCTACTCAAAAAAAGTCTCCAGATCCTTTTGATCATATACTGTATGTGAAATTTAATGCTAGAATTTAGAGAAATGATGGAAGCTGCCACTGAAATGTAGGGGATAGGGCAATGTAGGCAGACTAACATATGGTTCAACACTGCAATACTCAGAAAGGAAAAAACAATTACACATGTTGAATCTACACAAAATCGTATTCATTTAGTATATGGCATCATAGTTAAAAAATAGAAATATAAAGGTGAACACATACCGGTTTTCACTGCTTTGGCTGAAAATTATGAACTTAAACAACCACTGTAACAAGGTGAAAACAAGATTTTTTCAGCAAATTGGAGAGGAAACAAGAGGTTGGAAAAACTGACATAAAAAAGTAAACAACTGAATTTATATTTTGAGAGCATTTTCTATTTTATAATTTCTGCAGTTTGGTCACTTACATTTTTTTCAAAAGAACATTGTAAAATCCCTTGGTCATGATGTTCTTGCTATGTAAGTTGTACAGATAGAGTTCAAATAATTAATGCTTCAGCCAATTAATGAAGACAGTTTTATTCTATCCAAGAAACGGGTTGGGTACTACTGAGATTTAGCAGAGTGTTATAGGTACCACCAGCAAAAATAATGATGCACAGTTTGGTTAAAATTCATAATGTCAAATGAAACTTCCTATTAAGATATTTTATACCATTTATGGAATATTATGTAATGCCTGTAATTTTAATTTTGATATTCTAAATTACTGAAAATACAAATCATAATTTCAATATACTAAATTATTGAAAAAGTTATATGGAATTCACTCACACTTGGAGTTTCAGGATCAGAAAAAGAGCCTGCACGATCACTTGCATTGCTGTCAACACTCATGTTTCTGGGACACACATATATTGAAGCACCGAAACAGTTCACTAAGTCTTCAAAATTACTAAATGAAAAAATAAGATGTGAATACATCAGAAGAAATTGCACAAACTGGAATGCATATGCAATACTAAATTTTCCTGCTTTATCAGGCACTTTTACAGTTTTACAGAAAAAAACAATATACTAGCATACTTAAATCTGGAGTTACCATTACAAAACTTACCTTTCCAATATGGCAACGAAACAAATCGTAGTCACACTGATGAAGGCCATAGTAATGGCTGAAATATATTTGCCTTAAAACTTTTTTATACGTAACTTAGCGTGTTCTCAACTGCCATCTACTTAACTTACTAGCATACTAGCAAAAATGGATAAATAATGATGCATAACTTTTAACATTTTGCCCATCATAATAATTACTTTTTAATCAACAATATTATTTATAGTGCTAATGTGAATAAGTGCAATTTTTCTGCTGTTACTAGTTTTTTTTTTTTAGTTAGATATTACAAAAGTTTAAAAAATTCAGGGAGAAGCATTTGCATACATTCCACATAAATGAAGTCATTAACAAATTAATAATAATTATAATAATAAGTGTTAGCCATGTGTAATCTTCAATTATGCAAAAATTCTACCTGTAGCAACTAAAAATTATGTCTCCACATCCATAAATAGCACAAACAGTACATAAAAATAAATAGGATGGGCTGAAAAGTAATGCAGAGGGCTGATTTAAAGTTTAAATTAAATAAATAGAAAAAACTCAGTCAAAAAAAAAAAAATTTAAACCGTAAATTCAACGTTCATCCGTATTTACCATTTGAAAAGTTTCGCATATTACACTGTTAATCTCAAAACATGTTAAATCTTCTGATTAACTTCACAGTCCTTTTTCAATGAAGTCATTATTCTATTAATAATCTAAAGCAACTTATGGGAATTTACTAGGAAATTTTTTCATTTATAGCAAATTTTCGGAGAAAACTCTTCTCCTTCTTCAGGCTCTCTTGTTGTTGTCACTTTTTGCTTGTCACTATCATGGTTACGGTTTACCTTGACGGTTACGGTTAACCTTGACGGTTTAGGTTATTTTTCAACAAATCTTGCCAGTTATTCTGTTTTGTGAATATCTTTCCTTATTTCACTAAGTTTTCAGTTCCTTTCAATATACTTTCAATGCTTACGTGTTGGGCACCTGAAATTAAATCACAGTAATCCCAAAATGTTTACCATAGAGCGGGCACTTAAATATTGGGAAAATATCTAAATTCAGAGGACTGACATCTGAAGTGTGTGGGTGGAAGGGGGGAAGCTTAAACAATCGATATTTTCTCAAAGGATAAACAACTTCAAATGCTACATATGATCTTATATCCTCATGCTTCAAATGAGAATGCCACAAGCATGCTGGTCAGAGACTTCTGGTAAAACATGTTGCTGTTTTACCAGAAGTCAGCACACACTCAATTTATTGCAATCATTACCTCCCTACTGTACATCACGATTTATCACATCAACTATACTTCCTGTGAGGCATTGTGGATGTCTAGGCATTTCTTACTTCGCAAAGGTTTCAATTTTCATGTATGCATGATAGTCACAGCATAATATCTGACCTGAGACACTGTTAATCACCATTTTAGGACATAATTACATGCCAAGAAACTTGAGCATCAAAATAATATATGATATTCTGTACCAAAGTAAGTTGTTCAGCAGAAGCAATATGAATACCTTTTGAAATGACATTGAAGTTTTATCATTTCTGTAATATTTAACAATAAAGAAGCTGAGTGACTTTGAAATAACAGGGTTCCTACTCAAAAGTAATAAAAAATTCCCTGACTTTTCCAGGTGGTTTTTAAAGTTTTCCAGAGTGGCATGTTGCAAAGAATTGTTACATTTCATTCAATTCCATTCATTTTTCTCACCAAAGAACACACTTGTAAATTCTTTAAGTAATTTGTCTTTATAAAATTACCTGCTTTTCATTAATAACAACTAACTGTGCACATTATTTTCTGTACCAAAGTTCCGTGAACTTTTGTGAATACTACCCACACGGAATTTGTAAATACATTTCCATAGAAACAGGTCATGTGTAAGAAAAAATCTGTCAGTTGAATAGTTTCAGTTTTTCTATAACACAATGCAGCTAAGCTTAATGATGGAATGGCTCTGCTCAAAGAAACATGTTTCAAAAGAACCAACAGACAAAGGACTTTGATCCATCATTTGGTTGGTTCTCTTGTGAAGTGTTTCTTTAAGCAGGAGCCACTGTACCTAATTGTTCCATGTTATAACAACTGCTTGCAGAAATTGAACAAAAGCTTAATAACTGGCAATTTTAAAAATTCAATTTTGCGTCTTTTTTTAGAGAATAAAGGAAATACTTAATATAACTGAAATTAAGATCTACCAAATTCTAGGCAGGCAGTAATTGCAAGCAAAAGTTTGAAATCTTGAAAAAATAAGTTTTTTTTTTTTTTTTTTTTTGGCAAAATAAAGTATCCATTGATTTTTACAAAAAAAAAAAAAAAAAAAAAAGGTAATTTTCCCTGAGTTTTCCTTGATTTTTGGAACCATTTTCAAATTCCCTGAGAATTCCAGGTTTACCCTGTTTTCCAGGTTGAGTGGGAACCCTGAATAACTTTAGAAGGAAAGACAGACAGCTAAATATCTAATGTTGAACTCTTCATTTTCTCCTTTTTAAAAAAGAAAGTGCATGCTACATATACATAGTCTTATCAGAATAATATGACCACCTACCTAATAATTAGAATAACCACCCTTGGCTCGGACGACAGCAGCGAGATGGTGTGGCATGTGGAGGCAATGAGACCCTGAAAGGTTGCCTGATGCACACGTGCCCATTAGGACTGCAGCAGAGCACGGAGGTCCCGGAGATGATGTGGTTGTGGGTCGGAACGTCAAACTTGTTGATCCAAATAGTCCCACAAATGCTCTATGGGATTGAGGTCGGGCAATTTCGCCACCAAGGGAGCACGGTGACATTGCTGTTGCGTTCTTGGAACCAGTCACGCACTCCCTTAGCAACGTGGCATGGCACATTGTTCTGTTGGTAGACACCATCACCACCAGGGTAAATGTCCAACATTAAGGGATGCATGTGGTCAGCGAGGATGGACAGGTAGCCATTGGCATTCAGGGACCCCCCCAATCCAGTGGTCCCGGGTCATACCAGGAAAGCATTCCCCAGACATGCGCACTGCCACCACCGGCCTATACTGTACTGACAAGCGTGTCCGGGTGTTGGTTCTCTTGTGTCCGGCGCCATATCCGCCACTGCCAGTCACTTCTGTGGAGTAGAAACCTCGATTCGTTGGAGAAGGCAACCCTTTTCCACTCTTCCACTGTCAGTAGTCCCATGTGAACTGCAGGTGCCTTGATGCAGCATCGACTCCAGAGACCCATGCGCAACAGGGTTCGCTCTACTGTTATCAGGGACCCATACCTGGATGCCTCAGGGTTCATTTACATGGTCAACTGCTGCACTGTTGCACGATGATTGCCCTTTACCAGTCGACATTCTCATCTGGGGTCGATGGCATTTGGGGCTCCACAGTTATGACATCACGAGGTACTCAGTGTGCCAGAGGTCCATTCTTGGTACACCCTTAGTACAGCACCTCGCGAACAGCCCACAAAGTCTGCTGTTTCTGAGATGCTTCCACTATTGGCGCAGTAGCCGATAACTGTTCTTTTTTTAACGTCCATCAAATCACTACCTTTGCCCATTGTGCTCATGTGACACACTATGGCTGACTGACCTGCCCTGCCATGCCTGGTTAGGAGCACTGTGGTTTTGGGGATGGTCACATTATCCTGATACAACGTGTATGTGCCAAAAGGTTATGAAAAAACAGCGCTACCTCATAAAGCTATCAAAACTTGAAAAAGCTGCTAAAACCCCTGTTCGATGACAATCATCCATCATGGCTTGGCTATCCTCCCATACGTTTTGATCATCTCTGCTGCCACCCATTGCATATGGAGAAGCTCTGTTGTGAGGCATGCTAAATCAGAGGGGAGAAAAATGCAATTATAAATTTAAAAAACAACAACATTGAACTAGGATACTATTATTTTTTACATGCATGTTTTGATGAGAGGCCATTGTATACCAAATCCTATTTTTATCATAAATGTTGAAAGTACAGGTGAAAAGAGCAGCTTTGCCATACAACAATTTATATGCGCTACTCTTTCTTTTCCTTAAGGGAACGTGTAGTTTAACAAATCCCATGAACCTCAAAGGCTAGTGAACTACTAGTCTTAATGTTGATGCTCATGGAATTTGCTTAAATAACACCACACACACACACACACATGGAACATAAAAGATAAATAGAAAACAAAAGATATAAAATGACTGAGACATAGTACACATATAAAATAATCTACACAAAACTTCTGAATGAAAAGGCAGGGCTGCCACGATGGCACAGTGGTCAAGTGCTCGCTTATGACCATTTGTCCGAGAAGGGTCCGAGTTCGAATCCCGGTGAGGCATGGATGTTGTGTTTGTCTTATGGCACTGGCTCTCTCCCTTCCCTGGAACCAGTGGCCCTAAATTAGGGACATGCAACTGCTTATAGCCCACTGAGTTGCTCATGGTAGTGGTTAACCCTTAAAAAAAAAAAAGAAAAAAAATCCCGATTAATTCCAGAAACGTAAAGCAATTAAAAAAATTTCTACAAGCAATTGGGGGGGGGGGAGATGAAAATAGTGCAGAAGCCAATAAAGTGTTTGTGGTGCAGCAACACACTTATGCTGGCAAGCAATCTGATCACATTCAGTGCCTCAAGTGTTGGTAGTAGCAAGTGTTTTTAAATTCTGATTGCTTCAAACTTGTGAAGTTGTTAGAAATATGATCTGATAGAGAAATAAATGTATGGCATCATTCACTCCTAGTGAAATTCACAGATGACAGACTGAAATTTATGGGTTGGAATTAATGACCATTCAACATGTGGGAAAGGGAAGAAATGACTTGGAAAGAGGGATATGAAATATTCAAGATGAATAACACAGTGGAAGTTTGAACACACTAGCAACAAAAGCACACACAGAGAAACTTGAAAAACTGCTTTTGGAAAAATCACTGTAGAAATTCAAGAAAGAAAGCATCCAATTTAAATATGGCACTCGGGAAAATCACAATACTGTCCAACAAGTGTTGGAACACCAGAAAGTTTGCATTCACAGACAAAGTTTGGCATTTTGAAGTTTGTTTTTAAAATCTCTGTGTTTCTGAAGTTTGCTTTTAAAAGGAAGAGAGAGACTTATAATGACTGGTAATGAAATGTGGATAAATTCATGCTGCTGTCTCCATGTAAAAATCCAATAACTGCTGAAGAAAAAATTAATTACCCAGTAAGCAGGAAAACGTGAGACACCTGTATTCTGGGGTGTGCAAAGGCACATTCACATTGAATTAATGACATGAGGAACAAAGGTAAGTGCTAATGCATCCTGCAGCAATCTTCAAGGGCTAAAAGTGGCAATTTAGAGAGGCAGACCCAGGTTTCTTTTTTGTGATCTTCACATCAAATCAGGAAGCGTTGGAGTTATTTAACTGCAAAATTCTGGAACATCTTACCGACAGTCCTCCTTTAGTCCCATCTGATTTCAATATGTTTGGGCATCTTGAGTAACACTTGCATTGATGTTGTTCAATAATGGAAGAGCTACAGAATTTGTCCATTAATGATTACATGATCAAAAACTGGCATTTTCCAGGATGGAGTTTTTAATTTGATGTTGGAGATAGGACAAAAATGCATTAGTGTCCTTGGAGATTATTGTGGCAAAAGTAAGTATTGGGTTGTCGGAAAAGTAATGACGTATTTTGGCACCCGATGGTGGTTGGGTGGTTTTGAAAGTACTAGAGGCATGTGCAGCTCTGTTATCGCTATGGCATTTGACAGGTGCCAGTTCTAGCTGCAGTCTAAAAGGAATAGTGAGTGATTTGGTTGATTTGCAGAGATTTGACATCAAGTTGAAGATGGAAGACCAAACTGTGCATTTGCGCCATATTTTACTGTTTTACTTCCGTAAACAGAAGAATGCGCGTCAAGCTTGTGAAAAGTTGCATAAAGTGTATGGTGATAATGCTCTACAAGAATATCAGTACCAGCGGTGGTTCGCAAAATTCCGTGCTGGTGATTTTGACCTCAACGATGCTCCTCTGTCAGGGAGGCCAACCGAGGTCGATGACGACCAAATCAAGGCATTGATCAAGTCAAACCCACGTTACATGACACGAGAGATTGCAGAAACATTGCACATCCATCATTCAAGCATTCATGACCACCTGAAGAAGCTGGGATATGTAAGCAAGCTCAATGTGTGGGTTCCCCATGAACTCAAAGAAGCTCAATTGACGGCGCATATAAACATCTGCAATACGCTCATTAAACGTGAGGAAAACGATCCTTTTTTGAAGCGACTGATAACTGGTGACGAAAAGTGAATTGTGTACAACAATGTGCTGTGCAAACGGTCTTGGTCCTGACGTGCTGCTTCTCCTCAAACGACATCCAAAGCAGACATTCAACAGTGGGAAGGTTCTGGTCTCAGTGTGGTGGGATTTTATAGGTGCCGTGTTTTTGGAGCTTCTACCATGGAACCAAACAATCAATTTGAATGTGTACTGCCGGCAATTGGACAGTTTGAACGAATCCATCATCCAGAAATGTCCAGAGCTCGTTCATCGTAAAGGTTGTTCCATCACGACAACGGGAGACCACAAACAAGTTTGATCACCCGCCAAAAATTATTGGAGTTTGGGTGGGATGTGTTGCCACACCCAGCATACTCGCCTGACCTTGCGCCGTCAGACTTCCACTTTTTTCGCTCACTTCAACAGTCCTTGCATGGTATGACGTTCAATTCAGATGAGGCTGTAAATCAGCAATTTGTACAGTTTTTTGCCACGAAAGACAGGTCCTTCTATGAACAAGGCATTCTGCAGCTCACTGAAAGATGGCAAAAGGTTATCGAACAAAACGGGCATTATATCATTGATTGATTTTTGTTCTTTCTATCAATAAATGACCTTTGCAAAACATGGCTAAAATATGTCATGACTTTTACGGCAACCCAATATATTAAAACTTTCAAACATGCTTAAGTCACATAAAACATTTAAGGTAAGGAAGCTTTCAACTGATAACTTCAGTCTTCAGTGACAGATGGGTGATACAAAATGTTAAAGTGTAATAAAACTAATGTTTAACTCATATACATATTATAATGGAGTAACCCAAATCATATGCTGCTGCAAATAATAAGTATGCAATACACATGTAATGAATAACTGAAGCTTGTTGGAATAACATGCTTGTTATTAATAATCTAAAGCAACTTATGGGAATTTACTAGGAAATGTTTTCATTTAAACTAGGAAGCCATTTCTCAATATGAGCTTTATTCAAAAAATGCTTGTTATGTTAAGGAAACATTGAAAAACACAGAAACCTTTTGACATTGTCTTGGGTCCTGATAAGACCCAAGATGGGGTCAAAAGGCTTCTGTTTTTATTTTTTTTTTCTTAACATAACAATAACTCTTTAATGATAATGTCGAAGGGACCTCTCGGGCCAGGAGCACGCGCCTCACAGAGCAAACAACGTACGAAATACTTCGACAATATCAGGTAAAATACCTTAGATATTATGTATATAATAATCAAAAGCACGTTTATAAAATAAGACAACCCATAAGGTTGCCTCATGAATTGCAATTTTCGTAATAACAAGGATTTTATTAATTACCTTCATATGCTGCCAAGACAACCCTAATGTTTGATTGCCTCTTATACAAAAACTGATGGTTAAGCAAATATTTAGTTTCATATAGAATTAAAAAGAAAACAACAGAACTATTCATGAATTTTAGTACCTTTCATAAACATTCTATTAGAATGTTGTTGTTTTGTTTTTGTTGGTGCAGGAGTTTGGCAAGGTTGTGCAATGTCATCATGGCTGTTCAGTACATTTCTAGATGCATGCATGCATGATAACAGAATAGACAATACTGGTTTATGTCTTGATAATTCTTTTGTGTGCTGGTTGCTGTGTGCTGATGACTCATTCTTGTAGGCAGAGAGCAAAAATGAGTTGCACAGTGTGTTATCCTGGATGTACAAGTTTTGCATGAAATACAAACTGAGTGAAAAACCAAAGTTATGGCTTTTCACTGAGGAACTATCAGTATTGAATAAATGTACCAGTCTAAATGGCACAGTGATAGACCAGGGAAATGAAATTCTATATTTATAAAGCATGTTTTGAAAGAGAAGACAGATTACATGGTGAAATCAGTAGATGAGTGAATTCAGCTTTGAAAGTCATAACTGCTTTAGGCAGATTTCACAGCACTGATGGGTTCTCAAAAGGTCCCAAATGGCAGTGTATGAAAGTGTAATTGTTGCTATCCTGATATACAACAGTGAAACTTGAGTACTACAGAAGAGAAGTAGGAGTCACATGCATGCTGAGAGATATGCTAGTTATGTGGGGTTTGTGGCAAGACACATTTATATCATGTGATAAACAAACAAAGATGTGTTACAGATAAGTAATGTGAAGCAAAATCTTAGTAAGATGTAGACAAATATTCTGAGAATCTCGCAGAGCAGCTCAGTGATATGTATGCACAAAGAAATGCATTTGAATTACGTTTACGTGAACATCAGTGGAACTGAATATCTTTTCATCACACACACACATCATTTTAATCAATACATTTTACCAGCATTACAAACATAGAGGCATAAAAAGAACTTTCGTTGTGGGACTGAAGAATCAAGAAATTCTTACCGATTTGGATGAGAGGAAGGAAGAAGAAATTGGAACTGGGCAGCACACATCCCAGATATCAGAGTTAAATGCCGCAGGCATGTCAGTTCATATGAAATAAATGCTCGCCTGACATAGACCTGAAACCAAAGCAATATGTTTTTATTCATCAGTAATCATTTTATGGAAATAGAAAATTTTTACTGCAGTCATTGACTAAAATCACATTATGATATAGCTAACAGGATGTTGTAGCCTTTAATGTCAACCACAAAAAAGATCATCTGTTCACTCTATAGCAACGGTGTATCAAAGAGTTTAAGATTTACAATTCCAAATGTATATGCCAAGTCTATAAATGGATATTTATTCTAACTCTCAAAAGTACAAATGAATTTATGAGTCATCTAGATACTTCTAACTTTTCAATTATGTGACAGTTTGCCAAAAGACCTAAAAAGAAACACAAATGACTTTTTTTAATCATAGACACTTTTTTATGATCAAATGCTGGGCAGCAAATTATTAGTCAACTGCTCAGTGCTGCAAAAGATTCTATATACATGCTTTTACTATACACAAACCCAAGAGGTTTTTTTTTTAACTCTATTGCAAAACAGCAAAAATAAATCATTACAAAGAAAATTATTTTGCTTAATATTTTCAAATTTGTTCAATAATCTTAACTTAGTAAAACACATTTGCAGAAAAGTATAATTTTTAACCTTGTAAAAAATCAAAAACAAAAAAACATCGGAAATTGCTTTCAAGAAAGTTGGCTTCATTTCTAAATAGTAAGAACACGAAAGAAAAATAAGATATTTTGCCAAGTATTTCATCCCAATGTATCAGTATTTAAATACTTCCCATAAGACTGAAAATCACACGAGTTCAGAAATAACAGAAGTATGACATTTTAATTAAGGAGTAATTTTTGCCTACAAATAAAACAAAAAGCAACAAAAAAAAAAAAAACCTGTTCGTTCCTTCAAGCATTGGCAGAAGCATTTCTAATGGAGTGATTAAGATTTGTAGTTACTGACCACTGCTCGTTCATTTTTATTTCTAATTTCCAGCACTTCACAGAACTTTTGCTTCATTAAGTGCTGATAATATTTTCACAGCGTGTCCTGCATATTTTCTCATGCTTACCAAGTCCTCTTTTTGTAAGCAATTTTTTATGGCAAACTGTCACATAATCTCATGTAGCTGATGGATAGAAATCCACACAAAAACTCTATGCCACAAATTACTCCTCTTAACAAGATATTTCCTTTCAATTTCTGAAGACAGGTATCATTTTATTACTTAATTTTTAGCCAATAGCATCATTAGATATAGGAGTACATTAACTTTTCAAGTGATTATATTGTGAAAACAATTTCAAATTACTCGAAGGTAACTGACAAGCGCTCAGTCAACCGAACCATTGTAATATACTGTAACCAATATTTCTTAATTGTACATGTTTTAGAAGTAGGAACCATTAATGTAGACATGGTGCCAAAACTTTTTTTAAACACTTTCCTTTTAACAGCTCCTAATACAATATACACTGAGTGGCAACATTACTATAACCACCTGTTTAGTACATTATTGGGACACCTTTGCCCTTAATATTGCTTGAATTCATCTTGGTATGGACTCTATTAAATGTCAATAAGTGGCTTGGGGTATATTAGACCAAATGCAATGCATTGCACCCTTCAGCCCTTGAAGATTTGATAGTAGCAGATCCAGCCGTCTGATTTCTCTTCGGTGTCATCCCACAAATGCTCCATTGGATTGAGAACCAGTCATTGAGGAGGCCAATGTAGCAGGGAAAAGTCTTTGTGATGCTCCTCAAACCATTCACGTAAAATGTGAGCACTATGACATGGAGCATTATTCTGTTGGAAGCATCCATCTCCACTAGATAAACCATCAAAGTAACTGGATGGACTTGGTCAGCAACAATATTTAAATACTTTTAGGCTCTAAGATGTTGCTCCACACGAATTAAAGGGCCAAACACTCTAACAAAAACTTGCCACAGTCCATAAAGTTGCCTCCGCCATCTTGAAGAGCAGTGACGATGAAGGATGGGTCCATGCTTTCATGCTGCTGTCTCCATATCCCCAGCCTTGCACATGCATGCTGTAGTTGAAAGCGTGATTCATTGGACCACATTACCCTTTACCACTCACTTACTGTCCAATTCTTGTGTTCCTGAGCAAACTGGAGGCATTTCTTCTTGTTTGCTGCAGACAGCAATGGTTTAAAAAGAGGCTGTCTGCTTCTGTAGCCCATATGGTGTAATATGTGGTGGACTATATGTTCAGATGCCATTAGACTTGGTTCCCGATTCAGATTACCTGTAATCTGATGAAGTGTTGCCTGTCTGCTGGACTGAACAAGTCTGCCTACTCTCCACTCAGCTCAAGCATCCAACAGCCATTAACAATCACATGCCTCGCGCTCAGACCAGTTTTTTTTTTTTTTTTTTTTGACTGGTGGTCCACTCTCTGTAAACTTTAACAACTGCTGCCCTGGAACATTTCACAAGTGTATCCATTTTGCTAATGCTCGCACCAATGTTTCAAGCATCCACGATCATTCCATGTTCAAAGTCTATTATATAATAGACTTGCATCTTTTACTCATTATTTCTTGCACAATGCACAAGTTGATGGCATAACTGCCGAGATGTTGAAATATGGTGGCAACTCTAATAGATTGGTTAACTGAAATTTGCCAGTTGTGTTGGGAGTTAGGAATGGTCCCTCGGGATTGGAAGGATGCTATCATTGTTCCCTTGTATAAGGGAAAAGGTGATCAGACTGACTGCAAGAATTATCGTGGTATTAGCCTATTAAGTGTGCCAGGGAAAGTGTTTGGTAAGGTCGTTATTGAAAGAGTACGGAGTCTTACATCAGAGAAAATGTGGGATGTTCAGAGTGATTTTATGCCTGAAAAAGGCTGCACTAACCAAATTTTGGCATTATGCATGATGATTGAAAAGTATCTGGCTGCTGGCAAGAAAGTTTTTGCTGCCTTTATAGATTTAGAAAAAGCTTACAACCAAGTAAACAGGACACTTTTGTGGAAGGTATTGACTGAATATGGTGTTACTGGGAATCTACTTTATAGTGTAAAAGCCATGTATGCTGGCAGTAGAGCCTGTGCACGAGTAAATGGTGTTTTATCAAAATGGTTTTCTATTGGTGCAGGAGTCAGGCAAGGTTGCGTAATGTCACCATGGCTGTTTAATATATTTATGGATGCGTGCATGCATGATGCCAAAATAGATACTACTGGTTTATGTCTTGGTTATATCAGTGTGTGCAGATTGCTGTATGCTGATGACACTGTCCTGTTGGCAGAGAGCAAAAGTGAGTTGCAGAGTATGTTGTCTTGGATGTACAAAGTTTGCATGAAATTCAAACTGAGTGTAAATAAGGGAAAAACGAAAGTTATGGTTTTTGAGAGAGGAACTGGTAGCACTGAATGTAATGTAAGTGTAAATGGCACTGTGATTGACCAGGTGAGTGAGTTTACATATTTAGGAAGCATGTTTGACAGAAAGAACAAATTGGATGGTGAAATTAGTAGGCAAATGAATTCTTCATTGAAAGTCATGGCTGCTTTGGGAGGCTTTCACAGGAATTATGGGTTCTCAAGAGAATCCCGCATGGCTGTGTATGAGAGTGCAATTGTTCCTACTCTGATGTATGGCAGTGAAACCTGGGTACTGCAGAAGAAACATAGGAGTTGTGTGCTGGAGAAATGCGTTACTTACGGGGTGGTGGGGTGGGGGGTGGGGTGGCAAGACATGTTCCAATTGTGTGAGGAATGAAGATGTGTTGTAGTTGTGTGATGTGAAGCAAAATATTGTTAGCAAGGTGGAGACTAATATGCTTTGGTGGTTTTGCCATGTTGAAAGAATGAGTGATGAGATGCTTACTAAGAAAATCTTTTTAGCCCAAGTGGCAGGAAGGAAAGGCAGAGGAAGGCCAAGGAAGTCATGGGAGGATCAGATTCAGGAGTGTCTGCATGAGAAACAAATTATGAGTATGAAGTATAGAAGATCTTGTGTACAGCATGTAATGGATGTCAGTGAAGCCTGAGTTGTATGTCAAGATCGCTGTAAATGGAGAAGTTTGATACAGCAACAGCAAGTAAAAACTGTCTGGTAGTTTGTATTTATTTTTGGAGCAAACCTCTAAATCTCAGAGAACAGCTTAGTGGTATGTATGTATGTATGTACAATGCATTTCATTAGTCTGCATGCCTTCAGCGATCTCTTTTTATACCGATTCAGCCACCTTGTTTCAGCAGCATCTGCAGGATAGCTACTTTGCATAAAATGGTCTGGCAGGGCAGTCATAATATTTTGTCCACTGAGTGATAAAAAAATGCTTTTTTAAACAACAATCACGAGAGAACGAGAGAACGAGAGAACGAGAGAACGAGAGAGAGAGAGAGAGAGAGAGAGAGAGAGAGAGAGAGAGAGAGAGAGAGAGAGGGGGGGAATAGTTTTATCTGTTTTATCTCTCGTGGTGTATAATTTACAAAATTACAAACTGAATGAAAATATATCCATGAAACTTAAAAATGTAGTTTCAGATATAAAATTCAGGGCACTTTCAACCTTACCTCCAAAGCAGCTCTTCGAACAACAACATTGCTGTGGAAGAAAAAGTCTTGCAGAACATCAAAAATAGATGTTTCAGACATAATTAGTTTTTGCAGGTTTTCTGGACAGAAATCATGTCCATACATATCAATGGCAGATAGGAAGATAGATTCCATTTGGTTGTGTCGCAATTCATACGGTGGTTGGTGAGCAGCTATCAAAACCTAAGACACACAGAGATGAACACAAGAAATGATGCTGAAATTCTAATCTATCTTACATTATTGAAATACATGATTTAAAATACAAGTACTACACAGAAACATTCTAAATATGAATCTTCAAAAGAAAATGAGAAATGGGAATTATTTTAGAATTATTTTATTTCATACAAAAGATACTTTCTTCAAAATTTTATGCATTTCATTTACAATAAATCATAGAGTAAATTGTCCAACAAGAATCATATTTCACTACACATAAACTACAGCACAAACAATGGCATCAATCTACTGGCAGTTAAAACTCACATATCTTCAGTATTGAAAATCTGCACAACACGCTTAATCATTATTAAGGTGGATCAACCTAAAAACTCTGCCCTATGTTTCTAATGGTAAAAACTTCTGTATACATTTTCTTCACAATTAAGGTATTCCTAAGAGTGAAAATTTGCACATCAGTAAAAATATCTTTATATTATAGCCTAGTTTACTTCATAGTTTCTAAATTTTAACCACAGTTGTATTTAAAATCAATACTTTTCCTTTGATGGTGCTGAGAACTGCAAATAGGTGGTGCCACCTATACAGATTGCTTACTAATTCCAATCATGTAGCAGTTCTTTTTGCAATAATTTTATTAAATACATTTTTGGATTGGAATCAACACTTTAGTCTAACCATGCATAGTATGGAATTTTTTAGAATGATTTGAATCACTTAAATTAAATTTTCTGACAATAACTTAGTTGAAAATGTCTCAGAGCATGTTTGCTGGCTTATTTCGGAATTACATATCAGCAGTACCAATAGTTCTTTTAATATTTTCAGCTAAATTATTGTCAGAACAATTAATGTAAGTGACTCAAATCATTCTAAACATTCCAGACTACTGCATGGTTAGATCCAAGTGCTGATTCCAGTCCAAAAAGTAACAAAATGATTGCGAAAAAAAAAAAATGCTATATGATTGCAATCAGTGAGCGATCTTTATAGGTGGCGCCGTCTATTAGCAGTTCTCAGCACCACCAAAGAAAAAGTTATTGATTATAAATATAATTTTGTGGTTAAGTTTTAGAAAATATTAAGCAAACTAAGTTGTAATATAATGCTTTTTTATTGATGTGCAAATTTCCATCTTTGTGAATAAATTACTTGCAAAGAAAATGTCTACAGAAGTTTTTTGCATTGGAAACATATGGCAGAGTTCTCTTGTGGATCCACCTTGAACAATAAAAATTAGTGAATGTTTATAGTTTCCTGAGAAAATGTATGTGTGCAATTAAAAACATAGATCACCTTTGAATCCCATAAATTTCCTTAGCTTAGAATGCAAAGCAAAGGAGAGAAGGCAGAAGGGTAAGGTGTTCATAAAGTGAGAGCATTCCAGACTTTCAGTCTGCAGGATTTGAAAAATCAGTTAGTCCAATCTCAGGACTGTTGGCTTTTATGTTTGGACAAGAGCAAAATATTTTTTAATAGGCCAGGACTGCCATTTAAAAGTTTGTTTTTCCAAAGCTGTGGGTGCTTAAGCTGGTGCATTTTCTCAAATATTGCACATGCTTTTTCTTTTATAAGGTACTAGCAGGAGTACCCGGTATTTCCCGGGTAAATATTACTATTCTTGGAATCGCCAAGTTCAATGCATGAAAGTTAATGAATGAAAAAGATATTCCTGTAATTTTCCAGTAAATTTATTTTAATTCATTTAGGTTATTGCTCTTTGTAAACAATAGCTTTCAAGGAAGAGGAATGGAAATGCCTACCTTCAAGGAGACATCTATAGAACTGCCATACATCTGACATGAGCTTCTGAGAATCCTGCGACACTGAAATGCAATGTACCTACGTCATGCCACGTGCATGTGACTTGACATTGATCATTCTTTTGTTTACCGTTTTGAATTTTGAATATTTGGAACTCTCTACTTACATTACATTGTATTTCTGCCTGATGAAGCTGCTCGTTGGATGGTGAAAGCTAACGTTTATTCATTTGTGTTTTTAATACACCATTAAATGGATATTTTTGCACTTTATTGTTACCTACAGTCTCTAACTTAGACCGTAGATTGGGTATTGTGCTCAATTGTGTTGCAGTTCTTAAAAGTAAAAAACGGAACTTTTTATGGAAATTTTGTAGGGGGCCCCTTGACCCCAGGCTCTGACCCCATCCAAAAACCATCTATGATCTAAGTTAGAATACCATGAGATAGTATACCAAATTTGGTGGCTATAAATTGAAAACTGTAGATTTTATGAAAATTTTGTATGGGTACCCCTTGACCCCGGGCTCCGACCAAGCCCTTCCAAAAACCATCTACAGTCTAAGCTAGGGCACCATGAGATAGTATATAAAATTTGGTGGTTTTAAATTGAAAACTAGTTTTTACGGAAATTTTGTGTGGAGGCCCCTTGACTCAGAGACCCAGGGCTCCGACACGTTCCAGAAATCATCTATGGTCTAAGTTAGGGGACCATGAGATATACTAAATTTGGTGGTTCTAAATTGAAAACTGTAGATTTGTATAGCGGACATGCAAGCAAACATTAAATTTTATATACACTGCTGGCCACCCAAAATGCAACATCAAGAAGGAAGCATCCGATTGGCCTGAAATTCGCAGCATGAGTCGCCCGTGAGAGGACATGCAAACGATCGGCATTGCAGGGCATATGCAAATCATGTGCGACCAGCACACCACCGAGAAGCACTATAAGAAGGGTGCACAGTAGGCGGTGTAAGTAATGTGTGTTGTGCTGCCGGACTTGTGCGTCGGAAGCTTCCAGATGTCTCGTCGCAGAATACGGCAGTCATTCCAGCACGTTTCGGAGTTTGACAGAGGACGAATAGTGGCTTATCGCGACAGCTGTTTATCGCACCGAGACATCGGTATCCATGTGGGATGACATCCAGCCACTGTGAGGCAAGTATGGATTCGGTGGGTGTAGGAGGGATGGATGGATGGACGGACCGACGTGAGCGATTGCTGCTGCCGCGGCACACCACCGAACGAGAGGACCGGCATGTTGTGTGCCAGGCATTGACGGCTCCTACCGCCACATCAGGAACATTAGCGTAGGAATTAGGGTGTGTTGCGCAACAACCTGCGTCAGCACGTACAATTCAACGTCGTCTGCAGGAGCGGGGACTTGTCGCATGGCGCCCATTGCTCCGATTGCCATTGATGTTGCACCACCGGTGAGTGTGGCGGGAGTGGGCCGTTGAATGCCGCACCTGGACTACGAAATGGCACGAGATTGTTTTCTCTGGCGAATCCCGCTTTTGCCTGCAACACCACGATGGCTGGATCCACATGTGGTGGCACCGCGGCGAGAGACTGTATGATGCCTGCATTTGCATCTCCAGACTGGTCTGTCGCCTGGCATTATGGTTTGGGGCACAATTGGATATGACACTCGCACACCTGCAGGACCTGCCAGCGGCCACCTTTCAACAGGACAATGCGCGCCCGCACATGGCACGCATCGTGCAACAATTCTTCACGGCCCACCAGGTGTCACTGCTGCCATGGCCTGCCTGTTCTCCCGATATGTCGCCCATCGAACACGTCTGGTCGCTGATCGACAACCGAGTGGCCCGGCAAGCACCACCCGCGACTACGCCTGATGAACTGTGGCAACATGTGGAAGCAGCCTGGATCGACATTCTCCAAGCCCACATCCAAAGCCTCTTTCGTTCGATGCAGAGGAGTGTAGCGGCCATTATTGCCAGGAATGGGGGCCACACGAACTATTGATGTGTGCATGTTCCGCAAGTCGCACGGGCCTGTAAGCTCAATCGTTTCATCTTTGTATCTGTTGTTATGTATCCAGTAAATCTGGCTTTGCTATCTCGTGTCCTTCTTGGTGTTGCATTTTGAGTGGCCAGCAGAGTATATAGATACAGCTGTTGAACCATACATGTTTTGATGCCTAACATTTCAATTTCAGGAAGCTCATCTGCTGTGGTGTGAAGTATACGAGGTCTGACAATTAAGTAATGCGACTGATTTTGTCGCGCACGCTGTGGCAACGCTGCAGCCTCGTACATCACATATGTGTGACATTGGTTTTTCCCCCACCCGTAGTCCAAGTGGCAGCACCCTGGAAGGCCTCGGTGTGTAGTAGCTGCTTGGCTCATGAAGTTGCGTGTGTGCTCCTCGTCAGAAAAATGGACACGCGGAATATTGCGCAGCGGTATGCCACCTTTTTTTGTGTGAAACTCTGTGAAAATGCAGCGGTAACATACGGAAAACTGCAGCAGGCTTTCAGCAATGAGGTAATGTCAAGAGCACAAGCCTTTTGCTGGTACAAAATGTTTTGTGAGGGCAGAACCAATGTGGAAGACTAATGACGATGATGGGCAAAACACGTAACAATATTAACAAATAAAGGTTACTTTATCACGCTAGTTACGTTAAATGAAAACTTTTACAAAAAGTTCGTAAGTTGGAAGCTTTCGACCTTATCTTAGGTCTTCATCATGCCAATGGAGGACTAAGATTGTTGTCAGGTTCTACATTTGAATTTTTACTATTTTTGTTGCCAAAACTTAGAATTGATCTCTAGATCAACGGAATGTAGAGAGGAGATTCGGAATTGCAAGTCATTGAGTTGAAAATAATTTCCAGGCTTTCACGGTAACGGAGGGCAAAACGATTGTCGAAAGAAGCAATTCGTTTTGCTTCGCTTCCAATGGGGAACTGCAGAAGTGTCTTCCATTGTCAAAATAGACAAGGCAGTATTAGGATTGGCTTTCGAAACATCTTTTCTATGTTCTAAAATTCTATGGTTAATGCTCCTGTATGTGCTTCCAATGAATAAGTTATCCCCAGTAGAAGAAGAGATAGGAATGCAGTAAACTCCTGGGAGGTTCAGGCTTTCAACTTTGTCCCTATCCCTTTGTAGAAGTTTCAAGATGTTTGGGGTAGATTTAATGGCAAGATGGTAACTAAAACTTCTAAAAAGAATCTGTAACTTATAAGCATAGGAAGGATGGTAAGGAACAGAACCACAGAATTTCAGGTCTTCTTTCTTATGAGGAAGGAGGCATTCGATTTTCGAATGGTTTTCATATTTCTTTATGAGGGAGTTGACTGTAACAGCAGGGAAACACCAAGGGAGAGGGCTATTGTAGAAATTTTGGAGAAGTAAACCACAAAATTGATTTCCTGGATGTATCTATCTGCAGAAACGCTGATCACTCCATTACTCGTTCCGTCTATCGTAAACCTTCTGCGGCCACTAACATCATTCCCTACAAATCTTTCACCCTGCATCTCAACAAGCTTGCAGCATTGAAGTCCTACATCCACAGGGCTCATATCATTTGCAACAACCAACTCTCTCTCTCTCTTTTTTTTTTTTTTTTGGTTGGAGGTTTAACGACTACCGTGAGCAACTCAATGGGCTATAGGGAAGGGAAAGAGCCAGTGCCATAAGACAAACACAACATCCATGCCTCACCGGGATTCGAACCCGGACCCCGTTCGAACGAATGATCAGAGGCCATCGCTTAGACCACTGCGCCACCGGGCGGAACTCTCTCTTCAAGAAGGACTCTCCAAAATTTCTACAATAGAGTCCTTCTTGAAGAGAGAGTTGGTTGTTGCAAATGATATGAGCCCTGTGGATGAAGAAGGACTCTCCAAAATTTCTACAATAGAGTCCTTCTTGAAGAGAGAGTTGGTTGTTGCAAATGATATGAGCCCTGTGGATGTAGGACTTCAATGCTGCAAGCTTGTTGAGATGCAGGGTGAAAGATTTGTAGGGAATGATGTTAGTGGCCGCAGAAGGTTTACGATAGACGGAACGAGTAATGGAGAGATCAGCGTTTCTGCAGATAGATACATCCAGGAAATCAATTTTGTGGTTTACTTCTCCAAAATTTCTACAATAGCCCTCTCCCTTGGTGTTTCCCTGCTGTTACAGTCAACTCCTCATAAAGAAATATGAAAACCATTCGAAAATCGAATGCCTCCTTCCTCATAAGAAAGAAGACCTGAAATTCTGTGGTTCTGTTCCTTACCATCCTTCCTATGCTTATAAGTTACAGATTCTTTTTAGAAGTTTTGGTTACCATCTTGCCATTAAATCTACCCCAAACATCTTGAAACTTCTACAAAGGGATAAGGACAAAGTTGAAAGCCTGAACCTCCCAGGAGTTTACTGCATTCCTATCTCTTCTTCTACTGGGGATAACTTATACATTGGAAGCACATACAGGAGCATTAACCATAGAATTTTAGAACATAGAAAAGATGTTTCGAAAGCCAATCCTAATACTGCCTTGTCTATTTTGACAATGGAAGACACTTCTGCAGTTCCCCATTGGAACGAAGCAAAACGAATTGCTTCTTCCGACAATCGTTTTGCCCTCCGTTACCGTGAAAGCCTGGAAATTATTTTCAACTCAATGACTTGCAATTCCGAATCTCCTCTCTACATTCCGATGATCTGGAGATCAATTCTAAGTTTTGGCAACAAAATAGGAAAAATTCAAATGTAGAATCTGGCAACAATCTTAGTCCTCCATTGGCATGATGAAGACCTAAGATAAGGTTGAAAGCTTCCAACTAACACCTGAGTGGACGACCAACAACAACACAGACAGAGGACAACACAGCCTGGGTGAGTGAAGTTGTGCAACGTGATAGACGATTAACAGTGAGAATGATAGTGGAAGAACTGAATATGAATTGCAAAAGTGTTAAGCTGAATGCCGACTGAAGATCTGGGAATGAGAAAAATTTGTGCGAAATTGGTTCCAAAAAATCTTGCAGAACAACAGCGAGAAGAATGGCGAAATGCAACAGTACCACATCCTCCTTATTCACCTGACATGGCTCCCTGCAACTTTTTTTTATTCCCAAAACTGAAATCAGTTGTGAAAGGACGCCATTTTGACACAGCAGCAGACGTCTGAAAGGCTGCGACGCAGGCCTTGAACAGTGTTTCAGCTGATGAGTTCCACAGCTGCTACCTGCAAGGCAGACCATTGGAATAAGTATGTGCAAGCTTAATGGAACTACTTTGAAGGTGATCCCATTGTAGTTGATTAAAAGTGTAAGTAAATGTGTTTTTTTGACCCAGTCTCATTACTTAATTGTCAGACCTGGAGGGAAGGGAGTCTGGAGAAAAAGAGATATTATTCAAAGTTACCTGCTTTTCAGTGTTGGAGAACTGGGGGAGTGAAAAGAAAAGCAGTTCCTAAGGTTAGATGTGGGTGGGCATTACCAGGATGATGATAAACAGTGTTTTGCTGGCATGTCATAGTCAGTATTATCAACATTTCCTAAATTAGAGCTTTATTTTATCTCATTTTCTTGGGACTAGATCAAAGTAAGTTGCAACTAGTGAATTCTCATTCCAATCAGTCTGGGACTAAACGGGAAAAAAATAATTGTTGACCCCTGGACTGGTATTCTAAAATAAAGTGTATGCAGCATTTTATACTTACTGGAAGTAGACTATACATATTACTTACCACTTCCTTGTAAATATTTCTAAGTAGAAAAGCTTAATTGTTTTACAATTTCTCTGCACACATGTAACTACACAAGAAGGAAAAGGAATTAAAAAGAACATGACAAACTAATATTTAAAATCGTTCAGTAAAAACTTTAAAATAAACAAACCATCAGAGCTCTGGTCAGCTTCTCTAAATATTGTAAATTCAACCCAGAGGCTTTCCACTATCTCGGACAATTTTGCACACAAAACTCTTCTATCATATTCAATTAAAAAATTATGTTGTCTCTATATATATATATAATCATTGTCATCATCACTGTCAACCATTATCAATCCACTGCTGGATGAAGGTCTTCCCAAGTTTCCTCCACAACTGTCTGTCTTGAGCCACTATCTTCCATGTTGCCCCAGCATGTTTTTAAATTTCATCCATTCATCTCCCATGTGGTCATCTGGGTCTTTTTTTGTCCCTTGGCATCCAGTTTAAAATTTTGGTTGTCCATCGGTGGCGAGTTCTTCTGGCAACATATACATACATACATATCACTAAGCTGTTCTCTGAGATTCAGAGGTTAGCTCCAAAAAGAAATACAAACTTCCAGATATTTTTACTTACTGTTGTCTTATCAAACTTCTCCATTTACAGCGTTCTTGGCATACAACTCGTGCTTCACTGATATCCAGTACACGCCGTACACAAGATCTTTTATACTTCATACTCAATCTTTTTCTCATGCAGACACTCCTGAATCTGATCCACCCATGTCTTCCTTGGCTTTCCTCTGCCATTCCTTCCTGCCACTTGGGCTGAAAATATTTTCTTAGTAAGCATCTCATCACTCATTCTTTCAACATGGCCAAACCACTGAAGCATATTGGTCTCCACCTTGCTAACTACATTTTGCTTCACATCACACAACTGCAACACATCTTCATTCCTCGCGCAATCAGATCGTGTCTTGCCACAAGCCCCATGTAAGTAACGCATTTCTCCAGCACACAAACAACTCCTATGTTTCTTCTGCAGTACCCAGGTTTCACTGACATTTGAGACACACACACACACACACACACACACACACACACACACACACACACACACACATATATATATATAAGTATAAACTAGTGGTGTTGGATTTATAATAAACAAGAAACTGAAGGATAAAGTTGTAGAAGTTGAAAGTTCCTCTGACAGAGCTGCACGACTTGTTATCCAACTCTCGAAAAGATACCAGGCTCAGATTATTCAAACTTATGCACCCACCACAAGTCATCCTGAAGAAGAAATTGAAGAATTTTATGAGGAAATTTGTCATCTAAATAATAAAGGTAAGCAGCACTTGAAAATAATTATGGGAGATTTCAATGCAAAAATAGGGCAACGGCAACAGAATGAAACTTCAGTAGGTAAATTCGGTCACGGCAACAGAAACCAGCGTGGAAATACTCTCGTTGAGTTTGCAGAGGCAGAAGGGTTTTTCATCTTGAACTCCTTCTTCAAGAAAAAGCCACACAGGAAATGGACATGGAGACATCCAAATGGGACAAGTGAAATTGATTTTATTATGTGTAACAAAAAATTCGTCATAGAAGACTGCAGTGTGCTAAACAAGTTCAACACAGGTAGTGACCATAGATTGGTGAGATGTAAGATGCACCTCAACACTAAACTTGAATGTGGCAAGCTCATAAGACAAACAAAATCTATTGACATAACCAACCTTAAAAAACACCATAATACCTTCAAGTTGGAACTGAAGAACAGGTTCTCTGCTTTAGAAGGCCTAACATCGGAAGAAGTGGACATCTCTGAAGTTAACAGAAAAGTAACCAAAGCTCTTATGGAAACAGCAACAAAATTAGCTGGGTCTAAGAACAAGTTGCATGTGAACAAATTATCAGGAAAAACCAAAATGTTGATGCAAAAAAGAAGAGAGATGAGGACAACTAAAGAAGATGTGACTTCCAAAGTGGAATATATAGAGCTATGCAAGACAGTAAGAAAAAGTATCACTGAAGACGTAAGAAAATTCAACTGTGAACTAGTGAGGAAAGCAAT
This sequence comes from Macrothele yani, assembly GCA_039090855.1. Classification (NCBI taxonomy): domain Eukaryota; kingdom Metazoa; phylum Arthropoda; class Arachnida; order Araneae; family Macrothelidae; genus Macrothele; species Macrothele yani. The sequence continues at coordinate 157,485,479 of CM077011.1, forward strand.
TGAAAACAACCAAAGCCTAAAGATAGCAAAGGGACATCTCAGTAAGGGAAGAAAACAGATTATGGCACTGAGAAAAGAAGATGGTTCTGTAACAAGAAATAGAGGCGAAATTTTGACAAGAGTGAAAGATTTCTACTCCAAATTATATGAAAGGGATGATACATGCACTCCAGACATCATGAAAGATACCAGTACCAGAGTTCCTCCAGTCCTTCCAGCAGAAGTTGCACATGCGATCAAGAACATGAAGCGGGGAAAAGTTCCAGGAGAAGATGGAATTACTGTAGACATCATACAAGAAGCAAGTGGAGAAATCGAAACAGTACTCGCCCAAATTTTCACTCGATGCCTTAATGAAGGAAAGATTCCTGAGGATTGGAACACCGCTACAATGATCCTGCTACATAAGAAAGGTGACATTGAGGATCTCAGAAACTACAGACCTATCAGCCTCCTATCAGTAGTTTATAAAATCTTCACTAAAGTTCTTTCACACCGCTTGAAGGTAACATTGGACATGGCTCAACTGAGAGAACAAGCTGGATTCAGGAGTGGCTACAGCACAATAGATCATATCCACGTGCTGAGAGAACTAATTGAAAGAGCGAGGGAATATGAACTTCCATTGTGCATGGCTTTTATCGATTATGAAAAAGCCTTTGATTCGGTGAAACCATCAGCAGTTACAATGGCTCTGAAAACCTGCGGTATTGAAGATGCATACATTAATATTATTAATAACATCTATGAAAAAGCAAGTGCAAAGATTCGGCTGTTTGAAAATACAACACACGTAAAAATTGGAAAGGGAGTGAGACAAGGTGACACCATATCTCCGAAGCTCTTTAATGCCACATTGGCGGGTGTTTTTCAGTCGCTGAGCTGGGAAAACAAGGGGATAAAGATTAATGGAGATTATCTAACCCACCTATGTTTTGCTGATGACATAGTCATTTTTGCAACTAGCCCATCAGAGCTGCAGAGTATGATCCAGGAACTTGCTGACAAGAGTAAAGAAGTGGGATTAAAAATGAACTTTCAGAAGACAAAAGTGATGTTCAATGCTTTTACAAGAAATGAAGATTTATCGATTGATGGAGAAAAGCTGGAGATAACAGACACGTACGTTTATCTTGGACAGCAGATATCAAGTGAGGGTCACATTGATGAAGAAATTAATCGGCGTACAAAACTTGCCTGGAGAGCTTTTGGAAGAAACAGCATAATTTTCAAGAGCAATATGCCATTATGTCTTAAAAGAAAAGTGTTTGATCAATGCATCCTTCCAGTGCTTACGTATGGTGCAGAGACGTGGACCTTAACTAAAAGAGACATACAAAGGCTGTAGACAACTCAAAGGAGCATGGAGAGGTGCATACTTGGTGTAACCAGGAGAGATAAGAAGAGGAACTCGTGGATCCGAAAAATGACAAGAGTGGAAGACATCATGATCAGAGTTAAATCCCTGAAATGGCAATGGGCTGGACATACTGCCAGAAGGACAGATCATCGATGGACAGCTGAAATTTTAGATTGGATTCCAAGGGACAGGAAAAGACCCAGAAGAAGACCACATGGGAGATGGGTGGATGAAATTCGAAAGTATGCAGGGGTGACATGGAGGAGACTGGCACAAGACAGACCGTTGTGGAGGAAACTTGGGGAAACCTTCGTCCAGCAGTGGATTGATAATGGTTGACAATGATGATGATGATGATATAAGTATAAATAAAACACATATCAAAATCCATCACAGGAAAGCTTTTTAGCAGGCTTAACTGCCATCTTCAACATGCTCATAGCAATGAAACATCTGTGACGGTTTGAGTAACTCAGCACAACGTGGGAAGGACATTGCCAGCATAATTCATGCATGTCACTAATTGTTGTCATAATACTGTCATAAGGTTGCTTGTGGTGCCATCTGTTGAATTGGAATATTAACCTTTAACAGGGTCAGAATTAGGGTTAACATTCTTTTTATTCTTGTCTTTTACCTGCCCCGCCCCCTTTCAATTCATATTTTACCAGGGTTTAGGTATGGTTGTATTACATAAGTTTGATTTATTTTCAATATATCTCATGTGATTCTATCATAAAGTTCACATACATATTTTCTGATTTTTTTTAATTAAAAGAGATTTGGCAATTGCTTTTCAGATTTTGAGGCAGATAAAATCTTTAATAACCATAGAATTATGCGAGAACAAACATAATTAAGTATAATAATAAAATTCATTAAGTGAAACCTTTCCATTGTTCTACTGTTTTGATCATCTGTGATCAACTGAATCATGGGACTGGTTGCCAGAATTACAATGTGAATTGGAGATGCAGGAACTATTGCCAGATTTTAGTAGAGATGAAAAAAAATGGGATTTGGTTCAGAAATCCCTCAGGATTTCTGAATTGCAGCTCTTGATAAACAAAATTTCAATGCTTTCTTGAAAACAGAGATGTTTTGTTAATAAAAGAGGCAAGTTTTTTTTCTTTCCAAAGAGGAATTGCAGAAATGTCTTTAAGGGTTAGTGCTGACAATGTTGTTTTCGGAAGGCCATCTGACAAATCTTATTTGTGTTCACGAAGTCTTGTGTTGATGCTTTGGTATGTACTTCAAATGTATACAGAAAGCCCAGAGGAGTTGAAATAAGAATGGTATCAACTCCAAGAGTGTCCAGCGGTGGGACAGGATTGCTGTCTTTTATTAGGCACTTTATTTGCAAGAGGATTAGGTGAAAGTGTAACCCATAGTTCTAAAGAGTTTACAAATCTTATAAGAAAAGGTTCTGTGGAAAGGGATAGAACCAATGAATAGTTCATTTAGTATTGTATGAGAGTTGACAGATTTTTTATGGCTGTTGTATTGTTGTGTGAAGCCTGCTGTTTTCAACCATAAAATCTTTATTTCTTCAAATTTATGGGTTCTTTTTTTTTTTTTTTTTTTTTTTTGATTGGAGGTTTAACGACCACCGTGAGCAACTCAATGGGCTATAAGCAGTCGCCCGTCCCTAATTTAGGGTCACTGGTTCCAGGGAAGGGAGAGAGCCAGTGCCGTAAGACATACACAACATCCATGCCTGACCGGGATTCGAACCCGGACCCCTTACGGACGAATGATCAGAGGCCAGCGCCTTAGACCACTGCGCCACCGGGGCGGCAATTTATGGGTTCCATTATTATTTTTACAGAATTAAATTAGAAAGGTTTTTTGTTCAAATTTTGACCAGTTTTTAATATGTTGATTTAGAAACAAATATGAAGTGAATCTTTGGAAAAAATCATTCTTTGGAAATACGTGAAAGGCCTGTACATATCATTGTCGGCATACAAATGCCATACATTTTTACTGTTTCCCATGTAACCATCATTCAGAAAGCTTGGAAATTACATCTCCCTGGAACAAGAATTGAACCTGCATCTCCCAATTTACTTTAGAGCATGCTACCATTACACCACCTAGGATAACGAAGTTCCAAACAACTGAAGCTAAGCATATGTAGTTTAGGATTATGAACAACTCTTTGAATGTATGCTAGTCAAAACAATTCTTGCTTCATTGTAGTGTCGATGACCTTTAATCCACATATGGATGAAGTTCAATGTATCTCCTGGATTTAAAAGTCATTGAAGTTACAATGAAGTGAGAATTGCTTCAACCAGCACACATCCGGAGAGTTGTTCATAATCCCAAGCTACATCTGCTTAGCTTCAAACATTTGGAACTTCATTTTCATCTGTGGTGTAATGATAGCATACTTGAATGTAAATTGGGAGATGTGGGTTCCCATTTCAGGGTGATGTAATTTTCAAGTTTCCTGAATGATGGCTACATGGAAAACAGTAAACATGAATGGCATCAATATGCCAACATTTATATGCTGATTTATACAAAATTTTAGCCTATTTTTGTCCCTTCTCTATACAAGATATTTTAGAATAATTAATTCAGATTGGGATTTAATAAACACCTGCTCTATCTAAGATGCTGTTTTTACAAGAGTTATAAAATAAAATACACTTCCAGATTCTACAGTAATACCCAAAGGCACAGGAGTATGTTTTATAGACAGCAGAGATTTCTCAGATATTTATGTTTTACAACATCAGAGATTTCTCAGAGATTTATGTTTCACAGACATCAGAGATTTATGTTTTAGAGACAGAGATTTTTCAGAGATTTATGTTTTACAGACATCAGGGATTTTAGATATAGCTCAAGCTTAGGTTAAGCTTGTTGCTGGATTACATGGTAATTAATTGTTAATACTATTTTCATAGAATAAATATTGTTCTTCTAAATATTCTGTTTCACATGTTATAATTCAAATGTTTCGACCGAGGAAGCCAGTGTGAGGTCAATTAGTTCCAGGAAGTGGTATTATACAAATTTATGATGATAATGAAAATGTCAACTCACCATTTCTTTACTTGTATTTCTCACTGGTTGCTTGCTGCTCTAGTTAAACACATTGGGATATATGTCATTTTATAAACTTATATAAACTAATGGTTAAACAGAATGAAGTAAAAATCCATTTAAAATTGGAATAAAATCAGAATAAGATCAGAATAAAATTGAATAAAAAATTTGAAAAGGCTTTAACGACAAATCGTTAAAGCCTTTCTCAAATTTTAACGATTTATTGTGGTCTTTTTATTAGATTTTTTTTTATCATATTCTGATTTTATTCCAGTTTTAAGTCTGTTTTTTTACATCATTCTGTTTTACCAACAGTTCATATAAATTCATAAAACAACATATATCCCAATGTGTTTAACTAGAGCAGCAAGCAGCCAGTAGGAAGTTAAAGTAAAGAAATGGTGAGTTGACATTTTCATAATCATTGTAAATTTGTATTATACTGCTTCCTAGAACTAACTGATCGCACACTACCTTCCTAGGTTGAAACATTCGAATTATGACATGTGAAACAGAAGATTTAGAAGAACAATATTTCTTCAAAAATAGTATAAGAGATTTATGTTTTACAGACAAATTCCTTAGAGATTTATATTTTACAGGCATCAAAGGTTTCTTTACAGTTAGCATGCTGAAGATGGCAAATAGACTTGCTGAAAAGCTTTCATGTGATGGATTTTGATATGTGTTCTACACACTTCTTTTTTTTTCATACTACTACATAGTTTCTTAAATGAAAATCGTAGTTTTATGTGTAAAATTATTTGAGTTACAGATACAAGAGATTTACATTTTATAGATATCAGATGTTTCTTTGCTGTTAGCATTAGCATGCTGAAGATTGCAAATAGGCCTGCTAAAAAGTTTTCATGTGAGGTATTTTGGTATTCATCCTGCACATGTTCGATTTTTTTTTTTTTTTAAGTGAAAATCATAGAAGATAATTTAGTGTGCAAAATCGTCTAGGACAGTAGTAAAGCATGTGGGTTGAACTTTCAATATTTAGATAGGCTGCCCGGAGCTCTACTAGTTTTTTTTTTTTTATTATTATTTTAAAGTTTTTATCAAAAGATTTTAAATACTAATTCATACACACATACATACATATCACTAAGCTGTTCCCTGAGATTCAGATGTTAGCTCCAAAAAGAAATACAAACTACTAGATAATTTTTACTTACTGTTGCCGTATCAAACTTCCCCATTTACAGTGATCTTGACATCAACTCGGGCTTCACTGACATCCACTACATGCCGTACACAAGATCTTCTATACTTCACACTCATAATTTGTTTCTCATGCAGACACTCCTGAATCTGATCCTCCCATGACTTCCTTGGCCTTCCTCTGCCTTTCCTTCCTGCCACTTGGGCTAAAAGATTTTCTTAGTAAGCATCTCATCACTCATTCTTTCAACATGGCCAAACCACCGAAGCATATTAGTCTCCACCTTGCTAATAACATTTTGCTTCACATCACCCAACTGCAACACATCTTCATTCCTCACACAATCAGAACGTGTCTTGCCACAAACCTAAGTAACGCATTTCTCCAGCACACAAACAATTCCTACGTTTCTTCTGCAGTACCCAGGTTTCACTGCCATACATCAGAGTAGGAACAATTACACTCTCATACACAGCCATGTGGGACTCTTAAATACTAATTCATTATGTTCCTTTTAATTCCTTTTCTTTCCTGTCGTGTAAGCACATGGGTGTGGAACAATTCTGAAACATCCAGGTTTTGTGTTAGGAAATATTTAGGAGGACGCAGTAATAATAATATAATAAGATGTGTTGCAGTTGTGTGATGTGAAGCAAAATGTTGTTAGCAAGGTGGAGACTAATTGCTTTGGTGTTTTGGCCATGCTGAAAGAATGAGTGATGAGATGCTTACTAAGAAAATCTTTTTAGCCCAAGTGGCAAGAAGGAAAGGCAGAGGAAGGTTGAGGAAGACATGGGTGGATCAGATTCAGGAGTGTCTGCATGAGAAAAAAATTATGAAGTATAGAAAATCTTGTGTACAGCATGTGATGGATGTGAGTGAAGCCAGAGTTGTATGTCAAGATCACTGTAAATGGAGAAGTTTGATACTACAATAGTAAGTAAAAATATCAGGTAGTTTGTATTTCTTTTTGGAGCTAACCTCTGAATCTCAGAGAACAGCTTAGTGGTATGTATGTAGTAAGTAATATATATGGTCTGATTCCTACGAGTTTAAAACTACAGAAAGGGAAAATATAAAAGCAGGTATATTGATTTATAGTGCTTTTCTTTACAAAGTGTATCCATCATGTTATGTGCAAACATGCAACTTATTTTGTGAACAGGATGACCAATAAATGGAAGTGGTGTCATTAAATTTATTCCTGTGATGCATGTACATAATAAGGTTTAAGGTTTGTAGTAGCACAAAATGATGATATCCAGGCAAAATATCATGGAAACATATTATTTAATTCCTGATGCATAGTCTGTACAGTGTTATACTAGGCATAGTAATAATGCCTTCAGTAACCATTTTCTGAGAAAACTGAAATATTGTACTGTTCCAAAAGAGTTGGACCTCTACAGCACTATATAATATACTTATTGAAATGTCAAGCATACTTTAACAGATGCTGATAGATATGAGCTCAATTTTCACATCATAGTGGTACAATTTAAAACTTTTCTGAGGATGTTCTCTGCATGGAGAACAGCTGCTGTGTGCTACACCCAAATAAAACAGAAATTAAATCAAATGTCATACTATAAGCTATTCTACTCACTGCATTTCTCAATATTTCCCTGGATGATGACCTTCAGGGAATGCTGAGCATGACCAACAGATGGAAAAGAAACCTGATACTATTGCATGATATGTACTATCACATACTGTATATACCTGTGTGCCAAATAATGAATAGAAACTAAATTACTTTAACTTTGTTAAGATACAATTACTGCTTCTGAATAAAACTGGATAACCCACACCAATAGAGGAATCTTTACAAAACACCTTTCTCCTTTCAGCTACTTTGTTCAGTACAATCCATGCACAACAACAAATGTTTGGCTACATTTTACGAAAGAGTTAACTGCCAATTTTTTGAAGATGACAATCCGAATTTTGGTGTACATTTGAAAAGGATGGTAAGTCAGATAATATCCTAAAACTTTAAAATTTCATCGTCCTGGAGCGGGACTCGAACCCGCATCTCCCAGATAGCGCCCAGGTATGCTACCCACTACACCACCCAGAGCAACCAAGTCTCAAGTTTCCGATTAATTTGAATAATACCATCACGAGATTCACTAGTTGAAGCAACCAGCATTCATGTTTAGCGAATCTGGAGGTTAAGAATCCTATCCCGTGATTGTCCTGAGGAGCAGATAAATCATGAATGAAATACAAGATTACACCACATAATACAAATTTTGAAGATGACAATCCGATTTTTGGTGTAAATGTGACAAATTAATCGGAAACTTGAGACTTGGTCGTTCTGGATGGTGTAGTGGGTAGCATACCCGGGCGCTATCTGGAAGACGCGGGTTCGAGTCCCACTCCAGAACGATGAAATTTTCAAAAAAACGTATACTGATTGATTTAGAAAGCATCTGTAGTAAGGTAGAAAGAGAAGATGAAAATACAGCAGTTACTTTAAGGAAAGAATTCTCAGACTGCGTCTCAAAATTTGTAAAAAAGCCAGTAAAAGTTGATTTCAATTTTAATAGAAGTGCCATTACTGACCTTAAAAAATTCAAAGCCAATGATAAAGTAGTAGCACTGAGAGCAGATAAGAGCAAAGTTTTGGTATTGGTAGAAAAAGAGAAGTATTACAATAAAATGGAAGCTGAATTGAGCAAGCCTTATTATGAAGAACTCAATGGTAATCCTATAGATCAAACTGTAAAAAATCTTAAGAAATTAATCAGCTCTTTAAGAAATAAAAAACAGCTTAATGAGCTCTTCAAAAACTTCTCCAAAATCCAGTCAAGAATTCCACAGATCTATGGTACGATAAAAGTTCACAAAGAAGGCCATCCAATAAGACCTATAATAGACACTAGAAATTCGCCACTCTCCAACATTAATTATTATTTGCTTGGTCACCTCAGAGATATTTTCCCTTCTCCTCCCTACCTACTAAAAAATTCCATGCAGCTAAAAAGAAAACTGGACAACTTGCCAGAATTAATTCATCCAGTAATGGCAAGCCTGGATATAGTCTCTATGTATACCAACATTAACCTGGACCTCCTACTGGAATTCATTGCAGATGACCTTGCGGAAAAAATAGTATTCCATAATCACAATAGAGAAATACTACTTGGCATATATGAACTGCTCCTATTTTCCTTCAAGAATAATTTCTTCCAGTTTGGAAAGAAATATTACAGGCAAACTTCAGGACTTGCAATGGGTTCTCCACTAGCACCTCTGCTAGCAAATTATTATATAAGTAAACTAGAGGCAAAAATCCTTATACAACCCTCCTTGTTTGCTCTCTATGTAAGGTACATGGATGATGTCCTAATTATAGTAGATACTGTGGACCAATCTCTACCCTCTCAGATTCTGGAAGAATTTAACTTACTAGAGAATACCTTGAAGTACACCCTGGAACAGGAAAAAGACCATAGCATCAATTACCTGGATTTAACCTTGACCTCAAGAGAAGGGAAAATATTCACTCAGCTTTTTAGAAAACCCACCAACACAGGGAAGATGTTAGACTTCTGCTCATTCCACCCTGATTATATTAAATCGAATACAGCGAGACAATTTTTGGAAAAAATTGAAATCCTGGTCTCTTCAGCTTCTCAAAAGATCTTCACAAAGAAGAATTAAAGGAAATGTTGGCAGAAAACAATTACCCCTCCCCATATGTTGAGAAAATATTTAAACAAGTGCCAAAAAAGAAGCAGGAAAAAACCAACTTCAAATTCACCAGCAAAATTACGTACCACAAGGGACTTTTCGAGAAACTGAAAAGGATCGGAGCAAAATATAATATCAGGCTAGCTCCAGATCTTAATAACAAAATAAAGAAATTCTTGCCAGCTTTAAAGCAGAAAGAATTGGACATCCAATTGCAGGAAAGAGTAATTTACTGCATCGACTGTAACTGCGGACTCAGCTATATAGGAGAAACAGGGAGAAGTATTAAGGTCCGAATGAAAGAACACCAAGCAGCTATTAGGAACATTGGGAACAAAACAGGGCTAGACAGACATGTACAAGCAAGTGGACACTCCATAAATTGGGACTCAGTGAAAATAATCGCCCACCAGTCAAACTTAGTAAAGAGAAAACTAGAAGAAGGGATCGAAATAGCAAGAAGAAGAAGTACCACAATTAACGATAATTGCGGATGGTCTCTTCCAATTGAGTGGCAGCAACTACTCCAGTGACATAGTCCTGATGACGAACTAGGCTTTAGTTCGAAAATTTGACAACCAACTTTCATTAAAAATAACCTCTAAAAGACCCGTAAAAAAAGTTATTCCACAATCACTATGAATAGAGGTGCCATAAATGCATTTACAACTGAAATTTTCAAGTTTTCGGATATTATCTGACTTACCATCCTTTTCACATTTACACCAAAAATCGGACTGCCATCTTCAAAATTTGTATTATATGGTGTAATCCCGTATTTCACTCATGAGTTAACTGCCTTTATGAGAAAAGTTTTGGAAAACACTACGATAAAAAAAACAAAAAAACTTCAGAGTAAAAGAAATTGTCATTTGTTTCCAAGAGACTAACTGCCTTGTTTTTGAATCCAGGCAAAACATTATAAGCAGGGTTCATTCTAAGATTATAAAAAAAGTAAAATACAGACTTTGAGAAAAAAAAATGGCAGTGTTTAAGCTCAAAAGGACATTAGTTATAAAAAGACAGGCTAGACTTAAAAAAAAAAAAAAAAAAACATAATTTTAGCATTAAGGCAGTCAGTGCCTGGTCAATTCGTTCAGTAAGAACTGGTCCAATCCCATTAGTCCAATGCTAATTAATTCAATAGGCACTTGGTCTAAACACATGATTTCCCCAATGGTATGACAGGCTCATTACTCATTCATCCAATGGTATGACAATGGTGTGCCTGGACCAAATGATACAGCTATAACACCCCTTCATCTTATGGCATGTTTCATGCAATACCCATTCATCCAAAGGATAACTTGGCCATGTGTTAACTGCTTTTACGGGAAGAATCAACAACAATTTAAAGTAAAAACGAAAGACACAACCTGATAATACATACATATTCCCGAAAATTGTTCTTATATTTTACATGCAAATTCTAATTAACATCGTTAATAGAAACTCATCCAAAGGTTGTTGCTTCTTGGCACATTTACTACACATATCTTTTGGCCGACTTGTCATAATGCATGGTAGGCCTTTCATGGTCGTCGTATCTCTTCCCTGTGTATTCACATATACTATTGTCAGTTTTGTTTTTGTGCCAACATTTTACAGCCACATTCACAGATTTCCCACATATGGGCACCCTTCATTAACTTCAACTTATATTAAAAACTCTAAAAGACTATACAGAACCCTCTCATCATTCATCGAAAACTTTAACCCTAACTCTCTTGGTCGTTAAATACTGCCCATGTCTTATTATTCACAACATCCATACATATCAGTACATACATTCATATTAAAACAGCATGTTTTCATTCATATTAAATTACATACATTCATATTAAAACAGCATGTTTTAATATGAATATATGTATTGATATGTATGGATGTTGTGAATAATAAGACGTGGGCAGTATTTAACGACCAAGAGAGTTAGGGTTAAAGTTTTCGATGAATGATGAGAAGGTTCTGTATAGTCTTTTAGAGTTTTTAATATAATTTTAAGTTAATGAAGGGTGCCCATATGTGGGAAATCTGTGAATGTGGCTGTAAAATGTTGGCTCCAAAAAAAAAAAAAAAAAAAACTGGCAAGAGTAAATGTGAAGACACAGGGAAGAGATACGACGACCACGAAAGGCCTATCATGCATTACGGCAAGTCGGCTGAAAGATACATGTAGTAAATGTGCCAAGAAGCAACAACCTTTCGGTGAGTTTCTATTAACGATGTTAATTAACAATTTAAAGATAAAAAAAAATAATTCTGTTATCTTTCATACGTGTACTACTACAGATATAGAAATTCATGTTTTTTTAATCTGTTTTTGCCTCACTTCCTTTTCAAGAAAGAAGGCATGATTGTATGTTATTATTCAGATCCATTAAAATATACTGATACTAGAATCAATTTAAAAGCTAAATGCACTGATATCAGAGCCAGTTAATCAATTCCAATGGCTCTTTGTTTTGTATTGAATAGAGGTCAAGCCAGTGGTAGACCACCTCACAGGTGCAGGAAGCACACTCGGGGCCTCAAAAAACAAACAGAAATCTAGATTTCTTTTGCTTTCAACATTTTTTTAATTAAAAATAATAATAATATAAAGACAAATTCTGTTGTGTTCTATGGTATTACCATAATTTTCATAGTGGGTAACAGTTTGGTGCCCTATGAATGGAACTGTGTGCAGTATCTACTTGTAGTGTGTGCTGAACAAAGTGCAACAAGCTGCTTGTTACCTTTGATCAAAGCTTAACTTGAATTTAAGTACCAATATTAAACCAAAGCTAGTAAAAAAGTATCACTGAAAATACTCAGTCTTGCAGTCATTCTTCAAATCTTCGAAGTTGATTTATTTTGAAAGAAAACTAACATTTTTTAGCAATACCTGTTTGCAAAGCTAGTGGTGAACCCTCACTTTCCGTACCTAACAGGTTAAAAATTATTTACCCAATTTATTCCGTCTGTTGCATTTAAGAAATTTGTCACTTATGTTTATAGAAAAAACTGTTCAATCATTAGATTATAAATCTACTATTGAGGAATTTGCTAGAGTTAAAGTGAGAAAAGTTTCATTTTAATTATTTTTCTATAAAAATGTATAGCAAGAAACTTAAGATATTTTACTTTATTTTTGTTCCAAACAAAAATAACATGTTTATTACTTACTATTTTAAATGGGATGCATAATGTGATTTTCTTTCTGTTACAGATTATATAAAATATGGATGTGTTTATTACTTACTATTTGATATTTTTTAAGTGGAATACACAATGTGATTTTCTTTCTATTACAGATTATGTGATTTCTTATATGTATGCATTTTTATTTAATTAAAAAATAATGTATTTTTTCAATAAATGCATTTTAGTTTAACATCCTTAAGAAAAACATGTTAAATTTAGGGGGGGGGGGCTCAAAATCAGGTTATGCTTGGAACCTCCAAATGCTTAATTCGCCACTGGGTCAAAGTACAGTTTTTGCATGCACAGACTTCCTTGTTCATAAGTCAGTGAAGACAATACCTGTGGAACCAACTGACCTATCTTGATTAAAACTTTGACATTGCACAAAAGAAAGACTGTAGTTTTTCAGGAACATATCTTGCATTCCTGAATATGCTTGACAATTGAAATTAGCCAACTGGAAAATTGACAGTTTCTGAAGACTTAAATCTTAAAATTATTTTTTAAATGAGACTTCATAAATAGTAACTTTAAAACTTTGTAGCTTTAAAAATTATTTAGAGCCCATGCGATTAATTTACAAAATAAATAGGGCTTTTATACGGATACAAGTAAATGATTATGCAACACCACCTATAAATAACAAAAGAAATTTTTGTTACAGGTGAACTCCCTTTTTTTCACAACACTGATTTTGTTTACTTAAAGCATTCCAAGCAAGAGCAAAAAATCCACTTTTTGACAGACTTACTTGACGAGCCCTAAGTGCGACTTTAGAATTTTCTGACTTGTTCAGAGTTGTCAAATCATTCAGAATGCCAGCTAATTCATCTGTTAGGCCTGGCTCATGACCACAGAGGTGATCCTGAAATTTCAAAACTAATTACAAAGAGAATATGAATAAATCAAAAACTGTATGCTCAAAATTTAACGACCCAAACTTGTCATTATATAAACTTCAAATCAAAGCTTAAATATCCTGAGAAAATGCATTAAAATTTAATAAAACATAACAGAATATGATTTTTTACTAATGAGAGACTTTGTTTACGATTCCAGGAAATGCTTAATTTTTGCATCTTATGAAATGAACCTTAATCATTTGCAAACATCAAGAAAAAGTGTACTTTATATAGAACAAGCATACTAATTTTTATTAATACTTTTTAAAATATTTCATTTGAAAACTCTCAAAAAAGAAACAAATTAACATCACCTAAATTGTGGAAGAAATAATCTCCAAATAAGTTAATTTGGTCAAAATTTGCTGACTTTTTTTCCACACTATAGAACAGTACTTTTCTACAGTATACATAAGTGGGTATTCATCATAAGGAATACATCTGTTCCCCATAAATGTTAAGAAGTGTGTTCCAGGAATAACTGGCCCCTCAAAAACACATAGTCACAAGCTCAGTCAGGAAATTTTGCATGACTGAATCAATGTGGATTATTACTTGAACCATGGCAAAAACAACAAAGGTGAACACAACTGAAAAAACATCCAGAAGTTTTGGGAAATATTTGGGACAAGTTCCAAAATGTTAACCAGGAAAGCAACTCAAGAACTTTCAGCGTATCAATACATAAAAAGTCTTGATTAGTTTCTATACAAGATTCACAAAAGACAACAATTGACAGTGACCAATGCTCTTGCAAGATCCAAAATTTCTGGGTGATGACACGGAATATAAAAAATGGGGAGTTTTTCGATACTGGATTTATTTGTTTTTATTTTGAATGTTATATCAATGAACAGCACAACTGATGAACATGGAGCTGGGCTCAGAAAACTTCTACATTGCCATCTCTGCCCATTCTTATCCAAGATACAGTTTGGTACTTGAAATCTACAGAGCCATTTGTATTCAAGGAAATGCTACTTCTGGGAGTTATGAGACAATGTATGAAGGAGATGCCATTCCCTTTCTTCAAGAATTTATGGGCTCTGAAGTGGAAGAAAACTTCAATATACAAGATGCGGCATGGCCTCATAGCACAAAACAAGTCTTCAGAATTCTGAACAAGCACTTTTGGAGAAAATGTTACTCTTTGAACTGCTGAATTTCAAATGAACACTTTTAGGGAAAATGTTGCTGCTTTGGACTACTGAATTCCCAATAAGTATTTTTTGGGGGAAATGTACTGCTTTGGACTACTGTCCAAAATTATGTAATCCAGAGCAGTAACATTGGACCTCTGTCCAATGTTACTGCTTAAAATTAAACCATGAAACTTGTAGTAACTCACTTCATTATTCTAAAGACTTCAATCTACACAATTTTCTAATTAATAAATTTATTTATTTTTGTGTGGGAGTTATCTGAAGGACACAGTTTATAGTGGAAATCCAAAGTCATTGCAGAACTTCAAACCAGTGATTCAGCTCTCACTTTGAATTGATGCCACATAAATCATGGAAGCTGAAGGAATGCATATCAAGCATATCATTGTACAAACGATGAAGGGAGAATCAGAATTGCAGTTCTTGGAGCCAAGAAAAATTTCAAAACTTTCCCAATAGTGTAAAAAAGCAATTAATGAATGGAGCAATTTGTTTGGTGTTGTTCCAAAGAAGTTCAGCAGAAATGTCCTCCAAAGTTAGAGATGCCAGTGAAGTTTCAGAATTTCCTTTATGGACATCATTTTTGTGCTCCGGTAAACAGATATTGATGCTGCAGTAAGGTGCTTCTGACATATTAATAATAGGTTTCACCAGAAGATGTTGAGATCAGAATGAGGTAAACTCCAGGAATATTGAGAGAGTAACTTTGTCCCTACCATCCAAAATTAATTTGATGATAGAAGGATTGGAACTGATAGCCAGATGATATCCAAACTTCTTGACAATTTGTTTGAGCTTGTAGGCAAGAGAAGGATGGTAAGGGATAGATCCACAGAAGTGCAGATTTTAAAGAAGTTTTGTTGGAGGCTGCTGATTTTTGACCTCAATTTGTAACGAGTGATAAGGTTTTTGACTATTGAAGAAGGGTATCCATGCAAAATTTCAGTTTCCAAAATTTTCTGTTATTCCTTTTCAAGATATGAATGATTATTGCAGATGATATTGGCTCTATGAATAAAAGCTTTTATGGCATCAAATTTGTGCTCAGAGGAGAGGAAAGAATTAACTTTTTGATTCAGAATGGATTTTTCAATAATGACAGCATGCCCAACTTTATCTGCTTTGCAGACAGTGTTGGCATCCATAAATGACCTTATTTCTTTAAGTTGTTTTTTTTTTTTTTGTATTTTTTTTGTTTTTTAACAATCTTGAATGACCTTATTTTTTAAGGTTTTAACACCATGAGTGGCTTAAGGAAGTTTTTTTGGCAATCTTGCTATCTTCAAAGCAGATAAAGTTGGTTATCCTGTCATTATTGTAAAAGCCATTCTTAGCAAAAATTCCTTCCTTCCTCTCCTCTAATAACTGTATTCCATCGGCAGAAAGTCCACGAAAATATTGTTTTTTTTCATATTACGGAAAGTTTATGTAATGTGAAGAAACCAATAATGAAGCAAAAATTCCACTCATGATTTATTACATACTAAACTTTAGGAATAGTAAGATCTTTCGGCTGAAGCATCAGCCTTGTTCACACTAGAAGCAAGCAATCACGTGGTTGACATCGTTTCTTTAGCTGTTGCCAGTAGAGATTTTCAAATTATTGGAATATTGAGAGGTGCGTCCGAATTGCAGGAGCCTCTTCTATCTCTAGAAAATTCCCAACCATTTATTTTACTTTCAATCATGAAAACAATAACTGCATTAATTTCTTGGATGTACAAATAACTAGAATCAATAACAAACTCCACACATTTGTCTACAAAAAACCCACCTCTTCCACACACATCATCCCATTTTACTCTAATACTGCTCTTTCATATAAGCTTGCTGCTCTAAAATTTATCATTCACAGCACCAATGTCATTTGCAATGAACCCCCTCATTACAAAAAGAATATGTAAGCATCCAAGAAATTGCCACAAACCATCAGTTTCCCCTCGGAATTGTCAAAAAATTTTTCAAAAAGTATGATGGCAATCAATTAGTCTCTCACCTTTCTCCTCAGCAGAAACCATCCCTTTCCTTTATTGGTTCAATCCCCTACCATCATTCTTGTACTTACAAACTTGTCAAAATTTTCAAAAGTTTTGGTTACGGGCTTGCAATCAATCCTCCTCCCACTACCGTCCAATCAATATCTAAAGACAGAGATCCTCTTGATCCTTTAGACCACCCTGGGGTATACCTCATCCCTGTGTCTACTTCCTCAGGCAAAAAATGTTATATTGGTAGTACATTTCACACAATAAACTGCAGAATAAAGTAAAAATATCAACGTTTACCACAATCAAAGGTTTATTATATATCGACAATAGTTTCACAATGCTTCTGGCTCAGCTTCATCAGGATGAATGGAGCATAAACATTGAAATCATTGTGACATCATCAGAATTCTGACGGTCACGGTTTTTGGTGAGTTGTTTCCACGCGCTTGAAAGAAATGGAGTCAACGTCATGTCGCTGACAAGCAGTGAAGAGTTCCGGTATATGTGAAAAGCTTCTAATACATTAACCTTCATCGTTGAATCAGGTTTATCAATGAGCATAGCGTTTCAGAACAGAAATTTATGGTTGTTTTCGTGACAATGCTGGGCTATAGACGACTTCTTCAGTTCACAATTCCGTACGTAGGTCTGGTGTTCCTTCACACGGAAAGTTTAAGCCCTGCGGGTCTGCCCTATATACGAAAGTCCACATTCACAAGGTATCTGATAAATTCCCCAGGAATTTATGTCTTCGACGTAATCTTTGGATCCGAAAAAATTTATCTTGTTTATGGGTTTGAAAATAACTTTAAGATTAAAACTCTTGAGAATTTTTGAAATTCCGAAGCAAATCTTTGGATCAAATGGATAACCGCCCAATTCTGTCGTATTGGGTGGTCTACCGGTGTGAGTATGCAGACAGGCTTTGGTTTCCTAAATTAATGTATTAGAAGCTTTTCACATATACCGGAACTCTTCACTGCTTGTCAACAACATGACGTCGACTCCATTTCTTTCAAGCGCGTGGAAACAACTTACCAAAAACCGTGACCGTCAGAATTCTGATGATGTCACAATGATTTTAATGTTTACGCTCCATTCGTCCTGATGAAGCCGAGCCAGAAGCTCTGCGAAACTATAGTCGATATATAATAAACCTTTGATTGTGGTAAACGTTGATATTTGTACTTTATTCAACACCACAAGTTTGTAGTCATAAATTATATATAAAACTGCAGAATTTTGGAACATAAAAGAGATGTCAGAAAAAATCTTCCAACTTCTGCACTTTCTCTTCCGACTATTGTAAGTACCTCTGCCCCTCCAAACTGGAATTCTACCAAAAGGATAGCACCCTTTTCAAACAAATTTTCATTATGCTACAGAGAAAGCATTGATATTCTCTTCAATCAAAACTCTTGCAATTTGGATGCAGCCTTCAATATTCCGATAATTTGGAAAACTGTACTGGCAACAGCTGAAGAAACAATGTCAACCATGCGAGTGCTTGCTTCTAGTGTAAACAAGGCTGATGCTATTCTTTTTTTTTTTTTTTTTTTTTTTTGATTGGAGGTTTAACGACCACAGTGAGCAACTCAATGCTGGTTCCAGGGAAGGGAGAGAGCCAATGCTGTAAGACAAACACAACATCCATGCACCTAACCGGGATTCGAACCCGGACCTCTTTCGGACGAGTGATCAGAAGCCATCGCTTAGACCACTGCGCCACCGGGGCGGCATCATACTATTCCTAAAGTTTAGTACTTAATAAATCATGCGTGAAATTTTTGCTTCATTATTGGCAACTGTATCCCAGTTAAAAACTCAACCACCATCCTCAAGAATTCTATTGAAAGTCTGTCTAAGAAAACAACCTTACAAGCCTTTCTTGGGAATATATCATCTCCTCCATACTACAGAACTCCAAGACTTTTTCTGCAAATTAAACTTCACAAACAAGATCACCCAGTCAGACCACTAGTTCAAAGCATTCAGATTCAGGAGGACAACAGAAATCACCTGAGAGAAAATCAAAAGTGAATTCAGAGAAGAAGTAAAAAAAATATGGTTGCACTTAAAAATGCCAAGAAAAGTATATTCAAAGTTCTCAAAGGTTGAAAAGTGAGAATGAAGCACATAGTGCTTACTTTGAGAAGCTAACCCCTGAATATCAGATAACAGCTTAGTGACATGTATGAATGTATGTATTAAATTTAGTAACATAGCCTGTAAGTAAGGAACTGAAGGTTAACTTTAAATTTTGCCCATTTTTGCGGTACATCAAGCACACCAATGAAAAACTGTACTTAGCATACTGCAAAAATGCAAAACGTTTAAAATGAACTTTGTTTAGCAGATACCACATAAAAATCATGTAAATAGGAAGTCACTTACAATGAGTTTTATGATGAGATAATTTTTCTTATTCACTTGAAGGTGGGAGAAAATTTTGCTGACCACAGTAGCCATGTCATCCTTATGCTTCTCTCTTAATAAAGCAACACATTTATCGTAGTGTCCTAAAACAAAAACAATCTTTCACTGAAAAATTGAGTTTTCATATTTCATAGATATGATGCAATATGCATGTAACAGATAAATACAAATATATATTGTGATGGAAAATGCATGTTTCATTCCAAAAGAAACTAAAGATACATGGAAGCTCTCAACTCAATTTGGGTCATGATCACCAGTGTACAGTGGAGCTAGACTGGTTGCCAGATGTGGTTTTCACATTCTTGATTATGGTTGTTGCAAACAATATGAAGGATTTCTAATGATGGGGATAAAATAAAGACGATTGATTCTACAATTTGAAGAGGTGGAGATTTCAGTGCTCTTTGGAGAACATTCAGCCCTTTTATGATGAAAGGAGCAATTTTCTTGATATTATTCCAGAGAGGCACTGCTGATATGAGTGAGTGAGTAAGGGCTTTACTCACTCTCCTGATAAGGCTTTGAGTAAAGGCTTTACTGACTCTTACTGATACTTCAGCAGTGACCCTCTGGAAGAATACGAAGAAAATTGCTCCTTTCATCAATAATATTTGCTTTAAGTTCTTGGAAGAGCACTGATATCTCCACCTCTTCAAATTGTAATACATATAGTCTTTATTTTGTCCACATCATTGGAAATTCCTCCTATTGTTTGGCAACAATCATAATCAAGAACTTGAAACCCATGTCTGGCAGCCAGTCTAGCTCCACTGTTTACAGGTGATCAAAACCCAAGTTGGGTTGAAAGTTTCCGTATATCTTTAGTTTCTTTTGGAACATAACATGTGTGTTCCATCATAACATATGTACTTAATAATTTGAAACTAAGCATTATCATAGAAGAAGAATAAATGCTATTTCTTTCACGCACAGTGGTTAAGAAAGAAATTCACATGCATACATGTCATAAAATAAATTCCAAATCTATTCATTAGAAATCTATAATAATAATAAAATTGCCATGTCTGTCAGTCAGTCACTTACAGAGGAGACTACTGAACACAGAAACTTGAAATTTGGCAGAATCTTTCAGAAGTAAAGAGCAATACAGGCTAATACTATAAACCTACGCAGGAGGAACCTTCAGAAGGACATAGGGTATAACACTTTGCAGGCTTTCTTTTTTTTTTTCCCCCGTTTCTTTGAGATTCGAATTTGTAAATTTTTAATTCATTTATTTAGTTTTTAAAGCATTCAACCATTGTTGAAATTTGATCTTGCAGTATCCTGTGCCATAAGCTCATGCAACAATAATTAATTTCATTGTTATATAATACAGTTTCATTACACTACTGCCCCATAATGTTTCATTATACTTTACATAAATGCACTCTTGAATGAACTACAAGGGCAGCCTCGGTTGCACAGTGGTCTAACACCAGGCTTTGACCATTTGTCTGAGATGGGTTCGGGTTCAAATCCCGGTAAGACAGGAATGTCGTGTATGTCTTATGGCACTAGCTCTCTCCCCTCCCTGGAACCAGTGTCCCCAAACAAACAAACAAAAAAAAAAACTATGAGAACCTCACTTCAAACATGACAGAAGCTAACACAAAAATCTGTAGTTTACTGGTGTATTCCACTTATATGTGCCAATCTTTCACACACCTACATACAGGTGGCTTTGTCAAGGTTCAGACAAATACTACAAAAACCTATGCAGCACAACTCCTACAGGAGAACAGAAACAACAATATTGATAAGATGTGCCAAAATTTTTCGGATGCATTTCTGGTCTAGCATGTACCTTTCACAGCAGTTGCTGGCAGGTTTGTTTGCATTTTAGACTTCAGCTCTCTGTATGTTATCAAGCACTATCCAAGCTATTCCTGCAGGGAGATTCTGACTAAGTTTCATCAACCATTGTTTTGAATTTGATATAAAAACACACAATTTACTATTTTAAATTAGATCTTATTGTTCACTGTGTTAAACATTTGAAGACATGCATATATCCTTCTGCCACAGTTGCTGGTACTTTTTTTTTTTAATGTTTCAGATCACTGCTTTTCATGCATTACTACAGATTATACATAGTTCCAAGCTATTTCTATGGGAATATTTTGACTAGGTTCCTTTAACCATAACATGCATAATTTACAATTTGATTTTTGCTGTTTACTGTGTTGGACTTCCAAAGTCTTGCATGCATCCTTCTGCCACAACTGCCAGAGGATTTCATTGTGTTTCAGACCACAGCTCTCAAAGTGCTACTATGGGCTACAAATAGTTCTGCTACAGCAAAAACAATAGTTGCACGATTCTTTTACAGAGGAAATATATTTCAATGAAATACAAATAGAATACAAGAAATCAAATGTAAGAAAAATGAGAATTTTCTTATATTTCATTTCCTCAAAGTATAACATTGCTATTCCTTCATTCATACATTCTCCTATCTCCTTTTGATCATTTATTTATTTTATCTTGATGTAAGAATAATTTTTACATGCAAAGTAAGTCTAAATGGCACAGTGATTGACCAAGTAAATAAGTCTGTGCATTTAGGAAGCATGTTTGATAGAAAGAACAGAATAGATGGCAAAATCAGTTAGCGAGTGAATTCTTCATTGAAAGTCATAGCTGCTTTAAGAGGTTTTCACAGGAATGATGGATTCTCAAAAGAGACCCGAATGGCTGTGTATGAAACTAATTGTTGCTACTCTGATGTATGGCAGTGAAACCTGGGTACTACAGAAGAGACATAGGGGTCACTTATGTGCTGGAAAGATGTGTTACTTACGGGGGGGGGGGGGAGACATGTTCTGATCATGTGAGGAATGAAAATGTGTTGCAGTTGTGTAATGTGAAGCGAAACGTTGTTGGCAAGGTGGAGACTAATATTTTTAGGTGATTTGGCTATGTTGAAAGAATGAGTGATGAGTTGCTTACTAAGAAATTTTTTTTAGCTGAAGTGGCAAGAAAGAAAGGCAGAAGAAGGCCAAGGAAGTCACGAGTGTCTGCATGAGAAAAAGATTATGAGTTTGAAGTATAGAAGGTCTTCTGTACATTGTGTGGTGGATGTCAGTGAAGCCCACGTTGTGTGTGAAGATCACTATAAATCGAGAAGTTTAACATGGCAACAGTAAGTAAATAATCAGTTAAAAATGCATCTGGTTGTTTGTATTTCTTTGTGGAGCTAACCTCTGAATCTCAGAGAATAGCTTAGTGACATCTATATACGTTTCTTGATTTAATCTGGATCCACCAACACTTTGCAAATGGAACACGACTGACTCAAGAAATTCGTGTAAAATTTCATCAAGGCAACCGTCATGCCTGGCATGCTGCAGGAGACCATGATCTTATTCCACACATTCCAATCATTCCACCTGGCCTTCTATTTAAGTCCAAATGCTGGTAGTTTCCTGTTCATCTCAGTTTTGCCATGAGTATCAACAAGCAGAGGGTCAATCATCCAAAGTTGTTGAACTCAACCTGCAAAGCCCATGCTTTTACCATGGCTAGCTCTATGCTAGCTGCTCCAGATTTTGCAAAAATTAAAACCTCTTAATTTTTTCAAAAGCCTTCAATCCACCCCCGGTTGCCATGTGCCTGATTTATTTGGTAGATTAAAACTACACAAGGAAGGGTATACTATTCGCCCTCTTGTATCAGGTTACATTGCCCCCACCCGACCTTTGGCAAGTTATCTCACCAAATTTACAGTGAATTCTTCCTACTCAATAAAGAGCACCACACAAGCTATTGATAGGTTAAAGTTAATTCAACCACTACCAAATTCCTATTTTTTGGCGTCCCTAGATGTAGTTTCTTTATACACGAATGTACCTATGGAAGCTACATTTCAGTTGATCCAGGCTTTGCTCATTGATTCTGACATTCCTGCCAATGATATTGCTTTCATAATGAATGCTCTTCATCTCATTAAAAAGCGTTCATTTTTCAAATTTCAGAACATATTTTACCAACAAACCGACGGGACAGCCATGGGTTCACCTTTATCCGCAGTCTTAGCAGAAATTCTTCTACAGCATATTGAAAATAAAGTCATACAAGAATTCCCACAAAAACCTAGTCTCTATATCCGTTACGTTGATGACATCTTGGTAATTTGGCCATATACCATAAATCAGTTACAGCAGTTTGTCAACGCTATGTCTGCTCAATACCCCTCCATCAAACTCACGATAGAACTTGAAAATAATTTCGTCTTACCTTATCTTGACTTTCAAATTGCTCGTACCCCTTCTGACAATTCCCTGTCTTTTGCCGTTTATCGAAAACCTACTTCCACACCCACTCTAATTCCGTACAATTCTGCTCACATTTTTCAGCATAAAATTTCTGCTCTGCACTTCCTATTTAGAAGAGCATATTCACATTCTTCTTGCCATTTCGCCAGAGCTCAAGAACTACAATGGATATCATCTCTCGCTAAAAACCATGGTTACCCGGACAACGTTGTTAAGGGAGTGCACAATAAAGTACAGTTTTCTATGTCAACTGCTTTAATTAGTGAGCAAGTGCCTAAAAAGTATGTTGGATCTGTTGATTTTAATCCACATATTGTAAACCTCCTTACCAACATATGTTCTCGTCATAAAATACAATTTGGAATACGATCATGCAATCTATATACCATTATCCGCAATGATCGTGACAAAATTGACAAAGGGAAAAAATGGGGTGTGTATGTTATTCCTATGCTCGACACTATCTCTGGTGAACTAAACAATCATTATGAGGGTTCTACCAAAAGAAATTTGGATTTGAGATTAAATGAACACAGATATGATCTAAAAATGAATCACCAAAGCACCTCTTTTGCAAGAACCATAAGTGCTGGAAATTCCATCCCAGACTGGGACAACGCTAAAATCATAAACACACCTAACTCTGTTTATTCCTTGTTATTTGCAGAAAGCCTCTATATTTCGGCTTATAATACACGTTGCTGTAATGGCTATTATCCTTATGTTTTACCTGAACCTTGGAGCAATCTTGTTGGGAAGGACAGCACAATAGCAATTGCTTCTGTTAAGTGATCATTGGCTAACTATGCCTTTTTTTATTGTCTTGTTATCTGGTATATCATGTGACATTGACATTACCTTTCCCATGATGCATCTACTCCACGTACTTAAGACCAGCATGTAGCCACATAGTGAAATTACATCTGATGAAGGTGTCAATGTGACACCGAAAGTGCTCATGTGTTTTTAAACTGTATATAGATTTCATTTTTTAGCTGAATAAATATCATCGTGCAACAAGACGGATTTCTTTTAATACTATCATTGAATCAGAGGCTTTTCAAGGATGAACCTGTTTTGCACTTTGGAAGCACTGTAAATTACACTGATCATAAGACAATAGAAAAAGATGTGTCAAGTATTTCATTTCACTGCCGTTGATGCCTTCTTGTCACAAGGTTAAACTGCTATTGTTTTGCAAGACTGTGCACAAGTATTTAAACTATTTTACATATCTATTAGTTTTAGAAAACAGTATAACTGCACTAGTAATCCGAATTTATTGACATAGAATAAAAAACAGATTCAGATTACTAGTATAATTATACTATTTTCTACATAGTTAGTGTATAGTTCCTCATAATTAATTTTATTAGTTTCATCTTTCTAAATATGTAGTAACAATAATTTCTCGCTCTCTCTTTCTTTCTCTCTCTCTATAGCTGACCATTGCAGTTTGGCCACATATTTTTGCCCAGGTTAACTAATGTTCACACAACAATCACAATGATCAGAAAGGTCTTCTTACCTTGCTGGAATTCAGTTTCAACAACCAAATACTGCTTTAAGAGTTCTTGCACTACAGCCTTCATTCTTCCACGAATTCCATTTCTGTACCTTTGAACCAACTGAACAATTCCTTGTGTGGTCATGAAAAAGACATCTCGGTCTGAACGCTTTTGAAGAGTAGCAGCATAACTGTCAATCACACTTGCTATCTGAACATAAATAAAATAAAAGTACTCTCCTTTAAATGTGGAAATGAAAAATAACATTCATCAATCAAAAATAAAGAAAAAGCATTAGGTTTATGAGTAAAATCAGTTATACACACTGTGTATATAGTCAAAATATAATATTCTGAAAACAGCAATTTAAATTTAAGTATAGTAATTTAAAAGCAACAATTATAAACAATAACAATTCAAAATTCTTTTCCTTTTAATGATCAGAAGACAAACAATAAAATGAATAAAATAGTGAACTATATTTTGAAATAAATGAGTGGGTATAACTCAATCATTCAGCCATTCATTAAATAATCTGAGCATTTTTTTCCCTTTGCCATTAGTGAAGTTTGGTTTCTTGCTTAAACATAATCATCTAAAAAAATGATACACAAAGATAGGTGTTTAAACATTTGTGTTTAAGAGAAAATCCTGCTAACCATTCACAAGAGTTTTAAAAGTATCAAAATTTTATATTTTAAAGCATGTTTCTGTCAATACCATTCTAACATTTTTATTGTTTATACATTACCATATATGGGGGCACCAGGAAGTCTCTCTTTCAAACATTTTTTTTTTTGTAAATTTTTTTACCACAAATTTTTGAATTAGTATGTTGCAGTTACTTTGCACTAAAACACAAACACTTATCACTAATTTTTGGTTATACCTCATCCATAACCTTGGATCCATATGCAATTACTGCAAAAAAATGAGCATAAGTCAGCAGGGGCAGTAAGTAATAAAAAAACTTAAACTGATTTATACATTTTTCAAATAGAATGCCAAAAATACAATATGATTAAAACATGATGTAAAATCAGTAATACAGTATTTAAAGAAATTAACAGTTCATATAAACAAACAAAGAAAAAAACAAACCTGTTGACTAGGAAACTGGGCAAGAACTGATGTAATATTACTAGAATACATAGCCATCAACTTCTTGATATTTTTCTCCACATTTGGAGGTATACGGCCAGAAATAGATGAAATAATTTCCTAGGGGGAAAAAATAATGATTTCTTAATATCAGATGATAAAACCATAACTAATAGTATTTGCATAACATTAGCTGATAAAAGCAAAAGTATTGAATGCGCTGTATAGGGTAATGAAACACTAAAAGAAAGTATAAAAAATACTGGAGCATGCAAAAATGAATTTCCAAACTGCAGACTATGAGTAACAGTAGACTAAAGAACTGGCTTAAGTTAATTTAATAACCCTTTTATAGATGAGTCATTCGATTTATTGCATGGTATAAGTTAATTCTTAGAATTTAGTTTAACCATCTGCACTTTTACCAATTTTTACTGTATATGCCCACTCTAAAAACATGAAGTGGCATCTGCACAGAAGAGAGGTGTATTTTGAAGGTAGCAGAACAATACCTTCTAATCCTTGGTGCTTCCTACTTACTATTTTCTTTGAGACAAACTCTTGGGATTCCTCCCTAGATGAATGAAATCAGTACCACAACCTCTACATGTCTCTTAACAAAGATCATGTTCAATCAAAGTGAAATAACTGGGCCTTAAGCAATGAAAAAAACCTCTACAGCAAAAATCAAAATGCATGCTTTTACACTTGATGTTCTATGGGATTTCATTGTCAAGTTTTGGAAAGATGTGCACATGTGTGTACAACTGTGGTAAAAGCATTCAAGAAATGTAAAATTTTGAAAATTCAATGGGCAGAGATGATTTTTTTTTTAATGGAAACCAGGTGAGGAAGGTGCAGCATCTAATGTTCTTACTGAATGGGCCCTCATATGATGTGATAGTGGAAATGATAAAAGATGACACAAACTCTGATTCCTACAATGAAATGTGGAACAGAAGTTATCTTGGAGATTATGATGTTCAAAAGGTCATCATCTGGAATTTCCACTACTAAGCGGATTTCCTTGACCATATATAGTTCAGCCATGCACTCCAGACATCATGAAAGATACCAGTACCAGAGTTCCTCCAGTCCTTCCAGCAGAAGTTGCACATGCAATCAAGAACATGAAGCGGGGAAAAGCTCCAGGAGAAGATGGAATTACTGTAGACATCATACAAGAAGCAAGTGGAGAAATCGAAACAGTACTCGCCCAAATTTTCACTCGATGCCTTAATGAAGGAAAGATTCCTGAGGATTGGAACACCGCTACAATGATCCTGCTACATAAGAAAGGTGACATTGAGGATCTCGGAAACTACAGACCTATCAGCCTCCTATCAGTAGTTTATAAAATCTTCACTAAAGTTCTTTCACACCGTTTGAAGGTTACACTGGACATGGCTCAACCGAGAGAACAAGCTGGATTCAGGAGTGGCTACAGCACAATAGATCATATCCATGTGCTGAGAGAACTAATTGAAAGAGCGAGGGAATATGAACTTCCATTGTGCATGGCTTTTATCGATTATGAAAAAGCCTTTGATTCGGTGAAACCATCAGCAGTTACAATGGCTCTGAAAACCTGCGGTATTGAAGATGCATACATTAATATTATTAATAACATCTATGAAAATGCAAATGCAAAGATTAGGCTGTTTGAAAATACAACACACATAAAAATTGGAAAGGGAGTGAGACAAGGTGACACCATATCTCCGAAGCTCTTTAATGCCACATTGGAGGATGTTTTTCAGTCACTGAGCTGGGAAAACAAGGGGATAAAGATTAATGGAGATTATCTAACCCACCTTCGCTTTGCTGATGACGTAGTCATTTTTGCAACTAGCCCATCAGAGCTGCAGAGTATGATCCAGGAACTTGCTGACAAGAGTAAAGAAGTGGGATTAACAATGAACTTTCAGAAGACAAAAGTGATGTATAATGCCTTTACAAGAAATGAAGATTTATCGATTGATGGAGAAAAGCTGGAGATAACAGACACGTACGTTTATCTTGGACAGCAGATATCAAGTGAGGGTCACATTGATGGAGAAATTAATCGGCGTACAAAACTTGCCTGGAGAGCTTTTGGAAGAAACAGCATAATTTTCAAGAGCAATATGCCATTATGTCTTAAAAGAAAAGTGTTTGATCAATGCATCCTTCCAGTGCTTACGTATGGTGCAGAGACGTGGACCTTAACTAAAAGAGACATACAAAGGCTGCAGACAACTCAAAGGAGCATGGAGAGGTGCATACTTGGTGTAACCAGGAGAGATAAGAAGAGGAACTCGTGGATCCGAAAAATGACAAGAGTGGAAGACATCATGATCAGAGTTAAATCCCTGAAATGGCAATGGGCTGGACATACTGCCAGAAGGACAGATCATCGATGGACAGCCGAAATTTTAGATTGGATTCCAAGGGACAGGAAAAGACCCAGAAGAAGACCACATGGGAGATGGGTGGATGAAATTCGAAAGTATGCAGGGGTGACATGGAGGAGACTGGCACAAGACAGACCGTTGTGGAGGAAACTTGGGGAGACCTTCGTCCAGCAGTGGATTGATAATGGTTGACAATGATGATGATGATGATATAGTTCAGCCAGAGTCTTCCTCCACTTCTCTCTATCCAAGGCCATCACTTCATCCAGTCCATTATTTTTTAAACTTGATTTAATCTCCTCTGTCCACTTTCTCCTTGGTCTTACTCTTTCTCTCTTTCCTCTGGAGATTCCCACTCCATCAGAATTTTAGGAAATCTCTCTGCTGACATTCTCCTTACATGGCCAAACTATTGCAATCTCTGCATCTCAATAGTTTGAAGAATGTATACTTTAACACTCACAATATCTTGAATTTTTGTATTACGCACTTTTCCACATCTGGATTTTCTTGCAGAATGCCTCCAAAAGTCCATCTCTGTAGCCAATAAATAATCTTTGTTGATGTCTTTTATTCAGTGTCCATGTCAAGCACCATATAAAATGATGCTCTGTACAATTGCAGAAAAAATTAAGTATTTTTACCCTTGGAAAGATATTGCTGCTCCAAAGAACAGGATTCAAAACAGAAACAGCTTTCCTACCCTCCGCAATTCTTCGATCAATGTCATGATGACATGTACCATCCTGATGTATTATGGATCCGAGGTATTTAAATTCCTCAACTGTTATCAATGAAATATTATCAGTTATTTCAATGAAGTCTCTGGGATTATAGGACAAGTGCTCAGTTTTATTTTCGTTAATTTTAAGTCCCCAACGGTCATGTTCAAAGATCAGTTTACGAAACATATAAGCTACATCATCCTCATTTTCTGCCAAGATTACTTGATCATCTGCAAAGAGCAAATCAATGGTACATGATATCATTCTGAATCAATAATCCGAAATTTCTGCACTTCACTGACCATTTTCTGAGACAAACCTCAACCTCAATATAGATCTTCAAAAATGTAGGGTACATACAGCATCCCTGTTCAAAAGGTATCTTTGCAAAATCTATATTTTTTTAAGTTCTTTCACAGCCATTGTATTACAGAGCATTTTTATACATTAATTTAGTCTAGTTCTTGACAAAATCAGTCAAATAATTCAGTTTTAAATTTGGCGCAAGAGTTTACCTAACTTTTTTGGATGAAATTTTCAGAGCTCAAAAGATTAACTTACACACTGCAATATAGGGTAAGTCCATACCCTTAGTTTAAATAGATTATCTGAGTTGAAGCCTCTTTTTTTTTTTTTTTTTTTTAATGAGGGTTTAACAACCACTGTGAACAACTCAGTGGGCTATAAAGCAGTCGCCTGTCCCCAATTTAGGGCCACTGGTTCCAGGGAAGGGAGAAAGCCAGCGCTGTAAGACAAACACAACATCTTTTCCTCACCGGAATTCCAACCCGGACCCATTCTCGGATGAATGATCAGTTTAAATAGATTATCTGAGTTGAAGCCTCTTTTTTTTTTTTTTTAATGAGGGTTTAACAACCACTGTGAACAACTCAGTGGGCTATAAAGCAGTCGCCTGTCCCCAATTTAGGGCCACTGGTTCCAGGGAAGGGAGAAAGCCAGCGCTGTAAGACAAACACAACATCTTTTCCTCACCGGGATTCCAACCCGGACCCATTCTCGGATGAATGATCAGAAACCAGCGCTTAGACCACTGCACCACAGGGGCAGCATTGAAGCCTTTCTCAGTTTCTAAAACTTGTTGAAGCTTCAATTTTAAAGACTTATCTAAGTTGGAGACTTTACCAAGTTCTGCAATTTGTTTCACACACACACACACACACACACACACACACACACACACACACACACACACACACACACACACACACACACATTGAAGCTTTTGGCACATCATTCATATGGCCCTAGAATAGTTAATGCTGTTGACAAGCTTTCAATTTTCATGTTAATGACTATGAGTTGTTGTTCAGCTATCGTTTCTACTCTGCACTATTGTCAACAAAATGCTATATGCTACAGTTCTCATAATGGAGATACAGAAATTCCCACATGCCCATTATTTTGACTGTCAACAAAAATTTCCCTTGGGATATACAGAAATTCAGCAATTCCTCTTAAAACAAAAAGTACAACATAAATCTGAATGTGTTCATGGAGATTACAATACAATGATTAGTGATTGCAATATTAGATGAGAGAGAGAGAGAAAGGAGGACACTACTACAATTTCATGTAAAAAATATTATCTCACAATGCAATTATTTGAAATGATTGAGTTTTAAGGGCATTTTTACACATAAATTTGGTAATAATTGATGACATGGCTGCTCCCAGACTTAATTCTATAAATATCCCCAAATTATGGGTTTTTTCTAAGGAATAAAAGTCGAATTTTCAGGTAGCACCCTACCCTTCCTCAGGACTACAACTATAGTAGGTGTTGCCATTCGTGGGGTAAATTTCAACCTTTCAAATCATTTAATATTGTACTTCTATTCCCAGTCCTTCTGACAATTTTCTTTTGAAAAAGTGCTGTTAATGTGTCTGAAATCATCTGAATTACATAGAAACAAATGTGGCAACTCAATTTTTGGAAAAAATTAATGCTCTAAATTCTTCAGAATTTTTAAAAATGCTCAAAAGGAGGAATTAAAAAACAGCTTTGGAAGATAATACACTGCCAGACAATTGCTAAGGACGGATGATAATAGCAACGACAGCAACCATAAAATGGAAGGCAGGAAAATATGGAAACTAGCATAAGTGCGGGATACAGTAAGATGTGCTGTGGGTATGCAAATTTTGGATTGCGAACTTGTTCGTGACGTCATAGCGCTGATAAGAAATATAATTGATTTGACGCGTATTGACCATTGTTGTTCAAACGCAAAGTTGAAAGGGAAAGAATCAATTGACGAACTTGCAATTTTCAGTATGTCTTCCCGACATCACCTAGATGATTTTACGCATGGCCGTATTATTGGCAAGATTGAAGATGGGCGAAAAATAACAGATGTTGCCAGGGAGTTCGACGTCAGCCACAGTGTTGTTTCAAGGTTTTGGAAATCATTTCAAACAAATGGAGAGAGTGGCAAACGTCACGGGGGAGGTCATGTTCGCAGTACAATACCTGCAGAAGATTGGTACATAGTGCTATCAACAAAAAGACACCGGCGCAGCACAGTTAGTGAGGTAGCAAATCAGTTTATGGCTGCTACTGGCAAGCGGATCTCCCGAAAAACTGTCGCCAGACGTTTGCATGAAGGAAGACTATACGCCCGCCATCCTGTTGTGTGCATCCCATTGTCCAGACGTCAATGTACCGCCCGTTTGCAATGGTGCCATCAGCACCGCAATTGGACTGATAACGACTGGTCTGCTGTCCTCTTCTCAGATGAGAGGATGAGAGTAGATACAGTCTACGTCTGATTGTCGACGACAACTGATCTGGTGTGATAGTGGTACTGCATATTGTCCAGCAAACATACAGGAAAGGGACTGATATCTGACATGTAGTGTCATGGTATGGGCTGGCATCATGATCAATGGCCGTACGTCCCTCTATGTGCTTCCAACTGGGACTATAACTGGCCAACGATACATTAATGATGTTCTGCTACCTCATGTTCACATGTTCCGTGGTGCTGTCAGTGATAGATTCATTTTCATGGACGACAACGCAACATGTCATCGAACAGTCACTGTCCAGGAGTGTCTTGAGAGCGAGGATATTCAACGCCTCGTATGGCCAGCACGTTCTCCAGATTTTAATCCCATTGAAAATGTGTGGGATGCTTTGGGGAGGAGTCTTGCTGGTCGCCAATGCCCTCCAATAAACAAGGACACCCTCATCCGTGCACTGACAGAGGAATGGGATAAATTACCCCAACAGCTGCTTGATAATATTGTGCAAAGCATGACACGACGTGTGGAATCTTGCATCGCCCTCCATGGTGGCCATATCCCGTATTGACATCTTACGCCGGAACGCCTGCGGACGGTAATTGCATTTTTTTCACGTTTAGGTATTCTGCACAAAATGGCCTGTTTGTCCCTTGAACACGTTCCAAAGCCTTCTGGATTTCAGAGCACAATAAATTGTCTTTCTTGTAATGTCCTGGCATTCTGACATTTTATTTCACTTGGCATCCAACCACACTTACTTTTTTATGCGCTATATAGCCGTTTATGGTCCGTCCTTAGCAATTGTCCAGCAGTGTAATTACCCTTCTCTACTAGTCAACAAAATTCTTAATAAAAAAGAAAAGAATCAGAAGTCAAAAACTAAGTTTCAGTTAACTAGAAAAATTACTTACCATGATAGACTGTTTGAAAAACTTCAGGGGATTAGTGAGAAGTTTTTAATCAGACTGGCTTGACGATTACAAAATAAAATTAGTAACTACCGTACAAAATTAAAGCAAAAAGAAAAAAACATCCTTTAACAGGAAGGTGTGGTATACAACACAAACCGTGAGTGTGGTCTCAGTTATGTGGGAAAAACAGGCAGACAGCTTAAAACCAGATACTTCACGTATATCTTCCATATAAGGAAGTCACAAGTTACACGTGGTTAAAATACATAGTATATAGATATTCAGTACCTCTTTTAGAATTGCTATTACGCACGTTAAAAATACGGACATGTGATTATGGTGGTGCAGTTAATTATACGACGTTTATTATTTAAAAAAAAAATAAAGACTTAAAGAAAGCAAGAGCAATTACTCATCCAGAGGTAATTTTCGTTCGCATACCACCGTAGTTCCGCAAGTTGTTTGGTCTCGGGTGTTCAGCGGCTATGCATTGCAAAAAGTCTGATGGTGACTATAATATAGTATTGAGCAATGTCAAAGTAGTAGTCGACCCAAAGAACCTTGCTATATATTGTATTGTAAGCTCAAAAGAATAATACAACTGAAAATAAAAACCCTGTAATGACCTATAACACAAGCAGGTTAAAAGGCTAATAATGAACACTCCAAGAAACTATTGAACAAATCTAAAAGGCTGATAGTGAACGAATTTAAAAGAACAAAATAAAATATGAATGGCCAGAAGAAACGATGAATGAACTATTTACATAATGTGTGCACCACCTCCCCACGTCAACCAGCGTCCCCGAACACGTTTCGCCCTAGCCTCTTCCTAGGAGTTTTCAATGGGAAATGAAACTTCTGTTGGCAAGTGACAACGTTTCATACCTCCAGAAGTTTTCCTCCTATATGGTGGTGCCATCTGGTGTCATAGTTTGATTTTCCTGTATTTGTTGTTGTCTTTCAATTTTATTTTTATAACAATTCACCACATGACCTTTCATATGCCTGGAGGAATTTAGTGGACACCGAAAAAGATTAAAAGAGGAGCATAAAAATAAAATTAAAAGACAACGACAAATACAGGAAAATCAAACTATGACACCAGATGGCACCACCATATAGGAGGAAAACTGACCCATGCGCAATGTACATCATGACTTCTGGAGGTACGAAACGTTGTCACTTGCCAACAGAAGTTTCATTTC
This sequence comes from Macrothele yani, assembly GCA_039090855.1. Classification (NCBI taxonomy): domain Eukaryota; kingdom Metazoa; phylum Arthropoda; class Arachnida; order Araneae; family Macrothelidae; genus Macrothele; species Macrothele yani. The sequence goes on from CM077011.1 coordinate 157,519,336, forward strand.
CTGTTGAAAACGCCTAGAAAGAGGCTAGGCGAAACGCGTCCGGGGACGCGAGAAGGTGGTGCATGCGTTATGTAAATAGTTCATTCATCGTTTCTTCTGGCCATTTATATTTTATTTTGTTCTTTTAAATTCGTTCACTATCAGCCTTTTAGATTCGTTCACTATCAGCCTTTTAGATTTGTTCAGTATAGTTTCTTGGATTGTTCATTGTTAGCCTTTTAACCTGCCTGTGGCATAGGTCATTACAGGGTTTTTATTTTCAGTTGTATTATTCTTTTGAGCTCACAATACAATATATAGCAAGGTTCTTTGGGTCGACAACTACTTTGACATTGCTAAACACTATATCATAGTCACCATCAGACTTTTTGCAATGCTAGCGGCTGAACACCTGAGACCAAACAACTTGCGAAAAACTACGGTGGTATGCGAACGAAAACGACCTCTGGACGAATATATGTGAGTAATTGCTCTTGCTTTCTTTTAGTCTTTATTTTTTTAAAATAATAAATGTCATAATTAACTGCACCACCATAATCACATGTCCGTATTTTAACATGCGTAATAGCAATTCTAAAAGAGATACTGAATCTCTATATATTAACGCTTAAAACTAGATTGGCAGAACATAAAGCTGCAATTAAAAATATGACAAACAAAACAGGTTTGGGCAGACATGTTCAAAATACAGGATATAAAGTGCTTTGGGACACTGTAGAAGTTCTGACACATCAATAGCACTTTTTCAAGAGAAAATTGTCAGAAGGACTGGAAATAGAAAGAAAAAGAGGTAAAACATTAAATGATTTGAAAGGTTGGAATTTATCTCATGAATGGCAACACCTACTATAGTTGTAATCCTGAGAAAGGTTAGGGATGCTACCCGAAAATTCCATGTAGTAATATAGTAGAAAATTCCCTTTTTAATTCTTAGAAAAAAAAACCACATAATTTGAAGATATTTATAAACACACAAATTCGTTTATCATAAAATCCTTGAGGTCTTTGGCCTTGATCGAATACTTTGCTTTCGAATTCAACAAGCATCAGAACTCAAAGCTTTTATATGTTACTATTGTATTAAACAGCATAACACTTTTTACACTGAATTCTAACAGCTCTGACTGACCTGAATAAACAGAAATTGCTGAAATCTACACACATGCATAAAGTAAATAAATAATAAAAATTAAAATTAAAAACGAACTTGGTAATAAATGACTATCTTTAACTTTTACTATCAGATGGAAACGAATCCCCCTGAAAAAATTATTTTTCACAAATATATGGAAGCCGATACACGTGTCATTATCAGCAGAAAGGTACCATATTTTCACCGTTTCCCATGCAGCAGCCACTTCAGAAAAGCTGAACATTACATCATCCTGAAGTGTGAATCAAAGCCATATCTTCTTATTTCCACTCGAGCAAGTTAGTATTTTACACCACCTAGGACAACAAAGTTCCAAGCAACTGAAAGCTATGAGGAAGCATAGGATTGCTTTAATTGGTGCAAATCTACAGGGTATTTAGATTTCTAAACTATATCTCTGTAGTTATATTAATTCAACATTTGTCGAAATTATTACGTGGTTTCAGAAATTATTAACTATATGTCAACAAAATAGTTTCCATATCATCTACTGTTTCACACGTTACTAGAAATTCGAGCACGGGAAAAACGTCAATATAATAAAAAAAATTTATTTCAACTTGTCACTAATATTCCTTTTTGATGTTCCTTATGATAGTTTAGAATTTTATTATATGAAGATTACAAATTTATATGAAAAATGTTTTTATATGTACAGTCATATGCATCATAAGTTGTAAAAGTCCTCCAATATGTAGAGACAATATGTATTAAATGATTAACATTATTCCAGTTTTTTAACTCATGATTCACGAAATTAATACAATAGAAAAGAACTTTCGAACCTCTTGATTATGATGCATTGAATCAGCAATAAGCCATTTTGTTATCGAAGAAGGCACAATTTTTCGTTTCCTGTGGTATCAGCTTCCAAGTTGAACTTCGATCTTATAATTTCTTATTATAGATGATGGTTGCATGTTCCGTTTTCCGTGGCTCGATATCCCAAACTAGTTTCAATTCCTTCTTTTGGAATCATCTTCAGTGGGTATTATGATCTACTTCTCATACACGTTGTATCTCTGCCACTTACATCGATTTTACTGGCGGCGTCCGACATTCCACGGCAGTTGTACTCTTACACATGCTATTTTGGTATTAATGCTCATTCTTAGTAGTGTTTTAATATAATTGGATGATATGAATTTCTGATTCTAAATTATTTGGTGTTGCCATTCGTTTGTTGAAAACAATTAATAAGGTCTTTTATTATATTTTTTAGCGTTATTTTCTTTTTCGATAAAATATTTCCAAGCGTACGGTAGACTCATTGGATCATTATTATTACAATTTATTTCTTTAATCATTACTGCTTCTGAGGTTAATATTTGATTTTTAGTTTTATGTGAGGTTATTAATTTTGCATCATACCAATCAGGATAAGCTTCATTTTCAATACAATGATTTATTAATGATGTTTTGTTTTTTCTTTTATTCCAATTGGATATATGTTCTTTTAATCTGGTCTTAAACCTTCTTTTTGTACTTCCTATGTATACTTTATTTCTTTCATTTCTTTCTATTTCTGTATATCAAGCATTGATCTTTCATTTCCTGTAGTTAATATAGTTTCGTTATCTATGACGGTTTCTGCTAATATTTTTTCTTTAACGCATTCCTTCTTTAGGATATTTGTTATTGGAGGAATATAGAGAATTTTACCAGAAAATTTTATTTCATTTTTTTTTTGTTTATTTTTACTTTCATTTAAAGATTTCTTTGTATATTCAAGTATATCATCTATGATCTTTTTCTTGTATCCAAATTTCATAGCAGTTCTTTTTATCCAGTTAATCTCTATCTTTTCTTTGTTTTTATTACAGGAATGGGTTAATGCTCTTCTTATGTAAAATTGAAGTGCTGCCCTTTTATATTTCCAAGGAAAATTTGAATCAATCGGAATTATCGTTGGAGTAAAAGTTGGTTTTCGATATACTTCATATTCAATCATATTATTTCTCCTGAATAAAGAAATGTCTAAATAGTGTAGTTGTCTGTTAACTTCTTTTTCCATAGTAACTTGTATTGTTGGATAAAAACTATTGTATTTTTTTTACAAATGTTTCAAGTTCTTTTTCAGATTGCTTCCAGAAGATAAGGATATCGTCAACGTATCTTATGTATAGTATTAGTTGTTTTTGATTGAATGAATCCAAGAGTTTATTTTCTATGTCATGTAATATTATTTCAGCAAGAAGTCCCGAAATTGGTGATCCCATTGGTGCACCTTGTTTTTGTTGGTATATTGTTTTATTATATGTGAAGTAGTTATTATCAGCTACTAGTTTCAATGCCTGGATAATACTAATTCTTTGTGCTTCAGGTATTTTTTCATCTTTTAACTTCTGATCTAATAATTGAATTGCTTCATAAACAGGAGTATTTGGATATAGGGAAACAATATCTAGACTGATCATCAGAAAATCGGTTGTTTTTAGTTCTTTAACTTTTTCAATCACTTCAATGGAGTTGTTAATTGTATAAATATGTTGAAAGTCATACTGTTTTAAATGTTTAAATAGTTCTTTTTCAGAGAGAATAGTTGGAGCCGTTGTTTTATTTACTATTGGTCTTAATGGTTCTTCTTTTTTATGCGTTTTGATTTTGCTGAATATGCTAGGAATAGATGCTCCAACGGGCGGAATGGCTTTGTTTTTAATATTATCAGGCAAATGTCCATGGTTTTTTACATAAGCCATTTTTCTTAGAATTGTATCTGTTGGGTCAAGTGTAGTTTCTTCGATGTCCAATTCTTCTATAGCCTTTTTCATTTTTATATCATAATCATCTTTGTCTAATATAATAATTTGTTTGGCTTTATCAGCGCTTATGCATTTAATTGTTGGGTTGTTCTTGAGGTTCATTAACTCTTGTCTCTCATATTTTATAGCTGGTATTTGTTCTTTTTCTTTGTTATTGATTGCTCTTATTATTTTAAATCTTGTTGGGTTTTGTCTTTTTATTTGGTAGTTTCTTGATTACGTCTTCTATATATGGGATTATCATCTCGGCTTTCGGAATTTTTTGTTTATATGCATATCTCATTCCTCTATTGAGTGCTTTAACTTTTATTATATTGACGTTTTTCCCGTGCTCGAATTTCTAGTAACGTGCGAAACAGTAGATGATATGGAAACTATTTTGTTGACATATAGTTAATACATCTCTGTAGCTTTCGTTTCTTGGACCTTCGCTGGCTCTGGTAGTGTAACAGTAGCATGCTCGAACAGAAATCGGGAGATGTGGTTTGATTCCTACAACAGAGAGATATAATTTTCAATTCTTCTGTAGGGGTAGCTACGAAGAAAGAGTGAAAATATGGCATCTATCTGCTGATAATGACATTTTAACTTCTACTGCTCCACAAAATCAAGACAAAGCTTTCTCAAGGGAAAAGCTTACCCAATTTAGAAATAAATATGAGACACAGCAGATGATTAAAAAAAAGTTAAAAGGAATTCCAGTATTGTGAAGAACAGTGCAATAAATATGTTCCACCTGAAAGAAATTATTCCCTCCTTAGGAAATATAATATATTGCAGCCGTGTTTTTTTTTTTTTTTTTTTTTTGTGTTTTATACAACAAGAAAAATTAGACACAGCAGCTGATGATTAAAAAAAGTTAAAAGGAATTCCAGTATTGTGAGGAACAGTGGAACAAATATGTTCCATCTGAAAAAAAAATATTCCTTCCTTTAAAATATAACATATTGCGGCCATTTTTTGTTGTTTTTATCAGCCTTCTTAAATAATTTTTAGTGAATATCTGTTTCCATTGCTTTATTTGCATGTATATGGCTCAGGAATAAGACACTCAAAAGTTTTCTTTATGGAACAACAACTGCAGAAAGTGCCATTATTAAATGTGGAATGTATAACAAGAGCAAAGTGTGCTAAAAATTTAAATATAGTAACAGAGAAAGAACATAATGGAAAGCATACATAAAAATCAGCTGTAAAACTACAAATCATGACCCCACTTTGATGTAGGAAAGCATGGTTCCCTATAGTTTCTAAATAAAAATCACTATGAAGGAATCACAAGTATAAAATTACATGGAAATATATATGTAAAAACAGCGAACATTCCGACCAGTAGAAAAAGAGGTTTAAAACTACACTAAACATATGATTTAAACAAAAACATTTCTTGCTTTGAATTCATAATTTCTTCACATCAAGATTTTTAAAATGCATCTCTTCCATCAGCAAAGCTATTATTGAAGAATGAATGAATTTATGTAATACAAAGCAAAATCCTAATATATTTGTCATCACACTCACTTGTAACTCTAGAAGAGGAAGACTTGGATCTCTCAAAGTTTTCATGAAAGTATCAACTGCCTGAGCCATTTTTTCAGAGAAATATTTATCAGGAAGTGTGTATCCCTGTAATACATACTCCAGTTCTTGTCGTGCAGCTTGAAATATTTGATTCAACTTGTCACCAGTTAAACTTGGAGAATCATCAGAAAGAAATGCTCCAGTGAATAACTGAGCCTAAAAAGACAAAAATAAATGAATAAATATTGTAAATGAATGAATGAATAAATAAATAAATAAATAAATAAATATCATTATCACTGTCAACCATTATCAATCCACTGCTGGATGAAGGTATCCACAAGTTTTTTTGACAGCGGTTTGTCTTGTGCCAGTCTCCTGCATGTCACTACCGCATGCTTTCAAATTCGCATTCGAATAATATATATATATATTTATATATGTACAATTTTTAAGAGCAGCATGTCATTATGTCTTAAAAGAAAAGTGTTTAATCAATGCATCCTTCCAGTGCTTACATATGGAGCAGATACGTGACCTTAACTAAAAAAAGACAACTGCAGACGACTGAAAAACGCTTGGAGAGATGCATGCTTGGTGTAACCAGGAGAGATAAGAAGAGGAACTCACGGATAAGAAAAAACACAAGAGTGGAAGACATCATGATCAGAGCAAATTCCTGAAATTGCATTGGGCTGGACACATTACCAGAAGGACAGACCACCGTTGGACATCTGAAATTCTAGACTGGATTCCAAGGGACAGGGAAAGAGCCAGAAGAAGACCACATGGAAGATGGGTGGATGAAATTCGAAAGCATGAGGGAGTCACATGTAGGAGACTGGCGCAAGACAGATCGTTGTGCAAGAAACTTGGGGAGACCTTCATCCAGCAGTGGAGTGATAACAGTTGACAATGGTGATGGTAAATATATACACACACTTAGAAATGCAAAAAGAATAAGAATGTAAATTGAGAATACTTTGGAGCAAATTATTACTAACTGGAAAAACCTAAATGCTTTAATACAGCTTTCGCAGCCCCTACCCCTACACTGTTTTCTTCTTTCTTATTCTCTCTCTCCCTCTCACCTATTGTAGATTCACAAAAATATATATACACACACACACACACCAAAGAGCCAAAACATTATGATTAGTGTATCTTTATGTAAATTGAAGCAACTGCATGTAAATGACAGTGCATGTGAATATCATGAAACAGTATAAATAACACCTGATACTGAGCTCTGTAACTCAATGCTAATCTTGTTCTTCAGATGCGAAAGGTAGCAGACTTAAGCGAGTTTGACAAAGGCCAAATTGTAATGGCCAGATGATTGGGTTAAAGCATTTCCAAGATGGCAAGGCTTCTATCCATGGCCAGCCACGGATAGCACCTTCAAAAAGTGATCTGAGGTGGAAAAAAACGAAAACTGCCAGTAACGTGTGGGCTGAACATGGCTCATCAATGCTAGAAATGAATGAATGCCATCCCGTTTGGTACGAACCAACAGAAGGGATAGTGTGGCACAACTCACCAGTAATTTGAATGCCGGTGACAGGAGTAATGTGTCACAACACACAGTACATTTTACCCTGCTGAAAATGGGGCTGTGTAGCCTAGGCTGCTCCGAGTTCCTATGCTAACCTCAGTTAACTGTCAAAAGAGCCTACAGTGAGAACGTGAGCACCAAAACTGGAACTTGAATGATTGGAAGGAATCACATTTCCACATGAAACTAATTTTCAATGAATCACATTTCCTGTTGCATCATGTGGATGGCCAAGTACATGTGCATTGCTTACCTAAATAAGTATTGGCACCACGATGCACAGTGGAACGAAAACATGCTGGTGGAGTCAGTGTAATGCTTTGAGCAATGTTCTGCTGGGAAACACTCTGGGCCAGTCATTCATGTTCGGAAAACTATGACATCTACCACCTACCTAAACGTTATTGCTGACCAAGTACATCCTTTAATGGCAATGGTATTCCCCTCTAGGAGTGTCTTCTTTCAGCAGAATAATTCACCATGCCACACTGTCCAGATTGTTCAAAAATGGCTTGTGGAGCATGAGGAAGACTTCCCGGTATTGCCTTGGCCTCCAAATTCCCCAAACATCAATCCAATCAAACATCTGTGGTTTGTGTTGGAACAGCAAATCTGATCTGTGTGGCGCAACCACATAACCTACAAAAGTATAAATGTGCTGGTACCAGATACCACAAGACAGCTTTAGAAATCTTGTAATATCCATACCTTGCCAGGCAAGAGATGTTTTGGCAGCACATGGAGGACCAACATCATATTAGGCAGGTGGTCATAATGTTTTGGTTCTTTGGTCTATTATGGAAAATTTACCTTACCTATATGCCCTAGTGGGCAGCCAATGAAAAAGACTACATGCCACACTAAAATATCATCAGCATTCACTCAGGAAATGGCCCAGGACCATCTACAAAACCATATGACTAAAAGTGCATTCAATATTTGTCACGAGAGAAAGAAACATCGAATATTATTTTTTTGGTTATATGTTGTATTTTTTCTCTTGAAGTATACTGATTCTAATCTAAACAATACTATCTGGTTTTCTATTTGCATAAAACCTTATTGTAACACTCTGCATGGTTTAGCATCCTGTATGGGCAAGGAACTGGTGTGATTATCTTCACCTGAAGGAAAACCTTTGAAAACCATTAACTGTAACTAACTGAAACAAATCAAGACATGAAAACTTATGTGCATGTATCTTATTTCTTGTTGTGTGTTCTTTATTTTTACTGGAGATGTTAACAGTCAGGATTTTGTGATTTTAAGGCTACAGTATATACCACATGGTCCAATTCAAAGTTGTCCCCCACCTAATTACAGGTACCAGTAACAGCCTCTGCTCAGGATCAGAATCACACCATGATCTGGGACATGTCTATCATCACAGATAAGAGCTGCGGCCGCAATGCACCTGATATGATAATTGTAGATGACAAGAAAAAAAAATCATGAGATCATCTAGCATTCCACCTGATTTGATATTGGCGTCTACTAATAGATGGGGCACTTCAACCAATACTCTTGTGCACTTAAATCTAAATAGGCAAAATTAAAAAACTATGAAAGACAACTAATTAATGCAGCAGTTTCTCTTAGAGAACCCCCCCCCCCAAAAAAAAAAAATATCTACAGAAAAACTTCAATTATTAAAATTTATGAATGGATAATACTGGTTTATGTCTTGATGATATCTGTGAGTGCAGATTGCTGTATGCTAATGACACTGTCCTGTTGGCAGAAAGCAAAAGTAAGTTGCTGAGTATGTTATCCCAGATATACAAAGTTTGTGTGAAATTCAAACTGAGTATAAATAAGAGACAAACCAAAGTTATGGTTTTCGAGCAAGGAACTGGTAGTACTGAATGTAATATAAGTCTAAATGGCATAGTGATTGACCAGGTGAATGTGTTTGTGTATTTAGGAAGCATGTTTGACAAAGAAAACAAATTGGATGGTGAAATTAGTAGGAGAGTGAATTCTTCATTGAAAGTCATGGCGGCTTTGGGAGGTTATCACAGAAATATGATGGGTTCTCAAGGAGTCCCGCATGGCTGTGTATGAAAGTGTAATTGTCTTTACTCTGATGCATAGCAGTGAAACCTGGGTACTACAGAAGAAACATAGGAGTAGTTTGTATGCTGGAGAAATGTGTTACTTACGGATGGTTTGTGGCAAGACACTCCGATTGTATGAGAAATGAAGATGTGTTGCAGTTGTGTAATGTGAAGCAAAATGTTGTTAGCACGGTGGAGACTAATATTCTTAGGTGGTTTAGCCATGTTGAAAGAATGAGTGATGAGATGCTTACTAAGAAGGTTTTTTTTTTAGCCCAAGTGGCATTAAGGATAGGCAGAGGAAGGCCAAGGAAGTCATGGAAGGATCAGATTCAGGAGTGTCTGCATGAGAAATAGATTATAAGTATGAAGTATGGTAGGTCTTGTGTACGTTGAGTGATGGATATCAGTGAAGCCCGAGTTGTGTGCCAATATCGCTGTAAATGGAGAAGTTTGATACAGCAACAGTAGGTAAATATTCAGTTCAAAATTTATCTGGTAGTTTGTATTTTTTTGTGGAGCTAACCTCTGAATTGCAGAGAACAGCTTAGTGATATGTATGTATGAATGGAAATCATACGAATAGAAACACATCACATCATAACAGTTGTCATTGTGTTAATGCTACAGTACCTAATTACGCACACACAGAGACAGACACACAAACTGCATTATCCATTATCAAAGCAATTGCTTCACCCATTCAAACAGAAGTCGTTTCACAGACATGCAACTTCCCTTGAAAATTCTGAAATGGCCAGGCCTGAAATAAATTGTAAAACTCTGCCTTTCGCTTAACAGCATATGCTGTAAAGATTCAAAATAAATCACTAAAAATAATTAAAAACTGAAATTATAGTTGTGATGCTATGTAAACCAAAATTAAAGTGTTGTAAAATAATATTTTTTACATTGAAATCAGTGTTTTCATAGAATAATACAACCTACATCTAATAAGTTCCAGGACTGACTGAATAACTGACGTAACAGTAGTGGGATAAAAATATCATATGTATGCCAGAAGACAACAGTCCTTGGAAAATCAGCAAACAGATGGAAACCAGTTCATACCAGTACCAACAGGCAACAGAGGGCATTAAGGGAGTCACAGCAAGCATTCTTGTCCCATTTCATTTTAGCCATGGAAGAGCAGGGTGTAAAGATCTGTTTTTGTGGGAAAGTTGGTAAAGCAACTATTGAAAGGTACATAATGTTAAAAGAAGCATTAGGAGACACAGCATTATCCCGCAGCACAGCTTTCAAATGGTATAAACAGTTTTGTGATGGGCAGGAATCCTTTTGATGATGATCCGAGATCTGGGCATCACTCCAGTGTGCGGACAGTAGAAAAAAATTTAAAGAGGTGCAGAATCAATTAAAGAAAGATTACCAAATTATAGTAAAGATTTTGGCAGTCGGTGGGCATCAGTAAGTCTATCTGTCATGAAATTCTATGTGAGGATCTGGAAAAATGAAAACTTAATGCCAGATTGGTACCCCCGTTCTGAATGATGACCAAAAGAAGGCTCATTCATCGATTTATTCCAATCTGTTGGGCACTGCAGCTGATAATTCAGATTTTTGCTCCAGAATTATTTCACGAGATAAAACATGGCGTCTGCAGTATGATCCAGAAACCAAGCGACAAAATGCTGAATGGAGAGGTACCCACTCACCATCAACCAAGAAAGCACACATGCAACCATCTAAGACAAAGACAATGCTGATGGCCTTTTTCTATTCGAAAGGTATAGTCCACAAGGAATTTGTACCAGTGGGTCAAATGGCAAATTAAGAATTCTACAAGCAAGTCTTACGATGTTTACTTAGCAATATTCATCGCAGTCATCCCCAGTTATGGGAATCCAAAAATTGGTTCTTGCTCCATGATAATGCAAGACCATATGCTGTACTGTCAGTCCAACAGTACCTGACTCACCATCAAATCACTGTGTCACTACATGTGCTGTATTTCTCCTGATTTATCACCCTGTGACTTCTTGTTCCCCAGGATAAAACATGCACTAAAAGAACGCAGTCATTACATATATCCCAGTAGCCATGACAAAACGCCGTCGTTACATCTATCCAAGCACCCATGACAAAACAACTTGCGGACATCCCGGAAAGTGCTTTCCAGAACTATTTTAAGTTCTAAAAGGCACTTTCTAGGATGTCCAATTTAAAGATATTGATCTGGTTTACCTGAACAATATCTGCAAGTTGTAGAAATTATTTATTTTTAATACAGCATTGAGTTAAAGCATTTTTTCTCTCTTTTCTGGGCCAATTCTTTAAGTGTTGTAATCTTCTTTTAGGCTGTTCTTAGTGCTTCCAATGTAAGATATTTGGGTATTACTTGCCTCTATTGGTATTTCATACACACCTACTGACTCCAAAATATCTATATGATTTTTTATTATTAATAACAAGGTTTCCTGAGTGCCCAAAGAAACTAACTTTTTCTGGATTCTTGTTAAATGTCCTGGTAATTTTTTATTATAGGAGAAAAACCAAAATATTTTTTTTTCATTATTTTATCTTTTTCCCCCTTTTTTTATTTAATTTATTTTTTGTTCCTACAGTTAACTTCTACATTATCATTATTTTACTGTTATAGCCATTTTGTTTTGCAGTGCACTTTATCTAATGCAATCCTGACTCCTTAATATTTTCTGGTTGATGTATGTGTGAATGCTCTCATTGCCCAAACTCACAAACTATTAATTTTATGAATCATAGGGTGCTTTGAATGGTATGGAATTATTATGGAAATAAATGATGGTTTTCTATGAAACGTTTCTTAATTTTCTTCTTGGTATTATTATTTGAACTTACTTGCATCTGTGGCTGGACTTCCTTCAAAATAACAACCTCATACAAAACAGATGTTTTTCCATATTGCCAAAAAATTGAGGTGGAAAAATGCATGAAGATATAAAACTATAAAAACAATGGATAAGAAAAACTTTCACAGAAGAGTTAATTTTTTATTATATATTTCAACTATAAATCTCTTACTAATGGTTGGTTCAGTATAGTCGCACAAAGTGCCTCCTTGGGCCAAAAAGCACTGAGTGGCACGGGTACTCACAAAAACAGATAATCTCTCACTAAGTTACGTTTCCAGTTCAGAATGCAAAGCACAGGTTTAAAGTTTTTTCATGTTTACTTTTTCTTTCAGTGAGTTTTATATAATGGTCACAAAATACTACCATAACCTGAGAATATATAAAACATCAAATAACCTTATTGTCATAGCTATGCTAACACTTCTGAAATACGGGGTGTCCATAAAGTCTTTCCCACATTACAAAACTTAATATAAAAAAATATATTACAGGTACAAGAAAAGGATTGCAGGACAATGATGGTGCACAAGTAAAGTTTTTATTTTCCAGTGTCGGTACACCTCCACATGGGCGACATTTGTGACCCGGAGGAGATCTAGGCGATATTCAATTTCACGCCATATTTTGTTTAACATCACAGCACAGACGGAACCAATGATGTCTGTTATTTGGCCCTTCAATGTCTCAACATTCAGAATAATCCTAGAGTAAACTTGGTCTTTCACATAACCCCACAAGAAAAAGTCTAGAGGAGTCATGTCACGTGATTGAGGTGGCCATGTCATGGGACCATAGCAGCCAATCCATCTGTCTGGAAAAGTGGCATTCAGGAACTCACAAACTATTACTGACCAATTTGGTGGAGCACCATCTTGTTGGAAAATAACTGAAGGTTACAGTGCAAAGTTCTAGCATGTCTAGGTGCACGTTACATGTCACCGTGGGCTGTGTAAAAATGAAGGGTCTGATGATTTTGTCATGCATCAGGCCGCACCATACATTCATTTTTGGGCTAGCCCTCTGTTTGATGACATAATGTGGATTTTTGGAGCCCCAGATTGGCACATTGTGCCTATTTACTGTGCCAGAGACCTAGAATGTGGCTTCATCTGAGAAACAGACGTGGTGCAGATAATCACTATCATGAGCTATGCGCTGCAACATCTCCGTCACAAATGCACCACAGCGAGAAAGGTCATGAGGCTGAAGAGCTTGAATGATCTGCACCTTATAAAAGCATACAGACCAAGATGTCTGTGTAAAATTTTGCTAACCGCGGCACAGGGAATCCCAGTTTCCAGCAAAGCATGAGGAATGGATCTCCTTGGGCTTCGCAGAAATGCCTCCTGAACAGCTGCAGCTGTCTCTTGTGTAACCAGTAGTCAGCCTGCTCGGGGGAGATCATGAACACTACCCATCGCTTTAAACTTTTCATACCAAGCTTTTATGCTTTTATGCTTTTTTGGTCTGGTGGTGATTGTCTGTACTCTTTTTTAAAATGAAGATGGACAGTAACTGCCGATTTGGTCTCATGGAACCACAACATGCACACCATTTTTTCTTGCATGGAAGCCATTATCAATTAAATGCTCCTCTTATTCAGCAGTAGCACTCACCTAAAGAACAGGAAAAAAAAACTTTATGAGTGCTGCTATATTATGTTGCCAGCCATTTTATTTTAACTTGCATATAATTTTTTTTATTTTGTAATGTGGGAAAGACTTTATATGGACACCCTGTATTACAGGGTAACTATTAAAATTTTTAAAATGAGCATTTTCTGGGCACATGCAACATATAACTATGCCAGCATTTATGAAATATTACAGCGAAACTATTAAATTAAAAAAATTCTGGACACATGCATTATTGATATGTATGTTATCAAAGGATTTATAGGTTTCATTTTTTCAATGCGTAAATAAAATTACACAATGCGAGTTTCATATTCAGAGATTTATAGCATATAAAGATGACATGAAAGCAATTTTAAAAATATTAGATATACAAATCAGTTCTCAACTTCCACAAACTTCTGTGAATGCGGGGGAAAAATAATCTTACCCGCTTCATTTGTGATGGATCATCAAGATCTAAACGAGCTAAAACACTTCCAGCTTCCAAAACAGCTCCAGGGCGCTTCATGTAATGAAGACTGTAATACATTCCATGGTTAAATTGCATTCAAAATACAGGTAACTTAAAAGAGACAAAATGCAAGTTAAGAAAAAACATCCACTGAAAATGCAAAACTGTGTGAGGACAGAGGCTGGAATCCTCAAAATATTTACCTAAAGTAACCAGTTAATATACCTGATGTTTTTTCCCCTTTTCCTTGTTGAATGTTTGAATATCTGATTTTTTTTTTTTTTGTTAAAGACACTTATCAAAAACATTAAAAAAAATCTGAAGAAAATTAAAAGTCAACATTTTTTAAAAATTTATAATATGACGCTGTAGTGAATTTTAACAAAACATTTTTACTCTTTTACTTCTTCCTCAGTTTAGCACCAACAATCACATACTAGTCGTCTTTGTAGTTCCTTGTACTGTTTGCTTCTATTACCTTAGGCCTTTATTGTTTGATGATATTCCTAAACTTCCTAACTTTTCTTCTGCATAATTCTTTTCTGTTGTTAAGAATTGAAGGAGGGAAAGGCATCACTTGCAAGCAATATGATTTACAATGCTTCTTCCCTAACTCTTGCTATTATCAGATCCATAACAATGTCACATATGCTGCGTAGACAAAAATGTTTTTACCTCCACATATGCAAATAAATATGCATTTGCAGTCCTGACACACACACAGAGGACGTGGTGGGTGCTGTATATCAAGGGAAGCACTGACATACCTGTCAGGGTGCATTGGAAGCAACTATGCCGTGCAGGGCATAACTGATCTATTTAGTACAGACACTCTTCAGCAAATTCCCTGTCACTAATGTTCTTCATTGCTGGAAAGCAAATAAATGGAAAGCCACTGCAGTGAAGCCACACTTTGGGGTACCACACAAACTGAATGATTGTACTAAAAGAAGCTTACTGCGGAATGTGAAGGCATGCACGTCCTCTGCCACAGATCTGGCCGGTAATGTCAGAATGGTTACTTGCACCAGAATAGTGAATGAAGAACTGCCCATGGTTACCATGCTATGTCAGCTGCACACAAACCCTACATCACTCCAGGCAATGCCAGACGACAATGGCAACAGTGCTTACTCACAGTTTATGATGGACAATAGAGGAGTGAAAAAGAATCATGTGGAATGATGCATCATGCAACTCACTCTTTCATTCAGACAGATGTATTTTAGCATGGTATTTGTCTGGGGAACACTGTCAGGTGGACTGCATTGTCCCTTCAGTCAAGTTTGGAGGGGGATCTATCATGGGGTGGGGCTGCTTCTGCTGGAAGGAACTTGGTCTCCTTCACATGGTTGCAGTGCTATCCAGCCTAAAGGTTGCAAGGTTTGAAGACATTCTAAACAATTCCACTCTACCTAAATTGTGGCAGTACTTCGGTCTAGATCTCTGCCTGATTTGTTAAGATCAAGAGCATTATTACACTGCAAGGTCTATCCAGGCCTGGCTTGGGGGAGCAAAACATTCAATTGTTGGACTGGCTGGCCCAAAGTCCCAATTTAAATGCAATAAAACATCTGTGGTATGAGCTGGAATACAGATACGATCTTGGCCAGTAAGACCTTCCCCTGTGGCAGGCATGGCAGAAGCTTTGCAAGAGTGGTGGAGGAAAATTCTGGTATGGACTTACCAGCATCTCATGGAAAGTCTGCCTAGAAGTGTTGCAGTAGTCACAACAGCCAAAGATGGGCTCACTATGCAATGATTTTGTCTAATAAATGCTTTTGTTTTCATTTCCACCTAGGTGTCCACATACTTTTGCAAACATAGTGTATATACACTCAGCAGACAAAGCATTAGAGATAGGGGTGATGGGCATTTGACATGGGCATCCCCTGTGCAGAATGGAACAGACCCAAACCGAATGCAGGTGATAAATAGGAGGTCGGCAGGGCGTCCAAACAGTGTAGTGCAATTGACAAACATGGGTAAACATGGTGATCTGAGTTTCTTTGATTGCGGACACATTCCGGAGCAAGACAGATTGGTAATTTTATTTCTCCTAGTGGTAAGAAACCTAGGGTTCCGAGGGCAACTGCATCACAAGTACATCATAGACAGACATACCAGCACCTAGACAGCAAGTGGTGGCCGACAACACGCCATTGATGACTGGGTTTGATGCACATTATCCAGGCTCGTACAGACCAACCACTTGGCAATGGTGGCAGAAATCACATCCAGGTTATATGTTGGATGCCCAAGCAGCATCAGCAAGTGAACGGTACGGAGCACGTTGAATACTCTGGGCTATGGGAGTTGACGCCTTACTCTTGTGCCACTGTTGACTGCTCGTCATCAAACATTACACCTCACCTGGTGCCGGGAACATCAAAACTGGACATCTGCAAAGTAGCACCACGTGATTGTGTGGTCAGATGAATCCCCTTTTCAGCTGCACTGAGCAGACAGGAGGGTGCATGTGTGACATGGACAGCATGAGGCCATGGCTCTTTTGTACTAGGTTAGCTCTGTTCAAGATGGTGGTGACTCTGCGATAGTTTAGGGAGCCTCCTCATGGGACGCATTAGGTTCCATATTGTCTGGAACAGTCCTTAACTGCTGTGCACTACCAACATGCTCTGGCTGATCACCTACACTCTTTCATGGCCTATTTGCATCCTGAGGCTGATGGTCTGTTTTAGCACAGCAATGCACTGCCTCACCAGGCTGCAACCACCCAGGCATGACTCAAGGAACATGGCTCTAAGTCTGGAATTGTCCAGTGGCTCCCAAGGTCCCCAGATTTAAACCCTGTGGAAGTTCTGCTGTGGAGCGGGACATCGTCAGATCCATGGATCCTGGACCGATGTTTCTGGCAGAGTTGTGGACAATGCTGCAACAGGCATGGCTGGAATTATCTTTGGCATCTGGTAGGGTCAATGCCTCGGGTTGTACAGGTTGTTTGCCCTAGGGGAGGTACAACATGCTATTAGGTAGGTATCTCTTAATTTTGTCCACTGAGTGTGTGCGTGTGTATATATATATATAGTGCCTATCTTCCTCTGTATGCTGTGTGATGGTGTTTGTCTTTCTTTTTGTGATGTGTGAGGGTGCTAGTCTTTTCTGCGACTTTTCCATAAATTATCTTTACACGAATAAGGCATCTGTGTTATTTCTTATGCCACTAAATTTGAATTATTTTGTGAGTGCTAAAATTAATAGTGTTCTAAGAACTAAAAGATGCTCACAAAAAGTTTTAGGCAAAACATTTTCCATCAGTTTAAAATTCAGATTACAGTTATGTGTTCTGGGATAGAACTATTGTGATTGCAAAGCAATTCTTCAGTTAAAATAATATGAGCACAGCTAATTCAAGTTGCTGCATCTTTCTGAATTTCAACATTCCTAATGCAGAAATCAACTAGGAAATTTAAAATACTAAAGCTAACACATAAGAAGTATCAGATGAAAGGATTTTTATTTATTTATTTTGCATATGTAATTCGATAGTGCTTCACAACAATTGAAATTCAAAACATTTTTTTTATCTTAAGATGCACTCCTTCTACTAGGAAATATACACACTATATAAAACACTTAAGGATAAAAAATCCATACAATTTCAACACTAATAAGACACAAAATAATTGTTTTTTTAAATCAAATGAAATGCTTAAAGAATATGACTACATCAATATGTCACTTCAAAAAAACTACTAAAAAATGCATTTCACTATTTTCATGTTTACTCTGTAAACATTAGCATTATCAAATGCATGTACAAGGGCTGAGCAAAACATCATAAGAAGACTTTTCACATTGAATAAAAGTAAGTAACAGTCACGTGTTGAACATCAAATGGAAGGTAAATATGCAGGCTACATGCACAGGAATGTCTGGTCTTTTTCTACTCTGTAAAAGAAGAGCTGTAGTACTTTAATAGCATTTTGTTTTGCCTAAGCATCGAAGCATGCAGCCAATCCTTGAACAATGCCATCTGATAAAACTTTGCGCCAACTCCAAAGATCAGGAAAGAGACAAATGAAATACTTCACGAAGCCTTTACTGGTGAAATGGTGTTACATGCTGGGTGAAAGTTGTATAGCAAAATATGTTACGTACTAATTTTTTTAATAGCAGTTTCCTGATTTTGGGAAGCAATATTTTTAAAAAAATTTAGATTTTATGAATATACATACATTTTTCATTTTAATTCTTAGTCTTGCACACTGATTTTTTCTATGCCCCCATTCCACAAGAAACACTTAAAAAATTGGCATGTATCATTAAATAATTATTATTTGGAAATGAAAATGCAATTTATCAAATACTCATGGAAAAGAAATTGTGCACTAACAAAGGGAAAATAAAGTTGAATAAGGGATATTGGTGAAAGGTGACATCATTCAGAATCACTCTGATTCATGTTGACATTTCCTGCCATATTGCTGTACATTAGGATGCTTATGTTTCTTGCTTAAAAATAAATCACAAGCTGATTGTGGATTAAGTCTTCGAGTTCTGGGCTCTCAAAAGTAATTCAAAGAAGATGATCTAAAGTCTTTGTCTTCATTCTGTTTCAGCAGTAAGCCTTGATTGAAGGCCAGGCACATGAAAGGATGAGAAGAAACTTCGACACAGGAGTTGTCCAACATTCATGTAGTGAGTTTACTTTGAGAAATTCTGCTACTGGCAATATTTATTCCTGTTTTTATATAACCTGCAATTGCACAACTGAAAGATAGATTGTAATGATGTGCATGCTCACTTTTGTCAATCAAAAGTTTGCCTTGAAATGGCTCATTATTTAAAAAAATATGCTATACAAAACTCCAGTTGTATTCCATTCCATGTAATCACATCATGAAATGTGACGCGATACCAATAAAATTTCACCTTAGTTCTGTGCATGTGTGTTTCACTGGCATGAGGAGTTTATGAAAGGCAAACAAAATGTTGAAGGTTTGGCAAGGGAAGGATGTCCATTGCTTCAGTTGCAGAGATTTCAATTAATACTGCAACTGCAATTACCAGAGAGGACCATCAAATCACAAGTAGGCAATTAATGCACTAGACATTTTGTATGGAAGCAAAGACCATCTTGACACAAAACTTCAGCCTGCTTCATTCCACGGAGACTCACAGTACAGCAAAAGGCATTAAAAGTAGACATTTGCACAGAGTTAAAAGAACGTTATCAAAATAAAGAGAAGAATTTTCTGAAAAGGAATATTTGACGACATCTGATATTACCACCATTAAATAAAACCATTGTGAGGTCGGTGAAGACCAATTGGGAATGCCAAAGGGCTGCAGAGGCTGTTTTTAAAATCTCTGCCAAAGGATAGTCTACTGCACATGTTCAAGAGCTGGGTTACACACTGGTACAAATGTATTAGGCACAATGAAAAATATCTTAAGAAACAGCATGAAGACAATGCTGATTAAAAGTACAGGTGGTCCAAAAGTTAAGCAACCTATTAATACATACATATCGTTAAGATATTCTCTGAGATTCAGAGGTTAGCTCCCCAAAGAAAGATCATGTGCCAAGTATGCATTCAACTGATAGAACTAGAATTTACTTACTGTTTATGTATCAAATGTCTCCATTCACAACGATCTCGGCACACAGCTCGAGCTTCATTAACATTCATCACACGCTGCACACAAGACCTCTTGTACTTCATACTCGTAATCTTTTCCTCAACAAGACATTCCTGAATCTGGTCCTCTCACGATTTCCTTGGCCTTCTCTCTTTTATTTCCTGCCACTTGGGCTGAAAACAATTCTCTTAGTCAGCACTCATCACTCATTCTTTCAACATGGCCAAACCACCTAAGAATACTAGTCATCACCTTACTAATAACCTTTTGCCTCACATTACACATCAGCAACAAATCTTCATTCCTCACATGATCAGCACGTGTCTTACTACAAACCCACCGTAAGTAACTCATCTCCCCAGCACACAAACAGCTCCTATGTCTTTTCTGCAGCACCCAGGTTTCACTGCCATACATCAGAGTAGGAACAATTACACTTTCATACACAGCCATCCGGGATTTTCTTGAGAACCCATCATTGCTGTGAAATCCTCCTAAGGAAGCCACGACTTTCAATGAAGAATTCACTCGCCTACTAATTTCACCATCTAATTTGTTCTCTGTCAAACATACTTCCTAAATATACAAACTCATTCACCAGGTCAATCTCTGTGCCATTAGTACTTATCTCGCATTCAGTATGATTAAAAACTATACTTAACAAAGCTGTGTTTAATGACATAGGGCTAACAAAAAGCTAAATGTGTACATGGTATGCACTGTAAGAAACAATTACCTCAAAACAGATGCTGGAAATGTCCTCTGTCTACAGATATGCAGGCCTCAATGCATTTCTTCACGTTTGTTGCAACCTTTCAGATTGTCGCTGCACTGATGCTGGAGACATGGCCCTCAATATTCTGTCTTTGTTTGGCAAGTTTGCAAAGGTTTTCTTGCACGCATATTCTTTGAGATGAAAGTCTGGAGGAGACAGAGGCCACAATTCAGGAGAAATGATGTGCTCACTGAGGAATTCAAACACAAGCACAGTGTCATTTGCAGTGCGCACTGCTGCACTGTCTTGCTGGAGCCAGCAATTATGTTCATCAACATCTAACAATGATATGAATTGCTGAATGATGTCCTGGTAATGATCAGCTGTCACCATTTCCATTTAAAAAATTGGGGCCACACTTCCTTTTATTGAAATAGCACACCAGACTCCCAACTTTCTGGGAATGTGTGCTCTCATCAAAAAAGGTGTGATTTTCAGAATCTGTCATTCTGACTGTTTTTGTGCCCACTTAGATGGAACCATGCTTCAACAGAAAAGAAATTATAATCAAGGATATGAAGACCATTGTGGACAAAACACAGAAACCATTGGCAGTATTTGAGTCTTTTCTCTTTATCAGGTTCTTGCAGCTTGTGCACAACATTAATCCAACAGGCACACACGTTTAGCTTCTTTGTTACTCTGTAAACACACTGGTAAGATATTATAGTTTGTTGGAACACTTTTCAAATTGACTTTTGTGGTGAACACATGGACTGATGGGCAGTTTCAAAAGACTCCCCAGTTAAGACTGACAGATCACCTGAATGTTAACAATTGTCTACACCACCAGTTTTTCAAAAATAAGAGACCAAACAACATATTGTGGACTTAATCCTATTTCAACTTGAAGAACTTTCAATTATTCTTCACATCATTTTTTTGGTTTTTGGTTTTTACAGATGTTTCTGGCCTCTAGATTTTTATCAAGGCCTGTTCTCAAAGCATAGACACTTATCTGACATGGTGACATCCGATACAGTTCACTGTATCTTGGGCAAACAGTATCACTGTATCTGACAGTGTCTATATATTGAGAGCAGGCCTTGATAAAAATCTAGGGGCCAGAAATGTCTGTAAAAACAAAAGAACTCAAAAGATGTGAAGAATAATTGAAAGTTCTTCATGCTGAAATAGGATTAAGGATATCATTCTAAATACAGCTTTGAGGTTTAATATTGTGGACTTATCCGGTATTTTAGATTCTGGAAAATGGCCTCTAAATTCATCTTGGCATTTAGAGAATGACTGCTAATTTAGAATTTAGATAACTTTCCACAATGAAAGCGTGCTGAGTTTGAGTAAAACATATGTTTGCTCAGTTCGTGACCTAAGAGCTAATGGCGACAGGTGCGAGTCAGATCTTGTGATCAGTGCATGTTGATCTTGACCTACACTGTCTACTGTTGCAAGTACATACATTCATACTATTTGTACAATTTATTTGTCGCTCCAGTGAAATTTCAAAATGTGGGTTGCATAACTTTTGGATCACCCTGTATATGTCAGGAACAGAAACAAGAGGTTTTTTTTGTTTGTTTGTTTCAATCAGTCTATGTAGATCTCTGTTGATACACTTGAAATATGAAAATTACATAACAGAAAAATATTGTCAGAAGTAGAAACACTCACCAGCCACTTTCACTGACAGTAAGTGTCATGACCATTTTCATAACTTCTATTTCTGCATATGCTTGTCCAGGAAATACATGGGCACCATCGTCAACCAGAAACTGAATCAATTTGCCAGTGGATGGTGACCTACCATTACAATGAGACGTAAATAAGTTACATATGGTTATAGGGGAAAAAGCAGCAATTCCAAAATAAACTGCAAGCTATGATATAACTTTAAAAAAAGGATGAACACCCAATGTATTTTCCTTAGAAAATACAAAAAAGCTCCTACAGTGTGGAAGAAATATTCTTTCATGACGATTATGGGCAAAACACGTAACAATATTAACAAATAAAGGTAACTTGATCACGCTAGTTACGTTAACTGAAAACTTTACAAAAAGTTCGTAAGCTTTCGACCTTATCTTAGGTCTTCATCACGCCAATGGAGGACTAAGATTGTTGCCAGATTCTACATTTGAATTTTTCCTATTTTTGTTGCCAAAAGTTTTGGCAAAAGTTTTGGCAACAAAAATGGGAAAAATTCAAATGTAGAATCTGGCAACAATCTTAGTCCTCCATTGGCGTGATGAAGACCTAAGATAAGGTCGAAAGCTTCCAACTTACGAACTTTTGTAAAGTTTTCAGTTAACGTAACTAGCGTGATCAAGTTACCTTTATTTGGAAATATTCTTTCATAATACATGACCAATACGTCATGATAATTAACACAGCAATCACACATCACTGAATTGACTGTAATTACTGTTTCACACATAATATCAATCACGTCAGAAAACTTGAAAATTTTATATTGTCCTCAAGCAGGAATTGAACCCGCATCTTCCGATTTCCGTTCGAGCATGCTAACCGTTACACCACCCAGGACGATGAAGTCCTAAGTATCTGAGTGTTAAGAGCATCGGAACATTCTCTGATCACATTCTTAATCAAAGCATGGTGTAACGGCTAGCATGCTCGAACGGCAATCGGGAGATGCGGGTTTGATTTCCACTCGAGGGCGATGAAATTTTCAAGTTTTTTTATATTACGTGTGAAACAGTAATTACAGTCAATTCAGTGATGTCTGATTGCTGTGTTAATTATCATGATGTATTAGCCACGTATTATGAGAAGAATATTTCCTCCACACTGTATACCTGAACAACCAGAGATTTACTTAACACTAAATGGCAGCACAATTTGCTTTGATTAAGAATGCTGTCGGAGAATATTCCAATGCTCTTAACACTCAGGTACTTGGAACTTTGTTGTTCCAGGTGGTGTGATGGCTAGTATGCTCGAACAGTAATCGGGTGATGCAGGTTTGATTCCTGCTCCAGGGTGGTGAAATTTTCAAGTTCTCTGATGTGATTGATATTATGTGCGAAACAGTAATTACAGTCAATTCAGCAATCTCTGATTGGTGTGTTAATTATCATGACAAAAGTTCCTTTTGTACAACTACAAATCGTAAGACAGTAAATGGAGAACAAATCTTTCATTATTGTTCATAACAAATGATGCACCTTCAGATAAACTTGGACATATATATTTGCCCAATCTTCTTATTTCAGAAAATCACATAAAAAATTAAGCAGTGACTTGTGTGATTTTTATAAGGCAGACATCTAAATTCTTCTGGCAGAACCTGCCTGTAAAATCAATTTTAAAAATATTGTGCAAGCAGCTATGTGCACAGTTTGATTCTGCATGGCTGCTATACCTAATTCACCTTCATTCATCTCAGTTAAACCATTTCCTGTCTTTGTGGTATCTGTGCATGCAGACTAACTTTTATTCCTGCAATTCTAGTTTGTTTGTTTGGAGGTTTAATGACCACAGGAAGCAACTCGGTGGGTTATAAGCAGTCATCCCTAATTTAGGGACACTGGCCCCAAGGAAAGAAGAGAGCAGTGCCATAAGACTAACGCAACATTCGTGCCTCACCACGATTTAAACCTGTACTCATCTTGGACAAATGGTCAGAAGCCAGTGCTTAGACCACTGTACCACCAGGGTGGCCCTGCAATGCGAGCAAAGCATTTTAAACAATGTAATATTGAAGGTAATGTGACAATAAAAGAAAAAGAAAAGAAAGCAATAACTTTGGATATGAAAAGTGGTCATTTAAAAACAACTTTATAGTAAAAAATATAAGAACACTTCAGTTTTTTTGTTTGCTCGTTTGTTTGTTTTTTTGTATCACATGCCAATGCTCATGTGCACCGTGTATGAAAGTTTCTGAAAATTAATAATGATGGATCTTTCATGCCAATAATTCATTGTATATAATTTGAATAATTTATTTTTAGTAAGGTCTTTATGCTGCATATCTGCCTTGGCCACACTGATAGCAAGATTACATGTGGTAAATCTTATTTGCAAGTCTGTTTTCCCAGCAGAGATTTTCAAATACAATGACTGCCACTTATGAGGTTTACTGGTCATAACACTCAGACACTTATAATACTCAAAATTGGAAATATCAAGGAAAATTGGGCTTTTACATGTAAAAATTGCAAAAAAACTTTATAGTAAAAAATATAAAAACACTTCAGTAAAAAAAAATATATATATAAGAACACTTCAAAGCCTTACACCTAGCGGAAGTGATTTTTATAAGAATCACTTCTGCTAGGTGTAAGGCTTGTTTCCAAAATTTGATTTTTCTACTTTCATACAATAGACAACATTTAAAATTTTTTAAGAGACAAAATTATTTTCAACATTTTCTCTCTCATCAAGTTCTACCTATAGACTGGTGTTTTTCACTTCTCTTTGGAAGATAAATTTGTCAGGTTTAGAAATCTCTTCTGCAGAGAGACAACTGTGAATAAAGCCATCATTCACTTTGTTCCTTTCTTTTCTTATCTTGTCAACAATAAACAATGGGCAAATTTACTGAAACACATGCATGTTTAATTCTTATTGACAGCTCTTCTACTAAAGACATGTATGGAATTTCCCTAAATGCATTAAAACAATCATTATATCCCATATTACATGCAAGCATTAATTACTGGCCTGCTTTAAAAATATATGCATTAACATAACTAAATAGACATTTTGCAAAACAAATGTCTATAATCACTTCTAAATATCAAAATTTCTTTAGGAAAAATATGAAAAACTTATTACAGAGTGTGCATTGGAACATCAGGCGCACATATTTAAAAGTTTAAAAAGATCTGCCACATATACAACTCAAAGTGAGCAGTTGCAAATGTGAAGCACTGTAAGTAGAATGTTGAATGGTAAGTCCAAATTACAAGAGCGTTTGTTGGTAATGAAGTAATCCATTTTTGGTCATTCCAGTTTGGTGTAGCAAAAGTGTCTTCTTACTTTGAATAGAGAAGGAGCTGTGGAACAGAGGTTTTCTTGACAGCAGAAGATATTTCTACTACACCAAACTGGAAAGACACCTAAAAGAATTGCACCATTTACCAACAAAATTGCTTTGGCCTACATAAAAATCATTGAAAATATAATAAGTAAACTGCTGTCCAAAATACATACATACATACATAGCACTAAGCTGTTCTCTGAGATTCAGAGGTTAGCTCCACAAAGAAATACAAACCACCATATAATTTTATAACTAATTATTTACTTACTGTTATGGTATCAAATTTCTCTATTTACAGCAATCTTGACACACAACTGAGGCTCCACTGATCTTCATGACACAATGTACACAAGACTTTCTATACTTTATACACATAATCTTTCTCATGCAGACACTGCTGAATCTGATCCTTCCATGACTTCCTTGGCCTTCCTCTGCCAGTGCTCCCTGCCACTTGTGCTGAAAAAAATTATTAGTAAGCATCTCATCACTCATTCTTTCAACATGGCCAAACCACCAAAGCATGTTAGTCTCTACCTTGCTAACAACATTTTGCTTCACATTACACAACTGCAACACATCTCCAATTCTCACACTATAAGAATGTGTCTTGCCACAAACTCCCTGTAAGTAACACATTCCTCCAGCATACAAATGACTCCTATGTTTCTCCTGCAGTACCCAGGTTTCACTATCATACATCAGAGTAGGAACAATTACACTCTGATACACAGCCATGCGGGACTCTCTTCAGAACCCATCATTAATGTGAAAACCTCCCAAAGCAGCCATGACTTTCAATGAAGAATTCACTCGCCTATTAATTTCACCACCCAATTTGTTCTCTCTGTCAAACATGCTTCCTAAATACACAAACACATTCATCTGGTCAATCACTGTGCCATTTAGACTCATATTACATTCAGTACTACCAGTTACTCGCTCAAATACCATAATTTTGGTTTTTCCCTTATTTATACTGTTTGAATTTCATGCAAACTTCGTACATCCGGGACAACATACTCTGTGACTCACGTTTGCTCTCTGCCAACAGGACAGTATCATCAGCATATAGAAATCTGCACACACAGATGTCACCAAGACATAAACCAGTATTATCTATTTCAGCATCATGCATGCATGCACGCACGCACGCATCCA
This sequence comes from Macrothele yani, assembly GCA_039090855.1. Classification (NCBI taxonomy): domain Eukaryota; kingdom Metazoa; phylum Arthropoda; class Arachnida; order Araneae; family Macrothelidae; genus Macrothele; species Macrothele yani. The sequence continues at coordinate 157,545,833 of CM077011.1, forward strand.
TAAATATATTAAACAGCCATGGTGACATTACACAACCTTGTCTGACTCCTGCACCAATAGAAAACCATTTTGATAAAACACCATTCACTGATACACAAGTTCTGCTGCCAGCATACATAGCTTTTACATTATTAAATAGACTATGACAAATACAAATTTGAGAATATGTTCAAAATAAGGTAACCAATAGTGCAAAGATTTTTCAGAGGCATGTGAAAGGGAAAATGCTATGATGACATACCAAGCAACATTGTGGTAGCTCCTATGGAAATATGCAAATGACGAACATATGTCATCGAGCTGGCAGGCATGCAACCTTGATAAACTTTGTTTTGAGTGGGATGAAGCAACTGAACCTTGAGTTGGACAGTTAGGGGAAGAATGGCTCCACACCATCGCTTAGAAGACTTTATGGTGGACAGCAATCTGTAAATTGGAAGCAGGGCAATCACAAGCTGAGACAGCAAGATAGCTGAATGAGTCAAGGCGAGTGGTCTTCAATCTCTGGAGACAGTTCCAGGAGACAGGTACAAAGGTACAATAGCCAGAAAGTTGGGAAAAAGACGCCCACGAGGCAAAATAAATCAAGATGACCGGTATGTCTCCGACAGCTTACTGTCACAGGGAGTCAACAGTCAGGCAAATCTCGCAGGAGCTTTCCTCTGCTACAGGAATCGCAACATTGAGGCAAGCAGTTTACAGAAGACTCCACAAGAGAGGTCTGTATGCAAAAAGGCCAATGGTTTGTATCCCACTTGCCGCATTGAAAAGAAGGGCCCATCTGAATCGAGTCCAACAACATCCCCCTGGACTCCTGATCAATATGCCCCAGTTATCTTCGTTGACAAGTCTAGGTATAGTATAAACATGGATTCTCAGCATGTGTACATTTGGAGAGAGGCATGAAGCCAAACTCTTCCCTCCAATTTTAGGGACATTGACCACTGCAGTGGTGAAGGATTGGTTTTGACTGGCATCATGTTCGATGGATGCACCTCACTGCACATGTTTCGAAGACACACACTGACTGCTGCATGCTATAGGGATGACATCCTACAGCCCCATTTATGGCTTTTTAGGGGAGCTGTTGGCTTCCAGTTCCTTTTATGGATGATAATGCCTGTCCCCATAGGACTTGGCTAGTCGACAAATACCTGAAGAGTGAAGACATTCACAGGATGGAGTAGTTCGTGAGATCTCCAGACCTGAACCTGATAAAGCATGTCTGGGATGTCCTGGGAAGAGCCATTGCAAGATGGCAGCCCCCCTCCCAGAACCCTCCTGGGTCTCCAAAGCACTTTGGTAGAAGAGTGGCACTAATTGTTCCAAACTCTCATTCACAGCCTTGTGCAAATGTTGTACAAGTGTATTACTGTTCAAGGTAATCATACTCCCTATTTTAGCCCCTGGAAACCTGCATCACTTTTTGGCTGTCATGCATATGCTTCCTCCTCATGTGGTGATGGCATTCCTTTTCTGTTGTGTATTGCTGCTGCGCTATCAATATATGCGTGTTCCTTATCAACTGTCATTAAATTCTTCACATGCATTCTGCATTATTCATGATTTTGTGTTTGTTACATTAATTTTGGACAGCAGTGTCATACATATCACTAAACTCTGTTCTTTGTTAATTCATCAGAGAAAGATAAACTCTTAAAATCAAAGTTACTGATGGTATTAGATTTTACTTACTGTTGTATTAAACATCTCAATTTACAGTGATCTTGGCACACAACTGGAGCTTAACTGGTATCCAACCAATGTCTCACACAAGATCTTCTGTACTCCATACTCCTTTTTCCCTCTTTCTTGCAAGTATTCCTGAATCTTCTCCTCCCATAATTTCCTCAGTCTTCCTCTATCAGTCATGAACTTAGTAAGAACCAAATCATGAACTTAATATGTGAATTCATTCACTTACTAAATTCATGATTTAATCTGTTTTCTCTGTCAAACAAGCTTCCTGAATATACAAATTCATTCACCTGGTCCAGCTCTGTACACTGTATTTATAATGATCTTGCATTCAGTACTAACATTTCCTCACACAAAATCCATAACTTCAGTTTTCCCCTTATTTACACTCAGTTTGGATTTCACACAAACTTCATACTTCTGGCACCACATACTCTACAACTCACTTTTGCTCTCTGCCAACAGGACTGTGTCATCAGCATTACAGCAACCTACACATACAGAAATTTCCAAGACATAAACCAGAAGTGCCAATTTTAACATCATGCATCCATAAATATGTTAAACAATCATGGTGATATTACAAAATCATGTATGGCCCCTGCACCAACAAAGAACCATTTTGATAAATACATGATTGTAACATTCCAATTATTTGGATATCTCTTTTGGCAAGAGGGTTGTGAATAAGATCCACCATGTGAACTCTTGTTATCAGTGTAGCCAAGGCTGATGATCAGGTAAAAAACTTATTGGAAGTAAATTATTAAAATTATAAATATCAAATTATGGATGTGTTCATGTGCGATGCCAAAATAGATAATACTATATGACTTACGTTCTGTTAGTTTGCCAAACGAACCAACCAAACCATTAATACGTGGCTTATGCTACTCTTTAGTATCTGTCAACAAAATAATTGTTACGGATGTAATACTGTTTCACACGTTATTCATGAAGAAGTTAACTGAATGAACATATAAAAAATTGGAAATATAAAGAAAAAACTTCTCTGATACAGTATTGTATAGCGAATAATACAGAACCCGACTGGACAAATGCAAAAATATTCACCTCTCATCGAACTCACAGTCAGATCTTAACCTCTGAAGAACTTGTTAAATAATACAATTGTAATAATAACACCCCTATTGAACTACCTTACCCCTGGAAGTACCTAATTGAACAAGAAAGTAAACAATAGTTTAACAGAAATACAAACCGAAGTTCAAATATAGAGTTCCTTAATAACAATTGTAGATGTCCTCGACTACAGATGGCGGCAACATTTATCCACAAAACATGCGACACTTATGCGTTTGAGTGCATGAATACAAAAACACCCAACCACTGGCACAATAAAAGTTGCACAGATAAGAACAATCTGAGTGACACAACAAGACGTCGATGTGACGCTGTTCTGACATGTCCGGAAGTGAATGCAACGCGAGTTGAGCTTTTTAACAACAGGTGTTCAATACGTATGTACCCACAGATGATGACTACAATGAGAAATAGTTGAAACTAGTCTGGGCGTATTACCTGCGGGAGTATTGAAAGTTTTTTCATTGAGTGGTTCTGTTCCTTTGTTCTAGTTCTTCATCTGTTCGATGTTATGGCGTACTTTCGTGAAATCATCCAAAAATTCTTTGGTAAATACTTTTTAATCTTAACAATAGGGTTTGATTTTTAATGTAAGTTCACTGTCACAAGATTTCTTCATTAAAATATTATCATTTCACTCCTCCTTGCTGCATGGTATTTTCTTCTTTGTTGGTTCATGGAATGTTCCTTTGTTTTGTGCTGTCCACGGAGACAAGCAGTTACGAGTTTTTTTTACTGCTATTCATGTTTTTACTTCAGTTCACGATTTTACTTCTAATAACAATTTTACTTCAGTGCAAGATTTTACTTCAGCACAAGATTTCACTTCACACTATTCATCATACATGCAACCTTTCCAAATGAAATGAAGAAGATTAAGCACTACAACAATAGTCCGATGTAAATTATGCAACAGAACTTAAACCAGGTAAGCGCGTATTAATGATATTATACTATTTGAAAACTTAAAGTTCTCATGCATTTTGTTATATATAACATGCTCCCGCGGTTAGTCAACTTCTTCATGAATAACGTGTGAAACAGTATTACATCCGTCACAATTATTTTGTAGATAGATACTACAGTAGATAATACTGATTTATGTCTTGGTAATATATGTGTGTGCAGGTTGCTATATGCTGATGACACAGTCCTGTTGACAGAAAGCAAAAGTGAGTTGCAGAGCATGTTGTCCCGGATGTACGAAGTTTTCATGAAATTCAGACTGAGTATAAATAAGGGAAAAACAAAGTTATGGATTTTGAGAAAAAAACTGTTAGCACTTTACAATACAAAAGAACACTCTTTCGAACTGCAGTAACAAAATAATGTTACAGTTACAGGAAGTGGGTTAGGCTGATAACTTTCAGCATCCCCTCATAGGTAAAGTGGGTAAAAAAAGTCGGAACAGCGTCCATGCAACATACACCAGACTGTCGTAATATGGATGTCAGGAATCAAGTGGGAGTGTACGTCATCCCTCTCTAATACCCAGATTCATCTAGGGAAGTTTATATCGGTATGACCAAGAGGTCATTCAAGGTCCATATGAAAGAGCACCAGCGTGATGTGATGAATAACCAATTGAGCACGACTCTAGCTCGGGATGTTGCCGGCCTGGGAGCTGTACACATTTGGTCTGATCTGCGCATGTCAGCCCCTTACGATGGACCAAGATCTATGCCTGCATGTGAAACTATTTAAATCCTTATTCAATATGAATCTTGAAAAACCGACATCAGGATGGAACTCTCTCCGATTTGGAACAAAATTCTCGGCATACAGCGAGAGTGCCCATCTTGAGCAACATGGCCATTGTGAGCTCGTGAGCACTAGAGCTCTTGTTTGATTATTTGTCATATTTGAATTGCATTCACACTGTTTGTTTTGTCTATTTATATTTTCCGCTGCCTGATAAAGCTTCCCGTTGGAAGCGAAAGCTTGCATAATGTTAAGATAAAGTTTTTACGCCCAGTAACGAATCTTTGAGTTTTACTTGTATTTAATTTTAAGTTGAGTAGAAAATTGCCTTCCACATCAGAAAAATCAAATGGTGGTTTTCTGTAATTTCATCAGTATGCCCATACTTCCATAACAGCAACCAAAAATCTATAATAGTTGGCATCTATGAATTCTATTTAAATGAATCCCTTCCCCCCCCCCCCCCAAACAGGTTAATTTCTTTCATAAGTTTTTATTATTTTTTTAATGGAAATAGACATAATATACACAGTCTAGTCACATTATTGTGACCACCTCCTACTTTTGATGTCAACAGCCCGTAGCCAATGAAAGAAGGCATGTGTCGTGAGCTGGCATGGAGGGCATATAAGGTGTGCTGTAGGCATTCTGATACGCGGGGAAATTGGGGTTTAGAGAAAATTACTATTATGATGACTATGAATTTGAACTTCTTATTCTTAAAAATCATTTCAACAAGTTTATTTTCAGAATAAAAAAAAGAGGCCGGTGATCTATCTAAAATCCCTAAAGAAAAAAAAATATCTAAGGTTCGACCGTAAAAATTCCCAGTAAATGGAAGGCGATCCACCACCACCGATGAAAGAAATTCACATGAGACACAAAATGACTTGCTCAAACATATATTCCAGGTTAACTAGAGGTTTATTGTGTGCTCCCAGGCACATTTTGGAAAACAACTCAATATACAATGGAGTCTTTTAGTGGCTGAACTTTCTTTAGATGGCTAGGCCGAATAAAAAAAAAAAAAAAAAAATTAAAGCTATGATGTTTAGAATCCAGAGTATGTTTCAACAATCCTAAATAATACCTCTCAGAAATCTTGGTCTGCAAACCAAGTAGTTTTCACCTGTGTAGTTTCGAGGATGAGGGAGGTAAGTGGCACAATTTAGATACTGGCCTGCTTTACAAAATCATCAAAGGATGTGACAATTCACTCAAGGAGTGCTAAGAGCTTAATGCTCGATGTGCATATTTGTTTCATGTTTAACCTTGAGCTAGATGCTCTTTACAATTTAATTTAGATGATTAAGAGTGACATTTTAAATTTTTTCCCACAATACACTGATTTTGGCTAATAACCTGGAAAAATCTTTTCTTTTTTCTCACATTACAGCAACAGAAAACAAAACAAAACAAAAATAACAAGTTACTGCCAGGACTCCCACATTAGTTATGACAAAATCTATGCATGAGGTAAGTTGCTACCCCTACTAGTGAAACAACAACAACAAAAAAGAATAAAATAGGCTATTGGAAGAAGTATGCTTCCCTACCTGAGCCAAAAATCAAATTCCCCACATTTTATCCTAAGGAAGGCATGCCATTACAATACCTTACTCTGATGTCACATTCCTTTCAGCTATGCTAATGAAAACCCCTGTTCTAACAGAAACCAAAATTAATACACTTCAATCCATTTCTTTTTTTCTTAAGGCTATCACTGGCAGCAACTAGACACATATACACAACGACATTTTCAGTACTGTTTTTGGGGTCTGGCCAGTCCTCATACACATCCAAAAAAAAAAAAAAAATTTAATTTACTTTCCTCTTTGTTTAATAATTTTCCTTTTAACTGAACACTTTCTTTCCCCTTTCAAAACAATGAATGCCTTTCTACAAAATGTACCTTCCCCTTAAATATCATCATCATCATCATTGTGAACCATTATCAATCCACTGCTGGACGAAGGTCTCCCCAAGTTTCCTCCACAACGGTCTGTCTTGTGCCAGTCTCCTCCATGTCACTCCCACATACTTTCGAATTTCATCTACCCATCTCCCATGTGATCTTCTTCTGGGTCTTTTCTTGTCCCTTGGAATCCAATCTAAAATTTCGGCTGTCCATCGATGGTCTGTCCTTCTGGCAGTATGTCCAGCCCATTGCCATTTCAGGGATTTAACTCTGATCATGATGCCTTCCACTTGTCATTTTTCAGATTTACGAGTTCCTCTCCTTATCTCTCCTGGTTACACCAAGCATGCACCTCTCCATGCTGCTTTGAGTTGTCTGCAGCCTTTGTATGTCTCTTTTAGTTAAGGTCCATGTCTCTGCACCATGCATAAGCACTGGAAGGATGCATTGACCAAACACTTTTCCTTTTAAGACATAATGGCATATTGCTCTTGAAAATTATGCTGTTTCTTCCAAAAGCACTCCAGGCAAGTTTTGTACGCCGATTTATTTCTTCATCAATGTGACCCTCACTTGATATCTGCTGTCCAAGATAAACGTACGTGTCTGTTATCTCCAGCTTTTCTCCATCAATTGATAAATCTTCATTTCTTGTAAAAGCATTGAACATCACTTTTGTCTTCTGGAAGTTCATTTTTAATCCCACTTCTTTACTCTTGTCAGCAAGTTCCTGGATCATACTCTGCAGCTCTGATGGGGTAGTTGCAAAAATGACTACGTCATCAGCAAAACGAAGGTGGGTTAGATAATCTCCATTAATCTTTATCCCTTTGTTTTCCCAGTTCAGTGATTGAAAGACATTTTCCAATGTGGCATTAAAGAGCTTCGGAGATATGGTGTCACCTTGTCTCACTCCTTTTCCAATTTTTATGTGTGTTGTATTTTCAAACAGCCGAATCTTTGCACTTGCATTTTCATAGATGTTATTAATAATATTAATGTATGCATCTTCAATACCGCAGGATTTCAGAGCCATTGTAGCTGCTGATGGTTTCACCGAATCAAAGGTTTTCATAATCGATAAAAGCCATGCACAATGGAAGTTCATATTCCCTCGCTCTTTCAATTAGTTCTCTCAGTACGTGGATATGATCTATTGTGCTGTAGCCACTCCTGAATCCAGCTTGTTCTCTCGGTTGAGCCATGTCCAGTGTCACCTTCAAGCGGTGTGAAAGAACTTTAGTGAAGATTTTATAAACCACTGATAGGAGACTGATAGGTCTGTAGTTCCTGAGATCCTCAATTACACCTTTTTTTATGTAGCATTGTTCCAATCTTCAGGAATCTTTCCTTCATTAAGGCATCGAGTGAAAATTTAGGCAAGTACTGTTTCAATTTCTCCACTTGCTTCTTGTATGATGTCTACAGTAATTCCATCTTCTCCTGGAGCTTTTCCCCACTTCATGTTCTTGATTGCATGAGCAACTTCTGCTGGAAGGACTGGAAGAACTCTGGTACTGGTACCTTTCATGATGTCTGGAGTACATGTATCATCCCTTTCATATAATTTGGAGTAGAAATCTTTCACTCTTGTCAAAATTTCGCCTCTATTTCTTGTTACAGAACCATCTTTTCTCAGTGCCATAATTTGTTTTCTTCCCTTACTGAGATGTCCCTTTGCTATCTTTAGGCTTTGGTTGTTTTCAATTGCTTTCCTTACTAGTTCACAGTTGAATTTCCTTACGTCTTCAGTGATACTTTTTCGTACTGTCTTGCATAGCTCTATATATTCCACTTTGGAAGTCACATCTTCTTTAGTTGTCCTCATCTCTCTTCTTTTTTTGCATCAACATTTTGGTTTTTTCTGATAATTTGTTCACATACAACTTGTTCTTAGACCCAGCTAATTTTGTTGCTGTTTCCATAAGAGCTTTGGTTACTTTTCTATTAACTTCAGAAATATCCACTTCTTCCGATGTTAGGCCTTTTAAAGCAGAGAATCTGTTCTTCAGTTCTAACTTGAAGGTATTATGGTGTTTTTTAAGGTTGGTTATGTCAATACATTTTGTTTGTCTTATGAGCTTGCCACGCTCAAGTTTAGTGTTGATGTGCATCTCACATCTCACCAAACTATGGTCACTACCTGTGATGAACTTGTTTAGCACACTGCAGTCTTCAATGACAAATTTTTTGTTACACATAATAAAATTAATTTCACTTGTCGTCCCATTTGGATGTCTCCATGTCCATTTCCTGTGTGGCTTTTTATTGAAAAAGGAGTTCAAGATGAAAAACCCTTCTGCCTCTGGAAACTCTACGAGAGTATTTCCATGCTGGTTTCTGTTGCCGTGACCGAATTTACCTACTGAAGTTTCATTCTGTTGCCGTTGCCCTATTTTTGCATTGAAATCTCCCATAATTATCTTCAAGTGCTGCTTACCTTTATTATTTAGATGACGAATTTCCTCATAAAATTCTTCAATTTCTTCTTCAGCATGACTTGTGGTGGGTGCATAAGTTTGAATAATCTGAGCCTGGTATCTTCTCGAGAGTTGGATAACGAGTCGTGCAGCTCAGTCAGAGGAACTTTCAACTTCTACAACTTTATCCTTCAGTTTCTTGTTTATTATAAATCCAACACTACTAGTTCTGCCAGTATCTGTCCCACAATAGTAGAAGAGATGTCCACTTTTCAGTTCAATGAGATCTTCTCCTTTTCTCCTTACTTCACTTAGCCCCACGATGTCCCACTTGATCCTTTGTAGTTCCTCTTCCAATTCAAGAAGCCTTGAATCAGAAGATAGGGAGCGTCCATTATACGTAGCCAAGGTCAGCATCAGATGGCAGCCTAGTCCGGTCCTCCGGGGATTCTTAGCACCCTCTGCCTTCATGTCGCACTGGCTGCTGCCTTGGCCAGGTACATTCCAGCTGCCGGAGACTGAGGGCCAAGATTTAAGTTGTGGAGTCATTTTGGAGGGGTTTGGCCATAACTCACCACGCTGGCCAAGCGGGTTGGCGAGTGTGGGATAGCATTTCCTCTAATTCCGATGGTATGGTTATATCGCTATTGGCAGTCGTCAGAGCCCCTTTAGTGGGAACAGGATGTACCACGAGAAGGCGGGGTTGACATTTGTCAAGGAGAGGCTGTGATGTTACGCATCACCTGACCTTACACCCCCCTATATATATTTGTTTTTAATGAAATAACATATCAATTTCCTTGTTTTGAATTACATTAAACCAAAAACAATAAAAACGATTAGTGTGTCGCCGGAAGTTTGCCGTTGAAGACTGTTTTTTTTTCCTTTTTGTTTGTTTGTTTTTCCCTCTCTCTCTCTCTCTCTCTCCTCTTCTCTAGGAAGCTTTGCCAGTTGAACTTCAGGTAAATGTTTACAATTTAGATATTGAGCTGAGCGGAGGAATAATGCCTTTTTTAACTTCTGAGGTTCGGCGTCACAGAGTCTGTGTCCGTCGCCACAAATTTAGGCATATTTCCTTGTTTTTGCAGCCGAACTGTGTGGTCATGACCTTCTCTGCCCTTCAAGTGGACAATAAGAAAGGAATTACGTCACTTATTCGGACGAGAATGCAAACTTAATTATCCATGCTTGCGCCGCTCCCGGAAGTTCTCCGGCGTCTTGGCGGGACTTCCGAGCATCGTGGGTGGAAGATAACAAGCCCAGCTACATTTCTCAGTAAGAGTGAGGACTAAGAATGATAATAAATGGCATCCTCAGTTATGGCCAAAATAAAACAAAATGAAAGGTCCTACCATGATGCTGACATCTTTTACTGGACTTTCGCGGCACTTTCGGTTAGAAGTGCGGTATCTCCAGCGCAGCTTCTTTTTCCCTTTCCTTGGTACTTGGTAGCAAAGAATATCTATCGCTTAAAGAAGGTCAACTCTCACAGAGATAACGTAAAACAGGCGGCAACAGCGCCACCACATCTTAAGAGGTAATATGCTGTGCAGGAAAGTTAACATTCAGGAGCAAAACACGTTAGGGGGACTACAGCAGTGAAGATTTTCTTTGATCCACGATGGTTTCTTTCGATCTGATGACTATTTGCTTAGAGCAGTTTTTTGTTGTTGTTGTTTTTTAATATCCTGCCCATCCCTTATTTTGGTGAGAAAAATATGCAATAACATTAGTATTACTATTTAAATTAAATTTTAGCAAATATTACAGTTAGGCCTAAGGATCCGTACAAAATGCAGACATTCCCTAGTACTTGGCATTACTGAAAATGTTTCCAAAAACTGAAGAACAAACAAAAGCCTTAACTAACCCGAGTGGCGTAAGAAAACTAGCATATCCAATTTGCGAAGGATTATGCTACCGAGAAGGTAACAATCACGTGCTGTGAGTAGCTCGGCTGACTGTTCTTTACCCACAGAATTGAAGTCAACAGAAATACGCATGTGCAGTCTGCTCTGTCTGTTCCGGCATCAGCCTGTATGTTGGCTTCTGTGCACTGCATTTTTTTCTCTGAAGATATGGCGGAGCTAGTTACGTCTCGCTGAGCCTTAACTTCTTCTCGTTAGATATTCTTTGTTGGTGGTTCCAGTTTAACTCCCTCAAGAGCGTCCAAAGACTGATGCTCTTCGCCTTACGTATCGCGCATATGCGAGAAAGGACCGACTTTCCAATTGGCTATGCAAACGCCAGGAGGCAGAAACTTCCTCAATATTCGCAGATCTCCGCGTTCTGGACCACTCCCGACGTTTGACCCCGGGGGAAGGGGGGATGGCTGCCGCGGTGGATCCGAGGAATTCCGCCTAAGCCGAAGGAGCTTCCTCGCCGTGAATTTGCGTCTTCCGATAAACAAAGACAGAAATAACTCTGACTTTCTGCACCGGAAAAGCTTGGGAAAACGTCCTCACAGATGCCATTCAGAGAATTTATTGCTTTTAGAAAACGGACACCAGAACTGTGACCATTTTCGTTCTTTCTTTCTGAACCAAGACTTCTGGAGACCACCTTTACAAAAATTCATTAGACAAATTAACATTAAAGAACATTGTTACAATTAACTTCGTAATGCATAAAAATAGAGTTCTCTCTAGCTACAGCTATGACGATCGGAATTACGAAAAAATAACGTAAAGCAACGATTTGTTATTTTGCCCTGATGCAACAAGATACAATTTTATTCTTGACTACAATATTATTAAATATCCTTTTTCCGCGACGACAGCATACGCGCAATTAATTCACGAAAGTTACTTCGTTACGGAACAATCGCCAATCCGCGTCTTCTAACAGTCACTGAATTATACCATCACTAGTTAATACCAAGTAAGATTCCCACTAAAACTAACTAAATATTAATACTAAGCAAGGTTTGAATCACGAAAGGTTACTACATTATGATCGATACACAACAACGATTTTAATACATGCTACTGACCTAAGGCATAAACACGCGTTCTTTCTCGTCAAGTACAAATACAATACGATAAAATACTTCAAAACCCTACATGTTTATAAATTACTTTTCCATTATTAAAGCTTACATGATAATACAGAAAAATAAACAGCGATAATGACGGTAAATACAGAACTACAACCTTACGACGTTTTTTTCATCACTACGTTATCCCGACGATCAATAACGCCGAACGCCGCCGATAATTTTAAGCTAATACATACATCTAATACTATACATATACGTATATAAACTGCAAAATACATTTAAGAAACTAAGGCATCAAATTAATTACATATATGAAATGCACGATAGACAGGAAAATTTATTCATATACACTACATCGTATACTGCTTAAAAATAAACTTTATTAATATCTCTTCCCTGAAAGTAAACAGTACACTAAAAAATGTAATGGAAGGAAGAAAAAAACATTGCATGAAGGAAGAAAAAATATTGCATGAAGGAAGAAAAATCAACAACAACAAAGCATGATGTCAAACTTCATTAAATATACTTTCCAGCTAGTTACACATCCCTTAACTAGCAACAGGCATCACAAGGCTAACTTACCTTGACCTATTCACATAAATTTAACTACATACACAGAGATAAACATTCCACAAAGAAAATCAGAAAGGAAAGAAAAGAATTTACTTGATTTTTTCTTAACTCTCAAAATTTTTTCAAACTCCCTCCTTGCCAAAGGGATTTGAGATCATCTCATTGAGAGTGTGTGGATCTGGTGATGGGTTTTCCGATCCAAAAATATTGGCCCATTAATTTAGAGTTCGGAAAAACTTCAACAGATCAATTCTGAAAACATATCACTCGTTGCTGTCATGGATAAAAGGAGAGATTTATCAGATTTGCAAAAAGGGATGACTGTCTGCTTTCAGGCCAAGAGTGGCAGTATTTCTGAAATTTTTTTATTTTTTTTATTGGAGGTTTAACGACCACCGTGAGCAACTCAATGGGCTATAAGCAGTTACCCGTCCCTAATTTAGGGTCACTGGTTCTAGGGAAGGGAGAGAACCAGTGCCGTAAGACAAACACAACATCCATGCCTCACCGGGATTCGAACCCGGACCCCTTTCGGACGAATGATCAGAGGCCATCGCTTAGACCACTGCGCCACCGGGACGGGGCAGCTTTTCTGAAATTCAATTCAATTCATTTATTTTGCTGACCTAAAAAAACAAGGGTTACAAAAATATCACTGAAACAATGCACAGCAAGGAAGCAGGAGGAAAAGGCCAGCCATGCCTGACAGGGTCCCATGCTCCCCAAGCAAGTTTTACACTGATGTCAGTAGTTATAATTACAAACAAGAGTTTCATAGTGATAGAAGAAGAAGAAAAAAAAAAAAAAAAAAGGTAATGATGTATGAGAAGATAATAAACATTACAGATAACACCATTGAAAAAGCAATTTACATCATGATATACAAGTCATAGTATTAGTCATAGTTCCCATCTACTGTAAACATTAATTTGAGGAACTGCAATTCATTATGAAGTTTAATTTTTTTTAAAAAAGGTCAAAATTATTTAGAGAAGTCAGTTCCATCAGTAGTGTGGGCCAATGTAATCTATACTTAGCTTCATGGTCTCCGTTTTCGGATGAATAGGCCGGATATGTGATTTAGTGCATGGGTCACATGTGTGTATCTGGGGTATAATTTGCATGATGTTGGCGTGTAAATTATTCTTAATGTGTTTGTACATAATTTCCCCATTATTGAAGTAATGTAATTGGTTAATCGTAAGAATGTTGTATTTGTTTGGGAAAACTCTTGTGTTATTATAAAGTGTTAGTTGTGTATTTCTATCAAATTTTAAGTCAATTAATCTTATATATTTGTTTTGAAGAATTTGAAGTTTTTTGAAATTATATTTAGTTGTCTGTCCCCACGATAAGATAGCATAATTAATGTGAATGTGAAACATGCTATAGTATAAATGAATTAGAGTTTTATATGTAAGGTTTGTGAATATCAGGCTGATAAATCCAATATTTTTAGAGAGTTTAAGAAGAGAGTCCACATGTAGGTTCCACTTAAGGTCCCAATGTAAGGTAATCCCCAAATAAAGTAAGGAGTTAACCTTTTCTATATTTGGACCATTAATAGATAATGTGATTGAAGGAGGTTGTGAAATATTATGTTTTGAGAAAATTAGATTTTGTTTTGGTAGTATTTATTATTAATTCATTGGAATTTAACCAATTTGAGATGTTATTAAGTTGAGTATTAATATTCATAATAATGACAGTCGTTAAATTAAATGAGATGAGGATGGTTATGTCATCTGCATAGAGGAGTAAATCTATATCACTTATTGAAATAAAGATATCATTAATGTATATGTATACTGAAAAGTACAGGTCCCAAAATTGAGCCCTGTGGAACACCAGTTTGTATGAATTGAAGAGTGGATTGATGTGAAACAACACAGTTTGTGATCTGTTTGCATGCTGCTGTGGTTAAAGTGTATCATGATTGGAAAAATGACACCACTGCGAATAAGTGACGTGGAAACAGCACAGCACCACGTACCATTGATTGAACGTCGGCTGTGAAAGTTCACGAGGGCCGATCAACATGCTACAGTGGAGCAACTCACTGGCCGAATGAACCAGGGGGCTACTGGAATTGTGTCTAAAATGACAGTTCAGCAAACCCTGCTGCATATGGGGGCTCCGATGCAGATGGATGGTCACTGCACCTATGCTAACGAAGGTGCATTGGACCTCTGCTGATTGGCAAAAGATTGCCTTCTCCAATGAGTCACATTTTCTGCTTCATCAAATGGATGGACGTTGGCATAAAAGGCCAGGAACTTTGGAGAACAAACACTCTTCAACCATTAGTGGAAGAACACAAGCTGGTGGGGGCAGCATTATGGTCTGGAGAATGTTTTCGTGGCATTCCCTGGGTCCACTCATAACTGTGGAAGGCACTATGGACCAAATTTGTTATGAATCCATCCTTGCAGGCCACGTACATCCATACATGCTGATTGTCTTCCCTGGGGTGGATGGGATCTTCCAGCACATGTTACACAGCTAGAAATGTCTGAGAGTAGTTGGAAGAGCACAATGAAGACTTCAAAGTACTTCCCCGGCCCCCTAATTCCTTAGACTTAAACCTAATTGAGCATCTGTGGGACCACCACCTTGATTGTGTTGTTCGCTCTATGGATCCTCCACCACGCACCTTCCAGCAGCTGTCAGATGCACTGCAGTCAGCATGGTTCCACATACCTGTAAACACCTTCCAGCACCTTATTGAGTCACTCCCAGTCCGTTTAGCTGCTGTGTGCGCTGTACACGGCGGTTACTCTGGATATTAGCAGGTGGTCACAATAATGTAACTCGACCATGTACATGAGACTATTTTCTTTCATGTACGTGCAGTGAAATTATGTTCAATTCCACAAACAAGCAATAGCCCATGTGACTTCAGTTGAAATACACACACTACATAATGCAGATAATACTCATTTTCAATACATATATTAAATTAGTAAAGGTGTACCTTAGTATTGTAGGATCATTTTCTTTTTCAAAAACACATGTCTGATTGCCAATGACCACACGATAATGATCCATTTCGTCTTTAACATAAGTTGTATAGCTGGCTCCGTTCACTGACAGGAGAAGGCCTCCATCACTAAGCCTATGTGCATCTGTCTCCTTGTATGAATCATTCAAAGAGAGGAAATAACGGTTTGGACCTGTTTTTGTAACCTAAAAAAAGCAATAAAAGGTTGAACACAAAAATAAAAAATTGGTTCCAAAATGCACTATTTGCTAACAAGACAATACAGAAATGTGACAAGCTTACATTTCATGGAATACTTTCAACAGGATGAATTGGTAAAAACGAAAGTTGGCGTTTTGAAAGCTATGAGCTTAACAGCCATAGCCTGACAAAAGGTTTTTATCTCAGATAGATGACAAAAAACTGTTTGACCATGCTGGATTCTATTCAAACGAAGGTCCCTCACAACTGGAAAATTGGGAAACAATCACAGTATAAGTCAAAATTTGGTTGAATTTAAGCACAGGAACTTTTCAGGATTATACGAGCTGTGATTCTGAACTTGCAACGTCATCACTTTTGACAACGTATGAAATGACTGAAATGAAAGATGGTGAGAATACCAGTAACAGAGATGATGAAGCAAGTGATGCCAACACCAAACTTTGCCCAAGCTTTTGCTGTCTAAAATGAGATGAAAACGTTTTTAATTAGTCTTGATATAATCATGATATAAAGGAGAGCACTCAAAATGCTCTCACTACAGAATACAATGAACTTTTTGTATTACGTTCAAAAAATCTAATCAGGCTCAACTGGTAAGAGTATTTAAAAACTGTAATTTAAAAATACATGGTACAGACTATGTACTGATTTAAGAAAATGATACAGCACATGTCTAGTCCAGAAAATGTTTGAATGAAAATGAAAGTAAATTGAATTAGGGAATAGCATTCCATCAGTGGTTAAGTGCATCAAACATTTGCTTTCTACATTAAGTACTGTATTCATAAAATCTACAGGTTCATATTTTCTATAGTAATATCATTAAAATGTGAAGTTTTGCTCCTACATTTTTCACTATTAGTATATATTTTTTATTTTGGTCCCTGAAAAAACATAGCTGATGCTTTATTGTACAGAGAGTGATTCGAAAGTTTTGCAATATTTGCATAAATGCATGTGCTGCAGCAGGTATGTCACGAATTTATTAAACCAGTTCAAGTTGCGCACTACAGTCAATCAAAAGGGATATAAAGTGGTAGTTGGTGCTATGAACAGCATTGGATGTCATCATTCTGTCTGTGGTTGGGACGCCTAAAAATGAACAGCCACAACTGGCTAATTAGGGAACTTTTGCTTTACGAGCTTGAACTCTGCCATAACACTGCTCAAGCAACACAAAATATTTATCATGCGAAAGGGAAAGGTTCTGTAGATCACAGCACTACAACCAGATCGTTCAAGAAATTCTACTCAGGTGACAGAAACCACAACGATCAGCCATGGTGAGGTAGGCCGTGAACCATGGATTCGGAGGCTGTACAGGCACATCCAACAACCAGAACTCAGAGATTATCAGGCAAGCTGGGCATATCACAGACCACCGTGGTTCGTCATCTTCAGGACCTCGGCAAGGTGAACAGGAGCTGCTGCATTGTCCCTCACGAACTGACGCCAGCTGAAGCAAACTGCTGAGTGGAAGTGTGCATGAAACTCCTAGAAAACCTGCGAAAGTACGTTTCATCAAGAGAATTGTTATGTGTGATGAAAAGTGGGTCTATTTCCACAATCCTAACACACAACGGCACTGGTTGAGCCCAGGCCATCTCCCAGACCCTGTTGCCAAACATGGATGCTTCAAGCACAAGGGGATGCACTGTGTCTGGTGGAATTTCGAGGGAATAATCCATTACAAATTTGTTCCAGATGGTCGGACCCTCAACGCCAACCTCTACTCTGAACAGCTGGAGCAGATGTATGCCATTTTGAAGAAGTACCCAGCACTGGTGAACAGGAAGCATGCTCTCCTATAACACTCAGCCTCATACCGGGTGAACGACCCAGGCAAAACTCCAGGAACTTGAGGGCATCGAACTGATGCCACTCTCAGCATATAGACCGGATCTTGCCCCGTCGGATTATTACTTGTTCCAGCCCATGGCCCACTTCCTTCATGAGAAGCACTTCAACAACCAGGAGGTAGTGGCAACTGGGGTGAAGGAATTCTTCACCTCGAAAGACAAGAACAGGTACCGACGCGGAATTGAAGAGCTGACAGACAGATGGCTAAAGACAGTGCAACACGATGGCCTATACTTTGAATGCTAGTCAGCTTTCATTGTTCAGGTACGTATGAAGACAAAGTGATTCAAATGTTGCAAAACTTTTGACTCACCCTCTGTATTTTATTTCTACAAAATGAGAATAAAGTAAGTGCTTAGCTTAGCATTTATTTTGTTGTTTGGGCTATTTATGTTTGTATTGTATTTTACAGAGTTTATTTATGTTTGTAAATATTTTGCCTTTTTAATTTATATGCACAATAATTGAATTGTTTAATGACTCCAAAAACTGGAATAAGGTGACATAAAAAGTAGATTTTTGTCTTAAAGTGCTATACAATGTTAGGAAAAAACATAATAAAACAAACACAAAGGCATACATACAACCAGGAAAATATTATGTGCATCAAAGGGGACTTAAGTTTTAATACAGATTAAGATTGAATTACCTGAACTTTATATTTCACTCCATCGTATATTAGATCAACATCCACAGAGTTGTGCAAAATGTTTGCCGGCAAAATCTGTCCCCTGTAAAAGAAAACCTACAGTTATAGTTATATAATTTGAGAAGTAATAATTGAAGCTGGGTGTGAAATAAATATTCAAGAATGGGTTTAGGTAAAAGCTATATAACTTTACAAACATGTTACCAAAACTGCATGAGAAGCACTTGAATATGCATTCAAAGAGTTAAACAATAGAAAAACTAAATTGTACATTATTCATAACTATTTGTTTGTTTATCGAATTTTTACAGAGCAAACAGTAAATACAGGGCCAAGTCATGGCAAAGATAAATACAGGGTGATTCACAATTATTGTCGGGGTTTCAGTGGCATATAATGGGAAAACGAGGAAACAAAAAACTAAAACTGCAAACAGAATATGACGGATGACAACTAAAAGTTTTATTACCTGTATATTCAATACATCAGATTGCTAAACCACTTCAACATGAGCGCCTTTCGTGGCACATAAGATATTCAAGTGATAATCGATTTCCTGCCAAGTGTTCACCAGCATTTATGGCACTACTGTTGCTATCGCAGCATCAATTCTGGTCTTCAGGTAAATGAGGGAGGTCACAGGAATCTGGTAAACGATGTTTTTCACGTATCCACACAGGAAGAAATCCAGTGGCATAGTATCGGGTGAGTGTGGGGCAGAGAGCCCAGGAAAATGCAGGTCAAGAATTCTTGGACAATAACACCCCAATGCGAGGATGAGCCATCAGGCTGGGACACCACATTGGGCTGCTGATCTTCCAACTGAGGCAACAGATACATCTATAGCATGCCCAGATAAGTCACTGCTGACACTGTTTCCTCCACAAAGAAAAAGGGGTCCAACACTTCCGAATATGACAAAGCGTACCAGACGTTCACCTTTTGACTATCTTGTTCGACTTCTCGAATGGTGCAAGAGTTTTCGGAGCCCCATATTCTGCAGTTATGCCAATGTACCCTCCCTGAGATGAAAAACGTTGCTTCTTCACTAAATATCCATCCTTGTCCACATGTAATGTTCAGCAGCTTAGACTTAGGACAAAATGTCTAGTGCAAATTGGAAATGGTGGGGTTTATCATCCTTGCTGTAAAGCCTGTACAATCTGCAGTTTGTAAGGACGGAGTTGTAGACGGTTATGCAGAGCTATCCAAACAGTCATTTGTGGCATACCTAACGACAATACAGCTAATCTTTTTGACTTCTGAGGGCTTCAAGAAAAGGATTCCTGGACGCGATCGATATCGTCCTGCAAAGTGTTCGGTCTTCCCACTCCTTTTTGATGCTGCACATCCCCAGTCTTTTGAAACTGCTTTAACCAATGTTGGATGTCATTATCAGAAGGTGGAGCTCTGCCATACTGCATTCTGTAATGACCACACATTGCTTTTTCTTGAACAATCACCATTTTGATGTATGACATCAGTTCAGCGAGTACAGTGTTGCTACATAAAACTTTTTGCAGTGGAACTTATTTATGCTGTAGGCAGTTTTGTTCGGTCAATTATGGTTTGACCATGCCAGGCCATGGAAACTCTGACAATAATTATGAATCACGCTGCACAGCGGTACATTCTGGCCGTGGATATGCTGATTTCCAAAAGTCTGGCATATCTGCTGACACCACATGGTTGCACATTTCATACACACAGACCCCCTTGTATTAGCATGTGCATCAAATTTTACCTTGAAAATTGAAATCTCAAACTGGAAAGATCTGCCTAATAAAGCACAAGGCTTATTAATTTAGAAATTCAATAAATACACTTCACATAAGCACAAAAAATAACAATATTCACCACAAACATTCACAAGTTTTTACTCCAGTATGTGGATTAAGAGATGAAAAATGGTATCTCCTTCACTGAGTTATTTTATTTGTACAATTTTTATCTCTTGATAATTATCAAGGTTTGTCTACAGTGCTTAACAAAACAGAATTGCAAATAGAGTAAGATGGAGATGGACAGATCAGATGGAGTAAAGGAGATTTGGATGACATGACATCAGAGGTGTGTTACGTCACACGACTTTAATCGTGTGACGTTTTCATTTCTTTTACAGCACACGATTTTAATTGTGACATAAAAGAAATGAAAAACAAAGAAAAAAAAGGAGAAAAAATACTGTTTATGCCTCTGTACATGAACTACCATGACATTTTAACATCTGCAACTGAGCAATTCTAAGTTTCCGAAAATGCTTTTACTATTTCAACATTTTTCTGCTATTTGGCAAGAGCAGGAACAAATGAGCATAGTTACTTGCCATCTGTGCGATTTTATTTTTACAATAAACGAAACAATGAGCTTTAGGGCCGCTATGCAGTATTTTGAAGGGTTCTGAAGGACGGGAACAACTGACAAGGCTAGCTTTCTAACAATTTCCTAAAAAAATCAATATCGAGAAATATTGCGACTGGCTGCTATTATTTGTTTTCAATATTTCACCTGATGCCAATAATTATTTAAAAATTTACTCTACATATCTTATTTTTTCTTCGTCATTATTGATGGGCCTTCTCATAGTCATTTAATGTTAATTTCAGAGTGTAAAAGGCTTGCAATATGATCTCAGTCACATAAGTAGAACTTGTGAAGGATCTAGAATAAGAGTAAAAGTTGAAAAAATATATATATTTGGCTCTGAGACACATATTTAGTATATGGTTCAGGTAATGTATTATGAGAAGAATATTTCATCCTCAATATGTTTTACTGAGAGATGTGATTCTGTGAAGGTTTATATCCTTAACACTCAGATACCTGGGACTTTATCATCCTGGGTGGTGTAGCTGATAGCATGCTTGAATGGAAATCAGGAGATGTGGGTTCCCATTTCTGCTCTAGGGCAATGTAATTTTCAAGTTCTCTGATGTTACATGATGAAAAGTAAAAAAAGGCAATTCAGAGATACATATTATTTGAGTTTCAAAGCTGGTCTACTCCACACCACTTATCCATAATTTGTTTCAACTTACTGCTTATATTTTGAAATTTCTTAATTTCAAACATTTGGTCGTCTTGATTTGGAAAGCATTTGGAAATTTCTTGATTTCAAACCCACTATTGTTCATGCTTTTTTTTTTTTTTTTTTAAATAATTTTCTGCCTAACAGTCCAAAATTAGGTTTCTTCAAAAATTGTACTTTTTGGAAATTTTAAATAACCATTCTGTTGCGGCCAGCTATAGACATTGGTATCATTTCAAATAATAAAAAACAGTACAAATATCCAAAAAGATTGAAACTGGTAATAATTATGATTAATAATTCAGTTGTTTTTCCCTTGTAATGTATATCTAATACATTCTTAACTTTCTGCCAAATTTATTAAAATTCCTGTAAATTACATCATAGCAAATATGTTTCTTTTTGTGTGTGAGATTTTTACAGACTTTCAGGTTGGAGGCTTCTTAGGCTTAAATCCACAGCAAGGATGAGAGAGTCCCACAGGATAGTATGCCTCAACCACTAACTCACAAAGTCAGTCACTAACTTACAAATCAGTCAAAAATGAAAAACATCTAATAACAATGATTCTATTACCTTATGGTTTTGATGCATAGGAAATTGCACTAATCACTATTCCAGGAAAATACTAGTTTGATTCTTTAGTGATATTGGTCAATAGCATTTTTGTATTAAGATTTTTTTTTTGCAGATTTTGAAACATGTATTAATTTAAACAGTGAAAGGTATCTGTTGCTGCTCCAGTTTCATCAAATGAACAATAGCAAGTGCACATCAGAAATACTATTATTCTCATGAAAACACATTACAGTTTACAACTTTGATATTTCAATGTTACTTTCGAGATATTTATACTAAAACTCATTTTTGATATCAACAAACTAGTGTGTGAGAGAGACCTCATTTATATTATAGGTTTTCTGCTTTTGTACAGAATTCTGTGTTTGTCCCAATATTTTACAGTACTTTCTTACTGGTTTTTCACATCAGTTACACATAACTCATTTATGCGCTTTTCGTGATTCTACATTAAATTTGGAATTTCAGATTATCAAAAATACATGGTTCTTCGATTCTTTTATGCATAGCCTGGTAGGTTACGACTTTGAGAGAATCAAGATATCATTGTTGTGTTTCTTCTTGGTGCAGCTAAATTTGAACCTTTATCCCAACAGAGAAAGGTATGTTTGTTTATTTTCAACTTGGATGAAAAATTGGTTTTGCATTTTATGACTCGTACACATACACACTATTTAAAAATTGATAAATTTCAGAGACATAACTTTGGGGCATAGTAGAATAGAATCCTGGATGTATCATCAATATTTCCAATATTCCGATTTCAAATAGATGCACCCACAATCAACAGGAGGGGAAAGCTGTTTATTCATGTATAACATATTAAAAATACATGAATAAACAGCTAAGTTGTGAGGATTTCACTTAATCTAGAATCAGGATTTTTATAGACAGATGGAGCTGTTGAAAGAGAAGTGTGATTTTCATAAGTTTTATGATTTTTGCAATGCGATAAATACATTTTAATTTGTAATGTTTTTTTCTTTTGCCGGCATTTTGACTTTCAAAAAATTCATCCTTTAACAATAGTATTTAACATTTTGAATTCTTTAACATGATTTTTAGTACAGTCACATGTTTTTAAGGCCATCTCTTAGAAAAATGCATAACCGAGGCTCCACTGTATATTGCTACCAGATGGACAGGATACTATGGCCTGTCACAATTACGTATGTTGATTGCTCTGTCTGGAACTGAGTGGGGAAACAAATTGCTGGATTAGAGCATCAGCCATTCTACTCCAAACATGCAGACAGGATACTATTTATCTGCAATTGGTATTAGCTATTAAAACATCATTATTTACACTGTCGAGAGCCTTAAAATGTAGTCCTACAAAGTTTTCCTGGTCAGGGATGAAAATAAAAGAAAGTCTACTTATACATGTACTGTCCTGGAGAAAACAATAATCCATGGATTGCCCCTATATGGAGCACGATATATATCACTCTGATTTGCACTTCACAGTGGTCAAAGGTTTCACTTTCACATTTTGCAATGTCCCAAGAAGACATCAATATTTTCCCATCAGTGACAGTTCCCTCACTTGGAAGGACGATCACAAGAGTCAGAGAAAGACAGCCATAGCCCAATTCCCCCCCCCTCTCTCTTTGTCTGTGGAGCATGCAGCAAAAATTTGCAACATCCAATGGTGACCACAACACAGCAATGCTCTCTGCTATCGGAAGCAAGTCAGCTTTTGTAGATGGATACACGAGTTCTCCTCTAAAGTTTTCAGAGTTCACTGTACTTTTTAGAGTCTTTACACAAATTGTCCAGATAGCACCCCCTCTCGCTCTCTCTCTCTGAGGTGGAACAGACAGAAAAAACTGTCTTTTCAATACTTTCAAGCATTCTTATCAAAACCCTTTTTATAAAACTGATAGCCTTTATCCAGCAATAAATGTACCTCACTCACCCTGGGCCACCCAAATGAAAGACTGCCCCCCCCCCCCAGGCCTCTCCATCTGCATGCCAGAGAAAGTACTTGAGCTTAATTTTGTGCAAGAAATCCATAACAATATACATCTATAAGTATTTAATCATTTACAATTCTTCAATTCTGTCAGATTTGAAAAAGAAAACTATTCTTAAACATTAAGTCCATAGTAACTGAAATAATAAAAGAACATCCATTTTGGCCATTGGATAGATTAATATAGCCCCCCCCCACCACCAAATATTGAGCTATTATTCAAATTCTTAATTAAACATGTACGGAGATTTGAATCTATATGGCGCAACACTTATTAGGATAGAAAAAAATAGTGTTTTAGAAAGAAAAGTAATTTAAACATCATGTGTTTTTACATGAATATCAAATTGTGTGGAATCACAAAACTTACTTAACTTGTTCCTTTAGCACATTTTCAAATAAAATGTTTCACAGATAATTAGATCCTTTAATATTTTTCACTGTACACCATGTTCCTTTCATTCAAAAAACTTGAAAATTTTTATTGTTCTGGAACTCCAAGACAATAAAAATTTAAGTTTTCTGAATGAAAGGAACATGGTGTACAGTGAAAAATATTAAAGGATTTATATCCCAACCATGTTATTTAAAATATTTCTTCCAGGAAATTCGTTTCCCAATCCATCCAACAGAAGAAATGTATGATGTAGATAATTAGATATTAATTAATTTGCCTTTGGTATATTCCACTGCCTATACAAAAATAGATACCTATTTTACCAGCAAATCAGAGAAATTATATTTTTCACCTGCAGCCAGGCTTAGAATCTTTGCTGTTTTCCATAAAATATTTTCATTTATTCCTAAGATCAATTTTAAGAATCCCAAAATATTCTGAGTTTAGTGTGGTATATGATTTACACAAACATGTTCCACACAACTTTAATTTTATGATACAAAATAAAGAATTATCACATTTCACATTGGGTAAATGAAACAAATATTTTCAATTGAACTTACTTTTCCAAAGAAGTTTGGAAATTATGAAAATTGTTCAAAACAGTCCTGTCCGCAACATGCAGGGACCCACAAATTACAGCCAACATTGTATCTGGTTTTTCTGCCTGAAATATAAAAGACAATGGGTTATGTATCTAATGTGATCTTAGCATATAGGTGTATTAGTAATATGTGCTCATACTGACAAATATGTTAATACCTGACACACACACACACACTGTATTCCATTGTAGTATATCGAATGTAATATGGCCATTAAATATCTCCAAGTGATGCACTCTGTAAGATCTGAAGATTTACAATGTCATGCACTCTGTGAGATTGACTATGTACCAGTTTATATCTGTAGAATAAAAAGTTTATACTGTCTAGGCATGTTAGAAATATTTTAATTTTCTGCTAAAATACACTAGCACTTTCGAAACTATTATATGGTTTCATCATCAGGCATAAAAAATAAGATACAGATCCTTTCCAATACACACTACTCAATATATCTTACATGTTGCTATGTTAAATATCTTATCTTCATCAAAAACCACAACTGCTCTTTATAGCTAACTTCGACAACAATTTGATATTTAAATCAAACACGTGCCACAATGTTCCTGCTCAAAACCATCATGTAAGATATATTTTTTGCTGTTATAACCTCAAAGGGTATTTTGAGTAGTGTGTATTTGAAAGGATCTGTATCTTATTTTTTACACCTCATGATGAAACCATATAATAGTTTCGAAAGCGCTAGTGTATTTTAGCAGAAAATTAAAATATTTCTAACTTGCCTAGACGGCATAAACTTTTTATTCTATAAGTAGTATATGGCCAGTCTGCTGGTCAACAGCATATATCACTTGGGAAAAAAAATAAAAAATAAACTTTTAAATAAAAAAATTTAAAGTTTTTAAAATTAACTTTTTAAATTGGATGTAACAAGATAAAACATTTAATGTTTAGAACTTGTGAGAAGATACTCAATCAAGAATTGTGTAATACTAAGAAAACAAACTGATTATTCACAGAAGAAAATATGCTTTTAATTCTTCTTCTTCTTCTTTAGCTTTACAAATACTCTAGTTTCTTTTGACATTTCTCTCTTCAGTTTTGTCTTGAGCTTTCTACTTTCAGTTCACCAGCCCCCATCCTCTTCAAATCAACTTAGATGTTGTCCTTCATCTTCTGAATGGTTTGCCACAGTCTTTTCTGTAAAATTTCTCCTAAAATATATATATTTGGGGGGCTACTATGTCACCTTCTATCCTTTGCAGATGACCTAACAAATGAAAACATCAGGCTCAGAGTTAATTAATAGAATTTTACATTTTTCCATGGAAAACTTTATTGCCTTCATATCCTAATATTATCATGGAGTTTATGTCTACATCTTTGGTTGTTTCCTGAATTACCTCATGTTAGACCATACGAAATAAAATTGGGAGCATCCCTTTGTTTTAGAGGGTTGGTTGGTTAGTAGATTTTAATGGCGCAAGGGCCATGGTTGGCCAAAGAGCGCCAAACAAAAGACCCTTTTTGTTTTAGAACTTTTTAAATACAGGTTTGCATCATGCATATCTTTTACATTTTCTCCACTGAAAACTTTGTCTGCATACCCTAATATTACCAGAGAGTTCATGTCTATCTTTGGTTGTTCCCTGAATTATCTTTGTAGAACCACTTTGCTTTAGAACCTTTTTAAAAGAGATGAGCTATTTTGCCAGAGTTTCCCAAATAGAAAACCCCTTTTTTTCTGAAAACACAGAATCACTTCATTTTCATTTCACGAATATGGGCTATTTATTTGTGTTACTATCAGGATGAGCAATTTTTAATTGTAATTTAAACAATGCAGCTTTTTAACGGAATTTAATTTATTTTTCAAAACAGAATAAATCACACACATCAATAACCAATCAATTCTTTATAAGCTTTACAAGCTTTTTCTTTTCTTAATTTTTTTTTTATCACAACCTTGAAGAAATCAATTTCCTACTAGACGAAACCCGTCGGAATTGACGGTAAGTTTTTTTTTTTTTTTTTAAAGTAATAAACTCATGTGAAACAACAAATGTTAACTTTATTTGATTGACAAATTAATTCAACTACTTCAGTAAAGACAATAGTCCAGGTTCAAGAGTTTTTTTTTGTTTTTTTTTGTGACTGAAGATTTAACGACCACCGTGAGCAACTCGATGGGGTATAAGCAGTTGCCTGTCCCTAATTTAGGGTCACTGGTTCCAGGGAAGGGAGAGAGCCAGTGGCGTAAGACAAACACAACATCCATGCCTCACCAGGATTCGAACCCGGACCCTTCACGAACAAATGATCATAAGCCAATGTTTGGGCTATAAGCAGTTGCCCGTCCCTAATTTAGGGTCACTGGTTTCAGGGAAGGGAGAGCGCCAGTTCCGTAAGACAAACACAACACCCATGCCTCACCAGGATTCAAACCTGGTGGTCGAAACTTGTCAAAATCGACGAATAGTTACCCCCCTAGACAAAACCCGTCTAAATCTGTGATTAGTTAGGGGTTGTTTTTTTTTTAAAAGAATAAACTCACATGAAATGTTTATTTACATCTTTACATATTGGGAAACGTCTTACCTACGTGAATAAACTGGATTGAATGAATGTTAAATTGTATATATTCATCACACAGTCCAATGGCACAACACAATCAGATCTTCGAGTGTTCGCTGTTCCGATAAAAACTTTCAAACAAATTCCTGCTAGCGTTGTTTTGCACAATGGTTTGCTGAGAAGAGAGACTTCGGACTTTGGAGTATCTAAGCCCCTCCATACTTCCGTCAACAGCATGTGTTTCGACCGCAGGCAATTGGATGTCAACCGCACGCTTCTCTCATTGACTTTACATGGGAGCTTTGCCAGCCCACAACGTCCGAATCGTTGCCCCAATCTGATTTTTCTCTTCGACTGGCACATCTACATGGCAAGACCTTTAGTTTGATACCTCATCCATATGTTTACATTCAGCCGTTCTCTCACAACTGGACTTACAGTAAAAAACCATATAAAATTAATATATAGATAACTTGTTTGAATTTGGTCAATTCTTTATTTCCAAGCTCATTATTTCCAGCACAGTGCTCCAAGCACAAAAAAAGGAAGCTATCTCCAGGGAGGACATCAACTGTGTTGGGATAATGGAGAAGAATTATATTAGCCCAAGTCTTGTGATTGTTTTTGCCAGCATGTATTGAAATCATTGCAGAATTCAACATATTTCCTCCCTAAATAGTATAGAAGTCCAATTGCCAAAGCAGAGACTATTTATTTTAAGCATATCACAAACAGTGGAATTATCTAATGTAAATGAAACTAATGGTATAGCACACTTATCTTTTCACAGCATTTTGCTCACATGTAGAAAACTGTAAAAATCTACACTGCCTGTTTGTATGGTGTGGCTTTCCCAAGAAAATATGAGGATCTTAGGAGAATTCAAATTCGTGCAGAAATAGTCCAAAGTAATAGAGGTAGTTGCCCTCAATGCACGATCTTAATAACAAGAGTCACTCACAATACAAATTTAAATTCGTTGGCTGAATTTAAAGATTTTATTGTAAAAGAACTTTCGGATTTCCCTAGAACCCATCATCAGATACAGAAGAAGGAATAAGTTTAAATAAAGTGTTACGTGAACATAATGTAGATATCAGATATTAATATGACAAAATGTCATGTGGCATCAAATTGTCAAACAACGTGGCATGTATCATGAAATAAAGAAAATAGAATGCAGGTATACATAAAAATACTGCATTGTAAAAATAAAGGAAGGTTAGTAGGTAACTAAATTAATTGTGTTGCTCTCATCAGGAGATACAACTAGGAGCACTATAGCAGAAATAGAGATTAAGTGATTTCGTCCTCAATTTCCCTCGTATTCGGAACAGTAAATAGTTTCCAGATTGTAGGTACAGATACTGGAACATTGTCATTGCAGCATAAATGTCTCCGAGTAGCAATTGCAAGGCTCTCAGTGAACAGCAATGAAGATACAGCACTAGGTGTTACGATGATGGAAGAATCATTCCAAATTGGATAGTGCAGGCCATCACACACGAGTCGAGACAATGCAGAATTTTTAAGTCCATTCTTTACGGCGTATTTATGTTCATTCAGTCTTGTTGCTAGTGTACGTTTTGTAGATCCTATATATTTACTATCAGGAGTGTCAGCATCAATACTTTTAAGGGGATGCTGTAAATGCCAAATTTGTTTAGCTTTGTTACCTGGTCTCGATCTTTTTTAATTAACTGGAAAATGTTTGTATTACGTATTCCGAATTCCAGGTGAAAGTTTCTGCAAGTGGCTTTGAGAACAGGTGTTATGGTTCAATAATAATCAATGGTACCTATATATCTACGAGGTTGTTGGTCCCTCTGGAGAGTAGTTGAGTTTTCTTGGTGGAGCTTCTTAAGAGCTTTTTTTTTTATGATAAAGTTGGGAAAGCCATGATTGAGGGTGATGTTGAATATTTTGTTAATTTCACATTTACATCTGCTGAAACTAGACATAAATGCTGTCACTTGCACCTTGCAACACTCTGTATATAGGAAACCCACTTCTGTACCTACATTGATCCCGGCTTCTTCAGCACATCCAAAAAGCTATAAACTCTCCTCAATCACTTTCCTTCTACGCAGAGCCATCACGCATTCATCTAGTCTCAGCAGACGTAAATTGAAATTAACAAAATATTCAACATCACCCTCAGCCATGGCTTTCCCACCTTTATCATAAAAAAAAGCTCTTAAGAAGCTCCACCAAGAAAACTCAACTACTCTCCAGAGGGACCAACAACCTCGTAGATATATAGGTGCCATAGATTATTCAACCATAACACCTGTTCTCAAAGCCATTTGCAGAAACTTTCACCTGGAATTTGAAATGCGTACTACAAACATTTTCCAGTTAATTAAAAAAGGTCGAGACCAGGTAACAAAGCTAAACAAATTTGGCGTTTACAGCATCCCCTTAAAAAGCATTGATGCTGACACTCCCGATAGTAAATATATAGGATCTACAAAATGTACACTAGCAACAAGACTGAATGAACATAAATACGCCGTAAAGAATGGACTTAAAAATTCTGCATTGTCTCAACTCGTGTGTGATGGCCTGCACTATCCAATTTGGAATGATTCTTCCATCATCGTAACACCTAGTGCTGTCTCTTCATTGCTGTTCACTGAGAGCCTTGTAATTGCTACTCAGGAACATTTATGCTGTAATGACAATGTTCCAATATCTGTACCTACAAACTGGAAACTATTTACAGTTCCGAATACGAGGAAAACTGAGGACGAAATCACTTAATCTCAATTTCTGCTATAGTGCTCCTTGTTGTATCTCCAGATGAGAACAACACAATTAATTTAGTTACCTACTAACCTTCCTTTATTTTTACAATGCAGTATTTTATGTATACCTGCATTCTATTTTCTTTATTTCATTATACATGCCACGTGGTTTGACAATTTGATACCATGTGACATTTTGTCATATTAATATCTGATATCTACATTATGTTCATGTAACACTTTATTTAAACTTATTCCTTCTTCTGTATCTGATGATGGGTTCTAGGGAAGCCTGAAAGTTCTTATACATTAAAATCTTTAAATTCAGCCAACGAATTTAAATTTGTATTGTGAGTGACTCTTGTTATTAAGATCATACATTGAAGGCAACTACCTCAATTACTTTGAAATATAAGGATGATTCTCCACAGGTGACATGACAGTCAATCAGCCTTCATTGAAAAACATGAATTGCTCGTTTGTGGGTATAACAACCCTTGTGAGCATCTACTGTAAATAATTGTCTATTCCTAATGTAAGGCCACTGATTCCAGGGAAGGGAGAGAACAAGAGCTGCAGGACAAAAGCATTATCCATGTCTCATCCATAACCTGAACCTGGATCAAATGAGGATGATAAGCCAGAAGACCTAATCTACAAGGTGCGTCACTCAAGTTCAGTGAATGCAAGGTAAAACTTAACAACAGGTAATCTAATATATAAAGCTGAATATTTGTTTGTCTGCTATGCAAATCTACAGTTTTCAATTTAGAACCACCAAATTTGGTATACTATCCCATGGTACTCTAATTTAAACTGTAGACAGTTTTTGGAAGGGGTCAGAGTCCAGTGTCAAGGGGCCCCCATCCAAAATTTTCATGAAAAGTTCCATTTTTTACTTTTTTATTTTGAATTGGTGTACTATCTTGTGGTACTCTAACTTAGACCATAGATGGTTTTTGGAAGGAATCGGAGGCCGGGATCAAGGGGTCTCCCATACAAAGTTTTCCTAAAAAGTTCCATTTTTTATTTTGAATTCGAATTTAATACTTTTTGCTGTGATAAGTATAAAAATTTATTTATTTTTTTTTTTTTGTGACAAGTGCTTTTCAGTGAAGAACTGCAACACAATTCAGCATCAGAACTGAAGGTAAGTAAACAACAAAAATCAAACAGAAAAACTAAAAGTACTGTGTGCCTCAAGTCCCTCCACAGAGAATAAAATTCAAATTCAATGAAGAAATGACATACAGTATTAGGTATGGTTCATGCAATAAAAAAATAATCGTTTTCATTTGATTTGTACAAAATTTAGATAGTAAATTATCACCAAATTCTCCCGAGAAATTTGGCTAGTATTTAAGAAAAATAACTTCACTGGTCTTCAAAATATCCCCCTGGCACATCATCCTGGATATAATACACTTTCAGTATCACTTATATAACTGCTGAAAGCTATAGGAAAAATCCTTTGTTATCACCTGCAGCTGGGTGGTAACTTTCACTTGAATGCCCAAAATGTTCGCAAATCTCTTGTTTCAGCACTAATTTCAGTAGAGGAAACAAAAGTATTCAGCAGGTGCAAGATCACATGAATACAGTGAGTGATTCAACACAGCAAGTGCTGACTCTTATATAACAATCTGATGTTTTTTCACTTACTGACAATGTGGACCTACTGTACATCAGCTGCAGTGACATGCTTCCTTTGCTACTACACCCTTTCTCACAGCTCCATAATGGTTATGAACATGTTCACTCATGTACTTGACTGCATTGTGCAAATTACTGCACCTTTCAGAACCTCTTCCTTTTACATGAATTCACCAAACTTCTGCTGAGCTGGCAGGGTAATTTGCAAAGTGATTTAGCTTACCATGGTATTATTAGATGGGAGATAGGAAGAAAATCACATTTGGACAACATACTTTATTTTTGTACTTCTTGTAAAGAGTAGAATGACTAGTTAAAGCACTTATCAGCTTGAGTACAACAAATTTTTCACATCTTTGTATTGTCAGTAAGAGTAATAAATACAAGAAGTAGCTGTGCACTCATGAAACCTAGCAAATCTCCAAGTAGCATATTTGATATTTATACCCACAGGTTAGATAGACTTCACAAATCTACAAATGTTCGCTGCATTTTGTCAACCATAAGAAAACATTGTTTAAATGTCAAAAGTAATTGAGGCAGTTGCCTTCTATGCACGATCTTGATAAGAAGAATCACTCACAATACAAATTTAAATTCATCGGCTGAATTTAAAGATTTTATTGTTTATACATGAATAAGAACTTTCAGGTTTCCCTAGAACCCATCGTAAGACACATAAAGAGAAGAAAGAATATGTTTAAATAGAATGTTACAAG
This sequence comes from Macrothele yani, assembly GCA_039090855.1. Classification (NCBI taxonomy): domain Eukaryota; kingdom Metazoa; phylum Arthropoda; class Arachnida; order Araneae; family Macrothelidae; genus Macrothele; species Macrothele yani. The sequence goes on from CM077011.1 coordinate 157,578,200, forward strand.
ACATGATATAGACATTAGATAATAATATATGATACAATGTCACGTGGCTTCAAATTGTCTAAAAAATGTGGCAAGTATCATAAAATAAAGAAAATAGAATGCAGGTATAATACAACACTGCATTGTAAAAGTAAAGGAAAGTTAGTATGTATCTAAATTAATTGTGTTGTTCTCATCTGGAGATACAAAAAGAAATGCTATAGCAGTAATTGAGATTTCATGCATCCTTCATTTTGCGGGGTGTTGCAATAAGGGTCATGTCCTCATATCAACCTGTCATCCGTCCCTTGTAGGAAGCATTTCGAAATTCTATTGTAATGAACAAACAACATAAGTAATTTCATAAGTAATCTCAGTCTGTCTTGTATTCGGACCTGTAAATAGTTTCCAGATTGTCCGTATAGATACTAGAACATTGTCATTACAGCATAAATGTCTCTGAGTAGCAATTACAAGGCTCTCTGTGAACAGCAATGAAGAGACAGCACTAGGTGTTACAATAATGGAAGCATCGTTCCAAATTGGATAGTGCAGGCCATCGCTCACGAGTCGAGACAGTGCAGAATTTTAAAAAAAAGTTCATTCTTTACGGCGTATTTATGTTCATTTAGTCTTGTTGCTAGTGCACGGTTTGTAGATCCTATATATTTACTATCAGGAGTGTCAGCATCAATATTTTTTAAGGGGATGCTGTAAACGCCAAATTTATTTAGGTTTGTTACCTGGTCTCGATCTTTTTTGATTAACTGGAAAATGTTTGTAGTACGCATTTCAAATTCCAGGTGAAAGTTTCTGCAAATGGCTTTGAGAACAGGTGTTATGGTTGAATAATAATCTATGGCACCTAAATATCTACAAAGTTGTTGGTCCCTCTGGAGAGTAGTTTAGTTTTCTTGGTGGAGCTTCTTAAGAGCTTTTTATGATAAAGTTGGGAAAGCCATGGTTGAGGGTGATGTTGAATATTTTGTTAATTTCACATTAATGTCTGCTGAAAGTAGATGAATGTGTGATGGCTCTGTGCAGAAGGAAATTGATTGAGGAAAGTTTGTAGCTTTCTGGATGTGCTAAAGATGCAGGGATCAATGTAGGTATAGAAGTGGGTTTTCTATATACACAGTGTTGCAAGGTGCAATCACAGCATCTCGTTCAAGCATGAAATACAGGAATGGCAATTTACCTTCACTTTGCAGTTCAATGGAGAATTTTATGGTTGGAAATTGGGATAAGTGTTCAGCAAACGTTTGTAGGTCAGCTGGTTCGTGATCCCAGAAGAGAAATAAAGTCATCGACATATCTTACGTAAAAGCACGGAGGTTGTTTATATTCTTGTAGTATATTTTCTATTTGTTGTAGAATTTGGCTAAAATCGGAGATGGTGGTGATCTCATTGGGATAAATAATAACTCAGTTTGACAATAAATAATGTTGTCAAATTGAAAATATGATCTGTTCTGTATTAATTTTAAGGTTGTAATGATGGATTGAATCGTTTCTGGTTCATATTTAAGATCAAGTAGTTTTGTCTGAATGATGTCATGTACAGTTTTGATTGGAACATTAGGGAACAAAGAAATGACATCGAGAGAAGCCATAATAAAGGTTGAGTTATTTACATTAAAGGATATGATCTAGTTAAGGGCTTGTATTGTGCCTTTAACAGAGTAGAGTGAATTATTAACAAGTGGTTGAAGGAAAGTAGTAAGTGCCTTCTCTATAGGTCTGGTAGGTGCTGCAAATCCAGATACTAGCTGGTATAATGGGTGTCCGGGTTTATGAGTCTTTAGTTTACCAAAAAGTTCAGGAACTTGTGCACCTGGAGGGCAGTACAAGCAGTGGCGAAGCATCAATGGAAACAAGGGAAGCATTGCTTCCCTTTGGTTCATGTGCTTTCTTTTGCACAAATTAAAAATATGTAGCATTAAAATAAAATAAAAATATCACACCAACATAACACAGCAGGCATTTTCTTTCAGTACCTTTTATTTTTAAGAAAGCAAATTCATATTTGTATTTTTACGAAAACAAGAACAAATGTCTCTTATACGGAAGTCGCTCGTTGGAAGCAACGCAGATAATGCATCCAGCTGAACCTCAGTAACACATGCCCACCCGAAGAGTTGCCAGCCACAGCCAGTAATGCTATGCTAAGCATAGGGAAGCATTCTCCCAAACGCTTCCACGGTGCCGAAGGAAGAACCACACAAGAGAGTTTCAAGGATAAAGCCACTAACTTGAGCATGCGCTCTTTCCAAACGTTCAGTCAGACTCAGCACTCCCGTAACAATAGTTTGAAGTTGCAATTTGTCAAAAGTTTCCTGTGTTAGTGTAATTAGTTGATTCAGTTCCATTATTGGCTTATGGTTTGAACTTTCAGTTGTTTTATGTCACAGGTTCTTTAGTGGTGACATGTCATTATTTCAGGAATATAAAAGTAAGCATTACTTTTATTAGGGTAGCTATTTGTTTCTGTGACTCTTCTGAATGTAAGCGCCATGGAAGCAATGAACTCTGGCACATCTACAGTAGACAGCCATGTGAACTCCCAAAACTCTGAAGACTAAATTTTAGAAAAAATACTTTCTCTGTCTTTTGGATCATTTTCATAATCATATAAAATCACATTTACAAATAAAAAAAATTCTCTATAAAAATCACATAAAATCACATTTATAAATAAAATAAAATTATCTCGCTCTCCCTCTCTCTAAGAGCCTGCACCCGAACCGCAGTAAATATTCTACAGCCCGAGGCGGGTCTGGGCTCTGCTTCGGAATCGGGCTCATCCCGTATCAGCTATGATAGAAGCAACCCCCAATTTTTTCGTTGTGTGGGTAGAAAAGTTTCTTTCCCTTTCAACATTTTCACTGAACATTTTTTTTTCATATAAATTTTTGCATATGAACTTCTACATAAACATTTCTTTTGGTGGTACTGCGAATGGTCGCGTTTGGGGAAGGGGGGGTCTTAGGATGCTTTCTGCCATGCCGTATTGTCAACATAGCATATAAACTATGGGTCACTTGCTGATTTTAATTATTATAAATTTTCATTTATATCACTTTTGCCATCTATTTATCACACATTAACTGCATTGCTTCGCTTACTTACAAAGTCACGCTTCGCCACTGAGTACAAGTATTGTGAAATGGCGGTTGGGAGGTTTGAGAGTTTCTTCAATTTATATATGGCTGCTATGGTTGCATTAATAGGGTCCAAACTGAGAGTGACGTGCGGGATATTATCAATTGCCTCTATCATTTTCTTCCGATAGTCGATTTTGTTCAGAATAATAATTTGCGAGGTTTTATCAGCGGATATGATCGATATGTTGGGGTCGTTACGTAATTCTAAAAGTTGCTTTTTTTTCTTCCATAAGATGAGTCGAATCCATGTTGGGTCCTTGAACATGAAATTTTCTAATCGAATTGATTAATCGATGTCGTGCATCATCTTGTTTTATTAACGGTAGATGGGAAATGATGGCCTCTGCTTGGGGGATAAGTTTCAACCTATTAATCCTGGAGTTCCGGAAGGCAAATTTCAGGCCTTTATTTAGTGCTGATATTTGAATTTGGTTTAGAGGATAATCACTGTAGTTCATGAAGTTAGTTGAAGGTTGTGATTGATGCTGGTTAGGCATATGTGTACATGAGGTACGGTTCTTCTCAACAACGTCCTGGTCCACAAGATTGAGTAGTTTATGGATGTCTTTTCTGGGTTTGCTTAACTTCAGATTCAATAATAGCCGTAAGTACTGTGAGGTATTTATTGAATTGAATAGCATGGCTAACACCAGCTAGTCGTAGGTAGGCCTTATAGGAGCTTTTTTGTAGTGAGTCTAATAGACATTTTTTAGCTCTGATTTCAGCGAGGAGTCTTTTATTTTTGGCATATTTTAGCACTTGGGTGTCCCCTCCATGAATGAGGTTTCATCCTTAGTCTGAGGAATCTGGGTATGATGTGCAAGTCTCTACAATTTATTAGAAAATACAAATGCGTTTCCTCCACGGCGAGTCTTACTCGGTAGCGTTTGAAAGTTTTGAATATTTCCTTCATCTTGTGAGGAGTGGTATAAAAATATATACGTGATAACTATGATGGTATTAGGAGATTCAAATTCGTGCAGAAATACACTGCTGGACAATTGCTAAGGACGGATCATAAACGGCTATATAGCGCATAAAAAAGTAAGTGTGGTTGGATGCCAAGTAAAATAAAATAATGTCAGAATGCCAGGATATTACAAGAAAGACAATTTATTGTGCTCTGAAATCCAGAAGGCTTTGGAACGTGTTTAAGGGACAAACAGGCCATTTTGTGCAGAATACGTAAACGTGAAAAAAAAATGCAATTACCGTCAGCAGGCGTTCCGGCGTAAGATGTCAATACGGGATATGGCCACCATGATGGGCGATGCAAGATTCCGCACGTCGTGCCATGCTTTGCACAGCATTATCAATCAGCTGTTGGGGTAATTTATCCCATTCCTCTGTCAGTGCACGGATGAGGGTTTCCTTGTTTATTGGAGGGCATTGGCGACCAGCAAGCCTCCTCCCCAAAGCATCCCACACATTTTCAATGGGATTCAGATCTGGAGAACGTGCTGGCAATACGAGGCGTTGAATATCCTCGCTCTCAAGACACTCCTGGACAGCAACTGTTCGATGACATGTTGCGTTGTCGTCCATGAAAATGAATCTATCACCGACAGCACCACGGAACATGCGAACATGAGGTAGCAGAACATCATTAATATATCGTTGGGCAGTCATAGTCTCAGTTGGAAGCACATAGAGGGACGTACGGCCATTGATCATGATGCCAGCCCATACCATGACACTACGTGTCGGATATCGGTCCCTTTCCTGTATGTTTGCTGGACAATATGCAGTACCACTATCACGCCAGATCAGTTGTCGTCGACAATCAGACGATAGACTGTATCTACTCTCATCTGAGAAGAGGACAGCAGACCAGTCGTTATCAGTCCAATTGCGATGTTGATGGCACCATTGCAAACGGGCGGTACGGTGTCGTCTGGACAATGGGATGCACACAACAGGACGGCGGGCGTATATTCCTCCTTCATGCAAACGTTTGGCGACAGTTTTTCGGGAGATCCGCTTGCCAGTAGCAGCCATAAACTGATTGGCTACCTCACTAGCTGTGCTGCGCCGGTGTCTTTTTGTTGATAGCACTATGTACCGATCTTCTGCAGGTGTCGTATTGCCAACACGACCTCCCGTGGACGTTTGCTACACTCTCCATTTGTTTGAAATGATTTCCAAAGCCTTGAAACAACACTATGGCTGACGTCGAACTCCCTGGCAACATATGTTATTTTTCGCCCTTCTTCAATCTTGCCAATAATACGGCCACGCGTAAAATGATCTAGGTGATGTCGGGAAGACATACTAAAAATTGCAAGTTCGTGAATTGATTCTTTCCCTTTCAACTTTGCGTTTGAACAACAACGGTCAATACGCGTCAAATCCTTTATATCTCTTATCAGCGCTATGACGTCACGAACAAGTTCGGCAATCCAAAATTTGCATACGCACAACACGTCTTACTGTATCCCGCACTTATTATAATTTCTACATTTTCCTGCCTTCCATTTAATGGTTGCTATCGTTGCTATTGTCATCCGTCCTTAGCAATTGTCCGGCAGTGTAGTAAAAAGTAATCAAGTTAGTTGTCTTCTATGCACGATCTTGATAAGAAGAATCACTCACAATACAAATTTAAATTCATTGACTGAATTTAAAGATTTTATTGTATATATGTACATGTATAAGATCTTCTGATTCAAGGCTTCTTGAATTGGAAGAGGAACTACAAAGGATCAAGTGGGACATTGTCGGGCTAAGTGAGGTAAGGAGAAGATCTCTTCTACTATCGTGGGACAGATACTGGCAGAACTAGTGGTGTTGGATTTATAATAAACAAGAAACTGAAGGATAAAGTTGTAGAAGTTGAAAGTTCCTCTGACAGAGCTGCACGACTCGTTATCCAACTCTCGAGAAGATACCAGGCTCAGATTATTCAAACTTATGCACCCACCACAAGTCATGCTGAAGAAGAAATTGAAGAATTTTATGAGGAAATTCGTCATCTAAATAATAAAGGTAAGCAGCACTTGAAGATAATTATGGGAGATTTCAATGTAAAAATAGGGCAACGGCAACAGAATGAAACTTCAGTAGGTAAATTCGGTCACGGCAACAGAAACCAGCGTGGAAATACTCTCGTAGAGTTTGCAGAGGCAGAAGGGTTTTTCATCTTGAACTCCTTTTTCAAGAAAAAGCCACACAGGAAATGGACATGGAGACATCCAAATGGGACGATAAATGAAATTGATTTTATTATGTGTAACAAAAAATTCGTCATAGAAGACTGCAGTGTGCTAAACAAGTTCAACACAGGCAGTGACCATAGATTGGCGAGATGTAAGATGCACCTCAACACTAAACTCGAACGTAGCAAGCTCATAAGACAAACAAAATGTATTGACATAACCAACCTTAAAAAACACCATAATACCTTCAAATTGGAACTGAAGAACAGATTCTCTGCTTTAGAAGGCCTAACATCAGAAGAAGTGGATATTTCTGAAGTTAACAGAAAAGTAACCAAAGCTCTTATGGAAACAGCAACAAAATTAGCTGGGTCTAAGAACAAATTGCATGTGAACAAATTATCAGGAAAAACCAAAATTTTGATGCAAAAAAGAAGAGAGATGAGGACAACTAAAGAAGATGTGACTTCCAAAGTGGAATATATAGAGCTATGCAAGACAGTACGAAAAAGTATCACTGAAGACGTAAGGAAATTCAACTGTGAACTAGTAAGGAAAGCAATTGAAAACAACCAAAGCCTAAAGATAGCAAAGGGACATCTCAGTAAGGGAAAAAAACAGATTATGGCACTGAGAAAAGAAGATGGTTCTGTAACAAGAAATAGAGGCGAAATTTTGACAAGAGTGAAAGATTTCTACTCCAAATTATATGAAAGGGATGATACATGTACTCCAGGCATCATGAAAGGTACCAGAGTTCTTCCAGTCCTTCCAGCAGAAGTTGCACATGCAATCAAGAACATGAAGCGGGGAAAAGCTCCAGGAGAAGATGGAATTACTGTAGACATCATACAAGAAGCAAGTGGAGAAATCGAAACAGTACTCGCCCAAATTTTCACTCGATGCCTTAATGAAGGGAAGATTCCTGAGGATTGGAACAACGCTACAATGATCTTGCTACATAAAAAAGGTGACATTGAGGATCTCAAGAACTACAGACCTATCAGCGTCCTATCAGTGGTTTATAAAATCTTCACTAAAGTTCTTTCACACCGCTTGAAGGTAACACTGGACATGGCTCAACCGAGAGAACAAGCTGGATTCAGGAGTGGCTACAGCACAATAGATCATATCCACGTACTGAGAGAACTAATTGAAAGAGCGAGGGAATATGAACTTCCATTGTGCATGGCTTTTATCGATTATGAAAAAGCCTTTGATTCGGTGAAACCATCAGCAGTTGCAATGGCTCTGAAATCCTGCGGTATTGAAGATGCATACATTAATATTATTAATAACATCTATGAAAATGCAAGTGCAAAGATTCTGCTATTTGAAAATACAACACACATAAAAATTGGAAAAGGAGTGAGACAAGGTGACACCATATCTCCGAAGCTCTTTAATGCCACATTGGAAAATGTCTTTCAATCACTGAACTGGGAAAACAAAGGCATAAAGATTAATGGAGATTATCTAACCCACCTTCGTTTTGCTGATGACAGTCATTTTTGCAACTACCCCATCAGAGCTACAGAGTATGATGCAGGAACTTGCTGACAAGAGTAAAGAAGTGGGATTAAAAATGAACTTTCAGAAGACAAAAGTGATGTTTAATGCTTTTACAAGAAATGAAGATTCATCGATTGATGGAGAAAAGCTGGAGATAACAGACACATACGTTTATCTTGGACAGCAGATATCAAGTGAGGGTCACATTGGTGAAGAAATTAATCGGCGTACAAAACTTGCCTGGAGAGCTTTTGGAAGAAACAGCATAATTTTCAAGAGCAATATGCCATTACGTCTTAAAAGAAAAGTGTTTGATCAATGCATCCTTCCAGTGCTTACGTATGGTGCAGAGACGTGGACCTTAGCTAAAAGAGACATACAAAGGCTGCAGACAACTCAAAGCAGCATGGAGAGGTGCATGCTTGGTGTAACCAGGAGAGATAAGAAGAGGAACACGTGGATCCGAAAAATGACAAGAGTGGAAGACATCATGATCAGAGTTAAATCCCTGAAATGGCAATGGGCTGGACATACTGCCAGAAGAACAGACCATCGATGGACAGCCGAAATTTTAGATTGGATTCCAAGGGACAGGAAAAGACCCAGAAGAAGACCACATGGAAGATAGGTGGATGAAATTCGAAAGTATGCGGGAGTGACATGGAGGAGACTGGCACAAGACAGACCGCTGTGGAGGAAACTTGGGGAGACCTTCGTCCAGCAGTGGATTGATAATGGTTGACAATGATGATGATGATAAGAACTTTAAGGTTTCCCTAGAACCCATCGTCAGATACATAAACAGAAGAAGGAATATGTTTAAATAGAATGTTATGTGACATTTTGAAACATATTAAGGAATACATTTCAATAGAATGTTATGTAACATGTTTAAATGTATTAAGGAATACGTTTAAATAGAATGTTACTTCAAATTTTTTAGACAATTTGAAGTCACGTGACATTGTATCATATATTATTATCTCATGTTTATATCATGTCATGTAACATTCTATTTAAACATACTCCTTCTGTTTATGTATCTGACGATGAGTTCTAGGGAAACCTGGAAGTTCTTATACACGTATATATATACAATAAAATCTTTAAATTCAGTCAATGAATTTAAATTTGTATTGTGAGTGATTCTTCTCATCAAGATCGTGCATAGAAGGCAACTACCTCGATTACTTTTGACTATTTCTGCATGAATTTGAATCTCCTAATACCATCATTGTTTAAATGTCTTTGAAGAGGGCACATCTGTGATGATGTTTAATAAAATATTTAATATCAATCACTTTGTTTAGGTCCTGACCTGCAGAGTGGTCAAACAGTAAATTTTTATGACACAAGGGATGTAGATAAATTGATATGGTGGATGGCTTGAAGGGTGTATGAGACAAGCAGACAGATGGCCAGACAGAAAAAAAAAAAAAGGCCAACATTTTTCTAACAAAGATACTGGATGAATAAGACTTTTCCACCTCTATATAACAGTTCCTGTGCACCACACTGGCTTCATTCACCTCAAGAAATGATGCACTATTTCCTCCCAATAAAAATGTTTTCATGCAACACTAAGAGAAAATCACAGTTGATACAGTGATATATTATTTTACAGTACATAATAAACCAACTCCAAAGGAGGAAAAACAAAAGATGTTATACCTGCACTTTCTCGGCAATCAAATGATCCAACCAGCTAGTGTTAATCACATTGGCTTGAAAGTCTTCTGTTTCCAACAAAGTAATTAGATACTCAACAGTCGTCCGAAAATCTCCACGAATAGATAGTTCTTTAAGAGCTACAACAAGGTTTCTGAAAATGTTGTTTCATTAGCATTTGTGTTTGCAGTAGTTTGATTAGAAACACAATCAGAAAAAGTAAACAAAGTGGTGGAAATTAAAATCAATTGAAAAAAATTGACAGGTAAATCTTTAATACATATCAATTAAACTTGATTCTGCAGTGGTTATCCCATTCACCAAAATCATTGCTATGAATTTTCAGTTCCAGCATTGGGGAGATAATCATTACAATCTCCCAAAATTGCCCTTGCTAAATTGAGTTTTTCATGCTGTTTTACAAACTCTAATGATGGAGCCAAGTGCCACATGATATCATGAATGCTGCTAATTTTTTCAGTGAACAGCACTTGTTAGATTTCTCACGTAATAGACACTATGAATAAGTTTTTAAGTATTGCAGTGTAATTTTGGTTTATGGGCAAATTTTTTTTTCATGTCGATCAGGAAAGCAACACTGAGTGGTAAACTATTTTTGCAATTATAGATGGATAAAAATTTGGAAACATATGATCAAGATAAGTGTGGAGAAAAATGCATTACATTAAGGCCAATGTTAGTAAGATAAGAAGTTAAACCTTACTATTTACTGCCAATGTTCCTCAGTTTCTTCAATAACACTGGACAGGCACTACTGACATGCCTGCAAGCTCAAGCTCTCTCTTTCTCTCTCCAAAACACATCTACATGCATGTATGTAAAAGCAATGAAATGTTTGCATCGCATCACATCACCATGTTGTTATGGGTGCATCTGTGCATACAAAAGTGACCACTGGATTGGTGAAAAGATGTAAGCACCTACACTGGATTCAAGGTGGAACACTGAGAACATGAAACTGATTACTGAAAATAGACAAGAGTGTTGATCAAAACTTGCACATCTTTTCATCATAATATCTACCACAAAAGAAGGATGTGATCATCTTTCACATCTTTACGGCTGGATCTTGAATGAAAAAGCTCTTAAGGAGATGCCGAATCTGGTTTTGCACAAAAAGACAAATTTCACATGAAAAGCCATCCAATAATTTGCACCGAAGAATTTACATGCAAGTTTCACCTATGCACTACAAATTCCTGATTTCCTTCAGCCTTTCTTTTATTCTTTAAAGCTTCTTATCAAAAAAATCTCTTGCAAAATTTATACTTATTTGATGAGCTCATGAAAGGCCAGTATCATAGCCACCATTCCATCAATGAAAACAGTTGCTTTACCTACAACTGGCAATATGTTTGCCAATAACAAACTGTCCATGGCTGGGGTGTATATAGAATTTTTTTTTCGGGGGCCAATAAAAAATGGAAATTTTTGAAATTCACCAGAACAAAAAAAATGTTAATGAAAAATAGAAGAAAAAATTAAAGCATTCTTCTCTAACGTAAGTTGATGCCTTTTTATTAAATTTAGGCATATTTTTTCTAATGTAAATCGCATTTTAACCAAAAATATAAAAAAAAAATTAAACATTTCTGAGGAGGCCAAGGCTCCCTTGACTTGCCCTGATCTATGGGTCTGCCACTTTTCCCTCCCCCTTTTAGAAACCTTCATGCAACACATTTGAAATACCAGTTAAAAATGCATTGATCTTCAGTCCAAAACTTTGTGTGTGTAACATCAATGATGTCATTGTGAGTTGGTTCAATGGCATTTAGGCTTCCTACTTCCTTCCTTCCTTCCTTAATCTATTTGAATTTACTTTTTACCAAAATCTTTTTTAAAAGGTGCTGATAATAAATATGAATTTCTTGGATGTCCAAATGAACATTTGAAGAAAATAAGAGTCAGCAGATTTGCCTGTAGAAAATCTACAGCATCCAAAATGAATTTCTAGGATGTTCAAGTGAACAGAGAAAATAACAGACTCAGCAGATTTGTCTGTATAAAATCTACAGCATCCCCCAAGAAAATATCTTATTTCACTGACACTGTTCTGCTTTATTAACTCAGAGTCTAAAAATTGCTTATTCATCATGAAAACCTTACTAGTGGTAACTCTTTCTTAGTGCAATACAATATCATGAACAAAAAAAAATCTTCCAACCACAATTATTCAGGATTCTTAAGGCAGCAAACAGAATTGCCACTGTCTTGCTTACTGTTCAGCATGTAACTATAACACCAGAAAACTTGAAAATTTAATTGCCCTGGAATGCTATGAGGCAGAATTTGCTTCAACTGGCAAAAATCAGAGAATGTTCTGATTTTTAATACTCAGATACTTGGGACTTAGTCATCCTGGGTTGTGTAACAGATAGCATGCTCAAATGGAAATTGGGAGATGTAGGTTCATTTCCTGCTCCAGGGTGATTTAATTTTCAAGTTTTCTGATGTTAATGTTACATGTTGAACAGTAAGCAAGGCAATGGCTATTCTGTCTGCCACCTTAAAAATCCTGCAGTTGTTCCGTGTATTTACAAAGAATATTTATTTTACAATCTCCACAATTATCCAATTATAGATGCGTGTGTATTAACTAATTACGCACACACATGCTCATACAATTATAGAGTTTTAGGAACAGCCAGTCCCATCAAAAATACATTTTTTTTTTTTTTTTTTTTTGCAAAATTAATCATCCTACAATCTTTAATTTCTCACAAGCTTAAAAACAGCCTGCATAATTCTGAACACAGATCAGACTGATTTAGAATATACTGTGTCCCCTACTTTTTCAAAATGGAAGACAAGCATGACATAGGTAGCAGTATATGATACATCATATACTGTATTTCAGAAAAAGGAACATTTCCAAACTTAATTACTATTTTCACTCTTGAAGATATTTCTGTAGTTCAAGATTAGAACAATGCAAAAGGTATAGCTCCTTTTGTTAAAAAAAATAGTTATGCATAATCAAAATTTTTTTTGTAAATGTACTTTAAATGAACTTTACAACTTCTTTCTAGGTTGACCCAGATATTTTAACAAATGCAAAACCAATTGAGATTTAATAATACAAAACAGATTGTTTTAAAATAATTCTGGAAGCTCTTCTTTTTTGCGCTTTCCAACCATAGGCTGAAGAAGCGTATATGCTCCAGCTTTGTTTGTCTGTCTGTCTGCCTGTCCGTCCGCACAATAACTCGTGTAAAAACGGTTCAATTTCGATGAAATGGTAGGGGACCACCTAGGGACGAACCCTATTGAAAATGGGCGAAATGGGGTCAAAGGTCAGGACATACGAGAGAAATCCATTCCATTGCTCTTATGCGTCATAACTAACGTAAAAACGGTTCGATTTCGATGAAATTTTTGTATGTGGTAGGGGACCACCTGAGGACAAATGCTATTGAAAATGGGCGAAGTGGGGTCAAAGGTCAGGACATAGGAGCGGGATCCATTCCATTGCATCATAACTTATGTAAAAATGCTTCGATTGCGACAAAACTTTATCATGTTGTTCCGGAGGTATACTGAACCAATTCTGTTTAATATAATCAAAATGGGGTCAATGGTCAGGGCACAGGAGCGAGATTTATTCATACATGAGACCGGCCGATGACCAAAAAAAGCTGAACTTTTTAACTGGGTGGAAAATTGGGACACACGAACGCGCGGTTTGAGCAAATTCAAATACAGCATATACAATATTTAAGATTGCACAAGCCATATGGAATTATTTTCTGTAAATTATGTAAGTAAATATTAAAGTGAAGCACATTATTATATTCACAATAGAAAAGTAGGGAATCAAGAACAAAATAAAATGAAATATTTTAAAAAATCAGATTTAAAACTTACATGTAAATTTTTACTAGCTAAATCCTGAGGTGAAAAGTATTTGTCTAGGAAAGTGTGTGCATTTAGCCAAGCAATTAGAAACTTGCAAGAATTAGACACATATATCCACAGATTAGTTTTGGTCAAACATCATAGTACAAGAGATAAGTCAGTCTTGTTGGCTTAATAACACTCTAATGTACCAAATTTTTCAGAAATGAAATGTGTCTCAAGAGTCATGTGTGGAAATAAGTTAAATTCACAGATTCTTACTAAATGATAATTGTAATATGTGTTGTAATATATATTTGAATATGTACAAACATAAAAAAATGACTAGAAGTTATGGTTTTTAAACAGGTTGCTTTAAAGATATTTTGCCCTTTTTTGTTGTACTTGCTTGCACAACAATTCAAATTTCCTCTTCTGAGCAAGCCTGGCTTTCTTCTCAGCAAGCTGCACGGCCATATTTATTTTACGTTGACTCTGCAGCTGAACAGCAGCCATTGCTAACTTTTTCTTTTGCTGATAATTCCTTTTCTTTTCCTCTCAATTTCTTTGGTATAACTTGTTTTTGAATGTCCTAAAATTTTGGCAGAGGTTGGCATCAACTGCTTCTTGCAAACAATTTTCTTTACTGAAGAAATTAACTGCAGACTTACCCTGTGCTTTAAGCTTATACTTCACAGTTTGTATAGCTGAATAGGTTTCAATGTTCATTCTTCCTGATTTCATATCTATGATTTCAACCATCATGCTGAAAGAACTTTCAACCTGTGGACCATGAAAGCATGAATCAAGGCTTTTACTATTTTAGATAACATAGTGTACTTGTAGAGGTTAAACACCTTTGCCCACCATGCATCAATTTTTACAAAGTTTCCAACTTCATCAAAAGGAGATGGAAGTCATTAATCAACCTGATACTGGTGAATTTCTAGAGCATAGCTTTCCATTTCCTCTGAATTCAATATATTTGAAAGGAACTGTGGAAGTTTTTCATGTCTTTTTAAAGTTAGATTATGTCCCCTTGTAGAAGGATCAATAGCTGATATGTACATTAAAAGATCACTACATAATGGTAAGTGTCTTTTGCATGTACTATTTTGCATGCTGAATATAAGCTTCAGCAGCCTGGCTTAAAAAAAATTTCACCACAATGTCATTTGATTTGCTTTCCAAAATAATGTTCCTGATCCAAGAATCTTTCACAGGTTTGCCTTATCAACTCTTTCATAGGTTTGCCTTTCAGTATCTCTTGTTTTGAGAAACAACTAAGAAATCCAAGAATAGTTGCTTCTGCTCATCAAAACTTTATGAATTAATGTTTGTGTGAAATAACTATAAGCATACATATTTTTCAAAAGAGGTAGAGCTGCAACATAAAAATTTAATATAAGCAAGGTTTTCTTTGAGCTTTCAAATAATTTTGCAACAATTCTAGATTTCTGTTTTCTTCCATCTTCTGTTAAATTTTTTCCTCTGTAATTTCTTCCAAAGCTCCTGGAATTTTAACTTTTTCCTTCTTTACATATTTTGTTTATGGCATCCATGTATATTGGTCTTTCATTAGGCTGCACAAATCCATTATACAGGAGCAAAAGGGCATCATGGATATGTAAACTGTTTAATACCACATGATAGAATGACAACCACCTATGTTGCACCATGTTCTTAATTTCAGTGAATTTTAGCCCTATAACTTCACAAATTTCAGCAAGGGCTTCACGTTGATCTGCCAACCATTTATAGTCATTGAAGAAGTCAAAGTATTTCTCAATGTAACCCTAAAATGGCTTACAAAATTTTTGCTTGCATTGTGAATATGGTGACATGAATCTCCATCAATGTCAAGCAAGTGGGGAGATTTTCTCTGCTGAATTCTTGTTTTTAACCATGTTTTTGGACCTCTCGTGACACATTCTTTCCATTAGCTTTCAAACAAGCAAAACAAATTCCTCCTCAGAAAGAAAGAGGGGGGGGGGGAATGGAAAGCTGGGTCACAAACTTTATTTAGAGGCTTCGGGCCAATGTAATACTGGCCCGAAGCCGTGCTTTTTTTCTCACTTAGCTTTCAAACATGCAAAACACATTATTTTTAGAAAGAAAGGAAAGAAAGAGAGTTGCGTCACAAACTTTGTTCAGAGGCTTCGAGCCAACGTTATCCTAGCCGGGCGCCGTGCTTTCTGTCCACGAAGTTTTAAAACAAGCAAAACACATTCCTCCTGCTTAGAAAAAAACAAAACAAATGAGGTGCGTCACGAACTTGGTTCAGAGGCATCGGGCCGACGCAATTCCGGGCCACAGCAAAAGAAGCACATCTGAGCCAACGTAATTCCGGATCAAGGCAGGCTTACGTAATCCCAGCGCCGCGCCGTGCTTCCTTTCCACTTAGCTTTCAAACAAGCGAAACAAATTCCTCCTCTTGGGGGGGGGGGGGGGGGGTTAAGAAAAGAAAGCTGCGTCACGAACTTTATTCAGATGCTTCAGGCAGACGTAATAATGGGTCACGGCAAAAGAAGCACGCTGCTTATGCAATCCTGGCGCCATGCTTTTTTTTTTTTTTTTTTTCACACTTTCAAACAAGCAAAAAAATTCCGCCACCTCAGAAAAAAAAAAAAAGAGACACAAACTTTTTGTTTAGAGGCTTTTACATCGATTATTTACAAAACTAGTAAAACTTCCTTAACAGCGAAAATCTGAATATCCATAATTTTTTTGTTAGTCATCCGTAATCCCGGTGGGAAATCCGTAATTATTACGGAGATTCCATAATTTTTGGCAATTGGCATCTCTGTGCGTCTACTATAGGAAGAGGTTTCATGAGAGCTTAGATTCTTGAACAATCTCAGAAAAGCGGGAACGTATTCGGGTACATCGCAAATTACAAGAGAGAAACCTCGCAAAAACACAAGTGCTGGGAAACTGCTGGCCACCAGCTGGCAGTGATGGGTCACTGCTGGCTGAAATCTGCCGCTCACGGCCCGGTAGCGATCCGTTGGTGGTAGCGCTATCAGTTGCCGAGCCATTGATGGCCCTGCAGCATCGCCGTGAATAGTGGGCCTCCAAGCAACTGCCACTAGTGGCCTGTTGCTGGCAACCAATGCAACCCCAACAGCAGGTAGAAGCAACGGGACTGCACATGTGCAGAAGCAACTCATGGTACCAGTTGCTTGAAGAAGACGCTATCGCCATCGTGTTATTTTAGTGGATGTTAAGGGAAAAAATCCATATGTAGAGAGGCGAATTAATTTCCTAATGAAATTCCACGTCGACGAAGATATCAGATTAAGCCATGAAATACACCCACTCCATTCCCATGAAAAACAATTCATGGAATGAAGTGGGTGAATAACAAGAAACATTTTGAAACCGCTTGAAACAAATGTCCTGGAAAACCATTAAAGAACGTTTGTTGGAAAAAAGAAAAAAATTATATGTGTACAAAATTTATTAATTATTTGAAAGAAAAAAAAAAAAAAGCAACGCTATGTGAATATAATGTACTCATCCATGGGTTGAATACACAAGACTGGGAGGAATTTGCTTCTAAAAATAACGAGAAGTTAAATAAAATATCTTTCCTCTTTAAAACCAATGTAGCTTCGGACAACGGAAAAAAAAGATACAACGTTAAAAATGTAATAGAATGTGACATGAACCCGGGTAAATATATATTAATTCAACAATCTCCTTTCAAGACAACATGGACAGTACAAAACTTTGGAAAGCGACTCTAAGTATGTACATACTCCTGGAAAATGAGTGAAGTTCTCTTAAGGTAAAAAAAAACTATCGTTACGTTGAAAAATAAATTTATGAATTATATGAAACTGCCTTTTATGAAAAATACCTCGCAATATTGTAAAATGAAAGCGGGAACCATTCGATTACACATTCCATATGAAACAGACAGCTTCAAGCCCTCGCTCGTGCGTGGCAAGTTAGTCCGGTCGGTAGAGAGCTCAGCTCCCACGCCAATGGCCCAGGTTCGTATCCACCCAGATTGAAACGGGCGTTTTTCCAGTTTGTTGAGAAAATTTCCCCATCGCAGGATATAACCAGCAGTTTCCCAAAGCTACAAAAAGTTGTAGCTTTGGGAAACTGTGGGTTATATCCTTGATTTTTATTTTTTTTATGGCTACTACTGGGAAATTGGTGGACAAGATTCGGCAAGCCACCAGTTACGCCATGTGGTTGCTGGCTGCCACTACCGGCAACTGAAGGGCCACTTATGGCAGCTACTGCCTGTGATGGACAACTGATGTCCCTGTTGTGGCATATGACAACTGATGGGGTGCCAACTGTTGGTCTGAACTGCTGGACCTTCTGTTGGCCGCCCAGACATTTTACTGACGGTTCGGCAGCGGCAACATAGTGCTGGGCCAGCAAGACTGCTTTTGCTGGGGAGTTGCTGGCGATTACATCACGGATAGAATGCTGAGTGGCGATTTCCCGCAAGACACAGAAAGGCTGTTGTTCTCCTCATGGGCTGCGGCAGTTTCCCTAAAGCACGAAGTAGGCGGAGCTTCCACCCTTCATGCTGCGATACTCAAGTGACTGACATCCCATCCATTGTTGACAGCAGTAAATGAATTGAGCTCCTGACTCCACCCTCCAACATTTCTTCTTGCCCCCCAGCGTTTGCTCCAAAAACAACACTTTCAGCTAGAAAGCGCTTAGTTCTTTTACTCCACAAAAAGAAGAATCCTGCGATTCCGCTTTTTGGGAATTCTGCTTTTTCAAGGATTTTTCTATAGGACGATGACCCCCCCCCCCCTAAAAATCCTGAAAAATTTCTCTTCATTTTTGCAATGACCTCGAGGATGACTAAAATGATGCCGAAAAAAAACAGAATTCCGCGAATTCGTGGAAGAATCTCATGTATGGATTTATTCCACAGCCATTATCCTCATAACTTGACTAAAAATGCTTCGATTGCGACAAAAAGTATGTTGTTCCAGAGGTGTACTGAACCAATTCTCTTTAATATCATCGAAACAGGGTCAAAGGTCAGATCACAGGAGCGAGATTTATTCCACAGCCATTATCCTCATAACTTGAGTAATAGCTTGAGTAATGATTTCTGGTATGTTGGAAAGCATATCATAATCAATGCATTGCATGATTTTACTAACTTATTTAGCATGTCTTTTGTAAAAAAAGATCGCGCCTATTTTATCGGTTTATCCGTCCGTCCAGCTGTAGATACCATATCTTTGTAACTATTAGTCCAATTTGAAACACTCTTTTTGCATTGGGAAGCTTGAGATATGCGAATGATGATCCTTCATTTCTTCTTTTTTCACGAGGTACAGTTTCGTTGCTAGAGGGCGTAAATGCAGATGAAATCGAATTCAAAATACATTTTATTCCATATATTTTGCTTCTAAACATCCGATTGAAAAAATTATTTCATGTTTCAATTCCATTTATGTCAAAGAGTATTTTAGGTATAGTTACTTTTTCAAGTTATGCATAGATTTGCCGCTAGGGAGTGTAAAAGTAAATTATGTTTTCCCCAATATCTCTTCTTCTAAAATTCCGATTTGAAAATTTTTTTCTTCAGTGGATACAGCTTCCAACGGAAAACCTTTTGCATATAATTTCTAATTTTTGGTAAAGAATACTTTGACCACCACTGGGTGCAAGTGTTAATTTTTGCTTATGATGTATTTGCAATAAAATCTGAGTTTCTAAAGTTTCGAATGAAAATTTTTTTTGTGGACCGATGCCACTCACGTCCATAAACCTTTTCAGAATATTTTCTTCTAAAAATATTGCATGTTTTCTCTGCCAGGGGGATTAGATGTATATTTTATTTTTGTCAATATCTCTGCTTCTAATGTCCTATTTGAAAAATTATTTATTGGATAGTTTTCAGTGTGACATGTTTTTCATATAATTTCGAAATTTTCAAGTAATTCATAAACTTTGCGCTAGGGGGTGTAAAGATAAATTGTGTTTCCCCTGAAATCTCTGCTTCTAATACTCCGATTTGAAAAATTCTCTCTGCACCGGATACAGCTCTTGATGGGAAATCCTTTGCTTATAATTTCTAATTTTTTGGCAAAAAATGGTTTGCCCCACCAGGGGGCATAAGTCTTAATTTCTATTTCTGATGTATTTGCAGCAAAATCTGAGCTCCTAAAATCTCAATTGAAAAAATTCTTTTGTGGACTGGTGCTACTCATATCAACAAACCTTTTAGGAATATTTTCTTCTAAAAATAATTCATGGTTTCTTTGCCAGGGGACATAGATGTATATCTTATTTTTGGCAATATCTCTACTTGTAGGAGTCAGATTTGAAAAATTCCTTCCTTTGTTAGATAGTGCGAAATATTTTTCGTACAATTTCAAAATTTTCGAGTAACTCAGACTTTCCAGTAGAGGGTGTTAAGGTAATTGTGTTTTTCCTGATATTTCTGCTTCCAAAACTTCGATTTGAAAAATTTTTCCTGTATCGCATATAGCTCCTGATGGGAAATGTTTTTCACATAATTTCCAATATTTGGTACAAAATGGTTTGGCCACCAGGGGCATAAGTGTTCATTTCTGCTTCTGATGTATTTGCAGAAAAATCTGAGCTATTAAAAATTTGACTAAAAATATTTTTTTCTTGGATCGATACTGGTCACATTGAAAAACCTTTTGAGAATACTTTCTTCCTAAAATAATGCATGGTTTTCCCACCAGGGGGCATAAATGCATATCTTATATTTGTCCATATCTCTGCTTCAAAGAGTCTGATTTGAAAAATTCTTTCTTTGTTGAAGAGCGTTTCTGCTGCGACATGTTTCTCATATAAATTCAAATTTTTCTTAAGTTAAAGCACAAGTCTGCAACCAGAGGGCGTAAGTTCACGATTCCATTTACAGCAACATTTGCGGGCTTAAAAACCAGATTGAAATACTTCTTTCTTTGGTCAGATACTATTGTTTTCCATACTGGTTCCATTACCTTTGAATAGCTTCGATAAATTTAATTTGCGTCAGAACGGATTCAAAAGACTTGCTCATTCCACCCGAAAATTTGGTGTCATCTTTCTTGTTATTTAGTGTAGTCAGTGTCTAGCTGGATGAAGGCAGAGGGTGCTAAGAATCCCCGGAAGACCGGACTAGGCTGCCATCTGATGCTGACCTTGGCTACTTACAATGGACGCTCCCTATCTTCTGATTCAAGGCTTCTTGAATTGGAAGAGGAACTACAAAGGATCAAGTGGGACATCGTGGGGCTAAGTGAGGTAAGGAGAAAAGGAGAAGATCTCATCGAACTGAAAAGTGGACATCTCTTCTACTATCGTGGGACAGATACTGGCAGAACTAGTGGTGTTGGATTTATAATAAACAAGAAACTGAAGGATAAAGTTGTAGAAGTTGAAAGTTCCTCTGACAGAGCTGCACGACTTGTTATCCAACTCTCGAAAAGATACCAGGCTCAGATTATTCAAACTTATGCACCCACCACAAGTCATCCTGAAGAAGAAATTGAAGAATTTTATGAGGAAATTTGTCATCTAAATAATAAAGGTAAGCAGCACTTGAAAATAATTATGGGAGATTTCAATGCAAAAATAGGGCAACGGCAACAGAATGAAACTTCAGTAGGTAAATTCGGTCACGGCAACAGAAACCAGCGTGGAAATACTCTCGTTGAGTTTGCAGAGGCAGAAGGGTTTTTCATCTTGAACTCCTTCTTCAAGAAAAAGCCACACAGGAAATGGACATGGAGACATCCAAATGGGACGACAAGTGAAATTGATTTTATTATGTGTAACAAAAAATTCATCATAGAAGACTGCAGTGTGCTAAACAAGTTCAACACAGGTAGTGACCATAGATTGGTGAGATGTAAGATGCACCTCAACACTAAACTTGAACGTGGCAAGCTCATAAGACAAACAAAATCTATTGACATAACCAACCTTAGAAAACACCATAATACCTTCAAGTTGGAACTGAAAAACAGATTCTCTGCTTTAGAAGACCTAACATCGGAAGAAGTGGACATCTCTGAAGTTAACAGAAAAGTAACCAAAGCTCTTATGGAAACAGCAACAAAATTAGCTGGGTCTAAGAACAAGTTGCATGTGAACAAATTATCAGGAAAAACCAAAATGTTGATGCAAAAAAGAAGAGAGATGAGGACAACTAAAGAAGATGTGACTTCCAAAGTGGAATATATAGAGCTATGCAAGACAGTAAGAAAAAGTATCACTGAAGACGTAAGGAAATTCAACTGTGAACTAGTGAGGAAAGCAATTGAAAACAACCAAAGCCTAAAGATAGCAAAGGGACATCTCAGTATGGGAAGAAAACAGATTATGGCACTGAGAAAAGAAGATGGTTCTGTAACAAGAAATAGAGGCGAAATTTTGACAAGAGTGAAAGATTTCTACTCCAAATTATATGAAAGGGATGATATATGCACTCCAGACATCATGAAAGATACCAGTACCAGAGTTCCTCCAGTCCTTCCAGCAGAAGTTGCACATGCAATCAAGAACATGAAGCGGGGAAAAGCTCCAGGAGAAGATGGAATTACTGTAGACATCATACAAGAAGCAAGTGGAGAAATCGAAACAGTACTCGCCCAAATTTTCACTCGATGCCTTAATGAAGGAAAGATTCCTGAGGATTGGAACACCGCTACAATGATCCTGCTACATAAGAAAGGTGACATTGAGGATCTCGGAAACTACAGACCTATCAGCCTCCTATCAGTAGTTTATAAAATCTTCACTAAAGTTCTTTCACACCGCTTGAAGGTAACACTGGACATGGCTCAACCGAGAGAACAAGCTGGATTCAGGAGTGGCTACAGCACAATAGATCATATCCACGTGCTGAGAGAACTAATTGAAAGAGCGAGGGAATATGAACTTCCATTGTGCATGGCTTTTATCGATTATGAAAAAGCCTTTGATTCGGTGAAACCATCAGCAGTTACAATGGCTCTGAAAACCTGCGATATTGAAGATGCATACATTAATATTATTAATAACATCTATGAAAATGCAAGTGCAAAGATTAGGCTGTTTGAAAATACAACACACGTAAAAATTGGAAAGGGAGTGAGACAAGGTGACACCATATCTCCGAAGCTCTTTAATGCCACATTAGAGGGTGTTTTTCAGTTGCTGAGCTGGGAAAACAAGGGGATAAAGATTAATGGAGATTATCTAACCCACCTTCGTTTTGCTGATGACGTAGTCATTTTTGCAACTACCCCATCAGAGCTGCAGAGTATGATCCAGGAACTTGCTGACAAGAGTAAAGAAGTGGGATTAAAAATGAACTTTCAGAAGACAAAAGTGATGTTCAATGCTTTTACAAGAAATGAAGATTTATCGATTGATGGAGAAAAGCTGGAGATAACAGACAAGTACGTTTATCTTGGACAGCAGATATCAAGTGAGGGTCACATTGATGAAGAAATTAATCGGCGTACAAAACTTGCCTGGAGAGCTTTTGGAAGAAACAGCATAATTTTCAAGAGCAATATGCCATTATGTCTTAAAAGAAAAGTGTTTGATCAATGCATCCTTCCAGTGCTTACGTATGGTGCAGAGACGTGGACCTTAACTAAAAGAGACATACAAAGGCTGCAGACAACTCAAAGAAGCATGGAGAGGTGCATGCTTGGTGTAACCAGGAGAGATAAGAAGAGGAACTCGTGGATCCGAAAAATGACAAGAGTGGAAGACATCATGATCAGAGTTAAATCCCTGAAATGGCAATGGGCTGGACATACTGCCAGAAGGACAGATCATCGATGGACAGCCGAAATTTTAGATTGGATTCCAAGGGACAGGAAAAGACCCAGAAGAAGACCACATGGGAGATGGGTGGATGAAATTCGAAAGTATGCAGGGGTGACATGGAGGAGACTGGCACAAGACAGACCGTTGTGGAGGAAACTTGGGGAGACCTTCGTCCAGCAGTGGATTGATAATGGTTGACAATGATGATGATGATGATGATTCACAATTAAACACGAATGCATACTCACTCTCTTGCTTCTTCGCGGTCTTCACCCCAGGAAAAGCAGTGCCCAAACTGAGAGTCAGCAAACTCATGTAGTCCACCAGAAGCACTGACACTGAAATAGCCCCACACATTTTTGTTGCTCCTGAAATTAAGTTCTTGAACAGTGCCAGCGCTAGGTTTAAATCCCTCATCTGGATTTTCACTTGTAATTCTTGCAGCAATGACGTGGCCCCATGGACGAGGCTTGTGGCGAGGACTGTCAAAGTCTATTTTGGAATCACCCCATGGTGATTCTCCATAAAGTAATCTTATATCCTTAATTCGGTGTAAAGGAAGACCCATGGCAATCTACATAAAAGAGATATGGGAATTTACACTTTTTCAATACAGGTTTTTAAAAAAAAATTACCAATTTGAATTTCACACAATTAACTCTTTGCACCAAACATTTTTAAAGCTTCTGGAAATCATCTGATGGAAAAATTAACAATTTTGTAATTCAGATTGTGAAAGAACTAATTATTGAATATATATTTTTGCATATCAAAGAACTAAAAAGCTTGCTTTGTTGTGGCTCTAATGGCCAAAGTTAGTTTGCTGTCAAATTACATCCTGAGAAAGAGAATGCTGTATAGCACTACACAAAGTTTTACACAAAACTACATAATCCCCCCCCCCAAACTATCTAATGATGCAAGAAATACACAAAACCAAGTGATCAGTAAATATCATGTTAACAAAATTAGATGTGATGGTACAGTACCTATCACAACAGCACAAAATTGTGATTCTTGCAGCAAAACATTCTGTCACTATTTCGGAAATCAGCTGTGAAACTGAAATCTAGAAGATTATTTCTTATCTCCATTTAAATGAAGCATTAAAATATACATTTGGATCACCTCATTAAAACCCAGCATAGAGAGAGAACTGCAACAAGGCCAAATAAACTGATCATAATGAATATGTTAAAAACAGATGTTATGTTCAGTGTTTCTTTCAGGGATACATCAAGGGGGACGAAGCTCTCCCAGAAACAACCATTCCTCTCCCTGAGACATTTTATATTACCCAACCAAATGTTAATAAATTCAGGCTATAATGAAAAAGAAAGGTTATATATATATATATATATATATATGGGATGTAAGGTCAGGTGATGCGTAACATCACAGCCTCTCCTTGACAAATGTCAACCCCGCCTTCTCGTGGTGCATCCTGTTCCCACTAAAGGGGCTCTGACGACCGCAAATAGCGGTATAACTATACCATCGGGATCAGAGGAAATGCTATCCCACACTCACCAACCCGCTTGGCCAGCGTGGTGAGTTATGGCCAAACACCTCCAAAATGACTCTACAACTTAAATCTTGGCCCTCAGTCTCCGGCAGCTGAAATGTACCTGGCCAAGGCAGCAGCCAGTGCGACATGAAGGCAGAGGGTGCTAAGAATCCCCGGAGGACCGGACTAGGCTGCCATTTGATGCTGACCTTGGCTACCTACAACGGACGCTCCCTATCTTCTGATTCAAGGCTTCTTGAATTGGAAGAGGAACTACAAAGGATCAAGTGGGACATCGTCGGGCTAAGTGAGGTAAGGAGAAAAGGAGAAGATCTCATTGAACTGAAAAGTGGACATCTCTTCTATTATCGTGGGACAGATACTGGCAGAACTAGTGGTGTTGGATTTATAATAAACAAGAAACTGAAGGATAAAGTGGTAGAAGTTGAAAGTTCCTCTGACAGAGCTGCACGACTCGTTATCCAACTATCGAGAAGATACCAGGCTCAGATTATTCAAACTTATGCACCCACCACAAGTCATCCTGAAGAAGAAATTGAAGAATTTTATGAGGAAATTCGTCATCTAAATAATAAAGGTAAGCAGCACTTGAAGATAATTATGGGAGATTTCAATGCAAAAATAGGGCACCGGCAACAGAATGAAACTTCAGTAGGTAAATTCGGTCACGGCAACAGAAACCAGCGTGGAAATACTCTCGTTGAGTTTGCAGAGGCAGAAGGATTTTTCATCTTGAATTCCTTTTTCAAGAAAAAGCCACACAGGAAATGGACATGGAGACATCCAATTGGGACGACAAGTGAAATTGATTTTATTATGTGTAACAAAAAATTCGTCATCGAAGACTGCAGTGTGCTGAACAAGTTCAACACAGGTAGTGACCATAGATTGGTGAGATGTAAGATGCACCTCAACACTAAACTGGAACGTGGCAAGCTCATAAGACAAACAAAATGTATTGACATAACCAACCTTAAAAAACACCATAATACTTTCAAGTTGGAACTGAAGAACAGATTCTCTGCTTTAGAAGGCCTAACATCGGAAGAAGTGGATATTTCGGAAGTTAACAGAAAAGTAACCAAAGCTCTTATGGAAACAGCAACAAAATTAGCTGGGTCTAAGAACAAGTTGCATGTAAACAAATTATCAGGAAAAACCAAAATGTTGATGCAAAAAAGAAGAGAGATGAGGACAACTAAAGAAGATGTGACTTCCAAAGTGGAATATATAGAGCTATGCAAGACAGCACGAAAAAGTATCACTGAAGACGTAAGGAAATTCAACTGTGAGCTAGTGAGGAAAGCAATTGAAAACAACCAAAGCCTAAAGATAGCAAAGGGACATCTCAGTAAGGGAAGAAAACAGATTATGGCTCTGAGAAAAGAAGATGGTTCTATAACAAGAAATAGAGGCGAAATTTTGACAAAAGTGAAAGATTTCTACTCCAAATTATATGAAAGGGATGATACATGTACTCCAGACATCATGAAAGGTACCAGAGTTCTTCCAGTCCTCCCAGCAGAAGTTGCTCATGCAATCAAGAACATGAAGCGGGGGGAAAGCTCCAGGAGAAGATGGAATTACTATAGACATCATACAAGAAGCAAGTGGAGAAATTGAAACAGTACTCGCCCAAATTTTCACTCGATGCCTTAATGAAGGGAAGATTCCTGAGGATTGGAACAATGCTACAATGATCCTGCTACATAAAAAAGGTGACATTGAGGATCTCAGGAACTACAGACCTATCAGCCTCCTATCAGTGGTTTATAAAATCTTCACTAAAGTTCTTTCACACCGCTTGAAGGTAACACTGGACATGGCTCAACCAAGAGAACAAGCTGGATTCAGGAGTGGATACAGCACAATAGATCATATCCACGTACTGAGAGAACTAATTGAAAGAGCGAGGGAATATGAACTTCCATTGTGCATGGCTTTTATCGATTATGAAAAAGCCTTTGATTCGGTGAAACCATCAGCAGTTACCACGGCTCTGAAATCCTGCGGTATTGAAGATGCATACATTAATATTATTAATAACATCTATGAAAATGCAAGTGCAAAGATTCGGCTGTTTGAAAATACAACACACATAAAAATTGGAAAGGGAGTGAGACAAGGTGACACCATATCTCCGAAGCTCTTTAATGCCACATTGGAAAATGTCTTTCAATCACTGAACTGGGAAAACAAAGGGATAAAGATTAATGGAGATTATCTAACCCACCTTCGTTTTGCTGATGACGTAGTCATTTTTGCAACTACCCCATCAGAGCTGCAGAGTATGATCCAGGAACTTACTGACAAGAGTAAAGAAGTGGGATTAAAAATGAACTTTCAGAAGACAAAAGTGATGTTCAATGCTTTTACAAGAAATGAAGATTTATCGATTGATGGAGAAAAACTGGAGATAACAGATACGTATGTTTATCTTGGACAGCAGATATCAAGTGAGGGTCACATTGATGAAGAAATTAATCGGCGTACAAAATTTGCCTGGAGAGCTTTTGGAAGAAACAGCATAATTTTCAAGAGCAATATGCCATTATGTCTTAAAAGAAAAGTGTTTGATCAATGCATCCTTCCAGTGCTTACGTATGGTGCAGAGACGTGAACCTTAACTAAAAGAGACATACAAAGGCTGCAGACAACTCAAAGCAGCATGGAGAGGTGCATGCTTGGTATAACCAGGAGAGATAAGAAGAGGAACTCGTGGATCCGAAAAATGACGAGAGTGGAAGACATCATGATCAGAGTTAAATCCCTGAAATGGCAATGGGCTGGACATACTGCCAGAAGGACAGACCATAGATGGACAGCCGAAATTTTAGATTGGATTCCAAGGGACAGGAAAAGACCCAGAAAAAGACCACATGGGAGATGGGTGGATGAAATTCGTAAATATGCGGGAGTGATATGGAGGAGACTGGCACAAGACAGACCGTTGTGGAGGAAACTTGGGGAGACCTTCGTCCAGCAGTGGATTGATAATGGTTGACAATGATGATGATGATATATATATATAATATAGTCAAAATTATATATGTATTTTTTTGCTTAGGTATCTTCTTAATAGAATGTGAATTCTGAATTTTCAAAACTGCTGCGTTGCGCGTTTTGATCTTCAGGTTATTTTGCAACTTTCGTTTTAAATTCTAAAGTTTTTCCTTAGTCTTCAGTTTTGCTCTTCAGTATATATATATATATATTTTTTTTTTTTTTTTTTTTTGGCGTGACAAATATTTCTTCAATTATTATTTTTTTAATATTTGTTCAAGTATAATAGTTTATTTTGCTAAAAAGTGTAATAAGATGCATGCCATTCTTCAAAATAAAAGAAGTAGACTAGTCATACCTCATAGTCAGGGAATCGTGTTTCAGGATCAGGAGTGTGTCGAATACATTTTAACAGATAAGGATTTCAAGCTTGCCAAAACCAACACCCACATCTTAAAAAATGCCCCCCCTCCCTCCCCTTGTTTGCCTAAAGAAAGTTTGTTCTTGAAATGTTTGAAAAAATAATTACTATATATATAGTAATTACTTCTTAGTAATTTAAATAGTAAAATAGTAATTACTACATACAGTAATTACTTCTACAGATATATAAGTAGATACAATAGTTAAAAAATTATATACATACACACACACACACAGAGTGTTAGAATTAGAAATAAATCTACTAGCCCAGCAGATCACTAGAATTTGCAAACCACCAGTCCACCAAAATGGCCACTGGTCCTAAAATAAAATAATAATAAAAAACCTTAAAGACATTTACAATATATGTAGAAAATAACTTATAACTTCAATAGAATTATCTCCAATATTTGTTTTCAAACCTATCATTAGTTTGCAGCCTAAAAAGAAAACCATACAGCAAGCTAAAAGAAATAGAAATTAATTTTGGGGCATTTGACAAATTAGAAGAAAAAACAAACTTACTAGCCATCCAGGTCGGTAAAATCAATAAGTTCAGTGGTCCGACAGAAGTTTATGGCCAGCGGACCACTTGATACTTCGAACACTGTATACCCTAGTGGGCGGGTATGTTAATCTGGAATTTTAGGTGACTTAATTTTACATCTGTGACTCAGCAGAAACGCATTTTAATTAGGTCTTTGTGGAAGTTAGTAAATGCAAAGTTTTGCTGGTCCTTGAGAAGGCCAAGGCTCGGCATTTTCGACACTTTCTGCATATCGGTTTTATTTATTTTTTCTCCCTGCCTGTTGGCTTTGAGTTGTATCTTTTATATTATTTTTTCTGCTTTGTTGGTTGTGTTTGTGTGTGTGTGTAAATGGAAAATTTGCCCCCTCGGTCAAAAAGTCCTGAAAGAAACACTGGTTATGTTCTTAAGAGGTCACAGACTTCAAATGAAATCAGGTCTAAGTGGCAGAAGGGAAAACTTAAAGAAATCAAAAGAAGTAAAAAAACACCACAAGTATGGAGAAATCTATCATAGTACAAGCAGAAGTCAGAGAATCTTACAAGACCACAAAGTATGGAGAAATCTATAGTAGTACATCTGCATACGAAAGACATACGACATTGTTATCTATTATACTGCTGAGGATGCCAGCGGAATAGGGGTGTGAAACACATCTGATACAGCTGATGAAGAAGTTGGATTTTGTACACCCTTTGAGTTTCATGACTAAGGGTTTATAGTCCCATTTTTAATTTATTCATTTTGTAAATTCATTTCAATTATATTTTTAAACTTTCATAGGATTTTAAGCCTTGTTCAATATCCTTAAAGTTTTCATAGGTTTTTAAATTTCTAATTGTTTTGCAAAATCTGGCAATTGTTTCTGGATAATAACACCAAGCAAATAGTGAATATAAAGAAATATAATAAAAAACCATCAAAGCAGAGCTGATGAAAATTGTGAGCACTAACACACTAGGTTAGGCGCAACAGCATGGATGATATTGGGCCTAGAGAACGGACGACATTTAGGCTTAAGGTGGTTCCACCTAAAATCTCTGCCCTGTTTCCAATGGTAAACTTCTTTACATATTTTCTTCGCAATTAATGTAATCCCAAAGATAAAAATTTGCACATTGATAAAACTAACTTTAAGTTATAGCATGGGATACTTAATATTTTGCTAAAACATAACCATAATTAAGCAATGCAACATTTGTTTTGTCTACTGATACCATCAGTGTACAGGTCGCACCATCTATTAACAGGTCTAAACATTACTCAGACAAAAATGATTGATTTTTAATATAAATATGGTTATGTTTTAGCAAGTATTAAGTATCCCTGCTATAACTTATAGTTTTATCAATGTGCAAATTTTCATCCTTGAGAATACATACATTGCGAAGAAAATATGTGAAGAAGTTTTACCATTGGAAACATAAGGCAGAGATTTTAGGTGGAACCACCTTAAAAGAACTGAAGAATTAGTGGAAAGATCAAAAGCCTTCAGAACAGATTTCAAATTAAGGTATGTAAGAATCATTGAATAAATATTCTTAAATACATCAACTAGACTCAAAGAAATGTATAGGATCGTGAAATAACGTGCAGTACAGAAATAAATATGGCACAGATAACCATAGTATATACCTTAAATATTCCTGTTATTTGCTTTATAATCTGCATGCTCTCTTATTCATAATACAGCCATACCAACCTTCAAAATCTGAAAATAGAGAGATTTTTACAGCGACCTTAGTGAGAGAAGAGTGCCTCCTCGGGATGCTTCGTGAAAACAATGGTGCACAGAACAGCAACAAGGGTCTCTGTGAATCTTGAAGAGGTGCCAGCTAATCCTGTGCGACATTGACGAAAAGACAACTCGCTGGGTTTTTGTTGCAGAATCCTTAGGTGAATAACCAACTGGAACCGTCAGCCGTGGGCTAATCCCCCACACTGGTGTACTTTCCTGATTAAAAAGACTCAAAGAAATGCTATTCCGGATTCTCGTTTGGGATGTGGTGGACCTACCACACTTGAGAAAGACTGTCCACCACGGAAATGATACAGAACTGGAAAACGGAGAAAAAGAAAGAGATCCCAGCTGAGTAAGTCTAAGATTGGTGTATGGAATACTAGAGGAATAAATGGAAAAATGAATGAGGCGATTGAAGAAATGAATAAGTATAATTTGGATGTGCTGTGTGTGAGTAAAACTAAAAAGAAGGAAATTCGGATAGAAGTGAATGATACAGTGAGTGCGTGGTCTGGAGTGTTGGATAATGTGAGATGACTGGCTGGTGTAGATGTAATTTTAAGTAAAAAGATGAAGAACAACTTGATTCACTATAGCTGCATAAGTGACAGAATTCTTTGGATTTGTTTGAAAGTGAAACTTCAGAGAATACCAATTGTTGTAGTGTATGTTCCTTGTGACTTGGAACCTTCCGATAGAAAGGAAGATTTCTGGAATGAGCTAAAAGCTGTTTTGAGCCAGTTTGGTGCTAAAGAGAAAGTTATAATAGCAGGGGATTTCAATGCTAAGAGTAGGTGTACAAAATGCAATTTCTGACAATGTTCTGGGTAAGTTTAGTGATCTTTGTGTGAATGATGATGGAGAAAGGTAATTGAATTCTGCATTGAGAATGGTTTGTGTGTATCAAATAAGTTTTCCAACGAAAAGTATATCCACACATATACACTGCTGGCCACCCAAAATGCAACACCAAGAAGGACACGAAATAGCAAAGTCAGATTTACTGGACACATAACAGATACAAAGATGAAACGATTGAGCTTACAGGCCCGTGCGACTTGCGGAACACGCAGACATCAATAGTTCGTGTGGCCCCCATGGCTGACAATAACGGCCGCTACACGCCGCAGCATCGAACGAAAGAGGCTTTGGATGTGGGCTCGGGGTATGTCGGTCCAGGATGCTTCCACACGTTGCCACAGTTCATCAGGCGTAGCCGCAGGTGGTGCTTGCCAGGCCACTCAGTTGCCGATCAGCGACCACTAGTGTTCGATGGGCGACATATCAGGAGAACAGACGGGCCATGGCAGCAGTGACACCTGGTGGGCCATGAAGAATTGTTACACAATGCGTGCTAGCATTGTCCTTTTGAAACGTGGCCGCTGCAGGCCCTGCAGGTAAGGGAGGACTACAGGCTCCAAAACGTCGGAGATGTAGCGGTGGCTGTTGAGTGTACCGGCGATGCATACCATAGGGGTGCGGGTGTCATATCCAATTGCGCCCCAAACCATAACGCCAGGCGACGGGCCGGTATGGCGATGCATAATGCAAGCGTCATACAGTCTCTCGCCGTGGTGCCGCCACACGTGGATCCGACCATCGTGGTGCTGCAGGCAGAAGCGGGATTCGTCGGAGAAGAAAATGTTGTGCCATTCCGTAGTTCAGATGCGGCGTTCAACGGCCCACTGCCGCCGCACTCGCCGGTGGTGTAACGTCAATAGTAATCGGAGCAGTGGGTGCCGTGCGACAAGTCCCCGCTCCTGCAGACGAAGTCGAACAGTACGTGCTGACACAGGTTGTTGCGTAGCACACCCTAATTCCTGTGCTAAATTTCGCGATGTGGCGGTGCGAGCCGTCAATGCCTGCCGCACAACATGCCGGTCCTTTCGTTCGATGGTGTGCCGCGGCAATCGCTCACGTCGGTCCGTCCATCCCTCCTGCACCCACCAAATCTATACTCGCCTCACTGTGGCTGGATGTCGTTTCACATGGGTGCCGATGTCTCAGTACGATAATCCGCTGTCGCGATAAAGCCACTATTCGTCCTCTGTCAAACTCTGAAACCTGCTGGAATGACTGCCGCATTCTGCGATGAGGCATCAGGAAGCTTCCCACGCACAGGTCCGGCAGCACAACACACTTCTACTACATACACCCCGCCCTCTGTGCACCTTTCTTATAGCGCTTCTCGGTGGCATGCCGGGCGCACATGATTTCCATATGTACTGCAATTTGCATGTCCTCTCGTGGGCAACACATGCTGCAAATTTCAAGCCAATCTGATGCTTCCTTCTTCGAGTTTCATTTTGTGTGGCCAGCAGTGTACTTGAGGAAATCACACTCTGGGGCAAAAAGAGTGTTTTAGATTTTGTTGTTTATGATCAGCATCTGAAATACTTAGTTGTTGACACTCGTGTGATGAGAGGTGAGGATGTTGGCTCTGATTATTACTTGGTAGTGTCATGAGTGAAACTGAATGTTGGTTGGGGGAAAAGGAATAGGAATAGACCTAGGATGGAAAGAATAAAGGTTGAAAGGCTCCTTGAAGATCATCAGCGTTACTCTAATTTACTCAGAAAATGACTGAAGGAGCTGAAGTCATGTGAGAGGGATGTAGAAAAGAAGTGGACTTGTTTTAAGAATTGTGTCATCACTGCTGCTGAAGAGGTCTGTAGCACCAAAATACTGGATAGCACTAGAGGTGATGCCTGGTGAAATAGTGAGATTGAAGAGCCAGTAAAGAGAAAGAAGGAAGCATATTTGGGGGTGCTGCAAGGTAGAGTTTCTGAAGATGAATATTGCTGTAAGAAATGTGAGGCAGTGAAGCTGGTTCACCAAAGTAAGGCAAAAGACAGGAAGGAAAAGATGGAAAGGCATGAATTGGCTTTTTGGAAAGATAGAAAAATTTTCTGAAAGTATATGAGACACAGGAGAAATAGGGGAAACAAAGTTACAAGTTCTGTGAAGAATAGGATCGAGAGAAATGATATGGGAGCCCAATCAGTAAAGTGAAAGATGGGGCGAATACTTCTGTCAGTTATTAGGTCAAGAAAGCAAAGGCGATTCTGAGGCAGAAGCGGATGATGTCATAGTGAGAGAGAAATGCACAGGAGGGATCTCGAAAGAAGAGGTGTGTAAAACTCTAAAGTCTCTTCAGAATGGTAAGGCTCCAGGAGTTGATGGCATAACTGCTGAGATGTTGAAATATGATTGTGACTTTGTAATTGACTGATTAACTGAAATTTTCCAATTATGCTTGGAGTTAGGAATGGTACCTCGGGATTGGAGGGATGCTACCATTGTTCCCTTGTATAAGGGAAAAGGTGATCCTACTGACTGCGAGAACTATCGTGATATTAGCCTACTGAGTATGCCAGGGAAAGTGTTTGGTAAGGTCATTATTGAAAAGGTACGAGGTCTTACATCAGAGAAAGTGTGGAACGTTCAGAGTGGTTTTATGCCTGGTAAAGACTGAACTAACCAAATTTTTGCATTACGCATGATAATTGAAAAGTATCTGGCTGTTGGTAAGAAAGTTTTTACTGCCTTCATAGATTTAGAGAAAGCTTAAGACCGAGTAAATAGGATACTTCTGTGGAAGATGTTGAATGAATATGGTGTTACTGGGAATCTACTTAATAGTGTGAAAGCCATGTATGCTGGCAGTAGAGCTTGTGTACGAGTGAAAGGTGTCGTATCAAAATGGTTTTCCATTGGAGCAGGAGTCGGGCAAGGATGTGTAATGTCACCCATGGCTGATTAATATATTTATGGATGCATGCATGCACAATGCCAAGATGGACAATACTGGTTTATATCTTGGTAATACCCGTGTGTGTGTGCAGATTGCTTTATGCTGACGACACAGTCCTGTTGGCAGGGAGCAACAGTGAGTCGCAGAGCATGTTGTTCCAGATGTACGAAGTTTGTATGAAATTCAAACTGAGTATAAATAAGGAAAAACCAAAGTTACAGTTTTTGAGCAAGGAACTGTTAGCACTCAATGCAAGGTAAGTCTAAATGGCACAGTGATTGATCAGGTGAATGAGTTTGTATATTTGGGAAGATTGTTTGACAAAGAGAACAGATTAGATGGTGAAATTAGTAGGAGAGTGAATTCTTCATTGAAAGTCATAGCTGCTTTAAGAGGTTTCCACAGGAATGATGGATTCCGAAAAGAGTTCCGAATGGCTGTGTATGAAAGTGTAATTGATTGTGCCCACTTAGATGTATGGCAGTGAAGCCTGGGTACTACAGAAGAGACATAGGAGTTGTTTGTGTGCCGGAGAAATACATTACTTACGGGGGGGGGGGGGCATGTCCAGATCATGTGAGGAATGAAGATGTGTTGCAGTTGTGTAATGTGAAGAAAAATGTTAGCAAGGTGAAGACTAATACTCTTAGGTGGTTTGGAAAAATTGAAAGAATGAGTAATGAGAAGCTTACTAATAAATTTTTTTTAGCCCGAGTGGCAGGAAGGAAAGGTAGCGGAAAGCCAAAGAAGTCATGGGAAGATCAGATTCAGAAGTGTCTGAATGAGAAAAAGATTATGAGTATGAAGTTATAGTAGGTCTTGTGTACATTGTGTGATGGATGTCAAGATTGCTGTAAATGGAGAAGTTTGATATGGCAACAGTAAGTAAATAATCGGTGAAAATGTATCTGGTGGTTTGTATTTCTTTGTGGAGCTAATCTCAGAAAATACCTTAGGGATATGTATTATCAGTTAAATGTTTATTTGTGAGATGGTCTTTCTTTGAGGAGCTAACCTCTGAATATCAGAACAGCTTAATGATATGTATGTACGTATAAAATCATGCAAGTACTATTTTTTATCGACATTTTCCAGACATAGGAAAAAAATTTCAGAAGTAGATTATTGGTTTACTAAAAGTTCTGGAAAAAAAAAAAAAAAAGCAGCATGAAAATCAACACCCAGTCTCTCCCTACTAAAATTCATTTTCAGGAACGGCGATTCCGCAAAATAATGAAAACTTAAAATGGTCCGCATGTTGTTCTTTTTTTCCGAATAAAATAGTGGCCAACTGTTTGACATTTCTTCCTCGGGTTGTGCACGAAGGTGAAGATTACAAAAAACATAGTACTAACATCGCTTTGTTACAAGGTGTTCTTGTCACGGATTTTCCTTTCTTGTGAATTTGGGAAAACCTGATCACTTTTCTTAAATTTTTACAAAAAGAAAAAAAAATCCTCTCCAGAACAAGTTTTATTTTCTGGGAAGGACAGAAAAAGGAAGGAATGTGCGCAGTTCTGTCATTTTTTCGTACCCTGAACAGGTGAACAAACTTCCATTTGACAAAAAAGAAAAAGTGTATAATAATGAATAGGGCCTAGCTAAATTATTTTTGAATTAATTTCTTTTTCCTTTCTCTCAGAAAGGGGCAAGCAAGGTTATCGCCATTCTTTTTCATAAACAAAATTATTGCTTTATATTGTATTTATACCACGGAATGCAGGGGAATATGGCCTCTTGTATTTGAGCAGAGCAAAATCTTTTTTTTTTTTTTTTTTCTCTCA
Source organism: Macrothele yani (assembly GCA_039090855.1). Classification (NCBI taxonomy): domain Eukaryota; kingdom Metazoa; phylum Arthropoda; class Arachnida; order Araneae; family Macrothelidae; genus Macrothele; species Macrothele yani. Next base: position 157,614,066 of record CM077011.1, read on the forward strand.
TTCTGCCATTTTTGGGAAATGCTAAGAGTCAGAAAATGTCGCCAGCTTGTCATTTTTTGTGGCAAAAGGCAGAGGAGAAGTTCTATTTTTAGATTAGAATGACAGGAAAGTGGCTACCCAGGTCACAGGTCAGGGTCACTTGTGAGGGTGGTAGGCAATGTGGTTACATCTCGCAGCTTGGTGCGAAAAGCCAGCCAATCATGAAATGAGTCGAGTTGTTGCTATCGGTATGTTTTGGCCAATGGGGGGGGGACAAAGCAGAGGTAGGCAGGTTGGTCCCAAGTTCCAAAAGGGAGTGCAGTCGGCCCTTCTGTTTCTGGCATTTTTTTTAAGTAATAAGAGGCATGGGGCCTTTTCGGCCCTGTGCTAGGCGAAATTTCAAGTAGATTTTTTTGTTGCTCGCTGACTGGAATTAAAAGGGCGTGAGTAGACACTATGTCCGACGCCAGGTGAAATGATCCGAAAAAAAAATATATATATATGATACTCAGCATATAACGCCCGAATCCAAGTGCCCACTTTGCTTCATTATGGCAGGCACTGAAAGAGGTGCAATGTGGAACCTCCTGAATTTCAAACCCCATCTCCTTTCAAGTGAAGGCTGGCAAGGACCATAAGAGGCTACAGTAAAGCCCTGACATCCTGAGAACTGCTGGGATGTTGATGACTTCACCCAAATGATGACGACTTCATAGAAAATTCCAACAGTTCCCCAGAGTCAGAAGCAAAATGGCCGAAAATCCCCGGAACCTGCAGATAAACATTGCTCCTGGCCTGTGAGAGGAGCAGCAGTTACATTGGACCCATGAACTGGTGAAATATTTCTCTGATGCGTTTGTAAGGCCCTTTGCCATTCCCTAAGGACTGGGGGTAAATTGTGTTTTATTTTCCACATTGGAGGCAAGAGATATTAGGGCGTCAAAGTTCACCACAACAACGGCAAGGCCAACTGTAACTACTCCCTTTTGTCTTTAAGTGAATTCACCGCAATTCAACTGTGTATCATCACTTAAAATGAGTGTGGCTCTGTTGAGGCGAGGGGTTGACCCTCCCCGGCATTCTAGTGCCAAAGGAGGGTGGGCTCTTCACTGATGACATCGTATGACAATCGGACTGAGAGAAATTTTTTTAAAGCAAATTTTTTCTGACCCATCTTGGACGATGGGTCAAAAGCAAGCACTTACACCACTGTGCCACCAGGGCGGTTTCCATTTTTGCAGATAGGAGGAGAGATAAAGTACGAAACTGATGACTGTAATGCTGCCTTGCAGCGATGCAGAATGTAATGCCGCCTTGCAGCGATTTCACAGGCAGTTCGAAATCATGGTGGTTGATGGAATTTTGACCATCCTAATGGCTAGTTCTCAGTGAAAATCAGGAGAATTTGACATTTATCCGGAGGGCGGAGGAAAGGGCTGAAAATCCGGAGTCTCCCACCTAAATCCGGAAAGTTGGCACATCTGATAATAAAAGTGATCCAAAAATGTAGTTCAACAGCAAATACATCAGTACTGAAATGATCACCCTAAGAACATAAACCAAAAAAGCTTAATACTACTAACAAATTTACAAGTGAGTTGCTCTTATTGTCATGATTCTTTTAATATGACAAAGCATGTTCAAAAAATACATTGAATGAAACAATTTGTAAATTTAAATATCAAAAAAAAATTTTGAAACTGCAAAGAAGGGTTAAAATTTAATTTAATCTGACCATTTGAAATGGCTGAATCCAGTGCACGTATAACATGAAAACAATATGATAAAAAACATATAAAATACAAATAGTTTACCTGAAGTTGACAGGCTGGAAGATTAACATCAGCAACCATTTCAGTGCAAGGATGTTCAACCTAAAATTACAAAAAATAACTTCACTTTTTTTTTTTTTTTTTGATAACTCTGACATAGCATGCAAAACCTGATGATGTTTGAGAATTAAACAACAAAATATTAGCTAAATTTAGTGATAATACTTATGCAAAAACCTAATTCTGCAAAATAACAAAGAATAAAACACGCAACAAGGGGTGTGATGCCTCCATGCAAAAATATCTTGTGCACAAAGTGTGACCTTAAAGTGGAGCCATTCCCAATGTGTTTTTTTTTTTTTTTTTTTTTTTTTTGGTTCCATGAGTTTTGATTTGCAGGGAAGTACATCTTAATAAAAATAATGGTTTGCATTGCATTTAGGTCAGAATGGAAGACTTATTTTCAATTGTGTCAAACCAAGTTTTTGATGCATGAAAATTCAATTCCCATCGGAATTCACTTGCAATTATGAACAGCACTGAGCATCACTGGATGACAAAATGAAGGGATAGTGGCAGAAATTTGGAGCTGGAGAACCAGAAGGCCTGTCAGGATTTGAACAGGCAATAAATTGATGAATTAGTCAGAAAAGTTAAACGTTAGGTTAGCTAGAGCCGCTGGGATTATTGCAGATCTGGATTACACGAAAGTTTGAGCTCAATGGGTGTCACTTCAGCTTATGCCGAAAATGAAAAAAGCCTGACTGGAGGCATATCAACAATTATTTGCTAACTATGAAAGCAAAGGCTATGATTTTCTGTAATTATCATGGGGTGACAAGAGTTGGGTGCATCACTATGACCCAGAAATGAAAAAAAGTCATTTAGACATTCTCACCCTACTTCTCCATGAAATAATTCAAAACTCAATCTTTGATGAAAAAATGCATTCTCACCATTTTCCAGGACTACAAGGGGCATCATTCATCAGGAGTACATGGTCAAAGGCACAAAAATCAGCTTTCAAGACTCATGTGAACACCTTAAAGAGGTTGAAAAAAAAATCACATTCTTCTGGGGATAAAAGCCCATGCTTCTCCAACGTAGCACCAGACCTCACACTAGTGCAGCCACTTCAGTGGCGACAGACAGCGTCACACCTGAAGGTGTTCCACACTCATTATACATTTCTGTTCTACATGTCAGTATTTAATCACAATTAGGTAACATGCCAAGCCTGGATAATAGACAATATTATATAATCTTGAACCATTTTATAATAGTTGATCCAGATAAATCACAACATACCTTTTTTTAGCGTTGCTCTAGTGATCATATATGTTTGCATTTGTTGCTACTCAATTTGGTCTTTATTGTACTTTAGGCCTAACTATGTTTTTAAGCCTAAAATTGCTGTCCTTGCATATACACCTTCACATTAATTGACTGTCATGACATTGCAGTGGTTTAATTAGTTTCATTTAATTTAAATCCAAGCTGAGAATTTTGAGAATCTGCTTCAATCCATGAAAAAATTAGTGCAATGTAATATGACACCATGCTGAATATATCCTAATTTAGAACAACAATCTTCAATTGACTGCTTCAAATAAAATCTGCACAAACTAAATTAACAATGGATCAAAGTACATCAGGACTAGAACACTTTGGCCCAATTAGGTGGCTGCCCAAATTAAGTGAAGCTTTATCCCAAAAAGCTGGTATGGAATGTTTTTCAATAATTGTCCTAAATAAATGGGTGCCCTCAATTAACTAATGGCCCACTTAACTGGAATCTACCATACTACAATTCAAAATGTCCAAATGATGTACAAACTTTAAAAGTTTAAACCTTAAAAATCTAAAAGCTATTAAAAACCCTTAAAAAATTGCAAAATATTTAGGAAATATATCAACTCGGCTCAGCACTTCATCAGCCTTGCAACCCTTCATTGTCCCACAAACATTTTCACACTGTCTATTCACTTGCATTTTCAATTATGCTAAAACCCAAATTTCACACCATCTAACTTGTGGTTACTAACAGCACTCAAGAGACATCTCAAATGAATTCATTTCACCTGTGATGAAAAAGTTCAACCTGCTACAAGAAAAGGATTTTGAGAGCAACCTGAAGAGTTTTACAGAGACGGGTTTGATAAACTTGTTTAGCACAGGTGGCTTTTTTTTTTTTTTTAATGAGAGGCAGACTATGTAATAAAATCAGGCATAAAAGCAAATTGAACATCCAGAGCTATATATTGTTTTTTGTTTCAACACTTTGGTACCATGTTTGAATGTAAAGATACACACACATGGCAGTATTACTTTTTAAACACCCTATGTAGAGATGGAAATTACAGAAAAGATGATTTGACACTGGAAATATATCACTGCAAACTAGAACACTTATACATAAATACATATCACCAAGCTGTGCTTTGAGATTCAGAGGTTAGCTCCAAAAAGAAATACAAACTACTAGATATTTTTACTTACTGTTGTCTTATCAAACTTCGCCATTTACAACGATCTTGACATACAACTCGGGCCTCACTGGTATCCATTACATGCCATACACAAGATCTTTTATACTTCATACTCAATCTTTTTCTCATGCAGACACTCCTGAATCTGATTTATCCATGTCTTCTTTGGCCTTCCTCTGCCTTTCCTTCCTGCCACTTGGGCTAAAAAGATTTTCTTAGTAAGCATCTCATCACTCATTCTTTCAACATGGCCAAACCATCAAAGCATGTTGGTCTCCACCTTGCTAACAACATTTTGCTTCACATCACACAACTTCAACACATCTTCATTCCTCACACAATCAGACCGTGTCTTGCCACAAACCCCACATAAGTAACGCATTTCTCCAGCACACAAACGACTCCTATGTTTCTTCTGCAGTACCCAGGTTTCACTGCCATACATCAGAGTAGGAACAATTACAGTTTCATATACAGCCATGTGGGACTCTCTATACTCGGGGCAAACTTAACCTGTCATTGGAAGGAAGGCTACAGAGTGTATACTTCCACTGCATAAAATAGTTCCGGTCTAAAAGCTCGTACTCCAGCTTCAACTGGCACTTAAAAAGGACACAGATGTTCAATACGTTCTGTGTGTGTGTGCATTTAAAATATTCAGATCTCAGTTTCAGCGGCATTTCTAAAAAATACAGATATTCGTGTTTTGGTGACGTCACTGATAGTTCTCTGTCACAGCATTCTTGTTTGGGTCAGAGTTAAGCTGTCAACCCAGGGGATATTTATTGCTGTGGGGGTGGGGGTCATTAGCGGAAGGATGAGGGCAAAAAAAGTGTTTCCGAGGGCATTTCGCGTTTCTCCTTCTTGATTGTTGTTTCAAAACACTCTTCCGTCTTTTCGGTTTTTTCGAATGGCATCTGCCGGTCACTCGAGTGTATTTCAGCCGCATAAAATTGGGAAACCATTACGAAGCTCTGCTAAGGGGATCGTTATGAATGTTTTCACTAAATTGATGGAAAAACACTCGCCGAATAAATCGGAAAATTAAATAACAGTTCTTACGGCAGAACTCACTGGCGTTTCAAGTCGCACCATTGCAAGAATGAAGGTTGAATTTAGTATTGAAGTACCTCAGATCCATCGGCAATTTATTTCTTCAAATTAAAATACAATTCTCGCTTGGCTTACATAGAACGTTTTCTCGAAATCAGTTTGGAGTTCCCAATTCAGTTCTCAATATAGGCCAAGAAACGGCTATCTTTTCCTTTTGAACTTTTGTGCGCAGTTGCCTTAAACGCGTATGAACCGGCATGAAAATTCAGACAAATGAAAGAGTTCCTTCCACTGCCACACATAATTCGGAAACTTGGAAAACTGCCACACATTCAAAGTGTTCCTCGGAGGAACAGCAATTTGTGCTCGGCCCATCAATGAAAAACATGTGGCAATTTTCCAATGCGTGGCAATTTTCCAATGTGTGGCAATTTTCCAAGTTGCTGAAAGATGTGTGGCAGTTTACAGTGAACCCTAAAATATCATTTACCACAGAGACGGGCTCTTGTCCAGTACTTATGGCAACACAGGGTAGTTAAAAATGCATACACATTTAACGGTTGTGTTATATAAAAAAAAATCTAATCAAGGCAAAATTTTGGAAAGAACAAAATTTTACGCATAACTGATGACATGGTAAAAATACCTTTAATTAAATCCCACAGTTGGTAATCTTCAAGCAGTAAGTATAAATAAATGAAATATTTAAAATTAAAAAAAAAAATGTGAAAACAAAATTAGGCCACTTAAGACTTCTTCCCGTGTTTAGCAAAGATAATTTCATTTTAAAAGAAAGAAACGTTACACGCTCTGTAACATATCAAAAAAAAAAAAAAAAAAAGATAGAGAGAGAGAAATAAACTGCTTGTCTACCGGTCTGCAAAGCGCGCGGGAGTGGGGAGGGGGTTAAAATAGAGGGGTTTGGTAAGGGATCACGGTGACAGACAGCCAGCCCTGAGGGCTTGTGGGAGAAGTTTTCCGAGTGAAAATTAATTACACACCATTAGTGCGGAGTAATACTGGGAGTGAAAAGGTCACCGTAGCTTCGGCCTCATTGCCAGGATAGCTTTGCCCCGAGTATAGAGAACCCATCATTCCTGTGAAAATCTCCCAAAGCAGCTATGACTTTCAATGAAAATTCACTCACCTATTAATTTCACCATCCAATTTGTTCTCTCTATCAAACAAGCTTCCTAAATACACAAACTCACTCACCTGGTCAATCACAGTGCCATTTATACTTACATTACATTCAGTGCTACTCGTTCCTCTCTCAAACACCAAAAAAGACTAGAACATTTATGCACAGTCCAAAATCAAAAACAGTGAATACTGTGAACATATAGAAGGAATAAATATGATATTCAGTGGCCACAAAACTTGCAAACAGAGAATGCTGTGTTATTTAAGTGGGTGATAGATCAAATCAACATTTATTCACAATTAAATTCTTTATTTTAGGGTCTACTATAGTTTTGCTGAGCATTTAGCTTGGCTTGATCTGATTTGATCTATCTCAATATCATAAGGATGTAGTTAATTGCCTATGGTAGTACAGTGTACATACTGGAGGGGACAGCAAGGAAAAAGATTATTCTACACAAAGTTTACACAATCAAACATTTAAACAGAAGATATGTAACAAAAGTGCTACTTATATGACTGAAGAAACTTGAATGCAATTTAGAACAGTAGTCCCCACAGCATTTTTCACTTCAGTCTTTTTTTTTTTTTTTTTTTTTGGTACTTATGCATTAGCTTGGCGCCAGTAAAAATATATCAGTAAATGTCCCAATTGTCAATAGATGGTACCACATGAATGGTCATTTCTTTTAGAATGTAGCTGTAATGATGATGTGATGGGTTTATTTTTGGTAAATACAATTTATGAAGGAAATATATCGCAAAAATGGCAGTAATATTGCGATTTTTTTTATCTGAAGGTAGCGACAATTTATGAAGAAAATATCGAAAAAATGGCAGTAATATTGTTGTCAGTAGATGGCGCCACATGAATGGTCATTTCTTTTTAGAATTTAGCTGTAATGAATGACGTGATGAGTTTATTTTTGTTAAATACAATTTACAAAGGAAATATATCCCAAAAACAACAATAATATTGCATTTTTGGGTTGTTTTTTAATCTGGTGGTAGCGTATTTGTATGTGTAGCTAGCTGTACATGGCCCTACATCAGTACCACAGATAACGTCTCATTATTTGGATTATTGACAACGTGATTTTCATGTCACTTGGTTATCTGTTTCTGTGGTGTTCAACAATATGAAAATTTGGGATTTACCTCGAGATGAAGGAAATGTTGTGTCATTTCTTCAAAGTAAAGGAATTCTGCTGAGTGAAAGAATCTGTAAATTGGGCCATAATATGAAGCTATACTTTGGAAGTGCAAGTATTCAGTGACGGTGCAACATTAGAACATGCAGATCTAAGGTAGGCTTGCGCGTTGGAAATTAGTTTCAGAGTAGTCAGCATCCTTTTTTACCTGCTGTTTGATTTATTTATAGCTGGAGTGAGAATTTAACTTCTATTAAATGGTGTGAACAACAGTTGGATATGGAAAGTCACACAACTGTTGATTGGAATAACTATTTGCGAGAACAAAAACAATTGGTGGCCCAGGATTAATTGTGGAGATAGATGAAACATTATTTTTGAAAAGAAAGTCTAATACAGGTCGTGTGCTCCCAGAGAAGTGGATTTTTGAAGGAATTGTATTTCTACTAATGACCGTTTTTTAGTGAAAGTGCCAGACAGAATTGCAAAAATCCTGTTGAAGGAAATTAAGAATTGTGTTACGGAACATTCTACAATCTATTCGAATTTATGGAAGACTAAAAAGCAAGAAGAGGCAGATTTTGAACATTTGAAAGTCAATTATAAGTACTACTTTGTCGACCCGGTTATACTCAAACAATAGAAAAATAGAAAAATTGTGGGGATCAGCTAAATGGAGGAACAAATGTCATCGTGGAACTACTAGACAGCATTTCGATTCGTACTTAGCTGAGTTCATGTGGAGACAGCATTTCGATTCGTACTTAGCTGAGTTCATGTGGAGACATCATTTAGCTTCATCGGACCCATTTGATTCCACTTTAAATTGTATTAAAACTTCTTGGCCCCAAAAATTAATGTGTAGGTTTTAGGCCACTAACAATGCTTGTATATTGTAATATGCTTCCTCCATAAATTGTGTTTACCAAAAATAAACTCATCACGTTGTTCATCACAGCTAAATTAAAAAAAAAAAAAAAATGTGGCGCCATCTATTGACAATTTTGACATTTACTGATGATACATTTCTACAGGTGCCCGGCTAATGCACAAGTACTTTTTTTCTTTTCTTTTTTTACAAAACAAAAACTGGTTATTTAAAATTATTAAAATGTTGCTTATCACACTTCACACTGTTTTAACATATCATATTCAACCATGCAGAAAAACCAATCACATAGCCTCCTGGAGAAATATTGTAGCCATGACAAAACTCTTCGAACTGCTTCAGAATTTCAGTCATGTACTCCGTTGTTGAGCATTAAAAGCCCATGTTTATCAAGTTACAGATTCATCTAGAAATCAAATTGCAGACATGCCTTGATCTCTTTTCTCCATGAATTTTTCATCATTCCCCTGTTACATGCAAAATACACCTCCAGGGTTCGTGTTGATTTTTGGAAGACCCTTAAAGGAGACTGAGGAGTACAAAACCAATTTTCCACTTAGCAACGATGGCATCAGAACTTTTAAAAGTTTAATTTCTCTGAAAAATCATGGATTCCCGTTGCTTACTCACTCCTTGCTATATCAACAGACAAAAAATAATAAATAAAAATATCAAGCATTTTCCTTTCTGTTTACAAAAAATTAAAGTTCAAAATCAGAACTTCAAATCTGCATTGCCACCTTTTTGTTCCCTGTAAAGTAGTTTTCTCTGCAGTGAGCATGCTGTAACATTTTGTAACATTAATTTTACTTTAAACAACAAAAAAAAAAAGTTTGCTATGTCCCTTGATACAGTAAGAAGTGACTAAGTAATAAGAAAAAGCACATATTAAGTGAAATTAAATATCAAAAATTGGTATTGTAATGTTCACACTGCTGTGAAAACAATTTCATGAGTCACAGAGAATGTTCATATTCAATCAAAACAGAATAAGTGATGATTTGAAATTTAATTTCACTTTAAAAAGGGAAGGGGGCAATAACGCTTGCTGTGCTGAATAGTTTTGAAGAAACTGTTGAAAATACAAAAACACGCATTTTATTAGAAAAAATTAAAACAACTGCAATTGCTCTCTCTTCTTCACTATTACCAAAGATATTAAAAATGATGAACATGATCAGAAAAATATAACAAATAAGAATACAATAAAGAAGATAAATAGGAAAAGAAACCCAGCTTGGTAAGAAAAATTATTTCTGAAAATCACAGAACATTCTCATTCCGGCTAGAACAATAATATTCAGTAGTTCCAAAAATTTTTGGCCAAGTAAAGAGCTTGAAGATACCCAAAATATAACAAAAAACCAAATAAATGTCACAATATTAAAAACATACAATAGACAGTCCCAAAAACATTTAAAAGTGATAGAAACTTAAAAACATGAAAATAAACTTTATAAAGATGTTGAACAGCAATGTTTTACTGAGAATTTTGATTTCCATAGTATATTTGGTCTTGCATACTCTGCAGCAAAACACAATTTCTGTAGTGGCTACAGGGAATCTATAGCATTTGTAATGTTTGGGTCCTCTCTGAAGGAATGCCAAGGCATATGACTAAGTTTATCCAATCATGCCTGTTGTTTGCTGCATTAAATGGAAAGGGCCAAGTATATATCGATTGGGAAAGGTGACCTCAAAATATCTTCCAGCAGATAAAGGGATATTGCGAATTTTGAAAAATGGAAAAGTTTACCTTCTGCCAATTAAATGAGCAATTGAAGACATCAAAAATGTCTGAAGCGCAATAATTTTCAGGAGTCAAAATTAAATTTAAGGACTTTTTTGGGTGTCTGAAGAGAAATAAGGTGGAAAAGGGCCCATTTAAGGAGTTCTTAAATTCCAGAAAAAGTCAAAAGTCGAATAATTTTCATGAGTCAACATTAAATTCAAGAAATTTTCTAGGAGTCTGAGGGAAAATAAGGAGAAAAGGAGCATTTAAGGAGTTCTTAAATTCCAGGAAAATTCCCAAAAGAATAATTTCCAGCAGTCAAAATTAAATTTAAGGATTTTCCCAGGAGTCTGTGGAGAAATAAGGAGGAGAAATGTGCACTAAAGAAGTTCTGAAAAAGTCCTTAAATTTAATTTTGATTCCTGGAAATTATTTGACTTTGGACGTTTTCTGGAATTTAAGAAGTCTGAGGTGAAATACGGAGGGAAAAGGCCCATTTAACAATCTCTTAAATTCCAGGAGGTGTACAAACCCTTTGCCTTTCTTCAATGCTGCATACAGAATTCTGATAAAAAATAGCATATTCCAGAAGGAAATGTAAACTACACATTGTAAGCAAAAAATCAGAATAAAAGCAATAAGAAATTGCTTTCAAATGAAAAAATTGAAAAGAAAATTGTACATACACAAAAATAATGATATATTTTTTTTCTTTGTACAAGACATAGCTATGTAACAGAAAAACGAATAGTTCAAAACAAAACCACATTCATAGAGATATGATGTAAGGCAGAAAAGAAGTTTTACCTGCAGCCTAGGGTTCAGTTCCAGAAAATAGAAGCTTCCATCTTCTTCATACAAGTATTCAACTGTACCTGTACTTACATATCCAACCATTTTAGCTAAGCGTACTGCAGCCTGCATGAATAAAACACATGCCATTGATGATTTAAAAAATCGCATGCATATTTACAAACCTTAATGAACACATTTAAAAAAAAAAAAAAAAAAAAAAACATGATGAAAAACAAACTTATCCACAAGAAACAAAACTAATACTGAAGCAAAAGTAAAAAAAACTTCACACATAATGTGGGACACGAGTATTAATAAACTATGTACACCTGATGAGCCATTACATTATGACCACCCGCAGCCTAGAGAAATGAGTGTGCCAGGAGACCGAACATTGGTGCAGGTGAAGTTCACAGGCAGTATATATACAACCTAAAGACCAGCTTTTGGTTAGTAGAGTGTTCAGAGTCAGAATGGGAAAAGCTGCCGATTTATTGGAGTTTGATAAAGAACAAAATGTAATGGCACTGCGCCTCGGAACTACAATCTCAAAAACAATGTGGCTTGTGAGTACATACAAAAAGTGGTGCACAGATGGCAAAGAATGAACAGTCTTCCAGTCGTGTTTCATCTGCAGCTCACTGATGCCTGAGGGGAGTGGAGACCATCGTGCATCGTTTACAGGGACCGCAGGGACACAGTGCAACAAATCCCCGCAGCTACAACAGTGGTGATCAGGGCAATGTGTCACAGCACACAATTCATCACAGCCTTCTGCACATGCGCCTGCACAGCCAAAGACCCAACCGAATCCCCACATCACTGCACATCATTGCCAACAATGCATGAAATGTGCCCAAGATTTCTGAGGTTGGACCCTGAATGATTGGAAGAAAGTGGCATGGTCCAATGAATCAAGATTCCTGGTGCATCACATAGATGCCCGAGTGTTGATACGCCGATTACCAATGGAAGCTGTGGCACCTGGTTGCACTGTTGGGCGGAAACAGGCTGGTGGTTGCAGCGTTTTGCTGTAGGCGATGTTTTCTTGGGACACTTTAGGCCCCATTATCCCCACAGCACAATCTCTGATAGCTGTCGGGTACCTGAATATCGTTGCAGACCAAGTTCACCCATTCATGGTAACTGTGTTCCCTGCTGGTGATGGACATTACCAATAGGATAATGTGCCATGCCACACTGCCAGAATCGTCAAGAAGTGGTTCGAGGAACATGTTGGTGACTTTCTGTTAATGCCCTGGCCTCCAAATTCACCTGACATGAACCCAATCGAACATTTGTGGTTCGACTTGGAAAAGCGGGTTTGAGCTAAATGCCCCCCTCCCCTCCAAATGTATGGGAACTGGGGTATCTGGCACCATAATGTCAACCTGCTGTTGACATTATGGTACCAGATACCCCAGAATACCTATCACCACCTCATTGAATCGATGCCTCACCAAGTGGCTGCTGTTTTGTGAGCTAAAGGGAGTCCAATAGATAGGTAGTCATAATGTAATGGCTCATCGCTGTAAATTATTAAATATTCCTCACACAAATACACAGGAAATTCAAAGTTTATTCTCAGCAGTCAGGCTGTGAAAACTGCTTATATACTTTATTGCTTACCATGTACAAAATTACAACACAATGGAGCTGAAATTGAACCCATATTTCCATATTAGCATGCTACTGCTGCACCACCCAGAACAACAAAGTTCCAAGTAACAAAAGCTAAGCATTTACAACTAATGAATCTAAACATGGTTTAAAACTCAGACTTCGCATGACATTAACACATAAACATAGAAAGTGAGCGAAAACACACAGAGTCACGTATGGTAAAAGTGCATTTAGTGGTAGCTTCCGGTCGTCATATGACCTTCATCACCCGCAATCGACTGGATGGGCTGGTTTTGTCAGAACTGCAATTTGAAGTTGGGGTGTTGGAAATGTTGCCAGATTTTAGAAGACAGATCCAAATAAATGGGATTTGGTGAGGGGTCTCTGAATTGCAGTTCTTGGTGAACAAAATTTCAATGCTTTCTTGGAAATGCAGAATCTGGCAACATTTCCAAAACCCCAACTTCAAATTGTAGTTCTGGCAACCAGCCCATTCAGTCGATTGCGGGTGATCAAGGTCGTAGGGCTACCGCTAAACAACCTTTTACCATGTTTTTGTTCGTTTTCTATGTTTATCAATCTGAACAACGTGTGTTTTCGCTAGTCTAAGCAATCCTACTTTTTCTTACAGCATCTAAATCAGCAGTACCCTAGATATGGAAGTTAAGGAGGAAATATTATAAAAAAACTATTTCTTCATCAATCAGTTGTGTTTTTGTTAACACTGATGCCTGCTCCCCCAACACCACCACTTAACAAATGAACCATTATATCAAGCATAAATTACATTGGATAAACACAAATCACAAAGTACTTATGTGCTGTTGAAACAATTATATTCAGAATAGCTGTTCCGTTATGATAACAAATAAGCAGGAATGTAGCAAGCTTATATGGAAGGGCAAGTCTTGAAATTACATCCTTTTGAGTACCAAAGTTCCCTGCTTCCATTCAAATACTAAGCAGTTCTTACTTTCTCATACCTTCATTATAGGAAAACATTACGATCATTAAAAAATCTTACTTCCAGTTTTCCACATAATTTTACTCAAAATTTAAAAATTAGGTGAATACCCAAGAGCCAATGGTTTCAAATGTCAAGTGAAAAGTAGAAGTTACATGAATACTGACAACACAACATGTGCAGAAATGCAGAATGAAAACATACCAGCACAGAATGAATGAGTATTAGGTAGTAAACGTAACAATAAGAAGATGCTTTTGGAGTGGGGTTCAAGGTTAAATGCCCAGAGAAACTTTGGGTGACAGAGCACAAATGATAAATTAGCTCTTCATCCTTTCGACGTATTCAGAAAGGTCACAGCGGTCAGGCATATCAGCATATTGTTTTACATACCTCCACCTATTGTTTCGGACAATTCTATGCATCCATATGAGATGTTCCACAACTCACAGTGTAAGTTTGGTATGCTGGCTAACGCTGCCCATAATAATGTATGCAGCTAACTAAAGTGTTTACAAAAAAAAAGATACTAAAGTGTATAACTCTGTTTTTGAGTATAAATGTTTGGCAAATTTATTCACAATCTGTTCATTTCTCTTTTTCATGCTCTTCAGAGTATGAAATTACACCCTGGTATGACCGCCTTCCTGGTAGCTACGGCCCTGCAAATAAGTAACAATTACAGGTAATCAAATGCATGGAGTTATCTTTGGATGAAGATGATATATACACTGCTGGCCACCGAAAAGGCAACACCAAGAAGGAAGCATCCGATTGGCCTGAAATTCGCAACATGTGTCACTCACAAGAGGACATGCAAACGATTAGCATTGCAGGGCATAGGCAAATCATGTGCGCCCGGCACACCACCGAGAAGCACTATAAGAAAGGTGCACAGAAGGCGGACAGAAGCGGGGTGTAAGTAGTGGAAGTGTGTTGTGCTGCCGGACCTGTGCGTGGGGAGCTTCCCGAAGCCTTGTCGCAGAATATGGCAGTCATTCCAGCATGTTTCGGAGTTCGACAGAGGACAAATAGTGGCTTATCGCAACAGCGGTTTATTGTACCGATACATCGCCGCCTGTGTGGGACGACATCCAGCCACAGTGAGGCGAGTATGGATTCGGTGGGAACAGGAGTGACGGACGGACCAACGCGAGCAATTGCCACAGCCGCAGCACACCACCGAACGAGAGGATTGGCATGCAGTGTGGCGGACATTGACTGCTCACACCGCCACATCACGAATATTAGCGCAGGAATTGGGTCGTGTTGCGCAACAAAACAACCTGAGTCAGCACATACCATTCGACGTCACCTGCAGGAGCGGGGACTTGTCGCACGGCGCCGATTGCTCCGATTACCATTGACGTTACACCAACGGCGAGTGCGGCGGCAGTGGGCCGTTGAACGCCGCACCTGGACTACGGAATGGTCCAGGTGCGGCGTACCAATGAACATCCCCAATCCTTGGAAAAATATCATGCCAAAGGAATCAAATAATACTCAGAATGACAACACCTTGAATACCTTAACACCAGATGACATAGCCACATACACGGCGACCCGGATCCTCCCGTGAATAATCCCAGGCATGCGCAGTGAACGCACAGATTGAATCCTGGCACCTGCTCTTCTGTTATTTAAGGTCGGAATCACCAATTCGTGAGCAGATCCGAGGATGATCCCAAGAGGGATCGAAAGATCTTATGTTGTTTTAATCTGTCATTTCGATCATTTTCACCACATTTGGTGTGTACAGGAACATCAGTTCTTTTAACTTTTAGTTATTTTAATCGTGCATAGGACGGCAATCTTTTATTCCATGACTAACTAAGCACGAACTTTCATCTATTTTAACTGTTGTAGCTGCTGGTGATTTGCCGCACTGTGGCCCTGCGTTGCTGTGAGCAATGCGCAATAGTCTCCGCTCCCTTCTGGCATCTGCGGACAACACATGGCTGGACGACAGTACGTCTTTTAGCCATCTGTGCACCACTTTTGATATGCACTCACTACAGCAGCACGTAAACAACTCACAAGCAGCGCAGTTTCTGAGACTATAGTTAAGAAGCACCGTGCGATTACAATTTGTCCTTTATCAAACTGATAAATTGGCAGCTTTTCCTATTCTGACTCCAAACACTACTAACCGAAAGCAGGTCCTCAGGTTGTATAAATACTGCTCTGTGAACTTCACCTGCACCACTGTTCGCTCTCCAGGCAGGCTCATTTCTCTAGGCTGGGGGTGGTCATAATGTAATGGCTCATCGGCATATAGCTACTTATGCTCACCAGCAGCAGAAATGTGCAACATGAAAATTTGCATGTTGTACCCAAAATATTCCTCATAGTAGGAGAAATACAAAGTAAAAGGAAGTTTTCAAATTGAACTATTAAAATATTATATGCATAATACTTTTTACCAGAAACTATATGTTTGTGTCCCTTGCACAAAAACTGTGCATTATATGAATATAAAATTTACACAAAATGGTTCTTGTTATAAAAGGTGTTGAACTAAATAAATAATTGTTTCAATCTGCTTCATAAAATATATTTTGGACATTATGAGCATGTGCATTTACGCTCTCTAGCAACAAAGTTGTGCAACACAAAAAGACCAAA
Source organism: Macrothele yani (assembly GCA_039090855.1). Lineage (NCBI taxonomy): Eukaryota > Metazoa > Arthropoda > Arachnida > Araneae > Macrothelidae > Macrothele > Macrothele yani. The sequence continues at coordinate 157,630,281 of CM077011.1, forward strand.
AGTCAAGGATCATCATTCTCACAGTTCATGCTCTTCCCAATGCAATGTTTTTTTGTTTTTGTTTTTTTGAGATCAGGCATTTAATAGGTGTGTAGATAGCATGTCCACAGACTGACATAGTAATAACAAAAACACTTTTTTCTCAAAAAACATGTTAAAAGAATAGATGGATTCAGTGGCATGACAGAACTAACAATACAGATATTAGCCCTGAGTTGCATGCATTCTCTGCATTAGACAAAGAAAGTTAATGAAAACATACATACACGTAGGTAGTTTGTGATGAATGGCAGAGGAAAGATTTCCGTGACAGGTGTTATATTTTAAAATAGATGGTCATAGATCAAGAAGACCTAGAAACAAGATGGACTGATGAGAAAAAATTGGCCATTAGTGATGGAGGTAGTGATTTGCTAGGAACAGAAAATCTTGCAATGGAATCTGAGAAATGGCGATCGTTCACAGACAACTAAGCTTAAATTTTATTTTGTGTTTAAATATTTAATTTTTGTACCCATAGCCTGTATTTCCATGTGTGGTGCTTCATGAACCTGAGGGCAACCAGGTATGATATGAAAATGAATAAATGAACATAAATTTTTCAATATTTTTCAAAATATATCTGTTGCAGTTTAAATTACCCTTAGGCTACTTACTTTCTCCATCTGCTCAAAAACATTTGCTGTGGCAATAACGCATGGTGCTTCCTCAATGATTTTTTGATGTCTCCTTTGTATGGAACAGTCCCGGCCAAAGAGAGAAATAGCATTTCCATAATTGTCAGCTAACAACTGGACTTCCAAATGGCGTGCACAAGTTGCCATCTTCATTATGAAGATTGGGGAGCCAGGAACCTCTGTTTGTACCTAGAAATAATGTGAAGATAACTTGCCCATTATATCGCAGAAATCAAACTACACATAGATCTACATCAGTAAGTACTATTAAAAGAAAACCACAAGATAACACAATCTGCTACAAAATAGCTTTACTGAAGTGCACTGAACTCATTCTTTTTACATCACAAATATATCCACATCATGGGGTTTTTTTTAAGAAATAAAATTAAATAATACCGGTACGTCAAATTTTCGAGTAGCACTCCTACCTTTCCTCAGGACTACAGTTATAGTAATGTTGCCATTCATCAGATAAATTACAACGTTTCAAATCATTTAATGTTGCACCTCTTCTTCTCTCTACTTCCAGTCCTTCTGACAATTTTCTTTTGAAAAAATGCTGTTGATATATCAGAACTTTTATACTGCCCCAAAACATATGTCCTGTATTTTTTTAACATGTCTGTCCAAACCTGTTTTGTTTGTCATATTTTTAATTGCAGCTTCATGTTCTGCCAATCTGATTTTAAGCTGTCTGTCTGTTTGTTTTGCCCACATAGCTAAGGCCACACTCACATTTTATGTTGTAGACCCCACCTTCATGTAAAAGGATGTTTTCTTCTTTTTGCTTTAATTTTGGAAGGTAGTTACTAATTTTATTTTGTAATCATGGAGCCAGTCTGGCTAGAAACTTCTCACTAATCCTCTGAAGTTTTTCAAGCAATCCTTATGGTAAGTAATTTTTCTAGTTAACTGAAACTTAGTTTTTGACTTCTGTTTCTTTTCTATTTACTAAGAATTTTGTTGACTAGTAGAAAAGGTTAATTAATATCTTCCAAAACTTTTTCAATTCTTCCTTTTAAGCATTTTTTAACAATTCTGAAGAATTTAGGACATTAATTTTTTCCAAAACTTGAGTGGCTATGTTTGTTTTTATGTAATTCAGATGATCTGATTGATAGTCTAACATTTTATTATTGTTGGTAGGTTTTTTGTATTATCAAATTTATGGCAATCCTAGCAGATAAGATTGACTAATTATGTATAAAAAAGTTTGCAAGTTAAGTCTTTGCAAATGAAACAAGATGGTGAGAAAATTTCTAGCTTAAGTTAGTACCAAGTGCCCATGTGATCAGATGTGAATAGCATTACAAAATTTGTTGCATTTTTGCTCACAACAAGCCTAAAAAGGTACATTTTCAGTGAAATTTATTTCTTGCTTTATATACATAAACCACTAAGTTATTTCCTGAAATTTAAAGCTTAGCTCCTCAAAGAAAGAGCATCTGTAAAAATCATAGTTACTGATAAGTGTTCGATTTTACTTATTATTGAAGTACCAAATATCTTTAATTTACAGCACAATCTTGGCATGCAACTCGAGCTTCACTGACATCCATCACACATCTCACACAAGATCTTTTGCACTTCATATTTATTATCTCTTTCTAATGTAGACATTTCTGAATCTATATATAAGCATGAAGTATTTATTAAAAATATTTTGTTAAACTTCTGTTTCTCCGGTTAATAAATGAAGTTTTTTAATAATGACATGTTTAGATTTTCTGCAACTGTTGAGGCCAAATAATTGGGACTTATACATTGGACAAAAGAAATATTCAAAAACATAATATGAGTTATTTGTGGGCTTAAAACGAAGTTGAAGTCTTACCTTTCAATACACAAGTTTTTTATTGGGTAGTTTCATAATTATTGGCTGATGCCGACAAGACGAATTTGCATAGCCTGTTACAAGAGACGTCTCATAGAAGGAACTACCAAACGCCCATGCAAATTGAATCAGTTCAGTCCACGTGCATAAAACAGTATTTCAGACAGATCTCAGCAGTTGGGGACGTGATGAAGCAATCCGACGTGAGATCAGTGATTTTGCACGAATTTAAACTTGGCCGGAATGTGTCCGAAATGGTCGTAAATGCCAAGAGCGTGAGGTATCGGAACGACGAGCGACAGAACTGTCCGTAGACTGTTTTCCAAGTTCCATGTCGGTGATGTTGCCATCGACCATAAGCCAGGAGCCGGTCATCTGGTTCTGTGTGACACTGTACATTTAAGGCAGAAAATGGAAGAAAAACCAATGTCCACAGTACATGAGCTCAGTGCCAAACTTATTGTAACATCAGCAACAGTTTTCAGACACCTGGCAGCTATGGGCAAGGTTAAAAACTGGATACCTGGGTTCCACATGAACTCACCGAACAGCAGCAGATACAGTGTCTGGAAACGTGCATTGCCCTCCAAAAATGTGAGGCTAGTGCTCCCTATCTGCATCAGATCCTTATGGTTGATGAAAAATGGGTTCTTTATGACAAAAGGAAGCGAACAGCGCCATGGCTCAATAAAGGGGAACCACCCAAACACATGTCCAAACATGTGTTTGGGTGGTTCACCCACAGAAGGTTCTGATCTCTGTGTGGTGGACTGCCAAGACTGTGGTTCATTATGAGTTTTTGCCATAAGGTCAAACAATCACAACGGACATGCTGCCGTCAGCCAAATGAATGTCGCCAGAAATTATGCAGCAAACAACCATCACTCGCCAATTGTTTGGGTCCCATACTGCTTCAGGATGATGCACAACCACATGTCTATTGGAAGCATGCGGAAAATCAACGCCTTAGGGTACGAGGTCCTCTCTCACCCTGTTTATTCACCTGACTTGGCCCCCTCAGAATTTCACATGTTTCGCCATTTGGACCACTTCTTGAGGGGCAAACCGTTTGTTAACAAGGATGCTGTGATTTCCGCCATTAGCGATTCCTCGGACCACTGTGGCATTTTTGCACTGAAAACACGTTGAGCACAGTGTATTGCTGCCGAGGGCAGAAAATTTTTGGAATAAAATGCATTTCGTCGTCTGTTACTGCCGTTTGTTTCTTTGTGTCCGAATCGGCCAATAATTATGAAATGACCCAATACAGTTGAACCCTCATATAACTAGCTTGGATATAAGGAAGGTTAATATATAACGATGTCTTTGCAGTTCCCTGAATTTTCAATGCCATCGTAATGTTATTTCAACTGGATATTACGAACAGCAGTTTTGTCCAAAATCATATATAACAAAGTTTTTGCCTTTTTCCCATTCAACATTTCTCCTGCGGGCGAGTAGCTATTTTCTTTTTTTCTTCTTCAGGATATCTTGAGACCTCTGCCTCAGTGAAATGCCCGAAAACTAGCCAGACTGTGTCGGAATCCTCCACTTTTCCTTAATCCTCCTTCACTGGAGGGACCCACACTTCATCACCCCAAGAGCTTAGAGGGTAAATGATCTGTTTCCCAGCTTGAGAACAGAAGGAGGAATGCGACAAAGGATTAGGGGGTGGGGTGTTGGGGAATCATGCCAGGGGTGTCCAATGTCAACGTCTTCGTTTTGGGGCCGTATGTTAAATTGTTTGGATGGGGCAGATGTTTGTCTTAATCGCACTTCTGCAATTCCTAAGCGGGCGCACCTGATGGTTTAAAGCTTTGGAAGCAGCAATTTTTCTCACAAATTCGTTCGTTAGAACACATCAACACAAGCTGGCAAATCATGTCAGTTGTTAAACGAAAAACACTGAGTTTAAGTGAAAAATTTGAAGCAATCAATTTATGGGGAAAGGGAAACAGAAGTGTGACGTAGCCAAAACATTTGGCATTCCGGCAAATTCACTATCCACAATTTTAACAAATAAGGATGGTTTGAAGCGAAAGTTCTCGGAAGGTTCTTTTAGCCATGATAGAAAACGATTTTGTGAAGGTCTTTTTTATACAGACATGGAAGCAGCACTTTTAAAGTGGTTCCAAGAAGTGAGAAGCAAAATGTTGCAGTCTCTGGCCCTTTGCTGAAGGAAAAAGCATTAGATTTCGCCCGACTTCTAGGAAAACCTGATTTTCAGCCAAGCAATGGTTGGCTTCAAAGATTTAAAGAGAGTCATGGAATCACATTTAAGTCCATTTGCAGAGAGAGTGCTTCTGTGGATGATGAAACAACCCAAAAGTGGCTGGAATCAAGTGAAACCTCAATTTCGCAGTATGAAGCTTGCAATGTTTACAATGCTGATGAAACTGGTGTTTTTTTATCAGTTATTGCCAGAAAAAACCTTAGCTTTCAAAAGTGAAAAATGTTCTGGTGGAAAAAACTCAAAACTCTGTTTAACTGTGTCGCTGTGCGCAAATATGGATGGATCCGATAAAAGGGAACTTTCATAATCGGGAAGTTCTGCTGCTCATCAATAATTGTGCAGCACATTCGTCTAACATAGTGTTAACGTCTATAAATGTACATCGGTTTCCACCAAACACTACATCAAAACTTCAGCCCATGGATCAGGGTGTTATAAAAAAACCTATAATTTCATTACCACAAAATTTTACTCATAAAAATTCTTATTAATGTGGAAAAGAGGCAACCAACTGTCATCAATGTTTGAATGGCATATGATATGCTATCTAATGCTTGAACTACCGAAACTGATGTAACCATAAAAAATTATTGGAAACATGCTGGTTTTGGTATTTCAATAGTAAATGAAGACACAGTGGTTACTACTAAAGACGAAACATGGAATCACCCGAGTGCAAAAGGGCTCATTTGGTCGGATTTATCTTTTCCAGATTATCTGCTGGCTGACGATGACATCTCAACGGAATCTCAAAATACAGATCAGGACATCGTTGATGGCGTGTTGAACTCTCAGTATGACGCATCCACTGATGAGGAGGAAGAATACGCAGAAGTTAAAAAATATCAAATGCGGTGGCAATTGAAAGTCTTGATAATTTGCGTGCTTTTTTGCGTCAAAAAATCTGTTTTGTTCAGCGTTGTTGGATCAAATAGAAAAACAGCTGTCTACAGCAATTGTTAAACTCTGGAAAGTTACTTCCAGAAGTGTGAATGAAAAATTAAAGTTAAATGTTTCAATTATTGAACTTTTACTTTCTAATACATACGTACTATAGTAGTATACTGTATGTGCTTTTTTACATAACATTTGCTCGTTTGCTGATGCATTTAAGACAAAATCGGATAACACGAAGTTTGCGTACAACAAACTTTTTCTTAACTCCCTTCAACTTCCTTATAAACGGTTTCGACTGTATATATCGGTCTGTCAGTAGGGTATCCAAAAATAATACTATTGCATTCTTGTATAGCAGTATCCCAGTGTGCTAGTCACAGAAGAAAGTGTCTCTGCATATGCTTATTTAGCATTAGAAAGAATAATCGAACCACCAGATGTCAGAAAGAATGCCTTAAGAATATAAGTCATTTTAGGATTAAAGCAAAGGTGAATGACCAGAACTTGAACATGAACAAATGAAAACAAAATCGTTAAAAGATTCGTGATATAATAAAAACTTCTTTAAAAGTCTATAATCCCAAAAACCAACTCATTGAATCCTCGAAGGTGCAATAAAAGTCGCATTTGAAGCCAAAAACAAATGGCCCGATGCATTTCAGCTCACAATTCCCATGGCCATTATCAAGGGTGTATTTTAGATGCTACTGCTTCATGTAAACTAATACCACATTGCCGAATTGCCAACATCAACCTCGTTTTCACTGTCATCAAACATGTTACGTACATTTATAGTGGTGTCATCTGGGGCCGTTTTAGTTCTTAATCTTCTTGTTTGAGGTTTATTTGATTGTTTGGCACGCAATGATCGCTGTTTTTCTTGCCTTATAAAATTTTTTTTTTTTTTTTAAAAGCATATTTGAAGACAGAAAAAATGAGGTTGATGTTGGCAATTTGGTAACATGGGATTAGTTTACATGAAGCAGTAACACCTAATACACCCTTGATAATGGCCACGGGAATAGTGAACCAAAACGTGTCTGGATGTTTGTTTTTGGATTCAAATGCGACTTTTATTGCACCTTCGAGGATTCAATTAGTTGTTTTTTGAGATTATAGACTCTTTTAAAGAAGTTTTTATCATATCACGAATCTTTTAACGATTTCGTTTTCATTTGTTCATGTTCTGGTCATTCACCTTCATTTTAAACCTAAAATAACGTACATTCTTAAGGCATTCTTTCCAATGTCTGGTGGTTTGATAATTCTTTCTAATGCTAATAAGTGTATGGCAGAGGCAATTTGTCCTGCGACTAGCACACTGGGATACTGCTATACAAGATACAAGAATGCAATAGTATTATTTTCGGATACCCTACTGACCGACCAACATGATGAACTTGGTTATTGAAAGGTAAGACTTCAACTTCGTTTTAAGCCTAAGGATAATGCATATTATGTTTTTAAATACTTCTTTTGTGCAATGTACAAATCCCAACAATTAGGCCTCAGCAGTCGCAGAGAATCTAAGCATGACGTTTTTAAAAGACTTCGTTTATTAAGATGAGAAACGGAAGTTTAACAAAATATTTTTAATGAATGCTTCATGCTTATATTGAATGATTGCACATAGTGCAGTTCAAAGTTAGATATTCCTAACACATTGAACTCTTACTCATATGCTTATTCCTGAATCTGATCTCCCATTGTTTCCTTGGTCTTTCTCTACTTTTCTTTCCTGTCACTTGGGCTGAAAATTTTCTTTTTGTAAACATCTTACCATTCATTCTGTTAACATGGCCAAACCACATCAGAATATTTGTCGCCTTCATACTAAAAACATTTTGATGCACACCTGCAACATATCTTTGTCCCTCACAAGATAAGAAATGTGTCTTTTCATAAACCCCCCATAAGTAACGCATTTCTTCAGCACACAAATGACTCCTATATCTCTTCTGCCGTACACATGTTTCACTACTGTACATCAGAGTAAGAACAATCACACTTTCATACACAGCCATTCAGGAACTCTTCAAGAACTCATAAATCCTGTGAAACTCAAAAACTTTGAGTCCAATGTACAACTGGACTGCAACATGCAAATGTAATGCAGCTGCAAGAAAAACACAACTATGTTCATGGAATATACAATTTATTAAGAACATTATCACAGGTGGTAGTTGGCCAAACAGAACACACAGTCAAAGGAAAATATCTTTTAAATCAAAAACTTCGTGAAAAAAATTCCATTGAAGGACAGAAAAACATGTGAAAATGTGTGTAAAACACCCCAAAAAAATGGCAAAACATTGCTACTCCAAAATTGGAAAGCACAATGATAAATTTTGTATCCTATGACTATTTATTTTAAAAAAAAACATGATTAACACTTAGTTTATGTGATGTATGCATTACTATAAACATGCAAGTGCCAACAAACATTTCAGTTGCACAACTGATTGGCAAGATCATTTTTGTCTTCATATGAAACATGTTCCCAATTTTATTTTTTCCAGGCAATGTGTTTGTACAACTGAACAGTCTCACACAGAATTACTAAAAATCTATAAAAATTAAACAGAAAAAAAAAGACAGACAAAAAGGATGTAATTTGTAGTCAACTAATATTTTGTGTTTACAGCAAAATAATGAAGACATTTTCAAAATAATGACTGAATGCATCAGTCTGCCTTTTCTAGTACTTTCACTTCAGTTGTTTAGCTTCATTTTGCAATCACTATATGCTGTTAGAAACATGTTATAATTACAACAGTAGAAAAAAAAACAACTAAATAACTGGAAAAACTGGATTTTCATAAAAAAGAATAAAACTTTTATTTTACTCAAGTACAATCACATTATGAAGCATAGGATAATTAAATGCACGATTAACTGGATTTCATGAACATAAAATAGCTGATATGCTCAACTTTCCATGCTATTTTATTCAAATCATCATTGGTTGAAAGCCACTGGGGGCTATCCAGACAATTTCATAATCCCATGAATCTAATCACTCCCTTACACACACACACACACACACACACACACACACACACTCTCTCTCTCTCTCTCACACACACACACACACACACACGGCATTAAAAAGGTTCATCAAATGAAAGGTAAATAATGAGAAAATATTTTTGAATTCAAGTCACCTGTCGAAATTGTGTAGAAAAGTCCTCAATATTGTTTGATTTTCGGATTCCTTTCCCACCACCTCCTTCTGAAGCTTTTATCATTACAGGAAACCCAATCTCTTGTGCAACCTATAAAAAAATATACGATGGAAACTTAACTTAAAGGTTCAAACATGCAATATACACTATACTGACAAAAGTCACCAGACACCTAGAAGAGAAACACAACAGAGCATTTATTGACATACATTAGAATGGTGTCATTGAACCTTTGGCCTTAATATATATTTTTTTTTTTTTATTGGAAGTTTAACGACCACCGTGAACAACTCAACGGGCTATAAGCAGTCGCCCGTCCCTAATTTAGGGTCACTGGTTCCAGGGAAGGGAGTGAGCCAGTGCCGTAAGACAAACACAACATCCATGCCTCACCGGGATTCGGACCCGGACCCCGTTCGGACGAATAATCAGAGGCCATCGCTTAGACCACTGCGCCACCGGATGGCAGCCTTAATATGCATGCACTGACCCTTTCGAGACATGCTTTCGACAAGGTTTTGGAACACAGCGATAAGTATGCGATTCCATTCAGTACATAATGCTGCAGCTAACTGTTGCTTATAGTAGACCTTGGTTCCAAATTTCTTATGTGGCGCTCCGATTCATTCCATGGGTGCTCTATGGGATTAAGATCAGGGCTCTGTGCTGGTCAGTCCACATACAATACGAAATTATCGTCAAACCACGTCGTAACAGTCCTTGCTTTATGGCTCGGTGCATTATCCTGCTGGTACCAACAAGGCTCAGTTCCATAGTATTGCCACAGAGTTGGTAGGGCATAATCGTGCATAATATCAAGGTAGAAGTGCTGGTTAATCCACGATAACCAATGGGCTGTGATCATACCACGAAAAACACACCCACAAGAGTACACTGCCAGCTCCAAACTTGACCGTAGGAACAGTACACTGTGTTAAAAAGCGTTCCCCCTGCTACCACCATATCCACACACGGCCACGAGACTGATGGATCGTGTATCTGGATTCATCAGTCCATAGGACCCGCTTCCATTGGTTTACAGTCCATGATAAATGTTCTTTACACCATGCTAAACGACGAGTAGCATTCCGACTGGAGATGAAAGGCTTATGAGCAGCCACATGACCACAATAACCAATGGAATGAAGTTCTCTGTGAATGGTACGTGTACATACAGAGGTTCCAGCATTGTTACCTGTACACTGAGGTCTTGTACAGTACTCCGTCAATTAGCTGTAACAACTCTCCTGAGGCTTCGATGTTCTCTATCACTGAATTTCTTTGGTCTGTCAGTATGTTTTGCTCTTCAGGCATGTCATGTGTCTTCCACTTATTCAGTATGTCCAAAAAGTTGACTTGGGTATGTTAAAAGGCCTCTCGGTTTCTCTTATGGACAACCCACTAATATAACACCCAACGATCTTTCTTTTCTCAAAGTCAGTTCTCTCCTGCCGTGACATTTTCACTCAACCTCACAGTGCAAAATGATCGCGGTCAGCTGCAGTCTTGTTTTTATACCATTTGCAGCTGTACCGCATATTTTAACAACACAGCAGATCCGTTCATTTGCTTTTGAAGGGGTGTCTAGTGACTTGAGAATATAATGTATAAAGGGCATGTGAAGATACTAAACACTACCATATCACTTACTCAGAGAACAGTTAAATGATATGTATGTATGCATATCAAATCATTTTAAAAGCTCAAAAATTAATTTTAAAATTGCACTTTTTCCCAGTTTTCAGCCAAGTATTCTGAACAGTATTTTGAATTTAGAAAATATAATGTGATAGAATTATCATAATAATAATGATATTCAAGCCATGTTTTTAACTAACAAACTGATAAACATGTATATTATTATACATAGAAAAAGAAATCCTAATATGCTCTGCATGTGTATTTCCTTAAACAGCTGCTTATCAGAAATTTAAAACATCAGCACTTATTATGTTATTTTTTCATTCCACCACTTTGACAACTTTATTGAGTGCAAAACAGCCACCACACATGTTTTAACACCCGGGATTTTTTTTTTTTAAATTTATTCAGTGATTAGAAAGTTTTTTTCAAGTTATAATTTGCTTCCAGGAATGTCATTATGTATTATTAAGGAGAGCTGCTGATCTCAAAATAAGGATCATCAAATTGGAAGGGGTTAATCATATTCTAATTTGCATCTCTAGTTCAAGCCCTCAAAGCAAAACCTTCACCATCCTTATTTTGTGCTCCCAAGTAGTTTAGGAATTTTTACAATATATCAAAGAAATGGATCGAGGTGTACCTCCCATTAATGCTTCTCATGTTATCTGCTTCAACTGCTGAAAAGAAACCTCTCAGCAAACTCACTCTGGTTAAAACCTTGCTGCTGCTATGCCTTCCTGAAAGTACAGATGTAAATCAAGTAATGACACAGTCATGCATGATTTAAAAATATTCTCACAATGTGGCACACTTTGAGAATTATTGTTTCCAACATTCTTGGCATCAGATGTCGCAGGCCCAAAACCTGAACGAGTCTGCAGCATACCATGTTTTGTGGGTATTACTAGTGAATGTATATGGCTTGTCTTCACTTTTCATATCAAATTTCTCCGGACAATTTCACACATTTTTTTTTCTTATTTCTGTCACAGATGTCATTCATATAGTATGATCCAACTCTACTGTACATGAAGAATGACCACTTCCTTGTGTTTTTCATCACACAGCAGTATATCTCAACGACTGGCTAAGATGGTTATGTCTGTTTTTTATTCCACAATGCTGGCTGTTATCTAGGATAATGGTGAGTTGATAAGGAGTTGACACTTGTGACATTCAAACTCTTGTAATCTAAGCCAGCTGTTCATCTATTTTCCTTCACAAAGGCGTTGTATCATTATGTACAATCCATGCTGGCTAGCATGGGGTGGAGCATCCTCTTTAATTGCGTTCAACAGTCTTGTTCCCTACTCCACATCATTTGCAGTAGTGGTAACAGCAGCAAAAGTACAGTAGAGCCCATGAATAGCAGACACCCTGGGACTTCAACGTGTCCACTATTAGATAGGTTGACTTCTGAGCCCAACTAGGTTTCACAATACAAAAAACTTCATATTAAATATGTACTTACAATATATAATTAGCATGACTTTTTTTTATTAAATGTTTTTTTTTGTTATTGTTTTATAGTGAGAAACAACACAATATATGTTGACACATACAGTACATGGATAGCATTTTCAGTTTAAAATGCAGATACACACAATGTAAGTATTTTGATGCATGTTTAAACATACATGTATATATGCAATAATGAAATGTTATGCCATTAATTTTGGAGTTTTAATTTTTTTAAGTTGTTTGTAAATAAAGAGGATATAGAGAGATTAGCAGATCATTGAAGAATTCAAAAGTACTTTTTGAAAAACATTCCATGAATTGCCAAAGAAAAAAACAAACGCCTTTATTAGATTTTTTGCAAACAAAAATTGTGGACTGATTTAATCAAATAATGAGTTGTAAGTACATGCATTCCAAAATTAATATCATTAATATCATATGTGATATTGTATCATTAATATAACATGTGATATTAATTTTGGAATGCATGTACCGTATTTACTCGAATTTAACACGTCCCTGAATGTAATGCGGGCCCTCAACTCCAGGCTGCGTTTTTAGAAATCAGAAAAAATATACACACATACACAAGTAAAAAAGAAAATCTGCAAAAAAATACTAACAAATAGGTATTTTTACCTTATTTCCGATACATACTAGATTAGAACACGCATCACTGCAAAAAAAAAAAAAAATCACTGTCACTAAAAGGGCTTTCTACTTCCAATTGTTCATTGTCCGAGCTCACTTTAAACAATGCGTCATCTTCTGTTCCATCCAAAGAATTTGAAATCCCGCACTAAAAGGATTTCCGCACAAGTTCATTTTTAATGGATTCCCAAACAGCAATAATACATTCACAGACAGTCGATGATAGGGATGCTCTTTTAACGTGCACCGTCATTATTAATTCCATTTCTCCCAATGAAATCCAGGCACTATAAAGTCGACAAACAGCAGCCTTAAACGGGCGGTTGATAGAAACATCAAGAAGCTGGATTTGTGATGTCATTATTCTTGGAGGGACGACAAGATCCCTGCAATTTTCTTTCATTTTTTATTTTACTGCATCTGCTACATGTCCTTTAAATGCGTCCAGCACTAGCAGGGATCGCAAGTTCAGTAGAACTCGGGGTTGCCGTAGTCAAACTTTTCTTAGCCAGTCTAAAACCAAATTTGCAGACATCCAGCCATTTTCCTACACTACAACATAGATTCCTCTTGGAAAAGTCACTTTTTGGGAAAAGTTTTCCTCTTGAAAACGACATAGTGTGGAAGTTTATTTCCATCTGCAGTAATACAGAGCATTACTGTCATTCTGATTTTATCGCTATTCACTGTCAGTAATTTCACTTGTTTTGCTCCAACATTGTCCACTGTGCAGTTTGAAGGCATATCGAAATAGATCGGCGTCTGATCAGAATTGCCAATCAGCCCCAAGTCATGTTGCCCTTGCTTTTGAATAGTGATAAAATGTTTTTGGAAAGCATTCAACTTTTCTTCAAAGTCAGCCGGCAGCTATTAGCAGATGGATGTCCACAATACAAGAGAAAATCCCTTTCTCTTCGTGAACCGTGTTATCCAACCAAGAGATGCTTCAAATTTTCCCTGTAGCTGTAACTGACGATGAATTTCTTTAGCTTTCACTTTAAGGATTTCTGCTGTTACTGATAATCCAGCTGCCCACTGTTCTTTTACTAACATGCTTAACTGTTCGTCAATTTCGGGAAATTTCCCCTTTTTAGGGCAAGTAAAAGCTTGTCTGTTACTGGCCCCAAAAAGGAGAAATTTCCTGATCGAGCACATCTTTAATCGTTCGTATTGTTTGAGCCACAAATGCACATTCACTTCAGGATCTCCAAATTTTGATTTACATGTCCGATTGCTATTTTCCCCCTCAAAAGTGATGACTAAGTTTCAACTTTGCTGTGTGATGCTGCCTTTTTGAAGACATCTTTCTGTGCACATTAACTCGGAAACAATGACTGCTAAAGAGATCAAGAAGCAAGATTCCCTTGGATTCTGAGGAGTGAGGCATGCATATCCTAAGACCTGCGGTAAAACAGGGTTGAAAGCGGAGGGAGGAGCAATGAGTGATTGATGTACGCCAGGGCTGTTAGAATGCAAGAGCTGCTGCATAGGCTTCGGACATGTGGATCCCTACGAACGCAAGCGTGTGACGTCAGCATGTTGGAACGGAGCTGACTGCTGGATGGCTGCAGTCCACTGAGGGAATGAAAGCTAACGAGCATTTCAGTGCATTTTGTAAAGAAATATAACAAATGATTCATTCTAAGTATTTAACAGACTTAAATAAAAGGTAAACAAAAAGACTGGAGTATCTGGTAAAGACAACTCGAAAATTTTCATTACAACCACACAATACGTTTAAATGTTCAAGTCACAGGTTTTCCTGTCAACATCTTGCTCCAGCAGGTGTGTACATTAAAATTTATTTGATCTGCAAGATTACGCAAAAAGATCACCTGAAATGAAAAGTTTTTTTGTTTTTTTTCCATGTTTCCTTCTCTGTTTAATTTCTTAAATTTCGAACAGCAATAATAAAATTGCAAATTTTTTTTGTATGCTTTTCTTTTCGTTTTTCCTTAAACTTTATTTGCGGTGTTTCTGTAGTGAGCCTTCAACGTCTTTCTAAATCAGTATTTTTTTTCACGTAAAGCAGTAATGTACTACTTTTAAATTATGCACTTTTAATGCGTAAAATTTTAAAAGAACCAGAAAGGTAACACAATGTCCTTATTCATGCGCATACCACTGTTAAAAATATATAAATTAATGAATATATATTTTTGTATAGTGGGTTGAACATTGCCTTTGCAATTCTGAATTACTGCTATCATCATCATCATTGTCAACCATTATCAATCCACTGCTGGACGAAGGTCTCTCAAGCCTCTTCTACAATGGTCTGCCTTGTGCCAGTCTCCTCCATGTTACTCCCGCATACTTTCGAATATATATGCACTTATATATTAAATGGTTAGTACACTTTTAATACGTGTTTCCATTTTTAACAGTTCTTTATTCTTTAAATCAATAATTTTTAGTTTTGTTTTTCAGAACTTTGTTTTCCCACAATAGTCGTTGCATCCGCAATTTTCTCTGTCGTCTTCCGTTAGCTTTCATTTTTAACGCCTTCGTTCTCCCCAATTTTAAAGTTTAAATTTCTTTTTTAAGGGATGCAACATTTTCAAGTAGCAATCTATTTTCCTCCGTTATTTTGATACAGGAAGAACAACTGATATCCCCTGCCTGATGTTTCATCAACTTCATAACAGAGATCCTGCATTTCTTGCACACAAACCTTTTTCAGACTTAAAATATCCATTCAATCGAAAGCAATTTTTAAAGTATTTCGTTTGTGCTTTCTGTTAGTTCTTGGAGTCCCATTTCCTGATAGTTCAGCACAGAAGAGGCACCGCGTTCTGTTTCAGTATTTTTTTTCTCAGGGAGTCAAAGTAGACTACTTTTTAAATCATCTTTGTAATCAGAAGAATGAAAATGTTCGCTGCAAACCTTAGCTTTCGCAACATTCACAGAGTCTGGCCTATAGCACTTGTTCAGCCAGTCCTTCACTAAATCTGGATTTTTCAAAGGAAATATGTAGTACACAATACACTGACCTTTAGTTTTTTTTTTTTTTTTTTGTAATGGTTCTTACAAGTAGCCACAGCACAACTCGACATTGTTATCAGTATTTCAACATAAACTAACTAAACGATTTCTCAAAGAGCAAGTTCTAAGAGCTGAATACTTATCCACAAAAATGAATGTAGCATAAGTAGAGAGATGCACACTGAACACTACAGGTGGCAAACATCAGAAAGCATATGGATAATATTGATCAAGTTACAGCTATCCAATGTTAAAATAATTTTTCCAGTCTGATCTGCAGAGCTCTACTTGTTACTTAAATCATGCATTTTACCTTTTCATGTTTTTTTCTCCCCTACCCTCATTCAATATTGGAAAGCCAGATGCTTGGGGACCACAGCAAACTCAAAACCTCTAAGGGTTTGACGATGATGGGCAAAACACGTAACAATATTAACAAATAAAGGTAACTTGATCCCGCTAGTTATGTTAACTGAAAACTTTTACAAAAAGTTCGTAAGTTGGAAGCTTTCGACCTTATCTTAGGTCTTCATCACGCCAATGGAGGACTAAGATTGTTGCCAGATTCTACATTTGAATTTTTCCTATTTTTGTTGCCAAAACTTAGAATTGATCTCCAGATCAACGGAATGTAGAGAGGAGATTCGGAGTTGCAAGTCATTGAGTTGAAAATAATTTCTATGCTTTCACGGTAACGGAGGGCAAAACGATTGTCAAAAGAAGCAATTCGTTTTGCTTCGTTCCAGTGGGGAACTGCAGATGTGTCTTCCATTGTCAAAATAGACAAGGCAGTATTAGGATTGGCTTTCGAAACATCTTTTCTATGTTCTAAAATTCTATGGTTAATGCTCCTGTATGTGCTTCCAATGTATAAGTTATCCCCAGTAGAAGAAGAGATAGGAATGCAGTAAACTCCTGGGAGGTTCAGGCTTTCAACTTTGTCCCTATCCCTTTGTAGAAGTTTCAAGATGTTTGGGGTAGATTTAATGGCAAGATGGTAACCAAAACTTCTAAAAAGAATCTGTAACTTATAAGCATAGGAAGGATGGTAAGGAACAGAACCACAGAATTTCAGGTCTTCTTTCTTGTGAGGAAAGAGGCATTTGATTTTCGAATGGTTTTCATATTTCTTTATGAGGGAGTTGACTGTAACAGCAGGGAAACCATGGGAGAGTGCTATTGTAGAAATTTTGGAGAGTTCTTCTTGAAGAGAGAGTTGGTTGTTGCAAATGATATGAGCCCTGTGGATGTAGGACTTCAATGCTGCAAGCTTGTAGAGATGCAGGGTGCAAGATTTGTAGGGAATGATGTTAGTGGCCGCAGAAGGTTTTCGATAGACGGAACGAGTAATGGAGAGATCAGCGTTTCTGCAGATAGATACATCCAAGAAATCAATTTTGTGATTTACTTCCTTAGATATAGTGAGCTTAATGGAAGGAAATTTTTCCGTAATGGAGTTGATCAGTATCTGTAGTTCAGACTCGGAATGTGGCCAGCTAATGAAAATGTCGTCTACATATCTTAACCATAGGGAAGGTTGAAAAGGGTGTAGAGGAATGATGGAAACTTCAATATGTTGCATGTAGATTTCAGCAAGCAGAGGGGAAAGATGTAAGCCCATGGGGAGACCAGATTGTTGCCTATACACAATTTTGTTGAAAACAAAACAACTATGTTGATGAATAGTGTGGAAACAATCATAAAGATCTTTGATAAGAGGACCGGGGGGTTCAAAATGAAGAATCAATTTCTTCATGAGGAGCATGTAGGAATCAAAATATGGTACAGAGGGAAACAAAGATTCTACATCAAGAGTATACAGTACTTGATTGCAATCAAGTACTCTTCTTCTTGTTTAAAAGAATTCAGGTCATTTATTCAGGAAAATGACCTAGCCGTATGCAAAGCAGATAAAGTTGGTTGCCCAGTCATCATTGGTAAAGAAACTCTAAACCAAAAAGTGCTTTCTTTTCTTACATCTGCTAACTGCATCCCTTTGCAGTCAGACACCACCAACTCACTCAAAAACTCAGTTGACAGATTAGCTAAGAAAGAAACTCTTCAATCCTTCCTTGGTGATATATCACCCCCTCCTTACTTTAGAACTCCCAGACTCTTCCTGCAAGTGAAACTGCATAAAGCTGGTAACCCCATCAGACCTTTAGTGGAATATTCTTTTTCTCCAGCAGTAAACCTTGAAAAGAGATTGGTCCTCAAATGCAAATCCCTGGCAGCCAACCATCCTCATACAGTTGTCTCTACTTTAAACTTCATCCACAACCTTCCTAATTCCTTTTCTCCTTGTGATAATCTGTATACTCTTGATGTAGAATCTTTGTTTCCCTCTGTACCATATTTTGATTCCTACATGCTCCTCATGAAGAAATTGATTCTTCATTTTGAAACCCCGGTCCTCTTATCAAAGATCTTTATGATTGTTTCCACACTATTCATCAACATAGTTGTTTTGTTTTCAACAAAATTGTGTATAGGCAACAATCTGGTCTCCCCATGGGCTCACCTCTTTCCCCTCTGCTTGCTGAAATCTACATGCAACATATTGAAGTTTCCATCATTCCTCTACACCCTTTTCAACCTTCCCTATGGTTAAGATATGTAGACGACATTTTCATTAGCTGGCCACATTCCGAGTCTGAACTACAGATACTGATCAACTCCATTACGGAAAAGTTTCCTTCCATTAAGCTCACTATATCTAAGGAAGTAAATCACAAAATTGATTTCTTGGATGTATCTATCTGCAGAAACGCTGATCTCTCCATTACTCGTTCCGTCTATCGAAAACCTTCTGCGGCCACTAACATCATTCCCTACAAATCTTGCACCCTGCATCTCTACAAGCTTGCAGCATTGAAATCCTACATCCACAGGGCTCATATCATTTGCAACAACCAACTCTCTCTTCAAGAAGAACTCTCCAAAATTTCTACAATAGCACTCTCCCATGGTTTCCCTGCTGTTACAGTCAACTCCCTCATAAAGAAATATGAAAACCATTCGAAAATCAAATGCCTCCTTCCTCACAAGAAAGACGACCTGAAATTCTGTGGTTCTGTTCCTTACCATCCTTCCTGTGCTTATAAGTTACAGATTCTTTTTAGAAGTTTTGGTTACCATCTTGCCATTAAATCTACCCCAAACATCTTGAAACTTCTACAAAGGGATAGGGACAAAGTTGAAAGCCTGAACCTCCCAGGAGTTTACTGCATTCCTATCTCTTCTTCTACTGGGGATAACTTATACATTGGAAGCACATACAGGAGCATTAACCATAGAATTTTAGAACATAGAAAAGATGTTTTGAAAGCCAATCCTAATGCTGCCTTGTCTATTTTGACAATGGAAGACACATCTGCAGTTCCCCACTGGAACGAAGCAAAACGAATTGCTTCTTTTGACAATCGTTTTGCCCTCCGTTACCGTGAAAGCATAGAAATTATTTTCAACTCAATGACTTGCAACTCCGAATCTCCTCTCTACATTCCGTTGATCTGGAGATCAATTCTAAGTTTTGGCAACAAAAACAGGAAAAATTCAAATGTAGAATCTGGCAACAATCTTAGTCCTCCATTGGCGTGATGAAGACCTAAGATAAGGTCGAAAGCTTCCAACTTACGAACTTTTTGTAAAAGTTTTCAGTTAACGTAACTAGCGTGATCAAGTTACCTTTATTTGTCTCTAAGGGTTATTGCTTGTCATCGGTGTGATTGAAGAACTAGGAAGACAACTTGTTTGATGTAGTATTCCGTTTATAGAGATGTTAAAAAGCAACAATAAGAGAATGAAAAGACAGTGAAGTATCTACAGGTAAATATAAAATGTCAATTATTTCAATAAAACGTCAGTACATTAAAACCATACAATAATCATAAAATAAAATAGTTTCCTTACCTTTATTCCATCATCTACATCAACAACACAACCTTTGCCATACAATTCGGGGGAAATTTTTATTTTATGGTTCCCAGATCCATTTTCATTCCATTCAGCTGTCAAATCTAATAACAATAGATTGAATCAATTATGAATAAAAAAAAACCACATACCAAACTGAGAAGCAGAAAAATTAAAAACTTAACTTTCTCTTTTATCTAGTACAGTCAACCGTTGCTGTACCACCACTGTTTGTTCCATTATACTGTGGAGTTATACCAAATTTGCCAATTATTTTTAAGTAACCCAAATTTTATTAATTTTGATTTTTTACGGACTCTTGTGTGGGAGACTTATCACACTTAAGAAGGATGGTCCACCACAGAAATGATACAGAAACTGCAAATGGCATATGAGAAAGAGATCTCAGCTGAGTGAGTTGAGGACTGGTGTACAGAATACTACAGGAATAAATGGAAAGGTGAATGAAGTGATTGAAGAAATGAATACGTATATATTGGATAAGCTGTGTGTAAGTGAAACTAAAAAGAAAGAAATTGGAATAGAAAAAGTGAATGGAACCTTGAGTGTGTGGTCTGGAGTATTAGATAATGTGAGAGGATGGGCTGATGTAGGTGCGATTTTAAGCGAAAAAATGAGGAACAACTTGATTCACTAAAGCTGTATAAGTGAGAGAATTCTTTGAACTCTTTTGAAAGTGAAACTTCAGAGAATACCAATTGTTGTAGTGTATGCTCCTTGTGACTGAATCTTCTGATGGAAGGAAGATTTCTGGAACGAGCTCAAAGCTGTTTTGAGCCAGTTTGGTGCTAAAGAGAAAGTTATAATAGCTGGAGATTTCAATGCTAGAGTAGTTGTGAAGAATATGATTTCTGATATCATATAATCTTTGATATTGGGTATGATTTCTGATATCATATAATCTTTGATATTGGGTATGATTTCTGATATCATATAATCTTTGATATTGGGTATGATTTCTGATATCATATAATCTTTGATATAGCTTTTCATAACTGAAAAGCTCATCATTCTTCAGACCATTCAAGTTACATTGATTCTGTCATATACAGGAAAAGGCTACTACAAGAAGATACCTTATCATTTTCAATGACAAATTCCACATTATTCGGTGTGACAACTTAGGGAGTCCTCTTCGTAACTTCTTCACCACAGGTGCCTCTTTTATCTGTCATTTTCTTTCCTTATGAGCAATGTTAGTTGCTCATACCTCAAAAAAAAAAAAAAAAGCTCTACAAGCGCTCGTAGCAGCCTATTAGTCTAATAGAGTACGGCATAAAACTAAAACAATATGGCTTAAAATCAATTTTTACAGTTAAAAAGAACTATTGGGTTGTAGGAAAAGTCATGACGTATTTTTGCACCAGATGGCGGTTAGGCGGTTTTGGAAGTACTAGAGGCATTCTCTGTTATCGCTATGGCATTCGACAGGTGCCAGTTCTAGCTGCAGTCTAAAAGAAATAGTGAGGGATTTGTTTGATTTTCGGAGATTTGACATCAAGTTGAAGATGGAAGACCAAACTGTGCATTTTCGCCATATTTTACTGTTTTACTTCCATAAACAGAAGAACACATGTCAAGCTTGTGAAAAGTTGCGTAAAGTGTACGGTGATAATGCTCTACAAGAACGTCAGTGCCAGCGGTGGTTCGCAAAATTCCATGCTGGTGATTTTGACCTCAACGATGCTCCTCTGTCTGGGAGGCCAACCGAGGTTGATGACGACCAAATCAAGGCATTGATCGAGTCAAACCCACGTTACACGACACGAGAGATTGCAGACACATTGCACATTCATCATTCAAGCATTCACGACCACCTAAAGAATCTGGGATATGTAAGCAAGCTCGATGTATGGGTTCCTCATGAACTCAAAGAAGCTCAATTGACGGCGCATATAAACATCTGCGATATGCTCATTAAGCGTGAGGAAAACGATCCTTTTTTGAAGCGACTGATAACTGGTGATGAAAAGTGGATTGTGTACAACAATGTGCTACACAAACGGTCTTAGTCCCAACATGCTGTTTCGTCTGAAACAACATCCAAAGCAGACCTATTCATCAGCGGAAGGTTCTGGGCTCAGTGTGGTGGGATTTTAAAGGTGTCATGTTTTTGGAGCTCCTGTCATGGAACCAAACAATCAATTCGAATGTGTACTGTGTACTGCCGGCAATTGAACAGTTTGAACGAATCCATCATCCAGAAACGTCCAGAGCTCGTTCATCATAAAGGTGTTGTGTTCCATCACGATAACACAAGACCACACACAATTTTGATCACCTGCTAAAAATGACTGGAGCTTGGGTGGGATGTGTTGCCACACCCAGCATACTCGCCTGACCTTGCACAGTCAGACTTCCACTTGTTTCGCTCACTTCAACAGTCCTTGTGTGATATAACCTTCAATTCAGATGAGGCTGTAAATCAGAACCTTGTACAATGTTTTGCCCCGAAAAACAGGAACGAGGCATTCTGCAGCTCACTGAAAGATGGCAAAAGGTTATCAAACAAAAAGGACATTATATCATTGATTGATCTTTGTTCTTTCTATCAATAAATGACCTTTGCGAAACATGGCTAAAATACGTCATGACTTTTCCGACAACCCAATACTACGTACAAAATTTTAAAATTATTTCTGAACTATTGGGTGTGTGCAAAAGTTCTACCCGTTTTTGTAATAGATTAAAATTGTGATCGGAGTAGTTACGTCACAGATGACGCTGCGATACTGAATTTTTGGCCAATAAAGCGTGGAGCAGTAGAGCATACAGAGGCACTAGGTTTATCCGAATAAGTCTTTCGTAATGGAAATCACAGACAGTGTAACATGGCATGCGATAAGAAGCACATTAGACATTGTTCACTGTATGAGTTCAATAAAGACAGTACCTGCAGTTGCAGCTTGACACAACATCTGTCAAACTGTATGGGGAGGATGCAGTTGATGAAAGCACATGTCGCTGTTGGTTTCGAAAATTCTGCGACAGAGACAGAAGCTGTAAAGATCAGCCATGTCTTGGACGTTCATCCGTGGTTTCTGACAAGGATGTGAACTAAGCCATAACAAATGACCCACATCCAACCATTCAGGAATTAGCAGAAATGTTGTCGGTATACAGAACAACAGTTGAAAGGTGGATGCGTGAGCTCGGGTTCATTACCAAGTCTGATGACAGAGTTCCTCACCAGCTTTCTGCAAAGCAACGAGAGGAGAGAATCCATACCTGCGTTTCTAGTCACAGAAATGAACCATTTCAGGGACAAATTGAAACGGGTGATGAGAAATGGGTACTGCATCGTAACGTAAAGCATCAACGGACTGTGTGCCAAGGTGCAGAGCCTGCTCCACTGACCTCAAAGGGAGGACTGCATCCCAAAAAGGTTTTGTTGAGTGTTTGGTGGGATGTCCAGGGAATAATCCACTGGGAGGTGTTGGCACCTAACCAAACGATAAATGCTGACATCTACTTCCAACAGTTGGACAGATTGCGAGAACAACTGACATCGAAGCGGCCAGCACTCCTCAATCGCAAAGGCATGAGCCTTCATCATGATAATGCCAGACTTCATGCTGCCTTAATCACTCAGCCAAAATTACTCTACTTTGGTTGGGAAGTGTTACCTCACCCAGAGTATTTCCCTGACCTGGCACCTACAGACTACCACCTTTTTAAACCATTACAGAACACCTTTGCTCTCCGAACCTTTGATGATGTGGACAATGTGCAAACGGCATTACATGACTTTTTTTACTCCAAAACACAGGAGTTTCTCCGACGTGGGATTCACCTACTCATAGACAGATGGCAAGAGGTCATACAGAATTATAGTAATTATGTGAGATCCTAGGTGCATTATTTGTTGTGTTCTCTTCCTTTTTTGTAGACTACAAAAATGGGTAGAACATATGCACACACCCAATATTAATAAATGCTTATTAATAAAACCACCCAATATTAATAAATACTTATTAATAAAACCACCCAATATTAATAAATACCCCCTAATACATATACTTTTGTCCTGAAGCTTTTCGTATGTTGTCACATACATCTTCAGAGGGCTGTCATGAAACTCCTACGGTTGAGTCACATAAGCAACACATGTGCATCGAGTTAAAATTCTCTACAGGGCTCACCCACACATTGAAACAAGAAATATGACACCGAATTTTTGAAGGGAATAAGCACGTCTTTTGAATCCGCTCTAATGCAAATTAAATGTATCAAAGCTATTCAAAGTCAATGGAACCGGTATGGAAAACAATGGCATCTGACGGAAGAAAGAAGTTTTTCAATCGGGTTTTTAATCCCTTAGATATTGTTGTAAACGGAATCGTGAGCTTACGCCCTCTGGTTACAGACTTGTGCGTTAAGAAAAACATGGATTTATATGAGAATCATATCGCACTGGAAACGCTTTCCAAAGCAGAAATAATTTTTCAAGTCGGACTCTTAGAAACAGAGATATCGACAAAAATAAAATGTGACTTTACGTCCCCTGGTGGGAAAGCCATGCATTATTTTAGGAAGAAAGTATTCTCAAAAGGTTTTTCCATATGAGCAGTATCGGTCCAAGAAAAAACAAATTTAGTCGAGTTTCAGGAGCCCAGATTTTGCTACAAATACATCAGAAGCAGAAATTAGCACTTATGCCGCCTGGTGGCCAAACCGTTCTTTACCAAACATTAGAAATTATGTGAAAAATATTTTCCATCAGGTCTTGTATGTGATACAGGAAGAATTTTACAAATCTGAGTTTTAGGAGCAGAAATAACGTAATTTACCTTTATGCCCCCTAGCAGAAAGTCTATGATTTACTTGAAAATTTTGAATTTATAGGAAAAACATTTTGCATCGGAAACACTATTCAACAAATAAGGAATTTTTCAAATCAGACTCTTAGAAGTAGAGATATTGAAAAAAATAAGATATACATCTACGCTCCCGGCGTAGAAACAACCATGCATTATTTCAAGAAGAAAATGTTCCTTAAAAATTTGTCGATATGAGTAGTATCGGTCAGCAAACGACTTTTTTTTCAATCGAGATTTTAGAAGCTCATATTTTGCTGCAAATACACCAGAAGCAGAAATTAAGACTTACGCCACCTGGTGGCCAAACCATTTTCTACAAAAATTAGAAATTATGTGCAAAGTATTTCCCCATCAGGAGCTGTATCCTGTGCAGGAAGAATTTTTCAAATCCGAGATTTAGAAGCAGAGATACAGGGGGAAACAATTTTACCTTTACGCCCCTAGCGGAAAGTCTATGAATTACTTAAAAATTTTGAAATTATATGAAAAACATGTCACACTGGAAACACTATCCAACAAAGAAGGAATTTTTCAAATCGGACTCCTTGAAGTAGAGATATTGACAAAAATAAGATATACATCTACACCCTCTGGAGTAGAAACCATGCATTATTTTAAGAAGAAAATGTTTCTAAAAGGCTTGTAGACACTAGTAGTATCGGTCTACAAATGACGTTTTCTTCAATTGAGAATTTAGAAGCTCATATTTTGCTGCAAATACATCAGAAGTGGAAATTAAGACTTACACCACCTGGTGGCTAAACCATTTTTTTACAAAAATTAGAAATTATGTGCAAACGATTTTCCTTCAGGAGCTGTATCCGGTGCAGAGAGAATTTTTCAAATCGGAGATTTAGAAGCAGAGATATAGGGGGAAACCCAATTTACTTCTACGCACCCTAGAGGAAAGTATGAATTACTTGAAAATTTTGAAATTATATAAAAACATGCCACACTGAAAACACTATCCAACAAAGAAGGATTTTTTCAAATCAGACTCCTATAAGTAGAGATATTGGCAAAAATAAGATATACGTCTACGCCCCTGGCGGAGAAACTGTAAAATATTTTAAGAAAATATTCTGAAAAGGTTTATAGATGTGAGTGGCATACGTCCACGAAAGAATTTTTTCAATCGATATTTTAGAAGCTCAAATTTTATGGCAAATATATCAGAAGCAAAAATTAACACTTACACCCCCTGATGGGAAAAGTATTCTTTACCAAAAATCAGGAATTATATGCAAAAGATTTTCCATCAGGAGGTGTATCTGCTGAAGAAAAACTGTTTCAAATCGGAGTTTTAGAAGAAGAGTTATCGGTAAAAATGTAATTTACTTTTACGCTCCTAGCGGAAAATCTATATGTAATTTGAAAAAGTAACTATATCTAGAATACTCTTAGACATAAATGGAATCGAAAGTTTTTCAATCGGATGTTTAGAAGCAAATATGTGGAATAAAACGTATTTTTGAATTTGACATCATCTGCATTTACGCCCTCTAGCGGCAAAATTGTACATCGTAAAAAAAAAAAAATGAAGGATCATCTTTCGCATATTTCAAGCTTCCCAATGCAAAAATAATTTTTCAAATCGGACTAATAGTTGCAGAGATATCGAGGGAAAAGACGGACAGACGGACAAACCGATAACATAAGCACGATCTTTTTTTATGAAAGACGTGCTAAAACAGCTGGGCTCTTAAGTCATATTTGAAAATGCTCTTCACAGGTTCCTGTGCTGCCACTTATGAATCAGTTAGGTATACCATACCTTTTTTCTTTTCTTACTCTTATAATGTTTTTGTTTTTTTCTCTTTTAATCAAAGTCTCCCATACCTCTGCTATATTATACGATTCCTGGATATTACAGGCATTATTTTTCTGTTTTTTTTTATTGTAATTGTCTCAGAGTACCACAATTCCCGTTCACTGTGGTGACTTAAAGAAAAGAAGCACCTTAAGGGAAGAAGTTACGGAGAGGACTCCCTGGATTGTCACACCAAATAATGGGGAATTTGTCATAGAAGATAAAAAGGTACATTCTTGTAGTAGCCTTTTTCTGTATATAACAGATTCGATGTAATTTCCGATAACAGTCTAGGTAAGTTTAGTGGTTCTTGTGTGAATGATAATGGAGAAAGATTAATTGAATTCTGCATTGAGAATGGTTTGTGTGAATCAAATAAGTTTTCCAACCACAAGTATATCCACACATATACTTGGGAAAATCGTTTCAGATTTTCCCAAGTATATGTGTGGATATTTAGAGTGTTTTAGATTTTGTTGTTTATGATCAGCATCTGAAATACTTAATTGTTGACACTCGTGTGATGAGAAATGCGGATGATGGCCCCGATTATTACTTGGTAGTGTCACGAGTGAAACTGAATGTTGGTTGGAGGAAAAGGAATAGACCTAGGGTGGAAAGAATAACAGTTGAAAGGCTCCTTGAAGATCGTCAGCGTTACTCTAATTTACTCAGAGAACGACTGAAGGAGCTGAAGTCATGTGAGAGGGATGTAGAAAAGAAATGGACTTGTTTAAAGAATTGTATTGTCACTGCTGCTGAAGAGGTCTGTGGCACCACAGTAGTGGATAACATTAGAGGTGATGCTTGGTGGAATAGTGAGATTGATGAGGCAGTAAAGAAAAAGAAGGAAGCCTATTTGGGGGTGTTGCAAGGTAGAGTTTCTGAAGGTGAATATTGCTGTAAGAAGCGTGAGGCAGCTAAGATGGTTTGCCCGACTAAGATGAACGACAGGAAGGAAAATGTAGAAAGGCATGAATTGTCTTTTGGAAAGATAGAAAAGCTTTCTGGAAGTACACAAGACACAGAAAAAATAGGGCAAATAAAGTTTCAAGTTGTGTGAAGAATAGTAAAAGCAATGAGGCTGAAAAGAACAGATACACAAGATGAGCTATTGAAGCTGGAAGGAAGGCACATGCTGTGGTAACACATACAGACAGGAAAGTCAGAACCCTTTGATGGACAGTTGAAGTGAGCAAAACTGTCAAAAATAATGAAAGGAGGCTCATACAAAGTAATTAAGCTGTATTTTGCAGGTTACACCACTTTGTACATAGGCAAATAAAAAAAGTAAAAGCAATTCGAAAATTACACGGTAACTGCAACAGATAGAAGGTCACACAATACAACATGTTCACAAAGGCTTATGGTTAGTTCAAACATGCACAGCGCAGCGTTCTAGTTGAAGCCAAGGTCAAATCAACATGGATGCTGCGTGCAAGATTGCAGCATTGTTGACAGACATGCTGTAGTGAGTTCTTTGAGCTGAGGGAGTGAAACCTGCTGAAATTTACCAAAGAATGTTGGCTTAGTACCAAAGTGAAAACAACATGACTCAACAAAATGAATGGGTAGAAAGGTTTAAAGTGGAGAGAACAAGTTTACCCAATGAAGTTCAATCTGATCGGCTATCAACATTGTGGACAAGCCCAAATTGATAGGGCAAATGGTTTGATCAGAGAAGACCAATGGATCACAGTTTTGCTGTAGCTGCACATTTGGATATCAGCTACGGATCCACACTTAGCGTAGTGCACGATTACTTAGGGTACCGCACAGTTTGCACAAGATGGGTACCCAAACAGCTTACTGTTCTGCACAAGCAACAGCACGTGGAGGTTGCAACCCAATTCCTGAAATGTAATGAAGATGATCTGAATATTTTGGAGCAGACTGTCACCGGCAACGAGACATGGGTTCATAACTGTGAACTGGAAAGCAAGAAATAAAGCATGCCTTGAAAACACCCATCTTCTCCAGTAAGGAAGAAATTCAAATGACAGTCCTATGCTAAGAAAATCAAGCTCACCTCCTTTTGGGGCATGAAGGCTCCTATTCTGGTGCACTTTCAGGAGCACGGAAAAACAGTGACCAGTTGAACGTACTCTGCTATGCTTAGGATCAACTGAAACCTGAAATTTGCAGCAAAAGAGGAGGAATGCTGTCTAAAATGGTCTTGCTGCACCATGACAATGCATGCTTTCATGTAGTGGCCACAACAGTGGAGGAAATGCAACAACTGCTGCTTAAACATCTTCCACATTCCCTTACAGCTCTGATCTGGTGCCATGTGATTATCATGTCTTCGGTCCACTTAAAAAGAGGCTCTACATGGTTGCAGGTTCACCTCTGATGGTGAGGTTAAGGAAGTGGTGCAGATATATATTCAGGAGCAACCGAAAAGCTTCTCCCAAGGAATGAAGAAGCTGGTGGAACAATACAAGAAGTGCATCGATTTGCTCACAGTTACCGGTATTAAAAGGATTAAATGTTGCCTTTACTTTTTGATTCTCCCTCATGCAACAAAAAAAAAAAAAAAACTGAATTGCCCTGCTAAGCAAAAAGACCTTATCTATAATATTTATTTCTCATTTTTGCAGATAAGGGCTTTCAGATAGTAAAAGAGGTACTAAATGCAATTAAGGTGTGTTGCAGGCACGTATTACACACAGAAAGAAAATCAGATACAGTTTTTTTGTTTACTATAAAGATAGGTATTAAGTAGAACAGTACTTTACAGGTCTTATCTCATTTTCATAGAAATGTGGTTAAGGTCTTTTTGATTAGCAGGGCAGTATAAGCTTTAGAGTTGTAAACTACTTTATTGAATAAAAACCATGGTAAACCAGAATAAGAAAGATGCAATAACTTCAGAAGAAATTAAAATTTGCTCTCAGTTTTCATCATTAATGAAATTCTGGAAAGATGCTTCATATTTCATATCTACCTTTTGTGTTGTACCAAAAGTACAAGGGGTCTCCGATAAGTATCCAATTTTTATTCCTATCAATTACAGGAGAGAAATAAAAAATACAGGATGCATGAATATGATATTCACATATGAAATACAATGGTATGAACAGTCAAAGTCACTTTTCCATATATTCTCTGTTCAGCACAATGCATTTCCTCCACTTATCAACAAGTTGATTCATTCCAGTAGCAAAGAAATCAACAGGGGTGTTGTGAACCTATTGACGGACAGCCGCTTGCAGATCGTCCATGCTTTCATAGTGGTGGCCACGAAGACTATCCTTCAAGGGACCGAAAACATGAAAATCGGAAGGTGCCAAATCCAGACTGTAAGCAGGGTGTGGAAGAACAGTCCACCTCTGTTTTGTGATTTCTGCTTGCACTGGTTTAGCAATGTGCAGGCAAGCATTCTCATGCTGAAGCAACACTTGTTTGTTTTTCAATGTTGGCCATTTGGTCTGGATACGCAGCACAAGTTTTCTCAGTGTCTTCACATAGGCCTTCGCATTTACTGTTTCATTTTTTTTTTTTTTTGCCAAGTACTCAACCAGAAGGATACTGTGTTTGTCTCAGAAGACAGTAGGATGCCAACGAACAAACTTTGACCTCCTTTGATGAGGGCGAATTCAGATGATGCCATTGCATATTTTGCCGTTTTGTCTCCGGTTGGAACTGATGAATCCACATTTCATCGCCTGTGATTATGCATCCCAGGAATGCATCACCCTCCTCATCGTAGCAATGTAGCAGTTCACTGCAAATGTCTAACCTTTGGCATTTATGCACTGCTGTAAGCATTCAGGGCACCAACCTGGCACAGATCTTCCTATAGTTCAGATGTTCATGAATAATTTGTCCAACAGAATATTTACTGATAAACTAATTCCATGGCAATATCCCAAACAGGAATGCGTCTGTCACCTTTAATCAAGTCGGCAACCCGTTTAATCGTTTCATCAGTCACCGCCGTGTTAGGCCTATCTAACCATGCCTCATCTTTAAAGTTCTCGTGGCCAGCTTTAAACTTCATAACCCATTCATAAACACTGGAACAAGACAAAAACGCATCACCATCTAAAGTCTTCTCATAATGTCCACGGCCTTTATGCCTTCTTTCGTTAAAAATTTCATTACTGCTCGAACTGAACACTTAACGTAGCCGCCATTGTTTTTGATCGACAGCACCCCCTAACATTAGTACCAAGCTGTTCTGCTTTTACAGTGCTTCACTGAAAGTAGTTGTAATAGTTTCATGCATACATGCGATCATACACACGGTTTTGTATCGATAGGAATAAAAATCTGGATACTTATTGGACACTCCTCATACATAATAATACCAATATACAATAGGGAATTTATAACACTGTATATTACAACTTTATAATAAATAAAAGTTAAAACAAAGAAAGTTATTTATTCTACCTGTGCCACTCCAGGGTAAGGTTGGTATTCCTGCAGTCTGAGCAACAATAGAAGACGCAATCTTGTCTCCTAATGCCCACATGGCTTTTTCAGGTGGGCCTGGAAGTCAAAATTCAAAAGCAAATAAAAGCATGCATTTGAATAATGAAATTTCAGAAAAATATGTTTCATCATACCAAAAATCCTATATATCTTCATAGGTAACCCATAATTTTAATAGCCAATTTAATATTAAACTTAATTTGAGGTATATTAAAATCATATGAGAGATATAAATAGAAATAGCCATAGACAATTTAACACTTTATTCTCAAATTTTTAGGGAAGCACATTTTCACAATCTTGAATGCATTATCAGCTACTGCAGCAATTATTCACTTAGTTTCTTTGTGTACTGTTTTCATTGGCATTTGTGTGCTGTTCAATGATTATTTCAACCCTAGAAAGAACTGCTGCACAATGTGGGTTTACTGAGATGAAATTTTGGTTCCTACCACAATTGTACTTTTTTTTTTTCATCTGTAACTTCCACGGTAGTGGCATATTGTGAGGAAGTCATCATGTTATTGATGACACTCTCCACTAGGCCTGCCACTATTAATTTATTAAATTTGAACAACTCGCAACTCTTCTTTCTTGGTGAACCAATTTCATGATATTCCAGGCCCATTGCAATGCTATACATTACTTAAGGAACTAAACCGAGTCAGCTTTGCATTACGAACACCCCACTGTTTGCCATATTCGGAGCAATAATGAAGTACCACATGATATCAATGTCACATGGGGCTACTATAAATTCTACACACCTATTCTCTGTATGTAATCAGTAAATCCTTGCCATGAATGGGGAAATGTGCTGACTTCAGCCAATTTGACTGTGATCAAGACTGACTGCAAGAACTAATGTGGTATTTAGCCTACTGAGTGTGCCACGGGAAGTGTTTGGTAGATCATTATTGAAAAAGTAAGAGGTCTTACTTCAGAGAAAGTGTGGGATGTTCAGAGTGGTTTTATTCCTGGTAAAGGCTGCACTAAAACCACTAAATTTTTGCATTATGCATGATGATTGAAAAGTACCTGGCTGTTGATAGGAAAGTTTTTGCTGCCTTCATAGATTTAGAGAAAGCTTACAACTGAGTAAATAGGACACACTTTTGTGGAAGGCATTGAATGAATATGGTGTTACTGGGAATCTACTTAATAGTGTAAAAGCCACGTATGCTGGCAGCAGAGCTTGTGTACAAATGAATGGTGTTTTATCAAAATGGTTTTCTATTGGTGCAAGAGTCAGACAAGGTTGCATAATGTCACCATGATTGTTTAATATATTTATGGATACATGCATGCGTGATGCCAAAATAGATTTTGGTTTATTTCTTGGTAATATCCGTGTGTGCAGATTGTTGTATGCTGACGACACAGTCCTGTTGGTAGAGAGCAAAAAGAAGTTGCAGATTATGTTGTCCCAGATGTACGAAGTTTGCATGAAATGTTAGGCATGTTTCATGTACTAAAGAAAAAATATATATATGTTTTTGTTGTTTCCATGATATCTGGTAAGTGTATAATTTGTTAAAGGTATTTCTTTGTTATTATTCTTGCATGAAAAAAGAAAATCATGTGTGCACAAAATGTGTACCTTATTTCAACTATGTATGCTCAAACATGCAAATGAGCATTTTCTGCTGATAGTGATATATCAACAGCAGCAAGAGTATTTCTTTTTGTAGAATGGCAACAGTCCTGTTGTCTTGTGTTATCAGTAGGTGTGGTTGTGTGTGATGTTTGGTTGTTCTGCTGGGTGGATTGTTTTTATCTCACTGCCATGAGATGTGTTGTGTATTGCAAATTGTCTTGTTTTCTGCTGAGTTAAACCTTAACCATGTTAACCTTTGAAGCAACATATGGTATTAAAAACCTTATATACCTATTTTGTTGCAAGTTTCATGAACTGAGTGAAGTGTGATTTTTGCCCTAAATAAGGACATTGCATTTCTGTCTGGGGTCCACGGATGGAACCTCCAACATGAAATTCAAACTCAGTATAAATAAGGGAAAAACCAAAGCTATGGTTTTTGAGTGGGGAACTGTTAGCACTGAACGTAATACGAGGTCAGATCAAAAAGTTCCGAGACTAGGCCAATATACAACAAAATACTTATGTTACTTAAGTCTGGCTATGATCTCCCTCAAAGTAGTTTCCTTGGGCAGCGATACAACGCTGCCAGTGTTTTTGCCACTGTTGGAAAGCTCCCCGGAAGTCCTGTTCATGAATTATGTCAAGCACCATCTGCGATTCGCGCTGAATCTCGTCCCCAGTTTCAAAACGGCGATCCTTGAGCTTCATCTTCATCTTTGGGAATAGAAAGAAGTTGCAGGGGGCCAAATCCAGCAAGTATGGCAGGTGAGGAAGGGTAGTCATGCTGTTGTGGTTGCAAAACTGGTGTGTTGCTAACGCTCTGTGAGCTGCTGCATTGTCGTGATGGAGCAGGAAATCGCCCCTGAGTCACATTTCGGGTCATTTGCGGCGAATGTTCTCTCTAAGACGCCGCAGAACATCGAAGTAAAAAAGGACGATAACTGTCTGGTCCTGGTGGATGAATTCACGGGGCACAACCCCAAGAATGTCGAAGAACACGATGAGCATGCTTTTGGTTGCACTCCGGACCTGTCGGGCCTTTTTCGGTAGTGGAGATGCCGGGCTCTTCCACTGCGACGACTGTTGTTTGGTCTCCAGGTCGTAACAGTAGATCCAGGTCTCGTTCCCAGCGATGACCCGCGACCGGAACGTTGGTTCATTCACTACCTGCTGGTGAAGATCTTGACAGAGTTCGACACGGAGCGCCTTCTGTTCAGGGTTCCGAATCTTTGGCACAGACTTTGTAGCAATGCGGTGCATGTTCAAACTGACATCAGCATTTCTTGCACTGTTCTGTATGACACATTGACGATGGTAGTCTTGAATGGTTCTACGTCAATCCTCATGCACCAGAGTTACCTAATTTTGTCCACATTTTTGGAGGCTTTGCTCATGAACAATCGCCCTGACCTCTAGTTGTCTTCTAGTGCCATTCTGCTGCTCTTGAAGCACGAGTGCCATTCAAAACACCTTGCACGACTCATTGCTCCATTGCCATAAGCCTGCTGCAACATTTCATGTGTCTCCATTCCCGATTTGCTGAGTTTGGCGCAGAATTTGATGTTATCTCGCTGCCCCAGTTTGCAGTCCACACCAAAATCCCAGCTCTGTTCTGCACGTGGTCACCAAATATCGTGAAGCACAGCTCCCGATGTTCACAGAACGACGCCACTTGGCACAATGACTCGTGAAAGTCACTGCCCTCGACCGCTGCTCACGCATCTGGATGCTGTCATCTGTTGGCGCATTATGTACCTAGTCTCGGAACTTTTTTTAATCACACTATGTGTAAGTCTAAATGGCACAGTGATTGACCAGGTGAATGAGTTTGTGTATTTAAAAAGCATGTTTGACAGTGAGAGCAAATTAAAAGCAGAGAATAACCAAGTTGAATCTATAAACTGTCTTGGCACGATCAATACCCAGTCTCACACTGCAATTAAAAGCTTTATTTACAAATTAAAAGCAAGTAAAATTTTTAAATGGCAAGATCTTTCGTGGTTGCAACGACCATATTATCAGGCCTAAACACCCAAATGTAAGCTAACATTAATGTCTACTTGTATATACAGAGAACGCACAGGGGCCCTGCTCCCGGTACATCATACATGTTTCCAGAGAAAGTCACAGAGAAATAACTCACCCAGGAAATCAACCAACCAGCAGAGTCCAATTATTCATCATAGGGTTGGAAGCAGTAGCTGGACCACGAGGCATTCCCATACTGCAGGTAGATTGTAGGGCAGTTCATCATTGCAACACAGTTGACCAAAATAGGCAATCCATAATGCTTCAAGCAGAAAAAGAGTGTCAGTTATTTGTGGCACCCAGTATATGAATGTTATCCCAGCCTGAGTAAAAGCCACCACTTTTTACTGTTCTGGAAAGAGCAGAAGCTGATTCGGATGATCTAATAGAGTATTCATGTTCAGCCATCCTCAGAGGTAAATTTCTAAAGGTGGAGCCCAGGTACAATTTATTAGGAATAGTATGATTTGTTGACTGAAGCGGAACACTGCAGACCCCATAGCAGGTAGCCAGAGGCGGGGGGGGGAGGCTCATGATCAACATGTTATAAAGATTTGTTGTCCAAATCCCAAAATCCACAGTCTATTTCCTGCAATGCCTCTTCAGTATGTTATCTCATAATTGCATGAGATTGATCCCACAAATCATTTTGCAGTAGGCATCGCAGACAAAGTAGACTCCAATCTCCGTTTATGTTGTGCAATTAAACGCAATGTTGTCTTCTCAGAATAACCATGAGCAATGGCTATGGAAAAATTGTGTCCAGTTCATGGTTTCTAAGTTTTAGAGTCTATGAATTAGTATACGCTCAGTGTATTAGGAACCTCAATGCAGAAAGTTTATGTCATAGGATTTGAAGAGGATGCCGGGATGATAGACAGCGCTGCCAAAGGTTTGCGGTAATCGGAGAACTGGATACGATGTGTCACCAGGTCCCTCCTTAATGAGATATTTAGGAAAGGAAGAAATCCTGAAACCTCTAATTCGACAGTATACTTGACCAAAGGATAGACAGACGATAAGGCCTCAGCCAACGTGGTTAACATTGTGAGGTCATATTGCCAAAAAAGGCCTGATAATGTGGTCATTTAGGCTTGATGATGTGGTCATTGCGACCACGCAAGAAGCTTATAACATATTTTCACCACAAAAGAAGCAAACATTTAAAATCTTAAACATACCCATAAACACAATTCCATTTTTATTAAGTAATTCCGGAAGTTTAGGATTTTCTGATGCATGTCCCCATCCTGCCCACACAGCCTAAGAGAAAATAAAAGATAATTTACCATGAATATTATTCAACAGACACAAATATCAGCTATTTATTAGAACTAATGATAAAAAAAACTACACTTGCAAGCACCATGATGACATATTAATGCACAGGATTAGCTAAATAAACAAAACAAAATGGTTAAATAATCAGCAAAAGACTTTAATATGTGCATACTAGAAATAACACATAAAAAATAAAGAATATGATGAAGCAGTTTCAGACCAAACCCACATTTATTTTATTGACTTAAGATTTTTTTTTTTTTTTTGAAGATGACAATCTGATTTTTGGCATAAATGAGACAAGGATGGTAAGTCAGATAATATCCGAAAACTTGAAAATTTTCATCGTCCTGGAGCAGGACTCAAACCCGCGTCTCCCAGAAAACGCCCGGGTATGCTAACCACTACACCACCCAGAATGACCAAGCCTCAAGTTTCCGATCAATTTGAATATACCCATCACAGGATTCGCTAGTCGAAGCAACCGGCATTCATGTTTAGCGAATCTGGAGGTTAAGAATCCTATCCCATGTTTGCCCGGAGAAGCAGATAAATCATGAAAGAAATACAGGATTACGACATATAATACAAGTTTTAAAGATGACAATCCGATTTCTGGGAGACGCGGGTTCGAGTCCCGCTCCAGGACGATGAAAATTTTCAAGTTTTTGGATATTATCTGACTTACCATCCTTGTCACATTTACGCCAAAAATCGGATTGTCATCTTCAAAACTTGTATTATATGGCGTAATCCCGTATTTCTTTTAAGATTGACTGAAACAATATTTCAGCAAAATATGATACTACGAAAGATACCAATCAAATCATTTTACACTTAAAAGATTGAAATAATTAAATCAAGTAAAGTTCAGTTAATAACTATGTAGGAGCTTGTCCAACTTTATATAACAGTAAGTAAAATCAATAACTGTGATTTCGAAGATGAACAATAACTTTGATTTGGCAGACGATCTTGCTTTGAGGAGCTAACTTCTGAATCGCAAAGAGCAATTTAGTGACAGGTACCTTTCTTGAACTTCATGCTTTGTCACGCATTATTTATCTCACATCTCAAAAAGTATGCTTAACATTTAGTTATGCCTACTGGACACGACTGCTCTGAGTAACTGCTTCATAACTGCCCCCAAATCAGTGGGATATGTTCAGTAAATATTCCTGAAAAATAGGAATCATAGATAAAATTTTACTTAACCTAACAAATAGCATCTTGGGTAACCTTTTGCTGTGATAACAGCTTGCACCCGGCATGCCATGGACTCCACTAGACAACGGAAGGTGTCCTAAGGTATTCTGCACCAGCTTGACAGAATGATGTCCCAGAGTTTGGGGACAGAACGAGACACTAGTATGGATTGGTAAATGTCATGTTCCACTGCATCCTAAAAACATTCAATGAGATTCAAATCTGAGGAATCCGGTGGTCAGGAGAACACACAGAATGCTTGAATATGATCCTTGAATCTTTTCTGCACAATGTGGGTCCAGTGATATGAGGCATTTTCTTGCTAAAAGAGTCCAGTTCCAAGTGGATGCATATTCACCATGTAAGGTAACACTTGGCCTGAAACAATGCTTTTGTAGAATCTATTATTGGTGAGGGCATGTTCAACTGGGATAAGGGGACCCCAGCAATGTACATGAGAATAATCCTATAGCATGATACCCCCATTGCTGACCTGATTCTGTCTAATCATGCAGTCTTGTTGCAGATGGTGTCAAATAAAAACACATCCATCAGCATGTTGGAGCCATAACATCGATTCATCATACCAGGTAGTTCTTTTCCAGTCATCCAATGTCCAATCATGGTGGTCTCAGTGCAGGCATAGCTGTTGATGACAGTTGGCTAATATAGGTATTTGAAGGGGACACAAACTCCTTAGGCCCATCCACAAGATCATCCATTGAAAGATGTGCCTGGAATCTCATCTTTTGGATGATGTTCCAGAGCAAAGCAATGGAACATATACACTGTACAGTCAAACCTCACAACTGATAACATGTTGAACATGAACTGCTTTTACCATGAACTGTTTCTTGATTCCCCAACTATTTTCATATGTATTAAGAGTTTTCTTTTAAACACGCTTAACATGAAATACCAATTCAGATGAACTGATGTTTCATCATCATAACAAAATTCATTCTGTTTGCATGAACTAGCTTTTTTTTTCTTTTTACTTTTTAATGATCCCATTCATTTTAAAGTCTACTGGGGCACGTGGCTCACCTTTTGTTCTGAATGTGCAAATGATGGAAAGGGCACAGTAGATGAGATTACCGGGGAGAGTACTTTTGCTAGGGCAAGGGTGGCCTAGGTGGACAATCCTATTTCAGCAAAAAACAAGGACTTTCACAAAGGGTGAGGCTTTGGGCAGACTCAACCCCTCTCATCTCAGGGAAGAGAAGTTTTAGGTGCACTCTTATCCTTGCTTTTGTTCTGCAAGCATTTTATTTTCTCTCCATTTTATGTAATGCTGTTCATGTTAACATGAGCTCAGAGAAAAAACAGTAAATTTTAAACAAAGAAAATTATGGTTTTTAAAATAAAACTGCAACTGTGAAGAAATTTAGCACTGCAAAAACGGCATTGTCAGCAGTTCTAAATTGTGAGAAAATTGAAGTTACTTGTGCTTTCTGTAACTTTGAACCTGCCCAGAAAAGGATATGAACCGCAAAAAACGAAGATGAAATTGTGCTAATGAGATGGATTAGAGTAATTAAAGTGAAATAGGTTTATACAGAGTGCTGTAGCACTGCATACTCTATTTCAGTATACAGTGCTACAGCACTATGTATAATTTCGTCTTTGTGATGTAAATGTTTGGAAAAGGGTAATGTAATTTATATTTTAGGAGCCAAAAAATATGTATATAGTTTTTTTTCCTTTAATCTTCCTGTGTGATTTTAAATATTTTAGTACATATTTATTTGTTTAATTAATTACATATCAATAACACAAACTAGTTTTAACGTGAAAAATATTGGGGGCCCTTCATGTTGTGTTAACAATACAACAATAAATGTTTTAGAAGGGGAGTGGTAAGAGACCTTATCGAACTCCAAAAGATAGTTTTTTTTCCTTATCTTGATCAACACTACAGGTAATTACTGGTGAGAAAAAGTCTTAAATAGTTGTCTAGATCATGTGGTGACACATGTAACACATATTTTGCATACATGCTGCATAAGTGATGTTTGTGACATCTGCATAAGAGTTTCTAATTTAATGTGTGTGTGTGTGTGTGTGAGCATGCTTCTGCGTCCATGCGTGCGCATGTTAGTACTTGGGAACATAAAGGTATTATCATTGATGTAAGCATTAATGTCCCTGAATTCCCATGACTGCTATTTGAACCATACATCATACACATTTATGGGTACTTCAGAAAAGGCCAAACTTCTTGATAATATTCCTAAAAACAGCAAATAGACTTTTCTGCATCTAAAATACATTTTAAAAATAAATCATGAATTTCTGGAAGAAATCTTACCTGAACACTCATCCTTTTAACAATGTCTAATATTAGTTCCACATTAGCATAATTGTTATTATTGGTACCTCCAGGCACTGGAACATAATGATCAGCAAGCTTGATATATTCTGAAAGCACAATTAAATGCTGCAATTTTAATTTCACATTTAAACAACATTCCCAAATGCACATTAATGAAAGGACAGTAAAAGGATTAATCAGCTGACAGTGAAGAAATAGCAGAGTGTCTACATGTCACGGAGGTAAAAAAAATTGAACACCTTATGCTCATTTCATCAGTATTTCATTATAACTTACAGAAGACAAAAATTTGTACAGTACACTAATAACATTATACTAGAAATAAATCTACAGCATTTTGGCAGCAGTAAGTTGCTTCAGGCGGCAATTTACAATCTCGGAGAATGTCCTGCAGTGCACTGCTGCCACAAAAGAAGTACATTCTGTGTAGCAACAAAATTGGAATTTTCAGTGCAATTATATGAGCTGTGAATGATTCAGCAAGTTCACATTTCTTCAGTATTGCTTCATGTCTTAACTAACAAATAACTATCAAGTTAGCAGGCAGACAATTAAAAAAAGTTGAGATGAGTTGAAAGCTCCCCTGCATTTGATATTAATTAATGCACCATTAAATATGGAGAAAAAAACTCATTTCACAAGGTATTTTATGAATTTAATTATTGAAAGAATAGCCACAGAAAACCACTTTTGGAGATATCTGTTTGTAATTATTTTGTCAGAGGAGCTATTGAGATTCCCCTGAAATACACTGCCGGACAATTGCTAAGGACGGATGACAATAGCAACGATAGCAACCATAAAATGGAAGGCAGGAAAATGTGGAAATTGGCATAAGTGCGGGATACAGTAAGACGTGTTGTGCGTATGCAAATTTTGGATTGCCGAACTTGTTCGTGACGTTATAGCGCTGATAAGAGATATAAAGGATTTGACGCGTATTCACCGTTGTTGTTCAAACGCAAAGTTGAAAGGGAAAGAATCAATTGACGAACTTGCAATTTTCAGTATGTCTTCCAGACATCACCTAGATGATTTTACGCGTGGCCGTATTATTGGCAAGATTGAAGAAGGGCGAAAAATAACAGATGTTGCCAGGGAGTTCGACGTCAGCCACAGTGTTGTTTTAAGGCTTTGGAAATCATTTCAAACAAATGGAGAGTGTAGCAAACGTCACGGGTGAGGTCGTGTGCGCAGTACGACACCTGCAGAAGATCGATACATAGTGCTATCAACAAAAAGACACCGGCGCAGCACAGCTAGTGAGGTAGCAAATCAGTTTATGGCTGCTACTGGCAAGCGGATCTCCCGAAAAACTGTCGCCAGACGTTTGCATGGAGGAGGACTATACGCCCGCCGTCCTGTTGTGTGCATCCCATTGTCCAGACGTCACTGTACCGCCCGTTTGCAATGGTGCCATCAACATCGCAATTGGACTGATAACGACTGGTCTGCTGTCCTCTTCTCAGATGAGAGTAGATACAGTCTATCGTCTGATTGTCGACGACAACTGATCTGGCGTGATAGTGGTACTGCATATTGTCCAGCAAACATACAGGAAAGGACCGATATCTGACATGTAGTGTCATGGTATGGGCTGGCATCATGATCAATGGCCGTACGTCCCTCTATGTGCTTCCAACTGAGACTATGACTGGCCAACGATACATTAATGATGTTCTGCTACCTCATGTTCGCATGTTCCGTGGTGCTGTCGGTGATAGATTCATTTTTATGGACGACAACGCAACATGTCATCGAACAGTCGTTGTCCAGGAGTGTCTTGAGAGCGAGGATATTCAACGCCTCGTATGACCAGCACGTGCTCCAGATCTGAATCCCATTGAAAATGTGTGGGATGCTTTGGGGAGGAGTCTTGCTGGTCGCCAATGCCCTCCAATAAACAAGGACACCCTCATCCGTGCACTGACAGAGGAATGGGATAAATTACTCCAACAGCTGCTTGATAATGTTGTGCAAAGCATGACACGACGTGTGGAATCTTGCATCGCCCTCCATGGTGGCCATATCCCGTATTGACATCTTACGCCGGAACGCCTGCGGTCGGTAATTGCATTTTTTTCACTTTTATGTATTCTGCACAAAATGGCCTGTTTATCATTTGAACATGTTCCAAAGCCTTCTGGATTTCAGAGCACAATAAATTGTCTTTCTTGTAATTTCCTGGCATTCTGACATTATTTTATTTCACTTGGCATCCAACCCCACTTATTTTTTTATGCGCTATATAGCCGTTTATGATCCGTCCTTAGCAATTGTCCAGCAGTGTATAATTAAGAACCAGCAAACGCAAACCATTACTTATGAAACATAAGAGGTGTCTGCCTCATATTTTCTATCTGATCTGACACAACATAACACTGTACTACTACTGCAATACTAATTTTGTTAATATACAGTGAATAAAATTTTATGGTTACTCATCTTATCAAAAGTGCCATTACTAGTATTGTGGTCAAATTTAAAACTTAGAAGATGGTAAAACACTCAGTTTTTAGTCTTTTCTATCCTAAGAAATAAATAAATCCAGAAATTTTGTGCAAAAATGTTCATAGGAGCTGGTAATAACAGTAGAACTTTTTATGAATATTTACACTGAAAAAATAATTTATTATACACACACACACACACTTAATGACACATAAACCCAGCTTTCGCCCTCACAACAGAAGCAATACATTACGTAATCGACGTTGCCAGATGTTGGAAACATTCAGGTGATATAGCATCTTACGACTACAACATAATCAACTGAGAGTTGCAGGTGGTTGATTTTCAGCTTGAATGCATCATTCCACCCCACAGATGCTCAATTGGGTTCAAATCTGGAGAATGAGAGGGCCATTTGAGGGTTGCCAACTAACTGGAATGCTCCTCCAACCTGTCCTCCTCGAAATCAGAGATGAAACAAGGAATTGTATTTTCGAAAGCCACATCCTGCTGTGGGAAATAGATAGCCATGAATGAGTATAGATGGTTGGCGAGCACATTAATAATCCTCCTGTGGTGATGGTATCAAAGGATACAAGGGGGCCCCAAGGTATGGCCCACATAAGCAGTTCCCAGAACATTACACTGCCTCCACCAGCATGTAACACCCTAACTTAACTGTTGGGGCCCATGGCCTGGTGTAGACGATGCCACTCCCTCACTCACCCATAGGCATATTGTAGTTGGAACCTTGAATCATCAGAACTACATGTGCTTTGGTCACATGCAGAAATTCCAGACATTCTGCAATCGTAGAGATAGGGCACCCCACATTTCTCATGACTATCTCCCCACAACAGATTTTCTGCCATGTTTAGCCACCATTACAGTAGTGGATATGTCATGCAGCAAGCAGATATCTTTATAGCTAAAAGGGAGTTTTGGCTAGCTGCATTATTGTGATGGTGTAGGGCAGATTTGTGGATGGGTACAGTGTGAATAAGAAATTGTGCTTTCAGTGTATCTGTATAAAACATTATTTTCTACACAAAAAATATTTTTTTGTTTGTTTCTAACATTTTGTAAAAAGTATTTGTAAAAAAAACAACAGTATTTTGTAAAATCAAAACAGTTTCCCAAATTATAATGTTCACTGAACCCACCAAAAAATTCATTGGTGAAATCAACTTAGCAGACCAACAGTATTTTACTTCTGGAATCTGAATGCTTAAAATAACAGTAATAGCTAAGAATGCTTTCATTCCAGTAAAATTGACATCAATTAATTTTTTCTTAGTTGATATGAATAGGTCATTGTTTTCATGCTTTTTCATTTGCATTTCAGCTTGATTCCTTAACAACAGCTCTTTTTCATAATTTATCACCAAAAAGTGAAAAAGTATGCACATGACTCCAAATTCGCTAACACGTTTGCCTTGCTACTTGCGTTCATTCCTTGAAAAACTGTCCGTCATTGGCTTTTTATAGCTCATACTCAAATTTTCCCATCCTTTGACTGGTGAAATAATTTGAGTGTTAACTATAAAACATGAAAGATGACACCGAATTTCCGGGTGTAATAAACACGTCTTTTGAATCTGTTCTGACGCAAATTAAATTTATCAAAGCTACTCAAAAGTCAATGGAACTGGTATGGAAAACAATAGATCTGACCAAAGAAAGAAGATTTTCAATCGGGTCTTAATCCCTCAGATATTGCTGTAAACGGAATCATGAGCTTACGAACTCTTAGAAACAGAGATATCGACAAAAATAAGATGTGACTTTACGTCCCCTGGTGGGAAAACCATGCATTATTTTTGGAAGAAAGTATTCTCAAAATGTTTTTCCATATAAGCGGTATCGGTCGAAGAAAAAAATTAGTCGAGTTTTCAGGAGCCCAGATTTTGCAACAAATACCTCAGAAGCAGAAATTAACACTTATGACCCCTGGTGGCTAAACCATTCTTTACCAAACATTAGAAATCATGTGAAAAATATTTTCACATGACGTCTTGTATGCGATACAGGAAGAATTTTTCAAATCAGAGCTTTAGGAGCAGAAATAACGCAGAAAATGCAATTTACCTTTGTGCCTAGCAGAAAGTCTATGATTTACTTGAAAATTTTGAATTTATAAGAAAAACATTTCGCATCGGAAACACTATCCAACAAAAAATGAATTTTTCAAATTGTACTCTTAAAAGTAGAGATATTGACAAAAATAAGATATACATCTATCTATGCCCCCTGGCGTAGAAACCATGCTTTTTTCAAGAAGAAAATTTTCCTAAAAGGTTTGTCAACATGAGTAATATCGGTCAACAAACGACTTTTTTTTTCAATCAAGAGTTTAGAAGCTCATATTTTGCTGCAAATACAACAGAAGCGGAAATCAAGACTTACGCCACCTGGTGGCCAAACCATTTCTTACAAAAATTAGAAATTATGTGCAAACGATTTCCCATCAGGAGCTGTA
The DNA here is from genome assembly GCA_039090855.1 of Macrothele yani. Taxonomy (NCBI): domain Eukaryota; kingdom Metazoa; phylum Arthropoda; class Arachnida; order Araneae; family Macrothelidae; genus Macrothele; species Macrothele yani. The sequence continues at coordinate 157,674,237 of CM077011.1, forward strand.
TGCAGTGCAGAAAGAATTTTTCAAATTGGAGATTTAGAAGCTAAAGATAATGAGGGGAAACGCAATTTACCTTTATTCCCCTAGCGGAAAGTCTATGAATTACTTGAAAATTTTGAAATTATACGAAAACCATGTCACACTGGAAACACTATCCAACAAAGAAGGAATTTTTCAAATCGGACTCCTAGAAGTAGAGACATTGACAAAAATAAGATGTACATCTACGCCCCCTGGCATAGAAACCATGCACTATTTTAAGAAGAAAATGTTTCTAAAAGGTTTGTCGACATGACTAGCATCGGTCAACAAACGACGTTTTTTTCAATCTAGAATTTAGAAGCTCATATTTTGCTGCAAATGCAACAGAAGAGGAAATTAAGATTTACGCTCACTGGTGGCCAAACTATTTTTTACAAAAATTAGAAATTATGTGCAAACGATTTCCCATCAGGAGCTGTATCCGGTGCAGAAAGAATTTTTCAAATCGGAGATTCAGAAGCAAAGATATAGGGGGAAACACAATTTACTGCTACGCCCCTAGCGGAAAGTCTATGAATTACTTGAAAATTTTGAAATTATATGAAAAACATGTCACACTGAAAACACTATCCAACAAAGAAAGAATTTTTCAAATCGGACTCCTAGAAGTAGAGATATTGACAAAAATTGAATGTACATCTACGCCCCTGGCGGAGAAATATTTTAAGAAGGAAATATTCCGAAAGGTTGAGTGGCATCAGTCCATGAAAGAATTTTTTTCAATCTATATTGTAGAAGCTCTGACTTATGGCAAATACATCAAAAGCAAAAATTAACACTTACGCCCCTAGTCACCAAAGAATTCTTTACCAAAATTTTGAAATTATATGCAAAAGATTTTCCATCAGGAGATGTATCCACTGAAGAAAAAAATTTCAAATCTGAGTTTTAGAAAACGAGTTATGGGGGAAAATGTAATTTACTTTTATGCCCCCTAGCGGAAAATCTATACGTAATTTGAAAAAGTAACTATATCTAAAATACTCTTCGACATAAATGGAATCTAAAGATAAAAAAAATTTCAATCGGATGTTTAGAAGCAAATATGTGGAATAAAACGTATTTTTGAATTCGACATCATCTGCATTTACGTCCTCTACCGGCGAAATTGTTCATCGTAAAAAAAAACGAAATGAAGGATCATCATTTGCATATTTCAAGCTTACCAATGCAAAAAGAATTTTTCAAATCGGACTAATAGTTGCAGAGATATCGTGGGTACGGACGGACGGACAAACCGATAACAGAAGCACGATCTTTTTTTTTTTTTTACAAAAGACGTGCTAAAAAAGGCCAATGATGGGCAGTTTTTCAAGGAATGAATGCAAGCAATAAAGCAACTTTCAAATTTTTACATCCTTTTAACTGGTGAAATATGAAAGTGTAATTGTTCCTACTCTGATGTATGGCAGTGAAACCTGTGTACCACAGAAGAGACATAGGAATTTTTGTGTGCTGCAGAGATGCATTACTTACAGGTAGCTTGTGGCAAGATACTCTCTCATCATGTGAGGAATGAAGATGTGTTGCAGTTGTGTAATGTGAAGCAAAATGTTGTTAGCAAGGTGGAGATTAATATTCTTAGGTGGTTTGGCCATGTTGAAAGAATGAGTGATGAGATGCTTACTGAGAAAAAAATTTCAGCCCAATTGGCAGGAAAGAAGGCAGAAGAAGGCCAAGGAAGTCATGGAAGGATCAGATCAGGAGTGTCTGCATGAGAAAAAGATTATGAGTATGAAGTACGGAAGGTCTTGTGTACGTTGTGTGATGGATGTCAGTGAAGCCCGTGCTGTGTGTCAAGATCGCTGTAAATGGAGAAGTTTGGTATGGCAACAGTAAATAAATAATCAGTTAAAAATTATCTGGTGATTTGTATTTCTTTGTTGAACTAACCTCTGAATCTCAGAGAACGACTTAGTGATATGTATATATGTATTTAACTGGTGAAATACCCAACCCACTCACTTTTCCTTCAATCAAATTTGACTCTTCTACACCTAAAACAATTTCATCATTACTGCCTATTATGGGGTTTTCATGAACTGGGATATGAAGATGATCATAGAAATCACCAGATGTTTTGCTTCTTTTCAACTAATGAAGCATGCATTATTTTTAACTTGCAACAGAACAGATATTGTCTTTAACAATTTTCTTTTTATATGATAAATGCCAGCAAACATTGACCAAAGTTGTTTTTTAATAAATTTTATAGAAAACAAGAAACATAAATGATGATCATGTGCTGACATAGAACTGCACAAGTATTGCCTACACATTGAACATTATCAATGCATGGGCTGGAAAGGATTAGAAATATAGATGACTCCTTTTTAACCACTATAATGTAGTATAACATGCATGCATATAAGGAGAAAATTTAATTAATTCAGTCATACATATAAATACTCATACATAACACTTTTTTATTGTTAAGGAACTTATTAGATTGTAAAGTGTCAAAAACAAATTGTTCAAAAAATATATATACTTTCTTATCTATTCTACACCTACTTTTGCTTTGTCACAAAATTGAATACTCACACTGTAAAGATCAAAGTCAGCTAGTTTTCACAGAGAGTTACAGAAAGCATATGGTTTTATGTACAACCTAATGAGTCATACATAAAAAAACGAAGTTGTGAAACAATAAAATAAAATAAATATGAGTTACTACATGTCACTAGCAGGTGTATGAATTTTTTAACCAGAAAGAAATTCTGCCAAGTTGATTTTATTACTTTAACAGCAGTAAGATTTTCCAACTACCTCCATAAATGTTCAGTCTTTTAAATGCCTTGCTGGGAAATTTATGATATGACATATAATTGAATGATTATTATATAGATACTGATAACTAAAGACAAAGGATCAGAAAGAACTAAATTAACAATTAATGTAATAGCAATGCTTCTGTATTGTTCAAGTAAAACAGAGAAACTCTCAAATGCTTTTCCAAATTGTTTCAAAGATAGTTGTAAAGTACGTTTTATGAGAATGGAGAGGGGATTGCAAACAAAATTTTCAGTTTAAGGTAATTTTCTTGAACTACAAAAGTGCTGCTTTATATGCCAGTATTTGTTCAGCACCTGTCTGTGTGTTCAAACCGTGCTTTTCAATCAATATTAAGTTTAATGTAAAAATGAACTTTAGAGACAGTGTGTGTGTGTGTGTGTGTGTGTGTGGGTGGGTGGGTGGGTGTGTGTGTGTACTTCAGACAATGATCAAGATGACCTTCATTAGCATAACTTCTTTGCATTGTATATACATAAATATCAGCAAAACCATATTTGCAAATGCACATCAAGATCTACTATATTTTATTTGGGAATACTTTTAAGGACCCACTGGAAATTTTTTATTTTACTGTTGGTAATGAGCTTCAGAGACATACTATGTTGCCTAGTTACTGTAAATTCAGAAATCAGCAGGGGCGGTTCGTCATTAGGGGCCAGAGGGGCCGGGCCCCACCTAAAAATTTCTATTTAAATTTTTTTTTTTTTTGCCCTGATTCTTATTCTCTCTTAACTACATGGTGATAAACATTTCCCTTCAAAACCATTACCTAAGGGAAAAGTTTCCTTCAAAAACGAAAAACTATTCCCTGAGGAAAGAGATCACATTCAGAGTGTGAGGTTTTGGGGCCAGCTCCAACAGGCCCCAGTAACATCACTACGCAAGCGAAGGAGACTATTTCCTCCCAGTCTCATTCAGTATGATGACCTACATACAACACTGCCTTAACGCGTGTGGAAAAAAAGCTGCGAGCTAATTTGATTGGCCAGGAGAGTATCCATTTCCTTAACACCGTGGGTTGACAGAGAAGCTTACCCAGACCAAGCTCAAAGTTCAGTTAGTTGTTTTTTCTGTGTGCGTCTCTCTCGGTGATGCGTTGTTCCTTTGTGTCGTGACTTTTTTGCTTGTCGATTACAATGAATGGAGTGGATATTTTGTTAAAATATCCGTCCTTTGCTTTAAATCTGGAAGAAAAGCTTCACTTAAAAACTCAGTGCTTATCACCACAATAATTTTTAGTTTGAGCTTCACTTAAAAAAACACAGTGCTCATCAGCCCAAGAATTTGAGTCGAAAAGCTTCACTTAAAAAACTCTGTGCTTATCAGCCCAAGAATTTGAGTTTCCAAAAGTATGAAGTTTACAAAGTGCTTTGCAGAACTAATTTCAGTTTTAACTGAGAGGATTTTTTATGTTAAAAATAAATAAATAAATAAATGAGAAAACCTGTAAGTATAATTTGCACATGAGTACATATATGTTTTTAGATTTCACAAGCTCTTAAAAAAAAAAAAAAAAAAAAAAAAGGTTAAACCTTTCAAATAATGCAAATGGTAGTATTGTACTCATTCTATATGGGACAAAATTCATGAAACATTCCCTCCCTGCATATATTTGGAGTTATTTTTTCACTACATTTTTTTTATCCTGTGAATCCTGTGATTATTCCTCAGTTGAGAAATCTGAAGAAACACAAAGCACAACTAACATAAATTAATGCTCATATGTTTTAAGGTAAAAAAATTATTTAAGGAGTTTTAACATTTTTCTGTTAATAATTATGCATTGTATTCTGAGGAAAAATTTTTCGTGTGGAATACAATAGTTGACACATTCCTGCCTGATTTGGGCTTTATTGTGAGTCAAGGGGGTAAACAGAGACATAGTAAAGGAATCTTGGGGGTAGGGTGGGGGTATGAATAGTTGGCCTAATAATGACAGTTTTTTTTTTATTTCATTGTTTGACTTCAGCTACTGGCCCCACCTGTTTCAGTTGCCATGAGCCGCCACTGGAAATCAGTTAATGCAAATCAGGGCTAAAAAAATATTGGACACCAGGGTGACCTAATTATTGCTGTACATTGAAAGAAGAACTGACCACCATTGGACAACTGAAATACTATACTGATACAAAGGGACAGGATAAGACACAGAAGACAACCATGTGAAAGATGGATAGATACAATTCAAAAGCATGCTTGAGTGACTTGGAAGAGACTGGCTTAAGACAAAGTTCTGGGTGAGACTTGGGGAGAACTTCATCCAGCAGTGGATTGATAACAGTTGATGATGATGACAATACATATGCATGTTCAGCCATATTGTGAAAATTTTTAAAACAATATGTACGCCTACGTACAACTATTATTATTTTTTACTTATATGCATACATAGAAAATATCTCTTACAATTGTTTAAAACTTTTTAAGGTGGTCATATGTACAAAAGCATGAAATAACAAGAAACCTACAAGCAAGAATGAAATACAAGAAACCTGCAAGCAAGAATTAATAGGAAATAACAAGAAACCTGTAAGCAAGAATGAATAGGAAAAGATCATGAAGAACAGGTGAAGCAAATAACCTGATATAACAATATATTAAACAGTGCATTATCAATTGCTCCTAATAATAATAGTTGTGCCTACGTACAACTATCATTATTTTTACTTATATGCATACACAGAAAATCTCTCTTACAATTGTTTAAAACTTTTTAAGGTGGTCATATGTACAAAAGCATGAAATAACAAGAAACCTGCAAGCAAGAATGAAATACAAGAAACCTGTAAGCAAGAATGAATAGGAAAAGGTTATGAAGAACAGGTGAAGCAAATAACCAGATATAACAATATATTAAACAGTGCATTATCAATTGCTCCTTGCAAGATATATTAAAAGACCCAATAAGGGCATGTTATATATTATACAATTCTTCCTTTTGGGGTGCTCTACTTTGAATCCAAAGATATAAAAGAACGTGTATAACAGAAGATATGACAGTAAGATGGTTTTACTATTGAACACAAAACACATAATTTAGTATGCTCAGCATGATATTATGAAAGAGTGAACTCAAATGATTAACACATTTTTTAATAAAAATTTACAATATGAAAATTAAATGAAATCTACCTGCATTAGCTTTCAGATCTTCTGGAGTAACCATCACAACAAAGCGTATGGCTCGCTCATTCCTAAACATCTCATAAGACCACCTCCTAATAGATCTCATGCATTTTACAGCAGCTATTCCATTGTTTGCAATCAATACCTAAAGAATGACATAATGATCTAAGATATGATTTCAATTAATAGCAAAATAAAAGCAGCTACACAAGATTTAAAACAATAATTTTCTTAATTTTGGATCAGTGAAGTAACAGGAAATTTTATAAAAACCTAAAACTGTATGATCTCAAATATTCTGGAATTCGTCACATTCCTTGAAAATTTTGTTAATGTTTACTTTACTGTACATGCTTATATCTGCAAACTAAATAACACAAAAGCCACTGAGTTTGATACACTTCATGATCCTTGTATACAGTTCACTTAGGTAAAAGAAGAATAACATTTGATGATCTGCAAACTAACACATCTATATATATCCACAGACTTTTGATATGTAAACCACAGCTCTGGATTTACTGAAAAATAAATCTTTGCAAACAGATGGCAGTGACAACTATATTGCTTTTCTGGCATGCAAGCACCATTCACTGTTAGCCGTGCAGCTATCTGCTCAGAAAACCAAAAACAGCATTATCTTGGAGTGGGAATAGGAAGTGATGCAGTTTGAAAGGTCTAATGGTATTTTAACTAATGTGTATGTGTTTTTATCTCATTAAAGTTTTATCACTAAGTTTTATTGTGTCATCATGCAACTACAGATAAAGTCTAGATTCACCTGGAGTGGGAGCTGAACACCAGTGTGCTGAGTTCAGGCTCAATTTTAGGAGCCTGAGCACCCAAATTTTATATGGGAAAATAGAGCCTGGGCCTAAACGAACCTGAAAACTGTGACAAAGCTATTTAGGGGCAATAATAAAAATTGAAAAAAAAAAAATTCCTTCTTCCAGACTTCCACTCTTTCCTTCCCCTGCAACTGACTGAAGTCTTTCTCAACTGGGGATTATTAAAGGGACCTGCATCTATTTTAACAGTATGGCTGTAGGACTTTTTTTTACTATCAATTTCCTCCTGAAATGTTTCAGGTATCTGGCAAAATTGGGCTGTGCTGTAATCTGCACATGTTGTCTAATAAAATTAACATGGAATTGCCACATAAAGGGAGGAGGCAAAATTTTGACAGTAAGTAAAAATATCTGGTAGTTTGTATTTCTTTTTGGAGCTAACCTCTGAATCTCAAAGAACAGCTTAGTGATAGGTATGAATGCATGTACGGTATCAACAATATGTAGTCCATATCTACAGTTCTTGCAGAAGCTTTTTCTTCTCCACAGAAATCACAAATGCGTGGCTATGGATTAATGCATTTGCTGCTGAAGCCCAGAATAAATAGCCCTCCCCAATCCCCACTCCCCACCAAGACTCAGTTGTAAAAGAATTATTTTTGTCAGCTAGGAAGTGTCGTGAAAATCTCATATGCTAAATCATACAAAAAAATCAGTTTAAAAAAAGAAAGAAAAAGACAAAAATTTAGAGCTCACACCCACCTGAGTAAAAATCATAGTAAATATTATGTAGTTCAAGCCCAGTTTGGGCCTCGGCTTGGCTTTGGAATTTCACATTTGGGCCATCTCAGCACTGATTTTTCCCCCTCTATCTTGCTGAGCTCAAATTACGCGTTTAACACTGCCAAATCAAAGGTATCTGTAGTGTACAAAATTTCCTTCATCTCATGGGATTATTAAACTTAAACTTTCATGAAATTTTAAAAAGCTAACATAAAATCACATGCAGACTCTTTGTGAGCTTTCATGCCTGATTTGATGGCCTTCAATCATTTTCTAAGGTAATATTTTTTCAATAATATCTTATATCCTATAAAGAAAGATATCTGTGAACTTATTGTAAAAATACATGAGGCAAATATGATGTTTCTGAAATACAGCTGAACTCCTCTCCTTTGTTAAATGTATAGTTAATTTTTAAAACGACGTAGCACAGCTAGTACGTTTTCACTATTTGTTTTGCAACATCCGTATTATTTTTAGTTTCAAAGTTTTCAAGAAAATTTTGTTACTGGAACTATATTTTTCATCATATGAACAAGTAAATCTATCATGTAGCAGCCCTTTTTTCTGCTGTAATTTTAATAAAGAAAGAAAATACTTTTTGTTATGATTCCATCCCTCAGTTACAGATAAAGCCATAGAGTTACTATTACAATTTGAAATTAAAATTTCATTCTAGATTAATATCTGACTTCCTTTAAAACATCATGCTCAAAAATTCCAATTACCAAATTATCTTTTGCCTAAAATACTCAGTTGCAATTCATTTATAAACAAAATAATCAGTGCTACTACAGAAACAGTTAAAACATAGATACATCTGTAAATCAAACTTATCTTTGTTTTGTGGCTTCTTAAGATTACTACATTCAATTTAGTTAACTTTTTTTTTTTATTATTATTATGGGATTTATCTAGGTAAAGTCTCAAAATTCTGCAATTTTTCGGAGAGAACTCCTCTCCTTTGTCAGGCAGTCATTTGTTCAATCTCTGTCGCTGTCTTCGGTTACGGTTAACCTTGATGGTTATGGTGATTCTGCAAGCGATTTTTGTGATTCTTTCTTGCAGAAACACTGTAACCAAAGGAAGTGATGGATATTGAACGAATGACTGCCTGCCTGACGAAGGAGAGGAGTTCTCTCTGAAAATTTACAGAATTTTGAGACTTTACCTAGATAAATCCCATAAAAAAAAGTTAACTACATTGAACATACGCATAATTTTCACAAGTTTCATAAATATTTGCATAATAATATTCACACAAACAGGTGCAACAACAAAAATTACATGAAGAATATGAATCATTTATCTGTTTTGTACACATTATGGTGATAAAGCTAAACACTGTGATATCTGAAAATTGCAAGGGCACTGTCAAAGCAATCACATTAAAATTTGATGCACAGAATTTGGACTGGATGCAGGTTGGAATCTAAGCCTTATTTGTAAGCTAAATTTGTACCCTTATATAAAATAGTAAAAGTTAATCCATGAAAATTAAGAGCAAAACCAACTGTTTTAATAAGATCTGTGCAAATACAATTTGATAACATGTGCAGGGGCAGATTGAGAATTTTTCAAAAAAAGGGGACTGGGATTTTACATGCATGTATAAGGTGAGTCAAAAGTTTGTCCCACTTGCAGCTAAAAAAGTTTAATGATGCAAGAAAGCCATACATGCTCACCTCATTCTGCAAAGCACAGGGTGTTTTTTTATGGTACTTTGCCAATATTCCAACAGCCATGATCACATGGCAGTGCCATTCAGCAGGTTTCAAGGACAGAAACTCCCTCATGCCACATCCACCACTGAAGCAAAGTGCTGTCCTTGAAGGAAATGAGAGATGGAGTGAAACATGTCACTGTTTGATGAAGCAGGTCCATACTGTATATACAGAAGGTGGAGTAGATCCTAACCTCTTCCGATTCCTGTAGTTTTTGGCAGACCACTCTGGAGGTCCAACTTTGGGTGTTATCCACGTGCAGCAACACCTGCTTCTTACTGATAAGCACTGGGTAGCATTGGCCCAGAACAACCTGGACCCGCTGCAGTTGTTTGCCAAAAACGTCCTCTTCCACAACATCACTATCTGGCATAAGTTCGTACTGCACAGGACCTTCACAATTCCCCCAAATGCAGAGCATGACTTTCTTCTCAAACTTCCCTGTTTGCATCACTAGCTATGCTTCCTTGCCTGGACTCAGCCACTGGTTCCCATTGGTAAGATAATGTAGGAATACCCACTATTCATTACTTGCAAGCAGACCTGCCAACTTTCAAGAAGGGAAATCCATAAAAAAATTTCATAGAACGTTAAATTGATATATGTCGATTTACTGATGTATCAAACGTATTGATTAAACGTATCGAACATGTCGATTAACTTATTATGTAAATGATTTGCCAATTTTAATCGATTTCATATGCTATAAGAAAGATGTCTCACATTATTTCATGCTTAGACTGACTAAAATGCAATCAATACATAATTATCTTGTCAGTACATTATCATTAGGTTACACATACACAGGGGGGACTTTATTTGCAACTGTGAAATTATTACGATATTGCCGTAAAATTTTTACTTTAACTTACAGTAACTGAGGTTTTGACCTTAAGTTGTTGTAATATGTTAGAATGTGTGTTAAAAACATGATTTTAAGTCTGTGCGGCTGATATCTTTTATATTTCTCTCTCTCTCTCTCTCTCTCTCTCTCATTTCTTTTAGCAATTATTTCCAATCCTAATCTTACAGTATTTCTACGGGGTCTTTCCCACTATTTAAGTAATTAAGTGGCCTTTCCCACTATTTTAGTATTTTCAGTCTGTGCTGCCGATATCTTTTATTTATTTATTTATTTATTTATTTATTTATTTATTTCTCTCTCTCTCTCTCTCTCTCTCTCTCTCACTTCTTTTAGCAGTTATTCCCAATCATAATCTTACAGTATTTCTACGGGGGTTTTCCCACTATTTTAGTATTTTCAGTCTGTGCCACAAATATCTTTTATTTCTCTTTCTCTCTCTCTTCTTTTAGCAGTTATTTCCAATCATAATCTTACAGCAATACTACGGGGTCAAACCTAACCTTCCAGCAAAGGTTTGGAGACGCAAAAGTTGATGAAAATGTGACCAGGAAAATCAAAATGGTGGTCCTTGGAGACATTTATTCCACTATCAAAGTTGCACTCTCTAACTGCACAAAAATCCTGTAAAATATGTCGTCCGTAAAATAACCGTAAAACAAGTAAAATTTCCATAAATTTTATGGGTAAACCGTAAAATCTGGTAGCTATGCTTGCAAGGATATGACGCCAAAACCTAACGGTCATGGATTTGACAACAATCTGCAACAGAAAGTGACACACTGTTTCCCATTTTCTGGGGTATCAATTCATAGGGAACCATTCAATGGCACCTGGATGAGAAACCAAGCAGGTGCAGGTGACAAACAATGATAGATTGGTAAGACCCCCAACTCAGTTGCCAATTCTTGTATACTGGCACCGGGGTTCACTAACACAGCTTTGACCAGGGTATCATTGTTGGTGGTTGCTGGATGTCCTGAACTCAGCTCGTCTTTGAGCTTGTCTCCAGCACTGAAATGCTAGAATCATTTTCATTCAGTGCTGCTGTCCACTGTGTTTATTCACCTTCAACTGCACAAATGTCTCTTGCTGCTGCTTCCACGTTCAACCCCTTTTCCAGTAACAGCATGGGAGCATCCAAACAGCACATTTATCGATCTCCTCCTTGTGCTCACCTAAAAGTGCAATGTGGCTCTATACCAGATGAACATCAGCCTCGTGTGTTCCACATCATCAGGGTACCCAGTCTACGCCGGTGCAGGTTTCTCACAGGAATGGAGGCCCAACATTATGTGCAGCTCAAATGGGATGAACTTTTGATTCACCCTGGCATATATATATATTTTTTAAACAAAATGGCAACCCTTTTTAAAAATCTTGAAAACCTAATAATATATAATTATTTCCAGAATGTTTAAAAGATGGACCCCAGATTTTTGAACTTTCATACTTTTTTTTTAAGCAAAGAACAAAAATGTATACACATATCCATAATACATACTAGTTGCATTGCAATGGTAATTTTAGCTTATTTTAGCTTATTAAAGCCAAGCAATACTGGGTTTTCTAACTTCCTCTTTGTATGACTATATAATAATGTAGGGCAAATTGCTCCACATGCATTACAGGGCTGGTTTTATGCTCATAATGAAATATTTCTTTTCAGTTATTTTCAGAATATGTTCTGTTATTTGAAAGTTTTCATATGGGAACAAACTTCAACTTCTGAATGAATGTTGTAGTACACGTTACATTTATCAGGTTCAAACCTATAATGGGATTTAGGGTATCTATAACTTCCTAATTAAATGACATTTTCTATGTGACAAATAAAATTTCTTATGGATGCAGGTGAATGTAAAAATCCACTTTCCTAAACTTTTATTTAGAAGAGAGTAAACAAATTTTTATTCCTTAACTCAAGAAGAAAAATTAGAACCAATAACAAGATTTTCAGAGTGAAATATGCACAAATTTAAAATTTTTATGCTTGTGCAGGGTGTCTACTGATTTTGAATGAACCAAATTCATTACTTTTTCATGACCTTTTCATGACATCTTCAGTTAAATTCATGACTTCTCAACAAATGCGTGGCACAATGACAACCATTCTAGACTCATAATCTAGTACCCTTGGCTTGAGATCCCAGGTTATTTTTTATTTTTACAAACACTGAAATTAATTCCATGCGACAATAGTTTAAGCAAAACTGATGTGTCTATAATATTGCTGCTAAAATGGCTATACAGGGGGGGGGGTGCTTTTTAATGAACCCCTACCCGAAAGCTAGTTGAGATGAAAGCTGAATGTAATTCTTATGTCACTAAAATTGCTTAACATGAATAATGTAATTATGTATGGCTTGCACTATGCTATTCACCAAATTCTATGTGTTTAAAGAAAAACATTTAACTCTCATCTAGGATGGGGCATGGCTATTTTCAGAAATATTTATCATTACATCTATTAATACACAATTTTTTTTAACATGGTAATGCTGTAAAAACTTACAAGTTTTTATTAAGGCAATATAAAAACTATGAATGTACAAAATTTATGGCGACTGAAATTTCACAGTGAAAGACTCAGTGTTTAAGTATCTTAGCTAAACCCTTTTTGATGAAGCATTTTTGACAGCTAATATTGATTTTGTGATGTCCACATTCAGTTCTTTCTCACAATTAGCTAAACCACCTAATGATTGTATTTGCACTATAAACATTTCTTTCTGCAACAACTGCATCTTCTTCTAAGTTTTCAATTAAAAGTTCTTTGTTAAAGAAAAGCCTCTTTTAACACAGCATTGCCATGAAACATGCATAGCAGCTTCTATAAGAACTTGATAAAGTCATGGTTTGCACTTTGTAGTAAATTCATCAGGAAGTGATCAAGTTTGTCCTCCTTAGGATTGAACTGTTTCAGTTGTTTTTTAGGAGATTCACAAAATTGTAAATATTCCCTCTTCACAACATCAGCTTTTGATGAAGACATATGTTTGTTACATATATGTCATGTGGCATCGACTACATGCCAGTTTATAAGGGTGCCGGTTCGTGTTTTCTTCTAGGTGCACAAACTTGTCTTCATTCAGGTGCTGATACAAAAAAAAAAAAAAAAAAAAAAAAAATCATGACCACCCACTCAATTTCATTACTTTATTACTTCATGACCACCTGCTCAATTTCATGACTTTCATGACCAGTAGACACCCTGCTGTGGTCATATTTTACATGAGTGTGCACATAAAAATAACAACTGAAATCATACTTCTTTGAATAAAGCTCATGTTGAGAATTGGCTTCCTAGTTTCTTAATTCAACTACTAATAAAAAACTACAACTACAAGGACAATTGCTAAGGACGGATGACAATAGCAACGATAGCAACCATAAATTGGTTGCTATTATGTGAACGTGCTGGTATGGCCAGCACTTTCTCCAGATCTGAATCCCATTGAAAATGTGTGGGATGCTTTGGGGAGGAGTCTTGCTGGTCGCCAATGCCCTCCAATAAACAAGGACACCCTCATCCGTGCACTGACAGAGGAATGGGATAAATTACCCCAACAGCTGCTTGATAATGTTGTGCAAAGCATGACACGACGTGTGGAATCTTGCATCACCCTCCATGGTGGCCATATCCCGTACTGACATCTTACACCGGAATGCCTGCGGACGGTAATTGCATTTTTTTCACGTTTACGTATTCTGCACAAAATGGCCTGTTTGTCCCTTGAACACGTTCCAAAGCCTTCTGGATTTCAGAGCACAATAAATTGTCTTTTTTGTAATGTCCTGGCATTCTGACATTATTTATTTCACTTGGCATCCAACCACACTTACTTTTTTATGTGCTATATAGCCGTTTATGATCCGTCCTTAGCAATTGTCCAGCAGTGTATTATGGGAATTCTTTCTAGGATTTTTTTTTTTTAATTTTAATTGCAAATTTTTGGAGAAAACTCTTCTTCTTCAGGCTGTCTTTTGTTGTCACTTATTCCCATCACTATTGCGGGTACGGTTAACCTTGATGGTTACGGTTAGTGATGGGAATAAGTGACAACAAAAGACAGCCTGAAGAAGAAGAGTTTTCTCCAAAAATTTGCAATTAAAATACAAAATTTCCTAGTAAGAATTCCCATAATAGTAGTTTTTGATTAGTAATTGAAATCATACATTGAAAATCTGGATCAAAACTTTGATCTTTATTTTTTCTTACCTATGCAGTGACAATATTTTTTGACTTAAAATACCTAGTTGTAAATGCATTTATGGCACCTCTATTCATAGTGATTGTGGAATAACTTTTTTACGGGTCTTAGAGGTTATTTTTCATGAAAGTTGGTTGTCAAATTTTTGAACTAAAGCCTAGTTCGTCATCAGGACTATGTCACTGGAGTAGTTGCTGCCACTCAATTGGAAGAGTCCATCTGCAATTATCGTTAATTGCGAAGAAGTACCACAATTAACGATAATTGTGGATGGACTCTTCCAATTGAGTGGTAGCAACTACTCCAGTGACATAGTCCTGATGACGAACTAGGCTTTAGTTCAAAAATTTGACAACCAACTTTCATGAAAAATAACCTCTATAAGACCCGTAAAAAGTTATTCCACAATTAAAATACCTGTTTAAACCCCACAAATAAAATAATATAAGAATGATAGGAGGACTATGAGCCCCATTTGCTCTTTCTCTCTGTATACACACACATGGGCATAAGCAACTAATATCATATTGGGCATGTCGAAAGTACAAATTCACATATAGCAATATATAAAATTTTACCAGCTAAAACTGCTCCTTTACAAGACTAAGTCATATTCTCATTTCCATAGAACTTTTAACTATAAGAAAAATACTGGTTGGCAGTTCTTGCTGATATTCTCACATTTATGCAATTTTTGCCTTAAATTACTTTATTTTGTTAGCCTTCTTTTAACATATGCCTTCAGTATTCACACTTTTTTTTTTTTTTTTTTATGTCACAGGCTTCTTGGGCAGCTACATTTTTGCAGACTTTTTCTCAACCCAAAGTTTAGGTACGGAAATATAATTACTGCAGTAAACTTCCCCTTGGAAAAACAAAGGCCCTAAATAAAAAAATAAAACTTAGAACAATGCAAATTGTTTAAAAACCATGCCAGTATTTTTGTCAGTTCATCCTTAAAATATTTAAAGAAAGAAACTGAAGAAATAAATACATTTTTCTTCATTGCCAGTATGTCTTCCCTTCACTTGTGAAATTGTATGAAAATGTACAACAATCTCATGCTACTTCTCTTTTTTAAATTGTCATTTAAGAAAAATTATATTTTCTCTTAGCTTTAGTAGAAAAGCAGCTCATATGGTAATAACTGACAGGATGTCTTTGAATGCTAATACTTTAGATCCAACTTCAATAGAGAATAAGTTCGAATTTTTAAAGGAAAAGAAAAAACCTTCTTTTGTCTCACCTTATTAATAACATAGTTTCCTCCAAACCTTCTGACAAATTCTTCAGGCGTAGCAACAGTAACATCCTTAGCCTCCAAGCGAACATTATCTTTTTCATATTGTAGAAGATGAGCACCTGACATGGACTGCCTGAAATGTATATGCAAATATATATATATACATACATGTAGAAAGACAGACAACTCTGATTGCCACAAGTGGAAATATTTCATTGACCAAGGTAAATAAGAACAGTACATTAAAAATGCTATTATTATTTCCTGTTGAATGCATGAATATATTCCTTGTTTAATACTTTTTTGAGACAATTTTCAAAAATGGTTGCCACATTTCAAGACATGAGACTATAACCAGCAAAATGTGGCATGCATAAGGGTGTTGTTGTAAGGTGTACAACTGGATAATAACAATATCAATTCAGTATTGCTTTTGAGAAGTCAAGATTTTCAGATTTCTCTCATACCACTTTTCTTTCTGATAACATAGCATTGCTGACATGACAAAATCAGATGATATGATGCATTAAGAAAACTACCCCACACAACAAATAAAATTCTTTTAAGGAATACAACAAGTTTCAATTGGATTGGATACTTGATTTTTTTTTACTTCAAAAATGTATGTCCATTAAAAAAAATATGGATATCCTGTAAAATTGGATTCATGGGTAGACAAATCAGGCTGATTTGCAATCAACTGACTTTTAAAGGAAAAACAAGAAAAAAATATCAGCTATAAGTAAAATGAAGTGAACATAAAACCAACAGTGAAGAAAAAATCCCCTTTCATTTTCGCAAGGGCATTAACACAGCGAATATTCAGTTGTTCAGAGCAACTCAACCTCCCAGATCCCAGGTATGTTGAGTTGCTCTGAACCACTACATATTCACTGTGCATCATTGGATGGGCATGTTAAGCCATTGGAGCAACCCCTTCCCTTCCTCTCTCATGTTACAAATAAGGTTATCTGTACCTTTCCCCAAACCTTGTTCTCCTTATGTGGAAGTCCTCATTATGTCATTGTAGCCTGGCACAGCTAGCAATGTCATCAGCTCGCACTTTCAATCTGGCACACCTGTACTTCTCTGACCTGTCTACCCTCTGTCCTATCTGAGCCTCAAGGTTCAATCTAATATAACTTTGTTTCTCATACTTAGCAGAAAACTCCCATGGAATATAGGTAATTGTGTGTAAACCCTATGAGAAATTGCTCGGTGCTGTCCCCATAGTTGCATTAATTGCAAAGTTAATCATTTTTGCATTTTTTTTTTAAAGAATATTATTCCTTTTAGTACTACACTGGCATGGTACTGTTTCTAGTAACGAATTAATGCTGAAAACCCTCCAGAAATTTGGAGATCTGTGAAACTTAAAATCAGACAGATGTTTCCTAGACAACAGGACTACCAATCTCAAATACTGTCTGATAACTTCATCATTCTGTGTGGAGGAGTAATTAACATACTTTAATATAAATTAGAAGAGATAGGAATATTATTTTTTCTGAATGATTTTTAAAACTGATTACAGTTACTAGTGGCATACTATGCAACACAAAATGTATGTGATTTCCTCATTTTCATCCTTATAACTTTAGAAAATTATCTGTAGTAGCAAGAAGACAAAGTAGGCATAGGATAAGGTTGACTAAAGGTGTGCAGTGAGCCATTAGGGGCAGAAAAAGAAATATATCAGTATAAAATTTTACAATGGACAGAAAGAGCTGGGAAAATTCCATTGGAAACTTTTTTTTTCTTCTTTCCTTCATGTTTTTTTTAATGTCTTCCAAAAATATGCATAGACACCAATTGGTATACAGGAATGACAGTGATTAAAATTACATATTACTGAATATTAATATGCTTCAATATTATATGTTGCTAGGCTGTACCAATGGTTGTCCTCTCTCTCTCTCTCTCTCTCTCTCTCTCTCTTTGTATAAGAAAAAAATTTAAAATGCTGTTATTTAATAGATTTAAATTTCTGTTTATCTTCAGAGTTAACCCACACTAAATGCTTGTTTTGACTTCCAAACCATTTGGTAGCTTCAAACCAGTACAACCTTATCTGTTAAAATGAACTTGGAAGAATCAAGATTAGTGCCTATACAAGAATCAGAACATATGACAACAGATAACATATTTTTTACATGTTCTAAAAGATACTCTGGAAAATAAAATGAAAGTATATATAAATGGCTTCAATGCTTCTTATTTGCACATTTACAAATGATGAAGTTTTTACCACACGGACAAAATTATTTTCTAGAAATTTAATACATGCAGTGTCAAAATCTGTTAGTACTGCAATTAAAAAAATAATCATTTAAAAATTATTTTAACACTTTACAAAATAAGCGATTTTTTTTTTTCAATTTGTCATTTGCCCTAAAAAATGCTCCAACAGCACTGGTAAGAAAAGCTCCTTACAAAGATTGCTGGGTTTTTAAAAGATGCATTCTCTACACATCAAAGCCACTTACCGCCGCACACAGCGACGAACCGGTTTCGATGTCTTGGTATCTGTTTTCTCCATTCTCCTTTTCTCACTTAGCGCGGGCGGCGCATGAATGAAGCTCCAGAGGGAACGCAAATGACGATGGGACTCGCAGACACAGATCGACAAGATTAGGCTTAACCAAATCACTACGTCCTTCGGAGATCGAAGTGCAGCAAATTTTATGCACAACACAAAATGCTAAAGTCCCAATAGATAAAACCACTTTAGCGTATCACTTGCCTCAGTCAGCGGGGAAACAACACAGACATTTCAGTGCTCTAACCAGAGAATAAGAGAAGCTCGAACGTCAACAGATTTCAACAGGAGGTGAACTACGACCGCGGCGCTTCGTCATAGAACGCAGTTGCGGAACCCTGCACGCACGCCAGGGGCCTTTAAGTGGGTGGGGCTGTTTAGAAAGTTGGCACACAGCGGCAGTCTTTTTTTTTTTTTTTGAGAGAGGGACAATATAATATATACATGCATCTCTTTTTCACGCATCAATTTTGTGAGGGATAATAAGAAGCTGAGAGAGAAAATAAAAAAATGAAACTCCGATTCACATCCTCAAGTTGGTTATCCGAGAAATTCTGTTAAGCTGTTTAAATATTCACATGCACGTAAAAAGCCTATTCATTACTTTGCGCACTATAAGATAGGCATACATCGGCACCCCTTATCATTTCGTTATTTTAAAACTATTTCTTTAAAAAGACGAAAATTCCCTAATATATAAGAAAAAAGGAACTATTTATAACCCAAGGTAATTTTCATTGATCATTTATATTTTCTGTTGCCACATTTTATTACAAATCATAATTTCATTGTAGCAATATACAAATACTGTAGCGAAGAGGGGAAAGGCCATACGGTCTGGCATGGCCCTCCTCTTCCTAATCAAAGAAAAAGAACTCAATAAAAAGACAAGCCAGCACACACATGGCAGTTGATATAAAAAAAAAATAATAATAATGAACACAATATAAACATACATATCAGTTTATTCTAGACCTCAATAGCCTTTTTTATAGTTGATTGAACACCAGATAAATTTTATCCCCCTCAATAAGGTGTCAGTCATAGTGACTGACACCTTATCAGTTTTACTCTCCTCGATTAATCTTGATAACTGTGTCTTATATCTTTACTCTCTCTTTTGCTCATTGCGTCTCGTACCATCTCTAATGTCACCATCCAACTTACCATTAATTGCCTATTATATTCAATTATTTCATAAGATATGCTTTTAATTTAATAAAAAAAAAAAAACATACCGTCTAAGTTCAAAGTTTTAATTGTCTAAACACACACGGGGATGTTTGTCCTTTCTTTCAGCATTCGTCCTTTGAGATCGATGGTAAACAGCTTGGATTCTGCTGAAGAATTTCTAAATCGTGTAATTGCATTTTGACATTTTCTATCGCACACAATTAGCAAACAGATGACACCGAATTCTCGATTGTAATGAGCACGTAACGTGAATCCTTTCCGACGCGAATAAAATGTATCAAAAGTTATTTAAAGTCATGGTACCGGTTAGAATAAAAAAATCAACCCGATTTCTACAATTGATAAAACACCCAGAAATAGAAACAGCTACTTACTGCCACCAGCGGTTAAAAAGTATATTATGAAAATTAACAAATGGCGCACAAAAAGTTTCTCATGGCAGAACGAACAATCAGAGACAAAGAGATTTTAAAATCGAACAGTTAACAGAAGAAATATAGAAGGAAACATGATATAAATCTACGCCTTCTAGCGAAAGAATTATGCATTACAAAAAGTTGAAAATAGGCGACAAGTACATATTCCGCATGGCAAAAGCTATGCTACGAAAAAAGAACTCTTCAAATGTCTCCCGGAAGCACAGATAGCGAGAAAAAGGTTTTGACCTCTACGCCCCCTGGTGGCCAAGCCATTATTTACCAAATATTGGAAATTACGCATATGCAAAACATTTTCTATCAGGAGCTGTATCCGACGCAGGAGGAATTTTTTTAATCGGACTTTTAGAAGCAGATATCTCGGGGGGAAACGCAATTCACCATTATGCTCCCAAGTGGAAAATCTAAACATTAATTGAAAAACAGACTGTACCTAAAACAGTCTCCGATGTAAATGGCATGAAAAGGAAAAAAAAATTTTCAAACTGATTTTTAGAAGCAAATACATGGAATAAAACGTATTTTGAACTCGATATCATCTGCATTTACCGTACGGGCAAAGTTGTGCATAGGAAAAAAAACCGGAGTGCAAGTATCATCATTCTCACATTTTAAGCTTCCCAGTGCAAAAAGATTTTTTCAAATCGGACTAATAGTTGCAGAGATATGGTGTACATAGACGTACGGACGAAGTGAAAACATACGAACAATCCTTTTTCTTTTTTTTTTACAAAGGACGTGCTAACAGTTCTCCGAAGGTACGAATCACAATAAGGTATGTAATGGTTTTCAGTAGAACTCGCTTATAACCAGCCCGTATTTCGCAAGATGCCGGATTTAACGAGCAAGGCAGGAATTGTTTGGTATAATGTTAATTCAAAGGTAATTTGATCGTTTTAAAAGAACACAATTTAATTAAATACCCGGATTTAACGAAAGTGATTAAATCTAAGATGACCACTTTTAAACAGGCGAAGAAGCAAAATTTTATGAAATTCCATACTCAAAGATACGAAGAAAATCAGATGCGACTTATCCTGGAATGGAGGAATAGAAATAATGACATACAGGACGAAACTTCACCAGCGCAGCGGAATCTTGGTGCGCTAGTGGGAAAATGATGATAGGAAAGCAATGGGGAGGGAGTACCTCAAAAATACTCAAACAATGAGTTATGCAAGAGGAACTCTCAGCAACCCACTTCAAAGGGCTTCGTGTTCTAAAAAGCCGAAACAGCGAGAAAAATTCCCACCCACCACCGCGTGGAAAGATGTTAAATAATTTGACACACAGTTAAAAATTAAACGCTTAGTTCTGAACACAGCAAACAGTTGAAAGTGACCACGACATAAGGATTCATCTCCTGAAGTGGATCTTCAATGTCTTGCACAAAATGCATGAACCCTCGTGTTTTCGTTAATTTAAGGAATGCAGGTTTATACCAGTGTGGCATTTTTTTCTTTTCCCTCGGTAGTAGCTTTAGTACGTTTGTAAAATTTTGCCGAATTCTGTTTTTTACGTATAATGCTAAGCAGCGTTTTCATTTTTCTCAAAACAGTAAATTTTCAGCATCTGCGTGCAGCTATTTCGCAAATTTACCTGTTTTGAGCATCTGCCGCTCTAATGTTGAGAACAAACACCCAAACTGCAAAGATAAATCCAACTCTGCGTATGCGCAAAACTACATTTCGGTTCTGAAAACCTTTTAATACATATAAACACCCGTCGATCTTAGTAATCAAACAATTCACCCAGTTATTAAAGTAAACCGGAAACACCTTAACGTTACCACTCATATTGGCTTTAAAAATTCCATAAGTTTTCCCGGTTTTCCAGAAGATAATTTCGCGGGGAATTTCAGGTTAAATTTAGATATTATATATAACTCCATGTTTATAAGCAATGCCACGTCTATAATGAAATAAATTCAACGCAAGAAGAAAACAGCTATCATTCTTGATCTCAAAGACTTCTGACAATTATATATACACTGCTGGCCACTCAAAATGCAACACCAAGAAGGACACGAGATAGCAAAGCCATATTTACTCGACACATAACAGATACAAAGATCAAACGATTGAGCTTACAGTCCATGTGCGACTTGCGGAACACGCAGACATCAATAGTTCGTGTGGCCCCCATGGCTGGCAATAACCGCCGCTACACGCCGCGGCATCGAACGAAAGAGGCTTTGGATGTGGGCTTGGGGTATGTCGGTCCAGGATGCTTCCACAAGTTGTCACAGTTCATCAGGCGTAGCCGCGGGTGGTGCTTGCCGGGTCACTCGGTTGCAGATCAGCGACCAGACGTGTTCGATGGGCGACATATCAGGAGAACAGACGGGCCACGGCAGCAGTGACACCTGGTGGGCCGTGAAGAATTGTTACACGATGCGTGCTGCGTGCGGTCGCGCATTGTCCTGTTGAAACGTGGCCGCTGGCAGGCCCTGCAGGTAAGGGAGGACTACAGGCTCCAAAACGTCGGAGATGTAGCGGTGGCTGTTGAGTGTACCGGCAATGCGTACCAGAGGGGATAGGGTGTCATAACCAATTGCGCCCCAAACCATAACGCCAGGCGACGAACCGGTATGGCGATGCATAATGCAAGCGTCATACAGTCTCTCGCCGCGGTGCCGCCACACGTGGATCCGACCATCGTGGTGTTGCAGGCAGAAGCGGGATTCACCGGAGAAGACAATGTCTTGCCATTCCGTAGTTCAGGTGCGGCGTTCAACGGCTCACTGCAGCCGCACTCGCCGGTGGTGTAACGTGAATGGTAATCGGAGCAATGGGCGTCGTGCGACAAGTCTCCGCTCCTGCAGACGACGTCGAACGGAACGTGCTGACACACGTTGTTGCGCAACACACCCTAATTCCTGCGGTAACGTTCGTGATGTGACGGTGCGAGCAGTCAATGCCCGCCGCACAACATGCCGGTCCTCTCGTTCGGTGGTGTGCCGCGGCAATCGCTCACGTCGGTCCCTCCTGCACCCACCGAATCCATACTTGCCTCACTGTGGCTAGATGTCGTCCCACACGGGCGCCGATGTCTCGGCACGAAAAACCGCTGTCGCGATAAGCCACTATTCGTCCTCTGTCGAACTCCGAAACGTGCTGGAATGACTGCCGTATTCTGCGACGAGGCATCAGAAAGCTTCCCACGCACAGGTCCGGCAGCACAACACACTTCCACTATACTTACACCCCGCCTTCTGTGTACCCTTATAATAGTGCTTCTCGGTGGCGTGCCGGGCGCACATGATTTGCATATGCCCTGCAATGCTAATCGTTTGCATGTCCTCTCGCGGGCGACGCATGCTGCGAATTTCAGGCCAATCGGATGCTTCCTTCTTGGTGTTGCATTTTGGGTGGCCAGCAGTATATATACAAACCGAGAACCGGCTTTCGGTTAATAAAGTGTTCGGAGTCAGAATGGGAAAAGCTATACCGATTTATCGGAGTTTGATAAAGGACAAATTGTGATGCAACGGCGCCTCGAAACTACGATCTAGGAAACAGCGCGGCTTGTGGGTTGTTCAAGTTCCGCTGTAGTATAAGTACGAATCAAAAGTGGTGTACAGATGGCCAAACGACGAACCGTCGTCCAGCCGTGCGTTGTCCGCAGCTCAATGATGCCAGAGGGGAGCAAAGACTGTTGTGCATTGTTAACAGCGACCGTAGGACCACAGTGCGAAAAATCACCCGCAGTTACAACAATGGTGATCAAAGCAATGTGTCATAGCACACATTTCATCGCAGCCTTCTGCGCATGGGCCTGCGTAGCCGAAGACCCAGCAGGGTCCCCATGCTCACTGCACGTCATCGCCAACAACGCATGAAATGGGTTCAAGATCAATCAAGATTCCTGGTGCATCACGTAGACGGCCGAACGCGGATACGCCGATTACCAACCGAGGCCATGGCAGTTGGATGCACTGTTGGGCGGAAACAGGCCGACGGCGGCGGTGTTATGTTGTGGGCGATGTTTTCTTGGGACACTTTAGACTACCCCATTATCCCAATAGCACAATCCCTGACATCTGTCAGGTATCTGAACATCGTTGCGGACCAAGTTCACCTATTCATGGCAACTGTGCTCCCTACTAGTGATGGCCATTACTGACAGGATAATGCGTCATGCCACACTGCCAGAATCGTCAAGGAGAGATTCGAGGAACATCGTGGTGACTTTCTGTTAATGCTCTGGCCTCCAAATTTACCTGACATGAAGCCAATCGAACATTTGTGGTTCGACTTGGAAAAGCGGGTTTGCGCTAAATCACCTCCACCCTGAAATGTACGGAAACTGGAAGACCTGCTGTTGACATTATGGTCCACAAACCGAGAACCGGCTTTCGGTTCTCGGTTTGTGGCAATAGGATATCTATTGCCACCTCATCGAATCGATGCCCCGCCGAATGGCCGCTGTTCTGCGGGCTATAGGGGGTCCCTACAGGTTATTAGGCTGGTGGTCATAATGCAATGGCTCATCGATGTATGTCATGGAATATTACCGCTTGCACTTGGAACATATAAACTATAAAGGAGCATCTCCATTTATTTGCTGTTTAACCCGTTTCAGAAACTTTGCTTTTACACTTTTTCTCATTAAATATTGCAATTAAATTCCCTTCCAGTCCATGGGTCAGCATTTTCGTTTTATCGAGTCACAAAACATTTACGAATCATACACGAGACCGACGAATGAAATAAAAAAAAAAAAGTTGAAGGTTTTAACTGGGTGAAAAATCAAAATGCGCTGCAATAATGCGGACTGCTTTCCGTTTGTCTTTTGTTGACTCTGCAGCTGCATTGCATCCATTGCTTTACTTTTCTTTCTGCTGACATCTTTCTGGTCCCGTTTCTTCATTGCCGCTTTTCTTTCCCTTCCTTTTTTTTTTTTTTTTTTTTTAATGCCCTTTGCTGATAATAATTTGCTAAAGAACTTGCTTCAAAACATCATGCTGAAACAACTTTTAGCTCGAGGACCATGGTGCATGATATCAAAGCTATAACCATGTCAGATGAAGTGTAACTTTGAGAATGTGAATACTTTTGAATAACATGCATCAGTTCTTAAAAAATTTCCAACTTCGTCACTTCAGTTTTCGGACCCCCCCGAACACCGGGGTGGCGCAGTGATCATTTCAGCTATGTTTGTTGGGCAATTTCATCTTCCTTGCATCCAACGATCCAGTTCGTCCCAGAGATTCTCTATAGGGTTGAGATCAGGATTCCGTGCTACCCTGTTTAACTTTTCGAAGCCTATGTCCTCAAACCAATCTGTAACAACGCGAGCAGTATATGCCATTATGCGTTGGCCTGCAATCGTAGAGGCCTTCCCAAGGGCGGATCCTGAACAATAGAACGGAGGGGAGGGGGTACTATATGATCCATAAAGAAAAGAGGTAAGCTAAATTTAATGAATATGTGTGTGTGTGTGTGCGCGTGTGTGTGCAACGGTAAAGAAACAATTAAAAATGAACTTTCAGAAGACACAAAGACAAAATTGATGTGCAATGCTTTTACATTAAACGAAGATTTTACGATTAATGGGAAAAATCTGGAGAAAACGAATACCTGCATTCACTTTGGGCAACAGATATCAAGCGAGGGTCACATCAATGAAGAAATCAATCGGCGTATAAAACTTCGTTGGAGAGTTTTTGAAAGAAACAGTGTCATTTTCAAGAGCAATATACATACCATTAGGTAGTAAAAGAAAAGTGTTTAATCAATGCAGCCTTCCGGTTCTTACGTACGGAGCAGAGACATGGACCTTAACTTAAAAAGACATACAAAGACTGCAGACAACAGATAAAAGCGTGGAAAGATGCATGCTCAGTGTAACCAGGAAAGATAAGAAGAAAAAGACGTGGATCAGGAAAATGACGAGAGTGGAAGACACCCTGATCAAAGTAAAATCCCTGAAGTGTCAATGGGCTGGACATATTGCTACAAGAACAGACTATCGATGGACAACTCAAATATTATACTAGATAGCAAAGAACAGAAAAAGCCCCAGAAGACCACGTGGGAGATGGGTGAATGAAATATCTAAACAAGCCGGGGTGACAGAGGAAACTGGCTCAAGACAGACCGTTGTGGAAGAAACTTGGGGAGACTTTCATCCAGCAGTGGATTTATAATGGGATTGACAATGATGATCAGCGTGTGTGTGTTTGTGTGTGTGACTTCGCAAAACCGGTTACTCCTCACGACCATTTCAATTGCTTTTCTATTTATAGAACGCAATTATGTTCGGTTTCTTTTTAATATTATATTCATAAAAAACTTGTTTCAGTTTATTTTTATCAGGAAAAACCAAATATTTATCTGCATAATTTTGCAAAAAAGAATTCAGGTCAGCTTATTTTTTATAACAGGAGGGGAGGGGGGGGTCGCCCCAATAGCCCATGCCGGATCCGCCACACCATTGGTAGTGCATAATTGTCCAGGACGTCTAGCTAGAGCTCAACATTTATGGTTTTGTCCAAAACGACTAACAGGCACGAACCGAACCACGAATATCAGTTCTATACCAGCAAACTGCCTTCACTAACCTTTTTTTTTTTTTTTATCGAGGTCAGAGTTTGAAAGGTATCTTTCTCCCGGCATCGGCCACACCCAGGAACGACCAACACACTGATATACCGTGTACTGTGACGCATCAGTACAAAGCGCAGTGTTTCACTGGTCTAAAAGTCAAAGTTCGAGATTCCTTACACCATGCTAATCGGCGTGTGGCATTAGTCGAAGTATTATAATTAACCACTTGTGGATGGCTGCTGATCGTACAAACCCATGTTGTGCAGCGTCCTGCGCCTTGCATTGATGCTACCATCAGACCCAAAAATCTCACATAAGCTATGCGTTATTTTAGAAAACGCTGATTTGCGTTCTTTTCGGACAATCCTGCGCAGAACTCCCAGTGTTGCGTATTCTTAGCTTCGGAAGTTTACCACACTCTAAAACATTTTCTGAAATTCACGATCGACTTTCCGTCATTTCTTTCGTGAATTAACGAAACAAATTTCTGATACAAGCTTTTCCGTGAAATGACGGAAAGAAACCTGAATTTCGTGGATTTTTTTCGTACCACGGAAAAATTCTGAATTTTCAGAAACTTTTCCGCACGAGTTTCTTTCTTATATTGACGATAAATTACCGTTCTAGAGATGTGTTAATGGAAAATTCTGAATTTTCAGAAACCTTCCCACAATTCCTCTCGTACATTAACGGAAAAACTCTGTTCTCACTTTTTTCCGTATAAGTATAACGATAAACGAACGATTGGTGAGAATACTTGAGGTTTGATTAACTTTTAAATTTCAGCTGTCTGTCGAATTCTGAAATTCCGTAGCGAGATCGGATATTGTGGATAGCATATAGCATGAATTTTGTTTATTGTGGCACAGGATATTTCTTCTCCTCTCCCCTATTTCGTGCACTAGCTGTATATATTGTGTTACTGTAAGAAACTGGGTACTTGACTTGTACAGATGGTTATACGAAGTCTATGTATCAGTCTCTGGACAACTTAAGACAAAAGCTATTACAGCTATCAAGAGTAAATTTTATATTTAGGAGGAGTTGTCTTTTTTTTTCTTTTTTTTTTTATTGTGAAATAATACAATGAAAAAGTAATTTCACCTTTTTAAAAGATATCTGAAAGCCATTGTCAGTTTAAAAAATAAAGCATTTTGTTGCTTCGAAAAAACAGGATAAAAATGCCTAATTTGTGAAAAGTCCTCCTGCAGAAAAAAAAAAAAAAAGATTACAAACCTATTCAGAAAAAAATAAGCTCCAACAGATGAATAAAAAATGACTGAA
The DNA here is from genome assembly GCA_039090855.1 of Macrothele yani. NCBI lineage: Eukaryota > Metazoa > Arthropoda > Arachnida > Araneae > Macrothelidae > Macrothele > Macrothele yani. The sequence goes on from CM077011.1 coordinate 157,701,817, forward strand.
TCACTCGTATTAATGACAAAAAAATCATTGTCGCGCAATTTGTTTTACGATGTACTAGTACGTGGTTCGAATTTCCGAGTGGCTCTGTGGTTAAGGCATGCGTTACTTGTTCAACCAGCCCAAGCGGCGAGGGTTCAATCCTGACTGGAGCGAAGGCTTACTCACCTTTTTAAAAGATAACTAAAAAGCCATTCTCGAGTTCCTTCCACAACGGTCTGACTTGGGCTAGTCTCCTCCATGTCACTCCCGCATGCTTTCGCATTTCATCCACTCATCTCCCACGCGGTCTTTTCTTTTGGGGGGGGTCTTTTCCTGTCCCTCGGAATCCAGTCTAAAATTTCGGTTGTCCATCAGAGGTCCGTTCTTCTGGCAACATGTCCAGCCTATTGCCATTTCAGGGATTTTACTCTGATCATGATGTATTCCACTCTCGTCATTTTCCTTATCCACGAGTTCCTCTCCTGATCTTTCTTTGTTATACTTTCTTTGCATCTTTCAGTTGTCTGCAGTCTTGATTCTCAGCACCTTCTGCCTTCATGTCGCAGTAGCCGCTGCCTTGGCCAGGTACATTCCAGCTGCCGGAGACTGAGGACCAACTTTTAAGTTGTGGAACAATTTTGGGGGGGGGAGGGGGTGGCCATAACTCACCACGCTGGCCAAGCGGGTTGGTGAGTGTGCGATAGCATTTCATCTAATCCCGGTGGTATAGTGAACAGGATGCACCGCGAGAAGACGAGGACATTGTTGACATTTTACCGGAAACAGGGTGCACCGCGCAAAGGCGGTTTTTTTTATTGGAAGTTTAACAACCACCGTGAGCAACTCGATGGGCTATAAGCAGTCGCCCGTCCCTAATTTAGGGTCACTGGTTCCAGGGAAGGGAGAGAGCCAGTGCCGTAAGACAAACATAACATCCATGCCTAAACGGGATTCGAACCCGGACCCCTTACGGACGAATAATCAGAGGCCAGCGCCTTAGACCACTGCGCCACCGGGGCGGCAAAGGCGGGTTGACATTTGTCAAGGAGAGGCTAATATATACACTGTAAAAAATAAGTGGTGTGAATTCGCTGAAAAGTTCTAAAAATAAAGTGCAGCAAAGTTGCCGGTAGGTATCCGCGTTTTTCAGAAATTTCCGTTTTTAAAAGTGCCCGTTTATTTTAGCTTCCGTATTTTCAGATTTTCCGTAGTCAGAAATTCCGTTTATTTCAGAAAAATCCATTTCGGGGTTTTCCGTATTTAAACTGAAATCCCGCAAAACCGACGAACTTGCATTTTTCAGCCCTTTCCCCAGATAATACTTCCGCTCCAGTCAGGATTGAACCCGCGCCCCTAGGGCTAGTTGAACAGGTAACGCACGCCTTTAACAACAGACACTCGGAAATTCGAATCACGTACATCGTAAAACAAACTGCGCGACAATGATTTTTTTTTTTTTGTCATTAATACGAGTTATTTAGTCATTTTATTTTTTGCTGGAGCTTTTTTTTTTTTAATAGGTTTGTAATATATATATATATATACACTGCCGGACAATTGCTAAGGACGGATGACAATAGCAACGATAGCAACCATAAAATGGAAGGCAGGAAAATGTGGAAATTAGCATAAGTGCGGGATACAGTAAGACGTGTCGTGCGTATGCAAATTTTGGATTGCCGAACTTGTTCGTGACGTCATAGCGCTGATAAGAGATATAAAGGATTTAACGCGTATTGACCGTTGTTGTTCAAACGCAAAGTTGAACGGGAAAGAATCAATTGACGAACTTGCAATTTTCAGTATGTCTTTCCGACATCACCTAGATGATTTTACGCGTGGCTGTATTATTGACAAGACTGAAGAAGGGCGAAAAATAACAGATGTTGCCAGGCCGTTCGACGTTAGCCACAGTGTTGTTTCAAGGCTTAGGAAATAATTTCAAACAAATGGAGAGTGTAGCAAACGTCACGCGGGAGGTCGTGTTCGCAGTACGACACCTGCAGAAGATCGGTACATAGTGCTATCAACAAAAAGACACCGGCGCAGCACAGCTAGTGAGGTAGCAAATCAGTTTATGGCTGCTACTGGCAAGCGGATCTCCCGAAAAACTGTCGCCAGACGTTTGCATGAAGGAGGATTATACGCCCGCCGTCCTGTTGTGTGCATCCCATTGTCCAGACGTCACCGTACCGCCCGTTTGCAATGGTGCCATCAACATCGCAATTGAACTGATAACGACTGGTCTGCTGTCCTTTTCTCAGATGAGAGTAGATACAGTCTATCGTCTGATTGGCGACGAAAACTGATCTGGCGTGATAGTGGCACTGCATATTGTCCAGCAAACGTACAGGAAAGGGACCGATATCCGACATGTAGTGTCATGGTATGGGCTGGCATCTTGATCAATGGCCGTACGTCCCTCTATGTGCTTCCAACTGGGAATATGACTGGCCAACGATACATTAATTATGTGCTGCTACCTCATGTTCGCATGTTCCGTGGTGCTGTCGGTGATAGATTCATTTTCATGGATGACAACGCAACATGTCATCGAACAGTCGCTGTCCAGGAGTGTCTTGAGAGCGAGGATATTCAACGTCTCGTATGGCCAGCACGTTCTCCAGATCTGAATCCCATTGAAAATGTGTGGGATGCTTTGGGGAGGAGTCTTGCTGGTCGCCAATGCCCTCCAATAAACAAGGACACCCTCATCCGTGCACTGACAGAGGAATGGGATAAATTACCCCAACAGCTGCTTGATGATGTTGTGCAAAGCATGACACGACGTGTGGAATCTTGCATCGCCCTCCATGGTGGCCATATCCCGTATTGACATCTTACGCCAGAACGCCTGCGGACGGTAATTGCATTTTTTTCACGTTTACGTATTCTGCACAAAATGGCCTGTTTGTCCCTTGAACACGTTCCAAAGCCTTCTGGATTTCAGATCACAATAAATTGTCTTTCTTGTAATGTCCTGGCATTCTGACATTATTTTATTTCACTTGGCATCCAACCACACGTACTTTTTTATGCGCTATATAGCCGTTTCTGATCCGTCCTTAGCAATTGTCCAGCAGTGTATATATATATATATATATTTATTCTGTAGGAGGACTTTTCACAAATTAAAATGCATTTTTCATCCTTATTTTTCGAAGCAACAAAATACTTTGCAACTTTATTTCTTTAAACTGACAATGACTTTCAGTTATTTAAAAAGGTGAAATGTACCTTTTTATAGCATTATTTCACAAAAAAAAAAATTACATATAAAATTTGCTTTTGATAGCTATAGTAACTTTTGTAAAGAATAAATTATCAATGTTTATTCACAATTAAAAGCTTTATTAGTATCGACTATAGTTTCGCAGAGCTTCACGCCGGTAGACAACACAATACGACAGAATTGGGCGGTTATCTCATTTGCTCCACAGATTTGCTTCGGAATTTCAAAAATTCTCAAGAGTTTTAATTTCAAAGTTATTTTCAACCCCATAAACAAGATAAATTTTTTCGGATCAAAAGATTACGTCGAAGACAAATTCCTGGGGAATTTATCAGATACCTGGTGAATATAGACTTTCATATATGTGACAGACCCGCAGGCTTTAAATTTCCGTGTGAAGGAACACAAGACCTACACGTACGGAATTGTGAACTGAAGAAATCGTCTATAGCTCAGCATTGTTACGAAAACAACCATAAATTTCTGTTTGGAAACGCTATGTTCATTGATAAACCTGATTCAACGACCAAGCTTAATGTATTAGAAGCTTTTCACATATACCGGAACTCTTCACTGCTTGTCAACGACACGACGTCCACTCCATTTCTTCCAAGCGCGTGGAAACAACTCACCAAAAACCGTGACAGTCAGATTTTTGATGATGTTACAATGATTTGAATGTTTCCACTCCATTCGTCCCAATGAAGCCTTCCTTTACCCAAAATGAGTCAAACTATTTCTTTCTAGATTTGATTTGAATAATGGCTAAGTACGAAGACCGGCTATATGAGTGTAAATATTTAGATATTTTGATATTACCTTTGTAGAGCAATATTTAGCGCATTTAAATGCTGCGTAATACCAGTTACAGCAGCTAGGGAGCTATGAAAAGCGACACCACAGACTTAATTAGACCAGTATCACATTTAATTTCCTTCAATAATAAAATAATAATAATAAAGCTATTTTCAAAGTCGGAAAAATCTCACTAAACATTTTCCAGAACTCAATCAACAGATTCAATTGTGCAGAAGCCCATATTCGGCATCAAATTTATCTAAAAATGTTTTGAATTTTCTATGCGTAAAACACTGTTTCCACCACAAATTAAATACGTTATTTTCATTACCTTGTCCATTGTACTTGATACACGCAGCGAAACCCCACATAATGCTTATTGGTATACAATGCAATGCAGCATTTTAGATTTGATTCCATCATTTTCCAGTCAAAAATGAAATTTAGTTTATTCTCCATTCGCGGACTGCAATAATTTCGTTCCGCCAGTTGGACAGCACTGTTCTACGATTTCTATCCGCAGAGGATAAATATCCTAGATAGATTTCAAAGTCAAGTGAGACGGAGTCGTTGCAAGCATATTGTTGTTGGTGTGCGAAAGCTTGGCAGTACTAGTTGTTTACGCCAATAAAAATGGATATTGATGCTATGTATCTTTCCCGGCAGCAGTAAATTTCATGCATAAAATTTCGATGTAACGAAAATGGGTAAAGGAAGTACTAGTATCTCATGACAGGCAAAAGACCTAATTCATGTCTAATTTGACCCCCGGCGCTGACGCTTGATCGACACCCGGCTGCGAAAGCGTTTTAGATCTATGCTTACGGGAAGTAGCAGATTTTGACGCTATGCACCTTTCCCGACCGCATAAAGTAATCATACAAAAATATTCGATGTAACGGAAATGGGTAACGGAAGTAGTCAAAACCATTGTTCAAATATGATTTTTAAATGCTGTCCTATGAAGTGACGCAAAACAGTTAATTTCGTCGTTACTCAACAATACGTAGTGCGATCAAAAAGTTCTTAGACTAGGTACGTAGCGCGCCAACAGATGGCAATACGCGGATGCGCGAGCAGCGGTCGAGGGCAGTGACCTTCATGAGTGATTGTGCCGAGTGGCGTCGTTCTGTGAACATCGGGAGCTGTGCTGCACGATATTTGGTGACCACGTGCAGAACACAGCTGCGATTTCGGTATGGACTGCAAACTAGAGCAGAGAGCGAACATCAAATTCTGCGTCAAACTCGGCAAATCGGGAACGGAGATGCCTGAAATGTTGCGGCACGTGCAAGGTGTTTTGAGTAGCACTCGCGCTTCACGAGCGGCAGAACGGCACTGGAAGACGACGAGAGATCAAGGCGACCGTCCACGAGCAAAGCCCCCGAAAATGTGGACGAAATTAGGGAACTGGTGCATGAGGATCGTCGGAGAACCATTGAAGACATTGCTACCATCGTCAATGTGTCATACGGAACAGCGCAAGAAATGCTGACGTCAGTTTGAACATGCACCGCATTGCTACAAAGTGTGTGCCAAAGATTCTGAACCCCGAACAGAAGGCGCTCCGTGTCGAACTCTGCCAAGATCTCTGTCAGCAGGTGGTGAATAAACCAACGTTCCTGTCGCGGGTCATCACTGGGGACGAGACTTGCGTCTACGGTTACGACACAGAGACCAAACAACAGTCGTCGCAGTGGATGAGCCCGGCATCTCCACTACCGAGGAAGGCCCGACAGGTCCGGAGCGCAACCAAAAGCATGCTTATCGTGTTCTTCGACATTCGTGGGGTTGTGCCCCGTGAATTCATCCACCAGGGCCAGACCGTCACCGCCCTTTTTTAGTGCAATGTTCTGCGGCGTCTTAAGGAGAACATTCGCCGCAAACGACCTGAAATGTGGCGCAGGGGCGATTTCCTGCTCCATCACAATGCAGCAGCTCACAGAGCGTTAGCAACACGCCAGTTTTGCAGCGGCAACAGCATTACTACCCATCCTCACCCGCCTTACTTGCTGGATTTGGCCCTCAGCGACTTATTTCTGTTCCCGAAGATGAAGCTCAAGGGTCGCCGTTTTGAAACCGTGGCCGAGATCCAGCGCGAATCGCAGACGGTGCTTGACACGATTCGCGAACAGGACTTCCAGGGAGCGTTACAACTGTGGCAAAAACGCTGGCAGCGGTGTATCGCTGCCCAAGGAGACTACTTTAAGGGAGATCATAACCAGACTTAAGTAACATAAGTACTTTGTTGTATATCGGTCTAGTCTCGGAACTTTTTAATCGGACCTCGTATATTTTACTAAACTATCGAAGAACATTATTTAAATTTAACAATACCTCATTGCAATCTGCGTAAATCCCGAGAACCTGATGCTAAATGTGATAAAAGCCATTACAACAATGTATTTTTAATGGTACGAAAAATGGGCGTCGCAGCGAAATCGATCTTCCTGAGGGGCGTGGGGGTTACTTGCTATTTACGAGTTTTAAAAACATATAACACGATGGGGTGTAATCTGTAGATATCCCTTGAACCAAAAGTTAAAGAGTCTCCCTCACTAACACACTTGCGATTCAGCTTTATTTTATATCTTAAGGTCACATTTTAGCTTACGCATGCGCAGATAGACTTTCGTAGCTACATCACATTTTATTTGGTGTCAGAATCGATTCTTACGTTCGTCTAAATCTGAATAATAATAATATCTTATCACATATCTTCTTTCATTGGTTTTACGACAATAACATACATTAATCCACCTTAATATCGCTCAGTGTCAGGAATTAGTAAACCTTATTTGTTTGTTATGATTTAATTCCACTTAGTATGTACCGGACTGTGGCTCGGTGTGGTCGTAATTGACGCGAATAAATGCAATGTGTTGTACCCCCGCAGCAATTAGCACTAAAGCTCGGAGGGGAGCAAAAGGGAAAACGGCCAAAAGGCTGTTTGTAAACTAGGTATAAATTTCATTTCATTTATTGGTCTTGCTGTTACATATTAAAGTTAATAATTCTCAACAGTTATGCGTAAACATATAAATAACAGCAGGGAAGAACAAGGAAAGGGCCTCGAAGAGACCTGACTTGGACTTGATCTCCCTAGGTAGAAGTCAAGCCAGAGCATTCATATAACAGCAAAAAAAAGTCAAAAAAGAAAACAGAAATAAAAAGAGAAGAAAAGAAAAACAAAAAGTAAGCTAGAGTAACATATTCTGATATAACATGTTAACTAAATTAAATATCTAGCATGATGTTTAATTATAAATACATGCTGATCACTTTTTTAAATATATATTTGGGTAAATTTTGGATTGCTTCACTGGGCGTAAAGTTTGATCAGTTTTATGAACGAAAAGGAGCACGAAGGGGCTCATGTCCTCGTAGCAACCCCCCCTCTCCTAGAACACAAAACTGTACGTGGTGCTATGCAGAAATGTTCTTCCTTTCATACTTCAGTTAGCATTTCATACTTTAATGTTAATGCTTAACTTTCCATAATTTTATATTCCTAACCCGTAGGGAAAAAAATTGAAGTAATATATGAAGAACAAATCCGTCTTTGTAATACATTTTCTTAATTAATAACTACGAAAAAGAAAATTGCTGAATGTACATTTTCAAACCACGAGGAAAGAAAGATCCTTATTTTGCAGATTCACTTTATGTCGGGATCAATCGGCTGATACCATTCAGTAGAACTGCATCTAGGCCTAAGCCTAACTTGCACCAATACATTATTCATTCAGGCTTCCAGCATGAAACTCATACTGACCTTTTCTGTTCAACACGTTATGATTTATGGGGAAACTACGACTGAAATTTACAGTACAGAACCACATACTAGAAATATTAAAATTTGTTATGGAGTTAAAAAAAAACATAAGCCTTACCCAACGACCTCGAATTTGCCTTGACGTTCCGTATTGCTATCGAATAAACCTGACATCAAACGCTATACAATTTCCGATACCTGTTGACGATGCAACTAAAAAATTCTTCGAATGGGCCTTATTCACAACCCTTTGCGTGATGGGAAGGATGTTCGGCGGTTGCGGACCAACAATAGTTTATTTACATCTACTTTATAAGGAGTTACGTTGCAGGGGTTCAGAAAAATCACGATTTTTCGTAGATTAATACGGCATGCCTAACTTTTGCTCAGCATATGATTGTGAAAACAAACCCTGCCACCGAAAATGTGTGGAGGAATGGATAACTTTCCTCTGAAAAGGCCAGAACTGTTAAAGGAATGGTTGCATAAAATGAAAGGTGATATTTCCGTCCCAATGTGGATTCCCGAATATGCTCTGCCCACTTTAACAAGAAGATTTTGAATATTAAGGCACTAGAAATCAAAAGCAATTAAAGCCCGGTGGGGATTCTACGATATTTGATTTCCAAAAATAAAAACTTTACATTATCGTGCGCTGGACGCTCTACTTAAAAATAAAACGAATGCGTAACGTTTAAATTGATAACGAATAAAAGTACACCAATTATGTAGTATAGTGTTACTATTCCCTACATAATTGGTGTAGTTACTCGTTATCAATTTAAACGTTACGCATTCGTTTTTATTTTAATTAGAGCATCCAGCGCACGACAGTGTATTTATTTTATTTTATTTTATTGCGGGTTTAACGACCACCGTAAGCAACTCAACGGGCTGTAGGAAGTCACCCGACCTGATTTAGGGCCACTGGTTACAGGGAGGAAAGAGATCCAGTGTCGTAAGACAAGTACAACATGCATGCCTCACCGTGACTTGGACCCATCTCGAACGAATGATCAAGAAGCCCGTGCTTAGAGAGGAGATGCTAAGTTAAGCTGACCATAAGTCCCGAATTCTCGAGTACAGTCCTCGAATTTAGTTTACTGTCATCAAAAACAACTGATGCCTTTGGGGACGCAAATTGGCCCCAAACTTTGATGTTCGTCCTCAAATGTCCTCGCATTTACACTTCCTCATTAGCTCATTAGATTTTTAATAAAAATTGTTCTCAAAAATAATTTTCGTTGTACTAATTTTCCAACATGCTTCTTGTGAAAACAAATTTTGACTATTTTTTTTTCCTTTTTACGAGACCACTGTAAGCAACTTTACAGACTATAAGCAGTCAGTCACCTGTCTCTAATTTGGGGACTTTCGCTTTACGGAAGGACAAGAGCAAGTGCTGTAAGACAAACACACCACCACGGTGTATGATAGTCAGGTGATACGACTCTGTAAGCAAAAATCACCCGTTAATGTCACTTGTCACTAGATGGCGCGACGAATGTGTGGGCCGATTTGATACAACCTATGCTTTCTTATGGGAGGAAGCGGCACAAACTTTCGTATTTTACGAATGCTATTTTGCTTGGATTTTTTTTTTTATTGGAAGTTTAACGACCACCGTGAGCAACTTAATGGGCTATAAGCAGTCGCCTGTTCCTAATTTAGGGTCACTGGTTCCAGGGAAGGGAGAGAGCCAGTGCCGTAAGACAAACACAACATCCATGCCTCACCGGGATTCGAACCCGGACCCCGTTCGGACGAATGATCAGAGGCCATCGCTTAGACCACTGCGCCACCGGGGCCGGCTGCTTGGAATTAAAAAAAAACATAACCTGGAACGCTTCGCAAACATGCACTTTTATGCCTATCACATGGAATTCGTCAAATAAGAGTTATATATATATATATTTTTTTTTTTTTTTTGCCACAGAGTGAGGACTCTAACGTGAAGATTTCTGAGCAGACGATGCTGAGTTTTTTACTGAGGCAATAGGATATAAACCCTTTATCATAAAAAAAAATTGTACTTCTTGTAAAATGAGATGGTGCCGCACATTCGGAGGAGCAATTTTAACATGGAATATCAGTTTTTGCGTAAGTCATTGGACCATCGTTAACGGAAACGGCTGGTTTTGAAAACTTACCGAATTTTTCGCAAAAAATAATTTTGATTATACTTCCGCTCGAGAAATCATTCACTATTGATGTTTTCATTTAGTAATGAACAATATCTTACACATTTGTTTCATTTTTGTACCTAATCATACTAATGAATAAGGCTCTCTCTCCATCTGTGCTGGCGATGACGACAGAGAAGGTGCATCGCGGCAAAATGGCTGTTTTTTCTCGGCGGAGATTTCCCCGACCTGCGTGCATATAAGTACGATGAACATATTTGATATCAAGGGATAAAATTTGTGATCTTACATTGAAAACAATGGTTAATGCTCTTAACGCAAAATTTTTCCACATTGTAAGCTGTGGGAAAAGGTATCGCATCCTAATGCTTGCCGCCAATTTCCCAACCCTGTTGAGTCATTAAAGGTTGTTACAAATTCTTTATATGTCGCATAACCTAACCGATAGTTCGGTACAAAACACTTTCGCTCATACCTAAAACAGAACTGAACAGATTATAGTCCATTTAGCTACGCTTATCTCCTGTTAAGTAAAAACAGTTGACGTACCTTACCTTCTGTACAGAAACTTCAACGTTTCTGGAACTCCATACAATATAATTACACAAAGTAATAAATAAAAAATACTCAAGATAAATGCCGATTTTGCACTGATGAAATCATAAACACCATGTAATCCTATTATGGTTAGCGTGAACGATCGGCACACAACACCTGAACGCCCCCTGGCGAGCTGTGACACTAATAGTCCGTTTTTCAAACTGTTGCCAATACGGAGAGTCGTATCACCTGACTTATCATACACCGTGCACACCACTCTTGCTTCATTAGAGACTCGAAGCCGTACCAACTTGTACGAATGGTCAGTGGTCAGCACTAAGAGCACTGCACCATTGGGGCTGACAAATTTCGAATGTACTTGTTCTGAGTTCCTCCAAAAACTTTGGCAAAATGAAAAATTCGCCATACAATTCGTTCCTTAGTGTGCAGCTTGATTTTAATTCTGCACATATGCCTAAGGTTTCACTTTTGCTGATATGTTCTCGCTATCATAGCTCTGCTTTATCAGTACAAATTACCAACATTCTACAAGATATATCATTTTAAGACATACATTTTCATATATAATGTCACTTATAGGAACAATAGAGTTTTGAGCAAAAAAGTCCTATTTAGTTTGAGTATCTGTCCTCAAATGATCTGCTGATTTGGGGACACACGTCATTTTGTCCTAAAATCAGTGTTCCAATATCTGGTCACCTTATGCTAAGTTCACAAGGCCAGAATACCAGGCTGACGTCACAGATTTAATCATTTGCGCCCAACCTGTGCGATAAAAGATATAAAAAAAAACGATATACAAGCAATCGATAAGGTCTTCAACAGATGGTGCAACGTGGAACGGGACTCGCATTAGCGATTTCGAAGTTTCTCTGAAGATTATGGAGGTTCTCAATTAAATTACCTTAACACATTCTAACACAAATATTCTTAAAATTCCATAAGGACCTCTTCCTTACCTAATATGATTCTTATAAGTTTCATTGAATTCAAATTTTCTTCAGGTTCCAAAATTTGCAGATGCCTGTTTACCAGTGGTAAGCGTTAAAACAGACAATTTGTAGATCCTGCTTAAGTGTTTTAGTTTGGCAAGTTAATATAATATTTCTTGCTGACACCCTTTATAAAGGAATTCTATTTTTTTAAATCTTATTGTTTATTTCAATGTTTTCTTATTTTGGACCCATACAGTTGGGTAAATTTAATCATTGCAAGCAACCATAGAAAAATGGAGGTAAGGGCGTGGAATATTGTAGAAAAGCTGTTCTTTCGATTTTTTTTTTTTTTTTTTTTTTTTTTGAACATTTTATGTGAAAGCATTTATTTTTGAATTGTGAAACAAATGGAGCACATTTGTCACTTAATGTGGGAAAATAATTCGTTTCGAAATTTTAACTTATCAGACCGTAAGCAATATTTTCCAAAGGCAATGATTTTTGCCGAAATACAGCATTGGCTATATTATAAATCTAATGTTCGATATTTAACGAAAAAAACAACCAGGGTTCCCACTCAAAAGTAATAAAAAAATTCCCTGACTTTTCCAGGTTCTCCAGGTGGTTTTTAAAATTTTCCAGAGTGGCATGTTGCAAAGAATTGTTACATTTCATTCCATTCTATTCATTTTTTTCACCAAAGCACATACTTGTAAATTCTTTACGTAATTTGTCTTTATAAAATTACCTGTTTTTCATTAATAACAACTAACTGTGCACATTATTATCTGTACCAGAGTTCCGTGAACTTTTGTGAATACTACCCACACTGAATTTGTAAATACATTCCCATGAAACAGGTCATATATATGTAAGAAAAAATCTGTCAGTTGAATAGTTTCAGTTTTTCTATAACACAATGCAGCTAAGCTTAATGATGGAATGGCTCTATTCAAAGAAACATGTTTCAAGAGAACCAACAGACAAAGGACTTTGATCCATCATTTGGTTGGTTCTTTTGTGAAAAGTTTCTTCAAGCAGGAGCCAATTCTTCCATGTTATAACAACTGCCTGCAAAAATTGAACAAAAGCTTAATAACTGGCAATTTTTAAAATTCAATTTTGCATCTTTTTTTAGAGAATAGAGGAAATACTTAATATAACTGAAAGTAAGATCTACCAAATTCTAGGCAAGCAATAATTGCAAGCAAAAGTTTGAAATCTTTAAAAAAAAAAAGTTTTTTTTTTGGTAAAATAAAATACGCATTGGTTTTTACAAAAAAAGGGGGGGGTGTAATTTTCCCTGAGTTTTCCATGATTTTTACAAAAAAGGGTAATTTTCCCTGAGTTTTCCCTGATTTTTGGAACCATTTTCAAATTCCCTGAGAATTCCAGGTTTTCCCTGTTTTCCAGGTTGAGTGGGAACCCTGACAACTTATCTATTCATCGAAATCCAAATCGCAATCACGAACTTTCCAAATCAGAAACAATGTCGAGGGCCTTACGAGAGAGCCATGTAGCTTCGCCAACCAATAACATACCGTAACTCGAAGTATGGCAATCAGAAAAAATTAATCAATAAAAAGAGGAATCACAACGAATGTGCAATGACGATAATGGCCCCATTAAAAAAATCAAATTTTTTGTTCTATGACACTCTAGACCGCTGGCCAGCAGATTTATTCGTATATTTTGTAAACCTAAAAGCAGTTTTCTGATATAATAGGTTTTGAAAGTCTAGATACTAGTCACATTAAAACTGGTGAATATTTTTTTAATTTAGGCAAAAACAGTTAAAATAGAAATTTAGTGCCCTGCTAAACTATTGCCTTCTAAATATGTAGAAAAAAAGTTTGGCAACGATATTTTTTTCTGCTCATCTAAGTTTGGCAAGGATATTTTTTCTGCTACCTCTAATCACATGTGGGTCTAGGCATGGTATCCTGACCTTGTGAACTTAGCATCTCCCGTGCTTAGAGCACTGCGCTACTGTTTCGAATACATTCTCCTTGAAATAAACATCGAATACGAGGTTGTTTTGGTGCATTTTTGCACTCTTGATTTGTTCTTTTAAGAAATTAAGTTCTGCTTTTACGTCCTGTAATTGGCATACACCAAGAAGTTAAGATTTTAAAAATTTGCTAACAGTAAGGGGGTAAAATCAAATACCGACAACATTGAATCAGCAGCCATGTTGGTTTGCAACATCCTCCTTCTGACGTCATATTCAAGTTAAACCAATCTAGTTGGGTTAAAACAACGCAGCGTTAAAATTCAAAGAAATCGGACGGAAATAAAAATCATTAAGCTAAAAGAAGGAAGAAATAAAATTCAAAGGAATCGAATGGAAATTAATACCATTTGCAAACATAAAACTGACAAGGTGAAAAACACTGCTTCGTACTATTAAACGTCGCCGCCCTTGATTGATACTGCGGATGCATTGCGCCCAGCTCTTCACTACCAATTTCAACGACTCACGGTGGACAATTCTTTATTGTGAAAGCGGCAAGTTCATAATATAATCAGGACAAAGCTAACCTGATTACCTGATTACACTGTTAACGCTGTGAAACCGATTCACCGACAAGATATCTCTTGTGTGTCAGTATTTCTCCGCGCACTAATGGGTTGCCATGTGTCGCGGATCATTTCCCCTAAGAGTGACTTAAGGCAAGACAAAAGGAAACTTCCCGGGTTGGTGCGCGATGTGATGGCCTCCCCCGGAATCCGTTTTCCCGCTGTTCTACGCTCCTTATAATGGATCACTTTCCCCTCTTCTGTACTTGTCTCTTTTCGGCCTACTCGGAGGCTGTCTGCTTTCTTCACTCTCTTCCTTCTCTCCGCTCTCCTCCCGCTTCCGAGCTTCTCGCGGAGCCACTCTTTTTCTCCTATGTGATCCATCCTCCGCATCTTCCTTGCTTTGATGATCCCTCTTGGCTTCCCACCGGGGTCGTTACTGTTCGCGATCTTCTTACTCCTGAACATTTTTGGAGAACCTTCTCCTCGCTGTCGCCGCTTCTCTCTCCCTCTCATGTCTCCTTGGCCCTCTACGATTCTCTTCGCACTTCTATCATTACTCTCTATCCTGCTCTCGCCTCCTCTTCCGGCCTCCTCGGCTTCGCTCCCTCTTCCTTTCCTTCTTCCGGTGGCTCCGTACTCCCGCTCTCTGCCTTCACAGTCCAGGTTCTCTATCGCTTTCTCTGTGCCTCGCTTTCTACCCTCCCTCGACGGATTCCTGGGGTTCCGCCCGCCGCCTTCCTACGGGTGACAGCGTCTGCCTCTCCACTCTCGGAGCGTAACACACACTGGTTGTTTCTTCACCGCCGTTTGCATGCTCCTGCTGTTCTTCACCGGATGTCACTCATCCCTTCTGCTCCGACCATGCCGATGTTGATCATGTGTTTCTTCATTGCTCGGTGCTCCTCTCTTTGCTGCATCTCGCCTTCACTACGGCGCATCACCTCTGTACTTTCGACCTGATGTTCGAGGCCTACACTACGCTTCCCCGGAGCATCCACCCACCTCTCTCTCTTCCCGCGCCGTGTGCGTACGCGTTTGTCCTAGTCAAAAATGTGATCTATTGTTACCATCAGCAACTCCGATCTTCTTCCACACCTTCTCTCCTGCAAGCGGCGGATGCCCTCTGTCACCACTTTCGCAATCGGATCACGTTTCGCCTCCGCTACGGATACGTCTTTGCTCGTTCCAGTGGTAGTGTGGATGCTTTCCTCCAAGTTTGGTCTCCTCACTCAGTTGCCGACCTTCGCCTCATGTTCTAAACCACGCCTGGTACAGTTCCTGTGTTGCGAACCCGTTTGGGTTGCTTGGACTCCTCCGCCCATCTTTGCCGGTGGACTACTACTGATTGACTTTATTTGCATCTGTTGTACATATTCACGCCGTTGTAGGTACTTCATCCTCTCTGATATGCACATGATGCTCGTTTTTGTTTTCTTTATGTGACGGTGCAGTCTCGCCCGTCTCCATGTTTCCCTTGCCTTTATAAAGCGATGTTTGAAATCCATCACGATGTCACCCCTCAGCCCCAACACCTTCTCAACCTTGCAGACCATAAGACAAACGATTTCTGAATGAGTATTTTAAAACGGTAACCACGAAGAAAAGACCAAGCCATTATCTTCCCCTTACCCTCAGGCTAATACAATGCCCTTCTCCCGCTCGCAGTAAATATCCCGAGTGTATGCTGCTCTCTGAAGCAAAACACATGTGACAATGACGTCGCCAAAATGCGAATATGTGTTTTTTAGAAACGTGACCGAAACTGAGATCTTTATTTTTATAATGTACGTATATACAACATTTAGAACATCTGTTTGTCCATGTCCTTTTTAGGTCTCAGTTCAAACTCGAACGCGGGCATTTTAACAGTAACTATATTATGCAGTGGAAGCACACACTCCGTAACTTTAACTCCATAGTCGGAAATTGCCACAAAATTTGGATTTACACGGTCAACGATTTCAACGGTGTACCTGGACTACACGAACTCAGGGGGGGGGGGGGATCCAGAGTGCGAGATCGGGGGGGGGCGTATAAAAGCTCTGGACGATCGTGGAAAACGGCGTCTGGCACTCATCCTAACATCCGCCCGGTGTGCAACATTGCCGCAAATCACAGCGGAATTCAACGCTGTCGCGTTGGTGCCGCTATCCAATCACGAGGAGGACCAACACCGTATTAAAAAAGTATCTCAGTTTGTTTGTTTTTTTGCACTTCAGTGTACACTAAAGTGCCAGAAAAACTGGTACAAACGAGCTTATGCAAAATACATAGCAACGTCTCCTACGCGCGTACTCCGTTGCGTCCGCCAGTGCGTATATAAAGCGATAGACATCCTTGCCAGCCGTCAGAGCTGTTTTCGGCATGAGAATGACAAGTAATAACGATTTAAGCGATTTTCAACGCGGTATCATACTTGGCGCTCATGAGATGGGCTATAGTATTTCGGAGGTAGAAACGAAGTTCGGATTTTCACGGACGACCATTGCAAGGGTGTACCGTGACTACAAGAACTCCGGCAAAGCCTCCAACCTACGATGCCAGTGTGGCCGCAAAAAGACATTGGGTGAACGTGACCATCGTCGGCTGTCAAGAATCGTTTCACGCGATTGGCGTACAACACTCTCACAGGTATCATCGGAATTCAATGCTGGAGCCTCAGCAAGCATCAGCGTCCGGACTGTGTAACATACCCTGCACGATATGGGCTTTGGGAGCTCGAGGCCTCTTGATGCGTGCACGACAGAGCTATGCGCCTTGCTTGAGCACGGCAACACCGCCACTGGACACTTGATGACGGGGAAACAAGTAGCCTGGTCTGACGAGTCGCGTTTCCAACTGTATCGGCCAGATGGAAGGATTAGTGTGTGGCGCAAACCCCATGAAGCCATGGATCCCGCCTGTCAACAGGGAACTGTACCGGCTGGTGGTTGGGGGGGTTAGCTGGACTTCACTGTGACCCCTGGTACGTCTACAAACGACGTCTGTGACCGACCAACGCTATGTGCGCATCCTTTCCGACGAGATACACCCGTTTATGTCCTGCATTCATGCTGATGGGTTGGGTCTGTTCAAACAGGACAATGCACCTCCACACAAGTGTCGGAACGCCACATTATGGTTAGAGGACCATTTATCTAAGTTTGGGGTGTTGCCATTCCCACCCAAGTCCCCAGATCTGAACGTGATAGAACACATTTGGGATGCCATGCAACGCGCTATCGAACACAGGAATCCGAGACCTCGGAACACACCCGAATTGTGGAACGTTCTGCAGGATGTATGGTGTGCATTGCCTACAGCATATTTCCAGAAGCAAATGGAGTCCCTGTCCCGTCGTATTTCTGCAGTCCTGTGCTCCCGTGGAGGGCCTACCAAGTATTAGAGTGGCGTACCAGTTTTTCTGGCACTTCAGCGTATGTAGTCCAAGCAACAAAATTGAAGAACTTCGACGGTTGGTCACAAGGAACCGTAAAATCACTTTGAGAATATGGAGTGCATGCAGAGCTGAAATTAGCAAAGACACTATCCGAACAACTTTGCGCGACGATTTAGGGAAGAGAAAAGAAAAGTGTGTGCGAAGTTTGTTCCGCATTTCCTAATACCAGAGCAAAACATCGCACGTGTTGATTTTTGCAGCAATTTCATTGAACACAACGAAACTGTGCCGAATAACTTGAAACTGTGCATAGATGAAAAGCAATGCTTTGTTTGCTATTTTGTGGCGAAGAGACAAAGCTCTGTGTGGTTGAGCCACTGAAAACCAAAGCCGAACAGAATTCGCCTGAAAAAATTACGTATGAAAACCATGCTGATCATTTTTTTGACGTAGGACTACGTCCGACTCTGCTGATAGCATGGGGCGACTGACGGCCGATCGTCTGTGACAAAAATAGGTTCCACTTGAAATCATTATAGTGTTAAAAATACGTGCCGCACACTAATCGTGTCAGCATGTTCGTAAACAGCATGAAGTCCAATTCGCGTACTGCGCAATACATCGTGCGTGCGACGCTCCTCTCGCTCAGTGTGCGCGGGGGAGATGATGCATTATTTCTAGGTGTGCCGCCGCATTTGACAGTGACTCGGTCAATCTTGGCAACCGCGAGAACAACACGCCTGTGCGTAGTATCGTTTTAAAGCTCTCGACGAGATCTATTCAAATATACGAAGAACATTTCGCAGTGGTTTGAACTGAGCATTTTAAAAATTGTTTTCTTGTGAACCCTTTTGACAATGTCGCGGTTTATCTGAACAACCGTGAGTGCAAAACGGCTGTGTGTGGTATCATTTTAAAGCTCTTGACGATATCTATTCAAATATATAAAGAACATACCACAATAGTTTAAACTAAAATTAAAAAAAATTATTTTCGTATGAACGGGTTAACATTATAGACAATGCCGCGGAATTCGCAGAATTAATGCAAGCAAAAATGGAGAAAAGCAAAACGAGAGGCAAGAGCAAGTGATGAGAAATGTAAGAGGACAGAGCACCACGTTGGGTAATTCGTGTATCGATATGCTTTGTGTTTGCAATGTGTCCAGCATTATTTGTAAAAACTATGTAAGCTACTTTTCATATTGTAGACCTGCATTGGCTATAACAAATTAAATGAACGCTTTGAAACCATACTTGACTAGCTCTTTTCAACTCTCCGATCTGCAAGTCGTAGTCCTACGTTCCAAACTGACGGTTTAATCAGAACTGAGCCTACCTGCATTCTTTTTTGTTTTGTTTTTTCGATGCTAAGCATGTGATTCATCATGAATTTGTCTATCAACAGTAATATTTGGGTTTAATGGAACAGTTACTTAACTGAAATCTTGCATTCATCTGCAATTTCATGGGAGGAAAGATTAATTTCTCTTTTATAGTAACATGCTGTGTCAGACACCGGGTCTTGTTGCTTGTTTTCTTGCAAAAGCAAATTTATAAACTGAACCACCCACCCTATTTATCAGGTTTCGTACCAGCACAATTTTTCTAATTCCCCCAAATTAAATCTTCTCTGAAAGGGAAGCACTTTCAAGGCATTCCAAAAATTCAGGCTAATGTGATGGAACAAATTAACGCAGTTCCTTTCGATGCTTTCCAGAAAAGATCCTCATTCTCTTGTGAACTTGTCTTATCATTCACACTTGTTCTGTTCCCTTTGTAAACTTTTTGCTGGTTCATACACTTATTCAGCGGCGGATTGGCTGTGGACTGGCTTCCCAATCCGCCCCCTGAATAATTTCCCAATAGATCTCTCAAGAAATGGCACACTTTTTCGTATCCTCTTTATCTGGATCGTTCGGAAAGAACAAATAATTATTTTGGTACTTACGAACAGGAATTGTTAACTTTATTTGAGCTTCATATTATCTGTCTAAAATATTATTGTCTTAGAACAGAGGGTCTTAATCTGTTCGTTGCGACGTCCTGGGGAGTCGCGACTATAAGGAAAAACTAAAACTTATAACTTATAGTGAAATGCAACGTGCAAATTCATTTTCCTCCACAAACAGATGAACACAAGTGGGTTACAGACCTGTTTACAGCAAATCCACCATCAACTTTCACTACTGCTGCTGAGCAGGAACAGTTAACAGACATTTCTTCAGACTGCACACTGAAAATGACATTCTCTTCCAGAACTTTGCCACAGTTTTGGAACAGTATGGCAAAGGAGTACCTAGAATTGAGTAAGAAAGCCGTGACAGTGATTCTCCCTTTTGCCACATCCTACCTTGGTGAGGCAGGATTTTCAGCTCTGGAGGTAATAAAATCCAGATATAGAAGCAAAGTTAACATTGAGAAGGAGATCTGCGTGGCTGTACCAAACATTGTTCCCAGATTAGATGTTCTGTGTGACAAGAAACAAGCTCCCCATCCCATTAAGATGTAAATACCTCTGTTAGGTAGTCTCTAAAATTACTGTAAAAATGTGAAAGGAAAATGAAGAGTGTTACCATTGTGAAAATATACCTCTCATCAACACCTTATTCAGTTCTGTAATTTTATTTTAATTTCGTATTTTTACATAAAAAAGAATACAAGATAGTAATGTAAATGGCTATTTTCTTTTTAAAAAAATAACCACAAACTCTAATTTGGGCCGTTTTCTTTTTAATTTTTGGTGAAGGGGCGTTGCACAGAAAATGTGACATGTGAAGGATGGCACAGTCTGGAAAAGTTTGAGAACCAGTCTTAGAATGAAATGCCTTTTTTTTCTTTTTTTTTTCAATCTTCATATTAATATATGCTGGAAGTTTGCTCTAAAATGACAAAGCAAAATTCTCTGTATGGCAGTGAAAATTTTGCTGCCAGGCCAAGCATGTTAGAAAAAATTAATCTAACTATGGTTAAACATAAATCTTCATTGGTAGGCTCTACCTTCCTTTTGTAATCTTGAAGGAGGCACTAGTAACAATTTTGATGGTCCATCATCCCCACACTCTTGTCCATGTACAGACATAGAGCACAAAGCAATTATCCACCACATATGTTCCAAAATTCATGTCCCATCCAAATTATTCTTAAAAGAAACAATTTACTGGCTTTGGCTCATGGATCAAAATAATAGGGAGACTTAAAAAGGGTGTGTATTCAAGGATCAAAATAATGGGGAGATTTAAAATGGGCATCTATTCAAAGATCAAAATAATAGGGAGACTCAAAATGGGCATCTATTCAAAGATCAAAATAATAGGGAGACTTAAAGAGGATCAAAATAATAAGGAGGCTTAAAAAGGGCATCTATTCAAAAATCAAAATAATAGGGAGACTTAAAAAGGGCATCTACTCATGGATCAAAATAATAGTGAGACTTAAAAAGGGAGTCTACTCACAGATCAAAATAATAAGGAGACTTAAAAAGGGCGTCTATTCAAGGATCAAAATAATAAAGAGACTTAAAAGGGGCATCTATTCATGGATCCAAATAATAGGAAGACTTAAAAAGGGAGTCTATTCAAGGATCAAAATAATAGGGAGACCTAAAAAGAGTGAGTATTCAAGGATCAAAATAATGGGAGACTTAAAATGGGCATCTATTCAAGGATCGAAATAATAGGGAGACTAAAGAAAAGGTTTTAATAGCAGGGGATTTCAATGCTACAGTAGGTGTGCAGAATGCAATTTCTGACAATGTTCTGGATAAGTTTAATGATCCTTGTGTGAATGATAATGGTGAAAGATTAATTGAACTCTGCATTGAGAATGGTTTGTGTGTATCTAATACATTTTTCAACCACAAGTATATCCACACATATACTTGGGAAAATCGTACTCTTGGTCAAAAGAGTGTGATAGATTTTGTTGTCTACAATCAGCATCTGAAACACTTAGTTGTTGCCCCCCGTGTGACGAGAGGTGTGGATGTTGGTTCTGATCATTACTTGGTAGTGTCACGAGTGAAACTTAATGTTGGTTGGAGGAAAAGGAATAGGAAGAGACCCAGGATACAAAGAATAAAGGTTGATAGGCTCCTTGAAGATTATCAGCGTTCTTCTGACTTACTCAGAGAACGACTGAAGAAGCTGAAGTCTGATGAGAGGGATGTAGAAAAGAAGTGGGAATGTTTTAAGAACTGTGTTGTCACTGCTGCTAAAGAGGCCTATGGCACCACAATAGTGGGTAACAATAGAGGTGATGCTTGGTGGAATAGTGAGATTGAAGAGGCAGTAAAGAGAAACAAGGAAGCCTATTTGGGGATGTTGCAAGGTAGTAGAGCTTGTGTACGAGTGAATGGTGTTTTATCAAAATGGTTTTCCATTGGTGCAAGAGTTAGACAAGGTTGTGTAATGTCACCATGGCTGTTTAATATATTTATGGACGCATGCATGCGTGAGGCCAAAATAGACAATAGTGGTTTATGTCTTGGTGATATCCGTGTTTGCAGATTGCTGTATGCTGATGACACTGTCCTGTTGGCAGAGAGCAAAAGTGAGTTGCAGAGTATGTTGACTCGGATGCACAAAGTCTGCATGAAATTCAAACTGAGTATAAATAAGGGAAAAACCAAAGTTATAGTGTTTGAGAGAGGAATGGGTAGCACTGAATGTAATGTAAGTATAAATGGCACTGTGATTGACCAGGTGAGTGAGTTTGTGTATTTAGGAAGCATGTTTGACAGAGAGAACAAGTTGGATGGTGAAATCAGTAGGCGAGTGAATTCTTTTTTGAAAGTCATAGCTGCTCTGGGAGGTTTTCACAGGAATGATGGGTTCTCTAGAGAATCCCGCATGGCTGTGTATGAAACAGTAATTGTTCCTACTCTGATGTATGGCAGTGAAACCTGGGTACTGCAGAAGAAGCATAGGAGTCGCTTGTGTGCTGGAGAAATGCGTTACTTATGTGGGGTTTGTGGCAAGACACGATCCGATTGTGTGAGGAATGAAGATGTACTGCAGTTGTGTGATGTAAAGCAAAATGTTGTACACAAGGTGGAGACCAATATGCTTCGGTGGTTTGGCCATGTTGAAAGAATGAGTGATGAAATGCTTACTAAAAAAATATTTTCAACCCAAGTGGCAGGAAGGAAAGGCAGAGGAAGGCCAAGGAAGACATGGGTGGATCAGATTCAGGAGTGTCTGAATGAGAAAAAGATTATGAGTATGAAGTATAAAAGATCTTGTGTAAGGCGTGTAATGGATATCAGTGAAGCATGAGTTGTATGTCAAGATCGCTGTAAATGGCGAAGTTTGATACGACAACAATAAGTAAAAATATCTGGTAGTTTGTATTTCTTTTTGGAGCTAACCTCTGAATCTCAGAGAACAGCTTAGTGATATGTATGTATGTATGCAAGGTAGTCTCTCTGTGGATGAATATCGCTGTAAGAAGCGTGAAGCAGCTAAGCTGGTTTGCCAGAGTAAGGCAAAAGATAGGAAGGAGAAGGTGGAAAAGCATAAACTGGCTTTTTTGGAAAGATAGGAAGTTTTTCTGGAAGTACACGAGACTCAGGAAAAATAGGGGAAACAAAGTTGTGTGAAGAATGAGATCGTGGAAATGATATGGGAGCCCAATGAGTTAGGTGAAAGATGGGGTGAATACTTCTGTGAGTTATTAGATCAGGAAAGCAAAGATGATTCTGAGACAGATGCAGATGATGTCACAATGAGGGATGAAAGCACAGGGGGGATCTCAAGAGAAGAAGTGTGTAAAGCTCTAAAATATCTTCAGAATGCTAAGGCTCCGGGAGTTGATGGCATAACTACAGAGAAGTTGAAATATGGTATTGACTCTGTAATTGACTGGTTAACTGAAATTTGCCAGTTGTGCTGGGAGTTAGGAATGGTCCCTCGGGATTGGAAGGATGCTATTATAGTTCCCTTGTATAAGGGAAAAGGTGATCAGACTGAATGCAAGAATTATCATGGTATTAGCCTACTGAGTGCACCAGGGAAAGTGTTTGCTAAGGTCATTATTGAAAAAGTATGGGGTCTTACATCAGAGAAAATGTGGGATGTTCAGAGTGGTTTCATGCAGGGTAAAGGATGCATTAACCAAATTTTTGCATTGTGCATAATGATTGAAAAGTATCTGGCTGTTGGTAAAGTTTTTGCTACCTTCATAGATTTAGTAAAAGCTTACGACCGAGTGAATAGGACACTTTTGTGGAAGGTATTTGAATGAATATGGTGTTACTGGGAATCTACTTAATAGTGTAAAAGCCATGTATGCTGGTAGTAGAGCTTGTGTACGAGTGAATGGTGTTTTATCAAAATGGTTTTCTATTGGTGCAAAAGTTAGACAAGGTTGTGTAATGTCACCATGGCTGTTTAATATATTTATGGATGCATGCATGCGTGATGCCAAAATAGATAATAGTGGTTTATGTCTTGGTGATATCCGTGTGTGAAGATTGCTGTATGCTGATGACACTGTCCTTTTGGCAGACAGCAAAAGTGATTTGCAGAGTATGTTGTCTCGGATGCATGAAGTTTGCATGAAATTCAAGCTGAGTATCAATAAGGGAAAAACCAAAGTTATGGTGTTTGAGAGAGGAGCTGGTAGCATTGGATGTAATGTAAGTATAAATGGCACTGTGATTGACCAGGTGAGCGAGTTTGTGTATTTAGGAAGCATGTTTGACAGAGAGAACAAATCGGATGGTGAAATTAGCAGGTGAATGAATTCTTCATTGAAAGTCATAGCTGCTCTGGGAGGTTTTCGCAGGAATGATGGGTTCTCTAGAGAGTACCGCACGGCTGTGTATGAAAGTGTAATTGTTCCTACTCTGACATATGGCAGTGAACACCTGGGTACTGCAGAAGAAATATAGGAGTGGTTTGTGTGCTGGAGAAATGTGTTACTTATGCAGGGTTTGTGGCAAGACATGGTCTGATTGTGTGAGGAATGAAGATGTGTGTGTTGCAGTTGTGTGATGTGAAGCAAAATGTTGTTAGCAAGGTGGAGACCAATATGCTTTGGTGGTTTGGCCATGTTGAAAGAGCGAGTGATGAGATGCTTACTAAGAAAATCTTTTTAGCCCAAGTGGCAGAAAGGAAAGGAAGACATGGGTGGATCAGATTCAGGAGTGTCTGCATGAGAAAAAGATTACGAGTATGAAGTACAAAATATCTCGTGCACAGCGTGTAATGGATATCAGTGAAGCCCAAGTTGTAAGTCAAGATCGCTGTAAATGGAGAAGCTTGATACGACAACAGTAAGTAAAAAATATCTGGTAGTTTGTATTTCTTTTTGGAGCTAACCTATGAATCTCAGAGAACAGCTTAGTGATATGTATGTATGTATTAAAAAGGGCATCTATTCAAGGATCAAAATAATAGGAATAAATAATAAGGTTCTCCTGTGGGACATCATCGTTATTGCCAACCATTATCAAATCACTGCTGGATGAAGGTCTTCCCAAGTTTCTTCCACAACTGTCTGTCTTGCACCAGTCTCCTCCATGTCACTCCTGCATGCTTTCGAATTTCATTCACCCATCTCCCATGTGGTCTTTTCCTGTCCCTTTGAATCTTGTCTAGAATTTCGGTTATCCATCAGGGGTCCATTCTTCTGGCAACATGTCCACAGCCCATTGCTATTTCATGGATTTTACTCTGATCATGTCTTCCACTCTTGTCATTTTACTTATCCACGAGATCCTCTTATCTTACCTGGTTACACCAAGTATGCATCTCTCCATGCTTCTTTCAGTTGTCTACAGCCTTTGTATGTCTTTTTTAGTTAAGGTCCAGATCTCTGCTCTATATGTAAGAACTGGAGGGATACATGGATTAAACACTTTTCTGTTAAGACAAAGTCATATTTGCTCTTGAAAATTGTACTGTTTCTTCCAAAAGCTCTACAAGCAAGTTTTATATATCGATTCATTTCTTCATCAATGTGACCTTTGCTTGATATCTGCTGTACAAGGTAAATGTAGGTATCGGTTATTTCCAGCTATTCCCCATCAATAGATAAATCTTCATTTCTTGTAAAACATTGTACACCACTTTTGTCTACTGAAAGTTCATTTTTAATCCCATTTCTTTACTCTTGTCAGCAAGTTCCTGGATCACACTCTACAGCTCTGAAGAGGAAGTTGCAAAAATGACTATAACATCAGCAAAACAAAGGTGCAGAAAATAATTTCCATTAATCTTTATCCCTTTGTTTTCCTAGTTCAATGATTGGAAGACATTTTGCAATGTGGCATTAAAGAGCTTTGGAGATATGGTGTCACCTTGTCTCACTCTCTTTCCAATTTCTATTGGTGCTGCATCCTCAAATAACCGAACCTTTGCACTTGCATTTTCATAGATGTTACTAATAATACTAATGTATGCATCTTCAGTACTGCAGGATTTCAAAGCCATTGTAACTGCTGGTGGTTTCACAGAATCAAAGGCCTTTTCATAATCAATAAAAGCTATACATAGTGGAAGTTCATATCCTCTCATTCTTTTAATTAGTTCTCTCAGCACATGGATATGATTTATAGTGCTGTAGCTACTCCTGAATCCAGCTTGTTCTCTCGGTTGAGCCATGTCCAGTGTCACCTTAAAGCGGTGTGAAAGAACTTTAGTGAAGATTTTATACACCACTTATAGGAGGCTGATGGGTCTGTAGTTCCTGAGATCCTCAATGTCACCTTTTTTATGTAGCAGGATCATTGTAGCATTTTTCCAATCCTCAGGAATCTTCCTATCATTGAGACATCTAGTGAAAACTTGGGAGAGTCTAGTTTCAATTTCTCCACTTACTTCTTGTATAATCCCAAGGTGATTTCATCTTCTCCTGGAGCTTTTCCCTATTTCATGTTCTTAATTGCATGTGTAACTTCTGTTAGGAGGACTGGAGGGACATTAATAGTATTACGTTTGGTAATGTATAGAGTAGATGTATCATCTCTTTCATACAGTTTTGAGTAGAAATCTTTCACTCATGTCAAAATTTTGCCTCTATTTCTCGTTACAGTGCCATCTGTTTTGCTTAGTGTCATAATCTGTTTTCTTCTTTACTGAGATGTCACTTTGCTCTTTTCAGGCTTTGGTTGCTTACAATTGCTTTTCTCACTAGTTCACAGTTAAATTTCCAAATGTTTTCAGTGATAGTTTTTCATACTGTCTTGCATAGCTCTACATATTCCACTTTGGAAGTCACATCTTCTTTATTTGTCTGCATCTCCTTTCTCTTTTGCATCAGCATTTTTGTTTTTCTTGATATTTTCTTCATGTGCAACTTGTTCTTAGTACAACCTATTTTTGTTGCTGTTTCCATAAGAGCTTTGATTAGTTGTCTACTTCTTCTGATGTTAGATCTTCTACAGCAGAGAATATGTTCCTCAGTTCCAGTTTGAAGGTAGTATTATGTTTTTTAAAGTTAGTCATGTCAATAAATTTTGTTTGTTTTATGAGCTTGCCACATTCAAGTTTAGTGTTGAAGTGGATCTCACATCTCACCATCCTATGATCACTCCCTGTGTTGAACCTGTTTGGCACACTGCAGTCTTAAATGACAAATATCTTATTACACATAATAAAATCAATTCCACTTGTCATTCCATTGGAATGTTTTCACATCCATTTCCCATGTGGTTTTTTCTGGAAAAAATTTTTCATGATGAAAAACCTTTCTGCCTCTGCAAACTCTACAAGAGTATTTCCATGCTGGTTTTTGCTCCGATGTCCGAATTTACCTATTGAAGTTTCATTCTTTTGATGTTGCCGTATTTTCACATTGAAATCACCCATAATGATCTTCAGATGTTGCTTGCCTTTATTATTTAGATTAGGAGCCAAATTTTCTTGTAAAATTTTTCAACTTCTTCCTCCGGATGACTTGTGGTAGGCACCTAAGCTTGAATAATCTGAGCCTGGTATCTTTCTGAGAGTCGGATAACAAGTTGTGCAGCTGTGTCCGAGGAACTTTTAACTTCTAAAACATTGTCCTTCGGTAGTAAATATAAACAAAAAACAAAAACTCAAAGTTCCATTATTAGGCATAGAAACTTAATCTTTTATTTTGCAAGCTTTTGCTTCTAACGGGAAGCTTCGTCAGGCAGCGGAAAAATAAATATATAAAACAGAACAAAATCAGAGCACAAATGCAATTTAAATATGTCAAACAATTAAAAAGGAGCTTGAGTGCTCATGATGGTCATGTTGCTCATGACAGGCGTGCTAGTTGTATACCTAGAATTCTGCTCCAAATCGGAGAGAGTTCCATCGTGATGTCAGTGTTGCAGGATTCATGGTGCATCAAGATTTTATTCGAATCCAATTGTCTTTACTAATTAGTAATAATTGTCCTTCGGTTTCTTGTTTATTATAAATCCAACACCACTAGTTCTGCCAGTATCTGTCCCACGATAGTAGAAGGGATGTCCGCTTTTCAGTTCAATGAGATCTCCTTTTATCCTTACCTCACTTAGCTCGACGATGTCCCACTTGATCATTTGTAGTTCCTCCTCCAATCCAGGGAGCCTTGACTCAGGAGATCGTCCATTAAACATAGCCACGGTTAGCATCGAACGGCAGCCTAGTCCAGTCTTCCAGCGATTCTTAACACCCTCTGCCTTGATGTCACACTGGCTGCTGCCTTGGTCAGGTACATTCCAGCTGCCGGAGACTGAGGGCCAAAATTTACGTGGTGAAGTCATCTTCCGGGGAAGGGGGAGGAGGCATAACTCCCCATGCTGGCCAAGTGTGTGTGGGATAGCATTTCCTCTAATCCCGGTTGCACAGTTATACCACTATTAGCCTGTCGTCAGAGCCTCTTTAGTGGGAACAGCAGGGCCGGATAAAGGCCTTAGTGGGACCCTTGGCTAAGACATTTGAGTGGGGCCCCAAGGCTAAGATGTGTGAGTGGGCCCACAAAGAATTTATAAGGGGAATCATTATGGAGTCTGTTAACATACGAAACTGTAACTACTAAATTATCTTCAGGAGTTTTCATAAAAAGTCAGTGTGTTTTTCATTGTATATTCTTATAAAAGCACAAGTTAAAAAGTTAAGGTTCCTAGATTTTGTCTTGAATTTTTTAAAGATTTAGCATTGTACACTTTTCTTAGTGCATCTTTTTTGTTATGCAATCTGAAGCCACAGGGGATTTTGACTGTTAACGGTTCCAAGTGCAAACTGGGAGGTGTGGGTGGATGGTAGTGAAAAAGCTGAAACTCTGTTGGTGACCCTGGTGTACACAGAGACATAAAACCTTTACCCTTTGTGACTCACTGTCTTGAAATCTGTTCAATTTCCACCCTCTGTTTCTGACCAAGTGGAAATTATATGAGACAAAAGCAAAACTGTTTTATCAACCTATCTATCCATCTATATCTATCACTATCTCTCTCTCTCTCTCTCTCTCTCTCTCTCTCTCTCTCACTAACTCTCTATCTATCACTTTATCTATCACTATCTACTATTTGCCCAGGCATGCCTCCTGAGCCCTTGGCCATGGTGGGCCCCAAGACTATAGCCCCTATAGACCCCCACCTTAGCCCGGCCCTGGGGAACAGGATACACCGTGAGAAGGCAGGGTTTGCATTTGTTAAGGAGTGGCTATATGTTTGCGCATCACCTGACCTTGCATCCTTCCCCTGTGGGCACGTGTGTTTAATTTTAGTCTTGTAGTACACCACAAGACTAAAATTCCTGGCTTGGTTCTGTCACCCCAATCTGCTCTTACACTTATTACCACACTGTGTTACTATTTCTCTGTGAATTTCAGTGGGTTTGACCATTTCTGTCCAAAGAAACCTTATTACAGCATGTTGTTTAACAGTGGTGCATTTGTAAGGAAGAGCAATATCAGTACCCAAAATCTCTCAAAGTGGATCTTCTCTTGTGTAAACTGTTACCAACCAGTGCAACCGGTTCCAAAATTTTCAAGAACATCTTACATAACTTTTTTGAGACCCATGTAATATTGTGAACCAATTGTGTTGAAAATTGTATTGATAGTGCAATGACAATGGTAGAGGAACCTTCAGGGGCTGTCACATGGATTAAGGCCATGACACCAAACTGCAGCAGTAGTCATCGAATTCTTCACTGGTAAGCACTCATAGGAAAAACAAGTCAATGCTTCTCTAAAATGTACTTGATAAATGAAGCAATAAAAATCAAAGTTTGTGAAAACCCACATCCTGCAAATACAACTGCTAAACATTCTGAGCAATAAGATGGGAGCATTCATAAAGCTTTACTGCTCCATTCTCAGTGCTTGAAAAATACCATGCCCGAGACATAGGCATCACCGCCTTCTGATTATTGGGGGAGACACAGATATATCTTCCCTTACCTTCCCTACTTTCTTGTTCTTCTCACTATAAAACCATGTATTATTTTTACTTGAGAGCTCCCCTTTCCCCCACCCTGTAAATTTAACCACCTTTAGATACTTCATGATGCAATAACCAGAATTTATGTCAGCTGTATTCTACGAGTAATTAGGGGTAAAATCATTACATTGAACTCTTTCAAGCGTGTGTCAATAATGTATTTATTCAGTTAAAGTAAATTTTTTCACCTATACTTTAATGACATTTCATATGTAGGCCCAGTTTTTAGAATAAAATCTTGTTCTACACAACCTTGAGAAGCAGGAACATAATAAGTCTATAGTTTCCATTTAATCACAAACTGATTTAAAAAATGCTCCTCCTCCCGTCCCTGTTTGATATGAGAATCTTTGCCACTTTGTCCAGGTCAACAGTATCGATTATGTTCTGCTGGACCTAGCACAACACTACGTGGCTAAGCCATATTAGTGTATTTAGTACAGTAATAAGAAATTCTCAAGGTTTTAATTGATTTGTAAAAAACATTCTCAATATTTTAATTGATTTGTAAGAATTTTTTTCCTACATCAATGTAGCCTATCCCTCGGTTTCCCATTTGGCAAATTATCGGGGGGGGGGGGCGCGTCCCCGAATCCCCATAGGCCATGACGCCCATGCCCGAGATGCCCAGAGCATGTAAATTATTGGTCCGGGCACTTTGTTTCAATCAGATCAACAGATGGCGCCACAATTTACCCTTTATGTTTAAAAATACAGTGTTCATGTAGTAAGGTATGATATTTTTTTTTAATATCTACGCATGTTGGACTTCTCTCGGGGCAGGAGCATGTGTTTCTGCGAGTTTGTAACGTGCTGCATATGTTACAACAATGGGTATGCGATACCTTTATTACTCATTAGTTGACTTCAGATTTGTGAATATAACAAGTAAAATCATTTTAGTTACAACTTAAAATTCGAGATATGCACTGATCATCTTTTGGTTTAATTCCAAAGCAGTGCTCAAGGATCCTTTTAAAGAACAGATATATTTGTGGTCATCAGTTGAAGTTCCTTCTTTATACACTAGTTTCCATAAATTAAGCAACAAACTGAAAAATCATATGCAACCAATTCAGATGAAATTTGGTGGTAAGCTTCATTAGACCAAATGCAACAAAAAAACATAAGAACATGTGATACAAAGCATTCACATTTTGTATGAGTAATGCAAATATGAAAATACAGAAATATAGGTATCAAGATGAAATAGGAAAAGGTACTTCAATATGGAGTGTGGTTACCCTGAACGGCAATACAGGCCCGACAGCGATGTTCCATGCTGTTAATTATGGTGTCTAGCAGTTCCGTGGGTAGCTCCGTCCATTGTTTGAGCAACGCAGTGCACAGCCCCTGCAGGGTTCGAGAAGGGCTGGACGCCCCCTTCTCGAGAGCCTCTGAGATATGCTCAATGGGATTCAGATCAGGAGAGTGTGCTGGCTACTCCATACTGACTATAAACTCTTGTTCAAGATACTGTGCGAGGGTAGGCACTTTCCGCCTGCAATACAAATGTATCTCCAATCTATCTCAGTGTATAAGCACATTTCATATTAGGGTGATTCAAAAGTCAAGAGCCTCCCTATGTCAGGCAATTACTCGGTGCACCTACATTATGCAGATAAGGACAACACATGACTGGAAAACTGGTATTGTCTAGTTGGTATAAATAGGGACGCCCACTGCCATGATTTATTGGACAATTTTCTGCTGTCAAATGTAACTCACAAGAAATACACGATCCGGTTTTTATTTAAAAAAACAGTCGACTGCTGCAGCGAGGAAAATTTGTGCTGTGGAAGGAGAAGAAGCAGTGTCCGAAAGAACGTCCAGATTTTGATTTCAGCAATTTAAAAATGGGGACTGCAGCGTTGAAGATAAAGCACGCGCTAAGAGACCTTTGATGGTGAATTCTGAAGCTGTACACCAAGCCATAGAGTAAAATCTGTGCAGAAGCACTATACAACTGTCATATGACTTGAGAATACCTCAGCCCACAAATCTTCACAAACTGCACAAGCTCAGCAAGACACACAAAAGCTGTTGACAAGTACCCCATGAACTGACTGCTACTTAAGCTCAGCAATGTGTGTCGCTAATTGCTGAAAAATCTCCGGGACGACTGGTTTTATAGGCAAATTGACATGTGATGAAGTGGATATTTTTTGGAATCCTGACATGGAAAAACAAAAATTACAAAAACTTACCAGAACCAGTCCCAACAAGAAAGAATGACACCGAATTTCCGGGTGTAATAAGCACATCTTTTGAATCCATTCTGACGCAAATTAAATTTATCAAAGTCAATGGAACCGGTATGGAAAACAATAGTATCTGACGGGAGAAAGAAGTTTTTCAATCGGGTTTTTAATCCCTCAGATATTGCTGTAAACAGAATCGTGAGCTTACGCCTTTTGGTTGCAGACTTGTGCGCGTTAAGAAAAACATGAATTTATATGAGAAACATTTTGCACCGGAAACGCTCCCCAACACAGAAAGAATTTTTCAAATCGGACTCTTAGAAACAGAGATATCAACAAAAATAAGATGACTTTATGCCCCCTGGTGGGAAAACCATGCATTACTTTAGGAAGAAAGTATTCTCCAAAGGTTTTTTTTTTTTATATGAGAGGTATTGGTCCAAGAAAAAAATTTAGTCTAGTTTTCAAGAGCCCAGATTTTGCTACAAATACATCAGAAGCAAAAATTAACACTTATGCCACCTGGTGGCCAAACCATTCTTTACTAAACATTAGAAATTATGTGAAAAATATTTTCCATAAGGTCTTGTATGAAATACAGGAAGAATTTTTCAAATCTGAGTTTTAGAAGCAGAAATAATGCAGAAAATGCAATTTACCTAGATGCGCCCCCTAGCAGAAAGTCTATGACTTACTCGAAAATTTTGAATTTATAGGGAATACATTTTGCATTGGAAACAATATCCAACAAAGAAGGAATTTTTCAAATCGGACTCCTAGAAGCAGAGATTGAAAAAAATAAGATATACATCTATGCCCCCTGGCGTAGAAACCATGCAATTATTTCAAGAGGAAAATGTTCCTAAAAGGTTTGTCCACATGAGTAATATCGGTCAACAAACGACTTTTTTTCAATTTGGATTTTAGAAGCTCATATTTTGCTGCAAATGCATCAAAAGCTGAAATTAAGACTTACGCCACCTGATGGCCAAACCATTTTTTACATAAATTAGAAATTATGTGCGAAGGATTTCCCATCAGAAGCTGTATCCGGTGCAGAAAGAATTTTTCAAATCAGAGATTTAGAAGCAGAGAGTGGAAAGTCTAGGAATTACTTGAAAATTTTGAAATTATCTGAAAAACGTGTCATTCTGAAAACAGTATCCAACAAAGAAGGAATTTTTCAAATCTGACTCCTAGAAGTAGAGATATTGACAAAAATAAGATATACATCTACGCCCCTGGCAGAGAAACTGTGGAATATTTTAAGAAGAAAAAATTCCGAAAAGGTTTATCGATGTTAGTGGCATCAGTCCACGAAAGAATTTTTTCAATCAATATTTTAGAAGCTCACACTTTATGGCAAATACATCAGAAGCAAAAATTAACACTTACGCCCCCTGGTGGCTAAAGTATTCTTTACTAAAAAATTTTAATTATATGCAAAAGATTTTCCATCAGGAGGTGTATCCGCTGAAGAAAAAAATTTTAAAATTGGAGCTTTAGAAGAAGAGTTATCGGGGAAAAGCTAATTTACTTTTACGCCCTTAGCGGAAAATCTATGCATAATTTAAAAAAGTAACTATATTTAAAATACTCTTCGACATAAATGGAATCTAAAGATAAAAGAATTTTTTCAATCGGATGTTTGGAAGCAAATATGTGGAATAAAACGTATTTTTGAATTCGACGTCATCTGCATTTATGCCCTCTAGCGGTGAAAGTGTACATCGTAAAAAAACGAAATGAAGGATCATCATTCTCATATTTCAAGCTTCCCAATGCAAAAAGAATTTTTCAAATCAGACTAATAGTTGCAGAGATGTCGTGGGTACAGACGGACAGACCGGTAACATAAGCACGATCTTTTTTTACAAAAGACGTGCTAAAAAGGAGACAATTTGAGCACAACATTATGCTAAACATATGGCAGAACTTTGAGAGCCCCATTCACTGGTAATTAGTTCCAGATGGCAGAGGCATTAATGCACAACTGTACTGTGGCCACTTGGAGTCGGATGTGTACTTCTTTAAGCTGAAAGTATCCTGCCCTGGTGAAGTATGAACGAATTACAGGATAATGCTCCTGCTAATTCGTTCATAGTTCACCAGGGCAGGATAAGGAAAAATAAAAGAACTGGAGGGTTTTGAGCTAATGCCCTGCCCTGCCCTGCTTATAGTCCGGATCTTGTGCTTTCAGACTATCACTTATTCTGGTCCATGACACATCATCTAGATGGGAAACACTTCCAAAACATCCATAAAGTTGAACTTGGGGCCCAAGACTTTTTCGCCTTGAAACAAAAGGAATTTTTTCACAGGGAGATTCAAGACATCGTTGTGATGATGTAGAACCATAGAGCACAATGGACAAGGTATCAGAGACAGGTTTTCTTATCGAACAGTTAAAAAAAGAAATATAGACGGAAACATGTTATAACTGTCTTCTAGCAGAAGAATTTTGCATAATGGAAAAATTGAAAATATGCAAAAGTATTCTTCATAGCAAAAGCCATGTTAAGGAAAGAACTTTTCATTTGAATACATATCCCTGAAACAGAAGTAGCAAGAAAAAGGTTTTGACCTTTATTTCCCCTAGTGAGAAATCTGTGCATTATTTAAAGAGGATAATGTCCTCCATATTTATTGAAACAAATGGCATACAGTAAAAAAAGAAATTTCTCAATAGGGTTTTCAAAAGCGGAGATACAGCTGCAAACAAAAATACACAAACACCACCTAGGAACAGAACTGTGAACTGCAAAACTCTTCAAATACTAACCTAAAGTGTTCCACAAGGTAAGTGGCATACGGTGTTGAAAGAATTTTTAAATCGCGCATTTAGAAACAGAGTTATTGAAAACAACAGATTAAATATGGTGCTCCTAGCATCAAAATTGTGAATTATCTTGGGAATAAAATATGCACAAAGAATTTTTATAGTTAGTACTATCCGACCAAAAAAGAATTTTTTTCAATCTGGTTTTTATTCCGACACATATTGCTGTAAACATGAACTTGTGCCCTCTAGTGGCACGCTTGCACTTTAAGAAAACTTTGAAATTATATCAGAAACATTTTGCACCAAAAGCGCTCTCCAACAAAGAAAGAATTTTTCAAATCTGACTCTTAGAAGCAGAGATATTGACAAAAATAAGATATACATCAGTGCTCCCTGGTGGGAAAACAATGCATTATGAAAGAATATTTTCAATTGAGTTTTTAGAAGCTCAGATTTTGCTGCAAATACATCAGAAGCAGAAATTAACATTTACAAGCCCCCTGGTGGTCAAACCATTCTTTACCAAAAATTAGAAATTATTAAATGCAAAACGTTTTAAACAAGGAGTTGTATCTGGTGCAGGAAGAATTTCTCAAATTGGAGTTTTGGATGCAGAGATATTGGGGGAAATGAAATTTACTTTACGCCCCCTAGCAGAAAATTTATAATACTAGAAAAAGTGACTGTACCTAAAAAAGTAGTCTTCAACATAAATGGCATCAAAAGGTTAAATATTTTTCTTCAATAGGATATTTAGAAGAAAAAATATGGAATAAAATATATTTTAAAATCGATATCATCTGCATTTACTCCCTCCAGCGGCGAAATTGTGCATCATAAAAAAATCGGAAAGCTAGGATCATCAATGTCACATTCTAAGTTTCCCAACGCAAAAGGAATTTTTCAAATTGGACTAATAGTTGCAGAGATATGATGTACACAGATAGATAGGCAGACAAAGTGATAACATAAGCACAATCTTTTTTTTTTTACAAAAGACATGCTATAAACATGGAACATTATCAACAAAAAAATTATAATGGTGCACAAAAGTGACTTCAAATATCTTAGAAAAGTTTCCTAATGAAATATATTTTTTCCTTATTATTTGCAGTACTTACTTTTTATATCAATCAATAGAGCAAGCATTTTTTATTTTTTACTAAGGCAAAATTCAAATTGAAAATAGTTACTTTCTTGTCCTTGCTGGAAACTGCACGTTTCCATGACCTGTACTTGCACCTGTTTTCAAGGCACAATGAGGAGCGCCATTATCACTTTTTTAACTTTAATTTCACTGAAAATGCATATTTTTCCACCACTTTTCATATATCAGGAAACAGAAAAAGCGAGCATTTTTTGCTTTAAGAAATAAAAGCTCAAAATAGGAGTTTCAACTCTGTCTCCATCTTTCATTTGCCATAAAGTTGTTTTCTCAGCACACTGAGCAAGCATCAACATTTTTGAACTTTAATTTCACTTTAAGCGAAAGAAAAAATATTGCTGTACTTTAACGCAGCAAGAAATGACTAAGAAACATGAAAACCTGCATTTTAGGTGACATATGTGAAAAATCGGTACTGCATTCATACTACCATGAAATAATTTTGGAAGACTTAAAGAAGACAGGAAGACTTGGAAACTCTTCTGACATGAAGATTTGGAAACTTTTCAAGTTAAAATAGAATTTATTTACAAAAATAAAATAACAAAACATTATTTTTGCATTTAATAGAATCCCTGATGTTAAGATATTATCAAAGAGAGCATTGACATCAAGGCTGTTGCATACAGTTGCAAAATGTTATGCAAATGCTAATCAACTGCATCGGAATTTTAGAGATCCACAATTTTTGTTCTTGAAAATGTCTCTTAACAAATATAAGTAGAACTGAACAGCATTTGTTTTTTCATCAAAAATGCAACACTTCTCCTGAGTAATAGTTTCTTGTGCTTAAGTACAATGCTTCAGAACTACCCCAGTGGATAAGTGATTTGAGATATTGGTTCAGACAATTTGTCAAGCTGGGCCCAAGTTCACAACCCATATGAGGCATGAGTGGTGCATTTGCCTGAGGGCACTGGCTCTGTTCCTTTGCTGGAATCAGTAGACCCAAATTAGATACAAGCAACTACTTATAGCCCTCAGAGATGCTCATGGTGGTTGTTAAATATCCCCCCCCCCCCCCCAAAGCTACAGATCCTTGTAACTTTTATAAACAAATACTGTAAAAATATTCATTTCCTTTGACCCAACTCCTCATATTATACGAAAAGAGATGTCTATCTAAGAGACAGTTCATTTTATCATGCTTTTATTTTGACTATGCTGTTCTCTGAGCTCCACAAAGAAAAACAATCAGCGAGATAAGTGTTTTAACTGATTATTATTTACCTATTTGTTGCCATATCAAACGCCTCTATTTACAGCGATCTTGGCACACAGCTCGAGTTTCACTAACATCCATCACACGACATACACAAGATCTTCTGCACTTCATACTCATAATCTTTCTCTCCTGCAGACATTCCTCAATCTGGTCCCCCCCCACACACACACACACCCACCCACCTGATTTCCTGGGCCTTCGGCTGAAAAGTTTTTCTTAGTAAGAATCTCATTACATATTCTTTCAACATGGCCAAACCACTACGAATATTATTCTCCACCTTACTGACAACATTTTATTAGTCTCCACCTAACTGCAACACATCTTCATTCCTCACATGATCAGGGAGTGTCATGCCACAAAGCCCCCGTAAGTAACGCATATATCCAGCACATAAATGACTCCTATGTTTCTTCTGTAGTACCAAAGTTTCACTGCCATACATCAGAGTAGGAACAATTACACTTTCATACACAACCACTCCGGACTTTCTTGAGAACCCATCATTCCTGTGAAATCCTCTTAAAGCAGCTATGACTTTCAATGAAAAATTCACTCGCCTACTGATTTTGCCATTTAATTTGTTCTCTCTGTTAAACATGCTTCCTAAATTACACAAACTAATCCATGTGGTCAATCATTGTGTCATTTAGACTTACCTTGCATTCAGTACTAACAGTTCCTTGCTCAAGTACTGAATGCAAGGTAAGTCAATCAAAGTTTCAGAGTTGTAAAAATCTGTTATGTTCACCTAAAGACTTTCTTGGCATCTTCACTTTTGCTAATAATCCCTTTCTTCCTGTACTCAGTGAGTAATCCAGTGTCAGAAAAGCATAAATGCCATACATTTGCATACAAGCCGACCTCTCTAGTTCAACAGCTAAAATTTGGTAAAAATCTGGAACTTACATATAAGTCAACCTTAAATTTTAAAAGTTTGGAAAACTGTGCAAATTTCTAAAATTATCTTCTTTAAAAACCTTCAAATTCCAACTCACTTCGGAGTTTCTAATTAGTTTCTGTTAAGTAAATGGATAACAGTCATTTAAAAATACCATGGGGGATACATGTGGTTCTTAGAAGCTTGGTGAGTGGCCATTGACCTAAAAAAGATGAAATAGGTTGTGCTCCAAGAATCAAGTGAAATATTTTTTGCTAGAAGTTGCCTTAATTAGTTATTAGGAGCCTACCTGAAATGTTCATATTTCAAAAATGAGCATTTGCCAAAAAAAAAAAAGGTACCAAGTATAGATGTGTACTTAATCAAGGAAAAATTAGATTATAATAAAAATAAACAGAAGGGAAAAAAGACATCGGATTATACACATGAGAGTTCAGAATGTGGAAACTTGCAATATGCTCAGACCTGCTAAATACAATGTAATTAGCAGGGAAGTGCCTGCTAAATACACAAGTCTATTACAGAGTATATTTCTAAAATGGCTATTCTGAAATATGTACAACATAATTTTCTGATGTATAGAGCAACAGTAGTGATCCTGGCTACACTTTAGACTTCAGCCCCTGTCAACTGCTTCAGCCAACGTGCCGCTGGAATGATGAGAGAAACGTTTCACGATAGGTGGCGCTGCAGCTGCGTCGGCGTTTTCTCCCGTGCTTCCAACTGAACAAAGATGTTCTGCAGGTCATCCAATGAGTTTGCGAGTGGATCTGTGTCATCGTTTAGAACAATTCAGGTGTAGGAAGAATCACATTACAAGGAAAAGTGAGCAGTGTTCCCGTTTACTAGGGACGTGGTTTGAAGCTGCTTGTATTCCTCTTGGATAAAGTGAAGATTCTTTTATATTGTTTCACCAAAGGAATGTCCTAAGATGATGCAATTAAGGAATCTTCCCAGGGTGGGGTTTCCACATCCTCTGCGGCAGTCAGTGACTATTATAAGTCTTGTAGAGAACTAGTCACAGAGTTTATGGTAGCCTACGAACAAGACGCAGGACAGCTTGGAGGCCCTGGTGTAATCGTAGAAGTGGATGAGGCGAAGGTTGGGAAGTGGAAGTATAAACATGGTCGTCTCGTTGAGGGCACCTGGATCCTTCGCATCTTTGAACGAGATTCGAAACGACTCAAGGCTGAGATCTGCCCGGAGAATAACCGCTCTGCTCACACATTGCTGCCACTCATCCAGAAACATGTTCAACCTGGAAGTGCTGTAATGACGGATCAGTGGGCTGTGTAGCGTAATCTCCCATCCTGTGGTTTCCAACATCTGTCAGTAAACCACTCGCTCAATTTCGTCGATCCGATTACTGGGGCGCATACGCAAGGTGTTGAGAGTAATTGGCGGCCCATCAAATGCACCCTATCTAATGGAATTCACAAAGACCACTTTTAGCCGACCACATTCGGGAATATTTATTCCGACGAAATTGTAGTCTTTCCTCTGAACACTGTTTTGAGGTGATGATTGCTATCATCAAACAGTTCTTCCCTAGTACGTAATGTTTTCCACTTAAATATTCGTACTAGATAGGCAGGTTATCAATGACGAGGAAACACTTCTTTTCTGTCGTTATAAATATTTAACAACACCTGAACTACTCGCATTTCATAAAGGCCCTTTTCAGGGCTAGCCATATTACAAAATAAACCCCTTCCTTTCAAAAATACCCACCGCCGCATATTTCACGTCCTTAACACTCCTCCCGCACAACACGCAGCGAAGGAGCAAAAACGCTGACGCAGCTGCAGCACCATTTATCGCGCAACGTTTCTCCAGGCATACCAGCGGCGTGTTGGCTGAAGCAGATGACGGGGGTCAAAGATTGAAGTGGATCCTTTTATCAGTTTTATCATGATTTTAGCATTTTTAATAATTTCACAATGTAACTCCACACATTTTCTCAAATAACTATAATACCAAATTCTGCAATGCAACTCTGTAAAATGCAGATGAAATTAATACTTGACTTGTCACAGAGTCAGAGCAAGGAGATTTAACCTTACGGTAAAAGTAATCCTCCTGTTGACAGAAATGCTTCATTTGAGCAAAAACATATAGCCACATGAATTTTTATTATTGACAAAACTGTTTGTGTCATCTGAACTAGAGCTAAAAATGTATTTTAGAAAAAATATATAACTAGAAAAGGTTATAATCATCAAAATGGAGGAAGACATGGTAATCAGAATGCTTAGCAGTTCCAAGGAATCATAAAAGTAATAAATTAAAATAGTGAAATTGAAAATGCACTCAAAGAAATCCGCCTCAAACATGCCTTCTCTACTGCTCAAATGAGCTGTTGAAATAAACTACTCTAAATATGGGTATAAAATGTTTGCTCTTTATTCTTCAAGCATTACTGATAAGACTTCAGTTATAGAAACTCATCAGCAGAAAAAACAAGTGTTCAACCTTCATGGACAGTATTTGTGAAAGCATATGTAATGATTCTTTGTCTTAAACATGCCTTATAGCATATTAATATACAGATACTGGAGCAAATGACTTTCAGAAGTGCTCTCTTCACTGTTTTAAGACACACACAATCAGAGTCAGAAAGACAATCTGCCAAATCAGAGTTACTAATGAAGATACAGTTTACTTACTGTTGATGTATCAAACATCTCCCTTTTTCTACAGATATATTACATACAAATTTTAATATTTTAGAAGTAAAAGATGTTTTGAGGGGGGGGGGTGAAGGAGTAGGATATATGGTGAGAGGACATTTCCTGCTCAGGTCTGATTACTGACCTCTCAGCCATGATGATTCCACGGGTATCTGCTAAGGTTGGTAACCATAGTGATAGCCTTGGACAACGGGTGATAAACACCAAATATAAGGAAATGTTTTGATTTAAATTAAATGTATAAGAAAGCATTATAAATAAAGACTATCAAATTTCAAACACTTGAAAGAACTTCACTTTTTTTACTAGAATTATATAACAAATGATTTCAAGTATGCAAACTTGTTACCTAAATAGAAAGTGCTTTGAACTGTAAGATATACTCTAATAGCTATTCTTAAACTCAAACTGGTTATCCAAGAAATGAAGAAAATATTTATCACTTTTAATGCAACAAAGTTTGGTTTTCAGTTCCTTCTGATATTATTTAAAATATGATCAAAGTTATTAATATGTATTTAGTGTCAAAACTACATTTTGAAATTTATTAATTATACCACTTATTGATCAAACTTATTGTTACACAGCTCCTTGATCCAGCAGTCAGATCCATTTGGGTGGCCCAATGATTCATGTTTGCAGGAAGTAATTTCTATTAATTTGCTGGAGTTTGTGAAGCTGGTTAAACATAATGGTATATAAACTTTTTTTTTTTTTTAGTGATATGGATTTTCTTATCTGAATATAATTCACAACTGAACCAAAGGAATCGAACTAGAAGAAATTTATGCATATAATTCTTCCATTATTCTGAGTTTAACACAATGCACAAGATGCAAATCTTGCTAGAATGGTTATAACCTTTGATAAAACATTTTGATAATCATAAGAAGGACGCAAAAATATGAAACCATAAAAAACCTAAAGTAACAGAAAAAATTATTTTTAAATTTGCTCTTCTTTCATCTCAGATTCTGCTAGAATTTACATTTATTTTAAGAAACAACTGTTTCCTTTAAAGATTACCTGAATTTTTGAGGCTGCTTGTTATACCTACTAAGATCTGCCAAAAAATCAGCAGACGGTGGTCCACTAGAAATTTCTATATCCTCAAGCTGTTCGTCATCTTCACAAGACACAATAAATTTTATTTTCTCACTGAAAATAAATTAAGAATAACCTTTATTTTTCTCTATCCAGCAAGAAAGAAAATGAATACAGTGAATACAAAAAAGTATTTTCTTTCTGCATATAACAAATGCACAAAGATATTAGGAAGACACAGGTCAGGGAGGGTATGTTTCTAACAGAGTTTTTTTTTTTACTTTCAGCGACAGTACTCAGAGAAGCACTGAGAAAAACTATAATTCATGTACGTAAATACATTGAGGCCTCTAACAGACTTTGTCAAAAACCAAGAAATACATACACTTAAAACTTGATAGATATACAAACAACATGCATTTGCCGACATAACCATGATATATTCAGAATATGCATACTAATGGGACTAAGAATGTTCATCATTGGCTCAGAATCTTAATTTCCCAAAGCGAATCAGTTAGGTTATATATTGACAAGTACCATCTCCCCCATTAAGAAAAGAATGTAGGCTGAAAATTTAATAAATATTGTGCATACAACCTGTCATTAGTTTTAAAGTCAAAAATAGATTTAGACAGACAGGTAAACTTATAGAAGCTATGTAATTTTGTGAACATGTAAAATGATATTTTCGAATGTTTAATTTGTATCTCCTGGGGTGGGGGGCTTAAGTCCCCAACCACCCCCACCCTCGGGGGTGTGCTAATGGTCACACAAAATTCTGATAGAAAACAAGCTGTTTCTCTAAGATACACAGGGCAGCAATTGAGCAAGGAGACTTGATTTTT
Source organism: Macrothele yani (assembly GCA_039090855.1). NCBI lineage: Eukaryota > Metazoa > Arthropoda > Arachnida > Araneae > Macrothelidae > Macrothele > Macrothele yani. The sequence continues at coordinate 157,744,401 of CM077011.1, forward strand.
TTTTTTTTTTAATGAAAAGCAAGAGAACTTACATGAATGTATTTTATTCAAAGTACATTCCTCCAGCATTAATACAAGAAGTGGCATGATCAGTCAACAAGAGGAAGGACTTGCAGAATTCATTCTTTGTTACGGAGTAAATAGCTGATGTCACAGTTCTTTATGTCTCCAATGTCTTGAAAACGTTTTCTTTTTAAAGGAATAGAAATTAGTCACATGGTGATAAATAAGGAGGATAGGGGGCGGTTGAGTACACATACTTGTTATTCATGCCAGAAATTGCTGTATGTTGACTACTCCATGGGTGGGGGCATTATCATGAAGAAGAAACTATTGCCCATTTTTGTACTCAGGCCTGACACAAACAATCCTCTTCCACAATCATTTCAAGAAGGATGTGCAAGCATTGCTGGTGACAGTTGTACCTACAGGAATTCACTCGTGATGCAGAATTCCCCCTTGCTGTCATAAAAGCACACAAGCATTTTTCTTGATTTTGGACTTCTGTAACCTGGTCTTTCCTTTGGGTGACTGTGGTGACTTCCACTGAGCACTCTGATGCTTCATTTCAGGATCATAGTGAAAACACCATGTCTTGTCACCTGCCAAAATGCTTTGGAGAACATTTTGCCTTCGTTCTGCAGTATCCAGGATGTCTTTTGCACACTCCACTCATGCATGTTTCTGGTCATCTGACAAAGCACGCAGAACAAAATGAGCACAATCTTTCCACTGAAATCTTGCACTGAAATTTAATGAATTGTCTCATTAAACCCAAGTGCACATTCCAGCATCCTCAAGGTCACATAACAATCGCTTTTATCCATTTGCAAGCTTTCCCAATGAGTTCAGACGTGCACACGGAAGTCAAGTGTCTGGGTCTTTCGTCGTTTTCCAAATCTTCCTGCCCATCCTTGAAACATGCATACCATCAGAATATTTGTACACGAGATAGGCAATCAGCCCCATACACATCATGTAACAATTCTTCTGCCTCATGAAGACCTTATTTTTTTGTGTGTGTGTGACAAAGTATATACAGTATTTCAGGCAGCTTCCTTCATTGCACATTACCTTAAAACCTTAAGAGTTAAAACCCTTACAAGTCCAAAAGGATTTTATTTTATTATTAAAAAAAAAAATGTTTTAGTTTTTTAACAATCAAATAAAATCCGTTTGGACCTGTGATGGTTTTAACTCTTAAGTTTTTAAGGTATTATGCAATAGGGTGGAACGAAAAAACTAAAATCGCATAAGCAGAAACGGGTACCCAGCAATGGTTGTGTATTAGGCCCACTAATATTTCTGTGAATTTTTTTTTTTTTTTTTTTTTTTTTTGGAGGTCGTCTTCAGTCTGCGCATCAGGCCTAAAAAGTTTGAAATTTTTGCTTAAATTTGTAAGTTTTCAATTTTTTTTTTTTCCTATGAGTTAAATTTTATGAACAGTTTTTGGGTTGTGATAAAATGCTAGAGAAAGACCTTGAAAACAACATAAATTTTTCCCTACTGTTAGTTTTTACATCTTCAGTTTGCGCATTTGGGTCAAAATATCAGATTTTTTGCATATTTTCATAATTTTTGCTTTTGTTCACATTTTCCTCTGTGACCTAAAATGACTAAACTGCTTTTGGGGTGTGATAATGTATTACAAATATACCACAAATACAACTTTTATCGTTATCATTGATATGCAACTCTTTGCTAGTTCCTATTGAACTACCCAGGACTAACCACGGGGAGGTGGTTGCATGTCTAGTCCCACCCGTGCCCTACCCAACCTCCCAACTACGAGGGCATATAGTTTTTAAGCTTTAAACTGCTTTTTTTTATCAAAAACTGGACATGCACTCCGGTCTAACATTCTTGTCTTTATTAAACTTTTTCTTTTGGCATATCACAAACAATTTGTGAAGACGCGGTCACTTCTTTCACCACCCTTTCAACCACTTGAGTATGAGTTGGTAATCCAATAAGTGGACTCAGAGGCAATATCAAAACTTTCTGCTCTTAATAACCTTTGTAAGTCGTTATTTGATAAGTGTCTAGTCAGTGGTGGTTCAGTTACATTCAGATCTTGCCAAGAAATCAAATCTATGTAGTCAGATGCAGTCAAGTTTATGACGGGAATTTCAAATCTTTTTCTTCCCTCACTTACATTCTTACTTTTCCTGGCTGAAATGATTTGTCTTACAGCAAGTTGACCGATGTGTTTTCGATTATCTGAAAGCATTGCAATGAGTACATTTTCTGGGTGAGCAAAGTATCCATTATCCTGGAGGCATTTGTGTACAATTTTTTTATTATCATTGCTCAAGTACAAAGAACATTCAATTGCTTTCAACAGGTTTGGAGCACCATTTATTTATTTCAGGGTTGCATTTGATGGTGAACCAACAAATAGCGTAAACTCTAACAACAAATTTTGCGAACTCTCTTAATGTGTCCGATGGTTTTTTTAGTAGCTATGTACAATCGCACGATTCTGTTCGCTATTGTCACCCATCTAGAGAGGGAGAGCTTTCCAGGGCTTTAATTTTCTGAATCACTTGGGCATTCACCATTTGAAACTGCCTTACAAAATATAAAAGATATTGTTGGTCTGAACTTAATTTTTTTTTTCAGGGATGATATCATCTATACTGAACTCAATACACTCAAATTGTACAGACTTCAGAGTATGACACGTTAAACTTTTGCCAATAGGCCCAAAAAATCCACTTGGTCCAGTTGTTGCTCCATCAAGTTTTTCAAATAAATGCCTTAATGGTAGCTCATTTGTATGCAGCTGGCAAATAACAAATTGCATTGATCTAAGTTTTTTTTCCAAAGCGTGTATAATGCCATCATATTTTCCAGTGTTTATGGGACATCCGTCGCAACCAATAAAAACTAATTCTGACAGTGTAATATTTTTTTCAGACGTATATTGTACAATCACATTGGCAATATCTCGACCTCTTCTGGACTTAGCAGTTGTGCAGCCAATAAATCTTGATTTGGGCTCTTGTACGAGTTAAATGTGGTCTTCTTTAATTGCCTTTCTGTGCATTTTACCATCTTCGGTCTTTTCAATAGTGTTTCATCAATTCTACCATAAAAATTCAGAGCCTGCACATTGAAACTATCAATATCACTTTGTTCCCTCTTTTCAATTCAGTGTCGAACTTTGGGCCTTTCATGCCTTACCTTACTTCTGTCTATTACTATGTTATTATTTTTTGAAATAATACTGTTAGAGGAATTACTGGAATTAACATCATGTAAAAGAGCTGAGGCTATAGCAGCTGCAGTACAATCTGGGACCCCATATCTATCACATACTCTAGAAAATGTGGGGATATTACGTCTAGTCTGTGTGGCAGAAATAATTACAGATGAAGGCCCTGATCCTGGGTCCTCTGAAACGATTGCAACTTCATCTGAACCTTTTTCGTTACAATTTTCATCTTTTGAATCCTCAACGTCATAGACAAAGCTACTTTCTAATCCATAACAACGTTTCTTACTTTAAAATCTGTTTCCTTCATTTTTCTTGTTTCTTTTTTTCTAATGTTTGACATAACTAAGTTATGGTAGTATTATAAATTTGAAAAGTACACAATCCTGCTAAAAATTACGAAAATATGCAAAAAAACTGATATTTTGACCCAAATGTGCAAACTGAAGATGTAAAAACCAACGGTAGGGAAAAATTTATGTTGTTTTCAAGGTCTTTCTCTAGTATTTTATCACTACCCAAAAACTGTTTATCAAATTTAACTTGTAGGGAAAAAATGTTGAAAATTTTTAAATTTAAGCAAAAATTTCAAACTTTAGGCCCGATGCGCAGACTGAAGAAGACTTCCAAAGAAAAAAATATTTCACAGAAATGTTAATAGGCCTAATACACAACTATTGATGGGTACCCGTCTCCGCTAATGCAATTTTAGTTTTTTTCGCTCCACCCTATTGTGCAACGAAGGAAGCTGCCTGAAATACATACTTTATCTGCCTCAGATGGAGTTCGAACGATTTTCAAACAGAATCGGATATTTGCTCTCTGCTTTGTGACAGACCAGTGACAATGTTCTTCCATTGAATGACATTATGCAAATATTCATCTGCACAATTCACATGCAAACATTGTTGCCACCATATAGCTGATAAATTACTTATCAAAAAGCCATGCTTTCCTGATAAGTGTGTTTCACTCGGATTTTTTTTTTAAATCAACCTCATTACTTAATGCCCCAAGTGTGTATATATACAATTGAAAATTGGTACATCCTAATGATACTCTGAAGATTTGCTCCTTGGAGTTACAATTTATATTACGCAAACAGACACTGGTCCTACTATATACTGATACTGAAAATCTTCCAGATACGTGGAGACAATGTGAATAGACAAAGTCATCGCTCTTTCCACGTTTTTCTTTAATTAACACACAGCAACCAAAAAATTGTTATCCGGACACCGCTGAGATTGTACCCCAGATCTCTGGATAACTAGCCTAAACACACATAGTGCTGTGGATTGTTGGCCACCGTAGTGTAAGGCAAACGCACTCTGCTAGTTATCAAGAGATCTGGGGTATGATCCAGCAGTGTCCAGCAAAAAAAAAAATTTCGGTTGATGTGTGTTAATTAAAGAAAAACTTGGAAAGAGCGATTACTTTTTCTATTCACATTGTCTCCACATATTTGGAAGATTTTCACTATCACTCTTGCCCTTTGGATTTATTAGCTATAATTTAATATCTTGTGTCGTTAAGCTCCACCAGATGGAGACGTCTCACAGTTGCTGAGCTCATCTCTACGGATTTGTGAAGTCAGATGCTGACAGATAAACATACATAGTGCTGTGGATTATTGGCCACTGTAGCACAAGGCAAACGCACTCAGCTAGTTATAGAGATCTGGAGTATGATCCCAGCGATGACCGGATAACAATATTTTGGTTGTTGTGTGTTAAAGAAAAATGTGGAATAAGTGATGACTTTGTCTATTCATCTGCTATATACATGTAACTAAATTTCCTAAAACAAAACAAAAAAGCCAGAAGTACAGCACCATCAAATTCAGAGACATAACACTCTAATCAAGATACTGCTGTTGACATTCAGAATTTTTTTAATTGGCAATGACAAATATACTGCATCTGTGCAGTTTCACATTTTAGAGAGAAAAAATTACCATGGGGGTGCTGCACAACCACAGTTGCAACTCATTATAAATTTTCCAAGAAAAACAAACGGGGAGGAGGACATAACCTAAGTGGAATTTGTCATTACATCCAGACATGTATTCAAGGGGTGCATTTGAGAGGGACAGACCCCTCCCAAAATTGTTCAAACATTTAGTGCTTTCATATTCTTTTTATATAATCAACTGATGTCACAAACTTACCATCTAATACAATTAAACCACTTGCACGGACTACTTCTTTCCTCAGGTTTGTATATTATACTGAGCAATAATTTTGCAAATGTACTAAAATATATTATGTGACACTGCTTAGTATTTTTACACAGATCATTTTGTTTTCTATGTGTGTGCATTATGTAATATGGGTAACAATAGAGGTGATGCTTGGTGGAATAGTGAGATTGAAGAGGCAGTAAAGAAAAAGAAGGATGCCTATTTGGGGATGTTGCAAGGTAAAGTTTTTGTGGATGGATACCACTGTAAGAAGCATAAAGCAGCTAAGCTGGTTTGCCAGAGTAAGGCAAAAGATAGGAAGGAGAAGGTGGAAAGGCATGAATTGGCTTTTTGGAAAGATAGAAAGACTTTCTGGAAGTACACGAGACTCAGAAAAAATGGAGGAAACAAAGTTAAGTTGTGTGAAGAATAGGATGGGGGAAATGATATGGGAGCCCAATGAGTTAAGTGACAGATGGAGTTAATATTTCTGTGAGTTATTATGTCAAGAAAGCAAAGGTGATTCTGAGGCAGAAGCAGACAATGTCACAGTGAAAGATAGAAACAAAGGAGGGATCTCAAGAGAGGTGTGTAAAGCTGTAAAATCTCTTCAGAATGGTAAGGCTCCAAGAGTTGATGGCATAACTGCAGAGATGTTGCAATATGGTGGTGACTCTGTAATTGACTGGTTAGCTGAAATCTGCCAGTTGTGCTGGGAGCTAGGAATGGTCCCTCGGGATTAGAAGGATGCAAGTTTGAAGAGGCAATAAAGAGAAAGAAGGATGGCTATTTGGGGATGTTGCAAGGTACAGTTTAATGTGGATGATTCTGAGGCAGAAGCAGACGATGTCACAGTGAAGGATGGAAGCACAGGAGGGATGTCAATAGAAGAGGTGTGTAAAGCTGTAAAATCTCTTCAGAATGTTAAGGCTCCAGGAGTTGATGACATAACTGCAGAGATGTTGAAATATGGTGGTGACTCTGTAATTGATTGGTTAACTGAAATTTACCAGTTGTGCTGGGAGCTAGGAATGGTCCCTCGGGATTGGAAGGATGCTATTATTGTTCCCTTGTATAAGGAAAAAGGTGATCAGACTGAATGCAAGAATTATCATGTTATTAGCCTACTGAGTGTGTCAGGGAAAGTGTTTGGTAAGGTCATTATTGAAAAAGTATGGGGTCTTACATCAATGAAAGTGTGGGATGTTCAGAGTGGTTTCATGCAGGGTAAAGGAGATGCACTAACCAAATTTTTGCATTAAGCATAATGATTGAAAAGTATCTGGCTGTTGGTAAGAAAGTTTTTGCTGCCTTCATAGATTTAGAGCAAACTTATGACCGAGTAAATAAGACACTTCTGTGAAAGGTACTGAATGAATATGGTGTTACTGGGAATCTACTTAACAGTGTAAAATCCATGTATGCTGACAGTAGAGCTTGTGTAAGAGTGAATGGTGTTTTATCCAAATGGTTTTCTGTTGGTGCAGGAGTCAGGCAAGGTTGTGTAATGTCACCATGGCTGCTTAATATATTTATGGATGCATGCATGTGAGATGCCAAAATAGATAATACTGGTTTATGTCTTGATGATATCTGTGTGTGCAGATTGCTGTATGCTGATGACACTATCCTGTTGGCAGAGAGTAAAAGTGAGTTGCAGAGTATGTTGTCTCGGATGTACGAAGTTTGCATCAAATTCAAACTGAGTATAAATAAGGGAAAGACCAAAGTTATGGTTTTTGAGCAAAGAATTGGTAGTACTGAATGTAATATAAGTCTAAATGGCACATTTATTGACCAGGTGAGTGTGTTTGTGTATTTAGGAAGCATGTTTGACAGAGAAAACAAATTGGATGGTGAAATTAGTAGGCGAGTGAATTCTTCATTGAAAGTCATAGCTGCCTTGGGAGGCTTTCACAGGAATGATTGGTTTTCAAGAGAGTCCCGCATGGCTGTGTATGAAAGTGTAACTGTTACTACTGTGATGTATGGCAGTGAAACCTGGGTATTACAGAAGAAACGTAGGAGCCGTTTGTGTGCTGGAGAAATGCATTACTTACGGGGGGGGGGGACACGTTCTGATTGTGTGAGGAATGAATATGTGTTGCAGTTGTGTAATGTGAGGCAAAATGTTGTTCGCAAGGTGGAGACTAATATTCTTCGGTGGTTTGGGCATGTTGAAAGAATGAGTGAATGAGGAGGTGCTTACTAAGAAATTTTTTAGCCCAAGTGGCAGGAAGGAAAGGCAGAGGAAGGCCAAGGAAGTCATGGGAGGATCCGATTAAGGAGTGTCTGCATGAGAAAAAGATCACGAGTATGAAGTATAGACGATCTTGTGTGTGTCGTGTGATGGATGTCAGTGAAGCCAGAGTTGTATGCCAAGATCGCTGTAAATGGAGATGTTTGATACGGCAACAGTAAATAAATAATTAGTTAAAAATTATCTGGTAGTTTGTTTTTCTTTGTGGAGCTAACCTCTGAATCCCAGAGAACAGCTTAGTGATATGTATGTATGTATGTATGTATGTATGTATGTATGTGTACCATGTAACCCATTATCCTCTTTCCTGCTTTTGTGAGAGCACCACTGTGTGTATGCAGGTGATAACTTTTCACTAGCTGGTCTCAATGCAGCAAAATGTGTGATGAATGTTGACAAAGAACGGTTACAAATCTGCGAAAGATTTTCATTAATTACCTCTACACACTTTTCCCATGTTATCTGTAAAAATAAAAGACATCTGAGTATGTGTATTCATGGCAGACATAACTTATCAGGAAATCATGGTAAATATTTCAAAATTTGGCAAATTGTTTTTCACTATTGTGTAAGTTGCAGTGGTCAGTTTCACATAGAAATTCCAAAGGGGAAGGCTTGCTAGAAGCAAAAAGAATTTCTATGTAATGGCATTTCAATGGGAACCAAAGAGACAGCTGAGAATGTGTTTACAACCTTGAGCATGTACATTCTGCCACCGGTACCTGCTTGAAATTGTTCTTGTAACATATGCATCATAAGATACAAAAGAATTTTCCCTTACATGGGCATTGTTACTGCAGCTATGGTCGTAATTTTTTCTGGTGATGAATGTATGCCATTTTCATACAGCATGCAGTGAGTGCTTCACTACTGTCCTCAAGTTGGGAAAATTATTTTACTTACGATTCATAAAGATTACACAGGTTAAATTCCTTTTCATTACATCCTCCTAGTGGAAATTCACAGCTACAAAAAGAAACTAAAAAGGTAGGGGGGAAAGAATGTTTTGGCACCTAATGGAAGAACATTGTTTATAAAGAGAAATCATCACTGGTGCAGCCATGGTAGGGGGCTTTGCGGCTTAAGCTCACCAAGGAAATCAAGAATCACTTATATAAACTCTTATCTATCTATCCACCTATCTATCCATCCATCCATCTATTATTGTAGATGCTATATATATACTGTGTGTATACACACAATATAGCCCCCTCCCCTAACAGGAATTCCTGGGTGTGCCACTAGGTATCATGAACTTATAACCGAGACTTTCCCCATATTCGTATATTCCACACGTATCATTACTATACTGCTAATAAAATTTACATAGTGTGTATAAAAAAATACAATAACTAACATTTTTCATGATCAGGGAGAGGGCCAAGTTTCACAATGTAGTACTCATAACTAGTGATGGTATATATCATTCCTTCTAAGGAGTAATTCATCGTTCATCAATGAACCAATTTTCAAGTTGTCACTATGCTCACTGAGTAAATAATTCGTTGCAGGGATTCTATGTTGCATTTTCAAGCCCACAACTCTTTTTGAAAAAATTGCCCAAAAGAGTAAAGAGTGAAAGAAATATTCTTCTCATGATACGTGGAAAGGCATCTGAATTATTAACACAGCAACCAGACATCTCTGAATTGCGTGTATTATACTGTTTCTCACATAACTTCAATCACATCAGAAAACTTGAAAATTACATTGCCCTGGAGCAGGAATCAAACCTGCAACTTCCGATTTCCATTTGAGTGTAATGAATGGAATGCTTGAATGGAAATCGGGAGATGCAGGTTCGATTCCCGCTCCAGGGCGACGTAATTTTCAAGTTTTCTGATGTGATTAAAGTTCTAGTTCCACTTGAAGAAATTTTGTTTAATTTTCCTTCCCTCTGAGTGATTTTTGATTTTTACAGACGTTTCTGGCCTCTTGATGTTGGTCAAGGCCTGTTCGCAATGTGTAGAAGGATTAACAAAAGTTTTGTTTACTTCTGAAAAAAAACTTTTGTTAATCCTTCTATACATTGAGAACAGGCCTTGGCCAACATCAAGAGGCCAGAAACATCTGTAAAAATCAAAAAGAATTCAGAGAGAAGAAAGATTAAACAAAATTTCTTCAAGTGGAACTAGAACCAAAGGAATATATCTGGGTAAAGCCTTAAGTAAGTGATTAAAGTTACGTGAGAAACAGTATAATGCACGTAATTCAGAGATGTCTGATTGCTGTGTTAATAATTCTGCCCAAAAGAGCATGAGAACTTCAGCCATTCAAAATGAATAATTTGCCACTAGGCAACTCGTGGCGAACAATTTGGGTACACTATTTAAATGTATTTAAATGAAGGGCATTCACGTAAAGGGAATGGCCACTCTTAAGTTTCGGCATTATTTCATATATGACTGCTGATTGCTCACTCACATAACAGTTGACACATATTAGTTCTTAGCATTACTTTTCTTATTGGGGATTCATTTCTGAACTGATGTGGGCAAAAGAAAGTTAACTGTGCTGTGACTTTAGTGTGTGTCACATTAATGATGGTTTGAATGATATTCACAGAGGTGAGAGCAAACCATTAACCATTCGTGATGAAGGGTCGTTCAATGTGGACAAATCATTCACAAATGACCTTTCACTACTAACACTACAATTATTCACTACAGTAAAAATAAGATTATACAGATTGCATCTTATACTGTATTCCTGGGCAGGGTAGAGTACAGTTTATTATTAATTGCATTGAAGTGAAGTCAGTGATGTGACAGTTTAGAGTGTTTAAGATTCTCACAAAAACTATCAGTAAACTGTCACATCACTGACTTCCACTTCAATGCAATTTGGTAATAAACATAAGTTAAACTGAGCATTTTTATATAGATTTTTTTACTTTACTTCCAATACTTCCATTTAGAACAAGATCTTATTCCTATACAAAGGTCTGGATATCATGGCATCAAAATAATAACACAAAGGTTTCTCCAGGTCTGGATATCACACCCATCAAAATAACCATACACAAAGGTTCCTCCTCCAAGATGCTGGATATCACGGCATCAAAATAACCATACACAAAGGTTTCTCCTCCTTTATTTCCACAAAAAATAAGTGCTTTTTAAGGACTTTTAAGGACCCCCTCCAAAAAAATTACTGATTGTATAAGCAGCAATAACATGTGCATAAATATACTTTTACACACAGCTATGTAAATTGAAGTGTGCAGTATTTTTGCATATAATTTAAGTTTGTGGATCTAATAAATTATAATTTATTCAGTTTAAAGGACAGTTCTGCTGGTCAGTTTTCCTATCTTAGAGAATAATCACATATCCAATAAAGTGTATGTAATTTGTAAAACTGTACTTCAAGTTATGAGTTCAAGATTTGAATTTTGGCACATAATCATCTGATGGTTTTAATTGCAAAACCAAGGTCATAATTACATGTTTAAAATTTCAGCTCTGCACTTCTCATGGTATAACTGAATTGTTATTTGCACATATAAAAAGGGAAATTACAAAAGTGAAATATCAGTACCATGAGATGATGACGGGGCTTGTTTAGTGGAATCTGCTAGATGTGTTTATTTAGCTCATTGTCCTTCATTTTTTTTCAGCAAATTATTTATATAATATTGCCTCCTGCTTTCCCACATGCTTTCAACTGATGTCACATGACAGCATCAACATAAAAAAACAGCAGCAGAAGTTCCTAGGCACTATATTGTAACTCCTGGATTTCACACAGCCAGTTAATTAAAAAAAAACACAGTAGTTCTTGCCATTTTTGTCAAAAAATAAGGACATAATGGCTCATTGCTCTTAAAAATTGTACTGTTTCTTCCAAAAGCTCTCCAACCAAGTTTTATATGTCGATTAATTTCTTCATCAATGTGACCTTTGCTTAATATCTGCTGTCCAAGGTAAATGTAACCATGGTTATCTCCAGCTTTTTGCCATTAATCGATAAATCTTCATTTCTTGTAAAAGCATTGTACATCAGTTTTATCTTCTGAAAGTTCATTTTTAATCCCATTTCTTTACTCCTGTCAGCAAGTGCCTGGATCATATCTTGAAAAAATTAATATAATGTCGGAAAAACGAAGGTGAGTAAAATAATCTCCATTAATCTGTATCCATTTGTTTTCCCAGTTCAATGACTGGAAGACATTTTGCAATGTGGCATTAAAGAGTTTGGAAGATATGGTGTCACCTTGTCTCACTCCCTTGCCAATTTCTATTGGTGTTGTATCCTCAAATAACCAAACCTTTGCACTTGCATTTTCATAGATGTTACTAATAATACTAATGTATGCATCTTCAATACTGCAGGATTTCAAAGCCATTGTAACTGCTGATGGTTTCACAGAATCAAAGGCCTTTTCATAATCAATAAGAGCTATACATAGTGGGAGTTCATATTCTCTCATTCTTTTAATTAGTTCTCTCAGCACATGGATATGATCTATAGTGCTGTAGCTACTCCTGAATCCAGCTTATGTGCTATGTCCAATGTTATCTTCAAGTGATGTGAAAGAACCTTAGTGAAGATTTTATACACCGCTGATAGGAGGCTGATGGGTCTGTACCACCTGAAACCTTCAATGTCACCTTTTTATGTAGCAGGATCATTGCAGCATTGTTTGTCTTCAGGAATCTTCCCTTCATTGAGACATCTAGAGAAAACTTGGGCGAGTCTAGTTTCAATTTCCCCACTTGCTTCTAGTATAAAGCCCACAGTAATTCCATCTTCTCCTGGAGCTTTTCCCCATTTCATGTTCTTAATTGCATGTACAACTTCTGCCTAGCGGAATGGAGAGACTTTGGTACTGTTACCTTTTGTAATGTCTAGAGTAGATGTATCATCTCTTTCATATAGCTTTCAGTAGAAATCTTTCACTCTTGTTAAAATTTTGCCTATATTTCTTGTTACAGTGCCATCTCCTTTTCTCAGTACTGCAACTGTTTTCTTCCTTTACTGAGATGCTGCTTTGCTGTATTCAGGTTTTGGTTGTTTTCACTGCTTTTCTCACTAGTTCACAGTTGAATTTCTTTACACCTTCAGTGATACTTTTCCTTACTGTTTTGCATAGCTCTATATATATTACACTTTGGAAGTGACATCTTTATTTGTCCTCATCTCCTTCTCTTTTGCATCAGCATTTTTGTTTTTCCTGATATTTTCCTCATATGCAACTTATTCTTAGTACCACCTATTTTTGTTGCTGTTTCCATTGGAACCTTGGTTAGTTTTCTGTTAACTTCTGAGTTCAATAGCAAATTTCTTGTTACATATAATAAAATCAATTTCACTTGTCATTCCATTGGGATGCTTCCATGTCCACTTCCTATCAGGTTTTTTCTTGAAAATGGAGTCCATGATGAGAAACCTTTCTGCCTCTGCAAAGTTTATTAGAGTATTCCCATGCTGGTTTCTGTTCCCATGTTCGAATTTACCTACTGAAACCTCATTCTGTTACCCTATTTTTGCATTGAAATCGCTCATAATGATCTTCAAGTGCTGCTTATTTTTATTATTTAGGGGCCGAATTCCTTCATAAAATTCTTCAACTTCTTTCTCAGGATGACTAGTGGTGTGCACTAGAGATGAGCTCGGGCCCGGGCTCAGATGGGCTCAGAATTCATTAACTACCAAAAACCCGGGCTGGGCCCGGGGTTACACGTCTTGAATTTCATTACTGTAATTATTTCAACACTTGTAATTCTGAGCCCAGTTGAATTACACATGTTGAATTTCATTGTGGATTTGTTACCATGGTGGAAGGATTTTCAATTTCCTAAGCTAGCTGCCATTGCAAGACAAATTTTGCTTAGCAAGACTTGCATTATGCATTGTCTAAAGCTATGGCCCAAGCAAGGATCAGTTTAAGGAGGTCTGGTATCGAAAAACTGGGGAAAAAATCACATTCCCGATTTTTGTATTTTATTAAAAATCAAGAATCTTATCTTTCAAATGATGTATTAATTTCCAAAATTGTGCAGTTAGAAGTATTGTTATTTATTTTTGAAAACTTCCTCACTCTCTCGATTTTTGGGGTGACGTTGGTTTTTAGTGCAGCAGGTAGAGTTTTAGAGAAAAGAAGATCAAGTTGAAGTGCTGAGGCATTAGATGCTATTCTCTCTCTTTTTTCATGATGAACTTGATCTGGAAACTGCACACACATATGGTAATATTGTGATTATTGTGCTATTAAGCGCAAAGCTTTGTTAATGTTACAAAATGCAGAATAATCTGGTCTCCAATGCTTTAACGTTCTTTTTTAGCACGTCTTTTGTAAAAAAAGATCGTGCTTATGTTATCGGTTTGTCCGTCTGTCTGTACCCACGATATCTCTGCAACTATTAGTCCGATTTGAAAAATTCTTTTTGCACTTTGAAGCTTGAAATATGCGAATGATGATCCTTCATTTCTTTTTTCTTTTTTTTTACGATGTTAAATTTTGCCGCTAGAGGGCATGTCGAATTCAAAATACGTTTGATGATGTCGAATTCAAAAATACGTTTTATTCCACATATTTGCTTCAAAACATCCGATTGAAAAAATTCTTTTATCTTTCAATTCCATTTATGTCGAAGAGTATTTTAGATATACTTAACTTTTTCAAATTATGCATAGATTTTCCGCTAGGGGGCGTAAAAGTAAATTACATTTTTTCCCCCGATAACTCTTCTTCTAAAACTCAGATTTGAAAATTTTTTTCTTCAGCGGATACATCTCCTGATGGAAAATCTTTTGCATATAATTTTGAATTTTTGGTAAAGAATACTTTGGCCACCAGGGGGCGTAAGGGTTGATTTTTGCTTCTGATGTATTTTCATAAAATCTGAGCTTCTAAAATATAGATTGAAAAAATTCTTTCGTGGACAGATGCCACTCACAACGATAAACCTTTTCGGAATATTTTCTTCTTAAAATATTCGACGGTTTCTTCCGCCAGGGGCGTAGATGTATATCTTATTTTTTTCAATATCTCTACTTCTAGGAATCAGATTTAAAAATTCCTTCTTTGTTGGATAGTGTTTTCTGTGCGACATGTTTCTCATATAATTTCAAAATTTTCAAGTAATTCATAGACTTTCCGCTAGGGGACATAGCTGTAAAATGTGTTTCCCCCTATATCTCTGCTTCTAAATCTCAGATTTGAATCATTCTTTCTGCACCGGATACATCTCCTGATGGAAAATCCTTAGCACAAAATATTTTAATTTTTGTAAAAAATTGTTTGGCCACCAGGTGGCGTAAGCTTTAATTTCCGCTTCTGGTGTATTTGCAGCAAAATACGAGCTTCTAAAATCTCGACTGAAAAAAAAGTCGTTTGTTGACCGATACTACTCATGTCAACAAACCTTTTAGGAACATTTTCTTCTTGAAATAATGCATGGTTTTTACGCCAGGGGCGTAGATGTATATCTTATTTTTGTCAATATCTCTACTTTTAAGAGTCAGATTTGAAAAATTCCTTCTTTGTTGGATAATGTTTCCGATGCGAAATGTTTTTCCTATAAATTCAAAATCTTCCAGTAAATCATAGACTTTCCGCTAGGGGGCACAAAGGTAAATTGAGTCTTCTGCTCCTAAACCTCCGATTTGAAAAATTCTTCCTGTATCACATACAAGACCGTAGAAAATATTTTTCACATAATTTCTAATGTTTGGTAAAGAATGGTTTGGCCACCAGGGGTCATAAGTGTTAATTTCTGCTTCTGATGTATTTGTAGCAAAATCTGGGCTTCTGAAAACTTGACTAAATTTTTTTTTTTTTTCTTGGACCGATGCCGCTCGTATGGATAAACCTTTTGAGAATACTTTTTCCTAAAATAATGCATGGTTTTCCCACCAGGGGACGTAAAGTCGCATCTTATTTTTGTTGATATCTCTGTTTCTAAGAGTTCGTAAGCTCACGATTCCGTTTGCAGCAATATCTGAGAGATTAAAAACCCAATTGAAAAACTTTTCTTCCGTCAGATACTATTGTTTTCCATACCGGTTCCATTGACTTTGAATAGCTTCGATAAATTTAATTTGCCTCAGAACGGATTCAAAAGATCTGCTTATTACACCCAAAAATTTGGTGTCATCTTTTCTTGTTTAATTTTGGAAATTTCCCTACATGCTTTTTTTTTTTTTTTTTAATATTCTACTACATCACTCTAAATTACCTTTACCAATTAGCATATATGTAAATTATATTGCAAAGATTAGTGTCTGTATGGCGTTGTACGTTTTATAATGCAATTTATTCAAAATAAAAGTAAATTTAGAAATCAAAAAAAATAATGAAGGGAATTTTTTTCTTTCTAAACGATTTTCTTTTCTTCAGCTTTTAACAAAATTACTGATTCCCCTGATATGGTTGAAGGGCATGAAGATTATTTATTTATTTTGAAATCCACATTTTAGAACATTTGGCTTTATGCGTAGTATTTCTAAAAACATTAATATTGTGAAATGGATTAACGAACTAAACTTTTTAAACTAATGATTTTCAAACTAATCCCTGCTTGGGCCATATCTTTGGCCAGTGTATAATGCATAAATGCAAGCCTTGATAAGCAGAATTTTCCAAGAATCCGGGCCCGAAACACATGTAATCAAAGAAAGCGGGCCGGGCCCGGGCTTCTAAAATTGAGCCCCAACTTATCTCTAGTGGGCACGTAAGCTTGAATAATCTGAGCCCGGTACCTTTTTGAGAGTTGGATAACAAGTCGCACAGCTCTGTCTCAGGAACTTTCAACATCTAGAAAAATGTTCTTCAGTTTCTTGTTTATTATACATACATTACCTTTGCCAAATGGGGATACTCTCATAAAGTTTGCAGAGGCAGAAAGGTTTCTCATCATGGACTCCTTTTTCAAGAAAAGGAAAAACCTGATAGGAAGTGGACATGGAAGCACCCTAATGGAATGACAAGTGAAATTGATTTTATTATATGTAACCAGTAATTTGCCATTGAAGACTGCAGTGTGCTGAACAGATCCAACACAGGAAGTGATCATAGAATGGTGAGATCTCTGATCTATTTCGACACTAAACTCGAATGTGGCAAGCTCATAAAACAAAGAAACTGTATTGACAGGCAAAGGTGATTCAGAAGCAGAAGCTGATGATGTCACAGTGAACGATGGAAGCACAGGAGGGATGTCAAGAGAAGAGGTGTGTAAAGCTCTAAAATCTCTTCAGAATGGTGAGGCTTCAGGAGTTGATGGCATAACTGCAGAGATGATGAAATATGGTGGTGACCCTGTAATTGATTGGTTAACTGAAATTTGCCAGCTGTGCTGGGAGTTAGGAATGGTCCCTCGGGATTGGAAGGATGTTATCATTGTTCCCTTGTATAAGGGAAAAGGTAATCAGACTGACTGCAAGAACTATCGTGGTATTAGCCTACTTAGTGTGTCAGGGAAAGTGTTTGGTAAGGTCGTCACTGAAAAAGTACGGGGTCTTACATCAGAGAAAGCGTGGGATGTTCAGAGAGGTTTTATTGTTTGGTAAAGGCTGCAATATCCAAATTTTTGCATTACGCATAATGATTGAAAAGTATCTGGCTGTTGGTAAGAAAGTTTTTGCTGCCTTCATAGACTTAGAGAAAGCTTATGACCAAGTAAATAGGACACCTTTGTGGAAGGCATTGAATGAATATGGTGCTACTGGGAATCTACTTAACAGTGTAAAAGCCATGTATGCTGGCTGTAGAGCTTGTGTATGAGTAATGGTGTTTTATCAAAATGGTTTTCTATTGGTGCAGGAGTCAGACAAGGTTTTGTAATGTCACCATGGCTGTTTAATATACACTGCTGGCCACCCAAAACACAACACCAAGAAGGAAGCATCAGATTAGCCTGAAATTCGCAGCATGTGTCGCCCACGAGAGGACATGCAAATGATTAGCATTGCAGGGCATATGCAAATCATGTGTGACCGGCACGCCACCGAGAAGCACTATAAGAATGCTGCACAGCAGGCAGGGTGTAAGTAGTGGAAGTGTGTTGTGCTGCCGGACCTGTACGTGGGAAAGCTTCCCGATGCCTCATCGCAGAATACGGCAGTCATTCCAGCACGTTTCGGAGTTCGACAGAGGACTAATAGTGACTTATCATGAGAGCAGTTTATCGTACCAAGACATCGGCGCCCGTGTGGTACGACATCCAGCCACAGTGAGGCAAGTATGGATTTGGTGGGTGCAGGAGGGACGGACGGACTGACATGGGTGATTGCCGCAGCTGCGGCACACCACCGAACGAGAGGACAGGCATGTTGCGCGGCGGACATTGACGGCTCGCACTGTCACATCAAGAACGTTAGCACAGGAATTAGGGTGTGTTGTGCAACAACCTGTGTCAGCACATACCGTTCGGCGTCGTCTGCAGGAGTGGGGACTTGTCGCACTGCGCCCATTGCTCTGATTACCATTGACGTTACACCACCGGCGAGTGGGGTGGCAGTGGGCCGTTGAACGCCATACCTGGACTACGGATTGGCACGACATTGTCTTCTCCGACGAATCCCGCTTCTGCCCGCAACACCATGATGGTCGGATTCGCGTGTGGCGGCACCACAGCGAGAGACTTTATGATGCCTGCATTATTATGCATCGCCATACCGGTCCGTCGCCTGGCATTGTGGTTTAGGGCGCAATGGGAGATGACACCCGCAACCCTCTGGTACACATCGCCGGTACACTCAACAGCCACCGTTAAATCTCTGACATTTTGGAGCCTGTAGTCCTCCCTTACCTGCAGGACCTGCCAGCGGCCACGTTTCAACAGGACAATGCGCGCCCACACGTGGCATGCATCATGCAACAATTCTTCACGGCCCACTAGGTGTCACTGCTGCAGTGGCCCGCCTGTTCTCCCGATATGTCGCCCATCAAACAAGTCTGGTCACTGATCGGCAACCGAGTGGCCCGGCAAGCTCCACCCACTGCTACGCCTGATGAAACTGTGGCAACGTGTAGAAGCAGCCTGGACCGACATACCCCAAGCCCATATCGAAAGCCTCTTTCGTTCAATGCTGCAGCATGTAGCGGCCGTTATTGCCAACCATGGAGGCCACACAAACTATTGATGTCTGCGTGTTCTGTAAGTTGCACGGGCCTGCAAGCTCAATCGTTTCATCTTTGTATTTGTTGTTGTGCGTCAGTAAATCTGGCTTTGCTAACTCATGTCCTTCTTGGTGTTGCATTTTGGGAGGCTAGCAATGTATTTATGGATGTGTGCATGCGTGATGCCAAAATAGATAATACTGGTTTATGTCTTGGTGAAATCCATGTGTGCAGATTACTGTATGATGATGACACTGTCCTGTTGGCAGAGAGCAAAAGTGAGTTGCAGAGTATGTTGTCTCTGATGTATGAAGTTTGCATGAAATTCAAACTGAGTATAAATAAGGGAAAAACAAAGTTATGGCTTTCGAGAGAGGAACTGGTAGTAATGAATGTAATATACTGTATGTCTAAATGGCACAGTGATTGGCCAGGTGATTTAGTTTCTGTATTTAGGAAGCATGTTTGACAGAGAGAACAAATTGGATGGTGAAATTAGTAGGCGAGTGAATTCTTCATTGAAAGTCATGGCTGCTTTGGGAGGGTTTCACAGGAATGATGGGTTCTCAAGAGAGTCCCTCATGGCTGTTTATGAAACTGTAATTGTTCCTACTCTAATGTATAGTAGTGAAACCTGGGTACTACAGAAGAAACATAAAAGTCGTTTGTGTGCTGGATAAATGTGTTACTTACAGGGGGTTTGCGGCAAGACACATTCTGATTGTGTGAGAAATGAAGACGTGTTGCAGTAGTGTAATGTGAAGCACAATGTTGTTAGCAAGGTGGAGACTAATATGCTTCGGTGGTTTGGCCATGTTGAAAGAGCGAGTGATGAGATGCTTACTAAGAAAATATTTTTAGCCCCGGTGGCAGGAAGGAAAGGTAGAGGAAGGCCAAGGAAGTCAAGGGAGGATCAGATTCAGGAGTGTCTGCATGAGAAAAAAATTATGAGTATGAAGTATAAAAGATCTTGTGTACGGCGTGTGATGGACATCAATGAAGCAAGAGTTGTATGTCAAGATCGCTGTAAATGGAGAAGTTTGATATGGTAACAGTAAGTAAAAATTATCTGGTAGTTTGTATTTCTTTGTGGAGCTTACCTCTGAGTATCAGAGAACAGCTTAGTGATATGTATGTATGTATAAATACATCACTAGTTCTGCCAGTATCTGTCCCATATAGTAAAAGAGACGTCTGCTTTTCAGTTCAAGCTGATCTTTTCTTTTTGCCTCACTTTGCCCAACAATGTCCAACTTGATTCTTTGGAGTTCCTCATCCAATTCAAGGAGTCTTGAATCAGAAGATAGAGATTGTCCGTTAAACAGAGCCAAGGTCAGCATCGGATGGCAGCCTAGTCTGGTCCTCCGTTGATTCTTAGCATCTTCTGCCTTCATGTCACACTGGCTCCTCCGTTGATTCTTAGCATCTGCCTTCATGTCGCACTGGCTCCTTAGCATCTACACTGCTTTGGCCAGGTACATTCCTGCCACCGAAGACTGAGGATCAAGATTTAAGTTGTGAAATAATCTTTTTGGGAGGTTTGACCATAACTCACCACACTGGACAAGCGGGTTGGTGAGTGTGGGATAGCATCTCCTTTAATCCCGGTAGTATAGTTATACTGCTATTTGTCAGTCCTCAGAGCCCCTTTAGTGGGAATAGGATGCACTGCAAGAAGGCAGAGTTGGCATTTGTCAAGGAGAGGCTATACATTGCACATCACCTGAGCTTTCATCCCATAAATTTTCTCATGCACTTTTTACGGTTATACATATTTTGATTTAGATCTCATGAAAAACAATAATTGATCTGCACTATTTTTGTATGTCCCTGTATAATGAATGTGTATGTATAATACATAAGTTTCTGAAAGGCATTTTTTTTTATCAAGTTATTTCCACCTGTTCTTTCATTCTTTCAACCCTCTTATTGTAGGATACTAAAACTGGATTTTGAAAGTGTTTCATGAGTAGTTTGTTCTTTTCACTGTAGTTTGTATTTCATAAGTGTATAAAACACATAGTCTATCACCACCCCACAAATGGTTATCAAGAATCTTAAATATAAACTTTGTTCACAACAAAGTAAATCATTTTGTGTATAGGAGTACCGAAAAAGGGGGGGTTACAGTATCATCCCTCTAAAGTTAATATCCAATCTTTTTCTTAAGTTGGGAGGAAGCTTTTATAGCTATCAATGTTTTAATGGGTGCCTGAGACCCCCATTAAAACACTGATAACAAAAAGCTGATAAAATAGAGCCCAAATTTTATATTGCAAAATTGGCCAGGCCCAAACAAGCCCCAAAACTGTGACTAACCTGTTGAGGCATTATTAATAAAAAAATGTCTCTTCTTCCAGACTTCTACTCGCTCCTCCCCCTGCAATTAACTGATGCCTTTCTCAACTGGGCAGGTGATATCTATCTGTTTCTATAGCATAGTTGTATGATTTTTTTTTTTTTTTTTTTTTTTTTTGGACTATGCATTTCCTCTTGAAATGCTTCAGGCAGCTGGCCATTCAGCAAAATTGGGATATGCTGCAATCAGAGTTGTATAAAAATAAAATGTATTTGTGTACACAACCATTGAAATAGAAAACTTGCTGCAAGCCCGCAAAGCGTGAAGTACAGTAACAATAGCCTAATTTTTTAAAAATCAATAAAACAATAAATTATTATTAAAACATTACAGATTCCAATGAGAACAAAATAAGTACATTACAATTGAATGTGCAGCAATGTGTGTCAAATGGACCTTTATGGCAAAATATTAGAATATTGGACTATGAACCTCATAAAAACAAGAGACTAATTAAAAAAAGTTTTTATATCCAGAAAAACAGTTCCATCAGTAGCATTTTCAACAACTTAATTCAAAAATAGAAGACTTACAAAATACACATAAGGAAAAGATTTTAATTTGATAACTGGCAACTGCAAGAGAAACGTGGCAATAAAATTTAAACTGTTTCTGCGTAAACAAAATTTTTTTATACAGTTCCTACACATTGAGAACAGGACTTGATAAAATCTTGAGACCAGAAACATTTGTAAAAACGAAAGAACTTAGAAAATGTGAAAAACAATTGAAAGTTCAAGTTAAAATATAATGAAGTATGTCAATCTCAGCAAAGCCTTGAGTAAGTGTTTTAAATGCTGTAAATAACATTTTTGATTTTTTTTTTTTTTTATCTACAAGCAAAAACTACCTGCAAAATTCACTAATAATTTGGAAACTATCCGCGTACGCACGTACGTCTACATTCTGCTACTCTGGCTGCAATATGTGCACATTGATTGATAAAATTAGCAGGGGGGCTGCCATATGTGAGGGACAAAATTTTGGCATCATGGCAGCTACTAAATATTTAGTATCTGTAGTTCTTGAAGTTTTCTCTTCTCTGCAGAAATTCAATAATTATTTCTCTCCAAGCCCAGAACAAACAGCCCATTCCAGTCTCTAAAACCAGATGTTGAAAAATTCTCTTTACCAACTGGAGAAGTGTAGTAATCATCCTGTATGCTAAATAATACAAAATCCCAGCTTAAAAAAATGAAGAAAATTTAGATCCAACTGTAGTAAACAATTAAGGAGATGAAAAAATCATACAAATCTGTGAAATGGTGTATAGTGAAAAATATTTTAGTGTTACTCCAAACAGATAGTTATTCTAGTGTAAGTTTGCCTTGATAAAGTCTCCCAGTGGAAGGCAAAAGCTTGGCACAATACAATATTTTAAGCTGTACACCATTTCACGGATTTGTATGACTTTGTCATCATCTTAATTATTAGTGTGGTGTACTTAATATCTTTTGGATGCTACCTTAAGATCCCTCTGTGGTAAACATTATGTATCCTGAGTTTGGCCCATTTTAGAAATGACACATACTGTTTATATATACATAGAGAAAGACAGATGGAGGATCACAGATCCTCAAAATGAATCCTTGATACATCAATGATTGGGCTTGATATTATGTACATTACATAATATACATTACATGAAAAGATTGAACAAAGGGAAATGAATAGGGGGCCTCGGCTGGTAAATTAACTACTTACAGAACATTATGGAAAAGTTTAGTGAAGTGAGAAAATTAAGTGTCTTAGTAACTGCTTTATAATGGCTTAAAAGAAAGTTCTGAAAAATTTTAAAAGGAAGAAATCTAATGATTTTGGTTAGTGCTCCAACTACTGAATAGAAAGTTAAATAAATGAAGAAGACTATACGGTCTCAGTATTTCAAAACAAGACCAATAGTCTTGGTGTTTCATAAACTTACAAGGAACCTTTCTGCGTTTTTGTAAAAACTGTAAATGCAACAGGGAAATGATTATTTTTTTTTTTTGTTATTCATTAGCAACTACACAATTGTTTACATTAAACAAGGACGTAATTGAATTTGTCAGCTGCTTTGTTAATCACAAAAACGGTTTGGTTTTTTTGCTTCTGACAACTACTGTGTTTGCCATTTTTTGGACACACATCATTTTTGGCATAAATCCTAGCAATGCACAATTCTAATTGTGCAGCAGGCACATACCCGATATCTACATATATTTTGTATACTGATCTTTAAAATAAAAATCTTTATATAGACCAATTATATAATGTTTTTTATTTTATTTATTCATCTTTATGATACACAAGTTTTGCAATTGCTTTGTCCAGGTTTGTATCTGAAGGATGACACTACTCACCTGAATGTTACATTTCCTTTGTGGCCATTGGCTGGACTGGCTACTAAGCTGATGGCATCTAAACTATCACAGTTTTCACCATTTTCCATGACTGCATTTCCTGCAGTACAATTCTCAACTGTGTTTACTTCATCAGAAGGTATGCTATCATTTATCTCACTCATCTCTGTATTGTGGTATGCTAAAAGAAAGAGGGATGTATCACTTACACTTCTGGAAAAAAAAATACATTTACAGCACAATATCAATTATTTGATCATCAATAATACCCCAGCATTCATAGTCCACAAATCATTAAGTTCATGAAAATTTATCTGAATTATCACGAAATATATTGGAAATGCAGTCATGATAGTTCTAGGTGAATGAAATCAATGTTGCCTCAAATTCTGGAAAAATTCTTATAGTGCAAAGCGAGGATATACCCCCCCCCCCCTTCAAAAAATAAAGGAAATACAATTTATAAAGTACAAAATTTATTAATAATTTCTTAATATCCTGCAAAAAGAACAAAAACGGATGATATGCACATTAATTCAGACTAAGAGCTGTTTTCCCTGTTTTTTTTAAGTGAGCATGATAAAGTATTATCTGTAGCTCATCATGCTGCAGGTAATGGTATAGGCATGTGAAATACACACTTTGCCAAAAAAATGAAGCACCCAGAAGGAATCATCCAATTGAACATTCAAGCAAAGCAAACTGAATTTGCTTGTACTACTACTTACTGGTCATCCATTTAACACATTTCAGAAAACTTGAAAATTTCATCGTCCTGGAACGGGAAACGAACCCCACATCTCCCGATTACCGGTCGAGTATGCTAACCATTACACCACCCATGACAGTTAAGTTCCAAGCAACTGAGACATAAGAATCTCAAAGTTCTCAGATTTTTGCTAGTCGAAGCATCCATGCTTCCTCATAGCACTTTGATCAAATTCCTATCCAAACAGATGTAGGTCGGAGGTCACCAAAAGTTTATAAAGTTTTCTCAGATGTGTTACATGGATGACCAGTAAGTGGAACAAGCAAATTCAGTTTGCTTTGCTTGAATATTCTGTGAATTTTCCATGTATTATGAAGAATATTTCTTCCTTCATCGATTTATCATCCAATTGAGATGAAAATTGGTATGTGCAAAGTACATGTATAGGAAAGGAAGTGATTGCAATTCCAGAGCAGTTGGGCCATTTATTCAGATAAAACAGCTACATGAGTGGAACATGTCAGTATGTTGTAGCACCACCTTTGGCTCAGATACTAGCAGTTACCCAGCATGGCACAGATGCATACAGTTCATGGATACTGTCCCGAGGTATAGCATGCCAGATGGTATCCAAATTGTGGGCCAGTTTGCTGACATTCGAAGATGGGCATAGGTGGCATCCCATCATGTCCCAAACATGTTTGATCTATGAGAGGTTGGGCAATCAGGCTGGCCATGGAAGGGTGTCAACATTATGGAGGCAGGGCTGGGAGAGCCATGATGTGTCTGGCCAGGCATTATCCTGTTAAAAAAATTGCTTGGTGATGCTGTGACAGAAGTGGCAACATTTCTTCTTAACTCCTAGCTCAACGGTGCATTGATGTCATAGAATGTCATCAATGTACCATTGAGCCAGGAGTTAAGAAGAAGGTAGTGTAGAACACGCTAAGTTATGTATAAAAAGTTTAAGGCAAATATATTTCAGCCATTACTATGGCCTTCATCAGTGCAACTCAAAATATATTGGAAATGCAGTCATGATAGTTCTAGGTGAATGGAATCAATGTTGCCTCAAATTCTGGACTACCAAGGTAGTTTGGCTATCAGTGAGAAATGGCTCCCTAGACAATCACTCCTGGTGTGCGAGCCATGTGCTGTTCCGTGATAAAGGCAGGATTCATGCACTGCCGCTCATCTCCAGACACATATGCGCTGATCATCGCTGTTGAGTGCAAACCATGAATCATCACTGAAGATAGCACGATGCCACAGGACACTACCCCACGTTAATTGAGCCTGACATCACTGCAACTGGTGCCAGCAATGCTCAGTGGTAGGCAGCAAACTGGCCTCCTCAAATGTAGCCCCCATGCCACAAGTCATCTGGCAACGGTCTTGGAATGACCACTTCCGCACTTGTAGATGATGCAATATGGCCACAGATGGTTGAGAGCAACGAATTCACTTCTATTCATGCGGCTCTCACAATCACTCAATCTCCTCATGTTCTGTTGTTGCCCTTGGCTGTCCACTGCACACGTGCTGCTGGATTGTGCCCTCCTCAATGGGTCATTTCATGTCAAATCATGCAGAGAAAAAAAAAAAAAAGGTTCTCTGTTTTCCTTCAAAATTGGTACACAGACACTACTTGCCAAGGTAAGAAAACCCCCAATTTTTAGATAAATATATTGAATAACTTAGAAGTTCTCCATTTTGAAGTTTGGTGTGGGGTGTACAGAAGCCTCTATCATGGATAGCAATATAATTGGCATAGGTTTTACTCTTTTGCTGATAGAATGAAAACTGTTAAAGATATGGTTTTGAAACTTGGTACTATGTTAGTTTTGATGTCAAGAGATTTAAAAAACGCCCACATTTTGTTTTTATGGCTTCAACTTTTATACTTATGAAAAAATTTTCAGCCACTTTTGCAACTTTTTGAAAGAATAAGGGGGTCCTCTTCACAATTTTTTTTTCCTATGAGGCAGAGGTGGTACAGCATTATTCTTGCATTTTTTTTTATGTAATTGTGCAGACTTACTTTTCATCCAGAAACATTTATGGCTTTAGTCCAACATTAAAAAAAAAAATAAGGAAGGGGGTCAAGTTTTCCGCTCTTTGTTACCAGGGCAGCAGCACTTTTTAGGGAGACCCTAGCCTTACAGAGCAAATTGGAGCTTATAAGAAAAAAAATTATAATCGTGTACATCTAGCAGTGTTTTATACTAGGAATAGCACAATCTCTTCAGTGCTACTGTGTGCCTGCCTGCCTGCCTGCCTGCCTGCCTGCCAGCCCCACCCTCCTACCACCAGTTTGAGCCACTTAGGTGCATAAGCCATAAGATAAGTTTGTGACTTTGTGTGTATCACATGACTAATAATTTTGCTTTATATTTCCGTTTCTCTTTCCCAAAATTAATGTTTATTACTGAAGATATTGGAACCTGAAAAAACTGAAACTGATGTACATAGCATTTATTACCTTTGAAGGAACTAAGTGACTTTTTATTCAAATGTGTCACATTCACCACTGGGTGTAAGTAAATATTTTGTGCACTTATTTTTAAAAGTTCATTGGAAATATAATAAAAATTTGACATATGAACATTTAACCACATATTATCAAAAAAAAAAACTTTAATGGCTTTCTACTCCAACATTAAAAGAAAAAACATTTGTGAAGTTCTCTCATGAACTTGTGACCAGAGCTGCACTTAAATATTTACAAGTTATATAGATCCTAGCCCAACAGAAAAATTCAGTGCTTATAAAAAAAATTATATGTAATCACTTTTATCTAACAATATTCTATACTGAAAACCACATAAAACTTACAGTGGTGTTGCATGTCCACCCCCATCCTTTATCCCCAGTGCTCTGATGTTGAGCTAGGTAGGTGCATTAGGTAAGAATGTTTGCAAAATGGGTATCAAGACACCTCACCCTTTTTTTTTTTCACTTTTTCAATTACTAATGAAATCTGAGAAAGGTTATCGAGCCATTGCCAAATTTAAAGGAACTGAATGATTTTTTATTGCAGGTTAACTTCCCAAAAAACACTCCACCCCCAAATCTCGACAACAGAAAGCCATGCCATCATCCGTCGTAGTCGAATAGCTGAAATGAATAGCTAAATGCAAAAATTGCAAATTTTCGATACAAGATGGCTACATCATGCAGTTGCTCACTCTACAGTAAATGAGAAGTGGTTCTAACTAAAAATTCAAAACTTTATAAAATGTGACACATGCTTCAGTTAAATCTTGCATAGGCTACATCAATTATAGATTTAAAATTGCAGAACATCAAGAAGTGCATGCCAAATGGTAGGAAGGTTGGTAGAGATGCCCTCATTGCAAAACTTTGAGTTGGTAAGAATCTCACTGTTTCCATAGGCCTATATTCCATGGTTCTTACATTTGTACATGGAGTGACCTTCTTGATTTAGAGATAGTGTTGGCGTGGCTATTTGAACTCCATCGAAGTGGACACTAACTTATCAGAAGATCATTGTTTGCAGGTTCCTGTCATTAGAGCAGGGAGACAAATAAATAAATATTTAAACAAATAAAACGCAACAACAGATGAATTTGCTCGCACAAGTCTTTATTCTTCAGATTGGGGGAAAAGAGGAAATATTGGCTAGACAAAATAAATGGCATATACTTCCAGCGGGGAAACTGATATTATGGACAGCTTTATGTTTTTCGCACCAAATCTGTTCTTATTCCTACTTGCCTGCATGCCCGTGCAAAATCCTTTGTTGTTCTCCACTGAAAACCTCCAACCAGACTCCTCCTTTATGACTACTCCATCTAATTCCCTTTCACTATCCGTCCTTGAGGAAGATGCTCCTGATGTAAGAAGTTAACTGTTGTTAATTGCTTACTCGGGAGGGGGCTCTCTCTGGGGATAGAGAAGGGGTGTCCTTTTGTTAGTGGGAGGTCCCATGGTCCATGAAAGAATGGCTTTTCAGGATCTGTTGAGCACCTTATTTCAACTGAGGGTGGATTTCTCTAGTTGCCATTTGCACACAGAATAACCAAAGTTACTGTTTAATTGTATTTTAAATATGTCCATATAACAAGAGCAGCCTGATGATTGGAACAATGTTATAATGATCCTGCTGCATAAAAATGAAGAGGGGGGGGTCATTGAGAATCTTGGGAATTACAGGAGCTCCTGATGTAAGAAGTTAACTGTTGTTAATTGCTTACTCGGGAGGGGGGGCTCTCTCTGGGGATAGAGAAGGGGTGTCCTTTTGTTCGTGGGAGGTCCCATGGTCCATGAAAGAATGGCTTTTCAGGATCTGTTGAGCACCTTATTTCAACTGAGGGTGGATTTCTCTAGTTGCCATTTGCACACAGAATAACCAAAGTTACTGTTTAATTGTATTTTAAATATGTCCATATAACAAGAGCAGCCTGATGATTGGAACAATGTTACAATGATCCTGCTGCATAAAAATGAAGAGGGGGGGGGGTCATTGAGAATCTTGGGAATTACAGAAGGCCATCAACCTCTTATCAGGTTTTTTTTATAAAATCTTCACTAGGTAGTATCACGCTGATTGAAGGAAACACTGGACATGGCTCAACCAAGAGAACAAGCTAGATGAAGGAGTGGTTTCAGCACTATACTGTAGATCATATCCATGCATTTAGAGAACTAACTGAAAGAACGAATGAGTACCAACTGATATGCAGACACATCCAAGTTTAAAGCTTTAAGCAAGAAATATATTGCTGCCTTATAAGGAATACTGTTATTGAATGAGTGTAAACCCAGAAACTTTATGCTTGCAGAGAACAAAGTTAGAATGAAATGTGTTCAATGGGCAACCAAATGCTATTTACAGACTGTTCCAAACATGGAAAACTCAATTACAAAAGCAGCTTTTTTTTTTTTTTTTGCAGCAAACACAATCATCAACTGGTTTTCTGTAATGGAGGACTAAAGCTTGGATTTTGGTTGAAATGAAACAAAAATAATGATAACAGACATTGCCGCAGATCCAGAATCAAGTCTAGGTGAAACATGAATATTATCTGCATAGTTTTTACTCTTTCCCACTCTCTTACTGAATGAAACCAATACCAAATTTTAAAAAAATGGGTTGGACACCCCCCCCCCCCATCACAGAAAGTTTCTAATCAGTCTGCAACCTAGATATCATGGTGACACAAGGTAATCTGCATGTCGTAAACTGACTACTAGATGCAAAAAAAGCAATACAAATTTGCACAGGTAGATTTTAAAAAGAAACTGACCACTGACTATTTCTCCTAAATACAGAGGGCGAGTCAAAAGTTTTGCAATATTTGCATAACTGCATGTGCTGCGGTGGGTATGTCACGTTTAAACTAGATCAAGGCGCACACTGCAGTCAGTTAAAAGGGATATAAAGTGCCAGTCACTGTTCAACATTGCATGTGGTCATTCTGTCTGTGGTTGGTACGCCTAAAAGATGAACATCCACAACCAGCTAATTAGGGAACTTTTGCTTTACGAGTTTGAACTTGGCCATAACACTGCTCAAACAACACAAAACATTTGTCATGCGAAAGGAGAAGGTTCCGTGGACCACAGCACTGCAACCAGATGGTTCAAGAAATTTCGCTCAGGTGACAGAAACCTCGACAATCAGCCAAGGTTAGGTAGGCCGTGAACCGTGGATTCGAATGCTGTGTGCCAGGCCGTAGAGGCAAATCCAACAGCCAGCACTCTGAGATTATTGGGCTAACTGGGTACATTACAGACCACTGTAGTTCGTAACATTCAGCACCTCGGCAAGGTCTACAGGAGCTGCCGCATTGTCCCTCACGAACTCACACCAGCTAAAACAAACTGCCGAGTGGAGGCCTGCACGAAACTCGTAGAAAACCCCTGCAGTGTACGTTTCATCAAGAGAATTGTTACATACAATGAAGAGTGGGTCTATTTCCGTAATCCTAACACACAACGGTAGTGATTGAGCCCGGACCAGCTTCTTGAACCTTTTTGCCAAATGTGGGCGCTTTGAGCACAAGGTGATGCTCAGAGTCTGGTGGAATTCTGAGGGGAAAATCCATTACAAATTTGTTCCAGACAGTCGGACCATCAATGCCAACCTCTACTCTAAACAGCTGGAGCAAATATATGCCATTTTGGAGGAGAAGTACCAGGCACTGGTAAACAGAAAGCATGCTCTCCTACAGCAGAACAATGCTCGGCCTCATACAGCGCGAACGACTCGGGCAAACTCCTGGAACTTGGGTGCATCGAACTGATGCCACATCCAGCATATAGTCCAGACTTTGCCCCGTCGGTTTATTACTTCTTTCTGTCCATGACCCACTTTCTTCGCAGGCGCCACTTCAACAATCAGGAGGAGGTGACAGCTGGGGTGAAGGAGTTCTTCACCTTGAAGGACAAGAACTGGTATTGCCGCCAAACAAAAGAACTGGCAGACAGATGGCTAAAGATGATGCAACGCGATGGCCTATACTTTGAATACTAGTCAGCTTTCATCATAAAGGTATGTATGAAGACATAAAGTGATCCAAATATTGCAATACTTTTGACTAGCCCTCTGTAAAAAAAAAAAAAAAACTAACCTAGGTACTAGTATAATTGCAATGATGACTAGAATCAAGAGCACTCTGCCCTCTGTACCTAGAATTTTACCTCCGTTTTGAAGCTGAAATGATTTGTGGAATAAAATTATATTTAACAACAATATAGGACAAACCGAACATCAAAAAAAAAAAAAACTTATGGGAGAAACCTACATTCCATCCCACTTACGCTTTTGGAAATATCTTCTCCCTTTTTGAACTTAAATACAAACATTTAGGTAATTAAACGAGGTTTAAACAATTAGACAGTACAGGGAAAACATCGCAAACAAAAAAGAATTCGTAAAAACTCTCGCTGCATTTATCTTCCCTTGTTAAATTTTTTCTCCCTCAATTTTACGATTATGGAAGAAATTTTTGCTCCATCCAACTTTCGTTTTTGGAAAATTCCCCTCCATTTTGAATCTTTAATACAAACATTTATGAAGTAAAATTATATTTAACAATATTAGGGGGAGGAAGAATTCGCGAGAAAAAGATTTGATATTACGAGGCTGCGTGCGCCTGACTTCCATTTTCGGAAATTGTTGCCTCTGTTTAAAGAAAAGAAGAATACGATTATGGGAGAAATCTTCACTCCGTCTAACTTTGGTTTTCAGAAAGTTTTGAAAGATGGAAAATTTGCATGCAGGATCGGGGTTCTGGAAGATAGGATTTAATAGGCATCTGGAGAAATCGTTTTTGTCTGCAGGACCAAAATAAAATCTGCGACTATGTCACCAGTGGTGGCAATTCTGCTACGGGGGTTGGACCAAGGCCAGATTATGGCATTCTGTGGCCCAGAGCTAGCGCTTAATTGCTGTCCCTTTCAGATATCTTTTCCTATTTTTATAAGTTATTTTGCTATCAATTACTTTTAATGGAACATTATAAGGTTATCTTTGTTTGGGGGGAAGGGGATTTTTATCAGAAAAAAATCATTGTTTTGTTATTATTATTACTATGAAATCATAGTTGTGATTTTTATTACCATTAATGCACATTTTGCTTTACCTAACTAGCGGTTTGTATATTAATAGTATTTTTATTTGTTTTACATAGCCAGACTACCCAAATCAATCGCTTTTAAATAAAATCATTTTAAAGATGGAATTAAAAAAATTGCAGTAGTAAATTATATCAAGGCAGCGTTCGAATTACCCAGTGTTCCTCCGGCCATTGGCCAGTAAAACTTTTGTCAGACGACTGAATTATTGATTTTGCTGGCCTAGATGGCTAGTAAGTTTTTTTCAAGTTGTGGCAAGTTAAAAAATAAATTTCGGTTTCTTTTACCTTGCTGTATGGTTTTCTTTTCAGGCTGCAAACTAGTGATAGTTTCGTGAAATGCTTTTGGACAACTGCTATACATATTTTTTTTTTTTATCCCTCATGATTTGTAAAGAGTGGAAGAAACAGCTAATACAGAAAGACAGTCAGTCCCCTAGTCTTTGTCTTGTAATGGGCTACGGCCAGGTTTTTTTTTTTACCTTCGCCTACCTTAGTGAATGTAGCAGATACTGACAACAGACACAAGCCAGCTTTTGTTACTGGCCCAAGAAAACACACTAGCACAGAAGGTAATTTTTGAAAGAGCAATTCACATGAAACAGTTTTAAATGGGGGATTAAAACTAACTTTATGGGAAAGTAGCAGGGATGAGCAATAAGACTAAAAATAAGGAAAGGAAGCTAATCCGAAACAATCTCTCTCTATATATAAAAGTAAAAGTTTATATGTTTGTTCCGCATACGTTCCTAAACGGTTTGATGGATTTGCACCAAAATTGGCATAAAATACTCATTACCCAGATTAAAATACAGACGGGACGATTTTTAGAAATTCCATCCCTAAGGGGGTCAAATGTGTTTTTACGGGGCCCTCTATAGACTGGGTGCAAGTCTGCTGCTGCAGTATCACTCCACGTGTCAGAGCAACGGTCGTCAGGTGACGCCTCACTCCTCGTAAGCTTCCGTGGTTCAGGCATACCGTGAAGAGTTCAATTTTTGAAAGCACAACGCACCGGCAGAACGTATTGTCATAAGTATTATTTTATTTATGTTACCATGGCATTTTCTTTGTAAGGATTAGGTTTCATTAGACTCCCAACAATTGGCGCAGGAGTCTCAAATATGGGTGGAGGAGTCTCAAATATGATTCCTACCAATAGGCGTGGTCCCCTAAAATAGCATCAAGGTTAAGTTAAAACAGACTGTCTTCTTCATACATAAAATTTAAATACAAGATTAGTATTGGTATCAGTATAGATAAAAGAAATAGCCTACATCCACCGGAAAGAAGTAAGCTTCCCAACGGTGAAAGAATTATTCGAATGGGTTTAGTTTTTGAGATTAGTAAAAGAAATTCCGTATATTATCGTGAACTACTTTCTTTCACGTTGGGTGTAATCAGGTTGCATGTAAACAAAGCGGAACAATACATGGGAACTTGGAAACTACTTGAAAGTGATGTTATTCAGTAGTACAGCCAAAAATAATAAAAAAATAATAATAAATAATAACAAATAAACAAAATAGCCTATGTTCTCCGGAAAGCTTCCCATCGGTGAAATAATTATCTGAATCGGTTTAGTTTTCGAGATTAGTAAAAAAAATTCTGTATATTATCGTGAACTAATTTCTTTTACGTTGGGTGTGATCAGGTTGTATATCTACACTTTAGAAAGCTGAATGCGGAGTGCAGGAAGTGCATTATTGTGCATGTTTGCTATTTCAAGTTTTTAGGGCTCAGAACGGCCATTACAAATTGTGATTTTAATAATAAAATTTTCATCAAGTGTGGTGAAATGCTTCTAAAAACGCAAACCCATTGGACAAGTTCAGCCGAAAGCAAAGAAAGTAAAATTACTTTGAGAGTGTGAGACAACCGAACAACGTGTTCAAAGACTTATGGATCAGCGGGAAAGAGCCAGTGTATCTAGGGCGGCAGAGACCTTGGAACAGCGTGAGGCCCCACTTGAGCATTGTTCATCATGGTAGGATTTTTATTTTTTATAGTGCAATTTACATTGTTACTTGAAAACAAACTTTATGTCTATCCCGGGCAACGGCGGGTATCTCCACTAGTAAAACATAAAAATGGCTACCAACGTATAAGAATTTTTTTGTACCCTTGGAGTCTTGTTCCTTCTTACTTAGAAACAGATCAGGAATACACTCTTACTGTTATATTGCCAATCCATCGGGATCTTATTCTGGAAAATTCTTTGTCCTGTCAGTTGCACTTTCAAATTAGATGTTTCAAAAACAAATATTGGAGATAATTCCATTAAAATGGCACATTATTTTCTACATATATTATAATTTATAAATGTCTTTTTTTTTTTTTTTTACGAGCCAGTGGGCATTTTGGTGGACCAGTGGTTTGCAAATTGTAGTGGTCCCCTGGGCCAGCAGAAGATTTGCCTGCAATTCTAACACTGATCAAGGAGTATTTAAGTACACTTTTTTGAAAAAATGGTTTCATTACTATGGTGTAAACAAAGCTTTCAGCTTATAATATAAAGTATTAATATTACTGGATTATTAACCTAGCAATCAGATAAACCTAAATTGCCAGTTTTACTATTCTAGATGATTCCTGCTCCAGGGTGATGCAATTCTCAAGTAATGTAATATTCAAGATGATTGGGTGATGTAATTTTCAAGATGATTCTTGCTCCAGGGTGATTGAATTTTCAAGTTTTCTGATGTGATTGGTGTTATGTGTAAAACTTAAAACTGGCAGCTAAGGCATATCCGATTGCTAGGTTAATAATCCTCTGTTGTTCCACGTATTAAGAGAATATTTCTTCCACAGAATCCATTCGTATTACTTTTTAAGTACTAGAAATGCTGGTGATTTCAAAACATTTTAAGAAAATATTTCTGGCAAAGATTTATTTTTAAGGATATCAGTTAATTAATACAAACATTTGATGTGGGCCCGGAACATCAAACAGAAGTCATCGCTCTTTCCCCGTTTATAAGTAAGTCACGGAAAAATTCTCGTTCGCCGCCACCGGGAATACTCACATACACCAACTGCCAAGCCACTTGGCAGATTGTTCTTGGAGCCCCGCACAATGCTGGGGATTTCGATTCGACTCACTGAAACGATTCATTCGGACCGATTTGTTTGTTTCGTTCAGTGATACTTTTAGTTTAGAGAACGATTTGTGTCTAGGGAACCCATTCTGAGTCAAATCCTTTCATTCAATGATACTTCCATTTTGGAAAACAATTTGTGTCAAAGAAATCAATTCTGAGTCAGATTCTTACATCTGTTGACAGTTGACACCATGGGAATATAGCAATGTGGATGATTTAAGTTTAAATTTGTTTTTAATTCTTATGAAAAAGTGTTTTCTCCTTGGTTTTTATATAAGTTCAATTTGAAAAGTTCACATCATTTATGGCATTTGTACACTTCTAGATAAGGTAAGCTTCTGACCAGATGCCTTACCAAGACACCATGGTAAAATTTTAATGTTTAATAAAAAGTACCTAATTCAGACTGACCAGGGCCACATTAAGGGGAGGTCTAGCAGGGCTACAGCCTAGGGGCCCCAGCAGTATTAAGGGCTCAGAAGGCATGCTGCTACACCACAAATAATACACAGCTTATACACGGTCAAGTCACATTATGGTGACCACAACTAATATCCAGAGCAAACGCCGTGTGCAGCACGGGTAGCAGCTAGACAGGCAAGGAGTGACTCAATAAGGTGCAGGAAGGTTTTCACAGGTATGTGGAGCCATGCTAATTGTAGTGCATCTGACAGCTGCTGGAGGGTGCATGGTGAAGGATCCATAGAGCAAACAACACGATCGAGGTGGTCCCACAGATGCTCAATTGGGTTTAAGTCTGCGGGCAGGGAAGTACTTTGAAGCCTTCATGCTCTTTCCACCACTTTCAGACATTTCTAGCTGTGTGACAAGTCACATTGTCGTGCTAGAAAATCCCATCTACCCTAGGGAAGACAATCAGCATGTATGGGTGTATGTGGTCTGCAAGGTTGGATTCATAATGAATTCGGTCCATAATGCTTTCTACAGGTACAAGTGGGCTCAGGGAATGCCATGAAAACATTACCCTGAACCATAATGCTGCCTCCACCAGCTTGTGTTTTTCCAGCAATGGTTGAAGAGTGTTTGTTCTCCCAGGTTTATAGCCTTATATGCCAACGTCCATCTGTTCGATGAAGCAGAAAATGTGACTCATCAGAGAAGGCAATCTTTTGCCAATCAGCGGAGGTCCAATTCCGATACTGCCGTGCAAATGTAATCCTTTTCTGCCAATGCACCTTTGTTAGCATAGGTGCAGTGACCATCCGTCTGCATCGCAGTCTCATACACAGCAGGGTTTGCTGAACTGTCATTTTAGACACACTTCCAGTTGCCTCCTGGTTCATTCGGCCAGTGGGTTGGACTACTGTAGCGTGTCGATCGGCCCGCACGCTCCTTTGCAGCTGATTTTCACCTCTCACACAACGGCATGTGGTGCTCCGCAGTTTGCAAGTCGCTTATTCGCAATGGCGGCATTTCTCCAATCACAATACACTTTAACCACAGCAGCACGCGAACAGTTCACAAACTGCGCTGTTTCAGAAATACTGCCACCCTTGGCTTGAAAGCTGATAATCATCCCTTTTTGCAAATCCGATAAATCATTCCTTTTATTCATGACAGCAACGAGCGATATGTTTTCAGAATACCTACACAGCACACCACCTATACCCTCCAGACCAGCTCACAACATGTGCCTTCTTTCATTGGCTATGCACAATTGACGTCAAAAGCAGGAGGTGGTCCCAATAATGTGACTCGACTGTGTATATTTATATATAGAGAGAGAAGTAAAATAGTTTTAGTTTTGTCTCATATGATTTCCACTCAATCACAAACAGGGGCTAGAAGACTAACAGATTTCAAGGCAGTGATAACTCACTAAGAGTAAATGTTTCATGTCACTGTGCACAGCAGGCAGGCTGGTGAGACAGTTTCATCTTTTTCACTACCATCCACCCACACCTTCCTGTTTGCACTTGGAACTATTAATGGGCAAAATCCATCATGAGTTCACACTGCATAACTTTAAAAAAATGCCAAGAAAAGTATACAATGCTAAATTATTAAAAATTCCAAGACCAAATCTAGGAATCTTAAGCTTTTAACTCATGGTCTTGTAAGAACAATGGAAAATGCAGTGACTTTTTGGGAAAACTCTGCAGGTCATTTATTAGTTTGAAGAATTCACTGCATATTAATTATCACAAACATATTGCTACAGTTTCATGTTTTAACGGTCTTCAATACATGTTTTAACGGTCTTCAGGACTTATGATTGCCCATCATAAGTCCTTTGTGGCAAACTCACATGTCTTGGCATAGAGGCCTACTCAGGCTGTAATCTGGCCCCGAGGCAGATTCTTTCAGGGAATCAACTCTTGTGGAATCAATTCTTTTCAGAAACCGTTTGTTCACCAATGATTTTTTCTGATTCGTTCTTTTTAAACGAATCATTCAGAACAACACATCTCTGCTCTGTTGCCATTTTCTGTCATCATTTTTTACAAGAGCAAATGTTTGATACATGAACACTGACTATATTCTACTGTAATAAAAAAGGGTACTTTTTTTTTAATAAAAACATGTATCAAAAGATTAGTGACAAACTGCCCACCTAAGTACTTGCAGTGATGCTAAAGACCTGCAGAACAGGTCCTATATGATAGTACAATATGAATTCCACAAACTGAAAATGGTGTTGGTATACACCACAAAAAATGGGCAAATCAGTCATGCAGACATTTACACTATACCTTCAGAAATTTGCAGAAATGATAAAAAATATATATATATCTTCCTCATTGCATCTGCTGAAACAAATTCATTCTGTTCAGTGATGAACATCAGCTTACATTATTTGTGTCAGTTATCTGTAATAATAAAAGAATTTATGTATGTATGTATGACTCATCTAGAAATAATGGTAGACACTTCAAAATCCGACAAATGGTTTTTCATTTTTCACCCAGTTGTGGTGGCCAGTTTCAAGCCAAAATTCCAGAAGTAAATGCACTTGCCATGCTATGGCAGCCAGCTCATGAATGAGATGGCTGGAAACAAATATGCAACCTTGAACATACACATATGTGCCATGGGCACCTGCAGGAAATTTTTCAATGGGGGTCAAGTGTAATTAATTAAAGTTTGGCTAATATATAAAAAACAGTAATTCATGAAAATGAAAGATTAATACTATTACTACTACTTACTTACTACACTAGAACATTACCACTACTATTATTAATTGCTGCTGCTCTTGAAGAAAGTGTATGTTAGTAATAGTCATGTATTATCATGTACATTGGTAACTTTTTTCAAAATAATGAACAGTGTCAGCCACGCCAAGCCTTTTAAGTTCAGCACATACCACCCTGTGCGGAACTTGTTTGGGCGTACAACCTTACGGTTTGCTAGGTTTTCCGCTTTCACGTAACTATCGTTTTCCAATTCCAAATTTCCAATAAAATTTGGATATTAAATTAAACGCCTCAAACTCCATCTTTCCTTGTGGTCCAGTTCTGCGAGTAAAAAAAAAAAAAAAAAGTAGGAAATAAAATAAAATAAAGGGCTCTTATTTGGTGCTGGCATGTCACATGTGCCTCATGAGAAGCAAAGCAACTTTCCTTTTCTGAGCAGTTATTTGAGAAGTGGTCACAATATTTGGGTGACAAATCTACACCACTCTCTCCCAGTGCATTCAGAGCTTTGCTTATAAGCCTTGAGTTGCATAAATTACTTTAATTACAGTTCATAAAATATTACAGAGGGTGTGTTTATCGAACTTATTTTCATTGCATTCCTTCTGAAAGGGGAAATTTACAGCTGTAACTGGAGCTTTGGAAAATGAAAACGGGAAAAGGTAAAGAATAGAAACATCTCAACACCTAATAGAAAAAGATAATACAATATCAGCATTGAGATTACTTACCATCATTTTTTTCTTTTTTTTGGAAGGTTAAACGACTACCGTGAGCAACTCAATGGGCTGTAGACAATCGCCCATCTCTAATTTAGGGCTACTGGTTCCAGGGAAAGGAGAGAACCAGTGCTGTAAGACAAACACAACATCTATGCCTCACTGGGATTCAAACCCAGACCCATCTCGGATGAATGGTTAAAAATCAGGCCTATTATCATACTGTAGCTCATTCAATTACACTTCCAGCATGTCAAACATTACAGAAAAGTGACCGATGGTACAGTATTCAATGAACTACTTATTTAATTTGAAAACTTTATACCTTCTCACTGCCCTAAGCCTATTCCCAACTTACCCCAGAAAACAATCTCAGAACACGAAGCTACAAACACAAACTTAGAACTAAATTCGTGTTCCGAGTTTGTTTTCTGAAGTAAGTTAGGAATAGGCTTACGGGAAGTGAGAGGGAATAAAGTTTTTGAACTAAATAAGTAGTTTATTGAATACTGTACACATTTTGCCATCGGGCACCTTTTTGTAATGTTTGACAATCTGGAAGTGTAATTGAATGTGCTATAGTATGATGGTGGGTAAGCTCAATGCTTGTATTAATTTTATGTTGCACGTTTTTCACGACGCATCTGCTTGAGCTGTTCAGCTCAAGAAGTATATTTCTTTTGGAAAGAAAAAGGTAATATGAACTTACAACTGAGATTTTCTCCATATTCGTGTAGTCCACACATATTATTGCACTGCTATCAGGGCTGAATTAAGGCATTAGCTCCTAGGCTAAGACATCTGAGTGGGCAAATAAGGCCCCCTAAAGAACTTACAACAAAAAATAATTATGAAGTTTGTTAAAACACGTAACTTTAGTAATATGTTTGTAATAGTGTAGTGCATTCTTTATATTTACCACATTTTTAACAAGACCACGAGTTAAAAGCTTAAGATTCCTATGTTTTGCTTTAAAATTTTTAATAATTTAGCGTTGTACACTTTTCTTGGTGCATCTTTTTTGTAACGCAATGAGAAGTCACAGTGAATTTTGCCCATTAACTGTTTCAGGTGCAAGCATGGAGGTGTGGGTGGATTATAGCGAAAAAGTTAAAACTGTCAGCTGACCCCACTGTCATAGTGACATGAAACATTTGCCCATAGTGAGTCACTGCCTTGAAATCTGTTCTGTCTGTTTGTGATATAGTGGAAATCATACCAGACAAAACTAAAACATTTTACTTTTCTCTCTGTATAAATATACAAGCTGTGTATTATTTGCAGTGTACAGGTATGTCTCCTAGGCCCTTGGTAAGGGTGGGCCCCTAGGCTATAGCTCTGTTAACCCCCCACACACCTCCCTTAATTCAACCCTGACTGCTAGTGAGGTCTACACACACATAGAGTGCATTAAAAAAAAAAGTTTCCTGTTTTTCAAGGTTAGAGGGTTCTGGCGGTAAGCACAGCACAATCATTCACTTCAGAAAAAATCAGAATACACAGTTTGTAGTTCAAATGTCATACCCTGACAGTTATGCCACTGTATGCCAGAAATGTCAAATTCTGCCAAAATGCATTTAAAGGCATACGAATTTATCGCAAAGTAGTTTCTTTGAATATTAAACTTAAACGTTTTATGCTATCAGCAAATCACCAAAACATTTTATATACAAACATCTATTTCTTTGGATTTACACTTACCCATAGAAGTGAAGCAGATACTACAACCCACACATATCGTTTCCTGGATAGGCACTTAAATTTGTAATTCCTGTCGTGCACTACATCACAAAAAAACTGTTAAATAATCAAATGGAAACCGCAGATTGCAAATTTGTGGTTCATGCCGTCAGGAGCTAGTGATACTATTGCATACAACTGAAGGGACAGCAGAGGCAAGAACAATGTATATACCTAATTATGCATTTGTAGTGGTGCTTTGACAGACAGCATAAATTACATTCAGAAATTAATCACACATGAAGGGAGGACTACCCGTCAGTTCCTCAAGACTCAGGTGTTGAAATTCACAACCCGGAAATTCTATTATTTAAAACGTCCTGCACATCATGATTGAAAGCACTAGCAGACGAGATTTCCCCACTACACAGTTCCACGTCAAACAGGCTCCGGAACGAATGATCCTGGTTGGCCAATGGAAGACGCCTGTTCCCCTGCCTCCGAGAAATCGCCGCTGACGTTGCTATAGTTACCGTCCCTCATTTACAGCTATGGACGTCGCCATTTGCCCAAAGTTTCACTCCCTTGCAGCAGAAACAAAGTTCGTGTTATCGGTATTAAAGCTGCTAGAGTAACTACTCATATACATATAAACAAAATGAGTCACGAACATCCCTAAATATTGATTCGGTACCTACAATTCAGATTGTTACTTATTAATGGATATTTAATTATAAATAATAATAATTAAAAAAGAGCCCAATAAGAGACTGCACCCTCCCTCACACAGATGCAAACAATGGGAAACATCCAATCTTCATTCAAAAAGGTTACGCAAATGAAGGGGGAGGGGGGATTAAGCCAAGAGAAAAAAATCTGAAGATTAAGTTAGATATTTGTGTTCGCCGCGCATCAGAGTTTCGTCGCCACGGAAATAATTCCGTATCATAAAGTAAAATTACCTTCACCGTAATCAGTAGCGTAGCCAGAAATCGCTTTGGGAGGAAAGGCGAGGGAAGCGGGGAGGTCCAAGTTTCGCATCAGCGGTGAAAGCCTTCCGGGAAAAACAGTCCAAACGGGAATACGCACAAAAAATATGTATATCTTTGGAACCCTGCAGTACTGAAGATGCATGTATTAACATAATTTACATCTACGAAATGCAAAAGTTCGGCTATTTGAGGATGCAACAGTGGCGGATTTACAGTTGCCTGGGCCCTACCGGCCCTGCTCACAGTAGGGACGTCGCTAGGCTTCGAAATGAAGGTGGGCGAGCATTGTTTTTGCTGGACCAAGCTTGATAGCATTTTTTTTTTTTTTTACGAAACACGGAAAGGGCTAATTTTTAATGCTTTTACACACTACAAAGGAATTTGTGCAATCCTTGCCGCCTCTACCCGAACACAAACACACGCACACACACACATACACACACACGGATCTGACTAGTTACGCCATTGGTGTAAGATACAAGTGTTACTAGAATGTCGCCTTCGACTATTTTGGTTGCTCTGAAATGCGTTGTCTTAAATTGCTTTTTTTTTCAAAAGTTTGCATTTTTGCTTACGAAAATAGTACTGTACTTGAACAATTTAAAGGGAAATGTCGTGTATTTTTTATCTAAATCAAATTCTAACGTCGTGCCGCGCAGATACAATACTTCCACCCTCCCTAATTTCTTTCCTTCACGCCAGCGACTTGGCCTTGCACTCCTCTCCTACAAAGTACTCTTTGGCCACTTCCTTCAGTTTCACTGTCCCGGGGCACTTTTAGGAGCGCTTGTGTAGCTTTAGACTCCATTTTCCGTGTTGAAATCCCGTATTTTGTAAAAAAAAACAGCAGAGCAATTAGTAGTGACTCCCTCAGTGAATTCTTATCCACCCAGGGGCGTACTGATAGCCCCCGCAGCGCGGGGGGCTCTAGCCTGAGCAAAAAGGTTTTACAATTTTTTTTTGCGGAAACTTCGTATGAGACTGGTTAAAGAAATGGCCAAGAATTAAGGCAGCTTTGAAGTTTTAAGAAGAAAAGCATTTTTTTTTTCTCAGTAAATACGTAAAATCTTTAGAAATCATTTTCGCTGCTTTTGTTCATAAAATTGATGACCGGAAAGCAGCTATTCGCCGCCCCGGTGTCACAGTGGTCTAAGTGATGGCCTCTGATCATTCGTCCGAAAGGGGTCCGGGTTCGAATCCCGGTGAGGCATGGATGTTGTGTTTGTCTTACGGCACTGGTTCTCTCCCTTCCCTGGAACCAGTGACCCTAAATTAGGGACGGGCGACTGCTTATAGCCTATTGAGTTGCTCACGGTGGTCGTTAAACCTCTAATCAAAAAAAAAAAAAAAAAAAAAAAGCAGCTATTCAAAAGAATTTGAGACCCCTTTTAATAGCCCTTGCTGTTACAAGGAGCCTCTAGTTTACAGCCCTTGCAATAGTTTCTATGCAGGTATATTAACATGAGAATGTAAAAAAATATCAGTTCAATGAGTGGAACTTCTGTACCAATGAGGATAAGGTGTTATGTATTACAGTTGTTTGCACATAACTATGCGTTCCCCAAATAGGATGAACTGAAAGGTGTTCTTCGCGGGGGCGAAAAATCAGAGGCCTGTGTCATTTTTTTTTTTTTTTTTTATAACAGTGTCAAAAGATTTTTTTTACTATGTGCAAAGCACTGTGTTATTATGTTAAGTGTGTTTTTTTATATTCCAGAGTAAATAATTTAAGTAGTTTTATGTTCTTTGTGCTACAGTTCTTGATCGTTACTTAGTTATTTGTTTACTTATGTTATGACATTTCGTATAAATCGGAAAAGACATTAGATACTGTCACATGGCAGGTGCATTTTTTCTGTGTGCAATCGTGAGACATTTCAAAAAGCAGTCCTTAGTTCTTTAAAATAATAAATTTTGCATAAAATGGTTAACTTAAGCATTTTGTAGTAATTTGTATCGGTATAAAACCAGGGCAATCAATTCTATCACAACGTATGGGCCGTGAGTGGCCTAGTGGTTAGCGTTCGTCACTGCCATTGGGATGACCTCAGGTTCGATCCACTAAATACCCGTCGTGCGTCGGATGGGCACGTTAAGCCGTCGGACCCCGGGCACTGGCCCCCCGGTAATAAATAAGGGCGACTTCCTCCCCCTTTCTACCTCGCTTCCGTGTCACTTTCCTATCGGGCACTCTAGCCCAAATCTCCTAGCTTCCTATTTGTAAGGGTTGTTCAAGACCTGGGGTCAGACACTCCCTTCCTAAAATCCTCTACTTATGATCTGATCTTATCACAACAGACACATTAGTGTTTCACGCAATAAGGTGGAATAATTTTGATTTTACCAAAAATACTCGTAGGTTCCAAAGAATTTGATTTATTAAAATACCCGCAAAGCCTAATTAATAATATGAAAGTTAAAATTTTGAGTAATTGAAAGCTAATAGATATGCACAAAAGGGCCTCAAAAATATATTTTGCGGGTGGGGTGGGGGGCTCGAATTTTTCCGGTACGCCACTGTATCCACCCTCCTCGTTAGCTCCTGTCCATACAAGCATGCTTAAAACTAAGGGATTCGAAGAGTAGAGAACAACTGAATTTTCATGGCTCTGCAGATGCTATTTTGATAGCCTTTCTGTAGAGACGCAAACAACGCACATCCTAGAAAAAAATACGTAGGGCTACATGATATAAAACACAAGACTTATTACTTGGAAAGTCAATATTATATTTTAAAGTTAAATACATTGAAAATGATATAAAACACAAGGCGACAAAGCCAAGGGAATGCGAGGGTGGGCTCAAGCCCTCCCTGAAATTTGTCTTGCCCACCCTTCCGCCCACCAAGTTCAAAATGTGCCATTTTCAATTTTTTGCTTGCTGTGGATGCATTGTCTTAAATCTCGTTTCAAAATTTTCC
This sequence comes from Macrothele yani, assembly GCA_039090855.1. Classification (NCBI taxonomy): domain Eukaryota; kingdom Metazoa; phylum Arthropoda; class Arachnida; order Araneae; family Macrothelidae; genus Macrothele; species Macrothele yani. The sequence continues at coordinate 157,788,709 of CM077011.1, forward strand.
ATTTTTGCTTACGAATATAGTACTGTACTTGAACAATTTATTTAGAAGAAAATGTCATTTTTGTTTATCCAAATCAACTTTTAACGTTGGGCCACGCAGAAACAATACGTCCCCTTCTCCTTAACTTCCTTCCTTCCAGCCAGCGACTTTGCCTTGCACTCCTCTCATACAAAGTCGTCAGCCACTTTCTTCACTTTCACTGTCCCGGGGCAGTTTTAAGAGCACTGGTATAGCTTTAGACTCCACTTACCGTGTTAGAATACCCAACTGTGTAAAGAAAACAAACAGCAGAGCTATTAGTAATTATCACCCTCAGTGAATTCCTATCCACCCTCCTCATTATCCCACCTATACAAACATGAAAAAGAGGCTGAAACTAAGGATTGGGAGAGAGGGGAGAACAACTGAATTTTCATGGCACCAGGGAGGGATGATATTTTGATAATCTTTCTACGGAGACGTAAACAACGCACTACCTAATGGAGAATACGTAGGGCTACATGAAGTAAAACACAAGACGTATCATTACTTGGCGAGTCCAGCTTGTATTTTAAGGTTAAGTATATTGGATGTAAGGTCAGGTGATGCGTAACATCACAGCCTCTCCTTGACAAATGTCAACCCCGCCTTCTCGTGGTGCATCCTGTTCATACTAAAGGGGCTCTGACGACCGCCAATAGCGGTATAACTATACCATCGGGATTTGAGGAAATTCTATCCCACACTCACCAACCCGCTTGGCCAGCGTGGTGAGTTATGGCCAAACCCCTCCAAAATGATTCCACAACTTAAATCTTGGCCCTCAGTCTCCGGCAGCTGGAATGTACCTGGCCAAGGCAGCGGCCAGTGCGACATGAAGGCAGAGGGTGCTAAGAATCCCCGGAGGACCGGACTAGGCTGCCATCTGATGCTGACCTTGGCTACGTACAATGGACGCTCCCTATCTTCTGATTCAAGGCTTCTTGAATTGGAAGAAGAACTACAAAGGATCAAGTGGGACATCGTGGGACTAAGTGAGGTAAGGAGAAAAGGAGAAGATCTCATCGAACTGAAAAGTGGACATCTCTTCTACTATCGTGGGACAGATAATGGCAGAACTAGTGGTGTTGGATTTATAATAAACAAGAAACTGAAGGATAAAGTTGTAGAAGTTGAAAGTTCTTCTGACAGAGCTGCACGACTTGTTATCCAACTCTCGAAAAGATACCAGGCTCAGATTATTCAAACTTATGCACCCACCACAAGTCATCCTGAAGAAGAAATTGAAGAATTTTATGAGGAAATTTGTCATCTAAATAATAAAGGTAAGCAGCACTTGAAAATAATTATGGGAGATTTCAATGCAAAAATAGGGCAACGGCAACAGAATGAAACTTCAGTAGGTAAATTCGGTCACGGCAACAGAAACCAGCGTGGAAATACTCTCGTTGAGTTTGCAGAGGCAGAAGGGATTTTCATCTTGAATTCCTTCTTCAAGAAAAAGCCACACAGGAAATGGACATGGAGACATCCAAATGGGACGACAAGTGAAATTGATTTTATTATGTGTAACAAGAAATTCCTCATAGAAGACTGCAGTGTGCTAAACAAGTTCAACACAGGTAGTGACCATAGATTGGTGAGATGTAAGATGCACCTCAACACTAAACTTGAACGTGGCAAGCTCATAAGACAAACAAAATCTATTGACATAACCAACCTTAAAAAACACCATAATACCTTCAATTTGGAACTGAAGAACAGGTTCTCTGCTTTAGAAGGCCTAACATCGGAAGAAGTGGACATCTCTGAAGTTAACAGAAAAGTAACCAAAGCTCTTATGGAAACAGCAACAAAATTAGCTGGGTCTAAGAACAAGTTGCATGTGAACAAATTATCAGGAAAAACCAAAATGTTGATGCAAAAAAGAAGACCGATGAGGACAACTAAAGAAGATGTGACTTCCGAAGTGGAATATATAGAGCTATGCAAGACAGTAAGAAAAAGTATCACTGAAGACGTAAGAAAATTCAACTGTGAACTAGTGAGAAAAGCAACTGAAAACAACCAAAGCCTAAAGATAGCAAAGGGATATCTCAGTAAGGGAAGAAAGCAGATTATGGCACTGAGAAAAGAAGATGGTTCTGTAACAAGAAATAGAGGCGAAATTTTGACAAGAGTGAAAGATTTCTACTCCAAATTATATGAAAGGGATGATGCATGCACTCCAGACATCATGAAAGATACCAGTACCAGAGTTCCTCCAGTCCTTCCAGCAGAAGTTGCAATGCAATCAAGAACATGAAGCGGGGAAAAGCTCCAGGAGAAGTTGGAATTACTGTAGACATCATACAAGAAGCAAGTGGAGAAATCGAAACAGTACTCGCCCAAATTTTCACTCGATGCCTTAATGAAGGAAAGATTCCTGAGGATTGGAACACCGCTACAATGATCCTGCTACATAAGAAAGGTGACATTGAGGATCTCGGAAACTACAGACCTATCAGCCTCCTATCAGTAGTTTATAAAATCTTCACTAAAGTTCTTTCACACCGCTTGAAGGTAACACTGGACATGGCTCAACCGAGAGAACAAGCTGGATTCAGGAGTGGCTACAGCACAATAGATCATATCCACGTGCTGAGAGAACTAATTGAAAGAGCGAGGGAATATGAACTTCCATTGTGCATGGCTTTTATCGATTATGAAAAAGCCTTTGATTCGGTGAAACCATCAGCAGTTACAATGGCTCTGAAAACCTGCGGTATTGAAAATGCATACATTAATATTATTAATAACATCTATGAAAATGCAAGTGCAAAGATTCGGCTGTTTGAAAATACAACACGCGTAAAAATTGGAAAGGGAGTGAGACAAGGTGACACCATATCTCCGAAGCTCTTTAATGCCACATTGGAGGGTGTTTTTCAGTCGCTGAGCTGGGAAAACAAGGGGATAAAGATTAATGGAGATTATCTAACCCACCTTCGTTTTGCTGATGACGTAGTCATTTTTGCAACTACCCCATCAGAGCTGCAGAGTATGATCCAGGAACTTGCTGACAAGAGTAAAGAAGTGGGATTAAAAATGAACTTTCAGAAGACAAAAGTGATGTTCAATGCTTTTACAAGAAATGAAGATTTATCGATTGATGGAGAAAAGCTGGAGATAACAGACACGTACGTTTATCTTGGACAGCAGATATCAAGTGAGGGTCACATTGGTGAAGAAATTAATCGGCGTACAAAACTTGCCTGGAGAGCTTTTGGAAGAAACAGCATAATTTTCAAGAGCAATATGCCATTATGTCTTAAAAGAAAAGTGTTTGATCAATGCATCCTTCCAGTGCTTACGTATGGTGCAGAGACGTGGACCTTAACTAAAAGAGACATACAAAGGCTGCAGACAACTCAAAGCAGCATGGAGAGGTGCATACTTGGTGTAACCAGGAGAGATAAGAAGAGGAACTCGTGGATCCGAAAAATGACAAGAGTGGAAGACATCATGATCAGAGTTAAATCCCTGAAATGGCAATGGGCTGGACATACTGCCAGAAGGACAGATCATCGATGGACAGCCGAAATTTTAGATTGGATTCCAAGGGACAGGAAAAAACCCAGAAGGAGACCACATGGGAGATGGGTGGATGAAATTCGAAAGTATGCAGGGGTGACATGGAGGAGACTGGCACAAGACAGACCGTTGTGGAGGAAACTTGGGGAGACCTTCGTCCAGCAGTGGATTGATAATGGTTGACAATGATGATGATGATGATATTGACACTATATCTCCCAAACTCCTTAATGCCACATTTGAAAATGTCTTTCAATCACTGAACTGGGAAAACAAAGAGATAAAGATTAATGGAGATTATCTAACTCACCTTCGTTTTGCTGATGACGTAGTCATTTTTGCAACTACCCCATCAGAGCTGCAGAGTATGATCCAGGAACTTGCTGACAAGAGTAAAGAAGTGGGATTAAAAATGAGCTTTCAGAAGACAAAACTGATGTACAATGCTTTTACAAAAAATGAAGATTTATCGATTGATGGGGAAAAGCTGGAGATAACAGACATCTACATTTATCTTGTACAGCAGATGTCAAGTGAGGGTCACATTGATGAAGAAATTAATCGGCGTACAAAACTTGCCTGGAGAGCTTTTGGAAGAAACAGCATAATTTTCAAGAGCAATATGCCATTATGTCTTAAAAGAAAAGTGTTTGATCAATGCATCCTTCCAGTGCTTATGTATGGTGCAGAGACGTTGACCTTAACTAAAAGAGACGTACAAAGGTTGCAGACAACTCAAAGAAGCGTGAAGAGGTGCATGCTTGGTGTAACCAGGAGAGATAAGAAGAGGAACTCGTGGATCAGAAAAATGACAAGAGTGGAAGACACCATGATCAGAGTAAAATCCCTGAAATGGCAATGGGCTGGACATATTGCCAGAAGGATAGACCATCGATGGACAGCCGATATTTTGGACTGGATTCCAAGGGACAGGAAAAGACCCAGAAGAAGACCACATGGGAGATGGGTGGATGAAATTCGAAAGTATGCGGCAGTAACATGAAGGAGACTGGCACAAGACAGACCGCTGTGGAAAAAACGTGGGGAGACCTTCGTCCAGCAGTGGATTGATAATGGTTGACAATGATGATGATGATGATGATGATATTGAAAAATGGCCCGTACTGAACTGAGTGGGCGATAGGGTGGGCAAGACAAGTTTCAGGGTGGGCTCAAGCCCACCCTCGCACCCCCTTGGCGACGTACCTGTCTGGAGAGGTCCTTTACCCTGCGTGCTACCAGAATGTGCTGGCTGATCACCTACACGCTTTCGTCGTCTTACCGCATCCTGCCGCCGATGGTCTGTTTCAGAAGGAGCGCAATGCGCCACCGCACCAGACCTCAAACACCCAGGCATGGCTCGAGAAACACTCATCTCAGTTTGGAACTATCCAGTGGTCCCCAAGGTCCCCGGATTTGAACCCTGTTGAAGATCTCTGTGATGCAGAGGAGCGGAACAAGAGATTCCTGGACCGACGTCTCAGGCCGAGTTGTGGACATTGTGTGCTGGAGTGAATGCCTCGGCGTGTACTGGCTGTTGTACACGCTATTAAGTAGGTATCTCTAAAGTTTTGTCCATTGAGTGTATTTATATACACTGAAGTGCCAGAAAAACTGGTATAGACGAGCTTATGAAAAATACATAGCAACGTCACCTATGCGCGTACTCGGTTGCTTCCGCCAGTGCGTATATAAAGCGAAAGACACCCTTGCCAGCTGTCAGTTTGGCCGCGGGTGGCCTAGTGGGCAACGTTCGTGACTGCCATGGAAAGGACATCAGGATCGATCCCAGGCAGGTACGAACGCTCGATCCACTAAATATCCGCCATGTGTCGGATGGGCACGTTAAGCCGTCGGATCCCGGGTACTGGCCCCCCGGTAATAAATAAAGGCGTCTTCCTCTCCCTTTCTACTTCGCTTCCGTGTCACTATCCTATCGGGTACTCTAGCCCATATCTCCTAGCTTACTATTTCTAAGGGTTGTTTAAGACCTGTGGTCAGACACTCCCTTCCTAAAATCCTCTACATTTGATCAGTGCCAGCTGTCAGCGCTGTTTCCGGTATGAGAATGACAAGAAATAACGATTTAAGCGATTTTCAACGCTGTGTCATAGTTGGCGCTTGTGAGATGGGCCATAGTATTTCGGAGGTAGAAACGAAGATCGGATTTTCACGGACGACCATTGCAAGGGTGTACTGTGACTACAAGAATTACGGCAAAACCTCCAACCTACGATACCAGTGTGGCCGTAAAAAGACATTGGGTGAACGTGACCATCGTCGGCTGTCAAGAATCGTTTCACGCGATATGCGTGCAACACTCTCGCAGGTATAATCGGAATTCAATACTGGCGCCTCAACAAGCATCAGCGTCCGGACTGTGCAACGTACCCTGCACGATATGGGCATTGGGAGTCTACGCCCAACTCGATTCCTCTTGATGGGTGCACGACACAGAGCTATGCGCCTCTCCTGGGCACGGCAACACCGCCACTGGACACTTGATGACTGGAAACAAGTAGCCTGGTCTGACGAGTCGGGTTTCCAACTGTATCTGGCAGATGGAAGGATTCGTGTGAACCCCATGAAGCATGGATCCCGCATGTCAACAGGGAACTGTACCGGCTGGTGGGGGGGGGGGGGGGGTCCGTAATGGTATGAGGTGTGTTTAGCTGGACTTCACTGGGACCCCTGGTACGTCTACAAACGTCTGTGATCGGCCAACGCTATGTGCGCATCCTTTCTGACGAGGTACACCCGTTCATGTCCTGCATTCATGCTGATGGGTTGGGCCTGTTCGAACAGGACAATGCACCTATACACAAGTGTCAGGACGCCACATTATGGTTAGAGGAGCATTCATCTGAGTTTGGGGTGTTACCATTCCCACCCAAGTCCCGAGATATGAACGTGATAGAACACATTTGAGATGCCATGAAACGCGCTATCGTACACAGGAATCCGAGACCTCGGATACGCCCGAATTGTGGAACGCTCTGCAGGAAGTATGGTGTACATTGCCTACAGCATATTTCCAAAAGATAATGGAGTCCATGCCTCGTCGTATTTCTGCAGTCCTGCGCTCCCGTGGGGGACCTACCAAGTATTAGACTGGTGTACCAGTTTTTCTGGCACTTCAGTGTATGCCATTTCCTATAGTACAGATGGGGAACATTATTGTCTGTAAATAATCCACAGTTTCCCAGCTAGGTAGCTCAAATGTCCCAACTTTTTTGTCACTATTTCTGTTACCAAACGACATATTTGCAAAATTATTTTTCCTTAGCATAGCTTTTGCTATAAAGAATACTTTTTCCTTAGCTTAGCTTTTGCCATAAAGAATACTTTTTCCTACGCATAGCTTTTGCTATAAAAAATACTTTTCGAATAGTTTCTACTTTTCCAATATTCAAACTTCTGCCGCAGGAGGGTGCCAGGGGGTATTTCTATTTGAAAGAGTTAATTCGATTCTAAGAATCTTTTAGAAAAATCCTGTTGTGGAAGGACACTTTTCACAATGAAGAGTATTTTGGACCCATTTTCTTGTTTAAGTAACGCACAGGTTTTGTGCTATGGGAGTAAAGCTGTATCATGTTTTCCTCTATATGTCTTCTTCTAACTGTTCGACTCTTTTTTGTCCCCTTTTTTTTTTTTTTTTTTTTTTTTTTGTTGTTGTTGCAGGTTTAACGTCCACCGTAAGCAACTCAATGGGCTATATAAGCAGTCTCCCGTCCCTAATTTAGGGTCACTGGTTCCAGGGAAGGGAAAGAACCAGTGCCATAAGACAAACACAACATCCATGCCTCACCGGGATTCGAACCCGAACCCCTTCCGGACGAATGATCAGAAGCCATCGCTTAGACCACTGCGTCACCGTGGCGGCCTCTGATATCTTCCTTTCGCTATGAGAAACTTGTCTCTGATATCTTCCTTTCGCTGTGAGAAACTTTTTTTTATTTTATTTTACTTTTTTTTTTTCATTTACAATTTGTTAATTTTCGCGACATACTTTTCAGCCTGTAGTGGGCGTAAGTGGCTATTTCTGTTTCCAAATACTGGGTTGGAAACAAAGTAATGTCCGATGACGAGGTACTCGAACTCGAAGCCCCGACCACGTCGTGCATTGGCCACTGAGACTGTGCAGCACACCGGCATGATATCAGCAGGTAGGTGGCTTAAGTCAGTGGCAGTTAGCCGTCAGAAGGCGAAGAGTGTAAGCGCCAGCCAACATGCAAGTCAACGATTTAAAACGGGCTTAGCCTTGGTTAGATGGAAAGAAAAGTAAGGGAAACGAATTTGTTTAGATGCGATCATGTACGCAAAAATAAGGAAACTGTGTCCGGTATGCAAGCACACTATGTATCTTAACCGAATGCTCATACTGAAGAGTTGGCAGTTCCGGTGATCGAGTCCTAGTTGGACCCAGCTGAGCGTGGGCTAGAGGTATGGATTCACTATGTGTATGTGTGTGATGGCCCAGAAACTGTCACTTCCCTGGAACCAGTGTCCCGAAATAAGGGGGCGGAGGATTGCTTATTGCCCTACAAGTTGCTCATGGTAGTTATTAGGTAAACCCTTAAAACATACTGTAGAGATGAGACCATAAGTGGGATCACGCAGCAGGTATTCTCACGAATCATAAGGGTTCTGATGCAAAGCAAATGTGAATTCTTTTGGCTTCACGTAGTCAAGATGAAGTTATAGGAGGTGGCTAATCCGTGAAGTTCAGATTGTACTGCTCGTACATAAAACAACAGAGAAAGTTTAAACAATCGTATAAAGGACGACTGACAACTATTTTATGGTAGTGAGTGAAGGGTATTTCTATTTGAACGTTAGCTACTGGCTGTCGGCTCTAATAAAACTATGATCTCACTGAGATTCCTTCTTGGTAATCCAAAAGAAATTTCCTACGGCAACCTCATAATCTCAAGAAAAGAGGCATATTAGCATTATTGAATTGATATGACAATGTTAGTTTCATCTGCTAATGTAATTTATATGTATTCTTATCCTTAATAGAGGAATGTCTAGAGTTATTTAAGTAAAAATTTGATATTCTTAACGTACGACAATCGCGTAACATTCTTTTATTTGAAATTTCTCGAATTAAGCAATTTTTACATAAACTGGTAAAAGTAATTAGTAATGAAAATTTTATAAAAAGAATAGTAAATAATAAAAACAATAATTTTGAGGATATTCTTCCCGATATATATATGTATATAGGGATGTGAGGTCAGGTGATGCGCAACACCACAGCCTCTCCTTGACAAATATCAACCCCGCCTTCTCGTGGTGCATCCTGTTCCCACTAAAGGGGCTCTGACGACCGCCAATAGCAGTATAACTATAACATCGGGATTAGAGGAAATGCTATCACACACTCATCAACCCGCTTGGCCAGCGTGGTGAGTTATGGCCACACCCCTCCAAAATGACTTCACAACTTAAATTTTGGCCCTCAGTCTCCGGTCATTGCATCCTTCTAGTGCTTAGGTATGCTGCAGAGACGTGGACCTTAACTAAAAGAGACATACAAAGGCTGCAGACAACTCAAAGGAGCATGGAGAGGTGCATGCTTGCTGTAGCCAGGAGAGATAAGAAGAGGAAGTCGTGGATCAGAAAAATGACAAGAGTGGAAGACGTCATGATCAGAGTAAAATCCCTGAAATGGCAATGGGCTGGACATACTGCCAGAAGGACAGACCATCGATGGACAGCTGAAATTTTAGATTGGATTCCAAGGGACAGGAAAAGACCCAGAAGGAGACCACATGGGAGATGGGTGGATGAAATTCGAAAGTATGCGGGAGTGACATGGATGAGACTGGCACAAGATAGACCGTTGTGGAAGAGGCTTGGAGAGACCTTCGTCCAGCAGTGGATTGATAATGGTTGACAGTGATGATGATGATATATATATTTTTCCTAATTCGTTCACCGCTAAGGCACTTTTTTGTTCAGAACTACATCACTGATGCAAGTGGACAAGGAGCATAGTCGGGATTGCATGCTTTATGAATTTCGTCGCTGTAGGGCCCCCACAAGTGCTGCAAGAAACATTAGCAGTGTGTACCCCAATGCCATATCACATCGTTCGAACGGTTTCTAGAGGGAAATTTTGACCTGTCAGACCGTCCCAAAGTCAGAAGACCCGCAACAGTTAATATGGACATGCTGAAGACCTTAGTGGAGACCGACCCACGTGGAACATACTGGAATTAACCGAACAGCTGGGGACTACCCATTACACAAGCATTATCACGCACCTACGTCAACTTGGGAAGGTGTACAAGAGGGGAGTTTGGGTACCTCATCAACTCACAGTTGAGCAGAAAGCAAATTGCATGAGTGCATGCGTTTCCCTGCATGCACGTGACCATGTTCAACCGTTCCTGGACTGCATTATGACAGGTGACGAGAAATGGGTGCGTATGACGATGTCAGCGTCCGGAAACAGTGGTTGATCCCAAAACAGAAGTCCATGCCGACCCCCAAAGCCGGCTTACACTCACGTAAGGTTCTGCTGTCTGGTAGGATATGCGGGGTGTCGTGTTTCTTGAGCTGCTGACGGACAACACTACTATCACCGCCGAAATGTACTACAGGGATGTAGAAGGGCCTTAGCGCGGCTTAGCTACGCTAAGACACTTTTTTCTAGGCTTAGCGTCGCTAAGGTACTTTTCATGGTTAAAGCGGATCAAGGTACTTTTTAGATGGCCTGAGCCATGTAGGCAGAAATGGCAATTGCTGTGTTTTATACGCAAACATATTCGTATATCAAACGAATGATTGTGTTGCAATCGGTTCACGCTTAATGGCTTTTCATGAATCACCAGAGTTTTAGTGTAAAGAGAATGAAACTTCTAGTTATGTCCGCAATCTTCAAAATGACGTTATTGGAGGTAGATTCTCCGTATGTTAAAACTTCACTAATAAGAAATAAATCAACACAAAAAATTAAACAAGTATGTAGCATAAGTGACAAGTGTTTTATGGTTGCAGTGGGATTTTTTTGCTGATGTCGTTACTTAGCACATCTCTTGGTTCTTTACGGGTAACGCGAAAGGAAGCCCGGTAGACAAGTGGTCAGAGGTGTTGGCTTGTGGCTAACTGCTGGAGCTCGTCCCAGACCCCAAACCAGGACCGGGGCTTTCCCCTTTTCGGGACCAGTGGTTTCAACTCAGTAACTGGCGACTGCTTATGGCCCTGGATAATCATGGTGTCCATTAAACGTCCCCCTACCCTCACACACACACACACACACACACACACACACACAAGATAATCATTTTTTTTTATTGGGTGTTTAACGACCACCGTGAGCAACTTGATGGACTGTAAGCAGTCGCCCTTCTTTAATTTAGGGCTACTGGCTCCAGGGAAAGGTGAGAACCAGTGCCGTAAGACAAACACAGCATCATGCCTCACCGGGATTCGAATCCGGACCCAACTTGGACGAATACTCAGAAGCCGTCGCTTAGACCACGGCGCCACCGGGGCGGAAGTCTATTACTGCCTCCCTAATTCATAGGAAAGGCTGATTGGCCAAATCAATGAAAAAACACTGAATATTTAAAATATTATTAATACTTAATGTTTAAAATCGTTTAGAATCCATTTCATCCCGAAGGCACTTCCTTTCTTATAGAAATAAAAAAGAAAGTTATATTCTTGGCATGTGACTCACACGTAACATTCATTCTTTGTTTTAAATTGCCTAAACTCAGCAGTTTTAACAAAAATTAATAAAATTATGAATAATAAAATTTAATTAAAGTTATGAATAATAAAATTTAATTAAAATTATAAATGATTAAAACAAGTCAAAATTTAAAAAACTTTTGAAAGTCTTCTTTCCGGGTTGTTTTTGCCTAATCCGTTCACCTGTAAGGCACTTTTTTATTTAGAACTACATCACTGATGTACTGCCGCTCACGTCGAAACGACAAGCACTGCGGAACCACAAGGGCGTCCTCTTACAGCAGGATGGAGCGAGACCCCACACAGCACGAATGACCTGTCACAAGTTCAAGGACATGGGTTGGGAGTTGCTGCCGCTGACCCAGCTCCAAGCGACCACCACCTTTCCCAGTCGTTGTAGCATTTCCTGGGAGAACAGCGGTTTACCAACCGAGACGATGTCGAACGCGCACTTACTCACTCCTTTCCGTCCAAGCCGCCACAATTCTATAGAGACGGTTTCCAACAGCTTCCCAGACGATGGAAACAGGTCGTGGCAAATGATGGCGACTACGTTTTGGGCTGATGGATAAAGATTAATGGAGATTATCTAACCCACCTTCGTTTTGCTGATGACGTAGTCATTTTTGCAACTACCCCATCAGAGCTGCAGAGTATGATCCAGGAACTTGCTGACAAGAGTAAAGAAGTGGGATTAAAAATGAACTTTCAGAAGACAAAAGTGATGTTCAATGCTTTTACAAGAAATGAAGATTTATCGATTGATGGAGAAAAACTGGAGATAACAGACACGTATGTTTATCTTGGACAGCAGATATCAAGTGAGGGTCACATTGATGAAGAAATTAATCGGCGTACAAAACTTGCCTGGAGAGCTTTTGGAAGAAACAGCATAATTTTCAAGAGCAATATGCCATTATGTCTTAAAAGAAAAGTGTTTGATCAATGCATCCTTTCAGTGCTTACGTATGGAGTAGAGACATGGACCTTAACTAAAAGAGACATACAAAGGCTGCAGACAACTCGAAGATGCATGGAGAGGTGCATGCTTGGCATAACCAGGAGAGATAAGAAGAGGAACTCGTGGATCCGAAAAATGACGAGAGTGGAAGACATCATGATCAGAGTTAAATCCCTGAAATGGCAATGGGCTGGACATACTGCCAGAAGGACAGACCATAGATGGACAGCCGAAATTTTAGATTAGATTCCAAGGGACAGGAAAAGACCCAGAAAAAGACCACATGGGAGATGGGTGGATGAAATTCGAAAATATGCGGGAGTGACATGGAGGAGACTGGCACAAGACAGACCGTTGTGGAGGAAACTTGGGGAGACCTTCGTCCAGCAGTGGATTGATAATGGTTGACAACGACGACGACGACGATGTATGGTAATCAGAACTTTTCTGTTGCCTTGCATTTGCAGGCATTACTTTCTTTCCAACCCAACATTTTATCGAGTGCATAAATCGCAGATGTTTTTGACGTAGGACCACGTCTAACTCCGCGGATAGTATGGGACGACTTACGGCCGACCACCTCCGACTAAAATAGGTCCCAATTGAAACCATTATAGAGTTTAACAAGAAAAGCTGACACCGAATTTTCGGGTATAATAAGCACGTCTTTTGAATCCGTTCTGACGAAATTAAATTTATCAAAGCTATTCAAAGTCAATGGAACCGGCCGGTATGGAAAACAATGGTATCTGACTGAAGAAAGAAGTTTTTCAATCGGGTTTTTAATCCCTCAGATAATGCTGTAAACGGAATCGTGAGCATACGCCCTTTGGTTGCAAACTTGCACGTTAAGAAAAACATGAATTTATATGAGAAACATTTCGCACCGGAAAAGCTCTCCAACATAGAAAGAATTTTTGAAATCGGACTCCTAGAAACAGAGATATCGACGAAAGTAAGGTGTGACTTTACGTCCCCTGGTGGGAAAACCATGCATTATTTTAGGAAGAAAGTATTCTCAAAAGGTTTTTTTCATATGAGCGGTTTCGGTCCAAGAAAAAAACAATTCAATCTAGTTTTCAAGAGCCCAGATTTTGCTACAAATACAACAGAAGCAGAAATGAACACTTGTGACCCCTGGTGGCCAAACCATTCTTTACCAAACATTAGAAATCATGTGAAAAATATTTTCCATCAGGTCTTGTATGCGATACAGGAAGAATTTTTCAAATCGGAGTTTTAGAAGCAAAAATAACGCAGAAAACGCAATTTACCTTTGTACCCCTAGCGGAAAGTCTATGAATTACTTGCAAATTTTGAATTTATAGGTAAAACATTTTGCATCGGAAACACTACCCAACAAAGAAGGAATTTTTCAAATCGGACTCCTAAAAGTAGAGATATTGACAACAATAAGTTATGCATCTACGCCCCCTGGCGTAGAAACCATGCATTATTTCAAGAAGAAAATGTTTCTAAAAGGTTTGTCGACATGAGCAGTATCGGTCTACAAACGACGTTTTTTTCAATCGTGATTTTAGAAGCTCTTATTTTGCTGCAAATACATCAGAAGCGGAAGTTAAGACTTACGCCACCTGGTGGTCAAACGATTTTTTACAAAAATTAGAAATATGTACAAAGGATTTCCCATCAGGAGCTGCCTCCGATGCAGAAAGAATTTTTCAAATCGGAGATTTAGAAGCAGAGATACAGGGAGAAAGTAATTTGCCTTTAGGCCCCCTAGAGGAAAGTCTATGAATTGCTTGAAAATTTTGAAATTATACGAAAAACATGTCACACTGGAAACACTATCCAAAAAAGAAGGAATTTTTCAAATCGGACTCCTAGAAGTAAAGATATTGACAAAAATAAGATATACATCTACGCCCCCTGGCGGAGAAACTGTGGAATATTTTAAGAAGAAAATATTCCGAAAAGGTTTATCGATGTGAGTGGCATCAGTCCACGAAAGAAATTTTTCAATCGATATTTTAAAAGCTCAGATTTTATGGCAAATACATCAGAAGCAAAAATTAACGCTTACGCCCCCTGGTGTTTTAAGCATTCTTTACCAAAAATTTAGAATTATTTTCAAAAGATTTTCGATCAGGAGGTGTATCCGCTGAAGAAAAAATGTTTCAAATCGGTGTTTTAGAAGAAGAGTTATCGGAAAAAATGTAATTTACTTTTACGCCCCCTAGCGGAAAATCTATGCGAAATTGGAAAAGTAACAATATCTAAAATACTCTTCGACATAAATGGAAACGAAAGATCAAATAATTTTTTCAATCGGATATTTAGAAGCAAATATGTGGAATAAAACGTATTTTTGAATTCGACATCATCTTTATTTACGCCCTCTAGCTGCGAAATTGCACATCGTAAAAAAACGAAATGAAGGATCATCATTCGCATATTTCAAGCTTTCTAATGCATTTTTTTTTCAAATCGGACTAATTGTTGAAGGGATATCGTGAGTACAAACGGACGGACAAACCGGTGAAATAAGCACCACCTGGGGACGATCTTATGACGTCACAATCTCGCGCTTGAGATGCTGGAGCGCGGTTACGCCAACTGTCTCATTACGTCACGCATTGTGTGTGGATTCTATTAAAGTTTTATGACGTCACACTCTTGCGAGCAGATGGTCGCGATTCCCATCTGCCTCATTACGTCACGCGTTGTGTGCGTATGTCCGTCCGCACGATAACTCGCGTAAAAATCGTTCGATTTCGATGAACTTTTAGTATGTGAAAGGGGATCACCTGGGAAGGAACACTGTTGAAAGTGAACGAAATGGGGTCAAAGGTTAGGACATAGGAGCGGGATCCATTCCACTGCTCTTTATGTGCCATAACTAACGTAAAAAAGGTTCGATTTCGATTAAATTTTAGTATGTGGTAGGGAACTACCTGGGAACAAACACTATTGAAAATGGGCGAAATGGGTTAAAGGTCAGGACATAGGAGCGGAGTCACTTCCATCGCCATTATGCGTCATAACTTGCGTAAAAATGCTTCGATTTGGATGATATGTTAGTATGTTGTAGGGGCCTGCCTGGGGACGAATCCTTTTGAAAATGGGCGAAATGGGGTCAAAGGTTAGGACACAGGAGCGGAATCTATTCCATAGCCCTTATGCATCATAACTTACGTAAAAATGCTTCCATTGCGACAAGACTTTATCATGTTATTTCGGAGGTATACTGAACCGGTTCTGTTGAATGTCATCGAAATGGGATCAAAGGTCAGGGCACAGGAGCGAGATTTATTCCACAGCCATTATCCTCATAACTTGACGAGTAATGATTTCTGGTATGTTGGAAAGCGTATTATAAACAATGCATTGCATGATTTTACTAACTTGTTTTACAAAAGACGTGCTAAAAATACTTGCCGCACACTAATCGTGTTAGCAATTAGTTAGCATATTCGTAAACAGCATGGAGTCCAATTCGTGTATAGCGCAAAACATCGTGCGCGCGACTATCACCTCGCTCCCTGTGCGCGGGGGAGATGATGTAATGTTTCTGGGTGTGCCACCGCGTTTGACTCAGTCTATCTTGGCAACCGTGAGCGCAACACGACTGTGCCTGAGGTCGTTTTAAAACTCTGGACGAGATCTATTCAAATATACGAAGAATATTTCGCAGTGGTCTGAACGGAACATTTAAAAAATTGTTTTCTTGTGAACCAGTGAACACTTTTGACGATATCGCGGTTTAGCTTGATAACCATGGTGCAAACTGACTGCGCGTGGTATCGTTTTAAAGCTGTTGACGGGATCTATTCAAATATATAAAGAACATGTCACAGTGGTTTGAACTAAAATTTTAAAAACTTGTTTTCGTGTGAACGGGTTAACGTTTTCGAAAATGCCGTGGAATTCGTAACATGGGCGTAAGCAAAAGTGGAGAAAATCAAAACGAGAGGCAAGAGCAAGTGATGAGGAATATAAGAAGCCCGAAAATACTGCAGCCCAACAAACTAGACAGTATCGAGGACGCCTGAAAGCAGCAGCCGTCGCCAAAAAATTCTAACACACCGATCGAGCCCGTACCGGGACCATCTCGAACTCTGCTTTGTGTTCGCAATGTATCCAGCTTATTTGCAAAAATTATGCAAGCTACTTTTCATATCATAGACCTGTGTTGGCTATCACAAACTAAATAGACGCTCTGAAGCCATACTCGACTAGCTCATTTCAACTCTCAGATCTGCAAGTCGTAGTCCTACGTTCCAAACTGACGACTCAATCAGAACTGAGCCTACCTATTTTTAGCACGTCTTTTGTAAAAAAAACGATCGTGCTTATGTTACCGGTTTGTCCTTCCGTCCGTCCGTCTGTACTCACGATATCCCTTCAACTATTAGTCCGATTTGAAAAAAACTGCATTAGAAAGCTTGAAATATGCGAATGATGATCCTTCATTTCGTTTTTTTACGATGTGCAATTTCGCAGCTAGAGGGCGTAAATAAAGATGATGTCGAATTCAAAAATACGTTTTATTCCACATATTTGCTTCTAAACATCCGATTGAAAAAATTATTTGATCTTTCGATTCCATTTATGTCGAAGAGTATTTTAGATATTGTTACTTTTTCAAATTTCGCATAGATTTTCCGCTAGGGGGCGTAAAAGTAAATTACATTTTTCCCGATAACTCTTCTTCTAAAGCACCGATTTGAAACATTTTTTCTTCAGCGGATACACCTCCTGATGGAAAATCTTTTGAAAATAATTTAAAATTTTTGGTAAAGAATACTTTAAACACCAGGGGGCGTAAGTGTTAATTTTTGCTTCTGATGTGTTTGCCATAAAATCTGAGCTTTTAAAATATCGATTGAAAAATTTCTTTCGTGGACTGATGCCACTCACATCGATAAACCTTTTCGGAATATTTTCTTCTTAAAATATTCCATGGTTTTACCACCAGGGGACGTAGATGTATATCTTATTTTTGTCAATATCTTTACTTCTAGGAGTCCGATTTAAAAAATTCCTTCTTTTTTGGATAGTGTTTCCAGTGTGACAAGTTTTTCATATAATTTCGAAATTTTCAAGCAATTCATAGACTTTCCGCTAGGGGGCGTAAAGGTAAATCGCCCCCCCCTATCTCTAGCTTGTAAATCTCCGATTTGACAAATTCTTTCTGCACTGAATACAGCTCCTGATGGAAAATCCTTTGCACATAATTTCTAATTTTTGTAAAAAATGGTTTGGCCACCAGGTGGCGTAAGTCTTAATTTCCGCTTCTGATGTGTTTGCAGCAAAATATGAGCTTCTAAAATCTTGATTAAAAAAAAACGTCGTTTGTAGACCGATACTGCTCATGTCGACAAACCTTTTAGAGACATTTTCTTCTTGAAATAATGCATGGTTTCTACGCCAGGGGTCGTAGATGTATAACTTATTTTTGTCAATATGACTACTTCTAGGAGTATGATTTGAAAAATTCCTTCTTTGTTGGATAGTGTTTCCGATGCGAAATTGTTTTCCTATAAATTCAAAATTTTCAAGTAAATCATAGACTTTTCGCTAGGGGGCGCAAAGGTAAATTGCGTTTTCTGCGTTATTTTTGCTTCTAAATCTCCGATTTGAAAAATTTTTCCTGTATCGCATACAAGACCTGATGGAAAATATTTTTCCCATGATTTCTAATGTTTGGTAAAGAATGGTCTGGCCACCAGGAGGCATAAGCGTTCATTTCTGCTTCTGTTGTATTTGTAGCAAAATCTGGGCTCCTGAAAACTCGACTAATTTTTTTTTTTTTTTTCTTTCACCGATAGTGCTCATTTGGATAAACCTTTTGAGAATACTTTCTTCCTAAAATAATGCATGGTTTTCCCACCAGGGGACGTAAAGTCACATCTTATTCTTGTCGAAATCTCTGTTTCTAAGAGTCCGATTTGAAAAATTCTTTCCATGTTGGAGAGCTTTTCCGGTGCGAAAAGTTTCTCATATGAAATCATGTTTTTCTTAACGTACAAGTCTGCAACCAAAGACCGTAAGCTCACGATTTCGATTACAGCAATATCTGAGGGATTAAAAACCTGACAGAAAAACTTCTTTCTTCCGTCAGATACTATTGCTTTCCATACCGGCCGGTTCCATTGACTTTGAATAGCTTTGATAAATTTAATTTGCGTCAGAACGGATTCAAAAGACGTGCTTATTACACCCGCAAATTCGGTGTCATCTTCCTTGTTGTTTTTGTTTTTATTTTAACCGGTTCCATTCACTATGAATAATCTTACTTTCATTACGTATTTCAAATTTTGCCTAGTTTTTTCCTAGGTGGTGTGAGTGTATTTTCTTTTTTTGCTGAATTTTTTGATTTCCTAAAAAACAGCTTTGAAATACCGTATATTTTTCGTGGTGGAAAGGATACGTGCGCATTATAACCTAAAATTCAGTGTTACGGTTATAATGTTTATGTTCATTATAATCGAAAATTCGGTGTTACTGTTTATGTTGTTCTTATCATAACGTGGCTGCAAAGGGAGGAAGAACCTTAAATTGCCACCGGGCTTCTGGATTGGAAAAAATCTTCATGGGTGTAATCAGTTGATCAAAATCACGTGCGTCTTTGAAGTATGGTAAATAAAGATAATAACGGATGCGTCCTTCGTGTATTTCAATGTTGCATTCCGTATTATCTGTTATTCCGTACACGAAGAAGTTAAAAAAAGAACAGGAAAGCGGGTTATGTAAACATTGATCTAAAGTTGTCGTAGCTAATGTAATTTTTAACAGCAGAAAGAATACTGTGTTTGAAGAAGAGGGACGAAATCCTCAATTTTTTTCCCCCATACAAGTAAATTCTGTTGTATGCTCAAAAACGGAAGAAAATTCATAAACAAATTAATAACTAGGTTTCAGGTTGGTTAGCAGGAAATAATCTATGACCCACTAAAGTAACACATGCCGGTGTTACGCTTGGGCGCCCATATTTCTCGTGATACTGGTATGTAATATACTTTGTCTCAGTTTGTTGCAGTGTTAAACTGCAAGATCCTTTTCCGCATTTCTCCCGCGTTTTCTTTGTTTCTGTAATTTCATCTTGGAGAACAGCATGCGAAATCTTAAGTCTTGCAGTTCGCGGTGATGTCAAAAAAACTTCTTTCACGGGCCTAGGAGGGAAAACTTCAAGGTAAAGAAGGAAAAAAAAAAAAAAAAAAGAGACAAGCGCAATGAGATTTTTTTCTTTTTTTTAATGTTATTCACAGATGGTGGTTCGTATTTTCCTTAACGATGTTTTATTGGAAATTACTAGTGGAAATCCCGTCTGTAGGTAAAAACGCAATAACCAGCAGTGTTTTTTTAACATTTGCATGTTATGCACACTGCTCGACATAGAAAACGCCACACTATGAAGGAATGCGCGAAATGAGATGAAACGTACTACACATATACATCGATGAGCCATTAAATTATGACCACCCCCATCCTAGAGAAATGAGCGCGCCTGGAGACCGAACGGTGGCGAAAGTGAAATTCACAGAGCAGTTTATATACAACCCGAAGACAGGCTTTCAGTTAATAGTGTTCGGAATCGTAATGTGAAAAGCTCCTGATTTAGCGGAGTTTGATAAAGGACAAATTCTGATTACAGAGCGCCTCCGAACTACGATCTACGAAACGGCGCTGCTTGTGGGTTGTTCACGTGCCTCTGTAGTGAGTGCGTATCAAAAGTGGTGCGCAGATGGCCAAACGACGAACCGTCGTTTGGCCATGTGTCGTCCGTAGCTCAATGATGCCAGAGGGGAGCGAAGACTGTCGTGCATTGTTCACAGTGACGGCAAGGCCACAGTGCGACAAATCACCCAGAGCTATATACAACAGTGGTGATCAGGGCAATCTGTTACAGCACATATAGTTCATCGCAGTCTTCTGCGCACGGGCCTGCGTAGCCGAAAACCCAGTCGGGTCCACATGCTCATTGTACGTCATCGCCAACAACGCATGAAATGGGCCTAAGTTAATCGAGATTGGACTGTGGATGATTGGAAGGCTTAAGTGGCTTGGTCTGACGAATCTAGATTCCTGGTGCATCACGTAGACGGTCGACCGCGGATACGCTGATTACCAACGGAGGTTATGGCACCTGGATGCACTGTTGGGCGGAAACAGGCCGGAGGCAGCGGTGTTGTGCTGTGGGCCATGTTCTCTTGGAACACTTTAGGCCCCATTATCTATCCCAATAGCACAATCCCTGACAGCTGTCAGGGATCTGAACATCGTTGCGGACCGAGTTCACCCATTCATGGCAACTGTGTTCCCTGCTGGTGATGGCCATTACCAACAGGATGATGCTCCATGCCACACTGCTAGAATCGTCAAGGAGTGGTTCGAGGAACATGCTGGGGTTTTTTTGTTAATGCCCTGGCCTCCAAATTCACCTGACATGAACCCAATCGAGCATTTGTGGTTCGACTTGAAAAAGCGGGTTCGCGCTAACCCCCTCCCCCGAAATGTACGGGAACTGGGGTACTTGCTGTTGACATTATGATATCAGATATCCTAGGATACCTATCGCCACCTCATGGAATCGATGCCCCGCAGAGTTGCCGCTGTTTTGCGGGCTAAAGGGGGTCCTATACAGCTTATTAGGTATAGGTGGTCATGATGTAATGGCTCATTAATACAGACATTTCACATGGACCAGGAACATCAAACAGAAGTCATCGCTCTTTCCGCGTTTATAAGTGAGTCACGAGAAAATTCTCATTACCCGCCGCCGGGAATCGAACCCAGGATCTTCCAGTTACGTGCCGGATATGCTTCCACTGCACCACAGCGGCCTCGAATTCCTCCAGACTCACACGCACACTAACTGCCAAGCAAATTGGCAGGTTGCTTCTGCCAATTTGCTGTGGTGCAGTGGAAGCATGCCCGGCGCGTAACTGGAAGACCCTGGGTTCGATTCCCGTTGGCGGCCAATGAGAATTTTTCCGTGACTCACTTAAAACGTGAAAAGAGCGAAAACCTCTGTTTGATGTATAATGGCTCATTGGTGTAAACAAGTAGGTGGGAAGAAATTATTTAATTTCTGAGAGATTGCATGAATGCGATGGACAAGGAGTCCAAGCATTACTTTACTTACAAAACAACGCATGCACCAAGCATTCAAAAAAGAATACAGCACAAGAAGAGAACTATATACAAAAAAACTGTGTACTTTTGACAGATATTGCCGTGCAACGCTGAGAGAAAAAAACGCCGATGCGAAACACTAATAAGTGTTACGAAGTCATAGGAGTAGCGTCGGAGAACTGGGAGATGGGGACACAGTAAGGGCACGTGTCCCCTCCCCCTTAAAAAGTCCAAAAAGTTATAACTAGTCGTTCGCCTTTTAAATGTTATAAAGTGCGACATAGAGCCAAAGGAAGAACGCTAAGCAATAGCGAGCATTGTTATGACTGCTTTCTAACAGTCATTCCATGCACACCAGCATGCAGTCATCTGATGATGGTTTTCATCATCAAATGACTGCATGAGGTGATTCGAGAGGCATAGTTTTTCATCCTCATTAGGCTGAATCAAAGCAAGCCTCGCACATCTCGCAGTTTGGATATATTACACGTGTAAAAGAACCTGGCACTAATGACAATTGAACAGGAGCATTTTTGGAGAAACTATTTCCGAGAATCCCCCCCCCGTGGCGTAACCATGTTTCAAAATATGGGGGAGGGGGGTCCGATCACACATACACAGTGATCGGACACCCCCGCCCACCCCACATTATATGTATACATATATATGCTGAAACATATACATACATATATATGCTGGGATGTAAGGTCAGGTGATGCGTAACATCACAGCCTCTCCTTGACAAATGTCAACCCCGCCTTCTCGTGGTGCATCCTGTTCCCACTAAAGGGGCTCTGACGACCGCCAATAGCGGTATAACTATACCATCGGGATTTGAGGAAATTCTATCCCACACTCACCAACCCGCTTGGCCAGCGTGGTGAGTTATGGCCAAACCCCTCCAAAATGATTCCACAACTTAAATCTTGGCCCTCAGTCTCCGGCAGCTGGAATGTACCTGGCCAAGGCAGCGGCCAGTGCGACATGAAGGCAGAGGGTGCTAAGAATCCCCGGAGGACCGGACTAGGCTGCCATCTGATGCTGACCTTGGCTACTTACAATGGACGCTCCCTATCTTCTGATTCAAGGCTTCTTGAATTGGAAGAGGAACTACAAAGGATCAAGTGGGACATCGTGGGGCTAAGTGAGGTAAGGAGAAAAGGAGAAGATCTCATCGAACTGAAAAGTGGACATCTCTTCTACTATCGTGGGACAGATACTGGCAGAACTAGTGGTGTTGGATTTATAATAAACAAGAAACTGAAGGATAAAGTTGTAGAAGTTGAAAGTTCCTCTGACAGAGCTGCACGACTTGTTATCCAACTCTCGAAAAGATACCAGGCTCAGATTATTCAAACTTATGCACCCACCACAAGTCATCCTGAAGAAGAAATCGAAGAATTTTATGAGGAAATTTGTCATCTAAATAATAAAGGTAAGCAGCACTTGAAAATAATTATGGGAGATTTCAATGCAAAAATAGGGCAACGGCAACAGAATGAAACTTCAGTAGGTAAATTCGGTCACGGCAACAGAAACCAGCGTGGAAATACTCTCGTTGAGTTTGCAGAGGCAGAAGGGTTTTTCATCTTGAACTCCTTCTTCAAGAAAAAGCCACACAGGAAATGGACATGGAGACATCCAAATGGGACGACAAGTGAAATTGATTTTATTATGTGTAACAAAAAATTCGTCATAGAAGACTGCAGTGTGCTGAACAAGTTCAACACAGGTAGTGACCATAGATTGGTGAGATGTAAGATGCACCTCAACACTAAACTTGAACGTGGCAAGCTCATAAGACAAACAAAATCTATTGACATAACCAACCTTAAAAAACACCATAATACCTTCAAGTTAGAACTGAAGAACAGGTTCTCTGCTTTAGAAGGCCTAACATCGGAAGAAGTGGACATCTCTGAAGTTAACAGAAAAGTAACCAAAGCTCTTATGAAAACAGCAACAAAATTAGCTGGGTCTAAGAACAAGTTGCATGTGAACAAATTATCAGGAAAAACCAAAATGTTGATGCAAAAAAGAAGAGAGATGAGGACAACTAAAGAAGATGTGACTTCCAAAGTGGAATATATAGAGCTATGCAAGACAGTAAGAAAAAGTATCACTGAAGACTTAAGAAAATTCAACTGTGAACTAGTGAGGAAAGCAATTGAAAACAACCAAAGCCTAAAGATAGCAAAGGGACATCTCAGTAAGGGAAGAAAACAGATTATGGCACTGAGAAAAGAAGATGGTTCTGTAACAAGAAATAGAGGCGAAATTTTGACAAGAGTGAAAGATTTCTACTCCAAATTATATGAAAGGGATGATATATGCACTCCAGACATCATGAAAGATACCAGTACCAGAGTTCCTCCAGTCCTTCCAGCAGAAGTTGCACATGCAATCAAGAACATGAAGCGAGGAAAAGCTCCAGGAGAAGATGGAATTACTGTAGACATCATACAAGAAGCAAGTGGAGAAATCGAAACAGTACTCGCCCAAATTTTCACTCGATGCCTT
This sequence comes from Macrothele yani, assembly GCA_039090855.1. NCBI lineage: Eukaryota > Metazoa > Arthropoda > Arachnida > Araneae > Macrothelidae > Macrothele > Macrothele yani. The sequence goes on from CM077011.1 coordinate 157,812,548, forward strand.
AATGAAGGAAAGATTCCTGAGGATTGGAACACTGCTACAATGATCCTGCTACATAAGAAAGGTGACATTGAGGATCTCGGAAACTACAGACCTATCAGCCTCCTATCAGTAGTTTATAAAATCTTCACTAAAGTTCTTTCACACCGCTTGAAGGTAACACTGGACATGGCTCAACCGAGAGAACAAGCTGGATTCAGGAGTGGCTACAGCACAATAGATCATATCCACGTGCTGAGAGAACTAATTGAAAGAGCGAGGGAATATGAGCTTCCATTGTGCATGGCTTTTATCGATTATGAAAAAGCCTTTGATTCGGTGAAACCATCAGCAGTTACAATGGCTCTGAAAACCTGCGGTATTGAAGATGCATACATTAATATTATTAATAACATCTATGAAAATGCAAGTGCAAAGATTAGGCTGTTTGAAAATACAACACACATAAAAATTGGAAAGGGAGTGAGACAAGGTGACACCATATCTCCGAAGCTCTTTAATGCCACATTGGAGGGTGTTTTTCAGTCACTGAGCTGGGAAAACAAGGGGATAAAGATTAATGGAGATTATCTAACCCACCTTCGTTTTGCTGATGACGTAGTCATTTTTGCAACTACCCCATCAGAGCTGCAGAGTATGATCCAGGAACTTGCTGACAAGAGTAAAGAAGTGGGATTAAAAATGAACTTTCAGAAGACAAAAGTGATGTTCAATGCTTTTACAAGAAATGAAGATTTATCGATTGATGGAGAAAAGCTGGAGATAACAGACACGTATGTTTATCTTGGACAGCAGATATCAAGTGAGGGTCACATTGATGAAGAAATTAATCGGCGTACAAAACTTGCCTGGAGAGCTTTTGGAAGAAACAGCATAATTTTCAAGAGCAATATGCCATTATGTCTTAAAAGAAAAGTGTTTGATCAATGCATCCTTCCAGTGCTTACGTATGGTGCAGAGACGTGGACCTTAACTAAAAGAGACATACAAAGGCTGCAGACAACTCAAAGAAGCATGGAGAGGTGCATACTTGGTGTAACCAGGAGAGATAAGAAGAGGAACTCGTGGATCCGAAAAATGACAAGAGTGGAAGACATCATGATCAGAGTTAAATCCCTGAAATGGCAATGGGCTGGACATACTGCCAGAGAAGGACAGATCATCGATGGACAGCCGAAATTTTAGATTGGACTCAAGGGACAGGAAAAGACCCAGAAGAAGACCACATGGGAGATGGGTGGATGAAATTCGAAAGTATGCAGGGGTGACATGGAGGAGACTGGCACAAGACAGACCGTTGTGGAGGAAACTTGGGGAGACCTTCGTCCAGCAGTGGATTGATAATGGTTGACAATGATGATGATGATGATGATATGCTGAAACCATCAGCAGTTACAATGGCTTTGAAATCCTGCGGTATTGAAGATGCATACATTAATATTATTAATAACATCTATGAAAATGCAAGTGCAAAGATTCGGCTGTTTGAAAATACAACACACATAAAAATTGGAAAGGGAGTGAGACAAGGTGACACCATATCTCCGAAGCTCTTTAATGCCACATTGGAAAATGTCTTTCAATCACTGAACTGGGAAAACAAAGGGATAAAGATTAATGGAGATTATCTAACCCACCTTCGTTTTGCTGATGACGTAGTCATTTTTGCAACTACCCCATCAGAGCTGCAGAGTGTGATCCAGGAACTTGCCGACAAGAGTAAAGAAGTGGGATTAAAAATGAACTTTCAGAAGACAAAAGTGATGTACAATGCTTTTACAAGAAATGAAGATTTATCGATTGATGGAGAAAAGCTGGAGATAACGGAAGCGTACGTTTATCTTGGGCAGCAGATATCAAGTGAGGGTCACCTTGATGAAGAAATTAATCGTCGTATAAAACTTGCCTGGAGAGCTTTTGGAAGAAACAGCATAATTTTCAAGAGCAATATGCCATTATGTCTTAAAAGAAAAGTGTTTGATCAATGCATCCTTCCAGTGCTTACGTATGGTGCAGAGACGTTGACCTTAACTAAAAGAGACATACAAAGGCTGCAGCAACTCAAAGAAGCATGGAGAGGTGCATGCTTGGTGTAACCAGGAGAGATAAGAAGAGGAAATCGTGGATCCGAAAAATGACAAGAGTGGAAGACATCATGATCAGAGTTAAATCCCTGAAAAGGCAATGGGCTGGACATACTGCTAGAATGACAGACCATCGATGGACAGCCGAAATTTTAGACAGGATTCCAAGGGACAGGAAAAGACCCAGAAGAAGACCACATGGGAGATGGGTGGATGAAATTCGAAAGTATGTGGAAGTAACATGGAGGAGACTGGCATAAGACAGACCGTTGTGGAAGAAACTTGGGGAGACCTTCGTCCAGCAGTGGATTGATAATGTTTGACAATAATGATGATATGCAATAATTTATACATACTGTATAAAATAGTTTGGGGACCCCCCCCCCCAATCACAGACTCGCAGGAGCAAAACAGTGAGGTGTGATCTAACGGGCACGACATAGGCGCCTCTGTAGGCGAATTGTGGAACTTAGCGAACACAACTGTAAAACTACGATAGATGGGGCAGAAATGTAAATTACAAAGTTGTAGAGCTGACTTTGCTTATTAAGAATCGATACCGCTGGTTTATTAAATACACATTATACACGTAGTTGCATTCTATGAAAAATCACAATTTTATATTATTAAATTTAGTCGGTTCACATCATAAAAAAAGTGTGCATTATATCATTATATTCCCGAAAAACTTGGGGGTCTTTTACATTGGGGATCCCCTACTCTGAAAATTTGGAGGGGTCCCAGTGGTTACGCCTATGCAAAAGAAAAAAAATATTATTTTGAATCTTGTCAAAGAGGTATGGCTGCGCTGAATAAGACCAGACCTCTCTAGCAAGAGCAACAGTCAGGTTTTCCATCTTTTGTATTCCTACCATGCTGATTCGAAATGCAGATTCAAGTCAACCACCCAAAAAGAAGCCGAAGAGAGAGAATCTATCGAAATCTTGACAAGATCGAATGTCTGCAACGAGCATGTATCGTTCGAGTTGCCATATGTATGGCGCATCTTCAGAAAGAGAGTGTGTAGTGTAATATTTCATTACTTTGTAAACTAGCGTATATCCTGTCCCAGGACAGTTGTTTTTAAGCTTTAAATAAATATTAATATAAAGGGGATGTTGCTCGTCCTGTGACGGAGTGAAATTTTTAATTGAAGCAGATTGAAATCAAATGAAATAGACGCCGGATTTCTGTAAGGAAACGTAGTAAAAACTTATGTAGTAAGAACTCATTCATGTTCGAGCTAAAAATTATGTGCTATTTATTTTCGTTTTTCAAAAGATCTCGCGATAAAAAACATTCTGTGTAAAATATTTGTTGTTTAACAGTTGTGGATTAGAGCGTTTAGATAGAACGATATTTTGTAAAATGCGTAATTTAATCAGCACTAAACTCGGAAAATCGTTTTCCTGTAAACCTACCTTAATAACCAATTAAATAACAAGGAACTACACACCAACAGTACTCAAATAGTATAACCATACTAGATATCCGAAATTTCTTGGTGCAGAATAGAATTCAAATTTCCAAGCTTTCGCACATCAACCAGATGGCTTTTTTCAAGGAAGGTAGACAGCAAACTGCAAACTGAATAGAACGCTTCAACAATTTGAACGCGGTGACTTGACTTGACAATAACGAAGAGATGCGAACATAATCAGGTATTCAAAGACACGAGGCGTTATGCTCGTTTAGCACGCGGAATCATGGAAGGAAAATCAAGAGGTAATCACTATTTGAAAAAATGGTTCCAAATTCGTGGCAACTCCAGTGAGACGCTATCATTGCACGACTCGCTGTTTGTTATGATCTCCAAAGTTTCGCGAATGGCAGTAGATTTTGGAGTGGAGTAGGAAGCTAATTTCATTACGTCATCCCACATAGGAGCAGCGGACTTGAACTTAACTTATCTGGATAGGGCCGTGGTTACTTTGCCGTTCTTTATGTCTCTTTTATGTTCGTTGACTCTAATTCTAAATGAACGTTTAGTAATTCCAATGTAGCATTGCTTGGAGCCGTCCGGATATAGTAGAGGAATGGCATAAACACCTGCTTCATTGGATGGTGGGGTCTTGTCAGTGTTTCCCTTAAGCATGGTATATAAAGATATCGGAGACCTGATGCCAACACCGAGGTTCATCTTCTTCAGCGCGTTCTTGAGCTGATAGGAAACATTTGGTAGTTCGAATTGAGCCCAGGTAGCGTATAGCTGCAGCATAGAAAGATCAGTACGACTGGTTCGGGTTTTCTCGATGTAGCGATGTACCAGGTTCGGGGCGTATCCTGCCTCAGTGGCCAACTTGACGACGTTTGTCAATCCGCATTGTGTAGAAGGAACATCTGAGGAGACTGCAAAGGCTCTTCGGATTCGAGAACGGAATAAAGATGTATTGTAGTCAGCGGGGCAGAATGAGCTGCGGAGCATCAGGTTATAGGTACGGATGTGGGTTTATAATAGATCTGTGTGTGAAAGCGATTTTCAGATAATTTACTCAGTAAAACATCCAGATAAGACAAGGCGCCATTGTGTTGAGCTCCATAGTGAAATTGATAGTAGGGTGGATATCGTTGAGTTTATCTAAAAAAAGCGGGATGGTCTCCTTTCCGTGAGGCCATGTGACGAACATATCGTCCGCATATCTTAGCCGGGTGGTAGGCTTTGGAGTGATGTTGGTGAATATATACTGCTCAATGGGCGAAGTATTGCTTCCGCGAGGACGGTGGAAAGGAACGATCCCATCGGAGCGCCATTTATCTGTTTGTAAATTTGTCCTTGAAAACTGAAGTAGCTGGAATTTGAAACCAAGTCCATTAACTTGAAGATGCTGAGGCAAGACCTGCGAATAAAGTGACGAATTAGTTATGGCTTCTTTTAACGTTCCGATGGCTTCCAGCACTGGTACCGAAAGGTAAAGAGAAACAACGTCGAAACTGCCGATAATGTCGCTTTGTTTGACAGAAATTTTCTTGACTTTCATGATAAAATCTAGAGTAGAAGTTATTATAAAGTCCGATTCACAGAGATGATTAGCCAGCAATTTGGATAGTGCCTTCTCTAAACAGTATGTCGGTGCGGACCTCCTTGATATAATGGATCTCAATCGATTACCGGGCTTGGGATGTTTATTAAGTTTTCCGAAGAGTTTCGGGATCTGAGGTCTTGGAGGTAATTTGATGGCTTTCTTGAGATCGACCGGGATAGCGGTCAGCCTGGCAGCTCTTTGCACTTGAGCAATCCAAAACTTTACAGGGTTCCTATGCAGTATTGTGGATCCAGAAGCGGAGATGAAATCTTGGGGTTCCTCATTGTAATCCACAGCATCCATAATCGCTATCTGACCGGATGTGTCCGTTAGCGTTAATATTATGGAGCGGTCATTTCTGAGGATCGAAATCGGTCTCCGAATTTTAAATTTATTTGGCGTTTGTTTAGAATTGTACCACGATCGTAACCTAGAGCAGCAGAATTGGCGTATAGTTCGTTCTTGGCGTCCTCTGTAACTCGCGATATTACGCTCTCAAAATCAGAAATCACGCTTTTAGGATTCGGTCTCGTTTGGAAGCAGAACTCTGGTCCAAGTTTCAAAACTTTAGTTTCTTCCTCCAGAAGAACATGATAACATGATTAAGTTTTGTCGCAATCGAAGCATTTTTACATAAGTTATGACGCATAAGGGCGATGGAATGGATCCCGCTGTTGTGTCCTGACCTTTGATCCCATTTCGCTCATTTTCAAGAGGTATCGTCCCCAGGTTATCCCCTGCCACGTATTTAAATTTCATCGAAATCAAACCATTTTTACGTGAGTTATCGTGCGGACGGACAGACAGACAGACAGACGCACAAAGTTGGAGTATATACGCTACTTCAACCTATGGTTGGAAAGCGTGAAAAAGATCATTTATCCAATACTTAGGTTTACAGCAATAAATCGTTTTTGTAATTCATAAGAAATGAAATAACATTTAAATACAGAAATATAATTAAGCAAATTTAAAAAGAATACTTAATATTTTGTAACCCAGCCCAGTAATCACAGCTCTGCGTGTTGATAGCATACTGTGAACAAGGTTTTGTAAAAGATTGGGTTGAACAATACGATTCCAAATTTGAATTACCTCTTCAATGAGTTGAATTTTGGTTGTTGACTTCCTTTTCGATAGTTCATGCGACACTTTGAACCACAAATGTTTGATCGGGTTTGATGATAAGTCTGATGATTGTGGTGGCCAATCAAGATGCTGAACATTTTTTTTTTCCTGAAACCACTTTTTCACTACTTTAGCACGACGACAGGGAGCAGTGTCATCTCGGAAAACAAAACTGCCGTCATAAAGTCTTTTAGCTGATGGTAGCATCTTGTTTTCTCATATCCAGATGTTTTTCTAAGTATTACCGTACCATCGACAGTATGGAGGTTCCCAACGCCATGGCATACATGCGTCTCCAAACTATGACCTTCGCCGTGTGCTTAACAGTAGTCACTAAGCTACTCGGATGGAATATTTCATGATTGAATCACGTTACATGGGCACTCTGATTCCCATTAAGGTAAAATTATGATTTATCACTGAAAATTACTTTTTCCCACTGCTTGGTTATCTATGAGACATGCTGTTTTGCTCACTGAAGTTTTTTTTTTTTTGGATTCAAGGTTTAACGACCACCGTGAGCAACTCAATAGGCTATAAGCAGTCGCCCTTCTCTAATTTGGGGCCACTGACTCCAGGGAAGTGTGAGAGCCAGTGACGTAAGTCAAACACAACATCCATGCCTCACCGGGATTCGAACCTGAACCCATGTTGAACGAATAATCAGAAGCCATCGCTTAGACCACTGCGCCACCGGGGCGACGCCCACCGAATTCTACGCTGTCTTTGATTTGCAGTTAACAGTGGTTTACGCCTGCCTTTGCAGCCATGTAAGCCATAGTGAAGCAGCATCCTCCTAACAGTAGATGCACTAACAGTGCCAGAAAAACCGGTACAGACGATCTTATGCAAAATACATAGCAACCTCACCTATGCGCGTACTCGGTTGCGTCCGCTAGTGCGTATATAAAGCGATAGACATCCTTGCTGGCTGTCAGAGCTGTTTTCGGCATGAGAATGACAAGTAATAACGATTTAAGCGATTTTCAACGCGGTGTCATAGTTGGCGCTCGTGAGATGGGCCATAGTGTTTCGGAGGAAGAAACGAAGTTCGGATTTTCACGGACGACCATTGCAAGGGTGTACCGTGACTACAAGAATTCCAGCAAAACCTCCAACCTACGATACCAGTGTGGCCGTAAAAAGACATTGGGTGAACGTGACCATCGTCGGCTGTCAAGAATCGCTTCACGCGATAGGCGTGCAACACTCTCGCAGGTATCATCGGAATTCAATGCTGGAGCCTCAACAAGCATCAGCGTCCGGAATATGCAACGTACCCTGCACGATATGGGCTTTGGGAGCCGACGCCTAACTTGAGTCCCCTTGATGGGTGCACGACACAGAGCTATACGCCTCGCTTGGGCACGGCAACAAAACCACTGGACACTTGATGACTGGAAACAAGTAGCTTGGTCTGACGAGTCGCGTTTCCAACTGTATCTGGCACATGGAAGGATTTGTGTGAACCCCATGAAGCATGGATCTCGCCTGTCAACAGGGAACTGTACCGGCTGGTGGGTGGGTCCGTAATGGTATGGGGTGTGTTTAGCTGGACACTTCACTGGGACCCCTGGTACGTCTACAAACGTCTATGACCGACCAACGCTATGTGCGCATCCTTTCTGATGAGGTACACCCGTTCATGTCCTGCATTCATGCTGATGGGTTGGGCCTGTTCCAACAGGACAATGCACCTCCACCCAAGTGTCGGGACGCCACACTATGGTTAGAGGAGCATTCATCTGAGTTTGGGATGTTGCCATTCCCACCCAAGTCCCCAGATCGGAACGTGATAGAACACACTTGGGATGCCATGCCACGCGCTATCGAACACAGGAATCCGAGACCTCGGAATACACCCGAATTGTGGAACGCTCTGCAGGAAGTATGGTGTGCATTGCCTACAGCATATTTCCAGAAGCTAGTGGAGTCCATGTCCCGTCTTATATCTGCAGTCCTGCGCTCCCGTGGGGGATCTACGAAGTATTAGACTGGTGTACCAGTTTTTCTGGCACTTCAGTGTACATCAGTCACTCCAGACCATCTTTGAAACAATTCAGGTGAATTTAGCATCCTAATTGCCAAGCTTAGCTTTTTGAGCACTCTGTCCTGTCTGGTTGTAGTGGACCTTGGCCTTCCACAGGAACACATTTTTAATATCAGCAGTGTCGTTTACTTTCTTCAGTAACCTAATAACTGTAGATTGATTACAGCCAACTCTTTCAGCGATTTGCCTTGAAGAATATCCCTCTTCATGCAGAACAAATATTTTTACTCTGTCCGCTGCGGACAATTCCGCAGTTTTAACCATTACTGAGAATGTGCACAAATTATACCCTAATCACAAGAAGCAACCTCTATAATGCTCTAGTAGATCAGATCAGATCATATGTAGAGTTTTTTTAGGAAGGGATAGTCTGACCCCAGGTATTAAACAACCCTTAGAAATAGGAAGCTAGGAGATTTGGGCTACAGTGCCCGATGGGAAAGTGACAAAGAAGCGAGTTAGAAAGGTGGAGGAAGATTCCCTTAATTATTACCTGGGGGCCAGTACCCGGGGTTCAACGACTTAACAGGCCCGCCCACCTGCGTCAACCGTTATAAAGGCTGGAGTAGGATTAGGATAGCATTAGGTTGCAGCCAATCAAGTAAAAGAATGTCTATGATTGGCTGTAACAATTGATACGCAGCTACTGTGAATTTCAATATGTTTGTCAGACCCCATATTTTATGCCATATCTTAAGAACAGAAGTAGCTAGAGAAAAAACTAATACATTTTTGAAATCTCCATTAAATTTCGCATTTAATGAAGTATAAAGTAGGTAAATTTGGTCACGGCAACAGAAACCAGCGTGGAAATACATCATTGAGTTTGCAGAGGCAGAAGGGTTTTTCATCTTGAACTCCTTTTTCAAGAAAAAGCCACACAGGAAATGGACATGGAGACATCCAAATGGGACGACAAGTGAAATTGATTTTATTATGTGTAACAAAAAATTCGTCATAGAAGACTGCAGTGTGCGAAACAAGTTCAACACAGGTAGTGACCATAGATTGGTGAGATGTAAGATGCACCTCAACACTAAGCTCGAACGTGGCAAGCTCATAAGACAAACAAAATATATTGACATAACCAATCTTAAAAAACACCATAATACCTTCAAGTTGGAACTGAAGAACAGATTCTCTGCTTTAGAAGGCCTAACATCGGAAGAAGTGGATGTTTCTGAAGTTAACAGAAAAGTAACCAAAGCTCTTATGGAAACAGCAACAAAATTAGCTGGGTCTAAGAACAAGTTGCATGTGAACAAATTATCAGGAAGAACCAAAATGTTGATGCAAAAAAGAAGAGAGATGAGGACAACTAAAGAAGATGTGACTTCCAAAGTGGAATATATAGAGCTATGCAAGACAGTACGAAAAAGTATCACTGAAAACGTAAGGAAATTCAACTGTGAACTAGTGAGGAAAGCAATTGAAAACAACCAAAGCCTAAAGATAGCAAAAGGACATCTCATTAAGGGAAGAAAACAGATTATGGCACTGAGAAAAGAAGATGGTTCTCTAACAAGAAATAGAGACGAAATTTTGACAAGAGGGATATATTTCTACTCCAAATTATATGAAAGGGATTATACATGTACTTCAGACATCATGAAAGGTAGCAGTACCAGAGTTCTTCCAGTCCTCCCAGCAGAAGTTGCACATGCAATCAAGAACATGAAGCGGGGAAAAGCTCCAGGAGAAGATGGAATTACTGTAGACATCATACAAGAAGCAAGTGGAGAAATCGAAACAGTACTCGCCCAAATGTTCACTCGATGCCTTAATGAAGGGAAGATTCCTGAGGATTGGAACAACGCTAAAATGATCCTGCTACATAAAAAAGGTGACATTGAGGATCTCAGGAACTACAGACCTATCAGCCTCCTGTCAGTGGTTTATAAAATCTTCACTAAAGTTCTTTCACACCGTTTGAAGGTAACACTGGACATGGCTCAGCCGAGAGAACAAGCTGGATTCAGGAGTGGCTACAGCACAGTAGATCATATCCACGTACTGAAAGAACTAATTGAAAACTTCCATTGTGCATGGCTTTTATCGATTATGAAAAAGCCTTTGATTCGGTGAAACCATCAGCAGTTACAATGGCTCTGAAATCCTGCGGTACTGAAGATGCATACATTAATATTATTAATAACATCCATGAAAATGCAAGTGCAAATATTTGGCTGTTTGAAAATACAACACACATAAAAATTGGTAAGGGAGTGAGGCAAGGTGACACTATATCTCCGAAGCTCTTTAATAACACATTGGAAAATGTCTTTCAATCACTGAACTGGAAAAACAAAGGGATGAAGATTAATGGAGATTATCTAACTCACCTTCGTTTTGCTGATGACGTAGTCATTTTTGCAACTACCCCATCAGAGCTGCAGAGTATGATCCAGGAACTTGCTGACAAGAGTAAAGAAGTGGGATTAAAAATGAACTTTCAGAAGACAAAAGTGATGTTCAATGCTTTTACAAGAAATGAAGATTTGTCGATTGATGGAGAAAAGCTGGAGATAACAGATACGTACGTTTATCTTGGACAGCAGATATCAAGTGAGGGTCACATTGATGAAGAAATTAATCGGCGTACAAAACTTGCCTGGAGAGCTTTTGGAAGAAACAGCATAATTTTCAAGAGCAATATGCCATTATGTCTTAAAAGAAAAGTGTTTGATCAATGCATCCTTCCAGTGCTTACGTATGTTGCAGAGACGTTGACCTTAACTAAAAGAGACATACAAAGGCTGCAGACAACTCAAAGAAGCATGGAGCTGTGCAGCATGCTTGGTGTAACCAGGAGAGATAAGAAGAGGAACTCGTGGATCAGAAAAATGACAAGAGTGGAAGACATCATGATCAGAGTTAAATCCCTGAAATGGCAATGGGTTGGACATACTGCCAGAAGGACAGACCATCGATGGACAGCAGAAATTTTAGATTGGATTCCAAGAGACAGGAAAAGACCCAGAAGAAGACCACATGGGAGATGCGTGGATGAAATTCGAAAGTATGCGGAAGTGACATGGAGGAGACTGGCACAAGACAGACCGTTGTGGGGGAAACTTGGGGAGACCTTCGTCCAGCAGTGGATTGATAATGGTTGACAATGATGATGATGATGAAACGATAAAACAACTATGAAAATTGGTTACTTAACAAAGAGTTAAACAAAAATTCACGATTTTTTCAAATGATTAAATACTTTTGCACACAACTGTAGATGGCATACTTCGAGTTCGGGCGTAATCATGCTCCCAAAACCCAATCTTTTTATTTCTTTTCCGAGAACAAAAATGAAAATAAAAATTAATTGTTATTTGATGGGGTCCTCCAGCATCGCAGGGCCCCCGAACTTGGGCGTCGTGGGTTTTCTTGTAAATTTGCCCCTGACTGTTTGAAACCATGAATCACGTCTGTTTCATTAAGTTGAAACCTGTTAGATAATTTCCTGATTTCTTGTTCACGATATATTTCCTTTTATGTATAATGTATCGCTGTACAAAGATTGTGCAGGGGTACATTATGTACAGGAAGAAACTTTTACGTGTACAACTTGATAAAAAGTTAAAGGTAACGAGTTAACTCGTGCCACCACTCTTCCTGATATACTACGGTAATTAAATGGTGTTTTTGCGGTTTATAATGGTGTTTTAATTAAATTACGAGTGACATTTCAAAACCCAAAACCAAAAATTAGAAGAAAAAAAAAACGAAAAAAAACTGACGAAGCGCCTTTACGCAAGAAGAAAAAAAAAAAGACCTTGTTGAAACTAGGAACGAAGCAAAACATATTTCGAAGTGAAAATAACAAAAAGTAATGGCACTAAATAAATAAGGGACGAGAGCTACCCCTCTAAAAAAAAAAAAAAAGGAATAAAAGGAAACTAAGTACAAAACGTCTACATTATGCGTTTAATAACGGAACTTTTTAAACGTCGCACTAGTGAGTACAAAGCATGATCGCCTCAGAAAGTTGATAAAGTGCTGTAAGATTAATTATCGCCCGAAATAGAATAAATCAGAAGATTTACTAGTACTGTCATATTCTTCGGAAAGTCGAAACGATTTCATTTCTATGTCCCATTTTCAACAACGGCATTTGCTAACGGCTGTGTCCCTGCACTAGCTTTCCTTTCTTCTTTTTTATTTATTTTTATATCAGTCTCTTTTTTTTTTCTACGTTTTTCTCTCAAGGCGTCATGTGCGTTATTATGTGTTCTCTTTCGCAACTAAATGTAGTTGTTGAACGTTCCTAATGAGCCCTGTCCCATTTTCGCCTGCACGTTAATATCTCCTGATTGCTTCAACGCTTTTCATTCATAAGACGTGCGTTTGCGATTTTGTGAAGACGAAAAACCTTGTGGTGACGTCCAGTTTTGGACGTCACCACAATGTTTTGCTTTGTGTTTTATGCAGTGCAGGTTGTTGATGTAATTCAGGTGCATTTCCGAAGACAGTTTCCAGATGACGGAAGGGCAAACGCAGATAGTAAGAAAAAATAACTTAGGAAATGCTTTCACCAAAAGCACGATAAAATTCTTTGAATCGATTAATCTCCAAGAGCACGATAAAATTCTTTGATCGATTAATAGGGTTTTGTTCACTTGAAACAAACTTTATTTTGGAAGCAATATTCCGAAGTGAAAAATTCGCGGAAAGCAAAAAGCATTAATACGCTGAAACTATAAGAAGAAGGAATGATTTTGTTCTTTAATCTCAATTCAAGAACTTACTACAGACTATACTTCTTGATGCCCAAATTTTAAGAACTCAACAGATACATTTCTCCGTGAACACTGAGAGGTTATTTACAGAACCGTAGCTAGCAGTAGGCTGGAGGGGGGGGTGTCAGCTCCCATGCGAAAAGAACGATGTCAATTCTCTGAGCTTTTACATTCGGTGGTTTGTGAATATTTCTTTTGTATTTCATTACAAACATAAATACTGTACCTTATTTATTCGTGTAATTCACGTTTCAAAAAGATCAAAATTGAAATGATACAGCACGAACGATGGATATTTCAAAAGAAAGTTTGCGAAGGGAATCAGTAAGAACTGCTGCGCCTACGATTCTCTGCCAGATGGGCACCGGACTTGTTGCTACTAAAGGTTAGGGAAGAGAGAAATCCTCTTTAAAAAACAAAAGAAAGAAAGAAACGGAAAATGGGTGCAAAATATACTCTAAAAATACATATTATATATATATTCTAAAAATACATATTATATATATATTCTAAAAATACATATTATATATATATTCTAAAAATACATATCAAAAGAAGAAAATTGGTGCAAAATACTCTTCATAATGAAGAGTATTCTACCAAAACTGGATTTTTCTAAGGAATTTTTAGAATCGAATTAACTGTTTCAAATATAAATATACGCTGACGCCCCTTGGCAGAAGAATTCTGAATAACGGAAAAGTAGGAAATATGCTAAAAGCATTCTTCATAGCAAAAGCTACGCCACAGAAAAAGAATTTTTCAAGAACGTTCCTTGGAAGCAGAGATAACGAGTAGAAGGTTTTGGACATTTACACCTCCAGCGGGAAAATGTGCGTTACTTAAACAGGATAATTTTTACTCAACTTTACTGCAGCGAATGACAAGCAGTAAAAAAAAAAAATTTCGATGTAATTTGTAGAAGCGGAGATACGGTTGCAAACATAAAGGTACACTAACACCACCTAGCGCCAGAACTATGAATTACAAAAAACTCACGAGTACATGTAAAGTGTCCCACATGGTGAATTTCGTAATCAGTAATATCTGACCGAAAAAGGATTTTTTAAATCGAATATTTAGGCGCGCAGATATTGCTGCAAATATGCTGTAAACGGAAATGTAAGTTTATGCCCTCTAGAAAATTTTTAAATTATACGCAAAACATTTCGCACCAGAAACTATGCCCGACAAAGAAATAATTTTTAAATCGTACTACACGGTCGTGTCAGAATAATATGACCACCTCCGGAATCACAAGTGAACCCGCCCAGGCGCGTCACAGAGTGCACGTGACAAGATCGACCACACAGAGATATAAGTGGTCGGCCAAGAAAGATGAGCCATAGTGCATAACGTGAGCACAATGGGCAGAGGTAGTGATTTGACGGACGTTCGTAAAGGAATGATCATCAGCTGCCGCGGCAAAAGTGGAAGTATCTCAGAAACAGCAGACTTCGTGGGCTGTTCGCCAGGTGCTGTATGTACACTGGCGTGCAAAAATTAAGGACGAGACGGTTGTTCGAATGTAAAGTCGTGCAGAAGTGCTCCACATCGACTCAAATCATACCATAAGATCCCCAAAATTTAAGAATATGGGACAAGTAAGCAAAACCGTCCAAACAAGGAATCCAAAGGATACAAAGGCACTTTATTGAAAAGGCAGCTTCGAGCACAACTGGAACGAAGACAGAAACGTCCATGTGACAGGGGGCTGCCAAGAAAAATCCAGTCTTTAGTAGGGGATATGATCACCCCTGACTGCGTTGCAGGATTTACAATGTCTGTCCATGGTGAGGACGAGGTTGTCAAGGAGCTGTTGAGGCATCGCGGCCCATTCCTCTTGTAGCGCCAATCGTTGCTGGCGGCTGGTGACATGCTGCCAAGCGTCTCCCGAGAAGGTACCACACGTGTTCGATTGGATTTAGGCCCGGGGACCTTGCGGGCCAATCCATGCGTTGAATATTTTCACTCTCCAACAGCTCTGCGACAGTAGGGGGTAGGGGCTCAGCGTCATTTTCTTGTAGGACTTACGTCCACAGGGAGGAGAGTTTAGGTCCCAGCCACCTACAGCGAGATCGCCTTTTGGGCAGGACACAGAAACGGAAGGAATGAGAGCAAGTCTAGCGACTTTGACAGAACAGTTTGTAGTGAGATTAGAGCACAGTAGATGGCGCCACCGTACAAGTACGATATTGCACATAGAGGGGTGAGAGAATTTCAGGTGGGGTATAGGAAAGGATACCCATTTAACCAGTGGGTCCAGCCTGGGGGCCGTCACTTAACGTGCTCGTCCGATGCACGGCGGATATTCAGCGATTGTTAGTAAATCAGCCACTGTACGATGAGGTGTAGCGTTGTCGTCCATGAAGAGGAACTCAGGACCCACAGCAGACGCACGTGAGGCAGGAGAACCTCGGTACAATAGCGGACACCAGTGACTGAACCTCCTTGGAAGATGTGGAGGTCAGTACGGCTACCAAGCATGATACCGCCACAAACGAGAACTCCGCCACCTCCAAACCGGTTCCTTTCGATGATGTTGGAGGTGTGATTGCGTGTTCCTTGCTCTCTCCAGATGTGTATATACGTCCAGAATCACTCATCAGACTAAATCGGCTCTCATCCGTAAAGAGAACTCGACCCCATTGCTGATGTGTCAAGTTCTTGTGTTCCTGGCACCACAGAAAACGCCATCTCCAAAGAGCAGGCGTTAATGGCACACACCGTACTGGTCGTCATGCAAATAGACCACCTTTGTGCAGCCTCCTGACCACGGTAAAACGCGATAACGGACGTCCAGTGGTCTGTTGCATGTGCCTTGCGATTTCTCCCGCTGTCTGCCGTCTGTCTCTTCTCGCCGGTAGGACAATATACCGGTCGTCTGTCGCTGTAGTTGCTCGTGGACGTCCACTGCTAAACTTTCGGACAGCTGTTCCTGTCGTTTGAAATGCTCTCCAAGCTCGTGAAACAATGCTGTGAGCGATCCCGAACTCCTCGGCCACACTAGTCACACTTCGACCTTCTGCCAACTTCCCAATGACGCGACCTCGGGTAAAGTCATCCAGATGTCGTCTAATGGATTGCCTGTTGGCCATATTGTACGGTGGAAGCAACTCGACGTCGTTCAAACCGATGTACACCGTGCAATAGCTTTCACCGAATTGCCGAGCGTACACCGCCCGTGTAGTTTATACCCTTCCGACCCCCCCCCCCCCCCGTACGTCATGCAGCATATATGCGCATGCCCCATCGTACTGGACCCTAGTCTATCTCCTGAGTGGTCTTTCGGTCCGTTCTGCCTGCTCGTTCCGCTGTTATGCTAATTTCTCCTCTTCATCCTTAATTTTTGCACACCAGTGTAGTAAAGTGTACCAAGAATAGACCGCTGGCACACAGAGTACCTAAATGTGGAGCCCCAAAGGCCATCGAGCCCAGAGGAAAACGTCGCTTCCGTTGACTGGTAAAGGGCAATCGATGCTCACAGTGTAGCAACTGACCACGCAAATGAACGATGGGGCACTCAGGTACGTGTTTCCGATAACTGTAGAGCGAACCCTGTTGCTCATGAGTCTCCGTAGTCGACGCTGCGTCAAGGTGCCCATCTTAACCCAAGGCCATCGGCAACGACGCCTGCAGTTTGCATGGGACTACCGTCATTAGAGAGTGGAAGAGAGGGAAAAGCTTGCCTTCTCCGACGAATCGAGGTTTCTACTCCACAGAAGTGACGGGCGATGACGGATACGGCGTCAGACACACGAGAGCCAGCACCCCGGACACCATTGTCGGTCAATACAGGTCGGCAGTGGCAGTATGAATGCCTGGGGGATGTTTTCCTGATATGACACCTAGGACCGCTGGTACCACTGGATGGGTCCCTGAATGCCAATGGCTACCTGTCCATCTTCGCTGGCCACATGCATTCCTTCATGTTGGGACGTGTACCCTGGTGGTGAATATGTCTACCAACAGGACAATGATCCCTGCCATGTCGCTAAGGGGGTAACACGACAGCGATGTCTCCGTTCTCCCTTGGCCGGCGAAATCGCCCGACCCCAATCCCATAGAGCACTTGTAGGACTATTTGAATTAACAGGTTCGACGTGCCGACCCACAACCACATCCTCTCCGGGAGCTCCGTACTCTGCGGCACTTCGAATATGCATGTGTGCCTCGGGCAACCTTCCAGGGCCTCGTTGCGTCCATGCCACGCCGTCTTACCGCTGTCATCAGGGCCAAGGGTGGTTATGCCCATTATTAGGTAGGTGATGAATGGAATACGGGATTACACCATACAATACAAATTTTGAAGATGGCAATCCGTTTTGCAAATATGACAACGATGGTAAGCCAGATAATATCAGAAAACTTGAAAATTTCGTCGTCATGGATCGGGAATCGAACCCACTCCAGGATTGTCATCTTCAAAATTAGGTAGGTGGTCATATTATTCTGATTCGGCTGTGTATTTACAAGCGGAAATATCGAGAAAAATAAGGTACATGACTACGCCCCTTCGTGGAAAAACTACTCGTTATTTTAAGCAGAACGTATTCTCAAAACGTTTTCCTTTGTGAGTGGTATCTGATCACAAAAGAATTTTATCAATCAAGTTTTCCGAAGCGTAGATAGTGCTGAAAATGCGTCAGATATAAAAATATACCTCACGTCTCCAAATGGCAAAACCGTTCCTTACTAAAAATTAGAAATCCTATGCAGAACGTCTCCCACCAAGAACTCTATCAGATGCGGTGTGTGGTGTCAATTCGTCGCCAGCGTCAATTCGTAGACTATTACAGTACGTCGCTCTGAAATTCGTCGCGTTTGCAAATTTTGGTTACATACAGATTGCATGCAGGAAAACGTACGATTTCGGTTGTCATCTGCCGTGATCATATTTATAAGGTTTGGACATCCAGACACGTTAGTAATATCACGCTTTTTCTTTGGCACTAAAAATAAATTAACATGCCTCGGCCTATGCTTAGGCCTTTTTAACAATTTTTATTCCATCGTGCTCATATTCATAAAGTTTAGACAACAAGTCAAGTTAGTATTACTGCGCTTTTACTTAGCCATCAAATATGAATACCTTGGCCTAATCCTAGGCCTTTATAACAGATTTTATTCCATCGTACTCATATTCATAAATTTTAGGCACAAGGTCTAGTTAGCATTATTGCGCCTTTTCTTAGGCATTAAATATTAATACCTTGGCCTAGGCCTAGGACTTTTTAGCAGTTTTATTCCGTCGTGCTCATATTTATAAGCTTTAAATCAAGTTAAGTTAGTAATATTCCGCTATTACTTAAGAATAAATATTTCATACACTTGAACAAAATCTGTCAGAAAGGCCTGAACCACAAAGGCTTATTGATTAATATTTAATACTTAAGTAAAAGGGCAATATTACTAACTGGACTTTATATATGAACCTTACGAAAATGAGCACGACGGAATAAAATGTATCAAAAAGGCCAAGGCCTATTTATTAATATTTAACGCCTAACTAAAAGTGCAATAATACTAACTTGACTTGGTATCCAAATCTTATGAATACCATCACAACGGAATAAAAACTGTTAAAAATACCTAGCCCTAAGGCCTACTTATTAATATTTACTGCTTAAGTAAAAGCGCAATATTACTTAAATGACATGGTGTCTAAATCGTATGAATATGAGCACGGTGGAATAAAAACTTTAATAGGCCCAGGCCTACGGCATATCTATCAATATTTAATCCCAAAGTAAAAGCGCAATTATACTAACTTGATTTGGTGTCTAAACCTTGTCAGTATGAAAACGGTGGAAGAAAAACTGTTAAAACAGCCTAGGTTAAGATATTAATATTTAATGCCTAAGTAAAAGAGCAATAATACTAACTTGACTTGGTATCTAAACTTTATGAATATGAGCACGATGGAATAAAAACTGTTAAAAAGGCCTAAGCTTAGGCCGAGGCATATTAATTTATTTTTAGTGCCAAAGAAAAAGCGTAATATTACTAACGTGTCTATGTGTCCAAACCTTATAAATATGATCACGGCAGATGACAACCGAAATCTTACGTTTTCCTGCATGCGGTTTGTATGTAACCAGAATTTGCAAATGCGACGAATTGACGTAGTCGAGGAATTGACGCGCGACGAATTGACGTAGTCGAGGAATTGACGCGCGATGAATCATCGTAGTCAATGAATTAACGCGCGACGAATCGTCGTAGTCGGCGAATTGACGTATAACCATCAGATGCAATAATTATTTTTAAATTGGTCTTTTAGAACCAGAGATGTCGGGGAAATCACAATTCAACTATACGGCCCCTAGCAAAAAAAAAAAAAAAAAAAAAAAATGGGCGCTACTTGGGAAAAATACTATACCCAAAATAGTTTTCGTTATAAATGGTATCGAAGGGAGGAAATATTTTTTCCAATCGGCATTTAGAAGCAATGATATAGAATAAAACGCATTTGAATTCGATAGCATCTACATTTACACCTCCGAGCGGCAAGTTGCGCTTCAGGAAAAAAAGCTGTCAAATTTCAAGCTCCATAATCCAAAAAGAATTTTTCTAAGGACGGACGGACAGAATGATGACATAAACATAAACGCGTACTATTTTTTTTTTTTTTTACATAACACGTGCTGAAAAGAAGATAGAAAAAAAGAAAAAAAAGAAACCATCCAGATGATTGCACTTTAATGAGAATGGTAACCATATTGGTGAAAACTTAAGCTGCTACCCAAGACAGAGGTAGATTGAATGTCCTGATGGACCACTTATTGTTGTTTCTTTTGTTTTGTTTTTTATTTTTGTCTGGATCTTTTGGAACGAACAGATAGTTATTTTGGCACTTTTTAAAATATATTAATCGTTAATTTAATTTTAACGTCATTTCTGTCGGAAAAAAAGTTAGTTTCTGGAGAAAAAAACTTTTCTTTCTATTTATTTTTGGTTTTGACTCTAAAATGAAATAAGAAATTTTTTTGTATTTATGTGAGAAATGTGCCGCCGGACCAAGCCCGTTGTTTATCATGAATTAAGAAAAAGTTAACTACACTTAGACATAAGTCGTTGAACTTGGAATTCCCGACGTGAGCTGGATGTGGTTGTGCATTATCATCCACAAAGACTAGCTTTGGGAGAGAGTCACAGTACTGCTGATGATATCGCCTCAGTAAACATTGGCGTTCATGTGCCCTTGACGAACTTTCAAATCTGCGAAGCCATCTAAGCAGATCCCTTACCACACCATTGCAGAGCCTCCGCGGAGCGACTCCACAGGATGTCGCAAACTCTGTCTGCCCGCACGAAGTCGCGGATTTGTCGGAATGTAGATCAAATCTGGAATCATAGCGGAATTGCACATTTTTCCACCCTTCCTGCCACAATTGGTGCTGTCAGGCCTAATAAATTCTTTACTAGATTGCCGCAGATAGTGGCATTTGGTGCAATAGACGTGTCGACCATATAGATCTTCCTGATTAAGATCACTTACCATGACACCGGTGACTCTTTTCAACACTTTATACCTGGCGGATGGAAACTCTGGGATTTTTACAAGCGTTTATTATGAGATAACGGTATTACCGGGCTGTAGTTGCCCTGGGACGACCACTTCTCGGTCGTTCTGCGACATCGCCATGCTCCCGACAGATCATATAGAGTGGCCTTATCACACTGTCGGGTACCTGAACATCGATTTGTCCGAGCCCGCATTGCACAATTCCAACGGCCTTATTACATTCTCTGACGGTCAAATGTGTTCCCTTCATTGTTCACACGCTATCTCCTTTTCAGACGCGCACCGTTAATGCCTATCTCAGTACATTGACTGCTTCGAAGCCTGCTGTTTGCTCTTTGATAATTCGTTTTTAGTGAAAGCAAACAAAAGAAAGTGTCCTTCCTTCCGCATCTTTTTGTGATTGTCATAACAATTGAAAATCTTGATTAATGCGTTTCAAAAATACCTCAGTGGGTTACGTACACATCTATTTAGCCTTCCTTTTGAGTTTCTGTTCTCGTTAAAGAGTTCCTCACCGAATGGCACATTACTTCCCCGAACAGCTTGTACACTTCGGCAACGCCAACAGTGATTCAGAACAAAATATGTAGTCGACTTGAATGTTAATAGCATGCAGCAGTGGAGGTAGGTGATGGAATGAGATGTATAGAGAGTTTGCGAGTAGATTCTGAAGCGTTGATATTGCGAAACAGATCAAAGCCTGTATGACATACACCAGTGAGCCATTACATTATGACCACCCCCAGCCTAGAGAAATGAGCGCGCCTGGAGACCGAACAGTGGCGCAAGTGAAGTTCACAGAGTAGTATATGTACAACCCGAGGACCAACTTTCGATTAGTAGAGTGTTCGGAGTCAGAATGGGAAAAGCTGCTGATTTATCGGAGTTTGATAAAGAAAAAATTGTGATGGCACGATACGTCGGAACTGTGATCACGGCGCGGCTTGTGGGTTGTTCACGTGCCGCTGTAGTGAGTATGTATCAAAAGGGGCTCATAGATGATCAAACGACGAACCGTCGTCCGCAGCTCATTAATGCCTGAGAGAAGCAGAGACTGTCGCGCACTGTTTACGGCGACCACAGGACCACAGTGCGACAAATCACCCGCAGGTACAACAGTGGTGATCGGGGCAATGTGTCACAGCACACAGTTCATCGCAGCCTTCTGCTCATGGGCCTGCGTAGCCGAAGATCCAGCCCGGGTCCCCATGCTCACTGCACGTCGTCGCCAACAACTCATGAAATGGGCCCAAGATCATCGAGATTGGACCGTGTATATGTTTGGAAATAAGTGTCCTGGTCTGACGAATCAAGATTCCTGGTACATCACGTAGATGGCCGAGCGCGGATACGCCGATTACCAAAGGAGGCTATGGTACCTAGATGCACTGTTGGGCGGAAACATGCCGGCGGCGACGGTGTTATGCGGTGGGTGATGTTTTCTTGGGACACTTTATACCCCCATTATCCAAACAGCACAATCCCCGACAGCTGTCAGGTATCTGAACATCGTTGTGGAACAAGTTCACCCATTCAAGGCAACTGTGTTCCCTGCTGGTGATAGCCATTACCAACAAGATAATGCGCCGTGCCACACTGCTAGAATCGTCAAGGGGTGGTTCAAGGAACATGCTGGTGACTTTCTGTTAATGCCCGGGCCTCCACAAATTCACCTGACATGAACCCAATCAGACATTTGTGGTTGGACTTGGAAAAGTGGGTCCGTGCTGAATCACCACCACCCCGAAATGTACAGAAACTGGAGAACCTGCTGTTGACATTATGGTACCAGATACCCCAGGGTACCTATCGCCACCTAATGGAATCGATGCCTCGTCGAGTGGCCGCTGTTTTGCGGGCTAAAGGGGGTCCTGCAGCTTATTAGGTAGGTAGTCATAATGTAATGGCTCGTCTGTGCATAAGTACATCGACGAAAACGTATTGTCCTATATGATTAAAATATGTGTGGATTCACAAAGGCGAATTTACCCGCTCAGGGGCCTCGTGCGCTGCAGAATTTTGGGGTCCTTCTTCCACCTACAAGATTCACCGTTCCATAAGTTTATTACAATAGCCTCACAGCGAACATTTAACAAGACCTCACCAATAATCAGGAATCTATGATTTTGGAGTACCAGTCACACTTAAAAGGGAATAACTCTGTACATTTAGTAGGCAAGTGCCTCATACCTAGAAAAACCAACAAACTCGCTGTGTTTCGCCAGAACGCCAGCAGTAGAAGTAACCAAATCACACACACACACACACACACACACACACACACACACACACACATATACACCGCAGCATGGAAAAAATACCCATCACAGGAAGATAAAGTTTTAGATGAGGAAAGTTCGCCCGTTCATGACTGTTAAACGTTCACTTACCCAGAACCTGGGAAGAATCTAAGCTAAATTTCAAAGTACATGCCATCATGTTCAATAGTTTGAACCCATCTGTTTGCCAGTTGTTCAATTCATGCATGGTACCAAGCTTTCGGTTTGGAGGCAAAGAACTCTTTTAATCGCGTTCGATATCGTTCAAAGTAGTAAACGGCTGCCACGGAGAAAGGCGCCATCGCCCGAGTACATGTGCAGGGTGATTGTTAACTCCTTCAACAAAACAAGAGGGGTACACATCAAGACGAACAATATTTGGAATGGAACCTAGGATCGCATTCCACTCCTAGTTCCAGAAAAGGGTAAAGTCACATATCCACGTTGAGCCTTCAACAGTGAAAACAAAGAGACATACCTAATTTATGAGTTGCACAATTCAAATTGCATCAGAGAAAAACTCAAAGGAGCTGCTCAAACTGGCGTCCAAAAGCGTCGCTGCACATACCGCACTGGCGAATGAAGGACTGTCGCACCCTCTCTTAGACTCCCGGGGTGGTGTTGATCTTGTCCGCAGCAACAGCGATTCGCGTGACGAGGTCTTCCTGGGAATCCACAGGTGTCTCGTACACCAATGCTTTCATGTGCCCCCAGAAGAAGAAGTCCAGTGGATTAAGGTCCGGGAAGCGTGGAGGCCAAGCCATAGGTCCACCGCGTCCAATCTGCCGCCCGGGATGTGTCGTATGTGTAGTCTTCCATGCCCTTCACGAATACGTCAATTCCCATGTGATGTTCGCACAGTAATATCGCTGAACGGATTCGGTTGCGTTTTTAAATGTTTGCTCCTCATCGTCTACGCATGTGTTCAGCACACCTGATTTGCATCTTGTGCTTCTCATGCACTGGTTGGAACTCCATGTGCCTGCTGGACGTTTTTCGAACGTGCTCTTTTCTGGCACTAGGAGTGGAATGCGGCCCTAGGCTCCACTGCAAATATTGTTCGACTTGATGTGTACTATCGCCCCTCTTGTTTTGTTGAAGGAGTTTATAATCACCCGGTGTAATAGCAAGAGAATGTGAAAGAAATATCAGATACTCTTGACCTTAAGACTGCTGCCAACATATCATTCAGTGAGTGAGAAAATATAACGTTAAGACTGAAACACTGAGAACGACCTCAAAATTTACATAGAGAAAGACAACTAAAAATGAAAGTTAGAGTATATGTCACAGCAGGTAAACAAAGGAATGTGAAAAAAAATATCAGTTCAATGAATGAAATTTTTATACCAATGAGGACTAGGTGTTTTGTATTACAGTTGTTTGCACACATAGCTACACATCCTTCAGAATATAATTGAACGAGATGTTGTTCGCGGGGACGAAAAATAGATACCTGTGTCACTTATTTTTTAACAGTGTCAACAGAAAAATGTTTACTATGTGCAAAACATTGTGGCATTATATTAAGTGTGTTTGTAAGGAGTAGGATCCAAAAGTGAGAGGACTTGGCTTATATTGTTCCTTGCCTTGAATACTTTAAAACACCAATGAACAACCACCTTCAAAATAATCCCCTTGGGCGACGATGCACCTTTACCAGAGCTCGTAAAGCTTCTAAAAGCAATGCTGAAAGCCATGTTTTGCAACCCTCGTAATGCCTCCTGCGTTGCAGTTTTTACCTCATTTGTTCACCCAAAACGACGTCCCACCAGATTTTGTTTCATCAGTGGAAAGAGATAAAAATTGTAGTGGGCTAAGTCGGGTGAATAAGCGGGACGTGGAAGCACATTAGTAAGATTTCTGAAGAGAAACTTCGGGACCAGTAGGCACCGATGCGCAGGCGCGTTGTCATGGAGAAGGTACCACTTTCCACTTCGTCACATCTCCAGCCGTTTACGACAGACTGACTCCTGTAAGCGACGTAAAATGTCCAGATAGCGTTCTTTGTTAACTGTTGTGCCCTAAGGAATAAATTCGGAATGGACAATGCCGTGAGAATAAAAAAACACCTCCAGCATGACTTTCCCTTTGCCGCGATTCTGCCTGAATTTCTTTGATCGCGGTGAAGATGGCGATTTCCATGTTGAAGAAGCACGCTTTGACTGAATATGAAACAAGTAGCACCGCATTTCATCACCTGTAGTGATGTTATCCAAAAACGCAGGGTCGCTATCGGCTTTGTCAATTAATTCGCCCGATATCCGCATCTGTTCATTTTTTTGTTCGGAGGTCAAGAGGCGACGGACACTGTGCTGACACACGCGGTGCACGTTAAGATCCTCCGTCAAAATGTGCTGGCATGTGGTCTCCGATAAGTTAGTTGTGTTCGAGATTTCCTCAATGGTTCGGCGACGATCCTGACGAACACACTGCGCCACCATCATAATGTTTTCCTCACTCCGTGCAGTCACAGGTGGACCACTGCGTTCATTATGTGCGATGGATTCTCGGCCCTGTTTGAAAAGCCGATACCACTCGTACACCTTCGATCTCGCCATCGTAGAGTGACCGTACACCTTCGAAAGTATTTCTAAGGTCTCTGCAGCTGTTTTACTCAACCGCTGACAAAATTTAATGTTACAACGTTGCTCTTTAAAAGCCATGTTTCTCACATCGCAGAAGACAGACGACTAACTACAGCAGAAAACGTCTGCGCGCGCATTCCAATCACTTTCCATGGGCCAAACCATTCTGACTACGGAGGAGGGGTGGTGGGATGTATTTCGGACGCCGTAACTTTAACTACATGCTTGCGTTGTCACGGGTAGGCGCTGTCCCCGAACTTTTGGATCCTACCTCGTATATTCAAGAGTGAATAAATTAAGGTTTGCTGTTTTTGTGCCGCAATTCCTAATCGTTACTCAGTGTTATTTGCTTATTTTTGTTCTGTATTTTTGTATAAATCATAAAGACATTGCCACACGACAATTATTTTGTGTGTGTGTGATTGTGAGGCATTTCAAAGAGGCTGGCCTTAGTTTTCTAAAAGAACAAAATCTGCATTATAATTAACTTTGAAACTAAGCGTTTCGTAGGCTTTCTTTTCTTTCTTTTTTTTTTTTTTTTTTTTATTGGTATAAAACCTGGGCAATCATTTTAATTGCAACATGCACGTTTGTGTTATACGCAATAAAATGCAATAATTTTTTAGTTTTATGAAAAATACCTGTAGGTTTCAAAGAATTTGAATTATTAAAACACCCATAAAACCTGGTTAATAATATGGAATTTAAGAATTTCGGTAATTGAAAGCTAATAGATTTGCGCAAAAAAGGTCCTCGGAAATATTTTTCTGCGGGGAGCCCCGAGATTTTTTCGTACGCCACTGTTTGTACTGCATAGTTTGGTCTTAATAAAATGAAATGAAACTGTGAGCAGCTATGATTTGGGAATAGAGCAAAGCGAAACTCTTGCATTATTAGGATTTTTAGTGAAATAAGAGGTATGTCAAAATAAACACACCACACTTCAAATTTTCGAACGATTGTGGAGCTCCGCTTGGAAATGGAATTATGAATAAATAAAACGAGATTCTCTCGTATAAAGAACGAAGCTAATCTGACGCAAAGTGCAATAAGCTCTGCACAGAGGTTATCGGCATCGGGTTCTCCGGAAAGTAAAGATAGAAATCAAGGATAAAGCAAGTCAAGAAAGCGTTCCACTTTGACGAAAGAAAAAAGATCATCAAGCTGATGGGAAGGAAATGTAGCTGTTTTTTTGTTGTTGTTTTTCTTACTCTTCTGGTAAAAGGAAAGCAGCTGCAGTCTTCAGTGCTTTAAATCCTTCTTTGCTTCAATAAATCCTACCATTATATTTATTTAACTGACTTTCGTTTTGTTTCGGTTTTAAACGACCACCAAGAGAAACGCTTAGAGCTATAAGCCGCCCGTCCCAAATTTGGGGTCACTGGTTCCAGGGAAAGGACAGATCCAGCGCCGTAAAGCTGGAACACCACTTGCCTCATCAGGGGCTCGAACCTGGGCCCTAGTCTGCCAACTAGCCAGATACTAATATTCTGACTACTCGGGCACCGAGAGGTTAAATTGAAATTAGAAATGGAAATATTTTCGAGAAAATTTAGCAGTGGAAGTATTTTGCTTGTGCGAATGAATAATTTGTGTAGGAGAGGTGTAAGAGAAGAAAGGTTTCTTTTGTGAAATTTCAAAATAAGAAAGTCGAACTGAGGTGTTGTCGTCGAATCTTGGTAGAAACACTTGCAAAAAGAATTATGTTCAGTCATGGACAGAATAAAAGATTCAAATATGATCAGAATAAAATATGTTCAGTCATGGGAAGAATAAAATATGTTTAGTGTTGGGAAGAATAAAATATGTTCAGTCATGGGAAGAATAAAATGTATTCAGTCATGGGAAGAATGAAATATGTTCAGTCATGGGCAGAATAGATATATACAAATTTTGAAGATGACAATCCGTTTTTTGGTAAATAGGACAAGGATGGTAAGTCAGATAATAACCGAAAACTTAAAAATTTCGTCATCTTGGAGTGGGAATCGAACCCGCGTCTCCCAGAAAGCGCCCGGGTATGCTAACCAGTACAGCACCCAGAACGGCCAAGTCTCAAGTTTCAGGTTAATTTGAATATAACCATCACAGGATTCGCTTGTCGAAGCAACCGGCTCATGTTTAGCGAATCTGGAGGTTAAGAATCCAATCCCGTGATTGCCCGGAGGAGCAGATAAATCATGAATGGAATACGGGATTACACCATACAATACAAATTTTGAAGATGGTAATCCGTTTTTTGGTGTAAATATGACAAAGATGGTAATTTATATAATATCCGAAAACTTGAAAATTTCGTCTTCCTGGACGGGAATCGAATCCGCATCTCCCAGATAGCACCCGGGTATGCTAAATTTGTATTGTATGGTGTAATCCCGTATTCCATTCAGAATAAAATATATTCATTCATGGAAAGAATAAAAAATAAAATATGTTCAGAATAAAATGAGTTCAATCAGCATGCCAAAATAGCTATTTCTATTACAGTTCATCCTAACAAATTACGTTCAGCCATAGATATTTCAAGAATAATGTTCTGTAACAGAGCTTTTTTACATTTATGACTTCGACCTCACGAGCATCTAAAGAACAAAAGCCCAAACCTGATTGAGAGCTCTTGGATCCAGAAGAAAGAGAACTCCAATGCCGTAAGAATGAGCAAATCATCGATGTCCTAACGGGATTCGAACCCACACCCCCAAACCAGAAACCAGCTCTTCAGACTACTCCACCACATAGTAGAAACTATAGGATGATGGTAAAAAATTTCGGTGCGGTGACGTGTTTGATTTATAATGCCAAAGAGAGCTAACATTTGGATGATCTACAGCATCCCAAAAATAACCTGGATCTTTCTAGAAAATGCAGGCCAAGGAAGAGATGGTGTCTAGAGATATACAGTACGCTGAACTTTTCATCTCTGCGTGACTTTTTTTATCTCTGCGTGATGCCACTTAGCGAGATAAATCCACATAAGGAAGAGACGGCAGATCTTGGTCATGCTTATTTGTATCGAAGCCGAAAATAATTTCTCCAGTCCATCTTTTGTGAAGAAAAATTCTGTGTCAAACAAAAATGTGTACATTTATACCACCTCGTGGGAAAATTCTCATCAGTGATTTTTTTTTTTTTTTTTTTATATATTCTTTATTTAACGACCACCGTGAGCAACTCGATGGGCGACAAGCAGCATAGCCCGTCCCAAATTTAGGGTCACAAGTTCTAGGGAAGGAAGAGAGCCAGGGCCGCAAGACAAACACAACATCCATGTCGCAACGGGATTCGAACCCGGACCCATCTTTGACAAATAATCAGAAGCCAGCGCTTAGATCATTATGCCACAGGAGCGACCCAGTGAAATGTATGAACAATTAGAGCATTCCCTTTTGTATCTGTTATGAAAATAAATCTCCCAGTCCGACTTCTGGAAACGAAAATTTCATGTCAATAATCGAACAGCTAAAAGCAATCCAAAAATATCAGCTGTGTCCTACAGAAAAACAATTTTTCCAATTTGTTTTCCAGAAGTAGGTACTCTCTGTCTATAATGACCAATCGACGAATTTTCCGGGACCGCCCAAAAGATACCTATTAAGTTTAAACGGAAGTAACACCACAACGGCTTCAGAGAATGTAAGGAAATTTTAACATTGTACTCAGAAATAGTTGGAATTTGTGATACATCAGGAATTCGATTTCTTTGCAGGAGTCGAGAAAAAGGCAACGTATAATACAGCGCAGCGTACACAGTAAAAAAAAAATTCTGAAATCTACGAGCCACTTTTCGTGTTTCCTTTCCTGAATTAACGAATCATATTTCCGATACAACATTTTCCGTGAAATGACTGAAAAACCCTTGAATTTCACGGACTTTACGTACGCCAGGAAAATTCTGAATTTTCAGAAACCTATCCGCAATTCCTTTCTTATATTGACGGCGAATTTCCGTTTTTAAGATGTGTTAACGGAAAATTCTGAATTTTCAGAAACCTATCCGCAATTACTTTCTTATATTGACGGTGAATTTTCGTTTTTAAGATGTGTTAATGGAATATTCTGAATTTTCAGAAACCTTTCTGCAGGTCCTTTCGTATATTAACAAAAAAAGAACCTCTGTTCTCTCTTTTTCTGTAGAAATATGACGAAAACATTTCGGTAATAGGGGCGATTTGTGGGAATATATACTTGAGGTTTGATTAACTGTTAAATTTCAATCATCTGTCAAAGGAACTGATTTTGAAGTTCTGTAGCGAGATCGCATATTGTGGATAGCATATCGCATGAATTTCGGTCAGGATCAGAGCAAGACTTTCATATTTGGGAGCGCGATACTTGAAATGACTCCCTTTCGAAGTCAAAAGTTTCAACTTCCACTCAAAGAGTAAGCAGTTTTTACTTTCTCATACTTCCGTTACAGGAAAATACACAGTCGAGTCACATTATTGTGACCACCTCCTACTTTTGACGTCAACAGCGCGTAGTCAATGAAAGAAACCACGTGTCGTGAGCTGGCTTGAAAGGTATATAAGGTGTGCTGTACGCAATCTGAAAACTTATCACTCGTTGCCGTCATGGATAAAGGGAACGATTTATCAGATTTGCAAAAAGGGATGATTATCGGGTTTCGGGTCAATGATGGCAACATTTCTGAAACAGCGCAGTTTGTGAACTGTTCGCGTGCTGCTGTGGTTAAAGTGTATCGTGATTGGAGAAATGGCACCATTGCAAATAAGCGCCGTGGAAACTGCGGAGCACTACGTGTCATTGATGTGAGAGGTGAACGTCGGCTGCGAAGGTGCGTGAGCGCCGATCGACACGCTACAGTGGAGCAACTCCCTGGCCGAATGAACCAGGGGGCTACTGAAAGTGTGTCTAAAATGACAGTTCAGCGAACCCTGCTGCGTATGAGGCTCCGATGTAGATGGATGGTCACTGCAACTATGCTAACGAAGCTGCATCTGCAGAATAGGCTTACATTTGCACGGCAATATCGGAATCGGACCTCCTCTGATTGGCAAAGGATCGCCTTCTTCGATGAGTCACATTTTCTGCTTCATCGAAGGGAAGGACTTTGGCGTATAAGGCGAGAAACATCGGAGAACAAAACCATTGCTGGCAGAACACAAACTGGTGGGGGCAGCGTTATGATCTGGGGAATGTTTTCGTGGCATTTCCTGGGTCCACTCATACCTGTGGAAGGCACTATGGACCGAATTCGTTATGAATCCATCCTTGCAGACCACGTACACCCACCCATACATGCTGATTGTCTTCCCTGGGGTGGATGGAATCTTCCAGCACGACAATGCGACGTGTCACATAGATGGAAATGCCCGAGAATGGTTGGCAGAGCACGATGAAGACTTCAAAGTACTTCCCTGGCCCCCTAATTCCCCAGACTTAAACCCAATTGAGCATCTGTGGGACCACCTCGATTGTGTTGTTCGCTCTATGGATGCTCCACCACGCACCATCCAGCAGCTGTCCGATGCACTGCAGTCAGTATGGCTCAACATACCTGTGAACACCTTCCAGCAACTTATTCAGTCACTCCCAGCTCGTCTAGCTGCTGTCTCCGCTGCAAGCGGCAGTTACTTTGGATATTAGCTGGTGGTCACAACAATGTGACTCGACCGTGTATTATGCTAACTCAAAACCCGCCCTTCCATTTTTTGACAATTTTACTAAAAATGTGAAAATTAGATAAATAAAGTGCTAACTATTGTAAATATCAAGTAAACCATAAAATTTACGTGAAGTGGCAATACAACACTCCACAGAAATGTAGAATGGGAAATGAACCATCACAGAACGAATGATTATCGGATGGTGAATACAACAATAAGAAGATGCTTTTAGGGTAGGGGTTTGGAAAAATCCCGCTCAAAGTTAAACGCTCAGAGGGACTTCCTGCAACAGAGCACACATGACTAATTAGCACATTATCCTGAGGTGTAATGGGAAAGATCACACACATTAAGCATATCCGCATGTTGTTTGCACGCTGCTTTACATTTTTGGGCAATTCTTTTCATTCATATCAGGGATACACACCTCACACAGTACATTACTCTGTATCATGGTTCGCTGTACAGAGTACCGAATGCTGCGAACTAAAGTCTGTAAAAAATACTGAAATAAGTGCATAAGTTTCTTTTTGAGTTACTACTTTCAGTAACTCAAAAATAACTTATGCCCCTGATATTAACATTCTGGGAGGACAGTCGCCGCCCCTCTAGTAGCTACGGCCCTAATTTTGGTTATTATGGCACATGATATTTCTTCTCCCTTCTCTCATTTTGTGCAACAGTTATAATATGTTGTGTTACCGTAGAAACTATGTATTTAAATTATTGTATACTGATGATTGTACGATGTCTATGTACTAGGACGTGGAGTGCTTAAGACAGAAGTTATTATATAGGTACCAAGAGCAATTTATATTTACAAGCTTTGTGAAATAATACTATAGAATAGCACATTTAACCTTTTCTTAAAGATAAGTGAAATCATACAATGCATTGATTATGATACGCTTTCTAACATACCAAAAATCATTACTCAAGTTATGAGGATAATTGCTGTGGAATAAATCTCGCTCCTGTGCCCAGACCTTTGATCCCATTTCGATTATAATAAGCAGAATTGGTTCAGTGTACCTCCGGAACGACATACTAAAGTTTTGTCGCAATAGAAGCATTTTTAGTCAAGTTATGAGGATAATGGCTGTGGAATAAATCTCGTTCCTGTGCCCTGACCTATGACCCCATTTCGATGATATTAAACAAGAATTGGTTCAGTATACCTCCGAAACAACATGATAAAATTTTGCCTCAATTGAAGCATTTTCACGTAAGTTATGACGCATAAAGACGATGGAATGGATCCCGCTCCTATGTCCTGACCTTTGACCCCATTTCGCCCATTTTCAATAGGGTTCGTTCCCAGTGGTCCCCCACCACATATTAAAATTTCATCGAAATCGAATCATTTTTACGCAACTTATGACGCATAAGGGCAATGGAATGAATCCCACTCCTATGTCCTGACCTTTGATCCCATTTCGGCCATTTTCAAAAGGGTTCGTCCCCAGGTGCGTGGTCCCCTACCACATAATAAAAATTCGTCGAAATGGAACCATTTTTACGCGAGTTATCGTGCGGACGGACAGAGAGGCAGACAGACGGACAAAGCTAGATCATATACGCTTCTTCAACCTACGGTTGGAAAGCGTAAGAAAAGATATCAAGTTCCAAAGCATTCTGTTGCTTCGAAATATAACGTTGAAAAAAAAAAAAAAAAAAAAATTATTGGGGATAAGTCCTGCTACAGAAAAAATAAGTTATTAGAAACGTATTAAAAAAAAAAAAAAAAGCTCCAATAGAAAATAAAATGACTAAATCACTCGTATTGAAGAAAAAAAAAAAAAAAAAAGAAAGAAATATATCATAGCGCGATCAGTTTTACATTGAACGTGAGTGCAATTCTTAAAACTTTCTGCCTCAGTGCATGGTTAAGACGCGCGGTTTGTGTACACCTAACCCAATCGACCTGAGTTCGGTCCCAGCTATCGACGCGAAAGGATTCTCTGGCGTAAGGCCTGAAAAATTCAGAGTTTTTGATTTTGTGAAATTTTTGTATAAATACGGAACAACTTGAAACGGACTTTTCTGAAATCAACGGAATTACTGACTACGGAAAATCTGCGAACACCCAGAAGTTAAAAAACAAACGGGAACTTCTAACAAGTTAGTGAAATCATGCAATGCATTGATTATGATGCGCTTTCCAACACACCAGAGATCATTACTCAAGTTATGAGGATAATTGTTGTGGAATAAATATCGCTCCTGTGCCCCCATAAGAAATAGACGGTCCTTTCATTGTTTTCATGAAATGACCTTTGACTCCACTTCGATGATATTAAACAGGATTAGTTCAGTACACCTCCGGAACAACATATTAAAGTTTTGTCACAACAGAAGCATTTTTAGTCAAGTTATGAGGATAGTGATTGTGGAATGAATCTCGCTCCTGTACCCTGACCTTTGACCCCATTTCAATTATATTCAACAGAACCGGTTCAGTATAACTCCGGAACAAAATTATAAAGTTTTGTCGCAATCGAAGCCTTTTTATGTAAGTTATGACGCATAAGGGCAATGGAATGAATACCGCTCCTATGTCATGACCTTTGACCTCATTTCGCCCTTTTTTAATAGGGTTCGTCCCCAGGTTGTCCCTTACCCATACTAAAATTTTATCAAAATCGAATCATTTTTACGCAAGTTATGACGCATAAGGACAATGGAATGGATCCCGCTCCTATGTCCTGACCTTTGACCCCATTTCGCCCATTTCCAAAAGTGTTCGTCCCCAGGTGATCTTTTGCCACATACTAAAATTTCATCGAATTCGAACCATTTCTACGTGAGTTATCGTGCGGACAGACGGACGGACAAAGCTGGAGTGTATACGCTTCTTCAATATACGGTTGGAAAGCGTAAAAAACGGAAATTTCGTTAAGAGACGGACACTTACCGGCAACTTTGCTGCACGTTATTTTCAGAAATTTTCCGTAAATTCACACCACTTACTGTTTTACTTCGGAGAGTCCGGAAAAGGTAAGGAGGGCATTCCAGAAGAAGTTCAGCGTTAACGCCGGACCAAATAGACACACTGTCGTCACCAAATTTCACACAGCGAGGTCGTTGTTTGACGATAGGACCCTAAGTGGTAGGCCTTCCACATCAAAGTGCGGAAACCAACGTTGGGAGGATGCGAGAAATATTTGACAGAAGCCCAGAAAAGTCTATCTGACGGGCTTCGCGACCGTTGGAGCTGACACGAGCAATGTTCACCGCATTTTCACAATAGATCTGCATCTGTTCCCTTTCAAGATTCAGGCACAACAGCCTCTAACAGCAAGGAATACAGGTGAAAGGCTGGCATTTGCGGAGACAATGCTCACCAGAATTGAGACAAAAACATCCTCACAGGGCTCATCTGGTTTTCAGATGCGCTCATTTCCATCTCGACGGCTTATAGTCAACAAACAGGATTGGCGGTTTTTGGGGTCCACAAACCCCCATCTTGCTATTGCTTCAACCCTTTGCCCATATCGTGTGACTGTGTGGTGCACCTTGTCACGATGTGGAATCTTCGGGCCCATCTCTGTCAATGAAGCTGTAACGTCCACGAGATATCGGACAGTGTTGGAAACGGTTTCATTCCATGTCTTCAGGGTTTCACTGGTGGTGATATGCAAGGTCACTTTTTCGTGCAAGACAATGTACGTCCGCATTGTACAGCACCGGTATTTTCACTGCTCCACGAACATTTCGGAAAACGTGCCATTGTCTTGGGCTATCGCAAACGCTATAGCACCGGAGTGGATTGGCCATCCTATTCTCCAGATCTCAATCCGTGCGATTATTTCTTATAGGGGTTATTCCTAAAGACCAGGTGTATTATAATTGTAGTGGATTTGCCACCCTATTCTCCGGAGCTCAATCCGTGCGTCTATTTCTTATGGGGTTATCTTAAAGACCAGGTGTATTATATTTGTAGTGGATTGGCCACATTGTTTTCCGGACCTCAATCCGTGCGCCTATTTCTTATGGGATTATCTTAAAGACCAGGTGTATTATAATTGTAGTGGATTGGCCACCTTATTCTCCGGACCTCAATCCATGCGTCTATTTCTTATGGGCTTATCTTAACCCTTTAACGACCATAACGCCCAAAACTCCCGTACATACAAACGACCACAGCCGCCCGAAACGCTTATCTAGAGTGAGTCAGATTTCCTACCCTTACCTGTTCTTCAAATTTTTCTCTCCTATGAGGGATCAGCAGGAGTCACCCTCAGTCACTATTGTTGTTATTAAACAAAGAAGTGAACCAACAGAGAGTTTCGGGCGTTATGGTATTTAGAGTGGTATAAGATAAGATTTTTGGGTCATGGTCGTTAAATGGTTAAAGACCAGGTGTATTATAATTGTAGTGGATTGGCCACCCTATTCTCCGGACCTCAATCCGTGCGTTTATTTCATATGGGTTATCTTAAAGACCAGGTGTATTATAATTGTAGTGGATATGCCATCCTATTCTCCGGACCTCAATCCGTGCGTCTATTTCTTATGGATTATCTTAAATATCAGGTGTATTATAATTGTAGTGGATCAGCCACCCTATTCTCCGGAGCTCAAATCGTGCGTCTATTTCTTATGGGGTTATCTTAATGACCAGGTGTGCCAGTCTAATCCGCGGACTTAGGAGGAGCTCCAAACAGCTATTGAACACTGAGATCGCGCCATTGCCACCAACATCATGGACCGTGTGGTCATTTTGTACTATGGTTACGTAATGTAATTTCAGTCGAAGGCAGACACATTGAACATGTTATCATGTAAATCACTGGCATTAAAGGATCCTACATAAAAAAAAAATGCAGTTTTAAGATTCTTTGATAAACTACAAATATTGCAGAATAAATACATAAGGTTATTAGATTTAAAAACAAATTCTGCTTCTTATACCAACTTCCCACTTTTCACTTCTCAACATATTCATATCAACTCCAACCATTATGGATTTTTTTTTTAATTGAAGGTTTAACCACCACCGTGAGCAACTCAATGGGCTATAAGCAGTAGACCGTCCCTAATTTAGGATCACTGGTTCCACGGAAGGGAGAGAGCCAGTGTCGTTAGACAAACACAACATCCATGCCTCACGGGATTCGAACCCGGGCCCCTTTCGGACGATCGATCAGAAGCCATCGCTTAGACCACTGCGCCACATGGAATTTTATCTGTTAAACAATTATTTGACTTCAAAATCGGTAAACTAATGTTCCAAAGAATAAAACAAAATTCATACACAGATAACATTGAACTGAATTTTCATACTTATAACAAAAAAACGAGTAATAGATCATTATTAAGGCTCGTGTATCCAAGAACTCTCATGATGAAACGGAGCTTAAATTACATTGGTCCTGAATTTTGGAATGCACTGACTGTTGTGTTGGCTATAATAAATAACCTAAACTTATTCCAAAATAAACTAAAAACATATTTGTTAAGTTAAATACAAAAATATATATAACAATAATAATAACAAATTATTTATAATATAACTAACACTTAACATTACTGCTGTGTTTGATGAACCTGTACTTGCTTGTCTATATACACTGCTGGCCACCCAAAATGCAACACCAAGGACACAGATTTACTGGACACATAACAACAGATACAAAAATGAAACGATTGAGCTTACAGGCCTGTGCGACTTGCGGAACACGCAGACATCAATAGTTCGTGTGGCCCCCATGGCTGGCAATAACGGCCGCTACACGCCACGGCATCGAATGAAAGAGGCTTTGGAAGTGGGCTTGGGGTATGTCGGTCCAGGCTGCTTCCACACGTTGCCGCAGTTCATCAGGCGTAGCCGCGGGTGGTGCTTGCCGGGCCATTTGGTTGCAGATCAGCGACCAGACGTGTTCGATGGGCGACATATCGGGAGAACAGAAGGGCCACGGCTGCAATGACACCTGGTGGGCCGTGAAGAATTGTTGCACGATGCGTGCCACGTGCGGGCGCGCATTTTCCTGCTGAAACGTGGCCGCTGGCAGGTCCTGCAGGTAAGGGAGGACTACAGGCTCCAAAACGTCGGACATGTAGCGGTGGCTGTTGAGTGTACCGGCGATGCGTACCAGAGGGGTGCGGGTGTCATATCCAATTGCGACCCAAACCATAACGCCAGGCGACGGATCGGTATGGCGATGCATAATGCTGGCGTCATACAGTCTCTCGCCGCGGTGCCGCCACACGCGAATCCGACCATCGGGCTGTTGCAGGCAAAAGCGGGATCCGTCGAAAGAGACAATGTCGTGCCATTCCGTAGTCTAGGTGCGGCGTTCAACTGCCCACTGCCGCCGCACTCGCCGGTAGTGTAACGTCAATGGTAATCGGAGCAATGGGCGCCGTGCGACAAGTCTCCGCTCCTGCAGACGACGTCGAACGGTACGTGCTGACACAGGTTGTTGCGCAACACACCTTAATTCCTGCGCTAACGTTCGTGATGTAGCGGTGTGAGGCGTCAATGCCCGCCGCACAACATGCCGGTCCTCTCGTTCGGTGGTGTACCGCGGCTGTGGCAATCGCTCACGTCGGTCCGACCGTCCCTCCTGCACCCACTGAATAAATACTCGCCTCACTGTGGCTGGATGCCATCCCACACGGGCGCCGATGTCTCGGTACGATAAACCGCTGTCGCGATAAGCCACTATTCGTCCTCATGTCGAACTCCGAAACATGCTGGAATGACTGCCGTATTCTGCGACGAGGCATCAGGAAGCTTCCCACACACAGGTCCGGCAGCACAAAACATTTCCACTACTTACACCCAGCCTTCTGTACACCCTTCTTGTAGTGCTTCTCGGTGGCGTGCCGGGCGCACATGATTTGCATATGCCCTGCAATGCTAATCGTTTGCATGTCCTCTCGTGGGCGATGCATGCTGCGAATTTCAGGCCAATCGGATGCTTCCTTCTTGGTGTTGCATTTTGGGTGGCCAGCAGTGTATTTGGGAAATCAGGGCTTTTGTCAGGACTCTCTGAGGCCTTTTCCCTAATTCTCCCTTGCTCTTCTCTATAATACAAAATATTGATGTATATTTATAATTCCTAAATGTAACAGCAAGCATAAAATTTATTATTATTATTATTATTATACTCAGATTCCTCTTCTGGTCTTCTTCATTCCTCAGTCATATCGCCTTACTCTTGGTAGGTATCATAGGCGCCGTCTCCGTGGGTTCGAGGCACTTTTTGAACCCCCAATGATTTTGTTGTGGGTTCCTCGAACCCCTAATATTTTTGCGCGTATTTCGTGGGAAAAATACACGTACGCATATATGCAGAAATTTTGTTTTTCGTTATCAATTCTACAAGTTTTTTATTATTCATTCCCCGTTTACTATATATAGAAAGTGTGTATAGAAATTTACCCCTCAGACTGTTCATGATGCCTGAAAAAAGAATTAGTGTTTGTTCGTGCTCATCAAATTTGACGCGACAGACAATACCTCCAGTTCCGTTGTTTCAAAGCATTTAAAACTGCCTTCTTTATAAAAGAAAATTCTTCGGTTCGTCTGGGTTCGGGAACCTGCTCGAGGTCATAGTGATAAAGGCGGAAATATGTTGTACAGTCAGTTGACCCACTCTATCTTCGGGCAGTCGGGGACCAAGGAGGTTAGAAGAGAAAGGAGATGGCATGAGCAGCCGCTGATGAAGCCAAATCTGATCATCTGGTTTTTTGCGTCCTCCGCGGGGGGGGGGGTCAGTGACGTGACGTCACTTACTGAAGAACCTGTGCTGGAGCACAGGTTCATAGCGGCCGTCTCTTACTCTCTGCAGCAGATCCTGAAGGTCAACATGGCTCCCACAGCTTCAGCAAGGCCGTGATTGGTTAATATGCAATAGCACTTTCGCTCGACGAAGCATAAGTTTGTTTAATTTTTTTAGAAAATACTAAACGCTATTTCTGTAACTTTTTGCAAATTTTTAGTTATGTGCATATATACTTCGGTCTCATTTTTTCCTGATTGTACATGCTCTAAAACTTCTTCAAAGTCAACGATTTCCGCATAAAAAGTACAGAAGCAGCCAAAGTTGGGCATACTGGCATACGCAGCTGATACGAAGTGGAGCCCGCACGGAAAACTCAGGGCGTGCGGCTCTTGCTGTCATATCCTCTCCTTTCTAACTTCCTATTTTAACTCAGAAATCATTCGAAGAAAAAATTGTTGGCATTTTTAAAATTGGTAAAAAAAAAAATTTAAATAAATTTTACATGTTTTGTTTTTTTTATAAGACAATTGAGTTGAAAATTCACACAGTATCCGTGTATTGTATATAATAACGTCGCGCCTACAAAAACAAAATAAATGAAATAAATAATTATCTAGAGAAAAAAAATTCTGTAATTAACTATAATTTGCTTCATTTTAGAATTTCAGGCGTCTTATTATGCCAGATAATCTGACAATAAAATTTAAGTTAGGCTTAAATACTTTAAAAAGTGCATGGGTACTTCGATTAAAAATTTCCTGAACCCCCAATATTTTTTCAAGTCGGCGCTTATGGTAGGTAAATTTTGTAACACCCTATAATAGATAGATAAACCGACAGAACTGACTGGGAAAAGTTGGATTCTGATAAGGAGATTCAAATTCGTGCAGAAATCAGTGGCGGCGGAACCGCCCGAGCCGCCAGAGCCCGGGCCCGGTCAATAATTTTAGCCAAGATTTTTATTTGGCATGAAAGAAATACGGGATTACGCCATATAATACAAATTTTGAAGATGACAATCGAATTTTTGGCGTAAATGTGACAAGGATGGTAAGTCAGATAATATTTGAAAACTTGAAAATTTTTTCATCGTCCTGGAGCGGGACTCGAACCCGCGTCTCCCAAAAAACGCCTAGGTATGCTAATCACTACACCACCCAGAACGACCAAGTTTCAAGTTTCCGACCAATTTGAATTATTAACCTCCAGATTCGCTAAACATGAATGCCGGTTGCTTCGACTAGCGAATCCTGTGATGGTTAAATTCAAATTGATCGGAAACTTGAAACTTGGTCGTTCTGGGTGGTGTAGTGGTTAGCATACCTAGGCGTTTTCTGGGAGACGCGGGTTCGAGTCCCGCTCCAGGACGATGAAAATTTTCAAGTTTTCAAATATTATCTGACTTACCATCCTTGTCACATTTACGCCAAAAAGCGGATTGTCATCTTCAAAATTTGTTATATTTGGCATATTTGCGATTTTTTGTTGTGATGTGCCTTAGAAAGTTGCTCTAGGTAAGTGGTCAGGTGGTCCTAATCCTTAACAAATCTCCTTAGGCATTGTTTTTCTTCTGTTTGTTCCGGAAAGCCGGAAGGTAGGGGGTGCACCACGATTCGAAATTTCGAGCCCGGTCAACGAACTTCACTTTCCGCCGCCCCTGGCAGAAATAGTCAAAAAGTAATTGAGGTAGTTGCCTTCGATGCACGATCTTGATCAGAAGAATTACACACAATACAAATTCAAATTCATCGGCTGAATTTAAAGATTTTATTGTACATAATTTGAGGTATAAGAACTTTCAGGTTTCCCTAGAACCCATCGTCAGATACATAAGCAGAAGAAGAAAGGGAACACGTTTAAATAGAATTCTATCTACCTCGATTACTTTTTGAATAATTCAGATTTTTGATAGTAAGAAAGATAACCATGCATTTTCCTATTACTAAAAAATGAGAGGTAGAAAAGACGCTTATTTTGTTTCGCAAATATCACACAACTTTCATTTCCAGAAAAAAAGGGGGAAACGGCCCTTTGTTTCAGGTTGTTGACCAAGCAAATCGCACTATTCTAAATTAACGGCAATATTCAGTACGTATCCTAGCTCGTGAACGTGCATAACTCACAGCTGAGATCAGCTGATTTGAACGTGCAAAGTTGCATTTGAGGAGCATCTGGCTCCACGTGGATTCCGATTGCCTGACATCGTACGATCGCTTATTGCGCAACGCACTATCACGTGATGCATTGGCCTCAGACTGCAGATAGCGGCGTTTCAAGCGGTGCATGCACCAAGGTCCTTAAACCTCTTTTATGCTTGTTAAAGAGTCATCTAGTTGATAAAATCACACACACACACACACACACAAAAAGCAAACACGCTCGCTGAAATAGTTGGATAAGAACAACAGAGAAATCGGAAAGCTGACAAGCTATATTTATCGGTAAAACAAAAAATCAGTTACTCTTTAATAGTACGATAAAATGTATAAGTTACTCAATTTGCAATTTCTCGCATTTAATCATAAATCTTCCCTTTCTGTACACACGCGTCGAAAATAATTACGGTCAACAGTAAACTCTGGATTGTAAAAAGTTATATAAACAACCAAATAACGACCTACATATATCCTGCCCTCTTTTTTTTATTTATTTTTTGATGTTTTAACTCCCATTACAAACATCTAACGTTATAATTAGGGCTAGGATTTTTATGATTTTACATTGGGGAGGGGGTACTAAAACGCTGTTAAAGTGTATACAAATGTGTTTCATACAAAACCTAAGCTGATTTAAGTACCTTTGTCAAGACATTTTTTTGCTTTTTTCGTGAATTTCTCGCGATATGGCATTTTTTTCAGGTTTTTCAGTCATTTTAAGGCATTTTGTATTACTTTCGAGTAATTATTTTGCATGATTTGGCATTTTCAATGAAAAGGGCATCTTTGGATGATTTTCCCTAAAACTCCATTTTTCCCTGAAAGCATGAAGCGAGATTGAAAAATGAAAAATGGCGCGCAGGAGGGGGAAAGGGGTGCTCGTGTTTAGAACATCTGTACACGCGTTGTAATAAACAGCGGCGGTAAAAAAAAAAACACTTCATAACACACACACACACACACCGAGCCCGGCTTATGACTAGTAGAGCTAACTTGCCCCCCCCCTCTCCCCGTCCCGAGCATGAATCGTACTCTTAATAAATTAACAATGGTACTTGAGTATTAAGGCAGCACTCCTGATGCTTCGCGCAATTATTCTATAATTGCGCGTATAATTGTATAAAGCACAAGCCTTAATACACAAATACTATGTACTTTAATAAATGAAAGAAACAATAATTGTTCAAAACTTGTAAATTAAAAGTAAACATCACCATCTTTCAAATGGATATTAATAATCGATTTTTTTGAAGAAACATTAATGTATATTTGCGCTCGGTGAAAATTAACTGCTGCACGCCGCCGTCGCCGTTTTTGCTGCCCACAATAATAAAAATTAAATGTTAGTGTTTAAATTGGGGGCCCCCAGTCCATGGGTTCCCTGCGCACGGGCCCCGTGTGCCCTTGCGTAAATCAGGCTCTACCCCACCTCCGTCTCTTCCTCCAAGCCGGTAACGAGCTCTTCTCCAATTTGGAGTGCATCCGCTGCTTTTATGTCGGAAGGCGAGTTTTAGGGCGGGGGAGGATATATTCTTACGTCTTTTTCTTGCTTTCTGTTATAGGGCATATTTTTTGTTTACAAAAAATTATGTCCTAAAACAGAAAACAAACAAGTTATTTCTGCACAGAAACTGTAAAAAGTTGAATTGTATTTTTAAGGGTTTCTTTTTTCTTATAGGGCAATAATTTTTTAGTTTTGGCACAGAAATTATAAAACAATTGAGTTGTATTTCTTAGAAAGTAATATACGTATACCAGTAATCCGAATTTACTGGTGTACTATAAAAATCACTTTTCCAAGCTTTCGTACATCAACCAGATGACTTTTTCAAGGAAGGTAGACAGAAACCGCAACCTGAATAATAGAACGCTTTAACAATTTGAACGCTGTGACTTGACAATAAGTACGACGGGATATCCATTCAAAGGCACGAGGCATCACGTTGGTTGTGCGCGCGGCATCCGGGTAGGAAGAACGGAGGCTTTACGTGAAGAACTGGCTCCAAATTTGTGGCAACTCCAGAGATACGCTATCATTGTAAGCATCACTGTTAGTAATGATCGCCAAGGTTTCTCGAACGGCAGTACATTTAGGGGTAGAGTAGGTAGCTAATTTCTTTATACCATCCCATAGAGGTGTAGCGGACTTAAATTTGACTTCTCTGGATATAGGGTCGTGGTTACTTTACCGTATTTTGTGTCTCTTTTATGTTCTTTGACTCTAATTCTAAATGAACGCTTGGCCATTCCAATGTAGTATGGTCTGGAGCCGTCCGGATATTTTAGAGGGATCGCATAAATACCTGCCTCGATGGAAAGAGGGGGTTTGTCAGTATTTCTCTTTAGCGTAGTATGTAAAGATGAGGAAGGCCATATGCCTACACGGTAGTTCATCTTCTTGAGGGCGTTTTGGAGTTTGTAAGACACATTTCGTATATAGGGAGTTGAGCCCAGATAGCGAAGTTGCGGCATAGGAAGGTTGGAACGTTTGATTTCGGTTTTTTGGATAAAGTTATGTATCTGATTCAATGAGTATTCTGCATCATTGGCCAATTCGATGACGCATTCAATTTCATGTGGTCTAGAATGGGCATCGGAGGAGACGGCGAATGCTCTTCTAATTCGAGAACGGAAGATAGCTGTTTTGTATTCTGCAGGACAGAATGAGCTGCGGAGCATCTTGTTGGGGACGGATGTGGGT
Organism: Macrothele yani; assembly: GCA_039090855.1. Classification (NCBI taxonomy): domain Eukaryota; kingdom Metazoa; phylum Arthropoda; class Arachnida; order Araneae; family Macrothelidae; genus Macrothele; species Macrothele yani. Next base: position 157,856,178 of record CM077011.1, read on the forward strand.
TTATAGTACATTTGTGTATAGAGGCGGTTGTCAGGGGATTTGCTCAGTAAAACATCCAGATAAGGTAAGACACTGTTGTGTTCACGCTCCATGGTAAAATTGATCGTAGGATGTATACCATTGATTTTATCGAGGAAAATTGGGAGAGTCTCTTTTCCGTGAGGCCATACAAAAAATATGTCGTCCGCATAACGCAGCCAGGTGGTGGGCCGTGGGGTGATGTTAGAGAATCTATTCTGCTCAAATGGGCGAGTTATTGCTTCTGCAAGGACGGCTGAAAGTGAGGGAGCCATCGGAGCGCCATTAGTCTGTTTATAGATTTGTCCTTGGAAACTGTACAAACTAGTATTTGAGACCAAGTCTATTAACTTGAAGATACTGAGGCATTACTCCTGGGTATAAAATTGTGAATTAGATTTAGCCTCCTTTAATGTTCTGATGGCTTCTGGCACGGAAATTGAGGGGTAAAAGGGAAACCACGTCGAAGCTGCCGATAATGTCGCCTGGTAGACAGTGAGTTGCTTGGATTTCGTGATAAAATCCAGAGTGGAATTTATTACCAAGTCTGATTCAGGAAGAAAACTATGCAAGATTCTGGATAGTGCTTTCTCTAAATGGTACGTTGGTACAGACTTCCTTGATACGATGGGCCTCAATGAATTACCGAGTTTATTGTGCTTAAGTCTTCCGAAGAGCCTTGGGATCTCAGCTGCCAGGTAGTAGTCTGGGGGATCAGATCCCAAGGCTCTTCGGAAGACTTAATCACCGGAAGTTTTTGCGTGAAGCCGATTAGTTTCATATTGGGTTGTTGCATAAGTTCATGCCGTTTTGTTTCACGAGTGTTTCCCATGTCAGTTGTGACGGTGCAGCTGGCCAGTTGTATATCAAAATGTAGTCAGTAATATCGTGTATCTAAATCATATTGTGTTGTGTGATTGTTGCTAATGGTTTTTTGGTTTTCAGGTCCGGAAGTATGGAATATCAAGTAGAGAGGAATGAACATCTCCGACATCTGCTCCTCTACGAGTTTAACAAGGGATCCACAGCCGCCGAGGCTACTCGACAAATTTGTGCTGTCTATGAGGACGACGCTGTTGCTCAGAGGACAGCCCGCAAATTGTTTGAGAGGTTTCGAGGTGGCAATTTTGACCTCAATGGCTCTCTACGCTCAGGTCGTCCATCTCACTTTGATGAGAATCGTTTGAACCATCTCATCCACTTGGATCCGCGTCAAACCACACGCGAATTGGCCACTGAGATGGACTGCGATCAGGCCACAGTGGGGCGACACCTGGAACGTATGTAAAAGGTCCAGAAATTAGGGTCTTGGAGCCTCACACTCTCACCGAGGACAACAAGAATCAGCGTGTTGCCATATGTGGTTCCTTGCTCGCTCGTTATCACGAATGTTCTCAGCAACACAAACCCTTTCTGCCACGTATTGTTACTGGAGATGAAAAGTGGTGCCTGTACGTGAATTTCAGGCATCGGAGAGAATGGTTAAGCCTAAACAAGACGCCCACACCATGTCCAAAACATGACCTTCATCCTGCGAAGATCATGTTCTGTGTCTGGTGGGACATGGAAGGTATTATTCACTGGGAAATGTTGCCGAGGAATCGGACCTTCAACGCTGCACTCTATAGTACTGTGAGAAACTTTGCTGCGTGGAGGGAGAAATTCAGCAGAAACGGCCACATCGGCACCATGGTGTCCTTCTCCAAAATGATAACGCACGCCCTCACAGTGCGAACATGACCAAAAGGGTCATTCAGGACATGAAATGAGAGATCCTTCCACATCCGGCCTATTTTCCCAGATGTCGCCCCTTCAGACTATCACCTGTTCCTATCTCTGTCGAATGCACTCTGCGGCAGAACGTTCAATAATGATGTTGATCTCTAGAATTTCCTTTATGATTTCTTCGCAGCAAAATCTGCACGTTTTTTCAAGAATGGCATTGCAGACCTACCCAAACGTTGGGATACCATTGTAAACAGTGGGGGCGGAGTGATACATAGTTGATTGATTCCGTTTTCCCTTCTGATGCAATACATTCCTGTAGTGCAGTTAAAAAAACGGCATGAACTTATGCATCAACCCAATATTTAGTTCCACCAGCGGCTAAAATGCATGTTACGAAATTTAACAAATAGCGTACAAAATGTTACTCATAGCCCAAGGAAAGTTTCAGAAATAAAGAGATTTTTTAAATCGAACAGTTAAAAGAAGAAACATAGGAAAGGAAACATGATATAAGTCTACGTATGCTACCGGAAGAATTTTGCATACTGGAAAGTTGAAATTAGGCGACAAATATTCTTTATGGAAAAGGCTATGCTAAGGAAAAAGGATTTTTCAAATACGTCTCCCGGAAGCAGAGATAAAGAAAAAAATGTTTCGATCTTTACGCAGCTACGGAGAAATCTGTTAAAGAGGGTAATGCTCCACATTTCTGTTGTAGCGAATGGTATACAATAAAAAGAAATCTTTCAATGGGGTTTTTAGAAGCTGCAATACAGCTGCAAACTGAAGTACACAAACATCACCTACTGACAAAAATGTGAACTACACAATTCCTCATATACTAGCCTAAAGTGTTCTACAAGGTAAATGGCAATCGGTGTTGGAGGAATTTTTTAAATCGAACATGCAAAAGCAGAGATATTGAGAAAAACAAATTACGCATTTGCGCCCCTAGCGGCGAAATTGTGCATCATTTTGGGAAGAAAATACGCACACAGAGTTTACTTAGTTAGTAGTATCTAACCGAAAAAGAAGTTTTCCAATCAAGTATTTAGTCCCGAAGATATTGCTGTAAACGAAAAAGTGAACTTACGCCCTCTGGTGGCAGACTTGTGTGTTAAGAAAATTTTGAAGTTATAAGAGAAACATTTTTCAGCAGAAACGCCCTCCAACCAAGAAAGAATTTTTCAAATCGAACACTTAGAAGAATTTCTCAAATCGAATTCTATGGACAAAAATAAGCTATGCATTTATGACCCCTGGTGGATAAAAACATGCATTATATTAAGAAGAAAGTATTCTCGAAAGGTTTTTCGATGTAAGCAATATCGGTCCACGAAAGAATTTTTTTCAATCCAGTTTTCAGGAGCTCAGATTTTGCTGCAAATGCATCAGAAGCAGAAATTAACACTTATGCCCCCTGGTGGCCAACCCATTTTTGACAAAAAAAATTAGAAACTATATGCAAACGATTTCCCATCAAGAGCTGTATCCTCTTCAGAAAGAAGTTTTCAAATCCGAGTTTTAGAAGCTGAGATATCGGGAAAAACGCAATTTACCTTTACGCCCTAGCGGAAAATATGCGTAACTTGAAAAAGTGACTATACCTAAAATAGTCTTTGACGTAGATGGAATCGAAAGGTAAAATAATTTTTTCAATCGGATGTTTAGAAACAAATATATGGAATAAAATGTGCTTTGAATTCGACATCATTTTGCACTTGCGTCCTCTAACGGCGAAAGTGTGCACCGTATAAAAAAAACGAAATAAAAGATCATCATTCGCACATTTCAAGCTTTTCAATGTTAAAAGAATTTTTGAAACCGGACTAATAGTTGCAGAGATATGGTGTACACAGACGAACTGACGGACAAACCGGTGACATAAGCACGATTTTTTTACAAAAGATGTGCTAAAAAACAGTAACTTACCATAGAGATTCGTATCCATGGTTCCCGTACTACATGTTAAATAAACACTAGGTACAGTACACACCTGAAAATTTTTTTGACTAGGCGTAACATTACCAGCGTTGGGTAAAATCCTCATGAACGGTATTTTTTGCAGAAATTTCTGCCTAGTACTTCAAAATTTATGTGCCCCCTCCCCCTCGTGCTTAGCCTGCCCTAATAGCCCAACCAGTTCTGAGCGCCTGGCGTCGCCACAGTGCGGCGTATGGTTTTGTGTGGATATCTCGTAAAGAATTCACATGAAACCTCAAAGCAAAACACGTAAATGTTGATCTTGGGTTCCTAAAATTTATGGAGGCGCACAATCTCACTGTTTATCCATCTAGACGATGTTAAAAGTATTCCACGACCACCGGAACTTACCGGGGTCGTGGTGAGAAATTCGGAATGGGGGAGGGGGAAGGTCCGGCTCTGCAAGTAAAATTGCTCATGCATGTGCACTTACGCGACGTGGCTGTTATAATAAAAGTTTTGATCTGTGAAAGAATTGTATACATTGTATTCATGAATTATCCAGCTGCAAATGGTGTTTTCATTGTTGTTTTTACTTTTATTAAAAATACATATTTAACAAAAGGGGTTAACCACAAATGTAATTACTTTATCTATTGCTATATTATAGCTTCAGAGAATGTATTTTAGAACAAATTCTATAATGCGTGATTTCAGCAATTATGAAAATTGAAATCCAGGAATTAGGAAAATTGGAGAACGGTTAGAGGGTTAGGAATCTCTTGCGTCGGACACCGATGGTGTTGGAATCATATTACAAAACACTTGGCCTCATGGAGGGTCCGGACACGGGGAAACCCCCCCCTCTTTAGTGCGCCCCTGGTAGTGGTAATAACAGTTTCTGAGAATCAACTGCCGCAAAATTTTGTAAAGAAATTTCAATTACAAACACTTTTTCGGTATAAGAATATAAATGAATAAATAGGTGTAAAAATAGCAAAAAGAGTTCGAGATGTCCCAAACGGCGTTTCAGCATGAGAATTTCCGTAAAGAAAATGGCTTCAATATTTGCAAAAACTTCGAACTGCGGCATTCCTAGCGGCAGAGTAAGTACCAGATGCAGTGGACACGATGATCTACATGAAACGAGTTCTGAGTTCATACATATGCCTCTCAAACGAGATTTATATTCTTTCGTCACTTCGTTAACAGCCATTCGTTATTAGTTCATCTTGTGCAGCGCGTTACTTTCAAGTATGAGACGCTCCAATTTTCTTTCAATCATCATTATCTTCGGTAATCCTGACTGACGCATTTCTGGCAGACATTTCGCGATGAAGTAGTTGAATTGGATTGGAGTCAAGGTCACGTACTTTTTAACGCATTTGCTGGGAACAGCCAATCAAGTTATTTCGTCAGTAAGACGACGAAACGTAAGTAACCGAAATATATTACTTCGAGGAAACCATGAAAGAAATGCTCATGTTGAAATCAATTACAAAATAAGGTGAAGTACAACAAGCATCTAGAATGAGGAGTTCATCTCTGTAGCTGTAAAACATAAGGCATGAATGCGAGACATAATCCTAAGTCTCGTTTGAGATTAAGCACAAGAGTGGAAACCAAGAATTTTCGCTCGAAAGGGAGGAAGCTAGTGGCATACCGACCCCCCCCAAGCAAAAAAATCTCTTCGACGCCCTTTTGCGAAAATCTATTAGCTATCAAGTACTGAAATTCTGAACTTCCATATTAATAACTTGGCTTTGTGAGAGTTTTAATAATTCAAATTCTTTGAAACCTACAGGTATTTTTCGCAAAACTAAAATCATTACATTTTATTGCGTAGAACATAATTGTGCATGTTGTAGTTAAAATGATTGCCGTAGTTTTTTACCAATACAAAGTACTGCAAAGCACTTGCGTCAAAATAAATCATATTATGAAAATTCTATTCTTTTAGATAACTAAGGCCACTCTTTGAAATGTCTCACGCATACATAACTCGTAATTGCCGTGTTGCAACGTCTTTTCAGATTTATACAAAATTAAGCAAATAATTAAGTATGATTAAGAATTGTGGCACAGAAACAGCAAACCTTAAATTATTCACTCTTGAATATAAAAAGAACGCTTAACATAAAGCCATAATGTTTTGCACATAGTAAATGTTTTTCTCTTGACACTGTTATAAAATAAATGACGTAGGTCTCTGTTTCTTCGTCCGAGAAGAACATCTTTTTGTTTATTAAATTCTGAAGAATGCGTAGTTATGCGCAAACAACTGTAATGCATAGCATCTTATTCTCATTGGTATAAAAATTTCATTCATTGAACTCTGCTCGCAATGGGTCGGTATACCGGTACTTCTTTTTTCCTAGTATTTCATACCGGCACTTTTTTTATGCATAATTTACATACCGGCACTAATTTTAGTGGCTGGAACTGGAGAATAGAATTTTTTTGTCCCTGTCTTATAAGCGAGCATTCTTAAACATGCATTAATTGCGAAGAAAATATGTAAAGAAATTTTACCATTGGAAACATAAGTCAGAGATTTTAGGTGGAACCACCTTAAGCGACCGGAACTGGTGGGCAAGTGAACCTTACACCATGATAACACCCGTCCACATGTAGCTGCTTGGGTTCAACAGTTTGTTACGAAATACAGTATTGAAATTATGCCACAGCCCGCCTACAGTTCTGACCTCACCCCGTGCCATTTCTGGTTGTTTCCAAGAATGAAGAAGTTCCGGTGGCGCAACATTTAACACAGATGCGACGTTTTTCAAGCTGCACAGGGGTCGCTAAAGCAGCTGCCACAAAATGCCTTCGCCACATGCTTTGAAAATTAGACTGAACGATGGGACCGTTGCATATTATCCGAGGGATGATTCTTTGGGAATAACATATATTTTGGTGTGCCTATATTTTTCATTTTGTGTGATTTTACTCTCAGTTTTTGTGGAACAGACGTTGTATTAAACCATAAACATTAAATTTATTTTTACCCCCTTATTTTTTACTCTACTATGCCCTTGTATCTCAAAAATCACGGAGGGCGCGTACAGTGAAATATTTTTCTTGTGAGAATGCGGTGTAACTTCATCTGAGGTTTTCCTTTTTATTGTTCAGGAGGATGCACTCCAAATGAAAAAAAATATATATTTGGAACTGAAAAAGAAATAGTTTGTTTTCAAAAGCAGCACAAGAATCAAAGAAAAAGGAATTCACACCAGCCTTGCAGAGGCGTAAGTAGGGCGTCCTCTCGTTTCCCCGAATATCGTTTCCCCTAATAATTTGGTTCGTTGAGGACCATTCTCCCTATGTATATATATTCCCGGTTCCCCTAATATTGTTACTGCAATTCCTGTTTCCCCTAATATTGTTACTGCAATTCCTGTTTCCCCTAATATTGTTACTGCAATTCCTGTTTCCCCTAATATTGTTACCGCAATTCCTGTTTCCCCTAATATACATAGTTAGTTACGATTCCAGTTTCCCCTAATAGTTCTGTCAAAGTTACGATTAATTCCACAACGTCACGTTCAGTTCTTATTTATATTGGTATTCCTATTTGAATTTACAAAAGAAGAGCGTCATGCCTTTCTTTATATATACAGATTGCATACATATATTTTGCCTTAACTGATAGGCAGAAGTATAGCTACAATAGCACTTACACACAGTTTGACATTGAACAAGAAACTTAAAAACACTCATGGCATTGAAAATAAGATACATTGTAATAATTTGTTGAATAACTAATTACATAAATCAGCATTTATTAAGCATTGAAAGGCATTCAGCAACAGTGTTTGCTAAGTTACCTCGTATGTGTTAAATTAGAATTAAACTACATTCTTCGTTAATATATTCGTTTGTCAACTTCATTATTTTTTCATTGATTTTCTTGTATTTCAATTTGAGATGTGGCTGCCGGTTTCCAACGTCAAGCAAAGCCATTTGTTTTTTAAAATTGGCATGCTGGGTTTTTAATTCGTTGATGAATTCGTACAAATATCCATTTATGGCATACACAAATTGACCTTTTTTTGACTGAATAATTTCAACAGTGAAATCCATTATTTTTTTTACTACTAACCAAGAAAACTTAAATTCTAATAAACCAACGCTAAAACGTATGAAATCCTTGCCTGGAATGGTATTGTACGGCGTTTCTTGTTTGAAACTGTCAGAAGTTGTAGTACGATGTTGTCTACAAATGACCTTTTCTCACTCCACCCTCAAAGAAAGGATTGATGGAAAGCGAGTAAGCCGGCAGAGGGAAGGCAAAAGAACCTTAGGGCAAGATAATGCATTAGGGGAAACGGAGGGGAACCGAGACAAGAGAGGGCGAAAAAATCTCTGCTTACAATGTGATCAAAACTAGAATTGACCAATTTCTGGTACAGCTATTTTCTCGCCATACTTTGTCATTTGCCCATTCACAGAATTTGCCTATATATTTCGCCAGTTAAGTTAGCCTTGGTAACTTAAAACAGTGATTCAGTCCTGAAAAAAGAAGTGACCTGGCGCTCCGAAGACCCGCCCAGGTATTATCGAATCCATCAGCTATGCGAGGTAGGGGAGAGCAATAAATCTTTCAAATCATATATGTATATACCTGTATGTATAGTACATACTGTCTGGTACCCACTTTACTGGCTATTCCTGAGGTGGTTTAGGTAAACAAAAGATACGCCGCTCCGGTGGTGCAATGGTTTAAGCGCTGGCTTATGACCATTCGTCCGAGATGGCTCTTTCCCTTCCCTGGAACCAGTGGCCCTAAATTAGGGACGGGTGACTGCTTGTAGCCAATTGAGTTACTCACGGTGGTCGTTAAATCCCCAAATATAAAAATAAATAAAAGATCTACGGATTTATGCATAGCCACCATGGAAAAAAAATAAAGAGAGAAAAGAAGAAGAAGAAAGAGAAATAAGCTCGGTTAAGAATATTTGTGTTTAAAAAATGTCGATTTCGATGGGCAACGATTGAATAAATAAATTTAAAAAAGTCCGATTCAGTTAGGTAAAAGGAAGCCTGGCGCCGCCAGGCCTTGAAAAAAAAGGGGGGGGGGCAGGCCTCGACTGCACCCCTGGCTTAAAATTCTAATTTCTCCTTCAAAATGTTCAAGAGATGTTAGTTACTCACATTCAGAAATCAAGGTACGGCTGTATAGTCAGTCCAACTGCATAATAAGAACCACGGCCTTCATCAACTACAGTGGAGCCTGCGGTTTTTCTTTAGCTGGTACGTTGCAGGATATTTTCGTTCATGTTATTGAAGATTCTATGGGGGCTATTTGATAATTAATGTGACTTAATGTGGCTTTATACATTGGAATACCGGGAATAAATATTGAAATAATATGATACTTAGTCGGCTGGTTATTATTAACACAGGTATGAATCTACGTGAGTAACAGTGTCATTGCACGGCAAACGCGATTGAAGCTTTGGAATTAGTCACCACGTGTATATGTACTTTCATATGATGACCTTATTATGAGGTAAATTATTATGAAATGTAAATGGTAGAAGCCTTAACTTTTAGAATGGCCAACGCTAAGGGGGTGAACTCGAGAGAAGGTGACAAAAAATAAAATATTTTAGTTTTTTCTCAAAATAATATGGCAATAAATGCTGTATGATATGAAGCCTCTTTGCTCATGTTAGAAGGCGGCATTTCACATTTCACTAATAAAAATTATTTTATAAAATTACAATATAAGTTCTGCACATGAGTAGTATTCCATATCACATTTCTGTTCATTATTTTTACTTACTTTCCAGCACAGAATTTTCTTTGAAAATTTGTTTTGAAAACGCCCCTTCCTCTAATCGCGATGCTGAGTATTTCAGGCTAATATTATATAAATCATTTTTTATAACTCAGTGAGAAAAAATATCAGATTATGCCCTTGTTTTCATCAATATTAACATTTTTGGTGAATTCCTTGTTAACTAAATTTCCTTCTTTCAAGAGGAAAAAAAACTTACCTGGTACACTGAGAATTTTCCCGCGTCCTGGCATTTTTCAGATGAAAAGGAAAATGAACGTAAGACACAGGGGATGCGGAAAAACTACTTTATGACGATTTCCTTCTGACAGATCTACTCTGTTAATGACGTAAACGGCTCAGGCGATTTTTCCTTCTCTTACGCGATCACGTTCTCCCCGGTTAGAAGATACACGCATTTTCTTTCTTTTTATCACTCATTTTATTTTCTTCATGTATCATGCACTAAGCGAATGACAGAAAATGAGCTGAGTTTCCAAAATAGAGAGCTTCCGATTGGGATTTATCGCAAATGCCTCAAGATAAGCTACTGTCTACACTTGACACACACACAAGTTCAAGGCGTGAACGTCTGAGATTATGAACACAAAAATGAATACCGAGAAAGGAAAAAAGAACTACAACAATCTGATACATGATCACTCTTTCATGCTTACTAAGATACAGTATAATGGAATATAACTGATGCTTTAATCAGCTGCGTAGTGAGGTTTTGTCTCCGGCAGGCGTGGACTGGGCCGCTGGGATACCGGGAGAATTTCCGGTGGGCCACCATATTCTGGGCAGGTAGACCTAATGCTAACTCATGGAAAATAAAAAATATTTATATATATACATAGTCCAGTCAAAAAATTATGACCACTCCTGATGTAAGAAGGAACCGTAACCAGCAGCGATATGGTGTGCGTAACAACATATGCATATTATGTAAGGCATTGTGACGTACCGCAGAGGTGAAAACATGTGTCAAGACGACAAATCTGCAGCGAAACATTCTGTTCGCCTTGCTCAGTTGGGAGAGCGACTTACTCCGGAGTGAGGGGACACGGTTTTGATGTCCGTCGTGGACAAACTTCTGTTTTCACAGCGTTTATAAGGACGCGAACTCGCGGATGCATAGGCGTAGCATGACCAAAACGTTTGCGGGGGAGGGGGGGTGGACAAATAAGTGTAAACTAATTTTTTTCTTCGAGGGGAGGTGGGTGGTGATTCTCCGAAATAGTTTCTCTAAAAATGCTCGTGTTCAATTGCCATTAGTGCCATAACTTAGGGTTTTTTACATGCCTAATATATCCAAACTACGAGATGTGCGAGGCTTGCGTTGATTCAATTGATGAGGATGAAAAAAATATGCCTTTCAAAGCACCTCATGAAGTTATCTGATGATGAAGACCATCATCGGATGACTACATGCAGTGACGTACCAGAAAAATTTGCCCCCCTCCCTCCGCAAAAAATATCTTCGAGGCCCTTTTGCGAAAAGCTATTAGTTTTCAATTACTGAAAATTTAAAATTCGATATTATTAACTAGGTTTTATAGGCGTTTTAATAATTCAAATTCTTTGGAACCTACAGGTATTTTTCGTAAATCCAAAATTATTGCACTTCATTGCATGAAGTACAAATATGCACGTTATAATTAAAATGACTGCCGAAGTTTTATGCCAACAGAAAGTACTAAAAAACGTTATCATATCATGCAAAATTAATTCTTTTGGAGAACTAAGACCAGCTTCTTTGAAATGCTTCACGATCACACACACACACACACACACACACACACACACACACCACTTAACAGCCGTGTGAGAGTGTCTAATGACATTTACTGATTCATACGAAAACGCGGAACACAAGTAAACAAATAAATAAGCGACAGTTGAGAATTATGTACTCTTGAATATATAAAAAAATCCATTAAATTATTTACTCTTAAATGTATATAAAAAAAAAACACTTAAAATAATGCCACAATGTCTTTAACATAGTAATTTGTTTTCTGTTGACTCTGTTATAAAAAAAAATGACACAGGTCTCCCCCCCCCCCAAGAACATCTTTCAGTAAATTATATTCTGCAGGATGCGTAGTTATGTGCAAACAACTGTAATACATAACATCTTACTTATTCTCACTGTATAATGGCTGTGAAAAGGGGCCTCCTGTCGTCTGGAACAACTGCTTTTCCGCCATACAGTTTTTATAAACTAAAACCGTGAAAATGATTTTCAAATGTCTTACTTATTTATTGAAAAATACCGAAAATACGGTTTTTCTTAAAAAGTCCGCCGTAAAAATCCCTCACTGTTTCCTTAATTAGCTTCATATACAGTTTTCTGTAAGAAAGTTTGTAAAATAATTTTCTGAGGTTAGAGGCCCACTTAGCAGTGACCCCCCCCCCCGTAGCATGCAGTCAGGCAGTCACAACAATGCTCGCTATTGCGTTGCGTTGTTTCGTTGGCTGTATGTCGCACTTTATAACATTTGAAAGCCGAACGACTAGTAATTACTTTTTCGCCTTCTTTGGGGGCACGTGCCCCCCCCCTCTCGTCTATGAGCGGACAGTGTGCAGTTTCGCGTGAAAACCCATACAGCACATAACGTTTCAGATATGTATCAGTAATGTTACAATCTCTCATTTTCGTTACACTTTCAGAGATATCTTACAATCACAGTGGTGCCGCATTTTACACGGATATGCAATTATACGCGGTCAGCCCCACTGCTAGACTCGTATCACACGGGAAATGGAGCTACGAAAGAATCAATGAATGCGTGCTGGGGGGCCCTGTAGTGTGACTGTGTCAATGATTTTAAAGGTTTTCCGACCATCAACGAGGAAGCAAAACGCATTACTCAGGTGGCCAAGAAGATTGGAGGGTGAAGGCTTCGTCGATATTCTGGAGGAAGAAATGACAGATTTGATTGGACATCAAGAACCCTTGATTAATGAAGAGTTAGAAAAACTTGTGAAAACTTCCTCGGACGAAGATGATGATGACGACGTCGACGAACAAGATGAAACTGCCAGCAGTAATCCGCACAAGTTTGCCGAAATTTTCAAAGATTTAATTTCTAACAATGATCCCTCTGTGGACCGTAGCCTTAAAATAAACCGAAGTATTGCGGACTCTTTAGTGCCGTGTTATGAGATTTTTCAGCAGCTAAAGACGCAGCGGCAACAGTCGCCTATAACGACGTTTTTCCAGAAAAAACTCCTTTTACTGGCTCCCCATTGCCATGCCCAGAGTCTCCAACTACTGTACCTAATGCATCAGCTTCGGACCTCAGCTTTGACGACCCCGCAGTGGTGTTACGTAGTGAAGGCAACGATTAGGCATCATGCTATCTCATACAGTATTTTAACTGTAACAATTATAGAAGTACGTATAAGTTGTTCTTTGTAAAATACACATTATACTGTAATAGATATACATATAGGTAGGTAGTAAACGGGGAATGAATAATAAAAAACTTGAAGAATTGATAACGAAAAACAAAATTTATGCGTATATGCGTACGTGTATTTTCCCCACGAAATACGCGCAAAAATATGAGGGTTCGAAGAAACCACAATAAAATCATTGGGGGTTCAAAAAGTGTCTCGAACCCACGAAGTCAGCGCCTATGATGTACGGTATTATTCGTTTATATACCTATACTGTGTATATACGTACAGGGTGCATAGGAGAGTCCCTTTAGCCTGAAATAACTTGCAAACGGAGAGAGGTACAGTTATGCAAGTGAGAGAACGGTATAGTAAAGCGACTACGCTCAATCGAATGCAACCAATAGCAGCGCCCCTAGTGGCGAAATACGGAAGTTAACCATTGCAAATCGAAAACGAAAAGATATAGAGCAAAATGTCCAAATACAAAGTTGTAGAACATCAATTAATTAGTATAAAACGACATTTGTTTCACACGGATAAGATAAATTGTCGCCTTAATACCCGAAAATGTCCGAAATCGATGCGCGACCTTTTGTGTGAACGTTTCAAGGGAACAGGCATAGATATAAGCAAATACACACAATTTATTGCATAAATGCGTACTTGTGTCAATACAGTTTGATGACGTCAGACAAAACAAAAACAAAAAAGGCAAACTGGCGCACAGTGATAAAAAGTTAATGTCGAGTATGTCCGAAGAGTTCGCCATTGCCCACGATACACATTTGTATTCATGAAAGTAACTCTGCATGCACATTCCTCAGCATGGAAGGGGTCACACTATTGCAAGCATCTGTAACACGACGACATATTCCCGTGCAGCTAGCGCTGCGTTTCGTTGGCATTCGCCGTAAATAAGCACCATCTCGCAATATTGGGAGTGAGTGAAGCTCGCCATTCTCACACAGCGTACGTAGACCTAAACGTCTGATCAGGGTACATCCTGCTACTGGTTTTTATAACGTAGGTACGGTACAACGTCACAATCTGCATTTGCATACGGCTACATTTGCGAAATGTGAATATGCAGATTCGAATCGTCGCGCATCGATGTCGGACATTTTAAGGTATTCAGGAGAGAATTTATCTTATCCGTGTGAAAAAAAATGTCGTTTTGTACTAATTAATTGATGCTCTACAACTTTGTATTTGGAAATTTTGCTCTATCTCGTTTTGTTTTCGATTTGCAATCACTAACTTCCGCATTTGGACACTAGGGGCGCTGCTATTGATTGCATTCGATCGGGCGTAGTCATTTTACTATACCGTTATCTCACTTTCGTAACTGTACCTCCCTCCGTTCGCAAGTTATTTCAGGCTAAAGGGACTTTCCTATGCACCCTGTATATACACTATCTACCAACAAGTAATTGGACACCTGTCATAGCAAAGGAAAACGAAGTTTATTCACCTTCAATAATTGGTGGAGCCTCCACGAGCGGCGATTACAGCTGCGAACCTCCGGGGCATACTCTCAACCAGGCGTTGTACGACGGCTAGCGGTATTTTCTTCCACTCGGCTTGGAGAAGACAGGTCAGTTCCTTCACCGATTTCGGACGGTGGGGGCACCCCTTAAGTCGACGCTCCAACTCGTCCCAGAAGTGCTCGATAGGGTTAAGGTCCGGGCTCTTCGCAGGCCAGTCCATTCGATTACCTCCATTGTCACCATACCAAGCCATGGTGGACCTCGCAACATGACAGGTGGCATTGTCATCCTGAAAGTAACATGGGTCCACCCCGTAAAACTGCCACAACGTAGGAAGCGCATGGTCATCCAAAATGGTGCAGTAGGTCTCGGCGTTGAGTTTACCAGGAATTGCGACCAAGGGTCCCGTGCCATACCAGGAGAAACACACCCATAGCATAATTCCACCGCCGCCGAACTTCACAGTTGGCACAATGCATTCCGACAGGAGGCGTTCTCCAGGTAGACGCCAAACCCAGACCCTGCCATCCGAACGGTAGAGGGTGAACCTTGATTCGTCGCTCCAGAGAACCTGTTTTCACTGTTCAACGGTCCACTGTCAACGTTCTTTGCACTACGTTAGCTGAACAGCGCTATTGGACTTGGTGATCAAAGGCTTGTGGGCGGCAGCACGTCCATGATAACCGAGCAGATGAGCTTCCTTACGGATGGTATTCATCGAAAGAACACTCCCGCACACCTGTTGAAACTCCTCGCGGATGTCGCCCATCGATTTGTTGCGGTTCTTCCGAATTTCTCTGGCCAGCACCCGTCGGTCTCTAACTCCCGGTTTTGCGGGTCTGCCGCGTAGGGGCACATTCCGACAGTCACCTCTCATCTTCTACTTGCCAATCACGTAGGCCACTGTCGATTTTGGGTACTTCAACTCGCTGGATATGTCACGTATGGATCGGCCATTTCTGTGTTGCCCGACGATTACACCTTTCTCGAAATCAGAGAGCTCCGAACTGCGTGGCATCTTGCATGCGACTGGTTGCGTTGTTGTTTCCCACACGATATTTAACAACGGCGGCCGCGACGTGTATCAGGACCGCAGATATTGCCGATTGCAGGGGTGTCCAATTACTTGTTGGTAGATAGTATATATATATACACTGAAGAGCAATTGAATTAGAGATACCTGTCTAGTAACGTGTAGCACCACTATAATGAATATATCGCTTCTGCTACTGAATTATAATGAATTCAGCTTCTTCTAATGCTTGTTGTTTGCTAATTATATCATGAATAAACTTTCCTGCTAGTAGTGTAGTAATAATAATGAACAAGCTTTTAACTGCTAGTAATGTTGTAGTAGTAATTAAGATGAATAAAGTCTTATGCTGGTTGTTAATAATAATCAACTAATGAAATTAACCTAACAGCCAGACAGAGATCTGACAAAACTATGAACTGAGAAAGACGTACTTACTAAGACAATCTTTTATTTGGTAAACTTCTGGCTCTCACATAAACGAAGATCTCTTTACACTCGAAACAAAGCTCTCACGCACATAAACAACCGCTCTCTCTATACAACAACAGCTCTCTGACACATAAACAACAGCTCACTTCGTACAACAACAGCTCTCTCCGTACAACAACAGCTCTCCTCCACATAAACAAACGCTCTCCCTACGTCTCGTTGAACGCGCCTATTTAAACTGGCTACCACCACGTCATGACTTACACTCATTGCCAGATCTCATTCAGCGGGAGAAATAACATCTCGTTCAGTAAGAAGATAATTTACATAGTAAAATAAAATAACCAGAGATAGTAAAAATCAAAAGGAAAGTGAATCTAGAGTATACGTTACACCACCTTTCTCCTGATGACGGCGGCGATTCGTCTCGGCATGGACTCGACAAGACACCGGAAGCGTTGGGAAACCATACGGATCCACGACCCCTGAACAAGCTCCCACAGTTCACGAAGATTTGATGGAGGGGGGTCAGAGCCTCAAACATCTCTCCCGATGGCATCCCAGATGTGCTCGATGAGATTGATGTCAGGTGACCTAGCTGGCCAAGGAAGTGAGGTCACGTCGGTGTAGTGTTCATCCAACCATTCGGATACAATTCGGGAGCGATGGCACGGTGCATTGTCTTGTTGCAGGATGAGGTCCCCAGTGTGATGTTGAAGACGCACAAACGGGAGCAAATGATCGTCCAGGATATCCCAGTAACGTTGACCTGTGAGAGACGATGTCACACGTACCAGGGGTCCCATTTTAGTGCACGTAAACAGTCCCCAGACGAGAATGCCACCCCCACCAGCTTGAAGAGTACCCTGCTAGCAAGAAGGATCCATCGCTTCATGTGGTTTGCGCCGTACTCGTATCTTGCCATCCGCATGTACCAACGTGAATATCGACTCATCAGTCCAGGCAACATTTTTCCACATGTCTAGGGTCCAGTGGCGATGTTCCCGCGCCCATGCTAATCTTTGCACCCTGTGATGTGCGGTCAGCAGCGTTACCTTCGTGGGACGATGTCTTCTGTACCCATAGCGAGGAGATGGTTCTGGATGGTGTGGCTGCTTACACGTTTTGTGCACCAGCGTTAAATTGCCGAGTGATTTCTTGCACTGTGGCCCGTCTATCCGCTGTTACAATGCGAGCTAGCCGACGATGACCCCGCTCATCCACACGCTGTTGTCCACGGCAGTTGGCCTTTGCAGGTATGGTTTTACCGGATTCGATGTACTCATGGTGCACCCGACACACAGTGACTCGTGAAAATCCCAGTGCCTGCAAGACTTCCGAAATGGAGTGACCCATTCGTCGGGCTCCGACAATTTGCCCACTATCAAATGCGCTTAGACCCTTCGTCTTACCCATACTGCGTCAGACTCTTACTGATTCCCGTCGTATCACTCCTTATATTGTCGGATCGCTGCATACGTCATGTCGTTTCCGTTTACAGGGCCGCCCACAGCGCCACATTTGCGTAACGCCAGCTGTCTCTAATTCAATTGCTCTTCAGTGTATAATGTGTGTATAGAAATTTACCCCTCAGGCTGTTTATTGTGCTTCAAAAAAGAATTAGTGTTTGTTCGCGCTCATCAAATTTGACGCGACAAACAATAACTCAAGTACCGTTGTTTAAGAGCATTTAAAACTGCCTCGTTTATAAAAGAAAATTCTTCGGTTTGTCCATGTTCTCACAAAATACAAAACTCCAGCTCTACATTCGGAAACGAGAACCTATTCGAGGTCATAGTGATAAAGGTAGAAATATGTTGTACAGGCAGTTGACCCACCCTATCTTTCGGACAGTCGGGAACCTAGGAGGTTAGAAGAGAGAGGAGATGGCATCAGCCGCCGATGGTAAAGCCAAATCGGATCATCTGGTTTCTTGCGCCCCCCGGGTGGGGTGGGTTCGGTCACGTGACATCACTTGCTGAAGACCTGTGCTGGAGCACAGGTTGATAGAGGCCGTCTCTTATTCTCTGCAGCAGTCCCTGAAGGTCAACCAGGCTCCCACAGCTTTAACAAGGCCGTTATTGGCTGATGCGCACGCAATATGTACTTCCGCTCTACGAAGCATAATTTTATTTGCTTTGTTTTCTAGAAAATACTAAACAGTATTTCTGTAATTTTTTTGCAAATTTTTAGTTATGTATATTTCAGTCTCATTTTTTCCTGACGGTACATGATGCACAAGTACCTCTACAACCTCTTCAAAGTCGACGATTTCCCCATAGAGAAGTACAGAAGCAGCCCAAGATGGGCATACTACGCATACGCAGCTGATACGAAGTGGTGCCCACAGAAAACACAGAGCGTGCGGCTGGTGCAATGTCCTCTCCCTTTTAATCTCTTATTTTAACTCACAAATCATTTGAAGAAAAAATTTGTTGGCATTTTTAAAATTGGTAAAAACACCTAAAATTTAATTTCACATGTGTTTGTTACTTTTATAAACTGAGCTGGAAATTCACACAGTATCTGTGTATTGCATATAATAATGTCGCTCCCTCAAAAGCAAAATAAATGAAATAAATAATTATCTAGAAAAAAATAGTTTTCTGTAATTAACTATGATTTGTTTCATTTTAGCATTTCAGGCGTCATGTTGTGGCAGATAATCTGACAGAATGAAATTTTAATTAGACTTAATCCTTTGAAAAATGCATGGGTAATTCAATTAAAAATTTCTGGAACCCCGAATAATTTTTCAAGTCGGCGCTTATGCCGTACATACTGTATATAACGAAAAAAAAAATGTGTAGTGATTTGTTGTGTGTAGTTTTATTATTGGTTTTGAATACACGCATTTTCGGCTTTATGCGGTCTCGTCGGAACGAAACCCCCGCGTAAAATGCGGCACTACTGTACGTTAAACAACATGTATTTTGGAACATAACTCTTTGTACATTACGGTTACGTTAAAAATAGAATTCAAAGATACTTCTGTTTTATAGTTTCCATTATATATAATCGCGCATGCGCAGTTATGCCATTTCACCGAAGCACTCTCGTAGTCGTATTTTCACGTGCTACTGGGATATTCTTTGGTGATACTGTCGTTCTCGTGTTAGCTAGTTAGTTGATTTAATATTTCATCCTTTTTTTTTTTTTTTTTGTGATTCAAGATCATCTGAAAGTAAGTAATTGTTTTGATTATTACAATGTTTTAATTCTAAAAAGCATTTTATAAAATCTAAGTAGATAGTTGTTGTATTAGTATATACTATACCAGCATGTTTTTTTTTACTTGAAGCTGAGAAATTTCATATTGGTAGGTATTTAGAGAAATGACGAATTTGATTTTCTTTCTTTTTTTTTTTTTTTTTGCTTAAATAAAGTCTATGCCACGTGTATAATAGAAATTCAACACCCTCCTTTGGGACCGATTTTTATTTCTGTTGTTATCAATATATGAACGCCGCCACTGTTCCCAATGGACAGCGGACTGCGTTGAACCTGTGAAAACGTAAACTCGTAATACGACTGCTGTTGCTTTTAAAACGGCTGTCGAGTGTAATATTTTTTATTGTGATTTTACAAAGTTTATTAAAACTATAATGTTCGACGTAGTAAATACGTAACAGTAATACGTAACAGTATGTCACAAATATCTTTCAAATACGTAACAGTAATGTAAGGAAGTTACAAATATCTTTCAAACACGTAACAACAATATGAAGTTGGCATGTTGAAGTTACAAAGACTGTAACGTATCGGTTATGTTTCAAAGTTATGTAAAGTTTGAGGACATTTTGACGTAACCGTAAAGTTTCTGAAACATTACTGTTACATTGCGCAACGTATCTGAAAAGTCACAATGTTTCAGTGCTACGTACTTGTAACATACACGAAATATTCTGTGCTGTGTGGGAACGGGAAAAGGACGTGACCGAATAGAGTTTGAAAAAGGAATTATTGTTTGCTACAGACTGACGGGTAACGGACGATATTGTGGGCTGTTCACGTGGTGAGGTTGTTAAAGCATTCCAGGAATGGGAGGAAACCGGCAAGATCTGCAGTAATCGGGGAAATAGTGGACGCCCATGGAGCATTGACGGCTACCTTGACTAGTACGATCCAACAGACGGGCCACAATGGGAAAAATGGCCAGAGCATTTAATGCAGGCACATCGAGGATCGTATCGCAGACCACAGTCCAACGAACTCTGCTCCAAGGTGCACATGCTAACGGCCAGAAATCGACGATTACAGTATAACGAAGTAAATATCTCCGTCATTTTTATTCACGCCGGGGCTCGAACCCGGGTCCCCTCATTCCGGAATAAGTCACTCTACCAATTGAGCTACGCGGACGTTCGTTCTGACTGCTATCTGCCTTTATGTCAAGTGCGTCCTGCTGGGCATGGCCCACGGGTCAGCCGTGATCATGAGTGGTTGCAGGCAGCCATCCGCTGTAGAACGTTCACCTGAGAACTCCCAGTCAATCTGGTGTGTGGAATGCAACGTCGCACACATTTATTTTTTGAAGCGCTGGAGAAGGGATTATCTTATTTTTCCTCTCTCGCGGTGTGGAAAGAACGTCATACGATTGCGAGATCTTGAACGGCCGGGTCATCCAGAAAGTTCGGGCGCCAATGTAGCGTAAAAGTCTTTTCTACTTCTACGCTGTTTTAACACATCAACATACTAAGAAATAGTTCCTAAATGAAAGAAACCTTAACTGCCAGACGAAACATGTAAATAACCGAAGTCAACTTTCGGAATTCATAGCTTTATTCAGGCTGTAGTAGCACTTCCATAACTGAACGATAACATCACAATGTACTCCACACACCACACATTATCACAACACTCCTATTAATCATAATCAGTTTACAATCCAACACTCGTAATAATCGCTCTCTTACAACGCTCTCGAGTAACCCTCACGACGGTACAACGCTCTCTCTCACAACGCTTTCAAGCAACGCTTTTTCTTACAACGCTCTCGACGGTACAACGCTCTCACTTACAACGTTCTCAAGCAATAGATCAGTCGTCGTTTTTATCTCTTGCTCTTATCAAGATCAGGCATACGTCTCGTGCATTCAACCTCAATTGTGTTGCCAAACGTATTCGTTTGAGAGAAAAGATATTTCGTTAAGCGTGAAGAATACTGAGAATAAACTCAAGATTTACATAAGGAACGAAACTAAAAAAGGAAAGTTAATCTAGAATATACGTCACAACAGCGTTAATTTGCCTCCGAGAGGTGACATCGGGCCATCGAATAGTAGCAGAAAATTGCCTAGAGTAGGGGTGGCCAAACGCTCAATCGCGAGCTCTCGTACTGTCGATCGTTTGTTTGTTTGTACGGTCGACTCTTTTGGCGAATGTAATATCGAGAAAGTTTCATCAAACATTTCCTCTATTCTCCTCTTCGATTCTTCAGATTTAAAATCAGAAATTGTGAAACTTCAATCCGACATAGTACTGAAGGCAAAAGCGTCAGATAACATATTTTGGACTGTATTAACAGAAGAGAAATATCCCTGGTTGAGATCTGTTGCTTTGCAGCTGACTACTTTCTTTGGATCCACATATCTCTGCGAAGCAGCTTTTTCAGAAATGAAAATAATGAAGTCGAAACACAGGAGCTGCCTGACATGATGCTCATTTAAAAGCCTGTCTCCGACTGTGTCTCACTGAATATGTGCCTCATTATTCTAAACTTTGTGAGGACATGCAGTGTCATGCATCAGCATCTAAAAATTAAATACTGCATAAATAAAGAATCTGTAAATAAAATGACATAATTTGTTTGAAAAATAGTGTTTCAGAAATAAAAAATGATTTAAATATTGTTGGTTTTTTTTTACGCTTTCTAACAGTAGGTTGAAGAAGTGTATATCCTCCAGCTTTGTCTGTCTGTCTGTCCGATAACTCGCGTAAAAATTGTTCGATTTCGATGAAATTTTAGTATGGGGTAGGGGATAACCTAAGAAGGAACTCTATTAAAAATGGACGAAATGCGGTCAAAGGTCAGGACATAGGAGGGGGATCCATTCCATCGCCTTTAGCATCATAACTTACGTAAAAATGCTTCGATTGCTACAAAACTCCATCGTGTTGTTCCGGACATGTACTGAACCGGTTGTGTTTAATATAATCGAAATGGGGTCAAAGGTCAGGGCACAGGAGCGAGATTTATTCCACACCCATTATCCTCATAACTTGACTAAAAATGCTTTTATTGCGACAAAACTTTAGTATGTTGTTCCGGAAGTATACTGAACCGGTTCTATTGAATATCATAGGGCAGGGCACCGGAGCGAGATTTATTCCACAGCCATTATCCTCATAACTTTACTAAAAATGCTTTTATTGCGACAAAACTTTAGTATGTTGTTCCGGAAGTATACTGAACCGGTTCTGTTGAATATCATAAGGCAGGGCACCGGAGTGAGATTTATTCCACAGCCATTATCCTCATAACTTTACTAAAAATGCTTCTATTGCGACAAAACTTTAGTATTACAATATTACAATAATTGAACTTACACCTTAGTATTATACAACTTGAAGTAATAAAATGCTTCAAGTTTTATAAAACCTTTAGTATGTTGTTCCAGAGGTATACTGCACCAATTCTGTTCAATATCATCGAAATGGATTCAAAGTTCGGGGAACAGGAGCGATATTTATTCCACAGCCATTGTCCTCATAACCTGAGTAATAACTTGAGTAATGACATCTGGTATGTTGGAAAGAGTATCATAATCAATGCATTGCACGATTTTACTAACTTGCCTGTATTTGTTTCCAAACTTACAAAGCCACACGCAGTAACAAAATACTCGTGATATAGACTTATTCCTGTTTAAATATGCCTATATCACTGCGATAAATCATGGTAGATCAGAATAGGGGATGTTAGCTTAAGGTAGATCTTGGTTCGCCAAAGTTTGGCCACTCTTGGCCTAGACGACCTACGTTTTCTGCTTCATCGTGTGGATGATCGATGGAGAGTATATATACAGCGAAGCACTGCTGACAGAAACCATTCCGATACAATCAGTGATGTATTCGGGCAGCTTCTCGGGGGTGCTTAGCCCCCTCCCCCGCGTAGATTTTTAGGCGATCTTCTCTTATATTTAGTTTAATATTTTTCATTTATAGCTTATAGCTGAATATTTGGAGAAATTAATTAAAAAAACTTAAAATGAGGCAAAATATTATAATAACAAAAAAAGCACCCACATGGACTTCAATCTGAAATTTCTATCATCCTTCAATAAAACATTAAATAGTCTTCGCTGAAGGGGTGAATTTTCAAGCACTGACAATTCGTACTGCTTCCGCAATAAAAACCTAATTCCACAGAGTAGCGATGTTTGCAAAGCAGTACATCATCATATTTTGGAAGCTGGCATTCATTTTTATTTGAGTCTTTTGGATGCCGACTTTCCCTGTATACGGTTAAGCCTTAGTGTAGCTAACGTGACTTTAGTGCTTCCAATACAACACAATATATTCTAATTAATTTTTAACAATAGCAAATTATTATAAATTGTTCCCATAAAAAAAAATTCCTGGCGGTGGGTGGTTTACACTTTGTAGCAAAAAAAAAAAAAAAAAAAAAAAAAAATCGAGGCATCCCAAACTGGCATGCGAACTGTTAGTTAGTTGTTTTTTCTTTTTTTTTTCTTTACTACTATATGTGCTAATCTAAATAATCTAAAGGGGCTGAAACCAAACGGCAGGGGAATGGTTTACAACATACGTTTTCAGGTAACACTGTAATGATCCCTTTATCATAAGAAATAGGCTTGTAGTAAGGAGAAGACATTTTTACCATTCCTAATGTTTTAGGGGCGGGGGAGGGAGATTTTCTCCTGCACAGCGTTATCTTACTAGCACCCTCAATATTTTACACCAGTCCCATGCCCATGGTGAAATCAGTGGTGCATTACTGAATCAAAGCAAAGGTATAACATTTTTACATATTTAGTCACTTGTATGGGTAGATTACTTGGAATTTGCATTGCGATAAACGAACATTAGAAATTTTTTATACTCTATTTCAAAGTTTTATTTACACTGAAGAGCAATTTAATTAGAGACAGCTGGCGTTATGCAAATGTGGCGCTGTGGGCGGCCGTGTAAACGGAAACGACATGACGTATGTAGCGATCCGACAACATAAGGAGTGATGCGACGGGAATCAGTAAGAGTCGGACGCAGTATCGGTAATACGCGCATTTGATTCAGGGCAATTTGTCGGGGCCCGACGAATGGGCACTCCATCTCGAAAGTCGTGCAGGCACTGGGATTTTCACGAGCCACTGTGTCACGGGTGCACCGTCAGTACATCGAATCCGGTAAAACCATCCCTGCAAGGGCCAACTGCCGTGAACAACAGCGTGTGGATGAGCGGGGTCATCGTCGGCTAGCTCGCATTGTAACAGCGTATAGACGGGCCACAGTGCAAGAAATCACTCGGCAATTTAACGCTGGTTCACAAAAATGTGTAAGCAGCCACACCATCCAGAACCATCTCCTCGCTATGGGGTACAGAAGACATCGTCCCACGAGGGTAACGCTGCTGACCGCACATCACAGGGTGCAAAGATTAGCATGGGCGCGGGAACATCGCCAATGGACCCTAGGCATGTGGGAAAATGTTGCCTGGACTGATGAGTCGATATCTTCATCCGTTGGTACATGCGGATGGCAAGATACGAGTACGGCGCAAACTGCATGAAGCTATGGATCCTTCTTGCCAGCAGGATACTCTTCAAGCTGGTGGGAATGGCATTCTCGTCTGGTAACTGGTTACGTGGACTAAAATGGGACCTCTTGTATGTGTGACATCGTCTCTCACAGGTCAACGTTACCGGGATATTCTGGGCGGCCATTTGCTCCCGTTTGTGCGTCTTCAACATCCCACTGGGGACCTCATCCTGCAACCAGACAATGCACCGTGCCATCGCTCCCGAATTGTATCCGAATGGTTGGAAGAACACTCCACCGACGTGACCTCGCTTCCTTGGCCAGCTAAGTCCCTGACCTCAATCCCATCGAGCACATCTGGGATGCCATCGAGAGAGAGATGTTCGAGGCTCTGAACCCCCCCCCTCCTTCAAATCTTCGTAAACTGTGGGAGCTTGTTCAGGGGTCGTGGATCCGTATGGCTTCCCAACGCTTCCGGTGTTTTGTCGAGTCCATGCCGAGACGAATAGCCGCCGTCATCAGGGAGAAAGGTGGTGCTACACGTTACTAGACAGGTATCTCTAATTCAATTGCTCTTCAGTGTATATTAATGAATATATTAATAACAAAATTGTGATTATATGTATATAATCAGTCAACAAGTTTCAGCCCCCTCATAATTTGTAATTGCCCTCCCGGAAAAAATTCTAAATGCAACACTGGATACAATACTCGAGAAAGAAGAAACAGGAAGGAGGTTGTAGTGTGCTGGTGTGGAGCATGTTTTCTTTGGAATCATTTGTAGTAATCATCCCCCTCGAGCACGATGAACGCTTCAGGCTACCTATCCAATGTGTGGCTGATCAGGTGGACACATTCACGATGGCTGTCTACCCCGATGGCATGGGTTACTTCCAGCAAGAATGTCGCTTGCCATGTTGCTATGTGTGTCCGAAACTTGTTTGAGGAGCATTCTAGTGACTTTAGCTTACTGTCCTGACCACCGTACTTCCCGGACGTCAATCCCATTGAACATCTGTGGGACTATCTTGACCAACAGGTTCAATGTACGGTTCCACTACCGATGACTCTTGATGATCTGCGAGAAGCTTTGGTGTCTGCATAGTATAGCATCCCTACAGAAATGTTCAGAGATCTCACTGAATCAATGACATGCTGCATATCTGCGGCAGAGCCATAGGTACCGGGAGGTCAGGGGAGAACGGTTGCCCTCTTAGAGTGGTCATTCTAAGAGCGTAAATTCATGCTCTAGGGTGATGTAAAAAATAGGAATTGTAACTAATAAAGTTACAGCCTTCGGTATTTTCTTTTAAAATACTTTAGTTGGTCTTATATAGTACTAGCAGGGGTACCCGGTAATTCCCGGGTAAATATTCGTGGAATCAAGTTCAGCGGGTGAAATTTTATGAATGAAAAATATGTTCCTGTAATTTTCATGTAAATTTATTTTAATTCGTTTAGGTTATTGCTTTTTGGTAAACGATATTTTTGGTTTTTCCATTGAGAGCAAAAATGTTGAGATTCTTAGGATTGCCAACCCTTGAGCATGCGACATAGAGTTGTCCGTGTGAAAGGTAGGGTTCCTCCAAATTAATGCCAGCCACTGCCAATGACTGGCCTTGCGCTTTGTTGATGGACATGGCAAAGGCCAGACGAATCGGGAATTGCAGACACTTGAAGTCAAACTGCATATCTGTGGTAATCAGTGGAATCCTAGGAATGAAGGCATCTTCCCCTTTTGCACAGTCAGTCAAAATACAGTAGTTACTTCGATGATGTGCGTGAACAAATTCTTGATACAAAGCCTGATTCCACTGCAAAGTCTTGAATTTGGTGGTTCTAAATTGAAAACTATAGAAATTTTCTCGAAAATTTTGTATAAGGGCACCTCGACATCCCCGGGCACCGACCCCTTACAAAAAAAAGGGGTGCGGTCTAAGTTAGAGTACCATGAGATAATATACCAAATTTGGTTGTTCTAAATTGAAAACTGTAGAATGTTTTACGAAAATTTTGTATGGAGACCCTCTGACCCCCGGGCTCTGACCCCTTCCCAAAACCGTCTAAGTCAGGGTACCATGAGATGGTATACCAAATTTGGTGGTTCTGAATTGAAAACTGTAGAAATTTTAACTAAAATAACGAAAATTTTGTATGCATCCCCCCCCCCCCCCCACACACACACACATGAGCTCCGATCCCTTCCAAAACCCTTCTACGGTCTAAGTTAGAGTACCATGAGATGGTATATACAATTTGGTGGTTCGAAGCTGAAAACTGTAGATTCGTGTAGCGGACGCACAAACAAACATACAAGCTTTCACTTTTATATATATAGATTCCATGCAGCTAACCAGGGTACAGAGTAACAGACACTATGAGGTGAGAACATCTTATATCCATGAAGAGAATTTTCCGAAACAGTGAATGGAGGCATAGAAAAACAATATGCTGATATGCTTAACCTCCATGACCTTTCCGAACATGCCTTGGGATGAAGAGCTAATCAATCATTTGTGCCCTATCTCAGAAAGTTTTTTAAGTGTTTAACCTTGAACAGAATTTTTCTAAGCCTTAACCCTAAAGCTTCTTCCTATTAGCCCAGTAAATAAAGTTCTTGACCTGGAACAAATGAGCTAAAAGCTGAAGTTTTGCAGGCTGGCAGAACTTACTAGGCTCAGCATTTTCACAAAAGTCCCCACCCCTCCTCCACTTGCTTCCGCCCTAGACCCCCATAGAGGGGGGGGGGGAATTAGGTCTAATACTAATCCACTCACAACCCCCGAAATAATTAACGTACAGCGATATTTTTTTTTAATTTATTCTTCTTGGTATGATCTATAAATTTAGTTCTATTCATTTTACTATATATCCTATAGTTTTGCTGCAATTTACAAAACCCCGCAAAATAGCTCCTTTTTTTCTCGACATTTTACCAATTAATTGCAATTATCGCTTCACAGAGTCAAAATTTCCGAAAAAGGCTCCGAATAAAAGTTGTAAGAACTTTTATAACCTTTACAACGATATATTATTTGTCTTAATACACTTTATAGTTTGGCTTCTATTGTACCGAGACTGCGAATGCATTGTAGCCATAAAATGACACTCAACCCCCCCCTCCCTGGAGGGGTGGGACTAATCATTATTATGCGCAAACGAATTGCTGTATTAAAATATGACAGTGTCATTTTTTTCCTTTGCACATTTGTTATAAAGTATGAATTGAGTTCTATGGACTGCTGCTGTTTCTACAATTTCAAAATAATTCCAAAACAAACAAAAAAACACATTTTCATTTTCAAATTTTCTAAATGAACTGAGATTAAAATTGTACAAAACTGCAATTAAAAAGGAAAAGGCTGCAAACAAAAGCGGTGATGATTAACTTTATAACTTTCAAAATGATATATATTTTGTCTTACATTGGCTTCTGTGGTTCTTCTGAATACCGCGCAGTTGTGGCAGAATTGTCATAAGTCAAAATCAATGACGTCACTCATATCAGGTTTGTTTGTGCATGACAGTCCACTGCAACGTCCTCATATAGAACAGCATGAGAATCCGACTTTTTGACAACTGCAGGAAATCCCATATTCTTTCTTACAGTTGCATGAAATTAAACATAAAAGTTCATCTGGTGCCCCTGGTTAAGTAGTCGTAATTGGCTTTTGGCTTCCTCCCTCTAACCTCCGACCTCAGTTGGTGGGGTCAAGTTTGTTCCCTGATCACATTTGAACTTGAAGGTACACCCGCAATAAATGCTGTCGAGCTGCTGCTACTGTAGGTGGAAATTTTCCCAAGCCAAAGTTTGATCTCAGTGATAGTTTCCAATTGATTTTTTTGTAATAAAAGTATCTGGCATCATCTAAATTACCGTGTTTACTCAAGCCATATAATCCAAGAGGAAGCTTTCTCCATTTTGAAAGATTTCTTCTTTTGAGGCATTACTGCGGTTGAAAACCATTTCTTGTGACTGAGCCTTCTGAGATATTTTTATTAAGTTAACTGCCTTTTGTTTCCTCAAGTCGGTAAAGGGCGGACGTTGAATCATACCCTGTAATGGCATGCGTGAATAACAGGCATTTGCGTACATGGTTGTAAATAGATATCAGTTTTTCAATGCTGTAAAATACTGGAGATATTGCAGCAGTGCCCGGTTTACGAAAGAACAATTATTTTGTTTCTTCTGGCGCTAGCGCAATTAATAGAACAATTTCGACAATTAGTTTCGACATTTCTATAAAGGTTCGAACTATATCTACAACAGCACCATTATTAGCCTTGAGAACCGTGATATTAATGGCCGAGAGGAATTTCTCTTTTAATGCTGCAATAATTCTTTTCTTATTGTGGGGATTGGACAGAAAATCAGTCTGCGCTGTGGTGCACTCCATGTTATTGGTAAATATAATGTTCGCTGACGTCCTTTTAGCAGATCTTCCTGTTTGTTCTTCCTGCTTTGTTGTTGGCGTTTCAGGGTATCCATCAAAAACAACGTAGCAATTTGTACCATAATGCAAAAGTACATGATATATATATATAATTTTGCATTTGATCAAATGTTGTGCGTTTAGGCCAAATTACTGAATGAAGGAGATAACCACCATCTACACGGTCGAGTCACATTATTGTGAACACCAGCTAATATCCAGAGTAACTGCCGTGTGCAGCGCGGAGAGCAGCTAGATGGGCTGGGAGTGACTCAATAAGGTGCTGGAAGGTGTTTACAGGTATGTGGAGCAATGCTGACTGCAGTGAATCTGACAGCTGCTGTAGGGTGCTTGTAGGTGGATCCATAAATCGAACACGATCGAGGTGGTCCAATAGATGCTGAACTGGGTTTAAATCTGGGGAATTAGGGGGCCAGGGAAGTGCTTTGAAGTCTTCATCGTGCTCTTTCAACCACTCTCGTATATTTCTAGCTGTGTGACACGTCGCATTGTCGTTCTGGAAGATCCCATCCGCCCCATGGAAGGCGATCAGCATGTATTGGCGTACGTGGTCTGCAAGGATGGATTCGTAACAAATTCGGTCCATAGTTCCTTCCACAGGTATGAGTGGACCCAGAGAATGCCACGAAAGCATATCCCATACCATAACGCTGCCCCCATCAGCTTGTATTCTTCCAGCAATGGTTAAAGAGCGTTTGTTCTCCGATATTTCTCGTTTTATACGCCAACGCCCATCCGTTCGATGAAGCAGAAAACGTGACTCATCGGAGAAGGCAATCCTTTGCCAATCAGCGGAGGTCCAATTCCAATACTGCCGTGTGTTTCTGCCGATGCACCTTCGTTGGCATTGGTGCAGTAACAATCCGTCTGCACTGGAGCCCCATACACAGCAGGGTTTGCTGAACTATCATTTTAGGCACACTTTCAGTAGCCCCCCTGGTTCATTCGGCCAGTGAGTTGCTCCACTGTAGCGTGTCGATCGGCCCGCACGCACCCTCGAAGTCGACGTTCACCTCTCACATCAATGGCGCTACGCAGTTTCCACGTCGCTTATTCGCAATGGTGCCATTTCTCCAATCACGATACACTTTAACCACAGCAGCACGCGAACAGTTCACAATCAGCGCTGTTACAGAAATACTGCCACCCTTGGCCCGAAAGCCGATAATCATCCCTTTTTTTCAAATCTGATATATCGCTCCTTTTATCCATGACAGCAACGAGTGATATGTTTTCAGAATGCCCACAGCACTCCTTATATACCCTGCAAGCCAGTTCACGACACGTGCCTTCTTTCCTTGGCTACGTGCTGTTGATGTCAAAAGTAGGAGGTGGTCACAATAATGTGACTCGACTGTGTATTATAACAGCTGCACCTGTAGCTAACCACCTTGACCTGTAGGTACTGCATATTTTCTTGTTGAACAATATCACCAAAGAAAGATTTAGTTATGGAGGATTTCGTACCTTTTCGCAGTGACACTTCGTCAAATAAAGCTGGCGGACGAGATACTAGTTCATATCTGTAATATGATTTCAATTTCAAAGGACTGTCACAAATAACTCTGTTGAACAATTGTTATGTACGTATTGATTCCAGCCTGGTCGAGCCTTTGAAACAGCCGCAAAGCCACTTAGCCACAGACAATTTAACAGAAACAAAGTCCTTAAAGATGCTTGCGTACTATCTGTCATCGTTATGTTACTCAGATCTTGAACTGTTATATTCTGTAAGCTGAATAGCCTTTTCTTAGGATAAGCGCGATGCCGTATGCTTACCTGAGATTTAGAAATGTTTTCAGATTGTAGTCGTGAAACATCTACCTTCGTGTCAACCAGAGGCGTAGCCAAAAGGGCGGGGGTTGACCCCGGAGAGATTGAGAACGAATTTAAAGAGATATATATGTGTATACGAGGCTTTTACCAATGAACTAAGCCCATGGACCTCCCCCTCCCTTAAGAAATTTCTGGCTACGCCACTGGTGTCAACACAGGTGGCTGGTGTAATGCATTGAATTCCTTCAATTGCATAAAAAGTCTTTAATCCATCTAAAGTGCGTACGTTCACTTCTGCATTACCAACACGTACTGAATAAAGGCTTCATTACTCACAGAAGGTGATCCTGCCCTAATTAGATAATTTTGATATTGCTCTGCTTCGTAGTATGAACAACACACACCCATCGAGGATAAAATTTCAACTAAATGTTTGGAACCATATCTACGACTTATATACAGCGCAATGCTGATTTGAGCAGCTGACAAAAATGATCTTGATCTTACAGCAGATATTATGCATGGTTTATTACAGTTCGTTTGTGAATAATTTCTGATGTGCTGCCATCACCCGTCTTCTTCTTTTTTTTTTTTTTAACCATGTCTGTAAATATTTTGCAGCGTTTCCAGAGCAACATTTAATCCACCTTCCTTGATATCGTTTAGGTGGATAATGTCAGGAGACAAATTGGAACCAAAGGCACAGAGAGGTGTATATTCACAGGATATTAAAGGGAGAGGAAAGCTTATAGAATTTATGATGTGAAATTACAAAGAGTATATGAAACCTCCAACGTTATATTCGATGAAGAAGAGAAATAATACAATGTAAAAGAAAAGCAAAAGAATGAAAAACCACATAGCATAGCCCTAGAATATATAATTGATCAAAAAGAATCATACAAAAATAATGTTCATTTTCCTGAGGATGGAAATGTCATTGAGGAAAGACCAAGTAATGAAGAATCTAGGGAAGAATCATCTGATAACATAGGACGACCAACAAGAATAGAAGAATGCCAATAAAATATGCTGATTATGAAGTATATTTAACAGAAGAAGAAACACCGACAATATATGAAATGGTTATAACATCAGAAGATAAAAAATTATGGAGAAAGGGATGAAGAAGTGCAATCTATTGATATGAACGATGTATGGGAGCTAGTTGTAAAACCAAATGATAAGAAAATTATAAAAAGTCGTTGGGTTTTCAAAATCAAAGAAACAGAAGGCGATAAAAAAAAACACAAAGCTAGACTAGTAGCAGTTGGATGTGGACAGAAACAAGGAATCGATTTTGAAAAAAATGTTAGTCCAGTAATCAAATGGGACACATTGAGAACATTGCTAACAATAGCGATCAACAGAAATTCGATTATTAAATTTTATGATGTCTAAATAGCCTATCTTAATAGTCATCTAAACGAAGAAATTGTTATGGAACAACCCCCAGGATATGAAAAAGGAAAAGACATGGTGTATCTAGTCAAACGAAGCATCTATGGGTTACCGCAATCTGGCAGATGTTGGTATAACAGATTTAGCAATATTCTAGAAAAGGCTGAATTAAAGAATTTAAAATCAGACCCAGTGCCGGATTTCAGAGTTTTGAGGCACTAGGCCAGATTTTCTATCCCCCCCCCTCATATTTGAATTTGCTCCTATAAGATTTTCTAATAAACTTATCTTTAAGTTAAGAATGCAATAATTGGTAGTATAATTTTATTGTTAAATAAGTATTATTTAAATAGAAATTATTTGGATTTAACTTGTTATTAAATTAAAGGTTACAAAAAAATATTTGTAAACATAGACAAAGAGGTTCCCGCTTATCCAGGAACAACACTTTGCATTTTGAAACCTTAGACCTACATTTGAAACCTGCACACGATGCATTCTTATAACACGAAAGTAAACAATAGTATTTCTCTAAAATTACATTACAACAACAAAAATTAATAAAGTATGTAAAAATTAATTGTAAGGTGTTTTGGGAAATGATATGCCGCCCCGGTGGCGCAGTGGTCTAAGGCGCTGGCCTCTGATCATTCGTCCGTAAGGGGTCCGGGTTCGAATCCCGGTCAGGCATGGATGTTGTGTTTGTCTTACGGCACTGGCTCTCTCCCTTCCCTGGAACCAGTGACCCTAAATTAGGGACGGGCGACTGCTTATAGCCCATTGAGTTGCTCACGGTTTTCGTTAAACCTCCAATAAAAAAAATAATAATAATAATAAATGATATAACGGGTTGTTGCTCATTTGCTCTCCACTCCTCTCCTGCACTCTGTCAGACGTCGCATGCGCCCTCTATCGCACTCGTACAACACGGGTGTGGTGTACTAGAATTTCACGCTATACGTCTCATGTTAAAAGATGTCACGGTTTTTAGAACACCATTTGGTGGCGCTGTTCTACAATTGCCCCTTACTTTTCTTGTTGTCTGCATGAGGATGTAGCAGACACGTGACTCTCAGCATGGCAACAAGCCTAGTAACGTAACTGAAGGACAACCAGCCTTGTTGAAATGATGGCTTCTTACTTTGAAACTTTAACTTCCGAGTACAAAATGCGGTATTTGGAAAAAATTAAAGAGATTGAAGAAAGAGATATTTATGTGCTGAATGCAAGTATCTCCGAAGGTGATGCGAAAAGTTTTCCGAAAATGCAAATAGCAAATATTCTGTATTATTCGTCTTTGGTCGAAGCACCTTTACTGCAGAACAGTTCGAGGCATATAAAAGTTTCGAAGCATATAACAATTTCTTGTCGTCGGTATTCTTTTACAGGTTAATTTAGAACGATCACAAATGCGTCAGTAATCAGTAATTTATGGAGAAAATAGGTACGCTGCCTTAATAAGTAAGGTTCTCTTCCCTCCCAGGTGCAGAGATCTGAGTAAAAAAAGATAGGTTTTCTTTCTTTCCAGGAATCGCTGATTTTGGATACTATTCACTTTCGAAAGGTTCTATGCCTTTTTGAGAGTTTAACTCTTCAACAACAAGTGTCTTTCTAAGCTCTGGGAAGCGATTTCCAAGCCTTTGAAAAATGAGCAAAAACTTTTTTTTTTTTTTTTTACGTAAAATTGTGGTGAAAAAATAAAATAATTTTGCTGGGATTTATGTCCTATAATCTATTTATCCGTAAATAAATTTAGCAGCATAACACCAACCTGTAAACAGACCTAGACACCAAAATGGATTTTATTTGGACAGTAATTTTAGCCGTTATTTGCATTTTTCTGCAAAAGTGTACTTCAGCTCCAGGTAAAAATCCAGGTGTACTAAAAAAAATCAACGGTAGTTTGGGGAGGGGGTTATCATATGTAATAAAGTAGTAAATTAAAAAACCCCAACACCGACGGCCAAGTAACCTTAAAAGTGAAAAGCCGAAAATTCGCAAAAAAAAAAAAAAGTGAGTCAGGTTAACGGTGTGATCGAGATCTAAAAAATACAGAAGAGCCAGAGATTTGAATCTGACTAAAAGTCAGGTTTGTTAACAAATTAACTTTTGGCCCTATAAAAAGTTTCAACACCTCCTAGATCAACCAGGAACCTGCTGAAAAGAAGTCCCTGGAGAGAAAAAAACAACAACAACAACAGGTGCACAGAAGTTCCGATTGGAGACCGAAGCGTTTATTTAAAAAATATTTTGACTGAGAGACAAACTCTAAAAGATGTTCTATAAGAAAATAGTCAGTGGTAATAAAACCTACGCAAAAAAATAGGCAACACCGTTTAAATTCAGCTTGAAAACTGTGAATCAACGAATGAAACGCCTGGCCCAGTAAGCACAAGCGTTGCACTCCAATAGCGTCTGAACAAGTAAAAGATGGATTCTCTGTTTTACCGGAAATCACTGATTTCTGGATAAAACTAACATTTAAGAGGTTCTCTGCCTTTGAAGAGTCTAACGCTTCAAAAATAAAAAAATAAAAAATAATAATAAAATAAAAGTGTTTTCTAAGCTCTGGGAAGCGATCTCCCTTCGTTTGGCATATAAACGAATTTTTCGGTACTGCCTTTAGAGACATCAGCTAGTAGCCTGAAAAAGACTTGCGGTCTCGATTTCCTCTATTACCGCAATTCATACTGATAAAAAATTTAAGCATTTCGGCTTCAAATTTTTATAAACACCGACCGCTAATGATTGCACTTTACACACTAAGTGCAGGATAGCCAGCTATGCTTGTCCTTCAGCAACTTGCAGGGACTGTTGCCACTTCACTGAAACTTTTCGATGACGTCGCGTGCTACATCCTCATTGCTGTGCTGTTGTTTATCTGTGTTTAGGTGAACTAGAATTCATTAATTTTTTATATATATAAACGTTTAAAAGATAATTTTCCAGGACAATAGAGGCTTATTACTCAGTTAAAAATGCGATTAACATTTTCCTGAAAATGCTTTGTGTCAAAGTGGTTACAAAAATGCCGCCAAAGCATTGTTATTTAAGACACCTGTTGATGTGCTTTTACTGTCTCAATGGGAGAAAAATATTTCGCGTTCTGATCGTAAGCTTGATAGCCATTGTTGTGTGAGTTGCACTTTGAAAAACAGTTTATAAAAAGAAACAGTTATTATAAAATTAATGGGGTTATTATAAATTAATAGTTATTATAAATTTCTGTACTACTTTTACCACATATCAATGATTCCTATACAGCTGTGAGGGAGCAAAGACTGCAACAGCGTATATATACCCTTACATTTTTCAATGCAACCCTGAGTATTTAATTCTAGCTATGTCCTTGATGGGGCTTGTGATATATTTCTAATGTAATATAATTCAAACACATCTTATCAGAGAAATTTTGAACCTTGGTATAAACTAGGCCTCTGCTGTTTTTTAGCCTAATCTTTTTCTGAACCCACTCGAGCTCAGTGTGGTCCTGGACCCATGCCGTTATGAACTGTAGCCTGGGCTTACTTTCTAATATTAATGCATAAATAATGGAACAAAGTTAGTAAATTTCCAAAAAAAATCATCTGTTCTCCGAGTAAAATCCCTAGACATTCTGGCAGAATATTCAAATATTCTTACATTTAATTTAAATAATAAAAAAATTATGCTTAAATAAAAAAAAGTTAGAAAAAAAAAGAGGTAGAATATATAAATTCAATAACTTAACGAATGGTTTGTCCTATATAAAAAAAATGCTAAAATGTTTTATGACGTTTGGTTTTCAACTCCAATGACTATTTGTTTTACCACATTGCTTGCATTTATAACAATATTTTCAAAACGTCTGTATTTTTAATGTGTTTCAATAGGGTTTTTTAAGAGTAAATAATATGTTTAATATATATCAAATACGTGGAGATAATGCAAATGGACGATGTAATCGCTCCTTCCACGCTATTTTCAAACAACGCATAGCGACTGAAAAATTTTATTTCGGCACTGCTGGGATCGAACCCCAGAACTCTCGATAACTAGTCGAGTGCGTTCGAATTTACGCTACAGCGCCAACAATTCTCAGCGCAATGCGTGGTTTATCAGTCAGCATCTGACTATACGAATGCGTATTGATGGTCTCAGCAACTGAGATGTCGTCATCTGGTGGCATTTAACGCAACAGCTATATTTAATTGTAGCTGATAAATTCAAAGGGCGATAGAAATGTTTAATATATATCAAATACGTGGAGATAATGCAAATGGACGATGTAATCGCTCCTTCCACGCTATTTTCAAACAACGCATAGCGACTGAAAAATTGTATTTCGGCACTGCTGGGATCGAACCCCAGAACTCTCGATAACTAGTCGAGTGCGTTCGAATTTACGCTACAGCGCCAACAATTCTCAGCGCAATGCGTGGTTTATCAGTCAGCATCTGACTATACGAATGCGTATTGATGGTCTCAGCAACTGAGATGTCGTCATCTGGTGGCATTTAACGCAACAGCTATATTTAATTGTAGCTGATAAATTCAAAGGGCGATAGAAATGTTTAATATATATCAAATACGTGGAGATAATGCAAATGGACGATGTAATCGCTCCTTCCACGCTATTTTCAAACAACGCATAGCGACTGAAAAATTGTATTTCGGCACTGCTGGGGATCGAACCCCAGAACTCTCGATAACTAGTCGAGTGCGTTCGAATTTACGCTACAGCGCCAACAATTCTCAGCGCAATGCGTGGTTTATCAGTCAGCATCTGACTATACGAATGCGTATTGATGGTCTCAGGATCTCAGTTGCTGAGACCATCAATACGCATTCGTATAGTCAGATGCTGACTGATAAACCACGCATTGCGCTGAAATTGTTGGCGCTGTAGCGTAAATTCGAACGCACTCGACTAGTTATCGAGAGTTCTGGGGTTCGATCCCAGCAGTGCCGAAATACAATTTTTCAGTCGCTATGTTGTTTGAAAAATAGCGTGGAAGGAACGATTACATCGTCCATTTGCATTATCTCCACGTATTTGATATATATTAAACATTTCTATCGCCCTTGAATTTATCAGCTACAATTAAATATAACTGTTGCGTTAAATGCCGCCAGATGACGACATCTCAGTTGCTGAGACCATCAATACGCATTCATATAGTCAGATGCTGACTGATAAACCACGCATTGCGCTGAGAATTGTTGGCGCTGTAGCGTAATTCAGACGCGCTCGACTAGTTATCGAGAGTTCTGGGGTTCGATCCCAGCAGTGCCGAAATACAATTTTTCAGTCGCTATGCGTTGTTTGAAAAATAGCGTGGAAGAACGATTACATCGTCCATTTGCATTATCTCCACGTATTTGATATATATTAAACATTTCTATCGCCCTTGAATTTATCAGCTACAATTAAATATAGCTGTTGCGTTAAAATGCCACCAGATGACGACATCTCAGTTGCTGAGACCATCAATACGCATTCGTATAGTCAGATGCTGACTGATAAACCACGCATTGCGCTGAGAATTGTTGGCGCTGTAGCGATAAATTCGAACGCACTCGACTAGTTATCGAGAGTTCTGGGGTTCGATCCCAGCAGTGCCGAAATACAATTTTTCAGTCGCTATGCGTTGTTTGAAAAATAGCGTGGAAGAGCGATTACATCGTCCATTTGCATTATCTCCACGTATTTGATATATATTAAACATTTCTATCGCCCTTTGAATTTATCAGCTACAATTAAATATAGCTGTTGCGTTAAATGCCACCAGATGACGACATCTCAGTTGCTGAGACCATCAATACGCATTCGTATAGTCAGATGCTGACTGATAAACCACGCATTGCGCTGAGAATTGTTGGCGCTGTAGCGTAAATTCGAACGCACTCGACTAGTTATCGAGAGTTCTGGGGTTCGATCCCAGCAGTGCCGAAATACAATTTTTCAGTCGCTATGCGTTGTTTGAAAAATAGCGTGGAAGGAGCGATTACATCGTCCATTTGCATTATCTCCACGTATTTGATATATATTAAACATTTCTATCGCCCTTTGAATTTATCAGCTACAATTAAATATAGCTGTTGCGTTAAATGCCACCAGATGACGACATCTCAGTTGCTGAGACCATCAATACGCATTCGTATAGTCAGATGCTGACTGATAAACCACGCATTGCGCTGAGAATTGTTGGCGCTGTAGCGTAAATTCGAACGCACTCGACTAGTTATCGAGAGTTCTGGGGTTCGATCCCAGCAGTGCCGAAATACAATTTTTCAGTCGCTATGCGTTGTTTGAAAAAATAGCGTGGAAGGAGCGATTACATCGTCCATTTGCATTATCTCCACGTATTTGATATATATTAAACATTTCTATCGCCCTTTGAATTTATCAGCTACAATTAAATATAGCTGTTGCGTTAAATGCCACCAGATGACGACATCTCAGTTGCTGAGACCATCAATACGCATTCGTATAGTCAGATGCTGACTGATAAACCACGCATTGCGCTGAGAATTGTTGGCGCTGTAGCGTAAAGTTCGAACGCACTCGACTAGTTATCGAGAGTTCTGGGGTTCGATCCCAGCAGTGCCGAAATACAATTTTTCAGTCGCTATGCGTTGTTTGAAAAATAGCGTGGAAAGAGCGATTACATCGTCCATTTGTAAATAATATGAATATGTTTTCTGGAGAAAAATTCATCGATTAAAGTTCTTAGAGCCGCCCTGATGTCGCAGTGGTCTAAGCGATGGCTTCTAATCAATCATCCGGGGGTCCGGGTTCGAATCCCGTTGAGGTAAGAATGTTGTGTTTTTTTTACGGCACTGGCTTTCTCGTTTCCCTGTAACCAGTGGTACAGTGCCTAGAAGAATTAGTGTGACGTGCTCCATAAGACGTCCCTCACGGTTTTGTGACCAATCGTCATGAAATGACAGAGGGCGCTGGCATCGGAAGTTACGTTAGGATGCTTCATCGGCTTCATGCTATTCAATGGTGGGAAGTTTGTTTGCCAAGAATTTGCTGCCTTACGAAACTTCAAATTTTCACAAAACAAAGGTTAGTGGAGGGAAATCTTTTTGGCAGTATCTTTGCTAATTCGTTGTAGCTCGATCATAACAGTAATACACTAGGTAATTCAACAGTTGATCGCTAAAACGCAATAGACTTATTCGGCTGTTAGTGTACTAATTTTATTCAACTGTGGATTATTTATAACGAAATTTATTTCCGAAATTAGTAACTTTTTATTCGTGAAGATGTAGAAGATGATCAAGTATTGGCTGTCACGCGTTAAACCTACTGTGTGGTTAAACTTAAGTGCAGTACTGAAATCGACTGCAACAGTTATAAGATCATAGGGAAATAATGTCAGCTATGAAAGGACTGGGAAATTCTGCATTAGCAAATAATAAAAAACATAGAAAACGGAAAAGGCAAAGCAGCTGTTTTGTGCCAGGATGTAATACTGGCTATAAATCCTGCAAAAATAAAATATCACTCTTTGCTGTCCCCAAAATTCCTGATATGTTGAGCAAATGGGATAAGGCAATTCCCAGAGCTGATAAGAAACTTGTTGAAAGTTGTGTTGTATGTGCCTTGCACTTTGAATCTAAATTCATGGAGATGCATTATCGTTCCACTATTCAAGGTAAGGAAGTTCTAACATGCCGAGACAAACCATTACTACTCAAGCCTGACGCCATACCTACTATTTTCCCAAATTTAAAAGACATTTAAAAGGCGAACGACTAATTAGTTTTTCCAATTTTTAAGGGGGGGGGGGGCATGCCCTACTGTGTCTTCCCCACGTTACACCTGTGTGTATGCTACATTAATAATTTCCTTTTTTTAAGGGTAAAAATAGTTTACAGGAACTGCATAGAATTATCCCATTTAGACAGACTCCATGAACACCCACTTCTTAATTTTTACCTTATTAAACTTTTTACTTAAGGTGCAAAAGAATTTTCCTCTCTTCACTGCAAACCCATTTGAATAGCAAATTTAATCACATAATTATTATAATGTGAAGAAAAGTAAAGAAAAATGTTATAATTATTTTTCTTTAAAAGAATGTCATCATATACATTCAGTTTTTTAATATTTACTTCTGTCCAGTATGATTCATTTTGTTTATAGTATCACATGCAAATTTTTTTAGGAATGATTTTTATGAATGGATTACAGTTAGTATATTTTTAGAAAATAGACCAATTTTAAAAATATTAATCGCATTTTTTGTATTCTATTTTCAACTCATTAAAAGGCTTCTTTTCAAAGCCAACTAAATGGAAAGCTTCAATATTTATTTTGATCCCATGCTCTTACCAAGAAATTTAGTCACTCATTGCTGAAAAATGAAGTACATTATCAAATAATTTATAAAGTTTTTAGGTTACTGAATTTTAAGACATTATTGGAATGCAAATTATAAAGCCGATGTCTCATTGAGAAAATATTTCCCCCTTTTTTTCCGGTAAGGTTTTGAGGGGCAAAATATTTTCTTTTTTTTTAATTTTTACTTTATACTGTAAGTTGATGTTTCAGCGATTGTAAACTGCATATTGGTCTCCAGTGTTTTTGCCTAATGTAACCCATGTATGACTCTAAAACTTCCGAAATATCTAACATTAATGTTGACGTTAGCACAATGCAAAGCTTAACTTAAACTACGATACCCTTATTAATGAATCTTGAGCACCCCGTTCGTTCTTTTTTTGGGGGTTGGGGGAATGAAAGAGGTGTTTCTATTTTTTCGTATACACTTATCTGCTTATAAAATATCGTTCAAGGAGTATACATAATAGTGACGAGCTGGGTTTGTGTCATAGAAAGATGTGCGTTTTCGTCGTCCTTCCTCCCTGAAAAGCGACGTGACATCCGATGGCAGCGCCATCTACCGCTTTCATGATTGCGGGCAGCAAGTTTTTCTGCGAGCACGACACACTAATTCTTCTAGGCACTGTACCAGTGGCCTTGAATTAGGGACGGGAGACTGCTTATAGCCCATTGAGTTGCTCACGGTGGTCGTCAAACCTGCAATAAAAAAAGTTCCTAGGCACTGGCAATATATTCAAATAAAAAAACTATGCTGACGTTAACTATTTTCTTTTTTATTAGTAAAAAAAAGGGAGGGGTATATACATTCTATAACAGAAACAATATTTTCTTGTAGTATTCCTACACATTCTATCGTAAATTTTTAACAACGATATTTGCCACTGAGTCCTGGTTATTCTTTGTTATTTCACATTGTTTGTATTTATAACATTGTTTTCAAAACGTTATTTATTTATTTTATTTAATGGTTTTTTAATAGTTTTTTTTTAAGTAGATGTAAG
This sequence comes from Macrothele yani, assembly GCA_039090855.1. Classification (NCBI taxonomy): domain Eukaryota; kingdom Metazoa; phylum Arthropoda; class Arachnida; order Araneae; family Macrothelidae; genus Macrothele; species Macrothele yani. The sequence goes on from CM077011.1 coordinate 157,897,683, forward strand.
GCCTACCATAGTTATTTTTTTTTTTTTCATTGGAGGTTTAACGACCACCGTGAGCAACGCAATGGGCTATAAGCAGTCGCCTGTCCCTAATTTAGGGTCACTGGTTCCAGGGAAGGGAGAGAGCCAGTGCCGTAAGACAAACACAACATCCATGCCTCACCGGGATTCGAACCCGGACCCCTTTCGGACGAATGATCAGAGGCCAACGCCTTAGACCACTGCGCCACCGGGGCGGCCGGGGGCGGCCCTACCATAGTTAAGCTGACCAGCCGTTCCCAATTCTTGAAGACAGTCCTCGAATTTAGTTTACTGTCCCCAAAAACTCTGAAGCCTTTGGTGACGCAAATTGTTCTCAAATTTTAAGGTTTGTCCCCAAATGTCCTCGAATTTACACTTCCTCATTAACCCTTTAGATTTCCAATGAAAAATGATCTTAAAACTAATTTCCCAACATGATTCTTGTGAAAACAAATTTTGACTTTTTTCTTCTTTCTGGGTTTAACGACCACTACGAGCAACTTTAAGGACTATAAGCAGTCATCTGTCTCTAATTTGGAGACATCAGTTCTAGGGAAGGGAGAGAGCACGTGCTGCAAGACAAACACACCACTCGTGCCTCATTCGAGACTCGAATTCGTACCAACTTGTACGAATGGTCAGTAGCCAGCACTAGGTCAATGCACTAGTGGCGCGGTCAAATTTCGACTGTACTTGTTCTGAGTTTCTCCAAAACCTTTGACAAAATGAAAAATTCGCCATTTAATTACTACGGTGTGCAACCTAATTTTAATTCAGCGCATGTACCTAACCAGGGCCATACCAAGTAGTAGGGATGGGCCATATTTGCAAAAGTATCGATACCGATACCTTTTGATATTTCTGAGACCGATATATTAAATCGAAAATATTGGTATTGAAAGATCAATATATCGGATCGATTTTTCGATATTTTTCGATATTTTTCAATACTTCTGATCTCAATACGACTGATATTCTGGTTTATTTACGACTGATATTCCGGTTTATACTGCCTCAGGGTTATCACTGAATCCGATCCGATCTGATGTTGTGCTAAGTATTGGCTGTTGGCCAAAGCGAGCTGTTGGCTTGTTCACACAAATCTCAGCCAGCACTAATTAAATAAAGCTTCTGTGCGGTGCCATTTGCAAATCTGTATTGCTTTATTGAATGCAGTGTCAAAGTGTGTATAAATAAATACACATAAACTATTCCTTACAGAGTTATCCGAAAATGATAGAATTGTATAACTTATGTCACAAGGAATTTTCATAGCAATTTTTTCTTTCTAAAACACGAAATTTATACTCTAGTTCCAGGGTTCTTAATACGAGAGCTGCTTCCTCCTGCTAAAAGGGAGCAATTTTATTTGTCATTTATTATTACATTTTATAGCTTAAAACTATCTTTAAGTAAGATTGCAGCTCTCAAGCTGTATTTTTAGTGTATGAAAAACACGTAAAATATTGTTTTTCAGATCCTAAAATAAAAAATATATATACCAGAAAGTTTTGATGCAAAAATAAATAAATAAATCATGCAACAGAAGTGTTCTTGTAATCTGCAGAAATGCTGAATATACTTTCCAAAACCCAAAAGGGATTTTCTTGTTTCATGTGTGGGCATTGCTCGACAAGCATGGATATGGTTTCTGCCAAGAAGTTTCCAAAAATTCCAGTTGCAAAGGAATGTTTTCATGAGTTTTTCATAAATGTGAGATTATGAGAAATATGTATTCCCAACATTTCGAGGAAAGGTAAGTTGAAGCTTCAGTATGGCATAAATGACAAAACAAACGTACTTATTAATCATAGCAGACTGGAATCTTAACCATCAATTAACATGGGAATAACTGAATTATAGAAAGAATAACTTTTTTATTGGCATGCAAATGTCAAAGTCAACATTATATCAGCTTGCAAGGAAATGTTATGGAAAAAAATCTTTAAAAAAACTTTGTTCTTGTAATTTTTAGAGCATTTTGTATACATTTATATTTTTCAGAAGGTGTGAACAATGGTTTGCTATTTTTTTATCGTTTAAGACAGAACACAATGTTAATGGAGTATACAGATATAATTACTTCCATGGTGTAAGCTAAAATAGTTCTCATGACATAAGCACAAAAATTTAAAGTGTTTATAATATGTTCACAAGTGACATTTTTATTAAAAACAGTAATTAGAGTACGAATAATTTGTGATGGCCTTTTCATAGAAAGCAATTATTTTCCTAGAAAGATATTTAAAAAAATACTAACGATTATTAGTCCTCTGTTAAAAATCGATCATAAAAATAAAATCATAAAAAATATCATAATCCAAATTGATCAAGTATATATTTACTAATTAATGTATGAAAGCCTGTCTCTCCTAGATAACATGAAAACGAATGGACAGTCAGAGGAAATAACATACTATAAGTGTGGGAAAATCAGCAGATCAAGACGAAAGTTAATTATGCTCATATTTTTACCAGATTATTTAATTACTTCAGGAAGTTTCACTATGTATTAACAAGATAATGATCAAATGATGATAAAAAAAATTACGTCTGATATATACATAGCCTGAATTACAACAAACTTTATACTACATAACTTGTAAGACATCAAGAAAACTCTCGAAAAGCTGTTTTGCATTTCCTTAGCCAGCTGTTAAGATCTACGTACTTTATCAAAAAAAAAAAAAATGCTTATCTTCAACTTCAAATTGTGTGTTATTGGTATGTATTTAATTTTGGTCAAAGTGTCAGTTTACTTAACTTCAAACATAATACTCATAGGCAAAAGAACAATATGCTATCGACTGTTCTTTAAATTTCTTTTCTAGGTGCCTACCGTCAACTAATAGTTAAAATTTTCAACCATGGAGGTTTTCAACACAGCAGGGCCACCCCGGTGGCGCAGTGGTCTAAGCGATGGCCTCTGATCATTTGTCCGAAAGGGGTCCGGGTTCGAATCCCGGTGAGGCATGGATGTTGTGTTTGTCTTACGGCACTGTCTCTCTCCCTTCCCTGGAACCAGTGACCCTAAATTAGGGACGGGCGACTGCTTGTAGTAGCCCATCGAGTTGCTCACGGTGGTCGTTAAACCTCCAATCAAAAAAAAAAAAAAAAGAAAAACACAGCAGGCATTTTTCCTGGTAGAGTTCTAGAAATCGCAAGGTGACATAACATCATGTGAATCTCGATAATGAGATCGCAGTTTGATAATCCTCAAGCAACATAATTTTCGTGACATGCCAGAGGAAAGAACACAGATTTCATTCCACAAGTGAAATCACATCGGCCATACGCTGATATATTGAATATCAAACAACAATACCAATATATTGAATATCGCACCGATATATCAAAAACCGATATATTGATTTCCTGATATATCGAAACTTCGATATTAATACTATTATCGAAATATCGGGCGAAAATATCGATATATCGATAGATTGATAAATATCGCCCATCTCTACCAAGTAGTGTCCCACAATGGCAAAACATTATGCATGACCGGAAATAGCATGGCAAATAGCCATTCGCTTTGTAACCAAGAGATAACAGTTTTCGCGGGGATTTTGCATGCTTTAGTAGGCGCGAAGAATTTGTCGTTTTTATTGAGAACGCTTGTAGGGATCTTTTGAAATTGTAACTGGTCCTAGTTATTCATTGTTCCTACGTGTCAGTATTATTTGTAGTTTATATAAACTGCTCGTGTGCTATAGGGTATATAATTTAATCTTGATTACATTTAACAGGAAGATGCCTGCAGACATAAGACAAGTTTTAAAATTTGTAAAACTTACCACACATGCCAAAACTCCTAGTAAAGGTTCTTGTCTTGCAGCTGGTTATGATTTGTACAGGTACTTTCCTTTTGTCAGTTTTTGTGTTCGATGTATTCAGTGCCATGTCTATTAGAAAAATAGTACCTAGTTTTGTCATGCTTTTTTATTATTGTTTTTTGAAGTTAAAATTAATGTAACGAATTTTAGCAGTAGTAGGTATAAGACGTTCGAGATTATTTTTCATTAATTTATATGCAATCAGTTGATTGAATTTGTAAAAATATATTAGTCATGCGATTTAGATTTATTGGCTGAAAAATAGAAAAAGTCTGCCTCAAAACAAACATGTGGATGTGTGAAAGCTTGGAAACGTTGATTTCTTTTTTTACATCGATTAATAGGATTACTAGTATGGTTTTACCATTTTAGGTACAGTTTCTTGTTATTAATAACTAGTTTTATTAGTTTGAATGATTTTTTTGGTCCCAATGCTTTGAGGAGATTTTTGGAGATCCCAAGTGCTGTTAAGAGCTTGTGTCTTAAAGAAAAGGGTTCGGCTAAAAGAGGTTAACTCTTAAAAATGCATAATTTGAAAAAAAGTATATCACCCAAGCTAGGCACCCTGAAATTTATACATGCATTAACAGGATGTATTTCCTTCTCACATAGTGCCAAAAATTAGTTGTCTTGACTAAATACCATGTAAGTGCTAAGTATAAGATATTAGCCGCCATTAGTTATTTTCATAAGATCTGATTCCATCTCTCATACTAGGAATTTAATTTTTTCTGCTGATTCATTTTTAGTAGAAATGCTTTTCTTTACTGAAGTATGTGTAGAACATAAAAGTATTCTTAAGTTTGGGATGGAGAAAACGTTTAGCACTCTCAGCTCAGCTGCCTTTTCTACAAAACATCATTATCATGATTAGCTCCCAATGGAGTAATATGCAGCAGAATGTGAGACTGAATCAGTGAAATAACAAACTATATTGACCAGTTGTATCACAAGTGAGAGGCATGTGGTTAAGGAATAACTATTTTGATGCACAAAATCAACATCACATGGTATGATATTCATACAAGCATAAACAAACTGGATATTGAATTTTTTGCTGAACACCGCTTTGCATCTTTAGAAGAAAATCATATGAATAACCAACACATATTATACTTTTTGTGTCAGAAATTGAAAGAAAGCATTGACTGTTTGATATATCATAAAAGTTGATTCTCATGCAAATATGTTGTTAAAAATGCATGCTTCTAGATTGATCATTATTCATTTCCTAATCTCAGGTGCTCATGGGAGTTGTTCCCCAAATTAAAAGCTAGATATTAAATGCACATTATTATAAATACAATGCATGTCATTTTTAGAGTTCTTTGTGTTGCTGATCTTAAGAATGACTTATCATTATCAGTTCTATGGGGGCCTACCAAAGCTTTTATCTGGTCCTGAGTCTAGGGAATTAATTTTGTAGCTATTGGATGAGGCTTATTTTGCACTGACCTGTACTCTTGATACTGGAATGATGTTATGCTTCTACAAAACTACATATTAGTTTTGTGCAGGCGTGAATGGCCTCTCTGCTTATTGTTGTCACCATCCATTGTGAATTTTAAGTGTAAAAATGTTTGTCACTGTAGCATAAAATTTTAGAATGGTTGCTAACCAGTGCCATACCTTTTGTTGGGATTTGACAAAATATGATAACCATGAGGCTGACGTTGACTACAATAACAGCAACCAATGGGATCTGGGGCTGCCACGGTGGTGCAGTGGTCTAAGCACTGGCTGACCGTTTGTCTGAGATGGGTTTGGGTTCGAATCCCAGTGAAGCATCAGGGTTCACATTGGACCTGGAAATCTTGGAAAGTCCTAAACTGGAAATTTTAATTCCCGCATGTGGAAATCCTTGAAAACAGTAGATCTGATCTTATGGAGTCCTGGAAAATTTATTTTTTGGCATAAAGTCCTTGAAATTGGTAGACTTTATTTTTAAATGGGGATGTTTTTCCTTTTAAAACTCGGTAGGCAACTCCTGTCATTGTGGCTACCTTCGCTTTTTGTTGTAAACTGGGCCATGAAAGGTTCGATAGCAAGAGCTTGAGCTGTCTTGCCAGAATTCCCACACGTCATGAAGCAAAGTGACCTTGAAGGGAGGAACATGTTACAGGCAAGCACTCACCGATTGACTAAAAGAGAATTCGGAGGCAAAAGCAGTGATGCGAGGTAGAGAGGTACTCTGTTGATGTCTCCATCGCTGAAGCCAAAGCGTCTAGCAGTGGCCATCTGGGCTCAATAACCAATCCCCGCCCAACATGCACTGTTTCACACGTCCTGAGAAATGCTTGCAGGCTACACTCTTCATTAGGTACTTTTGTCTTCACCTGAGCTCCATTTTTTTAATTGTTTATTCATGTTCACCTGTTTGTTTTCCATTCCATCGCTTGCATAAAAAACAGCAAACCACAACCTCATTTTCTGGGTGCACAAAATGAGGTTATGGTTTGTTGTTCAATCACTGGTTATGGATTATTTTATTCCTTCTTTTAGAAGCTGGAAAATATGTATTCAGAGAAGTTTGGTTAGAGAATAGTTTATTTTCAAGTTGGCTGTTACCCAACCAGTAACAAATCTAGAGCTTGTTGCAAATTGTGCATGAAAAACATTTATGCATTTCCCGTGTGGGATGTGTATCTGGATTGAAAAGCCACATGATGAGACATAATAAAGCTAAAGTGTTAACTAAAAATCATTTGGCGTAACTATAATGGGGTTTTTTTTTTTTTTTTGGTATAATATCTACTAAGTAAAATAAGAATACAACCAATAATAAACTCACTGTGCACCAAAAACAAATGAGTGGGTGATAAAGAATCAATCTGAGCTGTTTCACAGTTATTGAGGCAATTTTTTTCTTTCTATATTAATTATTCTAATACATTAATGTATTTATGTTACATATGGTGATGAAAAAATGTAAACCTGGAAAAGGATGTATATTAGTTCCGGAAAGCCTGCAAAAATAGTCCTGAAAAAATTTTGGACCTTGCTCTATGAGCCCTGGGCATGGATGTTGTGTTTGTCTTAAACTACACTGGTTTTGCCCCTTCCCTGGAACCAGTGATCCTAAATTAGGGACAGGCAACTTCTTATAGCCCATTGAGCTGTTCACGGTGGTTATTAAACCCCCAAGCTTGAAAGGGAAGGGTGTAGAAAATAGAAACAGCCTGCGTCTTTGTACGTATGTTACTGCATCTCCATATTAATAGTGTCAGAGAAAAAAAAAAAAGAATCTTACAAAGGTAGAAAAAATAAATTTCTCAGACTCACCAATAAAGGAATTACCTAAAATTGAAGAAAACAAATGAAAAATAATTAAATTGCAGTTGAAAATTTTGTATGTGATGATTGGCGCATAATTACGAATGAATCAATATAGGCTTTCTAAAAGTCTTTCTTGTAAACCTTTGTAAGAGATATTTCCCCTCCAGCATAGTATTAGTGTATCCCCAGGCTTATGCTGATCAAGTAACATAAAGATATATGTATGAACATTCTATTTGACCTCTTGTCCAAAATGCCCTCTGGCCTTCAGTTAATCTAGAAAAGCAATTGGTTCAAGTGCTGTGATTTTCGCACAAGAAACAGTGATCTGTTGTGTCAACCAAGAACTTTGCCAGAAAATCCATCCACCCATTATTTCTCAAGATATTATGTACATCTTTGATATTGAATCATTATTTCCTTCAGTGCCATTCTTTGATGTCTTCATATTCTTCACCAAGAAACTCGTGTAATATCAAAAGATCCAGATGGAATTAATCAAGGACCTCTATGACTATTTTGAAATCTTAGAAAATTATTGGTGTTTTGTGTATGGTGGTATTTACTGCCAACAAAAACAAGATTTATGAATTTGAGCTCTCCACTTTTCTCTTTGCTTGCTAAAATTTATATGCAAAATTTGAAAAATAAATTATTGCTTCATCTCACTTAAAATCCACCATTTGGTTTAAATATGTAGACATTTCCATTATCTGGCAACATCAAAAATGTTCATTCATAGCCCTTGTATCATCTACCTGTTCCTGATTTCCAAATATAAAGTTCACTTCTAATGAACAAGTAACTAATAATATAAATTTCTCTGATGGTAACATAAACCATGGCAATTATTCACTTGTCCCCTTTTGTATACAGGAACCTTACTGCCACTCACAATGCTTATCATTCATCAACCTTTGAGAAACAATTTGCTGGCTTCAAATGTTAACATACTCGGAGCTTTTATTTTCAATACAGGAAGAATTTATTAATATTTTAAATGCTGTTAAATCACACAAGTTTCCACTTTCCTTAATTTATAATTTAAGAAATTTGAGTTGGGGGGGTCACTTGTTTACACTTCATGAAGCTTCAACCCTTGTCAGTTTGTCCTATTCCTTTCAGCCTATCCTTTTTTTTTTTTATAAGCATTGTGCTCAATCTTCAAGTTCTATGATTACGAGGTTGAAGGTAAGTCCCCACCATAACTTCTTAATCACCAGGTGTTCTATTCCAATTAACACCTAAGCTAGTGTTACCTACTGCATTAGAAGCACATACTGTAGTATCAGTTAGCATCTGGTGGCAGGTGGAACATATTTCCAGTGGTAGGAAAGGTAGCCCATCTACTTCTATCTAAGTGTTAATGGGCAATGATACTTTTATAGTTCCTGATTGGGAAAACAAAATGCATTGCTCTGTTCTTTAATAAGAAATCTCATAAATAACATTGTGAAAGTATTGAAATTTGTCTTTCCCATAATGTCTGCAATACAGACTTACCTCATCATATTCCTATTATTGGGAAATCCATTTTAAAATAATATGGCAACATCTTATTCACCACATTGCGGGCAATCCTCGGGTTACAAACGTCCAACTTATGTACAACCTGTAGTTATGAACCAACTCCTGTAAAGCCTATTATATTAAAAATTCGAGTTATGTACATTGGCTCATAATAACAAATGGGGGGGGGGGGGGGGGCTACTTTGCGATGTTCATCGAAACATTGCATGTCTACATTGGTTTGTCAGCTTGTGGGACAAAGACTTGTTCTTTTCAGTCAGACCACGTTGCTGTTAACAGTCTCGTGTTTTTTTTATCATCTGCATGATCCTTTTTGAGCTGTAAAGATCACATACTTCGAACACCAAAGTACTCCATTGAAGAAGACATAGCCTAATGTCGAAACATGTTTGGATTGTGGTGGTGATGTTGGAGGAGGATTTCGTTTTTATGGTTTCTTTTAGGATTCAGGTTTTAATTTGGTTTTATCTTTCATTGATTTTAAGTACTTTTCATTGTAAATTTCATTTCTTTTAACAAGACTTTGAGTATTGTTAACTTATATTGCATTTCCGGCAGTCAATACGTTCCAAACCTAAATGCTTTTATTGTACATAATTTCGTTTACTACAAGATTTTTTAAAAAGACTTAAATAGTGAAGTCAGAACAACGATTCGAACACAATTCGTATCCTACCCAAGAAATACTGACCTTCCAAATCTGTATGGGGTAAGTCCGAATTTCTTATCAAATACAACAATAGCGTAACCCTAAACGCGTCCTCGTCCAACAACCACTATGTATGTAATAAAAATGTGTGTAACAGACTTAATTTCCTGCTACACATTGAGTGTAGTAAATACAATAAGTCTCATGTGTGTTACTGTATTTGAATTTAATTTTTTTTTTTTTTTTACCCTTGTAATAACCATGGCACCAAAGCATAAGTGTGATGCAAGTGATAGTGATACATCAAAGGAAAGGAAAATGATTATGATTAAAACCAAAGTGGAAATAATAAAGCTATCAGAAAAAGGTGAAATGCCAATGAACAATAGAAAAGCATTAGGCTACAGTCCCTCAATGATAGGGACAATTTTAAAGGACAAAGCAAAAATAATTGAGCATATAAAAAGCTCTGTCCCTATGAAATGTGCACTTATCACTAAGCAATGCAGTGATTTAATTATTGAAATGGAAATGCTATTGAGAATTTGGTTAAAGGATCAAAATCAATGTAATGTGCCTTTTAGCTTTGCTTTAGTGCAAAAAAAAGATTCGAAGCCTTTTCAGGGATTTAAAAGCTGCACATGTAGCAAGTAAAGATGAATGTGAAATAGAATTTGTTACAAGTAAGGGTTGGGAGTGTTTCTTTAATATTTTATTATTCATAGAAAGGTTTTACTATATACTAAGGCATACATTTACATTTGACTTTAGAACTGACATCTGTTTCGACTTAAAGACAGACTTAAAAAAGGGTAAAAATCCTTCAAATACGTGGCGTCAGTAAATAAATACATCGCTCGTTCATAACTCGGGAACTGCGTGCAATTTTGTTTGTGTGGTTGAAGAAAGTAGAACTTGCTGCTGAAATTTCACAATTTTATAAATTATAATTTCTGTTTATATAACTTAACCCTTTAACCGGCTGGAACGAATTAACTCGGGGTTAGGAAAATTGGTTGAAATCAGCTCACACGGATATATTCACTGTCTAAGAAGTGGACTGAAAGCGGTAAAAATGAATCAATGTGCTCATGAGAAAGATTTGCTTCCCCTTTTAGCTATGTCATTCAAAGTGGTCATTTAGGGAGATGGTTAACACTAAACTTTTCTGGCTCATTACCCTTTAAAAGGGCTGTGACAATGACGAAGAACCTAAGAAAAGAGAGAGAAGATCTTAGAGTCGCTTGTTACTATCCAGTGGTATGATGCCTCGGTCATCTCTTGGATTATGGAGCGGAGAATAAAGAACTTCAAACGCCTGTCACCAAGAAAGCACTAGTGGGATGCCAAGGACTATCACCAAGTATAGTGGGATGAATATCACTGGACTAGTGGGATGCCTACCAACAGTGACAAGTTCACGGTTAGTGTTGATCACGTGAGAGGGGAAAAGAAATCGTTGTGTGGCAGCTTTCGTAAAACCTGAACGCTATGTGAATATTTCCGTTTGGTAAACGTGCAGAGTTTTGGGCAACATTTAGTTCAGATTCATCGGCCGCTTAAAGGGTTAAAGATTATTTTATTAGAAATACCTTAACATATCTTTCAATCATTATTCTGTAATGTGTATTTCAGCCATTCCTTTTCAATATTTATTCTATTCTGGCTATGCATTTAAAAAAGATTTTAATTGTATTCTAATTTTTCAGTGCGTATGATTATGCTGTTCCATCCATGGGTAAGGTTTTAGCCCTTACCGATATTCAGATTCAGGTACCACATGGATTTTATGGAAGAGTTGGTAAGTTTCAGAATTCTAAAAATTGCCATGTGAGTTAATTTATCATTTTAATATAATTTCTGGCCTGGAGGGTTTAGAAATTATTTGATCACATCTTTTCATTTTTACATGAAAAGGAGTCAGTTTGTATAGCGTATTCATCTCTAGGGCTAAGATTAATACATAATTAAATATTTTTACATATTTGACATTTTTGCCATTATTATACATATTTACTATTTTACTAAATATATATTTTCACATTTAAAAATATTTTTACATAAATTGCCAGTTTTTATGCAAAACTACCCAATAATTTCTGTCGTACGAACCTATGAGCCAACAGATGGGAAGTTTCGCGACACGTCAAAGCCGACAAATGGCAGCACTATACTGGAACCAGTCTGCTTCTTCAACTCAGATGAGAGATGAGAAAAGAAGACAGTCCTCTGTCATTTAATGTGTAGTTTCATGTCCAGTTCCTTCATAAATTATTTCATTCATGTCACTGTTAAAAGTTTGTTTTTTCTGTTCAAGTTAAATTTCTTGCCCAAAATTAAATCAACTATATCATCCAAGTTAAAGACATTTAATAACAGTTTTCCAATGAAGGACTGAGAACTGACTGAAATATTTAGTTTTGTGGTTGGTGCTTGTCGACTGTTTCTTTTGACCAGCATGCATTCATATTTATGTTTGTATGAATTTATTGTGTCCTCCTTTTTCTCAAAATGTCTTCTTTTTTTAATGAAAATATCCTTCCATTCGAAAAAGCCATCTGGTCACCCTGTCCCAGCAGAACCGTAAAGCTGAAAGAAATGTTCCCAGACTTACCGCTCCCACCTCAGCCTGTAATTACACGTTGGGGAACTTGGTTACAAGCTGCAGAATATTATGGAGACAACTTCAGCAAAATCAAGGAAGTAGTCTTTCAATATGACTTGGATAATTCTGCTTCATTGGAATAGGACAAGTTCTGCTGGATAGTGATACTTTATTAGAGGAATTGACTTTCCAAAAGATATGTTTGACTGTATCTTACTGTAAGTCAATAGCTACACAATTATTACCATTACTGTTTTACATGTTTTAAAGTATCAAGTCGAGTGCGCTATGCTTCGTTAATTGTGCTATTATATAAATTTTACAAGGAGTTAAAATACAAACATTACAACAGCTATTAATTGTCCAGAGAATGTTGCACTTACCTAATACTGCAGCACAATTTGGAAAGTTATTGTTGGCTGATTTATTCTTCAGGTACCAACCGCTGAAGTCCTGGTTGACAGGTCCTTGAGGAGTTGGTTCGTTAAACTAAAGACATTCACTGGTTTATTTGAGAAAATACAACCAGAGTCCAGATTATGAAAAAATGACTAAGTTTAATAGGATTAAAGAGATAAAAAGATTATTTACAGTATGTATAAAATCCTTAGTCTTTAACAACGTCGCCATTGTTGAAAGCAAAAACAGAAACGAATATACAAAGTTGCAAAAGGAGATTACGAATATCTAATATCTCTATTACAAATCTCCTTGTAATCCGTTTTTGCAACATCATATATTCGTTTCTATTTTTGCTTTCAAACAATGTCTCATAAAATCCTTAGCCTTTAGTGACGTCGTTATTGGTTGAAAGCAAAACAGAATTTTATACATACTGTAAATAGTAGCTATTGACTTATAATATAGCCACGTAAACCAGTGGTTAAAATTTTCAATAACCAAATCATATTATGTTTGACTGTATTGAATCATACCATCTCAGAACTTGTAACTTAGTCTAGTGCTCCTTTGATAAACAATTTAAATACATTTAAAGAGACAATTGAAATTTTAGGAAAAGTGCCTGTTCACACACACACACACACACACACACACACACACACACACACATTGGCGAAATTATAAAACACAAGATGAATACTGTTATAAAAAAATCCAGGCCTAGAAACCATTACAACTATAAAAGACATTCTCCAGGGAACTTCAACTGGATATTTTAAAAGATAAGGAATTCTCACCATCAGATATAGCAGGGTTTAAGTTTTCATCCATCATCTTATGTAACATCAAGAGGTTGTTCAGCTGATTTAAAGGTATTTTAAGAGAAAACAGAAGTTCTGGTTTCAATAACCTGGTGCTATTTTGTTGCTTGTTGTTATAGAGAAAATTAGTTGAAATCCATGGTTTTGAGTAGAATAAATTGAATTGTAAGTTTTTAATTCCTTATGACTATAAGTAATTATGGAAAATTATTAAAAATATAAAAAGAAATATTGAGTTGTCAGAAAAGTCATGACTTATTTTAGCCATGTTTTGCAAAGATCATTTATTGATAGTAAGAACAAAGGTCAATCAATGATATAATGCCCGTTTTGTTCGATAACCTTTTGCCATCTTTCAGTGAGCTGCAGAATGCCTCGTTCATAGAAGGACCTGTCTTTCATGGTGAAAAACTGTACAAGGTGCTGATTTACAGCCTCATCTGAATTGAATGTTATGCCACGCAAGGACTGTTGAAGAGAGCAAAACAAGTAGAAGTCTGATGGCGCAAGTTCAGACGAGTATGCTGGGTGTGACAACACATCACACCCAAGCTCCAATCATTTTTGGCAGGTGATCAAACTTTTGTGTGGTCTCGCGTTGTCGTGATAGAACACACCTTTACGATGAACAAGCTCTGGACGTTTCTGGATGATGGATTCGTTCAAACTGTCCAGTTGCCGACAGTACACATTCAAATTGATTGTTTGGTTCCGTGGTAGGAGCTCGAAAAACACGACACCTTTAAAATCCCACCACACTGAGATCAGAACCTTCCGCTGATGAATGTCTGCTTTGGATGTCGTTTGAGGTGAAGCAGCGCGTTGGGACCAAAACTGTTTGTGCAGCACATTGCTGTACACAATCCACTTTTCGTCACCAGTTATCAGTCGCTTCGAAAAAGAATCGGTTTCCTCACGTTTAATGAGCATATCGCAGATGTTTATACGCACCGTCGATTGAGCTTCTTTGAGTTCATGAGGAACCCACACATCGAGCTTGCTTATGTATCCCAGCTTCTTCAGGTGGTCGTGAACACTTGAATGATGGATGTGCAATGTGTCTGCAATCTCTCGTGTCGTGTAACGTGGGTTTCACTCGATAAATGCCTTGATTTGGTCGTCATCAACCTTGGTTGGCCTCCCGGACCGAGGAGCATCGTTGAGGTCAAAATCACCAGCACGGAATTTTGCGAACCACTGCTGGCACTGACGTTCTTGTACAGCATTATCACCGTACACCTTATGCAACTTTTCACAAGTTTGACGCGCGTTCTTCCCTTTACGGAAGTAAAACAGTAAAATATGGCAAATGCAAAGTTTGGTCTTCCATCTTTAACTTCATGTCAAATCTCCGCAAATCAACCAAATTGCTCACTATTCTTTTTAGACTGCAGCTAGAACTGGCACCTGTCAAATGCCATAGCGATAACAGAGCTGCGCATGCCTCTAGTACTTCCAAAACCGCCCAACCGCCATCGAGTGCCAAAATACGTCATGACTTTTCCGACAACCCAATATATCACGTATATTTTAGTGAATTTTTTTTCCCCTTCATATTTCCCATTTTTAAAAAATATTTTTTGTACATAGTTAAAAAATTTTATTACATATAAATCTGAGCCCTATTCATCTCTGTATTTTTAGTACAGCATAATTTATTTTCTGCTTAACACTTAAGATCAGTGCACACAACTATAAATCTGTAATGTTAAATAAAAAGAAACATCTCCATTGCTTTAATGTGTACTGTGCGAGTAAATTGATTAGCTCTTTATTGTTAGAGTTTGAAATATTTAAATGTAAACAGCATTACAGTTCTACGAAGAAAAGATGAGTGTATAATTTATGAACTGGAAGTAGTTTCTGTTTTACATGTATCAGGCAAAAAAAAAAAAAAAAAAAATACTAAAAACAACAAGAAAGTTTGATATTGTTCACTGGGTTATTATTCTTTTGGACTTTTATTGCATTGTGTTTATTTCTGTTTGCATGCTATCTTTTTCTGTGCTCTTTGGCTTTTGAAAAATATTAGATACAGGCCTACACTGTACAAATGATAAAATGTTTCTGCATTAACAATTTTTCATTATCTCACCTTTAAGTGCTTTTTTTTTTAATTTTTATTTTTGTTGTTGTTGATTTACTGTGCTTCATTCATTCAGCATGATTGATCTTGTTTTATTTTCTACTTTAAACCAAATAATTTTTTTATAAAACAAGTGAAATGGTTTAAATTGGTGAATGATATTAAAGAAATAAGTTTCAAAATGTTCGACCCAATTGACCATTTATTATGCCCTATCCCTGTCAGTTTGGAATTGATGTGTTTAATACCATTCATCAGATTTTAGGTGTTTTTAATCTGTTTTATATGGAAGTATTTGGTATTAACATAACAAAATAAAAGAAGGAAAATAGACCACATTGAATGAAACAAAACGGCACGGTCAAGATAAACAGCACTGGCAAATTCAGAATGGAATACCAAACATTAAAAGGTGAGTTAATGAAAAATTGTTGATCAGGGTAGTTAGTTTTTAATAAACCAGTGAGACACCATTCAAACATGTGAATATAATAGTGCTGCAAACATATGCATGTAGTAGCACTACAAACACAAGGCAGCTAAACTTAATGCACAATTATAGCATGTAGTTGTAAAAGACAGTCAACAGTGACATCAATTCTGGCCACCCTCCCACTACATGGACCACTGAAAACATTCAAAGTATCCATCAGCTTTTACAAAAAAAAAAAAAAAAAAAAATCATTGCGTTACTCATCAAACGTTAATAGATGCACTTAATGTTAATAAATGTCTGGTGTATGTTATCTTGATTGAAGATCTGGAGTTTCAGATTTCTTTTGCCACAAAGCCTGACACAAGAGCAGATAAGCATCTCTCGGATCTGTGATCACAGAACTACTCTCTGCAGCTGAAGATACAGATTTTTCAAAAATGTATACATGCTTTTTTTCTGGCTGTTTCTTAAAAATGGTGCTATGAAAAATTTCATTCCAGCAAATGTAGCTTATGAGAGCCTGCCATTTTAAAACAGCATAGAGACGGGGTCTAAGTGCTGGTTTCTGACTGTTCGTCCAAGTGGGTCTGGGTTTGAATTGAATCCCGGTAAGGCATAGGTTGTGTTTGTCTTACAGCACTGGCTCTCTCCATTCCCTGGAACCAGTGGCCCTAAATTAGGGATAGGCAACTGCTTATAGCCCGTTGAGTTGCTCAAGGTGGTTGTTAAACCTCCAAATAAACAACAACAACAAAAAAAAAAAAAACTGGGAGAGGGTGCACATCAGTTGTGATAAAAACCTTGATACCTTGCTCGAGGTTTCAATTGCGTTTTTCCTTTGCAAATGTGTAGTATGCTACATCAGAAATGTTTTCCTATGGGACAAATTGTCAACCAGCAATATTACAAAGGTGTTCTGCAGGATTTTTTGAGATTTATAGCATAAAATGAATGTTATGCGATACCCCTTGTATTTTAGCCTCTTCTCATTTGATTTTTCTTTTCTATTCCTATGACTGAAATGGTAGATAAAGGGTTTCCATCATGGTCATGCATTCCAGCTGTGAAATAACAGCAAAAGCCTGCAGAAATGCTGGCAAATGTAAGCTGGGGATGAGTCTTCTAAAAGTGGCCGAGAGCAGTAGTTCACTAGCATTTTGTTTGCTTATTTTTAGTCCTGCGATTTTTTAGACAGTTTTCATACCAAGTAGCAGACTCTTTTTCAGAAGTCTGCAGTGCAGAAAGTAAAACCTAAAAACTGTCTGCAAGGTAAAGAGATGTTTAAATGTTAATTTTGCCATAAAATTTATTGTTCTGCACTGCCACAAAGTGATATTTTAAAAAGAGTCAATTTTAGATTTTGCTAGTAATGTAAATTAGTATTTTGTTGCAATACTTAAACTAGCTTTTCCCTGACAAAAAATGCAGAAGAAATTTGAACTATTTTACACACATTGTCAAAAAAAAAAAAGTTGCGCCCAGAAGGATGTGTCGGATTGCAATGCAATTCAGAGGAAGGTGAATGTTACCAGGAACAATAAATGATTAAACATTGAGCCTGATATGGGCAATATTTATTGAGCTACCTGACAATAAGTAGTGTCTCACAGTATGACGTCGGGCCACCATGTTTGCTCACACAGCATGCCAGACATCTCTGCATAGAGTTGTACAGGTTCCCAATGGTGACTTATGATAAGCCATCCCATGCACCTTGCATCTTCTCACGCAGTTCCTGCAGATTGTGCGGTATGGGTGGAGTGTGGATAGTGTGTCTAATAGCATCCCATACATTTTCAATTGGCGATAGGTCTGGTGATGTGATTGGCAATGGCAGTGTCAGTGCCTTGAAGGCAAGCTCTTGAGACAGCAGCAGTATACGGACAAGTGTTGTCCTGTTGCAAAATCGCAACAGAGTGAGCGTTCAAAAAAGGTAGGGCCACTGGTTGCAGGACCTCATTAGTGGTAACATTGGGCTGTCAAAATGCCTGTAATGAACAGCAAAGGTGATCTGGCATCATTGGCAATCGCACCCCACACCATGACATCAAGCCTTCTGGAAGTGTGATGCTCGACAACTAACTGTACATCTTGGGACTGACCACGGTGCTACCACACACAAATTCGGTGGTCTTCTCGAAAACAAAAGTGGGATTCGTCACTGAAAATCCGCCACTGCCTTTCTAAGTGGCTCCATGACAGTCTGGCACGACACCATTGCAGTCTTTAACGACGATGCAGTGGTGTTAAGGGCAGTCGTCGTAATTGTCTGCGTGCGTGTAGTACTACGTCGTGCAGCCATCTGCCAATGGTGCTGGCACTAATCGGACGATGCATGGAGGGCACCAAGGCTCGCTGAATATCTGCAGTCGTGGCTGTTGGGTCACTCCGCGCATGTCGGACAGCCCATCGGTCCTCTCTCTCCGAAGTTTGTCTAGGTCTCCCAGAACCTTCCTGTCACTGCTGCAACCTTTATTCCATCCATTGCCGCAACAGCGTGCTATGGTGATATCCGCACAACCAGTATGGCGCCCAATACGGCGATAGATAAGAGCTTCCCGGAGCCCGATGATGCGGTCCATCTCGAACTCCTCCAACGGCTCGAATTGCATCCGAGCATTTCTCCGAGGCATACTTCTTTGCAAAGGATGCAACCAACACAACAGCACAAGTCAGAATGGCAAGCATGTGCAACTGGACGACCTTATATAGCTGGTCAGGCGCAGCGCTACAACCCCTCCTTGCTTGTGTCACATATGTGGCCGAGTGCAATACTTGAATCATTTGCATGTCTCACAATGTCAAACCTACCCATCAAGTTTCATTCCTATCGGTTGCTTTTTTCTGGGTGCAACTACTTTTTTGATGATGAGTGTTCAGAAATTATGACGATTATGGGCAAAACACGTAACAATATTAACAAATAAAGGTAACTTGATCACGCTAGTTACGTTAACTGAAACTTTTATAAAAAGTTCGTAAGTTGGAAGCTTTCGACCTTATCTTAGGTCTTCATCACGCCAATGGAGGACTAAGATTGTTGCCAGATTCTACATTTGAATTTTTCTTATTTTTGTTGCCAAAACTTAGAATTGATCTCCAGATCAATGGAATGTAGAGAGGAGATTCGGAGTTGCAAGTCATTGAGTTGAACATAATTTCTATGCTCTCACGGTAACGGAGGGCAAAACGATTGTCAAAAGACGCAATTCGCCTTGCTTCGTTCCAGTGGGGAACTGCGGACGTGTCCTCCATTGTCAAAACAGACAAGGCAGTATCGGGATTGGCCCTCGAAACATCTTTTCTATGTTCTAAAATTCTATGGCTAATGCTCCTGTATGTGCCTCCAATGTATAAGTTATCCCCAGAAGAAGAAGAGATAGGAATGCAGTAAACTCCTGGGAGGTTCAGGCTTTCAACTTTGTCCCTATCCCTTTGTAGAAGTTTCAAGATGTTTGGGGTAGATTTAATGGCAAGATGGTAACCAAAACTTCTAAAAAGAATCTGTAACTTATAAGCATAGGAAGGATGGTAAGGAACAGAACCACAGAATTTCAGGTCTTCCCTCTCGTGAGGAAGGAGCCACTCGATTCTCGAATGGTTTTCATATTTCTCCATGAGGGAGTTGACTACAACAGCAGGGAAACCATGAGAGAGGGCCACTGCAGAAATCCTGGAGAGCCCCTCTTGAAGAGAGAGTTGGCCGTTGCAAATGACAACTGCAGTTCCCCACTGGAACGAAGCAATGCGAATTGCGTCTTTTGACAATCGTTTTGCCCTCCGTTACCGTGAGAGCATAGAAATTATGTTCAACTCAATGACTTGCAACTCCGAATCTCCTCTCTACATTCCGTTGATCTGGAGATCAATTCTAAGTTTTGGCAACAAAAATAAGAAAAATTCAAATGTAGAATCTGGCAACAATCTTAGTCCTCCATTGGCGTGATGAAGACCTAAGATAAGGTCGAAAGCTTCCAACTTACGAACTTTTTATAAAAGTTTCAGTTAACGTAACTAGCGTGATCAAGTTACCTTTATTTGTTCAGAAATTAAACGTTATTCTTTAAATGCTTTTGGATTTTAAAAATAATTGTCAGAATGTATGTAAGGAATAATTTTAAATCCATATATTTTTATTTTGCATTTAGTTAATTGATTAAACGTTAACTCCTTCCTTCACAAGAAGAATGTTTTGCCTGATAGTCATTCTGCTCCTATTTCCTGTAGCAATTATGTTTTACTAGGGGCCTCACCAGGTGATTATTTAGGTGACCGAGTTGGGGGCGGGAGGGGGGGGTTATCATGTCAACTTTTAAAACAACAGTAATTTTGCCACATTTAACTTCATTTGTGAAGCAGGAATCCATATGTAAGATTTTCGTTTGAAACCCAGTTTGTGAATTGACTGCAGTTTTAAGAAAAATTTTGTGAATTTATGAAAATGTGATTGGAGCATTTTCATTGTTATAAATAAACCCCATAAAATTAAAGTGAGAAAAACGGCAAGAGTTTTTGTAAAGCAAAAAAAAAAAAAAAAAAAAAAAAAAAAAACTTTTCACCTCATTAATCTGAGATGAAACTATTTGGAAGAAAAAAATAACTAAAAAAAATTGTGACCGTCAGCTTCCGAAATACAGTGTAATACGACCTTGGAAACAAAGCCGGGGGTGTTGAAAATGCGTAAAAAATATGGTTTTAGTATAAAAAATCAGAGATATAGCCATCTGGAAGTAAAAAATTAAATAAATAAAATAAAGTAAAATGCATCCGTCAACTTCCGAAATGCCACAGAAATGGAAGGGAATGTTGCAAAACGCTTAACAAATATGGATTTTGTAAGAGAAAAAAAAGAAAGGAAAAGAGCATTAATCTAACTGAATTGAAGCTATCTGGAAGCTAAAACAGGCAAAATTGTGAGCATCAACTTTCGGAATGCCTCATAATGCAACCATGAAAAACAAAAGATGAATGATAAAAATGTGTAAAATATGATTTAACTGAATTGAAGTATCTGAAAGAAAAAGAGTTGCGATGTCAACTTACGGAATACCGATGGCCGTGAAAACAGAGAAAACATTTTTAAAATATAGCTCTTGTAAGAAAGAAAAAGGAAAAATTGCTACCATTAGCTTCTGAAATGCCACATCAAACGTGCATGATGCATTCAAAGTGCATAAAAAATATCGCTTCCAAGATTCAGAGCTGAAGAAAAACAATTGTATCTAATTAAGTTGAAGTTATCTGTTTGAAAAATATGGAAGAATGAAAGCTAAAATAAAATGGGTGGGGAGAGCAGTTGTCGTATGATTTATCAATTAGAGCTTTACGGTTTGAATGGGAGCCGATGTTGAAAACGTGTGAAAATTTCCTTTCCTTTGTTATAAATTTTAACGGAATTTTAAAAACAATGTTAAAAAAAATAGGAAAACAGTCGGCACACCTTTCTGAGAATCTGTGACGGGCGTCGCTGCATCGCTCTTTTTCTGCTCCCGGGGTTTCGTATATGTACATGTGGTGGATTTCCATGTATGTATAGAGTCTGCTATGAAAACAAATTATTTTAAGTATGCATTAACAACTGTATATGTGTAAATCAGAGAGTTATTGAACAATCTTGTATTTGATTCATAATTGGTATTCTTAACTCTGCTATTATTATTATTATTATTATGCACAGAATCATTAAATGAGTGTTATTTTTTTAGCTCCAAGGTCAGGATTGGCTGTTAAGAACTTCATTGACGTTGGAGGTATGTGTGCAATCATCTACTCCTTGCATCAAAATAAAGGATTTCGTTGTAATTTTTTATATTTATCTCTTGTCTTTGTGTTAAACTTTTCATATTTAAAGGAAATTACTAAATTACTGGTGAACCAATATGATTTCATACTAGCTACACAAGGTCGTAATATATATATATAGACAAAAATATACTGTACACTAAAGTAGCGTAAGCCTGAAACACGAAAGATTAACCAAACCATGCAAACTATGAACACAGGAAGAAAGATTCAAACAGATCACCATAATAATGAACAGCCCATTCTACACACACACACACACACACACAAACAAACAAACAAAAAACATGCACTTAAAACCCAGATTAAAACCAAGTAATTAACTTCATACCAGCAGAACATACGTGTCAAAACAACTTAAGAGCAGCATTAAAAGTCATAAAAGACATATTCCCGAAATCCCATAAATGCAAAACATGAAACACAGAAAGAAAAATTCAAACAGATCACCACAATAGCGGACAGCTTAGTCTACACGAGAGAGAGAAAAAAACAACTTAAATCCCAGATTAAAACATGGTAATTAAATGTAGAATCTGCATCTACATTACTATGAAGATTTATTTGTCCGAGATTCCAAGGTGCGGACTATCATGTTATGAGGTACATTGACTATATTGTATTTGACTGGGAGGAGTTCTGTTTTCAAGCTGCTGATATTTACCTTAAGGAACTTACATTGGAGAACACAAGATCTGCTCTTGAGGTGATACACTACCTGTATCTTCAAATTCAGATCAAGGATGGTAATGTTGTTACTTCCATCTTTGATAAAAGACGCAACTTTAAGTTTAAAATTAACCACTTTATTCAATGGGACTCTAACATCTCCATTTCAGTCTATCGTAATCTCATAATTTCCCAATTTCATTGTTGCTTGGATATTTGTAACAACTCGATCGTTTTGCAACAATCGCTCAGACAACTTTACAGTGTTTTTTGTTCTAATCGTTATCCTACTTCTTTCGTTATTAGTTTATTTTGACAACTATTACGCGATCGTAGATCTCTGGATTTTTGTTTGCTGGTTATTCCTCCTTACGTATTACAGGTATTATTAATAATTGACCCTACAAAATTAAAATTGTTAGGTTGCTAAGTGCAGCACGATGGGTCACGTGCAGCTGATGATTTCTATAACACACCTACTCCTTTTGATTTTCACACAGCTACACCTAACCATGACCATGCACAACTTCCAAATCTTGGTTTGTGTTCTTCACCTTCTGTCGTGGCTTAGTGATCATCTCTTACAGCCTTCTGCTTCGTACTACTCGTGGTGGCCTAGGGAATACTCCAGTGGGCTTTTTGTTTTGTTCCAGCTCTTGCCGCGATTTAAAGGCCACACGCCATTCGGTGTTCCCCTGATGAGAACGAATGGCTTGATACATTTTGGGCTAGGTATTTTGATACGTTGTCCTTTTACTTCTGTCAGGTTAGGGCTATGCGTTTCTTTCATACTACGATTTTCTGACTTTTCGTGTTTCATGTTTTGCATTTACAGGGTTTTGGGAACATGTCTTCTAATGTTGCCTTTGGGTTGTTTTGCCATGTATGTTCTGCTGCCCTGAAGTCAATTATTATGTTTTAATCTCGGATTTCTAGGCAGATGCAGTGTCCTGGGTATGTGCAAACCCAGGACACTTACGGGGTGGGGGTGGGGGGTGCTTTAAACCTAAAATATGAAATATAAATAATTTCTGGTCCGATCGAGATATTTTCAGCGTTTACCAGCTACAACTCAACAAATTATCTGAAGGCATGTGCCTACCCAGGAAACCTAGGGGGAGGGGGAGGGAGGGGGTAATGCCAAAAGTGTAGAATATAAAGAATTTCTCGTCCGATCGGGAGATTTTCAGCATTTACAACCAGAAGTACTTTGTTTTATATTTTAGGTATTTACCCCCCCCCCCCTCAAGAGGTTTCCTGAGTCAGCACATGCCCTCAGAGAGTTGGTTGCAATGTACGTTGTAAATGTTGAAAGTCTCCCGATCGGACCAGAAATTCCTCATATTTTATACTTTTGGTGCTACACCGCCGCCATGTTTCCTGAGGCAGCACATACACTCAGATAATGTGTCGAGTTATAGCTTGTAAATGTTGAAAACCTCCCGATCAGACCAGAAATTCTTTATATTTTATGTTTTTGGTGTTTCCTTTCCCCCGACAGGTTTCCTGAGGCAGCACATGCCCTTATGCCCTTAGATAATTTATTGACTTGTAGCTTGTAAATACTGAAAATTTCCCGATCGGACCAGAAGTATCCCCCCTTCCCCTTGACAGTTTTCCTGAGTCAGCACATGCCCTCAGATAATTTGCAGACTTGTAGTTTGTAAACCCTGAAATCTTTTGTTGAGTTGTAGATTACAAACATTTTTTTATAAAGAATTACATTAATAATCGCAATTAAGAAAAGACGAAATTATGGAAATTTTATGACTCAGATAACCAACCTCTGGGGTCGTGAACACAAAGCGGACAAAACACGAAGCAGACAAAAATACGGCCGCTTAAAATTTTTGTGGCCAGTTCTCCCACACCCAGCTAACTCGAGTACGACAGTATCGCCCAATAATATCCCGGTAGCATGTGGAACGACTACGAGAGTGCTTCGATGAAATGGCATAAATGCGCATGGGCATCTACGCCGTTGCCAAATCAAAAATCTTAAATATCGCCGGAATGTAACATCAAGGTAACAATTATGTACAATGGAAACTATAAAGCAGTAGTATCGGTGAATGCTATTTTTAACGTAACGTAATGTACAAAGAGTTGTGTTCCAAAATAGAGTTGCTGAAACGTAATTGTAAAATATCTCTGAAAGTGTAATGAAAATGAGAGATTGTAACATTACTGATATATATCTGAAACGTTTTGTGCTGTATGGGGAGAGACTCGAGACGATTAGTTGTTCGGGCATAGGTATGAGATGACACATCTGATCACTGTGATTTTTTGCATGCGATTTGACATCGTCCTTGGTCAGGTTTTGACGCCTTCTGATTCCCGAAATTCGGTGTCATTGAGGAATACTCGTCCAAAAACTTGCATTTTTAGGGGGTTATCCGGGTTTTGAGAAGGACGATCGTTTGTTACCTAACTCCTCCAAAGATCTTCTGCCAATCGCTGTAACACTTGCCACAAAAGAGGAGGACATGGTGAGTGACTAGGGTTGGTATCATGGTGATTAATTGCGTCATATAAAAAAAAAAAAACAAGTTAGTAAAATCATGCAATGCATTGATTATAATACGCTTTCCAACATACCAGAAATTATTACTCAAGTTATGAGAATAATGGCTGTGGAATAAATCTCGGTCCTGTGCCCTGACCCTTTATCCCATATCGATGATATTCAACAGAACTGGTTCA
The DNA here is from genome assembly GCA_039090855.1 of Macrothele yani. NCBI lineage: Eukaryota > Metazoa > Arthropoda > Arachnida > Araneae > Macrothelidae > Macrothele > Macrothele yani. The sequence goes on from CM077011.1 coordinate 157,922,522, forward strand.
GTATACCTCCGAAATAACATGATAAAGTTTTGTTGCAATCGAAGCATTTTTACGTAAGTTATGATGCATAAGGGGTATGGAATAGATCCCGCTCCTATGTCCTAACCTTTGACCCCATTTCGCCCATTTTGAATAGAATTCGTCCCCAGGCAGGCCCCTACAACATACTAACATTTCATCCAAATCGAAGCATTTTTACGTAAGTTATGACGCATAATGGCGATGAAAGCGATTCCGCTCCTATGTCCTGACCTTTGATCCCATTTCGCCCATTTTCAATAGGGTTTGTGGCCAGGTGGTCCCCTACCACATACTAAAATTTCATCGAAATCGAACCTTTTACGTTAGTTTTGACGCATAAAAGCAGTGGAATGGATCCCGCTCCTATGTACCGACTTTTCACCCCATTTCGTTCACTTTAAATGAGGTTCCTTCCCAGGTGATACCCTACCAGATACTAAAATTTCATCGAAATTGAACGATTGTTATGCGAGTTATCGTACAGACGGACATAAGCACACAAAGCGTGACGTAAAGAAGCAGATGGGAATCGCGACCATCTGCTGGCAAGAGTATGACGTCATAAAACTTTAATAGTATCCACACACAACACGTGACGTAATGAGGCAGATGGCGTGACCGCGCGCCAACATTCTCAAACACGAGATTGTGACGTTATAAGATTTCTAAGCATTGGAAACATTAATGGAACGACGCTATGACACTAAGAACGTTATAATTCGGGGTGGTTATTTAACACACTAAACAAATTCTCCTAAAGTCGAGATCAAGCTAAATCGATTTCTAGTACCAGAAAACGGTAGGTTAACGACTTTCATCAAAATTCTTAGAGCCGTTTTAAAAATAAAATGTGCATACATACAAGAATTGCTACTTTAAGGTGGACGTCAAGTAATTTTGCTTCCTATACTTCCAATGGAAAAACTTCTGTACACATTTTCTTCACAATTAATGCGTTCCCAAGAATGAAAATTTGAACATCGATTAAAATAGCTTCATTTCATAACTTGGAATACTTAATATTTTCTAAACCATAACCGTAATAATATTTTCTAAACCATAACCGTAATTATGCAATCCAACATTTATTTGTCCACTGACGTCATCAAAGTACAGGTCGCGCCATCTTTTTCTGGTTTCAACACCACCAAAGGAAACGTTATTGTTTTTCAATATAATTATGGTTATGTTTTAGAAAATGTTAAGTATTCCAAGTTATAGTATGAAATTATTTTAATCGATGTTCAAATTTCCATCCTTGGGAACACACTAATTGTGAAGGATATATGTACAAAAGGTTTTCCATTGGAAATATAGGAAGCAAAATTACTTGACGTCCACCTTAATAGTGTGGGATAGGGGCGATGGAATGGATCCCGATCCTATGTCCTGACCTTTGACTCCATTTGTCCCATTTTCAATAGGGTTCCTCTCCAGGTGGTCCCTTACCACATACTAAAATTTAATCGAAATCGAACCATTTTCACGCACCTTATGACGCATAAGGGCAATGGAATGCATCCCGCTCCTATGTCCTGACCTTTGACTCCACTTCACCCATTTTCAATAGGATTCGTCCCCAGGTGGTCCCCTACCACATACTAAAATTTCATTGAAATCGAACCATATTTACGCAAGTTATGATGCATAAGGGCAATTGAATGGATCCCACTCTTATGGCGTAACCTTTGACCCCACTTCACCCATTTTCAATAGGGTTTGTCCCCTACCACATACTAAAATTTCATCGAAATCAAACCATTTTTACTTGAGTTATCGTGCCGACAGACGGACGGAAAAAGCTGGAGCATATACGCTTCTTCAACCTACGGTTGGAAAGCGTAAATGACCATTAAAAAACTGACCAATTTTAATAATAATTGAAAAAGTCCGCTCTCTATGCAAGACTTGGGACAATTAGTTGACACATCCGATCACCGTGATTTTTTGCATGCGATTGGACATCGTCCATGGTCAGGTTTTGACGCCTTACGATTCCCGAAATTCCATGTCATTGAAGAATTTCATGCCTTTTACTTGAACTGTTTCACAAAAGTCAGCTCACTAACATTAATGTAAAAAAAAAATAGTTTGAATTGAAAAATGAAAAGACTCCATCTGTTAGCTCAACACGTGCTTAATCTATAAAAATAAAAGGAAGTGTGTGTGTGCGCGTGCGTGCGTGCGCAGTCACCTGTCTTTCACGATACAAAATGAAAAACGTGGTTCCCGATCTGAGTGTGTCTTTCCGCTTTGTTTACATGGAACCTAATCACAACCAGCGTGAAGGAAAGTAGTTCATGATTAATTTTAGGCATTTCGTTTTTAGAATGTTTCGTACTTTTGTTCTGGAAGTCATAAATTTTACGTGTTCGGTTTTTAGAATTTGTTATAATAGACGCCTTAATGAGCTTAGATTTTGCAATAGCTTTGCTCAAAATTTGCCAACTGTACCCGAGTTATCGGTTACCATTGGCGGCTTGTCTTAGTATATATATAACTTCACCATGTAATGGGTCATTCCATGTCAAACAACAAGGCTCATTTTTTGGTTTTTGTGAAACTTGGTATAATTGTAGTAATTATCTATATAAACAAACATGATTTTTTTTCAGAATTTTTAATGCATCCGTTTTTGAGTTATTAATTTTTTAAATTTCAAAAAAACCCTGAAATATCATCATCTGAGCAGACTTTAACTGCCAATTACTTGGGTTCTAGTAGAGCTAGGGGTCATGAGTTATGGCTCATTTTAAAGATCTTGAATTGGGCCTTCATTTGATATGCCACACAACACTATTAAAAAAATTTAATGTCAATTTTAAAATTGAAATATTAAAAAACGTGTTTTGAAAATCTGAAAAAATATATGTTTAACAAACATTCTTTTTCTACATATCCTGAAAGTTTCATAATGGGATCGCTATGGGATCACTATAAAAAAAATAATAACGTAGAACATTGCAACTGAAATGTGCCAGGTGTACTTACCGTTTCCACCCATGGCTGGAAGTGTATTCTTCATGTGGTTTGTGTAAAATGTCATACTTGTTCTTTTAAACATTGTGAATGTTAAAGAATGAAAATAAACATCTAAGTAATTTGAAACTGTGTCCCAAAGTAATTCATTTCATAATTCAGTAAAAGGTTCTGTGTGCATATTTACACTTACAAAATTATTTTATCTTCTATATGTATCCTGCTTTTTTTCTTTCTTTTAAATTTTGCCGCACTTGTATGCCAGTGCTTGATTTGCCTTCTTTGTCTCAGTCATTGTTAAATTATATACTCTTCCAGTAGCTGTTGTTGGGTCAACTTTTAACAAAACATCAGATTTATGAACCAACAGTATACCCGGTGATTAAGGATACTTTTATGATGGAGATGGACCATGCGGCTCCAGGAAGCTCACTTTTACCTCTTCTGTGTCCTCATTCACACCAAGTACACATCCCGACCACCAGTGCTCTGAGTACTTACTAATCACAAAACCTACCATATTTTCAAAACTAATGTTCTCTTCCCCTTCATCTGTTGCACATGTCTCTTCTTTAAAATGCTCAGAAAGTGAGTAAGTTTTGACAAGTAATTTGTGTTTTCCTGCAGGAATGAAACAATGGAGTTTCTGAGTACCACTTATTGTCTTAGCTGAAGCTATTCTACTTTTAAGGATAATTTACTCCTCTTTGTAATTTTCTGTTGTTGCAAACCGCAAGTGAATGGAGGTAATATTAGCAGTGGCCCCTTCAAAGAGTTGGCGTGGGGTCATAATTTGATTATTATAAACAAGTTGTAAACTTGCCTTTGCAGCTAATCGCACCACAGTACCCCCTATCCCATCACATGCATTTTTGCCATGTGCTGTTGCAAAAAAATTCCATTCTGCTTTTAGATTAAATTCAGTCTCGTGGTAGCACAAGCTGAGGAAGTTTGACTTGTTTTTGTATTGTGAAGCTGCTCCATCCGAAAAATAAAATATCTTTTCAGGTTTTTGAGAAAAATGTCACTGCATGAAATTAATTAGGTAACGCTGAGACAGATGGACAGCTATACTGTTGTGAATTAGGCAGTCGGATATAATCACAAAACTTACATGTCCTAGGTTCTGAGTTTTCTCATCTCGATAGTATATAACTATAGGATGCAGGGTTGCTTGGGCATTGTTCCAGTGAAAACCCTGAGCTGCATCTTGCAACACAAAAGAATAGTTTTCAGCAAAGTCACAAATTACTATGTATTGATTTTCTGTTATTGTGTCTTTAAGATGTCTTAAGTAACTTGACTTTTGAGTTGCTATAAAAGAATGTTGAAGCAGGGCTGGAAGTTTTCCAAACAACAGGTCCAAAAACTCCTGTGTGGATTTTGATAATGTTTCAAGTACTGTCCTCTTCTCTAATTGCATCCATTGCTTGAATGTCACATTTTGTATACTATTTAGATCAAAACAATCTTCAAATCGTTGCTTAAGCTGTTCTAATCCTGGACAGTTGTTGCACTGACTGAAGTAACATGCAGGTGTAGGGTTTCCACAAATTATGTTTGCAAGGACATCTTTATAGGAGTTTATTGGCTGAACAGTGTCTCCTGTTAATTCAGGTAACTTGCATTGTGTCATCATCAGTGTAACATTCTGATGCATTGTGCAAACACAAACAGAATGCAGTGCTTAGGGCGAAGTTCACAGAACTTGGAGAACCCCACCTTTTTCTCTTGAAATATCTCTTTAAAAAGAGTATACAATTCACGCAAATTACTCAGAAGCATTTTTTTTTTTTTTTTTTACCTGTTGACACTTATTATCTATTTCAATGGAAACAGTAGTGTTTTCCTGGCATTTGGCGGCTTACATCGTCACTCTCATAAAATTCTTGTGTACAATTTGCTGTGTCTTTGTCTGTCTAAAGTCTTTCCTGGCTTTGGATCAGGAGAAGACATGATACCTTTTCTTTTACTAGCTTTTTAGCCTTTCTGGCCATAAAATTTGAAACTCTAGATTCTGTTTCAATTCGTTTCAGTGACCAAGATTTAGGCAGTGTACTCAATATCTGCATTCTTATGCTTTTATTTTCTGTGGAATGAAATTTTTCTTTCAACTGTCTTATTTCTGGTTCAAGAGATGAAATATCCTTTGGTTCCGATGCAGGACTTAACTTTAATAATTTTGCTCGAAATGCTACGTGGGCTTTTTTATATTTCTCTTCAGGGTATTTTTTTTCTTGCAGGCGTTTTTTCTTGATCAGTGTTTCATCCAGACATTGTAAACTTCTATAGCATGCTCTTTTTCAGGAGTTGATACTTCAATGTTTTCAGATGGAACAGCATGACCTTTGGCTTCTTGTTCATTATAGCTGTCAGAAGGTGAAGAGGAATGTTCAGCAGCTTCAGAGTGAAATTTCTGGATTGCTTTACGACAACTGTCACTGATCTTGTCTCCAGTTTTGAGCAACTTGTTCTGTAGCAATAGATTCTTGGAAACTGGTCGCAGATTTTTGTTATAGATTCTTGGAAACTGGTCACAGATTTTTGTTATAGATTCTTGGAAACTGGTCGCAGATTTTTTTTGTTATATTTATGGTTTGGTTTCCCAAGGGAGTTGTAACAGTAAACCACACTTAAAACTTTTGATGTGGATGGTCTGCTGGCATCCATCTTTTACTTTGCTTTTACTTTAAAACCTAGGAAAGAAACACAATTTGTTACCCTTATGGATACATATTAACTTTTTAACTAATTATAATTAATTCATTAACATTTGCAGTGTTTGTAAGACCAGGGATAACATTTTAGACAGATAAAATAAACAATTCCTCACAATTTTAGTCCTCCATTGGCGTGATGAAGACCTAAGATAAGGTCGAAAGCTTCCAACTTACGAACTTTTTGTAAAAGTTTTAGTTAACGTAACTAGCGTGATCAAGTTACCTTTCTTCGTCAAGGTGCGTTTAGTAACGTCCTTCTATGTTATTTATTTTTTTATAGTGATCCCATAGCGATCCCATTATGAAACTTTCAGGATATGTAGAAAAATAATGTTTGTTTTTCTACATTTGTGCACATTATAAGAAACAAATTTAGGAAGTAAGACTTGAAAATTTTTAAATTTTTTTTTCTTTATATCAAAGTGGCACTCTAATTTACAATGTATTTAAATATGTAAATGCATGTATAAATAGGTGGCACTACATTCAGAAATGAAGGTGACAATCGTGAGCATAGTGCCTAATATATTACAGTTTAAAATGGGGAGAATGTCTTGAGTGAAAAAAATTTCAATCCTGGCAATGCCTCCTAGCTTTCACCCATAGTTATATCAAAAATTGTTTCAAAAATAGTTGCAAATGCAAAGCATCTTCCTTATTTCAAGTACAGAGGCTGTGTGTGTGAACAATGTGGTTGTAAAACATTCATTGAAATGATTAAATTTCTTATTTATTCTTAGTCAGTTGCTTCTGTCTTCATGTTTTTTTATTGCTTCTACTATTAACATATATCTTTTGCTTGAAATCCCATCTGGCTCTTAAACAGTAATTATCACTTTTCTTAAATCTCGACAGCATGTTTTTATATTTTTCTGGGAAAGAAGATTCTGTGCAGTGGGCATAACTGTAATCCACTATGTTCTGTTAGTTTGTAAATTTTAAAGTAATGCTGGTTCTTAGATTTTAAAATTATTCATCGTATGAGAAAACTGAGTTAGACTGCATTTTGGATTTCTTCACAAATACTATTTATTATTATCTTGATAACAAAGGATAGTAATAAATGCCATGATAACAAGGTTATGAAACATTGACTGCCCATAATTTTTGTGCATTTGGCCCCTGATGAATAATGACAAAAAAGCATTACTTGAGCTCCCCGTAGCAGAATCACGGCGACAGGCGATGCACGTTGCAGATTTTATTTTGGTCTTGCAGACAAAAACGATATCCCCAGAACCTGTATTCTGGTCTTGCAGACAAAAACTATATCCCCAGAATCTTTTATTCTGGTCCTGCAGACAAAAACTATATCCCCAGAATCTTTTATTCTGGTCCTGCAGACAAAAACGATATCCACAGAACCTTTTTTCTGGTCCTGCAGACAAAAACGATATCCACAGAACCTTTTTTCTGGTCCTGCAGACAAAAACGATATCCCCTAAGCCCTGTTAAATCCTCTTGCAGATTCCCGATCATGAATGGAAGGGGCACATTAGTCTAAGCGATGGCTCATGACTATTCGTTCAAGAAGGGTTCGAATCCCGGTAAGGCATGGTTGTAGTGTTTGTCTTACAGCACTGGCTTTCTCCCTTCCCTGGAGTCAGTTGCCCTAAATTAGGAACGGGTGACTGCTTATAGCCCATTTAGTTGCTCACAGTGGTCGTTAAACCTCCAATAAAAAAACAAAAAAAAAAACCCCGAAAGGTAGACGGAATTAAGATTTACCCGTAATCATAATATATTTTTTTTTCTTGCGATGTTCTCTCTGTCCACTATTGTTGTTAAATATCGTTTTGTTGCATAAATGTTTGCGTTTCAGTTTAAAAATGAACCCAACGATATCCGAAAACTGGAAGTTAAACGGAAGCTCTGTAATCTTACATTATTTTTCTTGTCATATTTCTTTTACCTTGTATGGTTGTTAAATATAATTTTATTACATAAATGCATGTATTTAAGACTGAAAAAATGGAGGAAAAAACGGCAGTTGTGGACAGAGCGAAAATTTCTCCCTTAGTTATAAAATGGAGACCAAAAATTTTCTACAACGGAAGCTAAAGGTAGCGAAGATTTCTCCTGTAACCCCCACCCCTACCCGCGCGATGCTTTCTCGGCACTGTATTATCGTTTAAACATAATTTAATTTCACAAATGTTCGTATTTAAGACTGAAAATTGAGGGAAAAATTTCTGAAAACGAAAGTAGAACGGAGTGAAGACTCTCTCTCTCTCTCTCTCATTTTATTGATGAGCAGATTATTTTGTGGCACCATGATATTTGTCGCAGACTGATCAGGAACTTTCTGCTATAGAGATTTTGCATGGCTAAGCAAGTGTAGAAGAGGATTCTCTGTCAACAAAGAATTTGAGGTTGAGCACTTGAAGCAGCAAAGGATTTGAGGTTCTGTAGTGACTGATCGGTGATCATATAATATCTTATGTTTCATGTCCTTAGCTAATTATTCATTGAACACCACATTAGTAATGGGTTACTGTATTTGACATACATGCATTGGCACAGATATGCAGTATCTGGTCGTTCCCATGTAGCAAACTCCTCAAAAAGTGTGTTGTCTTTAATTCGAATCAAACCCATGTCTCCCAATTTCCATCTAAGTGTGCTAACCACTACAACACCTGAAGCAACCTACTTTCAAATATCAGAAGTATAGGAATTGGAAGAAACATGGGGTCATGCTAATGGAGACACCCAGTACTTCGTCATAACAACCCAGTATGGCAATGGATCTAGGCCAGAAATCACTAGCTCTTCAGGTAATATCATTAATAGTGTTAATCTCTGCTATACCTGAAAAATTGATGATTCTTGATCTGTGTGTGTGTGTGTGTGTGTGTGTGTGTGTGTGCTTGTTGTTTTTTCATTTGTAATTTATATTATCATATCATATATTTATTTTATGTACATATACTTTTTTTTAATGTATATTGAGACTTTCAAAATATGGAATTAACCATAGTCTCCCCCCCCCCTACACACACCTCTATGAAGCTGTACTATGTTGGACATTCATGGATGATTTTTCAACTAGATTGCATTGTTGTATATATTTTTTAGCTGGTGTGGTTGATGAAGATTACCGTGGCAATCTAGGTGTAGTGCTATTCAACTTTGGCCCTGAAGAGTTTAAAGGTAAGATGGTTTTGTTTTCTCTAGTAAAGTCAGGGTATCGTAAATTTATTTGTAAAAAGACTCATTGTAACTTGGAATTTTTGAGTCATACCACTACAATATGAAACTGGTTTTGTTTTACAGTTAATATGTTAGAAATGTCTGAGTGAACATTTAATCTTAACTGAAATGTAGTAATATGTGCACGAAGAAAAATCATATTCAATAGACATTACTTTTTGTTTGTAAATAGTTTTGTGTGTCTGGTGGATGTGTCCCTTTCCTTTTGTATTAAAAATACACAGCAGAAACTTTCTAATCATGGCTCAAAGGGATATTTTCATGCCATAGCTTTCTGACTCCATTCTGTGAATTAAATACTCTTGGCATAGTTAACTGTATCAACAACTTCCAGAAAGCAAAAGATTGGCATGAACACTCAGGGCTTAAAAAATATCTGAAAAGTTACATGCCCAGCTGGGCAAGTGCAGAAAATATTAACTTGCCCAGAAGTAAAATCTACATGCCCAGAAAAATTTATCTTTTAAGATAACAAAACAGAAGCCTCATTTTTTTAAAGTAAAAAATTATGCTAAACTTTTTATACATCTTTTGCATCGCCATTTTAAAGTGTGTGTTCAAAGTGCACAAAAGCATATATCTTAAATTTTAAGAAAGGTAATCGATGGTATTTGAGAAATTTAGTGATTATGCCGTGTTCAAGAGTTTTTAATATACGTCATGCGTTTTGCAAAAAAAAAAAAAAAAAAAAAAATAGTCATAGTTAACTGTACAGCAGTTTAAGTAGTTTTCAACAATTTTGAATGTAAAAATTATTTACCTTTTTCTCTTGTGCAAACAGAAGTGATTTTGCATCACAAAATATCCCAAGAATTGTTTAGAAACAAAGGCAATCCTTACGTTTTCGACTACTGTTGTGAGCACTTCACACACACACACTCCTTATAAAAATTGCTAGTGGTATCGGCAATTTTAGGATCACTCACTCACAGCAAGTTGTTTGAGACCCAACCCCACCTGGGGCTGTGCAATAAATATTCCGTTGTCACTCCCTCCTCATAAAGCACAGCTTTTTTGCCCATCAGTCTGCGTCCTCCTGTTTCATGGCAGTTTGTTTACGCATTTTGTCACTAAACACCGGAGGCTAGTTTCGTCCGAGGCATTCATCCTGTCGTTAACTGTAAATGACATCTGGAGCAAAACTACGTATGGCCCCAATTGAAAATTTCCTTGTGTGTACTTACTTCCAACATAGTAATTCAGAATTTTCAAAACAGGGAATTCTAAGGTGACGTCTGCCAGCTTCCACATGTGCATATATGTATGTAAAAGAAAATTATTTTCAATGATAGAAATGCATGGAGGGTAGGGTTATAGACTTGTTGTCTGAATGAAATGGAGTGTAACACTACAGGTGCATTCTTTATGAAGTGCAGATAGTGATAAATATACAGTTCAGTAGCAATTCTCTTGGCAAAAAAACTGTGGACAGAAATTTTCTAGTCAGTTCCTGAAGTATGAACATTGCACAGGTTAAATAACTCAATAGTCCTGAGGAAAAGGTGTAGAAATGTTCAGTGTGGCTGACAATTGCACAGAAATCAGGTTGAATGCTTTAGCTGAGTTTGCTTTGGAGTGTTGATATGCACTTCATAAGAATACACTGAAACTTACTTGGAGATGGAAGGGAATGAAGGAAATCCCAAGGCCGGATTGGTGTTACATTGTGTCGGGGGCAGATCCAGCTCCGCTTTAAGCGGAGTTGCTTTGTTATCGACAGCTAAATTTGCGCACTCCACTCAAGGCTTTAAAACTCTGGTCATTAGAAGTTGATTATTTCACATGAGATTTTCCTACAAAACTGACAAAATTCCGCATTTTTTTCCCCGTTCGGGTCCTTCTCAAGATCGATGCAGAACTGAAGAGAAAATTGGGGCGGGGGCAGTTTTCCATCTGGGAATGATATTTCGCCTTTCACGACTTCTGAAAACGGAAATTCAATGGAGTGAAAATTTCCCCTGTAATCGTTTTTTTTTTTTTTTTTTTTTTTTTTTTTGCCATGTTGCCTCTGTCCAGTATTGTATTTAAATATCATTTTGTTGTATAAGTCTTCGCATTTTAGCTTGAAACTATTGGTAACAATTTCCAAAAACGGAAGTCAGACAGTGCAACAATTTCTCTGTAATTTTCAGTCATGAGATCCCCCGATTCAAGGAATTCCGCCATTACCGTTATCATTTCGGTAATTCATGAAATCGATCAACAATGAGGGCAGATATTTTTTTTTTTTTTTTTTGGAGATTGGTGGTGGTCTGTGCATTTTTGCATTTTTTTCCGACGGAGGTCGGAATCCCATCTTTCGAAAACGGAAGGTAGGCAAAGTGAAGATTTCTCCTGTAATCATAATTTTTTCCCTTGCAGTGTTTCTTCTGCCCACTATTGTTAGATATAATTTTATTCCATAATAAATATTTGTATTTCATCTTGAAAATGGAGGGGAAATGTCCAAAAACTGAAGTCAGAAAGAGAGAAGAATTTCTCTGGTAATCTTACTTTGTTTCCCCCATGATGTTTTCACTCTCCTGTGTTGTTAAATGTTATTTCCCCTTATAAGTGTTTGCACCTAAGCTTGATGAGTAAAACTACATGAGCATTCTTCCTCATGAAAAAATACCCCGGCGAGCACGACGATGCTCCTGACAACCCCTTTTGAATGTTGGCAACAGTGCAGATCTGTGGGGGCGGGGCGTAAGTGTCTAGAATAACTGGGGACCTTTGATATTTCACACAGCGTGAAATTACTGTATGAAAATGGAAAATACAAATCCCCATTAGTTTCGCATGATAAAATTGATCGTTGATATCTTCCATTTTATTAATGAGAGTAATATACTTTTAAGTAATATTTTCTTTCATGAAAATATGTTCAATTTGTTATTAAAACCTAACAAATCGAAGCTTTTCTTTGGTTCCTAAGGGAGAGGCACATGCCCCCCTCTGGATCCGTCACTGCATTGCATTTACATAACTTTCAGGCATGATCTCTTTTCAGACAGTTAGCTGTGTGTAGTTCTGTTCAGATGTGGGTGTATGGTTGACAGAGGCTTAACTAGGCACAGCTCAAGTTAGGGCGCAAAAAATTACTGCTTACAGTCTAATTGGAATGTTTGCACAATTTCTGGTGCAATTTTGTCACTACATACTTTTTGTCTTTTGTCCACTTATGGAATTTGCTTAAATATGCTCTGCTAATTCCAGTAACCTTGGCAAATTAAAATCTTCATTTCTTCCTCAAAACGTTCGAGAGATATTAGTTGCTGACATTCAAAAATGGAGGTGCGGGTGTACATACGTTGCAAAAGAAGAATATCATTCACATTGTTGGGGGTTTCTTGGTCATGACTGCGAGCCACGACTTCCACTTGCATTTGGTCCGTTTGATTACACTATGTGGACAAAAGTGTTTGGACACTATAAGCTAATAGAAAAACAGTATGGTATTTACATCAGTAGTGGATAGGTCCTCCATTTGCAAAGATAAGAGCAGCCACCTGTCGAGATAAGCTGTCCGTGGAATACGAAGAGCAGGATGTTCCTCCATTCTGTTTTGAGTACATCAACCAACTCTATCAGTGAAGAAGGCCATGTTGGTCTAAACCTCACCTGTAGTTCAAGTTCATCCCATAGGTGTTTAGTGGGATTGAGGTCCAAGCTCTGAGCAAGCCAGTCCATCTGCTAGATCTGATTTTCCTCATACCACTCCATTGTAGCCTTGAAACATGACAAGTGGCATTGTCTTCCTGGAGGAAACCATCGTCGTGTCCGTAGGACTGCCACAATGTTGGGAGCATTGAGTTGACCAGGATATCTCTATACAGCTCAGAGTTCATGTTGCCATGAATAACAACCAGTGGACTCCCACTGTACCAGCTGAAACAGCCCTATACCATAACTTTACTGCTTCTGTGCTTCACAGTCAGCACTGTACACTTCGGAAGCAGACATTCTCCGGTTAACCATCTGATCACAACAATGTGAAGCGGTATTTCTCGCTCCATAAAACCTTCTGCCATTGCTCCAATGTCCAATTTTGTGCTGTTGTCACTGTCATAGCCACATGCCTTTACTGGTCTTTGTGGTGAGAGGTTTATGGACAGCTTCTCGGCCGTGATACTCGAGTGCACGGGCCTCCCTTCGAAGCGTCTTAGTGGAGACCATAACATCTGTGGCCATCTGGAACTCGTGCATTGGTCAGGACCTGTTTTTCCGAATCTCCCTCTGCAGCACCCTCTGGTCCCTGTGTTGCAGTTTCATGGATCTTCCAGGGCAAGGTGAATTCCCGCAATGTCCCGTCTTCTTCCACTTGTTGATTACAAAAGCCACAGTTGATTTAGCGACCTGTCTGACATCAGCAATGCTTCGTATGTTCACACCTCCAATTGAGCAGCCCATTGTAATGCCCTTTTCAAACTCGGAGCTCTCTCCTTCCAGCCATTTTATCAGCGATTTATCTGAGTGTACTCCCGTTGCTGTTTTTATACCTTATCAACCACATGTCTGCTGCAGGAGCACTCCATTGCACCTGCACGCTATGAAACAGGAGCAAAATAATGAGTACTAACATAGTTGGAAAACCGTACTTGACTATCAAGTAGGCGATATTTCCGCTAGTTTCAACTGTAAGGTATGTTATAATATTAGTTATGGATGGCCATATGTTCATCTTAATTATTTTAAATGTTTAACTTTTTATAACATGCACTTGTTAAGAGAATGGAAGAAATGCATTGGTCGCCAAAGTACAACAATGTGCAAAAAATTATTTTGAAGAAACTATTTGAAATAGCATTCGACAATTTATTATATTAATTCATGATCTGAGTGACTTGGTGCTAAAGGAAAACAACTGGGTGGGCAACTCAGCAAAAAATACTCTGTGAAGAACACTAACAGTTTTTGTTTTTTGTAAACATTGCTGTAATTTTTCCACAGAAATTTGTTGTGCTTGTTGATTAAAGACTAAATTGTCCTGTTAAATAGCAAGCATTGCCCTCATTTAAATATCTTGTTATTTTTTAAGAGTGCTGTATTTTTTACTTCATTTTCTTTTTGAGTTTCTTAGTGCTTTGTATTATACTATGTTTTATATTTTTAGTAAAGAAAGGCGATCGCATCGCTCAGTTGATTTGTGAAAAGATATGCTACCCAGAAATTATGGAAGTTGAGGTAATTTTTCTAAGACTTAATTTGTTTGTGATTAAGTACAGTTAGTTACCTGTTGCTTTCATAAGTATATTAATTATATTTTTATTGCATCTAATTTGAAGTGTCAACATGTTTTGATAGCCAGACTCGGTGGTTTTCAAACTATATTCCTGCCAAATACTGGTAAAACTGTCTCCTACTGAAACCACATAAAGGTTCACACTTCAGTTTGGGAAGAGAAAGTGAAATTAATTCACAACTTTTATTTTTAATAATTATCGGCTCTCAGGAACAAACCAAATATCTAACTGTGAAATCTGAAATCGGAACTAAATTCATTTGTTGCCACCTAACACAGACGCACAAACAGTCGAACCCACATGGCGAGCTTGCACAATACAAAGTTCCGCATAAACCAGTTTTTATAGATCCCTTGAACTTCATAATATTTTCCTTGTTATTTTAACCATGTATTATGAATAATCATTTTTGGAAAAACCGATCAAAGTTCAGCACCATTGCCAGCAAGTGAAATAAGTGGCGTCTTGTTTGGGCTTGACCATTCCCTCCGATGCCTGAAATTCACGTACAGGCACCACTTTTCATCTCCAGTGACAATACGTGACAGAAAAGGTTTGTGTTGCTGGGAACATTCGTGATAACGGGCAAGGAACCACATATGGCAACACGCTGATTCTTGTTGTCCTCAGTGAGATTGTGAGGCACCCAAGACCCCAATTTCTGGACTTTTCCCATACACTCCAGGTGTTGCACCACTGTGGCCTGATCACAGTCCATCTCAGTGGCTGATTTGTGTGTGGTTTGATGCGAATCCAAGCAGATGAGATGGTTCAAATGATCCTCATCAAAGTGAGATGGATGACCCGAGCGTGGAGAGTCGTTGAGGTCAGAATTGCCACCTTGGAACCACTCGAGCCATTTGCTGGCTGTCCTCGGACAGGGTTCCCACTCAACCTGGAAAACAGGGAAAACCTGGAATTCTCAGGGAATTTGAAAATGGTTCCAAAACTCGGGGGGGGGGGGGAAATGCCCTGTTTTTTTTTTTTTTTTTGTAAAAATCAATGGATACGTACTTTATTTTGCCAGAAAAACTTATTTTTCAAGATTTCAAACTTTGGCTTGCAATTACTGTCTAACTAGAATTTGGTAGATCTTACTTTCAGTTATATTAAGTATTTCCTTTGTTCTCTAAAAAAAGATGCAAAATTGAATTTTTAAAATTGCCAGTTAAGCTTTTGTTCAATTTCTGCAGGCAGTTGTTATAACATGGAACAATTAAGCACAATGGCTCCTGCTTGAAGAAACACTTCACAAGAGAACCAACCAAATGATGGATCAAAGTCTTATTATAAGTCTTATTATTGGGTGTATATAGGTATTACCAGTTTCAACGTCTAATATGCCTGTTGGTTCTTTTGAAATATGTTACTTTGAACAGAGCCATTCCATCATTAAGCTTAGCTGCATTATAGGAAAACTGAAACTATTCAACTGACAGATTTTTTCTTACATATGACCTGTTACTATGGGAATGTATTTACAAATTCCGTGTGGGTAATATTCACAAAAGTTCACGGAACTTTGGTACAGAAAATAATGTGCACAGTTAGTTGTTATTAATGAAAAGCAGGTAATTTTATAAAGGCAAATTACGTAAAAAATTTACAAGTGTGTGCTTTGGTGAGAAAAATGAATGGAATGGAATGAAATGTAACAATTCTTTGCAACATGCCACTCTGGAAAACTTTAAAAACCACCTGGAGAACCTGGAAAAGTCAGGAAATTTTTATATTACTTTTGAGTGGTAACCCTGTGGGAACAATAGCATCCTCCCCATACACAGCACAAATTTGTGGAAGAGCCTCGGTAGCTGTGGATCTCTTGTTAAACTCGTAGAGGAGCAGATGTCGGAAATATTCATTCCTCTTTACTTGACACTCCATACTTCCGGACCTGAAAACCAAAAAACCATTAGCCACAATCGCACAATGCAATATGATTTAGATATACGATATTACTAGCTACATTTTAATATACAACTGGCCATCTGCACCTTTATTACTGACCTGGGAAACACTCGTGAAATAAAATGGCATGAACTTATGCATCAACCCAATAGAAATATCTTAACAACCTCATCAGAGAAAGTTGAAAAAATTTAAACAGCAGCCATGTAAAGATTAAAATTGGTGATTTTTTCAAGCGGCCAGTGGGTGGACAAAATCTAGTGGCCACTTTCCTTATGGCTATTTCGTGTTGTATACACATTTTATCACTGCACTATGTACCTTTCATTTATTTAGACATAGTTAAATTTAAGATTAGTAATTACAAGGGCCCACTGTCTATACTGTCCAATGCAATTAAATGAATAAATATAATCTTAAAAGTTATATTTTTCTTCAACCACATCAACCAAATTTTCTAGACAGTTTTCATTGGAAAGGTAATTTAATCATTTTTATTTGGTCTCTCGCTATGTTCACAAATAAAATCTGTCTCCACCATAAATTGATAGCAGTGGATGGGTCAAAATTTTCAAGCAATACTTACTTTGGCTATTTCCTGAAGTCACTTTTTGTTTGAGCATTGTCTTGTCGTCAAGAACATTGCCCACAATGCTCGCATTATCTTAACTTCTGCATTGCTTGGCATAACAGTCAGCAGTATTTCCACAATTTGTGCTATGACCTTCATGTACTAAAAATTGTTTGTTTTTAGTTTCTCTAGCAGTTTTTGATGAGTTATTGTTGGTCAAAAATGTTCAGACATTATGTTTCAAAGCTGCAAAATTTTTCTTTTCATTCCATTTATTTTTTGGTTAGGTTCTTCTTGGTGTCAAAATGAAAACTGGCTGTTGTATAGCTTCAAAAATGAATTTCACATCTTATAGCAGAATCATTTTGTGATACAGCTGAGATTGGGAGAAATGTGATACCATCCTGGTCACTTTATTTTACAGTCTCGCAATGATTCCTGACCTCTAACAGAAAATATTTTTTGGGTTATTCTAATAAATATGACATTAAAAACTCTGATAAACCTTCACAGGTGTAAAAATAGTCATGACAAAATAAGAACACATGCAGAGTATCTGGATTCCATCGGATTCTGTCAGGGTTGGGGGAGGGGTGTCAGAAAACATTTAGTTCTGGTAGCATTTTAATAATTTTTTTGGGCTTTTTTTCCTGTTTGCCCACCACAGACCTTCCAAATGCTACGAATTCTCCATCGTCACTACGGAAATCATTAATTGCTGTGGAGTACAGAAAACATCGAATATACAACGGAAATAAAAATCTGGTTGTCGGGGGTTTTTTTCTTTCAGAAAACGTTGTTTTAGTAGAATTTTGATGATTTGTCATTTTTTCCTGTTTGCCCACCTCAGACCTTCCAAATGCTACTAATTCTCCATAGTCACTGCGGAAATCGTTGATCGCTACACAATACAGGAAACATCAAATATACGATGGAAATAAAAAATCTATGAAATAATGTTATTCAACATTTGTTCAAAGTTTATTTTCATGTTCTCAAAATTCTAACATTCATCAAACATTTTTGGGATTGTTTATTAGATCTTTTTAATGTCGCAACATTTGTTCGATATAATTTGGGCATCTTCATGCCATTCGTCGCCTGAAAATGATTGTTTTAGCACGGATGAAAATGTTCCATAGTTTTCTAAATTTCGAATTTTTCTTACCCCAAGATGCGGGGGTTTTTTTTTCACTTTCTTTCTGGTTATATTCTTCTTTGTTATGTTTTTTCTGATTGTTTCTTGTTTTTAATATCTTCGGTAATGTGAAAAAGAACAACTTCGTATCGTAAAAGTTTTTTCTTATGAAGCACAGTTTTTGGTATGTTTAACAGCCTGTTCTTCAAAACCAATCAATATTGGAAAGCATTTTTTCTTTTCCGCTTTTTAAAGCTTAATTAAATTTCAAAATCGGTACTTATTTTGTCCGTGATGGAATCAGCCTCTTCCGTGACCCGTAATATGACTATCACGGCAGAGTGAACAATACAGTACTGATTTTTTATATTTAATTTCACTGAAAAACTTGTGTTTACTCATTCCTTAGTAACATGTTACTGTATTAAGGGACAGAGGAGAGTTTTTTTGTTTAGAGCAAACTTCACATGTGCAAAGGAAACGCGACTGCGTGGAATGAAAGACAGTGGCAGAAAGTGAAGTCCCGATTTTCTACCTTTGATTTTTTTTTATTATTTTTTTTTTTGTGAACAAAAGGGAAAATGCTTGTCCATCTTGTTTGATGATAAGCAAAAAGTGCCTAAGCACTGGAAAATCGTGCATTTTCAAAAAAAACAAACTTTAAAAAACGAGCTGCTAAAGACTTGTTGTGATGCCACAGGTGTCCATTCCTGATATGATTACTTTGTGCCCCAACTTAAGTGGAAAAACAAACTTCCGCCCCCGTTTTGAAGAGTGAATCTATAAATAGATCAGACTCGCTTATTTGCGGAGGAAAGGGCTGTTTTTCACCTTTCACCGTGCACAAGTTGAATGATTTGAAAATGCATTTCCTATAACAGGAGTGTTTTAAAAAATGCAAATAAATTCTTTAGCAATGAATAAAGGCAAATTTTCGAGCATGGCGACTAAAGTACCCTTTTTTTTTGCTGGACATTTTATTTTACCCAGTTGCCACGTGGCGAGTGGCAACCGCTAATTTTAATCTTTACAGTCGTGATAACCACAAAACAAGCGATGATTGGCGCATATGTTTGATGTAACGTGTAACTGGTGAAATTAAAAAAATTTAGTAGTTACTTTATTTTCACATTCATTAAATGTTTTGCTTATTGCAGATCTCATTCATATTATTTTGCTAGTTATAGTTTTCAATTAATATGTTATTTACCTTCTATTAATTGATAAATAATTTATGATTGACTAGTTTTAATGACATATATCCTTATTTTATCTGTCTGGTTTATAACGAAGTTTGCTTACATAAGATGTTTTTTTTTTTACTCTTCCTTCAAATTTGTTCTATACAGGTCTGACTGTATATATCTTTCACCCTGTTAGTATCATCTTTCATGTTCATTTATGAAATAAGACCATTTTTTTTTTTTTTTTTTAATCTTATGCACCAAGTGGGTTATGGTTTACAAATTTTGTATTTTACTCAAAATGAAGAAATCATGTAATGTGATCATATTCTTTACTTGTAATATTCTTCCGTAGAGAGTGCTGTGGCATCTGGATATTTTATAGCTTGAAAAGTTTGAAGCCTACTTGTTTAATTTTAGCCATTAATGCCAGCCTTTGCAGATATTTTTTAATTCAGTATAGTTTTACCTTTAGAAATTTCTTTAGAATAAGTGAACAGAAGTTTTTTTGTTTTTTTTTTTAATAATATATCAGAAGGATTTTTAACTGGATAAGTGAATTATCTGAAAAACAGTTTTCAAATTGTGTTTTCCTTTTCTTCAACATGCTATCAACAGCAAGAACTGAAATTATCCCTTAAGAGGTTCTGTTTTGAGAAAGTATTTTGTTTTAAGGGCCAGCCCATTGCCGTACTTTTTAATTCAGCTTCTGTGGATCTTTAACAGTTAACTTATACCTTATTCTAAGTCCTTCTAATGTTATCTGTTCTTAATTGTTGCAAAATAAGGGATTGATTATTACTAACAATTTCCAGGTTAATGCAGTCAAAATCTGGAGTTCGGGTTGGGAAAAATTTGAAATGCTATAAAACTGAACTCCTGACTGCAGCATAAACATCCGGATTTCGAAATCCGATGTTTCACATATTTGTTTTTTTCTTTCTTTACTTATTTACTGTATCCTTCATTTCATTTGTATTTTATTTTTTAAATTGTTTTCTTTCATACTTTCTTTTTTTTTGTTTTCCTTATGCAATATTTTGTCATGTCTGCATACTACTTTCAAGTTTGTATGCCATTTTATCAGGGCTTCCAGCATCTCCTGTGTAAACAGAAAAGTACTTTATTTATAAGGTGGCTGTACATTACATCACATCCCTCCTCTTACAGCCAAGAATACTTTCACCTGGGACCTTTATCCTCAATGTTTCATAGAGTCTAATTGCAGTGTATAATAATAATAGCCAGCGAACCATTTTTTTTTTCATTTGTTTTGTTCCTTTATTCAAGTCTTGTTTTTACCTTTGAATTTTTAGGTAGCAGTTCAGTGAACCATCATAAATGTCCAGCCCTTCCGTGGCATAGCTTCTATGGAAGTATGGGACACTGCAGTATTGGCAAAATTGAACGTTCTTATGAAAAATTGAGTATCGGATAAACAAAATATTCCTATTTTCTTAATCTATCAATGCTTCCCTAAATTTTGACACCCCCCCATAATAAGTAAATTTGAAACAATCACTGGCATTCTAAGCTGCCATGATAAGTTAAAATTACTTTAAGAGCAACTGTTGTTTGTTTGGGGGGGGGGATATTCCTTCACTCACAATAAATTTGGACTCAGGTTTATTTTTTGAGGAATTATAAGTTTATAATTATTCTTTGATTTATTTTTTTAGGAATCATAAGTGTTGTAGCGTGTAATTCCATCCTTAATAGGTAAATAATTTTTTCCTCTTAGAAGGATGGAAAATTGTCTGGGGAACAGAAAATATTGATAGTAATGTATAGAACAAGACAGTGTTCAATAAATTCTGTTCAAATCTAGTGTGCATGAACAAAGGCTGGTGAGTTTTGTGTACATTCATCAGTTTCAAAGTACAGTAAAGCACCGTTTATACGTCTTTCAAGGGACCATTCATAAAAGATGTATAACCGAGAAAGACGTATAACTGAAATTAAAGTCTAAAGTGCGAAGCACATTTTTTTAGTACATATGTATAAAATGTACAGTACTACTGTAGTACCTGTTACATATAATGAATATATATATTTTGTTATGTATAAATATTCACCTTTTAACATTAATTTATACAGTATTTTGAAGAAATTTTTTAAAGTTTAATTTTTAAAAATCAAATTGTACTCAAATTACATATACGTAACATACAACTAAGAAAAATTCATACCTGTATTTAAGTATCACATATTTGATTAAATATGTTAACTCTCTTTCGAATAAGAAAAAATGCTGGATCACATCGACCGTTAATAAGCACTTTTAAATTCATTTGAAAAAGTCTCTCATTGACGTTTGCCTGGTTGCTTGATTTTGCGTTCTAACGAGAGTGCTATGGATTGAATTGAGTTATACAAAAGTTTTCTCTCTGGTTTTGGCATGAAAAACAAAGAAATTTCTCAGTGTATCAATGCTATGCATCGCATCTCGAAAGGGCGGTCGAACTGGTTCTTCCCTTTCTTCATCACTGCTGCTGGAATGTTCATTCTCCAAATTGGCATCTATTAATTCTTGTACTCTGCATAGTTTTGAAGTGATCATATCGGCATCACAATTTGCATACTCCTCGAGGGTTATGTCTACTCCCAGGAGTTTCCAACCCTCATCATCCATGATCACAGTTTCTTTATCGCTTTCGTAATCGCCGGCACTTCCGTTTGCTTCCTAGATTGGAAAACCTCCTTTGACGGAACAATTTTTAATTGTTTCTGATTTTACTTGAGCCCGTGCCAGAGATATCATGTTCATTGCGTCAAGTATATTTATCTTTTTGATGAACACTTTCTGCATTGATGTTTTGAATTGCAAGTTGAACTAAATTCTTCCTGTAGTGCACTTTAAAGTTCTGGATTATTCCAAGATCTAGGGATTGTAATCGACTAGTACAATTTGGGGGAGGGGGAAATAACTTTCACGTTTTGCAAGAATTCGGTTACTTGAGGATGGGCAGTGCATTAGTCCATAAACATTAAAATCTTTCGGTCCTGATGTTCCATCATTTTGTCTATGTTCTTGAGCCACACAGTGAAAAGGACACTCGTCATCCACACTTTTTTTTTTTTTTGCTTGATACGATAATGGCAAGCTTTTCTTATTCTTAAAACACTGTAGATTCTGTGACTTGCCTATAACTAACGGAATCAGTTTTTCAGTTCCATCAGCATTCGCGCAAAGTAAAAGAGTGAGCCAATCTTTACTTTTTTTTTCCCTCCTTTACATTGGTCACCTTTAAATGCTGAAGTTCTTGTAGGCATCAGATGAAAGAATAACCCTGTCTCGTCAACATAAAAAATGTCTTGCAGTTTGTACCCATCTATTTTTCTGGATAAATCCTGGAACCAATCTTCTACAGACACTGATGGAACATCTTTTGACTCACCACGTACTACTTGGGATGAAATTCCATGACGCAACTTGAATTTGTGTAACCACCCTGTAGAAAAACATGCGTCCTTCATATAAAGTTTCAGCACAATTTCTTTTGCCTTCTCCATCAGCATTGGCCCACTGATGGGAACAAAATGTTTTCAACTTCTGGGAATTTCCCACCTTGGACGCGCAACTTCTTCGACGCAGATTTTCCACAAGCTGCAGCTTTGCCTTCTATTTTCTCTCTGTCGTATACTATTGTTTACAGCATTGACACAGGCATATTCAACATTTTTGCAATCTCTACTTTAGTCAATCCAGTATTCTTATCAAATTCTTTCAAAATTTGAACTTTATCTGTTAATGAAATGCCTTTCATTTTCTTGACATTTTTTACCAACAGTCGTAAAGGCAGCAACAAGCAATCGTAGAAAGGCAATTGCCCAAAGGCACCTGAAATGGATGTGCTGTATGGAGGGTGTCTTATCAATAAACTGGTCCAGTGAGGTCAGAAATCTGTCCATTCTTTTCCGACCTCTCCCATCTTTTGGCCCCTCGTATCTTCCGGCGATGTCCCCGGTTCCTTCAAAGAAGGAACCTACACTTGCTGTTGCTGGTGGGGAGCAATCTGATATCCCTCATTCAGGGTCTTCCGAAGGAAAAGGGGAGCCACCCACACCTTCGCTTATACCCCCTATCTTCTTAGCTGCCACTGGTCAATTGACGGTTCTTCTGTCTCTGCTGAAGAAACAGGCCTCGAGTCTGCGTTCGAAAAGGGTGTCAAAGAATGACTCAGATAAGAAATATTTTACCTCAGTGGCGAACTTTGGCTGATGAATGAAGGGAAACGACAGCATATAATCGAAGTTACGCGTCATATAAATGAAATGTTTTACTATTAAAATGAATAGGAATTAATCGAGACTGACCTAAAACGATGTATAACTGAGAAACGTATAAATGGTGCTTTACTGTACATTAATAAAAAAATTTAAATGCCAGATACCAACTTAGCATTGAAGCACTGGTTGTTAATGACACGAGCTTGAAGTGACATATTCGATGACAACACTGAATCACATCAGCCTTGTGTAGTATTGCTTAAATATACAGGGTGATTCATAAAGAAGTATACAGTTTTAACGCACTGTAAAACAAGAACAATGTAAGATATTTTATGTTACCTGTAACAGAATTGTCGGGGAATGTTTAAAGTTTTTCTAAAGACAGTCACAGATGTTTTATGTGTGCACCCTTAGTCACACGACAAATCGAGCCGGTAATCCATTTCCGCCCAAACGCGAGGTAACATATCTGAATCAAGTGCAGTGATAGTGGCTGTGATATGCTGTTTCAGCTCTGCTAGATCAGCAGGGACTTTTTCCTGTGGGGGTGCGTAAAGGACAAGGTATTCGCCCCTCCCCTTCCTGTTGATCTAGCGGAGCTGAAACAGTGTGTCACAGCCACTATCGCTGCACTTGATTCAGATATCTTACCTCGCATTTGGGCGGAAATGGATTACCGGCTCGATGTGTGTTGTGTGACTAAGGGTGCACACATAGAACATCTGTGACTGTCTCTAAAAACTTGAAACATTCCCCTACAATTCTGTTACAGGTAACATAAAATATCTTACATTGTTCATGTTTTATAGTGCATTGAAACTGTATACTTCTTTATGAATTACCCTGTATTGTACCATGTATACAGTTCTATGCGAATTCAGCATTTCGAACTACTTTATATCAGCCTTGAAGCTTTGAACATCTGCTGTTTTCACCTGAAATGGCATAACGTACAAGATTTTCAACCAAAATAAGAAAATTGTGGAGGTGAGAACATCTACACCGAAGAATGAAAAATGAATTTAAAAAACAAAACAAAAACACTTCAAATTTGTCTTCTGAAATACAGACAAGTTGAAAAGTTAAAACCAAATTAAATGCGCCAGATGCATGTTCCCAATTGCTTACAGCTACCGATGTGACATTGGCATCATGTGCCATCTCTTCATTGTGGTCCTTTTCTGCAGTACCATCTGGTGATTCTCATTACAAATAAATCTGATAATTGTTTCCAGACAAATGTCTTCTGAACTGTATGCTATCTTCAATTGTACTCCTTTCCTCCTCTCATACCAGAATTATCCATGCATGTCACAGTTGAAGAGGAGCATTTGTCTTGCATTTATGTCTTTTTCAATGGTAATCGATTCTGCAATAAATAAATCTCTCTCTCTCTCTCTCTCTCTCTCTCTCTCTCTCTCTCTCTCTCTCTCTCTCTCTCTCTCTCTCTCAAATTCTTATAGAAAAAGATGTACTAGTGCAAATCTGTTTACAGTAATGCATACAGATGCACGAGCCTACGAACCACTTGGTATTGTTTTCAACTGCAGTCATATTACAGTGGTGTGTGAGGTAAGCACTGTGAAAATGCAATGTTCAACCTCCTTTGATTCACTGGCTTTTTGAGTGACTGTGCTCCACTCAGTTTTAGTGAATGACATCTAGTTTGTTGCAGTACTGTGCTGTTTTAATGATATCACCCAGCTATTAATTATCATTATTTCCTTAAGAGGTTGGAGATTGTAATTGGATAGTAATTTGGTGTTTGTCATGGTTAAGTGCACCATAATCTGTTTTACTATTTCACATCATCTCATTTGGTAAAAAAACAGTTTTTCTTGTTTCCTGTAAGCACTGAAGAGCAACTATGTTGCTACTACTTGTGTTGCTGCATTTCCTTCAACTTATAATGAACTGTTGAAAGTAGTTACATTTGCACCAAGCTCTTTCACAAATTTTCTTTCCACTAGTCATAGATTTCTGGTTAAAATCCAGGTGATCCTCATATTCCGTGCATAATGGGCAATCACAACCCTTTGTATTTTCAAGGTTCACATTTCAGAGCAAAAGATTGGTTGTAAGTTCACAAGTTGTGTTATGATTCTATGTTTGATTTTAACTCTCCTACCATAGCCCTGTGACTCATAAAAGAATCACAAAATTCCTTCTACTTAATATTGCAGCCTGATTAACATACTCTGTAACAAAGGTGGGAAAATCCTTATCAACCAGAAAAACTATCCACCAAGTACAATGTACATTGCACATTACATTTTTCATGTTGTGTGCATTGTGTAGGTAAAAGGAAGGGATTTGAGCCGTCTGCCTGCACCAGCTTGTTTCAACTAATCTGTCCTTGTGGTTTTTATTAATTTTCAGGAAATTGTGAGTAAACCACTAAACTTCCTCAAAAGGAGTTATATTAGAAGCTAGCCTTCATTATTATTTCTTTAACCTCTTATTCAAATATTATAAAATCGACATTTGGGTAAAATGCACCCAGATGCTGTGGTATGATCTGTATGTAAGTATCAGTATGAAGTATGTAAATCATTCTATTGCAAGACAAGACTGGGCAAATTCCAACCTACCACCCATGTTTTTTACTTCAAATTTCATAATTTGCGATAAATACCATAATTTCTGTTGTATAACCTACAGATTACCTGTTGAAAAATTATAAATTAAGGTTCTGGTGTTTCTAAAAAAGAAAGAAAAAGACCCTTTTTGCAGCACTTTGATTTCTAAAAACCAGCATGGTAATTGTCACAACAGGTAGTTTGATTGAAGAAGTACCAAAAATGTGTTAACAATGTAAAATAAAAATAAAAAAATGCAATGAATTATGAAGACTGAGGTCCACAAAGAGGTGGAAAGTATTTTTAGTTACAAGCATTTTGACAGAAAATATAATGCAGCGAAGGCCGTACTATTTGAGCTTGCAGAAAGCTAGGTGCTGTGGAAAGCTCATTGTTCTGAAGCATGTGGTCATTACCATCTGTAATCACATTGCAGATCTTATTCATTCATTGTACTGTGCTAATTGCATTAAGACTTTTGTTTGCTGTTCAGTTGAAACATTTTCAGATATGCCAAGTACCATGGATTGTCCGTAGTTTCTACGGATTTTGGGATCTAATTAATGAACTACAGAAATGCTGAAAAAGCTAGTGATTTTTGCCGTTTGTTCAATTAAAAGTAACACAAAAGTGCTTAAAAAAGGAGTTGTTTTTTTAATACTATTGTTTCTTACTTCTCTGAATTTCTGGGTCATCCCATGAATCGTGGCCTTTCTGCTAGAAATTGCAGTTCTTGATCAACACCAGATTATATATATATATATATATACTTAAGAGCAAAACTGAAGACTAAGGAAACAATTTTAGAATTTAAAACGAAGGGTGCAAAAACAACCCGAAAATCAAAACGCGCAACGCAGCAGTTTTGAAAATTCAGAATACACATTCTATAAAGAAGATACCTAAGCAAAAAAATACATATATAATTTTGACTCACACCTAATGCAACATAGAAAAGGTTATGTATCTACCTGTGTGAGTAAAAGGAGAAAAGATAAAAAAATAAAATAAAACAACTGAATGTAGAAGGTGTCGAGAATACTGAGCCTTGGCTTTATCAAGGACCAGCAAAAACTCTGCATTTTCTCACTTCCACAAAGACCTAGTTGGAAATGGGTTTCTGCAAGGCCATAGATGCAAGTAACATTCCCACCTAAAATAGTTAAAAAATATATATATATAAGTCATGTCCTCCGTAGAGTAGCATGACCTAGCACTAGTTAACAATTTCGCTTGCATCCATTAACCTTCATGGCCCGACCCATGCTCTTCATCTGTTACTATTAAACAGAGAGAAGAAGATTAAAGAGAACTCAAGCTGTGAGAGTGACATAATAAATGGAAATGATTTTCAGCTATAACGAAATTCCAAGTTCGTTTGAGAGAGGATTTAAACCTGAAAAATAATGCAAAGGAATCCAAATTTTACATTGCAATTAAAAAAAAAAAAGGAAATGTTAATTTATACCGAACAGATTTTTGAAAGAAAACTTGAGTCTAAAACCCCTACTCTACAACTTATGACAGCACGAAAACGAGAATAAGTTAAAGATAAATATTAACTAAAGAAAACTTTGTGAAAGTTATATACCTTAAACAGTTAGTTGCAATATGTACAAAGTATTTCAGCAGTGCTTTAAGTGCATAATTAATTAGTTATTAAGAACTTAACTACTTTGAAAAAACAGCGCATAGACAGCGCATAGAAAAGGAACAGGCTTAGCCTTCTTCTGTTCCTAGGTACCTCAAAAGACGCTCAAAGTTACAAAGAAAAGTAAGAGTTAAAACCCGCAAAAATGTTAACAGACAAACCAATGCTTAAAAGCTGAAAAGCTAAAAAACGACAGAGAAAAGGTACATAAAGTACAAACATTGAACTTATAAAACCTAGAACCCAAAAACAAGGAAGAGAGCTTACCTCTTGTGTAACAAAAACTTTTCTCCACACAAGAGGAGAACATGGCTGACCCCTTCTGCCACTCCCTAGACAGCTGGGGGGCAGTGAGGGTGGGGCTGATGGCCTCCTCATACAGCAAGAAAACAACGCGCGGAGATTTTAACCAGAGAAAAAAATATATAAACTTAAGACTGTGGATCTGTATGATCAGAATGAGCAGAATTAACTCTCCAGAATACATGAGAAATATTATGAAATACACGAGCAGTTTATTTAATAATCTTTGCATGTATTAAATCACCTTAGTGAGCTTCTATAGATTAATCAGAATCTTATTAATTTTAATGTTGGTTTTACTATTTTTAGTATAGCTATCCTAGTGATGAATAACTAGTTTTCTTTTTTATTTGTTTTTATTTTCTTTTATAAACAGATTTTTAAGCTTTTTTTGTGATTTTGTTTATATTATTTAATTTTTTGTTTTAATAGGACCGTCATATCCATAGCACTAAGGTTCCTTTAGGTAGTTAATAGGCATCCTCTAGCCAACTTCCTTACGGCTTTGATTGGTCAGAATCATATTATTAACTGTGTAGAAAATTAAAGCAGATCTGCCAACCTTACTCTATTATTCAGAATAATTTTTCTTAAAGTTCTTTTGATGAAAGAAGAAGGAATTTCGTTCTCTAGAAAACTTTCTAATAGTATATTAATGTGGTAATTGAAATCCAAATTGTTGCTGCAAATTCTTGAAATTCTTAGGACCTGAGAAATTAGTACATTCTCAATTACTTTGGTTGAAATGTTATTATTCCAGTGTAGATATTTAATTACTTTGAAAGGAAAATTAACTCTTTTATCAAAGAGGCTAATAGATGGGTTACCTCTGTTGAGCTTAATGCTTAAGTCTAGGAACTCAAGTTCCTGATTACTGTGGTTTGTTTTACATAAGTTAAGAGAGCTAGGATAGATATTATCAAAATCATTCTCTATAACTTCTGAATTATTGATACACAGCAGATCATCAATATATCTAAAAGTGTAAAGGTAGTTATCTGAGCAGGTGGGGTGATTTTTAATGAATTTATATTCCTTAAAGAACAGGAATAGATTAGCGATATTTGTGGACATTGATGTTCCCATTGGAATACCGTTCACTTGCTTATAGAGAGTATTATTATATAAGATATGGTTATTTTTTATGCAGCAATTGAGATAAGAGTTCCAAGTTCCTACATCAACAAATTGGTTAAGTTTAAATTCTGCATACAGCTCCTTAAATGTAGTGATTATATCTGATAGAGGCAGATTTGTATATAGGTTTTCAAAATCATAACTATTAATATCTAGGGGACAAACTTTGAGTATAGTAGAAATTACTTCTGCATTATTATTAATTATCCAAAAATCTCTGTACATCAAGTTAGAACAGTTTCTAATGTGTTTCAAAACCTTCTTTAAGACATCTTCAAAAGCAAGATCTATTTTCTTTTTATGACTCCTTACTCCACTAGCTATGAACCTGAACTTCACAGGATCCTTATGAAACTTAACCGTTGCAAAAAGAAAATGGAAATTCAGGCCCATATCTTCTAGTTTGTGGAATTTTAAGTTTCTTGAAGAATGCCTTAAACCGATTTTCTAACTGCTTGGTAGAATAACTTACGGGCTCGTATGTTACCTCTATTATTGAGTTCCATAGTTAACAATTCAAAATAGAACTTCTTACAGATAATTGCAAAATTATTGCTAGCTTTATCCGTAGTGGTAAAAATAAATTGGTCTTGTAGTTTGGAGAGTGACCTTTTAGCTTCTCCAGAGAAAAGATTTCTGTCGAAACAAAAGTCCAGACCTGCCAACTCACCGGTGAAGCTATTGATTATATTATATTTCCATTCTGCGAAGGCCTCAATAGGCTGATTGTACGTCAAACTGGTTTTTACGATGTACTTATTTACATCTTGAGTGAAGCTCTCAAGAATCCTTTCTTTGGAAATTGTGAAGGAAGGTCTGAATTTAGAGCCATACTCTAATAAATTCCTAAGCTTTTCATTTTCAACATAACTCAAGTTTCCGGTGATAATATGGTTGTAATTCTTATCATAGTGAACTGTTTCTTTATGTTCATCACAAGAACAAGAAGTAATTACAGGAATGTAGCTCGAAGAGTTAAGTTTGTAGTTTTTAACTATCGACCCTAAGGTCTTAACATATTTAAAACTTACAATAGACTGGTGCCTGTGGATGGGAAAAAAATTGCATTATTGTAGAACAGCTTCCTTACATTGAGATTATCGTAGGCTTTATTGAGGAACCTGATGGTAACAAAATTACTGGAAAATTCTTTAAGAGAAATTTTATCTTTAAGAATATGTTTAAGAATGTCCAGAACCAAAGCAAAAACATGCTTATCAACATGGTCAGCAGTTTCATTCCAGAATTTGAAAAAACATTTAAGGACAGAGTGCTTGAAGGACTTGAGAATTTTGTAAGTATTTTTAACAAAATTAGTGCCAGTTTTAAAGCTTTCCAGAGTTTTTAGCAAGTTAGCAAAATCAACTTTGCTTGATGTGCGAAATAACCTCTGTCCTCTATTACCTCTAGAGCAGCTCTTATTATCAACAAGAAAGAAGAGTTCACGAATTGAAAATTTATGCTGATTATGCTTATTGTCAGATAGAGTGGAATTAAGGCCATAGGGATAAAGAGACTGATGCTGCAAAATTTCAAGGGATTCAGTTTCTAGCCGAGCATAGAGGTCAGGAATAATATGTAGTACCTCTATTTTCACTTTGTCAAAACCATGAGTATGGAAATGCTCTAATTCAAAGGTGGAGTACTGGTTGGCGTTTGTGGAGGGGTTCACTCCTGAATTAGAGAACTTGTTTACTAGAGACCTGTGACCATTAATCCTAAGATGAAGAGGATTTTTACTTTGGCCAATATAGCTAAGGTTGCAGACAGTACAGGTGAGCTTATAGATGGTATTGTAGGCTTTGCAAAACTTGTTGGAGCAATTATCCTCAACAGAAGAATACAGGTTAGGATCTGCAGATTTACATGTCAAACAACGTTTGTCATTTCATAACTTTAGATTACCTTTGCCAGCGAGTTCATACACTATGGGAAAGGGTGCTAGCCTAACCGAGCGGGAGGACTTAAAATATCTGAGTTGACCTCCAATCCTTTCATCGTCCTTAGAACACCACTTGGGCCAAAACATACAATTTCTGAGCAAACCAACTAGGAAAAACTTTTTAGAAATAAGCAGTCCAAGAAAAGACAAAACTCGAGTATAAACTACACTCCAATAAGCTGCATCCAAAACATACTAAAAAGAAAAATTAGAAAATGAAAAAAACCTCAAGTGAAAAAAATAGTAATAAAAAAAAAAAAAAAAAAAAAAAAAAAAAAAATAAATAAAAATAATAATAAAACATTTCAACTAGAATTTGCGCATGAGCTGCTAAATAATAAATTGAAATTAGTTACTTAAGAGCAAAACTGAAGACTAAGGAAACAATTTTAGAATTTAAAACGAAGGGTGCAAAACAACCCGAAAATCAAAACGCGCAACGCAGCAGTTTTGAAAATTCAGAATACACATTCTATAAAGAAGATACCTAAGCAAAAAAATACATATATAATTTTGACTCACACCTAATACAACATAGAAAAGGTTATGTATCTACCTGTGTGAGTAAAAGGAGAAAAGATAAAAAAATAAAATAAAACAACTGAATGTAGAAGGTGTCGAGAATACTGAGCCTTGGCTTTATCAAGGACCAGCAAAAACTCTGCATTTTCTCACTTCCACAAAGACCTAGTTGGAAATGGGTTTCTGCAAGGCCATAGATGCAAGTAACATTCCCACCTAAAATAGTTAAAAAATATATATATATAAGTCATGTCCTCCGTAGAGTAGCATGACCTAGCACTAGTTAACAATTTCGCTTGCATCCATTAACCTTCATGGCCCGACCCATGCTCTTCATCTGTTACTATTAAACAGAGAGAAGAAGATTAAAGAGAACTCAAGCTGTGAGAGTGACATAATAAATGGAAATGATTTTCAGCTATAACGAAATTCCAAGTTCGTTTGAGAGAGGATTTAAACCTGAAAAATAATGCAAAGGAATCCAAATTTTACATTGCAATTAAAAAAAAAAAAGGAAATGTTAATTTATACCGAACAGATTTTTGAAAGAAAACTTGAGTCTAAAACCCCTACTCTACAACTTATGACAGCACGAAAACGAGAATAAGTTAAAGATAAATATTAACTAAAGAAAACTTTGTGAAAGTTATATACCTTAAACAGTTAGTTGCAATATGTACAAAGTATTTCAGCAGTGCTTTAAGTGCATAATTAATTAGTTATTAAGAACTTAACTACTTTGAAAAAACAGCGCATAGACAGCGCATAGAAAAGGAATATATATATATATATATTTTTTTTTTTTTCCTGAATTTTGCAAAGGTTTGAGTTTGTGTGAAAAATTGAATTTCAGCAAATTGTATTTTAATGAAATCAAAATCTAGAATTTTAATTTTTTGACACAGTGATGAGAAAAGAAATTATGCACCAAATTTAAATTCTTTTAGCAATAAGTGGTTCAGCTAAGAAAAAAAAAAGAAAAAGGATTGACAGGAAATGCAGTATATTACTTTTTCATTTAGGCATCATCACTGCATGCTATGTTTATGCATTATTCTTTGAAATATGAATTGATTTCACTTGACTTCTAGATCTGGATCATATTTGTCCCACCCTGGCCATTCTTATTTAGTGGATAGACATCTTACTCCCTGAATAAGAGCTTGAAGAGTTTGTGACAGCTGGAAATCAATTGCACAAAATGAAGCTTCTTGTTTTTGTTGCTGAAGGTGTTTGCAAAATCACAGACTGTTTGGGGTTTTACAAGACACGTACTTTGCTGCTGGATGAAATTCATTCAGAAAATTTTGTGTAGTAGATCTGCTATACATAATTTTTGTGCAGCAAGATTTTTCTTTTCCCTTGTGTTTATACTGTCTGTGGCCATAGTGAGAAAATTTTAAATGCTCAAAAGGTTTTTTTATTGCAAAAGTATAAATTCAAACCTAAAATTAAAAAGGTATGTAAAAATAAAACACGCTTTGGAAAATGTAGTTTATTGGGGACTCGTTGAAAAGAGATTATGTACTTAAAAATTAAAAGGAAAACAAAAACTGCAAGAAGGACTGTACATAAGAGCAGATCATGTATCTACAAATTAAAAGAAAAACTACTGGAAAGATGTGATATGTCGTACCTTCAAAATCACTTTTTCATTCACATGACCAGTTAGCCTTGTGGCTTTACATTAAAATGTGTTTGCTTCTAGATGAGAGAAAAAAAAAAAAAATCACAAGCTGGCTGTAATTTTTCAGATCAGGACCTTCCAATATAATCTGAAGGAATTCGTCTAAAGTCCCAGAGTCTAAAAGTCAGTTTTCACATTTAATTTGCTGAAAAAAATCTTTGCGCTTTTGAGGGGGGTTTACCCTTTAAACACATTTAATTGCTGAAAAAAATCTTGGCGCCTTTGAGGGTGTTTACCCTTTAAAATGTTGGTGATAAGACACCTGCTTGCATGAGTCATATCATAGTTTGTTACATATCACTTATGCATATTGGTAATATGCATATACTTCAGCATGATAATAATATTCTTTGAATTACATTTCACTTCCTATTCACTGCCTTAAATTTGCATTTCAAAATGTGTTGCACAAATCAGGAAATCTATCACAATTCAGGAATACTTAAATTGCACACTAATGTAGCATGTGTAGTCTGCAGCAATAGAACAGAGATTATTCTGTCAGCAGTATGTACACGAAGGAATACACCTAACGAGCGTAGTATGCACAAAAGGATGCCACCACATGATCACTAGCTGATCTTATGACCTTACTCTTTCGTTTATCTGACTTAGATTCAGACACAGGAGGTATGTTGTTAGGTATTGTTAGCATAGTGTTTTCATTACTGGTGGAAAAAAAATTTAAAAATACAAATATTTATCTTTAATATATTCTGAAATTCTTTTACCAATAATTTTTTTTATCAAAGACTGATTTACTTTCAAAATTGAAACCATGGTTTAAAAATAAATATGAATTTATGTAAGGAAGTGAAAAGAAATATGGCACTGAGTTCTTGTAAGAAGAATCAAAATCTGTATATTTAAATATTTCATGTTCATAGTTTTAAAAAAAAACCATTTCTTAATCCTTTTTTTCATTTTTGGCAGTATACATGCTACACACAAAAATGCAATAATGCTAGTTTAGGTGAATTTGTGCATAAAGAAAGTGAATAAAAGTTTTGATATTTCCAGTCATGGTCTTTGATATCAGCCTTTAAAAAAAAAATCCAGTTACCTTTTAGAAGTGAAAATATTTGTGGTAAAAACAAATATTTATATTACCCGGCAAAGTAATTGTACATCAGGAATAGCTGGGAAATCAAAGTTGTGGTTATACCTGTACAGTAAAAAGTATTTTGGAAGATTTCCAAAAGCAAATACATTGTGCAAAATAACAAGTATATATATACACCTAGATAATGAGGAACAGTACACCAATTAAGTAGTAAATAGTAACACTGTACCAGTGATTTGATTTA
Organism: Macrothele yani; assembly: GCA_039090855.1. Lineage (NCBI taxonomy): Eukaryota > Metazoa > Arthropoda > Arachnida > Araneae > Macrothelidae > Macrothele > Macrothele yani. The sequence goes on from CM077011.1 coordinate 157,956,842, forward strand.
TTGGTGTGGGAAGTGGACACATTAGCGTTTCCAAGCTTTTGCACATCAACCAGGTGGCTTTTTTCAAGGAAGTTAGACAGAAAAAGGTCAGACTGTGTAACTTCCTTGAAAAAAGCCACCTGGTTGATGTACGAAAGCTTGGAAACGCCAATGTGTCTACTTCCTATGCCAATAAATTGGATCACTAGTACAGTGTTACTATTTACTGTATATTTACACCATTGTAGGAAAAGCAGAAAGTACATGAAAAATCTTGATGGTTGTAGCTGTAGCGCAAAGCAAAAGAATTTTTCCAGTGTGACTTCTTGCTGTAGGGGATATTAGTCCAAATATTATATTACAGTTATGCCACTAAGTACATAAATTGATCGTCAGGGTGGGGGTTGCATGAATCATTCTCATGGCTACAAGGACTGTCCATCTTAATTCTATTGTTTACAGAAAATCCTACCTGTGATTGCTTTTTACTCAGGGTTTGTACACCTGGAATTTAGTTGCTAAAATGGGCCTTTTTCTTCATATTTCCTGTCAAACTCTTGGAAATATTGTATTTCTGACTTTTTGAATGGTCTTTCCCTGGTAGTGTAGGCAACACACATGATTGGATCTCCCTGATTGTATTCTTATATTTTTCTGTTCATGTTCCTGGGTTTTATTGTCTTTGGTTGGTAGTAATGAAAAAGTGCAACTAATTTTTTTAAGAATGTTTTTCTAATGGAATACATGCTTTTCTATTTCTAATTCTCTTCTTCAAAACCAATCAGTAAAGCAAGCATTTTTACCCCTTGAAATGGAAGTGTCCAAGTTAAAAAAAATTGTAAGAATTGATAGGTATTCAAAATTATTCATCTTCTCAAAGTTACACTGTTTATCTAAAATAGTAAAAAAATTGATATCATACATTCATGGCCCTCAAGCTGAAAGTTCTTTCAGCACAATGGATGAAATTATAGCCATACTGTATTTAGGAAGAATGAATATCAAAACCTGTTTGGCTATACAAATTTGCTAACTACAAACTTAAAGCCTAGGGTAAGTCTGCAGTTCAATAAAAATAGGTTATTTGGTAGAAGCAGTTGATTCCAACTTTGCCAAAATCTGAGGGCATAGAAAAAGAGAAGAAAAGTGACAAGAAATGGGAAAGGAAAGTTACCAGCAGTAAGAAAATTTAGTAGTAGATTCAGTGCAGCTGAAAGACAAAATGGCTATGGAACTTGCTGAGAAGTAAGCGAGGCTTGCTTGCAAAAGGTAAATTCAGCTAATGCATTCCTGCCAACTACTACGGAATGTCCATAGTTTCTACAGATTTTGTTTTCTGGCTACAGAACTCTGTCAAAATTACAGATTCTAAGAATTTTCATTTTTTTTTTTTTTATTTTCTTTTTTTTTTTTTTTTTTTTTTTAAGATAATACATAAGATTCTTAAAATGATTCGCTGAATTCCGCTTTTTCTTTTTCTTTTTTTTTTTTCCTCTCATCATTTAGATAATTCTCAAGATCGATGCAAAACTGAAGAGAATTTGGGGGCAGAGTGTCATTTCCCGTCTGGGGGCGGTATTTCGTGTTTCAAAACTTTCGAAAATGGTAGATAAACGGAGTAAAAAAATGTCCGTAATCATAATTTTTTTCTCCCAATGTTGCCTTTGTGTCCAGTATTGTTAAATATCATTTTATTGCATAAATGTTTGTATTTCAGCTTGAAACTGTAGGCAACAATTTGCGAAAATGGAAGTTAGACTTACGAAAATTGCAATTCATGAGGCAACCTTATGGGTTGTCTTATGTTATAAACATGCTTTTGATTAATATAAACATAATATCTAAGGTATTTTACCTGATATTGTTGAAGTATTTCGCACGTTGTTTGCTCTGTGAGGCATGTGCTCCTGGCCTGAAAGGTCCCTTCGTTATGGATCTTTGGTTAGTTGTAAAAAAAATTTGCAGAAATGAAACAGCTAGGTTATATATTTTCAGTTCCACATTCATTCATTCGCACAATCAAACGTTTGAAATTTACTATTAATTAAAAGATTTTAGTAGAAAGAGTTATACTCGTCGGGTCAGGGGACGTCTCACAAGGGGTTCGTTGTTACGGCGAGCGTGTATGTGGTTTTGGGAGTTGCATGTCGGGAATCGATGAGAAGGTTTGTTGCCTGTGTATGTGTTGGATGATTTTGTTTCCAATGTGTCGCCATCTATTGGATGAGTTGGTAGGTATCAGTCGTAAGTATAATTCTATTGTGTGTCTGTATGTGTTAGGTGATTTGTTTCTAATGTGTCGCCATCTATTGGATGAGTTGGTAGGTATCAGTCGTAAGTATAATTCTATTGTGTGTCTGTATGTGTTAGGTGATTTGTTTCTAATGTGTCGCCATCTATTGGATGAGTTGGTAGGTATCAGTCGTAAGTATAATTCTAAATATCTACACAAAAGAATTATACTTACGACTGATACCTACCAACTCATCCAATAGATGGTGACACATTGGAAACAAAATCATCCAACACATACAGGCAACAAACCTTCTCATCGATTCCCGACATGCAACTCCAAAACCACATACACGCTCGCCGTAACAACGAACCCCTTGTGAGACGTCCCCTGATCCGACGAGCATAACTCTTTCTATTAAAATCTTTTAATTAATAGTAAATTTCAAACGTTTGATTGTGCGAATGAATGAATGTGGAACTGAAAATATATAACCTTATTGTTTTATTTCTGCAAAATTTGTTTATAACCAACCAAAGATCCGTAACAAAGGGACCTCTCGGGCCAGGAGCACGTGCCTCACAGAGCAAACAACGTGCGAAATACTTAGACAATATCTGGTAAAATACCTTAGATATTATGTATATATTGGAAGTTAGACTCCTCAAAATTTCCCGCGTAATCTTCAGGCATAAGATTCTTTTGTGAATTCGAGAAATTTCGTTATTTTGGTCACCACGAGATCGATGCACAAGTGAACTGACAGGGGGGGGGGTCATCAGAGGATGAAATCCCATCTTTACGAAACTTTCTGAAATGGAAGGTCAATGCAGTTGTATTTTTCCGTAATGGTAATTTCTTTTTCTCACGATGTTGCCTCTGTCCAGTATTATTGTTAAAAAATATCTTACTGAATAACTATTTTCATTTCAGCTTGAAAATAGGTGGAAAATTTCCAAAACCGGAAGTCGGACAAAGTAATGTCTTCTCCCGTAATCGCAACCCCCTCCCACCTGCGGTGTTCCCACTCTCCTGTGTTGTTAAATATCTTTCATCCCATAAGTTTTTGCATTTAAGCTTGGATAAGGGAAGGTGAATTCCTGAAAATGGAAGTGACGAAGTTGGAAAATTCGTAATAATTCATGCATTTTTACAAATTTTGGATTTTCCATTCGTCAAGCATTGTGGAATTCTGAACTCACCTGACTGATTTTTACTGATGGAAGTTTTGAATTTATATATTGCAACGCTACCTATTGTGCCCTCACCAGAGGAATCAACTTCGTGTTTCGCACGTGTTAATTTTGTTTCATTAGTGACCTTGTTTGTTGTGGCGCATATTTTTTTTTTTTTCACAAAAAAATGAGTCATTTCGTAAAAAGCTTCTATGTATGCCATTCAATAATACTAGTTACTACTGACAAAACTCTTGCCAGTGTTGTCAGGTGTGCTGATGCATAAGCACAACAAAACAAAACAAAGGAAAAAAAACTGAAGCAGTGTCTTTTAAAACTATTATATTTTGTTTAGAATTCAGTAATTTTATATTGTGAGTACAGTGTGCTCCAGTTTAATATTTGCATAAGTAAATTACAGTGAACAATTCAGTCTTGCTCGTGCTGCTTTATATTCACTCTTTTGCCACAGGTTCCAATTTTTTCCCGACTTCAGCTTTATATATATTTTTTTCATCTGTCTCATGTATGCAAGTTGGAAAACTGATTTGCATCATGAAGGAAAAGTTTAACATGTTAATACCATCCAAGATAGTATAATTTCTGCATTGATTTAAATAACATTTGAATTTTATATTTAGATGAACTAGCTAAAAGTTTTACAGCACCATTTTTAAATTTAACTAATTAGTTTATAATTTTTTATTTTTATTTTATTTTACAGAAATTAGAAGATACCGACCGTGGGGATGGTGGTTTTGGTTCCACTGGTACAGATTAACTTTACTGATATCTGTGAAATTCTGGCATTTTTATAGTATTCAAAATTTTTGTTTCTGTGTGCTCACTGTACATATTGCATTTTCTCCATTCAGAAACTTTTGTTTCCCTATTTAATGTCATTTTTCATTTAGTGAATTTGTGTAATTTATACAATAAAATTTCTTCAAACCCTGCTTTCAATGTGAAACCTAATTTTTTTTTTAATAAGTAAATAACTTATGTTGTGTAACCAGAAAAGTGGTATACGAACTTTAAAAAAAAAAAGGTAAATGAAACCAAATATATAATTCATTTCAGTTGAAATTTTTTAAATACTGAATTTAGTCATTTTGTGATTAAAATTAACAACTCTGTGATTGAAAAGGTCTATTCTTAAAATGTCCCAGAAGTTATATTGGCTGCCCCAGTGGCACATTAAGCGATGGCTTCTGATCATTCATTCAGAAGGGGTCAGGGTTTGAATCCCGGTGAGGCATGGATTAAGAAGAAAGTAGTGTAGAACACACTAAGTTACGTATAAAAGTTGGCTCCCTTCCAAAATCGATATGCTCTGAGGTTTAGATAAAGTTTGGAAATTTTATTTTCCAAAAATTGCAACTCTGAGCTCCCCATTTTCGTTCCTTACGTCTGGAAATCCCATGTATAAACCATCTGGAAATCCCCCATTGCATCACGTCACCTGGAGTTACCATTACATAACTTACCTTTTCAATCTGGCAACGTAAACCAATCTTAGTCGCACTGATGAAGGCCATAGTAATGGCTGAAATATATTTGCCTTAAATTTTTTATACGTAACTTAGCGTGTTTACACTACCTTCTTAATTTGCTTGTTAGTTACGTGCATTGCCTACCACTCGTTTATGAGGCATGGATATTGTGTTTGTCTTACAGCAGCGGCTCTCTCCCTTTCCTGGAATCAGTGGCCCTAAATTAGGGATGGGTGACTGCTTGTAGCCCATTGAGTTGCTCACAGTGGTCGTTAAACATCCAATAAAAAAAAGTTATACTGAGGAACAGTTTATCACGAAAATTAGTTCTAGGTTAGGAGTAGTAGGATATTGTTTTTTATCTAAAAAAACAAAGACACTTTATAATTCTGTAGTTACCAAATTTCTTTTATTGTCTAACATGTTTATATATGCAGAGGTTTATATATGCAGAGTTACCAAATTTCTTTTATTGTCTAACATGTTTATATGCAGAGGTGATTGTGTTCTGGATGTTTCCGGAATTTTTAGCGCAATCAAATCCAGAAATTTTGAAACTCTCCCTCTCCTTTCTTTTTCTTTTTTAAAGTCATTTTTCTTCATAAATGTTTGCAGTTTTTCCCAGATGCCGCCTGACTTTGCATGGTAAATTGGTTCACATTGATTGTTTGTAGGTGCAGTGCATAAGCACCAAAGTTAAGGCACAAAGCACAGAGATTACTGCCCGGTTTGTGACAGTGCTTAACTAAAACCAGCGGCGCTGCTGTTTTGCGATCTCGAGATTCCTCAACGTCATCCACTAGGCCCATCTCGGAGATTGTTCTTGCCCTAGCACTGTCTGTCCGCCTGCGGGCACCACGTCTCTACAACTATTAGTCTAATTTAAAAAAATTCTTTTTGCATTGTGAAGCTTGAAATGAAGAATGATGATCCTTACATTCCCATTTTTTCCCCGATGCACAACTTTGCCACTAGATGGCATAAGTGCAGATGATATCAAATTCAAAATATATTTTATTGCATATATTTCGCTTCTACACATTCGATTGAAAACATACGTTCTTTTGATGCCATTTATAAGGAAGACTGTTTTAGGCACAGTCTCTTTTTCAAGTAATGCATGGATTTTCCACTAGGGGGTATAAAGGTAGATTGCATTTCTCCCTATATTTCTGCTTCTAAAACTCAGATTTGAAAAATTCTTCCTGCACTGGAAACAGCTCCTTGTGGGAAATGTTTTGGATATAATTTCTAATTTTTTTTTTTTTTTTTTTTTTTTGTAATAAATGGTTTGGTTACCAGGGGGCATAAGGGTTTATTTGTCCTACTGATGTATTTGCAGCAAAATTTGAGCTTCTGAAAATTCGATTGAAAAAATTATTTTGTGGATCAATACTGCTCACCTCAGAACACCCTTTGAGAATAAATCCTGCTTAAAATAGTGCATAGTTTTCCCACCAGGGAACGTAGATGTATATCTTATTTTTGTTGATATATCTGCTTCCAAGAGTCCAATTTGAAAAATTCTTTCTATGTTGGATAGCATTTTTGGTGCAAAATGTTTCTCATGTAGTTTCAAAATTTTCAAGTGATGCATAGATTTTTTGCTATGGGGCATAAAGATTACCATTAATTGTAACTCTGATTTGAAAAATTCTTCCTGCATCAGATACAGCTCTTCATAAGAAATGTTTTGCATATAATTTCTAATTTTTGATACAGAATGGTTTGGCCACCAGGGGCCATGTCTATTTATGCTTCTGATGTATTTGCAGAAAAATCTAAGCTTCTGAAAACTTGAATGAAAACATTCTTTCATGGACCGACACTGTTTACCTTAGGTAATCTTTTAAGAGCACTTTCTTCTCAAAATAATGCATAGTTTTTCTGCCAGTGGCATAGATGCATATCTTATTTTTGTCAATATCTCTGCTTTGTAAACATCTGATTTGAAAAAATATTTTTTTTGTTGGAGAGCGTTTTCGCTGCGAAGTGTATCTCATATTATTTAATTTTTTTCTTAATACACAAGTGTGTCACTAGAGGGTGTAAGTTCACTTTACTGTCTGCAGAACTAAAAACTCAATATAAAAAATTATTTTTGGTCAGATACTACTATGAAAACTCTGTGTATTTTCTTCCTAAAATAATGCACAATTTTTCCCTAGGTGGTGTTAATCTATTTTTCTCAATAGCTCTGCTTCTACATGTGTGATTAAAAAAAATTCTCACAACTCCAGATGCCATTTACCTTGTGGAACACTTTAGTTTAGTATTTGAAGAGTTTTACAGTTCACAATTCTGTCTGTAGGTGGTGTTTATGTACTTCTGTTTACAGCTGTATTTCCGCTTCTAGAAACCCTATTGAGAAATTTCTTTTTAGTGTATGCAAATTGCTACAATAGAGATGTGGAGCATTATCCTCATTAAATAATGCACAGATTTCCCGCTAGAGGGCGCAAAAGTCAAAACTTTTTTTCTCGCTATCTCTGCTTCCGGGAGATGTTTGTGCTTGAAAACAGTTTTAAATTGTGTAGGATTTCTATAACCCTGTGTCTCGCCGCATGTACCTAGTTCTATAAAATAGCTTTCAGGAATTTTGGTCTCCACTTGCAATCACCCCTGTATATGGTAGAATCGGGGAACAGAGATGTAGCTGGAGTGTAAGAGGATCCATGGATCCCCTCTCCCTTGAAAGGGATTGAGTACGACTTAAAAGCGATATATTAAAAATGTTTTTCTTCTCAGTATTTTTTTTTTTTTAACCATTTTTTGACTTTAAAGATTTTGGGGTAATTTCCACTTGGAGTGTTTTTTTTACCAGGAGGCTTTCACTGAAGAGTCAAAACCAAGGAATTTCTGACTAACCACTGGGAATATTGCAAAACAGAGGAATGGGAGCATGTTGTTTTACACCAATCAACACATTACTTTTGCAGAGAAATAATATTCATGGCTAACCAGGCATAAAAATGATTTAGATATATTTTTTTTTTTTTTTGATTGGAGGTTTAACGACCACCGTGAGCAACTCAATGGGCTATAAGCAGTCGCCCGTCCCTAATTTAGGGTCACTGGTTCCAGGGAAGGGAGAGAGCCAGTGCCGTAAGACAAACACAACATCCATGCCTCACAGGATTTGAACGCGGACCCCGTTCGGACGAATGATCAGAGGCCATCGCTTAGACCACTACGCCACCGGGTGGCGATTTAGACATTCCAAGAGCAACCTGATGGATTCAGTGTTTGTGGCAGGTTTCAAGAAATTTAAATTTGCCACATGAAGTAAAGATGAGTGTTTCTGCAAATAAATTCAATGTGAGGTTATTACAACAATCAAATATTCCAAAAATACAATTTGTAAGAAATAAGGCATGCAAATGTTTGTCTACCTTGATGTTTATCTCAAACTGTAAAAAAATTGCTTAATTGTGTTTAAAGAGCTTTTTCTCAAATAACTGTTCTTTGTGAAAGTGCGCAGTGGTCTAAGGCGCAAGCCTCTGATCATTCGTCCGTAAGGGGTCCGGGTTCGAATCCCGGTCAGGCATGGATGTTGTGTTTGTCTTACGGCACTGGCTCTCTCCCTTCCCTGGAACCAGTGACCCTAAATTAGGGACGGGCGACTACTTATAGCCCACTGAGTTGCTCACGGTGGTCGTTAAACCTCCAATCAAAAAAAAAAAACGCCGTTGCATGAAAAATTACAAAGCTAAAGATAATAATTTTATATTAATAATGACAAATAGCTTGAGCCATCAAAAATAAATAAATAGGTGGTCTTATTTAAAGCTATAACTATAAATCTGGTGAGCAGAATTTGTAGAACTTCGATTTCAAAAACTTACATATCCAAATATACAATCTGTTTTCTCTTCAAAGTTTTTTTTTTGGAAACAATATAACACTGTCGGGATGCTTTCAGATTTCAATTGTCTACGGTTTGTAACAGGTTGGTAAACGAAATCCAAAATCGTCCTTTGCCGCCCCGGTGGCGCAGTGGTCTAAGGCGCTGGCCTCTGATCATTCGTCCGTAAGGGGTCCGGGTTCGAATCCCGGTCAGGCATGGATGTTGTGTTTGTCTTACGGCACTGGCTCTCCCTTCCCTGGAACCAGTGACCCTAAATTAGGGACGGGTGACTGCTTATAGCCCATTGAGTTGCTCACGGTGGTCGCTAAACCTCCAATCAAAAGAAAAAAAATCGTCCTTTATAAAGTTTGAAGAACATATTCTTGAATGCACATCGGGGTAAAAATTTTGCCTAACCATTGCTTCAAAATATCAGGTCTTTTGAGTGGAAATCTGCTTATCCCTTCGATGTATTTTCTGTGGCACGACTATTTACACAACCAACGTAGAACAAAAATTAGGCATAATGCAGATTTGTTAGAAAATGCAAAATTTATCAAAACAACAACACTACGACAACCTATAAACGAAACAACTAAAAGATTGTTGGTCCGCTATCACGTGGCTAATTTCCCAGAATGCAACGAGCGGCGGGTAAGGTGCATTCACTGTACATCGATGACGAGCCGGTTTTTCAATTGGACAGTCTGGAGTTTTTCCAACGATGAAATATCTCATTTGTGCTACAGGGAGTCCAAGAAAAAAGGTGCAGAACGCTGAAATCTGTGATGTGCAGACTCCGCAGTGTGGAGACTGCTGACCGACCGACTGTCAGAGCTCAAGACCCTCGATCTTACTTTAAATAATATTTTCCATAATCGTTGCTGTTTTGAAGAAATGTTTTCTTTTATCTTTGCATAACATTACACGTATATTATGGACAGGCTTGTGGGTCGGCAGTTAACGACCACTTTGAGCAAATCAGTGCGCTATAAGTACAGGCTCGTACTTAATTTAGGGCTGTGGATTTCAAGGAAGTGATATAGCCAATGTCGTAATACACAGGAAATCAAACCCGCTGTAAGATCTCCAAAAATATCTGTCAGTGTGAGGAAGTATGATTCACCATTATTTATCACTGATTGGTTAAAGGCAAAAATTGACTGATTTTTTTTTTTTTTTTTGCACCTACTTACGGTGACGAAGCATGAGGCCATACATCGAAATGCGTAACTCTTCCTCACGTCGGTTTGGGGAGTACATTTCGGGAGATCTCAGTGTCACATCTTTGCGCAACTATTTAAACTGATCCTGCACTGCCTCCATCACTTTCGTTGAATGATTCTAAATTGGGTTTTCAAATGCATTGCTGCCCTCGCCATTATCAATGTGCCACCTCGGTAGCACAGAGGGCTAAGCATGGCTTTCTGAAAGCCATGGTCTAAGCGATGGACTCTGATCAATCGTCCGAGATAGGTTCGAACCCGGTGAGGCAGGGTGGTTGTGTTTGTCTTACGACGCTGGCTCTCTCCCTTCCCTGGAACCAGTTGCCATAAATTAGGGATCGGCGACTGCTTATATCCCACTGAGTTGTTCACTGTGGTCGTTAAACCTCCATTTTTAAAAAAATTAATCCATCAACTCTCAGTGTGTTATTAAAACTGACTGCATCCCCGGGGGCACAGTGGTTTAAGCGCATGTTTCTGACCATTCGTCCGAGATGGGTCAGGGTGTGGGATGGATGGTGTGTTCGTCTTACACAAGGAGTTTAGAATACTATATTTGCAAAGACATTAGAGCCGCCCCGATGGCGCAGTGGTCTTTTTTTTTTGATTGGAGGTTTAACGACCACCGTGAGCAACTCAATGGGCTGTAAGCAGTCACCTGTCCCTAATTTAGGGTCGGCGCAGTGGTCTAAGGCGCTGGTCTCTGATCATTCGTCGGTAAGGGGTCCGGGTTCGAATCCCGGTCGGGCATGGATGTTGTGTTTGTCTTACGGCACTCGGTCTCTCCCTTCCCTGGAACCAGTGACCCTAAATTAGGGACGGGCGACTGCTTATAGCCCATTGAGTTGCTCACGGTGGTCGTTAAACCTCCAATAAAAAAAAAATTTAGGGTCACTGGCTCCAGGGAAGGGAGAGAGCCAGCGCCGTAAGACAAATACAACATGCATGTATCACCGGGATTCGAACCCGGACCCGGTTTGGACGAATGATCAGAGGTCATCGCTTAGACAACTGCGCCACCGGGGCGGCCGCGCAGTGGTCTAAGCGATGGCTTCTGATCATTCGTCGGAAAGGGATCCGGGTTTGAACCCCGTGATGCATGGACGTTGTGTTTGTCTTACGATACTGGCTTTATCCCTTCCCTGGAACCAATAGCCGGAAATTAGGGACGGACGACTGGTTATACCCATTGAGTTGCTCACGATGGTCGTGAAAGCTTCAATAATAATAATAATAATAATAATAAAACTGAATAAAACTCTCTTTTTTTCACTGCCGACTTCCCTATTCACAGACAGTGTTACATGTTCAATTGGGCTGCCCCGGTGGCGCAGTGGTCTAAGGCGATGGCCTCTGATCATTCGTACGAAAGGAGTCCGGGTTCGAATACCGGTGAGGCATGGATGTTGTGTTTGTCTTACGGCACTGGCTCTCTCTCTCTTCCCTGGAACCAGTGACCCTAAATTAGGGACGGTCGACTGCTTATAGCCCATTGAGTTGCTCACGGTGGTCGTTAAACCCACAATCAAAAAAAAAAAAAACGTTCAATTAATCTCTGACGATTCAGAACCGACAACTTTACGTTTGCCGGTTTGTGCTACTCCAATGTCTTTTTTTTTTTTTTTCGATTGAAGGTTTAATGATATGGACCTCATTCAACTTGCACTGCATCACGGGAAAACTTTTGCAAAGCCGCGGACCAACAAGGGTTTGTTTACATGCGCGTTCCCATTTCTCAACATTGTATTACGTCCCAAGGGTTCAAGAAATTTTCGATTTTTGTAAATTTCTGAACGACGATTCAAAACTTTGCTGATCGTATGGTTGTGCCAATAAATCCTGCCATCTAAATTGTTTAGAGGAAAGAATAACTTTCCATAATTTTCCTCTGAAAGTCCGAAAGTGTTAAAATAATTGCTTTGTAAAATGAAACGAGACAATTTCCATAACAATGCCCATTCTTCAATATATTCTGCCCACTTTAAGGAAAAAGATTTTGGATATTAAAGCATAATGAGTCAAAGGCAATTGAAACCTGGTAGTGTTCCTTAGAATTCCTATTTAAAAAAAAAGAAAAAGTATAAGGGGAAGACTGACGGCATATTTGGATCGGTAAGTTACGAATTAAGTTCTACGTTATTTCTCCAAAGAACGAAACAAACATTTTAATTTTTCTTTTATTTAATGTTATGCACATATTTAATTTTTAAGCAGATTGCCTAGCGTGCGAACCCTGATTTGGTTTCATATTACATATTTGTCTGGGCATGTAAATATTTTGTTTTGCAAAAAAAGGTTCCCAAGTTTATGTTTCAGATTTTTGGCTGATGTCTGACAATTAGAACATGAAAATTTAATATACCGTGTACAAGAATTGTTTTAGTAACTTTTTGCAACCTTGATTTGTTCTTCTAAGAAATTAATTTCTTGTTCTTCGCCCTGTAGCTCTATCAATTCGTTGGCAGACTCCATGACGTTAAGATTGTAAAAGTTTTTTTTTTTTTTTTTTTTGATTGGAGGTTTAACGACCACCGTGAGCAACTCAATGGGCTATAAGCAGTCGCCCGTCCCTAATTTAGGGTCACTGGTTCCAGGGAAGGAGAGAGCCAGTGCCGTAAGACAAACACAACATCCATGCCTCACCGGGATTCGAACCCGGACCCCTTCGGACGAATGATCAGAGGCCAACGCCTTAGACCACTGCGCCACCGGGGCGGCTGTAAAAGTTAACCAACAGTAAGAGATAATCAAATAGCGGCATTGAATCAGTAGCCATGTTGATTTCTAACTTCTTTGGTGCCGCCCCGGTGGCGCAGTGGTCTAAGGCGCTGGCCTCTGATCATTCGTCCGTAAGGGGTCCGGGTTCGAATCCCGGTCAGGCATGGATGTTGTGTTTGTCTTACGGCACTGGGTGTCTCCCTTCCCTGGAACCAGTGACCCTAAATTAGGGACGGGCGACTGCTTATAGCCCATTGAGTTGCTCACGGTGGTCGTTAAACCTCCAATCAAAAGAAAAAAATCGTCCTTTATAAAGTTTGAAGAACATATTCTTGAATGCTCATCGGGGTAAAAATTTTGCCTAACCATTGCTTCAAAATATCAGGTCTTTTGAGTGGAAATCTGCTTATCCCTTCGATGTATTTTCTGTGGCACGACTTATTTACACAACCAACGTAGAACAAAAATTAGGCATAATGCAGATTTGTTAGGAAATGCAAAATTTATCAAAACAACTCAACACTACGACAACCTATAAACGAAACAACTGAAAGATTGTTGGTCCGCTATCACGTGGCTAATTTCCCAGAATGCAACGAGCGGCGTGTAAGGTGCATTCACTGTACATCGATGACGAGCCGGTTTTTCAATTGGACAGTCTGGAGTTTTTCCAACGATGAAATATCTCATTTGTGCTACAGGGAGTCCAAGAAAAAAGGTGCAGAACGCTGAAATCTGTGATGTGCAGACTCCGCAGTGTGGAGACTGCTGACCGACCGACTGTCAGAGCTCAAGACCCTCGATCTTACTTTAAATAATATTTTCCATAATCGTTGCTGTTTTGAAGAAATGTTTTCTTTTATCTTTGCATAACATTACACGTATATTATGGACAGGCTTGTGGGTCGGCAGTTAACGACCACTTTGAGCAAATCAGTGCGCTATAAGTACAGGCTCGTACTTAATTTAGGGCTGTGGATTTCAAGGAAGTGATATAGCCAATGTCGTAATACACAGGAAATCAAACCCGCTGTAAAATCTCCAAAAATATCTGTCAGTGTGAGGAAGTATGATTCACCATTATTTATCACTGATTGGTTAAAGGCAAAAATTGACTGATTTTTTTTTTTTGCACCTACTTACGGTGACGAAGCATGAGGCCATACATCGAAATGCGTAACTCTTCCTCACGTCGGTTTGGGGAGTACATTTCGGGAGATCTCAGTGTCACATCTTTGCGCAACTATTTAAACTGATCCTGCACTGCCTCCATCACTTTCGTTGAATGATTCTAAATTGGGTTTTCAAATGCATTGCTGCCCTCGCCATTATCAATGTGCCACCTCGGTAGCACAGAGGGCTAAGCATGGCTTTCTGAAAGCCATGGTCTAAGCGATGGACTCTGATCAATCGTCCGAGATAGGTTCGAACCCGGTGAGGCAGGGTGGTTGTGTTTGTCTTACGACGCTGGCTCTCTCCCTTCCCTGGAACCAGTTGCCATAAATTAGGGATCGGCGACTGCTTATATCCCACTGAGTTGTTCACTGTGGTCGTTAAACCTCCATTTTTAAAAAAAAATTAATCCATCAACTCTCAGTGTGTTATTAAAACTGACTGCATCCCCGGGGGCACAGTGGTTTAAGCGCATGTTTCTGACCATTCGTCCGAGATGGGTCAGGGTGTGGGATGGATGGTGTGTTCGTCTTACACAAGGAGTTTAGAATACTATATTTGCAAAGACATTAGGGCCACCCCGATGGCGCAGTGGTCTTTTTTTGATTGGAGGTTTAACGACCACCGTGAGCAACTCAATGGGCTGTAAGCAGTCACCTGTCCCTAATTTAGGGTCGGCGCAGTGGTCTAAGGCGCTGGTCTCTGATCATTCGTCGGTAAGGGGTCCGGGTTCGAATCCCGGTCGGGCATGGATGTTGTGTTTGTCTTACGGCACTGGGTCTCTCCCTTCCCTGGAACCAGTGACCCTAAATTAGGGACGGGCGACTGCTTATAGCCCATTGAGTTGCTCACGGTGGTCGTTAAACCTCCAATAAAAAAAAAAAAAAATTTAGGGTCACTGGCTCCAGGGAAGGGAGAGAGCCAGCGCCGTAAGACAAATACAACATGCATGTATCACCGGGATTCGAACCCGGACCCGGTTTGGACGAATGATCAGAGGTCATCGCTTAGACAACTGCGCCACCGGGGCGGCCGCGCAGTGGTCTAAGCGATGGCTTCTGATCATTCGTCGGAAAGGGATCCGGGTTTGAACCCCGTGATGCATGGACGTTGTGTTTGTCTTACGATACTGGCTTTATCCCTTCCCTGGAACCAATAGCCGGAAATTAGGAACGGACGACTGGTTATACCCATTGAGTTGCTCACGATGGTCGTGAAAGCTTCAATAATAATAATAATAATGATAATAATAATAAAACTGAATAAAACTCTCTTTTTTTCACTGCCGACTTCCCTATTCACAGACAGTGTTACATGTTCAATTGGGCTGCCCCGGTGGCGCAGTGGTCTAAGGCGATGGCCTCTGATCATTCGTACGAAAGGAGTCCGGGTTCGAATACCGGTGAGGCATGGATGTTGTGTTTGTCTTACGGCACTGGCTCTCTCTCTCTTCCCTGGAACCAGTGACCCTAAATTAGGGACGGTCGACTGCTTATAGCCCATTGAGTTGCTCACGGTGGTCGTTAAACCCACAATCAAAAAAAAAAAAAAAACGTTCAATTAATCTCTGACGATTCAGAACCGACAACTTTACGTTTGCCGGTTTGTGCTACTCCAATGTCTTTTTTTTTTTTTTTTTCGGTTGAAGGTTTAATGATATGGACCTCATTCAACTTGCACTGCATCACGGGAAAACTTTTGCAAAGCCGCGGACCAACAAGGGTTTGTTTACATGCGCGTTCCCATTTCTCAACATTGTATTACGTCCCAAGGGTTCAAGAAATTTTCGATTTTTGTAAATTTCTGAACGACGATTCAAAACTTTGCTGATCGTATGGTTGTGCCAATAAATCCTGCCATCTAAATTGTTTAGAGGAAAGAATAACTTTCCATAATTTTCCTCTGAAAGTCCGAAAGTGTTAAAATAATTGCTTTGTAAAATGAAACGAGACAATTTCCATAACAATGCCCATTCTTCAATATATTCTGCCCACTTTAAGGAAAAAGATTTTGGATATTAAAGCATAATGAGTCAAAGGCAATTGAAACCTGGTAGTGTTCCTTAGAATTCCTATTTAAAAAAAAAGAAAAAGTATAAGGGGAAGACTGACGGCATATTTGGATCGGTAAGTTACGAATTAAGTTCTACGTTATTTCTCCAAAGAACGAAACAAACATTTTAATTTTTCTTTTTATTTAATGTTATGCACATATTTAATTTTTAAGCAGATTGCCTAGCGTGCGAACCCTGATTTGGTTTCATATTACATATTTGTCTGGGCATGTAAATATTTTGTTTTGCAAAAAAAGGTTCCCAAGTTTATGTTTCAGATTTTTGGCTGATGTCTGACAATTAGAACATGAAAATTTAATATACCGTGTACAAGAATTGTTTTAGTAACTTTTTGCAACCTTGATTTGTTCTTCTAAGAAATTAATTTCTTGTTCTTCGCCCTGTAACTCTATCAATTCGTTGGCAGACTCCATGACGTTAAGATTGTAAAAGTTAACCAACAGTAAGAGATAATCAAATAGCGGCATTGAATCAGTAGCCATGTTGATTTCTAACTTCTTTGGTGCCGCCCCGGTGGCGCAGTGGTCTAAGGCGCTGGCCTCTGATCATTCGTCCGTAAGGGGTCCGGGTTCGAATCCCGGTCAGGCATGGATGTTGTGTTTGTCTTACGGCACTGGGTGTCTCCCTTCCCTGGAACCAGTGACCCTAAATTAGGGACGGGCGACTGCTTATAGCCCATTGAGTTGCTCACGGTGGTCGTTAAACCTCCAATCAAAAAAAAAAAAAAAAAACTTCTTTGGTTGGTCCGCAGAAATCCACTCCCGACGTCATGTGAATAGCACGTTTACGTAACGTGGGTTAACCAACGAGATAGAGGTTAAGAGTTTTCTGAATATCTGAATGGCAACCTATTTAATGACATTTGCGGTTACGGTGTCAATATGCACGCAGTGTGAGTGAAGGTAATGGTGTAAACTGTGAATTGTCGTCTCATGTATGTAATTGAAAAATGTGAAATAAAACGTAATCCTAGGTGCATTGTTGTGAAGTGGCAAATAATTTAGGAAAGCAAGGGTAATCTTGTTATTTTACCGCTTTTTGTGTAATTAACCAGAAGTGTGTTTATTTTTGTCAAGTTTGGTTGATAGCCCGTTTTCATAAATCTTTTGATCAAAATGGAAATAAAACTGTCATTAACTTTCAAGAAAATTCAAACGCTCTAGTTGCTGAAAAGTCTCGTATAATTAAGGGGAAAGCATATATGTACGCATATCCTGAAGCACCCAGAGATAACGATTTAAATAGGGCTTTGAACAATTTTAGGTGGTGTCAAATTAATGCAAAATGAATACGAACGCAGAAAATTATGTCATCATCGTCCAAGGAGAGATGCAGTGTGTTGCGGAGGAGAAACCGATTAACTGTGACATATGCCCCCAGAAATTTAGTGACCAGAATCAAATGATGATTCACTGGTTGTCTCATGCAAATGAAAGTCGGAATGAGTGTGGAGTATGTTTGAAAAAGTTCAAGAGCAAAACGCTCCTTGCAAAGCACTCTCGCACACACACGGGGCAGAAGTTGTATGAGTGTGAACTGTGCTCGAAGAAATTCAAATTCGAAAGTCATTTAGTCAAGCACATGGGCATTCATTCTGGAGAGACTCCTTTCCAGTGTGAGATCTGTGATAAAAAATTTACTCAGAAAGGAAATCTTTCCATTCATTTGCTGACTCACACAGGAGAGCGGTCACACGAATGTGGAATATGCTTCAAGAAATTTGTGCACCGCAGCCATCTCTCCAAGCACTTCCTGATTCACACTGAGGAGGAGCCTTTTCGTTGCGAGTTGTGCGCCAAGAAGTTTACAAACAAGAGCAACCTTTTAGTCCACTTGCTCACTCATTCCAAAAGGAAACCTCATGTGTGTGAGCACTGTTCCAGGGAATTTGTTCACAAGACTCACCTTACAAAGCACCTGCTCCTGCACGCTGGAGAGGCACCTCATCAATGTGATGTTTGTGGTAAGAAGTTCACACAAAAGGGAAATCTGTTGGTTCACTTGCGGACACATGTGCGTGAAAGACCTCATGTCTGTGAGATATGTGCTAAGGATTTTGTGCATCAGAGCCATCTAACCAAGCACATGCTGATCCATAGTGGGGAACAACCTTACCAGTGTGAGATCTGTGCCAAGAGGTTCACCCAGAAAGGAAATCTCTCTGTTCATCTCCACACTCACACAAATGAGAAAAGTTTTCAGTGTGGTGTATGTGCCAAGAGATTCTTCCACAAAAGCCATCTTTTAAAGCATGTACTTATTCACAATCAAGAAACAACCATCACCTCGCCTATTTAGGTATGTAATTCTTCAAGAAATGGTATGCTTCTATAGCAGCTGTGTGGCTGATGACTACACATTATTGAATTTGTGTCACATATGAGAATGTATTAAATCAAACATTATAAAATCAATTTTTAGGCATGATACCTATTCATGTATTCTATATTAATTCTCTCAAGGATATATTGCTAGAATAGCATTAGTAATTTGAATATACATTACACAGATGAAAGTTTATTGCAAAAGAAGTGGCTAAATTTAAGAATTATGTGTCAGTTAAAGTGCTACATTTTTTTCTAAGTGTTTAAATAAAGAGAAAAAAAAATTGAGAAAGAAAATTTATAAATGGATACTAGAGCTCTATTTTGTAGGTTTTTGATGCATTTTAATTATTGTCCGCTAGTTTTCCTATTTTCAGCTCTTCGAGTAGTTCTATGTGTTGCTCTGCTTTGTTTGCACGACTTCCACTGACACCCACTGTCACGGAGCAAAGAAACTAGCTCTGCTGCTGTAGAAATACAAGTTGAAGTACTTTTTTTTTATGGAAAATAATACAGTAACAACTTAACATTCATTTCTTGAACTGTGTGCACGTACTGACATTCGTTAACAAAACGTGGAAAAAAAGGTTTCTGTAAAAACCGCAATAATAAAAAAACATTTCTGATATATATTATTCAACATTTGGTATTTGTATAAAGCATGTTATTTTTCGGTTCAAAATTGATATAGTGTAAAAATTGCAATTATGAAAAAATGTGTTGCATGACAGTGCGTTTCTGTTCCTCATGATGGTGGACATCTTTGGGTGTCTTGCAATGATGCACTCAACCAGGGCTCAAGAAATCGCGGGCGCCTAGAAATCTGACCCTGGCGCCCAATGTTTTTACTACAGATTTTGTAATTTACAAAAAATTTCATAATCGCTGGTTTATCTGTTAAAAAGTTATCTTAAGTTCACCAAGTAATACACCAGTAAAAATTAAGAAAAAAACAAAACGTTTTTTTTTTTTTTGGTGTTTTTAAAAATGTGCATGGTTATTGTTAGGAGAAGTGGTTTTATTGTAAAAAGTACTGAAATTGTGGTAACAGCAAAAATGACACAACAAATGCAGTACTATATTTGCGCTCGCTGAACTCTGCGTGCAGCGAGCTCAGCTAAATTCATGGCCCCAAGCAACCTTCCCGAATGTGCCCAAATTTTTACCAGCCCCTTTGGCTGGTAAAGTCTACTTTTACCAGCCACTTGAAAAATCTTACCCGCCAAAATATAAACTAAGTTCTAAATGAACTAATATTAATGAAAAAATATTTAATGCATACTCACAAATTTTTTGATTGATGCAAGCCTATTTATGACATTTTAAAAACAAAGCTGCATATTAGATATAGGCCTGGCCTAATCCGCAAGATCTGTACATTTGAAGCACGAGCTCGGAAATATTTTTTTCGTAAATATTTTTGCAAATTTGGTGATTTTTGGTGGCCCATTCCATCTCAATTCAGGCAGAGAATACCAACATGTGTCAGTTGACCCCTTAGATTTGTTCCAAAAAATTACAGTAGCTACTCCTACTACAGGTATAAGATATTCCAAATGGATTTACTCCAAAAAAATTTATATCACTTGCTGCACCATTTTGAAATTTGGTGAAAAATGTGTTTTTTGAAAGGAATGTCAAAAACAGCATATTTTAAAAATGTTATTGCGTTTAAACTATTTGGGCGATTCAGTTCATTTTTGTTTTGTTTTGTTTTGTAGCTAATGAATTGATTTTTAACTTGACATACTTTAAATATGCATGTTGTAATTATTAGTAATTAAAAAATCCAGTTTTTAGGTACAAAATTTTGTTTTTTCTGACATTTAACGATTTTTTTTCTTACACTAAGAAAAGTTTTTTAAATAAATAAAGATGGCAATGTGCAGTCCACCAATGGTAGTTTTACAGCAAATTTTATTTATTGCCTAACATATATACAGTCTATACAATTCAACTTCAAAATATGCAAAAGTACGAAAATGCACTATTTTCAAGTAACAACTCAAAAACCCATTTTTTAAAAATCTTAAAACTTGACCTTATGTTGTCCTATTAGTATATTATCAATTGGTGGGGGCAGAATTGTGTGTTTTTGCCTCGTAAATTTTGAACGTTTTTTTAAAATGACACTTCTCCAGCATTTGCGGAACGATACAAAAACATATACAATTGTTCTTTACAATGAAATTTTAAAGCCACCCTGATTTTTAAGCTCCACTGAACACTTTTATAAGTAAACTTAAGTTACTCATTTAGAAAAAAATAATGAAAAAAGAACAAAAAGAAAAACATAGAAAATGTGGAAAACCGAGAACTCATTGAACTGTTTGTCTTTTTACAATTTTCTGATTTCTGTAACACTAAAACAAATAATCGTAAACAACTCCATGTTAGCTGAGATCTATAAACATTATACTAAAATAATTACAGAGTAAGTTTACATAAAGTTCAGACACTGCAGATCTGTTGGATCTGGTTCAGCTCCTTGGTACCGAAAATGTGGAGTCGAGCGGATTGTCCGCTGGGAGTGGGTTCCTTCACCTTTAGCACTACATTGTTTAATGGCACTGCACATACATCCTCTCTCTTTCCACATTCCTCTGGCCATTGGAACCCTTTAGCTAGGCCATGGGGATGCATAAACAACACAGTAATGTCTTTGAGCTCTAGAGATATGCTCTTTATCTGTCCCATCCACCAATAATCATTATATACACCCAACAAATTGACCTACTATGAAATCACTCAAAGAGTACCTGTTTTTTACTTGGCTTGTTATTTCTACTTTCTGCACATTATGTTTAATTGTTCTTGCCATATAAGCTTCATTATTTTGCACGAACCAATAATGCTGAGATTGTAATCCTACAACAGGTTTTACAGTGATCCATTCTTTTTCTTTACAAGACCTGAATTTTTGAACAACTTCACTTTTGAGGTGTAGTATTTTCGTATTACGTATAAGATTTGAAATTGTACAAACAAATGAAGCTGCGTTTCTTATGGCTTCCACAGATTCTTTTTGTAGATTAAATCTTGTAGCATAGTGCTTGCATATGCCATCTATACCATCGCATGCACTCTTACCATGCCCAGTAGCTGAAAATATCCACTTTCTTTCTATAGTTGGACTACCCTTAGACAACTCAGGAAGTTGATATCGATTTTTGAAATGTGCGGCAGCTCCATCTGAAACGTAAACTACTGAGGTCTTAGTTTCCAATGGATACGATTTTGAAATGTCATTTTTTATAAGACCTATGGCACAGAGAGCATGAGCTGTGTCATGGGTTATATCATCAGACACTACTGCAAAACTTTCTTTCACTTGACCAATTTGTGCAACACATGTAAACAATGAGATTTGTACATTTTGCCAGTGATAGTTTTGTATCTCATCAGGCAATATAACTGACCAGTTCTCTGCAAAATCAAAATGTAAAACACACACAGAACTCCCTTTCGCAGAGATTTTAGCTTTGGCTATTCCTTCTCTCTGGATTTTTCGGATATAATTATGAGGAATTGCTTTATTAATCCAATGTCTAGCATCTTCGAGGAACCTTTCAGTAGGTACAGTTTTCTTTATAAAAAAGCATATGTAACTTCTTCTTCATTCAACAAGCCAAGAGTATCAGCTGTCAGTGCATCTGTACCGAGACGTCACCACACATTTGGAGCCAACAATCTTCATTGTCTGTTTTGTTACACAAACACTTAAGTAAAAGAGCCTTCTTCAGTATACTTTTCATTAGTTACATTTTGGGAGAGCTATGCTTATTAGTGTAAGATTACTACAGTAAATGGAAGTACAAACTGCTTGTATAGGTTGAATTTTCACCCACCTGGGACATAGTGAATAAAATTTTGAAAGTCCAATTTTTATTCCTTTGTTTTCCTTTTTCAATATACTGTATGTCTCTTTGATTGATCTTGTCATAAATCTTTTTGCCTTTTTAACTTTCTCACCATTACCATCTTTAACACATATAACATCTTTTTTGTTTGGACTCTCTCTTGTGCAGTCTTTGCTGTCATCTAGGTAGTATGACAAAGCAATTGCCTTAGTATCTGCAGACAATGGATGTCCACTGTAGGGATCAGGTTTAGCATAAATTCCTTTTTCTTTTTTAACACTACGTGACTTATCTATGATGTACTTTGATACTGAAGGTAACTTTGCCTCCAGTTGCGTTTTTAGTAAAAGTATGTGGTAACAGTGTCAACAATTGCACTTTTTCATTGTATTTAGAATTTTGAAGAGCTGTGTTAATGTTAAAAAACCACTGATTGCAAGAATAACAGTCAGGTTTTTCAGCAGAAGGTTCACTTGAAATGTCATCATTGACACTATACACTTCTAATTTCTTAACAGATGCAGTTACTAGTACTTCCTCTAATTTCAACTTTTTTCTTTTTACATAACTTTGCCTCCTCTCGGGCCTAACTTGTGAAGGGGATTTCAATGGCGACATATTTACATCAAGAATGTTAATACTTTTGTTGACAGCATTTACATTCTCCTCACTTGCAATAAAAGGTTCATCAGATGAAATTTCTTGTTCAGGTTCATTTGTAAGTTCCCCAAATTTTTTTTATAAAAAACAACACAATTACTACACAAACTGTCATTACTTTTTACAATAACAGACCTACCTACAATCCTTTGAATTGAATCAGCTAAATCACCAACACCACATAACCTCACACTCTTACTTTTGTATACAGTTTGTTTTGTGTCTTCTAATATAGTCCACACACTTTATTCGTTCAGAACTATGATAATCTGACATTATTAAATAGGCCTATTCAGCAAAAATGTAAAAAACATATCTGAGAAATCACAAACACATATCAAGTGTTACTCTTCCAAACAAAAGAACAGACTGCACAGTAGTTATAGCATAGGTGGGTGTGGCCATGGAGGGGGAGGGGCTAGTGAGACAGTTGATTAGCTGTGCAGTGAGCAAACACTGGTCATGCATGTGCTGTTGATTCAGCTTTGCACAGGTGTAGAACAAGCTTATTTGTTGTTTAAGCATTAAGACTAGGTCAGTTCATTTAACAACTGTAACTTTATTACAGAATTTATTATATAATAATTAAAATTATTTTATATTTTTTATTTACTAGATTAATATTTTAAATATTTTTACTTTAAGTATTATAATTAGTCTACTAGCCTATATTTTAACTTTCACAGCTAATTTAAAACAAAACTTTGTAGTGCTTTTCTGCAACCTGCAAATGCTGGAAAACTGTCATTTTAAAAAAAAACGTTCAAAATTTACGAGGCAAAAACACACAATTCTGCCCCCACCCATTGATAATATACTAATAGGACAACATAAGCTCAAGTTTTAAGATTTTTAAAAAATGGGGTTTTTGAGTTATTGCTACTTGAAAATAGTGCATTTTCGTACTTTTGCATATTTTGAAGTTGAATTGTATAGACTGTATATATGTTAGGCAATAAATAAAATTTGCTGTAAAACTACCATTGGTGGACTACACATTGCCATCTTTATTTATTTAAAAACAACTTTTCTTAGTGTAAGAAAAAAAATCGTTAAATGTCAGAAAAACCAAAATTTTGTACCTAAAAAGTGGATTTTTTTCATTACTAATAATTATGACATGCATATTTAAAGTATGTCAAGTTAAAAATCAATTCATTAGCTACAAAACAAAACAAAAATGAACTGAATCGCCCAAATAGTTTAAACGCAATAACATTTTAAAAATATGCCGTTTTTGACATTCTTTTCAAAAAACGCGTTTTTCACCAAATTTCAAAATGGCGCAGCAAGTGATATAAATTTTTTTGGAGTAAATCCATTTGGAATATCTTATATCTGTAGTAGGAGTAGCTACTGTAATTTTTTGGAACAAATCTAAGGGGGTCAACTGACATGCTTTGCCTGAATTGAGATGGAATGGGCCTGGTGATATTCCGATTCTAATTTACGGTTTGGATCCATTAAACAATTCAAATAACATAAACTTGAATTAATATTAGCTTTGTTAAAATTGATCAATATTGTATTAACACAATGCTAGTTTGGGTTTTATTTTTTATTTTTTTACACAGTATGAATGCTAGTTTAGGATATACATTTTTTTTTACACAGTATGATTTAAAAAAAAACTTGCATAGGGCTTTATGTATATAAAACTGAAAGCATAAAATATTATTTAGGTAGGGTAGGAACTTACGATTTTCATTTAATGTTTCTAGGCGCTATGCTGGACTTTCCCATCAGACATATCTGTCCACCTTAGTTTGATAGCACCACATAGTTCATATTGTTCAATGGGTGGTCCATTGCACCTCATCATCATCAAATCATTCAAAGTATAGTGGTTCATGTTTGCCCTGAAACATGATTTTATTCTGTTCATAGCAGAAAATCCTTGTTCACATGCAGCAGTACTGCATGGCACTAACTGCATCAATTCCATTAACTTTAAAATGTTTCTGTAAAAATGTGTTGCATCTTCTTCAACATAGTCAACTAAACAAAGCCTCAAATGTTACTTTTTCCAGTCGATGTCATTATGCTCGTTGCATTGCTTTTTAGCCTACAATATTCCGTCATCACTGAATCTTCATTCCCATTATGTAAAACAGACTTGGGCAGTAAACGACACCTGCAAGAGTTCTTCATTCCCATATTCGTTGATTTCAGTGTTGTTGTCTGGAAAGTGAGAGGGGTTTAAAATTTTTGCCAAGGGAATAATAAGACTGTCAGTTACTGAAAATAATCTTTCTTTGATATAGCTTTTAACTGCAACAAGCAGTTGCCCCCTATCCTCTTCAAAACAACCAAGTTCATTTTGGCTTTGCTCAGAAACCAATTTAATATCATGGAATGTACCATCAGAGATCAAACCATCAAGTTCAGTTTCACGGACATCTTTCGAACATAAGAAATTTTGTAATCTTGATTGCACGTGTTCATTTCATTAACTCCATGATGCAATACCAATTTTTCTATTTGTAGAAACAGGGATGTATCTCTTAGCAATTTACTAAAACCACACATAAAAAATAAGAATTTCACAAAGCGTGCACTTGTCAGATGTTTCAAGAACCCTTTAGCTTTAGCCTTCAGTTTACTTGCTTCATTTTTTGTCTGCACATATGTACTGCAAATGGCTACAAATTATGTGCATATTGTTACACAGTGCAGAAACTGCTCTATACTTTGACATGGCCGCCCCGGTGGCGCAGTGGTCTAAGCGATGGCCTCTGATCATTCGTCCGAACGGGGTCCGGGTTCGGATCCCGGTGAGGCATGGATGTTGTGTTTGTCTTACGGCACTGGCTCTCTCCCTTCCCTGGAACCAGTGACCCTAAATTAGGGACGGGCGACTGCTTATAGCCCATTGAGTTGCTCACGGTGGTCGTTAAACCTCCAATCAAAAAAAAAAAAAAAAAAAAAAAAAATACTTTGACATGACCCGTCGAATGCTGTTTATTGGGCCGCACTTATTAAGAAAGTCAGCCACTTCCTTTACATTTCGTAATAACTTCGGACTTTTATTATACAGTCCCTTTTTACATCCTCAAAAGTTGTCAAGTAGCTCACATCATTGCAGGCATCATTCAATTTGAACCACAACTAAACCATCAACTGTATCTTTCAGTTGTTTGGCAACACCTTTAATTGATCACATGTTCACTGATGCTCCATCAAAGCAACTTATCTTTATTTCCAATAGCAATGCCTTTCTCATTCGTCATTGTTTCTATGGCCTCCATTGTGCCAGATGCATCAGCTTTCCAAAGAGGCTGAAGACCAAGAAAAGAAACTTTTTGATTTGGTCCATCCATATACAGGATGTACACAATTTCACTTTCTGACATACTTTTGTCAGTTGAGGCATCTGACATTATTGCAAGAAAATTAGATTTGTTAATATCCTTTACAAGGTTGCTTTGAATTTCTTTTGCTATGTAGCTTACAAATATTTTTGCTGCCTGATCATTAATGTATGTATCACTCAACTGAGTTCTTAATTTTTTCTGAAGTGCACATAAACTTTTGAAATCATTAAATGAAAAGTTGCCTTTTGCAATTGTGTATGAAATAAGAAATAACACCTTCATGGAATTTTCTAATTCTTGGGTCATCTTAGATACAGTTATAGCAAGAGGAGCAAGCCTCAGATGGTTTGGTCTGTGCTTTGTACACAGAACATGCTTGTTGATGTACTTTGAAAGCATTATGACTTTTAACCTGAAAAGTAAACATAAAAGACTATGAGAATTTGCACTTGGAATATCACTTACATAATTTGTTTAGATTTCTAAAAATATAATTAAACAAGTTAGTAAAATCATGCAATGTATTGATTATGATATGCTTTCCAACATACCAGAAGTTATTACTCAAGTTATGAGGATAATGGCTGTGGAGTAAATCTCACTCCTGTGCTCTGACTTTTGACCCCATTTTGATGATATCAAAAAGAATTGGTTCAATATACCTCTGGAACAATATACTAAAGTTTTGTTGCAATAGAAGCATTTTTAGTCAAGTCATGAGGATAATGGCTGCAGAATGAATCTCGCTCCTGTGCCCTGACCTTTGACTTCATTTTGATGATATTTAACAGAACAGGTTCAGTATAACTGCGGAACAACACGATAAAGTTGTAAATGCATTTATGGCACCTCTATTCATAGTGATTGTGGAATAACTTTTTTACGGGTCTTTTAGAGGTTATTTTTAATGAAAGTTGGTTGTCAAATTTTCGAACTAAAGCCTAGTTCGTCATCAGGACTATGTCACTGGAGTAGTGACATTTGAGTGGCAGCAACTACTCCAGTGACATAGTCCTGATGACGAACTAGGCTTTAGTTCGAAAATTTGACAACCAACTTTCATTAAAAATAACCTCTAAAAGACCCGTAAAAAAAGTTATTCCACAAACACGATAAAGTTTTGTCGCAATCAAAGCATTTTTACGTAAGTTATGATGCATAAGGGCGATAAAATGGATTCCGCTCCTATGTCGAGACCTTTGACCCGATTTAGCCCATTTTCGATAGGGTTCGTCTCCAGGTTGTGCCCTACGACATACTAAAATTTTATCGAAATCGAACCATTTTTATGTGGGTTATTGTACGGACAAAGCTGTAGCCTATACGCTTCTTGAACCTACGGTTGGAAAGCGTAAAATAGGGCAGTAACATGCATATTTTAACATATGGTGAGTAAAACACTGTTTCCTAAGTCTGCAGTTAAAAAACCGCATTTATTACCGAATGTTGGTAATCCTGAACTTTAGTAAGTGTTGATCTTTTCACCGGAATGCGTTTCCGCTGCATGTCGCAAAAACCTATCTGCAAAACGACAGTTGCTTTTTTAATAAGACGATCACTTCTTTTTTGCTTCTTTGGACTTCCAGGTCTGTCACCCTGTGAATTGAGACTTTTCTGTTGAAATTGCAGTTCAGGACGAACATGAGACATGCGGATTACATGATGATAATTTTTTTTTAATTGCATGGTCTACATACACGCCTTTAAAGATTATACGAACCAAAAAATGTTTTTTCTGAGAATTTCACTGTCAATAGATTATATGCCACCGCACATTATGCATCAAAATTCTTTGTTGTATTTTACAACCTGTTTATTATAATGCCACTGTGGATCTTAGGAAGGGGTTTTTTTTTCTTCTCTGAATTTTATGGTAATTTTATTATATGAGGGAAAATACTGTACTTTGAATTAATACGTGGGTCATCAATCATTCCATGTCAAATCACCTATACTCGGGGCAAAGCTATCCTGGCAATGAGGCCGAAGCTACGGTGACCTTTTCACTCCCAGTATTACTCTGCACTAATGGTGTGTAATTAACCTTCACTCGAAAAACTTCTCCCACAAGCCCTCAGGGCTGGTTGTCTGTCACCGTGATCCCTTACCAAACCCCTCTATTTTAACCCCCTCCCCACCGTCGCGCGCTTTGCAGACCGGTAGACAAGCAGTTTATTTCTCCCTCTCTCATCTTTTTTTGTGTTTTTTTTTTTTTTGAGATGTTACAGAACGTGTAACGTTTCTTTCTTTCTTACTTTTAAAATGAAATTATCTTTGCTAAACACGGGAAGAAGTCTTAAGTGGCTTAATTTTGTTTTCACATATTTTTCCATTTTTTTATATATTTAATATATTTATTCTTATTGCTTGAAGATTACCAACTGCGGGATTTAATTAAAAGTATTTTTACCATGTCATCAGTTATGCGTAAAATTTCGTTCTTTCAAAAATTTTGCCTTGATTAGATTTTTTTTTTTTTATAACAGACATCCGTTAAATGTGTATGCATTTTTAACTACCCCGTGTTGCCATAAGTACTGGACAAGAGCCCGTCTCTGTGGTTAATGATATTTTAGGGTTCACTGTAAACTGCCACACATCTTTCAGCAACTTGGAAAATTGCCACATGTTTTTCATTGATGGGCTGGGCACAAATTGCTGTTCCTCCGAGGAACACTTTGAATGTGTGGCAGTTTTCCAAGTTTCCGAATTATGTGTGGCAGTGGAAGGAACTCTTTCATTTGTCTAAATTTTCATGCCGGTTCATACGCGCACAAAAGTTCAAAAGGAAAAGGTAGCCATTTCTTGGCCTATATTGAGAACTGAATTGGGAACTCCAAACTAATTTCGAGAAAATATTCTGTGTAAGCCCAGCAAGAATTGTATTTTAATTTGAAGAAATAAATTGCCGATGGATCTGAGGTACTTCAGTACTAAATTCAACCTACATTCTCGCAATGGTGCGACTTGAAACGCCAGTGAGTTCTGGCGTAAGAACTGTTAATTCATTTGATTTATTCGGCGAATGTTTTTCCATCAATTTAGTGAAAACATTCATAACGATCACCTTAGCAGAGCTTCGTAGTGGTTTCCCAGCTTTATGCGGCTGAAATACACTCGAGTGACCGGCAGATGCCATTCGAAAAAGCCGAAAAGACAGGAGAGTGTTTTAAAACAACAATCGAGAAGGAGAAACCAGGGGGAGAAACGCGAAATGCCCTCGGAAACACTTTTTCCGCCCTCATCATTCCACTAATGACCCCCACCCCCCACAGCAATAAATATCCCCTGGGTTGACAGCTTAACTCTGACCCAAACAAGAATGCTGTGACACAGAACCATCAGTGACGTCACCAAAGCACGAATATCTGTATTTTTTAGAAATGCCGCTGAAACTGAGATCTGAATTTTTTAAATGCACACACACACAACGTATTGAACATCTGTGTCCTTTCTAAGTGCCAGTTGAAGCTGGAGTACGAGCTTTTAGACCGGAACTATTTTATGCAGTGGAAGTATACACTCTGTAGCCTTCCTTCCAATGACAGGTTAAGTTTGCCCCGAGTATAGCATTTTC
This sequence comes from Macrothele yani, assembly GCA_039090855.1. Taxonomy (NCBI): domain Eukaryota; kingdom Metazoa; phylum Arthropoda; class Arachnida; order Araneae; family Macrothelidae; genus Macrothele; species Macrothele yani. Next base: position 157,986,495 of record CM077011.1, read on the forward strand.
ACGAGATGTCACCCACCCACCTCAGATTTTTGTGAAACTTGGTACAAAGTATTGTACTGTTGAGATAGGAAACTTTTTAAAATTTTAGGTCGGTTGGTCCAGTAGATCTTGAGTAATGCCACTTTAAAAATTGGGTAGCTCTCTGCCTTTGAAGTTTTTGTGCTATGAGCTTTTGCAACTATACTGTAGGACAAAAAAATTCACAACTAACTGTTGCAGTCACATGATTTTTTTCCTTAAATGATCTGCATGAGCCATACATTTTGGAACAACTTGTTTCTGCACATTTTCAGAATTAAAAGAACACTTTTTTTAAAATTTATAATGACAAAAGACGTGAAAAAATAAGGCCACATTTTTATTAAACAAAACAATTTTTTTCAAAATGAGCCCCCACTTCAAATTTGTTAAAAATATTTTCATGTGGATATTATAATGTAACCTTTCATTAGGACAAAAAAATACTTTGGGCAATTACACAAAAATTCCCAACTTAGGGTTCCAACTCCCAGTCACCTTAGCCCATTAAAAATAGTGATTTATGCTTGCGAGTATTGCAGATCTCAATGCCATTTTAAGCAAGGTTAAAAAAAATATTTTCTATCATTTCTATACATTTTCTGTAAGCCGAAAATGTTCGATTTCTTCTGTAATCGTATTTTATTTATTTTTTCTTCTGATGGGTGACGTACGTCACAGATTTACAGCAGAAATTGCGATGACGATTTATTTTGTAATCATCCTCGAGTCGCGGTGGCAGGCGACGTACATCGTACTCATCCTTTATTTTGCAATATTGATGATTTATTTTGTAATCATCCTCAAATCGCAGCGATGGGCAACGTACAATGTACTCATCCCTGTAGCAGAATCACGGCGAAGGACGACATACATCGCAGATATATTTTGTACTCTTCCTCGCAGCAGATTCGCGGCGACGTATATCGTAAATTTTGTACTCGTGCTTGTAGCAGATTTGTGTCAACAGCAACGTATATTGCAAATTTCTTTTGTACTCATCCCCGTAGCAGAATTGTGGCGATGTACATCGCAGATATATTTTATTTTCATCCTCGTAGCAAAATCGCGGCGACAGGCGACGCATTTTGCAGATTTATTTTGTACTAATCCTCATAGCAGAATCGTGGCTACTGGTGGCATACATCACAGATTTATTTTGGTCCTGCAGACAAAAACAATATCCCCAGAACCCTATTAAATCATCTGGCAGACTCTATCATAGATGCAAGTTTTCAGCCGTTCAAAATTTCCGAAAACGGAAGTTTAGTGGAGTGATGATTTTTCTCGTAATCGTAAAAAAAAAAAAAAAAAAAAAAAAAAATTCTTGCGACGTCCCCTGGAGGCTTAAAGAGAGAATTGTCCGATACTGTTAAATATCATTTTATTGCACAAATATTTCTATTTTAGTTTGAAAATGGAGGCAACGATTTCTGAAAACGAAAGTTTGAGGGAACCAAATAATCTTAAATTCTTTTTCTTGCGATGTTCCCTCTGCCCTATATGGTCATTAAATATCATTTTATTAGATAAATGTTTACATTTAAGATTGGTTTTTGGAAAATTTTCTTCCATTTTCAAAGTTGTACAGAGCAAAAATTTCTCCCTCTAATATCCCTCCACCTGCTGTACTTCTATATTATTGTTTAATCATCATTTAATTACAGAAATGCCATTTGAGATGGGAAATGGAGGAAATTTTTCCGAAAATGGAAGTAAAACGGAGCGAAAATATCTCCTGTTATGACAATTTTTTCCTAGTGATACCTCTGCGCTTTATTGTTGTTAAATATCATTTTATTCCATAAATCTTTGTGTTACAGCTTGAAAATGGTGGCGAAATTCCAGATACAGAGGGCCAGAATGTTCTTGATCTTAATGAACATTTCAATTGCTGTAGTACCTAAGTTAAAAAAAATTTTTAGGTAGAAAAATATGTCTGTGCAATTTTTATCATTTTTGGCATCTAGTAGTTATTTTGCTTAGTGACCACCCGCAGATTATTTTGTGGCACAATGATATCTGTCAGACTGACCAGGAACTTTCTGCTATAGGGGTGAAAACCAAAACTTTTGATCTACAATAAGAGGAAAACAATTGCCTTTTTTCAAAACCATGGTAAGGCCCTATTTTGGCCTGCCGCAGAAAGGAAAAATGAACGTATATCCAAGATGGTGGCACATAAAAATAAAATAAAAATTGTTTTGAGCTACTTGCTGATAAGGGTTGAATTATGGGGGAAGGGAGGTATGAAATGGTCAACCAACCACTTAATTAAAAAATTGCGTAATATCATGTCGGAATGTACCATTTATAAAACCCGCCATTTTGGATTATTTTTTTCTTTGCCAAAATTGAGAATTAATTGCCCAAAGTATTTTTTTCTCCTAATGAAAGGTTACATTATGATACACACATGAAAATATTTTTAGCAAATTTGAAGTGGGGGCTCAATTTGAAAAAAAAATGTTTTGTTTAATAAAAATGTGGCCTCATTTTTCTGTCTTTTGTCATTAAATTTTATTTTCAGAAAAAAGTGTTCTTTTAATTCTGAAAATGTGCAGAAGCAAGTTGTTCCCAAATGTATGGATCATGCAGATCATTTAAGAAAAACAACTATGTGGCTGCAACAGTTAATTGTGAAGTTATGATTTTTTTGTCCTAGAGTGTAGTTGTGAAAGCTCAGCATGCAAAAAATCTGTATTAGAGTGCTAACATTGATCTTGTGGTAGTGATGGAAAATTACTGGGCACCTAGAAATTTGGTCCTGGCACCCATCTTTTTTACTTCAAATTTAGTTTAATTTGCAGTCATTACTTTGATTTCATAGATGCAAAATGTAACTTCAACAAATTGTAATTTAATAAATCAAACTGTGAAATTTTCTGCTTTGATCGCATTTATTAATTCTGTCAGCTTTTATCCTGAACCGTGTCATGGACGCCTGCAGGAAATTTTTCAAGGGGTGTCAAGTGTAATTAATTAAGGTTTGGCTAATATGTAGAAAACAGTAATTCATGAAAATGAAAGATTAATACTATTACTACTACTTACTTGCTACACTAGAACACTACTACTATTATTATTAATTGATGCTGCTCTTGAAGAAAGTGTATGCTAGTAATAGTCATGTATTATCATGTACAATGTTAACTGTTTTCAAAATAATGAACAGTGTCGAGCAGGGCCACGCCAAGCCTTTTAAGTTCAGCACTCACCTCCCTGAGCGGAACTTGTTTGGGCGTACTACCTTACAATTTGCTAGGTTTTCCATCTTCACGTTATCATTTTCCAATTAAATTTAGATATTAAATTAAATGCCCGAAACTCCATCTTTTCTTGTGGTCCATTTCTGCGAGTGTAAAAAAAAAGTAATAAATAAAATAAAGGGGAAAATAATAAATACTACACGGGGGTCAAGTGACACCCCTGTTGGCGCCCATTAACCGTGTGTTTCAACCCGTGTCTTCCGCATTCGCCTATTCTTCATACGTCGAAAGTTAATGGGTTCCGCCATTGTAGGCGAGGGAAGAATTCTTGATTCGCTTATTCTTGTCTGGCCTACAACTTTCACCTGCTAAAAGGGAGGGATTCACCTGGAGCAAACTTCTTGATTCGCCTACGTCAAAAGTTAATGGGGCGAGAAAATGCTATTACATTATTTCGCTTAAGTTTTGACGAAGTGATTTAAAAAAAAAAGATACATTTTTACCTCTCCTATTTAATTTTTTTTATCGAAACGCTAAATCTGATCATGTGTTAAAAAAAGGACAATTTTTCCCGTGAAAAAAAAAAGAGCTAGTTTTATTTCTTTAATCGAAAAAAAAAAAAAAGCCAAGTAGAAAACAAAATTGTGCAAAACATTTATAATTTAAAAAAGGGAAGGTGGATTCTATTACATTATTTCGCATAAGCTTTGACGGAGTGATTTAAAAAAAAGATTCATCTGTACCTCTCGTGGTTGGATTTTTTAATCAAAACACTAAATCACTATAACTTTCGTGCATTAATGAAGGAGATGTCAAATGATGAGTCAAAAGTAAAAAAACAGAAGGTAATCTCACAGGGCGAGAAAATGCTTGATTAAGGTATTAAATGTCGTCCAATCAAAATTGAGAGAAACTATAGTGAGGGGTGGGGAAGAGGTTATGTGCGTGTAAGGCAGAATTCAATTCAAGAAAGTGCTGATAATGAAAAGGTAAAGAAAAATAAAGGGTAGAGGGATGTTGATGCAGGGTCCGGACTTAATTCAACTGGACACTGGCCCACTCGCATATTTGCCCACCCGGACACCTGCCCACTATGGATGATATGTATATAATACGTAACATCGGAGGACGCTTCCGGTCTAGTCTAGGAAAACTGATCACATAAATATTTACCGACCATATAAAAATTGCACTTTGTTTTAGAAATGTTGAAATTTAAGAAGGTTACCCCCAAACCTAACCTAATATATATATATATTATCTTTGTTATGGGTTCAAAAAGCTCAAACTTAAATCACAAGACAACGCTATCAATAGGCAAACAACGCACTTGAAAATTTGGAAAAGTCTATATTTAGGGGGTGTTAACACCCCAAATGCAAACTAACATATATAATCTTTTTCATGTGCTCTAAAAAGCTCGAAATTAAGTCAGACAACACTGTCAATAGACGAACAACGCACTTGAAAAATTCGAAAAGTTCAAATTTAGTTAACCCCCAAATGCAAACTAACATATATAATCACTTGACTTGAGATGATATAAGTATTGTTATGGAGATATATTCCCTTCGGGTGCTGTGGCATGCGTAAGTATTTCTAAGGGCTAGGTAATTGTTGTTTTCGTCGTGAATAAGATTCTTCCTGGGTAGAGGCAGGATAATTTGGGCTGTCGTCATTATTGGACATTAATCTTAATTGGAAATGCAAATTTGGGACCTTTTTGCAAGGCTTGAACTCACAAATTTTTTTGATAGATTTAATAATTTTAACCAAGGGAATAATAACACAAATTCCCAAATACAGCCTATAAAGTTCATTAACTTAAGCACTAAGATCCTCTCTGATGAACTAGTTCAAGCCTTGCAAAAAGGTCCCAAAATTTCCATTTCCAAATACTTCTCTACGATCTGAACTCATCTTACCACAAATGGAACAAATAATTAAAAATCTTCCTACGAATGACCAAGATTACGTATGACATAAAATCACAAGATCTCTTACCAAACTCAAGCTCAGCAATCCACATGGACCTACTAATCCATTACACTCCCGCTCCTGGAATGCTAAAGTAGAACTCATGTTATTAAAGAACGGACCTAATATTTCATTAATCATGGCTGATAAAACCTCACAAATTGTAATTCTGAACAAGAAAGACTACAATGAAAAGATGCTTGCAGCTATCACCAAAATTCCTCATGCCATCACCGCCATAGATCCTATTAACCGAATCCTTCGACTATTAAGCAAATTGAAAAACCAAGGCCATCTTCCTTCTCCATTACAAAAAGCTGCAACTCCTCCACTTGGACCTCATATACCGGCTCTGTTTGGGAAAATAAAATAGATTTCCAAGTGAAATCTACTCATACCATAGATACCCCGGGAGATTGGTACCCTTCAGTCTGCGATGCTACGGGGTCGTATACATATTGCATAAATGACAAATTGCATTTCGTTCCGAGATCTTGTCAAAGTGTGGGAGCTTCCCTAGTAGAACAAAATGAAATCTGTGTTTTCCTAGGGATATAAATGCGTATATAACATCATAATGACACAAGGTCTATGTCTATGTTTGTGACTCACTAAATCTAGGTCTATGTAGAATCACAAGGTCTATGTAGAAGCTTTGCGACTCACTAAATCTTGAGTTATGATTTTAATATTTCGCATGAAGGCTAAACGGGCCCGAGAGATGGGCGAAGGGAAAAAATGCGTGCAGGGCCGACTTTGTAAAAGAACTACATCAATGTTCAGGTAGATGATATGAAATACCCTGCAAAAACCATGCCCGGGGTAGCCGGCTCCGACACACCCGAAAACTCCCACTCCCAGTGGACTACGATACCCCATTCAACCAAGAGCGGTGGTATACTTCTCTGACCTTCTGCGTGATAACTTGCAAAGAAATAGTTCGATTGCAGCAAAATTTTAGTATGTACTTACGAAACAATAGTGGATCCTTTCTGTTGAAAATGTTCTAAATCAGTACTTAGAACTAGTGCAAATGCGTGAGATTTGTTCGCCAGCACTTTTGTGCTATAACTTGAGTAAAAAAATTCCGATTCTGAAAGAATTTTTTAAATTCATAATGGAGGTAGTTTGTTACAAATTAGTAGCGCACAAACAGATATGATTCCGATCTCCATCAACATGGGCCATTATACGTCTGCCCAGTCAAACCTGCCACCACGCTCAAAGCAAGGCATTTTCCTCAGGCTCCTGGAACACTATGTGATCAGTAATAAATTGGAATTTATTGATTACCAGTTCTCTGAACTAAAACATAACAGCTGGTATGAAATTCTGTGGGCAAAAAATCATTTGACTGCCTCGCGGCATCGAAATTGAAAATTTCCTTCCCGACGTGAAAACAAGTTTAGTTTAATTGACCTCTAGAGTATAGAAAACAGACGTCTACTATTCCTACTTTCTCCCTGCTCCCCAATCCTATAAAACTCCTATTATTTGCATGCATAATACTATTATACAATGACAAACCCCTGTGTACAGAAATCACCACCAGCAACTACGGTAGCCCATAGAATAGACTTGTTTCACCTGTTTGATCGCAGCCCATCGAGTAGATGATAAAATTGTGAGCTTTTTAGAGCCCATGATAAAGACTTTATATGTTAATTTTGAGCTTTTGGCGATGCATATATGTTCAGATAAAGACAGTTTGGAGAAAAAACTTTATTTCCTTAAACGTGTTGCAGTACAGCGAGGATACAACCCTTCCATTATAGACAAGGCTCTAGCAAAATTCCGGAAACCGAAGCCTATCTCCACATTAACTTCTGTGATGTGCCCATTGCGAGAGTATTTTGCCATTATTCCATTTTCCCATGACCTTGCCTTCAAAATTTCAAAAATTCTCAAAACCTTTAATTTTAAGGTGATTTTTAAACCCATATACAAAATGAGATTTTTAGAATCAAAGGACTATGTTGAAGACAAAAACTCGTGGGGAATTCATCAAATTACATGTGAATGTGGCGCTTCGTATATAGGACAGACACGTAGAGCCTTACGTTTTTGATTGAAGGATCACAAGACCTACATTCAAAATTGTGACCTCAAGAAGTCATCGATGGCTAAACACTGTTATGAAAAAGACCATAAATTTCTCTTTGAGAAAGCAAAACTAATTGATAAGCCAGATTTAACCACCAAACTTGATATTTTGGAAGCTTTCCATATATATCAGAAGTCTTCGCAACTTGTTAATGACATGGCATCCACACCATTTCTATCTAGCGCGTGGAAGCATCTAACCAAAACATGTGACTGTAAACACCATTTATGATGTCATATACAAGTTGAATATTTACGTGCCATTCGTCCTGATGAAGCTAGGTCAATACCCGGCGAAACCATGGTCGGTTTAAAAAATAAATATTTGTGACAAACTATGTTGTGTTATCTTAATATATATATGTTATTTTGCATTTAGGGGTTAACGCCCTCTAAATTTAAACTTTTCCAAATTTTTAAGCACATTGTTCGTCTATTGATAGTGTTGTCTAATGACTTAATTTTGAGCTTTTTAGAGCACATGAAAAATATTATATATGTTAGTTTGCATTTGGGGAGTTAAATTTTGGGGGTTAACACCCCTAAATTTAAACTTTTCCAAATTTTCAAGTGTGTTGTTCGCCTATTGATAGCATTGTCTTGTGATTTAAGTTTGAGCTTTTTGAACCCATAACAAAGGTAATATATATACATTAGGTTAGGTTTGGGGGTAACCCCTTAAATTTCAACATTTCTAAAACAAAGTGCAATTTTTATATGTTTGGTAAATATTTTTGTGATCAGTTTTCCTAGACTAGACCGGAAGCGTCCTCTGAAGTTACGTATTATATACAAATCATCCATAGTGGGCAAGTGTTCAGGTGGGCAACTGTCCAATGGGCAAATGTCCGGGTGGGCAAATATCCGAGTGAGCCAGTGTCCGGTTGAATTTAGTCCGGTCCCCACATCAACATGCCTTTACCCTTTACTTTTCTTTAACTTTTCCTTATCAACACTATCTTGAATTTTGCCTTACACACCCATAACCCCCTCCCCTATTCCTTACTATAGTTTCTCTCGATTTTGATTGGATGACACATTTAATACCTTAATCACGCTGACGACTACCTGTGAGGACTATCTTCTGTTTTTTTACTTTTTACTCATCATTTGATATCTCCTACATTAATGCACGAAAGATTTAGTGATTTAGTGTTTTCATTAAAAAAAAAAACACCCACGGGAGGTAAAGATGAATCTTTTTTTTTTATTACTCCGTCAAAGCTTGTGCAAAATAATGTAATAGAATCCACCTTCCCTTTTTTTTTAATTATAAATGTTTTGCACAATTTTGTTTTCTACTTGGCTTTTTATTTTTCGATTAAAGAAATAAAACTAGTTTCAAACCCTAGAGATAAAACTAGCTTTTTTTTTTTCACGGGAAAAATTGTCCTTTTTTTTTTTAACACACTACAGATTTAGTGTTTGGATAAAAAAAAATTCATGAGAGGTAAAGATGTATCTTTTTTTTTAAATCACTCAGTCAAAGCTTAAGCGAAATAATGTAATAGCATTTTCTCGCCCCATTAACTTTCGACGTAGGCGAATCAAGAAGTTTGCTTCAGGTGAATCCTTCCCCTCTAGCAGGTGAAAGTTGTAGGCCAGACAGGAATAGGCGAATCATGAATTCTTTCCTCGCGGAACCCATTAACTTTCGACGTACGAATAATAGGCCAAACAAGAATAGGCAAATCAAGCCCTCGCCTAAAATGGCAGAACCCATTAACTTTCGACGTAAGATGAATAGGCCAATCAAAAATAGGCGAAACAGGAAGTAACCGTTTAAAGCAGAGAAACGCGATGAAATCCTCTGAGTCACATGACTATCCTGTCAGACCGCAGAAGACATTGAAGATCACACTGTTTGGTTTAAGCTGTCGGCCAGGGAGCTGAAACAGCGAGAAGCCGCAACGCACGTCGCAGATTCTTGGAAAGGTTTGCAGACTTTTTCTATTTCCTTAACATTAATTCGTTTTAAGATTTCTTTAAATTTTAAAACAAAGGAAGGGAAATTTTCACGCGTTTTTAACGTTGGCTCGCGTTTAAGATGTAAAGCTGTAATTGATAGATCACGCAGACAACTATACACCGATAGATGCCCCCCCTCTCCTTATTTTATATTAGCTTTCATTCTTCCATATTTTTCAAACAGATAACTTGATGAGATATAATTGCTTTCCTTGAGCTTTGAATCTTGGAAGTAATATTTTTATGCACTTTTGACGCACCACGCATGTTTGATGTGTGTGGTGGTTAAAAGGGCATAAAAAACATTTTGGAAGCTAATGGTCGCAATTCCTCCTTTTTTTTTTTTTTTTTTTTTGCATAGAGGCCTAAGTTTTAATCTAACTGAAAGTTAAATTGAGGCGATATCGTTTTTTACGAGAGCCATACCATATATTTAAAGCGTTTTCTCTGTTTCTGCAGCCGTCGGCTTTCCACAAGTTGATGTTGCAACTTTTTTCCCCCCTCTTCTTGCTTCCAGATAGCTTCACTTCAGTTAGATTGATAAGGTGTATTTTCTTTCGTTCTTCCTCTTTATATATTTTTTTAAACCATATTTTTACAAACACTTTTATCGTCCGTCTTCCATTTTTTACGGTCTCATTACGAGGCATTCCGGAAGTTGATCGCAGTTTTTGCATTTTTTGGCTTCAGATAGCTTCATTTCAGTTAGATTATTGCTGGGTTGTTTTTTTTTTATTTCTTTACATTCCCTTTTGTTTCTGTGGCCATGCGGCTTTTGGAAGTGTGACAGTCATACTTTATTTTATTTATCTTTTTTACTTCTAGATGGCTTTATCTCAGATTTTTTTTTTCTAAAACTACATATTTACGTATTTTTAACACCCACTGCTTCGTTTCCGAAGCCGTATTATGCGGTACTCCGGAAGCTGACAGTCACAATTTTTTTAGCTATTATTTTCTTCCGGATAGTTTCATCTCGGATCGATGAGGTTAAACGTTTTGTTGTTGTTGTTGTTTTTTCACATTTTTTGTTTGGATTTTTATCAAAACTATAGAACCCTGAGATTTATAGGCCGAATTTGAATTTCTTTTAGCAGTGAGTAATTTGGGTAGTAGGCAGTGCTTAATACACTTATATTATTAGTCTTTGTTCTGACATCATCAGCATGCATTACGTTTTGTGCATGATACTTTGAAATTTGCTTTCGCTCCACCTGGCTCCTAGATCTGGAGCTTAGTTTTCCAGCCCTGTCTTGTGGAAAAAATTAAAATGGCATAAACATGTAAAATACCAGCCATGTAACATAACATAACAACCATGAATAATAAAATAAACTGAGTGATTGAAAAATGACTACATTTTTTAATTGGAACAAGAACTCTTTGCCCTACTAGCATTGGCATTGTGAAAAATTAAAGTTTAGAAAAGTTATGTACAGATTTAAAAGTAACATTTCACATTTAGTCAAATTCAATAATGAAGTGTCCATGTTTTAACTTGGTGACTTGTAGATGTAAGCAACACACTAGAGTCAACTGTAGAGCAGATAAACCGAAAAACTGTGAACTACCAGAAAGATAGGGGGAGGCTTCGCTGCCTGTACACCCCCTAGAATTCTCTTATTACAGTACAGTAGAATTGATTCCCGACATCAATATTACTGCAGTGTGGAGTGAACATTAAAAATTCTGTGGCTTGTATGTTTGTACCATACACAAAGTGTTCATAAATTACTTAAAATTTAGTTGTCCCAGTATGTTTAAAATTAATATGCACAGATTCGTAATATTACATCTTGATCATTCAGTTTCAATTTAGATACAATTTTTAATATTTTTTTCATAATTATCAACTTCTCCATGAAGCCATCTCTCAACCCTGATTGTTGTCACAACCTGTGGTTGGAAACCCTGATTTTTTCCCTGTCTAAGTACAAGTTAAAAATTGCTGAGGAACTGTTGCTTATGGAATCTCCCTAAAAGGCCAGTGATTTTATGAATTTTAGGTGAACATTAAAGTAGGCAGATGTGTAATGTGAGTCAAAGTGTTGTTAGTAAGGTGGAGACTAATATTGTTAAGTGGTTTAGCTATGTTAAAAGAATGAGTGGTTAAGTGCTGACTAACAGAATTTTTTCAGTCCAAGTGGCAGGAAAGAAAGGTAGAGGAAGGCCAAGGAAATCATGGGAGTACCAGATTCAGGAATGTCTGCTTGAGAAAAGAGATTGAGTATGAAGTATGAAAGGTCTTGTGTGCAACGTGTGATGGATGTCAGTGAAGCTTTAGCTGTGTGCTAAGATCACTGTAAATGGAGCAGTCTGATACACAATGGTTAGTAAGATCTAGTTCCATTAGTTAAATGTTTTTGTGGCAGCTTTTCTTTCTTTGAGGAGCTAACCTCTGAATTTCGGAGAACAGCTTAATGATATGTATGTATTAAAGTAGGCTGTTTCTGTCGAAATAATTACTTTTTAGATAGCTTGCTTTAAGGCAGAACACCCTCAATTTTCATAAATTGCAGAAAAAATTCTTATAATTTTAAAAGGAAAAATTGTAATATAGTTGAACAAGTCACGGTTCGCACTGAACATTTGCCATGTCGCCAAATACACTAAAACTAAAATATGGGAAGAAAAAATTAGAATTGGTGAAACTGGTGGTGAATGGTTTTATGAATCTTAGGCAATTTTTTACTCTCAGGTAAACTGCATTGTATGTTAATTTTAGGGCTAACCCACAGCTGATATGATTTCAAAGTGTGATTTTCCAAAGCTGTGGCATTTAAAATGGTGCTGCTTGGTGCGGATGTCATTAAGCCCTGTGAAAGACCTATTATGGTTGCTTGGGTGTTATTTTTGAGAGCGGATGAAAGTAAGAGCCTGGAGATGGGTAGGAAAGAAAGTCTTTTGTGATTTATATCGAGTGGGTCAGCAGACTATATTCCCTTTGGGTTTGTCCCACTTTCTCTGCAGCTGGTGCTTGCCATTTGCTTCCACACTTGGAACATCAGGTCAGAAGGCTTGCGGTGAGTTGGTCTGTCACATTTTGATGTGCAACTTACGCTGGATTGGAATGAAAAACATAAAACGGTGGCTAGATATTGTTAAAAGTCAATATCTAGCACAAATATTTAATTTTTATAATTTGTGGCTAAATATTGTTGAAAGTCAATATCTAGCCACAATTTTTTTAATTTTGACTTCCTTATGTGGTTCTTTTTTTTTTTTTTTTTTTATCCTTATACATGCACATAATTCCATGTAAAAATGTTCGTGGCAAATATACCGTCTTTTTTACCAATTCAAATTTTTGGGGTCATCGCCTCTTTGTCAGCTATGGTGTACATAAAAATTTTAGCTAGTTATGTGAAGAAAACAGATTCCCTTTTTTTTTTTTTATCCACAGTCCAAGCATATGCAAAGTTCTCACACATTTACTTTATTTTCCATTTTATTTTATACATTTCTGATGTGCCATTTTTTTTTTGTAACAACTTTTACACCACTCATATACCAAAGTAATTTCAAATGCTGTAATGTTTTAGTGCAGCTTAAGGACATACATAGTTGATACTTCTGATGACATCATGGAACATTTGTTGTCTGAATAGGAATGCAAAAGTGGTTTTGAAATCTGTACTGCAGACAGGGGTGCTTGCAAGGGTGCCATTTCGTAGGGGTGATTCTGAAGGTAAACAAAAAAATTAAGAACAAGCAAAGACAAATCAGGAAACATACAAAAAGTGTGGTCTGTTGTTTAAAAATGGAACACCTTTCAATTTTTTTTTTAATTTTGATTAATAGTTTTCTGAATTGCCTGTAAGAAACAGTGGTTTTCTGAGTATATTTACAACACTGATTTTGTTGAAAGTCAGTAAGTATGTAGTTACAGATTTTCTTTTTTCAAAAAGTTATCACTGTATTTCTGTGAAAAACATGGACCTTTTATATTTGGTTTTACCATCAAAATGGTATTACCTCTTCTGAAAGTTTAATTTCTCTGAAAATGAATAGTTTCCCATTGCTTAGTGAACTTCTTGCAATATCAACAGACAAAATTTTTTTTGTTCCCAAAAAATTATAAAGTTGAAATGCGAAATTTCTTCGCCACCTTCCATTCCCTGTGTGGTGGTTTTCTCTGCACAGTGGGCACACGGTAGTGTTTTTTAATATTAATTTTGCTTTAAACAAAGAAAAAATTTGTGGTACAGCAAGAAGTGACTAATATGGAAAAAACAAGCATTTTTAGCAATGTTAAATATCAAAAATTGCTACTGCATTGTTAACCCTGCCATGAAAACAATTTTTGTGGTCATGGAAACAGATCTGATTCCATCATGAACAGATTCAGTACCAAATTTAAAATTTAATTTTGCTTTAAAAAGAGAAAGGGGGAAAGTGCTTGTTCAACTGATTAACTTCTAAAAAGAGACTTAAAAATACAAAAAAGCACTTCATTAGAAAAAAATTCTAAAAATTGGAGTTTTTCCCTGTTACCATATATATTAAAGAAAAAAATGTAATTGGGGAAATATTGAAAATGAGAACACAGTCAGCATGATGGAGGGGGGGGAATGCAGCTTTACCAGAAAAATTCTGAATTCATGGAATGGCTAGAACAATCATTTCTGGCCGTTTGGAAGATTTATCCACCAGTGGACAACACCAAGACGCCTAAAGAGTGGTCAAAAACATCGAAGGAAAGTTGCAGTATTAAAAACATGTTGCAAACAACTGAAAAATGTTTAATAAATGTTAGAATCTTGAAAGCATGAAAAAAACTTTACACAATTATTAAATTACATCAGTTAAATCATTTACTCAAGGCTTTATCCGGATATATTTCTTTGATTACATCATTTCACTGACATTTTAGATTTCCGTAGTATATTCAATATTGCTCAGAATCCGTAGTGGACCAATGTTTCCCATTGTGACTACGGAGAATCTGTAGTAGTGTTTGTAATGGTAGTATATAGGAGACATTACAATAGAAGACAGATATTACAAACTATTAATACTCCACCAAAACTAGACATTTTCTCAAAAACAACCAGATTCTGGACATAATCTGCTTACATCAGGGTATTTGGCAACTATCATTTATACAGAGGTTGGACAAAATAATGTGAACACCATTATTATAGGAGTTAATGTAGCTACACTGAAAAAAAAAAAAAACATTGTTATTATCATTTGTGTATCTTTTCTTTGATGTATTCTCAAGGTTGTACACCATAGTAGTATAAGTTGTGTTCAGCAGCAGTTCATACAATTGGTTGGTAAAATGGGAGACCTATCAGATTTCCAAAGAAGTTACAAATTGTGGGAGCCCATTTTGCAGGAGTGATAACAGTGTAGCCATAACAGTGAATTTTTTTGGTGTTTCAAGGGCAACAGTATCCATGGTTATGAATGCATACACAAATCATGGTAAGACTGCATCTGTGAAGAATAGTGGGCAAAACTCAGATTGACTGTCGAACACTAACAAGGACTGTTACAGCAGAACTCAATATCCACTTGGAAGACTGTGTTTCCACAAAAACAGTTTGCGGAGAACTTTACAAAGTGAACATCTATGGAAGTGCTTCAACGGCTAAACCTTTAATCTCAGAAATCAAAGTTACAATACGAAAACGATGGTGGTGTGAGCGTAAAACCAGGGCAACTGATGACTGAAAATGTGTGATACACTCTGATGAGCCCTCATGTACATTATTCCCAATAGTAGGTTGGGTCTATGTATGGAGAACTCCCAAGGAAGCATATAATTCAGAATGTCTGGTTCCAGCTTTCAAACGTGGGAATGGATCTGTGATGATTTGGTTAGCATATCTTAGTACAGTGCTGACTGGCCCCATCGTTACCTTACATAAAAAAAATATTGTCAGTGAGTACTTAAACATGCTAGGCAATCCAGAGATGCCATTTACTACGGATTCTCTGTAGTTTCTATGGTTAACAACCACATACTATGCTTTTAATTAATTTTTCTATGGAGAATTTTTTATAATACGATTTCTTTTCATTGCCAATTACTACGAACGGCTACTATCAAAGCTTTTGGGCTGAATTCAGAGCAGACGCTTAGTCTGCTAGGGCTGGGCGATGTATCGATACATAGTGAAAAACCAGTGTGAATTTAACATCTATATTACAGTGTTTCAACTGATGAAACTACGATTCATCGCCATCGTGATGTACCTGCACGCGATGCTATCGTCATCCCACGCCACCGAGCCACGACCAAGCACAGTTTTACAAACCAGTTTTTCTCGTACAAGAGACTCGTGAACATCGGAAAATCTTCGTGCACGATGGCTCTGATGTAGTTAGTTTCTTGCGGTGTCTCGTTCCAGACGCTACATAGGGGGATTGCCTACTTCGAAGATTCGCTTGCCAGCCGAGCAGTTGCTGACATCATAGCTTTGCGAGCGAGCCCACTGCAATGCAGACTTGGTGTTCAAACAGGTTTCTTATCGAGCCTCCGTGTGTTGTCGATGCTATTAAGAGGCTGAGTGTCCACACATTGTATCTCAGCACAGCTTAGGAAGTATGTGGCAGGGTTTTTTTTTTTTGTGTGTGCATTTTTTTGCAAAACAGTATAAAGAAATTTATGGATATTTAAAATTATATCTAATTTTTTGAGTGTCCAACCTAATCAGGGACTCGAATGTTAGCTCTTTTGATAGAAAATGTCTATGCATGGTGAAGTATGCTTTGATAAAAAAAAAAATTCAAATGAAGTGCCATTGCATATAAAGCTCCTTATTTTTCTTTTTTCTTTTGCTCTACATTCAATAGTTAAATTTTTTTTTTTGCTGTTTCAATTAACTGGTAAATAATTAAATGTCTAGCATGATGTGCACATTTCAAGAAATTCTGGGATTATTTTGTTTATCTTTTTATGAAAATTATTTATTTTGTTAAATATCAACAAATAAATAGTTAAGTTAAATGTTAATTTTGTTAAACGTTATTTGGTTTATAGATATTACACAAAACACTTGTTTTTTAAATACCTAAATCCAAATATTTTAATTTCTTTATTTGACTACTGAAAAATTGTTGAAACTACTGATTTTCTCCTTGTGCACTACTGATAACTTCAGTTGTTAGGTGGCATCTCTGGGCAATAAGGTGCATCCTATGGTGACTGGTCCAAGACAATAATGTGCCTATACACACAGACAGAACAGTTCAGTCTTGGTTTGATGAGCACCAAGATGAGTTCAACATCTACCCAAAGCAACTCGGTCACCTGATTTGAATATCATCGAATCACTGTGGGTAGTTTTGAAGAGAACAGTGAGAAGCAGATGATTCTCTCAAACATTCTGAAGCAATTGGTTGTTGTTCTGATCAACAAATGGTACAACATTCCACTGAAGACTATTCAAAAGTTATATAAATTTATTCTGAGAAAGCTGCAACTGTATTAAAGTATGAATTTATTTCAAGAAAGTTGGAAGCTGTATTAGAAGCAAGTAGTGGTCCAATACCTCATTAATAAAGATTTATTTTCCAGTTCACATTATTTTGCGTACTACTTTGAAATTCAGGACGAGTAAAAATATGGCCCAGAATTAGGTGAGGTATAAGTTATATATTTATAAGTTGTATTTTTACCACGTTAATATGTAGAGCAATTACTGAATGATACGTTATTTCATTCAGTGATGAATACACATGAGCAGTGTTTTCTATTTTTCATTATGTATCTGATCTATGATTCAAAATGGTAAAAAAGTATTTAACCCCCCCCCCCCCAAAAAAAAAACCTTGCTGGCACCTATGACCGCAGATGAAATGCTCGAAGTTGCAAAATTGTTTTCCTTTGCTATCACAGGTGACCAATTACTTGTTGGTAGATAATGTAGTTGCAAAGGGAGAAACTGGACATTCCTCATATCAGAATAATGGTTGAATCAACCAAGTCTCAATTATTTGAACTGTAAACATCTCATACAGAAGTATTCAATATTTTTTTTTTTTTTTTGAGAGCTGAAGGAAAACATGCTCAAAAATAAAAAAAATAGTTGACCTTTGTAATGCTAAACTTGCACATCACAATATCCAATGAAGGTTTATTTTATCTTTTGTGATTGAGATAGACTAGATTTCTTTCCTCCACAATAGAACTCTTTTTGAAGTTTGAGTGTGTAGAAACTAAATCTGTGAAGCAACACACACACAAGTTTTGGTACAGTCTTTTAAAAGCAAAAAATAAAAATTTGCAGCCTCATAGATAAAACAAGACAAGTATGTAAGATTTTGATAAATTACAATTTACTTATTTTATATAAAAGAAATTCAATTACATGCTAATTCATGTTGACATATTTATATATAGATATAATTAGTTGTTTTTATAATAAATATTATTTAGCTAAAAATTTAATGCCATAATTGTTCATTCTCTAAAATTACTCCTTTGGAAAGAAAAATACTCCTTCAAAAATGTGAAGGAGTATTTTGAAAAATCCTAGCATGATCTCTGGCCGGGCAAGACGTGGCATTTCCCCGTATACAGCACAGATTTCATGGATGTCAGTGCAATTTAGGCGTTTATCCACAAAAATTAAATAGTTCCTCGCACTTTCAATTTTGAGTAAGAATCCAGTTGATGCACCATTACAAATTACCTTCTGCATATGCCTTACCCAGTTACTGAACTTAAACATCTCCCGTTTGTGCAGCTCTGACGTACTGTCTACTTTGTCCCCAAGCACACCCACTCCAGATGGCACTAGGTGTAACTTTTTGATTCACCTACATGAAAAGCAGCAGCCCAAAAATTTTACTGTGAGTGAAACTCAATGCACATAATGAATTTCGAGTTTTTATCCCAGATTATTGATAGCATATTTGATTATTCAACGGCAACTGGTAAAAGGAGACTGGGGTAGAGGATATCAGCCCAAAAGGATAGGGCTTTAAATTAGAAATTAGGGAAAGAGGGTGTGCCAAGACAGGATTTGGAACAATAGAACATTTGCTAGGTATAGTCCGTTCATTATTACCTGGCAGTTGGGAAAGATTCACTTGACTAGTTTTAGGGTAGATGGGCATTGTAAAAGACTTGGATATTCTCTAGCAAAACACCAAACAATGACAGGATGATGTGGAGTGAATGGGAAGTTCCTTCAAGTGTTGAAGTCGAAAGGGTCTTTCCCTGATGTCTCCCTCATTATCATTTCATTCCCTCCCACAAAAACTAACGAGAAGCTTCTAAGCACCACAGGTAACTAGGAATTAACACTAGAAAGAACCTGCATTCATCCTCCCCATCCAGTCATTGTTTTGTATTTAGCTAAGGTACATCTTGCAATGTGAGCCTTCCCTAAAATTAGTCAAGTGAATAAAAAGAGTGGGAGAAATGCGTCATGATAATTAACACAGCAATCTAACATCGCTGAATTGATTGTAATTACTGTTTCACACATGAATCAAATCACATCAGAAAACTTTTAAGATTTGATCGTCGTGGAGCGGGAATCAAACCTGCATCTTCCGATTACCGTTCGAGCATGCTATCTGTTGCACCACCCACTACGGCGAATTCGCAAGTCTGAACAACTGGAGATTTACTTTACAACGCTGGATGGCAGAAGAATCTGCATTAATTAAGAACACGGTCGGAGAATATTCCGATGCTCTTAACACACAGATACTTGCGAATTCGCTGTCTTGGGTGGTGCAACGGATGGCATGCTCAAACGGTAATCGGGAGATGCGGGCTTGATTCCCGCTCCACAGCAATGAAATTTTAAAGTTTTCTGATGTGATTTGATTCACGTGTGAAACAGTAAATTATTACATTCAATTCAGCGATGTCTGATTGTTGTGTTAATTATCATGATAGTCAAGTGAATCCTTTTTTTTTTTTTTTTGTTGATTGGAGGTTTAACGACCACCATGAGCAACTCAATGGGCTATAAGCAGTCGCCCATCTCTAATTTAGGGTCACTGGTTCCAGGGAAGGGAAAGAGCCAGTGCCGTAAGACAAACACAACATCCATGCCTCACCGGGATTCTAACCCGGACCCCTTTCGGACAAATGATCAGAGGCCGTCGCTTAGACCACTGCGCCGCCACCAAGTGAATCCTTCCCAGCGAATTGTTTCTTTTTCTTTGAAGTCGTCAAAGTGGTAGACAAACTGTTGATTTTAGCATTACCTGCTTTTTTTATACGAAAATATTGAAGTATACAGTATGGCACAGAAGTTCCGAAAAACTCCATTTAAATTTCCATTGGTTGCTTTTCCAGAAAAACCAAGATAGCCATTTCTCTTTATGGCAAGGGAAACATAGAGGGGTTGGGGGCTACTTGAAATTTTCAAGTGGAAAGAGGGGTTGTGTGACATATCGTTGAAAAGCTCTCCAAAAATGTAATAAGTTGGTTTTTGAATTTTTCTTTTATCTTTATTAGGTACAAAGTTATTGCCCATAATAGTGACACTAAAGTGCACTATAAGTGGTAGAAAAAATTGTGTTACTTCTGACACATTTTTTGTGTGAATGTACCATACTTATCATGTTTTATGGCAAGGAATCATGTTTCCTGCCACAAAGTTAGGGGTGCGGTGAGCCCATTGGGGGTAGAGAACAGGGTCATTTAATAATTGCAGATGGAAACGAGGGGGGGGGGGTTTAATGTAATACATCGTTATGATGACATGTTTCACAGATTTAATTTATTCGGCTTTGTAGTTCAAAAAACATAAAATAGTTGTTTTATGTCAAGGGTACACCGTATAGGAATGCACGATAAAGTCGGGCCACACTATATCATCAGAAAGATGTCAAAAATGGGAATAACTCCTGCTTTTAACATTTGTCATGTATCTTTATTTTATCAAATGTGTTATGCCAAACTGTTGAGGTCAGCATGTAATCGGGGAATATAAAATACTGCAAAAGTTACCTCCAGTTTTACATCTTTAGAGTCTATTGTAAAATGGCACATTTTCCAAGTCAAATCAATACCTGCAGACATTCCTACATCTGAAGCGACTAACAGTACAAATTGTTCAAGTATCACAATATCAAATATTGTTACACGATACCTACCAATTAAGTGTCCGAAGTGACCATCATCGGCAGCAATGCACAGCTCAATCTTGTCACACTGTGCATCTTGTAAAGCACAAAGTGTATCCTGGGATATTTCAGTGACATTCTGGCGTATTTCTTCTCAGAGTTCTGCAATGGGATTCGCTGGATAAACACAGTTTTTGAGATTTCCCCAAAGAAAAAAGTCACAGGGTGTGAGATCTGGAAATCGAGCAGGCCATTAGACAGGTCCGTTATTTCCAATCTATCTGTTTGGAAACTTCTCATTCAGCCATTCTGTTGCTAAATGGGAATGATGAGCCAGTGCTCCATCTTGCATTAAGTATGACTGTAAGTATGCATTCGCATCCACAAATAGCTCCAGGGGGATTTCATTTTCCAACAAATCTCAATAGGACTTGCCATTTAAATTTCCTTCAGTAAAATTATGGACCTATAGTTACATTGTCCCAGATACCGCACCATACGTTAAGTTTTTCTGGTTACACTGAATGCCTAGTGTGATTTCTTGCCATAAAGCACAATAAGTATGGTACATTCACATAAACCAAAGAAAAAACACAAATGTGTCAGAAGTAACGCAATTTTTCCTACCACTCATAGTGCACATTAGTGTTGCTATTGTGGGAAATAACTTTGTACTTAATAAAGATAAAACAAAATAATTAAAAAACCAACTTACTACATTTTTGTAGATCTTTCTAATGATATATCACATGACCCCACTTTTCATTTGAAAATCCCCCCTCCTCCTGCAGGGTCACCAGACCCCTTGGTTCTATGTCCCAAAAGTGTCCCCCTTGCCATAAAGAGCAATGGCATCTTGGTTTTTATGGAAAAGCAACCACTAAAAATTTAAACGGGTTTTTTTTTTTTGGGGACTTCTATGCAATAATGTATATTTCCCCATTTTTTATTAACCACTTAAGATCCCAAGGAAAATTAAAAAAACCGCAATTGTTTTTTGCAAGGTACAAGTAGCTTGACTCCAGACAATGAATGTACGTGAAATGTAATATTACGAGCATCGTTCTGGTAGTTATAAAACAAAAGTTCCAGTACACATCGTGTGGAATGAAATGAGGACAATTATTTCAAGTGTCTATATTTGTGCGATATATGCGAAAACATGGCGCCCTACCTCGCATCAGTGGGCCCGTAATATTATGGATCCATTTTCTTGCACTATCATTCGTTAACGTAATATTGTGTACCTGGATTCTAAGTTAGGATAAGGTCTACCAGCCCACAATACTTCGATTCACCCTAAGATGACACTGCAGTTTAAGGTACAAGAGCCTATGCACTCGCTGAGCTTTCGGGGTCAGCTGAGACTTATGTTCATCCCTCACCACTATGTCCTGCTGTCAATCATTTCCCCCATCAACTTATTGGCGTCTTTGTCTCCCAAACACTGCATATCTATGCATGCGCATGTTGGTCTAATTTTAAAACTTAATTTCTGAAAATTGATTATTTTTAGATTTGTCTAAAATAACTATATATCATCATCATCATCATCATCAACCATTATCAATCCACTGCTGGACGAAGGTCTCCCCAAGTTTCCTCCACAACGGTCTGTCTTGTGCCAGTCTCCTCCATGTCACCCCTGCATACTTTCGAATTTCATCCACCCATCTCCCATGTGGTGGTCTTCTGGGTCTTTTCCTGTCCCTTGGAATCCAATCTAAAATTTCAGCTGTCCATTGAAGATCTGTCCTTCTGGCAGTATGTCCAGCCCATTGCCATTTCAGGGATTTAACTCTGATCATGATGTCTTCCACTCTTGTCATTTTTCGGATCCACGAGTTCCTCTTCTTATCTCTCCTGGTTACACCAAGCATGCACCTCTCCATGCTGCTTTGAGTTGTCTGCAACCTTTGTACGTCTCTTTTAGTTAAAGTCCACATCTCTGCACCCTATGTAAGCACTGGAAGGATGCATTGATCAAACACTTTTCTTTTAAGACATAATGGCATATTGCTCTTGAAAATTATGCTGTTTCTTCCAAAAGCTCTCCAGGCAAGTTTTCTACGCCGGTTAATTTCTTCATCAATGTGACCCTCACTTGATATCTGCTGTCCAAGATAAACATACGTGCCTGTTATCTCCAGCTTTTCTCCATCAATCGATAAATCTTCATTTCTTGTAAAAGCATTGAACATCACTTTTGTCTTCTGAAAGTTCATTTTTAATCCCACTTCTTTACTCTTGTCAGCAAGTTCCTGGATCATACTCTGCAGCTCTGATGGGGTAGTTGCAAAAAAGACTACGTCATCAGCAAAACAAAGGTGGGTTAGATAATCTCCAATGATCTTTATCCCCTTGTTTTCCCAGCTTAGCGACTGAAAGACACCCTCCAATGTGGCATTAAAGAGCTTCGGAGATATGGTGTCACCTTGTCTCACTCCCTTTCCAATTTTTATGTGTGTTGTATTTTCAAACAGCCGAATCTTTGCACTTGCATTTTCATAGATGCTATTAATAATATTAATGTATGCATCTTCAATACCGCGGGATTTCAGAGCCATTGTAACTGCTGATGGTTTCACCGAATCAAAGGCTTTTTCATAATCGATAAAAGCCATGCACAATGGAAGTTCATGTTCCCTCGCTCTTTCAATTAGTTCTCTCAGTATGTGGATATGATCTATTGTGCTGTAGCCACTCCTGAATCCAGCTTGTTCTCTCGGTTGAGCCATGTCCAGCGTTACCTTCAAGCGGTATGAAAGAACTTTAGTGAAGATTTTATAAACCACTGATAGGAGGCTGATAGGTCTGTAGTTCCCGAGATTCTCAATGTCACCTTTTTTATGTAGCAGGATCATTGTAGCGGTGTTCCAATCTTCAGGAATCTTCCCTTCATTAAGGCATCGAGTGAAAATTTGGGCGAGTACTGTTTCGATTTCTCCACTTGCTTCTTGTATGATGTCTACAGTAATTCCATCTTCTCCTGAAGCTTTCCCCCACTTCATGTTCTTGATTGCATGTGCAGCTTCTGCTGGAAGGACTGGAGGAACTCTGGTACTGGTACCTTTCTTGATGTCTGAAGTGTATGTATCATCCCTTTCATATAATTTGGAGTAGAAATCTTTCACTCTTGTCAAAATTTCACCTCTATTTCTTGTTACAGAACCATCTTCTTTTCTCAGTGCCATAATCTGTTTTCTTCCCTTACTGAGATGTCCCTTTGCTATCTTTAGGCTTTAGTTGTTTTCAATTGCTTTCCTCACTAGTTTACAGTTGAATTTTCTTACGTCTTCAGTGATACTTTTTCTTACTGTCTTGCATAGTTCTATATATTCCACTTTGGAAGTCACATCTTCTTTAGTTATATATATATATATACTTATACGCAAACAGCTAGGACAATATAAAGCATGATTCTGGGCAATAAATGCGTTGGTTTTCAGAGAAAATCTTCGGAACTACTTTTAGTTGCGGTGATAGGTTTCACGTACCTGCCCCTTCAATGTCATTTTGGGGTGAATCGAAGTATAGGAATTCTGCAGGTATCTTGGCATGCCTGGTTTTACAGCAAAATTTATAATAAATCTGCTAACTGGTGAAAGTTAAGCTAGGTGGGTACCACGCTTTTATATGTCAATGGGTGCCTTTCTATAAAGGCAGATAAAACTGAGCAATGGAGAATGCTGTTGATGTATCAGCATTCAAATATGACTAGAATTGGCTAGAGTTAAATAAAAGTAGAATTAAAAATAACATGCATTAAAAGATATAAATCAAATACAGTAAAACAAGTTCAAAGTCTTTAGAAGATCCATCTTACTTAAGGACAACTCTGAAGATATCAAGTTGTACAAATTTGTGTGATGTTGGAATCGCCTTCAAAGTGAGTGGATGCTTTACAGACCAGCCCAACTACTTTGAACTTTTTTTTACTATCTTTACTTATAAGCTGCTGATATTGGACAATAATTTTACCTTTTAAATCTAGTAAAATTCGATATGTTTAAGAGCATTCTGCATTGAGATAACCTCCTGTTAATATGTGCATTTATGTATTGTTAACTTGCACCAGTAAACGAATTTGTTGTACTATGTTACTTATCAAAATACATCTGCTTTAAAAACACTGACTGCTAAAACGTTTTTCACACTATTTTATTACCATAACTTATGGCATAAAATTATACTGTGTATACACAGAATATAGTACAAAACATTTTTACATAGTGTTAAAACAGTTTAGGCCATGGGAAAAAAGAATTTTCATACTGTTTCACTAAATGTAATACAATTACTTGAAAATATATGAAAACCGAAACACCACAGAACTGTTCACCAACTTTATAAAATAATCTAAAAATATATGATTCTGAATTACCACTAAACAGAGTTGTTTACACTAAATCTTGGAGAATTCCCTTATGAATTTAAGTATTGGGGGAATGACTCGGGATTTTATTTTGCATTGATGCTCATTCCAAATACTGGAATGCTGCGACACTTTCACAGCCATACAATGTTGTTCTCTGGGCACTGTTGCAGGAGCAGCCAGATGGCTATCACTTATAATGAATCATGCCAGATGCTACAGCACTGACTAACTGCTACCTCAGTGGTCTGAGACATTGCTCTGCAACTAATGTTTTGAGCCCTAGATGAAGCATGGTAGTGTGTACGTCAAAGTCTGTCAAAAAAAAAAAAAAAAAAAAAACACTTCATGGCTCTATGAATTGTACTAGACATGAGTGCCAGTGTAAAATAACACCTTGTTCCACTGGTTACAAAATTAATTTCCTAGAGTTACCAATGCATGAAATATTTAATATCACCAAAAAAGAATGAAATCCCTTAGTGAATTTCTTCAGAATTAAGTGTGTCCAACTTCCAAAACAATGATCAAAATTAATTACCTTCTCTCTATGTATTATAACCAGAAAATACACTTGCCACTAAATGACACTTTTAGTGGTCACAGCAAAATTTCCTCACTACATTCAGAAAACATATTCACTAAGATTTCCATTAAATAACCTAATGTATTTAACAGAATAGTTGACTGCAACGATCATGGAACAATTAATTAAAAAAAAAACAGATCAAGCTTCCCCAAAGTTTCTATTAAACATTCCAGTATAAAAAAACTGGATGGTTTACTACAAATTAAAGATTTTCTCAATACATTTAATAAAGAAATTTAAACTTCTGTTTTTGTACTCTTTCCTACTAAATTGAATAGCTTACCGTAAAAAAAAGAAAAGTTGTGTGCATATTTCATTCTTGATAATCTAGAATTGCAATTTCAGTAATGATAACATTCAAATTTCTAATGAATGATTACAAACAGCTGTACCTTGCAACTAAATTTTGTTTTAACATGATTTCCTTTAGAAGCATGGTATTCCTGACACTAAGAATTCTCACTTGAAAACCAGAAATCACAGAACCTTCTTTTCATAAAAATAGAAAAATGCATAACATTTATATAAATTAAACTGCATATTTTTTATATGTGGAAAGAAAACCATACAATCTAAAACCCACACATATACCCTCAAAACCGTACATCAAAAACATGCATAACATTTCTTAAAAGCAATACAGCAGGCAAGTATAATAGGATTATTCCCAAATAAATGAAAAAAGGTACAAGAGCAATGGTACTTAAACTACACTTTTCAGTAAAATTACCACAGTTTGGAAGGAGTTCCTACTAATTCCAATATACAAAACGAATAATACAAAAAAAAAAAAAAAAAAACAACTTCCAGCAAGCTATAAAATATCATGGGGTTTTAAATATAAGGTAGGTTCAAAACATTCCCAGAATTGTTCCCAACTGTAAGAATGACAATTTGTGCAGGACTTTTTGGTTTCAGAGGTTGGCATGGCAGCACCCATGACATTATCTAATAATCCAATACCACTTCCTGTCTGTGTGGAACACCAGTAGGTTCTTTGTTTACTATGCATTTAGTATTGTTGCAGCTGAAAATGTTGGCAACTAAGTATTGTGCAGAAATCAAAATTTGATTTTTGCTTTGTAAATCACCGTCAGACACATTAGCCATGCTTCAGCAAGTATATATAAGGTGAAATGACAATGAAGAAATCGCAAGTTTACTTGTGGCACAAGCATATTCAGTGATGGTCATATTACAGTTTATCTGATGTCATTGATTGCGTAAAAGAGGTTTCAAAGAATGGATTCCAGGAAAACTTCAAATAGCTTTAAGGATGTTAGCAAAAGTGTTTAGCTTTCCAAGGAAACTATTTCAAAGGAAATGCAGTGTAAATAATGGTGATGTAATAATTGCTTTCTGTATGAAAAGGAATTTCCAGGAACTTTTTGAACATACCTCATAAAATCATTTCATATGTGGAAGAAATATTGGGAAAGAAACAAATGGTATTAAAAAAATGCTCTAAGACAAATACTAAGTACTTGGGAAGAACTGGGACAGAAATAATGAAATACAGCTAACCCATCAACTTCAAAAAACATATGGCAGTACAATAAAAAGGAATGAAATTCAGATTTTCAGAATGACAACAGAAAGATAGAGTAAAGTATTTTTAATGAAACAACACTTAAGTTACATTAAGAGAATTGGGATGTTTTGGTAGTGACTTCTGCATTCCATTCCAAAAATGTCTATTTCTATAACTTCTTTTTATGTAACCTCAGCATTGTTTCATTAGAAATATGTACTTTAATATATCTTTTAATATGACAACACTCTGGGTTAGGAATCTGAAAAAACTAAATATATAAAAATCAAGGAAAAATTCTGGTCAACAGTATAATAGTGGAACCATATGACACCACCATGGCTCAGAAGCAAGGGGATGCTTTCTCTGTCACATAAATGACACCACCCTGGCTAGAAACAGATGCTTTCTCTGTCCAAACTCCATACAAATAATTACACATTAGGACTCATAGATGATATTGATATCCTGGGAGAAAACATGTAACACTTCAAAATCTGAAGGCCTCATTGGAAGAAATTTGACTGTTTAAAAACCAAGACAACAGAATCTTGAAAGTCTCTAGAAAACATAATGAGGACTAGTTCTCAATAATTTCACTAGCTAACATATGGGTCATTCCACGCGAAATCGTCAGATTTTGAATTAATTTTCCACCAACCCATCTCCGATTCTTACGACTTTTTTTTAATGGGTAGCTACTCCCAACTTATAAAACCTCTGAAAGTTTCAATTTTTTATTTCCGATAGGTTAGAAGATATAATTTTTTGAATTTTGGTGCATGGCGGACATATTTTGCGTAAAACCGCAAATATCTCCGTTATTTAGAATAAAAAGAAATACATAAGTCCTCATTCTTTCTTAATTTTTACCAAGGAATCCATTTGTGCAATGCACGCGTTTCTATCTGCTTTAGTTTTCGAGTTATGAGCAATGAGAGAGCCTTTCTTCAATTCTTAAAAAGGCAATGTAGTACAGCACTTAGAAAGCTGCAGTTATTATTCTTTGCAAAGAAAGGTTTAATCTATCAAATAAAGAAAAAAAAAACCCTTGGGCTTTTGCCTGAGCGCCAAGAAAAGAATTTTTAAACATAGTGCATGGCCAGTGCATTGCCACGGTGACAACGCAATCGGCGTCGTGGCCACGGCTGTGCGGAGACTTGGTACCGGAAGAAGAACGGCATTCCACCCGCACGCAAGAAGCGATCCCACCCATCACCCCCATCTCGCGGACGCATTGTTGAACTCACGTTTTGAAGGAAAGGAATTCTTTATTTTAAAAAAGCATGATTAGTTCATGAACGATGTTTATATTTCGATGTCTCACAACGCTGTGATCAACTCCCATGTCAGTTTTTGATTATATTTAATCAAATTAGAGAAGAGGAAGTTTTTTTACGATAACGAATTCGGCGATTATTATAAAATTTAACATCTACAGGTTTTACAGTGTTCGCGAGAATTTCCCGCGTTTTGTGTCATCATCTGAATCATTTCTTGAAATCGATGCAAAACCAATTATTGGGGGGGGGGGGGTTGCTGCCAATGCTTTCGCTCTAGACGAGAGATTGTGGGGAAATTTCTTCGGATAATTTTGCGAATCTTCTTGAATTTTTTTTAATCGGCTTTTTTTTTTATTCTGGCGAGTATGTATGTATGTATACATGGATAAAAAGTTCCGTCGTTCTTAGTTTTCAGATTTATCATGCCTGCGATGAAATGAAGCCTCTCTCCTTTTTAGATGTTGTTTGTAGAGGCTTACTGCAAATGACCTGACGCTCCAGACCTTTTGCGCACTTTGTCTGATCAACATCCCGCAAAATTATTGCTCCTCGTAAAGATATCCTTAAGTATAAACTTGCCGCCCCGGTGGCGCAGTGGTCTAAGCGATGACTTGTGAATATGATCATTCGTCCAAATTGGGTCCGGATTCGAATCCCGGTGAGGCATGGATGTTGTGTTTGCCTTACGGCGCTGGCTCTCTCCGTTACCAGTGGTTCCAAATCAGGGCCGGACGACTGCTTATAGCCCACTGAGTTTTTTTTTGATTGGAGGTTTAACGACCACCGTGAGCAACTCAATGGGCTATAAGCAGTCGCCCGTCCCTAATTTAGGGTCACTGGTTCCAGGGAAGGGAGAGAGCCAGTGCCGTAAGACAAACACAACATCCATGCCTCACCGGGATTCGAACCCGGACCCCTTTCGGACGAATGATCAGAGGCCATCGCTTAGACCACTGCGCCACCGGGGCGGCCCCACTGAGTTGCTCACGGTGGTCGTTAAACCTCCAATAAATAAAAAAAAAAGTGTAAACTTGCCGTTCGCCGCAGGATGAAAAATGACGTTGACAAAAAAAGTGTTAGGAATATTTTATATGCGCACGCAAAATCTCCGATTATTTTCTGTGAAGGTAATATACTTTTTCTGTAGCGTGGAAACTAAATTGACCAGCGAGAAAATCATGTTCGTGTCACCGATGTAAACCAATCTGAATCAGTTCTAAACTTTCGGCTTTTTGAAGTTTATGAATTGTAGCCTTTTAAATAAAAAAGAAAAATGGCATTCCACATGGCTGTTAGTTTTTGTATTTTTGGGAGGGAGGCATCTGAACGAATTTCTAAGAGAGCAGCAGAAACACGCGTTTTGCGTTTTGGAATTATAGTTGAAAACGATCTGAGAGATTCCTTGTCAGGTTACAAACTGTACTTCATAAATAGCCTTATGAAAGAGAGAGATACCTAAGTAAGCTAAAATTGCGAATAGTAACTTGCCATAGAGATTCGTATCCATGGTTCCCATACTACGTACACTTGAAAACTTTTTTTGACTAGGGATAACATTATCAGCGTCGAGTAAAGTGCACATGAACGGAATTTTTGCCAAAATTTCTGCCAAACACTTCAAAGTGTGTGCCTCCTCTCCCATCACGTTTAGCTCTCTCCCCTTCCTTAATGGCCCACCCAGTTCTGAGCAGCTAGCGTCGCCACTGCCCTGCATTTAACTTATTTGCCATTATGGTATGACGTTTTCTGTTCGCCACAGATGCAGAACTGTTTATTTTTCTTAGCGACGATTTACTCTTTTTAATCCGTGCTATGGCCGACACGCTTGCTTGTAGTTTTTTTCTCCTCTCTTTTAAAGACAGGATAGCCCCAGACCTCGAATCCCTCAGATCCTAATTTACGACCTCTGGCAAACAGAGAACGAATTTCTAAGAGAGCACCGCAAGTGGAGAAGCTCCGTAGTGTATTTTCTCAGATCTCTTTTATTCTCTTGCGATTTGAAAGTTGCTGCCTATTTTTTCAGCGTCTTTGTGCATTGTTATTGTGGCGTAATGCGTTAAACAAAAAAAAAAAAAAAACTAATTCTTAATTCAAGAGACAATTAAAGTAACTTATCAATATAAGGACGATAACTGCGTTGCTACTGATAAAGAGAAACAGAAGCTCATAAAACAGAGCGGACGAATTACGATCGCTAAATAGTAACAGGAGTTCCATACTTGTTTTTCATAAATTCGTAATCAATAATTGCGATACATTAACGAAAACGTACTCATATGTTCGAGGTCTGTTAATATTTCTCATTATTTCTAAATTTATTGGCATGATTAATAAAAAATAATAATAATAATAACGGAAATAAATCCAATTGCTACCACTCTGACACCGGGATGTGATTATAGGAAGCATAAAATTTTTCGTTCAGTGTAACCATCAAACTGTATTTTTCTATTTTTGGGCTGCACCACGAACAGTTAAACTGTGTTTTTCTTATTTTAGGGTGCTGTGGTGCGTTTTGTTTCATATGAGCTTTTGAGAGTTTCGTGAGCTCCCACCTGACGCGTAATCTTTAAATAAGCGACTGAAATAAAAAATAAATAAATAAAAGACAGGCAAGATGACAACTGCGAGATATACTCGTTCATTTAAATACCAGATCTACCAGAAAATAATCTATAACATTTTTTCTAACCCGCAGCTGGGTCTTGCTAACGTCTTCATCTGTGATCGTCAAGTATCTGACGTTAACTAAAACGCAGTATATATCTCCTCTACCTCGCAAGAATAGGCACCGAGCTATATATCCCCGATTACTTTATTTCTCAAGCTGTCATTCCTTGATCATTTTCTCTTACGGCAGGCGTGGACAACTAGACAATTTATTAATTCCTGAAATAGAACTATTTCATGTCTAAAAATTCTGTCGGATATTGCGTGAGCAGTAGAAATCCTTAATCAATATTCCAAAAACTATTTTCAACGTCAATTGCATAATTTATAAGCGTCAGTACTGTATATCGTTAAGCTATACGGGGAGAAAAAAATTATATTAGTTCTTCTCGTCTTTGATTGGTAAGAACACCGATATATTTCCGACGTCTGTTGCATAATTTTTATGCGTTATTTTTGTGTAACCTTTTTAACGGTATAGCTCATATTGGCAAGCTGTACGGAGAAAATGGTTTTTATTAGTTTTCCTCGTCGTCGAATGGCTAAGAAAAAAAGAAAAAAAAGCCCAAGGTTTTTTTTTCTTCATTTGTTAGACTAAACTTTTCTTTAAAAACGAAAAACAATTGCGATCTTCTAAGTGCTGTACTGCATTGCTTTTTTACGTTTTGAAAAAAGGCTCTCCTGTTGCACGTAACTCAAAAACTAAAGAAGATAGAAATTTGTGCAATGCACCAATCGATTCCTTGGGGAAATTAGGAAGGAGTGGAGATTTTGGTACTTTTTTTTATATAAACAATGGAGATATTTGCGTTTTTACGCGCTTAAGGCCCGCCATGCACCAGAATTCGAAAATTAATATATTCTAATCTACGGGAAATAAAAAAATGAAACTTTCAGGATTTTCATACCTTGGGGTGATCTATTCATGAAAAAAAATTCGTAAGAATTGGAGATGGTGTGGTGGATAGCATCTGACGATTTGGCGTGGAATGGCCCATATGACATTTAAGAGAGGTTATTAAAATATTTAGGTTTGATGATAACAGATAGCATGAAATGGAGGATGCTACCCCAGTGACGCAATGGCTTGTGATCATTCGTTCGAATCCCAGTGAGGCTTGGATATTGTGTGTAAGGGTGCTGGCTGTCTCCCTTCCCTGGAACCAGTGGCCCTAAATTAGGAACAGATGACTGCCTATGCATACCCAGTTGCTCACTGTGCTTGTTAAACCCTTAATAAAAAAAATAATAAAAAATGGAGGAATCAATTTTTTTTTAGTTTTACCTTCAAAGATACTCTCATATGGATTACAACTTGATGTTAACTGCTGAGCAGTAGATCAGACCTTTAAAGGAAGCTAAAACCTAGAACACAACAAAAGTAGATCAACTACAGCACTTTGAGAATAAAATTCTACAAAACATATTTGGCTCTGTAAAAGATGTTGCTCAAGAATGTATAAAAAAACCCTCCACAACTCATTTAAAACAACAACAAAACACTGCAGAAAAAAATCAGGGTCTATTGTTTTTACTAGGAAGATAGGAAACAAAAATATCATTTACATAAAACACTCGTACATTTGTAAACACAGAAATAATGTTGGTTTGATACATTTTTTAAGTGTTTTTTTTATTGAAGGTTTAACGACCACCGTGAGCAACTCTGTAAGCTATAAGCAATCGCCCATCCCTAATTTAGGGCCACTGGTTCCTAGGAAGGGAGAGAGCCAGCGTCGCAGGACAAACACAATATCCCTGCCTCACTGGGATTCAAACTCGAATCCATTGCGGACGAATGATCAGAAGCCATCGCTTAGACAGCGGCGGCTTAAATGTTGCATTCAAAATGTAAACTAGCTTCAATGAAGCGTGAAAAAAGAACATGAAGTGCATAAAGTAATCAACTATACACTAGTTAAATTTATCACTAGGATTTTTGCCATGATTTGATTATCACCCCAATGCTTCCCCCCCCTTTTTTTAGAAATTACTGAATACATTTGTTTCAAACATTTTCTAAGCTCACACATTTTATGACTTTTTTTTTTTTTTTTAAATATCCACACAAGATTTTAACAAAAACGTGGAAACTGGCCTTTAATTTCCAAAGCATTGGATATCAACTCTAAAAAGTTGGCACTTTTGGCAGAGAGCAATACATGAAACTATCACATGTGGGTCTCCTAAAAAAAGAAAAAAATGATCTGTGGCACAAACTGAAACTCAGATTTCCGCCTCACTACATAGCCTGTTTAAAACATGGAACAATTTTTCGAAGCTACTGAAAAATCAGTATGACATGTAGCCATACATCCTGAAAAAAGCATCAATAACATTTTCAGGAGATGGCATTTTCATTTAGACCTGGTAGTTTAATAAAAGCTGATGGGCAGGAGTTAAAGATCCAGACGTACAAATTTTGCTAGTAGACATTGGCCACCAAGACCAAAATTGTTAGTGGCCATAAAAAACAAAACTCAGTGGCCAAACTTTGAAAAAAAATCAAATTGTATATTTCGTACTAAATTATTTTTATAAAATTGCTTAGTATAATATCAGTATGTTTTATTTTGCATATTTCAGAAAAGTTGAAACTGAAGTAATAAAACAATGCAGGAGAGTGCGCTTACCGGAGAACTCTATGTACCGTCCGACTTCCGGTTTTGGAAATTTTCCCGCTAATTTCAAGCTGAAATACAAATATTTATGCAGTTAAATATTACTTAACAATAATACTGGGCAAAAGCAACATCGCGAGGAAAAAGGAATTACGATTGCAAAAAAAATCTGAACTCCGTCAACCATCCGTTTTCGAAATTTTCGTAAAGATGGAATTCCGTCCTCCGACGAACCCCCCCTCCCCATTGTGTTCACTGGTTCAATGATCTCACGAATGACTAAAATAATAATGAAAACTGCGGAATTCCTCGATTTCGCGGAAGAATCTGATGTCTGAGATTACAGGGGAATTTTTGCGGCGTCTAACCTCCGTTTTCGCACATTGTTGCCTACAGTTTCAAGCTGAAATACTTTTATTCAATAAAATCATATTTAACAATAAAACTTTACACTAAGGCAATATCGGGAGAGAAAAATTACGATTACTGTAACTTTTTCACTCCATTCAACTACCGTTTTCGAAAGTTTTGAGACACGAAATACCGTCTCCAGATGGAACTCCACCCACCTGCGAATTGTCTTCAGTTTTACACTGATCCCGAGAACGATCTAAATGATGACAAAAAATGTGAAATTCCGGGAGTCCGCTTAAGAATCTCATGCAAAGCATAAAACAATAAAATTAAAAAAAAGTGAAAATTCGTAGAATCCGTAGTTTCGACAGCGAGGTTTGTAGTCACTGTCAGCCAACTAAATCCGTAGAAACTACGAACATTATGTAGTAGTTCGCAGATATGGAAATATTACAGTACAACCTCGAAAATCCGGACTATGCCGATTCCGGATTTTAGAATTTTCCTATGGACTATGCAGGCTTTCAGCGAACATTCATTAAAAATAATAAAAATAAAG
This sequence comes from Macrothele yani, assembly GCA_039090855.1. Classification (NCBI taxonomy): domain Eukaryota; kingdom Metazoa; phylum Arthropoda; class Arachnida; order Araneae; family Macrothelidae; genus Macrothele; species Macrothele yani. The sequence goes on from CM077011.1 coordinate 158,020,795, forward strand.
TGCCTAACTTCTAAAGTTTTCGTCGGATTTTGACGAAATTTCACATGGGAGTTAATTTTGACGTGTCTTGGTTACTGTAAAATTTGCATTCAGTTATTTAAAAAATTGAAGATATTTTTTTAATAAAAATTTCTCCCAGTTGGACTTTTCCAACGCAGACAGTTGAGCTGAGCTGTCCACCACCGGCTTTCACCTCCACCGCAACCTTGCGAACCACATTCCCCTACGATGACCCATCAGCCTTGGTGCATTCTTTGTGATCAAAAACCGATGCCCTCGCCTTTTTATAAACTTTTTTTCTTTTCTGCTGTTCAAGCAGAATGAAAAAGGTGATGGCCGACTTCCGTACAACTCAAATTTCGTGCGATTTCGTTACATTTGGAGTAAAATTTTTCAAAAACGTCCGAGTTTCGTACAAGTTAAAAAAATTCTGTACAATACAAGCTAAATAAAATAAATTATTTTCCCGTACAGGTCCCCAGAATTGGCGATTTAATTAAACATTTTTAGTCGCCATGACGATGAAGTTTATCGCCAGTGACTACCTGGCGACCGTGAATCTGGATCTTCAGCAGGGGTTGAAAAATACAACCTCCTGGTTACCCGGGGTGACCAAAAAGTCCGAGCCACCATGGAAAACATCACTGAAGAACACGCAGTTCACGAATTTGTGAGCCCCGGTAAAAAAATTTGTAGGTGCCGTTTCTTCTTTTTTTCCCCCAGTGAGAGATAAGCTAATGTTTGCGGGTAAAACATTATATTTTGGACAAAAGTATACATGACTTTGATATTATACACTGGCGGAAAGTGAAAAAAGAACACCAAGAAGGAGACGTCTGATACCAACGAAATTTATACAGCATAATCACGGAATAAAGAAGATAACGTGATCAAAACATTATGGCAAAATACAGCTGTATTTTGTTGGTAAACTGAAAAATAGCATTTCCATGCAACACGGTTAGTACGAGGTTGAACCGCCATGAACTGGGTCACACTGTGCAATTCTGGCATGGAGTCTGCCGTACAGATGTTGGATGTAAGTTTGGGGTATTGAGTTCCAAGCATCCTCAACCTGGACGAGTAAATCGGGGATGGTCGTGGCTGGCCGTGGAGACCGGATAAGTCGTTGTCCCATAAAATCCCACACGTGCTCAATGGGGGACAAATCCGGTGAACGTGCAGGCCATGGAAGTTGTCTCACACCCTGAAGTGCATGTTGTGTTGCACGTGCCGTGTGTGGGCGTGCTTTATCTTGCTGAAAAACACCACGATGGACCGACCTTACAAATGCCACAACGGACTGAATGATGTTGATGTAGGAGGTGCTGTTTAACGTACCCGGTACAAACACTAGTTGTGTACGGGAATGATAGCTGATCGCTCCCTACACCAGACCAGCTGTAGGCCCTTTGCAAGAAGGGTGGAGACGCTCCCCTGTGCGTCTGCGAACACGCATACAGCCATCGGAGGCTCCCAAGAAGAATCTGCTTTCATCGCTGAACACGACCGATCGCCATTGCGTTCTCCAGTGCAGACGTTGGCAACACCACTGCAGCCGTTCCTGACGGTGGGATGGAGTCAGAGGTACACATGCCAGAGGCACACGTGCACGTAGTCCTGCATCCAGTAGACGGTTGCGGATTGTTCGCACAGTCACCTCAGGTGCAACGGCAGCTCGGATTTGCGTCGCAGTGGATGTTCTGCTTGACAACACCGCTCTTCTTACGCGTCGATCGGTCCGCTCATCAGTCCGTCTGTGACTCCTGGTCCCACGTCTTCTCGTGTGAGAATGTTCCTCGGACCATCTACGGCACCTTCGTACCACCACCGATACTTCCCGTCCAATTCGCTCCGCAATACGACCACCCGGCCTCGCGGAGTCCGACTAAACGACCACCCGGAGTCCGATAACTGCTAAAATCGTACACGTCTTCCATGTCCAGGCATTGCAGCTTCTTCACACGTGTCCGTACGCCGACGACTGATTACATTCACTTCGCCGTACTCTTTAAATACCACCGACGATAATTTGCATATTATGCCGTGCTGTGGCGTAAGCGCTCACCGGTTGATCCCGAAATTAACATCACACCTACGCAAACTCGACCCCATTAACATATGTAAATTTCATGATCGTCAGCCAATTCCTTCTTGGTGCTCTTTTTTCACTTTCCGCCAGTGTATATACCCTCCCCTGTTGGTACTATGTTTTAATTCTGGCCACTCTTTTAGTTAGCTGGCCACCAAATTCAGAATATTTTTCTACCCCTGCTGATGGGTGCACACTGCAAACTTCAGCAGCATAGACATGTTCATTTAACCATTCAATTCCACTGATCTAATCAATAAAGACCTAAAGAACTGAGTTACCAAAGCCTCTACAATGCTGCTTCGGTGCAGGAATGCACAAAATTACTACATATTACATTCCTGAACATCTTTAGATGGACCTATCTGCTTTTTTTGAGATGTGCATTTGGAAGTTGAATTTGCATCATTCAGCTTTCATTGGTCAATATAGGAGAAACAGTGAAAACAACAATTTCATAATGAAATATGCTCTAAACTGGACAGGGCTACTTTTTCAACGTCAGTTTTAAGCAACAAAAAATAATGTATGTATATACTGAGATGTCAGTTTATTATGTAAAACCTGCTCTCGTCACATCATATAATATACACTGACGGAAAAAAATCCCAACACCAAGAAGGGGTTGTGTTAGATAAACAACAGTTGGTAGGCGATGAGAGTACATCTGTAAGATAACGTCTATGCAAATTTCGCACTCGGCGCATAAGTGTGGCGCTAGTAGCGCCCCTTGGAACATGCAAAGCAGGCTTGCTGCAAATACGCGCTGTAACGTTCGTGAGCGTTAGTTATCGTTGAGATTTGACGTAGTGTGTTGATGTTAGTCAAAAATGCCTTTAAGAAGACGAAGAAGCCATTATCAACAGCTCACGGAGTTTGAACGAGGTCGTGCAATAGGGCTACGAGAAGGTGGATTTTCTTTCCGCAATACTGCAGAACGACTTGGCAGGAATGTAGCCACCGTGCATGATTGTTGGCAGCGGTGGTCAAGGGAAGGTACTGCCTCAAGAAGACCGGCACTACTGAGAGGGAAGACCGCCGTGTACGGCGTATGGCCGCGGCGCATCGTACTGCGTCTGGAATTCGAGCTGCAGTTGCCACCACGAACTGTTACAAATCGGTTACTTGAAGGACAGCTCCGAGCCAGACGCCCTGTAGTGTGCACTCCACTTACTCCAAACCACTGCCGTTTGCGACGTCAGTGGTGTCAAGCTAGAGCTCATTGGAGGACGGAGTGATCTGTTGTGTTTTCTGATGAAAGGCGGTTCTGCCTGGGTGCCAGGATGGCCGTGTGTTGGTTAGGAGGAGGCCAGGTGAGCACCTGCAACCAACCTGTCTGCGGCCGAGACACACTGGACCTACACCTAGAGTTATGGTCTGGGGAGCACTCTCGTGGTTATCCCACGCACCCTGACGGCACAGTTGTACGTTGGTCTGGTGATTCAACTTGTGCTGCCATTCATGAACAGCATTCCAGGGGGTGTTTTCCAACAGGATAACGCTCGCCCACATACCGCTGCTGTAACCCAACATGCTCTACAGAGTGTCGACATGTTGCCGTGGCCTGCTAGATTACCAGATCTTTCACCAATCGAGCACGTATGGGACATCATTGGACGACAACTCCAGCGTCACCCCCCAACCAGCATTAACCGTCCCTGTATTGACCGACCAAGTGCAACAGGCATGGAACTCCATCCCACAAACTGACATCCAGCACCTGTACGACACAATGCATGAACGTTTGCATGCTTGCATTCAACATTCTGGCGGTTACACCGGTTATTAATGTACCTGCATTGCACATTTAAAATGGCTCTTCTCGCGCTTACATTAAGCTGTGATCTTGAAACCTTAATCGATTAAATATGTTACCTATACAAATGTATTGCCGCCATTTCATTCCTCTACAACTATTTTTTCGTGGTGTTGGGATTTTTTTCCCCTCAGTGTAATGGTCAAAACAAGTGATATGAGAAATTTTTAACGTGGCACGGTAGAGCGCTAGGTCTTTTGGTTCAAACATTTCCCAAACCCCGACCTTTACATGTACTACTGTACCAAAAATTTACCATTAATAGTGGAAAAAACTTCCACCAACTTAAGATGATGGGGACAAAAACAGCTGGTGAATCAGAAGGGTCATTAAGACTGGTAAGAACCATCAACATGAACAGATGAGCCAAAAGCTGGCAAATCACTGCTGAGTTCATCATTGGTATGTGGAAGGGTCATCTCCAAATGCACCACTTATTGGATGTTGTTGCAAGTCTCCTTTTATCCATCAGCTAATTTTGTCCACAGGTTCACCAATTGGCAGAAGTTCTTTACATGTAGCACCATTCACAGTAAACCCTTAGTATGGCTGTGTGCAAAGAACCCAGGGGAGAGGATAGCCATTTGGAAGAAGCTTGAACCGGCACCAACTATCATGCTATGTTCAGCCCCATAATCCAGTGCTCACCGATGCTCGATCAGCTGGTTTGCCTGATCTGTACCACACACATGCTTACATGTTGGAGCGAGCCATTTATGTGATGTGAGAAGGTATACCTAATAACCGGCATCTCATACAGTGTGTATGTGTGATGTCATTTTATCTTTTTTATGCAAGTATTATACATATCTTAACACTGGTGCCCAAAACCTGAGGACAAACACTATTTCGAAAGGTGGCAATTTGCATAACTGGGAACGTTCAATAGGAAGCTAGTACAAATGCATACAGGTGTCATGTGGTATCACTTAAACAGATAAAAGAGAAAAAAACGTGGTAGGCAGAAAATCTTCCACTGCGCCCGGCATAAACATGTAGCTGTCTTAAACACATCACATCTTGATGATTTCATGCAGAGAATTATAGGGAAGCTGGAAAAAGGCTACCGAGCGAGTGGTGTAGCCAGGGAGCTCGGAATCATGTGTAGTGTAGTAACCAGGCTGGGCAGTTTCAAACCAATGGAATGTGTTCCAGATGCATGCTAGGAGGTTGGTTTCGCTTTATTATGATGCTTGAAGATTTTTGTTGTAACAGCAAAACGTCACTACACCACGGCTGGTAATCTTGTGAGTCACCTCCATTCCAGCACAGGAACACAGATATCCCGACACAATGTGCAAAGATGTCTGCGACACATTATAGGGCTACATGTCTGTAACAGTCTGTGTCCCTCTATCCAGAGCTTAACATAGCACGTTTTCAGTGGTGCCATTTCCACAGAAATTGAACATATCATCAATGGGCCAATGTACTCATTACAGAAGAGAGTCGTTTCATCTGTCATCAGATTCTACAAGACAGTTGATCTGGCGTGAAAGTGGCACTGCGTACCAGTGAGAAAGTGCAGGAAAGGGACAGATACAGTGGTGCTGGTGTCATGACGTGGTGCAACATCATAATTAATAGACACACTGAGCTATAGGCACTGAAAAATGAGAAAGTTAAAAATTATGATAAACTTTTTGTACATATTTTGCATCACTATTTTAAAGTGTTTGTATTCAAAATGCACAAAAGCATATAATATCTCAAGTTTTAAGAAAGGTAATCGATGGCATTTGAGAAATTTAGTGATGATGCCATGTTCAAGGATTTTTAATATATGTCCTGTGTTTTACATAAAAATTAAATAATCATAGTTAACTGTATCGCAGTTCACGTAGTTTTTTTAAGAACAAATTTGAATGCAAAAATTATTTACCTTTTTCTCTTGTGCAAGCAAAAGTAATTATGCATCATAAAATATCCCAATAATTGTTGTTTAGATACAAAGGCAAATCTTATATTTTTGACTACTGTTGTGTGCACTTAGTTATTAAACTATATTATCACCTGACACCCTCCATTGCTTGAAAAAATTATTGGTGGTATCAGCCATTTTAGGATTATTTTTGCAAACAGTGCACAACATAAGTTTTGTCATTTGACTTTAGCCAATTAAATGTTTTTATCCAAGAATTAGATTCTTCAACTGTGCAACAGCTTTTTTTTTTTTTTTTTTGTATGCTTTATCATAGTCTGCTTGGATAAGTTTCAGATTTGCCAACGATGTAAATTCTGATTCTGAAATTACTTCACTCAACAGTGTGGAAGATGAATTTGTAACTACTGCTGACAGATCAGGAATTTCACATAATTGCTTATTATGAGATATACTCTCATTGCTAAATTTTATCTTCCAAAAAAAAAAAAAAAAAAAAAAGAAAAACATAGTATATCCATTACTAAATACAACTTATATCCACAGCTAACATGAACCGCAATTAACACAAATACTGTTCTCTCAGATAAACTAAGTTATCGGCGTTGGTAATTTTCGCTCTTCTCCCGGTTAGGTGGAAAGCACTGTGCAGGCTCGTTCTTAAATGAAACTTAGCTTTTGTTTCAGTAGTTCCGCTGTCAGTTCATGTGTGTGGGCTCGCACACGTGCAAAAGCTTCCACTTTCCCAAGTTATGTTAGAGACCCAACCCCACCCGGGGCTGTGCAATAAATATTACGTTGTCACTCCCTCCCCATAAAACACAGCTTTTTTGCCCATCAGTCTGCGTCCTCCTGTTTCATGGCAGTTTATGCGTTTTGTCACTAAACACTGGAGGCTAGTTTCATTCGAGGCATGCATCCCATCATTAACTGTAAACAACATCTGGAGCAAAACTATGTATGGCCCCAATTTCTGGACGTAGAGCATAATATAATTAAAGAAGTGCTATTCTCTTGGCTTTGGCACTTATTCCATAACAATAATACAACTGCAGTAAAATGTAAAAACATGCGACGACCGTCTTTTTTCTAGGCAGAAAATTCTCCATTCCAAGCTTTTTTTTTCTTTAAATCTAGTTGCCTGGCCGGGCAACTAGATTTCATTTTTACTTGCCCATGCCAATAATTTACATGCCCCCGGGCATGGTATTTTTCAAGCCCTGATGCCACAATGTTGTGAGAGCTGCGTCGCAGTTCAGGGTGGATATATTCCATACTGAAATCACTCTGCTGGTGAATATTCAGGTGATATTGTTCTCTAAATATGTCCTTCAAAAATTTTTAACTTTTGTGTAAACACTGATTACAATGTAATTTGTGCATTATTTATAAACAATTTTTTTGTGTCTTTTCATGTATTCATTGTGAGCTGGCAAAGTTATTTCCTCATTTGGATGTGGTCATGTATTATTATTATTTTTTTAATGCAGATCAAAATGCAGTCCGTCCTTAGGTTTTGGACACCAGTATATATATAGTGTTACAATGAAAACCCTTGATCAGGCCAATATCTCATGAACTATAGCAGTTAGCGATTTACTTCTTGTGCAGTTGCATAGGAAACCCCCTATGGCGCACACAATAACACTACGAGGGATCCCCTCTCCCCTTTGGCTGAGGGGAAGGGGATTGAGGGGGCTATCGCGCATCCCTTTGCAGATAGGGCAAAAAAGTCAATTACAAACTTGTTCAGCGAGGCAAAGATAGTACATAAATGTTTTTGTATCATAACAAAAGATGTGAGGGAACCGGGAATATGGCCCCAAGAAAATCACAACATCCGGGAGCAACAACAAGAGTATTTAGACAAGAACTTATTACTTAGAACTTATCTAAACTGGTAAGTTCTAAGTAAATGAAAGCACAAAGGGAACGTTTTCCTACACCTGACCAACAGTTCTTGTTCTGAAATAAAACGCAGTTCCTTGACGTATTCAATATCAGACTTTGATGTCCAATACAGTAAAAAATGCACTGAGATAAGGAGAAACAGCATAAAGTGACAAAACACTTCCAATAGGAAAATTGTATGCACATCTAATTGACTTGCATACGTGGCAAAGCTTTTGACTTCCTGTCACTGGTTCACGGAGTGTTGGCATACAGACCATGCATATCATTTTTGTATTCTGACAACGGAGCAGAAAGCACATTTGAAATCCATGCAAATGCTTCGGAGACAGTAACTCAGGTAGCTTTCCGCTTTTTTTGCATTTGGAGAGTCCCCTTCCATTTTTTATGGGACAAAAACATTTATGTACTATTTTTGCCTTACTGAACAAGTTTGTAATTGACTTTTTTACCCTATCTGAAAAAGGGGACATGATACCCCATCAACCCAACCAAAAAGGGGCAAGGGGATCCTTTGTGGTGTTATTGTGTGTGTATGGGAGGTTTCCTATACGACTGCACAAAAAGTAAATCGCTAATTGTCATAGTTCGCAAGATATTGGCCTGATCACGGACTTTCCTTGTAACCCTGTATATACACACACATTAGAAATAATGGCTACAAAGATTAAAAAAAAAAAATGTGAAATAAAAATATCACCAAGCAACTATGCAAAGGCTGAACTTGCTTAATATTTAAGCTGGGCTACTGATTAAATGAACTAAATTCAAATTGCAGCTTAAAAGCATAACCGATACACTTTTTACACGGAATACATTCAATACCCTTAAAAACTGAGGGGAAGGCCAACATAAAATCTATGTCGGCTCAACATCCAGGGTTCTTAAATGTCGATTGGCAGAACATAAATATACCTTCCGGACAGCTTTGGGGTCTACAGCAATGTCAAGACTGTTTACAAGATGAGTACGCATTTCAGTGGGATGATGTGACTATTCTTAATACACCAAGAAAGAAATCAAACTTATTATTAACTGAAAGTATGTATATATTAGTATTCTCCCTGGAGCCTTTTTGCTGGGTGGCCCACACAGCTAAATTTCCTTTAATGAACATTTTCACAATGCACAAATAGCAAGAGTGGAAAACTCATTCCCACATACACCATAAATATTGATGATAACTGGCTGAAATCTATGTCAAATATGATTTATTAGTAAGTATTCATTTTATCATTTATGCACAATTTTCTAATGTTGTTTATCATGTTTTGTTATATTAATGCAAGCCACTTCACTAAAGATGTTTAATAAGAGTAATAAGGTTAAGCAAAACATCTTTCCTTTTCTTCTTCGATTGGAGGAAGTCATTAAAAATATCACCCAGCTGTAAAAAAAATCTAGAAAGAACACTATATATATAAGTTACGACATCAAACCTGTAATGAGGACTACCCGTGCCTTATTGCCGAACCATGGAAACGGTTGTTGGACAATGAAGGACCACTTGCTTAACCTATTGGTCTTTACAAATTTTTTAACACATGCACGAATGTTCAAACCTAAATCATGGTAACACCCTGTGTATATAAAGATCATAACATTTAAGTTAACCAACATTGTACTGAACTACGTCTGAAAAAGGTTTAATGTTGTGTTTTTAACTGTTTGAGAGTGCTTTTAATTAATGTAATGAAGTACCTTCAGCCTGTAAATAGTTTAAAGTTTTTAACCTTTGTGCACAAGACAGTAAATTTATTTCCTTAGTACTTCTAGCATGAAATTTCCTTGTTGGATCAGACACTTTATTTCACTAAGCTGTCTATGCCATTATTGATCTCAGCATGTTACCACTGATGATACTCTTTTCACTATAGTTGGTTTTCATGATAAGACCAGTAATGGCATGAACCTGTGCATAGTGACACGACACCTACCTTTAATCTCATCATTGACCTACAGTTTGATTGGATGCATTTCCATACAAGACTTTTACATATGGCTCAGACGAACCTGGGGTCCCAGGTGGCATTTGATACTATTAGGGAGTATTTTCACAAAAATATTTTGAACTGTGATCACTTTCAGTAAAATTTATCTTAAGAAAAATAATTTAGTGCAAGAAGCATCGTGAATACTGTTGTATTTAACTGTACTTTTCTTTCTTTTCGTCATTATGAATTGTTTTAAGTAAAAGTCTTTGATGAATGCCTATTAATCACTGCGTTATCACTAGTAGCAACTGAGGCGAATCTCACTAAAGAAACCCCAAAAAATTATGGGAGCATTTTTTTCCCCCTACATGCATTTTCTAGGGTTAACTCAGAAGTAGGGATGGACACGTCGGTGGATACTCATTCTCAAAATATCCACGCATCGGTGAAAATTTTTGATGTATCGGTGATAACCTCGATGTTTTGCTAAAGAGCCGAAGAATTCACATCTCTCATATCTACAGCCATTATGGGTACATTGACGAATAAATTCGCTATTCAATATATCGGTAACAACTTACTAATTCAACATCGAGTAACTAATAATATTTGTTAAAATGCTCGATGTATCGGCTCCTGCAACATTGAGGATAAGAACTCGATTTTCGGCGATGAAACATCAAACAAAACAGGAAAAAAATTGCTAATTCGCGGCATAGAAGGGTGACATTCCCTTTCTTTTTATAACAATACAACAAAGAGAAACTTATTTACCTATCACAAAAAAGTTTCGAGTGGATTATGCTTTGGAAGTTTCAAACATTGGTCATGACCCCCCCCCCATCCTGACTTATTGGTTCCTGTAACATTGAAGAAAATAACTCAATTTCTGGCAACAAAACGGCGAAAAAATCACTATTCCCTTCCTCTTTAAGAGAATGCAGCAAACAGAAATTTTTACTTCACATGGAAAATATTCTTTTGTGGTTTCAAACATCGATTATCACTTGAAAAAACATTGATGCCCAAAAACACCAATATTTCCCCCATCCCTACTCTGATTAATCCTCACTGTACGGGCTGGAATTCTGGGAAACATATTTACAATTATGAGAAAAGGAGAAGGATGGCTGACCGTTCCTTTATGGGGATTGGGTTGTGACATATCAACTTTTTTTTTAATGTTATTTTAGTTATTTCTTTTCCTCCAGCACTTTTAAAAAATGTATTGTGCAGTCCTTCCCTGAGGTGGCTTTGTTCATGCCGCAAGAGAGAGTTCTGTGACTGGCGGAAGGTTTCAACGGCCATGTTGGTCTTTTTTCTGTAGCCGTCACCTTGGCAAGTCGTTGTCTTTTAATTTTCTTTTTGGAAGTATTTTTTCAGTTTGTGTGATTCCTGACATTCGTTTGTGTTCGTTTAATATAATTTTCAATACACTGGCATAGTTTTTTTAATTTTTTTATTCACAATGGCTCTGAATTTTTTTGGATTTGCTTCCTTGTTGAACTTTTGTTCTATTAGCATGCTTTGCATTTGGGCCTCCTGAGTGCTGATTCTTTAAGTTTTGTTGGAGGAAGGAACATTTTGTTGAGTTTATACTTTCAAGTAAAGCATTTTTACAATACTGTGTATATATGGCAACTTTTCTTTTTTTATTATTTAAGTAATTTTCTAGGACTTGTATTACGTTTCATCTGTTTAAAGACTCATGGCAATGTTACAATTTTTTTGTTTTTTGATCATTGGCCCTGTACTAGGTTTTCCTGGATTTGTGGACGAAGAGCCGTTGTGGTTGGGCCATGTCTAATATCATCATCATCAACCATTATCAATCCACTGCTGGACGAAGGTCTCCCCAAGTTTCCTCCACAACGATCTGCCTTGTGCTAGTCTCCTCCATGTCACTCCTGCATACTTTCGAATTTCATCCACACATCTCCCATGTGGTCTTCTTCTGGGTCTTTTCCTGTCCTTTGGAATCCAATCTAAAATTTTGGCTGTCCATCGATGATTTGTCCTTCTGGCAGTATGACCAGCCCATTGCCATTTCAGGGATTTAACTCTGATCATGATGTCTTCCACTCTTGTCATTTTTCTGATCCACGAGTTCCTCTTCTTATCTCTCCTGGTTACACCAAGCATGCACCTCTCCATGCTGCTTTGAGTTGTCTGCAGCCTTTGTATGTCTCCTTTAGTTAAGGTCCACGTCTCTGCACCATACGTAAGCACTGGAAGGATGCAATGATCAAACACTTTTCTTTTAAGACATAATGGCATATTGCTCTTGAAAATTATGCTGTTTCTTCCAAAAGCTCTCCAGGCAAGTTTTGTACGCCGGTTAATTTCTTCATCAATGTGACCCTCACTTGATATCTGCTGTCCAAGATAAACATACGTGCCTGTTATCTCCAGCTTTTCTCCATCAATCGATAAATCTTCATTTCTTGTAAAAGCATTGAACATCACTTTTGTCTTCTGAAAGTTCATTTTTAATCCCACTTCTTTACTCTTGTCAGCAAGTTCCTGGATCATACTCTGCAGCTCTGATGGGGTAGTTGCAAAAAGACTACGTCATCAGCAAAATGAAGGTGGGTTAGATAATCTCCATTAATCTTTATCCCTTTGTTTTCCCAGCTCAGCGACTGAAAGACACCCTCCAATGTGGCATTAAAGAGCTTTGGAGATATGGTGTCACCTTGTCTCACTCCCTTTCCAATTTTTATGTGTGTTGTATTTTCAAACAGCCGAATCTTTGCACTTGCATTTTCATAGATGTTATTAATAATATTAATGTATGCATCTTCAATACCGCAGGATTTTAGAGCCATTGTAACTGCTGATTGTTTCACCGAATCAAAGGCTTTTTCATAATCGATAAAAGCCATGCACAATGGAAGTTCATATTCCCCGCTCTTTCAATTAGTTCTCTCAGCACGTGGATATGATCTATTGTGCTGTAGCCACTCCTGAATCCAGCTTGTTCTCTCGGTTGAGCCATGTCCAGTGTAACCTTCAAGCGGTGTGAAAGAACTTTAGTAAAGATTTTATAAACCACTGATAGGAGGCTGATAGGTCTGTAGTTCCCAAGATCCTCAATGTCACCTTTTTTATGTAGCAAGATCATTGTAGCGGTGTTCCAATCCTCAGGAATCTTCCCTTCATTAAGGCATCGAGTGAAAATTTGGGCGAGTACTGTTTCGATTTCTCCACTTGCTTCTTGTATGATGTCTACAGTAATTCCATCTTCTCCTGGAGCTTTTCCCCGCTTCATGTTCTTGATTGCATGTGCAACTTCTGCTGGGATGACTGGAAGAACTCTGGTACTGGTACCTTTCATGATGTCTGTAGTACATGTATCATCCCTTTCACATAATTTGGAAAAGAAATCTTTCACTCTTGTCAAAATTTCGCCTCTATTTCTTGTTACAGAACCATCTTCTTTGCTCAGTGCCATAATCTGTTTTCTTCCTTTACTGAGATGTCCCTTTGCTATCTTTAGGCTTTGGTTGTTTTCAATTGCTTTCCTCACTAGTTCACAGTTGAATTTCCTTACGTTTTCAGTGATACTTTTTTGTACTTTCTTGCATAGCTCTATATATTCCACTTTGGAAGTCACATCTTCTTTAGTTGTCCTCATCTCTCTTCTTTTTTGCATGAACATTTTGGTTTTTCCTGATAACTTTTTCATATGCAACTTGTTCTTAAACCCAGCTAATGTTTTTGTTTCCATAAGAGCTTTGGTTACTTTTCTGTTAACTTCAGAAATATCCACTTCTTCCGATGTTAGGCCTTCTAAAGCAGAGAATCTGTTCTTCAGTTCCAACTTGAAGGTATTATGGTTGGTTGGTTGGTTGGTTGTTGGATTTTATTGGCGCAAGGGCCAGGTTTGGCCAAAGAGCGCCAGACAAAGAACTATCAGCCACAGATTTTTAAAAACGTGGAAAATGATCAAGAACAGACAGGCCCGGTAAAAGCTGAAAAAGAGTACCATGAAAGCTGTGAAGACAAGGTAGTTAATCAGGTCTATATAAAAATTTATCAATTTACTATTATAATTATAATTTTTTTTTTTTTTTTCTTTAAACACAACTACACAAAGGAGTCACTCTCCTCCCCCCACACTCCTCTGCAATGCTGGCAGAGGGCGGGGACGAACTGTCACTCTCTTCCCCCCCCATGTTCCTCTGCAATGTTGTTTGAGGCTGGGGACGAACTGTCACTCTCCTCCCCCTATGTTCCTCTATAATGTTGGTTGAGGGTGGGGACCTCGCTGAGGCCGAGACAGTTGGATGGACACTGCACACCTTTGCGGATTGAGGGCCGGGTCTTCCGCACGTGCAGGCTTTCGACTGGAAACTGGAAGAGACGGTCGGCAGCAAAAGAGAAGGCCCAGAATCAGGTATTCGAAAAATCTCGAGCTCGGGGAAAAACACCTGTGTCGCTTGGTCAGCTGTAGATCGCTTGGCAAGGGCGGCGAGAGCTACAGGGCGCGGAACAAAGGGCTGCACGGGTTGTGGCAGAGACTGAACTACTGCGGCAAAAGTACGCTGTCGGGTGGTGGGTATACCCAACTTGGCCTTGGCAGCAGGGTACGAGAGGCCTTCCAGGGTCTTGAGCCGCTGGATCGCCATCTCGTCCTTCCATTTCATACAGTTGCGGGAGTAAGCTGCATGGGCCTCACCGCAGTTAACACAGCAGGCCGCAGAAGAGCAACCTTCCCCGTCATGTTCACTGGAGCCACAATTTGCGCAACGAGCGGAACTCTTACAGAAACGTTGTGAATGCCCGTACCTCTGGCACCTGAAACAGCGCAGAGGACTGGGAATGTACGGGCGAACTCCACAGACCAAGTAGCCAGCCTTGATTTCGGTCGGAACTTTCGGGGAGTTAAAAGTCAAGATGACATTTTTTGACTTAATCATGGAACCATCACGCCGGAACATCATACGACGTGCAGCAATAACACCTTGATCAGCAAGTTCAGTCACGAATTCGTCTTCACTGCATGGCAAGAGATCAAACTCCGAAATAACACCCCGAGAGGTGTTAAGAAACGGGTGAGGTGTCACTTTTACAGGAATGCCTTGAAGACTAGTGAGGTTCAGAAAAGTGTTACTCTGAGAAACACTGCAAGTTTGGACAAGCAGGTCCCCAGAGCGAAGCTTCCTCACAGACTTCAAGGGGCCAACCGCAGCGTCCAAAGCTTTAGAAATGAAAAAGGGAGATCTGGTGGACAGTCTCTCATCCGGATCGATGGATTCTACAAGTAAGTGTGTAGCATGCGTAGTCACAGCAATCGAGGGAGACGACGCTTCGGAGCGACTGGTACAGCTGCCGAAGAAGAGGTAGTACATTCTTGGTCCAGGTCATGGTCTAAAGAACGTTTAAGGTTTTGAGACTTGGTAGGTTGAGAAGACGAAGGAGAGTCGTTTGCAACTATCATTTTCTCAGGTGACTTAAATTTGGAGCGTTTGTTTTTGGGTTTACCCATGGAAAAAGAAGGAAGATTCGTCTGCAGACTACTCCACCCACCACCGAGCCCTACAAGGGAGAACTGGAGGTCCGCAAGCCAAGAAAATGACGCTAGACACAGTTCTGGAGCTTATACGTTGCAGATATAGTCCGTTGGCTGTGATCACACGCACTCGGCGGACACTTCGGCCTCCTGGTACCGTCATGCCAACGCCTTTGGCATGATCCCACAGCCCCCGGGCTCACCCTGCCGTGCCATACGACAAAAAGCCGCTAAAGCCCTGTACACAACTTGGTACAAGACTTCTGACTAGAGGTGGGTTAGTCTCTAGCCTCCCGTTTACAGCGAAGCCGGGGTCGAAGAGGAGTGTTGGTACACAGGAGGCACTTATCCGGTCTCCTGCGACCTCAGCCGCCAGACATCCCATTTCCGCCTCACGGGTCTCCGCACGCGGCAAACATGCAGGTAGGTCTAGCACCCAAACCAGCGAAAAGGAAAAAAAAAATCCAAAGAAGACAAATCCTGGCAGGGAACCTAATCGGAATCTCAGCAACCTATGAACTGAGCGGTTAATATAAATCAGTTAGTGGTGGAGGGTAACAAAACCACAAGACCGGGGTGTTAGTACATAACGTGGTAGCGATTAGGTAGAGAATACAACACGGGCAACTAGCCAGTGGAGAAAATAAGGAAAAACGAAAAGCGAGACACAAGACCAGCTCGGGATCGTGGGGCCGCGACTCCCCAACAGCTGGATGAACAGCCGTCCCTGCAAACACCGACAGCAAAGCGGTGGCATGACAGCAGATGTTGACCAGTCACAAGGTCAGCTCGGGCCGTGGGGGCGCCGCTCCCCAAATAACTGGAAAACCAGTTATCCCCGTGCGGGGAAGGTATTATGATGTTTTTTAAGGTTGGTTATGTCAATAGATTTTGTTTGTCTTATGAGCTTGCCATGTTCAAGTTTAGTGTTGAGGTGCATCTTACATCTCACCAATCTATGATCACTACCTGTGTTGAACTTGTTTAGCACACTGCAGTCTTCTATGACGAATTTTTTGTTACACATAATAAAATCAATTTCACTTGTCGTCCCATTTGGATGTCTCCATGTCCATTTCCTGTGTGGCTTTTTCTTGAAAAAGGAGTTCAAGATGAAAAACCCTTCTGCCTCTGCAAACTCAACGAGAGTATTTTTACGCTGGTTTCTGTTGCCGTGACCGAATTTACCTACTGAAGTTTCATTCTGTTGCCGTTGCCCTATTTTTGCAATGAAATCTCCCATAATTATCTTCAAGTGTTGCTTACCTTTATTATTTAGATGACGAATTTTTTCATAAAATTCTTCAATTTCTTCTTCAGGATGACTTGTGGTGGGTGCATAAGTTTGAATAATCTGAGCCTGGTATCTTTTTGAAAGTTGGATAACGAGTCGTGCAGCCCTGTCAGAGGAACTTTCAACTTCTACAACTTTATCCTTCAGTTTCTTGTTTATTATAAATCCAACACCACTAGTTCTGCCAGTATTTGTCCCACGATAGTACAGTAGAAGAGATGTCCACTTTTCAGTTCAATGAGATCTTCTCCTTTTCTCCTTACCTCACTTAGCCCGACGATGTCCCACTTGATCCTTTGTAGTTTCTCTTCCAATTCAAGAAACCTTGAATCAGAAGATAGGGAGCGTCCATTATATGTAGCCAAGGTCAGCATCAGATGGCAGCCTAGTCTGGTTCTCCGGGGATTCTTAGCACCCTCTGCCTTCATGTCGCAGTGGCCGCTGCCTTGGCCAGGTACATTCCAGCTGCCGGAGACTGAGGGCCAAGATTTAAGTTGTGGAATCATTTTGGAGGGGTTTGGCCATAACTCACCACGCTGGCCAAGCGGGTTGGTGAGTGTGGGATAGCATTTCCTCTAATCCCGATGGTATAGTTATACCGCTATTGGCGGTCGTCAGAGCCCCTTTAATGGGAACAGGATGCACCACGAGAAGGCGGGGTTGACATTTGTCAAGGAGAGGCTGTGATGTTACGCATCACCTGACCTTACATCATGAAATGTCTCATATATGTATTGTTAAATCTAATATTTACCTTGGTTTAGAAAGTGTTTTCTTGATTTTGTGGGGTCATTAACCCAAAATACATATATAACACAGCAGAAACTCATATTAAACTAGGCCTTTGTAGAGATGAGTTAATGTTGTGCTTTGCTGGTCCTTAATAAAACCAAAGCTCAGCATTTTCAAAAATTTCTACAGTTTTGGTTGTTTGCATTGCATTATTTATTTATTTTTCTCCAGTTTTTGGCTCCAGTAAAATGTGCTTTTTGTTTTGGTTATATATATATATATATCTGTGTACACAATCATCAAAACAGAAAACTTGTTGCAAATCCAGAAAGCATGAACCACACAATTAGCAACTGAATATGAAGAAATCAAAACAATAAATTAAAATAAATAAAAAATAAGTGCAAAAATAAAATAATAATTACTGTCACAATAATTATGGAGAATTAAAACTATTCTAAACACCAAAATAATTAGGATTTCATAAAACTGGGTATGATCTTTAAAAACTTGGATTGACCCCTGCTGACATTCCCATGGATAATAATGTACAGGTTTTATACTGCATTATTTAAAATTTATTGAAAAAACAAACTTGGAATGATCTTCCCAGTAGGTTTGCTATCTATTTTTGAGCATATTTTGCTACGAAACCATTTATACTTAGGGCTAAGGAAATTGGCCATCCCTGTTGGATTGAAACTGCACGAGGATGGCATATCCTTAGAAACTGCCGTTACTTAATGGGCACACATACTCTAAAATCTGTACATTCCACTTTCCCCAGGTACCAACATTTTTTCATCGAAATAATTTAGGATGCTAAACTACACATTTACCAATATTTTTTATTACAAAAAGAAAAAAATCTCGTGATATTGACTGCCATTTTAAATTTGCTGTTCTACATATTAAAAATGAATACAGCTTATGTAAAAGTCAGGAAGCAGGAAAAAGAAAAAAATGCATGCCTACTAAACTATATAAAAATTGTTTTATGCAGTTAGCAGAAGACCTACACACCTCAATATTTTAAGAACCAATGTATCACAATAAGTGTAAACAGACCATATTATATCACAAAGAAAAGAAAATGATGCAAGGCACAACAGTTTATAATTCTCACTTTTTCTTTAGTATTCCATGATCATTCCCCCCAATACAGCATTAAAAAAGAAAAAAACAACAACCAAAAACTGATTTTTCACCAAAGTTTAGTTACTCATGGAACTTCTATTCTTATGTTTGCTACGTTAAATTCGGAAAAATCAAGACAGTTCTTACAGGTAATGATGCTAGCGATTCAACTTTCACATGGGTCATGGTATGACGATCAAGAATGCTTTTCCATCTAAATTTCTTGGAGCATATGGCACACTGATATGGCTTCTTGTCGGAATGATAACGCATGTGACCTGCCAGATGAAATTTACTCCTGAATTTCTTTGGACATATTTTACACTTATAAGGCCTCTCATTTGAATGGCTAAACAAATGATTAGAAAGATGGTCCTTTCGTGAAAATCTCTTTGGACACATATTGCAAGAATAAGGTTTCTCACCTGAATGGCCACGTGCATGGATTGTTAAGAGGTGAGGTTGTGAAAATGCTTTGGGGCATGCCTTGCATCTGTATGGCTTCGTGTGAGTCTGCAAATGTTTTATGAGCTGCCACTTAAGGATAAACTTCTTCTGGCAGATGGCACACTCGTGAGATCTCTTGACATTATGAACTTTTAAGTGCTGCACAAGATCATCCCTATTCCTGCATTTCTTGCCACAAGTCCTGCATGTGTATGTGTCATCCATGTGCACTGGCAGATGTTGCAAAAGCTCATCCCTATTCTTGAATTTTTCGCTGCACACTTCGCATGCATGGATCCCCTCGTGCACGTGATTTAGGAGATGCTGTGGAAAGTCATCGTCCCACACTAGGTCTTTGCACGTATCGCATTCCATCAGTTGCTTATTTGAGTGAACAAGAAGGTGAAGCAAAAGGTTGTTCCTGCCGTTAAATCTCTTGCGACATATTTTGCACCAGTGTGGCTTATCATCTGCATGGGACAGAAGGTGCTGCAAACGGCTA
The DNA here is from genome assembly GCA_039090855.1 of Macrothele yani. Taxonomy (NCBI): domain Eukaryota; kingdom Metazoa; phylum Arthropoda; class Arachnida; order Araneae; family Macrothelidae; genus Macrothele; species Macrothele yani. Next base: position 158,040,057 of record CM077011.1, read on the forward strand.
TCGTCATCTTTACAACTCTTCTTGCATATTTGGCAGTTATATGGCTCCTCCATAGGATGAGTCGACAAATGGATCAAAAGCAAAAAGCGGCTTGCAAACTTCCTGGAGCATGTCTTGCAAATGTGTGGCTCTTTATCTAAATGAGTGAGCAAGTGTCGTGACAACTCATCTTTTTTATTGAACATGTTGCCACATATTTTGCATTCATGAGGCGTGTCGTCCACGTGCGTGAGTATGTGCTGCAGCAATTCATCCTTCCCTTTGAATTTCTTGTAACACGTGGTGCATTCCTGACATTTTTCAGTGTGAAGACTATGCATATGCTTCAAAAGGTTATCCTTCCTTAAAAGTTTTCGGGCACAATTCACATCCATATGGTTTGTCATCTGTGTGGTTGCGCAAGTGTAGTGACAGTCCGTCTTTAGTTTCAAAGCTGCTATTGCAAAGTCTACATTCTTTGCTATCATCCGCATGAGTTGGCAGATGTTGCAAAAGAAGATCTCTGCTTCTGAATTTCTTCTTGCACAAGGGACATCTACAAGGTTTTTCCAGTGAGTGTACAAGCACATGTCTTGTCAGGCCATCTTTCCTAGTAAACTTCTTGCCACAAGTTTTACACATATAATGCTTCTGTGCATTATGAGTACTCAGTATATGCTCTGAAAAACCGTCTTCATTTTCAAATTTCACATCACACCACGTACACAAAAATTTTTCCTCGGCATGACTGTTTATGTGTTTCAAAAGGCCTTCTTGTGTGAATTTGAAGCCACATGTTTCACATTCAAAGGTCTCTTTCCCATCATGGCACTGTAAATGCTTTAAAAAAGAGCGTTCCTTGCTAAATGTTTCATTACATATCTCACAATTGTATGATTTCATGGAATGAATGGCATTATGTTGAAGCAGATTAGCTTTTGTTTTGAAACATTTAGAACATATTTTGCATTTAAACCTTTTGTTAATATGAACATTAAAATGGCGCAAAAGGCTTCCTTTCCGTGAAAATCTTATCAAGCAAACGTTGCATTCTAGTACATCTAGGCGAGAATGTGTAAGCATGTGCTTTGCGACATCTTTCTCTTGAAACTCCATGTTGCATGTAGGACATTTAACAATCTTTCTATCAAGTGGAAGAACATGTTTCGGTAATAACTTACCACGCACATTACACTCCTGATGGTTGTAACGTCCGAACCTTCTTCCACGAATTTTCGTCGTTGAGCGTAAGCTACAACTAGGCCCAAGGATAACTTTACTTTCCCTGTAACGTTTCCTCGAAGTTTTTTGTGATGTATCCATGATGTCAAACAGCGAAATTTTCTTTCCAGTGATTAGGATTCTTTTAAAAAAAAACCCCACTTAACGCTGCAAATAATCCAAAGATTACATTACCGCTACTTTCCGAAAAATCCGCTTTTCTCTAATTTAAACTGAATACTGTAAGTGGAAACCAAAGCCTCAAAAAATTTCAAACCTAACTTGAGTTGAGTTTTCAAACCTAACATTTTGAGAGAAACAGATTTTTCCTGCACTTGTCACTGCTCTTTTTTTTTTTTTTTTTTTTTCGAAGTTTAGCGCGACCAGCGTTAGCAACTCAGTGGTTCCCTGTCCCTAATTTGGGGTTTGGGGCCACTGATTCCAGGGAAGGGAGAGAGCTAGTGCCGCAAGACAAGCAAACCACTGTGCCTCACCCAAGGAGGTTCATACTTCTGGAGATTTTTTTTTTGATTAAACGTTTAACGATCACCGTGAGCAACTCAATGGGCTATAAGCAGTCGCCCGTCCCTAATTTAGGGCCACTGACTCCAGGGAAGGGAGAGAGCCAGTGCCGTAAGACAAACATAATATCCACGCCGGTATAGCGTCTAGAAGGGACGCGGGTCTACGACAAAACATCGCGCGCCATATGATCGCGGACATAACATTGCAGGTCAAAACATCGCGGTACTAAAACATCGCAGCACCATAACATCGCGGCACCATAACAACGCAGGGCTAGTATACCAAATTTGATGATTCTAAATTAAGAACTGTAGATCCTACGAAAATTTTGTATGGGGGTTCCTGGACCAGACCCGTTCCAATAACCGTCTAAGTTAGATGAGATAGTATACCAAATTTGGTAGTTCTAAATTTAAAAATATTTTGATAAGTGCCACATATTAGTCTTCTGCAAATTTAACCAGTCTCTGAACGAATTTTTCCTACCAAAGATCAAATGTTCAGAAAAATACAAAAAACAACAACAACAAAAATGAAAAAAAAAAAAAGCCGTTTAATTAATGCCCCATCCTGAAACGTTATGGCTTGCGATGTTTTGTCACCTTGATATTTTGACCTGCGATGTTTTGTGTCCGCAATGTTATGGATTGCGATGTTTTGTGCCCGCGATGTTTTGACCTGCGATGTTTTGACGTGTTACACCTCAGACATCACGAAAAATTCTACTAATCATCAGACGACAGGCGTAAAACTGTACATGAACATCTTAGATTCATATTAAATTTCTGAACTACTATTTCAACCAAGTGTTGTAGTCTTTATCATGCAAAAATAGAAAATTTACTTTAAGCCGATTTGCTGCGCCACCAATTTCGTCACAGAGTGATGTCAAAAAAAGCAGTAGTGGCAGAAAAAATCTTATTTCTTCACCAAAGATGTCACTGTGCAATGATTCTTAGTTCAAGTCTGAATATTCAACTCTGCACTATTCGCCGAGAGGCACGTTGAAGGGCGAGGGTGAGAAGTCCATCTATTTCGGTAGCCACGGCAGGTGACGTAATTCTCTGACGTCATTTTCCTTTTAATTTTGGGAAATTTTTTCAAGAATTGTTCAGCTGATTGTCATTCGCCTTGTTGTTGAATCTATGTGTTTGTCTGTTTGGACTTGAGCACAGCATGTTTAACTTGTTGAATTGTACATAAACCGTTGCGTCATGGTCCTCTTTGAAATTCTGAAACTGTGATATTTGCGAAAGAAGAAAACTTTTTGTCCTGAGTAGGTACGTAATATTACTGCTATTCGGGCGACGAAAGGGACCTTTAACTGTCCTGCACGTCCTTCCCAGAAACTTGGAGGCTTGTAATTTATTAACAAACTAATTTATTCCATGGTTTATGTATATAAGAAAGGGAAAAAGAAAAAAACACTGTAATACTTTGGCATTTGACTAGATAAAATTTTTTAAACACTTGTTTGCGTAATACTTTATCATCGGTGTCAGATTGCAACCAGTAAAAGTAAGGGGGAGCCATCAACACCATTGCTAGGTCAAACCTTTATTAATATTAATTTTCAGTAATATTATAAAGACCAGAGTTTGTTTGGTATTTGAGTTAGTTTTCCTGGATTTTGAAGTGCAGCAGTATAGCAGAAAGGAAGAACTCTGTGGCTTAGGTTTTAGGTTGAATATTATATGCAAATCTACTGAATAGTGACCCCCGGTGGAGAGCATCAAGAAAATACAAAGGTGTATTAATTGTGTTTGCCTTTTCTTATTGCTATCTGACCTAATAAAAGCCTTCAGTGCCAACCTGGATATTTAGTTGTTTCAATGTTTTAAGCTTTGCATTTTGCACATAACACAGTCATTGCCATATGATGTTTTTGTACCTTGATGCCTTGTGATTGCAAGGCTGCATGTCAGATTAAATTAGTTTATATATATTATTAACATTGATACATGATAGGTTTGGGGTATAGAGTTCTGTGTATGACATGTGTAACTTCATTCTTTTTGCTCTGCTTATATTCCTCCTGAAAGGGAAGATATTTGTTTATCATCTCTAAATTAGGGAAAGGTAGCATCTCTTACTGTAGATGTTCATAGGGATGGTTAAACATAATATCCAAAGTGTACATATTTTTGTGTAAAAGCTTAGTTTTAAACATAGGAGTTCCAGTAAGACTTAAGGTAGGTGCCATGCATAGGCGGTGGAACTGGCCTGGCATGGTCAATAATTTTGAAACTTTTTTTTTTTAATGTGTACTTGGTCAGGGGCGGATTGACCCATCAGGACATTTTTGTGGTGAGCAGCTTAACTACTGAAAATTATGGAACTGCTTATCTATGAAATCTAGCAACGGAAGTGCCAGGTCTAATTACGGAACTGTGGTAATGCTGTAAAATCTCATGATTTCTGTTCTTTATTTACTTGTAAGTAGCACAAAAAGGCTTGAAATGGCAGTTATAATTTTTTAAATAAGATAGTTTTACCCTATAACTTTGGACTGCTGGGTCATTGTGTAAATCATGACTTTTCTGTAGGAAATTACAGTTCGGGATGATCCTAGTAGGTGCAGATTATATGGCAATTTTTTTTTAATTTCATGTGCTGAGGATTAAACAAAGGCATTTTTTTTTTGCTTTTCCTGAATTTTATGATCTGCTGCTGCAGTTATGTGAAGAAAAATATGGCAATTCTCTATTTTTACATTTTTTTTAGCAAACTTACTGAAATCTGATATCTTCCATAAACACTTGGGAATAAAATCTGGAGATTCCACAAGTTTGTTTTTAAGAAAATTGAGTAGGAATGTTTGCTGTTTCTTGTTTAATTTCTTATGAACACTTATAGCACCAATCTTTATGGGTGCTGTATTCTCAAATATCCGAATCTTTGCACTTGCATTTTCATAGATGTTATGAATAATATTAATGTATGCATCTTCAATACCACAGGATTTCAAAGCCATCGTAACTGCTGATGGTTTCACTGTAGCAGGATCATTGTAGCATTGTTCCAATCCTCAGGAATCTTCTCTTCATTAAGGCATTGAGTGAAAACTTGGGCGAGTACTGTTTATATTTCTCCACTTGCTTCTTGTATGATGTCTACTGTAATTCCATCTTTTCCTGGAGCTTTTCCCTGTTTCATGTTCTTGATTGCATGTGTAACTTCTGCTGGGAGGACTGGAAGAACTCTGGTACCTTTTGTAATGTCTGGAGTACATGTATCATCCCTTTCATATAGGTTTGAGTAGAAAGCTTTCACTCTTGTCAAAATTTCACCTCTATTTCTTGTTACAAAACCATCTTCTTTTCTCAGAGCCATAATCTGATTTTTTTCCTTACTCAGATGTCTCTTTTGCTCTCTTTAGGCTTTGGTTGTTTTCAATTGCTTTCCTCACTAGTTCACAGTTGAATTTCCTTACATCTTCAGTGATACTTTTTCGTACCGTCTTGCATAGCTCTATTTATTCCACTTTGGAAGTCACATCTCCTTTAGTTGTCCTCATCTCTCTTCTTTTTTGCATGAAAAAATTTATATATATAAATTGGGGGATGTAAGGTCAGGTGATGCGTAACATCACAGCCTCTCCTTGACAAATGTCAACCCCGCCTTCTCGTGGTACATCCTGTTCCCACTAAAGGGGCTCTGACGACCGCCAATAGCGGTATAACTATACCATCGGGATTAGAGGAAATGCTATCCCACACTCACCAACCCGCTTGGCCAGCGTGGTGAGTTATGGCCAAACCCCTCCAAAATGACTCCACAACTTAAATCTTGGCCCTCAGTCTCCGGCAGCTGGATTGTACGTGGCCAAGGCAGCGGTCAGTGCGACATGAAAGCAGAGGGTGCTAAGAATCCCCGGAGAACCGGACTAGGCTGCCATCTGATGCTGACCTTGGCTACGTATAATGGACGCTCCCTATCTTCTGATTCAAGGCTTCTTGAATTGGAAGAGGAACTACAAAGGATCAAGTGGAACATCGTCGGGCTAAGTGAGGTAAGGAGAAAAGGAGAAGATCTTATTGAACTGAAAAGTGGACATCTCTTCTACTATCGTGGGACTGATACTGGCAGAACTAGTGGTGTTGTATTTATAATAAACAAGAAACTGAAGGGTAAAGTTGAAGAAGTTGAAAGTTCCTCTGACAAAGCTGCACGACTCGTTATCCAACTCTCGAGAAGATACCAGGCTCAGATTATTCAAACTTATGCACCCACCACAAGTCATCCTGAAGAAGAAATTGAAGAATTTTATGAGGAAATTCGTGATCTAAATAATAAACGTAAGCAGCACTTGAAGATAATTATAGGAGATTTCAATGCAAAAATAGGGCAACGGCTACAGAATGAAACTTCAGTAGGTAAATTCGGTCACAGCAACAGAAACCAGCGTGGAAATACTCTCGTAGAGTTTGCAGAGGCAGAAGGGTTTTTCATCTTGAACTCCTTTTTCAAGAAAATGCCACACAGGAAATGGACATGGAAACATCCAAATGGAACGACAAGTGAAATTGATTTTATTATGTGTAACAAAAAATTTGTCATCAAAGACTGCAGTGTGCTGAACAAGTTCAACACAGGTAGTGACCATAGATTGGTCAGATGTAAGATGCACCTCAACACTAAACTCGAACGTGGCAAGCTCATAAGACAAACAAAATCTATTGACATAACCAACCTACAAAAACACCATAATACCTTCAAGTTGGAACTGAAGAACAGATTCTCTGCTTTAGAAGGCCTAACATCGGAAGAAGCGGATATTTCTGAAGTTAACAGAAAAGTAGCCGAAGCTCTTATGGAAACAGCAAATAAATTAGCTGGGTCTAAGAACAAGTTGCATGTGAACAAATTATCAGGAAAAACCAAAATGTTGATGCAAAAAAGAAGAGAGATGAGGACAACTAAAGAAGATCTGACTTCCAAAGTGGAATATATAGAGCTATGCAAGACAGTACAAAAAGTATCACTGAAGACGTAAGGAAATTCAACTGTGAACTAGTAAGGAAAGCAATTGAAAACAACCAGAGCGTAAAGATAGCAAAGGGACATCTCAGTAAAGGAAGAAAACAGATTATGGCACTGAGAAAAGAAGATGGTTCTGTAACAAGAAATAGAGGACGAAATTTTGACAAGAGTGAAAGATTTCTACTCCAAATTATATGAAAGGGATAATACATGTACTCCAGACATCATGAAAGGTACCAGTACCACAGTTCTTCCAGTCCTCCCAGCAGAAGTTGCACATGCAATCAAGAACATGAAGCGGAGAAAAGCTCCAGGAGAAGATGGAATTACTGTAGACATCATACAAGAAGCAAGTGGAGAAATCGAAACAGTACTCGCCCAAATTTTCACTCGATGCCTTAATGAAGGGAAGATTCCTAAGGATTGGAACAACGCTACAATGATCCTGCTACATAAAAAAGGTGACATTGAGTATCTCAGGAACTACAGACCTATCATCAGCCTCCTATCAGTGGTTTATAAAATCTTCACTAGAGTTCTTTCACACCGCTTGAAGGTGACACTGGACATGGCTCAACCGAGAGAACAAGCTGGATTCAGGAGGTGGCTACAGCATAATAGATCATATCCACGTACTGAGAGAACTAATTGAAAGAGCGAGGGAATATGAACTTCCATTGTGCATGGCTTTTATCGATTATGAAAAAGCCTTCGATTCGGTGAAAATCATCAGCAGTTACAATGGCTCTGAAATCCTGCGGTATTGAAGATGCATACATTAATATTATTAATAACATCTATGAAAATGCAAGTGCAAAGATTCGGCTGTTTGAAAATACAACACACATAAAAATTGGAAAAGGAGTGAGACAAGGTGACACCATATCTTCCGAAGCTCTTTAATGCTACATTGGAAAATGTCTTTCAATCACTGAACTGAGAAAACAAAGGGATAAAGATTAATGGAGATTATCTAACCCACCTTCGTTTTGCTGGTGACTTAGTCATTTTTGCAACTAACCCATCAGAGCTGCAGAGTATGATCCAGGAATTTGCTGACAAGAGTAAAGAAGTGGGATTAAAAATGAACTTTCAGAAGACAAAAGTGATGTTCAATGCTTTACAAGAAATGAAGATTTATCGATTGGTGGAGAAAAGCTGGAGATAACAGATACATACATTTATCTTGTACAGCAGATATCAAGTGAGGGTCACATTGATGAAGAAATTAATCGGCGTACAAAACTTGCCTGGAGAGCTTTTGGAAGAAACAGCATAATTTTCAAGAGCAATATGCCATTATGTCTTAAAAGAAAAGTGTTTGATCAATGCATCCTTCCAGTGCTTACGTATGGTGCAGAGACGTGGACCTTAACTAAAAGAGGCATACAAAGGCTGCAGATAACTCAAAGCAGCATGGAGAGGTGCATGCTTGGTGTAACCAGGAGAGATAAGAAGAGGAACTCGTGGATCCGAAAAATGACAAGAGTGGAAGACATCATGATCAGAGTTAAATCCCTGAAATGGCAATGGGCTGGACATACTGCCAGAAGGATAGACCATCGATGGACAGCCAAAATTTTAGATACGATTCCAAGGGATAGGAAAAGACCCAGAAGAAGACCACATGGAAGATGGGTGGATGAAATTCGAAAGTATGCGGGAGTGACATGGACGAGACTGGCACAAGACAGACCGTTGTGGAGGAAACTTGGTGAGACCTTCGTCCAGCAGTGGATTGATAATGGTTGACAATGATGATGATGATATATACATTAGAAAGGGAGTGAAATAAAGTGACACTATATCTATCAAACTCTTTAATGCCAGAGTGGAAAATGTCTTTCAATCACTGAACTGGGAAAACAAAGGGATAAAGATTAATGGAGATTATCTAACTCACCTTCATTTTTGCAACTACCCCTAATAGAGCTGCAGAGTATGATCCAGGAACTTGCTGACAAGAGTAAAGAAGTGGGATTACAAATGAACTTTCAGAAGACAAAAGTGATGTACAATCCTTTTACAAGAAATGATGATTTTTCAATTGATGGGGAAAAGCTGGAGATAACCAATACCTACATTTACCTTGAACAGCAGATATCAAGTGAGGGGCACATTGATGAAGAAATTAATCGGCGTATAAAACTTGTCTGGAGAGCATTTGGAAGAAACAGTATAATTTTCAAGAGCAATATGCCATTATGTCTTAAAAGAAAAATGTTTGATCAATGCATCCTTCCAGTGCTTACATATGGTGCAGAGATGTGGACCTTAACTAAAAGCGACATACAAAGACTGCAGACAACTCAAAGAAGCATGGAGAGATGCATGCTTGGTGTAACCAAGAGAGATAAGAAGAAAAACTCGTGGATCAAAAAAATGACGAGTGGAAGATATCATGATGAGAGTTAAATCCCTGAAATGGCAATGGGCTAGACATATTGCCAGAAGGACAGACCATTGATGGACAGCTGAAATTTTAGACTGGATTTCAAGGGACAGGAAAAGACCCAGAAGAAGACCACATGGGAGATGGGCGGATGGAACTCAAAGTATGTGGGAGTAACATGGAAGAGACTGGCATAAGACAGACCGTTGTGGAAGAAACTGGGGGAAACCTTCGTGCAGCAGTGGATTGATAATGGTTGACAATGATGATGATGATACACCATATGGCAATAGGCTGGGCATTTTGGCAGGACAGACTATTGATGGACAGCCGAAAGTTTTGACTGGATTCCAAGGGACAGGAAAAGACTCAAAAGAAGACCACAGGGGAGATGGGTGGATGAAATTCGAAAGCATGTGGGAGTAACATGGAGGAGACTGGCACAAGACAGACTTGTGGAAGAAACTTGGGGAGACCTTTGTCCAGCAGTGGATTGATAATGAAAGATGATGATATACCATAGTAAAAAAACTTACCTAATTTTTTGTAGAGCTGTATTAATTAACCTAACAATTGTACAGTATAGATATAAATATGTATTTTTACTTAAGTACTGTATGTAGTAATTAATACATGTGCGCACATAATTTGCCAATTTAATCCGAGGTATTAAAACACTACATGCAGTAATCACTTACAGAATTCATGAATTTTCTGTTGCTTCCAAGGAGGTTAGAATAAATGGAGTAAGGATGACCTCACAAACTTGAAGCACTTTGAGCAGACGAATTTAATGTTCAAACGTCTCACCAACATGGTAGCAGAGACTGTGATTGGCTGCGACTCGTCCCAAACATCTCACCAACATGGTGGCAGAGGCTGTGATTGGCTGTGACGTCATGATCGTGATGTTTCGGTGGCTCTACATTGATTACATGAGGGGAATGACTGGCCCTTACTCCATCTATTCTAACCTCCTCGGTTGCTTCACACTTTTTAGATTCATTTTTTGTACCGCTTTCTATTGAATGTACATGAAAGAGAAAGTCTTCATCTTCCACAAGATTCATTTCGAAAAATTGTAGTCTTGCATTGATTCCAAACTCTTCGTACAAGAAATGTGTTGCACTTTATTCTCTTCATCATCTGTTTCACTTTCCTCTTCATCATATGGATTATTCTAAGTGATAACTGAAGCTACAATATTACTGTTGGAAGGAGCTTCTCTAGAGAGCAGATTTCAGTCTACAATTTCAGACTCGTCCAATGTGCCGACACTCTCATTTACAAGAGAGGTCATTTTTTTCAACCCATTTTGATAATGGAAGTTTATCTTCATCAAATTCCTCTGTTTCAGTTGTTGAAAAGCTGGCATGTCGAAAAAAATTTCTAATGGTTTGTCATGTGACCCAAAGCTTTATCCATCATTCTAATTGCATCTAACACAGAAACAGTGTTTGACACATTTTTCTCCTAGGCTTTCAATTATCTTTAGTACCACAAGTTTCCAAAAGCGCGATTTACACCGTCTGACAAAGTTCCAGGACAGCTGCTGTTACGAGGAAAGTTTAATGCACTGAGTCCAACTGTGGTTATGGTTCTTCAAAGTAGTCCCCCTTCTTATCCATGCAACATTTTGATTGCTCCATTAGATGTGGGAAACACTTTTTGAATTCATTTACTAGAACACTGTTCATTTCTTTGGTAACTATTTTCTAGATGTCCTGAACAGTCATGAAATGTTGTTCTTTTAATGCCAATTTCACTTTGGGGAACAGGAAGTAGTCAGTAGGTAGAGAAGGGTGGATGGTTGAGCCTGGGTACTCCAGGCTTGGTGAGGAACTGTGTCAGCGACACTGCCGAGTGGGCACTCTTGTTGTCATTCAGAAAGAACCAACTTCCAGGTGCGGGCTCACACAATTAATTCTCTTCCGTAGGCGATCAAGAACTTGCAGGTAAAAGGCACTGGTGATTGGGGATCCGGACAAAGCCTTCTGGACACTTGCCCACTATGGATGATTTGTAGATAATACATAACTTCGGAGGACGTTTCCGATCAAGTGTAGGAAAACTGATCCCATAAATATTTATGGATTGTATAAAAATTGCACTTTGTTTTAGAAATGTTAAAATGTAAGGGGCTTCATCTAACATTCCTAAAACAACATTTCATATATGCTTTTTCAGCCACAGGCTGAAGAAGCGTATATGCTCAGCTTTGATCGTTTAAAAATACGTATATGATTAAAAAAAAAGAAAAACACTGTGGCGCAGTGGTCTAAGCGCTGGCTTCTGATCATTCGTCCAAGATGGGTCTGGGTTTGAATCCCTGTGAGGCATGGATGTTGTTTGTCTTACGGCACTGACTCTCTCCCTTCTCTGGAACCAGTGGCCCTAAATTAGGAATGGGCAACTGCTTATAGCCCATTGAGTTGCTCACGGTGGTCGTTAAACCTCAATAAAATAAAAAATCAAAGCAAGTGAATTGCATTGCACTTTTACTTAGCCACTAAATATCAATTCATAGGCCCTAAGACTAGGCCTTTTAAACCGTTTTTATTCTACCAATGCAATATTCACAACGTTTACACATCAAATCAAGTTAATAATATTGCGCTTTTACTTTGGCATGAAATATTTAATCACAGGGCCTAGGCCCTTTTACCAGTTCTTATTCTATCAATGTCATATTCACAATGTTTACAGAGCAAATAAAGTTAATAATATTGGGCATTTACTTAGGCACAAAATATTAATTTATAGGCTCTAGGCCTAGGCCTGTTTAATAGTATTTACTCCACCGATGTCATATTGACAACGTTTACACATCAAATAAAGTTAATAATATTGTGCTTTTACTTAGGCACAAAATATTAATTCATAGGCCCTAGGCCTTTTAAACAGTTTTTATTCTAATGTTATATTCACAACGTTTACACAGCAAATCAAGTTAATAATAATTGGGCGTTTACTTAGGCATTCAATATTAATTACTAGGCCTTAGGACTAGGGCCAACAAATTAATAATTAGTGCCTAATTAGAAGTACAATATGAGTAACTTCATTCATGCACAAACATTATGAATATAACATTGTTAGAATAAAAACTGTTAAAAAGGCCTAGGGCTATGACTTAATATTTACTGCCCAAGTAAAAGCATAATGCTCGAGTTGATACGTAAACGTTAGGAATATGAAGTCGACGGATTAAAAAATGTCAAAAAAGGCCTAGGCCTTGGGCCTATGAATGAATATTTGGTGCCTAAGTAAACACCCAATATTATTAACATGATCTGTTGTGTAAGTAAATGTTGTGAATATAACATTGGTAGAATAACTGTTTAAAAGGCTGAGGGCCTAAGAATTAATATTTAGTGCCTAAGTAAAAGCGCAATGCTATTGACTTGACTTGATTTGATACGTAAACGGTATGAATATAAACGGCGGATTAAAGCTGTTGAAAGGCCAAGGTATAGGGCCTATGAATTAAGTAAAAGAAAAATATTACAAACTTGACATGATATGTAAATATTTTGTGCCTAAGTACAAGTGCAGCATTATTAAAAAACCCCACCTTGTCCTTTTCTGAACACAGCACGAGTCATGCTGTAATTTCATTGTTTCGTCGAACGCTATAGTTTTAAGAAATGTACTATAAGTCACGGCAATTTATTTCTTCAAAGTAAAGTAAAATTCTTGCTTGGCGTACACAATGATTTCTCAAAATTTGTTTGGAGTTTCCAATTCAATTCTCTATATAAGTCAAGAAATGGTGATCTTCATACCCAGAGTCGCAGAATATAGACGTACACACGTACGCCGTATGCAGATAGTTTCCAAATTATTAGCAGGTTTTGCAGATAATCTTGGCTTGTAGATTAAAAAAATAAATGTTATTTACAACAATTAAAACACTTAAGACTTTAATCAGATTAATATATTTAATTCTGTCTTAACGTGAGAATGTTCAACTATTTTTCACATCCTCCGATAGTGAGTTCTTTTGTTTTTACAGACGTTTCTGGCCTCTTGATTTTATCAAGGCCTGTTCTCAATATATAGGAACTGTAACAACAGTTCCGTTTACACAAAAATAATTTAAATTTTGTTGCCAGGTTTCTCTTGCAGTTGCCATAAGTTGTTGAAAATGCTATTTATAATTTTTGAAGATTCATTAACGAAACTGCTTTTCTAGATATAAAAACTTTCTTTAATTAGTATCTTGTTTTTATGAGGTTCATAGTTCAATATTTTAAACTTTTGGCCTTTTACACACATACACACAAACTTTTGGCCTTTTACACACATTTCTATGCATTCAGTCGTAATGCACTTTTGTCCTCTCTGGAATCTGCAATGTTCTAATAATTATTTGTTATATTAATTTTTCTTTAAATTATCTTATTCTATTGTTATCGTGATTTGCTGGTTTGCAGCAAGTTTTCTGTTTTAATAGTTGTGTACGCAGATACGTTTTATTTTTATACAGCTCTGTTCATATTGTCTCCCCCCCCCCCTTGAACTTTTGTGCCCAGTTACTCAGACAGACAAGAGATTCTTCCTATCGTTAGGCACCTTAGAAAACTGCCACACATAATTAGGAAACTTGGAAAACTGCCCCACTGGAAAACAGCCACACATTCAAAGTGTTCCTCGGAGGAACAGCGATTTGTGCCTGGCCCCTTAATGAAAAACGTGTGGCAGTTTTCCTATGTGGTGGTTTTCCAGCAACCCCACCACACTAGGTAAATAATGAAAGTATATCCCAACATTCAAACAGTATGTCAAATCAACTTATTAGCATGCCGATCATAACATCAAAACACCCATCTCGGTCTTTTTTTCCTCGGAACTTTTTTACTGATCACCAAGAAGATCCAAAGTGCCATGAAAATTCAATTGTCCACTCTTATAAATCTTTAGTTTAAGCCCTTTTTCACATTAGTGTTGCCAGGGGTGGATGAGGATGGTAGATAGGAATTCACTGAGGGGGTCATTACTAATTGCTCTGTTGTTGGTTCTACTAAGTATGAGGTTTCAACACGTGGAGTGCTCTTAAACCTGCCCCAAGGCAGTGAGGGAGTGTGACCTTCCTCCGAGGGCGGGATGTTGCTTACGACTAATTTGGGGAAGAGGTGTTCCAGGCAAGGCCACTGGCTTGAAGGAAGGGGGTTAAGGAAGGAGGAGTCTTGCGTCCGCGAGTTAAGACATTAAAATTTGAATAAGGTAAATAAATAAATAAAACATTTTTTTTAAAGGAATTAACTTACAGTACTATTTTCACAAGCAGAAATGCAAAATTTTGTATAGGAATTAAGACAACTCATTCAAAGCAAAGGAAAAAAAAAAAAGTTTAAGGCAACATTGGTTTACCAGTGGCGTAACTTGTCAGACCCAGGTGTAGGTGCGTATGTTTCTGAGAAAGAGAGACCAGGGGTGGTGGGAGGTTAGCGCCGACTTCCTTTGGAGCTGGTAGTAAAAGCACTAAAAATTCTTTTTCAGTGTTTCGCAAGTAAAGTTAGTATTAGACTTGCCGTAGAAATTCAAAACATGCTGTGGGCACACTGCATACAACTTTAAATTTCGGCGGGTGTACATCATATCCCAAACGTGCGTTTTGTCATACGTGCGTTTTGTCAACGTGCGTTTTGCCAAAATTAAAATTTTGGCACGTGTACATCATTTCCCGAAATCAAAGCAGATCATGATGCTTAAATTTCAAAAATATAATAGCTAAAGTTAGTGTGCTCAAGTTCAGTGGGCAAGTGTCCGGTGGACATCTTGCCGGTGGGTTTTTGTCCAACACCCGGTGATTGTTGCACCCTCTGGAAGCCATTTCCTATGAAAGATTCCGCTGCTGTCGAAAAACGTGATCAGCATTGCCTTGATTTTCAACTTCTGCAGGCAAACCTTCTTGGGTCTCGGTGAACTTTGTGACCTCCACTCCATGCTTTGCCTCTTGATCGTGTTCAAAGCACGTCTCATCATCTGTCGCAATAAGGTCCAGCATCCAAGGGTACGATTCCATGTCAGCAATGAATGCCTTGCAGCTTTCAACTCTTTGCACTTTCTGTTCTGCCATCAAACTGTGCTGCACAAACCTTGCACAAATCTCCCTTTTCCCAAGATCTTCCTTTAGAATCAGCCAGATTGTTTCACGGTTGATATGGAGGTCGTCTACTATCATCCGTATGTCATTAGACAGTCTGACTGCATCAGAGAGTAAACTTTCTCCACCATTTTGTCAGAACAGCTGGTTGACCATCTTCGAATCCTTGGGTCATCCCCAACGTCTTCTCTTCCCTCGTGAAAGTGAGCATATTATTCAGAAACGCGATCACAAGATGGGGCATTGTCCCTGTAAACAGTTTTCATCATTTTGAAGGTCTCCATTGCTGACTTCCCAGGCTTGCAGCAAAACTTGATGTTTGCTCTCTGTTCAGATCCATGACAGTGGTCTTTGGGGTATCATCTATTATGTCTTCAGAATCGGACAGGTCTGCACTTTTTTAGGTCTTCAAGTGTCCTGCAAGAGAAAGAAAACACAGTTACAATTTGATCCATAGAAGATATTTTTGCTACTACCATTAACAGAGTAATACCCACTATCCTGGAATGTCAGACAGTGTAAATGATCAAATGATACCCTGGTTATACATGAAATTCTTCTGCAGATTCGTGGAATTCTGCTTTTTTTATAGTCATTTTGGGTTATCCTAGAGATCGATGAAAAATAAAAATGTAGACTTTTTTGGGGATTAATGGGGGGGGGGGTCGGTCCACTATTTGGGAACAGGATTTCGTCTTCCAAAACTTTTGAAGTCGAAAGTTAATTTTTTTTTCACAATGTTGCCTCTACCCAGTATTGTTAAATATCATTTTATTACATAAATTTTTGAATTTCAGCATGAAACTCCATGCAACGATTTCGAAAAATGGAAGTTAAGACTGCGCAAAGATTTTTTTCCTGTATTCTTCAGGCACGAGATTCTTCCGTGGATTTGAAGAATTCCTCCATTTCCGTTATCCTTTGGGGCATTCTCAAGATCAGTGCACAACTGAAGAGAACTTTTGGGGGGATTGGTGGTGGCTGGTTTCGTCTGAGGACGGAATTCTACCTTTTGAAACTTTCAAAAACAGAAGTTGGACGGAGTCAAGATTTCTCCTGTAATTGTAATTTTTTTTTTCTCTGGCGATGTACTTTCTGCTAAGTATTGTTGTTAAGTGTTCTTTTATTCCATAAATATTTGCATATCAGCTTAAAAACTGGGAAAAAAGTTTCCAGAAACAGAAGTTGAACGAAGCTAAGATTTATTTCGTAATCGTAATTTTTTGCCCCCACGATGTTCTCAATGTTCTGTGTTATTAAATATTACTCTCCATGATAAATGTCTGCCTTTAAGTTTGACAAGGGAAGGAAAATTTGTAAGAATTGATGCATTGTGTTCAAAGTATTGTTATTCTCAGTTATTTAAAATTGTGAAAGCTTTGATATCGTGCATTCATGGTCTTCAGGCTGAAAGTTCATTGGGCATGATGGATAAAATTGTCATCTGAAGGAATAAAAGGAAAAGGAAAGTGACAGTGAAGAAATGGGAAGGGAATGATATCAACTGAAAACAAAATTATGTAATGAATGCTGTGCAGCTGCAGAGTCAACAAAATACAAAAATGGCCCAGGAGCTTGTTGAGAAGAAAGTAATACAAGAGGAAACTTTGTTCTAGCAAGTACAACAACAAAACAAAGCAAAAAAAAAAAAAAAAAAATGCTGCGTTCAAAGCAATGTCTTTTAAAACCATATACTTTTTTTTTTTAAATTCAGTAACTGTATTGTTAATACAGAGTAATGTCCTCCAGTTTATTATTTATAAATAAATTACAGTGAACAATTCATATTAACAGTTCATATTCCGACTTAAAAAATCTATTGGAAAATGCTACTATTCATTTTTACGTGCATTATTTAAAAAACTTGGAAATATTCTAGTTGGATAATGCTTACTTAGGCATTCCGTTTCTAGCGATTATTCACTTCATGCACGTTTCAGGGCTTCGTTGATCCTATTGTCCGTTGTATGTGCATCTACCTTTCACATCCAACACTCTGCTTACTTTGGGTAGATTCAGTAGATTTTCACTTTAGGATTCAACAACTTCAATTCTTTACCGTTATTAATGCTCTAAATTTTTCACCCAGTCTTTGGGCATCCTCAGGAGCGTGACTACTTTCCCACCGATGTTCATGGTTTATTTCTCGAACATCGGTGGGAAAGAAATTTAGAGCATTAATAACGGTAAAAAATTGAAGTTATTGAATCCTAAAGTGAAAATCTACTGAATCTACCCAAAGTAAGCAGAATGTTGGATGTGAAAGGTAGATGCACATACAACGGACGATAGGACAATAGCATCAACGAAGACCTGAAACGTGCGTGAAAAGTGAATAATCGCTAGAAACGGAATGCCTAAGTAAGCATTATCCAACTAGAATATTTACAGTGAACAATTTCATCTGGTGCTGCATTACATTCACATTTCTTGTCACACGTTCTGATGTTTCATTCGGTTAAAAAGTTCAGCTTGTTTCTTGATCGTCAGCCATATGTATACCTGGTCCATCGGCTGCAGAACTGATGTTGAATTTGGAGGAAGGAACAGTCATTTTGTTAGTCAGGTTGTGAACTGTCAGATGAGCTGGGCAGTTGTCAATCAGCAACAAGATTTGCCTCTTTTTTCATCTCAGTTCAATCCTACTTCCTCAATGCCTTCTCAAAATTTTCTGAAGTCATCATGGCCTTTGTGTTAACAAAGTACTCAACAGGGAGTTATTTGACATTTTTGAAACACCTGGGTGATTGTGACTGACTTACAATGAGAAATTTTCTTTTATCCGTCCCGTTCATATTTGTAGTTACGACAGTCAGTCTTTCCTTAGAGCATTTTCCTCCTACACATTTTTCTCCTCTAAATCTTAGCATCTTGTCTGGTGTTAATCGGCAAAAAATCCCTGCTTCATGTGCATTATAAATGTCTTCCTCTTTGTAAGTCCTACTTACTTTGGGCCAAACTTTATTAAGCCAGTCAGTTGTAATCTGTTCATTTACATTGCCTGCTTCATCAGTCACTTTCCCCAAACAAATGCTGTGCCTTGTTTTAGACCTGTCCAGCCAACCATTAGTACACATGAAATCGGTGACAATGTCTGCTGTGTTCTTTGTGATCACACTCAAAGGACACAGCAGACATTGGGTCTGAAGATGGTAATGCACACATTACCGAAATGCCTGGGAAGAGAGTATTGGAAGGACATAATTCCTTATGCTTAAGTCACCGTGATTTGGCATTTCGGGAGGTTTTTGTGTTATTCAGTATCATTTTCCACTTTGTTTTTAAGGCAGTGTTGTAATATTTCAGCTGTGTTTTTATGTCTTACATGACATGAGTTCAACCATTTTCGTACTCGAGAATTTTAGTGTTTTTAAGTTGGTACTTTTGTGGGTTATTTCATATTCTTTTTTGTAAAGTTTGGTGACATACTAGGTTGAGAATAGAATTTCGGTGTGGTGTATACCTTGAAGGAATTCCGTCATATCAAAGACTTGGTTGGAACAACGTTTTCGCTCAACAAATGACACTACGGTGAAAGGTATGTTCTCCCAATTCGTTTTTGATGTACAGTAAAACCTCTGAATAGTGGACACCTCCAGACCGGATAATCTGTTCGCTATTGGGAGGTACACGCCTATCTGCCCAAACCATTGCACAATACGAACTTCGATACTATTTTTTTCTTTTTATCTTTTGCTGTCAAAAATAAAGTTACATGTAGAAATACAATACTCAATATGTACTTATTTTTAACATGAGGAAAAAGGCATTTCACGTTCATGTGTACAATATGCGTAATTCCGTGCACGTTTCTGATTAATAAATGTCTTAAAATTTTGAAAAGGCACTTACAGCTAATTCATCACTTAGCATTCTTGCCTGTGAAAAAAATCTGACAAAAGCGTTTGTTTCTTTCTTTTGCCGTTTACAGCCTCTTTTTCAATATGAATTTTCAAATTCATCAGAAGTGCCAGCCCCTCAGAAATCACCTTTGCTAATAAAAATTTTCTGAAGTTCTTCACTATATTTTGCCACGTCTGTAAAGCTCTTAATGTCGCACACCTCTTGTGCAACTTCGTCCATTACCTCTTCATCAGCTCCTTCCGCTGTCTCTTCGACTATGTCATTCTTGATGGGTGTATGTGAAGATATGAAGTCTTGCAAATCATCAATTGTCTGTTCAAAGCATAGTTCATCAATTGCAATAAAATCTGTGGCATTTCCCTCACAGTTCAAACAAGTCATGAGATCAGAAATCGAGCACAGATCCTCTTCTGTATTTAAAGTGCCTACTTCACCTTCATTGCCTGCCGAAACAAACCCTGCCTTTCGGAAACAATGGCTAACACGTTTTTGATTGCAGAGGTTACCCAAGTGATGGCATGGAGAACATTAACTGATTTTGGCAGTTCTTCAGTTTTCCCTCGTGAATCCAGTGGTGTAATGTGATAACACAAAAAACACTTCCTGTAGCATGCTTTGAAGCTACGTATTACACCCTGGTACACCCCTCTTAATGTCTGGCATACAGAAGTTGTGGCTGGCATACAGAAGTTGTGGCTGGCATACAGAAGTTGTGTTTGGAGGAAAAAACACAATTTTCACATTTGTCAATTTCAAATCAGCTGGATGGGAAGTTGTGTTGTCGAGAAACAACAGCACACTTCTTCACTCTTTTTTCATTCTGGCATTAAAAGCTTTAAAAGCTGTCAACCATTCTGTCATTAAAGTGCGTGTCATCCAAGCCTTATTATTTGCGCGCCACAGGACACTAAGCTTACTTACATCAATGTTCTTAAAGCATCTGGGTTTTAATGCTGTGCCTATCACAAGGAGGGTTTCAAATTCCCCTAACATGTTAGAGCATAACAACAGTGTTAGTCGCTCTTTCTATACCTTGCCTCGAATGCATTCCTCTTTCCTCAAGTATAATATCTTGTTCGGCATTATACGAAAAAAACCCCCAGTTTTGTCTGCATTAAAAATGTTTGTCTTCATAGCCCTCACATATCGTTTGGAGCCTTTCATACCAATCGGCCACTTCTTTTGCATCGACGGATTCGGCTTCTCCACAAATGGCTTTGAAAGAAATGTTATGGCATGACCAGAATTTCTCCAGCCACCCATTTGAAGCTCTGAAGTTTTCTATGCCAAGTTCTTTGCTGATTTCAAATGATTTCTCTTGCAGCTGAGGTCCACTAACAGGAATGTTTTTCACCCAAACAGCTGCAAACCAGTCGAACACAATGGAATCAATCGCCCCACTCTTCAACAGTAATGAAAATGCAAAGAATGTCTCATCTTGACATTCTTTGCATTTTCATTACTGTTCGTCATCCACAGTTTCTATATCTCTTCCTTATTTCTTAAAATGTCGCTCTGACTTATCTATTACCAACTCCGAAATTTTCGGCGAGAATTCGCCCACTTGATTTCTTTTTTTCTGACGCATTTATAATTTTGATTTTTTCTTTCAACGTCAGTCGTTTCTGTTTTTATGCCATAACAAGAACCAAACAAATCCCACAGTTCCTCAACTAAAGCAAGAGGAAAAGCTGTAGTGAGTGACCTTTGCTCGAGGTTGTGACAGCACACAGTCAAAGATAAGAGGTAGTGAGTTGCCCACATTTGGAAAGGGGTACCGGGCAAATTGGCTAGTACAATACCGTGCGAGAGGTAGACTCGTCTGAATAGGGGGAAATAACGACCTTCACTCCACAACAGGGGTCAATAAGAGAGACTCATTTCATTACGGTTGAGGCCAACAATAGCATTCTTTTTCGCGAGAGAGGTGGCAAACAATAGCTAGGAATGTTTTCAGTGCAGTGGGCTTGACATTGCCATAAAATTTTGCGTACATTTTTCTTCCGCCACCCTTTAGAAAATGCATTTTCAGCTTTTTCAACCGAAATCACTGTCTGCTATACAAAGTGTCTGTTATTCCGAGAAAAGACACAGAACCACCTTTACTTTGCGACTGGGGATTACAAAACTGTCTGTTAAATGTAGGTATCCGCTATTCGGGAGTGCCCGTTAAGGAGGTTTTATTGTATTATATTTTATTTTTTCCCAATTCATTTAAATTAGTTTCAATTTTATTTTTTTCTTAATTTGTTTCAATTCGTTTCCATCTGTATGTTCTCCTAATTTGTTTTTTGATGTATATTTCATTTTTGTATGAACTACAATATTTTTAAGGATTCTAGAGTAAAGTTTTTATGTATTGAGATTTTAAAGTTGTCGATGAGTTTCCTCCTTATGCCATACACAGAGACTGGGAGACAACATGCTGAAAGTTTTATCACAAACAGAGAGAACTTCCTTGTGAAGGACTAGTGTTTTTCATCAAAAAATTCTGCATTTTTGTGGAGTGTTGTGTTGTCAGAGTTCACATAACTTTACACTTTATTTGGTATTTACAACCTGTGGTTCTTGGGTATTTACCTAGTTTTACATTTTTAATAAAATTGTCAAAAACTTGAAGTGCTATTCTGAACGATTATAATATTTTCCTATGACTGCAATGTGTAAGAAAGTAAAACCCACACGTTATTTGAGTGGAACTCGAAGGGACGTAACATAGTCTCACCCTTCCAGATAAAAAAAGCTTGCTATGGTCCTGAGTAGCAACCATATTCAATCTCATGAAAGTTGGGTTGCAGGGTGATTGTTCTAACCACTGGGCCATTTGCTACTTCACTAATGCTGTTTTTGTAAGACCATTTGACACATCCTGTTTGTGTTCACATAGTCATGTGTTAATTCTTCAGTATGTGCTTCAGTATACACAAACAAGATGTGTCAAATAGTCTTCCAAAAACAGCATTATTATCAGCACTTACCCTTGAAGACGCTTCTGCAATCTGCAGTCCCCCTTTGGAAAGAAGAAGAAAAAAACCAAAACAACCTTGCTTGGCCTTTATAAACAAAGGAGCTCTACATTTTCAAGAAAGTACTGAAATATTGCTAACCAAGAACTACAGTTCAGATATCCCTCACCAAATCCCATTTATTTGGATCTTTCTACTAAAATTTGGGTACAATTCCTGCATCTCTAATTCAAGTTGTAGTTCTGGCAACCAGTTTTCTGGTTCAGTTATGTTGCAGGTGATCAAGAACATAGCACTGTCAAGAGTTTCCGCTTATAAGAATTTTATTATTATACGTACCTCTGTATGTGTTTTAACTTAATTTTCAGATAATAATTCATGACATGGCTATTCCTAGACTTAATGAACTACAAATATCCCAAAATAATGGGTTTTTACTAAGGAATAAAAGGATATTTTTATATTAAATTTTCAGGTAGTTCCCTCTAACCTTAGAACCACAGCTATAGTAGGTGGTGTGCAATTCATGAGGTAAATTCCAACCTTTTAAAATCATTTAATATTGTACCTCTTCTCTCTCTAGATATTGCTGTACCTCTTCTCGCTGTTGTATTTCTTCTCTCTGTACATCTGCTGTTTTTAATTTTGCTTTAAGCTTTCTATGACCAGAGTTATAGGACCAATCAACCTTGAGATAATTAAAATCCTGTCTACTTAGTGCATTTGAATGGAATGGATAAGTGGCAACATGAAGTGGCAATGCTTTTCTTATGTACAGGGGTTTATTAAAATAATGGAAACACCAACTGTGACTGGAGTAGATGCAGTGCACCATGTGCAAATCACAGGGATGTCCCCTGCAGTGTGAGGTATATAAAGAGGTGCACTTTGGCAATCATATAGCAGTGTCACACTCACAAGTGAAACAGCTGCTGCCAAGTAATTGCTGACAATTTTAGATCTTAGTGGTCTCAAAAAAGGCATGATCATTGGTGCATATCTACCAGAAACTTCAGTAACTAGAATGGCAGAAATTGTAGATGTAACATGAACTGTATCGAAGATTATGACTACCCATCAAAAAGGGATAGGCCAGTGTTGGCAAAGATTCTACAATGGAAGCACAGGGCCATGGCACTGAAATAACAGCAGAGTTGAATACCAGTTGGAATGATCCCATTTCCACCATACCAGTTTATCAAGGAAAACTCCTTCATGCTGATATTGATGATCCGTACTGCAATCTGTAAACTACTGATTACCAACATTAATGCTACAAAATGTATAATGTTGTGCAAAATGCATAAAAACGATGATACATAAGACTGGCAATGTGTCATCTTGTCTGATGAATCGTGCTTCACATTGTTTCCCACCACTGGTGTATGGTGAAAACCTAAAGAAGCATACCACCTTGACTGTTTAGTTCTGACTGTGAAGTATGGAGGTGGCTCCCTAATACTGCAGGATGCCATGTCATGGCATTTCTTAGGGCCATTGGTTATTTAACAGGGATTTGTCAGAGCTGCAACATACGAATCCGTTCCTGGGGACCACCTGCGCCCAATGTTGCATGCATTGTTCCTAAATGACAGTCCCTGGTTTCAAGTATATGATGCACTCATGCATTGTGTGAAACATGTCAAGTTGTGGTTTGCAGAGGATGAGGTACAGCAACTTTTGTGACCACCTCAATCTCCAGATCTCAATTTATTGAACATTTGTGGGAATGTCTGGAGCAAAAGGTTAAATCTACCTCCAACCTTACTGGCACAGTTGGGACATATTTTACTGGAAGAATGGTCCCAAATTCTGTCATTGTATGTGCATGACTTATATAAGTCTATTCCAAGTTGACTTGCTTCTATTTTGAAAGCCTGAGGCTGGGCCAACAGCTTGTTAACAGAAAATTCCTCACAAACAGTGTTTTCATTACTTCGATAAACCCCATATGCTTTATTATATTAGTGGTTTTAAGATGTGCGAGATCCTTGGCAAGCCTGGAAATATTTAATGAAAGTTCATGTACAAATATAAATGAAAGTTCAGGATTAAGATACAATGGTTTTATTAAACACTAGAGTAAAATAATAAGAAACTGAGTTATGAAAAGTGCAGTAAAACATGAAAAAGTTGGAGGCTAAAATTTTTCAAGCTTTTACAGAAGTGTGAACTCATCAGTTAAATCAAACGCCTGAAGTTATTTTCAAAAATTAAATCTGAATCAGACAAGTTATTCTGATTATAAATAAGTTTTTATACGTATATCATTATTTTTTGACAACTTGCTTTTGTATTTACTGCTGAAACTGTTTAAGTAAAACATTTGCAAAGCAATAAAAAAAAAATGTAGAAACATTTCTGTTGAAGAATTGGAAATTGTTTAAAGTTGGATGCACTTGGTTTACATTTTATTTAGGACAATTGTTGGTTTTTTTTTCTATTTCAGATGATATAAATAATATTTTTTATATATTGATATATAATATTTTTTTATCATCATTGTCAACCATTATCAATCCACTGCTGGATGAAGGTCTCCCCAAGTTTCTTCCACAATGGTCTGTCTTGTGCCAGTCTCCTCCATGTTACTCCTGCATACTTTCGAATTTCATCCACCCATCTCCCATGTGGTCTTCTTCTGGGTCTTTTCCTGTCCCTTGGAATCCAATCTGAAATTTCAGCTGTCCATCGATGGGTCTGTCCTTCTGGCAGTATGTCCAGCCCATTGCCATTTCAGGGATTTAACTCTGATCATGATGTCTTCCACTCTTGTCATTTTTCGGATCCACGAGTTCCTCTTCTTATCTCTCCTGGTTACACCAAGCATGCACCGCTCCATGCCTCTTTGAGTTGTCTGCAGTCTCAGTATGTCTCTTTTAGTTAAGGTCCACGTCTCTGCACCATACGTAATCACTGTAAGGATGCATTGATCAAACACTTTTCTTTTAAGACATAATGGCATATTGCTCTTGAAAATTATGCTGTTTCTTCCAAAAGCTCTCCAGGCTAGTTTTGTACGTCGATTTATTTCTTCATCAATGCGACCCTCACTTGATATCTGCTGTCCAAGATAAACGTACGTGTCTGTTATCTCCAGCTTTTCTTCATCAATCGATAAATCTTCATTTCTTGTAAAAGCATTGAACATCACTTTTGTCTTCTGAAAGTTCATTTTTAATCCCACTTCTTTACTCTTGTCAGCTAGTTCCTGGATCATACTTTGCAGCTCTGGTGGGGTAGTTGCAAAAATGACTATGTCATCAGCAAAACGAAGGTGGGTTAGATAATCTCCATTAATCTTTATCCCTTTCTTTTCCCAGTTCAGTGATTGAAAGACATTTTCCAATATGGCATTAAAGAGCTTCGTAGATATGGTGTCACCTTGTCTCGCTCCCTTTCCAATTTTTGTGTGTTGTATTTTCAAACAGCCGAATCTTTGCACTTGCATTTTCATAGATGATATTAATAATATTAATACCGCAGGATTTCATATTTTCAATACCGCAGGATTTCAGAGCCATTATAACTGCTGATGGTTTCACTGAATCAAAGGCTTTTTCATAATCAATAAAAGCCGTGAAAAAAGGAAGTTCATATTCCCTCGCTCTTTCAATTAGTTCTCTCAGTACGTGGATATGATCTATTGTGCTGTAGCCACTCCTGAATCCAGCTTGTTCTCCCAGTGTTACCTTCAAGCGGTGTGAAAGAACTTTAGTGAAGATTTTATAAACCACTGATAGGAGGCTGATAGGTCTGTAGTTCCTGAGATCCTCAATGTCCCCTTTTTTATGTAGCAGGATCATTGTAGCGTTTTTCCAATCCTCAGGAATCTTCCCTTCATTAAGGCATCTTATATATATATATTGATATATATTTTTATTATATATTATATTTTTTTTTATATATATATATATATTTTAGCAATCAGCGTGTGGCACTGAATTATTTTTAGTTCACTGTTCTCCATGTTACATCTCAGAAAAATTGAAAATAACATCACCCTGGAGCTGGAACAAGATTTTTCCTCCCACACATTCTGTGGGTGTGATGTGCCCCACCATTAACTCAAACACCCAGCTCTGAGTGTACAAGTACATGTTGTAATAGTTAATGAATACTCCACATTTTTTCAATAAAAAAGCAAACAAAACTGTTATACTTATATGGTGGATGAAGGATGTATATGTGTGCCAGTGGCATATATTCAAGGCTAGTAGGTTAACTGCGAAGCCCAGAGAATGCACAAATAAAAGCCAATTATCAATGGTATTAAGATATGTCGATGCGAAAAACACTAGCAGATTCGCTTCTTTTGATTATGAGAATAAGTCTGGCGAGCAGTCCGTCATAACGCAAGCAGGTCTTTGAGAGTCTTCACTGTTCTGATGTGAAGAACTTCGATACGATCGCCTGCTAGTGTTTCCATGACAACATGAATGAGTGTATGGAGGTGAATGGACCATTGTTTTGTGCAACGGTTTGCTCAGAAAAGAGAAGACTTCGGACTACCCTCCACGCTTTCGCCTTTAACAGCGCGTGCTTCGTGAGAGTTGTTTCAGTGTGTGTGAAGTGTCAATGAATTAAAATAAGTGATATTATATTTTAAATTCATGGCTTTGTTGGATGTGAACTGTTTTGATAAATTTTGTGAAAGCTTCCCTGAACATCTATCAGAGCTTAAAGAACTCTGCTTCAAATTTTGATACAGCTTGATTAAAAAATGAACTGAAGGTGTTTTATTCCCTTGATGAATACAAAACAAATCAGTAATAGACATGTTACATAAAGTTGAATAATTGGACATAGTGTTTATTGAGGTGTACAAATTAGCAGATCTAATATTAAACTTTACATCAACAACTGCAACTGCCAAAAGAAGTTTTTCTGTATTAAAAAGAATCAAAATATATCTTAGATCCACACAAGGACATGTACATTCGAGCAACTTGGCTGGTTTGTTAATAGAGAAAAACATTATTTTTAAATATGAAAAAAGTACTCGGAAGAAACATTTTTGTGAAAACGTAATGCTCAAGTTCACACAAAAGGAAAGAAGAATGGAGTTCATGTACAAATAAGTGTTCAAATCGTAATCCTCATAATTATTTGGTATCATGTTAGCAATAGCATGTACCTAAAATTTAGAAAAAAATGTTGCTTCTGTTAACAAGTAAAAAATAAACTTCACATAAAAAAAAACAGTACTGTGGGGAGGGGGGGGGGATAGCCCACCTCCCCATAGTATAGTACAGGTGAGATAGCCCCGAGGTCTTGGACCCAAGATACACCACTGATGTGTGCACCAATAGTTGCCAGTGAAACTGCATATTTAACTTTGGTAAAAAATTGATACGTTTCTGGTGTGAATAATGAAGTTCTTGTAATAAAGTGTAATAAACATGCGATTTCATATTGTATCTCAGTGACATGTAACTCTAAATAATGCTTTTCATTGCTGCTTTATTTTTAGGGTTGAGCAATAGTCTGATGACATCAAAGAAAGACTGGTGGGTCACAGAGTATGCTGAAGACATTCACAATTACCTGCTTGAGAAACAGAAATGTCGTCCGGCATATCGTAGCATATCTCCCCAGCTGTCTTATCGCTCATTGCTGGTTGACTGGATACGTTTTGTCTGCGAGAAGATGGAATTCGCCAAGACTGTTCAACATTTGTCGATGTATATGTTAGATATATTTATGGATAATCATGACATCGTAATTGACCACTTACAGCTTGTTGCAGTTTGTTGCATAATTATTGCAGGTACTGTTGAAACTTTTATGAATGCATTTCTATTTATAATAGAATTTGTTCTATTTTCATATAAAGGTTTTTCATGCAGAGTTATTGTAATCACTGAAGGTAATTTGTTTCATGTGTAAGAGGGTTACAAAGTTGGGAAGCATGTGGTGATAGTACAATGGTATGTTAAAAACGTGGCTTAATTTGGCATGTCTAGAGATGCCAGCCATTATGGAATCTCCGTAATTATGATGGATTTCCCCCCTGGGATTATGGAGTTATGGATGACTAACGAAAAATTATTGATATTTAGATTTTTGCTGTTAAGAATGTTTTACTGATTTTGTAATTAATCAATGTAAAAGCCTCTGCACAAAGTTCATGATGCAGCTTTTTGATTCTTTTTTTTTTTTCCAAAGAGGACGAATGTGTATTGCTTCTTTAAAAGTTAAGTGGAAAGAAAGCACAGCACCAGGCTGGGATTATGTCAACCTGGCGCTGTGCTCCTTTCGCTGTGGCTCGAGATTACGTCGGCCCAAAGCCTCTGAACAAAGTTCGTGATGCAGCTCTTTCTTTTCTTTTTTGGTTCCAATGGGGAGGAATGTGTTTTGCTTGTTTGAAAGCTATGTGGAAAGTAGGCATGGCTCCAGGCCAGGATTACGTCTGTCTATTATTATTTGGGGCCTTCTCGAGATCAATGCACAAGCTTAGCAGAAATCTTGTGGGGATTGGTGGGGGATGGAATTCCTTCTTCCGGAAATGGAAGTTAGACAGAGTAAAGATTTCTCCCGTAATTGTAATTTTTTCTCACCATGCTCTTTTTGCCCAGTAATGTTCTTGAATATCCTTTTATTTCATAAATACTTGCATTTCAGCTTAAAAATAGAGGAAAAGGTTTTCAAAAATGGAAGATGGTCGAAGCAAAGATTTCTCCCATAAACATAATTTTTTCTTCCTGCAATGTTCTCACTATCCTGTGTTGTTGTTAAATGCTACATGTAACTATGTTTTGAAGAAATTTCCGCTGAAAAGGGAATTTCTGCTGCACACAGAAGTAGCTGTTGTAGGAATTAGGTAGAAAGCTTCCTTTTCTTCAGTGATATACTTGGCAAATGTTTTCCCAGCTGCTGCTGTGTTAATGACCATGATCTGTACAAGTTGGAATTGTAGTTTCCTTATATCAAGTTGATTGATTGGAAGAAGATATTTCGAATAGTCCTACAATTGATACTGCATGGTCAAACATTTTGAAAATGACTGGTGTGATTGGTGCTAAAAAGTATGAATTTTTGTCATGCCTGATATATGCTATTCTTGTTGTGCCATGCAGTGATGCAACTGCAGAAAGAATGTTTAGCATTGTCCGTAAGAGTCAAACATCGTTTAGGCCAAACCTAGACACCAAAATTTTTGGGGCATTGTTACCTTAAAAGTGAAGATGGCATCATTTTACTTCACTTTTAAAGCTAACAATGCCCCAAAAATTATATTAAATTTTATAAGAGAAGCATTGCCACTTGATGTTGCAACTATTGAATTTCAATTCCTATCATCCAGTTTCTATTAAGAAGAATGTGGCTAGTCAGTTTTTAGAAAAAAATTAATAAAATAGTATCTAGAGCAGATAAGAAAAGAAGCCCATAAAGAAGAACTTAGTCATACTTGCAGAAAATAACTATCCTAAAGGAGAAATTGAAAAGCTTCTGAATTTTAATGGTACGAAGAACCTGCAAAAGCAACAAGTAAAATTCACTAAAAAATTTTCTTATCACAAAATTTTATTCGAGTCCTTAAAGAGAATTAGTAAGAAGTATAATATTAGGTTAGCTCCAAGTTTAGAGAAAACGGTTAAGAAATTTTTCCCTAAAATAGTTCACAGAGAAGACAACATTTTAAAAATGTAAGGTGTGGTCTATGAAGTGATATGTAGTTGTGGACTATCTTACATAAGTGAGACAGGTCGCAGACTAGAAACTCATATAGCAGAGCATAAAGCTGCTATAAAAAATTGCTCCAACAAGACTGGTTTAGATAGGCATGTTAGAGAAACTGGTCACAGAATGGATTGGAATTCCCTTAAAGTCATCAGTTTCCAAAGCAATTTTCAAAAAAGAAAGCTAAAAGAAGGAATAGAGATTGAGAAAAATCAAAATTCCATCATCAATGACTGCAGAGGAGTTTCCCTGCCTAACATCTGGCAGGATGTGTTGAAAAATAGCCTAAACTGTCAAGGTTAACCATAACCGTGATATTGACAGGAATAAGTGACAACAAATAGACAGCCTGAATAAGAGGAGTTTTCTTGAAAAATTTGCAATTAAAATAAAAAAAATCCTAGTAAGAATTCTCATAATAGAAGTTTTTGATTAGTAATTGAATTAAGAAACTAAGAAGCCAATTCTCAACATGAGCTTTATTCAAAGAATTTCTTATAAATCCTCATACATACATACATACATATCACTAAGCTG
This sequence comes from Macrothele yani, assembly GCA_039090855.1. NCBI lineage: Eukaryota > Metazoa > Arthropoda > Arachnida > Araneae > Macrothelidae > Macrothele > Macrothele yani. The sequence goes on from CM077011.1 coordinate 158,070,316, forward strand.
TTCTCTGAGATTCAGAGGTTAGCTCCAAAAAGAAATACAAACTTCCAGGTATTTTTTACTTATTGTTGTCGTATCAAACTTCTCCATTTACAGCGATCTTGACATACAACTCGTGCTTCACTAATATCCATTACACGCCGTACACAAGATCTTTTATACTTCATACTCATAATCTTTTTCTCATGCAGACACTCCTGAATCTGATCCACCCATGTCTTCCTTGGCCTTCCTCTACCTTTCCCTCCTGCCACTTGGGCTCAAAAGATTTTCTTAGTAAGCATTTCATCACTCATTTTTTCAACATGGCCAAACCACCGAAGCATATTGGTCTTTACCTTGCTAACAACATTTTGCTTCACATCACACAACTGCAATACATCTTCATTTCTCATACAATCATATTGTGTCTTGCCACAAACCTCACGTAAGTAACGCATTTCTCCAGCACACAAACAACTCCTATGTTTCTTCTGCAGTACCCAGGTTTCACTGCCATACATCAGAGTAGGAACAATTACAGTTTCATACACAGCCATGCGGGACTCTCTAGAGAACCCATCATTCCTGTGAAAACCTCCCAGAGCAGCTATGACTTTCAAAGAAAAATTCACTCGCCTACTGATTTCACCATCCAACTTGTTCTCTCTGTCAAACATACTTCCTAAATACACAAACTCACTCACCTGGTCAATCACAGTGCCATTTATACTTACATTACATTCAGTGCTACCCGTTCCTCTCTCAAACACCATGACTTTGGTTTTTCCCTTATTTATACTCAGTTTGAATTTCGTGCATCCTAGTCAACATACTCTGCAACTCACTTTTGCTCTTTGCCAACAGGACAGTGTCATCAGCAATCTGCACACACGGATATCACCAAGACATAAACCACTATTATCTATTTTGGCATCACGCATGCATGCATCCATAAATATATTAAACAGCCATGGTGACATTACACAACCTTGTCTAACTCTTGCACCAATGGAAAACCATTTTGATAAAACACCATTCACTCGTACACAAGCTCTACTACCAGCATACATGGCTTTTACACTATTAAGTAGATTCCCAGTAACACCATATTCGTTCAATACCTTCCACAAAAGTGTCCTATTCACTCGGTCGTAAGCTTTCTCTAAATCTATGAAGGCAGTAAAAACTTTCTTCCCAACAGCCAGATATTTTCCAATCATCGTGCGTAATGCAAAAATCTGGTTAGTGCAGCCTTTACCAGGCATAAAACCACTCTGAACATCCCACACTTTCAATGATGTAAGACCCCGTACTTTTTCAATAACAACCTTACCAAACACTTTCCCTGGCACACTCAGTAGGCTAATACCACGATAGTTCTTGCATTCAGTCTGATCACCTTTTCCCTTATACAAGGGAACAATGATAGCATCCTTCCAATCCCGAGGGACCATTCCTAACTCCCAGCACAACTGGCAAATTTCAGTTAACCAGTCAATTATAGAGTCACCGCCATATTTCAACATCTCTGCAGTTATGCCATAAACTCCCGGAGCCTTGCCATTCTGAAGAGATTTTAGAGCTTTACACACTTCTTTTCTTGAGATCCCTCCTGTGCTTTCATCCCTCATTGTGACATCATCTGAGTCTGTCTCAGAATCATCTTTGCTTTCCTGATCTAATAACTCACAGAAGTATTCACCCCATCTGTCACTTAACTCATTGGGCTCCCATATCATTTCCCCGATCTCATTCTTCACACAACTTACAACTTTGTTTCCCCTATTTTTCCTGAGTCTCTTGTACTTCCAGAAGGACTTCCTATCTTTCCAAAAAGCCAGTTCATGCCTTTCCACTTTCTCCTTCCTATCTTTTGCCTTACTGTGGCGAACCAGCTTAGCAGCTTCACGCTTCTTACAGCGGTATTCATCCACAGAGACTCTACCTTGCAACATCCCCAAATAGGCTTCCTTCTTTTTCTTTACTGCCTCTTCAATCTCACTATTCCACCAAGCATCACCTCTATTGTTACCCACTATTGTGGTGCCACAGAGCTCTTTAGCGGCAGTGACTACACAGTTCTTAAAACATTCCCACTTCTTTTCTACATCCCTCTCACTAGACTTCAGATCCTTCAGTCATTCTCTGAGTAAGTCAGAGTACTGCTGATGATCTTCAAGGAGTCTATCAACCTTAATCTTTGTATCCTGGGTCTCTTCTTATTTCTTTTCCTCCAACCAACATTAAGTTTCACTCGTGACACTACCAAGTAATGATCAGAACCAACATCCGCACCTCTTATCACACGGGTGTCAACAACTAAGTGTTTCAAACGCTGATCGTAGACAACAAAATCTATCACACTCTTTTGACCAAGAGTACAATTTTCCCAAGTATATGTGTGGATATACTTGTGGTTGAAAAATGTATTAGATCCTCATACTATATAAATACACTTCACTGACATTCTGATTCCAATTTATATACAACTCCAGCTGAATCAAATCAACTTTCCCCCTTTTGCAGGTATGAATAGTTTCTCTGCCCTTTCTCACTCATTCACCTTTATTGTTTCAAGGGTAATGAAATCCTCCTACATCGCTCAGCGTTTTTTTAAAAAAATAATTTCCTGGTGTTTTTGCAACTTTTTTTTTTATTTCACTTGTTAATTTTTCTAAAATACTCCTCACTTTTAAAAATGACCTCCTAAATTTTTCAAAAGGAGTAAAAATACTCCTTCCAATTATTTTTTTGGCAAACTCTTTGCTAGTATAATGGAGAACAGAAATGGAAGGTGCTGACATCTTAGGTATGAAATACATATTGTAATCTTCAGTGAAAAATACCACACATTTTAGCTTTCTGATCATATTAGTCTTAGGCGTAGTATCAAATGTATTGAAGATTATCAACTTGGGCCTCTTGAATATGGTTTAGGAAGCTACTTTTTGCCAGCTAGAAAGGTGTTTTTTAAAGTAAGCGGGTTAGTTTGAAAAATGGAAACAATTCCAGTGAATTATATATCACTTTTGTTCAAGTTTTAATAAGTGGGGAAGCCAGTAAATAAGTCACAAGCAGTTATTTAAAAAAAATACTAAGTGAGATATGAACTTGAAAATCATTTATTACTGTTACATTTCCCCTTATTTGACAACATAATTTCCATTAATATTGATGCATTCATCCATTGCTTTATCAATATCAAAACCTGCAACAAAGAAGTCTTGGGTTTACTGTCTTGACCACATTTGCACTTCATGTTCAATCTGTTCATCTGCAAAATGTTTGCTTACAAGGTGAGTTTTTAGCAGACTAAACAGCTTGGGGAACTTGGGACTGTAAGGCCAGGTGCTCAAGAAGTTCCCAGCATAGTTGTTCAAATTTTTGCTGGATTAATTCAGCTGTATGAGGTCTGGCTTTGTCATGATGGAGCAGTACTGTAGTCTAAGGGTGCCCAACCTTTGGGTAAAAGATAAAAATAAGAAGGGGGTTGCCATTTTTTTAATTATTTATAGAAAATAGAGTGGATACCAGAAGAATGTTGTACAATAAGAATTAGATAATATGCAATCTTGTAATCCTGAGCTGTCTCAAATACTCATGTGGACTGTCTCAGTGGTGAAGTGATGTGTGCTCATGAGCAAAAATGCAGTACATCCTGCATAGGAGTTGCTACTCGCTCCATCTCCACTCATCCCTTCTTGTTTCACAGTCTGAGTCTTCTGGTGCAACCAAAGTCACTGCCTCTATTGTTGATGAATGTTTTCAACTCAATCATTATTGTTTTATTTGCATTTCTGACAGTGTTTGAAACATGGACCAATTAAAACTGTTGTTCATGAATGGAATACAGGATTACACCATACAATACAAATTTTGAAATGACATGGATGGTAAGTTAGATATCAGAAAACTTGAAAATTTCGTCGTCCTGGAGCGGGAATCGAATCCAGGACGACGAAATTTTCAAGTTTTTATGATATTATCTGACTTATCATCCATGTCATATTTACACCAAAAACGGATTCACATCTTCAAAATTTGTAAAACTGTTGTTGCTGAACATTTGTTAAAACTGAAGTTCCACATCAAAAACCAATTTCCTCTGATTTCTGATGAAGATGTTTGCTTGGTTCAAGATCCATTTTCATTTAACATTGATTCCTCCTCAAGACTAACTCTGAAAGAAAATACATACATACATACTAAGCTGCTCCCTGAGATTCAGAGGTTAGCTCCAAAAAGAAATACAAACTACCAGATATTTTTACTTACTGTTGTCGTATCAAACTTCTCCATTTACAGCGATCTTGACATACAACTCAGGCTTCATTGATATCCATTACACGCCGTACACAAGATCTTTTATACTTCATACTCATAATCTTTTTCTCATGCAGACATTCCTGAATCTGACCCACCCATGTCTTCCTTGGCCTTCCTCTACCTTTCCCTCCTGCCACTTGGGCTAAAAAGATTTTCTTAGTAAGCATCTCATCACTCATTCTTTCAACATGGTCAAACCACTGAAGCATATTGGTCTCCACCTTGCTAATAACATTTTGCTTCACATCACGCAACTGCAACACTTCTTCATTCCTCACACAATCAGACCATGTCTTGCCACAACCCCCATAAGTAATGCATTTCTCCAGCACACAAACAACTCCTATGTTTCTTCTGCAGTACTCAGGTTTCACTGCCATACTCAGAGTAGGAACAATTACACTTTCATACACAGCCATGTGGGATTCTCTAGAGAACCCATCATTCCTGTGAAAACCTCCCAGAGCACCTATGACTTTCAATGAAGAATTCACTCACCTACTAATTTTACCATCCAATTTGTTCTCTCTGTCAAACATGCTTCCTAAATACACAAACTCACTCACCTGGTCAATCACAGTGCCGTTTAGACTTACATTACATTCAGTGCTACCAGTTCCTCTCTCAAACACCATGACTTTGGTTTTTCCCTTATTTATACTCAGTTTGAATTTCATGCAAACTTCGTGCATCTGAGACAACATACTCTGCAAATCACTTTTGCTCTGTGCCAACAGGACAGTGTCATCAGCATACAGCAATCTGCACACACGGATATCACCAAGACATAAACCACTATAATCTATTTTGGCATCACGCATGCACACGTCCATAAATATATTAAACAGCCATGGTGACATTACACAACCTTGTCTAACTCCTGCACCAATAGAAAACCATTTTGATAAAACACCATTCACTCATACACAAGCTCTACTACCAGCATACATGGCTTTTACACTATTAAGTAGATTCCCAGTAACACCATATTCATTCAATACCTTCCACAAAAGTGTCCTATTTACTCGGTTGTAAGCTTTCTCTAAATCTATGAAGGCAGCAAAAACTTTCTTACCAACAGCGAGATACTTTTCAATCATTGTGCGTAATGCAAAAATCTGGTTAGTGCAGCCTTTATCAGGCATAAAACCACTCTGAACATCCCACTCTTTCTCTGATGTAAGACCCCATACTTTTTTAGTAACAACCTTACCAAACACTTTCCCTGGCACACTTAGTAGGCTAATACCACGATAGTTCTTGCATTCAGCCTGATCACTTTTTCTCTTATACAAGGGAACAATAATAGCATCCTTCCAATCCCAAGGGACCATTCCTAACTCCCAGCACAACTGGTAAATTTCAGTTTAAGAAAAGGAGGGATTAATTGAAATATCTACAGATGAAACTCTACGAATCAAGTTTAGAACATCAACATTGACTGAATTTTGTCTATCCATGAAGAAAGAACATCCATTATTAGTGAAAAGAGCACTGCAATATTTACTTGTAGAAACTGCCTTTTCTGCTCTCACCACGTTCAAGACCAAACATTGATTTAAGATAGAAGTTGAAGATCTCAGAGTGGTGATCTCAAGTATAAAACCAAGAATGGAGAACATAATTCCCAAGATTCAAGCTCAAATTTTACATTAGGACTTCACATCTTCAAAATTTGTGGGAGGAAAATTACTACACAACCTTTGTGTCAAACAAAGGTTGTGTAGTTTTTTTCCTCCCACTAATTGTGTTTATTTTTTGTTTCAATATTTCCTACATATTATTTCTAGTTAAGTAAAATATTCTGAAATTTTTAATTAATAAATGACACTAATATTGGTGAATGTAAAATAAATGTCTTTTTAAAATGCATATATAAATATAATTTTTAACCCCCTGTTTTATTTACATGGTGACATAGGGTCCCCATAATAAAATAATTCTTTTGTGGGGTCACACCCATAAAAAGGTTGCGCACCTTTACTCTAGTCAGTAGGCCAGGTTTTTTTTTTTTTTTTCGAGGTGTACCCCAAAACATGAACAGCATTTCACAGTGCAATACAGAATTCACATTATCACCCCACTTCTGGAAATGGGCTAACAGCTCTAGACAGTGAAATTCGGAATTTTTTCGTTGAAGGGGAAGAGGAATGTTTCCATTGCATTGAAGCGTGCTTTTATTAAGGTTGGTGGAAATGCACCCACGATTCATCCCCAGTAACAGTCCTGTTAAACATGTCTTCTCCTTCACAAGCATTCCGAGAGAGATGTTGCAAGGACTGGCCCATTTGGCTCATTTTGTGTTCTGTTTTTTACGCTTTCCAACCGTAGGTTGAAGAAGTGTATATGCTCCAGCTTTTTCCGTTTGTTCTTCCATCTGTCCGTCTGTCAGCACGATAACTGGTGTAAAAGTAGTTTGATTTCGATGAAATTTTAGTATGTGGTAGGGGACCACCTGGGGACGAACCCTATTGAAAATGGAGGAAATGGGGTCAAAGGTCAGGACACAGGATTGGGATCCATTCCATCGCCCTTATCCCATATTATTAAGGTGGACATCAAGTAATTTTGCTTCCTATACTTCCAATGTAAAAACTTTTGTACACATTTCCTTCCCAAGCATGAAAATTTAAACAGCGATTAAAATAACTTAATATTATAACTTGGAATACTTAACATTTTCTAAAACATAACCTAAATTATATTAAAAAACAATAACGTTTCCTTTGGTGGTGCTGAAACCAGAAAAAGATGGCGCGACCTGTACTTTGACGTCAGTAGACAAATAAATGCTGGATTGCATAATTATGGTTATGTTTTAGAAAATATTAAGTATTCCAAGTTATAAAATGAAGCTATTTTAATCGATGTTCAAATTTTCATCCTTGGGAACGCATTAATTGTGAAGAAATTGTGTACAGAAGTTTTTCCATTGGAAGTATAGGAAGCAAAAATTACTTGACGTCCACCTTAAAGGAGCAATTCTTGTATCTATGTAAATTTTATTTTGAAAACGGCTCTAAGGATTTTGATGAAAGTGGTTAACCAACCGTTTTCTGGTACTAGAAATCGGTTTAGCTTGATCTCGACTTTAGGAAAATTGGTTTAATGCGTTAACCACCCCGAATTACCATGTTTTTAGTGTCATGGCGTCTTTCCATTAATGTTACACATGCTTAGAAATCTTATGACGTCACAATCTCGCTACTGAGATGTTGGCTCGCGGTCACGCCATCTGTCTCATTATGCCATGTGTTGTGTGTGGATCCTATTAAAGTTTTATGACTTCACACTCTTGTGAGCAGATGGTCGCAATTCCCATCTGCCTCATTACGTCACACATTGTGTGCGTATGTTCGTCCGCACGATAACTCGCGTAAAAATCGTTCGATTTCGATTAAATTTTAGTATGTGGTATAGGGGAACACCTGGGAAAGAACCCTATTGAAAGTGAACAAAATGGGGTCAAAGGTCAGGACATAAGTGCGGGATCCATTCCACTGCTGTTATGCATCATAACTAATGTAAAAAAGGTTTGATTTCAATGAAATTTTAGTATGTGGTAGGGGACCACCTGCGGACAAGCCTTATTGGAAATGGGGTCAAAGGTCATGACATAGGAGCGGAATCATTTCCATCGCCATTATGTGTCATAACTTATGTAAAAATGTTTCAATTTGGTTGAAATGTTAGTATGTTGTAGGGGCCTGCTTGGGGACGAATCCTATTGAAAATGGGCGAATGGGGTCAAAGGTTAGGACACAGGAGCGGAACCTATTCCATAGCATCATAACTTACGTCATAACTTACGTAAAAATGCTTCGATTGCGACAAAACTTTATCATGTTATTTTGGAAGTATACTGAACCGGTTCTGTTGAATTTCATCGAAATGGGATCAAAGGTCAGGACACAGGAGCAAGATTTATTCCACAGCCATTATCCTCATAACTTGAGTAATGATTTCTGGTATGTTAGAAAGTGTATCATAATCAATGCATTGCATGATTTTACTAACTTGTTAAGCCTATCTTTAGTTTGCTGTGCAAACATTCCAGAAATTCAAATGATCATGCATATTATGCTGTAGGTTAAATCATGAAAGCACGCTATTGCAGTTGCTACACTGTCTATTGTTACTCACCTGTCGCCTCGAATCATCTCCTCTACCCGCCACACAGTTGCTTCTGTTGCAATCTGAACAGGATGACCAGATCAGTCATTATCACCAACTTTTGAATGTCGTTGAGATAATTTATTGACCTAGTTGTGCACCACTTTATGCGACAAACATTTCTCACCGAAAACATTTCCATGTAAATGTAAACATAAATAACCCAAAAAAATTTTACACCAGGGCACTGCTCATTGTATTCACCTTGAGCATTCAGGATCTGATTTATGCCTAGGCCCGCAAGGCCCGGGCCTAGGGCCCTGTATTTTAGGGCCCCCAGAACTGCAAAGGAAAAAATAAATTCTGCTTCTTTTCAGATTTTAAAATTGCTTGTGTCTAAATTAAGTGAATTAATGAGCTGAATAATGTGTTTTTATGAGTGTCAGAATTATCCAGTTATGCATGTTTGCTCAAATCTAAGTGATTCCTCTGTTAGTAGAATTATTCTATTATAATCAGCATTCAAATTACCCTGTGGTCCGCTGGCCATTGGCCAGTAAAACTTCTGCCGGACCACTCATCTATTGATTTTACTGGCCCAGATGACCAGAAAGTTTTTTTTTTTTTTCTAATTTGTCACAAGTTAAAAAAGGAATTTCTTTTTCCTTGCTGTATGGTTTTCTGTTTAGGCTGCAAACTAAAGATAGGCTTAAAAACAAATATTGGAGATAATTCCATTGACATGATACGTTTTCTACATGTATTGTAAATGTCTTTAAAATTTTTTAATTATTTTTTTTTACGGACCAGTGGGCATTTTGTTGGACCAGTGGTTTGCCAATTCTAGTGGTCCGCTGGGCCAGTAGAAGATTTATTTCTATTCTAACTCTGATAATATTGAACACATCATAGGTGATTAATCAGCTACATGGAAGTTCACCTTGATCCCCCAAAAATGTCTGTCTCCAGTCTGAACAATGTTCGTCGGTTAAAAATAAAATTAAAATGGAATGAATAACTTAACATCTGTGGATATTTAAATTATTACATAATTAAATACGAAAATAGCAGTACTTAACTATTAAATAGTGTTTTACTTGCCTGTCTATATTTTTAAGTGCAAATTTCCTTTCTAATATTAAGATTTAATAAAAGTAGATATTATTTCCTATTTTTGCCCACACACAGTGTCCCATTTTTTAAATCAACTTTTAAATTAATTGATAATATTTAGTGTTGACAAATGCACTCACTCTTTCAAGAATGTGGATGGTTGGGGGTCCTCATCTTGTTCTGTATCTAAAGCCCGGTTTTGTGTAAATTGGGTGTGTGAGCAGGGTCACCATTTGCAATCTGAGCTAGGCATGCACATGAATATCCAGTGTCTTCTATGTTGAACTATGAGTAAGTTGGATTGTGCTGCCACCTAATGATACTTTTAGAAGCTAATAACTAGCATTATCAGCTATCCCGTAACTGTGATTTACTGACTTCCCCTCATATATTGAGGATGTTTTTAACTTACCCTGACATAATTCTGAAATTTAATATTTAGTTAATGTTTTTAGGTGTTTGATATACAAAAACATGCTTGACTCATGTCTAATTTTTTTTCCTTTTATTATAGCTAAAGTCGAAGAAAATGACAGTACAGTTCCCAGATTTAGTGAATTGAGTGTCTTTATGAAAAAAGCTATAAACAATATGAGTATGTTCATATGGAGATTTCAATCCTAGATTTTTTCCAATGGGATATCCTTGTGCCAACCACTGCACATTTTGTGGAATACTATGCTATTCATTCTTTATCTGCATCTGACTATCATGATGGGAAACCTCTTCAGTCTTTGAAACAAGCAAGATATTATCAAAGAAGATACTTAGATTATTTTTTGGAAATTTGTCTTCAGGGTATGTTTTTTTTTTTTATAGTTTCTGAAGGTTTTTAAATGCAAATGAAAATCATGGAAAAATTTGAAAATCATATGAAAGCATATGAAAATCATGGAAAAATTTGCTTTTCTTAATATTTAATTCCTCATTATAGTGAAGATATTAGGCAAATAATAGCAAGTTAAAAATGTAAAAGCTCTTCCTCATTATAAAAGTGCAAAATAATTAGATTTGAACTATAAAGGTTGCAAACTTTAAAATCCTAAAAATAATCATGGCTGCTTCTTCATTAAGTTAATTAGATGGCTCATTTATGGTATCATTGAGGTTATGTACTTACTTTTGCATTTGCCAATATATGAAAATTAAACTTGTCAAATTTTCAAGCCATACCGTGGCTTGTCATTGTAATTATTATGACTTAGGGTGTAGCTCAAAATTTTGACAAATCCAATAATAAGTAACCTCAATAATCATAAATTAATCATGTACTTTCTAATACTTAAGATCTTGTTCACATTATATTTATGCAATCTGGAAAACATTCCTTAATCAGGTGTGCTGTTTTGTTTTGTGTTCTTCAGCATACATGTATCTGTAAATGCATCATGATTTTAGCAATCAGATATTCCTAAATTGCTAGTTTTATTGTTCAATACATATCACCACATCAGAAAACTTGAAAATTGCATCATCCTGGAGTGGGAATGCAATTTTCAAGTTTTCTGATGTGATGGTAGCTCATATTGAACAGTAAAACTTCTGATTCAGGCATATCACTTGTATGACTGCACAAATCATCACTTTGTTCTACCTAATTAGTGAAAAATATTTCTTTCATGGAATCCATTTCTAAAAGCATAATTTAGTCTGGTATACTAGGGGGACTGGAAAGTAATGTCATATTTGGAAAAGAAGATAAACACTGATTAAATTATAAATATCTTTCTACCTTATAGTTGTGATATTTTATTATTCTGTTTCACACGTATGAATGTCCAAGTGTTCGTGGGAAACTCTCTGCCTTGTCCAACATTGAACTGACGTTGTTCCATGATGCTGAATATTAAAAAAATTGAGGTTAAGTATTACATGTATAAATGAAGAAACTGTTACTCACTGCTTCATTTTTACCAGTATATCTCTGGATATTGTTCAGTCTTCTTGTTTTTCATCGACATGCTTGACAGGTCAACCTGTTAATTACATTGGTATATCTCTTGATATTGTTCAGTCTTCTTGCTTTACATTGACATACTTGACCTGTCTTCTTGTTTTTTGTCGACGTACTTGCCAGGTCGACCTGTTGAGTAAAAACCTGTCGAGTTACGGCGATGAAAAACAAGAAGACTGAAAGCTCTTCCTCATTATCAGGGCTCGACAAATATGTTCTAGATCTAGGAGCCAGCTCCAAAATTTAGGCGCCAGGTGAAACGAAGTCAATAACGCATGAACAAAAACATGTTTGGTTATGACGCTGGAACGAAAAGTGGTGAACCATATTTGTTGTCATTTCTTTCTTTTTACGTAACCAAACCACTTATTGCAAAATAAAGTTCCAATTTGCTTCATAATTTTCTTTTTCTATTCTTTCAGTAGACGACCTCAAAAATTAAAATTTCAGATTTCGATTTTATTAAAATACTGTTGTAGATGTTATATTTTGTACATATTATTTCAAAGTACCATTTTTTTTCTTTGTATAATCTGTAAACCATAAAATTCAGAAAAAAAAATTGTTCATGAGATCCACAAGGGTGTTAAATCCAAAGATAATCCGCTGCGGCATATGATCTGTAGATCGTGAAATTCTGAGAAAAACCAGTTTTTCCTTCACATAATCTGCGGCAGGATGTCTCAGACCATGATACTTAAAAAAAAAAAAAATGACAGTCCATACTTGCCAACAGCTTTGTTACTAATAACTAGTATTGCGTGGCATACACGGACTATTTTACGAAATGATCCATCCCTTTGTAAAAAACAAATATGCGCCTCAACAAAACGTTACAACAAACAGGGACTCTAATGAAAAAACTTGTGTGGGAAACACAAAGTTGATTCCCCAGCGAGGTTCAAAACATCCACCAGTAAAAATCAGTAAGATGCGTTCAGAATTCCACGATGCTTCACAGACAGGAAATCCAAGCAAGGGAATGCACATTGCACGAACCTCCACTTACCACATGTAGCCCCTAAAATTGAAATTTAAGGAGAAGATTAGACCAAAGAAGGGGTGGGGTGGGGGGGGGGGGAGCTGAATATTTTAACTAGCGAAAAATCAAAACAAACAAAGAATGCGCACTACTGTCAGTTTGTTTTTTATTGACTGCAACTTCACAGCACCACTGCTTAATTTTTCTTTCTGCTGATATCATTCTCTCCCTACTACTTAGTCACTTTTCTTTTTTTGTTTTTTATGCCCTCTGATAAAAACCATCCATGTCTGAGGACCATGAGTGCATAATATCAAAGCTTCAACTATTTTAGATAAATGGTGTAACTTTGGGAATATTAATACTTTTGAACACCATGCATCAATTTATACAAATTTTCGTCACTTCCGTTTTCTGGAATTTCCTTCTTCCTTTATCAAGATTAAATGCATAAACTTAAGGGGGGGCATTTAACAGCGCTGGAGAATGGGAACATCGCGCGGAGCGCGCACTGTTGGGGATACATATCTGCCAACATTGGCAAGAGCCATGTCAGTAGTACTAGTATTATTGCGCAGCATACATAGACGCAGGAGAGTGGGAACATCGCAGGAGAGGGCGATTACAGAAGAAATCTTTGCTTTGTACGACTTCCGGTTTTGGAATTTTCCCCATACTTTCAAGCTGAAATACAAATACTTATGCAGTAAAATGTTATTTAACAATAACACTGGACAGAGGTAACATCGCGAGAAAAATGAAATTACGATTACGGAAAAAAATCTGAACTTCGTCGATCTTCCGTCTTCGAACGTTTCATAAAGATGGAATTCCATCCTCCGAACACCTCTCCCCTCCTCCAAATTTCTGTTCGCCTGGGCATCGATCGCATAAATGACCAAAATAATAGTGAAAAAGGCGGAATTCTTCGAATTCACGGAAGAATCTTATGCCTGAATATTACGGGGAAATTTTCGCGGCGTCTAACTTCAGTTTCCGCAAAATCTTGCCTAGGCTACAGTTTCAAGCTGAAATACGAACATACTATATGCCATAAAATGATAAATAACAATACTAGACACAAACGCAACATCGGGAGAAAAAGATTACGATTAGGGCAAATTCTTTTTACTCCATTTAACTACTGTTTTCGAAAGCTTTGAAACAAAATACTGTCCCCAAAAATGACCCCCCCCCGCAATTTTTTTTTTTAAACAAAATGAAGATTCGTAGAATCCATAGTTTCAAGCATGAGTTCTGTAGTCAGACAACGAAATCCGTAGAAACTACTGACATTCCATATTAATTGGCATGTACGACAGTCGTATAATCCGCTCTTATCATGTTAATCGTGAATAGTAATTTCCAACAGAAAACTGCGATTCACAGGACCGCCTCAGAAATCCAAAGATGTAAGAAAGAAATGATGGTCTTTTTGAAAAAGTAACTGCCATTTTGAAGTACTTCTGTGCTACTTTTAAGTAAATAAAGAACTAAATTCGCTAGCGCCAGCATTACCGTAGTTCATTTGCATTAGTTACACTAAAAAAAATCCGTTCAAATTGCAGACAGTCCGTAGCATTGTTTTATTTCTGGATACGTTTTAAATGAATACCGAAAGTAAAAAAAAAAAAACTAACACAATTAGCGCACCAAAACTAGGCAATGCGATTCGCAGAAAGGTTACGTGCTATGGAATAGCTTTGCGGGATTCCCGAGAGTAGCAGATTCTCACACCACGTAGGATTCCGCACGCGCAAATGGTAACGCCTCCCTTACGTCATATTTTCTGTCAAAATGCTTCTAAAGTACAAATATATATACATACATATCAATCTCTTTGCGGTCTTTTATTTTGCTGTTATGTTACATTTTTTCTGTTACCGCATTTTCGGTACTTTCCCCAAAACACCACCTCTCCTGGCAATTACCTCGCAGACTTTTTAAACGCCGCACCGTTTTTTTTTGTTTGTTTTTTTTTCCTTTACGGTGTCCGCAGTACCTAAATTTATAAATTTTTAATAGATAATCTATGGATTAAACAACCGAAATTACAGTATTTACTGCAAATTACGAAATTTCAAGTAAGACGAAAATTAGGCGCCATGGCCCAAATTTTAGGCGCCTGGGATTTGTCGAGCCCTGCTCATTATCATGAGATATACCGGTAAAAATGAAGCAGTGAGTAACAGTTTTTTCATTTATATATGTAATACCCAGTGTTAGCATAAATACTGTTACAAATGTTCGACAGACGGCGCACAACCAGTGTTCAGTGTCACCGACCAGCCAGGAGGCATGAAGCAGCTAGTGAATCATTGTGTGTTCAGTCACAGAGGAGATCACATGTTTCGTGAAGTACTTGCCATGCAGTGGGGGATTATGAGAATCGTGTTGCTGTAATAGCGCTGTACAAAGTTAGAAAATCAGCTTCTGAGATTTTCAGCATGCTGAAGAAGTTGAAAATCAGCCGAATGTTTGTCTACTGGACCATAAAAAGGTTCCTTGAGACTGGGACCATCGCCGACCGCCTCAGAAAGCGTCGGCTGTGTACTGTGAGGACTGCTTGCCTGGTGAAAGTAGTGACAGCCCATATCTGAAGAAATCCTGTCAGAAAACAATTAGTGATGGCTTTTGAGCTGAACATTTCAAGAATGTCGATGTCACGCTTGCTGTCGATTGACCTAAGGGTGAGAGCTTAATGGTTGCGTACAGGGCACTTCCGCAACCCACAGCTGAAGCAGTAGAGTGGGCTAAAAGTGAAAGGCTTGTTGCATCGTTACACAGACAATCGCCTCAAACAGATCATTTTCTCTGATGAAAAAAGTTTCACTATTAAAGAGGTTTTCAACTGCCAAATGACAGGGTGTATATGTCAACATCACGAGAAGCTCAGGAAAAAGCTCTAAGGATCGTGAGGGGCCGTCATCCTGCTTGTCATGGTTTGGTGGGGAGTCTCCTACGACGGCACCATGGAGCTCCATTTCTGTGAGAAAGGAGTGAAAACATCCGCCGAAGTCTACCAGGACAGGGTTTTGGAGCCAGTGGTAAAAAATATGAGTCACACCCTTTTCCAAAACCGACAATGGAGCTTTCAGCAGGATTCTGCATCTGCCCACAATGCCAAGTCGACCTAGGAGTGGCTTCAGCCAAATTTGCCAGACTTAATTTCTCCAGCTGATTAGCCTTCCAGCAGTCCAGACCTCAACCCATTGGACTACAAGTTGTGGGCCACACTGGAGGACGTGGCCTGCAGAAAGAGATACCTCAGTATTGACAGTCTCAAACGCTCTTTGGTGCGAGCAATTGCAGCTTTCCCTGTGGAGACCCTGCATAAAGCTATTGATGAGTGGCCACAGAGACTGAAGGACTGTGTGAAGACAAAAGGATGCCATTTTGAAAAGTGATTGGTGCCATGTATTCATAAGTGTACTACTTACATTATATCACAGGTATATTAAAATATCTTTAAATTTCTTTTGTTATTTTGTTGAATACTTTGTAAAAGTATTTATGATAAGACTAAGTACTTAACCTCAATTTTTTTAATATTCGGTATCGTGCAACATTGTCAGTTCAATGTCGGATGTGGCAGAGAGAGTTTCCCATGAACACTTTGATATTCATACAACGTGTGTAACAGTATAATAAAATATCACAATTATAAGGTTGAAAGATATTTATAATTTAATCAATTAACCATGTAAATGAAGTTCAACACCGAAGAGTGTTAGATGAACTAATATAGTAAGAGAAACACTGTTTGTAACAGAAGAAATTTATTTCTTAATCAATTATATAATCGCCATCATTATCGATCACACTTGCCCATTGTGAAACCAAACTTTCAATGCCGTCTTTATAAAAAGATGTTTGCTGTGATGCAAAGAAGTCCGAAAGCCCTGTTTTGACATCAGCAATATTGTGGAATTTTTTCCCATTAAGAAAGTTCTGCAGAGATCTGAACAAATGGTAATCAGATGGTGCAATGTCAGGGAAATAAGGGGGATGGGGCAGAGCTTCCCAGCCAAAATTTCTGATCATCTGCTGGGTCGGTCTTGCCATGTGAGGTCTCGCGTTGTCATGCTGGAGGATGACACCTTTTCTGTTGACCTGTGCTAGATGTTTTACAGTAAGAGCTTGCTTCAAACAGTCCAGTTTTTGACAATAGAAGTCTGCCGTTACGGTCTGTATGGATTCCAAGAGCTCAAAGTGAGCTATGCCAGTGGTAGTCCACCAAACACAGAGCAAAACCCTTTTGGGGTGTAGGCCTGGTTTTGGCGTAGGTACTGGTGTCTGATCTGGAGAAAGCCACTGGTTTTTGCATTCGTTGTTCACGTAAAGTACCTACTTTAAGCCTCCAGTGACAATTCGATGAAGAAATGGATCCTTTTCTTGTCGGCTGAGCAAAGAGTTGCAGATGGTGGAACGCTGTGCTTCGTTGTCAGGTGAAAGTTGGTGTGGGACCCAAACTCCTTGTCTATAGACCTTTCCTATCTGTTGCAGATTCTCTTGAAGACTACACCATGATGCATTAAGATGTTGGGATGATTCATCAATGGTTTGACGAGGATCTGCCTCGACGGCTGCACATAGCAGGTCATTGTCCAGCTCCATGGGCCTTCCTGCACGAGGGGCATCAGAGAGGTCAAAATTGCCCACCTGTAATTGGGCGAATCAACGCTGGCACTTGCGGACATTTAACACATTTAGATAAACAGCGCAAGTGTTATTGGTGGCCACAGTTGCATTGTTCCCCTTGTGAAATTCATGCAGCATACAATGACAAACATGGCTATCCTCGGGTTTTATGTCACTCATTTTGTTCTGCAAATCTGGAAGACAAAAACACATACATAGGGTGAATAGTTCATTCACTTGTTATGTTGAACATACATAAACACCTCACAACTGCTCCCAAAACTTGGCCCCCTCCCAATATTTTATGGTTTATTCTTAAAAGCTCATCATAAATTAAGTACTGTGTATTTACTCGCATATAAAACAAAAGTTTTCGGAAGAAATCCTGCGTTCAAAGTGGGGGTTGACTTATACACAAGTCAATAATATTATTTCTGTATTACTAATCGGAAGACATGTATTAAAGCTGGACTTCTAAAGTATTTTGTGAATTCTCCCGGGGCCGCCCCAGTGGCGCAGTGGTCTAAGGCGTTGGCCTCTGATCATTCGTCCGTAAGGGGTCCGGGTTCGAATCCCGGTCAGGCATGGATGTTGTGTTTGTCTTACGGCACTGGCTCTCTCCCTTCCCTGGAGCCAGTGACTCAAAATTAGGGACGGGCGACTGCTTATAGCCCATTGAGTTGCTCACGGTGGTCGTTAAACCTCCAATCAAAAAAAAAAAAAAAAAAAAAAATCTCCCGGGACATTTACCAGCACATTTGTTCGCATGTTAGGCTCTCCATTCGTCACTAGGTGATTGTTTTCTTGACCTTCTGTCTGTTATGTCCTCAGCTGTTTTATAGCTATGGATAATAACTGGCAGGTATGATTGATTAATTTGCTCTCAAGACATCATGGAGAACTGGGACTCCATCAGTCAATGGCATATGTGCAATGCAAAAGGAGACATTGATTTCTCGTGGAAAGCAAATGTGATGAAATATTTTTAACCATTGGATTACACATTACTTTGCATAAATAAATGTGTAAAGCAAATGTGATGAAATATTTTTAACCATTGGATTACACATTACTTTGCATAAATAAATGTGTAAAGCAAATGTGATGAAATATTTTTAACCATTGGATTACTTTTACAATACACACACTCTCTCTCTCTCTCTCTCTCTCTCTCTCTCTCTCTCTCGTGTTTTACTAATCAGAAGAAATGTATATGTAATAAATGAAAATGTTAATTTTTCTTGCCAAAAAAGTATCAGTACACATAACACTGTTTTAAAGCAATTGAAATGCAAGTCCCACACTGTTTAAAAGACATGTCATAAGACCTTTGGAGGGCAACTTAGTTGGTTTTAGCTGTCATTGCTCTGAAAAGTGTGAGTTTTCCATTGCAATACAGGAGAGGATTATAGCTCTTCATGACGTGGTTTAAGTTATCACAAAACTGGTAAGAAGTTAAAAGTGAACTTTTCTGGTTGGTACATAATAAAAAGAAAAAAGAGAGTGGTATTACAGGGAATGGTCTGTGATCTGAGCGTCCGAAGAAGCTAAATGCAAGGCAGCAGAGGGACATCATTAGGAAAGTATCAAGTAATCCCTCCGTAAGTACAAATTTTAATATTTTTAACATTTTAATATGCCCTCCATAAGTGTTCGAGAATTGGCTACCGATGTCGCTTCAACATTGAGGACCATAGTAAGTTCTCAAAATATTTGTAATATTCTTCACAATTCACATATTAGAGGTAGGACACCCAGGAAAAAATCTTATATCAGTCAAACAAATAGGCAGAAAAGACTTGAGTTTGCCAAAGCTTAATCAGCAAACCTAGCAGAGTTTTGGCAAAATGTGATATTTTCCAACGAAAGCAAGTTTCATATTTTCAATTCGGATGAAAAGTGTTGGGAAAACCAAACACTTCCCTTGAAACAAAAAAAAAAAAAAAAAAATTTAAGACCAGCTGTAAAACATGGCAGTGGTCATGTGTAATGATTTTGGGATGCATGGCTTTTAATGGAGTTATGGGCCTTATTGTAGGTAATGTGAATGCTACACAGTATATTTATATATTGCAAGCTAATTTATTAGCCAGTGCATTAAAATTAGGAATTGCATATTCATTCTATTTTCAACAGGACAACAATTGTAAACATACAGCCAACATTAGAAGGTCATGGTTACTTTATAAAGTGAAAAATCAACTGAAAACACCTCCGTTATTGCCGGACCTCAACCCTATTGAGAATTCGTGGCATTTGTTGAATTTGCAAGTGAGGAAAAGGAAAATTTCCAGTAAAACTGAACTTAAGCTAGCCCTCAGTGAGGAATGGCTGAAAATCAGTGTAGAAACAACTAAAACATTTGTATAATAAATGCCCAGGTGATTACAAGCTGTAATTGAAGCAAAAGGCATGCATACTAAAAAATAAAAACATTTTTAATTTCAAAAGTTTTTTTTTTTTACGCTTTCCAACCGTAGGCTGAGGTAACATATATGCTCCAGCTTTGTCCGTCTGTCTGCATGATAGCTCGCGTAAAAATGGTTCGATTTTGATGAAATTTTAGTATGTGATAGGGGACAACCTAGGGACGAACTCTATTGAAAATGGGGTCAAAGGTCAGGACACAGGAGTGGGATCCATTCCATTGCGATTATGCGTCATAACTTACGCAAAAATGCTTCGATTGTGACAAAACTTTATCATGTTGTTCCGGAGGTATACTGAACCTATTCTGTTGAATATCATCAAAATGAGGTCAAAGGTCAGGGCACAGGAGTGAGATTTATTCCACAGCCATTATCCTCATAACTTGACTAAAAATGCTTCGATTGTGACGAAATACTATACGTTGTTCTGTAATGACTTTCGAAGCAGTTCCTCCAAAAATATTTTTTGTCAGTAATTGTGGGCAGTGCGCATGTGTGAGATTCGTTAGCCATTATTTTTGCACGATAACTCCGGTGAAAATTGCCAGATTTTGATGGGATTTTCAATTTTAAAATGGCTTATGTGTGGTAGCTCTTAATAGAAATAGGTAACATGGACACAAAGAGATTTAGTTTTGATATATGTGAACCTCAAATGTTATCCCATAGTTTAGTCCCCTCAAAACCAAGGCATTTTCCTATGATTTCTGGTATGTTGGGAAACGTATCATAATCAGTGCATTGCACGATTTTACTAACTTGTTTTGTCTATCTTTACCAATGTGCAAATAAATTTTTTGGCATGAAAAAATAAGACTTTTGTTTGTTATATATATATATTTCTTCCGATTAGTAAAAAAAGAAACGTGTGTTTATTGTAAAAGTAATCCACTGGTTAAAAATATTTTGTCACAATTGCTTTGCACTTTTATTTATACAAAGTAATGTTTGTGTGCGAATACTTTTTTTGCTTCATTCAGATCACTAAGCTGTTTTCTGAGATTCTGAGGTTAGTTCCACAAAAAAAAAAAAAAAAAACTATCAGATAAATTTCTAACTGATTATTTACTTACTGTTGCCGTATCAAACTTATCCATTTAGAGCAATCTTGACGCACAACTCGTGCTTCACTGACATCCATCACACGACGTACACAAGACATTCTATACTTCATACTCATGATCTTTTTCTCATGCAAACACTCCTGTATCAGATTTCCCATGACTTCCTTGGCTTTACTCTCTGCCTTTCCTTTCTGCCACTTGGGCTAAAAAAATTCTTAGTATGCATCTCATTAACCATTCTTCCAACCATGGCCAGACCACCAAGGAATATTAGTCTTCACCTTGCTAAAAACATTTTGCTTCATATTACACAACTGCAACATATCTTCATTCCTCACATGATCAGAACATGGCTTGCCCCAAACCCCCTGTAAGTAATGCATTTCTCCAGCACACAAACAGCTCTTATGTTTCTTCGGTAGTATCCATGTTTCACTGCCATTCATCAGAGTAGGACCAATTACACTTTCATACACAGCCATGCAGGACTCTCTAGAGAACCCAACATTCCTATGAAAACCTCTGAAAGCAGCTATGACTTTCAACGAAGAATTCACTCACCTACTAATTTCGCCATCGAATCTGTTTTCTCTGTCAAAACATGCTTCCCAAATACACAACCTCATTCACCGGGTCAATCACTATGCCATTTAGAGTTATATTACATTCAGTACTACCAGTTCCTCTCTCAAAAAACCATAACTTTTGTTTTTTTCTTATTTATACTCAGTTTGAATTTCAAGCAAAATTCGTATATCCGGGGCAACATACTCTGCAACTCACTTTTACTCTCTGCCAACAGGACTGTGTCATCAGCATACAGCAATCTGCACACACGCATATTACCAAGATACAAGCCAGTATTGTCCATCTTGGCATCATGCGTGCATGAATATATTAAACAGCCATGGTGGCATTACACAACCTTGGCCAACTCCTGCATAAATGGAAAACCATTTTGATACAGCACCATTCACTCATACACAAGCCCTACTGCCAGCATAAATAGCTTTCATGCTATTAAGTAGATTACCAGTAACACCATATTTATTCAATACCTTCCCCAAAGTGTCCTATTTACTCGGTCATAAGCTTTCTTTAAATCTATGAAGGCAGCAAAAACTTTTACCAACAGCCAGATACTTTTCGATCATCATGCATAATGCAAAAATTTGATTAGTGCAGCCTTTACCAGGCACAAACCACTCTGAACATCCCACCCATTCTCTGATGTAAGACCTCTTACCTTTTCGATAATGACCTTACCAAACACTTTTCTTGGCACACTCGGTAAGCTAATACCATGATTC
Organism: Macrothele yani; assembly: GCA_039090855.1. Classification (NCBI taxonomy): domain Eukaryota; kingdom Metazoa; phylum Arthropoda; class Arachnida; order Araneae; family Macrothelidae; genus Macrothele; species Macrothele yani. The sequence continues at coordinate 158,092,227 of CM077011.1, forward strand.
AAGTATAGCAGCAGATTTATTGCTGTCTTTAACTTCTGTTCAGTACGTACTAACTAACCTTCATCACGGTGTGGCTGTGCCTGTCTGTCATGTCCATCCACGAGCCATTGACTGGTTTAATATACTGATAACAAAGAGCAACAATAATAGTATTTAAGTTCTTACCCCCCCCCCTTCTTTTTTAATCCCTCTTATTCACATCGGTAGTTGCACCTCTTCCATTATGCATTTCCAGTATCAGTGCTGTCTCGTGTCATTGTTATACCGGGTAATCATAATGCCAATGACGTACAAGTATTCCACTTCAATAACATTATCACGTTTAAAACTATCTCCACTCTCAAGTCTTTAATTTTTTATTACGTAGTTAAAATCAATGATGTGTTAAAAAAATGTTACAATGAGAAGTTAAAAGAACCTCAGACTTGTATCAACACCACAAAAAAATCTCTGAACATTAGAAACTTAACATCAGATAAATTTTCTTCAAATATGAAATATCTAGGACAAGTTAAGAGTTTTGAAATGAAAATGTAAAACTAACGTCAAACCGATATCTACACCGCAGAATACTTTCGAAACCTGTGACTCAGCTATTTGTAGAGCACATCCCAATGTCTCGCAAATGAATCCATATGCACACTCTCACATACACCCTGTAACTTAGGCCTAAAACGCCTTCTTTCTCCTTGCGCATTTTGCTCGTGATTTCCATGGCATCTTCAAAGGTGTGACTCTGACTCGGTCACACCTTTGAAGATGTGACTCAGACTCAGTCACACCTTTGAAGACGCTGTGGAAATCAGAAAACTACCTGGTACATTTACACTAATTTATACTGAAGCTTAAATTGCATCAGTTTTGCCCACTGTATATACACTGCCGGAAAGCGAAAAAAGAACGCCCAGAAGGAATGCTGGTGTAGGAATGTCATAATATGTTAATTGTTCAGGGCAGCAGAAACTGTGATCCAAGTTTGAATGTCATTGGATAAAATAATGACGCCACTGCGGATGACAACATGCAAATGTACGCAGTGCTTATTTAAGGACTAGGGTGTGCAGAATGAAGTCATTCGTCCAAGTGTCGTGTTGTTCAGTGCTCGTTGAAGAAGCTACCATGCCCGGGCAATGCAGACGCCCAACATTTGTTCAGTGATTGGAGTTTGAGCAAGGCCTATAGTGGGTCTGAGGGAAGGAGATGAGAGGTATCTCCGTGTCTGTGGCCCGAGTGGGATGAGAGGTATCGACTGTGGTAAGATGGTGGCATCGGTGGTCAGAGAAGCATTCACACTCTCACAGATGTGGTTCTGGGCAACACAGAGTTACAAACGCACGAGAGGATTAGCATATCAGGTGGCGTTGCCCGAGTGGACGGCTACCGCATCAGAGATTCGATCCTCTGTCTTACCAAGGGTGTCTACTAGAATGATACGGAATCATTTGTTGGAAGCAGGACTACAGGCACGCGTACCACTGGTATGGTTGCCACTAACCCCTGGTCACCATCAAGCATTTTGGCGGTTGTGTCACAAACAAGTTCATTGGAGGAAAGAATGCCTGTCAGTGGTCTTTAGTGATAAAAGCTGTTCCTGCTTGGGATCATCTTACAAAACAAGCTCTGGACTTAGAATAAAAAACCCCTTCTCAGGGCGAAGTCCTAAGCTGACCACACAGTCGTTTGTGACGATTTGCAGATACATCGACGTCGTACCGGTTCGACTAGTGTCCGGACTCTTTGATCCAACACTAGACCAAAGCCCGTGTGCCCGGAATTCTGAGTTTTGGCTTGAGTGGGAGAACCCCAGGATGCCCACTCAGCACTTAGAAAATTTGTGTGTTCCATCTCTCTTACAGAGATGTCAATTACCCACAAGGGTAAAGCGATTCCAAAGGGGTCAGTCACTAAACCGTCCAGGTCAACCCGGACCTTGTAGGTAGCAGCTGAAAAAGTACCTAGCCCTGTCGGTAGTTCTTCCGGAAGGTGAAGCCTAGCGCCAGGATGAGACCTTCAAAGACTCTTCCTGGGGCGGAGAGCTCTAAAGCCACTACACCCACGAAGGGAGCCTCCCCTTTGACTGAGCCAACTCAGTCTTTCCATGGTGAAAGCACGTCCTTGCCACTTCCGCTCATGGCAAGGAAGGGGACAACATCGCCCCAACCCGAATCCTTTCGGGTTTCTGAGGGATCGTCTGCGCTGGTTCTCCAGAGGCAACTTTGGAGGCCAACCAGCATCCCAGGACACCCCTGGTGCCAACACTAGAGGCTTTCATAAGCCACACATTCTCTCTCCTAGGGGAAGTGGAATCTGCTATCGGGGACTCTCGGGTCACTTCCTCAGGAAGAGAGCAAATGCAAGCAGGCCTAAAGAGTATCTGCAGTGCTTGTGCCGCACAAGCAAATTGGACGGCTTTCCGCTCTCCAGCAGTTGCGCTGCAAAAGCGACTCCAAAGTGACTTCCTATGCCGAAGTGGCTAGGGAAGGGGCTAGTACGGCGAAAGGGCCTTCGTCTGCCCCTACTGGGAGAAATATGAAGAAAAAGTCGGGAGACAGGAGACACGTGCTCCTGGTCTATCCCAGTGTCGAGAATGCGTCCTCAGAGGACGTAAAGAGGACCCTGAAGACTGCAGTCAACCCAGCTAAACTGCAATTAGGGGTCAGGAGCATTCGTAATATTAGGAAAGGTGGGGTCGCGGTGGAGTGTTCCCATCCATAAGAGCTCGACCGCCTTGCCCAGGAGTTGAGTAGCAATCCGTTGACCAAAGATTGCACACTTCCCACGGCCCCACGAAAGAGACATCCCAGGTTGATAGTTTACGGGGTCAACGGAGATCTCTCAGGCAAAGAGTTTAAGGAAGCGGTTCGTGGGCAGAACCCCGACCTCGATAACTGATTTACAGCCCGTTTCCCCATCAAGGGTAAGGGAGGCAGGGTCCACTGGGTGGCAGACATGGAGCCTAAGGCCTTCAAACTCTTGATGAGGCAAAAGATACTGAACTTGGGTTGATCAGTGCTCCGCCTAAAGGAGTTTTTGCGTGAAGTCAGGTGCTTCCGGTGCAATGGCTTTGGCCATTTCCGGAGCAACTGTCCTGAGTCCAAAGCTAGGTGTGGCAATTGCAGTGAATTTGGGCATCAGCAGCACCACCACCACCAGTGTGCAGCCACATCGAAGTGCAGCAACTGCTCTGCTGCAAATGCTATCTGTCCGAGTGAAAGACTGGTTTCCAGTGACTGACAGGCTAGCTGTCGCAGCGCCGTCAGGAATCTTACTAATTCTAAACTTTTGCGAGAGTTTTGCATTTCCCTGTGAAGTCTGCACTTAGACGATACAGGTAAAGCCATCAGCCTAGGTTACAGTTGTGTACACAGGCAACAAGGTGAGTAGCTTCTGCCATCGTGCATCCGCTAATGGTACACAGGCCACATGCTGGGCATCATGGTGCGTGTAGCGACTAGCTATCACTCTCGTATGAGTCTGGTGTTTGTACAAAGTACAGTGAATAGCAGTGCGTACATCAGCGACATGGTGCAGCTGGTCATTCTGTTATTTTTGGGTGCGATCCCCAATGCGATATTCTAGCAGGATAACGCCCGCCCACGCTCCACTCGGGCAACTCAACATGCTCTTCAGGCAGTGCGTCAACTCCCTTGGCCAACACGATCTCTGGACTTATCTCCAATTGAGCATGTCTGGAACTGGATTGGGCAAAAAGACTCTTCCACGAACCCTGGCAAGGAGCGACCATCTCTGAATTATACGTCCAAGTTGAAAGTGCATGGAATGCCATTCCTCAGTGTGATATCCATCATTTGTATGACCGATTGCATGCCAGATTGGAAGCTTGTATTGCTGCTGGAGGAGGTGCAACACCTTATCAAAATTTGTCTTCTGTACACTGTAATATGCATTAAAAGGTAAAATAAACATTGAATCACTTAACATGTATGATCATTTTCCTTTATTAGCAAGTTGTTGCTACGACATAATCTCACAGATGGAGCTGAAATTTTTAATAGTGTTCTTTTTTCACTTTCTGGCAGTGTATATATATTTATTCTTAAAATCTGGCTGTGTTTTGCATTTCACTATTTACATCATGTAGTGGCACACGGAGAGCTGAGGTCTCAAAGTAGCAAAAGGATTCACATCACATTTTGGAGGTACCGTATATACTCGCGTATAAGTCGCGAAATTTGGGACAAAATGAGAGCTTCAAAGTAATGGGGTCGACTTATACGCGGGGTCTAAAAAAATCGTAAGTCCAAAACTTCTTCCCGTGAGGCAAAAGGCAATCCATCCCAAAAGAAATAAAAAGTGCCGATGCGGTCTTAATTACGAAATCGCAACCCTCCGAAAGAAAAAAAAAAAGAAAGAAAAAACACAGATGTGGTAGAATTACGAAATCGCGACCCTCCGAATTTCTCCGCGCTTTGAAAAGTCTCCTCTCTCCTGGCTTTGCGTATCCACAGTGCCGTCGCAGCTGCGCATAGAAAGCTCCGCCCTCCCGACTACCAGTTGATTGCGCTGACCTTCAATGTAACGGTGCCATGCGACAGCCAGTGTTAAGTGTTGCTTGTTCTTAATAGCACATGTTTTTCTTGTTCTTAATCGCGCGTCTCGCTTCTCCTATTATGGGTGACACGGATTGTGTAAAGAAACGGATGTCCTATAACGCAGGATTCAAGTTGAAAGTGGTTTCTTTTGCAGAAAATACTAACTGTGCTGCTTCAGGTCAATTTGGCATTAACGAAAAACTGATTCGAGATTGGCGTAAAAAAAAACCCGGACTTGGTGAAAATCGCAAAAGGCGCTGCGCCGTGGAACGACATCTTTCCCAGAGCTGGAAAGTGTCTTGAATGATTGGATTGTGGGCTGCAGACAAAATGGTTACATTGTAACACGAACTGGTATACGTTTGCGAGCAATGAAGCTCGCAAAAGATGAAAAGTTTGCAGCCGCAAATAACAATTTTCGTGCCTCACCAGGTTGGTGCACAAGGTTCATGAACCGCTATGGGTTGTCTACGCCAGTGCACCAAAATTGCACAAAAGTTACCTTGTGACCTCGAAGCGAAGATAATGGAATTTCAAAAGTATGTAATTCAAAAGAGAAAAGAGACTGCTTTTGAACTTTCCCAAATAGGGAACATGGATGAAACCGCCATGTGTTTCAACCTTCCTGGAAATAAGACGGTGAACCAAAAGGGCGAAAAAAATATCTTGATCAAAACGACTGGCCACGAAAAATCCAGTTTCATGGTTGTTCTTTCCTGTTTGGCCGACGGCAGTAAGCTACCTCCGGTAATTATTTTCAAACGCAAAACTCTGCCGAAAAGCGTTGTCTTTCCGTCTGGTGTGCTTGTTCGTGCCCATGAAAAAGGATGGATGAACGAATCCGGAACAATTGACTGGTTAAAGAATGTGTGGAACAAAAGGCCAGGTGCACTTTTGAGGAAACCTTCTCTTTTGGTGTGGGATATGTTTGTTGCACACCGTTGTGCAGAAGTGAAAAAAACTGCAGAAAATTGAAAAACAACTTTTGCTGTCATCCCAGGTGGGTTGACATCTGTTCTTCAACCACTAGATATCTGCCTTAATAAGCCCTTCAAGGACAATGTGCGGAGGTATTGGGCAGATTGGTTAAGTTCCGATTTGCCGACTGAAACCAAGGGCGGAAATCTAAAGAAGCCGGATATCGTTTTGATTGCGCGATGGGTCAAGGATGCTTGGAGTGCGACACCTGTGGAAATGGTCGTGAAATCCTTCAAGAAATGTTGCATTAGTAACAAACTTGATGGCACAGAGGATGATGAGATTTTTATGAGTGATGATGACAGTGATTCTGATGACACAGGCATAGATGGGAACTGATGTTTATGATGACGCGCCGATATTGGAGAAAGAATTTTTTGAACTGTTTGGCGAGTCTGACTCTGAATCGGATTTTGAAGGGTTCCGATGAAGTTTTTGGGTATGCAAATTAAATTTAGTATTATATAATTTTTTTCGTTTTCAAATGTTTTTGAATAAATTCATTGAAATTTTTTTCTCATTCTGGGATCGACTTATACGCGAGTTTCCGATTTCTTACGATTTTTTCCTCTGAAAGTGGGGGGGGGGGCGACTTATACGCGAGTATATACGGTATTTAAAAAAAAAACAATGAAATATTTTCCTCCCTGATTCTTGTGGAAATAGATGCAGCTAATGTGATAAGTGAAAAACCTAATCCTATTTCATATTGAGACAGTCGAATTTCTTGCTTCCAAATGTGATGGAGTGCCTCATTATTTCCCCTGTGCAACTGTGGGATGCCATCCTTCAACTGGACACACAGTGAGTCGGACACCAGATAAATCACTTCGCTGTTGGGGAGAGCCACAAACAATTACACATCTTCCCTCTCCTGAGTTTTCACAGTAAACACTGGCATGCCTCTTCTGGCCTAGTTCCTGCCAGGTGTGTCAACATGCTTAGCACAATGAAAGAGCAAAGACAGTGTTTTACGAAAGATGGTAATCCGAAAAAAGTCAACATTTGGCTTTGCATAATTCATTTCAATAAATATGTTTTCCAAATTCTTTAAATTTAAGGTCAGCTTATGTGCAGGTCAAGGTATTTCACAAATGCTTAGCTGTTGAAGTAGGGAGGTCAGCTTATATACAAGCATATATGGTAAATTTACCATGTTTTTATTTTTTTCTTTGATTAGTAAATCAGTAGTTATGCATTTTTGGGTTAATAACCTCAAGGAGGGAAGAATTTTTTTTTCTACCAGTGTGTTAAAATAGTATAAAAGTAATGAGGCTAAAGCATGTGATCAAAATTTTTAATAATTTTGTAGACTTCTGATGTTCACTACTTAGGAGACTGTGCTGTCAAGTTTTTTGAGTTGCAGTATGATCAGTCATTGTGTTTGTCTTGAATCAACAAAATAACTTGTTATATTTACCTACATACAAGCCAACTCATCTAGTCAACAGCTAAAAATTGGTAACAAACAAACAAAAAATCACATAAGCTGACCATAAGTTTCTAGAGTTTGGAGAACATGGCATTTATTGAAATAAAATTATGCAAATTTCTGAAATTATCTTCTTCATAAACCTTTTTGTGCCTACCATTGCCTTGAAAAAGCCTCCCAGTGGAGTGCCAAAGCTTGGCGAATCTTTGTACTTATTACACCACAAAAATAAATGGATTTAATATGCTATGTGCGTTTCTTGAGTGTTCATGGTATTTAAAATAATGTAAACCTTTTAATTTTCTTTAGTTGAAAACTTGACTTACTTAATCTTCACTTTCTCTTCTGTGTCAACAACAAATGTGAGTGAAGTGAAGCATTATTGATAACAGGCCATGATAGTCCCTTAAAGGCCGGAAATGTATGCAAGAAAATAAAATACTCAGAGGAGAAAGTAGTGATTAAGTAAGTGAAGTCTCAACAAAAGAAAATTTAAAATATCTCTGAGTAAAGCTAAAGAATCTAACTTAATAATTTTAAAAATCTTCAAAACCTGACCTAACTATTGAAGTTTTCCAAATAGTTCCTACAAGTTCATTTCTGTTAAAGTTGTGCCATCAATATAAACATAATCACCAAAGTTGTCATGGTAGAAATATTCCTCATAATACATGGGAAATCAATAGAATATTCAAAGCAAACAATATAAATTCTGAATTTGCTTGTACCACTTACTGGTCATCCATGTTACGCCTCTCAGAAAACTTGAAAATTTCAACACAGATGCTTGGAACTTCATTGTCTTGGGTTGTGTAATGGTTAGCATACTCGATCAAAAATCGAGAGATGTGGGTTCAGTTCCTGCTCCAAGACAATGAAATTTTCAAGTTTTCTGAGAGGTGTTACATAGACCAGTAAGTGTTACAAGCAAATTCAGAATTTATATTGTTTGCTGTTTTCACCATCTGAATTATAAAATAAATCATCTTCTATACCATCTGTTGCATTCCCAATGCACCATTTTTTGAAAAGGTCATGACTTTACTCTTTCATAAGAACAATCCTGTGGGCAGTCAGAAGAAAAGACCTTTAAACTTGCTGTGAAAATACTAGAGCTAATTCGTTGCACCCCTCCCCATCAGTGAACTGACTTATCAGGTGTCTCTTGAACATTCCACCTTTGGCATGGAACACCCAGTTACTGTACCTTATTACTGGAAGTTTTTATAAAAGAGGAAACAAAATAAGTTAAAAAATGTCAGATAAAAACAAACTTATCTGTAGATAGATGTCTTCATAAAACCAGAAAGAACATGTACTCATTTGTTAGGTAATCATGTGGAAGGCAAAGGGAAAAAAAGTAAGCTGTATCGCATTGCAGTTTGCGATGCAAAAATAGAAGTTTGCAATGCAAACTCATATTTAAATCGCAAAACCACGATTAAAAGTTTAAAAATGAAATTTCCATTAAAATGTTCAATCCGTAGAGCAACTTGTTGTTTATCGAAAATATGATTTTGCATACGCGTGAAAAAAATAAAAATAAAATTCACATATTCGTAACTTTACAAATACTTTGTTTGCTTTCAGGTGAAAAAAGCTTCTTCATGTAGCTCTAACTGTGCAGTGATGAGGTAGTCATCCTCCGACCACAGAGCGTCTGCGATTGGTTCCATGCTCCCGCCTGTCTGCACCATGAGTCATTTAAGGGCAGATGCTCTTATGGCTGTTTTACTTTCGGTTTGGCTTCTGCTTAATTTTAGGGGGATGTGAACTTTGTTGTTTCACTCTTTGTTATTTGAAATCGTGGCTACCAAAGTTAAAAAATATCAACCATGAAAAGGTGGATGGAGGAATTAGATCCAAAAGGTAGTTAGTTATGCTATGATGTTGACGCCGATAAAATCTCCACCCAGTCTGCCTATTGCAAACTTTGTCAGAAGAATGTTGACAGCATAAAACTTTTTCTAAATTTCAATTCTTCTTTTATTGGAGTTTCTGGATTCATTATTAAAAAGGACAACGTGGGAAAGCACACCAGATCAGAAATTCACCATGCCAGTGTCTCCAACAGTGCTGAGACGGCCCGAGCCCGAAGTAGAGCCCGAGCCGGGCTCGGGCAGGCTCGGGCTCTGAGAGAGGGAGCAAATTTTCTTCCTTTTTCTTTAAATGTGATTTAAAGAAACTTGTAAAACAACAGTATCACTTTGTTGTATGTCTGATTGAAATGCTGCAGCTTGGATTCGTTTAATCTGTACATGTTGCAGGAAACGTTTAAAGTCTGACAGAACCTTGTCAATCAATTCTCCTATGCACCCTTCGTGAGATTCTTTACACAATCGTTTGCTCTCCGTCATCACCCATTCATGCCACTATACACCTGCTGCATTACTTAATCCTTTTTCTGCAATAAATTTTTCAAGCAACTGTCCACTATTGCATTTAATACATTTCATTTTCCAACAGTCTGATTCTAAGTCAGAATTACACAACACTTTATTCCAGAAACCATTGTTGTATGCAATTCCTAATCCCTTCAAAAACAATATGTAATTTTCATGGGTTTTACATTTGCATTGCTCACTAGGAGTGTCTTTAATCAGAAGAACATTTTGTGGTCTAAGACTGCTAAACTTTGATTATCCAATGTTCACATTAGGATTCTCTGCTTTGAACAAAGCATGTGCTTCTTTCATATGTACTATAAGATAATATTTGCAAACATGTTGTCTAATGCTGTTTTCCCGTATAGTCATCTCATCGTGCATACCTGGAGCAGTATGTACAATGTCCGATCGACACAAGTATGCTACCACCAATTCCCTATGTTGATTATTGTCAGAACCACTAGATTTATTTTCTTTTTGTAGTTTTAAACCCATCTTCTTCACCACACTATTCACAACTACTAATCGCTTACGTGGTGATACTGGCATAGCTTTCAAAGTTTTCTTCACTGCCTTACCAAGTGTTTGTGGACTCCTGTAAGGTAAAGCTTGAGGGGTAGGAGTGGAAGGACCTGGCAACTCAATTGAACTAATGTTATTCTTCCTGGAAGCTCTACATTTCCTCTGTCGTTCTCTAGCTGCCTCAGTATGTTTCTTCTTCTTTTTTGTCATAGTTGATGCTTTTATCTGCCGTAGCATTTTGTGTCTTTGTTTTTCTTTTGCCTTAAAACTTGCATCACTATTCTTTTTCTGGTAATACCTTCTCTGATTGGCAGCCTTCCTTGCTCTCTGATCGTTGTCCATATTTGATGTTTGAAACCTTGATAATGCACCGATACACAGAGCCAAACTGGTGGGTGGTTTACTGAGCATGAAAGTGAGGTTGACCATCTGTCGTGGCCTACACAATCACCCTACTTTAACATTATTGAGCCACTCTGGGGTGTTCTGGAGGAGCTAGTCAGGAAACGTTTTCCTCCACCAGCATCACGTCGTGAACTAGCCACTTTTCTGCAAGAGAAATGGCTTCAAATCCCTCTGGCCACTGTACAGGACATGTATTGGTCCTTCCTACAATGAACTGCAGCCATCCTCCAAAGAAGGCCCTATACTGTACTAATAAATTGTTGTCCTAAACCAATGCGTTTCAGTTTCGTTGTCCACCACCTGTATAATATATCAAACGTTGAAAAAAAAAAAAAAAATTCAAATCATACAACGTAAAAAAAAATAATTCATAACATACTATGTTGTAATCATATGAATTGTAAACTCTTTTGCACACTAGTGTGTTTTAATTTGAACAGCAGTGCTTTTATGCAACTGTGTGTGCATCAGCCCCCATTATCAGCTGTTTGCATAATTTGTGACTTTGTGCAGTATTTTCGTTGGCATATAAACTGTTGCCACACTGATCTTCACATTGTAAGAAAAGTTTTTGTGTGATGTGAGTTCATCTTGTCAGATTTTGCTCTAAAGCCTAGGTTTTTGTTTGACAGTTTTTGCCTCTTATCATTTTCTCTTTCTCTTCTTTGTTTTGCATTAGTATCTACCAAAGTAGAGGTATTTTTTATTGTTTGCCATTATTGCAGTTAGTGGGACTGGAAATCCATGATGACTCCACATATCCCATGTTGAATTTAGAAGTCATTCTGTAGTAATGAACAGAATCTTGCCTCTTGGAATTTTAATTTTAGTCAAAAGAGTCATTGCTAATATGATGTGGCCTTGGAAAATAAACAGACCTTATGTCGTGGCAGGTTTAGGTAAATTGTAAAAACTTTGGTTTTTTTCTGATGCAAATTGTGTTGCACCCATTATTTTTTTATTAAATTTGCAGTCTTGCATTTTCTGTTGTGCTTTAATGGGAAGTTCTAGTAGTAAGTGCATTCATGTGTATGTGTTTTCTTCTAAAAACATGTATGCATTGTGTCAGTTTTTTTTTTCTGAGACTTTCAAATCCAGTTTTCGTTTATTTTTTCAATGATTTTATTTTAGAAGAAGACTTCATTACATTTGAACCATCTTTAGTTGCTGCTGCCATAATACTGACAACCAGGAAGTGCCTGTTATTAACACCATTGTGGCCAAGATCTATTCAAGGGGTGACTCACTATAAAGCTGAGCAATTGGTTCATTGTTCAGAAATTTTGAAAAGGTAGGTGGCTGTAAAATATGTTATAAATATGTTATACATTTTAAGCACTTTGATTTTAGCAACACTTATCACTAAGTAACTTGTACAAAATTCTAGCGGATAATGCTTACCTTGGCATTCCTTTCTAGCGATGGGATCATTTCACGCACGTGTTTTCCGGTCTTCGTTGATGTGTTTTTGGAATCCTAAGGCAAAGATCCAATGAGTATACCCAGCGAAAAGTGTGAGAAGTAAAGCCAGTCATCTCATACAACAGACTTTAGGACAATAACATCAACGAAGACCGGAAAACACGTGTGTGAAATGTTCCCATCACTAGAAAGGAATGCCAAGGTAAGCATTATCCGCTAGAATTTTGTACAAGTTACTTTGAAATATCGCACGTAAAAGAGAATAGTAGAATGATTAGAGCTATATAATAGTCAGAATTATAATTACTAATTGGAATTGACTTATCACTAAGCTTGAAATTTAGAGGTTAGCTTCTCAAAGAAAGCTAATTTGCTAAATTAAAGTTTAAAACTGATGATGCTGGGACATCAGAGGTCATTGCTCTTTCCGCGTTTATAAATGAGTCACAGAAAAATTCTCATTGGCCGCCACTGGGAATCGAACCCAGGGTCTTCCAGTTACGCACCGGATATGCTTCTACTGCACCACAGCATCCTCAAATTCCTCCAGACTCACACAAACTAACTGCCAAGCCAATTTGGCAGGTTACACACTAACTGCCATGCCAATTTGGCAAGCAACCTGCCAAATTGGCTTGGCAGTTAGTTTGTGTGAGTCTGGAGGAATTTGAGGATGCTGTGGTGCAGTAGAAGCATATCCGGCGCGTAACTGGAAGACCTGGGTTCGATTCCCGGTGGCGGCCAATGAGGATTTTTCTGTGACTCACTTATAAACGTGGAAAAAGCGATGACCTCTGTCTGATGTTCCTAGTCCATGTCAAGTGTGTATTAATGATGATGCTGGAGTTTCACTTACTTGATGTTTCAAGACTCTCCATGCACAGTGAACTTGACACACAACTTAAGCTTTGTGACATCTGTCACATGTTTCACACGAGACCATCTGTTCTTCATACTCCTTATGTTTCTTGTGCTGACATTGCTTAATCTATTCCTCCTATGATTTCCTTGCCCCCCTTCTACCTATCTTTCTTGTTATATTGGCTGAATGAATAATCTTAGTAAGCATCTCACTATGCATTCTTTCAACATGATCAAACCATCTAAAAATATTTGTCTCCACCCTTCTAACAATGTGCTCCACATTACAGATCTCCAACACATCTTTTTTTATCATACACAATCAAAATACGTAGGTGAGTCAAAAAGTTAGTTGCACTGCTTGATAAAACACAGGATCGAAATTACAGAAAAATTTTATATGTTCCTGAAAGTTCCATGCAAAAGTTACTTCTCGATGTAATCACCTAGTTTATTGAAACATTTGTCGAGGCATGGCACACGTTTTTCTATGTCTTCTGCAAAGAAATTCCGTCCGACGTCTGATAACCAATGCTGGTTGCAGCTTTCACCTCGTCATAATTGTATGCACACTTCCATGTGAAATATCCAGTTCTTTTGCGATTTTGTCTTCTGTTACTTGTCTGTTTGCAAGAATGAGTCCATTCGTGCGCACCACGTTCTCAGCCGCTGTTGAAGTTGACGGTCTTCCCTTGCGGTTATCATCCTCAATATCAGTACATCTGTTTTCGAACAAGATGTATCCCTTTGCGATAGCTTGACATGATATTGCATTCTCACCGTACACTTCGTTCAACTGCAGTTACACCCTTTTGCCCACAAAACGAACCGCTGCACGCAGTTCCAATTTGGATGCCACCAGCAGCTACCGAGGCATGTTCACGACTCGTTAGTGAGCGAGTGAACTAAAACTACTGCGAGAAGTAACTGCGGCACGTGCTGCAGATAAATGCTAGCTGTGTTGCCACAAAGTGTCAACAAAATATCCTTGTGGAATAGCTTTTTTACGGGTCTTATAGAGGTTATTTTTCATCAAAGTTTGTTGTCAAATTTTCGAACTAAAGCCTAGTTCGTCATCAGGACTATGTCACTGGAGTAATTGCTGCCACTCAATTGGAAGAGTCCATCCGCAATTATCGTTAATTGTGGTACTTCTTCTTCTTGCTATTTTGATCCCTTCTTCTAGTTTCCTCTTTACTAAGTTTGACTGGTGGGCGATTATTTTCACTGAGTCCCAATTTATGGAGTGTCCACTTGCTTGTATATGTCTGTCTAGCCCTGTTTTGTTCCCAATGTTCCTAATAGCTGCTTGGTGTTCTTTCATTCGGACCTTAATACTTCTCCCTGTTTCTCCTATATAGCTGAGTCCGCAGTTACAGTCGATGCAGTAAATTACTCCTTCCTGCAATTGGATGTCCAATTCTTTCTGCTTTAAAGCTGGCAGGAATTTCTTTATTTTGTTATTAAGATCTGGAGCTAGCCTGATATTATATTTTGCTCCGATCCTTTTCAGGTTCTCGAAAAGTCCCTTGTGGTACGTAATTTTGCAGGTTCTCGAAAAGTCCCTTGTGGTACGTACCACAAGGGACTTTTCAAGAACCTGAAAAGGATCGGAGAAAAATATAATATCAGGCTAGCTCCAGATCTTAATAACAAAATAAAGAAATTCCTGCCAGCTTTAAAGCAGAAAGAATTGGACATCCAATTGCAGGAAGGAGTAATTTACTGCATCGACTGTAACTGCAGACTCAGCTATATAGGAGAAACAGGGAGAAGTATTAAGGTCCGAATGAAAGAACACCAAGCAGCTATTAGGAACATTGGGAACAAAACAGGGCTAGACAGACATATACAAGCAAGTGGACACTCCATAAATTGGGACTCAGTGAAAATAATCGCCCACCAGTCAAACTTAGTAAAGAGGAAACTAGAAGAAGGGATCGAAATAGCAAGAAGAAGAAGTACCACAATTAATGATAATTGCGGATGGACTCTTCCAATTGAGTGGCAGCAACTACTCCAGTGACATAGTCCTGATGACGAACTAGGCTTTAGTTCGAAAATTTGACAACAAACTTTGATGAAAAATAACCTCTATAAGACCCGTAAAAAAGCTATTCCACAATCACTATGAATAGAGGTGCCATAAATGCATTTACAACTAAAATATCCTTTTACCGAAACGTTTTACGGAGGAGTGCAACTAACTCTTTGACTGCCCCTCGTATATTGTGTCCCCCTTCCTCCATAAGCAACACATCTGGGCTCTGAAATGACTCCTGTGTCTTCTACAGTACCGAAGTTTCACTGCCATACATCATAGTGGAAATAATTATGCTTTATTCTGTCAAACATACTTCTAATATACAAACTCATTCACATGGTTTATTTCTAAACGTGCCGCCCCGGTGGCGCAGTGGTCTTAAGGCGCTGGCCTCTGATCATTCGTCTGAACAGGGTTCGGGTTCGAATCCCGGTGAGGCATGGATGTTGTGTTTGTCTTACGGCACTGGCTCTCTCTCTTCTCTTGAACCAGTGACCTTAAATTATGGATGGGCGACTGCTTATAGCCCATTGAGTTGCTCACGGTGGTCGTTAAACCTCCAATAAAAAAAAAAAAAAATTCTAAACCATTTTGACTGATCTTATATTCAGTACTAACAGTTCCTTGCTCAAAAACCATAGCTCATGGTTTTTCCGTTATAAATACTCTGTTTGAATTTCACACAAATTTTATTCATCTGGGACAGCATACTTTTCAACTCATTTTTGCTCGCTGCCAACAGGACTGTGTCATCAGCATACAGCAATCTGCTCACGGATATTAGCTATGGTTTTTGGATTGCTCAAAAATCATAGCTCATGGTTTTTTCGTTATAAATACTCCGTTTGAATTTCACACAATCTTTATACATCTGGGACAACATACTCTGCAACTCATTTTTGCTCTCTGCCAACAGGACTGTATCATCAGCATACAGCAATCTGCACATGGATATTACCAAGACATAAACGACTATTGTCTATTTTGGCATCATGCATGCATCAAAAAATGTATTAAACAGCCATGGTAACATTACACAACCTGGTGTGACTCCTGCACGAATAACAAACCATTTTGATGAAACACTATTCACTTGCACACACACTCTTCTGCCCGCAGGCATAGATATCACACATACAGACATATTCTTAGTTATATCATATTTATTCAAGACCTTCCACAGAAGCATCCTGGCCACCCCGGTGGCGCAGTTGCCTAAGCGATGGCTTCTGATCATTCGTCCGAAAGGGGTCTGGGGTTTGAATCCCGGTGAGGCATGGATGTTGTGTTTGTCTTACGGCTCTGGCTCTCTCCCTTTCATGGAACCAGTGGCCCTAAATTAGGGACGGGTGACTGCTTATAGCCTATTGAGTTGCTCATAGTGGTCGTTAAACCTCCAATAAAAAAAACAAAAAAAAACACATAAGCATCCTGTTTACTTGGTCATAAGCTTTTGCCAAATCTACTGTAAAAGTGCAGCAAAAACTTTCTTATAACAGGGAGATACTTTTCAGTCATGTGTTAAGCAAAAATTTGATTAGTGCAGCTCTTACCAGGCATAAAATTACTCTGTACATCCAACACATTCTCTGACGCAAGATTTCACTCCTGATTGATAATAACTTTCCAAACACTTTTCCGATGTACGAGATCACAATTCTGTCGTGTATAGATGTGTATATACTTATAGTTGAAAAATGTGTTAGGTATGCACAACCCATTCTCAGTGCAGAGTTCAATTAATCTTTCACTGTTATCATTTGTACTGGGATTGTTAAACTTACCCAAGGTTTTACAAATCTCATTCTGAACACTTAATCTAGCATTGAAGTCCCCTGCTATAATAATTTTCTCTTTAGCATCAATCTGGCTGAAAACAGCTTTCATCTAATTCCAGAAATCACCTTTCCTACCAGAAGGTTCTGAGTCACAAGGAAATACACTACAATTATTATAAAAACAATTACTTGTAAAGCAGCTATGACTTTCAAATATGAATTCACTTGCCAACTATTTTCACCATCTCATTTGTTTTGTCTGTCAAACATGCATCCTACATACATACATATCACTAAGATGTTCTCTGAGATTCAGAGGTTAGCTCCACAAAGAAATATAAACTACCAGATCAACTTTTAACTGATTATTTACTTACTGCTGCTGTATGAAACTTCTCCATTTACAGTGATCTTGACACACAACTCGGGTTTCACTGACATCCATCACATGACGTACACAAGACCTTCTGTACTTCATACTTATAATCTTTTTCTCATGCAGACACTCCTGAATCTGATCCTCCCATGACTTCCTTGGCTTTCCTCTGCTTTTCCTTCCTACCATTTGGGCTAAAAAAAGATTTCTTAGTAAGCATCTCATCACTCATTCTTTCAACATGGCCAAACCTCCGAAGCATATTAGTCTCCACCTTGCTAACAACATTTTGCTTCACATTACACAGCTGCAACACATCTTCATTCCTCACATGATCAGAATGTGTATTGCCACAAAGTAACGCATTTCTCCGGCACACAAGTGACTCCTATCTCTCTTCTGTAGTACCCAGGTTTCACTGCCATACATCAGAGAAGGAACAATTACACTTTCATACACAGCCATGCAAGACTCTCTTGAGAATTCATCATTCCTGTGAAAACCTCCCAAAGCAGCTATGACTTTCAATTGACTCGCCTACTTATTTCACCACCCAATTTGTTCTCTGTCAAACATGCTTCCTAAATACACAAACTCATTCACCTGGTCAATCTCTGTGCCATTTAGACGTATATTACATTCAGTACTAACAGCTCCTCACTGAAAAACCATAATTTTGGTTTTTCCCTTATTTATTTTCAGTTTGATTTTCAAGCAAACTTCGTACATCAGGGACAACATACTCCGCAACTCACTTTTTAGTGCCGTAAGACAAACACAACATACATGCATCAATGGGTTTTGAACAGAAACCCATGACAAACACAAACATCGGACCATCTCAAAGACAAATACAGTGTTTGGATTGCCTTTGAAGACAAACACAAACATCCGACCATCTCAAAGACAAACACAAACAGTGGGTTGCTCACTGCCAACAAGATTGTGTCATCAGCATTCAGCAAAAAAAAAAAAAAAAAAAAAAATATATATATATATATATATATATATATATATATGTGCTGAATGCTGATGACACAAGATTGTGTCATCAGCAATCAGCAAAAAAAAAAAAAAAAAAAAATATATATATATATATATATATATGGGATGTGTAAGGTCAGGTGATGCGTAACATCACAGCCTCTCCTTGACAAATGTCAACCCCGCCTTCTCGTGGTGCATCCTGTTCCCACTAAAGGGGCTCTGACGACCGCCAATAGCGGTATAACTATACCATCGGGATTAGAGGAAATTCTATCCCACACTCACCAACCCGCTTGGCCAGCGTGGTGAGTTATGGCCAAACCCCTCCAAAATGACTCCACAACTTAAATCTTGGCCCTCAGTCTCCGGCAGCTGGAATGTACCTGGCCAAGGCAGCGGCCAGTGTGACATGAAGGCAGAGGGTGCTAAGAATCCCCGGAGGACCGGACTAGGCTGCCATCTGATGCTGACCTTGGCAACGTACAATGGACGCTCCCTATCTTCTGATTCAAGGCTTCTTGAATTGGAAGAGGAACTACAAAGGATCAAGTGGGACATCGTGGGGCTAAGTGAGGTAAGGAGAAAAGGAGAAGATCTCATCGAACTGAAAAGTGGACATCTCTTCTACTATCGTGGGACAGATACTGGCAGAACTAGTGGTGTTGGATTTATAATAAACAAGAAACTGAAGGATAAAGTGGTAGAAGTTGAAAGTTCCTCTGACAGAGCTGCACGACTCGTTATCCAACTATCGAGAAGATACCAGGCTCAGATTATTCAAACATATGCACCCACCACAAGTCATCCGGAAGAAGAAATTGAAGAATTTTATGAGGAAATTTGTCATCTAAATAATAAAGGTAAGCAGCACTTGAAAATAATTATGGGAGATTTCAATGCAAAAATAGGGCAACGGCAACAGAATGAAACTTCAGTAGGTAAATTCGGTCACGGCAACAGAAACCAGCGTGGAAATACTCTCGTTGAGTTTGCAGAGGCAGAAGGGTTTTTCATCTTGAACTCCTTCTTCAAGAAAAAGCCACACAGGAAATGGACATGTAGACATCCAAATGGGACGACAAGTGAAATTGATTTTATTATGTGTAACAAAAAATTCGTCATAGAAGACTGCGGTGTGCTAAACAAGTTCAACACAGGTAGTGACCATAGATTGGTGAGATGTAAGATGCACCTCAACACTAAACTTGAACGTGGCAAGCTCATAAGACAAACAAAATCTATTGACATAACCAACCTTAAAAAACACCATAATACCTTCAAGTTAGAACTGAAGAACAGGTTCTCTGCTTTAGAAGGCCTAACATCGGAAGAAGTGGACATCTCTGAAGTTAACAGAAAAGTAGCCAAAGCTCTTATGGAAATAGCAACAAAATTAGCTGGGTCTAAGAACAAGTTGCATGTAAATAAATTATCAGGAAAAACGAAAATGTTGATGCAAAAAAGAAGAGAGATGAGGACAACTAAAGAAGATGTGACTTCCAAAGTGGAATATATAGAGCTATGCAAGACAGTACGAAAAAGTATCACTGAAGACGTAAGAAAATTCAACTGTGAACTAGTGAGGAAAGCAATTGAAAACAACCAAAGCCTAAAGATAGCAAAGGGACATCTCAGTAAGGGAAGAAAACAGATTATGGCACTGAGAAAAGAAGATGGTTCTGTAACAAGAAATAGAGGCGAAATTTTGACAAGAGTGAAAGATTTCTACTCCAAATTATATGAAAGAGATGATACATGCACTCCAGACATCATGAAAGATACCAGTACCAGAGTTCCTCCAGTCCTTCCAGCAGAAGTTGCACATGCAATCAAGAACATGAAGCGGGGAAAAGCTCCAGGAGAAGATGGAATTACTGTAGACATCATACAAGAAGCAAGTGGAGAAATCAAAACAGTACTCTCCCAAATTTTCACTCGATGCCTTAATGAAGGAAAGATTCCTGAGGATTGGAACAACGCTATAATGATCCTGATACATAAGAAAGGTGACATTGAGGATCTCGGAAACTACAGACCTATCAGCCTCCTATCAGTAGTTTATAAAATCTTCACTAAAGTTCTTTCACACCGCTTGAAGGTAACACTGGACATGGCTCAACCGAGAGAACAAGCTGGATTCAGGAGTGGATACAGCACAATAGATCATATCCATGTGCTGAGAGAACTAATTGAAAGAGCGAGGGAATATGAACTTCCATTGTGCATGGCTTTTATCGATTATGAAAAAGCCTTTGATTCGGTGAAACCATCAGCAGTTACAATGGCTCTGAAAACCTGCGGTATTGAAGATGCATACATTAATATTATTAATAACATCTATGAAAATGCAAGTGCAAAGATTAGGCTGTTTGAAAATACAACACACATAAAAATTGGAAAGGGAGTGAGACAAGGTGACACCATATCTCCGAAGCTCTTTAATGCCACATTGGAGGGTGTTTTTCAGTCGCTGAGCTGGGAAAACAAGGGAATAAAGATTAATGGAGATTATCTAACCCACCTTCGCTTTGCTGATGACGTAGTCATTTTTGCAACTACCCCATCAGAGCTGCAGAGTATGATCCAGGAACTTGCTGACAAGAGTAAAGAAGTGGGATTAAAAATGAACTTTCAGAAGACAAAAGTGATGTTCAATGCTTTTACAAGAAATGAAGATTTATCGATTGATGGAGAAAAGCTGGAGATAACAGACACGTACGTTTATCTTGGACAGCAGATATCAAGTGAGGGTCACATTGATGAAGAAATTAATCGGCGTACAAAACTTGCCTGGAGAGCTTTTGGAAGAAACAGCATAATTTTCAAGAGCAATATGCCATTATGTCTTAAAAGAAAAGTGTTTGATCAATGCATCCTTCCAGTGCTTACGTATGGTGCAGAGACGTGGACCTTAACTAAAAGAGACATACAAAGGCTGCAGACAACTCAAAGAAGCATGGAGAGGTGCATACTTGATGTAACCAGGAGAGATAAGAAGAGGAACTCGTGGATCCGAAAAATGACAAGAGTGGAAGACATAATGATCAGAGTTAAATCCCTGAAATGGCAATGGGCTGGACATACTGCCAGAAGGACAGATCATCGATGGACAGCCGAAATTTTAGATTGGATTCCAAGGGACAGGAAAAGACCCAGAAGAAGACCACATGGGAGATGGGTGGATGAAATTCGAAAGTATGCAGGGGTGACATGGAGGAGACTGGCACAAGACAGACCGTTGTGGAGGAAACTTGGGGAGACCTTCGTCCAGCAGTGGATTGATAATGGTTGACAATGATGATGATGATGATATATATATACACTGGCAGAAAGTGAAAAAAGAACACCAAGAAGGAATTGGCGGACGATCATGAAATTTACATATGTTAATGGGGTCGAGTTTACGTAGGTGTGATGTTAATATTTCGGGACCAACCGGTGAGCGCTTACGCCACAGCACAGCATAATATGCAAATTATCGTCGGTGGTATTTAAGGATTACGGCGAAGTGCATGTAATCAGTCGTCGGCGTACGGACACGTGCAAAGACCCTGAAGAAGCTGCAATGCCTGGACATGAAAGACGTGTACGATTTCAGCAGTTATCGGACTTTGAGCGAGGTCGTCTAGTCGGATTCCGTGAGGCCGGGTGGTCGTATCGTCGTATTGCGGAGCGAATTGGACGGGAAGTATCGGTGATGGTACGATGGTGGCGTAGATGGTCCGAGGAACATTCCCACGCGAGAATACGTGGAACCGGGAGTCACAGACGGACTGATGAGCGGACCGATCGACGCATAAGAAGAGCGGCGTTGTCAAGCAGAACATCCACTGCGACGCAAATCCGAGCTGCCGTTGCACCTGAGGTGACTGTGTGAACAATCCGCAACCGTCTACTGGATGCAGGACTACGTGCACGTGTACCTCTGACTCCAGCCCACCGTCAGGAACGGCTGCAGTGGTGTCGCCAATGTCTGCACTGGAGAACGTAATGGCGATCTGTCGTGTTCAGCGATGAAAGCAGATACTGCTTGGGAGCCTCCGATGGCTGTATGCATATTCGCAGACGCACAGGGGAGCATCTCCACCCTTCTTACATCTGCCAGCGACACACAGGGCCTACACCTGGTCTCCTGGTGTGGGTAGCGATCAGCTATCACTCCCGTACGCAACTAGTGTTTGTACCGGGTACGTTAAACAGCACCTTCTACATCAACAACATCATTCAGTCCGTTGTTGTGCCATTTGTAAGGTTGGTCCATCATGGTGTTTTCCAGCAAGATAAGGCACGCCCACACACGGCACGTGCAACACAACATGCACTTCAGGGTGTGAGACAACTTCCATGGCCTGCACGCTCACCGGATTTGTCCCCCATTGAGCACGTGTGGGATTTTATGGGATGACGACTTATCCGGTCTCCACGGCCAGCCACAACCATCTCCGATTTACGCGTCCGGGTTGAGGATGCTTGGAACTCAATACCCCAAACTTACATCCAACATCTGTATGGCAGACTCCATGCCAGAATTGCACAGTGTGACGTAGTTCATGGCGGTTCAACCTCGTACTAACCATGTTACATGGAAATGTTATTTTTCGGTTTACCAGCAAATACAGCTGTATTTTGCCATAATGTTTTGACCACGCTATCCTCTGTATTCCGTTATTATGCTGTATAAATTTCATTGGTATCAGACGTCTTCTTCTTGGTTTCTTTTTTCACTTTCTGCCAGTGTATATTTGTGCATTAAAAAATTAATTTATTAGCACGTTTAGGATGCATGTTTAATTAAAAAAATTTTTTTTGTTTAAAGAAAATTAAAAATGCATCCTAAATGTACAAATTCACTCATCTGGTCTATCTCTGAACCATTTCAAGTGATCTTGCATTCAG
Organism: Macrothele yani; assembly: GCA_039090855.1. Classification (NCBI taxonomy): domain Eukaryota; kingdom Metazoa; phylum Arthropoda; class Arachnida; order Araneae; family Macrothelidae; genus Macrothele; species Macrothele yani. Next base: position 158,114,868 of record CM077011.1, read on the forward strand.
TACTAACAGTTCCTCACTCAAAAACCATAACTTTGGTTTTTGCCTTATTTATATGCAGCTTAAATTTCATACATCCAGGACAACATATCCTGCAGCTCACTTCAGATGCACTGTGCTTATTGATTTTAAAAGTTTCAGTAAAGGTCTGAAAATTTTTGCATGTGCAATATTTTACTACTTTTTTTGCTTAATGTTTGTTGTGATATTTCTATAATTGATGACAGTAAAATCAAACGGGTTACAGAGCATTTTTTTTTTTGTGGTGGGGGTGAGGTTGGGATGTTGTGCTAAAAAAAAAAAAAAAGAATATGTTTCATAAATTTTAAAGAGTTGACAGCTATGTTACTGGCTGCATCATACTATTCAGATGATATGTATTGCACTTTTCAAAACCCAAAGAAAAAGAACACAATTTCAGTCTTGGTTGATGGTTCTCAAACAAAGGAAGCCAAAAGATATATGATTAGAACAATTAAGAAAATATTTTCTTTGGTAAAAAAGAATAGTCTTTTAAGTGCATGATTGGACTTTTAAAATTTGACTCCCTTAGACTAAAATGAGTTAAGTGTCTGACCATGCAACAAGTCTGCCTGTAGGAAGCAAAATACTCCAAATTTAATGGTGGAACTTGTATCTTTGCTTTCATTATGCATAAGTTCTGAACTTGGTGAAAAATGTTGGCTTCAAGAATTTGGGGGAAGATGGTATTACTATTGTCTTAATGAATTCTCAGGACAATGATAAAAGTGAAATAGCATGAAATCTGGGAGAATCTTGTTAAGAAAGAAAATTGTACCCTTTCTAGTAGATGTAATGAAATGGATCGTGAGAGGAATGTCACAGTACATTTAAAAAGCTTAGGGAATATTCAAAGCTACCATTGGGTTAGCCCCTAGTATGAGTTTTTGTGTGTGTAGCATACTGTCAAAGTAGCGTGGTATGCTTTGCTGTGGTTAATGATATGGTTTTTCCACTAGTGAAGTTTTATTGTCTGCTAATTTTTGAAGACAGGTTGTCTTCATTTGGGCTTCTATTACTACAACTCCCTGTGTGTCTGTAACCGGATTAATTGCTTGTTATTGTACCTCTGCCAGTAATGAGCCCATGTAATCTTTGACAGTGAAATTCTTTTTTCAGTTTCGAGTCCTTTTAATAATGAACTGTGATTCACTTAAAATTATGGGATATCAGCAAGTCCTTGTAAAAAGTGAAACAACTTGAGAAAAATGTATGGCCCCATTGTCAGTAATCATATGAATTTGTCGCCGTGATATGAGAAACTGTCGTACGAGGAGGGTTACTTCATAAGTGATGGCAACCATCTTTTTGAGGGGAGGGGGAGGATTCGTTTCACTGAAGAAATTTCAAAATAAATATATTAAAGCACACTATACTGTATAAGGGAAAAGGTGATCCTACTGACTGCAAGAACTATCAGGGTTTTAGCTTACTGAGTGTGCTAGGGGAAAGGTCATTATTAAGGTACAAGGTCTTACAACAGAGAAAGTGTGGGATGTTCAGAGTGGCTTTATGCCTGGTAAAGGCTGCACTAACCAAATTTTTGCATTACACATGGTGATCGAAAAGTATCTGGCTGTTGGTAAGAAAGATTTTGCTGCCTTCATAGATTTAGAGAAAGCTTATCATCAAGTAAATAGGATACTTCTGTAAAAGGTACTGAATAAATATAGTATTACTGGGAGGATTTCACAGGAATTATGGGTTCTCAAGAAAGTCCTGAATGGCTGTGTATGAAAATGTAATTGTTCCTACTCTGATGTATGGCAGTGAAACCTGGGTACTACAGAAGAGACATAGGAGTCGTTTGTGTGCTGGAGAGATATTACAGTCGGGGGGGGCATGTTCTGATCATGTGAGGAATGATGTGTTGTAGTTGTGTAATGTTAAGCAAAATGTTGTTAGCATGGTGGAGAGTAATATTCTTCGGTGTGGTTTGGCCATGTTGAAAGTATGAGCGATGAGATGCTTGCTAAGAAAATCTATTCAGCCCAAGTGGCAGGAGAGAAAGGCAGAGGAAGGCCAAGGAAGTCATGGGAGGATCAGATTCAGGAGTGTCTGCATGAGAAACACATAATGAGTATGAAGTACAAAAGGTTTTGTGTATGGCATGTGATGGGTATTAATGGAGCCCGAGCTGTGTGCAGAGATCGCTGTAAATGCAGATATTTGATACAGCAGCAGTAAGTTTTTTCTGTGAGGAGCTTACCTCTGAATATCGGAGAACAACTTAGTGATATGTATGCATGTGACATCCGTGTGTGCATACTGCTGTATGCTGATGACACAGTCCTGTTCACAGAGAACAAAAGTGAGTTGCAGAGTATGTTCGCCTGGATGTACAAAGTTTGTATGAAATTCAAACTGTAAAAATGAGTTTGTGCATTTAGGTAGCATGTTTGACTGAGAGAACAAATTAAATAGTAAAATTAGTAGGAGAGTGAGTTCTTCATTGAAAATCATAGCTGCTTTAGGAGGTTTTCACAGGGATGATGGGTTCTCAAGAGATTCCTGAATGGCTGTGTATGATATATGGCAGTGAAACCTGGGTTTTGCAGAAGAGGCATAGGAGGAGTTTGTGTGCCGGAGACGTGTGTTACTTACATGGAGTTTGTGGCAAGACATTCTCTGATTGTGTGAGGAATGGAGATGTGCTGCAGTTGTGTAATGTGAGGCAAAATGTTAGTGAGGTGGAAACTAATATTCTTTGTTGGTTTGATCATGTTGAAAGAATGAGTGATTAGATGTTTACTAAGAAAAAATTTTCAGCCCAAGTTGCAGGCAGTTGCGGATCCAGCCTCGGGTGATTGGGGCGATTGCTTTTTTTCCGTTCGTTAAAAATAAACGGACCTGAAATTTTTTTTTTAGGAAAGTATGCAGGTAAAATATTTGATTTTCATAATGAAAATCAACTGAAACAAGTTTATTAACAAAATATTGTGTTCTATACATACAAAACTATATACTATATTATATACGTGTATATACATATAACTACATAAATATGCACACACACACACACACACACACACACACACACACACACACACACACACACACACACACACACACTTATATATTTAAATGCATGATGTGTGTTTATAATACACTATATTGACAAAAGTCACCGGACACCTAGAAAAGAAACACAACATAGCATTTATTGACGTACATTAGTACGGTGTTGGTCTACCAACATGTCTTGAAGTGTCAGTGCATGCCTTAATGCATGCACTGACACTTCAAGACATGCTTTCGACAAGGTTTTGGAACACAGCAATAGGTATGCACTTCCATTCAGTACATAATGCTGCCGCTAACTTGCATGATAGTAGGCCTTGGTTCCAAACTTCTTATGAGGTGCTCTAATTTATCCCATAGGTGCTCTATGGGATTAAGATCGGGGCTCTGTGCTGGCCAGTCCACACACGATACGGAATTATCTTCAAACCACACCGTAACAGTCCTTGCTTTATGGCTCGGTGCATTATCCTGCTGGTACCAACAAGGCTTGGTTCCATAGTATTGCCACAGAGTTGGTAGGGCATAATTGTCCAGAATATTGAGGTAGACTTGCTGGTTAACAGGTTTGTCCACTATAACCAATGGGCCAGGACCATACCATGAAAAACACCCCCACAGGAGTACACTGCCAGGTCCAAACTTGACTACAGGAACAGCACACTGTGGTAAATAGCGAACCCCTGGCTGCCGCCATACCCACACACGGCTATCTGACTGATGGATTGTGTATCTGGATTCATCAGTCCATAGGACCCGTTTCCATTGATTTATGGTCCACGATAAATGTTCTTTACACCATGCTGAACGATGAGTAGCATTCTGAGTGGAGATGAAAGGCTTATGAGCAGCCGCACGACCACAGTAACCCATAGAATGAAGTTCTCTGCAAATGGTACGTGTACATACCGAGGTTCCAGCATTTTTACTCACCTGTACACTGAGGTCTTGTGCAGTACTCCGTCAATTAGCGGTAACGACTCTACTGAGGCTTCGACGTCCTCTATCACTGATATTCTCTGGTCTGCAGGTACGTTTTGCTGCTTCAGGCACGCCATGTGTCTTCCACTTATTCAGTTCATCCAAAACAGTTGACTTGGGTATGTTTAAACGCCTCTCAGTTTCTCTTATGGATAACCCACTAATATAACACCCAACAATCTTTCCTTTCTCAAAGTCAGTTCTCTTCCGCTGCAGCATTTTCACTCGACCTCACAGTGTGATATGATCACGGTCATCTGCATGCTTGTTTTTATACCGTTTGCAGCTGTACCACACACCTTAACAATGCTGCAAATCCGTTCATTTGCTCTTGAAGGAGTGTCCGGTGACTTCTGTCAATATAGTGTATGTACAAGTCGCTTTGTATATACAACTATATTGATGGAAGTCACAGAGAAGCCCACAGTAAAGGGACAGCACATACATAATGCATGTTCTTGCCAAACAAGTTCTTGCTGTTCAGCAGTTGCAAGTCTCGTTGTGTGCTTATTCTGATCAAAGAATAATTTTTTTAATTAACGTCCTCTAAAGCAACACCATTTACATACTTGAAACCAAAGGAAACATTGGGAGCAGTGCAAAGCTGTTAAAGACTCGTTTCATAAACAGCTAAGATCTGCATTCTTTTAAAACACACGGAATAGGTGGGAATGCTGTTGGGTTTTCATCCTGTAATGCAGGCTTTCCAAACATACCAATTGGACTGTCAAGTATGGCGGCGCTGCTGTCGTTCGTTTTACATTAACCCTATCCCCTATGGAGCAGATTGGAACCTTCCCTTCTTCACCCCTTATAGAATCTTTGCTCCTGTCACCCCACTGACCCCTAGATAAAAAGTATATCGTGCTGTGATCTTTTGGTTTAAAAAATATACAATAAGTGGAATTAGAAAAACTGTCAACATTTTTTCCTTTATATCGGTCGTTTCGCATGGTTTATATATTTTTCTATCCACCAAAATAAATTTTTTCCTTCATTTTCACAATTCTGGGGGGGGGGGTAATTACCCTCATTAATCCCCCTTCCGTAAAACCACCTTTGTGTTGGGGGCGTGTAATCCCTCTTCCCGATGGGTCAAAATATTGGATAGCGCTTTCAGTTTCAGTCCCAAAAGAGCAGAGAGCAGGAACGTAGCACTGGAACAGTCTGAACATAAATACTGAATCATCCAGTTCCCTAAAGGCGGTTGTGTCTGATGTAAGTTGTGTATTTAAATTTGATGGGGTAATTAGTAATGTAGGAAAAAATCATGCATTTGATGAATTTTTTTGTAGTCTTTAACGTTACTCGACTGAAGAATATTATCACATGTAACATTTATAATTTCAATACTTTTATTTTGCAGCTAAGAAAAGGATCGTATATGATGGAAAGGGAGGGGGCGTTAAAACTCCAAGTGCTTGGGGCGCGGCATGAAGCCTTTAATGACATGAGCAACATTGTTGTGAACAGTTACAGGGTGTCCTGTATGTTGCATTTCGACATGTGCTTCTCTTCCGAGTTGGAATGCTGCTACCCTCCTTGCAATAGTTCTGTATAGTAGAGCATGATTACTCAAAGTTTCCACTAGCTTTGTGTGACATTCTCCTGCGTTTTTGCCATGGAACACTGGTATTTTCAAGTAACAATACCGTTCAAGTCAACCAACGTTCATTCTTGATGAAATTTAAAAATGCACTGACTTTGTGCTCACCTTCTTTCAATGTTCTTGAATATCTGCACCATCTAGTGATGTCATTAGATATCACAAGTGTCTGTTTCTCAGTGACGTGTTTTAAAATTCCAGTTGGAGCTTAGTATTAGGCAGAAAAGAAATTTTGCCAGGACTTATGATGTAACCCTTGTATAATAAGCACATGGGTTTATTGCTGCTGGAGATGAAATGAATAGATAAATGTAGCTATTGCATAATAATGGTGGCAGTGAATGGTAATGGTAAAAATCTGAGGGAAGAAAAAACTATTATACTAAAAATAACTTACTATTTTGGAAATTACTATTGAAATATCATTTTAAATAGCGCAAAAAGAAAAAGAAATATCACTAGCGACAACAAAAGAAGATGTGAAAGCTTGGCGAATCTTTGTACAAATTTACACCACAAAAATAAACAGATTTACTACGCTATAAGCATTCCTTGCATATTCACGATCTGGTGTATTTAAAATAAGAAATGTGAACATTTTCTCTCCCCCTTCAGAATTTTATTGTATTTAATATTAAAAGTTTGCCTTTTTGCTCTTTTTTTTTTTAACTGCATGTATGTGGTTTGCCTTTTTTAAAAAAAGTAATGCTTCTTGTAAGAAATGCTGTAGTTTTTTTCCAGGTTAGTTGTTACAGTGAATATGCTCCAATTCTCATTTGTGATATTGTCTACGAATTTCAAAGATCAAATACCTATATCAATTAATGGTGCATGTAAATTACTTCTTGAAGATCATTGTAAAAAAAAAGTTATGACAAATTTGTTGCATAATAAAATTTGTCATAACAGCACATTTCTTCTGAGTTTGCATATAGTTTTCATTTTTGTAATTGCAGGATTCTTGATGATGATAACAAAGCTGCCAGAGAAGCAGACGAAAAAGAAGATTCAAGTGAAAGTCAGGAGACTGAAAGTGATTGTTCCTCTTACAGAACTAGTGATGGCAGCAGTTTTCACTGCTCACCATGTAACAGTTCATAGTTCCTTTCCTTAAGTGTTATTCCTTCCAATCTCAGGAAACGGCCATTCCATCCATGCACTGTGTCAAAAATAGCTGATACATAAATATAATCTGTGATAAAACAACCTGCCATTTTTTGTGTTAGGTGTGTGTTGTGTTATAATGATGTTTGTTTTGCTGAGATACAAAGGCATATCAGTTATATATAGAATCATTCTGTTTTACTGTAATTGCAAGTTTTTTTGTATCAGTTTTGGAAAACGGGTCTCACGAAAATGATTGCAATGTAAAGAATTTGCATCATGTGGCATTATATTCAGTAATCATCATTCCCGTCATAGTCTAGCTACTAACACATGATGCGTTGTTGCCTTATTCTGCAGTATAAGCTTCTAGCACATGATGCATTGTTAACCAGTTCTGCACTATGTTCTGTGTGAGGCATTTTGTAGTGCTGAGAAATAAATACTAAAGGATCTCTACTCCATAAATGATGATAAAACTAATAGCATTATTGTATTTTATAATTTTATTTTATGTGAATATTTTGTACAGATCACTTTGACTATTTATTATTTTGTATATAATTTCAGTTCCTCATGAAACTTGTAACTGATGCTGAGTGTTTGTTTAAATAAATATATAGATCATGATATCTCAGTTTCATGTATTCTTTGATACTTTCTTGAGATATCATTCAAATATTGCAGACAGTTTTGTTGAAGATGCATGTTCATGTTTTGCAGGAACATTGAGATAAATGCTAATATGCAGTCTTATGGTAATGAATGTTTGGGAAACACTGTGTGAACATTTATTTTATTTTATTTAATTGATTCCAGTTTTATTTTCCTCATTGGAGTCTTTTGCTTGTGCCACACACCATGTTTACTATGTTGCTGGAATTTTACAGGACTGAACATGCATTGTTAATCATTAAATTTTAGAGTTTATAATGATTTAAGTTAGTAGGGTTTTGTGTACTTCATAGGGAGATCCTACCACCAACTTTCTGCTGTGAAAAATATTCCCTTCCCCTTTGGCAGTGACTTTGATTTCTTCTGTAAATGCATTTTTTTAGGAATCTAATTTTCATATTTCCAATGGATAATTAAAATTTTGTAAGATTGTGAGTGGCAGAAGGTTAAGAGACATGGCATATGCAGTTTAAAAAAACATTTTTTGTATTACATCACATTTAAAATAAATGTGAATAAATGTGATGTAGTATCACATTTAGTCAAGCTAGTTTTGGAATAATTTGTATTAGATTATGTTATATAAAAGTTGTAAAACAATGAAACTAATCAAAGTAGTGGCTTTTAGCCTTAGTTGTTTCCCAGACATCCAGAGTAAGAAAGAAAAAGAAAGAAAGATTTAAAGGTTTGTCCTTTGATTTAAATTTTTAAATATTGTATCTATATATGTGTTTAAAAATGGAAGAGAGAGGGAAAACCATAATTATCTTCAGTATTCAAATGTTTAAACTTTTTATGCATCTTTGTGTGAATTGTAAAATAAATTCTGCATTGGGCAAAGTAATTCATAGTATTTAAGCTTCCACCACATTTTTGTAATTTAATAAATTTAATTTTGGCAATATAGATAGTATCACACTGTTCTGAAAACTGCATTTTTGAAAAGGGTGATTCAAAGTTTTCAGTCAAAAGCACATTTTATACATTCTGTTTTGGTTACCTCGGTTTAGGAAATAATTTTATAGTGATAGGCACATTTCTCTTTCTTTCCTGCTCATAGATCCCGAATTTCCTTCAAGTTTTTAGTTAGTTTGTTGGTATTTGTTGATCCCTCACAAAAGGTTCTCTAATGAAAATGCAAATCAAAAATCTGCATTTGTAGTGTAGCAAAACCTGCTTTTAACAGAATCTGATGGGATCTGAAGCTTTTATTTCTAAGTATGTGTTGGTTTCGGTTTAAGTTTTAGCCAGAAAAAAGAGAAAGAAACACTTAAATTATATCAATTTAGAGACAGCTTTTCTTGTTCTTCAGCTTCAAAATTAGGTGACAATTTCTTTTTTATTTCCAAAATTTACATTGCTAAAATTAACAACAGACTTGCATTTTCTGATTCTGTAAATATTAACAACCTTTGTGCGTAAGAAAGTATAGTGTATTCATAAAATATTTATATTAAATAATATTAAAAGGTAAACCGAGTTAGTAAAGACATTGTAAAAAAAAAAAATTGTCAACAAAGGAAAATATATTAGTTAACAAAGAAATATTATTAGTAGTCTTTGTGTGAAAGAAATTGTAAGGAAAACACACACAACCTACCTATCTACATTAAATAAGATTAAAAGTGAAACCAAATTAGTAAAGACATTCTGTTTGTAAAACAACTGAACAAAAAAATAAATAAAAAATTATTGGTTTGATTATTTTTGTGTTTTGAGGAACCAATAAACTAGTCTGCACTTACTTTCATTATTCCTTACTCAGGCTTTTGTGGCTATCAATGCATATTATAATTTTGCTGTTGTACCATTGGTCTGTAATATGGAAGGAACCAAAATTTCACACTGATGATCTGTTCACCTTACACTTCGTCTGACCTCATAACCGTTATTCCTCTTGCATTGATGATCTGAATTGTTTTCAACTAAATTCATTTAACTGAAACCTTTTTCATGATTTACTGTGCAGATAAGAACATTCATTATAACTGGAAACTACTCCCAAATTGGGATTTTTTTTGTTATTGGACAATGCTAATTTAAAAATTTTTTTCCAAAGACATTATATTCATACCACTAATATTCAACAAATTATGTACAATCTTTCATGTATTCTGGATAGTAAAAGTTGCTGTATTCTTATAATTTTTGCAAAGCTACAAACTCAAACTCATGGACACCATTGAAAAACCCATAATGAAGAAAATTTCACGCATGATTTATTAACAAATCATGTGTGAAATTTTCTTCCTTATTGGTTTCTTCATTTTATGTGAAATGGCTTTTCTAATGATGCCATTGAAAAAAAAAATGCTTCTTTGGGACAGATAGGAGCATCAAAAACATCTGATTTTTGAGCAATTCCCTGATATGAATATTGTTCAGCAAGATATTTGGCACTGTATGTATATACAATTTTACTACTGTTTCAGTGTAAGACATACTAATACTTTTTAAACACTTAAAACATAGTATAAATCCATTTGTTCACTGGTTTAATACAATATATATATGTCACCAAGCTTTTCACTCTTCACTGGCAGGCTTTTCAAGGCAGCAGTCGGACAAAATGTCTGATTGCTTCCTTTGAAAAAGCCTCCCAGTGGAGGAAAAGGCATGGTGACCTATATATATATATATATATATATATATATATATATATATATTATTACACCACTAAATAAATGAATTTATACTACTCTCTCTCTCTCTCACTCACACACACACACGTGTTTGGAATTTACATAATTGGTGTTCACCTAACTGATATTAATGATAATACTGTTTAATTGGTATACTTGTACATCCTAGTGGTCTCTTTTTAGGTGTGTTATATGTTTGTGATAAATTTCTCTTCATTTTGTTCAGCAGTTTATTTCAATGTCAAGTTGTATCATCATGTTCTTTACATCAGTTTCAGCAATGCTGAGAAAAATTTCTATGGGAAAAGTTCTCAAGTGTTCCTAAGTATTCTAACAGAGAAAATAGAGGATGCACATGAGCATGTAACCAAATCCATAAAAATGGTAGAATCTCCCCCCAGCTCCATTACCAAATCCATAAAAATGGTAGAATCTCCCCCTGCCCCCAGCAATAATTTCTAATAGCACAATGACACAATTCCTTGTCTTTCATAATAGTAGAGAGATTACCAGCATTGCTCACTGACAACTGACTTGATATACATATTAAATTCTCTGTATGAGACTTTGCAGGCTTGCTACCACATTCTCTTTGGTGAATGGTGGTAGAATTTGTACCACTTCTCTAGTACAGAACCATTGCCATTAGTATATTTCCCATTTTCATTTCACATTAACATGATTAGATTAAGTGTAACATCATTTATAGCTGTTTTGTTGTGTAGATTTCTTATGTTTTCTGTCAATCCATTTATCAGTTCTCTCTGTTGATCAAACTAGCAGCACAATCAGTACCAATATCAGTTGGCTGAGTGCAGGACAGATAATTTAATATAGTCCTGAAAAATTTTTTTCAGTACCATTCCAAGTGTTCAACCAGAGCAGCAATTTTTAGATGTATAACTGATAAAGAAAAGGAATGAAGATAGAAAGGAGAAACGCTACCATTTTGCTACACAGTGTGAAATCATATATACTTTGCATATAAAATTACCTGTTCAGTACTGTCCTTATCAATGGTTCCATCCATCAAACATTAAACTTACATATTTGATATTATTTACTTAGCAAAAAAGTTCACTTTAGCTTTTGCATATTAATTTTGTACATTTTTGTTCTTTACTGTACTCCACAACTGATTTAATAATTCCAACTTTTCATTAATTTGTAATTAATTCCCTGAAGTGTGAAAATGGTTTATTATTTTAGAATGTATACAGGGTTTGTAGTCCCTGGAATTCTGAAAAAGTCCTGGAATTTGATTTCCCTTTTTTCCAGGCCTGGAAAGTCCTTGATTTTTCATATATATATATCAAAGGTCCTGAAATAGTCCTGGAATTTTATCTTGTAATGAAAAGAAAGAAAAAAACAAACTTGGTCAAAATCTTTGGATTGATTTTATCATTTTGTTCAATCTCCCTGTGGATTCTGCTCATGGTGATGTAACTTCCATGTAGTGTGGAGATTTGATGTCATCTTGTGCCATGCTGCAGTGCAAGATGTTTGAGAGCCATATTTCCAGAGACCTTGGTCTTCTTGGAACATCGTTGCACTATGGACTTTCACACAACTTCATTGCTGTAGTGATTTGTGCTCTTGAATATCACCAGTTTGAAAAATTCTATGTGAAACCGTTCACAATCTTAAAAATCTGGCCAGAGATACTGTGACACAAAATGCATACTTTAAAACTTGCTGCTACTGTCCATGTCATATGAAGTTGTATATTATTGTTTATTGTGAGGATACTTGAGCAACACTTCCAAACTCTGTTAAATTGCAGTTGTATATTTCATCTTTGCATTATCACTGAAAATAATTGTAAGTTGCTTCAAAAGTTTTTGTCTCTTCATTCCCCATTAGATTTATTTGTTTATGGCCTTTAAAAAGCAAAACAAAATGAAGAAAACACAAAGTTTCCTTATTACAGAGGGTGAGTCAAAAGTTTTGCAATATTTGGATCACTTTGTCTTCATATGTACCTTTATGATGAAAGCTGATTAACATTCAAAGTATAGACCATGTTGCACCGTCTTTGGCCATCTGTCTGCAAATTCTTTGATTCTGCGGCAGTACCAGTTCTTGTCCTTTAAGGCGAAGAACTCCTTCACCCCAGCTGCCACCTCCTCCTGGTTGTTGAAGTGCTGCCCGCAAAGAAAGTGGGCCATGGACCGGAACAAGTAATAATCTAACGGGGCAAGGTCTGTACTATATGCTGGGTGTGGCATCAGTTCGATGCCCTCCAGTTCCTGGAGGTTTGCTCGGGTCTTTCACGCAGTGTGAGGCCGAGCGTTGTCCTGCTGTAGGAGAGCGAGCTTTCTGTTCACCAGTGCTGGGTACTTCTCTGCTAAAGCAGCTTACATCTACTCCAGCTGTTCAGAGTAGAGGTTGGTTTTGATCGCCCGACCATCTGGAACAAATTCGTAATAGATTATCCCCTCAAAATTCCATCGGACTCAAAGCATCACCTTGTGCTCGAAGCACCCATGTTTGTTAACGGGTTCAGAAAGCTGGCCCGGGCTCAACCACTGCCGTCGTGTGTTAGGATTATGGAAATATACCCACTTTTCATTGCACGTAACAATTCTCTTGACGGAACGTGCATAGCGTGGATTTTGTAGGAGTTTCGTGCACACTTCCACTCAGCGGTTTTCTTCAGCTGGCGTCAGTTCGTGAGGTACAATGCGGCAGCTCCTGTAAACCTTGCTGAGGTCCTGAACATGACGAACCACGGTGGTCTGTGATATGCCCAGCTCGCCTGATAATCTCCGAGTGCTGCTTGTCTGATTTGCCTTTATGGACTGGCGCACTGCCTCCGAATCCACGGTTCTCAGCCTACCCGACCTTGGCTGATTGTCGAGGTTTCTGTCACCTGAGTGAAATTTCTTTAACCATCTGGTTGCGGTGCTGTGGTCCATGGAACCTTCCTCTTTTGCATGACAAATGTTTCGTGTTGCTTGAGCAGCATTATGGCTGAGTTCAGATTCGTAAAGCAAAAGTTCTCCAATTAGCCGGTTGTGGCTGTTCATCTTTTAGGCGTCCCAACCACGGACAGAACGACTACATGCAATGCTGTTCACAGCAATGGCTACCACTTTATATCCCTTTTGACTTACTGCAGTGTGCGACTCTACCTATTTTAAACATGTGACATTCCTGCATTTATGGAAGTACTGCAAAACTTTTGGCTCAGCCTCTATTAATAAACTAACAGATATTATTGAGAAACAACAAATTTTTATACTGTAAATAAGATTTGCATATTTACTAAGTTATTCATGTAACTGAAGAAAAACCACATACTTTATAAAACGACATGTTATAGATTGCCAATCCTTTACTTTGAGTTGTCTTTATGTGAGAAGTTGATTGGAAGTCTTCAGCTTCTATCACATGCAAGCCTCTTTGCAATATGTTCATGCAGTATATGGATTAGTAGTCTCCTGCTTTCATTCCACACATGAGCTCTTCTGAACAACCATTCAAGGTTACTCAAAAGATAAAGCAAATTGAGATTTGAAAAAAAATATGGAAGTACTGTTATTTTTATTTATGGTTTTAGGGAAAATATGGGATGTGTTTAACAATTTTATGATCCTTTGGTGTTAGGAATTTGATGTTAATCAGTAGGTGTGAAAGTAAGCATGATCACAGGTTGGATTGTCTGGTACTGGGAATGACTTCTCTTTTACATAAGAGTAAGTTAAATGGCAAATTTACTCTCAAGAAATCTGGAAAATAGCATTCATTTTCTGCAATCTGTTTAGATCAACATTGTCCATATTTTTCTTAGCCTTATTTCTATGTGATCTATTATGTCCGTCATGCTCTGTTTCTTCAAAATTTCATTTTGCCATTGTAGGCTTCTAAATCACCTCCATTGACATGTTGAGCAAAGACTAATGGGTCTTCCATAATTCATTTCATTAACATAAGGTAATGAATTTTTGTTGTAAACTGCTGTGTGCCACAAAAAGAGGTTGAAGAAAACTAAAAAAAATGTTAATGAACAGAATCATGAAAACCATTGGCCATTTTCTACGATTTTAAGAAAGAGTAGATCTTATTAATTCAGCCCAGAAATGCATTGACTGCTTGGCAAGAACAAGGCAGACAAAGGGAATCAGATCTCCTGCTATTAATTTTAAATTTATTAAAAGGCATTTGTGTTCTATGTTGTTCACACATAATTTTGAATTGGTATGCTTAATTCAGTGATTTTTTTTAATTTTGTGTTTATTTTTTATCATATATGCTACCAAAAATAGACATTTATTTACTACTGGCTACTAAATACTAGGCACTATGGTGATCTGGCATCGGTCCCACCCTGTGCAGTAAATTACCTTCTATTACTAGGTGCCCAGAATATCCTAAGTCCATATAGGATAGAAATTTGTGACAGATGAGTTTCATGAAAGTAGTATTTTCTTCTTGTGCTGTGTACACTTACTCAGTTAGCAAGAAAGCAACATCATATTACCGGTTTTTTAAATTTGAATTTTTCATTTTTATTTAATGTTCAATAACATCTTTTATTTAGTTTGAATAATTTTATCTTTTGCCTATTTAACTTAACATTTTTTTATTTTAAATTTTGTTTTGTACCAAAATAACTCTGACACAGTAAAAACACTTGCACTCTTACTTTAGAGCTACATGCTACATGCTGATGCAAAGGGCAATGATAAAGTGAACAATCACAAATATCCAGTACCTAATCATATTGTGAGCTTTTAGCAATGTTTTGTTGCTGGAATTCATGGACATAGGTTTATGGGTGTTTCTATTAGGATGAAATGAGAAAAGAGGATACTATTTGCTTTCAAGTTTATTCTGTTTGCATAGCAATGGACATCTAATTCTAAGACACAATGGGGGTATTGTATTTCATGAGCTGTTTTCTACTGCTCATTGATTGAACATTGATTCCCTTACAAGCTGCGAAATGTAGGTAGTGTGAGTGCTTACAGGCTTGTTAATCCCTTTCCAAGATGCAGGATTCAGTGAAGCAAAAAGGGAAAGATGACAACATATAAAAATTATGAGCATCACAGATTTTTGGCATAGTAATACCATCTTTAGCTGTCATCCATGTGAAGTCAACAGAAAACTTGAAAATTGTGTGGTTCTGAGCATGAAGCAAACTCTTACCTTGTATTTTTATCTACAAGACCATGATTATTGTACTCAGATGAAAATCACGAGATGTTTGTTTCAGGACAGTTCTGTTTTTCAAGTTTTATGTTTTAGTTCATGTAGGTGACAGTTGAAGAATTTTTCATGTTATGCCAAAATTAATGATTTTGAATGATTGCCAGTTGTGCCTAGGAAATTAAATATTAATAAATATTGTTGAATGTTTTATTTGGAAACAATGGGCATTTTTTCATAAAGTTTCCTGTTCACTAGTTTTCACAAAATAGCACTATAACCATAGAGGTTCATCAATATATAGGCTTTCATTTCATTCAGTTGGGTGTAAGGGGGATTTTATTATAATGCTGAGATAATCTTATATGTGATGCAAGCCATAAAATTGTAAAATAAGACTGATAGACTTTCATTGAAATCAACAGCACTTTTTTCCTTTTTATATATTGAGAGTCAGAATGATATGGATCAGTTATTTTTTATATAAATTAATAATGAGGAACTGTACACCAACTATGCATAAAATAGCTAAATTATGATTTATTGGCATAAAAATATAAATCAGCATTTCTAAGCTTTTACGCATTAATCAGGTGGCTTTTTCAAGGAAGGTAGATAGTTTTCTTTGAAAAAGCCATCAACCAGAGGGTGCTTGTTTCAGGACAGTACTGTTTTCTCTCTACCTTAATTGAAAAAGCCACCTGGTTGATGTGCGAAAGCTTGGAAATAATTTATACTCTTATGCCAATGAATTGGATTACCAATATAGTTTTACTATTTTATGTTTTTATATAATTCCATTTATACATAAACTTGGTGAAAATGAACAGTTTTTACTATTTTAAAGTTGTGTCATAAATTCTTCTGGCCTTCACTCCATCCAACCATAAAAAGTGAATAATTGAACTTTTTGATAATGGTGCAGCCATTGTAAACATAGCCATAAGAAATTGAATAAATTACATGATAAAAATCAACATTAAAGCATAGCAACATTGCTGCAGTTTAACAGGGTAACTAACATCATGCCCTTCTGGCTTTTCATACTATTAATCATCCCTCTTGTTAAGATATTGATGTTACATTTGTTTGTTCTTACTGAACTGGCTCGCACCCTTCCTTGGGCTATGTTGCCTTAAATTATGGACAGTAACTCTTCTAGCCTTATATTTGCTCATTGTGTTCATTAACTGAAAAAAAAATCCTCAAAAAGTACTTTTAGCATGTGCAGTCCAGAAATCAATATATATGGATTTCCTTTTCATACTAACATAAGATTTTTGAATGCAGCAAAACATTTTAGTTTAGAAGAAAGATAACGTAATCTTTTTCCTTTTCAGTACTTTAGTCTGGTTTTTTACTTTCTTTCTATCTGCAGTCCCTTCTCCCCATCTGTTCTGATACCTCCATTTGCAGTGCCTTTAAAACCAAGTTTTTCACTGTAATTTTTCACTTTCCCAGATATATCTGGCCCATTTCAAGCAACTGTCTCCCAAATATTCCCTTCATTTAATTTATATTCTTTTCATAACATTATTTTATCCATCACAACATTCTGTTTTTTCCAGTTCTTTCCTTCTGCTTTTTGCCCAAATTTCCATTCATTCCAGCCTACTCTGACTCATTCCCTTGCTGCCTTCTTACAACTGCTGTCCTTTTGTAAGACTGAGACAGGTATCATCACTTCTATTAATTACTTACTTTCTCTATTCTGATCTTTATGTTTACCTCTTGGGCTGGCCATCATCCCCAGTTTTGCCACATTTATCTTTAGACCAGTCTTTTCAATCACCATTTGATAGTTGATTAAATTTTCGTGTGCCTTTGTAGCTGTTTCAGAAGTGATGACTAAATCATCAGCTAACAAAATGTTCCATGGTGCACTTTTGCCCACATTTGTTCCTCAGTGTATTCCAGATAGTTATAAGTATATAAGGGCTGATTGCTGGAAAACTTGATGTCAGTGATTAATTTTTGAAGCTCGAATAAATTGTAACACAGAAATATAAAATTTTCTGTAGGGAAGGATGTTATAATTTTGTTTTTAAATTTCTGAATAAGTCTGATTCTTGTGTAATTTAAAAAACTGAGGTTACCTGATCTGAAGTGTTCGTATCTATATTTTGTTCATATTTAAAGTTTTAAAAATTGTCTTCTTGCCATCCTACTCTTTTCTTTATTTTATTTTTAATTTTACTAAGCATAATTTGGTTTACATAGTTGCTTATTATTTTGTTTTTTTTGTTTCTGAATTTTTGTCTTGTGCCAAATATTTCCGACACCAAGTGTATGCATTCAGAAAGCATCAGAACTTGCAAAATAAGAAACTTTTTGATGCATTTGCTTGGAAGTTCTTTATCTTACTTATTCTGACATACATAGAGGGGGTACCTCTTAATTATTGGGATGATTGAATATACATGAAGGTACCTGTTGCTCATTGGCATAACTCTCATTCTTTGTAGCACTTCTAATATGTTGAGCTCTGTTATTATTATATGATATTTGTTTCTGAGTTATCATAGTTACTCATACAAATTGTATTGTTTAGAGTGTTGGCTGTTTTTTCTTTTTCATAGTGTGTCATGCTTTTGAAGGCTTTAGTCATGATCTTCATACATTTTTATAGGTGTGTTGAGATATATTTTGTTAACCAAAAGTTTTGTGATACTTGTAAGTTATGTGATTTAGTTGCAGAAGTGTTTCTATTGTTTTTGTTGAAACCTGCTGCTGGAGTGATACTTCACTTAAGTATCAGTTCCTATTGTCCAGGAACATTTTGCACATTTGTTTCCAACATTTCATTTATGGAGAGCAGATCTTTCCAAAACTTTGTATGCAGTTCTAAGAGAATCTGAAAACTGCATTTGAAAGGTTACATTATTAGGGTAAACCAAGAAGCATTTGCCACCCCCTGTTTGATACATTATAGAATTATGAAAACAGTCAAAGGCCAGTCTTTAATACATTTTTCTTAATTATTTTTCTCCTTGTGGCAGTGCTGCACTTGATGATATAATCTTCTGAACATGGCATCTATTCTGTATATATACATTCTAGGATAATGGTAAAGAGTTATGTGATGGTTGTGGTAGGACCACACTAACCTCATGATACTTTGTTATTTGTGATTGCAGTGAATGTAGATAGGTAGGATGCCATGTTTGGAATGCCACAACAAGCACATTTGTTATCACAACAAAAATCTTTTTGTTTATTTTAAAATGCTCATAATGCTACAATATTCTTGAAAAAATCATTATTAAAATATATTACAAATAGGTCTTTCAGTTGTGAATTATAAAATGCTTATAATGATGCAATATTATTTAAAAATTATTAAAAGTACATTAAAGCTTGGTTTTGCAGTCGTGGATTCTAAAATGCTCATTTAATGACACAATATTATTTAAAAAGCCATTATTAAAAGCACATTAAAGCTTGGTCTTTCAGTTGTGGATTCTAAAATGTTCATTTAGTGATATAATATTAAAAAAAAAATCATTACTAGTACTTTATAAAGATTGGTTTTTCAGTTTTTTTTTTCTTACTAAAATGCTTATAATGATACAATATTATTTAAAAGTCATTATTAAAAGCACATTAAAGCTTTGTCTTGCAGTTGTGGATTCTAAAATTCTCCTTTAATGACAATATTATTTAGAAAATCATTATAAAGATTGATCTTTCAGGGTTTTTTTTTTTTTGTAATTATCAAATGCTCATAATACATTATTTAAAAATCATGAAAAGTATATTAAAGCTTGGTCTTTCAGTTGCATATTCTAAATAAAATGCTCATAATGATACAATATTATTTAAACAATCCTTATTTAAAAAAAGAGCTTGGTCTTTCAGTTGCATATTCTAAAATGTTACTAGTGGTGCAGCATGCCCAATTATAAAAATGCAGAGACTTTTGGCATATATGCTTTAGGGGGGCTTTGAACACTGCATATAGAACTTTTCATTTCATAAAATGGGTATGCATGAATTGTAACCTTAGCTAGTATAAGATTTGAAACATTTTTATGCCAAAGTGGATGATTGGTTAGAGGTGTGGGCCTCTGGCTAATTACCTGTGTTGATCCCAGGTTGAAGTTCCTGAGTAGTACAGAAAAACGGATCAGGATCTCCTTATAATTTGTAGATGCTCATGGCATTTGTTAAATCCAGAATAACAAAGTTAATAAAAATAAAAAAGGCTTAGAGCTTTTAACTTATTTCCCATGTTCAAACAACCTTTTCCCAATGATTCTATCTTATATTTCTTCTCAGCCTGTTTCAGAACTCTAATTTTTAAAGCCAGATTGTACACTGTGCTTCCATAAAAATTAATGTTCTGCATCCAAATAGCATGCTGTCATCTGACATAGAAAAACTTGAATTCACTGAAACAGAAAATAGAAAAACCTGTCTTGTGTGCATTTTATTTTCTGAGGGGTTTCGTTTATGGTAATTTTTCTGAAAATTGTTGTTGGTACTGTTATGAAAATGGGTTTTTGCATAACTCAGAAGTATGCCATTTTAAATTGAAACTAAAAAATGCTCTTTCACTCGTATATTTAAATTAAGCTTAAACTTTGCTCTGTATAAACAAAAACTCTTATGTTTAAGATTAATGAGTGTAAGGATCTCAGAATCTCTTAAATTAGTTCGAGCGTTACTGATTTAGTTGCATTCCTTTACCAAAATTATTCTCTCTGGTGTTTTTGATCTTAAATTAAGAATTTGCCATCTTGCAAAAAATAACTCTCATAAATGTTTTTTTTTTAGACTTGTGTTTTTGTATTAAAATTTTAATGTGATTCAGAAATTATTCTTGTCATTATATCAAACTGTCTTTGTAAATAAGTTTCCTTTTGGCATGCTAATAATTTTATTTAGTAAGACCTTTAAAAATTTATTGTTTATTCATATCGTACTTTGTGGGATAAAATAAGCCCTAATTTTACCTTGTAATGAATTGGAGGGAATTTGTCAGGTGGTGAAACTGCAATGAAAGCTTACACAAAATGGACAACAAAATATATGTAGGAGGATTGAATGAAAAGTATTGTCTTCATCTTAATTACTTTTGTTTTAATAAGGATATTTTAGTAAAATAAACAAAACTAATTCTTTAAATTAGCTGTTTTATTACCTGTGTACGTGTACATACTTTCCCACATAATCACCATTTCCGTATTTCTGCGTACGATGGACAGGTTTTTGAAAGCCATCACAATAAAACTGTACACTGTTTCTTGACAGTCGTGACAGTCCTCAGCACTTAATTTAAGTCATATAGATGTCCTTGAAGATTTTCCTTTGGCTGTGGAAAAAGGTGGAAGTTACACGAGGCCAAGTCTGGATTGTACTGTGGATGTGGTGAGGTAGCAAAATCCAGTTTTTCAATTACCTCCATGGTGGCTTGTTTGGTGTGACTCCTAGCATTGTCATGTTGCAGCAAAGTGCTCTCGAACTCTTCTTAATCATTGTTTAAAAGTTCATCATCAGAAGTTTCCACTACCAAGTGGATTTCTTCGACCATATAATTCAGCCAGGGCCTTCCTCCACTTCCCTCTATCCAGGGCCATCACTTCATCCAGTACATTGTTTTTTAAACTTGATTTAATCTCCTCCGTCCACTTTCTCCTTGATCTTCCTCTTTCCTGGAGCCTTCCACTCCATTAGAAGTTTTGGAAGTCTTTCTGATGACATTCTCCTTACATGACGAACCATTGCAATCTCCACATCTCAATAGTTTGAATAATGCCTACTTTTTAACACTCATATTATCTCAAATTTTTGTAGTGCACACTTTTTCACATCTAGAGTTTCTTGCAGAATGCCTCCAAAAGTCAATCTCTGTAGCCAATAATCTTTGTTGATGTTTTTTATTCAATGCCCAAGTCTCCACACCATATAAAATGATGCACTGTACAATCACAGAAAAAATGTGTCTTTTTACTCTTGGAAATACATTGCTGCTCCAAATAACAGGATTCAAAACAGAAATAGCTTTCCTGCCCTCCGCTATTCTCTGATCAATGACATGATGACATGTACCATCCTGATGTATTATGGATCCGAGATATTTAAATTCCTCAACTGTTCTCAACGTGTGCATGTACCATCCTGATGTATTATATCTGTTTAAAAGTTTTGTGTGTTGAAATGTGCTCCGAGTTGATGGCGGTCTTAGGTTCAAGGAAAATTCAGGTGAATAACACTATCTGCATCTCAAAAACATGTAGTCATGATTTTATTTCTGAAGCCTGGGTTTTAAAATTTCTTTTCACAGGTGAATCCTATAGTAACAGGGTATCCACAGTCCTTATAAGTCCTTAAAAAGTGCTTTTCTTTTAGGGTGCTTAGAAATTCTTTGCCAAAAAATGCTTATTCTTTCTAACTGGCTGCACGGAATCCAAAAATTATGATATAGTGCCTACGACTTCTGATGCTGGTTGGCCATATTGATGATGACATTCTATAACATTAACTGAAAGTTTATGGGAGTGCATGGGGACGTGTAAGATTCATAATTTGCTGAAAAAAGTGAAGGACCATTGGCTAAATTAAACACACCCAGTAAATTCCACCTAACGTGCTCCATCACCATCTCTTGGTACTGATATTTCTTTTTTATATTACTTCTTTTTTTGTGTAAGCAAATAACAATTATTGCATTATACCATGAGAAAATTAAGGTGAAATTGAAATTTCGAACATGTGATTATTACTTTAGAGTTGCAATTTAAACCACAAGAATCGTATGTGTAAAATTTCAATCTTGAACTACAGTTTTACAATTTACATACTGTTTGTTGCAAATGTGATTTTTCTCTCAGATAGGAAAACTGATTTGCTGGCTTTTAAATTGTATAAATATTTATTTAATTTATTACATGCACAAATTTAACGTATATGGAAAACTATTGCAAACTTTATCAGAATATTTCAGTTCGCATCTCTAAGTCATGTGTAAAAGTATATTTGTTCACATGTCATTGTTGATGTGCAATTGGGAAGATCCTTGAAGTTTCAAAGAGTGCTTAATAGTCCTTAAAAAGTGCTTGTTTTTTTGTGGGAGAAAGAGTGGGAATCTTGGATAATATTTCATGAACTAGCACTTGGTTTGGGACTCATAATAATGCACCTGCGTTTTGTCAGCTGTCGTGATGTGGAGGATTTCTTCATGTTTGCTCTCATAGCATGACAAAAGTTGCTGACAAATTTCAACTGTCAAAGCTTTCATTTCTGCCTTCAGCATGCAACAAATGCATTTTGCATAAACCTTCCAATATTGAAGAACATCAAGTGACACACACATTCGTGTGAAATTCCAAGCTTGATAGCAATTTGCATTTGAGTGATCTGTTAATTTTCTTTAATCAATTCATTAACCTTTTTCTTGTTGACTCTTGTCAGTTATCATAGGCTGTCCACTTCATTATTTACCTTGCAAGTCAGCTCTTTCTGGTTCGCCACTTTACATTTTTTGACCCAGTGGCACACAGTGCTCACATTAAAACAGCCATCACCATAAACAACCTTTATTCAGAAGTGAATTTCAATTGGGGTGAGACTTTCAGCATTTAAAAATTCAGTCACTGCATGCTGCCTTAATCACTGGCTTCCATTTCACATATGGTAGCAACACAACCTTTTAACACTGCACCAACTAAGGTGAAACAATAGGTGCTATAGAACATGTCATGTTACAAGTTGTAGTGCATCAGTGCTGCCATCTGTCAGTGAGTTATAAAGTTGGTACATTACTTTTCATTCAATCCATGTATGTATGCATACATACACACACCTCATCAGAACTTTCAAGCACTAATTTTTTTTTGAAAGTGGGTAACTAATTTTTTGAGAATTACCTAGATATTTAGAGACATTTGTGCAGGGTAGGGGAAGGCTTAAAAGAGCTAAATATATAAAGTGAAATTCTGTCAATGTGTAGGGGTGGTTAGCCAGTGTTCTAAGTTTTCTGTTTCTGATACTTCTGTTATTAGATTTAACAGAGTATGGCTGTGTTGCATATTTTATATGAGTGTCGGCAATTAATATATGAGCATCAGCAATTAATATATGAGCATCAGCAATTAATCACTATTATGAAACTGTGCTATGCTGTTTTGTATGTAAAGGTACTGTATATACCCATGAATAATCCAACTACCATATTAAGGACTAAAAATAAATAATAGAATAAGAATCACATAAAAACCCAATCCTCAAGTTTTAAGAATTTCAAAAATTGGATATTTATTGAAACAAAATTTTACAAATTTCTAAAGTTACCTACTTTAAAAGTCTTTGATTTACTAAATAGTTAAAATTCAGTAAATTTCTTCCTCACTCTGTTTTTGCTAGTTTTGTTCAATTCAGCATCAGTTTCTTGCAGAAGCAATGTTGAACCACCAAATATTAAAGCATTTCCTTGTGTTGTCGTAAGTTTTCTATTCTTTTGGCACAAGTGCAGCTGGATTTAAAAAAGGGGTACTGGTCCTTTTGGTAATGTTTTCTAGCCATTCTGTTTCCCCCTTAATAATTTCAGTGCAAATTCTGAAACATGAATCTTCATTGCATTTTTAATAACTGATTTGTGCTGCATTTCAAATATAGCATATCTATTCTGCATGTAAAATTTCTTCCCACAGGGATAAATGCCAACAATAAATGTCACTTGTTTGACCATCTGGGACCACAAAAATTGTTCAGGAGCGTGGGCAACTACTTTAACTGGAAATTTCATACATTTCGGAATGTTTACTACTACAACTGGAAAGCATATTTTTCTGTTTTGTGTTGTTTGAATTGCAATACTTTCCCAGTTTTGTTACCCCCCCTTTTTTTTTCCAAAAGAAGAATAAGAATCCACATAAAACCCCGAAATCCCCCCCCCCTTTCCAAATAAAGGGGGAACTTAATAAAACATAAAATTAAGAGAGACTATGTGTTTTTATTTTTGCCTCTTCATACTTAATTAACTTATACTTTTAATGCAGTATCCTAAGCAGGCCTCTTTCCTTTTCCACTTTTGCCGCTCATTTTAGATTAACCTGAAATGTGTTCAGGTTTTGGAAAAGGGAAGCTAAATAAAAATGCTGTGTCTGTGTACCTGTAGAACATAACTGCATAATAAAAGTTTTGAAGTGGAATGTGCTCTTGCTTTTCTAAAAAGTTTGGGGATTGATGTAAATCTTTCTCTTACTGTAGCTCTCCTCCAACATTGGAGTGATTTATTTGGTGAATGACTTACTACATCTCATGCTGAAGGTTGGGTTGGATGTTCAAACTCCCACTGACTGAAGGAATTCAGTAAAAGCAAAGTCTGTTTGGGCACAAGTAATTCTCTCATCTGCCTTTGAAATTGAATCAGGTTTTGCATTCATCAAATAAACGCCAGTCTTTTTGACAGGACTGTTCCTCTAAGGCTGCCAAGGGGTTTCCTGCCAAAACAGAGAGGATATATAGCAATTATTGCTTCTTTTTTACACAGACTGTGGGGGAAACATTTCATTTCTTTGCATTAATGCTAGGTGCAAAGATGTTCCATTTTTTTAACTGACTTGCATTTGAATTTACCACTTTAAAAAAAAATCTTATAAATTTTGTTGGTATCTATGCAGGTATATTTATTACTCTTTTTTGGTGGGAGTTGTTTGTCACTTTCATATGTGGAATATGCTGTCAGTTTTGATGTACATTAATTTCTTTTCTTGTTGCTGCATGCCTTTCACTTGTAAAAATTTTGCCACTTTTGCTTGAGTTATAATAAGGATAGGGATGCTTACTATGTGTGTGTGATATGCCATATGTCTGATTGCAGAAGAATTTCATGGGAAGTATTGGCATTGGTTTTTCTCATCATGCATGCTCCTTGGACATGTTTTGTAACTTCTGTGACATTGTTTAGGTGCCTACTACCCTTCTTTTTAAATATATAAATATATTTATCAAACATTCTCATTATGGTCTCACACTTGCGTACCAGACACGTTTTACAAAGACCTCTTAAAAAAAAATATTAACAAATTAATTGTGGTTTATGATAAACTTCAATTTTTCTCTGTCCATTGCAAAATTTCTTGTGTCTATGATATTGTGTACTTGATTACTAATATCTGATTTCATGCCTTGATTCCACCTTGAGATGTCTTTTGATCTGTGGCTTGAAACCATAGAATTTAATAGCAGTTTAGGCAATCTTTGATCTCCCATTTGACCCATATCCAGACCACCTCAGTATCTTCTCACAAATACTTTTCTTTAAGGTATAAATTCCAAGCTCATTTGTAATGTCCGTATTACTAATCCTGTTTTCCCACTGCATCCATGCATTTTTTTTTATTGCTGCTCTTTTATCAGCAACTTCTAATTTCTAGATCTTTACTGTGCTCTCCACTAAGAAAAGTTAGGTCAAAATACTACATAATATACACACTGTTTAGTTCTTCAGCTAACCTCTTTTGCAGTGAAAATATTTTAATACAGTTTACAGGTTCCTGAAGAAAAATAATTGGGATTGACATCTGCCACCTCGGTGGCACAGTCGTCTAAGAAACTGGCTTATTACCATTTGTCCAAGTGGATCTGGGTTCAAATCTTGGTGAGGCATGGGTTTTGTGTTTGTCTTACGGCACTCGCTCTCTCCCTTCCGTGGAGCCAGTGGCCATGATTTAGGGATAGGCAACTGATCATAGCCCATTGAGTTGCTCACGGTGATCATTAAACCCTCAACGAAAAAAAAAAAAAAAAAAATCACTTCTAAAAACAAACATACACTGTAGGCAAAAATTAGTGCCCAAAAGTATCGAAGAGATTTCAATGCAACAGTGTAGGGCAACTTAAGAACATAATAATGATTGTTACTGTAACACTGATTAGTGACAACAATGCTCTAACTGCAAAAGTAGGTCATGGCACTAGGATGAAATAGTGAATATACTAAGTTCAACACTGTATGAACATTTTTTGTAAAGGTTTTTCAGGGTTTAAAATCATCTGCTAAAGTGTTTTAAATCATTCCTAAAATTTTTTTCTTTGTCACTGATCCAAGTAAAAATTAAAATTTTATGGTAAAAAGTTGTTAGTTTTAGTCATTCCTTTAGGTTTTACTGAACCTTTGTTTCCAGACAATCATAGACTCCTTGAGTGTTTTGTCAGATGCACAGACTTTTGATTGTTGAATTTCACTGATTTTGATTGTTGTCTTCAATTTCCATGGCAGTTTTTGACTGCTAGGAATAAGTTCTATTTTTCCTCTTTTTTTAATTTCTCCTCTTTCTTTTTCGGATCTTGATGGATTGTGCATATTTTTACTGTACGTTATCAATCACACATTTTTTTGACACCAAGAAATATATATAATGCAGGTCAGCAGGTATTTGCTACTTGTAATATCTTTAGCAGGCCTATTTGTCATCCGGGTGTAGCCCAAAATTCTGGGTCTTTGGAATATTTTAAACCTGGAAATCCACGTATTCAAGTTTTGTATAAGAGTTTAGGAATCCTCTATATCATGTCATTTCTGAAAATGGTATGAAGTGGTAATTAAAAATGCTTTTCCAGTTTGAAACAGTTGTGCATGTTTAAAGGAAGGCTACTTCTATCATTTTGGCAGCTATATTTATACCAAATAATTTTGTTAGCTAGTTTTTGTTTGCTAGTCAGAAGTTAATTGCAGAATTGAGAAAAATCAATGTAGAATGTCATAGTGGCAGAACTTAATATATGAACAAGGTTGTATTGCACATTACATAACTTATATACAGTATAATATTATTTATATATGCATCACTGAGATCAGGGTTTTTCTTATGTCATCTCACAATCACCCCTGTTTAGGTTGTTTCAGACAGCACAGTTTCAATCATGCTTTTTATTTCTTGCTGGGGTGAATCAAAAATTGTTTCCCAGTATTTTCATTATTTTATATATTGAGGTGTATTAGGAACATTTCAGAATATTCAAATTCTAAAACATGAATCTTCATTGCATTTTTAATAATTGGTTTGTACTGCATTTCAAATATAGTATCTCTCCTATTCTGCATATTCAATTTCTTCCTATGGGGATAAATGTAAACAATAAATGTTAATGATTGTGATAGTCTAGGACCAACAAATATTGTAGAATTCCTGATTTTTCATGTTGAAAGATCATGTACAAAAGAAATTTCATGTTTGGTGTACTGTAACAAAGTGCCACCTGCTAAAAAGCACTTTCATTTGTATATGGTTGTAATACTACATATCAAATATGAGTATTTTGGTTAAGACTTAATTTCTGTATATGTTTCATTTATGTAAAATAAAATGTTTTATATTATATGTAAGCTGTAAGATTTTGAGAGGCACTGTATGATTTAGTTGGGAGCTAGTAAATGTGCTACCCACTTTATATATGTATTTTTTATATAAAAATAATTCTACAAAAGATTATGAAAGCATAAAAGCTACAACTGTGTCTGCTTTTTAAAAGCAAAAATAAATAAATAATATGTAATGGTTTCTCAGTGCTGTCAAAAGTTTTGATAATTGTCTTTTATTGTTTTGGTGCCTTTTTCAAAATCAGTAAATTGTACAGGATTTTTTTGTATTTCAATAAAACCAAAAAAATGATGCATATATACCAATGCCTTAATGCCGAAGCTTACATAACTTAAAATGTTGCACATTCTTGTTTCAGAAACCAGTCATTCCATTAATAATCATATATGCCAGTTGTATTTTTCTATATATGTATATAAATGTAGTATAACTTAATGCCAGGATGTTGTACATTTTTAGTCAAATCACAGGCCAAATATTTTTGTTGTTCCAATACTGTTATATAGGACAACTGTTTTATAAGTAGCAGTATATCCCAGTTGAAATTCAACTTAGGTTTGTACTGCAGAGTTTACTGTTGAATTACATGTTTTTTCTAACATTTTAAGTTTCATTTTTGTAGGCCTTGTACAAATTTGGAACTGGCTAAGTTTTGTCAGGGTTGTGATCTTGAAATTAATGTATCTTGTGTTCTTTTGTTTTTTCTTTTTTGATCTGATTATACCAAAGTTACCTCAAAGTTTCATTAAGAAGTTGTATTTTGGTCACGCTTGTATCAATTTGTTCAAGTACTGTTGTGAGAAATAAATTTTGACTTCTGAATTGACTTTTTTGGGGGTTGAATTGATCTTGACTTTTGTACTGATTTATGTTCTTCATAAAAATGTTAATTTGTACTTACCTGTGTACTAACAACATACGGCAAAACGTGTATAATTTTAAACTGTCTTTGTACGATAAAGTAAAATTCCTGTCTTAACAATTAAAAAGTATGAAAAGTACGATAGCCAAGATTTTTCGGGACTACTATGGTCTCATCATCAGGCCAAGTACGAGTACCACAAGAAACCGTGAGTGCAAGCATTAAATACAGTATGATAACGTAGAATGCGCCGCCCCGGTGGCACAGTGGTCTAAGCGATGGCCTCTGATCATTCGTCCAAAAGGGGTCCGGGTTCGAATTCTGGTGAGGCATGGATGTTATGTTTGTCTTACGTCACTGGCTCTCTCCCTTCCCTGGAACCAGTGACCCTAAATTAGGGACGGGCGACTGCTTATAGCCCATTGAGTTGCTCACGGTGGTCGTTAAACCTCAAAAAAAAAAAAAAAAAAAAAACGCAGAATGAATTAGTCACAGTGATGAAAACCCTATAGGCCACCCTATTCGATTACTCGTCTCTGGATCTTATAACCCTACTAGGCACCTAGAAAATGCAATGGCCACTTTTTTAACACCGATCAGCCATTATATTATAACCACCCCCAGCCTAGAGACCAAGTGGTGACGCAGGTGAAGTTCACAGAGCAGTATTATATACAACTTGAGGACCGGCTTTCAGTTAGTTGAGTGTTCGGAGTCAGAATGGGAAAAGCTGCCGATTTATCAAAGTTTGATAAAAAACAAATTGTGATGACACGGTGCCTCGGAACTACGATTTCGGAAACTGCGCGGCTTTTGGGTTGTACACGTGCCGCTGTAGTGAGTATGTATCAAAAATGGTGCACAGGGCCAAACGACGAACCGTCTTAAGCAGTTCATTGATGCCCGAGGGGAGCGGAGACTGCCGCGCATTGTTCCCAGCGACCGCAGGGCCACAGTGCGACAAATCAAGTGGTGATCAGGGCAATGTGTCGCAGCACACAGTCCGTCGCAGCTTTTTGCGCATGGGCCTGCGTAGCGCAAGACCCAGCCGGTTTTCCATGCTCACTGCATGTCATCGCCAACAACGCATGAAATAGGCCCAAGATCATCGAGAATGGACCGCGGATGATTGGAAGAAAGTGGCCTGGTCTGACGAATCAAGATTCCTGGGGAATCGCGTAGACGGCCGAGCGCGGATACGTCGATTACCAACGGAGGCTATGGCGCCTGTGATGCACTGTTGGGCGGAAACAGGCCGTTGGCGTTATGCTGTGGGCGATGTTTTTTGGGACGCTTTAGGCCTCATTATACAAATAGCACAATCCCTGACAGCTATCAGGTATCTGAACATCGTCGCGGACCAAGTTAACCCATTCATGGCAACTGTTCTCTGCTGGCGATGGCCATTACGAACAGGATAATGCGCCATGCCACACTGCCAGAATAGTTAAGGAGTGGTTCTTTTTTTTTTTTTTTTTTTTTGGGGAGGTTTAACGATTACCGTGAGCAACTCAATGGGCTATAAGCAGTCGCCCGTCCCTAATTTAGGGTCACTGGTTCCAGGGAAGGAAGAGAACCAGTGCCGTAAGACGAATACAACATCCATGCCTCACCGGGATTCGAACCCAGACCCCGCCGCCCCGGTGGCGCAGTGGTCTAAGGCGCTGGCCTATGATCATTCGTCCGTAAGGGGTCCGGGTTCGAATCCCGGTCAGGCATGGATGTTGTGTTTGTCTTACGGCACTGGCTCTCTCCCTTCCCTGGAACCAGTGACCCAAAATTAGGGACGGGCGACTGCTTATAGCCCATTGAGTTGCTCACGGTGGTCGTTAAACCTCCAATCAAAAAAAAAAAAAAAACCCGGACCCCTTTCGGACGAATGATCAGAAGCCATGCTTAGACCACTGCGCCACCGGGGCGGCAAGCAGTGGTTCGAGGAACATGTTGGTGACTCTCTGTTCTCCAAATTCACTTCACACGAACCCAATCAAATATTCATGGTTCCACTTGGAAAAGCTGGTTCGCGCTAAATCACCAGCACCCCGAATTGTACGGGAGCTGGGGGGCCTGCTATTGACATTATGGTACCAGATACCCCAGGAAACCCATCGCCACCTCATCAAATGGTTGCCTCGCCGAGTGTCCGCTGTTCTGCGGGCTAAAGGGGGTCCTACAGCTTATTAGGCAGATGGTCATTATGTAATGACTCATCCGTGTATTGTCTTCCACCGTTTCTGAAAGGAGTTCAATTCAAGCCTCGGGTAAAATTAGAACTTTTAATGCTCCAGGTACCTATTTCTTAATGGCCTTCTTAGATGTGGTTTGATTCCCTGTTCCCAAATGTCCCACTTGATCATTTCCACTATATTATTGAGGCAAAGCTTAATAACAACCCTACCTGAGGCAAAGCTTAAGAACAACCCTACCCTTTCCGCTTTAGAAATTCAGGCCATCCTTTCTTCACTTAGGTTATTGCCCGCCGTACATTTTTTCGTTTTAACGAAGTCATTATCAGCAAAGGGCTGGTACATTGATGGGGTCCCCCCTTGTCACCCATTCTCCAAGCTTTGGAGGATAAAGTTTTTGCCAAATCGATTTCCCCCTAAAACCTTTTTTGTTTTTAAGGTTCCTAAATGATATTCTGGTCTTTTGGGCCAAATTCTACTAATTAACTTCATTTGTTAGGCGAGTCCCTATCGTCTCAGTTTCCGTCTTTAAACAGGGAACCGTTTCTTTTAGATTTTCAACTAATTTCGTGATTTGTCATCTAATAAGATTACTTACTCTGTTTATAGAAAACCAACCTTTATTCCAGCTCTGATATCATGCTCCTCTGCCCACCCACTCAGCTATAAACTTTCAGCGTTACGTTTTCTTATAAAACGAGCATTTACGCACTCTTCAACTGCACAACTTCGTCATGTTGAACTGCTGAGGGTTCGTCATATGGCTGTTATGGCTACTCATGTGAAACTTTCAACAGACTGCTTCGAAACCAATATCGGCCGCCCCGGTGGCGCAGTGGTCTAAGGCGTTGGCCTCTGATCATTCGTCCGTAAGGGGTCCGGGTTCGAATCCCGGTCAGGCATGGGTGTTGTGTTTGTCTTACGGCATTGGCTCTCTCCCTTCCCTGGAACCATTGACCCTAAATTAGGGACGGGCGACTGCTTATAGCCCATTGAGTTGCTCACGGTGGTCGTTAAACCTCCAATCAAAAAAAAAAAAAAAAAAAAAAAGAAACCAATATCGTTCGTCATTTACCAGCCTTCACCGTGACGCACCTCAAACCACGTTTGTTGGATCCATAGATAACTTTCCTTCTGTTTTCACTTTGAAGAACCAATGCAGAAGACATCAACTTCGGGATTCGTACTAAGAACATTTTTTCCCCTCATTAGGAAAGACAGTGATCTCGTACCTACTACTAATCATAGAGTGTATCGCATTCCTCTAGTTCCTATCGTGCCTTCTGAATCTCAAAAGATCTACATAGGCTCTACTCTCAGGTCTCTGGGGGTCAGAGAGAATGAACACACATACACTATCAGGACAGGGTCCACCTCAACTGTCCTGACAAGAACAGTGGCACAGGGCGACTATATTCCTGACTGGGATAATGCTGTGATTCTCGCTTCAGCACACTCTCTGTTATTTTCTGAAAGTTTATTTCTAGGTACTCATATGCTGCAAAGACGATTTACCGACATACATCCCGCTCCCATAGAGGCTTTTGATTGAAAAGTTTTTTCCACGAAAAGATGATGCAACCCCCTTACGTTTAGTGAGCACTACAATCGTTCTCTTATTTAATTTACCGTTGGCATCACTGTGACTAATGCATTCTGGGTTACCATACTGTATTTAATGCTTGCACTCTTGGTTTCTTGTGGCACTCGACCTGATGATGAGACTATAGTAGTCTCGAAAGATCTTGCCTATCGTACTTTTCATTATGTTTTAATTGTAAAGGAACTTCATCTTTTAACTCTGCAATTAATGCATCGTGATTTTACTTTATCGTACAAAGACAGCTTAAATTAGATACATTTTGATGTATTGTGCTAGTTAAGTTCTGTACGAAACTTATCTTTTTACTTACCTGTGTAGTTTAAAATGCAGGGCGTTGAAAGTTGTCTTCTCCCCCTTGTCTAGTGGCGTAGTCGTCAGATGTGTGGGCTTCTGAATAATCGTTTGAATTGGGCCTGGCTTCAAGTTCGGCACGAGGATGTATGGGCGGTGTACTTGTCCTATGGCGGTGGGTTTGTTCTTTCTCTTAAACCAGTTGCCCTAAGTTAGGGACACTAACTCCTCATAACCTTAAATGTCCATGGAGTTTGACGAACCCAGGAACAGAAGACCCGGTATCTGAGTCATCTGGGGCGCTGGTTTCTGACCAGTTGGTCTGAGTTCGAGTCTCAGATTAAGCATGGGTGGTGTAGTTGTCTGGAGCTGGCTCTGCTTTTCCGTAGAACCAGTGGTCCTGAATAAGGGACGGGCGACTCCTTATATCCCACAAAGTTGCCCATGGTGATCGTTAAATCCAGAAACAAGAAAGGAAAAAGTATGCCGTCCCGGTGGCGCAGT
This sequence comes from Macrothele yani, assembly GCA_039090855.1. Lineage (NCBI taxonomy): Eukaryota > Metazoa > Arthropoda > Arachnida > Araneae > Macrothelidae > Macrothele > Macrothele yani. Next base: position 158,147,841 of record CM077011.1, read on the forward strand.
GGTCTAAGCGATGGTCCGGGTCCGAATCCCGGTGAGGTTTGGATGTTGTGTTTGCCTTACGGCACTGGCTCTTTCCTTTCCCTGGAACCAGTGACCATAAATTAGGGACGGGCGACCGCTTATAGCCCATTGAGTTGCTCATAGTGGTCGTTAAACCTCTAATCATAAAAAAAAAAAAAAAGAAAATATATATAGTGACAGTCGAGTCACATTATTGTGACCACCTACTTTTGACGGCAACAGCGCGAAACCAATAAAAGAAGACATGTGTCGTGAGCTGGCTTGGAGGGTATATAAGGTGTGCTGTAGGCATTCTGAAAACATATCACTCGTTGCTGTCATGGATAATAGGAAGAATTTATCAGATTTGCAAAAAGGGATGATTATCGGCTTTCGGGACAAGGATGGCAGTATTTCTGAAACAGTGCAGTTTGTGAACTGTTCGCGTGCTGCTGTGGTTAAAGTGTATCGTGATTGGAGAAATGGCACCATTGCGAATAAGCGACGTGGAAACTGCGTAGCGCCATTGATGTGAGAGGTGAACGTCGACTTCGAACGTGCGTGAGGGCCGATCGACACGCTACAGTGGAGCAACTCACTGGCCGAATGAACCAGGGGGCTACCGGAAGTGTGTCAAAAACGACAGTTCATCAAACCCTGCTGCGTATGGGGCTCCGATGCAGACGGATGGTCACTGCACCTATGCTAACGAAGGTGCATCGGCAGAAAAAGCTTACATTTGCACTGCAGTATCGGAATTGGACCTCCGCTGATTGGCAAAGGATTGTCTTCTCCGATAAGTCACGTTTTCTGCTTCATCGAACGGATGGACGTTCGCGCATAAGGCGAGAAACATCGGAGAACAAACACTATTCAACCATTGTTGGAAGAGCACAAGTTGGTGGGGGCAGCGTTATGGTCTGGGGAATGTTTTCGTGGCATTCCCTGTGTCCACTCATACCTGTGAAGGCACTGTGGATTGAATTCCTTATGAATCCATCCTTGCCGACCACGTACACCCATAAATGCTGATTGTCTTCCCTGGGGCGGATGGGATCTTCCAGAACGACAATGCGACGTGTCACACAGCTGGAAATGTCCGAGAGTGGTTGGAAGAGCACGATAAAGACTTCAAAGTGTTTCCCTGGCCCCCTAATTCTCCAGACTTAAATCCAATTGAGCATCTGTGGGACCACCTCGATCGTGTTGTTCGCTCTATGGATCCTCCACCACGCACCCTCCATCAGCTGTCAGATGCACTGCAGTCAGCATGGCTCCACATACCTGTGAACACCTTATTGAGTCACTCCCAGCCCGTCAAGCTGCTGTCCGCGCTGCACACTGCGGTTACTCTGGATATTAGCTGGTGGTCACAATGTGACTCTTGAACAAGCAGCAAAAAAGTAATGATTTGCAGCCCCTAGCTGAAAAACATCGTGTATTTAAAATACGCAATGTTCGTAATAGTGGATGGAACCACTAAAAGATTTTTTTGAACTGGGCTCCTGTAATCGGTAAGATATTTTCCATAAAAAACAACTATATGAGCTAGAGGTCTGCGCTTGTCTAAATTGAGAAAGCTCGACTCGAACTGCACGTTCATGACTTTGTCCGTTTCAAGCATGCAATCATGTACGGCTCGGTTCATGACTCTGCCCGTTTCAAGCATGCAATCATGTACGGCTCGGTTCATGATTCTGCCCGTTTCAAGCATGCAATCATGTACGGCTCGGTTCATGATTCTGCCCGTTTCAAGCATGCAATCATGTACGGCTCGGTTCATGATTCTGCCCGTTTCAAGCATGCAATCATGTACGGCTCGGTTCATGACTCTGCCCGTTTCAAGCATGCAATCATGTACGGCTCGGTTCATGACTCTGCCCGTTTCAAGCATGCGATCATGTATGGCTCGGTTCAAGGCCCAGCTCACTGATTTGGTATGTAGTCAGGATTCGTGTTTGGTTCTTGAACTTCCACGACCACAATTTCACTTTGTGAATAAGGAATTTTACTCCAAGTCCTTTGAGTTCAGCGTTTTAACTGAACAATAAAATAGGAGATGAAGTTGAGGGGAAGGATTGTTGCATTTCTGGTATTTAAATAATTTGCATATATTTTCTAATTTTTGGTAAAGAATGATTTGGCCACCATAGGACGTAAGTGTTAATTTCTTCTTCTAATGTATTTACAGCAAAATCAGCTTCTAAAATCTCGATTGAATCAATATGCTTCTAAAATTTCGATTAAATCAATTTCCTTGTTACTTAGGTAGTCGGATTGGTTCTATAGAGCGTATAACGTATGCCAACCCGACTACCTAAATAACAAGGAAATTGATAATATTTATAGCAAAGGTCTGAAGGCTGGATATAAGAGGGATGAAATAGACAGAATACATAGAACTGTAAAAAATCGTATAATGTCAGCAACAACAAAATCACCTAGTAAGACAATGAGATACGCCGGATCCATCTCACATATACCAGGCTTTGCATATTGGTTAAAGAATTTGTTACGTAAATACAAGATATTAATAGCAATGAAGTCCCCGACACCATTATCACATATATAGTATCAAGCTGCAAGGAGAGACAGTGTGAAAAAGAAAAGGCGGGTGTGTACGCTATACCGTTAGTATATCCTGACAACACGGAAAAGATATATATCGGAATGACAAAGCGATCCTTGGATACTAGATGTGAAGAACACGTATACGAAGTGTCAACCAGGACTTGCAGAATACAGCCCTTGCTAGAGAAGTCGTGTATTCATCGGCCGCTCCAGCATGGAATAATATTAGAAGAATTGCCGCTTACATGAACTTTAAAGAGACGGCTATCAGGGAAACTGTCGAAATCCTCTCCAGCAAAGTAGCATGCAATGACATGATCTCTACTGAATTACCAATGGTTTGGCATGCGTTATTAAAAGACGGGAACACGCGACGCGCCGTGTAATTACGTATTAAAAAATTTGATGAAATATACTCGTGATGTCACCCACGTTATTTTCAAAAATCATCTTCGTTCCTTATGTGTTCTAATTCCCTGCATTTTTATGTCTACCATTGCCTTGAAAAAGCCTCCCAGTGGGGTGGAAAAGCTTGGCGAATCTCTGTGCTTATTACACCAAAAAAATAAACGGATTTAATACATGAAAGAAATACGGAATTACGCCATATAATACAAATTTTGAAGATGACAATCCGATTTTTGGCGTAAAGGTGACATTGATGGTAAGTCAGATAATATCCGAAAACTTGAAAATTTTCATCGTCCTGGAGCGGGACTCGAACCCGCGTCTCCCAGAAAACGCCTAGGGATGCTAACCACTACACCACCCAGAACGACCGAGTTTCGAGTTTCCGATCAATTTGAATTTTACCATCACAGGATTCGCTAGTCGAAGCAACCGGCATTCATGTTTAGCGAATCTGGAGGTTAATAATCTTATCCCGTGTTTGCCCGGAGAAGCAGATAAAATTATTAACCTCCAGATTCGCTAAGCATGAATGCCGGTTGCTTCGACTAGCGAATCCTGTGATGGTAAAATTCAAATTGATCGGAAACTTGAAACTTGGTCGTTCTGGGTGGTGTAGTGGTTAGCATACCTAGGAGTTTTCTGGGAGACGCGGGTTCGAGTCCCGCTCCAGGACGATGAAAATTTTCAAGTTTTCGGATATTATCTGACTTACCATCCTTGTCACATTTACGCCAAAAATCGGATTGTCGTCTTCAAAATTTGGATTTAATACGCTATGAGTACCGTTTAGATGTTGTCCGTGTGACCCAGGGGAGTCACATGGAACATTTATAAGTTTTTTTTTTTTTTGATTGAAGGTTTAACGATCACAGTGAGAAACTCAATGGGCCGTCGCCCGTCCCTAATTTAGGGCCACTGGTTCCAGGGAAGGGAGAGGGAGCCAGTGCCGTAAGACAAACACAACATTCGTGCCTCACCGGGATTCGAACCCGGTCGAATGATCATAAGCCATGGCTTAGACCACTGCGCCACCGGGCGGCTTATAAGGTATGGAAACAAAAGTTAAAACTTCCTTCTTTATTATGCAAAAATGTGACTTCTGTATCTATGTTCATAAACCAGGTATTGTCATTTGTAATTGGGGTAATCATTTTGAATTATCCTGTATATATTATTTTTGCTTATATCTCTGCTTCTGATGGTCCGATTTAAAATATTCCTTCTTCATTGGATACAGTTTCAGGCGCGACATGTTTTTGATATACAGTAATTTCAAAATTTTCAAGTGATTTATAGACTTTCCGCTGGGGGACGTTCAGGTAAATTGCTTTTCCCTCGATATCTCTGCTCTAAACGTTCGATTTGAAAAATTATTTCTGTATGGCATACAGCTCCTGATGGGAAATATTTTACATATAATGCCTAACATTTGGTAAAGAATAGTTTGGCCACCAGGGGGCATAAGTGTTAATTTCTGCTTCTGATGGATTTGCAGCAAAATCGGAGCTTCTAAAATCTCGACAGAAAAAATTCTTTCCTGGACCGATACCGCTCACATGGAAAGAACTTTTGAGAATACTTTATTCTTAAAATATTGCATGTTTAGATGCATTGTGTAGATGCATGTCTTCTTTTGTTGATATCTCTTCTTCTATGAGTCCGATTTGAAAAATTCTTTCTTTGTTGGAGAGCGTTTTCGCGGCGAAATGTTGCTCGCAGAAATTCAAAATTTTCTTAACACACAAGTCTGCAACCAGAGGGCGTCAGTGCACTATTCCGTTTACAGCAGTATCTGCGGGATTAAAAACCCGATTGAAAAACTTCTTTCTTCGGTCAGATACTACTGTTTTCCATACTGGTTCCATTGGCTTTGAATAGCTTTGGTAAATTTAATTCGCGTTGGAACGGATTCAAAAGACGTGCACATCACTCCGAAAATTATGTGTCATCTTTCTTGTTCTTTCCTTTTTTGGGTAATAAATATCACTAAGCTGTTCTCTGAGATACAGATGTTAGCTCCTCAAAGAAAGGCAAACCACCAGATAAATGTTTCCATCTCTCGCTAAGATTGTTTACCTTTTTTTTTTTTTTTTGGTAATGCTTTCTCAAATTTAACGTTTTTCATAAAAAAAAATGGGCACTTCTCTTCTTATTAACTCTTAACTTTCAACTATGCTTTATTTATTTTTTAATTGATATACACAAAAGTATTTTTATACTTAGAATGAAGCACAAAAGCAATTTTCTTAAACCGTCGAAAATAAAACTTCAGAATATTTACAATAACGTTCCTTTTTCAGGGGCTTATCGATCCCCTTTAGCCCCCATGCCAGGTAGCTGCGGCCCTGGATATCAAACCTTACATGAAAACAAAAACAACAACAAAACTAGAAAATTTTGTAGAAAAACCGTGTCTTGAAAACAATATGCTTCCTTAAAGATTTCGCGTGCTTTTTAAGTCCACCGGCAGTTTGGCCTATACTAAATAAATAAAGAAATCTTTGAGACTGTGGGTCAAGGTTCACTCAACTGACATCAGATCACGATAGCAGCGAAGGGAGAGGAAGAAGGGAGTACGATGCTTCAGGCAAATGAACACTGTGTTTCGCTTCTTCAGGAAAAGAAGGAAGTGGAAGAGAGAGAAGATGCGTTGACAGGCGACAAGCAAGACAGCCTGTGGCGAGGAAGAGCCACGATAAATTGGTCAGTGCTGCTATTTTTTTTTTTTTTTTTTATAAACCCCTTGTTCTCAGCTGTGGAACGAAGTACAGGAACAGGAGCCACCAGAAATGTCTTTTACTCCACATAGGCCACCCAACAGGGACGTCGCCAAGGGAGTGTGAGGTTGGGCGGGAGCCCACCCTGAAATAAATTCTTCTTGTCCACCCTACCGCCCACCCACTTTAAGATGTGCCGTTTTTTAATTTATTTAACTTTAAAATACAATCTGGACTTTGCCAAGTAATAATGAGTTTCGTGTTTTTCGTTGGGTAGCCCCTTACATATTTCCTCCTAAGAAATGCGTTGTTCACTTCTCCGTAGAAAGTTATCAAAATAGGATCGGCGGGCCAGGAAAATGTAATCGTTCTCCACTCTCCGAAATCCTTGGTTTAAGCCTTTTTTTTTTTTTTTTTTTCATGTTAGTATGGTCAGGGGGCGAATGAGAAATGTGAATAGGAACTCACTGAGAGGAGTCGTTACTAACTGCTCTGCTAGTTTTGTTCTGCTAAGTAGGAGGTTAGGGGATTTCAACACTGACCGAGGAATCTAAAGCTAAACCAGCGCTCTTAAGCCTGTACCGGGGCAGTGAGGGAGCGGGTCGTGGCTGACGTCTGCTTTCGAGGTGAGGAGTGCAAAGCAAGGTCGCTGGCTTGAAGGAAGGAAGGGAGTTAAGGGGGGGGGGAGGTGTGCCACGACGTTAAAATTTGATTTAGGTAAATAAATAGAACATTTTTCTTTAAAAAAATTTTCAAGTACAGTACTGTGTTCATAAGAAAAATGCAAAATTTTGAAAAGCAATTACGATAATGAATCCGAAGCAAGAAAAAAGTTGGTGACATTCTACTAACACTTATATCTTACATCACTAACCCACTAATTATTGTCATGTTATCTTGTTAGTTTACCAATCGTATAACTTGTCAGATCCAGGTGTGTGTGTGTATGTCTAGGGAGGAGGGTGCGCAGAATTCTTTGTAATCAGTAGTAAAAAGCATTAAAAATGATTCGTTTCGATGTTTTGTAAATTACATTGCTATCAAATTTGCCCTTCCCCCAAATACTCGCCCACCCGTCGCCCACCCTGATTTCGGAGTCTAGCGACGTCCCTGCCACCCAAGTTATAATTTTACAAGATTTGCGTTGTTAAGGGCCCGATGCGTTTTACCTACTTGAGCTAGTGTTGGCGTGGCTTATTTTCATGTATTGTGGGGGACGCCAACTTATCAGAAGAATCGTTTGCAGGTTCCTGTCGTTGGAGCAGGAAAGCAAATAAATAAGTAGTTAAAAAATTGAACTTTATGACAGATGTTTCCTTTTGCACATATCTTTATTCGTCAGATCGGGAAAAAGGGTAAATATTGGAATAATAGTTGGTCTGATTGAATAGTAAATACTTTCAGCGGGAGTTGGATGTTATGGACGGCCTTTTCTACGCTTTTCTCGCCAAATCTGTTCCTATCTTACGTGGCTACATGCCCACGTGAAAATCTCTTCTCCTTCCCACCGAAGATCTCCGACTCGACTTTCTTTATGATTACCACGTCCAAATTCCTTTCACTGTCTGTCTGCCCCCTGACGTAAGAAATTGTACTCTTTAATTGCTTGCTTCTATTGTCCCCGTTGGGCTCTGAGAGAGATTCCGACGACGGCCGGGCGAAAGGGGGCGTCCTTTTGTTCGTGGGAGGTCCTATGGTCGACGAGAAAATGACCTTTCTCCGAAATGAATCTGTGCTGAGCGCCTTTTTGGCCGGGGAGGAAATTTCTCACTGTCGTTGCCACACAAAATAACAAACGTTACAATTTAAACAAAGTTTGAATATTTCCATATAACACTAGCCCTGGATAGAAGACAAAATATTAACATCTGGTTATTTTATGCTGTAGACTGCAAATTTTTAGTGAGTTGATCTGAGTACTTACGGAATACTCACTCACTTTTACTTACTTTACTATAGGTGCAGACCTCGAGTATGCGCCAATTAGGCCCAGAAAGGAGGCGGTATGAAAATAATCGAGAGAGTACCCTGGTACTCTTCGTAGATAAATTATGCTATGCGTCTTTTGCATGCCAAGATCTTTGCGGGTGTGAAATAAAGCGGATGATTCGCGAGTATACAATCATTTACGTGGAGCACATACACTTATTCTCGCCAGTCACGACCACAGTCCGGCGCATACTAAGTGGAATTAAATCATAACAACAAATAATAAGATTTACTAATTCCTGACATTGAGCGGTACCTACAGGGTTTGGACAGAATAAACGTGAACACCACGCTCGTGACTTTTAATGCCGCTGCGTACGTCGCAATACGCAAAGGTATCCACCATTTTTTAGTTGTAATAGCTTTGTTTAGAACCTCAAGGTCCTGTTTAAGTGCATTTAGGCCGCCGGTGGCGTAGTGGGCAACGTTCGTAACTGCCACGGAAAGGACCTCAGGTTCGATCCCAGCAGGTACGAACGCTCGATCCACTAAATACCTGCCGTGCGTCGGATGGGCACGTTAAGCCGTCGGACCCCGGGTACTGGACCCCGGTAATAAATAAGGGCGTCTTCCTCCCCCTTTCTACTTCGCTTCCATGTCACTTTCCTATCGGGCACTCTAGCCCAAATCTCCTAGCTTCCTATTTCTAAGGGTTGTTTAAGACCTGGGGTCTGACACTCCCTTCCTAAAATCCTCTACATATGATCTAAGTGCATTTAAAGTGTCTTGTTGCAAAATTTCTTTCAGGGTGAAGACGAAACGAGCGACCTAACGAACTTCGAAAGAGGGCTGATTGTTTGTGCCTTCGTGACAACAGTCAGCAGGTAGTGGGGCATGACAGTCTTAAAGGGTGGGCCAACGGGGCCCCCAGCGCCCCAAGAGTCCTATGGGTTTACAAAAAATCAAACACTTTCACCATTCATCAGAAGGTTATTTTTTTTTCTTTAAAGAAGAAGAACCATTAATGCAGAAAGTTGGAAGTCCTTCCGCATTTTTTTTTTTTTTTTTTTTTAACTCTTGCTCATAGCTTCGATTTCGCGAGGAGGCAGGAGGGAAGTTGGGTGTTAGGGTGGATCTTTTGTGACAAAATAAGAAACAAGAAAAACCGACCTTTCTTCCGATCCCGAGTGTGGGTAAGGCTTGAGGGTCATGAAGGCCACGCACAAATCGCAATTTTTCGAATCACTTTTTCCTTTTAAACAGTCGCTTGTGTTGTCTATCTATACGAAGAAGTGCATGTACTGTATGTATATCACTGAGGTTTGCCCACCTGGTCTACTTATATATATCCAATCTTTGCTGTTTTAATCAATAACAATGACGGAGGCCACATATCGGCATTTTTGTCCGGTGCGTGATATTGTTCGGAAACGGCGTTGGTTGGTTTAATTTCTTCTGCTTTTTTAATTTAATATTCGTTGAATAATTTGTAGAATGGGGAAGAAACATTATATCTTCCAGCATCAATTTTCTTGTAATTTACTAAGCAACTAAATGTGAATGAATTTGGTGCACTTAATGGAGTTCTACAATTTTGTCATGCACCATTTTTCATTCAAGTAGTATTTAAGTTAGTGGACATTGAATTTTTCTTCTCTGAGATAACATGGTGATGTTGGTGAATATACGTAAGAATTCTCATATGTTGCATATACATAATACCATTTTGTAATAATATCATGTGTGAATAAAAAAATAACCACATGTTGTAATAATAGCATATGTTGTATATATGTATGTATATACTAGCTCTACTACCCGGCTTTACCCGGGATTTAGGCTTATTAATTTCATATTCCCTTATATATCACTGAAAAAATCGGGAAAAAAATTGATGCTTGCAAGAAAGAAAAAAGCTGATTTCACAAATTCGGTCATTACAAATTATTTGTTCATAGTGTGATTATTTCAGCACTTAGCCGTGCACAACATTTTTGGTTTCTCCTTCATCGACGACAATATATAATTTTGTTGGATCCTTTGCTCTTGACATTCCAACATGCAACTGTAGAATCAAACGGACCAAAAGCGTTACGAATTATTTAACACGCTTCCAGGAGACACGGCATTGGAACACTGACTGAACAAAATTCGTAAACAATTTGTTATCGACGATCAAATGCGTCACGTGCTTTCAGTTTCAGACGTCTTTGAAGGACGAATCTCTGGGATAAAAAAGTTAAAAACTTGTGTTTGCGAATATTTTATGAAACTGGCTGAAATTTTAATGAACACCATAAATCGTTAATAGGAACATAACCTCCAAATTTTGCCCGAATCGGTAAATAACTTTTTAAATTAACCGTCAAAATTTTATGAACCGTTCCTGCGTATATATTTCTGTTTACCGATGAATTAAAAATTCCATGCCTATTTTAAAAAGTTTTGTTCGAATTCCGGTGAAATTTTGAGGGACTCCTCTTATTACCAATTCATGGTGTTGATAAAAATTTCAGCCCGTTTCGCTAAGATTTCGCAAAGTTCGTTTTTGCATTTTTTATGCACAGTTCTCAAAGAATAGAAACACTTGTGGATGTGCCTCGGCGATGAATGCAATCATGTGCTTTCAGATAACGATGACGTAGCAAACGACGCTGACTTTATTGATTAGCTTATTAATTAATTCATAACTCCCGAACGGAACAACTTAGAGATCTTAAAAATAGTTACGTTGACCTAGAAATTACGGTATTAATAAGCTATGCCAATTTCACGATGCCACAGTTCGGCGTTCGAAGGTTTTGCTGCTTCAGACAAATAGACGTTTTGTGTTTTATGTATAAGATATAAATAAGATCAGGGGCCTCGAAAAATGCGACGTCCCAGTGCCTCCAGAAGTGTTAAGACAGCACTGTAGTCTGGCCATCGATAGCTATTGTATCTAGCGTCATGATAGCATACCGTGTTCATGGCAAAACCTCGTCTGCGAAAAACAAGAGCGGCCGGAAAACTACCCTGACTGATAGAGACAGGAGAGCATAAAGAGGATTGTTACCCGTTATAAGAAGACCATGGCGCCGAAACTTAGTGCGGAGCTCAATCTGCATCTCCAAACCCCAGTATCAACGAAAATAGTGCTCAGGGAACTACATAAACAAGATATTCATGGCAGAGCCGCCATTGCAAAACCTCTGGTGACCCGCGAGAATGTACAATGGCGACGGCAGTGGGGCCAGGAGCATACAACGTGGACTGTTGATGCATGGAAATGTGTAATGTGGTCGGATAAATCCACATTCACACTATTCCCCACCGCAGGACGTGTTTACGTGTGGAGAACATCGTCAGAAGCGTACAACCCAGACCGTCTGCTCCCAACAGTGCACATTGGCGATGGTTCTGTCATGCTCTGGGGGGTCGTATCGTAGTTTTCAGCAGCTCCCCTGATCACCTTGAAAGGACAGATGACTGGCAGTGTGTATAAAACCATTTTGGCCGACTAAGACCATCCAATGGCTCAGGCATTGTTTCTTGCAGGGGATGCCATCTATCAAGAAGATAACGCCCCGATTCACAGAGCTCGGAATGTCCAATCATGATTTGAGGAGCATGACGACGAACTTTCACACCTTCCTTGGCCTCCCCAATCACCAGACTTAAACATCATCGAGTCACTGTGGTCTGTGTTGGAAAACAGAGTAAGATCTCGTTATCCTCCTCTTGCATCTCTCAAGGACCTGGAGCAGTTCCTTCTGGTGTAACATTCCACTAACCACCATCCAGGATTTTTATGTGTCCATTCCAAGGAGGATTCAGGCGGTTTTGAATGCCAAAGGTGGTCCCACACCCTATTAGGTATACGTGAAACCTTCTTCTCTTAGGTGTTCATATTATTCTGTTCAACCCCTGTAGGTAGGTGGATTAATGAACAGTATTGTCGTAAAACCAATGAAAGAAGAAATGTGAGTAATTAAAGTAAATATTTACTAAACTAAGGCGGCACAACAGCAAGTACTTCGGTTGTTTAGTTTTTCAAAAATAATATTAATCTTTATTGTTATATGTTATTGAGATCTAGACGAACGTAAGAAACGACCCTGACACCGATGAAATGTGATGTAGCTACGAAAGTCCATCCGCGCATGCGCAAGCTAACACCTGACCTCAAGATAGAAAGAAAAGCTGAATGGTAAGTGTATTGGGGAGGGGCACTGGTAACTTCTGGTCTAGGATCAAGGGAGTATATACAATTTTTTTCGGGGGGGGGGGGGGTGGCGACGAAAAATGGAAGTTTTTGAAATTCACCAGAACAAATTTAAAGTTAATGAAAAATAGAAGAAAAAATTAATGCATTTTTATTAAGGCATTTTTTTCTAATGTAAGTCGCATTTTAACTAAAAACTCAAAACAAAAAAATGAAACACTTTCAGGGGGCAAGGCCCCTTTCCCCCTCGCTCCTGTCTAGTGTACCTACAGGCTATGCGCCGTTCTGTTATACATCATTTTAAAGCTCTCGCCAATAGCAGAACCCTCCCTTGGGAGGAGGTAGATGTGGGGGTGGAAGGGAGCCGAATTTTGCTACGACGCATACTTTTACTACTGTCGTGAAAGATATATAGTATCAAAGTGTATTTTTTGTACTGGCTTTTATCATATTTAGCATCAGGTTCTCGTAATTTACGCACATTGCAGTGATATATGGTTACATTTATGTGAAACGTGATGAAATATTGTTCGGCGATAGTTTAGTAAAATATATTGTTGAGTGTCAATAAAATTGACTGCTGTTGCGTCACTTCACGCGGCACGATCAGATTTCACAAATGGTTTTGATAAGAAGGCACTGTTACCCATTTTCGTTACATCGAAATTTTTTACTTAGGATTTACTTTATTAACATCGGGAGAGATTTCAAAAACACGAATTGTAAGCAGAATCTTCCTCACAAGGGAAGATATCCTAAGCACAAGAAATTATTCAAATCAAACAGTTAGAAGCAGAAATATCAAGAAAAATACAGCGTATAGAGTAATACACCCTAAAGGTAAGAGTGCACTTATTTGTTGAAGAAAATGGGAGCAAAATGTTTCTCATAGTGAATGGTTTATCCTACAGAGGGTGAGCTGAAAATTTTTCAATATTTGCATAAACGCATGTGCTGCCGCGGGTATGTCACGTGTTTAAACTAGTTCAAGTCGCGCATTGCAGTCAGTCGAAAGGGATCCGTTGCTGTGAACAACATTGCATGTCGTCGTTCTGTCTGTGGTCGGGACGCCTAAAGGATGAACAGCCACAACCGGCTAATCAGGGAACTTTTTGCTTTACGAGTTTGAACTTGGCCATAACGTTGCTCAAGCAACACGAAAGATTTGTCATGCAAAAAAGGAAGGTTCCGTGGACCACAGCACCGCAAACAGATGGTTCAAGGAATTTCACTCAGGTGACAGAAACCTCGACGATCAGCCAAGGTCCGGTAGGTCGCGAACCGTGGATTCGGAGGCCGTGCGCCAGCCCATAAAGGCAAATCTGACAACCAGCACTCGGAGATTATCAGGCGAGCTGGGCATATCACAGACCACCGTAGTTCGTCATGTTCAGGACCACAGCAAGGTCTACAGGAGCTGTCGCATTGTCCTTCACGAACTGACGCCAACTGAAGCAAACCGCCGTGTGGAAGTGAGCGAAAACCCCCGCGCGATGTACGTTTCATCAAGACATTTGTTACGTGCGATGAAAAGTGGATCTAATTCCATAATCCTAACACACAACGTCAGTGGTTGAGCCTGGGCCAGTTTCTAGAACCTGTTGCCAAACATGGACGCTTCGAGCACAAGGTGATGCTGTGTGTCTGGTGGAATTTCCAGGGGATAATCCATTGCGAATTTGTTACAGACGGAAGGACCATCAACGCCAACCTCTCCTCTGAACAGCTGGAGCGGATGTATGCCTTTTTGGAAGAGAAGTACTCGTCACTGGTGAACGGAAAGAGCGTTCTCCTACGCTGGGCCTCATACCGAGTGAAAGACCCGGGCAAAACTCCAGGAACTTGAGGGCATCGAACTGATGCCACACCCAACATATAGTCCGGACCTTGCCCCGTCGGATTATTACTTGTTCCGGTCCATGGCTCACTTCCTTCGCGTGCAGCACTTAAACAACTAGGAGGAGGTGGCAGCTGGAGTGAAGGAGTTCTTCGCCTCAAACGACAAGAACTGGTACCGCAGCGGAATTGAAGAACTGGGAGATAGATGGCTAAAGACGGAGCAACACGATGGCCTATACCGTGAATGCTAGTGAGTTTTCGTCGTAAAGGCACGTATGAAAACATAAAGTGATCCAAATAGTGCAAAACTTTCGACATACCCTTGGTACCAAAAAAGCATTTCTACAATCGGATATTTAGAAGCGGTGTTAGTTGCAAACAGTAATGCACACTTACGTCACGCAGCGTCAGTACTTTGCATTATGAAAATTCGAAAATTATGCAAAATACATTTGTATTTTCCAAGATGAATGACATCAGTTTCAGAAAGAATTTTTCAAGTCGCACTTTTACAAGCAGATACGTGAAAAATGTAATATAAGTGTGCGCCTTTATATAGCGGGTAAATGATGCATCATTTTGGCCGAGAAATACGGGGGAAATGTTTTCCATAGTGTGCGTTATCTGACCCAAAAAGTTTATCAATTGGGGTTTTCGATACGAAGATTTCCTTTTTTGTTTCGGAGTTTAACGACCACCACGAGTACATATGAGGGCTGTAAACAGTCGCTCGCCCCTATTCAGGACCACTTGTTTTGAGGGAGGTAGTGAGTCAGAGCCATTTGCCAAGTCTGCGCCATTTATCTACGCTTCATACGGCACTCAAATCCGGGCGCATATGGGACGAATGGTAAGAAGCCAGTGCCTCAGTCAGTCGACCGTCGGGCAGCTTCGTAGATATTACAACAAATATGTTTCAAACAGAAATATGCACTTACGTCCATCAGTGGCAAAAATATGCACTACGAAGGACTAAAACTTATATGCAAAATATTCCTGCCCAAAACAACAACAACAACAAAAAAAAAAAAAAAAAATCAGTGCGGACTGTTGGAAGCATAGCTATCGAAAAAAATATGACATATGTTTACGCCCCTAGCGGAAAAACTGTGCATTATTCTTTTTCGTCTTCAGCAGTATCTGACCGAAAAAGAAAATTTTCAATCGAGTTTTAAGGAACGAAATTAAAAAAAAAAAACAAATTTTAGTTTCTAAAAGTTTCATTTTTTTCTAACCAGTGTTTCGACACATTTTCTGTAGTCAGTAATTCCGTGTATTTCAGAAAAGTCCGTTTCGGGAATTTCTGCATTTGTACAGAAATTTTGGAGAATCTTCGATTTTTTTCAGCCCTTTTACCAGAGGTTCTTCTTTCCTGATGTATGGAGATAGCAAATCCTTTCCCTTTGCGGTTTTCGAACTGGGGTCGTCTGAGGATACTCTTCCTTCATATTGTATGGCAAATCATTTTTCAATCCGCGGGCACCAGTATCGAGCTCAAAATTCCACAGTGCGCATTTTTCTTTGAAAATTGTTTTTTTTTTTTTTTTTTTTTTTTTTTTAAATAAAACGGAAATAAAACCGGGTCGAAATTGGGCCAAGAACATCTTGACCCGTGATCTGTTTCCATCTCTGCGCACAACACACGTCTTGCAATATGCACTAATATGGGAAATTTTATTGAAATACCACTAAGACAGCAAAGAGATACTTGACCACCAAGAGATTGTGTCCCATGCTGAAATCGATCTATCTACAAATTGCATTTTCTTTAGGATCATCTGCCTTAAATTTGCCTTCCGGTTCTTTGAAATATGCTTGATGACTTATATTGCGTCGTGAATAATTTCTTTATTGTCGCACTAAAGTAGACATTTATTCTTCATTAGTTTCGTGAATCAAAGAACGTGGAACGTGTTTGTAAATGCTCATTGTTTTTTCACTTTCCGATAATATCCTAAACGATTTGAAGCTCGGATGAGGAAAGGTTACAATTTTATGTAAATTGCTAACTACTATCTCAGCGTTCAACGATTTTTCTTTTTCTTTAATACTACTGCAATATTTGAATCTGTTGCGGAAACTGCAGAGTGCTTTAGAAGCAGGCAATACCAGAATACCATATGTAAAGTGGGATGTAAATCTCCCTCAAGACGGCTAATGGCTTCTTCAAATCGTTTTAGAAAATGTACCAAAACAGACAAAAAACAAGACTTTATTCCTTCTGTAAGAAAGGTTTCGTTTTTGATAGCCAAAACATCCTTAATCTTACTTAACTCGTGATTCACAGATTCTAACACAGAACACAAAATATTCGAACGATAATAAACATATTTTTCCATCTGTGACGCAGTTTTTGATTTCTTAGAAACGTAACAAGTGATTTACAATTTCCTACACGTGTGTTCTTTTCTGGTAACGCTTCATTTGATTCTCTGAAATTGTGTCTCAGTGCAGTGTTCAATAGGAGGAAAGCACAAGTTTAACGACGAAAAAATCTTAACGCTGAGTTTACTTACTAATATGATCACTTGCATCGGTTGGAGAGAGCAATCAAAACCCTACATTTGAAAGGTATTGCAAAAGTTCTGAATTTGCTTCCTCTGTCTCTGCCACCAGCAGAAATGTCATCACACTTCACGAAACGAAGTCATTATCCACCCAGTAGGAGGTAATAGCCGTATGAGTTCTATTCCTGCAGGGAGCTTTCCATATGCAGTCGAATCTCGGACATCTCAGGCACCCAAAAATTAATCCGCATTGAAACTAGTTCATGTTATAGATATGTAATTAATCGAACTGCAAATCCGCACTGCAGTATGTAAAATTATACAGCACAATTAAAGAAAAAAAAGTACGTAAATCCCTTTTGGCTTCTAAGCCATAATATATATAAACATCCAGATCTATCTGTAACGTTTTCGTTATCTTATCTGACAGATTTATCTGTCTGTCCCTCTGGAACGCTGAACGTCACAGCAACGTCTGCATTGTTGCATCATCACGTATCGATCAATTCGTGTGTGCTTTCGAGATGTCAAAGTGATTGCCTGCTATACAATAACACGCGATCACTTTTAGATGTCAAGGTGATCGGGCACTAATTTAAAAACATTGAATTAGCAATGACTCGAGCTCTATTTTTCCGATTTACAAAATTCGAACTGAATTATTAATATCACAGCAAGTTGAGTTTGCACGAGATCACGTTGAGATGTCAAGGTGATCGCGCGCTAATTAAAAAAATTGGATTATCAGTGATTCGAGTTCTATTTATCCGATCTACAAAACTCGAAATGAAATCTTGATATCACGGCAAGTTGCGTTTGTATATTAATTTAATTTAACACCATTCGAATATTAATTTGTACGCTTTAATAATTTTTTACTTTTTTAATTTAACTAACTTTCCGAGTTTAGTGCTGATTATATTATACGTTTTGCAAAATATCGATCTATTTAAACGCTCTAATCTACAATAAAAACTGAAATCTTTAGATGTCAAAGTGAGCAGAATTGCATCTAAAAGCAGATTTCGCTCCAATAGCACATTGTCGAGAACTTAGATAGTTCCGATTTGCAATACCAGATGACGCATTATTTTGTAGAAAAAGCTTCGGTGTGAAGTTTCAAACTAACCATCGAAGAGGACAGTTTAAATGTAAGCCGTGGACAGAATAACAAGTGTGCTGGAGAAAAAGTCATTTAACGCGTCTTTTGAAAAACGGAAATAAATAGCACATAATTTTTAGTTCTAACATGAATGAGTTTTTACTATATAAGTTTTCTCTATATTTCCTTACAGAAATCCGGCGTCTATTTGATTTGTTTTCAATCTGCCTCAATTAAAAATTTCACTCAGTCATAGGATGATGGGCAACATTCCCTATATATTAATATTTATTTAAAGCTTAAAAACAACCGTCCTAGGACGGGCTATAGGCTAGTTAATTATAATACTAGGACAAGTCGCCAACGGTAACCGATAACACGGGTACAGTTGGCAACTTTTGAGCGAAGCTATTGCAAAATCTAAGCTCATTAAGGCGTCTATTATAACAAATCCTAAAAAACGAACATGTAAAATGTATGACTTCCAGAACAAAAGTACGAAACATTCTAAAAAAGAAATGCCTAAAATTTTTCATGAACTACTTTCCTTCACGCCTTTACGTTGGTTGTGATCAGGTTGCATGTAAGCAAAGCGGAAAGACATACTCAGATCGGGAACCACGTTTTTCATTTCGTATCGCGAAAGATAGACCCGCACATACACATACACAAACTTCCTTTTATTATTATAGATTAAGCAAGTGTTGAGCTAACAGACGGAGTCTTTCCATTTCTTCGTTTTTCAATTCAAACGATTTTTTTAAATTAATGTTAGTGAGCCGACTTTCGTAAAACGGTTCAAGTAAAAGTCCATCAAGTTTTAATTGAAATTCTTCAATGGCACCAAATTTCGGGAATCGGAAGGCGTCGAAACCTGACCATGGACAATGTCCAATCGCATGGCAAAAAACATGGTGATCGGATGTGTCATGTCGTATCTATGCCCGAACAACTAATTGTCCCGACTCTCATATAGAGAGCCGACTTTTTCAATTATTATTAAAATTGGTAAGTTTTTTAATGGTCATTATTTTTATATGACACGATCAATCACCATGATACCAACCCCATGTCACTCACCATGTCCTTCTCTTTCTCTGTGGCAAGTGTCACCTCGATCGGCTGAAGATCTTTGGAGGTGACAGGTAACAAACGAACCCTTCTCAAAACCCGGAATACCCCTAAAAATGCCAGTTTTCGGACGATTATTCCTCAATGACACGGAATTTCTGGAATTGGAAGGCGTCAAAACTTGACCATGAACGATGTCCAATCGCATGCAAAAAATCACGGTGATCGGATGTGTCATCTCGTACCTATGCCCGAACAACTGATTGTCTCAAGTCTCGTAAAGAGTGTCCGCTCAATAAAACCTTTTTCAAAGACTACATAATAAAGACAAATAATATGCAGTGATGTAGCACTGTATATAGTGTAACACAGTATGAATACTGCTGTACGTATGTATACCATAATTTTTACAGAACACTCAGTGCTGAGTTTCAGAAAGTCTGTTATCGGAAGTTTCTTTTTCTATCAGAACAATGCCTGAGTAATTCTTCCAGTTCTTCCACGTTGTCTGAAAGTGCCGAAGGATTGTTCTGTTCCATTGCAAAACAACGCGTAGTTTGTAACGTAGCGAATGTTTCAGATAATTTCACAGTTGCTTCACGTACTTCAACGTCTTTATCTTCATTTGTATAAGATAAATTCTGTGATTCCACTTTCCTTCTGTTAATCATGTCCGTAATTTCGAGGTATTTCAAAATGTCTGAAGTCATGACATTGTCAACCCAAACTTCTATTAATCCCAAGCTTTCTCTTTCATTTGTGGGAATGGAATTCAGCCTAAGTAGATGAGAGAGATTGAGAGGGCAGGGGATTCATCCTCTGCCCTGGGCCTCACCCTTCCTGAAATTCCTTATCTCTTGCTGAGATACGAGAATCGACCAAGGTCACTTTCCCTCCAACCAAAATATTTTACCCTGCAATCCTCCCGCTGTCCCCTTTCTATCATTTGTACAGTCGGAACAAAAGATGAGTCAGATGCCCCCCCCTCGGGGCTTCAAATCGAAAGGAACAAGCAGTAGTGCTATAAAATGAAAAAAAAAAAAATACCTCGCCCAGCAAACCTTCCGCTGTTCCCTTTGTATCATTTGTACAGTCGGAACAAAATATAAGTCCGATGACGTCAGAACAAAATGCACTCACGCAGACCAATAGCATTGATTGAACGGAAGTCACCGGACTGTGTGCACAAGCGTTACAGACGTTCGACTGTATTTGCTGTGTAGTAGAGACGACGAAATGGCCCATCGAGAACATCTTGATGATTTTACTCGTAGTCGAATAATTGGGAGGCTCGAGGAGGGCTCTGTGATGAGTATGGCCCAAGTGTTCGGTGTCGCCCATAGCATCGTATCACGTGCGTGGTCGACCTTCAGGATTACAGGTACAACTGTGCGAAAGGATAGTCGTCCACCGAAAACCACACGCAGTGAGGACCGCTATCTGCTTCTGCAGGCCCAAGAGAGATCAATACCAGAGAGTAAGTAACCTTCCAAAACAACTGAACACGAGTACAGGACGCACAATATCACGGTTTACAGTGGCCAGGCGACTACACATAGGTGTACTGTCTGCCCGACGACCAGTACGCTGTGTCCCGTTAACAACTGCTCACCGGAGACACCCCGTTTACAGTGGTACAGGCAACATAAGGACTGGATAGCTGATCAGTGGGGTACAGTACTCTCTACTGACATCAGCTAATATGGTGTAAGGCAGACACTCTTCTTCGCCACGAAAACATCAATGAAAGGAGTAGATATAGTGGCCGCGGTGTTCTCGTATGGGCATGCATTCTGATTGATGGACGTACGGAGCTTGGATACTGGAAGAAGGTACTGTAATGAGGTAATCCTTACCCATGTTCGTCTGTTCTGACACGCCATTGGCCCACAAATCGGTTAATGGGCGATAACGCCACACCCCATCGTACAGTGGCTGTTGATGAGCTGTTGGATCATGATGATCATATGTAGAGGATTTTAGGAAGGGAATGTCTGACCCCAGGTCTTAAACAACCCTTAGAAACAGGAAACCAGGAGATTTGGGCTAGAGCGCCCGAAAGGAAAGTGACACGAAAGCGTAGTAGAAAGTGGAGGAAGACGCCCTTATTTATTACCTGGGGGCCAGTACCCGGGGTCCGACGGCTTAACGTGCCCATCCGACGCACGGCGGGTATTTGGTGGATCGAGCGTTCGTACCTGCCTGGGATCGAACCTGAGGCCCTTCCCGTGGCAGTTACGAACGTTGCCCACTCAGCCACCCGCGGCCCTTGTGAGCTGTTGGAAAATGTATTAGAGCAAGGTCGTCTAGAAAACACAAGGCCATGACATTAGAGAGATGAGTTCCCTTCGTTGGTGACGTCACTCTTATTTTACACGACCTGATACGTCGGTGTCGTATTTGACGTCATACACGACAGCGTTGGAAACCAATCGGAAGCCTTTGTTTCCACGTGACATCACTAAAAGACGGAACTCATTTCTATAATGCGTGACCTTGTGGTTTCTAAACTGCCTTAATTAGAGTATTACTTTTGTCAGGTTTATTACATCTCCTGCAGCCGGGGGCGAGATTTACTTCAGCGCCCCTAACCACAAACATTTTCCCAGGATTTGTAACACGATCGAGGGAGGATGTGTTTTTTACGGTGTGTGTGTGTTGTTCGGAGGGGGAACGTGGTCAGGATGATAGGAAGAATCTTGACCTCAAAGACTACAGTCTTGTGATGAAGAAAACGAAAACCGAAGCCTATCTCCACGTTAACTCCTGTGATGCGCCCATTGCGAGATAATTTTGCCATTATTCCATTTTCCCGTGGCATTTTCTTCAAAATTACAAAACTTCTCAAATTTTTTAATTTTAAAGTGATTTTTAAACCTATAAACAAAATTAACTTTTTAGGATCAAAGGACTATGTTGAAGACAAAAACTCGTGGGGAATTTATCAAATTCCATGTGAATGTGGCGCTTCGTATACAGGACAGACCCTTGCGTTTTCGTTTGAAGGAGCACTAGACCTACATTCGGAACTGTGACCTAAAAAAGTGATCGATGGCTAAACACTGTTACGAAAAGGACCATGAATGTCTGTTTGAAGAAGCAAAACTAATTGACAAGCCAGATTCAACCACCAAACTTGATATTTTGGAAGCTTTCCATATATATATATATATATTTTTTTTTTTTTTGGATTGGAGGTTTAGCGACCACCGTGAGCAACTCAACGGGCTATAAGCAGTCGCCCGTCCCTAATTTAGGGTCACTGGTTCCAGGGAAGGGAGAGAGCCAGTGCCGTAAGACAAACACAACATCCATGCCTCACCGGGATTCGAACCCGGACCCCTTACGGACGAATGATCAGAGGCCGCCACCGGGGCGGCGCTTTCCATATATATCAGAAATCTTCGCAACTTGTTAATGACATGGCATCCACGCCATTTCCATCAAGCGCGTGGAAGCAATTAACCAAAAACCATGACTGTAAACACCATTTATGATATCATATACAATTTGAATATTTACGCGGCATTCATCCTGATGAAACTAGGTCAATACCAAGCGAAACCATGGTCGACTTGAAAAAAAAAATATTTGTGACAAACTACTTTGTATTATCTTAATATAGATAGGAAGAGTGTCTGAAAAAGTAAGGGGAGTACCTAGAGCCCTGTAGTTTTAACTTTTTGAATAATATTTGAAACAGAAATACTGTGTAAGGCTATTAATCAGCCAATCAGGATTAACACGTTGTGCAGACCAATGCATGAAATTGAATATACATTTTATCGCGAGGAACGAATTCAGCAAAATATATTTAAATGGTTAAGGTTAATAATTATAAGACTTCAGAATCATCAGTTTTACTTTCACTTGTTTCTGAAGTGCTCAGTTTCTGTCAAATGACAGCTTTTAAACTTTGAGCATTTGACGAGCTAAACAAATCATCACTCTTTTCATGAGAAACGTCATTTGAGCTTAACAGGCTCAGTGTAAAAAGAACTGCTTGGGTTTGGAAAGTTTCTTCTCGCGTTCTCCTTCTTTTCTTTTTCTCCGATACTGTGCTCCATGGATATTTTTGTGGCATTTTGCAAATGGATGTCATTCACCCGTATAATAAAGTTTTTACACAGTGAATGAGATAGACATGCTTACTATAAAAGAAGCACTAAAAGAAATAGCAATAAAACAAATCATTTGAAGAAATCACCCTCTTATACATCGTAGATCTGTGACTGCTGTGAGTAAATGCGCCTGTCGTGTTCGTAATCCTAGACGACTGACTGTTTTCGCACATCCTTCATGGGGATTCCCATACGGCTTCGCACTTTTCCTCCGCAGCACAGAATGAGGGCAACTAGACTCCGATCGTAATATTTACAACCCATTGCAGAGCGATCGTATTACATGCCGGAGCCGAAGGGCGGAATAACCTCAATTTGTAGGGTATCCAGTGTTTTAAAAGTGAAACTTCACATTTATTTACCTGCAAAGCTAAATATATCTTAAAGGAAAATATTAATATTTGGGTAAATTATGTGTTTGTTTGTTCGTTTTTGTGCGTGTTCGGATTTTTCATAAAACTGTAACTGTCAGCTGTAGTACGCCCTTTCTAATGGCGTAACTACCACCCCCGCAGCTGCGGGGGTGGTAGTTACGCCATTGGCCGGGGTTTGTTGGGTAGTCCTAAACTGCTGGCCATAAGGATTTAGCGAAAATTATCGTTGTCCAGATTGAAATTAATAGAAATTAAAAACTTAGACGTACGTTTCCTAACAGAGTAGAAGTTTAAACTGTCATTCTGTTAGGAAAATGCACATGCGCCATACAATGCATTCACAGATTAGACAAATACAGAGTTGCTATATAAAACATTTCACAGACTGGCGAAATGCATGCAAACCTCAACCAACAATAATTGAGAATTGAGCGGAGTAAAAAAAAAAAAAAGAAAAACAGTACAGCCTAACCATCAAGTTCTGCTTTCTCTATTACGTAAGCTGATTTTGCTTCTATGGTAAAATAAAATTTATTAAAAAAAAAAAGGGAAAGAGTAAATTGACTTGAGCCCGTGTCCGTCCGAACTCAGTTGTAATGAAATAATTTTATATGAAAGCTTCTCCGTGCTCGTTTCAATTGCCAATCCCTAGGCAATGTATGAGGATTCTAAGGACTGACGACATTACGTTCTGATTGTGTCATTGTGTCTTAAGGGCTTATGAAAGAGTTAACTAATGAAATTAAGACAGTACAACAAATGAGTTTACTGCTGCAAGGAACTGCGATTAGGGAAACTATGGAAATTCTGTTAACACCAAATTTATTCAACGACTCCGTACCTTCGTTGCTGCCCTCACTTTGAATGGATTTTATAAGGACTTGAACACCAATCATTTAAAACTTGTTTTACTGCATTATATTTTATTTTATCATTTTATTATAATTACTAGGTGAAAGCCCGTCAACAATGATAGGGGTATGCAGAGTAATTTAATAATCAGGCATTTTCTTTTAGTTTTTGAACTTAGAATTGCGCAGTTGCACATGCTAAAAGGTTATGGTAGTACATACGCAGAAGCACAAACAGCATAGTTTCTTTACTTTCTTTTTCTTTTCTTCTACAGATATAAATAAACGAATACCTGGTTATATTCTGCGAAAAAAAAAAAGTTATATTCAGAGAATTTTGTGGTTTAAGGAAAAAGAAAGTTCCTAAATCATATTTCTTCAGCATACATGCATGAAATAATAATAACACATTGCTACCAACTGCATTGGAACTCTCAATTTTCAGACTTAAATGAGAAAAGAAACTGGTTTGACAATTTGAGGTAATCATTTAAGTTCGCGATGGAAGGCATCTTAAAATTAAATTTCATACGATAGGATTCTAAATGAAAAATTCTGTATGTCGTTTATGAACTACAAAGTAGAACCAAAATTCCTGACGTAACGTTTTTCTGTTTATAAAGAGTTGTTGAAACGATTTTAATTATGTGACGTAAGCATCTCTGACGTCATGTCAGAATGATTTGGATGAGATGACGTCACACCAACAGCTGTGAAAAATCGTTTTTTGTTGCTATGACAGCAAAGCAAAGTGGTACAATCGTGCGCTGTGTTGATTGGTTATATATTTTACTGTTGTGAGAATCTTACCTTGATATGTAGTGTCAAAAAATACACGAGCAATGTTTCTTCAAAGTGAAGCGGATGTGTTTCTAATGTGAAACAATGAACCATACAAAGATCAACATGAATATTACAACAATAAAAGAAGTATATTGTTTGAGGAAGAGATTCAACAATTAAAACAAGCAAGCACCAAGAGGCGCCAACAAAATGGGACAAATGTTCAGACAAAGGAAGAGTTATACAGTGAAACTCCGATTTTACGCTTTTCAGGCGAACAACGTAAAAGGTCGTACGATACGGAAAAACGTAAAACCGAAGTCGAGGTAAAATAAACATCACAGGCATACATAATGTGTACAAAAAATAGGAACCAATGTACAGCAGTAGTAGTAGACTACTAGTATGTATTGTAGACACATATGTGAGGAATAAAAATGCAGTATAACTACATGTATGTACGTACTTCTATTATGGGATGTTGGTTTGGAAAAAATCGGTAATTTCTGTTTGCTTTCTGTTTTTAGTGCTTAGCTCAAGCAAAACTTTTTGAATTATTGAAAGGCTTTGCAAGTGCTTTCTTGAGAATCGCGACCAAACAAACAAAAAAAATTCACAAGTTTTAATCTAATTAATGCCGTTTGAAAAGTTCACCGTAAGGCGAACTTTTCAAAGTCCTTCTCTTGTTAGCACAATGACTTAACCTTACCGAAGTAATTTTGATTGACTCCTTCTGTTTTGAAATTGTTTTCAGTGTTGAAACTGGTAATCCAAGACACTTCGCTGATTCAATTTTACTTCCATTAAATTCGCTATCGTTTTTTTTTTGATTGAAGATTTAACGACCACCATGAGCAACTCAGTGGACTGTAAGCAATCGCCCATCCCTAATTTAGGGTGACTCGTTCTAGGAAAGGGAGAGAGCCAGTGCTGTAAGACGAACACAACATCCATGCTTCATCGGGATTCGAACCCGGACGCACCTCGGACGAATGATCAGAAGCCATCACTTAGACCAATGCTCCACCTGGGGAGGCTCTATCTTTTTGTATAATGGAGGCTTTTTGAGCTTAGGAAAGAAGACATTTGCGCTTCTTGCTCGCCATCTTCACTCTCACGTCTATAAAGTATGGTGCCGCCCCGGTGGCGCAGTGGTGTAAGCGATGGCCTCTGATCATTCGTCCGAAGGGGGTCCGGGTTCGAATCCCGTGAGGCATGGATGTTGTGTTTGTCTTACGGCACTGGCTCTCTCCCTTCCCTGGAACCAGTGACCCTAAATTAGGGACGGGCGACTGCTTATAGCCCATTGAGTTGCTCACGGTAGTCGTTAAAAATCCAATAAAAAAAAAGTATGATTTAAACAGACAGCAAACTGACTGAATTGCTCTCAGAACCTGAATTCTTGGCAAGCTGAGGCGCAGACCCGTTCAACACGGGGATGTACGGCACTACACGAGGCGCTTCAGCAAAGTTGCTAAGGTAAGACACGCACAGTCTGAGGAATTCGGCACTTAGCCTAATTGGTCGTTACGTGCTTTCGACAAATTGTAGGGAGGAGCAACCGTTTTATGGATACCTGGTCGTGAGATTTTGCTGAGGAATGCGGCAGGAGTGGGAAGAACCGGTTCAAAGCAATCTTACATGTACGAAAACCAAGAAAGATACGAAATTAGAGGAAAATCAGGTTGCGCACCAAACATTTTTAACGACGTTTGATGAGGGAAATCGTGTGATTAGAAAAATATATAACACGGGGAAAAGGTATGAGAATTATCGGGAGTTCAAGAAAACATCGCTCGAAACGGAAAAACGGAAAATACGGGACGTACGATCGGGATTTCACTCCATATGTGTAGATTTGCATTTATTTACTCTTTTAATTAGTTTCTCTTGATTCTTTTATTTATTTCTTTACTGTACGTTATTGTAAGCTGTTATTTGTCATCATGCGCTACTATCAGCTAGTTTTTTGATGCTATGCATCTTTCTTGACAATAGTAAAGTAAATCCCGCGTAAAAAAAATCGATGTAGCAAAAATGGATGACGGTACGTCATTTTCAAGACCATTGTTGAAATCTCATTGTGCCGCATACTGTCCCATGAAGTGAAACAAGAATAAATACACTGCTTGACAGAGAAAATGCCACACCACGAAGACGTAAACGCAGCGCCATGCAAATTGCAGAATGGGTGCACACGTACAAGTTATGTAAATGATTGCGTTTTCAGGCCGATCGCACGAACGGCGAGCGGGATATAAGCGAATAACCAGCCCGTGAGGTCATCAGTCGGGACGTTATCACGGCCCCGCGAAAAGTGAGTGGTTCTGCTGTAACTGTGTATGGAGAAAGAGCAAGGGGTGCCAGTGCCGTTAAGACACCGTCGTACGCGATTTCGTCAAACGGATGAGTTCACGAGAGCTGTCATTGTAGGCCTTCGTACCGCCAGATGGTCCTTGCGCCATATTGCGGAAGAAACGCAGCGTGATGCTACAACCGTCGGTCGCATTTGGAGACAGTGGTCCCAGGAAGGTTCTCTGTGCAACGTCGTAGGGAGACCGGAGCACGGAGACGGACGTTTGAGCGCACCGATCGTCGCATCCAACGTCATGCCGTAGCAAACCCACAGGCCACAACGGACGCCATTTTGCGGAGTATACGAGGAGGCTTGGATGTTTCGATATCGAAGCGGACAGTGTCGCGCCAATTGGCTGCGTTTGGTTTGCTGTCTAGCCGTCCGTTGCGAAGGCTACCCTTAACAGAGAGCCCTCGTCGTCACCGCTTGGCGTGCTGTCGCTCCAGAGCTGCGTGGGGTGTCGAATGGAACAGTGTGGTGTTCAGCGACAAATCTCGGTTCTGTCTCACCACGAATGATCGCCGTGTGAGAGTCTGGAGGCGACGTGGCCAACAGGCGGATTCCTCCGCCATTGTGGAGCGCCACACGGCCCGGCAACGTGGAATCATGGTGTGGGGTGCTATCAGCGCCAACAGTGGCTCACCGCTGGTACGCATTACGGGCACATTGACGGCACGCCGCTATGTTGACGAGGTACTGCGGCCGTGCACTACCGTATCTTCAAACGCCATTTTCAACAGGATAATGCCCGGTCGCATACCGCTCGGATCAGCCTGAATGCTTCACACGCTGTGCGGATGCTTCCGCGGCCAGCACGATCCCCCGATCTCTCGCCCATCGAGCATCTGTGGGACACGATTGGACGTCGGTTGAGTACTTCCCATGAAGATGAACTGTGGACTCGGATCAACACCACATGGTCCACTGCACCCTAGAACACTATTCGGACTCCCATTGCCACGATGCCACGTCGGACTAAACGATGTATCGCCCAACATGGGGGCCATACCCCTTATTGATCATCCTGCATAATCGGCCACTGGAGTCTAGTCTGTTTGTGGCAATTAAATCATTTGTTCAGGACCTACTTGGCTATCTGTGTGTGCAGTTTGGTCTGTTTTTGAGCATTCCTTCAAGGAGTGGCATTTCCTCTGTCAGGCATGTAATTTCATTGTTGCTCAACAACATAAATATTTTACCACAATATCGCCGAACAATATTTCATTCCGTTTTACATAAACGTGACTATATCTCATTGCAATCTGCGAAAATTACGAGAACCTGATGCTAAATGTGATAAAAGCCATTACAAAAATGCCTTTTGATGCTGTAGTCGGTGAGCCACCTAGGATGATTTTCTCAAATAATTGAAAAACGATACTTCGTAGCAAAGTTTGGCTTCCTGTCATTCCCCTCCCCAAGAGGGGCTTACCTGCTATTCACGAGAGCTTTAAAATGACATGTAACACGATAGAGTGTGCCACAAGTTCCCAATCCCCGTTACTAAGGTACTTGCAATTCAGCTTTGGTTTCTAACTTGACCTAAGATTTTAGATTGGGCATGCGCAAATGGAATTTTTTAATCACATTTCATTGGCGTCAGGGTCGTTTCTTACGTTCGTCTAAATCTAAAAAATATACAATCTATATCATCATCAACCATTATCAATCCACTGTTGGATGAAGGTCTCCCCAAATTTCTTCCACGAAGGACTGTCTTGGGCCTGTCTTCTCCATGTCACTCCAGCATACTTTCGAATTTCATCCTTCCATTTCCCATGGGGTCTTCTTCTGGGTCTTTTCCTGTCCCTCGGAATCCAGTCTGAAATTTCGGTTATTCATCGGTGGTCCGTTCTTCTGGCAACATGTCCAGCCCATTGCCATTTCAGTGATTTCACTCTGGTCATGATGTCGTCCACTCCTGTCATTTTCCTTATCCACAAGTTCCTCTTCTTATCTTTCCTGGTTACACCAAGCATGCATCTATCCATGCTGCTTTGAGTTGTCTGCAGTCTTTGTATGTCTTTTTAGTTAAGGTCCATGTCTCTGCTCCATACGTAAGCACTGCAGGATGCATTGATAAAACACTTTTCTTTCGAGACATACTGGCATACTGCTCTTAAAAATTGTACTGTTTCTTCCAAAGCTCTCCATCCAAGTTTTATACGCCGATTAATTTCTTCATCAATGTGACTTACACTTCATATCTGCTGCCCAAGATAAATGTAGGAATCGGCTGTCTCAAGCTTTTTCCATCAATCGCTAAATCTTCGTTTCTTGTAAAAGCATTGTACATCACTTTTGCCTTCTGAAAGTTCATTTTTGATCCCACTTCTTTATTCTTGTCAGCAAGTTCTTGGATTATACTCTGCAGCTCTGAAGGGGTAGTTGCAAAGATGATTACGTCATTAACAAAACGAAGGTGAGTTAAGAAATCTTTATTAAGCTTTATCCCTTTGTTTTCCCAGTTCAATGATTGAAAGACATTTTGCAATGTGGCGTTAAAGAGCTTGGGAGATAATAATCTATATATTAATTATTAATTCTATAAGATTTTTTACTGTAAGATCAGTTGTGAGAGAACGGCTGAACGTAAAGATATGGTTTAGGTATCAAAATAAAGTCTTACCATGTAGATGTGCCAGTCGAAGAGAAAAATGAGATTGGGGCAACACTTTGGGTGTTGTGGGGCAGTAAAGTTCCCACGTAAAGTCAATGAGAGAAGCGTACGGTTGACATCCGATCGCCTGCGGTTGACACACGCGCTGTTGAAGGCGACAGTATGGAGGGACTCAGATAGTCCAAAGTCCGAAGTCTCCCTTCTCAGCGAACCGTTGTGCAAAACAACGCTAGCAGGAATTTGAAAGTTCTTATCGGAACAGCGAACACTCGAAGACCTGATTGCGTTGTGCCATTGGACTGTGTGATGTATACATACAATTTAACATTCATTCGATCCAGTTTATCCACGTAGGTAAAGACGTTTCCCATTATGTAGAGATTTAAATAAACGTTTCATATGAGCTTATTCTTTTATTAAAAAAACAACAACCTAATCGTCGATTCCGACGGGTTGCGTCTACCGGGTTCGAATCCCGCTAAGGCATGGATGTTGTGTTTGTGTTACGGCACTCGCTCTCTGCCTTCCCTGAAACCAGTGACCCTAAATTAGGGACGGGCGACTGCTTATAACCCATTGAGTTGCTCACGGTGGTCGTTAAATATTCAGTAACAAAAATATATATATATATATACTGTATATCACGAACCTGGACTGTCTTTACTGAAGTGGCTGAATGAATTTGTCAATCAAATAAAGTTTACATTTGTTGTTTCATATGAGTTTATTATTTTCAAAACAACAACAAACAAAAAAAACCGTCGATTCCGACGGGTTTCGTCTAGTGATAATAATAATAATAATAATAAGTGTTATTTTTGAAAAACTAGAGTCGAAATACTAACTATTGCCTCCGTCATAGTATAGTAAATACACTGCCGGACAATTGCTAAGGACGGATGACAATAGCAACGATAGAAACCATAAAATGGAAGGCAGGAAAATGTGGAAATTAGCATAAGTGCGGGATACAGTAAGACGTGTTGTGCGTATGCAAATTTTGGATTGCCGAACTTGTTCGTGACGTCATAGCGTTGATAAGAGATATAAAGGATTTGACGCGTATTGACCGTTGTTGTTCAAACGCAAAGTTGAAAGGGAAAGAATCAATTGACGAACTTGCAATTTTCAGTATGTCTTCCCGACATCACCTAGATGATTCTACGCGTGGCCGTATTATTAGCAAGATTGAAGAAGGGCGAAAAATAACAGATGTTGACAGGGAGTTCGACGTCAGCCACAGTGTTGTTTCAAGGCTTTGGAAATCGTTTCAAACAAATGGAGAGCGTAGAAAACGTCCCGGAGGAGGCCGTGTTCGCAGTACGACGCCTGCGGAAGATCGGTACATAGTGCTATCAACAAGAAGGCACCGGCGCAGCACAGCTAGTGAGGTAGCAAATCAGTTTATGGCTGCTACTGGCAAACGGATCTCCCGAAAAACTGTCGCCAGACGTTTGCATGAAGGAGGACTATACGCATGCCGTCCTGTTGTGTGCATCCCATTGTCCAGTCGTCACCGTACCACCCGTTTGCAATGGTGCCATCAACATCGCAATTGGACTGATAACGACTGGTCTGCTGTCCTCTTCTCAGGTGAGAGTAGATACAGTCTATCGTCTGATTGTCGACAACAACTGATCTGATGTGATAGTGGTACTGCATATTGTCCAGCAAACATACAGGAAAGGGACCGATATCCGACATGTAGTGTCATGGTATGGGCTCGCATCATGATCAATGGCCGTACGTCCCTCTATGTGCTTCCAACTGGGACTATGACTGGCCAACGATACATTAATGATGTTCTGCTACCTCATGTTTGCATGTTCCATGGTGCTGTCGGTGATAGATTAATTTTCATGGACGACAACGCAACATGTCATCGAACAGTCGCTGTCCAGGAGTGTCTTGAGCGCGATAATATTCAACGCCTCGTATGGCCAGCACGTTCTCCAGATCTGAATCCAATTGAAAATGTGTGGAATGCTTTGGGGAGGAGTCTTGCTGGTCGCCAATGCCCTCCAATGAACAAGGACACCCTCATCCGTGCACTGACAGAGGAATGGGATTAATTACCCCAACAGCTGCTTGATAATATTGTGCAAAGCATGACACGACGTGTGGAATCTTGCATCGCCCTGCATGGTGGCCATATCCCATATTGACATCTTACGCCGGAACGCCTGCGGACGGTAATTGCATTTTTTTCACGTTTACGTATTCTGCACAAAATGGCCTGTTTGTCCCTTGAACACGTTCCAAAGCCTTCTGGATTTCAGAGCACAATAAATTGCCTTTCTTGTAATGTCCTGGCATTCTGACATTATTTTATTTCACTTGGCATCCAACCACACTTACTTTTTTATGCGCTATATAGCCGTTTATGATCCGTCCTTAGCAATTGTCCAGCAGTGTATTTACTTTTATGACTCACGTAATTACTTGCGTGGGTTTTACGACGATAACATTAATTAATTCACCTACCTAAGTACCATTCAACGTCACGAATTAGTATACCTTGTTGTTTTGATTTAATTCCGTTTTTTTTTTTTTGATTGGAGGTTTAACGAACACCGTGAGCAACTCAATGGGCAAAAAGCGGTCGCCCGTCCCTAATTTAGGGTCTCTGGTTCCATGGAATGGAGAGATGAGATCAGATCATATGTAGAGGATTTTAGGAAGGGAGTATCTGACCCCAGCTCTGAAACAACCCTTGGAAATACGAAGCTAGGAGATTTGGGCTAAAGTGCCCGATAGGAAAGTGACACGGAAGCGAAGTAGAAAGGGGAGGAAGACGCCTTTATTTATTACCGGGGGGCCAGTACCCAGGGTCTGACGACCTAACGTGCCCATCCGACGCACGGCGGATATTTAGTGGATCGAGCATTCGTACCTGCCTGGTATCGAACCTGAGGTCCTTTCCGTGGCACTCACGAACGGTGCGCACTAGGCCACCCGCGGCCCTGGGAATGGAGAGAGCCAGTGCCGAAAGACAAACATAACATCCATGCATCACGGGATTCGAACCCGGACCACTTTTCGGACGAATGATCAGAAGCCATCGCTTAGACCACTACGCCACCGGACTGTGGCTCGGTGTAGTCGTGAGTGACGGGAATAAATGCGATATATTGAATAAATGTATATTCTTGAATCACTTTTATTTCAGTCACAAAGATCTTGGCATGGAAAAAATATGCATAGCGTAAATTATCTACAAGGATGCAAAATACTCTTCAAAATGAAGCCGTTGGAGAAAAATGCGACTTTGAATTTTTTTCCCAAAATGATTTTTCTCAAAAAAAAACAAAATTTTTTTGTGAAAAATCATCTCTCAAAATGATTTTTTCCCTCTTCCAAAATGATTTTTCAAAGTGATTTTTGGAATCGAATAAACTCATTGAAATAGGAATATACATTGATGCCTCTGGCGGAAGAATTTGAAATAATAGAAAAGAAGAAAATATGCAAAAATTATCTTTTTTTTCCCTCTTCCAAAATTATCTACAAGGATGCAAAATACTCTTCAAAATGAAGCCGTTGGAGAAAAATGCGACTTTGAATTTTTTCCCAAAATGATTTTTCTCAAAAAAAAAAAAAAAAATTTTTTTTGTGAAAAATCATCTCTCAAAATGATTTTTTCCCTCTTCCAAAATGATTTTTTCAAAGTGATTTTTGGAATCGAATAAACTCATTGAAATAGGAATATACATTGATGCCTCTGGCGGAAGAATTTGAAATAATAGAAAAGAAGAAAATATGGAAAAATTGGTCTTCATAGCAAGGATGAACATAACAGCCGTATCCTACTCACTATTCGAATTCGCATTTTTCACGAACGGCGCAGAAACTAATACGTGTGTGTGTACACATGCGCCAACTTTTTAAAAATATTGGGTGGGCTCGAAAACTTGAGTTATGATTTTATAAAAAAAGTCTCATAAACCCTCCTTTACATAGATCCTGATATTTACTTTCATATCATCGATATGACTGCGGATAGTATATAATAGAAAAAGTTAAAAAATAACAAATTAGAGAACTTCAACTGATTCTTTCCGTGTGAATATAAGGAAATTACATACCTGGAAAATACAAATCATTACAACCCGCGAGCCACGAACTGCCCGCACCTACGCTCACTAGAACTCAGTGTTTCCAAATGATACTTCGTCCTCTTCAATTCCCACGTGTGAATCCTGGCATTGGGTTTGGAATTTTCTACCCCCAGGTCCCACCCCATTCACTGTCAGACGAGACGTCAAACTGCCTGGCAGCTATCTTGTCCAGGGGAGAGATTAGAAGGGGTATTGCAAGTATTTCGCACAAGAGGATACACAAAAAGGAACACCACGTGGGAAAATAAGAGAACTCACCGAAAGAGGTTGGATTTCGAACGAGGAGAACTGACAATGGTTAACGATGCTTCGAATCACCTATTTGTTGTAAATTATATGCAAATAATTATATTCGAATTCAAAAAGGATAAAACAGACATTTCAAACTCGTTTAGCCTTGTTACTTGAAACATACATTCTATACATCCCGTCCCTAATTTAGGGCCACTGGTCCCAGGGAAGCGAGAGAGCCAGCTTTGTAAGACAAACACAACATCCATGTCTCACGGGATTAGAACTCGGACCCCTCCTGGACAAATGATCAGAAGCCATCGCTTAGACCACTGCGCCACCTGGGCGGCGGCTTTTGTTTCCATAACACCTATTTTTATAAAGTAATTTCTCTAAAAAATTCTAGTATTGTTTAGCAATCGTAATAAAACACGGCAAATTACTGTGTGGGCTCGGGCCCCACGGACCCATATTAGTTGGCGCCCATGTGTGTGTATATGTGTGTGGGTTTAACGCTTTATAGTTTTATCTGCATATTCTGAAACGTTCATAACGATGCCTTTTTGAAAACACAGATTTGTCGGTGACGGAGATCGAAATCGTATCCTTCTGCTCCGAAGCCGAATGCTTTACCGATTAAGCTACACCAAACAGAAGTCCTCGCTCTTTCCACGTTTCTAAGTGAGTCACAGAAAAATTATCATTGGCCGCCACCGAGAATCGAACCCAGGTCTTCCAGTTACGCGTCGGATATGCTTCTAATTATTTGTTCAGTTGCTGCTTACCATCTTTGGTGAATCCCCTGCATTTTACAGGGCTCCAAGAAGTAATCTGCCAATTGGCTTGGCAGTTAGTGTATGTGAGTCTGGGGGAATTCGAGGCTGCTGTGGTGCAGTAGAAGCATACCCGGCGCGTAACTGGAAGACCCTGTGTTCGATTCCCGCTGGCGGCCAATGAACATTTTTGCGTGACTCACTTATAAACGTGGAAAGAGCGATGACTTCTGTTTGATGTTCCTGGTCCACGTCAAATGTCTGTATTGATTAAACTACACCGACGGAATTTGTTTCTGCAAATTTGCCATCTTGACATGTGTTTCACCTTTGTAGTACGTCACATACAAGGGAGAGTAAATTGAAAACATTAAATAATTCTTTTGCTCACAATTTATTGAACAAAAGTGGTACACACCTGTATCATTTTTCAATGTAATCTCCATTTAGTTCAATGCAAGTCCTCAAGCGCTCACAAAGTGCGTAGATTCCTGTAGAAAAAAGTTCTTTCCGTCGCGTGTGCAGACACTCATGCACCTGCTGCACCTTGTGACGTGCCTGCCCCGAAAGGACGCGTACTAGATAAAAGCAGATAGCAGCGAGAACACACGTCTGCGTAGCTCAGTTGGTAGAGCGACTTATTCCGGAATAAGGGGACTCGGGTTCGATGCCCGGCGTGGAGAAAAAATGACGGAGAAATTTACTTCGTTATAACTTCTTCATCGGACCTGAAAGTCTTTCCTCTCATCGCATCTTTGAGTGGTCAAAAGATGTGGTAGTTACTTGGGGCAAGATCAGGCGAATACGGAGGATGTGGAAGACACTCGAAGTTCAGGTACTGGAACTGTTGCACGGGCCGTATGGGGCCGAGCGTTGTCATGTTGTAAAAAGACACCAGTACTCAGAAGTCCGTGTCGTTCCGATTTGATGGCAGGTCGAAGACGATTCCTGATAAGATCTGTGTAAGTGTCACTGGTTACAGTGCTTTTCCTGGGCGTGTAGTGCTCCAAAATTACGCCTCGTTCATCACAAAAGAGAGTCAGCATAACTTTCCCTTCAGTTGGCTGCGTGCGGAACTTCTTCGAATTTGGTGAGGAGGGACGGCGCCATTCCTTGCTCGGTCTCTTGGTTTTTGGATGATCATAGTAAACCCAGGTTTCATCTCCAGTAACAATTCTTTGTAGAAAGCCATCACCTTTTGCTTCAAAGCGCCGCAAAAGTTCTTGACAGGCATCAACACGTCGTTGTTTCAATTCTGAAGTCAGCTGGCGTGGCACCCGCCTTGCAGACACTTTGTTGAACACACATCATGGATGATGCTGGTGCTGAACCATGAATGATATTCAAAAGAGGGGCTATCTCATCCACCGTCACTCGGCAATTTCCCATCACAATACAATACCTTCAACTGCTGTAATGAATTGTGGCTTCACTTCTCTGGGTACCTGACACGGTCGAGGAAAGTCAGTCACAGAACTCACGCCGTTTCGGAACTTCTTAGTCCATTCGTACACTTGCTGGAGTGTCAGACATGCATCACCATACTTCAACTTCATTCAACGATGAATTTCATTAGGTTTCACGCTTTCACTACTCAAAAAACGGATAAAAGAACGTTTTGGTGCATGTCTCAATTGGGGCGCCCATCTTTACACTGCTACTGTGACGTCACTAAGCTTGTCTGCACCGTACCTACATCCGTAAGAAAATCTTTTAGTCATTGGTAACAATATTGCCAAGCTACTGGACAGTGACACTGTATTTTTAATTTTTTATTTCACTTTTAAGGTCTTCATTTGACTCGTGTGATATATCTCCTCCCCACTAAGAAGTGCGGGGAACGAAATCTCAGGTTTAGGTCCGCCGCGAACCATGCATGAACAAACTCACTGTGGAAGAAGAAATTTCCAGATGATATGTGAAAGAAACATCACACACTTGTTTGAAGAACCTAACGGCCATTTCCAAACAATCGGGCGTCAATGTGAAAACCCAAATCTGTCTCTGATTCAGATCAAACCTTGAGCTCCAGAGCTGCATCCTTGTGCTCCAGAGCCGAATGCTTTACCGATTAAACTACACCGACGGAATTTATCACTGCAACTTTGCCGTCCTGACACGTGCTTCACTTCTTTTGTGTGTCTCACAGTATAGTAAAGAATGTTGTTAGTAAAGGCTTTTTGGTTTACTTTTTTTTTGGACGTAGAACAACGTCTAACTCTGCGAATAGTATGGGGCGACTTAACAAAACAGGTCCCAATTGAAATCATAATAGAGTTAAAAATACGTACCGAACACTAATCGTGTTAGCATATTCGTAAACAGCATGGAATCCAACTCGCGTACTGCGCAACACATCGCGCGCGCGACACTCCCCTCGCTCCCCGTGCGCGGGGGAAATGGTGCAATATTTCTGGGTGTGACACCGCATTTCACTCAGTTTATCTCGGCAACCGTGTGTGCAGCAGGACTGTGCGTGGTATCGTTTTAAAGCTCTCGACGAGATCTATTCAAATATACCAAGAACATTTCGCAGTGGTTTGAACTGAACATTTTAAAAATTGTTTTCGTGTGAACGGGTCAACATTTTCGATAATGCCGCGGAATTCGCAGAATTAACGCAAGCAAGCAAAAGTGGAGAAAATCAAAACGAGAGGCAAGAGCAAGTGATGAGGAATGTAAATAGCCCAAGAAGACAAAGCACCACCTTAGGTAATACGTGTATCGATGTGCTTTGTGTTCGCAATGCATCCAGCATTATTTGTAAAAATTATGTAAGCTACTTTTCGTATCATAGATCTGTGTGGGCTAAAACAAACTGAATAAACGCTTTAAAACCATACTCGACTAGCTCATTTCAACTCTCCGATCTGCAAGTCGTAGTCCTACGTTCCAAACTCACGGTGCCGCCCCGGTGGCGCTGTGGTCTAAGCGATGGCCTCTGATGATTCGTCTGAACGGGTTCCGGGTTCGAATCCCGGTGAGGCATGGATGTTGTGTTTGTCTTACGGCACTGGCTCTCCCTTCCCTGGAACCAGTGACCCTAAATTAGGGACGGACGACTGCTTATAGCCCATTGAGTTGCTCACGGTGGTCGTTAAACCTCCAATAAAAAAAAAAAAAAAAAAAAAACTGACGGCTCAATCAGAACTGAGCCTACCTGTATTTTTTACCAACACTAGGGCCTGCGCTTCTAGGTTCGCTACGCTAGTTTCCAGAGCAGCACTCGGGCCCTGCATCCCGATCTCCAAGTACATCGCATGAAATACAAATTGGAAAATTCATATAAATTTCAATTTTTATTGCATGTCTAAGCAAATAAGGCTTGTTATTCCGAAATTTCATTTGTTTTTACGGTCGTTAATTTTCGGAAGGTGGGACTTTTGTCGTTTGAACTTATAGCACTTATTTAATTTACCACTAAGGAAAACAAAAGCGGTCCAAAAAGCATTTCCGTAAACCGTTATGCTAAATCGTTAAGGTGGACGGACCTCAAGTAATTTTGCTTCCTATACATCCAATGGAAAAACTTTTGTACACATTTCCTTCACAATTATTGTGTTCCCAAGGATTAAAATTTTAGCATCGATTAAAATAACTTCATATTATAACTTGGAATACTTAATATTTTCTAAAGCATAACCATAATTATATAAAAAATCAATAACTTTTCCTTTGGTGGTGTTGGAACCAGAAAAAAGATGGCGCGGCCTGTACTTTGATGACGTCAGTAGACAAACAAATATTGGATTGCATAATTATGGTTATGTTTTAGAAAATATTAAGTATTCCAAGTTATAAAATGAAGCTATTTTAATCGATGTTCAAATTTTCAATCTTGGGAACGCATTAATTGTGAAGAAAATGTGTACAGAAGTTTTTCCATTGGAAATACAGGAAGCAAAATTACTTGACGTCCACCTTAAACAACTGAGATAGCTTTACCAACAAAACAAATGCATAACAAATTCTCTGCGTCACCATGGCAGCAGGTTACGGGACCAAAATGTTCCTCTGTAGTTATCGTGAAGACCGAGAAGCCGTTCGTTTCTTTCCCTTGCGTCTTTAAAAAATGCTTAAAAAACAGAAAATGACTTTTTCTTAATTGTTTTTTTGTAAAAAAAAGGACGACAGGTGTGAGTTTATGCTGTAAAAATAAATCCGTTTTTTTAAATGGATCCCATCGCGAAATAGAGAATTTTGTGAAATTTAGAAATTTAATTTCTCGTAAACTTAATCGAAATTAAAAAAAAAGCGACGAGGTGCAAAAATTCGGTCATGGCACTACATGCCTACAAAGTGTCGTGGTTCTGTAGCTGTTAGTGTGTCCGGAAAGCTACGTGATAGCACTTTTTTGCTTACCTTAATTTTGAAATACAATAGCTCTTGAAGTATAACTAGAATCGAGAAACGGTTTATTTTAGCGTGCTCTCCAAACAATTCTCTACAAACGATGTAAATTTCGTATTTTTGTGTTTAATACGTTTTGCGCTGCGAGCTAGGAAAGCAAGAGTGTCGCGAAATTTCTAAAACAGCGGCGACAGTTACTTTTTTTTTAGAATAGAGAGATATTTATTTTGCATCTAGTGAGTAGTAAAATGAGAACTTTAAAGTATGGGGTTGTTTTCTGAACTTAGTTGAAAGCTATTCAGATAACAGTGATAATTCCTGACACGAATTCCGTTAATTTATTTAACAAGGATACCATGTAATCAGACCATGCATCACGGTGTCGTTTTCTCTTTCTCTCTTCTCACCATTTCTGCCTTTCCCGATGGGGTCAAAGTTTCGCTAATGAAATAAATCCTCAGGGGAAGATAAGGCGATTACTCATCCCCGTGCGTTCATCCCTCCTTTGTCTGTACTGTGAGGGATAAGTCGAAATTAACTACCGAAATCCTTTCCTCCCTTTACTGACCGTGGTGTCAGAGATAGGAGATTTAATCAATCAGTAGAGAAAAGTAGCTCTTCCCGAGGAGGTTTTGTTTCATCTGGAGTTCAATCTGAGCAACGTTAGCGGACAAATAGTTTCTCTTACTGACCTCTTGAAACTTTATAAATAAATGTCGGGGGTAATGGGCGCAGAGTACACCGGGGATTCAGAACTTCATATTGGTTTTCACTTTTTTTTTCATGAATTTATGATTACGAGGAAACTGGCTCACTCAATTCTAGCCAGGTTTCTCTCAGAAGTCTGCGATCAGTGAAAAAATGACTCTTCATCCATCAAGCTTCATGCCCATCTTCAACCCGCTGCCTTGTGAGGTCCGTCACCATATTTCTTCATTGCAAACACATTTGCAATAAAGCATCACAAATGAGACGAAAAGGAGGTAAAACGGTAACGATGCTTGATTCGCGGATGTAATGACGTCTTTTATTTTAAAAAAAATGCAGCGTATTATGTGACGTGCCTGCATCACAGGATGCACACGAGATTAAGGCAGATAGCAGCGAGACATTCATGTCCGCGTAGCTTATAACGAAGTAAATTTCTCCGTCATTTTTGGTCTACGCCGGGATTCGAACCCGAGGCCACTTATTCCGGAACAAGTCGCTCTTCCAACTGAGCTACGCAGACGATTATTCTGATTCCTATCTGCCTTTATGTCGTGTGCGTCCTGCTGGCAGGTACGTCACATCTCCTCCCCCCCGAAAGAGGGCCGGGGGCATGGCCCACGGGTCAGCCGTGACCATGAATCGTTGCAGGCAGCCAACCACTGTAGAACGTGCACTTGAGAACTCCCAGTCAATCTGGTGTGTGGAATGCAACGTCACACACATTTATTTTTCGAAGCGCTGGAGAAGGGATTCTCTTATTTTTCCTGTCTCGCGGTGTGGAAATAACATCACACCAATGCGAGATTTTGAACGGTCGGGTCATCCGGATAGTTCCGGCGCCATTATAACGAAGTAAATTTCTCCGTCATTTTTGGTCTACGCCGGGATTCGAACCCGAGGCCGCTTATTCCGGAACAAGTCGCTCCACCAACTGAGCTACGCAGACGATTATTCTGATTCCTATCTGCCTTTATGTCGTGTGCGTCCTGCTGGCAGGTACGTCACAAGCTCAGTTGGTAGAATGACTTACTCCGGAGTGAGAGGACTCGGATTCGATGCTCGGCGCGGACGAACTTGTACGTTTTATTGGCGCCCGAACTTCCAGGATGACCAGGCTGTTAAGTTACTCCCAATGATGTGATGTTCTTTCCACACGGCGAGACAGGAAAAATGAGAATCCCTTCTTCAGTGCTTCGAAAAAATAAATCAGTGTGATGTTACGTACCACACACCAAATTATCTGGGATTTCTCAAATGCACGTTATTCATAGGATGACTGCCTACAGACACACATAGTCCCAGCTGACCTGTGGGTCATGCCCCTGGCCCTCTTTCGGGAGAAGGGGGAGGGGGGTTGACGTGCATGCACCCCAGGACTCACATGAGATAAAGGCAGATAGCAGTGAGAGCACATGTCCGCGTAGCTCAGTTGGTAGAGCGACTTACTCCGGAGTGAGAGGACCCGGGCAAAACTTGTACGTTATATTGGCGCCGGAACTTCCAGGATTACCCGACTGTTAAGTTTTTCGCAATGATGTGATGTTCTTTCTACACGGCGAGACAGGAGAAAACCCTTCTGCAGTGCTGCGAAAAAATAAATCAGTGTGATGTTACGTACCACGCGCCAAATTATCTGGGAATTCTCAAATGCACGTTCTTCTTGGGATGACTGCCTACAGCAACACATGGTCCTGCTGACCCGTGGGCCATGCCCCCTGATTATCTTTCAGAAGGGGGGATGTGACGTGCCTGCACCGCAGGACGCACATGAGATAAAGACAGACAGCAGCGAGACATTCTGTCCGCGTAGCCCAGTTGGGAGAGCGACTTACTCAGGAGTGAGGGGACCCGCCTTTCGATGCCCGTCCCGGAAAAAAACCTTGTACGTTATAATTAATAATACAGAGGCTGTTCAGAAAGTAATGTCTCCATCTCAGATATAATTTTGTAGAGCCCTCCTCGTGCCACAAAACATATCATCATCATTGTCAACCATTATCAATCCCCTGCTGGACGAAGGTCTCCCCAAGTTTCCTCCACAACGGTCTGTCTTCTGCCAGTCTCCTCCATGTCACTCCCGCATACTTTCGAATTTCATCCACTCATCTCCCATGCGGTCTCCTTCTGGGCCTTTTCCTGTCCCTTGGAATCCAATCTAAAATTTCGGCTGTCCATCGATGATCTGTCCTTCTGGCAGTATGTCCAGCACATGCCATTTCAGGGATTTAACTCTGATCATGATGTCTTCCACTCTTGTCATTTTTCGGATCCACGAGTTCCTCTTCTTAACTCTCCTGGTTACACCAAGCATACACCTCTCCATGCTGCTTTGAGTTGTCTGCAGCCTTTGTATGTCTCTTTTAGTTAAGGTCCACGTCTCTGCACCATACGTAAGCACTGGAAGGATGCATTGATCAAACACTTTTCTTTTAAGACATAATGGCATATTGCTCTTGAAAATTATGCTGTTTCTTCCAAAAACTCTCCAAGCAAGTTTTGTACGCCGATTAATTTCTTCACCAATGTGACCCTCACTTGATATCTGCTGTCCAAGATAAACGTACGTACCTGTTATCGCCAGCTTTTCTCCATCAATCCATAAATCTTCATTTCTTGTAAAAGCATTGAACATCACTTTTGTCTTCTGAAAGTTCATTTTTAATCCCACTTCTTTACTCTTGTCAGAAAGTTCCTGGATCATACTCTGCAGCTCTCATGGGGTAGTTGCAAAAATGACAACGTCATCAGCAAAACGAAGGTAGGTTAGATAATCTGCATTAATCTTTATTCCTTTGTTTTCCCAGTTCAGTGATTGAAAGACATTTTCTA
Source organism: Macrothele yani (assembly GCA_039090855.1). Lineage (NCBI taxonomy): Eukaryota > Metazoa > Arthropoda > Arachnida > Araneae > Macrothelidae > Macrothele > Macrothele yani. Next base: position 158,190,309 of record CM077011.1, read on the forward strand.
ATGTGGCATTAAAGAGCTTCGGAGATATGGTGTCACCTTGTCTCACTCCCTTTCCAATTTTTATGTGTGTTGTATTTTCAAACAGCCGAATCTTTGCACTTGCATTTTCATAATTAATAATATTAATGCATGCATCTTCAATACCGCAGGATTTCAGAGCCATTGTAACTGCTGATGGTTTCACCGAATCAAAGGCTTTTTCATAATCGATAAAAGCCATGCACAATGGAAGTTCATATTCCCTCGCTCTTTCAATTAGTTCTCTCAGTACGTGGATATGATCTTTTGTGCTGTAGCCACTCCTGAATCCAGCTTGTTCTCCCAGTGTTACCTTCAAGCGGTGTGAAAGAACTTTAGTGAAGATTTTATAAACCACTGATAGGAGGCTAATAGGTCTGTAGTTCCTGAGATCCTCAATGTCACCTTTTTTATGTAGCAGGATCATTGTAGCGTTGTTCCAATCCTCAGGAATCTTCCCTTCATTAAGGCATCGAGTGAAAATTTGGGCGAGTACTGTTTCGATTTCTCCACTTGCTTCTTGTATGACGTCTACAGTAATTCCATCTTCTCCTGGAGCTTTTCCCCGCTTCATGTTCTTGATTGCATGTGCAACTTTTGCTGGGAGGACTGGAAGAACTCTGGTACTGGTACCTTTCATGATGTCTGGAGTACATGTATCATGCCTTTCATATAATTTGGAGTAGAAAGATTTCTACAAAACATATATATATATATTTATGCAATAAGCAAATTTATGACATCAGAACAAACGTAACAATATTTGATCAACAATTTGTGATGCACGTCTCTCTTTCTGCCTGGAACGCTTGATATCATAGCAACATGTGCATTGTTGCGCCTCAATTCGTTTGTGTTCTCGAGATGTGAAAGTGATTGCCTGCTGCATAATAGCACGCGATCACTTTTAGATGTCAAGTTCATCGCGTGCTAATTTAAAAACATTAGATTATCAATGACTGAGTTTCTATTTTCCCGATCTACAAATTTCGAATTGAATTCTTAATATCACGACAAGTTGCGTTTGTATATTAATTTAATTTAGCACAATTCGAATATTAATTTGTACGCTTTAACTATTTTTTACTTTTTTAATGTAACTAAACTTTCCGAGTTTAGTGCTGATTATATTATACGTTTTGCAAAATATCGATCTATCTAAACGTTCTAACCTACAATAAAAATTTTAATCTTGAGATGTCAAAGTGAGCAAAATTGCATCTAAAAGCAGATGCTGCCCCAATACCACATTGTCGAGAATTTAGATAGTTCCGATTTGTAATACTAGATGTCGCATTATTTTGTAGAAAAAGCTTCGGTGTCAATTTTCAAATTAACCGTCGAATAGGAAAGTCAAAAACAAGCCGTGAAGGAAATAACAAGTGTGCCGGAGGAAAAGTAATTTAACACGAAAAATCAAAGTAAAATTTATTAAGGTAAGTTCACACGAAAACAACTTTCGGAGTTTAGTGCTGATTATATTACACATTCTGCAAATTATCGATCTATCTAAACGCTCTAACCTACGATTGCTAAACAACAAATATTTTACACAGAATGTTGTTCATCGCGAGGTCTTTTGAAAAACAGAAATAAATAGCACATAATTTTTAGTTCTAACATGAATGAGTTCTTACTATATAAGTTTTTACTATATTTCCTTACAGAAATCCGGCGTCTATTTTATTTATTTTCAATCTGTTGCAATCAAATATTTCACTCCGTCATAGGAAGGACAGCATTTCCTATATATTAATATTTATTTAAAGCTTAAAAACAACAGTCCTAGGACGGGCTATACGCTATTACAGTATATACAAGCCGAACGACAAGGTATCAACTTGAAACAAAACAAGAACAAAGCTCAGAATTTATACTTTAATTTTTATACACTCATTGCCATAAAGATCTGCGCACCAAGAAGAAACCGTGTGGTTAACGCGAAACTCGGCGAATAGCTACGGATAGGGCAGGCATGTAAATGATTAAAGTTTCGTGCGATTCCGCGTGCCCAAGATCGGCGCTGAAATCGCAATCTGTGAGGCTTATAAGGCGCCATGCAGGTGACTCCACACTCGTGCCGAAGTGCACGGTAAAAGTCAGGTGAGATTCCTGAGCGATAGACATGCCGAGGAGATGCCGTAGATGTGCGTACGGGCAACTGACGTAGTTTGAATGAGGCCGTATCGTCGGGATGAGAGAGGCAGGGTGGCCAGCTCGTCGAATCGGCCGCCATTTGGACCGGTCGGACAGTACAGTGCGATTGTATTGAGAGCAATGGACACGGGAAGGCACCCAGACACGGCGCACTGGCTCTGGACGACTCAGACACACCACCAGAAGAGAGGACCGTGGGATCGTGAGAGTGGCACGCACAAATGCAACGACGTCCTTCTCCAATATTCAGAGACATGTGGCGGCTGTACAAGGAACTCCTGTGTCCGCCAGAACCATTTCCAGACGCCTGGCAGAGGCGAATCTGCACTCTCGATGGCTCTTACGTTTTCTGCCATTAACACCAGACCACCGTCGGCGTCGATTGCAGTGGTGTCAGCAGTGAGCAACGTCGAATGCAGCGGACTGACGACGTATAGTGTTCAGCGACGAATCTCGCTTCTATATGGGAACGGACGACCACCGTGTCAGAGTGTGGAGGACCGCAGGTGAGCTCTTCAATCCCAACCTCACTGTACACTGGCACTCGTCCCGAACTGCAGGCATGATGGTATGGGGAGCCATTGCGCATGACAGCCGGACTTCCCTCGCGGTGATTCGAGGTACGTTGACAGCCTAGCGCTACGTACAGGAGATCCTGGGTCCGCATGTGCTGCCTTTCCTGGAGGGGCAGCCCGGAGCCATTTTCCAACAAGATAACGCCCGTCCTCACACGGCTCGCTTTTCCCAGGTCTGTCTACATCATGCTTCGACGCTTCCGTGTCCTGCCAGATCGCCTGATCTCTCGCCCATGGAGAACGTGTGGGACCAGATGGGACGCCAGCTTTCTTCATGTCGCAGTGTTCGTGGTTTAAAGCGTCAGTTGCAAGAAGTGTGGGCTAATCTGTCTCAGGATAACATAGGGCGTCTTTTTGACTCCATTCCGGACCGTATCATCGCATGAATCCGCGCACGAGGCTGTCCGACGCGGTACTAACGCTGACCGGAATGTGTACCGTATGTCAGCGGGAATTCCTCCTGGTGCTGTGACATTGTAAACATTTTTGTCCTTGGTATGTACCATCTCACTACTAAAATCTCATTTCAATCCGACGTCTCCTTCTTGGTGGGCGGATTTTTATGGCAATGAGTGTATTGTATTTTTATATATAGTTCCCTTTACTCTCGATACAAATACGCCAAAGTTTAACAATTTTTTTAAATCCGTCTATGTAAAAGTCTTCAAGTTGTTCACAGAACCATTTCCTCGTAGCGGCTTGAGCATCTTCGTCACAGGCTAATTGAATTTCTTTCAGATGTCTCTTGAGAGCAGAAAAGAACCAAAGTCGGAAAAATCTGGGCCCCAAATCTGGGCTGCAAGAAGCGTGTTCAAGAACTTCAAACCCGATCATTTGTATGGCCTCTAAAGTGAAAGCACTGGCGTAGAGTTTGGCGTTGTCCTGTTGCGGAACAGTTGGCGTTTCCCCCACGCACGCGGTTTGTTCTTTGCTTTAACTTTTTTAGGTATGCACGTAGCTCTCAGAGTTAACAGTCATACCTTTGACCATGCATTCCTGGTGAATAATGTCTCTGCAGTCCAAGAACACAGTGAGTATACATTTACCATCAGAAATATAAGTTTTGAATTTTTTCACTCAAGGAGAGAAAATGGGTGTCGGTATTTCAGCGATTGATTTCTCATTTCTGGGTCATAATGGTGAACACAGCTCTCATCACTAGTCAAAATGCTTTGGAGAAAATCACTTCCATATTTTTCATCGCGAGGAAGCAACATTTGGCATGTTTCAAGTCTTGATTTCTTCATTTCAGTCGTTAGATGACGCGATACCCAACGAGCACACATTTCGTTGTATCGTAAAACGTTAACAATGTCATTGACACTACTTAAACTAATGTTCACCTTACCTGTTATGGTTCTCTGAGTTATTCTTCGATTTTTCCTGATGATCTCGTCGATTTTTTGCTTGTTCAAATTACAAGTTGCGATTACGGGCCTCCCATTACGCGGGTGGTGCTTTACTGCGAATTTTCCTCCACTGTCCTTCGATTTCATTACCCAACGACGAACAGAGTTAATGTTCAAAATTCCAGAACCATAAACTGTCACTATTACTGGCCTCCCCCTCTGCGGTTGATCCTTTATGGCCAACATTATTCCACTGTCCTTTGATTTTCTTACCCAACGACAAAGAGTGCTTATGTTCAAAGTTCCAAAACAATAAACTGCCACTATTATTGGCCTTCCACTCTGCGGTTGATCCTTTACAGCCAACATTCCTCCCTTGTCCTTTTATTTTCTTACCCTACGACGAAGAGTACTTATGTCCAAAGTTAAAGAACCATAAACTGCCACTATTATTAGCCTCCCACTCTGCGGTTGACCCCTTACTGCCAACATTCCTCCACTATCCTTTGATTTTCTTACCCAACGACGAAGAGTGCTTATGTCCAAAGTTCCAGAACCATAAACTGCCAATATTATTGGCATTCCACTCTGCGGTTGATCCATTACGACCAACATTCCTCCACTGTCCTTTTATTTCTTTACCCAACGACGAAGAGTGCTTATGTCCAAAGTTCCAGAACCATAAACTGCCACTATTATTAGCCTTCCACTCTAAGGTTGATCCTTTACGGCCAACATTCCTCCCCTGTCCTTTTATTTTCTTACCCAACGACGAAGAGTACTTAGGTCCAAAGTTCCAGAACCATAAACTGCCACTATTATTAGCCTCCTACTCTGCGGTTGATCCTTTACGGCCAACATTCCTCCACTTTCCCTTTATTTTCTTACCCAACGACGAAGAGTGCTTATGTCCCAAGTTCCAGAACCATAAACTGCCACTAATATTGGCCTTCCACTCTAAGGTTGATCCTTTACGGCCAACATTCCTCCACTGTCCTTTGATATTCTTATCCAACGACGAAGAGTACTTATGTCCAACGTTCCAGAACCATACATTGCCACTATTATTGGCCTTCCACTCTAAGGTTGATCCTTTACGGCCGACATTCCTCCCCTGTCCTTTTCTTTTCTTACCCAACGACGAAGAGTACTTATGTCCAAAGTTCCAGAACCATAAATTGCCACTATTATTGGCCTTCCACTCTGCAGTTGATCCTTTACGGCCAACATTCCTCCTCTGTCCTTTTATTTTCTTACCCAACGATTAAGAGTGCTTATGTCCAACGTTCCAGAACCATAAATTGCCACTATTATTGGCCTTCCACTCTGCAGTTGATCCTTTACGGCCAACATTCCTCCTCTGTCCTTTGATTTTCTTACCCAACAACGAAGAGTGCTTATGTCCAAAGTTAAAGAACCATAAACTGCCACTATTATGAGCCTTCCACTCTGCGGTTGACCCCTTACTGCCAACATTCCTCCACTATACTTTGATTTTCTTACCCAACGCCGAAGAGTGCTTATGTCCCAAGTTTCAGAACCATAATCTGCTACTATTATTGGCCTTCCACTCTAAGGTTTATCCTTTACGGCCAACATTCCTCCCCTGTCCTTTGATTTTCTTACCCAACGACGAAGAGTACTTATGTCCAACGTTCCAGAACCATAAATTGCCACTATTATTGGCCTTCTACTCTGAGGTTGATCATTTACGGCCAACATTCCTCCCCTGTCCTTTTATTTTCTTACCCAACGACGAAGAGTATTTATGTCCAAAGTTCCAGAACCATAAACTGCCACTGTTCTTAGCCTCCCACTCTACGGTTGATCCTTTACGGCCAACATTCCTCCACTGTCCTTTTATTTTCTTACCCAACGACGAAGAGTACTTATGTCCAAAGTTCCAGAACCATAAACACCCACTGTTATTGGCCTTCCACTCTGCGGTTGATCCTTTACGGCCAACATTACTCCACTGTCCTTTGATTTTCTTACCGAACGACGAAGAGTGCTTATGTCCAAAGTTTGCGGAACCTTAAACTGCCACTATTATTGGCCTTCCACTCTGCGGTTGATCCTTTACGGCCAACATTCCTCCCCTGTCCTTTTATTTTCTTACCCAACGACGAAGAGTGCTTATGTCGAAAGTTCCAGAACCATAAACTGCCACTATATTTGGCCTTCCACTCTGAGATTGATCCTTTACGGCCAACATTCCTTCCCTGTCCTTTTATTTTCTTACCCAACGACGAAGAGTACTTATGTCCAACGTTCCAGAACCATACAGTGCCACAAATATTGGCCTTCCACTCTAAGATTGATCCTTTACGGCCAACATTCCTCCCCTGTCCTTTGATATTCTTATCCAACGACGAAGAGTACTTATGTCCAACGTTCCAGAACCATACATTGCCACTATTATTGGCCTTCCACTCTAAGGTTGATCCTTTACGGCCAACATTCCTCCACTTTCCCTTTATTTTCTTACCCAACGACGAAGAGTGCTTATGTCCCAAGTTCCAGAACCATAAACTGCCACTAATATTGGCCTTCCACTCTAAGGTTGATCCTTTACGGCCAACATTCCTCCCCTGTCCTTTGATATTCTTATCCAACGACGAAGAGTACTTATGTCCAACGTTCCAGAACCATACATTGCCACTATTATTGGCCTTCCACTCTAAGGTTGATCCTTTACGGCCGACATTCCTCCCCTGTCCTTTTCTTTTCTTACCCAACGACGAAGAGTACTTATGTCCAAAGTTCCAGAACCATAAATTGCCACTATTATTGGCCTGCCACTCTGCGGTTGATTCTTTACGGCCAACATTCCTCCCCTGCCCTTTTATTTTCTTACCCAACGATTAAGAGTGCTTATGTCCAACGTTCCAGAACCATAAATTGCCACTATTATTGGCCTTCCACTCTGCAGTTGATCCTTTACGGCCAACATTCCTCCTCTGTCCTTTGATTTTCTTACCCAACAACGAAGAGTGCTTATGTCCAAAGTTCCAGAACCATAAACTGCCACTATTATGAGCCTCCCACTCTGCGGTTGACCCCTTACTGCCAACATTCCTCCACTATACTTTGATTTTCTTACCCAACGCCGAAGAGTGCTTATGTCCCAAGTTTCAGAACCATAATCTGCTACTATTATTGGCCTTCCACTCTAAGGTTTATCCTTTACGGCCAACATTCCTCCCCTGTCCTTTGATTTTCTTACCCAACGACGAAGAGTACTTATGTCCAACGTTCCAGAACCATAAATTGCCACTATTATTGGCCTTTTACTCTGAGGTTGATCATTTACGGCCAACATTCCTCCCCTGTCCTTTTATTTTCTTACCCAACGACGAAGAGTATTTATGTCCAAAGTTCCAGAACCATAAACTGCCACTGTTCTTAGCCTCCCACTCTACGGTTGATCCTTTACGGCCAACATTCCTCCCCTGTCCTTTTATTTTCTTACCCAACGACGAAGAGTACTTATGTCCAAAGCTCCAGAACCATAAACACCCACTGTTATTGGCCTTCCACTCTGCGGTTGATCCTTTACGGCCAACATTACTCCACTGTCCTTTGATTTTCTTACCCAACGACGAAGAGTGCTTATGTCCAAAGTTTGCGGAACCTTAAACTGCCACTATTATTGGCCTTCCACTCTGCGGTTGATCCTTTACGGCCAACATTCCTCCCCTGTCCTTTTATTTTCTTACCCAACGACGAAGAGTGCTTATGTCGAAAGTTCCAGAATCATAAACTGCCACTTTTCTTGGCCTTCCACTCTGAGGTTGATCCTTTACGGCCAACATTCCTCCACTGTCGTTTTATTTTCTTACCCAACGACGAAGAGTTCTTATGTCGAAAGTTCCAGAACCATAAACTGCCACTATATTTGGCCTTCCACTCTGAGGTTGATCCTTTACGGCCAACATTCCTCCCCTGTCCTTTTATTTTCTTACCCAACGACGAAGAGTACTTATGTCCAACGTTCCAGAACCATACAGTGCCACAAATATTGGCCTTCCACTCTAAGATTGATCCTTTACGGCCAACATTCCTCCCCTGTCCTTTGATATTCTTATCCAACGACGAAGAGTACTTATGTCCAACGTTCCAGAACCATACATTGCCACTATTATTGGCCTTCCACTCTAAGGTTGATCCTTTACGGCCAACATTCCTCCACTTTCCCTTTATTTTCTTACCCAACGACGAAGAGTGCTTATGTCCCAAGTTCCAGAACCATAAACTGCCACTAATATTGGCCTTCCACTCTAAGGTTGATCCTTTACGGCCAACATTCCTCCCCTGTCCTTTGATATTCTTATCCAACGACGAAGAGTACTTATGTCCAACGTTCCAGAACCATACATTGCCACTATTATTGGCCTTCCACTCTAAGGTTGATCCTTTACGGCCGACATTCCTCCCCTGTCCTTTTCTTTTCTTACCCAACGACGAAGAGTACTTATGTCCAAAGTTCCAGAACCATAAATTGCCACTATTATTGGCCTGCCACTCTGCGGTTGATCCTTTCCGGCCAACATTCCTCCCCTGTCCTTTTATTTTCTTACCCAACGATTAAGAGTGCTTATGTCCAACGTTCCAGAACCATAAATTGCCACTATTATTGGCCTTCCACTCTGCAGTTGATCCTTTACGGCCAACATTCCTCCTCTGTCCTTTGATTTTCTTACCCAACAACGAAGAGTGCTTATGTCCAAAGTTCCAGAACCGTAAACTGCCACTATTATGAGCCTCCCACTCTGCGGTTGACCCCTTACTGCCAACATTCCTCCACTATACTTTGATTTTCTTACCCAACGCCGAAGAGTGCTTATGTCCCAAGTTTCAGAACCATAATCTGCTACTATTATTGGCCTTCCACTCTAAGGTTTATCCTTTACGGCCAACATTCCTCCCTGTCCTTTGATTTTCTTACCCAACGACGAAGAGTACTTATGTCCAACGTTCCAGAACCATAAATTGCCACTATTATTGGCCTTTTACTCTGAGGTTGATCATTTACGGCCAACATTCCTCCCCTGTCCTTTTATTTTCTTACCCAACGACGAAGAGTATTTATGTCCAAAGTTCCAGAACCATAAACTGCCACTGTTCTTAGCCTCCCACTCTACGGTTGATCCTTTACGGCCAACATTCCTCCCCTGTCCTTTTATTTTCTTACCCAACGACGAAGAGTACTTATGTCCAAAGTTCCAGAACCATAAACACCCACTGTTATTGGCCTTCCACTCTGCGGTTGATCCTTTACGGCCAACATTACTCCACTGTCCTTTGATTTTCTTACCCAACGACGAAGAGTGCTTATGTCCAAAGTTTGCGGAACCTTAAACTGCCACTATTATTGGCCTTCCACTCTGCGGTTGATCCTTTACGGCCAACATTCCTCCCCTGTCCTTTTATTTTCTTACCCAACGACGAAGAGTGCTTATGTCGAAAGTTCCAGAATCATAAACTGAAACTTTTCTTGGCCTTCCACTCTGAGGTTGATCCTTTACGGCCAACATTCCTCCACTGTCGTTTTATTTTCTTACCCAACGACGAAGAGTTCTTATGTCGAAAGTTCCAGAACCATAAACTGCCACTATATTTGGCCTTCCACTCTGAGGTTGATCCTTTACGGCCAACATTCCTCCCCTGTCCTTTTATTTTCTTACCCAACGACGAAGAGTACTTATGTCCAAAGTTAAAGAACCATAAACTGCCACTATTATTAGCCTCCCACTCTGCGGTTGACCCCTTACTGCCAACATTCCTCCACTATCCTTTGATTTTCTTACCCAACGACGAAGAGTGCTTATGTCCAAAGTTCCAGAACCATAAACTGCCACTATTATTGGCCTTCCACTCTGCGGTTGATCCTTTACAGCCAACATTCCTCCCTTGTCCTTTTATTTTCTTACCCTACGACGAAGAGTACTTATGTCCAAAGTTAAAGAACCATAAACTGCCACTATTATTAGCCTCCCACTCTGCGGTTGACCCCTTACTGCCAACATTCCTCCACTATCCTTTGATTTTCTTACCCAACGACGAAGAGTGCTTATGTCCAAAGTTCCAGAACCATAAACTGCCAATATTATTGGCATTCCACTCTGCGGTTGATCCATTACGACCAACATTCCTCCACTGTCCTTTTATTTTCTTACCCAACGACGAAGAGTACTTATGTCCAAAGTTCCAGAACCATAAACACCCACTGTTATTGGCCTTCCACTCTGCGGTTGATCCTTTACGGCCAACATTACTCCACTGTCCTTTGATTTTCTTACCGAACGACGAAGAGTGCTTATGTCCAAAGTTTGCGGAACCTTAAACTGCCACTATTATTGGCCTTCCACTCTGCGGTTGATCCTTTACGGCCAACATTCCTCCCCTGTCCTTTTATTTTCTTACCCAACGACGAAGAGTGCTTATGTCGAAAGTTCCAGAACCATAAACTGCCACTATATTTGGCCTTCCACTCTGAGATTGATCCTTTACGGCCAACATTCCTTCCCTGTCCTTTTATTTTCTTACCCAACGACGAAGAGTACTTATGTCCAACGTTCCCGAACCATACAGTGCCACAAATATTGGCCTTCCACTCTAAGATTGATCCTTTACGGCCAACATTCCTCCCCTGTCCTTTGATATTCTTATCCAACGACGAAGAGTACTTATGTCCAACGTTCCAGAACCATACATTGCCACTATTATTGGCCTTCCACTCTAAGGTTGATCCTTTACGGCCAACATTCCTCCACTTTCCCTTTATTTTCTTACCCAACGACGAAGAGTGCTTATGTCCCAAGTTCCAGAACCATAAACTGCCACTAATATTGGCCTTCCACTCTAAGGTTGATCCTTTACGGCCAACATTCCTCCCCTGTCCTTTGATATTCTTATCCAACGACGAAGAGTACTTATGTCCAACGTTCCAGAACCATACATTGCCACTATTATTGGCCTTCCACTCTAAGGTTGATCCTTTACGGCCGACATTCCTCCCCTGTCCTTTTCTTTTCTTACCCAACGACGAAGAGTACTTATGTCCAAAGTTCCAGAACCATAAATTGCCACTATTATTGGCCTGCCACTCTGCGGTTGATCCTTTACGGCCAACATTCCTCCCCTGTCCTTTTATTTTCTTACCCAACGATTAAGAGTGCTTATGTCCAACGTTCCAGAACCATAAATTGCCACTATTATTGGCCTTCCACTCTGCAGTTGATCCTTTACGGCCAACATTCCTCCTCTGTCCTTTGATTTTCTTACCCAACAACGAAGAGTGCTTATGTCCAAAGTTCCAGAACCATAAACTGCCACTATTATGAGCCTCCCACTCTGCGGTTGACCCCTTACTGCCAACATTCCTCCACTATACTTTGATTTTCTTACCCAACGCCGAAGAGTGCTTATGTCCCAAGTTTCAGAACCATAATCTGCTACTATTATTGGCCTTCCACTCTAAGGTTTATCCTTTACGGCCAACATTCCTCCCCTGTCCTTTGATTTTCTTACCCAACGACGAAGAGTACTTATGTCCAACGTTCCAGAACCATAAATTGCCACTATTATTGGCCTTTTACTCTGAGGTTGATCATTTACGGCCAACATTCCTCCCCTGTCCTTTTATTTTCTTACCCAACGACGAAGAGTATTTATGTCCAAAGTTCCAGAACCATAAACTGCCACTGTTCTTAGCCTCCCACTCTACGGTTGATCCTTTACGGCCAACATTCCTCCCCTGTCCTTTTATTTTCTTACCCAACGACGAAGAGTACTTATGTCCAAAGCTCCAGAACCATAAACACCCACTGTTATTGGCCTTCCACTCTGCGGTTGATCCTTTACGGCCAACATTACTCATCTGTCCTTTGATTTTCTTACCCAACGACGAAGAGTGCTTATGTCCAAAGTTTGCGGAACCTTAAACTGCCACTATTATTGGCCTTCCACTCTGCGGTTGATCCTTTACGGCCAACATTCCTCCCCTGTCCTTTTATTTTCTTACCCAACGACGAAGAGTGCTTATGTCGAAAGTTCCAGAATCATAAACTGCCACTTTTCTTGGCCTTCCACTCTGAGGTTGATCCTTTACGGCCAACATTCCTCCACTGTCGTTTTATTTTCTTACCCAACGACGAAGAGTTCTTATGTCGAAAGTTCCAGAACCATAAACTGCCACTATATTTGGCCTTCCACTCTGAGGTTGATCCTTTACGGCCAACATTCCTCCCCTGTCCTTTGATATTCTTATCCAACGACGAAGAGTACTTATGTCCAACGTTCCAGAACCATACATTGCCACTATTATTGGCCTTCCACTCTAAGGTTGATCCTTTACGGCCAACATTCCTCCACTTTCCCTTTATTTTCTTACCCAACGACGAAGAGTGCTTATGTCCCAAGTTCCAGAACCATAAACTGCCACTAATATTGGCCTTCCACTCTAAGGTTGATCCTTTACGGCCAACATTCCTCCCCTGTCCTTTGATATTCTTATCCAACGACGAAGAGTACTTATGTCCAACGTTCCAGAACCATACATTGCCACTATTATTGGCCTTCCACTCTAAGGTTGATCCTTTACGGCCGACATTCCTCCCCTGTCCTTTTCTTTTCTTACCCAACGACGAAGAGTACTTATGTCCAAAGTTCCAGAACCATAAATTGCCACTATTATTGGCCTGCCACTCTGCGGTTGATCCTTTCCGGCCAACATTCCTCCCCTGTCCTTTTATTTTCTTACCCAACGATTAAGAGTGCTTATGTCCAACGTTCCAGAACCATAAATTGCCACTATTATTGGCCTTCCACTCTGCAGTTGATCCTTTACGGCCAACATTCCTCCTCTGTCCTTTGATTTTCTTACCCAACAACGAAGAGTGCTTATGTCCAAAGTTCCAGAACCGTAAACTGCCACTATTATGAGCCTCCCACTCTGCGGTTGACCCCTTACTGCCAACATTCCTCCACTATACTTTGATTTTCTTACCCAACGCCGAAGAGTGCTTATGTCCCAAGTTTCAGAACCATAATCTGCTACTATTATTGGCCTTCCACTCTAAGGTTTATCCTTTACGGCCAACATTCCTCCCCTGTCCTTTGATTTTCTTACCCAACGACGAAGAGTACTTATGTCCAACGTTCCAGAACCATAAATTGCCACTATTATTGGCCTTTTACTCTGAGGTTGATCATTTACGGCCAACATTCCTCCCCTGTCCTTTTATTTTCTTACCCAACGACGAAGAGTATTTATGTCCAAAGTTCCAGAACCATAAACTGCCACTGTTCTTAGCCTCCCACTCTACGGTTGATCCTTTACGGCCAACATTCCTCCCCTGTCCTTTTATTTTCTTACCCAACGACGAAGAGTACTTATGTCCAAAGTTCCAGAACCATAAACACCCACTGTTATTGGCCTTCCACTCTGCGGTTGATCCTTTACGGCCAACATTACTCCACTGTCCTTTGATTTTCTTACCCAACGACGAAGAGTGCTTATGTCCAAAGTTTGCGGAACCTTAAACTGCCACTATTATTGGCCTTCCACTCTGCGGTTGATCCTTTACGGCCAACATTCCTCCCCTGTCCTTTTATTTTCTTACCCAACGACGAAGAGTGCTTATGTCGAAAGTTCCAGAATCATAAACTGCCACTTTTCTTGGCCTTCCACTCTGAGGTTGATCCTTTACGGCCAACATTCCTCCACTGTCGTTTTATTTTCTTACCCAACGACGAAGAGTTCTTATGTCGAAAGTTCCAGAACCATAAACTGCCACTATATTTGGCCTTCCACTCTGAGGTTGATCCTTTACGGCCAACATTCCTCCCCTGTCCTTTTATTTTCTTTCCCAACGACGAAGAGTACTTATGTCCAAAGTTAAAGAACCATAAACTGCCACTATTATTAGCCTCCCACTCTGCGGTTGACCCCTTACTGCCAACATTCCTCCACTATCCTTTGATTTTCTTACCCAACGACGAAGAGTGCTTATGTCCAAAGTTCCAGAACCATAAACTGCCACTATTATTGGCCTTCCACTCTGCGGTTGATCCTTTACAGCCAACATTCCTCCCTTGTCCTTTTATTTTCTTACCCTACGACGAAGAGTACTTATGTCCAAAGTTAAAGAACCATAAACTGCCACTATTATTAGCCTCCCACTCTGCGGTTGACCCCTTACTGCCAACATTCCTCCACTATCCTTTGATTTTCTTACCCAACGACGAAGAGTGCTTATGTCCAAAGTTCCAGAACCATAAACTGCCAATATTATTGGCATTCCACTCTGCGGTTGATCCATTACGACCAACATTCCTCCACTGTCCTTTTATTTCTTTACCCAACGACGAAGAGTGCTTATGTCCAAAGTTCCAGAACCATAAACTGCCACTATTATTAGCCTTCCACTCTAAGGTTGATCCTTTACGGCCAACATTCCTCCCCTGTCCTTTTATTTTCTTACCCAACGACGAAGAGTGCTTATCTTCAACGTTCCAGAACCATAAATTGCCACTATTATTGGCCTTCCACTCTGAGGTTGATGCTTTACTGCCTACATTCCTCCCCTGTCCTTTTATTTTCTTACCCAACGACGAAGAGTACTTAGGTCCAAAGTTCCAGAACCATAAACTGCCACTATTATTAGCCTCCTACTCTGCGGTTGATCCTTTACGGCCAACATTCCTCCACTTTCCCTTTATTTTCTTACCCAACGACGAAGAGTGCTTATGTCCCAAGTTCCAGAACCATAAACTGCCACTAATATTGGCCTTCCACTCTAAGGTTGATCCTTTACGGCCAACATTCCTCCACTGTCTTTTGATATTCTTATCCAACGACGAAGAGTACTTATGTCCAACGTTCCAGAACCATACATTGCCACTATTATTGGCCTTCCACTCTAAGGTTGATCCTTTACGGCCGACATTCCTCCCCTGTCCTTTTCTTTTCTTACCCAACGACGAAGAGTACTTATGTCCAAAGTTCCAGAACCATAAATTGCCACTATTATTGGCCTTCCACTCTGCGGTTGATCCTTTACGGCCAACATTCCTCCCCTGTCCTTTTATTTTCTTACCCAACGATTAAGAGTGCTTATGTCCAACGTTCCAGAACCATAAATTGCCACTATTATTGGCCTTCCACTCTGCAGTTGATCCTTTACGGCCAACATTCCTCCTCTGTCCTTTGATTTTCTTACCCAACAACGAAGAGTGCTTATGTCCAAAGTTCCAGAACCATAAACTGCCACTATTATGAGCCTCCCACTCTGCGGTTGACCCCTTACTGCCAACATTCCTCCACTATACTTTGATTTTCTTACCCAACGCCGAAGAGTGCTTATGTCCCAAGTTTCAGAACCATAATCTGCTACTATTATTGGCCTTCCACTCTAAGGTTTATCCTTTACGGCCAACATTCCTCCCCTGTCCTTTGATTTTCTTACCCAACGACGAAGAGTACTTATGTCCAACGTTCCAGAACCATAAATTGCCACTATTATTGGCCTTCTACTCTGAGGTTGATCATTTACGGCCAACATTCCTCCCGTGTCCTTTTATTTTCTTACCCAACGACGAAGAGTATTTATGTCCAAAGTTCCAGAACCATAAACTGCCACTGTTCTTAGCCTCCCACTCTACGGTTGATCCTTTACGGCCAACATTCCTCCCCTGTCCTTTTATTTTCTTACCCAACGACGAAGAGTACTTATGTCCAAAGTTCCAGAACCATAAACACCCACTGTTATTGGCCTTCCACTCTGCGGTTGATCCTTTACGGCCAACATTACTCCACTGTCCTTTGATTTTCTTACCCAACGACGAAGAGTGCTTATGTCCAAAGTTTGCGGAACCTTAAACTGCCACTATTATTGGCCTTCCACTCTGCGGTTGATCCTTTACGGCCAACATTCCTCCCCTGTCCTTTTATTTTCTTACCCAACGACGAAGAGTGCTTATGTCGAAAGTTCCAGAATCATAAACTGCCACTTTTCTTGGCCTTCCACTCTGAGGTTGATCCTTTACGGCCAACATTCCTCCACTGTCGTTTTATTTTCTTACCCAACGACGAAGAGTTCTTATGTCGAAAGTTCCAGAACCATAAACTGCCACTATATTTGGCCTTCCACTCTGAGATTGATCCTTTACGGCCAACATTCCTCCCCTGTCCTTTTATTTTCTTACCCAACGACGAAGAGTACTTATGTCCAACGTTCCAGAACCATACAGTGCCACAAATATTGGCCTTCCACTCTAAGATTGATCCTTTACGGCCAACATTCCTCCCCTGTCCTTTGATATTCTTATCCAACGACGAAGAGTACTTATGTCCAACGTTCCAGAACCATACATTGCCACTATTATTGGCCTTCCACTCTAAGGTTGATCCTTTACGGCCAACATTCCTCCACTTTCCCTTTATTTTCTTACCCAACGACGAAGAGTGCTTATGTCCCAAGTTCCAGAACCATAAACTGCCACTAATATTGGCCTTCCACTCTAAGGTTGATCCTTTACGGCCAACATTCCTCCCCTGTCCTTTGATATTCTTATCCAACGACGAAGAGTACTTATGTCCAACGTTCCAGAACCATACATTGGCACTATTATTGGCCTTCCACTCTAAGGTTGATCCTTTACGGCCGACATTCCTCCCCTGTCCTTTTCTTTTCTTACCCAACGACGAAGAGTACTTATGTCCAAAGTTCCAGAACCATAAATTGCCACTATTATTGGCCTGCCACTCTGCGGTTGATCCTTTACGGCCAACATTCCTCCCCTGTCCTTTTATTTTCTTACCCAACGATTAAGAGTGCTTATGTCCAACGTTCCAGAACCATAAATTGCCACTATTATTGGCCTTCCACTCTGCAGTTGATCCTTTACGGCCAACATTCCTCCTCTGTCCTTTGATTTTCTTACCCAACAACGAAGAGTGCTTATGTCCAAAGTTCCAGAACCATAAACTGCCACTATTATGAGCCTCCCACTCTGCGGTTGACCCCTTACTGCCAACATTCCTCCACTATACTTTGATTTTCTTACCCAACGCCGAAGAGTGCTTATGTCCCAAGTTTCAGAACCATAATCTGCTACTATTATTGGCCTTCCACTCTAAGGTTTATCCTTTACGGCCAACATTCCTCCCCTGTCCTTTGATTTTCTTACCCAACGACGAAGAGTACTTATGTCCAACGTTCCAGAACCATAAATTGCCACTATTATTGGCCTTTTACTCTGAGGTTGATCATTTACGGCCAACATTCCTCCCCTGTCCTTTTATTTTCTTACCCAACGACGAAGAGTATTTATGTCCAAAGTTCCAGAACCATAAACTGCCACTGTTCTTAGCCTCCCACTCTACGGTTGATCCTTTACGGCCAACATTCCTCCCCTGTCCTTTTATTTTCTTACCCAACGACGAAGAGTACTTATGTCCAAAGTTCCAGAACCATAAACACCCACTGTTATTGGCCTTCCACTCTGCGGTTGATCCTTTACGGCCAACATTACTCCACTGTCCTTTGATTTTCTTACCCAACGACGAAGAGTGCTTATGTCCAAAGTTTGCGGAACCTTAAACTGCCACTATTATTGGCCTTCCACTCTGCGGTTGATCCTTTACGGCCAACATTCCTCCCCTGTCCTTTTATTTTCTTACCCAACGACGAAGAGTGCTTATGTCGAAAGTTCCAGAATCATAAACTGCCACTTTTCTTGGCCTTCCACTCTGAGGTTGATCCTTTACGGCCAACATTCCTCCACTGTCGTTTTATTTTCTTACCCAACGACGAAGAGTTCTTATGTCGAAAGTTCCAGAACCATAAACTGCCACTATATTTGTCCTTCCACTCTGAGGTTGATCCTTTACGGCCAACATTCCTCCCCTGTCCTTTTATTTTCTTACCCAACGACGAAGAGTACTTATGTCCAAAGTTAAAGAACCATAAACTGCCACTATTATTAGCCTCCCACTCTGCGGTTGACCCCTTACTGCCAACATTCCTCCACTATCCTTTGATTTTCTTACCCAACGACGAAGAGTGCTTATGTCCAAAGTTCCAGAACCATAAACTGCCACTCTTATTGGCCTTCCACTCTGCGGTTGATCCTTTACAGCCAACATTCCTCCCTTGTCCTTTTATTTTTTTACCCTACGACGAAGAGTACTGATGTCCAAAGTTAAAGAACCATAAACTGCCACTATTATTAGCCTCCCACTCTGCGGTTGACCCCTTACTGCCAACATTCCTCCACTATCCTTTGATTTTCTTACCCAACGACGAAGAGTGCTTATGTCCAAAGTTCCAGAACCATAAACTGCCAATATTATTGGCATTCCACTCTGCGGTTGATCCATTACGACCAACATTCCTCCACTGTCCTTTTATTTCTTTACCCAACGACGAAGAGTGCTTATGTCCAAAGTTCCAGAACCATAAACTGCCACTATTATTAGCCTTCCACTCTAAGGTTGATCCTTTACGGCCAACATTCCTCCCCTGTCCTTTTATTTTCTTACCCAACGACGAAGAGTGCTTATCTTCAACGTTCCAGAACCATAAATTGCCACTATTATTGGATTTCCACTCTGAGGTTGATGCTTTACTGCCTACATTCCTCCCCTGTCCTTTTATTTTCTTACCCAACGACGAAGAGTACTTAGGTCCAAAGTTCCAGAACCATAAACTGCCACTATTATTAGCCTCCTACTCTGCGGTTGATCCTTTACGGCCAACATTCCTCCACTTTCCCTTTATTTTCTTACCCAACGACGAAGAGTGCTTATGTCCCAAGTTCCAGAACCATAAACTGCCACTAATATTGGCCTTCCACTCTAAGGTTGATCCTTTACGGCCAACATTCCTCCACTGTCTTTTGATATTCTTATCCAACGACGAAGAGTACTTATGTCCAACGTTCCAGAACCATACATTGCCACTATTATTGGCCTTCCCCTCTAAGGTTGATCCTTTACGGCCGACATTCCTCCCCTGTCCTTTTCTTTTCTTACCCAACGACGAAGAGTACTTATGTCCAAAGTTCCAGAACCATAAATTGCCACTATTATTGGCCTTCCACTCTGCGGTTGATCCTTTACGGCCAACATTCCTCCCCTGTCCTTTTATTTTCTTACCCAACGATTAAGAGTGCTTATGTCCAACGTTCCAGAACCATAAATTGCCACTATTATTGGCCATCCACTCTGCAGTTGATCCTTTACGGCCAACATTCCTCCTCTGTCCTTTGATTTTCTTACCCAACAACGAAGAGTGCTTATGTCCAAAGTTCCAGAACCATAAACTGCCACTATTATGAGCCTCCCACTCTGCGGTTGACCCCTTACTGCCAACATTCCTCCACTATACTTTGATTTTCTTACCCAACGCCGAAGAGTGCTTATGTCCCAAGTTTCAGAACCATAATCTGCTACTATTATTGGCCTTCCACTCTAAGGTTTATCCTTTACGGCCAACATTCCTCCCCTGTCCTTTGATTTTCTTACCCAACGACGAAGAGTACTTATGTCCAACGTTCCAGAACCATAAATTGCCACTATTATTGGCCTTCTACTCTGAGGTTGATCATTTACGGCCAACATTCCTCCCGTGTCCTTTTATTTTCTTACCCAACGACGAAGAGTATTTATGTCCAAAGTTCCAGAACCATAAACTGCCACTGTTCTTAGCCTCCCACTCTACGGTTGATCCTTTACGGCCAACATTCCTCCCCTGTCCTTTTATTTTCTTACCCAACGACGAAGAGTACTTATGTCCAAAGTTCCAGAACCATAAACACCCACTGTTATTGGCCTTCCACTCTGCGGTTGATCCTTTACGGCCAACATTACTCCACTGTCCTTTGATTTTCTTACCCAACGACGAAGAGTGCTTATGTCCAAAGTTTGCGGAACCTTAAACTGCCACTATTATTGGCCTTCCACTCTGCGGTTGATCCTTTACGGCCAACATTCCTCCCCTGTCCTTTTATTTTCTTACCCAACGACGAAGAGTGCTTATGTCGAAAGTTCCAGAATCATAAACTGCCACTTTTCTTGGCCTTCCACTCTGAGGTTGATCCTTTACGGCCAACATTCCTCCACTGTCGTTTTATTTTCTTACCCAACGACGAAGAGTTCTTATGTCGAAAGTTCCAGAACCATAAACTGCCACTATATTTGGCCTTCCACTCTGAGATTGATCCTTTACGGCCAACATTCCTCCCCTGTCCTTTTATTTTCTTACCCAACGACGAAGAGTACTTATGTCCAACGTTCCAGAACCATACAGTGCCACAAATATTGGCCTTCCACTCTAAGATTGATCCTTTACGGCCAACATTCCTCCCCTGTCCTTTGATATTCTTATCCAACGACGAAGAGTACTTATGTCCAACGTTCCAGAACCATACATTGCCACTATTATTGGCCTTCCACTCTAAGGTTGATCCTTTACGGCCAACATTCCTCCACTTTCCCTTTATTTTCTTACCCAACGACGAAGAGTGCTTATGTCCCAAGTTCCAGAACCATAAACTGCCACTAATATTGGCCTTCCACTCTAAGGTTGATCCTTTACGGCCAACATTCCTCCCCTGTCCTTTGATATTCTTATCCAACGACGAAGAGTACTTATGTCCAACGTTCCAGAACCATACATTGCCACTATTATTGGCCTTCCACTCTAAGGTTGATCCTTTACGGCCGACATTCCTCCCCTGTCCTTTTCTTTTCTTACCCAACGACGAAGAGTACTTATGTCCAAAGTTCCAGAACCATAAATTGCCACTATTATTGGCCTGCCACTCTGCGGTTGATCCTTTACGGCCAACATTCCTCCCCTGTCCTTTTATTTTCTTACCCAACGATTAAGAGTGCTTATGTCCAACGTTCCAGAACCATAAATTGCCACTATTATTGGCCTTCCACTCTGCAGTTGATCCTTTACGGCCAACATTCCTCCTCTGTCCTTTGATTTTCTTACCCAACAACGAAGAGTGCTTATGTCCAAAGTTCCAGAACCATAAACTGCCACTATTATGAGCCTCCCACTCTGCGGTTGACCCCTTACTGCCAACATTCCTCCACTATACTTTGATTTTCTTACCCAACGCCGAAGAGTGCTTATGTCCCAAGTTTCAGAACCATAATCTGCTACTATTATTGGCCTTCCACTCTAAGGTTTATCCTTTACGGCCAACATTCCTCCCCTGTCCTTTGATTTTCTTACCCAACGACGAAGAGTACTTATGTCCAACGTTCCAGAACCATAAATTGCCACTATTATTGGCCTTTTACTCTGAGGTTGATCATTTACGGCCAACATTCCTCCCCTGTCCTTTTATTTTCTTACCCAACGACGAAGAGTATTTATGTCCAAAGTTCCAGAACCATAAACTGCCACTGTTCTTAGCCTCCCACTCTACGGTTGATCCTTTACGGCCAACATTCCTCCCCTGTCCTTTTATTTTCTTACCCAACGACGAAGAGTACTTATGTCCAAAGTTCCAGAACCATAAACACCCACTGTTATTGGCCTTCCACTCTGCGGTTGATCCTTTACGGTCAACATTACTCCACTGTCCTTTGATTTTCTTACCCAACGACGAAGAGTGCTTATGTCCAAAGTTTGCGGAACCTTAAACTGCCACTATTATTGGCCTTCCACTCTGCGGTTGATCCTTTACGGCCAACATTCCTCCCCTGTCCTTTTATTTTCTTACCCAACGACGAAGAGTGCTTATGTCGAAAGTTCCAGAATCATAAACTGCCACTTTTCTTGGCCTTCCACTCTGAGGTTGATCCTTTACGGCCAACATTCCTCCACTGTCGTTTTATTTTCTTACCCAACGACGAAGAGTTCTTATGTTGAAAGTTCCAGAACCATAAACTGCCACTATATTTGGCCTTCCACTCTGAGGTTGATCCTTTACGGCCAACATTCCTCCCCTGTCCTTTTTATTTTCTTACCCAACGACGAAGAGTACTTATGTCCAACGTTCCAGAACCATACAGTGAAACAAATATTGGCCTTCCACTCTAAGATTGATCCTTTACGGCCAACATTCCTCCCCTGTCCTTTGATATTCTTATCCAACGACGAAGAGTACTTATGTCCAACGTTCCAGAACCATACATTGCCACTATTATTGGCCTTCCACTCTAAGGTTGATCCTTTACGGCCAACATTCCTCCACTTTCCCTTTATTTTCTTACCCAACGACGAAGAGTGCTTATGTCCCAAGTTCCAGAACCATAAACTGCCACTAATATTGTCCTTCCACTCTAAGGTTGATCCTTTACGGCCAACATTCCTCCCCTGTCCTTTGATATTCTTATCCAACGACGAAGAGTACTTATGTCCAACGTTCCAGAACCATACATTGCCACTATTATTGGCCTTCCACTCTAAGGTTGATCCTTTACGGCCGACATTCCTCCCCTGTCCTTTTCTTTTCTTACCCAACGACGAAGAGTACTTATGTCCAAAGTTCCAGAACCATAAATTGCCACTATTATTGGCCTGCCACTCTGCGGTTGATCCTTTCCGGCCAACATTCCTCCCCTGTCCTTTTATTTTCTTACCCAACGATTAAGAGTGCTTATGTCCAACGTTCCAGAACCATAAATTGCCACTATTATTGGCCTTCCACTCTGCAGTTGATCCTTTACGGCCAACATTCCTCCTCTGTCCTTTGATTTTCTTACCCAACAACGAAGAGTGCTTATGTCCAAAGTTCCAGAACCATAAACTGCCACTATTATGAGCCTCCCACTCTGCGGTTGACCCCTTACTGCCAACATTCCTCCACTATACTTTGATTTTCTTACCCAACGCCGAAGAGTGCTTATGTCCCAAGTTTCAGAACCATAATCTGCTACTATTATTGGCCTTCCACTCTAAGGTTTATCCTTTACGGCCAACATTCCTCCCCTGTCCTTTGATTTTCTTACCCAACGACGAAGAGTACTTATGTCCAACGTTCCAGAACCATAAATTGCCACTATTATTGGCCTTTTACTCTGAGGTTGATCATTTACGGCCAACATTCCTCCCCTGTCCTTTTATTTTCTTACCCAACGACGAAGAGTATTTATGTCCAAAGTTCCAGAACCATAAACTGCCACTGTTCTTAGCCTCCCACTCTACGGTTGATCCTTTACGGCCAACATTCCTCCCCTGTCCTTTTATTTTCTTACCCAACGACGAAGAGTACTTATGTCCAAAGTTCCAGAACCATAAACACCCACTGTTATTGGCCTTCCACTGTGCGGTTGATCCTTTACGGCCAACATTACTCCACTGTCCTTTGACTTTCTTACCCAACGACGAAGAGTGCTTATGTCCAAAGTTTGCGGAACCTTAAACTGCCACTATTATTGGCCTTCCACTCTGCGGTTGATCCTTTACGACCAACATTCCTCCCCTGTCCTTTTATTTTCTTACCCAACGACGAAGAGTGCTTATGTCGAAAGTTCCAGAATCATAAACTGCCACTTTTCTTGGCCTTCCACTCTGAGGTTGATCCTTTACGGCCAACATTCCTCCACTGTCGTTTTATTTTCTTACCCAACGACGAAGAGTTCTTATGTCGAAAGTTCCAGAACCATAAACTGCCACTATATTTGGCCTTCCACTCTGAGGTTGATCCTTTACGGCCAACATTCCTCCCCTGTCCTTTTATTTTCTTACCCAACGACGAAGAGTACTTATGTCCAACGTTCCAGAACCATACAGTGCCACAAATATTGGCCTTCCACTCTAAGATTGATCCTTTACGGCCAACATTCCTCCCCTGTCCTTTGATATCCTTATCCAACGACGAAGAGTACTTATGTCCAACGTTCCAGAACCATAAACTGCCACTATTATTAGCCTCCCACTCTGCGGTTTATCCTTTACGCCCAACATTCCTCCTCTGTCCTTTTATTTTCTTACCCAACGACGAATAGTACTTATGTCCAAAGTTCCAGAACCATAAACTGCCACTAATATTGGCCTTCCACTCTAGGGTTGATCCTTTACGGCCAACATTCCTCCCCTGTCCTTTGATATTCTTATCCAACGACGAAGAGTATTTATGTCCAACGTTCCAGAACCATACATTGCCACTATTATTGGCCTTCCACTCTAAGGTTGATCCTTTACGGCCGACATTCCTCCCCTGTCCTTTTCTTGTCTTACCCAACGACGAAGAGTACTTATGTCCAAAGTTCCAAAACCATAAACTGCCACTATAATTGGCCTTCCACTCTGAGGTTGATCCTTTACGGCCAACATTCCTCCACTGTCCTTTGATTTTCTTACCCAACGACGAAGAGTGCTTATATCCAAATTCCAGAACCATAAACTGCTACTATAATTGGCTTCCACTCTGCGGTTGATCCTTTACTGCCAACATTCCTCCCCTGTCCTTTTATTTTCTTATCCAACGATGAAGAGTACTTTTGTCCAAAGTTCCAGAACCATAAACTGCCACTATATTTGGCCTTCCACTCTGAGGTTGATCCTTTACGGCCATCATTCCTCCCCTGTCCTTTTATTTTCTTACCCAACGACGAAGAGTACTTATGTCCAACGTTCCAGAACCATACATTGCCACAAATATTGGCCTTCCACTCTGCGGTTGATCCTTTACGGCCAACATTCCTCCCCTGTCCTTTTATTTTCTTACCCAACGATTAAGAGTGCTTATGTCCAACGTTCCAGAACCATAAATTGCCACTATTATTGGCCTTCCACTCTGCAGTTGATCCTTTACGGCCAACATTCCTCCTCTGTCCTTTGATTTTCTTACCCAACAACGAAGAGTGCTTATGTCCAAAGTTCCAGAACCATAAACTGCCACTATTATGAGCCTCCCACTCTGCGGTTGACCCCTTACTGCCAACATTCCTCCACTATACTTTGATTTTCTTACCCAACGCCGAAGAGTGCTTATGTCCCAAGTTTCAGAACCATAATCTGCTACTATTATTGGCCTTCCACTCTAAGGTTTATCCTTTACGGCCAACATTCCTCCCCTGTCCTTTGATTTTCTTACCCAACGACGAAGAGTACTTATGTCCAACGTTCCAGAACCATAAATTGCCACTATTATTGGCCTTCTACTCTGAGGTTGATCATTTACGGCCAACATTCCTCCCGTGTCCTTTTATTTTCTTACCCAACGACGAAGAGTATTTATGTCCAAAGTTCCAGAACCATAAACTGCCACTGTTCTTAGCCTCCCACTCTACGGTTGATCCTTTACGGCCAACATTCCTCCCCTGTCCTTTTATTTTCTTACCCAACGACGAAGAGTACTTATGTCCAAAGTTCCAGAACCATAAACACCCACTGTTATTGGCCTTCCACTCTGCGGTTGATCCTTTACGGCCAACATTACTCCACTGTCCTTTGATTTTCTTACCCAACGACGAAGAGTGCTTATGTCCAAAGTTTGCGGAACCTTAAACTGCCACTATTATTGGCCTTCCACTCTGCGGTTGATCCTTTACGGCCAACATTCCTCCCCTGTCCTTTTATTTTCTTACCCAACGACGAAGAGTGCTTATGTCGAAAGTTCCAGAATCATAAACTGCCACTTTTCTTGGCCTTCCACTCTGAGGTTGATCCTTTACGGCCAACATTCCTCCACTGTCGTTTTATTTTCTTACCCAACGACGAAGAGTTCTTATGTCGAAAGTTCCAGAACCATAAACTGCCACTATATTTGGCCTTCCACTCTGAGATTGATCCTTTACGGCCAACATTCCTCCCCTGTCCTTTTATTTTCTTACCCAACGACGAAGAGTACTTATGTCCAACGTTCCAGAACCATACAGTGCCACAAATATTGGCCTTCCACTCTAAGATTGATCCTTTACGGCCAACATTCCTCCCCTGTCCTTTGATATTCTTATCCAACGACGAAGAGTACTTATGTCCAACGTTCCAGAACCATACATTGCCACTATTATTGGCCTTCCACTCTAAGGTTGATCCTTTACGGCCAACATTCCTCCACTTTCCCTTTATTTTCTTACCCAACGACGAAGAGTGCTTATGTCCCAAGTTCCAGAACCATAAACTGCCACTAATATTGGCCTTCCACTCTAAGGTTGATCCTTTACAGCCAACATTCCTCCCCTGTCCTTTGATATTCTTATCCAACGACGAAGAGTACTTATGTCCAACGTTCCAGAACCATACATTGCCACTATTATTGGCCTTCCACTCTAAGGTTGATCCTTTACGGCCGACATTCCTCCCCTGTCCTTTTCTTTTCTTACCCAACGACGAAGAGTACTTATGTCCAAAGTTCCAGAACCATAAATTGCCACTATTATTGGCCTGCCACTCTGCGGTTGATCCTTTACGGCCAACATTCCTCCCCTGTCCTTTTATTTTCTTACCCAACGATTAAGAGTGCTTATGTCCAACGTTCCAGAACCATAAATTGCCACTATTATTGGCCTTCCACTCTGCAGTTGATCCTTTACGGCCAACATTCCTCCTCTGTCCTTTGATTTTCTTACCCAACAACGAAGAGTGCTTATGTCCAAAGTTCCAGAACCATAAACTGCCACTATTATGAGCCTCCCACTCTGCGGTTGACCCCTTACTGCCAACATTCCTCCACTATACTTTGATTTTCTTACCCAACGCCGAAGAGTGCTTATGTCCCAAGTTTCAGAACCATAATCTGCTACTATTATTGGCCTTCCACTCTAAGGTTTATCCTTTACGGCCAACATTCCTCCCCTGTCCTTTGATTTTCTTACCCAACGACGAAGAGTACTTATGTCCAACGTTCCAGAACCATAAATTGCCACTATTATTGGCCTTTTACTCTGAGGTTGATCATTTACGGCCAACATTCCTCCCCTGTCCTTTTATTTTCTTACCCAACGACGAAGAGTATTTATGTCCAAAGTTCCAGAACCATAAACTGCCACTGTTCTTAGCCTCCCACTCTACGGTTGATCCTTTACGGCCAACATTCCTCCCCTGTCCTTTTTATTTTCTTACCCAACGACGAAGAGTACTTATGTCCAAAGTTCCAGAACCATAAACACCCACTGTTATTGGCCTTCCACTCTGCGGTTGATCCTTTACGGCCAACATTACTCCACTGTCCTTTGATTTTCTTACCCAACGACGAAGAGTGCTTATGTCCAAAGTTTGCGGAACCTTAAACTGCCACTATTATTGGCCTTCCACTCTGCGGTTGATCCTTTACGGCCAACATTCCTCCCCTGTCCTTTTATTTTCTTACCCAACGACGAAGAGTGCTTATGTCGAAAGTTCCAGAATCATAAACTGCCACTTTTCTTGGCCTTCCACTCTGAGGTTGATCCTTTACGGCCAACATTCCTCCACTGTCGTTTTATTTTCTTACCCAACGACGAAGAGTTCTTATGTCGAAAGTTCCAGAACCATAAACTGCCACTATATTTGTCCTTCCACTCTGAGGTTGATCCTTTACGGCCAACATTCCTCCCCTGTCCTTTTATTTTCTTACCCAACGACGAAGAGTACTTATGTCCAAAGTTAAAGAACCATAAACTGCCACTATTATTAGCCTCCCACTCTGCGGTTGACCCCTTACTGCCAACATTCCTCCACTATCCTTTGATTTTCTTACCCAACGACGAAGAGTGCTTATGTCCAAAGTTCCAGAACCATAAACTGCCACTATTATTGGCCTTCCACTCTGCGGTTGATCCTTTACAGCCAACATTCCTCCCTTGTCCTTTTATTTTCTTACCCTACGACGAAGAGTACTTATGTCCAAAGTTAAAGAACCATAAACTGCCACTATTATTAGCCTCCCACTCTGCGGTTGACCCCTTACTGCCAACATTCCTCCACTATCCTTTGATTTTCTTACCCAACGACGAAGAGTGCTTATGTCCAAAGTTCCAGAACCATAAACTGCCAATATTATTGGCATTCCACTCTGCGGTTGATCCATTACGACCAACATTCCTCCACTGTCCTTTTATTTCTTTACCCAACGACGAAGAGTGCTTATGTCCAAAGTTCCAGAACCATAAACTGCCACTATTATTAGCCTTCCACTCTAAGGTTGATCCTTTACGGCCAACATTCCTCCCCTGTCCTTTTATTTTCTTACCCAACGACGAAGAGTGCTTATCTTCAACGTTCCAGAACCATAAATTGCCACTATTATTGGCCTTCCACTCTGAGGTTGATGCTTTACTGCCTACATTCCTCCCCTGTCCTTTTATTTTCTTACCCAACGACGAAGAGTACTTAGGTCCAAAGTTCCAGAACCATAAACTGCCACTATTATTAGCCTCCTACTCTGCGGTTGATCCTTTACGGCCAACATTCCTCCACTTTCCCTTTATTTTCTTACCCAACGACGAAGAGTGCTTATGTCCCAAGTTCCAGAACCATAAACTGCCACTAATATTGGCCTTCCACTCTAAGGTTGATCCTTTACGGCCAACATTCCTCCACTGTCTTTTGATATTCTTATCCAACGACGAAGAGTACTTATGTCCAACGTTCCAGAACCATACATTGCCACTATTATTGGCCTTCCACTCTAAGGTTGATCCTTTACGGCCGACATTCCTCCCCTGTCCTTTTCTTTTCTTACCCAACGACGAAGAGTACTTATGTCCAAAGTTCCAGAACCATAAATTGCCACTATTATTGGCCTTCCACTCTGCGGTTGATCCTTTACGGCCAACATTCCTCCCCTGTCCTTTTATTTTCTTACCCAACGATTAAGAGTGCTTATGTCCAACGTTCCAGAACCATAAATTGCCACTATTATTGGCCATCCACTCTGCAGTTGATCCTTTACGGCCAACATTTCTCCTCTGTCCTTTGATTTTCTTACCCAACAACGAAGAGTGCTTATGTCCAAAGTTCCAGAACCATAAACTGCCACTATTATGAGCCTCCCACTCTGCGGTTGACCCCTTACTGCCAACATTCCTCCACTATACTTTGATTTTCTTACCCAACGCCGAAGAGTGCTTATGTCCCAAGTTTCAGAACCATAATCTGCTACTATTATTGGCCTTCCACTCTAAGGTTTATCCTTTACGGCCAACATTCCTCCCCTGTCCTTTGATTTTCTTACCCAACGACGAAGAGTACTTATGTCCAACGTTCCAGAACCATAAATTGCCACTATTATTGGCCTTCTACTCTGAGGTTGATCATTTACGGCCAACATTCCTCCCGTGTCCTTTTATTTTCTTACCCAACGACGAAGAGTATTTATGTCCAAAGTTCCAGAACCATAAACTGCCACTGTTCTTAGCCTCCCACTCTACGGTTGATCCTTTACGGCCAACATTCCTCCCCTGTCCTTTTATTTTCTTACCCAACGACGAAGAGTACTTATGTCCAAAGTTCCAGAACCATAAACACCCACTGTTATTGGCCTTCCACTCTGCGGTTGATCCTTTACGGCCAACATTACTCCACTGTCCTTTGATTTTCTTACCCAACGACGAAGAGTGCTTATGTCCAAAGTTTGCGGAACCTTAAACTGCCACTATTATTGGCCTTCCACTCTGCGGTTGATCCTTTACGGCCAACATTCCTCCCCTGTCCTTTTATTTTCTTACCCAACGACGAAGAGTGCTTATGTCGAAAGTTCCAGAATCATAAACTGCCACTTTTCTTGGCCTTCCACTCTGAGGTTGATCCTTTACGGCCAACATTCCTCCACTGTCGTTTTATTTTCTTACCCAACGACGAAGAGTTCTTATGTCGAAAGTTCCAGAACCATAAACTGCCACTATATTTGGCCTTCCACTCTGAGATTGATCCTTTACGGCCAACATTCCTCCCCTGTCCTTTTATTTTCTTACCCAACGACGAAGAGTACTTATGTCCAACGTTCCAGAACCATACAGTGCCACAAATATTGGCCTTCCACTCTAAGATTGATCCTTTACGGCCAACATTCCTCCCCTGTCCTTTGATATTCTTATCCAACGACGAAGAGTACTTATGTCCAACGTTCCAGAACCATACATTGCCACTATTATTGGCCTTCCACTCTAAGGTTGATCCTTTACGGCCAACATTCCTCCACTTTCCCTTTATTTTCTTACCCAACGACGAAGAGTGCTTATGTCCCAAGTTCCAGAACCATAAACTGCCACTAATATTGGCCTTCCACTCTAAGGTTGATCCTTTACGGCCAACATTCCTCCCCTGTCCTTTGATATTCTTATCCAACGACGAAGAGTACTTATGTCCAACGTTCCAGAACCATACATTGCCACTATTATTGGCCTTCCACTCTAAGGTTGATCCTTTACGGCCGACATTCCTCCCCTGTCCTTTTCTTTTCTTACCCAACGACGAAGAGTACTTATGTCCAAAGTTCCAGAACCATAAATTGCCACTATTATTGGCCTGCCACTCTGCGGTTGATCCTTTACGGCCAACATTCCTCCCCTGTCCTTTTATTTTCTTACCCAACGATTAAGAGTGCTTATGTCCAACGTTCCAGAACCATAAATTGCCACTATTATTGGCCTTCCACTCTGCAGTTGATCCTTTACGGCCAACATTCCTCCTCTGTCCTTTGATTTTCTTACCCAACAACGAAGAGTGCTTATGTCCAAAGTTCCAGAACCATAAACTGCCACTATTATGAGCCTCCCACTCTGCGGTTGACCCCTTACTGCCAACATTCCTCCACTATACTTTGATTTTCTTACCCAACGCCGAAGAGTGCTTATGTCCCAAGTTTCAGAACCATAATCTGCTACTATTATTGGCCTTCCACTCTAAGGTTTATCCTTTACGGCCAACATTCCTCCCCTGTCCTTTGATTTTCTTACCCAACGACGAAGAGTACTTATGTCCAACGTTCCAGAACCATAAATTGCCACTATTATTGGCCTTTTACTCTGAGGTTGATCATTTACGGCCAACATTCCTCCCGTGTCCTTTTATTTTCTTACCCAACGACGAAGAGTATTTATGTCCAAAGTTCCAGAACCATAAACTGCCACTGTTCTTAGCCTCCCACTCTACGGTTGATCCTTTACGGCCAACATTCCTCCCCTGTCCTTTTATTTTCTTACCCAACGACGAAGAGTACTTATGTCCAAAGTTCCAGAACCATAAACACCCACTGTTATTGGCCTTCCACTCTGCGGTTGATCCTTTACGGTCAACATTACTCCACTGTCCTTTGATTTTCTTACCCAACGACGAAGAGTGCTTATGTCCAAAGTTTGCGGAACCTTAAACTGCCACTATTATTGGCCTTCCACTCTGCGGTTGATCCTTTACGGCCAACATTCCTCCCCTGTCCTTTTATTTTCTTACCCAACGACGAAGAGTGCTTATGTCGAAAGTTCCAGAATCATAAACTGCCACTTTTCTTGGCCTTCCACTCTGAGGTTGATCCTTTACGGCCAACATTCCTCCACTGTCGTTTTATTTTCTTACCCAACGACGAAGAGTTCTTATGTTGAAAGTTCCAGAACCATAAACTGCCACTATATTTGGCCTTCCACTCTGAGGTTGATCCTTTACGGCCAACATTCCTCCCCTGTCCTTTTATTTTCTTACCCAACGACGAAGAGTACTTATGTCCAACGTTCCAGAACCATACAGTGCCACAAATATTGGCCTTCCACTCTAAGATTGATCCTTTACGGCCAACATTCCTCCCCTGTCCTTTGATATTCTTATCCAACGACGAAGAGTACTTATGTCCAACGTTCCAGAACCATACATTGCCACTATTATTGGCCTTCCACTCTAAGGTTGATCCTTTACGGCCAACATTCCTCCACTTTCCCTTTATTTTCTTACCCAACGACGAAGAGTGCTTATGTCCCAAGTTCCAGAACCATAAACTGCCACTAATATTGGCCTTCCACTCTAAGGTTGATCCTTTACGGCCAACATTCCTCCCCTGTCCTTTGATATTCTTATCCAACGACGAAGAGTACTTATGTCCAACGTTCCAGAACCATACATTGCCACTATTATTGGCCTTCCACTCTAAGGTTGATCCTTTACGGCCGACATTCCTCCCCTGTCCTTTTCTTTTCTTACCCAACGACGAAGAGTACTTATGTCCAAAGTTCCAGAACCATAAATTGCCACTATTATTGGCCTGCCACTCTGCGGTTGATCCTTTCCGGCCAACATTCCTCCCCTGTCCTTTTATTTTCTTACCCAACGATTAAGAGTGCTTATGTCCAACGTTCCAGAACCATAAATTGCCACTATTATTGGCCTTCCACTCTGCAGTTGATCCTTTACGGCCAACATTCCTCCTCTGTCCTTTGATTTTCTTACCCAACAACGAAGAGTGCTTATGTCCAAAGTTCCAGAACCATAAACTGCCACTATTATGAGCCTCCCACTCTGCGGTTGACCCCTTACTGCCAACATTCCTCCACTATACTTTGATTTTCTTACCCAACGCCGAAGAGTGCTTATGTCCCAAGTTTCAGAACCATAATCTGCTACTATTATTGGCCTTCCACTCTAAGGTTTATCCTTTACGGCCAACATTCCTCCCCTGTCCTTTGATTTTCTTACCCAACGACGAAGAGTACTTATGTCCAACGTTCCAGAACCATAAATTGCCACTATTATTGGCCTTTTACTCTGAGGTTGATCATTTACGGCCAACATTCCTCCCCTGTCCTTTTATTTTCTTACCCAACGACGAAGAGTATTTATGTCCAAAGTTCCAGAACCATAAACTGCCACTGTTCTTAGCCTCCCACTCTACGGTTGATCCTTTACGGCCAACATTCCTCCCCTGTCCTTTTATTTTCTTACCCAACGACGAAGAGTACTTATGTCCAAAGTTCCAGAACCATAAACACCCACTGTTATTGGCCTTCCACTGTGCGGTTGATCCTTTACGGCCAACATTACTCCACTGTCCTTTGACTTTCTTACCCAACGACGAAGAGTGCTTATGTCCAAAGTTTGCGGAACCTTAAACTGCCACTATTATTGGCCTTCCACTCTGCGGTTGATCCTTTACGACCAACATTCCTCCCCTGTCCTTTTATTTTCTTACCCAACGACGAAGAGTGCTTATGTCGAAAGTTCCAGAATCATAAACTGCCACTTTTCTTGGCCTTCCACTCTGAGGTTGATCCTTTACGGCCAACATTCCTCCACTGTCGTTTTATTTTCTTACCCAACGACGAAGAGTTCTTATGTCGAAAGTTCCAGAACCATATACTGCCACTATATTTGGCCTTCCACTCTGAGGTTGATCCTTTACGGCCAACATTCCTCCCCTGTCCTTTTATTTTCTTACCCAACGACGAAGAGTACTTATGTCCAACGTTCCAGAACCATACAGTGCCACAAATATTGGCCTTCCACTCTAAGATTGATCCTTTACGGCCAACATTCCTCCCCTGTCCTTTGATATCCTTATCCAACGACGAAGAGTACTTATGTCCAACGTTCCAGAACCATAAACTGCCACTATTATTAGCCTCCCACTCTGCGGTTTATCCTTTACGCCCAACATTCCTCCTCTGTCCTTTTATTTTCTTACCCAACGACGAATAGTACTTATGTCCAAAGTTCCAGAACCATAAACTGCCACTAATATTGGCCTTCCACTCTAGGGTTGATCCTTTACGGCCAACATTCCTCCCCTGTCCTTTGATATTCTTATCCAACGACGAAGAGTATTTATGTCCAACGTTCCAGAACCATACATTGCCACTATTATTGGCCTTCCACTCTAAGGTTGATCCTTTACGGCCGACATTCCTCCCCTGTCCTTTTCTTGTCTTACCCAACGACGAAGAGTACTTATGTCCAAAGTTCCAAAACCATAAACTGCCACTATAATTGGCCTTCCACTCTGAGGTTGATCCTTTACGGCCAACATTCCTCCACTGTCCTTTGATTTTCTTACCCAACGACGAAGAGTGCTTATATCCAAATTCCAGAACCATAAACTGCTACTATAATTGGCTTCCACTCTGCGGTTGATCCTTTACTGCCAACATTCCTCCCCTGTCCTTTTATTTTCTTATCCAACGATGAAGAGTACTTTTGTCCAAAGTTCCAGAACCATAAACTGCCACTATATTTGGCCTTCCACTCTGAGGTTGATCCTTTACGGCCATCATTCCTCCCCTGTCCTTTTATTTTCTTACCCAACGACGAAGAGTACTTATGTCCAACGTTCCAGAACCATACATTGCCACAAATATTGGCCTTCCACTCTAAGGTTGATCCTTTACGGCCAACATTCCTCCCCTGTCCTTTTATTTTCTTACCCAACGACGAAGAGTGCTTATGTATAACGTTCCAGAACCATAAATTGCCACTATTATTGGCCTTCCACTCTGCGGTTGATCCTTTACGGCCAACATTCCTCCCCTGTCCTTTTATTTTCTTACCCAACGACGAAGAGTGCTTTTGTCCAAAGTTCCAGAACCATAAACTGCCACTATTATTAGCCTCCCACTCTGCGGTTGATCCTTTACTGCCAACATTCCTCCACTGTCCTTTGATTTTCTTACCCAACGACGAAGAGTGCTTATATCCAAATTTCAGAACCATAAACTGCTACTATAATTGGCTTCCACTCTGCGGTTGATCCTTTACTGCCAACATTCCTCCCCTGTCCTTTTATTTTCTTATCCAACGATGAAGAGTACTTATGTCCAAAGTTCCAGAACCATAAATTGCCACTATTATTGGCCTTCTACTCTGAGGTTGATCCTTTACGGCCAACATTTCTCCCCCGTCCTTTTATTTTCTTACCCAACGACGAAGAGTACTTATGTCCAAAGTTCCAGAACCATAAACTGCCACTGTTATTGGCCTTCCACTCTGCGGTTGATCCTTTACGGCCAACATTACTCCACTGTCCTTTGATTTTCTTAACCAACGACGAAGAGTGCTTATGTCCAAAGTTCCAGAACCATAAACTGCCACTATTATTGGCCTTCCACACTGTGGTTGATCCTTCACGGCCAACATTTCTCCCCTGTCCTTTTATTTTCTTACCCAACGACGAAGAGTGCTTATGTCAAAAGTTCCAGAATCATAAACTGCCACTATTATTCGCCTTCCACTCTAAGGTTGATCCTTTACGGCCAACATTCCTCCCCTGTCGTTTTATTTTCTTACCCAACGACGAAGAGTTCTTATGTCGAAAGTTCCAGAACCATGAACTGTCACTATTATTGGCCTTCCACTCTGAGGTTGATCCTTTACGGCCAACATTCCTCCCCTGTCCTTTTATTTTGTTATCCAACGACGAAGAGTACTTATGTCCAACGTTCCAGAACCATACATTGCCACTATTATTGGCCTCCCACTCGGCGGTTGATCCTTTACGGCCAACATTCTTTCCCTGTCCTTTTATTTTCTTACCCAACGACGAAGAGTACTTATGTCCAAAGTTCCAGAACCATAAACACCCACTGTTCTTGGCCTTCCACTCTGCGGTTGATCCTTTACGGCCAACATTCCTCCCCTGTCCTTTTATTTTCTTACCCAACGACGAAGAGTGCTTATGTCGAAAGTTCGAGAAACATAAACTGCCACTATTATTAGCCTTCCACTCTGCGGTTGATGCTTTAATGCCAACATTCCTCCGTTGTCCTTTGATTTTCTTACCCAACAACGAAGAGTGCTTATGTCCAAAGTTCCAGAACCATAAACTGAAACTAATCTAACGTGAATTTATTTGGGGGTTGAAGCGTTCTTTACTATTTACTACGGAACAATACGCAAAGTTTGTTCTTCTTATTCACTCACTTTAATAAAACAGATTCACTCAAATTACAGTTCGCCTTTTGTTCAGCCGCACTTCACTGATGAAGACTTTTAAATCAAAGCTATAGAAATAATAATAGGCATTTAATAGAATTAACGTGAATTAGTAAACAGAATCGTGTTTTGAAAAGACTAACACGAAATATATATATATATATATATATATCATCATCATCATCATTGTCAACCATTATCAATCCACTGCTGGACGAAGGTCTCCCAAGTTTCCTCCACAACGGTCTGTCTTGTGCCAGTCTCCTCCATGTCACTCCCGCATATTTACGAATTTCATCCACCCATCTCCCATGTGGTCTTTTTCTGGGTCTTTTCCTGTCCCTTGGAATCCAATCTAAAATTTCGGCTGTCCATCTATGGTCTGTCCTTCTGGCAGTATGTCCAGCCCATTGCCATTTCAGGGATTTAACTCTGATCATGATGTCTTCCACTCTCGTCATTTTTCGGATCCACGAGTTCCTCTTCTTATCTCTCCTGGTTATACCAAGCATGCACCTCTCCATGCATCTTTGAGTTGTCTGCAGCCTTTGTATGTCTCTTTTAGTTAAGGTCCACGTCTCTGCACCATACGTAAGCACTGGAAGGATGCATTGATCAAACACTTTTCTTTTAAGACATAATGGCATATTGCTCTTGAAAATTATGCTGTTTCTTCCAAAAGCTCTCCAGGCAAGTTTTTTACGCCGATTAATTTCTTCATCAATGTGACCCTCACTTGATATCTGCTGTCCAAGATAAACATACGTATCTGTTATCTCCAGTTTTTCTCCATCAATCGATAAATCTTCATTTCTTGTAAAAGCATTGAACATCACTTTTGTCTTCTGAAAGTTCATTTTTAATCCCACTTCTTTACTCTTGTCAGCAAGTTCCTGGATCATACTCTGCAGCTCTGATGGGGTAGTTGCAAAAATGACTACGTCATCAGCAAAACGAAGGTGGGTTAGATAATCTCCATTAATCTTTATCCCTTTGTTTTCCCAGTTCAGTGATTGAAAGACATTTTCCAATGTGGCATTAAAGAGCTTCGGAGATATGGTGTCACCTTGTCTCACTCCTTTCCAATTTTTATGTGTGTTGTATTTTCAAACAGCCGAATCTTTGCACTTGCATTTTCATAGATGTTATTAATAATATTAATGTATGCATCTTCAATACCAAGGATTTCAGAGCCGTGGTAACTGCCGATGGTTTCACCGAATCAAAGGCTTTTTCATAATCGATAAAAGCCATGCACAATGGAAGTTCATATTCCTCGCTCTTTCAATTAGTTCTCTCAGTACATGGATATGATCTATTGTGCTGTAGCCACTCCTGAATCCAGCTTGTTCTCTCGGTTGAGCCATGTCCAGTGTTACCTTCAAGCGGTGTGAAAGAACTTTAGTGAAGATTTTATAAACCACTGATAGGAGGCTGATAGGTCTGTAGTTCCTGAGATCCTCAATGTCACCTTTTTTATGTAGCAGGATCATTGTAGCATTGTTCCAATCCTCAGGAATCTTCCCTTCATTAAGGCATCGAGTGAAAATTTGGGCGAGTACTGTTTCAATTTCTCCACTTGCTTCTTGTATGATGTCTATAGTAATTCCATCTTCTCCTGGAGCTTTCCCCGCTTCATGTTCTTGATTGCATGAGCAACTTCTGCTGGGAGGACTGGAAGAACTCTGGTACCTTTCATGATGTCTGGAGTACATGTATCATCCCTTTCATATAATTTGGAGTAGAAATCTTTCACTCTTGTCAAAATTTCGCCTCTATTTCTTGTTATAGAACCATCTTCTTTTCTCAGAGCCATAATCTGTTTTCTTCCCTTACTGAGATGTCCCTTTGCTATCTTTAGGCTTTGGTTGTTTTCAATTGCTTTCCTCACTAGCTCACAGTTGAATTTCCTTACGTCTTCAGTGATACTTTTTCGTGCTGTCTTGCATAGCTCTATATATTCCACTTTGGAAGTCACATCTTCTTTAGTTGTCCTCATCTCTCTTCTTTTTTGCATCAACATTTTGGTTTTTCCTGATAATTTGTTTACATGCAACTTGTTCTTAGACCTAGCTAATTTTGTTGCTGTTTCCATAAGAGCTTTGGTTACTTTTCTGTTAACTTCCGAAATATCCACTTCTTCCGATGTTAGGCCTTCTAAAGCACAGAATCTGTTCTTCAGTTCCAACTTGAAAGTATTATGGTGTTTTTTAAGGTTGGTTATGTCAATACATTTTGTTTGTCTTATGAGCTTGCCACGTTCCAGTTTAGTGTTGAGGTGCATCTTACATCTCACCAATCTATGGTCACTACCTGTGTTGAACTTGTTTAGCACACTGCAGTCTTCGATGACGAAGTTTTTGTTACACATAATAAAATCAATTTCACTTGTCGTCCCAATTGGATGTCTCCATGTCCATTTCCTGTGTGGCTTTTTCTTGAAAAAGGAATTCAAGATGAAAAATCCTTCTGCCTCTGCAAACTCAACGAGAGTATTTCCACGCTGGTTTCTGTTGCCGTGACCGAATTTACCTACTGAAGTTTCATTCTGTTGCCGGTGCCCTATTTTTGCATTGAAATCTCCCATAATTATCTTCAAGTGCTGCTTACCTTTATTATTTAGATGACGAATTTCCTCATAAAATTCTTCAATTTCTTCTTCAGGATGACTTGTGGTGGGTGCATAAGTTTGAATAATCTGAGCCTGGTATCTTCTCGATAGTTGGATAACGAGTCGTGCAGCTCTGTCAGAGGAACTTTCAACTTCTACCACTTTATCCTTCAGTTTCTTGTTTATTATAAATCCAACACCACTAGTTCTGCCAGTATCTGTCCCACGATAATAGAAGAGATGTCCACTTTTCAGTTCAATGAGATCTTCTCCTTTTCTCCTTACCTCACTTAGCCCGACGATGTCCCACTTGATCCTTTGTAGTTCCTCTTCCAATTCAAGAAGCCTTGAATCAGAAGATAGGGAGCGTCCGTTGTAGGTAGCCAAGGTCAGCATCAAATGGCAGCCTAGTCCGGTCCTCCGGGGATTCTTAGCACCCTCTGCCTTCATGTCGCACTGGCCGCTGCCTTGGCCAGGTACATTCCAGCTGCCGGAGACTGAGGGCCAAGATTTAAGTTGTAGAGTCATTTTGGAGGTGTTTGGCCATAACTCACCACGCTGGCCAAGCGGGTTGGTGAGTGTGGGATAGCATTTCCTCTGATCCCGATGGTATAGTTATACCGCTATTTGCGGTCGTCAGAGCCCCTTTAGTGGGAGCAGGATGCACCACGAGAAGGCGGGGTTGACATTTGTCAAGGAGAGGCTGTGATGTTACGCATCACCTGACCTTATATATATATATATATATATATATATATATAGGGATGTAAGGTCAGGTGATGCGTAACATCACAGCCTCTCCTTGACAAATGTCAACCCCGCCTTCTCGTGGTGCATCCTGTTCCCACTAAAGGAGCTCTGACGACCGCCAACAGCGGTATAACTATACCATCGGGATTAGGGAAAATGCTATCCCACACTCACCAACCCGCTTGGCCAGCGTGGTGAGTTATGGCCAAACCCTCCAAAATGGCTCCACAACTTAAATCTTGGCCCTCAGTCTCCGGCAGCTGGAATGTACCTGGCCAAGGCAGCGGCCAGTGCGACATGAAGGCAGAGGGTGCTAAGAATCCCCGGAGGACCGGACTAGGCTGCCATCTGCTGCTGACCTTGGCTACGTATAATGGACGCTCCCTATCTTCTGATTCAAGGCTTCTTGAATTGGAAGAGGAACTACAAAGGATCAAGTGGGACATCGTCGGGCTAAGTGAGGTAAGGAGAAAAGGAGAAGATCTTATTGAACTGAAAAGTGGACATCTCTTCTACTGTCGTGGGACTGATACTGGCAGAACTAGTGGTGTTGGATTTATAATAAACAAGAAACTGAAGGATAAAGTTGTAGAAGTTGAAAGTTCCTCTGACAGAGCTGCACGACTCGTTATCCAACTCTCGAGAAGATACCAGGCTCAGATTATTCAAACTTATGCACCCACCACAAGTCATCCTGAAGAAGAAATTGAAGAATTTTATGAGGAAATTCGTCATTTAAATAATAAAGGTAAGCAGCACTTGAAGATAATTATGGGAGATTTTAATGCAAAAATAGGGCAACGGCAACATAATGAAACTTCAGTAGGTCAATTTGGCCACGGCAACAGAAACCAGCGTGGAAATACTCTCGTAGAGTTTGCAGAGGCAGAAGGGTTTTTCATCTTGAACTCCGTTTTCAAGAAAAAGCCACACAGGAAATGGACATGGAGACATCCAAATGGGACGACAAGTGAAATTGATTTTATTATGTGTAACAAAAAATTCGTCATAGAAGACTGCAGTGTGTTAAACAAGTTCAACACAGGTAGTGACCATAGATTGGTGAGATGTAAGATGCACCTCAATACTAAACTCGAACGTGGCAAGCTCATAAAACAAACGGAATGTATTGACATAACCAACCTTAAAAAACACCATAATACCTTCACGTTGGAACTGAAGAACAGATTCTCTGCTTTAGTAGGCCTTACATCGGAAGAAGTGGATATTTCTGAAGTTAACAGAAAGGAAACCAAAGCTCTTATGGAAACAGCAACAAAATTAGCTGGGTCTAAGAACAAGTTGCATGTGAACAAATTATCAGGAAAAACCAAAATGTTGATGCAAAAAAGAAGAGAGATGAGGACAACTAAAGATGTGACTTCCAAAGTGGAATATATAGAGCTATGCAAGACAGTACGAAAAAGTATCACTGAAGACGTACGGAAATTCAACTGTGAACTAGTAAGGAAAGCAATTGAAAACAGCCAAAGCCTAAAGATAGCAAAGGGACATCTCAGTAAGGGAAGAAAACAGATTATGGCACTGAGAAAAGAAGATGGTTCTGTAACAAGAAATAGAGGCGAAATTTTGACAAGAGTGAAAGATTTCTACTCCAAATTATATGAAAGGGATGATACATGTACTCCAGGCATCATGAAAGGTACCAGGGTTCTTCCAGTCCTCCCAGCAGAAGTTGCACATGCAATCAAGAACATGAAGCGGGGAAAAGCTCCAGGAGAAGATGGAATTACTGTAGACATCATACAAGAAGCAAGTGGAGAAATTGAAACAATACTCGCCAAAATTTTCACTCGATGCCTTAATGAAGGGAAGATTCCTGAGGATTGGAAAAACGCTACAATGATCCTGCTACATAAAAAAGGTGACATTGAGGATCTCAGGAACTACAGACCTATCAGCCTCCTATCAGTGGTTTATAAAATCTTCACTAAAGTTCTTTCACACCGCTTGAAGGTAACACTGGACATGGCTCAACCGAGAGAACAAGCTGGATTCAGGAGTGGCTACAGCACAATAGATCATATCCACGTACTCAGAGAACTAATTGAAAGAGCGAGGGAATATGAACTTCCATTGTGCATGGCTTTATCGATTATGAAAAAGGCTTTGATTCGGTGAAACCATCAGCAGTTACAATGGCTCTGAAATCCTGCGGTATTGAAGATGCATGCATTAATATTATTAATAACATCTATGAAAATGCAAGTGCAAAAATTCGGCTGTTTGAAAATACAACACACATAAAAATTGGAAAGGGAGTGAGACAAGGTGACACCATATCTCCGAAGCTCTTTAATGCCACATTGGAAAATGTCTTTCAGTCACTGAACTGGGAAAACAAAGGGATAAAGATTAATGGAGATTATCTAACCCACCTTCGTTTTGCTGATGACGTAGTCATTTTTGCAACTACTCCATCAGAGCTGCAGAGTATGATCCAGGAACTTACTGACAAGAGTAAAGAAGTAGAATTAAAAATGAACTTTCAGAATACAAAAGTGATGTTTGATGCTTTTACAAGAAATGAAGATTTATCGATTGATGGAGAAAAGCTGGAGATAACAGACACGTACGTTTATCTTGGACACCAGATATCAAGTGAGGGTCACATTGATGAAGAAATTAATCGGCGTACAAAACTTGCCTGGAGAGCTTTTGGAAGAAACAGCATAATTTTCAAGAGCAATATGCCATTATGTCTTAAAAGAAAAGTGTTTGATTAATGCATCCTTCCAGTGCTTACGTGTGGTGCAGAGACGTGGACCTTAACTAAAAGAGGCATACAAAGGCTGCAGACAACTCAAAGATTCATGGAGAGGTGCATGCTTGGTGTAACCAGGAGAGATAAGAAGAGGAACTTGTGGATCCGAAAAATGACAAGAGTGGAAGACATCATGATCAGAGTTAAATCCCTGAAATGGCAATGGGCTGGACTTACTGCCAGAAGGACAAGACCATCGATGGACAGCCGAAATTTTAGATTGGATTCCAAGGGACGGAAAAGACCCAGAAGAAGACCACATGGGAGGTGGGTGGATGAAATTCGAAAGTATGCAGGAGTGGCATGGAGGAGACTTGCACAAGACAGACCGTTGTGGAGGAAACTTGGGGAGACCGTCGTCCAGCAGTGGATTGATAATGGTTGACAATGATGATGATGATGATCATCATCATTGTCGTCCAGCAGTGGATTGTTCGTCCAGCAGTGGATTGATAATTGTTGACAATGATGATGATGATCATCATCATCATTGTCAACCATTATCAATCCCCACTGCTGGACGAAGGTCTTCCCAAGTTTCCTCCACAACGGTCTGTCTTGTGCCAGTCTCCTCCATGCCACTCCTGCATATTTTCGAATTTCATCCACCCACCTCCCATGTGGTCTTCTTCTGATGGACAGCCGAAATTTTAGATTGGATTCCTGTCCCTTGGAATCCAATCTAAAATGTCGGCTGTCCATCGATGGTCTTGTCCTTCTGGCAGTAAGTCCAGCCCATTGCCATTTCAGGGGTTTAACTCTGATCATGATGTCTTTCACTCTTGTCATTTTTCGGATCCACGAGTTCCTCTTCTTATCTCTCCTGGTAACACCAAGCATGCACCTCTCCATGAATCTTTGAGTTGTCTGCAGCCTTTGTATGTCTCTTTTAGTTAAGGTCCACGTCTCTGCACCATACGTAAGCACTGGAAGGATGCATTGATCAAACACTTTTCTTTTAAAGCATAATGGCATATTGCTCTTGAAAATTATGCTGTTTCTTCCAAAAGCTCTCCAGGCAAGTTTTGTACGCCGATTAATTTCTACATCAATGTGACCCTCACTTGATATCTGCTGTCCAAGATAAACGTACGTGCTAGTTATCTCCAGCTTTTTTCCATCAATCGATAAATCTTAATTTCTTGTAAAAGCGTTGAACATCACTTTTGTCTTCTGAAAGTTCATTTTTAATCCCACTTCTTTACTCTTGTCAGCAAGTTCCTGGATCATACTCTGCAGCTCTGATGGGGTAGTTGCAAAAATGACTACGTCATCAGCAAAACGAAGGTGGGTTAGAAAATCTGCATTAATCTTAATCCCTTGTTTTCCCTGCTCAGCGACTGAAAGACACCCTCCAATGTGGCATTAAAGAGTTGGATATGTCACGTATGGATCGGCCATTTCTGTGATACCCGACGATTACACCTTTCTAGAAATCAGAGAGCTCCGAACTGCGTGGCATCTTGCATGCGACTGGTTGCGTTGTTGTTTCCCACTCTATATTTAACGGCGGCGGCCGTGACGTGTATCAGGACCGCAGATATCGTCGATTGCAGGGGTGTCCAATTACTTGTTGGTAGATAGTACATATACACGGCCTCCGCCGTTAAATATAGAGTGGGAAACAGCAACGCAACCAATCGCATGCAAGATGCCACGCAGTTGGAAGCTCTCTGATTTCTAGAAAGGTGTAATCGTCGGGTATCACAGAAATGGCCGATCGATACGTGACATATCCAGTGAGTTGAAGTACCCAAAGTCGACAGTGGCCTACGTGATTGGCAAGTGGAAGATGAGAGGTGACTGTCGGAATGTGCCCCGACCCGGCAGACCCACAAAACTGGGAGTTGGAGACCGACGGGTGCTGGCCAGAGAAATTCGGAAGAACCGCACCAAATCGATGGGTCACATCCGCGAGGAGTTTCAACAGGCACCCGGGAGTGTTCTTTCGATGAATACCATCCGTAAGGAAGCCCATCTGCTCGGTTATCATGGACGTGCTGCCGCAATCAAACAAGCCTTTGATCACCAAGTCCAATAGCGCTGCTCGGCTAACGTGGTGCAAAGAACGTCGACAGTGGACCGTTGAACAGTGGAAACAGGTTCTCTGGAGCGACGAATCAAGGTTCACCCTCTACTGTTCGGATGGCAAGGT
This sequence comes from Macrothele yani, assembly GCA_039090855.1. Lineage (NCBI taxonomy): Eukaryota > Metazoa > Arthropoda > Arachnida > Araneae > Macrothelidae > Macrothele > Macrothele yani. Next base: position 158,234,511 of record CM077011.1, read on the forward strand.
CTGGGTTTGGTGTCTGCCTGGAGAACGCCTCCCGCCGGAATGTATTGTGTCAACTGTGAAGCTCATCGGCGGTGGAATTATGCTATGGGGGTGTTTCTCCTGGTATGGCACAGGACCCTTGGTCGCAATTCCTGGTAGACTCAACTCCGAGACCTACTGCACCATTTTGGATGACCATGCTTTTCCTACGTTGTGTCAGTTTTACGGGGTGGACCCATGTTACTTTCAGGATGACAATGCCACCTGTCATGTTTCGAGGTCCACCATGGCTTGGTATGGTGACAATGGGGTTAATCGAATGGACTGGCCTGCGCAGATCCCGGACCTTAACCCTATCGAGCACCTCTGGGACGAGTTGGAGCGTCGACTAAAGGGGTGCCCCCACCGTCCGAAATCGGTGAAAGAACTGACCTGTCTTCTCCAAGCCGAGTGGAAGAAAATACCGCTAGCCGTCGTACAACGCCTGGTTGAGAGTTTGCCCCAGAGGGTCGCAGCTGTTATCGCCGCTCGTGGAGGCTCCACCAACTATTGAAGGTGAATAAACTTCGTTTTCCTTTGCTATCACAGGTGTCCAATTACTTGTTGGCAGATAGTGTGTATATATATATATATATACCACAAATCGACAGACACTGTAGCATACAGATTGGCTTGGCACAGCTTCAACGACTACTACAAACGCACCACACCACACTATCCACTGCTTGCTCCAACATTATATGGCTCGTTCTTTTATCATGTTCACACCTACACACACACACACACACGTCACGCACCCTGACCTCAAGACTGCTGCCCACATAACATTCAGTGAGGGAGAAAATATGACATTAAAGTTGAAGCGGTAAAAGAGGATGTACTCGAAATTTACACAGAAAAAGACAACTAAACTGAAAGTTAAATTGGAGTAAACATCATAAGGTACATTTTGATGAGTTAAAAACTATAATTGGACAATTCCTTATAACTGATCGTTGTTTGACACCCGTCGGTACAGCTGAAAACGAATCATCCGTTTCAAACAGAATGAAATTCATCTCGATTGGACGATTCCTTGTGGGTGCTTCTTTTTTTTTCTTTTGGCAAAGAGTGTATACGTATGGAACTGCTATATTGCCGTAAATACCAATTATAACAATTCTATGCGTGAGTTGCACGCCCTGGGGGCGCAGTGGTCTACGGGCCGACTTGTGACTATTCGTTAGAGATGGTTCCGGGTTCGAATCCCGGTGAGGCATGGAGGCTGTGTTTGTCTTACAGAACTGGTTCTCCCCCTTCTCTGAAACCAGTGGCCTTGAATTAGGGACGGGCGACTGCTTATTGCCCATTGAGATGCTCACGGTGATTGGTGAACCTCCAACAACAACGACAACCAATTATAACAATTCCATGAGTGAGTTGCACGCCCTGGTGGCGCAGTGGTCGATGAGCTAGCATCTGGCCATTCGTTACAGATGGGTCCAGGTTCGCATCCCGGTAAGGCATGGATGTTGTGTTTGTCTAGGCATTGGCTCTCCCCCTTCTCTGGAGCCGGTGGCCCTAAATTAGAGACGAGCGATTGCTTTGCAGCTCATTGATTAGCTCACGATGGTCGTTGAACTTCCAAATAAATCGGTGAGGTAAATAATCTCCATTAAAATTTCCTCCCTTTGCCTTCACAGTTCAATGACTGAAAAACATTCTAAAATATACATTGAGATATATTGCCGAAAAGTTACATGACAAATTTTTACATGAATTCACACCTGGACGCTAAAACTCAAACTCATGTAGAGAGAAATAGATTTCAGTGAAAGTATGAAAGAGGTCCAGAGTTTTTGGGCACACAAGGACTAATCTAAGCCACATTTTACGAGAAATTTCTTAAGAATTTCAATTCCTTTGCTGGCATTTCCGGTTTAACGTAAAATTTTTATAATTCCGAAAAAACGTCTTCTCTTTTACAGTGCCGTATAACGTTCTAAACGGAAACAGGGTTTTTCTTTAAACGCGCGGAAGAAAGGAGGAACGGGTTTATGCTCCGAACGAGTAATAGAAATCCTCCGTCGGCGCGCCCGAGGACCTAATGATGCGTTTACCGTTTCCCTGAAGATGCGCGGGTTTCCATGCAACTTGCACAAACACGGAATTTGCATCTGCCTCATCTTATCCCGCAGAAAGGGAGGCAACGAATGAAACAGGAAACGAGCGTCTCGTTTCTCGACGTTCCGGATTCTCGCTCAGAGCTCCAGCCGGATAACGTAATTTCAAATGAACACCTAGGTAAGTATTCTTAGGCCCAGTTTTATTAGTTCTTTCTCCCCGAAGTACGACAAAGCGAAGTGGAATCTTTTCTTACTGCCATTGCTGAAGAAGCAGATGGATGTCGTGTAACTGCTGTGTGTGAGAGTAACACATCGCTGCAAAGTGGAAGGAAAGACGTTTTTGTTTCCAATTATTTCCGTTCAGCTTTGTTCTGTAAAGTTGTTTCATTACTGTCTTCTTCCACTGTCTTTCTTATTTAATTTCTTCTCTTCATTGAGGTGTTACACTAAACGAGCCTAAATTCACTGATGCCCGCAAACAAACGTAAAAAACCTTTTCATTCCCTATTTTTTAGATCGTTAATTCTCTCAGGTATTACTAGCTGCAGTTCAGATCCTTACATTTCCAACTCCGTCTCTTGAAAAGTCTGTCGCTAGAATTTTTTGACGTAGGACTACGTCTAACTCCGCGGATAGTATGGGGCGACTTACGGCCGACCGCGTGTGACAAAAATAGGTCCCAATTGAAATCATTATAGCGTTAAAAATACGTGCTGCACGCTAATCGTGTTAGCATATTCGTAAACAGCACGGAATCTAATTCGTGTACTGCGCAATACATCGTGCGCGCGACGCTCCCTCGCTCCCTGTGGGCGGGGGAAATGGTGAAACATTTCTGGGTGTGCCGCCGCGTTTGACTCAGTCTATCTCGGCAACTGTGAGCGCAACACGACTGTGCGTGATATCGTTTTAAAGCTTTCGACGAGATCTATTCAAATATACGAAGAACATTTCGCAGTGGTTTGAACTGAACATTTAAAAAATTGTTTTCTTGTGAACCGGTGAACACTTTTGACAATATTGCGGTTTATCTGTAAAACCGTGAGTGCAAAACGACTGTGCGTGGTATCGTTTTAAAGATCTTGACAAGATCTATTCAAATATATAAAGAACATATCGCAGTGGTTTAAGGTGGACGTCAGGTAATTTTGCTTCCTATACTTCCAACGGAAAAACTTCTGTACACATTTTCTTCACAATTAATGCGTTCCTAAGGATGAAAATTTGAACATCGATTAAAATAGCTTCATTTTATAACTTGGAATACTTCATATTTTCTAAAACATAACCATAATTATGCAATCCAACATTTGTTTGTCTACTAACGTCATCAAAGTACAGGTCGCGCCATCTTTTTTTCTGGTTTCAACACCACCAAATGAAAAGTTATTGATTTTTAATATAATTATGGTTATGTTTTAGAAAATATTAAGTCTCCCAAGTTATAATATGAAGTTATTTTAATCGATGTTCAAATTTTCATCTTTGGGAACACACTAATTGTGAAGGAAATGTGTACAAAAGTTTTTCGATTGGAAGTATAGGAAGCAAAATTACTTGACCTCCACCTTAAACTAAAATTTTTAAAAATTGTTTTCGTGTGAACGGGTTAACATTTTCGACAATGCCGCGGGATTCGCAGAAAGAATGCAAGAAAGCAAAAGTGGCGAAAATCAAAACGAGAGGCAAGAGCAAGTGATGAGGAATGTAAGAAGCCTAAGAAGATCACGTTGGGTAATTCGTGTATCGATGTGCTTTGTGTTCGCAATGTATCCAACATTATTTGTAAAAAATATGTAAGCTACTTTCCATATCATAGACCTGTGTTGGCTATTACAAATTAAATAAAAGCTTTGAAACCATACTCGACTAGCTCATTTCAAGTCTCCGATCTGCAAGTCGTAGTCCTACGTTCCAAACTGAAGGATCAACCAGAACTGAGCCTACCTATATTTTTTTTAGCTTTTTTGTTTGGGGTTTAAGGACCACTGTGAGCAACTCGATGGGCTATAAGTAGTCGTCCGTCCCTAATTTAGGGCAACTGGTTCCAGAGAAGGGAGAAAGCCAGTGCCGTAAGACGAACACAACATCCATGCCTCACCGGGATTGGAACTCGGACCCATCTCGGAGGAATGTTCAGAAGCCCAGCCCTTAGAACACTGCGCCACCGGGGTGGCATATATACGCTTTCAAGGCCACTCCCCTAAAAAAACGTATAACCGAGGTTTCACTGTACGTGCGTAGCACACCGGGGCGACAAAGGCTAACTAGCACGCCAACTAGAATGCCACCTAGAATGCGCTGCTGCCTCTCTCTTTTCCCTGGAACTATAACTGAGTTGGGTCTACAATCTCAGGAGTAAGGAAGAGCAGGATGCAATAAAATAAGTATAAAACCCATATATCGCACCGGGGATTGAAACCACTTCATTACCGGAAGACCTTTATTTTATTGTTATCACGTCTTTAGTAAAAAACGACCGTGCTTATGCTACTCCTTTGTCCGTCCGTCTGTCTGCGGACACCATATCTCTGCAACTGTAAGTTCGATTCGAAAATTCTTTTTGCATTGGGAAACTGGAAATGTGAGAGTAATGATCCTTGCATTCCGGTTTTTCCGATGCACAACCTCCCCGATAGAGGGCGTAAATGCAGATGATATTGAATTCAAAGTACATTTTATTCCATATTTCTGCTTCCAAATATCCGATTGAAAAAAATTATTTTCCCTTTCGATGCCATTTATATCGAAGACTATTTTAAACCAAAATTTCTATTAGGAGCAAATGTATAAATATTTCATAAGAAAGTTGTAAAGATTTAAAAATTTCGTGATGTCCATTGTCCTTGGGAAATTGATGGGAATTTTTATATTTACTTTGAATATTTGTTTGAGTCACTTCAAAATTCTTGATATTTCTTTTCAATATCTTCGATTTTCTTGTTCAAAATTAGAAACTGAAACATCAAATCCGCATCATTTACAGTTAAAACAATAATTATTAGCTAATTTAAGACTACCTGATGTAATGAACTCAACTATGTATTTCCACTTAAATAGTATAACTATACTAGTGATCCGAATTTTTTGGCGTAGAATAGAAATCAGAGTTTCCAAGCTTCGCACACCAACCAGATGGCTTTTTCAAGGAAGGTAGACAGCAAGCTGCTGTCTACAGTTTTATAGTTTGCTGTCTACCTTCCTTGAAAAAGTCATTTGGTTCATGTGAGAAAGCTTGGAAACTTTGATTTCTATTCTACGCCAAAAATTTCGAATCACTAGTATAGTTATACTATTTAAGTACAGTTGGTATATTGTTCCTTGTTATTAATTATGTACTTCCACGTCCGGTTAATGAAAGCGATTGTAATATTATTTGACATTTATTTGAAATCCTACTAATTTTGTTACTGGAATATTAATATGAAAATAAGACTGAGATAATTCCATCTTTTCAGGAAGGTTAGCTCATCTCGAATCGCTTTCACGTTAATATTAAATCAGTTAGAAATTACATCTTCATTTACCGTTTTATAAATTTTAATTACCAAAAGAAAATAGTGGCTGCGTAGAATGATGAGAAAATTGATTCGTTATATATTTAACAATGAGATGTAATTTTATTTATTCATATAGTGATAGAACAATGTAATTGCGATGTTTTCAACAAATGAAATCATTAAGAAGTCATGTTTATTCATCTGTTCGCTTAGAGATGTCGGAAGAGAAAGTCTGAACCAATGCACTCCTACGAAATTACGCAGGAGTTTATTATTGTTAAAACAGTTAGAATATTTGAAGACGAGGTGAGTAGAAAAATGTCAGAAAAGGATTTTGTAGGAATACCTATCAATGAAAGTTCGTCTACACCAAGGTTTTTCTTTTTCAAAATTTCCGAGTGATGAACAGAAAGAGGTAATGCACTTTACCTAGCGAATTGTTTGCCAAAGAAATTTTTTTGTCAAAAAAATCAAGCACCAGTATTGCAACATACACACACACACTAGTCACTGAATTAGAAACCTTTATGCAGATATACGTAAACGTCACTGACGCAGCGTATATGTGTATGCAAAAAACTCGCGGACACGTGTTTCATCACGTGATCTAGGCAATTATTTAAAACTACTATTCGTTAGTAATCATCAGTACAATGGGAAAAACAAAGCATCTTTCGGATTCGATAAAGGGCTGACTGTGGGTGCCGCTCTCGCTGGAGCGGCGATTTTGAAAACTTCAGAGATGAGTGGTTTCTCAAAAAATGAAATATCCCGGATCTTTAATCAGTGGAAAAAATAACTCACATTCCTTGTCTAAACGGCATAACTGTGGCACGACGACAGTCTGTCAGGAACGATATCCCCGTCGTCTGAGAAGGCTTGTATGGAGAAACAAGACTACCTATGTGTAGCAATTGACCGAAGCATTCAATGAAAGCTTTCCCGGCCAATATTTTAGGGAACTAGGCGCAGGGAATTGAAGAGCATCGCCACTGCAGTTCCATGTCTATACTGAAACCACTGATTTCTGAAAAGATCCGGAAAGTTTGCCTACAGTGGTCGTCAGGAGCACAGTGACTGTGCACTGGAAGACTGAACAAAAGTCACGTGGTTCAACGAGTTACGGTACACTTTGTTCTGTACCGACGGTAGGCAGAGAGTTTGGCAGGTGCCCCACGAAGCAATGGACCCAGCTTGCCTTGTAAACACAACTCAAGGGTCTGGAGGTGATGTCATGGCGTGGGGTAAATTCTGTTGGTACGGAAAGGGTTCTTTTATATTTATAGAAGGTCGAGTGTCTTTCAAAGATTATCGGAATATTGTTGTCAATCAAATCGATCCCTCAATATTGATTTTTTTCCCAATAGGTGTCGACTGTTCCTTGGATGAAAATGAATCACGCAAAATGTCTTCTGCGGTGAATCAACGAGCATAGCTGTTACTTCCACTACCTTCCCTGGCCACCATAAAGCCCAGATCTGAACCCCTTTGATAATATATAGGACATGTTAATAAAACGGATCCTGTAGCGAAGCCCTCTTCCAACGAATATGAGCCAGTTAACGGACTGTCTAGTGAACCCCTGGTATGCTGTAGACGCATGTGCACTCCAAAACCTTGTGGAATCTATGCCAAACTGCATAGGTGCTGTAATTTGGGAAAAAGCAGGTCGAACCCGGTATTGAATAAAAGTTTAATTCAGTGGACGGTATGTGTATGTACTCTCATGACCTTGACCCTGTAAGACGCTCAGATCCCGTTTGTGGTTAAATATGTAAATGTTTTAATTTTTACATTGGATCTGTAGGTGCCTTTGCGCCATTTTCTGCAGCGTTTATGAGACGGGAAATGCTCCAGCAGAACTGTCTCCAGGCAGTAAAGGAGTGGAAATCCTTGTGAATAGCGGTGAAGCGTGCTAGTACCTAGTGCTACCACTGGAAACCCTTTTAAATATAATAAATAAAAAATAATTTATTTAACATGAAACAGTAATGAGATGTAAATTACCTATGAAGTAGTTCATTCCATATTGTCCATCGGAAGATAGCCTGCGCCGGTCTGCCTTGTGAATAAGCAGATATGAAGTGTTATTAACAATACGTGTTTCCACTTGTGAAAGTGGTTAAGAAACACTGCCAGTTACGTCGACTAGGCTTGCGCGCGAAATCGGAGAGAAGCCTGAGCTCTCAGAGTGTGTCTAACCCACAGAGCATATGTTCCGTGTCACCATTACATGGCACGGTGACTTTTAGATTGTAAATCACTTCTTTCCCTTTGATTTCAGTGCTTTCCTCGCATTTGTTTTACGAACTATCTTACATGTGGACGAAATTTGTATCATTGCTTAGAAAGTTATTTTTGTTTATTTCTACCTCGAAGCTATGTTTGGAGCAAACAAAACGAATGGTAGTGCTTCACCTATACGGATTGAACAGAATAATGTGAACATCACGCTCTTAGACGTGACTCAATGCAGCTGCCAATGAGCAAAGGTATCCACCACTTTTTGGTTGTAACAGCTTTTTTTAGAACCTCAAGTTCCTGTTTAAGTGCATTTAAAGTGTCTTATTGCAAAATTTCTTTCAGGTGACGACGAAATGAGCGAACTAACGGACTTTGAAAGAGGGCTAATTGTTGGTAACCGGCTGGTTGGTGCTTCCGTTACAACAGTTGCCAGGCCAGTGGGAGGTATCGAAAGCTACGGTGTCTAGCGTCATCACATTATACCTGTTTGTGACAAAACCTTGTCTATAAAACACATGAGCCGCCGGAAAACAACCCTGATTGATAGAGAAAGGAGAGCAAGAGGATTGTTACCTTTAATAAAAGGACCACGGCGCCGAAAATTAGTGCGGAGCTCAATCCGCATCTCCAGACCCCAGTATGAACAAAAATAATGCGCAGGGAACTGCATAAACAAGATATTCATGGCAGAGCTGTTATTGCAAAACCACTGGTGACCCGGGTGAATGCACAACGGTGATGGAAGTAGTGCCAGGAGCATATAACGTGGGCAGCCTATGCATGGAAGCGTGTAATGTGGTCGGATGAATCCACATTCACACTATTCCCCACTGCAGGACGTGTTTACGTGTGTAGAACACCACCAGAAGCATATAACCCAGACTGTCTGCTCCCAACAGTGCAGCATGGTGGTGGTTCTGTCATGCTCTGGGCGGTCATGTCGTGGTTTTCAGCAGGTCCCCTGATCACCTTGAAAGGATGGATGGCTGGCAAGGCGTACGGAACCATTTTGGCCGACCAAGTCCATCCAATGGCTCAGGCATTAATTCCTGCAGAGGATGCCATCTATCAAGACGATAACACCAGGGGCGGCGGAAAGTGAATCGTGGTGCGCCCTCTACCTTACTGGAACAAACAGAAGGAAAACAATGTCTAAGCAGTGGCGCACCTTCAGGAGTGGCCGACCCCCTCCCCGGCCGATAGAGTGTAAAATTATTATGTCGAAGTTTGAAACAAAAAGTCACAATACGCGATCTACATATACTTCTTAATCATGTACCGTATAAGTATAACATATAATAATTATAAGGGAGTAGTTGTGTTAAATAAATTTATAAAAATCTAACAAGGAAAACAATTTCACTGCTTCTTCTAATCAAATTTATAACGAGGAACAGTACACCAATTAAGTAGTAAATAGTAACACTGTTCCAGTGATCCGATTTATTGGCGTAGGAAATAAACACATAGGCGTTTCCAAGCTTTTGCACATCAACCAGATGATCTGGTTGATGTGCGAAAGCTTGGAAACGCTTATGTGTTTATTTCCTACGCCAATAAATCGGATCACTAGTACAGTGTTACTATTTCTTCAAATCACTTAACTTTCTTGTACTGTAACATTGTAGTAACTGGATAAGAATAAATGCGCAAAAGTCAACCTCCTTAATTGTTACAGCACTTGACTAATTTTCCCGGTAAATTTAGGGGGGAGGGGTTGGGAAAATTCTGTGTGCCAGGGCGCACGGGCTCTTCCCTTGGGAAATTTCTGGGTGCGCTACTGTGCCTAAGGAGCTTTGTTGGGAATTAGGACCACCCAACCACTTACGTAGAGGAACTTTCTAAGGCACATCACAATAATCGCATATATGTCAAATAAAAAAATAATAAAAATAAAAGCCTTGGCTCAAGTTATTGACCGGGCCCGGGCCCTGGTGGCCTGGGTGGTTCCGCCGCCACTGGAGAACACCCAAATTCACAGAGCTCGGAATGTCCAGCCATGGTTTGAGGAACATGAGGACGAACTTTCACACCTTCTTTTGCCTCTCCAATTACCAGACTTAAACATCATCGAGCCAGTGTGGTTTGTGTTGGAAAACAGAGTAAGATCCCGTTATCCTCCTCCTGCATATCTTAAGGACCTGGAGCAGTTTCTGCATGAAGAATGGGGTAACATCCCACTAACCACCATCCAGGGTTTTTATGCGTCCATTCCAAGGAGGTTTCTTGCGGTTTTGAATGCCAAAGGTGGTCCCACACCCTATTAGGTACACGAAACTTTCTTTTCCTAGGTGTTCACATTATTCTGTCCAACCCCTGTATGTGTGACTCATCTAATATTAATTAATGTCGTGAGTTAAAGTGCTTGTGTGGTTGCATTTTGTACTTTTCTGCAGAATATAATCTGTTTGAAAGTAAAAATATAGAAATCTGTGCTTAAAAGTGAAAAAAAAAGTTCTGCGAGAGAAGTAACAGGAAAAGATCCTGCAAATGAAAGAAACTCTCAATTATAGTGATTAAAATAGTTAACATGATAATAAAGTCTCATTTTGATTTCATTTTGTTGTCATGCATTATTTTTTATATTACCCTTTCCATTGTAGAATTCTGGTAACACTATCGAAAAGGTCACGCCTCGCAGCTCCTTGTAAACAAGTTAACAATGTTGAGAACTCGATAAAAACTGGGCTCAGTATCATGATAGAATAGTAGTATACGCTCTTGTGTATTTCCAATTGTGTTGTGATAATGATGTCGGTGGGTGCTTATCCTTTTGTCTCAGTGAGTGGAGAAATGGTAAGATTAGGCCACCAAAGTCGGCTATACTCCTCCCTGGGCTTCGGGAGATATAAAAACATTGTTTGGTGGAAAAGAAGGAGTTCTTGTATGATCGGCATTCATGACATAGGTTTGTAATCTTGTGTTGCAGAGGGGCGTTTACGTTGAACGAGCGGGTTCTGCGTGGAGAACTGACAGAGCAGGGATAACAATTGCTTTCGTACTAAGGAGTGCCCGTTTTGTTAAGAGCTAATGTGTCCACTGTGAAGGAATCAGCTAAAGTTTCACCATTTGCTGACAGAACGAGGAGCATGAAATCCTCAATAATTGTGCTTAAAGCATCTGTTAAATTACATGATTAAATTTTAAGGAACAAGACTTGGTGTTTATTTACCGTGTGTGGCCCGGTTTTGAGAATATAGGCAGATATTATAAAAAAAAAAAAAATGGGTAACTAACAACATCCTATCGCAGAGGAAACGAACAAACCCAAATGCAATTGCTCTCACCGGTACCAAGGCTAAACTGGCCTTACGTAAAGGCCATTTGATGTTTTTACGTTCCCAAATTTGATTTTGAGTCAGATGGAAGTATTATAAAACTGCTAGTGCCGAATAGAGGAGCAGAAGATGATTGCCAAGCTTGACGGACACAATCCAAAAATGAATTATAAAAAAGATCAGAACTTCTGAACGTTTGTAATGAAATATTTGCTCTATTTTTTCCGTTTGTAAAATTAGTTCACTTACTTTTGTCAGATCTGTTGCAATAATTTTCTCTCGGAAAACCTTTGCTAGATTTGATTGGAAATTCTATTAAGAATGCTCTATTCTTTCTTCTTTTTGTTTTTACGTCAATTCTTTTAATGTTATTAAGTAGTTGAGCATTGGAATGGGAAATAAGCAGCGACAGAGTTTCGGAAGTAAAATTTCTGCCTTCTCGCTTCCATGTTAGTCACGTTAAAAAATGAAAACCGATATAAGTTAAATAAGTTTTACATTACGAAAAGGGCGATACAAGTTAATCATTTAATAATTACCTTCAGACTAAATTTTTGTCAAGAAATGCCAGATAGAGAAAACACTTTACCCGAAGTTCCCATTTCCAGGTGAAACTAGAAATCAGCGACATTCCTGTCAAGCGTAATTTAAGTCGAGTCGTTCTGTTATAAATGAAATTAGGAACTACCAGCCGTATCTTGTTTGAGTACACGGATGAAGGTTTAATTAGAAGCTAAGCTGAAGGAGAAAAGCGCTGTTTGCACAGTAATTATTCTAAAAACTTTGCTTTGAACATTCGAGAAACTATGCAGAATGGTGTTCGATGACTACCATTTCAGCTCTAACGCAACATTTGTGTGCTCGGCGTAATTCGTTGTCAACTCTTTTCGAGTTGTTCATTTTTCCGTTCTAAATTTTAATTGATCACAGGAATTTCACTGGTATTTCCAAAATCGAACAGAAGGCGGAAAAATTCCATAGCTTTTACTCTGTTAATTTTGTTAGATTTAGAACAAATTTTAACTGGAAATTTAGTCAGGGGAAAGGTAATAGTTAACGTAGGTTTATTTATTCTGGGAGACAGATGCTTTAAAAAACAAAACAAAAAACAACAAAAACAAAACAAAAAACAACAAAAACAAAACAAAAAACAAAACAAAAACCGAAAAGCACATTTTACCTACACTGGTATAGAAATAATTTGGTCTATTACAGTTAAAATCTGACAAAGCCAGGTGGGCTGCGGCGCTGGCTGCGGCGCTGGCTTTTTGACCATTCTTTCAAGATCTCCTCGTTAGAGACATGGGTTTAGCGTTTGACTGATGGTTCTGTCATTTTTCTGGGACCACTGACCCCAAATTAGGGTTGGGGGGACTTCTTACAATCCTATTAGTATATGAGTTGCTCAAGGTGGGTGTTAAACAACTAAAGCGAAAAAAGCGTCTTGCAAAAAGCTGATATCAGTAAAATAAAGCAAAATATGGTTGCCTAATGTTAACGGCTAGTGGTCGCATATGAATAGAACATATCCAAGGTACTGATGATCAATATGCAGAAATGTGTTTATTTAAGGTCTTCATTGCCGTCCAGGTGGCGCAGTGGTCTAAGCGTTGGCTTCTGACCACTCGAAGATGTTGACGAGGCACGGATGTTGTGTTTGTCTTAAGGCGCTGGTTCTTTCACTTCCTGGAATCAGTAGCCCTACATTAGGGACGGGATACTGCTTATATCCCACCACTGAAAAAAACAAACAACAACAACAACAACAAAAAAATCCCAGTAAAAAACAAGAAACATGACACCGAATTTTCGGGTGTAATGGGCACATCTTTTGAATCCGTTCTGGCATGAATTAAATTTATCAAAGCTAATTAAAGTAAATAGAACCGCTTTAAAACGCATTAGTATCTGCCCCAAGAAATAATTAACGCATTAGTACCTGCCCCAAGAAATAATTTTTCCACCTCCCTGGTGGCGCAGTGGTCTAAGCGCTAGCTTATGACCTTTCCTCTGAGATGGATCCGGGTTGGAATCCCTGTGAGGCATGGATGTTGTGTTTGTCTTACGGCACTGGCTCCCTCCCTTCCCTGGAGTCAGCGGCCCTAAATTAGGGACGGGTGACTACTTATAGCCCACTGAGTTGTTCACGGTGGTCGTTAAACCTCCAATAAAAAAAAAAAGGAATTTTTCCAATCGGGTTTTTAATCCCGCATATATTGTTGTAAACAGAATCGTGAACTTACGCATACTTCTGCGTTAAGAAGAATTTGAAATTATATGAAAAACATTTCGCAGCGGAAACGCTCTCCAACAAAGAAAGAATTTTTCAAATCGGACTCTTAGAAGCAGATATATCGACAAATATAAGATATGCATCTACGCCACTTGGCAGGAAAATATGCATTATTTTAAGAAGAAAGTATTCTCAAAAAGGTTTTCAATATAAGCGTGCGGTATCGGTCCAGGAAAGAATTTTTTCAGTCGAGTTTTCAGGAGCTCAGATTTTGCTGCAAATGCATAAAAGCAGAAATTAACATTTATGCCCATCTTTACCAAATATTAAAAATTAAATGAAAAGCATTTCCTATCAGGAGCTGTATGCGATACAGGAAGAATTTTTCAAATCGGAGTTCTAGAAGCAGAAAGATCGAAAAAAAAAAAAAAAAAAAAGAAACGCAATTTACCATAACGCCACCTAGCGTAAAATATAGGAATTACATGAACATTTTGAAATTTTATGAAAAACATTTCGCACCGGAAAAGCCATTCAACAAAGAAGGAATTTTTCAAATCGAACTCTTAGAAGTAGAGATATTTCCAAAATTAATATATACATCTATGCCCCTGGCGGTGAAACCATTCAATATTTTAAGAACAAAATATTCCGAAAAGGTTTGTCGACGTGAGTGGCTTCGGTCCACGAACGAATTTTTTAAATAGAGATTTTAGAAGCTCAGCTTTTGTGGCAAATACATCAGAAGCAGAAATTAACCGTTACGCCCCCTGGTGGCCAAATCATTCTTTACCAAAAATTAGAAATTATATGCAAAAGATTTTTCATCAGGAGCTGTATCCGTTGAAGAAAAAATTATTTTCAAATCAGAGTTTTAGAAGTAGAGATATTGGGGAAAACGCAATTTACTTTTACGCTCCCTAGCGGAAAATCCACGCGTGACTTGAAAAAGTGGCTATACCTAAAATACTCTTTGACATAAATGGAATCGAGAGGGAAAATAATTTTTTCAATCGGATATTTGGAAGTAAATATATGGAATAAAATACATTTCGAATTCGATATCATCTGGCGGCGAAATTGTACATCGTAAAAAAAAAAAAAACAACAATGAAATAAAGTATCGTCATTCACATATTTCAAACTTCCCAAAGCAGAAAAGAATTTTTCAAATCGGAGTAACAGTTCGAGGGATATGGTGTCTGTCCACAGGCGGACGGACAAACTGGTAACAAAGCATCATCTTTATTTATTTATTTTTTTTTACTACAAAAGACGTGCTAAACAGTCTTAATCTCTGAGGACTTCCTTTAAATAAGAAAAAAAAAAAAAAAAAAAAAGGAGGAAGGCATACATTAGTGGCGTAGCACAAAACACCGGGACTCTCCTCAAATAATTATTTTGGGCTCTCTCCTCAACAAAACTCAGTTTTGCGCACTTTCAATTACGGTAGGATTAGAATGTAACTCCTCGTATTAAACGAGATGTCGGATTTACGAGCAAAACAGGAGCTTTTATTTGGTACTAGTCTGTAACCCGTGCCATACACGGTTGAAAATGCGGTGACAGAAATTTTTTCTTGTCATATAGCACGGGTCCTAATAAAATGCATAACTATAATCACCGGTTGAATTGTCAATGGGCAGTGCATAAGATGGGTCACCACCAACAAAATTTTCGTAAGATTCTCATTAATTTTTAATTTTTCCAACTACTCGTATACGAATTTCACGATGACATTCCTCGTTATTATCTAAACACTAAGAAACAGCAAGAAATAAACAGTTGCCGTCACCGAGAATAGGGCTAATAGGGGCAACATGGCGTTCCATGAGGCAAACCCAAACAACTCTTTACTAAGAGTAAGATTAAACGCACTCACGTAGAAAGCAAAGTCCAAGGCGCCGCTGTTCCGTTTGTTGAACTTCGATAATAACTACGTAGTTGGTAGCGGAGGGCAAACGCCAGAATAACGAACGGCGGATTGTACAAAGAACATGCCATGGTAACATAAAAAAATACTTACGACAATAAAAATTAGCGATGACAAATCTGCGGGTCAGTAGCTTTCATTAAAAAAAAAATCATGAAAATCGCGCCAATGGCCCCTAGCGGATTGCAGAAAGAAACGGCTTTGTGTTTTAAATATTGGGTTGTTGCATAAGTTCGCGCCGTTTTATTTCACGAGTGTTTTCCAGGTCAGTAGTCACGGTGCAGATGACCAGTTGTATATAAAAATGTAGCCAGTAATATCGTGTATCTAAATTTTATTGCGTTGTGTGATTGTGGCTAATGGTTTTTTGTTTTCAGGTCCGGAAGTATGATGTGTCAAGTAGAGAGGAATAAACATTTCCGACACGTGCTCCTCTTTGAGTTTAACAAGGAATCCACAGCCGCCGAGGCTACTCGACAAATTTGTGCTGTGTATGGGGAGGATGCTATTGCTCAGAGGACAGCGCGCAAAAGGTTTGAGCGGTTCCGGGGTGTCAATTTTGACCTCAACGACTCTCCACGCTCAAGTCGTCCATCTCACTTTGATGACGATCGTTTGAACCATCTCATCCACTTGGATCCGCGTCAAACAACACGCAAATTGGCCACTGAGATAAACTGTGATTAGGCCATAGTGGTGCGACACCTGGAACATATGGGAAAGGTCCAGAAATTGAGGTCTTGGGTGCCTCACACTCTCACCGAGGACAAGAAGAATCAGCGTGTTGCCATATGTGGTTCCATGCTCGCCCGTTATCGTGAATGTTCTCAGCAACACAAACCCTTTCTGTTACATATTGTTACTGGAGATGAAAAATGGTGCTTTTACATGAATTTCAGGCATTGGAGGGAATGGTTAAGCCCAAACAAGACGCCCATACCACGTCCAAAACATGACTTTCATCCTGCGAAGATCACGTTGTGTGTCTGGTGAGACATGGAAGGCATTATTCACTGGGAAATGCTGCCGAAGAATCAGACCATCAACGCTGCACTCTATTCTGAGTAACTCCGCAGTGTGGAAGGAGCAATTCAGCAGAAACGGCCACATCGGCGCCATGGTGTCCTCCAACATGATAACGTACGCCCTAACAGTGCGAACATGACCAAAATGGCCATTCAACACTTGAAATGAGAGATACTTCCACATCCGGCCTACTCCCCAGGTCGCCCCCTTCAGACTATCACCTGTTCCGATCTCTGTCGAATGCTCTCTGTGGCAGAACGTTAAACAGTGATGTTGATCTCCAGAATTTCCTTGATGATTTCTTCGCAGCAAAACCTGCACGTTTTTTCAAGAATGACATTGTAGACGGATCCAGACGTTGGGACACCATCGCAAAAAAGGGGGAGGGGGATACATAGTTGATTGATTCTGTTTTCCCTTCTGATGTAATACATTCCTGTAGTGCGGTGAACAAAAAACGGCATGGACTTATGCTTCAGCCCAATAAGAGTAATCTTAAACACATTCTCTTAGAAAGCAAAGTCCAAGGCGCCGCTGTTTCCGTTTGACTTTGAACTTCGATTACAACTACGTAGTTGATAGCGGAGGGCTTAGTTCGAAGTCCGACCACCGGAGAAAGGCAAATTGCGCTGCAAGTACTGGAAGCGAGAATAAACGCCAGAATAACGATTGGTGGATTGTACAAAGAAAATGCCATGGTAACATAAACAAAAATTACTTATGACAATAAAAATTAGCGATAGCAAATCTGTGGGTCAGTAGCTTTCATTAAAAAAAATCATGAAAATCGCTCCAGTGGGTGGCGCTTGAGGATTATAGAAAGAAACGGCCTTGTGTTTTCAAACGTACAATATAGAGGTAATGACAATTCGAAGCTAACTTGATCGTCCTAAACGAACACAATTTAATGAAGCTCACGGATTTAACGAGGGAGGGAAAAGCTGTGGATGATCATTTTAATAAGCGAAGTAACGAAATTCCATATTTACTGAGGCAACGAGACTCTGCTGCGTACTGTCCTGGAATGGAGGAATAGAACTGGTGTATACGGGTCGAAATTGCAACAGCGCAGGGAATCTTGTTGTGCTAGCGGAAGAATGTTAACAGAAACCAATGCGGAGGGTGAATATCAAATGCTCAAAAAGCCAGTTGTACAAGGGGCTTTAACAGCTAACTACAAGAGACTGTGCTTTAACAGCTAACTACAAGATACTGTGTCTTGGGTTTAAGACAGGCGCCCTACTGTCTTCAACGTAACAGCTAACTAAAAGAGACTGCTTTAACAGCTAATTACAAGAGACTGCTTTAACAGCTAATTACAAGAGACTGTGTCTTGGGTTGAAGACAGGCGACCTACTATCTTCAACCTAACAGCTAACTACAAGGGACTGTGCTTTAACAGCTAACTACAAGACACTGTGCTTTAACAGCTAACTACAAGCGATTGTGCTTTAACAGCTAACTACAAGACACTGTGTCTTTAACAGCTAACTACAAGCGATTGTGCTTTAACAGCTAACTACAAGACACTGTGCTTTAACAGCTAACTACAAGAGACTGTGTCTTGGGTTGAAGACAGGCGACCTACTGTGCTTCAACCTAACAGCTAACTACAAGACACTGTGCTTTAACAGCTAACTACAAGAGACTGTGTCTTGGGTTGAAGACAGGCGACCTACTGTCTTCAACGTAACAGCTAACTACAAGAGACTGTGCTTTAACAGCTAACTACAAGAGACTGTGCTTTAACAGCTAACTACAAGAGACTGTGCTTTAACAACTTACTACAAGAGAGTGTGCTTTAACAGCTAACTACAAGAGACTGCGTCTTCCGTTGAAGACAACCCGCCAGCACAGTTGAAGACAGGCCACCTACTTCTAGGCAAAAAGAGAGTGGCTGAGGCTCACACACACGACAAGTGCAGAGATCAGAGAGGGACATGGAAGTAATGGAATGGGGATGTCGCAACAGGGGAAACAGGAGATACCAATTCGTGGAATCGTGTTTATTGCCTCTTTCACCCTCCAAGTGAGCGACAGTCGGTGCTGCATTTGCTTCACATGTGTTCTGTACTTAAGCAGCGATTATTATCATGTGTCCGTCAAGTTAAATAAATTGAAAGGTTTAAAGAATTAACTATAGTACTAATGTAGTTAATTAAATCTTACAAGTATGTCCAGTCCGTATGGATATATAACATAAACGTATACGCACGTTATCACGTATGCATAATTTTACATGGTGGGAATGTATCCTCAAACATGGTTTTAACATGGCTTTAGCTCGTCTGTCCCAAGCTCCTCGTCATAAACGGATTTATTGAGTGTTTCTGTCTGTCCCGAACTCCTTGTAATCAGAGGATTTATTGAGTGATCCAGTCTGGCCCGAGCTCCTCGTCATAAGCGAATTTATTGAGTGTTTCAGTGTGTCCCGAACTCCTCGTCATAAGGGGATTCTATTGCATTTCGAAAAGATCGTGACAACTTTTTATCGTTCACAGGAAGCTGAGATACAGCTGCCTGCAAACAGAATACACAACCACCAGTGACAGAACTGTGTACTGCAAAAATCTAGAAACCAAAAGTGTTCCACAAGGTAGACGGTATCCGGTGTTAAAATAATTTTTCAAATCGGACATTTAGAAGCAGAGATATAGAGAAAAAAAAGATTAAATAATTCTGCCCCCCGAGCGGGAAAATTGTGCATTATTTCGGAAAGTAAATGCGTATAAAATGTTTTTACAGTTAGCAGTAACTGACAGAAAAAATCTTTTAGACCTGCAGATGTTGCTACAAACATGCTGTAAACGGAAGCTTACGTCATCTAGTGGCGCACTTGTGCGTTAAAAATATTAAAAATTACATGCAGAACATTTCGCACTAGAAACGCTTTCTGATAACGACAGAATTTTTCAAATCGGACTCTTAGAAGCAGGGATATCAACAACGACAAAAAAAAAAAAAAAGATATACATCTACATCCCTGGCGGGAAAACTATGAGCTATTTTAAGCAGAAGGTAATCTCAATTGATTTTCCGAGGTGAGCGGTATTGGTCCACGAAATAATTTTTTAAACCGACTTTTCAGAAGCGCATATTTTACTGCAAATACATTAGAAACAGAAATAAACACTTACGGCCCCCTGGTGGCCAAACCATGCTTTGCAAAAAAATTAGAAATTATATACAAAACGTTTTCCACCAGGAGCTGCATCCGATGCAGAAATAATTTTTCAAATAGGACTTTTAGCAGCAGTGATATCGGAGAAGTCGCAGTTTACCTTTACGCCCCTAGCGGAAAATCTACGGGGGATATAACAAAAGTTCTGCACACTGTCCATTTTTGAGAAAAGCGTGAAGTAAGGGATATATAACTTACCTTACTGCCGTTGAACGTAATCCCTTCTGCTGCTAATGACAGCTTGCCAACGGTGAGGTAGGTCCTGGATGTTCCCTAGTATGCCATCTCTCTTCAGCTGTCGTATTACTCGGGCCACGTCCAATGGCAGTTCGTCCAGCGATTCTTATTGGATGCCACGGAGCCGATTTTTATCTTTGGGAAAAGGTCAAAGTCGGGTGGACTGAGATCAAGGCTGTATGATGGGTGGGATAAAGTTCTCTAGCCATATTTCGACTAAAGTCCCCGTACTGAGGCTGCACCATGACACGGTGCGTTGTCATGCAGCGAGATCACTCCCGCTTCCAGCAAGTTGGAGCGATATTGGCGAATTTTCAACTTTGTCCTCAGAAAGAAATTACGCTTCGATCAAAAGTTCCTTCCCTACAAACTTCTTGCAAAAAAAAAATGCGGATCTGTGTCCGAGTCCCCCCCTCCCTCCGCAGAGTTTCTATTTTCAAGTGCGAGCACTGGTTTAACGATGTGACTCAACCTGAGGCGCTGCACGCTTCCATTTCCAAACACTCCCACGTCCACACAGCAAATGGTAGCGCGTCGTTCTGACACCACTGCGTTGTCGAGAGTCTGACGTTGACATGACGCAATCATTTTCCCGATTGCATCATCCGCTCCATTTTAGATTAAAGCGTGCAGAACTTTTGTTGTGACCTTCGTATACATTATTTGAAAAAGAAACTGCACCAAAATAGTCTTGGTTATAAATGGCATCTAAAGGGGAAAAAAAGATCAATTAGATATTTGGAAGTAATTATCTATATGCACTGCTGGCCACCCAAAATGCAACACCAAGAAGGAAGCATCCGATTGGCCTGAAATTCGCAGCATGCGTCGCCCGCGAGAGGACATGTGAACGATTAGCATTGCAGCTCATATGCAAATCATGTGCGCCCGGCACGCCACCGAGAAGCACTATCAGAAGGGTGCACAGAAGGCCGGGTATAAGTAGTGGAAGTGTGTTGTGCTGCCGGACCTGTGCGTGGGAAGCTTCCTGATGCCTCGTCGCAGAATACGGCAGTCATTCCAGCACGTTTCGGAGTTCGACAGAGGACGAGTAGTGTCTTATCGCGACAGCGGTTTATCGTACCGAGACATCGGCGCCCGTGTGGGACGACATCCAGCCACAATGAAGGAGCGTATGGATTCGGTGGGTGCAGGAGGGATGGAAGGACCGACGTGAGCGATTGCCGCAGCCTCGGCACACCACCGAACGAGAGGACCGGAATCTTTGTGCGGCGGGCATTGACGGCTCGCACCGCCACATCACGAACGTTAGCGCAGGAATTAGGGTGTGTTGCGCAACAACCTGTGTCAGCACGTACCGTTCGACGTCGTCTGCAGAAGCGGGGACTTGTCGCACGGCGCCCATTGCTCCGATTACCATTGACGTTACACCACCGGCGAGTGCGGCGGCAGTGGGCCTTTGAACGCCGCACCTGGACTACGGAATGGCACGACATTGTCTTCTCCGACGAATTCCGCTTTTGCCCGCAACACCACGATGGTCGGATCCGCGTGTGGCGGCACCACGGCGAGAGATTGTATGACGCCAGAATTATGCATCGCCATATCGGTCCGTCGCCTGGGGCGCAATTGGATATGACACCCGCACCCCTCTGGTACGCATCGCCGGTACACTGAACAGCCACCGCTACATCTCCGACGTTTTGAAGCCTGTAGTCCTCCCTTACCTGCAGGATCTGCCAGCGGCCACGTTTCAACAGGACAATGCGCGCCCGCACGTGCCACGCATAGTGCAACAATTCTTCACGGCCCACCAGGTGTCACTGCTGCCGTGGCCCACCTGTTCTCCCGTTATGTCACCCATCGAACACGTCTGGTCGCTGATCGGCAACCGAGTGGCCCTACAAGCACCACCCGCGGCTACGCCTGATGAACTGTGGCAACGTGTGGAAGTAGCCTAGACCGACATACCCCACGCCCACATCCAAAGCCTCTTTCGTTCGATGCCGCGGCGTGTAGCGGCCGTTATGGCCAGACATGGGGGCCACACGAACTATTGATGTCTGCCTATTCTGCAAGTCGCACGGGCCTGTAAGCTCAATCGTTTCATCTTTGTATCTGTTGTTATGTGTCCAGTAAATCTGGCTTTGCTATCTCGTGTCCTTCTTGGTGTTGCATTTTGGGTGGTCAGCAGTGTATATAAAAGTGAAAGTTTGTATATTTGTTTGTTTGTATGTTTGTCCGCTATAAGAATCTACAGTTTTCCATTTAGAACCACCAAATTTTTTATACTATCTCATGGTATTCTGACTTTGACCGTAAACGGTTTTGGGAAGGGGTTGGAGCCCGGGCTCAAAGGGCTGAAGGGTGAAAGGGCCCCCATACAAAATTTTCGTAAAAAGTTCTACTGTACAGTTTTCAATTTAGAACCACCAAATTTTGTATACTATATCATGGTACTCTGACTTAGACCGAAAACGGTTTTGGGAAGGGGTCGGAGCCCGGGCTCAAAGGGCTGAGGGTGAAAGGGCCCCCATACAAAATTTTCGTAAAAAGTTCTACTGCACAGTTTTCAATTTACAACCACCAAATTTGATGTATTATCTCATGATACTCTGACTTACACCGTAGACAGTTTTTGGAAGGGGTCGGAGCCCGGGCTCAAAAGGCTGAGGGGTGAAAGGGCCCCCATACAAAATTTTCGTAAAAAGTTCTACTGTACAGTTTTCAATTTAGAACAACCAAATTCGGCATATTATCTCATTGTACTCTAACGTAGACCGTGCACGGTTTTTGGAAGAGGTCGGAGCCCGGGCTCAAAAGGCTGAGGGGACAAGGGGCCCCCATACAACATTTTCGAGAAAATTTCTACTGCACAGTTTTCAATTTAGAACCACCAAATTCGGTATACTATCTCATGCTACTCTAACTTAGACCGCAGACGGTTTTTAGAAGGAATATTTTGCATTCATTAAATTTCACGCGCTGAACTTGGTGATACCACGAATATTTACCCGGGAAATACCGGGTACCCCTGCTAGTATGCAATAAAATGCATTTTGAATTCCATAGCATCGGCATTTACGAATTTGCGTTCCCCAACGGCGAAGTTATGCAACGGAAAAATAAACCGGAAAGCTAGGATAATCTTTCTCACATCGCAAGCTTTCCAAAGCAAAAAGATTTGTTTTTCAAATTGGGCCAATAGTTGCAGAGATATTGTGTCCACTGATGGACGGACGGAAACATGATACTGTAATAAGCATGTGCTTCTTCTTTCATAAGACGTGCTGAAAACGACCCCATTGTATTGGGTTGGAAAGAAAGTAATACCCGATGACGAGGTACCAGAAGTCGAAAGCCACGGCGGACATTGGCCAATGATATTGAGCAGAACACTGGCATGACATCAGCAGGCAGGTGGCACTTAGCCGTCCGGGGCCGCGGGTGGCCTAGTGGTCAACGTTAGAGACTACCACGGAGAAAATCCCAGGCAGGTACGAACGCTCGAACCGCTAAATATCCGTCGTACGTCCGATGTGCACGTTAAACCGTCGGGCACCGGGTACTGTCCCCCAGGGAATAAATAAGGGCGTCTTCCTCCCCCTTTCTGCCTCGCTTCCGTGTCACTTTCCTATCGGGCAATCCAGACAAATCTCCTAGCTTCATATTTCTAAGGGTTGTTTAAGACCTGGGGTCAGACACTCCCTTCCTAAAATCCTCTACATATGATCTGATCAGTTATCCGTCAGAAGGCGAAGAGTGTAAGCGCCAGCCAACATGCATGTGGACAAAGAGCACATTCAGTATTGCATGCTGTATGAGTTTCATCGCGGTAGCACCCCGCAAGTACTTTAACGAACATTACCAGTGTGTACCCCAATGCCATATCACATCGTCAGTGCTGTCGTTGGTTCGAACGATTTCGGGAGGAAAATTTTGACCTGTCAGACCGTCTTAAACCCGGTTGTAACGTACCAGGAGATGTGACGTACCTGCCATAAGGACGCACACGACATAGAGGCAGATAGGAATCAGAATAAAACGTCCGCGTAGCTCAATTGGTAGAGCAACTTATTCCGGAATGAGGGGACCCGGGTTCGAATCCTGGCGCTGATAAAAATGACGGAGAAATTTACTTCGTTATAATGGCGCCCGAACTATCCGGATGACCCGACCGTTCAAAATCTCGCAATGGTGTGATGTTAGTTCCACACCGCGAGATAGGAAAAATCAGAGAATCCCTTCTCCAGCACTTCAAAAAAAAAAAAAAAAAAAAAAAAATAAAAATAAAAAAAAAATATTGGGGAGATGATGTAACGTACCAGGAGATGTGACGTACCTGCCAGAAGGACGCACACGACATAAAGGCACATAGGAATCAGAATAAAACGTCTGCGTAGCTCAATTGGTAGAGCAACTTATTCCGGAATGAGGGGACCCGGGTTCGAATCCTGGCGCGGATAAAAATGACGGAGAAATTTACTTCGTTATAATGGCGCCCGAACTATCCGGATGACCCGACCGTTCAAAATCTCGCAATGGTGTGATGTTATTTCCACACCGCGAGATAGGAAAAATAAGAGAATCCCTTCTCCAGCACTTCGACAAAAAAAAAAAAAAAAAAAAAAAAAAAATAAGGGGGAGATGATGTAACGTACCAGGAGATGTGACGTACCTGCCAGAAGGACGCACACGACATATAGGCAGATAGGAATCAGAATAAAACGTCCGCGCAGCTCAATTGGTAGAGCAACTTATTCCGGAATGAGGGGACCCGGGTTCGAATCCTGGCGCGGATAAAAATGACGGAGAAATTTACTTCGTTATACGGTAGACCCGCAACAATGGATACGGACATGCTGAAGACTTTAGTGGAGATCGACCCATGTGTTACACAATGGAGTTGGCCCAGCAACTGAAGACTACCCACACAAGAATTGTCATGCACTTGCGTCAAATTGAGAAGATGCGCAAGAGGGGAGTTTGGATACCTGATCAATTCACAGTTGAGCAGAAAGCAAATCGCATGAGTGCATGCTTTTCCCTCCTTGCCTGTGACCAAGCTCAACCGTTCTTGGACCGCATTGTGACAGGTGACAAGAAATGGGTCTTGTATTACAATATAAGGACCCGGAAACAGTGGTTGGACCCAAAACTGGTGACTTCGTCGACCCCGAAAGCAGGCTTACACCCACGTACGGTCCTGTTGTATGGTGGAATATGCGGGGTGTTGTGTTCTTTGAGATGCTGCCGGACAACACCACTATCACCCTCCGATTTGTACTGCCGTCAGCTCGACGATCTGCACCCATCGCTCACGTCGAAACGACCAGAACGACTGAATCTCAAGAGCGTTCTTCTACAGCAAGATGGAGCTAGACCTCACGCAGCACGGTCATAAGCGCCGACTTATGCAAATTTCGAGGGGTGCTGAAATTCAAAAGGCAGGTACCGTTTCCAGTGTTGAAATTTTACATGTTTAAATGGACCTTGTTTTCAGTGTAAACGCAACCAAACCGATACATGATTTCATGAAAAAGATACGTATTGCATTTTTTTATAGCAACCAACTTCTTGAACCCCGTTTTAATTCTTCCGATTTAATTTTCTGTAATGTGCGCACAACAGCTACTACTATTATTTTTTTTCTTTTGGCAAAATTTTGAGCATTTTGTTGGGGACTACTACCAGAAAACCAAACCTGCTGAAAATTGGCAGTATATAGTCATTAGTCAAAACAGACAGGAGGCTAACAGCGATACCTTTGAGGAGCACGCTGCAGCAGTAGCAAACAAACTGACGTGTTTAGTGTTGGAATGGAACGCGTTTCATAATCATTGCACTGTATTATTTTCCTTACTTGTTATTGTCGGCATTTAGCATATAACACAGTGAAATTTTTGCTTTGATCAACAAGTGTAACTCGGAAATCTCCACCCCCACCCCGCCTTCATTCATCTTGCAGTCCATGCCAACCGGTTGTTAGCAATTTGGCATATCACCCCTGCATGGATTGATTGGTGTTACTGTTTATGACTGCTTAAATAAAACCCCTTAAAAATTATCCTTTGAGCGAGAAAAGATCATTCCGCGTCACTCCCAATCTGTCGCAGTCTCACTGTGTGTCTTTTGCTCTCGGACGGTCATTCATTACTCCCGCTCTGACGTTTATGGCTTTATGACCCTACAGAAGCTCGTTGCGTGCATGGTGAGCTGCTGACAACTTACTGATGTGTAAAGAACGTGATTGCGAAAAAAATCGGCAGCTTTAAGCAATTAGGAAGGTAGGGTACAAACCACATCCCACACCCCGATTTTTCGCTTGCTTGATTGTCTTATTTCTTAAGTGTTTATTCGGTATCGGCAGTCAGAACACAATTTTTTGAAGATAATAATTCTTTTTATAGAAACCAAATACTTGCGCTATATTCCTATTGTCTTGTTTAATTTTATGTCTAAATATTGAAGTATGAATCCAGTACATATAACATAATCTGGAGGGGTGCAGCGCACCCCCAAATGATTTCAAGGGGTGCTCAAGCCCCTGAACATCCCCGTAGTTGGCGCCAGTGAGCACGGTTGACATATCACAAGATCAGAGACTTGGGCTGGAAGCTGCTACCGTACCCAGCCTATTTTCAAGACATTGCCTCAAGCGACTACCACCTTTTCAGGTCGTTGCATCATTTCATGCACAGACAGAGGTACACCAACCTGGACGACGTCGAACTCGCAGTTACCCACTTCTTTGTGTTCAAGCTACCACAATTGTACAACGACGGTATCCAATAAATGCCCAGACGATGGAAGCAGGTCGTGGCAAACGATGGCGACTACATTTTGGCCTGATTTGTACTTGTTCATACGGTAATTTGCCCATTTCTGTTGCCTTGCATTTGCAGACATTACTTTACAATCCAATATTAGTAGAAGAGAAGACACCGTGTCTACCAGAAGAAAAACTGACTGACGAACAAGCAGAAAAATCTCCAGGCGTTCTTCTTTTCATAGCGAAGTTTTTCCTGTTTGATTTCCACACATGAAGATTTTGTATATACGTCATATCACGGGAAAGCTCTTCAATGCATAGGCATGAAACGAATTATATTTCTCTGGCTTTTTCGCTCGTCTACGTCTTCTGAGAAAATGGGAAGAAATAGTGATGACGAAAATAATAAGTAACGGAATGTGCCTTTTTTCCGATCAATTATTAATACCTTATTTGCTAGTCAGCTATAATTAATTTAACAATTACAGTAAGGAGGCAAATTGAATTTTTTCCCGTCAGAACTGATACTGAAAACATTTTCGAAACTGAGGTATTTCAAGAAAGCGCTAATGAGCCTGTTAAACTGCGTTAAATCTGCGTTGTTGTTACGGCATCAGATTACACGCTCGAAGTTTCTTAGGGTCGTTTCAATCAACGCTACATATCGTTAAACTTTCATGACAGCTTTAGTAGGGAAAGTGCCTACGCGTCTTCATCTCGAACAGCTCTTGATGGCCACCGCTGACTTACTATGATGGACAAATACCATCGCCTGTTTACGAACAGACGTCGATGTCTGGCCTCTTAATGACTGCCGTTTTATTAAATAAATTGCAGAATTCATCTCGGCTCAGCTTCGAAGCTGTCCCTATTGGAAAGTGCGAATTTTTGCGCTCCTCAGTGGTTATATACTGCGTCATATAACCACTGCGAATACCAATCAATGCAACATATTGAGCATTTCTCACTGCTAATTAGCATTTGTCTTCTTTATCGCATTCTCTACTAACAAAGGAAAACGTGCGAGTTTGGGAGATTTAGAGATACTGAAATCTTTAAATGGTTATTCAAGGGTCTCCGAATGTGCAGACTAGATTTGCCTCGTCCACTGTATAAGTATTACAGAGGGATTCATGATTAGTGTCGTAGTTTCAGAGGCATATAATCGGAAAACAGAAAATAGCCAACTAAAACAGCAAACAGAATATGACAGATGATAATTAAAAGTTTTATTACCTAAAAAAATCGATTCATCAGATTGCAGTTATGCCGATGTACCTTCCCTGAGACTAAAAACGTTACTTTATCACAAAAGATCTATGTCTGCAGGTAATGTTCATCAGCTTCGACTTTTTTGAAAATCCTCCAAATACGTGACGTCAGTGAATAAACGAATACATCGCTCTTTCCACGTTTTAGCAACACACAGCAACCGAAAAATTGTTATTCGGTCACCGCCGGGGAAATGAATCCCGGATTTCTCGATATCTAGCCAAGCGCGTTAGCCTTACTGCACGGCTAGATATCGAGAGATCCGGGATTCATTTCCCCGACAATGATTTCAATGCAAAAGTAGGGCAACAGCAACAGAATGAAACTTCGGTTTGTAAATTCGGTTACGGGAACAGAAATCAACGTGGAAATACTCTCGTAGAATTTGCAGAAGCAAAAGGTTTTTCATCTTGAACTCCTTTTTCAAGAAAAACCCACACAGGAAATGGATATGCAGACAACCGAATGGGACGACAAGTGAAATTGGTTTTATTATGTGTAACAAAATATTCGTCATTGAAGACTACAGTGTGCTAAGCAAGTTCAACACAGGTAGTAACCATAGATTGGTGAGATGTAAGATGCACTTTAACACTAAATTCGAACATGGCAAGCTCAAAAGACAAACAAAATGTATTGACATAACCAACCTTAAAAAACCCCACAATACCTTCAAGTTGGTACTGAGGAATTGATTCTCTGCTTTAGAAGGCCTGACATCGGAAGAAATGGATATTTCTGAAGTTAACAGAAAACTCATTAAGGTTCTTATGGAAACAGCAACAAAAATAGGTGGTACTAAGAACAAGTTACATATGAAGAAAATTTCAGGAAAAACAAGAATGTTGACGCAAAAGAGAAGGGAGATGAAGACAAATAAAGGCGTAACTTCCAACGTGGAATATATAGAGTTATGCAAGACAGTGCGAAAAGGTATCACTGAAGACATAAGGAAATTCAATTAGGAACTAGTGAGGAAAGCAGTTGAAAACAACCAGAGCCTGAAGAGAGCAAAAAGACATTTCAGTAAAGGAAGAAAACAGATTATGGCTCTGAGAAAAGAAGATGGTACTGTAACAAGAAATAGAAGCAAAATTTTGACAAATGTGAAAGATTTATCTATTTCAGACATTACGACAGGTACCAGTGCCAAAGTCCCTCATCCTCCCTGCAGAAGTTACATATGCAATTAAGATCATAAAAGGGGAAGAGCTCCAGGAGAAGATGGAATTACCGTGGACATTACACAAGAAGCAAGTGGAGGAATTAAAACTGCACTCGCCCAAGTTTTCACCAGATGTCTTAATGAAGGGAAGATTCCTGAGGATTGAAACAATGCTACAATAATCTTGCTCCATAAAAAGGGTGACGTTAAGGATCTCAGGAACTACAGACCCATCAGCCTCCTTTCAGTGGTTTATAAAATCTTCACTAAGATTCTTTCACATCACATCGCTTGAAGGTAACACTAGACATTGCCCAACCAAGAGAACAACCTGGATTCAGGAGTGGCTACAACACTGTAGATCATATCCATGTACTGAGAGAACTAATTGAAAGAAGAGAATATGAACTCCCATTATGTATGGCTTTTATTGACTATGAAAAGGCCTTCGATTCCGCAAAACCATCAGCAGTAACAATAGCTTTGAAATTCTGCGGTATTGAATATGCATAAATTAGCATTATTAACAACATCTATGAAAATGCAAGTGCAAAGTTTCAGATATTTGAGGATACAGCACCTATAAAGATTGGAAAGAGTGTGAGACAAGGTGACACCATATCTTCCAAGCTCTTTAACGCTACATTGCAAAATGTCTTTCAATCATTGAATTGGGAAAACAAAGACAAAAGACATAAAGATTAATGGAGATTACTTAACTCACCTTCGTTTTGATGATGACGTAGTCAATTTTGCAACTACCCCTTCAGAGCTGCATAATATGATGCAAGAATTTGCTGACAAGAGTAAAGAAGTGGGATTAAAAATGAACTTTCAGAAGACAAAAGTGATGTACAATGCTTTACAAGAAACGAAGATTTAGCGATTGATGGAGAAAAAGCTTGAGACAATCAATTCCTACATTTATCTTGGGCAGCAGATTTCGGAGTGAGGGTCACATTGATGAAGAAATTAATCGGCGTGTAAAACTTGCCTGGAGAGCTTTTTGGAAGAAACAGCATAATTTTCAAGAGCAATATGCCATTATGCCTCAAAATAAAAGTGTTTGATCAATGCATTCTTCCAGTGCTTATGTATGGTGCAGAGACATGGGCTTTAACTAAAAACACATACAAAGACTGTAGACAACTCAAAGCAGCATGGAGAGATGCGTGCTTGGTGCAACCAGGAAAGATACGAAGAGGAACTTGTGGATAAGGAAAATGACAGGAGTGGACGACATCATGACCTAAAAGAAATCACTGAAATGGCAATGGGCTGGATATGTTGCTAGAAGAACGGACCACCGATAGAAAATCGAAATTTTAGACTGGATTCCAAGGGACAGGAAAAGACCCAGAAGAAGACCACATGGGAGATGGATAGATGAAATTCGAAAGTATGCTGGAGTGACATGGAGGAGATAGGCCCAAGACAGACAATTGTGGAAGAAATTTGGGGAGACCTTCATCCAGCAGTGGATTGATAATGGTTGATGATATATATATATCATCACCATCATTCATCATTGTGAACCATTATCATTCCACTGCTGGACGAAGTTCTCTCCAAGTTTCTTCTTCAACGGTCTGTCTTGTGCCAGTCTCCCCCATGTCACTCCCGCATACTTTCGAATTTCATCCACCCATCTCCCATGTGGTCTTCTTCTGGGTCTTTTCCTGTCCCTTGGAATCCAATCTAAAATTTCAGCTGTCCATCGATGGTCTGTCCTTCTGGCAGTATGTCCAGCCCATTGCCATTTCAGGGATTTAACTCTGATCACGATGTCTTCCACTCTTGTCATTTTTCTGATCCACGAGTTCCTCTTCTTATCTCTCCTGGTTACATCAAGCATGCATCTCTCCAGGCAGCTTTGAGTTGTCTGCAGTCTTTGTATGTTTCTTTTAGCTAAGGTCCACGTCTCTGCACCATACGTAGGCAGTGGAAAGATGCATTGATAAAACACTTTTCTTTAAGACATAATGGCATATTGCTCTTGAAAATTATGCTGTTTCTTCCAAAAGCTCTCCAGGCAAGTTTTGTACGCCGATTAATTTCTTTCAGCAGTGAGACCCTCACTTGATATCTGCTGTCCAAGATAAACGTACGTGTCTGTTATCTCCAGCTTTTCTCCATCAATCGATAAATCTTCATTTCTTGTAAAAGCATTGTACTTCACTTTTGTCTTCTGAAAGTTCATTTTTAATCCCACTTTCTTACTCTTGTCTGCAAGTTCCTGGATCATACTCTGCAGCTCTAATGGGGTAGTTGCAAAAATGACTACGTCATCAGCAAAACGAAGGTGGGTTAGATAATCTCCATTAATCTTTATCCCCTTGTTTTCCCAGCTCAGCGACTGAAAGACACCCTCCAATGTGGCATTAAAAGAGCTTCGGAGATAGGGTGTCACCTTGTCTCACTCCCTTTCCAATTTTTATGTGTGTTGTATTTTCAAACAGCCGAATCTTTGCACTTGCATTTTCTTAGATGTTATTAATAATATTAATGTATGCATCTTCAATACCGCAGGATTTCAGAGCCCTTGCAACTGCTGATGGTTTCACCGAATCAAAGGCTTTTTCATAATCGATAAAAGCCATGCACAATGGAAGTTCATATTCCCTCGCTCTTTCAATTAGTTCTCTCAGTACGTGGATATATTCTATTGTGCTGTAGCCACTCCTGAATCCAGCTTGTTCTCTCGGTTGAGCCATATCCAGTGTTACTTTCAAGCGGTGTAAAAGAACTTTAGTGAAGATTTTATAAACCACTGATAGGAGGCTGATAGGTCTGTAGTTCCTGAGATCCTCAATGTCACCTTTTTTATGTAGCAGGATCATTGTAGCGTTGTTCCAAACCTCAGGAATCTTCCCTTCATTAAGGCATCGAGTGAAAATTTGGGCGAGTACTGTTTCGATTTCACCACTTGCTTCTTGTATGATGTCTACAGTAATTCCATCTTCACCTGGAGCTTTTCCCCGCTTCATGTTCTCGATTGCATGTGCAACTTCTGCTGGGAGGACTGGAGGAAGTCTGGTACTGGTACCTTTCATGATGTCTGTAGTACATGTATCATCCCTTTCATATAATTTGGAGTAGAAATCTTTCACTCTTGTCAAAATTTCGCCTCTATTTCTTGTTACAGAACCATTCTCTTTTCTCATTGCCATAATCTGTTTTCTTCCCTTAATGAGATGTCCTTTTGCTATCTTTAGGCTTTGGTTGTTTTCAATTGCTTTCCTCACTAGTTCACAGTTGAATTTCCTTACGTCTTCAGTGATACTTTTTCGTACTGTCTTGCATAGCTCTATATATTCCACTTTGGAAGTCACATCTTCTTTAGTTGTCCTCATCTCTCTTCTTTTTGGCATCAACATTTTGGTTTTTCCTGATAATTTGTTCACATGCAACTTGTTCTTAGACTTAGCTAATTTTGTTGCTGTTTCCATAAGAGCTTTGGTTACTTTTCTGTTAACTTCAGAAATATCCACTTCTTCCGATGTTAGGCCTTCTAAAGCAGAGAATCTGTTCTTCAGTTCCAACTTGAAGGTATTATGGTGTTTTTTAAGGTTGGTTATGTTAATACATTTTGTTTGTCTTATGAGATTGTCACGTTCAAGTTTAGTGTTGAGGTGCATCTTACATCTCACCAATTTATGGTCACTACCTGTGTTGAACTTGTTCAGCACACTGCAGTCTTCTATGACGAATTTTTTATTACACATAATAAAATCAATTTCACTTGTCGTCCCATTTGGATGTCTCCATGTCCATTTCCTGTGTGGCTTTTTCTTGAAAAAGGAGTTCAAGATGAAAAACCCTTCTGCCTCTGCAAACTCAACGAGAGTATTTCCACGCTGGTTTCTGTTGCCGTGACCGAATTTACCTACTGAAGTTTCATTCTGTTGCCGTTTCCCTATTTTTGCATTGAAATCTCCCATAATTATCTTCAAGTGCTGCTTACCTTTATTATTTAGATGACGAATTTCCTCATAAAATTCTTCAATTTCTTCTTCAGGATGACTTGAGGTGGGTGCATAAGTTTGAATAATCTGAGCATGGTATCTTCTCGAGATTTGGATAACGCGTCGTTCAGCTCTGTCAGAGGAACTTTCAACTTCTACAACTTTATCCTTCAGTTTCTTGTTTATTATAAATCCAACACCACTAGTTCTGCCAGTATCTGTCTCACGACAGTAGAAGAGATGTCCACTTTTCAGTTAAATGAGATCTTCTCCTTTTCTCCTTACCTCACTTAGCCCGGCGATGTCCCACTTGATCCTTTGTAGTTCCTCTTCCAATTCAAGAAGCCTTGAATCAGAAGATAGGGAACGTCCATTATACGTAGCCAAGGTCAGCATCAGATGGCAGCCTAGTCCGGTTCTCCGGGGATTCTTAGCACCCTCTGCCTTCATGTCGCACTGGCCGCTGCCTTGGCCAGGTACATTCCAACTGCCGGAGAGTGAGGGCCAAGATTGAAGTTGTGGAGTCATTTTGGAGGGGTTTGGCCATAACTCACCACGCTGGCCAAGCGGGTTGGTGAGTGTGGGATAGCATTTCCTCTAATCCCGATGGTATAGTTATATCGCTATTGGCGGTCGCCAGAGCCCCTTTAGTGGGAACAGGATGCACCACGAGAAGGCGGGGTTGACATTTGTCAAGGAGAATCTGTGATGGTTACGCATCACCTGGCCTTATATCCCTAGAGATAGATATATATAGATATATATATAGAGAGAGATATAGAGAGATATAAAGATATATATATATAGAGAGAGAGACAGAAGTAGATATATACCCTAGTGTGCATCCAGACAAGACTGACGTCCACAACGACAATGTACACGCTTGTAGGAGACAGAGATGCCCTTATATTTTATCGGAGGGCTGGTACCCTTTGTCCGACAACTTAACGTTCCCATCCGACTCATGACCGAAATTAAGTTGTTTAAACTTCGCTAACATACCGGGGATCAGTCGAGGGACCCTTCCATCAGTAGGCAGAAACACTGGTCATCCGCGGTCCCATTCCAAATGCTTAAATGCTTTACTTTCGTTGGCTACAATTTTCGAACATGAAGGAGCTTGAGAGTTTTCTAATTTTTGGATTTACGAAAGATTTTCAGCAAATGCAAAGCTCAAAGACCAAATTCACTTAATTAGTGTGACTTGTAATGTTGTTTTTTAAATTAAAGTATTCACTTATAACATTACGTGTCGTACTATTGGTGGTAGCTGTAACTCTGGAGTTTCTTAACGTTCTGCTCCTGATAACGAGCATAAGATCTTTAATTACACAATTAAAGTATTTCTAACGTCCAGAAGAGAAAAAGTCTGGAAGCACTCACATAAATAGTCTTTATTTGGTCTTCGATGCAAAACAGGGCAATCCTTCAAAGCACTTCAGCAGCCTCAACAAACTGAACCTCTATAACGCGAGGTTCAGTTGAATTTTTTCAAATATATAGTCTTGAAGGTGGAACGCAAGGTGAACTAATCTACCCCACACTTAACGCTGCTCGCTCCATATATTATATACAACGTCCTTATCTTATCAAAATATACACACGTCACTCAAACCTGACCTGAAGACTGTTGACATAAAACATTCAGTGAGTGAGAAAACATAACGCTAAGGTTGAAACGCTTAAAGAGAATGAACCAAAATTTACGTAGGAAAAGAAACTAAAAATAAAAGTTAAATTATAGAACATACGTCATAGATGCGATTTAAACTGTTTTGTGCTTAACTTGTTTTCACCGCGTGTTATTTAACTAAGCGTTTTCAGAGATTAACAATTGTTGTAGTGTATGCTCCTCGTGACACGGAACCTTCTGATACGGAGAAAGATTTCTGGAATGAGCTAAAAGCTGTTTTGAGCCAGTTTGGTGCTAAAGAGAAAGTTACAATAGCAGAGGATTTCAATGCTAGAGTAGGTGTACAGAATACGATTTCTGGTAGCGTTCTAGATAAGTTTAATTATTCCTGTGTGAATGATAATGGTGGAAGACTTATTGAACTCTGCATTGAGAATCGGTTGTGTGTATCTAATAAGTTTTTCAACCACAAGTATATACATACATATACTTGGGAAAATCGTACTCTTGGTCAAAAGAGTGTGTGATAGATTTTGTTGTCTATGATCAGCGTCTGAAACACTTAATTGTTGACACTCGTGTGATGAGACGTGCAGATGTTGGCTCTGATCATTACTTGGTAGCGTCACGAGTGAAACTGAATGTTGGTTGGAGGAAAAGGAATAGAAGGGAGCCCAGGATGGAAAGAATAAAGGTTGAAAGGCCCCCTGAATGTCATCAGCGTTATTCTGACTTACTCAGAGAACGACGGAAGGAGCTGAAGTCTTGTGAGAGGCATGTAGAAAAGAAATGTGTTGTCACTGCTTCTGAAGAGGTCTGTGGCACCACAATAGTGGGTAGCATTAGAGGCTATGCTTGGTGGAATAGTGAGATTGATGTAGCAGTAAAGAGAAAGAAGGAAGCACATTTGGGGGGGGGGGGTGTTGTAGGGCAGAGTTTCTGAGGATGAATATCGCTGTAAGAAGCTTGAGGCAGCTAAGCTGGTTCGCCAGAGTAAATCTAAAGATAGGAAGAAAAAGGTGGAAAGACATGAACTGGCTTTTTGGAAAGATAGAAAAAAACCTACTGGAAGTACATGAGACACAGAAAAAATAGGGGAAATAAAGGTGCAAGTTGTGTGACGAATGGGATCAGAGAAATGATATGGGAGCCTAATGAGTTCAGTGAAAGATGATGTGAATACTTCTGTGAGTTATTTGATCAAGAAAGCAAAGATGATTCTGAGGCAGAAGCAGATGATGTTACAGTGAGAGATGGAAGCACAGGAGGGGCCTCGAGAGAAGAGGTGTGTAAAGCACTAAAATATCTTCAGAATGGTAAAGCTCTGGGAGTTGATGGGGTAACTGCTGAGATGTTGAAACATGGTGGTGACTTAGCAATTGACTGGTTAACTGAAATCTGCCAATTATGCTGGGAGTTATGAATGGTCCCTCGGGATTGGAGGGATGATATCCTTGTTCTCTTGTGTAAGGGAAAAGGTGGTCAGACTAACTGCAAGAACTATCGTGGTATTATATTACTGGGTGTGACAGGAAAAGTGTTTGGTGAGGTCATTATTGAAAAGGTACGAGATCTTACATAAGAGAAAGTCTGGGATGTTCAGAGTGGTTTTATGCCTGGTAAGGGCTGCACTAACAAAATTTTTGCCTTACACATGATGATTGAAAAGTATCTGAAAAGTGTGGTGAGAGAGTTTTTGCTGCCTCCATAGATTTAGAGAAAGCTTACGACCGAGTAAATAGGATTCTTCTGTGAAAAGTATTGAATGAATGTGGTGTTATTGGGAATCTACTTAATAGTGTGAAAGCCATGTATGCTGGTAGTAGAGTTTATGCACGAGTGAATGGTGTTGTATCAAAATGGTTTTCTATTGGTGCAAGAGTAATGCAAGGTTGTGTAATGTCACCATGGCTTTTTAATATATTTATGAATGCTTGCATGCGTGATGCTAAGATGGACAATACTTGTTTATGTCTTGGTAATATGCGTGTGTGTAGATTGCTGTATGCTGATGACACAGTCCTGTTCGGAGAGAGCAAAAGTGAGTTGCAGAGTATGTATTCCCGGATGTACGAAATGTGTATGAAATTCAAACTGAGTGTAAATAAGGGAAAAACCAAAGTTATGGTTTTTGAGCGAGGAACTGTTAGCACTCAATGCAAGGTAAGTCTAAATGGCAAGTCTAAATGCCACAGTGATTGACCAGGTAAATGTGTTTGTATATTTAGGAGGCATGTTTGATAGAGAGGACAAATTAGATGACGAAATTAGTAGGCGAGTGAAGTCTTCATTGAAAGTCATAGCTGCTTTAGGAAGTTTTCCCAGGGATGATGGGTTCTCAAGCATCCTAAATGGCTGTACATGAAAGTATAGTTGTTCTTACTCTGATGTATGGCAGTGAAACCTGGGTACTACAGAAAAAACATATGAGTCGTTTGTGTGCTGGAGAAATGCGTTTGTGGCAAGACACGTTCTGATTGTGTGAGGAATGAAGATGTGTTGTATTTGTATAACGTGGAGCAAAATGTTGTTAGCAAGGTGGAGACTAATGTTTTTAGGTGGTTTGGCCATGTTGAAAGTATGAGCGATGAGATGCTTACTAAGAAATGCTTTTCAGCCCAAGTGTCAGGAAAGAAAGGCAGACGAAGGCCAAAGTATTCATGTGAGGATCAGATTCAGGCGTGTCTACATGAGAAAAAGGTTATGAGAATGAAGTATAGAAGATCTTGTGTAGGTTGTGTGATGGATGTCAGAGAAGCCCGTGTTGTGTATCAAGATCGCTGCAAATGGAAAAGTTTGATACGGCAACAGTAAGTAAATAAATAATCAGTTAAAAGTTTATCTGGTTGTTTGTATTTCTTTGTGGAGCTAATCTCTGAGTCTCAGAGAGCAGCTTAGTGATATGTATGTATGTGATGTATACAATACGTCAGGTTATAATTTATCTCCACCTGAATTTGGTACTATACTCGAATCTCCCTTTTGAAAGATTTCCTCTGTTCCTGAAAGGAGCCTTTCTTTCTTTCCCTGTGTTTCTATGTAGGCAGAGAAGCCCACTTCATTCTAAGAGCAATGGCACTAAGTTCCATTTCGCTGGTTGCATCCAGTGCTTGGTCCTTGAAAAGAGCTATAACTGCTGCAGAGTGCGCAACACCTGAGCATAGGTCTGCTAAGTCTGAGCCTAAATTTGCTGAGGCGAAGCATAAGTTTGATGAGGATGCTGCTGTGCATTAGGGGCTCTTGAAGTACTAAGTCCATATCTGGGGCATCAATTCTTCTTGATAGCCTTGCGATTTGGTGTCTTAGCCTTTGCTAGGGGTGGAAGGAACTCATCCAAGCCAACCTGATAGTTAAACAAAACTATCTCTGGTTTCTAATGAGTAGAGACCTGCTCTATTTATAGTTATTGTCAGTTTCAGCGTCTTACGTGACTGGACGTGATACTTCTGCTTTGCATATTGTTATCAGAGTGTATACAATAATTTGATCTATTCAGTGTATATTACCTCTCTAACTTTCCGGCTTAGGTAAGATGCCTATTATGTAAATTTTGGTTATTTCTCGTTATACTTTTCGAACTTAACGTTATGTCTGAACTCCCGAAAGTTTTTTTCCTACGTGTGGCATCACTAGCAGTCAGCCAAATTAAGCAACTCAGATAAAAATCAACTACCAGATATCTTGAGGGTGAGGTTTTAGTTTGTTTCAACGTTATTTGTTTGGAATATTCAACGCTTGATATTTGATGCTTCTTTGTTACTCGAAGGTTACCTTCTTAGCTATCTTGTTCTTTAAGTTTCTTCTTTAGTTACTTAATAATCTCGTCAACGTGTTAGCTTCTTTGATTACTAACTGAGTTTTGTTTGTGTGTGCTCGTCAGATTAAATCATTGAAATCGTGTTTCGTCCGTCAACCTCATCAAAACTGCGTTGTCTGGGACTCTTCAAATAAACGTAAACGTTGGAACTATAAGTCTGTTTATCTTCTTCTTTTTACCTAATAATACCCTGTACTTAGTTTGAGTATTATAAAGTAGCTTATGCGAAGTACAAGTAATATTACCTACTTTATGAAAGGACCTTCAGATTCTTCTATTTCTAAATAATAAAATGAAAAAGTTCATCCACACATCTGCATGATGCACGGAACCGTATCCTCTTAAACCGGAGTGCTGCTGCAATATCCGCTGTAACGGCATCATTATCCATTTCGCACTCCAAATATTTTCTTCGCAAATTATAAATTTAAGAAGTTCATTAGGAAACATAAGTAACCTTTTGTCCGGAAGATAGCAGGTAATAACTCGTTGCCTGTGTTGTAGAAGTAACATCTGTAAACTGTTTACTATTACTGCCAACAAAGACTTATTTTCGTTATAGTATTCGATGCGAAATCCGGTAATCAGTTAAAAACTTTGTAAAGTTGCAAACACAAATCTTATACAATCGCAGAAGGTCACGTTTCTCCGAATCGATGAAAGGATTAATTTGATGAATTTGGTAGAACATTCAATTGGAACTACTAAGGCAGTAAATTTACGGAGTAATGACTTCAATCACGCAAACACGCAATTTCTGAACAAGTATTTTCCTCTTAACAGACTATATCGTATTGTCTTGAAGTCAAAATGACTGGTACTATATCTATGATTTTCCTGATATGTTATGAAATGGTTGCTTTGGTTGTTATCGGTTTCTGGCGGTAAAAGCCGGAAAAAAGTATTAAGAAACAAAAATAAGAAACTCAAAGAATAAAAGAAAATAATGTAGAAGATATAGAAGATTTAGTTTTACTGAATGTAATTTGTTTACACAAACTCACATTTATAAGGGAAGTTGTTGGAAATTACTTCAGCCTCTGATGACGTATGAATGAGTAAGATTGTGTAGCTTAAATTCTGTCATCACAACAACTTTCGAACAGTACGTTATGACACAAATTCGATCAGCTATACATCGATGAGCCATTATATTACGACCACCCCCAGCCTAGAGAAATGAGCGCGCCTGGAGACCGAACGTTGGCGGACGTAAAGTTCATAGAAGTTGAGTTTTATTATTACAGACAAGTGGCGTGGACCAGGATCATCAAACAGAAATCATCGCGCTCTTTTCACGTTTTTATAAGTGAGTCACGGAAGAATTCTCATCGGCCGACACCGGGAATCGAACCCAGGGTCTCCCAGTTACGCGCCGGACATGCTTCCACTGCGCCATAGTGGCCTCGAATTCCTCCAGACTAACATACGACTAACTGCCAAGCCATTTGGCAGGTTGGTCCTTGGAGCCCCGCACAATGCTGAGGATTCACCAAAGATGGTAAGCATCAACTCAACAAATAACTAGGAGGCGAATGAATAATTAATACAGACAAGTGACGTGGACCAGATACATCAAACAGAAGTCATCGCTCTTTCCCACGTTTTTATAAGTGAGGCGCGGAAAAATTCTCATCGGCGCAACCGGGAATCGAATCCAGGGTCTTCCAGTTACGCGCCGGACATGCTTCCACTGCGCCACAGCGGCCTCGAGTTCCTCCAGACTCACATACGACTAACTGCCAAACCACTTAGCAGGTTGCTTCTTCAACCACGCACAAGGAGTTCGAGGCCGCTGTGGTGCAGTGGAAGCATGTCCGGCGCGTAACTGGAAGATCCTGGGTTCGATTCCCGATGGCGGCCGATGAGAATTTTTCCGTGACTCACTTATAAAAAACGTGGAAAGAGCAATGGCTTCTGTTTGATGTTGAGTTTTGTTTTTTGTTGTG
Source organism: Macrothele yani (assembly GCA_039090855.1). Taxonomy (NCBI): domain Eukaryota; kingdom Metazoa; phylum Arthropoda; class Arachnida; order Araneae; family Macrothelidae; genus Macrothele; species Macrothele yani. The sequence continues at coordinate 158,274,761 of CM077011.1, forward strand.
AAGTTGAGTTTTCTTATCTTCGATTCTTAAAACGAAGAACTGTCGTCCGCAGCTCATGAATGCCAGAGGGGGAGAGAAACCTGTCGCGCACTGTTAAAAAAAAAATCCCGACGGAGCCGAAGTGGATTTTCCCGCTGTGTTTAAACGTAGAACTTCGTATGCCCTGTCTTGTGTCTGTGATAAGATCGTGAAAAAAATACACAGTAGAAGTCGCATACGTCGCTTATTCGTTGTTGAGTAATTTTCTCTGGAATTCCACTGTTGCTTTTCCATAAATATTTTTATAAGCCGTTGGCTTTATGTAATCCGGCTCCTTTACTTGACACCAGTCAACATCCGAGACCATGTGAACGCCTATTGGCCCTGCGGCCGTCAACCGGTGCGCTAGAGATGCTCGCGACGGGCTCACTTTGACGCGTTCGTTTGGCATCGCGATAGCGTTTGCAGGGCTCGGCATTAGTAGTTCGGAATTTCTTGGGTCCACAAATTTCCTGTTCTGCCAGTTTTTTCAGTTTCCGTACCTCCTTTCTGTGCTCAACTTAGCATTTTCGTGGCATTTTGATGTTTTTTCCCGCTAATTCTACAAATCTGCGAAAAAAATAAAAATAAAGTACAAAATCAGTGTTCAATCACCTTTAGTTCAGAAGTATTGAAAACGAAAACAGAGGCATATTCGCTGCGCAGAGCACAAAAATGACCATCTACTTCAGCGCGTTGTCGCGAACTGTTATTGATCCGCAGGCTCCACCACTTATAATTGTCACTAAATGTCATCTATTCGTTATCAAGTTGTACTAGCGCCGCTGCACACCCCAAATAACCCTGGAGTTATTGCGAGTTGAAATCGGTCACACAATTATGTCGCGTCCACCGCTAATCTGTATCGTATCACACGACGTTTTTCTACGTCAAAATGAAAAAGAGTAACCCAGAGGATGTATGCACCCTATTCACCCGAAATGCATTAGAAATTACACCATATGCACCAGGCATATTCTGTAATTACGTCTTAAGTAGTGGAGAATTGTCCAATTTTGTGACAAATCAAATATACAGGGGTTGTCCAAAATAATGGAAACACCTTGCTGAAAACAGTGACTTTGGTATGTGCTGCTTTTTGAGTAAAATGAACATGCAGCTACATTTTTTGTGTGTAAAAAAACTGTTGCTTGTAGTCTTAAGGGTCTGAAATTTCATTGTAAATCGGTGATTGCATAATTTCGTTCCAGGGGAAGGCACAATGAGTGACCTGTCGGTGTTCCAAAGAGGACAGATCCCGTCTGGTTGGTACGTCGGTAACCACAGTGCCACAGGTATTGAGGGTATCGAGAGGTACCGTGTCGAAGGTCATGACAGCATACAATGTTCACGGCACAACATCATCTGCGAGACACAACTGTGGAAGGAAAGCCAAACTCACTGCTAGAGACAGGAGGACATTAAAGAGGATTGTGACCGCAAGGAGGAAAACCACAGCGACGAAAGTGACTGCTGGGCTTAATGCACATCTCCAAAACCCAGTGTCGACCCATACCGTGCGAAGGGAATTGCATAAGCACAATATTTACGGCAGAGCTGCGATTGCAAAACCCATGAGGTCACATGTGAATATGAAACGGAGACTACGGTGGTGCCAAGAACATAAAACGTGGACTGCGGATCAATGGAAACATGTCTTGTTTTCCGATGAATCAAGTTTCTCACTATTCCCTACCACAGGAAGGGTTTATGCGCGGAGAACCCCCGCAGGAGCCTACAATACAGACTGTCTCCTTCCTACAGTGAAGCATGGGGGAGGTTCCGTAATGGTTTGGGCCATGATCTGGTGGTTTGCAGCAGGTCCCATTATCGCCTTACACGGACGGATCACTAACGGTGACTATACCACTCTTTTGGCCGACCATGTGCATTCAGTGGCGCAGACATTGTTTCCGTCAGGGGATTGCACCTTTCAAGATGATAATGTCCCCATTCACAGAAGTCGAACTGTTCAATCATGGTTTGAGGAACATGAGGATGAAGTTGCACACCTTCCCTGGCCTGCACAATCACCGGACTTAAACATCATTGAGCCCCTGTGGTCTGTGTTGGAAAACAAAGTGCGATCCCGTTATCCTTCTAGTGCGTCTCTCAAGGAATTGGAGCAGTTTCTGCTGGTAGAATGGTACAACATAATACCATCCAGGACTTGTATGCGCCCATTCCAAGGAGGATTCAAGCAGTTTTAAATGCCAAGGGTGCTCCCACTCCACATTAGATGCGTAACACATTTTGTTTCAAGGTGTTTCCATTATTTTGGACAACCCCTGTATCTTTCCATTGTGAAAACAAGTATGTTCATGTTTAAAGTATTATAGGTTGTTTCTGCAGATTCGAAACAGTCATAGTACTTAAAAATATTAGCTTTAAAATATTACACAATGTTTTATAAGAAAAATGAAATACTTTTGTATCAGGCTGTCAAGAAACATATCAGTGATCATCTCAAATCTTTAGAAGTGACTTTTAATGAATATTCTATGAAGTTCCCAATTTCTTATATTGGACTGGCAACCCATTTGAAATATCTTTTGCGTATCCGACCGATGAATTAACAACGGAGGAAGAACACTAATTGACATATCAACAGATTTTGGAACCGAAACGTCATTACTCAAGTTATGAGGATAATGGCTGTAGAATAAACCTCGCTCTTATGACCTGACCTCTGACCCTATTTCGATGATATTCAACAGAACCGGTAAAGTATACTTCCGGAACAACATGATTAAGTTTTGTTTCAGTCAAACCATTTTTACGCAAGCTATGACGCATAAGGGCAATGTAATGCATCCCGCTTCTATGTTCTGACCTTTGACCTCATTTAGCCTATTTTCAATACGGTTCTTTCCCAGGTGGTCTCCTACCACATACTAAAATTTAATCGAAATCGGACGATTTTTACGCAAGTTATGACGCACAAGGGCAATGGAATGCATCCAGCTCCTTTATCATGCCCTTTGACCCCACTTCACCCATTTTCAACAGGGTTTGTCCCCAGGTGGTCTCCTACCACATACCGAAATTTCGTTGAAATCGAACTATATTTATGCAAGTTATTATACATAAGGGCAATGGAATGGATCCCGCTCCTATGTCCTGACCTTTGACCCCACTTCACCCATTTTCAATAGGGATCGTCCGCCGATGGTCCTCTACCACATACTAAAATTTCATCGAAATTGAACCATATTTACGCAACTTATGATGCACAGGGCAATGGAATGCATCCCGCTCCTATGTCCTAACCTTTGACCCCATTTCATCCATTTTCAATAGGGAGGTTCGTCCCCAGGCGGTCCTCTACCACATAGTAAAAGTTCATCGAAATCGAATCATTTTTACGCGAGTTATCGTGCGGACAGACGGGCAAAGCTGTAGCATATACTCTTTTTTTACGCTTTCCAACCGTAGGTTGAAGAAGCGTATATGCTCCAGCTTTGTCCGTCCGTCCCTCCGTCTGTCTGTCCATCTGTCTGTCCGCACGATAACTCGTGTAAAAATGGTTCGATTTCGATGAAATTTTAGCATGTGGTAGGGAACCACTGGGGACGAACACTATTGAAAATGGGACAAATGTGGTCAAAGGTCACGACGTAGGAGCGAGATCTATTCCATTGCCATTATGCGTCATAACTTGCGTAAAAATGGTTCCATTTCAATGAAATTTTAGTATGTGGTAGGGGACCACCTGGGAACGAACCCCATTGAAAATGGGTGAACTGGGGTCAAAGGTCAGGACATAGGAGCGGGATGCATTCCATTGCCCCTTACGCGTTATAACGTGCGTAAATATGGTTCGATTTCAATGAAATTTTAGTGTATCGTAGAGAACCACCTGGGGACAAACCCTATTGAAAATGAGTGAAGCGGGGTCAAAGGTCACGACATAGGAGCGAGATCCATTCCATTGCCCTTATACGTCGTAACTTGCGTAAATATGGTTCGATTTCGATGAAATTGTAGTATGTCGTAGAGAACCACCTCAGAACGAACCCTATGGAAAATGGGTGAAGTGGGGTCAAAGGTCAGAACATAGAAGTGGGATGCATTCCATCAATCTTATTAAAGGAGCAATTCTTGTATATATGTAAATTTTATTTTGAAAACGGCTCTAAAGATCATGAAAGAAATACGGGATTACGCCATATAATACAAATTTTGAAGATGACAATCCGATTTTTGGCGTAAATGCGACAAGGATGGTAAGTCAGAAAATATCCGAAAACTTTGAAAATTTTCATCGTCCTGGAGCGGGACTCGAAACCGCGTCTCCCAGAAAACGCTCGGGTATGCTAACATTACCTTGATGAAAGTGGTTAGCCTACCGTTTTCTGGTACTAGAAATCGATTTAGCTTGATCTCGACTTTGGAAAAATTCGTTTAGTGGGTTAAATAACCACCCCTAGTTACCACGGTTTTAGTATCATGGCGTCGTCCTATTAATGTTTCCCATTCTTAGAAATCTTATGACATCACACTCTCGCGATCGACTCGCGATTGAGATGTTGGCGCGAGGTAACGCCATCTGCCTCATTACGCCACGCGTTGTTTGTGGAACCTATTAAAGTTTTATGACGTCACACTCTCACGACCATCTGCCTCACTACGTCACGCGTTGTGTGCGTATGTCCGTCCGCACGATAACGCGCGTAAAAATCGTTCGATTTCGATGAAGTTTTAGTATGTGGTAGAGGACGACCTGGGGACAAACCCTATTGAAAATGGGGAAATGGGATCAAAGGTCAGGACATAGAAGCAGGATCACTTCCATCATCATTATGCGTCATAACGTACGTAAAAATGCTTCGATTTGGATGAAATGTTCATATGTTGTAGGGACCTACCTGGGGACGAATAATTTTGAAAATGCGCGAAATGGGGTCAAAGGTCAGTACATAGGAGCGAGATCTATTCCATAGCCCTTATGCATCATAACTTACGTAAATATGCTTCGATTGCGACAAAACGTTATCATGTTATTTCGAAGGTATACTGAACCGAATCTGTTGAATATAATCGAAATGAGATCAAAGGTCAGGGCACAGGACCGAGGTTTATTCCACAGCCATTATCCTCATAACTTGAGTGATAGCTTGATTAATGATATCTGGTATGTTGGAAAGCATATCATAATCAATGCATTGCATGATTTTACTAACTTGTTCAACCTACGGTTGGAAAGCGTAAAAAATGACAAACTTGAAAATGTTTACCTAAAAGTAAAAAAAAAAAGAAGTCCAATCCGTCAGCACGAGATATTTTAGAATTGTTCAATCATTTACCGCCACATATTTGCGTGAGTGAGCATTTCCACTTTATTCTTGTTTTTAAATCAAAATTCGATGCGGGAACAGATTTAAGATTGAGTTTGTCTGGTATTGAGCCAAATATTGCAGCCCTTTGTTCGAATAAAAAAGTCCAAGACTGAAATTAAGTTTATATATGATTACTAAAGTATATTACTAGGTCTTCAATATTTTACTCTACAATATCTCTTCAGAAGAAATGATAAAAGAAGCAATTGGTGAAAAAAGAGGAATCACAATTTCAGGGAGAATGATACATAGTGTTCGATTTGCAGATGACCAAGCAATATTAGCTGATATTGAAGATGAAATACAGCATCTAATGCAAAAATCTGAAAGTGTATGCACAAATATGGTGCGAAAATTAACACGAAGACAACAAAAACGATCAGAGTCTCCAGGAAACCAGCAAATGTTGAGTGATGATGAATGAAGATAATGTAGAGCAAGTGAAACTATACAAATACCTCGGTAGTATAATCCAAAAAAATGGAAAATGTGACATGGAAATAAAAGAAAGAATTAATAAAGGAAAATATGCATTTTATAACAAGAAAAATTTGTTTATTAATAAAATGAATAAAAGTTTAAACAAAATGCTTATTATGTGCTATATCTGGAGTATAACTTTATATCAGGCGGAAACGAGGACAATTGGGGAGAAGAAAGCTAATATGTTGGATGCATTTGAAATGTCGTGATGGAAAAAATAAATCGGATTGAAAAAATTACCAATGATGAAGTATTGCAAAGAGTTGAAGAAAAAATGAATTTGCTAAAGACCGTAAGAAAAAGAAAATATAACTGGGCAGGACATATGCTAAGAAAAGACAGCCTACTGAAAAGAATGATAGAAGGGAAAATTGAAGGAAAGCGACCAAGAGGAGGGATATGACTAATGATGCTTGATGATATAATAGGCACAGGAAGCTATCAATAATTAAAGGAGGAAGTAAGGGATAGAGGAAACTAGAGGTAGAGGACTTTCTGAGTTACTGTGGGACCTGTCAAGAGACAAAACACTAATGATGATGATATTACTAGGTGGTAGCCTGTCAATAATGACAGGAAAAAATAAGATATGTAGGGTAATTTTTTAATAACCAGGTATTCTTTCTGTTTGTGATGTTTATGTGAAAGGATGCTTCATAAACAATACAAAAATAAAAATAAGAAAGATGACACCGAATTTTCGGTTGTAATGAGTACGTCTTTTCAATCTTTTCCAACGCGAATAAAGTTCATCAAACTTATTCAAAATCATTAGAACCGGTTAAAAACAAGTTAGTAAAATCATGCAAATGCATTGATTATGATACGCTTTCCAACATACCAGAAATCATTTCTGAAGTTATTACTCAAGTTATGAGGATAATGGCTGTGGAATAAATCTCGCTCCTGTGCCCTGACCTTTGACCTCATTTCGATGATATTAAGCAGAACCGGTTCAATATATCTCCGGAACAACATGATAAAGCTTTGGCGCAATCGAAGCATTTTTACGCAAGTTATGACGCATAAGGGGAATGGAATGGAACCCACTCGTACTGTAATGACCTTTGACCCCATTTCGCTCATTTTCAATAGGGTGCGTCCCCAGGTGTTCTTCTACCACATACTAAAATTTCGTCGAAATCGAACCATTTTTACGCGTGTTATCGTGGGGACGGACGGACAAAGCTGGAGCCCATACGCTTCTTCAACCTACGGTTGGAAAGCGTAAAAAACACACAACTGGATATTTGCGATCGATAAAACATTCAGAAATAGAAACAGCTACTTACTTCTAGCAGCCGTTAAAAAGTATGTATTAGAGACAAAGATATTTTCAAATCGAACAATTAAAAGAAGAAATATAGAAGGAAACATAATCTAGCGGAAGAAATTTTCATTTGTGCTATTTGAAACGGCGCGTGCTTACCCTGCTAACTTGCTTTTAGAAACGGCAGATCTTTCGTTTCAAATCCACAGCATTTTCCAGAAACCATTCCCGTAAACGAAAAAGTAATTAATTTTAAGAATTCGCTAAATCATTCGAAGAATTTTTTTTTCATAAATTTCTGGTGAAGTGACACTTTACTCACTTCACCCAACGAGCTGCTACTCTTCCAAGTTGTAACTTATTTCATTTGAAATGTTATTTATATTGAATATAATGCATTCAACAAAATTTGTACAATAAAGAAATTTAATATGAAATCTTGCAGTTACATTATTTTTATAATAAGAGTTTTATTATTTAACATTTTAGACTAAATTTTAGAGGTTTCATAATTGTAGATAGTGAAATTTTATATTTTCTGATTATAATTTTATAACGTCAATTTTCATTTGAAGCTTTTTAGTCATTATTACCCTGAAGGTTCGTAACACATTTTCTTGGGTGAAATGGTTTCGTAGAACAAAAGATGTAGGGAACCACTGAGGAAAATTGCTTTGCGCAGGTGCAGTTTCTGACAAAGTGTAAGGAATCCCTTATAACAATTGTAAAAATTACGTGAAGTCTATTATTTTCTGTTCCACTTCACAAAGAAAATAAAAAATTTATTCAGTGCGTGCAGTTGATCATTCGGTCATTTTCATTTATTACTTTTATTTAGAATGAAGTCGAAATTATTTGTTATTCAAATGAGTAACTAATTCCTTCAGACAAGTTTAACGAGCACACACAGCAATGCCAAGGCGGGCCGGTCCCGAAATCCCACAGCCGATTCCGGGCTCTGAGAGAGAGAGAGAGAGAGAGAGAGAGAGAGAGAGAGAGAGAGAGAGAGAGAGAGAGAGAGACGGAGAAGGGGGGAGAAAGAGAGTGACGGGGGAGAGTGAGTGAGGGAAGGAGTAAGACAAGTTTAACGTGCACGCACACCAGTGCTGAGACGGGCCGGTCCCGAAAGCCCGCAGCTGATTCCAGGCTCTAAGTGAGAGAGAGAGAGAGAGAGAAGAGGGGGAGGAGGGAGGGAGGGATAGAAGGAGCGAGGAAGAGAGATAGGGAGGGAGAGAGAGGGAGGAAAAGATAGAGAGAGAGAGAGAGACGGAGGAAGAGGGAGGGAGCGAGGGAGAGAAGGAAAGAGAGGGAGAGAGAGAGGAAGATGGGGAGGGAGAGGGAGGAAGAGGGAGGGAGATAGGGAGGGAGAGAGACGGAGGAAGAGGGAGGGAGCGAGGGAGAGAATAGAGAGGGAGGGAGATAGGGAGGGAGAGAAGGAGAGAGAGGGAGAGAGAGGGCGGAAGAGGGAGGGAAGGAGAGAGATATAGAGAGAGCGAGGGAGAGAGAAGAAGAGAGAGGGAGATAGGGAAGTAGAGAAGAAGAGAGAGGGAGATAGGGAAGGAGAGAAGAAGAGAGAGGGAGAGAATGATAGATAGGAAAAAAAGGAGAGAGGGGGAGGAAGAGAGAGGAAAAGGGAGGGAGAGGGAGGAAAAGGGAGGGAGGGAGGGAGGGAGGGAGGGAGAGAGCGAGGCAGTGAGAGGTAGGGAGAGAGGGAGAGAGCGAAGGAGTGAGAGGTAGGGAGGGAGGGGGAGAAGGAGAGGGAGGGAGAGAGAATTTTCTTTTCTTCTCCTTTTTCGTTTTTTCGATGCTATGCACATTACACATAAACGTAACAATATCTCATTGCAATCTGCGTAAATTGCCAGAATTTGATGTTAAGTTGGATAAAAGCCATTATAAAAACACATTTTGACGCTATGCATCTTTCCCGACAGTGGTAAAATATACCTCGTAGCGAAACTTAGCTTCTTCTCGACTCCACTAAGAGAGAGTTACCTGCTATTAACGAGAGCTTTAAAATGACGTATAATACGATGGGATGTAAACTTGTAGATTTCCTAGACCAAAAATTGCCAATCCCTCTCCCTAAAACACTTACGATTCAGCTTTTCTTCCTATCTTCATCTTTCTTTTTGTTGCTTCTGTTGGAGATTCAACGACCACCGTGAGCAACTCAGTGGGCTATAAGCAGTCACCCGTACCTAATTTATGGTTACTGGTTCTATTGAAGGGAGAGAGCCAGGGCCGTAAGACAAACACAACATCCATGCCTCACCGGTATTCGAACCTGGACCCGTCTCGGACGAATGGCCATAAGCCAGCGCTTAGACCACTGCGTCACTGGGGCGGCTTTTTTATCTTGAGGTAAGACTTTACCTTGCGCATGCGCAGGTGGACTTTGGTAGCTTCATCACATTTCATCGGTTTCAGGGTCGTTTCTTCCGTTCATCTAAATCTGAATATAATAATAATAATAATAATAAATATTGTTTTTGAAAAACTAAACAATCGCGAAATACTTGCTATAGTTGCCGCCACAGTTTATTAAATATTTACTTCTATAACTCACATGCATTCTTTCATTGGATTTACGACAATAACATTCATTAATCCACCTACCTAAGTACCGTTAAATGTCAGGAACCAGCAAACCTTATAGTTTGTTGTTATGATTTAATTCGACTCAGTATGTACCGGACCGTAGCTCGTGAGTGACGTTGTAATGTCACAGACTTGCCAGTTATACAAAAAATATTTTTTTTACATATATCTCGCACAAATACTATTAAGTGTTACGATGACATTCTACTTCATTAAACAATCTTAGAATATTTCAACTTAGCCAGCTTCTACACGTCTCTTCCTTCCAAAATCTCACACACAACTGACCCACTAACTCTGCACCCACGCCGGACATCACACTCCACGCGCCAGCAGTCAATAGTCAATATGTCATTCCGCGCTCTCGTGCATGGAAGTTCAAGTCGCGAGTCACCAGTTCTCTGTATCAGTCCGCATTCTGCGTATGAAGGTTCAGGATGTTACAACCCCTCCTCACTCCGGAGGAACTTTTTCCAATGGTAAAAAGTTCTTGTCATTACACAATATAAAAGCCACAATTTACATAACAATTCACAATGAAATTGAAAAAATAAGCTAATTTAGCAATCATATTTTCATTTACAAAATTAAAATTTCCTCAAAATAGTTGACACATGTTTACGAGTTCTAAGCAATTTCTAAAAATCGTATAACCCAAGAATTTTTTTTCAATAGTATGTACATATATACATAGCATGTTTAAGGCGGATCTTCTAAAATGGGGATCCTCCGCAGTCCATCTGCATTTTTGTTTATAGTTCCAGGTCGATGAATTATTTCAAAATCAAACGATCGTAAAGCAAGGGCCCATCTCATTAGGCGAGCATTTGAAGTTGCGTTGGTAAGTACCCAAACGAGAGGGTTATGATCAGTTTGTATGACGAAGCTTTGACCATCCACGTAGCATTTCAGTTTCTGTACCGCAAATATGATTGCAGCACACTCTTTTTCGCTGGTACTGTATGTTTTCTCTACCTTAGAATATTTTCTATTTAGATAGATAACTGGATGTTCAGATTCATCATCTATCTGAGACACAAGTTTGGTCAAAAGTTCATCACCAACAGCAGACCTCATATTTTCACTAAATTTCTTGCCATTTATGATTTTCAAAGGCAAGCAATTGCAATAGTTCTAAGAGCAGAGGCCATTTTCCCTGCTTGCCATGTTAAGTTCGGAAAGGTACCATGCTGTATAAAAGAGACTGAATTTGTTGAAAACTGCTGTGTGACAGGCAGCTTCTCTAGAATATGAGTCACAAACAATTACCATGAGACTGCGTAACTATACGTCTTTCCCTGGGTCGAGATTTTTAAACTGTAGAGGAATGGGAAAATCAGAAATTTCCTCAATGTTGTCACATGACTGGATCAAGAAAGAAAATATAGCAACTTCTGGACTTAGAGGAGTCCATTATTCATGGTTAGCAATTACCTCCTTCAAAAGTGGCATACTATGTACATGACAAAAACGACTAGCAGATTCCAGACTCTGAAGTATTCAATAAGACACTTTGCTTTCTCTGTAATGCTATCTGTACAAGATAAGGCTGATACAGAAACCAAATCTGTAAAAAGCATTTGGCTTGCTGATGAATATACTTTATCTGAAAGAAAATCAGCTTCTACGCATAGTATAATAAATATGCTTGCTCATCACTTGTTCTGGTGCGGCATACAAAAGGTTCAGCAAAAACACAGCATACTGATTCATAATTGTCATCAAGAGGTTATTTAGCACAACCTCTGAGGATTTCAGCCAAAATATTCATATGCACAGCTGTTGGAGCATTTTGAACATTAGGAAGAAAATCTTTGCACCATAGATTGGGCTCAATGAAGTATCCAAGAAGTTCTGCAGTTTTCAATGCCATTAGAACAACTTTCTTCTCTTGATTTTTGACTGCAAAATAAATTCCGTGTAGAAAACTTTACAAATTGCTTGTAGCATTGCTTTCAGCATGAAGTAAGAGTTGGTATAGGTGCATAGAAGATTTCACACGTGTTTCAGGTACCCAATCTTTTTGATCACGCAGCAAGGGAGGCAAACTTTTACACAAGTTCCTCTTTTTCAGTCCTCGGCAACTTAAAGGTTGGCCATCTTCACAAGGGTAATCAACTGAAACAGGTGTGGGGAAATCTACCTGACCTTTAAAACAATTTATATTTTCCTCTCCATACAGTACTCCAACATCATTCCCAAGAATTTAACTCTGCATCTCTCATCTTTAACATCATCAGAGAGTGAAGAAGATAAGAGTGGGATCAAATGGTGGAAGAATGAAAAGCAATCAGGTAATTTAAGCAACCAGTTTCCAACAACTTCCACAACTGCAAGTCTGACAGATGGTGAATAATCAAACAGACGCCGAACAAAGTGGCTCACAACATCTTGGACATGTTAGTTATTTCCACGAAGAAACACTGATCATAATGTATTAATGCAGGCCACACGTGTTTTAGAATGCTGATGCGGTATACACTGAAGTGCCAGAAAAAACTGGTACATCAGTCTAAAACTTTGTAGGTCCTCCACCGGAGCACAGGACTGCAGAAATACCACGGGGCATGGACTCCACTAGCTTCTGGAAATATGCTGTAGGCAATGCACACCATGCTTCCTCCAGAGCGTTCCACAATTCGGGTGTATTCCGAGGTCTCGGATTCCTGTGTTTGATAGCGCGTTGCATGGCATCCCAAATGTGTTCTATCACGTTCAGATCTGGGGACTTGGGTGGGAATGGCAACATCCCAAACTCATATCAATGCTCCTCTAACCATAATGTGGCGTCCCGACACTTGTGTGCAGGTGCATTGTTCTCTTGGAACAGGCCCAACCCATCAGCATGAATGCAGGACATGAACGGGTGTACCTCATCAGAAAGGATGCGCACATAGCGTTGGCCGGTCACAGACGATTGTAGACGTACCAGGTGTCCCCGTGAAGTCCAGCTAAACACACCCCATACCATTACGGACCCCCCACCAGCCGGTACAGTTCCCTGTTGACAGGCGGGATCCATGGCTTCATGGGGTTTGCGCCACCATCGAATCCTTCCATCTACCCGATACAGCTGGAAACGCGATTCGTCAGACCCGGCTACTTGTTTCCAGTCATCAAGTGTCCAGTGGTGGTGTTGCCGTGACCAAGCGATGCGCATAGCTCTGTGTCGTGCATCCATCAACGGGACTCGAGTTGGGCGTCGACTCCCAAAGCCCATATCGTGCAGGGTACGTTGCGCAGTCCGGACGCTGATGCTTATTGAGGCTCAAGCATTGAATTCCGATGATACCTGCGTGAGTGTTCCTCGCCTATCGCGTGAAACGATTCTTGACAGCCAACGATGGTCACGTTCACCCAATGTCTTTTTACGGCCACACTGGTATCGTAGGTTGGAGGTTTTTCTGGAATTCTTGTAGTCACGGTGCACCCTTTGCAATGGTCGTCCGTGAAAACCCGAACTTCGTTTCTACCTCCGAAACACTATGGCCTATCTCACGAGCGCCAACTATGACACCGCGTTGAAAATCGCTTAAACCGTTAGTACTTGTTATTCTCATGCCGAAAACAGCTCTGATAGCTGGCAAAGATGTCTATCGCTTTATATACGCCCTGGCGGACGCAACCGAGTACGCGCATAGGTGACGTTGCTATGTATTTTACATAAGCTCTTCTGTACCAGTTTTTCTGGCACTTCAGTGTAGGTTGTAAAAAAGGTTTAACTAGAGTTCCAGAAACCATATGAAATTTGGACTGTAAACTTTCATCCAACGTACAAGCACATGAACAACTCTGTCTCTTAACTTCTGGACAAGGATCCGCAATTGTTCTGGATAATATGTAGACTATATCATTTAAAAATCGAAATAAAGCATTTTCCGATGAGTAATCTCTAATACAATCGTTGTCAACAACATCACTTCTAAAAGTCACACTTCTTCAGATGTTTGGGAATTGTTAGGTGGTTTAAGAATAGGGATTTTTTTTTCAAAATTTCATTTCCATAAATTGTGCTCTCCTCCATCTTCGTTTTCACCCCCACCCGTTGGTTTAACATAGCATAACCATTTACCTTCTTAGAATCTGTCGCCTCAATTTCTTTGAGAGTTTTTCTCAATTCCGCACTCTGCCGTTGAGCTTCATGAGATTAAAGGAGCAGTAAAGAGAAAGAAGGAAGCATACTTGGGGATGCTGCAGGATAGAGTTTCTGATTATGAATATCGCTATAAGAAGCGTGAGACAGAAAAAGCTGGTTCGACAGAGTAAGGCAAAAGATGAGAAGGAAACGGAGGAAAGGCACGATTTGGCTTTTCGGAAAGACAGAAAAACCTTCTGGAAGTACTAATTGTACATAAGACATAGGAAAGAGTGGAATTAAAATTTTAAGTTGTGTAAAAAATAAGGTCGGGGAAATGATATGGGAGCATTTACTAACACTGTATGCATTATGACTAACAATCACTATGATTATGACTAACAATCACTATGATTATGACTAACAATCACTATGATGAGTTCCTATATAGGGGCTCCAAAAATTAAACTCGAACTCAGCACTGACAGACACACACACACAACACAAGTACGCACAACCACTCGAAGTATAAACGAATTCATGTGTCTCGGAAGGAGGGAAAATGTATGAAATTTTGAACGGAGGTTGTGGAAAGGTCGACACAACTCCCGCGATCTAGTAATTTCTCAAAGGAAGTATTTTTCTGCATAAACTAAGCAAGATTCAAACAGCGGTTCTAATTAATTTCTATGAATGTCAAAAGATGGCGCTACGAGACTGGCGTATTGGTGGCAAAGAATTTTTGCTACCTATCGCTCAGAGAGAAATGCCTCTCAGTCCTTGACATGAGGGACGTGTAGTTTCGCAATTAATTCGGAACACCAAACTGAAACTTCAGGAATGAGGAAATGGTAAATATAATTTAAAACAGAGTTTCTGAAATTTAGGTCGCATGCTTTTGTAACCGTTTCCGAATGAAGAATCTGATACAGTGCTACTCTAAAAGTTTCTCGCCCCTCTGTGGGAATTTTCTTCTGGAAATAATGACACATCCGTTTCACATAAATTGCAATTTTATTCCATGATTGATAAAATGCTTTGCCTTGAGTTAAGAAGCAAAGGTTTCAGGTGCTGGCTACTAAAATAACTAAAAACTTCCTCCTTGGGGGAGCAATTTTCTAAATTAATTTTTAAGTCTCGCATTTTCAGCTTACTTAACATGTTTGGGATATGAAATATCGATAATAAAATTGCCAACAAATATGAAGATAATAAAAGTAACATAAATGATTTTTAAAGGAAACAGGCAAAGATGAAAAGCTCAACATGCATAAAAGATTTTTCATAAAACATTAAATTCGTGATCGTTCATTAATATACACTGGTGTGCAAAAATTAAGGACGAAGAGGAGAAATTAGCATAACAGCGGAACGAGCAGGCAGAACGGACCGAAAGACCACTCAGGAGATAGACTAGGGTCCGGTATGGTAGGGCATGCGCATATATGCAGCATGATGTAGAAGGGGGGGGTCGGAAGGGTATGAAGCACACGGGCGGTGTACGCTCAGCAATTCGGTGAAAGCTATTGCACGGTGTACATCGGTTTGAACGACGTCGAGTTGCTGCCACCGTGTGGTATGGCCAACAGGCAATCCAGTAGACGACATCTGGATGATTTTACCCGAGGTCGCGTCATTGGGAATTTGGAAGAAGGTCAAAGTGTGACTAGTGTGGCCGAGGAGTTCGGGATCGCTCACAGTATCGTTTCACGAGCTTGGAGAGCATTTCAAACGACAGGAACAGCTGTCCGAGAGTTTACCAGTGGTTGTCCACGAGCAACCACGGCTGCGGACGACCGGTATATTGTCCTATAGGCGAGAAGAAACAGACGGCAGACAGCGGGAGAAATCGCAAGGCAGATGCAACAGACAACTGGACGTCCGTTATCGCGTTTTACCGTGACCAGGAGGCTGCACAAAGGTGGTCTATTTGCACGACGACCAGTACGGTGTGTGCCATTAACGCCTGCTCATCGGAGACGGCGGTTTCTGTAGTGCCAGGAACGTAAGAATTGGACACATCAGCAATGGGGTCGAGTTCGCTTTACGGATGAGAGCCAATTTAGTCTGACGAGCGATTCTGGACGTATACACATCTGGAGAGAGCAGGGAACACGCAATCACACCTTCCAACATCATTGAAAGGGCCCGGTTTGGAGGTGGCGGAGTTCTCGTTTGGGGCGGTATAATGCTTGGTAGCCGTACTGACATCCACACCTTCCCAGGAGGTTCAGTCACTGGTGTCCGCTATTGTACCGAGGTTCTCCTGCCTCACGTGCGTCTGTTTAGAGGTGCTGTGGGTCCTGAGTTCCCCTTCACGGACGACAACGCTACACCTCATCATACAGTGGCTGTCGCAGAGCTGTTGGAGAGTGAAGATATTCAACGCATGGATTGGCCCGCAAGGTCCCCGGACCTAAATCCAATCTAACACGTGTGAAACCTTCTCGAGAGGCGCTTGGCAGCACGTCACCAGCCGCCAGCAGCGATTCCTCAGCTGCGATTGGCGCTACAAGAGGAATCGGCCGCGATGCCTCAACAGCTCCTTGACAACCTCGTCTTCAGCATGGACAGACGTTGTAAATCCTGCAACGCAGTCAAGGGTGATCATATCCCTTCCTAAAGACTGGATTTTTCTTGGCAGCCGCCTGTCACATGGACGTTTCTGTCTTCTGTCTAGTTGTGCTCGAAGCTACCTTTTCAATAAAGTGCCTTTGTATCCTTTGGATTCCTTGTTTGGACGGTTTTTCTCACTTGTCCCATATTTTTACATCTTGGGGATCTTATGGTATGGTTTGAGTCGATGTGGAGCACTTCTGCACGACGTTACATTCGAAAAACCGTCTCGTCCTTAATTTTTGCACGCCAGTGCATAATGTGTGAGCAGAAGCAAAGGTGTTGAGATGGTAGTGTGATATAATAGTACTTGAATGTATGACGTGTGTATATATCCGATGAGAAGTGGAAGATATATAATGTGTGAGCAGCAGCAAAGGTGGGGAGATGGTAGTATGATTTTATAGTAGTAGTTGAACATATGACGTGTGTATGTGTCGGATGAGAACTGGAAGATATATAATGTGTGAGCAGCAGCAAAGGTGTGGAGATGGTAGTATGATGATATAATAGTAGTTGTACGTATGACGTGTGTATGTGTCCAATGAGCGCTGAACGTTATACAGTATAATGTTTTGAACAGCAGCAGTGTTGGGAGATGGTGGAAGTTATAATGTTAATTGTGGAAGAGACGTTGTCTAATTGAAGTTTGAGGTATTTGAAGGCTGCGTATTATATTCTAATGTAGTTGTTTTCTTGAATGACTCCTGTTTCACTGTAGGTGAAGCTTTTGAGAACTCATTTATGTAGTGTTCAGTCAGCTATACATACACGAACATTATAACCATTAGAACGATATGTATTCGGGTTCAAATCCCGTGAGTCATGGATGTTGTGTTTACCTTACGGCCCTGGCTCTCTCCCTTCCCTGGAACCAATGGCCCCAAATTAGGGACGGGCGAATGCTTGTGGGCTAAAAGGGGTTCTACAGCTCATGGAGCTGCTGACAGTGGTCGTTAACACTCGTCCCCCCAAAAAAAACAACAACAACGACAACAACAACAGAAGCAGTTTCCTCTGTAAGGAACATCGTAAAACATGTTTAAAATATTTACAATTTTAGTACGTGAAGATGTGGCATGCATAGTAGCAATTGTACATTCTGCTGTCCACTGCGGTTCACAAAAACTATTTCTAATTAACATAAGTGAAACTCAGGGAGCCGCCCCGGTGGCGCAGTGGTCTAAGGCACTGGCCTCTGATCATTCGTCCGTAAGGGGTCCGGGTTCGAATCCCGGTGAGGCATGGATGTTGTGTTTGTCTTACGGCACTGGCTCTCTCCCTTCCCTGGAACCAGTGACCCTAAATTAGGGACGGGCGACTGCTTATAGCCCATTGAGTTGCTCACGGTGGTCGTTAAACCTCCAATCCAAAAAAAAAAATCCAAGAAACTCAGGGATTAACAAATTACAATAGAATGCACAACTACTTAACGGTAGTCATATAGCTTAGGAACAACTATCACTGGAACACACAAGGCCATGCCAAATCAAAACCATTACACATCAAGCTGGATTCGATTGGATTGTGAGTTATCGTTGAGTGAGGGCCCAACGATTATAGAAAACATCTACAGTGTGAAGAGAAACAGTCTGTCCTTTACCTAGGATTCAAACTTGAGCTGAGTATTGTGGGAAGTCGTTTTGATCACAGTTACTTCTCCAAAACGGCCGTCCTCCTCTGCTTTTCACACATAACCGCGCCAAATGCTTACGGTGAGTGGTTCTACTGGCAAAACTTCCACTTCCAGCAATAGGCTATCCTGTGGACGAAAATAGCCGCTGAGGAGTTAAAGAACACTAGAAAGAACTGTGCAAGAGAAGAGACGGCCCACTACGAATGCAACCATACCGTGAATGCGCTACAGCAGCGAACAACCATGTCGCCATTCTTATTTTACCCCTTTGACGTACCAACTGTTTTCTCCGATAACTTGGAGGTCTTTGCTTGTCGCACCATTCACAGTAAACCCTTATTACGGTTGTGACGTACCTACATCATAGGGGAAACACTTGTCAATGCGGCAAAGTTACAGGGACGAACTCCGTTAGTGTTGCTTAATTGGAAAAACATTCGCCTCCGGAGCAGTGGGATGCGATTTTGTGCCCCTGCCTTTCTCGGGGAGGATATGTGTCACGTACTTACCTCACAGGTGACGCACCTGTCAAAACCGCAAATTTGCAGGGACGAACTCCGTCGGTGTTGCTTAATTGGGAAAGCATTCGGCTCCGGGGAAGAAGGATGCGGACTCGACCTGCGCAACCAGCAAACGGCTTTTACGCCGTGCGGTTGAGCGAGCTTGAACATGCTTGAACCAGCACGTGTAGCGCAAACTATCATGCCACTTTCAAAGTTACTCGATCACTCGTTTTTTCCCATTCCGATCCTTAATCGAATCAAGGCCGCCTAGAAAGTACAAGACAATGATATTTGACAGATGTGTTCCCTCCGTTTGTGATGTTACTCTCATGTTACACGGAGTGATACGTTGGCGTCGTGTTTGACGTCACACATCGCAGCTTTGGGAACAAATTGGAAGTCTTGGTTTTCGCGTGACGTCACTAAAACAGGGAACGCATCTCTCTAATGTCATGGAGATGTGTTTTCTAAACGGCCTTGATTGAACGCTAACTGTTGGTCGACGAAATGCTCTGAATTATGCCGCGCTCATGTTCCGTCTTACCTTTGATGTGAGCCATGCATTGTTGGAAACACACTGTGCCCGATATGAATAGCGGCATCTGTCAAGCAACGCGTCATATTCTACCGAACTCGAGTATATGTAACAATGCACGAGCGTGCACACGAGATGACAACGACTGGTTTCTTCTTCGCTCACAACGAGACATTTAGTGTTGTGTGTGTAATGGAGAAAAATGATCGTTGATTTTTACATTGTGTCCGCCATTATGCAGGGATGTTTTACTAGGTGATACCCCAGAAGAAACAACTACTGTTTTCTTTCCACCTACACATAAATACAACGTTTGGTTTACAAGTGACCTTGATCCTTGAGAAATGCGTGGGAGTGGTTTTATTGATGCGGCGATGACTCATTGTGACGTCAACCAACCAAATGACCGGGCACGCTAATTTTGTCCGGAGGCAATCTACGTGCTTTACTGTGTCATTGAACGTCTTTCAGGACGGCTGTGTATAACGTTGGGGAGCGGGTGTTTGTTTGTCTTGAAAACTTATTGGATAACAAAGTCTATAAAGCTAACACAGTGTGAATTCCTGGAGAAGTTTGGAGGAAGAAAAAAGCACCACACTAACATTACAACTCTAGGTTAGCGAAGAAATTTGGCAACCTCGTTCAAAGGACTGTGGCCACCTCGTTCACCCGATTCGACTCCTCCTGACTTTTTCTTATGGGGATATTTGAAGTGACGTGCTTACATCAATAAGCATCGCACGTTAGAAGATTTAGAAAGCAACATCAGTGCAGCATTCAGGACTATTGATGAGGACATGCTGCGGAGGACCTTCGATAATATGCAGCGTCGCATTGGAATGTGTTTGGATGTCGGCGGAGAACGTTTCCAGCATTTATTGTGAATGGTGCTACATTCCCATGAACAAAAGTACGTTGTAGACCACATGTCATGGTTCTAAGTAGAGTGTGTTGCAAAATATGACTGATTCTTTGGAACTACCTAGTGGAACACTGTAGAATAAGTATAACAAACAAATTATCTTTACGATTCGTGTTATTCTTCTGCGAAAGCTGTTCTATGTATAAATTTGAAACTATGGACCGTCCTTTCCCCAGTTTAGGAAGTTCGTCGACATTTTGCTTCTATATGAATAAATGTCGCATGTTATTAACGAGTTCAATTATTGCTTTATAAGGTGAGTGATTTTCAGATATTCCTTTCCTTTATTTTCTACTCAGGATTCTTTCTCTGGCCTGCGGTATTGAAGATACACGTTATAATAACGTTTACACGACGAGAACAGATGTACCTAATAAACTGCCATCGTAGTGTACAGCATTTTATATAATTCACCCCCGATCGATGACACTGTGTGCGAGAAGAGAATTTATTTCACATGGGAGACAGAGGAAAAAATTATGGCACTACGTTGCATTATTTGAAACAATTTTGCGTATTGAATAAAATAAAGCCGCGTTTTAACGCAGCGAAGGTACGATGGAAGTCGTTCAGTCATGCATTGCAATTGCAGCGTTCCGCTGCGACAGTGAGAGTTTGCTTTTCCCATTTCCTTCTTTCTTTCTTTTTTTCTTAGTCTTCCCCAAATTCTGTCCCTCACGAACGAACGGTAACTGATGGCAAGTTTTGTTTACTGCCCCCGGCGGTCAAGGTTGCACGGCCGGAAACAAAGAAGGTAACAAGTATTGCTCGCTTCCGGATTGGAAAAATATATGTTCTCAGAATCTTAACTAACTTCCTGTAATTGGTACAACCCTCACGTTTTAGCCAAGGCTATTCATCAACCTCCTCGGTCACACTTCTCCGAGGATACAAACCACCCATCCATCACGAACTGTTTCACTAAATTTTCTTCCAGACGAATTGGTGGACATGCTTTGATTCCACTATAACGAAGTGAATTTCTCCGTCATTTTTATCCGCGCCGGGGTTCGAACCCGGGTCCACTCATTCCGGAATAAGTTGCTCTACCAATTAAGCTACGCGGACATTTATTCTGATTCCTATCTGCCTTTATGTCGTGTGCATCCTTCTGGCAGGTACGTCACATCTCCTGGTACGTTACATCATCTCCCCTTATTTTTTTATTCGAAGTGCTGCTCTTATTTTTCCTATCTCGCGGTGTGGAAATAACATCACACCATTGCGAGATTGTGAACGGTCGGGTCATCCGGATAGTTCGGGCGCCATTATAACGAAGTGAATTTCTCCGTCATTTTTGTCCGCGCCGGGGTTCGAACCCGGGTCCACTCATTCCGGAATAAGTTGCTCTACCAGTTGAGCTACGCGGACATGGATTCTAATTGCTATCTGCCTTTATGTCGTGTGCGTCCTTCTGGCAGGTACGTCACATCTCCTGGTACGTTACATCATCTCCCCCTTATTTTTTTTTTTTTTTCGAAGTGCTGCTCTTATTTTTCCTATCTCGCGGTGTGGAAATAACATCACACCAATGCGAGATTTTGAACGGTCGGGTCATCCGGATAGTTCGGGCGCCATTATAACGAAGTGAATTTCTCCGTCATTTTTATCCGCGCCGGGGTTCGAACCCGGGTCCACTCATTCCGGAATAAGTTGCTCTACCAGTTGAGCTACGCGGACATGGATTCTAATTGCTATCTGCCTTTATGTCGTGTGCGTCCTTCTGGCAGGTACGTCACATCTCCTGGTACGTTACACCACTTACAAACACTACATAAATATCTCTCTGAAATGCATTTAAAACTTTTATAGAACGTTCCTGGCAGTTGACATTCGGAGAAAAATAATATTTATTTCATTTAATTTCTTCCCCTATTTTGATTTACGGTATTGTAAATTTTATCTCACTATAAGACAAACATGCGTTTTGAAAGGTATTACAGTTCCACGAGCACGTCATTTTTCTCCTTCTTGGTAGTGGAACATAAAAACAAAAAATAGAGGGCCTTGTAATTTATAGGAAGTGAAAAAGACTGGGCAGCCCCAGTGGCGCAGTGGTCTAAGCGCTGGCTTGTGACCATTTGTCCGTGATGAGTCCGTGCTCGGATCCCGGTGAGGCATGGATGTTGTGTTTGCTTTAAGCCATGGCTCTCTCCCTTCTCTGGAACCAGTTGCCCTAAATTAGGGATGGACGACTGCTTATAGCCTATTGAGTTACTCACGGTGGTCGTTAAACCTTCAATAAAAAAAAAAGAAAAGAAAAAGATTGGCCGTCCCAGTGGCGCAGTGGTATAAGCCCTGACTTCTGATCATCGTCGGAGATGGGTCTGGGTTTGGGTTCCGTGAGACATGGATGTTGTGTTGGTCTTACGACACTGGTTTCCACCCTTTCCTGGAGCCAGTGACCCTAAATTAGGGACGGGAGACTACTTATAGCCCATCAAGTTGCACACGGTGGACGTAAAAAGACCTTAACCGCTGCACGCTACCGACATGTGCTGGCTAGTCACCTATACGCTTCCATGGCCTTCCCGCATTCTGCGGCCAATGGTCTGTTCTAGCAGGACAATGCACCGTCCACCGGGTCGCAACCACCCAGGCATGGCTTGAAGAACACTCATCCAAGTTTGGAACCATTCCGTGCCTCCCCCAGGTCACCGAATTTAAACCCTGTGGAAGCTCTCTGGGAGGCCGTTGAGCGGAACATCAGATCCACGGATCCTGGACCGACGTTTCAGGTGGAGTTGTGGACAATGTTGCAACAGGCATGGGTGCCATTACCTCCAGAAGCCCTTCGGTATCCGGCGGAGTGGATGCCTCGGCATGTACGTTAGAGCCAGGGGAGGACTAACACGCAATTAAGTTGATATCACTTAGGTTTTGTCTATTCAGTGTATTACTGGCAGAGACGAAGGGTTTTCCGTTTTAGGCATACACTGATGAGCCGTTTCAATATGACCCCCTACCTAATAAGCTGTAGAACCCCTTTTAGCCCACAAAACAGCGGCCACTTGGCAAGGCATCGATTCAGTGAGGTGGAGATGGGTATCCTGAGGTATCTGGTACCATAATGTCAACAGCAGGTCCTCCAGTTTGTAACGTACCAGGAGATGTGACGTACCTGCCAGAAGGACGCACACGACATAAAGGCAGATAGGAATCAGAACAAATGTCCGCGTAGCTTAATTGGTAGAGCAACTTATTCCGGAATGAGTGGACCCGGGTTCGAGCCCCGGCTCGGATAAAAATGACGGAGAAATTCACTTCGTTATAAGTTGTTCCCGTACATTTTGGGGTGGTGGTGATGTAGCTCGAACCCACTTTTCCAAGTCGCACCACAAATGTTCGATTGGGTGCATGTCAGGTAAGTTTGGAAGCCAGGGCATTAACAGAAAGTCGCCAGCATGTTCCTCGAACCACCCCTTGAAGATTCTGGCAGTGTGGCTTGGCGATTATCCTGTTTATAATGGCCATCACCATCAGGGAACAGAATTGCCATGAATAGATAAATTTGGTCCGCAATGATGTTCAGATACCTGACAGATGTCAGGGATTCTGCTATTGGAATAATGGGGCCTAAAGTATCCACAGAAAACATCACCCACAAAATAACACATCCGCTGCCGGCCTGTTTCCGTCCAACAGCTCATCCAAGTGTCATAGCCTCCGTTTGTAATCGTTGTATCCGAACTCGGCCGTCTACGTGATGCACCAGAAATCTGGATTCGTCAGACCATGCCCTTTTCTTCCAATCATGCACGGTCCAATCTCGATGATCTTGGGCTCATTTCATGCGTTCTTGGCGATGACGTGCAGTGAGCTTGGGGAGCCGGCTGTATCTTGGGCTACTCAGGCCCATGCGTAGAAGATTGCGATGAACAGTGTGCTGTGACACATTGCCTTGATCACCGCTGTTGTAGCTGCGGGTGATTTGTCGCACTGTGACCCTGCGGTCGCTGTGAACAATGCGCGACAGGCCGCTCCCCTCTTGCATCAATGATCTGCGGACGGCACACGACTGGACGACGGTTCGTCGTTTGGCCATCTGTTCACGACTGTACTCACTACAGCGGCACGTGAACAACCCACAAGCCGCGCCGTTTCCGAGATCGTAGTTCCTAATCGCCGTGCCATCAGAATTTGTCCTTTATCAAACTCCGATAAATCGGCAGCTTTTCCCATTCTGACTCCGAACACTCCGCTAACCGAAAACCGGCCATCGGGTTGTATTAGATGTACAAATAAGTTTTAAAGCGTTTTTAGTGTGACGTATACCGCTAATCTAGATATCCGACATTCCCCCCTGTTTTTGTGATGTGACCGTAACTGGTCCTGAGTATAAAATGTGACACAGAAGTTTTCCCAACAGTCAAACGCACTTGCGCGTCGTTAGGTGAAAGATGGCAAGCGATACTGCAGTTATTCGACGCTGAATTCGTTACGAATTTCATCAAAGAAAAAGAAAGTGCTGCAAAAGCATGCACATCGATCTGTTCTGTCCTGGGAGAGAATATTGTATCGAAAAGCACGTGTGAGTTTTGGTTTAGACGGTTTAAAGCAGGTGATTTTGATGTTAGCGATCGAGAATGTAGCTGCGCCCCGCAGAAGGTTACACATGATGAACTGCAAGCATTGCTGGATGAAGATTCGTCTCAAACCGAAAAAGAACTAGCCGAACAACTGGGGGTAACTCAACAAACCATTTCCAATCGTTTACTCGCAATGGAAAAGGTTCAGAAGGAAGGAAAATTGGTGCCACTTGACCTGAGTCAGAGGAATAAGGATGAGCGTGTCATGAAGTGTTTGAATCTGCTGAATAAACAACACAGTATTTCCTGTGGAAAATCGTTACGGGTGATGATAAGTAGATATTGTGCGACAATCCCAAACGCAAAAAAAAAAAAATACTGGTAAACCCCGATGAAGCAACGACTTCGACACTGAAACGCAATATTCACTCAAAGGAAGTTCTGCTGTGCATCTGGTGGGATATGAAGGGTGTGCTCTATTATGAACTATTGGAACAGGTTCAAACTGTTACTGCTGATCACTACAAGCAAAACTTGCTGCAATTGAACCAGGAAATATGTCGGAAACGTTCATTCACAGACAAAGGATTGCATCCCGTGAAATTACTGCATGACAACGCTAGGCCGCATGTCGCAAAATTGGTCAAGAAAACGTTATGGGAGCTTGCTGGGAAGTTTTGGAGCACCCGGCGTATAGCCCCGACATAGACCCTTGAGACTATCATTTGTTCCGATCAATGCAACATGGTTTGTCTGCTGTACGGTTCCGGACATGTGACGAAGAGCAAAAATGGGCTGACGACTTCATCTCGTCATACGACGAAGTATTCTTCATGGCTGCAATCCGTCAGCTGCCAGACCAATGGAGGAAGGTGATAGATAATGACGGCGCATATTTTGATTCGTAAAGATATTGTTGTTTTCTCTCAAATTACAAGTCGCGTTGTCTTAAAACACTTCAAAACTTATTTGTACACCTAATGTGTATACTTCTCTGCTAACTTCACATTCGCCACCGTTCGGTCTCCAGGCGCGCTCATTTCTCTAGCCTGGGGATGGTCATAATGTAATAGCTCATCGGTGTATATTGAGATGTATCTCCCATTTTCTTTCAAGCGTTTGTTTTAAATTTGTTACCAATTTTACAAAATGACTATCTAAATTGTCTAGATTATTGAGTAATTTGATCAACAAGTCCTTATGGTGCAGTTTCTGAAAAAGTGATAATGTAATTGCTTTGTCTGTCAGTCCATCCGTCTGACTGCCAGTGCATAGCGAACTTTTTTTCCATTTCGATATGCTTTGAAAAATATTTTCTTGGCTGATTGGACATAAGGAAAAAAGGCAAGGAACCTTGAATGTTGGAAATTAAGAGTTTTTCAAGTGATATTGCGAAAAGGTTACGGCTTGTGATCATTCGTCCGAGATAGGTCCGGGTTTGAATCCTGGTGCGGCATGGATGTTGTGCTTGTCTTACGGCACTGGCTCTCTCTCTTTTCTGGAACCAGTAACCTTAAATTAGGGACGGGAAACTGCTTATAGCCCAGCGATTTGCTCACGGTGGTCGTTAAACCTCCATTAAAAAAAAAAAAGGAGGGGGGGGGCGTTACTTAATAGAGCGGCCAATGTACCTGAAGCAAATGGTGTCCAAAATTTTCAGCGTTTCCTAAACAGAAATATTCACACAAAGGCCGGGTTTTCCCAAAGCTACGGCGAAACAGTTCTTTTCCCTTCCTTATCAGAGCAATACCTACTATTAACCTGGCAGTTGTGATAAGTTCCATTCCAGTTTTTTATTCGTTGCTCCATTAACCAAGGCATGATGGGAAAGGATTGATCTCCCTGACACGGACATCATGCCGCTGGGTAGAAACAAGTTACTCAAGCACCTTCTCTCTACTTTCATCGCTATTGCTACATATCTTTTAGCTGGTAATCAGTCAGAAAGCAGAACTGTTAATGATCTCCCTAAATGTCCAGTTTGAATAACAAAGCCAAGGGAAAGCAAAGTTTTCTGATGCCAGTTCACTTTTTCCTGCAGCGTGCGGCTCAATTCTGTGGTAGTGAATATATTCATTCGAGCTGATTTTAGGCCATTTTGCTAACCCCCAATTCATTCGTTCCAGCCGGTAAAGGACTAGGGATAAACAAATGTCTGGTATGTGATTTCAAATGATGAATTTTGAAGTGTTTTTATTTTCCGTTTGTTTGACAAATTTTCCACTAGCAGCGCTAAAAGCGAAGCATGGTTTTGTCAAACGGCTATTTTAAGTACAGTAAAAATCCTTTTTGATCCTAAAAGCTCTTGCAAAGGAAATAAATAGTGGAAACCATCGAAGAAACTAATGAGAGGCGCATCCCAAGAAGAAATGGGTCTTCACTAACGCACATATATGTGTTTACCGTGTACAGGGTGATTCACTCGGGACTGAGTACTTATTTTTTTAATCAACTAGCAGAGGGCAAGAGAAATGGTGAAAATCTTTCAAATTCGTGGAGACATGTGTGTTGGTTAAACAAAAACGTGCAAAGAGCGATGCATTTGCCTATTTACATTGTCTGCACGTATTTGGAAGATTTTCACCATTTCTCTCGCCCTTTGGATTTATTAGCTATAATTAAATAGCTTGTGCCGTTAAGCCCCACCAGATGGAGACGTCTCAGCCGTTGAGCCCATCTCTACGGATTTGTGAAGTCAGATGCTGACTGATAAACCACGAATAGCACTGTGAATTGTTGGCACCGTAGCGTAAAGCGAACGCACTCGGCTAGTTATCGAGAGATCTGGGGTTCGATCCCAGAGGTGTTGAATAACAATTTTTCAGCTGCTGTGTGTTTGTCAAAGAGGAACGCGGAAAGAGCGATGGCTTTGTCTATTAATTAACTCACGATTACAAAGGCATATTTGAATGAAATTAATGTAAAACATACATTGATCCTTTAAAAAAAATGGCCCAATGACACGGCGTCAAGACACCGAGCACCAGACACCGATTTTCACTGGATGTAATGGTTCTTCGTGCATGGTGTGGGGATTATCACTGGCCCACACACGAGTATTTTGCTAGTTTACATAGCCGGATAAATGAAACCATGCTTCGTCAGTAAAAAAAATATTATGTCCAACAGGGCAGGGTTTTTGCGAAAATTTTGGCAAACCATTGACAATATGCCAATCGCTTTGCAAATATCAGTGGCTGTAACTCGTTCACAGCCGCACGGCTTAATTTTCGCCTGTTTGGATGCTTTTTGATATGTCAAATACGATCGTTCAGTCTCTTGGGATAGCCGCCGAATAGATTTTCGTTGGGATGACAATCACCGCAGCTTCACATCCTCCGCTGTGTGCCCCGTCATTAGGGGTCGTCCGCTCCTATGCGGATCCACCAAGCTTCCCATTCTCTTCTGCTTCTGCGCCAATTTCGAAATGGTGGCTCTGATGGGTTACGCCCACCAAGTTTCTTTAGAAACTCCTTCTAACATTGTTAGAGGGAACTGGCTACCCATTACTGACGCACAATGGACACACGCTCTTCAATTGAGTACACCATCTTCATTCGAACCTCTTCGCTTACACTGTCTATTCCCCTACCACTACTAGACAGATGGCGCGTCAGTGCGGCGCCACCCAGCTGCCAGGGAGACATTTTATGCACAGGTTATACATGTCGACTGCTTCGTCAGGGAATAAAGAACCGCTCCGTTCGGGTTTCACGCTCATCGTATATTCCCCATCTCATATATTCCACATAATAAGTGTTCCGTCCCGAGTGAATCACCCACCCAGCTCCGGGGGAAGCGTTTTATTCACAAGCAATGCACATCGACTGCTTCGTCAGGGAATAAAGAACCACTCCGTTCGGGTTTCACGCTCATCGTATATTCCCCATCTCGTATATTCCACATAATAAGTGTTCCGTCCCGAGTGAATCACCCACCCAGCTCCGGGGGAAGCGTTTTATTCACAAGCAATGCACATCGACTGCTTCGTCAGGGAATAAAGAACCACTCCGTTCGGGTTTCACGCTCATCGTATATTCCCCATCTCACATATTCCACATAATAAGTGTTCCGTCCCGAGTGAATCACCCACCCAGCTCCGGGGGAAGCGTTTTATTCACAAGCAATGCACATCGACTGCTTCGTCAGGAATAAAGAACCACTCCGTTCGGGTTTCACGCTCATCGTATATTCCCCATCTCACATATTCCACATAATAACTGTTCCGTCCCGAGTGAATCACCCACCCAGCTCCGGGGAAGCGTTTTATTCACAAGCAATGCACATCGACTGCTTCGTCAGGGAATAAAGAACCACTCCGTTCGGGTTTCACGCTCATCGTATATTCCCCATCTCGTATATTCCACATAATAAGTGTTCCGTCCCGAGTGAATCACCCACCCAGCTCCGGGGGAAGCGTTTTATTCACAAGCAATGCACATCGACTGCTTCGTCAGGGAATAAAGAACCACTCCGTTCGGGTTTCACGCTCATCGTATATTCCCCATCTCACATATTCCACATAATAACTGTTCCGTCCCGAGTGAATCACCCACCCAGCTCCGGGGAAGCGTTTTATTCACAAGCAATGCACATCGACTGCTTCGTCAGGGAATAAAGAACCACTCCGTTCGGGTTTCACGCTCATCGTATATTCCCCATCTCGTATATTCCACATAATAAGTGTTCCGTCCCGAGTGAATCACCCACCCAGCTCCGGGGAAGCGTTTTATTCACAAGCAATGCACATCGACTGCTTCGTCAGGGAATAAAGAACCACTCCGTTCGGGTTTCACGCTCATCGTATATTCCCCATCTCACATATTCCACATAATAAGTGTTCCGTCCCGAGTGAATCACCCACCCAGCTCCGGGGGAAGCGTTTTATTCACAAGCAATGCACATCGACTGCTTCGTCAGGGAATAAAGAACCACTCCGTTCGGGTTTCACGCTCATCGTATATTCCCCATCTCGTATATTCCACATAATAAGTGTTCCGTCCCGAGTGAATCACCCACCCAGCTCCGGGGGAAGCGTTTTATTCACAAGCAATGCACATCGACTGCTTCGTCAGGGAATAAAGAACCACTCCGTTCGGGTTTCACGCTCATCGTATATTCCCCATCTCGTATATTCCACATAATAAGTGTTCCGTCCCGAGTGAATCACCCACCCAGCTCCGGGGAAGCGTTTTATTCACAAGCAATGCACATCGACTGCTTCGTCAGGGAATAAAGAACCACTCCGTTCGGGTTTCACGCTCATCGTATATTCCCCATCTCGTATATTCCACATAATAAGTGTTCCGTCCCGAGTGAATCACCCACCCAGCTCCGGGGGAAGCGTTTTATTCACAAGCAATGCACATCGACTGCTTCGTCAGGGAATAAAGAACCACTCCGTTCGGGTTTCACGCTCATCGTATATTCCCCATCTCACATATTCCACATAATAAGTGTTCCGTCCCGAGTGAATCACCCACCCAGCTCCGGGGGAAGCGTTTTATTCACAAGCAATGCACATCGACTGCTTCGTCAGGGAATAAAGAACCACCTCCGTTCGGGTTTCACGCTCATCGTATATTCCCCATCTCGTATATTCCACATAATAAGTGTTCCGTCCCGAGTGAATCACCCACCCAGCTCCGGGGGAAGCGTTTTATTCACAAGCAATGCACATCGACTGCTTCGTCAGGGAATAAAGAACCACTCCGTTCGGGTTTCACGCTCATCGTATATTCCCCATCTCGTATATTCCACATAATAAGTGTTCCGTCCCGAGTGAATCACCCACCCAGCTCCGGGGGAAGCGTTTTATTCACAAGCAATGCACATCGACTGCTTCGTCAGGAATAAAGAACCACTCCGTTCGGGTTTCACGCTCATCGTATATTCCCCATCTCACATATTCCCACATAATAAGTGTTCCGTCCCGAGTGAATCACCCACCCAGCTCCGGGGGAAGCGTTTTATTCACAAGCAATGCACATCGACTGCTTCGTCAGGGAATAAAGAACCACCTGTTCGGGTTTCACGCTCATCGTATATTCCCCATCTCGTATATTCCACATAATAAGTGTTCCGTCCCGAGTGAATCACCCACCCAGCTCCGGGGAAGCGTTTTATTCACAAGCAATGCACATCGACTGCTTCGTCAGGGAATAAAGAACCACTCCGTTCGGGTTTCACGCTCATCGTATATTCCCCATCTCGTATATTCCACATAATAAGTGTTCCGTCCCGAGTGAATCACCCACCCAGCTCCGGGGAAGCGTTTTATTCACAAGCAATGCACATCGACTGCTTCGTCAGGGAATAAAGAACCCCTCCGTTCGGGTTTCACGCTCATCGTATATTCCCCATCTCGTATATTCCACATAATAAGTGTTCCGTCCCGAGTGAATCACCCACCCAGCTCGGGGGAAGCGTTTTATTCACAAGCAATGCACATCGACTGCTTCGTCAGGGAATAAAGAACCACTCCGTTCGGGTTTCACGCTCATCGTATATTCCCCATCTCACATATTCCACATAATAAGTGTTCCGTCCCGAGTGAATCACCCACCCAGCTCCGGGGAAGCGTTTTATTCACAAGCAATGCACATCGACTGCTTCGTCAGGGAATAAAGAACCACCTGTTCGGGTTTCACGCTCATCGTATATTCCCCATCTCGTATATTCCACATAATAAGTGTTCCGTCCCGAGTGAATCACCCACCCAGCTCCGGGGGAAGCGTTTTATTCACAAGCAATGCACATCGACTGCTTCGTCAGGGAATAAAAGAACCACTCCGTTCGGGTTTCACGCTCATCGTATATTCCCCATCTCACATATTCCACATAATAAGTGTTCCGTCCCGAGTGAATCACCCACCCAGCTCCGGGGGAAGCGTTTTATTCACAAGCAATGCACATCGAC
This sequence comes from Macrothele yani, assembly GCA_039090855.1. Taxonomy (NCBI): domain Eukaryota; kingdom Metazoa; phylum Arthropoda; class Arachnida; order Araneae; family Macrothelidae; genus Macrothele; species Macrothele yani. Next base: position 158,306,207 of record CM077011.1, read on the forward strand.
TGCTTCGTCAGGGAATAAAGAACCACTCCGTTCGGGTTTCACGCTCATCGTATATTCCCCATCTCGTATATTCCACATAATAAGTGTTCCGTCCCGAGTGAATCACCCACCCAGCTCCGGGGGAAGCGTTTTATTCACAAGCAATGCACATCGACTGCTTCGTCAGGGAATAAAGAACCACCTCCGTTCGGGTTTCACGCTCATCGTATATTCCCCATCTCGTATATTCCACATAATAAGTGTTCCGTCCCGAGTGAATCACCCACCCAGCTCCGGGGGAAGCGTTTTATTCACAAGCAATGCACATCGACTGCTTCGTCAGGGAATAAAGAACCACTCCGTTCGGGTTTCACGCTCATCGTATATTCCCCATCTCGTATATTCCCCATCTCATATATTCCACATAATAAGTGTTCAGTCCCGAGTGAATCACCCACCCAGCTCCGGGGAGGCGTTTTATTCACAGGTAATGCATATCGACTGCTTCGTCAGGGAAAAAAAAACCCGCTCCGTTTGGGTTTTACGCTCATCGTATTTTCCCCATCTCATATATTCCACATAATAAGTGTTCCGTCCCGAGTGAATCACCCTGTAGCAGTGAAGAATTTCTTCAAGGCGTTTCATTACCACGTGTTTCATTATTTATCTCACGTCAAGTGTTCAGTTCACCTCTGTCGTAAACATAAGGACGAAAAGTGAAGCATAGCATTACAGAGCGCCAAGGGGCTAAAAGAGTTTCATAACATTCGCGCAAGAGAATGCTGTGATGTATACAGATAATCCATGATGCAGCCCGTATAGACCGGTTCTTTGCAGAAATCAGTGGTTTCCGTATAGACATGGAACTGCCAATACCGATCCTCTTCAATTCCCTGCGCATAGTTAGCTCGGAAACAGCTTTCATTGAATGTTTCAGTCAATTGCTGTCCACAGGAAATCTCGTTTCTTCGTACAAAACTTCTCAGACGACGGCGATGTCTTTCCTGACAGATTATCGTCGCGCACCAGTCACGCTTATTGAACGAACAATGTGGTTTATTCTTTCACCGATTAAAGACCGGGAATATCTCACCTTTTGAGAAACCAATAGACTCTGCTGTTTATAAAATCGCCGTTCCAGATATACTGGCACCCACAATTAGCCCTTTATCGGACTCCGAGAAAGTTCCTTTGTTTTTCTACTTGTGCGCAATAAAAATGATGATTAGTGACGAGCAGCAGTCTTAAATGGCTACGTAGATCACGTGGGGATGCACGCGACCACGTATTTGAGCGGAGCTCTCTTTACGAGACTCGAGACAATTAGTTGTTCGGGCATAAGTACGAGATGACACATTCGATCCCCATGAGTTTTTGCATGCGGTTCGACATCGTACATGGTCAGGTTTTGACGCCTTCCGATTTTTGAAATTCCATGCCATTGAGAGACAATCGTCCAAAAACTTGCATTTTAGGGGTTTTTTCCGGGATTTGAGAAGGGAATGTTTGTTACCTATCTCTTCCAAAGATCTTCAGCCGATCGCGGTGACACTTGCCACAGAGAAAGGGCAGAACATGGTGAGGGATATGGGGTTGGTATCATGACGATTGGTCCGGCAATATAAAAATAGTGACGTTAAGAAACTAACCAATTTTAATAATAATTGAAAAAATTCCGCACTCTATACGAGACTGAGGACAATTAGTTGACACAACCGATCCCCTTGATTTTTTGCATGCGATTAGACATCGTCCATGGTCAGGTTTTGACGCCTTCTGATTCCCGAAATTCATTGAGGAATTTCAATTAAAACTAGATGGACTTTTACTTGAACCTTTTCACAAAAGTCGGCTCACTAACATTAATTTAAAAAAATCGTTTCATTTGAAAAACGAAGAAATATAAAGACTCCGTCTGTTAGCTCAACACTTTTTAATCTATAATAATAAAAGGAAGTTTGTGTACGTGTGTCTGCCTTTTGCGATACAAAATGAAAAACGTGGTTTCTGATCTGAGTGTATCTTACCGCTTTGCTTACATGCAACCTGATCACAATCTACATGAAGGCATGAAGGAAAGTAGTTCATGATTAATTTTAGACATTTCTTTGTTAGAATGTTTCATACTTTTGTTCTGGAAGTCATAAATTTTACGCGTTCGTATTTCAGAATTTGTTATAATAGACGCCTTAATGAGCTTAGATTTTGCAATAGCTTAGCTCAAAATTTGCCAACTATACCCAAGTTATCAGTTACTGTTGGCGGCTTGTCCTAGTTTGTATATACGTTGTGTAAGTGATTACGTACATCTACATAAAGGTTTCTAATATAGTGGCCGGTTTGTGTAGATGTAAGTTCGTTCAACCTTCGATGGCAAAAGATTAGAAATCTATTCTTACAAACGAGCATTTTCGCTGTTTGTTGGAGAGTATTATTTATCTCACGTCAAGTGTTCAGATACATTTCCAAACAAAACAGGTTTTCTTTCTTTAACGAAGTTGATGAGATTGAGGCTATCACAAATGCAATAGCAGTGTTCTCAAAGCAAGGCAAAGTTTTTCAACGATTCCTTGCTAGTGACAGAGGAGAAGCAGCAGAAGAAAATTACATGATCGGACAATGCAGTGGAAAAAGAGTTAAGCCATTTACAGACAAGAGGTACATTAAAGAAGCTTTCCGGAATTGTTCGAATGCTTTATTCAGTGATTTGTTGAAGAAAAACTCCATCATTTCAAGAATAAAAGATATTCCAGTCTCCGATGTATTGAAAAAATGAGATACTGAAATAGCAGAAAACATTAAGGAGAAACAAAGAAAATATCCGAAAGATATATTAATGCGTAGCCTTTCCTTTGATGAAATTGTTGACATTAAAAGCAACGTACTATTAATGTGGCAGGAGAAAAGTAATATTCACGAAGAACTTTGTTGTCTTTGTCTCTCCATGACACAATCAAAGGGGAAGATATTATTTTGTTTACTATCTTGACAAATTTGGAATTAGCATTAAATTATTTATCCTAAGTATAGATGCATTCCAGCAATGTCTGGGAAACAAAGAGGCTTCAACAAATTGATCAAGAATCAAATTAATGTCAGATAATGAAATTTCACAGTATCGTTCAATAGAATGATCTAGGTATATCTAATTTTGAGCAGAAAAAGCGTAATATATGCAAGAAATTGTGGATTTTTAACGTTCTGTCGGCTTTCATGCATAAATAATTTCGATCACTCTTTTAGAACATAGTGTTTCTGCTATTTTGCTTCGTAATAACGTTCTTTGATTAAGTCGTGGAAGAATTGTGTTAAGAGTTGTGGTTTACCTTAGCGAGAGATAAAATATCCTTGACAAGAAAACAAAATTAATGTCTCTCTTTTTTGTCATTATTTTGCGAAAATAAAAATTTTAATATACTTGACTGTCGCTGTTTAAGAGATGAGATCGTTAACTGTGCGCAAGCGATGGATTGAAACTCATCTCAAAATCTGCAAAATGTTTAACCCAAACTTAAGTTCCTTAGTAAACGGAATTGCATTAGAGAGGCAGTCTTGAATTATTCATTTTTAGGAATATGACCGCTGAAAATTGCAAAACGAATTCAGCAGTTAAAGAATTTTAGAGGTACTAAGTTCAAAGCTTTAAAAAGTGCATATAATTGAAAGGAATAAATTCGTGTGGATTTACTTGATCCTCACAGTTGGAAATGTCTTTTCAGAAGAACACAATATCTCTTAAAAAGTCGTAAGACAAACACTTCCTTCCCTGGAGTCAGTGGCCCTAAATTAGGGACAGGTGATTGCTTATAGCCCATGGAGTTGCTCACGATGGTCGTTATTTCCTTGTGCAAATATGGCATTTTTAAAGTGGACTTCAATTTGGCTTAGCTGAAACGAAAAACTAAATAACATTTTCGGATTAACAAATTGAACTGTTGTCAAAATTTATACCTTGGTTAAAAAAAGCTAGAAATTGGTAAAAAGTCTAGAAATATTTAAAGTATTTTAAGAGCACACACATAATTATAATTGAGGTTTCTTCACTGTCATCTAAGTGTCTTTCAGTACTTCCAGGAATTTTGAGCAATGATATATTGTAATTCGTCCATTACCCCTTTGACAAAATTTTCTACAGACAAGCTGCATAAGGTGAATGGTTAAACCAAAATTATATTCAATACTGCATAAAATTTGGGTTCAATCAAGCCCAGTTTAGATCTTCAAATCAATACTATTTCCCAAGGGAGCTATGGAACAACTTTAAACTTGCAAACCTTTAAATTTTTCTCATTGGGCCTCTGAGGACACTGACAAAACTTTAAAACTTTGATTTGACGACTACCTTAAATGAACCAAAAATTGGTGTGGGAATGTACTTCGATTTCAAGGTTGTACCAAAGCTGGAAATGAAAGCACGAAAATGTGGTTCAACCGATGCAACCATGCTGTTGGAAGCACCAAACTATTTTCACCCTTTCCCCATTAGTTGGTTCAACCTTTCACCATTAGTTGGTTGCATCTTTCATCATTAATTGGTTTAACGTTTCACCATTAGTTGGTGCAGCCCTGAAAAAAGCACCAAAATATGGTACAACATTTCATCATGTTTTCGTGCAGGCGGTAGCCCCCTAATTGTGGTATAATGTTTAACCATTTTATAGTTGCAGCTAATTTGAACCCTTTTTTTTTTGGTTCAATCGAGCACTCAATTTTTTACAGTGCATGTGCGAACTAATATACACTACTCGACGATGTTAATTTACACAGAAGTTTTTAGAGAGAAACATCCCAAAGTCAATACAGACACAAATACGCCATGATTTAGCACTTTTTTTTTAATGCGCCATGATTCAATTTTCAATCTCGTGGCTGCAATTCAGTCGAACAGAACGAACCAGAATGACCCTATTTACATGCCGCGTAACTACCGTAGTTCGCAATACAGTTAACCACATTCCGCTTCATAGGGTCGCACTGGGGGATCAGCTCACAAACTTTGTTCGGTGATCTACACGTGTTCCATGGGAGAGAAAGTTGGAGATCTTGTAGGTCACGGAAGCCTTTATGTACACACATTGGCTAATGAATTAGATATCTTTATGCTGATGTACCCAACACAGCGTTTTTGCAAAATACGTGGACACGTTTGTCACCACGTGATCTAGACAACTACACTACTGGCCACCCAAAATGCAACACCAAGAAGGACACGAAATAGCAAAGCCAGATTTACTGGACACATAACAACAGATACAAAGATGAAACGATTGAGCTTACAGGCCCGTGAGACTTGCGGAACACACAGACATCAATAGTTCGTGTGGCCCCCATGGCTGTCAGTAACGGCCGCTACACGCCGCGGCATCGAACGAAAGAGGCTTTGGATGTGGGCTTGGTGTATGCCGGTCTAGGCTGCCACACGTTGCCACAGTTTATCAGGCGTAGCCGCGGGTGGTGCTCGCCGGGCCACTCGGTTGCCGATTAGCGACCAGACATGTTCGATGGGCGACATATCGGGAGAACAGGCAGGCCACGGCAGCAGTGATACCTGGTGGGCCGTGAAGAATTGCTACACGTTGCGTGCCACGTGCGGGCGCGCATTGTCCTGTTGAAACGTGGCCACTAACAGGTCCTGCAGGTAAGGGAGGACTACAGGCTCCAAAACGTCGGAGATGTAGCAGTGGCTGTGGAGTGTACCAGCGATGCGTACCAGAGGGGTGCGGGTGTCTTATCCAATTGCGACCCAAACCATAACGCCAGGAGACTGACCGGTATGGCAATTCATAATGCAGGCGTCATACATTCTCTCGCCGCGGTGCCACCCCACGAGGATCCGACCATCGTGGTGTTGCAGGCAGAAGTAGGATTCGTCAGAGAAGACAATGTCGTGCCATTCCGTAGTCCAGGTGCGGCGTTCAACTGCCCACTGCCGCCGCACTCGCCGGTGGTGTAACGTCAATGGTAATCGGAGCAATGGGCGCCGTGCGACAAGTCCCCGCTCCTGCAGACGACGTCGAACGGTACGTTCTGACACAGGTTGTTGTGCAACACATCCTAATTCCTGCGCTAACTTTCGTGATGTGGCAGTGCGAGCCGTCAATGCCCGCCGCACAACATGCTGGCCCTCTCGTTCGGTGGTGTGCCGCGGCTGCGGCAATCGCTCTCGTCGGTCCGTCCGTCCCTCCTTGCACCCACCGAATCCATACTCGCCTCAGTGTGGCTGGATGTGGTCCCACACGGGCGCCGATGTCTCGGTACGATAAACTGCTGTCGCGATAAGACACTATTCGTCCCCTGTCGAACTCCGAAACGTGCTGGAATGACTGCCGTATTCTGCGACGAGCATCAGGAAGCTTCCCACGCACAGGTCCGGCAGCACAACACACTTCCACTACTTACACCCCGCCTTCTGTGCACCCTTCTGATAGTGCTTTTCGGTGGCGTGCCGGGCGCACATGATTTGCATATGCCCTGCAATGCTAATCGTTTGCATGTCCTCTCGCGGGCGCCGCATGCTGCGAATTTCAGGCCAATCGGATTCTTCCTTCTTGGTGTTGCATTTTGGGTGGCCAGCAGTGTATTCAAGATTGATGCTCGTCAGTACTATTGATCAAACTGAAAAAAAACAATGAATCATCTTTCGGAGTTTTATAAAGGGCTTATTAAGGGTGGCCGTCTGCATGGAGCGACGATATTGAAAGCAGCAGAGCTGACTGGTTTCTTTAAAGATGAGATATCCCGGGTCTTTAATCAGTGGGCAAGTAACCCCATATTTCCATAAGAGATGGGACTGTGGCGCGACGACAATCTGTCAGGAACGATATCGCCATCATTAGAGAAGGCTTGTACGAAGAAACAGGACTTCCTATGTGCAGCAATTGACCGAAGCATTTAATGAAGGCTGTTCTAGACCCATGTATCAGCAAACTATGAGCAGAGAATGAAGAGGATCGGTATTTACAGTCGCATGCCTATACTGAAACCTCTGATTTCTGCGAACAACAGGAAAGTTCGTCTACAGTGGTGTCAGGAACACAATGAATGGACATTGGAAGGCTGGAAAACAGTCATGTGGTCCGACGAATCATACGACAGTAGACTTAGGTGTTAGGTGGAGCCCTATAAGGCAATGGACTCAGCTTACCTTGTGAACACAATTCAAGGTTCTAGAGTTGGTGTCATGGTGCGGAGCACGCTCTGTTGGTAAGGAAAGGGATCCCTGATATTGTTGGAAGTTGGGGTGTCTTCTAAGGATTATGTGGGCATTGTTACAGATTAAGTCCATCCTGTAATGTTTACTTTTTATGCAGTAGGTGACTACTGTTTTGCGGACGACGATGCTACTGTCTATCGCACAAGATGTGGCAGTGACTTCCACCATTTTTCTTGGCCACCACAAAGCCGGGATCTGAACCCTATTGAGAATGCATGGGACTCGTTAGAAAAACAGATCCGAGAGTAATCCGTCAAATCTGAGCCAGTTAAAGTACTGTCTGTTGAACGTCAGGTATGCTGTAGACGTAGATGCACTTCAACACCTCGAGGAATATATGCCACACAACATACGTGCGCTGTAGCTCTGGTGAAAGGAGGACCAACTAGATTTTGAATAAAAGTTTCTAATTCAGCACCCTGTAGGTGTACCTTGTCCTGATGAAGGGAATGGTTTGTGGACGGTGATAGTATGTATAAATACATCCTTTTGGATGCCAGCCAAAACTGTAGGTGCAATTGGCTATAGAACATCTTCGACGAAGTGCGATTATCTTAGCAACTAGGCGTGAACCTAGTCCCACAAGTGTTACACGTGCGATCTAGCAGTCTACGGAAGTATTTGGATACAGAACCTGGTGATGGCTGCTGCTGTAAGTCCAATTAGTAGGAGAATGTGGTCAATGTATCGTCGGGATGTCTCAGTTGATTCGAGGTACAGAGATCACCCAGTAACGTAATTATTAGCCTCTCGGCCTCTCAAACGAAGGCAATGGACAAATGGTGTGACGCTTGCAGGATATTTCTGGTCCTTCCTCTGTCTAAGCCTTCTCTAGGGAGAATTCAATGATCATTTGTACTTAGGAGAGAAGCGGGACGCTTCACTGGAGGCAACTTATTGCTATATCTCTTGCTAGTAAGTTCTATGTCGACACTAGTCAAGGAGCGCTCTGTGGCAGCTTTTAACCAAAGTCAATCAACACAATGGAATTTAGGACAGCAATACTGGCACCGCCAGTCGGCTGCTGATGGTTAGGCTCGTGATGCAGACGTTTATGGTAGCAATCCCGGTTCGTCGAATGGTTGTTAGTGTTGCTGCTGGGTCCGAATCCGTCTGACAATGAATATGGAGATCCAATCGTACTGACGAGTGTCTGGGTCTGTTCCTCTGTAACAGTTGTCTTGCCAGCAACGTCCCACCTTTTTTGACGTCACAGCGCACATGTGACGTAATACGGCAGATGAACCGTTAGACCTAGTTCAAAAGCGTCCAGCCGATGATAGGGTTGATGGCAAGTGGTCATCTTTTGCACTTTTGTAGCAATATCCACCATCAATATTCTATCATAGCTCGTTAGAGGCACCTAGATCACTTGAAGTACGTTAATCAGAGCCTGCCATATTCAAATAATTTCTGTATATATACTCAAATACTTTCAATATGTCTGGGGACACTAAAATATTGTTTTGTTACGATAATGTCATTCCAATTATTTCTTTTATGCATTGCTTTCCTTTCAAATGGAATATTGGTACTTTACAGTGAAAGTAAAATGAGAGAACATACAGAGCGTCTGAAAAAATAATACCACAAAATGAAAATGTAATGTCCTTTAAACTAAAGCATATTCTGATATTCTCTTTTTCGCTGTATAAGAAAGGGCATGCTTTTACATCCTGACAGATTTCTATATAAACGCTTTTATTTGAATGAACAATTCTTGACAGTTAGTCGAGTTTAGTCCACATGCATTGTAGGATATCATGCTTCTCGTGAGAATGTTACTAGAGATTCAGTTAATATGATTTTCAGAATACCATGCATCTCGTGAGGACGTTATTAAAACTCCAGTTCGAAGTTTCTGAAGATGTTTCTCTGGAATAGCATGGACATTGTCTTCCGTGTAGCCATACAAGGAAAAGCAGGTGAAGTTAAATCTTGGAAAACGTGGTGACTAAGAAATCCATGCTCCTTGGCCATTCCGTCTCCCAAAAACTTCTTAAGATGTAACTTCACATTTAGAGGTGGTAATGTGGAAGAGCCACTATCTTGTTGGAGGGCAATGTGTGGTTGAAGTTCCAGATACTATGAAAGAACAAGATTAACATTCAGCGTTTAGCATTTCCAATGAGAAATACACATAACAGAAATTTCACCCATATTATTAAAAATAAATTTATAAATGAATATAAATAGCTACATGGACGATTATTTTATTAATTTACCTTCTTTCTAGTTTCAGCAAAACAGAATTTTACAGCCGAATCGAACTGCCACTCTAGTTCTGAAACACTGAACTTCAATATTATGTTTGTGGAATGAGCAGTTTCTTGGTTTGTTCTTGACCAGCTTTCGTTAGCGTGGAACTCGGAACATATTATCTATTATCGGAACATACTATCTCAGAATATACAGTATTATCGTATGTTAATATGCTTCTGCATATACTACATTTTTAGTTTAGTTGCTTGTAGTAATTAAAATGAATTGATTTTCCGAGCTTCCGGATCTGGATAAACCCAGGCCTGACGAGAGGAAGGGGAATCGGTGCTGTAGCACCGGGGCCCGGCCCCTAAGGGGGCCCAGAGCCCGTTTCTACAGTAATTTTTTTCTAACTATTATTTTATGGTGTCCGAATATTTTTCAAGCTATGCTGTCACCAGGGTTCGGAAGTTACGCGTAAAAAATTTTTTTCTACGTACGCGTAAAGTACGCGTAAAAATGCTTAATTTATGTCATAAATGTAAAAAATGTAATAAATTCAAAATTTGCTTTAAATTCAATTTAAAAAAAAAAAAAGGAAATGTTACAATGTTACTCGAGTTCCCAGGCTAACTGCAACACGTGCGTGGGTTACCTGCTGCAAATCCAACGAGCTCTCCATATTACGTTGTTTTTCATTTCTTCTTTCCTTTCCAAAGACACGCCGACACCACACATTGGGTTTACCTTGTTGCTTTGCTACTCACCGACACAGACCATTGTATGATATACAACGTTATTGCTAGCCATCAAAGGCTGCAGCCAATTTTCATCATGTGGATTTTGCCACTTTGTGTTTCGCACCAGAAACCGGCATCTTTTGTATTTTTATTTATGCTCAATTCATTATTTTATCATTGCGGCAATATTTATAAATGAATATAATGTTTTTGTGCGTAATTCCGAATTCGTTTATTTTCCTTTATTACGATGGCAGATGAAGTCGTCCTGTTCACAGGGGCAACTTGAAAGAGAAAACACAAAATTTAATGTTTACTTATGAGAACGTTTTGTGGATACTTTTCCAGAGGCTGCATCTTTAGACGTATATTACACTCTAAAAATGAAAGGTGAAAAATGTGATGATTATGAAAAAGTACTAAGAAAAATAAGAATGTATGTCGGTAGATGGCGTTCAAGAGTTTTCTGAAAAAAACTCTTTTCTCGAAAGGGATTCGAGGGTTTGTTTACGGAGGGGAGAATATGAAAAATTATCCACCGCAAAAAAAGATTGAAAAGTTGCAACCGGTCGGGTTGTCGGGAAGTAGGGGAATGGTGGGTGGGGGTTGGGTGAGGAAACGGAAATATGGATTATGTGGTTAGTGAAGGAGCCGAGGTGTGGGGGGGGGGCGATATTTTATTGCACTGGGGCCCAAGCTTGGTCTCCACGGCACTGGATAAACCGATATATAATTGGCCATGAGAGAAACATTCCTGTCTTAAATCGTATCCCACTTATTTGAATGTTTGCCCCTCGGAATTTTGTGATAGTTATGGCGAAGGAAACATTAACGGGAAATTGCCTTCTTTTGAAAGCAAAAGGCAAGTCTGTAGGTACGAGGGATGCAGTTATGTTCTCGGCCTCACCAAGAAGGAAATAGGTAAGAGCTATGAAACTTACAGACTATTCCACATATTCAACCCAAAGTTCAACACACTTGGCACGGCGTTTCTGGAGTTTCTTTAACTCTTTCAAAAAAATTCTTAAGTCTGATCACTTAAATACTGCTCTGCTGCTGATATCACCTCCGAAACATTCGAAAAATGCTTTCCTTTCAAACTTTCTTTAAGGTTGGGGAACAGGAAATAGTTCGATGGAGCAAGGTCTGGTGAGTAGGGTGCATGGTCTATGCACTTAAACCCCAGGTCCTTCAAAACATCCATTGTCTTGCCAGCCTTGTGAGCCGGCGCATTGTTCTGTTAAAAAAAGAACACCTTTCCGCGGTTTTCCTCGCCTTTTTTCCTTCAACGCTTCCTTTAATCAGCACAGCAAGTTGGAACGGTATTCAGTATTTATTGTTTGGCCCTTCGGGAGATAGTCAGTAAAACGGCCCCCGAATCCAGCCCTTCCTTACCTCTCCCCAGAAAACCACTGCCATGACCTTTCCTGCAGACTTTTGAGTCTTGCATATCTTTCGACGCGGAGAACCTGACTGCCGCCACTTCAGGGACTGTTATTTCGTCTCTGGATCGTAATGATGCAACCAGGTTTCATCAACAGTGACAACTCGCTGCAAAAAATTATAACCAGATTGCTCAAAATGCTGCAAAACCGATTTGGAGTTGTCCACTCGTTTTCCTTTCTCATCTGCGTTCAAACCTTTGGGCACCCACTTAGCTGATATCTTCTGTATATCCAAGTGCTCATGAATTATGAACCCAACACGTTCCCTGGATATCTCCAGTGTCTCAGCTATTTTTTAGCCGAAATTCGCCGATCTGACAAAAGCAAGTCATGAACACGATCAACAATTTCGAGTGTTGTCACTGTTGAAAGCCTCCCAGATCTTGCTACATTTTTGGTCTCAAAGTCTCCATGCTGAAAGTTGGCACACCATTTCTTCACAGTGGAATATGAAGGGTACTTGTCACTTAATGTTTGCGTTATACACTCATATATTTCCTTTGCAGTTTTCTTATGCAGGAACAGAAATTTCATGACAGTCCGGAGTTCCACATTCGAAAATTCAACACTTTGCACTGACACGATTCAGTTCAGGACGCCAAACATCTGCAAAAAAAAAAAAAAAAAAAAAAAAGAAAAAAAAAAGAGCTATTAGTCTGAAATTGGCACTTTATAATACAAAATAATATTCTTTCGAGCTGCAGTGAAAAATAATGCTGCAATCAGACAATCAGAAGAAGTGAGTTAGGCCGAGAACTTGTCAGCATCCCCTCGTATCATCGGGTTATGGAGTATGTGCGCCATCTGTCCAGCAATGTAAGCATTATTATGTCCTGAAGTATTTTCCCTTTCAACATAATTCTCCCTAAGAAAATGTACCACTAAGAAAACAAAGTTAATCAGCTTTGTAACTAGGTACACTAAATAGGCAATTATAATTTACCTATACCACTAAGTTAACAAACAACTAAATCATTATCAACTTCTGGTATGAGGCACTCTGCGGTTCTAAGTGTCACCAGCCATCTTAGTTCACTTATATGGTAATCAAAATATTTACATTAAATTACGCAATGAAAACTTGACCAATCAAGATTATAATCGAACCTATGATATCTTACTAAGTAAACAAACTAAATCAGTATCAACTTTCGCCTAGTTACAATTTCTTACTTAAGCGTACGAACGCTCAAATTATAATATAGGTACCTACTCAAAATTTATTTAAAATCAAGGAAGCAACATAAGCGCGTACGTCTCAACTATGTGCCGGTTCGCTTGGCTGTGCCGGCTCGGTATGGTATTCTACTAATAATATATGTTACGAAAATTAACAAATGGTGAAGTAATCAAGAAAATGAAAGGTGAGCTCTAAAATAAAAAAGGGAGAACAACTGTCCACAAAAGATAAAGATAGAAAAATCAAGAAAATGTCTTCTTTCAATTTCATACTTGAAGCACCAACTATTATAGCCCAAATGCATTTGGACTATAGGGTATCCTTAAATATATTGAAGGTTTACTTCGTAAAACTAGAACTAAAACAAGAAAGATGACACCGAATCTTCGACTTTCAAATGAGCAAGAAAGATGACACCGAATCTTCGACTTTCAAATGAACAAGAAAGATGACACCGAATATTTGTCTTTCAATGAGTACGTCTTTTGAATCCTTCTCCGACGCGAATAAAATTTATCAAATTTATTCAAAGTCAATGGAACCGGTTAGAAAAAAAAATCAACCGGATTTCTACAACCGATAAAACATCCAGAAATAGAAACAGCTACTTACTTCCACCAGGGGATAAAAAGTATGTTACGAAAATTAACAAACGATGCACAAAAAGTTTATCAAAGACAAAGATATGTTCAAATCAAACAGTTAAAAGAAAAAATATAGAAGGAAACATGATATAAATCTACGCTTCCCAGAGGGAAAGATGTGCATTATTTAAAGATAATAACGCTTTCCATATTTATTTTAGCGAATGGCATACAGTAAAAAAAAAAATAAAAAAAATTCTCTTTAGGGTTTTTAGAAGCGGAAATAAAGCTGCAAACAGAAATAGTGAACTGTAAAATCTCTTCAAGTACAAACCTAAAGTGTTTCGCAAGATAAGCGGTATCCTGTGTTAAAGGAATTTTTTAAATTGGTCATTTAGAAGCAGATATATTGAAAAAAAAAACAGATTGAACATTTGCGCCTCCTAGCGGCGGAAACGTACATTATTTTGGGAGGGAAATAAAACAAAATGTTTTCATGGTTAATAGTATCAGACGAAAAAATAATTTTTTTCAATCGGGTTTGTAGTCCAGCAGATATTGTTGCAAACATGCTGTAAACATAAACGTGAACTTACATCCTCTAGTGGCACACTTGTGCGTTAAGAAAAATGTGAAATTACATGAGAAACATTTCGCACCGGAAACGCTCTTCGACAAAGAAAGAATTTTTCAAATTCGGCTCTAAGAAGCAGAGATATCCATCAAAATAAGATACACATCTACCCTCACTGGCGGCAAAACTATGAAGTGCACTCAAAAGGTTTTCCGAGGTGAGCGGTATTGGTCTACGAAAGAATGTTTTCGATCGAGTTATCAGAAGCTCAGATGTTGAAGCAAATATATCAGAAACATAAATAATTACTTACGCCGCTGGTGGCCAAATTATTCTTTACCAAAAATTAAAAATTATACGTAGAGCATTTGCCGCCAGGACTGTATCTAATGCAGAAAGAATGTTTCAAATCGGAATTTTAGAAGAAGAGATATCGACGAAATAGCAATTTACCTTTACACCTCTAGCGCAAAATCTATGCAGTACTTGAAAAGAAACTGTTCTTAAAATAGTCTTCTTTATAAGTTACATCGAAAGAGAGCAATAATTTTTTAATCGGATATTTAGAAGTAAATATATGGAATAAAATGTATTTTGAATTCGATGCATCTGCATTTACACCCTCTAGCGGCGAAGTTTTGCATCGGAAAAGACCGGAATGCAAGGGACATCGTTCTCACATGTCAAGCTTTCTAATACAGAAAGAATTTTTCAAATCGATTTAATAGTTGCAGAGATACGGTGTCCACAGACGGACGGACGGAAAGAATGAAAACATCAGCAAGGTCTTTTCTTTTTCTTTTTTTTTCACAGAAGACATGCATATTAAACTGAAATTTGAGTACGCATGATTTGGGAAGAATTCAAAATTTTCTAAACAGCGTTCTTCCTTTTTGTAAAACATTCTATATTATTAGTTTTAACTTAGACGATTTTAATATTATGCTGTCTTCAATTTTTCAGAAATTCCATGCTCAGCACGCACCAACACATAATTAAAAGGGAACTTCTAGGGAAGAAGTCTGGTTTGGCAACACTGTTGTGGGAATCAGACATTGGAATCTCTGCAGATCCGTCTGAATTTTTGAGTTCTTTTAAAGCACCATGTCACTTGAACATGTATTACCACGAAAACAGGAGCTCATGTCGTTAATAAATAAATTTGAATCCACTGACACTGTTCAATGGCACTTGTTCTTTTAATTTTCTAGGCGAAAACACTGCAACTGTAGGGCATACGGTGATGTTGCACGTGCTGATCTGGAGGATTCCAATATCGTCACAATTTTCTTTTCAGTTTAAGTGGCTTCAATTTTCCCTTCCTCTAAGTTCTCTGAAGAGCATCAATAAAGCTGAAGGTTAGAAACTCGAAATAGTTGCACTTTCTATTCGAAACCTTTGTTTTCCACTCAGTCTTTACGGAAGATGCTCTGGAGAACAGAATAATGGATGATTATGCGTTTCAGTTTCAATTGGGGTGAGAGTCAGAGCTTTATATAACGAAGCATTATTTACCATTTGTTAAACGCATTTAAGCTGTACTTAGTTCTAAGGAAGCATTTCATTTCATTAAACATTTTTATTTTGCTAAATACGCAGCCCCGGTGGCGCAGTGGTCTAAGCGCTGGCTTATGACCATTCGTCCGAGAAGAGTCCGGGTTTGTATCTCGGTGAGGCATGGATGTTGTGTTTGTCTTACGGCACTAGCTCTCTTCCTTCCCTGGAACCAGTGGCCCTAAATTAGGGACGGGTGACTGCTTATAGCCCATTGAGTTTATCACTGTTCTCGTTAAATCTTCAATCGAAAACAAACATTGTTAAATTTGCTGAAACAATTATTAAATACAAATTCGGTAAACATGTCTCAGACCTAATACTCCTTTATAGAACATTTATGTCCCAACTAATAAGTATGTTGAATATCACTGAAAAAAAAATCAAGCAAAATCCACTTTCTGTGTTCTTTTCCTGTCCCGAGAGAAATCACACGCTACCAAAACCATAGACATTGGAGCAACATAAACTGGCAAGCGTGATGCTAGTGGTTTTGAAACAACGGAGACGAATTGAACTTGCAGCGTCATTTATGAATGGGGGTAGTTGGCAGTGAACAGATGCCTATTGTGGAAAGTAAGAATGTTTGATTCAATTCATAACGTACTGAAGAAATTACATAGAAAGAAAGTTCGAGTACGACCCGAGAACTTTTAGATCATAGTGTAATTAGCAAGTGCCGATGTCCGAGAAAAAAGCAAGCAAGACCTGTAAGCAGGAAAGTACGGGGCTGTGTTGCGACCGCTCATATACACAGAGTAGAGAAATGAAAAAAAAGGAAAAGTACTAAACAGGAAAATTTCACGTCACGTATGCTTAAATCTTAAAGATATATCAGAATCTTAAAGTTTTAGAACTGAAATACTCGCGTGAACACGTTAACTAACACTAGTTACTTCCAACAATGGTGGTTTTCTATGTATGCCGCAAGTAGCATGTTCTTTACCAGTATATTATCTTCCAATGTTTATGACCAAAACGAACGTGACTCTTGAGCGACATAGACAATTATTGAAATATACTCATAGTTTCAATCCTTAGTTGAATTTCCAAAGAAAAGAAATTTCTGTTAGATTGATTCTCATGTTCAAACTCTTGTCTCCTTATGGATCTATTTCGCATGAAACTCACTATCTTGAGTATCATGTACTTTGAAGAATATACGGGGAATAGTAGGCCGAATTGTATTTGTGTTTGTAGAAACAGCGATGTATTTTATGTATGAGTGAACGCATGAGGCTGACATTATAATGTTAACCAAAAAAGTCTGTATCTATACAATGTTAGAAACTCCAGTGAACTTAGTTTTGTTGCCCGTGTATTCTTACGGTCATAGTCCATTTAACTACTGTATAATCACTTTGAGGCTTACTTTGTTACGGTATTGAACAAGCACAGTTGCTTTTCAATATTACAGTTCTTGCACAACAGTGAGAATTCCGTCGAGATACACACACACACTGTCCACAGTCATAGTATATGAGTCATCTTGATGCTACAATTTTGTTCCTTATCATAGCCATCGAAATGCCGCTATGAAATACCGCTCAGGATAGTGACAATACCGCTACTGAAACACGAATAGTGAATACTATTGCCAGCTTTCCACTTAGTTTAGACATTTAGGCCACGGCCTAGTACTGGTAATTATCAGGTTTAACTACTAACCTCAGCTGGAGAAAAACTACGCTGGCGACCCAACCACAGCTGAGCGGCCAAGCTTTTAGATCTCCTGGTTCATCCTCAGAAGAAACCTGACCTCCTTTCCCAGCGAAAGCTATAGGAGGAATCCCGCCAAAATCTCTCATGTTTTGCGACCCTCAACTTTCTCTGGGACCCTGGACAGTGCACGACCAATCACAAGCTTGCATTCTGACACCTTAGTCCGCGGGCATCCTATGCTCTCCGATTCTTGTCACCCTTCTCATGACATAATCCAGATACCTACTCTGCTGTTGCAATGGCCTCGGTGAATTGCACGTTTCAAATTCTTCGAACTGTCAACCTCTCCCCGATACTTGTGCTCTTGTCACAACAATGAATGCAGTTTCTTCATCCCTTCTCTTTCATTCAATAATGGCGTCCCATTACCCAAGTTCAGAGTTTTCTCACTTTACCCCCTTTTTTTTTAATTCAACATTACCACTGATTTTTCTTTCGCTACTGGCAATTTTTTATTTCTGCATTTTTCTAAATCCCTCCACGTCACCATAGAAGGTACACTCATCGCAAAAAAAATAGTTGCACCCAGAAGGACGTATCGGATTGCAATGCTATTCGGGCGAGAGATAAAGGTCACCAGGAACAATAAATAATTAAACATTGAGACTGATACGGGCAATATTTATTGATCTACATGCCAATAAGTAGTGTCTCTCTGTATGGCGTCGGGCAGCCATGTTTGCTCACACAGCATGCTAGACGTCTAGGTATGGAGTTGTACAGGTTTCCAATGGTGTCCTGCTATAAGCCATTCCATGCAGCTTGAATCTTCTCATGCGCTTCCTGAAGATTGTGCGGTAGGGGTTGAGTGTGGACAGCGCGTTCAATACCATCCCACTCATTTTCAATCGGCGATAGGTCTGGTGATGTGGCATGCCGCAGGCCATGGCAGAATGAAGGCAAGCTCTCGAGACAGCAGCAGTATGCGGAAAATCGCACCGGAGTGAGCGTTCAGTAAAGGTAGGCCCACTGGTTGCAGTCCCTCATTAACGTAACGTCAGCCTGTCAAAGTGCCTGTAATGAACACCAAAGGTGATCCGACATCGTAGGCAATTGCACCCCACACCATCACACCCGGCCTTCTGGACGTGTGACGCTCGACAAGAAACCGTTCATCTTGGCGCTGACCACGGTGCCTCCACACACGGATTCGGTGGTCGTCTCCACCAAAACAAAAGCGGGACTCGTCACTGAAGATCACCCGCTGCCATTCTGAGTGGCTCCATGACATCTGGCACGACACCATTGCAGTCTTTCGCGACGATGCAATGGTGTTAAGCGCAGTTGTCGTAACGGTATGAGTGCGTGAAGTCCTACGTCGTGCAGCCGTCTTCCAATAGTGCTGGCACTAATCGGACGATGCATGGAGGGCACCACTGCTCGCTGAATATCCGCATTCGCGCCTGTTGGGTCACTTCGCGCATGTCGGACAATCCGTCGGTCTTCTCCCTCGGTGGTTCGTCTAGGTCTCCTAGACCCTTCCTGTCACTGCTGCGTGCCTTGCTCTAACCACTGCCGGCAACAGCGTGCTACGGTGATATGCGCACGACCGGTATGGTGCGCAATACGGTGATGAGACCATCCCGCTTGCCGGAGCCCGACGATGCGGCCCCCCTGTAACTCCTCCAACTGCTGGAATTGTTTCCGAACTTTTCTCTGAGGCATACGTGCACAGGAAGCAACCAAAACAACAGCACGAGTCAGAATGGCAAGCACGCACAACGGGACAACTTCACATTGCCAGTCAGGGACATCCCTACAACCCTTCTTTGCTTGCGTCACGTACACGGACGAGCGTGATACTTGAATCATTTGCATGCCTCACGATATCAAACCTCCTACCCACCAATTTTCATTCCTGTTGGTTGCTTTATTCTGCGTGCAACTATTTTTTGACGATGAGTATATGTTCTTACCAAATATCATTCAACTGCTGTTCAATTACTGTAATTATTCACGATGTCATTAATAAAAATTTGGGTAAAGTAGCGAGTGAGACACCATGTAGCTTCTGGATTTTAATTATGTGATAGTTCGTAATCTGGAAACACGAGAAGAAATACTTGGTACATTGTCTTAGTGCTGGTAAGTCCTTCAAGATGAACGGCTTTACGTATTTAGCGCAAGTTCGTGTTCTGGGAACATCTCCGCTTTTCTTTGCTTCTCAATGAAATGTCAGATATTTACTCAGTTTTTCTACTGAGTTTAGGATAAAGCAAGTAATCCCGTTTGAAAAGGAAAACAAGAGATAAAAAGGTGACGATATTTGCAACAAAGCAGAAAAACTGACAAAGCGAATCTCAACAGGGGAATTCTTAATGATACGGAACATGTTTCTCCCTCTGAGGAGAACAATGGAAAAG
Organism: Macrothele yani; assembly: GCA_039090855.1. Classification (NCBI taxonomy): domain Eukaryota; kingdom Metazoa; phylum Arthropoda; class Arachnida; order Araneae; family Macrothelidae; genus Macrothele; species Macrothele yani. The sequence continues at coordinate 158,325,763 of CM077011.1, forward strand.
CAGGAAAAAGTCACATTTTAAGAGCAGCCTGTGACTGTCGCATGAACACACAGAATTCCCTGAGGTAGATGAGACTTCGTACAACGTAAAGCAAAGGCTCGCGTAAGTGTCACAGGCTTGAGCGCAAAAATAAAAATACATTCATCAAGATTTTCTATTCTTCTCATTTCCCATGGAGGTAAACTATAAACTTGTACAGAAGCTTTTTTTATTTATTTCGGTCCTCTTTCTTTTTCTTCTTCGATCAAGACATTTACTTCACTAATCACTTTCTCATTTTATTCTATTTTTTTTCTTGATGCGGTGTTTTCCCCTGAACTACTTCGAGTTTTTGAAGTCGATATTTTCTATTTCCAGATTCCCACCAATCAATAAAGCATTCTGCCAAAAACAGCTTTCATCCCAGGTATCATCGGCAAACATGTACACACCGGGGCTTTGCTTGCAGATGAAAAAAAAAGACATTGAATCTTTAGAACACATATAAAACGTTGACATGCATGCCACAGTGGTTAAATACCGCTTTTTCTATAAATTTTGAAGATGACAATCCGTTTTTTGGTGTAAATATGACAAGGATGGTAAGTCAGATAATATTCGAAGACTTGAAAATTCCGTCGTCCTTGAGCGGGAATCGAAACCGCGTTCCCCAGATATCGCCTGGGTACCATGCAAGCCAGCTCACGACACGTACCTTCTTTCATTGGCTACGCGCTGTTGACGTCAAAAGTAGGAGGTGGTCACAATAATGTCAATCGACCGTGTATTTGTTTCTGCACTGATTTTCAGCCATTCTTCGCTGAGTGCTACCTTAAGTTCCGGTTTTTTTGGAAAATTTCCTTTTCTTCACTTGCAAATCCAAAAAATTCAACAAAATCTGAATAGGGTTGAGGCCTAGCGATTATGGAAATGTTTTCAATTGATTTTTTACTTTATAAAGAAACAACTACGACCTTGTTATTTTGGCTGTATGTTTAGGATAGTTGTCCTATTGAAAATGAAATGAATCTGTAGTACCCAAATTCGACGCATTGTCTAAGAAATTACCTTGCAATACTATATAGCATTCATATTACCTTCAATAAAAGCCATATTGCCAACTCCATTAAAAGCCATGCATCCCCAAACCATTACATGACCACCGCCATGCTTTACAGTTGGTTTTAATTTTTTTTTGTTTCAAGGAAAGTGTTTGGCTTTCTCGACACATATTTCTTTCCATCCGAATCGAAAATATTAAACTTGCTTTTGTCGGATAATACTACATTTTGCCAAAACTTTTTTTCTGACATAAGCTTTGGCAAACTCAAGTCTTTTCTACCCATTTGTTTCACTGATATAATGTTTTTTCCTGAGTGTCCTGCCTCTAATATGTGAATTGTGAAGAATATTACAAATAGTTTGAGAACTTACTATGGTCCCCGATGTTGAAGCGACATCAGTAGCTAATTCTCCAACACTTATGAAGGGCATATTAAAATATTAAAAATATTAAAATTTATACTTATGGAGGGGTTTCTTGATACTTTCCTAATGATGTCTCTCTGCTGCCTTGCATTTAGCTTCTTCGGAGGCTCAGACGCTCAGATTATTCTCAGTAATACCACTGTTTTTTATTATGTACCAAAGTACCGAACACTAGAAAAGTTCAACTTTTAACTTCTTACCAATTTTGTGATAAATTAAACCACAGTCATGAAGAGCTATAATCCTCTCCTGTATTGCAAAGTAAAACTCGCACTTTTGCAGCGCAATTACAGCTAAAACTAATTAAATTGTCCTCCGAAGATCTTATAACGTGTCTTTTAAACAGTGGAGGGACTTGCATTTGTTATCAGTTTGCATAATATACCGTTTAACTGCTTTAAAACAGAGTGTTGTTATGTGTGCAGATACTTTTTTTGGCATGAAAAAATAAGATGTTCATTTGTTATATGTATATTTCTTCTGATTAGTAAAAAAAGAAACACATGTGTGTGTGTGTTTTTATTGTAAAGGTAATCGAATGGTTAAAAATATTTCGTCATAATTGCTTTCCACGTTTATTTATGCAAATTGATGTACACCGGTGAACCATTACATTATAACCACCTACCTAAAAAGCTGTAGGACGCCCTTTAGCCTGCAAAACGTCGGCACTCGGCAAGGCATCGATTCAATGAGGTGACGATAGGTATCATGGGGTATCTGATACCATAATGTCAACAGCAGTGCCTGCAGGTCCCGTACATGTCGAAGTGGTGGTGATTTAGCGCGAACCCGCTTCTTCAAGTCGAACCACAAATGTTGGATTGGGTTCATGTCAGGTGAATTTGGAGGCCAGGGCATTAACTGAAAGTCACCAGCATGTTCATCAAACCACTGCTTGACGATTCTGGCAGTATGTCATGGCGCATTCTCCTGTTGGTAATGTCCATCACCAGCAGAGAACACAGCTGCCATGAATGGATGAACTTGGTCCGCAACGATATTCAGATACCTGACAGCCGTCAGGGATTGTGTTAATAAGATAATGGGGCCTAAAGTGTCCGAAGAAGACATTGCTCACAGCGTAACACCGCCGCTGCCAGCCTGTTTCCGCTCAACAGTGCATCCAAGTGCCATAGCCTCCGTTGGTAATGGCGTATCCGCGCTCGGCCGTCTACGTGATGCACCAGGAATCTTGATTCGTCAGACCAGGCCTTTTTGTTCCAATAATCCACGGTCCAATCATGGTGATCTTAGGCACATTTCATGCGTTGTTGGCGATGACGTGTAGTGAGCATGGGGTCTTCGGCCACGCAGGCTCATAAGCAGAAGGGTGCGTCGAACTCTGTGCTACGACACATTGCCCTGATCACTACTGTTGTAAAAGCGGATGATTTGTCGCACTGAAACACTGTGGTCGCTGTAAATAATTTGCGACAGTCTCCGCTCCCCTCTGGCATCAATGAGCTGCAGATGTCATACGGCTGGACGACGTTTGGTCGTTTGGCCACCTGTGCACCACTTGTGATGCGTACTCACTACAGCGGAACGTAAACAACACACAAGCCGCGCCATTTCCGAGATCGTTGTTCCGAGGTGCCGTGACATCACATTTGTCCTTTAACAAATTCCGATGAATCGGCAGCTTTTCCCATTCTGACTCCGAACACTCTGTAACGTATACTCTATATTCACTTTCCTTTTGATTTTACTATCTCTGGTTATTTTATTTTACTATGTAAATAATCTTCTTACTGAACGAAATATTATTTTACCCGCTGAATGAGATCTGGAAATGAGTGTAAGTCATGACGTGGTGGTAGCTAGTATATAGGCGCGTTCATCGAGACTTAGGGGCTTGTGTGTTGTTATGAGGTGAGCGCGTGTGTTGTTATGAGGTGAGCTTGTGTGTTGTTATGAGGAGAGCTTGTGGTCGTTAAGAAAGAGCGTGTACAATAAGAGGAAAGATTATTCATTATTGTGTACAAGAGTTATGAGTGCCTTAGTTGACCAAGAGTCGTTCAAATAAAGTAGTTTTCAGTAAGTTCAGTCTTTCTCAATTCATAGTTTTTGTCAGACCTCTGTCTGGCTGTTAGGTTAATAACATTTATTTGATTCCTATAAATAACCAGCGTTGAGACTTTGTTTTAAGTTCGTAATTAACTAGTAACAACACCCTTTTGAATTCATTATTTTGAAGCTTAGTACAAGTATATCATTAGCTAGCTGGTAGGAAGAGAATCATTCATAATAATTAGCTTAGCGGAAAGTAAATAAAGCTAATTCATTATAACTCTACTAACCGAAAGCTGGTCCTCGGGGTGTATATATACTGCGCTGTGAACTTCGCCTGCGCCACAATTCGGTCTCCAAGTTCACTCATTGCTGTGGGTCGGGGTGGTCATAATGGAATATCTCAACGGTGTATGTGTGCGAGTACTTTTTTTGTCCACTATATATGGATGCAGAGGGGAACTACTTTGACTGTGCTTCCTATGTTTCTGAAAGTTCGCAGGTGGCGCTGTAAATTCAGGAGTTTCATCTGCACGAACCCAATATATTGACACTCCTAGCTAAAAGACTGTGAATTATGAGAAAATAGGGAATCTGCGGAGCGTATTCAAGTTTGTCATTACAAATAATGGTGATTAAAACACGCTTTCTAACCGGAAAAGCATTTGTAGTTTTGAAACTACTTCAAAATGATTACTTCAGTCTTCTACTTTATGCGTGATATTCTCTGACCTATTAGGTCAGAAGGTGGTGTTTCAAATATACTGTAGTTCTGAAATCACAAGAGTGAAACAAGGAGTAGGGTTGCAGAAATTTGGTATTAACGTTTGCCTAAAAAGGGTCCGTGGAAAATCTAGTCTCTCTCTACAAACTGCTTCAAACAGACATACGGTAAGAAAATATGGACTTCGACTGAACACCAATGTCATTGAAAAAAGAACTAAAATGCAAGCAAGATCTTTGAAAGTTAAAAACGCAGTGATAAATTAAAACGTCAGGAAGTTAAAACTTCTAAAAACAAAGGTGAAATATCTTGACGGGGAACGGTGGTTTTGAAACACGTTTGTTTTTATAAGTTTTAACTTCCTGAGATCTTAATTTATCATTCCGCTTTTCACTTTCAAGGATATTACTTATATCTTAGTCCTTTCTTCAACGACATTGGTACTGCAGAAAGTATTAAGATACAGATACAAAAGCGAAATTCCTTGATTGGGAACGGTAGTTTTGAAGCACCTTTGTTTTTAGAAGTTTTTACTTTCGTGAAAACACAAGTTTGTCCGCGACGGACATCGAATCCGTGTCCCCCTCACTCCAGAGTATGTCGCTCTCCCATCTGAGCAAAGCGGACAGAATGTCTCGCTGCGGACTTGTCGTCTTGACACATGTTTTCATTTCTGTAGTGCGTCACATCATCTCTCTCTTAATTTTTTTTTGTATTTGAAGCGAAGTAGGAATTTTTCATTAATTCCAAACAACGTGTGGAACAAACATCGCACATTTTTCGAAGAACCCAACGGCCAGTGGATCCATTTTCCACAATCAGGCGCCAATGTGAAGACAAGTTTTTTCGCGACGGGCATCGAATCCGTGTTCCCTCACTCCGGAGTAAGACGCTCTCCCAACTGAGCTACCGCAGATTTGTCGTCTGGACACATGTTTTCACCTCTGTAGTACGTCACACTTCCTGGTAATTTTTCTGATCACTACGTTTTCAACTTTCATATATTTTTTCGGACTCTGAGCTCTTGTAACAACGTTTTCACCGTGTTTTTCTAAATGTTTACTTCCTGACATTTTAATTTAACATTGCGTTTTTTTTATTTTTTTTATTTATCATTGCGTTTTTAACCTTTTAGCTTTCAAAGATTTTACTTGTATCTTTCTCCTTTCTTCTATGACATTAGTATTCAGTCAAAGTCCACATTTTCTTAGCGTACGTCTGCTTTAAGTAGTTTGTACAGAGGCTGGATTTCCCACGGACCCATTTTTGTAAAAGTATGCACCAAATTTTCGCAACCCTATTCCCCTTGTTTCAATCTTGTGTTTTCAGAATTGTATTTGTAACTGTGATACATTTCTATGAATTATAATTTTTGTAATGATCACTTTTGTATTAATGAAATTGCTACTGTGTTATTAAAAATATATCCACCATTGTAATCCGTTACTATGCCATTTATACCCATTGGCAGTCTAGACAATTCGATAATCCGAACGTGCCGTACATTACCAATTACACTGTTGTCCAAAAGTTAAGCGTAACCAACAAATATTTTAAATTACAAAACCGAGAAAGAAGAATGAAATAGGCTGTTCACTATACATAGATATCTTAGTGAGGAACTAAATGAGCAGTACAAATCGAATAAAAAATGATGAACCAGGAAAATGTACCAATAGTCTAAAATGGTGAAAACAGAAGGAATTTTACGGAGGCGGATCTGATTTTGTGCAACGCTCTAGTAAGGAGTATGGCGGCCTCTTACAGCGATACAAGTGCCACACCAATGTCTCATGCTGTTTACAAGGGAAATAAGAAGATTGTAGCAGCAAACCCATTCCTGAACAAGAGAAGATCGGGGTTAGTAAGGCGTATGGGGACGTCTTACAACTATACAAGTGTCACACTGATGTCTCACGCTGTTGAGAAGGGAAACAAGAAGACTGTAGTAGCAAATCATCCACTCTTGAACAAGTAAAGATCGGAGTTAGCGAGGCGTATGGTGACCTCTTACAACTATACAAGTGTCACACCGATGTCTCATGCTGTTGACAAGGGCAACAAGAAGACTGTAGTAGCAAACCCATTCATGAACAAGAGAAGATCGGGGTTAGTAAGGCGTATGGTGACCTCTTACAACTATACAAGTGTCACACCGATGTCTCATGCTGTTGACAAGGGCAACAAGAAGACTGTAGTAGCAAACCCATTCATGAACAAGAGAAGATGGGGTTAGTAAGGCGTATGGTGACCTTTTACAACTATACAAGTGTCACACTGATGTCTCACGCTGTTGAGAAGGGAAACAAGAAGACTGTAGTAGCAAACCCATTCCTGAACAAGAGAAGATCGGGGTTAATAAGGCTTATGGTGACCTCTTACAACTATACAAGTGTCACATCGATGTCTCATGCTGTTAACAAAGGAAACAAGAAGACTGTAGTAGCAAATCTACTCCTGAACCAGTGAAGATCGGAGTTAGTAAGGCGAATGGTGACCTCTTACAGGGATACAAGAGTCACACCGATGTCTCATGCTGTTGACAAGGGAAACAAGAAGACTGTAGTAGCAAATCCACTCCTGAACAAGTGAAGATCGGAGTTAGTAAGGCGAATGGTGACCTCTTACAGGGATACAAGAGTCACACCGATGTCTCATGCTGTTGACAAGGGAAACAAGAAGACTGTAGTAGCAAACCCATTCCTGAACAAGAGAAGATCGGGGTTAGTAAGGCGTATGGTGGCCTCTTACAACTATACAAGTGTCACACTGATGTCTCACGCTGTTGAGAAAAGGAAACAATAAGACTGTAGTAGCAAATCCACTCCTGAACAAGTGAAGATCGGAGTTAGTAAGGCGAATGGTGACCTCTTACAGGGATACAAGAGTCACACCGATGTCTCATGCTGTTGACAAGGGAAACAAGAAGACTGTAGTAGCAAATCCACTCCTGAACAAGTGAAGATCGGGGTTAGTAAGGCGAATGGTGACCTTTTACAACTATACAAGAGTCACACTGATGTCTCATGCTGTTGACAAGGGCAACAAGAAGACTGTAGTAGCAAATCCACTCCTGAACAAGTGAAGATCGGGGTTAGTAAGGCGTATGGTGACCTCTTACAACTATACAAGTGTCACACTGATGTCTCACGCTGTTGAGAAGGGAAACAAGAAGACTGTAGTAGCAAACCCATTCCTGAACAAGAGAAGATCGGGGTTAATAAGGCGTATGGTGACCTGTTACAACTATACAAGTGTCACATCGATGTCTCATGCTGTTAACAAAGGGAAACAAGAAGACTGTAGTAGCAAATCTACTCCTGAACAAGTGAAGATCGGAGTTAGTAAGGCGAATGGTGACCTCTTACAGGGATACAAGAGTCACACCGATGTCTCATGCTGTTGACAAGGGAAACAAGAAGACTGTAGTAGCAAATCCACTCCTGAACAAGTGAAGATCGGAGTTAGTAAGGCGAATGGTGACCTCTTACAACTATACAAGAGTCACACCGATGTCTCATGCTGTTGACAAGGGAAACAAGAAGACTGTAGTAGCAAACCCATTCCTGAACAAGAGAAGATCGGGGTTAGTAAGGCGTATGGTGGCCTCTTACAACTATACAAGTGTCACACCGATGTCTCACGCTGTTGAGAAAGGAAACAATAAGACTGTAGTAGTAAATCCACTCCTGAACAAGTGAAGATCGGAGTTAGTAAGGCGAATGGTGACCTCTTACAGGGATACAAGAGTCACACCGATGTCTCATGCTGTTGACAAGGGAAACAAGAAGACTGTAGTAGCAAATCCACTCCTGAACAAGTGAAGATCGGAGTTAGTAAGGCGAATGGTGACCTCTTACAACTATACAAGAGTCACACCGATGTCTCATGCTGTTGACAAGGGAAACAAGAAGACTGTAGTAGCAAACCCATTCCTGAACAAGAGAAGATCGGGGTTAGTAAGGCGTATGGTGACCTCTTACAACTATACAAGTGTCACACTGATGTCTCACGCTGTTGAGAAAGGAAACAATAAGACTGTAGTAGCAAATCCACTCCTGAACAAGTGAAGATCGGAGTTAGTAAGGCGAATGGTGACCTCTTACAGGGATACAAGAGTCACACCGATGTCTCATGCTGTTGACAAGGGAAACAAGAAGACTGTAGTAGCAAACCCATTCCTGAACAAGTGAAGATCGGGGTTAGTAAGGCGTATGGTGACTTCTTACAACTATACAAGTGTCACACCGATGTCTCATGCTGTTAACAAGGGAAACAAGAAGACTGTAGTAGCAAACCCATTCCTGAACAAGAGAAGATCGGGGTTAATAAGGCGTATGGTGACCTCTTACAACTATACAAGTGTCACATCGATGTCTCATGCTGTTAACAAAGGAAACAAGAAGACTGTAGTAGCAAATCTACTCCTGAACAAGTGAAGATCGGAGTTAGTAAGGCGTATGGTGACCTCTTACAGGGATACAAGTGTCACACCGATGTCTCATGCTGTTGACAAGGGAAACAAGAAGACTGTAGTAGCAAACCCATTCCTGAACAAGAGAAGATCGGGGTTAGTAAGGCGTATGGTGACCTCTTACAACTATACAAGTGTCACACTGATGTCTCACGCTGTTGAGAAAGGAAACAATAAGACTGTAGTAGTAAATCCACTCCTGAACAAGTGAAGATCGGAGTTAGTAAGGCAAATGGTGACCTCTTACAGGGATACAAGAGTCACACCGATGTCTCATGCTGTTGACAAGGGAAACAAGAAGACTGTAGTAGCAAACCCATTTCTGAACAAGAGAAGATCGGGGTTAGTAAGGCGTATGGTGACCTCTTACAACTATACAAGTGTCACACTGATGTCTCACGCTGTTGAGAAAGGAAACAATAAGACTGTAGTAGTAAATCCACTCCTGAACAAGTGAAGATCGGAGTTAGTAAGGCGAATGGTGACCTCTTACAGGGATACAAGAGTCACACCGATGTCTCATGCTGTTGACAAGGGAAACAAGAAGACTGTAGTAGCAAATCCACTCCTGAACAAGTGAAGATCGGAGTTAGTAAGGCGAATGGTGACCTCTTACAGGGATACAAGAGTCACACCGATGTCTCATGCTGTCGACAAGGGAAACAAGAAGACTGTAGTAGCAAATCCACTCCTGAACAAGTGAAGATCGGAGTTAGTAAGGCGAATGGTGACCTCTTACAGGGATACAAGAGTCACACCGATGTCTCATGCTGTTGACAAGGGAAACAAGAAGACTGTAGTAGCAAATCTACTCCTGAACAAGTGAAGATCGGAGTTAGTAAGGCGAATGGTGACCTCTTACAGGGATACAAGAGTCACACCGATGTCTCATGCTGTTGACAAGGGAAACAAGAAGACTGTAGTAGCAAATCCACTCCTGAACAAGTGAAGATCGGAGTTAGTAAGGCGAATGGTGACCTCTTACAGGGATACAAATTCACACCGATGTCTCATGCTGTCGACAAGGTAAACAAGAAGACTGTAGTAGCAAATCCACTCCTGAACAAGTGAAGATCAGAGTTAGTAAGGCGAATGGTGACCTCTTACAGGGATACAAGAGTCACACCGATGTCTCATGCTGTTGACAAGGGAAACAAGAAGACTGTAGTAGCAAATCCACTCCTGAACAAGTGAAGATCGGAGTTAGTAAGGCGAATGGTGACCTCTTACAGGGATACAAATTCACACCGATGTCTAATGCTGTTGACAAGGGAAACAAGAAGACTGTAGTAGCAAATCCACTCCTGAACAAGTGAAGATCGGAGTTAGTAAGGCGAATGGTGACCTCTTACAGGGATACAAGAGTCACACCGATGTCTCATGCTGTTGACAAGGGAAACAAGAAGACTGTAGTAGCAAATCCACTCCTGAACAAGTGAAGATCGGAGTTAGTAAGGCGAATGGTGACCTCTTACAGGGATACAAGAGTCACACCGATGTCTCATGCTGTTGACTAGGGAAACAAGAAGACTGTAGTAGCAAATCCACTCCTGAACAAGTGAAGATCGGAGTTAGTAAGGCGAATGGTGACCTCTTACAGGGATACAAGAGTCACACCGATGTCTCATGCTGTTGACAAGGGAAACAAGAAGACTGTAGTAGCAAACCCATTCCTGAACAAGAGAAGATCGGGGTTAGTAAGGCGTATGGTGACCTCTTACAACTATACAAGTGTCACACCGATGTCTCATGCTGTTAACAAGGGAAACAAGAAGACTGTAGTAGCAAACCCATTCCTGAACAAGAGAAGATCGGGGTTAATAAGGCGTATGGTGACCTCTTACAACTATACAAGTGTCACATCGATGTCTCATGCTGTTAACAAAGGAAACAAGAAGACTGTAGTAGCAAATCTACTCCTGAACAAGTGAAGATCGGAGTTAGTAAGGCGTATGGTGACCTCTTACAGGGATACAAGTGTCACACCGATGTCTCATGCTGTTGAGAAAGGAAACAATAAGACTGTAGTAGCAAATCCACTCCTGAACAAGTGAAGATCGGAGTTAGTAAGGCGTATGGTGACCTCTTACAACTATACAAGTGTCACACCGATGTCTCATGCTGTTGACAAGGGAAAAAAGAAGACACTGTGGCAGCAAATACCACTCCTGAACAACAGCAAATCGGAGTTCCTCGGGAGTTCTGGAAGGAGGTTGAAGTCCTTGAATGTGTCTCCTCAAGGCTTGCAACATATGTGGTATTGGGTTGCGGTCTAGGGAATACGTTGGACATGTCATATTATGGATATCTTCCTTTTCCAGATAATCATCGACAATATCGCCCATGAACGGGAAATCAGGACCAACAGCACCTCGAATAAGACCCACGTTGTAGACCCACAAAGGTTTCATTTCTGTATCTCGGACTAATTAAAGTTTCACTAGAATAGACATGGAGCTGTGTGCGCCTGTTGGATATAATGTCACTCCAGACAAATATACCACGAATTCGGTAATGGTGCATTTTTCTGATGTTTTTGGAAATTATAGCGTTCCATGGGATCTCTAGATGAGAACACAGCGGCTGTCACTTTCGAGATTGAACCTAGATTCCTCAGAAAAGTGGACATTGCCGCATTGATTTTCGTCCAGTTTTGATATTGTCTGTACCAAAGTCTCTTGACAATTCTTGCTGTCGCATTGAGTTACATGCAAATGGCTGGTCTCCTCGAGCGTAGTCCTTGTACATTGAGCCATCTGTACACTATTTCTCTTGTAACAGGTGGTTCACTTGCAGCCCTAAAGCAAGCGCTCTTGCTGACATCGACCTGTTAAGTTTCACTGTTAGTGCTACATGCCTACCACCTTGAGTAGTTGTAGTTCGTGGGCAATCTGTCACAGGTTGACGATTAACATCTCCTGTATCGAGGAACTTTCTCCAAAGTCTGGCTACTGTGGATTGATTCACGCCAATGGCTCTGGGAATATTACTCAGGCCGGATTACAATATACCAATAATCCGACCACATATATCCACTTCTCGTCTTTCTGACACACTGTGTTAATAAGAAAAAATTCTACTACTACTGGCAGGGCTCCATGATGACAAGAAATGCCACTTTCGCATCTTTGCAGCTTTTTCTCAAATCCACAAATGTGTGGCTTCGCCTTTTACGTCAATTATCGTTTGTAACTTGGTATTTCGTCATGATTTCCACATTTGCATAATCCCACGCCCTCTATACGTTTCTTTATTAACATTCTTTCCCATTTTGTTTGTTCTAAAATGTATTTTTTTTAAACTATGCCTAACGTTTTGACATCACTGTGGTTCGAATTATCGCGACCGCAGGGTAACTTGAATTATTTACACAGGACGTTCACACATTTTTAGAAAGATTTTCCAACAATATAATAAATGTTTAAATAAAACAATTTTCTTCTTAAATGCTGTGTCTGATACACCTTTCTGTGCACTATGAACCTACAATCGCGGTCAAAAGTCTTGCACCAGTAGACCCAAAGCCAATATTTGGTGTTTTGAGTCAACTTACACAGCGTAATCGTAAAGTCAAGAATACACATTATACATCATTTTAAAGGAAATCTTATGCTAAATTCAAATATTTTTTCATAATGTTATTATCGGTAATAGAAGTGAAGTTACAAACAAAAATGTGCAAGTGAGGAAACGTAAATCCAGTTCTGAAAAAGCGTTCGCGCCCCTCTGATCTACTATAGTTTTCCCCGACGTCCGCTAGGGAGATATAAAAGGATGTAGAATCGTCTGCCAACTTAGAATGCAGCTGCTTGTAGTCAGTTGACGGAAGTTAATGCGGAATTCCTGGTGATATTTGAATTTCAGAATGTCAAAGACCTGAAAATTGGCCCTGCCTCTTCAAAATAGGGTAAACATTATTACTTTGCTGAACTTGGATTCAGTAGTCGTAAAATTGCTGTTAAATGTGACTGTGATCATTCCACTGTCTTGCGCACCATGGAAAGAGTTGCAGAAACTGGATGTGTGGGAAACAGAAAAAGAACAGGTCGACCAAGGCTGTGTTCTGAACGTGATGATCGCATGTTGATTCGTCGTTCCGTAAAATCAAGGTCTGAAACAGCCAATAATTTAAGAAATGAGTGGGAGAATGAAGTAGGCATTATGGCATCTACACGCAAAGTTCGTCGTAGGCTACAAGAAAATGGACTGACTGCACGAAAAGCTGCACGAAAACCTTTCCTTACTGAGCAAAACGTCTCAAAAGAATCGCTTGGGCCAAGACACACAAGAATTGGACTGTTGATGAATGGAAAAATGTTATTATCAGTGATGAAACAGCTGTTACTATTTCCCTTAATATTGAAAATAATTATGTTCATCGTCGGGCTGGTGAAAGATGTAAATTATGCTTCACCGAGCCAACAATCAAACACCCACATTAGGTGATTTTATGGTCCTGTATTTCAGCCAGTGGTGTTCTCCGTCTGCAAATTGTTGATGACACATTGAATGGATCGAAATATGTGGATATTTTGGAGTCCAAACTGCTATCATCTGCACAGGACATGGATTTGCCGAATTTTACATTTCAGACGATAACGCGCCATGTCATCGGTCAAAGTTGGTTGACGAGTGGTTTAATCAAAAAGTTATAAGAAAACTTCAGTGGCCGGCAGAGTCACCGGATCTTAATCCCATAGGGAATCTGTGGGTGAGATTGAAGCAAAAGATCCGTGAACAAGGACCCACATCTAAAACAGCATTAATTGAGTCTGTAAGGGCCGTATGGCACCGTGTTATCACCAATGAACAACTAGAGAAGCTCATTAGTTCCATGCCAAGGAGGTGCACTTTGTTACTAAGAAACTGTGGTCATCCAATTAAGTGTTAAAGAGTATTTTGTTTGTTGGTGTGTTATTTCAAGTGTCCTGCAAGTTTCAATAATGTATTGTACAGTAATTTTACGTTAAATGCATTGTCCACTAATTTCACAAATTCCACTATTTTTTGCTTTTTATGGCTAGACGCTGTACTTTTGCTTATAACTTCCCTTTTATTACTGGTAATAATATTCTGTAAAAGTATTTGAATTCAGCATAAAAGTTTCTTTTAAAATAATGTATAATATGTATTCCTGACTTTACCATTACGCTGTATAAGTTGATTTCAAACATCCAAAATTGACTTTCGGTATACTGGTGCAGGACTTTTGGCCACGACTGTACATCTAGATCTCCGAGATAACTGGGCATTTCTTAAAATTGGTAATGATATTTTATTGCACTCCTGTTCCACAGCTTTTCATAGTCCAATCATTGTTTTAGGTCTGCGTTTACGCTCTTTTTATAAGTCCGACGAAAAAATAGCCCATTGATGACCCATCAAGGGACTTTGAAGGAATATGAGCAAAATGTATGGACTTGATACTCATTTCTATTTTCCTTTTTTAAAGAAATAAAGTGATGGATTTGGATGTATGACTGATAGCCTTATCCAGTTAGAGTTGTACTCTTTGAAGGCTCTGTAGACGAAGGATTGGTATTTCTTCTTTAAATCATCATCATCATCATTGTCAACAATTATCAATCCACTGCTGGATGAAGACCTCTCCAAGTTTCTTCCACAATTGTCTGCCTTGAGCCTGTCTCCTCCGTGTCACTTTCGCGTGCTTTCGAATTTCATTCATCCATCTCCCATGGGGTCTTCTTCTGGATCTTTTTCTGTCACCAAGAATCCAGTCTAAAATTTCGGTTGTCCATCGGTGGTCCGTTCTTCTGGCAACATGTCCAGCCAATTGCCATTTCAGGGATTTCAATCTGATCATGATGTCGTCCACTCTTGTCATTTTTCCTATAAACAAGTTCCTCTTCTTATCTTTCCTGGTTACACCAAGCATGCATCTCTCCGTGCTGCTTTGAGTTGTCTGCAGTCTTTGTATGTCTTTTTTAGTTAAGGTCCATGTATCTACTCCATACGTAAGCACTGGCAGAATGCATTGATTAAACATTTTTCTTTTGAGACATAATGGCATACTGCTTTTAAATATTGTACTGTTTCTTCTGAAAGCTCTCCATCCAAATATGTAGAAGCGATTTCAACATTCTTTTCAAGATTTCTTAACTTTAATTTCCCGTTGTACGAGAAATCATCTGTAATCGTAAATCCTTAACTAAAACTTTATTTGGATTCTTGGAACCAAGTTTTTTTGCTCTTTTGCGATAGTAAATCGACGTTTATTTTGTTACAGTCGGTTAGGTAGATCTGTGCTTCATCAATATTCACAATAATCTGCCTTCGGCTAATTGAATTTCACAAAGAAGTCTTTCTACACCGTTTTCTGAGCTCAGGCACGTCTCTAGGCAAAGTCGGTTAACATTATGTTTTCTGTTTTTTTCTTAGAATCAATTCTTTGTTTATTACCTTGTTTACAGTTGACACAGAGATTTTCAACGACTTAGTGAATAATCTTTGCGTCGGTGGATTTTATTTTAAGATCGGAGACATTATTTTTGAAATATCCATAAAAGTACGTACCGTATTTAGATATTCGTTTGGTGTTCTTTTTCCTGTTAAAAGCAGTGTATAACGTAACCCATTTTCGTGTGCGAGATTGGTGTTACGCTATGTCTAAAACCATGACTAAGGAAATGTTGAACTAAATGAGAATACGATGCAATAGTTGTATGGGATACCTCAAATTAAGGTTTTACGGCCAGACGAAACATATACAGAAATCAAACTTACGATAACCTTTTATTGGTCCAGCAACGATTGATGAAATCAACAATATAGCACTACGAGTTTTTTACTTCCAGTGGGGTATATTCAAGACTAGCTAGGCTAGCTGGGAAGCCCAGAGAATGCACAAATAAAAGTCAGTTAGATTCGCTATGTCTATGTATTAAGCCATGTCGATGCTTTCGCTGCGAAAAAACACAGTGTGGATTCGCTTCTTTTGACTAAGAGAATCAATATGGTGACCAAAGACCAACGGGCCTCCTAGTGGAGGGATGACGTCATCGTGACGCAAACAGCTCTAGCAGTCTTCGCTGTGTGATTGGAAGACTTTCGATACGATCGCAGGCTAGCGTTTCCATGACAATATGAAGGAGCGGATGAATGGGCTATTGCTTTGGGCAAAGGGTTCGCTGAAAAAAGAGAAGACTTAGACTACCTTAGTCGCGCGCATGCGCCCGCAACAGCACGTGTTTCGCGAGAGTTGTCTCAGTTACGTGAAATGTCAATGAATTAAAATCAGTCATGTTGTATCTTAAATTCGTGGCTTTGTTGGATTCGAACTGTTTTGATAAATTTTGTGAAAGCTTTCCTGAACATCTACTGTCAGAATTTAAGGAACACCATGCTTCAAATTTTGATACAGTTCGACTCAAAAATGAACTGAAGGTGTTTTATTCTCATCATAAATACAAAAATGAAATCAGTTTGCGACATTACTTGTTACATGAAACTGAATATTTGGACATTGTATTTATTGAGGTTTACAGATTAACAGACCTGATATTAAAGTTTCAATCAACAACTGCAAATGCCGAAAGAAATTGTTCTGCATTGAAAAGAATCAAGACATATCTTAGGGCCACACAAGGACATGTACACTTCAGCAGCTTGGCTGTTTTGTCAATAGAGAAAAATATTCTTTTTAAATATGAAAAAGTACTCTGAAGAAACTTTTTATGAAAATGTAACACTCAAGTTCACACAAAAGGAAAGAAGAATGGAGTGTATGTACAAATAAAGTGTTCAGAATAGGAATCGAGTTCATGTACAAATAAGTGTTAAAATCCTAATCCTCATGATTATTTGGTATTATGGTAGCAATAGCATGGACCTAAAATTAAAAAAAAAGTAACTTCTATTACTTAATAACACAAAAATAAACTTCGCAATTAAAGAAAAACAGAGGGGGGGGGATGAGATAGCCCGGGTCTCGGATCCAAGATACGCTACTGTTTACTTCACATCATCATCATCATCATCATTGTCAACCATTATCAATCCACTGCTGGACGAAGGTCTCCCCAAGTTTCCTCCACAACGGTCTGTCTTGTGCCAGTCTCCTCCATGTCACTCCCGCATATTTACGAATTTCATCCACCCATCTCCCATGTGGTCTTTTTCTGGGTCTTTTCCTGTCCCTTGGAATCCAATCTAAAATTTCGGCTGTCCATCTATGGTCTGTCCTTCTGGCAGTATGTCCAGCCCATTGCCATTTCAGGGATTTAACTCTGATCATGATGTCTTCCACTCTCGTCATTTTTCGGATCCACGAGTTCCTCTTCTTATCTCTCCTGGTTATACCAAGCATGCACCTCTCCATGCATCTTTGAGTTGTCTGCAGCCTTTGTATGTCTCTTTTAGTTAAGGTCCACGTCTCTGCACCATACGTAAGCACTGGAAGGATGCATTGATCAAACACTTTTCTTTTAAGACATAATGGCATATTGCTCTTGAAAATTATGCTGTTTCTTCCAAAAGCTCTCCAGGCAAGTTTTGTACGCCGATTAATTTCTTCATCAATGTGACCCTCACTTGATATCTGCTGTCCAAGATAAACGTACGTGTCTGTTATCTCCAGCTTTTCTCCATCAATCGATAAATCTTCATTTCTTGTAAAAGCATTGAACATCACTTTTGTCTTCTGAAAGTTCATTTTTAATCCCACTTCTTTACTCTTGTCAGCAAGTTCCTGGATCATACTCTGCAGCTCTGATGGGGTAGTTGCAAAAATGACTACGTCATCAGCAAAACGAAGGTGGGTTAGATAATCTCCATTAATCTTTATCCCTTTGTTTTCCCCGTTCAGTGATTGAAAGACATTTTCCAATGTGGCATTAAAGAGCTTCGGAGATATGGTGTCACCTTGTCTCACTCCCTTTCCAATTTTTATGTGTGTTGTATTTTCAAACAGCCGAATCTTTGCACTTGCATTTTCATAGATGTTATTAATAATATTAATGTATGCATCTTCAATACCGCAGGATTTCAGAGCCGTGGTAACTGCTGATGGTTTCACCGAATCAAAGGCTTTTTCATAATCGATAAAAAGCCATGCACAATGGAAGTTCATATTCCCTCGCTCTTTCAATTAGTTCTCTCAGTACTTGGATATGATCTATTGTGCTGTAGCCACTCCTGAATCCAGCTTGTTCTCTCGGTTGAGCCATGTCCAGTGTTACCTTCAAGCGGTGTGAAAGAACTTTAGTGAAGATTTTATAAACCACTGATAGGAGGCTGATAGGTCTGTAGTTCCTGAGATCCTCAATGTCACCTTTTTTATGTAGCAGGATCATTGTAGCATTGTTCCAATCCTCAGGAATCTTCCCTTCATTAAGGCATTGAGTGAAAATTTGGGCGAGTACTGTTTCGATTTCTCCACTTGCTTCTTGTATGATGTCTATAGTAATTCCATCTTCTCCTGGAGCTTTCCCCACTTCATGTTCTTGATTGCATGAGCAACTTCTGCTGGGAGGACTGGAAGAACTCTGGTACCTTCATGATGTCTGAGTACATGTATCATCCTTTCATATAATTTGGAGTAGAAATCTTCACTCTTGTCAAAATTTCGCCTCTATTTCTTGTTATAGAACCATCTTCTTTTCTCAGAGCCATAATCTGTTTTCTTCCCTTACTGAGATGTCCCTTTGCTATCTTAAGGCTTTGGTTGTTTTCAATTGCTTTCCTCACTAGGCTCACAGTTGAATTTCCTCTTACGTCTTCAGTGATACTTTTTCGTGTTGTCTTGCATAGCTCTATATATTCCACTTTGGAAGTCACATCTTCTTTAGTTGATGTGACTAAAGAAGATGTGACTTCCAAAGTGGAATATATAGAGCTATGCAAGACAACACGAAAAGTATCACTGAAGACGTAAGGAAATTCAACTGTGAGCTAGTGAGGAAAGCAATTGAAAACAACCAAAGCCTTAAGATAGCAAAAGGACATCTCAGTAAGGGAAGAAAACAGATTATGGCTCTGAGAAAAGAAGATGGTTCTATAACAAGAAATAGAGGCGAAATTTTGACAAGAGTGAAAGATTTCTACTCCAAATTATATGAAAGGGATGATACATGTACTCCAGACATCATGAAAGGTACCAGAGTTCTTCCAGTCCTCCCAGCAGAAGTTGCTCATGCAATCAAGAACATGAAGCGGGGGAAAGCTCCAGGAGAAGATGGAATTACTATAGACATCATACAAGAAGCAAGTGGAGAAATCGAAACAGTACTCGCCCAAAATTTACCTTAATTATGTATCGTATAATCTAGCTTCACCACGACCGAACATCTCCACACACACACATACACTAAGCAACTACTGTACCCTTCTTTTTATCTAACGATCTTATCACATTCATACGTCACTCTCTTTGACCCCCAAAGTGTTGCCGACCTCATTCATGTGAGAGAGACGATAGATATTACGTTAAGTTTTTTTTGTCTTTTTTGATTGAAGGTTTAACGACCACCGTGAGCAACTCAATGGGCTATAAGCAGTCGGCCGTCCCTAATTTAGCGCCACTGGTTCCAGGGTAGGAAGAGAGACAGTGCTGCAAGACAAACACAACATCCATGCCTCACCGGGTTTTGAACCCGGACCCCTCTCGGACAAATGATCAGAAGCCATCGCTTAGACCACGTTAAGTTTGGAAAGTGCAAAACAGAACAAACTTAAATTTATTAGGAAAAGGAACTAAAAATGAAAGGTAAATTAGAATATACATCACAAATTTTTGACTATTTTCCCCTCTGTTACTAATAATATTGTTTAATTTACATTTAGAAATGGCACTTCCATGATTTTCACAGCGTTTTTTACGCTTTCCAACCGTATTTTGAAGAAGCGTATATGCTCCAGCTTTGTCCATCCGTCCGCACGATAACTCGCGTAAAAATGGTTCGATGTTGATGAAATTTTAGTATGTGCTAAGGGACCACCTGGGGACGAACCGTATTGAAAATGGACGAAATGAGGTCAAAGTTCAGGACATAGAAGCGGGATCCATTCCATTGCCCCTATGCGTCATAACTGGCGCAAATATGGTTCGATTTCGACGAAATTTTAGTATGTGGTAGGGGGCCACCTGAGGGACGAACCATATTGAAAATTGGAAAATGGAGTCAAAGGTCAGGACATAGGAGCGGAATCCATTCCATTGCCTTTATGCGTCATAACGTACGTAAAAATGGTTCGATTTCGATGAAATTTTAGTATGTGGTAGGGAACCACCTGGGGACGAACACTATTGAAAATGGGCGAAATGGGATCAAAGGTCAGAACATAGGAGCGGGATGCATTCCATTGACCTTATGCGTCCTAACTTACGTAAAAATATTTCGATTGAGACAAAACTTTATCATGTTGTTCCGGAAGCATACTTAACTGGTTCTGTTAAATATCATCGAAATGGGGTCAAAGGTCATGGCATAGGAGCGAGATTTATTCTACAGCCATTATCCTCATAACGTGAGTAATGATTTCTGGTATGTTGGAAAGCGTATCATAATCAATGCATTGCATGATTTTAGTAACTTGTTTAGTTACAGAATACGAATATATCTCTTCATAAAGAGCAAAAACATAATCTTCTATCCAGAGCATGTTTACGTGCGCCATTTTCTTAACAGACGATATTTCTGCAGCGGGAGTTACTTTTGTGTTCATCTAGCATGCTGTTGCCAGTTTTAATTATTTAAGCTTCCTTTATTTTCTGTAATTTTTTATCAAAAAGTTCTAAAAATGTATGAACGTGCTCTGTACTTTTAGGAATATTTATATTTCGGATTCATTTTGACAGAGTTTAATTCAAATAATAAGAGTTCTACTGCATACTATGAATTTCGAAGCAAGAAAGAAAACTTACTATATTAAGAAATTTTAACGCATTAGTAGTAACATTGCAGAATGGCGAATTGTCTCGCGAAGCAACTAAGTTTTAAGTTTATCTTCTTTTAAAAAAATAAATATTTAAAAACAGTATTAAGCATCCGGGTGATGTTCCAAAGCGATTGCAGATATCTCTTGAGGCACGGGAAACTTTAACAGAAACTGATAGTCAAATATTCTTGACATGTAAATAAATGCGTTCCTCGCTTCTGCGAAATCCGCAGATCAGATCGCGCTCATCGTTTCCGAAAATTGGAATCAGAGACACGAAACAACAGCGCCCGTTAACGGAAACTAAAGTTATTTGAATATTAAGATATTTTAACGAGCGAGAGAATGGTAAGTTAAAATGAACTACACGGAATAATAACGGAATGTACTAGAACGATAATAAAATGCAATGGATTGCATTCTGAATATATTACGTATTGAGTGCAATGAATCACACTTGGAATAATAATAAAATATACCGAGCGTAAGAGATTTCATCTTCAATTCTTCAGATAAATCTAATTTGGAACACAGACATGCAGCAAATAATGATGTAATATAAAGTACTGTGAATAGCTGAGAAACATAGGGAATGCCCTTGTTCGCATAGAGAATACTCATGGCGCGTGCTTCTGGGAATAAAGACACGGGACAAATAATAATGAAACATGCATAATTCCCTAAAATGCACTATCAGTCAGGATTCCTAGAAACTGAAGCAAATATGTCTGTCCGGAAGGAGGCAAGAATAAAAGTTTAACAAGCCCTCGTTCTTGGGAGTGCAGACCAGACCGCTCTAAAAAGGAAAATGAATGTATTTGATTAAAACCCTGAAGAATTTCAGGAACGTTTCTTCTTTTTCGCGGTAACACACACTGAAGTGCCAGAAAAACTGGTACAGACGAGCTTATGCAAAACACATAGCAACGTCACCTATGCGCGTACTCGGTAGCGTCCGCCAGTGCGTATATAAACCGATAGACATCCTTGCCAGCTGTCAGAGCTGTTTTCGGCATGAGAATGACAAGTAATAACGATTTAAGCGATTTTCAATGCGGTGTCATAGTTGGCGCTCGTGAGATGGGCCATAGTATTTCGGAGTTAGAAACGAAGTTTGGATTTTCACGGACGACCATTGCAAGGGTGTACCGTGACTACAAGAATTCCGGCAAAACCTCCCACCTACTATACCAGTGTGGCCGTAAAAAGACATTGGGTGAACGTGACCATCGTCGGCTGTCAAGAATCGTTTCACGCGACACTCTCGCAGGTAGCATCGGAATTCAATGCTGGAACCTCAACAAGCATCTGCGTCCGGACTGTGCAAGGTACCCTGCACGATATGGGCTTTGGGAGCCGACGCCCAACTCGAGTACCCTTGATGGGTGTACGACACAGAGCTATGCGCCTCTCTTGGGCACGCTAACACCGCTACTGGACACTTGATGACTGGAAACAAGTAGTCTGATTTGACAAGTCGGGTTTCCAACTGTATCTGGCAGATGGAAGGATTCGTGTGAACCCCATGAAACATGGATCCCGCATGTCAACAGGGAACTGTACCGGCTGGTGGGGGGATCCGTAAATGTATGGGTTGTGTTTAGCTTGACACTTCACTGGGACCTTTGGTACGTCTACAAACGTCTGTGACCGGCCAACGCTGTGTGCGCATCCTTCCTGACGAGGTACACCCGTTCATGTCCTGAATTCATGCTGATGGGTTGGGCCTGTTCCAACAGGACAATGCACCTCCACATAAGTGTCGGGACACCACATTATGGTTAGCGGAGCATTCATCTGAGTTTGGGGTGTTGCCGTTCCCTCCCAAGTCCCCAGATCTGAACGTGATAGAACACATTTGGGATGCCATGCAACGCGCTATCGAACACAGACCTCGGAATACACCCGTATTGTTGAACGCTCTGCAGGAAGTATGGTGTGCATTGCCTACAGCATATTTCCAGAAGCTAGTGGAGTCCATGCCCCGTCGTATTTCTGCAGTCCTGCGCTTCCGTGGGAGACTTACCAAGTCTTAGACTGGTGTACCAGTTTTTATCGCATTTCAGTGCACACTCAATGGATAAAACATTAGAGAAACCCACCTAATAGCGTATTGGCTGTTCTCTAGCGCTAATAATAGCCCGTACACACCGACTCATCGACTCCTGTTTCAGGACTGTCCACAACACCTCCTGTTTCAGGACTGTCCACAACACCTCTCGAGACGTCGGTCCAGCATCCACGGATCCGATGTTCCGCTCCACGGGGACCTTGTGGGCCCATTGGATGATTCTGAACTCAGAAGAGTATTTGGCGAGCCATGCCTGGGTGGTTGCTGCCCGGTGAGGCCGCTCACTGTCCTGCTGGAACAGACCATCTGCTGCAGGATGTGCGTAGGCCATGAAAGCGTGTAAGTGATCTTCCACCACATGCAGGTAGCACTCAGCGATTAAGGACTTCTCCAGACACACAAAGGGGTCTAATGTGTTCCGCGAGAAGGTTGTCTAAGCAAACACAGAGCCACCACGGCCTTGAACAGAGTCAACCTGGCACGACGAGGCCATGGTCTCATGATGCCGATGACCCACCCGCACCCTCTCGTCAGCTTGGTAGAGCTGGAATCGGGATTCATCTGACCACACGACGCAGCGCTATTGTGAAGAGGTCCTGACTGATTTTCCCGGCAAAAGGCGAGACGTAATGTCCGATGACGAGCAGTCAATAGTGGCACACGAGTAGGGCGTCGGTTTCCGTAACCCAGGGTACGCAGCGTGCGCTGTACCGTCCACTAGCTGACGTTGATTGTACCTCCGACATTTAATCTGGATGTGATTTGCGCCGTCGTTGCTAAGCGGTCGGTTTGTACGAGCCTGAAGAGTCTACATCGATTCCCTCTCATCAATGGCGTGTGGTCGGCCACCGCTTGTTCTCTAGGCGCTGGTACGTCCGTTGATGGTATACTCGCGGTACACCCTTGGTGCGGTTGCCCTCGTGAACCACAGGGTACTTACCACTTGGACGATAGAAGGATCCATCTGTTTTGGTCTGACAATGCGTCAACGATCAAAGTCGCTCATTTCAACAAGTTTACCCACTTTCGTCGATTACGATAAGCCTTGCTGTCCGCCTGTTTATCGCCGGAGTTCGGGTTGTGTCTGTTCCACTCTGCGCTGGGGATCTTCCAGTAGCATTATAATGAATTCCGCTTCTACTAATAAGCTTCTTCTAAAATATAATGAATACAACTTCTTCTAATGCTTGTTGTTTGCTAATTATATCATGAATAAACTTTCCTGCTAGTAGTGTAGTAATAATAATAATGAACAAGCTTTTAACTGCTAGTAATGTTGTAGTAGTAATTAAGATGAATGAAGTCTTATGCTGGTTGTTAATAATAACAACTAATGAAATAAACCTAACAGTCAGACAGAGATCTGACAAAACTATGAACTGAGAAAAACGTACTTACAACACAAGCTTTATTCAGAGAAAGTCCTGGTATCCTCCAACATACACGAACTAGTCACATTAATCGCATCACAATAATGAAGAAAAAACCTAATCACATAGAACGAAGCTCTTGGCACAAAATAACGTAGCTCTACTCACATAAACGAAGCTCTCCCTACGCACATCAACAAAAAACTCTCTCGCACATAAACAACCGCTCTCCCTGGTATCGTTGAACGCGCCTATTTATACTGGCTACCACCACGTCATGACTTACACTCATTGCCAGATCTCATTCAGCGGGAGAAGTAACATCTCGTTCAGTAAGAAGATAATTTACATAGTAAAATAAAATAACCAGAGATAGTAAAAATCAAAAGGAAAGTGAATATAGAGTATACGTTACAGCATGTTCAGCCTGGATAATCTATACTCCGGTCGGGTTTTCAGATGAAATAAATATGAAGGTTTTGAAACTTGGCACACTTGTTTATAGTTATCTAGTGAAGATTATATCAAAAATCCTGACGAATCAGAGGTAAGCTGTAGCCGCCATCTAGAAAAATAAGTACGTTTTTTCGCTTTTTCGTGAATATCTCAAAAACGGTTGGTCGTAAGCCAAAAACACTATTTACAAAATTAAATATTACAAAATTTCCTACAAAAAAGTTTCCATTCACTTTTTTTGTATCTCTTATAGTTTCTGAGATAGTCGGGTGTCAATGTTGTACTATTTCGCTGATCGCTACGTTTGCTTATTTGTATGAAAAACCGTAGTGGTAACTTAGCAATCAGCGAAACAGTATGTTGTTCCGGAGGTATACTAAACCGGTTCTGTTGAATATCATTGAAATGGGGTCAAAGGCGTGAGGCCCGATGAATACTTTGCGCGTCCTCATTTCAGTGCATAGATCTTGGATAACCTGATGGATAAGCTAAGCACAATGTGAAATTATCTTGATGCAAAATCCTACCAGTTTGTGTATATTCTGGGTGTTTTGGGGAATTTTTATTTCTTTAGAGGATCTTTGAAAACTTCAGAATAATAGGCACCGCTAACAGTTTTCCCTTGTGCAACGACGTAGTCACACACAATTTCCTCTTCACCAAACAAAACCAGGTGCACGGCCTTCCCTGCTCTTGCTTGAACCTCTGCTTTATTGAATCGGGGACTCTGCGGGTGTTTCCATTGGGTGCTCTGTTTTTGTGCTTCTGGATTGAAATGGTGAACAAATGTTTCATCATGTGTGAGACTTGATCCAAAACGTGTGCCTCACGTCGTAGCCGGCACTTCCATTGGCGACAAGTGATAGCACGATTTGCCTCGTGTTCATCCGTGAGCATGTGGAGAATCCACTTGCAGCGATTTTTCGGTACCACAACCGGTTTCTCACAATGTCATAAACGGAAACAACGGTCACCTGCATCACATTGACAACCTCTTCAATGGTCATTCGGCGGTTAATCAATATCCAGATGATATTGATATTAACTTCTGCAGTCGAAGTCGAAGGTATACATGAGCGTGGAGCATTTTCCAGACACTCCTCACCCTTCACAAATTTCTTGTGCAACTAAAAAATTCCTACACGGGACCAAGCATCTTCCTTATACACTGAAGAGCAATTGAATTAGAGACAGCTGGCGTTACGCAAATGTGGCGCTGTAGGCGGCCCTGTAAACGGAAACGACATGACGTATGCAGCGATCCGACATTATAAGGAGTGATGCGAGGGGAATCAGTAAGAGTCGGACGCAGTATGGGTAAGACGAAGGATCTACGCGCATTTGATCGTGGGAAAATTGTCTGGGCCCAACGAATGGGTCCCTCCATCTGGGAAGTCGTGCAGGCACTGGGATTTTCACGAGCCACTGTGTAACGGGTGCACCGTGAGTACATCGAATCCGGTAAAACCATCCCTGCAAGGGCCAACTGCTGTGGACAACAGCGTGTGGATGAGCGGGATCATCGTCGGCTAGCTCGCATTGTAACAGCGGATAGATGGGCCACACTGCAAGAAATCACTCGGCAATTTAACGCTGGTGCACAAAAACGTGTAAGCAGTCACACCATCCAGAACAATTTCCTCGCTATGGGGTACAGAAGACATCGTCCCACGAGGGTAACGCTGCTGACCGCACATCACAGGGTGCAAAGATTAGCATGGGCGCGGGAACATTGCCACTGGATCCTAGACATGTGGAAAAATGTTGCCTGGACTGATGAGTCGAGATTCACGTTGGCACATGCGGATGGCAGGATACGAGTACGGCGCAAACCACATGAAGTGATGTATCCTTCTTGCCAGCAGGGTACTCTTCAAGCTGGTGGGGGTGGCATTCTCGTCTAGGGACCGTTTACGTGGACTGAAATGGGACCCCTGGTACGCGTGACATCGTCCCTCACAGGTCAACGTTACCGAGATATCCTGGACGACCATTTGCTCCCATTTGTGCGTCTTCAACATCCCACTGGGGACCTCATCCTGCAACAAGACAATGCACCGTGCCATCGCTCCCGAATTGTATCCGAATAGTTGGATGAACACTCCATCGACGTGACCTCGCTTCCTTGGCCAGCTAGGTTACCTGACCTCAGTCCCATCAAGCACATCTGGGATGCACTCGAGAGAGATGTTCGAGGCTCTGACCCCACTCCATCAAATCTTCGTGAACTGTGGGAGTTTGTTCAGGGGTCGTGGATCCGTATGGCTTCCCAACGCTTCCGGTGTCTTGTAGAGTCCATGCCGAGACGAATCGCCGCCGTCATCAGGGCGAAAGGTGGTGCCACACGTTACTAGACACGTATCTCTAATTTACTTGTTCTTCAGTAAAGGCTGTAGGAATCATTTCGTGTGTTTCTGTGACGGGTTTGTTCCGACGCAACTAAAATTTTATTGCTGCTTTTTGCTCCAGTTTTAAATCCATACTGGATTACAGAAACATGTCTGAACTCTACGCTGTGTACTACAAGAATGAACTAGCGGAGCGCTGTGACGATGCGTTGTCACATGACTGACTTTCCAGGTGTTCCGACACAGGCAGCTGCATTTGTCTTCTGGGATTTCGTTTGGAGCTATGACGTCAAAACAAAACAATTCAGTCTTGTTACTTTTTGAACGCCCAACGTACACTATATTGAAAATAGTCACCGGACACCTAGAAGAGAAACACAACATAGCATTCATTGACATACATTAATACGGTGTCGGTCCATCTATGGCCTTAATGCATGCACTGACCCTTCTAGACATGCTTTCCACAAGGTTTTGGAACACAGCGATAGGTATGCTGTTCCATTCAGTACATAATGCCACCGCTAACTGTTTCTTAGTAGCAGGCCTTCGTTCCAAACTTCTTATGCAGTGCTCTAATTCATCCCATAGGGGCTCTATGGGCTTAGGATCAGGGCTCTGTGCTGGCCAATCCACACACGATATGGAATTATCGTCAAACCACTCCGTAAAAGGCCTTGCTTTATGACTTGGCGCATTATTCTGCAGGTGCCAACAAAGCTCGGTTCCATAGTATTCCCATAGAGTTGGTAGGGCATAATTGTCCAGAATATCGAGGTAGACCTGCTGGTTAACAGGTTCGTCCACTATAACCAACAGGCCGGGATCATATTACCAAAAACACCCTCACACGAGTGCTCTGCCAGTTCCAAACGTGACCGTAGGAACAGTACGTGTGGTGAATAGCGTTACCCCGGCTGCCGCCATACCCAACTGATGGATCGTGTACCTGGATTCATCAGTCCATCCATAGGACCCGTTTCCATTGATCTACGGTCAACGATAAATGTTCTTTACACCATGCTAAACGACGAGTAGCATTCCCAGTTTAGATGAAAGGCTTATGAGCAGCCGCACGACTACCGTAACGCATGGAATGAAATTCTCTGCGAATGGTACGTGTACATACCGAGATTCTAGCATTTTTACTCACCTGTACACTGAGGTCTTGTGCAGTACTCCATCGATTAGCTGTGACCACTCTCCTGAGGCTTCGACGTCCTCCATCGCTGATTTTCTTTGGTCTGCCGGAACGTTTTGCTGCTTCAGGCACGCCATGTGTCTTCCATTTTTTCAGTACATCCAAATCTGTTGACTTGGGCATGTTTAAACGACTCGGTTTCTCTTATGGACAACCCACTAATATAACACCCAACAATCTTTCCTTTTTCAAAGTCAGTTCTCTTCCGCCGCGACACTTTCACTCAAGCTCGCAGTGCAATATGATCGCGGTCAGCTGCAGGCTTGCGTTTATATCGCTTGCAGCTGAAACGCATATCTTAACAACGCAGCGGATCCATTCATTTGCTTTTGAAGGGGTGTCCGATGACTTTTGTCAATATAGTATATGTGTCTCAAAATTTTCATGACAAACTATAGATAAATAACGATTTTTTGACAAAAGTTTGGGGCTTCTAGCGCGCGAATCCCTTGTATGTATTGCAATACATCAGTATTGCAATACATACCAGGGATTAATAACAATAACGTCCATATTAGCAGTGGCCTGCTAATATGGACGTCAGCACGTGACGCTTAAAAATAAAGATACGGGGACTTGTAGGAGACAGAATGCATCTCTACTCTGTCTGCTGCTTAGAGCACAGCAGCAATTCTTTCACAGAACATTCCATAGATTCTTGGCTTATTGTTGTATTTCGTCTTAGAGAAGAGGTTATAGAAATAACAGTTTTGTGATTACTCTAATTAAAAAAAAGCCGTTTAACCGCAACTGTTAAACTACTACGACGGTCAAGTTTAATAAGTTTCTCCAATGGCTAGACCACTGTCTAACACTTCCATTATACTTGTTCGTTTGCGCAAAGAATTCGAACGAAAAGCATGTAGAAGGCCGAAATTCTTTGCATTGCATTAAAGTAGGGCAAATGATTCAATTAAAGCTCCATGAAAAGCAGTTAGCATACCATCAACAATAAAAGAAGCAATACGTAAGTAAAAATCAAGAATCGCAGAATGGGATTTTTTTCTTTATCCACAGAAACAGGTATGCAATGAATTCCGAGTATCAAATAGATTTACCGTTACAATTCGCGGAAAACGCAAGAAGCTTTCGTGCTGCAAGAACTCCATTTTATACTATTAAAATGAAAACTACCCTAGGATATCACACTTCGCTTTAATTAGTTTTCAGGTTCTGTTTCGAGAGCCGAAGTTTCATTATCTCGGGGTGGCTTCACGTGACTTGGAAATCGCTTCTTCATTCGTTTAAACAATTAATTAGGGATCTCCGGAAGTGACCAGAAAATTAAAAAAGAAAAGAAAAAAAGAAGACAAGAAAAAGAAAATGATTACAAAAAATTTAATTGGCTTCTCGGGGTATTTCCTGATTCCTGTAAAAACTTCGTTTGACGTTTTATTTTTCCTTCTTTTTTTTTTAAAATCTCGCGTAGTACGAGTAATTTTTGGTAGATATGGTGGATGTTTTAATATGCTCTTCCATACCAAAACAATGCACTGGTAGGAAATTCACAGCAGATAAATTTCCCACAACTACAGGATTCCGGTTTCTGTAGCGTCATTAATCACCTTACAAGAATTTCTTTACTTAGAATACTCCCGACTGAAAAGTTTCTAAATATTCATTGCGTTTTAATAGGAACAAAAGAACAGTCTAGTTTTTAGATTAAAAATTTCGCTTTAGATGAAAATCTTCTCTTTTAGATGGTTCCACCTAAAATCTTTGCCTTATGTTTCCAATGGTAAAATTTCTTTACATATTTTCTTAGCAATTAATGTATTCTTAAAGATGAAAATTCGCACATCGATAAAAAGTAACTTTAAGTTATAGCATGGGATACTTAATACTAACTAAATTACAACCATAATTAAGTAATCCAACATTTGTTTGTCTACTGACGTCATCAATGCACAGGTAGCGCCATCTATTAACAGATCTAAACATTACTCAAAGAAAAATGATTTATTTTTAATATAATTATGGTTATGTCTTAGCAAGTATTAAGTATTCCATGCTGTAACTTAAAGTTAGTTTTATGGATGTACAAATTTTCATCCTTGGGAACACATTACTTGCGAAGAAAATATGTAAAGAAATTTTACCATTTGAAACATAAGGCAGAGATTTTAGGTGGAACCACCTTAAAGAAATAAATGGCATTTTCTATTTCGAATCCTGCTACTGTTCACAGGAAACACACATTTTGTCCTTTGCAACTGGTGTGAGCGGATGTGTGCTTGCTAATATGCTGCAATCGTAATATGAAATAGTAAGGACAGTGGCGCCCACATGAGAACTTTTAGGGGGCAGGGGGGGGCTAAGAAAAATCCTTACATCCTTCAAGGCTCTCAAACATTTTAGTAAATGTACAAAATACTAAAATACAACAAAAGTAATTGATACAATCAATCATTAATATCTTATTAATTTAAAAAATGCTTTAAAAAAGATTTTGTCTATTTTAGTGTTTTACATTTATCAAAAAGTTTGGCTATACCAACGGCCGAGGGGGGGGGGCTCGAGCCAACTCCCGCCCCCTCCCTCCTAAGGGCGCCCTTGAGTACAGATGCTGTACCTGATTACAAGAATACTGTATTTTAGTGAGCAAATTTGGTTAGTTACAAAATTTGTGGTGCTTCTTCGATGCAAACATTTCCTCGTTTTATGTGCTTTACTGCTGGGTGAAATACTTTCAAATTTTTGAATGAACCAAGAGTTCGTGTGTTTAGCGTGACAGCACTTACCGTTTAAGTGTGGCCTTGCTTGTACGTACATCATAAACAAGTTAGTAAAATCATGCATTGCATTGATTATGATACGCTTTCCAACATACCAGAATTCATTACTCAAGTTATTACTCAAATTATGAGGATAACGGCTGTGGAATAAATCTCGCTCCTGTGTCCTGACCTTTGACCCTATTTTGATGATATTCAACAGAACTGGTTTAGTGTACCTCCAGAACAACATGATAAATGTTTGTCGCAATCGAAGCATTGTTGCGCAAGGTATGACGCATAAAGGCAATTAAATATATCCCTCGTCTATGTCCTGACCTTTGACCTCATTTTGCCCATTTTCAATAGGGTTCGTCCGATGCTGGTCCCCTACCATGTACGAAAGTTTCATCGAAATCGAACCATTTTTACGCAAGGTATGACGCATAAGGGCAATGGAATGGATCCCGCTCCTATGTTCTAAACTTTGACTTCATTTCTCCCATTTTCAAAAGGGTGCATCCCCAAGTAGTCTCCTAACACATACTAAAATTTCATCGAAATCGAACCATTTTTACGTAAGTTATGACGCATAATTGCAATGGACTGGATCTCGCTCCTATGTCCTGATCTTTGACCCCATTTCGCCCATTTTCAATAGGGTTTGTCCCCAGGTGGTCTCCTACCACATACTAAAATTTCATCAAAATCGAACCATTTTTACGCAAGTTATTGTGCGGACGGATAGACGGACAATGCTGGAGCATATACGCTTCTTCAAACTATGGTTGGAAAGCGTAAAAAAACAGCTGCTACCATCAGGGTTACGAAATAAAGACTAGAAATTTAACTACTGTATTCCCAGCCGTTGTGGACGCTATATTTTCCTGATATAAGTCTCGAAAGTTTACCGTGCATCCTGGAAACGTAAGGTGACGTTTTTCGTAGGCCTGTACTAACTCCAGGGGAAGGTTATCTATGTTAAATTGTTTAACGATAAACCTTATTAATAACAAGACTGCTTTCGACGTAAACGCCATGGGAAGACTAACGCTTTTTTACAAGCCAATTATACAACCACTGGAAATATATGCATCAACAAGCCTTTTAAGGCATTTATGAAAGAAGAGTGGAATCAGTGCATACTGGCGATAGACCATGGCTTAACTCTAACAGGTCGTTTGAAAAGGCCAACAATTGCTCAGGTGTGCGCGTGGGTTCTAAAATCATGAAATGCTGTGAAGACTGAAATAGTAATAATGAAGTACGTCAAGAAAAGGACCCTGTCCCATAGCAATCAAGGATCGGAGTGTATTGCACTCCAATCTACCAACTCTAAATTGGAGGACAGGGTGTACATCGGTTGTGTAACTACCACCTCAGCAGCCCCCTCAGCTGCGTGGGAGCGCAGGTAAAGAAGGAGCCAGGTGAAGTTTCAGTGACTCTTTTTTGGTATATTCTACAGTTCAAGTAGGGAAGACAGAATGCATTGAACTTTATAACACAACATTTTAAAGTGGACATCTGTTATTGCTTTTTTCGAGTTATTTGGCACTCTCATGGAACCTGAACTGAATTTGTACACTCAGGGCCACTGGATGTTTTTTCCTGAAGAGTGGTCCAGGGGTTCTGAGGGTGTATTTATATTAATTTGATTAGCATTGTTTTGTCGTTCTATTTACTGTGCTTTTTTCATCTGGAAGTCGTGAAGCCCTGCTTGTTTGTGTGTGAAGGTTAGTTGCTTGCGTGTTGGTATTCTGTTGCATGATTGCCACCACTGAAACAGTCTAAATCCTCTCCAGCAAACCAGCATGCAATGATAAGTTTTTTCTTCTCTATGGAAGTACCAATAGTTTGGCATTCATTATTACAGGATGGAAACACATCGTCGCCCACTGCATAATTGCATGGTAAATGCACGCAATACCACCCGGGTTGTCTTCCATGTTATTTTAAAAAAATCATCTTAGTTTCTCAGACGTTCTTGTTTGCAGTTTATGTCTATCTACTGCCTTGAAAAAGCCTCCTAGTTATGAACGAAAGTTTAGCGATTCTATATACTTTTTGACGCCAGTCAGTAAATAAACGGATTTTTACTACATTACACTGAACTGCCAAAAGTCATGCGATACGTAACTACTACACTGGCGTGCAAAAATTAAGGACGAGACAATTTTTCGAATGTAACGTCGTGCAGAAGTGCTCCACATCGACTCAAATCATACCATAAGATTCCCAAGATGTAAGAATATGGGACAAGTGAGAAAAACCGTCCAAACAAGGAATCCAAAGGATACAAAGGCACTTTATTGAAAAGGTAGCTTCGAGCACAACTGGACAGAAGACAGAAACGTCCATGTGACAGGCGGCTGCCAAGAAAAATCCAGTCTTTAGTAGGGGATATGATCACCTCTGACTACGTTGCAGGATTTACAACGTCTGCCCATGCTGAGGACGAGGTTGTCAAGCAGCTGTTAAGGCATCGCGGCTCATTCCTCTTGTAGCGCCAATCGCAGCTGCGGAATCGTTGCTGGCGGCTGGTGACGTGCTGCCAAGCGTCTCCCGAGAAGGTCCCACACGTGTTCGATTGGATTTAGGTCCGGGGACCTTGCGGGCCAATCCATGCGTTGAATATCTTCACTCTCCGACAGCTCTGCGACAGCCACTGTACGATGAGGTGCGTTGTCGTCCATGAAGAGGAACTCAGGACCCACATCACCTCTAAACAGACTCACGTGAGGCAGGAGAACCTCGGTACAATAGCGGACACCAGTGACTGAACCTCCTTGGAAGATGTGGAGGTCAGTACGGCTACCAAGCATGATACCGCCCCAAACGGTCCCTTTCGCCACCTCCAAACCGGTCCCTTTCGATGATGTTGGAGGTGTGATTGCGTGTTCCCTGCTCTCTTCAGATGTGTATACGTCCAGAATCGCTCGTCAGACTAAATCGGCTCTTACCCGTAAAGAAAACTCGACCCCATTGCTAATGTGTCCAGTTCTTGTGTTCCTGGCACCACAGAAACCGCCGTCTCCGATGATCAGGAGCGTTAATGGCACACACCGTACTGGTCGTCGTGCAAATGGACCACCTTTGTGCAGCCTCCTGGCCACGGTAAAACGCGATAACGGACGGATTTTTTTTTGATTGGAGGTTTAACGACCACCGTGAGTAACTCAAATGGGCTATAAGCAGTCGCCCGTCCCTAATTTAGGGTCACTGGTTCCAGGGAAAGGAGAGAGCCAGTGCCGTAAAACAAATACAACATCCATGCCTCACCGGGATTCGAACCCGGACCCCTTACGGACGAATGATCAGAGGCCAACGCTTTAGACCACTGCGCCACCGGGGCGGCAAGATAACGGACGACCAGTTGTCTGATGCATTGCCTTGCGATTTTTCCCGCTGTCTGCCGTCTGTCTCTTCTCGCCTGTAGGACAATACACCGGTCGTCTGCAGCCATGGTTGCTCGTGGACGACTACTGGTAAACTCTCGGACAGCTGTTCCTGTCGTTTGAAATGCTCTCCAAGCTCGTGAAACGATGCTGTGAGCGATCCCGAACACCTCGGCCACACTGGTCACACTTCGACCTTCTTCCAACTTCCCAATGACGCGACCTCGGCTAAAGTCATCCAGATGTCGTCTACTGGATTGCCTGTTGGCCATATCACACGGTGGCAGCAACTCGACGTCGTTCAAACCGACGCTTTCACCGAATTGCTGAGCGTACACCGCCCGTGTGCTTTATACCCTTTCGACACTCCCCCTCTACGTTATGCTGCATATATGCGTATGCCTTACCGTACCGGAGCCTAGTCTACCTCCTGAGTGGTATTACGGTCTGTTCTGCCTGCTCGTTCCGCTGTTATGCTAATTTCTTCTCTTCGTTTTTAATTTTTGCACACCAGTGTAATATCGTGCAGAACCTCCTCTAGCCCGGCGAAGTACAGCAACTCGACGTGGCATCGATTCCACAAGTGGCCACAAGACTTCTGGAGAGATGTTCAGCCATGCCGTCTGAACAGCCGCTCACAGCCCCTGGTATTTGTAGGTGTAGGATCTTGGGTGCCAATGGACCTTTCCACCACGTCCCATAAGTGCTTTATTGGGTTCATGTCGGGCGCACGTGGTGGCCACACCATCCGTTGGAACATTCACAATGCTCCTCGAACCAATTTTAGACAACCTGGGCCCTATGACATGGTGCATTGTCCGCCTGGAAAATCCTATCGTTGTGGGGGTACATGAAGTCCATGAAAGGCTGCAAATGGTCACCCAGCAGAGCAAGATAGCGATTTTCCAAGCAGAAATCATCGCTCTTTCCACGTTAATTAGTGAGTCTCGAAAAAATTATCATCGGCCGCCACCAGGAATCGAACCCAGGTCTCCA
Organism: Macrothele yani; assembly: GCA_039090855.1. NCBI lineage: Eukaryota > Metazoa > Arthropoda > Arachnida > Araneae > Macrothelidae > Macrothele > Macrothele yani. Next base: position 158,360,887 of record CM077011.1, read on the forward strand.
AGTTACGCACTGGACACGCTACCACTTCACGCCAGCGGCCTCGAAATCTCTAGACTAACATGTGATTAACTGCGAAACTACATGGCAGGTTACTTCATGGAGCCCCGCACAATGCTGGGGATTCACCAAAGATGGAAAGCAGCAACTGAACAACATGAATCTGGAGAATTCGAGGCCGCTGTGGTGCAGTGGTAGCATGTCCGGGCCGTAACTGGAAGACCGTGGGTTCGATTCCCCGTAGCGGCCGATGAGAGTTTTTCCGAGACTCTCTTATTAACTTGGAAAGAGCGATGATTTCTGTTTGGTGTTCCTGATCCACGTCGAGTGTTTGAATTAACAAAGCGATTACCTGTTAATGATGTGTTTACGAGAACTAGAGCACCCAAACCGTGCCATGTACACACACCCCACAAATGTATGGAACCACTACCAGCTTCCACAGTGTCTTGTTGACAGCTCGGGTCTATAGCCTCAGGGGTCTACGCGATAGTTGAACCCTATCATCAGCTCGTAGCAACTGGTAGGGTGACTCATCAGAGCACGTCACATGTTTCCAATCTTCCAGGGTCCAATTACCGTGTTCACGAGCCGAAGTGAGGCGCTGTGTCTGATGTCGTGGTCTTAACGAATGGATTCTGGTGGGTCTTCTGCTCTCATACCAAACGGACTCTAAATTATGCTGCTCTGACCTGATGGATATGTCTCTGGTACCTCCTGCACTGAACGTGGATGTTATTGGAGTCAGTGTCGCTTGTCTGTTAGCATGGACAATCCTGGTCACCCTTGTTGGTCACGGTCATTCAGCACCCGTGGTAGGCCACTACGCTTTCCACTGTGGGTGGCAATGTCTTCCACAAGGTATTCTCGGTATACACGTGACACTGTGGATTGAGGAATGTTGAATGTTTGTATAACTTCGGAAATTGAATGTCCCATCTGTCTGGCTCCCACTACTATCCCCGTTCAAACTCCAATAATTCATGTCGTCTTTCCATAATCCTACTGGAGGTTGTTCAGTGTGACTCACGAGATTACACCTGATAACTGATAAAAGTCGTGGCTTGCCTGGAAGCCTTTATACGACGGCAGCGCCAGTTAAAAATTTGCATACTGCTGTCCCATGATATTTGGCACTTCAGTGAATAAGAGTTTTTGTTGTGATGCTATTCAAGGCCATGACTAGACTTCAGTTTCGGAGGCCGGGTTTAAAAAAATGTTCCACAGCAAAAATGTAATCTATGTATCTATCAGGGCCGTAAGTAAACTTTTGTTTCGGATTTAAAAAAAAAACCCTATTCCAGAGCAAAAAATGTAATCTATGCATCTATCAGGGCCGTAAGTAGACTTTTGTTTCAGATTTGAAAAGAAAAAAAACTATTGCAGAGCAGAAATGTAATCTATGTATCTATCACGGCCGTAAGTAAACTTTTGTTTCGGGTTTTTAAAAAAAAAAAACTATTCCAGAGCAAAAATGTAATCTATGCATCTACCAGGGCCCTAAGTAGACTTTTGTTTCAGATTAAAAAAACAAAAAAAAAAACAAAAACAATGGCAGAGCAGAAATGTAATCTATGTATCTATCACTGCCGTAAGTAGATTTTTGTTTCGGGTTTATTTAAAACAAAAAACCCATTCCAGAGCAAAGGTGTAATCTATGTATCTATCGGGGCCGTAAGTAGACTTTTGTTTCGTTTTTTTTAATAAAAATTATTCCACAGCAAAAATCTACCTATCTGTCTAATCATTTAACAAAACATAAACTCTTTAGTTTTAGTTAGCGAGTAACGACCTATGAACTTACTCAGTATTAAGAGAAAAACAAACTGAACAATATGAGGCAGAGATCACATGAAAACAACAAGATTACACATGAGACAGAATGAAAGCAAGAACAGCTTGAAAAATGAAAATAAAAAAAATTGAAATCTCCATCAGAGGAAGTGGATTTTAAAAATTCCGATAACAATGGATGAAGTCACGATGCCATGGGACTTTTACATTGAATTGACCGTCTAATAGTTACTATCATAGCAACCATTAGAAAATTCGCATCCCCATTTCCTTCTCAAATGGCAACACACTCACTGAAGTTCGCAAATCTCACTCCTCACCCACGTCAACAGGCAACAGGCCACCACATATTGGGATGTCGGATGTAACTGTAATTCATCTTATACAGAAGCCACTTCCTCCCCATATCCCCTTCCGGTCCTCTCCGGCTATTTAAGCCGAAAGCGAAACCAGAGCAGCATTTACCTGAGCACTCGATCCCCGTCTCTCCTGGCGCCGTTTTGGACCCTGTGGTCTGTGGAGTTTCAAGTTCGAGATGCAATCACTCGCTGTGCTCTCACATTTCTAAAAACAACCCATCCCAGTCTGGCAATTTGATGTTATAAAGAAACAATAAACTACAATTCCAACTGCCATATTTTTTCCGTCTCTCTTAACACGATAAATAAATAAATAAATAGGCTTCTACAAAAGTACCAGCTAATTAATAATATGAAGCAGAAGTCATCGCTCTTTCCACGTTTATAAGTGAGTCACGGAAAAATTCGCATTGGCCGCGACCGGGAATCGAACCCAGGGTCTTCCAGTTACGCGCCGGATATGCTTCCACTGCACACCACAGTAACCTCGAATTCCTCCAGACTCACATACACTAACTGCCAAGCCAATTGGCCGATTTGCTTCTTGGAGCACCGCACAATGGTGGGGATTCACCAAAGATGGTAAGCAGCAACTGTACAAATAATTAGAAGGCGAATGAATAATTAATACAGACATTTGACGTGGACTAGGAACATCAAACAGAAGTCATCGCTCTTTCCACGTTTATAAGTGAGTCAAGGAAAAATTCCCATTGGCAGCCATAATAATTGAACAATTCCGATTAATAAAGTGCCAGACACAGAATTTCCTGTACTTCCATGAATTTGTTACTGCTGAAAAGTGAGAAAAAAATGTCCTTCTGAAGTAAAGGTTTATCAAAGTAAATAACAGGAACAATATTAAAAAACTTACGATAAGAAAGTAAAAAAATTCGGGGGAGGGGGGAGGGGGATAAAACCCTCTCCTGGACACGGCCATGACGCTATAAGCACATTTTTTCTTTTCGTATAAAAGATGCTAAAAGTCATTGTGGTTGAACGAACTGAAGGCTCGATGACTAATCAAAACGTCCAAGGCGAGGTGAGTTTGTTTTGCTATGCAACATCACGCAAAGTTAAGATGTGTGTGTGCGTGTGAGTGTGTCTGTTTCTTTGCTACAGAACCCGTGGTGTGCGTGTGAGTGTGTCTGTTTCTTTGCTTCCAAACCCGTGAGTTCTGTTCGAATCGTTCAATGCCAAGTTTTCTGAGCATCACATTTCTTTTTCGGGAAACAGCTTTCTTTGTCTAGATTTTTAAGCTTCGAATCTGATGACAAGTAATACTCAAGGGAACACTCTTTGTTTTGCGCGCTTAGAAAATAACAAGGCGAACATTTAAACGGCATCAACTGAAGAATTAGTTCAGTATTTAGTAGCGTTGTGTTTCAAATTCTTGTCAGTGACTTTGAAAGTTTCCTGAACAGAAAAACATCAATAGACTCACGACATTGAAACGGTAACTTCTTTCCAGAACGAGACACTGAACTATTTACGAAGAGTCGGTCTCAAGAGCACAACACTTCTCTTTCAGAGCGTTCCTCCCCCGCTCCTCTCTTACTCATAAGAATCTTCTTCTCAATGAACTTAATTCGACAGTTTAAAAATGCAGACTTGCAGCTAAATTCTTTTGCATCTGCGTCTACAATTTTCTTTGCCTTCACATGTTTTTAAACGAAACAAAGTAATCGTTGTTAATTTTCTCGATTACTTTACTTATTCGTGTCCTCTTTACTTAACACGAACCAGAGGAGATTGTGAAGAAGAAAATTCTTAAAGGCTTTTATTCAACTTTAAGAGTTTTTTAAAAAGGTAAGCAAAAGACCTGCACATTCAATTAAATCTTTATTCTTGCTAGCATTTTATTTTTCTAAAGACCGTTCTTTAGTGCTGAGAAGTATTTTCATTTAATAAAGCCTGCTTTGCAAAGAAAGAAAAATAATTAAAGCATACTTATTGCAGATAATGCGCAGTCTGATTTATTAATTTTCGCTTTATTTATGAATAACTACACGTATTTTTATATATGTGATAGGTTTGTGTGAAATCACCCTTGTTAATTAATTAGGAAAGAGTTTTTATATTTTACGGTGTTCAGAAACAGAGCGTGAGATTCTGAAAGAACTAATTTTAGCTCCATATCTTTGTTAAAAGGAAAGATAAATATTTTAATCTTAGAAGCGATCCAAAAGAAAAGAAAAAGAGCCCTTTATTAATATTAAGCTTTCTTTGCGAATCTTAAGCCATACGTGATATTTATTATATTACTTTACTGTCTGCGAAAGAAGATTTACGGTCATAAGGATTCTATAACTAAACGTTTACTAAAAAAAACATGAATGGCCAAATGTTGCCTAGGGATACATTGAATGTCCTTAAGTTCAACAAGAAAGATGACACCGGATTTTCGGTTGTAATGAGCGTGTTTTGAATCCTTTCCGAACCGAGTAAAATTTAACAAAGTTATTTTAAGTCAATGGAACCGGTTAGAAAAAAGTCAATCGGATTTCTATAATCGATAAAACACCCAGAATGGAAACCGCTACTTACTTCGATCAGCGGCTAAAAAGAATGTTATGAAAATTAACAAATGACACCCAAAAAAGTTCTCATAGCAGAAGATAGATACCAGAGAACAGTAAAAGGAAGAAATATAGAAGGGTACATGATATAATTCAACGCCTTTTAGCGGAAAAATTTTGCATAATGAAAAAAAAAGAAAAAAGAAAAAAGAAAAAAAAGGTTTTGTCATTAACCCCTTCCGCTAAACTGTGATTATTTAAAGAGGATAATGTTTCCCATATTTATTGTAGCGAACGGTATACAATAAAAAAGAAATCCCCCAATAGAGTTTTTAGAAGCGGAGATACAGCTGAAAACAAAAGTACACAAACACCACCTAGCGACAGAACTGTGAACTAAAAAACCCCTCAAATACAAGCCTAAAGTTCTCCACAAGATAAATGGCATCCGATGCTCAAAGAATGTTTTAAATGGTACATTTACAAACAGAAAAATTGAGAAAAACATATTAAACATGGCGTCTCCTAGTGGCGAAATTGTGCATTATTTTTCCAGTGGCAGACAACTGCATTAAGAAAATTTTAAAATTGTATGAGAAACATTTCACACCGGAATCGCTCTCTAAAAAAGGAAAGAATTTCTCAAATCAAACTCTTAGAAACAAAGAGGTCAAAAATGACACATATATTTACGCCCCTTTACGGAAAAAACATGCATTATTTTAAGAATTTATTATTCTTAAAATGTTTTTCGAGGTGAGCGGTATGGTATGGTTCCACGAAAGAATTTTTTCAATCGAGTTTTCAGAAGCTAAGATTTTGCTGCAAATACATCAGAAGCAGAAATAAACGCTTACGCCCCTGGTGGACAAACTGTTATTTACCAAAAATTAGAAATATAGACAAAACATTTTGCATCAAGCGCTGTATCCGATGTAGAAGGATTTTTTCAAATCGAACTATATTAGAAGCAAAGATGTCGTGGAAAACGCAACTTACCTTCACGGCTCCTAGAGGAAAATCTATACATTACTTGAAAATTGTAAAATTATATGAGAAACATTTCGCATTGGAAACGCAATCCAACAACAATAACAACAACAAAAATCAAATCGGTCTCTTAGAAGCAGAGATATGGATAGAAATGTGTGTGTGTTTCTGTCGATATCTCTGCTTCTATGCCCTACATTTACGCCCCCAGCGGAAAAACCATACATTATTTTAAAAAAAGTATTCTGATTAAAGGTTTTCCAAGGGTAGCAAACATACATTTTCTTTCCAGTAATATATGGTTTTCCCGGGAAAAACCATACATTATTTAGAAAGTATTCTGAATAAAGGTTTTCCAAGGGTAGCGGTATCGGTCCCCGAAAGAATTTTTTCAATCCAGTTGTCAGAAGCTCAGTTTTTGTTGCAAATGCACAAGTAGCAGAAATTAACACTTACGTCCCCTGGTTGCCAAACCATTATCTACCAAAAATTATAAATTATATGCGAAACATTTTCCATAAGGATATGCATACGGTGCAGGAAGAATTTTTGAAATCAGACTTTTAGCAGTAGAGATATCCGGAAAAACGCAATTTACCTTTACGCCCTCTTGCGGAAAATCCGTGTGTAACTTGAAAAAGAGATTGTGCCTAAAATAGTATGCGATCTAAATGCCATTGAAAGCCAAAAGATTTTTTCAGTCGGATATGTAGAAGCAAATACATGGAATAAAATGGATTTTAAATTCCACATCATCTGCATTTACGCGTTCGAGGGGCGAAGTTCTGCATCGTAAAAAAAAAAAAAAATAAAATAAAATAAAATGGAATGCAAGGATCATCATTCTCACATTTCAAGCTTCCCAATGCAAAAAGAATTTTTCAAATCGGATTAATAGTTGCAGGAATATTTTGTCCACAGACCGACAGACAAAGTATACAAAGTATAACATGGGCACGATCTTTTTTTACAAAAGACGTGCTAAAAAGTCTACACAAAAGATTCTTGGCGAGAAACGTACGCTATCGAACGCTTCTTGAAGAAACACATGCATGACCAGTTTACGAAAAACTGTATATCCGTAAGTTGAATAAGTAGGGCCCCAAGTTTGCTAAGATAAATCGTATAAGCCGATAAGTTCAAAATTTATTGAAAATTTCTTGCTGAAAATAAGTATCCATAACCAAGGCAACATACATATTTATTAAGAAGAAAGATGACACCGAGTTTTCTGTTGTAATGAGCAGGTATTTTGAGTCCTTTGTGACGGGAATTCGATTTATCGAAGTTATTCAAATTCAATACAACCCGTTAGAAAAAAATCAACGGGGTTTCTACTCGGACAAGCCGCAAACGGTAACCGATAACTCGGGAACAGTTAGCAAATTTTGAGCGAAGCAAAATCAAAGCTCATTAAGGCGTCTATTATAACAAATTCTAAAAAAAACGAACGAGTAAAATTTATGACTTCCAGAACGAAAGTACGAAACACTCTAAATAAGATGCTTAAAATTTATCATGAACTACTTTCCTTCACGCCTTCACGTTGGTTGTGATCAGGTTGCATGTAAACAAAGCGGAAAGGCACACTCAGATCGGGAACCACGGTTTTCATTTTGTATCGCGAAAGACAAACACACACATACATACACAAACTTCCTTTTATTATTATAGATTAAGCAAGTGTTGAACTAACAGATGGAGTCTTTCCATTTCTTCGTTTTTCAATTCAAACCATTTTTTTTATTAATGTTAGCGAACCGACTTTTGTGAAATGGTTCAAGTAAAAGGCCATCTAGTTTTAATTGAAATTCCTCAATGACACGGAATTTCGGGAAACGGAAGGCGTAAAAACCTGACCATGGACGATGTCCAATTGTATGCCAAAAATCACGGTTACTGGATGTGTCATGTCGAATAACTAATTGTTCCAATTCTCGTATAGAGAGCAGATGTTTTCAGTTATTATTAAAATTGGTCAGCTTTTAATGGTCATTATTTTCATACGACACGACCAATCACCATGATACCAACCCCATGTCACTCACCATATCCTTCCCTTTCTCTGAGGCAAGTGTAACCGCAATCGGCTGAAGATCTTTGGAGGAGATAGGTAACAAACGATCCCTTCTCAAAACCCTGAAAACCGCCTAAAAATGCAAGTTTTTGGACGATTATTCCTCAATGACACGGAATTTCGGGAATCGAAAGGCGTCAAAACCTAACCATGGACGGTGTCCAATAGCATGCAAAAAAAAAAAAAACGGTGATCGGATGTGTCATCTCGTACCTATGCCCGAACAACTAATTGTTTCGAGTCACGTAAAGAGAGCTACGCTCGGCCTTCGGCCTCGTTTCGCTCAACAATCTATAAAACATCCGGAAATAGAAACAGATATGTACTTGCACCAGCGTCTAAAATGTATGTTACGAAGATTAACAAATGGCGCACAATATCTTTCTCATAGAAGAAGGAAGGTAACAAGACAAGCAGCTTTTCAAATCGAACAGTTAAAAGAAAAACATATAGAAGGAAACATGATGTAACTAATAATTTTTTCAATCAGATATTTAGAAGCAAATATATGCAACAAAATTTAATTTGAATTCGATATCAGCTGAATTTACGCCCTCGAGCGGCAAAGTTGTGAATCGGAAAAGATAGGAATGCAAGGATCATCATTCTGACATTTGAAGCTTCCTAATGCAGAAAGAAATCGGACTAATAGCTGCAGAAATATGGTGTCCACAGAAGGACGGACGGAGAAACCGATAACTTACAAAAGATGTGCTAAAAATGCACTAACAGCTTGCCAACGGGATGAAATCATAAACAGCAAATAAAAAAAAAAAAGGAAGAAAAAGAACACGAAAAAAATCTCGTAAATTCACCAATAAAAGAATAAATGCTTTAAAAAGGTGAAATTTATCTCTCAGAAATAAAAAAAAAAGATGAAGAATTGAGTGATAAATGTATGCAGCATAGCTGAATCTTTAAGTCAAATCACCTGCTTTAAAATGTTTTGCTGTAGCTGAACTGGATTGTTTTCAATGAGATATTTATTTATCATACAGCTGATGTTACATCACTTTTCGATGTAATCTCCGTCGTGGTCCATACATTTTTTCCAGCGTTCTGGAAGCTTCCGGATCCCAATTTCATAGAATTCTTTACTCTGTTGTTTAAACCATCTCAGGACGACACTTTTTACCTCTTCATTTGATCTGAACTTCTGCCCTCCCATGGTGACATATCCGGGCTGTACGGAGGGTGTGGTACAACGTCCCATCCCAATTCCTCCAATATTCCCATAGTCACTTTAGCGGTGTGGGGCCTGGCTTTGTCTTGGAGAAGGCATACTCCACTGTTGAGAAGTCCTGGTCTCTTCTTTCTGAGTGCTACCTTAAGTGAGTTCTTGAGGAGTTCTTTCTGAGTGCTGCCTTAAATGAGTTCTTGAGGAGTTCTTTCTGAGTGCTGGCTCAAGGGAGTTCTTTCTGAGTGCTGCCTTAAGGGAGTTTTTGAGGAGTTCTTTCTGAGTGCTGCCTTAAGTGAGTTCTCGAGGAGTTCTTTCTGAGTGCTGCCTTAAGTGAGTTCTTGAGGAGTTCTTTCTGAGTGCTGCCTTAAGTGAGTTCTTGAGGAGTTCTTTCTGAGTGCTTCCTTAAGGGAGTTCTTGAGGAGTTCTTTCTTAATGCTGGCTTAAGGGAGTTCTTGAGGAGTTCTTTCTGAGTGCTGCCTTAAGTGTGTTCTTGAGGAGTTCTTTCTGAGTGCTGCCTTAAGGGAGTTCTTGAGGAGTTCTTTCTGAGTGCTGCTTTAAGTGAGTTCTTGAGGAGTTCTTTCTGAGTGCTGCCTTGAGAGTGTTCTTGAGGAGTTCTTTCTGAGCTGCCTTAAGGGAGTTCTTGAGGAGTTCTTTCTGAGTGCTGCCTTAAGTGAGTTTTTGAGGAGTTCTTTCTGAGTGCTGCCTTAAGTGAGTTCTCGAGGAGTTCTTTCTGAGTGCTGCCTTAAGTGAGTTCTTGAGGAGTTCTTTCTGAGTGTTGGCTTAAGACAGTTCTTGAGGAGTTCTTTCTGAGTGTTGGCTTAAGACAGTTCTTGAGGAGTTATTTCTGAGTGCTGCTTTAAGTGAGTTCTTGAGGAGTTCTTTCTGAGTGCTGCCTTAAGTGAGTTCTTGAGGAGTTCTTTCTTAATGCTGGCTTAAGGGAGTTCTTGAGGAGTTCTTTTTGAGTGCTGCCTTAAATGAGTTCTTGAGGAGTTCTTTCTGAGTGCTGCCTTAAGTGAGTTCTTGAGGAGTTCTTTCTTAATGCTGGCTTACGGGAGTTCTTGAGGAGTTCTTTCTGAGTGCTGCCTTGAGAGTGTTCTTGAGGAGTTCTTTCTGAGTGCTGCCTTAAGGGAGTTCTTGAGCAATTCTTTCTAAATGCTTCCTTAAGGGAGTTTTTGAGTTCTTTCTGAGTGCTGCCTTAAGGGAGTTCTTGAGGAGTTCTTTCTGAGTGCTTCCTTAAGGGAGTTTTTGAGTTCTTTCTGAGTGCTGCCTTAAGTGAGTTCTTGAGGAGTTCTTTCTTAATGCTGGCTTAAGGGAGTTCTTGAGGAGTTCTTTCTGAGTGCTGCCTTAAGTGTGTTCTTGAGGAGTTCTTTCTGAGTGCTGCCTTAAGGGAGTTCTTGAGGAGTTCTTTCTGAGTGCTGCTTTAAGTGAGTTCTTGAGGAGTTCTTTCTGAGTGCTGCCTTAAGTGAGTTCTTGAGGAGTTCTTTCTGAGTGCTTCCTTAAGGGAGTTTTTGAGTTCTTTCTGAGTGCTGCCTTAAGTGAGTTCTTGAGAAGTTCTTTCTGAGTGCTGCCTTAAGGGAGTTCTTGAGGAGTTCTTTCTGAGTGCTTCCTTAAGGGAGTTTTTGAGTTCTTTCTGAGTGCTGCCTTAAGTGAGTTCTTGAGGAGTTCTTTGCAGTGGCGGCACTCGGGTTCTCTACAGCCAGAAATTCAAGACTCAGATCAGATCAGGTCATATGTAGAGGATTTTAGGAAGGGAGTGTCTGACCCTAGGTCTTAAACAACCCTTGGAAACAGGAAGCTAGGAGATTCGGGCTAGAGTGCAGGATAGGAAAATGACACGGAAGCGAAATAGAAAGGGGGAGAAAGACGTCCTCATTTATTATCGGGGGCTAGTACCTGGGGCCCGACGGCTTAACATGCCCATCCGACGCACTGCGGATATTTAATATTTCGAGCGTTCGTACCTGCCTGGGATCGAACTTAGGCCTTCTCCGTGGCAGTCACGAACGTTGATCACTAGGTCACCCGCTATCTGGAAATTCAAGATTCAATTGTGTGCAGGAAAGGTAATGGCAACGGTTTTTTGGAATTCGGAAAGCGTATTACTGACCGACTATCTCCCGAAGGGCCAAACAATAAATGCTGAATACTATTCCAACTTGCTGTGCCGATTAAAGGAGACGTTGAAGGAAAAATGGCGAGGCAAACTGCGGAAAGGTGTTGTCCTTTTAGAGAATAATGCGCCGATTCACAAGGCTGGCAAGGCAATGTTTTGAGTTTAAGTGCATAGACCATCCACCCTACTCACCAGATCTTGCTCCATCGGACTATTTCCTGTTCCTAAACCTTAAAAAAGTTTGAAAGGGAAGCATTTTTTGAATGATTCGGAGGCGATATCAGCAGCAGAGCGGTATTTGGGTGATCAGATTTCAGAATTTTTTTTGGAAGGGTTAAAGAAACTCCAGAAACGCAGTATCAAGTGTGTTGAACTTCGAGCTGAATATGTGGACTAGTCTGCAAGTTTCATTGCTCTAGCCTGTTTTCTTCTTGGTGAGGCCGAGAACTTATCTGCATCTCCTCGCACGTTGACCTCCGAACTTTACATTTCGAATGACACAGTCGGGCAGGTAGCGTTCGCCTGGCATTCTCCACACCCAGACTCGTCCTTCGGACTTCAAGATGACGAAGCGTGACTCATCTCCTTAGAGAATGCGGTTCTACTGCTCCACAGTCTACTAGCGCCGAGCTTAACATTTCTCCAACTGACGCTTGACTGTGATCTTGCTGATATTAGGCCTGTGAGCTACTCTTCGGCCATGAAAACCCATTACGTTCAGCTCTTGATGAACCGTTATGGTGCTGGTGTTGGTTCCAGAGGCATTTTGGAATTCGGTGGTGAGTGTTGCAATCGAGGACAGGCGATTTTGTTGCACCACTCGCTTCAGCACTCGGCGGTCTTGTTCAGTCATTTTACGTGGCCTACGAGGTCGCGATTGCGATATTGTGGCTTCCAGGCGTTTCTGCTTCATAATAAGATCCTTTTAACTCTTTAAGCGACCGATGTACTGTGCTTGAACCAAACGGTGCTCAAAACTTTTGCTCTCTCCAAACAGAAATGTTCATATCGCGTCCGGGTTTTACGAAAGCTACAGAAAAGTAATTTCCTATTTTTACCACCTCTCATCTCAGCAGCAGCGAACCTATCATAGGTGATAAGCCCTCCTTCCTAGCCCTATATTCCCTGTTCCATGACTTAAAACGTGATAGGGAACGGCTAGTATCGCAGACACGAACATCAACACTCAAGTGTCTTCTCTCTCTCCTTTAAATTTGGCTCTATTGCCATAACCCTTTATCAGTTGTTAGTCAGAAGGGATTGGTGTGAATCATACGCCTGAATGACTAGTCTGAATAACAAATCTATGGGCAAAAGCAACTTTTTTCGATGCTCAAGTTTTGAAGGTAACTCATACGAGCAGCTTTGGGACCACTAAACATACCCTGAGTGAATTCGTTCCAGTCGCGTTCGTCCCACTTCTTAGACAGAGAATACATTCGTTGTAGTTGAGTTCAGCCCATTTTGTTAACCCCGAGTAAATTCGTTATAGCCAGTTAAAAGGTTAAGTTGATCGAGGTATGAAGAAATTAGCTCGTGCACCAAAAGCTCTTGAATTGAAAACAAATGCCGTCTCCTGCACGATACACTTTAATGATAAAAAACTATGTACAATTAAAATAAATGTGTTTAAGAACTTTCAACACCACAACGGTGTCATCATCAGAAACAGTGCAGCAGTGAGCACAGAAGTGAGTAGCCTATATACTTTGCAAGACACATAGCAGTTAATGCGCATGTGCAACAATCGGCAAAGTCCAAGTTAAGTTCAGTGGGTACAAGCATAATTGGTGGGCGTAACCTGGCCCAAAAGTGTTCTCCAAGGAAGGGGGATAAAAACAGGGGGTTCATCGTTACAGCATCTTTCACCATTGACGAATATGTGAATACTTTCACAAAAAAGTGTTGATCGACGGTTCCTGGGAGAATCCAGAATAATGGTGTCATTCCAACATGGTAAGTAAGAACCTTTTAAACAGAGTCTCGACAAAGATGTAGCACCAGAATGCGTCCTGAGATCGAGGTAGCTGCCACAGGGTAGCTGCCACAGGGTAGCTGCCACAGGGCAGAAATTTGCGTCCTGAGATCGAGGTAGCTGATCGAGGTAGCTGCCACAGGGCAGAAATTTTCCAGCTGACGTGTTGCTACACGATGGCATCCTATGACCGTGCCACTTTGAAAGTCACTAAGCTCTACCGTACAGCCCATTCTACAAATTCAGCTTGTCTATGATGTTTACCAGGCCACATGCATCTTTTTATACATGCATGGGTCATGGCTGTGACGTATATGGGCAAACTCAAAAGGGGTATCCGTATACAGTGAAGTACTATAAGTCATGGGATAGCAGTATGTAAATTTTTACCTGGCGCTTCCATTTTATAAAGGCTTCAATGCACGCCATGATTTTTATCAGTTGCGAGGTGTAATCCTGTGAGTCAGGTTGAACAAAAGCCAGTAGAATTGTGGCAAGACGACGTGAATTATTGGAGTTTGAACGGGGCATGGTAGTGGGAGACAGACGGACGGGACATTCAATTTCTGAAGTTGTGTGAACATTCAACATTCATCGATCGACGGTGTCACGTGCTCGGCCACTGGGCTGTCCTCCCACCAGTGGCCAAGCACGTGTGCTGAATGACCGTGACCACCCGCGTCTGACCAATATTGTCCATGCTAACAGACAAGCGGCACTGACTCAGATAACATCCTCATTTATTGCAAGGGGTTACCAGAGACATATCCATCAGGTCAGTGCAGCGTAATTTAGCGTCCATGAGCAGAAGACCCACCAGAGTGCCTTTATTAACACCAAGACGCCTCACCTGGGCTCGTGAACGGGGATAATTGTACCCTGAAAGACCAGCAACATGTGGCGGGATCCAATGAGTCGCCCTACCAGTTGCTACGAGCTGATGGTAGGGTTCGGGTGTGGCGCTGACCCCATAAGGCCATGGATCTAAGCTGTCAACAAGGCACTGTGCAAGCTGGTGCTGGTTCCATACATGTGTGGGATGTCTTTACCTGGCATGGTTTGGTCCTCTGGTCCTCGTAAGCACGTCATTAGCAGGTAATCACGTGACCATTTGCAGCACTTTATGGACTTCATGTACCACAACAACGATGGAATTTTCCAGGCTGACAATGCACCATGTCATCGGGCCCAAGTTGTCCAAAATTGGTTCGAGGAACATTCTGGACAGTTTCGGAGGAGGGTGTAGCCACCACGTTCCCCCGACATGAACCCAATGGAGCAGTTATGGGACGTGGTGGAAAGGTCCATTCGCACCCAAGATCCTACACCTACAAATACCAGGGAACTGTGGGCGGCTGTTCAGACGGCATGGTTCAACATCTCTCCAGAAGTCATCCTGCCACTTGTGGAATCGATTCCGGGTCAAGTTTCTGCACTTCGCCGGGCTAGAAGAGTTTCTACACGATACTAGCTACGTATCCCATGAGTTTTGGCACTTCAGTGTACTTTTGATTATATAGTATATTTCCACAAAACGAAGCAGAAGAAATCAATAGAAGCGGAGCCACCGAAAAATTTGTGTGCCATGAAAAACGAGCTTAGGCTCAAAAAATGATAATGCAAAATGTAGTAATGATTAAACGTTTATAAGAATATTAAAACATGTACCAAAAGGATTGTGTAACGAAACGAAATGTTTGTTATTGGTAAAGAAATCTGAAGCAAAATTTTTTTTTCTCAACTAGACTTTTACGAGCGGAGATATGGTCGGCAATTATGCAAAAGAGTTTTCTATAAAAAATATGAATTAATATGAGTGGAAAATGCATGCAAAATATTTATCATGAAGAAATCCATTCGAGAGAAAGAATGTTTACAATTAGACTTTTAGGAGTCAAGATATGCAAGAAATAGAAATCAACATTTATATCTCCAAGAGAAAAGAGAAAACGCATGAGTGCAAATGTTAATGATATCGACATGCTTCAAACGTAATTTATTTTTTTTTCAGTCGGCAATTTAAAAGTTGTGTACGTCATTAAATAAAAACGTATATTTTCCCTTCCTTGCTGAACTGCGAGTTATTAAAAAGCAGGAGATGCATACGGGATACTTCTCATACCGGATATTGTCCAAAGAACGAAAAGAATTTTCTCAAATCAAACTTTTAAAAGCTGAGAGAAATAGAACATATATTTACTTACTGAAGCAGGAAAAAAAAAACTACAACTGTGCACTACTAGAAACAGAAATTAAGAGCAGAATGCTCGCAATGCAAAAATAATTTTTATCAATCGGTTTATTAGAAACTGAGCTACGACTTCAAATAGCTTGCGCTCCGAAGGAAGTAATGGAGCATTAAAAAAATATGCGCAAATTTTTCTTCAAGCTGTCATCTGCTAAAAAGAATTCTCCTGGAAGAATTTCTAGGGGGGAAAATAGCGAGGAAAGCCGAAAGCATATGTACTTCTGCTAGCGGAAAAGCAGCTTATTTGAAGCAAAAAATATAAGCAAAATGTTTGCCTTTGTGAAAGAAGTTCGACGAAAACATATATTTTTTTTCCAGTGTAATTTGTATAGAAGCACTTATTTCGAACAAAATAAATACCAAGTTAAGTAGCCATGGGACATTACGTCCCCTTGAGGTAAACTCTGCCTCGAAAAAGAAATATGGATCATTATCACCATTCAAGCTATCCCACGAAAAAAGTAAGTCCAAATCTGGCTAATTAATTCAGAGATGTAGCGTCCGCAGACAGACAAACGTCCCAAAGCAAACAAAATGAACATTTACCTATATTTTTGCGTGCCAAAAATTGTGCAAAATGCTGCAAACTCAATTAAATTTTTATCAGAATTTTGTTTTTGTTCAGAAAGAAGGTAAGAAGGCTACTTAACCATTTAAACGGCTAAAACGAATTAACTCGAGGTTAGAAAAATTGTCTGAAATGGGCTCTAACGAATACATTCGCTGACTAAGAAGAGGACCAAACGATACTGGAACGAGTGAACCTTTGCATTATAAAGTATTGCTAGCGTTCTTTTATAAAATGGTCATTTAGGGGCACGATTAATGTTAATCCTTTCTGCCTGTTTATCTGCTATAACGACTATAGCGATGGCGACAATCTTAAGAAAGGAGAAAGAGGTTTGCTTGTTTCTATCCAGTGGCATGATGTCCATGTCAGAGGGACTAGCTCTTACCCATCATGCTGTGGGTTATGGAGATCAGAATAATGTATTAGAAAGGAGGGCTTATTACTTTTGACAGGTTTATGGTCGGTAGAGCTGAGATGGAAGAGAGGGATGTTTCGGTAACTTGTTTCTATGTAGTGTCATGATGTCCGTGTCAGGAGGACTAGCCCTTCCCCATCATGCTTTGGATTATGGAGCTGAGAATAAAAGTGAAGGGAGAACTTATCACTAGTGACAGGTTTATGGTCGGTACTGCTGAGGAAAAGGAATTGTTTTGCTGTAGTTTTTGTAAAAGCTTGACGCTTTGTGAACATTTCCTTCTGGGGACGCAGAAAATTGGGGAAATGTATTTGTTCAGGTTCAACGGCCGCTTGAAGACTTAATAGATCGCGCTGAAAAAAACTTCCCTGATACGATGTTCGACAGTTTGGGAAGAGGTAAAAAAATCTAAATTATAATTGTAACCCGTATGGTGAGAATCCACAAATACTAAGAGCAAAGGCAGGATTACTGAATGTGCCGGTCACAAAGTAATGGGTCATAACAAGTTTTCTGTGGAAGTTAAAAAAGGAAATTTGGTAGAGATAATAAGCTATCTAAGCTATCCTTTATTAATCTGCAGGTGTCATTCAATACATCCACCATCGCAATCTATATATGTAGATTTCCGCTCTTGGAATCAGCGCTTGATTTGCTTTATTCATCCAAATCAAATGCTTTCCCACGTGAAAATCACTTTAATATGCCAAGGGGGGGGGGGGGCAATCCAAGGGCACCAGGTCAGGATTGTACGTGAGACATTAAAGTCTAACAGAATTTTGCAATTGTCGGAAGAATTGAACGAGCCGTGTGTGGGTTTCGCATTACCCTGTGAAACCCTATACACTGCTGCTTGTTGAAAATGCAACACCCAGTTCGTGTATGATCGAACTGAAACTCGCAGTATATGTAAATCGCGTGAGGAGGTGGAAATGATTACAACCGCAGTGCACATACGAAATTATTTGTGACCACGCCCTCATACCTGATCAAGAAGTATAAAAGGAGGGCGCACAGGGCGAGTTGTCATTGTCGATGGACGGGAATTGACAGCATGGTAGTTGTAGTAACTGAGTATGCTTCGCCGCATTACACAAGGCCCGTACATGCAGCCGACGGACTTTGAGTGAGGCCGATGTACTTAACTGCGTGAAGACGGACTTTGAGTGAGGCCGATGTACTGAACTGCGGGAAGACGGACTTTGAGTGAGGCCCATATGTTAGATTGCGGGAAGGCGGACTTAGAGTGAGACTGACGTACTGAACTGCGGGAAAACGGACTTTAAGTGAGACCAATGTGTTAGATTGCAGGAAAGTGGACTTGGAGTGAGGCTGATGTACTGAACTGCGGGAAGGCGGACTTTGAGTGAGTCTGATGTGTTTGACTGCGGGAAGACGGGCTTTGAATGAGCTCGATGTGCTGGACTGCGCAAATGCGGACTTTGAGTGAGGCCGATGTGTTTGACTGCGGGAAGGCGGACTTTGGGGGAGGTAGCTGTATTGGACTGCGGGAAGACTAACCTTCAGTCCGCGACATCGCCGCTCTTATTGAACAAAGCGCCAGCACAGTGATGTGAATACAGTGTTAGTGGGAAGGGGAAAGTCTGACGCACCGACACGAGGGTGTCTGGAGCCCAGCAATTGACGAAAGCACGGGAAGACCGTGATCTCCACCATGTGGCGTTAGTGGACAGAACAACCACTTCTCAAGGGTTAGCACAGCTCTGGAGCTCTGTATCACATCAAGGGCTGCCTACAAACTCTACCCGACGTCGTTTGTTCAGACAGGCCTCATTGCCCGCCGGCCATTTTTTTGACTTCCCTTGACCTTAAACCACATACGTCAGTGGCTGCAGTGGGCCAAGAATGAATGCATTGACGTTATGAAAGAGAGCGTATTGTGCTTTCAAACGAATCGCGGTTCAACCTAAATGATACCATGGTGAACGGCTGCTGGAGGTATACATTTTGCACATTCTGCAGTATCAAACAGGCCTGACACCAGGCGTTCTGGTGTGGGGTGCTATTGGGCTCAATTCACGTTCCCGCTTTCTACGCATGACAGGTACCATGACCAGCCAGCAGTACATTGTGGAAGTTGTGGTGACTGAGGCGCTGCTACATCTGCAGGTGGTCCCCGGTGCCGTCTTTCAACAGGACAATGTCCGACAACATGTGGCGTGGAATGCTACGTCTTCCTTAGCCAGAGTGTTCGCCTGATTTGTCGCACATTTAACAAGTGTGAGATAGGGTCATTTTAAACCTCGCCCATTTAACAAGTGTGAGATATGGTCATTTTAATTCTCGCCCATTTAACAAGTGTGAGATATGGTCATTTTAATCCTCGCCCATTTAACAAGTGTGAGATATGGTCATTTTAATCCTCGCCCATTTAACAAGTGTGAGATATGGTCATTTTAATCCTCGCCCATTTAACAAGTGTGAGATATGGTCATTTTAATCCTCGCCCATTTAACAAGTGTGAGATATAGTCATTTTAAATCCTCGCCCATTTAACAAGTGTGAGATATGGTCATTTTAATCCTCGCCCATTTAACAAGTGTGAGATATAGTCATTTTAAATCCTCGCCCATTTAACAAGTGTGAGATATGGTCATTTGAATCCTCGCCCATTTAACAAGTGTGAGATATGGTCATTTTAATCCTCGCCCATTTAACAAGGTTGAGATATGGTCAGTTTAATCCTCGCTCATTTAACAAGTGTGAGATGTAGTCATTTTAATCCTCGCCCATTTAACAAGTGTAAGATAAGGTCATTTAAATCTTAGCCCATTTAACAAGTGTGAGATATGGTCATTTTAATCCTCGCCCATTTAACAAGTGTGAGATATGGTCATTTAAATCCTAGCCCATGTAACAAGTGTGAGATATGGTCATTTTAATCCTCGCCCATTTAACAAGTATGAGATATAGTCATTTTAAATCCTCGCCCATTTAACACGCGTGAGATATGGTCATTTAAATCCTCGCCCATTTAACAAGTGTGAGATATGGTCATTTAAATCCTAGCCCATGTAACAAGTGTGAGATATGGTCATTTTAATCCTCGCTCATTTAACAAGTATGAGATATAGTCATTTTAATCCTCGCCCATTTAACACGCGTGAGATATGGTCATTTTAAATCCTCGCTCATTTAACAAGTGTGAGATATGGTCATTTAAATCCTCGCTCATTTAACAAGTGTGAGATATGGTCATTTTAATCCTCGCCCATTTAACAAGTGTGAGATATGGTCATTTTAATCCTCGCCCGTTTAACAAGTGTGAGATATTGTCATTTTACTCCTCGCCCGTCAGGTTTCGTTGCCAGTGACCCAAGATGAACTTTCGGTACGAATCGAGACAGCATGGAATGACCTTTCGCGGTACAACATCCAGATCCTCTTCTAGTCGATGCTCCGCCCTGTACGAGCCGTTATCGCTGCTCGTGGTATGTACTCAAGGTACTGAGTACTGTGTGTTTCACATCACTTACAGGTCTATACTTCTCACCACGTACGTCTTGTATCATAAGTAATGTACCTTGTAAATCTCACTTCAATATCTCTCAGGTCGTTCTTGATATTGCATTTTCAACAGAGAGCAGTGTAAATCCTCTTGGTTTTAATGGCTTTCTAAAGTTTCCTTAGGGATTTGCAATACATTATCTTATCAATTGTGTCTCAATGAAAAAAATGTCATTTTAGTCCGAATAGACTGTGGTTATGATTTTGTTCTTGATAGAGGAAGCCTGGGTTTGCCGCCCCCGTGGCGCAGTGGTCTAAGCGCTGGCTTATGACCATTCGTCCGAGAAGGGTTCGGGTTCGAATCCAGGTGTGGCATGAAGATTGTGTTTGTCTTACGGTACTGGCTCGAACGGGCGACTGCTTATAGCCCATTGAGTTGCTCACGGTGGACATTAAACCTTCCATAAAAAAATAAGTCTGGGTTTTTCTTAACTAAGAATGTTTTGTGAGTCGATTGCATTGACTGACATTTAGAGCAGAGGTCATAATGATAAACCCAGGTATTGTCGTATGTTATGACTCTCCTAAAAGCCTTAGACCGTGGGCCAGAGAAGTTCTCTACAAGGTCAGCGGAGATTCAATTCATTTATTTTGCTGAGAAAAATAAAAATACAAAATAAAAACCAGTGTTACAGAAATAGTTGAAACAATGCACAGCAAGGAAGCAGAGGGAAAAGGCCAGACATGCCTGACAGGGTCCCATGCTCCCTAGGCTAGTTTTATACTGAGGTCAGTAGGTGTAATTACAAACAAGAGTATCATAGTAACAAACAAAAAAGTTAAAGATATATGAGCAGATAATAAATATTACAGACAATACCATTGAAAAAGCAATTTACATCACGATATACAAGTCCTAATATTAGTCATAGTTCTCATCCACTGTAACCATTAATTTGAGGAGCTGCAATTCATTATAAAGTTTTTTAGTTTTTTTTTAAAAAAGGTTAAAATTATTTAAAGAAGTTAATTCCGTAGATAATGAGTTCCAGTAATGTGGGCCAATGAAATTTAAACTTTGCTTCATGGTCTCAGTTTTCGGATGAATAGGCCGAATATGTGATTTAGTGCGTGTGTCATGTGTGTGTATGTGGGTTATAGTTTGTATGATGTCGGCATGTAAATTATTCTTAATGCGTTTGAACATAATTTTTCCGATATTAAAGTAATTTAATTGTTTAATCGTAGAATGTTATATTTGTTTGGGAAAACTCTTGTGATATTATATAGTGTTAGTTGTGTATTTCTATCAAATTTTAGATCAATTAATCTTATATATTTGTTTTGAGGAATTTGAAGTTTTTTGAAATTATATTTAGCTGTCTGTCCCCACGATAAGATAACATAATTAATGAGTCTGAAACATGGTATAATATAAATGAATTAGCGTTTTATAGGTAAGGTTTGTAAACACCAAACTGATAAATCCAATGTTTTTTGACAGTTTGAGAAGAAGAGAGTCCACATGTTGGTTCCATCTAAGGTCCCTATGTAAGGTAATCCCCAAATAAAGTACGGAGTTAACCTCTTCTATGTTTGTATCATTAATAGACAATGTGATAGAAGGAGGTTGCCAAATATTTTGTTTTGAGAAAATTAAAGATTTTGTTTTGGTAGTATTTATTATTAATTCATTGGAATTTAGCCAATCTGAGATGTTACTAAGTTGAGTATTAATATTCATAGTAGTTTCAGTCGTTAAATTAAATGAGGTGAGGACGGTTGTGTCGTCTGCATAGAGGAGTAGGTCTATATCACTTATTTTTACATTAAATTTTGACCACGTACTAAGGTCTAGTTTTTTTTATTTCTGTATATTTGGAATTTTTAACAACCACCGTGAACAACTTTCTGATTTATATGCAGTCGCCCTTACCTAATCTAGAGCCACTGGCTCTAAGGAAGGGAGAGAGCAAGTGCCGAAAGACAAGCAACACATCCAAGACTCACCGTGCTTCGAGGCTGAACCCATCTTGGACGATTGTACATTGAACCACTGCGCCACCGGTGATGCCTAGACCTAGTGGACACTTCGTATGAGAAAGATGAAGTTGATTTATCCATAAGTTTCAGGCTTATAAAAAACAAAAATTCTGTTTTTCTTTTGCACTTTCATAACTCAGCGAATTCTTAAACTCTTAGCTTACAATTTTGTACACTTATTAGGGACAAAGATGACAACACTCAAGATGAATCTGACTTCAGTCGGGCAATTTGGTTTTAAAAGAAAGGCTAAAATTTATTGCTTTTTCGGCTACAGTATTTCAATTAATTTTGTTTTTAAATTGTATCATCAAAAGTTCCAAACATTTGATCAAGATCTTTCCAATGAACAATTAATGATGTCTGCATTATCTCTGTCTATCTTTCTGCGTTGTGCGCCGGTTTTTCTTCTTAGATCTTGTTCACTTCCACAAAGAAAGTGACAAAACGGGATTCCTGTACATCAAATTGTTGACACCCACTGCAGGTTATATGCCTCCCCCAGTCTCTTCCAACTTCCTCGGTCCTTAGTCCACCGTTTAGCACATCTAAATTTCTTAAGGTCATCTCTTCATCTTGTTCTCTGGCGCTCCCTTAGTCTTTTATCATCTCCCAGGTGCCATTTTGTTATTAATTGTGTTCATCTTTCAGTCTTCCAACATGTCCAGCCAGTGGCGTAACTAGCACAACGCGCACCCCCCTCTCCGCAGAATTTACTTCAGCATCCCTAAGCAGAGTAATTTCCCCGGGATTTCGAACACGAAGGGGGATGCATTTTTCGCGGTGTGTGTGATGGTTGTGTGTGTGTGTGTGTGTGTGTGTGTGTGTGTGTGTGGTGGGGGGGGGTTCTGAAGTCATAGAAAGTCTGCAAAAGTAATAGTGGTACCTAGAGCTTTGTAGTTTTAACTTTTTAAATAATAGATTTGAAAATACGTGTAATTGCTTTGTCCAAAACTAAAATAAATCACTTGAAGAAATTACCCTCTTACATACTGAAGATCTGCGGCTACTGTAAATACCTAAATGTTGACGCCTATCGTTCACGTAATCTTAGGAAACCCACTGTCTTCCCCACTCCTCCACAGGGAATGCCACTGGGCTTTTCCTCAGCAGCTCAGAGAGAGAGAGGAAGAGGGCGATTGCAGAGCGATTGTATTATTTACAACCCATTGCAGAGCAATCGTATTACAACCCGAGGTCAAAGAGCCGAATACTTTCAATCCATAGGACATTCAGTGTTTTAAAAGTGAAACTAGGCATTTATTTAGGCAAAGTTAAATATATCTTAAAGCAAAATATGAATCTTTGGGTTAATTATTGTGCGTGTTCGAATTTTTTATAAAACTATAACTCGCAACTGCGGTACGCCCCTTCTTTACCTGCGCCCCCACGCAGCTGAGGGGGCTGCGGGGGTGGTAGTTACGCCACTGTGTCCAGCCCATCTCCACTTCGATTCTTTTATTATTTTTGTAATATCTATTATTTCTGTTCTTTCTCTTATAAGTTCATTTTTATCTCTGTGTCTTCTTGTTATTCCCAACATTCTTCTCTCTAACTTTCTTACCCATACTTTTATTTTTTCTCATTGTTGCTCTGTGATACTCCACGTTTCACTTCCATAAGTAAATACGGGAATCTATAAAAGATCCACTAGAGCGTTTTAAATGCGATTTTATACACTCACTAATGTCTATCAGAACGCCTTGTATGAATAATTTAAAATTGATCCGTACAACCGTTCTAAACTTATTAAAGGATAATTTTCTGTGTTTAAAATGATGCGTCTACTACTTGGCTTGACAAGGCCAATTGATAAACACTTCTAGTATTGATCAAAGGATAAATGTTTAGAGAGTGCCGTAATGTTGAACCAAGCACTGCGCTGTTATTTCTCCGTAGCGCTTTACTTTGGAAAAATTTCGTAGTAACGTGAAATTCACGAAATCACCGGTTACGGCAATCGAAGTCGCTTCGGAACCAGTTGTTCTAACTGACTAAACTGCACCGACGGAATGTATCGCTGTAGATTTGCCGTCTTGACACATGTTTCCCCTTTGTAGTACGCCACATCATCTCCCTCTTAATTTTTTCTTAGTGAAGAAGTTTTTTCATTAATTTTTGTTTAATTGGAGTTTTAACGACCACCATGAGCAACTCAATGGGCTATAAGCAGTCTCCCGTCCCTAATTTAGGGCCACTGGCTCCAGGGAAGGGAGAGAGCCAGTACCGAAAGGCAAACACAACATCCATGCCTCACCGGGATTCGAACCCGGACCCCTTTCGGACGAATGATCAGAAGCCATCGCTTAGACCACTGCGGCTTTCATTAATTAATTAATTTATTTTTTATTTATTTATTTATTAGAAATCTTTTGTTATACAAAACCACAATACAACAGCGAAAATAACGAACAATATATCACATAATATAAGATTAATTATAAACGAATATATAGTACACCAGTTAACCAACATAAGTAAGACAGTTTCTCAGTTTTAGCCATATAATTACCATGTAACAAGGATAAATGCCTTACAATATAAAATGCAAAAATTATAGACACTCAAATGATGTCAATATAACTAAAACACCTTCAATATCAATTTAAAAAGAACAGGAAGGGGCCAGGGAAAAAGGCTGAAATTTTAGCCTGACAAGCCCCTGATCCCCTCTAAAATTTTCAAAAAAGAAAAAGTTAATTTTTAGTCCTGTCAAGACAAGGAATATGATATTATAGTATACACTAAATGACACCGAGAAAACCTAAAACAATAGAAATCTCTTTCACTCCAGCAACCGACCCTTTGTTTACGCTTTCCAACCATAGGTTGAAGAAGCGTATATGCTCCAGTTTTGTCCGTCCGTCCGTCCGTCCGTCTGTCCGCACGATAACTGGAGTAAAAATGGTTCGATTTCGATGAAATTTTAGTATGTGGTAGGGGACCACCTGGGGAGGAACCCTATTGAAAATGGGACAAATGGGGTCAAAGATCACGACGTAGGAGAGGGATCCTTCCATTGCCTTATGCGTCATAACTGGCGTAAAAACGGTTCGATTTCGATGAAATTTTAGCATGTGGTAGGGGTACACCTGGGAAAGAATCCTATTAAAAGATAACGAAATGGGGTCAAAGGTCAGGACATAAGAGCGGGATTCATTTCACTGATCTTATGCGTCATAACTAACGTAAAAAAGGTTCGATTTCGATTAAATTTTAGTATGTGGTAGGAGACTACCTGAGGACAAACCCTATTGAAAATTGGCGAAATCGGGTTCAAAGGTCAGGACATAGGAGCGGAATCACTTCCATCGCCATTATGCGTCATAACTTACGTAAAAATGTTTCGATTTGGATGAAATGTAGGTATGTTGTAGGGACCTGTCTGGGGATGAATCCTTTTGAAAATGGGAGAAATGGGGTGAAAGGTTAGGACACAGGAGCGGGATGTATTCCATAGCGCTTATGCATCATAACTTACGTAAATTGCTTCGATTGCGACAAAACTTCATCATGTTATTTCGGAGATATACTGAACCAGTTCTGTTGAATATCATCCAAATGGATCAAAGGTCAGGGCACAGGACCGAGATTTATTCCACAGCCATTTTCCTCATAACTTGAGTAATAGCTTGAGTAATGATTTCTAGTATATTGGAAATCGTATCATAATCAATGCATTGCATGATTTTACTAACTTGTTATGTACAATTTTCAATCAAAAAACTCCTTAATAGTCGTCTGAAAACCGGGTATCGGGTCTCAGATCCAATGGACAATGGCAATGCATTCCATTCTCGCAGGCCCAATACACAGATGTTATTAAACATCATGCCCGTACGCGCCCGAGGGACAGTGAATTCCGTCCCGCGTCGAGTATCACATAAATGATTTGTTCTTGACAACACTATGGAACCTGAATATCTTCCTGAATTTATAAGTTCATGAATCATTAACATTCATCTATATCTGTGCAAATGCTTTACAGTCAATATACGGTAATAACGAAAAAGAACCTCTGAATGAAGCGAATAATTTAACAATCGCACATACCTTTTCTGCAAAATAGACATACGAGTGAGGTTTTCGTTTTGTAGTCATACCCCAGACCAAGATGCAGTACGACAGCCCAGGATATACAAATGAATTGTAGAAAATTAACAAAACTCTAACTGGCAGGAATCCCGAGACTCTCGCAATCATGACAACCCTTGATCTAAGGCAAGACGCCAACTGATCCACCTGGTCATCCAACCTCAGAGATTCATGCAAAACAACTCCCAAGCAC
The DNA here is from genome assembly GCA_039090855.1 of Macrothele yani. Taxonomy (NCBI): domain Eukaryota; kingdom Metazoa; phylum Arthropoda; class Arachnida; order Araneae; family Macrothelidae; genus Macrothele; species Macrothele yani. The sequence goes on from CM077011.1 coordinate 158,386,924, forward strand.
CTTATTGAGGGCCGATATTCCAATGCCATATCGTACAAATAATCCCCGGACTCAATTCACCATGACCGTGCCTAGTAGAGCAAAACAGCACACAACCCGTCTTAGCAATATTTAATGTAAGATAATTATCCGCAAACTAGCAAACAAACTTCAAAATTTCAAGATTTACTCGAGGAATCAATTCATGCAAGGAGTCTCCCCTAAAAAAAGACTAACATCATCAGAAAACAATACCATATGAACTCTAGACGGGACCTGAAACATATTGTTTATACTGTATAGATAAGGAACAAAACAGGGCCCAATACTGAGCTCTAAGGGACTCCATAAGAAATGGGTCAGACAATGCGTGGAACAAACATCACACATTGTTCGACGAAGCAAACGGTCAGTATATCCATTTTCCACAATCGGGCGACAATGTGAAATAAACAAATTTGCCAGTGACGGGAGGAGCACCTACCTGCTCCGGAGCCAGTTGTTCTAACCGACTAAACAACACCGACAGAATGTATTGCTGCAGATCTGTCGTCTTCACCCTTTGTCGGTTTCGTTTTACCTCTGCAGTACGCAGTCATTTAACTGATTTTATTTTGAAATTTTTAAGTTCTAGGTCATCATAATTTTTTTTTATTTTGACGTAATTACTGTTTTATTGTGAGTGTTAGTAGAACGCTCGGAAGCACTTTGTTACTTCAATTAAATTTCACTGTAGAATAGAGATTTTACGACAGACTTTATTATTTTATTGATTTTTTTTGCAGTTAATAAAGGGAATACGTGACTAAACGGGGACCGTAAACTTTGTTAGAGGCTTTGTACTGCAGCGCATGCAAAGAGAGCTATCGACGTGGTATTCTAGCTAAAATCACCCGCGCAAACTATGAAAAAGAATGATGTCGCTATATTGTAAATTTCCGTTAATGCCCGTCCTGAACGTTCCTGATCAATTTTGAAGACCAAGCACTCAATGAGTTCACGGTTTTAAAGCTGCATAAATGAAAGGGCACCTAATGGAGTGTGTCAGTCTAATGGGAAAATAATTACTCCTTTGGCACGTATCACAATGTGTCAGGCTCTACTACTAGAGCGACGTCCCTGCTTCTATTTTCCATGGGAATTTCTCTGTTAAGTTGCACAAGTTTGTAAATGTTCCAAACTCTTTTCTCCTTGTAATAACGACAAACCACTCCTTACTCTTCAGATCAGATTTTTTCCCCTAAAAATCTCTATTGAATGAGGCATTATTCCAAATCTTGAGGGCAATAACAACCACCTTCCGGAACGGTGGCAACGGCGAGTTTAATATGCGCCAGATACACCGAGACCTTCAGAACTAAATTAAACATAGCACTTAAAGAGAAACATCAAAGTGATCATTGTCTTGGGTGACAAATTCGAAGCGGGGTTCTGAAAATTCGATGAGGGGCCTCCATGCTTTTCCTGTGGCGGGTACTTAATATAATGCTTTCATTTGTCACGTAAAATTTTGCTGAATGTGCACAGTCGATATTTAGAGATGAAAAATAAATGATTTAGTGAATGAATGAATAAATAGATTTGTAGCTTAACCGCTATTAGCGCCCATCATTTTTTCTATTTTGCGAACTCGTAAACAAGAAATGTTTCGACATATTTCCTGAAAACTTTCATTTATTTAGTTCGCTGCTGTTCCAGATGAACTAGGCATCGGTAATTAAAGTAATTATTTATCGTATATTGCCAATCATGTCTCTGTAGTTGAACAGAGCTCTTCCTGGTATGTGAAACGCGTTATATAGTTTCAGGGGCTAAGAAGGTACCCCATGATATTATAGAATCAGAGAGATCCAAGATGGCCTGCCATAAGGCCAAATAAGTGATCAAAGATTGTCTACGAAAATGTAAAAATGTAAAATCAGAGAGATTCTAGTCTAGATAGCTTACGATCATGCAGAATCAGGAGATCGAAGATAACTTGAGATAATGGAGGATCAGAGAGATCCGAGATAGCCTAAGATATTGCATAATAAGAAAGTTCCAAGATAACTTGCGATAATGAATCAGAGACGTCCAAAATGATAATACAGAATCAGAGATGTCCAAGATGGCGTATGATAATGCAGAATCAGTGAGGTCTAAGATGGCTTGAGATAATAGAGATCAGAGAGACCCAAGGTGGTCTAAGGTATTAGAGAGCAAGAGAGATCCAAGATGATCTGCGATAATGCAGAATCAGAGAGATCCAAGACGGCATATGGCAATGCAAAACCAGGGATGTCCAGGATGTCCTATGATAATTCAGAATCAGAGAGTGTGTAGAATATCGTCGTGCGATCACATAAATGTTCTACACAGACCCTCAGTTCTTTGGAGACTAGAATGTCAGAACATAAATATAACATCAAAAATTATTCCGAATCAACTTCACTCTCACGCCTTTCGAATAAACGGACCCACTAACAGGTTTGGGAAGAAGCCTTCATTCTAGCAAGCACAAGCACAAAGAGCTCCACATTAATTACTGTGAGCTTATTCATTCATAGTTATGGAAATGTCTGTTGCAATGACGACTATCCGTATTTGATCCCACAACCATGGATATCTATGTTTACAAAGCCGGAGCGGGAGGAGGTGCTATATGCTTCAGAATATTGAACAGACATCACAACCGATTGGAGAGACTGCCCTGTGCTGCTCACTACACGCCACGAACTTACGTCTGTTTTTAAATATAAACCTTTGACCAGAGGTTTATATCTAACTTTTGTTGCTAACCTTAGTTGTTCTTACACCTGATGATGAACCGGTTGCCAGTTTGAAAGATCTTGTGTGCTTTTTAAAGTCTTTTAAATGTATTAAACCTCTTAACTAGAATTGATTTTATTAACATTCGAGTTTTTTATATCGTGCAGAGACGGCAAAGTTTTTAACCTTCATCTAGAATCAGAGAGTTCTAAGATGGCCTGAGATAATGGAGAATCAGAGAGACTCTCGATGGCCTAAGGTATTGCAGAACAAGAGAGATCCAAAATGACTTGCAATAATGCAGAATTGGAGAGATCCAAGAGGGCATAAAGAGACCCAAGATTCGGGGAAGTCAAAGACGGCCTATGATATAGCAGGATGAAACATCTCCAAGATGGCCTGCACTAATGCAGAATCAGAGCGATCGAAGATGGCCTGCGATGCTGCAAAATAGGAGACATCCCAGATTAAAAAAATTTAAGTGGGGGCGGGGCGTGGGTTGTTTATGACCACCGTGAGCAACTCAATGAGCTATAAGCAGTTTCCCATCCCTAATTTAGGGCCTCTGCTTCTAGGGAAGGTGCTGAGTCAGTGCCGTAAGACAAACACAACAAATACGTTTTACCGGAATTCGAAATCTGGCCCATTTCGGACAGATGGTCATAAGCCGTCCCTTAGACCAATGGCCATTCAGGATTGCTTGCGGTTATCCAGAATCGGATATGTTCTAGATGGCCTATGATAACGCAGAGACAGAGGTACCCAAGATGGCGTACGATACTGCACAACAAAATAGATTAAAAGTGGCCTTCGAACTGCAGAATCAGATAGATCCAAGATGACCTACGATATTGCAGAATAAGACAAATCCAAGACGGCCTGCGCTAATGCAGAATCAGTGAAGACCAAGATAGCTGCGGTAATGCAGAATCAGAGAGATCCAAGATGGCATATGATGATGCAGAATCAGAGGTGAACAACTTGGCCTGCGATACTGCAGAATAATACAGATTCAAGATGGCCTGCACGAATGCAGAATCAGAGGTTCCAAGGTGGCTTGCGGTAATGCAAATCAGAGATGCACAACATGGCGTGTTACAATGAAAAATCAGCGATATCCAAGTTAGCCTAAGATAATGTACAATTGAAGATATCCAGAATGATATACAATTTTGCAGAACTAAATATATCCAACACACGCCGTGGTAATGCAGAATCAGGGAGACCCAAGATGATCTATGATAATGTAGAATAGGTATGTATTCTGACCACAAACTCTTGAAAACCAGGATGCTCAATTCCTTCATTTGTTAAAAGTTCAACATTATCGATTTTTCATATTTGAAACTTTCCTTGCCATTACGTACTAACGTCAGAGATCAGTTTGCTGAACAGAAATAATCAACAGCTAGTGGCTATACTGTTTGTTTTACACTGCTGGGAGTGATGCAGTACAGGCAAACACTAACATACATGAGTTCTTGAAAATCATTCTTATTACACGTTCTGCATGTGTAGTTAAATGAGGAAGTAGATATCTTTGTCGGGCAGAATAGAAGCATCACAGTGTCCAATAATTGACGAAACTTGTTTCTTTGATTGTTAATAAAACTGGGTCGAAAAATCTCATAGAATTTACCCAACCAATCTAGAGTAAAATCCAAAAACGTAACAAAGCTAAAGCCGACAGTTACTCAAAATGGAAAATATTAGCTGAACAGGATTTCCCAATTTCGAAAAGGAAAGGCATTATTTTCAGCACTGCGACCTCTAATCTCGTATCACGTTTGTTGGCGACATGAGAAGCACTCGCGCAAAAGAACTAGTTCCATACATCGGCGGATAAAAGCTCGAAAGATAGTTTTCAAAATCTGAAATGTGCGTATGTGTTAAACAGTTACCGAATGTGAAGCCCGTATTTTAGCGTTTTAATCTGGATTTGAGTATTATTTTTTTTATTGGAAACATAATACTAAAGGAACTTGCGCATGAGTGGGTTTCAAACAGAAGTGAAAAACCGAGGGGTCAGAAGAGTAGCTTTCTGTCTAGTTGCCCTCAATCGGACACAGGTTCAAGTCCCGGGTAAAACATCGGTGGTGCGCTTGGTCTTAGCTGCTAGCTCACTCCTTTTTTGGAACCAGCAGCCCCAAATTAGGAATAGGCCACCGACCGTCACTTCTGTTGCTCATGGTGGTCTCTAAACCCCGAAACTAGAAGAAAATGTGACAAAAATGATTGGAAAATGAACGAGGTGGACATGGAAGATATTCGGAATTTAATCGTAAGTATGCAATAAAGTATTTACTTACTTTAGGACTGATCACAGAACACCATGCACATACCAAGTTTGACACTGAACTGAGCGCCTGATGTACATAAGGGCCACACACTTCTCCCATAGAATTTGCATGGAAACTTTGTCACCCCGCCACGTCTGAACCAATGATCCAATCTCAGGTTTCTCTTCGACTGACACATCTACATGGTAAGACCTTTAGTTTGATACCTCAACCATATCTTTAATTTCAGCCGTTCCCTCAAAATAGGACTCACAGTAAAAATTTTTATAGAATGAATATATAGATGTACAAACATAATACTTTCTAAAGACCTGCTGTTTATGATGCCCTAGGGGACAATGCCCACAGCCTTTGATCTGTGGGGAATGGGCCCTCATTGTCTCCACAGGTCAAAGGCTTGTTTCAAACCGTACGGTGTGCATCTCTGGTCAGCATCTCAGACGAACGGAAGGATAATCAGAAGAAATAAATATTTTGTGGAATTATTCAAGAAAGAGACGGAAACGGAGGTCTATACAAGACCTAACATAGACGCTGAACATGTAATTAGTTTTCTAATAAACTAATTACATGTTCAATTTACCGCCCCGGTGGCGCAGTGGTCTAAGGCGCTGGCCTCTGATCATTCGTCCGTAAGGGGTCCGGGTTCGAATCCCGGTCAGGCATGGATGTTGTGTTTGTCTTACGGCACTGGCTCTCTCCCTTCACTGGAACCAGTGACCCTAAATTAGGGACGGGCGACTGCTTATAGCCCATTGAGTTGCTCACGGTGGTCGTTAAACCTCCAAACTAAAAAAAAAAAAAAAATGTTCAATTTACAATTAAATTACTATTCTATTCCACTTCGAAAATTTCCCTCAAAAGTAATGCATTTTTGAAGACGCAGTTCAGCAGTCATTAATCACCTGCTATTTGAGGATTCAAATGAAGACACATTAAGTTTTTTTTCCAAGTGGAAATATGGCTGAACACCACGTTTGTTAGGCGGATTTCAACCTAAATTGTTTTTTACGCTTTCCAACCGTAGGTTGAAGAAACGTATATGCTCCAGCTTTGTCCGTCTGTCCGCACGATAACTCGCATAAAAATGGTTCGATTTCGATGAAATTTTAGTATGTCGTAGGACACCACCTCGGGACGAACCCTATTGAAAATGGGCGAAATGGGGTCAAAGGTCAGGGCATAGGAGTGGGATCGATTCCATTGCCCTTATGCGTCATAACTTGCTTAAAAATGGTTCGATTTCGATGAAATTTTAGTATGTGGTAAGGGATCACTGGGAAAGAACCCTATTGAAATGGGCGAAATGGGATCAAAGGTTAGGACATAGGAGCAGGATCCATTCCATCGCCCTTATGCGCTATAACTTACGTAAAAATACTTCGATTGCGACAAAACTTTATGATGTTTTTCCGGAAGTGTACTTTACCGGTTCTGTTTAATATCATCGAAATGAGGTCAAAGTTCAGGTCATAAGAGCGAGACTTATTCTACAGCCATTCTCCTCATAACTTGAGTAATGCTTGTCGTATGTTGGAAAGCGTATCGTAATCAATGCATTGCATGATTTTACTAACTTGTTTTACCCTACTGCTTGTGAAACTTGCAACACAAAGAAAGAATCGCGCTATTCAAATGAAATCTGTATCAGAGATTCCTCATGTTACAGGAGATAACTGATGCCACCCGTAGAGCTATACAACATTTTTTCGCTCCAAAACTCAGTATCGCGTGAAACCACCTCTAGCAAGAACAACAGCCTCTGCATGGCGTGACATTGAATGAAATAGGTTTTGATATCGTCCTGGAGAAAAGCCTGCAGCCAGGCTGCTTCTGTGCGAGATCAGAGTTCATTTGTGGTGACTGGCGAAAGCGTTTGACAGACAAGTCGCTTCGCTACCATGTCCCAGACATGTTCGATCGAGGACATATCCGGCGAGCGTGCAGGCCATGGAAGAAGCGGTATCTGTTGTGCATGGAAATGGTCTTGGACATTCCAGGCCACATGTTACCCCGCATTACCCTTCTGCAATATATCGCAAGGAAAACTCTGAAGGAAGGGCATCACCTCTGCCTTTAAAACATCACTGAAGTATCGCAGGCTGTTGAGGGTCCTCTCAATTCCTATCAGGCGAGATCACCAATTGAACCCAATGGTGCCCTAAACCATAGCAATTGTCGTTGGGCCGTTATGACACTGGAAAATGCTCGCTGCAAGGTGCTGTTCACCACGATGTCTTCGAACACGTATACGACTATAATGACGCATCAAGTTGAATCGTGACTCGTCAGAAAACACGACCTGTTGCCTGTCAGAGTGTCAGTGTGGGTGTGTTAGAGAACCCCATTGCAGCCTGAAGCGTCTGTGGATGTGAGTCAAAGGAATGTACAGCAATGAGCTGCTAGCTACCAGTATTCTGTTAAGCAGACGACCTCGAACTGTGTTCGAGGGGAAAACCTGACCTTTGACAGTGCTTCGGTAACACAGTGGATGTTGCTGTGCGATCGGGCACTGCTATGCCGTAGAGGTGCATATAATCCCGTAGAGTCGGGCGATTTTGTGGTACATTCCAGGAATTCTACGCGTCAGAGCCTCATCTGTCCACTGATGACAGGTTAGCATCACTCTACTGGCATTTCGACCCGTAAGACTGGCAATTTCGCGGAAGAAAAACCCAGCTTTTCTCATACCAATAATCTTTCCACGCCCAAAGTTTGTCAGGTGTTCATAATGCGACCTTCTTTGGGGACGGGGCATACAGTGAGACACAGGAAAACAGTTTTGACTCAATGTCGGCTCGTCACTAACTTCAACATCAGATCATATGTAGGGTAGAGGATTTTAGGAAGGGAGTGTCTGACCCCAGGTCTTAAACAACCCTTAGAAATAGGAAGCTAGAAAATTTGGGCTAGAGTGCCCGGTAGGAAAGTGACACGGAAGCCAGGTAGAAAGGGTGAGGAAGACGCTCTTATTTATTTCCGGCGGGCCAGTACCCTAGGTCCGACGGCTCAACGTGCCCTTCCGACGCACGCAGGATATTTAGTGGTTTAATCGTTCGTACCAGCCTGGGATCGAACCGGAGGTTTCTCCGCTGCAGTCATGAACATTGACCACTAGGCCATCACCGGCACTGACTACAACATCTCGTTTGAGCCAGCTCTTTATACCCAAGCCCAGACAGTTCACAGGGCGCTTCTCCGAAACCGCATGCGCATTTTCACTCACATTTTAACCATTTACATGTGTCAATCTGTTGTACATATCTTGCAAGTTTCAGGCTAATACCAGTAGTCCTTCATGGTGTTGCAATTTCCATGAACAGAGTCTATAATACACGTTGTTGGCCGTTTATGAGATAATGTTTGGAAACCGATTATATCTTTTGTATTTAAATGCTTTTTATCAGCGTTTAACTAAATAATCGATAAGAATAGAATCCTTTTTACGCTTTCGAACCGTTGGTTGAAGAAGGGTATATGTTCCAGCTTTGTCCGTCTGCCTGTCTGTCCGTCCGCACGATAACTCGCGTAAAAATGGTTCGATTTAGATGAAATTTTAGTATGTGGTAGGGGATCAACTGGGGACGAATCCTATTGAAAATGGGCGAAATGGGGTTAAAGGTCAGGACATAGGAGCGGGATCAATTCCATTGCCCGTATGCGTCATAACTTACGTAAAAATACTTCGATTGAGACAAAACGTTTTCATGTTGTTCCGGTGATATACTGAACCGGTCCTGTTGAATATCATCGAAATGGGGATAACCCTTTAACGACCATGACCCAAAAAAATCTTGTATCACTCTAAATACCACAACGTCCGAAACTGTCTGTTGGTTAACTTGTTTGTTTAATAACAACACTATTGGCCGAGGGTGACACCTGCTGGTCCCTTATAGGTCGAAACAATTTGAAGAAAAAGCAAGGGCAGGAAATCTGACTCACTCTAGACAGTCGTTTCGGATGGCTATGGCCGTTTGTAGTACGGGCGGTTTGGGCGTTATGGTCGTTAAAGGGTTAAAGGTCTGGTCACAGGAGCGAGATTTATTCCACAGCCATTATCCTCATAACTTGACTAAAAATGCTTCGATTGCGACAAAATTTTAGTATGTTGTTCCGGAGGTATACTGAACCAACTCTGTTTAATATATTTGAAATGGGGTCAAAGGTTAGGACACAGGAGCGAGATTTATTCCACAGCCATTATTGTCATAACTTGAGTAAAAACTTGAGTAATGATTTCTGTATGTTGGAAAGCGTATCATAATCAATGCATTGCATTATTACAGAGGATTTTCATGTTATCTTCGCATGTAGAATAACTTGAAATCTGTATGAATAATTCCAGTTTTGGTTGTTTTAGCGGTGAAAAAATCCACTTACTAATTACAATGCATTGTGTACATCTAAGCTAATACCTCCGGCGCTGGTATTCAAATAAGGGAATACAAAAATTGGCATGAAAACGGCAAATTAGAAAAAGGCATCTGACGTCAAACACGAACTTCTGGAGACGGGGGTTAAAACAAAAACACGAAAGCAAACATTTTGACACGTTTTGCACGGATTCACAAATCCTTGAACTATATTAGAGTGAACACAACTGCCGGAAGCTAGAGGCGATGCTTTAAAATAACAACGGTTATGTTTTTCTTCTAGCCGCTTCGGCGTCCCATTAACTAATTCAGTAGTGAGGCAGGGATTACTAGGCATTTCTAATAAAACAATTCATTTGCTGCTCGCCCCTACAGACCTCCCGGTAAATATAAATTAGCCGCTGCTTTAAAATTCCTCACCAATTAGTGCTATCTGACGAAAATGATGTGTTCTGCTTATTTTACTTTGCCTCGACCTTCTTTTCACTGTGACTCTTAGAGCAGATCAATTAATAGAATAAAACGATATCTTATGTGCAGGATTCTTAACTGCCTTTTCTTACTTCCCAGAGAACTTAACAAAATGCCTCCTCCAAGTGAATTTGAATGGAAAAATAATGGTTTCATATATTTTCCTCTTCCCTTAGAAAGACTTTTACGTCTTGTTTCGGGCATGCAAATGTCTTCTGACTCAAAGCTCCTTGAGAATTTGATCCCCCAGATCCACGCAATTGGGTTAATTAAATGGTTTCTTCCCGTTCGCTTAATTATTGTGTAGCGCTGGAAGGCAGGCTTCTTCTTATTATTATTTCAAATACATCAGGCGCGAGCGCAAGCAGAACAAATCCTAATAGCATTTCTGTGTTCACTATATCAAATTAGCTGCCAGTATTTCCTACGGAATTTTGCACGGCTATATCAAATTACTCACCGATTGTTTTATTTTCGGAGTTATTAGTACCGACATAGGCTTGTGTAAAAGCGTTATACTGCGAGATTCATGCTTTCCGGTAAACTTATTTTCATAAGTAACAAAAGTAGTTTGTTTCCATGAATAAAGAATAAGTCTCTCTTGATGTAGCGATTTCTAAATGGAATCCGTTATACCACAAAAGCGTTCACCATTCGGATTCAGGCTATGAATCTACATGATTACAAAAGATAAGTTATCTAAGGCTCCAAAATTATGCTATGCCCGGAGCGAGTAAAAGCAAAGAGAAAGTATGTTTTCCTTTCATTCGAATGGGTTCATCTGAACAAGGAAACATATTTCCGAAACTTCCTTGCAAATATTACATGGTAATCATCATCATCATCATTGTCAACCATTATCAATCCACTGCTGGACGAAGGTCTCCCCAAGTTTCCTCCACAACGGTCTGTCTTGTGCCAGTCTCCTCCATGTCACCCCTGCATACTTTCGAATTTCATCCACCCATCTCCTATGTGGTTTTCTTCTGGGTCTTTTCCTGTCCCTTGGAATCCAATCTAAAATTTCGGCTGTCCATCGATGATCTGTCCTTCTGGCAGTATGTCCAGCCCATTGCCATTTCAGGGATTTAACTCTGATCATGATGTCTTCCACTCTTGTCATTTTTCGGATCCACGAGTTCCTCTTCTTATCTCTCCTGGTTACACCAAGCATGCACCTCTCCATGCTCCTTTGAGTTGTCTGCAGCCTTTGTATGTCTCTTTTAGTTAAGGTCCACGTCTCTGCACCATACGTAAGCACTGGAAGGATGCATTGATCAAACACTTTTCTTTTAAGACATAATGGCATATTGCTCTTGAAAATTATGCTGTTTCTTCCAAAAGCTCTCCAGGCAAGTTTTGTACGCCGATTAATTTCTTCATCAATGTGACCCTCACTTGATATCTGCTGTCCAAGATAAACGTACGTGTCTGTTATCTCCAGCTTTTCTCCATCAATCGATAAATCTTCATTTCTTGTAAAAGCATTGAACATCACTTTTGTCTTCTGAAAGTTCATTTTTAATCCCACTTCTTTACTCTTGTCAGCAAGTTCCTGGATCATACTCTGCAGCTCTGATGGGGTAGTTGCAAAAATGACTACGTCATCAGCAAAACGAAGGTGGGTTAGATAATCTCCATTAATCTTTATCCCCTTGTTTTCCCAGCTCAGCGACTGAAAAACACCCTCCAATGTGGCATTAAAGAGCTTCGGAGATATGGTGTCACCTTGTCTCACTCCCTTTCCAATTTTTACGTGTGTTGTATTTTCAAACAGCCTAATCTTTGCACTTGCATTTTCATAGATGTTATTAATAATATTAATGTATGCATCTTCAATACCGCAGGTTTTCAGGGCCATTGTAACTGCTGATGGTTTCACCAAATCAAAGGCTTTTTCATAATCGATAAAAGCCATGCACAATGGAAGTTCATATTCCCTCGCTCTTTCAATTAGTTCTCTCAGCACGTGGATATGATCTATTGTGCTGTAGCCACTCCTGAATCCAGCTTGTTCTCTCGGTTGAGCCATGTCTAGTGCTACCTTCAAGCGGTGTGAAAGAACTTTAGTGAAGATTTTATAAACTACTGATAGGAGGCTGATAGGTCTGTAGTTTCCGAGATCCTCAATGTCACCTTTCTTATGTAGCAGGATCATTGTAGCGGTGTTCCAATCCTCAGGAATCTTTCCTTCATTAAGGCATCGAGTGAAAATTTGGGCGAGTACTGTTTCGATTTCTCCACTTGCTTCTTGTATGATGTCTACAGTAATTCCATCTTCTCCTGGAGCTTTTCCTCGCTTCATGTTCTTGATTGCATGTGCAACTTCTGCTGGAAGGACTGGAGGAACTCTGGTACTGGTATCTTTCATGATGTCTGGAGTGCATATATCATCCCTTTCATATAATTTGGAGTAGAAATCTTTCACTCTTGTCAAAATTTCGCCTCTATTTCTTGTTACAGAACCATCTTCTTTTCTCAGTGCCATAATCTGTTTTCTTCCCTTACTGAGATGTCCCTTTGCTATCTTTAGGCTTTGGTTGTTTTCAATTGCTTTCCTCACTAGTTCACAGTTGAATTTCCTTACGTCTTCAGTGATACTTTTTCTTACTGTCTTGCATAGCTCTATATATTCCACTTTGGAAGTCACATCTTCTTTAGTTGTCCTCATCTCTCTTCTTTTTTGCATCAACATTTTGGTTTTTCCTGATAATTTGTTCACATGCAACTTGTTCTTAGACCCAGCTAATTTTGTTGCTGTTTCCATAAGAGCTTTGGTTACTTTTCTGTTAACTTCAGAGATGTCCACTTCTTCCGATGTTAGGCCTTCTAAAGCAGAGAACCTGTTCTTCAGTTCTAACTTGAAGGTATTATGGTGTTTTTTAAGGTTGGTTATGTCAATAGATTTTGTTTGTCTTATGAGCTTGCCACGTTCAAGTTTAGTGTTGAGGTGCATCTTACATCTCACCAATCTATGGTCACTACCTGTGTTGAACTTGTTTAGCACACTGCAGTCTTCTATGACGAATTTTTTGTTACACATAATAAAATCAATTTCACTTGTGGTCCCATTTGGATGTCTCCATGTCCATTTCCTGTGTGGCTTTTTCTTGAAGAAGGAGTTCAAGATGAAAAACCCTTCTGCCTCTGCAAACTCAACGAGAGTATTTCCACGCTGGTTTCTGTTGCCATGACCGAATTTACCTACTGAAGTTTCATTCTGTTGCCGTTGCCCTATTTTTGCATTGAAATCTCCCATAATTATTTTCAAGTGCTGCTTACCTTTATTATTTAGATGACAAATTTCCTCATGTAATATGGCGCTTTATTTAGTGTCGGCTGTTTTGGGAACTGCGCTGTCAATGCAAGTCGAAATACACTATATTGACAAAAGTTACCGGACACCAAGAAGAGAAATACAACATAGCATTTATTGACATACATCTGTACGATGTCGTTCCATCTTTGGCCTTAATGCATACACTGATCCTTCGACACATGTTTTCGACAATGTTTTGGAACACAGCGATATGTATGCGCTTCCATTCAGTAAATAATGCTGCCGCTAACTGCTGTGTAGTAGTAGGCCTTAGTTCCAAACTTCTTATGCGGCGCTCTAATTTATCCCATAGGTGCTCTATGGGATTAAGAAAAGGACTCTGTGCTGGCCAGTCCATACACGATACGAAATAATCGTCAGATCACTTCGTAGCAGTCCTTGCTTTAATGGCTCGGTGCATTATCCTGCTGGTATCAACAAAGCTCGGCTCTATAGTATTGCCCCAGAGTTGGTAGGGCATAATTGTTCAGAATATCGAGGTAGACGTGCTGGTTAACAGGTTTGTCCACGATAACCAATGGGCCGGGACCATACCACGAAAAACATCCCCACACGAGTACACTGCCAGCTCCAAACTTGACCGTAGGAAAAGTACACGGTGGTAAATAGCGTTCCCCCGGCTGCCGCCATACCCACACACGGCCACCAGACTAATGGATCGTGTATCTGGATTCATCAGTACATAGGACGCGTTTCCATTGATCTACGATCCATGATAAATGTTTTTTACATCATACTAAACTACGAGTAGCATTCCAAAAGGAGATGAAAGGCTTATGAGCAGCCGCACGACCACGGTAACCCATGGAATGAAGTTCTCTGCGAATGGTACGTGTACATATCGAGGTTCCAGCATTTTTACTCACCTGTACACTAAGGTCTTGTGTAGTATTCCATCGATTAGCTATAACGACTCTCCTGAGGCTTCGGCGTCCTCTATCACTGATTTTCTTAGGTCTGCCGGAACGTTTTGCTGCTTCAGGCACTCCATGTGTCTTCCATTTTTTCAGTACATCCAAAACAGTTGACTTGGGTATGTTTAATCGCCTCTCGGTTTCTCTTATGGACAACCCACTTATTTAACACCCAGCAATCTTTCCTTTCTGAAAGTCAGTTATCTCCCGCCGCGACATTTTCACTCAACCTCATAGTGCGTTATGATCACGGTCAGCTGCAGGCTTGTTTTCATATAGTTTGCAGCTTTACCACGAATCTTAACAACGCAGCGGATCCGTTCATTTGCTTTTGAAGGGATGTCCGGTGACTTTTGTCAATATGGTGTACATAAAGGCATTTAATACGGGATGTCCACAAATGAAGTATACAACTTCAGTATGCTATCGAAAAAAAACCTAAATAAATAACAACTTTCTTTTAATGTCAAAACACATGGTAACTGTGAAAGGTTTTTTAAAAATATCAGTAGGCTTCCACGTGTGCTCCGTTGGTTGCTCGCAGGATGTCTAAACGATAGTCCAGTTTCACCCACTTATGCTGCACAATGTCAGGTGTAACAAGGAGGAAGGCTGCAGGAATGCGTTCTTTGAGCTCAATTATAGGTGTAACATTTTTCTTGTACACAATGTCCTTAATAAAGCCCCCAAGGAAAAAATCGCATGGAGTAATATCAGGAGAAAAGAGTGTCCATGCCGTCGGACCCCAACATCCAATCCAACGCCCTGGAAAATGGTGGTCTAAAGATCTGCGTACATCCAAAGACCAATGTGGTCTAAAGATATGCGTACATCCAAAGACCAGTGCGGTCTAAAGATCTGCGTAATCCAAAGACCAATGTGGTCTAAAGATCTGCGTACATCCAAAGACCACTGTGGTCTAAAGATCTACGTACATCCAAAGGTCAGTGTGGTCTAAAGACCTGCGTACATTCTAAGACCAGTGCGATCTAAAGATCTGCGTATATCCAAAGACCAGTGGGCTCTAAAGATCTGCATAATCCAAAGACCAATGTGGTCTAAAGATCTGCGTACATCCAAACACAAGTGCGGTCTAGAGATCTGCGTACATCCAAAGACCAGTGCGATCTAAAGATTTGCGTACATCCAATGTCCAGGTACATTATGCCAGTAACGGTTGGTCCAGCGAAGAAAAAGGGCTCCCAGTGCTTTTGCCTTTCAAGACACTTCCTGTTGCTTTGAATTTATTTACCCATTGTTCGATGCTCCTTCGTGTCGGCGGCTGTCTCTTGTACTCCGCTCTGAACTTAAACCGTTGTTAGAGATTTTGACACTCCAAACCAAAACACACACGCTGCTTTCTCCACAGGAGAAGCCATGTCTGTTGTATTACGTGTTTGACTAGATTTTTCATTACATGAGACACCTAGCGCCATCTATCATCTGACTTAACAGACTTTAACATTTGCCATGTCTCTTGACCTTTAAATTAAGTTTTTTTCTATCGTATTTTTTTTAACAGCATACCGAAGTTATATACTGCATCTATAGACACCTTGTATTATTCCAAAGTATTTAAAACAGTACACGAAGGAATTCCAGAATTAAACAAGAAAGATGACACCGAATTTTCGGGTGCAATAAGCACGTCTTTTCAATCCGTTCTGACGCAAATTAAATTTATCAAACCTATTCAAAGTCAATGGAACCGGTATGGAAAACAATAGTATCTGACAGAAGAAAGAAGTATTTCAATCAGGTTTTTAATCCCTCAGATATTGCTGTAAACGGAATCGTGAGCTTACGCCTTCTGTTGCAGATTTGTGCCTTAAGAAAAACATGTATTTATATGAGAAACATTTCGCATCGGAAACGCTCTCCAATACCGAAAGAATTTTTCAAATCGGACTCTGAGAAACAGAGATATTGACAAAAATAAGATGTGACTTTACGTCCCCTGGGGGAAAACCATGCATTATTTTAGAAAGAAAGTATTCTCAAAAATTTTTTCCATATGAGCAGTATCGGTCCAAGAAAAAAAATTTAGTCGAGTTTTCAGGAGCCCAGATTTTGCTGCAAATACATCAGAAGCAGAAATTAACACTCATGCCCCCTGGTAGCTAAACCATTCTTTACCAAAGATTAGAAATTATGTGAAAAATATTTTCGATCAGGTCTTGTATGCGATACAAGAAGAATTTTTCAAATCGGAGTTTTAGAAGCAGAAAAAACGCAGAAAACGCAATTTACCTTTGTGCTCCCTAGCGGAAAGTCTATGATTTACTTGAAAATTTGAATTTACCGGAAAAACATTTCGCATCGGAAACACTATCCAACAAAGAAGGAATTTTTCAAATCAGACTACTAGAAGTAGAGATATTGACAAAAGTAAGATATACGTCTACGCCATCTGGCGTAGAAACCATGCAATATTTTAAGAAGAAAATGTTTCTAAAGGATTTGTCGGCATGAGTAGTATCGGTCTACAAACGACGTTTTTTTCAATCGAGAATTTAGAAGCACATCTTTTGCTGCAAATACAACGGAAGCGGGAATTAAGATTTACGCCCTCTGGTGGTCAAACCATTTTTTACAAAAATTAGAAATTATGCGCAAACGATTTCCCATCAGGAGCTGTATCCGGTGCAGAAAGAGTTTTTCAAATCGGAGATTTAGAAGCAGAGATATAGGGGGAAACGCAATTTACCTCTACGCCTTCTAGAGAAAGTCTATAAATTACTTGAAAATTTTGAAATTATATGAAAAACATGTCACACTAAAAACACTATCCAACAAAGAAGGAATTTTTCAAATCGGACTACTAGAAGTAGAGATATTGACAAAAATAAGATATTTATCTACGCCCTCTGGCGGAGAAACTGTGGAATATTTTAAGAAGAAAATATTCCGAAAAAGTTTATCGATGGGAGTGGTATCTGTTCACGAAAGAATTTTTTCAATCGATACTTTAGAAGCTCAGATTTTAGGGCAAATAAATCAGAAGCAAAAATTAACACTTACGCCGCCTGGTGGCCAAAGTATTATTTACCAAAAATTTGAAATTATATGCAAACGATTTTCCATCAGGAGGTGTATCCGCTGAAGAAACAATTTTTCAAATCGGAGTTTTAGAAGAAGAGTTATCGTTGAAAATGTAATTTACTTTTACGTCCCCTATGGGAAAATCTATGCGTAATTTGAAAAAGTAACTATATCCACAATACTGTTCGACATAAATGCAATCGAAAGATAAAATAATTTTTTTAATCCGATGTTTAGAAGCAAATATGTGGAATAAAACGTATTTTTGAATTCGATATCATCTGCATTTACGCCCTCTAGCGGCGAAATTGTACATCGTAAAAAAATAGGGATCATCATTCGTATATTTCAAGCTTCCCAATGCAAAAAGAATTTTTCAAATCTGACTAATAGTTGCAGAGATATCGTGGGTACAGGCGGACGGACGGACGGACAAACCGGTAACAAGCACGATCTTTTTTTACAAAAGACGTGCTAAAAATAATGCTGATAGATTTTTACTCGAAACGGATCTTTTCTAAAATCAGCATCGAATGGTGCAAATATACATTTTTCGACACAGAAAATAATACCACACTATGAAGAAATTCACGAAATGAGACCTGGTAAGTTCCTTACCAGGTGGGAAATAAGTGATTTAATTTCCCAGCACTGAAAAAAAAAAAAAAAAAGATGGTGTGAATTCACGGAAAATTTCTGAAAATAACATGCAGCAAAGTTGCTGGTAAGTGTCTATCCTTTAACAAAATTTTCGCGTTTTTAAAAGTTCCCGTTTATTTTAACTTCCGTATTTTCCCAGATTTTCCATAGTCCTTTTTTCAGAAAAGTCCATTTCAAGTGTTTCTGTACTTATACAGAAAATTCGCAAAATCGAAGACGCTGAACTTCTCAGTCTTACGCCAGGGACTTCCGTGCCGGTAGTGGTCTGAGGTCATTCGGGTTTGAAACCGAATGTATTAACCACTGAGCCAGAATGTCTTCGGAATCGCCCTCACGTTCAAGGTAAAACTAATTACGCCATGATGAATTTTTCTTCCATTAATGCGAGTGATTTAGTCATTTTATTTTCTGTTGGAGCTTATTATCTATTGAATACGTTTGTAATAATTTTATTGTTCTGTAGGAGGGCTTATTACAATTAAGTATTTGTTTTCATCGTGACTTTTCGAAGCAACAGAAATTTTAGAAATTGAGATATCGTTTTTAACTAAAAATAGCTTTCAATTATCTTTAAGAAAAGGTGAAATGTACTGTTTTATAGTGTAATTTCACAGAACTTCTAAATATAAAATTTGCTCTCGATAGCTATAATAGCTTTTGTTTTAAGAATTCCACAGACTGATACATAGACATGGTAACAAATCACCTGTACATTTAATTACCCGGTTTCCCGCGGTAAAACAATATACAAATATAATAGCTGGTGCAAAAATCGGAGGAGAGGAGAAGAAACATCCTGTGCCACAATAACTGAAATTCATTCGATCTGCTATCCACAATATCCATTCTCTCTACAGAACTTCAAAATCAGATTCTTCGACAGAATACAGAAATTCAACAAACCTCAAGTATTTTCGCGAATCTCTTTTTTTACCGGAAATAGTTCGTCATACCGAACGGAAAAAGGAAAAACTCAGATTTTCCGTCAATATATGAAAGAAACTGCTGAAAAGTTTTTGAAAATTCAGAAATTTCCGTTAACACATTTTGAAAACGGCTATTTACAGTCAATATAAGAAAGGATTTGCGAATTTGAATTCAGAATTTTCCTGGAGTAGGAATAATCCGTGCAATTCAGGTTTCTTTCCGTCATTTCTCGGAAAAGGTTATATCAGAAATATCAGTCCTTCACATCAATTTTTTTCCATAACTACGGGGATTGTGCCGAAAGTAATGCAAAAGTCGGCACACCTTTTTTATTAACTGACAGAGGTCGTTCAAATTGCACATGTTGATAGAGTCATTTTTCTTCTCTAGCAACTCTTCTTCTTCATTGCAGGTAAACACGAGGATTATACCGAAAGTAATGCAAAAGTGGGCATAACGTTTTTATTAACTGACAGAGGTCGTTCAAATTGCACATGTTGATAGAGTAACTCTTCCCCTATAGTAAACCTTCTTTTTCATTGCAGATTTGAAGAAGAGAAGGGTAGAAGTTTGCTCTGATCTGCTGGAAGAGTTTGAAGCCAATGAAAACACATTTTGATTCCGATCTGGTGATAAGGGATGAAACGTGGGCGTATCTTTACGATCTGAAAACGAAGAATCAATCCATGGAATGGCGTCACACCTCTTCACCAAGGCCTAAGAAGTTCAAGAGCCAGAAATTAGCACAGAAAGTCATGGTGACCGGTTTTTGGGATGACAGGGGTGTCATTCATCTTGATGTTTTGGAACGTGACCATACCGTGACCTGCGAGCGGTATATTGAGACACCCAAGAAGCTTAGAGAAGCCATAAGGAGGAAGAGCCCAACAACAATCTGAAAATGATCCACATTCACCGTGACAATGCGAGACCACACACATTTTTGCAACAAATCAGACGATTAGCAAATTAGGCTGGTCGGTGGTTCCACATACACCGTACAGTCCAGATCTGGCACCTCCGGACCAACGATTTAATGACACAGACGAGGTGAAAGTGGCTGTGAAAAAGTGGGTACAACAGTCCACACCTGAATTTTTTCAAAGAGGATTCGAGTGTTGGGTTCAACGATGGAGCAAATGCACCACTTGGGATGGAGACTATACCTTTGAATAGAAAAAAGTTAGTCTACCAACATGTACAATTTGAACGACCTTTGTCAATTAATAAAAAAGTTATGCCCACTTTTGGATCACTTTCGGTAAAACCCTCGTATTTTTCTTTGTTGTAGTTTGTTTTTAGAAATTTTGAAATAAGCCTCAAAGCCCAGAGCTGATCCCTCATGCACGTTCTGCATGTTATTTAAGGACTGATGAGAGCAATTAACAATTTTTGTGACAGCTTAGAATGTTAGGTAACTCAGGTGAAAACCTGTGCAAAAGACTGGCTGACGTAAAAAAAAATTGTTCCAGTAGGAATCTGTTCAGCAATCGCTCGTTAAGAAAAGTGAAAATAATATCAGTGACTGAGAGGACATCAGTACAAAAGATAAAATATTCGTTAAATTGGCCCATTGCGTGATTTTACCATATGAGGAAAGTCACACTGATTTGTTATCATGGCGGGAGTTGAATTCAAACTAATATTCTAAACTAGCCAGAGTCACTAAGCATGTTATTTCAAAACTCCTAACTCAAGTGCAAGCAGCGAAGAAATTTCGAGGATGTTCGAAAACAGAACTAATTTAAAGCCTGAGATTGTAGACAACATTTTGTTTCTTTATTATAATTTACCAAAAAGAATTTCGAGCTCATATTAATTTAGATATTTCTATACGATAATTCGCCGATCCATTTGTTTCTCATGTTATTCAAGACTAGCATTTTCTTCAAACTAGAGGAATTTACATTACATAAGAAAGTACACTGAAGTGCCAAAAATCATGTGATACGTACGTCCTCTAGCCCGGTGAAGTGCAGAAACTCGACACGGAATCGATTCCACAAGTGGCAGGAAGACTTCTGGTGAAATGTTGAACCATGCCGTCTGAACAGCCACCCACAGTTCCCTGGTATTTGTAGGCGCAGGATCTTGGGTGCGAATGAACCTTTCCACCACGTCCCATAAGTGCTCTATTGGGTTCATATCAGGCGAAAGTGTTGGCCACACCATTCATCGGACCCGTCCAGAATGCTCTCCTCGAACCAATTTCGGGCAACTTGAGCCCGATGATATGGTGCATTGTCCGCCTGGAAAATTCCATTGTTGTTGTGGTACATGGAGTCCATAAAGTGCTGCAAATGGTCATGCAGAGAGCAAAAAATTGATTACCTCCTAATGATATGTTAACGAGGACCAGAGGACCCAAACTGTGCTACGTAAAGACACCCCAAACATTTATGAACTACTGCCAGCTTGCACAGTGCCTTGTTGACAGATTGGGTCTATGGCCTCATGAGGTCTGCGCGACACCCGAACCCTATCATCAGCTCGTAATAACTGGTAGCGTGACTCACCGGACCAGGCCACATGTTGCCAGTGTTCCAGGGTCAAATTACCCCGTTCACGAGCCCAAGTGAAGCGCTGTGTCCGATGTCGTGGTGTTAACAAAGGCAATCTGGTGGGTCTTCTGCTCCCATAGCCCATGGACGCTAAATTACGCTTCACTGACCTGATGGATATGTCTCTGGTACCTCCTGCATTGAATGTGGATGTTATTTGAGCCAGTGTATCTTGTCTGTTAGTATGGAGAATCCTGGTCAGACGCCGCTGGTCACGGTCATTCAGCACCGTGGTCGGCCACTGCACTGTCCACGTTGGGTGGTAATGTTTTCCATGAGGTATTCTCAGTACACACGTGCCACCGTGTATCGAGGAATGTTGAATGTTTGTACAACTTTGGAAACTGAATGTCCCATCCATCTGGCTCCCACTACCATGCCTAGTTCGAACTCCGATAATTCACGTGGGCTTTCCATAATCCTATTGGTGGTTGTCCAGCCTAACTCACGAGATTCCATCTTGCAACTAATTAAAAATTTGCATACTGCTATCCCATGACTTTTAGCACTTCAGTGGTATTTAAGCTATATTTTCCTGTTGTGCAGGGGTCCTCGTTATACGTGCACAAAGGGATCCTAGAATGACTACCATTGATAATGAATCCACTTATAGAAAGGACCAAATTTCCATGTAACTAAGGTTTAATTTAGGCCATGGCACAGGAAATGACACCCGTAGCGATGGATGTATTGGATTTTAAAAATGAACGACATTTTTAGCGTAACCGCTAATCGGTGCTTACAATAATAATGTTCATTTTAATATCCAATCAATAGCCTTTCTTTTACGCGCAAGAGCTGCCCTGACAATCCTTTTAAGATCTGTAGACATAGGTGCAATCATAATGCTTATGTAAAATAACAAATAAAGCGCTGTAGATCAAAGCGAAAGCTCGATGTGTTTACAGCGTTCTTTCGTCTTCTCACGTGGTTCTCAGGAACTTCTATCAAGTCAAGAAATTCTCAGCTCCATTGCTAATCAGAAAACAATTCAGATCCATTGCAAAGTTGGGAAAGTAAAATTCAGCACGGTAAATATCCAAAGTCCTTATATCTGGAAAACATTTACAAAAACTCCTTACTGCATGGTTAAAAAGAAAAAGATCAGCTTCAACCAGAAACAGCGGAACTCTTCATTGGGATTCAAGACCGCGTTATTGCAACTCAGAACTGCAAGAAACGTGCAATGAAAGTTGCAGATGATGATACCTCAAATAGAAGACATCCTTCTTTACACGTTTATAAGTGAGTTACGGAAAAATTCTCATCGGCCGCCACCGCGAATCGAACCCAGGGACTTCCAGTTACGCGCCGGATATGCTTCCACTGCACCACAATGGCCTCGAAATTCTCCAGATTCACATACGACAAACTTCCAAACTACCTGGCAGATTGTTTCTTTGGAGCCCCGCACAATGCTGGGACGTCACGTATGTGAGTCTGGATGATTTCGAGGCCGCTGTGGTGCATGGAAGCATGTCCGGCGCGTAACGAGAAGACCCTGGGTTCGATTCCCGGTGGCGGCCGATGAGCATTTTTCCGTAACTCACTGTAACGTACCAGGAGAGGAGATGTGACGTACCTGCCAGCAGGACGCACACGACATAAAGGCAGATAGGAATCAGAACAAATGTCCGCGTAGCTTAATTGGTAGAGCAACTTATTCCGGAATGAGTGGACCCGGGTTCGAACCCCGGCGCGGATAAAAATGACGGAGAAATTCCCTTCGTTATATCACTTATAAACGTGGAAAGAGCGACTTCTATTTGATGTTCCGTCAAATGTATATTTATGATGATACCTGTTGAATGTGCGGAAAAGCCAATGAAACCATAGAACACATTTTAGCCGGCTGCTCTCTTCTTGCTTCAAAACAGTACCTTAACAGATAGAACCAGGTAGCCAAGATCCTACCTCAAGAGCTAGTCGTAAATATGGCCTTATTCAAGGTTATACTCCACCTTATTAAAAGTACCAACCGGCACCTATCGTCAAATTACGTCATGTATTGGGACAAACCTATCATCACGGACAAGACCATTGACTACAATCGATCTGACATTGTAATCGTAGACAAAAACTGAAGAAGACACAACTGATAAATGTAGCGGTTTCACAGAAAGCATCCAAAGAACAGTATCTGAGAAAATCTCGAAATATGAGAACCTGCGAATAGAAATCCAAAGTTTTTGGAAACAAAGCATTACACATATCGTAACAGTTGTCGTTTGGGCAACTGCAGTGGTACCAAATAAGTTTCTAAAAAATCTCGAGGAATTAGGACTGCCAAAGAGACTGCTTCACCCAATCCCCAAGGCAGTCATTCTACAAATCACTACAAAAATTCAAAAGGTAGTCATTCTACAAACCTCAAGGCAGCCATTCTACAAATCAAACCTCATGGCAGCCATTCTACAAATCAAACCTCATGACAGTCATTCTACAAATCACTAGAAAAATCCAAAAGGCAGTCATTCTACAAATCACTAGAAAAATCCAAAGGCAATCATTCTACAAATCACTAGAAAATTCCTGAATTTTCAGGCCTGAGAGGAATATCTCCGGCCTATGCTCACCGGCTCCGGCTGAGAAAGTCGATGACGAGAGAAACAATCATAATAAATGATTTATTTAAAAGAAAGATACTGTATCTACATTCCCGGATAATGCTTCTGTGACCACATAAGCACATTCGTTGAAATCGTAATAAGAAATAAGGGTACCAAAATAAAAATAAAAATGAAGGGCTTCCTAACAAACAAACAAAAAAAAAAAAAAAAAAAAAAAAGAGGGGCTTCCTAACAAAAAAAAAAAAAAAAAAAAAAAAAAGAATTGGGGTCCGGCCGATTTCAGTTTCGTTTAGTGGTTTCGGGATTGGTTGGTTCGGACAAAGGCTCAGAGTTTTCGCAGTTATCTGGTCGGGTCTGGTCAAAAATGTCGGGACCGGGCCGGCCTCTAATACTAACTCTCCGCAATCATCTTCCAGTGTCTTTCTATACACCACCACTCTAGAATTTACATTCCACGTATTTACTTTATTTTGCTCTGATTCACTGTTAACGTCGCCAATGTGTACAAACTGTTCAGGAAAGTAATGTGCTGTTCAGTAAGAAAATGTTTAACCAGCAAATAGCGAAATTCGTATAAGAAAATAAAAACTCAAAATGAAGATTATCTAAATATATACGTCACAACTCATTTGATGCGAGAATAAAAGTTATGTATAAATGTTTCAAATATGATGAATATACCCTAGAAAAAAAAATTTCTACCCTTTTCGTGTTTGATATCTCAGTGTTTTATATTCAGATTTACACATCATTTTGTAAACCCTTATGCAGTACGGCAAAACTAAACCAGTGTCTGAAGTTAGCACCGCAAATATGTATAACAACTGCCCAAGTAGTTCAAACATTTGTACAAAGAGATGGTGTTATACGCGCAATTAACTTTTTCACAGGCATCTCAAAAAGTTTAAAAAAGCTTAAAATATGCATTAAAATTGATAATTGTGCTATGCGCCACTGATATTGCCTTTAACGATAATTTTATTTCATAAAAAAAGTAAAATGGTGCTGCATTTTTTTCAGCCAGCAGTTTTTCTTTGTTTGACGATGAGATAATGGTTTCGTGGTAACTTGGAACTCTCTCAGCTGGGAATCATTTTATGCTTACTTGTTTTATTACCACCCAGGGATCTCCAACGAACAACGCCACTGTAAACTAAGGGATTAAAAGAATCACAAGTTCTTATTCTGTTATCTTTTAGAACCACTAGACACCCAACTCGGTTGCCAACATAAGGTTGCTTAAAATCTTGCCGCCTTAAATTGCTTCTTTTCAGAACTCTTTTTCCCCCAACTGGAGTCCGTGTCCGGAGGGACAGCTAAATGGGGTTACTTTTTTTCTAACCTCTCACCTTGAGCACCCAATTCGTTCCGAGAAAGGTAAATAAAATGCCTTCACGTCCGGAAATTGTCTCAAGTCAGGGCAGTAACAGAAGCGTAAAGCGCCAAGTTGTTGGAGTCAGTATCATCATTTTCCTTTCTTCCCCCTTTCATTCTTTTTCTTATTTTTTGAGCTCCTCTAATACGCCGAATAGATCAGTTTTAAAGTGAAAAAAAAAGATGGCATTTTATCGTTTAGTTTATCGTCAAAGCCTAATACTTTCAGGAGGGAATTGCGTTCCGGAAGAGTGCTTGCAAACTAAAAAGAGCCTGAGGGTAATCTCTCCTCATTGGGTATTTGATATTCATGGAGTCAATTGTCTGATGTCGGCGTTAGATGCCTTTAACGTACGTCTTAATGTGTAAAGCTCTCAGACGCCCTGTGTGTGATTTTTATTTTCCCTATAATATACTTAACATTTTTGAATCAAACATAAATTAGATAGTCTCGACAAAGTTCTGTTTATCTTTGAAGAACTCTTAGAATTTAGTTCCACCCATGGAGTCTTGAAACATTTTAAAACACCCGTAAATTCACATTAGTTCAGCTATCGTCAGATAATTTTTGTGTCCGTGGGCATTTTTATACTTTCTTCAATGCTTGAAATCCCAAGAAATAACATGGTTATGAAGTGGATAAAATATTCTGTATGTCTTTCTTAACGAGGAAGTATTCGTGTTTTTTTTAATTGTGAGGATGTTTCTTCACGTGTTCCTTAAAGTATAACTGGATGGACGAATAAAATATTATGACAGCGAAATTATTCAAGGAAAAAATTATTTAGAAAATTCGTGAATGATAAAAAAGGCTTTTTAAGACAGCCATAGGTGTAACATAAAGACAGCGGACAAGGGAAATATATATATAATTTAAACCCCTTGGGAAACATGCCAACGAATTTATTTTTCTCAAGTTTCAATGTACCCCATATTCTTCCGACAAACGATTGAGCCGCTAGACCTATTTAAGACTTATAAGAAAGTAAAACAATCACACCCGTAAGATAAATGCAAATTCAATGTCTTAGTCGGGATTCGAACCCAAGCTCAGCAGTACGAGATATTAGAAATGTGCGCTTCAGACTACTTGGTCATCTTGAGACTTACACCGATGACCTATTACATTATGACCGCCCCTAGCCTACGAGCGCGCCTGGAGACCAAACGGTGGCGCAGGTGAAGTTCTCAGAGCAGTATATATACAACCCGAGGACCGGATTTCGGTTACTAGACTGTTCGGAGTCAGAATGGGGAAAGCTGCCGATTTATCGGAGTTTGATAAAAGACAAACTGTGATGGCACGTCGCCTCGGATCTACGATCTCCGAAACGGCGCGGCTTGTGTGTTGTTCACGTGCCGCTGTAGTGAGTACGTATCAAAAGTGGTGCACAGATGCCCAAACGACGGACCTTCGTCCAGCCGTGTGTCGTCCGCAGCTCATTGATGACAGAAGGGCGCGAAGACTGTCACGCATTGTTCACAGCGACCACAAGGCCACAGTGCGACAAATCACCCGTAGCTACAACAGTGATCGGTCGTGTTTGTTCACTGCTCCTGCGTGTGAGATTGGCCATATTGTTTACTTCGGCGTTAGCGTTGAGTGCTCGAGTTTTAAAGTACTACGTGCTAGTTTTTTTTATGTTTACTCACAGAGTTAGTGAGTATATTAAATTTATTTGGTAATTTTTCATACTAATCACACTTTGTTTTTTTCGGGTGTTGGTTATTTTTAATCGCACCTACATTTTTTGTTACCTAAGTCTGGTATACTGCATGTCAGACACCAGTGATGTTTCAAAGCAAGTAGCTTCAAAGGCGACAACCTCTGTAAAGTCTAAACCTGAATGTAAGGTTCCTGAAGTTTTTGCATCAACATATGATACCATGGCTTCTACTTCGGGAATTTCAAGATCACTGAGTCATGAGCAGTGGCCGGAATTGCCGGACGCAGCGAAAGAAGGTAACACAGTGCTTTAGCCATCTAATGTGAAGCGTTTTTCTGAGACTGCAAGGAATATTCATCAAGTGAAAACTGCAACAGCCCAAAGTGTATATACGTCGAGTGCGACGGAGATAACAAGGATTAATGAAGTGCGACGGAGATAACAAGGATTAATGAAGTGCTACGTGTCAATATTGCAGATGAATCGCCCCAACGTAAGGTATTGTACACGACCTTACATCTTAGTATTTATTTTCCAGCACTTAGTGATACAACAATTCCAATCTATTTAGAGGCAATAGCCAAAATTGTACCTAAAACATGTATTGAATCCGCCATAAGACAACGTGGAGGAATAATTGTCCATTTTACTCATCAAGAGGCGGCTGAAAAACTATGTGTAAATGGTATATTGATATTAAGGGAATACATTTAATACCTACACGCGAGGTCCAACGTCCCATTACAGTTACACTGACACCTGTTCCACCAGCAATTAACGATGCATTGCTTGTTCAAGCCTTAGGGACTTTAGGGCGCATCGTTGACGAAACTAGGAAACTTCCTGCGACGTCAGCAGAATCAGCTTTTCATCATGAAAAATGCCCAAGGAGGCAATACAGACTCATTTTTCCTTCTGAACAAGATTTAGTGAACAGACCTGAGACAATGGAAATTCTCACAGAAACAAGAAGGTACGCTTTTAACATATTTGTGGGAATACAATGTTTTCGTTGTAAGGCGGAGGGTCATGTGACGTCAAGGTGCCCACATATATCCCAGCCTGCAGTAACAGCTTCAAAAACCACGAACCAAATCCATGATGGTGCGGAGCCTCGAGTTGATTCTAACTCGGATTTGAATCAAGCAGAATGAATTATAGTACAGGAGCCTTTGCAAATGACAGTGCAGCTGGAACTTGAGAGGGGACGGAGTACAGCAGCACTCGGAACTTCCGAGAGAGGTCGGAGTACAGCAACAGCTGGACTCTCTAGTTGTACCTGTACAGAAGGGTATAGAAACGCCCGAACAGGTAACAGAAATGGATATTTCTGAGCCACCAGAACTGACTACTCAACGCAAAGTGGACCCCAGTGAAAGTGTTTCTCCCAATAAAACACCCCGAAAGAGGTTAGAACAACCTGAGTCTCCACACCCTGAACGTGTGCAACACGAGAGAGGAAGGCCTCCAAAAAATCAAAAGAGACATCATGAAAAGCCTCAGTCAGATTCAGGTTCACAACAGACATCACCAAGAACTGGAAGAAGAGAGTCGCCAGCAGAGACGTATTATAAATTTGAAATCCTTTCCGATTGGAAGGATGTTTCAGCAGAAATCGAAGAAAGTAAATCTCAGACTTCAGATGATAGCATGATGCAGGGAACACTGCATAGTTTAATACAGACTCTAGAAAGCCTGCTTGGAAACAGTGAAACACCCACAGCTCCTTTAACACAGGAAAATCTGAAAAACCTGTTTACTGTGAAAAGTCATAGTTCCATTTTGCATTTGCAGTGCATTTAAAGACAATATGAAAAAAACTGCCCGAAATGATTTCCCAGCTGAATACATTGAGTGATTTGTCCAAAAGGGCTCCAAACCCTTTAGAAAGGAAGCCTTTCCGACGGAGAATTCAACAATTTATTAATGCATTGTACAAGCACAGTTCGAGAAATCTACAGCCAGAGGATGATTTACTTGTTGAAGATAGTGACATATAACTGTAGAGGAATGTCTACCTCTACAGCAAAAGCCTTCGTATACGAAGATATTCGTCGGTATTCCCCACAGATTGTGTTACTTCAAGAGACAAATTGTGCAGAGACAACCCAATATGCAAAGTGGAGGATCTGGCCTTTTGTTTTTCACCATAAATGTAGAACGCATATCGGAAATGGAACGGCAATAGGACTCCATCATTCAGTTTCCCCACTACTAAAAGATAATCGTGAGCCACAAGGTAGACAAGGCTGTCTACAATATCTCTCCTTTCAGTTTTATGAAGAAAATTTTCATCTTATTAAAATACATGTACCGCAAAGTGATGATGAAGCAATACACCTGTTATATGAAGTCAAGACATATCTCGAAACTATTCCATCTTCAGATAATATAATTTTCGCAGGTGACTTCAATTGTGAATTAAACCCACAGCTTGACCGATATCCACCAACAAATATTCATCCTACACGCAGTGCCCTAGTTAATGAAATTATGACAAAATTTGATCTTGTTGATACTCGCAGAATGATACATTCTGACTCGAAGGATTATTCACACATTTCAGCTGTTGCTTCTTTAAACACAATAGCACGAATTGACAGGTTTTATGTATCCATTTTCCTGCGCTCTCGATTTGCTGCTTCATATATCCCAACTGGTGTTGCATCTGATCATAAACCTGTATGTTTCAAATTGCTTATGGCCCCAGCCACCCTTCCTCATTCACCTGTATGGACAATTGATGAATTATGCCTTTCTAACCCAGAATTTCAAACAACTGTCAAATATATCCTTGCTGATGCTGTACAGTAATTAAATACTGAAACAGATAAGCTTACACTGTAGCTCACTACAAAAGAAAAAATCATTGCTTATGCTCAACGGTTCTCGTTTCGGGAAACAACACGAAGTCAAATTGAAATTGACCAACTGCGTAGAATGTTAAGAGTCACTGCACCTTCATCTATAACATACTCAGTCTATCAAACCCAACTTTATCAGAAAGTGCAAGTACACGCAAGAACAGCACTTTCACGCTTGAAGTTTCAAATTCGCAATCTTCAAGATGATCCTATTCGAACACTATGACAGTTGGTAACACGAAAGGGCAAACTCAATACTATTACACAGTTGAGGCAATGTGATGGGAGTGTGACAATGAACCCTCATAATATTTGCTCAATTGTTAGTCATCATCATCAGCAAAGATTTCAACCGATAGTACAATCACCGAACCTGCAATCCCCACTGTTTCACGACCTGCCTCAGATTCCAGAAGGATTAGCGACTGCTTTAGATGTTACGATTTCACCAGAGGAAATCACGAATTCTATTTCAAGATTAAACCATCGCAGTGCACCAGGAACAGACGGCTTATCTATTCCATTCTACAAACTTTTTCAGAAGTCACTCCTTCCTCTGTTACTTGCATTTTACAATTATATCTTTTTTTCTAACACTTCATCTACTGCTTTACCACAGCTTTTCTGAGATTGATTCCGAAGTCTGGCGATCTTCGCTTATTAACGAACTGGCGGCCCCTTTCGATACTAAACACTGATTATAAAATACTAGCGAATATTCTAACAGACTCAATCCCATACTCAGCTATATAATCCATTCTGACCAGTCATATACTGTACCCAACCGCTCTATTTATAATAATATTAACACGATTCGAAACCTCTATGATCTTGCAGCAGCTCAATCAGAACCACTTGCACTTTTTAACATTGACCACCGCCAGGCTTTTGAGTCAATCTCTCACTCCTATCTTTCTGCAACACTTTATGCTTTTGGTTTTCCGTCGGAATTCCGAGGTGTGATTGTAGCACTGTATACTGATGCCAGTATTAGAATACGTACTTCAGATTTCATTACCACGGCAATCCCATTTGAAAATGGAATTAGGCAATGTTGTCCCATGTCCGGACAACTGTTTGCGATAGTTTTTGAACCTTTTTGCGATTACTCAGGAAAAGAATTCTGCGAACACTACCTCCTACAGTTGCCAAAACTCGACATCAAAGGATTATCTTTTCATCATATGCTGATGATTTGACTGTTTTTGTGGGGAAGGACATGGACTTTGATGTCCTTAAACAGACATATGAGATTTATGCGACAGCTTCAGGTTCTCAAATCAATCATAAAAAATGTACAGTACTATGGGCCGAAAGTTGGTGTGGAAGAACCGATTTGCCGTGGTCAGCCGGTGGACATCTAACACTGTAAAATTATTAGGAGTTCATATTGGAAAGAACATTTTTGTTGCCGAAGCCGCATGGGATGCTACCATCAAGAAATTACAAAATAGATTGGCTTCCTTAAATTGTCTGAAACCTCACCTGTCTTACTTTAGCAGAGCAAAAATTATGAATTCAATGATACAACCGATGTTGCTTCATACCTGGTCTGCAGCTTTACCTCCACAATTTATACTGATAAAGATCCAATAAGCAATAGTCAAATTTATATGGAATAAGATACATTGGATTCAAAGAAAAATTATTGAACTCCGGTGGAGTATGGCGGGTTAAACCTGCACAATGCTGCCCACAGACACACTGCATCTCACTTTGTTTCATTCTTACGAGAAATATTTTCCGTTTCTACTGCTGCTCAGACCAGTATTAACACTCTTTTCTTCCCAAAAAATCCGTTTCTTACTCCCATTTCATTTCTGCGAATGGACCTATACCCATTGACTCTCCGTGACATCCCTGAGATTGACAAAACCGCACTATCCCACTGGACTTCCCTTAAACCAACTCGACTCCCTCCCTCCTGTACTAACGAGTTACTCGCAGAGCCTCTTTTCTTCAACTCAGTTATTCATCCTATCAATAGCACTTATTTTCACTACTCGCACTAGTTTACTCGTGGTGTTGTCTTGGTGCGGTAACTCGTACATCTAGATTTTACGCGGAAATCTTTTGAAGAAATAACACCAACGCTCCTCATCACTAAAGAATATCGAGCACAGCATGCTTTGATCAAAAATTCACTACGACGCCTGTACCCACACCTAGTACATCGAACGGGGTTGAAAGTTGTATCATCTGCATCACTACTTTTACAGTTTCAAATTTACCTAAATGATAAGTCATTTAACCTGACTGCTATTGGAGTGAGAGATCTGTATCAGCACATAGTTACAGTTAATGAAACCCCGAGGCCGATTCAAGGAGTTTCGTCAGAAAAGCTGGAACAGACCTAAACAACAGGATTAAAATCTTACTCCACACCCAAAGCACGAAACCAACATTGGCTGCACTGCACAATCGGCTATTGACACAACACGAAATACACAGGTTCAATCTGCGCTCTACACCAAATTGTTCATATTGTGCCACAGTTGGAAATGTAAGCCATTCATATATGATGTGTATAGTGCTACAACCATTGTTCTCCATGATGTTTGCACTCCTTGAAAAGGTATGTACCCTTTCAC
Source organism: Macrothele yani (assembly GCA_039090855.1). NCBI lineage: Eukaryota > Metazoa > Arthropoda > Arachnida > Araneae > Macrothelidae > Macrothele > Macrothele yani. The sequence continues at coordinate 158,419,308 of CM077011.1, forward strand.
ATACAATGACTAATTATCATATTTTGTATAATAACCAGCAAGCAGAGAGAAGGCATGGAGAAGTGTGTATAACGATTATTTTACAGGCAAAATACATAATCTATCTTCTGCATAAGTTTGGAATTGAAAAAAGATTATTGAGACGTTATTCACTTGCGCGGGGTTTACTGTGTCAAACATTTACAGGAGCCTTAATTGCTACCATGCAAAATGACTATGAAGAGATGAAACGGAGAGGACAGAATCAAGAATTCCATAATAACTGGAATGAGAATAAGAACTGGTATGAGATTACTAATGGACTGATATCACTAAAAATATAATGCATTTGTAAAATAAAAGTTGAAGGCATGACTCATTAGCACAAAGAATTCCTGATCAGTCACATTGTGAAGTAAAAATACTAAAAAGAGTGTAATTAGTGTATTATTCAATGTTAATTTTGGATGTAAGTAAGTTGTTTGATGGTATCAGTATATTTTGTATGATATTAAGGAATTGCAACCTTAAAAGCTTTTGAATTTGTACGCCATTCGTTTACGATTCACGCAGGAAATAAAATAGTAAATCAAGAAATGTAATTGAAATGTAAAAATAAGTGAAATGAAATTAGAAGACGATGACACGTAGTAGTAGAAGAAAGAGTGTTGTAATGGTTCATGTACATTGTATAGGGAAAAAGACCACATTAATGATTATTAATTATTAGAGTTAGAAGCTGAGAATTACTGACAGGACCAAGTGGTCAAAAACAAAAAAATGGTATTACCAGAAATGATACTGAAAATACGTTAGGCTTATACTGTTAAATATAGTACATGTGTGTTGCGGTTTTGATTACTGGTTTTTGTCAAAGAAGTAATGTTATGATGCAAGGAAAGAGAATATATGTATGAATTAGAAATAGTGTTTTCCAATTTATCACTATTGAACTTTAGACTTTTCTGCATGATAGCTTTTATTTAGTGTAATTGTGTAAATAAGATGAATGGTGAATTCGGTTGAGTTGAATAGAATAATGCGAGCTTGGTAAAACACTATTGATTGACGGGTACGATTTATGACGATGAGGTTTCATGGGAACAAGTGAGAATAATATAAAGAATTAGAGTTCATGGACTTATTATCTTAGTAGTTAAGCATGGGCCACTTAATGTTGCATAATGTGCTGTTTTGTATAATTTAACAAATAGGTAATGTCGTGATTTCTTGTTGTCAAATCACGTGTTAATCATTTATCCACTACTTAAGTTAATAAAGTGAGAAAGTGGGATATTAGCAGAAAAGAAGGGCAGGGTGTGTACTTAAGTAAAAAGTCAGCTTGCAGCAGTTGTGCGACGAAGTGCTATGTATAACAATACTTTAAGTTACAGATTTTGTAAGGAATCAGAATCTGGAGATTTGCGTAGTGTTACAAGATGTGGAAGTTTTTGAGATAAGAGAATTGATTAATTTAGTTGTTGCACTGAGGTGAGTAATTTAATTTTCAGAGCGCGAGAGACTGAGAGCAGTGATGTAGAGTGGTTCAGGATCCTTAAAGAGGGATGAAGCAGAAGTGAGATCACGAGTGTGTTTTTATGTAGGAGTACAGAGCAGTTGTATATTTTAATTCAAGTAGGTACTTTCGAGTATAATGATTCATATGGTGAGAATGTTGAAATGTAATTGTAATTTGTGAGAGCTTGTAATAGTTGAATAGTGGAGTCAAATGAGCTCAAGATTAAAGTCAGCTTGTGGCAGTTGCGTGACGCACCGCCCAATCGTTGGTCTAAGTTAAATTTACCAAGTGGTAATTACATGAAATGATAAGAGTAGATTGAAAGTTTCAGGTTTTCCATGTCAAAGTAGGTTGAGATTAAGCGTGTTACAGGTGTTTTGGAATATAGCAGTCGTTTTTGTTTGTGGTTATACGGCTATATCGCTGAGTATTGAAGTGTTTGCATCAATTATTATTCATGAGGTGTAAAAAAGGGCTGCGTCTACCCATGATGGATGTTTTTGCCCGCTGTCCTGCTTTCAAGGGAAAGCGGATTTGGGGGATATGGGATGAGAAAGAATGACAGTAAAGAGTTTTTGTTTTAAAGTCTGTGTAACGTATACTCTAGATTCACTTTCCTTTTGATTTTTACTATCTCTGGTTATTTTATTTTACTATGTAAATTATCTTCTTACTGGATTAGATGTTATTTCTCCCGCTGAATGAGATCTGGCAATGAGTGTAAGTCATGACGTGGTGGTAGCCAGTATAAATAGGCGCGTTCAACGATACGTAGAGAGAGCTGTTGTTGTACGGAGAGAGCTGTTGTTGTACGAAGTGAGCTGTTGTTTATGTGTCAGAGAGCTGTTGTTGTATAGAGAGAGCGGTTGTTTATGTGCGTGAGAGCTTTGTTTCGTGTGTAAAGAGATCTTCGTTTATGTGAGAGCCAGAAGTTTACCAAATAAAAGATTGTCTTAGTAAGTACGTCTTTCTCAGTACATAGTTTTGTCAGATTTCTGTCTGGCTGTTAGGTTAATTTCATTAGTTGATTATTATTAACAACCAGCATAAGACTTTATTCATCTTAATTACTACTACGACATTACTAGCAGTTAAAAGCTTGTTCATTATTATTACTATACTACTAGCAGGAAAGTTTATTCATGATATAATTAACAAACAACAAGCATTAGAAGAAGCATTAGCTTAGAAGAAGCTGAATTCATTATAATTCAGTAGCAGAAGCGATATATTCATTATATCTGTTTTCATACAAGTGTTATTTATGCATGTTAAAGGACTGTGATGTTCGTTCATTTTCAAAGAAGCAATTATGTAGGGAAGTCATTTTTTTGGGTGTAAATAAAGTGTTTCCTTGATTTGGTGTTACACATGGAGAATATTGTAAAAAAAATCATAAGTCCAGTATCAGAGAGGAAGTAATGACGAGATCACAAACTAATGTTGGACTTCACTTCAGTCATTTATTTATTCTCAATAAATAGTAATAACGAGTATAATATTTGATATGATGGAGATTAATGTAGTTGTAAATTTGTGAGAACTATAATTTGTTGAATTTTGGAGTCAAGTGTGTACTCTGATTAAAGTCAGCTTGCAGCAATTGTGCGACATACAGCTTAACTCTTGTTTATGTTGTATACGCTTAGAGGCAATTAAAAGAATTAATGGGTGTGGACTGGCATTTTCAGGTTTATAATGTAAATGTAATATGAGTCCAAGTGTGTACAAGGTGTACTTTTGAATCTTGTAGACATATTTTGTAATGTATGCAATTATACTGTTAAACGTCGACGCAACTATGTTAAATATTATTCTTGAGGAGTAACAGAGAGAGGAAAATGCGTCTTTCCAATATTTTGTCTCTACCGGCTTTCGTAGTGAAAGACGGCTTGAGAAAACTGGAAGGCGCTGCGTCTTTGTACTCTGGTGGCTTTCGCGGGAAGGCTGACTTGAGGAGTGCAGGACGCGCAAAAATTAAATGAAGCGTATAGGTCTGTTATCATAAGAGTTTTATGAATATGAAAGCTGTGGCTTGTTCTACTAATTTAAAGCAGAAATTACATAGTGATGTTAAATTTTCTGTGCATGTATGTAATACAGAGTATCTTTGAATAATTGGCATATTGTGAGTACTATTGTAAAAATGTACAAAAGACCGGAATCAGAGAGAAAGTAACGAAGAGATCATAACCTAATGAAGGACTTCATTACAGTAATATACACTACTGGCCACCCAAAATGCAACACCAAGAAGGACACGAGATAGCAAAGCCAGATTTACTGAACACATAACAGATACAAAGATGATACAACAGTGGGGATCAGGGCAATGTGTCACAGCACACTGTTCATAGCAGCTTTCTGCGCATGGGCCTATGCAGCCGAAGACCGAGCCGGGTCCCAGGCACACTGCACGTCATCGCCGACAACGCATGAAATGGGCCCCAAATCATTGAGATTGGCCCGCGGATGGTTGGAAGAAAGGGACCTGGTCTGACGAATCAAGATTTCTGGTGCATCACATTGACGGCCGAGCGCAGATACGCCCATTATCAACGGAGGCTATGGTACCTGGATGCACTGTTGGGCGAAAACAGGCCGGCGGGGGCGGTATTATTCTGGGGCAATGTTTTCTTGGAACACTTAAGCCACATTATCCCAATAGCACAATCCCTGACAGCTGTCAGGTATCTGAACATAGTTGCTGACCAAGTTAATCCATTCATGGCAACTGTGTTCCGTGCTGATGATGGCTATTACCAATAGGATAATGCGCCATGCCACACAGCCTGAAAGGTCAAGAGTGGTTCGGGGAACATACTGGTGACTTTCTGTTTTAATGCCCTGGCCTGCAAATTCCCCTGACATGAACCCAGTCGAACATTTGTGGTTCGACTGGGAAAAGCGGGTTCGCGGTAAATCACCACCACCCCAAAACGTACGACCTACTGTTGACATTATGGTACCAGATACCGCAGGATACCTATCGCGACCTCATCGACTCGATGCTTTGCCGAGTGGCCGCTGTTTCGCGGGCTAACGAGGGTCCTAAAGCTTATTAGGTAGGTGGTCATAATTTGATGTCTCATCGGTTTACATGATTCTGAACAGGGGCATAGCTACCGTAGGACGAGGTGGTCATGGCCTTATTAAGGGTGGGTCAATAGAGCTATACCCTTGGGGCCCATCATGACCAAGGGCCCAGAAGACATGCCTGGGAAAATTAGAGAGAGAGAAAGAGAGGTTTGTAAAATAGTTTTTACTTTTGTCTCGTTAGATTTCCAGAAAGATAGGGTCAGAGGTTTAATAGGGTGTCGGTCAAAAACAGAGGGTCAGAGATTCAATAGGATGTCGGTCAAAAACAGATGCAGAAACAGAGGGTCAGAGGTTCAATAGGGTGTCGGACAAAAACAGAGGCAGAAACAGAGGCTGGTAGACAAACAAATAGTCAGAAACAGAAGCTGGACTGATAGTCAGAAACAGAGGCCAGCTTATGTTCGTTAATCAGAAACAGAGGCTGGTAGACGAACAGATTTCAAGGCAATGGCTTAAAAAGGGTAAAGGTTTCATGCCACGGTTTAGCGAGATGGGCGAGACAGTTTCAGGTTTTTTACTACCATCCATCCACACCTACCGGCACTTGGAAACGTTAATAGTCGAAGGCCTCTATGGCTCCAAAACGTGACAAAAAAGATGCACTAAGAAAAGTATACAATGCTAAATCATTAAGACATGCAAGACAATATCTTGAAATCTTAAGCATTTAACTCATGTTTTTTTTTTTTTTTTTTTTTTTTTGATTGGAGGTTTAACGACCACCGTGAGCAACTCAATGGGCTATAAGCAGTCGCCCGTCCCTAATTTAGGGTCACTGGTTCCAGGGAAGGGAGAGAGCCAGTGCCGTAAGACAAACACAACATCCATGCCTCACCGGGATTCGAACCCGGACCCCTTCGGACGAATGATCAGAGGCCAACGCCTTAGACCAGTGCGCCACCGGGGCGGCATAACTCATGTTCTTATGAGAGCAATGGAAAATACAGTGACTTTTTATGAAAACTCTGCAGATAATTTATTAGTTTGAAGAATGCACTACGTATTAGTTATCACAAGCATATTGCTACAGTTTCGTGTTTTAAAGGATTTCATAACGATTTGCCGTTATAACTCTTTGACGACCCATTCAGATGTCTTAGCCTTGAGGCCCACTTAAATGTCTTAGCCTAGGGGCCAAATGAGGCCACAATCCGGCCCTGGAGGCGGTGCATTTGCACTAGGGCACAGCCGCTTGAGTGGGCACACTGCCAGCTAACGATATGCGGAAAGGATGAAAGGTAGCAAGAAATTGATGATAATACGAGATAATAACCTTACAATTTCTGTCTGGTAGCAGGAAGACTTTTGTATGACATTCTCAAAGGTGAACCGCAAAATTCAGCCCACAACAAGCCAGCCGAAGACAACGGTAATATACACTGCATAGACAAAACATTAGAGGTATCTGCCTAATAGCGTGCTGGTCATTCTCTAGTGCGAATAACCACCTAACTGTACGAGCCGAGGCATCGACTCCACCTGATGCCGGAGAGTTTCTGGAGGTAATGTCAAACATGCCTGTTTCAGCATTGTTCATAACTGCGCTTGAGACTTCGGTCTTGTATCCATGGATCTGATGTTTCGCCCCACGGTATCCCAGAGAACTTCCATAGGGTTCAAATCCGGCGACCTTGAGGTAACGGGATGTTTTCAAACTCAGACCAGTGTACGTCGAGCCATGTTTGGGTTGGTGTTGCCCTGAGGGGAGGTACATTGTCCTGGTGGAACAGACCATCGCCTGCCGGATGCGCAAAGGCCATGAAAGCGCATAGGTTATGAGCCAGCACATGCTAGTAGCACGCAGCGGTTGAAGACCTCTCTAGAGACACTAAAGACATAGCGCGCCCCCTTAATAAGGTTCCCCAAACTATCACAGAGCCACCCACCTGAAACATAGTCTACCTCGCACGACGGGGCCGTGGCCTCATTCTCTCGACCCGCACCCTCCCGTTAGCTCGGTACAGCTGAAAATGGGATTCATCTGATCAAACCTTGCTATACCACTCTGAAGAGGTACAGCTTTAATGTTCGCGACACCAGGCGAAGCGTAATGTCCGATGATGAACAGTCAACAGTGGCACACGAGTAGGGTCTCGACTCCCGTAGCCCTGGGTATGCAGTCTGAGCCGTAGCCCTGGGTATGCAGTCTGAGCCGTAGCCCTGGGTATGCAGTCTGAGCCGTAGCCCTGGGTGTGCAGTCTGAGCCGTAGCCCTGGGTGTGCAGTCTGGTCTGAGCCGTAGCCCTGGGTGTGCAGTCTGAGCCGTAGCCCTGGGTATGCAGTCTGAGCCGTAGCCCTGGGTATGCAGTCTGAGCCGTAGCCCTGGGTATGCAGTCTGAGCCGTAGTCCTGGGTATGCAGTGTGAGCCGCAGCCCTGGGTATGTAGTCTGAGCCATAGCCCTGGGTATGCAGTCTGAGCCGTAGCCCTGGGTATGCAGTCTGAGCTGTAGCCCTGGGTATGCATTCTGAGCCGTAGCCCTTGGTATGCAGTTTGAGCCGTAGCCCTGGGTATGCAGTCTGAGCCGTAGCCCTGGGTATGCAGTATGTGCCGTAGCCCTGGGTATGCAGTCTGAGCCGTAGCCCTGGGTATGGAGTATGTGCCGTAGCCCTGGGTATGCAGTCTGAGACGTAGCCCTGGGTGTGCAGTCCGAGCCGTAGCCCTGGGTATGCAGTCCGAGCCGTAGCCCTGGGTATGCAGTCTGAGCCGTAGCCCTGGGTATGCAGTCTGAGCCGTAGCCCTGGGTGTGCAGTCTGAGCCGTAGCCCTGGGTGTGCAGTCTGAGCCGTAGCCCTGGGTGTGCAGTCTGGTCTGAGCCGTAGCCCTGGGTGTGCAGTCTGAGCCGTAGCCCTGGGTGTGCAGTCTGAGCCGTAGCCCTGGGTGTGCAGTCTGAGCCGTAGCCCTGGGTATGCAGTCTGAGCCGTAGCCATGGGTATGCAGTCTGTGCCGTAGCCCTGGGTATGCAGTCTGAGCTGTAGCCCTGGGTATGCATTCTGAGCCGTAGCCCTTGGTATGCAGTTTGAGCCGTAGCCCTGGGTATGCAGTCTGTGCCGTAGCCCTGGGTATGCAGTCTGAGCCGTAGCCCTGGGTATGCAGTATGTGCCGTAGCCCTGGGTATGCAGTCTGAGCCGTAGCCCTGGGTATGGAGTATGTGCCGTAGCCCTGGGTATGCAGTCTGAGACGTAGCCCTGGGTGTGCAGTCCGAGCCGTAGCCCTGGGTATGCAGTCTGAGCCGTAGTCCTGGGTGTGCAGTCTGAGCCGTAGCCCTGGGTATGCAGTCTGAGCCGTAGCCCTGGGTATGCAGTCTGAGCCGTAGCCCTGGGTAACCACTCTGAGCCGTAGCGTTCGCTTGCTGACGATGCTTGAGCCTCGACATTTGACCTGGATAGGATTTCCGCCGCCTTTGCCAAACGATCGTTCTGTATGAACCTGGATAATCGACTCTTGTCATTAATAGCGTGTGGTCGATCACCGCTTGCTTGCTTTCTGGGCACTGGTACGTTCACGGATGGTATACTCGGGCAGATACAATTGCCTTCCGGAACTCTAGGGCTCTTACCACTTGGGTGATAGAATTGTCAGTGTGAAGAGTGTACTGGCAACATGGTATTGTGGACAGTGCTGTGAGCTGAGAAATGTGGTGGATCGACATGTCCATCGACATCTATATCGCATAGTTGCAACCAACCGGAGAGCGACAGTGGCACAAAATCACCTCCCGACTTCAACGGGGGAAGTGTCAGAAACTTCTCCACTAAGACCATCAAGCAATCATTAACCGCAATAGGCTATGGTAGCCCGCGACCGCAGTGCTAATGTACCATAACCGGACTGTACTCCTCAAATGGGCAAAATAACATCAGTACTGGACTTTGGATGATTATGGAAGTGTCTCCTGGTCCGATGCGTCCCATTTCCAGTTACATCGCGCAGACGGGACGCTGCTGTTCTCGTTGAAACCGCACAAAACGGTGGACCCGGAATGTCAACAAGGGACTGTGGATGCTAGTGTAGAATGGTAAGTATTCAACAGGCACTCACTGGAACCTTTAGTACGTCTAGATACATATCTGTACGGTCCATGGTAAGTGTACAGTTTTATAGACCATCTGCATCCGTTCATTGTCATCATGGACCCTCAAAGCAATGAACTCTTCCAGTAAGACCATGGGCCTGCCCAAGAGCCATGGTGACAGAACATGGCTGAAGACCATCCTGCAGAACTTTCCACCCTGGAATGGCCTACCAATTAAACGGAAATGAACCCTGTGGAAAATCTCTGGGATGCTGTGTAAAGATCCGTTCAAGTTTCGATCCTCCACTTAGGATTAGGACGGAATTATGGGCAGTAGTGCAGCAAGCATAGGTTGAGGTACCCATGGAACGCTTTTTTGACATAGTGGATTCAATACTTCTCCGTGTGGCTGACGTTATCCGGGCGAAATGTCTGTTAGCGCGTTGCTAGGTAGGTATCCCATTTTTATCGACTGGTGCTTGAATTACATATCCGAACGGGAATCCCACCGGAAGGATTTGCGTCAAGACATCAAATACTCTTTCTATACACATCAAGTACTCAGAAACCTGAGAGCAAGAAGGAAAGAACTCACAAGAAGAGAAGTAAAATCAAATGCTGGTAACTCAAAGAGGAGAAATAAAAGTCATCTTTCAAGAGAGAGTACTCCTTTAACTAAGAACAAGGAAGCTTGAAGGAGAGGGTGGTGTAAGGAAAGCGCTAAAGTATTAAATCTGACATATAGAACGAGGTATCAGGCGAATGAATAATTAATGCACACAACTGACGTGGATTAGAAACATCAAACAGAAATCATCGCTCTTTCTAGGTTTATAAGTGAGCCACAAAAAATTCTCATTGGCCATCCGCCTCCGGGAATCGAACTCAGGGTCTTCCAGTTACGCGCCGGACATGCTACCCCTGCACCAAAGTGGCCTCGAATCCTCCAGACTCACATACGACTAACTGCCAAACCACACGGCAGGTTGCTTCTTGGAGCCTCGCACAATTAGTCGTATGTGAGTCTGGAGTATTCGAGGCCGCTTTGGTGCAGTGGTAGCATGTCCGGCTCATAGTTGGAAGATCTTGGGTTCGATTCCCGGTGGCGGCCGATGAGAATTTTTCCGTGACTCACTTATAAAAACGGACAGAGCGATTATTTCTGTTTGATGAGGTATCAGGATTCAGTTTGGAAAGACCAGGGGCTTGCAAAGAAATCTCGTGGTGGAATGATCAAGTACAGAAGAGAATAAAGCAAATAAATAGCTAAGGAACTTTCGACAAACGGGATTTGGAGTCTTACGGTACATCCAGCAAATAAACAAAAAAAGAGGCAGCGGCACTTGTTAAGGCACAACGTCTGAGCGAGATTTATGAAGAACTGGGCACAAGAAAATGGTAGAAGGTGATATTCAAAATTGCAAAGGCAAGAAATAAGGCTACAAAGGATATCATTCAGATCAGACAAATGACAAACGAGCATGGCATGGTGCTGACAAATGACCAAGACGTAAGGATTTGATGGAAGGAATAAGGAATATTTTGGCTTCTGAATAAGAGAACCGAAGATTAATTGCGGAAGAGAGAAAATCGAATGCATCAGTAACGATGGAAGTAACACGGAATGAAGTGGTAGATGCCCTAAAAAGTATGAAAAATGGAAAGGCTTGTGGGTCAGACAAGATACCCGTGGAAGTGAAGAAAGCATTGGAGGAAGCGAGTATTGACACTTGAGCAAGAAGATGCAATAACGAATGGAGGAGTCGGGCTTCGATACTTCTTTATAAAGAACTAGCAAAGGGATCCTGCGTTGCCCGAGTTTAACAAAAAAAAAAAAAAAAAAAAAAAAAAAAGATGAATCGGCTTCTGGGCCAGCGTTGCCCTGAAATTATGAATTGGATATATTCCACGGAAATATTTAATTGAAATATGCGCTCCATTAATCAAAAGAAAGAAATAAAGGAGCAAAAAATATATTTGTAATTAAGTAAGCACTAAGAAACACACGCACAGACAAATAAAGGTGACAAATCACCACATACGTCAAGATTAAATAACTACAGTGTTTTTCAAAATTATTGTCGTGCTTTAAAAGTCACCGTACGCACTGCACTTGAGACAGGAACATAAATTTTGTAAATTGTGCAATTGAACTCACCAAGTTTCATTCTGTACTTTACAAATGCTCAATACCAGCGCATTTTGTCCCTCTTCGTACATCTACACGGGACCATTTCTTCCCATACACGGCGTGCCATCTCACCGTTGATGGTTTGAATGGCGTTGCTGATATGCATCTTAAGTTCCGGGATAGTCTCGGGTACAAGAGGGACAAAAAATTGATAGCCCCATTACATAGAAAAAATCCCAAGGCATTGAGTCTGGAGGAACGAGGCTGCCGGGACAGGAACTTCTGATCAACGTCGGTCCCACGTCCGATCCATCGCTGCGGTAAGTGCTAGTTTAAAAATGTCCTAACTTCCTGTTTGAAATGTGGTGGGACTACATCTTGTTGCAGTATGAAGTGAGCACTGTCCTCCTGAGGCTGGGTTAGCAGCCATAAACGGAGCATATCTAGATAAATTTAACCCGTTAGTCTTTTGCGTCTCACAGGGAGGGACGCCCACTGCTTTTTCCCTTACACAGGCACCCTGTCCCCTTAAATGGGGCATACTACCTGCGAATGGAGTTATTGGTGGGTGGAATTTCCCAAAGTTCGTGCAGAAGTACCGCTAGACAATGGAAACGGACTGATTTTGATGAAATTTCAGAACAGAAAAAGTTTTCTGCTTTCCGTCAGACGCCATCGTGCAAACACATAAGCTACTGGCTGGCAGAATGCTATTCTGATTGTCAGACGAGCGCACCCGTAAGCTACAGAATGGCAGAAGGTTCGAAAAAACTTTAAGAGTTTCGCTATCCACCTTAATTGTCATATGTTAAATGTACTACATACAAAGAAGTACTGAAACCCCTACAACTATTTCGATTAGCTCTGTGAATGGTGAAAATGGAGTGGGAGAATGCGTGAACGGTGAAATAGTAATGTTAAGTAATGTTAAAAATCCGCGCACCAAGAAAAAACCACGCAATTAACTCGAAACTCGGCGAATAGCTAGTGGGAGGGAAGACATGCAAATGATTAAAGTTTCGAGCGATTCCGCATGACCGAGCGTCCAAGACCAGGGCTGCATTCGCAATCCATGGTGCTTATTAGGTGCTGCGCACGAGACTCCACATTCGTGCCGAAGTGCACGCTAAGAGTGAGGTGAGATCCCTGAGCGATAGACATGCCGAGGAGCCGCCGTAGATGTGCGTGCGGACAACTGGCGCAGTTTGAACAAAGCTGTACCTTCAGGATGGGAGAGGCAGGATGCCCGGCGCGCTGAATCGGCCGCCATTTGGGCCGGTCGGACATTACGGTGCGATCGTGTTGGGAGCAATGGACACGGGAAGGCACCAAGCCACTTAGGACGGCTTTGGACGACCCAGACACACCATCAGCAGAGAGGACCGTGGGATCGTAAGAGCGGTTTGCACTGATGCAACGACGCCCTTGTCCAATATCCAAAGACATGTGGCTGCTGTACAAGGGACTCCTGTGTCCGTCAGAAACATTTCCAGACGCCTGGCAGAGGAGAATCCGCACTCTCGACGGCCCTTACGTTTTATGCCATTAAACCTGACTACCGTCGGCGGCGATTGCAGTGGTGTCAGCAGCGAGCAACGTCGAATGCAACAGACTGGCGACGTATAATGTTCGGCGACGAATCCCGGTTCTGTATGGGAATGGACGACCACCGTGTGAGAGAGTGTGAAGGACCGCAGTTGAACGCTACAATGCCAACCTCAATGTACAGCGGCACACGTCCCGAACTGCAGGCGCGATGGTCTGGAGAGCCATCGCGTTTGACAGATGGACTTCCCTTGCAGTGATCCGAATCACGTTGAAAGCCCAGCGCTACGTACAGGAGATCCTGCGGCCGCATGTGGTGCCTTTCCTGGCGGCGCGGCCCGGAGCCCTTATCCAACAAGATAACATCCGTCCGCACACGGCTCGGGTGTCCCAGGACTGTCTACACCAGGCTTCGACCCATTCGTGGCCTGCCAGATCTCCTGATCTCACGTCTATGGAGCACACGTGGGACCAGATGGGACGCTAGCTTTCTCCACGTCTCAGTGTTCGTAGTTTAGAACGTCAGTTGTAAGAAGTGTGGGCCAATCTGTCGCATGATAACATACGGTGTCTTTTTGACTCCATGCCGGACCGTACTACCGCTGACCGGAATGTGTACAGTATGTCCGCGGGAATTCGTCCTGGTGCTGTGATATTGTAATCACTCCAGTCCTTCGTATGTACCATCTCACTTCTCATTTCCATCCGACGCACCACAATGAGTGTATAAAATGCGAGAAATTCAGTTTTCTGACCTTGCGTTTCTTGTATTCCGTTCGCATTTCGTTAAAATATATTTCTTCTTTAAAGATATTGTGCAACTAGTTTTAGTGCACAGTAACACATGGAGAGCCGTGGTCAAAAAAAGTAAACAAACGCTCCTGCTAATGCAGTTGAAGGATACACTTAACACTTTCGAAGTGCAGCCCAAAACGTTTTGACAGAACTTATCAATATGGCTATTATCAGTTTGGCGTGAGGTTTTCATAGTTTACACAAAAGTGTAATGAAATATTGTTGTGCAAAAGTGTAATGATATATTGGTCGCAAAAATGTAATGAAATATTAGTGCGCTAACGGTTAATGAAACATTGCTGCTGGGAATTATAATACAGTAAACTCGAAGATCAAAATTTAATAATGATTTCTTCAACAATGGCTGAAATTTTAAAAGTGAGCAACAAGTTGCAAATTTGATTTAAAAAACGGGGTTCACACTCATGTGCCTTGTCAGGTTTCAGCAGAATTGCAAACCTCTGCGTTCAGTAGTTTATTGTGAAGGCGGCTGATAAACGGACAGACACGGTCATTTGTTATTATAGAAGGGCGGATGAAAGATTTTGCAGAAACTGCCGGGAGTATTACTAATCTGACACATAATGAAAATATAAAGAATATTAGATAAGAGCCTGAGAGAAGCGGTAAAGCTCGCAGAAGAAAAGTTTGGATTTAGGCCAGGAAGAAGGGTAAGCAGATGTTATATATGTCCTAAGACAACTCATTGCGAAGTACAAAGAAGGAAGAAACTTTTACACATAAGTACAAATCTAGAACAGGTCTATAATAGGTTTCCACGGCAGAAAATATGGAAATGTAGATAAAAATCCAGAAAACTGGAGAACGTTAGTAAACAAGGGTTGAAGATAAGTAGAAGTAGGACGGAATGCATATGTTGTAATAAAGAAGGAGGAAGTCAAATTGAGGGTGTTGATTTCCAAGGAATTATCTGAAAAGCGAAAAGATTGAAGAATACAGCATTGATTTTAAAAGAAATTAAGATCTGGAGGGAAAAGTGAACAGCAATTAGGATGAAATAACTAGGAAAACAACATGCGTATTGTGTAATAGAGGGATGACGATGAAAAAAAAAACCCAGGGTTTTCAGTACTGGAGTTAAACCAGGTGTGCTGAGATTTGGCCAATGATAAGATGGTTCGAGAAAAATACAAATACTGCCAAGATGAAAATGCTGTGGTGAAATTTTGGAATCATATAATGTATAAAATTTGAAATAAGGGTATCAGGGAAGCGGCAAAAGTAATGGAGGCTTCTTAGAAGAATTAATACAGACACTTAACGTGGACCAGGAACATCAAACAAAGATCTTCGCTCTTTCCACGTTTATAAGTGAGTCACGGAAAAATTCTCATTGGCCGCCACCGGGAGACCCTGGGTTCGACTCCCGGTGGCGGCCAATGAGAATTTTTCCGTGACTCACTTATAAACGTGGAAAGAGCGAAGATCTTTGTTTGATGCTTCTTAGAAGGCTCAAGAAGTATGATTGTGCTGATGTGGCCATCTAAGAAAGGACAAAGAATACCTAATAAGTGGAATTATGAAACTGCAGCTTCCACGAAAGTGAACTAAACGAACACCGAAGATGAGATGGAAAGACTGTCAACAATGACATAAGCTTCCGAAAAGCGAATTAGAAGGAAACGTAGGCTGATATTGAACGACTATGTCAACAATAAGATGAGCTAACCGAAAAGAGGATTAGAAGGGAACCTAAATTGATATCGAAGGACTAAGTTAAGAATTAGATGAGAGTCATCGAAAGCGAACTATAGAGAAAAATCTAAGGTGATATGGAAGGACTGTGTTGACAATGACATTAGCTTCCTGGAAAGCGAACTAGAGGAAGACGTAAGGTGAGATGGAAGGACTTTGTTAACAATAATATTAGCTTTCTTTGAAGCGATCTAGAGAAAGACCTAAGGTGAGATGGAAAGACTTTGTTAACAATAATATTAGCTTTCTTTGAAGCGATCTAGAGAAAGACCTAAGGTGAGATGGAAAGACTTTGTTAACAATTACATTAGCTTTCTGGAAAGCGATCTAGAGGAAGACCTAAGGTGAGATGGAAGGACTGCGTTAACAATGATATGAGCTTCCAGGAAAGCTTAGTTGAGGAAAACCTAAGGTGAGATGGAAAGACTGTGATAACAATTAAATTAGCTTCTTGGAAAGCTAAGTAGAGGAAGACGTAAGGTGAGATGGAAGGATTTTGTTAACGATAATATTAGCTTTCTGGGAAGCAATCTAGAGGAAGACCTAAGGTGAGATGTGAGGACTATGTTAACAATAACATAAGCTTGCTGAGAAGCGAACTAGGGAAAGAACTAAGGCGAGATGGAAGGACTGTGTTAACAATGATATGAGCTTCCAGGAAAGCTTATTTGAGGAAGAGCTGAGGTGAGATGGAAGGACTGTGATAACAATGACATTAGCTTCCTGGGAAGCGAACTAGAGAAAGACCTAAGGTGAGATGGAAGGACTGTGTTAACAAAAGCATGAGCTTCCTGGAAAGCGATCTAGAGGAAGACCTAAGGTGAGATGGAAGGACTGTGTGAACAATAACATGATCTTTCTCAAAAACGATCTAGAGCAAGATTTAAAGGACTGTGTTAACAATGACATAAGATTATGGAAGGCGTACTGGAAAAGGACGTAAGGTGAGATGAAAGGACTGTGTTAACAATGATATGAGCTTCCTGGAAAACGTGCTATAGAAGAAGACCTAAACTGAGGTGGAAGGAGTGTGTTGTGTGTTAACAATGACATGAACTTCCTGGAAAGCGTACTAGAAAAATATCCAAGGTTAGGTGGAAGAACTACGTTAAAAATAGCATGGGCTTCCTCAATACAAAGTAGAAGGAGATGTATGATCAGATGGAAGGACTCTGTTAAAAATCACATAAAAGAGTAAAACTGAAGAACGAGCTGACGCAAGGCAGAAAATGGCGGAGAAAGACCATCTGTAAACTGCGACCCCACTTAGATGATGGATAAATTATAATACAGAAGAAAATCACTCTTACAATGAACATTTTGTGTGCAGTTTTCGGCAAAGGGCGAAAAATATATATTGTCGTTGCCTGACTTCTTCTTCTTCTGAAAGTTCTATTTGAAAAACGTTCCGTTCATACGTTTTACTTTTGCGTAATGTACGGGGTTCTGCTTTTTAGCGAAGAAAAACAAAAGTTTAATTTAAAGTCATAACTTCGGTGTTGAAACATCAGTTAATCGAATTTATTTTGCATCAGATATTAGTACCTACGGGTACGACAGTCTCATACGTTCTCTACCTTGTTGTTGATTGGGGAGTTTAACGACCACCGTGAGCAACTCAATGGGTTCTAAGCAGTCGCCCATCCCTAATTTAGAGCAACCGGTTCCACGAGAGATAGAGAGAGAGCCAGTGCCGTAAAAAAAGACAACATGCATACCTCACCGGGATTCGAACCCGGACCCATCGCTAAGGCCACTGCGCCACCGTAGCTGCGTTCTCTGTCTTTAGTGATGCATATTTTTATCATGGGATGTAAGGTCAGGTGATGCGTAACATCACAGCCTCTCCTTGACAAATGTCAACCCCGCCTTCTCGTGGTGCATCCTGTTCCCACTAAAGGGGCTCTGACGACCGCAAATAGCGGTATAACTATACCATCGGGATCAGAGGAAATGCTATCCCACACTCACCAACCCGCTTGGCCAGCGTGGTGAGTTATGGCCAAACACCTCTAAAATGACTCTACAACTTAAATCTTGGCCCTCAGTCTCCGGCAGCTGGAATGTACCTGGCCAAGGCAGCGGCCAGTGCGACATGAAGGCAGAGGGTGCTAAGAATCCCCGGAGGACCGGACTAGGCTGCCATTTGATGCTGACCTTGGCTACCTACAACGGACGCTCCCTATCTTCTGAGTCAAGGCTTCTTGAATTGGAAGAGGAACTACAAAGGATCAAGTGGGACATCGTCGGGCTAAGTGAGGTAAGGAGAAAAGGAGAAGATCTCATTGAACTGAAAAGTGGACATCTCTTCTATTATCGTGGGACAGATACTGGCAGAACTAGTGGTGTTGGATTTATAATAAACAAGAAACTGAAGGATAAAGTGGTAGAAGTTGAAAGTTCCTCTGACAGAGCTGCACGACTCGTTATCCAACTATCGAGAAGATACCAGGCTCAGATTATTCAAACTTATGCACCCACCACAAGTCATCCTGAAGAAGAAATTGAAGAATTTTATGAGGAAATTCGTCATCTAAATAATAAAGGTAAGCAGCACTTGAAGATAATTATGGGAGATTTCAATGCAAAAATAGGGCACCGGCAACAGAATGAAACTTCAGTAGGTAAATTCGGTCACGGCAACAGAAACCAGCGTGGAAATACTCTCGTTGAGTTTGCAGAGGCAGAAGGATTTTTCATCTTGAATTCCTTTTTCAAGAAAAAGCCACACAGGAAATGGACATGGAGACATCCAATTGGGACGACAAGTGAAATTGATTTTATTATGTGTAACAAAAAATTCGTCATCGAAGACTGCAGTGTGCTAAACAAGTTCAACACAGGTAGTGACCATAGATTGGTGAGATGTAAGATGCACCTCAACACTAAACTGGAACGTGGCAAGCTCATAAGACAAACAAAATGTATTGACATAACCAACCTTAAAAAACACCATAATACTTTCAAGTTGGAACTGAAGAACAGATTCTCTGCTTTAGAAGGCCTAACATCGGAAGAAGTGGATATTTCGGAAGTTAACAGAAAAGTAACCAAAGCTCTTATGGAAACAGCAACAAAATTAGCTGGGTCTAAGAACAAGTTGCATGTAAACAAATTATCAGGAAAAACCAAAATGTTGATGCAAAAAAGAAGAGAGATGAGGACAACTAAAGAAGATGTGACTTCCAAAGTGGAATATATAGAGCTATGCAAGACAGCACGAAAAAGTATCACTGGGAAGACGTAAGGAAATTCAACTGTGAGCTAGTGAGGAAAGCAATTGAAAACAACCAAAGCCTAAAGATAGCAAAGGGACATCTCAGTAAGGGAAGAAAACAGATTATGGCTCTGAGAAAAGAAGATGGTTCTATAACAAGAAATAGAGGCGAAATTTTGACAAGAGTGAAAGATTTCTACTCCAAATTATATGAAAGGGATGATACATGTACTCCAGACATCATGAAAGGTACCAGAGTTCTTCCAGTCCTCCCAGCAGAAGTTGCTCATGCAATCAAGAACATGAAGCGGGGAAAGCTCCAGGAGAAGATGGAATTACTATAGACATCATACAAGAAGCAAGTGGAGAAATTGAAACAGTACTCGCCCAAATTTTCACTCGATGCCTTAATGAAGGGAAGATTCCTGAGGATTGGAACAATGCTACAATGATCCTGCTACATAAAAAAGGTGACATTGAGGATCTCAGGAACTACAGACCTATCAGCCTCCTATCAGTGGTTTATAAAATCTTCACTAAAGTTGTTTCACACCGCTTGAAGGTAACACTGGACATGGCTCAACCGAGAGAACAAGCTGGATTCAGGAGTGGCTACAGCACAATAGATCATATCCATGTACTGAGAGAACTAATTGAAAGAGCGAGGGAATATGAACTTCCATTGTGCATGGCTTTTATCGATTATGAAAAAGCCTTTGATTCGGTGAAACCATCGGCAGTTACCACGGGTCTGAAATCCTGCGGTATTGAAGATGCATACATTAATATCATTAATAACATCTATGAAAATGCAAGTGCAAAGATTCGGCTGTTTGAAAATACAACACACATAAAAATTGGAAAGGGAGTGAGACAAGGTGACACCATATCTCCGAAGCTCTTTAATGCCACATTGGAAAATGTCTTTCAATCACTGAACTGGGAAAACAAAGGGATAAAGATTAATGGAGATTATCTAACCCACCTTCGTTTTGCTGATGACGTAGTCATTTTTGCAACTACCCCATCAGAGCTGCAGAGTATGATCCAGGAACTTGCTGACAAGAGTAAAGAAGTGGGATTAAAAATGAACTTTCAGAAGACAAAAGTGATGTTCAATGCTTTTACAAGAAATGAAGATTTATCGATTGATGGAGAAAAACTGGAGATAACAGATACGTATGTTTATCTTGGACAGCAGATATCAAGTGAGGGTCACATTGATGAAGAAATTAATCGGCGTACAAAACTTGCCTGGAGAGCTTTTGGAAGAAACAGCATAATTTTCAAGAGCAATATGCCATTATGTCTTAAAAGAAAAGTGTTTGATCAATGCATCCTTCCAGTGCTTACGTATGGTGCAGAGACGTGGACCTTAACTAAAAGAGACATACAAAGGCTGCAGACAACTCAAAGCAGCATGGAGAGGTGCATGCTTGGTATAACCAGGAGAGATAAGAAGAGGAACTCGTGGATCCGAAAAATGACGAGAGTGGAAGACATCATGATCAGAGTTAAATCCCTGAAATGGCAATGGGCTGGACATACTGCCAGAAGGACAGACCATAGATGGACAGCCGAAATTTTAGATTGGATTCCAAGGGACAGGAAAAGACCCAGAAAAAGACCACATGGGAGATGGGTGGATGAAATTCGTAAATATGCGGGAGTGACATGGAGGAGACTGGCACAAGACAGACCGTTGTGGAGGAAACTTGGGGAGACCTTCGTCCAGCAGTGGATTGATAATGGTTGACAATGATGATGATGATTTTTATCATTAGGAAAAGAAAATGCATAGTTTTATTTGTGACCATATCTCTGCTGTTGAAAGTCCGCCTTAAAATATACATATTCAACTTCTGATGAATATCTTTGTGAGTAACACTTTGACTGAATTTCATATTAAATTAATTCAGTTTTCAGGTAGGAACGCAAATTTTCGCAAACCAATTTCATCCGCCTGCAAAAAAAAAAAAAAAAAAAAAAAAAATGCGATTTAGAATATTTTTTTGTATCAGACCGTATTTCTCTGTGAGGGACAATGTTTTTTAGCTATTTTTTCTGCTTCAAAATTAACGACCACCATGAACGACTTTCAACACTATATAAGCAGTCGCTCTGCCTAATTCGTTGCCACTGATTCCAGGGAGGAGGGAGAACCAACGCTGTAAAACAGGCGCACCGACCATACCACATCTGGGATTCGAACCCTGACTGAGCTCGGGCGAGATATCGGAAACCAGCGAATCGGATAGCTGGGCCACATGGGGTACTTTGGTATGTCAAACCCTTTATTATAAGATTTCGTAACTAACGACGATACGTCAGAAACTATGAGATAACAGAAATCAAAAAACAGAAATTCGAGTTTGCTAAGATTTTGAAATTTTCTCCTGAATCATTAAGAGAATAAAAAAAAAATCTGAAAGAATTTGGAATATTTTTTGCATGAAGTGCCATTCTTATAAAATTTTTCTCATTAAAAAAACAAAACAAAACAAAACAAAAAAAACATTAGAAAAGAAACGGCTAATAAATGAAAAATGTATTTGTTCGATAATTTTAACTCAAAACAGCATTTCATTTGTCATTACACGAAATTCACTGTTCATTAGTAACTTCGGTAATAGATGGCGCCACATTAATGAACATAGTCATTTAATTGAGACTACCGTCTTGCCGTAGCCTACGGGGATCATGCTCGTAAAACATGATCGTAATCTACGGTCTGGCTTAAACGTTGGATTACCTTTCTTTTTACCACTTTTGGCGGATTTTGATTTAATTTCATCATCAGTTGTTTTAGAAGATATAGAAAATGACATTCTGTATTTCCTTCTGCAAGTGTTGTAGCGGAATAACTTCTCACGAGTTTCCCAGCAACCTGGAAAAACATGGATTTCGATCATCTGAAGGAAAGGTAAGTTGAACTTCCAATATGCCAACAAATTATTTTCAACTCAAAACGTATTAGTATCATATAATGAATTAATAGAAAACAACTGAGTCAAAATATAAAGGGAAAGACACGGCTTCAATATCGTATATATGCAGTGGCGTATCTTGGGTCCGAGACCTGGGCTATCTCCCCACCCCCCTACTGCTTTTTTTTTAAACTGCGAAGTTTAATTTTTAATTGTTAAGTAATAGAAGTAACTTTTTTTCTAAATTTTAGGTACATGCCATTGCTAACATGATACCAAATAATTATGAGGATTAGGATTTGAACACTTATTTGTACATGAACTCCATTCTTCTTCTGCAAACCTTATTTGTACATGAACTCCGTTCTTCTTTCCTTTTGTGTGAACTTCAGGGTCACGTTTTCATAAAGTTTCTTCCGAGTACTTTCATATTTAAAAATAATGATTTTCTCTACTGACAAAACAGCCAAGTTGCTCGAATGTACATGTCATTGTGTGGCTCTAAGATATATCTTGATTCTTTTTAATGCAGAAAAACTTCTTTCGGCAGTTGCAGTTGTTGATGGAAAGCTTAATATGAGGTGTGCTAATTTGTACACCTCACTAAAAACTATGTCCAATTTATTCAATTTTATGTAATACGTAATCTCTTATTGATTTGTTTTTGTATTCATCAAGGGAATAAAACACCTTCAGTTCATTTTTTAGTCGAGCTATATCAAAATTGAAGCACAGAGTTCTTTAATTTCTGACAGTAGATGTTCAATGAAGCTTTCACAAAATTTATCAAAACAGTTCGAATCCGAGAAAGCCGCGAATTTAAAGATATAATATCTCTGATTTTAATTCTTTGACACTTCACAAAAACTGAAACAACTCTCGCGAAACTCTTATGGGCGGGAGTGCGCGAGTGCCTGAGATAGTCTAGGTCTTCTTTATTCTGAGCGAACCCTTTCCCAAAGCAATGGCCCATTCCCCTCTACCAGCTGATTTATGTTGTCATGGAAACGCTAGCAGGCGATTGTACGGAAGGTTTTCGAATCAGAACTGTGAAGACTCTGGAAGAGCAGCTTGCATTATGCCGTTGGTTTTCGGTCGTCAGACAGAGTCAAAGAAGCGAATCCGCACGCGTTTTTTTTTTCGCACCGAAAGCATCGACATATTTTAATACCGTTAATAATAGACTTTTATTTGTGTATATTTAATTCAGTTTTATTTGTGCATTCTCTGGGCTTCGCAGCTAGCTTAGCTGGCCTCGAATATACGCCACTGTATACACGACAATGCACTGAGGTGCAAACAAACTGGTAAAGGCGCTACCATTTCCATTATATGCCACCACACCCATGCGGTAAATGGTATCGTCTGCAAGCAACTTATATATGGAGACAGATATCTCCTCAAGCTCAAGTAGCGCCGCGAATGGCTGAGTGGTTAGCAGTTCAGACTTCCAATGTAAGGTCCTCAGGTTCGATCCTGGACTGATCTTGCGAAGGTGGTGTGAATTGCTAACAATCGCTGAATATTCGCCGTGCATCGGACGAGCACGTTAAGTGACGGCCCCCAGGTTGGACCCACTGGTTAAATGGGTATCCTTTCCTATGCCCCCCCCCCCTAAAATTCTCTCACTCCTCTATGTGCCACATCGTATTTGTACGGTGGCGCCATCTACTGTATTATAATCTCACTACAAACTGTTCTGTCAAAGTCGCTAGACTTGCTCTCATTTTTTCCGTTTCTGCGTCCTTCCCAAAAGGCGAACTCGCTGTAGGTGGCTGGGACCTAAACTCTACTCACTGTGGACGTAAGTACTACAAGAAAATGACTCATACCTTCCTCCTCAAGCTCAAGTAGTAGCATTCGCAGTTCAGATGGCATCTTATCAGAATTTAAGCGATTTCGCGTGGTGTGATAATCCGCGCTCATCTCCGGTATCTGATGATGGGTCACTCCATCTCGGAAATTACCACGAAATTTGGATTTACACGGTCAGAAGTTCCAAGGGTGTACCTGGACTACACAAACCCGGGGGGAAATCCAGAGTGCGAGACCAGTATGGCCGTAGAAATGCCCTGGACGGCCGTGAACAGCGGCGTCTGGCATACATCGAAACATCCGCCCGAGCAGCGACATTGCCGCAAATCACAGTGCAATTCAATGATAGGGTCAGTAGTAGCATCAGCGTTCGGACACTGCAACGTTCCCTGTATTCTATGGGGTTGCGGAGCCAACGGCCCACCCAGGTGCCATTGCTGACTCGACGACACTAGGCTGTGGCCCCGCTTGTGCTCGGGAACACCGCCATTGAACGCAAGATGACTGGAAGCGTGCAACCTGGTCCGATGACTCGCGGTACCAACTATTTCGGGCAGATGGGCGAATCCGAGTGCCTACAAGAAAGATTGCAGGCTGGCGGTGGCTCAGTTATGACGTGGGGTGTTTTAGTCTGGCACGTATTAGGACCCTCATACGTCCTGCAGACCACTCTCACCGGTGCAGCTACGTAACCATTTGGGGATCATTTGAACCCGTTCATGTCATGCAACCACTCTCACGGGTGCGAGCTCTTTCAACACAACAATACGTCACCGCACACTTTCACAGTCGCCCGATTATGGCTGGCGGAACATTCCACGGAATTTGACATCCTGACTTGCCCCTCTTCGTTCGTCGGATTTAAACGCCATAGAACAGATTTGGGATCCTGTTCAACGTGTCGTCAATGCTATGAATCCTCCACCGGCAAATATAACGGAATTGCGAGACGCTCTTCAGAAAGCATGGTATGCAATGTCTTCACAGTACTACAGAGAGCTCGTGGAGTTCATGCTCCGTCGCGTTGCAGCCGTTATCCGATTTCGTGGAGGACCAACGCGGTATTAGAGAAGTACCCCACGTTTTTTTGGCAAATATTTCGTCTGCTTCTTGGCACGTTTTAACGAAAATATTTAAAAAACGTATTTTGGTATTTTGTTTTGCACAGCATTTCATAAAAGTTTCTTTTTGAACAGGTGTGATCCATATTTCTTCGTAACACCAGTTCAGCCATTTGGGAAATTGAGGAACCCCCTCTCGGAGCTTCCACAATCTGTACGCTCTCAAAGTACGATAATTCCTTCAGCATCAATCACGCTCCGAATCTTACTACCTACTGCTCCTCATATATGCTACGTCGATCGACTAATCGCGCCCTCTCGGAAGACACGTGGTCAGTTGGCCGCATCCACTTTAAATAGGGGTAGACATAATTCAGTGATCACTCGTGAACTGAATGGCATTATATACACCTATCTAATGACGTGTTGCTTCACCTTTTGCCTTCTCAACAGCAGCAGACGTCTTGGTAAATACTCAACGAGATGTTGGAAACACGGCAGAGGCATTGCCCCCCATAAAGCGAGGATCGCCTGTCGTAGAACATCCACAGTTACCGGGTTGGGTGGGGTTGCAGAAACAGATCTTTTTGATTCGTCCCACAAATTCTCAATGAGATGAGGTCCGGTGACCGAGCGAGCCATTCGAGTGTGGTAAAGTAATGTGAATGCTCCTGAAGCCACTAGGTCCCAACTCGAGAAGTATGCATTGTGGCGTCGTATTGTTGAAAGATAGCGTCATTGTGTGGAAAGAGAATGATTACGAACAGGTGCAAATGGTCAATGAGGTTGTTTTTTACGCTTTCCAACCGTAGGTTGAAGAAGCGTATATGCTCCTACTTTGTTCGTCTGTCTGTCTTTCCGTCCGTCCGCACGATAACTCGCGTAAAAATGGTCGGATTAAGTTGAAATTTTAGTATGTGGTAGGGACTACCTGGGGACGAATCCTATTGAAAATGGGCGAAATGGGTCAAACGTAAAAATGCTTTGATTGCGACAAAACTTTGTTATAGGAGCGGGATCCATTCCATGCCCTTATGCGTCATAACTTACGTAAAAATGCTTCGATTGCGACAGAACTTTATCATGTTGTTCCGGAGATGTACTGAACCGGTTCTCTTTAAAATAATTGAAATGGGGTCAAAGGTCAGGACAGAGGAGCGAGATTTATTCCACATCCATTATCCTCATAACTTGACTAAAATTGCTTCTATTGCGACAAAACTTTGGTATGTTGTTCTGGAGGTATACGGAACCAATTCTGCTTAATATAATCGAAATAGGGTCAAAGGTCAGGGAACAGGAGCGAGATTTTTTTCGCAGCCATTATCCTCATAACTTGAGTAATTATTTCTGGTATGTTGGAAAGCGTATCGTAATCAATGCATTGCATGATTTTACTAACTTGTTATACCTTGTGCCGGTAACGGAGGTCTCTACGGCTACAGGTGGCCCAAAGCCCCCCAAATTGTTACACCGTCTCCACCTGCCTGTATGATCACAACTTTTCAAGCTAAGTGAAAACAGCATGACTGACCGGAAAGTTTATGAATTGATAGAAAGTTTTAAAGCGGGAAGAAGTTTAACCAACGAAGCTCGATTTAGTCGGCCATCAACATGGTACACACAAGCCTAAGTTGCCCTTGTGGATACGCACATTCCATGGTGCATGATGACTTGGGGTACCGTAATGTTTGCGCAAGATGGGTACCCAAGCAGATTACTGATCTCCATAATTACCAATTCTTGAAAAGTCACGAAAAAGATCCGAATGTTTTGGAGCGAATTGTCACCGGCGACAAGACATCTGCTCATCACTGTAAACCAGAAAGCAAGAGGTAAAGCATGCAGTGGAAGCACCCGTCTTCTCCAGTAAAGAAGAAATTCAAACGACAGCCCTCCGGCAAGAAAATCATGCTGACCTTCATTTGAGACATGGAGGGTCCTATTCTGGCGCATTTCCGAGAACATGGACAAACAATGAGCAGAATAACGAATTGTGCTATGCTTAGAGAGAAACTGAGGCCTTCAATACGTAGCAAAAGAAGAGAAATGCTGTCAAAAATAGTCTTGCTGCACCATAACAATACACGTCCCCATGTAGCTACTGAAAAGGTGAAGGCATGCAACATCTACGATTTGAACGTTTTTCACGTCCCCTTACAGCCCTCATCTAGCGCCATGTGATTATCACATCTGCGGTCCACTTAAAGAGGCTCTACGAGGTTCCACGCTCACAGGTTCACATCTGATGATGAGGTTAAGGCAGCGGTACAGACCTGGATTCGAGAGCAGCCGAAAATCTAGCTTCTTCCTACAAGGAATGAAGATACAAGAAGTGCATTAATCTATAGGAAGAATATGTGGAGAAGTCAGTTAACCGTTATGTTTATTTGCTCGCAGTTACCTGTATTAACTATTTAACTGTCTGGAACGAATTAATTTGGGTGAGAAATAATGAGCTGAAATCAGTTCTAAAGAATATGTGTACTCGTCTAAGAAGTGGGTAGAATGCGACTGGAAGGAGTTAACCTGAGAATTAGAGAGCGCTGCTTTCCCCTTCGCTTTCTTACATCAAGTGGTCATTTATGGGAATGATTGACACTAATATCTTCTGACTGATTAACTGCTAAAAGGGCTATAACAATGACTAAGAACCTAAGAAAGGAGAGAAAGAGAGATATTTAAGTAAATTGTTTCTGCCTATTATCATGATGTCCGTGTCAGGTGGACTAGATACTAACACCATGATACTGGAAAGAAACAAGATCTTTCCCTCCATTCTTTAAGTCATAGAGGAGATTAGAAGAGAACGTAAAAATAGACGACCAGAAGAGACCTCGCATCACCAGAGACAGGTTTATCGTGGGTACTATTGAGATAAGAAGTGGAAAGGAACTGTTTTGCAGTAGCTTTCGTTAAAACCGGTCGCAATGCGCATATTTCAGTTTGAGAAACTCAATAAATTTTGGGCACCATTTGGTTCACGTACATCGGCCGCTTAAAGCATTAAGGGGTATTTTGTCTTTAGTTTTTGATTCTTCGTCGCATTTGCGTTTGATATTACATTCCGGCTACTGAATTCGAAGCTTTTATTCAATACTGGGTTGGACCTTCTTTAGCCCGAATTACAACACTTATGCGGTTTGACATAGATTCCGCAAGGTGTTGTCTACGTCTACGGTATACCAAGCGTTCACCTCACAGTCCTTTAAGTGGCTCAGATTTCACGGAAAAGGACTTTGCTCCCGGATCTGGTTTTCTAACAAGTCCTATACTCGTACATTCTCAATGGGATTCAGCTCCGGGCTATGTGATGACCATAGAAAATGGCGAAAATCGCTGTCATACTCGCTGAACCATTGCTGTATACATCGTGTCCGACGGACAGTTGCATTTTTATCCATGAAACAGTTGTCACCTGCTGGATCAAGTGTTAACATTGCAACATGTACTTGATAGACAGGAATTTTCATTCGAGGACACTGACATTTCAACAATATCAAGGACCCGTTCCGTACCAACAAAACGTGCCTCACAGCATGACGTCACATCCGGAACTTTGAGTTGTGTTTACAAGGCAAACTGGATACATTGCATTATGGGGCTCCAGTAGAACTCTCTGCCTACCATCGGCACAGAATAAGGTGTTCCGCGACTCTTCAGAGCACATTACCTTTTACAGTCTTCCAATGTTCTGTAATTGCGTTCCTGACACCACTGTAGACGAAATTTCCGGTTCTTCACAGAAATAAATGGGTTCCGTATAGGGATGTGACTGCAAATACCGATCCTCTCTCATTCCCTGCGTACAGTTCGCTAAGACATGGGTCGGGGACAGCCTTCATTGAATGCAATTGCTGCACACAGGAAGTCCTCTTTCTTCTTACAAGCCTTCTCTGACGACGGCAACCTCGTTCCTTTTTTTTTTTTTTTTTTTTTTTTTTATTGGAGGTTTAACGACCACCGTGAGCAACTCAATGGGCTATAAGCAGTCGCCCGTCCCTAATTTAGGGTCACTGGTTCCAGGGAAGGGAGAGAGCCAGTGCCGTAAGACAAACACAACATCCATGCCTCACCGGGATTCGAACCCGGACCCCTTTTGGACGAATGATCAGAGGCCAACGCCTTAGAAAACTGCGCCACCGGGGCGGCAACCTCGTTCCTGACCGATTGTCATCGCGCCACAGTTACGCCTCTTAGACAAGAAATGTGCGTTATTTTCCCGCTGATTAAAGACCCGGGATATCTCACTTTTTGAGAAACCAGTCAGTTCTCAAAATCGTCGCTCCAGCCAGACGGGAACCCACAATAAGCCCTTTATCGAACTCCGAAAGATACTTTGTTTTTACCGTTGCGATTAACACAGCAGAAGTCTTAAAGTTGCCTAGATCACGTGGTGACGCACGTGACCACGTATTTTGCATATACTCTGCATAAGTGACGTTTAAGTACATCTGTGTAAGGGTTTCCAATTGAGTGACCGATGTTGGTATATGTGCATTTCTAAACGTTCCACTATAAAAATTCATTTTGCATCCGCCACGCGTGATCACGGCTTTCCACACACTTTCCAATTTTCCTGAAGCGAAAGTTTCACGCCAGGTGGCGTAGAAAACATACAGGGGTTGGACATAATACGCTCAGAGACCTGACTTTTGATGCAGCTGCGTACGTCGCAATACGCAAAGGTATTCACCCCTTTTCGGTTGAAATACCCTTTGTTCACAATCTCAAAGTCCTGTTTAAGTGCATTTAAAGTGTCATGTTGCAAAATTTCTTTCAGGGTGACGACAAAATGTGCGACTAACGTACTTTGAAACAGGGCTAATTGTTGGTGGCCGGCTTGTTGGTGGCCGGCTTGTTGGTGCCACCCTGAAAACAGTCACCAGGGTAGTGAGGTTATCGAGAGCTACTGTGTCTACCGTCATGATAGCATTACGTGTTCGTGGCAAAACCTCGTCTGCGAAACACAAGGGCGGCCGGAAGACGACCCGGACTGATAACGACAGGAGAACATTAAAAAGGACTGTTACCCGTGATAAGAGGACCACGGCGTCGAATATTATTGCGGAGCTCAATCGGGATCCCAAGACTACAGTATCAACGAAAGTAGAGCGCAGGGAAGTGCATAAATAAGATATTCATGGCAGAGCTGCTGTTGCAAAACTTCTAGTGACCGGGGTGAATGCACAACGGCGACTGCAGTGGTGCCAGGAGCATACAACGGGGACTGCCGATGCATGGAAGCATGTAGTGTGGTCGGATGAATCCACATTCACACTATTCCCCACAACAAAACGTGTTTACGTGTGGAGAACACCATTCCGAAGCGTACAACGCAGACTGTCTGCTCCAAAAATAGTTCTGGTGGTTCTGTCATGCTTTGTGCGGTCATATCCTGATTTTCAGCAGGTCCCCTGATCACCTTGAAAGGACAGATGACTGGCAGGACGTATGAAACCATTTTGGCAGACCAAGTCCATCCAATGAATGACATTGTTTCCTGCAGGGTTTTCAGCAGGTCCCCTGATCACCTTGAAAGGACAGATGACTGGCAGGACGTATGAAACCATTTTGGCAGACCAAGTCCATCTAATGAATGACATTGTTTCCTGCAGGGTTTTCAGCAGGTCCCCTGATCACCTTGAAAGGACAGATGACTGGCAGGACGTATGAAACCATTTTGGCAGACCAAGTCCATCCAATGAATGGCATTATTTCCTGCAGGGTTTTCAGCAGGTCCCCTGATCACCTTGAAAGGATAGATGACTGGCAGGACGTATGAAACCATTTTGGCAGACCAAGTCCATCCAATGAATGACATTGTTTCCTGCAGGGTTTTCAGCAGGTCCCCTGATCATCTTGAAAGGACAGATGACTGGCAAGACGTATGAAACCATTTTGGCAGACCAAGTCCATCCAATGAATGGCATTGTTTCCTACAGGGGATGCTATTTATCAAGATGATAACGCCACAATTCACAGAGCTCGGAATGTCCAATCATGGTTCAAGGGATATGAGAACGAACTTTCACACCTTCCTTGGCCTTCCCAATCACCAGGCTTATATCGAGCCACTGTGGTCTGTATTGGAAAACAGAGTAAGATCCCGTTACCCTCCTCCTGTATCTCTCAAGGACTTGGAGAAGTTTCTGCATGAAGAATGGTGTAACATCCCACTAACCACAACCTTTGATTTGTATGCGTCCATTCTAAGGAGGATTCAGGCGGTATTGAATGACAAAGGTGGTTCCACACCCTATTAGGTACGTAAAACCTTCTTTTCCTAGATGTTCTTATTATTCTGTCCAGACCCTGTATTTTTTAGAAAGTTGCTGATTACACACTTCGAAACATTAGCCATCAAATATTTTCGGTGCGTCCAGCCTTGAAGAAAGGCTTGCTCATCGTGCCGGATAATTCTATGGCATTCTTGTTTTCTTCGCAGTGCATGACGTTCTGTAGGGAGAGGTCTGCAGTGCTCTTTTCGGCAAAAAAAGGAAGATAGAGAGAGCATATCAATCAGTTATCATCATTCTCAGCATAGCATCTCCGCATTTTCACATAACACAAGTATCTTGATCACGACATTGTTTTTGCCGGTACCTGAACATTGTGACTGATTGATGACTGCGTGTTTGCGATGGCGCGTAAAGCAAACATTTCCACTTCTATTCCTGCAAATCTTTACAATTGACGTTCCACTGTTCCCGATAGTTTTATCCCTGAGCCATTTGTATGCTTAGCCTACATGCCTTTATTAGCATGGCGCAGACACCTGCATATGATGGTTGCTGTCCCGAAGTCATTAACTCTGGGAGCTGCCAACAACCGGATATGAGAGAATTCTGATTCACCCTTATCTGACGCATTCAACCAGGTACTTTCCATACCCCCACCCTTCATCGAACCCCTTATCCCTCACACCCTCCCCGGCGTCGCGAACTCTGTTCCCGTGGATACCGATAGTTAACCATTCAGATTGCCATTGAAAGCAGCGCAAGGCGGTTGCTTAAGATTTACATAGAGCTGCCTAATTACGAAGCATTAGCATTACGCACTGAGGCAGGTCATTAATAAAGCATACGTTGGGCGATCAGGGCTGGATGAATACAATAGCGACGCCATTGCGCTCACTTGGATCTACTGTGGCAACGGCTTCCTCCCATCGATTCGACATTTCTCGTTTTCCCATCTTTTTTTAACCGTCTTTTAATTTGAAGACATGGAAAGAGCTGTTGTCGTTTATGGTTGCAACAGCTATCGTGCGACCTACTAAAACATTTTCTCTCTTCTTTTTAAAAAACTTCGAACAGAGCAGGAAACATTATCGCGAGGAATTCCTTAACTCAATGCGATAAAATTCCGTGTGATTCGAATAATAGCGACATCAGAACGCAACTCATTACGTACAATGACTTTTTTTCTTTAATGGGGACCTGATAATAATACCAAAGGTGGTTATTCAGCTTGTCACGCAAACACTAGATGGTCATAATTCTCTGGTTTGTTTATTCGTTTGTGAGCTTAACGACCACCGTGAGCAACTCGATAGGCTACAAGCCGTCGTCTGTCCCTAATTTAGGGCCACTGGTTCCAGGGAAGGGAGAGAGAGCCAATGCCGTAAGACAAACACAACATCCAAGCCTTACTGCGATTCGAATCTGGACCCATAGCGGAAGAAAAGTGAGCGCTTAGACCACTGCACCACCGGGGCGGCGTAATTCGCTGGGACGATATAACTAGGTAAGACACAGGGCTGTCACATTTCACGCAAATTTGAAATTGTGGGAGGTAAAACATATTTGACGAGTCTCAGTTTAGTCTAGAACCTCCGCTCCAATGGCACAGTGGTCTAAGCGATAGCTTTTGATCATTCATCCGAGATGGGTCTGGGTTCGAATCAGTGTTGTCAAGTCTATTGATAAACCAGTAGATCTACTGGCTTTCAGATGTATCTACTGATATACTAATAAAATCTTCGAATTGCTCAATTCTACTGATTTTTTGACGTTTCAGGTGGGATTTCAATTTTGACTGTTTGAAATACTCTCAATTACTTTACCCTGCCTGAATTCTGCTGACCTAGTTTTTAAGTGTAAAGAAGCTTTAATTGTATTCTGGGATATTGAAATTTGCAACGATTCCTCTTACTCCCTAGGGGAAGTGATCGTTTGGGTTTTGATTTCATTTCAAGTGGCGGGTAAGTGTAGTTACGAATCATTTCATTGTATCTTTTACTATCTTTGATGTTTCTGCTTTGCTTTTAAGTATCTGTGTTTCCATCTGTGTGCATTTCTTTTCAGCTGTAGAAAGATTGGTTTTCTACAAAATCATGTAAGAAGGTCATACAATTACGTATATATTTTTGCACCTGTGTTTATCAATTGTATATACACTGTTGGCCACCCAAAATGCAACACCAAGAAGGACACGAGATAACAAAGCCAGATTTACTGGACACAACAACAGATACAAAGATAAAACGATTAAGCTTACAGGCCAGTGCGACTTGCAAAACACGCAGACATCAATAGTTCGTGTGGCCCCTATGGTTGGCAATAACGGCTGCTACACGCCGCGGCATTGAGCGAAAGAGGCTTTGGATGTGTGCTTGGGGTATGTCGGTCTGGGCTGCTTCCACACGTTGCCACAGTTCATCAGGCGTAGCCACGGGTGGTGCTTGCCGGGCCCCTCTGTTGCCGATCAGCGACCAGACGTGTTCGATGGGCGACATATCGGGAGAACAGGCGGGCCACGGCAGCAGTGACACCTGGTGGGCCGTGAAGAATTGTTGCACGATGCGTGCCACGTGCGGGCGCGCATTGTCCTGTTGAAACGTGGCCGCTGGCAGGTCCTGCAGGTAAGGTAGGACTACAGGCTCCAAAACGTTGGAGGTGTAGCGGTGGCTGTTGAGTGTACCGGCGATGCTTACCAGAGGGGTGCGGGTGTCAAATCCAATTGCGCCCCAAACCATAACGCCAGGCGACGGACCGGTATAGCGATGCATAATGCAGGCGTCATACAGTCGCACGCCGCGGTGCCGCCTCACGCGGATCCGACCATCGTGGTGATGCAGGCAGAAGCGGGATTCGTCGGAGAAGACAATGTCTTGCCATTCCGTAGCCCAGGTGCGGAGTTCAACTGGCCGCTGCCGCCGCACTCACCAGTGGTGTAACGTCAATGGTAATCGGAGCAATGGGCGCCGTGCGACAAGTCTCCGCTTCTGCAGACGACGTCGAACGGTACGTGCTGACACAGATTGTTACGCAAGACACCCTAATTCCTGCGCTAACGTTCGTGATGTGGCGGTGTGAGCCGTCAATGCTCGCAGCACAACATGCCGTTCCTCTCGTTCGGTGGTGTACTTCGGCTGCGGCAATCGCTCACGTCGGTCCGTCCGTCCCTTCTGCCCCCACCGAATCCATACTAACCTCACTGTGGCGGGATGTCGTCCCACACGGGCGCCGATGTCTCGGTACGATAAACTGCTGTCGCGATAAGCCACTATTCGTCCTCTGTCGAACTCCGAAACGTGCTGGAATGACTGCCGTATTCTGCGACGAGGCATCAGGAAGCTTCCCACGCACAGGTCCGGCAACACAACACACTTCCACTACTCACATCCCGCCTTCTGTGCACCCTTCTTATATTGCTTCTCGGTGGCGTGCCGGGCGCACATGATTTGCGCATGCGCTGCAATGCTAATCGTTAGCATGTCCTCTCGCGGGCGACGCATGCTGCCAATTTCAGGCCAATTGGATGCTTCCTTCTTGGTGTTGCATTTTGGGTGGCCAGCAGTGTAGTTACGGAGCCTATCAGGAAAACGTAAAGTATGCTCAAAAGTATAGTGAAAAGTGGGAAGAATTGTTTAAGGATTGGCTTTGCCTCAGTGATAAGAGAAATGACTTTGCATATAGTAAAGCATGCTGTGTTGATCTTTCTGTTAATGCTTCCGGAAAGGCAGATTTGGAAAGGCATTTAAAGACAAAAAAAAAAAAAAAAAAAAAAGCACCAAAAGAATGTCGAAGGCCTTTCCAAACAGCCTAACCTGCTGAACTAAAGCAGGAAAGATCAGACTGGCAGCTTTCGTTGCAGAACATATTTTGCTAATAAATAATATGAACCACTTACCAAATCTTTTGAAAACTGCATCTAAGGCAGATTCTGCCATTGCAAAAAACAATTTCCTGTTGTCGAACTAAGACAACGGCACTAATTAAAAACATCACCGGGAAAACAGATAAGGATGAACTAAACATTCTTCTTCGAGAAAACAATTCTCATTAATTGTAGACGAGACAACGGATTTAGGCTGCATAAAGCGTCCGTGTTTAGTTGTCAAAGATTTCGAAGTCTCTTATCGATCTTCTTGGGCTGGTTCGCCTTGTAGATGTCAGTGCCAATATTGTTTATGAAGACATAACAAAAATATTCAATACAGTAGATATTTCTTACAAAGAAAACATGATTGGATTCGCTTCTGATGGTGCAAATGTTATGGTAGGAGAAAGCACTCCCTAGCAAAAAAATTAAAGGAAGACGTTCCTTATTTACTCATTATACGATGCGTATGCCACTCTTTTAATTTTTGTGCTTCCTATGCCTGAGAACAATTACCCCATGCTATGGAAGATTTGGCACGTGTAGTCCAAAACGTGTTGGTGAACTAAGGAAGCTCCTGGAATTTGCCAAAATTAAAGCCCACAAGATGCTCCATCCATGCCAAACTCGTTGGCTATCATCGAAACCGGTAGTGACCAGACTTTTAGAACAGATGCCCGATCTAAAGCTGTATTTTACCAATGTGGTAGCTATTGAAAGAGATAATTCTTTTCAGACTATACGTCAAAATCTACATGACCCCGTCATTAAACTTTTTCTACAATTTCTAGAGTTTGCATTGGAACTCTTTCGTAGGTTGAATGCAGAAATGCAGGAAGAAAAGCCAAAAATTCATATTTTACATGATAAAGTTTCAAGTGTGTTTCGCACTTTCGTGGAAAGTTACATTAATGAGACGTACTTGAACCATACACCTTTGGAAAATGTCCAATTTAAAGATCCGAAGTATTTCGCACCGGTTGACAAGATCTATCTTGGGGCAAAAGTTCAAGCTGCAATAGTCAATAAGAATCATAATTTAACTGCACAAGAGATCCTGACCTTTCAGCAGCGAAGCACAGCCTTCCTAGTGGAAAGTGCTAACCAGGTTTATAAACGTTTTCTTCTTAAAGATACAGCGCCGCCCCGGTGGCGCAGTCGTGTAAGCGATGGCCTCTGATCATTCGTCCGAAAGGGGTTCGAATCCCGGCATGGATGTTGTGTTTGTCTTACGGCACTGGCTCTCTCCCTTTCCTGGAACCAGTGGCCCTAAATTAGAGTCGGGCGGCTGCTTCTAGTCCATTAAGTTGCTCATGGTTGTCGTTAAACCTCCAACAAAAAAAAGATACAGCAATAAAAAAGATTGCAGTTTTTGAATCCAAAAGTGGCATTGCACAAACAAATTTCCGGCATAGCACCGGTAGCCGTTGAGTTCCCAAATTTCAGTAACGACAATGAAGTGCAGACATTGGACACAGAGTGGAGGCTGTTAAGAAGTACACCGTTGTATCTTAAAGATGAGATAACTTGAAGAATTTTGGAAAACTGTAAACATAACTGAAAAAGAAGACCGTACCAAAATGTTTCCTGAATTGACAAGAATTAAATCACAGCGTGTTTTCTTTTTTTTGAATTTTCGAAACTTTGTGTTCAATATTTGAGTGGTTTTTATCCATGACCGTTTCTTCAGGTGCTTTGTCTGCATTTCTCACAATGTGAACCAGCTACCAGATAAGAACTTTGTTTTACCTGCTGTAAGTAATTGCTATTCATAGTTTTCTTATTAATAAGATTTTCTCTCTTGATTTTTGCTCTTCCCTGTTTTCATACATATTTCTTAATACAGGTAAGTTTTGAATGTCCCTGTAGATAAATATGCCTCTATACATTCGTTGAATTGATTATATATTTATATACGATTTTGCCAGATGCAGTTATTATGTTTGCTATAAATGCATTACAGCACATGTTAACATTCATAAGTACATGCCTTTTTATTCATATAATTGAAAATTGCGTGTATATTACACGTTCCAGAAGTGTCAACTGATTTCTACTGATTTTTGCAGTTCTGTCTACTGATTTTTGACGTCAACCACTTGGCAACATTGGTTCGAATCCCGGTGAGGCATGGATGTTGTGTTTGTTTTACGGCACTGGCTCTCTCCCTTTTCTGGAGTCAGTGGCCCTAAATTAGAGACGTATGACTGGTTATAGCCCACTGCCCACTGAGTTGCTCAAGGTGGTAGTTAAACCCTCAATCACAATCACATAGTCTATACTTGGGGCAAAGCTAACCTGACAACACTGCTAATGCTGCGGAACCGATTTACCAACAAGATATCTCTTGTGTTTCAGTATTTCTCCGCTTACCAATGGGGTGCCATGTCTCGTGGAACCTTCCCCTTAATGGTGACTTATGGCAAGACAAAACGAAACTTCTCGCGTTCCATCACGATGTCCCCTTTCAAACCCCACACCTTCTCAACCTTGCCGACCACCAGACAAACGATTTCTGAATGAGTATTTTAAAGCAGTAACCACGAAGAAAAGAGCAAGCTCAGTGACCGCTAATCCATCATCTCCCTCTTATCCGCAGGCTAGCACAATTCTCCTCTCCCGCTTGCAGTTAGTACCCCTCGTGTGTACTGTATAGCATTTTGAAGCAAAACAGAAGTGACAATGTCGCCAAAATGCGAATCTTTGTGTTTTTTAGAAACGCTACCGAAACTGGGAAATTCATTTTTTTTGACGTACGTGCGTACGACATTTAGAACATCTATGTATCCATGTGCTTTTTTTAGGTCTCAGTTCAAGCTTGAACAGCTGTTTTTAAACTGGAACGATATTATGCAGTGGACGCACACACTCCGTTGCTTTAAGGCTGTCTCTGAATGAGTGTTAGGGTTAACCTCGTATTCTATATCTGCAGTGTAAATTCTTTGTACACATTTTCTCAAAGACTATTACTTCGTAGTGCCTGAAAATTTGAGCACAAATAAAAACGACCCATAGCTAATATATATCGCAGTTATTATTCCGAAAAATTTGTTGGATTTTATTTTAAATTCAAATTATCTGACTCGAAAGTATTCCAATTTGGCGCTAGATGGCGCGATAAGTTAGCTTAGCGGTGTTTCTGTCTGAGAGAAACGGAATCTCTCATTTCTGTCTGATTTTTGTAATTATCTGAGCCAGATAGAAATAAATGAATGGGGGCAAAAGTGAGATTGGAATCTATTCTTTCATAAATGATCTTAAATTCTATTGTACGTTCATTTTTTGAAGAGAAAATGTGTACATTAGCAGAGAACCCTTGAATTTGAGCTACAGAAACTCCACCTGCTTACTGGGCCTCCATTTCCAAATAACGTCATTGGTTAAAACGTAACAGCGCATATTTTTGTTTCATTGTGGAGGCAATGAGAGACCGATTCCATTCTGAATATAGTGAGGTCTGCAATGACTCGCTCACGCCGACTTTTGGGATAGTCACTCAAGACGTAAAAAAACTCCCAATGGGTGATTTTGTTTGCGCCGTCTTCGCAGAAGATGAACCCTAATACTCATTCAAAGACAACCTTAACTGCATAGTTAACTTAGCTTTGCCAAGAATATGGAACCCCGGTGGTCGAATGTTAAGAGACTAGAAATGGGTCTAAAACACTGGACTTGAACTAAAAAATCACTGTCACCGTTTTTACCAGTTACTAAAATTAACAGTCTCGAAATCACTGTTAAGGTGTCACAATCAGCCACGTCAAGGTCAGGGCTATACTTCGCGATAAATAGGTCATAAATCACAATTACCATATTACCGTTTCTCCCTTGGTGACTTCACTTCTTTCTAAATAAATCTGCTCTATGCGGGGAGTTTAACCCTTACCGCTTTTGATCGTTGAAGATGAACTGAGCGAGATCGTTGTCACCGTAATCCTGTCGGAGGAAATGGTGGGTACGTGCGGAAGTGAAAACGCTAACCTATACCTGCGGCAAGACTAACATGAGTAAGGAGTGGGAAGGGCTTCAATTGCACAATATAGGACGTGTACTTCAACTGCACAATATAGTTCCAGTCTCAAAGCTCGTATTCGAGGCTGAACATGAACTTAAAAGATATGTAAATATCCAGAAAGTTGTGCACACAAACATCTCTTGAACGTTATGCATACGTACATCTCTTCTATTCTATGGGGGAGTTTTTTTATTGTTTCCTCTTGTATATATGTATGTGTATTACTTCCATCAAACGTGAAAATAATGCGTTTTTGTTAATACCAAAATCTCGGCTACTGTAATTTTTGTGAAACGTTTCGGATATTCAGGTGTCCATTTAATTCGACTTTTATCCTCTAAAAGTGAGTTTATCTGCATTTTTGGAAATATGTTTCGAAAGTATTTGTAATTTTTGTTCAATTTTTGATTTTACTTCTTTTTTTTTTTTTTTACCTTAGTTTTTAGTTCTCTGATTTGTTTCAATAAAAGCTGGTCCGAACGATTCCATCTCCAGGTTTTGCGGGAAAAACGCTTTAAAATATCCTTTTTTCCAATTTGCAGAAAGTTTAGCTCTTTTTCCATTATTGACAATTTGTCATTTAAAAAAATTCACTTTTTTTTATCACATCACATTTCAAGCAGAAAACTATCTCTTCCTGTGTGGCAGGTTGAATTGGGGCCACATTTTCTGCAAAAGACCTTTTTTGGGACTAAGATCTTTAAGTCTACAAAAGCATCAAGCAGTATTGTTCTCTTTTTTTGCCTTTCACCTCTTGCAGTGACATTTTCAATGTTTGATCTTAGTAGAATGACTGTTGGTATAGCCGACGATTTCAATATATTTTTCATTGGTTAACCGAGCAGGCGACTCATCAATCGTCTTCGTACTCACTATTTAAAAAGTGCTTATTGCAAATCCTGGCATTTTCCCCATTAAAAGAAACCGCTCTGCAACACTTGTTAACCCAGTCTTTCGTAATTACTGACAAAGAAACGGACATGTGGTTGCCGCTGATTTCAAAGCCAAAGTATGTTGTTTAGATAAAGGAACATAAGGTATGTTTATATCCAAATGTTGAGCTGCTATGGGCAACAGGAGGAGACACTATAGCCTTGTTCATGAGCATTATATTATGCTATGTATGTATATTATGAATGTTATATTAGAACTTACAATTCTTTTCTATAAAACTAAGTAGAAGAAGTCCCTATAAAAATATGGTTAAATTCATAACGGACACTGTGTTGGTAACATCAGATATGAACTTTTGGCGTCTGCAGTCTTTCGTTCACTATCAGATTTCAGCGCCTCGATTTCAAAACCTAATGCGCTTTGCATTTCATAAGTGTAGTTATGTCACTACGCACTCTGGATACTTCCAAACACCTCTCCAGTATTGTTTTGAATCGGGCCTAATTGAGGAATGTGGTAGAGAAGATTACGAGGAAACACATTCATGAAATGAGCTCACTGTGAGAACTACTTTTGTTTGGATCATTCCATAATTAAAGATCTTCAAATTTTGTAACGTACATGAAAGGTGAGGGCAATGTATATCCATTATTAAACACGCTATATTGCATATCCATTCATTAATCCTTTGTGATGTATACCAATTGCTTAAAGCAACAAAAACAATTTCGATACGGGCCGCATTCATGAAATGAGCTCACTGTGAGAACTACTTTTGTTTGGATCATTCCATAATTAAAGATCTTCAAATTTTTTGTCGTACATGAAAGTTGAAGGCAATGTGTATCCATTATTAAACACGCTATATTGCATATCCATTCATGAATCCTTTGTAATGTATACCAATTGCTTAAAGCAACAAAAACAATTTCTATACGGGCCGCATTCATGAAATGAGCTCACTGTGAGAACTACTTTTGTTTGGATCATTCCATAATTAAAGATCTTCAAATTTTGTAACGTACATGAAAGGTGAGGGCAATGTATATCCATTATTAAACACGCTATATTGCATATCCATTCATGAATACTTTGTGATGTATACCAATTGCTTAAAAGAACAAAAACAGTTTCGATACGGGCCACATTCATGAAATGAGCTCACTGTGAGAACTACTTTTGTTTGGATCATTCCATAATTAAAGATCTTCAAATTTTTTGTCGTACATGAAAGGTGAAGGCAATGTATATCCATTATTAAACACGCTATATTGCATATCCATTCATGAATACTTTGTGATGTATACCAATTGTTTAAAAGAACAAAAACAATTTCGATACGGGCCGCATTCATGAAATGAGCTCACTGTGAGAACTACTTTTGTTTGGATCATGCTATATTGTATATCCATTCATGAATACTTTGTGATGTATACCAATTGCTTAAAACAATATGTATACCAATTGCACGGGACGCAAGAGTAATGGGATTTCCATGAATATTGTCTCCGCCAGTGTTCTTTGATGTCATATAACTTCATCATTTATACTCCATAGCACCTAGAAGTGTGTCATTATCAATTACACCTTCAGTACTGTCGAATGATATAACAAGCACTGTGCATCCGACAACGGTCCGGACCGTTCCCTTGTGAGTCCTTTCGAGGGAAACAGTGAAAAATTATGTTTCACGCTTTCGCATTCATGCTGGCATTTCGGCACGTAGCAACAGCGTAGGTGGCCACTGTACGAAAACAATGTATTAGAGAAATTGAATAAAAAATTCGACCTCAGAAATACAACCAAACAAACAGCAGATAACTAATGCGAATACAACAAACGAGGGTTAAGAGCATCCACTGAGAGCTTTACATTGCACACTGACATGTGGCATGCATTGCCGTGACGTCACTGAGCGGGACAGGCGAGGACTACTTCAACGATCAGAAACACTAAGCGATTAGCCAGCCCTTGTTACTAGGCCGGCTTCTATGTTCGTTGGAGAGGCTATACCAGAAATTACTGCCTGTGGGAGGGTTAGCAGAGAGTAAGCAGTTGGGAAGCATTAATATTTACTCCTTTCTACTTGAGAGAGAAATCGCTTGTTGGGCACCGCTGAGTTCAATCCGCCACTAGGCCTTACTGATTCCGAATCTCTCAAACGGGCCTGACGTAGATTCTTTTGAATGCCGTCGAGTTGAACTCGATCACTGAAACACTGAAACGTGTAGTTGGCAATTACTTAATAACTAAGACAACGAGTAACTCCAAAAACAAGTCCTTTGTTAGACGTAACACAATTTAATAGATGAGAAAATAAATTCCGTTCGATTAGATATCTCCAAGTGCCAACAGGTTTCCAGATGGCAAACACTTTACTAATTCTGAAATAGCCCGGAAGACCCTCCGCCACGTTTAACTTGAGCCTTTTCATCCAAATCCCGGCCGATCTCTGATCATCACCGAAAAACCCTGACTATTCCGTGAGTCAAAACGTAAATCCCCGAGAGGTCTAACCGACACTCCCGGCTCGAACCCGCCTTCCGACCACATCGAAGGCGAAACATTAGAAGCGTCTTGAGCGAACGTGTCACTCCCTTTTATAACCTTATCTTTTTTCCCTCCCCCTTCGGGCTTCTGGAATCCTATTGGCTTGGAGTTAGCCTCTCTCTGGGAGGAGTATTTGACACATAAAACCCAGTCATCCAGGTCAAGGTCAACGGATGCCGCTAGGCACATGCCTGGCTCAGCACTCCTTAATATGGCGTACAAAACAAACCCGCCACGTGTCCCTCACGTACGTTGGAATTTGCACTGGAAATAATAAATCGATACAGAAAAGGTTGCTAGATGAAAATAATTATTCAGAGCTGGACTCCGTCACCTTACATCGTTGATACAACAATGAGCGGGAAGTTTCCTTTGGTTCTGCCTCCCGTTATTGTGGCACATCCTCAGGGTTTTTGTGGCACGGTCCCCTAGGCGTTGCCATCCATTAGCGTTAATAAATACTGCAAAACCACAAGATATCTTTTCGGTGGAAATGTTTCTCAGCTTTCACTCCGTCGTCAGGTTAGGTTTGTCTCGAATTAGATTTGCCGTAGAGAGAAACAACATTTTAAATATTTTCCCGTTTAGTGCTTAGCTTCTATGGCGGTGATTCTCAGGTTTGTTCCTTCTTCGTATCGTATCCATCACAAACTGTGATTTTGTAACTGTTACAAGCGAGATCGTGACTCGCCGTCTCAGCTTTTTTACAGCTTCGTCACAACTATCGTAAACGGTGGTTTTGTTGCGGGTTAAAGTGACAGTTACTTCCGCGGACCTGTTACCATTGTCACACTGACAGGAAATCACTGTTAAATCCACCACCATGAGAGACGTACTCTGATGAGTCATTCCATTATGAACACCCGCAATCTAAAGAAATGAGCGCGCCTGGAGACCGAACGGTGGTGCAGGAGAAGTTCACAGGGCAGTATATATACAACCCGAGGACCGGCCTTTGGTTAGAGAGAGTGTTAGGAGTTAGAATGGGAAAAGCTGCCGATTTATCGGAGTTTGATAAAGGACAAATTGTGATGGCACGGTGCGTCGGAGCTACGATCTGGGAAGTGGCGTGGCTTGTGGGTTGTTCACGTTCTGGTGTAGTGAGTACGTATCAAAAGTGGTGCACAGATGGCCAAACAACGAATCGTCGCCTACCCGTGTGTCGTCCGCAGCTCATTGATGCCAGAGGAAAGCGGAGACTGCCGCGCATTGTTCACAGCGACGAC
Source organism: Macrothele yani (assembly GCA_039090855.1). NCBI lineage: Eukaryota > Metazoa > Arthropoda > Arachnida > Araneae > Macrothelidae > Macrothele > Macrothele yani. The sequence goes on from CM077011.1 coordinate 158,461,912, forward strand.
AGGGCCGCTGTGTGACAAATCACCCACAGCCACAACACTGGTGATCAGGACAATGTGTCACAGCACCAGTTCATCGCAGCCGGGTCCCCATGCTTCCTGCACGTAATCGCCAATAACGCATGAAATGGGCGCAAGATCATTGAGACTGGACCGTTGATGGTTGGAAGAAAGTAGCTTGATCTGACGAATCCAGATTCCTGGTGCATCACGTAGACGGCCGAACGCTGATACACCGATTATCAACGGAGGCTATGGTACCTGGATGCACTGTTGGGAGGAAACAAACTGACGGAGGCGGTGTTATGTTGTGGGCGATGTTTTCTTGGGACACTTTAGGCCCCCATTATCCCAATAGCTCAATCCCTGACAGCTGTCAGGCACCTGAACATCGTTGCGGACCAAGTTCACCTATTAATAGCAACTGTGTCCCCTGCTGTTGATGGCCATCACCAGCAGGATAATGCGCCATGCCACACTTCCAGAATCGTCAAAGAGTGGTTTGAGGGACATTCTGGTGACTTTCTGTTGATGCTGTGGCCTCCAAATTCCTCTGAGATGAACTCAATCGAACATTTGTGGTTAGACTTGGAAAAGCGGGTTCGCGCTAAATCACCACCACTCCGACAACGGGAATTGGAGGGCCTGCTGTTGACATTATGGTACCAGATACCCCAGCATACCTATCGCCACCTCATCGAATCCATGCCTCGCAGAGTGGCCGCTGTTTTGTGGGCTAAAGGGGGTCCTACAGCTTATTAGGTAGGTGGTCATAATGTAATGGATCATCGGTGAAGGTATATGGCTAGTCGTCTGGGTCGGGACTAGGCTGCAGTTATTTTTCAAGCATAAATGGTGCGTTGGCCCTACTGCGTTAGCTGCCAGAAGGGGTTTTTGGAACCAGTGGTCTTGAAATTAGGACAAGCGGCTGCCTTTGTTCCGCTGTCTTGCGCGAGTTTGTCGTTGAACACCCAAGCAACACCAACAGCAAAATATTTCCATGAAAAAAAAAAAAAATAGAAGTTTAAATTCGCATTTCTAAGAATGCTAAAATGCATTCACTCCTCTTTCGCAAATTTATTCTTTCTCCCTTTGCCTAGGAATAAACAAAAGTCAGGTCAGAGGGGTAAATTTGGAAACGAGTTACGCATAAAGGTTGATGGTGTTTTCATGGGATATGGTTATAATGATCGCCCTTGAATACAGTTTAAAGGCACAAAAATATTGCCATTTATTATAAAAATAATTAACTGATTTTGCAAAATTTATTGATACTTGTAAACCTTTAATACGCCGCTTCAGTGCTGCAGTGGTTTAAGGAGGACGTCAAGTAATTTTGCTTCCTATACTTCCAATGGAAAAACTTCTGTACACATTTTCTTTACAATTAAAGCTTTCCCAAGGATGAAAATTTGAACATCGATTAAAATATCTTCATTTTATAATTTGGAATACTTAATATGTTCTAAAACATAACCATAATCATGCAATCCAACATTTGTTTGTCTACTCACGTCATCAAAGTACAGGTCGCGCCATCTTTTTTATGGAAAATTTATGCATTCACAAGGATAAAAATTTGAACATCGATTAAAATAGCTTCATTTTATAACTTGGAATACTTAATATGTTCTAAAACATAACCATAATCATGCAATCCAACATTTGTTTGTTTACTCACGTCATCAAAGTACAGGTCGCGCCATCTTTTTTCTGGTTTCAACACCACCAAAGGAAAAGTTATTGATTTTAATATAATTACGGTTATGTTTCAGAAAATATTAAGTATTCCAAGTTATAATATGAAGTTATTTTAATCGATGTTTAAATTTTCATCCTTGGGAACGCATTAATTGTGAAGGAAATGTGTACAGAAATTTTTCCATTGGAAGTATAGGAAGCCAAATTACTTGACGGCCACCTTAAGCGCTGGCTTCAGATCATTCGTCCGAGATGGGTTCAGGTTCGAATCCCGGTGAGGCATGGATGTTTTGTTTATCTTACGGCACTGACTTTCCCCTTCTCTGGTACCAGTGGCGCCAAATTAGGGAAGGGCAACTCCTCATAGCACATCGGGTTACTCACGATGTTTGTTAAACCAACACACAACCCCGCCCCTCCCCCTTTAATACCTTCCTCGCAAAATAAATTACATGCGAAGTGGCTTAAAATCACGAATCTCATTGAAATGCCAAATTACTGCTCATCATAATGTAAGAGATTCTTATTGTGTGTGTGTTGTATAACGACTGTGCAAAATTCGATAACTAATGCGAAAATAAAACAAAAATATTTGTCAGGGATCTCAAGTTTTCAAAACAAGTAGCCTGACGCAACTTTATACTATTTTTACGTTATCAAAACCAGTACGTATCACGTGAGAAACGTTGATGCACGTGCATCAGAATTTCTGGGAGTGATTTTGGTGACTGTTGTGCTGATATGTTAACAATAACCGTTATTGTAATTAAAAATGTGTACGCTATAGGACCCTGCGCTTAAACGTATTGGACAAGGAGTGAGACAAGGTGACATTGTAGAGAATGTAAGTCGAAAGGTTTGCAATATTTGCATAAATGCATATCCTGCGGCAGGTAGGTCACGTGTTTAAACTAGTTCCAGTCGCGCACTGCAGTCAGTCGAAAGCGATATAAAGTGCTAGTCGTTGCTGTGAACAGCATTTCATATCATCTTTCTGTCTGTGGTTGGAACGCTTAAAAGATGAACAGGCACAACCGGCTAATTAAGGAACGTTTGCTTTACGAGTTTGAACTCGGCCATGACGCTGCTCAAGCAACACGAAACATTTACCATGCGAAAGGGGAAGGTTCTGCGGGCCACAGCACCGCAACCAGATGGTTCAAGAAATTTCGCTCAGGTGACAGAAACCTCGACGATCAGCCAAGGTCAGGCAGTCCGCGAACCGTACATTCGGAGGCCATGCGCCAGGTTGTAGAGGCAAATCCGACAACCAGCACTCGGAGATTATCACGTGAGCTGGGCATATCACAGACCACAGTGGTACGTCACCTTCAAGATCTCGGCAAGGTCTACAGAAGCTGCCGCATTGCCCTCACGAATTGACGCCAGCTGAAGCAAACCGCTGAGTGGAAGTGTGCACGGAACTCCTAGAAAACTCGCACGATGTGCATTTCATCAAGAGAATTTTTACGTGCGATGAAAAGTGGAGTTATTTTCGTAATCCTAGCACACAACGGCAGTAGTTGAGCTCGGGCCACCTTCCAGAACCAGTTACTAAACTGGGCGCTTCGAGAACAAGGGGATCCTCTGCGTCTGTTAGAATTTCAAGGGGATAATCCATTACGAGTTTGTTCTAGATGGTCGGAACATGGACGCCATCCTCTACTCTGAACAGTTGGGGCGGATGTTTGCTGTTTTGAAGGAGAAGCTCACGGTACTGGTGAACAGGAATCGAGCATTCCTACAGCACTACAACGCTCGACCTCATACCACGTGAACGACCCGGACAAAACTTCAAGAACATGAGGGCATGGAACTGATGACACACCCAGCATATAGTCCGGACCTTATCCCGTCGAATTATGACCTGTTCCGGTCCATGGACGACTTCCTTCGCAGGCGGCACTTCAACAACCAGGAGAAGGTGGCAGCTGGGATGAAGGAGTTCTTCTCCTCGAAGGAAAAGAACTGGTACCGCCGCGGATACGAAGAACTGACAGACAGATGTCTAAAGGCGTTGCAACACGATGTCTTGTACTTTGAATGCAAGTCAGCTTTCGTCGTAATGGTACGTATTAAGACATAAAGTGCTCCAACTATTGCAAAATTTTCGACTCACCCTCTGTATCGTCGAAACTCCTCCATGCCACATTTGCAGAATGCCTTTCAGTCATTGAAATGGGTAGAGAAACGGATAAAGATTAATTAAAAGAAAATATTGTTTTATCCACCACCTTCGTTTTGCTGACGACATCGTCATTTTTGTAAGTATCTTCTCAGAGCTACAGTGTTTGACCCAGGAACTGGCTGACCAGAGCAACCAAATGGGTTTAATAATATATTTACAGAAAACAAAACTGATGTACAATGCTTTTACAAAAACTGAAAATTTAGTGGTTGACGCAGTAAATCTAGAAGTAGCTGATGCCTACGTTTACATTGGACAACAGATATCAGAAAAGGGCCACACATAGAAGAAGAAATAAGGTGGCCTATAAAATTGAACGATTCTGCGCAAGAACCATGTAAGTCCAGTTTTTGGTAATTTTTCCTTTTTAATGTTAATTCAGAGAATAAATCATAATTTGACTTAAGAAAGATGCGTGTCCGTTTAGCCAACTTTGAGTTATACACTGAAGAGCAATTGAATTAGACATACCTGTCTAGTAACGTGTAGCACCACCTTTCGCTCTGATGACGGCGGTGATTCCTCTCGGCATAGACTCGACAAGACACCGGAAGCGTTGGGAAGCCATACGGATCCACGACCCCTGAACAAGCTCCCACAGTTCATGAAGGTTTGATGGAGGGGGTTAGAGCCTCGAACATCTCTCTCGATGGCATCCCAGATGTGCCCGATGGGATTTAGGTCAAGTGACCTAGCTGGCCAAGGAAGCGAGGCCACGTCCGTGGAGTGTTCATCCAACCATTAGGATACAATTCGGGAGCGATGGCACGGTGCATTGTCTTGTTGCAGGATGAAGTCCCCAGTGGGATGTTGAAGACGCACAAACGGAAGCAAATGGTCGTCCATGATATCCCGGTAACGTTTACCTGTGAGGGACGATGTCGCACGTACCAGGGTTCCCATTTCGGTTTACGTAAACAGTCCCCAGACGAGAATGCCACCCCCACCAGCTTGAAGAGTACACTGCTGGCAAGAAGGATCCATCGCTTCATGTGGTTTGCGCCGTACTCGTATCCTGCCATCGGCATGTACCAACGTGAATCTCAACTCATCAGTCCAGGCAACATTTTTAAATATGTCTAGGGTCCAGTGGCGATGTTCCCGCGCCCATGCTAATCTTTGCACCCTGTGATGTGCGGTCAGCAGCGGTACCCTCGTGGGACGATGGCTTCTTTACCCCATAGTGAAGAGATGGTTCTGAATGGTGTGGCTGCTTACACCTTTTTGTGCACCAGCGTTAAATTGCCGAGTGATTTCTTGCACTGTGGCTTGTCTAACCACTGTTACAATGCGAGCTAGCCGACGATAACCCCGCTCATCCACACGCTGTTGCCCACGGCAGTTGGCCCTTGCAGGGATGGTTTTAACGGATTCGATGTACTCACGGTGCACCCGTTACACAGTGGCTCGTGAAAATCCCAGTGCCTGCACGACTTCCGAGATGGAGTGACCCATCCGTCGGGCACCGACAATTTTCCCACGATCAAATGCGCTTAGATCCTTTGTCTTATACATACTGCGTCCGACTCTTTCTGATTCCCTTCGCATCACTCCTTATATTGTCGGATCGCTGCATACGTCATGTCGTTTACGTTTACAGAGCCGTCCACAGCGCCACATGGCCTCGTGTTTGACGCAAGTAAAGTGATTTGAACGAAACGATACATATGAAGTTAGTACGAATGGGATGTTTATTTCGGTTAGGGAATAGTACAAAAATGAAAGAAAGGTCAATGCCATTGCATCTGATTTTAGTCTTCAACAAAGAACAATTCACAGAAGCACAGACACACACACACACACACACACACACGCACAAAAAACAGTCAGAAATAACAAATTGTGCATTGAACGCCAATGGAAACCACTCTGAGATACTACATCACTTGAAGTGAAAGGAATGAAAGGTCTGATTGCTACAAAATCCGGCAACCTCAAAATGAACTACGTTAGTATATAATTATTATTTGTAGATTGCGTAATTTCATTACCAAGTAATTCCATTACGTTTGAATGACATTATTAAATTACTGAATTATATCCTCTTCATTGTAATTAATGCGTTACAGATTAATTTCATTACTTTGTGTAAACCATACTTGGGATTGCCTTGTAATGCATTACCTGTTACTGCGTTACCTTATAATGCATTTATGCATTACGCATTAATTGTAATCTGTGCCTCCATTATTTTGTAATGCATTCTTGCCCAACTCTGTAGATTCCCCATTTTGCAGGAGATAACTGATTATAATTCTGGAGCTATACACGAATTTTTTGCTCCAAAACTCAATATCTGGTGAAGCTACCTCGAGCAAAAATATCAGCCTCTATCGGCGTGGCATTAAATGGAAGAGGTTTTTGACATCGTCCTGGGGAATAGCTTGCCAATCTGCTTCTATGCGAGACTAGAGTTCATTTGTTGGGACTGGCGGATGGGCTTGACGGACCAGTCGCTTAGCTACCATGTTCCCGACATGTTCGATCGGGGACATATCCGGTGAAAGTGCAGGCCACGGAAGAAGCGGTGTTTGCCGTGCGTGGCAGAGATCTTTTACATTCCGGGTCACATGTGGCCGAGCATTGTCCTGCTGGAATATAGCTCCAGGACAACTATGAAAGACGGATATCACCTCCACCCCTAAAACATCTCTGTTGTGGGTTCCCTCAATTCTTATCAGGCGAGAACGCGAATGAACACCATGACGCCCCAAATCACGACGCTTGTCGTTGGGCCGGTACGACCCTCTGAAATGTGTGCTGCAAGAGGCAGTTCACCACGATGACTTTAAACACGTATGCGACCATCATGGTACATCAAGTTGAGTCGTGACTCGTCAGAAAACACGACCTGTTGCCAGTCAGCACGCCAGTGTCTGTGTTCGATACCCCATTGCAGCCTGAGGCGTTAGTGGTTGAAAGTAAAAAGGGATTCGCAGCAATGAGATGTTAGCGACCAATCCTCTGTTAAGCAGACGAAGTCGAACTGTGCTGTAGAATAAAGCCTGACATGCGACAGTGCTCTTCTGCAACGCCGCAGATATCGCTGTGTGATCGGTCACTGCTATGCGGTAGAGATGTTTGTTATCCCGTGCAGTTGTATGATTTTACGGTTCATTTCCCGTATTTCTGTGCGTTTGAGCCCCATCTGTCCACTGACGTCACGTTCGCATCACTGTACTAGCTAGCGGTTTGTCTTTTACGAGTGGCAATTTCGTGGTAGGAGATAAAATCCGATTTGTCTCATCACAACGATCCTTCCTCGCTCGAAGTCCGTCAGGTGTTCATAATGCAACCTTGTTTGGCGACCGTGTACAGTGAGAGACAAGAAACACCGTTTCGACTCAACATCGGCTCTTCACTGATTGCCACATCTCGTTTGAGCCAGCTCTTTGTACCTAAGACCGGACAGTTCAGAAGTTGCTGCTCGGAAACAAAAAAGGGAAACAACAGAAAAGAGTAACTTCGAAATACGTCCAACAAGCACAAGTCGTCACCTCAGACGTCATTTCTTTCGTGCCGGAGAAGTAGCACATCGTCAGAACATCATCGTCATGCATTTACCGTATGCAAATCCAAGAAAAAGACGCAGCATCGACAGTTGCAGCTTATTGGCTTATCAAGGTGCAGTAGACACTTCCTGAATGCCACATATCCCGCACGATGGATTAGACGTGGCGGGCCTGTGGCATGGCCTCCACGCTCACCGGACTTAAACCCACTGGATATCTTCTTCTGGCGGCACATGAAATCATTGGTGCACGAGACGCCTGTGGACTCCGTGGAAGATCTCGTCGCGAGAATCATTGTTGCAGCGGACAGGATAAACACGACACCGGGAGTCTTCGAGAGGGTGCGCCAGTCTTTCATTCGCCGGTGTGAATTGTGCAACGGCACCCGTGGCTGCCACTTTGAGCATCTACTTTGAGTCTGTCCCTGATCTCCATAAATGGGATTGTTCAACTTATGATGTCGTTAATTCTCTTTCTTTGCACTGTTGAAACCTCAACTTGGACATCTAACTTTACTCTTTTCTGACACTCAGAGTGGAATGCGAACCTAGGTTCCATTACAAATATTGTTCGTCTTGATGGGTACTATCACCCCTCTTCTTTTATGAAAACAGTTTACGAACACCCTGTATATTCGCTGTCTAAGAACACGCGGTTCGAACGATCGAGTCTCCTCGTCAGAAGGCGTTGCTTTTTTCCCTTAGATTTTTTTTTTCAAAGTGGTCGTTCAAGGGGATGATTAACACTAATCCTTACTGACTGATTACTTTCAAAATGGGCTATAGCAATGGCGAAGAATCTAAGAAAGGAGAGAGAAAATATTTGAGTCACTTGCTTCTACCCAGTGGCATGACGTCCATTTTAAAAGGACTAGCCCTTCCCCTTCGTAACCTGGGTAATGATGCAGAGAATGAACTAAAAGGAAGAGAATGAATTTATCACTTGTGGCAGGTTTATTAGCGGTACTACTGAGATGAGAAGGTCTTATAAATTGTTTAGTTGTTAATTTTGGCAAAACAAAACATTTGACATGCCGTTCAGAGAGAAATATCCGACTGCTATATGAATATTTCTGTTAAGGGAGCGCAGAAAATTTTGAGTACCGTTTGGTTAAGATAAATCGGCTGCTTAAAGGGTTAAACACCGTGGAACGGAACATCACATCCATGGATCCTGGACCAGTCTCGGGTGGAGTTGTGGACAATGCTGCAACAGGCATGGCTGGGATTATCTCCGGAAACCCTTCTGATGGAGTCGATGTCTCACGAGCATAGGCTAACCAACACGCTATTATGTAGGTATATCGAATGCTCTTCCATTGAGTGGATATGAACCATGTTCAAAGATTTCAATATGTGTGGGTAAGGGGGCTTAATTAATGGTTTTAAACCGGGCCACGATGAACTACGCACCGACTCTACCTACAGGTATTAACAACACTGGAAACACGTATAAACGACAGTTGCGTACGAATACGTTTCAAGTTCATAATATTTTATAGGTATGTAACTAGGCTTCAAAATGCATATTAACGACGTCGACGTAAAACTAAGGTTTTAATGTATTCGGTGCTTATTTTTCGGCCGTCTTTGTTTTGTTACAGAACATCGTTATTTCTGCTTAACGAACCTACGTCGCGAAAGTAATTTTGTCGCTTTGAAGATGTTATGGTTCCAGTGATAATTTTTTCCCGTGCAAGATTTAACAGCTACTGCTCAAATTCTATTATCTTTCTCCGCTTCCTTCGAAATGTGGGACTTCTTTCACATCCCTCAAGATGCTTCGAATTCAACCGGAACTTATTCGATGATTTAAATATTCATATTTAATCCAGAAATCTGATTACAGCCCGCGATGTAGAAGCATGCTTTGCGGGAAGTTTCCAAGAAATGTAATTGTAATACGCCAAATAGCTTGTCTTTTGTTTCTTTTTCTTCCAGTACTTCTTCTTCCTTATTTCTTTCTTTTTAGCGGGTGTATCTTTCATTACCCACACCAGTTCTATCTTCAGGTATGATGTTTCGGAAGAACATTCCCCTAATGAGCGTTGAAACAATGCAAATATGTACGTGATTAGGAACAGCAAGTGGGTCAAACAGGAATTTAAATGTTTATTTCTTGAGTAACAAGAAAGACTCTGTCCGACGGAAGAAGAGAGAGAGAGAGAGAGAGAGAGAGAGCAAAGAATGCGCATTATTCTTTTCTTTCATTCTCTCTTTCTCTTGCTCTGTCATGCATACGCTTGAGTCATTTTAATTCGGAGTAGTGTTCTGTGTAATATTGCGCTTGCTTTGGAGCTTTGGAGGCATCACGATTAAAAGGAAAAAGCATAAGGAATGCATCTAAAAAATTAGAAGAATTTCGCAAGAGAATAACCGCCATCAAGAATTCTTGAAAATCTCAGAAATTCTTTTATTCAAAATAAGTAAATATCTATCTTTAAATTACCTTTTCCCGCTGGTGAGAAGAGCCAGTAAAAATTCAGAAGCTGGTGACATTCACAAACGCCATAAGAAACGCCTCCCGACAAATGTTTCATAAACTGAACAGATACAAAAATTTAAAAATTGTTTTAAAATTTCTTCTCTGTCGATCTCCTTCTACATGCAAGGTTTGAGGGGTATTTTTGTGTAGCACCTGACAACAAAGCTAAGGTATGAAGAATTACCACGAATCATTATTACAGACATTTTAACGTGGACCAGGAATATCAAACCAAGATCTTCGCTCTTTCCACGTTTATAAGTGAGTCACGGAAAAATTCTTATTGGCCGCCACCGGGAGTCGAACCCAGGGTCTTCCAGTTACGCACCGGATATGCTTCCGCTACACCACAGCGGCCTCGAATTCCTCCAGACTCACACACGCTAACTGCCAAGCCAATTTTGCAGGTTGCTTCTTGGAGCCCCGCACAATGCTGGGGATTTGCCAAAGATGGTAAGCAGCAACTGAAGAAATAATTAGAAGGGTGTGAGTCTGAAGGAATACAAGGCAGCTGTGGTGTAGCGGAAGCATATCCGGTGCGTAACTGGAAGACCCTGGGTTCGACTCCCGGTGGCAGCAAATGCGAATTTTACAGTGACTCACTTATAAACGTGGAAAGAGCGAAGATCTTTGTTTGATGTACCACGAATCACCTGGCAGAAAAAGTAAAGCTAACTGTGTTTGGCAGATATGATTCACTCTTTAATAGAGTCATTTGCATTAGGTCTATTTTGCAAGTAATTTACTGAAGCAGCGTCTTCACCTTTTTGCGTAAGGGTACAAAACAGAGCCAATCCTAAGTGTCTGCTGAGGATTTTTTATTTCGGAGTTCAATTCAACGACCATAGCTCTGAGGTGTCACCAGTTTCTAGTTCTGGAGGATTCAATTCCGAATCCATCCCACCGAGAGACTAGAAACCATAGCTTTGTACCTCTTGGTCTCTGACGCGTATGCTTAGTAAAAATTCTACCGATCTTTACAAAATTCTACAAATTCATGAAAGAGAAATAATAAGCAGAACACAGTAGTATACGCTTGAAGTACAAGGGGTATCCTGAAAGTAATGCCTCCTCCTTAATAACTTTTGACATTTTGAATTGATTTTAATGAAACTTCACTGACATGTACAGAAACTGTACACATGTACAGAAGATATGTTACCAATGTGGGAACAAATATTTTTCAGAATCGAAAATAAAAATCATGAATGACAGAGAAAAGAAGAGAGCCGTAATTGAATTCCTGGAAACAGAAAGATGTGAGGCTCCAGAAATCCACAGAAGACTCCTGGCGGTGTATAGACTTGCCACAATCGATATCAGTAATGTCCGAAGATGGATAAAGAGGTTTCGAGAAGGAGAAAGTTCAGTGTTGGACAAACAACGGAGAAGAAGACCCGCAACTGCAGTGAAAGATGCCAACAGGCAACGAGTGAAAGACCTCATCACAGCTGATCGTCGTGTCCCCATCCAGGAGTTGCAACATTAAACAGTGCAGACATTGAAGAAGCTGCAGGAAGCTATCAGAAAGAAAAGACGTGGTATTCCACTTCATAGTGTTGTCTTACACCATGATAGCGCACGTCCCCACACCTCGATGGAGACTTCACAGACAATTGCCGAAATGGGGTGGACGGTGATGCCCCCCACCACAGTCCTGGTTTGGCTCCCTCAGCCTTTTCCTTGTTTGTTGCTTTGAAAAACGCCCTTCGTGGAGAACGTTTCGACGATGTGACAGATGTTAAAGTGGCTGTGAACTCATGGATTAAACGACAGTCTCAGGAATTTTTCCAAAATGGATTTTACCAATGGATTCAAAGATTGCAAAAATGTGTAAAAAGTAATGGACTAGAGTAGGCCAGCATTGTTAATAATATGTCCAAGTATTTTGCCACCAAGTTTCACATTTTTGCTGCTACAAATAAAAATCTTATGAGGGACGAGGCAATACTTTCAGGATGCTCTTTGTATAAACAGTATATACTTAAATTCAGTTTGTTAGTCTGTAGCTTTGCCCAGTTGGGCGACTAGTCCTTTGACCACTAGGCCGCCGGAGAGACGTTTGCTAAGAAATCCACGGCTCTTTACAAAATTCTACAAGGTTTTGAAAAAGTAATATTAAGATGAACACAAGTTTTAATTTTATTATATTTTAATCATGCCTTGCAATGAGAAACACATGCTACAGCATCATTTTCACCCGCTTGTCTCTCAGAGACAAATTTGTACCCCTGCACCTTTTCAAAAAATCCTTTTTCCTTTTAAAAAACCACGAGGGTGATTATTCATGTATTTTCAGATTTCTGTAAAGTACGTAGGTTGTTCGGTATATACACAGTGCGTCAAAGAATTTTTAAGACTGGCGCTAGATTTCAGCCTACGGTGGCGCCACCAGTGTAATCTCGAATGCGTTATAAACCGTGACCATCTGCTTGCTTTCTGCCAAAAGTACTGCGCAGTTGTTAAAGTAACTCAAACGAAACGGGCGTTCATTAGAGAAGTAAAAATTTTTTCATGTTGAATTATTAAGATGGAACAAAGGGCTGTTATTAAATTTAACGCAAAACTTGGTAAAAGTGCCTCGGAAACGTACCAAATGATGAAACAAGTTTATGGTGAGTTTTGTTTAAGTAGATCAAATGTTTTCCTGTGGCACAACCGTTTTTTGGACGGAAGAGAGACGCTAGAAGATGATAAGCATACCGGAAGATCATGTTCATCTAGGACACCTGAGATTATTGAAAAAGTGCGTGATTTCGTGGCAAACAATCGATGTGCGTCACTAAGAATGATGGAAGAGTCTTTAAACATCAACAAAGTAACGATTCGAACCATCCTGCATGAAGATTTGGGTAAAACAAAAGTCTGTGCTAAATTTGTTCCACACACGTTAACCAATGAACAAAAATCAAGGAGAAGTGCACATTGCAGAGACATCATTTCAGCCACTGAAAATGATCCAAACTTCTTAAAATCGATTGCCACTGGTGATGAAACATGGTGTTTTCAATATGATCCTAAAACAAAGCGACAAAGTGCGGAATGGAAGTAAAAAAACTCGTCACAAGCCAAAAAAAACAAAAAAAACAAGAAAAGTTCCATCGGAAATCAAAACAATGCTCATTACATTCTTCGATAGTAAGGGTATTATCCACAAAGAATTTGTTCCAAGTGGACAAACAATTACTGGTGAGTTTTATTTAAATGTTTTGAGGCGTTTGATGGGCAGAATTCGTCGCATTCGTCCAGAATATCGAGATGATAACAGTTGGTGTTTGTTGCACGATAATGCACCAAGTCACACCTCACTTCTTGTTCATAGATTTTTGGCGAAAAACAACGTCTGTGTGTTCAATAATACACCGTATTCGTCTGATTTAGCACCCTGCGACTTTTCTTTGTTCCCAAAACTTAAATTGACGTTAAAAGGATGTTTTATTGATGATAATTCGAAAATACAAACAGCTTCGACGCGTGCTTTGGAGGCAATTCCGCAAAGTGAACTGGAACAGGCATTCGAATCATTATTAAATCGCTGTAACAAGTGTATTAAAGCCGGAGGGACTTATTTTGAATAACAAACCAAAACAAATTGTAATTTCTTGTTTCTATTTCATTTTACAGACCCAGTCTTAAAAATTCTTGGACGCACTGTGTAAGTTTCCCGATGCCGTCAAATTGTTACAAACACATGGGAGGCACAGTAAGCACAGGGTTATCGGGCTTAATCCATCCTCATCAAGTTACCGTCCTCATTGCTCCTCTAGACAAGAACGCGCAGGCGCAGTGCCGCGAGGAATGAAGGCAGCTGGGGAAACCGGGCTCGCGTCATTAAGAGCCAGGCAGCATGGCAAGTGCACGCGTCTTAGAAACGTGGCGTAAGTAAGAGGTGCGTGCCGTCATACGGTACAAGCGGGCAAATGGCTGTACACCCAATTTCATCCACAGGAAACTCTTTGCTACGTATGGTTAATCCACAGGAAACTCTTTGCTACGTTGCTACGTATGATTAATTCATTTTCAAACTGATCCTACGGTCCAGGCCGCCGCTAGGACGGTTTTAAAGGACCTGAGCCCGGACGTTTGTGTGCAGAAGGGTTCGATAAATTGGTGCTGCGTTGGGACAAATACCTGAACGTTGGCGGAACTTATGTGGAAAAGTACTGACGATCAGATCAGATCATATGTAGAGGATTTTAGGAAGAGAGTGTCTGACCCCCAGGTCTTAAACAAACCTTAGAAACAGGAAGCTAGGAGATTTGGGCTAGAGTGCCGGATAGGAAAGTGACACGGAAGCGAGGTAGAAAAGGGGAGGAAGACGCCCTTATTTATTACCGGTGGGCCAGTACCCGGGGTCCGACGGCTTAACGTGGCCATCCGACGCACGGCGGATATTTAGTGGTTCGAGAGTTCGTACCTGCCTGGGATCGAACCCAAGGTCTTCTCCGTGGCAGGCACAAACGTTGAACACTAGGCCACCCGCGGTCCAAAAGTACTGATGAATGTACCTATCCAGACATATATCGTTTCCATGTGTATCTTATCGAATAAAAAGTTCACTGTATAGGGGAACTTATATATTGAACGACCCTCGTACAAATTTGTTGCTAGCTGGTGCTAAATGAAACAGTTCGTGAAGGTATTAAGTTCTATTTGATTTCAAAAATAAGTACAGAAATCGGTGGTCAGATTTGAAATCTTCAGTATTTAATACCTTATAACGAAGTAAATTTCTCCGTCATTTTTGGTCCACGCCGAGGATCGAACCCGAGTCCACTTATTCCGGAACAAGTCGCTCTACCAACTGAGCTACGCGGACGTTCGTTCTTGCTGCTATCTGCCTTTATGTCGTGTGCGTCCTGCGGGCCAGGCACGTTACAACCTTCACGACGAACTGTTTCATTAAGCCGAGCTTGATATCGAGTGGGGGGGGGGTAATCTTCTCTCGGCTGACGATTGGGCCATTCACAATGTTTAGCATGCCTGATTCTACAGTTTTACGGATGGGCCACTCTCAGTGTTTCTTTCGAGCTCTGCTGTACCACATACAGATATAGCATAGAAACTTCTTGAAGCATTTCTGTTGACCAAGGAGGAAGTTGACCATTTTCAGGTCCACACAAATTATCCAGTTGTGCTCGTGATATTTGAGTTAGTCAATGACCATTTTTATCTCATTATGTTCTTTTCGCAAATGCAAAGAGTGACCAACTGTAACCACTCCATAAACATTGCCATTGTGCAAGAGAACACACTTCAGGCTGCGCTTTGAGCTGTTCGGAAATAATCGCCATTCTGTTGGGATATCGTGGCAGTAAACAAACTGCTTGTCTTCTGAAAAAACGTCCACAAAAATATGGTCCCTCTTTCGGAAATAAGAAACCTTTGCAGAGCTGTCAAGTAGGTTTTTTCTTACAGCCTGGAGGCTAATACCTCAGCTGCGTTTTTGAATAGCCCCAAATCACGCTCTAAGGCATTCAATTCCGATTGGTGAAACGACGATTTTGGTATCAGATGAGGAGTCTTCGGATTCTGAAGACGTTTCTTGAAGCTCGTTATCACAACCCTCGTGCTTTTTCTGATCATGTTCACGACCTTCATCTTCAGATGAGGCAAAACCATTAAAAACTGGAACCGAGAGTTCCTCAGAGTGCGGAGTAGGTCGAATTGAGGAGGGAATACTGTGATAGGAGATCTTATGCCGGTTTTTCTTGCCGACGCCGTTCGTGTTGATCAGGCAAAAATAGCAATCAGTTATGGGGTATTTGGGTTTTCGCCAAACCATGCGAAATCCAAAAGGCAGATCGTTTCCTTTTGTCCAGTCACGAAGCATTTCCTCACAATTATGACGCACAATATGAAGATCCCATTTCTTGTCTTGATCTCCAAGAGAAACTTTTTTTTTTTTGGTTGGGGAGTTTAACGACCACCGTGGGTAACTCAATGGGCTATAAGCAGTCGCCGGTCCCTAATTTTGGGCCACTGGTTCCAGGGAGGGAGAGAACTAGTGCCGTAAGACATACACAACACCCATGCCTCACCAGGATTCGAACCCGGACCCATTTCGCTTGAATGATTATAAGCCAGCGCCTAGACCACTGCGATATAGGGGCCGCAGGGGAACTTCAAAATAGGCTTTATAGGCAAGCCTCACAAACTAAGTTATATTGCGCCTTTGAGGGAGAAGTGTATAGGAGACACATAGACAGAATGCATCAGGATTATTTACACATTTATGTCTACTTGAAGAAGCCATGATCAGGTCCCAAACAAAGAAAACAAGTTGTTATTTTTGTGTAAATCAAATAAATCTCTAGAATCCAAAATTAACAATAAATATAAAGAATAGTGATGTTTGTGAAAAATTAGTCTAATTAGTCTAAGGTTAGGGTAGATGTAAGCCTAGTTCTCAAGATATCCGTAGTGTAAATAGCAATGGGTGCCCTTTTCTTGCGAAAATCACAAGTTTCAAATTTCATGAAAACTAGAGCATGTAGAATAAAATCGATTTCAGACTTAAAATCAGTGTTGAAAAAATACTTAGGATCAATTGAAATATCTCATGCTACAGAAAATAAGAAAACAATTGTTCCTCAGTATTATCAATAGCCAGTGTTATCAATAGCAAGTATTATCATTGGGAAGAATTATCAATGGCAAGGATTATCAATGGCAAGGATTATCAATGCAAATGATTATTTTATCAATGGCAAGTATAATGGATAGCAAGAATTTTTAATAGCAAGGAATATGAATGGCAAGGATTATGAATGGCAAGGATTATCAATGGTAAGATTATCAATGGCAAGGGTTATCAATGGCAAGGATTATCAATAGCAAGAATTATCAATTGCAAGGATTATGGATAGCAAGGATTTTCAATAGCAAGGATTATCAGCGGCCAGGATTATCAATGGTAAGGTTATCAATGGCAAAGATTATCAATGCAAGGATTATCAATGCAAGTATTATCTATGGCAAGGATTATTAATGGCAAGGTTATCAGTGGTAAGGATTGCTGTCTTTCGTCAGTTTAGGGATTTCGAAATGTGTTCTACTAAAGAAAAATATTCACTGAAAAGCCAGCCTCGAAAAATTTCTTAATCCATCCACGAATTATTCGTGTTCTTACGTGAAGCTGATGGAGTAGTACGAACTAGGGTTTTTAAAGCTCATAGTCTTTTCTGTTTTCCAATAAATGCCAGTATATGTTTGTTGTTATAAATGCCAGTATTAATGACAAAAAACGCCAGTACTAATCAACACTCATTCTTCTCTTATACCAAGAAACTGAAACTTCATCTGGGGAAGATTGAGAATTTCAGGGCTGCATTTTCAATCTTGTCTAATTGTAATTATGTAGTTGCTCACATAATAATCCAGATTAAACAATACGATTTCGCTTTAAATTTTAGACATTCTACCGAATTTACCAATAATTTTTCGCATAAATTTTGAGCTGCGGTATCGTTTTTTTCCAGCTACCAAGCCTGCCACAAATATCAGTAAAATCAGGTTCTCCTTGATTAAAATCGTTTTGGGAAATCAGAGAATTACCTTTCAGAATCGGTTCTGTGAGAGGTATGACGTTGTCCAGTTGCTCTGTGAACCATGAGATCAAAACTTAACTGAACTTTTAATATTTACAGTTTTATCGTTGTTCTTTAGTTCAGCTCTTCACCTGAGGCACTACTACAGAATATCTTTTCTTTTCTAACCCATTTCTGTGCCGCGCCCAGTCGCCTGTTATATCTTTCTTTTCACTGAATTTGGATGAGATTTTTTTTTCATGGATTCACCCTCTTCTAATCTCTTTAAACTTTTTCTCAATTGAAAGAACCGCTTTTTTCTCTTTTCCTTTCCCGTGTTAAACAAACAATAAAATTATATACATTTTTACAATGGTCGGAAAGAATTTGTTTTGTCTTTATTTGAATTTAAATAAAAACAAATAAACAAAAAAAGGTATCGTATAACGTACTTGACAAGATCATTGTAGTTCCGTTCGGCTGTTAAGGATGCGGTGACGAAGTTAAACTTACTTTCCCCACAAAAACGAGAAGGAAAAAGCCCACGTGACTTACAGGAGGAAGTTTGCCTTTTGCTGCATGCTATCTTGTGAAGATGGCATGAATCTATTTCTTTATTTTAGTCTCTCGTAGCCTTCAAATAGGATGAACTCAAAAAATAGAATAAAATGAAGGAATGTATCGGCCAAAGACAAAAGAAAAGTGGAGAGAGAGAAAGAGAGAGAGAGAATTTTTGAATCTCAGCGAGAGAGAGAGAGAGATAATTTTTGAACCTCAGAGAGAGAGAGAGAGAGAGAATTTTTGAATCTCAGAGAGAGAGAGAGAGAGAGAGAGAGAGAGAGAGAGAGATAATTTTTGAATCTCAGAGAGAGAGAGATAGTTTTTGAATCTCAGAGAGAGAGAGAGAGAGAGAGAGAGAGAGAGAGAGAGAGAGATAATTTTTGAATCTCAGAGAGAGAGAGATAGTTTTTGAATCTCAGAGAGAGAGAGAGAGAGAGAGAGAGAGAGATAATTTTTGAATCTCAGAGAGAGAGAGAGATAGTTTTTGAATCTCAGAGAGAGAGAGAGAGAGAGAGAGAATTTTTGAACCTCAGAGAGAGAGAGAGAGAGAGAGAGAGAGAGAGAGAGAGAGAGAGAGAGAGAATTTTTGAATCTCAGAGAGAGAGAGAGAGATAATTTTTGAATCTCAGAGAGAGAGAGAGATAATTTTTGAATCTCAGAGAGAGAGAGAGAGAGAGAGAGAGAGAGAGAGTTTTTGAATCTCAGAGAGAGAGAGAGAGAGAGTTTTTGAATCTCAGAGAGAGAGAGAGAGAGAGAGAGAGAGAGAGAGAGAGAGAGAGAGAGAGAGAGAGTTTTTTTGAATCTCAGTGATTCGATTACACGTAGTACGTTTATGTCGGAGAAAGCAGAATACTAACTAACCGAAGGCCGGATAATCGAGAATCTACTGTACGAATCAGCAATGGAACCACGGGAAGTCTCAACATTGGTGACAGGACACCGGAATTTGCATTTCCTTTACTTTTTGGACATGTACGTATATTTGCCTTTGATTTGAATGTGAAAATATTAGTGTAGTAAGATATCCTTGTCTTCTCAGGTACCTGACACTTTGTGAAATGTGTTCATTGAGTAGTCGATGCCAAAGACTCTTCGCCACTCATATGGGTTGTTTCAATGAGATTTGTTATCACTTGGCACCAAAATATACACTTTGTTATTCATGACGTGGGCCTGCTACACGTGGAGAAGATTGGCTCCTGTTGTCCAGGAGAATAAACAGAACAAAGTAAAATGCGGTGTGCAGATAAAAGAAGGAGGTTGCGCCTTTACTGAACAAAGAAAAAAACCCCCAACAACGTCGAAGCAAAACAGCGGTAACCGACAGAATGCCGTCTTTCTCTATATATGATCATATCCGTCATTATGATAAAGACGGCCGCAGAAGGATTTCCCATAATCAGATTTCGACTCGAAACCTCTCAGGACACCGAGATAAAATGGATTCTTTTCTTCTTCATCTCTGTGGACGTGGCAGGAGCACTTGCCTAACACGCACAGTCTCATGCTGCGCTTACAAAAGAAAATATGTGCCAGGAAGGAAGAGATCCTGATGAAAGTGGATGGTAATATTCAAAAAATATGGAAATTTCCTTTTGCCGGCTCAGCACATGCCTCTCGAAAAGTTGATTATTGTTTATTTATCGTTCTATTTGCATACGTAGTTACTTAATTTTCCAAGCTCACTGAAATGTTACCAGTCGGTTTAAAGATAGAAAAAAAACCCCTAAATAAATGCCCGAAGAGGCAAGAAACTATTTAATTCTGCTGCATTTCAGAGTTTTCTTTCTTCATGTGAATTGTGCAATGAAGAACTGCAAATATTGCTGGTTTTCAAGTATTATTTGAAATAGAACTAATACGCAATGGCAGCCATCTGCATATCTTAACTATTTTTTTATTGCCATATCGATTTCCTTGTTAGGTGGCAGAAATTTATCAAAACATTTTCGCCGAAATGTGACTGGAAGTTTAGGATTCTAATCTGATGTGGACGATCATGTTAGAAAGCTTTCATTCCTGCATCTCGAGCTTTTTGCAGTAATCCAAATGTTACCTCGGTCATTGTGAATTCGTGAAAAAGGGAAACCGAAACAGAGTGACCTACGATATGAACCGGAGAAGGGGATTGGAAAATCGCGAAAACAATGTTTGAAAATGTGAAATGCGAATAAAGTTGGCAGTACCGAAAAGAAGCAATCATAATTAAATTATTTCAGCCCACGCTTTTACCATAGTAAATGTTTAAAAAATAAAGCTTGCCCCATATCTAAAGAGTTATTATACAACTGCTGTAAGTACCATTTCTTTCTTTTTTTTGAGTTTTGTTTAAAGAAGGTTCTGAGATCTGCATCTGGAGAAAACCTTACCCAGCACCTCTTTTTTTGCTTTGCCTTAGTATTACACACTTGTACATCCTCAGCAGTACTTTTTCCTAAAATCTTTTTTGGTCATTTTGATCCTCTGTTTCTTGACACCTCCAAATTGATTGCTTCCGGAATCGGGTTTTCTTCCTCGATTCACCATATAAGGTCCATCTTAGAAACTTCTCCTAATTTTCCCAAATGTTTCTAATGCCAAGGTCTTTTCGCATGCCCTCATTTCTATTATGATATTCCTATTCTTTTCACGTATCCCAACATCTTAAGTTTTGTTCTTTCCAAATGCTATTCTTTGAAGCTTTTTTCCAATGTCCCCATTTTTTCTATCTTCTTTCCTTGATATTTTTTTTCATCCATATAAGCATATCCAGTTTTGTTCTTCCCATCTGTCCTTCTTCAGTCCGTTTCCTTATGTCCTCATCTCTTCCTCATTTACCGATATTCTTTTCATTTATCCCCAACATTCTTATTTTTGTTTTTTCCAATTCTTCTTCCAAGGTCGTTCCTTGATGTTCCTGTCATCCCTATCAGCATCCTCATTTTTGTTTTTTCTAACTATTCTTCAACAAAGTTCTTTCATTATGTTCTCGTTTCTTCAGTGTGCTTACCTTGATATGCCTTTCATTCATCTAAAAATCTCGTTTGTTCTATGTTTTTCCCTTGACATGCCTTTCATCTATATGAACATCTCACTTCGTCTACGTTCATCTCTTGATATTCTTTTGTTCCATTTAATCTCTCATCCTCGTTTTTGTTATTTCCAATTGTTCTTCTTCCAAGCATTTTACTTATGTTCTCAGTTTTTGTACATTCTTTCATTGATGTCCTTTTCATTCATCCCATCATTTTCATTTTTCGTTCTTTCAAACTGTTCATTTTTCATGGGTTTTCTTGATCTGGCTTTCATCCCTTTAATCCTCCTCATTTTTGTCCTTTCCAATTGTTCTTCTTGTGAGCTTTTTCATTATGTCCTCATTTCTTATGTGTTCTTTTCTTGATATTCCTCTTATCCATTTAAGCATTCATGCCTTCCAATTCTTCTTTACCCAAGTTATCCCTTTATATCCTTATTTGTTTTACGTTAACGCCTTGATGTGTTTTCATCCATGTAGGTGTACTCAGTTTTTGTTCTTTTCAATTGTTCTTCCAAGCTCTATCATTTCTTCTACTTTCTTTCCTTGATATTTGTTCAACCATCTCAGCAATCTCATTTTTATACTTTCAAATTGTTTTTCTTCCTATATCGTTTCTTGATATTCCTTTCATCTATCTCAGCATTCTATTTTTATTCTTCCTAATTGTTCGTCTTCCGAGCTCTTTTTTATGTTTCCATTTCTTTTGTTCCTTCCGTTCAATTCTTTTCATCGATTTTAACATCATAATTTCTTGTTCTTTCCTATGTTCCTCTCCAAAATATTTCAGTTTGTACTCATTTCTTTTATATTCTTTTCTTGGCATTCCTTTTATTCACATGGGCACCCTGGTGCCTGTCTTTTCCATTTTATGCCCGCGTTTCTGATTTATGTAAATGAAGAGGTCTACAGCTGTTATTTTTGATTTTGATAGCCACCCCTGGCGCAGTGTTCTAAGCGCTGGCTTCTGACAGTTCGTCTAAGATTGGTCCTAGTTCGGTTCGAATCCCGGTGAGGCACGGATGTTAAGCTATGGCTCTCTTTCTTCCCTGGAACCAGGGAAGAAAGAGAGCCAGAGCTTAACATCTTCCGGGTTTGAATCCTGGCGAAGCACGGAGATTACAGCACTGGCTCTCTTTCTTCCCAGGAACCAGTGGCCCTGAATTCGGGACGGGGACTGCCCATTGAGTTACTCACGGTGGTCGTTAAACCTCCAAACAAAAAAAATTGATATAGTTTTTTTTATTATGGATTTCTTGTCAAAGACTACCTCTTTCCATTTACTCCATGTTGTCCTCACATCCTCTTTGCAGCTGTCATGCTTTTTAAGGCCGAGTCTATTTGTTTAAACCGTTTTTTGCTTATATTAGTCATTTACCGTCTCTATCATTTACTGCAAAATGCTTTTGATATCTTGTACTGACCATGATCTCTGTTTTTATCACATTTATCTTTGGAACAGTTTTTTCAAGATCTATTTACCACTTTACGAAATCTTTGGGCCTCTTTATCTGACGTTGACTTTAACCAGTTTTTTTATTTCCTTAATTCTTCCTGAAGCAGGACCACAGAAGCTTTGGAAAAAGGGACGGATTATTTAAATGGAGACACGGAACTCGAAATACGGCTGTGGAAATAAGAAAGAACGGAGGTGAAAATATTAACGATAAATGAAAAAAAAATAGGGTTGTGTAAATTCATATAAAAATTATATATGGAAATCGTGTACTGTGGAATATTTCGAAGAGGTATTATATTTAACTTAGCCGGCCCCATGGTCGACTAGTCTGAGGCGCCAGCTGCATCCCTCCGATAGACCACCGATGGACAACCGAAATTTTAGACTGGATTCCAAAGTACAGAGAAAGACCCAGAAGAAGACCGCATCCGAGGTAGTTGGATGAAATTCGAAAGCATGCGTGAGTGACGTGGAGGAGATTGCCGGAAGACAGACCGTTGTGAATAAAACTAGGGGAGACCTTCATCCAACAGTGAATAGATAATGGTTGATGATGACAATGGGTATATATACACACCCGAATAATGAAATTTGCGCACCAAGAAGGAAGAATCGGATTGAACTGAAATTTTACGGACGTAATGATACCCATGATGGCAAAAACTGAGCTGCAGGACAATTACAGAGGGATCTGTGGCACGCAGTCCGGTCATCTTCAATAGCGCTGCTCACCGTTCCATGCGGTGATAAATGCTGCAATACGGTCCGGTATGGAGGCGAAGAGACGCCTGGTGTTGTCTTATGGCAGACTGGCCCACACGTGTTGGTCGGTGTGCTCCAAATTCCGGATAATGCGGCACGGGGGCAGCCGGCGTTTCAACTGGTCCCACACATACCCGATAGGGACATGTCCGGGGAGCGGGCAGGCCATGGAAATGTCTGGACATGACGTAAGCAGTCCTGGACAACCTGGGCCGTGAAGGGGTGTGCGGGCGTGCAATATCCTGCTGATATAGCACACCTGGAATATTGGCCAGGAATGGGAGCACATGGGGCAGTAGGATCTCATCCACATACCGCTGGCCCGTCAATGATCCACGTACCACTACTAAAGTTGATCGGCTATCGTAGGCTCTGGCTCCCCAGACCATAATGACTGCAGTGGAGGAGGTGTGGCGCTCGATAGCAAGGTTGGGATTGCGCCGTTGACCCGAGGACCACCACACCCGGACAGGAGGACCATCTGTTCCCGAAAGGAAGCGGTACTCATTGCTAAACACCACACGTCGCCAGTCTGTGCCGTTCCACGTCGCTCTGGCCTGGTACTACTGCACACGGAGCTGGCGATGTTCTGATGTTAATGGCAGCACACGTTAAGGGGCGCTGGGATCGCAGATTTGCTCCCGCGAGACATCGGGAAATGGTTCGTGGACACACAGGAGCTGCTAAATCTGCTTGTATAGTGGACCGGGTACCTGTGGGATCAGTTCGTGCCTGGCTCACGATTCGTCGATCCTCTCTACCGGTGGTCCTCCTGGTCCGTCCGGAGCTGCTCCGTCGTGTGGCAGTGGCGTCACGTATCCACCGCTCCCAACACAGTCCGAAGGTATGGTCAGAACGATCCACGTGGCGGGCTGTGGGGAATGCCGACCACCCTGTGGTTTTCAGCCCGATGATGAGGTCTCTCTCAAAGTCCGTACGTTGCCCGTATCGACGTCTCTGGTGTCTACCCATCATTCTTTTCACTCTGCACTCTTGCTTCCTTCGGCCGGTGCTTTTCGCTTCCATGGGGCATCGACTACATGCAGGTTTATAAAGCTGCCGGTTCGTGTTTGCAGCACCACCACAGGGTGTGCTGTAATGCCCAATCGCACCAAACGTGGATTATTTGCATATCAGCACGCACTCTAGCTATTTGCAAAGTTTCGCGGTTGTAGCATGTTTTCTTCTAGGTGCACAAATTTCATTGTCCATGAGTGTATACAAAGAAGAACAATTGAATTAGAGATACCTGTCTAGTAACGTGTAGCACCACCTTTCGCCCTGATGACGGCGGCGATTCGTCTCGGCATGGACTCGACAAGACACAGGAACCGTTGGGAAGCCATACGGATCCACGCCCCCTGAACAAGCTCCAACAGTTCACGAAGATTTCATGGAGGGGGTCAGAGCCTGGAACATCTCTCTTGATGGCATCCCAGATGTGCTCGATGGTATTGAGGTCAGGTGACCTAGCTGTCCAAGGAAGCGAGGTCACGTCGGTGGAGTGTTCATCCGGCCATTCGGATACAATTCGGGAGCTATAGCACGGTGCATTGTCTTGTTGCAGGATGAGGTCCCCAGTTGGATGTTGAAGACGCAGAAACGGGAGAAAATGGTCGTCCAGGATATCCCGGTAACATTAACCTGTGAGGGACGATGTCACACGTACCAGGGGTCCCATTTTAGTCCACGTAAACAGTCCTCATACGAGAATGCCACCCTCACCAGCTTGAAGAGTACCCTGCTGGCAAGAAGGATCCATCGCTTCATGTGGTTTGCGCCGTACTCGTATCATGCCATCCGCATGTACCTGCGTGAATCTTGACTCACCAGTCTACGCAACATTTTCCCACATGTCTAGTGTCTAGTGGTGATGTTCTCGCGCCCATGCTGATCTTTGCACCCTGTGATGTGCGGTCAGCAGCAGTACCCTCGTGGTACGATGGCTTCTGTGCCCCATAGCGAGGAGATGGTTCTGGATGGTGTGGCTGCTTACACGTTTTTGTGCACCAACATTAAATTGCCGAGTGATTTCTTGAACCGTGGCCCGTCTATTTGCTGTTACAATGCGAGCTAGCCGGCAATGATCCCACTCATCTAGACGCTGTTGTTCACGGCAGTTGGCCCTTGTAGGGCTGGTTTTACCGGATTTGATGTACTCACGGTGCACCCGTGTCACAGTGGCTCGTGGAAATCCCAGTTCCTGCACGACTTCCGAGATGGAGTGACCCATCCGTCGGGCCCCGACAATTTTCCCACGATCAAATGCGCTTAGATCCTTTGTATTACACATACTGCGTCCGACTCTTTCTGATTCCCGTCGCATCACTCCTTACATTGTCGGATCGCTGTATACGTCATGTCGTTTCCGTTTACAGTGCCACCCACAGCGCCCCATTTGCAAAACGTCAGCTGTCTCTAATTCAATTGCTCTTCAGTGTATAGAACTGGAACGGCAGAATATGATCCAGGAACTTCTTAACTGCAGTAAAGAAGTTTGATTAAATATGAACTTAACAGAAAACAAAACTGGTGTACAATGCTTTTAAAAGAAAAGTAGTATTAGAGGTTGATGGAGCAATTTTAGAGTAGATGACGACAGTTATTTTGGACAACAGATATCAAGCGCGGGCTATGTCGACGAAGAAATTACTTTATAAAACTTTGGCGGTGTACCTTCGGAAGGAAATGTACCATTATGTCTAAAAACAAAGTGTTAATTCAATGGATCATTCTAGTTCTTTCTGATGTAGAAGAGACATGAACTGTAACTAAAAAATACATGCAGAGGCAGCGGACAGCTGAAAGAAACATGAAGAGATTCATGCTTGGTGTAAACAAAAATGACAGGGAAACGAATTCACGGATCTGAATGAGATTCTGATCAAAATAGAGAATCTCTAGTGGCAGTTGTCTCGACATATTGTCAGAATAACTGACTATACACCGCTTCTGAAATACCGGACTGGACACCAAGGAAGAGGAAAGTGCCCAGAAGAAGGTCACGTGGGAGATAGGTGGATGAAATTCGAAAACATGCTGGAACGACGTGGAAGGGAACTGTTCAAAGCAGATTGTCGAATTGGGGTGACACTGAGAATGGGGGCTGTTAAGGTGGACGTCTAGTGATTTTGCTTCCTATACTTCCAATGGGCAAACTTCTGTGCACATTTTCTTCATAATTAATGCGTTTCAAAGGATGAAAATTTAAACATCAATTAAACAAACTTCATATCATAACTTGGAATACTTAATATTTTCTAAAACATAACCATAATTAAGCAATCCAGCATTTGTTTGTCTACTGATGGTCGCGCCATCTTTTTTCTGGTCTCAATACCATTAAAGGAAAAGTTATTGATTTTTAATATAATTATGGTTATATTTCAGAAAATATTAAGTATTCCAAGTTATAATATGAAGTTACTTTAATCGATGTTCAAATTTTCATCCTTGGGAACGCATTAATAGTAAAAAAATGTGTACAGAAATTTGCCCATTGGAAGTATAGGAAGCAAAGTCACTAGACGTCCATCTTAATGGTGGTGGTGCTA
This sequence comes from Macrothele yani, assembly GCA_039090855.1. Classification (NCBI taxonomy): domain Eukaryota; kingdom Metazoa; phylum Arthropoda; class Arachnida; order Araneae; family Macrothelidae; genus Macrothele; species Macrothele yani. The sequence goes on from CM077011.1 coordinate 158,488,672, forward strand.
TTAAATTAATATAATTTTTTTATACATTTGTGCTGGGAAATTATATTTTTTATAGTAGAAATAAACAAACAGCACAGATGTTCGTAAAAAAAGAAGCTTTAAATTGTTTCCCTAATTAAAAAGAATGAACTATCCTGAAAAAGTCCGCCTCTAAAAATTGATAAATTCTTTTAGATTGAAGGGCACTTTCGGTGTTCTTTGTTAATCCCGTAGCAACACTGTGCAGGTCATTCATTTAATCAGACAAAAGGGACACAAAAGAAAATTTTGAGGGCGAACAGAGAAAGAGGAAAGCCTAGAACAGTTAAAATAAAACTACCGTAAAATCCGTCGGAATTTCCTTCAGATTAATGTGCAGAGCAGTATTGGATGATTCATTGTAATCTGCTTCCTGGAAGGAAGTAACGGATCAATTATCTTTTTCCTCAAAGTTTGGCATTTTACCGTCGCCGTTGTACTAATTTGTATCCCAGATAGTTTAATAATTATTGTAGAAGATTACAGGATATTTTAACCGTCGCTTCAATCGCATAATTCAAGCCAATCGGTGGAGGAAACTGCAGATAAAGGAAGTTATTTGTTAGAGATTTCAAATTTCTGCATGCAGCAACTCCCTGACAGAAAATTCTGGCAACACATACCGTGAGAGAATATTTAGAAAAGAAGGACGCAGTGTAGCGTAGATGTTAATTTTAAATAAAGTCTGCATTCGATACGACTAGAGAAGAGTTTTTAAATTCTTTTGTGCAATTAATCTTCACACGGTAATGTTCACTTCTCTTTATTTCGAACGTGCCCTTCTTGAATTTAGGACCTTCTGGGAATTCTCAGAAGGCAATTATTAAAATAACGACAGGTGTAACTCGTCCGAACTTGGATATTTCCGACATTGATAAGGAAATGTGCGTTAAGAGTGCTTGACTTATCTCGGAACTTTCAGGGAAATTCAGGTGATTGTTCAACTGAGCCCATTCGCCAGACTACTTGAGAAACATCTCATTCCTCAGTTATTTCGCATCGTGCTTTTGGCAACGCTACCCCATTCTGTGCGTGTCGAAGCCACTATCTCGCGCGCCATCTATTGATGGGCTTAAAGCCGATCTCCCTTGGGGTCTTAAGCGGGAACTCAGCGGGACTGGTGATGAAAGAATAATGCTCTTGGCTGACTCCATTAAGCATGATTCGCTACAGCGCCATTTTCAAGGTGCATTTGGCCAGAAGTTTTCCAAACCCACTACTACTCTTTAGCTCAGGCAGTGTTTTTGTCGTAAACAAAGCATCGAAGAATAGTATGGCCTTTCTCCTGCTTACTCGTATTCTATTATAATGTTCCTTTCCCGTAGTTATTTCCCTTTCTCTTTTTAATTCCTTTTTACTCATCTAGCGTACAGCGTCAGGAGGAAGTAATGGCTTTAGTGATTGATCACTTGTTAGTGTAGTGCCTTTATTCTTTTTGCCGTTCTTTCTTTTTCTTCTTTACTTTAGAAACACTTGTTTTTATTTATTTTTTAACAGTTTTCTTACTCGAAATCCCATTTCTTTTCTATCTCTAATGCCCTTTATTAGTTTTAAGTGAACATATCTATCCAGTATCAGGTAATCTGCGCAGTTTAGAGAATTTCGAAAATAAAAAGGAAAACGGAATTTATTTTTTTCATGTTCTTTGATTCAAAATTCAAAAAGAGTAGATCTTTTCCTTTTCAAAGACGCTACTTAGACATTCATATTCGACACAGCAGAAGATTAGAAAGGGCAAATGATTTTATTTGTTGCAATTATATTCCGGTTTTGCATCGCATCCTTCTGTAACAGTTTTTCTTAACACATGTACACATTCCTAAAATAGATCAGATCAGATCCTATATATAGGATTTTAGGAAGGAGTGTCTGAACCCAGGTCTTAAACAACCCTCAGAAATAGGAAGCTAGGAGATTTGGGCTCGAGTGCCCGATAGGAAAGCGACACGGAAGCGAGGTAGAAAGGGGGAGGAAGACGCCCTTATTTGTTACCGGGGGGGGGGGGGGGGGGCTAGTACCCGGTGCCCGACGACTTAACGCGCCCATCCGACGCACGGCGGATATTTAGTGGTTCGAGCGTTCGTACCTGCCTGGGATCGAGCCCGAGGTCTTCTCCGTGGCAGTCACGAACGTTGACCACAAGGCCACCCGCGGACCCTATTCCTAAAATATATGTTATGTCACCAACCATTATGAATGACTGCTGGATGAAGGTCTCCCCATGTGTTCTCCACAACTTTCTGTATTGAACCAGCCACTTCCAAGTCATTTCAGTATGCTTTGGAATTTCATTCACCCAGCTTACACGTGATCTTCTTCAGGGTCTTTTTCTGTCTTTTGGTATCCAGTAGAGTATTTCGGTTGTCTAACTATGCGGTTTATATGTCCAGCCCATTGACATTTTAGGTCTTTTACCTTGATCATGACGTCATCCACGCCCATCTTTTCCTAATCCACGAGTTCCTTTTCCTATTTCCTATCCCACCTGTTTATACCAAACATAAACCTCTCCATACATCTTTCAGTAGTTTGCAAAGATGATGATGCATGGAAAGGATGTGACGTGCCTGCGTTGCAGGACGTACATGAGATAAAGGCAGATAGCAATGAGAGCACATGTCGGCGTAGCTCAGTTTGCAGAGCGACTTACTCCGGAGTGAGGGGGACCCGGTTTCGATGTCCGGCGCGGACAAGACTGTGTTTTCACAAGGTGTATGATCTTTTCGTTAAGGCCAATGTAGTTGATCGATCAGTAAGAATTAGAAGTATGCATAGATTAAATACTTCACTTTTAAAACTTAATGGTAAATTGCTCTTGAAAATTTTTGTTTCTTCCAGAAGCTCTCCTGTCGAGTTTTGTACTTCTGTTTATTTCATCTTCGATGTGGCCCTCGCTTGATATCTGTTGTCCAAGATAAATGTAGACATCGGTTACTGGTTTAGAAGTAGATCGGTTACCCCATCTACTTCTAAACCTTCAGTTCTCGCAAAAGTACGGTACATCAATTTTGTTTTCTGTAAGGTCATTTTTAAACCCAATTCTTTACTGTTGTCAGAAAATTCCTATATCATACTCTGCAGCTCAAAGGAGGTTTTTACAGGAACGACCATGTCATTAGCATAACCTTATATACACTGGCGGAAAGTGAAAAAAGAACACCAAGAAGGAATTGGCGGACGGTCATAAAATTTACATATGTTAAATGGGTCGAGTTTACGTAGGTCTGATGTTAATTTCGGGACCAAACTTTGAGCGCTTACGCCATAGCACGGTATAATATGCAAATTATCGTCTGTGGTATTTAAGGAGTACGGCGAAAAGAAAGGGAATCAGTCGTCGGCGTACGGACACGTGCGAAGACCCTGAAGAAGCTGCAATGCCTGAACATGGAAGACGTGTACGATTTCAGCAGTTATTGGACTTTGAGAGAGGTCGTCTAGTCGTACACCGCGAGTCCGGGTGGTCGTATCGACGTATTGCGGAGCGAATTGGACTGGAAGTATCGGTGGTGGTACGATGGTGGCGTAGATGGTCCGAGGAACATTCACACACGAGAAGACGTGGAACCGGGAGTCACAGACAGACTAATGAGAGGACCGATAGACGCATAAGAAGAGCGGCGTTGTCAAGCAGAACATCCACTGCGACGCAAATCCGAGGTGCTGTTGCACCTGAGGTGACTGTGCGAACAATCCGCAACCGTCTACTGGATGCAGGACTACGTGCACGTGTACCTCTGACTCCAGCCCACCGTCAGAAACGGCTGCAGTGGTGTCGCCAACGTCTGCACTGGAGAACGCAATGGCGATCTGTCGTGTTCAACGATGACAGCAGATTCTGCTTGGGAGCCACCGATGGCCGTATGCGTGTTCGCAGACGCACAGGGGAGCGTCTCTACCATTCTTGCATCCGCCAGCGACACACAGGGCCTACACCTGGTGTCCTGGTGTGGGGAGCGATCAGCGATCACTCCCGTACACAACTAGTGTTTGTACCGGGTACGTTAAACAGCACCTCCTACATCAACAACATAATTCAGCCCGTTGTTGTGCCATTTGTAAGGTCGGGCCATCGTGGTGTTTCCCAGCAAGATAACGCACGCCCATACACGGCACGTGCAACGCAACATGCACTTCAGGGTGTGAGACAACTTCCATGGCCTGCACGTTCACCGGATATGTCCCCCATGGAGCACGTGTGAGATTTTATGGGACAACGACTTATCCGGTCTCCACGGCCAGCCACGACCATCCCCGATTTACGCGTCCAGGTTGAGGAAGCTTGGAACTCATTATACCAAACTTGCATCCAACATCTGTACGATAGACTCCATGCTAGAGTTGCACAGTGTGACGCAGTTCGTGGCTGTTCAACCTCGTACTAACCATGTTACATGGAAATGTTATTTTTCAGTTTACCGGCAAATACAGCTGTATTTTGCCATAATGTTTTGATCACGTTATCCTCTGTATTCCGTTATTATGCTGTATAAATGTCGTTGGTATCAGACGTCTCCTTCTTGGTGTTCTTTTTCACTTTCCACCAGAGTATGTATTAATAAATGCATGTGAAAAGGTTCGGCTATTAGTGGGCACGACAACAACAAATAATAGAAAGGGAGTGAGACAAGACGACACCATATCTCCTAAACTCTTCAATGCCCCATTGCAGAGTGTCTCTCGCTCTGCCGCGCATGTGACGCCAGGGGTCGTAACACTGTACCTGACCAGCCATATAAAGGTCGTCCCGTTGCGCGTGCTTGCCATTCTGATTTGTACTGTTGTGTTGGTTGCATTCTTTGCAAGTGAAGTATGCATCGGAAAAAGGTTCGGAAGCGAATTCAAGTAGTTGGAGGAGTTCAAGAGGGGCCGCATCTTCGGGCTCCGGGAAGCTGGATGGTCTTATCGCAGTATTGCCCGTCATACCGGTGGTGCGATACCACCATAGCACGATGTTTCCGGCAATGGATACAACAAGAAACGCAGCAGCGACAGAAGAGGTCTGGGAGTTCTACACAAACCACGGAGATAGAGGATCGACGGGTTGTCCGACATGTGCAGAGTGACCCAACAGCTATGATTGCAGATATTCAGCGAGCAGTGGTGCCCTCCATGCCTCGTCCCATTAGTGCCAGCACCTTTGGATGACGGCTGCACGACGTAGGACTACACGCACGCAGATCGTTACGACGACTACTCTTAACACCCTTGCAACGTTCCCAAAGGCTTCAATGGTGTCGTGCAAGACTGTCAAGGAACCACTCAGAATAGGAGTGGGTGATCTTCAGTGACGAGTTCCCCTTTTGTCTAGGAGGAGAGGACCAAGGAATCCGTGTGTGGAGGCACCGTGGTCAGCGCCAAGATGAACAGTTTGTTGTCGAGCGTCACACGTCCAGAATTCATGGTGTCATGGTGTGGGGTGCAATTGCCTAAGATGCCAAATCACCTTTGGTGTTCATTACAAGCACTTTGACAGCACAACGTTACGTTAATGAGGTCCTGCAACCTGTGCCATCCCTTTTCTGAACGTTCACGCCGGTGCGAATTTCCAAAAGGACAACGCTCGTTCGCATACGGCTGCTGTCTCGAGAGCTTGACTTCCAGATACCGACACTCTGCCATTGCCAGCCGCATCGCTAGACATATTGCCGATTGAAAATGTGTGGGATGCTATTAGACGCGCTATCCACACTCCACCCCTACCGCACAATCTGCAGGAACTGCGTAAAAAGATTAAAGCAGCATGGGATGGTTTATCGCAGGACACCATTAGAAACCTGTGTAACTCCATGCCGAGATGTCTGGCATGCTGCGTGAGAAAACATGGTAGGTGACGTCATACTGAGGGACACTACGTATTGACATGTAGCTCAATAAATGTTGTCCACATCAGTCTCAATATTTAATCATTTATTGTTACTGGTGACCTTTACCTTCCTTACGAACAGCATTGCAATGCGACACGTCCTTCTGGATGCAACTATTTTTTTGGCGATGAGTATACACTGAAGAGCAATTAAATTAGAGATACCTGTCTAGTAACGTGTAGCACCATCTTTCGCCCTGATGACGGCGGCGATTCGTCTCGGCATGGACTCGACAAAACACCGGAAGCGTTGGGAAGCCATACGGATCCACGACACCTGAACAAGCTCCAACAGTTCACGAAGATTTGATGGAGGGGGATCAGAGTCTCAAACATCTCTCTCAATGGCATCCCAGATGTGCTCGATGGGATTACGGTCAGGTGACCTAGCTGGCCAAGCGAGGTCACGTCGGTGGAGTGTTCATCCAACCATTCGGATACAATTCGGGAGCTGCATTGTCTTGTTGCAGGATGAGGTCCCCAGTGGGATGTTGAAGACGCACAAACGGGACCAAATGGTCGTCCAGGATATCCCGGTAACGTTGACCTGTGAGGGACGATGTCACACGTACTAGGGGTACCATTTCGGTTTACGTAAACAGTCCCCAGACGAGAATGCCACCCCCACCAGCTTGAAGAGTACCCTGCTGGCAAGAAGGATCCATCGCTTCATGTGGTTTGCGCCGTACTCGTATCCTGCCATCGGCATGTACCAACGTGAATCTCAACTGATCAGTCCAGGCAACATTTTTAAATATGTCTAGGGTCCAGTGGCGATGTTCCCGCGCCCATGCTAATCTTTGCACCCTGTGATGTGCGGTCAGCAGCGGTACCCTCGTGGGACGATGGCTTCTGTACCCCATAGCGAGGAGATGGTTCTGAATGGTGTGGCTGCTTACACGTTTTTGTGCACCAGCCTTAAATTTGCCGAGTGATTTCTTGCACTGTGGCCCGTCTATCAGCTGTTACAATGCAACCTAGCCAACGATGACCCCGCTCATCCACACGCCGTTGTCCAGGGCAGTTGGCCCTTGCAGGGATGGTTTTACCGGATTCGATGTACTAACGGTGCAACCGTGATACAGTGGCTCGTGAAAATCACAGTGCCTGCACGACTTCCGAGATGGAGTGACCCATTCGTCGGGCCCCGACAATTTCCCCACAATCAAATGCGCTTAGATCATTCGTTTTACCCATACTGCGTCCGACTCTTACTGATTCCCGTCGCATCACTCCTTATATTGTCGGATCGCTTCATACGTCATGTCGTTTCCGTTTACAGGGCCGCCCACAGCGCCACATTTGCATAACGCCAACTGTCTATAATTCAATTGCTCTTCAGTGTAGATGATTCTTGCTATATCATTTGAAACCATTTCTGCAAGGTTTCTGTGAAATGCAGCATACAGTTATTCACTCTGTCAGTTTTCCTTCACCAGCTACTGTCACTTTGCTATGCGTTGCAGTCGCGATTGTTAAGGAAAGTAGTCGACGAGTGCAGAGCAGTTTGGTTGACAATTTTTAGCGTTAGCTCTTCTATATGTACACCGATCAGCCGAAACTTTAAAACCACCTCTGCTTTGCGCAAACAAGCGCGCGTGCAGCCAATCAGTGTCACGCGCCAAGGTTGCTGATGATATACATATAATTCCTGGGTCAGAGCTCTCGCAGTCAGTATTTCGTTTCGTCTCAAGATGGGAAAAACAAAGGATTTATGTGATTTCGACGAAGACCAGAATCTTTATGGCAAGACGCTTTCCGAAGAGCATCTCCGAAACAGCGACGCTTGTAGGCTGCTGACACTATGCGGTAGTTAGTACCTACCAAAGATTAGTCACACTTCGAGCCATTAATGAGGCATGGCCTGCCCACAATTCATTGATGCTAGAGGTCAGCGCAGGCTATCTCGTCTTGTCCGCAGCAACAGGAGGATTATTGTGGCTGACACTTCCCATAAATGCAATTGCAATGAAAGGCCTAATGTATCCGAATACACACTTCATCTTACACTCTTGGATTTGGGTCTCCGCAGGCGCAAACCCATTCATGTGCCTATGCTCACATGCGTTCACCGTCGTCAACACGTCCAGTGGGCACGTAATCATTGACAATTGACTACAGAAGACTGGAAGAGGGTCTCATGGTCAGACGAATACCGTTTTCTGTCACACCAAGTCGACGGACGAATTTTACCCAAAGAAGCTCCAACGTTTACCCAAAGAAGCTTTCTGACCTAGATGGACTGTCGGACGGGTCCAGGAGGCTGGAAAGAGTGGGATGGTCTGGACAATATTTTCTTGGGAAACACTTATATCCATTGTTTCTCTACAGTGAAACTGACAGCTGTCATTTACCTGCACATCATGGCTGACCAAATATTCTCATTTATGGCGACTGTATTCCCTGGTGGAGATGGCGCCTTTCAAATAGACAGTGCTGCATGCCACACTGCGAGGAGGTTCAGAAATGGTTCGAAGAACATGAAGAGGAATTCTATTTATTGCCATGGCCCCTCAATTCGCCAGGCATGAATCCTATCAAGCATTTGTGGTTTGAGTTGGAGGAACGGGTCCCAGAAGCATAACCCCAAACACGTAATTTACGGGAATTGTGGGATCTTCTGTTGCAGTCATGGAACCAAATGTGTATCCCGCAGCCCGCTTCCTGCTTCGCCTCCGCCGGTGCTATTCCCAAGAAACGTCGGCGTCGTCCGCCTCATCGGAAACGTAAGAAGTCCACCCCGTCCTCTGCACTGCCTGCTGCTGCCCAGATGTCTTCTTCGAAGACCTTCCGGTGGCCTTTCTCTCCTGCCTTTACGCCTTTACTGTGTCAGAAGGGTTACTCCCGTTGGCCTACCTTGCTGCAGTGGACGACTAGGTTGTCTCGTTCAGCGTATACTTTGCTTCGCCGGGGTCCCATAAAGGGGTCTCAATGCCTCCTACTAGACTCCTCTTGCCTTGGACATCCACCCTCTCTCCTGCACTTCCTGCCGTTGCCCAGATGTCTTCGTCGGAGCGCTCCCGTTGGTCTTTTCCTCTGCCTCAACCGCGTCCGATGGACTTTCCTGTCCGACTGCCTATCTTGATGCAATGGAGGAATGGATATTCTCATTCTATAAACACGTCGAGCCGTCGACGTGCTGAGGGGCCTCGTCGCCTCCTTCCAGAATCCCGCCTTGATGCTCCAGGACTTTTGCTCTGTATACTGCTTCGCCTACTGAGTGTACATTTTAGCTCTGTGACATCATGCTTGTGTCTCTCTACTGTATTGCATCTGCCAATTTATTGTGCTTTTTTCTCTGATGTGTTTGTGTTACGCTTCGCCTACGTTGTTTGGCATGCCTCGTCACTCACTGTTATTTCCCTGTGCCCTGGTTTTCCCCGTTCTTCGATGTAATGGTTTCTGAGACCCATTAAAGCGATGTTGAAGCCATGGTATCAAATATCTAGAGACACCTACCCATATCTCTTTGAATTTATGCCTCATCGGGTGAGACCTCCTTTGGCGGCGAGAGGAAGGCCTATATCATATTAGAAATGTTGTTTTAATGTTTTGGCTGATAGGTGCATATCGGGGTTGATGCCTGTCGTTTTCTTGATTAGGTACGGTATGAACAGATACATTTCGAATTGATTTGCGTCTGCTTAACTAGTATAGAAAGAACACTCATTTTGAAAAAGTGTCTTTTCGAAATCTCAGGAAATTAATTGTGAGAGAAAGACCCTGCTTTATAATAATAAGGTTACATTTAAAACCATAACGAACAAATGAATTTATTAATATATTACTAGATTTAAACTATGAAGTTCTAACTATCAATATCAAGTGTACTATGTGCCTTTCACACGCCTCATTGTTCCAGCGAATCTGATGGGAAGGAAGAGGGAAACGGAAGTCAAGGACCACCTGCTACTTTAATAATAAAAAATCAACACTTGCCAGTCTCAGCTGCTGTCCTTCGTTTTTGTTTGCTACTGAGTTGACTTTATTTTTACCAAAAACATCGTGGGGTTTTCTTTATATTTGAACTTCTTCTTTTTAAATTCTCTACCTTCAATAAGGAACAAGTCGTCAAACAAACAAAAAATTCGGTAATACGAAATGATATGAAGCATCATCCACCCACCCACAAAAAAAGGAAAGAAAGAAATGCATTTAAAAACTGAAAAAGAAGGTTTTTGCTGCTATGACACTGTATTATTCAGAATGGTGAAGTGAACTCACGATGATTTTGCTGCTGAGCTGAATGGAGATTATCTGTGTTGAAAGGAGTTGGCACAGTGTTGGGAGTTAAATTAATTTTCTATATTTTCTTGCCGCCTGCATTGAAATGCAAAAACTTTAAAGAGAGGATAGTTTAAATGATAATTATATGAAAGACGCGGGACTTATCTGAACAACTGTGTAGAGGAAACATCAAAGCATTTATTGAATTCAAAGAATTATACGTTGCTGATGTTATTCCAATTTGCTAAAGAACTCTATATAGGAGAACATATAAATAAATTAACTCCATCTGACAAAATACTAACATAAGAAAAAAATATTTTGATTTTTTGGCGGAATATCAAATACAGAAGACTCTCAACTATCCGACTCCCGACTACTCGACCTCCAGGCTATCCGAACAGCCAAAAAAAAAAAAAAACGTCATGCCGATAAATTTCCCACCACTCGGATGTGTACTATTGCTTAAAGTATTTGAAGGCGCTTACGCGCACGGGAATCACAAGCCGCCAATACGCCGATTGATTCGTGTCGCGACAAGAAATTAGCCTACTTGAACGTGTAGCCAGTGCACCATCAGTCTGTATCCAGAAGTCAGTCTGTGCGGTTCAGTCGTTCGTGGATTGTTAATTTATGTAATAAAGTGTGTATACAGTCCAGTGTATTGTTGTTGGCTTTTAGTTTTAAGTGAAATATGGGTGATAAACGAAAGAAAGTGGTAGTAACTTTAAAAGAAAAAATGCAAGCAATAAAACGAATGGATCCTGGTGAATCGGCAAAGAAAATTGCGTTGGATTTAGGAGTTGGAAAAACTACTGTTTGTGATTGGCGAAGAAATCGCGCAGAGATTGAAAAACGGTGTTCTAAGCAAGCAAGTGGCAGCGGCGTGAAAGTTAGAAAAACTATGCAAAAAAAGCAAACACGTGGAAGTTAAAGAGGCTTCATATCTGTGGTATGAAAATGTGAGAGGGAAAGGAATGCCGGTTTCAGGCCCCTTGCTGCAAGAAAAAGCAATTCAATTTAAAAAACAGATCAAAGGAGACGATGGTGAATTTACTGCCAGTGACGGGTGGCTTGATCGCTGGAAGAAAGTTTTGGTGTTCGACAGATGACGATTAGCGGTGAAACTTTGTCTGCAAACAGTGACTGTCCCTGACTTTAAAAAACACCTTTTTGACTTGCTTAATAAGGAAGGTACGTATTTCTGGAGAACAATTGTAGAACTGTCATGAGACGGGGTTGAATTACCGGATGCTACCGTCTAAAACACTAGCGTCTAAACAGGAAAAGGCCATACCAGGGTTCAAGAAGAGTAAGGACCGCGTTACAGTTTTAGCTTGTAGTAACGCAACCGGAAACCATAAGTTGAGACTGACCTTGATTGGAAAATCTTTTAAAAATCTTAAAGATTTAAATTCTCTGCCCCTGTACTACACCCGCCAATAAGAGGCGTGGACGAATGGATATATTTAAAAAAATGGTTTGAAAAGGAATTTGTGCCAAAAGTTGAGAAACATTTACATTGGCGTATTGCAGGGGCTGATATGCCTAAGGCTCCGGCGTATCCGACCTTTTTTCTATCCAACACCGCCGACCGCCACATTAGGTCGGATAGCCTAGAGTCTACTGTATATCCGAGAATTTGTGAGTTTTTCCCTGTATTTGCCTGATTTTTATTATAATTTTTAGATAATTTTTCATGTTTAAATAATATTAATACTGCCTTCATTAGAATTTACGCGAAAAATATACCGCAAAGTAATTCTACTCCCAAGTGGAAATCAGAACTTTAAACCTTGAAGTACTGCTCAAGTTTTTTCTTTACGAACGGACTCTTATCGAACAAGCTAGACGGATAATTTCAGGTAACATGCACTCTGCGGAAGAATGCACGTGTGGTCTTTCGTGATTGCCATCTCTGCTACCGTGGAATGACCTTGGCGTCTTGCCGCACTAGTAAACCGGATGACGTCAATTGTATTAGTAGTTTTGACTGGGAAACGCAGCTCACAGAAAAGGATGTCGAGTTTCTCAGACGCTTAGAGCAGAAAATTTTCGTGCTTTTGTGTGATTATTTAGTTTATAAAGTTTGTAGATATTGTCTCTTAATTTTGAGAATGAGCCACGTGAGTAAAATGAGTACATCTGAAAGTTCCAAGCAGTACAGCAAGGGAATGTTTCATGTGAACTGTTCGTGTTGCAATATACTAGTGGATTTTTTAAGAAAGGAGAGTTGTGAAAAGTATTTAGCAAGCAGGTTGCATAAAAATAGTGTGCCGAACAGCCGACCGAAAATAACGCAGAAATGTGTAGACGAATTAATTGAGAGAAGAACTGAACAAGAACAGCATCGCACAACTGCATTTTGGAAATTAACTGGTGCCTTTTGTGCAGCTAATATTCCACTTTCCAAACTGCATAACCCTACATTAAAAAATTACTTGGAAAGTTCGCTGAAAGATGCTATTCCAAATGCAAATTGAGTGAAAAAATGTTATTTGCAGAAAATATATAATATTCACAAGCAACAAGTGAAAGATTTTTAACAAGTTAGTAAAATACTGCAATGCATTGATTATGATACGCTTTCCAACATACCAGAAATCATTACGCAAGTTTACTCAAGTTATGAGGATAATGGCTGTGGAATAAATCTCGCTCCTGCACCATGACTTTTGACCCAATTTCGCCTCTTTCCAATAGGGTTCGTCTCCAGTAGCCCCCTACCACATACTAAAATTTCATCGAAATCGAACCATTTTTACGCAAGTTATGACGCATAAGATCAATGGAATGGATCCCGCTGCTATGTCGTGACCTTTGACCCCATTTCGTTCATTTTCAACAGGGTTCGTTCCCAGGTGGTCATACTAAAATTTCATCGAAATCGAACCATTTTTACTCGTTATCGTGCAGACGGACAGACGGACAAAGCTGGAGCAATACGCTTCTTCAACCTACGGTTGGAAAGCGTAAAAAATCAGTATCAACTGTAAGCATCGTAGCAGACGAAACAACTGATTCTGAAGATAGGTACATTTTGAATATTAATGCTGTTCCATCAGCTGAAACGAATGTTGAAAGCTGTAATGCTGAAGCCTCTTTGAATGCAATCTTCCTCGACGGCATCACTTTGGAATCCCTATACACTATCTACCAACAAGTATTTGGACACCCCTGTAATCGACGATATCTGCGGTCGTGATACACGTCACGGCCGCCGCCGTTAAATATCGTGTGGGAAACAACAACACAACCAGTCGCATGCAAGATGCCACGCAGTTCGGAGCTCTCTGATTTCGAGAAAGGTGTAATCATCGGGTATCACAGAAATGGCCGATCCGTACGTGACATATACAGCGAGTTGAAGTACTCAAAATCGACAGTGGCCTACGTGATTGGCAAGTGGAAGGTGAGAGGTGACTGTCGGAATGTGCCCCGATCCGACTGACCCACAAAACTGGGAGTTAGAGACCGTCGGGTGCTGGCCAGAGAAATTCGGAAGAACCGCACCAAATCGATGGGCCACATCCGCAAGGAGTTTCAACAGGCATCCGGGAGTATTCTTTCGATGAATACCATCCGTAAGGAAATCCATCTGCTCGGTTATCATGGACGTGCTGCCGCCCTCAAGCTTTTGATCACCAAGTCCAATAGCGCTGCTCGGGTAACGTAGTGCAAATAACGTCGACAGTGGACCGTTGAACAGTGGAAACAGGTTCTCTGGAGCGACGAATCAAGGTTCACCCTCTACCGTTCGGATGGCAGGGTCTGGATTTGGCGTCTGCCTGGAGAACGCCTCCTGCCGGAATGTATTGTGGCAACTGTGAAGTTCGGCGGCGGTGGAATTATGCTATGGGGGTGTTTCTCCTGGTATGGCACGGGACCCTTGGTCGCAATTCCTGGTAGACTCAACGCAGAGACCTACTGCACCATTTTGGATGACCATGCGCTTCCTACGTTGTGGTAGTTTTACGGGGTGAACCCATGTTACTTTCAGGATGACAATGCCACCTGTCATGTTGCGAGGTCCACCATGGCTTGGTATGGTGACAATGGGGCTAATCGAATGGACTGGCCTGCGCAGAGCCCGGACATTAACCCTATCGAGCACCTCTGGGAGGTGTTGGAGCGTCGACTTAAGGGGTGCCCCCACCGTCCGAAATCGGTGAAGAAACTGACTTGTCTTCTCCAAGCCGAGTGGAAGAAGATATCGCTAACCGTCGTACAACGCCTGGTTGAGAGTATGGCCCGGAGGGTTGGAGCTGTAATCGCAGCTCATAGAGGCTCCACAACTATTGAAGGTGAATAAACTTCGTTTTCCTTTGCTATCCCAGGTATCCAATTACTTGTTGGTAGATAGTGTATTTTAAAGCAGTCAGCGAAGCAATATTTCAGTGCGTCAATAAGTATGAAATACCTTGTACGAACATAATCGCTTTTGTGACAGACAACGCATATTGCATATCCAAAGCGTGGGGAAAGAGACTGAAGTCGGAATACTTGATGAAATACGGTATTTCGCGAAATGTCGGAATAAATCCCGAACTTTCGTGAAAAGATCCGAACTTTAACTTTTTGCGAAATTTCGTGATTTACCCCGCGAAGTTTGCCTTTTTCCCCCGGCATAAAACTACTACTTTAGCAATGAATAAGGATGCCTCGTCGTCTTGTAAGACAGTCGTGCAGTCACATCAGCGAGTTTGCCAAAGTTCGAATTATCAGCATGAGAGACTCCGGGAGATTATCGGTTGTGTGGGGCGCGGCGTATTCATCGTGACTAGAGTATGCAGGGAATGGTACCGATTAGCGCGTAGGACACGAAGAGAAAGTTCTGGACGTCGTACACAGAAAACGCCGAGGGACAGCCGTCATCTGATGAGGATGCCTTTGAGTAACCGTTCTGCATCATCAACGGCGTTGGCGTAGCAGTGGCGAACTGTGACGCATTCTCCCTGTCAGCTATAACATACTACGCCGGTTATTACGGTTCGGACTGCAGTGCTCCTTAGCGTCTCTTCAGGCTACCTTTGACCCCGCAGCAATGCACTTCCAGGTTGCAATAGTCCATCGAACGAAGGGAGTGGAATGACGAATGACACAATATCGTGTTCTCCGACGAAACGGAATATTGGGAGGACCTATATACGTGATTTTCATGACGTCAGAACAGAAGCGTTCCTTCTTCGAGTGTTGATGTTTTCTGAAAGGAACCTTTCGTGTGCGAAATTGGTATTCTAGTGTATTTCTACCGAAGATGGGATTATTTACTTACTGTGATGTTATACGTTGTGGAAAGCTGTGGAAGCTATGATGTCTGACGCCGTTGGTTGATAAAAAGAGTTATAACGAAGTAAAATTTTTCTATCATTTTTGTCCCCACCGGGCATCGAACCCGGGTCCTTTCATTCCGGAATAAGTCGCTCTCCCAACTGAGCTACGCGGGCGTATGCTCTCGCTGCTATCTGCCTTTACCCCATGTGCGTCCTGCGGTGCAGGCACGTCACACAGTTGAATCACGGTAAGTTTACATCGGTTCAAAGAACTGTAAACAAAAAATAGTGATGTGCCAAAATGGCGACTGACAGATTTTTAGAACTCTTCGTCCTTCAATCAATATACAGGGTGTCCACAAAGTCACTTTACAACTTTGTACATTTATTACGGTTACCCTGTACTATGTAAGATCATGGTTTTTGTTGTATAATATACTGTAAATATCAAAGTTTTAATTGACATTATCGTTTTTTGTTGTAGGCCCCTCACTGACGTAGCAAGTGCTGTTGTATATAAATAAGTTCCTAACAGGAGAAAGCGCAGTGTGTCGCTTGTTTCATCGAAACAAAATCCGATACACAAACACAACGACATTTCCCCCGCAATCTCGTCCTAGTTATCCCCGAATGGCACCAGAAATTCATGGAGACTGGGTCCGTGTTGGATCAAGATCGTAGTGGCCGCCCACGAACATCGAATGAAGACATCAAACGTGTTCGTGATTCATTTTCACGAAGCCCGAAGAAGTCCATTCGTTTATCTGCCAGAGAACTACAATGCCCCGGTCCACGGTGCACAGGGTGCTACATAGAAATCTACGCTTATATGCATACAAGTGCAACTGTTACAAGCACTTGAGGCGAACGATAGACCACGACAAAAATAATTTACAGTAACGATGCTGGATAGACTGAGTGAAGATCCCGAGTTTCTCACACATGTTTGTTTTACGAATGAGGCAACTTTTCATATCTCTGGGCAGTTAAACAGACACAATGTCAGGATTTGGGGGGGGGTCTAAAAATCCACATGCGTTTATGGAATTTGCGAGAGACAGTCTTAAAGTGAACGTGTGGTGCGGTGTTATGCAGAACCGAATCAGTCGACAATTTTTCTTCAGTGAGAAAATAGTGACGGCAGATGGTTACCTGAATGTTTCGCGTGACTATGTTGTACCACAGTTGGAGGACCTTCAACCAGGTGTGATATTCCAACAGGACGGTGCGCCACCACATCGGGGACGGAACATTCTGGACTTTTTAAACACAACATTACCTGGGAGGTGGACTGGACGGGATGGTACAGTTGCATAGCCACCCAGTTTCTCCGACGTCATACCTCTGGACTTTTTTTGTATGGGGATATGTGATGGATATCGTGTATCGGACAAAGGTGCAGGACATCGATGACCTGAAATAGAAGATCAACAATGCCATTTCGATCATGACTGAGGACATGCTGCAGCGCACGTGGTTGGAACTGGAGTTTCTGCTAGATATTCTACGCGCAAAAAATGGTGCGCATATTGAGCTTTTGTAATGAGGTAGAAAAAACTTTAGTCCTTGCTCTTACTTATGTGCTCAACCACATTTGTCTATCTCATATAGTGTATCCGTAATAAATGTGCATAGTTGTAAATAGACTTTGTGGACACTCTGTATATTCTTACCAAATGTGATACTCAGAATATTAGTATCGTTTGATCAAAACGTGTTATAGAAATATATAATATTTACATTACACAACTTAACAAGAAGTGTGTACGTTTGTGTAAAACTCTTCACACGTTGTTCTTGAGTAGCTAAGGACATTTATGTACGTTGAAGCATATTACATCTAATGTATGAGAACAATAATATCTGCGACCATTTGCAATAGGCTGACTTATTACTGACATAATAGTATCTGGGATCATCTGCTACAGGTTGACTTTTTTTATATATATATAATGCAATCACTACGTAAATTCTAGTATAATAAATATTTATTTTCCATATCTTATATCTTTGAAACTGACAATACTATTGTTTGACGTATATTATAATAACATTATCTCCAAGTAATTCGTTATGTCTGGTTAAATATACATCAAAGAATAGTATTGATAGTTTCAAAGATATAAGGTATGGAAAATAAATATTTAATATACTAGAATTTACGTAGTGATTGCATTATATATATTTATATATCATCATCATCATCATTGTCAACCATTATCAATCCACTGCTGGACGAAGGTCTCCCCAAGTTTCCTCCACAACGGTCTGTCTTGTGCCAGTCTCCTCCATGTCACTCCCGCATACTTTCGAATTTCATCCACCCATCTTCCATGTGGTCTTCTTCTGGGTCTTTTCCTGTCCCTTGGAATCCAATCTAAAATTTCGGCTGTCCATCGATGGTCTGTTCTTCTGGCAGTATGTCCAGCCCATTGCCATTTCAGGGATTTAACTCTGATCATGATGTCTTCCACTCTTGTCATTTTCGGATCCACGTGTTCCTCTTCTTATCTCTCCTGGTTACACCAAGCATGCACCTCTCCATGCTGCTTTGAGTTGTCTGCAGCCTTTGTATGTCTCTTTTAGCTAAGGTCCACGTCTCTGCACCATACGTAAGCACTGGAAGGATGCATTGATCAAACACTTTTCTTTTAAGACATAATGGAATATTGCTCTTGAAAATTATGCTGTTTCTTCCAAAAGCTCTCCAGGCAAGTTTTGTACGCCGATTAATTTCTTCATCAATGTGACCCTCACTTGATATCTGCTGTCCAAGATAAACGTACGTGTCCGTTATCTCCAGCTTTTCTCCATCAATCGATAAATCTTCATTTCTTGTAAAAGCATTGTACATCATTTTTGTCTTCTGAAAGTTCATTTTTAATCCCACTTCTTTACTCTTGTCAGCAAGTTCCTGGATCATACCCTGTAGCTCTGATGGGGTAATTGCAAAAATGACTATGTCATCAGCAAAACGAAGGTGGGTTAGATAATCTCCATTAATCTTTATCCCTTTGTTTTCCCAGTTCAGTGATTGAAAGACATTTTCCCAATATGGCATTAAAGAGCTTCGGAGATATGGTGTCACCTTGTCTCACTCCTTTTCCAATTTTTATGTGTGTTGTATTTTCAAACAGCCGAATCTTTGCACTTGCATTTTCATAGATGTTATAAATAATATTAATGTATGCATTTTCAATACCGCAGGATTTCAGAGCCATTGCAACTGCTGATGGTTTCACCGAATCAAAGGCTTTTTCATAATCGATAAAAGCCATGCACAATGGAAGCTCATATTCCCTCGCTCTTTCAATTAGTTCTCTCAGTACGTGGATATGATCTATTGTGCTGTAGCCACTCCTGAATCCAGCTTGTTCTCTCGGTTGAGCCATGTCCAGTGTCCCCTTCAAGCGGTGTGAAAGAACTTTAGTGAAGATTTTATAAACTACTGATAGGAGGCTGATAGGTCTGTAGTTCCTGAGATCCTCAATGTCACCTTTTTTATGTAGCAAGATCATTGTAGCGTTGTTCCAATCCTCAGAAATTTTCCCTTCATTAAGGCATCGAGTGAAAATTTGGGCGAGTACTGTTTCGATTTCTCCACTTGCTTCTTGTATGATGTCTATAGTAATTCCATCTTCTTCTGGAGCTTTTCCCCGCTTCATGTTCTTGATTGCATGTGCAACTTCTGCTGGAAGGAGTGGAAGAACTCTGGTACTGGTACCTTTCATGATGTCTGGAGTACATGTATCATCCCTTTCATATAATTTGGAGTAGAAGTCTTTCACTCTTGTCAAAATTTTCCTCTATTTCTTGTTACAGAACCATCTTCTTTTCTCAGTGCCATAATCTGTTTTTCCCCTTACTGAGATGTCCCTTTGCTATCTTTAGGCTTTGGTTGTTTTCAATTGCTTTCCTCACTAGTTCACAGTTGAATTTCCTTACGTCTTCAGTGATACCTTTTCGTACTGTCTTGCATAGCTCTATATATTCCACTTTGGAAGTCACATCTTCTTTAGTTGTCCTCATCCCTCTTCTTTTTGCATCAACATTTTGGTTTTCCTGATAATTTGTTCACATGCAATTTGTTCTTAGACCCAGCTAATTTTGTTGCTGTTTCCATAAGAGCTTTGGTTACTTTTCTGTTAACTTCAGAAATATCCACTTCTTCCGATGTTAGGCCTTCTAAAGCAGAGAATCTGTTCTTCAGTTCCAATTTGAAGGTATTATGGTGTTTTTTAAGGTTGGTTATGTCGATACATTTTGTTTGTCTTATGAGCTTGCTACGTTCGAGTTTAGTGTTGAGGTGCATCTTACATCTCACCAATCTATGGTCACTGCCTGTGTTGAACTTGTTTAGCACACTGCAGTCTTCGATGACGAATTTTTGTTACACATAATAAAATCAATTTCACTTGTCGTCCCATTTGGATGTCTCCATGTCCATTTCCTGTGTGGCTTTTTCTTGAAAAAGGAGTTCAAGATGAAAAACCCTTCTGCCTCTGCAAACTCTACGAGAGTATTTCCACGCTGGTTTCTGTTGCCGTGATCGAATTTAACTACTGAAGTTTCATTCTGTTGCCGTTGCCCTATTTTTGCATTGAAATCTCCCATAATTATCTTCAAGTGCTGCTTACCTTTATTATTTAGATCACGAATTTCCTCATAAAATTCTTCAATTTCTTCTTCAGGATGACTTGTGGTGGGTGCATAAGTTTGAATAATCTGAGCCTGGTATCTTCTCGAGAGTCAGATAACGAGTCGTGCAGCTCTGTCAGAGGAACTTTCAACTTCCACCACTTTATCCTTCAGTTTCTTGTTTATTATAAATCCAACACCACTAGTTCTGCCAGTATCTGTCCCACGATAGTAGAAGAGATGTCCACTTTTCAGTTCAATGAGATCTTCTCCTTTTCTCCTTACCTCACTTAGCCCGACGATGTCCCACTTGATCCTTTGTAGTTCCTCTTCCAATTCAAGAAGCCTTGAATCAGAAGATAGGGAGCGTCCGTTGTACGTAGCCAAGGTCAGCATCAGATGGCAGCCTAGTCCGGTCCTCCGGGGATTCTTAGCACCCTCTGCCTTCATGTCGCACTGGCAGCTGCCTTGGCCAGGTACATTCCAGCTGCCGGAGACTGAGGGCCAAGATTTAAGTTGTGGAGTCATTTTGGAGGGGTTTGGCCATAACTCACCACGCTGGCCAAGCGGGTTGTTGAGTGTGGGATAGCATTTCCTCTAATCCCGATGGTATAGTTATACCGCTATTGGCGGTCGTCAGAGCCCCTTTAGTGGGAAGAGGATGTACCACGAGAAGGCGGGGTTATATATATATGGGATGTAAGGTCAGGTGATGCGTAACATCACAGCCTCTCCTTGACAAATGTTAACCCCGCCTTCTCGTGGTGCATCTTGTTCCCACTAAAGGGGCTCTGACGACCGCCAATAGTGGTATAACTATACCATCGGGATCAGAAGAAATGCTATCCCACACTTACCAACCCGCTTGGCCAGCGTGGTGAGTTATGGCCAAACCCCTCCAAAATGACTCCACAACTTAAATCTTGGCCCTCAGTCTCCGGCAGCTGGAATGTACCTGGCCAAGGCAGCGACCAGTGCGACATGAAGGCAGAGGGTGCTAAGAATCCCCGGAAGACCGGACTAGGCTGCCATCTGATGCTGACCTTGGCTACGTATAATGGACGCTCCCTATCTTCTGATTCAAGGCTTCTTGAATTGGAAGAGGAACTACAAAGGTTCAAGTGGGACATCGTGGGGCTAAGTGAGGTAAGGAGAAAAGGAGAAGATCTCATCGAACTGAAAAGTGGACATCTCTTCTACTATCGTGGGACAGATACTGGCAGAACTAGTGGTGTTGGATTTATAATAAACAAGAAACTGAAGGATAAAGTGGTAGAAGTTGAAAGTTCCTCTGACAGAGCTGCACGACTCGTTATCCAACTATCGAGAAGATACCAGGCTCAGATTATTCAAACTTATGCACCCACCACAAGTCATCCTGAAGAAGAAATTGAAGAATTTTATGAGGAAATTTGTCATCTAAATAATAAAGCTAAGCAGCACTTGAAAATAATTATGGGAGATTTCAATGCAAAAATAGGGCAACGGCAGCAGAACGAAACTTCAGTAGGTAAATTCGGTCACGGCAACAGAAACCAGCGTGGAAATACTCTCGTTGAGTTTGCAGAGGCAGAAGGGTTTTTCATCTTGAACTCCTTCTTCAAGAAAAAGCCACACAGGAAATGGACATGGAGACAT
This sequence comes from Macrothele yani, assembly GCA_039090855.1. Classification (NCBI taxonomy): domain Eukaryota; kingdom Metazoa; phylum Arthropoda; class Arachnida; order Araneae; family Macrothelidae; genus Macrothele; species Macrothele yani. The sequence continues at coordinate 158,510,332 of CM077011.1, forward strand.
TCAAATGGGACGACAAGTGAAATTGATTTTATTATGTGTAACAAAAAATTCGTCATAGAAGACTGCAGTGTGCTAAACAAGTTCAACACAGGTAGTGACCATAGATTGGTGAGATGTAAGATGCACCTCAACACTAAACTTGAACGTGGCAAGCTCATAAGACAAACAAAATCTATTGACATAACCAACCTTAAAAAACACCATAATACCTTCAAGTTGGAACTGAAGAACAGGTTCTCTGCTTTAGAAGGCCTAACATCGGAAGAAGTGGACATCTCTGAAGTTAACAGAAAAGTAACCAAAGCTCTTATGGAAACAGCAACAAAATTAGCTGGGTCTAAGAACAAGCTGCATGTAAATAAATTATCAGGAAAAACGAAAATGTTGATGCACAAAAGAAGAGAGATGAGGACAACTAAAGAAGTTGTGACTTCCAAAGTGGAATATATAGAGCTATGCAAGACAGTACGAAAAAGTATCACTGAAGACGTAAGAAAATTCAACTGTGAACTAGTGAGGAAAGCAATTGAAAACAACCAAAGCCTAAAGATAGCAAAGGGACATCTCAGTAAGGGAAGAAAACAGATTATGGCACTGAGAAAAGAAGATGGTTCTGTAACAAGAAATAGAGGCGAAATTTTGACAAGAGTGAAAGATTTCTACTCCAAATTATATGAAAGGGATGATACATGCACTCCAGACATCATGAAAGATACCAGTACCAGAGTTCCTCCAGTCCTTCCAGCAGAAGTTGCACATGCAATCAAGAACCTGAAGCGGGGAAAAGCTCCAGGAGAAGATGGAATTACTGTAGACATCATACAAGAAGCAAGTGGAGAAATCGAAACAGTACTCGCCCAAATTTTCACTCGATGCCTTAATGAAGGAAAGATTCCTGAGGATTGGAACACCGCTACAATGATCCTGCTACGTAAGAAAGGTGACATTGAGGATCTCGGAAACTACAGACCTATCAGCCTCCTATCAGTAGTTTATAAAATCTTCACTAAAGTTCTTTCACACCGCTTGAAGGTAACACTGGACATGGCTCAACCGAGAGAACAAGCTGGATTCAGGAGTGGCTACAGCACAATAGATCATATCCATGTGCTGAGAGAACTAATTGAAAGAGCGAGGGAATATGAACTTCCATTGTGCATGGCTTTTATCAATTATGAAAAAGCCTTTGATTCGGTGAAACCATCAGCAGTTACAATGGGTGTGAAATCCTGCGGTATTGAAGATGCATACATTAATTTTATTAATAACATCTATGAAAATGCAAGTGCAAAGATTCGGCTGTTTGAAAATACAACACACAAAAAATTGGAAAGGGAGTGAGACAAGGTGACACCATATCTCCGAAGCTCTTTAATGCCACATTGGAGGGTGTTTTTCAGTCACTGAGCTGGGAAAACAAGGGGATAAAGATTAATGGAGATTATCTAACCCACCTTCGTTTTGCTGATGACGTAGTCATTTTTGCAACTAGCCCATCAGAGCTGCAGAGTATGATCCAGGAACTTGCTGACAAGAGTAAAGAAGTGGGATTAAAAATGAACTTTCAGAAGACAAAAGTGATGTTCAATGCTTTTACAAGAAATGAAGATTCATCGATTGATGGAGAAGAAGCTGGAGATAACAGATACGTACGTTTATCTTGGACAGCAGATATCAAGTGAGGGTCACATTGATGAAGAAATTAATCGGCGTACAAAACTTGCCTATAGAGCTTTTGGAAGGAACAGCATAATTTTCAAGAGCAATATGCCATTATGTCTTAAAAGAAAAGTGTTTGATCAATGCATCCTTCCAGTGCTTACGTATGGTGCAGAGACGTGGACCTTAACTAAAAGAGACATACAAAGGCTGCAGACAACTCAAAGCAGCATGGAGAGGTGCATACTTGGTGTAACCAGGAGAGATAAGAAGAGGAACTCGTGGATCCGAAAAATGACGAGAGTGGAAGACATCATGATCAGAGTTAAATCCCTGAAATGGCAATGGGCTGGACATACTGCCAGAAGGACAGATCATCGATGGACAGCCGAAAGTTTAGATTGGGTTCCAAGGGACAGGAAAAGACCCAGAAGAAGACCACATGGGAGATGGGTGGATGAAATTCGAAAGTATGCAGCGGTCACATGGAGGAGACTGGCACAAGGCAGACCTTTGTGGAGGAAACTTGGGGAGACCTTCGTCCAGCAGTGGATTGATAATGGTTGACAATGATGATGATGATGATATATATATAAATATATATAAAAGTCAACCTGTAGCAGATGATCGCAGATACTATTATGTCAGTAATAAGTCAGCCTATTGCAAATGGTCGCAGATATTATTGTTCTCATACATTAGATGTAATATTCTTCAACGTACATAAATGTCCTTAGCTACTCAAGAACAACATGTGAAGAGTTTTACACAAACGTACACTCTTCTTGTTAAGTTGTGTAATGTTAATATTATATATCTGTGTATTTTTGTTTTCGTTAATAGCGAAATATACTGTATAATTCAGTGGTTTTTTATCCTGTGAATATTAAAGAGTAAATAACTACAGAAAAGTAATTTGAAAGTATCAACATTATTATTTCCGAAGTCTGACGAATGTGAACATATATACAGTGGCAAAGCACCGATCTTCTTTTTGTTATGAAACCCCGGTAGTTCTAAAATTGTATGCATAGTGCTCATTATTTGAACTCCGATTACGCCGACATAACAAGAACAATGACCCACCGTATGTTGCAGCTAGAAAACGTGTCTTCTGCAGGGATAACAACGTTCCATTTTTGTTGTGACCGGCTAGATCGCCGGATTTATCACCCATAGAAAATCCCTTGGACATGCTAAAACAGTGGGTGCAAAGGTACGACCTTCCACCAGCAACTCTTGATGAACTTTTGGACGCTGGTCAATACAGCCTGGATGGGCTATTCCACAGGACAGCATTCACACATTATTTGATTCGATGCCTCAGCACGTACAGCTGGTGACGTAGGTGGCCACAGCGTTAGCTGCATGTTTGTATGACACCGAGATGCTTATAATTTATTTTGTATTGCCTAATGAACAGATCCTATAAAATTCATAGTCGTAGTTCGTCTCTTTTCAGGCGTTCCGTTTTTAATGAACATGAGTGTATACATGAGGACATCAAAGCATTCACGTAGAAGCGTATTGTTTTTAGTGTAATTGGTTTAAAGCTATCACTTAACTGTCTATGTTGCAGCAAACTACTGGTATTACTTCAATGTAAATATTCTTTGTACAAAAACGTTTTGTAGAGTTCAGTCGCGCTGCGAATAGCTAACTAACAACCAACAACCACAACACTTAATTAAACACTTAATGACTCTAGCAGCTGCGTTAAATAAGAAATCTTGACAAACCTAAATAACAAAATAACTAACTGTTTATTGGATCCACCTTAAGCACATACGTCAGCTCAATAGCCATTGCCGAAATTCCTTAAATCGTACTTAATGTATAGTTGTTTCAATATATGCCAGAAGGACAAGGACGCGTTGCTTGATTTTTTGTTTTGTCTTTACGTTCCAGAACATAGCACCAAAAGACATTTTTTGACCTTAGATATCAAAGTAAAAATTTTCGGCGCTTTGTTGAAAGAAATTTTTTTCATCAAAGAACATTCCAGGACAACAAAAGTTGCTTAACAGTTAATTGTCCTATTGGAGGAATGATCATAGGAATGATTTGCGAGAGAGATCTCTTGTTTTGAAAGCCATAGCAACATATCCAGTTTCTGCCGAAAAAACTGTTATTATCGCATCAAAAGCAGGCATTCCATTTATGTATTCAGAAATGCTCAAGTAACATTTCAACGTTTCATATAAAAAATATTTCCCCAAACTTTTTGATTTGCATACGTATTTACCATGACATTTTTCCAAGTTCCTTCTTTCGAAGAAACTACTTAGTTTGAAAAGAGTTGTGTCATTTAATGAGCAAAAATATTTTGGCCTTTTCTTTGAAAATAATTCTTTGGTACGTTGAAATAAATTCTAAAACGAACAGAAAGGAAATTCCATTACGCACATGAAAAGAGAAATTCAAAGCACGCGAATTCAAAAATGAATTTCCAGAAAAATAACTAAATGCGTTAAAGAACGTAAAAAGATGATTTATAATCATATTCCATGGTATATTATGCGTCGAACTTCAAACATTTCAGGTCGATATTTCCAGAAAGATATGGCACGACCCTCAGTTTGATCGCAAATAAAAAAATGTTCACCCACGTTTGAACTCTAGACATTATAGATTTAATTACCGTGTAGGTTTGTGCCGTTTATAGTCGACTTTTATGCGAATCTTTAAAAGAGGCAGAAAATATTTTACATTTTCCAGTTTTAATATTACTTCAATGGGATTAAGAAATTAAACAAACGTTGATTTGAAAGATAGACTAGTGCTAGTAATTTCTGCTGATTTTTAATTACTACGCTCTCTAAAAAGCTTTGCGCATAGAATTCAGTTTCCATCTAGGTAAACACGAAATATTGTGTAAATTCGTTTGCGTAGCAGAAGAATACTCAAGTTAAAATAGAAAGATTTCAGCGTGGAAACCATGAAGAATAGCAGCATGTGCTATGATGAGATAAAATTAACTGGGATTTGCCTACGAGGTACAACTAGAAAGTTGGGAACTCGAAATAGTGAGTTACATACAAAAGATTTCAGAGTAGGAACCATGAAGAATAGCAACATGTGCTATGATGAGATTAAATCAACTGGGCTTTGCCTACGAGGTACAACTAGGAAGTTGGAAACTCGAAATAGTGAGTTACATACAAAAGATTTCAGAGGGAGGAACCATGAAGAATAGCAACATGTGCCATGATGAGATGAAATCAACTGCTTTGCCTACGAGGTACAACTAGGAAGTTGGGAACTCGAAATAGTGAGTTACATGCAAAAGATTTCAGAGTGGGAACCATGAAGATTAGCAGCATGTGCTATGATGAGATCAAATCAACTGGACGTTGCCTACGGCATACGACTAGGAAGTTGGATACTCGAAATAGTGAGTTGTATATAAAATATTTCAGAGTGGGAACCACGAAATATAGGAGCATGTGAAATGATGAGATGAAATCAACTGGGCTTTGCCAACGAGGTACAGCTAGGAAGTTGGGAACTCGAAATAGTGAGTTACATACAAAAGTTTTCAGAGTGGGAACTATGAAGAATAGCAGCATGTGCTATGATGAGATGAAATCAACTGAGCTTCGCCTACGAGCTACAACTAGGAAGTTGGGAACTTGAAATAATGAGTTACATACAAAAATGTAAGAGGGGAACCATGAAAAATAGCAACATGTGTCATGATGAGATTAAATCAACTGGGCTTTGCCTACGAAATACAACTAGAAAAATGGGAACTCGAAATAATGAGTTACATACAAACAGCATCTTATCATTTGTGATTTGTGTAGGTTGTTTGTTTGGGGCTTTAATGACCACTGTGTGCAAGCAATTCAATGAGCTATAAGCAGACGCCCGTCCCTAATTTAGGGACACTGGTTTCAAGGAATGTGTGGCAAAGACAGCACTAGCACCGTGTGGTAATGAGAACACCCATGCCTTCCCCAGCATCCGGCTTCAGCTCGAACAATGATCCAAAGCCATAACCGTAGACCGTACAGCCACCGAAGCGGCGGTCATATTCCGAACCTCTGTCACTTTTCCCGACTGCTGGTATTTCTCCTTATTTCTTTTGCTGTTTCTGGTGAGAACGTAATCATGGTCGTGTCAGATTAATATGTCCACCCTCGAAATCACAGTGTGCCTGCCCAGGCGCTTCATAGAGTGCACGTGGCAAGGTCGACCACACAGAGATATAAGCTGCCGGCAAGGACAGATTAGCCATAGTACGTTACGTGAGTACAATGGGAATAGGTAGTGATTTGACGGACGTGCAAAATGAATGATCATCGGCTACCGCACAGAGAGTGGAAGCATCTCAGAAACAGCAGATTTCGAGGACTGTTCGCGAAGTTCTGTAATACGGGTGTTCCAAGAATGGACCGCTGACACACCGAATACCTCCAGTCGTCTTAACAGTGGAGCCGCAAAGGCCATCGACCCCAGAGGAGAACGTCTCCTCCGTCTACTGGCAAAGTGCAATCGATGCACAATAGTGCAGCAATTAACCACGCAAATGAATGCTGGAACACCCTGGTAGGTGTCACCGATAACAGTAGAGCGAACCCTGTTACGCATGGGTCTCCGTAGTCGACGATGCGTCAAGGCGCCCATGTTCACCCAGGTCCATCGGCAACGACGTTTGCAGTTCGCATGGGACTACCGTCATTGGACAGTGGAAGAGGAGAAAAGATTGCTTTCTCTGACGAATCGAGGTTTCTATCCCACAGAAGTGACAAGCGGTGGCGGATACCGCGTCAGACACACGAGAACAAACATCCAGACACGCTCTTCGGTCAAGTACAAACCTGCGGTGACAGTATGCATATCTGGGGGTTGTATTCCTGGTCTCATTGTGTGGGTCTCGGAACACCAGTGGCTATCTGTCCATCATTGCTGACCACATGCACCCCTTCGTGTTGGACGTTTACCCTGGTGGTGATGGTGTCTACCAACAGGAAAATGCGCTGTGCCACTTTGCTAAGAGGGTGTGTGAGTGGTTCGAAGAACACGACAGCGATGTCTCCGTTCTCCCTCGGCCGGAGAAATCGCCCGACCTCAATCCCATAGAGCGCCTGCGGGACTATTTGGATCCAATGGGTCGACGTGCCGACCCATAACCACGTCATCTCTGGGACCTCCGTGCTGTGCTGCAGTCCGAATGGGCACGTGTGTCTCCGAAAATCAATCTTCCAGGGCCTCATTGCGTCCATGCCACGCCGTCTCTCCGGTGTTATCTAAGCCAAGGGTGGTTATTTCCGTTATTAGGTAGGTGGTCATATTATTCTGATACGGCTGCGTACATTTATCATTTTGATCGATGAAGTTTTTTCTACGTTATGACAAAATTGCTCTAGATTGTGTAGGTAGTAACTGCTGAAGTAATAGTTCAAGTTGATTGTTACAATTAAAACTACAAAATACTCAATTTTCAAATACAGTCTTTCAGGCTAGACTCAGTCTAAATTATCTTAATATACTAACTATTCAACAATTGCATTTATATAGTATAGGTACACTAATGTTTTTGAGAATTAAAAATGGTTACTACCAAGATTTAGTTACAATAAGTACTCACAGTCATGATTACTCCACGAGACAAAAACAACACTAATCCCCATGTTTCCACTAACAGAACGATTTAGATCATTTATTAATTATATTGGTCCTGCATTATGGAATACATTTCCTACTGATATTGTATCACTTAATAATATTAATATATTTAAACGAAAACTCAGGCATTTCTTACTGACCAAAATTTCATAAATGTACTATTTATTACCTTTATTAATTGAAAGTACCACCCAAGCTGTGTTTGATATTATGGGGACTTGACTTGATTTTTTGCATTTTTTTATTTTCATGAAAATGTTGATGCCGTGGAAGAAGAGGGCACATCAGGCCTATCAGGCCTTTTCCCTCCTCATTCCCTATTGTTACAAAAATATATTATTTGTGTTATATATTTATGATTATGTAATACCATGTCTGTAACAACTAAAATGCAATAAAATGAAATGAAAGTTTGCGTAAGTAATAAATGCTGGACTGTCCAGGTAAGTATTTGTCGCTCTGGTGGCCCAGTAGTCTAAGAGATGGCTTCTGACTATTCGTCCAAGATGGATCTGATTTCGAATCCCGGTGAAGCATGAATGTTGTGTTTGTCTTTCGGCATTGGTTCTCTCCCGTTCCTGGAACCAGTGGCCCTAAATGAGGGACGGGAGACTCATTGTGGCTCATTAATTTGCTCAAGGTGTTCGTTAAACTCTAAAAAAAAAAAAAAAAAAAAAAAAAGGTACTTGCTCATCACGATTGTCCAAGTAGTAAGTTGATCAAGGTTGTCTAGTTAATAAGCGATTAGTGAAGCGTCATCTAGAGCATCCTCAGAAATAATTACATAATCGAGCATGCACTTCAGTGTCTTAATTTATCTAGCGTTTAATTTATTCTCCATCGATCGTATCCCTGGACTCCGAAAATAGACCATAGAAATGTTGCAGATCGACACAGGTGTGGTCGCCTGAGGATTACCACCAGGTGGCAAGATCGCTACCTGACATTAAGTGCTAGAAGAAGGACTAGTATCACCAGCAGCCAACTCCGGGAATCATTTCGAGATGCTTCTGGTGTCACAGTAGGTACGCAAACGTACGAAACCGTCTTCACGAGTGCGGTACCAGAGCAAGGCAAGAAGGCCGCTGAGATGCATAGCATTGATATCAGCTCACCATCGTCAAAGATGTACATGGGTCCAACAGCACATGTCATGGAATACAGAGTGGCACCATGTACTTTTCACAGACGAATCCCGTTTCGCTCATTATCCTGATACTCAACGAGGACATGGGTGGAGGAGATCCGGCAAACGAATGCAATCATACTATGAGCAGACCGTCCACAGTCACCATCAGCAGTCAGTTCTCGCCTGGGTAGGAGTGTGTTTCAATGGCCGTACTCCTTTGTATGTCTGTCAAGGCAACATGAATGCCTCTATGTACCGAAACGAGATCATTGTGACGCTGCAATTGGACATGCATTCCGTTTTCTCGATGACAATGCAACCAGTCACTGCGTTTAATGCCGGTATTTCCTTTTATGTTTGTCAAGGCAACATGAATGTCCCATTGTACCGAAAGGTGATCATTGTGCCCTCTGTGGCACTGTCCCACGCTGCTATTGCACATGCATTCCGTTTTCTCGATGATAATGCAACCAGTCACTGCGTTTTAATGCTGGTATTTCCTTTTATGTTTGTCAAGGCAACGTGAATGTCCTATTGTACCGAAAGGTGATCATTGTGCATACTGTGGCACTGTCCCACGGTGCTATTGGACATGCATTCCGTTTTCTCGATGACAATGCAACCAGTCACTGAGTTTTAATGCCGGTATTTCCTTTTATGTTTGTCAAGGCAACATGAATGTCCCATTGTACCGAAAGGTGATCATTGTGCCCTCTGTGGCACTGTCCCACGCTGCTATTGCACATGCATTCCGTTTTCTCGATGACAATGCAACCAATCACTGCGTTTTAATGCCAGTATTTCCTTTTATGTTTGTCAAGGCAACATGAATGTCCTATTGTACCGAAAGGTGATCATTGTGCCCACTGTGGCACTGTCCCACGGTGCTATTGGACATGCATTCCGTTTTCTCGATGACAATGCAACCAGTCACTGCGTTTTAATGCCGGTATTTCCTTTTATGTTTGTCAAGGCAACATGAATGTCCCATTGTACCGAAAGGTGATCATTGTGTCCACTGTGGCACTGTCCCATGGTGCTATTGGACATGCATTCCGTTTTCTCGATGGCAATGCAACCAGTCACTGCGTTTTAATGCCGGTATTTCCCTTTATGTTTGTCAAGGCAACATGAATGTCCCATTGTACCGAAAGGTGATCATTGTGTCCACTGTGGCACTGTCCCATGGTGCTATTGGACACGCATTCCGTTTTCTCGATGACAATTCAACCAGTCATCGTGCTTGGGGCGTGCTTATATCATGGGGTGGAATTGTTACAGGTGCCTTCGTGGTCTCCTGACTTTAATCCTATTGAGAGCATTTAGGATTCTGTACAGCTGTCTCTGGATACTCACATTCCATAACAAAATACACTAGCAAACCTCCGTAGCGTGCTGCTTGTAATATTGGGCGAGCTGCCCTAGAAACTCATCAGTAATGTCATTGCAAGTATGCCTCGTAGGTATCAAGATGCTTTTCGACACAGAGGTGGTGTTACCGGGTACTGTAATCTAGAGGTATGGACATTTCCTGAATACATTATTCAGTTCATGCAATATCCCTAACTTTTTATGACCAGTGTGTCATATTTGATTCCAAATGGAAAACTGGATGCGTCGTCGCTCGAGATTAGTTACAACATTTGAAGATCTCACAGTATTTAATTGACATCTGTCGGACCGGATATCACTTTCACCGACGGAAACACTAGTATGCCCTACAGAGTAGCTCTGGATTCCATAGTTCCTCACACTGTTCCTAGAGATTTTGCAGTGCAACCTCTTGTATCTCATGCATTTGAAAATTTTACAGCGAGGTAGGTGTAGGGTTCAGAGACTTTTCTACGGCCACATTTCTTACTGGCGCGTATAAAACTGAATTCCTCATTCAACCTGCCTGGGAGAGGGGGGGGCGTGGATGGCCTAGTGGTTAACACAACCGCCTACCGACCGTATAGTTGCAGCATTTATTACACCCAGCCTGTTGTGTACAGAACCACAAAATATACACGGTGCGTTGGATGTGCAGGTTAAAGCCGTCGGACCCAGGGTACTGGACACGTACCCATTAAAATTAAGTTCATCTACTCCGTTCCCAGTCCTTTTCTTTCTCCCTACTATTTAGAAGTATGTTTGACGTCATTTGTCGCCAGTCAATCTGCGACGCTCGCTAAGGTTTGGCACTTCTACCTCTCGCTCGTGAACCTCCTCTAGATTCCAGTTAATTCCATTTCGTATTCTGTCCCATCGAATAGTCACTTATAACGTAAATAGATTTTCTTTTTTTGATTGGAGGTTTAACGACCACCGTGAGCAACTCAATGGGCTATAAGCAGTCGCCCGTCCCTAATTTAGGGTCACTGGTTCCAGGGCAGGGAAAGAGAGCCAGTGCCGTAAGACAAACACAACATCCATACCTGACCGGGATTCGAACTCGGACCCCTTACGGACGAATGGTCAGAGGCCAGCGCCTTAGACCACTGCGCCACCGAGACGGTGTAAATAGATTGGGATTCTAAACGTCACCTGTGGGGTTCCCCACATAATATGACCAGGTTCTCTTGGAACGAAGTGGTAGTCGCTGGCAGTCAGCCGTCTGGACGACGAATCCCGTGCTGTACAGAGGGAGCCTTCAGATGCACTCAAAAGATCTCCAAGGACACGATAAAAGCCCCACAGACTCAGATATTCTTAAGTACTGTTCCCTGATGGCCGGGCCAGAGCTTCCACTTCCACTCAGCATTTTTTCCCTTTTTAGGATGAAAAAATTTCCCTTTTCCCCTTTTTTTCTCTCCTGAAAACAGAAAGATGTGGTACATTTCTAATTTTCTTTCTCTTTTTTTCTCTACATGAGAAAATTATTCTATTCCGTTTAATTCGAAGAGTAAAACTGAGATTTACTTTGTATATTGTTAAAAAGCATATTTTATTGCATTATTGTAAGCAAAGAATTAACGTCCTTCTGTGATTTAGCTAATCATAACTTACCTATGCGGTACGTCGTCAAATATTTGCCATGCAATCATGCAGGTTGTGGACAACGAAAGTGAAACACCTGGGCAAATAGCACCCCATATGTCACCTCCGCTGTACGCACTACCTGTAGACCAGTCTGTATCAATTTCTCAGTCGATCAACCAGAGCGGAGTGTGAAAATTGCATTATCACAGCTGTAGCACAGCTGAGAGTCAAAAAGTGCGATCCACACAACATAATTTGATACATCTCCGAGTTTCAAATAGGACAGATTCTTGGTGAGCGTCACGCCCGAGTATCTGTGTCCAAGACAGAAAGTTTTTGTGGTGTATCACGAGCTACGGTACCCAGGGTCATGTCGGAATACCAGCAAGAGGGAAGAACCACATCCAATAGGAGTAACTGTCGAGGTAAGAGGAAGCTGTCTGACAGGCCCGTCCGGGTGCTAACACAAATGGTTGTCAAAAACATAAAACTACAGCTGCCCAACTCACCGCAGAGTTGAATACGCACCGCGACTCATATATGTCCATCAAAACTGTTCGTCGGGAGCTTCACCAGGTCAACATTCACGGTCGTGTTGATATCGCCAAACCCTGAATCACCAGTGTGAATGACAAATATCGGTTGCAATGGTGCCAGCAGTGTAAATCGTGGACGTTGGACAACAAGAAATGTGCATTGTTCTCCGATGAATCGTCTTTCACTGTCTTCCTCACAACTGGGAGAGTTTGCGTGTGGAGACATCCCTCACAGGCTTGCCACCCGGACTGTTTATTGCCCACAGTGAAGCACGGAGGTGGATCGATGATGATTTGGGCCGCAATATGGTGGCAGGCTGTTGGCCGGCGATTTTTCTTGAAGGGGACATCACTGCCAAGTACTATCTGACAATTCTGGAAGGACCAGGGGCACCCAATGATTCAAACATTGTACCCTGACGATGGTGCCGTGTGTCAGAATGATAATGCACTGATACATGGAGCCAAATTAAGCACCCCTCCAGTATGATACATATCAATATGATACTGGAAATCAGCATACACTAATAGTATAATACACCTCAGTATGATACTAGAAATACCCAATATAATACACATCAATATTATACTGGAAATCAGCATATACTAATAGTATAATACACCTCAGTATGATACTAGAAATACCCAATGTAATACACATTAATATTATACTGGAAATAAGCATATACTAATAGTATAATACACCTCAGTATGATACTAGAAATACCCAATATAATAAACATCGCCGCCCCGGTGGCGCAGTGGTCTAAGCGATGGCCTCTGATCATTCGTCCGAAAGGGGTCCGGGTTCGAATCCCGGTGAGGCATGGATGTTGTGTTTGTCTTACGGCACTGGTTCTCTCCCTTCCCTGGAACCAGTGACTCTAAATTAGGGACGGGCGACTGCTTATAGCCCATTGAGTTGCTCACGGTGGTCGTTAAACCTCCAATCAAAAAAAAAAAAAAAGAATAATAATAATAAACATCAATATGATACTGGAAATCAGCATGTACTAATAGTATAATACACCTCAATATGATACTGGAAATCAGCATATACTGATAGTATAATCATCATCATCATCATTGTCAACCATTATCAATCCACTGCTGGACGAAGGTCTCCCCAAGTTTCCTCCACAACGGTCTGTCTTGTGCCAGTCTCCTCCATGTCACTCCCGCATATTTACGAATTTCATCCACCCATCTCCCATGTGGTCTTTTTCTGGGTCTTTTCCTGTCCCTTGGAATCCAATCTAAAATTTCGGCTGTCCATCTATGGTCTGTCCTTCTGGCAGTATGTCCAGCCCATTGCCATTTCAGGGATTTAACTCTGATCATGATGTCTTCCACTCTCGTCATTTTTCGGATCCACGAGTTCCTCTTCTTATCTCTCCTGGTTATACCAAGCATGCACCTCTCCGTGCTTCTTTGAGTCCTCTGCAGCCTTTGTATCACTCTTTTAGTTAAGGTCCACGTCTCTGCACCATACGTAAGCACTGGAAGGATGCATTGATCAAACACTTTTCTTTTAAGACATAATGGCATATTGCTCTTGAAAATTATGCTGTTTCTTCCAAAAGCTCTCCAGGCAAGTTTTGTACGCCGATTAATTTCTTCATCAATGTGACCTTCACTTGATATCTGCTGTCCAAGATAAACATATGTATCTGTTATCTCCAGTTTTTCTCCATCAATCGATAAATCTTCATTTCTTGTAAAAGCATTGAACATCACTTTTGTCTTCTGAAAGTTCATTTTTAATCCCACTTCTTTACTCTTGTCAGCAAGTTCCTGGATCATACTCTGCAGCTCTGATGGGGTAGTTGCAAAAATGACTACGTCATCAGCAAAACGAAGGTGGGTTAGATAATCTCCATTAATCTTTATCCCTTTGTTTTCCCAGTTCAGTGATTGAAAGACATTTTCCAATGTGGCATTAAAGAGCTTCGGAGATATGGTGTCACCTTGTCTCACTTCCCTTTCCAATTTTTATGTGTGTTGTATTTTCAAACAGCCGAATCTTTGCACTTGCATTTTCATAGATGTTATTAATAATATTAATGTATGCATCTTCAATACCGCAGGATTTCAGAGCCGTGGTAACTGCTGATGGTTTCACCGAATCAAAGGCTTTTTCATAATCGATAAAAGCCATGCACAATGGAAGTTCATATTCCCTCGCTCTTTCAATTAGTTCTCTCAGTACGTGGATATGATCTATTGTGCTGTAGTCACTCCTGAATCCAGCTTGTTCTCTCGGTTGAGCCATGTCCAGTGTTACCTTCAAGCGGTGTGAAAGAACTTTAGTGAAGATTTTATAAACCACTGATAGGAGGCTGATAGGTCTGTAGTTCCTGAGATCCTCAATGTCACCTTTTTTATGTAGCAGGATCATTGTAGCGTTGTTCCAATCCTCAGGAATCTTCCCTTCATTAAGGCATAGAGTGAAAATTTGGGCGAGTACTGTTTCAATTTCTCCACTTGCTTCTTGTATGATGTCTATAGTAATTCCATCTTCTCCTGGAGCTTTCCCCCGCTTCATGTTCTTGATTGCATGAGCAACTTCTGCTGGGAGGACTGGAAGAACTCTGGTACCTTTCATGATGTTTGGAGTACATGTATCATCCCTTTCATATAATTTGGAGTAGAAATCTTTCACTCTTGTCAAAATTTCGCCTCTATTTCTTGTTATAGAACCATCTTCTTTTCTCAGAGCCATAATCTGTTTTCTTCCCTTACTGAGATGTCCCTTTGCTATCTTTAGGCTTTGGTTGTTTTCAATTGCTTTCCTCACTAGCTCACAGTTGAATTTCCTTACGTCTTCAGTGATACTTTTTCGTGTTGTCTTGCATAGCTCTATATATTCCACTTTGGAAGTCACATCTTCTTTAGTTGTCCTCATCTCTCTTCTTTTTTGCATCAACATTTTGGTTTTTCCTGATAATTTGTTCACATGCAACTTGTTCTTAGACCCAGCTAATTTTGTTGCTGTTTCCATTAGAGCTTTGGTTACTTTTCTGTTAACTTCCGAAATATCCACTTCTTCCGATGTTAGGCCTTCTAAAGCAGAGAATCTGTTCTTCAGTTCCAACTTGAAAGTATTATGGTGTTTTTTAAGGTTGGTTATGTCAATACATTTTGTTTGTCTTATGAGCTTGCCACGTTCCAGTTTAGTGTTGAGGTGCATCTTACATCTCACCAATCTATGGTCACTACCTGTGTTGAACTTGTTCAGCACACTGCAGTCTTCGATGACGAATTTTTTGTTACACATAATAAAATCAATTTCACTTGTCGTCCCAATTGGATGTCTCCATGTCCATTTCCTGTGTGGCTTTTTCTTGAAAAAGGAGTTCAAGATGAAAAATCCTTCTGCCTCTGCAAACTCAACGAGAGTATTTCCACGCTGGTTTCTGTTGCCGTGACCGAAT
This sequence comes from Macrothele yani, assembly GCA_039090855.1. Lineage (NCBI taxonomy): Eukaryota > Metazoa > Arthropoda > Arachnida > Araneae > Macrothelidae > Macrothele > Macrothele yani. Next base: position 158,525,682 of record CM077011.1, read on the forward strand.
TTACCTACTGAAGTTTCATTCTGTTGCCGTTGCCCTATTTTTGCATTGAAATCTCCCATAATTATCTTCAAGTGCTGCTTACCTTTATTATTTAGATGACGAATTTCCTCATAAAATTCTTCAATTTCTTCTTCAGGATGACTTGTGGTGGGTGCATAAGTTTGAATAATCTGAGCCTGGTATCTTCTCGATAGTTGGATAACGAGTCGTGCAGCTCTGTCAGAGGAACTTTCAACTTCTACCACTTTATCCTTCAGTTTCTTGTTTATTATAAATCCAACACCACTAGTTCTGCCAGTATCTGTCCCACGATAATAGAAGAGATGTCCACTTTTCAGTTCAATGAGATCTTCTCCTTTTCTCCTTACCTCACTTAGCCCGACGATGTCCCACTTGATCCTTTGTAGTTCCTCTTCCAATTCAAGAAGCCTTGAATCAGAAGACAAAGAGCGTCCGTTGTAGGTAGCCAAGGTCAGCATCAAATGACAGCCTAGTCCGGTCCTCCGGGGATTCTTAGCACCCTCTGCCTTCATGTCGCACTGGCCGCTGCCTTGACCAGGTACATTCCAGCTGCCGGAGACTGAGGCCAAGATTTAAGTTGTAGAGTCATTTTGGAGGTGTTTGGCCATAACTCACCACGCTGGCCAAGCGGGTTGGTGAGTGTGGGATAGCATTTCCTCTGATCCCGATGGTATAGTTATACCGCTATTGGCGGTCGTCAGAGCCCCTTTAGTGGGAACAGGATGCACCACGAGAAGGCGGGGTTGACATTTGTCAAGGAGAGGCTGTGATGTTACGCATCACCTGACCTTACATCCCGATAGTATAATACACCTCAATATATTACTAGAAATACCCAATATAATACACATCAATAATATACTGGAAATCAGCATGTACTAATAGAATAATACACATCCATATGATACTAGAAATACGCAATATAATGCACATCAATATGATACTAGAAAACAGCATATACTAATACCAGTTTTACCTAAAATTATAACTATAAAGAAAAGTCTACATTACTGTGGACCAAGATTTTGGAATTCATTACCTAGAGAACTAACAGAAATCAATAACTATAACTTATATAAAAAAAACCCTTAAAGGATATATATTAAACTAACTACAAAAAATACGGAAATAATAATAATAATAATAAAAAAGAGATGCGAAGGGGAGGTTAATCGGAAAGTTGGAGGGCAAGAGTAATCTCTAATTGTAGCGCAGCGGAGATTTCATGTTATACTAATAGTAATCTAATTTCTTTGCTATCTTGGATTGTTGACTTTACTTAGGGAGCTCGGAGCTAAGTCAGGACTCTATGAGGCCTTTTCCCGGAGCTTCCTTGCTGTTGTCACAAAAATAGATAAAATAACAATGTAAGAATAAATCATGAATCCATAACAGCAGAAATAATAAAAAAAAGTAAATAAAAAAATTGGTGGAAGAGTGGTTTACTGAGCATGAAAGTGAGGTTGAATATCTGTCATGGCCTGCACAGTCACTCGACTTGAACATTATTGAGACACTGTGGGGTGTTCTGGAGGAGCTAGTCAGGAAAGTTTTTCGTCCACCAGCATCGCGTCGTGAACTAGCCACTTTTCTGCAAGAGAAGAAATGGCTTCAAAGCCCTCTGACTACTGTACCGGACTTGTATCGGTTCTTCCCACGACGAATTACAGCTGTATTGGCTACTGTACCGGACTTGTATCGGTTCTTCCCACGACGAATTACAGCTGTATTGGCTACTGTACCGGACTTGTATCGGTTCTTCCCACGACGAATTACAGCTGTATTGGCTACTGTACCGGACTTGTATCGGTTCTTCCCACGACGAATTACAGCTGTATTGGCTACTGTACCGGACTTGTATCGGTTCTTCCCACGACGAATTACAGCTGTATTGGCCTCCAAAGGTGGCACTACACAGCATTAATATTATTTGCTGTGTCCTAAACCAGTGTGTTTCAGTTTTATTGTCCACTCCCGGTATACTGAAACGAGAAATTACTCAGACTTAAACGAAACTTCAGTGAAAATTAAAATGGAAACCATGCTTTCTGTTTGCTTTATGTAAAGCAAAATATAGAAAGAAAAAGAATTACTTAACAAGATGCCAACTGAAATGCTGAATATGTTGCATAGATATCTGAATACGATAAGTTCTGATGTGCAGTTCGAAATAAATAATTCAGGAAATAAACATAACATAAACGGAAGGATATCAGCCACCTGAATTCGAAAAACAATCTTGAAAGTTAATAGAGCAAAATATCGTCTGCCTCGCAAGGTGGTAGAGAGAGCGAGAAAATAAAATAAATTAATGGTAGGTAAGAGAGGAAACTAGAAAGACACCAAGTCAAATATTGGTGCCTATAATTAACACAATAAAAATGGGGAGGTTTGCTTTCCACTGTGCCGGCAATTCCTTTTCTCATACCTGTAGGTTTCCGGCGTTTACTTTGCATTAATTTCCGATTCCTGGTTTCCCCAAAATACAGCGCTTATCTAATAGGCGTGCGTGATCATATGAAACCCGTTCGAGTGGGTTTATTAAGACGAACGAGAAAGTACATCCCCATTGTGTGGCAGAATTAAACAAAGAATTATATAAGGAACAAGAATGCACCAGGTTTCATTAGAAGAAGTAGGCGTAGGTATTCAGACACGCATCCCACTGCTTGGAGAGAGCGAAGAAGGACTTTGGTTGATCATTGAACCATTTGGTCACCGCAGGCATGACGCCTGCATTGGAGTGGAATCGTTGTCCCCCTTTTTTGCACTGGGGGTGGGGGTGGAAGGGGGTTAACGACCACCATGAGCAACTCAGTAAGCTGTAAGCAGTCGCCCATCCCTAATTTAGGGCCACTGGTTCCAGGGAAGAGAGAGAGAGTCAGTGCCGTAAGACAAGCACAACATCCATGCCTCACCAGGATTGGAACCCGGACGCATCTCGGACGAATGATCAGAAGCCATCGCTTAGACCACTGCTCCACCGACGCGGCGTTGTCCTTTTAGAGTTTTTTATAACGGTCTGAACAAATGAAAGTCACATGGTTACAGACCGGGGCTACAGGCTGTGTGGTGCAGAACTTCTCACCCTTTCAGAGCTAACGCATCCTGCGCAATGCTTGCAAAATGCGGACGAGCATTGTAGTGCAACAGAATCACACCACGCGAAAGCATGCCGGGTCGCTCATTCTTGGCAACTTGTCTAGTGTGTCCTTGTAGCGGTTGCCATTGATGTTCACGCGAGGCTCTTTAAAGTCCACCAACAAAAGCTCTTCACGGTCAAAAAATACTGTCAGCATAATCACTGGTGGAAGCCTGTGACTTGAATGTTTTGTGTTTTGGTGATCCGTGATGTTTCCATTGCGTGATCGCTGGTTTGCTGGGCGGCTCAAACTGGTGGCACGACGATTCGTCGCCTGCCACTAAGCGTGACAGAAATGCATCACCCTACGCTTCGTAACGCAGCAAGTGGTTCAAACTCCAACTCATGCGTTCTTCCTTATGGTGGTCGGTCAGCATTCGTGGTATCCAATGTGAACACACCCTCCGATACAGGAGTGTCTTCGTAACCACCGTTTCAACTGTCCCAAATGACATAACGAAATCCTCCGCTAGCGAACGTAAGCTACGACGATGGTCCACCTGTATTGCTACACCAATCTCTTTGGCTTATAAATCTCTTTGGCAGGCGTCTTCTTTCTTCTCACCCGTGGTTAAGGAACAATTATTTTCATTTTTCCCTTTAGTGTAAAGTGCCGACCCGTTTACTTCCTCATAAACATGTCGCTCTCGTCCCGGCCACCCAAATGAAAAGGAATGCGTCCCCTCAAGAAGGCCTGTCTGTCTTCATGACAGAGAGAGCGTTTAGATACAACTTTTGCACCCAGTATCGGCAACGGTATTTTAAGTTGTGATATGGTGACTGTGTAGATAGTGTTTCCGCCTTGGATTATAGATCACGCTTCATCCGTCCCGTTGCTCTATGTTCTCTTTATCTCTCTTCTCCTTCTAATGTGTGGAGTAGCAGGTATCAAGATGCACGAAAAATGTTTCTCTAAGTTTACTTAATGATCAATTTCTTACTTGTGTTGTGTTTGAAGTGTTAATTAATATCGTACTATGTCATCACTTGGATCTCATATGGACTCATTAAATTCACAGCAGCACGCACGTCTGATATTTTTCACATATTACTCTTTATCTGGTCTATTGAGAGGTATAAATAAGCATTTGGAATTGTTTCTGTATCTCCAGTTCCAGAAAACATAGGGAAAAATTCATTCTGAATCAATGCAAGATAATCAAGATACTTAAATAGACTACGGGTACGATGTTTACACAGAAAAACTTACACGTGGTCGTTTTTTACAGCTGAACATTCTAAATTTATACTGAAGTGCAAAAGTCATGGGATACTAGAATGCAAATCTTTAACTGGCGCTGCTGTCGTATAAAGGCTTCGATGCACGCCACGATTTTTTTTATTTGCGAGGTGTAATCTCGTGAGTCAGGTTGAACAACCGCTAGTACGATTATGGAAAGCCGACGTGAATTATTGGAGTTTGAACGAGGCATGGTAGTGGGAGACAGACGGATGGGACATTCAATTTCCGAAGTTGTGCAAACATTCAACATTTCTCGATCCACGGTGTCACGTGTGTACCGAGAATACCTCATGGAAGGCATTACCACCCACGGTGGACAGCTCAATGGCCCAACGTGACCAGCGGCGCCTGACCAGAATTCTCCATGCTGACAGACAAGGGGCACTGACTGAAATAACATCCACATTTAATGCATTAGGTACCAGTCACATACCCATCAGGTCAGTGGAGCGTAATTTAACGTCCATGGGGTATGGAAGCAGAAGACCCACCAGAGTGCCTTTGTCAACGCCACCACATTGGATACAGCCCCTCACCTGAGCTCCTCAGCATAGTAATTGGACCCTGGAAGACTGGCATCATATGGCGGGGTTCGACGAGTCACACTGCCATTTGTTACGAGCTGATAGCAGGATTCGTGTGTGGCGCGGACACTATGTGGCCATGGACCCAAGCTGTCAAAAAGACACTGTGAAAGCTGGTGATGGTTCCATACATGTGCGGGGTGTCTTTACGTGGCACGGTTCGAGTCCTCTGCTCTTCGCAAAAACATTATTAACCGGTAATCGCTTCGATGCTTTGCTGGGTGACCTTTTGCAGTCCATGTGTGCTCCATCAACGATGGGATTTTCCAGGTGGACATAGCACCATATCCTCGGGCTCAATTTGGCCAAAATTGGTTCGAGGAACATTGTGGACGGTTCCGACGGATGGTGTGGCCACTACGTTTACCCGACATGAACCAAACAGAGCACTTATGGGACGTGGTGGAAAGGTCCATACGAACACAAGATCCTGCACCTACAAATACCAGGGAACTGTGTGCGGGTATTCAGATGGCATGGCTCAACATCTCTCCAGAAGTTTTCCGGCGACTTGTGGAATCAATGCCACGTCGAGTTGCTGCACTTCGACGGGCTAGAGTAGGTCATACACGATACTAGGTATATATCCTATGACTTTCGGTCCTTCAGTGTATGCTCTTTCTGTTGTATATTACATCAAAATTTTACTATTCTTCTTCGAAATTATTTATTATGTTGCATACAGCTGCTCAGGTTTTTTTCCAAGCCAATGGAAATCCGTTTGAAGTGCAAACAACGTGAAGCATAATTTTATTTAATGTAATTACTTATTGAGAAAAGAAACACATCGAGTTATCCCTTATGTCTTGCTGGAACAACAGCTTTAATCCGCCTTGAAGGCAGAAAAGGAGCACAAAGAGTAGAAAACCTACTCTAGTAAACAAACGACATCGGTATTCATGAAAATAGATGCTTCCCTTGGAATAGTTTCCAGGCAATGATTGCGAAGTTAAATCACATTATCAAAATGTCTGCCCCTTTTCTTTTGAAACATACTGGATTTACTTCCGAAAGAATCTCTTTATAATCGAGCATCAAGTCCTCAAGGTGCAACAAAAGCTATTTATGTTTCGCAGGTAGAAGTGATGGCGCATGGATTATTCGTAGCCTGTAGCCATGGAACTTTTACTAACGAACCGAAATCATCACTCCTTTAATGAACTGGAAGTGCTTTTGTTTTAGAGACTTTAATGAACGATGATTAAGAAAATTTGGCGTAGTAATCCCCACCCTGAATATTTACGTATTACGAGGAAAAGGAAAAGCCGCCTCGTTTTCTTCACTCAAACCTGTCATCGTAGAATAAAAGAAATGACGCAATTGCATTTATCTTGTAAAACTCTTCTGCTTATAGCGTGTAACTGAATTCGGAATTGTAAAAGTTGTGAATGGCAAAAAATTAGGAAAATTAATTTTTATTTTCCCCACTGCATCGTTGTCGTCACACACGCAACAAATTTTACATTCATGCGCTAAAGTAGTTATACACTGAAGTGCCAGAAAAACTAGTACAAACCAGCTTATGCAAAATACATAGCAACGTCACCTATGCGCGTACTCGGTTGCGTCCGCCAGTGCGTATATAAAGCGATAGACATCCTTGCCAGCTGTCAGAGATGTATTCGGCATGAGAATGACAAGTAATAATTTTTTTTTTTTGATTGGAGGTTTAACGACCACCGTGAGCAACTCAATGGGCTATAAGCAGTCGCCCGTCCCTAATTTAGGGTCACTGGTTCCAGGGAAGGGAAAGAGCCAGTGCCGTAAGACAAACACAACATCCATGCCTGACCGGGATTCGAACCCGGACCCCTTACGGACGAATGATCAGAGGCCAACGCCTTCGACCACTGCGCCACCGGGGCGGCCAAGTAATAATGATTTAAGCGATTTTTAACGCGGAGTCATAGTTGGCGCTCGTGAGATGGGCCATAGTATTTCGGAGGTAGAAACGAAGTTCGGATTTTCAGGGAAGACCATTGCAAGAACGTACCGTGACTACAAGAATTCCGGCAAAACCTCCAACCTACGATACCAGTGTGGCCGTAAAAAGACATTGGGTGAACGTGACCATCGTTGGCCGTCAAGAATTGTTTCACGCGATAGGCGTGCAACACTCTCGCAGGTATCATTGGAATTCAATGCTGGAGCCTGAACAAGCATTAGCGTCCGGACTGTGCAACGTACCCAGCACGATATGGGCTTTGGGAGCCGATGCCCAACTCGAGTCCCCTTGATGGGTGCACGACACAGAGTTATGCGCCTCGCTTGGGCACGACAAAACAGCAACTGGACACTTGATGACTGGAAACAAGTAGCCTGATCTGACGAGTAGCGTTTCCAACTGTATCGGACAGATGGAAGGATTCGTGTGTGGCGCAAATCCCATGAAGCTATGGATCCCGCCTGTCAACAGCAACAGGGAACTGTACCGGCTGGTGGTGGTGTTGGTGATGGGGGGGGGGGTCCGTAATGGTATGGAGTGTATTTAGTTGGACGTCACTGGGGCCCCTGGTACGTCTACAAACGTATGTGACCGGCCACCGCTATGTGCGCATCCTTTCTGACGAGGTACATTCGTTCATGTCCTGCATTCATGCTGACGGGTTGGGCCTGTATCAACAGGACAATGCACCTCCACACAAGTGTCGGTACGTCACACTATGGTTAGAGGAGCATTCATCTAAGTTCGGGGTGTTGCCATTCCCACCCAAGTCCCTAGATATGAACGTGATAGAACACATTTGGGATGCCATGAAACGCGCTATCGAACACAGGAATCCGAGACCTCGGAATACACCCGTATTGTTTGGAACGCTCTGTAGGAAGTATGGTGTGCATTGCCTACAGCATATTTCGAGAAGCTCGTGGAGCCCATGCCCCGTCGTATTTCTGCAGGTCTGTGCTCCCGTGGGGGACCTACCAAGTTTTAGAATGGTGTAGCAGTTTTTCTGGCACTTCAGTGTACATTCAGCTCCTAATATTAGAAAACAAAGCCATGGATCAAAAATCGGAAACTGAGTTACTTGTGGTGTGAATGTGCGCAAACAAACGACGGTAAAACTGAATTACAGAGTTTAACGATACAAATGAATTAGATTGTGTAACATAATTTTTATTCCTGTGTATTAACTTTTATTTTTTCCTTCCTTATACTACAGAGTACAGATAATGGCTGTTACGAGGGTTTATCGAAAAGTAACACACACTTTTTTTTGGCAACGGTTTAATAGATAGACATATACACAATGAAACTACATTTCTTAGCTATATTTTTCAACATAAGAATGGAGACGCTGGAGACATTTATTCCAGCGCGGTACCAGTTTTAGTATACTTTTTTCATGAAACTCTGTTTTCTGGGCGTATATAGCTACTTGCGGACAACCGATGTCACTTCGCCAGCCGAATCGAAGCGTTGACCATCCAGGTATCTTTTCAAGGTACCAAACTGATGAAAATCCAAAAGAGCCAGTTCCGAATTGTACGGTGGGTGCTGGAGCACCTCCCATCCAAACTGCGTAATTTGTCACGAAGGTGTTGTGCAACATGTGGGAGAGTGTTGTCGTGAAGCAATCGGACATTTGCAGCGTCTCTGTTGGGTATCATTTCACGAAGGGCACAATGCAACTTTGTCAGTGTGTTAGCGAAGGCTTTGGCATTCAAAACGGTCCCCGTTGGATGAAACTCCACCAGGAGGACGTCATGCATGTCGCACAGCACCGTCATGAGGACGGTTTGTGTAGAGTGGGTTATTCGGAATTTTTTTGGTTATGGGGAGTCGGAAGGTTTCCACACCATACTGGCCTTCTTTGTTTCGGGAAGTGTAGTGGTAAGCCCAGGACTCATCACCCGTCTCTACACCTGCCAGAAATTCATGTTTTCCTTCTGCTTAACGCATCAAGTTGTCTAAGAATGACATCATTCTCTGTCCCTTATGGTTGTCTGTCAAGTTCTTGGGACCCCATCGAGCATTAACCTTGCGAAATTGCAATTTGTCATGCACAATATCGTACGCTATACCGTACGAGATGTTTAACTTCTGTGCCAGTGTGCCCAGATGGATCCGCCGGTCATTCAGAATTAGCCTGTTCAATGCCTCTGACAGTGGCAGGTGATGACGTTGTTACGTATCGACCGGAACGTGGCGAATATGTAAAGTTGCCACGGCCCTCTGCAAAGAAACTGCACCATCTGGAGATGTTTCTGCTGTCCAGGCAATCACCACCATACACTTCGACCATTTCTTTGTGAATTTCCGTCGGAGATTTTCCGATTAGCTCACAAAATACGGACTACACAGCGTTACTCTTCATTCGCAGACGATGCTAACAAACGCGACATGTTTGTGCCGTCGTTCACACTGTCTTCCACCACGGCGACACCTGATCCAACCAAACAGGTCTGTAGAGGGATATTCAAACTCGTTGTCTGCCAAAATGCAACCTGCAAAGAGGAAAGAATTGCTGTGCGTTACTTTTCGATCCTCCTTCATATTTTCTACAGACTCTAATAAATACAGACATTTAACATGGACCAGGAATAACAAACAAAGATCTTCGCTCTTTCCACGTTTATAAGTGAGTCACGGAAAAATTCTCATTGGCTGCCACCGGGAGTCGAACCCAGGGTCTTCCAGTTACGCGCCGGATATGCTTCCGCTACACCACAGCGGCCTCGAATTCCTCCAGACTCACACACGCTAACTGCCAAGCCAAGTTGGCAGGTTGCTTCTTGGGCACGCTAACTGCCAATCCAATTTGGCATGCCGTGACTCACTTATAAACATGGAAAGAGCGAAGATCTTTGTTTGTTATTCCTGGTCGACGTTAAATGTCTGTATTTATTATTCATTCGCCTTCTTATTATTTCTTCAGTTGCTGCTTACCATCTTTGGTGAACCCCCAGCATTGTGCGAGGCTCCAAGAAGCAACCTGCCGACTTGGCTTGGCAGTTAGCGTGTGTGAGTCTGGAAGAATTCGAGGCCGCTTTGGTGTGGCGGAAGCATATCCGGCGCGTAACTGGAAGACCCTGGGTTCGACTCCCGGTGGCGGCCAATGAGAATTTTTCCGTGACTCACTTATAAACGTGGAAAGAGCGCAGATCTTTGTTTGTTATCTACAGACTGCTTTTGTCGCCAGGACAGTGATATTTTGAAATTTTCCTATTTCCAATGAGGAAACGGGCGAATTTGTGTTGGAGTTGTTTTTCTGTGAGAGCCAAGAGCCATATGAATACGCGGTCATGTTGGGCAACTCCAGACAATGCACAAGTAGGATCTGGCGCTGAGGGTGGGTTCAATTAAAGTGAGGAGATCCAGTAATTTTCATGAGAACATCTCTGTAGCATGACGATTTAGCTACTGGCCCGTTTTTTCAAGTTTGGGTTCTGGGTTGCAGCAATTAAACACCGTGGTTTCGAATTTGGAGAAAACCATCAGCATGTTAGACGGTAACCTGGGCTCATTGAAGCAAGCGTCTTTTTCGCTGTCATTCAATAAAAGACCGTCATCGACAGTGCCCACTACAGGAGGATCTGTCGATGACGGTCGGTCAGTATGTCCACGTGAACGCACCAACGACAGCTTAGGCCCATGAGCTCTGGCTGGATTGTGTTCTTAAAAAACGATTCTTTTGAGCAACGTAATTGTGACTCACGTAAAATCAGGGATCTTTAATTGCTCAGGAGAGCGCACGCCAACATGGCGTTCATCTCGGCTGTCAAACAGTGGTGGCATCCACTTTCAGGTATGGACATGTGTCTCCTTCGAATTTTTCCTGTTTCTGTTTCACTAGGGTGGTTTCCATGAAACAATGCATGCGGAGGCTGAAATGCTGGCCACCGCCTTCCTCGAGCTAATAATTATTTCCCTTTTAAATTCCGACAATTCTTCCGTTTCCAGATTGCACACGATTTGAATTGATGAACAGACACTCCCTGATCGTGCTGTTTATATGTATTACGCACAGATTGATGACGTCACTGCTACCTGATGCAGGACGCATCCGCTTGTGGAGACAGCGGTGGTAAAAATGATCTGGGCAGTGAGTATATCGCTCTAACATCTGGGAGAACTGAATACAAGACTGATACAAGGATCTTTATAAAAGTGATGTTCATAATCGGAAATGATTATGAGACAAGTTATTATTGTCTTTCCAACATAAGAGATACGAGTCACACTCACTGTGACGTACCACTTAAGGTAACGCATGAGTCAAAATGGCAAGTTGCAGCGATAAGCCTTGCCGGCGTAGTTCAGTTGGGATAATAACCAACTTTGGAGATGGAAGATGTTGCTTTGAATTTCATCACAGAAAAAGGAAGCATTCGCTATATTGGACTTCGAAGTGATGTTAAAAACAAATGTGTGATGATTCTTCCACACATCGTATGGAATTAAAACAAATTCTTCTTCTACAGTGAGATCCTTCAAGCACGGTTTGTTGGCGGAACCAAAACCTGTGATTTCGTGCCCTCACCTTTTTCAATTGACGGGGAAATATACGTAACGTACCAGTGAGGTGACCTATGAGTCAAAATAGCAAGTTGCTGCGATAAGCCTTGCCGGCGTAGTTCAGTTGGGAGAATATCCGGCACCGAAGAGCGAATACGTGGATTAGAAGTTCAGCACCGGCAAAAAAATCTGGATCGCTAAAATCACCATGTGGATACTTATTCTCAAAGAAAATTCCTCTTCTTAGAATATGAAGAACTTCAAATCAAAGCTTTAACATTCCGTAAAAACGTGGGATGCAGACTGATACGTGAAGAACGTTAACTTCAACAAAATATGTGATATTTTACCGCCTGAGACAAGAACTGTAATGGAGGCATTGGTGGGATAATCTGGGCAGGCATCAGTGTCAAAGACTTCGTGTTTCGATATCCTACTAGAAATCATTGACTCAGAAGACGTTTGGATGAATCCCTGAAAGATGTTTTATTCGTGACCTCAACGTCGTAGTTTAATATTTGAAAATATTTGAAAAATAAGAGTGCTGAATGTACAGGGGTTGTACAAAATAATGTGAACACGTTGGAAATAGACTTTTTTGTCTTTATTAATAAGATGTTGGACCACCATTTGCCTTTAATACAGCTTCCAACCTTCTTGGAATAGATTGATACAGCTTTCGAATAATCTCCACTGGAAAGTTGTATCTTTCATGAATCAGAACACTACAATTGCATCAGAGATGTTGGAGGAGGCAATCTGCTTCTCACTCTGATCTTCAAAACTGTTCAGTGTGGTTCGATGATATTCAAATCAAGTGATTGAGCTGGCCAGAGCAAATGTTGAAGTTCATCGTGGTGCTCCTTAAGGTGGCTCCAAATAAAATCTCTGCCTTAAGTTTCCAATGGTAAAACTTCTTTACCACTTTTCTTCGCAATTAATGTATTTCCCAAGGATGAAAATTTGCACATCGATAAAACTAACTTTAAGTTATAGCATGGGATACTTAATACTTGCTAAAACATAACCATAATTATATTAAAATCAATCATATTTCTTTGAGTAATGCTCAGACCTGTTAATAGATGGCGCGACCTGTACATTGATGACGTCAGTAAACAAAGAAATCTTGGATTGCTTAATTATAGTTATGCTTTAGCAAGTATTAAGTATCCCATGCTATAAATTAAAGTTTGTTTTATCGATGTGTAAATTTTCATCCTTAGGAATACATTAAATATGTAAAGAAGTTTTATCATTGGAAACATAAGGCAGAGATTTTAGGTGGAACAACCTTAAACCAAGACTGAACTATTCTGGCTGTGTGTATGGGCGCATCATCATCTTGAAAAATGGCATCATTGTTGGGAAACAAAGATATGATGCAACTGATCACGTAGAATGGCCAAGTACTCGCTGGCAGTAACTCGACCAAAGGGCAATGGTGGTGCCAGCCAAATACCAAGATATAGCCACCCAAATCTTTACAGATGCTCACTCATTAGTAGAATAAAATGTCTACTAAACACGATAAAAACAAATGCAGTGCACAACGTACCACATGTTAAAATACGTTACTAATAAAAACACACCATACGTATGACACTGTAGGACATACAGTGTATGACGCTGTAGGACAAACAGTGTTATACACTGCATTATCTGATGACGAAGACGATATGTCTTCGACAGATCTAATGAAGCATATGGAATCTTTTTATTAGTAAAGTATTTCATGTGGTACGTTGTGTACTGCATTTGTTTTTATCGTGTTTAGACGACATTTTGTTCTACTATTGGATTTCAACACGAATTAGAATCATCAACGATGCTCACTCATGTTTGACAGTTGGTACCAGACATTCCTAAGTGTACGCTGTTTTAGGGATTCTTCATACATAAACCCGGCCTATATAATAAAGTAAATGAGGACTAATCTGACCATATCACACCTTTCTAGTCATTAGCTGTCCAGGATTTATGCTCATGCCACCATCTTCTTGGCATTGTAGCGTTGGTGTCTGTGATAAAAGGTTTAACAGTGGTACCTTTTCCGAGAATGTTGGCTTTGTGAAGTTCACTGTGGACTGTTTTTGTGGAAACATGGTCTTCCAGGTGGATATTGGTTTTTACAGTCACTTTTGCTGAAATAGTTCTGTGTTGTTTGGACACAATCCTTGTTAGTGTTCAACAGTCCCTCTCATTCAATCTCGGTTTTCGCTCACTATTCTTCTCCACCGATGAAGAGTTGTCAGGTTTTGTGTACGCAGTCAGAACCATGGGACTGTTGCTCTTGAAACACCGAACCATTTCCCAGATACGGTTACAAGTGCTCCTGCTAAACGGGCTACCACGATTTGTTCTCTTTGGAAATCTGACAGGCCATACATTTCACCGACCGGTCGTACGAACTGCTGCTGAACATTATACACAGTGCGTCAGATAATTTTTAAGACTGGGTCTGTAAAATGAAATAGAAACAAGAAATTAAATTATAATTTGTTTTGGTTTGTTATTCAAAATAAGTCCCTCCGGCTTCAATACACTTGTTACAGCGATTTAATAATGATTCGAATGCCTGTTCCAGTTCACTTTGCGGAATTGCCTCCAAAGCACGCGTCAAAGCTGTTTGTATGGTCGAAATATCATAAAAAAACACCCTTTTAATGTCATTGTAAGTTTTGGGAACAAAGAAAAGTCGCAGGGTGCTAAATCAGGCGAATACGGTGGATGATTCAACACACATACGTTATTTTTTGCCAGAAATCTACGAACAAGAAGTGAGGTGTGACTGGGTGCATTATCGTGCAACAAACACCAACTGTTTTCATCTCGATATTCTGGACGAATGCGACGAATTCTGCCCATCAAACGTCTCAAAACATTTAAATAAAACTCACCAGTAATTGTTTGTCCATTTGGAACAAATTCTTTGTGGATAATACCCTTACTATCGAAGAAGGTAATGAGCATTGATTTGATTTTCGATGGAACTTTTCTTGTTTTTTTGGCTTGTTACGTGTTTTTTGACTTCCATTCCGCAATTTGTCGCTTTGTTTTAGGATCATATTGAAAACACCATGTTTCATCACCAGTAACAATCGATTTTAAGAAGTTTGGATCATTTTCAGCGGCTGAAATGATGTCTCTGCAGTGTGCACTTCTAATTGATTTTTGTTCATTGGCTTACGTGTGTGGAACAAATTTAGCACAGGCTTTTGTTTTGCCCAAATCTTCATGCAGGATGGTTCGAATCGTTTCTTTGTTGATGTTTAAAGACTCTTCCATCATTCTTAGTGACATACATCGATTGTTTGCCACGAAATCACGCACTTTTTCAGTAATTTTAGGTGTCCTAGATGAACTTGGTCTTCCGGTATGCTTATCATCTTCTAGCGTCTCTCTTCCATCCAAAAAACGTTTGTGACACAGGAGAAAACATTTGATCTACTTAAACAAAACTCACCGTAAACTTGTTTCATCATTTGGTACGTTTCCGAGGCACTTTTACCAAGTTTTGCGTTAAATTTAATAACAGCCCTTTGTTCCATCTTAATAATTCAACATGAAAAAAATTTTACTTCTCTAATGAACGCCCGTTTCGTTTGAGTTACTTTGACAACTGCGCAGTACTTTTGGCAGAAAGCAAGCAGATGGTCACAGTTTATAACGCAATCGCGATTACACTGGTGGCGCCACCGTAGGCTGAAATTCTAGCGCCAGTCTTAAAAATCCTTTGACGCACTGTGTATGAACTACATTGACATACAACCTAAAGAATAAATTCAAAGAAAAGATACAGCAAAGATAATCTAAATTTTTGTAGTGTAGCCTGCACGAATAACATTAACACATAAAAGGTGATTCACTCGGTACTGAACATTTATTTTTTAATTAAAGCACGATTGCAAAGACACATTTGCATGAAATTAATGCAAAATATACCTTGATCCATGACAAAAAAGGAATCTCTCATAGAAGATGTCCGGGCACATATTCACCTGACGCTCCATGTTGGCGAATGTGTGATGTAGCTTAGCGATATCGATGGCAGCAATTTTACGTGTGATGTTGTCTTTCAGTTCCTCAATCGACCTTGGCTTGCTGGCATAAACCTTGCTTTTCAAAAGTCCCCAGAGAAAGAAATCGGGGGGGGGGTGTCGGGTCGGCAGACCTAGGCGGCCACAGGTCTTTTGGGATAATCTTACTCTGGAAAAAGCTGGAGATTTTCTGCCATGCTGTTGTTGGACGTGTGTCAGGTTGCATGACCTGTTGAAAGCAACCATCCGCAAGTTCCTGATCATCGAGCTGATTCACAAACTCATTAAAGATTTCCAAGTATCGGTTGGTATTCACCTTCTCTTTAAAAAAGATTGGCCCAATGATAAGGGGTCGGGACACCGCACACCAGACACGGATTTTTCACTGAATGCAATGGCGGCTCTCCATGGATAGCGTGGGAATTATCATTTGTGTATTTTGCGACTTTAATTAACCGGATAAATGAAACCATGCTTTGTTAGTAAACCGTGTTATGTCCAACAGGACGGGGTTTTCGGCGAAACATTCGGCAAACTATTGACAATGTGCCAATCTCTTTGCAAAAATCCAGTGGCTGTAACTCATTCCCAGCCGTACGGCTTAATCTTCGCCTGTTTAGCTTTTCTTTGAAATGTCGAATATGATCTTGGGATAGCCGTTGAATAGATTTTCGTGGGGATGCCAATAACTGCTTCTTCACATCCTCTATTGTGTCCTCCGCTATCTGGGGTCGTCCGCCTCTATGCGGATCCACCGAGCATCTCGTTTTCTCTAGATTCTTCTTCAATTTCGAAATGGTGGCTCTCGTGTGTGGTTTACGCCCATTAAATTTCTTCAGAAACTCCTTCTGACATTGTTTCGAGAGAACTCGTTACCCAGTACTGACGCAGAATGAACACACGCTCTTCAATTGGGTACACCATCTTCATTCGACCTCCTCGCTTAAACTGTCTATTCCCCCACCACTACTAGACAGATGGGGCGTCAGTGCGGCGTCACCCAGCTTCCGGGGAGACATTTTATTCACAGGTAATACATGTCGGCTGCTTCGTCAGGGAATAAAGAACCGCTCCGTTCAGGTTTCACGCTCATCGTATATTCCCCATCTCATATATTCCACATAAAAAGTAATTAATACACACAATGGACGTGGTCTTGGAACATCAAACAGAAGTAATCGCTCTTTCCACGTTTATAAGTGAGTTACGGAAAAATTCTCATCGGGCGCTACCTGGAATCGAACGCAGGGTCTTCCGGTTAAGTGCCGGACATGCTACCACTGCACCACAACGGCCTCGAATTTTCCAGACTCACATACGACTAACTGCTAAACCACATGGAAGGTTATTTCTTGGAGTCCCGCACAATTCTGAAGATTTAAAAAAAGATGGGAAACAGCAACAGAACAAATAACTCGGAGGCGAATGAATAATTAATACACACAATTGACGTGGACTAGGAACATCAAACAGACGTCATTGCTTTTTCAACGTTTATAAGTGAATTACGGAAAAATTCTCATCCGCCGCCACCGGGAATCGAATCCAGGGTCTTCCAGTTACGCGCCAGACATGCTACCACTGCACCACATGATAATTTTTCTTATGGGAATTTTTCCGTGACTCACTTATAAACGTGGAAAGAGCGATGACTTCTGTTTGATGCACATAATAAATGTTCAGTCCCGAGTGAATCATCCTGCATAATCATGGTGTTCACATTATTTTGTCCGACCCCTGTATGGGCAAGATGAACACGGTGTCCCACTTCCCTGCTGGAAAGCGTGACTTAGATACATTGACCGTGACTAGCTTCAGAGATTCTCTTCTTAAAGTCAGTATTTTCAGAAAAGCTCTTTTTGCAACAAGGACTTACATTTTCGAATTCCATGGAAGGTCTTGTTGATCGTGTAAAAAATAATTCCGAGCGTTACTCAGGTGTTCATAGTAATGAGGACTTTTATTCATCTACGTGATTTTATATTTTCGCTTTCCCATTTTTTCACAAGCATGAATTATTCATTTTGCAATCTTTATTCTTATGCAAAATCATATTCGTACTAAAATTTTCTTATTCGTAAAGTTTCATTAAAATTCATGAAGACATGTTTCAGAAACCAACCTTTATATTTTTGTAATTTAATATTTGCTTTTTAGGATTAGTTGTAGACAGTCGAGATTTCCCATCATGTTTCGTAAACGACTAGAACTTTCCGAAAAAGTCTGAATCAGTATTTCAATACATTCCACCTTGTCCCTTTCCTTCCTCGTTCATTTAAATCTATGCTTTCTAAAACATCATACTTAGGATGAGAAATAAGCATGAATACGTAGCATTCCTTTTTCTCTAAATGAGCTTATCAGCCATGCAATGTTGAAATATGCATGAGTGACAACAGCGACGAGACTAAACGTCTTTCGATCAGATAGAAACATTGCCTTGTGATGAAATTATGCTGCGTAATTCACTTTTTATTGTCGAAATACACGCCAGATGGAAATTCATTGACAACAGATCGAGATACACGATAAGAGAGTAACGAAGAATTTGGATACCGTAAAATTGTGTATGCTATTTGGAGAATAACTTCACAATACGTTTTTATGGAGGAAAGACATGCCATCAGAGGCTTATGTGAAAATGACGTAGAATACAGGGTGTCCGAGAATTATTGGACACATTACAAAAATTATATAAAACAAAACATTAAACAGATAGAAAGAAAATTACTGTACTAACTTACAATGTAACTACACAAGTTAATAAACTTCGATGTGAGATCCCTTGGTTGCTCATAGTACGTCCAAGCGATACTTGATTTCATGCCATGTATACGCAAGCATCTGAGGAGTTAGGGAATTAATAGCAGCTGTGATACGCTGCTTCAGTTCCTGCAAATCAGTACAAGGCGTCCGATAGACACGATCCTTCACATAACCCCACATGAAATAATCAAATGGAGTTAGATCTGGAGAGCGAGGAGGCCACGGAATGGAACCACCACGCCCAATCCATCTGCTGGGGAAATACTAATTTAGGCACTTACGTACTATAATGAATATAACGCTTCTGCTACTGAATTATATATTTATAATGAATTCAGCTTCTTCTAAGCTAATGCTTCTTCTAATGCTTGTTGTGTTATTAATTATATCATGAATGAACTTTCCTGCTAGTAGTGTAGTAATAATAATGAACAAGCTTTTAACTGCTAGTAATGTTGTAGTAGTAATTAAGATGAATTAAGTCTTATGCTGGTTGTTAATAATAATCAACTAATGAAATAAACCTAACAGCCAGACAGAGATCTGACAAAACTATGAACTGAGAAAGACGTACTTACGATGACAATCTTTTATTTGGTAAACTTCTGGCTCTCACATAAACGAAGATCTCTTTATACAACAACCGCTTTCTGACACATAAACCACAGCTCACTTCGTACAACAACAGCTCACTCTACGCACATCAACAAAAAGCTCTCCTCCACATAAACAAACGCTCTCTCTATACAACAACAAACGCTCTCTCTACGTATCGTTGAACGCGCCTATTTATACTGGCTACCACCACGTCATGACTTACACTCATTGCCAGATCTCATTCAGCGGGTGAAATAACATCTCGTTCAGTAAGAAGATAATTTACATAGTAAAATAAAATAACCAGAGATAGTAAAAATCAAAAGGAAAGTGAATCTAGCGTATACGTTACAGTACATACGTTGACCAATGCGAAGGCTTGCTGGAAAACGACCTTGTCATATCTTTTGATCTGGGGTATAGCGAAATTTTCCAGCATATCCAAGTAAATGCCACCATTTATGGTTTTTTCGCAAAAGAAGAAACGGTTAATCACTTCCCTTTTTAATAGGGCGCACTACACATTAACGTTTGGAGAATCACGTTCTAGTTCAATAGCAGCATGAGGCGGTTCATTGCCCCATATCCTACAGTTGTGAAGATTCACAATACCTGATACATGAAATGTGGATTCATCACGAAAAATTACAGTACTGAGAAAGTTTTCGTCGTTTTCCACTCGATTCAGCATATCCACAGCGAAATCGTATCTCAGAGTGTGATCATTTACATGCATCTTTTGCACTACTTGAATTTTATAAGCATGAAACTTTAATTTCTTGTGCAAGATATCGTGAACTGTCGATTTCGGAATCCACAGTTCTTTGCTTGCTTTACGAACGGATTTCCTGGGGCTTGGTCGGAAGCTTTCATTTACTTGGTCAACCATCTCATCGCTGACGCTAGGCCTACCGGCTCCCACACGATGTTCCACACCGCCAGTTTCTTTAAACTATTTCATCCACCGCTTAATTGAATTCGTTAACGGAGTATTACAACTATACTCTAAACGGTACCGTCTTTTAACTTTAATGACAGACTTTAATTCCGCAAGCCATAACACACACATCGCCTTCTGCTGTACGGATGACATGACTACTGATTGCGCATTTCTCATACATTTCTCATCAGACCACACCTAGCGCCATCTATCGGGTTCTGGGAATAACAATTCTGCAAAACAAAAATATAGAAACCGTGTTAGTAATACGTGACATAGAAAAATAGACAATGCTCATAGCTTTTTTTGTACATAATTTTGTAATGTGTGCAATAATTCTCGAACACCCTGTATTTTAAACGACGTTTAAGTATTTGTGTACCGTAACTATGATTTTAATTAAGATATTCTTGAAAGCATATACCCCTTCTTCGTTTTCAGTATCATCTGACTTCCCAGCTTCAGCTGAAAAACTTTACATAGATATTTTTCCCCTGCTTAGACTCCTGTAACGTACACTGAAGAGCAACTGAATTAGCGACAGCTTGCATTATGCAAATGTGGCGCGGTGGGCGGCCCTGTAAACGGAAACGACATGACGTATGCAGCGATCCCACTATATCAGGAATGATGCGACGGGAATCAGTAAGAGTCGGACGCAGTATGAGTAAGACGAAGGATCTAAGCGCATTTGATCGTGGGCAAATTGTCGGAGCCCGACGAATGGGTCACTCCATCTCCGAAGTCGTGCAGGCACTGGGATTTTCAGGAGCCACTGTGTCACGGGTGCATCGTGAGTACATTGAATCCGGTAAAACCATCCCTGCAAGGGCCAACTGCCGTGGACAACAGCGTGTGGATGAGCGGGGTCATCGTCGGCTAGCTCTCATTGTAAGAGCGGATAGACGGGCCACAATGCAAGAAATCACTCGGCAATTTAACGCTGGTGCACAAAACGTGTAAGCAGCCACACCATCCAGAACCATCACCTCGCTATGAGGTGCAGAAACCTTCGTCTCACGAGGGTACCGCTGCTGACCGCACATCACAGGGTGCAAAGATTAGTATGGGCACGAGAACATCGCCACTGGACCCTAGACAAGTTGAAAAATGTTGCCTGGACTGATGAGTCGAGATTCACGTTGGTACATGCGGATCGCAGGATACGAGTACGGCGCAAATCACATGAAGCGATGGATCCTTCTTGCCAGCAGGGTACTCTTCAAGCTGGTGGAGGTGGCATCCTCGTCCGGGGACTGTTTACGAGGACTGAAATGGGATCCCTGGTACGTGTGACATCGTCCCTCACAGGTCAACGTTACCGGGATATCCTGAACGACCATTTGCTCCCGTTTGTGCGTCTTCAACATCCCACTAGGTACCTCATCCTGCAACAAGACAATGCAGCTCCCGAGTTGTATCCGAATGGTTGGATGAACACTCCACCGACGTGACTTCACTTCCTTCGCCAGCTAGGTCACCTGACCTTAATCCCATCGAGCACATCTGGGATGCCATCGAGAGAGATGTTCGAGACTCTGACCACCCTCCATCAAATCTTCGTGAACTGTGGGAGCTTGTTCAGTGGTCGTGGATCCGTATGGCTTCCCAACGTTTCTGGTGCCTTGTCGAGTCCATGCCGAGACGAATCGCCGCCGTCATCAGGGCAAAAGGTGGTCTTACACGTTACTAGACAGGTATCTCTAATTCAATTGCTCTTCAGTGTGTACTCTAATTTACACCCCGATGAGTCATTTCATTATGACCACCCCCAGCCTAGGGAAATGAGCGTGCCTGGAGACCGAACGGTCTGGCAGGTGAAGTTCATAGAGTAGTATACATACAATTCGAGGACCAGCTTTCTGTTAGTAGAGTGTTCGGTGTCAGAATGGGAAAAGCTGCCGATTTATCGGAGTTTGATGAAGGACAAATTGTGATGGCACGGTGCGTCGGAACTACGATCTCGGAAACGGCACGGCTTCTGGGTTGTTCACGTGACGCTGTACTGAGCAAGTATCAAAAGTGGTGCACTGATGGCCAAACGACGAACCGACGCCCAGCCGTGTGTCTTTCGCAGCTCATTGATGCCAGAGGAGACTGTCGCGCATTGTTTACAGCGACCGAAGGGCCACAGTGCAACTGACCACCCACAGCTACAACCGTGGTGATCAGGGCCATGTGTCACAGCACACAGTTCATCGCATTCTTCTGCGCATGGGCCTGCTTGGCGGAAGACCCAGCCGTCATCGCCAACAATGCACGAAATATGCCCAATATCATCGAGATTGGACCGTGGATGACTGGAAGAAAGTAGCCTGGTCTGACGAATCAGGATTCCTGTTGCATCACGTAGACAGCCGAGCGCGGATACGGCGATTAACCACGGAGGCTACGGCACCTGGATGCACTGTTGGGCGGAAACAGGCTGGCGGCTGTGGTGTTATGCTGTGGACGATGTTCTATTGGGACATTTTAGGCCCCATTATCCCAATAGCACAATCCCTGGCAGCTGTCAGGTATCTGAACATCGTTGTGGACCAAGTTCACCCATTCATGGCAACTGTGTTCCCAGCTGGTGATGGCCATTAACAACAGGATAATGCACCATGCCACACTGATTTGTTGGAGTATAATGCTGGTGATTTTCTGTTAATGCCCTGACTCCAAATTCACCTGAACATGAACCCAATCAAACATTTGTGGTTCGACTTGGAAAAGCGTGTTCGAGCTAAATCACCACCACCCCGAAATGTACGGGAACTGGAGGACCTGCTGTTGACATTATGGTACCAGATACCCCAGGATATCTATCGCCACCTCATCGAATCGGTGCCTCGCCGCTTGTCCGCTGTGTGGCTGGCTAAAGCAGCGGGTCCTACAGCTTATTAGGTAGGTTATCATAATATAATGGCTCATTCGTGTACCTTTCCTTCCCCCCTCTAATTTTATGTGAAATTTGGTTCACTCTTGATACGCATGCTCTGAACTTAACGCTACATGCTTTCTCTCGCTGAATATCTTTACGGCAACCTGACTGGAGGACAAAAGTGTAATGGCGTATGTGAACCAGACAGATAAGGGTAAGGCTTACCATGTATCAGAGGTGTCGTTACGAGGTTCGCTTTCGTTAGAAGTCGGCTAGATTGTGATATCGATGTAACTGCCTTGGAGAGAGAGTGATTATAGAGCTTAATTTGGGTGCATATTGTATGATTAGATTTCCACTATGCGTTCATCGATATTAAAGATTTAAATTGTTGTTGAGTTATAAGCAGTAGCGGTACTCCGATATTGCCGAGACTGTCGATTGATTACGACGTGATAGTATTATACACAATCGAGTCACATTATTGTGACCACCTCCTACTTTTGACGTCAACAGCGTGTAGCCAATGAAAGAATGCACGTGTCGTGAGCTGGCTTGGAGGGTATATGAGGTGTGCTGTAGGCATTCTGAAAACATACCACTTGTTGCTGTCATGGATAAAAGGAGCGATTTATCACATTTTCAAATAGGAATGATTCTCGGCTTTCGGGCCAAGGGTGGTAGTATTTCTGAAACAGCGCAGTTTGTGAACTATTCGCGTGCTGCTGTGGTTAAAGAGTATCGTGATTGGAGAAATGGCACCATTGCAAATTAGCGACGTGGAATGTGCGTAGCACCGCGTGACATTGATGTGAGAGGTGAACGTCTACTTCGAAGGCGTGTAAGGGCCGATCGACACGCTGCAGTGAAGCAACACACTGGCCGAAAGAACCGGGGGTTACCGGAAGTGTGTCTAAAATGACATTTCAGCAAACCCTGCTGCTGCGTATGGGGCTCCGATGCATACGGATGGTCAGTGCACCTATGTTAACGGAAGTGCATCGGCAGAAAATACTTATATTTGCACGGCAGCATCATAATTGGACCTGCGCTAATTGGCAAAGGATTGCCTTCTCCGATGAGTCATGTTTTCTGTTTCATTGAACGTATGAACATTGGCGTGTAAGGCGAGAAACATCGGAGAACAAACACTCTTCCACCACTGCTGGAAGAACACAAGCTGGTGGGGGCAGTGTTATGGTCTGGGGAATGTTTTCGCGGCATTCTCTGGGTCCACACATACGTATGGACCAAATTCGTTAGGAATCCATTCTTGCATACCACGTACACCGATACATGCTGATTGTCTTCCCTGGGGCGTATGGGATCTTCCAACACGACAATGCGACGTGTCACACAGCTAAAAATGTTCGAGAGTGGTTGGAAGAGCACGATGAAGACTTCAAAGTATTAGGTGTGCAACTGAATTCTCGACCACAGGCACGACACGTTGACAGCAAATTATAGCAAATCGAATACGTACCTAATCAGGGAAATAATCCCCGTCGTGTTGGATACATTTGAGCCATCGGTCAGGGAGCTGCCGAATGCCACTGCGGAAAAAAGAGGGCTGTTTCGAGTTGATAAAGTCATCAATACTTGTGTTGACCTCCTCGAGAGAAGTGAAGTGCGTATCACTCAGGTGAAGTTGCAGGGGACGAATGAGGTGATAATCCGATGGGGCGAAGTCTGAAGAACACGCCAGGTGGGACAAAATCTCCCATCCCAGGTCGGTGATCGTGTTTAAAGTCGTTTTCGCGGTGTGAGGACGCGCGTTTTCCTGAAGCAACAGGACCTACCTTCTGCCCTTGCCGGTGTATGACCTTTTTGCCTCCATTGCGTCTCTCACACGAATGAGTTGCTGACAATAACGCTCAGAATTGGCCATTTCACCAGGTTTGAGTAACTCATAGTGTACGACACCGCGCTGATCCCACCATATGCACAGCAACAACTTCCTGGCACGGATATTTGGTTTGGCGGTACTGGTGGTAGGCTGTCCTGGATAAACCCACGATTCGCGCCACTTAGGATTATCGTAGAGGATTCACTTCTCATCACAGGTCAAAATCTTGAGGAGAAAATCCTTCTCCTTGAATCTGTAGAGCAAGGACGCAGCAACATCATACAGCCTAAACTTATTCGCAGCTGTGAGTTGGTGAGGCACTCAATGGCCCTCCTTGTGGATCCGTCCAAGCTTTGCAGGCGCTTTGCAATGGCTTGCCGTGTAACTCCGATTTCCTGGGCGAGCTCTGACTGTGTACGACAGGGATCCGCTTCCAACAGTTGTCCCAGTTCCTCATCGTCAATTTTCTGTGGCTATCCCGGACGCTCTGTATCACGGAGATCGAAATTTCCCTGCTTGAACCGCTGGAACCACTTCTTACACGTACTGTGGGACACAGCAGCCCCACCCAAAGCAGCACAGATCATTTGCTGGGCTTTCGCGGCACTTTTTGTCAGCTGAAACGCGAACAGGAGGCAGTGCTTCAAATGCTGCTTCTCGAACGACATTGCTTTGACCCTCAACTTTTGTCCCTTCTGTCACTACAGCTGTGAGCGGTTACGGTTGCCTGGAAAGCTGTTGGATGGAGCTGCAATCAGCCATTATTGCACATAGCTATTTGCATTTTGCGACTTTCTATGATCGCTTGCGTTTAGGGGCCGAGAATTAAGTTGCGCAGCTAATAGTTTCCTGGACCCTCTAATTCCCCAGACTTATACCCAATTGAGCATCTGTAGGACCATCTCGATTGTGTTGTTCGCTTTATATATACTCCACCACGCACCCTCCAGCAGCTGTCAGATGCACTGCAGTCAGTATGGCTCCACAGACTTGTGAACACCTTCCAGCACATTACTGAGTCACTCCCAGACCTAACCGCCCTGGTGGCGCAGTGGTCTAAGGCTGTGGCCTCTGATCATTCGTCCATAAGGGGTCCGGGTTCGAATCCCAGTGAGGCATGGATGTTGTGTTTGTCTTACGGCACTGGCTCTCTCCCTTCCCTTGAATCAGTGACCCTAAATTAGGGACGGGCGACTGCTTATAGCCCATTGAGTTGCTCTCGGTGGTCGTTAAACCTCCAATCAAAAAAAAAAAAAAAAAAACAACAACTCCCAGACCGTCTAGCTGCTGTCCGCGCTGCATACTGCGGTTACTCTGAATATTAGCTGGTGGTCACAATAATGTGACTCGACCGTGTATATGCAACGTATCTGCAACAAATGTGACATTTAACCAACTACCTGTGAATTATGAGCAACATGTGAAAGAGATAAATAAATGCAAAATCTGCAGGTAGACCTTGTTTTTACTGAAGATCTAGAGGTATTTTTAAAGTGACATATCTGTTCTTATAGTTAAGGGCATTTCCAACTCTTAAATTTTAAGCTATCCGGGATTTCAGTAAGATGAATTAGTTACGATAATTGAGCAAGCATCCAAGACAAGCCGTTTACTTCAACAGGAGCTAAGTTTTAACTGTATTCAAATAGTACTTCACAGTAAGTTTGTATTTCGGTAGTAGTCAGAACCTACGGACAGTTGCTACAACCAACTACACTGCTGGCCATTAAAAGTGCAATACCACGAAAGACAGGAAATATCAAAGCCATATTTATTGTACAGAAAGCAGATTATACAACGGTGAATCGACTACAAATACAGCATGGAGAGACGAGGAGAATTCATAGCAATCAGTATCTGGTGTGGCCACCATGGGCAGCAGTTACAGCTGCACCACGGCCTATCATCGAGAGAAAGAGACGTTGTTGTGTGTTTTGAAGAAATACGATGTCACGGTTCCTCCGTTGTACCTGGGGGTGGTCGCTGACGTGCCAGTCGTCCGGCGATCATGGTCCTCACATGTTCAATAGGTTACATATCCGGGGCGCGCGCGAGCCAAGGAAGACGTGGCACATGGTGATGATGCAGGAAGTTTTGCACAATTGTGTGCCACATGCGGTCGCGTGTTGTCCTGTTTGGTAAATGGTACCAGACAGTACCTGAAGATATGGTACAACAACAGGCTTCAACACCTCCGTGATTAAACGATGGCTGTTCAACGTACTGGTAAAGCAGACGAGACGCTTGTGGGAGTGGAATCCAATGGCACTCCATACCATTACGCCGCGTTCCGGGCCAGTATAGCGCAGCATAATGCAGAACTCTCTCAGCCAGTCGACGTGGAACAGCCAGACACGAATTCATCCATCATGAAAACACGATGTCTTGCCATTCACTCCTCCATGCGCGACGTTCTTGGCATCATTGCAGTCGCAGACGCCGATGTTGTGCAGTCAAAGGTAGCCGAAGCAAGGGCGCCGTGCAAAAATGATCCGCTGCTCCAGACGACGTCAAACCTTGCGTGCGGAGACTGGGTGTTGTGCGACACACCCGAACTATTGAGATACGGTTGTCGATGTGGCTGTGCGATCCGTCAGATCCATGCGCACCAGATGTCGGTCCTCTCGTTCGGTGGTGTTACGGGGCCGTTGGGATCCCGCACGTCGGCGCGTTCGTTCCTCCGCTACCACTGATGCCGTATTCCACCAACCGTGGCTGCATGCCTTTCTACACGAGTACCAATGTCTCGGAATGATAAACCGCAATCGCGATATGCACCAGTTCTCCAACGATCGAAGACGGAAACTGGCTCGTATTCGACGGCGAATGCTGCAGCTGTCAGTGACCAGGAACGGCTAGCAAACACACTTCGAATGCTTAACACTGGCTTCTTGTTCACCCTTCTTATACGAATTCCCTGGAGCGTTATTGTCCCACATAATTTCCATATGTGCTGCCCGGTTAATCCTTTATAATATATGTGCGCCCGTGTTCTGCCGTTATGCCAACTTTCGGTCTCTGGGATGCGATCTTCCTGCTGTTGCGCTTTTCATGGACACCAAACATTACACCCTTTTGATATGTAAACTTGTAAGTCGTTTGTAGACTTTTCCAGCCAGACTTTAATAAAAGCTAAGCCGTTTTTATACCTAGTTTAGCAAATTTTCAACGTACTTCTTAAATGTTTTTATTTATTTTATTTATCCTGCAAAATAACTCATTACTGTATACGAAAAGTGGATTCGTTAGTGAATAATTTAATTGTGGTAGACGAACTGCGAGGATTTGGGTATCGAATTGCCTTACGAGAAGAGTTCAGTAAATAACATTTTCAGGGTATCCTAAATAGGCACCAGTTTACTTAAAAAAATCAAAGCGAAGCTAAAAATTAGTGACAGCCTCCTCCTAAATCTTTATATATTCCTCTTGTACACTGAGGCTACCCAGTTGTAACAACATAAAAACACAAGTTTTAAAATTTGCCTTCATAAGTAAGAACTCTTGTATTTAGTCTTCCTGTGACTGGATGGAGTTTTAGGAATTTTTTTCAGTTTTACCTCATCGGTTTATCCGTCGGTGTCTTCCTGTCTCTTTGCACTTGTATTCAGCGTTTAGGAATTTTTGCTTTTTTTCGACGTATTTGTGTACGATATCTACATTTGAATGTTAGACAAAAAATTCACAGTTTCTGAACTAAAACACTTCTTATATCCGAGGTAGAAGCAACACTGGAATTCATAGGTTGTCTTAGGCACTATCCGTCTACACATAAAACAAGACCAGCGGAGTTCTCTTTTACCCGATAGCATGTTGAAACTACATTCGTAGAATAAATGATACCCATTCAAATACAAGAATGAATATAATTTGCTTTATAAATGCGTATAACCTTCTGCGCGGACACAAATACTGTAGATTGAACTGGAAGGTGGTTAGCCTGTAATTTGCTATGCACGCTGGCAGAAGCAATGATGGTATACAGGAATGTATCCACATTAATCACATCGAGAAATTTTTGTCGAAGATCTAAGCAGAGCCCTAATACATCTACGTCATATCTGGAATAAACGAAATAACACTATGTGACGTACCTGCCAGCAGGACGCACACGACATAAAGGCAGATAGGAATCAGAATAATCGTCTGCGTAGCTCAGTTGGTAGAGCGACTTGTTCCGGAATAAGCGGCCTCGGGTTCGAATCCCGGCGTAGACCAAAAATGACGGAGAAATTTACTTCGTTATAAGTAAAACGCAGTGACTTTACCAAAATATGTTCAACGAAAAATAAAAAAAAAGAGAGAGAAATAACAATTCCATCTAAAATTGGGAAATTACCTTCAATATTTGGCAATTTCCTTCTTAAAACCTGAAGTTTCTTTTTCTCGTTCCTCGTACCAACCAACCAAAGAATATCTCTTGTCCTGGGAAGGCCAAACAGTAAAATCGAGGGTAAAGTAAGTCACTCACATAGTCTTGATTAGATCTGAAAAGTATGAAATAACGAATTTATTTAAAATATTGGTTACTACTGTGGTTTTGTAATGTATGCCAAATTCAGATAAGGAATGGTAGTGGGATTCAGTAAATCATGTGTATGAGAGAGAGAGTATCTTTTCTTTAACTCCTTTATCCCAAAAGACTTTTGCCATCTTGGAAGAGCTATAAGGAGAAATTTAAAGGAGTCAATGATACGGTTCATAGAGAGTGAAGCTTCTATCAACAAAACCATCACTGATCCGCTGGGAATACCGTAGGTTTTCATGCCTTGCATGAGAATGTATCTCTGAAATAAAGTGCCCACCATAACTTTTCATATAATGTGCTATGGCTGTATAGACATGACGCGTAGGGAAGAAGAGGAACTCACTAAATTTGTTTAAAGCGTCACACTCTTGAAATATGAACTCATGAACATGGTAATCTCGTTCGATTGCTAAATTCATGAAATTCTCATCATTTTGTTGGTTGCATTTAAAACCGAAGAAAACATGTTTACCACTAGGCCTTTGAGCAGCTTTTCGCTATGAATAACATTGGGAACAACAAACTTCTTTCATGATGGGCATCTGTCCCTCGGCATCAATGAACATTGGGATCCGTTTTCTTCTGCCTAGTAATTTATGACACTAGAGGCATTCGTAAGACGATCAGGAAGTAACAACTGTTGTTTGCCAGTAATACACTGCTGGACAATTGCTAAGGACGGATCATAAACGGCTACATAGCGCATAAAAAAGTAAGTGTGGTTGGATACCAAGTGAAATAAAATAATGTCTGAATGCCAGGACATTACAAGAAAGACAATTTATTGTGCTCTGAAATCCAGAAGGCTTTGAAACGTGTTCAAGGGACAAACAGGCCATTTTGTGCAGAATACGTAAACGTGAAAAAAATGCAATTACCGTCCGCAGGCGTTCCGGCGTAAGATATTAATACGGGATATGGCCACCATGGAGGGCGATGCAAGATTCCATACGTCGTGTCATGCTTTGCACAACATTATCTAGCAGCTGTTGGAGTAATTTATCCAATTCCTCTCTCAGTGCACGGATGAGGGTGTCCTTGTTTATTGGAGGGCATTGGCGACCAGCAAGACTCCTCCCCAAAGCACCCCACAGATTTTCAATGGGATTAAGATCTGGAGAACGTGCTGGCCATACGAGGCGCTGAATATCCTCGCTCTCAAGACACTCCTGGACCGCGACTGTTCGATGACATGTTGCGTTGTCGTCCATGAAATGAATCTATCACCGACAGCACCACGGAACATGCGAACATGAGGTAGCAGAACATCATTAATGTATCGTTGGCCAGTCATAGTTCCAGTTGGAAGCACATAGAGGGACGTACGGTCATTGATCATGATGCCAGCCCATACCATGACACTACATGTCGGATATCGGTCCCTTTCCTGTATGTTTACTGGACAATATGCAGTACCACTATCACGCCAGATCAGTTGTCTTCGACAATCAGACGATAGACTGTATCTACTCTCATCTGAGAAGAGGACAGCAGACCAATCGTTATCAGTCCAATTGCGATGTTGATGGCACCATTGCAAACGGGCGGTACGGTGACGTCTGGACAATGGGATGCACACAACAGGACGGCAGGCGTATTGTCCTCCTTCATGCAAACGTCTGGCGACAGTTTTTCGGGAGATCCGCTTGCCAGTAGCAGCCATAAACTGATTTGCTACCTCACTAGCTGTGCTACACCGGTGTCTTTTTGTTGATTGCACTACGTACCGATCTTCTGCAGGTGTCGTACTGCGAACACGACCTCCCCCGTGACGTTTGCTACACTCTCCATTTGTTTGAAATGATTTCCAAAGCCTTGAAACAACACTGTGGCTGACGTCGAACTCCCTGGCAACATCTGTTATTTTTCGCCCTTCTTCAATCTTGCCAATCATACGGCCACACGTAAAATCATCTAGGTGATGTCGGGAAGACATACTGAAAATTGCAAGTTCGTCAATTGATTCTTTCCCTTTCAACTTTGCGTTTGAAGAACAACGGTCAATACGCGTCAAATCCTTTATATCTCTTATCAGCGCTATGATGTCACGAACAAGTTCGGCAATCCAAAATTTGCATACGCACAACACGTCTTACTGTATCCCGCACTTATGCCAATTTCCACATTTTCCTGCCTTCCATTTTATGGTTGCTATCGTCATCCGTCCTTAGCAATTGTCCGGCAGTGTATTACAGATCTGTTCCTTTGATAGCAATCTAATGATTGGCAATAGCGTTGCAGCGGCTGCAACACTTGGGCTGAAGAACAGCTGGTTGAATAACATATTCATGGATGGGAATCACAGTTAAGTTTGTGTTGGTCTTTGAAGTAATTATCACAGATATGGCAATAATGATTGCTTCCCCAAAACCTGTCTTCCATTTAACTAAGTCAGAATGCCTTACGTGGAGCCACACAGAAATTTTCTTTCCTTTGGGTGGCCCCTTAGAATCAACGTAATAAAAAAACAACTGATTTTAGGAAGCAAGTAATTGCTGGTTCAAGCAATATTTTATCAGACACAACCCCTTTTTAAAAAATAACGAACATGATATTGGAAATACCGGATTTTGAGCCAAACTAGTTTTTAATCAGCAGGTTTGTTTAAGTAGGACTGCGTCTAACTTCGCGGATAGTATGGGACGACTTACGGCTGACTGCCTGCGACAAAAACAGGTCCCAATTAAAATCATTATAGCGTTAAAAATACGTGTCGCACACTAATCGTGTTAGCATATTTGTAAACAGCATGGTGTCCAATTCGCGTACTGCGCAATACACAGTGCGCGCGACCTTCCCCTCGTTCCCTGTGCTCGGGGGAGATGACGCAGTATTTCTAGCTGTGGGCCACGTTTGACCGTAGGTCACGGTTTGGCTCAGTTTATCTCGGTAACCGTAAGCGCAGCACTACTGTGTGTGGTATCATTTTAAAGCTCTCTACGAGATCTATTCAAATATACGAAGAACGTTTCGCAGTGGTTTGAACTGAACATTTAAAAAATTGTTTTCTTGTGAACCGGTGAACACTTTTGACAATAATGCGGTTTTTCTGGACAACTGCCAGTGCAAAACGACTGTGCGTGATATCGTTGTAAAGCTCTCGACGAGATCTATTCAAATATACGAAGAACGTTTCGCAGTGGTTTGAACTGAACATTTTAAAAATTGTTTTCTTGTGAACCGGTGAACACTTTTGACAATAATGCGGTTTTTCTGGACAACTGCCAGTGCAAAACGTCTGTGCGTGGTATCGTTGTAAAGCTCTCGACGAGATCTATTCAAATATACGAAGAACGTTTCGCAGTGGTTTGAACTGAACATTTAAAAAATTGTTTTCTTGTCAACCGGTGAACACTTTTGACAATAATGCGGTTTTTCTGGACAACTGCCAGTGCAAAACGACTGTGCGTGATATCGTTGTAAAGCTCTCGACGAGATCTATTCAAATATACGAAGATCGTTTCGCAGTGGTTTGAACTGAACATTTAAAAAATTGTTTTCTTGTGAACCGGTGAACACTTTTGATAATAATGCGGTTTTTCTGGACAACTGCCAGTGCAAAACGACTGTGCGTGGTATCGTTGTAAAGCTCTCGACGAGATCTATTCAAATATACGAAGAACGTTTCGCAGTGGTTTGAACTGAACATTTAAAAAATTGTTTTCTTGTGAACCGGTGAACACTTTTGACAATAATGCGGTTTTTCTGGACAACTGCCAGTGCAAAACGACTGTGCGTGATATCGTTGTAAAGCTCTCGACGAGATCTATTCAAATATACGAAGATCGTTTCGCAGTGGTTTGAACTGAACATTTAAAAAATTGTTTTCTTGTGAACCGGTGAACACTTTTGATAATAATGCGGTTTTTCTGGACAACTGCCAGTGCAAAACGACTGTGCGTGGTATCGTTGTAAAGCTCTCGACGAGATCTATTCAAATATACGAAGAACGTTTCGCAGTGGCTTGAACTGAACATTTAAAAAATTGTTTTCTTGTGAACCGGTGAACACTTTTGACAATAATGCGGTTTTTCTGGACAACTGCCAGTGCAAAACGACTGTGCGTGATATCGTTGTAAAGCTCTCGACGAGATCTATTCAAATATACGAAGATCGTTTCGCAGTGGTTTGAACTGAACATTTAAAAAATTGTTTTCTTGTGAACCGGTGAACACTTTTGATAATAATGCGGTTTTTCTGGACAACTGCCAGTGCAAAACGACTGTGCGTGGTATCGCTGTGAAGCTCTCGACGAGATCTGTTCAAATATATAAAGAACATACCCAGTGGTTTAAATTAAAATTCCTAAAGATTGCTTTCGTGTGAACGGGTTAGCATTTTCGACAATGCCGCGCAATTCGCAGATTGTACGCAAACAAAAGTGGAGAAAATCAAAACGAAAGGCAAGAGCAAGTGATGAGGAATGTAAGAAACCCAAGAAGACATAGTACTAAGTTGGGTAGTTCGTGTATCGATCTGCGTTGTGTTCGCAATGTATCCAGCATTATTTGTAAAAATTATGTAAGCTACTTTTAATATCATAGACCTGTGTTGGTTATAACAAATTAAATAAACGCTTTGAAACCATACTCGACTATCTCATTTCAACTCTCCGCTTTGCAAGTTGCAGTCTTGTCTTACGTTCTAAACTGACGGCTCAATCAGAACTGAGCCTACCTGTTTTTTTTTAACAGATGTATTTTAGAAGAACACGAACTGTAGATTTTGTTTCGGCTCACAGTACAAACATTTTGATATCCAGGTGCCGTTCAAATTATACAATTTCGGAAAATCTACAAGATCCTATGGAATCTCCTGATTTTTATAAAGTTACTCAGCCCAAACTCGTTTCATTTCCCTTCTACTGTCCTGATGACTTTCAGACAAAGATCTTTATCTGAGATGGCTTTCCCTACGTAGATTAATCTCGCTCACCAGATTCCTTTAGGAATAGTTACGATGAATCGCTTTCTTTGCTGTCAACTTTGATATTATCCAATGGCTTACCGGGAAATCTCAATGCCCCCCACAAAAAATATTTTCGAGGTCCTTTTGCGAAAATCGAATATCTTTCCATTACTGAATATTTTAACTACCATATTATTAACTAGGCTGCACGGCCGTTAAGATACATAAAATTCTGTAGAACCTGAAAGTGGTTTTCGTAAAACCAAAATGATTAATCTACACTCCGTGAAACAGAAATGTTCACATTGTACTGAAATGATTATCCTAGTTTTATACTGATACAAAGTACTACAAAACACTTCCGCCAAAGTTAATTATATCATGCACATTTTATTCTTTTAGAGAACTAAGGCCAGCTTCTTTGAAATGCTTCATAATCATACACACACAATATGTAACTGCCGTGTGATAGTGTTTAATGATCTTTTATGGCTTATACGAAAATTCAGAACATAAGTCAGCAAAGGAATAACTAACAATTAAAAATTGTAGAATAAAAATTGCAAAGCAACTTGAATTATTTACTTTTGAATATAAAAAAAACACGCTTAACATAATAAACTAATGATTTGCACATAGCAAAAAAAATTCGCTTGACTCTGTAATTAAAAAAAGTGTCTCTGCTCAAGGGCGCACT
The DNA here is from genome assembly GCA_039090855.1 of Macrothele yani. NCBI lineage: Eukaryota > Metazoa > Arthropoda > Arachnida > Araneae > Macrothelidae > Macrothele > Macrothele yani. The sequence goes on from CM077011.1 coordinate 158,560,314, forward strand.
GATGACCCCAGAAACCCATGCATTCCTGGGGGGGGGGTACTCACGGCTAAGAGGGCATCTAGCCATAACTTCATATAAAACTATTTAAAGAAATAGCCAGGAATTTAGGTAGTTTTTAATGTATTAAAAAGAAAAGCAATTTTTGCTTTTTTATTTTAGTAAATAAGTAAAATCTCCAAAAATAATTTTTGTTGCTTTAGTTCATTAAAACTGGATGACGAGGAAGCAGCTACTTATTTCAGAGTACTTGAGGCCCATTTTCACAGCCACAGCAATAGTTAATATGCATCAGTTCGAAGAGTGGAATGTTTACACCAATGAAGACAAGATGTTAGTTGTTTGCACGTAACTACGAATCCCGCAGAATATAATGAACGAAAAGGTGTGCTTCGCGGGAACGAAGGGTATCCCGTCAATTCGTCGCCGACTCAGTTCGTCGAGTGCAAATTCTAGCAGTCCAGAATTTAAAATTACGGAAGTTGGGGGCAGGGCTCCCCAATACAAGCACCTCGGATCCCTTTTATAAACTTCACCAAATTTCTGAGGGAACGGCATACCCACTAGTAGAGTCTGCCACTCAGCACAACATGAAGCATGGAAATTGCGAGCATAACTTGCCTTGAACACCTTGTCTCCGCTCTTAGAAACTTGGGGGGGAATTCACCCCACTTTCCTGCCGATGTTTGCAGCTCTACGTCCGTTAAACATTTTGGGAGGAAGCTCCCCAAAGCTCACTAACCTCGCGGACGCTTCAGGGGGAACATCCCGGATACACTGACCTACTCTAGCGGTTCATAATATAAAATTACGGAAGTTGGGGCAGCCTCGCATAATAAAAACACCTCAGATCCCTCTTACATACTTCACCAAATTTCTGAGGGAAGGGCATACCCAGAAGTAGAGTCTGCTACTCGATACAACAGTAAACACGAAAATTGCCGACAAATCACATTCGTTAGGTTTATACAAATCTCCGTCCTTCGATCCCCGAGGGGCCCGAGGCCACCGAGGTCCCTCGAGGTGCCATGGACCTGCAGAACAATGTAAAGTACACTAAGAATAAATCAATGCAATGTACAAGAGTTAAATTTAATACTGCAATAGCAACAGAGGGACAGGGGTCTCCACCCTCCTGAACCACTGTATCCCTCAAAAGACTTCACCGGGGCCCCTGGAAGGAGGAGCATGTCACATGGAACATGACAGATCCACATGTTATACAATATTCAAAATCGTAACGGAAGCCCACCCCTTAACCATCTCCCGAAGGACCTTTTCAGGTTGGAGATCTCAAAAACCTCTTACAAACTCCAAAGTATTTCACTGAGGGGGTCGAAATACGACGAATTTGCTCGCCATGAATTTGCCTGAGACGAATTGTCGCTCGCATGGCGAATTGACGTATAACCGGAACGAAGGAGCAGAAACAGTGGCGTACCGGAAGAACTCTGGGCCCCTCCGTAAAAATATTTTGGAGGCCCTTTCTCGAAAATATGTTGGCTTTCAATAGTTTCGTATCAATGCATAGTACCACACGACATTACGTCAACGTTTGTCGTATCATGCAAATTTTATTCGTTTAAAGAACTACCTACCTCTCTGACATGTTCGTAATCATTCGCACAAAGCACGTTACTGTCGTGTGAGAGTGTTTAATGGCCATTACGATTTTTAGACAAATACAGCACACAAATAAGTAAATAAATTCATTCATTCATTATTTCAGTTCATTATATTCTGAAGGATGCATAATTATGAGAAAACAACTGTAATTCATAACGCCTTATCCTCACTGGTATACAAATTTCATTCATTGAATTTATGTTTCTTTCAAATTCTCGTTTTCATATACTTGTACAGAAATTATTGCTACGGTTCTGAAATGGGGCCTCAAACCGTCTGAAGTAGCTGTTTTATCACCATACAGTTTTTATTAACCCTAAAACCGGGGAAATGATTTCTAAAAATTTTACTTATTTACTGAAGAAACAAAAAATTGCTTTTCTTTTAAATACTTTATTCAAAGCTGCCGTCAAAAATTCCTGGCTATTTCTTTAACAAGTTTTATATGAAGCTTCCGCAAAAAAAAAATGTAAAATATTTTTACTGACGCTGGAGACCCACTGTGTCGTTAGCTCCCACCCGCGTGGGTTGCGGGGGGTTATTGGTACGCCCGCTGTTGGGGAGACCTTCAGCCAGCAGTGGATTAAGATGAAATCACTGAAAACAAACTAAACTGAAAATACTCAAGAAACATATTTTCCTCTATTGTTGCTCTTTCGATCAGTCGTTTGAAACTGTGGAAAAACAAAATATATTTCATATTATAACTGTTGTGCATGCCTTTCTGTGTATGTAAATTAATTGTAAATATTACAATATTTAGTTGTTATAAATCAGCTATTAATTTTTCAGAGTAAGAATTATATTTGAATTGTACACTCATACGTTTTTTAAAAATTGTTCTACATAGTCTTACCGTAATACTGTTACAAAGCATTCAATGAAATAAAAGAAATTTAAAGATGTTTTAATATGCCTGTGATATGACGTAAGTAGTATATTTGTGTATACATAGCACCAATCACTTTTCAAAATGGCATCCTTTTGCCTTCACACAGTCTTTCAGTCTCTGTGGCCACTCATCAATTTCTTTGCGCAGGGTCTCCACAGGGAAAGCTGCTACTGCCCGCACCAAAGAGCGTTTGAGACTGTCAATACCGGGTGTCTCTTTCTGCAGCCCATGTCCTCCAATGTAGCCCACAACATGTAGTCCAATGGGTTGAGGTCAGGGCTGCTTGAAGGCCAATCAGCTGGAGGAATAAATTCTGACAAATTCGCATGAAACCATTCCTGGATTGGCTTGGCCTTGTCGTCAGGTGCGGAATCTAACTGAAAGCTCCACTGTCAGTTTTGGAAGAGGGTGTGACACACATTTTTGACCACTGGCTCCAAAACTCTGTCCTTGTAGACTTTGGAGGATGTTTTCACTCCTTTCTCACAGATATGGAGCTCCTTGTTTCCCTCGTAGGAGACTCCCCACCAAACCACGACAAAAGCAGGATGCTGGCCCCTCATGATCCTTGGAGCGTTCTCCTGAGCTTCTCGTGAGGGTGACGTGTATATTCTGTCATTTTGGCGGTTGAACGCTTCTTCAATGGTGAAAAGGTTTTCATCAGAGAAAAGGATCTGTCTGTGGTAATTGTCTGCCTAATGCTGCAGCAAACGTTTCGCTTTTAGCACCCTCTGCTGCTTTAGTTGTGAACTGAGGAAGTGCCCCCTGTACGCCGCCGGTAAGCTCTCACCCTTACGTCACCCCGCAGCACACGTGACCTCTACATTCTTGAAATGTTCAGCTCACGAGCCATCACTGATTGTTTTCTGACAGGATTTCGAATCCTGTCATAATTCACTAGAACCACTGCTTTCACTAGGCGAGCAGTCCGCGGCACACAGCCGACCCTTTCTGTGGCGGTCAGTGACAGTCCCACTCTCAAGGAACCTTTTTGTGGTCCGGTAGACAAATTCGGATGATTTTCAGCTTCTTCGGCATATTGAAAATCTCAGAACCTGATTTTCCCACTTCGGGCAGCACTGTTACAGCAACATGCTTCTCATAACTGCCCCACTCCGTGTCAAGTATTTCACGAAACGTGCTATGGCTTCTGTGTCTTAACGTACAATGAATGATTCAGTAGCTGCTTCATGCCACCTGGCTGGTTGGTGACGTTGCACACCGGTTGCGCGCCATCTGTCGGACGTTTGTAACGGTATTTAGGCTAAGACTGGGTAGTGGAGACAAACATCGCTGAGCGTTGTTTCCAAAACAGTGATGAACCTAACTGACTTAAATTTTAGATTCATGAAGAGAAAGTTCCGTGAGTTAAGTGCACTACATTTTTTTAAAAAGAATCTCAAGAGCTTCCATCAAAAAATATATTTAGACGTTAATGTCTTTTCATTATCAAGTTACGCGCGTAGAATAAATATTAAAATTAATTTTCAAGGCTAAACTATTTTTAACAAATATGTTATTTCAATTAACAAATATTGCTACTAACGAAATACAGAATGTCGTATCCTGGAACTGAGATGTAAGGCGTTTATACTTTCGTGGTCACTTAAAAAGTAAAAGAAATTATGTAGTTTCTATGGAAAAACCTTTTTTTCATCACCCATCAGAAAAATAGAAACATTGAAGCGAGGTAAAATGATATCAGCCAGAACATTTTTAAAACACACAAGGAAAGGTCATAAGAAACTGCAGTTTTTTTTTGTTTTCCCTAAAAAAAACTAAATTGTTTTTCGTTTTACAAATTAGATTCAATTTGAAATCAAAATCAAAGCTTTAAAAACAAGCACAGGAATTAATTTTCTTTCTGAAATCATGTACAGGAATTAATTTTCTTTCTGAAATCAAGCACAATTTTAATGAAACTAAATTTTCTATTTTAGTCTCGATAAATTTCATAATGCTAAAAAATAATCGCTTACTTTGTTCATTCCTATGATTCTGAAGCGTGTAAATTCCAGAATATGAGTGCAATCACACTCGGAATGTTGGTGATTTGTTAAAACAAATATATATTCTGTATTAACCATTTAAACGTCTGGAACGAATTAAATCGTGGTTTCAAAAATGAGGTGAAATCAGCTCGAACGAATACACTCGCTGTCCAAGAAATGTGCCGAGCGCGACTGAACCGCGGGAACCTGCCCATCAGAATGCTTTGCTTTCGTATCACCTCTGTTATTGAAAGTTGTCATTCAAGTAAATGACTGACACCATGGCAGATTACCTGACGACGAACCTTAGAAAGAAAAGATATGTTTGAATCACTTGTTTCTGACCAGTGGCATGATGTCTGTGTCAGAGGGATCATGTTTTTGTATTGAAGCAAAGAATAAAGAATTAGAAGTGTGCGCTTATCACCATTGTCTGATTCATGGCTGTACTCCTCAGATGAGAGGGGAAAAGGAATTGCTTTACCATAGCTTTCGTTTTCTTAAAACTTGGCTACGATGTGAACACTTCTGTTTGAGGAAAGCAGAAATCTTGGGGCTCCATTTGGTTTAGGTACACCGCCCCTTAATATGGTTCCACCTAACATCTCTGCCTTATGTTTCCAATGGTAAAACTTCTTTACATATTTTCTTTGCAATTAATATATTCCCAAGGATGAAAATTTGCACATCGATAAAACTAATTTTAAGTTATACCATGGGATACTTAATAACAACGATTATATCAAAAATCAATGATTTTTCTTTGAGTAATATTCAGACCTGTTAATAGATGGCGCGATCTGTACATTGATGACGTGACTAGACAAACAAATGTTGGATTGCTCAGTTATGGTTATGTTTTAGCAAGTATTAAGTATCTCATGCTATAACTTAAAATTAGTTTCATCGATGTGCAAATTTGCATCCTTGGGAATACATTAACTCCGAAGAAACTGTGTAAAGAAGTTTTACCATTGGAAACATAAGGGCCGCCCCGGTGGCGCAGTGGTCTAAGCGATGGCTTCTGATCATTCGTCCGAACGGGGTCCGGGTTCGAATCCGGGTGAGGCATGGATGTTGTGTTTGCCTTACGTCACTGGCTCTCTCCCTTCCCTGGAACACGTGACCCTAAATTAGGGACGGGCGACTGCTTATAGCCCATTGAGTTGCTCACGGTGGTCGTTAAACCTCCAATCCAATCCAAAAAACAACAACATAAGGCAGAGATTTTAGGTGGAACCATCTTAAAGGGTGAATATCGAAGTTTGTTCTGCATTCAGTACCATGTAGCTCTTTTGTAGATGTAAGGAGGATTATTATACAATCAAAAATTAAAATAAACTTATCATTTAACGTTGTTATTTAGTTTTATGGGCAACGTAGCAGATGGGACGTTACACATAGTCATTTAATAAAGTTAATAAAAGAAAAGAAAACTTCACGTTTACTACAAACGAAATTAGGTTTCTAAATCTGACATCAAAACACATAAAAATTCCTCTTTTTCTGATCACATTTTGCGACAAGATGAGCGATTTTTACGAGATGGACGGCACCGCCGCTTCTTAGGAACGGTACCAGTTGCAACTGCACAGGAAACTGAAGTCGCTGGCTGAAGAGATGAATCATCCTGGGAGCAATTATGAAGCGGACTGCAGGGTTCTGTCCCCGATTCAAGAAAGGAAAAAGTCGTGGAAAAATCAAAAGGTACTGTGGACCAAGGAGAGAAAGGTGAAGACTTAGCATCCACTGAGGTTATGGAAACATCCGTAGACTGACAAGGAGGCATGGGAGGTGGTGAACATATGGGGGAGCCATATGCAGATAAAGTACTCTCATCATCTTGAGTAGGAAGTGGAGCTATAACAGCGGAAGGAGGAGAGGCCGCCGTATCACTTACTAATGGCAGCGATACAGGAAGAGAAATTGGAGACGCCCCTAGGGGAAGTGGAAAAAGACCATCGGAGAAAGACGTTAGGGACGCCGTAGAGGAAACAACCGGAGCAGAACTAGAAGCAACATCAACCGCTAAGGGAGACAAGAAAAAGGTCGCTGATAGGAAGAAGCACCTGGTGGGGCAGAAAAACCAGGAGTGGTGGGTGGACACTGGGAACTGTGGTGTCCGGGAGCTTTACAAGTGAAGCAATGGTATGCAGTGAAAACATTGATGGTGACGGTGCGTGGACCTAAAAGAACTCAAAATTCAGTGGGACAAGAAGCGATGTAAGAGGTATCCGGAAAAACGACGTACACTTGTCGACGGAAACTAAGGAAGGGCCGGTCACCTTGATCGTTCAGAGGGGAGCGTCTGGACACAACCGACGACGTGGTCAACAGGAAACATTGTTACGAGTACTGGACATTGAGCAAGAGGTTGGGGGACCAAGCTTTGATTCCCGATCGAAATAGAAGACGAAAGAGCTCGAGTAACGTATTCATCAGAGGAAAAGTACATCAACACCGACTTGGGTTTGCGTGCAAAGTGCGTTATCGCTCCAGCTGGTAAATGGGATAACGCAGACATGTACTCGCAAAGCTTGACATTCGGAAGAGCGGCATACTTGACACCCAATTTAAGAGTAGCGATCATAGATTTACCAAGCTGTGAAGTCTCAGGCACAGTAGCAATGAGGGTGGAGCCATTACGAACGATGAGGCGATTTAGGCATGTCGGGTGCAGAGTAAGAGACGCGCACATATTTGTAGAGATCGAAGACACAGAATTGGTACAGAGAGCAGCCGGTGAGCAAGCGTAGGGAAGGCAGACGCACACGGCACCGTAACGGTAGGCAAGATTGATGATACAAGTCGAGGAATTGTGACACAAGCCAGAGGCACAGGCGCAAGGAGGCGCAAGCTGTAGAAGACGAATGACGACACGAAGTATCACAACAAAAAAGCACAGTGCTGATGCTGAAAACCACCACGTGAAGGCAGCGGACCACGAAGACGAGCAGAGCTCAAGAGAAGGCAAACAACGAACCACTAAGAAGAGGCGTGGCACTGGTCGAAATCACGAGCGTAGGAGCAGGAAGGCAGAGTTGACGGCTGAGGTGCAATTAATGATGGAAGCAAAAGTCAGGGCAAGTCACGATGGGCGAACATAAACAGACCCATAGTGACAATTAGTGAAGAAATATGTAGGAAATACACACTTACCACACCAGAAAACCTGCGCTAGGAGGATAGCACAAACACTCATAGGTGCGGCACGTGCAAAATAACAGAGCTAGTAGCACAGTAAATAGCGAAAGAGAAGACAAATTCAGGAACGAGGACGACTCGTGCGTACCAAAATGGCTGGGTGTTGTATATTAGGACAAAGTCCTCTATAATACTGTTACACACGTTGTACTATATGAGCTCGAAAAGACAAGTTGACTTCAATGATAATGGAATATTTATATTTGAATTTAAGAATATTTCTACATGTACAGTATATGTACATTTAAATGCTGAAACCTCACATAGGTTATATGCAGTGAGACAAAAAAATCAGCAATGAAGTATATGGAGCAACACATATTGCGCTCACCTTACTCCGGCTTCAGTCCCTCTGGCTTGCAATCAATCATGCTTCTTGTCCGGTGTCCACTGTTGTACCACATCATTAAAGGTATTCCACGTTCAAAGTTCAACACAAACACGAACAACAGCACAATTCTATAAAAAGGGGGCGATGAGTTAAAATAGTTTTGAGACGTTTGTCAAGACTAGATTACGTTGACGCAGCCAGAATTTTAGTAGTTGAAACATTTCGATGTTTTATGCCAAGCTATTATGAAGTATCAAGATTAAAAGATTTAAAAAGTCAATAAGTACCTCCTCGCTCGTCCGGACATGTTTCAGGCTACACTGTGCCCATCTTCAGCGGTCGGTTGTAAGAGACATCCATATGCTTTTATTGTACTGATTACCTCCCTGTCACCAGTCGACTCATCGCTCATTGGTCCTGTATCCGTGCGTAGGTTAATCATGTGATTTACGACATTTGCTATTGTTGCACCATCTGGTGTTTTTTTTTTCCGTAATTTCATTATTGATCTAGTCTTGACAATGGTCTCAAAATTATTTTAACTCATCACCCCCTTCTTGTAGAATTGTGCGGTTGTTCGTGTTTGTGTTGAACTTTGAACAACAAAATTTAGTTGTCAAACGAAAACCATAGAATGCTCAATGCAAAAGATATGAGTTAAAAAGTATCTCTCCGTCTTACAATGTGACACGCGGGGTGTGAGAGAGTGAATCACCAGCGACGCAGGTGACAGACGTTTGTCCGTACCTTGCTCCGGACAATCGCACTGAAAAACGCAAAGTATCGTTTTATGATATGGTATTGGTGAGTCTAGTGTCTGCGCTGTATAGCCGGTCGGTGGAAATCTTAGTTAATTTAAGAAAGAGACGGCAATATATTTGCATTACAAATCATTTTTCGCTCCGCTGGCATCAGTGTCGAGCACAAAATTCCACAGTACGCAGTTTTCTCTGAAATATTTGTTTCCCTTTTCAAAAACAAAACGGAAATAAAACTGGGTCAAAATCGGGCCAGGAACACCCTTGACCCGACCCGTTTGACTCACAATAAATTGTCCACCTCTTGACCCGTGACCCGTTTCCATCTCTGTTCTTGCGCTGTATTCAGTTCTATAGTTTTTTCATTAATCCGTTAGTGTTTCAGTGTTTCCCTTCTATTATATTTTTTTTAATCTCTTTTTGCTTTTAAATTCTGAATATATGATCTTAGATGAACAGAAATTTCGCAGTTTTGTGCACTGCGTTAGTTTTTTAGAATACAGACTTTGTTCTTCTGATGCGAAGCGTTTTTAGTGTCTTAAAGGGTTTTGTGTGAGATGGAAGTGTTGTCTTTTATATTAACAATGCGGCAGGCATAAATAAGTGGCTGCTAGTATTCTCTTTTTTTTTCAATTTTTAACGGGGAACGGTAAAAGAAGTTCTTGGACTTAAAATAATTTAATTAAAATGAACATTTTCGGTTTTACTTGCAACCCTTTTAACAATGCTATTCTGAATAATAGATACCAGCGACATCTGAAAAATTAATTATCCTCACTGAAATACGAGTCTGTCGCATCTTATACGAGGAATACGTTCTTGAAGACCTTACATAAATCAAGACTAATGTTCCCATAGGAATAAATGCAAAGTAGGCGTTCTTCTAGGAAAGCCTGAAACTGCAACCATTGTTGCGTATTTTTGTTGACAGACATATGTTCTGCCAGGCATTATAAGCACTTCCTAGTCTCATCCACTAACACATCTGGCTTAAATGTATATTTACCTTCTTCTATGATATCCAATAATACTTCAAGAAAATGTACGTAGCCTTTGAAATTCCCAAGATTCAAAGTCACTTTTGCATTCTTAAAACCATGACGGGTTAAATTTAAGATTAGAAAGTCAGCCATGATTTACAAGAAAGAAAGTTTTTATATTACACTGGTCTCTCCTTTTAAATTACCAAAAATACTTTCCGCCTTAGCACAGATGACTGCCTGATATGCAACGGAGATGTTGATCTTGCAGAAATGCAGCTAGCGGTTATATTCAAGTATTAAAACAGTAACAACAACAACAACAAAAAGCATGTGCTTTTTTTATCACTGCGTCAGCCCATATGCCCGTGGATATCACGTCTGTGCCACTACAATTTAAAAAAAGATATTTTGCATTGTGAAGCTTGAATCTCGAGAACGTTGACCTTGCATTTGCATCTCTTTCTGATGCATAACTTTGACGCTTGTTGGCGTATATACCAATGATATCGAATTCAAAATATATTTTACTGCATAACAATGCTTCTAAATTCTGTTGGCAAAATGGCTTTCTTTGCGATACAATTAGAACGAAGACAGTTTTGCACACAATTTCTTTCTCTGCTGGTTTATAGTGTATTTACTCCCATATTTTTGTCTCTGATAGAGTAAGTAGTACAAAACGTTTTGCCTACAATTTCTAATTTCTCGCAACGGACAGTTTTACAGCGGGGGAGGGAAGCGGTAAAGCAAATTTTCCGTTTCTGAAATATTTGTTTCACTATTCTCTTAAAAACTGCACTGGAAAACAACTTCTTCGGTCAGATCCAGATGAAAATGTTTTCGCATATTCCTTGCTTATAATGCAGTTTTCTTGTTTATCTCGATGTCTTTGATTCTAACACTTAGATTTCAAAAACTCTTTTTTTAGTTCGACATCGTTCGGATTTTTTAAACGAACATTTTGCTAAGTTCATATTTCAGTTTGCAACATATTTGCAGCCGTAGCTACGCATGTCGAAACCCGATTGACAAAATTCCACTTCGATCAGGTACTTCTCACTACGAAAACACTTTATGATTATTTCCCAGGAAAAGCAATGCAGAATTTATCCGCTATGTGGTGCAAACATAAAATGTCTTTTTAGCACGTTTTTCGTGAAAAAAAAAGATCTTCTTATGTCATCGGTTTGTCCGTCCGTCCGTCCGTCTGAAGACACCATATCTCTGCAACTATTAGTCCGATTTGAAAAATTCTTTTTACATTGAGAAGCTTGAAATGTGCAAATGATGATCCTTTATTTCGTTTTTTTTACGATGTATAAATTTGCCGCTAGAGGGCGTAAATGCAGATGATGTCGAATTCAAAATCCATTTTATTTCATATATTTGCTTCTAAGCATCCGATTGAAAAAATTCTTTTAACTTTCGATTCCATTTATGTTGAAGAGTACTTTAGATATAGTTGCATAGATTTTCCGCTGGGGGGCGTAAAAGTAAATTGCGTTTTCCCCGATATCTCGATCTTTTTCTAAAACTCGATTTGAAATTTTTTTTCTTCAGCGGATACAGCTCCTGATGGAAACTCTTTTGCATATAATATCTAATTTTTGGTAAAGAATACTTTGGCCACCAGGAGGCGTAAGTGTTAATTTTTGCTTCTGACGTATTTGCCAAAAAACCTGAGCTTCTAAAATCTGGATTGAAAAAATTCGTTTGTAGACCGATACCACTCACGTCGACAAACCTTTTCGGAATATTTTCTTCTTAAAATAATGCATGGTTTCTACGCCAGGGAGCGTAGAGGAATGTCTTATTTTTGTTAATATCTCTGCTTCTAATGGTCCAATTTCAAAAATTCTTTCTTTATTGGATAGAGTTTCCGGTGTGACATGTTTTCGATATAATTTCAAAATTTTTAAGTAAAGACTTTCTGCTAGGGGGCGCAAACGTAAATTGCGTTTTACCCGATATCTCTGCTTCTAAAACTCCGATCTGGAGAATTCTTTCCGCCACAGCTCCTGATGGAAATTATTTTGCATATAATTTATAATATTTGATAAAGGATGGTTTGACCACCAGGGGGCATAAGCCTTAATTTCCGCTTCTGATGCATTTGCAGCAAAATCTGAGCGTCTAAAATCTCGTTTGAAAAAATTCGTTTGTGGACCGATACTACTCATGTCGACCTACCTTTTAGGAATATTTCCTTCTTAAAAGAATGCATGGTTTGTAAGCCAGGGGGCGTAGATGTATATCTTATTTTTGTCAATACTTCTAAGGGTCCGATTTGAAAAATTCCTTCTTTGTTGGATAGTGTTTCCGATGCGAAATGTTTTTCATATAAATTCAAAATTTTCAAGTAAATCATAGACTTTTCGCTAGGGGGCGCAAAGGTAAATTACGTTTTTCTCGATATTTCTCCTTCTAAAACTCCGATTTGAAAAATTCTTCCTGTAGCGCATGCAGCTCCTGATGGGAAATGTTTTTCATGTAATTCCTAATATTTGGCAAAGAACGGTTGGGCAACCAGAGGCCATAAGGGTTAATTTCTTCTTTTGATGTACTTGCAGTAAAATCTGGGCTCCTGAAAACTCGACTAAATTTTTTTTTTTTACTTAGACCGATGCTTCTCACATCGAAAAACCTTTTCAGAATACTTTCTTTTTAAAATAATGTATGGTTTTACCGCTAGGGGGCGTAGATGGATGTCTTATATTTGTCCATATCTCTGCTTCGAGGAGTCCGATTTGAAAAATTCTTTCTTTGTTGGAGAGCGTTTCCGCTGCGAAATGTTTCTCATATAAATTAAAAAATTAATTCATAAGTCTGCTCATAATTCCGCTTACAGTAATATCTGATGGATTAAAAACCACATTGAAAAACTATTTTCTTTGGTCAGATGCTATTGTTTCCGATACCGGTTCCATTGACTTCGAATAGCTTTGATAAATTTACTTCTCGTCAAAATGGATGCAAAAGACGTGCTCATTACACCCGAAAATTCGGTGTCATCTTTCTTGTTTTCTATATCTCTGCTTCTGGAAGTCCTATTTGAAAAAAAATTTTAACAGCGGATACTGCTCAGTTTTGTCGAAGATTTTGCACACATGCTAGAATTTCTTGTAATGCATAGTTCGGACTCGTGTGTATTTCTGTTTACAACTACATCTCTGCTTCTAAAACTCCTATTCTTTCTGTACTGTATTTATATGCCACTCGCTATGGTTACTCTCTTTTTAAGCCTCTTTGAATAGCACAAGTTTTCTCCCAAAAGGGCTTGTAGGTAAAATTTTGCCATCTCTGCTTCTGGAAGTTGTATTCGAAAGCATCTTTTTCAATTGCGCAGCTTTTGCTGCAAACAGCATTTTGCGTGTACATTGTACTTTATCACAATTTACAATCCTCACACTAGTGGGCGCCAACTTATATTTATATCTGAAAAAATATATCTCCTTTCTTTGATCATTCACTTTGAAGAATATTTTGTGCGCATTTCTTTTCTTCAAAGAGCGCACGACTTTCTTTCTAGTGATTGTAAATTTATATCACGTTTTCGTCCATATTCTTTTTGCTAATTGATCGATTCCTAAAATTTCTGTTGCTTCGGATATCTTCCGCTATGAGATTTATTTTGTGTACAACTTGTGAATTTCCGTAGCGCATTTATTTCTGTCATTAATAGGCGGAAATAGTTGTTTCCATTTCTGCATGTTTATCAATTGTGGAAATCCGGATGAATTTTCCTTTTCCCGTTCATTTTTATAAATACTTCTTTTCACTATGAAAAACACTGCTGACACTGGGTATTTCAAATAATGCGCAATTTTTTTTATTGCTAGTGGGAGCAAATAGTTTTCTTTTTTTTTTTTTAGTGTTTTTTTTTCTTTTTTTTAAAATCTGCTTTGAGAAATTCTTTCTGTGTCGGAAAGCGTCTAAAAGTCCAGCTCGCTACCTCCGAGAATTCGGTGTCACCTTTCCTGTTTCCAGTTTTTCATCGTCCTTGCTAACTTATATTACAATTTTTTTGTAAATTTGAATGGGTACTGGATTTATTCATCATCATCAACAACCATGGGAACGAAGCTCGTAGGTGTCTGTCGGCAGAGGGCAGCAGATGTCAATCATCTTATTGCTTTACTACCTGCGCATCGACATTAATCTGGCAAACCTGTCATTCTACAGAAGAGGGGACCAAGGACAAAGGGCGTCCGGGCCCGACTTCAGAGGGAACCAACCACGTATTACCGTCCCCAAACACGGGGAGTCTGCGGAAAAAACAGATTTCATGCTAGGTTTTTACGCTTTCCAACCGTAGGTTGAAGAAGCGTATATGCTCCAGCTTTGTCCGTCTGTCTGTCTGTCCGCACGATAACTCACATAAAAATGGTTCGATTTCGATGAAATTTTAGTATGTGGTAGGAGACCACCAGGGGACCAACCCTATTGAAAATGGGTGAAGTGGGGTCAAAGGTCACGCCATAAGAGCGGGATCCATTTCATTGCATTTATGCGTCATAACATGCGTAAATATGGTTCGATTTCGATGAAATTTCAGTATGTGGTAGGAAACTACCTGGGCACGAACTCTATTGAAAATTGGCAAACTGGGGTCAAAGGTCAGGCAGGGCATAAGAGCGGGATTTATTCCATTGCCCTTATGCGTCATAACTTGCGTACAAATGGTTCGATTTCGATGAAATTTTGGTATGTGGTAAGGAACCAACTGGGAACGAAACCTATTGAAAATGGGTGGAATGGGGTCAAAGGTCAGGACATAAAAGCGGGATCCATTTCATTCCCTTTATGCGTCATAACATGCGTAAATATAGTTTGATTTCGATGAAATTTTAGTATTTGGTAAGGAACCAACTGGGTACGAACCCTATTGAAAATGGGCGAAATGAGGTCAAAGGTCAGGACACTGGAGTGGGATCCATTCCATTGCCCTTGTGCATCAGAACTTACCTAAAAATGCTTCGATTGCGACAAAACGTTATCATGTTGTTCCGGAGGTATAGTGAACTGGTTCTGTTGAATATCAACGAAATGGGGTCAAAGGTCATTGCACAGAAGCAAGATTTATTCCACAGCCATTATTCTCATAACTTGCGTAAAACTACTTCTATTGCGACAAAACTTTAGTATGTTATTCTTGAGGTGTACTGAACCGGTTCTGTTGAATATCATCGAAATGGGGTCAAAGGTCAGGACACAGGAGCGAGATTTATTCCACAGCCATTGTCCTCATAACTTGAGTAATAATAATTTCTGGTATGTTGGAAAGCGTATCATAATCAATGCATTGCATGATTTTACTAACTTGTTTTTATTTTCTCAGTATTAGCTCTCATACACAGCAGAGTGCCTTCTCCAAAACCAACAGCATGGCGTGTGTGGGGCATCTTCTGCGTTTTAACGCATCTAATATTTGTTCCAAAGTTATCAATTTTTGGGTGCTGTTTCCAGCAAGTGAAGTAACACTTTTATTGATGAACGTTTTAAAGAGAGCATATAAAAATATCTAAAAACAATAGATCAAGAATGTTAATTCACTTGAAGAATAGTCACTAAAATCTCTCTGAGAAGCTGTAGAGCACATTTGTTAACGTGGTTCACAGGATACTAACTAAAAAAGGATGCCTGGCATTTCTGTTTACCAGCAGCAGAAAAATGGCAACACGACGTTGCAATTCATTAACAGAGTTTGCAATTCACTTGACCCAGCAGTTCTGAAATTATGAGATCTTGGACAATATGTTGTTGAATATTTTGAAATTCGTGCTATTTGAAATTCTCATTAAAATAGTACTTTCCTGAACGCAAAATTATTTTTAAATTCACGAAATTGTAATCATTTAGCATGTAATCAAACGTTAGAAGCGGGACGTTTATTTGTGTAATATACCATTTTTTTTTTGCAGTTGCTAGCTCAGCACTTGCTGCAAGTTTGCGGGCCTGTTTTCTCTTTTGGGATACAGCCATCAAGTCATTCCTAAAACTTACTGACACACGGAAAAGAGATATTACATTAATTACCAGCATTTATTAAACTTCGATTCACTTTCTACAAAGGTGAAGCGATGTGTATGTTTCACAAGTATTATCCATCGCTTGTGAGAGATACTCTATATTGACAAAAGTCACCGGACACTCCTTTAAAAGTAAATGAACGGATCCGCTGCGTTGTTAAGATGCGCGGCACAGCTGCAAACAGCTGCAAGCACCGCGATCATATCGCACTGTGAGGTTGAGTGAAAATGTCGTGGCGGAAGAGAACTCACTTTGAGAAAGGAAAGATTGTTGGGTGTTATATTAGTTGGTTGTCCATAAGAGAAACCGAGAGGCGTTTAAACATACCCAAGTCAACTGTTTTGGATTTACTGAATAAGTGGAAGACACACGGCATGCCTGAAGCAGCAAAACGTACTTGCAGACCAAAGAAAATCAGTGATAGAAAAAGTCGAAGCCTCAGGAGAATCGTTACAGCTAATCGACGGAGTACTGCACAAAACCTCATTAAACAAGTGAGTAAAAATGCTGGAACCTCGGTATGTACACATACCATTCTCAGAGAACTTATTTCCATGGGTTACCGTGGGGCCGTGCAGCTGCTCATAAGCTTTTTATCTCCACTCGGAATGCTACTCGTCGTTTATCATGGTGTAAAGAACATTTATCGTGGACCGTAGATCAATGGAAACGGGTCCCATGTACTGATGAATCCAGATACACGATCCATCAGTCTGATGGCCGTGTGTGGGTATGGCGGCAGCCGAGGGAACGATATTTACCACAGTGTACTGTTCCTATGGTCAAGTTTGGAGCTGGCAGTATACTCGTGTGGTGGTGTTTTTCGTGGTATGGTCCCACCCCGTTGGTTGTCGTGGACAAACCTGTTAACCAGCACGTCTACTTTAATATTCTGGACAATTATGCCCTACCAACTCTGTGGCAATACTATGGAACCGAGCCTTGTTGGTACCAGCAGGATAATGCACCGAACCATAAAACAAGGACTGTTACGGTGTAGTTTGACGATAATTCCGTATCGTGTGTAGACTGCGTGGACTGACGAGCACAGAGCCCTGATCTTAATCCCATAGAGCACCTATGGGATGAGTTAGAGCGCCGCATAAGAAGTTTGCAACCAAGGCCTACTACTAAGCAACACTTAGCGGCAGCGTTATGTACTGAAGGAAAGCGCATACCTATCGCTGTGTTCCAAAACTTTGTAAAAGCCTGTCTCGAAGGGTCAGTGCATGCATTAAGCCCAAATGTGGACCAACAACGTACTGATGTATGCCAATAAATGCTATGTTGTGTTTCTCTTCTAGGTGTCCGATGATTTCTGTTAATATAGTTTATAAAGGAACAGAGAAATTTCAGCTTATTATAGATTATCTGTTTGCTCTTTTGTTCCTTGTTTTGGTATTTTGTAGCTTGAAAGCCCACAGAGAAAAATTGCAAGAGCAATGCTAGAAAAATACTTCCCTTATCTTAAAAGCTTTGCCACTTTATAAATAACCCCTTTTTCTGTTTAGATATTTTTATGAAATTTGCTTTAAAAATACGTTAAAATCTGTGTATTATAATGGTACTACTAAAAAGATTTTCCCTCCGAAATCAACCATTTTTATCATCATTTAAACCAACACATGTAACCATTTTAAAAACATTCCTCCGGCATTTGTAAGACCAACACCGCCTGTTTAACTTCATATATATCCTCAAAACGTTACCCACGAAGACTTTGCTTGCTGGGACCGACCCAGTGAAAATCAGAAGGAGCCAAATCAGAGCTGTATGGTGGATATGGAAATACTGTCCAGCCCAATTTTCCGATGGCCCGAGATGCACTATATTGTCAAAAGTATCCGGACGCTATGAAATATCTGCATAAGGGCAAATAACGGTTGCGCAGGAAGATGCGCTGTGAGTGGCGAAGTTGGTATATAAAGCTGAAATGCTCTGTCGTGTTATCAGGGCCGCTGGTGGCCTAGTGGTCAACGTTCGGAACTGCCACAGAGAAGACCTCGGGTTTGATCCCAGGTAGGTACGAACGCTGGAACCGCTGAATATCCGCTGTGCGTTGGATGGGCACGTTAAGCCGTCGGGCCGCGGGTACTGGCCCCCGGTAATAAATAAGAGCATCTTTCTCCCTCTTTCTACCTCGCTTCCCTGTCCCTTTCCTATCGGGCACTCTAGCCGAAATCTCCTAGCTTCCTATTTCTAAGGGTTGTTTAAGACATGGGGTCAGACACCCCCTTTCTAAAATCCTCTACATATGAACTGACCTGATTGTGTTATCAGTAACTTTGAGGCTGATATGCAGCGTGGACGTGAACTTTCCGAGTTCCAGCGTGGGCTGGTCATAGGCTGTCATTTGAGTAACCTTACCTACGGAGCATTGTAGATAAACTGAACATACCCAAAATCGATTGTAAGTGATAACGAGAAGCGATGAAAGCAGGACGGTGCAACTACTGGAAAAAAAACCTTCAGGAAGGTCGCAGAAATTGACGGAACGTGACAGAAGAGACATGGTAAGAAATGTTAAGAAATCGCATTATTCCTTTGCCTTTTCCATCGCTGCTGAAGTAGAAAATGCTTGTAAAGACTCGGTTAGTACCATAACTATCCTCAGAAAGTTGCAGAATGCGGGCTATTATGGTAGAGCAGTGGCATACGAGCCACAAATCACTGCCGTGTAAGCGCCGTTTGGAGTGGTGTGTCTCCCGTCGTTCCTGGACTGGTGGGGACCGGAAAGCTGTTTTTTGGAATGACGAGTCATGCTTTTTCACTTCTCCAGTCTTATGAGTTGTTTGGATTTGGCGACAGATCGGCGAACGAATTTCGTCGGATGGAGTTTTTCCAACTGTTAAGTTTGGCGGAGGTTCCATCATGTATTGAGTAGTGTTTCGAGACTCGGATTCGGATGGACACAAACCATGAAATGTGAAGTATACCTCGACGTTCTGGATAATTCTGCCGTACCACCAATGTGGCAGTGTTATGGAAATGATCGTTGTTTCTTCCAGAACGATCGAGTTTCATGCCACACTGCACGACGTGTACCGGACTGGCTTCTTGAAAATGAAGTGGAATTGTTAGACTAGCCTGCTCAGAGTTCTGATCTTAACTTCAGAGAAAACCTCTGAGATGAACTGAGAGAGGGATACGACATCGACAATAACGACCGTCTTCGCTCTCCACTCTGGCTGCAGCTTTGCAGGACGAATGGGGAGCCATTCCTGTCGAGACCTACCGGAAATTGATTGATATGCCTCGACGTGTTGCCGCTGTCAAACTAGCAAATGTTGGACCGTTTAACCACATATTGCGATAATAATGCCATTTATCTCAAAACATTGTGGTGTTCGAATACTTTTGATAGTATGGTATCTATCAAGTGAGGTGCGAGGCAGGGAGTTCGTGGACGGAACGAGGGGACATATGTGCTCTCTTCTTGTAAATATTCCCTAAATTTCCTTAGTAGCGAGAAAACTATTGAAAATGCCACCTTGTTCAAAAAAATCAGCAAGAATATGATGACCCTGACATCCCAGAAAATTGTCGCAAGCACTTTGTCATGTTGAAACTTGAATTTCTTAGACAGGCAAAGTCTTGTGCCATATTCCATAGCCTGAAATGTTTTGTATCTTCGTCAAGTATAATGCTCAGTTTTCGTATCCAGTAACCACATTGGGAAGAAATATATATTGTTTCACGGCAAGCGTCGTCAACAGATTTCTGCACACCTCACCCCGATGGTCCCAAAGATGCTGGGTGAACACACTTTGCACACACTTTTCCGAAATCACAAGTCATGAATCATTGTTTCTACAGCATTAAAACCACAATGCAACGCATTATAGATCTTTCGAATGTTCATACATTGACAAACTAAATGAGATTATCAACTTGTGTTGGTTCTAGTCAATTACTGCAGATGAAAGCCTTCCTCTCCGTTGTTTGTTAGCCACTGGGGTTTCCCTGGTTCTAGATTTCTTCATTTACCTTTTGACATTGCTGATGTCGATCGTCCCTTTCCTTGAACCTTTCTCAGCTTCACATGTCCATCCGTTGTCCTGAAACCCTTCATTTCCAAAATCTCTGTAAAAACTCTCTGCTTTAGGAAAATATCCATCCCTTGCGTTGACTAGTCTAAACTCAAAACGGTATACATTACTCAAAATATACACTCATGATGATAATGATGAATTGTTTGGAAACGAATTGACCGGGGAATACTTAGGAGATACGTTCATAACACTTATGAGCCATAACATTGTAACAGCGTGGTGGGCCGTCTTTCGAAGGAATAACTGCTCTTTTCTACTCCACCAGACCGCATGTCATCGACTCCGGCAGGTATTCTGTACCAGGCGACAAAATGATTTCACGGAGTTCGGAGTGAGGTAAAGCGCGAATCGTCAAATGCTGGTCCACCGCATTCCAGGAATTAGAAAACCACGAACCGCTGTCAAGGTGTGGGACGAACACGGCTCATAGATGCTAGAGGTGAGCACGAGCGATTGGCAAGGATATCGTTGCTCAAGTCAATGGTAATTTGAATGAGGGTGACGGACGTGATCTGCAATAACACGCAGTACAGCGAACCCAGCAAGACCTTGATTGGTTGGGAGAAGGTCGTTTGGTGCGATGAGTCTCGTTTCCTGTTGCACCACGTGGACGGCAGGGTATGTGCACTTCGTTTACCAGGGGAAGTGTTGGCACCAGGATGCACTGCAGGACAAAAACAAGCCGGTGGAGGAAGTGTAATGCTATGGGCAATGTGTAGCTGGGAAATCCTATGTCGAGTCTTTCATGTGCAGGAAAATATGACCTTTAGCATCTACCTAGATATCACTGCAGACCAGTTACTTCTTTTCACGGCACCGGTGTTCCCCTTTAGTAGTGGCCTCTTTCAGCAGGATAATACGTCATGCCACACTACCGTGATTGTTCGAGAATGGTTCGCGGAACATGAGGAAGACTTCCAGGTATTTCCCTGTAGTAGTGCCTTCTTTCAGCCGGATAATGCGTCATGCCACACTACCCGGATTGTTCGAGAATGGTTCGCGGAACATGAGGAAGACTTCTAGGTATTCCCCTGTAGTAGTGCCTTCTTTCAGCAGAATAATACGTCATGCCACACTACCCTGATTGTTCGAGAATGGTTCGCGGAACATGAGGAAGACTTCCAGGTATTCCCCTGTAGTAGTGCCTTCTTTCAGCAGGATAATGCGTCATGCCACACTGCCCGGATTTTTCGAGATGGTTCGAAGAACATGAAGAAGACTTCCAGGTATGCAGAACATGGAAGTCTTTTTCATGTTCTGCAGTAGTGCCGTCTTTCAGCAGGATAATGCGTCATGCCACACTGCCCGGATTATTCGAGACGGTTCGCGGAACACGAAGAAACTTTTCAGGTATTCCTCTGTAGTAGTGCCTTTTTTCACAGGATAATGCGTCATGCCACACTGCACGGATTTCTCGAGATGGTTCGCAGAACATGAAGAAGACTTCCAGATTTGAAGAACATATAAGTCTTCTTCATGTTCTGTAGTAGTGCCTTCTTTCAGCAGGATAATGCGTCATGCCACACTGCCCGGATTATTCGAGACAGTTCGCGGAACATGAAGAAACTTTCCAGGTATTCCTCTGTAGTAGTGCCTTTTTTCACAGGATAATGCGTCATGCCACTGCACGGATTTTTTCGAGATGGTTCGCAGAGCATGAAGAAGACTTCCAGGTTTGAAGAACATAGAAGTCTTCTTCATGTTCTGTAGTAGTGCCTTCTTTCAGCAGGATAATGCGTCATGCCACACTGCCCGGATTATTCGAGACAGTTCGCGGAACATGAAGAAACTTTCCAGGTATTCCTCTGTAGTAGTGCCTTTTTTCACAGGATAATGCGTCATGCCACTGCACGGATTTTTCGAGATGGTTCGCAGAGCATGAAGAAGACTTCCAGGTTTGAAGAACATAGAAGTCTTCTTCATGTTCTGTAGTAGTGCCTTCTTTCAGCAGGATAATGCGTCATGCCACACTGCCCGGATAATTCGAGACGGTTCGCGGAACATGAAGAAAACTTCGAGGTATTCCCCTTTAGTAGTGCCTTCTTTCAGCAGCATAATGCGTCATGCCACACTGCCCGAATTGTCCGAGAATGGTTCGCGGAACATGAGGAAGATTTCTTGGTGTTGCCCTGCCTTCGAAATTCCCCAGACAGGAATCCAGTCGAGGGTCTGTGGTTTGTGCTGAAACAGCAAATGCAATCTCCGGCGGCTCAACTTCATACCTTATAAGAGTCAAAGGATCTGCTGGTACTAGACCACAAGACACCTTTAGATTGCAGCGTCTATACCTCTCCGGGTTAGAGTTGTTTCGACGATACGTGGAGGGCCATCATCATGTTGGGAAGGTGGGCATAAAGTTTTGGCTTTTTGCTGTATATCTCAATCATACAGCAAAAATACGTATTCGTTGTTTCACACAGATATTGAACAAGCTTCAGACTCTTTTGCAATATCAACTCTCCACAATGTACTCGCATCATCCAACGTATTGGTATTATCTGACTCACTCTCAGCTTTGCCAAAATGTACAAGCTGTACGGGAAGTAATGTGAGAAAATATTTAACTGAGTAGTACCGAAATTTACATAAGAAAACAGAAACTTAAAGGAAGGTGAAGTATAAGTATACGTCAGAACGTCAAACAGTTCAAAGTCCTCTCTTTCGATAAAAATGTCTCACTAACGTGCCCCATCTTATCTATAGTATCTTAATCATTGACCGTCTATCTGAGAGAGACATGAATGTGTGTAGTTGTTTATCATGTTTATGATTTATTATCAGCTACAGTACATGACATTTACATTTGGACCCAGAACAGATTTTCTCCCACCTTCTTTGATAACTGGACCCTTGGAGGAGCCGCTTGACTGTAATTCAGGTTACTGTTTTCCTACAAGGGAGCCGTTACGGTGATCGAGTGGTACGAATCGTTGGCTTCCAGTCATTCGTCCGAGATGGGGTCCGATCTCGAATCCCGAGTTAGGGACGGATGGTGTATTTGCCTGAAGGCATAAGCTTTCTCTCCTTTTTGGAACAAGTGCCCCTAAATTAGGGACGGGAGACTGCTTGTAGTTTTTCCAAGGTTTTCCGCTGACTCTCTGGGCTTGGGGACGTGAATGCGTAGATGGTTCCCTGTGAAGTCGGCCCGGATGCACTTTGTCCCTTACCCACATGCAGCAGAGAAATGGCATGCCGGCTGCATTAATTTGCCAGTAACACTTAAAGGAGCATAATCGTCTTTGAGGAACTCAACCAGTCATGGACGGAAGAGATAGATAGATAGATACGGAGCGAGAGACAGACAGATAGCGGGAGACAACCAGACAGACAGACTGCCTAAAGCCCATTGAGTTGCTCACGCTGGTCGTTAAACCACAAACAAACAAAACCTATGAAGGGAAAGAATCGGAACCAAAGACTGATTGGCCATCTTTCATCAAGGACTCGAATCCGCAGCCCACTAAGATGAAAGTGAGAGTTAAAACCACTCGGTAAACGAAAAAAGTCTCCTTTTCCAGATTACGTGATCCGTATTTGCAAATCTAAAAAAAACATGCTGCTCAAGAACACATGGAAAACTACATCGCCTCTTCTGGTATAATTTTTGGTAACCCCATATTAACTTCTTTACAAAACAACGTATCCTTTACAAGAAAAAAAAATGTAAGAGTTCTGTGCATCGAGCATAACATTATTCATGTATTAAGTCTCATTTATTGCAATTTGTAGCAAACAAGTGAAAACAGCGTTATGGTTTCTTTTAACTTGTATTCCTGAATTTAATTTCCAGTCGTCCGTTACCATTAGAAGTAAACACGAAGAAAATGAAAGAAGTGAATCATGATTTCCTGGTGGATTTGCATTTATTTTCATATTTAAACCTCATCTTCTTAGATCATAAGACATTTGTTAACTGCGCACGTGAAGGTAAAAGATAATTAAGACGGGTTTTTCAGCAGTCACTATTTTTCCCACAATTTAGCGCAATTAACTCAGCTGAAAACGCAAAAACATGGTTTCAAAATTTTTCATACATCGAGGTAGTGCTGCACAAAAGAAAGCGCAAAAAACTAAATAAAATTAAAACTGCATCAGCAGGACTCAGTTCGCTTAATTATCTTGCTGCTATTTAATTACAATTTCGCTCCGGTAATTGTCGAAAAGGTGCATTAAATTATCGGCGAAAATTATCTCGAAAATGTCGTAATTAGTTTTTAAAAAGAAAGAAACCCGCGGCGTATCGTGGCTTGCTGGATCGGGGATGAATAGCTTCGCGTGGAAAATATATTTTTCAACGAGATATTTCCCTTCCCCACTCCCCTCTCTCCTGCAGACGGGAAAATTTTCCTACAGCAATCTGGCAACCGAACAGACAAATGATAATTGCATTCGCTTCTAATGGAAGGAAGGTGGGTGTCATGCAGCGGTAATGTTGGCAAATGTAACAATGGATTTGATTAGTTTTGAAGGAAAGCATTTCGAGTTTTCTTGAGGTACATTTTACTGCGAAAGCGGAGGTGAGGAGACGCTTTCCTAAAGCTGTTTCAGCTGATTCAGGAATCTTTATGCCTTTAAAACTGATCGATTTTTCCTGCGTTGTACCTGCTGAGATTTCGTTACCTTGTTCAAAACAATATTACTGTTAAATTTTCATCAGTGCTTCCCAAGTATATGTATGTTTTTCGGATAGCACTACTAAAGAATGAAACAAACCCAATTATTTCGTAGATTAGATAAGAGAAATGTTATTTAAAAAACCAATGGCGTTAACAAAAAACAGAGGAGTAAAAAATAACGCAAAAGAAATGAAAAGCTAACTCATTTCGAAACTTCTATTTTTTATGCTGATGAGAAAATCTTCCTCTTCGGAAGAAGCCTCAATATGTTCTGCAAGCAAATATTTTTAATAGTAATTTCAACAAGGCCTGCTTTTTTTCTAGGCAACACTTCATATATAGAAATGGTTGTTACCTTGTTTCTTGCAAACACCTACGATACCATTTTCAAACATCGACCATGTTACGAAACTATTATACTGTCATCAAACAAAAGTCTTCGCTCTTTCCACGTTTATAAGTGAGTCACAGCAAAATTCTCATTGGCCGCCACCGAGAATCGAACACAGGTCTTCCAGTTACGCACCGGATATGTTTCCACTACACCACAGCGGCGTTGAATTCCTCCCGACTCACACACGCTAACTGCCAAGCCAATTTGGCAGGTTGCTTCTTGGAGCCCCGCACAATGCTGGGGATTCACCAAAGATGGTAAGCAGCAGCTGAAGAAATAATTAGAAGGCGAATGAATAATTAATACAGACATTTGACGTGGACCAGGAACATCAAACAAAGGTTTTCGCTCTTTCCATGTTCATAAGTGAGTCACGGAAAAATTCTCATTGGCCGCCACCAGTATAAGTTTACAGGACAGTATATTGTCCTGTAAACTTATATACAGGGTGGTCGAAATACCCCCTAGGGGTTTCGATTGACAACTGTACAAAAACGAACTGATCGACAGCAGTGAGGTTTGCGGCATTTGAAAAAGTAAATATTCGAGTTTTTAGCACCATCTCTCTCCAACAGATGGCGTTACGTGCTCGCAAATACCGACGCCAACTACAAAACAACTGAAAATGTCGTCGCCACAGGAGAAAGCAATGTGAGTGCGTTGGTTTTTCTTACGAAGTCTGTGATTATGTTACAAAGAAATTACCGTCGGACATATGGGAAAGATCCACAGAGTGATTTCAGTATCAGAGCGTGGCAGAAGAAATTCTTGGATACTGGTAGCGTCCTGGACCGGCAAAGAAGTGGCAGACCCCCTGTTAGTTACAAAACTGTGCAGAGCATACACGAGGTTTTCGCTCGGTCCTAGAAAGTCCACGAGAAGGGCCTCTTTACAACTGAATGTTCTACGATCCACATTGATGGGAGTGCTTCCTAAACGCCTAAACCTAACCGCATGTACAATGCAACTCCTATACCAGATTAAACTAAACGATGGGCCTCAGCGCTTAGCATTCGCTCGGGATATGTTGGAGCGGCTGGAAGTTGATGAAAGTTTCCTACGCCGTATAATGTTCTCGGATGAAGCAACCTTTTACGTGCACGGAAAAGTTAACATTCAGAACGTTCGATAATGGGTAGTGAAAACCCACATTCAGTCAAGGTGCACATCGCGCACAGTCCAAGGATGAATGTTTGGTGTGGGCTCATGCATAATCGTGTAATTGGGCCATTCTTCTCCGAACCCACAGTGCAAATTAATAATTACCTGGGCATGCTTTAGAACTTTGCGGTTCCTTAACTACAAGATTTGCAACCAAACGTCATACTGCAACAAGATGGCGCTCCCCCACTTTGGGTACTTGACGTTCGTGAATACCTGAACCGTGAGTTTCCTGACAGATGGACTGGAAGAGATGGCCCCATTCCTTGGCCACCCCGGTCTCCGGATAAAACTCCTTTATCCTCTGGGGCTATGCCAAAGACATGGTTTACCGGGAAAGATTAAGTAGCCTCCAGGAGCTCAAACAGCGCATTACAGCAGTGTTTGATAGAATGGATCCTGACATGTTGGAGCGCACATGGCAAGAAATTGAATACCGAGTGGATGTATTTCGTGCCACCAAAGGCGCACATGTAGAGGTGTATTAAGGTAAGATTATTAAACTAGAATATTTACTCTTTCAAATGCCGCAAACCGCAATACTGTAGATCTGTTCATTTTTGTACAGTTGTCAATCGAAACCCCTAGGGGAATTTTCGACCACACTGTATTGTGTTCAGTCAGCAGGATACATCGAACATTTCTGAAAGTTCAGCAGAATGAAATTTATTGACCTCTTTTAACTTTTCAACCTGAACGTTATATTTTCTAACTATTTTCTTCTTTCTGCTAACCCTTTTTATAGCCACTCTGGCTATAGGTATCTCCAATTCTTTCCTTCTACTTCTATCCTGAGCTTGTTGGTGCCAAGGAATTCCAGTTGTTTTTCTTATATCATCTGATCATTTTCTTTCAGGCCTGCAAGATGATCTTTTAGCTTCATATGGCCGCCGTTCCAGTACAACTTTTGTCCATCTATTATCCTTCAGCTTTGCAATATGTCCATACCACTGTTACTCACTGAATGTCATGTTGGATTGGATTGGGGGTTTAACGATCACCGTGAGCAGCTTAATGGGCTATAAGCAGTCGCCCGTCCTTAATTTAGGGTCACTGGTTCCAAGGAAGGGTGAGACCCAGTGCCGTAAGACAAACACAATATCCATGCCTTACTGGGATTCGAACCCTGACCCAACTTGGACGAATGATCATAAGCCAGCGCTTAGACTACTGCGCCACAAGGGCGGCGAATGTTATGTTGGCAGCAGAGGTCAGGGTACGTGACGCGTGTGTGTGTGTGTACATGATAAGAACGAGCTATATAATGTTGGAGCAAGCAGCTAAAGATGTGATGTGGTGCGTTAGTAGTAGTCGTGGAAGCTGTGCTAATTTGTAAGCGATAGTGTCTGTCTATCTCTGGTGTATATACATTTCGCGTTAGTGTTTTAAAACCACGACTGTGTTTAATAATTGACGTCGAGTGCCTACACTGTTAAAAATTGGTACTTAGAAATAAGCAAAATGTGCTTGTTTTTGAATACATTCTGGGCTTATAAAAGCTCCGAGTACTTGTGTCTCATTTTTGGAAAAGACACGTACTCATTCTTGAGTACATACAGGGAATCAAATGTGAATATATCTGGTATTTCTAATTTGAAATATATGTACTCAAAAAATCCATATATTTCAAATATATGACCTCTAACTTCATTCAGTTTCTGTGCCCTTTCGGACAGGGCACAGAAACTGAAGAAAGTTAGAGCGAATCTAGCGACTTTGACAGGATCGTTTGTAAGTGACAGAGAGCACACTAGATGGCGTCACCGTACGATTTTGCACATAGAAGGCTGAGGTAAATTAGGGAGGGGCTTAAGAATAAATACCTATATGTAACCGGGCGATTCCTATCCGGGGGAATACCCCGGTTACATATATACTTAACGTGCTCATCCGATGCACGGCGGATATTCTTTTTTTTTTTTTTTTTTTTTTGATTGGAGGTTTAACGACCACCGTGAGCAACTCAATGGGCTATAAGCAGTCGCCCGTCCCTAATTTAGGGTCACTGGTTCCAGGGAAGGGAGAGAGCCAGTGCCGTAAGACAAACACAACATCCATGCCTCAACGGGATTCGAACCCGGACCCCTTACGGACGAATGATCAGAGGCCAGCGCCTTAGACCACTGCGCCACCGGGGCGGCCGGCGGATATTCAGCGATTGTTAGAAATTCACATGGCCAGGCTAGGTTTAAACATTGGGTTACTCTATTAGCAGTCTGAAGCTCTAACCACTTAGCCATCCGCGGCTCGATTTAAAATTTGGAATACGTGTACTCCATACTTACTCATTTATTCATAGAATCAATTGGAAGTATATTATTCGATGGCACATATGGGATAATAGATATACTCGTTGTCTCATGCTGGGCAAATGGACCGCGCAATATTATGACAAATACACATGTATAGTGATGAAGCCACAATATATTATTTATGTGATTGACACATACTGTATATAGCTAATGTAAAAACGTACACAAAGATTCTTTATGCATAATTAAATTACTTGTGATCAGTAACTTTGTTGTACTAATTATTTATGAGTGCCACTTTGCACATTTATTAAATAATTTCTTTCGAAAATGAAGTGATACGAGATACGAGATTTTATTTTTAACTGAGCAGTTGATCTTGAACCAGGCGGAATGGCGAAAAGCTCTGTATAAAATGTGAGTCGAAGAAACCCGCTTTCGAGTGGAAACTCCTAAAGAAGAAGCAGCGGAAGACAGAGAGCAAATTGAATTGATGAAGTTAGCGGGAGGAGCCGCACCGGTGGCGCAATGGTCTAAGGAGCTGACTATTCGCCCTAGTTGAGTCCGGGTTCGAATCCCAGTGAGGCATGGATGTTTGTGTTTGTCTTTCAGCACTAGCTCTCAATATGTTACTTGTCCAACACTGATTATCTGTGTACATTGGTAATTTAGCATACGGTAAAAATCCATGTTTGATGTATGCCTGTTCACAATGAGTTACATGATCAGCACTAGCTATTTCAGTGTGAATTGATCATTTGGTATGCTGTAAAGCATGAATTATTTGTACTTGTTACTGTGAAATATCCTGTTTATGTCTGCCTGTTTGTCACGTCTGTACCACCAGGTCCAATAAATCATTAAAAAAAATAAAACCTCCTGTGAGAGCGAAAGTACTGGTCACGTGTTGTGGCGTCGCCTCCTACTTATGGATCTGAGGCGTCCATGCTATATGGTCTCTCACAACAACAAGGAAGTGTTTGTGCTTCTCTGAAACACTCCCCCAAACTCTGTTCGAGCGAACAAACGAAGCCTTCCCCCACTTTATTATTAAATATGTGATTCGGGAAGACGGAGCGACAACAGCTGAACGGACAGAATAATATTCACACTAAGATATAATGATATCAAGAGGAATTTCTATTAACAAAATACAAACATTTATTACGTAAACAATTAGAGTCTAGACGGCGGTGGATTACTCTTTCTCTAACATCAGGTTTCACTAAGGATTGGACCTGACAAGAATCGTGAAACACGAAAGCTAGGATGATTACTTCTTGCGGAAATCTCGCTCAGCGTGGAAGTTCTAGCTAGAGTCTACCTGACACTAAGTAACTCTATATCTCTGTGAATCTTAAGACATAGTAGAGTAACTATTCTTCTTTACCATATGTTCCAGTCTTAGCCTGTGCTGAGCTCGTATTCCCTGTAACGAAATATCTATTACACCAGCGGGATCTCTGACTAGGGCCTATTCCGCTGCAGTCGAGCGTTTTATCTCTTCTAGGATAGATGCTCGCTAATCTCTCCCTGAGCGTCGGACACTCTCTGGCTTGGAGCGTCCCTCGGCCCACACACAATAAAAGCCATACGCTTCGCGTCTCCTCTCATCGGAGAACTACTCTCTCCGTTGAACGAAAGCAGACTAACTAACAGCTCCTCTTCAAGAGACCTGCTAGACTTTCCCCTCCGCGCTGCGCATGCGCGAAGCCCTCGGCGCAGACCTGTTGATGTGGCTCGCCCCTCCGGTCACGTGGGTCACCTTTCGCCGACCACGCCCTTGGGCGTTGGCCCGACTTCTGGCTGATGAGTTTTAATACTACCTTCCGCGTCTTCGCGGTCCCCGTCATATTCCCCATTAGTGAGTGCTCCCTTTGAGAAAGTAATCTTACCGCCGAAGTACATTCTTATAGTAACACAATACACATTGTTATGTTCATAAAAAGGTGGATGGCTGTTTTCCAGACTTATAGGCGTCTGGACAACACTAACAATGTACAGCAAAAGTCGCGGTGTCATTGACGATGCTATCATTTCGTCGAAAAAATCTTTGCTCTTCTAATGAAAAACTAAAGTCCTTTGTCTGATGCTCTCGACCTCTAAAAAATAAGAAATGTTCACAAACTTTCTGTCGCCATTTTGTGCTTATAATGACTTTTTCGTCATTAAATTGTAGCATAATGTTCATCATTAATATAAATTAACATGGTTAATATGTCCGTCCTTACACCTCCAATAAAGAAAAAAAGAAAAGAAAAGAAGCTAGTGGGAGCTTGGAAGACCACGACCTACTGAATTGTTGATCTTGAACCAAAGGAAATGGAATTAAAAGCCCAGGTAGAAAAGTGGGCCCAGAAAATCCACTGTTGGATGGAAACTCTTGAAGAAGAATATAATTTTTAAAATGTGTTGTTGTAAATATTCAGAGCTTTGGGCAGTTTGAAGCATCAAGTAGTAATGATCACAGATAAATGACTCGTGACCATCACAGTTGATTTTCAATGCATGAATTAACCCTAAAGATGCCAATAGAATGTAACTTTATTTTGCCAAACTGCAGATTTACACTAGGCCTATCTATTGTTTTGTTTTGCTAAATGGTTAGGGGATTTAGGCGGCGGTCCTTGCAACACACACATTCCCTAAAATATCAACTTGACCATACAGATTGTATCTTTTACTTTATACCCCTAAGGGAGCCGAGTAAAATTCAACTAGTAAATAAATAAAATTTCCACAACTGTGACAGAGATTACAAACATTTTGTTAAAAATTGCTTTCCGATCGCTGCTCTTTCTCAGTGCATCATGGGATTTGAAAAACGGCACAGCCTAACGAATCTTTCATACCGGCGACCTGCCATCGTATGGCGGTTTGAATGTCTACCCGGCATCGCGTTTTATCTAGCCACATAATGCTTACTCCGCCACACAGCCACGTGCACACAAAACTAATGAGTCCATAGGGATTTCAGATGCTGATGTAGAGCTGAAATTTCTTGTTAAAAATAATATAATTATCGAAAAGTTTTTTGCTGTGTGGCTAATTGTAACAAGAGGTTTTTTTTGTGGATTTTATTTTATGTAAAATAATCTGCCGTGTCATCGAAAAACAAGCTGCTAAAGAGCAACTACGTGCCGAATTTTCATTTCTCAAGTCATTATCTGGGAATAATGTTTCCTGCGTTCAAGGTTTATCGATATATAGAGGCTCCCATGAAGTCAGTTTAGTTATCACAAATCACATACCAAAGAAACAAAAATTAAAGAAACAGACAAACTGTATTAAAGGCGGTTTTTTTTCAGATTTACTATAACTGCAAGTGACGACTACGCTTGCGCACCTGCAGAAGTTCCTTTTTTTATGTCACTAGGGGATGCGCCTCTAGGCTCGCTACGTTCGTTTCCAGAGTAGCGCTCGGGCCCTGCAGCCCGATCTTCAAGTATATCACATGAAATAAAAACTGGAAAATTCATATAAATTTCAATTTTTATTGCATGTCTAAGCAAATAAGTATGGAAAAACTGATAGAAACATGAACACTTAATTTAAACATGTACATGAAATTAAAGTAATAACAATATTTTAAGATGGTATTTCCTTGTACACTATTTTTATTTAAGGACTTTGCTCCACCGCCATTCCGAAGTTTCCGAGTTTATTTACTGTCGTTATTTTTTGGAAGGGCGGACCTTTGTCGTTTGAACTTATACGTCAGAATTGTCGACAAATGTGTTCGACTGTCTCTATCTGGTGATGCCATCTGACTAAATGAAAATGTTCTCCCAGTTGTTCAATACTCTTTTGCGCTGTATCGATTCCAAGATGGTGGCTTGTTTACAGTTTTTGTTTCGCTCCTGGTGATCTCCCTGTTGGATTTTTCGGACGTTTTTCAAATTCCTTCTATTTTTGTTGAAGGACTTTGCTCCACCGCCATTCCGAAATTTTTCGAGTTTTTTACTGTCGTTATTTTTTGAAAGGGAGGACCTTTGTCGTTTGAACTTATAGCGCTTACTAAATTTACTACTAAGGTAAACAAAAGCGGGCCAAAAAAAGAATTTCCGTAAACTGTAAACCGTTACGCTAAACCGTTAAACAACTGAGATAGCTTTACCAACAAAACATATGCATAACAAATTCTCTGCGTCACCATGGCAGCAGGTCACGGGACCAGAACGTTTCTCTGTAGTTATCGTGAAGACAGACAAGGCGTTCGTTTTTTTCCTTTGGGTCTTTAAAAAATGCTTAAAAGTCAGAATATGACTTTTTTCTGAAAACATTTTTTGTAAAAAAGGGATGATTGTTGTAAGTTTATGCGATATATATTGCAATGCATTATGAATTATAGTTTGCCATGTCCGTTTTCTTAAATGGATCCGGTCGCGAAATAGAGAATTTTGTGAAATTTAAAAATTTAGTTTCTCGTAAACTAAACCGAAATTTAAAAAAAAGCGCGATGAGGTGCAAAAATTCGGTCATGGCACTACATGCCTACAAAGTTTCGTGGTTCTGTTGCTGTTAGTGTATCCGGAAAGCTACCTGATAGCACTTTTTTGCTTACCTTAAAGTTGAAATACAATAGCTCCTGAAGTATCGTCAGAATAGAAAAACGGGTTATTTCAGCGTGTTCTCCAAGCAATTCTCTAAAAACGATGCAAATTTCATATTTTTGTGTTCAATATGTTTTATACTGCGAGCTAGGAAAGAAAGAGTGCCGCGAAATTTCTAAAACAGCGGCAGCAGTTACTTTTTCTTACAATAGAGAGATTATATTACGCTTTTTATTTAGATCCAGTGAAATCTCATCTAAATTATTTTAACGTATACAAGGCGTTAAAATAATCAAAGAACGGACCTATGGTAAATGTTGCTGTGAACCCACACAAAACGGTGATTTTCGGCTCAAGCAAAGGAATTACTTGGATCGTACGAGGGTTTTCCGCAGCCCCGATGCGGCAGTTGTGAGTCTGCATAGTTTCTTTCACCTGAAAATGGCCGCCCCGGTGGCGCAGTGGTCTAAGCGATGGCCTCTGATCATTCGTCCGAACGGGGTCCGGGTTCGAATCCCGGTGAGGCATGGCTGTTGTGTTTGTCTTACGGCACTGGCTCTTTCCCTTCCCTGGAGCCAGTGACCCTAAATTAGGGACGGGCGACTGCTTATAGCCCATTGAGTTGCTCACGGTGGTCGTTAAACCTCCAATCAACAACAACAAACACCTGAAAATGAGCCTCGTCTCCCCACTAGATCTTCCACGGCCACGTATTGTCGATCTCCATTCTAACAAGCAGTGTCAGAGCAAATAACGTTAGTCGGGTTTCCAGATCACCGGACAAACTACTAGAGGTGACTGATCTTATAAGGGAAAAAATGCAACGCTTTAAGCAGAATTTATATACGGTTGTGTAGCGCATATCCAACTGCTGCCTGGACACTTCACGTGCAATGCTAAAATCATCTGCGTCAGCTAATGATCGCTCAGCGAAGGCAGTACCACCGTCTTCAGCCAGTTCTACACAAATTAATTTGGGTCCTCTTCCTGATCTTACTACTAAACATCCAGTTTCTTAAGAACGAGTGAACATGCTTTTGAGGGCACATGGTGTCAATGCGTCTCTTCGCAATTTCTACATCGTCGAAATACCCGAAGCACAGCAGCAGCGTTTTTGTTGTTTTGATAGCAAAACTTCACAAACAAACCATGTTCCACAAAGGTGACAGTCATCGCGCTTTCAGTCGCTGCCCGAATGTCATAGAATATGCCATTCTTCACCGCTTGCAGCGTCATTATCCTTCAGTGATGGTATTTGAACTACTTTTTTCTTCTTCAAAGAAATAGCTTCCGCATGTTTAGAATAGTATTCCTACTAAGCTGCCATTTAATTTATATAAAATAAATTTCGTTAAAGAGTGTATTTTCATACTAGTACATGTATCACATTTTACGAAATGTTTGAGATTTGAAGGCAGTATAGACTTTTCTTCAATTATATTGAAGCAGTTCTGCGACTTATAGACGTAAGAGATTTGTGTCTTTAGGATCTTCGATACTACAGACCAAAGTTATAAGACTTTTCCCATAGCGACTAAAAGTCCAAATAAAAAGAATGCGAAATCTAATTTTTATGTATTAAATTGTACCTTATAGGTCAGGAATAGAATAAGAGGAAACTGCACTGAATTGGACAAATTACGCTGCCTGACAGAGAAAATGCCACACCACGAAGACGTGAACGCAGCGCCATGCAAATTGCTAGGTGCGTGCACAGGTACAAATTATGCAAATGATTGCATTTGCAGGCCAATCGCACGAACGGCGCGCGGGATATAAGTGGACAACAACCCGTGAAGTAATCAGTCCAGACGTCGTCAAGGCCGTGAGAAGTGAGTGGTTCTGTTGTAGCAGTGTCTGGAGAACGAACAAGGGGTGCCAATGCCGTTAAGACGCC
Source organism: Macrothele yani (assembly GCA_039090855.1). Taxonomy (NCBI): domain Eukaryota; kingdom Metazoa; phylum Arthropoda; class Arachnida; order Araneae; family Macrothelidae; genus Macrothele; species Macrothele yani. Next base: position 158,595,051 of record CM077011.1, read on the forward strand.
GTTGTACGCGATTTCGTTAAACGGATGAGTTCATGAAAGGTGTCATCGTACCGCCGGAGGGTCTTTGCGTCGTATTGCGAAAGAAACGCAACGTGATGCCACAAACGTCGGTCTCATTTGCAGACATTGATCCCATGACGGATCTGTGCAACGTCGTAGGGGAGACCGGAGCACGGAGACGGACGTGGGAGCGCATTTATCTCAGCATCCAACGTGATGCCGCGGACCCCACAGGCCAAACCGGGCGACATTTTGCAGAGTGAACGGAGATGCTTGGATGCTCCGATATCAACGCCGACAGTGCCGCGCCGATTGGCTGGGTTTTGGTTTGCTGTCCAGCCGTCCGTTGCTAAAGCTACCCTTAACAGCAAGCTATCGTCGTCACAGCTTGGCATGGTGTGGCTCCAGAGCTGTGTAAGTTGCCGAATGAAACATTGTGGTGTTCAGCGACGAATCGCTGTTCTGTCTCACCACGGATGATCGCCGTGTGCGAGTATTTAGGCGACGTGACCAACGGGCGGATTCCTCCGCCATTGTGGAACGCCACACTGCCCGGCAACGTGGAATCATGGTGTGGGGTTCTATCAGCGCCAACAACTGCTCACCACTGGTACGCATTACGGGCACATTGACGACATGCCGCAACTATGTTGACGAGGTGCTGCAGCCCATGGCACTAACGTATTTTCAAGGCATCCCAAACGCAGTTTTTCAACAGGATTACCCCCGGCAGCATACCACTTGGATCAGCCTGAATGCTTTACACGGTGTGGGATGCTTCCGTGATCAGCACGATCCCCCGACTTCTCGCCCATCGAGCATCTGTGGGACACGATTGGATGTCAGTTGAGTACCCTCCCAACCCCGCAAAATGAAGATGAACTGTGGACGTGGATCAACACCACATGGTCCATGATATCCCAGGATTCTATTCGGACTCTCATTGCCTGGATGCCACGTAGGATTCAACGCTGTATCGCCCAAAATGGGGGCCACACTCCTTATTGATCATCTGATATATTCGGGTACTGGAGTCTAGTCTGTATCTGACAATTAAACTATTTGTTCAGGACCTACTTGGCTATCTGTGTGTGCAGTTTGGTCAGTTTTCGAGCATTCCTTCATGGTGTGGCCTTTTCTCTGTCATGCAATGTACACGGGTGGGCAAAAATTAAGGACGAAGGGGAAAATTAGCATAACATGGGAACGAGCACGCAGAACGGACCGAAAGACCACTCAGGAGATAGACTAGGATCCGGTACCGTAGGGCATGCGCATATATGCAGCATGACGTAGGGGGTGGGGAGGGGGGTGAGTGTCGGAAGGGTATAAAGCACGCGGGAGGTGTACGCTCAGCAATTCGGTGAAAGCTACTGCACGGTGTACATCGGTTTGAACGACGTCGAGTTGCTGCCACTGTGTGATATGGCCAACAGGCAATACAGTAGACGACACCTGGATGATTTTACCCGAGGTCGCGTCATTGGGAAGTTGGAAGAAGGTCGAAGTGTGACTAGTGTGGCCGAGGAGTTCGGGATTGCTCACAGTATCGTTTCACGAGCTTAGAGAGCATTTCAAACGACACTAACAGCTGTCCGAGAGTTTAGCAGTGGTCGTCCACGAGCAACTACGGCGGCGGACGACCGGTATATTGTCCTACAGGCGAGAAGAGACAGACGGCAGACAGCGGGAGAAATCGCAAGGCACATGCAACAGACAACTGGACGTCCGTTATCGCGTTTTACCGTGGCCAGGAGGCTGCACAAAGGTGGTCTATTTGCACGACGACCACTACGGTGTGTGCTATTAACGCTTGATCATCGGAGACGGCGATTTTTGTGGTGTCTGGAACACAAGAACTGGACTGAGTCCTGAGAACTGTCCTGAGTTCCTCTTCATGGACGACAACACTACACCTCATCGTACAGTGGCTGTCGCAGAGCTGTTGAAGAGTGAAGATATTCAACGCATGGATTGGCCCGCAAGGTCCCCGGACCTAAATCCAATCGAACACGTGTGAGACCTTCTCTGGAGACGCTTGGCATCAGGTCACCAGCCGCCAGCAACGATTCTGCAGCTGCGATTGGCGCTCCAAGAGGAATGGGCCGCGATTCCTCAACAGCTCCTTGACAACCTCGTCCTCAGCATGGATAGACGTTGTAAATCCTGCAACGCAGTCAGGGGTGATCATATCTTCTACTAAAGACTGGATTTTCTTGGCAGCCGCCTGTCATATGGACGTTTCTGTCTTTTGTCCAGTTGTGCTCGAAGCTACCTTTTCAATAAAGTGCCTTTGTATTCTTTGGATTCCTTGTTTGGACGGTTTTGCTCATTTGTCCCATATTCTTACATCTTGGGGATCTTATGGTATGATTTGAGTCGATGTGGAGCACTTCTGCACGATGTATTTCGAAAAACCGTCTCGTCCTTAATTTTTGCACGCCAGTGTATTATATACACCCCCGATAACAATATGCAAAGCAGATATCGCTTACAGTCGGTTAGGTAGATTCATTCTTCATCAATAGTCAGAACACATTTTCATCTATTTCAGCTAAGGGATTTTCATAAAGAAGTCTACGTGTTCTGTGCTCAACCACGTGCCTAGGCAAAAGGCGGTGAACATCGTTTAGTTTATACTGGTATATACAGTATATAGTCTTCCTGGGCTAGCACTGGCCCAGCACTATGCTGCCATTACATGAACCGTCAATAAAATGTCTCGGCGGCCACCAGATGGGCCAACAGTTCAGGCCAGCAGCTGTACAACAGTTGGCACCCCATCAGTTGTCATAACATATGCCAGAACAGGGTCATCAGTTATCCATCACAGACTGTGGCTGCCACAAGTGGCCCTTAAGGAGCCCTGCAAGTACGTACCATAAATGATGGCTAGCATAATGTGGTCCGTCAGTGTTCCGGCAGTGGCAGCTAGCAATCACGTGACGTAACTGATGGCTTGCCGAACCTTGTCCGTCAATTTCCCAGTAGTAGTAAAAAAAATAGCTAAAATAATCACAGTTCACCAAAGGAACACACACACAACTGCTTTTCCCCCAAAGAAACTCCTACACGATGACACAGTACTGAGGAATTTTCCACAACAGGTCTGGCAAACCACTGATGGATCTGACTGGTATTCGAAGCGGATGTTCTAAGCACTAGACTAGTTTGCCACGCGTGACCGTCCGCTTAAAGGTGAGCCTCTCTCTTGCACGATGTGAAACTTAGGTTTCTCTTTAATTTCGCAATATTGTGAGTTCGGTTTCGTAAATGTATGTTTCATATAATTCATAAATTTATTTTTTCAACGTAACAATATTTTTTTCTTTAAGGGAACTTCACTCACTTTCAACGAGTGTATCAACTTAAACACGTTTTCCAAAGTTTTGTGCTGTCCTTCTGGTCTTGAAAGGCGATTGTTTGATTAATATATTTACACATTCATGTCACATTCTGTTACATTTTTAACGTTGTATCTTTTTTTCCACAGTCCGAAGCTACATTTGTTCTAAATACGAATGATATTTTATTTTACTTCTGGTTATTTTTAGCAGTGAATTCCCCCAATCTTGTTATGCAACGCATAAATGAGTACTTATATTCACATAGCGTTGCTTTTTCTTTCAAGTACTAGATAATTTTGTAACGAAAATATCCATTTTGTACTCGTATAATTATTATTTTTTCCCAACAAGAATTTTTTTGTCTTTCCGAGACTTCTGTTCGAAGTATTTGCCATTACTGAAAATTTTTCTGAAAAACTGAATAACAAACAAAAGCCTTAAGTAATCCGATTGGCGTAACAAAACTAACATATCCGATTTGCGAAGTGATTATGCTACTGAGAAGGTAACAATCACGTGCTGTGAGTAGCTCGGCTAACTGTTCTTTACCCAAAGAATTGAAGTCAACAGAAATACGCATGCGCAGTCTGCTCCGGCATCAGCCTGTATGTTGGCTTCTGTGCACTGCATTTTAACTCTTAAGATATGGCGGCGCTAGTTACGTCTCGCCGAACCTTAACTTCTTCTCAGTTAGATATTCTTTGCTGCTACCACAAAAGACTCTGCCCGTGTTGCTTCAGCGCATGCGCAGTTCCGCTGCTTTCCCCTCCTGTTGGCGGTGCTTCGGTTGGCAGCTACGGGTCACTAGTGGCACTTGCGTGGAGGACCGTAGTTCACAGCGATGCTGCAGGACCACCAATGGCTGCCAACTGATGGCGCTGCCACCAACAGATCGCTACCGTACCCTGAGTGGCAGATTTCAGCCAGCAGTGACCCATCACTACCAGCTGGTGGCCAACAGTTTCCCAACACTTGTGTTTTTGCTGGGTATATATATATTCTTTTTTTTTGCAGATTCAAATCTTTGCATATTACCTTGCCTACAACTGATACAGAGATTTTTAACGACTTAGCGATTGCTTTTTGAGTCCGTTGATTTTCATTTAAGACAAGAGATTTTACTTTTGAAATAGTCGTAGAAGTACGTACCTTCTTTGGATATTCGTTTGGTGTTCTTTTTCCTGTTAAAACAATGCTTGACGATTTCCCCCTCTATTATTAATAATATTGCTTAATTTGCATTTACAAAGGCTAATTTCTAGATTTTCACAGCGTTTTCTAATTACACAGTGCGAATATTTCTCTTCGTAAAAAACAAAAGCATAACCTTCTATCCATAGCTTGCTTACGTGTGCCATTTCCTTAGAAGACGACATTTAACTGTAGCGCGCTAAGCCCTGGCTTCTGACCATTTGCCCGAGATTGGTCCGGGTTCGAATCCCGGTGGAGCATGAATGTTGTGGTTTTACGGCCCTGGATCTCATTCTTTCCTGTAACCAGTGGCCCTAAATTAGGGAGGGCTGAGTGCTTATACCCCATTGAGTTGCTCCGGTGGCCGTTAAACTACCAAACAATAACAATAAACGAATATCTGAAGTACCATGGATGAAACGTGTTGTTGTGTGACAAACCACATCAGTAATCTTCCACAGGAGTTTACTCTTATCATTCTAGGAGGTCTTAGCATAATTTTTATCACACCGAGCTTGATATTCCCTCAAATTCCCATGTGCCTGTGGGATTTAATCCGACGAGAAACATAACTTCGAAATAAAAGTGTATACTAGCTTGTGATTCGATATGCACAAATAATAAACAAACTCATTCTATTGGTTTGGAAAGAAAGTAATGTCCAATGACAAGGTACCTGAAGCCGAAGCCCCAGGCACGATAAACATTTGCCACTGAGATTGCGCAGCACATCAACAGGTAGATGGCTTAATTCAGTGGCTGTTCGCCGTCAGAAGGCGCAGAGTGTAAGCGCCAGCCAACATGGAAGTGGACAAGGAGCACATCCGCCATTGCATGCTGTATGAGTTTCGTCGCGATAGCACTCCTGCAAGTGCTGTAAAGCCATATCACATCGTCAGTGCTGTCGTTGGTTCGGAGGTTTCGAGAGGAAAATTTTGACCTGTCAGACCAGACCGTCCCAAAGGCGGAAGATCTGCAACAGTGGATATGGAGCGAATATCCCCCAAATACATGGCGTCAGTGAATAAACAAATACGTCGCTCTTTCCACGCTTTACCAACACACAGCAACCGAAAAATTGTTAGGAGTTTTACTTTGGATCTCGTCCTATGGATTTAACTGCTATAATTAATATATAACCAATGCCGTTAATGCCCACCAGATGGAGACGTCTCAGTAGCTGAGCCCATCTTACGGATTTATGATGTCAGAAGCTGACTGAAAAACAACATAGCGCCGTGGAGTTTGCGTAAGGCTAACGCGCTCGGCTAGATATAGAAAGATTCGGGATTCATTTCCCCGACGGTGACCGAATAACAATTTTTCGGTTGCTGTGTGTTGGTAAAACGTGGAAAGAGCGATGTATTTGTTTAAGTGGATATGGACATACTGAAGACCTTAGTGGAGACCGATCCATGTGTATCCACGCGGAAGTTGGACGAACATCTGGATAATACCCGCACGAGCATGTTCACGCGCCTGCGTCAACTTGGGAAAGTGCGCAAGAGGGGAGTTTTTGTACTCCATCAACTCACAGTTGAGCAGAAAGTAAATCGCATGAGTGCATGCATTTTCCTGCTTGCACGTGACCAAGTTGAACCGTTCTTGAGCCACATTGTGACAGGTAACGAGAAATAGGTCCTGTATGACTATGCCAGCGCTTAGAAACACAGGTTGGACACAAAACAGAAGCCTATGCCGACACGTATAGCCGAATTACACCTACATAAGGTCCTACTGTCTGTTTGGTGGGATATGTGCGGTGCCGTGTTTTTTGAGATGCTGCCGGACAACACCACTCTCACCGACGATGTGTACTGCAGTAAGCTCGAGGATTTGCAAGCATTGATCACGTGGAAACGACCAGCATTGCTGAACCGCTAGGGCGTCCTCCTACAGCAGGATGGAGATAGACCTCACACAGCACGGGTGACCTGTCACAAGATTAGGGACCTGGGTTGGGAGCTGCTGACGCATCCAGCCTATTTCCAAGACATTGCCTCCAAACGACTACCACCTTCTCCGGTCGTCGCAGGTTTCAACTCTCCGGTCTTGAACATACAGCGTTCACCAACCGGGGCGATGTCGAACGTGCACTTATTCACTTCTTTGTGTCGAAACCGTCACAATTTTACAGGGACAGTATCCAACAGCTTCACAGACGATGGAAACAGGTCCTAGTATACGATGGCGACTACATTTTGGACTGATTTGTATATACGGTGATTAGCACTTTTCTGTTGCCTTGCATTCGAGGACATTACTTGGACATTGCAAAGAAGTTAAGACTGAAACTGGAAATTTAGAGGAGTAAACATTGACATCTGATCCGTTCCAGGCGTTCATTAGACGAGTTTCGTCTGCAGTAAAATCTTCAAAAATGTCAACATGACACACACACACGCGCGGAGGAAACCCCATAGCGCCATCTACTGAATGAAAATGAAATTAAATTGTGAACATGATACAAAGTTATAGGGCGGTAGTTGTTTGCATCATTTATTGATCCAGATTTGTATTTTGGGATTATTTTTGTGATTTTAAGTAGATCAGGAAATTCACAAGATTGGAATATATCATTAAATATAAACAATAAAGGATCAAGAATAAGATTTGCGACATTTTTTATAAAAAATGGTTGAAGATCATCATATCCAGGGCCAGACCTGGAATTTATGTGGTTAAGTTCTTCTAATAGTTCCGTTTCGGTAATTTCAGCAAGATAAAAATTATTTGATCTGTGTGTGCTCGCTAGGTAATTAGTGAATGGAATTTTTGGGGTAATTAAATTATTTTTTAGTGTTTGTGGAAATAAGGTAAAATGTTCATTTAATACATTTGTAATATCTTGTTTGTCTGTAAGCTTAAGGTTATTAGAATCTGTTAAGTACTGAGGAACCGTTAGATCTTTTTTACCCATTAGCAAGTTTAAATGTTTCCATGTTAGTTTTGGAGTGTTATATGAATATATGCCGATATAGTAGTTACGCTTAATGTACCGAATATCACTGTTAAGTTTATTACGAAATGTTTAAAATTTTAGAACTCCTGTGGTAGTTTACCTTTTATAAATTTCGAAAAGAGGTTATTTTTTTGTTTATTCTTTTTAATAGAGCATTGGTAATCCATGGCTTACGAAAACATTTTTTCAGTTTATTTTGTTTTAGAATTTTTGGAAAAGATTGATTATAAAGTTGTGTAATAGTTGTGATGAACGACTCGTAATTTTTGTTTGCAGAGCCATGAACCAAAATAGTGCTCGAGTTAGTGTTAGCTAATTGAATTTTAAAACTTTGCATATTTGTATAATTAATTTGTCGAAAAATGCAGTAGTCTTCAGGTGTAGTAGTTTGTTGTTTAAGAGAGTAAATTGTAAATATAGGGAGGTGATCACTAAAATCGTAGTCTAAGGCCCTTGAAATAGTAGTTTCAATTAATACATTTGTGATAGAGAGATCAATCAATATCTGTGAGGTAGCTGTTATACGAGTTGGGACTGAACTCATGTTTTTGTGTCCAGACGCATTCAGTGATTGTAAAAGGTTGAAAAGAGTGATTGGTGTCGACATTCATATCCCCCATAAGAATTGTTTTTTCTTTGAAACGTTAAAGTAGCTAAATAATTCAGTAAGTGATGATAGAAAAGCTGTAATGTCTGAGTTGGGTGGCCTATAGCAAACAATAACTATATAAAATTCATTATGAATAGTTAGAATTTCAGCATTTTGATTCGATACTGTGAAATTTGGAATAATTGAAAAATCATTATAAATATCTTTTACAAAAATTGCAACCCCTCCACCGGTTGACTAAGTTATGTTTAAGTGGAAATTTTTATAGTTAGTAATTTGCAATGAGTAACAATGTGAAGGAAACCAAGTCTCAGAGGTACAAATTTATATAAAGATTTAAATCTGTCAGTTGAATTAGTGATTTCAAAGAAGTAATTTTGTTAATTAGTGATCTAGCATTGATATGAATTAATTTTAGGCTATTGAGTGAATAAGTCGTTAATAGGTGATTGAAAGTTTGTAATGAATAATATTCACACTGCATTCAATTACTGGTAAAGATAAAAGAAAATAAACATAAAAAGTAGCAAAACAAAAATTTCAGCAAAAACAAATATGAAGGATAAGTAGGAATCACAAATCGATATAAACACCGGAGATATCACATCAATAAAATAGAAAAATTGGAATGAACTAAGTTAATCATCCGGAAGTTAACAGTAAAATGCACCAGCAATATCAACAGAGGGTAATATAGTGCAAATGAAGGCTCAGCAGAAGAAAGAAAAAACAATCCAAAAGGTAATTCAATCACAGAAATATGTGCTGTGATTATTAAAGTATTGTTAAAAAAGTAAACATCAGATGATGACATACCATCACGCCATGTCACAACCAGTTCGCGATGTGCCACCAGCCGTAGACAAATCCCCATGAAAATCGCAGTTTTAATCCTGATCAGTTGAGTGCCGAAGATTTTAGCCCGAGATATTGAGAGTGTGGAACCCAATCAGGAAACCAAGTGCACAAATATGTGTTCTCAAATACAGTACTGTCAAGATAGAGTCACAAATAAGCAGAAAGGCATAGTGCCCTAAGACAAGCTGAATGGTGAAGCAACCAAACGACAAACATAATTAATGAAGGAATGAGAAACAGCCAGAAGGAAAGTGTAAAGATATTAAGAACAGTAATTCACCCCAGGCTGTTTCAAAAAATGACCGGCAACAGATAAACTAGTCAGCCACTTCTCAACTCAACATCAAGCCCCCCAAAACCGTGTAAGATAGCCTAAAATCATTTACTACCATACACTTGGCAAGCTGTTAGATGCCAAATAAACACAAAATAAAGAAAGAACTATATCGATCACGGTCAGCCAGATATTGGTATGTTTTTACGAAAACCCAAAAATCAGGGGCTACCTCTGAAGAAGAAGTGCCGGGATAGAAATGCTGAATGTTAGTAAATGGCTGACAACAGCCCATACGCTCGCGAAATCGCGACCTGATTCTGAAGTAGCCAAGTAGGCACACAGCAATTTTCATATTCGTAATGTCCCAAAATGTGGAACAGAATTGATAAGTAACAGAGTGCAAAAAAAAAAAAAAAAAACACTCTGCAAGGCCATCGGAATAGCCTGAATATACACTGCTAGCCATCCAATATGCAACACCAAGAAGGACACGAGATAGCAAAGCCAGATTTACTGGACACATAACAACAGATACAAAGATGAAACGATTGAGCTTACAGGCCCGTGCGACTTGCGGAACACGCAGACATCAATAGTTCGTGTGGTCCCTATGGTTGGTAATAACGGCCGCTACACGCCGCGGCATCGAACGAAAGAGGCTTTGGATGTGGGCTTGGGGTATTTCGGTCCAGGCTGCTTCCACACGTTGCTACAGTTCATCAGGCGCAGCCGCGGGTGGTGCTTGCAGGGCCACTCGGTTGCCGATCAGCGACCAGACGTTTTCGATGGGCGACATATTGGGAGAACAAGTGCGCCACGTCAGCAGTGACAGCTGGTGGGCCGTGAAGAATTGTTGCACAATGCGCGCCACGTGCGGGCGAGCATTGTCCTCTTGAAACGTGGCCGCTGGCAGTTCCTGCAGGTAAGGGAGGACTACAGGCTCCAAAACATCGGAGATGTAGCGAAGGCTGTTGAGTGCACTGGCGATGCGTACCAGAGGGGTGCGGGTGTCATATCCAACTGCGCCCCAAACCATAACGCCAGGCGACGGATCGGTATGGCGATGCATAATTCAGACGTCATACAGTCTCTCGCCGCGGTGCCGCCACACGCGGATGCAACCATCGTGGTGTTGCAGGTAGAAGCGGGATTCGTCGGAGAAAACAATGCCGTGCCATTCCGTAGTCAAGGTGCGGCGTTCAACGGCCCACTGCCGCCGCACTCACCGGTGGTGTAACGTCAATGGTAATCAGAGCAATGGGCGTCGTGCGACAAGTCTCCGCTCCTGCAGATGACGTCCAACTGGACGTGCTATCACAGGTTATTGCGCAACACACCCTAATTCCTGCGCTAACGTTCGTGATGTGGCGGTGAGAGCCGTCAATGCCCGCCGCACAACATGCCGGTCCTCTCGTTCGGTGGAGTGCCGCGGCTGCGGCAATCACTCACGTCATTCCGTCAGTCCCTCCTGCACCTACCGAATCCATACTCGCCTCACTGTGGCTGAATGTCGCCCCACACGGGCGCCGATGTCTCGGTACGATAAACCGCAGTCGCATAAGCCACTATTCGTCCTGTGTCGAACTCCGAAACGTGCTGGAATGACTGCGTATTCTGCGAAGAGGCATCAGGAAGCTTCCCACGCACAGGTCCAGAAACATAACACACTTCCACTACTTACACTCCGCCTTCTGTACAGCCTTCGCGTAGTGCTTCTCGGTGGCGTGCCGGGCGCACATGATTTGCATATGCCCTGCAATGCTAATCGTTTGCATGCCCTCTCGCGGGCGACGCATGCTGAGAAATTTCAGGCCAAGGATGCTTCCTTCTTGGTGTTGCATTTTGGGTAGCCAGCAGTGTACAAACAATAAACAAGGAGACCTATATCTTACTGTAAGTTAAGACAAAGCTGCTGACTGCCACAGTAGCTGGGCTGCTCAAAGTTATGCAATAAGAAATCCACAAGCAGAAAAAAACATTATCTCGAAGTGTAGAAAGTTATGAAAATAACCCCAACAATAATAGAAGTAGTAATGCATGTATAGTAATAGATAACGTATACTGATATATACCACGGCAGACAAAAAAGCGAACACAGGGACCCAACCAGTAAAGGCCAAGTAGTGATGACATAAAATAAAAGGTAAGACACACCAGAATGCTAATGATTAGAAGCTAGCATGCATCAAAATCAATAGTAGTTCAAATATGAGTGCATCCAACAGGTGGTAAGTACCAATGTAGTGACCTTAACCATCCAGTCAGTGGCTGTAAATAAACACTTGGTTTATATGTGATGAGTAAGTGTAAGACCGCAATGGAAGCTATGAACCAGCATAATACAACGCGTAGAGTAGCTCAGCTTACAGAGTTGAACTGAAGCATAATAAATTAAATGCGCCGATGCCATACAATTATAGCAAACTGTGACAGTGAAAATAGCCACCATGATCGATAAGTGCTAAGTAAGTAATCCAAGCAGTACATCTGAAGTAACAGGGCAGTATTAGGTAATACCAAAGGTAGCGCACTGTTAAAAGAATATAATAAATCACATTTATGGGAAAATGTTTGGTTAACACACCAACTGCCACACTAGAAAAAAAAATTCTCTTTTCTTGGGGCCACGGTATTTTCACGAACCAGCTGCAGGGATTTGTATGGGGGCTACTCATCACGCAAGATGTATGGCAGCGTTATTGGCCTACGCACCACGCGGCTTCCAAAGTAAAGATACGAGTGAGTTATATACGCTTCATGAGGCTCTGGGCTCAAACTAGCGTGAGTTAAATACAAGTCACATGGCAGTCAATGTGTTAAACTAAGTAATGCCAGTTTAGGTTCAACTGCAGTTGAAAACCTATGTCTCACATTGTCAGAAGTTAAAGGAAATAACCTTAGAAATCAAGTAGCTGAAAAGCTAAGATTACATAAACTGTCAAGTAACATTGATGAACAAACAAACTATGGCAAGGCCACACCCCACAAATGTATCATGTGGGAAGAAGTTAGGTTGACCAAAAAATCCCAGTTAAATATCAACAAAGCAGGCAACTGATGCCTCATATTGACAGAAGGTAAGGGAAATAAACCTAGCAATCATAATAGCTGACTAGCTGAAATAACATTGGATTACGCCCACAGGCTATCTGGAGATGAAATAACATAAAAACACTACACCACTGTATTATGGATGCACAAATACCAACAGAAATAAAAACCTGTAATATAATCTCGATATGAGGGCAATCAAGCCAACATAAGTGCAGGTAACTTAAGATCGAAGGTGTTAAGTAAACGAAACCAAGGTGTTAAGTAATCAACAACCAAGCCAAATTCCGGTCACTAGCATTAGATTACAACGTTTGTGCAGTACCGCACAAGAAGCCGTAAGCCGAAACTGTGTGAGAGTATTTGCAACACAAGCCCTCAGAGTTTTGACAAATGTAATGGTATTGCACATTGAGATATTTAAAAAAAGAAATAACCAACAATCTTAATAGCTGAAATGCATGATATAGCAGTAAAAAACATAAATTGGCAGTATATATAATTTATGACTACAAAGCTTGCGGTGTTAGGATAGAATAATAATAACATTGTTTCGCACAATAAAATGTTTATTATACATCCTATAGTTTCGCAGAGCGTTTGTATCGGCTTCCTCAGGACGAATGGAGCGTAAACATTCAAATCATTGTGACATCATCAGAATTTTGACGGTCACGGGTTTTGGCGAGTTGTTTCCACGCGCTTGAAAGAAATGGAGTCGACGTCATGTCGTTGACAAGCCGTGACGAGTTCCGGTATATGTGGAAAGCTTCTAATATATTAAGCTTGAAAGTCGAGTCTTGTTTATCAATAAGCGTAGCGTTTCCAAACAAAAAGTTATTTTCGTGACAATATTGAGCTATAGACGACTTCTTCAGTTCATTGTTCCGTACATATGTCTTGTGTTCCTTCACACGGAAACTTAAAGCCCTGCGGGTCTGTCCTATATATGAAAGTCCACATTCACAAGGTATCTGATAAATTCCCCAGGAGTTTAAGTCTTCGACGTAGTCTTTTGATGTATAATAAACATTTTATTGTGCGAAACGTTGTTATTATTATTCTATAAACTTGGCAGGCATTGCAGAAGTATTAACAGACCGAAGAAAAGGACACACCACTGCTTTCATCGTTTTCGGTGTGGTTTAACGACCTAGCGCTTGAATGTTTTTATTGGGTGAAACACGGTATACAGGGTATTATTGAGCTAGGTGCGATTTCATATCCGAATCGGGAACTGCATTTTACCCTCTTTAATTGAGTGCGAAGAAGTTAGGAAATGGAGGGCAGCACTCACTAGAGGAGTTTTGTGCGTTTCCTTTACCGTGTGATTGATTGCGAATCAAATCGACTGCTGTTCCAATAGACTCTGCTAGCAGAGCGAGGGGAGTGAATTGCTCCCCTCAAAATCTTTTTTTAATTCGATCCCTGAATATACAATAGGGTTTCGAGGCAGTGGGTTTGGACTTAGTTAAAACTGCCCTTGTAAGGGCAAAGTCCAAACCTCGGTCAAAGCAAGGTGCGCAACTCTGACAAATGAGCGGGTACGTCGTCGCCGTGCTGGTCCCCCTGATCTACGGATCAGGCCAAATCCACACTCAACCAGGGTCAAGTGCAGGTTGCAGCGGAAGAACCCTAGGGTACCGCTGAGCACTTGACTGTCGAACGTTCTAAGTCTGACCGACCAGGGACACAGGTCCCAGGGCTTACACTCGGTTAGCAACCCGAGTAGAGAGATGGCAGAGGACGCGGGGACTTCAACCCCCGGTCCCAGTGAGCCCGTTGAGGCAGACTGCGGCTTAGAAATTCCGTCGGAATTCGCAAGCGCAGTCAACTCCTTCTTTCAAGAGTTGGAGAGGATTCTAGAGAATCCATCAAATAAGGTTCTGGTTAACACCAGAACCAAGATAAGAAAGGTAGCGAACTCGCTACAGGCAGCTTGCACCAAGCAAGTGATAGAAATGAGTCTCGTCCAAGGGAGACTACAGGAAAGAAGTGAGCACGCTAGCGCGTCTCCAAAAACATATGCCGAAGCGGCTCGAGCAGAAGAGCCCGGCAAGGGAACACGGCCCCTAAGCAAAAAACGGCTAAGAAGGAAGTAGCCAAGAAGGTGGTAGCCAAGAGGGTCGAGAAGAGGCACGTGCTTCTCGTTTACCCCGCAACAGACAAGGGTACTCCCACGTCAGAAGACGTTGAGGCGGTTCTGCAAACTCAGATTTGCCCCGCCAAACTCCAGATTGGGGTTAAGGGAGTTTGAAAGGTCAATGGGGGAGGAGTAATGGTGGAATGCTCCTCCGCCAAAGAAATAGAGAAACTGGATTCGGAGCTAAAGAGCAATGCATTGACGAAGGAGAACCTTCGGTCCAGATTGCCAGCTAAGAGGAATCCAAGGTTTATCGTCTACGGGATAGACGGAAACCTGTCAAGGGAAGAGGTCGAGCAATGTCTCGCGGAACAGAACCCAGAGTTGGAGGAGAGCAGCCTCCAGCTCAATTTCTCATTGAAGGTGAAGGGTGGGAAACGCCACTGGGTAGCAGAGGCGGACCCACTGACCTTCAAAAAAGTAATGAAGCTCGGCAAGCTCGGAGTGGGATGGACCGTCCACTCAGTAAGGGAATATCTGAGGCAGGTCCGTTGCTACAGGTGTAACGGGTTCGGGCACTTTAGGTCAAGGTGCACCGAAGAGCAGGATAGATGTGCCCGGTGTGGGGAAACCGGGCACAAGCGCCAAGAGTGCAGCAATAGCCCGGTCTGCACTAACTGCTTGGCAAACAACAAGAGATTCAGGCGTCGAGTGGATGTAGGCCACTCGAGTCTAGAACAAGAATGCCCAAGCCTTGTCAGAGAACTGGCTCTGCTAAAAGAACGCACTCATTATGGATAATAAACCAAAGAGAGGCGTTAAGGTGCTTCAAATCAATCTGCACCACGCACGGGCAGCAACAACACAGGCCCTGGTGACAGCCACTGAGCAAAAAGCTCATATTCTGCTATTGCAGGAACCATTCGAACAGGGGGAAGAGTGGTGGGCTTCCCTAACTCCTACCGGATCTACCACCCTAGGGTGGCAAAGCCCAGGGTGGCCACGGTCGTGAAAGACCCGTCCCTAGCGGTTCTCGAGATAAAATGCTCCGAGAACGTGGTGGCCCTGGGCGTGGAATGTGGTGATGCAAAATTTTTAATGGTGAACGTATACAGTTCTCCAGCAGGCAATTTGAGAGAAACGCTGAATGAGCTAATGGCTCTATTAGGGGAATTCCCCAGTCATGAGATAATAATAGCAGGCGACTTCAACGCGAAGAGTCCTCTCTGGGGCAATCAGAACGAGGACGAATGCGGCCAGCTACTAGTGGACTTTGCCAACGCGGCAGACCTGAGTTTCTTGAACAATCCAGAGAGCACCCCGACCTTCCAAGGGGCGAGGGGCTCCTCTTGGATCGACGTGACTCTCGTCAGAGTCTCAAAGCGCAGCCTTGTCCAGGATTGGCAAGTACTGGACGACGAGAGCTGCAGTGACCACCTAGCGCTATCTTTCGTTTTGGGATCGGAAAAGCCCATCCGACCCAAGCGCAAAGATTCTTAATGAAGAATCTAGACTGGTGGGCTTTTAAAGCCAAGTTAACTACCTTGTTGGGGGGTAGGAGGGAAGAAGAGGCCGCAGAAGTGTCGGACCTCAACTCCCTCTTTGAAGAACTTACCAGTCAAATAACAACGCTATGCGAGAGTAGTAGGGGAAATAAAAGGGGAGCCAAGGACCCCCACCCCTGGTGGTCGGAGAAACTAAAAGCTCTAAGGGCGAGAGCTAGGCGGAGTAGGAAAGCTCTGCAAAGAGCAAAAGCTACTCCGCAAGACAGGGAGTGCACAGAAGTGCATAAAAAGGCTCGTTCAGCTTACAGGAGAGAACTGAATCTCTCGAAAATCTCCTACTGGAGAAAACTGTGTGAGTTTCAAACTCCGGCTGACCTTTTCGGGATCCCCTATAAGATCTCGAGGGGATCCATAACCGAACCGCTAAAACTAGCAGCGGTAGAAAGGGCAGACGGTAGCCTATCAAAGACTCTTGATAGTACCGTAGAAAGTCTCTTGGATTACCACTTCCAAGGAGACGAGGGAGAAGAGGACTCCCCTCAACAAAAAGAAATAAGGGAAGAAAGTCGGATCCCGCCGGACACTGGTGAGGACCCCCCCTTCACGAGAGACGAAGTGGAGAATGCCCTCTCCAGTCTAAATACGGGCAAAGCACCAGGCAAGGATGGGTTCGACCTCAGCATAGTCAGAGAAATCTACTATGCAAATCCCGGGTATTTTGTGGCGCTCCTAAACGAATGCCTCGGGAGGAATCTTCCCAGACTTGTGGAAAACAGCGGTGCTAGTTCTTTTCAACAAGACCGGAAAGAACAAAAATGACCCCGCAGCCTATAGGCCCATCTGCCTCCTCTCGGCGTGGAGCAAGGTGCTGGACAAGCTCATAACGAACAGAGTGCTTGGCTTTCTCATGGAGCAGGAAAGCTAAACAGGAACCAATTTGGTTTCCTTCCGGGGCGTTGCGCAACGCAGGCAATTCGCAGCCTCCGAGAGAGGGCAGAGAGGAACAAAGCGGAGGGGCTCCATACCTGCTTCATCTCACTAGACGTGAGGGGGGCATTCAACAGTGTCTGGTGGCCAATGGTTTTAACCAGACTTAAAGAACTTGGCTGTCCAAGGAACCTGTTCAAACTGATTAGCAGCTACCTGTCTGATAGAAGAGTCGAGTTCGAAGCGGGGAATGGGCAATCCTCGCGTTCGTACCATAGAGGGTGTCCGCAAGGATCCAACTCCGGGCCGCTCTGGTGGAATATAGTTGCTGATTCAGCACTGAACCTAGACCTGGGGCCCGCAGTGGAGATTCAAGCCTATGCGGACGATTTCGTTCTCGTGGTCTCCGCCTCAGGGAGACACGTGATCGAAAGAGAAGCACATAGGGCCTTGGATGTGCTAGAAAATTGGAGCAGAGAAAGCAAACTGTGCTTCGCTCCTGAAGACCACTCTGCTAGCAATAGCTAAGAGAGGAGTAATGAAAACACCACCCCAGTGCAGATTCCAAGGGTGCACTATCAAGGCGGTGCGTGAAATGAAATACTTGGGTGTGGTCCTGGATCAGAGTCTATCAGGGCTGCCACACCTGAGGCACCTTAGAACAAGGTGCACGGTGATTCTCAATAGATTGAATGGCATGAGGTTAACGGGCAAAACCAAGAAGGCCATCTATCAGAGAGGAATTGAAAGAATTCTGACGTATGCAAGTGGGGCATGGTGGAACCCCACAGTCAGAATGAAGAAGGGAATAAACCAAATCCAAAGGTTGGCCCTACTAGGGATAACCGTTTGTTTTCGCACAACGTCAACCCTAGCACTCCAAGTGCTGGCGGGGTGCGAGCCGGCAGACCTAGTAGTGGAAAGGGAGGCAGCAATGCACTGCCTAAGGTCAGGCGAGGACGCCTACCTTCTCGGTGCGCCGCATCGAGCCTCCGACATGGAGATGGAAAGCGTGGACTGGCAGATCCACCCTGCCGAGGAAATTTGCCCACCGTGGGACAAGGAGAAACCCACGGGAGTTGGGCATGAGCTGTTCACGGACGGCTCAAAGTTGAAGGGACAAGTGGGGGCAGGCTTCTGTGCGTTCTCGGACGGAAACGAAGCCACCGCAGGAAGCGTGAAATTATCGCAGAACGCTTCTGTCTTCCAGTCAGAACTTCTGGCGATAGAGATGGCACTCACCTGGGCACTCCCCAGGCGTAGTGAAGAAAGAATAAAACTCTACTCGGACAGTGAGGCAGCACTGCAGGCTCTGGTAGATTCAGGGGAAGAAACCCCATCGTCCAGAGGATCAAAACCCTCTTGAGGGCAGAGGGAGATGGGGCAGTTAGTTTCCACTGGGTACAAAGCCATGTCGGAATCCTAGGAAACGAAAGGGCAGATCAGCTGGCGAAGGCAGCCACGCTGAAAGAGACGGTCGATGTGCAATGCAGAACGCCGCGAAGGTGTACTCTCGCAGCATTAGCACGTCGGACCATGACCGAATGGCAGGTCAGATGGGACACGGGAGAGACAGGGCGGAAGACACACAGAGTGTTTCCGAAGGTCTCGACCAAAAGAGCACAGACAAATAAGTTCCTGAATCAAGTACTCAGTGGCCATGGCATCAGCCCTGAATATCTAGGCAGATTTGCCATCAGGAACTGCACTTGTCCCTGTGGAAAGAGAACGGCAAGCATAGAACACTGCGTACTTGAATGCAGTGGCTTCGCCGAATGGAGAAACACACTGATCCCAGGTGTGCAAAGAACGCGAAGATTGGATCTGCTCATCCAATCTTCCGTTAACAGGAGGATAATAGCCTTTGTAGAAAGGCTAACCCTCCAACAACATACCATCTTCCCCAATCAAACGGGGACCGAAACGCAGGAGGTGAACGTGCACACCGAAAGCGATTCGGAAGATGAATGAGTGTAGAAGTCTGTGGGAAAGCAGACGAAGAGACCACCAATGTAAATATTCTGTAAATAAATTTTGCTATCTCTTGATGTTGTAAGTCCTAAGCATGAGGACAGTGTATACATGTGTGTAGGTGTTTGAAAAAAGAAAATAAAGGGAAATTATTCCCCAAAAAAGTTCGAGGGCAAGGAATCTTCCAGTCAACGATAAAGTAAGAAACGACCTATCCCGCCAGACAGAGCGGGAACCCAGACAAGGTATTCTAGGTCGCCTGCCAGCACGTCACCACGGGCTGGTCTCTGGGCCATAGGGGTGGCCAGGGTCCGAACCGCGTCTCAAGGCAGGATAATTGTCGCAACATTTCAAAATAACATCCAAGGAGCTCAATAAGTCCCCGTGGAGCCAAGACAGATTGGCGGAACGGGACAATGAAATCAGTATATATTACCCTTACGTCAAGAATGTTATGTGTAGTGAAACCTAACTGGGCGTGAAACGCCATTTATGGCTGTGAAATACAGAATGCGAAGAGGGCAGTGAGATTCCCAACAGCTTCGGAATTCGGACTTTTAGTACCACATTGAACTGACCGAAAGCAACTTGCAGTAGTAGCAGTAGTGATCGAATTGTCCCCAGAGAATCTTCAAATACTGTGAATGGCATTTTTATTTTGCATCGTACGAACAACCGAGCCTTCACTTCTGATTGTGAGTAACTGACATTCTCTGCACACTTTGAAGAAGAAATGCGAATTTTAAACTGCTGAGGGTACCGAAACTAGCGAAAGATATTATAAAGCAAATTCAGTAAATGGGCAAACAATTAAGTATGGCTCGAAAAAGTTGTACGAGAAACTGATGCAGAAGTTTCAATCCCAATTTTAAGCAGATTCTACGCAGTGATTTTTGCGCCCTCTCTTTGAATGCCCCGCTTTCATCGCCCTAGTTACGCCTCTGCATATCGCCCCTGTCCCGTTTTTCAAAATACATCAATTAATGCAATTAGAAAATGTATCAATTTATTGGCGTTGAAAGAACCTTTTACACTTTCAATGGGATACTGAATTCGAAGCAGTGTTGTCTTCTTCGTGGGCATCAAAATGCTTTCATTGTCATTTCAGTAGGAGGGCCAAAAATTCCTAATGTGAAAATTAAAAATAGCAAAGACGTAAAAGAATTAATCGTAGACGCTTACAGAAAATGCTTAAAAAACCAGAAGATGCACTATAAATAAATTTCGTTCATAAACTGGGTAAGTCAATAAAGTTTTTTTTTCTTGAAGGTTTAGCAACCACCGCGGGCTGTAAGTAGTCGCCCGTCCCTAATTTAGGGCCACTGGTTCCAGGGAAGGGAGAGAGCCTGTGCCGTAAGCCTGACAAATTTACCTTTGGAGATCAGGGGCTCGTCAGGCTTAAATTTAAGTCTTTTTCCCTGGCTCCATGCTACAGTTCCATAGTACATTACGCTATCTTTTTTTTTTGATGAATTATTTTGTATTGATTTTTTTGGTCAATTATAAATGAGTTTTAGTGCTTGTATGTTTACGATTATTATGCTAGATATATCTGAGGTGGTTTGAGCTCTTGTTAACTCTTGGAATAAATAGTTAGTACTAAATGTTATTAATTTATATTGAACTTTGTGATATTACTGTGATTCCATGTTTTCATTCCATTGTGCTAACATTGTGTTAATATTTAACTTTAGTTTAGTACATATGACAATTTTGATGTTTGTATTTTGTTAAATTTGATGTACTGTGTTGTGTGGCAGAATTTTATTTAAATTCAAATTCAACATCCATTCCTCACCGGGATTCGAACCCGGACCCCTTCACGGATGAATGAACATAAGCCAGCGCTTAGACCACTGCGCCACCGGGACGAATTAATTGAGTTCAAAAAGCCGGATAAAGATCAAATCGCAACACATTACGTAGAAAAACATAGAAGTCTGGAAAAGCAACATGCAATATTTTTGTTTAAAATTTTTTTTTGTAATTTGAAGCAACTAACAGGAAAACGGAAACTATTTAAGATTTTTCCTCTCACCCTGTATTAAATTTTAAACGAATCTGGCAAACAATAATTTAGTAACAAGTTAGGTGAATAAAATAGTATGCATAGCAGTGGAATGTGTTTCAGGTGGAAACGGTTCCTTTTTTAAGCAGCTAGTTAATTAAATCCATATCTAAATAATCAGTATGTGAAAATACATTTTTATACACATAAGAAAAGATATTGTGTTGAAACGCTGTACTGAATTACAAAGTAGGCAGACAGAAAAAGTTTCACCCCTAGATCAAATATCAAGACCCCGTAAGGAATGCAGGGAAAATCCCTGCGCTCTCTCTGTTCGACACGGAACGACAGAGACAGGCGCTAACGCGCTCTTGAGCGCGATCCAATAGTGTTCCAGCCATTTGGGATAGTGAAGCAGATTTTAAAAGGCCAGATGCCGTGCATATCTGTAGTTTTCATCTTAATTAAAGATTTCTAATTATATCTTTTTGCTTTGATGAATAGCTTTTCCCAGAGGGTAAGTAACTATCCCGTAAACACAACTGTGTAATTTGTTTTGTTGTTCTGATTGGCACCAAAAGCGGGATCTTCAAACTCTGAATTCCCCCACTTAAAAAAGAAAAAAACAAACAACGTTGGCGTACATTGCCCCTATTATTTCCAAGAAAAAAAAAACGGTAGGTGGGAGAGGATTCCCTATTTTACGTACAAAAGATGGTGAGGTGAAACTTGCACCTATTACTTCCTCCGATTTATCAGCCCATTCAATAATTTTTACGCTCCCTCTTTCTGGTCGTTCATTTTCTAATTCACACTGTTCTTGGCGCTGGATAACCACATCTCGTCTTTGCATCACTAAACCCATTTTTTTACTCCGTCCTTCGGGACAGCACTCCTATGAATTGTCATCTGGCATTTAAGGGGAAAAACAGTTCAGAACACTTGGAGACACTGGAATCGCTTTGCATGCAAACAAGTTAGGCAGTTTCCTCAAGTGTTTTTGCACCAAGTAAAGCAACCTATAGTTGAGTTATTTAATAAAAAAATATCGACATACGGAGCGAATAAAATTAGCAATAAAATGCGATTTTCGAAGAGTTCTAAAATTTGAGTACAGGAATATGGTGCAAATAAAACTCTTAAAAATGAATAGCATTAAAACCAATAGTTTATGGGAAAGGTAATGATATTCTTAATAAAATATTGGAATAAAACGATATTGAATAAGTCACAAATTCATAGTGGGATCCAGAGACAAACTTTCATTTGTTGGAAACTGTTTCTCTTCCTGTGACTATATCGTTTTCGTGCTTTCACTTTTTTTTTATTTTTATTCGTTTTTTCTTTCTCTTTCTCTCATTTTTTTTATATCATTCTCTTCATAGGACTCCCTAATTGAGTGATTCTAAATAAATTGTATTAAACCTTCTCCGGATGGTTTTTCCCGAGCAGGCTCTCCCCCAGCAAATTTGTTTTGACAGATCTGTGTGAAAGATGTGAAAGAATATGCTACAATTTATAGTTACTTATTGTGAGATTTTCTCTCTTGGATCCGTATGGCATTTACTTTGAATAGTATATCTGGGGATGGGTATTTAACTTGGTGTTCTTTGATTTTTAACCCAGGAAATCGTTTATAGTGCTCCTTACTTATCTATTCTGCAAAATAGTAGCTTAAATAAATTTCGTATTTTTAGATGAATCTTTAGATGAATTAAATGGTATGAAAGTGAGTAAAAGATGTGTTTAAATGTGAATCAGAAAAAAAAATCCTTAACAATTCTTTAGGAATATGTTATGGTCAGCTTTCGTTAAAGTCGAGCATGAGACATAAAATAAAGAAACGGAAACAAAATACTTCTATTTTCAGACAAAAATGCAGACTGGTCTCAACGTTTGTTGGCAAAACACAAATATGACGAGGAATTGCATGTCCAGTCACATAGAACAACGAATAATCATACAACAACCATTAGATGGACACAACACGTAAGTTAGATTGGATTTTCTAACAAGAAAACACAAGCGCTCAAATGCATCTGAATAAGCCCGTATTTTCACTGGCCGCAAAAGAAAGCAAATCTTAGGGGTCATATTTCTCCTTTGAATTTGAAATCTTATAGTAACACAAAAGAAAGCAAACATTAGGGGTCATATTTTTCCTTTGAATTTGAAATCTTATAACACAAAGAAAACAAATATTAGGGGTCATATTCTCTTTCGAATTTGAGATCTTATAGTAACACAAAATAAAAGAAAATACGGTAAAACCTTCATGACGGACACTCCCAACTAGCGGACCTGTATTTAGCTGACAATTTTGTGATCTCTAGCCCAAAAGTACATAAGTGGCCAAAATTGTGGAAACCTTTAGAAAAATTTATAGTTCCAAGGTGTGATGACCCAAAACACTAGTCCTTTTTTTTAGAATAATACCATGAAATTATAAATCATCAAAAAGATAGTTTAACACAGAATTTAATGCAACAAACTATGTCGTATTATCTTTATTTCATCAAAAGTTATATCCAAATAATCGGAAAGAGAAAACACAACTGCCTTATGTAACAAGAAGTGGATTTCCTTTACTCAAAACTGACCAATGAGACTGATTGTTCTGAGAGCCAATCAGATGTTATTATGACACAATGTGGAACCAATAAGATGTTTGTATCCGTCAGCTTTCATTTCCAGGTATCCGAGCTAATAATAGAACATCAGTTGTGTGAGTGTCATCAAGTTGGCCACTTGTTTTTTCAAGGAGTTTTCTATTGCTTGACAGCTTAGTAAGCTGTGTAACTTAATTAGATGACAAAGAGAGTGAAAAGAGTTGACTGGTCACCTAAAAACAATGTAAAACACTAACTTTGCGTGAAGAAGGCTACATTTATGAGGAAATTGCAAGAAAAGTAGGTGAAAATCTAAACAAAGGAGGTATATCTAAGCTATGCAAGAATAATCATCACACTCGGTCGCTTCAAAAGCAAACTGGTAAAGGCTGGAAAAGGTGCACCACAGAGTGTGGTGATAGAATAATTGAAAGACTATGTTTAAGTGACAGAAGAAAACATTGAGACAATAAAAATGAATTGTTTCAATGTGGTTTGAAGAAGAGTGCATAGGACTGTTAGCCACAGACTCAAAGATTTAGGTTTATATTCTAGAATTCCAAGGAAAAAGACGTTTCTATTTCCCATACAAAAAAGAAGCGATTAGAACTGTTCAAAAACCATCTTAAGTGGTCTGAGGAACAATGGGACAGTCATCTGGAGTGATGAGAACCGAACATCCATATTTGGTAGTGATGGAATAAAATATGTAAGCAGACGAAATGAAGGAGATTTGCTGCCAGAAGGCATTACAGCTACCATGAAGCATTCAGTCAGTGTTACTATTGTTATGAAGTAAGTGTATGACAGCTAAAGGTGTAGACATAATTTGTGTATATTAATGGTACTTTAAATGGCATGCATGGAATTATTGTAAAATCGAGATCGATATTAAATTATTGGTACTTTGAATACAAATGCAAAATTGGTTATTAGCACTGAAATGAATGTGGGTGTAATATATGAAAATTGAATGATTTAAAAAAAAGGGCCCCTGAATGTTTCTTGCGGGGGAGGACGGGGGGGGCTCCACTTTTTGCGGTACGCCAGTGACAGAAACCGAATAAGGAAGGCTAATTTAGAGATATATGCCACACTTACTGCTTTATCTACACTTTGCCCATAGTACTACAGTATATCATTTTATGATACAGCTTTACGTGAGAGGGTAAAACTAAATTCGCATTTAAAATCAGCAACGGAAATACACTGAAGTGCCAGAAAAACTGATTCACCAGTCTAATACTTTTCAGGTCCCCCACGGGAGCACATGACTACAGAAATACGACAGGGCATGGACTCCACTAGCTTCTGGAAATATGCTATAGGCAATGCACACCATACTTCCTGCAGAGCGTTCCACAATTCGGGTGTATTCCGAGGTTTCGGATTCCTGTGTTCGATTGCGCGTTGCATGGCATCACAAATGTGTTCTATCACATTGAGATCTGGGGATGACAACACCCAAAACACCCAAATGTGTTCTATCACGTTTTGATCTGGGAATGACAACACCCCAAACTCAGATGAATGCTCCTCTAACCATATTGTGGCGTCACCGCAACTTGTATGGAGGTGCATTGTTCTGTTGGAACAGGCCCAACCATCAGCATGAATGCAGGACATGAACGGGTGTACTTCGTCAGAAAGCATGCGCACATAGCTTTGGCAGGTTACAGACGTTTGTAGACGTACCAAGGGTCCCAGTGAAGTCTAGTTAAACACACCCCATACCATTACGGACCCCCCACAAGCCGGTACAGTTATCTGTTGACAGGCGGGATCCATGGCTTCACAGGGTTTGCGCCACACACGAATCCTTCCATCTGCCCGATACAGTTGGAAACGCGAATCGTCAGACCAGGCTACTTGTTTCCAGTCATCAAGTGTCCAGTGACGGTGTTGCCGTGCCCAAGCGAGGGGCATAGTTCTGTGTTGTGCACCCATCAAGGGGACTCGAGTTGGGCGTCGGCTCCCAAAGCCCATATCTTGCAGGGTACGTTGCAAAGTCCGGACGCTGATGTTTGTTGAGACTCCAGCATTGAATTCCAATGATACCTGCGAGAGTGTTGCACGCCTATCGCGTGAAACGATTCTTGACAATCGACGATGGTCACGTTCACCTAATGTCTTTTTACGGCCACACTGGTACCGTAGGTTGGAGGTTTTGCCGGAATTCTTGTTGTCACGGTACACCCTTGCAATGGTCTTCCGTGAAAATCCGAACTTCATTTCTACCTCCGAAATACTATGGCCCATCTCACGAGCGCCAACTATGACACCGCGTTGAAAAATCGCTTAAATCGTTATTATTTGTCATTCTCATGCCGAAAACAGCTCTGACAGTTGGCAAGGATGTATATCGCTTTATATACGCACGCAGCCGAGTACGCGCATACGCACAGGTGACGTTGCTGTGTATTTTGCATAAGCTCGTTAGTACCAGTTTTTCTGGCACTTCAGTGTATGTGCAGCATATGACAAACAAGTCAATTTTTAATACGTGTCATTTCGTAGACATGTGCTATTGTTGGAATTGGCATAGTGAGAAGTGTCTTCTAATCGCACTGACCGTAGAGTAAAAAGAAGCTTACGATGTGTTTTCCTATAGTATACATAATTTTCTCATGGCATCATGGGACCCTTTACGCAGATTACTGCATTACGATATCTAATGATGTTTATGATCGCTTTTAGTGACGCTGGGAGGAAATACCCAGCTGAGTTCCCGTTCAAAGACATCAGCGTTTACAGTGGAGACACAATATTATGTAGCTATCAGTCGAAGCCTCATTTTCGCAATGTAATTAACTTCAGTTTTCTCATCAATATTCAGGCGCTCGCTTCTCTTGACATTTACTGGTCTGATGTCATGAGTGTTTGCAGAAGATTACTTCTGTGACATGGGTGTTAACAGAATCTTGTGTTCACGTCAAGTTTCATTGAAACCCACACCACTAAACGCATTTAGGAAAACCAACTGGTCTGTATTTCAGATAACATTGTCTTAACCGTTCTTGTGTACCGCAGTTTACCACCATGGAGTACGTGACTTGACGCTTTCGAAGTGTTTGATAGATAACCTACAAGGCCCTAATTAACTTTTCCATGTGTAGATAATCTACAACAGGTCAGTTGGGAGCAAGAGGAATTTGTAAGCGTAGAATGGGGATGCGTGACTTGCAAATGAAGCGATTTGGTCTGGTAAATGATATTTCCTTTCGACGATTCTCAGTGATTTGTGTGGTAGTGTACGTTAGGGTCGCAAAGTAAGATGTACCAAGAAGATGGACATAAGAAGAGTGAAACAACCAATCAGCTTGAACTATGGGATCGCAGCCAATCTACTGTGGCAGTTGAAGAACGATGAAAAAAACAAGCAAAAAAAACAAGTTAAATCATTTAATGCTGTTCAGCGAGAAATTGAGTAAAGAAATTCTAAGAAGTAGAATATTGAAAAAAATGAGGTGAAACATAAAAAAAAATGAAAAATAATGAAGAGTGAAAAACAATAAAGGATAAAGTAAATGGCAGGGCAACATAATTAAAAAATACACTGTGCTTTTTTGAAGTGATTCAAAATGGCTTTAGTACATATGAAAAGTTCTCAAATGCAATGAACACGACGTTTTATAGCATGTTAAAGCTGTATGCCAGTTTCAAGGAATTCTTTTTAACATATACTTTTTTTTTATTGAGAGTTTAACGACCACCGTGAGCAACTCAGAGCACTACACCGATGATCTATTATATTATGATCACCTACCTAATAATCTCTAGGGCCCATTTCGCCCGCAAAACCGGGGCGACGAGGAGACGCATCGATTCGATGAGGTAGCGACAGGTATTCTGGGGTATCTGGTGCACTAATGTCAACAGCCGGTTCTCTAGTTCTCGTACATTTCGGGGTGGTGGTGATTTAGCGCGAACCCGCTTTTACAAGTCGAACCACAAATGTATGATTCGGTTCATTTCAGGTGAATTTGGAGGCCAGGGCATTAGCAGAAAGTCACCAAAGTCACCAACAATGTTCCTCGTACCACTTCTTGACGATTCTGGTAGTGTGGCATGGCGCATTATCCTGTTATTAATGACCATCACCAGCGGAGAACACAGTTGCCATGAATGGGTAAACTTGGTCCGCAACGATGTTCAGATACCTGACAGCTGTCAGGGATTGTGCTATTGGATAATGGGGTGTAAGTGTCCCAAGAAAACGTCACCCAGCCGTCCCGGTGGCGCATTCGTTTAGGCGATGGCTTCTGATCATTCGTACGAGATGGGTCCGGGTTCGAATCCCAGAGGCATGGATGTTGTGTTTAATATACGGCCCTGGCTCTGTCCCTTCCCTGGATTCACTGGTCCTAAATTAGGGACAGGCGACTGCTTCTAGCCCATTGAGTTGCTCACAGTGATCGTTAAACCTCGATCCAAAAAACAAACAAACAAAAAACCCCCCAAAAAACATCGCCTACAGCATAACACAGCCGCCGTTAGCCTGTTTCCACCCTACAGTGCATCCAGGTGCCATAGCTTCCGTTGGTAATCGGCGTATCCGCCCTCAGCTTACTACGTGATGCACCAGGAATCTTGATTCGTCAGGCCAGGCCACTTTCTTCCAGTCATCCACGGTCCAATGTCGATGATCATGGGCCCATTTCATGCGTTGTTGGCGACGAAGTGCAGAGAGCAAAGTGTCCCGGCTGGGTCATCGGCTACGCAGGCCCATGCGCAGAAAACTGAGATGAACTGTGTGCTGTGATACATTGCCCTGATCACCACTACTGTAGCGGCGAGTGATTTGTCGCAGTGTGGCGCTGTGGTTGCTGTGAACAATGCACGACAGTCTCCGCTTCCATTTGGTGTCAATGAGCTGTGGACGAGACACGACTGGACGACGGTTCATCGTTTGGCCATCTGGACGCCACTTTTGATACGTACTCACTACAGCGACAAGTGAACAACCAACAAGCCGCGCCATTTCCGAGATCGTAGTTCTGAAGCGTTGTGGAATCACAATTTTTCCTTTATCAAACTCCGATAAATTGGCAGCTTTTTCCATTCTGATTCCGTACACTGTATTAACCGAAAGCCGGTCCACTGGTTGAATATATACTGCTCTGTGAACTTACCCTGGGCCACCGTTTGTTCTCCAGGCGCGCTCATTTTTCTAGACTGGGTTGGTCATGATGTAATGGCTCATCGAAGTATAAGCAGTCGCACGTCTTATGAAGTATATTCTAACATAACTTTCATTTATAGTTTTCTTTCCCTGTGTAAATTTTGCTTTCTTTGACTTCCATCGTTTCAGTCTTAACGTTATATGTTCTCACTCAATGAATGCATGATTGACGCTCTATTTAATGTATGGAGCGAGCAATCAATACGAGGGTAGATTAGTACATGCTAGCATTTCTATGTACCTTCTAGGCTGAGAGTTATGCGCAGTAGTTTTAGACTTTTCTTCTACGAAGTCCTTGTGATTAGAGCATTATTGTAATTAGTAATTTCCTGTGCTGACAACGAGAGTGGACAAATAAAAGCTGAATCCTGAACTATTTCTCGAAGTTTTCTTGAATGACTTCTGTGTGTCGTTGAGCTATTCAGGATTTCACCTAAATTGGACCAGGACAACAAACTTCAAGTAGCTTTTTGCTGTTGTTTGGAGGTTTAACGACCACCGTGAGCAACTCAGTGGGCTATCAGCAGTCGTACGTCCCTAATTTAGGGTAACTGGTTTCAAGAAAGGGAGAGAACCAGCTCTGTAAGGCAAACACAGCATCTATGCCTCACTAGGGTTCGAACCCTGACCCACAAGGACGAATGTTTAAAAGCCAGTGCTTAGGCCACTGGGCCACCGGGGCGGCCCAGTAGTGTTTCCTAGCCTGAGTCGACATTTGTACATATACACTTTTAAAACTAGGAGGATTACAGTCCCTAATTTAAAGACACTGGTTCCAGGGATGGGACAGAGCCAGTGCTGTAAGAGAAACATCTTATCCATGCGTTACCGGGATTGGAACCGGGACCCATGTCGGATGAACGGTCAGAAGGCAGCGCTTGGACCACTGCACCACTGGGGTGGCTAATACAACGGCCGTTCCGTAAAAACTGAGAGTAAAGTCACACAAAATGAAGGAATATAGGTACAACAAAATATATGTTATTCTATCTCAAAGTATCTTCCTTCGGATAATATGCAATGGTCCCATCGTTCAGTCCATTTTTTAAATCATGTGGCGAAGGCATTCTGTGGAAGCTGCTTTAGCGACCCCTCTACAGCTTTAATAACGCAGCATCTCTGTTGAATGTTGCTCCACGGAACTTCTCTTTCATTGTTGGAAACAACCAGAAATCGCACGGGGCGAGGTCAGGACTGTAGGCAGGCTGTGGCATGATTTCATGAGAAACTGTTGAACACAAGCAGCCACATGTGGGAGGGCGTTATAATGGTGTAGGGTTCACTTGCCTACCAGTTCCGGTTGCTCAATCGATATGTGTCGTTGCAAACGCTTCAAGACTGAAATGTAATATTCAGCATTGACAGTAATTTGGGGAGGAACGGCATGCTGGTAGACTATACGTTAATGATAAAAGAAAGTTGTCATCATCACCTTCCCAGCTGATTTGGTTCGGTGGACTTTTTTCGGAGGCGGCTCGCCTGTGTGTTTCCAGACATTCGTTGCGCGCTTCGTGTGGGGGTCGAAATAGTGGGCCCATGTTAAAGTTTGGATCCTTTGCAGTGATTTGATTCTACTTATGACACACTTGAACTCTGGCTAACAATTGTTGTCTCGTCATATGATGAGGTACTAATCTGGAACACACATGCCGCCCCGGTGGCGCAGTGGTCAAAGCGATGGCCTCTGATCATTCGTCCAAAAGGAGTCCGAGTTTGAATCCCGGTGAGGCATGTTGTGTTTGTCTTACGGCATGGCTCTATCCCTTTCCTAGAACCAGTGACCCTAAATTAGGGACGGGCGACTGCTTATAGCCCATTGAGTTGCTTACTCACGGTGGTCGTTAAACCTCCAAACAAAAAAAAAAAAAAAAAAAAAAAAAAAAAAGAACACGCACGATGCAGCAGTAATTTGTCGGGTGAAATGCGGTTTGCCGACGTTTTCGAATATGAGTTGACGCCCCAATGTCTTCTCACGTCATTCGTCGATCTTCTTACAGGACTGTCCAAACAGTGTTAACACTACACTCCGTAACAACACTTTCAGGTCGAACAGGTCTAGGAACGAGTTCTGAATACAAACGCCCTTTTTTGAAATCATGGTGCCATCTGAAAATCGTTGACTCACCCAAACATTTATCTTTGTAAGCCTTTTTCATTAAATTCAACTGTTTCTGGAGCTGTTTTACCCAAACGTTAGAAAACATTTATCGCACAACGCATTTTCCTTCGTAACTCTGAATCAGTCACCTCCACAGTTGTATGGAGAAATGCAGACGTACCTTAAACAACTGCGCAATAACAAAACTAGGATCGTCTGTTACGGCTAATAACTGTTGCCATAGATACTTCTTTGATTCAGTTAGTCGTTTGGGTGGATATTTTCCCCTTCGTACTGTTGCCAACTGAAAAAACTTACACTCAATTTTTATGGAACGGTCCATGTATAAACTTTGCAATATGCATTTAGTGAAATTTGGATTTTACCGCACCTAGCGAACATACTTGTGATTGGAAAAAAATGAAAATATGTTGAAATTCTTGGTATGGCTATAGTAATGGAATAAAAAAATAATATTTAAATGATTCTTTTTGAAACACAAGTAATAATGAGAAACAGAAATGCCCTGTGTTTTTGCTTTATTATTTATTTCATTGTTTTATTTAATTATTTCTTATTATTTATTTCTTATTTATTTATTATTATTTCTTATTTATTTCTTATTATTATTTATTGATTTATTTTTTTATTATTTATGTTTTTGCTTTATTATTTATTTCATTGCTTTATTTATTTATTTATTATTTATTTATTTATTTATTTATTATTTATTTATTTATTTATTTATTTATTTATTATTATTTCTTTCTTTCTTTCTTATTTATGTTTTTGCTTTATTATTTATTTCATTGCTTTATTTATTATTATTTATTTATTATTATTTCTTATTTATTTATTATTATTGTTTATTAATTTATTTTTTTATTATTTATGTTTTTGCTTTATTATTTATTTCATTGTTTTATTTATTATTATTTATTTCTTATTTATTTATTATTTCTTTATTATTTCTTTCTTTATTTATTTATTATTATTTCTTATTTATTTCTTATTATTTCTTATTTACTTATTATTATTTCTTTCTTTCTTTATTTATTATTTATTTCCTGCTTTATTTATTTATTTCATTGTATTGGGTTTGTGCGAACGAAATGTTTTTCAAATACCCAGCGCACGTGGATGGCGAGAAAGGAAAAGTAGGCCAACTTACCTAGGCAAAATAATCCCCCTCGGCGTCAACAAAAAGTTACCATCTGTCCGGCATGATCCCGGAACGAAAGAGGTCTTGTGGCTGGTACCCGAAGAAGTCGATGCAAGTGATCCACGCGACGAAACAGATGATATTCTGTCGGAGACAAGTCCGGGGATTTAGGCAAGATCAGATAGTGCTTCATAGCCCAAGGCACTTACTGTCAGCATCGTTCGTTGTGCGACATGACGGCGGGAGTTGTTCTGGAGGAGAAGAACACCATGTCTGCTGACCAAAGCCGGTTGTTTCTGCAGCAATTTCCGATGCATCTGGTGTAATTCAGCACAATAACATTCTGCAGTGATAATTTGGCCTCTTTCCAAGATACTCTGATGAATTATCCCGGATGTGGACCACCACACAAGGACCATCATCTTCTTGGTGTGTAGGAGTGGCTTAGAATGCCTTGCTTAACCATTGTGCAGATCGATTCCGATTATCATAAAGGACCCACATCTCGTCGCAGGTGACGAATCGATGCAGTAGAGGTTTCTGTTTATTCCTGGCAAGCAGCGACGTTCAGACTTCCAAACGCCTAGTCTTGTTGACAGTTTTCAACTCGCGCGACAGCCACATGTCCAGCTTTTTGACCTTACCCAGCGCAAGCAGACGCCAAAAAATTGTCGTATGGTAGACACCTCCTTCTGCCGTTATATCACGACACGTTTTTCGGGGTCCGCTTCAACCACACGTAACAGAACATCATCAGAAACAGCAACATTTCGGTGACCACGTGCTTTGTTTTGCAGGTCCGTATGTCCGCTTTGAAACTTCACAAACCATCGCCGAATGGTTCGTTCGTTGGCTGTATTCTCCCTAAATGCTCTGTTAACGTTTCGAGCTGCATTTCCAGCAGAATGGCCCAGTTTAAATTCATACAGGAACATGACTCTCATATCTGGCGTCTGTATGTTTTCTTTGCAGGCCACGTTACGTCCAAACAAATCTTGCCTGAACCTTATTCTTCACACACATGCTAGCTATTTATAGTAACTCTGTGACGTAAAACCCACAACACCTGTTGGTGGTTACAATCCGATGTGGTGGGGGCCTGTCTCCACTGCTCGTTCGCGATGGACACTTCATTCGCACCATTATCTTTACGTTAAGTTTGCTTTCGTGTAGAGCATTACAGCTCTGAATGCATAAGTGTGCCATTAGAGGGCGTAATATGTGTTTCATTGTGATACTCTCAAGGGTTAGCCTTAAGTTTTTGACTTGAAGCTTCTTTTCGTTGAACCACGGAAATCTGCAATACTACACTGGTGTGCAAAAATTGAGAACGGAGAGGAGAAATTAGCATAACAGCGAAACGAGCAGGCAGAACGGACCGAAAGACCACTCAGGAGATAGACTAGGGTCCGGTACGGTAGGGCATGCGCATATATGCAGCATGACGTAGGTGGGGAGTGTCGGAAGGGTATAAGCACACGGGCGGTGTACGCTCAGCAATTCGGTGAAAGCTATTGCACGGTGTACATCGGTTTGAACGACGTCGAGTTGCGTCCACCGTGTGATATGGCCAACAGGCAATCCAGTAGACGACATCTGGACGACTTTGCCCAAGGTCGCTCATTCGGAAGTTGGAAGAAGGTTGAAGTGTGACTAGTGTGGCCGAGGAGTTCGGGATCGCTCACAGCATCGTTTCACGAGCTTGGAGAGTATTTCAAACGACAGGAACAGCTGTCCGAGTGTGTAACAGTGGTCGTCCACGAGCAACCACGGCGGCGGACGACCGGTATATTGTCCTACAGGCGAGAAGAGACAGGCGGCAGACAGCGGGAGAAATCGCAAGGGAAATGTAACAGAAAACTGGACGTCCGTTATTGCGTTTTACCGTGGCCAGGAGGCTGCACAAAGGTGGAGTATTTGCACGACGACCAGTACGGTGTGTACTATTAACGCCTGCTCATCGGAGACTGCAGGCAGAACGGTGCCAGGAACACAAGAACTGGACACATCAGCAATGGGGTGGAGTTATCTTTACGGATAAGAGACGATTTAGTCTGACGAGCGATTCCGGACGTATACACATCTGGAGAGAGCAGGGAACACGCAATCACACCTCCAACATCATCGAAAGGGACCGGTTTGGAGATGGCAGAGTACTCGTTTGGGACAGTATCATGCTTGGTAGCTGTACTGACCTCCACATCTTCCAAGGAGGTTCAGTCACTGGTGTCCGCTATTGTACCGTGGTTCTCCTGCCTCACGTGCGCCTGTTTAGAGGTGCTGTGAGTCCCGAGTTCCTTTTCATGGAAGACAACGCTACACCTCATCGTACAGTGGCTGTCGCAGAGCTGTTGGAGAGTGAAGATATTCAACGCATGGATTGGCCCGCAAGGTCCCCGGACATAAATCCAATCGAGTACATGTGGGACCTTCTCGGGATACACTTGGCAGCACGTGACCAGTTGCCAGCAACGATTCCGCAGCTGCGATTGGCACTACAAGAGCCGTGATGCCTCAACAGCTACTTGACAACCTCGTTCTCAGCATGGACAGAGGTTGTAAATCTTGCAACGTAGTCAGGGGTGATCATATCCCCTACTAAAGACTGGATTTTTCTTGGCAGCCGCCTGCCACATGGACGTTACCTGTCTTCTGTCCAGTTGTGATCTAAGTTACCTTTTCAATAAAGTGCCTTTCTATCCTTTAGATTCCTTGTTTGGACGGTTTTGCTCACTTGTCCCATATTCTTACATCTTGGGGATCTTATGGTATGATTTTAGTCGATGTGGAGCATTTCTGCACGACGTTACATTCGAAAAACCGTCTGGTCCTTAATTTTTGCACGCCAGTGTATGTACTTGCAGCTGAAATTCTTAACCAGATATGAAATGACCAATTAGATACATAGTCCATGAGCAAAGACTTCAAAATTTTGAATTTTAGTACCAAAGTGGAGGAAAAATTTAAGCAATGTTTGTTAGTTGGTATGTGTGAAGTGTTACAAAATGTGTGATGGACTTTTTAAATGTGTAGCTAAATTAAATTTGGGCCCCTTTTGTAAAAAATAGCTGTCGTTTTAAAACGTAATTTATATTAGTCACAAACCCAATTGTAGCACAAAAATCTAAGGATCGGAGGCAAAAATCTGTAGACATAAAAGTTTTTAAGAATGAAATTCTACTTTTGACATGCATAACAAAATATGTTTGCAGAAACACAGATAATGAGGCCACAAATGGGTATTGCTGACAGTATGAACATTCTCTTAACTGATCACAGTAATACATATTACTCATCTTCATCACTGTCAGTCTCAAAAAAGTTTTCTATATCTTCATCACCTTCTTGTTCCATTTTGAGCACGTTAGAAGCTTGCAGGCAACAGTGCAGATCAATCCATTAAGCATACACCAACAGTCAGATGAATGGCAAGATTTTGCGCACCTGTAGGATATCAGAGTGAGTACAACATCTGGAACTGGCAGGCCAGTGATCCACTTAATAGTTAAATTTCCTTTGACGGTACTTCCCAACCATGTACGTTTGTTGGTTTTGGAATGTATGGAGAATTACATGTATATAGACTGCATCTCCACGTAGCTATATGGTAATTTGCTCGTAACGTATGTTGCTTTAAAGTGTCTTCACAAGGTGGTATTTGACCGGAATCAATGCAACACTTCTTTGGAATGAACATATAACGGGGAAGATCATTGACAGTAGTAATTTCGGTGTTTTTGCAATAGAACTGACATGTAAATCTCTGAATGCTGTTGTATAGTTTCCCAATGCTGAAGTCAATTTATTGACATCAATAAGCCTGACAAGAGATTTAGTACCACGCCTGATCAGAATGTTGTTTCTGATAAATTGGCTCAGGTGTAAAGAAATTATAAGACCGTCGGTGTCATCTGCAACGAGGACTATAGTGTTGAAAGCTGAAGAAGCATGCTTTGCATGTAAAAGAGTCTGATGTCAGCTTCCTCGTGGTCTCAACGATTTGAGTTTGTAACATTATTTAAGTTTGTAACATTTTTCATCTCTTTTCACATACAATGATTTATGACCTAGTATCTTTCTTTCTGATTCACATTTCCAGGTATTGGCCAAGAATTGGCAAATCTTGGTTTTTGCTTCGTTACAAGATAGCAAACGTCTCCAGTTTTTTATTTTATGATCCTGTTTTATTTCATGAAATCGGACTCCTCCTTGCGACCCGCGGTTAATGCTTTCTGAAGATTTTATTGATTCATGCATATAGACATTAAAGATCACAACAATACGCTCACTTTCTTCACCAACCTGCAAGGCTGCTTCCAAAATGAAATAAGATAATTCACTAAAATTACGGTTATCTCCATGAAGTTTCTGTATAAGTGCCATACCATCAATTACAGTTGTATATGGCTCTGAAACGCCATCTGACGGATCTACTAAACCTTTCAAGTTTTGTGCCATGGCTGCTTTATTAGGTTTCTTCACAGTGCCATCAGTATTTGCAAGTGACCATGGTAGTGGCCCAAGAGGGTGGGAAAATCATTTTTCATGTCCAGGTTTCTCTTAGTTGCAACGAACATCATAGTACTGAACAATCTTCTATCAGCAGTTAAAAAACTTAATTTGCTGGAGCTATGTGCACTTTTCTTCTTTTTCTCACCAAACATTTTAAAATTAAGTTTCTGCTTTCTATCATAAAAGCCTACACTTACTTGCAGAAAATCTGTTTGGAATGCCTTGTATGCTGTCTCACCTTTTTCATGTGCTAACAGGAGATCATCAGTAACTGCTTGAGAAGCAGCTACTCTAGTCGATAAATAAATAAAATCAGAACT
The DNA here is from genome assembly GCA_039090855.1 of Macrothele yani. NCBI lineage: Eukaryota > Metazoa > Arthropoda > Arachnida > Araneae > Macrothelidae > Macrothele > Macrothele yani. The sequence goes on from CM077011.1 coordinate 158,631,724, forward strand.
GTTAGCAAATGAATTGGTCTAATCATTCTCAAGCAAAAACACAATTGCTGCAACATCCCTTTCATCTTTTCTGATCCGCGTATTTTCAAGATCTGTATACCTAAAGCTTATTGGGTTTGACTGACTAATTATCTAATTACATTAATTGTCTTACTGCAACTGCGCGGTGTTCAGCATTAAGGTAAAAACATTGTGTGTCTCCTGACGTTTCAGTGTTATTATTAATTGTTTTTTCAATTGTTTGATCAACTGCAATGCGACCAAAAGGATTCCCGCTTTTCTGCTGCACTGAGAAGCATCTGTTTTGGAAATGCTGGTCAGTTCAGGAAAAGTGTCTCTAAGTTCTGTAATTTGCGCGTAATAAAATGGTAACTACCTTGCATGGTTAACTTTCTCTAAAGCAAACAAACCATGGAATTACTTGTCGAATACAAGCCACGTGAAGATTCCAGTTCCCCTCCTTGTCTGCTTGCACTAACCCTAGCAATATTTCAGCCATGTCGATAAATCAACACTGCTGGCCACCCAAAATGCAACACCAAGAAGGAAGCATCTGATTGGCCTGAAATTCGCAGCATGCGTCGCCCGCGAGAGGACATGCAAACGATTAACATTGCAGGACATATGCAAATCATGTGCGCCCGGCACGCCACCGAGAAGCACTATTAGAAGGGTGAACAGAAGGCGGGGTGTAAGTAGTGGAAGTGTGTTGTGCTGCTGGATCTGTGCGTGAGAAGCTTCCTGATGCCTCGTCGCAGAATACGGCAGTCCTTCCAGCAGGTTTCGGAGTTCGGCAGAGGACGAATAGTGGCTTATCGCGACCGGGGTTTATCGTGCCGAGACATCGGCGCCCGTGGAACGACATCCAGCCACAGTGAGGCGTGTATGGATTCGGTGGGTGCAGAAGGGACGGACGGACCGACGTGAGCGATTGCCGCAGCCGCAGCACACCACCGAACGAGAGGACCGTCATGTTGTGCGGCGAGCATTGACGGCTCGCACCGTCACATAGCGAACGTTAGCGCAGGAATTAGGGTGTGTTGCGCAACAACCTGTGTCAGCACGTACCGTTCGACGTCATCTGCAGGAGCGGAGACTTGTCGCACGGCGCCCATTGCTCCGATTACCATTGACGTTTCACCACCGGCGAGTGCGGCGGCAGTAGGCCGTTGAACGCCGCACTTGGACTACCGAATGACACGACATTGCCTTGTCCGACGAATCCCGCTTCTTCCTGCAACACCACGTTGGTCGGATCCACGTGTGGCGGCACCGCGGCGAGAGACTGTATGACGCCTGCATTATGCATCGCCATTCCGGTTTGTCGCCTGGCGCTATGGTTTGGGGCGCAATTGGATAAGACACCCGTACCCCTCTGGTACGCATCGCCGGTACATTCAACAGCCACCCCTACATCTCCGATGTTTTGGAGCCTGTAGCCCTCCCTTACCTGCAGGACCTGCCAGCGGCCACGTTTCAACAGGACAATGTGTGCCTGCACGTGGCACACATCCTGCAACAATTCTTCATGGCCCACCAGGTGTCACTGCTGCCATGGTCCGCCTGTTCTCCCGATATGTCGCCCTTCGAACACGTCTGGTCGCTGATCTGGAACCGAGTGGCCCGGCAAGCACCACCCGTGGCTACGCCTGATGAACTGTGGCAACGTGTGGAAGCAGCCTGGACCGACATACCCCAAGCTCACATCCAAAGCCTCTTTCGTTAGATGCCGCGGCGTGTAGCGGCTGTTATTGCCAGCCATGGGGGCGACACGAACTATTGATGTCTGCGTGTTTCTCAAGTCGCACGGGCCTGTAAGCTTAATCCTTTGATCTCTGTATCTGTTGTTATGTGTCCAGTAAATCTGGCTTTGCTATCTCGTGTCCTTCTTGGTGTTGCATTTTGGGTGGCCAGCAGTGTATCATCCAATATTTTGCCAAAGGTCATGGCGTAAATCATCTAAATATAGGAGAAATAAGTTTAAAACCTCTGAACATGAATTATCATTCATTGCTTTATCCACAGCCTCATGACAGGTAATCGCATTTATGCCTTGTAGAATACTTGTGGCTGTGTCAATTTTGAAGTACTGTTGATATACTATTGTCAATTTTGATGCACTTCTAGAGTTACATAGTTGGACTGGATGCGATTCAGCGAGTGCCATTGCAGGCATGGGAAAGATGCAAGCACTTAAGCTTTTACAGAATAGTATAGATTACAAAGACATATTTGCTTTTCTCAGTACTTCTTGGGAACTAACAGAGGAAATATACAACATCATTCACAGATTCTCATGTCAGCTCAATTGCGAAAACACCGAAATTACTACTTCCCATGATCTGTACCATTATATGTTCATTAAAAAGAAGTGTTGCATTGAATACAACACTTCTTTTCAATCCGGTCATTGAATCATTGAAAGAAGTGTTGCATTGAATCCGGTTGGTGTATGCTTAATGAACCTTGCGAGGACACGTCAAAGCAACATACGTTACGCGCAAATTACCAAACAGCTATCTGGAGATGCAGTCTAGATGAATCTCCTCACATGTCGAAACCAACAGACGGACATGGTTGGGAAGTAAATGTGGAAGAGAATTTAACTATTAAATGAATGACTCGCCTGCCAACTCCATATGCTGTACTCACTCTGATATTCTGCAGATGTGCAAGAACTTGCCGTCCGTCTGACTGTTGGTGTATGCTTAATGAACTGATGTGCACTGCTGCATGTAAGATTCTAACATGCTCAAATATGGAACAAGAAGATGATAAAGAAATAGGAAACTTTTATGAGACTGATAGTGATGAAGATGAGTAGTATGTATTGTTTTGATCAGTTAAGAGAGTGTTCATAATGCCAGCTATACTTATTTAAGGCCTCATTATCTATGTTTCTGCAAACATATTTTGCTATACATTTCATTGTATAATTCTAATATGCACTATTAAAAGTAGAATTTTATGCTGATTAACTCTTATGTCTATAGAATTTTGCCTCCGATCCTTAGATTTTGTGGTACAAATGCTTTTGTGATTAATATAAATTACGTTTTGAAACGACAGTCATTTTTTACAAATGGAGCCCACAAATAACTTAGCTACGCATTTAAAAAGTCTATCACACATTTTCTAATACTACACACATACAGCTATCTAAAAATCATTGTTGGAATTTTTTCCCATCTTTGGTGCTCAACTTCAAACTGGCTCATGGAATAACATCAAACTAAAGACCAGATTTAACAATAAGGCAGCAGTTACAACAAAACCTACTTCTTTATTGTCTCGAGTTGCACATCGACCAAGTTGCATTCTTTTTAGTAAGAACGTTGTACTCAAATCAAGAGGCTTGTTAAAAATACATATCCAACTAGAAGAATTCTCTGTGCTATTCAACCTTCCGCTCGCTTTATAAGCAATGGTAAATTATATAAAGGCCCATATAAACTTTGTCTCAGAATATCGAACGTTACAACATTAACGTGGAACATCAAACTCGAAACATTGCCTTCAAAACATCGTACGTTATAACATCGTGACTCAAAAACGTTTAAGTACTAAAAAACGTAATGTACCCCAACGTATGGTGTGTCACAAACATTGAAACAGCAGATCCTATGTCTCGTATGTCAACAACGTCATTGCTTTCTCACCTGAAGTCAGGCTGTTGCCAAAGTTATATTCGTCGAGAGAGAAACTGTGGCGTTGATTTTAGTAAAGCGTTTAACGAGAATAAACCAAATTTATATAAGAAGAGAGGAACTGAAAAGGAAGATTAATTTAGAGCATTCATAAAGTGCCACCATTGGCTTTAATGACAGCCCCAAACATTCATCGTATGCTTCCTTCCGAATTTTGGTAAGTCACGAGCGCAACATTCCTTCGCTCTTCCTGCAAATCTACTACCAAAGCTGATTTGCAGGAAGATCGTGCGGCTGAGATTTGATTCGGCATTGCAATATTCTCTGAAATTTTTTTATTGGATTTAGGTAAGGAGTTGGAGCTTTCCAATATAGCATTTCAACGGTGTACTCCAAAATAAAGTAATGTAAAGATCGTGCGGTGTGGCTTGTACCATAGACGTGCTAAAACATATAACCATCCGCCTAGAGCCCACTATAATGCCTCTTTCATAACCAGCCTTTTCCATATCGCAGCTGTCTTTGTTTCGTAGACGTCAGAATCCTTTGTAGTGAGCTATTTATAAACCCATCCAAACATCATAGTTGCGTACGTAAGTGTGAACCGTGTTAGATTGCAATTTGGTGTTCCATTTTCAATTTGCTGCTTCTGTGTATTTTTGCAGCAAGAGGGGTATAACTGCGAATTCATTTCGCAGAAAACTTGGCGGAAAACACTGACATCTGTTTCAGCTATCAAAAGTATAAAGCATTTTTTCGACTTCTAGACGTACAGATACAGCGCATTGCAAAACATATTTTTTCGCCACTTAGTATTAAAATGGTGCATCAGGGAAATCAGAATCTTTTCTTCTTTATGGTCAACTTTATCCGATGTCAAAAGAAATGTTTGAGTGAGTAGCAGATTCAAACACATTATTTCCACATACAAAGGAACTCTGTATCTGCATTATTTTCAAAATACGTGACAAAAGGGACTTAAGTCGTCTTCACGTTGTTAATTCCACAACTGTAATACTGGTCAGGGTATCAATGCAACGCACGTGGCGTCGATAAGCAGCTTGGCCTGCTGAATAGCTGCATGTTATAATTTGAGTTAGGTTGTTTACCCAAAGCGAACTAGAAGCGAAGTTTGGGGGGATGCAGAGATGCACGGGGCTTGTGATCGCGCATTGCTGTCTGGCATCATGGACATCCCATTTCGTGTTGTCTCAGGAAATCTTATATTGACTGTAATTTCACCACTGTAATCCTCTGTGCTGTTCATCACGTTCGTGATCCGCGAAGGTGTTAACTATTAAGCATGCTTTTCAGAGCTATCCATTCACGAAATATTATTATATTGCTTCTGGAAATTATCAAGCAGCGTATGCGTGTGTGTATGGGAGTAGCGTTCATCAGTGAATTTAGTTTCTCCAACTTACGCTAAGGTATGACATATCGCACTGAAATCCGATACATCATATCTTAGCAAAAAAAAAAAAAAAAAAAAAAAAAAAAAAGAGGAGATAACAGTAAGGGTAGAGGAAATCTTTTCGTGTTTTAGTATTTTCTTACTGATACGATTTTAGAATGTAAAAACGGAAGAATAATATGGTTATACGTTCAGTAAACTATGACTAGGGCAAACTGATATAAAGCTCCCTTTGAAAAATCTTTATTCTGGCAGGAAGGCGGAGCTTCAAGCAAAACTGTAAATTTACTTATCGATTAACTTGAAGAACGATGATACGAATTTAACAATCGATTAGTAGAAAACAGCTAAAGCTAACAACAAAGTCTCAACTTGAAAGGTAAGGTCCAACAGTAGGATAGTTGACTGATAGCAAAAATGAGAAAACAAGCTGTCAAAGTACGATGAATATCACGATCAGGAACACCAAGGTGTCGGTTATTAAAATATGATATTTATTTACAATTTAAAAGATGTACCCCACACCAAAGGTTTAAAAATCAGTGACAAGATCTTTCGGGGCTTTTAAAGCACCCATCTTCAGGTCGAGTGACACAGAATGAAACGCGCACATGAACATTTATATACAAGTTGAAAGTAGACCATCATGCACTGCCAGGGAGGCAGTAACGTGTTGCCAACGGATAATCTGTAATCATGTATAAAAATAATTATTGAACAATGTGAAACTTTAGTGTTTTATGCAACATTAGTGATATATTCGAACCCGTTGCCGCGGATGGCTTAGTGGTTAGTGTTTCAGACTATCGATGCTGGGTCCCCAGGTTCAAGCCTGGGCTGATCTTTCAGAGATGGTGTGATTTACTAACAATCGCTGAATATCCGGCGTGCATCGGACGAGCACGTAAAGTGACGGCCCCCAGGCTGGACCCACTGGTTAAATGGGTATCCTTTCCTATGTCCTCCCTGAAATTCTCTCACCCATCTATGTGCAATATCGTACTTGTACGGTGGCGCCATCTACTGTACTCTAATCTCACTACAAACTGTTCTGTCAAAAGTCGCTAGACTTGCTCTCATTCCTTCCGTTTCTGTGTCCTGCCCAAAAGGCGATCTCGCTGTAGGTGGCTGGGACCTAAACTCTACTACCTGTGGACGGAAGTCCTACATGAAAATGACAAATTCTCCTCCGGCGTTATAAGCGTTATATATTCGAACCCGTTCATTAGGTTCAACCAGGTTTGGGGGACGAGCACAGGGGGCTCATCATTACAGCAGATTGAGACGAATTTGTAGATACATTCTGCAAATAATAAGGCATATTTATTTGGAGCTGTCGCAATAATTGCTGTTTGTGCCCAATTAGGGTTATATTCACCTCCAAGAACAATCCTACTTAAAGCAGTTGACAGCAATCCTCGGCGTACAGTGTATTGGTGTTCTACCATTCTCACCCCTAAATTGCGGAGAGTAGAACCGATATAACAAGAATCTGTAAGATCTGGTGCATTTGAGGAAAGCGGTACGTTGTACACACCACATTTCTTATGCAGAGGTATTCGATCACGATCTGTGCGCACAAGCTTAAAGTTACTGACTGTACGAACGCCAAAATAAAGATTGTACTTTCTACATATATTCTTAAGTATGCTTACAAGAGCAGGAAGAAAATCAATAGCACCAATAAACTTAGGGGTAGAAATAAAACTTTGAAAAGTAGTGAAAGTCCAACGATTATAATCTTGTACCAGCTCAAATACGGTCTTAGCTGAATAGCCGAACATTTGTGCAATCTCAACAGTTTTATTAAGTTCTTTGTGCCGAAGTTGATCGGAGGAAGAGTGTGAAAACGAGAGTCTTACCAAGAAGAAGCGTAAAGCAGCAAGCTTATGAGACCAAAGGTGTGCTGAATCAAATGGAATAAGCGCGGGACAAAAAGTAGGTTTCAGATGAACTGAATAACGTAACCCACAGGGACTACATGTGTGGGTAAGCAAGAAGTAAAGAAAAGGAAGTGATCCCTGTTTCCCCAGTTCCACCGTAAAGTTAATAGTAGGATATTGTGAAGACATAAGATCTGCAAAATTTGTAAGTTGTTCGAAGGTAAAAGACTAGAACAATAAAATATCATCGACATAGCGAATACACAATGCGAGTTTCAACGGAGAAATAGAAACGACATATTCTTCCAAAGACTGGAACAAAAATTCGGCAAGAACGGGGAAAGGTGGAGAACACATGGGGGTCCCCGCTTTCTCTTGGTAAATGACTTCGTCAAACACAAAATAAGTGCGTGAGGCTTCAAGCTTTAAAGCTGACACAATAGCCTCATATTCAAGAGGGGTAAAGTTTGGAACTAGCAAAAGTTTAGACTGTATAATATTATGAACACTTAAAGTGGGGACACTGGGGAACAGGGATACGACGTCCAAGGAGGCTAAAATGAAGTGTCCGGTAGGATGGAAAGATTTAATTTTGTTCAGAGCATCAGTAGAACTGCGAACGGAAAGATTAGATGACTGAATAAGAGGAGCTAGAAATAAAGCCAAAGCTTTCTCTAAAGGTCTGGTAGGATTACAAGAACTAGAGACCAGAGGGCGAAGTGGATGACTGGTTTTATAATTGATTGATAGTTTGACTCGGTGACTTAGCTCAATGACAACTCATTAGAGCAGTATTTCGCAAAGGCTGGTCCACGGAACGGTATCGGTCTGCGAGGACTTTCCGGCGGTCCGCGAGAAACGAGGGAATTTATTTATTATTTTTTGAATCCAAATGGACAACTCATTAGACCAGTATTTCCCAAGCGCCGATCCACGGACAGGTATCGGTCTGCGAGGATTTTCCGGCGGTCCGCGAGAAACGAGGGAATTTATTTATTATTTTTTAAATCCAAATGGACAACTCATTAGACCAGTATTTCCCAAGTGCCGATCCACGGACAGGTATTGGTCTGCGATGATTTTCCGGCGGTCCGCGAGAAACGAGGAAATTTACTTATTATTTTTTGAATCGAAATGGACAACTCATTAGACCGGTATTTCCCAAACGCCGGTCCACGGACAGGTATCGGTCTGCGAGGATTTTCCGGCGGTCAGCGAGAAACGAGGGAATGTATTTATTATTTTTTGAATCGAAATGGACTCAAATTAAGAGGAAATCTAGATCTAAGTTTTTTGAACACCTGGCCCGGAAGATTAAAAGAAGCTTGGATCGCTAAAAAAAGAAAAACTAGAAAAACTTTGTTGAATTTTCTTCTGATGCCAGTCTGGTATCGATATTCAGATCAAAATCTCTGACTCAGTTTTGGGTATTATGGAGAAAGGGTACCCAAGTCTCAGCAACAAAAGTCTAAAATTATTGGTAACTTTTTCTACCACGTATGTATTGAGAGAAAACCTTCTCAGCCATTTCGGAAATTAAAACAAAGCACAGGAACACAATAGACATTATTAATGCTGCACTTCCCCAACGTTTTGCCGGTCCGTGAATGCAAAAAGGTTGGGAACCACTGCATTAGACGACGGCAGATCATTCGACCACGCTTTTAAAAAGCAGCAAAGCTGTATACAAAAATGCGTTTCCTGACCTGATTGACTGTCAGTGAATTCCAAAAACAAAAAACACTATTGGTAGCAGCACAGAAGTGACGTTCGGTTCAGAGCGTATAAAAAGATATAACAAAAAATTTAAATAAGAGAGAGTAAACAATACCTACATGTTGCTAAGCTGTTCTCTGAGATTCAGAAGGCCGCCCCGGTGGCGCAGTGGTCTAAGGGGCTGGCCTCTGATCATTCGTCCGTAAGGGGTCCGGGTTCGAATCCCGGTGAGGCATGGATGTTGTGTTTGTCTTACGGCACTGGCTCTCTCCCTTCCCTGGAGCCAGTGACCCTACATTAGGGACGGGCGACTGCTTATAGCCCATTGAGTTGCTCACGGTGGTCGTTAAACCTCCAATTAAAAAAAAAAAAGATTCAGAAGTTAGTTCCTCAAAGAAAGCTCATCTCCAAGATTAAAGTATGAAACTGGATTTTACTTATGGTTTATCTATCAAACGTTTTCATTTACAGTGATCTCAGCACACACCTTGATCTTTACTAACATCTATCACACGTCTCTTTTTACTTTCTTAAACCTTCGGTACTTCACACCCATTTTCTTTTTCTCAAGCAGACATTTCTGAATCTGGCCCTTCCATGATTTCTTTGGCTTTCCTTAACTTTTCTTTCATGCCACTTGGGCTGAATAAATCCTCTTAGTAAGCATTTCACCTCTCGTTCTTTCAACATGACAAAACCACCTAAGAATATTTGTCTCCAATTTACACAACCAACACCACTGTCTCTTCTGCAGTATCCCGGGTTTCACTGCCATATATGAGAGCAGAAACTATTGCACTTTATATGCAGCAACTCGGGAATTTTTTCGATAACTCGTCATTCCTCTGAAATACTCTTATGCAGCTGTGATTTTCAAAAATGAATTCACTTGCCTACTAATTTCAGAATCTAATCCATTTTCTCTGTCAAACGTGCTTCCTAATATTTTATAAATTTCACTAAATTATGGGATTTACTCAGGAATAAAAGGATATTAATTACAGTTGAATTTTGGGTAGTGCCCTTACCCTTCCTCAGGACTACACTATAGTAGGTGTTGCCATTCGTGAGCTAAGTCCCAAACTTTTAAATCATTTAATGTTGTACCTCTTCTTCTGTCTATTTCCAGTCCTGAAAATTTTCTCTTGAAAAAGTGCTGTTGATGTGTCAGAACTTTTAGTGTCCCAATGCACCTTATGACCAATATTTTGAATACGTCTCTCCAAACCTGTTTTGTCTGTCAAATTTTTAATTGCAGCTTTATGTTCTGCTAATCTGGTCTTAAGTTGTCTGCCTGTTTCTCCCACATAGTTGGACCACATTCGCATTTTATGTTGTAGACCACACCTTCCTGTAAAAGGATGTTTTCTTTTTTTGTTTTAATTTTGGAAGGTAGTTACGGATTATATTTTGTAATCCTGGAGCCAGTCTGACTAGAAACTTCTCACTAATCCTCTGAAGATTTTCAAACACTTCTCTATGGTAAGTACTTTTTCTAGTTAACTGAAACTTAGTTTTTTATCTCTGAATCTTTTCTTTTTTATTAATAATTTTGTTGACTAGTAGAGAAGGGTAATTATTATCTTCCAAAACTTTTTTCTTTCTTAAACCTATGCTTCCCAAATAAATAAATACAGTCACCTGATGAATCTCTGGCCCATTTAGACTAATCTTCCATTCAGTAATAACAGTTCCTCGCTCAAAAGCCATAACTTTAGTTTTCACGGAAAGTTAAAACAACACAGAATCTTGAACATGTTTTAATATTCAACATGTGGCAAGGCCACACCAGTTGTTACTGAATGTGTTGTTCAGAAAGTTCCTGACTTCCAGTGACCAGTGGGGTGGGGCCTCGTCTTGCTATAAAATGACATCGTTATCCAGTTGTGCTAACAAGAAGATCTGTATTATGTAAAGGTATGGTCCTGATCGTACTGTGTCCTCAAAGAAGAAAAACTGACCGTACAGTTGCTGACGATTCACCCCGCACCACAGATGTCAGACAACACGTGGCAAGAATTGAGCACCCGGTATGAACTCTGCTGAGTCTGCAAAGGGGGTCATGTAGAGGACTAGACAAACACCCACCCATAAAGGTAATTTCTGCCAAATATTGACTTATTATATCCGTTACAAGCCATACTAAAGCGTTTTTAAATTATCCCTACCTAAATGGATCTGTCTGAATCAGAAATGGAAACGGGTCACCGGGGTCAACAATTTCATGCGGGTGAAAGCGGTCGGGACAAGGAGTTCCTAACCAGATTTCGACCCGGTTTTGTTTCCTTTTTGTTCTTGAAAAATTATTTCAAAGAACCCGTCAGAGGTTTTTGAAATAATACTTCAGAGCTGCAGAGTATGATCCAGAAACTGGCTGAGAAGGGTAAAGAAATGGGATTGAAAATTAACTTTCTGAAGACAAAACCGAAGTACAATGCTTTTACAACAAATGAAGATTTATCGATGGATTGGGAAAGGTTGAGATAACCGGTCCCTACATTTGCCTTGGACAGCAGATATCAAGCAAAGGTCACATTCATGAAGAAATTAATGGACGTATACAACTTGGTTGGAGAGCTTACGGAAGAAACAGTACAATTTTTAAGAGCAATATGCCATTATGTCTTAAAAGAAAAGTGTTGAATCAATGCACACTTCCAGTGCTTACGTACGGAGTAGAAATGTGGACCTTAACTAAAAATACATGCAAAGACTGCAGACAACTGGAAGAACCATAGAGAGACGCATGCTTGGTGTAACCAAGAAAGATAAACAGAGGAACTCATTGAAAAGGAAAATGGCAAGAGTGGAAGACATCATGATCAGAGTAAAATTCCTGAAATGGCAATGGACTTTACATATTGACAGGAGAATGAACCAACGATAAACAACAGCAGTTTTAGACTGGATTCCAAGTAACAGGAAAAGACCCAGAAGGCCTCGTTGGAGATGGATGGAGGAGACTGGCCCAAGACAGTCCGTTGTTGAAGAAACTTGGGAGACCTTCATCCAGCAGTGGATTGAGATTGATTTACAATGATGATGATGATGATGATGATGATAAACTCAAATTTATAGTTCAAAGCAAATTTGTCCGGGTCTCGTCTGGGTCTGGTCCAATTATGTGACGGCCGGGCCCGTGTCGGATCCGGGTCCAAAAGTTTTGACCCGTTTCCACTCTGCTATGCACATCTTTGCCCGCTGAAAGTATTCAGTTTTGCGCAATTTTCAGATTTCTGCTTTGCATGCTGAATGACGGAGATAGTAATTCCGATATTTCTCTTGTGTATGCGTTGTACCAAAATGAAGAATTCAAGATAAGTACCTCAATGCATTGAGCTTCGGAGTGAATAATTTCCTCACATCCGTCTTCTGTTATTTTTAGTTATTGGGAATTAAGATTTTGGCCCAAAACAAATCTCTTTGCAGAGCACTTCGGCACATCTAAGAATTCAGGACACGTTGTTTATAATTTCTTTGTCTTATTATCTTCATATTTTCCCGATCCTTATGTTAGCATGGAGATGTAAGCTGAGAAGCGCATGCCTTTCGGTTATATTTTTGTGCAAGTGGTCGGTTAGAACATCACTCCTCCTCCTTCAGTTGGTATATTTTCCTCCGGCTGTTTCGAAATTATCTTCTTTTCCTCTGATCTCCATTACATTCCTTTTCTTATTTGTCCTTCTCTTCTCATTGCATTATCATGCGGAGTCAAGAGCACGTGCTCAGTCTTTGCGGCCACACAAAGCATCACGGAACCTCAATTCCAGATGAGCTCCATCGTTAATCCTCAAAATATTAACATTTATCATCTTCCAGTTATTCCACGTATTTCTTCAGAAGCTCCGAGGAAAATAAATATGTAATATAATTTTTTTAGCTATGTAGCACTTCAGTTTGGGATTATTTCTTCAGAATGGGATTATATTTCGAATAATGCGCTTTTCACAGAATTGTAGAACACAAGGGTTTTACAAAATCACGCAAGAAAAGAAAGTTACATTAATATGATACAGTGTCTAAAATACATTCTGGTAAAAATTATTTGCTTTAAAATAAACAAAGACATCGCTCTTTCCACTTTTTAGCAACACACAGCAACCGAAAATTTGTTATTCGGTCACCGCTGGGGATTCGAATCCCAGATCTCCGTCAGAAGCTGACAGAAAAGCACACATAGCGCCGTTGATTGTTGGCCACCGTGGTGTAAGGCTAACGCGCTCGGCTAGATATCGAGAGATCTGGGATTCGATTCCCCAGCGGTGACTGAATAACAAATTTTCGGTTGCTGTGCGTTGCAAAAACGTGGAAAGAGCGATATCGTTGTTTATTCACTAACGCCACGTATTTGGAGGATTTTCACTTTGTTTTAAAATATTAATTGCTATTGCGGAGTCGAGAGCAGGTTTTCAGTCCTTGCGTCCACACAAAGCAGCACAGAACCTCAATTCCAACTGCACCGCATCGCTAATCCTAAAAATATTAATATTTATCATCTGCAAGTTGCAACACCTATTGCTTCAGGAGCTCTGGGGATATATATATATATATATATATATATATTTAGCTATGTAGCACTTCAGTTTGGGATTTTTTTTCGAATATTGCGCTTGTCATAGAATTGTAAAACACTAGGGTTTTACTAAATCATGCAAGAAAATAAAATTACATGAATATGGTACAGTGTTTAAAATACATTCTGATAAAAATATTTGTTTTAAAATATTAATTATTATTGGCTAATATTATACATACTTCGTTTATAAGCTTCAGATATGAAATGGGCACTTTTATCTGAACAACATGGGCTAATACTTTTTATGAGTCGTTCCTATACAAAGTAATTACAAGAGAAACGAATAGGAAAAAAAAATTTGCCAATTTTATTTACAAATTAAAAATATGTTGATGAGACTTTTCAATACTAAGATTAAAATTTCATTTGGTTTCAGCAAATGTTCTTTGCTGCCGTTGCCATTTGATTTAACATCGTATAATTCATATGAAAGTTGTTCAACATCTAGAATTTTGAAAAAAATGCACAGGAAATTTTTATTGCTGATGTTTTAGAATTTTTTTACTAATTTATTTAATTTTCAGTTGTTTGATTAATTTCCACGCTGTTTTGTTTCGTACTTTGCTTAACGCTGTGTTTATATGAGTTCACTAAAAGTCGATCTGTATGGAGCCATGTTAATGATTTCATGTGTTGGTGAAAATACGTTAACATCTTCTGAACACCGTTTTAAAAGCGTAAAAAGTATAAAAAAAGAGGCCCATTGAGAAAACAAGTAAGCGAGTTATTCTTCTGATTCTTCAGTAAAAAATTATTTTAACAAATCATTTAAGAAATATATTTGCTTAGTAAGAAAAGGAATAAAAATATTCGTTTATTGCCGTAAAAATATGTTATTAAAGCGTATTTTTTCTGTTTCAATAACCTAATTTACAAGAAGTCCAAAGGGGTTGCCATGGGCTCACGCTATCTGCTATTCTAGATGAAGTCATCCTCAGACCGCTGGAATTAAAAATTCTTAATGGAGCTAAGCTCGATCCTCTTATATGGCGCAAATACGCCGACGATATATTTTTTATCTGGCAGCATGGAGTTGATGAACTGAACGCCTTTTTCGCTTTCATTAATTCCCTCCACCGGAATAAAAAATATTTGTTTTAAAATATTAGTTATTATTGGCTAATATTATACATACCATCCACCGGAACATACGTTTCACCATGGAATGTGAAGACAACGGCAGTCTCCCGTTTTTGGATGTCCTAGTCAAGAAAGCACGCTCTGGATCCCTCCAAACCAAAGTTTATTACAAGCCAACATATGCCCCTAATGTAATCCTATCCACCTCTATAGGACCTGTTACGCACAAATTAGCCATTTTAAGACACAGAGCTAAACGTGCCTTTACTCTCTCCTCGGAAACTGCATCCAGTCTAGAAGAAGTCGACTACCTAAGAGATCTGGCCTCTTCCGCCGGCTACAGTGTGCAAGTGATCGAAGACATTATCAAGAACGCGGATGCTGTTTTCTCCAACCCGGGTAGCCGCCATACCAAGAATTCTCTGCAGTACATTGGGACTTGCCCTTATGTACCAGGCCTAACCTACGTCTTGAAGAACAGCATAAAGAAACTCGGGCTTAGCTTTGGGATACGCTTACCAAGATCGATATCACGCTACCTGCTAACATCCTGGAACACCCATACCTCACTGACTGATGCGAAAGTGTATTCCATACCATTGGAATACCCGGATTTTACCACCAAACATTACATCGGAATGACAAAAAGCTATTTCGCTCTTCGACTAGTCGAACACAAGCAGGACGTCTCGCACAGAAAATTGACAACCGCCCTATCCCGGGAAGTGGTTACCCATTCTGCCATCCCGAAGTGGAACCAGATCAAGCGAGTGGCTCCTCATACCACCTCCAGGGGCACTGCCCGCATGGAAACCATCGATATATTGAGCAACCTTGTGGTCTGCAATGATGACGTCTCACTTGAGCTTTCCCAAATATGGCGCACATTTCTTCGCGCTTAGCACGTTTCTGTGGACATCTCACGTTGTCGCACGCAAGCGACGCAACATAGCATGTTCTGATATTCTGTTCATGTTTTATTAAAAAAAAATGTTGTTTAGTGCTCTTGTCTTGCCTATCCACGCATAAATCTGAAGAAGGCACCTGTTGGTGTTGAAAGCTTACGCTCATATTTTTAAGTCAATAAACGGATATTTTTATTCATTTTCTTACTGATTCTCGGCGTAATCTACCCGAACCTTAGTTTTATGTATATTTGCTTAGAATTAATAAAATTCTCAAGAGAAATTTCAATATGCACTCAATAGCTCGGTAATATACGATGAAAGGAGTTGTGGCCGGTTGTTGGGCAGGATGAAAGTCTGCTGAACCAACCTTTAACTTGTATTATTGCTGTTAATCATCGACGCGTAGAATAAGATATTTATGATGCATATTTACCTTTACAAGTAGACGATTTGAGAATTACAGTAGACAATGAAGGACATTAGGACGGCTTCCAGGAAATATAACGAATATACTTTATTAAACACACATTCTATCCACTAGTAAAATCTTCCATAACGATAATTTACTAGAAATGAATGTTGGATATATATTTTATGCCGCCGACTTAAAGAACGTACTACACGATAGAAAACCCAAAAGCGCTCTCATCTGGTTTGTTTACGCTTTCCAACCGTAGGTTGAAGAAGCATATATGCTCCAGCTCTTTCCGTCCGTCTGTCCGTCCGTCCGCCTGTCGGCACGATAACTCAGGTAAAAATGGTTCGATTTCGATAAAACTTTAGTATGTGGTAGGGAACCACCTGGGGACGAACCCTATTGAAAATGGAACAAATGGGTTCAAAGGTCACGACATAGGAGCGGGATCCATTCCATTGCCCTCATGCCTCATAACGTGCGTAAATATGGTTCGATTTCAATGAAATTTTAGTATGTGGTTAGGAACCGCCTGGGGACGAATCCTATTGAAAATGGGTGAAGTGGGATCAAAGGTCAGGGTATAGGAGTGGGATGCATTCCATTGCCCTTATGCGTCATAACGTGCGTAAAAGTGGTTCGATTTCGATGAAATTTTAGTATGTGGTAGGGGACCACCTGGAGAAGAAGCCTATTGAAAATGGGCGAAATGGGGTCAAAAGGTCAGGACATAAGATCGGGATGCATTCCATCGCCCTTACCCCATACTATTAAGGTGGACGTCAAGTAATTTTGCCTCCTATATTTCCAATGAAAAAACTTTTGTACACGTTTCCTTCCCAATAAGTGTGTTCCCAAGGATAGAAATTTCAACACCGATTAAAATAACTTCATATTATAACTTGGAATACTTAACATTTCTAAAACATAACCATAATTATATTAAAAAAAATAACGTTTCATTTGGTGGTGTTGAAACCAGAAAAAATATGGCGCGACCTGTACTTTGATGAGGTCAGTATTCAAATAAATGTTGGATTGCATAATTATGGTTATGTTTTAGAAAATATTAAGTATTCGAAGTTATAAAATGAAGCCATTTTAATCGATGTTCAAATTTTCATTCTTGGGAACGCATTAATTGTGAAGAAAATGTGTACAGAAATTTTTCCATTGGAAGTATAGAAAGCAAAGAAAATATACTTGACGTCCACCTTAAAAGAGCAATTCTTTTATCTATGTAAATTTTATTTTGAAAACGGCTCTAAGGATTTTGATGAAAGTCGTTAACTTACTGTATTCTGGTACTAGAAATCAATTTAGCTTGATCTCGACTTTACGAAAATTCGTTTAGTGGGTTAAATAACCACCCCGCATTACCATGATTTTAGTGTCATGGCGTCGTCCCATTAATGTTACCCATGCTTAGAAATCTTATGACGTCACAAGCCCGCGATTGAGATGTTGGCGCGTGGTCACGCCATCTGTCTCATTAAGTCACGCGTTGCGTGTGGATCCTATTAAAGTTTTATGACGTCACACTCTTTCGAGCAGATGGTCGCGATTCCCATCTGCCTCATTACGTCTCGCGATGTGTGCGTATGCCCGTCCGCACGATAGCTCGCGTAACAATCGTTCGATTTCGATGAAATTTTAGTTTGTGGTAGGGGACCACCTGGGAAGGAACCCTATTGAAAGTGAACGAAATAGGGTCAAAGGTCAGGACATAGGAGCGGAATCACTTCCATCGCCACTATGCGTCATAACTTAGGTAAAAATGCTCCGATTTGGATGAAATGTTAATATGTTGTAGGGGCCTGCCTGGGGACGAATCCTATTGAAAATGGGCGAAATGGGGTCAAAGGTTAAGACACAGGAGCGGGATCTGTTCCATACCCTTTATGCATCATAACTTACGTAAAAATGCTTCTATTGCGACAAAACTTTATCATGTTATTTCGGAGGTATACTGAACCGGATTTGTCGAATATCATCGAAATGGAATCAAAGGTCAGGGCACAGGACCGTGATTTATTCCATAGCCATTATCCTCATAACTTGAGTAATTATTTCTGGTATTTTGGAAAGCTTATTATAATCAATGCATTGCATGATTTCACTAACTTGTTCTTTTAGCACTTGACATTACCCTGGTTTTTAAAATAGAGAAGAAAAGAAATCCTTATATAAAAGTTAATTAATATTCAAAGCCCCAGTCTTTTTAAAAAGGAGTGTATCCTCAGGTTTCGACAATCAGAGAAAAGGGATGTCAAATTTTTCTGTGGTTTGAACAGCCATATGTTCAAAATCGCCCTGCGGTGGAGAGTGTGTGGTCCAGAGATCTACTTTGTCATCTAACAACATAAAAAAAGTTATTACTTCCGGCAAATAGGGTCTCTATGTCCCCTGAAAAGTGCTTGGAAACTGAAGTGTTTTTGAGGTGTTTGTAAAAAGTTTAAATCTTTGAGAAGCAGATTATTTACGCTTTCCAACCGTAGGTTAAAGAAGCTTTTATACTCCAGCTTTGTTCGTCCGTCTGTCTGTCTTTCTGTCCGTCCGTTCGCCTGTCTGTCAGCACGATAATTCGCGTAAAAATGGTTCGATTTCGATGAAGTTTTAGTATGTCGTAGAAGACCACCTGGGGATGAACCCTATTGAAAATGGGTCAAATGAGGTCAAAGGTCAGGACATAGAAGCGGGATGCATTCCAATGCCTTTATGCGTCTTAACTTGCGTAAATATGGTCCGATTTCAATGCAACTTTAGTATGTTGTTCCGGGGGTATACTGAACCGGTTATGTTGAATATAATCGAAATGAGGTCAAAGGTCAGGACACAGGAACGATATTTATTCCACAGCCATTATCTTCATAACTTGAGTAATGATTTCTGGTATGTTGGAAAGCGTATTATAATCAATGCGTTGCATGATTTTACTAACTTGTTTACTTATCGTCTTCACCAGAGAGGTCAAATGATCTCGTGACGTCATTCAATGTTATTGTCTGAGAAGTGATTCTACAGAATTAAAGACACGGAAAGGGATATATTAAAGTACTGTAGACGAAATATTATGGCCCATCAAATTTGTAACAGATGTAAATACGCGTGACACACACACACACACATATATATATATATATATATTTCTTGTGTTATACACTGAAGAGCAATTGAATTAGAGACAGCTGAAGTTATGCAAATGTGGCGCTGTGGGCAGCCCTGTAAACGGAAACGCCATGACGTATGCAGCGATCCGATAATATAAGGAGTGATGCGACGGGAATCAGTAAGAGTCGGATGCAGTATGGGTAAGACAAAAGATCTAAGCTCATTTGATCGCGGACAAATTGTCGGGACCCGAAGATTGGGTCACTCCATCTCGGAAGTCGTGCAGGCACTCGGGTTTTCACGAGCCACTGTGTCACGGGTGCACCGTGAGTACATCGAATCCGGAAAAACCATCCCTGCAAGGGCCAACTGCCGTGGACAACAGCGTGTGGAGGAGCGGGGTCATCGTCGGCTACCTTGCATTGTAACAGCGGATACACGGACCACAGTGCAAGAAATCACTCGGCAATTAAACTTTGGTGCACAAAAACGTGTAAGCAGCCACACCATCCAGAACCATCTCCTCACTATGGGGTACAGAAGCTATCGTCTCACGACTCTACCGCTGCTGACCGCACATCACAGGGTGCGAAGATTAGCATGGGCGCGGGAACATCGTCACTAATAAAAACGACCTATAGCACCAATAAAAACGACCTATAGCTAATATGTGCCACAGTTATTATTCCGAAAAAACGGTTAGAATTTTTTTTTAGTTCAATGTATCTGACTCGAAAGTATTTCAATTTGGGCGCTAAATAGCGCGATAAGTTAGCTCAGCAGTGTTTCTGTCTGAAAGAAACGAAATCTCTCATTTTTGTCTGATTTTTTAAAATTATCTTGGCCAAATGGAAATAATTAAATGGGGCCAAAAGTGAAACTGGAATCTTGTCTCCCATAAATCATATTAAATCCTACTGTACGTTCATTTTTGAAGGGAAAATATGTACATTAGCAGAGAACCCCGGAATTTGAGCTATAGATACTCCACCTACTTACTAAACTCCATCCCAGAATAACGTCATTGGTTAAAGCGTAACGCCTCCCCGGGTGGCGCAGTAGTCTAAGCGATGACCTTTGATCATTCGTCAGAAAGGGGGCTGGGTTTGAATCTCGCGAGGCATGAATGTTATGTTTGTCTTATGGCACTGATTCTCTCCTTTCCCTGGAACCAGTGACTCTAAATTAAGGACTGACGACTGCTTATAGCCCATTGAGTTGCTCACGGTGGTCATTAAACCTCCAATAAAAAAAGCGTAACAGGGCGTATTTGTCTTTTCATTGTGGAGCCAACGAGAGACCGCTTCCATTCTGAATAAGGTGAGGTCTGCAATGATTCGCTGACCCCAACTTCTGAAGCAGTCCTTCAAGGCGTAAAAGCCACGCCCAAGGAGTGATTTTTTGCGCCATCTATCGCAGAAGAGGAACCCTAACACTCATTCAAAGACAGCCTTAAGGAAATAACTTGCTGAAAGTGTTAAGTTTAAAAAGATGAGCATGCAGTCCGGCTCTCAACTGTCTGTTATCGAACGGGGGAAAATCGATGTCTAAAGAGCACAAACTGATATGATTGCTACAGATATTCTCGAACTCTCAATCGAAGCTCAAAAGTCGTCCGAAATTGCCTGAAAGATCCAGCTGGGTACTGTAGAGGAGAGCACCGGTAGACCATCCAAAGTTACGAATCGGGAACTTCGTTTTCTGAGTCGTAAAGGATCAAACATAATTGTGACAGCACGACAATTGCGCTACCGATTAGATTTACCAGTTGCTGTTCGAAGAACACAAGAGTTGCTGAAACAATCAGGACTTCGTTCGAGAAAACTCCAGAGAAAACCAATGCTGTCTTCAGTCCACAAAGAAAATGGAAGAGAATTCGCTCGCAGCCATATGAGTTGGAGCTCTGAGTGGCAAAAAGTTATATTCTCCGTACAGAAAAAATTTAATCTGGATGTATGCACAGTCATTTGAAGAATGACAAACAAAAACCACTAATGTTTTCCACTCGACATCAGTGTGGTTTTTCTGTCGCGATATGGGGTGGAATTGGCTGAAAGAAGAAAAGCGATATTGCTTTCATGAATGGAATAATGAACAATTCTGGGTACCAAGAAATGTCATTCTCGAAACGGGCTTAAAATGGCTAGTAGAAATTGGTTGTTTCAGCAGGACAACTGCAAAATTCATGTGTCGAAAGCGTCCCTGATTTGGTTTAAGTCGAAAAACAAAATTACTCGAACTTTGTCCGACAAAATCACCTGACATCAATATAATAGAGAATTTGTGGTAAACACTGGCATGGAACGTGTATGAAAATGGCCGTCATATCATGAATAAGGACAGTTTGAAAACAGATATTTTTGAATCATGGAATTCTATCGATATGAAGTATATTCAGGACTTGTATGACAGCTTACTTCGTCGAATGGAAGCTTGCTACAATGCTGAAGATAGGCAGATAAAATATTGAAAATCCCCAGCTTCTGAAAGTGACACATACGAATTAAAAACCCAGAGGGACATAATTATTTCGCAATTTCTTTATCACTTGAACGTGTACAAAGCCTTTACAAATATGTTTTTATGCATAAGAACTGTTTATTCTTTTTTATACCTAATTTAGGGTACAATTTGTTCAATGTCGTCTGTTTTATTTATGTTGTAATGATTTTTTTTTGCTGAATAAATTACACGTGGGTCATAATTATTTCTCTCACTGTAATTTTATTGGTACAGATTATTGAATTTCAAAGCGATTTAGAATTCTTGAATATTGTTTTTGTCAGTAGATATGAAAGGGGTTTAAATAAAAATAAGCTATTTAGTGGATCGTTCTCAGAAAATTTCTTTGGTTTTCCCATCTTTAAATAAAAGAGGAGCCAACTTGAATGATTATACGGCATACAGAGGTCTTTAAAAATAGCTAATTTTATTCTTTTGCATATATGTCACTCCCTAGGCGGTGGCGCATATAGCTTGTTTCTGAGTTTATTATCAGCATACAAAAAACGAACTTCACAATAGTGCGTTTCTTACAACATCTCGGGTTAACAAATTGTGTTTACCCTTTCCCAGTACCTCAGCTTTATATGGAATAAACATCATGCTGCATGATTTATTAGGCTACTTTATGCTATGCTATTAGTATTTTATCCTGCAGGGAAGTTATTATTAATTCTCAGAAAGGGCATAAAGTAGCTTGCTATTAGCTCACGGTGATTGCTGTTTCCGTCATTTTGTGATCTACATTTCCACAGACGAGATTAGAAAGAATAACCTTTAGCATTACAGGAACTAATTGAAAAGAAAAGAAAAGAAAACATAATTTTAAGATCGACCAGTTTTCCTACGATGCTGATACTTGCGTTTTAAATAATAAAGTCAACATTAAAAGCTGATATTTATTTCAGCATCCATTAAAGACCAAAATCCTTTTAAAAAATTACACACATAAAACAAAGCATTTAAGCTTACGTTTGGCATTACTTTTAATTAGTTTGTTCTCCAGAGTGGGTGGTGATTCTGCGGAATCCAGTACTTGCCTAGGTAATCATCGGCGAGTTTTTTTCGGCATTAGTTTTTTTTTCTCATAAAATTCAGGTTGGAAAACAACAAAAGACACAAATATGTAGATTCAAATAAAAATGATATTTTTAGTCTGAAAAAATGCAAAATGAAAGACAGCTAAAAGAAAAAAAAGCTACGTTGAAAGGTTTTAGTCACACAGAACAGATCTACAAGGAGGCGAAGTAGGAGTCCTGTGTCACGTGTTCTTCTCCGCGGACTTTGCCGCCACTGTGTTTTCTGGATGAAACTCCCCAAGGTCCGAGCATTGTAAGTTTTTGCTGCAATGTTGTCCTGTGCAAAATCTCTGGTTACCACTCAGAGATTTTTTCACACACCTCCAACACCCCTAAATTTAATTAAGCTGCCCTGATAAAAAAAAAAATTCAACACTCCATCCACTATTTGCAGGTGTGTAACACACACACTCACAAACAGACAAAGTTATCGCTCTTTCCATGTCATTCTTTAATTAACACACAGCAACCGAAAAATTGTATTTCGACACCGCTGGAAACGAATCCCAGATCTCTCGATAACTAGCCGAGTACGTTCGCTTTATGCTACACTGCTAACAATCCACAGGCGCTATGTGTGTTTATCTATCAGCATATGACTTCACAAATCCGTAAGGATGGGCTCAGCAACTGAGATGTCACCATGCGCTACGGTGCCAACAATTCACGGCGCTATGTGTCTTAATCTGCCAGCATCTGACTTCACAAATTCGTAGGGATAGGGCCTCAGCAACTGAGACTTCTCCGTCTGGTGGGGTTTAACGGCTCAAGCAGGGCCGGATAGGGATTTTGCGGGGCCCTGGGCGAAATTTCATTGCAAGGCCCCGGAGGAAAATTTTATTGCTTGCACAAATCTCATATTTTAATAAAGTCGAAATTTCACAAATCTCATATTTTAATAAAGTCGTTGCGTGCAAGATGTCCGTAAAGAATACACAGGATGTGAAACCCACAAATTTGCCTGTGACGGCAACGAATTCGCATCCCTCTGAGCTCCGGAGCTGAATGCTTTACCGTTTAAGGTACACCGACGGAATTTATATCTGTAACATTTCCTCTTTGACACGTGCTTCACCTTTGTAGTACTTCAAAACAAAAACTATCGTAAAGACAAAGTGATTATCTCAAAGAAGCATTTGCTTTAAGCTCAAGAAAAAGACCAGAATATGCATTGAAAGTTCAGAGAGAGAGAGAGAGAGAGAGAGAGAGTAAAACTGTTAAAATCTACGATTTTCTTTCCCAGGAGATGGGGTTGAGGTTGTATTTTCACTTATTGTACAAAAACTGCTTCACTAAATGACATAAAGCTCCGTGCGTAGTGAAACGTTTTGGATTGCGAATAGTTTAGTGTACAAATAATAAATAATAAATTCGTGTAAATAGTTTTTTTCTTCTGATGCATGTTTTAGTGATTGACTTTTAATGCAAAATGGAGTAACTGACAAATTAGTTACTTTTTAAACTTTTATACGCGCTCATTTGTGATTTTTTTAAATAAAAATTCCAGTAATGTTTTTAAAGTCACTGAAAAAATGGCCTCCATGTGAAGTCCGAAACCAACTTTGATATTGTTCTTTTTTATTTTATTTAAATTTAAGTATCTGGTTCGCATGCAAATTGTTAAATGTATAAAAGCGAGGGCCACAAAATGCTGAAATTAAATTTGCGATTTCATGAATTCGAAAAATATCAAGGTCGTTACAATAATCACTTGAAATCTACAGATCTCCGTATTTGCACGGCGAAGGGCGATAACCTATTCGAAAACCGGGAGATTGGAAACAAACAAACAGAAAAACTTAAAAAAAATCATCTTTTTAAGAGTCTCGCACCCGAAAACTTACACACAAAAAATAGTAATTGTAAAAAATTCTAACTATTTTTTTTTCTTAAACTGCGGGGCCCTTTAAAGGCGCGAGGCCCGGGGTGACCGCCCCGGTTGCCCCTATGGTCCAGCCGGCCCTGGGCACAAGCAATTTAATTATAGCTAATAAATCCAAAGGGCAAAAAAAAATGTTTTCTAAATAGACAAAGTCATCGCTTTTTCAACGTTTTTCTTTAATTACATTGTCGCCACGTATTTGGAAGATTTTCACCATTTCTCTCCTTTGGATTTATTAGCTATAATTAAATAGCTTGAGTCGTTAAGCCCCACCAGATGGAGACGTCTTAGTTGCTGAGCTAATCCTTACGGATTTGTGAAGTCAGATTCTCACAGATAAACACACAGGATTCATGCTTGCTTTCCTCTCTTAAATTTTTGTGGGGGAACCTCCGTTGAAAAGTTTCGTCACGGACCTGGAAAATGCAGTTACAAAACATATAACTTTTATTCAGTCTTTTTTATTTATCAGAAATAGGTTACATCACGGTCAAGCTTTATATACAGACTTTCTCTTCTATTCTCGTGCTTTTTAAAGCTTTCATATATTACGGAACATCTCACGTAACGTTATTAAATCAGATTTGGTTTGCTCTGTCCTTACTAATTCTTTTCATTGCTGGAAACTTTTTTAATGTCTGTCTCTGCAGGTTTGATCTTAGAATCAACTTGAATGCAGCTGCTATTCAAAAATCTCACTTCCACTCAGGCAGACGTGATGTTCTGAAAGACGGCGCTTCGACACTTGAGGAAAGACGTAAAATCCAATGAATTGTGCTTTTTATCCACAGACATCTGGAAGTGAAAAAAAAAGGCAAATAAATCGAATTTGGATTTCAGACAGGCGTTTGAGACCCAGTGAGTGAAAACCATTTTTACGGATCGAAAATGTCAACTGCTGACAGTTTCCACTTTAGCCAGAACGATGTATTGAGCTCTTAGATTCTAACTGGTTTGTTTTTGAATATATTTTATGTATCGTTCACTACCTTCTCAGTAGCATTTCTTTTAATGTATTTTTCATGGCATCAAAGTCATATCTCAGAATCACAATGGCTGTGATTCCCACAACTAAGAATGACGACGTAATAGGATAAACTCCCCGGAGTGTAAGCTAAAAATTGTCTCTTATCACGTACGCTAGAAGCTATGCTATTTCTAAAGTCAATTTCGTTTTTATTTTCGCAACATCTCATAAATTCCATTACTATTTCCAAAACGCATTTAAAAATATCGTTCTTCGTGAAAAATAATGGCCATACTATATTTTCTTTATTTATGTGTTTATGTCCGAATAATATAAGTGGAACTATGTATCCATCAACTAAAGGTTTTGAAATGATACTTCCAAGTACTCAGACTGATCAGAAAGTAAAGTTGCAAATCGCGATTCAATCTCATAGTTCCCGAAAGAGTATAGTCCTTTCATTCCTACAGCCCATTCGGCTTCTTGTGATGGTAGAAAACAAAAATAATTACAAGCGAGAACACAGTGACCTCACAGGAAAGAATTAAAGAAAACGTTGGTGGGAAATTAGAGTACTAGCATACTAGAATTTCTTGTTAAGAAATGGAAATCATAAACTCACCTAACAAACTTACCACATTACTGCCTCCGTGTCGTAACTCTCCAATCTCAGGTTCCATTAGAGTACTAGCATACTAGAATTTCTTGTTAAGAAATGGAAATCATAAACTCACCTAACAAACTTACCACATTACTGCCTCCGTGTCGTAACTCTCCAATCTCAGGTTCCACGCACATGTTAGGACGGGTAAATGATTGGAATGGAACTCTCCTTAAGGGATCTGTAAAGAAACAAAAAAAGAAAGCATCGCCAAAAACTACAGGGGGATTCACAGAAAACTAACACATTTCATGTTCGTTTTATTTTAGCAGAATTAAATCGTAATGGCCCGTGTTAGTGTCAAACGACGCGGGGCATCTGTGAGATTCTTCTATTCTCACGAGA
Organism: Macrothele yani; assembly: GCA_039090855.1. Taxonomy (NCBI): domain Eukaryota; kingdom Metazoa; phylum Arthropoda; class Arachnida; order Araneae; family Macrothelidae; genus Macrothele; species Macrothele yani. Next base: position 158,657,910 of record CM077011.1, read on the forward strand.
GGGCGCTGCTGTGCAGGAGGTGGTAGCTGTCGCTGCCAGATTGCCTCAGTCACTGTGAAAATGCAATACACGTTACAGCAACGTATACTCCTTGTGAAAACGTACTGGATTACAAACTCGATCACAGCTACGCAAAGGGCATACGCGAGAGAATTTGGTGTTAGCAAACCTCCCTAAAGGAACTCTATACCGCCGTTTGCACGCAAGTTGGAAACAATAGTATCTCCTGTGAGTTAAACCGGAAAACATCGTTCATCTGCACTGCCGACGGTTATTGAGGACGTTGAGGCACGACTGCAGCGGTCATCCCGGAAGTCATTACGACGTCTGTCACAGGATACCGGGCGCTCGTACTCCATGTATCAGAGAGCTGCTAAGCAAGCAAGGCTAAAGCCGTATAGATTGATGGCTCCTCATGAGTTGCTGGAGCTAGGTAAGAGAAACGAGTGAACTATTGTCTCTGGTTTAAGGACATCATTGCTCAAAATACTGGCATATAATCCATCATGCGGTTCACGGACGAGGCGTGAACCCACTTATGTGGCTATGTCAATTCAAAGAACACACGCATTTGGGCCGCAGAACATCCGCACGCCTTTCAGGAGGCTCCTATGCACCCACAAAAAGTCGGAGTTTGGTGCGCAGTATCCGCTGAAAGAATAGTGGGCCTCATTTTATCAACGGGACTGTCAACACTGCAGAGTACCAATGAATTTTCATGGATTTGCTGAGCAATTGGATGACATAGAGCTGCGCCAAGGCTATTTTCAACAGGATGGCGCTACGTGCATACATCAAATGAGTCCATGGCGCTGATACACAGTTTCTTTGAGGACCAGATAATTTCCCGTAACTTGTGGTAACCAAGATCACCAGATTTGATAACACTCGATTTCTTTCTCTGGGAGTTTTTTAAGGAAAGAGTGCACTCTAACGCCCTTGGACGGTAGACGAATTGAAGGAGAACATTACAAACGAAATCAACGGTATTGACAAGACGATGCTCCAACGAACAGTCAGGAACACGGAACGACGTGTCCAGATGTGTCTTCAGGGGCGGCGGACATTTTCATCATTTGATGTAAAGGTAAATGTTATGTAATGTAAACTCCCATAGATATGCTACATTTCAGTTTGCATAACTTGCTGTTAGCTTTATTCTTGTTCAAATAAATTGATAATGAAATGTGTTAGTTTTATATGAATCACCCTATACATGCAACAATACTGAGGACAAATCACTTGCCCTGAAAAAGGCAGTTTCGTTTTAAACGGTAATTTATATTTTAGTCGCCTTTCTCCACTCTCGAATTTCGAACATAATGGAGGTAAATAATGAAAAAAATATTTAAAAAATATAAAAATATTAGTACAAACCTCTTGCCCCGAACATGGCCGTTTCCTTTTCAACAATGTAGTCATCCTCTTCCAATATTTTATAGTCATCCTCCTCCAATATTTCATAGTCATCCGCTTCCAATCTCGAATTCTGAACGCAACTGAGAAAAAAAGTTAGCCCGCTGTGACCTTTAAAAAGCGCATTTCGCGCAATACGTTTAATGCTTTGAATAGAATGTACGAAAAAACAAGATATTCATTATTATGCAATTTCTTTAAGTAATCACCAGAAACATTCCGTCAGTTATCGCTTCGTTTTATGTGGATTTTTGATTCCTCGGCATAAAAAGATTGTCCATTTTGCGGAAGCTACGCTTTCGCAACAATTGTAACTTCGGTAGCAAAGCGACGATGTTTAGATGATCTCTTAAGAACAAATACACTCACGGACAATGAAATTTGGGCTCCAAGAAGAAAGCATTGGATTGAACTGAAATTTTATGGACGTAATGATACACATGATGGCAAAAATAGAACTGCAGGACAATTACAGAGGGATCTGTGGCATCCAATCCGGTGATCTTTAATAGCGCGTCACACCGCCTAGTGCGGCGATACATACTACAGTACAGTACGGCATGGAGACGAACAGACGTCTTATGTTGTCCTGCGGCAGACTGGCCCACACGTGTTGGACTGTGTGCTACAAATCCCGGATAGTGCTGCACGGCGGCAACCGGCGTTTCAACTGGTCCCACACATGCTGGATAGGGAACATTTCCGGGGAGCAGGCAAGCCATGGAAGTGTCTGGACATGACGCAGGCTGACCTGGGCAACCTGAGCAGTGTGCAAGCGGGCATTATCCTGCTGGTATATCTCACCTGGAATCACGGTCAGGAATGGGAGCACATGGGGCCGTAGGATCTCATCCACATACCGCTGGTCTGTCAATGATCCATGTACCACTACTGGAGCTGATCGGCTATCGTAGGCTATGGCTCCCCAGACCATAATGCCTGCAGTGGGGGAGGTGTGGCGCTCGATAGCGAGGTTGGGATTGTGCCGTTGATTTCGGGACCTCCACACCTAGACACGATGATCATCTGTCCCCAAAACGAAGCGGTACTCATCGCTAAACACCACAGGTCACCAGTGTGTGGTGTTCCACTTCGCTGTGACCTGGCACCACTGAGCACGGAGCGGGCGATGTTCCGGTGTTAATAGCAGCACACGTAAGGGGCGCTGGAATCGCAGATTCGCTTCCGCGAGGCGTCTAGAAATGTTTAGTGGGCACACAGGAGCCTCTATATCTGCCTGTATTGTGGACCGGGTCTCCGTGGGATCCGTTCATGCCTGGCTCACGATTCGTCGATCCTTTCTACCGGTGGTCCTCCTGGTCCGTCCGGAGCGGCTCCACCGTGTGGCAGTGCAGTCACGTGTCCATTGGTCCCAACACAGTCGGATGGTACAATCAGAACGATCCACGTGGCTACCACACTGCCGGTTACAGCCTCATGATCCGGCTTCTCTCAAAGTCCGCAAGTTACGTAAATCAACATCTATGGGGTCTACCTGGCATTCTTGTCACTCTGTACTCTTGCTTGCGTCGGCCGGTGCTTTTCGCTTTCATGGGGCATCGACTGCACGCCGGTTTATAAAGCTGCCGGTTCGTGTTTGCAGCGCTGCCACAGGGTGTGCTGTCATGCGCACTCACACCAAACGTGGAACATTTGCATACCAGCATGCACTCTAGCTATCTGCAAAACTTCGCGGTTTCAGCACGTTTTCTGCTAGGTGCGAAAACTTCATTGCCCGTGAGTCTATGTGCATTTATGTCTTCTTGAATAATTTCTACAGTTCGTTTTCTACAGGGAGTTAACGACCACAGTGAGGAACTCAATGGGCTGTAGGCAATCATCCGTCCTTCCCAAATTTGTTGCTATTGGTTCCACGAAAGGGGAAGAGGCAGTGCTGTAAAACAAAGGCATCAAACATACCTCACCTGAGATTCCAACCAGAACCATCTCAGACGAACAGTTAAAAGCCAGCACATCGTACCAATCTACTAACAAAATGGCTCTTCAATTTGTACTGTTCTGTTTTACTTTAAAGTGCTGCTTGTAGCCTATGAGATTTTCGACGGCAATTCACCAGCTGAAGCTTAATCTTAACGACGAGTTGTGAAGAATCTCCCAAGAGCTGCTGGATGATCGCATCCTTTCGTTAGATGTGCCCTTGTTTTAGAGGTCGATGTTAAACATACACCCTGCTAGGGATCAGTACACGGCATTCCCCCATTTGTTCATGTGTAACTTCACTAACACGTGTTGTGTGTTGCCACATTATTGCGGTAAGTTTGCTGAAATGGCTTATATTTTGTCTGTTTTGCCATGTTGTATGTGCTCACTTTCTCACATTCATATTTTTGATGTCAATAAATCATGTGTCTGTCCATGAACGTTCGCAACAGCAATGCCCCCCTAATTTTTTAAAGAAGTATAGTTTTTTTCCTGTTTCATAAAAAAATCTTGTCCATTTCTGTCGCTACCATATTGCATCTTTAATCGCTGATGGCTGATTTCACTTTGCATCCACTTCGTTCTAGGTCTACTTCTTGGCCTGAGGCACGGCAGGCCAAGAAGTAGATATTTTTCGTATAATTTCAAACATTTTTGCCTTATCTATCGTCTCTCATTCAACATTCATGTCCAAACCACCGTAATATGTTCTCTTTAAGTTTTTCTTTTAGAGATCGTTTGCAATGTCTGCGTTTGTAATTCTGTTTTGTCTTTTCCCCCCTCGCATTTCATTTTACTGGCATCTTTTGCTTAAAATTAAAACTTTAACGAGTAATTTCAATTTGTCGTGCGTAAAGTGTAGTTAATTTTTTGAAATGTGTGTTCCTCCGAGCGAAATTATTTCCACAAAATTACCTTTTTATCCTGCCGCGAGCGTTCTATCAAAAAAAATAAAATAAAATAAATAAAACGCGTTTTCTACCAACAAGCAATATTCCGTGAAAGCAGAAATTTTCGAATCAGTTACCTCGAAGAAAGTGGCTTTCAACGGAGCCCACCAAATGTAATTGAAGATCATCAGCATGCATCTTGACGTATTTGCCAGTGTCACGAAATGGCGCTTACGATGAAACAGCAGTTAGATACCATCAGATAGCGTGCTTGAATTCTTTCTTGCTACAATTTTGCTAGTTTATCAGCAACTATTTTTTGTACTTTTACATCTACTCACCTCCGAAAGCAAAGAAGAAAATACGGAAAAGAAAGTAAAAACTGCTCTTTCCTTGGAGTTCAAGACAGAGAAGGAGATTTAAGGTGTATTTGGACGCAAGTTTTCAATTTGCATGATTAGATTGTTCCGTAAAAATCTCACGCTCGAATGTGCAGTAAGAGAGCTTATTTATCACATCATTTATTAAGAAATTGGAGAATGTGGATAGGTACTCTAATGTGGAATTTGAACATTCCACACTGTGACACTGTTAAAGTAAATGAGATTTCTCTTTAATGCGATGAAATCTCGAAAGATGTTTAAATGAAAATAGCTTACAGGAGAAATATGGAAGAAAATTTGCGTTAAAACGGATCTGCGCCGTTACGATGCTAAATAAGAATTTTTCGAAAACATTTTTACTTTCATATTGAATCCGAGTACACATTCCCGTTTGTTTTATATGCACTGAAAATTTGAAGATGCGCAATGGTCAATTAATCGTAAATATGTATCCTATAATGTTTCCTATGGCAGCTTGCCTTTTCGTTATCCAAAATATTGTCCATCTTCTGCGTTTTCACCACGCCAGTGAGACAACGTAGAATTCTTATGAATATGTAATTCCACATTCTCTCACCAAGCGAGACAGAGAAAAAGTAAGCAGATTTTATAAATGATTTGCACTCTGCTCGAAGTGTTATAACGTAAATGTCTTTTCGTACTGATATGTTATTTTAAAAACATAACCATACAATGAAATAGTTCCTAAATTAAACCTTAACTGCCCGACGAAACATTTAAAACAGAAGTCAAACTTACGGAAATTGGCTTTATTTCTCCAGCACAGTTTATAGCACTTCAGGATAGTATAGAAATCAAATAACACAAATCAACACTCCACGCTCCACATTCCAACACCACATTAGCAACTGTTGTATCGTAGTTTATATCTCTCTTTCTTATCACATAACAGGCATACGTCACATTCATTCTACCTCAATTATGTTGCCAATAGTATTCGTTTGAAAGAAAAGATATCACGTTAAGTGTGAAGTATAACTGAGAACAAACTCAAGATTTTCATAGGGAAAGAAACTAAAAAGGAAAGTTAATTTAGAATATACGTCACAGTGTCTCTCAGGTAATCGCACAAAATGCTTGTTTGTGTCTTCAGTCAGTTTCACAGTAATAATTTGGGGCCATGGGGTATCTCTGTTGAGTAGTCAGTCCGCAGGGATTTCGTATGAATGATTTGAAACTGTGGTTGAATGACACAAGGTAGAAATCTTACGTGACAGCAGGTACTGGTGCAAAACATAACACGCGTAGAGATAGTAATTACTGTCAAATTGGATTTTTCGGTTTCTAGATGATATGTGCTACACCGACGGTGCAGTGGTCTAAGCTCTGGCTTCAGAACTTGGAACGGGAGACTGCTTCTAGTTCATCACGTTGCCCACCGTGGTGGTAAAACCACCAAACAGAGAAATATACTGTATATATACACAGTCGAGTCTCATTATTGTGACCACCAGCTAATATTCAGAGTAACCGCCGTGTGCAGCGCGGACAGCAGCTAGACGGGCTGGGAGTGACTCAATAAGGTGCTAGAAGGTGTTCACAGGTATGGGGAGACATGCTGACTGCAGTGCATCTGACAGCTGCTGGAGGGTGCGTGGTGGAGGATCCATAGAGCGAACAACATGATCGAGGTGGTCCCACAGATGCTCAATTGCGTTTAAGTCTGGGGAAATAGGGAGCCAGGGAAGTACTTTGAAGTCTTCATCGTGCTCTTACATCCACTCTCGGACATTTCTAGCTGTATGACACGTCGCATTGTCATACTGGAAGATCATATCCACCCCAGGGAAGACAATCAGCATGTATGGGTGTACGTAGTTTGCAAGGATAGATTCATAACGAATTCGGTCCATAGTGTCTTCCATAGGTATGAGTGGACCCAGGGAATGCCACGAAAACATTCCCCAGGTCATGACGCTGCCACGACCAGCGTGTGTTCTTCCAGTAATGGTTGAAGAGCGATTGTGTTCCGATGTTTCTAGCCTTATACGACAACGTCCATCCGTTCGATGAAGCTGAAAACCTGACTCATCGGAGAAAGCAATCCTTTGCCAATGAGGGGAGGTTCAATTCCGAAACTGCCTTGCAAATGTAAGCCTTTTCTGCCGAAGAACCTTTGTTAGCATAAGTGCAATAACCATCCGCCTACATCGGAGCCTAATACGCAGCAGGATTCGCTGAACTGTCGTTTTAGACACACTTCCGGTGAGTTGTTCCACTGTAGAGTGTCGATCGGTTCTCACGCACCTTCGAAGCCGTCGTTCACCTCTCACATCAATGGCACGTGGCGCTCCGCAGTTTCCACTTCGCTTATTCGCAATGGTTCCATTTCTCCAATCACGATATACTTTAACCAGAGCAGCACGCGAACGGTTCACAAACTGCGCTGTTTCAGAAATACTGCCATTCTTGGCCCGAAAGCCCATGATCATCCGCTTTTGCAAAGCTGATAAATCGCTCCTTTTATCCATGACAGCAACGAGTGATAAGTTTTTAGATTGCATACAGTACATTTTATATACCCTCCAAACCAGCTCACAACACGTGCCTTCTTTCATTGGGTACGCGCTGTTGACGTCAAAAGTAGGAGATGGTCACAATAATGTCGACTGTGTATGTATATCTGTATATATATATATATATGTATATATATATCATCATCATCATCATCATTGTCAACCATTATCAATCCACTGCTGGATGAAGGTCTACCCAAGTTTCTTCCACAACTCTCTGTCTTGAGCCACTCTCCTCCATGTTACTCCGGCATGCTTTCGAATTTCATCCCTGAATCTCGCATGTGGTCTTCTTCTGGGTCTTTTTTTGTCCCTTGGAGTCCAGTCTAAAATTTCACTTGTCCATCTGTGGTCCGTTCTTCTGGCAACATGTCTAGTCCATTGCTCGTTCTTGAGAGACGCTGTGTTGGTGGCTCCGACATTTTATGCATTCTAGTGTGAATTATCCTGTCCCTCCCCCACCTGTTGCGTGGCCCGACTGTTTAAAGGTACTGTGTACGTTTTGAGCTACTTTTCTGGCGATATCGTCCTCGTATTTGTTCATATTCCCCCGATTTCATATCGTTAGCTCGTGTGTTTACGTTTGGAAGCTGCCAACATGCCGGCTTCCCGTCTCTCCTTATCATTTCTGGGCGTGGCGAAAGCTCGTCGCGTCGCATTTCCCACATCCATGGAAGTTGACCTACTCTCGTCCTTAGATGTATCTGCTCAGGTGCCTTCCCAACTTCCTAGTACTCCTGCTCCGGTGCCTTCACTGGACTTGGCTGCGCATCCTTCTTAAGCTTATGCCTCTGCCGCGGTGCCCTCCCTGGGTACTGCTGATACTACTGCCTTCCCTTATGCCTGTGCTTCTCTTCCCTCACTGTCTTCTGTGCCTGCCGGCTCAGCACAAACTTCTCATCAGAGGATGTCATTTGCCTCTACAGTGCAGCGAGGCGCTATTTCTTCGTCAGCTTCTTCTCAACATGATGGTCTTTTGCAATCACCACCTATTATTCAGGTATCCAACCACAAGGTGAAGATAACGATTGATGACAATTCGCAGATTGGCCGTGAGTTCCATAACCCCCTGAATAGAGGTGTGCTGTTTCATGCCTTACCAAATACTCCTTTGCCACGCTACATGGATGCCCTCTCTGGTCGTGTGTCGTCTGCGTCTATTGCCGGAATTTCTCGTACCCCTAGGGGTATCTCAGTGCAGTTCAAGCACAAGGAGGATGTTAACTATTTTCTTGATTGGAACACATCATCTCATCCCTTCGTCTCTTTCCAAGCGTCCGGTGAACATAAAGTTCTATCCTGTTCCACAAGAATTGCCTGATACTGCGCTTTCTCTCCTTGTCAATCACATTTGTAGAATCGTTGGCAAGGTCCGTCGCTTATCTGACACTCCACGCGGAACTCGATTTGCACATGCTACGGGACATCGCCGTCGGTTGTTGGTCGTTTTTCCCACTGAGAACGCTTTGGCGGATTGTCCTACAGAAGCTACTGTAGAAAATGGCTCACACACGTACAGTTTCAAGGTTTCCACCACTCACTATTGTACTCACTGTCTTACACAGGATCACACTACTGCCTCCTCTGTGTGCATACTCTGTGGTCTTTCTTCCAGCTCGCCTCCCAGTGCCGATCTCACTAGTTCTCCTACCATCCCCTATTCTAGTGTTTTACTAGACGCAACCTCTCCTTCTCTTCGGCAGACACACCTTCCAGTCAAGGACAATGCTCCCTTTCCTCCTCTTCCGCACCGTACGGACGTGCATCGTCCTTCTGAGTCAGTAGCGATGTCATCCGCTACTGATGTATCTCCGTCGGAGTGTTCCGACTCGGATGTGTCGAGTGGTGCTTCTGCACTCCGACCGAATGGCTCTCCTCTGTGTCTCTAGCATATCGGAACTTCAACTACGACCATGTATGCTGTTCCCCTGTTGCCGCACCTTCCAGCGTTAACTGATGCTGATCGAGAACATACTGATTCCTCGGCGAAACTTGTTTTCTCGTCTCCTGTTTTGGGTGCTCATCCAGATCCACTAATAGATTCCTCCGCTTCAACTTCGTCTTCGAAACGGACTGGTACTTCCAAAGGCTCTGTGAAACAGAGATATGTAAATCATCTTTCTGTTAAATCTTCTGTAGCCTCTTTTAGTGTTGCCGATGTTTCCAGTTGAGATGTTTCTCCACCTGATGACTCTGCGAATAGTTTGCATCTTCGTTCTGGCCCTGTCAATCCTCTCTCCCATGATGAGGCTATACAGGCCATTGATAAGTTTCCTCTTGCTCCAGGCCCACTGTCCAGACAACAACTTTCACGCATCTTCCAATCTGCTCGTACGGTTGTCTGTACCAAAGAATTTCTCCGTTCACCTGATCTTGATCTGCGTGCAGCGGTGATGCAATTTGAGGCGTATGTGTCCTTTTTCAAATCCATGAGTGTCACAGATCCTAGATATACCAGGTCTTCATGAGACGATACACCCGCCGTCTCTCCTTGAAATACCTTTCTGAGAAACAATTTTGTGATACAGTGCTGTCTCTAGCCGATGACATTTAGCGCTTCTTCCCAATCAGACACTATTTCTGTTGTCCTTAACGTACTGCAGTATTGTTTAATGTTTTTGTCATAGTGCTTTGTGCTTTTCATTTGCTCTCATTGTTTGTCTCAGATATACCAGTGTTTTCCTTTGTAGCGGTTTTTTCGTACTAAATTTGTTAACTGTGTTCTTATTCCCTTGTTCATATCTTTATAGTGTTGTACATGTTCTACTTTATATCGAATGATATGCCCATCTGTTTTTCCTTTTTTGTGTACCTTGTCATTTAACTATATGTGCGAATTGTAGTGTTCTTCTCTTTGCTCTCCAGTTTGCGTTGTGGATAAATCAGATTTTTACTCTTTATGTTCTATGCTGCACTTTTCAGTGATATCTCCTATGTATGTATGTATTCAACGATAGCAATAAACTGAGCACCTTTGGTACCCGCATTTCCCAAAACCAAAACCATTGCCATTTCAGGGATTTTACTCTCATCATGATGTCTTCCACTCTTGTCATTTTCCTTTTCCACGAGTTCCTCTTCTTATCTTTCCTAGTTACACCAAGTATGCATCTCTCCATGCTTCCTTCAGTTGTCTGCAGTCTTTGTATGTCTTTTTAATTAAAATCCATGTCTGTGCTCCATACGTAAGAACTGGAATGATGCATTGATTCAACATTTTTCTTTTAAGACATAAAGGCATAATGCTCTTGAAAATTGTACTGTTTCTTCCAAAAGATCTTCAGCCAAGTTTCATACGCGATTAATTTCCTCGTCAATGTGACCCTCGCTTGATATCTGCTGTCCAAGGTAATTGTAGGTATCGGTTATTATCACCTTTTTCTCATCAATTGATAAATCTTCTTTTTCTTGTAAAAGCATTGTACATCACTTTTGTCTTCTGAAAGTTAATTTTTAGTACCACTTCTTTACTCTCCTCAGCGAGTTCCTGGATCATATTCTGCAGCTCTAAGTGGGTATTTGCAAAAATGACTACGTGATCAGCAAAACGAAGGTGAGTTAAATAATCTCCATTAATCTTTATCCCTTTGACTTCCCAGTTTAACGATTGAAAGACATTTTGCAATGTGGCATTGAATAGTTTGGGAGAAATAGTGTCACCTTGTCTCACCCGTTTCCAATTTTTATTGGTGCTATATACTCAAATAGCCGAACCTTTGAACTTGCATTTTCATAGATGTTATTATTAATGCTAATTTAGGCATTTTCAATACCGCAGGATTTCAACGCCATTGTAACTGCTGATGGTTTCACGGAATCAGAGGCCTTTTCATAATCGGTATAAACCATATATAATGGGAGTTCATATTTATACTGTATATATTAAGAAATGGACAGTCGTATCAGAATAATATGACCACCTACCCAATAATGGGAATAACCACCCTTGGCCCGGATGACAGCGGCGGACAGCGTGCATGTTCATTTGGACTGCAGCAGGGCACGGAGGTCCCGGAAAGGACGTTGTTTTGGTTCAGAACGTCGAACCTGTGGATCCAAATAGCCCCTTAAGTGCTATATAGAATTTAGGTTGGACGATTTAGCCGGCCAAGGGAAAACGGAGACATCGCCGCCGTGTTCCTGGAACCAGTCACGCACCCATTTGGCGACATGACACGGCGCATTTTCCTTTTGGTAAACACCATCACTACCAGGCTAAACATCCAACATGAAGGGATGAATGTGGTCAACAAAGATAACAGGTAGCCATTGGTGTCCAGGGACCAATCCAGTGGTACCAGCGGTCTCAGGACATATCAGGAAAACATGCCCCAGACATGCACACTGCCACCACCGCCGGCCTGTACTTGACCGACAAGCGTGTCCGGGTGTGGGTTCTCGTGTTATAATGAATTAGTTTTTAATGGTTTGTTGTGTGGTAATTAATTATGAATAAAGTCTTATGCTGGATGTTAATGGAGACACTCATGACAGAGACCCAACGGCCAGACAGAGGTCTGACAGTACTATGAACTGAGAAAAACGTACTTACTTAAAACTCTTTTATTAAGAAACTCCTGGTATCATCCAACACACACACTACTAGTCACACTAATCGTATCACAATAATGAAGAAGAACCTAATCACATAGAACGAAGCTCTCGGCACAAAATAACGTAGCTCTTTTCACCTCGAAAAAAACCTCTCCACATATAAACCGAAGCTCTCTCTACGCACATAAACAAAAAGCTCTCTCACGTAACACAAAAGCTCCCTTAGGTATCGTTGAACGCGCCTATTTATACTGCCTACCACCACGTCATGACTACACTCGTTGCCACATATCATTCAGCGGGAGAAATAACATCTCGTTAAGTAAGAAGATAATTTACATAGGAAAATAAAATAACAAGAGATAGTAAAATCAAAAGGAAACTGAATCTAGAGTATACGCTACAGTGTGTCTGACGCCGTATCCGCCACCGCCCGTTCCTTCTGTGGAGTTTTCAGTTTGTTACCGTTACTGAAAAATCACTATACCACAACGATTAGTGACAAAAAGTAACAGTTGAAATTCACTGATAAGAATGTACCCATTAGTTGAGTCTGAGCAATGCCTGTTACGCCAAACCATTGTTAGATCATAATTTCGGTTACCATGTCACTATATCAAAAAATTTTCTCCGTTTCTATTGAAACATCATAGAGGTTGCTTGTAATTGTAAGCTTTTTTTCAGTTACTCCTTTTTCCCACGCTTAAGGTAGCTTTTCTTCTCACGTTTGCTGCGCGTTCGCTCGTAAACAAAGAATTCAAAGCCAGCCGATTGGAACAGGGGTTTCTACACTGTTACAAGCGAGACGATGACTCAACGTCCCGTTATTGCTCCGTCACCCCTGTCGTAAACAGTGATTTTGTCACCGTTTAAAGTCACCCATACTTTTGTTGAACTGTCACCATTGTCACTGTGACAGGAAAATCGTTGCTACACCCACCTTTAGTTTATTTGCATATATAGAGGTGTCCGAATGCTTCTCAGTCCATAATGCACACCTAGGGTGGATTTGTGCATGACGGCTGTGACTCGCAAATATTCGTATGTAGAAGACTCAGCCAATGGCGAAAGAGACATCAGTAATATTACCCCACTGAGTTCTACTAAGTAATATCTGGTGTAACCAGAATTTTAACGAGCTCACACAGTGTTTTATTTACCTCAACTTATTTCGGAGTAAATCAAAGCTAGTTAGTACTACTGAGTTCCTAATCTAGTTAGCCACGAACTGAGTGGGAAAAATACTTTCTTCCACCCTTGTGTTCTTAACGGCAAATGTAAATTAGCAAACACCGTCAGCTTCTGCTTAGAACTTACTGAATGCTCTCCGTATCACATAAATAAAACTTTTGCTTCAAACTTTAAACACAACAGTTTTAAGTTTCCTTATGCTTCACGGTTCTATGCACACGGTGCTTTTCACTCGTAACGTCTTCGTGAGTATTTCTCCACAGCGGCTATTTCAACTCCCCTAGCAACAAATATCCCAAGGGCGCGGCAGCTGGTATCTCGGCAAAATATCAGATTCGCCGATGGAAATTTAAGCCATGACACATGTTATTCGCTGATCAAAACTCCTGCGTGGATCTGTGATCCATTTCGCAACTCTCTAACGGCAAAGGAAAGAATCCCATGAAGGCGATGCAATACCCGATGGAGCAAAGAGCTCACAGAAAATGGCAAAACGAATATATTAAAAAAGTGCCGACTATTTTCCAGAAGTTATTTTGTGGAAAATTCTGAAAACAAATTGAAAACTCAGTGGCCAGAGATACAACCGGATTGAACCGCGGGAAATCACCGAATAGGCCCTTATATATATATATATATACTGCCAAGGTTAAAGCAATATAAACGAAAAAACGTGAATACGTGAGTGGCGACATCTAGGAAATTATAATAGCAAAGAAAGCAGAACGTGTTATGTATATACACTTAAGTGCCAGAAAAACTGGTACAGACGAGCTTATGCAAAATTCATGGCAACGTCACCTATGCGCGTAGTCGGTTGCGTCCGCCAGTGCGTATATAAAGCGATAGACATCCTTGACAGCTGTCAGAGCCGTTTTCGGCATGAGAATGACAAGTAATAACGATTTGAGCTGTTTTAAACGCGGTGTCATAGTTTGCGCTCGTGAGACGGGCCATGGTATTTCGGAGGTAGAAACGAAGTTCGGATTTTCACGGACGACCATTGCAAGGATGTACAGTGACTACAAGAATTACTCCGTCGAAACCCCCAACCTACGATACAAGTGTGGCCGTAAAAAGACATTGGATGAACGTGACCCTCGTCGGATGTCAAGAATCGTTTCACGCGATAGGCGTGCAACTCTCTCGCAGGTATAATCGGAATTCAACACAGGAGCCTCAACAAGCATCAGCGTCCGGACTGTGCAACGTGCCCTGCACGATATGGGCTTTGAGAGCCGACGCCCAACTCGAGTCCCCTTGATGGATGCACGACACAGAGCTATGCGCCTCGCTTGGGCACGGCAACACCGCTACTGGACACTTGATGACTGGAAACAAGTAGCCTGGTCTGACTAGTCGCGTTTACAACTGTATCGGGCAGATGGAAGGATTCGTGCGTGGCGCAAGCCCCATGAAGCCATGGATCCTGCCTGTCAACAGGAAACTGTACCGGTTGGTGGGGGTCCGTAATGGTATGTGGTGTGTTTAGCTGCACTTCACTGGGACCCCTGGTACGTCTACAAACGTCTGTGACCGGCCAACGACGCTATGTGTGTATCCTTTTGGACGAGGTACACCCGTTCATGTCCTGCATTCATGCTGATGTGTTGGGCCTGTTCAAACAGGACAATGCACCTCCACGCAAGTGTCGGAACGCCACATTATGGTTAAAGGAGTATTCATCTTAGTTTGGGGTGTTGCCATTCCCACCCAAGTCTCTAGATATGAACGTGATAGAACACATTTGGAGTGCCATGCAACGCGCAATCAAACGCAAGAAACCGAGAACTCGGAATACACCCGAATTGTGGAACGCTCTGCAGGAAGTATGGTGTTCATTGCCTATAGCATATTTCCAGAAGCTAGTGGAGTCCATGCCCCGTCGTATTTCTGCAGTCCTGCACTCCCATGGGGGACCTACCAAGTATTAGACTGGTGTAGCAGTTTTTCTGGCACTTCAGTGTATACATACATTTTACTATCGATACACACATTTCTGCTTTCTTTGATATTATAGTTTTTTAGATGTCGCCACTCTCGTATTCACGGTTTTTCGTTTAAATGGCTTTAACCTTGTCAGTTATCATGAGGTGGTTAGGGGTGCACGTGTACTTGAAAGTGTTGTGTATATTTGGTTCTAAACTTAGTTGCTTTGCTTTGGATAATTTTCGAGGTTCTTTTTATTTGAGGTAAGTGCTATGTTTGGTTTATGTGAGTTTTTATGAATTCATATAATTCAGGTAGGAAAAACCAGGTGTTTTTTCAAAATTTTAACGAAATTGCTAGCCCTCGTTTGGAACTTATTAGTGTTAATTATCCGCCTGTATGAAACCTGAACCAGTATGGGGTTCGGGGATGTTTTCCCCTGAAGTTTGGTCCCCGGCCCCCGTTCCTTTAATATTTTCTTTTGTTGAAATAGGTGGTACTGCGTTTGTATTTATTACTTCAGGATTAATTTGTAATTATTAGTTTTTCAGTTAATTTGGAAGTACGTTTTGTTTCAGTTCCTTTCGAGTACTGTGTGTATTGGGTAGGTGATTTTGTTTTTATGTTGAATGAAAGGGTAGGGAGTTTGGGGAGGTTGATTTTTGTCTTACGTAGGGGGTTTCATGTATTGATGTGAGTGGTTATTGCTTATATGGTCTGTTCGTGGTTCCTGAGGCTTTGCGCGGTTCCCGGAATAGATATGTACTACATCAATGCATGCTCATTTACTTTCTTGTTATATATATACACTGACGGAAAAAAAAAATCCCAACGCCAAAAAGGGGTTGTGTTAGATAAACGACAGTTAGTAGGCGGTGAGAGTACATCTGTAAGATGACGTCTATTCAAATTTCGCGCTCGGCGCATACGTGTGGCGCTACTAGCGCCCCTCGGAGCATGCAAAGCAGGTTTGCTGTAAACACGCGCTGTAACGTTCGTGAGCGTTAGTTATCGTTGAGATTCGACGTAGTGTGCTGATGTTAGTCAATAATGCTTTTAAGAAGACGAAGAAGTCATTATCAACAGCTCACGGAGTTTGAACGAAGTCGTGTAATAGGGCTACGAGAAGGTGGATTTTCGTTCCGCAGCATTGCAGAACGACTTGGCAGGAATGTAGCTACTGTGCATGATTGTTGGCAGCGGTGGTCAAGGGAAGGTACTGCCTCAAGAAGACCGGGTTCCGGCCGGCCACGTGGCACTACTGAGAGGGAAGACCGCCGTGTACGGCGTATGGCCGTGGCGCATCGTACCGCGTCTGCGGCAGCAATTCGAGCTGCAGTTGCCACCACAGTGACACAACGAAGTGTTACAAATCGGTTACTTGAAGGACAGCTCCGAGCCAGACGCCCTGTAGCGTGCATTCCACTTACTCCAAACCACTGCCGTTTGCGACGTGAGTGGTGTCAAGCTAGAGCTCATTGGAGGACAGAGTGGAGATCTCTTGTGTTTTCTGATGAAAGCCGGTTCTGCCTGGGTGCCAGTGACGGCCGTGTGTTGGTTAGAAGAAGGTCAGGTGAGCGCCTGCAACCAACCTGTCTGCGGCCGAGACACACTGGACCTACACCTAGAGGTATGGTCTGGGGAGCAATTTCCTATGACAGCAGGAGCACTCTCGTGGTTATCCCACGCACCCTGACGGCACAGTTGTACGTCGGTCTGATGATTCAACCTGTTGTGCTGCCATTCATGAACAGCATTCCAGGTGGTGTTTTCCAACAGGATAACGCTCGCCCGAATACCGCTGTTGTAACCCAACA
Source organism: Macrothele yani (assembly GCA_039090855.1). NCBI lineage: Eukaryota > Metazoa > Arthropoda > Arachnida > Araneae > Macrothelidae > Macrothele > Macrothele yani. Next base: position 158,674,568 of record CM077011.1, read on the forward strand.
TGCTCTACAGAGTGTCAACATGTTGCCGTGGCCTGCTAGATCACCAGATCTTTCACCAATCAAGCACGTATGGGACATCATTGGACGACAACTCCAGCGTCAACCCCAACCAGCATCAACCGTCCCTGTATTGACCGACCAAGTGCAACAGGCATGGAACTCCATCCCACAAACTGACATTCAACACCTGTACGACACAATGCACGAACGTTTGCGTGCTTGAATTTAACATTCTTGCGGTTACACCGGTTATTAGTGTACCAGCATTTCACATTTAAAATGGCTCTTCTCGCGCTTACATTAAGCTGTGATCTTGAAACCTTAATCGATTAAATATGTTACCTATACAAATGTATTGCAGCCATTTCATTCCTCTACAACTATTTTTTCGTGGTGTTGGGATTTTTTTTCCGTCAGTGTATATAGGGATGCAAGGTCAGGTGATGCGCAACATATCGCCCATCCATGACAAATGTCAACCCCGCCTTCTTGTGGAGCATCCTATTCCCACAAACACAACATCCATGCCTCACTGTGATTCGAACCCGGTTCATCTCGACTGAATGGTCAGAAGCCAGCGCTTAAACCACTGAACCACCGAGGATGCGTTGTTAGGGTCCTACCTGAGCCACCAGTTGTCGTGTACTGTTGTCGAGATTATCAGGCATATATCTCACCAGGGTGTCAGTGTTAGTGGTCTCTAAACGTCCTGACCTCAGCTTATCTTCGAGACTAGGGTCTCTAGTATTGAAACGTAGGAACCATTTTGCTGTAGTGTTGATGTCTCCAGTTTCATCGCCTTCAGCTGCACTAATTTATGCCAGTGATGCTGCCGCGTTCAAATGTTTTTCCTAATAATTTCCAAGGAGTGCGCCCGAACATCACGTTTATCTACCTCCATCCTCTACTGACCTGATAACGCCATCAGTGTGGCTCGGTACCAAACGCACGTCCTCATCCTCGTGTGTTCCACGTCAGCGCAATACTCAGTCAACACTAGCGCGCATTTCATGTAAGACTGGAGGCTCAACACTATGGGTAGCTCAAAAAGGGACAAAAGTTTAAGTCACCATGGTGCTTGCACATCCCTGATACCTGGTCAATGAAATATTTTTGAAGAAGAAGCTAAATGCTCTGGAAATGAAGATTCTGAGGTCAGTTTATGTTGTCACTAGAAATGACAGAATTAGAAATGATAGGAAAAGGTTAAGAGTTAAAGTGTCAGATATGTCAAAGAAGTGTCAAAAAGTAAGATGACGCTGGTATGAACAAGGAGAGCGTGGGATGAGGAGTTTTAGGCATCAGACCGTACAGTGAGATTGAAGGAATGAAGGTATGTGAGATTGAAGGAATGAGGATGGTGAGATTGAAGGACTGAGGGTAAGGTGAGATTGAACCTAAGGTCATATTAAAAGACTGAGGTTAAGGTGAGGTTGAAGGACTAAGGTTAAGGTGAGACTGAAGGACTGAGGGTGAGGTGAGATTGAAGGACTGAAGTTGAGGTGAATTCGAAGGCCTAAGGTTAAGGTGAGACTGAAGAACTAAGGGTAAGGTGAGATTGAAGGACTGATGGTATGGTGAGAGTGAAGGACTAAGAGCAAGGCTAGATTGAATCTAAAGTCAAACTGCAAGACCTAAGGTGGAATTGAAGGATTGTGTCAACAGCGACATAAAACGGAACTTAAATAAAATGGAGTTGAGGCAAAACAGAAATAAGTGCAGAGTAACGAACCCACTAAATTGTGGTACTAATCATGCTGCAGAAGAGGAGAAAGACAGCATACCAATGAGTTGTTTCCAAACCTAGGCAGCTTACTGCTGTATACCATTTTGACCTCGATAATCTGGATTTACTTCCTTTTTGTACACCTGCAGACTTGTAGTTACTTATGGAGTGTTATGTAAATAACCAACACTTTCCTTATGCGACGAAATGTTTTAGCTGTTTAGATTCTTTAAAGACATGCGGTTTTTAAATCATTTTTCCAAGTACCGTCCTTTTATGGATCCCGATAAACACTGCTGAAATTGTAGTAAGACGTATCTCAGGAGTTCTATTGTCCTTATTTAATAAAGATATTTAGAAGGAGATTTATCACAGCGTCTGCGGTGAAAAGATCAAAATCATAACCTACCCAGTATTGGGAAGTATCTCCTTTTACAAAAAATTCCAAAACTGGGAAGAAGATTACCTTCACGAAAAAAATAATCTCTGCGCATGTGTGTTATCCGAAGAGCGCTAGTAAACTTCACATGCCACCAATTTTGTGCAGTGGATTCCTAATTTACACATAAGCCTCTCCCTCTTATTTCTGGGAATTGCGAGCTTCAACCCCGCTGTTTTGACAGTTTCGTTCAATTGACTGAGTAAACCTTTACAAGCTTAAGAAAGCAAACTGACAACAATCGAGTTTATTAAAACCTTCCAGGCCTTGTGGAGAGCATTCTCCCTTCTCCTTTGATGTAATATTTGGACGAAGGGAATGAGAATTAAAAAAAAAAGAGATACAGCGGAAAACATCAAATAATCCATTCCCGCAGTCTTTCCATTATTCAGCTGATTACTTTAAAAAATCCCTTAGCTCGGGAACCTGTCTCTCCAAAACACTTCTACGCTGTGGGAGAGCGACCATGCGTATGATTAAGGAAGCTGCTTATAAACCCTCCTCCACAAAGAAAGAGTTCAGGAATCTTTTTTTATCTGCTAATGCATTTATTGATGAACTTTGTGTTTTCGAGGATTACTTTTGTAAGCTGCTTCGTCTTTAGTCTCTTCGCCGCAAATATGGCAGAAGAAACGACCGGGAAACAGGAATCATGCCCATTAATTTCTTGAGTATGCGCAAGTTATTTGTTTATAGAATTTTTCGAGATTTAGAGTGGACGGAGTTTGTGTTTCATCCAGAAATCTAAGGAAAACAATTACTGGCTAGTGTTCCTTTTGTCAATTCCAGAATAAAAATAATTTGTCGTATGACCTTTCACATTATAAACAAAAAAAGCCATGAATCTACCATGTGGGTGCCGCTGCAGGCATTATATATCCATACGGGAAAACCCGTAAGAAACCGGTGGCTTAATTTAGTTAGTTTGAAAACAATATTGATTTTATTTAGCTTGATGTGACTGTATACAGAAGTACGATATTTTTCGTCATACAATTCATGGATTGTCTGTAATGTATATTCTATTTTAACTTTAGTTTATAGTTTCTTTCTTTTTGTAAACTTTGAGATTGTTCTCTTCAAGCGTTTCTGCTTTGACTTATATTTTCTCACTCACTGAAATTTATTTGGCAATAGTCTTGAAGTCAGGTCTGTATAACGCAGTGCTGCCATTCTTCTGATTTATCAGTAGATTTTAACTTTAGTCTATTGATAGATTTTCGTAATCTACCGATTTTTCACGTTTTAAGACCACCTACACACTAGGACAAACCGCCAACGGTACCCGATAACTCGGGTACGGTTGGCAAATTTTGAGTGAAGCTATTGCAAAATCTAAGCTCATTAAGGCGTAACAAATTATAATAAAAAACGAACATGTAAAATTTATGACTTCCAGAACGAAACATTCTAAAAAAGAAGTGCCTAAAATTTATCATGAACTGCTTGCTTTTCTCCACGGCTTCACGCTGGTTTTGATCAGGTTGCATGTAAACAAAGCGGAAAGAGGCACTCAGATCGGGAACTACGTTTTTCATTTTGTATCGCGGAAGACAGACACATGCACAAACTTCCTTTTATTATTATAGATTAAGCGTGTTGAGCTAACAAACGGAGTATTTCCATTTCTTCGTTTTTCATTTCAAACGATTTTTTTAAATTAATGTTAGTGAGTCGGCTTTTGTGAAACTGTTCAAGTAAAAGTTCATTTAATTTTAATTGAAATTCCTCAATGGACGGAATTTCAGGAATCGGAAAGGCGTCAAAACCTGAGCATGGAATATGTTCAATCGCATGGAAAAAATCACGGTGATCGGATGTGTCATCTCGTACCTATGCCCGAGCAACTAATTGTCTCGAGTCTCGTAAAGAGAGCTCCGCTCGGCCTTCGGCCTCACTTCACTCAACTAAGGGACATGCCGCCTAAGAATATCTGCATTCTTTCAGTTCTCATCATTTACTGATCCAATCGACAAGACCCACCTCAGAACTGGTCTCCAAAGAAAATTATGACAAAGACTAAAACTGTACAAGACCAGCTATCTATTATTTTTCTATCGATTCACACTGGTTGCCATGAAATATTCTTTAATTCTAGATAACTAATTAGTCTGTTACCCGAAGATTTTCCCTAGTATTGTTAAAACGCCGAATTTTAGGAAAACGGCTACATTATGATATTTGTGTTGATGATTCTTTTTTCAGTATAGCACTTATTTTACGGAGACATCTGGGCATTTTTGAGTAAGAAGTGTAAGTGTGTAACTCTTTGTTTTTAAGTACGACAACAAATGTGAACGATCCAACTGTGACTACATTAAAAGGCAAATTCCATTATTGCTTACACCAACATTAATTTTAATGATGAGCATTATTTTATAAAACTTATCATCAGTAACATCTTATAGAAAATTGCTCAGGATTGTTTTGTTTAGAATTTTATTCCGGTGTTTAATAGCTGTTTGTGGAGTACTGGTGTTATTTCAAATACCAGTAGATTTAAGTGTTCCTTCGTATTGAGTTTACGTCCAATAATACATTACATTTATAAGGCGGTATATATCATAAGCAAAAAAATTTGATCTACTGATTTCTACTGATTTACAAAGCTCTGGTCTACTGATTTCAGGTAAAAGTCACTGGCAACACTGGAATGACGTGTTTATGTTTTGTCAAGATAAGAACGATGTACACTATATTGACAAAAGTCCCCAGACACCCCTTCAAAAGCAAATGAACGGATCCTCTGCGGTGTGTTAATATGCGCGGTACAGCTGCAAACGGTATAAAAACAAGCCTGCAGCTGACCGCGATCATATCTCACTGTGAGGTTGAGTGAAATTGTCGCTGCGGAAGAGAACTGACTTTGAGAAAAGAAAGCTTGTTGTGTGTTATATTAGTTGGTTGTCCATAAGAGAAACGGAGTTGCGTTCAAACATACCCAAGTCAATTTTAGGAGTTTTGCAAAGTGTAAGAGTTGGTGGCCTAAACACAAGATTTTTATGACATGGAAATGTTGCAGATCCACCCACCAGCTGCCGCCCGAGGATAACTACCAGGAGGCAAGATGTCAGGCCCTGCTGTTGGACCTGAAAGTAAGTACTTGGAGAAGGTCTAATATCATCAGTAGCCAACTCTGGGAATCACTTCGAGCTGCTTCTGGTGTCAAAATATGTACTCAAATTGTCTTCACGAAAACGGATTCAGAGCAAGAAGGCCGCTGAGATGTATAGCACTACTAGCTAAATGCCCGTTCTTCGAACTTGATGATATTTCTTCGCTCTTTTGGGAAGCACATGCCTGCCTGACTTTTTCTGCTAGACAATACATAAGAAATTTCGTTCATAACTGTGAATTTAAAACTTCAACCCTACACGAAACAAATCGAAATACGTCGTTACTCTTCACTTTCATCGTAAAAATTTTAATAGACAACAGAACAAAATAATAATAGAAAACAGAACAAAATAATAATAGAAAACAGAACAAAATAATAATAGAAAACAGAACAAAATACGTTGTTACTTTCAGCATAAATGTAAAAAGAACATTTCTTATAAACAATTTCGTAAACCACTTCGTTTGAAACTGTACATTTAAAAGCTAGCAAGTCAGATGTTTTTGGAAGCGTAAGCAAAACTTTGTTGCCATGGCTAATATCTCATAGGAGAAACTTTTATTTTTTTCAAATTTCAATTACCAGGAAAATCTACCCGCATATTTATATTATTGCAGTCACCGTATCACTTATATGACGTCACGTTGTTTCGGTGAAAACGAATGTTGGTAATTTGACTTTGACTAAAAAAACCTGGATATTCGATATGTCAAGCGATAATATAAATGTTTAAATGCTAAGCATATTATGATATAGCTATAGCGCTTTTTACGCGATTTTTAAGGTTTTTTGTCAAATAAATTCAGAACAAATAAATTTAGGACAAAATATATACTGAGCAGGTCAACTCAAGTCATTCAAAACTTAGGGCGGAGCTTCAGTTGCTTGGAAACAAAGGTTCGATTATTGAAAAACGTCCTAGCGTTTTTAAAGCTGGGTTATTTAAAAAATCCATTTCGACCCACTTAAAGTTATAGTAGGAAAACATCATTTCTTACTGCGTCTCTATGTTGTAAAAGGAACATTCCTGCCAAAAATGAAAGTTCTAAGTTCAATAGTTTCTGAGACGGTGATGAGTCAGTGAGGGCTTTCAGTTTTATATGCACAGATTGACGTTAGCTCACCGTCGTCAAAGATGTACCTCGGCTCAACAGTACATGTCATGGAATACAGAGTGGCATTATGTACGACGTTCTTTCTCTTGATGCTTGACGGCACACGTGTAGTGGAGATCTGGCACAAGAATACTCTATGTGCAATTCGTCCACCCTTACCACTGGGAATCAGTTCTGGTCTGGGCAGGAGTGTGTTTCAATGGTTTCCTTACTTGTATGTTTATCAAGGCCACATGAATGCCTCAGTGTACCAAAACGTGATAATTGTACCCATAGTGACACTATGTCACGCTGCTAGGGGACATGCATTCAGTTTTTTCGATAACAACACAACCTGTCAGCGTGCCTAGAGCGTGCTTCAGGAACTGGAAAATCATGGGATTGAATCGTTACAGCTGCCTTTGAGATCTACTGAACATAATCCTATTAAGGACATTTGAGACTCTATAGAGAGACCTCTGGATAACCACGTTCCATACTCCAGTACACTAGCAGACCTCCATAACGTGTTTCCTCTAATATGAGACGAGCTGCCCCCAGGCACTCATCAATAATGTCATTGCCCTCCAACCGAGATATCAATCTGAGAAGACGTATGTCGCTGACGGATGGCAGCATTATCACCCTGGTAAGTTTGACGTCTCCAGACTCTGAGTCGATAATCATCAGCTTGAGTCAGAGGAGAACTTTGATGAATTCGATATGGTTGCTTCAGCCAATCTGCGATTTCTAGTCCGCTTCGGTACGGGGATATCCATAATTGCATGCACATCTAGTCGCATGTCTCACTGATACGGCTTACCGTTGAATGAGGCGATCGAGGAGTTCGGGCGTAAGACTACATATACCAGTCGCATTACGGCGATGCCTACTACCTACCTTCAACTACTGTCGCCTTATTCGCCCACAGCTGTTGCACCATGATGCGACGTAGGTACCAACCGGCAGTACGTAGACCTATGATGAAGTCTTTCATAAACAACTGGACGTCCGTTATCGCGTTTTACCGTGGCCAGGAGGCTCCACAAAAGTGGTCTATTTGCACGACGACCAGTACGGTGTGTGCCATTAACGCCTGCTCATCAGAGACGGCAGTTCCTGTGGTGCCAGGAACACAAGAACTGGACATATCAGCAATGGAGTCGAGCCGATTTAGTCTGACGAGCGATTCTGGACGTATACACATCTGGAGAGAGCAGGGAACACGCAATCACACCTCCAACATCATCGAAAGGGACCGGTTTGGAAGTGGCGGAGTTCTCGTTTGGGGCGGTATCATGCTTGGTAGCCGTACTGACCTCCATATCTTCCAAGGAGGTTCAGTCACTGGTGTCCGCTTTTGTACCGAGGTTCTTCTGTCTCATGTGCGTCTGTTTCGAGGTGCTGTGGGTCCTGAGTTCTTCTTCATGGACGACAACGCTACACCTCATCGTACAGTGGCTGTCGCAGAGCTGTTGAAGAGTGAAGATATTCAACGCATGGATTGGCCCGCAAGGTCCCCGGAGCTAAGTACAATCGAACACGTGTGGGACCTTTTCGGGATACGCTTGGCAGCACGTCACGAGCCGCCAGAAACAATTCCGCAGCTGCGATTGGCGCTACAAGAAGAATGGGCCGCGATGCCTCAACAGCCCAGGATATAATGACCCCTGACTGCGTTGCAGTCAGGGGTGATTATATCCCCTACTAAAGACTGAATTTTTCTTGGCAGCCTCCTGTCACATGGACGTTTCTGTCTTCTGTCCAGTTGTGCTCGAAGCTACCTTATCAATAAAGTGCCTTTGTATCCTTTGGATTCCTTGTTTGGACGGTTTTGCTCACTTGTCCCATATTCTTACATCTTGGGGATCTTATGGTATGATTTGAGTCGATGTGGAGCACTTCTGCACGGCGTTACATTCGAAAAACCGTCTCGTCCTTAATTTTTGCACGCCAGTGTATATACTGGGTGGTCATGTCCAGCCGTGCACCTAAATCTTCGAAATAAAAAAAAAATCGTAAATACACTGCTGGACAATTGCTAAGGACGGATCATAAACGGCTATATAGCGCATAAAAAAGTAAGTGTGGTTGGATGCTAAGTGAAATAAAATAATGTCAGAATGCCAGGACATTACAAGAAAGACAATTTATTGTGCTCTGAAATCCAGAAGGCTTTGGAACATGTTCAAGGGACAAACAGGCCATTTTGTGCAGAATACGTAAACGTGAAAAAAATGCAATTACCGTCCGCAGGCGTTCCGGCGTAAGATGTCAATACGGGATATGGCCACCATGGAGGGCGATGCAAGATTCCACACGTCGTGTCATGCTTTGCACAACATTATCAAGCAGCTGTTGTGGTAATTTATCCCATTCCTCTGTCAGTGCACGGATGAGGGTGTCCTTGTTTATTGGAAGGCATTGGCGACCAGCAAGACTCCTCCCCAAAGCATCCCACACATTTTCAATGGGATTCAGATCTGGAGAACGTGCTGGCCATACGAGGCGTTGAATATCCTCGCTCTCAAGACACTCCTGGACAGCGACTGTTCGATGAGATGTTGCGTTGTCGTCTATGAAAATAAATCTATCACCGACAGCACCACGGAACATGCGAACATGAGGTAGCAGAACATCATTAATGTATCGTTGGCCAGTCATAGTCCCATTTGGAAGCACATAGAGGGACGTACGGCCATTGATCATGATGCCAGCCCATACCATGACACTACATGTCGGATATCGGTCCCTTTCCTGTATGTTTGCTGGACAATATGCAGTACCACTATCACGCCAGATCAGTTGTCGTCGACATTCAGACGATAGACTGTATCTACTCTCATTTGAGAAGAGGACAGCAGACCAGTCGTTATCAGTCCAATTGGGATGTTGATGGCACCATTGCAAACGGGCGGTACATTGACGTCTGTACAATGGGATGCACACAACAGGACGGCGGGCGTATAGTACTCCTTCATGCAAACGTCTGGCGACAGTTTTTCGGGAAATCCACTTGCCAGTAGCAGCCATAAATTGATTTGCTAATTCACTAGCTGTGCTGCGCCGGTGTCTTTTTGTTGATAGCACTATGTACCGATCTTCTCCAGGTGTCGTACTGCGAACACGACCTCCCCCGTGACGTTTGCTACAATCTCCATTTGTTTGAAATGATTTCCAAAGCCTTGAAACAGCACTGTGGCTGACGTCGAACTCCCTGGCAACATCTGTTATTTTTCGCCCTTCTTCAATCTTGCCAATAATACGGCCACGCGTAAAATCATCTAGGTGATGTCGGGAAGACATAATGAAACTTGCAAGTTCGTCAATTGATTCTTTCCTATTCAACTTTGCGTTTGAACAACAACGGTCAATACGCGTGAAATCTTTTATATCTCTTATCAGCGCTATGACGTCACGAACAAGTTCGGCATTCCAAAATTTGCATACGCACAACACGTCTTACTGTACCCCGCACTTATGCTGATTTCCACATTTTCCTGCATTCCATTTTATGGTTGCTATCGTTGCTATTGTCATCCGTCCTTAGCAATTGTCCGGCAGTGTACTAAGCTAACACGAACAAAAAAAAAATCGAAAATTTAGGGATTTCCGTATATTGGGAGTATATAGTTGTGAAGAAAAAATCATAAGAACAGATGATGGGGTAGTGGGTAGTACTTGGCGGTGTTACGTTAGATGCTACCTAGAGAGAGAACTATAAGGTATCAAACACAGTTTTACTACTACAAGTACTGTAAAGTCTCAGGATCTACCTCAGGCAGGTACGATCGCTCGAACCACTAAATATCCGCAGTGCTTCGGATGGGCACCTTAAGCCATCGGGCCGCAGGTACTCCCCTACCCCTCCACCGGTTATAAATAATGGCGTATTTCTTCTCCTTTCTGCCCGTTTCCATGTGACTTTCTTGTCGGGCAATGCAGCCCAAATCTCCTAGCTTCCTACTTCTAAGGGTTGTTTAAGAGCTGTGGTCAGAAACTTTCTTCCTAAAATCTTCTACATAAATCTACGAGTAAATCCAAAATCTACTACAACAAATGGTTTCATAACTTTCTGTTGATACATATTCCGGAACGCAAATTGAAATTTTAGGTAACACCTGTAAGTTTGTCATCTCTGAAATAGTTTTGAGATGCATTGTGCCCATCATGTGAAACAGATGTGCAGTCTTCATCAATAGGATGGATCTCTTCTTTACGAAGAACTTCCTCATTGGCTGCGAGTATGTGTTCCTTCAAACTGTGTAATTGCTGTCTCAGTTCTCTGGGTCTGACTTGAGATTTCTTCGTCCAAAATGTGGTGCTTCAAAATTTCTTAATAGCCAATTTTGTTATGGTTTTGTACCTTTACTCTTTTGTTATGTTTTGTACCCTTCTTTGGTAACTGCGTGTAGCGCACATCAGAAAGTTTTATCCTTGAAAATATTCTTTTTGACAGACAGGGGTCAGTGAAATTCTTGTTTTGCTTCCAAATCTGTCTCTAATCGTTTGATACTGATAGGTGTAAACTTTCAGCTCAACGGCCTCTCCTGGAATGCTAGTGACATATCAAAATTTGTTTGAAACCCTGAAAACTGCCATGGGTCGCGGAGAAGTGTGAGCCAAGGTTGGCACCCAGCATTCCACACAAAGATATGCCAATATTCTCGGCGTGCAGAGAAACAGTGTAAAAGTCAACAGTCCAACAGCTGGGTGAAGAGGGCAAAACATTGAATGCGATAGTTATTGCCATCGCAGCGAAAAGCAAAATATCAACGGAAAGAATAATCGTAAAGGGAAAGAGGAAAATAATGCAAACAAAAATAAAATTACCGATAATTACAATAAACGGCTTCCAAACTAAGTGATGATATCTGAACTCCAAGGAAAGCATTCTCGAACTCTTTGAAGAACAGAAGCTCGCACAGATACGTACATACGAGCATCGTTTCAAAAGCTTTATTCACTGGGCGTGCTCTGCCAGTGAGATGATGCAACCGCTCCAACATTCACGTCAGCTGCAAACCATACATCACTTTCATAAACGTGTGTGGCCATTCGTGGTGTCATTTGTAGTTGCTCTGCAACACATGGGTTTAAAATGGAGGACGGAAGTGACTCGAGTTGGATATCGCGCAGGAACCATCGTTCAAACATTAGAATCGAGACCTTACATGGAAAAAACTCCACCGAAATTCACAACGCTTTACGTTTCGTTTGTGGGGATGGCGCAGTGGGTTGTTTCACGTGAGCATCTTGCTTCCGTAAAGGTTATTGCAGACGGTTCAAGAAGTATCAAATCATTGACAGCAACGACCGACACGCTTGTAGTTATCAAAGCCTGGTGGAAGAAGACCAAACTAAACAATGTAAGGAAACTGTATAGAAAGTAAACATTTCAACAAACTTCTGTTCTCAGAATCTTACCTAAAATTTTGCAGTAAATTCGATTTGACCACTCGTTAACCACGAGGACGCGTTTGGTGAAAATAATCCCGAAGTTGCAGACAACATGGAAATCGCTATTATCACCAAAGTACAAATAGCTCTGAGAAGACTTTGCATTGGGGAACGGATATCAGAGGTTTCCTTTGATCAAAGTAAATAGTTTTCAATGTAATAAATATGGGATTACCCCATATAATACAAATTTTGAAGATGACAATCCGATTTTTGGTGTAAATGTCTCAAGGATAAGTCAGAACATATCCGAAAACTTGAAAATTTCATCGTCCTGGAGCGGGACTCTAACCGCGTCTCCCAGATAGCGCCCTGTTATGCTAACCACTACACCACCCAGAACGACCAAGTCTCAAGCTTTCGATTAATTTGAATATATCCATCACAGGATTCGCTAGTCGAAGCAACCGGCATTCATGTTTAGCAAATCTGGAGGTTAAGAATCATATCCCGTGATTGCTCGGAGGAGCAGATAAATCATGAAATAAATATGGAATTACACCATATAATCCAAATTTGAAGATGACAATCCGATTTTTAGTGTAAATGTGACAAGGATGGTAAGTCAGATATACTAAATTTTCAATTTTGCGGATATTATCTGACTTACCATCCTTGTCACATTTACACCAAAAATCGGATTGTCATCTTCAAAATTTGCATTAGTTTTCAATGTTTTCCCGTCAGCAAGCTGTAATAGGAGTAGTTATTGTCCTGTCTGTGGCGGCGACTTGCATGAGAAAATTGCTTTGCGTAATCTGTTAGTGTTCAGCAGCAGCTTGATGAACATGATACCATAATGCTCTCCCATACTGGGTGCAAACCTTTACTCGCACCATGGTATTTTATCTCTTCGGACGGCTCAAGAACCAAATGAAGAGCCAAACCTTCACGAACATAGAAAACGGTTGAAGCCTTTCTCATGTATGCGTTCCGATAGGAGGCGATTTGGTGCTTTCATAAATGTTATATGGAAGTCTTTACGAGCTGACAAAGACGTGTGCCATTGTTGATTTTCGTACTTTGGAGAGAAAAGTGTTCGGTATTACCCAGTTTTTCCAGATGTGACGTGCCTGCCCCGCATGATGCGAAGCACATGAGATAAAGGCAGATAGCAATGAGAGCACATGCCAGTGTAGTATAGTGGATAGCACTCGGTGCTCCGGAGCCGCGAGTTGTGGGTTCGAATCCCACCCGTGGCACAAAAATGATGGCCAAATTTACTTCGTCATACAGATTAGAAATAGATGGCCTCCCTCAAAATCTTTTGAAGTTACCTTGTAGCAGAGGATTTGACACCTTGTGCTTTTCCGCTTTAACCAACGTTATCAAAATACCCATCGCTGAAAATTGTGTGAAGTATTTTTTCAGTGGAACACGCGTTTGGTCGTTACGCAAATGAAAAACAATTTCATACATGATAGATTTAGAGACGTTTATTGCTAAAAATAAGCGACAAACATGGTTACAGATAGACAACTAATATAAAAGATGTGTTCTGATTAGTTTTCTGCTTCGGAGAACCAGGTACAATCTTCCTAAATGCGTAGACTAATAAACACGCGAAGCATATCTTTTTATGTTCGGAAGATATCAAACGATTCTAATAATGTATTTTTTAAACAAATTCTTTCCTTTTTAAATATGATTTACAGTCTTCCCATTCCCTGAGGCAATTAAATTAGGAAATATCTTCAAACGAGAACATGAATCTAGCGCTTACATTTGCTCTCTAATTACCCAAGTGGCCAAAATGATCTTAAAGAAGCGCGATGAAATTATAAAAAAGTGGAAGTGATAGCTGGCTATCTTTAGTTGGAAAACTCTAAAGCAAACATCACCTGGAGATTAGGCAGCTTAGAGTTAACGGTTGAGTTAACATAAAGTGATCGACTTCAGATCAGAAGCACCGGGGTAAACATTTGCTTAATTTGTTAATGTATTACATTACCTCCGGTGAGGTTATCTCAGCGCATGAGAGGAATTTTTTCTTTTCGATTGATGTTACAAGCTAATTTAGAAGGGCTACTTTTGTATACTTAAGCCATATCAGTTAATATTCTAATTTTTTGTTTGTTTGTTTTGTCATTTACTCAGACAGAAATGTTCAAAACACATAAAATCTAATGTATATACTTAAGTCATCATTATTTATATTCATTCCATTCATTACTTGCTTCCTGAGACGACGAATGCATTGGATAACGTATTTCCAAAATGTAGATAGCAAGCAAATATATCGAATCAACGGAGTGCAGGCTGAAAGCAAGGTTAGGAAATCGCAAATGTCGTTTTCCTTGTTATGAGAAAGTACAACGGTAAAGTAATTACGTCAGTTTCATAAAAAAAAAAATAAAATTGACTAACCTTTAATGCATTGCCTCTTAACACTTTCCAACAGCAAATTCCAAATTCTTAGCTCATCGAGCATTTACATTTTTGTTTTCTGTGTTCAAACATAGAAACAAGAAAGATGACACCGAATTTTAGGGTGTAATAAGCACGTCTTTTGAATCCGTTCTGACGCAAATTAAATTTATCAAAGCTATTCAAAGTCAATGGAGCGTATGGAAAACAATAGTATCTGACGGAAGAAAGAAGTTTTTCAATCGGGTTTTTAATCCCTCAGATATTGCTGTAAACGGAATCGTGAACTAACGCCCCATGATTGCAGACTTGTGCGTTAAAAAAAACATGAATTTATATGAGAAACATTTTGCACCGGAAACGCTCTCCAACACAGAAATAATTTTTCAAATCGGACTGTTAGAAACAGAGATATCGACAAAAATAAGATGTGACTTTACGACCCCTGGTGGGAAAACCATGCATTATTTTAGGAAGAAAGTATTCTCAAAAGGTTTTTTCATACGAGCGGTATCGGTCCAAGAAAAAAGAAAAATTTAATCGAGTTTTCAGGAGCCCAGATTTTGCTACAAGTACATCAGAAGCAGAAATTAACACTTACGCCCTCTGGTGGCCAAACCATTCCTTACCAAACATTAGAAATTATGTGAAAATATTTCCCATCAGGTCTTGTATGCGATACAGGATGATTTTTTCAAATTGGAGTTAAAAGAAGCAGAAATAACGCAGAAAACGCAATTTACCTTTGTGCCCCCTAGCGGAAAGTCTATGATTTACTTTAAATTTTTGAATTTATAGGAAAAACACTGCGCATCGGTAACACTATCCCACAAAGAAGGGATTTTTCAAATCGGACTCCTAGAAGTAGAGATATTGACAAAAACAAGATATATATCTACGCCCTCTGGCGTAGAAACCATGCATTATTTTAAGAAGAAAATGCTTCTAAAAGGTTTGTCTACATGAGTAGTATCGGTCTACAAACGACGTTTCTTTGAATGGAGAATTTAGAAGCTCATATTTCATGCAAATACATCAGAAGCGGAAATTAAGACTTACGCCCCCTGGTAGCCAAATCTTTTTATTTTACAAAAATTAGAAATTATGTGCAAACGATTTCCAATCAGGAGCTGTATCTGGTGCAGAAAGCATTTTTCAAATCGGAGATTTAGATGTAGAGATAGAGGGCGAAACGCAATTTCCCTCTACGCCCCTAGCGAAAAGTCTATGAATTACTTGAAAATTTTGAAATTATATGAAAAACATGTGACACTGAAAACACTATCCAACAAAGAAGGAATTTTTCAAATCGGACTCCTAGAAGTAGAGATATTGACAAAAATAAGATATACATCTACGCCCCCTGGCGGAGATACTGTGGAATATTTTAAGAAGAAAATATTCCGAAAATGTTTAAAATAATTTTTTCAATCGATATTTTAGAAGCTCAGATTTTATGTCAAATACATCAGAAGCGAAAATTAAATCTTACGCTCCCTGGTGGCCAAAGTATTCTTTACAAAAATTTTTTAAATTATATGCAAAAGAATTTCCATCAAGAGGTGTATCCACTGAAAAAAAAATTCAAATCGGAGTTTTAGAAGAAGAGTTATAGGGAAAAATGTAATTTAATTTTAGGCCCCGCCAGCGGAAAATCTATGCGTAATTTGAAAATGTAACTATATCTAAAATACTCTTCGATATAAATGGAATGGAAAGATAAAATAATTTTTTCAATCGGATGTTTATAAGCAAATATGTGGAATAAAACGTATTTTTAAATTCGACATCATCTGCATTTACGCCCTCTAGCGGCGAAAATGTACATCGTAAAAAAAAAAACGAAATGAAGGATCATCATTCGCATATTTCAAGCTTCCCAATGCAAAAAGAATTTTTCAAATCTGACTAATATTTGCAGAGATATCGTGTGTACAGACGGACGGACAAACCGGTAACATAAACACGATCCATTAATACAGACAATTGACGTGGACTAGGAATATCAAACAGAAGTCATCGCTCTTTCCAAACTTTTGTTTCATTTTTTAAGGGAGTCACGGAAAAGAATTCTCATTGGCCGCCACTGGGAAGGCCAATGAGAATTTTTCCGTGACACACTTAAAAAAAAAAAAAAAAAAAACCGTGGAAAGAGCGATGACTTCTCTTTGATAAGCGCGATCTTTTTTTACAAAAGACGTGCTAAAAAGTAAAATTATAATTTTTAAAAATGGAGATAGGCAGGTTGTTGAGCCACCATATATCTGTGTGGAGAATTATATCCTTGAAATAGTAAATAATATTAAATATTTGGGAATAATAATTGAGGATAATCTAAAATGGAATATTAATATTCAAAATACTGTAAACAGAATTTAGGGGGTATTGGGTTTAATTACGAGAATTTCAAATAACTTAACAATTAAAACATTAAAAATGCTGTATTACACTCTGATTTTTCCATGTTTGACTTATTGTTTATTAGTATGGGTGCAAACTACTTAGACTAATTTATATAAATTACAATCGTTACAAAATAGGATGGTCAAAATGTTAAATAATTTTAGGAGAATTAAGTTGAATATGGGGGTACGGATTAATTATTATGGAAGTCTAGATATTGAGAAATTATGGCAATATAGATTATTAGGTTTTATGTATAAAATAATAAAAGAGAATAGGTATCAACATTTAATTCAGATGAACACTGTGGGTTACGACTATCAAACAAGAGACAGAAATGCATTTTTCTTACCAATGCTAAAACTTTAACCCTACAAAGATTTATTGATTACCAGGGTTTGATGTTATGGAATAACCTACCTTGTCAACTAATACATATTAATAATAATAATTATTTTCGAAAGCAACTAAAAAATATTTTCTAACAAACTAAAATATAAAATTCCAAGGTAAAATTTATTAATCAGACCACATATGCGTAAATTTTATATGTGCAGGACGTTTGACTTGACTACTTACTTTAAGGGAATTGGGATTCATTCAGGCTATATATGTATATACAGGGTGCATAGGAAAGTCCCTTTAGCTTGAAATAATTTGCGAACGGAGAGAGGTACAGTTATGCAAGTGAGATAACGGTATAGTTAAGAGAGTAAGCCCGATCGAATGCAAATAGCAGCGCCCCTAGTGGCGAAATGTGGAAGTTAGCCATTGCAAATCGAAAACAAAAAGAGATAGAGCAAAATTTCCAATTACAAAGTTGTAGAGCACTAATGAAGTAGTACAAAACGACATTTGTTTCACACGTATAAGATAAATTGTGGCCTGAATACCCTAAAATGTCCGAAATCGATGCGCGACCTTTTGTGTGAACGTTTGAAGGGAACAGGCATAGGTATGAGCAAATATGCACAATTTATTGCACAAATGCGTACTTATGTCAATACAGTTTGATGACGTCAGAGAAAACAAAAACAAACAAGAAAGTTGACACCGAATTTTCGGGTGTAATAAGCACGCCTTTTGAATCCGTTCTGATGCAAATTAAATTTATCAAAGCTATTCGAAGTCAATGGAACTGGTGGAAAACAATAGATCTGACCAAAGAAAGAAAATTTTCAATCGGGTTTTTAATCCCTCAGATATTGCTGTAAACGGAATCGTGAGCTTACGAACTCTGAGAAACAGAGATATCGACAAAAATAAAATGTGACTTTACGTCCCCTGGTAGGAAAACCATGCATTATTTTAGGAAGAAAGTATTCTCAAAAGGTTTATCCGTATAAGCGGTATCGGTCGAAGAAAAAAATTACTCGAGTTTTCAAGAGCCCAGATTTTGCAACAAATACTTCAGAATAAGAAATTAACACATATGACCCCTGGTGGCTAAAACATTCTTTACCAGACATTAGAAATTATGTGAGAAATATTTTCCATCAGGTCTTGTATGCGATACAGGAAGAATTTTTCAAATCAGGGCTTTAGGAGCAGAAATAACGCAGAAAACGCAATTTAGCTTTGTGCCCCCCAGTAGAAAGTGTATGATTTAATTGAAAATTTTGAATTTATAAGAAAAACATTTCGCATCGGAAACACTATCCAACAAAGAAGGAATTTTTCAAATCGTGCCCTTAGAAGCAGAGATATTGACAAAAATAAGATGTACATCTACGCCCCCTGGCGTACAAACCATGCATTTTTCAAGAAGAAAATTTTCCTAAGCGGTTTGCGACATGAGTAATATCGCTCAACAAACGACGTTTTTTTCAATCGAGAATTTAGAAGCTCATATTTTGCTGCAAATACAACAGAAGCGGAAATTAAGATTTACGCCCCCTGGTGACCAAACTATTTTTTACAAAAATTAGAAATTATGTGCAAACGATTTCCCATCAGGAGCTGTATCTGGTGCAGAAAGTATTTTTCAAATCGGAGATTTAGAAGCAGAGATATAGGGGGAAACGCAATTTACCGCTACGCCCCCAAGCGGAAAGTCTATGAATTACTTGAAAATTTTGAAATTATATGCAAAACATGTCACACGGAAAACACTATCCAACAAAGAAGAATTTTTCAAATCAGACTTCTAGAAGTAGAGATATTGACAAAAATAAGATGTACATCTACGCTCTCTGGCGGAGAAACTGTGGAATATTTTAAGAAGAAAACGTTCCGAAAAGGTTTATCGATGTGAGTGGCATCAGTCCACAAAATAAATTTTTAATCGATATTTTAGAAGCTACGATTTTATGGCAAATACATCAGAAGCAAAAATTAACACACGCCCCCTGGTGGCCAAAGTATTCTTTAACAAAAATTTGAAATTAGATGCAAAAGATGTTCCATCAGGAGATGTATCCGCTGAAGAAACAATTTTTCAAATCGGAGTTTTAGAAGAAGAGTTATCGGGGAAATGTAATTTACTTTTACGCCCCCTAGCGGAAAATCTGTGCATAATTTGAAAAAGTAACTATATCTAAAATACTCTTCGGCATAAATGGAATCGAAAGATATAAAATTTTTTTCAATCGGATGCTTAGAAGCCAATATGTGGAATAAAACGTATTTTTGAATTCGACATCATCTGCATTTACGCCCTCTACCGGCGAAATGGTACATCATAAAAAAAAACGAAAAAAAGGATCATCATTTGCATATTTCAGGCTTCCCAACGCAAAAAGAAGTTTTCAAATCGGACTAATAGTTGCTGAAATATCGTGGGTACAGACGGACGGACGGACAAACCGATAACAGAAGCACGATCTTTTTTACAAAAGACGTGAGAAAAAGGCAAACTGGCGCACAGTGATAAAAAGTAAATGTAGAGTATGTTCGAAGAGTTTGCCATTGCCCACGGTACACATTTGTATTCGTGAAAGTAACTCTGCATGCACATTCCTCAGCATGGAAAGCGTCACACTATTGCAAGCATCTGTAACACGACGACATATTCCCGTGTAGCTAGCGCCGCGTTTCGTTGGCATTCGCCGCAAATACGCACCATCTCGCAATATTGGGAATAAGTGAAGCTCGCCATTCTCACACAGCGTACGTAGACCTAAACATCTGATCAAGGTCCATCCCGCTACTGGTTTTTATATCGTAGGTACGGTGCAACGTCACAATCTGCATTTGCATACGGCTACATTTGCGAAATGTGAATATGCAGATTCGAATCGTCGCGCATCGATGTCGGACATTTTAGGGTATTCAGGCGACAATGTATCTTATCCGTGTGAAACAAATGTCGTTTTGTACTTATTAATTGATGCTCTACAACTTTGTATTTGGAAATTTTGCTGTATCTGTTTTCGTTTTCGATTTGCAATGGCTAACTTCCGCATTTGGCTACTAGGGATGCTGCTATTGGTTGCATTCGATCGGGCGTAGTCGTTTTACTATACCATTATCTCGCTTGCATAACTGTACCTCTCTCCGGTCGCAAATTATTTCAAGCTAAAGGGACTTTCTTATGCAAACCTGTATTGCATTTTACTTCATTTCCTGTTCTGTGGTTACCCTGTACATAAGTATTCATATTATATATGTTGTTTTTTCTTAATGTTATATGTTATAAAATTAATTTTGAAATGTAACATGGTCAAATGTAACCTCATAACGAAATAAATGAAATGAAATGAAATTATCAGTGGATCTGAAATTATTCAAAATACAAGGGAGAGAGTCATTTGAAAACATTAAATAATTTTTAGCAAAAGTGGGACACACCTGTATCATTTCTCAATGTAATCCCCATTTTGTGAAATAAACGTCCTCCAGTGCTTACAAAGTGCAGTCACTCATGCACCATCTGCTGCACCTCTTCATCGGACCTGAAAGTCTTTCATCCCATCGCATCCTGAAGTGGTCCAATGATGTGGTTATCACTTGGGGCAAGATCTGATGAATACGACGGATGTGGAAGACACGCTAGGGGCTATTGAGACCTGGAACAATAGCCCTGAATTAGGGGCCCAAGATTGCTTATAGTTCTTAGATTTGCTCATGGTGATCCTAAAGCCGCTGGAGCAATAGAAAAGGGAATATTTCGTTCGTTTATTCTGTATTTTATAAATTCCTAACAGGAAACTTAAAAGAGTTGTTTGGCCAAAGATTCCAAAACTATATTTGCACAATGACTGCGTCCCTGATTGGTTAAAGGCACTCAGACCATTTCCTAGCTCCCCTGTCAGTAATCATGCACTCTGAGTAGTAATCTTTAATGGATCCATTATCAGTTACTGGATCAATGTAACCCAACGTGAGGATGATTGTTCAATGTTAGTCGATATATTGTTAATGAATTCAATCGTTAGAAGACGTGCGACTGTATATCAGATCTCATATTACAAAATTTGAAGATGTGATTCTGTTTTTTGATGTAAATATGACATGGATGGTTACATGATGGTTAATATGACATGTTTACCATCCATGTCACATTTACACCAAATTACAGATTCACATCTTCAAAATTTGTATTGCATGGTGTAACTCCGTATTCCATTCATGATTTATCTGCTTCTCCGGGCAACCACGAAATAGAATTCTTAACGTACAGATTTGCTAAACATGAATGCCGGTTGCTTCGACTAGCGAATCCTGTGTTGGTTATATTCAAATTAATCGGAAATTTGAAACTTTGTCGTTCTGGGTAGTGTAGTGGTTGGCATACTCGGGCGCTATCTGGTGGACGCGGGTTTGATTTAGCTTCAGGACGAAGCAATTTTCAAGTTTTCGGATATTATCTGACTTAAAATCCATGTCATATTTACACAAAAAACGGATTCACATCTTTAAAGTTTGTATTGTATGGTGTAATCCCGTATTCCATTCAAGATTCCATGTTCTTTAAATGATAAACGCACGCTGATAAATTTAAGTGTATTAGGCGGAAGTAATTTTTACATTCCTTGAGCACAATTTTATAATTTCAATAATTTCACCACTTCTTACTTTTTCTTTCAATACAGTAGGAGGGCGATCCTGAAGAAGCAACTATTTAGTGTATGCAGGGACTTCCAATGCAGTGAAGCTTCCGTTTAAGAAATAACGCAGACGGTATTTATATCATGTAAACATGAGAAATCTATTTTTTTTTTTTTTTATTTGGAGGTTTAACGACCACCGTGAGCAACTCAATGGGCTATAAGCAGTCGCCCGTCCCTAATTTAGGGTCACTGGTTCCAGGGAAGGGAAAGAACCAGTGCCGTAAGACAAACACAACATCCATGCCTCACCGGGATTCGAACCCGGACCCCGTTCGGACGAATGCTTAGAGGCCATCGCTTAGACCAATGCACCACCGGGGCGGCTGAGAAATCTATAAAAGTATGATAAAAATCTCTGAGCAGCATTCATCTTCAAGTATTCAATCAACAGACAGAATACGTCCTGTCTAAATAGTAGAGTTTTATCAAAATTCAGTAACGGCATTAATATGATCTGATATATATTTTAACCTAGCGACTGCGTCATTAATTTTGTAGAGAAGACTGTAGAGATAGCTACAGCAAAGTTTAACACGCTTCTTTCCGGAAAAATTCAATCCTGCAAAATTGCCTGGAATTGATGTATTTACTCGCTTTTCAATGAATATTTGATTTACCTAAACGTCGCGGAAATCAAATATTCATTGAAAAAAGCATATTGAAATACGAAAGTAAGACGGGAACACCTTTTTTATATTGAAGAGGCGCTTATTAACTAGGATCAACAGCTTTCTCTGATTAATCAAAATATTTAAGTAAAAGGGCAAAACGGATAGAAACCTAAGCAATTTATACTCCTTAGAAATACACTGCTGTCCAAAAACAAAAGACAAAGCATATTTTCAGCAGACAAAATCGAAGAAACGGTTCTACATCTGTGAGTGGTACCCAGGAGCGTAGCAAGCTTTTCTTATCTGGGAAGGCGAGACTTGAAAGTACGCCTCTTCGAGTTCAAAATTACACCCTTTTGAGTTCCACTCAAATAATACGTGGTTTTTATTTTCTCACCCACCACAGTTATAGGAAAGTATTATGATCGTTTAAAAATTGTACTTCAGGTTTTTTTTTTTTTTTTTTGGATTGGAGGTTTAACGACCACCGTGAGCAACTCAATGGACTATAAGCAGTCGCCCGTCCCTAATTCAGGATCACTGGTTCCAGGGAAGGGAAATCGTCAATGCCTTAAGACAAATAAAACGTCCATGGCTCACCGGAATTTGAACGCGGACCTCTTTCGGACGAATGATCAGAGGCCATCGCTTAGACCAGGTTTTTGACATAGTTTTATTAAAAATGTAAAAACTAGGTAAATATCCAAGAACCACACGTGGTAAATACCAAGTAAAGTGCAAACGTTAAGTGAACGCCGACAACACAACACTCCACAGAAATGCAGAACGAAAAACAAACCAGCACAGAACGAATGAGTATTGGTTAGTAAATGTAACAAGAGGAAGAAGCTATTAGGGTAGGGCTGGGAAAAATTCCGTTCAAGGTTAACCGATCAGAGAACTTTCTCCGATAGACCACAAATGATTAATTAGCTCTTCATCCCAAGGACATGTTCGGAAAGGTCATGAAAGGTCATGGTGGTTACGCATATCAGCATATTGTTTTGTATGCCTCCATTCACTGTTTAGGAAAATACCCTTCATTACCACTTTCGATGTTCTTCTGTACCCTGGTTAACTGCATGGAATACTGTACGAGACTAAATAAAGTCTTTCAAAAGAAAATACTGAGAGGTGTAACTTTCTTTTTTTAGCTATTATTCCAGTTTTTTACATTCTGCACAACATAAATTTACGCCCCTGGAATGACCACTCTGGGAGGACTACCGCCCTCCCTGCCCTCTTGGTAGCTACGGCCCTGGTGGTATCCACGGCAACATCAAAATCAAATGAGATGCACGACACCAAAGATCATGAGTAACATGCAATAGAGATCGAAACAGAACAAATTGTTACGCGTGCTTACCTCTCTTCCAGTGAAACTCTTGCATTAGCTCTGCATAAACACATTACAGGGAGACGTCTTCAGTAGAGGATGTGTCCACCTCGCACAGCAATGTACATTTGGCACCGGCGTGTCATGCTTAGTGCTAAGTGGTTTGAGGGTTTTTGCTCTACATTTTCTCATTCGTGCTGGAGACAAATGATTAGTGCTAGAATTCGTCTCACGGAGGATTTCTTGCTTCTTCCCTGAGGGTCTCATGCATGTTCGATGGGATTGAGATCAGGGTAGTGCGCTGGCCACTCGATCCGACAGATATCCCCACTAGCGATAACTTCATCTAATGAATGGTCTACGCGTTTTATGTGGAAACTTACAAAGGCTCAGTTACAAAAATTACAAATGTAGATTAAAAAAGAAAAGGATTTAAATTTAAAAATCCATTTCACCATTGCACAGCAACGAACTCCTCTATTGTGGCTAGAAACATACTACTTATGCTAACCGCATCTCACAGGAAATACACAGTCGAGTATCATTATTCTAACCACCTCCTACTTTTGACATCAACAGCGCGTAGTCAATGAAAAAAGACACGCATCGAGAGCTGGCTTGGAGGGTATACAAGGTATACCGTAGGCATTCTGAAAACATATCATTCTTTGCTCTCATTAAAAAAAGCACCGATTTATCAGATTCAAAAAGGGATGATTATCGGCTTTCGGGCCAAGGGTGGAAGTATTTCTGCAACAGCGCAGTTTGTTTACTGCCCGCGTGCTGCTGTGGTTAAAGTGTATTGTGATTGGAGAAATGGCACCATTGCAAATAAGCGATATGGAAACTGCGCAGCACCACGTGCCATTGAAGTGAGAGGTGAACGTCGGCTTCGAAGGTGCGTGAGGGCCAATCGACACGCTATTGGGGAGCAACTCGCTGGCCGAATGAACGAGGTCGTTACCGGAAGTGTGTTTAAAACGACAGTTCAGCGAACCCTGTTTCGTATTGGGCTCCGATGCAGCCGGATGGTCACTGCACATATGCTGACGGAGGTGCATCGGCAGAAAAGGCTTTCGTTTGCACGACAGTATCAGAATTGGACCTCCGCTGATTGGCAAAGGATTACCTTCTCTGATGAGTCAGGTTTTCTGCTTCGTCGAACGAATGGATGTTGACGTATAAGGCGAGAAACATCGGAGAACAAACACTCAATCATTGCTGGCAGAGCACAATATTGTAGGGGCAGCGTTATCGTCTGGGGAATGCTTTCGTGGCATTCTCTGGGTGCACTAATACCTGTGGAAGACACTATGGAACGAATGCGTTATAAATCCATCCTTATAGACCACGTGCACCCATACATACTGATGGTCTTCCCTGTGGCGGATGGGAACTTCCAGCACGACAATGCGGCGTGTCACACTGCTAGAAACGTCCAAGAGTGGTTGGAAGAGCACGACGAAGACTTCAAAGCGCTTCCCTGGCCTCCTAATTCCCCAGACGTAAACCCAATTGAGCATCTGTGGGACCACCTCGATCGTGTTGTTCGCTTTATGGATCTTCCACCACGCACCCTCCAGCTGCTGTCAGATGCACTGCAGTCAGTATGGCTCCACATACCTGTGAAAACCTTTCAGCACATTTTTGAGTCACTCCCAGCCCGTCTAGCTGCTGTTCACATTGGACAAGACGGTTACGCTGATTATTAGTTGGTGGTCACAATAATGTGACTAGACCGTGTATATTTCAATGAAAATGCGACCTTATCCTGCGATTCTTGAATTTCATTTAAAGGGCAAAACTGAATTTTTTCGGCGTACTGTACTTGTATTTACATGCACAAGTTTATTAAAATGGCCAAAAAATAAATTTTGTTAGTCTGCATAACGTTTTTCAGTACCTTTTAATGACAAAATAGCAAGGCAGCTACTTCAGGTAGTCCCTTTCGTGTTGGCGAGGCAAGGGCATGCACCAGACCTAGATCTTGGGGGGGGGGGGGCTCTGGGTTCGGTGGGCTCCCTCGAAGTCAGAAATTAAAATGCACAGCAAGAAGGACAAATCACCGAATTTATGCATTACAGCCATTTTACTGCATGTAATTAGAACTGACAAATTATACATACGTAGAAACAGTAGTACAATACATAGAGAACGTATATTTCTTTCTACACTTAACATCTGAAAAATCTTCAATGAATTGTTCAAACTGTACCATCTTTAGAACACTGCTCTCTACATCCAGTAGGCAAGCAGAACTGACACCGAAGAGCCCTTCCATTATGATCACCCCAAGCGTAGAGAAATGAGAGCTCCTGGAGACCGAACGGTGGCGCAGGTGAAGTTCCCACAGCAGTATATATACAAATAGAGGACTGGCTTTCTGTTAGTAGAGTGTTCTGAGTCCGAATGGGGAACGATGCCGATTTATCGGACTTTGATGAAAGATAAATTGTGATGGCACTGAGCCTTGAACTACAATCTCTTGAACGGCGCGGCTTGCGGGTTATTCACATGCCGCTGTAGTGAGTACGCATTAAAAGTGGTGCACACATGACCAAACGAAGAACCATCTCTCAGCCGTGAGTCGTCCTCAGCTCATTGATGTCAGAGGAGAGTGGAGATTGTCGGCCCTTGTGCAGAGCGACCTCAGGGCCACAGTGCGACAAATGACCCGCAGCTACAACAGTAGTCATCAGGGATAGTGCCACAGCACACAGTTCATCGCATCCTTCTGCGCATGGACATACGTAGACGAAGACCCAGCCGTGTCCCCAATCTCACTGTACGTTATCGCCAACAACACATGAAATGGGTCCAAGATCATAGAGATTGGACCGTGGATGATTGGAAGAAAGTGGCCTGGTCTGACGAATCAAGATTCCTGGTGCATCACGTTGATGGACAAGCGCGGATATGCCGATTACCAACGGAGGCTATGGCACCTGGAACTACTGTTGGGCAGACACAGGCTGGAGGCGGCGGTTTTAAGCTATGGGGGATGATTTCTTGGTACCTTTCAGTCGCGTTTATCCCAAAAGCACAATCCCTGACAGCTGTCAGGTATCTGAATATCGTTGCGGACTAAGTTCATCCATTCATGGCAACTGTGCTCCCTGCTGGTGATGGTCATTACCAACTCCCTGCCACACTGGAAGAAAACAATACGCCATGTCACACTGCCGAAATCGTCAAGGAATGGTTCGAGGAACATGCTGGTGATTTTCTGTTAATGCCCTGACCTCCAAATTCCCCTGACATGAACCCAATCGAACATATGTGGTTGGATTTGGAAATGCGGGTTCGCGCTAAATCACCACCACCCAGAAATGTACGGCAACCGGAGGACCTGCTGTTGACATTATGGTACTAGATACCTCAGGATACCTATCGCCACCTCATCGATCGATCGATGCCTCGCCGAGTGGTCGCTGTTTTGCGGGCTAAAGGTGGTCCTACAGCTTATTAGGCAGGTGGTCATAATGTAATTGCTAATCGGTGTAGTCTTTTATGTATTATAGTGGTTCTCAAATAATTCTTTACCAGTGCCAATTTTCAGAAAGATCTCGCTCTCTTCAACAAGTACTAACCATCATGCTCAAATATATTGGAAGAGCTAAATTAACACCTAGAAAGGTATTACCAAACCCAATTCTCTTCCAGTTTGCCTTGACGTTCACATGTTTGATAATGGCGTCGGGATTCTGAGTAGCAGTCGGAGTCATTTTTTGTTTGACATATTACAGCTGATTTTGACCAAATGGACACATGTGTCTCGCTGACAGGAAACCACACGGCTGGATCTAGAACACACGAGGACGCTTCACTGTCCATGCTTGAAGTATTGTAGCATGTGATGATCCATTACCTTCAGTATCCTGATGTGATATGTTACTCTCATTTTCTGCAGATGTATTTGGGAGTACCGATGGTTCCTCAGAAAGGACATCTGGTACTGTTTTCGATTTTTTTTCATCATTGATGTTTTCGATTTTTTAACCAGTGAAACTTTCTGTGTCTTTGCTAAGACAACAGCACTTTTTTAATTCCTTTCTTTCATTTCATTTCATTTCATTTTAGTTGTCACATACAAATTGCATAAATTAATTGAAGGTGATTATAGAGCAGATAAACAAGAGCAGGGATGAAAAGAGGGAAAAGGCCAGATGGGCCTAACTAGCCATTTTCTCCCAAAACAATAATCCTTGAAACAAACATCAAGTCAAGCAGACATGCTAGTGATTGGCATCCCTGAGAGATAGTCATCATTATAATTTCAAGTTAACTGCCGAAGCGTCTCCATCCGTTAATGTTTTATCGATATTAAAAATGTAAATTAAAACAATACCATTTAAGATTTTACCAGATTAGTAAAAAATCCGAATAGTTATGTTCAGCATTAAGATTGCCAGTAATATCAAACATTAGTTTGTTTAATGATTCAAGGGTTACAATCATTGTTATTGATATATAATAGTAAATTTAAGATCTTGTAATCACAGTCACTGTTCCAATTTATTTACACTAAATATCTTACAGGAACTCAACATTTTTTGTTTGCGGGTCATGCATTGATTATTCACACCGTAAATTTTATAGTAACAATTAAATATCCACTAATGGAACTAAATACTGTTACGTATCTCATAATCAATAGTCGATACGAAGCACAGTATTGGTGTGTCAATTCACTTTCCTTGTGGACACACTGACGAATCTCAACCATGTCGCAATTCTTCCAACTATAACTCTATTGGGAGGTGAAACATCTGGCTTTATTCTTTCATTCATGTACATTATTACACACACATTATAGCACTTTGGTCCCTTGTACAATTTATTTATGAAGTAGCTGCTACCTACGTAGAAAAAAGAGTAAAACATTACAACGAGACGGATCGTAATAAATATTGTTTAAGGTTTTTTAAAATAAACAAATGTTATTTAGGCTTGTTAAATCAAGCCGAAATAACACGGAAGCTTTTGTTTTCTGAGCCCCAGACAGCTGAATTTTCCGCGACATACTGCAATCTGAAAAGAAGCAAAAGAAGAAAATATGGTTGAAACTATATTTTTTTCGTTCAGTGTATGGTGGCATAACTGGTGACGATCAACTGCACGTAGTCGATGACATCTGAGCAAACTCCCCTGAAATTTCAAATATAATAGCAACATTAGTAAGACAAATTAAAAAGTAAAATAAAAAATAAACATTATGAAGAATTAATTATAACAGTGACCTACTTGTTATAATTAATTCGTCATAATGTTTATTTTTTATTTTAATAAAATAAACCTTTAATTATTATATTTTTGTGTAAAGGGAGGCCCCTTTGGCTCGGAGTCTCAGGACAATAGCCTATTTTGCCTCTTATAAATTCCGGCTTGGGCATGCAAGAAATACTGCGCCCTCGAATTTAAATGTCTGCTTCTCCGATCGCTCGACTGCAAAGCGATGCTGTTAACACAGTCTTATTATATATAATAGGATATTTTAAACGTGCGTATTTAACTCTTACTCCGTATTTTAATGCTTTGTAACTTTTACAATATTTTGACAAGAAGCCAGAGATAAAAAAGCAACAACTATTGTGCGATTCATAAATATCCAAGGTTTGAAAACAAATCCCTCAGTTGTGCGGGTAGTAATATCATTTTTAGATTTGCCGAAGGAAAGGAAAAATCAAATCAAATGCAAGGCGCTGAGATTTTCAATTTTTTTCGAATTTATTTCGTGAAATCTTTCTTGAGCTCCCACTCTGGTATTGGATTTCTTAAGATATAATTTACGGCTTTGAATTCCTTCATATACACAGTGAAGTTTTCGAATACTTTTAAAACAACACAGTTCTTATGTCTTACTACAAGTAATGGGTCTAATTTCTCCGAACGGTCTGCGTTAACGAATGATAACATCGACGAGGCGTTGATTCTATGCACATGAACCTCATTAAACCGAAGAAAAAATAAAAGTCTCAACATCGTGACACCTGGGGAAACGGTTAGAGAAAAATATTTTCCATAACAGCCACCAAAATTAAAGTATTTCACTGTCGTTTTCTTCATGCAGATTTTAAGAGGAGCTAATGGTGAAGCTTGAAATATAGAATGTGAAAAGAAATGCAGCATAGTAGTGGTATTTGTTTAGAATCCGGCCATTCTTTAGTTTACTTTCCTTTCAGGAAAAAGTATTGTATACTGTAGAAAAGTTGCTGAAAACTTTGTCTGTTGGTTGTTTAGAGTTTTACGAAGGTAAGTCAAAGGATAAATTAATTTTCAATGTACCAACAAGAAAGATGACGCCGAATTCTAGGGTGTAATGAGCACGTCTTCTGGATCCTTCCCGGCACGCAGAAAAAAATTCAAAGTATACTTTCAGAAGAAGAAATTCAGCGGAAAAGAGAATGAATTCAGGCCTCTTAGAGACAATCTGTGACTAGTTAAAATGCGCAATATGAACTGCATTTTTACAGTGTATTAAAATGGTTAAAAACAATCAGCCATATTTCTACACAACAGGTAACGCATCTACAAATAGAAACAGTTACTTTTTGCCAGCAACGGCGGAAATGTGTGCCACAAAAAGTCACAAATTGTGCCCAAAACTTTTCTTATAGTAGAAGATACCCACAGCAAAGGGGATTTCCTGAATTGGGTTCTCAAAAATGAAGATACGTTTCCAAGTATGATTCAAATGAAAATAAGCACTTACACCCCCTAGTGGAAAAACTGCATGGTACAAATATTGGCAAACCTGTGAAAAACATTTCTCTCTATAAACGCTAACAGCAGCATGAAGAATTTTTTAAATCGGAATTTTTCAGAGGCATATATACACGGTCGAGTCACATTATTGTGACCACCAGCTAACATCCAGAGTAACCGCCGTGTGCAGCGCGGACAGCAGCTAGAAAGGGCTGCGAGTGACTCAATAAGGTGCTGGGAGGTGTTCACATGTATGTGGAGCCATACTGATTGTACAGATGCTCAATTAGGTTTAAATCTGGGGAATTAGGGGCCAGAGAAGAACTTTGAAGTCTTCATCGCGCACTTCCAACCACTCTCGGACATTTCTAGCTGTGTGACACGTCGCATTATCGTGCTGGAAGATCCTATCCGCCGTAGGGAAGACAATCAGCATGCACGGGTGTACGAAGTCAGCAAGGATGGATTCATAACGCATTCGGTCCATAGTCCCTTCCACAAGTATGAGTGGACCCAGAGAATGCCATGAAATCATTCCCCTGACCATAATGCTGCCCCCACCAGCTAATGGTCTTCCAGTAATGGTTGAATAGTGTTTGTTCTCCCATGTTCCTCGCTTTATACTATTTCCCCGACGTTCCTCGCCTTATAGTATTTCTCTGACGTTCCTCGTCTTATACTATTTCTTCGACGTTCCTCACCTTATGTCTATCCGTTCGATGAAGCAGAAAACGTGACTCACCGGAGAAGACAATTGTTTGCAAGTCAGCGGAGGTCCAATTATGATACTGCCGTGCAAATGTAAGCCTTTTCTGCCGACGCACCTTCGTTAGCATAGGGGCAGTGACCATCCGTCTGCATCGGAGCCCCATACGCAGCAGGGTTAGCTGAACTGTCGTTTTAGATACACTTCCGGTAGCCCCCTGGTTTATTCGGCCAGTGAGTTACTCCATTCTAGCGTGTCGATCAGCCCTGACGCACCTTCGAAGCCGACGTTCACCTCTCACATCAATGGCACGTAGTGCTCCGCAGTTTCCTCGTCGCTTATTCGCAATGGTGGCTTTTCTCCAATCACGATACACTTTAACCATAGCATAACGCGAGCATATCACAAACTGCTCTGTTTCAGAAATACTGTCACCTTGGTCCGAAAGCCGATAATCATCCGTTTTTAAAAACCTGATAAATCGCTCGTTTTATTCATGACAGCAACGAGTGATATGTTTTCAGAATTCCTACAGCTCATCTTTTATACCCTACAAGCCAGGTCAAGGCATGTGTCTTCTTTCATTGGCTACTCGCTGTTGACCTCAAAAGTAGGAGGTGGTCACAATAATGTGACACGACTTTGTATATGTCGCCCCACTTGTCGAGTTGTGCGAAGCGTTGGCTTCAAATCATTCGTCAGAGACGGGTCCCGTACCGACTCCCTGTTGAGGGATGGATGGTGTGTTATTCTTGCTGCACTGGCTTTTTTCCTTCCCTGGAACTCGTAGTCCAAAATTGTGAGGGACGGCTGCTTATCGCCCACTGATTTGCTCACGGTGGTCGTTAAACCCCCAAACGAAAAGGAAAAAAAGAAGCGTATATATCATCATCATAGTGTTTCGTATGAACACCACCTATAGAGGGAAAATTAAGCATTAATTTGAGAAGAGTACATATTAGTGTTTTTGATGTTCAGAGACGGACGGACGGAAATAGGGAAACTATAAGCACGTGCGGTTTTTTCAAAAGACGTGATAGGAACTAACTGAAACTTATATAACTATACAATTATTTTTCTATATATCCACCCTAAAGTTTAAACACACTATTTTTAATGCTCCATATGCTTCTAGATATAATCAGGGAAGAAAGGTTTCAGTTGTCCCTGGAAACATGTATGCTCCCCTACCTTCGCCCCTTTAGTAATACTAAACCCCAGACTACGTAATGCTTCTTTAGCGGACCGAAATAATGGAAATTTCTAGAGATGAAATCAAGTCTGTAAGGTGGCTACCCAAGAATTTCAAACTTGATGTGTTAAATTTTTGCTATGGTTACAACCACTGTTTGGGGGCGGGTGTTGTCGTGGTGCGAAGAAACAATATTTCGACAACAATCCTCTTCCTTCGTTGCAAACTGCAGGTTTATGCTAGTCTTGTAAGGTCGCACAATTTGTTGCACTCGCCCTTCATCTCTCCTGCATTTCGCCCTTCATCTCTCCCTCGAAGCTTCTCGGAGTAAGGTGTCCTAGTACGAGAAAGTTTATAGAAAAAATTGGGATGCGAATCCCCGAACGAAGTGATTCTTCACAAATGCATGAAAGCGATTTACACCGAAAAGCCAAAACATTGTGAACACCTGCCTAATATGGTGCTGTTCCACGTGCAACAAAAACAGCTCTTACCCTGCGAAGCATCGATGATGAAAGAAATCTCAAGGAGTGTTTTTGTATCCGGTACGTACAAGTTACCAACATGTCTTTTAGCTCTTATAAGTTATATGGATGAGATCGAATTTGCTCTTGCAACACCAACCACAGATGCTTGATTAGATTGATGTCTACGAGAATCGGACCACCAGTCTCCCTCGTGATCCGCGAACCATTCTCCAAAAATCCGAGTAGTGTGTCATGGCAAATTATACATCTGAAAGAAGACACTACTAGAGAGGAATATTGTTGCCATCAAAGGATATGCCTTCTTTGTAATTATGTTTAGGTACGTGGTAGAGGTCATAGTTTCCTGCACGTGAGTGACTGTACCAGGTTTATCCTTCTGAAAGAAGGCACTACTGGAGGGGAATACTGTTGCTATCAAAGGATGTGCCTTCTCTGCAATTATGTTTAGGCAGGTGGTAGAGGTCATAGTTTCCTGCACGTGAGTGACTGTACCCAGGTTTATCCTTCTGAAAGAAGGCACTTCTAAAGGGAATACTGTTGTTATCAAAGGATGTGCTTTCTCTGCAATTATGTTTAGGTAGGTGGTAGAGGTCATAGTTTCCTGCACGTGAGTGACTGTACCCAGGTTTATCCTTCTGAAAGAAGGCACTACTGGAGGGGAATACTGTTGCTATCAAAGGATGTGCCTTCTCTGCAATTATGTTTAGGTAGGTGGTAGAGGTCATAGTTTCCTGCACGTGAGTGACTGTACCCAGGTTTATCCTTCTGAAAGAAGGCACTTCTAAAGGGGAATACTGTTGTTATCAAAGGATGTCCTTCTCTGCAATTATGTTCAGGTAGGTGGTAGAGGTCATAGTTTCCTGCACGTGAGTGACTGTACCCAGGTTTATCCTTCTGAAAGAAGGCACTACTGGAGGGGAATACTGTTGCTATCAAAGGATGTGCCTTCTCTGCAATTATGTTTAGGTAGGTGGTAGAGGTCATAGTTTCCTGCACGTGAGTGACTGTACCCAGGTTTATCCTTCTGAAAGAAGGCACTACTGGAGGTGAATACTGTTGCTATCAA
The DNA here is from genome assembly GCA_039090855.1 of Macrothele yani. Lineage (NCBI taxonomy): Eukaryota > Metazoa > Arthropoda > Arachnida > Araneae > Macrothelidae > Macrothele > Macrothele yani. Next base: position 158,708,330 of record CM077011.1, read on the forward strand.
AGGATGTGCCTTCTCTGCAATTATATTTAGGTAGGTGGTAGAGGTCATAGTTTCCTGCACGTGAGTGACTGTACCCAGGTTTATCCTTCTGAAAGAAGGCACTACTGGAGGGGAATACTGTTGCTATCAAAGGATGTGCCTTCTCTGCAATTATGTTTAGGTAGGTGGTAGAGGTCATAGTTTCCTGCACGTGAGTGACTGTACCCAGGTTTATCCTTCTGAAAGAAGGCACTACTGGAGGGGAATACTGTTGCTATCAAAGGATGTGCCTTCTCTGCAATTATGTTTAGGCAGGTGGTAGAGGTCATAGTTTCCTGCACGTGAGTGACTGTACCCAGGTTTATCCTTCTGAAAGAAGGCACTTCTAAAGGGGAATACTGTTGTTATCAAAGGATGTGCCTTCTCTGCAATTATGTTTAGGTAGGTGGTAGAGGTCATAGTTTCCTGCACGTGAGTGACTGTACCCAGGTTTATCCTTCTGAAAGAAGGCACTACTGGAGGGGAATACTGTTGCTATCAAAGGATGTGCCTTCTCTGCAATTATGTTTAGGTAGGTGGTAGAGGTCATAGTTTCCTGCACGTGAGTGACTGTACCCACGTTTATCCTTCTGAAAGAAGGCACTTCTACAGGGGAATACTGTTGCTATCAAAGGATGTGCCTTCTCTGCAATTATGTTTAGGTAGGTGGTAGAGGTCATAGTTTCCTGCACGTGAGTGACTGTACCCAGGTTTATCCTTCTGAAAGAAGGCACTACTGGAGGGGAATACTGTTGCTATCAAAGGATGTGCCTTCTCTGCAATTATGTTTAGGTAGGTGGTAGAGGTCATAGTTTCCTGCACGTGAGTGACTGTACCCAGGTTTATCCTTCTGAAAGAAGGCACTACTGGAGGGGAATACTGTTGCTATCAAAGGATGTGCCTTCTCTGCAATTATGTTTAGGTAGGTGGTAGAGGTCATAGTTTCCTGCACGTGAGTGACTGTACCCAGGTTTATCCTTCTGAAAGAAGGCACTTCTAAAGGGGAATACTGTTGCTATCAAAGGATGTGCCTTCTCTGCAATTATGTTTAGGTACGTGGTAGAGGTCATAGTTTCCTGCACGTGAGTGACTGTACCCAGGTTTATCCTTCTGAAAGAAGGCACTTCTAAAGGTTAATACGGTTGCTATCAAAGGATGCACCATCTCTGCAATTATGTTTAGGCAGGTGGCAGACGCAAGGGAATACCGGTAGCACGCTGCAACAGAAATCGGGAGATGCGGGTCCGTCTACCATTTCAGGGAGATACAATTTTCAAGTTTTTTTATAGAATGGACACCACCTATATGCTGACAATCAAAAGAGAGAGAGAGAGAGAGAGAGTTTCCTCAACTCCTGGGTTAACCGGCACATATCTTATTGGCCCTTGGCAATGAGGACGATAGTTCAGGTGCCGAATTCTCACAGTAGATAACAATAACTCTGTTTCTGTTTCTCCCCGAAATGTCCATACCAGGCATTTATTATGTCTAATAAACTACAAAGTCGCATGGGAAACATTTACTGTATGGAGAAAATTGCCTTGAAAGATCTCCAAGAGCAAACAAAGGTTTCGGAGTTTCTCCTAGAAAAATGGCGAAAATAAACACCAAAACCATTAAAATTCTTTCAATCGTGCTCTTCCTTTGAATTCAGAGGTATGTTTGATTTATTTCATAAGTTGTGCTGGCCATGTGAATTCCAAGTGTTTTAGAAAAGGAATCATTATATTTTAGGGATTTTTAACCTGATAATACAATGCTGGCTACCCAAAATGCAACATCAAAAAGGAAGCATCCGATCGGCCTGAAATTCTTAGCATGCGTCGCCTGCGAGAGGACATGCAAACGATTAGCATTGCATGGCATATGTAAATCATGTGCGCCCGGCACGCCGCCGAGAAGTACTATAAGAAGGGTGAATAGAAGGCGGGGTGTAAGTAGTGGAAGTGTGCTGTGCTGTCGGACCTGTGCGTGGGAAGCTTCCTGATGCCTCGTCGCAGAATACGGCAGTCATTCCAGCACGTTTCGGAGTTCGAAAGAGGACGAATAGTGGCTTATAGCGACAGCGGTTTATCGTACCAAGACATCAGCGCCTGTGTGGGACGACATCCAACCACGTGAGGCGAGTATGGATTCGGTGGGTACAAGAGGAACGGACGGACTAACATGAGCGATTGCCGCAACCGCGGCACACCACCAAATGAGAGAACCGGCATGTTGTGCGGTGGGCATTGACGGCTCGCACCGCCACATCACGAACGTTAGCGCAGGAATTAGGGTGTGTTGCGCAACAACCTGTGTCATCACGTACCGTTCGACGTCGTCAGCAGGAGCGGGGACTTGTCGCACGGCACCCATTGCTCCGATTACCATTGACGTTACACCACCGGTGAGTGCGGCGGCAGTGGGCCGTTGAACGCCGCACCTGAACTATGGAATGGCACGACATTGTCTTCTCCGACGAATCACGCTTCTGCTTGCAACACCACGATGGTCGGATCTGCGTGTGGAAGTACCGCGGCGAGAGACTGTATGACGCCTGCATTAAGCGTCGCCATACCGGTCCGTCGCCTGGCGTTATGGTTTGGGGCACAATCGGATATGACACCCGCACCTCTCTGGTACGCATCACCGGTACACTCAACAGCCACCGCTACATCTCCGACGCTTTGAAGCCTGTAGTCTTCCCTTACCTACAGGACCTGCCAGCGGCCACGTATCAACAGGACAATGCGCGCCCGCACGTGGCACGCATCGTGCAACAATTCCATCACGGCCCACCAGGTGTCACTGCTGCCGTGCCCCGCCTGTTCTCCCGATATTTCGCCCTTCGAAAACGTCTGGTCGCTAATCGGCAACCGAGTGGCCTGGCAAGCACCACCCGCGGCTACGCCTGATGAACTGTGGCAACGTGTGGTAGCAGTATGGACCGACATACCCTAAACCCACATCCAAAGCCTCTTTCGTTCGATGTCGCGGCGTGTAGCGGCCGTTATTACCGGCCATGGAGACCACACGAACTATTGATGTCTGCGTGTTCCGCAAATCGCACGGGCCTGTAAGCTCAATCGTTTCATCTTTGTATCTGTTGTTATGTGTCCAGTAAATCTGGATTTGCAATCTGGTGTCCTTCTTGGTGTTGCATTTTGGGTGACCAGCAGTGTATCAATCAAAACAACTCGGAACCACCATTATACCATCAACGAATTACCACGTTGGGTAGCCTTTTTCAGAGATAACAGCTTACACCTGTCGGGATATCTACTCCGTTAGACCATGAAAAGTGACCTTAAGTATTTAATGACTGCTGAACGGAATGAATGGGGCTCGGAACTCGTGAGGGCAGATGAATGCTGCAAGTCACTATGTCCCACAAAATTTTTATGAGATTCAGGTCTAGGGAATTTTTCCACAAGAGGAGCACCCTGAATTCTTGGTTATAATCCTCGGACCATTTCTAAACATTGTGGGCCTTGTGGCAAGGGGCGTTGTCTTGATGAAAAAGGACAGTACCTTCAGAATATGCAGTCAGCATGAAGGGGTTACACTTGCTCCTAAACAATTCTTACCAAAGCTTTGCAGTGAAGGTGTGTTATACGGAGATCAGGGGTTTATAATGTGCACGAGAACAAATTACATGACATTATATTGCTGCTGCCTGTCTATTCGTGCAATGTGATTGCAGTTGATCACCCGCGCACCTTTCGTTTTCGCAACATGCGACATTACTCGTCCATCTTTATTTTTAGTGTTTTGTTTTGGGGTTTAACTACGAGCGTGTGTAACGCTAAAAGCTATGTCCCTAATTTGCGGATACTAGTTCTGAGGTGGGACTGTTTGGCAAACAGCCATGCGCAGGTGCCATAGAACACGCGCACCACCCACAGCTCTTTCCGGATTCGGGTCCAGGCACACTCGAACAAACAGTTAGGAACCAGGGCTTAGACCACTACGCCGGTGTGTGTGTGTGTGTGTGTGTGTGTGTGTGTGTGTGTGTGTGTGTGTGTGTGAGTGGGTGTATGTTTGCGTGAGTCAGTGTGTGTATTTGAGTGAGTGTGGGTGCATGTGTGCGTGAATCCGTGTGTGAGTGAGCATGTGCGAGTCAGTGTGTGTGTGTGTGCGAGTGAATGTGTGTGTGCGTCAGGGCGAGTGTATTTGTGAATATGTGTGTGCGAGTGAATGTGTGTGTGCGTCAGGGCGAGTGTATTTGTGAATATGTGTGTGCGTGAGTCAGTGTGGGTGTATGTGTGCATGAGTGAGCATGTGTGAGTCAGTGTGTGTGTTTGAGTGAATATGTGGGTACGTCACTGCAAGTGTATGTGTGAGAATGTGTGCGCATGAGTGAGTGAGTGAGTGTGTGTGTGTGTGTGTGTGTGTGTGTGTGTGTGTGTGTGTGTGTGTAATTATGTTTCTTTGTGCGTTAGAATAGTAAAAATAGCAGTTATCATTCTGATATTCTGGTTCATCCAGATCATTTGCACAAAAGAACAGATGGGCCTTTTCTTACTTTTTGCCCATTGCCTGCTTCTTCAATACAAACATTAAAGAATTAAAGAATGTATGTGGGCCTTGCGGGTGCTTTCTTGTCTGATGGGCTAGCGTCTAACCATTTGTAAGAGATGGGCCTGGTTTCGAATCCCATACACAGTTTTAGATAGAGGATTTGCGCTTCCCTGGAGCCAATGGATTTCAATTAGGGATGGGAGACTGCCTATAGCATTGGTAAATATAAAACTTATAGCATTACGAGCTAGTCATGATGGTCATTAAAATACCCCCTCCCTCAACAGATATTGTATGGAGCTTATGACTTTTCCTGATCTCTAAATTTTGCTCCAAACTATGCATAATAAGTAATGTGTAGTTATGCATAGTAAGTCTGTCATGTATTCTTGATGATTTTTCAATGTTAGACTCCCCACAAATGTAAGAAAAACTGTCCGAACAGTTAACACACCCTCGTGTAGCCCATTTTCATAAAAAAAAAAAAACTGCCGTTCACTGTATTAAAACCAAGCACAAATACAATAGGCAACTCCGTTCATTGTAGAGACACAGCTCGTACTGGCAGATATATAACTTATAGAGAGGTAGAGATGAGCAAAAACACAAGAGAAGACATTTGAATCCTGTTTCCGTATGTTTCACACCCTTGTTGCCTTTTCTTCCTGAGTACTTCTTCCTCGCCTACCGAAGTACTATCAGAAGTACAAAACGATGCGTTTGGCCTCCATTCACTTAACATTGCGCCATACTAGGGAACGTCTGTCGGAACGTCACGGTTGCTCCTTCCTAGGACCGTACTTATACTGTGATCAGAATCACGTTCAGACCTGTTGCACAATAAGTTTGATTGCCAGAATTTCTTTATAAGCGATTGAACAGAATAAATGATTTGTAAACCCCTTACTGTCTGCGTAACAATACAATTGAAATACACAGGTGTTCAAAATTAAGAGAAATTGCACATATTGCCGATTTTCACAAACAGTACAGAACCAAAAGTACAAATTATGCCGCCGAATAAGAATGCAAATTTGCATTGTCGAATACGTAAGCGTACACGTGCGTGAGGGTGGAACTGTGACAGCGGAGGGCATGAAAAGCACATGTGGCTTTTTCCGCGATTAGTTCGCTCGTACTCCTCGGAAACATTCGTTGTGTTTCTTGCAGGAGTTGGTTCAATTTCATAAGCAGTTAGGTAAAATGAGTTGCCACGAACGTATCGATGACGGAATGAGGTGGAGAATCGTCGGTAGTTTAGAGGAAGGGCAATAGCAAGTGCAGATTGCTACAGAGCTCAATGTAACGCCCAGTGTCGTCTGCAATTTGTGGAAACAGTTTGAGGACACCGGACCCATATCGAGAAGGCCTGGGCAAGGTCGTCCAAGAGCCACGACGGCCAATCGTTATTTGGCACTTTCAGCGAGGCGCCACAGGACTGCTACAGCTGCACAGCTATCTCGTGAGCTACATTCCGCCACTGGAAACCAAGGTTCAAGGGTTACTGTTTTCCGAAGGCTTCGTGAGTGAGGGCTTTTTGCCAGAAGACCCGCTGCTTGCGTCCCGCTCACTTCAGCACACAAAGAGCGCGTTTAGCATGGTGCAGACAACATCAGCCTTAGACCAGGCTTCAGTGAGGTAACGTTCTCTTCACATTCGAGTCGGGATTCAGCCTGGACACTGATTCTCGACGTACCTTTATCTGGAAAGAACCTAGGACCCGATACATTTCCTCCAACTTTTGAGAAAGGGACCGCTATGGCAGCGGAGGGGCCATGGTCTGGGCAGTCATCATGTTGGACGGCCGCGCACCTCTCCATGTGTTTGAAAGAGGCTCCCTGACTGCTGAGAGGTATAGGGATGAGATCTTACAGCCCTGTGTTCGACTTTTCAGGGGCGCAGTTGGTCCTCGGTTCCTTTTTATGGACGACAACGCTCATCCACATAGGACTCACCTGGTCGACGATTATCTGGAAAGTGAGGATATTCGCCGGATGGATTGGCCAGCCAGATCGCCAGACCTAAAGCCTATCGAACATGTCTGGGACGCTCTTGGGAGGGCAATTGCAGCTCACCATGCACCTCCGAGAACCATCCAGGAGTGGGACCGACTGCCACAGGGACTCATCAACTGCCTCGTTTCCAGTATGACGTCGCGCTGTGAGAGCTGCATGACTGTGAGAGGGGACCATACCCCATATTAGAGTCATTTTATGTTCGATCTTGCAACGTGGATTTTGGACATTCCTGCGCTGGTGAGCCTTACTGACGATCATGAGTGCGCACTATGACTGTTGAATGGTATAATGTTTTCTCATATATAACTGTGTATGCATACCAAATTTCATTAAAATGTGTCCATTAGTTTTTCAGAAATTTGACAAAATGTGCAAATTCTCTTAATTTTGAACATCAGTGTATTTAATTTGTGTAAAAACTCTACTGGTAGGCAAATTTGAGCGCCAGTTTCGCAATCAGAACATCTGAATCAATAAGAAAAAGGCAACGTATCTCAATCAATAAAGCTGTTGGTGATCTTTGCTACTTGAATTTAGGATAAATGATGTTTGAATAATTCGGATTTTAAAAAAGTGGTTCACAAATTTTGAAGTTGTGAACCCGTTTACTGGTGTAAATATGACATGAATGGTATAATATCCGAAAACTTAAAAATTTCTGACTTACCGTTCATGGATATTATCTGACTTACCATTTATCCGAAAACTTCCAAATGTCTGACTTACCATTCATGTCATATTTACACCAATAAACGGATTCACAACTTCAAAATGTGCACTGTACAATGGTGTAATCCCGTATTTCATTCATTAAAAAGTGGTTTGTTATGCAAAATTTTCCGTAGGAAAAGTTTTGCAGGAAAGTTCCTGAAGAGAAATGAAGTTTGGAATAAACATTATGAAAGATTCCCCTGTAAACTTCACTCAGCATTCGTCAGTAAACTGATGCATAAAGGAAGTCGATTGAATTATAGGTAATTTGCGCATTTTGCCTTCTCATGAGGCGTAAATCTTCAGTGCCCCATGTGTACAGCCTGTCATTCAGATGCTCCGAATCTCCAGGTTATAAATTTTTCCAACGTTTGTTCCGAAGCACGAAGCAGAAATTTTACACTCTCGCATTCGTAAGATAAGGGCAAACTTAAAATGGCCACAATAAATATAAATCCTCCATTTTAGGAACCACCAGAAATGATTTATCCAGAGTGTAAGATACAGAGGAGAAGGACATAAATTCACGTTATAATGTAATGAATCATTTGGCGTGTGTGTGTGTGTGCGTTTGCGAGATTCTCATTTCTTTGGAAAAGAACCATTCGTTTCGGGAAGGTCATAAAAACTCTTCCATTTTCCAAATGAGATATTCATCACCAAAAGGGAGATTTTAATTAATGTCGCCCATGAGACCTTATCCTCTTTTCGTTACAGAGGATCTCATACCGAAAACAGTGTTTTGGCTTTAATTTAGCTCGCTCGCAAAACGCATTTCTCCTTTGTTTTGCATTTTTCATTTTTCCTAACCTTTTTTTTTACTCCTCCAGTTCAGTTGAACACGGATTAGAACTAAAATGAAAATAGTTTAGTTCGTATCATGAAAAGCAACAAAACGCAACGTATCAAATGACAAACAGAAACCCAACCTAAGTGAGAATAATTACATGGAATTAGAGAGACAGATATTCCATTTGCATGATTCAGATCCTTTTCTCGTCCTTTATTAATAAAAAAAAAACAGTAACGCTTTAAATGTAGAAGTCCAAAGTGATTGCACAAAAAGTATTTGTATAGAAGGAATTTTTTGCTAACTCCCTCAGATTGTCACGTTAATCAAGCTCTCAAAGGCCAATTTGTTTTTATGAAAATTCTCGTAGTTTTTGGAGACACCGAATCGCAAAATAATTTAGAGCTTACCTGTAAAGTTTTTCATTGAAATCATCATAATCATTGCCAACCATTATCAGCCCACTCATGGATGAAGGTCACCCAGGTCAAATCTACAACTTTAAGTAACTCCAGCATGTTTTCGAATTTCATTCACCCATATACCATTTGGCGTTTTCTTACTTCTTTTGCACTGCCCCGTTCTTAAACATGAGCACCCATAGCCATTTTATGGGTCTTTTCGTTGGCCATTTTCTGAGTCTGGCCATTTCTGGGTCTTTTTCTATCCAATCTGGTATTTTAATTGTCCAACCCTCAGTTCTTATAGCGATATGTCCAGTCCATTGCCACTTGGGCGTCTTTACTTTCATAATAATGTCATCAACTCTCACTACTTTTCTAATCCATGTTTTCCTATCATTTTCGGGTTATAACAAGCATGCATCTTTCCATGTTTCCTTTGGTGGTTTGCAACCTCTGTACACCCTTTTTTACGCTTTCCAATCGTAGGTTAGCGCATATGCTCCAGCTGTATCCGTCGGTTTGTCCGTGTGTCCGCACGATAACTCGCGTAAAAATGGTTCGATTTCGATGAAAATTTAGTATGTGGTAGAGGACCACCTGGGGACGAACCCTATTGAAAATGTACGAAATGAGGTCAAAGGTCAGAACATAGGAACGGGATCCATTCCATTATCCTCATGCGTCATAACTTGCGTAAAAATGGTTCAAATTCGATGAAATTTTAGTATGTGGTAGGTGACCACCTAGGGACGAACCCTATTGAAAAAAGGCGACATGGAGTCAAATTTCAGGACATAGGAGAAAGATTTATTCTACAGCCATTATCCTCATAACTTGAGTAATGATTTCTGGTATGTTGGAAAGAGTATCATAATCAATGAATTGCATGATTTTACTAACTTGTTAGTTAAGATTCATGTCTCTGATCCATAAATAATAATTGGAAGGATGCGGTGATCAAGTCCTGCATCCTTCCAATTATTATTGATGCGGTGATCAAGTTTGCACTCTTTGTTCCAAATGCTTTGCAGCCAAATTTCATTCGCCAATTAATTTCTACTTCGGTGCGACCCTCGCTCGTGTTCTACAAAGTGTGTCCATCGGTTACTTCTAGATTTCTCGCCATCAACTTCCAAACCTTCAGTTCTCGTGCGCATCAACTTTGTTTCTCTAAGTTCATTTTTAAACCCGCTTCTTTTCCCTAGTCAGCAAGATCATACCCCACAGCTGTAAGGATGTACTTGCAAAAATGACTATGTCCTCAGCAAAACGAAGGCGCATAACTGATTGAAATATTTATTACAAAACAAGGCGTGTGAAATATCAATGCCAGAATCGCAGAACATTTCATATGATTCCGCGCCACAACCACAAATTTTCGGAAATCTCTGTTATAAAGATTTTGCTAGTCTGTGTAAAGTAATCCTTAGAAAATTGCACTGACACAATATCTCGGTCTTGCTGATTCAATTGAAAACGAAATACACTTTTATGAACAAAACTAAAGTTTGAAATATTCACCTGCTGAGAATTTCTTACATCCATATGTGCATAAAAAAATATTGAATGTACTATCCAACATACATGAATGCGCACACAATTATCTGACATCGAGTGCACAACAAACTAATGGATAAATTTATACGTATAAATGAGCACATATGAAAATTCTATGCACGTTGTTGTACCAAAATGAATGCCTACATGCGTAGAATGATACTAAACACCTCTAAGCATGCATACACACTAGTTGAAATGAAAAATAAAAATAATGCCCTAGGAAAAACATATATACACCGGTACTGAAAATTATATACGTATACGCTTATTTATATACCAGGTGACCAGAATCAGAGCTCACTTTTCCAATGGGGTCTACAGGTGGAACTGTTACTCAGAATGACTTCAAATTTGATATCAGGAATCCTGAGGCAATGGGATTTTGTTTGACGGTAAACCAAAAAAAATTAGTTCCAAAATCGCATCTAGGGAGTAAAGTGGTACTGCGATCACGTGTAATAATGAAGAGTTTCAGTTATACGCGCTGTCACTATCCAAGTATAAAAAAAATACAAGTACGAGCATGCGACATGCTTGAAAAGAAGTTGCTATGATAGTAGGTACCTTCGGAATGCGTCATTTCACAGCAGGTCAACGTTTTAAAGCGCAATAGCACCGTCACCTGAAAGTCGTACACTTCTAAGTTGTTTTACCAGAATAACAGCTGGGCTTTCACAGCACTACGTAAGATCAGGAAGTTAAAGAGCTACAAAATGGACGAATGACTGCAAATGGTTTACGTAAAATGATCCGAAAGTTTGATAAGACAAATTCTCCGGATGTCAAATCTGACAGAGAATGGAAACCAGTTGACAAACAGGATGTAGCTACAGCGCTAGAGGAAGGCAATATGTCAAATGACGTGGGAAGCAGGAGCTCATGGCATGCTGCTCAGTCTTTAGGCAATCTTGGATGTTAAATTAGCATGATGGCAGGCAGACGGCATCACGCATAAAAAAACGTATTGAATGAAACCTGCTAATAAATACAGTTGTGTACTTTCGGTGGATTAATTGCAAATGTATTCTGGGAAAGGCAAGTAATAGCAGCGATTTCAAGAAGCGCACGTTTGTAGGTATTTGTGTTGCGACAGTATCGTTATTAGTAGCTGCGACAGTATCGTTATTAGTAGCTGCGACAGTACCGATATTAGTAGCTGCGACAGTACTGTTATTAGTAGCTGCGACAGTACCGTTATTAGTAGCTGCGACAGTACCGATATTAGTAGCTGCGACAGTACCGTTATTAGTAGCTGCGACAGTACCGTTATTAGTAGCTGCGATAGTAATGTTATTAGTAGCTGCGGAGCTTACTTGTGGTTTGACGCCGATGGCATTAAACCACAAGTAAGCCTTGTGATAACAACTAGACAGGTCCACAAACGAGAGTGACAAGTGTAGACGAAACAAGACCAAGATAACATGATGTTTGGCGCACACGTTTATGCAGAGATCAGAAGTGAACGATAACCAATACCTTCAGTTCCGAAAGGAAGGAGATAATCTTCACACAGGAAGCAGAAATCAGCTTGTCTGCAAAGCTCTATGGACATCCGTAGGTCTTGCGAGTAGGGTTTGCGAGAGAAATCTTTTGTGGTGTAATGAGTGGTGATAACAACATGTAGGCCAGATGAATCTGTAGACGGTCATGTCTGAGTGTGGAGAATATGTCATATAGAGAATATATAGACATTTATATATGGAGGATATATAGAGCACAACAGCCGACGAATCTGTTGGATTCGAAAGCGATTCCCTCTGAGGAATGGAATGAGATCAGCAGAAACTCACTTGAACAGAAACACAGGAAACTCAGAAATGGGATTCGAATTGTCTCAAACCGTGGACACACGCGGTGTGGTTTGATAATGCGTTATTAGGTAGGTATTCCTAATGTAAAGCTAGCTCAGTGTAAATGCCATTAACTCTTTAATGACCAGAACCGAAAACCGTGTGTTGCCGAGAATACCAAAACGGCTGAAACTGTCTGTTGCTATTTTCATTTCATTTCATTTTTATTTTTAGTTGTCATATCAAAATGCATGTCATATTTATATTATCGTAACAATTAATGATTGTTGAGACAACTGGGAAGAAAGAGGAAAAAGGCCATTTAACGTGACATAGTCCTCTTCTCCGTAAAAGGAAGATTATAATACATTCAGCAAAAGACAAAACCAGCATGCGATGAACAGTGAAAAATATATGACAGTGAGATATATATATATATATAACAGAGTTAGTATTAATTACCCCTCCACACCACCCACTCCTCCGTAGTCCGACTCCCCATCATTCTGTGAAAATCCTCCAAATGCGTGGCGTCAGTGTACAAACAAAGACATCGCTCTTTCCACGTTTTAGTAATACACAGCAACCGAAAAATTGTTATTCGGTCACCACCGGGGTATTGAATCCCGGATCTGAATAACAATGTTTCGGTTGCTGTGTGTTGCTAAAACGTGGAAAGAGCGATGTCTCTGTTTATATCCCCACCATTCACCTCCCTCTATAATTCTTGGTGCCAAAACAATCAGGTTGTCAATAGTTTCATTTTTACACTATGGATAAGTGAGGTACAAATTAAAGATCTCTATCTTTGTCTAATATTAAACAAATTTGATCATTAAGTTAATTTCTAAATCAAACCCTTCCAGACCCGGACACTCAACTAAAAATATAATAAATTATTAGTATAAAGTCATGTAACATTTTGTTTAGCATTTTCTATCTTATCGTCAAATATATTTATTTTATTTAAATTTTTCTCATGAGATAATTTTAGTTTTTCTTTAAATAGGTCCATATTAGTTATAGATCGTAAGTACACTGGCAATGAGTTCCACAATTTAGGACTAGAATAGTTTATATTCATTTTAGCCTATTCTGCCTCAGAAAACATTGGAACGAGTTTTGTTCTGTTTCTGGTTTCATGTTGATGTCTACGAATATTTAATGATATTAAATCATGATAAATATTTTTTTTATTCTTTTGAACATTATTTTACCCAAGTTGTAATCATAAAGTTGTTTGACAGTAAGAATGTTATAATCATTCGGATTTGCTTTAGTTCGTTGAAATGTATAAGGTTGAAAGTCATTATGTAGTTTTAGATCCATTAATCTAATATATTTATTTTGCGGAACTTGAAGTTTGTCAACATTGTAATGTGTCATTTTGCCCCAAGTTAAGATGCAATAGTGGATATGCGTTTGATTAGTGTAAAGTATAGAAATATCATTACTTTTGGTGTTAAAGTTTCCAGGATATGACTGACAATCCATATGTTTCTGGATATCTTATTAGATAGATTTTCAATGTGTTTGTTCCATTTTAAAACATGTTGAATTACCGTGCCTAGGTAAGTGTGCTTTTGAGTAATGTCAATAAAAGACCCATTTAACAATATCTTTTGTTTTAATAAGCCAGAGGCTAGTCTTTTAGAAAAAAAATAATTTTGTTCTATCTGCATTGACTACCAGTTCATTCGCATTAATCTAGTTAGTTGTTAAGGAAAATTAATTATCCATTTTTCGTCGATATCATAACCATGTATTAAAATCGTTGCATCATCTGCATACAGAATAGCGTCAGCATCATTTAAAACCTTGAAAAAATCATTAATATATAACTTAAAAAGTAGTGGGGCTAATACCGAGCCCTAAGGGACGCCAGATATAATATGTTTTAGATCAGATTGACTATAATCAATTTGAGTAATTTTTTTCCTTTCAGTTAGGTAGCTTTTAAATAAATTATAGGTGGTTCTCCTAATCCCACTAGCATATAGTCTATTAAGTAGAATTCCATGATGTTGTGTATCAAATACTTTTGATAAGTCAATGAAAACTGTCATTATAATTTTATTTTGTAGAAGGTTTGTATGAATTTTATTTTGCAAATGGAGTAAGACTATTTCCGTAGATTTGTTTGGCATAAATCCAAATTGATTTTGATTTAAAATATTATATTTTCGAATATAAGAAAATAATCTAGTATAAATACGCTTTTCAAGTATTTTCCAAATATAGATAACTCCGCAATTGGCCGATAACACTATTTACCTCGTTGGCCGAGCAGCATTTGAATTTATGGGTAATTTTGGTAATTTTAAGTGCGTCTAGGAATATTCATGTATTTAATATTGCCTTGTAATGTCCAATAACAGTACAGCAATAAAATTAGCAACCGATTTTATGATCCTTGGTAAGAATTCATCATAACCCGGCCCTGTGTTTATATTGATTCATGAAGTAATTCTGTTTGAGTAATTTTCAGCATATACTGTATCTGGTATTAGGCCTATATGAGATCTGCAGACAATGTGAATGTGAAGCATTTGATCGTGTGAGTCGTCTGATTTTCTGCGGTGCGATAATAAAATGATTATTTAGTTCATTTACTATGTCACATTTATCAGTAATTTTATGGAATATGCTAATTAGGTAATTTGGTATCATAGGAATATAAGCTGGGTGAATAATGAGTTTAAGTGTTTCAATATAAGTTTAGCATTATTTTTGTAAACGATATTGAGACAGTAGTCCCTTTTGGTTTTCCTTATATCATAAGTTAATTTGCTTCTAAATGTCTTAAATATTTGATAATCTGTTTGTAGTTTACTTTTTTAAAACGTTGTGAATAATGTTTTTTTTTGATTGGAGGTTTAACGACCACCCTGAGCAACTCAATGGGCTATAAGCAGTCGCTCGTCCCTAATTTAAGGTCACTGGTTCCAGGGAAGGGTGAGAGCCAGTGCCGTAAGACAAACACAACATCCATGCCTCACCGGGATTCGAACCCAGACCCTTACAGACGAATGATCAGAGGCCATCGCTTAGACCACTGCTCCACCGGGGCTGCTATATATTTTTTTGTTAATTGGATTTAAATAATTTCTTGTTAACCATAGTTTTCATTTCTTTCTTAATTTTTTTTCTTGAGCAGTCGGGAGAGATTGAGTATACACTATCTACAAGCAAGTAATTGGACACCCGTGCAATCGACGATATCTGTGGTCCTGATACACGTCACGGCCGGCGCCGTTCAATATCGTGTGAGAAACAACAACGCAACCAGTCGCATGCAGGATGCCACGCAGTTTGGAGCTCTCTGATTTCGTTCGAGAAAGGTGTAATCGTCGGGTATCACAGAAATGGCCGATCCATAAGTGACATATCCAGCGAGTTGAAGTACCCAAAATCGACAGTGGCCTACGTGATTGGCAAGTGGAAGATGAGAGGTGACTGTCGGAATGTGCCCCGACCCGGCAGACCCACGAAACTGGGAGTTAGAGAAAGACGGGTGCTGGCCAGAGAAATTCGGAAGAACCGCACCAAATCGATGGGCAACATCCGCGAGGAGTTTCAACAGGCATCCGGGAGTGTTTGTTCGATTAATACCATCCGTAAGGAAGCCCATCTGCTCAGTTATCATGGACGTGCTGCTGTCCACAAGCCTTTCATCACCAAGTCCAATAGCGCAGCTCGGCTACCGTGGAGCACAGAACTTCGACAGTGGACCGTCGAAGAGTGGAAACAGGTTCTCTGGAGCGACGAATCAAGGTTCACCCTCTACCGTTTGGATAGCAGGGTCTGGGTTTGGCGCCTACCTGGAGAACGCCTCCTGCCGGAATGTATTGTGCCAACTGTGAAGTTGGACGGCGGTGCAATTATGCTATGGGGGTGTTTCTCCTGGTATGGCACGAGACCCTTGGTCGCAATTCTTGGTAGACTCAACGCCGAGACCTACTGCACTATTTTGGATGGCCATGCGCTTCCTACGTTGTGGCAGTTTTACGGGGTGGACCCATGTGACTTTCAGGATGACAATGTCACCTGTCATGTTGCGAGGTCCACCATGGTTTGGTATGGTGAAAATGGGGTTAATCGAATGGACTGACCTGCGCAGAGCCCGGACCATAACCCTATCGAGCGCCACTGGGACCAGTTGCTCCCACCGTCCGAAATCGGTGAAGAAACTGACCTGTCTTCTCCAAGCCGAGTGGAAGAAAATAACGCTAGCCGTCATACATCGCCTGGTTGAGAGTATGCCCCAGAGGGTCGCAGCTGTAATCGCCGCTCGTGGAGGCTCCGCCAACTATTGAAGGTGAATAAACTTCGTTTTCTTTTGCTATCACAGGTGTCCAATTACTTGTTGGTAGATAGTGTATAAAATCTTTCAGATTGTTGCAAATATGTTATATGCAGTATCTGGGTGAGTCGTTTGTAGAACGCTATTCCAATTTGTATTCTGTAAGAAATCTCGAAATTGTTCAAAGTTGTTAGTGTTAATTAATCGTGATGTATTATTTTTTTTGGTTGAGTAGTCATTGCATGTGAATGAGTATAAATTATGAAGATTGATAAGTGATATTCAAGTTAATAACTCCTGAAAGGACTGAATCAAGTGAAACATTTGTGATTGATAGGTCAATAACTGTTACCAACCGCGGAGATACTCTTGTTGCCGACATTGTTGTGTTATTAAACCCTGCAGCTTTTATAGTTTGAAGAAAACCCCCTTTTCCCATTTAGATTCATGTAATTTAATATTTCTGTAAACTTTACATTAAATAGTACTGTATTCGAGCAAGAAAGGCGGAACCAGGCTGATATGATACACTATTGAATTTCAATGCCCGGGTCAGTAAAAGTTAAATATTTAATTATAATATTAACCTGGTTAGTAATCTTAACATATATAGCCACTTCCCCTACCTTAGGCTCTGTTCTGGTTTGAAATAAATGCGTTACAATTAGCAAGATCAATACTATAATTTTCCAGAGAAAGCCAAGTCCCTGTGACATATAAAACACGTGCTTGAATCCATGAATGAAATACGGGATTACACCATATAATACAAATTTTGAAGATGACAATTCGTTTTCTGGTGTATTTGTGACGCGGATGGTAAATCAGATAATATCCGAAAACTTGAAAAGTTGAATATAACTTGATGGTTATATTCAAATTAATCGGAAACTTGATACTTGGTCGTTCTGGGTGGTGTAATGGTTGGCATACCCGGGCGCTATTTGGGAGACGCGAATTCGATTCCCGCTCCCAGACAACGAAATTTTAAAGTTTTCGGATATTATCTGATTTACCATCCTTGTCACAATTACACCAAGAAACGGATTGTCATCTTCAAAACATGTGTTTGAAAGTTAGTTAATTATAATAAAGCCTCAACAGGGGTAGTTTTGTTTATGAAAGATCTAGCATTGATGTGTATAATTTTTAAAGAGTTATTTGAACTGTTGGAAATAATATTGTTAAAATGTGTAATTGTATAAAAATTGTTTTGCATAGGTTAGATCCCCCAAGGAGAACCTCTGCAAAAGGAAGCGAAACGAAGGAAGAGAAGCAAAACAAAAAATGAGAAATAAACAAAAACAAAAAAAGTAGAAAAAAAAAATCGAATTTCTGTCCTCCCCAATTTACAGATTAACAAAGGAAGGAATAGGTCTGGGTTACCACCCGAAGCTTTCGAAACGTAGGTTTGATAAGTATTGATTTTCTGACGTTTCCCTGGGGCAATAACTGCATTCTTCCACGGAGAAGAGATACAATGCCATGAGAGTGAATGACATCACCTCGAAAGAAATCAACTCTTGGTTCACTGCTTTCTTTAGTGGCCAGAATGATGATTGATATTGAGGATGACTTCTGCAGATCCCTCATAGACCATACAATTTCAAAGAACATGTGGCAGTAGAAAATTATGCTCACTCTAGATGGGCGATTCGAGCGGCATTGGTCTTTTGCATGTACGGGCGTATTCCGCGGTATGGTCGTTAAGGAAGGAGGATAGTTAAATTAAGCAAAAAGGAATGTCCAATTTAAAAAAAAAAAACTTTCTTTTTTAAAATGATCCCGTCTTCCATAAAGAATGCTATTTTCACTTTCTTATGCCCCGAGGTAACAATTTGTAACCACCAGAGCGCCATTTTTAAAGTATCGCGAGTTTATGCGTGCACTCTGTATTCAGCTACGTATTGGGTAGGCCAAAAAGTAATTGCGTTTATTTCCAGTGTAAATGAGAGGCAAATTTTGAATGGGAAACAAAAACTTTAGTCAACAACATATTGTCTATTTTGTTCGAAGACCTTTTGCCATCTTGTAAGCAAGTTCACGATTCCGTGATCAAAAAGTTTTTGTTTTTCTCGGCAAAACACAGTTCCAAGAACGATTAAGATAGCCTCATCAGCAGAGGCGATTTCACCATTCAAGGCGTTTAGCAACGAACGATATAAATGGTCGTCTGATGGTACCAGGTCTGGCAAATATGGTGGATGTGGTAACACGTCCCATTCAAGCTGCAACGATTTTTGTCGAATGACCAAACTTGTATGTGGTTTTGGGTTAACATGGTGAAACACAACACCTTTGCGATTCACCAATTCTAGACGCTCCTGGTTTAGTGCATCACTTAATTTATCCAGCTGAATACAGTACACGTCCGAATTAATGGTTTGGTTCTTTGGAAGCAATTCAAAATACACAATACCTTTAAAATCCCACAAAACTGACAGCATAACCTTCCTTTGGTGCATATCTGCTTTTGAAAATGCTTTGAGCGGGTTCATCACGCTTTCTCCACCATTCTTTTCGTTCGACTTTGTTGTAGACGATCCATTTTTCATCGCGTGTTATCATATGCTTCAAAAAAGGATTGTTTTCTTCCCGTTTCAAGAGCGTTTCGTGTTTTTCTTCACATGTAAGGCCTTTAGTGAGGGGAATTTCTTTGTGCTCATGTGGTTTTCAACAAATTTTATTTAAGAAAATAGGCTGTTACATCATTCGCGCCCATCAAAAACATAAAAATACACATGACGTTTATAATGATATGTACACATGACAGAGGGTAAAACTACCCAGATTAAAATAATAAAAACACGAATGCAGGCAAGCATTCTATGAGTATCGTAATGGTACAGGAATCTGGGGTCACGTGCAGCCCCATAATACGTGAATTACAACTAGAGAAACACAGGAAGCATATATAGCATATGAGAGCAAATAACAAAATGATATCGGGAGTGTGTGCTAGAACAGAGAATGTAAGTAAATGCAACGATGTATGTAATAAACAAAAACAATACTCAAAGCACAAGATACAACATCGCAAAGTCGGGGACACAACAAGAACTTTGATCAGAAAATACAGGGATGCTAACGGAGATAATATCGTCACAGAACACGACTCACCTAATAAGACGTAATGACATACTACAGAATAAAAATATGTTCTTGAGCAAAATCACATATAATATGCAATGTAAGAAAAAAGGAAATTTGTACAACATGTTGCCACACAAATAAAGTTAATTAACAGTACACACAATGTTACTCGACATTGGCGAGAGAAAAAACAGCAAACTGAAGAAAACAGTAAAGACACAATGCACACTAGGTACGGTGAGTGAAAAAAACAAAACATAGAGAACAGTGGATACAACCTGGCGGAAACAAAAATCAAAAGCATGATGAGTCAACGTCTCGTGAACAGTATACCACCTTTAAAAAGTCATGTTGTTTTCAACATATTGAAAGAAAGAAAAGGATGACGTAGGTCTACACTCTGTACTTAAAATAGAAGAAACACGACTAATAAAATGAATAGAACACTCAGAGTGGTTAATATCGTTAAAGTACATATATAACACAATTATCACTCAGGGAAGCTATGCAAATGAAATCTACCAGAGAGGTGCAGACCCTAGGTTATGAAAGAGGTACAATTTCATCATGCTGATACAGAGAACAAGAAAGAATACACTAGAAAAATGTACAGCACATTTGCAGAGTAATACGATAATAACGTATTCGCCTATAACACGGATAAAACTATAATAACTATGTATAAGTACGTACAAACAAATACGATATTTACAGAAAACAGCAGGCAAGTAACATTAATCATAAATGGGGTCACAATAGGAAGAAAAAAACACGTACTGTGGTGCGAAACTCAAGTGTGTACAACACAATACAATATTAACATGTTACCATAATTATGCGTACGTAGGTTGCCACAGCGTGGCTACACAGAAAAAAAAATAAAAACACAGAGCACTCTTGGCACGGTGAAACAAATATCTAACGAAAGACACACTGGACTTAGTGCAACCAAACACAAAAAAAACCCCCACACAACATATACTCAAATGGCGAGACGGACAGAATTCCCATCCATCGTAAACCATCCTGAGTGCTCGGCCCAGGTGGTGTGAAATGTTGTGAGAGAATTTGACGAAATGGCGGTGTTATATTCAAGTCGAAGGCGTGCAACTATTCGGCCTCGAAAGCAAGATAGCAAACGACTTCCGGCCTGCAGAATTGAAAGTGGCTGCGATGCAGAACGTTGTGATTGATGAAACATATGAATGATATGTTTGACAAGTACAAATAGAAAACAGCAGGTATCTGGTAGACGTGTGGGCGGATGCTTCGTTAATAGAAGCCACGGATATGCTTGGAATGGAAGATCTTGAGAAACGATGAGGCCAGCCAGGCGGAAAGCAGAATTGAGAAGAGGTAGCAGGATAGGGCAGTGGCAATAGGTGTGGTAAACATCACCGACATTACCACAGAAAGAGCAGAGTGGAGAAGAGACCAGAGACATACGGAAAAGAAGATGGGGAGCAGCGAGACGACGGTGAAGGAAACGCCAGTGAAGATTGCGCTCGAGCGGAGAGGAGAGATGAGAAGAGGAAGCTGACCAGACGGTCATGGAAAGCGAGGGAGAGAAGTCAGAGACGGGTTGTGGAAGATTCGAAGGGGAACGGAGAAAACGATAGAGGGAGGCAGTGCTGAAGGAAAACACAGGGGCGACAGAGTCAAGGAGAGGAAGAAAGAAAGGAATAGGAAGACTGGGTCCAGAGACAACACGTAGTCCGTCGGCAGTAACCAAAGCAGGGTATAGAGAGAGGAGGGAAGTGTGAAGGAGGGCATACTCTTCCTCGAGAGAAGGAGTAGGAGTAGGAAAAAGGGAAGTAATGGGTTTCCAAGAGAGGTTAGCAGTAATCAAGGCGTTGACTGTTAAGATGCCAGAACGAACCCAGAGTGGGAGGAGAAAGAAAGGTTGGTTAGGAGGGTGGATCAGTGAGGAAAAGAAGAGCGGTTCGACAAGGAGATCAAGAGTGGTGGCAGGAGGAGCCCGGGAAAGAGGAAGGGACCGGAAAAACGTAAGAGCTTCAGAGATAGTAGACGGAATGTTAGAGGAAGGAAGGGTGTAATAATCCATCCGGAGGAAAAGAAGAAAGTGAAGGACGGATCATAGACAGAAAGAAGTGCATCAAAAAATATCACAAGAGAAGGAGAGGGAGAGGTAAGCAGACGTAGAAAAGTGGTAATACGGTACGCTCTATAGTATTGATGAATATCAATGAGCCGGATGCCACCATGTGACTCAGGAAGATACAATGTCTGGGCCGCCGACCAATGTTTGGACTGCCAGATGACAGAAGTGAACTGACTATTGATGTCAGTAAGACGAGAGGCCAAGAAAACTGTTGGAATTCCAGGAATATGTACATAGTGAGAGCAGGTAACGCTGGACAATATGTGCACGTTGAAAATAAGATGTAAATGGAAAGACGAAACGCCAATACGCAGCTCGGCGCCGAAGCCTTGGGAAAAGGTTGGTCCATGTTGCTTGTCCAGCGGTAAACGGATGACCAGCATAGGTGCCGAGAATCTTCTGGATCGAGGATGATCACACCGCTCCCCAAGGGGAGTCAGTGCGGCCTATCCAAGACCCACACCAGAGACCAGTAATCTTAGAGACATTAAGTGAAGCCCCCGAAACAGCAGCATATTGGTGATAGGTGATGAGCAGGTCTTCAAACTGAGCATCTCTCCTGATACAAAACGTCGCATCGTCTGCATAAGCGGAAAAAGTATATTCGTGATGTCGCGTACTTGCAATGGTAGGCGGCAGCGAAGATCGAAGAGAGCGATGAGCAGCAATCAGGAACGGTTCAAAGGCTAATGCAAAAAGTTGCCCCGAGAGGGGGCAACCCTGCCTAATTCCACGTTGAAAAGGAATTGAAGCCGTCAGAAAGGAGGCCGCCCGGACATGAAAATGGGCGCCCCGATAGAGACTAAGTAAAAGAGTAACCAAAGAAGAGGGGAAACCAAAGCTATGAAGAGTAACAGAAAGATAGTCGTGAGAAATGTTATCGAAGGCTGTTTTTTGATCAATGTTAAGCAAGGCAAGTGGTTCAGAAAATTTACGAGCAAGAAAAACAAGGTTGTGAACTAAAGAGATGTTGTTAGCGATAGACCGACCAGGCACAGTGTATGACTGGTCGGGCGAAAGGATGAAAGAAAGAACAAGATTCAAACGACGGGAAAGGAGTTTAGTAAAGAATTTATAGTCGAGATTTAGAATGGAAATAGGACGCCAATTTTGCAGGTCCAGGGTCTCCCTTCTTCGGCAAAAGAATGACGTGGGCCACCGTAAACTCCGGCGGCAGTGCAGAAGAAGATTGAGCTGCGGAGAAACAGGCGAGAAGGAAGGGGAGAAGAGATGGAAGAAAAGCACGGTAAAAGGAAAGAGGAAGGCCGTCAGGTCCAGGAGAGGCATGAGGATTCAGTGGGGGAAAAGGCCGCGAGAAGAGAAGGACATAGTTGTGAGGGGACCTGCGGAAGAGCACGAAGAAGGGGGATGATGAAAGAGAGTGAGTCTGCACTACCGCTCGGAATTTATCTTGAAAAAATTGACGAACCTGTGTGCAGATAGTGGCTGAGTCTGATGAAATAGTTCCATCAGACAGACGGAGATGTCGGAGGGTAGTTGATGAACGCCGTAGTCTTTCCGTGCGAGAGAGAAATTCATATGAGTGAACTGTTGAGGAAAGATTAAGTAATTTCATCCTACAGAGAGCTTGCTGTGCCATCGGATGAAGCAGCGCTCTAAGGGCATCCTGTACTTCAGGATATGATGGATCAGTGAGAGACATCGAGGAAAGGATCCCACGAAGGTTGCTGATTTGCATACCACGTTCAGTATGGGCATCAAATGAGTATTGTCGGATTAACATACGAAGCTCAAACTTAATATCGAGCCACAACTTGAGTGCGCTTGGTGTTGTGGCGAGAAGGTGACGACGATCATCCAAGAATTGACGGATTGTGGTACAGAAAGTTTCGTCCTGAAGCAAGTCATCATCAAAGGACCAGGTACGCTGTGAAGTAATGGGCAGTGCAGAAACGCAGATAGACAGCGTCACCGCTCTGTGATCAGACGAGGTGGTTGGCACATGCCGTGCCTCAGTAGATGCAGGGAGCAGCTCGGAGGAGACGTAAATTCGGTCCAACCGGGCTGCTGACGAACCTTGCCGAGGTGAATTGCTCCAGGTATATGAAACCGTGTTTGGATGAAAATGACGGAATGAGTCAACAAGATGATGGTCGGAGAGGTGTAGCGTAAGCTGATCGACTAAGATAGGACGAAATTCTCTTAGGGATCCGCTGCGGTCCAACGACGGGAACAAAGTGCAATTGAAGTCTCCTCCTAAGACATAAAAATCACCAGGGGGAATTGCTGTAAGTGCTGAACGTAAACATTGAAATAGGGGGTCAATGAGAGATTCATCTGCAGGAATATAAATATTAAATATGTGATAGGTAATATGATCAATACAGAATACACAACATTGTAACAAATCAAGGTATAAATTATTTACAGAGACTGTAGTCAGTGAGTGAAGCAAACGGTTGTGGATGCCAATGGCAACACCATCGGATTGCAACCGTCTATACGCATGGAAGAACTTAAAAGGCCAACTACGCCAACGATGGAATGGCGTTGTAGGAGAGCATTTCGTTTCTTGAACGAGAAGAACGCGTCAGCGTTAACTGCCGACAAGTCTTCATACACTTTTGAGTTTGCGTCAGGGGTGCCAAACCCCCGGCAGTTCAGCGAAACTACCTTGAAAGTGGTAGGTCACTTGTAGGTGTCATAGCTTTTGTGACAGTTGTTTGAAGTAGATGGATGTGCTGCCGGATGTGTTTGCCAGCCGCACTCAAGTGGCCAGACGGTTTGGCATAGACATCAAGAACTTTATCCGAAGAGGTAAGTTGCTGAAGAATATTTGGCAAATCATTCTCATGTCGCTTGACAAAGGTATGTGCTGTAGCAGGATATTGTTTGACACACATGAGAGAATAAAGTTCTTTGTATGACAATGGTGTAGGCGATAATTCAAGGCTAGACATTTGGGCAGCAAACTCGTCAAACGGCACCACTCCGTCGGTGGGGTACGGTGACGTTTCAAAATCAACGACTCGTGCGGGTGAAGTACGGGTCCGGGGGGAAGATCGAGTAGGGCTCACGCGAGCTCGTCCCCTCTTGGCGGGGGCACAAGGTGGTTTCGGGGCTTGACGCTTTTCCAGTCGTACTTGGTGTTCAGGCTCCGAGCTATCGCTCATGGTTTGATCCGCACTGAAATATGCAGTTTCACTATCCGTAATAGAGAGATCTGCCTCTGACGTAACACTCCCTTCAGCTGACTCCACTGGTGGATCGGGAGCACGAAAGTGAGTCTGAGCAAGTATAGGAGGGAAATTTGTCTCATCCACTTTTGGTGGGAGAACAGCAGACGAAAGAACAGTGTCTATGCTTGGTGGAACAGCAGTCGGACGCACTGGAGCGGAAACCATCTCCTGGGTTCGGTTGGGAGTCTCCGCTGGAACTGCAGACTTGGGATACGAGGAAACTTTGGGACAATCTTTGTAAAAGTGTCCAAAAGCTTTGCAGGTGCTGCAATGAAATTCAGTTAGGAGATCAACATAACGCACCTGCCCAGAACACTTTACTTTAAACTGCACTGGGATCGTGCGAATGCTGTCAGGAGTTGTGAAGAGGACCCGCGCAACGCGACGTATGCCACAAATAGATTTGTCGTCGGGATCCTTTGGAGCTGCTGAGAATGTCTTCACCGAGCCTACAACACGGCCAAGAGTAGAGAGGACGGCATACAACATTGTATCCGTGACTTCCGGCGGCACTGGATAGAATGACACGTTGATAGGTCGCTGCGCTACAGGAGTAGGCTCTAAGAACTGATCACCGAGAGTGAGACCTGTACGTAGGATGGTGGTAGCATATTCAGCTTTACTGAAGTACACCACAACTGTCCCTACCCGCCGGAACATATGAGAAATGGCTTGTGGGTTGAACCTGTTCTTCAGGTCAGTGGAGTACACCTTTAACGGCGTCGCCGGTAAGGCAACAAACACTACACCTTTATCCAAGGCAGAATTAAAGTTAGCACTAGCTGCAGTATCATCAGGAATGTCGAGAGTGATGGTGTTTCCTTCTCGGCGAATATAGGACGTCATGCCCGCCGCTCCGGCGTACTGTGTTGGAGTGGAGTGTATAGGAATAGAAGTAGCAACTGCCTTAGAATAGGTGGTGTAGGATGACTGTTGTGCAGGAATAGAAGGAATGTCATCAGAATCAATGACGTCCATAGCAACGTCAGTAGTAGCAAAGTCAGTAGAAGTTGACGTATTAGGAGAAGTTAGCGAATCGACGTGAGAAGAGTGTACGGACGTACCGCTAGATGAGGGGAGTGCATCACCGCCAGTTGGATCGGACAGCGTAGTGACGCCTCTGGAAGAAGAAGTGGAGTGCTTCCCGGAAGTGAGGTCGTTGCTAAGTCCCCCACCACCGGAAGACGCCATTTGCATGGCACCTCAGTGATAAGCAATGACCAGCTCGGTCGGAAATAAACACAACGTAAAAACTCAACTAAAAAATGCACTCACCGGCTCGGGAGTCAAACGGAAAGAAGCACGGTACCTTTATACTTCGTACACACACAAAATTAGAGAACTTAAAGCGCTATATACGTGACTTTAGACACAAAACTGAGGAGCAAAACAAACGAGCTCATGTGGTACCCACATATCGAGCTTACTAACGTATCCCAGTTGCTTTATATTGTTTTCAACGCTTGATTTCGATATGCTCAGATTCTCAGTCATAAACTTCGATTGACCTTCCGGAGCGTGGTGTATCTTTCCTTTCACATCGAAATCTCCAAACCGAAATTTCCTAAACCAATTCTGACACTGCCGTAGTTTTAAGGCAACTTCACCATACACATCATATAAATTTTTATGAGCTTGCACAGTATATCGTACAAGTTTGTCCGTGCGGGCATCGAACCCAGGTCCCTTCACTTTGGAGTAAGTCGCTCTCCCAACTGAGCTACGCGGGCATGTGCACTCACTGCTATCTGTCTTTATCTCATGTGCGTCCTGCGGGGCAGGCAAGTTGTGACGTACCTGCCAGCAGGACGCACACGACATAAAAGGCACATAGCAGTCAGAACAAACGTCCGCGTAGCTCAATTGGTAGAGTGACTTATTCCGGAATGAGGGGATCCGGGTTCGAATCCTGGCGTGGACAGAAATGACGGAGAAATTTACTTCGTTATAATGGCGCCCGAACTATCCGGATGATCCAACCGTTCAAAATCTCGCATTGGTGTGATGTTCTTTCCACACCGCGAGATAGGAAAAATCAGAGAATCCCTTATCCAGCGCTTCGAAAAAAAAAATAATAAATTGACTGGGAGTTCTCAAGTGCACGTTCTACAGTGGATGGCTGCCTGCAACGATTCATGGTCACGGCTGACCCGTGGGCCATGCCCCGGCTCTATTTCGGGGGGGGGGAGATGTGACGTACCTGCCAGCAGGACGCACACGACATAAAAGGCACATAGCAGTCAGAACAAACGTCCGCGTAGCTCAATTGGTAGAGTGACTTATTCCGGAATGAGGGAATCCGGGTTCGAATCCTGGCGTGGACAGAAATGACGGGGAAATTTACTTCGTTATAAAGTCACAACAGTGTTTTTTTCCTTTTCGGAAGTAATACAGCAAAACATAGCGAAAATGTTTCTTTTGATTGTCCATTTTGAAATCGATGCCAAACAAACACTTGTTAACGAAATCGATCATGTTCTGTTCCTAAAATAAGCTTGAACTCTCAGCTGTCACGTTACATAATGAACGTGCGGTTTCAAATGACGTTAGTTACATTTCGAGACATGTTTTGCTATCTATGTGTAAAAAATGCAAAGCCTTTTTGACCAATACGCCCACTCTTCCTCGCAAGCTCTGTACCTGGGTATGAAAATTTCAGATCTTAATTCTGGAAATAGCGTTATAGTGTCAGCAAGGCAGGAGAAACTTGGACTGTCTCCTGGCATTCAATTTCTGCTTCTGGCAAAAGCAAAAGGAAGCAGAGCCAAACTTGGGCGAAAAAAGCAAAGGAATGCAGCACTCCAAAAATACATAGCTGCAGTGAAGATGGACAAACTAATGGCAGGAGAGAGAAAGAAACACCAGGAAAACACTTCATATGAATCTGGAGGATTTTGATGTTTATATGGTGAGTAGCCTGCAACTCAAACTTTCAGAGCTAAGCACACGTTCTTTCAGAGCTATTATCCGAAAGTACTTGAAAGTACTTTCAGAGACTAATATCCGTTAATTAGTTTTTCAGAGTGCTATATCTTTCAATCTACTAAAAATATCGGCGTGAAATTTTAACTGCATGTATTTCAGTATATCTGAAATAATTTGATGCTATGAAATTCTGATAAGGTGAGTAGTTTTTCTGCCACCTAAAGTAAAATATGATTAATTTTTTTCTTTTTAGAAAGCAAAGTTTAAAATACTATGGTGGAGTGTGTGTTTTAAAGATATTGAAATTTTATGTCATCAGATTATAGGGTAATTAATTCTAAAGTATTTATCAAAAAAATCGTATACCAAGTAGCTTTAAAATTGTAGGAGTTATATCAGCTTTTATAAAAGTTTGTAAAATTTTATTTTTACTCAAAAAAGTGGTCCCAAAATGCTTTTTTTCCAAAAATTGTGAATAAGTACAGATTCTGTGCCAGAAATACTCAGCATATGTAAAACTTCAAGTTGATGAAAAAAATGAAGATAATAATTTTTAAAATTCACTCTTCCCTTTCCTTAAAGGGAAAATACAGATTATGATTGAACAATAAGATAGTTAAATGCATTAATTATAATAAAATAACAACGATTAGTTAGTTGCTAATTCACCACGCAGAATGACTAGTGTTACGGAATGAGCTAAATTGCTGGAACAAAAGCCCACCGGAAGGAGGGAGAATAGGCTTCTTTTAGCGATCTGTGTATGTCTCAGCAACTCCCATTTAACGTGACTTCAACAACACAGCGCGCATTTGGCTGCATTAGAATACGAACCACTGACCCCTCAACTCAAAATGCTTATCACTCAACTCCGTGAAATTCACGAACATAATAATAAAGAAAAAATTGCCGCCCCGGTGGCGCAGTGGTCTAAGGCGCTGGCCTCTGATCATTCGTCCGTAAGGGGTCCGGGTTCGAATCCTGGTCAGGCATGGATGTTGTGTTTGTCTTACGGCACTGGCTCTCTCCCTTCCCTGGAACCAGTGACCCTAAATTAGGGATGGGCGACTGCTTGTAGCCCATTGAGTTGCTCACGGTGGTCGTTAAACCTCCAATCAAAAAAAAAAAAAAAAAAAAAAAAAGAAAAATTATCATGCTATCTTCGGTGGTCGAGTATTCTTTCAGAGGTTTAGGTTTTTGACTGATCGTCCGATATGGGCTCTGTTCGACTCCCGGCCTTGTCTTTTGGAGATGGCCTTCTCCCTTCCCTGGAAGTAGTGGTCGGAAATTAGGGACGGCGACTGCCTAAAGCCATCAGTTTTCTCCTGATTGTCGTTAAAACCCGAAATAAGAAAAGATCATGATGGTGATAAATATAATGGCAACAATAAAATCTATATAATAGGCTACGTCTGTACCTAACGCTCTGATGTCATCCAGTACTTGCAGCGCCATCTGCTTTTATCCGGTGGCCGAAATCGGAACTAAGCTTACTGTTATCGCGCGATGCGTAAAATCAAAGAGAAATACCGAAAAATAAAATAAAGTTATTAAGAGAAACGATTTCCTGTGGCAACACGCACATGCTCGAACAACTGTCTGATACGTTTGCTCTGTTACGTAGGTGTCATGTCGTGTTTTATTTCCTTTTCTTCGCATTGTATGGTAACTTCGTGAACAGGAATGAAAATGCAAAGTAATTTCATAAAAAAGAATCAGCGTTATTTTATTTCATAACCAGTTAGTAAAATCATGGAATGCATTGATTGTGACACGCTTTCCAACATACCAGAAATTATTTCTCAAGTTATTACCCAAGTTATGAGGATAATGGCTGTGGAAAAAATCTTGCTCCTTTGCTCTGACGTTTGACCCCATTTCGATGATATTAAATAGAACAGGTTCAATTTACCTCCGGGACAACATACTAACGTTTTGTCGCAATCGAAGCATTTTTAGTCAAGTTTTGAGGATAATGGCTTTGGAATAAATCTCGCTCCTGTGCCCTGACCTTTGACCCCGTTTCGATGATATTTAACAGAATTTACCCAGTATACCTCCGGAACAACATACTAAAGTTTTGTCATAATATAATTATTTTTAGTCAAGTTATGAGGATAACAGCTGTGGAATAAATCTCGCTCCTGTGCCCTGACCTTTGACCCCATTTCGATAATAAAAAACGGAATTGATTCAGTATATCTCCGGAAAATACTAAAGTTTTGTCGCAATAGAAGCATTTTTAGTGAAGTTATAAAGATGACGGCTGTGGAATGAATCTCGCTGCTGTGCCCTGACCTTTGACCCCATTTCGCTGATATCCAACAGAACCAGTTCAGTGTACCTCCAGAACAACATGATAAAGTTTTGTCGCAATCGAAATATTTTTACGAAAGTTATGACGCATAAGGGTGATGGAATGGATCCCGCTTCTATGTCCTGACCTTTGACGCCATTTCGCCCATTTTCAAGAGGGTTCCTCCCCAGGTTGTCCCCTACCACATACTAAAATTTCATCGAAATCGAATCATTTTCACGCGAGGTATCGTGCGGACGGACGGACAAAGCTGGAGCATATACGCTTCTTCAACATACGGTTGAAAAGCGTTGAAAAAGAACAAGTAAAATGTAAGAAAATAACCGCAGGTGTAGTTTTGACACACTGTGATGGAAATTTAAAAAATCATTGGTTGCGTGGAATTTTTTCTTTGTAGTACAAGATGGACGAAAATAAAGCTGAAAGAAAACGTCGCTTAAATAGAGAATGACAACGGCGATGGCGTACAAACCTATCTTATAATACTTTGCATAACTTGAACGACGGTAGAGCTAATCGCAGAGGAAATGAGAATTTTGAATTTAACCGTTTATAATAGTTATGTATATGTGTTTTACGATTCGTGTTACAAAAAATTTAGTCACAGCTTTTTCAGACGTGCATGTCACGGACTATGAGCTAATAACCATAATAATCGCTGTAAAAATAATGACAACTGTAATTGAAGTTAAGATAGCTAAACTACACTGCTGGCCACCCAAAATGCAACATCAAGAAGGACACGAGATAGCAAAGCCAGATTTACTGGACACATAACAACAGATACAAAGATGAAACGATTGAGCTTACAGGCCCGCGCGACTTGCGGAACACGCAGACATCAATAGTTCGTATGGCTCCCATGGGTGGCAATAATGGCTGCTACACGCCACGGCATCGAACGAAAGAGGCTTTGGATGTGGGCTTGGGATATGTCGGTCCAGGCTGCTTCCACACGTTGCCACAGCTCATCAGGCGTAGCCGCGGGTGGTGCTTGCCGTGCCACTCAGTTTCCGATCAGCGACCAGACGTGCTCGATGGGCGACATATCGGGAGAACAGGTGGGCCACGGCAGCAGTGATACCTGGTGTGCCGTGAAGAAATGTAGCACGATGTGTGCCACGTGCGGGCGCGCATTTTCCTGTTGAAACGTGGCCGCTGGCAGGTCCTGAAGGTAAGGGAGGACTACAGGCTTCAAAACGTTGGAGATGGTGTGGTGGCTGTTGAGTGTACCGGCGATGCGTACCAGAGGGGTGCGGGTGTCATATCCAATTGCGCCCCAAACCATAACACCAGGCGACGGACCGATATGGCGATGCATAATGTAGGCGTCATACAGTCTCTCGCCGCGGTGTCACCACACGCGAATCCGACCATCGTGGTGTTGCAGGCAGAAGCGGGATTCACCGAAGAAGACAATGTCGTGCCATTCTGTAGTCCAGGTGCGGCGTTCAACGGCCCACTGCTGCCGCACTCGCCGGTGGTGTAACGTCAATGGTAATCGGAGCAATGGGCGCCGTGCGACAAGTCCCCGCTCCTGCAGACGACGTCGAACGGTACGTGCAACCACACGTTGATGCGCAACACACCCTGATTCCTGCGCTAACGTTCGCTATGTGGCGGTGCGAGCCGTCTATGCCCACCGCACAACATGCCAGTCCTCTTGCTCGGTTGTGTGCCGCGGCTGCGGCAATCGCTCATGTTGGTCCGTCCGTTCCTCCTGTACCCACCAAATCCATACTCGCCTCACTGTGGTTGGATGTCGTCCCACACGGGCGCAGATGTCTTGGTACGATAAACCGCTGTCGCGATAAGCCACTATTCGTCCTCTTTCGAACTCCGAGCCGTGCAGGAATGACTGCCGTATTCTGCGACGAGGCAACGGGAAGCTTCCCACGCACAGGTCCGGTAGCACAACACACTTCCACTACTTACACCCAGCCTTCTGCCCACCCTTCTCATAGTGTTTCTGGGAGGCGTACCGGGCGCACATGATTTGCATATGCCCTTAAATGCTAATCGTTTGCATGTCCTCCTGCGGGCGACGCATGCTGAGAATTTCAGGCCAATCGGATGCTTCCTTCTTGGTGTTGCATTATCGGTGGCCAGCAGTGTATGTCTTGTCAAAAAGATTTAATAACGCAGATGATACAACGAACACCTTCTCTTTTGTGAAAATTGCTGAAATTCTTCTGAGAGCTGGATCCTTCGATGTCTGTGCCAATAACCTCACTATTCCGGAAGTCCAAGAGCTGACTGAAATTCTTCGAGATAACTGTTCCGTATAATTGTTTTCGGTAGATAATCAAAATGCAATATCTGGCGTACGAAGATATTCCTCAATTCGGGCAACTGAAACTCCTTCGGTAACACCCTTTTAGAAGTGAGAAGCACTTACATGATGACTAAATGTTTCTTTATTTAGTGGGATCTATACACATTCCTCTTTGTGGTAGTTTTTTCTTTTAACCAAACTGAAAATATTCCTCTTCATGTAATTTTTAGGCTGTCTTTCACTACACCATAAAATAAATTCAAAATTTAGTATGAACATAAGATCAAAATCTGCTGTTTGTTGATTTAATGAAATTCAGTATAACCTCTGCAGATTTCATTAATATAATGGATAGACTACACTGATTATTAAATTTATTATTGTCTTTCTTGAATTTCTGTCAGCTACTCCTCATTCAATACAATTAGCTTGATGAGATATATTTTCGGAGAATATTTGATTTCTAATATGTAGCAAAAAATAAGGTGAATGTTCACTTCTCGCTAATTTCTTTTTTCTACAAGTCTTCTGTTTACGTGGAAGTCTTCCTGAGAAAACTTCATAGACGAAATGTAAGCTTTTTCTCAAATCAAAAGTGGAAAGTCTTGCTTTGGAAGTCGGTATAGATTTTTCTTACAGAAAAAGCGAGTAATCGTTTCACTCTCTAAGTTTAAAAGTTTCGTAGTGCTTATGAATTGCTGCTTGGAGTTCACACCTCTCAGAAAAGTGATTTTTTTTCATGAAGAAATTGCGGTTCAATAGTGCAAACGCATTAACATCAGAACTGAAAAATAACAAAAAGTACACTCCTTAGCACTTTTAGGATTGTGTTAGAATATGCCGTAAGAGACATGGTACGCGTACTGTTCTGTCGAACAAACAATCCATGCAGTCCTTATGACTATCAAAGGAAGTGCTATGTATACAGTATCTGCGCTGTGATTCGGAAGCTATATAAATTCATAGTGATAAAATCAGCAAGACAGATCTTACCTCTAGAAACAAACAACGCATGACTAAGCTGAGAACTCGTACATAGTATGGATACGTAATACACCCCAACGTGAGCAACTCAATGCGCTATAAGCATTCGCCCGTCTCTAATTTAGGGCCTTTGACTCCAGGGAAGGGAGGGAGCGAATGACGTAAGATAAACACAATATCCATGCCTCACCGAGATTCGAACCCTGTCCAATCTCGGACGAATGATCAGAAGCTATCGCTTAGACCGCTGCGACACGGGCGCGACACATCCACTCTTCTGGAAAGACTTTCCTCTAGATTTTGTTTCGTTGCTGAGGGAATTGCTTTCCATTCTGAGAAAGAGGATTAGTCAGGTCAGTCACCTATGTCGGGCAATTCGGCCTGGCACTCAGTCGTCGCTTGTATTCTTCCCAAAGGTATTCCATGGGGTTTATATCAGGGCTTTGTGCAGACCAGTCAAGTTCTTCCACACACACAGCTCAACAAACTATACGTACACCGATTTCACCTTGTCAACGGGTGCATTGCCATGTCGTGAGAGAAAGTGTTTTCATCAGTAGTGGAGAATGTCACTACATGCCACAGCTTAAAGATTCCTGTGCATTCGAACTAGAGGGACCTAGCCCAGTGGTGGGCAGACTTTTATGAGAGCTGGCCAAAAGAAAATATCAAATACCTGAGGCAGGCGAAGTTATTTTTTTCATTGAAATGCTAAGATGGCAAATTTTACAGAACTATTGTTATATTAGCAGGTATTTGCCTGTTATTTACGCACTGTAGGTAGTGTATATGAATTAGTGTGGGATGAGTGGAACTGTGACTGTGCTTCTAACAACTTTTCATATTCTGGTTGCAACTGGGACGAGGTGACCTTCAGGAATGAAGCCAAATGTCTGTCAGTCAGTCTGTTTCGAAGTTCCAAAGTAGAAAACACTTGCATGCACACATACGTAGGAAGATGCAAACATGGCGATAGCCTTCTGGGCATGAGAAATCAAATTTGGGAAACTTGATTTCGGTAAGGACTTGTAGAAGTCAAGTTTCGGGACGTTGAAAAACAAGTGCTTCAATTGGGTGTTACATTACAACTCAATTAATTCTAGCTGAATATCCGGTTTTACTGTTTCGCAGTCCACACCAAACGGAATACTGAAAATATACAAGTCTGGTTCAATGCTTTTGAAATCTTGAAACCTCCGTTCCAATTCACCATGGAGTCTTCTCACAATTCATTCTTTGTTAGGTGATTAGGAAAGAACACAAGTTGCATTTTTAAACCTTCTCAGGTGACCCCAAATATCATCCACAAATTGATTTCTTCCTTGCAACTCCACATTTAATTTGTTCATGTAGCAAGGAAGATCAGTGAAAAATGCAAAGTCCGAAAGCCATGTTGTATCTCCTAACATTTCATACTCTTCAAACATATGTTTTTCACGCATGAATGAGACTATTTCATCTTTCAGCTCCCAAACGCGTTCAAAAACCAGCCCTGCGCTTAGTCACCTTACTTTGGCGTAGTAGAGTGCACCCGAATATTCAGCTTGCACTGAGTCAAGAAACTCTTGAAATTATCTGTGAGTAAGCCCTCGCGATCGAATAGCATTAACACGCTTGGCAATGACATCAGGCACACGTTTCATGTCTAGGGAAGAATTACACAGAGCATCTTGATGTATGATACAATGTAAAAATACATCATCGTTGTCAGGATATGCTTGCTTAAATACTCCGACGAACCCAGATTTTTTCCTATCATATTTGGTTCTCCGTCTGTCGTAATATTGCATATACTGGAAGTGCATGCTTTCAAAACTGAGGAGCCTTTCTGAAATTGACAAAAAATGTCTGACTCTTTTGTGGTTTCTTAGTCGCATGCAAGCCAGTTCTTCAGTAATAGAAAAGTTTTTGTCAACACCACTTATAAAAATTTGTAATTGAACAGTATCGCTAATGTCAGTGCTTTCGCCCATAGTAACCGATCAAAGTTTGAACTGTTCAATTCTGGATCGTAGCTGTGATGTTAGGTTCTCATCTATAGCTTTGAGTCTAGTAGTAATTGTTTTTCGTGACAAACTTACAGTCTCAAAACCCTTTCTGTTGTGAGGACTGTGACATACCTGCCAGCAGGACGAACACGACATAAAGGCAGCTAGCAGTCAGAACGAACGTCCGCGTAGCTCAATTGGTAGATTGACGTATTCCAGAATGAGGGGACCCGGGTTCGAGCCCCGGCGTCGACAAAAATGACGGAGAAATTTACTTCGTGATAGGACACAAAATATCACAAACACTGAGCATGCAATCTTTCACGAAGTCTCCATCAGAGAGAGATTTATTACTTTTAGCAATATTGTATGCTACAACATAGCTTGCATGTGTAGCTGCTTTTTGAGAATTGTTTTGTTTCTTAAAAATAGTTTGCTGACCTGACAATTTTTTTGGTAGATCTTCTGCTTTATGTGTTCTTTCAGCTTAGGTCATGGCTCCATAACTAGAAGCGCTATGCTTAGTGGTGAAGTGCTGGGAAATGTTTAATTCTTTGTAGAGTGCCACATTTTCATTACAAATAAGACACAATGGCTTACCTTTAAAGGTTGTGAAAAAGTACTTCCAAGTCCATTCTTCTTTAAAAACACTGCATTCGGAACCAATTTTGCGATTTTTAGTTGTCATGTTGTGAACTTAGAAGCGTTTCACAAACATTCACAGTAACTAGCAAATAATAATAAACTGACGAGTTAGACACGGGACATTCGTACTGAGTCCAAATAATGAAAAACCGTTCTAGAACATGATGTCTCTTTCTTCAAACTTAACAGTTGACACAATACAGTCGAGCATGTAATTTTTATCCGGAAACTTCTACATCCAGACTTATCTGTTGGATAGCCAGATGGTGAAGCGAGCTTCCTTACTTCAGAGAACGCGTTCCCACTGCTGCAGAGTCCACTGGCGCCGAGTATTACATCACTCCAATCGACGTTGCTGATATTAGACTTATATGAGGTTGTCCCGACCAGGAAAATCCATTTTTTAGCCTCTCGACGAGACGTTAGCGCTTCTTCCAGAGGCGTTTTGGAACACGGTGGCGAATGCTGCAATTGAGGACAGGCGATTTTGTCAACCACACAGTTTAACACTCGGCGATCCCATTTTGTCATTTTACGTGGCATATTAGGTAGCGATTGCGATGTTGTTGCTGCAAGTCTTTATCACTTCTCAAGAACATCACTTTCATGTGATCGAGAAAGCTGCAGCACAGCAGACATTTACGGAATTGACTTGTTGCTAAGATGGCATCCTACAACTGTGCTTGGTAGGAGGTCACTGACCGCTGCCGTGTGGACCATTCTACTGTTCTTGCTTGTATATGATGTTTGACAGGTCACGTGCGTCATTATATACCTATATGTGCCATGGCTGTGAAGAATATTGGCAATTCACTATTCAAAAGTGTTGCTGGGACACTGTTGATAGCACAGTGTCTCCCTTTTAGGCCTCTTATGACTGATCACTAACAAATACTTTTATTGTTGGGAAAAGAGAGCAACAGAAGAAAGCATAGAGGGCAATGAGTTGACTTCTAGAAAATTTTGCCTTTGGGTGTACTCAATAAAGGTAAATAAATAAAATCACAATCGTTACAGGAGAAAACTCAGTTACTAAAGCGTCTGTAAAAGAGGCTGCTTCAGAACACACACACACACACACACTCACACACACACACACACACACACACACACACACACACACACACACACACAAACACACTATCCGATATCTCTGAAGTGCAAAGAATAACTCTTTGAAATCATTTTCTGGAAATCCGTTTATGAATTACTTGAATCAATTGAAAATATGATTCCAGTACAAAATATTTTAAAGACATTTTGAAATGTAGCATCCAAGTGAAAAGAATTAGGCCTCCATATATACTACTGCTTGTGAAAATTGCAACACCAAGAAGGAACCATGCGATTCGAATGGAATTTATACCTTTATACCACACGTTACTGTTATGACTGTACATGAGCGATTTAATTTTCAGAACAACAGAACAATTTTTACCTGTAAAAATTAGTATTTTGTGAAGCCTCCGCTAGCTTCAATTAGAGCTTTTAGACGGCGTGGCATTGAATCGAATAGGCTTTGCATGGTGTCCTGGGTAATTGCTTGCAAGGCGGCTTGAATGCTAGTCCACAGATCATTGGTACTAACCGCTTAAGGACTTTGATGGGCCAGTTGCCGACTGACCACATCCCAGGCATGGCGAAAGTGCAGGCCAAGAAAGAAGCGTATCTGTTGTGCAGGAAAGAGGGCTTGAACGTTCCCGGCAACATGTAGTCGGGCGTTGTCCTGCTAGAATATACCGCCAGGAGTGCTCTGAAGAAAGTGTATCGCTTTTTCCTGGTCTGTACAACTTCCCTGATGTAGCGGTTGCGGTTGAGATTGCCCTGAAGTCGTGGCAACCGACAATAAGAATGGTACCCAATAGCTCCCCACACCATCACACTTGGCGCTCGGCCTGTATGACGCCAGACAATGCATGCTGGAAGAAGACGCTCACCACAATACCGTCTAATGCATATGCGGCCATCATGGTGGTCCAAGTTGAATCGGGACTTGTCCGAAAACACGATATGTTGCGAATCAGCCCGCCATTGTCTGTATTGAAAACCCCATTTCAGCCTGAGGCGTCGATGATCCAGGGTCAAACGAATCCGCCGCAAAGGGATGCGTAGAACTAGTTCTCTGTGCGGCAGAAGGCGTCAAACTATGGAGGCGTACAATGCCACACCCGTTGTAGTGCTCCACGGTTGTGCTAACATTAGCGAAGATGCAGAACGATCCATCGCTGCCATGCGGTTGAGGTGTCGGTCATCCCCCGGTGTCGTCACATTTCTTGGTCTACTTCCGGATTGTCGTTTTACCTGGTTTTCCTTTGTTCACTACCGCCACACGCGAATCACTGTCGTGACGTTATGTCCCGTAAGAGCCGCAATGTCCCGATACGAAAATCCACCTTCACGCAGACTAATCATTCGTCCCCGTTCAAACTCTGTCGTAAGGTGATACTGCGCCCTTCGTTGTCGCCGAGGCATTATTGAATCCTGGAGACCCTTTTACAACTCGCTGTCCGTGATACACTACTGGTGGGCATCAGATCAAATCAGATCATATGTAGAGGATTTGAGGAAGGGAGTGTCTGACTCCAGGTCTTAAACAACCCTTGGAAATGGGAAGCTAGGAGATTTGGGCTACAGTGTCCGATAGGAAAGTGACAGGAATCAAGGTAGAAAGGGGGAGGAAGACGCCCTTATTTATTACCGGGGGCCAGTACCCAGGGTCCGACGGCTTAACGTGCCCATCCTACGCGCGGCGGGTATTTAGTGGTTCAAATGTTCGTACCTGCCCAGGATCGAACCCGAGGCTATCTCCATGGCTGTCCCAAAAGCTGACCACTAGGCCACCCGCGGTTGTACTGGTGTGCATCCTAAGGAGCCCTATCTTTATACCACTTACTGGACTATCCAGAGGGTACTGCGTAGCCCAGACATGCGCAATGACTCTGCACTTCTAACCATTTGCATGTCCTACCCTACTCTGCATATCCTATAAGTTTCAGGTGATTAAAATCATTCCTTCATGGTGTTGCAATTTTCATAAGCAGGAGTTTATATTAACATCAAGTTAATTCAGAGCATTTGAATGTTTCGAGGAATATAAAACGTCATCATAAAAAACACTTTCTAATAGGCAGTCCAGACTTTAAAAGGGTTTCTCCTTTGAAACATCTTAGAATACTATTAACTGTAAATAACTAAACAATAATGAAATTCAAGCAGGAAGTAGATATTCTTAATCTTCAAAATATATCGTCTTCGAAAACCTTCTCGTAGAAAACGAACTCAATAGTTACAAAACTATTACCAGGCCTGTTGTTACACGTATATGAAGCCGAAGCTTAGAGCTCACAGACATTGATGAAAAATCACCTTAGTGTATTTAAGATAAGATTCTTGGGAAAATATTTAGAATAATCAAAGATGGAGATACAGCAGAATGCTCGTTAAGACACAGACAGGAAATTTACGTCGCCTTTGGAATTTTATTAGCAATTAAATAAATTAGAAACTTGCGACTGCGATAGTTCAGGCATGTTATGCGAATCAATGAAGATTGGAAAGTAAATAGGGTGTTTCAAATGAGACTGCGTCAGACTAACAAGGAGGCCTAGCAGAAGGTGGAAATATACTGTTGGAATAGAACTAACAGAAAGTGATTTGACAGCTCTAGTGGCAGAGTGGTCAGAGGTTGTGGCTTTTGGCAAGTCGTGTGAATTGGGCTAATGGTAAAGTTCCGAACATGACACTTTATACGGCTGCGTATGATGTTATCGTTTAAATGGGATGTTGATTGGTATGTTTTCAGTTAAAGCACTGAAAAACACCAGCAGTTTAGCTTATCTTGTTGACTTAGTGAGTTCGCTTCGGTATAAAATTCAGATAATTGCACTGCTCATTGTAGCTGAAAGACTTAATTATACGTACATAACATGCTGAACACAAAGTTTACTTACGAGTCCAATTCTTTTTTCATTAGTCTTGAAGAACATTGCCAAATGACTTCTTTTTTTACGATTTAGGGAAGATTTGAGGAACCTTTTTATGTCGGAAGGCTGCATTAAGTTAGCTGTAATCTAATAATGCCGCATTCAAGAAACTTCCAATTAAATATACTTCAAAATGTTCATTAGTTTGTGAAAATCTAACTATATACTATGTAATAACTAATTTCAAGAAATGAAAAAAATGTTAATTAGCCTTTTAATAAATTTGTTGTGGCTGTTTTTTGTTGGAAAACAGTTGAATATTTCATTACAACATGGAGGTCCGCAGTTTCAGGTGATCTTGTAGATGGGTATCTGTCATTTATGACCTTAACACTTTAACGACCATAACCCAAAAATCTTCTATTACTCCGAATACCATAACACCCGAAACTGTCTGTTGGTTCACTTCTATGTTTAATAACAACAACAGTGACTGAGGGTGACTCCTACTGATCCCTCATAGGTCGAGAAAATTTCAAGAACAGGTAAGGGTAGGAATCTGACTCACTCTAGGCAGACGTTTTGAGGTGCTATGGCTGTTTGTATGTAAGGGCGTTTTGGGCGTTATTGTCGTTAAAGGGTTAAGGGTGTCTTGATTAGGGTTAGGTAGGAGGATGAAGATTCGCAGCAATAAGTGGTTAAAAAGCAAGAAAGAATTTTTCGTGCATGTTGCCAAAGGCGTGGGTATTTTATTGCATTTTTCCATATTTCAACTAGACCTTTCTTAGCGTCAAATAAGGACTTCAAAAAGTCATCTTCTGAGAGCTCAATCAATTCCATCTGCAGTTCTCGAGGAGCCATGGAGACATCAACTACGTGAGGTTGAAATGCTAATTTGAGTGTGATATCATGATTCTGAAAGTCAGTGGACCTTTCATTGTATTCTACAATTAATAAGTCTATAACAGCTGCGTATTTTTCAAATGATTCGTATGAATCCTCCTGCTCATCGTTGACCTTTGCTAACTCGAGGAAAATTTTCTTTCGAAATTTCCTTTTGAAGAAGTGATGTTTTAATGGAGGCCCTCAGTCAGGGAACAATATTGCGTTGAAACTTATTTTATCCTTTGGTGTTTTAAATACGATCATTTTAAGTTTAAAATAGAAATAATACTAGTTACAATACGAACAAAAACATAATAATAAAAAAAATTTGTTCGGTAAAATTTGGATTCACTCAAAAGGCCGCAGGTTACCTATCCCTGGTTTAGGGTTTATCCACCAATGTGAGCAACTCATTGGGCTATAGGCAGTCTCCCGTCGGTAATTTAGGGCCACTGGTCCCAGGGAAGCGAGAGATCCACTGCCGTAAGACAAACACAACATCTATGCCTCACCGAGATTCGAACACGAGCCCATCTCGAACGAATGACCAGAAGGCACAGCTTAGACAACTGCGCCATTTAGGGCGGCTCCAAATGACTTCGATCACTGTGCTCGAAGCAACAAGCGGTATGAACAAAGACTGGCCACTGAATTTGAAACTTGTATGCAGATGTACTTAAATTTAACTTACGCAGCGTAAGGTCAAAATACATGGTCGAGTACATTAGCAGGTGATACAGACAACTATTTTAGACTCCTGATTGTCTGAAGTGTTGATCAGAGTCGAAAAATAAATGATCTTTCGGAATTCGATAAAGGGCTGATTGTGGGTGTCGGTCCAGCTGGAGTGAAATTTATGAAAATATCAGTGCTGACTGGTTTCTCAGAATGTGAGATATCCTGGGTCTTTAATCAGTAAAAGAATAATTTGCACTGCTTGTCTAAGAGGCATAACCTTAGCGCCATTACAATCTGTCAGGAACTAAATCTCTGTCGATAAGAATTCTTCTATGGAGAAACAGGACATCCTGTGTGTAGCAATTGGCAGAAACATTCAATGAAGGATGTTTCTGACCCATATCTAAGCGAATTATGTGCTGGGAAATGAACAGGATTGGTATTAGAAGTCGCATGCCTGTACGGACACCACTGAGTTGCCACTTCCGCCATTTTCCCTGGCCATAACAAAACCCGAATATGAAACCCATTGTGAATTTATGGGACATGATAGGAAAACAAATCTGGGAGCAAAGTTATCTTCCGTAAAATCTGAGCCAGTTAAAGGAGTATCTGCTGAATTCCTATGCTGTAGACGTAGATGCACTCCTACACCTTCTGGAATCTATGCTAAACCACATACGTGGTGTGATTCGGGTTAAAGGAGGTCCAACTGGTAATGAATAAAAAGCTTCTAATTCAGTGCCGTATGTGTAACTGCAGTCAACAGCTTGGTACAAAATACGGGAAACTGGTCAATCGTTTAAGCTGTACAGTCAATACGAGAATATTATGGAATGCAAGTTCTTTCGACAATCGTCCAGCATTTACACATTCGTAGAGCTCTATCAATATAGCTATTTTGACAAATGCTCACAGAAAACTGCTGGCTCAATCGCTCGTGTAGCATTGCTCGCCAAAGATTGGGCACTGAGCTTTTATCTGATCAGGGTTTTACTACGAAGGCTGTACTTTGACCTACTGTCAAAAGTCTACACCAACAAATTTCTCGTATGCAGCTCTGTGGTATTAAGTCAGAAAATACGTAACTGTGACGCACTTACCGCAGAGGTGAGGCAGATGTCAAGATGGCAGAGCTGCAGCGACATACTCTGTTGGTGTAGCTTAATTGGGAAACATTCTTCTCCGGAGCAGTGGGATGCGTAGTTGAGTCGCCACCGAAAAATTTGTGTTTCGCTATAGAGGCTAAAGTTACATAAGAACACGGGAACTCAAAATTAAGGTTAAATTAAAGATGTATGTCACATGATTTACAGCCCTGATTATGTCTATTTCCCGGACCGAGTGGCTCCAAATTAATGGCAATCGACTCTTTTGATACTCATCGGGTTTTAAAACCCAGAAGGTAGAAAAAGAAAGCGATTGTGCTAGAAAGGGAAAAATTGAAGAAGAAAGCGTTTTGTCAAGAATCATGAAAGTTCATTACACTGAGAAGAAAAATACGTTCTTCTAAGATACGTGTCAGTCTTGAGAACATGAAATAAAAAAATGGATCACACGGGGAAAATTTAGACAAGTACTGTGAACTCTTTTCGGTTTTATTTTTGGTCAAAAATTGGTGTTCGGAAAACTTGGTTTCTGAATGCGCATTGCTAAGGTCATTTTTAGTATTATCTTACTCAAAGAACGCATATAGCGTATTAAATCTTTTTATTTTTGTGGTGTAATAAGTACAAAGATTCGTCAAGCTCTCACGCTCCACTGGGAAGCTTTTTCAAGGCAATGGTAGACATAAAATGCAAGGAATTAGTGCACGTAAGGAACAAAGATGATTTTTTGAAAACAACGTGGGTGACATCAACAGCATACCACATTAAGTTTTATCACGCAATTACACAGTATGCGGCGATGTGTTTCTATCTTTTAACAACGCATTGCCATTGGTGTTTCAGTAGGGTTTGTAGAATCTTTGTGCTTTTTATACCACAGAAATAAACGGATTGAATAAGTTATATGTATTTCTTAAGTATTCATAATTTGGTATTATCTTATTTTCGGCGAGTTCGAATATTTAGCAAGACGATTCATGTAACATCTTTTCATTCATTTTAAGGTGTGTCAATCTGCGGGACAGTAGATCATTTTTTGATTCAAATAACTTTGGCGACATTTGAAGTTAATATTGAAGTTGTCTGGGGAAATATTTCATCTTTTTCACTTTTGTTTTTGAATCTTCGTTACAACCTGTGCTGTACCCGACGTTTTGGCTTATCATAAGTTTTTTTCCGGGCCAGTTTTACAAAAATATTGACTTTCATTCACTATCTAACGAGCCATCATTTTCTTTTGAAAAATGCTACTTCTCTCTCTCTCTCTCTCTCTCTCTGTCTCCCTGTCTCTCTCTCCTCTCTTTCTCTCTCTCTCTCTGTCACCCTGTCTCACTCTCTGTCTCTCTGTCTGCCTCTCTGTCACCCTGTCTCACTCTCTGTCTTTCTCTCTCTCTCTCTCAGTTTTTCGTTTTACTCCAATAAAATGTTTGGAAGCACTGCAATTTCATCACACTACGCCGAAAGGAAATGACTGTCTTTCCGGCTGAAGATAGCTGCCCCGGTGGCGCAGTGGTCTAAGGGATGACCTCTGATTATTCGTCCAAAAGGGGTAAGGGTTCGAGTCCCGGTGAGGCATGGTTG
This sequence comes from Macrothele yani, assembly GCA_039090855.1. NCBI lineage: Eukaryota > Metazoa > Arthropoda > Arachnida > Araneae > Macrothelidae > Macrothele > Macrothele yani. The sequence continues at coordinate 158,752,152 of CM077011.1, forward strand.
TTGTGTTTTTCTTACGGAGCTGGTTCTCTCCCTTCCCTGGAACCAGTGACCCTCAATTAGGGATGGGCGACTGCTTATAGTAAATTGAGTTGCTCACGATGATCGTTAAACCTCCAATAAAAAAACCAACTGAAGATATCTGAAAGAAAGTCATCCGTTCCAGCATGTGTCGTGCCAACAATATCAATACGTTGTTCACAAAGACAACCCAGTTGCCTCGCTGTTATAATTTTTTTAACAAAACCTCTCAGTCAAATGGGTAGCTCGCGCGATCGGTAAGTTATAATTTTGTTTTGCAACGCTTTCTTTGTATCAGAGAAAACTACAAGAAGAACAAGGGATAATTTTCCTTTATCTGAGTTATATTATTTTACGGAAAATCAGATTTCCCGAAATATATTTTGTGTATGACGAAACTTAATCTTAGGGCGATCGTGAATGAATACCATTAATATCATTCATGTCATTTCTGAATAACGGCAGAGAAGCCATTTGCTTTTTAACTGGCCTCGAGCAAAGATGCAATCCATTTTGATTCCCATGATCTCAGGTAATAATGCAAATTCATGAATTGGGTGAAGTGATTTGTCTGTTGGGGATCTCAAAGGAAAGTTATCTAGTATTAAGTACTCTGGCTACTGGAAGGGGAAATTCACAGAAGCACAAATCCAATCATTTAACAATCAGTGTTCTAGATTTAATTTACTTCCTGATATCATATTTATACTACCAATTTACGTAATGATACAAATTGTTGGAAGTAACTTCGATGTTTTTGGAAAGCATAAGAACAGCCGAATTTCTGTTCCATTCTTTGTACGTTTCCTCAAAAGAAGAATTGAAAGTGTCACTATTTTCAACGATTTTGAAAATTCCTGCCTTCTGACTTTCTAATAAAAATGGTAAAGTATTTTGTCGGTAATTGCAGACTAAATGACTGACTGAAGCCGTGTGTGCGTGCGTGCGTGTGTGTGTGCGCGCGTAGCATTTCTTTAGTATTAAGCATTTCTACAATTGCTGAACACCATTTCGTTCTTCTATAGCCAATATGTCAATAACATCGATTACTCGCCATCATTTTCAAGGACTTACCTGTTGAAAAAATATTTTTACGGTGAGTTTAAGATCTGCCTTTTGTCAGATACTGGGCATTCATCAAAATTGTGTGTATCCTATAACGTACAAAATCGAGTCACGTTAAATAGAGTACGTCAAACGTCTGGAAACATTCACAAAAGTAGAAAAATATCAGGAACACATATCTAGTAACGTGTTGGACCACTCCTGGCCTTCAAATAATCCTGGATTCAATGTGGTACGGAATGTTCCACAGGCATTTTTGGCCGAACAGGCATATTCAGCCAAGCGGAAGCGTTGGCGTTCGTTCATTACCGAATGTTCACTGGAGTATAATCTTTGTTACAAATGGCTCTCTTACTCACACCCCAGAGGTGCTCAACTGGGCTCAGATTCGGGGACTGTGGAGGTAATTTTGTCAATTTCCAGTTAGAGTCCTGCTTCTGAAACCACTGTGTGACAATTCGAGTCTTGTTTTTTTACAATGTACGCTCGAAAGCTTCTTTCTCCGACGTAGGACTTTTAGCTAGAGATGGTTCTTGTTCATGACTTTCGTTGCATATAGTACTGTGCGTGATAAGTGACAATGTGGGGTGTTGGCGGTTGAACTCCACTGCAACATATCTGGAACTGCCGCTAGCTATAGCCGTGCATGATGATGTCAATGGCCTCTCTTCATTTCAGATGCCTTCAGGTGTCACCGTATACCTGCACAGAGACAAAACGTACGCTGAAATAACAGTAGCAGCACCCAGTATCAATCGCAGACATGTGCCATCTTCAATTGCGAACGCAACCATGACACTCTTTATAAACAGCTCACTGCAAAGGACTCAGACGAGTACAAAGCGTATGGTGGCAGTGTGGAAAAGACTAGGGATTTAAGCGGCGGCTTTAAAGGTCATGGTAGGTTTAAGCATCCCAGGAACAGCATCGAGGGTGTACAATTAGTGATGCAACAGAATAAGGAGGCAGCGGTCTTTCTGCTGACGGAAGCGATAGGTTGATCGTCGAGAGCAACGGCAGCTAAAGTGGATTGTATGAGGTAGTAGTCGACCTCTATTGCGTCCAGTAATAGCTCAGTACAATATCGGTGCCTAGAGAAGGATTTCAGAATACGGTGCAGTCGCGCATTGGCGCAAATGGGCTAACAACAATGTGCCAATGCGCGACAGGCTTCATCTCTTCTAAAAAACGGCAAATTGGTCTGCAGTTGACTTCAGAGAGCACAAATGTTGGATCCTTGAGGACTGGAAAAAAGTTCCATTTCCGATGAATCAAATTTTCAGAATCCCATGGATCAGTTTTTCGGAATCACATAAATCAGGTCTTCAAAATCATATGAATCAAGTTTTCAGAATCACATTAATCACGTTATCAAATCACATGAATCAATATTTCAGAATAACGTGAATCGCGTTTTTAGAATCACATTAATCTGGTTTTCAGAATCACATGAATCTGGTTTTCAGAATCCCATGAATCACATTTTCAGAATCAAATGAATCAGGTCTTCAGAATCACATAAATATAATTTTCAAAATCAGATGATTCAGGTTTTCAGAATCAGATGAATCAGATTTTCAGAATCACAAGGGTCAGGTTTGCAGAATCACATGAATCAGGTTTAGAGAATCACATGAATCATTAGGTTTAGAGAATAACATGAATCAGGTTTAGAGAATCACATGAATCAATAGGTTTAGAGAATAACATGAATCATTTTTTCCAGAATAACATGAATCCGGTTTTCAGAATCACGTGAATCACGTTTTCAGAATCACATGAATCAGGTTTTCACAATCACATGAATCAGTCTTTAGAGAATCACATGAATGAGGTTTTCAGAATCACATGAGTCAGGTTTTCAGAATCACATGAATCAGGTTATCAGAATCACATCAAATAGTTTTCAGAATCAATCACACGAATCACGTTTTCAGAATCATATTTTCAGAATTACATTTTCAGAATCACATGAATCAGGTTTTTAGAATCATTTACTGAATCATGTTTTCACTTAATACACGACGACCAAGGTACCATAATGTGGCGTCAACAGCACGAATCGATGAATCCAAGACGCCTAGGGTTAACTGCAGTGGCTGATGGAGATGGTTTATGTTTACTTTTATGCTGGGAATTGAATTCCTTACTACCTCTGGAACAGCACTGTGATACCACGAGATAACGTAACATCAATTCACACCAGGTACATCCGTACACATGTTCGTGTTGTTTCCTGATGGATGTGGCTACTTGAAGCCGGATAACATATATGATGGACGTCACATTAAGAATAAACACTATATGATCAAAATTACCCCAACACATCATGATCGCCGAATGACACAGCTCATATGTCGCCGATTGCGCACGTCTGGGACATCATGCAACTACGTCTGAGCCATCATGCAACTACGTCTGAGATATCATGCAACTACGTCTGAGAACATAACTGACTCATCCCATATCGCAACGCTCTTTCATGTGCAAAAACGTCAAATCTGGTACATCGTTGGACAGGAGACGATCATAATTTTTATTTACTCACTTCAAGCAGTTCCCGTGCTCCATTGGCCAGTTTGATCAACCGCCAACTGAGCACATCTGTAAGATCATGAAACGATGTCCAAGAATTTAATTAACTTATGAAAAGATGTCCAAGAATTTAATTAACTTATGAAACGATGTCCAAGAATTTAATTAACTTGTCTCATAACGTGAAGGATTTTCATGTGCAATTGCAACAAATCTGATGAACCATAGACCTGAACGTTATCCGAGTTTTTTGCGTTTTGCATCACTCCCTAAGTGAGCCGTATCGACATGCGACCACACCATAGTTACCCTAATTTGAATGTATCCACCCCGCCAAACAGGCTCATAATGCGACCATTTTGGTGCTTTCTCTAGTAATTTTCAGGACGTTGTGTTGAAAGATATGACGAATTCTTTTGGGTGGAGGCAAGTTTGTTGATGAGAATAATATTTTGCTTTTATTGTTTTCAAACGCCTTTCATATTTGATTTAAGTAAACGCTATTCCCTCATACACAGTAGAGTCACTTTATTTTGACCACCTTCCACTTTTGACGTCAACAGTGCATAGCCAATGAAAGAAAAAACGTGTCGTGAGCTGGCTTGGAGGGTTTATAAGGTGTGCTATAGGCATTCTGCAAACATATCACTTGTTGCTGTCATTGATAAAAGGAGCGATTTATCCGATTTGCAAAAAAGTGATGATTATCGGCTTTCGGGCCAAAGGTGAAGTATATCTCAAACAACGCAGTTTGTGAACTGTTCGCGTTCTGCTGTGGTTAAAGTATATCGCGATTAGAGAAATGGCACTATTGCGAATAAGCGACGCGGAAACTGTGGAGCACCACGTGCCATTGATGTCAGAGGTGGACGTCGGCTGCGAAAGTGCTTGATCGCCGATTGACACGCTACAAAGAAGCAACTCACTGATCGAATGAACCAAATGCTACCGGAAGTGTGTCTAAAACGACAGTTCAGCGAACCTTGCTGCGTATGGGGCTCCGATGCAGACGGATGTTGACTGCACCTATACTAACGAAGCTGCATCTGCAGAAAAGGCTTACATTTGCACAGCAGTGTCAGAATTGGACCTGCGCTGATTGGCGAAGTATTGCCTTCTCCGATGAGTCACGTTTTCTTCTTCATCGAACGGATGGACGTTGGCGTATAAGACGAGAAACATCGGAGAACGAACACTCTTCAACCATTGCTGGAATAACACAAGTTGGTGGACGCAGCTTTATGGTCTGGGGAATGTTTTCGTGGCATTTGCTGGGTCAACTCATACCTGTAGACGACAACATGGATCGAATTCGTTATGAATCCATCCTTGCAAACCCCGTACACCCATACGTGCTGATTGTCTTCCCTGGGGCGGATGGGATCTTCCAGCACGACAATGCGACATGTTACACAGCTAGAAATATCCGAATGTGGTTGAAAGAGCACGATGAAGATTTCAAAGTACTTCCCTGGCCCCCTATTTCCCGAGACGTAAACCCAATTGAGAATCTGTGTGACAAACTCGATCGTATTGTTCACTCTATGCATCGTCCACTACGATGCACTGCAGTCAGCATGGCTTCACAGTCCACATACCTGTGAACACCTTCCAGCAGTCACTCCCAGCTCGTCTAGCTGCTGTCCGCGCTGCACACGGCGGTTACCCTGGATATTATCTGGTAGTCACATTAATGTGACTCGACCGTGTATATGTTAATGTAATTCACTATGTATTCTTTCTGTATGAAAGCCATTTGCAAACCTGCTGCGGGTATCGGTTACATAGTTTTATGATTCACGTAAAATCATTATGACAACTGCGCAGACAAATTTGGTTCGGCCACTCCGATAGCCTAGTTTAACGGAGCCTAAGCATCTAATCATTTGTATGAAAGGGGTCCCGGTTCAATCCTTGATGAGGCATTTATGGTGTTCTGTCTTAAGATATTGGCACTCTCCTCCCTTGGAAGAAGTGGCCCTAAATTAGGGGAGAACGGCAGTTTATAGGAAATTGAGTTGCTCGTGGTTGTCGTTAAACCCTTAAACAAACAAAAGAGCAGTTCTTGCTCTTCATCTAGGCTCTTGTCACTTATTCTTAATAAAATACAGGGAAATAAGTACCAAAAATGGAACTGGGAAATTTTTAGATGTAGGGAACTTAACTCTTTAAGCCACCGTTGTACCAGAGCGATATGGTGCACAACAATTTTTGCGTTCCCCAAACAGACATGTTCACATAGCAGAGGAGTTGTATGAAAGCTCCGTCTCCACACACTCAACCAGAGATCGTCGCTGAATATGATATAGTTCCGTTTGTCCTTCCAGGTATGTGAGGTACGGCACCACTTCAACCTTTCGCGACGATGAGTCACAATCGTCGCATACCTGCCCCAGCGAATCTGTTAGTAACAGTCCGTGTTGATACAGTGATATCCACAGCGGCTTGCGCTTCTCTGTCAAATATCGTCGTTGCCGATTGAGGGGTTGCTGTCGAATGTGGCAATCGAGATTTTGAGATGTCTGCCGACGTACACTAGTGCCACTACGGCGAAGGTCTCTATCTTTCTCCAACAAGTGCTTCGGCGTTTGGCCTACAGTTCTTTCATTCCGATGCGTTTCTGCCGCAATGCGACGCAGAGATCAGTTATCCGTGCATAGCCGTAAGATGAATCCTACGGAAAAAGTGTCCGTGTAATTGTAGAATTTCCGAGTACGTTTCCTAGGCATTCTAGCTCCATACAGGTGCTTCCGCCACCGATATCAGTCCGACACATGTCCACAGGCCCAGGTGAGAACGACAAAACTTAGTTACATTTTGCCTTTTTGTTTCTCCTCACCGATCACGTGATTGGTGGGCGAAACCGCAATCATTTGCATAACCCAATTGGGACATATACCAAGGTTGTCTAAAAAATACAAGGCCATAATATTAGAGAAAAGAGTTCCCTCTTTATTGACGTTACGCGGAAACAAAGGCTTCCGATTGGTTTCTAACTTAGCTACCTATACTTTAAAAAAATTGACTGTAGATTTTACGGTTGTAAACCGTTTTCCAGGGTGCCAACACAAAACCGTAAAATCCACAGTTTTATGCAGTGTTGGAGCAAAGCTATCTCCGAAACAATCAACACATTCGTTCCAGCGAAAGTTTTGTGTTTTTGTGATTATTTGGACTGTAACTCGCTCCAGCCAAATTCTGTGCGGTTTTCTTCATTAAATGCAGTGTTGAAGCAAAGCTATAGCTTTGCTCCAACACTGCATAAAACTGTAGATTTTACGGTTTTGTGTTGGCACCCAGGAGAACGGTTTAAAACCGTAAAATCTACAGTCAATTTTTTACAGTGTATTACTCTTTATTTCCCTTTCCTATCACGTGATTGGTAGGCGAAACCGCAATCATTTGCATAACCCAATTGTGACATATATCAAGGTTGTCTAAAAAATTCAACGCAATGGTATTAGAGGAGAGAGTTCCCTCTTTAATGACATCACACGGAAACCAAGGTTTCCGATTGGTTTCCAACGCTGTCGTGAATGACGTGAAACACGACATTGAATTATCAGACCGTGTAACAAGAGAGTGACGTCACAAATGGAGGGAGCTCATCTCTCTAATATTGTACTTTCTAGATGGCCTTGTATACACTCACCAACTGGTATAGCTCTCCAACAAATCCTTGCAGTTGTGACATTTTTTATGTCGAGCAGTGTGCTTGTTTAACAAATATCTTAGATTTAGTAACGTAAAAAACGCCCAACTTGGAATTTATAAGAACAGCTTACATTAAAATCCAAGTGATTTATTCTGCGCAAATGTGGAAGTCACACGATTGTGGAACTTGTAATTACACTCATTGTCATAAAAATCCGCGCACAAAGAAGGAGTCGTCGGATTGAAACGAGATTTTAGTAGTGAGATGGTACATACCAAGGACAGAAGTGATACATATCAGAGCAGCAGGAAAATTTCCCACGGACAAACGGTAGATATTTCGGTTAACGTTAGTACCGCGTCGGAGCTCCTCGTTTTCGAATACATGCGGTCATAAGGTCCGGCAGGGAGCCAAATGACGCCGTATGTTATCTTGGGACAGATTAGACCATACTTCTTGCAACTGACGATCTAAATCATGAACACTAGGACATGGAGAAACCTGGCGTTCCATCTGGTCTCACACATGCGCGGTGGGCGAGAGATCAGGTGATCTGGCAGGCCACGGAAGCATCGAAGCGTGACGTACCCAGTCCTGGGAAGCCCGAGCCGTGTGCGGACGGGTGTTTTCTTGTTGGAAAATGGCTCCAGGCCGCCCCGCCGAAAAGGCAGTATACATGGGGCCGCAAGATCTCCTGTACCTAGCGCTGGGCTGTGATCACTGCGAGGGAAATCCAACTGTCATACGCGATGGCTCCGCAGACCATCAGCCCTACAGTTTGGGACGTGTGCCACCATACAGTGAGGTTGGGATTGTAGCGCCCACCTGAAGTCTTCCACTCTCTGACACCGTGGTCTTTTGTTCCCATACAGAAGCGGGATTCTTTGCTGAAAACCATACGTCGCCAGTCCGTAGCATTGTGTCGATTGCAGTGGTGCTGCTGAAACCAATGAAATCGACGCCGACGATGGTCAGGTGTTAATGGTAGAAAACATTAGGGCCGTCGAGAGTGCAGATTCGCCTCTGCCAGGCGTCTGGAGATGATTCTGGCGGACACAGGAGCCCATTGTACAGCCGCTACATGTCTCTGGATATTGGAAAAAGCCGGTGTTGCATCTGTGCGTGACCGCCCGGGCGGCGCAGTGTTATAAGCGATGGCTTCTGATCATTCGTACGAGATGGGTCCGGGTTCGAATCCCGGTGAGCCATGGCTGTTGTGTTTGTCTTACGGCGTTGGCTCCCCTCCTTCACTGGAACAAGTGGCCCCAAATTAGGCACGGGCGACTGCTTATAGCCCACTGAGTAGCTCACGGTGGTCGTTAAACCTCCAATCCAAATCTCAGTTGCTCACGGTGGTCATTAAACCTCCAATGAAAATCTGAGTAGCTCACGGTGGTCGTTAAACCTCCAATAAAAATCTGAGTGGCTCACGGTGGTCGTTAAACCTCTAATGAAAATATGAGTAGCGCATGGTGGTCATTAAACCTCCAATGAAAATCTGAGTGGCTCACGGTGGTCGTTAAACCTACAATCAAAATCTGGGTGACTCACGGTGGTCGTTAAACCTCCAATCAAAATCTGAGTAACTCACGGTGGTCGTTAAACCTTCAATCAAAATCTGAGTAGCTCACGGTGGTCGTTAAACGTCCAATGAAAATCTGAGTGGCTCACGGTGGTCGTTAAACCTCCAATGAAAATCTGAGTGGCTCACGGAGGTCGTTAAACCTCCAATCAAAATCTGAGTGTCTCACGGTGGTCGTTGAACCTCCAATCAAAATCTGAGTAGCTCATGGTGGTCGTTAAACCTCCAATCAAAATCTGAGTGGCTCACGGTGGTCGTTAAACCTCCAATCAAAATCTGAGTGGCTCACGGTGATCGTTAAACCTCCAATGAAAATCTGAGTGGCTCACGGTGGTCGTTAAACCTCCAATGAAAATCTGATTAGCTCACGGTGGTCGTTAAACCTCCAATCAAAATCTGAGTATCTCACGGTGGTCGTTAAACCTCCAATCAAAATCTGAGTGTCTCACGGTGGTCATTAAACCTGCAATGAAAATCTGAGTAGCTCACGGTGGTCGTTAAACCTACAATCAAAATTTGAATAGCTCACGGTGGTCGTTAAACCTCCAATCAAAATCTGAGTGGATCACAGTGTTCGTTAAACCTCCAATCAAAATCTGAGTAGCTCACGGTGGTCGTTAAACCTCCAATAAAAAAAAATAAATAAAAATCTGTGCTTGCCGCTCTCACGATCCCACGGTCCTCTTTGCTGGTAGTGTGTCTGGGTCATCCGGAGCCAGTTCGCCGTGACTCGGTGCCTTCCCGTGTTCATTGCTTCCAACAGGATTGCACCGTACTGTCCGACCTGCCCAAATGGCGGCCGATTGTGCGCGCCGACCACCCTGCCTCTCTCATCCCGACGATACGGCCTCATTCAAACTCCGTCAGCTGACTATACGCACGTCTATGGCGGATCCTCGGCATGTCTATCGCTCAGGAATCTCACCTGACTCTTGTCGTTCACTTTGGCAAGAATGTGCAGTCCCCTGCGCGGCGCCTTATAAGTCCCAAGGATTCTGATTCCAGCGCCGGTCGTTGACGCGCGGTTATGCGGAATTGCACGAAACTTTAATCATTTGCATGTCCGCCCTCACCGTAGCTACTTACCTGGTTCCGCGTTGATCGCACTGTTTTTCCTTGGTGGGCGGATTTTTATGACAATTAGTGCCCATCAATCCCATTCAGCAGTAATCACATACACGCCTTGTACTTTCGTTATATCCCGATAACGGTGACAATGAACAAATCCACTGACGTTAGTATCTACACGGCCTTTAGAGTCTATACAAGCTTCACACGTATTTTGCCCTCGGAGTAATTATTTTTCCACTATTTGGCTCACTATCTGTGTTGCTAAACGAATTAGGAAATTGTGGGTCGCCATAATTGTTAAGAAGGAAAATCAAAAGGTAAAGAAACAGAATTTACATATAATTAGAAATTCAAAAGGAAGGTTAGGTTAGAAATATACGTACACAATACACTTCGTAAATTCATATTCTTACTACTTCAATTGTTCCCTTTCATTTAACATAAATTATATCCTACGATGAACTTCAATGAGACAAAACTGCGGTATAATAATTTTACAAGAAATGAAGATTTATCGATTGACGGGGAAAAGCTGAAAATTACCGATTTTTACATTTACTGTGGACAGCAAATATCAAGCAAAGGTTGCTGCCCCGGTGGCGCAGTGGTCTAAGCGATGGCCTCTGATCATTCGTCCGAAACGGGTGCGGGTTCGAACCCCGGTGAGGCATGTATGTTGTGCTTGTCTTACGGCGCTGGTTCTCTCCCTTCCCTGGAACCAGTGACCATAAATTAAGGACGGGCGACTGCTTATAGCCCATTGAGTTGCTCATGGTGGTCGTTAAACCTCTAATAAAAAAAAAAAAAAAGCAAAGGTCACATTGATGAAGAAATTAATCGACGTAAAAAATCTTGGTTGGAGAGCTTTTGGAAGAAGCAGTACAGTATTTAAGAGCAACGTGCCATCATGTCTTAAAATATAAGTGTTTAATCAGTGCATCATTCCAGTGCTTTCGTACGGAGTAGAGGCGTGGGCCTTAACTGGAAAAGACATACAAAGGCTGCAGACAACTCAAGGAAGCATGGAGAGATGCATGCTTGGTGTAACCAGGAGAGATAAGAAGAGGAACTCGTGGATCAGAAAAATGACAAGAGTGGAAGACATCACGATCAGAGTACACCCCTGAAATGGCAATGGGCGAACCACCGATGAACAACCGAAATTCTAGAATGGATTCCAAGGGACAGGAAAAGATCCAAAAGAAAGCCACATGGGAGGTGGGTGGATGAAATTCTAAAGCATGCGAGAGTGACTTAGAGGAGACTGGCGCAAGATGGACCGTTGTGGAAGAAACTTGGGAGACCTTCATCCAGCAATGGATTGATAATGGTTGTCGATGATGATGATGATATCCTACGATAAGCCACTCATTCGTTCTATAACGGGATAAACCTTTTCTCCACATTTTATTTCAGTTTCTTCTTCATGCCCCCTTTTATTTTTGGGAATTTCTGTTTCAAATCACTGCATTCAGTTGATGCCCAGTTCAAATTTTAGTTTTGTGTTGATACTTCTTTTCTCGAAATGTTCAACTTCATTTAAAAAAAAATCCTGTTTCTACGGTAGTTCCGTTCGTGTATTAAATTAATGCGTTGGCACCTTGATTCAACGAAATCATCTAAAGTGAGAATGAAATAAGTTTCCGAGATGTCAGTTAGTTAGAGTGGTGGATACAAATGAACTGCCCTCCAGCAACGCACTGAATGGAAGTCCAAATGGGAAAAATGCAGAAGTAGAATAATTGAAGAGGCTGCAGAAAACCTTAAGGTGCTGTATCCTTTATTTTTCTACAATTACTTCTTTCAATCAGCCAACAAGAATCAACTTTCACGTAAAATACTGTGAAAAGCTCTTCGCTGATGAGCGATCGATTTTTAGAACTCTTGTCTTCTGAAGTGAAAAAGAATTTAACAAAAAATACGATAATGATGGGGGAACAAAAAAAAGCGAAAAACTGTGCCCTCGCTGTGTTTGAGATAAAATTTGAAAGTTAAATAAAAACTAGATTTGCAGGCTTTCGGAAATATTATCTTACTTTCACTTGCTTTACAAGTAGTTCGTCTCCGTTTGTTAAGGAGATATCGAATGTGTTGCGAGCGGATGAAGAAGGGATGGGATAAAGTGCGAGTGCTCTTAAATTTAAGCAATTAAAGCTGCATGCAAAAAGCGGAATTCTTTTCTACTCGCATTTTTAATATTGCTGAAGTGCCCTAAACAGAAAAATCATCCAGAAATTCATTCAATAGCTTCAAGTAATGCGTTTCATGAAGCCAATGCTAAACTCATATTGATCATTACTTTAGCGATATAAAGCATTTTAGTTAAAAACAATCTTAATGTACTCTTCAGTGGAAATAACGTCAGAGATTTTTTTATGACCTATTATTTATATTCGTCTCTTATTCTTTGGCCTATTGTGTTTTGAAATGGCCGAATTTCACAATAAAATAGAACAAACACTTTATACCTTTCCTACGCAATAAAATATATGGCCTGTTAAATTCCATTACCTAATTTATCCTTTATATGTTTCTGATTAATAATTATTATCAATAGTTCTTTTACCCACCATCGATTAATTTGTTTGCGCAAAGATTTTAACCCAAAAATTTTCTTTAATTTCTTTTCAAGGATGGTGAGTCACCTGACCATTGCAAAAATGATGGAAAATTAAGTAAATTGAAAGTTTGTGTTGTCAATTCTACAAATTACAGTTCTTACGATTAACACTAAGCTTCCATTAAATCTTCATCCCAGAAAATGGAGAAAATGAAAAAAAATTAAGTAACATAATTAACGGTATACAAGATGTTCCCATTTCAGCAGGCAATACACAGGAGAAAAACCTTTCCTTTTTTGTTAAAATTATGTATGCATTTAAAGTTTATTTCTTCTAACACGATATGCGAATGGATAAATCTGTCGGAACGAAATAAATTGTCAATGGTAATTCTGAAAATTAAGGTTAGCAGTATATGGTCAAAGAATCCGAGAGAGAGAGAGAGAGAGAGAAAGATAGACATATATAGATAGAGAGAGAGGGAGAGAGAGAGAGAGAGAGAGAGAGAGAGAGAGAGAAAGACACAGAGAGAGAAGCAGATAGACACAGAGAGAGAAATACACAGAGAGAGAAAGACAGAGAGAGACAGAGAGAGAGAGAGAGAGAAAGAGAAATAAACACAGAGAGAGACAAAGGGAGGCAGGGAGCGAGAGACAGAGAGAGAGAGAGAGAGACAGGGAGAGAGAGGCAGAGAGAGACAGAGAGAGAGACACACAGAGAGAGACAGAGAAAGAGAGAGAGAGCGAGCAAGAGAGAAAGACAGAGATAACGTTGTATAAAATGCACAAATGCACAAATCTTATGCATAAAACATAAAGTAGTTAAACTGACTCTAAGCAAGTTCTTTTTTTTCTCACCAGTTATATGTTTCTCGATAATCCAAACTAATGGAGAATAGGGGACTTACGGATAATTGAAAAACACCGACAATCTGAAATTTATAGTTTGATATGTGTAACATACTACAGAGGTGGCGTACATGTCAAGATGGCATGTAGCAGTAATAATGGTGAAAATCCTCTAAATACATGGCGTCAGCGAATAAACAAAAGCATCGCTCTCTCACGGTTCCAGTAGTCGCCGGATAACAATTTTTCGGTTCCTATGGGTTGATAAACGTGGAAAGAGCGATGTGTTTGTTTTTGCAGTGATAATGAACTTATCGGTGTTTCTCAACTGGGAAAGCATTTGTCTCCGGATCAGAAGGGTTCAGGCTCCTCCACCGAAAAATTTATGCTTTCATATGCGTTTTACAAACGCTAGTAGCTCTCATTATTTAATCAGATAATTTGCAATTTTTGTTTCAATAATTCCTGAGGTGATTCCAAATGTCAGCTCGTATAATCGCCATGGGTATGGTTTCATTTTATTGGAAGTCGAGCTGACAAGCTGTCATTAATAAAATAGTTAATCTTTTGTTAATGTTTTGTCATTAATGGTTTTCCCTTCCCGTTTATTCGCAGCAGAGGTAATGTTACCTGTATCACTTACGCATAATAGTAATTATGGCTGATGTGTAACACGCTGAAGCCATTCATCGAAGTTTTCGTTGTTGACATTTTACTAACATTTCAAATTGTTCAGTTCTATTACGTCAAACATATTCTCACTTCGTCTTTCAATATGCTCGATATGCACGTTCAAGTCAGATTATTGTGCCCACCAGCTAATAGCCAGCATAACCAATGTGTGCACCTCGGACATCAGCTAAACGGGCTAGGAGCGACTCAGTAAGGTGGAGGATGGTGTTAACAGGTATGTGGAAATAATGCTGACTGCAGTGTGTCTGACAGCTGCTGGAGGGTGCGTGGTGGAAGATTCATAGAGCGAACAACACGATCAAGGTGGTCCCACAGATGCTCAATTGGGTTTACGTCTGAGGAATAGGGGGCCAGGGAAGTACTTTGAAGTCTTAATCGTGCCCTTCCAACCACCCTCGGACATTTCTAGCTTTGTGACACGTCGCATTGTCGTGCTGGAAGATCCCATCCGCCCCACGGAAGACAATGAGCATGTACGGGTGTTCGTGGTCTTCAAGGATGGATTCATAACGAATTTGGTCCATAGTGCCTTTCACAAGTATGAGTGAATCCAGCGAATGCCACAAAAACATTCCCCAGACCACAATGCTGCCCAACACCAGCTTGTGTTCTTCTAAAAATGGTTGAAGAGTGTTTGTTCTCCGATGTTTCTCGCCTTATACGCCAACGTCCATCTGTTCGATGAAGAAGGAAACGTAACTCATCGGAGAAGGCAATCCTTTGCCAATCAGCGGAGGTCCAATTCCGATACTTCCGTGCAAATGTAAGATTTTTCTGCCGATGCACCTTCTTTATCATAGGTGCAGTGACCATCCGTCTGGATCGGAGCCGCACACGCTGCTGCAGGGTTCGCCGAACTGTCGTTTTAGACACACATCCGGTAGCCCCCTGGTTCATTCGGCCAGTGAGTTGCTCCACTGCAGCATGTCGAACGGCCCTCACGCACGTTCGAAGTCGACGTTCACCTCTCACATCAATGACACGTGGTGTTCCACAGTTTCCACGTCGCTTATTCGCAATGGTGTCATTTCTCCAATCACGATACACTTTAACCACAGCAGAACGCGAACGGTTCACAAACCGCGCAGTTTCAGAAATACTTCCACCTTTGCCCCTAAAGCCGATAATCATTCTTTTTTTGGCAAATCGGATAAATCGGTCCTTTTATACATGACGGCCACGAGTGATATGTTTTCAGAATGCCTACAGCACAACTTATATACCTTCCAAGCGAGCTCACTGCATGTGCTTTGATTCGTTGGCCACGCGCTGTTGACGTCAAAAGTAGGAGGTGGTCACAATAATGTGACTCGACTGTGTGTCGTCTTCTAAATTAAAAATTATTTTACTCAGTAATCGATAGATGCTATCGATTTTGCGTTGCATCGTGTCTGAGACAGAATCCAAACACGTGGAGGAAGATCTGAATTACCAAAGGAAATTCGGTCCCTCTAAGATGGCGTCGACTATATACATTGAAGTGCCAAAAAATTGGTACAGACGAACTTATGCAAAATACATAGCAACGTCACCTATGCGCGAACTCGGTTGCGTCCGCCAGTGCGTATATAAAACGGTAGACATCTCTTGCCAGCTGTCAGAGCTATTTTCGGCGTGAGAATGACAAGTAATAAAGATTTAAGCGATTTTCAACGCGGTGTCATAGTTGGTGCTCGTGAAATGGGCCATAGTATTTCAGAGATAGAAACGAAGTTCGGATTTTCACGAACGACCATTGCAAGGGTGTACCGTGACAACAAGAATTCCTGCAAAACCTCCAACCTACGATACCACTGTGGCCGTAAAAAGACATTGGGTGAACGTGACCATCGTCGGCTGTCAAGAATCGTTTCACGTGATAGGCGTGCAAATCTCTTGCAGGTATAATCGAAATTCAATGCTGGAGCCTCAACAAGTACCAGCGTCCGGACTAAGCAACGTACCCTGCACGATATGGGCTTTGGGAGCTGACGCCCAACTCGAGTCCCCTTTGATGGGTGCACGACACAGAGTTATGCGCCTCGTTTGGGTACGGCAACACCGCCACTGGCCACTTGATGACTGGGAACAAGTAGTCTGGTCTGACGAGTCGCGTTTCCAACTGTATCGGACAGATGGAAGGATTCGTGTGTGGTGCAAACCCCATGAAGCCATGAAATCCACCTGTCAACAAGGAACTGTACCGGCTGGTGGAGGGTCCGTAATGGTATGGGATGTGTTTAGCTGGTCTTCACTGGGATTCCTGGTAAGTCTAAAAACGTCTGTGACCGGCCAACGCTATGTGCGCATCCTTTCTGACGAAGTACACCTGTTCATGTCCTGCATTCATGCTCATGGGTTGGGCCTGTCCCAACAGGACAATACACCTACACACAAGTGTCGGGACGCCACATTATGGTTAAAGGAGCATTCATCTGAGTTTGAGGTGTTGCCATTCCCACTCAAGTCCTCAGATCTGAACGTGATAGAACACATTTGAGATGCCATGCAACGCGCTATCGAACACAGGAATCCGAGACCTCGGAATATACCCGAATTGTGGAACTCTCTGCAGGAAGTATGGTGTGCATTGCCTACAGCATATTTCCAGAAGCTAGTGGAGTCTATGCTCTGTCGTATTTCTGCAGTCCTGCGTTCCCGTGGGGGACCTACCAAGTATTAGACTGGTGTACCAGTTTTTCTGGCGCTTCAGTGTATGTAAGCCACATAGAAAAGTATCCTCTTTCATATTTATAGTTCGTATTCATTTGTTACGCATATGTTTGTGAATCGGGGAAAGAGGAAAAACGTAGGCACAGATGATCTGCAGTCGAAGAGTGGAAAGTACAATGTGTTATGAAACATGGATGAATTCATTTGCTTTGACTAAGAGAATTAAAACTCACAAGCACACACACAAAGAAACAAAAGCATATAACAGAATTACAGGCATTCTGTACGTAATTCTGGCATTCCCTAAGAAAAGCTAAAAGCAGGAATATTTACTCGCCTCAAATACGAAAACAAATGATCGCCCCTGGATTTAAGAAAACAATGAATGCATATGCAAAACATGCGTGGTTGAGCTGCTTCTGAAAGGTTGTACTTAAATTTAGAAAAACTCACTGGATTCGAAATAAAAAGGGAACGGTGGAAGGCATTCTAAACAACTTTAAAATTCTGAAGTGCAACACGAAAGTGAACCTGCACTTCTTGCATTAATTTTTTGATTATTTTGCCGCCAACCTAGGAAAGAGTAAGCGGAGTTAAAGGAAAGAGATTGCACCAGGACACTAAGCGAATAAGTAATAGATATCAGGGACGGTGGAATATACGCCTATAAGCTATTACATTTTGACCAACTTTAGACTAGAAAAATGAGTGCGCTTGGAGACCGAACAAAAGCGCAGGTGAAGTTCACAGAGCAGTATATATACAACTTAAGAACCGGGTTTCGGTTAGTAGAGTGTTCGGAGTCAGAATGGGAAAGGCTGCCGATTTATCTGAGTTTGATAAAGGACAAATTGTGATGGCACGGAGCCTCAGAACTACGATCTCGGAAGCGGCGCGGCTTGTGAGATGTTCACGTTCCGCTCTAGTGAGTACATATCAAAAGTGAACAGATGGTCAAACGACGAGCCGTCGTCCAACTGTGTGTGATCCGCAGCTCACTGATGCCAGAGGGGAGCAATATGTCACAGCACACAGTTCATCGCAGCCTTCTACGCATGGGACTGCGTAGCCGAAAACCCAGCCGAATCCCCACATAACTGCACGTCATTGCCAACAACGCATTAAATGAGCCCAAGATAATCGCGATTGGACCGTGGATGATTGGAAGAAAGGGGTCTGGTCTGACGAATCATGGTACCTGGTGCACCACGCAGACGGTCGAACGCGGATACGCCGATTACCAACGGAGGCTATGGCACCTGGATGCACTGTTGGGCGGAAACAGGCCGGCGGTGGCGGTGTTATGCTGTGGGAGATGTTTTCGTGGAGCACTTTAGGCCCCATTATTCCAATAGCACAATCCCGGACAGCTGTCAGGTATCTGAACATCATTGTGGACCAAGCTCACCTATTCATGGCAACTGTGTTCCCTTCTGGGGATGGCCATTACCAACAGGATAATGCCCATGCCACACGGCCAGGATCGTCGAGGATTGGTTCGAGGAATATGCTGGTGACTTTCTGTTTATGCCGTGGCCTCCAAATTAACTTGACATGAACCCAATCGAACGTTTCTGGTTCGACTTGGAAAAGCGAGTTCGCGCTAAATCACCACCACCTCTAAATGTACGGAAACTGGAGGACCGCGGTGTTGATATTATGGTATCAGATACACCATGATGCCTATCGTCACCTCACCGAATAGATGCCTTGCAGACTGGCCGCTGTTTTGCTGGCTAAAGGAGGTCCTACAGCTTATTAGGTAGGTGGTCATAATGTAATGGCACATGGGTGTAAATAAGATAGCAAATTATTTGCAGATGCTGAAGAGGTACAGTTTTAGTGAATAGTGCCGTAAGTCAAAGAGAAAATTTCATCCATTTTAAAGATGTACTGCAAGTTGGAAGCATTTTATGAATTTATGTTGTGAATGATATTAATAGTCAACGCAACTGTTTAAAACAAATTCATTTAGAGAAATTCCTTGTGGTTTTGTAATATAGTGAAGCCAAGATCCTCCGCCAGCCGCATTTGTTTCCAACGTCTTCCCCAGTTTCTGGTACATGATGAAAAAGAAGTTAAAGCAATTTTTGAAAAAAAAAAAAAGATTTACTAGGACAAGCCGCCAACGGTAACCGATAACTCGGGTACAGTTGGCAAATTTTGAGTGAAGCTATTGCAAAATCCGAAGGCGTCAAAACCTGACCATGGATGATATCCAATTGCGTGCCAAAAATCACGGTGATCGGATGTGTCATGTTGTAGCTATGCCCGAACAACTAATCTCGTACAGAGAGCCGATTGTTTTCAATTATTATTAAAATTGGTCAGTTTTTTTAATGGTTATTATTTTTATACGGTACGACCAATCACCATGATACCAACCCCGTGTCACTCTCCATGTCCTTCTCTTTCTCTGTGGCAAGTGTCACCGGGATCGGCTGAAAATCGTTGGAGGAGATAGGTAGCAAACGACCCCTTCTCAAAACCCGGAAACCCCCTAAAATTAAAGTTTTTGGACGATTATTCCTCAATGACACGGAATTTTGGGAATAAAAAAGGGTCAAAATGTGACCATTGACGATGTCCAATCTCATGCAAAAAATCACGGTGATCGGATGTGTCATCTCGTACCTGTTTCCGAACAACTAATTGTCTCGAGTCTCGAAAGAGTGATCCGCTCAATAACCATTTACGCATACCGTCCATTAAATTAGAAACTTTAATTAAGAACTGGGCTGGACTTCCTTTAGCTCAAATTACAGCACGTATGCGGTTTGGCATAGATACCACATGGTGTTGGAGCGCATCTTTGTATGTAGCATAGTGGGCGTTCACCAGACAGTCCTTCAAGTGACTCAGATTTAACGGAATATAATTTTGCTCCCGGATCTGTTTTTGTAAGACACCCCACATATTTTCAGTGGGGGCACAGATTCGGACTTTGCGATGGCCAGGGAAAAGGGAAGAAGTCTGTGTTATGCTCGTTGAACCACCATTGAGCACATCTTGCGCGATGGACAATAGGATTTTCGTCCATGAAACAGCCGTGACCTGCTGGATTAAACGTCAACATCTCAGGATGGACTTGATAGGCAACAATGTTCAGATAATCCATGGAAGGCACGTGACCTTCTAGCAATATCGGAAGACCCGTTCCCTGCCAACAAAACGCGCCTCGCATCTTGACACTTCCTTCAGAAACTTGAGTTGTGTTTATAAGGCAAGCTGGCTCCGTTGCTTCATGGGGCTCCAGCTAAACTCTCTGCCAATGATCGGTACCGCGACTCATCGGACGACATTACTTTTTTGTCCAGTCACAGTATACCTGACACCAGTATAGACGATCTTTCTGGTTCTTCGCAGAAATATTGGTTTCCATATAAACATGGGACTGCCACTACCGTTCTCGTTCAATTCTCTGCCCATTATTCGCTGAAATATGAAACGGGAACACCTTTGATTGAATGCTTCGGTCAAGGGTTGTACTTAGGAAGTCATGTTTCTCCTTAGAAGCCTCCTCAGAAGATGGCGATCTTGTTCCTGACAGACTGTCGTCGTGCCACAGTTACACCTGTCAGATATGCAATGGGGATTATTTTTTCACAGATTTCAGTACCGGTATATCTCCTCCTTTGCGAAACGAGTCAGCTGTGATGTTTTCAAAATTGTCGTTCCAGCCACAGTAAGACCTTTATCGAACTCCAGAAGATCGTTTCTTTTTCCCATTGTGATCAACACCGCTGATTTACTGACGAGCAGCAGGAGCAGCAGTCTTATACAGTATATGGTATCTACTTAGATCACGTGGTGACGTACGTGATCAAGTATTTTGCATATACTCTGCGCAAGTGAGGTTTACGTATACCTGCATAAAGGCTTCTAATTCAGTGGTAGGTGTGTTTATTTCACCACAATCATCCGAATATTTAAAAAAAATGCAGGGTAGTGTGATTTAGATTATATAAGATTAGATTATCAGACTCTATGAAAAATCTACTGCAAAAATAAATCAGGTCATTGGACGTAGACTAGTTTTGAAGACAATATCGCTTTAATAAGACACCCCAATTTAAAAAAAAATAATGTTTTAGGTAAACAGCTCTGATGAATTTCAGATCTTTCTGAACATCCGAAGCAACCAGATAAAATACATAAAAATAAAATTTAACTGCCAATAAACCTTCCTTAAATGCACGACCACGCCTCGTGACTTCATTCTACTTTCCAAAGAGTAAATACCAAACAAAATCAAGAGGTTGTGGATAACATTTTGAGAAGTGATACTCAGTAACATCTTTGCTACTGGTATCCTCATTTCTTGAAAATCTATGAAGCGATTGCTGAAATGATAGATCAGTAATAAAATATCAGCTGGAGGGTGTCTCTCGTCGAACAATGCCTGTATCCCTCGTCGAACAATGTCTGTATCCCTCGTCGAACAATGCCTGTGTGTTGGGTGATAATTTGTATTTGTTTAGCCGAGGCAAATGCATTCATATCTAAATAATTCTCCAATCGCCTTAGGAAATATAATTAAAGAGCAAGTAGAGAGATTTTACCAAAATATTAAAGGAATGGAAAAGAATTATCAGGAAGGGGAGACCATAAATCCCGTGGCAGATTATCATTCGATCCTCAAGAGCAAAAGTTTCAGAGAAGAGAAAGAGGTTAAAAATGAAAATCAAATAATCGAAAATTTCATCCATCTTGCATGTTACTGAACAATGTGTATATTTATGGACAATTACGTAACTACACTGCCGGAAAGTAAAAAAGAACACCAAGAAGGAATTGGCGGACGATCATGAAATTTACATATGCTAATGGGGTCGAGTTTACGTAGGTGTGATGTTAATTTCGGGACCAACCGGTGAGCGCTTACGCCACAGTACGGCAATTATCGTCGGTGGTATTTAAGGAGTACGGCGAAGTGAATGTAATCAATCGTCGGCGTACGGACACGTGCGAAAACCCTGAAGAAACTGCAATGCCTGGACATGGAAGACGTGTACGATTTCAGCAGTTACCGGACTTTGAGCGAGGTCGTCTAGTCGGACTCCGCGAGGCCGGGTGGTCGTATCGTCGTATTGCGGAGCGAATTGGACGGGAAGTATCGGTGGTGGTACGATGGTGGCGTAGATGGTCCGAAGAACATTCTCGCACGAGAAGACGTGGAACCGGGAGTCACAGACGGACTGATGAGCGGACCGATCGACGCATAAGAAGAGCGGCGTTGTCAAGCAGAACATCCATTGCGACGCAAATCCGAGCTGCCGTTGCACCTGAGGTGACTGTGCGAACAATCCGCAACTGTCTACTGGATGCAGGACTACGTGCACGTGTGCCCCTGGCATGAGTACCTCTGACTCTAGCCCACCGTCAGGAACGGCTGCAGTGGTGTCGCCAACGTCTGCACTGGAGAACGCAATGGCGATCTCTTGTGTTCAGCGATGAAAGCAGATTCTGCTTGGGAGCCTCCGATGGCCGTATGCGAGTTCGCAGACGCACAGGGGAGCGTCTCCACCCTTCTTGCATCTGCCAGCGACACACAGGGCCTGCACCTGGTCTCCTGGTGTGGGGAGCGATAAGCTATCACTCCCGTACACAACTAGTGTTTTGTACCGGGTACGTTAAACCACACCCCTACATCAACAACATCATTCAGCCCGTTGTTGTGCCATTTGTAAGGTCGGTCCATCGTGGTGCTTTCCAGCAAGATAACGCCCGCCCACACACTGCACGTGCAACGCAACATGCACTTCAGGGTCTGAGACAACTTTCATGGCCTGCACGTTCACCGAATTTGTCCCCCATTGAGCACGTGTGGGATTTTATGGGACAACGACTTACCGGTCTCCACGGCCAGCCATGACCATCCCCGATTTACGCGTCCAGGTTGAGGATACTTGGAACTCAATACCCCAAACTTACATCCAACATCTGTACGACAGACTCCATGCCAGAATTGCACAGTGTGACACAGTTCATAGCGGTTCAACCTCGTACTAACCATGTTACATGGAAATGTTATTTTTCAGTTTACCAGCAAATACAGCTGTAATTTGTCATAATGTTTTGATTACGTTATCCTCGGTATTCCGTTATTATGCTGTATAAATTTCGTTGGTATCAGACGTCTCCTTCTTGGTGTTCTTTTTTCACTTTCCGCCAGTGTATATATTGCAGATATGTTTTCAGCAGCCAAAGTAATCGTTTAAAATATACTTATTTATAAATATTCCAAGAATGCATACACATTTACAGAAAATAAATTTCAGAAATTTTCTAGGGGTTTTCCAGGAGTTTATCAAAAATTCCAGGAGCTTATATTTTTTCGAGAATCATAGTGCTTTTTTCTGTTTTGCGAATTAGGTGAATTTTGCTATGCCTTTGGAATTCTTAAGAAGTCCCATGGGTTCCGCTGTTGCAGAGTGTTCTTCGGTGTGTGCTACATCTTCAATGAAGTGGAAAAAATTACTATGCATTTAGAATTCTTAAAACGTTCTATAGGTTCACTGCTACAGAGTGTTCTTCAGTGTGTTTTACATCTTCAATGAAGTGGCAAAATTTACTATGCATTTAGAATTCTTAAGAAGTCTTCCTTCCGCTTCCCTTCCCCTTCCCCTTTTTCTCACTTTTCAAGGCTCTACTCTCCCGCTTTGCAGTTTCTCTGTCTCTTCTCTCTATCGCTTCCTTCGTGCTCCATCATCATCTGTATAACTTCCGATTCCAGAAGTTTCATCCAGAGCTTTACCGTGCGTGTGGTCGACAGTTTCATCTGTGCTGTCTACACCCATGGAAAGGAATATCCATTGGTTTTTTCTGCATCGTCGCCTGCCAGTACCAGCCACGCTCTATCAAATGACCTTCATCACTTCTCCAAACTGTGTCTTCTGTCACATGCCCGCAGATGTACCCCATGTTTATCTCTTCTGTCCGGTGCTTCTACCTCTACATCATATTGCATTCTCTGTGGTGCAAACATCTGTGCGCTCATTTAGAGCTTACAGTACCCTGTATAGCTCGTATCAAACTCCTACTTCGCTACCTATAGCAAGTGCTTATGTGTTCATCCTGGCCCGTTACGTCACACACCTTTATCATCAACAGCTTCGATCTGTTGCAGTAACACCCACCATCTTCCAGGCGGGGGATGCAATGTGTAGTATCTTTCGCAACAGCCTTCTGTCGCGATTCCGCCTAGCATGTGCGTCTGCCTCAACTGACTCTCACAAACGTCGCTCTTTCCAGTTTTGGTCACCATATCGAACCTGGTTTACTGATCTCACAGTTCATCTACAACTCCTTCTTTGAGAACTGTTCTTCTAAATCTTACTCTACTGACTGTCTGAACAAACTTTCTGTACCTCTACAGAACGGTTACTGAAATTCTCCAGGTACTTTAATCCATGTCTTTGTGACGTACATTGATCATCACACCCTCTCTCTGAGAAGACGGTTTACCCCATCGAAGTATTTTGTTAATGCCCTTGAATACATTTGTACATAGTAAATGGTGACACTGTGCTGGTGGTCCGATTTGTTGGTGTGGGAGGTGGGCACGCGGGCCTTTCCGGGCTTTCGCGCATCGGCCGGATGGCTTTTTCGGGGAGGTTGGATAGAAACTGCTAACTGCAGTTTCTGTCTAACTTCCTTGGGGGTTCATATGGTTGATGTGCGAGGGCTTGGGAGCGTTTATGTGTTGGTTTCTTGAGCCATTGGGTCAGATCACTGGTGCAGTGTTACTATTTACTACTTAATTGGTGTACTGTTCCTCGTTATATATTTGTACATATTATTTTTAATTTGTTGCACTACATATTTTCTTTTTAACCTTTCGTGTTCGTACTGCAATGTACATAACATTTTAACCGCACATTCATCTCCGTACCCATTACTAGAAATGTTCATTTTGATTCTTTCATTGTGTATCTCTTGAGCATTACTCATACATCATTGTTCCCGCTCACTTTGTTGCTCAACTTTTCCATCTTGTCACTTTTCCTTTATTTTTATTGTCATTGTATATAGCACATCTGCATCTGTAAATTTTCATCGCCATTGTACATATACCGTCAATTATGTTTCTGTTGGCACTGTAAATACAGGCCCTCTGTTTTCTTCCATCCTAGTTTCTCAATAAACCTGTTGAAACCTATGGGTTCCGCTGTTGCAGGGTTTTTCAGTGCGTGTTACATCTTCAATGAAGTGGCAAAATATACTATGCATTTAGAATTCTTAAAAAGTTCTACAGGTTCATGAAATGGCAAAATTTGCTATGCATTTATAATTCTTATTAAAGTCTTATGGGTTCAATTGCTACAGAGTGTTCTTCAGAGTGTGTTACATGTTTAATGAAGTAGAAAAAATTACTATGCATATAGAATTCTTAAGAAGTCCCATGGGTTTCACTGTTGCAGAGTGTTCTTCAATGTGTGCTACATCTTCACGGAAGTATCAAAATGTATTATGCATTTAGCATTCTTAAGAAGTCCTATGGGTTCCACTGTTACAGACTGTTCCTTAGTGCGTCCTACATCTTCAATAAAGTGACAAATTTTACTATGCATTTAGAATTCTTCTATGGGTTCAGCCCTTGCAGAGTGTTCTTCAGTGTACGCTACAACTTCAATTAAGTAGCCAAATTTACTATGCAATTAGAAGTATTAACAAGTACTGTGGGTTCCGCTGTTACAGAGTGTTATTTAGTATTTACTACACCTCCAAGGAAGTAGCAAAATTTCCCCGAATAAAAGTTGCTGTGTATAAAACTCATAGAAAGCAATCTGGAACTTACCTCAATGATAATAACACCAACTGCTTTTTATATGGAATGGAAGATTTCCTATTCCATAGTCATTTATTCCCACGCATATTGGCGGCCAAGAGGCCAGATATAAATTTCCTTCAGAGAGAAAATCACGAGCTTTAACGAAGGAAAGAAGGAAGGAAGAAAGCAAGGAAGGAAAAAAGGAAGGAAAGAAGGAAGGTTCACCTTGGACCCGTGGGACGGTTTCCACACGCTGTTATTACTCCAACTGTGAAAAACTATTGTTCCATAAACCAACATCGCAGGGAATATGGCACTCAAACTTCTTGCATTGCAATGTCACGTTAGATGAAAGAGATGACATCTCGTCTCCACATTTCATGGAAGAAAATGATGTCATCGCAAGCAGACGCCACAGGGAGCTAGAACAAAGTGACACAATCATCTATTTTTTTCTTTGCAAGAACAACATTCAAGATTATTCCAGGTTATTTCCCCAAAATATGAAAAATCAAGGATTTTCCAGTCCTGGAAAAAACAAAAATCAAATTCCTAGACGTTTCCTTGATTCTAGGGGCAGTACAAATCCTGTATTCACTATATCTTTGATATATAACAAAATAACACTTCCTATTATTTCGTTTTTCTTTCCCGAATTTCTGTTGAGATATAAAGAACAAGAAAGCTGGCACCGAATTTTCGGGTGTAATGAGCACGTTTTTTGATTCCGTTCTAACGCGAATTAAATTCAATACGAGCGGTATTGATCCAGGAACGAATTTTTTCTGTCGAGTATTCAGAAGCTCAGATTTTACTGCAAATACATCAGAAGCAGAATTAACACTTATGTCCCTGGTGGCCAAACCATTCGTTACCAAATATTAGAAATATATACAAAACATTTCCCATCAGGAGCTGTATGCGATACAAGAAGAAATTTTTAAATCAGATATTTAAAAACAGAAATATCGGGGAAAACGCAATTTACCTTAATGTTCCCTAGCAGAAAATCTATGAGTAACTAAACAATTTTGAAATTACATGAAAAAAATTTCGCACCAGAAACGCTATCCAACAAAGAATGAATTTTTTAAATCGGACTCTTAGAAGTATAGATATTGACAAAAAAAACATATATATACGTCCCCTAGCGGAGAAGCCATGCATTATTTTAAGAAGAAAATATTTCGAAAATAGGGTTATCGACGTGAGTAGTATTGGTCCACAAACGAATTTTTTCAATTGAGATTTTAGAAGCTCAGATTTTGCAGCAAGTACATCAGAAGCGGAAGCTAAGAATTACGCGCACTGGTGGCCAAACCGTTTTTTACCAAAAATTAGAAATTATATGCGAATGATTTTCCATCAGGATCTGTTTCCGATGCAGAAAAAAAAATTTGAAATCGGAGTTTCAGAAGCAGAGATATCGGAGGTAAAGCAATTTACCATTACACCCCCTAGCGGAAAATCAATGAATCACTTGAATGTTTTGAAACTATATGAAAAACATGTCGCCCCAGAAACTCTTTCCAATAAAGAAAGAATTTTTCAAATCGGACGATTAGAAGCAGAGATATTGAGAAAAATATGATATACATCTACGCCCCCTGGCGAAGAAACCATGCAATATTTTATGAAAAAAATATTTCGAAAAGGTTTATCGACGTGAGTGGCATCTGTCTACGTAAGAAGTTTTTCAATCGAGATTTTCGGAGCTCAGATTTTGTGGCAAATACATCAGAAGCAGAAATTAACACTTAGACCGCTTGGTGGCCAAAATGTTCTTTACTAAAAATCAGAAATTATATGCAAAAAATTTCCCATCAGGAGCTGTATCCGCTGAATGAAACATTTTTCAAATCAGAGTTTTATAAGCAGAGATATCGTTTAAAGCTCAATTTATTTTTACGCCTTCTAGCGGAAAATCTGTGCATAACTTGAAAAAGTGGCTATACCTAAAGTACTCTTCGACATAAATGGAATCGAAAAGTAAAATAGTTTTCTCATCTCATGTTTAGATGCACATATATGGAATAAAATGTATTTTGAGTTCGATATCATCTGCATTTTGCCCTCTAGCAGCGAAACTGTACATCGTAAAAAAAAAGAAAAGAAAAAGAAAACGAAATAAAGGATCATCATTCGCATATTTCAAGCTTCCTAATGCAAAAAGAATGTTTAAAATCGGACTAATAGTTACAGATATATGGTATCTACAGGCAGACGAAACGACGGAAGGACAAACGACAAACGGGTAACATAAGCACGATATTTTTTTTACAAAAACGTGCTAAAAATGTGGAAATTCTTAAATCATCTCCAACTGAAATATTTAAAATGACCTATTACATTCCAGGCATACAAATTTTCTTTAAAAGTGCATCCCGTTTAAATGTATATTTATTTATTTATTTATTCTTTATTTCCCACAAACATTACTTTCGTACTATCGATGACCGTGTAGCTTCTTAATGTTAAGCACCAGATAGCTAGCACAAGAAAAATCGGTAGCTATACACTGAACTAAATTGGGCAACCTAACATCCGGAAAAGCATGGTATTCAACTGAATCACTGACTTTATTTATTATCTTAATCACTGACTTTCTTTATTTATTTATTTGAAAACCACTGACTTTATTTATCATCCAGGTACTTCAGTCAGTAAGGCATCGCAGATAATCATCAGCAGCATGTGACGCAGTACAGCCGTAACCTTCGGTACAGCTCTACTTTACACTAAAAGCCACAACTCTACCTCTATATCTGAGGCTTCAAAATTCTCAGAGCAACTACAATATAGATGGCCGTGAAAATACAACGTGACGTAGCGTTAATCTATCCTCACCACACCACACTTTTCGCTGAACTATCCATACATTGTATAACTCGTTCTTATCACGTCAACACACACACACTCGTGATTTGTCCTGACCACAATACTGACGTCACAAAAACACTCCTTGAGTGAGAAAAATACACGGTCGAGTCACATTATTGTGACCACCAGCTAATATCCAGGGTAACCGCCGTGTGCAGCGAGGACAGCAGTTAGATGGCCTGGAGTGACTCAATAAGGTACTGGAAGGTGTTCACAGGTATGTGGAGCCATGATGACTGCAGTGCATCTGACAGCTGCTGGAGGGTGCCTGGTAGAGGATTCAACGTACAACACGGTCGAGGTGGTCTCACAGATGCTCAATTGGGAACAACACGATTGAAGAGCCAACAACACGATTGAAGAGCGAACAAAACGATCGAGGTGGTCCCACAGATGTTCAATTGGATTTAAGTCTGGGGAAATAGGGGACGTGGGAAGTACTTTGAAGTCTTCACCGTGCTCTTCCAACCACTCTCGGACATTTTTAGCTGTGTGACACGTCGCATTGTCTTGCTGGAAGATCCCCTCCGCCTCACGGAAGACAATCAACATGTATGGATGTACAAAGTCTGTAAGGATGGATTCATAAGGAATTCGGTCCATAGTGCCTTCCACAGGTATGAGTGGACCCAGCGAATGCCACGAAAACATTGACAATAACGCTAGTTCCACCAGCTTGTGTTCTTCCAGCAATGGTTGAAGACTGTTTCTTCTCCGATGTTTTTCGCCTTATACGCCAACGTCCGTCCGTTCGATGAAGCAAAAAACGTAACTCATCGGAGAAGGCAATACTTCGCCAATCAGCGCAGGTCCGATTCTGACACTGCCGTGCAAATGTAACCCTTTTCTGCAGATGCAGCTTCGTTAGTATAGGTGCAGTCAACATCCGTCTGCATCAGAGCCCCATACGCAGCAAGGTTCGCTGAACTGTCGTTTTAGACACACTTTCGATAGCTCCGTGGTTCATTCGGCCAGTCATTTGCTCCAATGTAGCGCGTCGATCGGCCCTCACGCCTATTCGAAGCCCATGTTCACCTCACACATCAACGGCACGTGATGCTCCGCAGTTCCCACGTCGCTTATTCCAAATGGTGCCATTTCTCCAATCACGATACACTCGAACCACGGCAGCACGCCAACAGTTCACAAACTAACAGTTCACAACACTGCCACTCTTGGCCGGAAAGCCGATAATCACCCCTTTTTGCAAATCTGATAAATCGCTCCTTTTATGCATGACAGCAACAAGTGCTATGTTTGGAGATTGCGCACAGCACATTTTATATACCATCAAAGCCAACTCACGAAACGTGCTCTCTTTCATTCGCTACGCGCTGTTTACGTCAAAAGTAGGAGGTGGTCACAATAATATGCTTGAACTGTGTATGACGTTAAGGTTGAAACGTTTGGAGAGGATGAATTAAAAATTTATATAGAGAAAGAAACTAAAAACGAAAGTTAAATTAGATTAATCATCATACCCTATAAAGCGTCATGTGCTTTTTAGTGTCTTTATTTCTTACACTCGTTTGGTTGTTACTCCTTTCTCTCAAAGTTGAAACTTTTCCCCCAATATCTCCTTCTCTGTCGTGTTACGTGGGTTTCCTGGTCATACACTAATTTTAGAATATATGCCTTTAATAGTTTCCAGTAAACTTCAGTTAGGAGGAATCTTTCAGAGATTAATGAATGCACATGATACACCAATGAAGCATAAATGCAGCTGAGAGATTTCTTTCTGATGTAAGTTCTGTTCGGTAATCTCTCGAGAGAGAATATCTTCTTGTTTCATTTACTTGATGCCAAGAAATCGGGTCTAATAACCTCAGGGTTTTTGCTTCGATTCCACACCTAACACCCTACTTGGATACTTTGATCTCATAAATGTTCATCAAGTAAATACGCTGTATTATCTAGGAATGCAATCTGCTCCGGACTCAATCAGATAAAATGCTCATTTATGCAGTGCCGCAGTGAATGAAGTGTTATGTGTAACACAGGTGGCTTTGATCTTAATGAATGCATATCTCACCCTTTCGGTAAATCCAGCGACAGTTTTCTCACTTTGATCCTCCTCAGATTCATTTGAATTAATTTCGAAGCTACTCACATTCGAACGAAACTGCGTAGGAATATGTGACAAACTACGAGTATTTGCTCCCCTTGCTTGGGATTTGTCTTAAACATCGCATCTCTTTTCGATACGGGAATTTCAAAACATTCGTTTACACAGAAATGAAAATGAATACCCTACAGTCAAGACGTAGAAATCTTCGCGTCGCCACATTTTGTAAGAATGTATATTAGAGTGTCGAGCGGAAAACAAAAATACCGTAAATAAAGGAAACTATTAAAACGGTTGCATTCAATCTCATTCAAATACATATCTAGTTCTCAGTCTATGATGTAAGCAATTACAAACTGATGCTCACTCTATTCATCTGTATATATCGAATGCTTATAATTAATTTAAATGTACGCTAAAAACTTTTCGGAAATCCACGAGCCTCTTTCTGTGGTTCCTTTCATGAATTTACAAAGCATATTTCTGATACAACCTTTTCCATGCAATGCAGGAAAAAACCCTGAATTTCAGGTATTTTTCATACGCCAGGGAAATTCTGAATTTCCGGAAACCTTTCGGCAACTCATTTCTTGTACTGACGGTAAATTGCTGGTTTTTAGTTGCGTTTACGGACAATTCTGAATTTTCAGAAACTTTACGTAATTCCTTTCGTGTATTAAGGCAAAACCTCAGTTATCACGTTTTTCGTATACATATGTCGAGAACACGTGATCATTAAGTGTTCAATTTGAACCATTCGTCGTAGGAACTGGTTTTGAAGTTCAGTAGCGAGATCGGATATCGCGGATAGAATATGGCATGAGAATACTGTTATTTATGGTATCGGATATTTCTTCCCGTCTCCCATTTTGTGTAACGATGAGCCATCACATTGTGACCGCCCCCAGCCTAGAGAAATGAGCGTGCCTGGAGACCGAACGGTTGCGCAGGTGAAGTTCACAGAGCAGTATATATACAACCCGACGACCGGATTTCGGTTAGTAGAATGTTCGAAGTCAGAATGGGAAAGCTGCCGATTTATCGGAGTTTGGTAAAGGACAAATTGTGATGGCATGGCGCTTCGGAACTACGATCTCGGAAACGACGCGGCTTGTGGGTTGTTCACGTTCCGCTGTAGTGACTACGTATAAAAAGTGACGCACAGATGGCCAAACGACCAGCCGTCGCCCGTCCGTGTATCGTCCGCAGCTCATTGATTTCAGAGAGGAGCGGAGACTGTCGCGCATTATTCACAGCGATCGCAAGGCCACTGTGCCACAAATCACCCTCAGCTACACAGTGGTGATCAGGGCAATGTGTCACAGCACACAGTCCATCGCAGCCTTCTGCACATGGGCCTGCGCAGCCGAAGACCCAGCCGGGTCCCAATGCTCACTGCACGTCATCGCCAACAACGCATAAATTGTGCCCAAGATTATCGAGATTGGACCGTGGATGATTGGTAGAAAGTGGCCTGGTCTAATGAATCAAGATTCCAGGTGCCTCCCTTAGACGGCCGAGCGCGGATACGCCGAATACCAACGGATGCTATGGTACAGGGGATTTGTACAATGTCTATTTATCAGTTTCTGGATTCCATAAGACAAAGGCTATTATAGCTCTCGAGAAACATTTTTATATTTAAGAGTTCTGCGAAATAATGCTATAAAACAGTACGTTTCCCGTTTTTTAAAGCTAATTGAAAGTCATTGCCAGTTTGATAAATTTTGAAGTTTCGAAGCATTTTGTTGCTTTGAAAAATCACTATGAAAAAATGTTTAATTTGTGATAAGTCCTCCTACTGAAAAAATTAAATCATTACAAACCTATTAAAAATCATGAGACCAAAAGAAAATAAACTGACTAATTCATTCCCATTAATAACAAAAACATTTGATTTTCTCCCAATTGCCCTTCTACTTTAAACGTGGCTGTTCTTTCAGAGTGATTCTGGATCATTGGTAAAACGCGCGGTTTTGTTCAGCCAACCCAAACAACACCCGTTCAAGACCCATCTAGTGTAAGGCCTGAAAAAGTCAGGATTTTCGATTTTGCGAAATTCTCACTACATCATAGACATCAGGAATTTCCACTACTAAGTGGATTTCCTCGACCGTATAGTTCAGCCAGACATCATGAAAGGTACCAGTACCAGACATCATGAAAGGTACCAGTACCAGAGTTCTTCCAGTCCTTCCAGCAGAAGTTGCACATGCAATCAAGAACATGAAGCGGGGAAAAGCTCCAGGAGAAGATGGAATTACTGTAGACATCATACAAGAAGCAAGTGGAAAAATCGAAACAGTACTCGCCCAAATTTTCACTCGATGCCTTAATGAAGGGAAAATTCCTGAGGATTGGAACAACGCTACAATGATCTTGCTACATAAAAAAGGTGACATTGAGGATCTCAGGAACTACAGACCTATCAGCCTCCTATCAGTGGTTTATAAAATCTTCACTAAAGTTCTTTCACACCGCTTGAAGGTGACACTGGACATGGCTCAACCGAGAGAACAAGCTGGATTCAGGAGTGGCTACAGCACAATAGATCATATCCACGTACTGAGAGAACTAATTGAAAGAGCGAGGGAATATGAACTTCCATTGTGCATGGCTTTTATCGATTATGAAAAAGCCTTTGATTCAGTGAAACCATCAGCAGTTGCAATGGCTCTGAAATCCTGCGGTATTGAAGATGCATACATTAATATTATTAATAACATCTATGAAAATGCAAGTGCAAAGATTCGGCTGTTTGAAAATACAACACACATAAAAATTGGAAAAGGAGTGAGACAAGGTGACGCCATATCTCCGAAGCTCTTTAATGCCACATTGGAAAATGTCTTTCAATCACTGAACTGGGAAAACAAAGGGATAAAGATTAATGGAGATTATCTAACCCACCTTCGTTTTGCTGATGACATAGTCATTTTTACAACTACCCCATCAGAGCTACAGAGTATGATCCAGGAACTTGCTGACAAGAGTAAAGAAGTGGGATTAAAAATGAACTTTCAGAAGACAAAAGTGATGTACAATGCTTTTACAAGAAATGAAGATTTATCGATTGATGGAGAAAAGCTGGAGATAACAGACACATACGTTTATCTTGGACAGCAGATATCAAGTGAGGGTCACATTGGTGAAGAAATTAATCGGCGTACAAAACTTTCCTGGAGAGCTTTTGGAAGAAACAGCATAATTTTCAAGAGCAATATGCCATTATGTCTTAAAAAAAAAGTGTTTGATCAATGCATCCTTCCAGTGCTTACGTATGGTGCAGAGACGTGGACCTTAGCTAAAAGAGACATACAAAGGCTGCAGACAACTCAAAGAAGCATGGAGAGGTGCATGCTTGGTGTCACCAGGAGAGATAAGAAGAGGAACACGTGGATCCGAAAAATGACAAGAGTGGAAGACATCATGATCAGAGTTAAATCCCTGAAATGGCAATGGGCTGGACATACTGCCAGAAGAACAGACCATCGATGGACAGCCGAAATTTTAGATTGGATTCCAAGGGACAGGAAAAGACCCAGAAGAAGACCACATGGAAGATGGGTGGATGAAATTCGAAAGTATGCGGGAGTGACGTGGAGGAGACTGGCACAAGACAGACCGTTGTGGAGGAAACTTGGGGAGACCTTCGTCCAGCAGTGGATTGATAATGGTTGACAATGATGATGATGATGATGATAGTTCAGCCAGAGTTTTCCTCCACTTCTGTCTATCCAATGCATCACTTCATCCAGTCCATTATTTTTTAAACTTGATTTAATCTCCTCCATCCACTTTTTTCTTGATCTTCCTCTTCCTCTCTTTCCTGGAGCCTGCAACTCCTTCAGAATTTTAGGGTCTCTCTGATGACATTCTCCTTACATGGCCGAACCATTGTAATCTCCGCATCTCAATAGTTTGAAGAATGTCAGCTTTAACACTCACAATATCTCAAATTTTTGTATTACGCACTTTTTCACTTCTGGATTTTTTTGCAGAACGCCTCCAAAGTGTAGCCAGTAATCTTTGTTGATGTCTTTTATTCAGTGGCCATATCTCCGCATCATACATAATATGATACTCTGTACAATCGCAGAAAATATGTGTCTTTTTACTCTTGGAAAGACATTGCTGCTCCAAAGAAAAGGATTCAAAACAGAAATAGCTTTCCTGCCCTCCGCGGTTTTCCGGTCAATGTCGGTCTTGTGTCTGGCGCTCTTTGGCCAACCATGGCCCTTGCGCCATAAAAATCAAACAACCAACCAACCAACTAACCAACCGGTCAATGTCGTGATGACATGTACCATCCTGATGTATTATGGATCCGAGGTATTTAAATTCCTCAACTGTTCTCAATGAAATATTATCAGTTGTTTCAGTAAAGTCTCTGTGATTGTAGGAAAAGTGGTCAGTTCCATTTTCATTCATTTTAAGTACCCAACGGTCATGTTCAGAGATCAGAGTACGAAACATAAAATCTACGTTTTTTTAAAACTGATTGAAAGCCTTATTTTTTGCCAAGATTATTTGATCATCCGCAAAGAGCCAATGGTACACGAAATCATTCTGAATCTGTAATCTTAAATTTCTGCACTTCGCTGAACATTCTCTGAGACAAACCGCAATATAGATCTTAAATAATGTAGATGACATACAACATCCCTGTAAAAGACCTTTACTACTCACCAAAACCTCTGGTAGTTGTTGTCCACACTTGATAATACATTTAATGTCACTATGCATCTCTTGAATAAGACTGATTATTTCTTTACCAATATTTGCCATCCCCAAAGCCTTCCAAAGTAGTTTTCGAGGAACACTATTGTAAGCCTTTTCCAAGTCAATGAATACTAATTCCATGCATCTCAATTTCTCCCTTTATTTTTCAGGATCTGTCTTATTGTAAATATGTGATCAATACATGATCTTCTAGCTGTGAGTCCACTCTGCTTATCAATTTCTTCATACTGTTCTTCAACCCTTCTTCGAAGAATTCTTCCAAATCAAATAGAAGTCATCGCTCTTTCCACGTTTATAAGTGAGTCACTGAAAAATTTTCATCGCCTGCCACCGGGAAGCGAACCCGAGGTCTTCCAGTTACGCGCTGGATATGCTTCCACTCCACCACAGCGGCCTCGAAATTCTCCAGATTTACATACGACAAACTACCAAACCATCTGGCAGGTTGCTTCTTTGGAGTCCTGCAGAATGCTGGGGATTCACCAAAGATGAACACCAGCAACTGAAGAAATAACTAGAAGGCGAATGAATAACAGATACACAGTTGACGTGGATTAGGAACATCAAATAGAAGTAATCGTTCTTTCCACGTTTAAAAGTGAGTCACGGAAAAATTATCATCAGCCGCTACCGGGAATCGAACCCAAGGTCTCTTTCAAGGCCGCTGTGGTGCATTGGAAGCACGTCCGGCGCGTAACTGGAAGACCTTGGGCTCGATTCTCGGTGGAGGCCGATGAGAATTTTTCCGTCACTCACTCATAAATGTGGAAAGAGCGAGTGACTTCTATTTGATGTTCCTAAT
Organism: Macrothele yani; assembly: GCA_039090855.1. NCBI lineage: Eukaryota > Metazoa > Arthropoda > Arachnida > Araneae > Macrothelidae > Macrothele > Macrothele yani. Next base: position 158,788,095 of record CM077011.1, read on the forward strand.
CCATGTCAACTGTGTATTTAGAATTCTTCCAAATGTTTTTATAAATGGGTTTGTTACACATATTCCTCTGTAATTACCACATACTTCTCTGTTTACCTTTTAGAAAATTGGTGTCAAAAAACCAAGTTTCATCTCCTGGGGTACTCCATCACTCTCCAGGATTTTGTTACATAATTTAGTAAGGAGTGTAACAACTCTCTCACCTCCATATTTTAGTAATTCAAGGTTAATTTCACCAGGACAAGGGACTTTTCCATTTTTACCTTCTTCAGTGCCCTAGATACTTCTTCTCGAGACACTTGAAAACCGGAAGCCCCATAAGTAAATTCCTCCTCTTTAAATTCCTCTTGCTCTTCAGTTAATAAGGTTTCAAAATAGTTTTTCCACTCTTTTATCTGCATCAAAGTGAAAATCCTCGAAATACGTGGCGTCATTGAATAAACAAAGACATCGCTCTCTAAAGGTTTTAACAACACATAGCAACCGAAAATTTGTTATTCGGCCCCGCTGGACATTCGAAATCTAGCCGAGCGCGTTAGCTTACCACCACGGTGGCCAACAATGCACGGCGCTATGTGTGTTTTTCTGTCAGCATCTGACATCATAAATCCATAAGATGGGCTCAGCTACTGAGACGTCTCCATCTGGTGGGCAGTAACGGCACTGGCTATATACAACTTGTATTAATCATAGCAGGTAAATCCAAAGGGCGAGATCCAAAGTGAAAATCCTCTAAATAAGTGAATTAGTTGAAATTTTGACCTGTGATGAACTTCTTTTCTCAGTCCCTTGACTATTCTCCATGCCTCAAAGGCACTTTTAAAACCCAAGTGGGCGTTCACTGTTATACAAGCCCTTAACACTCATCATTCTTCTCACATCTTATTTGTCTATTAATCTCCTTTTCTTTTCCTTGTAAATCTCTTTACTTCTATAATCTTTTTTATTTAGCCATTTCAAATAAGCTTTTTTCCTGTTTCTAATCCCATCCATTAGTTCCTCTGTGATCCAAGTTTTTCTCCTACCTTTACTATAATATTTTTTCCCTAGTGCTTCGTAAGCAATGGTACTAATTCTTTCCTTAATATAGGTATATATCTATCGCCATGGGGGGGGGGGCTTGTTTTACTATGAACCTTAAAGCTATGCCGGTGGGAACATTTGTTCCTGGTAGGGCCACCCAAGTCGGACAGGTTTAAGAAGAGTGGTCAGACTAAGAAGGGTACCCTGGTCCTCCAGGTTGGGGGTTGGTGCGACGGGCCAGCTCCTCGTTCACTGTAAAAATTTTACAAATGCTAAAAGACCAAACTGTATTAATGCCAGACTGAATGCACGAAATTGTTATATAAACGCGAAAAAACACGAAACGGAGTTAAAAATAAAAACGAGAACTTCTGAAAACGGAAATTCATTTAAAAGGCTGGCAATTTGTTGCACGTTCTATTCAGTTTTTTTTTCATGAATTCACCCCCACCCCTTTTCTTTACAGTGTATGCCGACCCGGTGGTTGAGAGATATTAGGTGTGTCCGGGTTTGAATCCCGAGTTTTGCATGCATGGAGCGTTCTTCTCTTACCGAAATGTCTCTCTCTCTCTCTCTTCTGCAACCAGTGACACCAAATTAGTGACGGACCACTACTTATATCCCTACGAACTGCTGTCGTGAAAATCAGAAACAAAGTGAAATAATTCGAATGTATAGGGATTTGGTTTCTAATAATGATAACAGTGTCGTCACCTTTACTAAACTGTTGCAAACGTTTATGAATTTCTGTCTCATGAATAGCGTTTCATCGTGGGAAGAGAAAAAATTAGACAAAATTTTTTTGTAGAAAATAGTAAGACTATGCTAGTGATCTGATTTATTGGCGTAGGAATATATGTATAAACAATCGTTTCCAAGCTTTCGCACATCAACCAGATGGATTTTTCAAGGAAGATAGACAGAAACTGCAATCTGAATAATAGAACGCTTTAACCACAAAGTGGGAAACCCAGAGGTAAATCTTCCATAGGGGCTCATGGCAACAATCTGACTCAATGTTGGCCCGAAGATTTCAATAGAACAGCGCGCCAGTGGACGGATATGGAAGTAAAACGTCAAAACCGTAACGGTGAAAGTCTCTCTCACTTTTTTTACGAGTTTACAACTCAGATCAGATCATATGCAGAGGATTTTAGGAAGGGAGTGTCTGACACCAGGTCCTAAACAACCCTTAGAAATAGGAAGCTGGGAGATTTGGGGTAGAGTGCCCGATAGAAAAGTCACACGGAAGTGAGGTGGCGGAAGACGACCTAATTTATAACCGGGGGCAAGTACATAGGTCCGATGGCTTAACCGGCCGTCCGACGCAGGGCGGATATTTAGTGGTTTGAGCGTTCGTACCTGCCTGGGATCGAATCTGAGGTTCCTCCGTGGGAGTCACGAACGTTGACTACTAGGCCATCTGCCGCCCGAGCCGAGTTTACAACTCGGATCAGATCATACGTAGAGGATTTTAGGAAGGGAGTGTCTGACCCCAGGTCTTAAACACCCCTTAAAAATAGGAAGCTAGGAGATTTGGACCAGAGTGCCCGATAGGAAAGTCACACGGAAACGAGGTGTAAAGGGGGAGGAAGACGCCCTTATTTATTAACGGGGAGATAGTACCCGGGGTCCGACGGTTTAACGTGTCCATCCGACGCACGGCGCGTATTTAGTGGTTCCAGGATCGAACTTGAGGTCATCTCCGTGCCAGTCACGAACGCTGTCCACTAGGCCATACAACTCTCTCCGCGGTACTACTTATATAGTCACTCCTACTGTATCACGTGACAGTCGCTAAAGTAGTTTCATATCCGACCACTGGGGCTCTGTTAAGAAAGCGGGAGTTGAACCTCTGTATCTTTTCTTCTTTGACTTTAACAATTTGAAAGCGGTAACTTGACAATAAATAGATAAGAATATAATAATCTAAAGCATTCAAATATATAAAATGTATCTATTTATCGATTTATTTAATGAAATAACCTAAAATATTCAAATATATAAAAAGTCGACGATGTATTTGCAAATTCATTACGTTTTTAAAATAACTATTTTATTGAGACAGCTGCTGAACTAACGAACTTTCGTTAGAATTACGACAAGTTCTGGACCTGTTCAAAATTTCGAATATCCAACGAGGTTTCCGACAATAATTGAATCTGTGCGGCGAAACAAAGGAGTTGATCGAATTTGTGCTGAAAATGTCTTAAATACGAGATCACTTAAGGCCTGCAAGAGGGATATAACAAAGGAGATGTTCGGAATATGAACACAACAACGGATCGAATCTAACGACGTTAAAACTGCGAAAGGGACAAGGTGAACATAGGAATTCATAAGTCAAGAACAGATCTTGTAAATCTAAAATTATTTTCATATTTAATAAATGAAATTAAGGAACATTAATACTACAAAATTTCTACTAATGATTTATCTGGTCGTAGAAATCGAAACAGTACTCGCCCAAATTTTCACTCGATGCCTTAATGAAGGAAAGATTCCTGAGGATTGGAACACCGCTACAATGATCCTGCTACATAAGAAAGGTGACATTGAGGATCTCGGAAACTACAGACCTATCAGCCTCCTATCAGTAGTTTATAAAATCTTCACTAAAGTTCTTTCACACCGCTTGAAGGTAACACTGGACATGGCTCAACCGAGAGAACAAGCTGGATTCAGGAGTGGCTAAAGCACAATAGATCATATCCATGTGCTGAGAGAACTAATTGAAAGAGCGAGGGAATATGAACTTCCATTGTGCATGGCTTTTATCGATTATGAAAAAGCCTTTGATTCGGTGAAACCATCAGCAGTTACAATGGCTCTGAAAACCTGCGGTATTGAAGATGCATACATTAATATTATTAATAACATCTATGAAAATGCAAGTGCAAAGATTAGGCTGTTTGAAAATACAACACACGTAAAAATTGGAAAGGGAGTGAGACAAGGTGACACCATATCTCCGAAGCTCTTTAATGCCACATTGGAGGGTGTTTTTCAGTCACTGAGCTGGGAAAACAAGGGGATAAAGATTAATGGAGATTATCTAACCCATCTTCGTTTTGCTGATGACGTAGTCATTTTTGCAACTACCCCATCAGAGCTGCAGAGTATGATCCAGGAACTTGCTGACAAGAGTAAAGAAGTGGGATTAAAAATGAACTTTCAGAAGACAAAAGTGATGTTCAATGCTTTTACAAGAAATGAAGATTTATCGATTGATGGAGAAAAGCTGGAGATAACAGACACGTACGTTTATCTTGGACAGCAGATATCAAGTGAGGGTCACATTGATGAAGAAATTAATCGGCGTACAAAACTTGCCTGGAGAGCTTTTGGAAGAAACAGCATAATTTTCAAGAGCAATATGCCATTATGTCTTAAAAGAAAAGTGTTTGATCAATGCATCCTTCCAGTGCTTACGTATGGTGCAGAGACGTGGACCTTAACTAAAAGAGACATACAAAGGCTGCAGACAACTCAAAGAAGCATGGAGAGGTGCATGCTTGGTGTAACCAGGAGAGATAAAAAGAGGAACTCGTGGATCCGAAAAATGACAAGAGTGGAAGACATCATGATCAGAGTTAAATCCCTGAAATGGCAATGGGCTGGACATACTGCCAGAAGGACAGATCATCGATGGACAGCCGAAATTTTAGATTGGATTCCAAGGGACAGGAAAAGACCCAGAAGAAGACCACATAGGAGATGGGTGGATGAAATTCGAAAGTATGCAGGGGTGACATGGAGGAGACTGGCACAAGACAGACCGTTGTGGAGGAAACTTGGGGAGACCTTCGTCCAGCAGTGGATTGATAATGGTTGACAATGATGATGATGATGATATTCCCTTTAAAAAGAAAATATGCATGAAGAACATAGTGAAGAGAGTATGCAAATACTTCAAAACTCGAATAATAGAACGATTTAACAATTTGAACGCTGTGACTTGACTTGACAATAAATATATACCTGACTTGACATAAATGTGAAGTCACGGCGTTCGAATTGTTAAAGCGTTCTATTATTCAGATTGCAGTTTTTGTCTATTTTCCTTTAAAAATCCATCTGGTTGATGTGCGAAAGCTTGGAAACGATTGTTTCTATATTCCTACGCCAATAAGTTGGATTACTAGCATAGTTTTACTATTTTATAAGTAATTGGTATATAGTTTCTCGTTATTAAAATGTTTTTGATTTGTTTTCTTCCGAAGACACCGAGAAGTGGAAGTGTGCTGCTCACAGAGAATGTAAAAGGAGAAATAGAAAACAATCACCTGATGTAGTCTCGACCACTGTACTTTTTCCCTTCTTTACCACTGAAAGAAGAGCTTTTGGTTCATTCTGCAGGTGTACGACGTTATTCTTTCTTTATCTCCATTTCTAAGGATTTGAGCAGCAAAATAGGGCAATATTGTTCGTATTAAATAAAAGATAATGCAAACATCTTCTTAATAGCTCTGACTGCTTGGTTCGCTGAGCAAGTTGAGCACTTTTTCTACTTGTCTGCCGGTCATGGTACGATTACTGCTTTTCCTTTAAGGTTAGGTAAAGTGTGGAGTGCAACTGATTTTTGAATAAGAGGTAAAACCTTTTATTTATGACTAGTTTCGAGATTCGGGAGAGAATTACATTGCAGCAGGAACAGAACTTCGGAAGTACTGCAGCGTAATGGCTTTCTCTTTAAATGTACGATTTCTCTTCAGTGAATTGATGTTTTGCTGAACTTTATGAGATAAAAGTTTTAGACATCGATGTGTGGGACAATAGTGTCAGGGTAAAGTGCGTGGCAAGTGTCATTCTAACATTCTTTTGGTGGTATAATAGATGTCACGGAACTTCTCCTTTTTTTATGAGAGTTGATTGAAGTAGTGAACTACAGACATTGCGTAATTTCTGACGCCCCACGCCTTTCTTAAAATAAATAAATAAAGAAAGAAACAAATAAAGAAAGAAAATTACAGGTAGGCTCAGTTCTGATTCAGCCATCAGTTTGGAACGTAGGACTACGACTTGCAGATCGGACAGTTGAAATGAGCTAGTCGAGTATGGTTTCAAAGCGTTTATTTGAATTGTTATAGCTAACACAGGTCTATGGTATGAAAAGTAACTTACAAAATTTTTACAAATAATGCTGGATAACAAATATATATACGATCGATGAAGAAACGGGTTTCTGTACGCCCAATTAATGTGAAAGACAATAAAAATAAAAAGTGAACTCCGTTTATTAGGCGTAGAAAATAAGGGAAACAATGCTGGACACATGGTGAAAATCTTCCAAATACGTGGGGGCAATGTAAATAGACAAAGGCATCGCTCTTTCCACGTTTTTCTTTAATTAACACACAGCAACTGAAAAAATGTACTTCGATACCGCTGGAATCGAACATCGAACCTTAGATCTCCGGATAACTAGCCGAGTGCGTTCGCTTTACGCTACGGTGCCAACAATCCACGGCGCTATGTGTGTTTATCAGTCAGTATCTGACTTCACAAATCCGTATAGATGGGCTCAGCAACTGAGACATCTCCATCTGGTGGGGCTTAACGGCACAAGGTATTAAATTATGGCTAATAAATCCAAAGGACGAGAATGATAACCATTCCTACGGATTTCTGAAGTCAGATGCTGAAAATAAACACACATAGCACCGTGGACTGTTGGCACCATAGCGCAAGGCGAACGCACTCGGCTAGTTGTCGAGTGATCTAGGGTTCGATCCCAGCGGTGTCGAAATACAATTTTTCCGTTGCTGTCACTTGTGTTTGATGATACGTACTCGGCTGGTTGTCGAGAGATCTGGGGTTCGATCTCAGAGGTGTCGAAATGCAATTCTTCGGTTGCTGTGAGTTAATTAAAGAAAAACGTGGAAAGAGCGATGACTTTGTGCATTTACGTTTGCTGGATATATTGCGAACACAAAGAAGATTGATACACGAATTACCCAACATGGTGCTCTGTCTTCTTGGGATTCTTACATTTCTCATCATTTGCTCTTTCCTCTCGTTTTGATTTTCCCCACTTTTGCTGGCGTTCATTCTGCGATATTGTCGAAAATCCTTTAACCCGTTCACACGAAAACAATTTTTTTAATTTTTCTTTGAACCACTGCGATATGTTTTTTATATATTTTAATCGATCTCTTCGGGACCTTTAAGCCTTTAAGTGGCCGGAACGAGTTAACTCGGGCTTGACAAAATGGGATGGTCAACTCAGACGAATATATTCGCTGTCTAAAGAGTGGGTGAAATGTGGCTGGAATGAACTCATTCGGGGTATATTTAGTAGTCATAACGAAGCTGCAAGGAGTGACCTAAAAACCCAGAGGATCAGAAAGTCTTATTTCCCCCATTTGCTTTGATATTCAAAGCGGTGATTTAAAGGAGAAACTGACAATGATATTTTCTAACTGATTGGATGCTGAAAGTACCACAACAATTGTGATGAACCTAAGAAAGGAAAGAGATGTTTGAGTTTTTTTTTCTATCCAGTGGCACGATATCCGTGTCTGGGAGACTAAACCGTCACCATAATGTCATGGAGCAGAGGTTTATGATCTGTACTGCTCAGATGAGAGGATGAAAGTAATTGTCTCGCTTTAGCTTTCGTGAAATTGCTCATTATGGAAACATCTCTGTTTAGAAGAGCAGACATTTTTTGGCACCATTTGGTTCAGGTATATCGGCCGCTTAAAGAGTTAAAACGATACCACTCACAGTCGTTTTGCACTCACAGATGTCCAGATAAACCGCGATATTGTCAAAAGTGTTCACCGGTTCACAAGGAAACAATTTTTAAAATGTTCAGTTCAAACCACTGAGAAATGCTCTTTGCATATTTGAATAGATCTCGTCGAGAGCCTTAAAACGATACCACGCACAGTCGTGTTGCGCTCACCGTTGCCGAGATAACATTGCATCATCTCCCCCGCGCACAGGTAGCGAGGGGAGAGGTCGCACGCACGGTGTATTGCGCAGTACGCGAATTGGACTCTATGCTGTTTACGAATATGCTAACAGGATTAGTATGCGGCACGTATTTTTAACGCTATAATGATTTCAATTGGGAGCTATTTTTGTCACAGGAGATCGGCCGTAAGTCGCCCTATGCTATCCGCAGAGTTAGACGTCGTCCTACGTCAAAACTGTTTTGTTCACCAAGGCTAATTTTACAAACAAATTTGTGGTCTAGCAATGGGAAGCCCGCTATCTCCAATTCTTTGCAAAAATGATATGGAACACTCTGAATGCAAACTTTTCTAAATGATCTCCTTCAGCTTTTGGGTACGTTACGTAGGCGACATTTTCATTCTATGTGAAACTGAAATTTCGTAATTTCTTGAACTGATAACAACGATCAACTCATTAGACCCAAATATTCAGTTTACTTATGAATTGGAGCAAGATGGTTATCTTCCTTTTCAAGACGCGCTAGTTACAAGGTGCGAGGTTCATTCATCACCACTGTTTATCACACACCATGTACTGTTAGTTTCCCGCCTCAGGCAGAATGGATTCATTCTATTCAACACGAAGTCAGTGCCTTTTACACATATGTCTACCGAGCCTTTAATGTTTGTTCTACAAAAGAAGGTCTCCAGAAGAAACTGGAATACATCAGACATGTTGCTATCATCAGAGACTTTAAACTTTCATTGGTGGACTCTGCGATTAAACAATTTGTAAAACCTCAACGCCAATTCACCTTGACCCCGATATTTCCAAATACTGAACAAAATTTGGCCGTTCTTCCATTCACCCCCGAAATTTGTTTAAAAAAATTATCCTTAGGTCATCAAATTTCAAAATGATTTTCAATCCTGTATCTAAGATGTTGTGCTTTACGGAAAATGACCCGATTCGTGACAAAAATTCTTGGGGAATCTATGACATTCAGTGTCATTGTGGCCTGTCATATGTAGAACAAAACACGGACATGACTTATATCCAGATTGAAAGGACACCAGCCATATACAAGAGCCATTTCAAAAGTTTTGCACACTGTGTGTTATCCTTTAAAAAACGAATTTATTTCACAACATACCTTCGAAGTAATCCCCATGCTTCCTTATGACAGCGGCCCAAACGTTTGAGAAAGTCTTGTATTCCAGTCAGGACATTTCCATTTTGAGGCGTCGTATTACTCTGGTCACCTCATTAGAAATATTCCGAATCGTACTGAATCGTTTTCCGTGGAGCGGCTTCTTTAGTTTTGGGAACAAGTCATAGTCTAGTGGGCTAATGTCAAGTCTGCATGGCGCGTGAGGAAGCAATTGCCATCCATACTTTTCCATACTGTCTCTTACCAAATGGGAATAATCTGATTTTCACTCAGATTATGCGGAACCCATTTGGCAGCCGCTTTTCTCTTCTGCAATGTTTCAGTTAAGATTCTGAAAACTGAAACGGTAGATATGTTTGCTTCATATGCGATCTCTTCACATGTTTACCATCGATCTTCTGCCAAAACGCTGTTGTCAATAACCACAAAAATGTCGTCGTTGCATTGCATTTGAAAGCCTGTCGCGTCTTGTGTGATATCAATGCTTTTCCGACCTTGGCGGAAACGAGAAGCCCACATTGACACTAACCCCACAAACTTCACACATAGATTTCTCTCGGAAACGAGAAGCCCACATTGACACTAACCCCACAAACTTCACACATAGATTTCTCTCGGAAACGAGAAGCCCACATTGACATTAACCCCACAAACTTCACACAAAGATTTCTCTCGGAAACGAGAAGCCCACATTGACATTAACCCCACAAACTTCACACAAAGATTTCTCTCGGAAACGAGAAGCCCACATTGACACTAAACCCACAAACTTCACACAAAGATTTCTCTCGGAAACGAGTAGCCCACATTGACACTAACCCCACAAACTTCACACAAAGATTTCTCTCGGAAACGAGAAGCCCACACTTCACTACACTAACCCCACAAACTTCACACAGAGATTTGTGAATTTCGGTAGGGGAGTTTCCTCGCAAAATTTCAATTTTAATGTAGGATCACTGGTCGCTACGCGAAATCTGACCTGACTCACTTTCTTCCTCCATTTCTTGGCAGAAATTTTCCGAACAGGGACAAAGTGTCCAGCAAACGTAGACACAACGTTGTATACTGAAGTTTGACTCACAACTGGAGCAACGATTGGAGCGTCACAGACAAAAAATGAAAACGCTGAGGCCTGATGACGCTGGATCATAGTTTCTAGCGAAACTATAGTAGACTTTAAGTTAAAAAATGAAACTGGTAACATCGTCACAGACAAAAAAATGAAAACGCTGAGGTTTGATGACGTTGGATCATAGTTTCTAACGAAACTATAGTAGACATTAAGTTAAAGCATGAAACTGGTAACATCGTCACAGACAAAAAATGAAAACGCTGAGGCCTGATGACGCTGGATCATAGTTTCTAGCGAAACTATAGCAGACTTTAAGTTATAAATATTGCATTCGTAAACGCTGTTTTCTATATTAAATGAAATATGGGAGTTGAATTCAACTGCACGCAGACGTTCAGAATTCATGATAAGAAAGAGAGAATTCTCTACGTGTGAATTCATGATTTACTAATCTAATCATGACTTTTAATCATGACTTTATGTGGTACAAAACAACACATTTCGAAAGCCAAAGTATAGGCAATACCTTTGAAGTTACCATGCGTAAAGTGCCTCATAATGCCCAATGACGAATAATAAATTTGATGGAGTGCACTTTTCTGAAATGGTTTGGTACTTTTGGAGAAGATTCTGTCACCGATAGAACACGCTGAGACCCCACTGTCTCCATCCCTAAACTCATTATCCCAATAATCGACCCTACTACCTCCCATAATACTCTTATATGTATCAAGGGCACCAACCTCTGAAAGTTCTCAAGACAAAACACACCCCTCATGCTAATCCTTTCGTAACTCTTTTTATAGCTCTCTTCTTTTTCGCTTGGAATGGATAGGTAGCTACTATACAGTATATTTATTTAATTGTTCTAAACTTTCTGTTTAATTTCGCTTCTAGGTGCACCAGTGGCTGATTGGTGTGAAGCGTCCGAAATGGTCCCAGGCTCAAACCACGGATGAGGCAAGGGATATATGTTTGTCTCACAGCTCTGCCTCTGTCCCATCCCAGGAACAAGTGGCTCAAAATTATGGGGGACGACCATGATGGTCGCTAAACCCAGACACAACAAAAAGAAGAATAGTTATAGAGAGTGTTATCTAAAAGGAGTTCTTTCATTTGTGTAAATCGAATCACAATCCTGCATACCGTTTTTATCTACGATGATGTGTTTTTGTAGTAATATCCTGGTGTCAATAGGCTCTCTGAACTTCAGATTTTAATGCAACTTTATGGGGACTTGTGAAGGCTTTCTTTATATACAAAACTGAGTCGAAGACTTGGAGTTTATCTCCCACTCAGATATATTAGGGGTATGCAAAAGTTTCCGCCGTTTTAAGGAGAAAGGAGACACGAACAATTAGGAAACCAGTACACATTTATCAAACGAAATCTTGGCCGTTAGCCATTTTTCAGGCAAAAAATGAATGCCCCTGTGATAGAAGGACTCGGTTTTTAGCTGAAGAACTCAATGACGAAATTTTCCACCTCTGGAACTATGGTGAACCGATGTTGGGTTTTGGGTATGTTTCATAGAGCGAAACAGATAAAAGTCTAAGGGTGCAATGACCGAGGAGTAAGCCGGATGCGGTAAAACCTCCTAGTATAACTGTTCAAGGGTTGATTTCGTGGTGGCACCGACATGTGGTCTAGCATTTTCGTGTAACAGGATGACTGGGTGGCATCCGTTACCTGTCCATGGGCGTTTTTACTTGATTGCGGCGTTCAGGTTCATCAACTGATCGCTATATCTTTGTGCAGTTGATTTCTTCGTCCGGTTTTAACATTTCAAAATACAACACTACATGCATATCCCACCACACACACAACATCACCTTTTCCTCGTGGATATCCTGTTTTGCATTGGAAGTTGATGGCTGGCCTGGGTCGACCCATGATCGCTTGTGCACTGCGTTGTCGCAATAGGACCATTTTTCATACTCGGTGACAACCTTGTTCAAGAAATTCTTCCCTTGAAACCTCTTCGGTCAAGACATGCAGATGCCCAATCGTTGACCAATATTACGCTCCGATAAAGTGTGTGGAACCTAGTGACCAATCTTCTGGATCTTCCCCAACTCCTGTAGACGCGGTACCACTGTCTATTGAGCCACTTTCAAACGTTTCGCCCGTTGCGTGGTCGATTGTGTGGCATCCTCTTGCTAGAGCGATTCCAGCTACTCTGTAACGTATACTCTAGATTCAGTTTCCTTTTGATTTTACTATCTCTTGTTATTTTATTTTCCTATGCAAATTATCTTCTCACTTAACGAGATGTTGTTTCTCCCGCTGAATTATATGTGGCAACGAGTGTAAGTCATGACGTGGTGGTATGCAGTATATATAGGCGCGCTCAAGTATACCAAAGAGCTTCGTTTTATATGTGATAGGTTCTTCCTGATTATTGATATGCGATTTACCAACGTTTCTACGATATTACGATAGTACGAAAGTTCGTACTATCAGTAGTTGTGTTATTTTGGAGTGTGTATTTGAGTAATACCAGGAGCTCCCCAATAAAAGGTTAAAAGTGAGTACGTTTTCTTACTTCATTTTATTGTCAGACCTCTGTCTGGCCGTTAAGTCTATTTCATTGAGTGTTTACGTTAAGTTCAGGGTATATTGTGTTTACCGCTCTAATAAGGAGCCTTCAAGGTACTAATGTACTAAAACCGAAGTTATATTACTGATATTCAAGATAATGAGGAACGCTGAGTAAAAATAAATTCCATATTCTTGGAATTTATTGCACGTGCGTGTCTTACCTAAACAAACTCTAGCACTTTGAAGATTAAGCACACTTTAGCTACGTCAAGTAACCTTTCAACAACCCTAAATTGACTTAACGTAAGCTTTCCTGCACTACACATCCAGCCGGAGAAGTTTATTCATTATAATTGGCGCCCGAACATTTCTTGAACACGAGGTATTGACAATTATTGACTATGTCTTCATTACCTGAGAAAACTTCACTATTTCAACCGGAATCAAGTTTCGGTGGAGGTGGGGTTATTTTCGACAATTTGCAGGAAGCCTGTGGGTCTAACCTTGATGTCAATGATTTGCACGTACCCAGGCATTATTCACAATCGTCATTCACCAGCTTCATATCACTCTGAGTCGCGGGTCGTACCTGAGGTATTTCAATCCTCTCACAGAGGCAAAATGCTTGCACATTTCGTGCCGCATGAGGGAGCAATTACTTTCAATGGTTTGGAGGGGTCCTTGAAATTTTTCGAGGATTTGGAGGATCATTTCGACTTATACAATATTCCTCAAGATTGCAAAGTGCAAATAGCAGGCACTTGCTTGAAAGATGCCGCTAAGACCTGGTATCGGCAGTGGAGAGTATCGAACCCGGATTCTCGTTATGAGAATTTCCGAGCGGAATTTTTAGAAGTCTTTCCTTTCGGCCTCAGTCGAGCTGGCCTTTCACAACAACTGTTTTCTCGTAAGCAAGGACCCAACGATAGCCCTGTTGCGTTTGCTTTAGAAACAACACGCTTGTATAAATTATGGGATCCGCATGCCAGTCATGTTGACATGTTGGACACCCTATTGCAACAGCTCGATCCATTTCTACAGGATTTTATTGAGGTCCGACACCCTGCTACAATACATGAATGTCTTCGCCTCACACGAACGTATGAGGAGCGACACGGCAAACATGGACCAACTAAACATGCACGGGAACTCCGGGAGGCTTATCACGAAAATCCTCAGCAGCATAATAGGCCTAATGACTTTCAACACGAGCGTACACAGGTGCAAGTCCAAGCATCATACGTACCACCGCATAGAAGAGTGGTACACCAACCGCTAGTTTCTAAACAATTTTCTGGGTACAGTACAAATGCACAGTATGCTCGACCCCGTTCCAATCCGCAGAATTCGGAACATTTTTATGCTAAGGGCAATAATGATTTTTCTGCCCGTGCTGAGGGAAGAAATAATAGAAATGGAAATTTCAACAGAAATGCGGAGTTCCCGCAGCAGTTTTCACGAAGTTTTTCTAAGCGTGAAAACTTTACCGATACCAGGCAGGGCCGAGGTTTCAGACCGCATGAAAATACAACCAGGAATCCTTTAAACGTCCAAAGGAAGTAGACCAAGGGTCGGCACTGCTTCCTGAAACCAAGAATTCTGACCCTAAAATAGTATTATTGACTGTACAAACTCCTCAGTTGCCTGATGTGTTTTTGACAACTGAAGATATTATTGTCGAGACAAAGTTCGACAGTGTTTCTGAAATATCAGCCCTAAATACGAAGTTTTGAACTGAAAGTTTTCCTGCAATACACGTCCAGCCTGCGACGCAGTATTTGCGAGGTGCAAATAAAGAAATATTCAGTATCACAGGAACTGTCACATTATCTCTCGGGCTGGGAAAGGCTCGTTTTACGCATTCTTTCCTGCTCATAGACGACCTACCTGTTAAATGTCTAATGGGCATAGATTTTATCAATACTTTTAAAATTACCATGAATTCCAAACAACATGTTATTTCCTTTCCGGAACCTGTCGAAGTGATTCCTAAAGATCCTATAGACATAACGAATTTGTTACTGAGTAAACAACTGAATGAGAGGCAACGAAACCAGCTTTCTCAACTTTTGAATGAAAGACCTGGTTTATTTTCCGACCAACCTGGTTTCACACAGGTGGTTTATCACGTCATTGACACTGATGGTTCGAAACCGATAGCGAAGAAACCTTACCCTTGTGCTCCCCATAAAAAAAAATGAAATGCAAAGTCAAATTTCAGAGATGATTAAACAGGGCATAATAAGGGAATCAACAAGCGCCTGGGCCGCACCTGCTTTTCTTGTTCCAAAGAAACAACCCAACGAATT
Organism: Macrothele yani; assembly: GCA_039090855.1. NCBI lineage: Eukaryota > Metazoa > Arthropoda > Arachnida > Araneae > Macrothelidae > Macrothele > Macrothele yani. Next base: position 158,803,117 of record CM077011.1, read on the forward strand.
TCGTTTCGTGACAGATTTCTGCAAGCTAAACCAAGTCACGAAAGCGATAAATTATCCACTACCTGTCATGTCGCATATTTTGCATGACCTATCGTCAACTAAATGGACGTCAACCTTGGATTTGGCGAGTGGATATTGGCAGGTTGCGGTACATCCAGACTCCGTAGATAAAACAGGCTTTGTGACTCCTTTTGGGGCTTATGAATACCTGCGTATGCCCTTTGGACTAGCCTCTGCACCTTCTACTTTCCAAAAGCTTATGGATACGGTTCTCAGACCTGTTCTAGGTCCCCAGGTGCATGTATATTTGGATGACATTATTATTACATCCGAGACTTTTGACGAGCACCTTTCTCTGCTCAAACAGGTGTTCCAACTCATATACAATGCTGGCTTGACGTTAAAACCTAGTAAATGCCAGATAGCGAGGGACGAGATTGTATATCTGGGGTTGAAAATCACTCCCCACGGCTTATTTACGGATGATGAAAAAATCAGGTCTATAGTTGACTTTCCACGGCCAAAAACAGCCAAAGAACTATCACGCTTTCTGGGAATGACCGGATGGTATCAACAGTTCGTCCCCGCTTATGCTACAATCTGTGAGCCATTGTATGCTTTGAAACGTAAATACAAGAAGTTTGTTTGGACACCTGAGGCTAACGCAGCGTTTGAAGCACTAAAATCTGCGTTGACTCAGCCTCCTGTATTAGCTTTCCCAGATCATACTAAGGAATTTGATATTTACACTGACGCATCCGGATTTGGTCTTGGTTGCGTTTTGTCACAAGCTGGGCATCCAATAGCTTTTGCGTCCCGTACTTTAGCCAAAGCTGAACGCAATTATTCAGCTACGGAACGCGAATGTCTTGCTGTAGTGTATGCTCTTGAAAAATTTCAATGTTATCTCAACGAATTGACAGTTAATATAATTACTGATCATTCTGCCCTTCAGTATTTGAATTCTGCTAAGCACCTCTCTAACAGACTTATGAAGTGGGCTCTTAAGTTACAAGAGAGCAATACCAAAATTTCGTACAAGCCAGGTCATAAGAATCAATTACCGGATGCATTATCTTGCGTCCCGATTAGTGGGGTTCCCACAGAAACTACTCCTGGACGTCAGCCTTTACTTTTAATAGCTGATATAACATCCAGAGAGCAGCAGATAATGGCAGAATTAGTAAATGATCCAGATTTTGGGAAACCTATAATTTTTTGCTTGCGGGTTCACCACAACAAAGTGACCCTTCTCTGGCTGGGAGGTCACAGCATTTTGAAGTCATAGAGGGTCTTCTTTACTATACGAAATCTAGGACTACTAGGGCAGAGTTCTTTCCTATTAAAGCCGCTACGGCGGAAGTTATTTGTAATGTATTAATTAATGAAGTATTCTCTAGATATGGTGCACCTAATCAAGTAGTTTTGGATAATGGTCCCCAATTTATTTCTGACATTTTTGAAAGAATGTGTGCGAGACTACACATAAAGCATAAATTCATTTCCCCATATCATCCCCCGAGTAATCCCGTGGAACGAGTAAACCGCACGCTAGTTAAAATGATCCCTACATTTGTGATGGATCATCACAAGCGGTGGGACGAACATCTTGAGCTTTTTGCGTTCGCCCACCGCTCGTCTGTTCACGAATCTACTAAGTTTACTCCCGCAGAACTTTTTTTGGGTCGAAAAATTAAGACCCCTTTTGAAAATTTAACGGGGATTATCGACGAACTAAACCAGCGACCAACTCCGCAATCAGTACGAATCATGGCAGAGAAAGCTCGTGTTGCAATGATAGGAGCACAAGCGGCTCAAGCAAGATACTATAATACTAGGCGTAGGGAACCAGATCTTGTCGTTGGAGATCTAACTCTCGTGGAGACACACTTCCAGTCTTCTGTTTCTCATACTTTAGTAAAGAAATTTGCACCCAGCTACGAAGGTCCATATCGGGTGGCAAATGTGTATGAAAATAACATTATCCTTGAAAAACCTGACAATCAATTTCAATACGTACACGTTGCTCAGTGTCGTAAGTATCATGAACGAAATATCGATTTTATAATCAACCCTACTCAACCTTCTGTTCCACAGGCTCAAGAGTCTATATCACACGATCAACCTCCAGAAATTTTGGACGAACCGACAAATCTTTTTGAAGAATCTCCAGTGATTTTTTCTTCACCCTCCCTCTCCACAAGACTGACTTCCAAGAACGCAACCTGATTCTACCATAAGACGAAGGCTCGAATCAAGTTCTTTAAATTCTAGTATCATTCCCTTCCCTCCAACCATTGCCGAGACTATTGCTGCACCATTCCCTAATAACTCTGCACCAACACAAGCTCCTACTTCCTTGAATACCTCGTCAGAGAGTATTCCAATAAGCAGAAATAAACAGCGCCCTGCACGACCACTAACTTACAGCAGCGACTCGGAGTCATCACATTTTTCTGATTTACCAGATATAGACAATAGTTTGACGATTCCTAAACGTCAGACACATATTACAAACCGTCCAGCAACACCAAAAACTGGTCGAAAACGCAACTTGTCTCCCCAATCTGCTTCGCCGTAACAGCGACGAAGGCAGAGATCCTTGTATCCGCCCCGGTTTCGCCCCTGGAACTTACGCTCAGTGCAAACAGGGCCGATGCCTGCTTCTACTGTCATGCTAAAAAGCAGAAAGAGAAAACAAGCGATGTGGCCGGAGCCACGTCCCTTCAAAAGAATGCTGGAAGGACAGCACGGGCCCCAGCACAAAGGGACAACATATCGAAAGCCTGGGGGAGCCCGCTCCTGTCAGACGCAGGGAATTCCTGACCGACAGACTTCAGCCGTTCCTGACCGTTCCTGTCAGACGCAGGGAATTCCTGACCGACAGACGTCAGCCGTTCCTGACCGTTCCTGTCAGACGCAGGGAATTCCTGACCGACAGATTTCAGCCGTTCCTGACCGTTCCTGTCAGACGCAATGAATTCCTGACCGACAGACTTCAGCCGTTCCTGACCGTTCCTGTAAGACGCAGGGAATTCCTGACCGACAGACTTCAGAATTTCTTGACCGACAGACTTCAGAATTTCTTGACCGACAGACTTCAGATGTTCCAGATACATTCAAGTCGCAGAAAAGATCAGCGCCACCAGAATTTACCAGTCCGATTAGGCCTGGAAAAAGATATCGTACTAGGGTTTTTTATGCGTCCTCGAGATAAGTAAGTTCTCGTGCACAGGTTATTTTCCCATTATGTTGTTTTTCCTGCACGACCAGTAGGCGTGACAGAATTTTTTTTTTCGTGTGGACCTACGCATTCGTTTTGTGATATATGCATTTTTTTTCATATACATATATTCTATGTCCGTCTACTAATCCGAATTTTTTTATATATATATGTGTGTTAGGGGTAAAATAGTGAAAATTGTTACTGTTAGGCAGCTACAGGCAATCTTTGCTGCTGATACAGTTTGTTTGTAATCAACGATAAATATATATAGAGTTGAAAATATGAGGAAGTAAAATGAAATCAAGAAGATGATTCCTGCTGGGCAGAATAAAAATAAGGTATGCCGATGCAGGTTTGTTCTGTACACGTATAAAAAGTGTTTCCTGCTTCACAGATGACAATAGCTGCGGACACAGGTTTACTGAATTTGTTATGCCAAGCTTAAAGTTGCCACAAAAAAAAGTAAGACGATAAACGTCAGTCAGCGAAATGTAAGACTACACTCAAAATTTGATAGGTTTTTCAAAAAAAAAAAAAAAAAAAAAGAAAAAAATATATTAGGGGGAGATGATGTAACGTATACTCTAGATTCTGTTTCTTTTTGATTTTACTATCTCTTGTAATTTTATTTTCCTTTGCAAATTATCTTCTCACTTAACGAGATGTTGTTTCTCCCGCTGAATTATATGTGGCAACGAGTGTAAGTTATGACGTGGTGGTATGCAGTATATATAGGCGCGCTCAAGTATACCAAAGAGCTTCGTTTTATATGTGATAGGTTCTTCCTGATTATTGATATGCGATTTACCTACGTTTCTACGATATTACGATAGTACGAAAGTTCGTACTATCAACAGTTGTGTTATTTTGGAGTGTGTATTTCAGTAATACCAGGAGCTCCCCAATAAAAGGTTAAAAGTGAGTACGTTTTCTTAGTTCATTTTATTGTCAGACCTCTGTCTGGCCGTTAAGTCTATTTCATTGAGTGTTTACGTTAAGTTCAGGGTATATTGTGTTTACCGCTCTAATAAGGAGCCTTCAAGGTACTAATGTACTAAAACCGAAGTTATATTACTGATATTCAAGATAATGAGGAACGCTGAGTAAAAATAAATTCTATATTCTTGGAATTTATTGCACGTGCATGTCTTACCTAAACAAACTCTAGCACTTTGAAGATTAAGCACACTTTAGCTACGTCAAGTAACCTTTCAATAACCCTAACGTGACTTAACGTAAGCTTTCCTGCACTACACGTCCAGCCGGAGAAGTTTATTCATTATAACTCGTCTGCGAGTTCGTGCAGTCTACCTGCACGTGGCATGTCTTCCAAGCTTAGATCACCTTTCTTAAACCTGGCAAACAATTCTCGACACGTCCGCTCACCCAGAACCATTTCGCCATACGCCTGACAGATTGAACTATACGCTTCACTCGCCCTTTTCCCAAAATTAAACATGAATAACAAAAAGTGCCGCAAATGAACTTTATCGACCGCCATGCTTGGGTTCATGTAGGAACTAACAGCATGGGTCGCTGGCCGGATAGACCCCAACTGCGTTCACTAGCGGGGGCGGTGTAAACTTTTGCATAACCCTAATATATTCTCCGACAATGAAATTTGCGCACCAAGAAGGAAGCATCGGATTTAATTGAAATTTTATGGACGTAATAATACAGATGAGTGATACACATGATGGCAAAAACAGAGCTAGAGGACAATTACAGAGGGAACTGAGGTCCGCTGTCCGATCATCTTCAATAGAGTGTCGCAACGCCTCGTGCGGTGATACATGCGGCAATACGGTCCAGCATTGAGGCAAACAGACGTCTGATGTTATCCTGCTGGCTCACACGTGTTGGAAGGTGTGCTCCAAATCCCAGATAGTGCTGCACGGCAGCAGACGGCGTTTCAACTGGTCCCACACTTGCTCGATAGGGAACATGTCCGGGGAGCGTGCAGGCCATGGAAGTGTCTGGATATGACATAAGCAGTCCTGGGCAAACTGAGTCGTGTGCGGGTGGGCGTTATCCTGCTGGTATAGCGCACCTGGAATCCCGGCCAGGAATGGGAGCACATGGGGACGTAAGATCTCATCCACAAACTGCTGGCCCGTCAATGATCCACGTATCACTATTAGAGCTGATCGGTTATCGTAGGAAAAGTCTCCCCAGATCATAATGCCAGCAATGGGGGAGGTGTGGCGCTCGATAGCGAGGTTGGAATTGTGCCGTTGACCCGGTGACCTCCACACCCGGACACGATGGCCATCTGTCCCCAAATCGAAGTGGCGCTCATCGCTAAATACCACCACACGTCGCCAGTCTGTGGCGTTCCACGTCGCTCTGGCCTGCCACCACTGGACAAGGAGCCGGTGATGTTCCCGTGTTAATGGTAACACACGTAAGGGGCGCTGGGACCGCAGATTCGCCTCCGCGAAGGGTCGGGAAATGGTTTATGGGCACACAGAAGCTGCTACATCTGCCTGTATAGTGGACCGTGTCCCCGTGGGATCCATTCTTTCCTGGCACACGATCTGTCGATCCTCTCTAACGATGGTCATTCTTCTCCGTCCGTAGCCGCTCCGCCTTATGGTAGTGCTGTCACGTGTCCACCGCTCCCAACACCGTCGGACGGTATGGTCAGAACGATCCACGAGGCGGGCTATACGGTGCACCGACAAGCCTGCGGTTTTCAGCCCAATGATCAGACCTCTCTCGAAGTCCGTAAGTTGAGTAAATCGATGTTTCTGGCGTCTACTCGGCAATCTTGTCACTCTCTGTACTCTTGCTTGCGTCGGCCAGTGCTTTTCGCTTTCATGAGGCATCGACTATACGCCGGTTTATAATGCTGCCGGTATGTGCTTTCAGTGCAACCACAGGGTGTGCGGTCATGCGCACTCGCTCCAAAAGTGGATTATTTGCATACCAGCACGCACTCTAGCTAATTGCAAAGTTTCGCGGTTGTAGCATGTTCTCTTCTAGGTGTGCAAATTTCATTGTCTGTGAGTATACTTGCGATTTATTAATTCCTTGGGGTTATATATATATGTAAGGTAAGCCAATTTGATATTCCTTTAAAGATGAGTCCGTGCTGTTAGAAGAAGTGAAAAAAAAACGGGAGCTATAAAAAGCAGGTCTACGACAAATTTATTAACTAAACTAGAAATGGACCTCCAGAAAAGTGAGACTGACTGTGATGATTTGAAAGCTCTAGTCATACTAGATGTTAAACAAAGTCGTTTTATGTGTTAGATAACGAAATACTAAATTTAGTCGATGTAAAACAATTTGTCAAAAAAGAAATCAATGAAGTGTAAGGAAAATATTTCTCATATACATCAACCTCTGAATTAGAAACCTTTATGCTGCAAACGTCACTTACGCAGCATACACTATATTGACAAAAGCCACCGGACACCCCTTCAAAAGCAAATGAAAGAATCCGCTGTGTTGTTAAGTCGCGCGGTACAGCTGCAAACAGTATAAAAACCTGCAGCTGAGCACGATCATATCGCACTTTGAGATTGAGTGAAAATGTCCCGGCGGGGGAGAACTGACTTTTAGAAAGGAAAGACTGTTGGGTGTTATATTAGTGGGTTGTCGATATGAGAAACCGAGAGGCGTTTAAACATACCCAAGTCAACTGTTTTGGATGTACTGAATAAGTGGAAGACACATGGCGTTCCTGAAGCAGCAAAACGTACCAACAGACTAAAGAAAATCAGTGATAGAGGAAGTCGAAGCCTCAGGAGAGTCGTTACAGCTAATTGACGGAGTACTGAACAAGACCTCAGTGTTCAGGTGAGTAAAAATGCTGGAACCTCTGTATGTACACGTACCATTTGAAGAGAACTTCATTCCATGGGTTACCGTGGTCGTGCGGCTGCTCATAAGCATTTCATCTCCACTCGGAATGCTACTCTTCATTTAGCATGTTGTAAAGAGCATTTATCGTGGACCATAGGACAATGGAAATTGCTCCTATGGACTGATGAATCCAGATACACGATCCATCAGTCTGATGGCCGTGTGTGGGTATGGCGGGGAACACTAATTACCACAGTGTGCTGTTCCTACGGTCAAGTGTTTAGCTGGTAGTGTATTCGTGTGGAGGTGTTTTTCGTGGTATGGTCCCTGCCCATTGGTTATCGTGGACAAGCCTGTTAAACAGCACGTCTACCTCGATATTCTGGACAGTTATGCCCTACCAACTCTGCGGCAATACTATGGAACCGAGCCTTTTTGGTACCAGCAGGATAATGCGCCGAGCCATAAAGCAAGGACTGTTACGGCGTGGTTTCATGATAATTCCGTATCGTGCATGAATTGGCCAACACAGAGCCCTGATCTTAACCCCATAGAGCACCTATGCGATGTATTAGAGTGCCGCATAAGAAGTTTGGAACCAAGGTCTACTACTAATTAACAGCTAGCGGCAGGATTATACGCTGAATGGAAGCGCATACATATCGCTGTGTTCCAAAACCTTGTCGAAAGCATGTCTCGAAGAGTCAGTGGATGCAATAAGGCCAAAGGTGGACCGGCACCGTACTAATGTATGTCAAATGCTATGTTGTGTTTCTCTTGTAGGTGTCCGGTGACTTTTGTCAATATTGTGTATATGCAAATATGTGGTCACGTGTTTCAACACGTGACCACATGTTTGGATATAAAATCTACGCAAGTGTTAAAGAATTCTGCTTGTCAGTAATCGCCAGTAGAGTTTATCACATTGGGGAAAAGCAAAGGATCTTCTGGAATTTGATAAAGGACTGCTTATGGTTGTCTATCTGGCTGGAGCGATGATTTTAAAAACATCACAGGTAGCTGGTTTCTCAATAGGTGAGATACCCCGGGTCTTCAATTAATGGAAGAATAACCCATACTGCTTGCCTGAAAGGAGTAACCGTTACGTGAAGACAATCTCTAAAAAACGAGATCGCTATCGTCTCGGAAGACGTGACGAAGAAACAGAGTAATATGTATACAGAAGTTGACCGAAACGTTGAATGAAGTTTGTTCTCGACCCATATCTTATTAGTGCAGGGAATTGAAGAGGATCGGTATTGGCAGTCCCATGGCTTTACGAAAACCACTGATTTCAGCGAAGGATCCGAAAATTCGTCCCGAGTGGTGTCAGGAACACTTTGGATGGACACTGGAGGACTGGAAAAGTCATGTAGTCTGACGAGTCGTGGTACACCTTACTGCGTACCGACGGTAGGTACCCCCATGAAGCAATGGACTCATCTTACCTTGTAAACACAGCTCAAGGTTCCGAAGATGGTGTCACAATATTGGACACTTTCTGTTGATGCAGAACGGTTCGCCTTATATTTTTGGAAGGTCGGGTGTCCTCCAAGGATTATCTGAACATTAATTCCGATTAAATACATCTTACAATTTTGACACGATTTCCAGGCTGTGTCATGGACGAAAATGCCACTGCGCATCGTGGAAAATGTTTTCAGCAGTGGTTCACAGAATATGACAGTAACTTCTCCCATCTTTCCTGGCCACCACAAATCCCGGATCTGAACCCCATTGAGGATGTAAGGGACGAGTTAGAAAAAAACAGATCCGGGAGCAAAGTCCTCTTCTGTCAAATCTGTTCAGTCACACGACTCTCTAGTGAACACCAGGCATGCTGTAGACGTAGATGCACTCCAGCATCTTGTGAAATATATGCCAAACCGCATATGTGCTGTAATTTGGGCTAAACGAGGTTCAACTCGTTTCTAGTCCAGTGGCCGGTATGTGTAGTATCGAAAATGTGTACGAATAAGTATCTGAAATTAAATTATTAGTACCAAAAGCCTGGGAATCGGCCCCGATGGCAGGGCGGTCTGACGCTCTAAAGTATTACATTAAATGGTTAATATAATACACGGTGTTTCACTCGCTATTTTTCTCAGCATTTTTACAATAACTGCAAGAGGAATGAAAATATCGTAACGAAATTTGAACTGGACTTACCTTAAGCTGTGAGAAAAGAGATGGCATCATAACATGCATTGGAAATGGTCATCATTTGCGTCCAGGCAGAGCTGAACACAACGCTCGGTATTTTGGAAGGTTCGGTTTAGCATGTCCCCAGGAATTGCTTGAATTTCTTGAAGGATATTGGATTTCAATCCAGCGATGGATCATGGATTATTGCCGTAAACTCTACCTTTCAGATAGGCTCAGAGAAAGTAATCGAACGGCGTCAAATCTGGAGACCGGGGAGGCCAAATTCCCTTCGAAATGACTCTGTTCTCGAAAATTGACCCAATTTCGGCCATGATGGCACTGGAAGTAAGGCATTTTGTTCCATCCAGCTGGAAACCACTGCCTCACATTCTCGACAGTTCCTTCCAGCATTTGACGTCGACTATTTTCATGCAGGTCACACAAACGTCCCCTTGTTTTCAATTTCCGTGACATGGCCAAAATGCAGGGCTTTGATGGTGGTTTCCGACCTCCAAACCTTTTAACGAATTCCTTTTGACACGACTTCAACGATTTAGTCTGCCAGTACGTCCGCACAATATATACTCACTCCTCTAGAGTATATACCGGCTCATTTTGACATTTTCTATTCTCCGACAACACACACATAACCGTACTGTTCCACGAGCGGCAAAACAACGACCGTACTGTGTCGGCAGACTCAGTAAACTGACAGACGCCCGCTCATCCGGCAAAGGATGAGGAGTCGCAATACACTAGCTCCGCCACTTTCTCACAGCCTAAGGTAATCCAGTTCGAATTTCGTTAAGATATCTTCATTTCTCTTACAGTTATTGCAAAAATGCCGGGTAAAGTAGCAAGTGAAACACCCTGTACTTCTGAGCTCTTCCACTATGCACAGTAGTAAAACTAAATTGATCGTGTTGTTATTGTACATAATAAATTTTTTGTTTGATGTTGAAATCCTCACAAATGTATTAATAAGATAGAAAGCAAAGAACACATCAGAGGATAAAATTCAATTTAATTGCAATATTAACGTATCCAAACAAATCACTAAATTACTACAAGTAGTAAGCATAATTTAGGAAAATAGACCTTCCTATCTTCTAATGTACTTGTATGTGCTTAGAGCATTAATTTCAAGAAATCATTAAAGTGAATATCTGCAAACCGGTATTCTCACTGAGCAGTTTAAAAGCCTTCCGAATGTTTTTGTTTAGCTTTAGTTCTACTTCTGTGCGAATACCCATCACGTAGCAGATAAAATTAGATTTTGTGATTGCGCTGCTCATTTATTTTGTCCTCGTTGTTCCACTGTCCCTGCCCTTTTAGTATATTCTGTTAATTGTGATAGGATCTCTGTCTACGTGCCTCAGCGTTGCTCAAATCCAAATAAATGGCATCGAAGACATTGATTTCGTTGCTATCTTTGCCACGTATTTTCCGTTATATGTGCTGAATCGCCGGAACATCCCATCTTCCAAAATTCCCCAAGCATCTCCCTCTCCTTGAATTTAAACGGGAATTCACAATTTCTGCTTGGAATCTAGGAATTATTTGGGGTTAGATTGAAGAACGAATAATCGAAGAACCAATAAAATGTTAGTGATTTGAAGTTACGTGCTGAACTCAAAACGAGCGATCTCCGCAAACAAGTATTCCTCATTCAACACTAATTTCTCATTTTAAATTTTGGACTTGCGCGAAACAAAAAATTACTTTTTGTCAGTTGATTCAGTCCATTACAAGAACGAAACCTTTCCCGTTTCTCTCCAGTGTTGTTCTTCATTTTCATTACTGTACATTCCTCAAGATTTTTTGTCGTCCGAACATTGGGACTGGGCCTTCCTCTTTTTTGTTTTATGGTGTCCATATTCAAGGTTCCATATAAACATTTTACTAACCTATTTGACGTTTTTCCTTGTGGCTAGTATCCATTTCAGCCGCCTAATGCAATTTAATGCATCTTCTACTTTCTTATATTATCCGGGAATTTCTTTTTTGCCTTTTATATGCAGCATATCCTCATCCACTGTTATCAATCCACTGCTGGATAAAGGCCTGCTTAAGTCTCTCTCACAGCTTCCTATTTGGTTAGGAGGAAAGTAATGTCTGCAAATGCAAGGCAACAGAAAATGTTTTCCCACTGCGATTGGGAAAACATTGGAGATCATTCTCTGATGTAAAACCTCGTATTTTTCCAATACTGACTTTACCAAACACTTTCCCTGGCACACTCAGTAGACTAATATCACGATAGTTCTCCCAGTCAGTAGGATCACCTTTTAACTTATACAAGAGAAAAATGAGAGCATCCTTCTAATCCCGAGGGACCATTCTTAACTCCCAGCACAACTAGCAAATATCAGTTAAGCAGTCATTAGAGTCACCACCATATTTCAACATCTCAGCAGTTATGCCATCAACTCCCGGAGCCTTACCATTCTTAAGAAATTTTAGAGCTTTACACACCTCTTCTCTTGAGCTCCCTCCTGTGCTTTCATCCTTCACTGTGACATCATCTGCTTCTGCCTCAGATCACCTGTGCTTTCTTGATCACATAACTCATAGAAGTATTCACCCCATCTTTCACTTAACTCATTGGGCTCCCATATCATTTCCCTTATCCTATTCTTCACACAACTTGCAACTTTGTTTTTCACTATTTTTTCTGAGTCTCATGTACTTCCAAAAAGGTTTTCTATCTTTCCAAAAAAAAAAAAAAAAAAAACTCATGCCTTTCCACCTTCTCCTTCCTATCTTTTGCCTTAATCTGGCGAACCAGCTTAGCTGCTTCACGCTTCTTACAGCGATATTCATCCGAAGAAACTCTACCTTACAACATTTCCAGTTAGGCTTCCTTCTTTCTCTTTACAGCCTCTTTAAGCGCATTATTCCACAAAGCATCACCTCCATTGTTACCCACTGTCGTGGTACCAGAGACCTCTTCAGCAGCAGTGACAACACAGTTTTTAAAATAAGTCTACTTCTCAAAATAGTATAACTATATACTAAAAATCCGAAAATTTATTGGCGTAGAATAAATAATCAAAATTTCCAAGCTTTCGCACATCAACCAGATGGCTTTCTCAAGGAAGGTAGACAGTTAGCTGTCTACCTTCCTTGAGAAAGCCATCTGGTTGATGTGCGAAAGCTTGGAAATTTTGATTATTTATTCTACGCCAATAAATTTTCGGATTTTTAGTATATAGTTATACTATTTTGAGTTTAATTTGGTGTACAGTTCCTACTTTTTGAATAAGTCTACTTCTTTTCTACATCCCTCTCACATGACGTCAGCTCCTTCAGTCCTTCTATGAGTAAGTTAGAGAAACGCTGATGATCTTCAGCGAGCCTTTCAACCTTTATTATTTCCATCCTGGGCCTCTTCCTATTCTTTTTCTCCAACCAATAGTCAGTTTCACTCGTGACATTACCAAGAAATGATCAGAACCAACATTCGCACCTCTCACCACAGCAGTGCAAACAACTAAGTGTTTAAACGCTAAACGTAAACAACAAAATCAATAGCACACTTTTGACCAATAGTACGATTTTGCCAAGTATATGTGTGGATATACGTGTGGTTGAAAAATGTATTAAATACACACAAACCATTCTCAATGCAGAGTTCAATTAATCTTTCGCCATTATCATTCACACAAGGATCATTGAACTTACCCAGAACGTTATCAGAAATTTCATTCTGCACACCTACCCCAGCATTGAAATCCCCTGCTATTATAACTTTCTCTTTAGCTCCAAACTGGGTCAAAACAAGCTCTTAGCTCATTCCAGAAATTTTTTTTTTTTTATTGGAGGTTTAACGACCACCGTGAGCAACTCAATGGGCTATAAGCAGTCGCCCATCCCTAATTTAGGATCACTGGTACCAGGGAAGGGAGAGAGAGCCAGTGCCGTAAGACAAACACAACATCCATGCCTGACCGGGATTCGAACCCGGACCCCGTACGGACGAATGATCATAGGCCAGCGCCTTAGACCACTGCGCCACCGGGGCGGCCATTCCAGAAATCGTCCTTCCTATCAGAAGGTTCAGAGCAGAGTCTCAAGGGGCATACACTATAAAAATTACTATTATCTGAAGTTTCACTTTCAAACGAATCCAAAGAATTCTCTCAATTATGCAGCTATAGTGAATTTTCTTCTTATTTCCATTTAAAATCACACCTACACCAGCCTGTCCTCTCACATTATCCAATTCTCTAGACCACACACTCACCGTTCCATTCAGTTATTCTATCCCAATTTCCTTCTTTTTGGTTTCACTTACACACAGCACATCCAATATATACTTATTCATTTCTTCAAACACCTCATTCAACTTGCCATTTATACCTCTAGCAATCCATACAATAACCTTACACTCACTCAGCCGAGATCTAATTCTTGTATGTCGTTTGGAAATTCTTGTTAGATTCCGTGGTGCACCGTCCTTCTCAAGTGTGGTACGTCCTGCATATCCCACAGTGTATTCCGGAGAAAACTTTCTTTGTTTTTTTAATCAGGTAACAACATCAGTGTGGAGGATTAGCCCACGACGATTCCAGTTGGTCATTCAACCTAAGGATTATGGAACAAATCCCAGTGAGCTGGGGTCTTATCGCCAGTGTCACACAGAACTAACTGGTACCTCTCCAAGATTCAGAGAGAATTCGTTGCTGTTATGTATGCCATTGTTGCTCATGGAACGCCGTGAGGAGGCAAACGCATCTCTCACTAAGACCGTCCATAATAGATATACAGCAAAGATGTAAACCACTGAAATGAATAAATATGCCGAAGAAGACGTGCTTAAGCGTTCCACTTTTTCTGTCCGTCTGTATACAAACATAAGTCTTATCAAAACTTATCTTGACGTGCGTACACCATCACATTTAATCAAATGAATTCCCGCACTTAACATCTGTTTTGATACACAGTTTAGGTGGCACCATTTTATTTTAGTATTGTCATTATATTTCCATTTCTAAATGTCAGAATGAAAAAAGTCCTTTTTAACAACTGGTCAGTCGTGAAAATTACCAAAAAACGTTCATTCATTTTTTGCTTTAGAGAACAAATGTTTCCTTGACGTGGGAAAGAGGTTATTTCTGGTAGATGACTTAAATACACTGAAGAGCCAGAAAAACTGGTACAGGCGACCTTATACAAAATATATAGCAACGTCACCTATGCGCGTACTCGGTTGCGTCCGCCAGTGCGTATATAAACCGATAGACATCCTTGCCAGCTGTTTTCGGCATGAGAATGACAAATAATCTCGATTTTAGCCATTTTCAACACGGTGTCATTTTTGGCGCTTGTAAGATGGGCCATAGTATTTCGGAGGTAGAAACGAAGTTCGGATTTACACGGACGACCATTGCAAGGGTGTACCGTGACTACAAGAATTTCGGAAAAACCTCCAACCTACGATACCAGTGTGGACGTAAAAAGACATTGGGTGAACGTGACCGTCGTCGGCTGTTAAGAATCGTTTCACGCGACACTCTCGATATGGGCTTTGGGAACAAATTCAATGCTGGAGCCTCAACAAATATCAGCGTCCGGACTGTGCAACGTACCCTGCACGATATGGGCTTTGGGAACCGACGCCCAACTCGAGTTTCCTTGATGGGTGCACGACACAGAGCTATGCTCCTCGCCTGTGCAGGACAACACCGCCACTGGACACTTGATGATTGGAAACAAGTAGCCTGATCTGACGAGTAGCGTTTCCAACTGTATCGGACAGATGGAAGGATTCGTGTGTGGCGCAAACCCCATGAAGCCATGGATCTCGCCTGTCAACAAGGAACTGTACCGGCTTGAGGGGGGGGCTCAGTAATGGTATGCGGTGTGTTTATCAGGACTTCACTGGGACCCCTGGTACGTCAGCAAACGGCTGTTACCTGCCAACGCTATGGACGCATCCCTTCTGACGAGGTACACCCGTTCATGTCCTGCATTCATACGGATGGGTTGGGCCTGTTCCAACAGGACAAGCACCTCCACACAAGTGTCGGGACGCCACATTATGGTTAGAGGAGCATTCATCTGAGTTTGGTGTGTTACCATTCCCACCCAAGTTCCCAGATCTGAACGTGATAGAACACATTTGGGATGCCATGGAACGCGCTATCGAACACAGGAAT
Organism: Macrothele yani; assembly: GCA_039090855.1. Lineage (NCBI taxonomy): Eukaryota > Metazoa > Arthropoda > Arachnida > Araneae > Macrothelidae > Macrothele > Macrothele yani. The sequence continues at coordinate 158,818,459 of CM077011.1, forward strand.
CCGAGACCTCGGAATACACCCGAGTTGTGGAACGCTCTGCAGGAAGTATGGTGTGCATTGCCTAGAGCATATTTCCAGAAGCTAGTGGAGTCCATGCACCGTCGTATTTCTGCAGTCCTGCGCTCCCGTGGGGGACCTGCCAGGTATTAGACTGGTGTACCAGTTTTTCTGGCACTTCAGTGTATATCAATCAATAAAGGATCAAATTTGCAGGAGAGAGTTGCATTAAGACTTATTTATTTATTTTTTGTTTCTGGTTTAACGACCCCAAATGAGCTACTTTTAATGTTCTTATAATTCATATTATTTTGTTGTACATCGTAAAAATCCAAAACAAGAGGGTCTATTATTATGTGAAAGTCACCAGCGTAACGGAAGAAATAATACTTCAAGATATACAGAAAAAAAGGAGAAAAAATTAAAATGAAAACCAGCAGGAATATTAGGAATCTTGTATGGTACTTAACTTTAATGTAAATTCCAGACTTTTGATGAAAGACAAAAGGGACTGGAAGCTAAAAGTAGAATTAAAATAACTGAAAAGAGTACAAATGAAAAGAGTAAGTCAGGTATATTAAACTAACGACGCAGATGAATGCTAAGCGATGTTTTTGTTAAACAGCATTCTTCCGATCTCCATGCAAATTTTAGAGGTACTTAGCTAATAGCACTCGTTGTTAAGAGAAAGAGCGAAGGACTTTGTTCTTTATCCCTAGAAAACCTGAACTTCTACTTTGCTTACATTAAAATTACATCACTTTGAATCTTACGACTTCCTTCATGGGATTAAGGGATGTTTTTTGTACTGTTTTTGTTTTTGCGCTTAGTAATCTCAATGCAAATCGAAAGCCAATCAGCACACCCTTACACAGGATTATTGGTTCTAATATATAGGGAAACAGGAACGGAAGAATAAGTCGAATATGTAAAAAAATTGAATTTTGAAAAGATATGGCACTTATTTTGTTCTTAAGATGAACATCGTAATTGCGATCAAGAGAACCTACTATCTGAAGAAACTAAAAAAAAAAAAACAAAAAAAAAACAAGAAAGATGACACCAAATTTTCGGGTGTAATAAGCATGTCTTTTGAATCCGTTCTGACGCAAATTAAATTTATCAAAGCTATTTAAAGTCAATGAACCGGTATGGAAAACAATAGTATCTGACGGAAGAAAGAAGTTTTTCAGTCGGGTCTTTAATCCCTCAGATATTGCTGTAAACGGAATCGCGAGCTTACGAACTCTTAGAAACAGAGTTATCGACAAAAATAAGATGTGACTTTGCGTCCCCTGGTGGGAAAACCATGCATTATTTTAGGAAGAACATATTCTCAAAAGGTTTATCCATATGAGCGGTATCGGTCCAAGAAAAAAATTAGTCAAGTTTTCAGGAGTCCAAATTTCGCTACAAATACATCAGAAGCAGAAATTAGCACTTATGATCCCTGGTGGCCAAACCATTCTTTACCAAACGTTAGAAATTATGTGAAAAATATTTTCCATCAGGTCTTTTATGCGATACAGGAAGAGTTTTTCAAATCGGAGTTTTAGGAGCAGAAAACGCAATTTACCTATGTGCGCCCTAGCGGAAAGTCTATGATTTACTTGAAAATTTTGAATTTATAGGGCAAATATTTCGCATCGGAAACACTATCCAACAAAGAAGGAATTTTTCAAATCGGACTACTAGAAGTAGAGATATTGACAAAAATAAGATATACATCTACGGCCCCTGGCGTAGAAACCATGCACTATTTTAAGAAGAAAATGTTTCTAAAAGGTTTGTCTACACGAGTAGCATCGGTCTACAAACGACGTTATTTTCAATCGAGAATTTAGAAGCTCATATTTTGCTGCAAATACATCAGAAGCGGAAATTAAGATTTACGCCTCCTGGCGGCCAAACCATTTTTTTACAAAAATTAGAAATTATGTGCAAACGATTTCCCATCAGGAGCTGTGTCCTCTGCAGAAAGAATTTTTTAAATTGAGATTTAGAAGCAGAGATATAGGTAGAAACGCAATTTATCTTTACGCCCCCTAGCGGAAAGTCTATGAATTACTTGAAAATTATGAAATTATATGTCAAACATGCTTCCTAAATACACAAACACACTCACCTGGTCAATCACAGCACCATTTATACTTACATTACATTCAGTGCTACCAGTTCCTCTCTCAAAGACCATAACTTTGGGTTTTCCCTTATTTATACTTAGTTTGAATTTCATGCAAACTTTGTACATCCGGGACAACATACCCTGCAAATCACTCAGTGTATAACGATATCGCATAATACAAAGTTCTTTTCTAGATCCCTTGAATTTCGTAATATTCTCCTTTGTTGTTTTAACCGCATACTATGAACAAATCGTTTTTGGTAAGACCGCATATACGCACAGATGTAACGACGTCTTTGTGCAATATCCAGAGACATGTGGCAGCTGTACAAGGGATTCTTATGTCCACCAGAACCATTTTTAGACGCCTGCCAGAGGAAAATCCGCACTCTGGACGGCCCTTACGTTTTCTGCCTTTAACACTTGACCATCGTCGGCGTCGATTTCAGTGGTGTCAGCAGCAAGCAAGGTGGAATGCTACGGTCTGGCGACGTATAGTGTTCAGCGACGAATCCCGCTCCAGTATGGGAATGGACGACAACCGTGTCAAAGTGTGGAGGATCGCAGGTGAGCGTTACAATCCTAACCTCACTACACAGCGGCACACGTCCCGAACTGCAGGTGTGGTTGTCTGGGGAGCAGTCGCGTATGAGAGTCGGACTTCCCTAGCAGTAATTTGAGGGACGTTGACATCCCAGCGCTACGTTGGGAGATCCTGCGGCCCCATGCGCTTCCTTTACTGGCGGGGCGGCCCGGAGCCATTTTCCAACAGGATAACGCCGTCCGCATACGGCTAGGGTTTCCCAGAACTTTCTGCGTAATGCTTCGACGCTGCGATGTCCTGCCTAATCGCCTGATCTCTAGCCCATCGAGCACATGAGGGACAAGATGAGACCCCAGCTTTCTTCATGTCCCAGTGTTCGTGATTTTGAGGGTCAGTTGCAAGAAGTTTAGGCCAATCTGTCCCAGGATAACATACGGCGTCTCTTTGACTCCATGCTGGACTGTATCACAGCATGAACCCGAGCAGGAGGCATTCCGATGCCATACTAACGCTGATCGGAATGTGTACCGTATGTCTGCGAGAAATCGTCTTGCTGCTATGGTATTGTAATCACTTCTGTCCTTGGTACGTACCATCTCACTACTAACATCTCATTTCAAGCCAACGCCTCATTCTTGGTGAGTGGATTTTTATGGCAATGAGTGTATTTATTTGACTCACATAATAAAAAACCTACATCTTATTAGTAGATGGTAACAATAGATAACAGTACACACTGTTACAAGGAAAGTCCGTGATCAGGCCAATATCTCACAAACTATGGCAGTTAGTGGTTTATGTTTTGTGCAGTTGTATAGGAAACCCCCTATGGCGCACACAATAACACCACGAAGGATCCCCTCGTCCTCTTTGGGGGTTGATTGAGGGAGATATCGTGCCCCCTTTGCAGATAAGGGAAAATATCAATTACAAACTTGTTCAGCGAGGCAAAAATAGTACATAAATCTTTTTGACTCGTAACAAAAGATGGAAGGGGACTCTCCAAATGCGAAAAAAGCGGAAAGTTACCTGAGTCGCTGTCTCCGAAGCATTGTTTCCGGATGTTGTGATTTTGTTGGGGCCACATTCCCGGTCCTCTTCCATCTTTTGTTATGGGACAAAACATTTATGTACTATTTTTGCCTCGCCGAACAAGTTTGTAATTGACTTTTTTTCTGCTATCTGCATGCGATAGCGCCCTCAACCCCCAAAAATGGAGCGAGGGGATCCCTCGTGGTGTTACTGCGTGCGCCTCAGGGTATTTCCTATACAACTGCACAAAAAGTAAATCTCTAACTGCCATAGCTCGTGAGCCTTATCAAGGACTTCCCTTGTAACCCTGTATAAAATTATACACAGCCAAGTAATAATTAAGTAAAATAAAGCCATAAGGGAAGGCCGCCCTGGTGGCGCAGTGGTCTAAGGCACTGGCCTCTGATCATTCGTCCGTAAGTGGTCCGGGTTTGAATCCCGGTCAGGCATGGATGTTGTGTTTGTCTTACGGCACTGGCTCTCTCCCTTCCCTGGAACCAGTGACCTTAAATTAGGGACGGGCGACTGCTTATAGCCCATTCAGTTGCTCACGGTGGTCGTTAAACTTCCAACCAAATCATAAGGGAAGAAGTTCAAAGCACGAGGGTGAGTCAAAAGTTCTTCCAGATTTGACCTGTACATCATTTTGGACTTCCATTCTTGTTCAAAACGCGCGCCAACATCCAATGAGCATCTCGATGGCGTAGAACATACGAAGCTGATGACATGCATTTGGCATACAACCAGATTGCGTTAGCAGGGGTGCAGAGGAAGGGGGAAACGTGTTGTTTGGTGCTCCCACGTCATTGCTGGAAAAACTGATTTAACGCGGAAGCAGCACCGAGCAGAATTTGTGTTCAATTAATAGAAACACCCTTGTCGAAAATGTGACAAAAATGGTTCTAGCGTTTCATTGCTGGGGATACTAGAAGAGTCGCAAACACAAGCTAAGGTCAGGACGTCCAACGACTCCCAACATTTACACCGTGGTTAAAGCTATGACAACGAACCTCGGTACCAATACCCAACAATCGACAGTTATACCCAACAATCGGCAACAATACCCAACAATCGACAGCAATACCCAACAATCGACAGCAATACCCAACAATCGACAGCTGAGGTAGGGCTTTTCTAATCCACCATCGTTAGTCACCTGCACCAGCTTAGTTTCTCTTCCAGGCAACATCGAATGCTTCTTCATGGATTGACACCCTAGCAGGCGGGACAACGTGTCTCTCTGTATCGCAGATTGCTGTCAAGCCCGCAGAAGCATAGGTTTTGACGTAAAATCCTAACTGGTGATAAAAAGTAGATTGTCCTATGTGAAGATAGTATAACTATACTAATTAGCCGAATTTATTAACGTTGATAAAATCAGTTTCCAAGCTTTCGCACATCAACCAGATGGCTTTTTCGAGGAAGGTAGACAGAAAAATCCGAACTGGATAATAGAACGCTTCAACAATTTGAACGACTTGACAATAACGAAGAGATGCGAACGTAATTACTCAATAAAAACACGAGGCGTCATGTTCGTTTGGTACGCGGAATCCTTGGAGGCCGCCCCGGTGGCGCAGTGGTCTAAGCGATGGCCTCTGATCATTCGTCCGGAAGGGGTCCGGGTTCGAATCCCGGTGAGGCATGGATGTTGTGTTTGTCTTACGGCACTGGTTCTCTCCCTTCCCTGGAACCAGTGACCCTAAATTAGGGACAGGCGACTGCTTATAGCCCATTAAGTTGCTCACGGTGGTCGTTAAACCTCCAACCAAAAAAAAAAAAAAAAAAAAATCCTTGGAGGAAAACAAAAGGCATTCACTATTTGAAGAATTGGTTCCAAATTCGTGGTAACTCTAGCGAGACGGTATCACTGCAGGCCTCATTGTTGGTAATGAACTCCAATGTTTTCCGAATGGCAGTGAATTTAGGGTGTAGATTAGGAAGCTAATTTCTTTATGTCATCCCACATAGGATCAGCAGATTTCCCTGTGGATGGGTCGTGGTTAATTTGCCGTTCTTTACGTCTCTCTTATGTTAGTTGACTCTGCTGATCCTATGAGGGATGACATAATGAAATTAGTTTCCTACTCTACTCCTAAATCCACTGCGATTGGGAAAACATTGGAGATCATTACCAACAATGGGGCCTGCAGTGATAGCATCTCGCTAGAGTTACCACGAATTTGGAACCAATTCTTCAAATAGCCTTTTGTTTTCCTCCAAGGATTTCGCGTGCAAAATGAACATGATGCTTCGTGTCTTTAATTGTATAATTACATTGCATCCCTTCGTTTATTGTCCAGTCTAGTCACCGCGTTTAAATTGTTGAAGCGCGTCTGTTATCCAGTTTCCAGTCTGCTGTCTACTTTTCTTGAAAAGCCATCTGGTTGATGTGCGAAAGCTTGGAAACTTTGATTTCATCTACGCGAATAAATTCGGATAACTAGTATAGTAATGTATACTATCTTATGTATAGTTGGTGTATAGTTCCATGCGTTATTATTGTCTTATTATATCCTAGCTCGAAAAACTAGTGGCTGCGGGAAGGCCATGAAACACAGCCTGCGGTGCAAACATGGCACTTAGGTTTTATTTGGTAGAATTGTGAAGCTCCTGTGCGTTTGTAACTTAAACCAGATGGTCAGGCGTGCACGGGAACCTCTATGTTGAATAACTGCAATGAAAGTTTTATGTTCCCCACCAGAGCTACTCTGCGCTCATCAATAGGATACGGGATTGACTGCGAGTGATAATGTCGAAAGTTATATGACGTACTACAGAGGTGAAAGACGTGTCGAGACGACACGTCTGCAGCGATACATTCCGTCTGTATCAAGGACGTCGCCAAGGGGTAGAGGGGGGCTGAGAATTGCCTTGCCCACCCAGTTCAGGATGTGCATTATTTCAGTTTTTGTAAACTTTAAAATACAACCTGGAATTTGTCAAGGAATAATGACTCCGGTGTTTTTCATTGTGTAGCCGAACGCATTTTCTCCCTAGAAAGTGCGTTTTTCCTTCTCCGTAGAAAGGCTATCAACATAAGATCCGAAAGGCGAAGAAAATCCAATTGTTCTCCACTCGTTCAATTAAGCCTTTCTTCAAGTTAATAGGATCAAGGGCGAATGAAGAAGATGAATAGGAACTCACTGAGGTTATTGTAATTGATCTGCTAATAAGGAGGATTAAACGTATATAAATCTGTTTACCGGCGTAGAAAAAACAATAGAGAACAACAATTCTGCTAGCTTTCACCACCTACGGGCGGCTTCGTCAGAAATATGCAAGTTAATCGTATTGATACTAACTTGAACATTTGTCCTCACCCCTAATCCACGAAAGCTATTGCTGGTGGCAGTGTGCCATGTTTACTTTACGGGTACGTAACTCTTTAGATTTTACAAATTTTATTAAAAATGGATGCACGGAACATTAGGCAAAAATGATTCCAAACTTTTGACTCTTTTGTATTAAAAAAAATACTAAAACTTCAAGAGTTCCAAAATTAATGAGTATGTGTCCAGGAGGGGCTATTGCGAATACCTTTGCAGCCTGTAGGAAAATAAATTTTTTTCTTTCAGGGTTTTGCAAATAAGGTTGCTATCAAACTTGCCCCAACAAAAATTATACCCTCCCACCCATCGCCCATCCTGATTTCGAAGTCTAGTGACGTCCCTGATCGGTATAGCTTTGTCAATTAGAGCAACTCACTCCGGAGCGAGGAGATGCGAGTTCGATCGACGTCGCCGAAAAATTCCTGTTTCTATAGATACACCTCGAGAATCTTTCGCCGAAAACTAGAGGAATTCGAATGTGTTAAGGTCCTATCCGATCCTCCATACAGTTCGGACCTTACCTTGTTTCGCTCCGTGGCTACTTCTTATAAGGGCGGCGCGTTCGCTTTAGTTTTGGAAGAGGAATCTGGCATCAGATAGTTTTGTCCATGAAACCTGCAGAACCGTGGGTTCGTGGCTCCGGCCGAACTTTCACAAAGGACTGTAATTTGTAGAATTACTTGAGGTTGCACAGCTTTTTTGCATCCTTGAACTTTTAAGGTGCATATGGAACGAACTTTCGACTTACCTCGGTAGTTGGGCTTATTATTAAAAAGGTGGTTGGTTGGTGTTTATTCGTACAAGGGCGTCAAAGTGCCAAAGAGCTTCAAAACAACATCAAAACGTAAATGTCACAAGAACAGAAACACTAAAAAGAACGGTATAAATGGGCAGCAGTCGGAAAGCGAACTGCATAAAACGAAATACATTGGTACACGTTAGGTAACACAGAAGAAACATGGCAGTGAACGTTTAAAAGGTGACCAAGGTTTTCTGAGTTGTCTGGCAGAGTGGGTAAAAGTAGATAACGAATAGATTCACGAATAAAGCAACGATGCGAACATAAAATATGGACAACAGGTAGAGGAGAATTACATGTCCAGTACATAAAAGCAGTATTGCCGCACCGTAAGTACGGGTGGGTGAGAGGACAATAGCCAATGCGAAGAAGTGCCAGTGCAAATTTCTTCCTACTGTTTCAACGCAAACTTGATTACCAAGCTTCCAGAACTGCCTTTGTGCGACGCAGTTTGTTCCTCGATTCTGGGTCGGTGTGCTACCGAACAAGAAAACGCAAGCTCCAGCGGAACAACGGCAGGACTTTGACCACAAGCGAAGAATCATACCTGTCATCCGCATCAGCAGACTAGGCTTCAAAACGCTCTCCTAAATTTGAAGTAACTGAAAAGTTTTCTTCGGGGTTTGTGACAACCACCAGGAAAAACACTTACAGCTATAAGCAGCAGTTCACTCATTATTTATAAATACTGGTTCCAAGCAAGGGATAGTGCCAGCTGTAGAAAAAAAAAAAAAAAAAAAAACCACCACCCATGCCTCATCCGGGTCATGAGCTCTTCTTGCTCGAGTGACCATAAGCCAGTGCTCTCAGACCACTGCGGTGCCTGAACGTTGTAATTACGAAATAACCGAATTACTATACAAATCTGGTGGTATGACAGTTATAACGAAATAAATTTCTCCGTCATTTTTATCCACGCCGAGGCTCGAACCCGGGTCCCCTCATTCCGGAATAAGTCACTCTACTAATTGAGCTACGCGGACGTTCGTACTGACTGCTATCTGCCTTTATGTCGTGTGCGTCCTGCTGGCAGGTACGTCACATCTCCTCCCCCGAAAGAGGGCCGGGGGCATGGCCCACGGGTCAGCCGTGACCATGAATCGTTGCAGGCAGACAACCACTGTAGAACGTGCACTCGAGAACTCCCAGTCAATCTGGTGTGTGGAATGCAACGTCACACACATTTATTTTTCGAAGCACTGGAGAAGGGATTCTCTGATTTTTCCTATCTCGCGGTGTGGAAAGAACATCATACCATTTCGAGATCTTGAACGGCCGGGTCATCCGGAAAGTTCGGTCGCCATTATAACGAAATAAATTTCTCCGTCATTTTTATCCACGCCGGGGCTCGAACTCGGGTCCCCTGATTCCGGAATAAGTCACTCTACCAATTGAGCTACGCGGACATTCATTCTGACTGCTATCTGCCTTTATGTCGTGTTCGTCCTGCTGGCAGGTACGTCACACAGTGATGTAATCTTTCTAATGCGATTGTGACTTTCGATGTCTTTCGCTGTAAGATTTCTACAGTTTCTCTAGTTGACGTTGCAATTACAAAATAATCGAATTACTGTACAAATCTGGTGGTATGACAGTTTCCGTAGTCTCTCTAATGCGATTGTGTCTTTCGATGTCTTCCGCTGTAGGATTTTCACAATTTCTCTAGTTGACGTTATTTTACGGAAATCCTATTAACAGTAAATTTTGCAACGACGCGGTATCTCCGGAATGGAGTTCACTAGGACGAATTTTTTTATACTAGGTCTCAACTGCTTTAACTTGGTTTTCTTATACATATTGCTTCATCCTGGGACGGAACACTTCTTTGATGTAATAACACATGAGAGCACAAACAGAATTAAATGATACGCAATAGAAATAGATCTTGGTTAATGTCAAATAAATCTTAGAGAAAATAGTGGAAGTGGTCGCTACACTAAGGCACAAAGAGAATTGGATGACATGCAACAGGAATACAGCTTGGTCCATATCAAACAGATATGTCCAAGAGTAAGACGGCAGAAGTGGTAACTACTACCAGTCAGAGAGATGTTCAATCGACGCTCCACATTGGTGAATGTTCGCAGTAACATACCGACCGACAGTGATATCAGCAATACATCCCTTGATGGCCACACCGTTGGCATGGAGGTCCAAGCGATGGCTTCTGTTAATTCGTCCAGATGGGTCAAGGTTCGAATCCCGTGAGGCAGGGATGCTGTGTTTGTCTAACGGCGCTGACTCTCTTCCTTCCCCGGAGCCAGTTGCTCTAAAGTAGGGACGGGCGACTGCTTATAGCCCATTGAGTTGCTCACGGCTGTCGTTAGGCCACCAATAATGAAAAAAAGGAACGCTTGATGTTGTCCTGAAGATCTTAAATTGACCTTGATTTGTTGGCATACACATTCCCTTTCAAGTTGCCCCAGAGAAAAAACTCCAGGGAGTGCGGAGAACTAGGGGGGTCACAGACTTTTCCAATGACCCTCCTATCCTCTCCAGTCTCTTCTTCAAGTTGGAATTGGTCGCTCTGATTGGTGTCTTACGAGAGTGATAACAAACGTTCTGCACACGTTAATCTAAAGCGGAAGCGGATTATGCAATCGGGAAAATGATTGCGTCATATCAAGGTCAGACTCTCAGCAACGCAGTGGTGTCAGAACGACGCCCTATCATTTGCTGTGTGGATGTCGGAGGGTTTGGAAATGGAAGCGTGCAGCTCCTCAGGTCGAGTCACGGCATTAGATAAGCGCTCGTACGAGAAAATAGAAACAGTGAGGGGAAACATTCCGACGCAGATCCACACTGCTTTGCAAGAAATTTGTGGCGAGGAACTTTTGATCGAAGCACAATTTCTCGCTGGGCATCGAGCCTTCGGGAGGGCCGAAGAAGCATCGAAGATGATGACCGCTCAGGCCGACCTCAAACGGTGACAGACATAACATCTGTCATCATTGTTGCATCGGTTCTCGAAGAACATCGGCGTATGACAGTCGGGGAGATTGCTCATCAGGGAAATTTATTCACCATGTCTGTTCACCGGATTTTGAGTGACCCACTGGGAAAAATAAAAATCGCCGTGCCCCATCAACCCCCCCCCCTCCCCGAGCGGAAGGCAGCCAGGGTGAGCATTACACAGGATCACGCCCACAGGTTCGAAAGGGAGAGCGACACCTTTCTGAACAGAATTGTCGCAATTAATGACACTCGGACCCGTGATTTTGATCCTGAACTGAAGTCACAATAAGCGAAATGGAGGCATCCAAGTTCCCCACGCCCCTCAAAGTGTCGTCGGCAACAATCCAAAGTGAAGCAAATGATGATTTTTGCGAACGATGCCCAGGGTGTTGTGGTCTCCGATCGAGTGCCGGTAGGGCAAAATGTCAATGCACAATATTATCGTGTCTTTCTGAGGAAGAAGTTGAGACCGAAAATTCGTTAGAATCGCCACAACTTGTTGGAAGCGGGGGCGATCTTGCTGCATGACAACGCATCGTGTTATGCTGCAGCATCGGCGCTGGGACCTTTGTCGAAATATGGCTGGGAAACTTTATCCAACCCACCATACATCCCTGATCTCAGTTTACCCGATTTTGATGTTTTCTCAAAGTAAAAAAATCTGCTCCGTGGCATCCGCTACGAATCGCTGGACGAACTGTTGTTGGACGTGTCCCGAGTAATACGACAGCTAAACAAAGATGGCGTACTATGGGGCATCCAGGCCCTACCTCACCGCTGGCAAGCTGTCAGTAGCAGCGGACGGGAGTACATTGAACGGCAATAAGGTAAGTTTTCTCCGTTACTTCACACTTTTCTCAAAAATGGACAGTGTGCTGAACTTTTGTTAGGACCCCGTACTGCCACTGAATTTCCTGTAAAACTCATTTGACATTTCCTGAGAGAAACAGTTGCCCAATACATATCAACAATGCAGAGACGCTCTGGAATTGAATACATTTTCTCCGATGCAGTAACGTGACTGAAAGGAGATTACTCTACCAACCTGTTTATACCGACTTCTCGGCTTTACTGCCCTCTACAGGGAACTATCGACAGCATTGGAAGTTACTGCAACTCATTTGAGAAATGGAGTGAAGAACAATTCTTTTCCTGTTCCTCACTCTTTTGTTCATCCGGTCTTGAGATATTTCACACAATAAGTGTTAAGATCGGAGTTAAACGCCCTGCATTTGTATTTATTGTATTTTATTTTATTCATTACTTTACTACTTTACATAGTAAAGTAGTAAATTAATGAATATAATGTAGGGTATCTTTACCTGATAAGAGCTTGCCATTTTGTATTTTTAAAGTCACGTCAAATCATATCTGAATTGCATTGCTGTTAATAGAAATTGCAACACCAAGAAAGAAACAAGCGATCACAATGAAATTTATGGAAGTACACTCAAGAGCAATTGAATTAGAGACAGCTGGCGTTATGGAAATGTGGCGTTGTGGGCGGCCCTGTAAACGAAAACGACATGACGTATGCAGCGATCCGACAATATAAGGAGTGATGCGACGGGAATCAGTAAGAGTCGGGCGTAAGACGAAGGATCTAAGCGCATTTGATCGTGGTCAAATTGTCGGGGCCCGACGAATGGGTCACTCCATCTTGGAAGTCGTGCAGGCACTGGGATTGCCACTAGCCACTGTGTCACAGGTGAACCGTGAGTACATCGAATCCGGTAAAACCATCCCTGCAAGGGCCAACTGCCGTGGAGAACATCGTGTGGATGAGCGGGGTCATTGTCGGCTAGCTCGCATTGTAACAGCGGATAGACAGGCCGAAGTGCAAGAAATCACTCGGCCTTTTAACGCTGGTGCACAAAAACGTGTAAGCAACCACACCATCCAGAACCATCTCCTTGCTTTGGGGTACAGAAGCCATCGTCCCACGAGGGTACCGCTGCTGACCGCACATCACAGGGTGCAAAGATTAGCATGGGCGCGAGAACATCGCCATTGGACCCTAGACATGTGGAAAAATGTTGCCTGGACTGATGAGTCGAGATTCACGTTGGTACATGCGGATGGCATGATACGAGTACGGCGCAAACGACATGAAGCAATGGATCCTTCTTTCCAGCAGGGTACTCTTTAAGCTGGTGGGGGTGGCATTCTCGTCTGGGTACTGTTTACGTGGACTGAAATGGGACCCCTGGTACGTGTGACATCGTCCTTCACAGGTCGACGTTACCGGGATATCCTGGACGACCATTTGCTCCCGTTTGTGCGTGTTCAACATTCCACTGGGGACCTCATCCTGCAACAAGACAACGCAGCTGCCGAATTGTATCCGAATGGTTGGATGAACACTCCACCGATGTGACCTAGCTTCCTTGGCGAGCTAGGTAACCTGACCTGAATCCCATCGAGCACATCTAAGATGCCATCGATAGAGATGTTCGAGGCTCCTACCCCACTCCATCAAATCTTCGTGAACTGTGGGAGCTTTTTCAGGGGCCGTGGATCCGTATGGCTTCCCAACGCTTCCGGTGTCTTATCGAGTCCATGCCGTGATGAATCGCCGCCGTCATCACGGCTAAAGGTGGTGCTACACGTTACTAGACAGGTATATGTAATTCAATTGATCTTCAGTGTAATTAGTTATGATACACGCTGCAAACGATTACAATTACATACCGGTTCGTGATGAGGAAGGCTAAAATATTAGTAATAAGTAAATCCACCATGGGCGGTGATAACCGACCCAACACGCCGTGGGATCGAATGAAACAGAGTTTGGATGGTCGTCTGTGGTATTGCAGTCCATTCTGCAACTACACGCAACCATAATGCGTTGGTTGTGACCGGAGTCGAGGCCATGCAGACCATTCGTTGCTTGATGACACTCCAGACGTTCTCTATAGGCGACAAATCTGGCGAGCGAGCAGGCCAGAGAAGATTGATGCACACAGAGTATGTCTTGGACAGAACGAGTAACATGGGATTGGGCATTGTCCAGTTGGAAGATGGCTCCCGGGATCAACCGAAGGAAGAATAGAAGTTCAGCTTCCAACACTTCCGTGATGTAGCATTGGCTGTTCAATGTGCCTGTGATACGCAGTAGACGAGTGCGTAAATAAAACGGAATAGCGCCCCAGCCCATGACCCTCGGCGTGAGACCCGGTATGGCGCTACACAACGCAGCCTTCTAGATGCCTTTCACCACTGTATCTGCGAACAAAGATTCGCCCGTCGTGTTGCATTAGATTGAATCTGGACTCGTCCTAAAATACAATATGCTCCCATTTAGCACTCCTGTTTCGACGTTCGCGGCACCACTGCAATCGCTGACGCCTATGGTTCAGAGTCAAGGGAAGTCGCAGCAATGGACGGCGAGCAACGATATCTCTCTGCAGCAATTGGGGACGAACAGTGCTCGCAGACATTGGACGATGTGTGACCATCCTATATTGCTGCTCAAGTGCCGTGGAAGGTGTTGTGCGCGAAGCCACAGCCATACAATGCAAGTCCCTGTTTTCCCGCTCGGTCGTGCGATTTCTAGCACCAGACCCTTGCACGACGATGCGTAGAAAATTTTGCTGTCCATCGACGCTATGTACGCATAACGCAGGCAACAATGTCACGTGATGATGAACCACCTTATCTGAGTTCAACGATTCTACCTCTTTTAAACTCCGTCAATTGTTCGTACAATTATCTCCTCCTCCTACGCTTCTTGCTTACTTTTTAACGGCGTACGGTCGAGTTTAGCGATAGCAAGTTTAAAAACCTGCTGTCTGTACGCCTCCTTTTATTTCCCCTGGTGTGACGTTTCTGATAGCGTTTCGTGCGCCTCATATTTACATGTACCTGCTATTGCAATCGCATCTTACATGGTGTTCTGCCCACCCTGCGAATTTCGTACATGCAAACATTTCTGCATGATGTCGCAATTTCTGTTATCAGCAGTGTATAATCAAATCAGGATACATTATAATAGCACTATATATTTTCAATTGCTTCATTATTCACCTTCAGAAATTCACCCAGTGGTGAGAAAAATCCTGGCGTCTATATTTTCATGAACGAACACTAAAAAGCGGATTAATGTATTAGATTTTGTTATATAAAACATTCGGAACGACTTCAGCAGCTCTGCTCTTTTATGTAGTTCTCAACTTTGCGTAAGCCACTCCGCGTGCTATTAAAAACGCCACACTCTCCCAATATTAAGGGGAAAAAGGAGATTGCTTCGCCGTGAAAGTAATTCAATACAAAACCATGACACAAACGAAACCTTGAACTGGTTTCTGACTCAAATAGAATTAAAAACATGAAAAGGAGAATAAATTGATCAATGAAATGTAGAACAGAAATATCACGCTTAAAAAAACTGAAAGCGTGTTTTTCCAATTTTTTCGCCGTGGTACTTTATTTCTTCCATGCTGCTGATATTTATATTTTCATTCATTCATCAAACGAATCTAAATGCTTCTGTATGCACGTATTGCGAAATATGACCTTCATTACTCTTCGAGCCGAACGCTCGCTTTTATTAGAACTATGTGAGTCCCACTCAAACATGTTTCTGAACATGTAGGGACTTCGATCCGCGCAAATTTAATATTAAAATAGGAAATGCACAAAGCGTCCATAGAATAAACTGTACAGCACATGACAAAATGAAACATACGAAGCTAGGAACAAGGATGAAAGTGGGCACAAAAATCATCGTTTTGTGAAAATAAAAATTCAACAACAATTCGATCCTTGGGTGCCATCGTTTTTGGCACTGTTGGAACGCTTCCTGCAAGTCCTGTTCGTGAATAGTGTCAAGCACCGTCTGCGATTCGCGCTGGATCTCTTCCACGGTTTCAAAACGGCGACCCTTGAGCTTCAGCTTCATCTTCGGGAACAGAACGAAGTTGCAGGGGGCCAAATCCGGCGAGTACGGCGGGTGATGAAGGGTAGTCATGCTGTTTGCGGCTGCAAAACTGGAGTGTTGCTAACGCTCTGTGAGCTGCTGCGTTGTCGTAAGGAAATCACCCATGCGCCACATTTCAAATCGTTTGCGGCGAATAACCACCCTAAGAAGCCGCAGAAAATAGCAGTAAAAAAGGGCGGTGACGGTCTGGTCCATGGGGGACGAATTCCCGATGCACAACCCCACTAATGTCAAAGAACACGATGAGCATGCTTTTGGTTGCGCTTCGGACCTGTCGGGCCTTCTTCGGCCGTGGAGATGCCGAGCTCTTCCACTGCGACGACTGTTGTTTGGTCTACGGGTCGTAACCGTAGCCCCAAATCTCGTCCGCAGCGATGACCTGCGACAGGAACTCAGGTTCATTCACCACCTGCTGACGAAGATCTTGACAGAGTTCGGCAAGGTACGCCTTCTGTTTGGGTTTTAGAATTTTTGGCACAAACATTGCAGCAATGCAGTGCATGTTCAAAACCAACGTCAGAATTTCTTGCACTGTTCCTTATGACACATTGACGACGGTAGCAATGTCTTGAATGGTTCTCCGACGATCTTCATACACCATTTCCCTAATTTTGTCCACATTTTCGGGGATTTTGCTCGTAGACGGTCGCCCGGATCTCTCGTCGTCTTCCAGTGCTGTTCTGACGATCTTGCAGCACGAGTGCCACTCAAAACACCTCGCACGACTCATTTCTTCATTGCAATAAGCCTGCTGCAACATTTCATGCGTCTCCGTTCCCGATTTGCCGCGTTTGACGTAGAATTTGATGTTCGCTCGCTGCTTTAGTTTGCAGTTCAAACCGAAATCGCAGCTGCGTTCTGCACGTGGTCACCAAATATTGTGTAGCACAGATCCCGATGTTCGCAGAACGACTCCACTCGACACAATGGCTCATGAAGGTTACTGTCCACGACCTCTGCTCGCGTATCTGCGTACTGCCATCTGTTGGCGCGCTACGTACCTTGTCTTGGAACATTTTACTTCCAATTGGCTAACTTCTGTACACATTTTCTTTACAATTAATGCGTTCCCAAGGATGAAAATTTGAACATTGATTAAAATAACTTCATATTATAACTTGGAATATTTAATATTTTCTAAAACATAACCATAATTATATTAAAAGTCAATAACTTTTCCTTTGGTGGTGTTGAGACCAGAAGAGAAATGGCGCGACCTGTATATTGATGACGTCAGTAGACAAACAAATGTTGGATTGCTTAAATATCGTTATGTTTTAGAAAATATTAAGTATTCCAAGTTATAATATAAAGTTATTTTAATCGATGTTTGAATTTTCATTCTTGGGAACGCTTTAATTGTGAAGAAAATGTGTACAGAAGTTTGCCCATTGGAAGTATAGGAAGCAAAATCACTAGACGTCCACCTTAAATAAACGCTTTGAAACCATACTCGACTAGCTCATTTCAACTCTCCGATCTGCATGTCGTAGTCTTACGTTCCAAACTGACGGCTCAATCAGAACTGAGCCTACCTGTATTTTATTTGTTATTGTACTTAAAGCAAGTTTTGGATTCATTATATTTTTGACAAACATTACGCATGTTTTAAGCGTATTTTACGCGTCACGTAGAAAATTATTTTTTACGCGTAACTTTTCAACCCTGGTTGTAGCTTTAGTGCGTGTCGTAGTAATGACCGCTTGAATTCACAGCAATGAGAGTGAATCATTCACCGTCATTAAGTATCCGTTGTGAACGAATTGTTCACGAATGGTTCATTACTAGTCATGTAAAAAGATTAAAAACATACTACGGATTCATATTTTATTCGTATATTCTACAATGTGCAATATGACAAAGAAAAAATACAAAGAAAAAATGTTGAAAAGGATTTTGATTTATATCGGTACATGCGCAATTTATCTCAGCAGATGTCGATAGGCAGGTCATTCCGCAGCAGAAGATGAAATAAAAAGCAAGTCTGGTGATTCGCAAGGCCAAAGAAAAGTCGAAGACAATTTCATTTAATTGATCGGAGATAGGAAACAAAACCCATTCATCATAAAAAAAAGTCCAAATGTGTGGGTTAGTGATAAATGAAAGAACGACGGAAAGGAGAATCAATTAATTTCATCGTGCCTTGTATTGCATGAAGGAGAAATCAAAATCGAACTTTACGAGAAAAAGAGTGAACACAACTCGTGATTGGGATGGAAAGTTGTATTACCCAAGTGCTTCTATGCAAGAGATATTATTCCGGAGATGTTGAATAATCAAGAAGTGTGTAAAGTGGCATCGTGTGTTATAAATATTATATGAACTTTCTATTGCTTCACAAGCGCACACATATTTCAGCTTGTGCATAGAATGAAACCTAAACACCAGAAAAAGATAGAGATGATTAACGAAACATCAAACGATCATTCTTCTTTTTCTTCCAACTCTTTTTATAGTCAATTGAGGCTATAGGTTTATCTCATCTCTTTCCAAATGTTCCTCTCTTAGGCTTGCTCATCCCACAGCTTTTTTGCAGTTTTGTTTTTATCATCCATCCATCTTTCCTCGGGTCTTCCCACTCTTCCTTTCCTTTTTATGGTCTCCATTATGTTACTACTTTAATCCATATATTATTTTCCATTATTGTTATATGACCATCCCATTTTCATTTTAGAGATCCTTCCATTTTACGTTGCGTTTTTGGCAATTTGTCTAAGACGTTTTTCTTTTTTTGGATAGGCCACGTTTCAGCTCCATATGTCCTAATGGGTATATGCAACGGTCGTTCCATAAGAACTGAAAGTAAAATCACACAAAATGAAGAAACATAGGTACAGCAAAATATATGTTATTCTTTCTCAAAATATCTTCCCTCTGATGATATGCAACGGCCCGATCGTTCAGTTCACTTTTCAAAGTAAGTGGCGAAGGCATTTTGTGGAAGCTGTTTTAGAGACTCATGTACAGCTTGAATAACGTCAGCATGTGTGTTGATTAGTGCGCCACGGAACTTCTCCTTCATTGTTGGAAGCAACCACAAATCGCACTGGGAGAGGTCTGGAATGTTGGTAGGCCGTGATACGATTTCAGTGCTGCATTTCGTAAGAAACTGTTGAACACAAACAGTCACATGTGGGCGAGCGTTATTATGGTGTAGAGCCCACTTGCCCACCAGTTCCGGTCGCTTAATCGATATGTGTCATCGCACACGCTTCAAGCATGAAATGTAATACTCATCACTGACAGTAATATGCGGAGAAACAGCATGCAGGTAGACTACACCTTTATGAAGAAAGAAAATTATTATCATCACTTTCCTAGCTGATTTTGTTGGCGGACTTTTCTCGGAAGAGGCGAGCCTGTGTGTTTCCCGACACTTATTGCGCGCCTAGTGAGGTGGTCTAAATAGTGGACCCATGTTTCATCGGCAGTTACTACTGCGTATAGAAAGTTTGGATCCTTTGCAATCATTTGTTTCCACTCACGATACACCTGAACTCTGGCTAACAATTGCTGTCTCGTCAGGTGATGAAGTTCCCATCTAGAACACACACGGTGCAGAAGTATTGTAAAGAGTAGAATGCCGAAAGACGACTTTTTGAAATATTATTTGGTGTTCGAAGTAGCTATCAAACAGATGCTGCTGATGCAAGATGGCTGAATCGGTATAAAAAGGGAACGCTGAAGGCATACAGAGACCAATGAAGTGCACTGCCAAGACATAATGAACAAAAGACGGAATCCGACGAACTTTGGAAGAGATGATCGTTCGTGTTCAAAGTAGCTATCAAGCAAATGCTGCTGATGCAAGATGGCCGAATCGGTATAAAAAGGGAACGCTGAAGGCATACAGAGACCAATGAAGTGCACTGCGCAAAACATTATGGACAAAAGACACCATATGACGGACTTTGAACGTGGAATGATCGTGGGTGCTCGAAGCACTGGTGCGAGCATAGCAAAGCGGCTGCACTTGTGAACTCTTCGAGGGCAACAGTTGTCAAATTTTACAGTGAGTGGACCACCAGCCAAAAAACCGGGTCTGAATGCAAGGCGTGGGATCGTCAGCGGCTACTGGATGCTTCAGCTGAGATGAGAGCAGGCAGACTTACTCAGTCCAACAGACGGGCAATACTTCGTCAGATTAAAGATAATCTGAATCCGGGACCAATTACGATGGCCTCTCAGCGTACATTTCCCAGCATATTACATCGTATAGTTTACAGAAGCAGACATGCTGTCAGAAAGCCATTGCTATCTGCAGCGAACAAGAAGAAACTCCCCAGTTCGCTCAGGAACACAACAAGCATTGGACACTAAAAAAGGGGAAAGGGTCATGAGGTCCTACGAATCAGGTTTACCTTTTTACACTCATTCACTAGAAGGGTGAGGATATGGAGAGAACAGCACGAAAGCATGGACCCATCTTGATTCGAAACTACTCTTCAAGCTGGCGGAGACAAAGGTCGTGATATTTCAGATAATCCTGTAATCTGACGAACGTTGCCTCTACCTAGACTGCAGTATGTTTCTGTTGGAGTGCTTGGACCCTTTGATTTGCGTGGAGCAACATCTGACAGCCCAAAGGTATTTAAATACCGTTGCCATTCAAGCCCACTCAGTTATGCTGATGGTTTATCCCAGTGGAGATGGATACCTCCATCAGGAGAATGCTTCCCTGTCATAATGCTCACAATGTACACGAATGGTTTAAGGAGCATCACGGAGAATTTTCTCTGTTATATTGGCCTCCTCAATCACCGGATCCCTGTCCAATGGAGCATTTCTGGAATGATGTCGAAAGGGGCATCAGACAGCTAAATCCTTCTACCATCAAATCTTCAAGAGCTGGAGAGTGCAGTTCATCGCATTTGGGCTATATTCCAGAAATGGGACATTTAATAGAGTTCATACCAAAACATTTGATAGAGTTCACACCGAAACAAATTTCAGCAGTATTAATTGCAAAAGGTGGCCCAACAACGTACAAACTAGGTGGTCATAATAATTTGTCCACTCAGTGAAGATGACCAGTGTTGTCGTTATAGGCCGGGATAGTGCGAGTTGCACTGAAATAACGTTTCGAATTTAATAGCGAGTGTCATCGAGTAAAAGAGGATAGGTCAAAAACCCAGGAGTTCGTTAGGAACGCTATACAGAAGTAAGGCCAAAGATCAACAGCTGAAAAAGCTTAGAGAGACATACGTATATCGTTAGTTTGTAGAAACGGGGAAGATGCCATGAACGCAGGCAAAACAAAGAAATTGTTTGCTAGTTATTCATGGCTCATTTGTTATTCTTAAAGGAAGAAATTTAATTTATGCATGTGTTTTAATATTTACCAGCGCAAAAAAAATTTGAAAAATATTTTCTGCTCTTTTTAATGGCATACATTTGTTGATACGATATAGAAAATAATGTATACCTCTTTCCTATTTGTTTTTCCCTACGTTTGCTCACCGGATTTCATTTATCTTTTCTTAGTCAAGAGTGGTAAGCAAAATCCTTCCATTTACTTTGCTCAGCACTCTGGACTAAATTTATAGATAGTATAGGACGTACCGCTCTTCCAATTGTGTTATTTGTCAAATATTATCATAATCAATAATTTTGTATCCACTGCTGGGTAAAATCTTTGTCTGCTGCTCTTGTGGCGCAGTGGTCTAAGCGATGGCTTCTGATCATTCGTCCGAGATGGGTCCGGGTTCGAATCCCGGTGAGTCATGGATGTTGTGTTTGTCTTACGGCACTGGCTCTCTCCCTTCCTTGGAACCAGTGTCCCTAAATTAAAGACGGGCGACTTCTGAGTTGCTCACGGTGGTCGTTAAACCCCAATCAAAAAATAAAATAAAAAAAGACTATCTGTCATTTGTAATCATTCTTTTCCATGTCATTTCGTCAAACTTTCAGCCGTCATCCATCAAAATCCACGTGGTCTTCCTGAGAGTCGTTTCCTATACAATGGAATCTAGTCTAGTACTCAATTGCCTAACTGTGGTCCATTCTTTAGTGGTTTGCTCACCCCATTGTCACTTGAGGGTCTTTACTGTGAACAGAATATCACCAACTTCTGCCATTTTCCTTATTTATGAGTTACTATGGTTATATAGCACACGAAGAATGCATCTCTCCATACTTCTCTCAGCATTTAGCATTCTGTGTAAGTCCTTTCAGCTAAGGTCTATGTCCCTAATCCGTAAATGAAAACTGTAAGGATGCATTGATTCAATGCTTTTTTTTTAAAACGTAATATGTAGTAATTTGCTCTTTGAAATTGAAATAATTCTTCCAATTGCACTCCAGCCGAGTTTTATACGTCTATTAATTTGTTCATAGATATTATATCCAGCCTCATATCTGTTCGCCAAGGAAAATCAATTCTAAATTTTCCCCTCTAAATCTTCAGTTCTTTTAAAAGCATTGTACATCAATTTTGTTTTGTATAAGTTAATGCTTAATCGCACTTTTTTATCCTTGGTACCAAGTTTATGGATCATACTCAGCAGCTCTGAGGTGGTACTTTAAAAAATGAGTATGCAGTCGTTTGGAGATTGGCAAAAATTTGTCTCACCCGCTTTCCAATTTTATGTACGCTGTGTCTTCGGACAGTCAAATTTGTGTACTAGTATGCTCACACGTTATTGAATCGAAGTATCAATTTTCTTCAGTCTAGCATTTCAGCCAGTATTTTTGAAGTGAATTTCTCTTACATTGAGTAGCTTTGCGTTCTTTCTCTGTTTTGGCACAAACATGCGACAATTTGAGATCCTTTACTGTGTAGCTGACAGTTTCGCAAAGATCCTGAATGACTTCTAATTAGTGAATTTCCAAGGAAGCAGGTTGGCGTCGTGTACCACGAGAAAAAATAATTATTTTAAACTTCATTCTACTTACAGTTAATTCACCGTCTATAAGAAAATAAAGTTTGAGAGAATGTTTGTGTCTGGATTCTAGTCAGATATATATTACTCTGAACTCAATTAATTGAAAACAACATTTATTTCCGTCTTTTTTAAAACCATGGACAACTTGAACAAATGTTTCAACGAATTATGACATATTTATTTTATTCCCATATGCAGCAGTTTTTTCTGTGTATATGATCGAGATTTATCAAGATGGTTGTTGGTTTTGTGGTTCTGTCTTATATGACGTCATCAACGATACTGGCTGCGCCGAATGTTTGCACTCGTTTCAAAACGAGAGAGTAGAGGTCATATAATTAACGAGATATGAGGTCTTTCGGTTCCATTACTGAGCTGGGCTGGTCAAAAAGTCCTAGCACTTTATAACTTGGAAGCCTTTTGCATGCATTAAATTTTCTGATCATTTATTAATGGTACAATGTCAACTCCATTTTTATAAGATACGTGGACACAACTGGAAAATAACCATTACCTCCAGCACTCCTGATGACGTCCCAGCAAACAGAAATAGAAATATAGGTTTCGTATTGAGGAGTTCGAGCTATATAGGAACCGATATGGCAGTTGATAATGAGTAGAGAATGTTGTGCCGAAAACATTAAAAATGTGCAGTACAATTTTATTTCTATTATGTTTTAATGATCTAATTATGTTGCCATTTTGCGTACATATCTGTGATAAAGTTTATACATATCATCATCATCTGTCAACCATTTTCAAACTACTGCTGGATAAAGGTCTCCCCAAGTTTCTCCTATAAATGTCTGTCTTGAGCCTGTTTCCTCCATGTTACACCGGCACGCTTTCAAATTTCATCCGTCCATCCCCAGTATGGTCTTCCTCATATCTGTCCCTTGCAATCCAGTATAAATTTCGGTTGTCCAACGGTGGTCCGTTCTTCTGGCAAAGTGTCCAGCTCGTTGCCATTTCAAGGATTTTACCCTGATCATGATGTCTTCCACTCTTGCCATTTTTCTGATACACGATACAAGAGTTCCTCTTATCTTTCCTGCTTGCAGCAAGCATGCATTTGTGCAGGCTTCTTTCAGTTGTCTGCAGTTTTGGCATGTCTTTTTTAGTTAAGGTCCATGTCTCTTCTCCATATGTAAGAATTGGAACGATACATTGATTAAACATTTTTCTTTTAAGACCTAATGGTATACCGCTCTTGAAAATTGTACTGTTTCTTCCAAAGGTTCTCCGGCAATACCGGAACTATGAAGGTGCAACAGATGCACAGCCACAGGGCCCAGGACGAAGGGGGACCTGAAATAGAATTTTTTTTATTGGGGGTTTAACGACCACCGTGAGGAATTCAATGATCTATGAGCAGTCGTCCGTCTTTAATTTAGGGCCACTGACTCCAGGAAAGGGAAAGAGCCAGTACCGTAAGACAAACACAACATCCATGTCTCACGGGATTCGAACCCGGACCCCATCTCGGACGAATGATCAGAAGCCATCGCTTAGACCACTGCAAAACCGGGACGGCGAAATAAAATTGACAAAAGGAATTATCTTGTAAAAATGCATAGGTGACGGGATAAAGAAAATGCCTTCAGTAGTAGATGATTTTTCATTGAGCCCATTTAAAAACGTTTGCTATTGAGTAGTCTTGTATTAGTCAGACATGATTAGAAAAGTATCTCTTTAAAATGATGCTTAAAGCTTCTTTTTAAGGATGTTTATCCGGTTACGTGAGGAACGGACGGCTCGTCCAAAGATCAAGCTTCTCCCTTCCTCACGTGATCAGAGCTCCCACTGCTATCGAGATTAGTAAAGAAGTATTTTTTATGTGGTTTTATAGTTCAGCATCCGTACCTGTGACGCCACCACTGAGCAGAGGACGCACAAGAGACTTAGATGGGAACGGCAACACCACAAACTCAGATGAATGCTCCTCTAAACATAATGTGGCGCCCTGACACTTGTGTAGAGGTGCATTGTCCTTCTGTAATAGGCCCAACCCATCAGCATGAAGGCAGGACATGAACGGGTGTACCTCGTCAGAAAGGATGCGCACATAGCGTTGGCCGGTCACAGACGTTTGTAGACGTACCAGGGGTCCCAGTGAAGACCAGCTAAATACCACCCATACCATTACGGACCCCCCACCAGACGGTACAGTTCCCTGTTAACAAGCGGGATCCATGACTTTATGGGGTTTGCGGTAGTCTGGTCTTCACTGGGTAGTCTGGTCTCACGCGACATGTGAGACCAGACTACCTGTTTCCAGTCATCAAGTGTCCAGTGGCGGTGTCGCCGGGCCCAAGCGAAGCGCATAGCTCTGTTTCGTGCATCCATCAAGGGGACTCGAGTTGGGCGTCGGCTCCCGAAGCCCATATTGTGCAGGGTACGTTGCACAGTCCGGACGCTGATACTTGTTGAGGCTCCAGCATTGAATTCCGATGATACCTGCTAGAGTGTTGCACGCCTATCGCGTGAAACGATTCCTAACAGCCGACGATGGTCACGTTCACCCAATGTCTTTTTACGGCCACACTGGTATCGTAGGTTGGTGGTCTTGCTGGAATTCTTGTAGTCACGGTACACCCTTGCAATGGTCGTCCGTGAAAATCCGAACTTCGTTTCTACCTCTGAAACACTATGGCCCATCTCACGAGCGCCAACTATGACACCGCGTTGAAAATCGCTTAAATCTTTATTACTTGTCATTCTCATGCCGTAAACAGCTGTGACAGCTGGCAAGGATGTCTATCGGTTTATATACGCACTGGCGGACGCTACCGAGTACGCGCATAGGTGACGTTGCTATTTATTTTGCATAAGCTCGTCTGTACCAGTTTTTCTGGCACTTCAGTGTAATTATTTTCATTTATAAATACATATGAATGATCTTGTATATTTCTAGTGTACACAAAAATTATTTGTAAGCAATTGTTTCATTTTATTTGTTTTATTATTACTCCACCCTCTCCCCCAAACATTAACAGGCCCCAAAATAAAATCTTGCACAGAGCACATCAGAACCTGTGTACGTTTAATGCAATTTACTACGAGGAACATATAAGAGAAAACAATAATATAATTTGTTACGAAAAACGGAAAACAAAGAAAGAAATAGAAAATGTTTTATTACGAAGCTCAGAAAGAAAAAATATTAGTTAGGATGCCCACAAAGTTCTAAAAAAATTTCACACATCATGTGTGAAGAAATGACTGAAATAAAGGAACAAAAGAGCAGCGGAAGATGGTTAAAAAGAAGAATGCACCAAAAAAAAATTATATATTTAGAAAACAAAAACCTAAGAAAATGCTTTTAAGTGCACGCTGCAATAAAAAGTGAAGAAAAAACCCCATCTAAGCGCAGTCTTTAATTACAGAGCGTTCGACGAGAATCCACTGAAGTCCCCGAGCAAGATGTTAAAAAAAAGAGCGTACCACACACCAAAAATAAAATAAAATAAAAAATAAAATAAAAATCACATGCTCTTTCCTTGGTTGATAGAGAAGCCGTCATGAAAGGTGAATGATATAATATGTATCGCTCCGTAACGACATATTTCTGTGTCGTTATTGTTGTCTCTGTGTCCCAATTTTGTTGGCGTGGTGAGCAACTTTGTTGACATATTTAAGGGTACCAGTCCTGCAAAAACAAAAATTTTATGTAAATTTTTTTAATTTCAATTTTGTTTTCTATAGTGTTTGCTTAATCGAACGATATACGACACTTGAGCAAAGCAGAGGAAGTTCAGCGAAGTAGAGTAAAAGGAGTATGACGCGGGAGCCTTCTAGTCACATGTCTTCTTCGTTTTTTGCCTCCCCTGAAAAGTTGTGCTTTTGTACATTTAGGAACATTTTTCTCATAAACCACTGAAGACAATGTCTTGCAATTTTTTTTATACCTTACTGTATATATCGACAACCACTTGAACTAGATTCATGACTAAATAATGAAAATTAAAATAATAAATACAATTGCGAATGAAAACGTCAGCGAAATCGACAGAAATTTTGATTAATTAATATAAAATTAATTAATTGATGGATTGCGATAATTCTAGTTCATGTGTTGTATAATATCCTTAGGAAAATGCATGCCAAGTTTGCAATTGATAGGCCAAGTCTATCGTGAGAAACATGCACCTAAGTACATCGAGACCTCCCATAAGGTAAACATGGGAAGCCTAAAAATTGACTGGTTCCCTTAACAGTGGATGCTGGATTAAGATTGCAGAATGTATATTTCGTGGAATCGGAGGGCGGGGGTTGGGGGGATTTAAATCGCACGTGACATTTTTATTTTTCTTGTTAGGGGAAAATATTTATAATTTGTAATGCACTCAATGGACAAAACATTAGAGATACCTACCTAACAGTGTGTTGGTCCTTCTTTAGCGCTAATAACAGATTGTACACGCCGAGGCATCGACTCGGCATGTATAGGCTGTTATTGAAGGAGGTTTTCAATAACAGGTTGTTATTGATCGAAACCCTCCCTCAACCAGTAGATGATGGAAGGTTTCCAGAGGTAATGCCATCCATGCTTCTTGCAGCATTTTCCACAACTCTGTCCCAGACGTTGGTTAAAGTTCCATGGATCACAGAGAGCTTCCAAAGGGTTTAAATCCTGGCACCTTGGGGGACAGTGGACCGTTCCTAATTCAGATAAGTGTTCCACGAGTTATTCCTGGGTGGTTCCGGCACTGTGGGGCTGCGCATTGTCATGCTAAAGAAGAACTTTCTTCTGCAAGATGCGCGAACGCCAGGAAAGTGTATAGATGAATAACCAGCACATGCTGGCAGCGTACAGAGGTTAAGGAACTCTCCAGGCGCACTAAGGGAACTATGGATAGGCTCCTAAAACCATCACAGCGCAACCACTACCACCTAGAGCAGAGCCGTACTGGCATGACGGGGACATGGCCTCACGCTGTCGACTTTACAAGTGCACCTTCCCGTCAGCTCGGTATAGCTGAAAACGAGATTAATCTGACGACACGACGCGGCACTACTGGGCAGAGGTCCAGTTTTGATGTTCCCGGAACCAGACGAGGCGTAATGTCCGATGACAGTAGTCAGCAATGGCGCACGAATAGGGCGTCGGCTCCCAATATGCAGCGTACCGTTTGCTCGTTGACTCTGCTTGGGCCTCCTACATTTAACCTGGATGTGATTTGCACTACCGTTATTAGGTGGTCGGTCTGTACGATCCCGGTTGGTCTACGTTGACACCGCTCTCTGGACACTAATACGTCCTTTGTTCGTATACTCGCGGCACACCCTTGATACGGTGTGACGTGCCTGCTCTACAGGACGCACATGAGATAAAGGCAGATAGCAATGAGAGCACATGTCCGTATAGCTCACTTTGGGAGAGCGACTGAGCCGCGTAGCTCAGTTCAGAGTAAGGGGACTCTGTTTCGATGCCCGGCGTGGACAAAACTGTGTTTTCACATTGGCGCCAGATCTTCCTGAATGACCCGGCTGTGTTAAGTTTCTCGCAATGATGTGATGTTCTTTCCAGAGGGCGAGACAGGAAAAATGAGAAACCGTTCTTCAGTGCTTCGAAAAATATTTATCAGTGTGATGTTACGTTCCACACACCAAATTGTCTGCGATTTCTGAGATGCACGTTCTTCAAGCGGATGACTGCCTACAGCGACACATGGTCCCGGGTGACCCGTGGACCCTGTCCCAGCCTTCTTTCTGAAGGAAGGGGGAGATGTGATTTGCCTGCCCCGCAGGACACACATGAGATAAAGGCAGATAGTAATGAGAGCATATGTCCGCGTAGCTCATTTGGGAGAGCGACTTACTCCGGAGTGAGGGGACCCGGATCCGACAAAACTGTGTTTTCACAACGGTTACTCTCGGAAGCTATAGGGTTCTTACCACTTGGGCAACAGAATGATCCATCCGTCTTCGGCCGACAAGGTGTCCACGATCAAAGTCGCTCAGATCACCACGTCTACTCATGTTCATTGATTGCGGTATACAGTTCGGAAGCCCTGCTGTCTCCTTGCACTTCCCCTGCGTTCGATTTGGGTCTGTTCCCCTCCGCTCAAGTGATGCCCATCACCCCTATTTCCTAATGTTTTGTCTGCTGAATGTTCTTCCAAGGGAGAGTGGAGTATTCAGGACTTTACTACCGTGTAAAGTTTCGCCCTCTTTTTCTCTTTGACGTAAGCTCGCTAGTACGTTCAATTGCCCCCTTTATTTCCACTGCTTTTCACCGAGATAGGCCCGTTTTATGATCCTCGATGCAAGAATCTCGTTAACCAGCTAACTTTGCAAGGAATAAGGGTCAGTTTTCGCACCGCTGCAGAGAGTTTTCTCACGCAGACGTTAGTCAACAGATGAATATCTTCTTATTCAGGGCATAGGTGATAGCTTCTCCATGTTGTATGTAGTACGAAAGCCTAGCCCTATTTTCAGTGATGGAGAGAGTTGGGCAGTGATTTGCCATCTAATGATGTATGGGGGGGGGGTGGCTGTGATTGAATTTCTTTCCCAGATAAGGAATTTTGATCTTATGTGCTTTTCTGAAGCAAAAGTTTCTCTGCTATTCTAAGTTGCGCAATTAAAGTCACTGTTTCATAATTTTAAGTAATATTCAATGTTTTTATCGAAGGAGTGCGTTTGCCTTTCTCAATCATTTCCCTTTTTTTATCATAATTTATGACAGAAAATGATGAAGTCATCAAATTCGTAACCACACAAGCATATTTACTCACGATATAAATATTCGAAGAATCCGAAGTTGGTGAGTCACTGCCATTCATTCTGTTTGTTCGAAACACAACTTGAATATTGAAATAAGTAGAATGGGAGGCTAAATAATAATAAAACATCTGTTCGTATGCAGTAGATAGGTCGTAAACTAAACATGAGAAAAATGCTGAAATGGAATTAAAAAACACAAGTGTATCCAACTACAGCAGTGGTGACAGCGAAACGTATACTTTGTGAATTACGCTTGCTGTCTCTTTGGATTGGCGCGTGAGCCCAGGCGACAGAACTCGCAGTGTTTCGTAACCAATGTTGGAAGTGAAACTGATTGAGCTTGCCTCTTGTCAGTGGTTTCACTATCTTCTTCTGAAAGCAGACCAGTACGGGATGTCTTTCGATGGGCAATATAGTGCGAACGACGTCATGTGCAATTTGCATTGCATTACAATTTCATATTTGAATAAGTTATTTCTGTTTCTTTAAAGCTGTTTACAGTGGTAACGCTGGAAACTAGCGCACTTTGCCTATGACTACTGTTACACTTGAGAGCATTTGTGAAGAACAAATGCTCACGCAAGGTGACCGATGGGGTCATTCTGCTACATAACAATGGTCGCCTTCATGTGGTCAAGCTAACGAGTGATATTCTGAAGAAATTGGGCTCGTAAGTACTAGAGCGTGCTTCTAAAGAAATTTCTGAGTAAATTTTACGCATAACTGCTAGTGCATGCTTCTGAAGAAAGCCAGCACATAAGTGCTAGATCATGCGTTGAGGGATGTCACACACGGAAGTGCTGGAGCATATTTCTGACGAAATTTCATGCATAAGTGCCAGAGCGTGCTTCTGAGGAAACTTAGCCGAATGGAGCATGCTTCTGAAAACATTTTGCAGAATAGAGCATGCTTCTGAGGAAATTTCACGTATGAGTGCTAGAGCATGCTTCTGAGGAAATTTCGCGCGTAAGAGATAAAGTATGCTTCACATAGTCCTAAATTTCGTTAGTTTATAGAGTATATACCGTCAGAAATTTTCCCCATTCGATTTTATATCTGTTTAGTGCTAAAGAAGGTATTTTGCTTCTCTTAGGATGATGATACGAAGACATCCGCAACCAAATTTTTCCATTTCTACATCTTCGCGTTTTGTACCTTGACTTTCAGCTTTCCATCACTCAGTGAGACAAACTCCTGAAGAATTGTGCAGATTACAAGGCTTGTCCGGAAAGTAATGAAACCACTTTTCCTGGGCCAATCAGAAAGGCCGGAGGTCGGAGTTACCGGGCGTGACGGGTGGCAGGGTATGTTAGGTAAACGATCGATGTCTCATCAGTTGGCTCTGAGATTTTACATAGTGAGGATCGCTTGAGAAGTGGACAGCTGTGTGAGCGTCGTGTAACGGTCAAAATGAACAAAAGTATCGAACAGCGATACGCGGTAAAGTGTTGGGTTAAACTTGAAAAATACGCGACCAAGACGCTTGCTATGATACAGAAATCCTACGGGAAGGATGCTTTATTGAAAGCACAATTGTTTCGGTGGCACAAAACGTTCACAGAAGGAAGAGAGAACGTCGAGGATGAGCCCCGCCGCGGGCGCCCTTCAACGTCTCACACTTCGGTCAATGTGGAAAATGTAAAAGCGGTTTTGGGCTCTGACCGACGTATGTGTGTTAGATTGGTAGCAGATCACGTGAGACTCGCGAAATCCATTGTGCAGGAAATCATCACGCAATAATTGCAGATGCGGAAAGTTCGCGCCAAATTGGTTCCTAAAGTTTTGACCGATGAACAGAGGAACAACCGTGTGTCGATTTCTCGTGAGCTTGTGAACCGTGTGAGGAGTGAACCTGGTTTTATGGAGAAAGCGATAACAGGTGATGAAACGTGGGTCTTTGATTACGATCCGGAGACGAAACAAAAAGAGCTCAGAGTGGCACACTCCTGAATCTCCTCGACGAAGGCTCGAATGTGCAAATCGAAGATGAAATCGATGCTCATTGTCTTCTTTGACTGTAAAGGTATTGTCCATAAGGAGTTTGGTCAATTCTGCATTTACGTGGAAGTGCTTCAACGGCTGAAGAACAGAGTTGCGCGCGTCCGCCGAGAGATCACCAACACTTGGGTTCTTCACCACGATAATGCGCCGAGCCATGCGTCACTGAGAGTGAGAGAGCTTCTGGGGAAACACAAGGTGGCAACGCTGCACCAACCTCCCTATATCCCGGGCTTGGCCCCGGCTGACTTCTTTTTGTTTCCCTGGCTCAAACTCAGCCTGAAAGGACATCATTTCGGGACTGTTACAAACGTGCAAACTGTCGCGGACGAGTGCTGTGAAAGTGATCCCTGTTCCCGACTTTCAGGAAAGCTACGCGGCGTGGCAGAACCGCTGGCAGCGGTTTATTGATGTTCAAGGATGTTATTTCAAGGAATTTTAATGGTATGTAAGTATAACTTTAATTAAACGCCTGTTACTGAACGAGTCTCGTTACTTTCCGGACAGACCTTGTATATACAAAAGAATCATGAAATAATGGCTGCCTTGTATTTCTTCATTTGAAAGTTCTTTATGTTAAAGCACGTAGAGAAATACACAGTCGTATCAGAATAACATGACTACCCCCGGAATCACAGTGTACCCGCCCAGGCGCGTCACAGAGTGCACGTGACAAGGTCGACCACACGGAGATATAAGCGGCCGGCCAGGACAGATGAGCCATAATGCGTTACGTGAGCACAATGGGCAGGGGTAGTTATTTGACGTTAATAGACCGCTTGCACACCGAGTACCTCCCAATGGAGCGTAAAAGGCCATCGACCGCAGAAGAGAATGTCGCCTCCGTTGACTGGTAAAGGGCAATCGACTCGCAACAATGCAGGAATCGACCACGCAAATAAATGCTGGTGCACACCGGTACGTGCTCCCGATAACAGTAGAGCGAAAGCTTTTACGCATGGGTCTCCACAGTCGACGCTGCGTGAAGGTTCCCATGGTAACCCAGGCCTATCGACAAAGACGCCTGTAGTTCACATGGGACTACCGTCACTGGATAGTGGTAGAGTGGAAAAAGGTTTCCTTCTCCGACGAATCGAGGTTTCTACTCCACAGAAGTGACGGACGGTGGCGGTGGAGAAGTTTGGGTGAAGAAAAGTACCAGACAAACGATGCATCGCCAGGTTCCAGTGGAAATTTGAAACCACGGGCCGTGTTTTGAACCAATACAGTGGCGGACATCCACCTTTAGCGGCAGAAGAAACAGAAGAGGTGAAACACAGGCTGCTGGCATCGCCGAAGAGAAGTCACTACGACGTTTGTCACAAAAAAAAACTGAGTATTCTCTTTCCATCTGCCAAAGAGCCGCGAACAAAGCTTTCCTTCATCCGTACCCTCTGATACCTGTGCAGCAGTTGCAGGAACCGGATCTTTAAAAGCGTGTTGTGAAAACTCAAGTTTGTCAGCGACGTTTCCGTGTTCCCTCACTCCGAAGTAAGTCGCTTTCCCAACTGAGCTACCGGACAGAATGTCTCGCTGCAGATGTCTCGTCTTGACACATGTCTTAACCTCTGTAGTACGTCACACTGTGTCTTATTGTCACTGGTTACTGAACTCGCAATTCCCAACATTTTGGATTTTGCATGGTTCACTGACGAGCATGGTTTCATTTGTACGGATATGTCGATTCCCCAAAGTCCCGCAACTTGGCTACACATAAACCGCATGAGTCACACAAAACCACATTACATCCTTTAAACGTCGGTTGATTGGACTCATTTTCTTCAGAAGCGTATTAAACTCGGCGTCATATGTGAAAATGTTCATAGAATTTGTGGACCAGTTAACCAACATCGATTTGACAACGGGGTACTTTCAACAGGATGGAGCGACATGCCACATGTCCCGTGTAAGCATGAATGAAATTTTCTCTTTCTTTGGTGACTGAGTGATCTTCAAAAGACCATGATCACCTCGTTCACCGGATTTGACTCCTACCAAATTTTTCTTATGTGAACATTTGAAATATGGTGATTACAGCAATAAGCGTCACACGTTAGAATACTTAGAAAGTAACATAAGTGCAACAATCCGGACTGTTGATGAGGACATGCTGCGGAGAACTTTCGATGATATGCAGCGGCGTGTTCGAGTGTGTTTGTATGTCGGTGGAGGACATTTCCAGCATTTATTGTGAATGGTGCTACATTCCCACGAACTAAGAAACATTGTAAACCAAATGTCATGTTTCTAAGTACAATGTGTTGCAAAAAAATGACTGGTGGCGTAGGGGTCTAAGCGATGGCTTCTGTTCATTCGCTCGAGATGGGTCCGGGTTCGAATCCCGATGAGGCATGGATGTCGCATTTGTCTTGCGGCGCTGGTTCTTTCCCTTCCCTGGAGCCAGTGGCCCTGAATTAGGGAAGGGCGACTGCTTATAGCCCACTGAGTTGCTCACGATAGTCGGTAAACCTCAAAAAAAATATGATTGATTCTTTGGGGGACTCGTAATGAAACACCCCGAATAAACTACACTTGTCCAGCTCACTTTTTTACGCTTTCCAACCATAGGTTAAAGAAGCGTATATGCTCCAGCTTTGTCCGTCCGTCCGTCCGCACGATAACCCATGTGAAAATGGTTCGATTTCGACGAAAGTTTAGTATGTGGTAGGGGACCACCTGGGAACGAACCGTATTGAAAATGGGCGAAACAGGGTCAAAGGTCAGGACATAGGAGCGGGATCCATTCCATTGCTATTATGCATCATAACGTGCGTAAAAATGGTTCGATTTCGATTGAATTTTAGTATGTAATAAGGAACCACTTGGGAACGAACCCTGTTGAAAATGGGCGGAATGGGGTCAAAGGTCAGGACATAAAAGCGGGATCCATTTCATTGCCTTTGCGTCATAACATGGGTAATTATGGTTCGATTTCGACGAAATTTTAGTATGTGGTAAGGAATCACCTGGGCACGAACCGTATTGAAAATTGGCGAATTGGGGTCAAAGGTCAGGACACTGGAGTGGGAACCATTCCATTGCTCTTGTGCGTCATAACTTACCTAAAAATGTTTCCATTGCGACAAAATGTTATCATGTTGTTACTGAGGCATATTGAACCGGTTCTGTTGAATATCAACGAAATGGGGTCAAAGGTCATTGCACAAAAGCAAGATTTATTCCACAGCCATTATTCTCATAACTTGAGTAAAACTGCTTCTATTGCGACAAAACTTTAGTATATTATTCTTGAGGTATACTGAACCGGTTCTGTTGAATATCATCGAAATGGGGTCAAAGGTAAGGACACAGGAGCGAGATTTATTCCACAGCCATTATCCTCATAACCTCAGTAATAATTTCTGCTATGTTGGAAAGCGTATCATAATCAATGCATAGCATGATTTTACTAACTTGTTAATAAATTATTCAAGATGTTGTGAGGTATAGTTTTTCGCCAGTTCTGTATAAAAATAGGCAATTATAGAATTTACATTTTAAAGCTGCTTGAATTCACGGAACATAATAAATGAGAAACTGGTGGAAAAGCTCGTTTGTTATTCAACTCACGGTTTATTTTTACCGCATATCTAGACGCTGAAAATTAAAGTTCTGAAACTTCGAATGAACTTTGGATGAGAATGAATGTAAGGTACATGCCTTGATATTTCTTCCAAAAATAAGAAAATGCGGTCTGCTGTTTCTAGAGATTCTCAGAGAGAGAGTCACCAGAGTGATGAAACAATCGACAAAGCGAGAGAGAGAGTTTTCCTTAGTTTAAATTATTGCAGTATTTTTATTCCCTGAAATTGATTCATTGCTTTCCCCAGGAACACACGCACACTGCCGTATGAAACCGGGAAACTACGAGAAACCGTGGGATGCATTCTTCCTGCCCCGTGTATCCATGACGTCAGTTGGCTCAGCAGCTCAAAATTCCTTTTTATACGAACTCATGGCAAATGGCCAGTAGGTGTTGCACGCAAATATATCACACCAACAGCTGTTACATCTTCCAAGTTTTAAGATGTTTCTACGGTAAGGAAAACATTACCGAATTTTAGCGCATTTTTCTTCACCGTGAAGAATTTTTATTTTTTCCTTCACTCTTTTTAAAGTGGTATTAAGAAGTACTTCTCGCAGGGAGCCTTCTGTTGTCGAAACTCTCAACTTAAAATACGTTCTTTTTCTCATTTTAGGAAATATTTTAAAACAACGATGAAAAAATTCCAAAAATATTCTTAAGATCAAACTCATTTAGTTAAAGCGCTATCTCATTTGAAGATAAGAGTTTTCGGTAACTTTACTGCATCACCGCTTCGCGGAACCACGCTTTTGAAGATTAATTCATAAGATATCTCATTCAATGCATTTTCTTTTCCGAAATTTCCCTCAAAATATTGCTAATTATAGTTAGATTATGCAGTATTAAGAAAACAGTCTTAAATGTAAGACGTGTTAGGCAACTGTTTTGCAAATTATTTTAAAGAAATTTCCGATCATTTCTTCTGGCGAATCTGGTGAAACTGGAATTAAAGAAGACGGTTATCGATAAGTTTTGGGGTTAAGCAAGCGTACGTTTTTAAGAAAAAAATCACTTTTTCAGAAATATTGGCACTTTAAATTTTCCATTTAATGTGAGACCATTTCTACATGTCATATTTTTTGCTACATGAAATATTGCAACAAATATATCAAATGTTTTATTTTTCAAATATTATTTCCTATATTTGAATTATTTATAGTGGTGCATGAAATGATTTTTCTTATGTCTGACATTTATATGCATATGAAATCATGTATTGGTGTTTAACCATTTTCTTCGCTATGAACAGTTAGTAGTCTATGAAACTTCCTGCTTGAGCACATAGACCAACTTTGTCAATAAAGAAGGTCGTGTTAGTCTAGACCTAGCTCGTTGTTCAAGTTCATCCCATAGGTGCTCACTAGAATTGAGATCCGGGCTCTGAACAGGCCAGCCCTGTGGTATAAGGTTTTCCTCATACCACTTCATTGTTTCCCTGGAAACATGAGAGGTGGCATTGTCGTCATGGAAGAAACAATCGTCGTGTTCGTAGAACTGCCACAATGTTAGGAACATTGAGTAATCCAGGATATCTCTAAACAGCACAGAGTTCATGTTTCCATAAATAACAACCAGTAGACCCTCAACGTACCAGCTGAAACAGACCCATACCATAACTCCATGCTTCACAGGCGGCATTGTACATTCTGGAAGCAGAAGTTCTCCGGGGTAACGTCATGCAGAAGTGCTCCACATCGACTCAAATCATACCATAAGATTCCCAAGTTGTAAGAATATGGAACAAGTGAGCAAAACCGTTAAAACAAGGAATCCAAAGGGTACAAAGGCACTTTATTGAAAAGGTAGTTTCGAGCACAACTGGTCAGAAGACAGGAACGTCCATGTGACAGTCGGCTGCCAAGAAAAATCCACTCTTTAGTAGGGAATATGATCAC
This sequence comes from Macrothele yani, assembly GCA_039090855.1. NCBI lineage: Eukaryota > Metazoa > Arthropoda > Arachnida > Araneae > Macrothelidae > Macrothele > Macrothele yani. The sequence continues at coordinate 158,855,274 of CM077011.1, forward strand.
ACCTGACTGAGGTGCAGGATTTACAACGTCTGTCCATGCTGAGGACGAGGTTGTCAAGGAGCTGTTGAAGCATCGCGGCCCATTCCTCTTGTAGCGCCAATAGCAGCTGCAGAATCGTTGCTGGCGGCTGGTGACGTACTGCCAAGCGTCTTCCGAGAAGTTCCTACACGTGTTCGATTGGATTTAGGTCCGGGGATCTTGCGGGCCAATCCATGCGTTGAATATCTTCACTCTCCAACAGCTCTGTGACAGCCACTGTACGATGAGGTGTAGCGTTGTCATCCATGAAGAGGAACTCAGGATCCACAGCACCTCTAAACAGACGCACGTGGCAGGAGAACCTCGGCACAACAGCGGACATCAGTGAATTATCCTCCTTGGATGATGTGGAGGTCAGTACGGCTACCAAGCCTGATACCGCTCTAAACGAGAACTCCGTCACCTCCAAACCGGTCCCTTTCGATGATGTTCGAGGTGTGATTGCGTGTTCCTTGCTCTCTCCAGATGTGTATACGTCCAGCATCGCTCGTCAGACTAAATCGGCTGTCATCCGTAAAGAGAACTCGACCCCATTGCTGATGTGTCCAGTTCTTGTGTTCCTGGCACCACAGAAACCGCAGTCTCCGATGAGCAGCTGTTAATTGCACACACCGTACTAGTCGCCATGCAAATAGACCACATTTGTGCAGCCTCCTGGCCACGGTAAAATGCGATAACGTACGTCCAGTTGTCTGTTGCATGCGCCTTGCGATTTCTCCCGCTGTCTGCCGTCTGTCTCTTCTCGCCTGTAGGACAATGTACCGATCGTCCGCCGCCGTGGTTGCTCTTGGACGACCAGTGCTGAACTCTCGGACAGCTGTTCCTGTTGTTTGAAATGCTCCCCAAGCTCATGAAACGATGCTGTGAGCGATCCCGAACTCCTCGGCCACACTGACGCGACCTAGGGTAAAGTCATCCAGATGTCGTCTACTGGATTGCCTGTTGGCCATATCACACGGTGGCAGCAACTCGACGTCGTTCAAACTGATGTACGCCGTGCAATAGCTTTCACCGAATTGCTGAGCGTACACCACCCGTGTGCTTCATACTCTTCCGACACTTCCCCCCACATCATGCTGCATATATGCTCATGCCCTACTGTATTGGACCCTAGTCTATCTCCTGAGTGGTGTTTCGTCGGTCCATTCTGCCTGCTCGTTCCGCTGTTATGCTAATTTCTTCTTTTCGTCCTTAATTTTTGCACACCAGTGTACATATCCTCACGGTCCCAAAACTTGTTGACCAATGCCTTGAGGAGAACCCAATTTACCGTATGCAGTGGCCATCACGTTCCTGTGCACTGAGCCCTAATGAGTCTGTTTGGGATGCTTTGAGCAGACGCCTTCTGCCCTTGAATTCCCTTCCTAAAACCTGCAGGAGCTCCTAGCAGGCTTTGAGATAACGTATGCTTTCTTGCTATTTATCTTTTAATCAAAAATTGGCTTTCTGATTTTGTACATACATTATGAATGCGCATATTAAATCATATGGTTCGGTCAAATTTCATATGAAATCTCTTTATAGTTTTCAATACATTCAAAATTTCCTTTTTTTCTTAATTTATGGAAACCAGGGTAGATGCAGCGATATCGTGTAAAGACTTAACAGAGACTCACATTTCTTGGCGGGAACATTGCTTATCAGCCAGCATCGTGCACACCGACTAAAGAAAATAACAGAACGCACGTGTTTTTGATTTACATATGTATGATTAAAAAATGCTGAAAATAGCTTGAAATATACTCGCAAAATGAATCACCGATTCGTTTCGTGTTACTATAGAGGTTTGAGAAAAAATGTTTTATTAATTGGGGGGGGGGGGGGACCTAACGACCACCGGAGCAACTTGATCGGCTATAATTAGCCGCCCATCCCTAATTTAGGGCTACTGACTCTAGATAAGAGAGAAATCTAAGAGAAACACAACATGGATGCCACACGGAATTCGAACTCAGACCCATCTCAGACGAATGGTCAGAAGCCAGATCTTAAGCCAATGCGCTACCGGGCCGTCGAATGTTTTTGTGGGTGACAACTACATAATTCACGAGTAATAGCTCTGTATAGGTGAAGTACACTGAGTTATCACTGAATTATGACCACCCCTATCAAAAGTGAATGCGGCCCGTTGACCACTTGATTTCAGAGAGGGTCCGTTTAGTTGACCGAGGCATATCCACCAATGAGCCATTGCATTATGACTACCTACCTAATAAGCTGTAGGACCCCCTTTATCCCGGAAAACAGCGACCACTCCGCAAAGCATCGATTCGATGAGGTGGAGATAGGTATCTTGGGGTATTTGGTACCATAATGTTAACAGCAAGTCCTCCAGTCCTCGTACATTTCGGGGTGGGGGTGATTTACTGCGAATCCGTTTTTCTAAGTCGTAACATAAATGCTCGATTGGGTTCATGTCAGGTAAATTTGGAGGCTAGGCCGTTAACAGAAAATCACCAGCATGCTCCTCGAACCAGTCCTTGACGATTCTGGCAGTGTGGCATGGCGTATTATCCTGTTGGTAATGGTCATCACCAGCAGGGAACACAGTTGCCATTAATGGGTGAACTTGGTCCGCAACGATGTTGAAATACCTGACAGCTCTCAGGATTTGTGCTATTGGGATAATGGGGCCTAAAATGTCACAAGAAAAAATCGCCCAAAGCAAAACACCACAGCCGCCAGCCTGTTTCCGCCCAACAGTGCATCCAGGTCCATCGTCTGCGTTATTAATCAGCGTTCCCGTGCTCAGCGGTCTACGTGATGCATGTCAGACCAGGCCATTTTCTTCCAATTATCCACGGTCCAATCCCAATGCTCTTGGGCTCATTTCATGCGTTGTTGGCGATGACGTGCAGTGAGCATAGAGACCCGGCTGGGTCTTCGGCAACACAGGCCCATGCGCACAAGGCTGCGATAAACTGTGTGCTGTTACACATTGCCCTTATCACCACTGTTGCACCTGACGGTGATTTATCGCACTGTGTCCCTGTGGTTGCTGTGAACGATGCGCGACATTCTCTGCTGCCCTCTGGGATAAACGAGCTGCGGACGACACACGGCTCGTCGTTTGGCCATTTGTGCACCGCTTTGGATTCGTACTAACTATAGCAGCACGTGAACAACCCACAAGCAGTGCCACTTGCAAGATCGTAGTTCCGAGGCGTCGTGCCATCACAATTTGTCCTTCATCAAACTCCGATAAATCGGCAGCTTTTCCCATTCTGACACCGAACGCTCTACTAACCGAAAGCCAGTCGTCGGGTTGTATGCTCCGTGAACTTAGCCTGCGCCACCGTTTTGTCTTCAGGCGCGCTAACTTCTCTAGGCTAGGGATGGTCATAATGTAATGGCTCATCGCTGTATGAGGTGTGGGTGGAACATTAGGTAGTAAAATTCGGAGCGTAATGGGTAAACGGAAGGATTTATCGGAGGAAGGAAAAATTGTAGGAGCTCGGAGAGAGGGTGTCTCGATTTCCTCAACGGCTGAACTAGTGGGTTGTTCAAGAGCAGCCATAACTAAAGCATATCAGGACTGGCGTGCAAATGGTCAAGAAACAGCCAAGTGGTCAAACTATACAGGACAGCGAAAGGTTGATGTGAGTGGTGACCGCCAGGTCCAATGACTCGTACGGACCAACAGACTCAACGATGTTCATTAGCTAACTACCCAAATGTCATGACCATGAATCGCACATTCGTACGTTTGGGCAATAACAGCAAACGACCCATACGACATCATCTCGTAACCACTGTTCATCGGCTCAAATTACTCGCCTGGTACTCATGAAAGTTTGACATCGGATGATTGGAAAAAAGTGTGTGGTCTGACGAGTCGCGTTTCTTATTCCACTCCGTGGATAGTATCTGGCGCAAAGAACATGAGGCATTAGATCCATCCTGCATGGTCTCCACATTACAAGACTGTGGAGGAGGTTGTATAATGAGGGGCATGTTTTCCTGGCAGGAACTTGGACCCCTGGTACATGTGGAACAACGTGTGAATGGTTCCCCACTGTCGTGAATTGCTTGCTGACTCTGTACATAAAACAGTGTTGCACTTTCTCCCGAATGGCGACGCTGTCTTCAAAGATGACTATTCGCCGTGTAGCGTTTGTGTACAGCTGACTTACTAAAACACTTCTTCTTGGTTGCTCAATCAAAGGACTGGTTGCTCAGTAGATGTACTCTTTCTCTCCATTCCTCTCTATTCTCCGCCGTTCTCTTCAAGCCATAGTATGTCCTAGTATTAGTGTCTTGGAGTAACCTCGCCGCAAAACTATTTCTTGGCCGTCCTCTTCCTCTCTTGCCTTGAATTTTCCCTTCTAAAACTTTCAGAATCGGACCTCCACGGCGCAATGTGTGTCCTATCCATAATATTATTCTTCTCTTTAACATGTTGATCAGATTCCTGGGTTCTCCCATTCTCTCCAGGACCTCTTCATTAGTCTTTCTATCGAACCAACTAATTCTCTCCATTCTTCAATAGCTCCACATCTCAAATGCCTCCAGCCTTTTCACTTCCCTCTTGGTCAATGTCCATGTCTCAGAACCTAGAGAGCTACTGGCCAAACAAATGCCTTAAGGATTCTCTTCCACAGTTTTAGATTTATATTTTTGGCTGTCAGTAGTCTTTGATTTTCTCTAAAAGCCATTTTCCCCACCCCCTCTCATTCTAGTTTCCTTTTCACTATATAGATCAAAATACCACACTGCATAGATAAAAAACTTCACCTATGGGGAAATATGAGTCACTCAAATAAAGTTCAAGAACTTATTACTTACAGCTAATCATTTATTGATCATTTGCACTTCAACAAGGTGACATCAACGAAATTTGGATTAATAGTCACAATAACACTTAATCATGAAACACAACACTGGAACTTGAGTTAACATGCACAATAACACTTAATAACGAAACACCACTCTGCCATTAAAGTAGAACACGTAGCCTTCAAAATACTTAAACGGCAATTCAGCAGTCTCGTATACAAAATGAGTATTAATGTTCACCATAAAAATCCCCCTCATAGCTACTGTGTAGCCATTATATCTCTCGTGTTGTTCATATCACATGCATACGTCACTTACGTATTGACCTCAGGGTGTTGCCAAACCTCCATTCACGTAAGAGAGAAGGCAGCACGTTAAATTTGGAAAGTGCAAAAGAGAACAACCTCAAATTTACACAGGAAAAGGAACTAAAAATGAAAGTTAAAATCGAATATACGCCACAGCCAAGCCACAGGTCTAATGTTGTGCAGGAGGTTTGAGGACCACAGTTCAGACTTTCATCATATACACTGCTGGCCACCCAAAATGCAACACCAAGATAAACACGCGATAGCAAAGCCAGATTTACTGGACATATAACAACAGATACAAAGATGAAACGATTGAGCTTACAGGCCCGTTCGACTTGCGGAACACGCAGACATCAATAGTTCATGTCGCCCTCATGGCTGTCAATAACGGCCGCTACACGCCGCGGCATCGAACGAAAGAGGCTTTGGATGTGGGCTTGGGGTATGTCAGTAAAGGGTGCTTCCATACGTTGCCACAGTTCATCAGGCGTAGCCGCGGGTGGTGCTTGCCGGGCCACTCGGTGTCCGATCAGCGACCAGACGTGTTCGATGGGCGACATACCGGGAGAACATGTGGGCCACGACAGCAGTGACTCCTGGTGGGCCGTGAAGAATTGTTGCACGATGCGTGCCACGTGCGGGCGCGCTTTGTCCTGTTGAAACGTGGCCGCTGCCAGGTCCGGCAGGTAAGGCAGGACTACAGGCTCCAAAACGTTGGAGATGTAGCGTTGACTGTTGAGTGTACCAGCGATGCATACCAGAGGGGTGCGGGTGTCATATCCAATTTCGCCCCAAGCCATAACGCAAGGCGACGCACCGATATGGCGAAGCATAATGCAGGCGTCATACAGTTTCTCGCCGCGGTACCTCCACACGTGGATCCGACAGTCGTGGTGTTGCAGGTAGAAGCGGGATTCGTCGGAGAATACAATATCGTGCCATTCCGTAGTCCAGGTGCGGCGTTTAACGGCCCATTGCCACCGCACTCACTGGTGGTGTAACGTCAGTGTAATCGGAGCAATGGACGCCGTGCGACAAGTTCCCGCTCCTGCAGACGACGAGGCACCAGGAAGCTTCCCCCGCACAGGTCCGGCAGCAAAACACATTTCCACTACTTACACCCCGGCTTCTGTGCACCCTTCTGATAGTGCTTCTCGGTGGCGTGCCAAGCGCACATGATTTGCATATGCCCTGCAATGCTAATCGTTTGATTGCCCTCTCGCGGTCGACGCATGCTGCGAATTTTAGGCCAATCGGATGCTTCCTTCTTGGTGTTGCATTTTGGATGGCCAGCAGTGTAGATTGTCCTCCGAACTTCTCCGATATCAACCCCATAAAGCACTTGTGGGAAGCTATGGTATGGAATGTCATGCGTCAGGATACACTAATCACCTCGATACCTTCATTGAATGCCGCGTTGCACACAGCTTAGTTGGCCACACATCAAGTCCTTCCGGTATCTTTTTGAATCGATGCTACATCGGATACCTGCTGTAGTGAGGGCGAAAGGGGAACCTACGAAGTATTAGGTAGGTGACCATAATTCAGTGATAACTCAGTGTATATTCCCAATTTTCTTGAAGAGGAAATCTTGGGTTCACAGCGCATCTGAGATGTTAAGTAAAAAGTCGGTTATTCTGCTTTGTATAGAAACCAAAAGGGCAGGGATTAAGATAGAAGCATTTTAAGCTATTGGAAAAATATGACTTAAGATTCAAACTGGACCGGAAACTTTTTTCCAGCAGGATGCAGATGAAATTTACATTTCTTAAATTTCAGAACAAAATTAGTATTATTTGTGTTGAAGGAAAAGACAATATTTCGAATCCAAAGGTGTCATCTGAAGGCTGGAGACGTGCTTTGAGAGAGAGATGTCTGATTTAGACAAACCTGATGTCTTGACGTGATCAACGAGCAGCGTGGACCATCGAAGCCGCATCCGACATTCAAGACACGTATTGGCGGTGCCTTTTTCGAAGCCTAGTGAAAGGAATTCCTCGTGTGTACTTATGCAGATATATATAGGACATAAAATAAAATCCCATACATACTGATGCCTGAGATACATTATTTCAAACAAGAACTATATCTGTTATGCATGTATTCCCCAAATCCGCTAAAGGTTACGGTTGTGAAATATTTGAAAGCCTTTTTTCGAATCTTTAATGATTCGCAAAGATTCAATTATCCTTTTGCTTTTCGGAAGTTCAAATGCTTCCGAAAATGTTGCAACCAGTTTTTTGCGCTTACGGCTTCAGGTAAAGAAGTAAACCAGATCAAAGTAGAAATGCTATTCTGTTCTGAAGACAGACATTTATCCAATCTGCCAGAATATGAGAATTAATACTTTTCCAAGATAGGACGATTTGGTGTTTTCGCCAAATATTTGTCCTTTAAAGGAGAGACTGCCAAAAAGATCAAAAGTATTTGTTGCATTGGTGACGAATAACCAACCTAAATAACCTACCTGCTGAGTTTCTATATCATTATATAAATTTAGTTACTTCTTGATTAAATATGTTTTTACTGAACGGTACATTACTTCCCCGAAGAGCTTTTACATTTTAATAACAGCGACAGTGCGTCAGAGCAACATAAAATTACACTAAATGTACAGAATGTCTGGAGTTGGTGGAGATTTGTAGAAATATCGCGTAGACGTTTAAACGTTGATATTGCCAAAGAGCTAAAGCTTGATAACGTACACTGAAAAACCAAAACATTGCGGCTAATGAGGTCTTAATGGAAATCAAAGCAACTGCAGGTAAACTACTACGCGAGTAAATGTCACGAAACGCTATAAATAACACCTGATACTGAGCACTGCTAATCAGTGCTATTCTTGTTCTTCAGGTGGGAAAGGCAGCGGACTTGCGAGAGTTTGACAAAGGCCAAAATATAATGGCCATACGACCGGGTCAGATCATTTCCGAGACTGCAAGGCTTGTGAGGTTATCACGGTCAACCGTGGTTAGTAACTTCAGAAAATGGTCTGAGGAGGGAAAACCCACGAAATGCCGGAAAGGCGTGAACAGACACAGTTGACCGATAGATAGGTAAACGAATGTTATCCCGTATGGTATGAGCCAACAGAAAGAATAACGTGACCTAACTCGCCGGTAATTTGAATGCTGGTGACGGGAGTAATGTGTCACAATACGTAACACATTGAACGTTATTGAAAACGGGGATGCGTAATCGCAGGTCACTCTGAGTGGCCATGATAGCATCGGTTCACCATCGGAAGCGCCTGCAATGGCCACATGAGCATCAAAACTGCAAATTGAAGGACGGGAAAAATGTCGTCTGGTCCGAATAACCTCGTTTCTTGTTGCACCATGTAGATGTGTATAATAACCTCGTTTCCTGTTGCACCATGTTGTTCATCTTGTTGGCACTAGCTTGCACCGTGGGATGATAGCAGGCCAGTGGAGGAAGTGCAATGCTCCAGGCAATGTTCTGCTGGAAAACCCTGGATCCAGTCATTCATGTGCAGGAAATACGACGTCTACCACCTACCTAAACATCATCACAGGCCACGTATATCCTTTCATGTAACGGTATTCTTCTCTAGTAGTATCTTCCTTAAGTAAGATAATGAGTCATGCCACATTGCCCGGATTGTTCGAGAATGGTTCAAGGAATATGGAGAAGACTTCCAGGTATTGCCTTGGTCTCCAAATCACCCAGACATCATTCTATTGTTCTAGAATGGTTCAAGGAACGTGAGGAAGATCCCCAGGTATTGTCTTATCCTCCAAATCACTCAGACATCAATCTGTTGTTCTAGAATGGTTCAAAGAACAAGAGGAAGACTTCCAGGTATTTCCTGATTCTCCAAATCCCCCAGACATCAATCTATTGTTCTAGAACGCTTCAAGGAACGTGAGGAAGACCCCCAGCTACTGTCATTTTCTCCAAATCACTCAGACATCAATCGGTTGTTCTAGAATGGTTCAAGGAACAAGAGGAAGACTTCCAGGTATTGCCTTAGCCTCCAAATCTCTCAGACACCAATCTATTGTTCGAGAATGGTTCAAGGAATATGGAGAAGACTTCCAGGTATCGTCTTATCCTCCAAATCACTCAGACATCAATCTGTTGTTCTAGAATGGTTCAAGGAACAAGAGGAAGACTTCCAGGTATTGCCTGATTCTCCAAATCACCCAGACATCAATCTATTGTTCTAGAACGCTTCAAGGAACGTGAGGAAGACCCCAGGTATTGTCTTATTCTTCAAATTACTCAGACATCAATCTGTTGTTCTAGAATAGTTCAAGGAACAAGAGGAAGACTTCCAGGTATTTCCTGATTCTCCAAATCACCCAGACATCAATCTATTGTTCTAGAACGCTGCAAGGAACGTGAGGAAGACTCCCAGGTATTGCCTTACCCTCCAAATCACCCATACATTAATCTATTGTGCTAGAATGGTTCAAGGAACACGTGGAAGACTTCCAGGTATTGCCTTGCCCTCCAAATCACCCAGACATCAATCTATTGTGCTAGAATGGTTCAATGAACATGAGGAAGACCTCCAGGTATTGCCTTAGTGTCCAAATTACCCAGACATTATTTTATTGTTCTAGAATGGGTCAAAAAACATGAGGAAGATTTATCCTCCAAATCACACAAACATTAATCTAATGTTCTAGAATGATTCAAGGAGCATGAGAAGGACTTCTAGCCTAACCCTCCAAATTACCCAGACATCAATCTAATCGTGCATATGTGTTTTGTGTTATAACAGCAGTGCCGCTCTGTTGCGGCTAAACCAAGAAACTTACAACAGTTTGAGAATGTGCTGGTAGCATGTTAGTACTAGATACTACAAGCTGCCTTTAGAAATCTTGTGGCATCCATTTCTCACCGGGTAAGAGCTGGTTCGGCGGCACGTGGAGGACCAACATCATATTAGGCAGGTGGTCATAATGTATTGGCTCTTTAGTGTATGTACCTACTGTACAGTGTACCCGCTACTGTGATTATAAGTAAACATGGGCACATAAGCGACTGCGATCATGAACAGATTTAGTAAGAAGACGATGGTGTGCCCGGGAGTTCAGAACGCCTGGGCTTTCAGCGTGAGGCCGTCGCACCTGTGTTTTGGGATTACAAAAAAATCTGAATAACTGGCAAGCGCCGGAGAAAATGTGGCCGTAACCTAGCTGTAGGTGTTCTTCGCCAGCTTTGACTGCCTCGAATCATAACGTAAGGAAGAACGATCGCAAAGGATAATGTTGGAATTTTACGAAGAGAAGACTATGACGATTTGGGCAAAGGCATTCAAATTAAGGTCACACGAGTGGATTAGCAGGCATCATCCGCATCTAGTATCCTTGTTAACACTACGTCACCAACTTATGAAGCTGCAATGGGCAAAGAAGCGTAGTCATTGGAGCGTGGAAGACTGAAAACCTGTAATTTGTTCTAAAAGAAACGAGGTTTTAACTACAGAAGGTATATGCGAGCATTGAACAGATCACACGAGCTCATGGACCCCGACTCTAAAGCAGGGTGTTTAAGACTATTGGAGACGATGTTATAAGAGGTGGTTAACCGGGCTCCTTTGGGGCTCACTGTACTACTGAGACCGCTATCACCGCACAAGGTTATGTCGATGTACTTGCCGACAACGTCTCTTCATAGGCTTTTACTTCGCACAGAAAGAAGACATCTTTCAAAAAGACAAAGCCACTTCTCATCGCCTTAGTATGGCAAAAAAATTATCAACGACATGGCATTACTCCATTTCTAACAAGCGGACGGAAGCACCTGGCAAGATTCCGTGACCGTAACCAGCGTGATGACGTTACAGCTATTTGAATATACATTATAACGACAAAAGTCACCGGACATCCAGAAGAGAAACGCAACATAGCATTTATGGACATAAATTGCAACGGTGTCGGTTCATCTTTGGGCTTAATGCATGCACTGAATTTTCGAGACATGCTTTCGACAAGGTTTTGGAACACACCTATAGCTATGCGCTTCCATTCAGTACATAATGCTGCCGCTAACTGTTACTTAGTAGTAGGCCTTGGTTCTAAACTTCTTATGCGACGCTCTAATTCACCCATAGGTGCTCTATGGGATCTGTGCTGGCCAGTATACACATGATACGGAATGATCGTCAAACCACGTCGTAACAGTACTTGCTTTATGGCTCGGTGCAATATCCTGTTGGTACCAACAAGGCTCGGTTTCATAGTATTGCCACGGTGTTGGTAGGACATAATTGTCCACAATATCGAGATAGACATGCTGGTTAACAGGTTTGTCCACGGCAACGAATGGGCCTGGACTATACCATGAAAAACACCCCCACACGAGTACACTGCCTGCTCTAAACTTTACAGTAGGAATAGCACACTATTGTAATTAGCGTTCCCCCGTCATACCCACACACGGCCATTAGACTGATGGATCGTATATCTGGATTCATCAGTCTGTAGGACCTGTTTCCATTGATCTACGGTCCACGATAAATGATCTTTACACCTTGCTAAACGACGAGTAGCATTCCGAGTGGAGATGAAATGCTTATGAGCAGCCGTACGACCACGGTAACCCGTAGAATGAAGTTCTCTGCGAATGGTACGTGTACATACCGAAGTTCCAGCATTTTTACTCACCTGTACACTGAGGTTTCGTGCATTACTCCACCGATTAGCTGCATGTAGTGGAAGTGTGTTGTGCTGCCGGACCTGTGCGTGGGAAGCTTCCTGATGCCTCGTCGCAGAGTACGGCAGTCATTCCAGCACGTTTCGGAGTTCGACAGAGGACGAATAGTGGGTTATCGCGACAGCGGTTTATCTTACCGAGACATCGGCGCCCGTGTGGGACGACATACAGCCACAGTGAGGCGAGTATGGATTCGGTGGGTGCAGGAGGGACGGACGGACCGACGTGAGCGATTGCCGCAGCCGTAGCACACCACCGAACGAGAGGTATGGCATGTTGTGCGGTGGGCATTGACGGCTCGCACCGCCGCATCTCGAACGTTAGCGCAGGAATTAGGGTGTGTTGCACAGCAACCTGTGTCAGCACGTACCGTTCGACGTCGTCTGCAGGAGCGGGAACTCGTCGCACGGCGCCCATTGCTCCGATTACCATTGAGATTACACCAACGGCGAATGCGGCGGCAGTAGGCCGTTGAACGCCGCAACTGGACTACGGAATGCCACGACATTGTCTTCTCCTACCAATTCCGCTTCTGACTGCAACACCACGATGGTCGGATCCGCGTGTGGCGGCACCGCGGCGAGAGACTGTATGACGCCTGCATTATGCTTCGCCATACCAGTGCGTCGCCTGGCGTTATGGTTTGGGGCGCAATTGGATACGACACCCGCACCCCTCTGGTACGCATCGCCGGTACACTCAACAGCCACCGCACCATATCCGACGTTTTGGAGCCTGTTGTCCTCCATTACCTGCACGACCTGCCAACGGAGACGTTTCAATAGGACAACGCGCGCCCGCACGTGGCACGCATCCTGCAACAATTCTTCACTGCCCGACAAGTGTCACTGCTGCCGTGGCACGCCTATCCTCCCGATATGTCGCCCATTGAACACGTCTGTCGCTGATCGGCAAACGAGTGGCTCGGCAAGAACCACCCGCGGCTACGCCTACGACGTACCCCAAGCCCACATCCAAAGCCTCTTTCGTTCGATACCGCGGCGTGTAGCGGTCGTTATTGCCAGCCATGGGGGCCACACGAACTATTGATGTCTGATTGTTCCGCAAGTCGCACGGGCCTGTAAGCTCAATCGTTTCATCTTTGTATCTGTTGTTATTTGTCCGGTAAATCTGGCTTTGCTATCTCGTGTCCTTCTTGGTGCTGGATTTTGGGTGGCCAGCGGTGCAGGTTGGCTGATTTGCCCAAACATTCGTCAAAAGTAATAGAATATAGGATATCTTTCTTTTCGGCAGATAGTGAGAGGCACTATAAGTATCTCTTCGCCCCCTATGTTGAGAATATCATAGCATTGCAACCGTCTATAATGAACCGTTTGTTTACTTTGAATGTTTTTAGCATCTTTGACTTCATTCAACAGGTAATTGCATCTCTCACTTGTTAAATTAAAGTTATCCTTATAATTATTCACAGATGCACTCAAAAGATCGTAAAACCTTTACCACACAATATCACTCATTTTTTGGAACAAAATGAAAAAACAAAACGTAAAATTTATTAACAGAAAAACAAATTTATTCTAGATCGTCGCTGCTCATACCCGTCTATACTCGTACGAAATAAGGCTACAACTGAACTGTTAGGTACGCAAACAGGTAGAAGAGTATGGAGTTGGTAAATGCTAACATTTACTGAAATGGTTTGGTAAAAGCCCTAAATGAAAGCGTTTACAAGCATTTTTCGGACTTTTACCAAATTAGTATGGAAAATGCTATGATTTACCGGTCAAACCTAGGTTTTACCAATTTTCCTGCTCTTACAGTAACATGTACACTATATTGACACAAGTCACCGGACACCTAGAAGAGAATCGAGACATCGCGCCCGTGTGGGACGACATAGCATTTATTAACATACAATAGTACGGTGTCGGTCCAACATTGACCTTAACGCATGCAACCCTACGAGACATGCTTTCGACATGATTTTGGAACACAGCGATAGGTATGCGCTTCCATTCAGTACATAATGCTGCAGCTAACTGTTGCTTAGTGGTAAGATCTGGCTCCAAACTTCTTACACGAAGCTCTAATTCGACCCGTAGGTACTTTATGGGATTAAGATCAGGGCTCTGTGCTGGTCGGTCCACACACGGTAAGGAATAATCGTGAATCCACGCCGTAACAGTCCTTGCTTTATGGCTCGGTGCATTATCCTGCTGGTACCAACAAGGCTCGTTTCCATAGTATTGCCACAGAGTTGGTACATTATAATTGTCCAGAATATCGAGGTAGACGAGCTGGTTAACAGGTTTGTCCACGACAATGAATAGGCGCACGGTCCCAAGGTAACCCATTTAATGAAGTTCTTTGAGAATGGTATGTGTAAATACCGTGGTTCCAGCATTTTTACTCACTTGTACAATGCGGTCTTGTGCAGTACTCCGCCGATTAGCTGTAACGACTCTCCTGAGGCTTCGACGTCCTCTATCACTGATTTTCTTTGGTCTGCCGGTACGTTTTGCTGCTTCAGGCACGCCATGTGTCTTCCACTTATTCATTACAACCGAAACAATTTTTTTTTGATTGAAGGTTTAACGACCACCGTGAGCAACTCAATGAGCTATAAGCAGTCACCCGTCCCTAATTTAGGGTCACTGGTTCCAGAGAAGGGAGAGAGCCAGTGCCATAAGACAAACACAACATCCATGCCTCACCGGGATTCGAACCCAGACCCCTTTCGGACGAATGATCAGAGGTCATCGCTTAGACCACTGCGCCACCGGGGCGACCCCAAAACAACTGACTTGGGTATGTTTAAACGCTTCTCGGTTTCTCTTTTGCACAGCACACTAATATAACACCCCACAATCTTTCCTTTTTCAAATCCAATTCTCTTCCGCCGCGACCTTTACACTCAACCTCACAGTGCGATATGAAGGTGTGTCTTGTGATTTTTGTCAATGTAGTTTATATTGTGCAGCCCGAACCGTAATATATATTGTGTAGCTTGGGCCGCCGTATACATTGTGTAGCCAGGGCCGCAGTATACATTGTGCAGCCCTAGCCCGCCTCAGCCCGGGCTCGGCTTCGGGCTCGGTCTGAGCAAGTCCCAATACTCGCGCAGATCCGAAAAGTTGATCGGATTCCTAAGCTGTATCTGCTTAGTTTCAGTTGCTTGGAACTCCCTTGTCTTGGATGGTGCAACGGCAACTTACCCGAACATAAATTCGGAGACGCGAGTTCGATTCTCGTTCCAGGGCGACGCAATTTTCGTTTCCTAAAGGGAAACGAAAATTTTACATGGGAAACAGTTAAATGTACGTCATCTATACTCCAACGATGGATGATAGGTGCATGCCTTTCGTGTATTTGTGAAGAATTATTTCTTTCGATATTTCGCTTCCTCGTTAATTCCTACTGTTATATAATGCAGTTCGAGCAAATGCTTTTATTTCGAGAATGGAATTTATTATTGTTGGACACTGACATTTCTTCTCTATCAGTGATCTGCGACAAGTGTAGAGGAAAGTTATTTTAAGATTCTTCAAAACTTCGTTTCCTTTAACTGCACCTGAAAAATGCTTCAGTTTAAATTTCATTGTTCGGAAGACACATCGGCGGAGCGTAGAGCTATTTCTAAAGTTAGGATGAAGAACTCCGTTGTCCGTATTCCCTGTGACATAAAAAACTCCGATGGCTTCGTAAAAGAAAACTAAAAGAAAGAACACAAACAAAAAAAGAGCCTCGGGGATCCCATAAGACTTATTAAGATCGTTTAGGTGTAACGCGGCATGTCTCTTCTTAGACGCAGGGATAATGCATCCACTGGACGTAATGTACTTTATTAGCTTCAAGAGGATGAAGAAAAAGCACTGCCAGTGAAACCCATTGATTTATTTGTACGACTTGAAATGTCTCGAGTTTCGCTGCTGAGGTTATAGGTGAATCTCAGTTATTATATCTGGTATAAATTTCGTAAATGTTGTTACGTATGAAATAGGGGGACAATATTTCAACGGAAGGCACAAAAGAAAAGGGAAAAACACAGGCTCACGGGAATATCAAATAATCTTTGTGGTGCTCCGAAAATGTAAGTTTAAGACAGTAGATTCTTCAAGTAAATTCTCGCAGCCTGAGTATTACAAAAGAAAATAAGGTTCCCTATTCAATAAATTCGGTTGTATATACTCATCGCTTTTGCAGCGGTAAGTACTCCATTTACTTCTTTTTAATAATTGAAGTTCTTACATTTCTTTCTTCAAGGCTTAAATGGGTAATATTAAGAGAAGGCATTGCTCGTTTACCTTAAAATAAATTTTCGCTTTTTAGTACTGCCTTCCTTTCCTGTCTTCATTGCTATTTTCTTCGTCTTCTTTTGAGCTTCAATAATGCGAGCTGGATTCTTCTTTTTAGATCACCAGAATTCAATTCAATTGGGAGCAAAGTCTTATCATTTGGATATTGCTTCTACAAATGCAAGCGATTAATATTTGAAAATAATCAATGTGAAGTGTTGTCCAAAATAAAAATTAATAGAATAATGGTTTGACATTGATGTGATACGTGACACAGAAAAATAAACTCTATAAGCATGTTAAAAGAATAATTATACGGTAGAGTGACGCATTTCAAATATCTGCATCCATAATTCCTAAACAGAAAAATAAACTCCATAAGCATGTTAAAAGAATAATTGTACGATAGAGTGATGCATTTCAAATATCTGCATCCATAATTTCTAAACAGAAAAATTAACTCTATAAGCATGTTAAAAGAATAATTGTACGATAGAGTGACGCATTTCAAATATCTGCAACCATAATTTCTAAACAGAAAAATAAACTCTATAAGCATGTTAAAAGAATAATTGTACGATAGAGTGACGCATTTGAAATATCTGCATCCATAATTTCTAAGCAGAAAAATAAACTGTAGAAGCATGTTAAAAGAATAGTTCTACGATAGAGTGACGCATTTCAAATATCTGCAACCATAATTTCTAAACAGAAAAATAAACTCTATAAGCATGTTAAAAGAATAATTGTACGATAGAGTGACGCATTTCAAATATCTGCATCCATAATTTCTAAGCAGAAAAATAAACTCCATAAGCATGTTAAAAAAATAATTGTACGATAGAGGACGCATTTCAAATATCTGCAACCATAATTTCTAAACAGAAAAATAAACTCTATAAGCATGTTAAAAGAATAATTGTACGATAGAGTGACGCATTTGAAATATCTGCATCCATAATTTCTAAGCAGGAAAATAAACTGTAGAAGCATGTTAAAAGAATAGTTCTACGACAGAGTGACGCATTTCAAATATCTGCAACCATAATTTCTAAACAGAAAAATAAACTCTATAAGCATGTTAAAAGAATAATTGTACGATAGAGTGACGCATTTGAAATATCTGCATCCATAATTTCTAAGCAGAAAAATAAACTGTAGAAGCATGTTAAAAGAATAGTTCTACGATAGAGTGACGCATTTCAAATATCTGCAACCATAATTTCTAAACAGAAAAATAAACTCTATAAGCATGTTAAAAGAATAATTGTACGATAGAGTGACGCATTTGAAATATCTGCATCCATAATTTCTAAGCAGAAAAATAAACTGTAGAAGCATGTTAAAAGAATAGTTCTACGATAGAGTGACGCATTTCAAATATCTGCAACCATAATTTCTAAACAGAAAAATAAACTCTATAAGCATGTTAAAAGAATAATTGTACGATAGAGTGACGCATTTCAAATATCTGCATCCATAATTTCTAAGCAGAAAAATAAACTCCATAAGCATGTTAAAAAAATAATTGTACGATAGAGGACGCATTTCAAATATCTGCAACCATAATTTCTAAACAGAAAAATAAACTCTATAAGCATGTTAAAAGAATAATTGTACGATAGAGGACGCATTTCAAATATCTGCAACCATAATTTCTAAACAGAAAAATAAACTCTATAAGCATGTTAAAAAAATAATTGTACGATAGAGGACGCATTTCAAATATCTGCAACCATAATTTCTAAACAGAAAAATAAACTCCATAAGCATGTTAAAAAAATAATTGTACGATAGAGGACGCATTTCAAATATCTGCAACCATAATTTCTAAACAGAAAAATAAACTCTATAAGCATGTTAAAAAAATAATTGTACGATAGAGGACGCATTTCAAATATCTGCATCTATAATTTCTAGTACACCTTGCTCTTGCAAAGGAATGCCACACTGATTAAATAAATGAAAGAGAAAATGAAAATTTCCAGCCTCTAAATAAATAGCAGTGTTTCTGAAATTTTTCCGGAGAAGCAGCATGATCTTTAATATGTATTCAACCAAAACAATATGACAGATGTATTTAACAATTTTAATGTGATTAATAACGAGGAACTGTACACCAAGTATTCTTAAAATGGTAAAACTATAGTAGCAATCCAAATTTATTGGTGTAAAATAGACTCAAAATTTCTAAGCCTTCGCCCATCAACTAGATTGATTTTAAAAGGAAGGTAAACAGCAAACAGCAAACTGAATAATAGAACGCCTCAACAATTTGAACGAAGTGATTTGACTTGAACATAAATAGATGCAACGTAATATTCGTTTAAAGACGCGGTATTGCTTTGGTTGTGCACGTGGTATCCTGCTAAGAAAAGGGCGTTACTTGAAGAACTCGTTCCAAATTCGTGGCAACTCCAGTGAGACGCGATCATTGCAAGTATCACTGTTGGTAATGATCTCCAAGGTTTCTCGAATGGCAGTAGATTTAGAGTTGAGTTAGAACCTAATTTCTTTATGTCGTCCCCCATAGAAACAGAGGATTTTAACTTGACTTCCTTCGTTACTTTGCCGTTTTTCGTGCCTCTTATGCTCGTTGACTCTCATTTTAAAAGAACGCTCGATCATTTCAAACATGACCAAGTACAGTCTTACTATTTTAAATCTTAATCCGAATAAGACACACGGATTCTAGGTTCATGAAATCAATCTCAAAGCACAGATTTATTACTCCATCTATGAATATATGAAAGCATTGCACTTCTTCTTAGTTACAAATTCTCTTTAAAATATACGAGGTGTACACAGGATAAACCTAATATGGTTACACAGTAAAATCTAAAACAGCTTTTTCATCAAAATGTATGTATTGTTTTCCATTATTTCTCGACATTAATGGGGAGTAATTCCTCGGGGACCTTCCCGCGAATTCTGCAGATGTGCCACCATTACCAGAGGCAGAACAGAAGGAAACTTCCCACTGATCCTTTTACCAGCGATTTACCTCTCGGAAAGAAAGGAGAAACCCTTAGTGTCCTGAAAACCCTTAATCGTCCGCTTACCCTCCCACCAATTATTCTCTTCTTCCACACGAAGTAAATATCCACCAGGTATATAGCCTCTATATCGCACATCGTCGACCAACAGAAATGAAAATGACGTCGCCAAAACGGGAATACCTAAGCTTGTTTTAAGTGCACAACGTTTAGATTACTTATGTACTCTCTGAGTCGCAACTCAAACTCGAATACGGCTTTTATACTGGAACTATACACCTTGATTCATAAAAAAGTATACAGTTTCCAGATGCTGTAAAACAGTAACAGTTGAAGACACGGACCACAACTGCAAACCGTTAGGTAGATATACTCATAAAGTTTGTATCACAATACTGATGGAAGTGACGTAGACGATAGCGCGCGCGTCACGTGACTAGTCAGTCAAAATGGCAGCATCTACAGTGGAGAAGGCGTTTTGTGCTTTTTAAGAGCAAAACGGAATCTGTAACTGTTGTGCAACGGCATTTTCGATCACGATGCGGAAAAGAACCTCCAACCAGAAAATCTATCAACGATTGACATAAAAAATTTGAAACTACGGGCTGTTTGTGCAGACTTAAAAGTCCTGGACCACCGCATGTATCGGAAGAAGTCATCGATAGTGTTTGCACCGCCATTCAAAGAAGCCCGGGAAAATCAACGCCGAGGATGAGTTGTGAATTGCAGATTTCACAGCCCACTGTCTGGAGAATTTTGAGAAAGAAGCTGAAAATGATTCCATACAAAGTGCAGATGTTACAAAATCTCACTGACCTTGACAAGACTAATCGCATTGAATTTTGTGCCGAAATGCAGCACAGTTTTGAAAATGACGATTTTGCCGATCACTTAGTTTTGACCAATGAAGCTACATTTCACGTGGGTGGTCAGGAAAACAAGCACAATGTTCCTTTTGGGGAACGGAGAATCCCAGATTTAAAGTGCAACACGTGCGAGATTCTCCTAAGATAAATGCCTTCTGTGCTGTGTCCAAAAAGAAAGTGTACGGCCCCGTCTTTTTTCACGAGAAAACTGTTACGCGAGGCTCTTCTCTGGATATGTTAAGTCTTCGGTTGATGTCAGAGTTGCAGGACGACAGTGACTACTTTATTCTCAGTTGGATAGTGCACCACCGCACTGGTTAGGCGAAGTGCGAGATTATCCCGATGAACATCTTCCGCACCGATGGATTGGACGAGCCGCGGACCACAATGTGCCACTGACACAATGGCCAACCAGAAGTCGTAACTTAACACCTTATGGCCTTTTCCTGTGGGGGTACGTAAAAGACAAGGTATTCGCCCCTCCCGTTCCTGTTCGATTTGGCGGTGCTGAAGCAGCGTATCACAGCCACCATCATTGCACTTGATTCAGATATCTTACCTCGCGTTTGGGAGGAAATGGATTACCGGCTAGATGTGTGCCGTGTGACTAAGGGTGCACACAAAGAACATCTGTGACTGTCTCTAAAAAAATTGAAACATTCCCCTACAATTCTGTTACAGGTAACATAAAATATCTTACATTGTTCTTGTTTTGTAGTGCATTGAAACTATGTACTTACTTCTTTATGAATCACCCTGTATTATGCAGTGGAAGTACACATTAAGTTCCTTCTACTCCGCAGACACGTTAGCTTTGCCGAGAATTTAGGCCAAGTAAATGAGACTATGTGTATTGGGAAATTAACTGTTACGGAGCGATAACGAACTCCCATCTGTCGCTTTCCGTCTAAGTATGCTGCTGCTACACCTCAAGCCGCAACGCAGTCACCATCAATTGAGTGTTGGGAATCAGAACAAACATCAAGACTGTGGAAATTCAGGTATCAATGCCTACCGTTGCCAGCAACTCTTAAAACACGATTACAAGATTTACGTCAAATTAACTGCAGTTGAGATGCCGGTATTTTGGTCTTCAATAACTGCAGTTGAGATGCCGGTATTTTGGAATTTTTGCAATATACATTTTCCGACACAGAAGATGCCACACCATTAAGGAAATCACGAAACAAGACGAAACTTCTCCACACCTATTGACAAGTTTGTTGAAACTAATGGCCTTTTTTATGACAGATTACGTTAATCCGTTGGGCGACGAGACACTATAATGTGGCCTACGTCTGTCACTCTGCGTGGTATGGTATGGAAAAGGTTCCGGATGGTGTCCTGAGAGGCTACAATTCTGTCACTCTGCGTGGTATCGTATGGAAAAGGCTCTGAATGGTGTCCTGAGAGGCTACAATTCTGTCACTCTGCGTGGTATTGTATGGAAAAGGCTCTGGATGGTGTCCCGAGAGGCTATAATTCTGTCACTCTGCGTAGAATCGTATGGAAAAGGCTCTGGATGGTGTCCTGAGATATTGCTGAGCTAGTGTTATTGCGCTGCATCCACAATTCGACTACATTACGAAGGGATCATGCATATGTGTTAAGTCGCGTTCTAGGGAAGTCCTTCACATTCCCTATTGGTCAGTGCATCACGTGGAAACTTTCAGCTACTGTCTTCTGATGTTGGCAGTATGCGGGCGGCGTTATCTTGTTAAACCTTGTCATCAGTAATACCATGGAAGTACGGCAACAAAACAGGCTGCGGTGTCTTATCTTCGTATTGTCATTGGACCCAGTATGCGTACGCCTGGTGAACGCCTATTGAAAAGGATAACGCCCCTAACCATGGCAGCAGGATGAGGAGCCGTACGGATTTCACGGATAGCATCAAGTTCAGATTGATATAGCGTAAAAGCCATTTGCCGGTGGCTAAAACAGAACTAGCAAGCTTCTGCTCGGAGCCGAATACTTTCCCAATTAAGCTACCACGACGGATTTTGTCGCTGCAACTCTGCCGTCTGGGCATGTGCGTAACCTCTGAAGTAGATACATCACTGAAACCCCCCAGCCCCTTGAGAAAAGGCTGGGACTTAATCGAAGGTTTCCGGGTCAGCCGCCAAACCACGCCTGAAGGAGAGCTCACTGTATAAGAAGGAATTCTGACTAATTCCAGACGATCTGTGGAACGAACATCACACATTTTCTCGAAGAACCTAACTGCTGGTATATCCATTTTTACTTTCGGGCTACAATCTGAAAACACAAATTTGCAAGTATCGGAGCTAGAGGCTGCATCATTCTACTCCGGAGGCAAATGCTTTCCTAATTAGGATACACCAACTAGTGCTTATCACTGCCACTTGCAATCTTGACATGTGCGTCACCGCCGTGGTAGGTATGTCACGCTCGTGACCACGCGTAGTTTCCATACTTGCCATACGCGATATTCGACACTGAGACAGAAGCAAGACTCTCGTTGAATGCGACATTGCTTCACTCATGCCTCTACATACACCGGCGTGCAAAAATTAAGGACGAAACGGTTTTTTTAATGTAACGTCATGCAGAAGTGCTCCACATTGACTCAAATCATACCATAAGATCCCCAAGATGTCAGAATATAAGACAAGGGAGCAAAACTGTTCAAACAAGGAATCCAAAGGGTACAAAGGCACTTTATTGAAAAGGTAGCTTCGAGCACAACTGGACAGAAGACAGAAACGTCCATGTGACAGGCGGCTGCCAAGAAAAACCCAGTCTTTAGTAGGGGATATGATCATACCTGACTGCGTTGCAGGATTTACAACGTCTGTCCATGCTAAGGACGAGGTTGTCGAGGAGCTGTTGAGGCATCGCGGCCCATTCATCTCGTAGCGCCAATCGCAGCTGCGGAATCGTTGCTGGCTGCTGGTGACGTGCTGCCAAGCTTCTCCCGAGAAGGTCTCACACGTGTTCGATTGGATTTAGGTCTGGGACCTTGCGGGCCAATTCATACGTTGAATATCTTCACTCTCCAACAGTTCTGCGACAGTCACTGTACGATGAGGTGTAGCGTTGTTGTCCATGAAGAGGAACTCAAGACCCACAGCACCTCTAAACAGACGCACGTGAGGCAGGAGAACCTCGGTACAACAGCTGACACCAGTGACTGAATCTCCTCAGTACGACTACTAAGCATGATACCGCCCCAAACGAGAACTCCGCCACCTCCAAGCCGGTCCCTTTCTATGACGTTGTAGGTGTGATTGCGTGTTCCCTGCTCTCTTCAGATGTGTATACGTCCAGAATCGCTCGTCAGACTAAATCGGCTCTCATCCGTAAAGAGAACTCGACTCCATTGCTGATGTGTCCAGTTCTTGTGTTCCTGTCACCACAGAAACCGCCGTCTCCGATGAGCACCCGTTAAAAGAACACACCTTACTGGTCACCGTGCAAATAGACCACCTTTGTGCAGCCTCTTGGCCACGGTAAAACGCGATAACGAACGTCCAGTCGTCTGTTGCATGTTCCTTGCGATTTCTCCCGCTGTCTGCCGTCTGTATCTTTTCGCCTGTAGGACAATATAACGGTCGTCCGCCGCCGTAGTTGCTCGTGGACGACCACTGCTAAACTCTCGGACAGCTGTTCCTGTCGCTTGAAATGCTTTCCAAGCTCGTGAAACGATGCTGTGAGCGATCCCGAACTCCTCGGGCACATTAGTCACACTTCGACCTTACTCCAACTTCCCAATGACGCGACTTCGAGTAAAGTAATCAAGATGTCGTCTACTGGATTGACTGTTGGCCATATCACACGGTGGCAGCAACTCGACGTCATTCAAACCGATGTACATCGTGCAATAGCTTTCACCGAATTGCTGAGCGTACGCCGCCCGTGTGCTTTATACCCTCACGACCCCCCCTACGTCATGCTGCATATATGCGCATGCCCTACCGTACCGGACCCTAGTCCATCTTCTGCGTGGTCTTTCGGTCCGTCCTGCCTGCTCGTTCCGCTGTCATGCTAATTTATCCTCTTCGTCTTTAATTTTTGCACACCAGTGTGTATCTCTATATGTACAAAATAAGCTGTCTATACATGCGATAAAAGCAAACCACGTCTTCAATAAGCAAATTAAAATCAATTTATTTACAAACTAAAAGCGGGGTAAAAGCAGACTAGCGCTTTCAGGGATCTCCCGTCCCCATCTACTGGTCAGTGCGCCACGGGATCCAATAGAGTCAACCCTTATATATATACTTGATAACACGAACCATGCACCACGTCACCAACAGACCATGATGTCACAGTATAAACACAAATTATAAAATTTCAGTTTCAAATCTATATAACATAAATATAAGAATACAAAATATTTACAAAAAATTTACTATTCCGATATTTTAAAATTCCTCATGTGTCAAAGTCTCAAAGTTGTGGAGCAACCATTTTTCGCCAAGGTCTTGGTACAAATGTGGGGAGATCTAAATTACAACAGTTGTCTTCGTATGCAATAATATATAAACTTTCTGAAAAGAAAACAGTATTTTTGTTGACATTGGAGTTCAAGATTTTAACATTCTCCCAAACAGGGGTGTAACCACCCTGTTTAACAGCCATAGTAAAGACAGTATTAATAGTTTCTGTCCGGAGGGTGTACTTGTGTTCACCCAACCGGGTATTCAGAGTCCTAATTGTAGAACCTATATAAAATTTGTCAATAACACCCGAATCCTCATGGGAGAGCGGAATGCAGTATACACAATTTTTCATGAGTTTGGGTACTTTATCTCTGTCATTTCTCAGTAAAGTAAATACATTTTTAGTGCAAACTCCAAATGTCAAATTATGCCTATGGCATATCTTCTTGAGGGTGTTAACTATTGGAGGGAGATAATCCACCTTTCGAACGTATCTAGTGATTTTATTGTCCGTGGACAAGGTCGTGAATTTCAACCTGGTGAACCTTCTCAATAGACCGGGAAAGTAGTGCTCTGGGTAGCCGAAGATCCGAGCCAAAGTTGAGGCCTTAGAGAGTTCGTCCCGTCTTGCTTTCTTGGAAGAAGAGTGTGTGAATGCGCGTTTGATTAGAAATCGGAGTGATGATGCTTTTTGTTCAGGGGGTGAGAAGAGTTAAACGGTATGCTACATGGTATGAACGTAGGTTTTCGGTGCACGGAGTATTTAATCTGGTGAGTGTTGAAGTCCCTTGATAACCAAAAATCGAGAAAAGGTAACTTACCTCCCTGCTCAAGTTCTTTCGTAAATTTTATTGTGGGAAAATGTGAAGATAAGCAGTCAATGAAAACATCTAGTTGGGGAAGTGAGTAGGGCCAAAAAAGTAGCATATCATCGACATACCTGATTATTAGTAATGGTTGAAATGGAGAGTCCAGCAAAACCCTGTCCTCCAAGGATTGTAAAAGAATCTCAGCCAGCACAGGGGAGAGTGGGGAGCCCATGGGGGCACCCTCTCTCTGTTGGTATATTCTATTATCAAATTTAAAATACGATCTTCTGGCCACTGATTTCAGTGCTGAAAGAATGGCATCAGTTTCCAGCGGAGAGATAGAACTATCTTCTTGTAATTTTTCCGCAATGATAGAATGCACCAGATCAAGTGGTACATTTGGGAATAGTGAAACAACGTCTAGAGATGCCATAATAAAGCCAGTTTGTGGAGGGCCAAATTCCTGGATTCGCTCAAGAGCCTGGGTAGAGCTTTTAATTGACACCGTGGAATGGAGTGTAAGGTGTTTCAAGTAAGATGCTAGCATAGTCTCAAGGGGTCTCGTTGGACTAGCATACCCTGAGACTAATAATCTGAGGGGTTGATTTGATTTGTGTAGTTTCAGTTTACCAAATACTTCTGGCACTCTAGGTCCCACGGGTGGTTTCATTTTTCATGACACAGAGGCAGGAAGGAAACCTTGGTTTTGAAGTTTACTCAGTTCAGCTATAGTGGCAGAGGTTGGATCTGATTTGAGCACTCGGTGGGGGATTAGCTCTATAGCCTATGGCATCTTATCAAAGTAGTCAGCCTTATCCATAATGATGATCTGTTGGGTCTTATCCGCGCCAACAACAGACAGGTTTGGGTTCTTAGCTAACTGAAGTAGCTGATCCCTTTCGTACCTTAAATTCTGAGGTGAAGTGGTTATTTTAGAAATAGATTTTACCAGGTTATGACGTGAAAAATCACGTTCATCCTCTGGCAAGATATTAATAATGTTTTCAATCTGAGGTAAAGAGTGCATAGGTGAAAACGTCGAGATGGGGAAACTGAACTTGAGGCCTCTATTTAAGGCTGCATGTTGACCCTCTGTCAGTTGAACTGAGCTGAATTTCAAATAAGTCTTGAGTGTAGGAAGTTCAACCTTGGAGGCAGGAAATGAAACGGAGTGTTGAAGCCAGGAAGATCTTCTTGACACCAAGTCACAGAGTTTTTTGATGTATCTTTGATTAATGGCATTTATTTCACTCTGCAAAGAAGTAAAAATTATCATCAAATTCTTACCCAGAATGATGTGATGTGTAAGATCAGCCATAAGGAGGTATGCACCATAAGATTTGCGGTTGAGTAAATCACTGAAAGCTCGTTTTCTTCTGATTTCTGCACTCAAACGTCTTCGTTCAGCGTTGGCAATTACTCGTGTATCTCTTTGGGAAACCAGATGAGTGTGTATTCTGAGGAATTTAGGTATTACCTTTAATGATCGACAGTTGGTGAGGAAGCGTAGATGTGCTTCATTGATAAAAAGCTTTTTACGAAGCGCACAAAAGGTCTAGGTCAGACTCTCCATATCCTGTGCGTTTACAAATGCTATGTAGCTAAAAGAGCCACACTAAATATCAGTTTGCAACTATGTGACTAAAATAAGAAATATGTTCGCATGGAATGGTATATCTACAAAATAAGCTGTCTATACATGCGATAAAAGCAAACCACGTCTTCAATAAGCAAATTAAAATCAATTTATTTACAAACTAAATGCGGGTTAAAAGCAGACTAGCGCTTTCGGGGATCTCCAGTCTCCATCTACTGGTCAGTGCGCCACGGGATCCAACAGAGTCAACCCTTATATATATTTTGTATTCTTATATTTATGTTATATAGATTTGGAATTGAAATTTTATAATTTGTGTTTATACTGTGACATCATGGTCTGTTGGTGACGTGGTGCATGATGGGTCGTGTTATCAAGTATATACACTGACGGAAAAAAATCCCAACACCAAGAAGGGGTTGTGTTAGAAAAACGTCGGTTGGTAGGCGGGGAGAATACATCTGTAAGATGACGTCTATGCAAATTTCGCGCTCGGCGCATACGTGTGGAGCTAGTAGCGCCCCTCGGAACATGCAGAGCAGGTTTGCTGTAAATACGCGCTGTAACGTTCGTGAGCATTAGTTATCGTTGAGATTCGACGTAGTGTGTTGATGTTAGTCAAGAATGCCTTTAAGAAGACGAAGAAGCCATTATCAACAGCTCACGAAGTTTGAACGAGGTCGTGTAATAGGGCTACGAGAAGGTGGATTTTCTTTCCGCAATATTGCAGAACGACTTGGCAGGAATGTAGCCATTGTGCATGATTGTTGGCAGCGGTGGTCAAGGGAAGGTAATGCCTCAAGAAGACCGGATTCCGGCCGGACACGTGGCACTACTGAGAGGGAAGACCGACGTGTACGGCGTATGGCCGTGGCGCATCGTACTGCGTTTGCGGCAGCAATTCGAGCTGCAGTTGCCACCACAGTGGCACAACGAACTGTTGCGAATCGGTTACTTGAAGGACAACTTCGAGCCAGACGCCCTGTAGCGTGCATGCCACTTACTCCAAACCACTGCAGTTTGCGACGTCAGTGGTGTCAAGCTAGAGCTCATTGGAGGACGGAGTGGAGATCTGTTGTGTTTTCTGATGAAAGCTGGTTCTGCCTGGGTGCCAGTGATGGCCGTGTGTAGGTTAGAAGGAGGTCAGGTGAGCGCCTACAACCAACCTGTCTTCGGCCGAAACACACTGGACCTACACCTGGAGTTATGGTACGGGGAGCAATTTCCTATGACAGCAGGATCACTCACGTAGTTATCCCACGCACCCTGACGGCACAGTTGTACGTCGGTCTGGTGATTCAACCTGTTGTGCTGCCATTCATGAACAGCATTCCAGGTGGTGTTTTCCAACAGGATAACGCTCGCCCCCATACTGCTGTTGTAACCCAACATGCTGTACAGAGTGTCGACATGTTGCCGTGGCCTGCTAGATCACCAGATCTTTCTCCAATCGAGCACGTATGGGACATCATTGGACGACAAGTCCAGCGTCACCCCCAACCAGCATTAACCGTCCCTGTATTGACCGACCAAGTGCAACAGGCATAGAACTCCATCCCACAAACTGACATCCAGCACCTGTACGACACAATGCAAGAATGTTTGCGTGCTTGCATTCAACATTGTGGCGGTTACACCGGTTATTAATGTACCAGCATTTCACATTTAAAATGGCTCTTCTCGCGCTTACATTAAGCTGTGATCTTGAAACCTTAATCGATTAAATATGTTATGTATAAGGGTAGATTCTGTTGGATCCCGTGGCGCACTGACCAGTAGATTGGGACGGGAGATCCCCGAAAGCGCTAGTCTGCTTTTAACCCGCTTTTAGTTTGTAAATAAATTGATTTTAATTTGCTTATTGAAGACGTGGTTTGCTTTTATCGCATGTATAGACAGCTTATTTTGTACATATACCATTCCATGCGAAAATATTTCCTATTTCAGTGTATATCTCGTACGTCACCACTGCATACTTGCGCGGCGATGTGCTACGGTAAGCAGCAGCCTGATTCTGACAATCTTCGAATCGCAGTGAATGACGATCCGGGGATGTCCCTAGATGCCCGTGCATCTCGTCGAATGGTGTCTACTGTGGATTACTGGGCAGCTACGTCATGCCGTGGAATGCCGCTATCGAAGAGTTCGGACGTCCGCGTAACTGCACTAGTGTCACAATGTCGATGCAAGTTACCTTTCTCGAACCACTATCTCCACATTCAGCCGACTTCTGTTTCATCCCGATGCGTTCCCGCCACAATGCGACGCAGACACCAACTACCCGTATGTAACCTTATCATAGAGACTCTGGTAAAGTCATCCGTGTAATGGTAGGATTTTTGATGACGTCATTCAGGCATTATTACTTTTTACCCGCACGTACGATGCAGTGTCCACTTGTCCAGGTGTGTGTGTCCAAACTGAACTACGTCGATCTGTTTTTCCCTTTTATGTCCCTCACGTACCATGTGATTTTTTCTCAACTGGGGTCTTTACATCACAGAGTAGGAGACGAAATGGAAGGATGATCCTTGCATTCCGTTTTTTTATTTTAGTATCCAAAATAATTTTTTAAATCGTACTAATAGTTGCAGAGATACGGTGTCCTCAGGCACAAGGACGGACATACCGATAACATAAGCACGATAGTTTTTTACAAAAGACGTGCTTAAAAGAGAGGGTGGATGTTTTAAGGGGTTCGACTGTAATCTCTTTTGATACCTCGACATTATGACAAATAGGAACTCAACATAGCTCTATTTGTTCAAATAAAATGATACATGCCATTTGAAATAGCCTGGTTATGTACGATGCCATTGAACACTTTAAATGCCGCTGAAATTTGAATTTGGAATTATCATCCAGGGACAATAAAGTTTAACTTAAATAAAGCTACATTCTACACTGCTGGCCACCCAAAATGCAACACCAAGAAGGACACGAGATAGCAAAGCCAGATTTGCTGGACACATAACAACAGATACAAAAATGAAAATATTGAGCTTGCAAGCCCGTGCAACTTGCAGAACACGCAGACATCAATAGTTCGTGTGGCCCCTATGGTTGGCAATAACGGCCGCTACACGCCGCGGCATCGAACGAAAGAGGCTTTGGATGTAGGCTTGGGGTATGTCGGTCCAGACTGCTTCCACACGTTGCCACAGTTCATCAGGCGTAGCCGCGGGTGGTGCTTGCCGGGCACTCGGTTACCCATCAGCGACCAGACGTGTTTGATGGGCGACATATCGGGAGAACAGGCGAGCCACGGCAGTAGTGACACTTGGGGGCCGTGAAGAATTGTTGCACGATACGTTCTACGTGCGGGCGCGCATTGTCCTGTTGAAACGTGACCGCTGGCAGGTCCTGCAGGTAAGGAAAGACTACAGGCTCCAAAACGTCGAAGATGTAGTGGTGGCTGTTGAGTGTACGTGCGATGCGTACCAGAAGGGTGCGCGTGTCATATCCAATTGCGCCCCAAACCATAACACCAGGCGACGGACCGATATGGCGATGCATAATGTAGGCGTCATACAGTCTCTCGCCGCGGTGTCACCACACGCGAATCCGACCATCGTGGTGTTGCAGGCAGAAGCGGGATTCACCGAAGAAGACAACGTCGTGCCATTCTGTAGTCCAGGTGCGGCGTTCAACGGCCCACTGCCGCCGCACTCGCCGGTGGTGTAACGTCAATGGTAATCGGAGCAATGGGTGCCTTGCGACAAGTCCCTGCTCCTGAAAACGACATCCAACGGTCCGTTCTGACACAGGTTTTTGCGTAACACACCCTAAGTTTTGCGCTAACGTTCATGATGTGGCGGTGCGAGCCGTCAATGCCCGCCGCCCGACATTACGATCCTCTCGTTCGGTGGTGTGTCGCGGCTGCGGCAATCGCTCTCGTAGGTTCGTCCGTCCCTCCTGTACCCACCGATTTCATACTCGCCTCACTGGGGCTGGATGTCGTCCCACACGGGCGCCGAAGTCTCGGTACGATAAACCGCTGTCGGGATAAGCCTCTATTCGTCCTCTGTCGAACTCCGAAACGTGCTGGGATGACTGCCGTATTCTGCGACGAAGCATCAGGAAGCTTCCCACGCACAGGTCCGGCAGCACAACACACTTCCACTACTTACACCCCGCCTTATGTGCACCCTTGTTATAGTGCTTTTCGGTGGCGTGCCGGGCGCACATGATTGATATATGCCCTGCAATGCTACTGGTTTGCATGTCCTCTCGCGGGTGACGCATGCTGCGAATTTCAGGCCAATCGGATGCTTCCTTCTTGGTGTTGCATTTTGGGTGGCCAGCAGTGTATATTATGTTGTGTATGCTTGTCAGAAGAATCTATTATTACATTTTCGCAGAACAGTTTTAATTCTTCACAATGGAAAATTTCAACATCTATCTGCTTCTACTAAAACATTTGTACCGAGTAACTGTTTCGTGAAGAATATTAAAAAAATTTGTTGTTCGAGTAAAATTCTGGGCTTTACTAGTTACGGCCGCCCCATTGAGTTGCTAACGGTGGTCGTTAAAATAATCCAATCAATCAAGCAATCAGTTACTAGTTACGCATGAAATTGTGCTTGCAAGATTCTTTGATAATACATGTTTTGATTCTGCACTGGTACCTCAAGCCAGGTGAAGTTGAGTGAAGGGGCCTTTATTACACTGTTTCAAAACTGAATTCCTGCTTTTCCCTTAGAGTTGGTTATATAAAGTGACAAGTTCATTCTTGCCACTCAACTACAACACACCAAAAGAGACAAACTGAGAATGTGTGTGTGTGTGTTTAAGAGAGAGAAAGAGAGGAGGAGGAGGAGGAGGAAAAGTGAAAGACAAGGAGATGTCCTATTGAAGTCTTGCAAAAATAAACGGCAATAGAAAAATACGGCCTCTTCAGTTTGTTTTGCTTTCTTCCATGTTTCAGCGAACCTGAGTTCCTGCCACTAGTCTTAATGGAACCCACTTTTAACTGCCGAATGGTGACAAAAAAGAATCAAAGCCACGTTTCGATCAGTCTTTATAAGAGAATTAAAAACAAAAAAGGTGACGGTAAAGGTATAAGAAAAAAGAGGGTACCTCAAACGCTCTGCAACGCTGAGATGGTAAAAAGGAAAGCGTGAACAGTTATCACGCTGACGTAGATTGAATTCTGGTCCTTTTTCCACGGAATGTTATTTCGTCTTCGTAATAGTTTTCTGTAATTGCATGTAACCTCAGATAATAATAGTAACTGCACAATTCCTCGATAGCCCAGAGCTCTTATACTCGAGTTCTTTTCCTCAGATAGAGGACAGCTTTTGTTTTTTCCCGACTCCTGATGTTTTAATACAACCAGAGTGGACTGACATATTTCGAACATGGGAGTTAAAACAAATGCGTGTTCAGAAATGACTCAGGAGAAAAAGCAGTATTACAAAGTAGCATTTCTATTTCTTTCATCACTAGATTGTTTAACGTAACAGAACTGTTGAAACCTGACAAACACAAACCTCAAGCTTGATGAATCTAGGTTATCGTAAAATACACAGAATGTTCGTACATATTAGGTGTACAAATAAGTTCGCCGCCCCGGTGGCGCGGTGGTCTAAGGCGATGGCCTCTGATCAATTGTCCGAAAGGGGTCCGGGTTCGAATCCCGGTGAGGCATGGATGTTGTGTTTGTCTTACGGCACTCACTCTCTACCTTCCCTGGAACCAGTGGCCCTGAATTAGGGACGGGCGACTGCTTATAGCCCATTGAGTTGCTCACAGTGGTCGTTAAACCTCCAATCAAAAAAAAATTGTCCGAAAGGGGTCCGGGTTCGAATCCCGGTGAGGCATGGATGTTGTATTTGTCTTACGGCACTCGCTGTCTACCTTCCCTGGAACCAGTGATCCTAAATTAGGAACGGGCGACTGCTTATAGCCCATTGAGTTGCTCACGGTGGTCGTTAAACCACCAATCAAAAAATAAATAAATTTTTAAAGCATTTTAAAACAACGCAGTTAGAGAGAAAACAACAATACCTTTACGAATCAAAATACGTGCCGTCATTATCTATAACCTTCCGCCATCGGTCGGGCAGATGACGGATTCCAGCCATGAAGAATACTTCGTCGTATGACGCGATGAAGTCGTCAACCCATTTCTGCACTTCTTCACATGTCTGGAACCGTACAGCAGACAAACCCTGTTGCATCGATCGGAACAAATGATAGCCTGAAGAGGCTATGTCGGGACTATACGCTGGGTGCTCCAAAACTTCCCAGCCAAGCGTCAAAAATGTTTCCTTGACCAATTTCACGACATACGGCCTAGCGTTGTCAGGAAGTATATTTATAGTTCACTGTAAATTATTATCCAGTACTTTCGCGGTTTGGTGATTTCGCGACAGGAGGCCTAGCGTTGTCATGCAGTATTTACGCAATCCTTTGCCTGTGAACGGACGTTTCCGACAAGTTTCCTGGTTCAATTGCAGCAATTGTTGCTTGTAGCGATCGGCAGTAACAGTTTGACCTTGTTCCAATAGTTCATAATACAGCACACCCTTCATATCACACCAGATGCACAGAAGAGCTAACTTTCTTGCAGTGAATATTGCTTTTCAGTGTCGAAGTTGTTGCTTCATCATGGTCTACCCAGTGTTTTTTGCATTTGGGATTGTCGTAACATATCCATTTTTCATTACCCGTAATAATTTTCCACATGAAAGACTTTCTGTGTTGTTTATTCAACAGATTCAAACACTTCATGAGACGATCATTCTTGTTAACTCTGGCTCAGGTCATGCGGCACTCATTTCTCTTCCTTCTGAATCTTTCCCATTGCACGTAAACGGCTGGAAATGGCTTGATGAGTTACCCCCAGTTGTTCAACCATATCCTTTTGCGTTTGAGACGAATCTTCATCCAGCAATGCTTGCAGTTTCTCATGTGCAACTTTCTGCGGGGCGCCGCTACGTTCTCGATCGCTAATATCAAAATCACCTGCTTTAAACCGCCTAAACTAAAACTCACACGTGCTTTTCGATGCAATATTCTCCCCCAGAACAGAACAGATCCATGCACATGCTTTTGCAGCACTTTTTCCTTGATGAAATTCGTAACGAATGCAGTGTCGAATAAATCTAGTAATGCTTGCCATCTTTCACTTTCCGATGTGTAAGTGCTTTTAACAGTTGGGCAAACTACTGTGTCACATTTTATACGCTGGACCAGTTACGGTCACATGACAACAACGCGGGGGAATGTCGGATATGTAAATCAACGGTATACGTCACACAAAAAACACTTTAAAACTTATTTGTACACCTAATATTTTAGAGCCATTTTCCAGCAATATAATTAATGTTTCAAATAAAATTATTTCTTTTTTAAATGTTTTATCTGATAGCCCTTTCTTTGGACTACAAACGTACATCTAGATTTAGATTTCCAAGATAACAAGGCATTTCTTAAAATTCACGGTGGTACTTTATTCCACTCTTCTTCCACTGCTTTCCACAGTCCAATTATTGTTTTCGGTCTGCGTTAAATGAGCGCTCTTTTTAGCAGTCCGAAGGCATAACCGTCCATTGGTGACACATCAGGGACTTTGAAGGAATATGAGAAGAAGCTATAGACTTCATACCAGTCTCTTTTTTCATTCTTTTAAGAAATAGAGTGGTAGATTTGGATGTATGAGTGATAGCTTTATCTTGACGGAGTTCTGCTCTTTGAAGGCTCTGTGGATGAAGGAATGGTATTTCCTCTTTAAAGATAGTTGGTAAAACATTATTTTGGTAATGGGTAGAATTGTTTTTAATATTGTTCTTAACTTTTCTTAACTTAAATTTTCCATTGTACGAGAAACCAACGATAATCATGAATCTATTTCTGAAACTTTCTTTAAATTCTTGGATCCAAGTTTGCAAGTATTCTTCTGCTCTTTTGCGGTAGTAAATCGACCACTTCTTTGTTAGAGTCGTTTAGATAGATCCCTGCTTTATCAATAGTAACAATAAATTTCCGTCTGTCTCCAACTAAATAATTTCCTTAAAGAAGTCTACACCGTGATCTGGTCTTAACGACGTGCCTATGCAAAAGGCGGTAAAAATTGTTTACTTTTTTTTTTGAAATTCAAATCATTGTTTATATCCTTGTTTACACTTGATTCAGAGATTTCAAACTACTTAGTGATTGCTCTTTGTATTGGTGGATTTTCTTTGAAGACCAGAGGCCTTACTTTTGAAATAGTCGTACCTTCTTCGGATATTCGTTCAATGCTCTTTTTCAATGTTTGAAGACCTTTCCCTATATCATTAATAATATTGCTTATTTTACATGTAGAAATGCTATTTCCACGATTTTCCCACCGGTTTTTTAGCAAGTCTTTTGTAAAAAAATCGTGCTTATATGTTATCGGTTTTTCCGTCCGTTCGTCTGTATACACTATATCTCTGCAACTGTTGTTCCGATTTGAAAAATTCTTTCTGCATGGGGATGCTTGAAATATGCGAATGATGATCCTTTATTTCCCCCTTTTTTTTTTACGATGAACAATTTCGCCGTTAGAGGTCGTAAATGCAGATGATGTCGAATTCAAAATTTTATTCTATATATTTGCTTCTAAACATCCGATTGAAAAATATCTTTTATATTTCGATTCCATTTATGTCGAAGATTATTTTAGGTATAGTTAATTTTTCAAGTTACGCACAGATTTTTCGCTGGGGGGGGCATAAAAGTAAATTACGTTTCATCTAATATCTCTTCTCTAAATATCCGATTTGAAAACTTTTTTCTTCAGAGGATACAGCTCCTGATGGAAAATGTGTAGCATATAAGTTTTAATTTTTGGTAAAAAATACTTTGGCCACCTAGGGGGGCGTGAGTGTTAATTTTTGCTTGTGATGGATTTGCCATAAAATCTAAGCTTCTAAAATCTTGATTGAGAAAATACTTTCGTGGACCGATGCCACTCACGTCGATAAAGGTTTTTGGAATATTTTCTTCTTAAAATATTGCATGGTTTCTCCGCCAGAGGGCATATATGTATATCTTATTTTTGTCAACATCTCTGCTTCTAATGATCCGATTTGAAAACTTCCTTCTTTATTGGATAGAGTTTCCGGTGTGACATGTTTTTCACATAATTTTAAAGTTTTCAAATAATTCGTAGACTTTCCGCTAGGGTGGGTAAAGGTAAATTGCGTTCACCCCCCCCAATATTTGTGCTTCTAAAACTCCGATTTGAAAAATTCTTACTCCACCGCATACAGTTCCTGATGGGAAATCCCTTGCATATAATTTCTAATTTTGGTAATAAAAAGTTTGGCCACCAGGGGAAGTAAATCTTAATTTCCGTTTCTGATGTATTTGCAGCAAAACCTGAGCTTCTAAAATCTCGATTGAAAAAAATTCGTTTGTGAACTGATAATACTAACGTAGACAAACCTTTTAGTAATATTTTCTTTTTAAAATAATGCATGATTTCTACGCCAGGGGACATAGATGTATGTCTTATTTTTGCCAATGCCTCTACTTCTAGGAGACTGATTTGAAAAATTCCTTCCTTGTTGGATAGTGTTTCTGATGCAAAATGTTTTTCA
Source organism: Macrothele yani (assembly GCA_039090855.1). Taxonomy (NCBI): domain Eukaryota; kingdom Metazoa; phylum Arthropoda; class Arachnida; order Araneae; family Macrothelidae; genus Macrothele; species Macrothele yani. Next base: position 158,891,589 of record CM077011.1, read on the forward strand.
TATTAATTAAAAATGTTCAAGTAAATTATAGACTTTACGCTAGGGGACGCAAAGGTAAATTGCGTTTTTTGCGTTTTTTATGTTTCTAAAATTCCGATACAGCTCCTGATGGAAAATGTTTATCATATAATTTCTAATATTTGGTAAAGAATGGTTTAGCCACCAGGAGCATAAGAGTAAATTTTTACTTCTGATGTATTTGCAGCAAAATCTGAGCTCCTGAAAACTCGACTAAGGATATTTTTGTTGAACCGGTACCGCTCACATCGAAAAACCTTTTGAGAATACGTTCTTCCTAAAATAATGCATGGATTTCCCGCCAGGGTGTGTAGATGCAAATCTTATATTTTTCCATATATCTGCTTCGAAGAGTCCGATTTGGAAAATTCTTTCTTTGTTGAAGAGCGTTCCCGCTGCGAAATGTTTCGCATATAAATTCGAATTTTTCTTAACGCACAAGTCTGCAACCGGAATACGTAAGTTCACGATTCCGTTTACAGCAATATCTGCAGGATTAAAAACCCGATTGAAAAACTTCTTTCTTCCGTCAAATACTATTGTTTTCCATACGGGTTTCATTGACTTTGAAAAGCTTTTATAAATTTAATTTGCGTCAGAACGGATTCAAGAGATGTGCTCATTACACCCGAAAAGTCGGTGTCATATCTTTCTTGGTAATACAGAATACGAATATTTCTTTTCGTAAAAAGCAAAGTCATAACCTTCTATCCACATCTTGTTTACGTGCGCCATTTTCTTAGCAGACGATATTTTACTGCAGCAGATGTTTCTTTCGTGTTCATATAACACGTTGTTGCCAAATTAAATTCTTTGAACTTCTTTCGTTTTCTGTAATTTCTTATCAAAAACGTTCTAAAAATGTTGGAACATCCTCTGATTATGATATCGCGTCATTAAACCAAATAAATATTTTCCAGTATCCCCTTATTTCTCTGGAAAATAACTCCGCTAAATATGCAGAACAGTAAAGTACAGTGAAAACTCAAATCGCAGCTGAAGTTTCGTGAGTTTCAGCTGTCTGAATAATCCGGCCGCGGTGGCCGAGTGGGCAACGTTCGTGACTGCCACGGGAAGGGCCTCAGGTTCGATCCCAGGCAGGTACGAACGCTCGATCCACTAAATACCCGCCGTGCGTCGGATGGGCACGTTAAGCCGTCGGACCCCGGGTACTGGCGCCCCGGTAATAAATAAGGGCGTCTTCCTCCCCCTTTCTACTTCGCTTCCGTGTCACTTTCCTATCGGGCGCTCTAGCCCAAATCTCCTAGTTTTCTATTTCTAAGGGTTCTTTAAGATCTGGGGTCAGACACTCCCTTCTTAAAATCCTCTACATATGATATGATATGACATCTGAATAATCCGCCAGGGTGAGGAGTATGAACTAGGTTCCACTCTGACTGCACTTATTCCAACAGAGATTAAGTTAAAGCTAGAGATGAGTAAGTAAACTGGTTAAGTGAACAAATTGCTCCAAGTTCATGTATCTTTTGAAATTGAAAACTCCTGAATGAAGAACCAAACTATTTTATGGGCTTTTAAGGACTCCAGTGGGATCCTATGGCTACATGAAATTTCCCATCTCGAATTAGGGGCTAGGGACGGGCACAATGGAAATAACGCACCAGCTAATCTTTATGCTGGACTCGAGTATGGGCCCTACTCGAACGATCAGTCTAAAGCCCGTGACTCAGATCATTTGGCCACAGGGATAAAAATAGTACGAGGTTAATCCATTCAATATAATCGGTCAGTGGCATGTATTACATATGTACAAGGTAGATATTGTCAGAAATCAGTATTGCAATCTTTTAAGCATATATCTGTACTTTCTACTCATTCATACGTATTTGATTTACAGTCGTTCCGCTTTCAAAGTTATAGTAGATCTTAACATAATTTTTTCCGTTTTAGTGAATTTGTGGCTCCGTATGAAACGCACTGTACTCACTTTTCGTCATTTCCTATTGTCTACCGAATTAGATAAGTGGAAGCCATATTGCTCCCTCCTGGCGCATGCGCACTTACTATACACTTCTTGTCTTCTGTGGAGGCCACGGCAGAAGCCTCATCATCTTTTGGCGCTTGCGCTGTGACCACGTATTTCCAGTAAGCAGAAATTCTGCTGCTTACATTGGCTCATTTCCGTAGCTCTATTGTTTAAGAGGGCTTTCTTGCTTTTAGATAATCTTTTATGACGGAAAGTATTAAACGTTGAAGGTATCATGCCATTTATTATTGTTTAAAAAGAAAGCATCTGATGCGTAGGATTAACAAAAGTACTTTTACAGTATCACGGGCGGATTCGCCTTCTGGAGGCACGTCCTTGTTTCTCTTCTTCTTCTTCCAACACTTTTTATAGCCAATTGAAGCTATAGGTCCCCCCCCCATCTCTTTCCAAATGTTCCTGCCTCGGACTTGCCTATTGGCTTGTCTATTTCACAGCTTTCCTACAGTTTTGTTGTTTTGTTCATATCATCCATCCATCTTCCATCTGGTCTTTCCATTATTCCCTTTTTTTGAATGGTCACCATTCTATTACAATTTTAGACCATCTATTATTTTCCGTTCTTGCTATATGGCCAGCTCATTTCCATTTTAAATTGAGTAACTCTTCCCTTATGTGTAAAACTTTTGTTCTGGATCTTATATCTGTATCCTTTATTTTATCTTGTATACACTGACGGAAAAAAAATCCCAACACCACGAAAAAATAGTTGTAGAGGAATGAAATGGCGGCAATACATTTGTATAGTCGTACAGGTGCTGGATGTTAGTTTGTGGGATGGAGTTCCATGCCTGTTGCACTTGGTCGGTCAATACAGGGACGGTTAATGCTGGTTGGGGGTGACGCTGGAGTTGTCGTCCAATGATGTCCCATACGTGCTCGATTGGTGAAAGATCTGGTGATCTAGCAGGCCACGGCAAGATGTCGACACTCTGTAGAGCATGTTGGGTTACAACAGCGGTATGCGGGCGAGCGTTATCCTGTTGGAAAACACCCCTGGAATGCTGTTCATGAATGGCAGCACAACAGGTTGAATCACCAGACCGACGTACAACTGTGCCGTCAGGGTGCGTGGGATAACCACGAGAGTACTTCTGCTGTCATAGGAAATTGCTCCCCAGACTATAACTCCACGTGTAGGTCCAGTGTGCTTCGGCCGCAGACAGGTTGGTTGCAGGCGCTCACCTAGAGTCCTTTTAACCAACACACGGCCATTACTGGTACCCAGGCAGAACCGGCTTTCATCAGAAAACACAACAGATCTCCACTCCGTCCTCCAATGAGCTCCAGCTTGACACCACTGACGTCGCAAACGGCAGTGGTTTGGAGTAAATGGAATGCACGCTGCAGGGCGTCTGGCTCGGAGCTGTCCTTCAAGTAACCGATTTGTATCAGTTCTCTGTGTCACTGTGGTGGCAACTGCAGCTCGAATTGCTGCCGCAGACGCGGTACGATGAGCCACGGCCATACGCCGTACACGGCGGTCTTCCTTCTCAGTAGTGCCACGTGTCCGGCAGGAACCCAGTCTTCTTGAGGCATTACCTTCCCTTGACGACCGCTGCCAACAATCATGCACAGTGGCTACATTCCTGCCAAGTCGTTCTGCAATATTGCGGAAAGAAAATCCACCTTCTCGTAGCCCTATTACACGACCTCGTTCAAACTCCGTGAGCTGTTGATAATGGCTTCTTCGCCTTCTTAAAGGCATTCCTGACTAACATCAGCACACTACGTCGAATCTCAATGATGACCAACGCTCACGAACGTTACAGCGCGTATTTACAGCAAACCTGCTTTGCATGTTCCGAGGGGCGCTACTAGCGCCACACGTATGCGCCGAGCGCGAAATTTGCATAAACGTCATCTTACAGATGTACTCTCACTGCCTACCAACTGTCGTTTATCTAACACAACCCCTTCTTGGTGTTGGGATTTTTTCCGTCAGTGTATTTAGTAGTGATCCTTCCATCTTACGTTGTTTCTTTAGCAATTTGTCTAAGAAGTTTTTCTCGATAGGCCAAATTTTAGCGCCATATGCCATAATGGATATTTTACATTGATTAAAAAGTGTTGCTCTGTTTTCCCGCTTTAATTTACTAAGAAGTTTTTTAACTTCTCAAAAACTGTTCACCCCATTTTTATTCTTCTGTCAATTTCTTCCATAATTCCGTCTGGACCAGAGATCTACGGAAGAAATTCGCAGTGTACTTTTTTGTAACATCATCATCATTGTCAACCATTATCATTCCACTGCTGGACGAAGGTCTCCCCAAGTTTCCTAAACAACGGTCTGTCTTGTGCCAGTCTCCTCCATGTCGCTCCCGCATACTTTAGAATTTCATCCACCCATCTCCCATGTGGTCTTTTTCTGGGTCTTTTCCTGTCCCTTGGAATCCAATCTAAAATTTCGGCTGTCCATCGATGGTCTGTCCTTCTGGCAGTATGTCCAGCCCATTGCCATTTCAGGGATTTAACTCTGATCATGATGTATTGCACTCTTGTCATTTTCGGATCCACGAGTTCCTCTTCTTATCTCTCCTGGTTACACCAAGCATGCACCTCTCCATGCTGCTTTGAGTTGTCTGCAGCCTTTGTATGTTTCTTTTAGTTAAGGTCCACGTCTCTGCACCATATGTAAGCACTGGAAGGATGCATTGATCAAACACTTTTCTTTTAATACATAATGGCATATTACTCTTGAAAATTATGCTGTTTCTTCCAAATGCTCTCCAGGCAAGTTTTGTACGCCGATTAATTTCTTCATCAATGTGACCCTCACTTGATATCTGCTGTCCAAGATAAACTTAATCTCCATTAATCTTTATCCCTTTGTTTTCCCAGTTCAGTGATTAAAAGACGTTTTCCAATGTAGCATTAAAGAGCTTCAGAGATATGGTGTCACCTTGTTTCACTCCCTTTCCAATTTTTATGTGTGTTGTAGTTTCAAACAGCCCAATCTTTGCACTTGCATTTGTATACCACTTGAGAAATGACCCACTCTCTCGTACTTTTTAACTGGACTTTTTAAAGCTTACGAAGACTTATTTTGGTACTTATGAAAAATAATCGTTAACTTCATTTGAACTTTCTGTCTGAAAATTTATTTCCTTAAAAAATTATAAAAATAACATTTCTTCTGTCATTATGTTGGGCGTTTTCTCTCAAAATACACAGCAAATTTCTTTGTACTTATTACAGGAAAGTGCCACAGGGCCAAGCTCAAAATACACAGCAAATGTCTTTGTAATTATGTGAGGAAAGTGCCACTGGCTCTTGTAAATTAATTAGGTTAATGTTAACTGCAGTTAGACATAGATCATTATACTTGAAGCCCAGGGCTATTGGGATGCCCTACCCTCCGTTTGTAATTTTGAAGGGGACACTAGCACCCTTTGTTTTGATTCATCATCCCCACATAGACACAAATGATGTACATTCATAGACTGACATAGAACACAAAGAGGTTCTCCTCCAGAGATATTGCATAATCTGTATCCCACACACACTCACCATTGCCTGAAAAGAAACAACGATTTACTAATGCTAATTCATGGGCCAAAATAATATGTAAATTTAAAAAAAAGCATCTATTCAAAGACGAGGTAGTGGCCAAATAATTATAAAAGTTAATTCCGTTAGAAAAATCCTGTTTGCCACATACACATTTCAACTTTCAGAATGATCTTCATGGTGTTTTAGTTAGAAATAGCCTCATCAAATGACGTGTGATTACTATTGGATTTTCAAAACCAAATTTTCAAGGGAAAATAATTATCTGGTACAACACTCCGTGTTCAGCGTAGTTTGATGCTATATTCAATCATGAGTGGACTTTTTTTTAATTCACTGACCATAAAATTGTTCGTTTTACAATTCATCAGTTCTCTTTATCCGGAATCTAACAGAATTTTTTTGAGGAAATCTAAGTTATGTTCCTCTGTAGATACTTGCAATTTTTTAGTGTGCCCCAATATAAAAATCTTTTGTCTAGATATGCCGTAGCAATCCGCCACTGCATAGTATGCTTTCTTACATCCGTTTTAAGTTTAGAAAGTATGGGTATTTCGCTAACTACGTTTTGCACATTTTTTTTTGTCCCAGGGTTTGATAACCACTCTGGGTAAATCTTAAAGCTATAAACAGTTGCTAGTCCCTACTTTAGGGCTGGCGCTTCCGGGGAAAGGAGAGGCTGTCGCCATTAGCTAAGTACCCCACCATATCTCATCGGACACATCTCGGAAGAATAGTCAGAACCAGAATTCACCCCTAACAGCCACCGGGGTGGCGTTTTCTGCTTTGATAAAAAGTGTTAGGAGGGTTTTTTCAGATTTTTTGACGCTTTACATGTGTTTTAGGATAGCCGAGAGTCTAAATTCCTGCAATAACTGTGGTATCATTTTTTAGCCGCCCGGTGGCGCAGTGGTCTAAGCTATGGCTGCTTCGTCCGTGAAGGGTCTGGGTTCGAATCCCGGTTAGGCATGGATGTTGTGTTTGTCTTACGGTATTGGCTCTTTCCCTTCCCTGGAACCAGTAGCCTCAAATTAAGGACGGGCCATTGCTTATAACCCAACGAGTTGTCCACGGTGGTCGTTAAAACCTTCAATCTAAATAGAAATAAATAGACAAAGTCAATTTATTATACTTTTTGAACGCTTTTCTTTAATTAACACACAGCAACCGAAAAATTTTATCTCGACACCACTGGGATCCAAACCCAGATCTCTTGATAACTAGCTGAGTGCGTTCACCTTACGCTACGGTTCCAACAATCCACTGTGCTATGTGTGTTTTTCTGTCAGTATCTGACTTCACAAATCCGTAGAGATGGGCACAGCAGCTGAGACGTCTCCATCTGGTGGGGCTTAACGGCACAAGTTTTTAATTATAGCTAATAAATTCAAAGGACGAGAGAAATGGTGAAAATCTTCCAAATTGCGCTACGGTGCCAACAATTCACACATAACGCCGTGGATTGTTGGCACCGTAACGTAAGGCAAAACGCACTCGGCTATTATCTAGAGAACTGGGATTCGATCCGAACGGTGTCGAAATACAGTTTTCCGGTTGCTGTGTGTTAATTAAAGAAAAACGTGGAAAGAGCGTTGACTTTGGCTATTTACATTGTCTCCACGTATTTGGAAGATTTTCACCTTAAACCAAAAAGCATAATTTTTAATTAGTGATAGCATAAGTCATCCCTTCTTGGGAGTTCATTTATAATATACGAATGATCATTTAGATGAATGGGCATTCATTTTCCACCATTCCGTCTTGTCTCACTGCAGTCATTGAGTAAATCCCTCTTTGCAGGGACCCATCTTTAAGACTAGAGGCCGCCCCGGTGGCGCACGGCTTCTGATCAATCGTCCGACATGTGTCCGTGTTCGAATCTCGGTGCGGCATGGCTGTCGTGTTTGTCTTACTCCCTCTCCTTGGCTCTGTCCCTTTCCTGGAACCAGTGGCACTAAATAAGGGACGGGCGACTGCTTATAGCTCACTGAGTTGCTCACGATAATCGTTAAACCTCGAATCAAAAAAAAAAAAAAAAAAAAAGACTAGAGGGGAAGTTGGCAAACTGCCGAAAAGAGCGGAAGCACCGCATACGCTGCATACGAGCGACTATCCGCTCGTTGCGAACATACCATTTGAAAAAGAGCGGAGGCTTTTTCAGAAATCATTCACCATTCACGAATGAATCTCCGCTCGTCGCCAGCACATTGTTTAAATGAACGACACTCAAGTTTCATTCTTGTGTTTCATTATAGTTCCTAGCTGACTGCTCATTGGTCGCTCACATAACGTTTAACACTTAATAATTCTCGACTAAATAATACTGGTCACTCACATTACATTTAACACTTAATAATTCTCGACTAAATAATATTGGTCACTCACATAACATTTAACACTTTATAATTCTCGACTAAATAATATTGGTCCCTCACATAACATTTAACACTTAATAATTCTCGACTAAATAATACTGGTCACTCACATAACATTTAACACTTAATAATTCTCGACTAAATAATACTGGTCACTCACATAACATTTAACACTTAATAATTCTCGACTAAATAATATTGGTCACTCACATAACGTTTAGCACTTTATAATTCTCGACTAAATAATATTGGTCCCTCACATAACATTTAACACTTAATAATTCTCGACTAAATAATACTGGTCACTCACATAACATTTAACACTTAATAATTCTCGACTAAATAATATTGGTCACTCACATAACATTTAACACTTAATAATTCTCGACTAAATAATACTGGTCACTCACATAACATTTAACACTTAATAATTCTCGACTAAATAATACTGGTCACTCACATAAGATTTAACACTTAATAATTCTCGACTAAATAATATTGGACACTCACATAACATTTAACACTTAATAATTCTCGACTAAATAATATTGGTCACTCACATAACATTTAACACTTAATAATTCTCGACTAAATAATACTGGTCACTCACATAACATTTAACACTTAATAATTCTCGACTTAATAATACTGGTCACTCACATAAGATTTAACACTTAATAATTCTCGACTAAATAATATTGGTCACTCACATAACATTTAACACTTAATAATTCTCGACTAAATAATATTGGTCACTCACATAACATTTAACACTTAACAATTCTCGACTAAATAATATTGGTCACTCACATAACATTTAACACTTAACAATTCTCGACTAAATAATATTGGTCACTCACATAACATTTAACACTTAATAATTCTCGATTATTTTAAATAGTGATGGACCATTCGTGAACAATTCATTCATAACGAATAATTCTTCACCATTCGCCGTGAAGAGTCATTCGTTGTGAATGAATTGTTCACGAATGGTCCATCACTAGTTTCAACCACAAATTACATTTTAACCGCAGATGTGGAGTTCTTACTGAATATAGCAAATGGAAAAAGGATATCTTTTCTCACAACTACTTACTCTCCAATATTTTATTTCAGTTCAACTGTGTATTTTTAGAAAAATATATTTCGTCGGCTTTCTTAATGTGTCATCAAATGACTCCGTGATTTAAAGTTTTGGAGGTTAATGGCTGTAAGAAATGGGAAGCTCGTTTCAGTAGGTAGTAAAGACCAATATGTTTTGTTTGTACCTTGTGACAAAAGTCTCCGGTTTCACACGAAAGCAATTCTGGAGGCCACTGAGAGATTCCCCTCTTGAATCTTATTTAATTTGGAGATATCATCAATTGTGAGAGGCAGGATTGAAAACAGCGTTCAACAAGTACGGAAAGGGAGGAAGAAGTGGATTGTTGTGGAATGAGACTGCTTTAGTCCCCAAGGAATACACGGAATGCCTTCGAAGTGCTCGATCAAGCCGTCAATATCAGGGGCAGCTGGGAACAGGCTCCTGTCTTTGGTGAATAAATCATGCTGAGGATACGCGGGCTCTCTCTCTTTCTCTCTCTCTCCTTCTCGACGAACCCCTTTCTCCGAAGCTCCCGAATACAGCTATTCATCACTAAGCACATCAGCAGAGGAAAGGTGGGGAAAAAAGCACTACAGGGAAGGGAGGGAGGGATGGAGACGGTGAGAATTCAACGTGGTGCGCGAGTACAACCTCAGATACCGAGCGCGTCAAAACTTCCGAACATGTTCTCAAAGGATATGCGGGCAAGCAGTTCTTCACAGATATTTATTCCAAGAAGTGTCGAGTGACTGATGGGAATTTAAAACAGGTGGCTGCAGTTAGCGCCAATTGCCCGAGGAAATCAAATTTTAATACCAAGGCGAAATGCTGAAGGTTTTATTTCGGAGATAGGCAGAGGAAGAAAGGTCTCAAGTTGTACCGAAAGCGTAGACCTTTTGGAAGATTTATTAAATTATTTCTTATCAAGAAAGTATACCGTGTATTTATTCTTCGTCTTCAAGTAACCACGTGTGCGCCGGGAAAATACATTTGGAGTTGTGTTTTTTTTCTGTGGTTATAGCTCTCGCAGCTGTGTTTATAGGAGCAGGGTCTGATCACGTAAGGCCCAGGCCTAGGGCCCAGCATTTTGGGGGGCCCAGAATTGCAAAGCAAAGAAAAAAAGTTACGCACTTTTTCATTAATTATTACGAATGGGAAAATACATTTCGTGGAAAAAGTTTTTTTTCCTGAAATGAAGACTAACATTGGTGTTTTTATTAGGCGCTTTCACTACCGCCTCATTTCAACTGCAGCTCAGTGACGTCATGTCGCGTCGGAAAAAGAGTAGCCCACAGGAGCAGCCATTTTATAACCACAACCCTGCTTGTTAATGTTATTTGCTTGTTGCTACGTGTTTAAGCAAGTACAATTTATTGCAAAAATAGAAATACTGAACTATTAAATAGTGTTTTACTTACCCGTCTATATTTTTAAGTGCGGATTTCCTTGTTAACATTAAGATTTAATAAAAGTAGATATCATTTCCTATTTTCCCCCGCACAGTATCGCACTTATTAAATCAACTTTTAAATTAATTGATAATAAGGTCCAATCAAAAAGTTCCGAGACTAGGCCGATATACAACAAAGTATTTATGTTACTTAAGTCTAGCTATGATCTCCCTCAAAGTAGTTTCCTTGGGCAGCGATGCTCCGATGCCAGCGTTTTTCACACTGTTGGAACGCTCCCTGGAAGTCCTGTTCGCGAATCATGTCAAGCACCGTTTGTGATTCGCGCTGGATCTCGTCCACGGTTTCAAAACGGCGACCTTTGAGATTCACCTTCATTTTCGAGAACAGAACGAAGTCGCAGGGGGCCAAATCCGGCGAGTAAGGCGGGTGAGGAAGGGTAGTCATGCTGTTGGGACTGCAAAACTGGAGTGTTGCTAACGCACTGTGAGCTGCTGCATTGTCGTGAGGATATCACCCATGCGTCACATTTCAAGTCGTTTGTAGCGAATGACCTCCCTAAGACGCCGCAGAAACATCGCAGTAAAAAAGGGAGTTGACGGTCTGGCCCTGAGAGACGAATTCAAGGTGCAGCAATGCGGTGCATGTTCAAAACCGACGTCAGAATTTCTTGCACTGTTCCATATGACACATTGACGACGGTAGCAATGTCTTCAATTGCTCTCCGACGATCCCCATGCACCAGTTCCTTAATTTTGTCCACATTTTTTGAAGGTTTTGCTTGTGTACGGTCGCCCTAACCTCTGGTCGTCTTTGAGTGCCGTTCTGCCGCTCTTGAAGCGCGAATGCCACTCAAAACACCTCGCAAGACTCAATACTTCATTGCCATAAGCCTGCCGCGCAACAATTCGTGCTTCTCCGTTCCCAATTGGCCGAGTTTGACGCAGAATTGAATGTTCGCTCGCTGCTCTAGTTTGCAGTCCATACCGAAATCGCAGCTGTGTTCTGCACGTGGTCACCAAACATCGTGTAGCATAGCTCCCGATGTTCACAGAACGTCGCCACTCGGCACAATGCCTCATGAAGGTCTCTGCCCTCGACCGCTTCTCGCACATCCGCGTACTGCCATCTGTTGGCGCGATACGTACCTAGCCTCGGAATTTTTGATCGTACTACGTATTTAGTAACGACAAATCTACTTAGTCTTTCAAGAATGTGAATGAGTGGGAAAGAGGCACCTCGTCTTTTGCTGTGCCTAGGGTCATATTCTGTTTAAATCGGTCCCTGTATAGGAGTCACCAAACAAAGAGAGAAAGGCAGAAGCAAAATTCAATTTAATGTTTCGGATACAAGAAAATTATCTTGTTCTGAAGGCTTTGCGTACGAAGCGAGTCTTCGGCAGCTAAGTCAGTTTTAAGAAGTGAGTCTTTTAACGCAAACGGAAGCACAAAGTGTGATAAAAATATCCCCACTGGACTTATTGAAAAAAGAAGTGCAAGACTTACAGATTTGAAACTTAATAGCCTTCGAAGTAGACCCCTTTCTGAAGCCACACATTTTGCCCAGAGGTGTTTTCACTATTCTAAGCATTTTTGAAGTTACTCTTTGAAATGGCGCACAGCTGCTTCGTCGCGTTCTGTTGAATTTAATCAATATCTTGAAATCTTTTCCCTCTCCTGTATTATTTGATTTGGGGGGGGGAGAGAAAGAAGTCGCAGGGAGCGAGTACTGGCGAATACGGTGGCTGTTTGCAATGCAGTGCTTTGCAAGAAACTGCTCCGAAAGTTGTGATGCATGGGCAAGAGCGTTTGTCATGGTGGAATTGCCTCTCTCAAGCAGTGCCGGCCCTTTGCGACGAACTGCGTCCCTCAAATGCCAAAAACTTGACAGTACAGCTCCCTGTTGATACTCTGGACTGATGATGGTACTCTTCCCCATGATAGAACGAAACATCCAGCATTGTCTTGATATTGCTGCGTCTTTATCGTTCCTTTCTGGGTCAAGAAGAGTTTGGAGTCTTCCACTGTGAAGAATGGGCATTAGTTTCGGGGTCAAGTCCATAGAAAAAAGTTTTCGTTGTTTTCGACGCACTGAAGTAGGTCACTAGCAGCTGAAACACAGGCCTCTTTTTGCTGAGCTGAGAGCAGTTTTGGCACAAATTTGACCAATTTGCGTGTCATACCTAAATCTTTCGTAACAATCGACTGAACTAAACCGAAACTAATGTTGGTCTTCAGAAAACTCACGAACAGTGATTCGGCGATTTTTACGCACAGCTCTGCGCACAAGTTCGACATTGATTACACGTTTCTTGGTTGCGGGCCTCACAGACCATTCATCACTCTCAACGCTTTCATGGCCATCTTTAAAACGTTTATGCCACTCATAAACTTGTGCATGAGTGTGCGTGTGCGTGCGTGTGACTCATATAATCCTACTCATAGACATTCTATAACTTTAAGTATATGTCTTCGCACGTTTCGCCCAGTGTTTGACAAAAGTTGATGCAAATTCGTTGATTAATTTTTTCCGACATGACAAAAGCGAACGAACTGCTCCACACGCGTAAGAGCAAAGCACTATTGTAACAAAACCGGACGGGCAGGGGAGATGTGACTCCGACATAGGTGTTGTATGTTGCAAGGTCAACCTGCGCCAAAACGCTTCCTACTGTGTCGCGCGATTCCGAACTTATGCAACCAGTCTGGATGCTTTTTTTTTATCACATTTCGTATAAGCTCAAAAGGCATACAATTGTCACATCGTTAACACGATTGATTTGATACACTCACTGCCTTTTTCTCGATATGGAAGATGATGGCCTTTACTTCGAGTGCGATTCTTGGAGACATTGTAGCAGTGAGTTCGTTCTCTTTGGGCGACGACGAAGACGATCTCGACGAAACAGCATACATTGCAATTATCAGGGTAGACAATCAAAAAATATCCCAAAAGAAAATAAAGAACAACATTAGATATTGAGTTTTTACGTAATTAATTTGGTCCTTGCTAATTTTTTTTCGAATCATTCTCTCAAAGTACACAGATAATTCTTACTTCAGAAAGCTAAGAGAGTAGAGTGACTCACATTGTCATGTTTCATCATCATCATCATCATTGTCAACCATTATCAATCCACTGCTGGACGAAGGTCTCCCCAAGTTTCCTCCACAACGGTCTGTCTTGTGCCAGTCTCCTCCATGTCACTCCCGCATATTTACGAATTTCATCCACCCATCTCCCATGTGGTCTTTTTCTGGGTCTTTTCCTGTCCCTTGGAATCCAATCTAAAATTTCGGCTGTCCATCTATGGTCTGTCCTTCTGGCAGTATGTCCAGCCCATTGCCATTTCAGGGATTTAACTCTGATCATGATGTCTTCCACTCTCGTCATTTTTCGGATCCACGAGTTCCTCTTCTTATCTCTCCTGGTTATAGCAAGCATGCACCTCTCCATGGTACTTTGAGTTGTCTGCAGCCTTTGTATGTCTCTTTTAGTTAAGGTCCACGTCTCTGCACCATACGTAAGCACTGGAAGGATGCATTGATCAAACACTTTTCTTTTAAGACATAATGGCATATTGCACTTGAAAATTATGCTGTTTCTTCCAAAAGCTCTCCAGGCAAGTTTTGTACGCCGATTAATTTCTTCATCAATGTGACCCTCACTTGATATCTGCTGTCCAAGATAAACATATGTATCAGTTATCTCCAGTTTTTCTCCATCAATCGATAAATCTTCATTTCTTGTAAAAGCATTGAACATCACTTTTGTCTTCTGAAAGTTCATTTTTAATCCCACTTCTTTACTCTTGTCAGCAAGTTCCTGGATCATACTCTGCAGCTCTGATGGGGTAGTTGCAAAAATGACTACGTCATCAGCAAAACGAAGGTGGGTTAGATAATCTCCATTAATCTTTATCCCTTTGTTTTCCCAGTTCAGTGATTGAAAGACATTTTCCAATGTGGCATTAAAGAGCTTTGGAGATATGGTGTCACCTTGTCTCACTCCCTTTCCAATTTTTATGTGTGTTGTATTTTTAAACAGCCGAATCTTTGCACTTGCATTTTCATAGATGTTATTAATAATATTAATGTATGCATCTTCAATACCGCAGGATTTCAGAGCCGTGGTAACTGCTGATGGTTTCACCGAATCAAAGGCTTTTTCATAATCGATAAAAGCCATGCACAATGGAAGTTCATATTCCCTCGCTCTTTCAATTAGTTCTCTCAGTACGTGGATATGATCTATTGTGCTGTAGCCACTCCTGAATCCAGCTTGTTCTCTCGGTTGAGCCATGTCCAGTGTTACCTTCAAGCGGTGTGAAAGAACTTTAGTGAAGATTTTATAAACCACTGATAGGAGGCTGATAGGTCTGTAGTTCCTGAGATCCTCAATGTCACCTTTTTTATGTAGCAGGATCATTGTAGCGTTGTTCCAATCCTCAGGAATCTTCCCTTCATTAAGGCATCGAGTGAAAATTTGGGCGAGTACTGTTTCAATTTCTCCACTTGCTTCTTGTATGATGTCTATAGTAATTCCATCTTCTCCTGGAGCTTTCCCCCGCTTCATGTTCTTGATTGCATGAGCAACTTCTGCTGGGAGGACTGGAAGAACTCTGGTACCTTTCATGATGTCTGGAGTACATTTATCATCCCTTTCATATAATTTGGAGTAGAAATTTTTCACTCTTGTCAAAATTTCGCCTCTATTTCTTGTTATAGAACCATCTTCTTTTCTCAGAGCCATAATCTGTTTTCTTCCCTTACTGAGATGTCCCTTTGCTATCTTAAGGCTTTGGTTGTTTTCAATTGCTTTCCTCACTAGCTCACAGTTGAATTTCCTTACGTCTTCAGTGATACTTTTTCGTGTTGTCTTGCATAGCTCTATATATTCCACTTTGGAAGTAACATCTTCTTTAGTTGTCCTCATCTCTCTTCTTTTTTGCATCAACATTTTGGTTTTTCCTGATAATTTGTTCACATGCAACTTGTTCTTAGACCCAGCTAATTTTGTTGCTGTTTCCATTAGAGCTTTGGTTACTTTTCTGTTAACTTCCGAAATATCCACTTCTTCCGATGTTAGGCCTTCTAAAGCAGAGAATCTGTTCTTCAGTTCCAACTTGAAAGTATTATGGTGTTTTTTAAGGTTGGTTATGTCAATACATTTTGTTTGTCTTATGAGCTTGCCACGTTCCAGTTTAGTGTTGAGGTGCATCTTACATCTCACCAATCTATGGTCACTACCTGTGTTGAACTTGTTCAGCACACTGCAGTCTTCGATGACGAATTTTTTGTTACACATAATAAAATCAATTTCACTTGTCGTCCCAATTGGATGTCTCCATGTCCATTTATTGTGTGGCTTTTTCTTGAAAAAGGAGTTCAAGATGAAAAATCCTTCTGCCTCTGCAAACTCAACGAGAGTATTTCCACGCTGGTTTCTGTTGCCGTGACCGAATTTACCTACTGAAGTTTCATTCTGTTGCCGTTGCCCTATTTTCGCATTGAAATCTCCCATAATTATCTTCAAGTGCTGCTTACCTTTATTATTTAGATGACGAATTTCCTCATAAAGTTCTTCAATTTCTTCTTCAGGATGACTTGTGGTGGGTGCATAAGTTTGAATAATCTGAGCCTGGTATCTACTCGATAGTTGGATAACGAGTCGTGCAGCTCTGTCAGAGGAACTTTCAACTTCTACCACTTTATCCTTCAGTTTCTTGTTTATTATAAATCCAACACCACTAGTTCTGCCAGTATCTGTCCCACGATAATAGAAGAGATGTCCACTTTTCAGTTCAATGAGATCTTCTCCTTTTCTCCTTACCTCACTTAGCCCGACGATGTCCCACTTGATCCTTTGTAGTTCCTCTTCCAATTCAAGAAGCCTTGAATCAGAAGATAGGGAGCGTCCGTTATAGGTAGCCAAGGTCAGCATCAAATGGCAGCCTAGTCCGGTCCTCCGGGGATTCTTAGCACCCTCTGCCTTCATGTCGCACTGGCCGCTGCCTTGACCAGGTACATTCCAGCTGCCGGAGACTGAGGGCCAAGATTTAAGTTGTAGAGTCATTTTGGAGGTGTTTGGCCATAACTCACCACGCTGGCCAAGCGGGTTGGTGAGTGTGGGATAGCATTTCCTCTGATCCCGATGGTATAGTTATACCGCTATTGGCGGTCGCCAGAGCCCCTTTAGTGGGAACAGGATGCACCACGAGAAGGCGGGGTTGACATTTGTCAAGGAGAGGCTGGGTTGACATTTGTCAAGGAGAGGCTGTGATGTTACGCATCACCTGACCTTACATCCCATGTCATGTTTACAACCAACAAAATGTATCCTTCCATTGCATCACTAATGAAAATTATATTTCGTCATCATTTTGGAAATATTAGAAAAAGCTACGGAAGCGTTGCATTAATTTCCCCTTAGACTACTAATAAATTATACACTTACCTCACGAACGGTACATTATGCTATCTGTTTGTATATCTATTTTAGAAAAAATTATAAAAAAAATGAAATCTGAAAGCTTTCTTAAACTTACGCAGAGTATATCATCATCATCATTATCAATCTACTGCTGGATGAATGTCTCCCAAAGTTTCTTCCACAACTGACTGTCTTGAGCCAGTCTCCTCCAGGTCATACCCGCATGCTTTCGAATTTCATCTCCCATCTCCCACGTGGTCTTCGTCTGGGTTCTTTGTTGTCCCTAGGAATCCGGTCTAAAATTTCGGTTGTCAATCAGTGGTCCGTTCTACTGGCAAACATATCCAACCAATTGCCATTTCAGGGATTTTACTTTGATCATGATGTTTTCCATTGTTGTCATTTTCCTTATCAACGAGTTCCTCTTCTTATCTTTCCTGGTTACACTAAGCATACACAAAGCATGCATTTCTCCAGGATTCTTTCAGTTTTCTACAGTTTTTGCATGTCTTTTTAGCTTAAGGTCCACGTGAACCTTAAGTAATATTTCAAAAGAAAAGCGTTGATTAAACACTTTGCTTTTAAGAACATAATGGCATATTGCTGTTTGACCAGATACATTCCACCTGCCAGAGACTAAGGGTCATTTGGAGTCATCTTTTGGGGCATGGCTGGCCAAAACTTAACACGCTGGCCAAGCGGGTTGGTGAGAGTGTGATAGTATTTCCTCTAATCCCCATGAGGTATAGTTATACTGTTATTTGGTGGTCATCAGAGCCCCTTTAGTGGGAACTGGATGCACCGCGAGAAGGTGGGGTTGATATTTGCCACAAGATCTGAAAGCAGTTGAGTCGGTGCGGCAGTCTTTTTTCTTAGATCGCATAGCTGAAGATAGCGCGCTTCTGTCGAGGTTGTTGTCCAAGATCTTCCGTTAGTAAACTTTCTCGATGCCGTATTTTTCATTTGGAATATGGAAAAAAGCCAATGTACTACTGAACGACTCACATCGAGCCATCTGGATGCTTCGTCTTGAGACTGGCAGGGTTCGATCCTTCCAATCTGTCTCCGTCTTATAACTTCTCCTAACTGCGGTCTAGAAAATATCGCCATGACAGTGGAACGTAAACTTTCAAAGCGACATGTTACGCTTCCAATCCGGAATTCAAATGACAAGACACTCTCAACTGCAATCTTTCAAATTAAAGCTGATTTGTGTAATTATGGGCAATTTATGTTACTTTACTTATCGCATTTGACTTTGCTTGGACCAATACCTCTATAACATTACGTTCAATCCCTTTCATTGTGAAAGTTTCACGAAAGCTCAATATTTCATGCTGTTCTTAATTCATTGAAATAAGTGCATATGCTAAAAGTACAACAAATTCAAAAGTTTGAAACACATCCTGTGAGAAAGAGTTAAGAGATTTCATGATCTTGGCACATCTAAGAAATATTCTTCACATATAGCTGAACGTACGTGCTGTTTTAGTATGCACACATAATAAAAACATCTCTTACGCACGCAAAATGCATGCATCATACATGGAAAGAAACGACGGTACCAATTTAATTGTTTTCTTTGAATTTACTTCTAATTCCTATCACTTGGGCTTATAAATGTTGGATTTCTGAGTTGTAAAGTTGCAAATGTCGACGGTACCTACGTGCATTGATAAAAACCTGAATAATAATTTTCACACTGAGAAAATAAAATTAATGTTGATCTTTAAGCTCATGTAAAAAAGAAACACTGAACTAGTTTTCACGTGCTACTAGTACTTTTGGCAACAGTAACTCACTCTGCTCCAATGAGAGCTTTATCTTTTCTCATGTGTGAACAAGAAACATGTGCAGTTCGTTTCTAATCACAAACCAGAAAATCTACTGCAATACGATTTCAAAATGAAATCGTTTTCTTAAATGAACCTGGATATCTGGACAAGTGTACGGAAGGAATTTCTTGAGATTTCTCTTCACTCTCATTGTTAGATTTAGCGGCATAGTTTGAAAGAATTTACTTTTGATTCCAGCCTGTGGAATCCGTTCTGAATTCATCCGCTGGAAGTGTCGCTAGACTGAGAAGATTGGAAAGGAGGGGCAGAACAGGGTTTAATTTTTTCACTACCCAGCACTCACTCCATTCCCTCTATTCCATAAAGAAAAACATATATAAAGTCTCGGAATTTTAAAATTAACTTTTAATTTAGTAGCGTTTTAAATTTAAAATACCTAAATCCATTTAAATTCGCCGTTATGTTGCCTCGAGATCTTCAGTTTGTGTTTAATTTTAGCGCCATTTTAATATTATTTAAATGTTAACCTTGTCCCCATCTCAATGGGTTTTTTGCGATTATGGAAATGCTCAAAGTTGCTTTGCTGCGGTGAGGAGTATTGAGGAGTGTTCCAATGCAGACGCATTTTTTCTGTCAAGGAGGGATTTTTTTCGTGGCCTTTATTAGGACGAGCAACAGATTCTGGGTGCAAACATTGTGGAAGCCAACGTTTTAGTTAATTATTAATATACCAATATTTAAGTACGGGACTCAGTGAATAGTGGATCCTATGTGTTCCTGAGTGCTAGCTGATTGGTTCCTGCGTTTTAGCTAATTGATCTGGTTTAGTGAAGTAGCAATACCTTGGAGGGCCAAGTTTTGGAGATAGAGTCTCCTAACTTAAGGGAAATTAAGAACACAACAGGTAAAAGACACACTCTAGGGTAAACAAATTAGCCCTGTAACATCACATTCAGCATACGAGCTTTAAAATATCTGAGTGTCCAACTGATCTCCACTTCTACCAGACGCATACAGCGTTGCCAGCTGCTGAAAACAACCTATGGCTGAAAACATGTCACAAAAATGTATGCAAAACGTATTAGACATCGCATTCCGCAGGGCGTGTCCGTAAGCAAAACTAGATCACTTATGAAAAGATAAAAATTCATTAAGATTGTAAAATCCCTTTCCTAAAAATGTGATGCATCATGAAACATAAAGAAACTGATCTGCTCTTCGGAATTATAAATTCCACATCTGTCTTTACGTTCGAATTAACGTTACTCATACTTATGATGGTAAATTCATGCACGAAAATGTTATTAAGCTTTGGGTAAATGTTTCCTAATATGTCTTGTACTAACGAATAATATCATTATACAGCTTAGAGAAGCGAAAAACAGGTAACAAAGCAAATCCCTTATGTTAATATAAATAACATGCAGCTTCAGTACTCAATTGACAATTTCTCAAAGTTTCATTATATTCTCTTGAGAGCTTATATTCTCTTGGATACGTGATGTCTTTGTTTTAAATTTTTGTTTTAAAGACAGAAATATATCTGACTATTAATTTGTGTCATTATAGTCAGTGGGTTTTTTCAACCACATCAGCTCGCATTGTTATTGATATCACTCTAACACGTTAAATGCAGTTTCGAGCAATCCTTTTTTTCTCATGTAGATGCCAGAGAATCATAATACTGTTTTAAACGAAAACGTTTTAAAATTTTCCAAAATTAAAAAAAAAACTTTAGCTTGATATTCTAAATAGTGATTTAAGGTGTGAAGTTAGTAATAGTAAATTATGGAAAACTGACTCTTCCGAGGATTGTACCCCTGTATTTTTCATTTTAGTTAAATTTGTTGGTTTTTTTATCTGGCAGCTTTTCACTTCTCTGATCATTTCAAACATATGATACAATTTTCGGAGATATGTATGCTCCCCATCGAGATTTAACTTCGGTTCTATGAAATCATGTAACGCGTTTTGTTGACTCTGTGATTTAATATCATTAAAGTAAAGAGTTGGCGTTTGAAAAAAAGTCGTCATTTGCATTTACTATTGCGTATGCACATCAGCAGCAGCTTCATCGTGCAAATTTAATGCACTATCTGGCTTTCTTGCCTTGAAACCATCGCTAATGTAGCTGAAAAATTGCCCTTGTTATGAATTAATTTTCACCATAAGAGGAAATGGGGTTTACGGAATTAAGAGTGATTTTACTAATTCCCATGTGAATGCTACAAATACTTAACATGCTTGGTATATCAACTCGCACACACACGGCACACATCGACTAATACACAAAAGCAAAAAATAACTGAGATCGTTCATGTGTTAACACTTTACAGATATGGATACTGCTTTTTCCTTCTGGAAACTATAGGAACTCTCGTTTGTGAACAAAATGATTTCTCGCATGCTGTTTAATGTTGCGTTAATCATTTGACAGACTTTTGAGTTCAGATGTGTACGACAAAAACTGCAATTTTACAGTGATGCGATGAGCGAAACATTTGCGTGAATCTGCTTTTAAATTTGGCTCAGTTACAGCGGTGTTGCAAATTTCAACCGGCGCAAAGTTTAATCATCACATTTGTCAATTTTTAAATTATACAACAAAGTTTTAACAATTATGGTTCCCTTTTCTCTACATTCATGGTTTTTGTTTAGAGGTTTAACGAAGACAGTGAGCAACTCAATAGACTATAAGGAATCGTCCGTCCCTAATTTAGTGCGACTAGTTCCAGGAAAGGGACAGAGCCAGTGCGGTAAGGCAAACACAACATCCATACCTAACAGGAGTTCGAATCCGGATTGATCTCGGACGAATGGTTAGTGGAAAGGAGAGAGCCAGTGAGGTATGGCAAAGATAACATCCATACTCACCGGATTCGAATCCGAACCTATCTCGGACGAACGGTTAGAGAAACGGAAAAAGACAGTACGCGGTAAGGCAAACAAAACATCCATACCTCACCGCGATTCGAATGCGGACCTATCTCGGACGAATGGTTAGAGGAAAGAAGAGAGTCAGTAAGGTAAGAAAAACATAAAATCCATACCTCACCGGATGTGAATCCGGACCTATCTCGGACGAATGGTTAGAGGAAAGAAGAGAGCCAGAAAGGAGAAAAACATAAAATCCATACCTCACCGGATTTGAATCCGGACCTATCTCGGACGAATGGTTAGATGAAAGGAGAGAGCCATTGACGTAGGGCAAACACAAAATCCGTACCTCACCGGATTCGAATCCGGACCTATCTCGGACGAATGGTTAGATGAAAGGAGAGAGCCAGTGAGGTAAGGTAAACACAAAATCCATACTCATCGGTTTCGAATCCGGACCTATCTCGGACGAATGGTTAGATGAAAGGAGAGAGCCAGTGAGGTAAGGTAAACACAACATCCATACTCACCGGATTTGAATCCGGACCTATCTCGAACGAATGGGTAGAGGAAAGGAGAGAGCCAGCAAGGTAAGGCAAACACAACATCCATACCTCACCGGGATTCAAATACGGACTTATCTCGGACAAATTGTTAGAAGCCAGCGCTTATATCATTGTGACACCGGGGGCAACCAATTGTCTTAAACGATTTGGAATCTTATTCACAAGATTTTGACACACGTTTCTTCATGTATCAAGAAACTACCCTTTTATCACACTGAATATTCGGTCATTCTTCAACGAAAAGTGAAAATTACATCTTTAAAAGCTATACTTGACAGCAATTCAGAGGGTTTTCAATAAGATTTCAATTTGGATATTAAAGCATAATAATTTTCATCCTTGAATAAATTGCTGGATGTTTTGCGATATCTGGCTTGATGCAAGGTCATGCTGCAAAATTCGATCTCCACTCTGGAATTCCTTTGATGCCGGAAATATTGTGCCGCTCAAAATACCGATGTATTTTTCGTGGTTCATTACTCTATTGACCGGAACGAACCATTCGGTTCCACATAAAGTTTTCCATAATAATATTTTGGAAGGGAAAGTGGACGGTGCTTTCTACAAGTTGAAGACGCGCAGACATCAGAAGATCATCGGCACTCCTGACAAAGATTGTAGAATAACCTTGAATTGAGTTTCATCATTGAAAATTTTCTCTTCCCGACGTTCATTATTCGACTTTTCACACTATCTGGAGCATTTCTGAAGGGGAAAATGAAAGCTGCCTTTCACTGAATTTTATGTAATGTTCGTGTAAGTACAGCTGACTGCACACTACATAAATCAGTTCTCAAAAACGTCATCTACAGTAAAACAGGAGCCATTCACGTAAACGTCGAGAAAAAGCTACTTACGATTAGTCTTTATTCAGCCACTAATCCTTTGGCACTTCAACCAGGCAGAACTACAACTCTTTTTTTTAATATTACTATCTTATAAAAAAATGAGTTAATAATAATAACAATTGGTTAAGAAAACAAAAATAACACTAGAATATAACACGCACCCTATTTAAAGGGTGCTCAGACTTTAATTACACAACGTATCGTCCACGATTAACATTATAACTTCCACCGTATCCACATACCGCTGCTGCTCAAACATTTTTCGAGCAGTTCTCATCTGACACATACATACGTCATACGTTCCGACCTCAAGGTGTTGACAACCATACTTTTGCGAGAGAGAAGATATCACGTTAAATTTGAAAAACGCTAAAGGAGAATGAAATTAAATTTACGTAGAAAAGTGAATAACAATGAAATTTATATTAGAGTATACATCAAATTTCTTAAGCTCTTTCAGCTTCGAGAATAGTACGCAGCATTGTTGAAAACCCTGTAGCACAAAAGTTACATGCCAGTTTCCTTTCAAGATCTTTTCGTATTTTCTGAGGTAAAAACGTGTTGCTTAGCAGCAGTTGTTGTCAGTTACAGAACATGCTTTCAATTTTGATCATACCGCGCTGTTCTTTACTGTTCAGCAAAGCTGGTCTTGCTTTTCATCGTTGTCTTCCTTGAGAAAGGTCTTTAAGAGTTCGATTTCGCCACATTAACAATCGTAAAAATATCTCTGACAGTCGTGAAACTGTGTCCTCTAAAATCGACAGATTTTGTTCTGTTCCTTGCAGTTATATCCCTTAAAAACAGTAACACAAATGAAAAGCTGCAAAAGCGAACAATTAAACAGGGTTTTCCGACTTCGACATGGAACAAATGCCCGAGAATTGAGTACGCCACGGTAATTCAGATATCTGTAAGGTCTGGGCGATTGCTTCTTCATGTGAACACGAATAGCTAAAGTCTCTCAGATTAGTGGTTGAGTGTGACTTCTCGTGCACAATGACAAGGTCAACCAACGGTGATTTTAAAATTTGTTTTTAATTGGAGGTTTAACGACTACCGTAAACAACTCAGCGGGCTATACATAAGCAGTCACCCGCCCCTAATTTAGTGACACTGGTTCCAGGGAAGGGAGAGATATAGTGCCGTAAGACAAACACAACATCCATGCCTCACTGGGATTCGAACCCGGACCCCTTTTGGACGAATAATCTGAGGCCATTGCTTAGACCACAGCGCCATCGGGGCGGCCAACCAACGGTGTTTAAGATTTTCGCTGTTCTTCGTGACGTCATGAAGCAAACTTCCAGGACTGGTATATACCTATGTGGTCGTAGTACAGCCTAATGAGCCTCTCCAGTGGATGAAAGGACAGTGTCTCTGCATTTTGTCTAGTCGTTCGAGAGAAGCCAGGTTCGAGTCCCAGATGATGCATGAATGGTGGTCTTGTCGCACTATCCTTGCTCTCTGCATTCTCTCTGGAGGTGGTGTGATTTGCTAAAATCACTGAATATCCGCCGTGCATTAGACTAGCACGTTAAATAATGGCCCTCGGGTAAGGACCCCCGGTTACATATAAAGGTGTCCATTTTCCATCCACCTCTGATTTCTGTCACCGCTCTATGAGCAAAATCGTACTTGTACGGTGACGTCATCTACTGTGCTCTCTCTCTCTCTCTCTCTCACAAACTGTTCTGTCAAAGTAACTAGACTTGCTCTCAATCCTTCCGTTTCTGTGCCCTACCCAAGAAGCGGACCGCTGTAGGTGGTTTGGGCCAAAACCGTCTCTGTGAACGGAAGTCTTACATGAAACTGTGAGATGTCAGTTCAGTTCAGCTGACTATCGTGGCAACCGCCTGAACAAAAATTCATTGGTGAAACCTGTCCAAACCGGCTTTAACTGATCAGGGTCATAAGCTGTGTGCAACTGTAGTGTGAAGTGCACACGGTTATGAACATTGTTGTTAAATAATGTTCACGAGTCAAACTTATTCTTGTCCCAAATCATTTGTATGTAACTGTAAAGAATTCACCCTTGAGTAATCTTGCAGAATGTCGAGACAAATATACTTGTGAACAGATAGAGGAGCTAGTACAAAAACAATTTCAAAGAGACAAAATATCTGTGGCTATCTTTAACTGTGTCACCAGGTAAAGCTGTCGAAGCACGATCTTGAAGAATCAGACGTGCAAACACAAGTGTATACTCCAACATAAAAAAATAATACATTAAAATTAATTCCACTTTAAAATATACACAGGTTAAAATCCCTACAAATACTTTCGGGTGGACTGTCCACCGATCTTCAGGTAGTACAAGTTAAATGAGACATAGGAACGGTGTTGTATATAAACATGGTCAATATAACAATGTATGACAACATTGCATGGAGACTGTGCAAACTCATCGACCCAATGGGCTAATTTGTAAAAGGTGTAAGCATTTACTCTGTTACATCAAGTATTATATTTCTACCATCTGGCATATCCTGGGTTGATGACTGGATAAGAGATCTCCATACCGTAGGAATATAATATGGTATGTCGTCATTGAAGCATTGGTCTGCATATTTACAAATATACAGAGTTTCAGCAATAAGGGTCTGTCGTTTTGTTCTAAGGTTTATTAATACACGCGCTTCATTCTCTGATGGATAATGAGTTCCAGCGGCGACAAGTCTGGCTAATGCTGTATTAGTCGAGCAACATCTGACATTACACTTGTGCTCAGACAACTATCCACCCATCTTCGGGTAGTACAAGTTAAGTGCAGGTAGTTCTATCCACCCATCTTCAGGTAGTACAAGTTACATGAGACATAGGAACGGTGCTGTATATATACTTGATTATGTATATATATACAACACCGTTCCTATGTCTCGTTTAACTTGTAGTACCTGAAGATGGGTGGATAGACCAACCGAAAGTACTTGTAGGACTTTTAACCTGTGTATATTTTAACGTAGAATAATTTTAATGTATTTTTTATGAGTTGGAGTATACACTTGTGTTTTTGCGTCTGATACTTCAAGATCGTGCTTCGATAGTTTTACCAGGTGACATAGTTATTATTAGCACTAATGCGTTCACCTTTAATTGATCAACCATCGAGATTCCAGATGGACAAATTAAGTTTCACCGTTCTGTCCAAAACATTTCACTGAAAAGTATTAAAAGTAATGAAGATAGAGTCGTCCCTGGGAAATCGCTTTGATGTAATGGCGTTTAGAGCAGGAGCATAGTTACGAAGTAATATTATAGCTGACAAATTTCCCGTTGATGCACATGTGTATTTTGAAAATTCAACAAAAATTAGAGGAAGAACTTGTCAGTCTTCGACGAAAGAAGATTTCAGCTTTCTTCAAAAAGAATTAAAGAACCGGTGGCATATCATTTTTCAACTGTATTACAATGGACCACAATTTATGCATTTCTCATTTATACGCCTTTATGTGCTATGTGTCTTTTCCCGTTTTGTTCCCCAAACATTCCTATAACCTTTAAGGGTAAAATATTACATTTATACGAACGGACTGTTCAAAATGTTTAAGTTGTTCTGTTTCAGACTAAAAGATCACCATTTTCTTTACTTAGGTTGAAAACTCTCAGAATACTTGAGCACGGTCCTTTTCTTACTTCGCTCACCTTTCTCAGATTCCTGGAATTGAGAAGGGCGACAATCTACCCTTCGAAATGTAGAAACGGGAAGGTGGGAAGGAAGAAAGCAATCAAAATGACTTTCAGGTGATTACCCTACGGCCATTCAGATCAAGTCGTTGCCCACGATTCCAGTGATATTTGAGACTTCAGTAAACTAAAGCTATTCCAGAGTTTCATCGCAGCTAACAGTTGGGAGAACGATGTAAACTTGAAAATGGAATGCGTTCTCCTAAAAATAAAATTCAATTTTGAAGGAAGTGGACAAAAAAACATAAAAAAAAAACGAACAAACAATTTAATGACAGAAGTAGATTTAGCGAAAATTTTGAACAAATCGCTGTCCATACTGAAAACGTTGATTAAGAAGAGAAAGGAAATTAAAGAAAATATTTCTGCTTGTGGCTCATCTGTCTCTAAGCAACGCATGTGCAGACTGGAATTTTAGCAGATGCCGAAGAAATTGTTTTTCAGTTCTTTAGGCAATGCCAAGTATTAAAAATTCCCGTCAGGGGAC
The DNA here is from genome assembly GCA_039090855.1 of Macrothele yani. NCBI lineage: Eukaryota > Metazoa > Arthropoda > Arachnida > Araneae > Macrothelidae > Macrothele > Macrothele yani. The sequence continues at coordinate 158,918,683 of CM077011.1, forward strand.
CTATGCTAAAAGAAAAAAGAGAAAGAGTTCGCATCAAACTTAGGCCATAGCCAAGTCGAGAGGATGGCTTCATAAATTTAAAAAGAAACATGGGATTTCATGCGAAGTTTTTAGCGGAAAATTACAACATGTTTCTGGAACAAAACACTGCGGGAACACCTTAGATGAATATAAGCCAAAAGCACAAGACTTTATAGAAGAGATCCCGGTCTTTATACATACCAGTTGTGTTTATACTATTATACTTTGAAAGCTTTCATCCGACAATGACTGGCTTTTTCAAGGCTCCAGAACAATTCAGACTTAAACTGTAAATCACAAATAGAACAAGAGTAAATCATAAATAGAACGGCTTGTTCTATTCATGATTTAGAGTTTAGGTCTGAATTGTTCGATAGCCTTGAAAAAGCCACCCGTTGGCGTGTGAAAGCTTGGAAACTATTGTACAGGGTGATCCATTTAAACCAGTACCCTGAAAAAAACTTACATTTTTGCAAGGGATCGCGCAAGGAACTTCTTTTTTCAATAGAAGCAGCAACTCCTGGAGAATGAAAACTGCCACCGTCAAGCAGATTGTTAACCGTAACTGTAACTCAGCTCGTGATTTGTTTGTTGTTGCGTTGTCATTCACTTGCGTGCATTCGGAATCATGCAGTACTATGCTCCAGAGCATGTTTTTTTAGTGAAATCGCATTGGGTAACCAATTCTGTCATCAAAACGCAACGAGCATTTCGAAGAGAGTTTGGAGTTCGAAAAGTGCCAAGCAAGTCAACAATTCTGTCGATGGCAAAAAAAAAAAAAACTGGAGCAAACCGGTTCTCTTCTCAGCGGTAGCGGTAGACATCACCCTCCGACGGCCCAAACGCATGTGGACGATGTTCGGCAACGTTTACTTCAATCTCCGACGAAATCGTTTCGCATATTAAGCCAACGGACAGGATATTCACACGGAACTTGTCAAAGGGCAGCAAAAAAAGCGAATATTCGACCATTTAAAGTGCACTTAATCCATCAGCTGCAGGAACCGGACAAGGGAAAGAGAGTAAGTTACTGCAAATGGTTTCAAAATTTTCTTAATTTGCGATTTGATATTCTCTCCATCACATGGTTTACAGATGAAGCCTGGTTTCATCTGTCAGGTTACGTCAATTCGCAAAACAGCAGATACTGGACTGCCGGAAACCCACACGTTATGTGTGAAACACCGATGCATTCACAAAAGGTTGGTGTATGGTCTACGAAAATTATTGGCCCCGTTTTTTTCTCTGAGACTGTCAACACTAATGTTTATTGCTGCATATTCAGTGAATTTGTGGAACAACTTGATGACATTGAATTGACAGAGGGCTACTTTCAGCAGGATGGCGCTACGTATCACACATCGAAAGTCTCAATGGAACTCATAACCAGCTTCTTTGATGACAGATTAATTTCAAATAACATATGGCTACCCCGATCTCCGGACTTAACTTCCCCTGACTTTTTTATGGGGCTACTTAAAGGATAGAGTTTACAAAGCCCATCCAAAAACATTGGATGCATTGCGTGAAACAATCACGACTGCAATTGGCAATGTTACTGCTCGTACTCTACATGAGACATCACTGACTATGGTGCGGCGTGTTCAACTGTGTTCATAAGAAAATGGAGGACAATTCCAACATTTGCTTTGATAAAATTATTCTCCAATACCACATGTATAATTCTCAACATACTGTATGATTTTGTTGTTATTTATAAAAACGTTATAAGTAAATCACATGGTACTGGTTTAAATGGATCACCCTGTATAAAGATATACGGTATATACTGTATAAAAACCAGGATCTTTGCCCATAAAGTCTTGTGTTTTTTGGTTTATACTTAGATGTTCCTTTGGAAACATTAAAGGAGAGGATTAAGAACTACCAAACAATAAATGCGAATTGAAAGACTTCCTTAATGCGTATTAAACAGGGATTTATTTACGAACTTTTACATTCGAGGACTCTTACATTAAAAGGTGAACCATGTCGTGGAAGCAAGATAGGAAGAGAAGCTGACCACTCTTCTGTATCAGATAGATGTTACGGGAAGATGGATGACAAATTAATCATGGAAGTAGACATGTTTGTTTCAGAAAACTTCAAAGATTACATTATCCTGGAACGAAAAACGATCCCGCACCTCCCGATTTACGCTCGAGTATGTTACTCTTACACCTCCCAGAAGAAGGAACCTTCAAGCAACTGAAGATTTTGAGACTCAGATGAAACGCTGTGCGTGCGTAAATCAAAGCATATATGGTTTTTCCTGTTCCAGGACGATATATTTTCAAGTTTTCTGAGGCATGTCTACTTGCACGCTTCTGTGTACAAACGCCGGTGGATCAGAAAAAGTGACTCTGTAGTAACTCGGAAGTCAGTGAAACCTCGGTGTTTCGTAAACGTAAAAACACCACCATTATTACAGAAAGCTAATAAAAAAGCGCGGATGACAGCAGCTGTGTTCACCTACCGGCTCAAGAAAGGCTGGTCAACTCCGAGGCTCCAAAATCGCCAAATTGGGATTTCTATGGACCAGTGTTCACCACAACCATCTACTCCGTATAACGAAGTAAATTTCTCCGTCATTTTTGGTCTACACCGGGATTCGAACCCGAGGCCGCTTATTCCGGAACAAGTCGCTCTACCAACTGAGCTACGCAGACATGTATTCTGATTCCTATCTGCCTTTATGCCATGTGCGTCCTGCTGGCAGGTACGTCACATCTCCCCCCCGGAAGAGGGCCGGGGGCATGGCCCACGGGTCAGCCGTGACCATGAATCGTTGCAGGCAGCCATCCACTGTAGAACGTGCACTTGAGAACTCCCAGTCAATCTGCTGTGTGGAATGCAACATCACACATTTTTTATTTTTCGAAGCGCTGGAGAAGGAATTCTCTGATTTTTCCTGTCTCGCGGTGTGGAAATAACATCACACCAATGCGAGATTTTGAACGGCCGGGTCATCCGGATAGTTCGGACGCCATTATAACGAAGTAAATTTCTCCGTCATTTTTGGTCTACGCCGGGATTCGAACCCGAGGCCGCTTATTCCGGAACAAGTCGCTCTACCAACTGAGCTACGCAGACATGTATTCTGATTCCTATCTGCCTTTATGTCATGTGCGTCCTGCTGGCAGGTACGTCACATACGGACAATGCATGATGGCAATTTTCTTCCCACAAACAGCAAAAGTCGCTTGCGTTTTTATATTGGAGCAACATGAAGAACTAAAATTTTCAGTACAGGAAAACGTTGGTTTAACTTGCCATTACAAGTGACTTCTCAGTAAACTCGATGAATAAGCAGATGGACGTTTTAGTGAGAATGAACATCGTTCATCAGCATGATATCACGTAGAACCTGAAATAATTCGGAATGACTCCGCCAGCGTCAGATTCCTTATTCGAGAAGCAATGCATGTTAAAGATGAAGTTGAAACCTTTACTGTTTGTGACTGGAACATTTTGGGTTTTGAAATCACCTTTGAAGAGTTTTTGTGAATTCTGATGCAAATTTCGAAGCAACAAAGCTTTTCATAATTGATTAGGTGCGAAAAATTAAGGCAGTAGCGAAGATGAATCAGAAGACTCTCTGTTTCTTCGGGGATTTAACGACCCCCATGAGAAAACCTATGAGCTATACAGGTAGTCGCCCCTCCCAAACTTGGGTCCACTGGTTCCGGGGAAGTGGAGGAAAGATCCATATTCCTGAAATGGAAATGGTTACACTGTAACGTATACTCTCGATTCACTTTCCTTTTGATTTTTACTATCTCTGGTTATTTTATTTTTCTATGTAAATCATCTTCTTACTGAACGAGATGTTATTTCACCCGCTGAATGAGATCTGGCAATGAGTGTAAGTCACGACGTGGTGGTAGCCAGTATAAATAGGCGCGTTCAGCGATATCTGGGAGAGCGTTTGTTGTTGTACGGAGAGCGTTTGTTGTTGTACGGAGAGCGTTGGTTTATGTGAAGGAGAGAGTTTGTTGTTGTATTGAGAGCTTCGTTCTGTGATTAGTTTGATTCTTCGTTACTGTGAAACGAGTTGTGTGTGTGCGTTGGATGATTCCAGAGTTATATAATAAAAGAGCTTTTCGTAAGTACGTCTTTCTCAATTCATAGTTCTTGTCTGATCTCTGTCTGGCTGTTAGGTTTATGTCATTAGTTTATTACTATTAACAACCAGCGTTAAGACTTTATTCATCCTAATTACTGCTATAACATTACTACCAGCTATAAGTTTGTTCAATACTATTACTACACTACTAGCAGGAGACTTTATTCATGATCTTAATTAGCTAGTAACAACAACCATTTGAATTCACTATTAGAAGCTTAGTACAAGCATATAATTCAGTAGTAGAAGCATTATAAAACATTACTAGCTTAGTTGAAAGCTTTATTCATTATAATTAGCTTAGCTGGTAGAAGAGTTTATTCATTATAACACATGTTGCTAGAAGAACGGACCACTAGTGAACAACTGAAATTTTAAACTGTATACTAAGGACCAGAACGAGACCCAAAAGAAGACCTCATGGGAGATGGATGGATGAAATTCGGAAACATGCCGGATGAACATGGAGAAGAGTGGCCCAAGACAGACAGTTATGGAGGAAACTTGGGTAGACCTTCATCATGCAGATGATTGATAATGGTTGACAATGATGATGATGTAAAGCAAATGCATTACTTGCTTTTATAAGAAATAAAAAAACACAAGTGTGGGTTAAGAATAGAATTCGATTAAACCGAAATTTAAAAAATTCAATAAAACGTAAATGTTCGTGTGTTAGGAATCACATGTGCTCCCAGTTTGGGGTACATACGGACTTACGTTTCGTTTATAAGTCTTTTCAGTTGTACGTTCTTTTGAATTGGTTCCTTGAGAGGCGTACGTGCGATGCTGCACTGTACTTCGGAAGAAAGAACCTGATTCATTTGATTGTTGAGTGAAAGTTATGTTTCCCACACATTTTCATTACTTCTACTTGTGTCGCATGTGCACATAGACCGGGAAAAAGGAGCACTGGTTAATCAGAAAGCTAGAATAAGAAATATCCAAGCCAATTCATTTTCAGCCATGAAGAAACGAAACGAGGAGATGTCTTTCATAAGCTCCATATTTTCAGTACATATGAAAAAAATCGCAAAATAACAGTGATGAAAAATGAACTTAATACAGAAAAATAGAAAGAGAGCACGCGTAGTCATTTTCCAAAGATAGTGGATCGAAGAATATTGGTTCTGTACAGCGGAATTATGTCTGTGGCGTAGAACCAAAGTAATGGGAGCAGCGATCGAACGCAGGGCAGAGGAATTTTTCTTTCTTTCTTTCATCTTGATTTTTGTCGATTTTATCTTAAAGAAATTTCCCGTTTTCTCAAAACAACGTTTTCAAGTAGCTTCATCAACATCAAATATGTTCCCTTGCCTCTAGCTGCAGCTTGATTTCTGTTCTTATTTGATATATTCCTGAATAATATGCGTATTGATGAAAACCAGGTTTTGCAGCATTTGTTGTCAAGACATGCAGCATTTTTCTTCTCTCTATTTTCTTTCTGCAGTTTAGGATTGCTTTTCTTGATTGTACATCCTTATACATTTTACGAATTTCTTTATTCCTTTCCAGTTCCAACTAATTTTCTTCTATGTACCAGAAAATAATTTGTCCACTGGATTTATATATATCTTCATGCCAATGAAATATACTGATGTGCAAAAATTAAGGACCAAGAGGAGAAATTAGCATAACAGCGGAATGAGCTGGCAGAACGGACCGAAATACCACTCAGGAGATAGACTAGGGTCCGGTACGGTAGGGCATGCGCATATCTGCAGCATGACGTGGGGGAGGGTGTCGAAAGGGTATAAGGCACGAGGGCGGTGTACGCTCAGCAATTCGGTGAAAGCTATTGCACGGTGTACATCGGTTTGAACGACTGAATGACGTCGAGTTGCTGCCACCATGTGATATGGCCAACAGGCAATCCAGTAGACGACATCTGGATGACTTCACCAGAGGTCGCGTCATTGGGAAGTTGGAAGAAGGTCGAAGTGTGACTAGTTTGGCCGACGAGTTCAGGATCGTTCAATGTGAATGAATTATTACAACTTCACGATACAAACAAATGATTACACAGGATAGCAGTCGGTAGATATTCCAGAATGTCAAACCTTAGCAAACTTGATGCTGTAGATCTTAATACAATTCAGGCATTCTCTTACAAATCCTTTTTTCGTTTGTTTCCCCCTGTCAAATCAATTTTTATACCGGTTAGCTAAGAGTCATAAGCTCCGCATTTGTGCAAATGATTCTCCAACCGTACTTTTGGAAACATAAACCACTCAAAGCTTTCCTTGATACACATTTGAAGGACTTAAAAAACTTTGGAATTAGAGTCATCTTGGATTGGAAAGCTGAAGTAACCTTGGACTGGAGTCCTTAGAATAACCTACGAAGCATTGAGCAACGTTGGATTCAAGAACTTATCGTAAATTTAGAAACTTTAAGCAGACCTGGACTGAAAGGTCTGGAGAAACCTTGTACTGACAGACTTATAATTTTGGACTCAAAAAGAATATTGCTCAGTGTTTCGCAGGTTATTCCACGTAGTCTTCATTCAGCCTTTCAGTCCAAGGTAACTGTAAGTTCTTCATTTGGACTGAAGAGCATGTCATCTTGTACTGCAGGACATAGATTAACTTTAGAAGCTTAGTGTAGCCTTCTGGTAAACGGCTTATATTAAGCTTTACAAATTACAGTAGTCTTGGTCAGAGGGCTTTAGAGTAACCTTGAAGTAAAGAAAACTGGTAATCTTGGTCAGAGGGCTTTAGAGTAACCTTGAAGTAAAGAAAACTGGTAATCTTGGTCAGAGGGCTTTAGAGTAACCTTGAAGTAAAGAAAACTGGTAATCTTGGTCTGAGGGCTTTAGAGTAACCTTGAAGTAAAGAAAACTGGTAATCTTGGTCAGAGGGCTTTAGAGTAGCCTTGAAGTAAAGAAAACTGGTAATCTTGGTCAGAGGGCTTTAGAGTAACCTTGAAGTAAAGAAAACTGGTAATCTTGGTCTGAGGGCTTTAGAGTAACCTTGAAGTAAAGAAAACTGGTAATCTTGGTCTGAAGTACTTAGAGTAACCTTGAAGTAAAGAAAACTGGTAATCTTGGTCTGAAGTACTTAGAGTAACCATCAAGCAAAAGAAATGGGTAATCTTGGTCTGAAGGACTTGCAGTAACCTTGGAAATAATAGTAGTTTTGGATTAAAAGGCTGGAGTAACCTTCGATACTTAGTGTAACCTTGAACTAAGCGACTTGCATTGCAGTTGAAAACTTGAAGCACTGTTTTGCTGAACCAGTTAGATTAACAAACTTGATGCTGGGAAAGCGAAGAAGAAAATGATAATATAGAGCAAACCTCTAAAGCCCAAAAATGCAGGTTATAACGAGTATTTGTGTATATAACAAACTATTTTGTTATATTAACAAACAATACTGGAAAAGTAGCATTTAACAATTGTAATTTCTCATGGGGGTACTAGTTTCACTAACCGGTTTATCTCGGTATAGAATGTATGGAATCTGTAGAATCAAACGGACCAAAAGCTTTACGAATTATTTAACACGCGTGCAGGAGACACAGCATTAGAACACTGACTAAATAAAATTCGTTAACAATTTGTTATCGACAATCAAATGCATTACGTGCTTTAAGTTTCAGACGTCTTTGAGAGGCGAATCTCTGGGATAAAAAAGTTAAAAGCTTATCTTTGCGAATATTTTATGAAACTGGCTGAAATTTTAATGAACACCATAAATCGTTAATAGGAACATGACCTCCAAATTTCGCCTGAATCAATAAATAACTTTTTAAATTAGCTGTCAAAATTTTATTAGTCGTTTCTCGGTATATATTTCTGTTTACCGATATATTAAAAATTTCATGCCTATTTTAAAAAGTTTTGACCTGATTCCGGTGAAATTTTGAGGGACTCCTCTTATTACCAATTCAAGGTGTTAACAAAAATTTCAGCCCGTTTCTTTAACATTTCGCAAAGTTCGTTTTTGCATTTTTTATGCACATTTCACAAAGAATAGAAATACCTGCGGATGAATGCAATCACGTGCTTTCAGATTTGGAACAGATAACGATGATGTAGCAGACGACGCTGACTTTATTGATTAGCTTATTAATTAATGCATAACTCGCGAACGAAACAACGTACAAATCTTAAAATAGTTGCGTTGACATAGAAATTCCAGTATTAATAAGCTATGCAAATTTCACGGTGACACAGTTCGGCGTTCGAGAGTTTTTTCTGCTTCAGACAAATAGTCGTTTTGTCTTTTATATATAAGATAAAATTTGTGGTGGCATCTCTTCGACTGTTTGTGACAGAATAATGCGATCCTGAATGAAATGATGAAATGTGTACCAGAGAGAAAGAGAGAATTGATTGATTCTACGCACGGGTGAAAGATTTGTTTGCAGGGCATAGAGCCGAATATAGGTAGTAGCTATTGTCCTAGACATATCTTCTGTGAGGTAGAAACAATTCTTGCTGCAAGTGCTGCATTGTTGGTAGCGTTTTAAAAATAGCCTATTGGTTGGATAACCTCAACTCAACAACTCCGCAGCACAAGGAAACTTACAAGCATTTTGACTAACATTTTGCCCGTAGTGTTAAAATTCATTTTTTTTTTGCTAAACAAAAAGGCATATAATTCATTTCTGTGTAATTTTTCTGGCTCGACAAAGAAATGTTTAAATTTCTATACACTTCAATGTGTATCCTGCACAATTAAAAGAAACATTTTCATGGGTGTTTCATTTTAAAGAACATATTTCGCACATTTGCATTTTTTTAATTTTTATTATCTGAAATGTCCAAACGGGAAAGTTTCCTGTTCATCTAAACAGAATAGTAAATTCAGCTGCCACATGATAAATTTCACATTTCCCTTTATCTGACTCCCTGCCTACTCTGCGAATCGTGATGCGGTAAGCCCGTATTTTTGACAGAAAAACAACTTCGATATCTCCTTGCTTTTTATTTTCGTTCAGAAACTCTGCTTTACGCGGTTCTGAAGAATAGAAATATTTCCAGTGTGCATTGTAAATCTTGTGTAAATATCCTCGAAAACGCTTCCTTTGCATCGAGACTCCGTGGACCTCATTCTGAGCTTGTGCTCCTATAAATAACATTCAGTTCTTTTTAAAAGATCTCGCTTTTTTCATTCAGTGGATGCAGCTTACACTTCAATAACGCACAAGCGCCTTCAGTTTAACTTTCTAATCGCAATGCATAAGATTTTACGGGGACTAGAGATGAAGAGTTTGCATTGGAGTTCAAAACCGACAACTCATTTTCTGATTTTCTGTTTCTTTTCCATTTTTGCATTTCTGCTTTACTTCTTACACGGGACGCCACAATTTCCCGGAAGGGCAATATACAAACCTGTAGTGCACACTTTCTCCAAAAATATTGTGACTAAATTGAAAATGCGATAAACATACTCCAAGGACTGCATTATTTATCTTCACGCTTGCAAGACATTTCCGCTACAGCACTTTCTCCCTTGTTATTCGGATTTCTTAAAACTTACGAGCATCGGTAAAGCTTTCTGGCTAATGAAGCTTAGGTGGTGCTGAAAGAAAGAACAACAATCACAACATCTATAAATTCTGTGGAAGAAATATTCTCCTCACAATACGTGGAGATACACCGCTGAGCCGTTAGATTATAAAGAGACATGAGCGCACATGGAAACCAAACGGTGGTGTAGGTGTGAAGTTCACAGAGCAGCATATATACAATCCGAGGACCGACGTTTGGTTAGTAGAGTGTTCAGAGTCAGGATCGGAAAAGCTGCCGATGTACCGGAGTTTGATAAAGGGCAAATTGTGGTGGCACGGCGCCTAGGAACTACGATCATTGATATTTGAGCGGTATTGGAAAAAAGTGGCTTGGTCTGACGAATCAAGATTCGTGGGACATCACATACACTGCCGTTCGCGGATATGCCAATTACCAACTGAGCCTATGGCACCTGGATGCAGTGCTGAGCGGAAATAGGCCAGCGGTGGCGGTGTTATGCTGTGGCGATGGGGTTTTTTTTGGGACACTATAGGTCTCATTAATCCTACAGCACAATCCCTGACAGCTGTCGGGTATCTGAACATCGTTGCAGATCAAGTTCACCCATTCATGGCAACTGTGTTCCCTTCTGGTGATTAACAATACCAACAAGATGATGCGCTATGCCACACTGCCAGAATCGTCAAGGAGTGGTTCTAGGAACATGCTGGTGACTTTCTGTTAATGCCCTGGCCTCCACATTCACCTGACACAAATCTAATAGGACATTTGTGGTTCGACTTGGAAAAGAGGGTTCACGCTAAATCACCACCAACTCGAAATGTACGGTAACTGCAGAATCTGTTGTTGACATTATGGTACCAGATGCACCAGAATGCCTATAGTCACCTCCCTCATCTAATCGATGCATCGCCGAGTGGCAGCTATTTTGCGGGCTAAAGTGGGTCATTCAGCTTATTATGTAGATGATCATAATGTAATGGTGCATCGGTGTCCGTCGTAATCGTTAATACAACAATCAGACGTCAGGGAATCAAACATACTTGGGACTTGATCGTCCTGGGTGGTGTAACGGATAGCATGCTCGAACAAAAACCGGGAGATTTGGGTTTAATTCCCGCTGCAGCACGATGTAATTTTCAAGTTTTCTGATGTGATTAATGTTACGTGAAGAACAGTAAATACAGGAAATTCAGAGATGTCTGATTGCTGTATTAACGATTCCCACAACATCCATGTCTTACATGAATTCAAGCTGCGGCGTACAATGCCCCATACCATCGCACGTCGGTCAACAGTAAAGCATTTCGAATTAAAATATGTGTTTCTGTCATCAAACTATGCCAGAGTATTTTCCGATGTCCATACAGCATAATTTGGAGGACAATGTTTGTGTTTGAAATACCTAAGAATTTGGCATTAAAACGTGAAAAAGTTTTACTTAGTTACACGTGAGTTAATCTTCGTTGGTGTTTAATTATTGCACATCTGTGGGCATTTTCACCTTCTTAATACATCTGATGTTCATTCATGAAAATTAGTAGGGTTCTGCATGTTTAACCATTACAGTTATGGTACAGTTACAAAGCATACATACGCTTTTCACTTGCTGATTCCATCGTAGTCGGTGCATAACTGGTGGAGATGCTAATTTTCGCTTCCAGAGGCTATTCTGGGTAATGGAGAATCATGTTAACATTTTCTTTTGTAATTCGTGGATATTTATGTATTGGGTTGGTGCGAATGAAATGTCCGGCGCGAACGAGCAATGGAGACAGGCGCCCACGACAGCGGAATGGAACCACTCAGAGGTGTTGCGAGTATTACGCCACATTGTTACTTTAAATAGCTAGCATGTGTGTGAAGAACAAGGTTCAGCTGTGGTTTGTTTGGACGTAACGTGGATTGAAAAGGAAACATGCAGACGACTGATTTGAGAGTAATCTTCCTGTATCAATTTAAACTGGGCCATTCTGCTGTAATTACAGCTCGAAACGTTAACAAAGCGTTTGAGGAGAATACAGCCAAAGGACGAACCATTCGGCGATGGTTTGTGAAGTTTCGAAGCGGAGACACGGACCTGCAAAATGAAGACACGTGGTCACTGATCTGTTGCTGTTTCAGACGATGTTCTGTTCCGTTTGGTTGTAACGGATCCCCCCGAAAAACGTGTCGTGAGATAGCGGTAGAGGTAGGTGTCCACCACACGACAGTTGTTCGACGTATGGCTGCGCTGGGTAAGGTCAAAAAGCTGGACATGTGGCTGCCGCATGAGTTGACAACTGCCAACAAGATTAAGCGTTTGGAAGTCTGCACGTTGCTGCTCGCCAGGAATAAACAGGAACCTCTACTGCATCGAATCGTCACCTGCGACGAGAAGTGGGTCCGTTAAGATAATCGGAAACAATGTGCACAATGGTTAAGCAAGGCACAGCCTGCTGGAAGGCATCCTAATCCACCCCTACACACCAAGAAGATGATGCTTTTTGTCTGTTGGCCCACAGGCAGAATAATTCATTGGAGGTTCTTATCACTGCCTCGTGCTGACTATTACCCGGACTTGTCTCCGGGTAATAGTCAGCACAAAAACGGTAGACTATCATCTGTTTCGTCGCCCGAATCGCTTCTTGTCTGGGAAACAGTTCACTACAGACAACGAGGTTCAACGTGCAGTTGATGACTTCTTCGGGTCCCAGCCACAAGACTTTTCTCATTTCGGGATCATGGCCTTGCAAGACAGATGGCAACTATGTGTCACTGCTGAGGGGCATTGTTTTGCTTACATAAGTTGTTCTACTTTTCCGTTCTCGCAGTCCTCGTGTGATGGTCCTTTGCCGAACATTTCATTTGCACCATCCCAATACTAAGAGCCATAACATTAAATTAGCGGAAAGAGCACCATTCTTAATCTTTTATTTATTTATTTATTTTTTGATTGGAGGTTTAACGACCGCCGTGAGCAACTCAGTGGGCAAGAAGCAGTCCTCCGTTCCTAATTTAGGGCCCTGGGTCCAGGGAAGGGACAGAGCCAGCGTCGTAAGATAAACATAACATCCATGCTTCACTGGGATCCGAACTCGAACCCATTGCAGAAGAATGATCAGAAGCCATCGCTTAGACCACTGCGCTAGGGGGGCGGCGTTTTATTTTTGGATGATATATCCTGCAAAACGCAGATTTAGTTTTTCACGAGTACATGATGAGCCCCTTTCTTCAAAGATTCAATTCAAGTGAAGAACACTGCATGGGAAATTTTCAAGAGTACTCCCTTTCTCTTATGCATTGAGTTGGAAAGAAAGTAAGGTCTGCAAATGCAAGGCTACAGAAAAATGAGAATTACCGTATATGCAAGTACAAATCAGTCCAAAATGTAGTTGCAATCGTCTGCCATGACTTGCTTCTATGGTCTGGGAAGTTGTTTGATGCCGTCTCTGTAGAATTCGGGCTGGTTGGACACACAGAAGTGATTAAGTGCGTGTTCGACACCGTCCAGGTTGGTGAGCCGCTGTCCTTCCAGGAAATGTTGCAACGCCCGAAAATGTGCTTGGGGTGATGTCCAGAGAATAGGCTGGGCGCAGCAATAGCTCCCAGCCCTGCTTCCTGATTTTGTGACAGGTCACCAGTGCTGTGTTATGTTTCGTTCAATCCTGCTGTGGGAGGACTCCATTGCGGTTCAGAAGTGCTGGTTCGTTTCGACTTGAGCAATGTTTCAATGTGAGACAGAAGTGCTGGTCGTTTCGACGTGAGCGATGAATATTTGCAGATCATCGAGCTGACGGGAGTTGATAGTGGTGACGGGAGTTGATCGTCGAGTCGTCGAGCTGACGGGAGTTGATCGTCGAGCTGACGTTGGTGATAGTGGTGTTGTCTGGTAGCAGTTCAAAAAATACGATATGCCGTATATCCCACCAAACAAACAGCAGGAACTTAAGTGGGTGAGAGTCGGCATGAGCTTCTGTTTTGGGCCCATCCAATGTTTCCGGGCGCTGACATTGTCATACAGTACATTTCTCGTCACCTGTCACAATTCGGTGCAAAAACGGTTCAATGTGGCAAATGTGCAGGCAGGAAAATGCATGCACTCATTCGATTTGCGTGGTGCTCAACTGTGAGTTGATGGGGTACCCAAACTCCCCTTTTGTGCACCTTGCCAATTTGACGTAGGTGTGTGATAATGCTTGTGTGGGTATTCTCCAGCTATTCGGCTAACTCCCGCGTTGTTACAAGCAGGTCGGTCTCCACTAAAGTCTTCAGCATGTCTATGTCCACTGCTGCTGGTGTTCGGGGTTTGGGAATGTCTGACAGAACAAAATATCTCTCTGGAAACGTTCGAACTAACGACAGCGCTGACGATGTGAAATGGCATTGGGGTACACACTGGTAATGTTTCTTACAGTACTTTCGGAGGTGCTGCCGCAACGAAACTCATACAGCATGCAATGCCGGATGTGCTCCTTGTCCACTTCCATGTTGGCTGAAACTTACACTCTTCGCCTTCTGACGGCTAACTTCCATTGACTGAAGCCACCTATCTGCTGATGTCATGCCGGTGTATTGCGCAATCTCAGTGGCCGGGGCTTCAACTTCTGGTACCTCGTCATCGGACATTACTTTTTCCAACTTAGTTGCAGGAGAAGACTTACTTCATTTCATGAGAAGCGATAATTATTCAGAAGAGAAATGTTTAGGGATGGGGTGGGACATTCGAACCCTCGAATCCCAGTAATCTTGAAAAAGATTCGAGACTCGAAAACTCGGATCTTCGCGCTTTTATCTTCATTCGAGTCTTTCGAATCTTAACCTAAGAAACCTGGCGTTTGGTGCTTGTTGTAGAGCGATATTTGTTCGAATTTTTGTCAGCATGACGAGTTCTGACGTTAGAAAACAATCGAAGATCATCTGCAGTGTGTTCACAGCTACGTATTTGAAATAGCTCGTTACTTCCAAAATTTGAGGAAACTCTCTATAAAGTTCTTAATCACACCACCATCGACAGTAATGTCAAAAAGACTATTCAGCACATCAGGTGTCATAGCTGATAAAAAACGAAGTAGGTTAGACACAGAGCGAGTTCGAATGCTAGTGTGTTTAAATAAAAATATCCATTAAAGGTTTCTGTTTTTTTATTACATTGCCCTGAAAGAGTTCGGTGTTTAGTGTTTTCATTAACTCTTAAAACAAACATGTTTTTGAATTTTCTGGAAATAATTTACTCAATTCAGTGTTTCATGTTTAGAGTTTATCTACATTAACTCTTGAAATAATCCTCCCCACTTCTGCACTTGCTTTGATTTAAAAAGGATTTGGAACTTCTGTTATTAAAGAAAAATGGGAATTGTTAGTCAAGTATTTTTTTGTCAAATTATGCTCAGAAAATGGAAATGAACCTCAAGACTCAAGAGTTATGTACTTCATTTAGTAAATGTAATTTATAAATTTCATTTGTATTTTCTTAATAAGTGAGGGTATATTTTTTGAAAACTGAATTCTTTAATTTTTTTTATTTTGCTTTAATTAAACACTTTTAATTTTAAATAGTAGTCTTTTGTTTCCCTTTTTTTCTTATAATTATTCTTATATGAAGGATTCGAGAGATTCGAGGACCTTTCAGGATTCAATTTCGGATTCGAGAAAATTTAGAATTCGTCCCACCTCTAGAAATATTACATTTCAGAAAAAGTCGGTTTTTCTGTAAACGAATCTGACTTCTCGGTGTGCTACATTTAAACGTGATGCAGTAACCAGGTGAAATACATCTTTTTTGCCAGTTTTCACAAAACGGTTGAAAGTATTGTGTTAGAATATTTATTTCTATTTTTTCTTCACTCCTTTTTTTGGAAGAAACTGTTTCCTGTTTCGTTTTGATAAGAGGAGTACCTCCTACAGAATTTGCTTCAGTAGTCATTTTTAAGGGAATTTCGATTTCGTTAGATAAGCTTATACTTTGTTTTACGTTAGACCAAACACTTACTCTTATTCACTGAAGCCGAAGATTTTAGTTTTCAAAATACAACGGCATGACGTCGTGTTTTACCAATAGATGTTGTTTATTCTCCATGTGCAGATATGAATATTGTTTAGTACAACACGAAAAATCATATATTTGTTTTATTGCTTCCTTAATCTTTTTATGACCATTTGCTAGAATGTGATTGCGGTCCTACGAAATTATCAGTAGATTACTGAGTTTCCCTTATCAGCATTTGTAGATGCTACCCAGCAAGTATTTAACAGAATTTAACATGCGAAAGAGAGGAACTTTAGGGATACGTAAAACAGAATTATATGGAGGAGAATGAATTCCTGATAGCAAAATATTTTTTGCCTACTAAAAGAAACGGTAAGATAATGATGCACTAATGCATTAGGAAATGCATCTGCTGGATATTAATGTGCATATATTATGTGTTTCAATACTGGACATCAAAATTAGGAATTAGAGTAAAAATAATAAAGATAAAACAGCTTTTCTTATGTACACGTTTATTGCGCATAGAAATAACTTAATTCCTCATACCGCGTCTTATTCTTAACGATGCCATAGTTCAAAGAACTGCGCAAACCATTTCTTACGAAACAGTTGAGAGCTCAAACGAGATTTTAATAAAATATTTTTAGGTTGACCTGTGACGTATATTCTATTTTAACTTTCACTTTTAGTTCCTTTTCTTAAGTAAATGTGAGTTTGCTCTCTTTTACACTTCTCACTTAACGTGATATGTTCTCTCTCACATGAATGGAGCTTTACAACACCCATGAGGTAAGTACATAAGTGACGTACGCATGTTAATAAGAACGAGAAAGGATATACACTATATTGACAAAAGTCACCGGACACCCCTTCAAAAACAATGAATGGATCCGTTGCGTTGTTAAGATGCGCGGTACAGCTAAAAACGGTATAAAAACAAGCCTGAAGCGGACTGCGATCATATCGCACTGTGAGGTTGAGTGAAAATGCCGCGGCGGGAAAGAACTGACTTTGATAAAGGAAAGATTGTTGGGTGTTATATTAGTGGCTTGTTCATAAGACAAACTGAGAGGCGTTTAAACATACCCCAGTCAACTGTGTTGGATGTACTGAATAAGTGGAAGACACGTGTCGGGCCTGAAGCAGCAAAACGTACCGGCAGACCAAAGGCAAATCAGTAATAGTGGTCGTCGAAACCTCAGTAGAGTCGTTACAGCTGATCGACGGAGTACAAGACCTCAGTGTACAGGTGAGTAAAAATTCTGGAGCCTCGGTATGTACACGTACCATTCGCAGAGAACTTCATTCCATGGGTTAGCGTGGTCGTGCGGCTGCTCATAAGCATTTCATATCCACTCTGAATGCTACTCGTCGTTTAGCATGGTGTAAAGAACATTTTTCTTGGACCGTAGATCAATGGAAATAGGTCCTATTTACCGATGAATCCAGATACACGATCCATCAGTCTGATGGTTGTGCGGAGGTTTGGCGGCAGCCGGAGGAACGCTATTTACCACATTGCACTGTTTCTACGGTCAAGTTTGGAGCTGGCAGTGTATTCGTGTGGGGTGTTTTTCGTGGTATGGTCCCAGCCCATTGGTTATCGTGGACAAACCTGTTAGCCAGCATGTGTACTTAGATATTCCGGACAATTATGCCCTACCAAATCTGTGGCTATATTATGGAACCGAGCCTTGTTGGTTCCAGCAGGATAATGCACCGAGCCATAAAGCAAGGGCTGTTACGGCGTGGTTTGGCGATATTTCCGTATCGTGTGTGGACTGGTCAGCACAGAGCCCTGACCTTAATCTCATAGAGCACCTATGGGATGAAGCAGAGCTCCGCATAATAAGTTTGGAACCAAGGCCTACTACTAAGCAACAGTTAGCGGCAGCATTATGTACTAAATGGAAACGCATACCTATCTCTGTGTTCCAAAACCTTGTCGAAAGCATGTCTCGAAGGGCCGGTGCATGCATTAAGGTCAAATGTGACCCGACACCGTTTCCTGTAAGACAATAAATGCTATGTTGTGTTTCTTTTCTAGGTGCCCGATGGCTTTTGTCCACATAGTGTATATATTTTGCGACGCAGTTGTTTGGGATGGAGATGTTAAATCTTTGCTGAGCTTATTGATTGTTCGAGAGCCAACACCGTATGTGAAGTTATATTTTTATTGCCGTCTGCATAACTACGTTGTGAAGTTGTGAGTGTCATACTACTCATTGATTACCAGTTGTGGTTTTAACGACGTTGGAAAATACCACCTGCCGTATTGAAGTATTGAAGGTGAATGCAAATAAAAGATTTGTAAGTACCAAACTTCGACGGTATTTCGAGTGAACGCCTATTTAGTTATTGGTGAATTTGACATTTAGCACATGTAGTGTTTAGCTAGTCAGAAACGTAGGAATAAATTTTACACTACAGAGCTTCAGAAGAAAAGTGGCTTCGTTCATAACTTAATTAAAATGTCCTTTCATAAATCAGAGAAAATGCGTAATTAATACAGCATATAGCATTTAGTCTTTGTTTAAAGCACATGCAGTCTCGCAAAGATGGCGATTCAAAGGAAGTGCCATCTGCCAAAGTTCACTCGTGACTTTCCAAACTAACCTGTTATAGTCGACTTCCATTTCACGAAGAAACGATACATTGCATCAAACGCCTTGTTCTCTCTCCGTCAGTGGTCGCGGATTGTGGTCAAAATTCAAAGCATTCCGACAAATTAATTTCTTACAATCCCATTAACAGAATTTTTTTTTTAACAACACTGACTTGCAGAAGTAGTGCCACAAAATGCATAATTTCTAAACAATGCCAGAAAATCAGAAATAATCCCTTTAAATGGACATACCTCCCTGAAAGCACAAAACGCACTTATAGTTTATAAGTAAAATATAAATTTACATGCATGCAAGGTCTGGAAATCCGCAATATATAGCCTCTTTTAGAGGAATGTTAATCTCTCCCTCTCGTGGTGCATAATGTTTTCACGGAAAGATAACTTCATGATCAAATTTAAGACCCTTCAGGCGGAAGTACGCTGGACATCTTACTAGAAGAACTGACCATTGTTATACAACGGAAACATAACGCTATGTATCTGCAGTGGATAGATAACACAGTGTAGAAAAATCTGAACAATTGCGTGTTTATCTGAATATCTTTGTTTCTTTATTAATTTTGGTGAGATGATTTCAAAATTGCTGCTATTTTTTGAATAGCATCAATATTTTGGAATAGCATCAAGTGAAACAGTTCATATCTGGCGAACGTGAAAGCCATTCTAGGGTAAGGACTGCATTGTTGTGGCAGGGAGCATTGTTGTGCTGGAAGAGTGCATTGCCCTGTGGGTACATGAAAACCATGAACGGATGCAGATGTTCTGCAAATATGGACACGTAGCGTGAATCGTTCAGAGATGCATCTAAACAAACCAGTGGCCCCCAACGTGTGCCAGGTGAACAGTGAATACACCCAATACCGCCAGAACAGTTCCTTGTTGACATGCCGGGTTCATGCATTCGTGAGGGTCCCGGAAGATACGTACGTTTCCGTCTTCGTGAAGTTAGTGTAAACGGAACTCATGGGACTAGGAAAACCGTCTCCGATCATCCATGACCAGTCTCGATGTTCGTTCACCTAT
This sequence comes from Macrothele yani, assembly GCA_039090855.1. Taxonomy (NCBI): domain Eukaryota; kingdom Metazoa; phylum Arthropoda; class Arachnida; order Araneae; family Macrothelidae; genus Macrothele; species Macrothele yani. Next base: position 158,937,929 of record CM077011.1, read on the forward strand.
TTGAAGTGTACAGTCCTATGATGTGACGTTATCAACGGAACTCTGTTCGGTTGGCAGCTTCCAAAACGTATTATGGGTAATGATTGCCTGATGGTCTTGTTGGAGACATTTCTGGCACGTCTCCTTTAAAGTCTGCTGTTATTTGTGCCACTGTCGCTTTCCTGTTGGTTTTAACCATACGATACAGATGTCGACGTTCATGTTGTTCCGCCATTCTATACCCACACCATTGTTTGAGATGAGATGTTATTCCGGAAACGGAGTATTGCTGATACATTCTTGATACTGCAATTGGCTACCACCTAAGCGATAGGGTGATGATAAGTCGAACAACCACAATAATTCCTCCTTCAAATTATAAATAAATAAATACATCGCTCTTTCCACGTTTCAGAAACACATAGCACCTGAAAAATTGTTTTTCAGCCGCCGCCGTGGAATTGAACCACGGAACTCTAGATAACTATCCGAGCGCGTTAACTTTACGCTCGGCTAGTTATCGAGAGTTCTGTGGTTCAATTCCACGGCGGCGGCTGAAAATTTTTTTTTCGGGTGCTATGTGTTTCTGGAACGTGGAAAGAGCGATGTATGTATTTATTTACTGTCGCCACGTATTTGGGAGATTTTCAAATTCTGTTAACTCACAATATTTATTGACATCAAATTTCGGTCTACGTGAATGGAGTGATACCCTTATACTTATATACTTGTCAAGCAGTGGATTCGTCTACTAGCAAGAGGGGTGGCAGGGTCACGTTACCAAGGAACCAGGTATCTCATGATTTGTGTGCTCTCAGTGTACGTATGACATATAGGAGTCCTAGAAATAAGCAACATATAGGCTTTTATAGACAAATTCAGTCCAGTGGTGCACCCTGTTCTAACTGAAGGAGTTCTGACGACCGTTTAGTAGCATTATTAATGCCCAACATGGATATGGCCAACCTATAGCGCCTTAGTCACTTAACAACTCAAAACTTAGCCGTTAAACTCCAAAAGTAGTGGCCAGAGGGGGACATAAATTTTGGGTCAAAGTAGTGGCCAGAGGGGGACATAAATTTTGAGGGTGAGAAGAGTCACCGGAAACCTGTAGTGTGCTTAATAGGTTCAACACAAGAACTGATCATAGAATGGTGGGATGTCAGGTGCATCTTATGACAAAATACACAGTAAAGTCACATTATTGCAACAACCACCTTCTTTTGATGTCAACAGCGCGTAGCCAATGAAAGAAGGCTCGTGTCGTGAGCTGACTTGGAGGGTATATAAGGTGTGCTGTAGGCAATCTGAAAACATATTACTCGTTGCTGTCATGGATAAAAGGAGCGATTTATCAGATTTGCCAAAACCGATAATCATCGGCTTTCGAACCAAGGGTGGCAGTATCTCTGAAACAGTGCAGTTTATGAACTGTTCGCGTGCTCCTCTGGTTAAAGTGTATACTGGTTGGAGAAATGGCACCATTGAGAGTACGCGAAGTGGAAACTGCGGAGCACCACGTGCCATTGATGTGAGAGGTGAACGTCGACTTCGAAGGTGCGAAAGTGCCAATCGGTACGCGACAGTGTAGCAACTCACTAGCCGAGTGAACCAGGGGGCTACCAGAAGCTTGTGTAAAACGACAGTTCAGCGAACGCTACTGCTTATGGGGCTCCGATCAAGACGGATGGTCACTGCACCTATGCTAACGAAAGTGCATCGGCAGAAACGGCTTACATTTGCAAGGCGGTATCGAAATTGAACTTTTGCTGATTGAAAAAGTATTGCCTTCTCCAATGAATCGCGTTTTCTGCTTCACCGAGCGGATGGACGTTGTTGGCGTATAAGGCGAGAAACATCGGAGAACAAACATCTCATAACCATTTCTGGAAGAACACAAGCTGCTGGGGGCTGCGTTATGGTCTGGGGAATGTTTTGGTGGTATTCTCTGTGTCCACTCATTCCAGTAGAAGGCAGTATGGACCGAATTTCTTATGAATCCATCCTTGCAGACCCCGTACATCCATACATGCTGATTGTCTTCCCTGGGGCGGATGGGATCTTCGAGCAAGACAGCGACGTGTCACACAGCCAGAAGTGTCAGAGAGTGGTTGAAAGAGCACGATGAAGACTTCAAAGTACTTCATTGCCCCCTAATTTCCCAGGCTTAAACCCAATTGAGCATCTGTGGGACCACGTCGATCGTGTTGTTCGCTCTATGGATCCTCCACCAAGCATCATCCAGCAGCTGTACTGTAGCTGCACTGCAGTCAGCCTGGCTCCACATACCTATCAACACCTTTCAGCGCCTTATTGAGTCACACTCATCCCGTCCAGTTGCTTCCCACGCTGCACGCCGCGGTTACTCTGGATATTAGCTGGTAGTCACAATAATGTGACTCGAGTGTGTATAAACGATGGACAAAATTTAAAACAAGTGTATAAAGCAGAAGAATAATATTTCCATGAACAGTCATATAAAGCGTCCGAATTGGGACTGAGAAGCCAATTCTCTGCACGAAAAGGTCTAACGACAGGTGAAATAGACATTATGAAGTTCGTAAGCAAAATATCTAGAAGGTTATGGAAATTGCAACAATGCTAGGTGCTACGAAGAACAACTCCACGTCAAAAATAACAAAACAAAAATGAATGCTGATGCAAAAATGAAGGGAGGTGAAGATAAATGAAAGCGTAACTTCTAAACTTGAATATTTAGAACTACGTGAGATAATGCAAAAACGTTTCATTGAGAACATAAGGAAACTTAATTGTAAAAAACTGAGAACTAGAAGCCCTAAGAATAAGGAACATTAATTGTAAAAAACTGAGAACTAGAAGACCTAAGAATAAGGAAACTTAATTGTAAAAAGCTGAGAACTAGAAGACCTAAGAATAAGGAAACTTAATTGTAAAAAACTGAGAACTAGAAGACCTAAGAATAAGGAAACTTAATTGTAAAAAACTGAGAACTAGAAGCCCTAAGAATAAGGAAACTTAATTGTAAAAAACTGAGAACTAGAAGACCTAAGAATAAGGAAACTTAATTGTAAAAAACTGAGAACTAGAAGACCTAAGAATAAGGAAACTTAATTGTAAAAAACTGTGAACTAGAAGACCTAAGAATAAGGAAACTTAATTGTGAAAAACTGAGAACTAGAAGCCCTAAGAATAAGGAAACTTAACTGTAAAAAACTGAGAACTAGAAGCCCTAAGAATAAGGAAACATAATTGTAAAAAACTGAGAACTAGAAGCCCTAAGAATAAGGAAACTTAACTGTAAAAAACTGAGAACTAGAAGCCCTAAGAATAAGGAAACTTAAGTGTAAAAAACTGAGAACTAGAAGCAATAAGAATAAGGAAACTTAACTGTAAAAAACTGTGAACTAGAAGCCCTAAGAATAAGGAAACTTAATTGTAAAAAACTGTGAACTAGAAGACCTAAGAAGAAGGCAACTTAATTGTAAAAAACTGAGAACTAGAAGACCTAAGAATAAGGAAACTTAATTGTAAAAAACTGTGAACTAGAAGACCTAAGAATAAGGAAACTTAATTGTAAAAAACTGAGAACTAGAAGACCTAAGAATAAGGCAACTTAATTGTAAAAAACTGAGAACTAGAAGCCCTAAGAATAAGGAAACTTAATTGTAAAAAACTGAGAACTAGAAGGCCTAAGAATAAGGCAACTTAATTGTAAAAAACTGAGAACTAGAAGACCTAAGAATAAGGCAACTTAATTGTAAAAAACTGAGAACTAGAAGCCCTAAGAATAAGGAAACTTAATTGTAAAAAACTGAGAACTAGAAGCCCTAAGAATAAGGAAACTTAACTGTAAAAAACTGAGAACTAGAAGCCCTAAGAATAAGGAAACTTAAGTGTAAAAAACTGAGAACTAGAAGCAATAAGAATAAGGAAACTTAACTGTAAAAAACTAAGAACTAGAAGCCCTAAGAATAAGGAAACTTAATTGTAAAAAACTGTGAACTAGAAGACCTAAGAAGAAGGCAACTTAATTGTAAAAAACTGAGAACTAGAAGACCTAAGAATAAGGAAACTTAATTGTAAAAAACTGTGAACTAGAAGACCTAAGAATAAGGCAACTTAATTGTAAAAAACTGAGAACTAGAAGCCCTAAGAATAAGGAAACTTAATTGTAAAAAACTGAGAACTAGAAGGCCTAAGAATAAGGCAACTTAATTGTAAAAAACTGAGAACTAGAAGACCTAAGAATAAGGAAACTTAATTGCAAAAAACTGAGAACTAGAAGACCTAAGAATAAGGCAACTTAATTGTAAAAAACTGAGAACTAGAAGCCCTAAGAATAAGGAAACTTAATTGTAAAAAACTGAGAACTAGAAGACCTAAGAATAAGGCAACTTAATTGTAAAAAACTGAGAACTAGAAGACCTAAGAATAAGGAAACTTAATTGTAAAAAACTGAGAACTAGAAGCCCTAAGAATAAGGAAACTTAACTGTAAAAAACTGAGAACTAGAAGCCCTAAGAATAAGGAAACTTAACTGTAAAAAACTGAGAACTAGAAGCCCTAAGAATAAGGAAACTTAATTGTAAAAAACTGTGAACTAGAAGACCTAAGAATAAGGAAACTTAACTGTAAAAAACTGAGAACTAGAAGACCTAAGAATAAGGAAACTTAACTGTAAAAAACTGAGAACTAGAAGCCCTAAGAATAAGGAATCTTAACTGTAAAAAACTGTGAACTAGAAGCCCTAAGAATAAGGAAACTTAATTGTAAAAAACTGTGAACTAGAAGACCTAAGAATAAGGAAACTTAATTGTAAAAAACTGAGAACTAGAAGACCTAAGAATAAGGAAACTTAATTGTAAAAAACTGTGAACTAGAAGACCTAAGAATAAGGAAACTTAATTGTAAAAAACTGAGAACTAGAAGCCCTAAGAATAAAGAAACTTAACTGTAAAAAACTGAGAACTAGAAGCCCTAAGAATAAGGCAACTTAATTGTAAAAAACTGAGAACTAGAAGACCTAAGAATAAGGAAACTTAATTGTAAAAAACTGAGAACTAGAAGCCCTAAGAATAAGGAAACTTAATTGTAAAAAACTGAGAACTAGAAGCCCTAAGAATAAGGAAACTTAACTGTAAAAAACTGAGAACTAGAAGCCCTAAGAATAAGGAAACTTAATTGTAAAAAACTGTGAACTAGAAGACCTAAGAATAAGGAAACTTAATTGTAAAAAACTGAGAACTAGAAGATCTAAGAATAAGGAAACTTAACTGTAAAAAACTGAGAACTAGAAGCCCTAAGAATAAGGAAACTTAACTGTAAAAAACTGAGAACTAGAAGCCCTAAGAATAAGGAAACTTAACTGTAAAAAACTGAGAACTAGAAGCCCTAAGAATAAGGAAACTTAACTGTAAAAAACTGAGAACTAGAAGCCCTAAGAATAAGGAAACTTAATTGTAAAAAACTGTGAACTAGAAGACCTAAGAATAAGGAAACTTAACTGTAAAAAACTGAGAACTAGAAGCCCTAAGAATAAGGAAACTTAATTGTAAAAACTGTGAACTAGAAGACCTAAGAATAAGGCAACTTAATTGTAAAAAACTGAGAACTAGAAGCCCTAAGAATAAGGAAACTTAATTGTAAAAAACTGAGAACTAGAAGACCTAAGAATAAAGAAACTTAATTGTAAAAAACTGAGAACTAGAAGCCCTAAGAATAAGGAAACTTAATTGTAAAAAACTGTGAACTAGAAGACCTAAGAATAAGGAAACTTAATTGTAAAAAACTGAGAACTAGAAGACCTAATAATAAGGAAACTTAACTGTAAAAAACTGAGAACTAGAAGCCCTAAGAATAAGGAAACTTAATTGTAAAAAACTGTGAACTAGAAGACCCAAGAATAAGGCAACTTAATTGTAAAAAACTGAGAACTAGAAGTCCTAAGAATAAGGAAACTTAACTGTAAAAAACTGAGAACTAGAAGACCTAAGAATAAGGAAACTTAATTGTAAAAAACTGAGAACTAGAAGACCTAAGAATAAGGCAACTTAATTGTAAAAAACTGAGAACTAGAAGCTCTAAGAATAAGGAAACTTAATTGTAAAAAACTGTGAACTAGAAGACCTAAGAATAAGGAAACTTAATTGTAAAAAACTGAGAACTAGAAGCCCTAAGAATAAAGAAACTTAACTGTAAAAAACTGAGAACTAGAAGCCCTAAGAATAAGGCAACTTAATTGTAAAAAACTGAGAACTAGAAGACCTAAGAATAAGGAAACTTAATTGTAAAAAACTGTGAACTAGAAGACCTAAGAATAAGGAAACTTAATTGTAAAAAACTGAGAACTAGAAGCCCTAAGAATAAGGAAACTTAACTGTAAAAAACTGAGAACTAGAAGCCCTAAGAATAAGGAAACTTATTTGTAAAAACTGTGAACTAGAAGACCTAAGAATAAGGCAACTTAATTGTAAAAAACTGAGAACTAGAAGCCCTAAGAATAAGGAAACTTAATTGTAAAAAACTGAGAACTAGAAGACCTAAGAATAAAGAAACTTAATTGTAAAAAACTGAGAACTAGAAGCCCTAAGAATAAGGAAACTTAACTGTAAAAAACTGAGAACTAGAAGCCCTAAGAATAAGGAAACTTAATTGTAAAAAACTGTGAACTAGAAGACCTAAGAATAAGGAAACTTAATTGTAAAAAACTGAGAACTAGAAGACCTAATAATAAGGAAACTTAACTGTAAAAAACTGAGAACTAGAAGCCCTAAGAATAAGGAAACTTAACTGTGAAAAACTGAGAACTAGAAGCCCTAAGAATAAGGAAACTTAATTGTAAAAAACTGTGAACTAGAAGACCTAAGAATAAGGCAACTTAATTGTAAAAAACTGAGAACTAGAAGCCCTAAGAATAAGGAAACTTAACTGTAAAAAACTGAGAACTAGAAGACCTAAGAATAAGGAAACTTAATTGTAAAAAACTGAGAACTAGAAGACCTAAGAATAAGGCAACTTAATTGTAAAAAACTGAGAACTAGAAGCTCTAAGAATAAGGAAACTTAATTGTAAAAAACTGAGAACTAGAAGACCTAAGAATAAGGAAACTTAATTGTAAAAAACTGAGAACTAGAAGACCTAAGAATAAGGAAACGTAATTGTAAAAAACTGAGAACTAGAAGATTTAAAGAATTTTACACGAACTCCACGAAAAGAATCATACATTTCTTACAGGAATAACGATGTACACCAATGAGCCTTTCCAATACGATAACCCCCAGTCTAGAGAAATGAGCGCGCCTGGAGAGCGAACGGTGGTGCAGGTGAAGTACACAGATCAGTATATATATAATCCGAGGACCGTCTTTCGGTTAGTAGAGTGTTTGGAGTCAGAATGGGAAAAGCTGCCGACTTATCGGAGTTTGATTAAACAGAAATTGTGATGGCACGGTTCCTCGGAACTGCGATCTCGGAAACGGCACGGCTTGTAGGTTGTTCATGTGCCGATGTAGGGAGTACGTATCAAAAGTGGTGCAAAAATGTCCAAACGACAAACCGTCGTCCAGCTGTGTATCGTTCGCAACTCACTGATGCCAGAGGGGTGCAGAGACTGTTGCATATTGTTCACAACGCCCGCAGAGCCACAATGCGACAAATCACCTGCAGCTACCACAGTAGTGATCTGGGCAATGCATCACAGCACACAGTTCATTGTAGCCTTCTGCAGAACACAGTTTATCGCAGACTTGCGTTGCCGAAGACCCAGCCGGTTCTTAGTGCTAAATAGAATTACTTTCAAATATATCCAAACTCCGTAGTGAGCTATAGAAATTGAGAACATAATGAATACAAACATGGAAGCCAAAAAAACCCCCCACTAAACTAAGAATAAAGTGAAAGGTAATAAAATCAAGTAATACAAAACTCTGAATATGAAACCAAGTAACCATGGAAGCGCTCTAAATCTTCCCAGTGAAGTAAATATGCACTATTCTCATCAAGGGGACACTAGTGCTTAAGGTGGCCTTTCAAAGCGAGCAAAGACTTATAAATGGCAAAAGCCGCTCGAGTATCCTTTAGGTCACCAAACGAATAAAAGAGGTAAAACGAACTTGAAAATAATATCGACTTACCTCCTGCAGGGAAGTCCAGCGGAATCACACAACGACCAAGCGTACTCTAACTTGCATTCAACTCGTAGACCATTGCACGACGACCAAGCGTACTCTAACTTGCATTCAACTCGTAGACCACTGCACGACGACCAAGCGTACTCTAACTTGCATTCAACTCGTAGATCGCTGCACGACGACCAAGCGTACTCTAACTTGCATTCAACTCGTAGACCACTGCACGACGACCAAGCGTACTCTAACTTGCATTCAACTCGTAGATCGCTGCACGACGACCAAGCGTACTCTAACTTGCATTCAACTCGTAGACCATTGCACGACGACCAAGCGTACTCCAACTTGCATTCAACTCGTAGACCACTGCACGACGACCAAGCGTACTCTAACTTGCATTCAACTCGTAGATCGCTGCACGACGACCAAGCGTACTCTAACTTGCATTCAACTCGTAGACCACTGCACGACAACCAAGCAAGCACAAACATTACATCCAACTCAATAAACACTGCGTATTTCGTCTACATGCTATAATCCCGAATAGAAATATAGTAAATTGACAGAGTATCATCGATTCTCATCAGGGGTATACTAGTACTTAAGGTGACCTTTATCGATTTGATAGGTCACCTTAAGCACTAGTATTCCCCTGATGAGAATAGTGCACTTTTATTTTATTTCATTGGGATGGTTCAGCGCGCATTGTTGGTTACTTGGTCTCAGATTCGGAGTTTTGTGTTACGTGATTTTATTACCTTTATTCTTAGTTCAGTCGGGTGTTTTTTGGCTTTCATATTCATTCACTATCTTCTGAATTTGTATAGTTCCCTACAGAGTTTGGATAGTTATGAAAGTGTTTCTATTTAGCACTTCATTCGCATACTATGTACACTGGTGTGCAAAAATTAAAGACGAAGAGGAGAAATTAGCATAACAGCGGAACGAGCAGGCAGAATGGACCAAAAGACCACACAGAAGATAGACAAGGGTCCGGTACGTTAGGGCATACGCATATATGCAGCATGACGTAGGGGGGAGTGTCGGAAGGGTTTAAAGCACACGGGCGGTGTACGCTCAGCAATTCGGTAAAAGCTATTGCACTGTGTACATCGGTTTGAACGACATCGAGTTGCTGCCAACAGACAACTGGACGTCCGTTATCGCGTTTTACCGTTCCCAGGAGACAGCACAAAGATGGTCTATTTGCAAAACGACCAGTACGGTGTGTGCCATTAATGCCTGCTCATCGGAGACGGCGATTTCTGTGGTGCCAGGAACAAAAGAACTGGACACATCAGCAATGAGGTCGAGTTCTCTTTACGGATGAGAGCCGATTTAGTCTGACGAGCGATTCTGGACGTATACACATCTGGAGAGAGCAGGGAACACGCAATCACACCTCCAACATCATCGAAAGGGGCAGGTTTGGAGGTGGCGGAGTTCTCGTTTGGGGCGATATCATGCTTGGCAGCCGTACTGACCTCCACATCTTCCAAGGAGGTTCAGTCACTGGTGTTCGTTATTGTACCGAGGTTGTCCTGCATCACGTGCGTCTGCTTAGAGGTGATGTGGGTCCTGAGTTCCTCTTCATGGACGACAACGCTACACATCATCGTACAGTGGCTGTTGCAGAGCTGTTGGACAGTAAAGATATTCAACGCATGGACTGGCCCGCAAGGTCCCCGGACCTAAATTCAATCGAACACGTGTGGGACCTTCTCGGGAGACGCTTGGCAGCACGTCACCAGCCGCCAGCAACGATTCCGCAGCTGCGATTGGCGCTACAAGAGAAATGGGCCGCGATGCCTCAACAGCTCCTTGACAACCTCGTCTTAAGCATGAACAGACGTTGTAAATCCTGCATCGCAGTCAGGGGTGATCATATCCCCTAATAAAGGCTGGATTTTTCTTCGCAGCCGCCTGTCACATGGACTTCTCTGTGTTCTGTTCAGTTGTGCTTGAAGCTACCTTTTCAATAACGTGACTTTGTATCCTTTGGATTCCTCTTGTTTGGACGGTTTTGCTCACTTGTCCATGGTATGATTTTAGTCGATGTGGAGCATTTCTGCACGACGTTACATTCGAAAAACCGTCTCGTCCTTAATTTTTGCACGCCAGTGTATAATTAAATCGCTATTTTGTCAAGCTGCGTTGCCCAAACATATGGAGATTTTTGGTTTTATGATTTATTGATCCTTCGATTCCTTGATTATATTATTTAGTTGTTCTCTAAAGCTTTTGACAGCACACACACACACACACACACACACACATAAGCGAACCTTATGGTAAGGGATTCCTAAAGCTATTTTAAATAAGGGTTTACTCCATTCATCCTGAAGGACAAACGAACTAAAAATAAATATAGGCCTGCCAGGAGGAATGTCTGGAACACAGTGCCGCTGCATCACAGTGATTTCTAACAAAATGGCCAGAATGACTACGAAGGATTTCCCGCTTTTAATCCTATTGGTTCGTAGGTGCCTCTTATAGTTTTTAAAGGCGGTCTTTGGTGGCTAAGGAGACTTCTAAGGTAAATTTGTCATTAGGAACGGCGATTTATAAATCACGTACATTTTCATCTGGGATGATTATTGAATTAGTTGATGCTATGACCTGTTTTCAGTCGGGTCTGCTTTTAACCAATACTGTTTACTTGCTAGAATGTTCTATGTGTCCGCCGCGCTTCCTTCTCAATTGCAGGTTAAGGAGTTTTAAGCCATTTAAGTCTTTGTAAACAAACAGATTTGTTTTTGTATGATTCTCTTGCGATGTCACTAATTGGATAGAATGACGAATTTTGGGTCCAGCAACTCTGCAAACAATGTTTCTTTACTGAAACAGAATATCGAGTTTTTCACAGTTTAAGCGCTATGAATTTAATACCATTTATAACGCTGATTTTTACGCTATCACGTTTACACGGAAGAAAAAAGTGGTTTTATTAAGAATGTGTTCACAGGAAAGAAAGAAAACAGTTTTATTTTCTTCATTATTATCAAAATAAATAGCGTTATCAAAATAAAACTGCTTGCTTTGATCAATGCTTTCGCGGTGATCAAACCAAGCAATTTTATTCCTCATATTTTGAAATAAAAATAAGCAAACGTTTTTAATATTTTCTCTCACAGATTTTGCAGAACCGAGTAAACAGCTTTATTGATCAAGAAGAAAGAGAGAGAGAGCAGCAGTTTTATTGATAATGTTCTGCTTCACAGGAAAGAAAGCAAACAGTTTTATTGGAAATGTTTTAAAACATAAGAAATCAAGTAGTTTTATACATGTTTCAAAATATAAGAAATCAAGCAGTTTTAAAACATGAGAATCAAGCAGTTTTCACTGTAAAGAAAACAAACAGTTTTACTGGCAATGCTTTAAAACATATGAAATCAAGTAGTTTTATTGGTAAAGCTTTCACACAGAAGGAAACAAACAGTTTTATTTCTCATGTTTTGACATAAAAGAAGAAAGCAAACAGTTTTATTGATAAAGCTTTCACAGAGAAGGAAGCAAACAGTTTTATTGATAATGCTTTCACAGGTTTATTAATTGTTACTTGCAGAAATAAGAAAGCAAACAGTTTTATCGATAATGCTTTCACAGAGAAGAAATCAAACAGTTGTATTGATAATACTTTCAAACATAAGAAAGCAAACAGTTTTATTGGTAATGCTTCCAAGGGTAAGGAAGTGGACAGTTTTATTGGAAAAGCTTTCACAAAGAAGAAACCAAACAGTTGTATTGATAACGCTTTCCACAGAACGAATCAAACAGTTAAATTTCTGATGTTTTGACACAAAAGAAGTAAACAAACAGTTTTATCGGTAAAGTCTTCACTGAAAAGAGAGGAAACAGTTTGTTTTTACTACGGACGGAGAGAAGGAGAGAGAGAGAGAGAGGGAGAGGAGGCAGTTTTATTCGTAAAGCTTTCACAGCAAAGAGATCGAACCGTTTTCACAAGAAAGACAGAAAACAGGTTCATTCATTGTTGCTTTCAGTAATAAGAAACCGAAAGATTTTATTGATAACTCTTTCAAAGATAAGAAAGCGAACACTTTTATTGATAAAGCCTTCACAGAAAAGATAAAAAACAGCTTTTTTTACAGAGAGAGAGAGAGCAGTTTTATTGATAAAGCTTTCACATGAAAGAAAGCAAACAGATTTAATCATTGTTACTTTCAGAAATAAAAATGCAAACAGTTTTATTGATAATATATCTTTCAAAGGTAAAAAAGCAAGCAGTTTTATTGATAATAATTATTTCAAAGGTAAGAAAGCTAACAGTTTTGTTATTAACAATTCTTTCATAGGTAAAAAAGCGAACAGTTTTATTAATAGAAGTTTCACAGAGAAGAAACCAAACTATTGCATTGATAACGCTTTCAAGGAGAAGGAAGCAAATAGTTTTACTTCTGATGCTTTCACACAGAAGGAAGGAAATAGTTTATTTTTTTGAGGTGTAACCACGATTTCCAGAATAGGGACAGAACCAGCTTGGCGAAACAAATACACCACCCGTCTCCCTTCAGAGACTCCAATCCTGGCAAAAGCCTGAATAGTGAGGTGCCCCGCACTTCCGGCCAGTCGGATATACGAACTGACAACTTTCAACAGGCGGTTACTAACTGCAAAATATATAGATCACAGCGTAGAGAACTAAACTTTTTTATGCTATGTACAACATCTTTAAGTAAACGGAAGAAAGCTGTCAAGTCATTTTATGTATACATTTACCGAAATATAAGTCGGACAAGTTTCTTTCTCTATTCTCTACTGCATCATTTGAGGCTTAAGAAGTTTCCTATAAAAACACTAACTTTTGTACCTTTACTTTCAGAATTTGGAAAAACCTGGAAGCCAAGTCTGATTGAAAGACATAAAAAAGCAAGAAGCGAGTAAAAAGAATCCAAATGGCGAGAAAAAATCTGAAAGACAAAAATTGTAGCAGTGGCAATTATTTTTAAATTTGTGGATGCCAGGTCATTTCTTTTAAAGTAACGTCTTTTTCAGTCCTAATGCGGGTTTATTCCTTTTTCTTATGTTGGTTTATCTCTTCATTCCTGAGTTAAACAGAAAAACATCGTAAAGCTCAGTACAGTTGATTCATGTTTTGTCTTTAGCAGGAATGTTTTATTTTCTTTGCAATGACTTTGGGAGCACTTACGCTCCCAGAGAGCTATTTTTTCCACCCAGGAAAAGAAGTATTACCAAAACCAACGACAGTGCTTTTTCTCCTTTGGCCATTCATCTTACGTTTCCCTCTAATGGAATGACATTTTTAGTATAAAAAAACCCTCACTCAAGATTTTATTTTATGAGAACGCTCTAAATGTTGCATTAATCCATATTATGCCTCTCACTGCTGGAAATATTTATTTGGAAAATCAATTGGTCATTTCTTCGTGCAACAAGCGTTATATTCCATGGAATTGCTGAACAGAAATTAAATACGAGAGTTTGAAATATGAACTGTTGAACATGCACCAAATAAACAAAATTTCATTTACTTGACGGAAATCAACAGGCGCAATTATATTTTTCATTACGGGTTTTTCTAAAAACAAATCTAAAATCAAATATTTGGCATTTCAACTATTTCTGGGATTAACATTTTCCAAAATAACAGGAACACGGAAAACCTAAAACCTATTTAGAATTTCAAGTACATCCCCTTGCTATTGAATTATCTTTTTTATCTGTGGTCCGATGAAGACACCGGCTTTGACCTTTGCCTGAGACAGCTTAGGGAAGAAGTCTCGCAGGTACCTGAAGGCTGCCGTCTCCTTATCTAGAGCTGTGACAAATTGTCTCATATGGCTCAGTTTGATGTACAGTGACGGCATCAGTCCCTTCCTGGGGTCGACCACTTGACGTTATTCTTCCCCACAGAGAACTCAGTCCGCTGTGGCCAGTCTCGCATGTGACAGTCCGCCTTAGTGTTCCTGCTGTAACAAAGGAAAATATATCAGGGAAACCTGGTAAAACCGCCTTGGGACCCATCAGAAATGCTACAATTTTGAAGTTTCCGATGATCTCTCGGCTGTACTCGTCATACTTCAAGGCGTCTGGCAAGCTCTTGATGCTGTGGTAATCCTCCTGGTGGTGCTACAAAAGAGCCATGGGAACAGACGGGTAGCTGTTTCCGTTATAGAGTAGCAGGCATTTAAACTCTTGGATGAGCTGTTAATACAGAGGCGCCACTGACTGGGGTTTCAGGCGACTCTAGTTGCCTTAAAACGATCGGTCACACTGTGGCAGAAGCAGAGCTCATCATGACGGGTAAAGAAGCTGCAAAAAGCTAAGTGATGGTTCCTCTAATCTGCGACTTGCACATATCATAGAAAAAATTCCACGGCTTGACCCTAGATGACAAAATTATGGGTAAAACCAAGATCTCTGATCGAGTCCTTCAGGTTTTTCTTTGATTTGGGGTAGCATGGATTTTTCTCAGTAGTCCATCTTCCTTTCCAAAGTTTTGGTACAGTGCTCGTAAAATGAGTTGCCCAGGGTGTGTCTCGATATCCAGTTAGCATGCCGAAATATGCTTTGAAGTCCTGACAGATCTCAGCAGATACTTCCACGAAGTTCTCTTTTGCTCTTGCCTTGATAAATTGGCCGCAAACATAGTAAAACCCGTCTGCTGAATGCTTGCAGCGTCTTGATGTCATCTCAGAAAAATTCAGATATGTATCCACTTAGGCAGCTGGAATTAAATTGAACTGGTTGGCTTCAGGCTACTGTCTTTATAGCACTATTGAAAAAGGAAAAAGTTCTAGAAGGTTCTTCAGAGTCTTAGAACGGTATAGAAGTTACTCCAAGTTTACTCAGCACTGAATCCATCTGGAAGATTCTGAAAAACATGTAAATATTAAAATATCACTGTCTTGGTCAAAAAAGCAAAATTTGTGGGGAATGATAACCATTTTCTATACCTTTGAGTCATAAAGCAATTAAGAAGTAATAGTTACTACCCAGGAACTAAGAAAAACTAAAACTTTGTTACATAGTGTTATTGTAGACATGTACAGGAGATGTGTTGCTTGAAAGATGACATGCTACTAGCGCAGCTAGCTGCGCCGTTTGAACAGTGATCCCTGGTTTCTGGAGTTAGTATCCCGAATTAGGGAATGACGACTGCTTATAGCCCATTCAGTCGCTTACGACGGCAGAAAAGGTCTCACCCCTGTAATACCCTGGTTTTATTCTCTTGATATAGAACCAGGGTATTACAGGGTTCATATGGCATTACATTGCTACGGTCCAGGAAAATGCTGTTAAATTAGATTTACGAGGGTTGTACCGAAAGCAATGCAAAAGTGGGCATAACTTTTTATTAACTGACAGAGGTCGTCCAAATTGCACATGTTGGTAGAGTAACTGTTTCTCTATACAAAGGTACTACTCAACATAGTCTCCATCATAAGCGATGTATTTGCGCCATCACTGAACCCAACTCTCGAATCTTCTTTGAAAAAATTAAGGTATGGGCTGTTGTACCTACTTCTTCACAGCCACTTTCACCTCGTCTATGATATCAAATCGTTGTCCCGGAAACTGTCATTCATTGAACCGAACAGGTGGAAGTCGGAGAGCGCCAGATCTGGGCTGTACGGTGGATAAGGGACCAACGACCGGCCTAATTTGCTGATCGCCTGATTTGTTGCCAAAAATATGTGTGGTCTTGCATTGTCATGGTGAATGCGGATCCTTTTCAGATTCTTGTTCTGTCTCTTCCTCTTTATGGCTTCTCTAAGCTTCTTGAGTGTCACAATGTCCCGCTAGCTGGTCACGGTACGGCCTCGTTCTAGAAAATCAAGCAGAATGACTCCCAAGTCATCCCAAAAAACAGCCACCATGACTTTTTATGCTGATCGCTGACTCTTGAGCTTGCTTAGCCCTTGGTGAAGAGGTGTGACTCCATTTCATGGATTGATTCTTCGTTTCCGGATCGTAAAGATACGGCCACGTTTCATCCCCTGTCACCAAATCGAAAAAAAAACTTATCTTTATTGACTTCAATCGCCTCCAGTAGATTAGAGCAGACTTCCACTCTTCTCTCCTTTAAATCTGCAATGGATAAGGGTTACTATAGAGCAAGAGTTACCCTACCAACATGTGCAATTTGAACGACCGCTATTAATAAAAAAGTGATGCACACTTTTGCATTACCTTCGGTACAACCCCCGTCCCGTATTTCTTTATTTAGGAGTTTGTTGGAAATTAGGTATCACCTTTGAGTTAAAAATGCTTGACGGATAAATACCTCAAAATATTAAACTGTATCCTATGATACCAGATTAGTAGGTGAACTAGATCTTCTTACCTATTGATCCGGGACGATATAGACCTACGTTGGGCATGTGAAGCATTTAAGCTTTTTTTGCTTCATCGTTTCTTTTTTAACAGACACTACTACTGTTCGATAACAAAAGGCACTTTCATTATATTTTGGCAGATCGAACTAATTCCAAAGTTACTCTATAACATTTCAACGAATTCAAATTTACGAAGTATCAACTGGGCTTAACGGCCGTGCAAAATTGAAAAAAAAAACACAGAAAAAAGTTTTATTCAGTATGACATGGTATTTCATTCTTGTTTTGCATCTAAGAAAAGGTACAATCTTGGAAAGAAGAATGTATTATTTTTTTAAAAACGAAACGAGCGTTTTGTCGTTTTGGTAAGGTGTAAGATCATATGATTCGAACCCCTTATGCACACCCCGTGGCTTCCACGTGTAAGTACTATTCACAAAAAATACCCATACGATGAGCTTTCAGTTAACCTCAACAGAAAATGACTTTTCACTGCGTACCACAAACGCAAAAAATCCGTTTTTTTAGAGTTTGAAAATGCTAAGCAAGCATTATTTTTCACAAAACACCTGTAAATGTATCTTTAATACATGGAAAAAAGCGACAAGAAAGTATTTTTCTGGATAAAACTACTGCCCATTCGGCTGAATATTGTTGCTATTGCATATTTAATGAAAATCGTCATTATACGCAGCATTTGAAATTTCACAGCCGCCGCAAAAGCCAAGAGTTCTGAGGAGTTGGAATCTGACCATCTTCCTGAGATGGAATGGGGACGATTCCCGCATGACGCATTGGTGGTGTATTTCTCCGATGGAGCTGGCTCTGCTTTCTCACCCTTGAGCCATTGACTCTAAATTAGAGACGTGAGACTACCTATAGGGATCAAACTTGCTCATAACGGTTGCTAATCCTTGAAAAGAAACAAACTCATAAAGTCTTTTTGGAAGGAAACTGTCATAAAAAAATTCCTGGGGAATATGTCGTTTGCTATCTATTAACAAAGATTTCAAATTTACCATGTTCAAATAGTAAAATAGGTTGTTTTAACAGAAAAGGCACGATAGTAAGCACATTTCTTTCTTTCAGGAGAAGATAGTAACGAGAACCAGTTTGTCTTGTAATGTTTTGTGTTTTAAGCAGTAGCTTAAAACTATAAATCACTTTTGGTACATTTTTTAAAATTTCAATTTACATGAACAGTTTCTAAGCAACCGCCTTCCTTTGTGTGTTCAGTAAAACTTCCTATCAGGGAAATATGCTAAATTAAACAGAACGTGCGAAAATAATTTTTATTCGCTCTTCAATCCGATTTTGATGCCCTAGAAACTGTCGAACTGGATATCCTACTACAGGTTGTGTAACAAAAGTTAGAGAACGCAACGACCAATGTGGTTATTTTCGGTTAGCACATTTTAAAGAACGCACTCAGACTTTTGAAAAACACTAGATTATAATTTGAACTATCATAATTATCGTTCTCAAGAAAATAGGAGATATTTCAGTCGAACCTAAGTAGAACTTCAAAGTAATTCATTACTCAAAAGTCGAAGGAGACTCATTAGCATCGTCTGGGTGATGTCGAGACAAAGTTTATTTTGAGCAAAGGACGAGAGCGTCAAGGACATCTTCATCCAAGGAACATCAAAGGAGTTATGAAAACAGAATTTTGCCGAACGGCAGCCAGTTATCAACAAGTGCTTAAAGAAATATCAACGCTCAGGGGTCTCATTTTCAATCTTTTGTAAATTAACGGGCAATAATCATTTATAGATCACCCTGATACCGTTAAATAGAGAAATAAGTTGCGGCATAATTCTGCAGTAATCCCGAAGCTGTTTGCTGAGAATTCATACAGAAATGAAATCTAAGACAAGACAGAAAATGAATGAAATGCATCCTAGAGAAAAAAAATAGTGGAAGAAATTGTTATATATTAAAATATTACAAAACTGAATTGAATAGATGATGGAGAGAAGGATCACAGACAAACCCAAAGTGAAAATAAGATACATGAGGATAAGTCAGACTTTATCCCGTTATCAGTTACACAAAATGTTAGACCCCGCTTGATTCCTATACGAACGTGCGCCAGCGTCGACTGGGTGCCAGGCTGGAATGGAACACACAAGGCTGCTAACGTGCATTAGGCGTGAAACCACATGGCATTATCAAGCGAACAGAGGATTGGGATCGATAAGCGTGCTGTTCGGGTGCTCTTAAACCATTATTTGAAAACGGGGATAAACACGGCATCTGTAAACGAGATTTGTGCAGTTGAAGGCAAAGAAAGAGTGGACAGCAGCATTTTATGGAAATGTTTGTCGGGTTGCTACATCAAGACAATCCGAAGTAAGATCGTCCAAGAACCACCAACACTGAGACGCTGGTGGAAGCTGTGGCAGTGAACCCCGTTCCAGTGAACGCCAATTGGCAGCTGAGCAGAAATCTTCTGAATTCGTCACCGTTTGGCTCTTTCGTCAGCTTTGTTTCCGCTCCAAACGCCATCGATTGTTTCCTCATAAATTGTCAACCGAGCAGGCAAAGAAAACGAGCCAGTGGTTCAGGAAAGGCGGTTCTAGAGAAAAGCCATTTGGTGGAAGTGTGGGGGTCCTGTGACCTGCGAACTTTTGCAAGATGGTCAGTATGTGGACAGGGACCTCTATGCCGAACAACTGCAGTTGGTTTTGGATGCTCTGTGCCAGTGCTACCCATGTCTCATCCACAGAAAATGGGCGTTACAGCAAGTGGAAAATGCGCAAGTTGCCCCATACGGAGTGATCAGTCGAAAACTATAGGAATTGAAGGGATTCAGATGCTACCCATTTTCCATATAGTCCAGAATAATCACCCCAACCGACTAATACCTGTAAATGAACAAAGTCATCGCTCTTTCCACGTTTTGCTTTTATTAGCACACAGCAACCGAAAAATTGCATTTCGACTCCGCTGGGATTGAACCTCTAGCGACATGTGTGCTTATCAGTCAGCATCTGATTTCAGAAATCCAATAAGCACACATACCGCCTTGGATTGTTCCCAGCGGAGTCAAAATACAATTTTTTGGTTGCTGTGTGTTAATGAAAGAAAAACGTGGAAAGAGCGATGACTTTGTCCATTTACATTGTCTCTTCATGTACCTGGAAGATTTTCACCATTTCTCTCGACTAACATCTGCTATGCTGCATGTCCCATTTCCTACAAGAACTGCTCTTTGCTCCACTGGTGGATATGAAATCTGGCGTCAGAAGGTTTCTGTCTTTAAAACTTGCTGATTGGTACCACAGTGGGATCGTGGCTCCGACGGAACGTTGGTAATGGAATATTGAAAACCACGGCCTGTGCCTGCAGAATGAAAAGAGCATGAATTTCTTGCATCATTAAACATTTTAGATGCGAATCGTAAGAACTTTTGACTCGGCCTGGTATAAAGCAGGAGAGAGAGATATGTTAAAGAAGAAAATTCAGGCATTAGCTAGACACGTCGAAGAGGAAAATAAAGAAAGTGGGTACATACTGTTCTAGCTGCCTCCGTGAATAAATAGGGGTGGTGGTTTCTGGCAAACCGTCTGAGTTGGGCCCGGTTTTATTTTAATCCCTGCTGAGGCCCAAGTGATATGCTTATCTTTTAATGCTGGTTCTCTCAGTTTCTTGAAACCACTGCATCTACTCATAGGGATAACCTGCTTATATCTCGAACAGTTTTTCACGGATGTCATAAAATCCAGAAAAGAAAAGAAAACAATATCGATTTAAAATATTATTGCAATTAAGAAAATACACTGGCGGAAAGTGAAAAAAGAACAACAAGAAGGAGACGCCTGATACCAACGAAATTTATACAGCGTAATAACGGAATACAGAGGATAACGTGATCAAAACAATATGGCAAAATACAGCTGTATTTGCTGGTAAACTGAAAAATAACATTTCCATGTAACATGGTTAGTACGAGGTTGAACCGCCATGAACTGCGTCACACTCTGCAATTCTGGCATGGAGTCTGTCGTACAGATGTTGGATGTAAGTTTGGAGCATTGAGTTCCAAGCATACTCAACCTGGACGCGTAAATCGGGGATGGTCGTGGCTGACCGTGGAGACCAGATAAGTTGTTGCCCCATAAAATCCCACACGTGCTCAATGGGGGACAAATCTGATGAACGTGCAGGCCATGGAAGTTGTCTCACACCCTGAAGTGCATGTTGCGTTGCACGGACCGTGTATGGACGTGCGTTATCTTGCTGGAAAACACCCCGATGGACCGACCTTACAAATGGCACAACAACGGGCTGAATGATGTTGTTGATGTAGGAGGTGCTGTTTAACGTACCAGGTACAAACACTAGTTGTGTACGGGAGTGATAGCTGATCGCTCCTCGCACCAGGAGACCAGGTGTAAGCCCTGTGCGTTGCTGGCGGATGCAAGAAGGGTGGGGACGCTCCCCTGTGCGTCTGCGAACACGCATACGGCCATCGGAGGCTCCCGAGCAGAATCTGCTTTCATTGCTGAACACGACAGATCGCCATTGCGTTCTCCAGTGCAGACGGTGGCGGCACCACTGCAGCCGTTCCTGACGGTGGGCTGGAGTCAGAGGTACACATGCCAGAGGCACACGTGTACGTATTCCTGCATCCAGTAGACGGTTGCGGAATTTTCGCAGTCACCTCAGGTGCAACGGCAGCTCGGATTTGCGTCGCAATGGATGTTCTGCTTGACAGCGCCGCTCTTCTTATGCGTCGATCGGTCCGCTCATCAGTCAGTCTGACTCCCGGTTCCACATCTTCTCGTGTGTATAACGAAGTAAATTTCTCCGTCATTTTTATCCGCTCCAGGATTCGAACCCGGGTCCACTCATTCCGGAATAAGTTGCTCTACCAATTGAGCTATGCGGACATTTTATTCTGATTCCTATCTGCCTTTATGTCGTGTGCGTCCTTCTGGCAGGTACGTCACATCTCCTGGTACGTTACATCATCTCCCCCTTATTTTTTTTTTTTTCGAAGTGCTGGAGAAAGGATTCTCTTATTTTTACTATCTCGCGGTGTGGAAAGAACATCACACCATTGTGAGATTTTGAACGGTCGGGTCATCCGGATAGTTCGGGCGCCATTATAACGAAGTAAATTTCTCCGTCATTTCTGTCCACGCCAGGATTCGAACCCGGATCCCCTCATTCCGGAATAAGTCACTCTACCAGTTGAGCTACGCGGACATTTTATTCTGATTCCTATCTGCCTTTATGTCGTGTGCGTCCTTCTGGCAGGTACGTCACATCTCCTGGTACGTTACATGTGGGAATGTTCCTTGGACCATCTACGCCACCATCGTACCACCGCCGATACTTTCCGTCCAATTCGCTCAGCAATACGACGATACGACCACCCAGCCTCGCGGAGTCCGACTAGACGACCTTACTCAAAGTCTGATAACTGCTGAAATCGTACACGTCTTCCATGTCCAGGCATTGCAGCTTCTTTAGGGTCTTCGCACGTGTCCGTACGCGGACGACTGATTACATTCACTTCGCCTTATTTTTTAAATACCACCGACGATAATTTGCATATTATGCCGTGCTGTGGAGTAAGCGCTCGCCGGTCGGTTCCGAAATTAACATCACACCAACGCAAACTCGACCCCATTAACATATGTCAATTTCATGATCGTCCGCCAATTCCTTCTTGGTGTTCTTTTTTCACTTTCCGCCAGTGTAATTCAAATAACGACAAATGAATGGGTAAAGCTTAGAATAGTATTCTTGATGGGCGTTGAAAAAGTATTTCTACATAGAAAATTATATTAGTCGACCAAAGGTATCAAGTACCAGAACACTA
The DNA here is from genome assembly GCA_039090855.1 of Macrothele yani. NCBI lineage: Eukaryota > Metazoa > Arthropoda > Arachnida > Araneae > Macrothelidae > Macrothele > Macrothele yani. The sequence goes on from CM077011.1 coordinate 158,960,167, forward strand.
CATTCAGTGAGCCAAACCTGGAATTGTTTAGTAGGGTTCTGAAGTCTTATGACGTCACCAGATTCTACGATTTTCCTTGATTGTTATCTCTGATAATTCGCATCTCTGTGGATTGACATCTTTAAGAACAATGCGCCATAGTTTTAATGTTATTCGCCAGGACCGCTCGACAGATTAAGAGAACGAAACGAATACCATCCACCATATGTGGCTATAGTATTGCAGCAAAACTGCACTGCAGGATGTTTTTTAACAGTAAAGCATGTCATACGCGTCATGCAGAGAGCAAGAGTGAAGGACGTTATGACGTATTATACGGGATGACAATCTGTGACGAACCATACCGAAATTAGATTATCTATTCTACCGATGTTCGAAAACATAAATTTTCTACTGAAATAAATTCTAATACGGAACTTCAGTAGCTTTAGTAGAACATTTGTGACTGGGTCATGATATTTCTGTAGGCAACACTTGATTTACCAAAACTCCTCGATCTAATGAATGGTACATCTAAGGCATTGCGAACAATAAAGAGACCGATACCTTGAAGACGATTAATCCGTTTTATGAAAAACCTGAAGATTTGTACATTATACGATGAGTAAAAATGGAGGTACAGCAGGTAAAGATGATACCCATGCTCAACTTTTTTGTCACAGTGTCCTATGACGTTCTAGATAGAATTATTCAAGATCTTTTTCTTCGGAAACATAAAACGAAAGACTTTCACTGGTTAGGTCTTCGGGCTGAATTCTATGAACCTTTTCTTCACTCACTTAAGAGAGAAAGTACTGCCAGCTAAATTTCTTGTGCAAAAGGAACCAAAACTGGGCTGAAGTAGCATGACCACAAAACCGTAACATCATACATCAGAGACAGGAAACCTTTCTAACGGCTACCACGTGCTCCGGAAATATCTGGATATCACAACGTAGCTTCCAACGTGTTTGAGGGCAAGTGAGACTTTACACGCAAGTAGGAATCATTATCAGTCAAAGCATTTGCTATTATGTCGAAGCGGGCCTTGAAAGAAGAGTAAGTGGAAGAATATTACGCTTTCTATGAAGCGTTCATTTTACAAAACTTCAGGAAAGGAGGGAATCGCACCATAAGGTGGCACTGTTTCGGCACTCGCGATCACCGTTATTGGCCTTCAACACACAACACCTAAGAATATCATAATGCTGCCAGTAAATGCTTCTACATTTGGGAAATTTAGTAAATTCGGATAATATTGGCGTAAAATAACTCAAAATGGAAAACTGGGATATTTCTTGAAAGTCAATTAAATCGTAGGAAATTTTCAAAGCTTAAAATGTAGTAAGTATTTTAAGCTTTGTAATGCACAAGGGCTCCGTCATGGCTATTGTAATGCACAAGGGCTCCGTCAGTGCTATTGTAATACACAAGGGCTCCGTCAGTGCTATTGTAATGCACAAGGGCTCCGTCAGTGCTATTGTAATACACAAGGTGTAACGTATACTCTATATTCACTTTCCTTTTGATTTTACTATCTCTGGTTATTTTATTTTACTATGTAAATTATCTTCTTACTGAACGAAATATTATTTCACCCGCTGAATGAGATCTGGCAATGAGTGTAAGTCATGACGTATTGGTAGCTAGTATATAGGCGCGTTCAACGAGACTTAGGGAGAGCTTTTGTTGTTGTTATGAGAGAGCGTTGTTGTTTACGGAGAGCGTTGTTGTTTACGGAGAGCGTTTGTTATACGAGGAGAGATTTTGTTGTTATGAGGAGAGATTCTTCATTATTGTAAAACAAGTTGTGTGTGTGCTTTGGATGATCAAGCGTACCGAATAAAAAAGTTGCCGTAAGTTAGTCTTTCTCAATTCATAGTTTTTGTCAGACCTCTGTCTGGCTGTTAGGTTTTTAACATTAGTTTATTACCATAAATAACCAGCGTTAAGACTTTATTCATGTTCGTAATTAACTAGTAACAACAACCATTTGAATTCACTATTTTGAAGCTTAGTACAAGTATATCATTAGCTAGCTGGTAGGAAGAGCTTATTCATTATAATTAGCTTAGCGGAAAACAAAATAAAACTAATTCATTATAAAGGGCTCCGTCAGTGCTATTGCAACACACAAGGCGAGGATTGCCCGGGTACTTAGCGATAAACACGGTGGTGATGCCATTTCCACTGAGGTGTCAAGTCATGACGCATCTAACGATTTAAATTCATTCTTATGTTTTAAACATCCTATATTATTTTTAGAAATAATTTGCTTCCTGGCATTATGAAAATATCTGTTAAAGATATTTCCATTTAAAATCAGGCCATGAAAATAGGAATACATCATAGGAATATTCCTATGATGTTTTCCGTACAAGGAATACATCATAGGAATAGTCAAACACCGAGTCCTTTTTTTCTGCCTAACGTTATGACCCTAAATTTGTAAGAAACGTTTTTTTAAGCTTTCCAACCGTAGGTTGAAGAAGCGTATATGCTCCAGCTTTGTCCGTCCGTCCGCCCGTCCGCACGATAACTGGCGTAAAAATAGTTTGATTTCGATGAAATCTTAGTATGTGGTAGGGGACCACCTGGGGACGAACCCTATTGAAAATGGGACAAATGGGGTCAAAGGTCACGACGTAGGAGCGGGATTATTCCATTGCCCTTATGCGTCATAACTGGCGTAAAAATGGTTCGATTTCGATGAAAGTTTAGTATGTGGTAAGGGACCACCTGGAGACGAACCCTATTGAAAATGGGACAAATGGGGTCAAAGGTCACGACGTAGGAGCGGGATCCTTCCATTGCCCTTTTGCGTCATAACTTGCGTAAATATGGTTCGATTTCAATGAAAGTTTACTATGTATTAGGGGACCACCTGGAGACGAACCCTATTGAAAATGGGACAAATGGGGTCAAAGGTCACGACGTAGGAGCGGGATCATTCCAATGCCCTTATGCGTCATAACTTGCGTAAATATGGTTCGATTTCAATGAAATTTTACTATGTGGTAGGGGACCGCCTGGGGACGAAGCTTATTCAAAATGGGTGAAGTGGGGTCAAAGGTAAGGACATAAGAGCGGGATGCATTCCATTGCCCTTATGCGTCATAACGTGCGTAAAAATGGTTCGACATCGATGAAATTTCAGTATGTGGTAGGGGACCACCCGGGGTCGAACCCTATTGAATGTGGACGAAATGGGGTTAAAGGTCAGGACATAGGATTGCGATCCATTCCATCGCTCTTATCCCATATTATTAAGGTGGACGTCAAGTAATTTTGCTTCCTGTACTTCCAATGGAAAAACTTTTGTACACATTTTGTTCACAATTAATATGTTCCCAAGGATGAAAATTTGAACATCGATTAAAATAATTTTATTATAACTTGGAATACTTAATATTTTCTAAGACATAACCATAATTATATTAAAAATTAATAACTTTTCCTTTGGTGGTGTTGAAACCAGAAAAAGGATGGCGCGACCTGTACTTTGATGACGTCAGTAGACAAACAAATGTTGGATTGCATAATTATGGTTATGTTTTAGAAAATATTAAGTATTCCAAGTTATAAAATAAATATATTTTAATCGATGTTCACATTTTCATCCTTGTGAATGCATTAATTGTCCAGAAAAAAATGGCGCGACCTGTATTTTCATGACGTCAGTAGACAAACAAATGTTGGATTGCATAATTAGGGTTATGTTTTAAAAAATATTAAGTATTCCAAGTTATAAAATGAAGCTATTTTAATCGATGTTCAAATTTTCATCCTTGTGAACACATTAATTGTTCAGAAAAAAGATGGCGCGGCCTGTATTTTCATGACGTCAGCAGACAAAAAAATGTTGGATTGCATAATTATGGTTATGTTTTAGAAAATATTAAGTATTCCAAGTGTGGTGTCATGGCGTCGCCCCATTAGATGTTGGCACGCGGTCATGCCATCTATCTCATTACGTCACGCGTTGTTTGTTGATCCTATTAAAGTTTTATGACGTCACACCTTGCTAGCAGATGGTGCGATTCCCATCTGCCTCATTACATCACGCGTTGTGTGCATATGTTCGTTCGCACGATAACTCGCGTAAAAATCGTTCGATTTCAATGAAAGTTTAGTATGTGGTAGGGGAACACCTGGGACGGAACCCTATTGAAAGTGAACGAAATGGGGTCAAAGGTCAGGACATAAGAGCCGGATGTATTCCACTGCTCTTATGCGTCATAACTAACGTAAAACAGGTTCGATTTCGATTAATTTTAGTATGTGGTAGGAGACCAACTGGGGACAAACCCTATTGAAAATTGGCGAAATGGGGGTCAAAGGTCAGGACATAGGAACGGAATCACTTCCATCGCCATTATGAGTCTTAACTTACGTAAAAATGTTTCGATTTGGATGAAATGTTGGTATGTTGTAGAGACCTGTCTGGGGACGAATCCTATTGAAAATGGGCGAAATGGGGTGAACGTTAGGACACAGGAGCGGGATCTATTCCATAGCGCTTATGCATCATAACTTGCGTAATATTGCTTCGATTGCGACAAAACTTTATCATGGTATTTCGGAGATATACTGAACCAGTTCTCTTGAATATCATCCAAATGGATCAAAGGTCAGGGCACAGGGGTGAGATTTATTCCACAGCCATTTTCCTCATAACTAGAGTAATAGCTTGAGTAATGATTTCTAGTATATTGGAAAGCGTATCATAATCAATGCATTGCATGATTTTACTAACTTGTTACCTTTAGGTTTCGGTTGACATTTAATCCGTTATTGAGTTAATATAAGTTATCTTATTATTTTAATCGATATATTTAATTGTTTGATGTTGATATATTTCGATTCTTTATTTCCAATAAAATAAGATGGAATATATAACAAGAAAAAATAACAAAAGGATGAAACTAATGAATCAATTATATGCAAAAAGCCTTTGTAATACATAAATATGAATCTGTGAATTTTGCATTACATTTTGGAAACGTTTAGCGTTGCCTTGTGAAAAATTAGCATACCGTTGTGAAAACAATGATGTCAGTGACACGAAATCTTCAGGTCAAAATTAAATAAACAGGAAGTTGTTTAATAAGTTTAAATTTAACATACCTAAACCTTGTATTATTGACGTATTATGCCAGAGCTTTTCAATTTAATTCCGTGGATCTTCAATGTACTTTTAATACCTCCGTCTTTTGTGTCATTTCGTAACAATTCAAGTCTTCATAATCGTCTTCAAACTAAGCTTCTGAGAATTCTAAACCGTTTTATCGTTTTTGGAATTCATCATGAAAGTCTTTCTTTAAATTCCGAAAGAGGAAATTGTCACTAAATCTAGGGAATTCCAGGAATATTTTATCGTGTTTGGAACTTTTCACGGAAGACTTTCTTTAAATTCCGAAAGATGAAATTGCCATTAGATCTGAAGAATTCCTGTAACATTTTGTCGTTTTTTGGAACTTTTCACGGAAACATTTCTTTAAATTCTGAAAGGTATAACGTAACCCTTTTTCGTGTGCGAGATTGGTGTAACGCTATGTCTAACACCATGACTAAGGAAATGTTGAACTAAATGAGAATACGATGCAATAGACGCACAAAATACACTGGCGTGCAAAAATTAAGGACGAGATGGTTTTTCGAATGTAACGTCCTGCAGAAGTGCTCTACATCGACTGAAATTATACCATAAGATCACCAAGATGTAAGAATATGGGACAAGTGAGCAAAACCATCCAAACAAGGAATCCAATGGATACAAAGGCACTTTATTGAAAAGGCAGCTTCGAGCACAACTTGACAGAAGACAGAAACGTCCATGTGACAGGCGGCTGCCAACAAAAATCCAGTCTTTAGTAGGGGATATGATCACCCCTGACTGCGTTGCAGGATTTACAACGTCTGTTCATGCTGAGGACGAAGTTGTCAAGGAGCTGTTGAGGCATCGCGGCCCATTCCTCTAGTAGCGCCAATAGCAGCTTCGGAATTGTTGCTGGTGGCTGGTGACGTGCTGCCAATCGTCTCCTGAGAAGGTCCCACACGTGTTCGATTGGATTTAGGTCCGGGGACCTTGCGGGCCAATCCATGCGTTGAATATCTTCACTCTCCAACAGCTCTGCGACAGCCACTGTACGATGAGGTGTAGCGTTGTCGTCCATGAAGAGGAACTCAGGACCCACATCACCTCTAAACAGACGCACGTGAGGCAGGAGAACCTCGGTACAACAGCGGACATCAGTGACTGAACCTCCTGGGAAGATGTGGAGGTCAGTACGGCTACCAAGCATGATACCGCCCCAAACAAGAACTCCGCCATCTCCAAACCGGTTCCTTTCGATGATGTTGGAGGTGTGATTGCGTGTTCCCTGCTCTCTCCAGATGTGTATACGTCCAGAATCGCTCGTCAGACTAAATCGGCTCTCATCCGTTAAGAGAACTCGACCTCATTGCTGATGTGTCCAGTTCGTGTGTTCCTGGCACCACAGAAACCGCTGTCTCCGATGAGCAGGCGTTAATAGCACACATCGTACTGGTCGTCGTGCAAATAGACCACTTTTGTGCAGGGTCTTGGCCACGGTAAAACGCGATAACGGACGTCCAGTTGTCTGTTGCATGTGCCTTGCGATTTCTCCCGCTGTCTGCCGTCTGTCTCTTCTCGCCTGTAGGACAATATACCGTTCATCCGCCGCCGTGGTTACTCGTGGACGGCCACTGCTAAACTCTTGGACAGCTGTTCCTGTCGTTTGAAATGCTCTCCAAGCTCGTGAAACGATGCTGTGAGCGATCCCGTACTCTTCGGCCACACTAGTCACACTTCGACCTTCTTCCAACTTCCCAATGACGCGACCTCGGGTAAAGTCATCCAGATGTTGTCTACTGGATTGCCTGTTTGACATATCACATGGTGGCAGCAACTCGACGTCGTTCAAACCGATGTACACCGTGCAATAGCTTTCACCGAATTGCTGAGCGTACACCGCCTGTGTGCTTTATACCCTTCCGACACTCCCCCTACCCCCTGCGTCATGCTTCATATATGCACATGCCCTACCGTACCGGACCCTAGTCTATATCCTGAGTGGTCTTTCGGTCCGTTCTGCCTGCTCGTTCCGCTGTTATGCTAATTTCTCCTCTTCGTCCTTAATTTTTGCACACCAGTGTCGCTCTAATTTAAGGTTTTACGGCCAGACGAAACATATACAGAAGCCAAACTTGTGATTACCTTTTATTGGTCCAGCAATGATTGACGGAAATCCACAATATAGCACTGCGAGTTTTGCACTTCTCATATAATACCTTAACTATCTATCGTATAATCTAGCTTAACAACGATCGAACATCTCCACACACACACATATACACAGCAACTGTTGTGTCGTCCTTTTTATCTAACGTTCTTATCACATTCATACGTCACTCTTTCTGACCTCAAGAGTGTTGCCAACCTCATTCATGTGAGAGAGAAGATACCACGTTAATTTTGGAAAGTTCAAAATATAACAAACTCAAATTTACATAGGAAAAGGAACTAAAAATGAAAGTTAAATTAGAATATGCGTCACAAGGGGGAAATTGCTACCAGATCTGGGGAATTTCTAGACCATTTTATCGTTTTTGGAACTTTTCACAGGTTTTTTAATTCCGAAAGAGGGAACTACCACTGGATCCAGAGAATTCCTGCACCATCTTATCGTTTTTCGAACTTCTGCCTTCCTTTAAATTCCGAAAGAGGAAATTGCCATAGATCCGCAAAACATTGAGAGTGGTGGATGCATTATCACAGCTGCCAGAATAATCCAGGCGGCCTTCCCTGTCGGCCATCTCAGGCGGTATTGTTTTTTCGACTCCTCCCCGTAAACTTTAAGCAGGTTAAATATTTGCATAAAACATATTCTATGGTTACCACACACAACATCGTTTGTAGGAAACTGTGCAATGTCACACAACGATTTTAGGGAAAACCTTTCTCAACATTACGGAGGACAAAATCTCACCTACAAAAATTACCACCGGTTTCCTAAGCAACATGGAAAGTTTTTGCGCAGAGATTTTTGTCAAACACTGTACAAACCTTAGAGCTTATTTCCACCTGAGTTTGGTACGATTTGTGTATCTTTACAAAATATTGCGTCACATTAGATTCACCAGTGAATTTGCATATGATGAAGCCACTGGTAAAGTTGTACGTTTCCTGATGACCTCGCGAGGTGTTCTCGCTACTTACATGTGCTTTCGACATCGAAATCACCCCGATGCAGTTGTCACACGCCCGAACCAGAACGACCAAACATAGAGATCCTTAGTTATCGGGCCTTTTATCTCCCTCATCTCTCGTATGATTGTTTCGGACTGGAATAATTTACCTAATCCAATTACCAGCATTTACCCACCAATTTACATGGCGCGCCAACAAATACTTCCTGGTGTGGTATTTTGCAAGTTCAGCAGTGCAATAATCGTAGCACAATTGCTCTTTTCAGTGAAAATTCAATCAGGAAGGAATTTGTACTGAAAAGAACAATTGCTCCGCCATGAACACATCTGAGGGTTACAAACAGTCACCCGTCAGCAATTTAGGGCCACGGGTTCCTGGGAAGAGACATAACCAAAGCCATCAGGCAAGCACATTGGATTCGAACCCTTGCCCATCCCAGATCAAGCAGTCAGAAGCTAGCGAATCAGACTATCAACTTCAGTTATGAAAACGACCATTCGGTTGAATCCGTTGTCACAGGAAGGGCTAGATGCAATAGAAATGACGTGCACTAATAGAGTAGACCTCAACTACACTATCTACCAACAAGTAATTGGACACCCCTGCAATCGACGATATCTGCAGTCCTGATACACGTCACGGCCGTCGCCGTTAAATATCGTGTGGGAAACAAAAACGCAACCAGTCGCATGCAAGATGCCACGCAGTTCGGAGCTCTCTGATTTCGAGAAACGTGTAATCGTCGGGTATCACAGAAATGGCAGATCCATACGTGACATATCCACCGAGTTGAAGTACTCAAAATCGACAGTGGCGTACGTGATTGGCAAGTGGAAGATGAGAGGGGACTGTCGGAATGTACCTCGACCCGGCAGACCCACAAAACTGCACCAAATCAATGAACCGCACCAAATCGATGGGACACATCCGCGAGAAGTTTCAACAGGCATCCGGGAGTGTTCTTTCGATGAATACCATCCGTAAGGAAGCCCATCTGCTCGGTTATCATGGACGTGCTACCGCTCACAAACCTTTGTTCACCAAGTCCAACAGGGCTGCTGGGCTAACGTGGTGCAAAGAACGTCGACAGTGAACCGTTGAACAGTGGAAACAGGTTCTTTGGAGCGACGAATCAAGGTTCGCCCTCTACCGTTCGGATGGCAGGGTCTAGGTTTGGCGTCTGCCTGGAGAACGCCTCCTGCTGGAATGTATTGTGCCAACTGTGAAGTTCGGTGGCGGTGGAATTATGCTATGGGGGTGTTTCTCCTGGTATGGCAAGGGACCCTTGGTGGCAATTCCTGGTAGACTCAACGCCGAGACCTACTGCACCATTTTGGATGACCATGCGCTTCCTACGTTGTGGCAGTTATACGGGGTGGACCCATGTTACTTTCAGGATATGACAATGCCACCTGTCGTGTTGCGAGGTCCACCATGGCTTGGTATGGTGACAATGGGGTTAATCGAATGGACTGGACTGCGCAGAGCCCGGACCTTAACCCTATCGAGCACCTCTGGGACGAGTTGGAGCGTCGACTTAAGGGGTGCACCCACCGTCCGAAATCGGTGAAGGAACTAATCTGTCTTCTCCAAGCCGAGTGGAAGAAAATACCGCTAGCCGTCTTACAACGCCTGGTTGAGAGTATGCCCTGGAGGGTCGCCGCTGTAATCGCCGCTCGTGGAGGCTCCACCAACTATTGAAGGTGAATAAACTTCGTTTTCCTTTGCTATCACAGGTGTCCAATTTTGGTAGATAGTGTATTATCCCTAACCGAAGGTTTTTATAATTCTTTCATAGTAACAGATTTTCTTTTCTTGTGAAAACACAAATTTGTCTGTCCGGCGATCGAAATCGCGCCCTCTCACACCGGAGCGAGTTGCTCTTCCAACTAAGCTACACGGACAGAATGTATCGCTGCAGATTTGTCATCTTGACACGTGTTTTATAGTACGTCACATCATCTCCCTCTTATTTTTTTTTTTGAAGCGAAGTAGGTATTTTTTTCATTAATTCCAGACGATGTGTGGAACAAACATCACACATTTTTCGATGAACTGTGACATACTTGCCCCGCAGGACGCACATGAAGTAAAGGTAAATAGCAGTGAGAGCACATGCCAGTGTAGTATAGTAGATAGCACTCGGAGCCGAGAGTTGTGGGTTCGAATCCCGCCCCTGGCATAAAAATGATGGAGAAATTTACTTCGTCATATTGGCGCCCGAACTTCAAGGATGGTCTGGCTGACAGGTTTCTCGCAATGGTGTGATGTTCTTTCCACACAGCGATACAGGAAATATGAGAATCCCTTCTTCAGTGTTTCGAAAAAATAAATCAGTGTGATGTCACGTTCTACGCACCAAATTATCTGGGATTTCTCAAATGCACGATTTTGAGGGATGGCTGCTTACAGCGGCACATGATCCCGGAGGACCCGTGGGTATGCGCCTGGCCCTCTTTTTTTGTATTTTTTTTGATTGGAGGTTTAACGACCACCGTGAGCAACTCAATGGGCTATAAGCAGTCGCCCGTCCCTAATTTAGCGTCACTGGTTCCAGGGAAGGGGGAGAGCCAGTGCCGTAAGACAAACACAACATCCACGCCCCACCGGGATGCGAACCCGGCCCCCGTTCGGACGAATGATCAGAGGACATCACTTAGACCACTACGCCACCGGGGCGGCGGCCCTCTTTCGAGGGGGGGTGACGTGCCTACGCAGCTGGACGCACATGCGATAAAGGTAAATATCAGTGAGAGCACATGCCACTGTAGTATAGTGGATAGTACTCGGAGCTCTAGAGCCGAGAGTCGGGGGTTCGAATCCCGCGCCTATCATAAAATTTATGGAGAAATTTACTCCGTCATAGAACTCGAAGGCTAGTACATCCATTTTTACGTCCGGGCGCCAATGGGAAAATACAAGTTTGTCCGTGACAAGAATCGAATCCGCGAACCCTCACTACGGGGTAAGTTGCTCTCCCAACTAAGCTACACGGACAGAATGTGTCGCTGCAGATTTGTCGTCTTCACACGTGCTTTTACCTCTGTAGTACGTCAAAAACGTTCTCAGAAAATAGTGTTTTATAGGTGTGTGCGTAGCTCACAATGGCAGTTGCATTCCTTTCTTCTATTTCTTTAAAGTTGTCCTGGGAAATTCTCGACCAGTAGTTCCTTTGTCTCTCACGTACGGAAAAACAATTTCGTCCAAGTACACCTGAACTTTCTTAATGAGTTTTCTAAACTTTTGGGGGTCTGCGGAAGTACCTTATCCACGGCACCAGCTTTGCCCTATCGCGTGAATCAGCGACCCCAAATTAGGGACTTGCGACGTTTTATAGTCTTGCATACTGATGGGGGCTCGATATAGCTGTCAGGCAAAAACATAAAATGTTGAGGTACTATCAACGTCAATGTGATGTCGAATGGGCATCGAAATAATTTACTATAGTTCTTTTGTTGTCAGAGATGGCAAAACAATGATTACAGAAAAATAACACACACTGGTGTGATAAAATTAAAGGATTATAGAGATAATCGCACTGAACAGACTGAGCGCGAACGGAAGTGGGATTAAAACAGATGAATATGCAAGCATAGCGATACCGAAGAAGAAACCATATGGACGCGGGTCTCTTTTAGCGCAGATTATACATACAAATGAGGACCACGTTATAAAGTCTGTATATCGGTAAACTTTTTAACTCGCCTCGTATTCATTCTCTAAGTAAGCTGGACAGTATTGCAGTGTTAGATTGAGTTAAAATTGTCTCGAACAGAGTATCCGGACGAATCGCAGCGATAGCGAGTGATCAAGCTGGTCAAGCCCAGTTCCATGTGTGGAAAGCGTTGAATATACCTCAAAATGCTAACATCGGTTCAAATTGTTAAGATCCAACAACTTGAACGTCACTACGTGGCTTCTACACGGTCGAGTCACATTATTGTGACCACCAGCTAATATCTAGAGTAACCATCGTGTGCAGCGCGGACAGCAGGTAAAGGGATTGGGAGTGACTCAGTAAGGTGCTGGAAGGTGTTAACAGGTATAATGGAGCCATGCTGACTGTAGTGCATCTGACAGCTGCTGGAGGGCGCGCGGTGGAGGATCCATAGAGCGAACAACACGATCGAGGTGGTCCCACAGATGCTCAATCGGGTTTAATTCTGGGGAATTACGGGGCCAGGGATGTATTTTGAAGTCTTCATCGTGCTGTTCCAACCACTCTCGGAGATTTCCAGCTGTGTGACACGTCGCATTGTCGTTCTGGAAGATACCATCCATTACAAGGAAGACAATCAGCATATATGGGTGTACGTGGTCTGCAAGGATAGATTCATAACGAATTCGGTCCATAGTGCCTTCCACAGGTATGAGTGGACATAGAGAATGCTAAGAAAACATTACCCAGACCATAACGCTGTCCCCACCAGCTTGTGTTCTTCCAGAAATGGTTGAAGAGTGTTTGTTCTCTGATGTTTATCGCCTTATACTCCAACGTCCATCCGTTCGATGAAGGAGAAAACATTACTCATCGGACTAGGCAATTTTTTGCTAATCAGCGGAGGCCCAATTCCGATACTGTCGTGAAAATGTAAGCCTTTTCTGCCGTTGCACCTTCGTTAGCATAGGCGACCATCCGTCTGCATCGGAGCCCCATACGCAGCAGGGTTTGCCAAACTGTCGTTTTAGACACACTTTCGGTAGCCCCCTGGTTCATTCGGCCCGTGAGTTGCTCCACTGTCACGTATCGATCGGCCCTCACGCACCTTTGCAACCGTCTTTCACCTCTCACATCAATGGCAGGTGGTGCTCCACGGTTTTCACGTCACTTATTTGCAATGGTGCGCTTTCTCCAACCACGATACACTTTAACTACAGCAGCACGCGAACAGTTCACAAAGTGCGCTATTTCAGAAATACTGTCACCCTTCGCCCGAAAGCCGATAATCATCCCTTTTTGCAAATCTGATAAATCGCTCCTTTTATCTATGACAGCAACGAGTGATGTGTTTTCAGAATGCCTACAGCACATCTTTTATACCCTGCAAGCCAGCTCACGACACGTGCCTTCTTTCATTGGCTACGCGCTGTTGACGTCAAAAATAGGAGGTGGTCACAATAATGTGACTCGGCTGTGTATAATAAAACACGACGAGAAATCATAAAATCTCGCTATTCTTCTGTTCTTCACATTTTTTAACAAGACCGTTGAAAATCCCGATGTCCGGACCCAACGGCAATATAAATATTCATCGTGCGTCAAACTTAGAATAAGTAATACAAACAATAAAATAAGAACTAAATATAAGGTAACCCTAGGATTTTAATAACGTCATCAATTGTGATTCATGGCGAAGTGTCTACCCAGCCACTTTTTGGCTACATACTGCACGATTGATACTTCAGGTTCATGAACTCTCATAATTACCCAGGTTGCTCCTGAAGAACGTGCGTCAGTTGAATGTGAATGGTAATAGTGAAATTTCGCCAAATGGGACTAGCCAATAAAGAACTTCTACTGACCGACGAAAGGTAATTCTCTATTTAGTCCTCAATTTCAAGGGTAACCTTATATTTGGATCTTATTTTATTGTTTGTATTACTTACTCTAAGTTTGATGCCCGATGAATAATTATATTGCCGTGGGGTTCCGGATATCATGCTTTTCAACGGCCTTGTTAAAAAACGTGAACAACAGAAGAATAGCAAGATTTTATGATTTCTCGTCTTATGTCATTACCTCAAAATGTCATTTTAAATCTATGGAGACGGTTCCTTAGAACATGAGATGTTCGTCTTCGACAAGGACAAGGACGTCCCAGGGTTACCACTGCTATCGTAGACCACTTTACGGCTTCGGTAGCAAGAAGATATCGGCACATAACAGCTAGGCAACTGAATGCAATTTACATCTGTCAGTGGTACGAAAACAACTCGATTTACAATACACGATTGGATGCATGATCGAGGTCTCTATGCGAGGAGACCTATATTTTTGTCTCCCTAACTGTTTCCTACAGAGGAGGAGCGGATACGGTGGAGTTGCCAGCATCGCTTGTGCAATCCATATCAGAGTTGGAAACGGGTCAAAAATTTCGGACTCAGACCCGGAACCGGCCATCACATAATTGGACCTGACCAGGAAAGTCTCCTTTGAACTATAAATTCGAAACTCAATTTATAATTATACATAATCATGCATAATTATAATACGTAATTATATATATATACATACGGCGCTCAAAAAGTCTCTCCGCAGTGGGTATCGTAGGTTATATTGAAATCATGTAAAAGTATTACAGAAACGTATAACTTACTCATTTGCGGAAAGTGGTGTAATTGTCGTCCTTCATATAATCAAACTGTTTTAGACATGTTTACAAACACGTCTGCTAGAGTCATTAAGCCTCTCCACAATAATTTTAAGGTTGTGCCACTTAATTTTGATGATGCTACAATAAAATGTTTTGTATTAAGTAAGTTGTTGTATGTTTAATTTCAGTTTTTGCTGTTTTCTTGATAGCATATCAAGTTTTATGTCATATGAAAATTGGTGTTGCTGGAAAACAAATTCTGGTTTCTTAATGAGACGAAACAACTTCAAGCATTCACTCTTCCCCTTTTTGTTTTCAAGAAGGACATATTAGTTGGTCTTGACGCCTTTTTCAATCTTTTTAGTATTAAATGCATCCATATGAACAAACAAGGCATTAATTCCTGCATGACAGGCAATGGAAATGGATGTTAGTACGTCAAACGAAACCCTCTGAATGCTGAATGCAAAAGATGCGATGTGAAAAGTATATCTCAGTCTCACAATGCGACACACGGGGTGTGCGAGAGTGAGTCATCAGAAAAGCACGCGATAGACATTTGTCAGTATCTTGCTTCGGACACTCGCACTGAAAAAAACGCAAAGAAAGTATCGTTTTACGATGTGGTACCGTCGGTCTGTGGAAATCTTTGCTTAAAAAAGAGACGGCAATATTTTTGCACCACAAATCATTTTTCACTCCCCTGGCACCAGCATCGAGCCCAAAATTCCCCATTAAGCATTTTAATTTGAAATATTTGTTTTCTCAATGAATGAAATACGGGATTACACCGTCGTACAATGCAAATTTGGAGGATGTGAATCCTTTTTTGGTGTAAATATGACATGCATGGTAAGTCAGATTATATCCGAAAACTTGAAAATTTCCTCATCCCGGAGCGGAAATCGAACCCGCGTCTCCCTGATAGCGCCTGAGTATGCTACCCACTATCCCACTCAGAACGACCAATTTTCAAAGTTTTCGATTAATTTGAATATACACATCAAAGGATTCGAAGCAACCGGCATACCTATATAGCGGATATGGAAGTTTAGAATTCATTCCCGTGATATCCCGGAGGCGCAGAATATCAATGAATGAAATACGGGATTACACCAATAAACGGACTCACATCTTCCAAATACCAAATAAAATACGCATTTACACCGATAAACGGATTCACATCTTCCACATTCGTATTGTACAATGGTGTAATCCCGTATTTCATTCATTAATATTCTGCGCCTTGGGACAATCACGGGAATTAAAACCTCCAGATTCTCTGTATGTGATTGCTATTTGCTTCGAATAGAAAACCTGCGACGGCTATACTCTCATTAATCAGAAACTTGGCCGTTCTGTGTGGTGTAGTGGTATGCATACTTAGGCGCTATCCGGGAGACGAGGGTTCGATTCCCGCTCCAGGACGATCAAATTTTCACGTTTTCGGATATTATCTGACTTAACATCCATGTCATCACTCAAGCGAAGCATATAGCGTATTAAATCCGTTTAATTTTGTGGCGTAGTAAATACAAAGATTTCCGAAGCTTTCGCACTCCACTGGGAGGCTTTTTCAAGGCAATGGCAGACATGTAGACATAATGGTAAACATTTTTATGTCTACTATTGCCTTGAAAAATGGTCTCTTGAGTGTTCACAGTGTGGTGTATTTATAATAGCGTCATCCATGTCATATTTGCACCAATAAACGGATTCACGTCTTCCAAATTTGTATATATTTTTTTCTTTTAAAAAATAAAATAATAAAACTGGGTTGAAATCGGGTCAGGAACACCTTTACCCTACTCGTTTGAACCGTAATAAATTGTCGACTCATTGACCCGCTGACCCATGACCCGTTTCCATCACTGGCCCAGATAATTGGTTATCTGTGCTTTTTTTTTTTTTTTTTTTTTTTTTTTTTGATTGGAGGTTTAACGACCACCGTGAGCAACTCAATGGGCTATAAGCAGTCGCCCGTCCCTAATTTAGGGTCACTGGTTCCAGGGAAGGGAGAGAGCCAGTGCCGTAAGACAAACACAACATCCATGCCTCACCGGGATTCGAACCCGGACCCCGTTCGGACGAATGATCAGAGGCCATCGCTTAGACCACTGCGCCACCGGGGCGGCTATTTGTGCTTTCGCGAATGAGTCACGATACAGTTTAAAGTCTGATTCTCGATGTGCTCTCATCTTCTCATAGCATCTCATAATATAATAGTGAAAGATCCGGTTTATATGGTGGTGATTTTCTCGTCTGGGAAGGCCTCACTACAAACCGTCGCACCGATCTGCACATCAGAGATATATTTTTAGAGACTAGAGATGAGCACGGGCCCGGGCTGTGATAAAAGACCAGAGAACGGATCCGGGCTGTGACAAAAGGCCCGGGAACGGATCCGGGCCCATGCTCATGTTGATGTTTTCTTTAACTTTTTAAATAAATTTTATTTAATACGGATAACCAATTAACTAACGCAATGGGAAACGCACAACTGAATGGTAATTCTTTGGCTAAAATTCTTAATTATTGTTTATTGCGCTTTTCGTGTGCATTTCGTAACTCAAAAACGTCTGTGTATGTTTTAAGTAGTTTTTTCTATGTACTATTTCTTAGATATATTGAAAAGTGATAGTATAACGATTTTTGGCGAGTGAAATTTAAAGTTCTGCCAGCTACAATATGAACAAGAAAGATGACACCGAATTTTCGGGTGTAAAAAGCATGTCTTTTAAATCCGTTCTGACGCAAATTAAATTTATAAAAGCTATTCAAAGTCAATGCAACCGGTATGGAAAACAATAGTATCTGACGGAAGAAAGAAATTTTTCAATCAGGTTTTAAATCCCTCAGATATTGCTGTAAACAGAAACGTGAGCCTTTGGTTGCAGACTTATGCGTTAAGAAAAACATGAATCTATATGAGAAACCTTTCACACCGGAAACACTCTCCAACAAAGAAATTATTTTTCAAATCGGACTCTTACAAACAGTGATATCGACAAAAATAAGATGTGACTTTACGTCTCCTGGTGGGAAAACCATGCATCATTTTAGGAAGAAAGTATTATCAAATAGTTTTTCCATATGAGCGGTTTCGGTCCAAGAAAAAAATAATTTAGTCGAGTTTTCAAGAGCCCAGATTTTGCTACAAATAATAATCAGAAGCAGAAATTACCACTTATGCTCTCTGGTGGCCAAACCATTCTTTACCAAACATTAGAAATTATGTGAAAAATATTTTTCATCAGGTCTTGTATGCGATACAGGAAGAATTTTCAAATCGGAGTTTTAGAAGCTGAAATAACGCAGAAAACGCAATTTACCTTTGTGCTCCCTAGCGGAAAGTCTATGATTTACTTGAACATTTTGAATTTATAGGAAAAACATTTCGCATCGGAAACACTATCGAACAAAGAAGGAATATTTCAAATCGGACTCTTAGAAGTAGAGATATTGACAAAAATAAGATATACATCTACACCAAGGTGCGTAGAAATCATGCATTATTTCAAGAAGAAAATGTTCCTAAAAGGTTTGTCGACATGAGCAGTATCGGTCAGCAAACGACTTTTTTTCAATCAAGAATTTAGAAGCTCATATTTTGCTGCTAATGCTTCAGAAGCGGAAATCAAGACTAACGCCACCTGGTGCCCAAACCATTTTTTACAAAAACTAGAAATTATGTTCAAAGGATTCCCATCAGGAGTTGTATCCGGTGCAGAAAGAAGTTTTCAAATCGAAGATTTAGAAGCAGAGATATCGGATGGAAAGCAATTTACCATTACGCCCCTAGCGGAAAGTCTATGAATTACTTGAAAATTTTGAAATTATATAAAAAACATGTCACACTGAAAACACTATCCAACAAAGAAGGAATTTTTTCAAATCGGACTCCTAGAAGTAGAGATATTGACAAAAATAAGATATACATCTACGCCCCCTGGCAGGAAAACGGGAATATTTTAAGAAGAAAATATTCCGAAAAGGTTTATCGATGTGAGTGGCATCAGTCCACGAAATAATTTTTTCAATCGATATTTCAGAAGCTCAGATTTTATACCAAATACCTCAGAAGCAAAAATTAACACTTGCGCCCTATGGTGGCTAAAGTATTTTTTACCAAAAATTAGAAATTATATGCAAAAGATTTTCCATTAGGAGGTGTATCCGCTGAAGAAAAAAATTCAAATCGGAGCTTTAGAAGAAGAGTTATCGGGAAAAATGTAATTTACTTTTACGCACCCTAGCGGAAAATCTATGCGTAATTTGAAAAAGTAAATATATCTAAAATAATCGTCGACATAAATGGAATCGAAAGATAAAATAATTTTTTCAATCAGATGTTTAGGAGCAAATATGTGAAATGAAACGTATTTTTGAATTCGACATCATCTGCATTTACGCCCTCTAGCGGCAAAATTGTACATCGTAAAAAAACGAAATGTAGGATCATCATTCGCATATTTCAAGCTTCCTAATGCAAAAAGGAATTTGAAATCGGATTAATAGTTGCAGAGATATCGTGGGTACAGACGGACGAACGTACAAACCGGTAACATAAACACGATCTTTTTTTACAAAAGACGTGCTGAAAATGGAAATTTTTGGTCATTCGTTGAAAACACGAAGGTGAGCCGAGGTAAACGAATTAAATTGATGCACTTGGGAAACAAAATGAAGGACATTTTATTACCTGAATATGATATACATAATAATTCCTTTCCTTTCTTTCTCCCTCTCTCTTAATTCTTTTTTTTTAGTGTGTGACATTAACCGGAAGCCATGACAATCTTATCTGATGACGAAAGTATAAATAAGAGTAAAACAATATGCTTTATTTTTTCCTTACTCACACAGGGAAACATTGCACAAATGTTCAAACCCGGGCTGGGCCTAGATGATATAACGGGCCCTTACCGGACCCGTCATCTCACTTTTTAAGGTTCGAGTCCAACTCGGACCTTAAAAAAAGGAGCCTGTTCCTGTCTCTAATAGAGTCTTTGCCTATTTGTGAAATCCTAATGAATTCTGGATGTTAGACTGTTCAGTGGTGCCGTCGACCCAGGTTCCTCCTGATGGATGATAATACCAGATCGCATCGAGCTCAACTAGTCGATGAATGCCTGGAAATAGTACATAAAATAATGGAATACCTAGCATATTCCCCTACACGAATCCTATTGAGCATCTCTTGGATGCCCAGGGAAGCGTGTTGCAGAGTGCCAGCTACCACCTGGGACCCTCCAAGAATACTTAGCCGCTCTTTTAGAGAAACTGGTAGTGAATTCCACAGGCCTTAATTGACTGTATTATTAACAGCATGGGGAGTCGGTGCAAGCGCTGTATGTCTGTTAGAGGTAATCATACACCTTACTGACTGTTCCGGACAACAATACTTAGCTCTTATTTTTCTGTTCTTCTTCAAATGTGGATATTTTCTTTTTTATGATTTAATTGCGAAGCTCCGCAATATGTAAATCTTGTAGAATGTCTCATTTAAGGCTCCTCTCAAATTCCAATGTATTTCATTTCATTCATCACGAGTAATGTAGGGTTTTGTTGATTATGCTTTAATTTTGCGCATGGGTATAAATCGCAAAAGAAAACATAGCAAATTTAATCACAGACAATATTAGAAGTATGGTGGCATTTATTTCCTCCTAACCTTCTAAAACAAAACTGGATGGCTTTCATGTGCAAGCAGAACTCAGTGACGGGTACCAGAAGAATAATTTCTTTATAGCAAACATAAATGACGAAGTGAGGAAAATTGTTACCCTATAAGCAGCCGAGAAGCACATAACACAAAAAATACATAAATTGGATTCCTCAGTCATATATTCAAAGGAAAATATGGTCTTGTGCTTGAACAGCAACATTTTCGTTTGAGACATTTTATGCATGAAATCCGTTTAATCGCAAAATAAAATAATTAGTATACTTTAGTTATAAAGAAGCTTTTAATTATATGACATTACATTAAAAGCTTCGCATTGTGGATCATGATCCCTGAATGTAAAAGAAAAAAGTGTTCAGAAAATTTTAAGGCTTTTAAAATATTTCACTTTAAAATTGAAAACATTTGAAATATTTAAATTTAGAAATATGCTTCTTGAGAAGAACTGTGCATTTGAGGGCAATACTGAAATTAATAGATTACTCGAATTTTATTTACAGCTATCGCAAGGTAAATCATGACATAACCCTTAAAGGATTTTAACTATATCAGCTAAGAGAACATTTCCATGGAGCTTTTGAATCATCTAACCCTAGACTACTATTTTTATCTCTAATTTTAATTACATTTTGTTTTAATTTTTCATTTTCATTATTCATTGAAGCAGTGATGGAATGTAGAGAGTCAAAGCGCTTTTGTATTTTTTTAAAGATTAAAGTAATTAATTTCATAAAATAATTTATAAGTTTCAAATCCCCAAAGTAATCTCTTTTTAAGTATAAAGGGATATACTTTGTCCATTTTAAAACCAGGCACATACTCCGCAGCAAATTTGTTTTCTATCCATTCTGCTTGAGCTTTGGCGTTTGTAAACATTATGCACCTTAATATTTTAAATCGCCATCTAGTATAAAATTTATGGGATTGCGTTCATGTTTCTGCCAAAGGAAATTATAATTATTAAGTATATTCTGCACGCAACAGGGACTTTAAAAATTAAAATTTACGTGTGCAATATTTTATGCTTAATCTGTAATGCATTATTCTTTGTGAAACGTTATATGCAAAACTTCTCTGCTGCTATGCCTGAAGATATTTCACGAACACATGAGAGATTATGTCGTTAGACAACAGACTGGATGGAGCAGAAATGTCAAAAATTTAAGATTTTTCAAATTTCAGCAAATATCATTTGAATAATTAAAACACCCTTGATGTTACGGAAATGAAGAAATGTAAAATAACCTCGGTAATACTATTTCGTTACGGTGAAAAGGCCGTGTCGCATTTTGTTCTGATACCACGTTGTCCACGTTATAAAATGACGATCTCAGTCTAATACGATTAGACATAACGTGAAATAAACCAGATTATAAATACGTTTAGTATGTAAACAACTCCTATGATTGTAAGAAATTTAAAGGCTGCTGACATATCTATTGAATTCTAGATAAATGTCAGACGGAATTATATATACTGTACATAAAGAAAGGCAAAGAAGGGGAGAGAAATAGAAAGAGAGAGGAATCTACAATAGATAGACAAAAAGAGGCGCACACAAATCGGGATAGGGGACAGAAAAATAAGTGAGACAGATTAAAGTACAGAGAAACATACTCAAACAACAACAACAAAAAAAAGATACAAAAAGACGGAGAGATTAAATGAGGAAATACACTATATTGACAAATGTCACTCGCCACCTAGAAGAGAAACACAACATAGCATTTATTGACATACATTAGTACGGTGTCGGTCCAACTTTGGTGCACTGAACCTTCGAGACAAGCTTTCGACGAGGTTTTGGAACACAGCGATAGGTATGCGGTTCCATTCAGTACATAATGCTGTCGCTAACTGTTGCTTAGTAGTAGGCATTGGTTGCAAACTTCTTATGCGGCGCTCTGATTCATCCCATAGGTGCTCTGTGGGATTAATATCAGGGTTCTGTGCTGGCCACTACACACACGATAAGGAATTATCGCCATGCCACGCCGCAACAGTCCTTGCTTTATGGGTCGGTGCATTATTCTTCTGGTACCAACAAGGCTCTGTGCCGTAGTATTGCCACAGGGTTGGTAGGGTATAATTGTCTAGAAAATCGAGGTAGACGTGCTGGTTAACAGGTTTGTCCACGATAACCAATGGGCCGGGACCATACCACGAAAAACACCCTCACAGGAGTACACTGCCAGCTCCAAACATAACAGTAGGAAGTACAATGTGGTAATAAGCTTTCCCCCGGCTGCCGCCATACCCACACACGGCCATCAGACTGATGGATCGTGTATCTGGATTCATCAGTCCATAGGACCTGTTTCCATTGATCTACGGTCCACGATAAATGTTCTTTACACCATGCTAAACGACGAATAGCATTCCGAGTGGAGATGAAAGGCTTATGAGCAGCCGCACGACCACGGTAAACCACGGAA
Source organism: Macrothele yani (assembly GCA_039090855.1). Lineage (NCBI taxonomy): Eukaryota > Metazoa > Arthropoda > Arachnida > Araneae > Macrothelidae > Macrothele > Macrothele yani. Next base: position 158,982,814 of record CM077011.1, read on the forward strand.
TGAAGTTCTCTGCGAATGGTACGTGTACATACCGAGGTTCCAGAATTTTTACTCACCTGTACACTGAGGTCTTGTGCAGTAGTACTCAGTGGATTAGCTGGAACGAATTCCCTGAGGTTCCGACGTCCTCTATCACTGATTTTCTTTGGTCTGCCGGCACGTTTTGTTGCTTCAGGCAGGCCATGTATCTTCCACTTATTCAGTACATCCAAATCAGTTGACTTGGTTATGTTTAAACGCCTCTCGGTTTATCTTATGGGCAACCCACTAATATAACACCCCACAATCTTTCCTTTCTCAAAGTCAGTTCTCTCCCGCCGCGACATTTTCACTCAACCTTACAGTGCGATATGATCGCGTTCAGCAGCAGGCTTGCTTTTATACCGTTTGCAGTTGCACCGCGCATCTTAACAATGCAGCTGATCCGTTCATTTGCTTTTGTAGGGGTGTCTGGTGACTTTTGTCAATACAGTGTATATGCTTCAACAATTGTAAAAATACATATCCAGCTCTATCGAGCTAAGTGATTTTCATAAAGAAGTCTACACCGTGTTCTACGCCTAGCCACGTGCCTAAGATAAAGGCGGTGAAAATTGCGTACGTTTTTTTTTTATAGATTCAAATCTTTATTACCATGTTTACAGTTGACACATAGAGTTTCATCGATTTAGCGATTGTTCTGTGGGTTGATGAATTCTCTTCTAATTCCAGAGACCCAACTTTTGAAAAAGTCGTAAAAATACGTATTTTCTTTGGACATTCTTTTGGTGTTCTTTTTCCTGTAAAAAGCAGTGCTTGAGGACTTTTCCATTTATTATTAATAATATTGCTTATTTTATATTTAGAAACGCTGATTCCCTGATTTTACAGCGTTTTTTGATTACGGAATACGAATATTTCTCTTCGTAAAGAACAAATTGATAACCGTATATCCACAGGTATATTATAAGGGTTACTATACACCAAAAGTGGCGAAAGCTTGTGGGAAATGTATTTCTTTGTCTCTTTATGCTAATAAAATGAAATTATTTTATAGCTTTATTCTTGTATGCACAGCTTTTTTAAGTGCGGCATTTTCTTAGCATGATATTCAACTGCTCGATATTTCAACTAGAAAGGATATTCAACTGCAGTATATTCAACTAGAGATGATATTTCAACTGCTCGATATTCAACTGCAGTAGATGATTCTTTCGTGTTCATCTAACACGCTCTTGCCAGTTTCAGTTCTTTGAACTTCTTTCATTTTCTGCAATTTTGTTTCAAAAATGTTCCAAAAATGCTTGAATATCCACTGTTTGTTTTGAAACTGGATGGGCCTTGTAGCATGACCCTTCGTGATCCTTAGACTTTCTTAAAACGCTCCTGTTGTTACTGCTGTATATGCTACTTTTATGCACGCGCTAGTGTACCAAATACATTCTATGTATTCACACATAATATCATTTTCGAATTTTACGACTGCACTTCAACGCAGAGAAAATTAGCGATTTGCAATTTTTTTTGGCCGTTACCCTCTGTCATGCACAAAAGTTGTATTAAAAATAATGTATTAATTTTCGCAGCATTCATTTCTTAATTTTTATCGATACCATATATTCAATAAAGCCACACACTTATTATTTTGTTCAGTCGCTTTCAGTTTTATAACATTTTTACACCCTGGATCTTCACAACGTAACCTATAATAATTGACTACGTTCTGATAATGGCTTTCCCAGATGAATACATAATAAACCTGTATAGAAACACTGGACTCAAACTTTATTAACAGTCAATTCAAGAGCAATGTGTTAGCTACGTGATCTGATAGATTCTAAATCGTTTTGATTCCAGAGTGTCCCAGGCTCTGTCCGAAACAATTTAATCGGTTCCATTCCACCGCGATACAGGAATTAATGATATATTGTTGGGTCAGCTTTCAATCTATTGTAATTGGAGTGCATATATCTGGTGCTATAGTTGATCGATACAGTGTCTATCCAGCAGCAACCTCTCATTTCTCTTGGTCTCACATCGATTTTAAATCAAGTGACTGACACGAGTACCTGAAGGACACAAGGTTTGGACATCACTGCTTTTAAGTGCTAGAGACTGTAACATTATCGATTACTGGTTTCCATTTATTTGGTAAATAAGAAAGTGATTTTCGGGAGATTTGTTTCTTATAGCTGGGTGGCATATCTGCGATATTAGCTAATATTGTTCTTTATTATCTGATGGTAATGATACAAATAATTCTAACATATAACTGAAAACCATTGTGTATAATGAGAGCATTTCACACATACAGATATAAAATGAAACATTGGTTATAAGGTTTTTACTTTTGTACGGAATTCTACGCTACTCCCGATATTTTAGTGTAGTTTCTATTGCTTTTTCAACTCGATTATACGTAATGTGTTTACACACTATTTGCGACCATACGTGAAATTTTTAAATTTAAAATTACCAAAAATATACCGTCCTTATATTATTTCATACGTAACCTGGTATGTTACAATTTCGAGATAGTCGAGACAACTTTTATTGAGCGTATAATGAATTAGCTTTATTTTGCTTTCCGCTAAGCTAATTCATATGAATGATTCTCTTCCTACCAGCTAGCTAATGATATACTTGTACTAAGCTTCAAAATAGTGAATTCAAAAGGGTGTTGTTACTAGTTAATTACGAACGTAAACAAAGTCTTAACGCTGGTTATTTATAGTTATAAATAAATGTTATAAACCTAACAGCCAGACAGAGGTCTGACAAAAACTATGAATTGAGAAAGACTAACTTACAGTAACTTCTTTATTCTAAGACTCTTGGTCAACTAAAGCACACACACAACTAGTTTTACCATAATGAAGAATCTCTCCTCGTAAACAACAACGCTCTCTCATAACAACAACAAAAGCTCTCTTGTAACCTCAGAGCCCACTTCATAAGTCTTTGAGATAGGTGCTTAGCAGAATTCAAATACTGAAGGGCAGAATGATCCGTAATTATGTTAACCGTCAATTCGTTAAGATAACATTGAAATTTATTCAGCGCATACACAACAGCAAGACATTCACGTTCCGTAGCTGAATAATTGCGTTCAGCTTTGGCTAAAGTACGAGACACAAAAGCTATTGGATGCCCAGCGCTTCGAAAAAAAATAAATAAGGGGGAGATGATGTAACGTACCAGGAGATGTGACGTATCTACCAGAAGGACGCACACGACATAAAGGCAGATAGGAATCAGAATAAAAAAACGTCCGCGTAGCTTAATTGGTAGAGCAACTTGTTCCGGAATGAGTGGACCCGGGTTCGAATCCTGGCGCGGATAAAAATGACGGAGAAATTCACTTCGTTATAAGCGTTTAATGCAACCAACGATTTATTAAATAACGTTCACAGTGATCTTTTCTCTCTGAATTGAAGAAATTTGAAACAATCAAAGGTTAGTGAATATTTTACTCGAGACTACTGCTAAATCATCTAGTGGGAAAACTGCTTTGAAACGAGAAATGCTTATAAGTAAAGGATATTGTGGTGTACTTCAGAGATGAAAACATGTGTCAAGATGACAAATCTGCTGCGAGACATTCTGTCCGCGTAGCTCAGTTGGGAGAGCGACTTACTCCGGAGTAAGAGGACCCCCTTCGTGGACAAACTTGTGTTTTTACATTGGCACACCCGAACGTAAAAATGGATGTACCGGCCGTTAGGATCTTCAAAAAATGTGTGATGTTTGTTACACACGTTGTTTGGAATTATTGAAAAATTCCTACTTAGCTTCAAAAAATAAAATAAAGAAAAAAATTAATGGGGAGATGCTGTGACGTACTACAGAGGTGAAAACATGTGTCAAGACGACAAATCAGTCATTCTGTCTGTGTAGCTCAGTTGGGAGAGCGACTTACTCCGGAGTGAGGAGGACACGGGCAAACTTCTGTTTTCACAATATCTAAAGGGGGTTTTGACTCAAAAATAAGTCGTATTCGCATTTAGTATTTACTATTTCGAAAATAAGGGATTTGTATTGCCATATACGCTTAAGTGCCAAAAAATTGGGATATCTTCCTAATCCAGAGTTGGTCCTCCTCACGTTCGGATAGCGGCAGCAACGCGACGGAGCATGGACTCCACGAGCCCTCTTATGTACTGTAGAGACAATGCACACCATAATTCACGAAGAGCGTCCCACAATTCCGTGTATTCGTCGTCGGAGGTTTCTTGGCATTAACGGCACGTTGATCAGTATCCCAAATGTGTTCGATGGCGTTGTCGTGTTGAAAGATGTCGTACCCGTCGGAGTGGTTGCATTACATGAACTGGTGCAAATGATCCCCAAGTATGGGTATGTAGCCTCCACCCGTCAGAACGGTCTGGAGACGTAAGAAGCGTCCTAATGAATGCCAGCCGAAAACACCCCACACCATTACAGAGCCACAACCGGCCTGCAGTGTCTCTTGTAGGCATGTGGGGTCCATTGCTTCGTGGTGTTGTCGACACACCCGGAGTCAGCCATATGCCCAAAATTGTTAATTTCGCGATTCGACGTATCAGGCTACACGTTTCGAGTCATCTTGCGTACAATGGCTGTGTTCATGAGCCCAGGCAAGACGCACGGCCTTGTGCCGTCGGGACAGCAATGACACCCGGGTCGTGCCGTTGCTCCGACGTCCCATATAACACAGGGAACGTTGCACTGTCCGAACGGTGATACTACTACTGGCTCCAGCATTGAATTGCCCAGATTTAAGGCAATGTTGCACTCCGGGCGGATGTTACGATGCGTGATAGACACCGCTGTGCATGATAGTCCAGAGATTTTCTACGTCCAGGGCGGTCCTGTACACTGAGTTTGTGTAATCCAAGTTCACCCTTGAAATTGCTGACCGTGTAGTTCCAAATTTTGTCGCAATTTCCGAGATGGAGTGACCCATCTTCCGGGCGCCGACTGTCATGCCAAGTTCGAAATCACTTAAATCCTGATAAACTGCCATCTGAACTACGAATGCTACAACTCGAGTTCACGGATATACCTGTATCTATATATACGTCGTTTGCGGACGATGCCATTTACCGCATGGGTATTGTGGCATGTAATGTAAATGGTAGCGCCATTCCCAGTTATTTTGGTAATCGGTCAACGAAAGTGTCAATCAATAATACGAACGAATCAGTACGAACAAACTTTTTTCGTGAATCGACTCAAAAGGATTGATTCTCTCATCGCTATATCAAAACAGAAGGTCAGTACCCCACCCTGGGTACCTCAGGTCACGTATCGTCACCGTCTGTGTACGTAGATACTTACGCAACGCATGGGAACTTTTCCGGAGCAGTTTGGAATTTTTGATTTGTGACGTCATAATAGAAGTTAAGATTACTGAAGGTCAAATGGGACGTGGGAGTTAGTGCGGGTGTCAGCAAAAAAACTGCACCTTTGGAATGTGGAAGAATAGCAAAAGTAAGGTTATGAACAGAATAACTGGTTAAGCGAAAAGACCAGTAGCAATAGCATGACCAGTGGTCAGAAATGAATAATCGACGTCAGAGGTAAGCCAAGGATAGACTGATTTTTACCGAACAACAGACGCGCAAAAATGAGTCAAATGATAAAAGATTTGAATCAGAGACATCATTAGCCGCACACTAAGCACTATCCGCGAGAGAAGACCTGCCTGAACACCTTTCGTTCTACAGCAAACAATCCAAACGTTCACCAGTGTGTTGGACAGCAATTGAAGTTCACCCTCGATGACTGGACATGAATCTTATTATCTGCCTAATCGAGTTTACAACTGCATCATAACAATAAAGCGAATTATTTTAAGCGAAAACAGCTCGATAGCATAGATTCATTTTGTACGGTCATGCTCCTCGAAGGGGCATCGAGCACACCACAACTGTCTGCAACGTTTGTGGTGTGCTCGATGCCTTCCTATACTTCTCCAGGCTGCCAGAAGAAATGTGATTGTGTGCTCGATGTCCTCTTAGGAGGCTTTTGATTCTAGTGGACACACTCTTGCATATCCAAGCACATTTAAACGTCGCTGCAGATAAACTTCCTCCCGATTGGCCGTTGGTAGCCTTGTGCTCAGAAAAGCTTCGCTAGCATGTTCGCTCTCACATCTGTGAATAATCATTCAATCTGCTATTACTTCGACACACACTGAAGTCAGCATGTTTACCTATCAACATAAATTCGGAAATAAATTCCTATTAAAACAGTAATGCTGATAAAAAAACCTATATAACAGGTTACGTCTGTCCCTAACGCTCTGACGTCATTCAGTATTCAGTATCTGTAGCGCCATCTGCTTTTATCTTGTGGCCGAAATTGGAACTAATAAGGCTACATATGTCCTTAACCAAGGCTGAGCTAGATCACCTACCAGGCTGTAACATTAAGCAAAAACAGCAAAGACATAAAGAGTGCGGACGTAGCGCCATCTATTGACGTGGGACTCACAAGCACGCACTTGTTTCTGTGTCATTATTTACATCGTTAGAACAAATATATTTTATTTACATTCTGAACTCGTATCATTTGAACGAAGGAATTTTTCTATAGCAAATAATTTGATTAATATATACATCGCAGTCCTCGTTTAATATGTCTAAAAACTATTACATAGTTTGCAGACTAAAATAGGACTGACTACTTTTTTCACAAAACGTATCAATTTTTCACAAACGTACCTAAACCTAACATGGCTACTGATGAAATGCTACGTGATAAAATCTGTCATTAAAGTCATTCTTGACAGTACTTAACAAAAAAGATGACACCGAATTTTCTGGTGCAATAAGCACGTCTTTCGAATCCGTTCTGACGCAAATTAAATTTATCAAAGCTATTCAAAGTCAATGGAACCGGTATGGAAAACAATAGTATCTGACGGAAGAAAGAAGTTTTTCAATCGGGTTTTTAATAACTCAGATATTGCTGTAAACGGAATCCTGAGCTTACGCCCTCTGGTTGCAGACTTGTGCGTTAAGAAAAACATGAATTTATATGAGAAACATTTCGCACCGTAAACGCTCTCCAACACAGAAATAATTTTTCAAATCAGACACTTAGAAACAGAGATATCGACAAAAATAAGATGTGACTTAACGTCTCCTGGTGGGAATATCATGAATTGTTTTAGGAAGAAAGTATTCTCAAAAGGTTTATCCATATGAGCGGTATCAGTCCAAGAAAAAAAAATTAGTCCATGTTTTCAAGAGCCCAGATTTTGCTACAAATGCATCAGAAACAGAAATTAACAGGTATGCCCCCTGGTGGCCTAACCATTCTTTAACCAAACATTAGAAAGTATGTGAAAAATATTTTCCAGCAGGTCTTGTATGCGATACAAGTAGAATGTTTCAAATCAGAGTTTTTGGAGCAGAAATAAGGCAGAAAACGCAATTTACCTTTGTGCCCCCTAGCGGAAAATCTGTGATTTACTTGAAAATTTTGAATTTATAGGAACAACATTTCGCATCGGAAACATTATCCAACAAAGAAGGAATTTTTCAAATCGGACTTTTAGAAATAGAGATATTGACAAAAATAAAATATACATCTACGCCCCCTGGCGTAGAAACCATGCATTATTTCAAGAAGAAAATGTTTCTAAAAGGTTTGTTGACATGAGTAGTATCGGTCTACAAACGACGTTTTTTTCAATCGAGAATTTAGAAGCTCATATTTTGCTGCAAATACATCAGAAGCGGAAATTAAGATTTACGTCCCCTGGTGGCCAAACCATTTTTTGCAAAAATTAGAAATTATGTGCAAACGATTTCCCATCAGAAGCTGTATCCTGTGCAGAAAGAAGTTTTCAAATCAGATATTTAGAAGCAGAGATATAGGGGGATACGCAATTTACTTCCACGCCCCCTAGCGGAAAGTCTATTAATTACTTGAAAATTTTGAAATTATATGAAAAACATGTCACACTCAAAACACTCTCTAACAAAGAAGGAATTTTTCAAATCGCACTCCTAGAAGTAGAGGTATTGACAAAAATAAGATATACATTTACGCCCCTGGCGGAGAAACTGTGGAATGTTTTAAGAAGAAAATATTCCAAAAAGGTTAAACGATGTGAGTGGCATCAGTGCACGAAAGAATTTTTTCAATCGATATTTTAGAAGCTCAGATTTTATGGCCAATACATCAGAAGCAAAAATTAACACTTACGCCCCCTGGTGGCTAAAGTATTCTTTACCAAAAATTTAAAATTATATATACTAAAAAGTTTCCATCAGGAGGTGTATCTGCTGAAGAAAAAAGTTTTCAAATCGGAGCTTTAGAAGAAGAGTTATCGGGAAAAATGTAACTTACTTTTACGCCCCCTAGCGGAAATTATATGCGTAATTTTAAAAAGTAACTATATCTAAATTACTCTTCGCTATAAATGGAATCAAAAGACAAAATAATTTTTTCAATCGGATGTTTAGATGCAAATATGTGGAATAAAACGTATTTTTGAATTCGACATCATCTGCATTTCCGCCCTCTAGCGGCGAAATTGTACATCGTAAAAAAAATACGAAATAAAGGATCATCATTCGTATATCTTCCCAATGCAAAAAAAAAAAAGAATTTTTCAAATCGGACTAATAGTTGCAGAGATATCGTCGGTACAGACAGACGAACGGACGGACAAACCGATAACATAAGCACGATTTTTTTTTACAAAAGACGTGCTAAAAAAGGGACTAATAATTATGTATTATCCAAATATGATGCACTCATTTTCATCTTTGTATTAGTACAGTTAGACTGCAGCATCATTTCGTCTTATAAGAACACGCCTTTTTATTTTTTGTACGAGGCACTTTTTATATAACGTTTATATCCTGGAAATATATAGATGGTACAGCATCTTCCTTCAGTCACTTGTACCTCACGTTATGTACGGAATTATCATACTACAAATGCTTACCACAAACAACGCTTGATGGTGACTTGTCATTTGGTTGAAAACCCTGCCGCGATATTGCTTTCAACGGCAGTTGCTTCCAGTTCTGATCTGCTGGGAATTCATGGAATGACATTTCTACGATTTTCTCTTCAAAGGACGTGCACACCGGCAAAGAGAAGTAAAGAGCCGACCAGCCAAATTTGCTGATCACCTGATTTGTTGCCAGAGATGTGTGTGATTTCACATTGTCATGGTGAATGCGAATCCTTTTCAGATTTTCGATTGGTCAGTTCCCCCTTATGGATTCTCTAAGCTTCTTGAGTGTCTCAATGTACCGCTCGCTGGTCACGGTACGGCCACGTTCCAGAAGATCAAGGAGTCCAAAAGGAATTCCCTGTCATCCAAAAATCAGTCACTATGACCTTCTGTGGTGATCTCTGGCTCTTGAACTTCTTAGGCTTTGGTGGAGAGGTGTGACGCCATTCCATTAATTGATTTTTCGTTTCTGTATGTTAAAGATAAGCCCACGTTTCATCCCCTGTCACCAGATCGTAAAGAAAACGTGCCTTCATTTCCTTCAAACGCTTTTAGCAGATCAGAGAAGACTTCCACTATTCTCTCCTTCAAATCGGGTGTCAAATGCCGAAGTACCCACTTTGCACACACTTTCCGATACCCTACGTCTTCCACCATCTTCTGTATGGCATTGTGACCACATTCCAGTTGTGCAACAGGCTCACTGACTGTGACTCGTCGTCCCACGCGAATCAATTCATCCACTCGCTGACGATTCGTGTCAGTGGTTGCAGATGATGGCCTCCCAATGCGAGGTTTGTCTTCAATGCTGGTTTCCTCCTTGTTTAAAATTTTTCATCCATCTGAGCACATTGCCCTTGTCAATGGTGTCATCTCCGTGAACATTCTGTAGTTTTTTTGTTTTTTTTTTTGATTGGAGATTTAACGACCACCGTGAGCAACTCAATGGGCTATAAGCAGTCGCCCGTCCCTAATTTAGGGTCACTGGTTCCAGGGAAGGGAGAGAGCCAGTGCCGTAAGACAAACACAACATCCATGCCTAACCGGGATTCGAACCCGGACCCCTTACGGACGAATGATCAGAGGCCAACGCCTTAGACCACTGCTCCACCGGGGCGGCATTCTGTAGTCTTCTGTGGATGACGGACAGACTGAACCCTTCCTTCGTTAAGAACTCAATGAGGGCACATTGTTTTTGCTTGGAATCCAATATTTACCTGCAATGAAGAAAGAGATTCTATAGAGGAAGAGTTACTCTACCAACAGTTGTATTACTTTCGGTACAACTCTCGTAATTGAGCCGTCTATTATAGTTATGTATATGTATTTTACGATTCGTGTTATAAAAATTTGAGTCACAGCGTTTTCACCTGTGCATGGCACGGGCTATGAGCTAGTTTATTAATAAGTATCAACTGTTATGTGAGTGAGCAATGAGCAGCCAGCTAAGAAATACAGTGAAACTGTATTCTTAACTGGCTGCTCATTGCTCACATACAAAAAAATACAGGTATTACAGAATAGATATATAAGATTAATAGACCTAAAAACTCTTAATTATTCTATACCTAATTTTACCTTCAGGTCAGAAGTAAATCCCAATAAATATAATATACTTACAATAAAACAATTATTTGACTATAATCTTGGTAAAATAATGTTCAGAAGAATTAAAAATGATATTTATACCATGACTTAATATCATTAAATATTCGTACTCATACTTATTAAACCAGGAATCGATCAACACTCATACCTCATTTCCCTCGGACAGAAACAATTAAAATGAATATTAATTATTCGGGTCCAAAACTTTGAAACTCCTTGCCTTATGACATAAAATCTATTAACAATTTTGACCTATTTAAAAAAAATTCAAGCATCACCTTATTACCAAGTCTCTCAATTAGTGCTGAGTTGACCTGATGTGGTCGCTGGATTGATTTCACGGCTTATGAATAGACCTTGCATCTACATACACTTATGTATTTATTTAATCTTTCAGTTATATTCAATGTGCCTTTGACTTGTCTTTTGTATTGTTATTTGTTGTTCGTGTCCTTTTTTTTTAGTACTAGGGGTGGGAGGGCTATGTCAGGCCTTACGGCCTTTTCCCTCCTCCTCCTGGTTGCTACATTTTTTGTAATTAATTATATTGTTTGTATTTTGAATTGTAATATGTAGCAACTGAAAAATGAATAAATGAAATGAAATTAATTGTAATAAAACGTGAATACCATTTATTTGAATTATTGTTCGGGAAGACCCATTCATGAACGGTGAATGGGTTTTAAATAGTCTCCCACTCTTTTTTGGGCAATTCACCAATTTGCGCTCTGGTCGTGTATGAGAACGTTGTGTTCGTGAAGAGCGGATATTAATTTCTGAATGGTGTATGGTTTCCTTCTGCTCCCTCGACTTTGGGCAGTTTGCTAATATCCGCTCTGGTCGTAAAGACGGAATCTTTGCAACGAATGTTTTACTCTATAAGAGTAGTGGGACACCATTCATTTAAATGATCATTCGTCAAAGAGGAATTGCGAATGAACTCACAAGATGTAATCACTTATGTCATCATTACTTGGGAGAAATCACCACGATAAAATGAGTCTTGATATTCATTTAACCAAGGTGAAGTTCTACTCTTGTGATGATGGACACTAATACGCCACACTGAATCGAAGTGGTTTCAGGAACATAAAAATTTTTCCTGTTTCATTAATTATCTCAGTTTTCGAATCTCAATCCTGTTGAGCATTTGCGGAATGAAGTGTTACGGGATATAAAACGACTTCGATGGAATGCGCTTGAATTGGAAAACTGTATTTGAGATGTAGGAGTTGATATTTCAGCAAAACATCAAACCTTTTTACCAAATCGATGCCGAGGCCAATTACTGCTGTTATGATGGCCAAAGGTGATAACACACCTTATTAAGTAGTTGCTTCTAGTAAATTGGTCAGTCAGTGTATGTTTATAAATGAAGAAAACTTCGTTTTCATATTTTTAATATTCTCCACTTTGCTACTTTTATCTCATGCGCGTGTGTGCGCGTGTCAAATACTTAAAACTTGAATTTAGAAAAGAAAGTAGTTTTAAAAGTTCTTTTAATTACTTTCGAACCTCGCACAGGAAAAGAATATGAAACTAAGGTTAACGAACTCTGCAGAGAGTAAGTCTTTACCCTTATTAATGTTTAACGATTCCATAAGAAATACGCTTTCATTGCTCACGAAAAGTTTACTGCGTCAGTATTGAGTACTTCCTTCTTTTCCTGTACTGTTATCAGGTATGTATCATACTTTAATAGTAACCTGCTAAATGTTGATCTCTACCGAATCCATATGTTTTCTTCATTTTGTAGTTTGACCTAAATATATCAGTAAAACGTTTTGTTTCGTTTTGTTCCTTTTCGTTTCTTCCGTTTCTTTACAGGATATTGTTATGTCATCGGCGAGGTAATCATAGAAGCGAGACTGCAGATTGAAAGGGATATTTATTCTGCCATGACGTTAAAAGATTATCCCGACCAGTGTACATATTTCATCGGGGATTATTTATCAGCCAATACCGCTGAAGATGACAGCCTTGGCGACCAATAGCGAGCCACGAGGTTGCTCTTTGTGCGGATGTGGCTTGTCTCGCGGCTTATTGTCCCAGCTGACTAAGTCATCGATTCCTGTTTACGGCTATTTGGAGGGCGTTTTCCACGCAACTTCCGTCGAGTACCTGAAAATTTTCTAAATTTATACTCACGCTTGCTCTCCCGTGTCGACCAGCGTGACGTGTTTATATTAGTGAATGTTAAACAGCCTATTAAATATTGCATCACTTGGGGAAAAGTGTAGTTGCTTAAAGTTCATGAAAGGAAGACAGTACAAAATATCAGTTATTTAAAATTTACGTCGAGCAACTGGGATAAAATTCTTCATTATTTGCATACCTTTATTTGGAAATTTTCAATTTTGTATTTACTCATAGGCACACGTTCATACATCTCACAGTAAAGTAAGTAAAACTATGTTCTACTGCTGTATCTATCAGCACCTTTAAGTTAGCAAAGATGGTTCAGTTTTTATATTTCGCGACGTCGTTGGTTTTCAGTTTGCTTTCAGTCGCAATGAATGTTTTTTTCAAACGGTGTTGGAACATTGAACAAGAATAAAAGTTTAAGTGAAACTGATAAAGCAAAATGAAGCAGTTTCTTATGATGAATTAGAAAGTGCAACATAATTTCCTTGTACAAAGGCCGTTCAATAAAAACTGAGAGTAAAATCATCAAGAAATATAGGTACAGTAAAATATATGTTATTATTTCTCAAAGTGTCTTCCCTCGAATGATATGCAACGGCCCCATCGTTCAGTCCGCTTTTCAAAGCATGTGGCAAAGGCATTTTATGGAAGCTGCTTTAGCGACCCCTGTACAGCTTGAATAACGTCAGCATCTGTGTTGAATTTGGCGCCACGGAACTTCTTCATTGTTGGAAACAACCAGAAATCGCACAGGGCGAGGTCAGCACTGTAGGCAGCCTCTGGCATGATTTGAATACTGCATTTCGTAAGAAAGTGTTGAACAGAAGCAGCCAAATGTGGGCGGGCGTTACCATGGTGTAGAGTCCACCTGCCTACCAGTTCCGGTCGCTTAATCGATACGTCTCGTCCCAGAAGCTTCAAGACTGAAATGTAATACTCAGCATCGACAGTAATTTGTGGAGGAACGGCATGCTTGTAGACTACACCTTTATGATCAAAGAAAATTATCATTGCCACCTTCCCAGCTGATTTGGTTTGGCGGACATTTTTCGAAGGAGGCGAGCCTGTGTATTTCCAGATACTTGTTCCGCGCTTCGTGATGGGGTCGAAATAGTGGACTCATGTTTTGTTGGCAGTTGTTACCTTGTTTAGAAAGTTTGGATTCTTTGCAATCATTTGTTTCCATTCATGACACACCTGAACTCCGGCCAACAATTGTTCTCTCGACAGTGATGAGGTACGCATCCGGAACATGCACGATTCAGCAGTAATGCAGAATGCTGATGTTTTTGAAATATTAGTTGACTCCGCTATGTCTTCACAAGTCATTCGTCGATCTTCTTGTAGGATTGCCCAAACAGTGTTAACAATACGCTCTGTAACAACACTTTCAGGTCGACCAGGCCTAGGAGCGAGTTCTGCTAACAAACATCCTGTTTTAAAATCATGGTGCCGTCTAAAACTCGTTGGCTCACCCAATTATTTATCTTTGTAAGCTTTTTTCATTAAATCAGCTGTTTCTGGAGCCGTTTTACCCAAACGTCAGCAAAATTTTATCGCACAACGCATTTCACTTCTTAACCCTCAATCGCTCACCTCCATAGCTGTACGGCAATATGCAGACGTACCTTAAACAACTGCACAATAACAAAACCAGAATCGCCTGCTAAGGCTGATAACTGCTGCCATAGATACTTCATTAATTCAGTTAGTCGTCTACATGGTTATTTTCCCACTTTGCTCTGTTGCCAACTAAAAAAAATTACTCTCAGTTTTTTTGGAACGGCCTTTGTAGAATCTTAACCGATGTACGAAAGGAAGAGAAGACATAAAAGTGACCGATGTGCACGGCTGACACCTCCGAAAATTTATTAAAACGTAAAAATAAATTGCTTACATAGTTAGTAATGAGAAATTTCTATCCATTGATAGACTGTCTGAGATAAACGTGTAAAGGAATACGCAGATTACTACCATTGAGCATCGAATATCTAATGGGAAAATATTGAACATATTATTGGAACCTCTCCTAAAATTATGTTATTACCCTTCTACTTCTTCTCTCCTCAGACCTAAGGTTGGTGGGTAGCGTTGGTTATCATCCACAAAGGAATTATTTTCTGAGCCATAAGCTTGATTTTCCGGTAGAGTCTTCCTCGTGCTATTTGACTCATATATTCTATTTTTGGGCGTCCTCTTCCATCTTTTCCTTCAATTCTACCTTCAATCAAGTTGGTACACCACTCCTAGTGTCTTACGAGGTGGCCTAATATGTTGTCTCTTCTTCTTTCTAGAATAAACTTTCTTGTTTTTTCTGAGTTTGTTTAACATTTCCACATTATTCATTCTTTCTGTCCAAGCAGTTTTCATCATATTTCGCCAGCACCACATTTCAAATGATTGTAGCTTTGCCCTGTCATTGCTATAAATGTGCCGTATGTTCTCTGTTTTTTTACGCAGACACATCTTCGAAAAACATAAAAATTTCATAGCCCCTCGAGCATGAATCGAACGAGCATCTCTTAATTTCCGTTCCATAGTGCTCCATTACATCACCCAGGACAACGGAGTTTCAAGCATAAAACAGACGTAGCTTAAAAATCTGAAAACCGTTCAGATCCGTGCGGGGTGAAGCAATACAATACTTAGCGTGAACACGATCTTTCCTCACGTCCAGGTACGGACACAATTAAAAAGCGTGCAAATATGTTGCTTTTTCCGCTGGCACATCATTTCCCTACATAGCCGATTTACTGACAGCAAGTACTTGGAAATTCTAAATGAGCACTTGGAAATCCTATGGTCCAAATATTGTTTCCCAACATTGATGCTATTTTTGAAGATGATGATACACCCCATATACAGCATTTAAAGCTTAAGGTGCCGCCCCGGTAGCGCAGTGGTCTAAGCGATGGCCTCTGATCATTCGTCCGAACGGGGTCCGGGTTCGAATCCCGGTGAGGCATGGATGTTGTGTTTGTCTTACGGCACTGGCTCTCTCCCTTCCCTGGAACCAGTGACCCTAAATTAGGGACGGGCGACTGCTTATAGCCCATTGAGTTGCTCATGGTGGTCGTTAAACCTCCAATCAAAAAAAAAAAAAAAAAAAAACTTACGGTTCACTAAGATGAACTTCAACATCCGCCCTGGTCAGCTCAGTCACCTGACGTGACTGTCATGGAACTACTGTAAGCTGTTTTGAAGAGCACGGTGAGAAGCACATTCCCTCCTCCAACATCTATGAAGCAATTGGCTGATCGACGAATGGTACAATGGAGGCTATTCAAAAGTTGTATGAATTTGTTCCAAGAAGGTTGGAAGCTATGTTAAAGGCAAATGGTGGTCCAACACCTTATTAATAAAAACATATCGCCTATTTCTCTGGTGTTCACATTATTTTGGCCAACTTCTGTGCTTTTCATTAATGTGATGCTAGGCAAACAATCTTCCTTAGATAGGATATTAGATGATTAACATCCAAAAAAGGCAGACTTACTCAATTAAGGCGATCAGAAGACCTTTCGTAAGAATGTTTTTCTTCCAACTCTATTGCCTGGGCCATGCCAGACAGCTGAATTAGGTTGCTTGGAGTGTGAAAATTAAGTTTTCGCAACTTCTACTGCACCAACAATTAAACATTCACGCGTCATCAATTTTGCCAAATTGAATCATTTGCTCATTAAGACCTAAGCAGAAGCTGATTATAAGCATAAATTTATTCTTAACATTTTCACTTCGAGCAGGATCGTACAAATCCGCATTTAGGGGAATCGATATCTTGTTTTGTTTCCTATTGGGAATGTTGTATCGATATTGTCTTCCCTTTTCGCAAAAATCTATGTTCGCATCCGGGATTATTCATCACCAAATGGTTTATTCTTCAGTCTTAATTGCTTCACATCCCTTGAGCGTCCTACCGCTCAGTGTTCTGGGAAAGTATTAAAATCACTGAGAAAAGATTATTCCAAAAAACATCAATTAGCTCTTTATATACGTATGTACGGGTAAAAGGACTAAAAAACCAAAGAAACAAAAAAGACTGAGTGCATAAAATAAATAGTAGACATATTTAAGAACACTTTAAAATATAACTAATCAATTTTCATTCACAGAAAATAAACTAGCGGGCAAAAATTAAGCTACAAACATAAAAACTTACACAGCAGCGCATCGAACTGCTATGTGATAGACTTATATCAGACTCAGGAGAAAAGTGCCTCAGCTCATTAGAACTTGAAATGCACAGAAATGGATTGCTAGAAAGAATGTTGATGTTGACGTATGCAGTGCTTCACTGCTGGTATGATTCTTCTGTTGACAGAAGAAATGCGTTATTATTGTGACCACTAAGGCAAGCGATCATCCCTGACAAACAAGCATGTTGCACAATGATCATGCATGCTGATGACACGATGACGAATGAAATCAGATTGCAGTAAACCCCATTGTCCCGCTAGCAAATGCGTTCGTGACGTCTTCAGTAGGACTAAGAGCTGCAGATTTGAGATGGCCACTCCACCCTGAGAATATCATCATTCTCAAGGTAATCGTCAATCAGCGGAGCTCTATGAGACGAGATTTATCATCTATAAAATTGAACTTCGGTACAATATACCACATGAAAAGCCTTACGAGGAGTCCAGCGATCTCCTCTACGCACCTTTTATCATGTACGGCGCCATCCTGAAACGCATGGAATGGCTTATGGGCATCCAGCATTGTCTCCACATACCTTAAGAACTCCTGCACTGAAGTGGGCTTGTTCTAGTTTATGACGGAAAAGATTACGCCTTCCACCTTCTCTTCAAAAAAAAAAAAAAACAAAAAACACGGCAGGCATTTGTAGTCATACTAAAACTGGATTCATCCAGGAAGAGCATATTCGTCAGTCCATTTGTGATGTTGCATCTACCAAGTCTTTTGAGATCTTCGACAGGGAGTTGTTAGAGGGAGGCATATCAGAGGTCTTCTAGCATGCAGGCCTCGTAGTTAAATCTGGACAGGTCTTCTTGGCACAAACGAGCCTACAGCACATATGAGCTCCAGAGCCAGTTGCCTGTCTGTCAGCTGCCTATGCTTTATCTCTGTTAAGGCTCTACGAGACCCGCCATCTTTTATTGCTGCCTTCTCTTGTTAACCAATAGGCAAGCGTATTTCACAAATTGCTCGGGTAATTTTTCACATTTTGGATCACCGTTTGTGGCTAACGCTAGATATATAATTCCCTGGTTTCATAATTTTTATTGACCTTTCCCTTTATAATTTACAGGCGTCTTCCATAGTTTTATTAATTAATAAAAATACTTAAAGAGTCCAGAATGAAAATCTAAAACCAGGGAACTCTTTATTTATCACATATCTTGCGTTAGCCACAAACGGTGTTTCAAAATGTGTAAAATTGCCCGAGCAATTTGTGAAATACGCTTGCCTATTGGTTAACAAGAGAAGGCAGCAATACAAGATGGCGGGTCTCGTAGAGCCTTAAGTAAGGTATTTGTCATCGTGGGCTGTTTTTATCCTTAGCCGTGACGCAAAATTTCTCAGATTACTGCTTTTTTTGACATAGCTGAGAAATGATTATACTACAGGCATCATGCGTTTTGCCTACCTTGTCTGTGGTCTATGAGTTGTACGGTTTTCTTAATCTTCTCAGAGACTGCGGATGTTTTTTTTTTTTTTTTTTTGGTTGGAGGTTTAACGACCACCGTGAGCAACTCAATGGGCTATAAGCAGTCGCCCGTCCCTAATTTAGGGTCACTGGTTCCAGGGAAGGGAGAGAGCCAGTGCCGTAAGACAAACAAAACATCCATGCCTCACCGGGATTCGAACCCGGACCCCTTTCGGACGAATGATCAGATGCCATCGCTTAGACCACTGCGCCACCGGGGCGGCACTACGGATGTTCATCTGCATGTTCTCCAGCAATTTTTGCAAACTGTCTGGCTTTATAGCCGTGCGAAGTTTGATATGATGAGCGCTGCGCTTGTTTCATGTGCCAAGGAAAGCACTACTAGCGTGATGTTTTCATACGTTCTTTCTGATATGCTAATGTACCTCTCCACCTAAGTTTATTAAACTTCAGCCTTCGTGATGTTGAAACATAGCTGTTTTCCATCAGGGTATGTCTTCGTCTTCCAGGTGACTTAAGAGCAGAGTAAAAATAAGCAACTAATATTTATCTGGTCTGTTTATCATACACTGCTCCATATAGAAAACATAATTCCATGGCGGAATGCACGAAATGAGGCGAAACTTACCGCACATGTACACAAATAAATGGGAAATAAGTGTTTTATTATTTAACGGATTACATGACTGCGGTGTGAAAGGAGGAGATAGTAGTATACTCTGACATGAGTCAGTAGGTCGTATGATTGCCATTCGGTAATACGGCGCAGAATGGATTGGAAAAGTCACCGAATGATGTTCTGAGGTATCGCTGACTATGTGTGGTTGACCTGCATGCACAACTCATTGACATGATGAGGGGCTCGTAAAAGGGAGATAGGTTGTCTGCCAATGATGTTCCACACTTTCCACTTTGGTGAGAAGTCTGGGAATTGCGTTGGGCAAGGAAGCAGCCGAACAACTTGTAGAGACTGTCTGCTGATGTTGTCAGTGCACGGGCATGCATTGGCATGTTTTTACTGCCCGTTAGGGATACCATTTAGATACGAAAAATAAAACGAGCAGCAGCAACTAATGGACTTATTGTCCTGCTGTCATTGCACCTACTATGCGTACAGACTGACTGTACTGTATATGGCTGTAGTAAGTGTTAGTTCCCCAAACTACGACACCAAGCTGAGGAGCCGTATCATCTCGGCAACCACGTCGTCTCCAGACTTTCAATCGGCGATCGTCGGCGCTGAGAGAAAAGCTAGACTGAATACAAAAGGGTTCGATTCGTCTTGCCAGAGACATCTAGCGTGGCCCGACTGCAACGTTGCATGACGATGTGATACAGTGAGTGGCTGGAGAGATCAAAACCTGCTTCAAGCAATCCATGATTTACAATCCGCGTAGATACGGATATATCGATAGCTGCCTCTACACCTCGTTTACTGTCTTCTGCTATGGATTGTAGAGCTGCGCTGCTACGATTAGCCGTTGAGCGCGTCGATCGAGACAATCAGACGTCCCCCTACGCTCTTTAGTCCCACTACATCGACGCACGTAACCTTCGTCCAAACACCATCGTCACATTCGGCATATAGTTGACGCATCTCGAAGAGATTCAGGGACCAACTAGCGGTACGTAACCTTTTATGAAGCCCTTATCTTCATCATAGCTGTCCACCTAATGTTAGATTTCCCGATGACGTCGCCCAGCCACTCTGAATCCTGCACTTTTACCACCTGAAATTACACCGATGCAGTGGTCCTCACACCCAGAAGAGGGCGAACAATCTCATCTACGCCCTGGTGAAGACGAGTAATCTGATCTATTTTTCCTGAGGGCGAGCAATCTCATCTACTTTTTGGTGAGGTGGAGTAATATCATCTACGCCCTTTCGAGGAGGAGCAATCACGTCTACGCCCTGGCGAGGGCGAGAAATCTCATCTACTCCATTATAATGGCGAGTAATCTTATCTACCCCTCTTATGCAGGCGAGTAACATCATCTACGCCCTTTTGAAGGCGAACAATATCATCAACGCCCTGTTGAAGCTGAGCAATCTCATCTACGCTCTGGTCAGGATGAACAATTTCATCTACGCCCTGGTGAGGGCGAACAATCTGATCTACGCCCTGGTGAAGGCGAGTAATCTGATCTACGCCCTGGCGAGGAGGAGTAATCTCGTCTACGCCTTGGTGAGGGCGAGCAATCTCAATTACGCTCTGGTGATGGAGAGCAATTTCATCTGCTCCTTGATGAGGGCGAGCAATTCACCTACTGCCAGGTAAGAGCAAGAATCTCATCTACGCCCTGGTGAAGGCGAGCAATCTCATCTACGCCCACACGTTTTGCTCTCTCTTCTGCTTCACATCCCACCTGGTTTTTTCATGTCTGCAATAATTTACATAACCCATCTCTCGACACATAGCCATTGTGTTCTGCCTAATAGTGGCAGCAATTGACGCTCCGACAAGTGGTGTGGTATGGTGCTGCAATTAATACTTCCCAGTGTGGCATTTTCAATCTCGAGCAGTGTATTGTTTAAATTTAATGGTGCCATATATTCGTGTTTTGTATGCCACATATCAGCGGTACCTCGACTAAAATGATCATGACGCACATTGCTTTTATTCGTGAAACACTGCGCCTCTCTGGAGTGCAACGCACATGTTCA
Organism: Macrothele yani; assembly: GCA_039090855.1. NCBI lineage: Eukaryota > Metazoa > Arthropoda > Arachnida > Araneae > Macrothelidae > Macrothele > Macrothele yani. Next base: position 159,003,802 of record CM077011.1, read on the forward strand.
GTTGGAATAAGATTTGGGTACCTGGCTGCCCTCTTTATTGTGGGTGTCCTTATTCTCCAGGTAATCATCTACTTGATGATCCATATGAAATGAAGGCTTGATTGCAGTGTTGATCACCCCTAACTGAAGTGTATTCATTTCTTTCTTCAAATTATATGACTTTATTAGACAAACCTCAGCGCCACGAAATCACTATCAAGAGAAGTTTTACTAGGACAACAGATAAAGGTTTTAAAATAGAAATACTTGGTGGAATTTAGAAAACATTTCGTGATATATAAACTGAACGATTAGAAAACAATAAGACAAAAAGTTTCTACTCCCCTGTCTTCAGCAATGTATTTATGAAAATGTAATTCGAAAATTGTTGCAAACAACCGTTGTTTTATGAAAAATAGCTTCCACAAACTTATAAAAACATTTTCTTTGAAAATCCCCTCGTGAGAGATTTCAGGCATACAAGGCAGCTCTTCAGTAAAGATTATTTTCTAATCCATTTTGAAAACAGTTTTATTTCATCGGAGACTATTCATCATGTCGTGAGATAAAGGTCAAATGTGCTACTAAAAGGAATGCATTTTATTGGAAGTGTCATGCATTGTCACAGTACAAGACAATCGTATCTGTTAGACTTCTTGATTTCCGGTTCATTACTAACGTCTAGTTCTGATTTTGCATTTCACGTCACAAATACAACCAACATGAGTACTTAGTCTAGCGTGCAAACACATGCCAATTTTTTATATTGACGACCAATTAACGCACATTTTTCACGCCAGTTGTAGCCCATGAAATTATTCCCATATTCAATAAACATAAGAAAATGTAGAATTAGAATGAACACAATAATCACAGGAGGCATGCTAGTAAATTACACAATGTGCACGAGAAGCAAAATACTGAAACAAAAAAAACTAAAAATGGGACACACAGCATTAAAATATCAATAAAAGCCAGTTATTTGCTAATCTAATCCTTTATTATGAATGAATAGATATAGCAATGCACGCCAGTTATTTCCATAAACGGCATATCATGGCATTCCATTAATTAGCTATGGAAGAGGAGAGCTGATGCTTCGGTAAATAATTTGTAGTACTCGCAATTCGCGAATTTGATGTTAATTAAATTAATATGCAACAGTTAATAAAGTCCTTTTTTTTCCATATGGAAATAAGAGGCATCCGGGGAGTTCATGTGACCCAAGTGTATTCAGTTGGCCAGTTTCAAGAATGATGATTAAGTGCGCATACTTAAGTACTCCGGCAGCTGAGTAAGACATATACTTCTTGCTCACATCGACGAATGTTGGGAACCTCAACGAAACACATGAGGTTTTCTGGCTTTTGGAAGGAATGAAATTTTGAGATTGTAGCAAATAACACATGAGCTACGGGATTTTGTCTTTGAAGCATTTTCATAACTTATCTACAATCTATTTTTGTTAGTTTTATAAAACATCACCGAATAGGTGGTAGAGCAGAGGTTTTGATTTTTTTTTTTGGATTGGAGGATTAACGACCACCGTGAGCAACTCAATGGGCTATAAGCAGTCTCCCGTCCCTAACTTAGGGTCACTGGTTCCAGGGAAGGGAGAGAGCCAGTGCCGTAAGACAAACACAACATTCATGCCTCACCGGGATTCGAACCCGGACCCCGTTCGGACGAATGATCAGAGGCCATCGCTCAGACCACTGGGCCACTGGGGCGGCAGAGCAGAGGTTTATACACCGCAGAGCCAAAATGTTATTGTCAGCACGCCTTTATGCCAATTGAAGCAACTGCAGGTAAACAAAGGCGAGTGAAGGACATGAAATGGTATAAATAACACCTGATACTGAGTTTTTGTAATCAGTGTTCTTCATACGGGCAGTGCGGTAGACTTAAGCGAGTTGGATAAAGGCCAAATTATTATGACCGGACACCTGGATCAGAGCATTTTTGTGACGGGAATGCTTGTGGGGGTTGTCATGGTAGTCATTAGGTGTGCAACTTAATTTTCGACCAGAGGCACGACACGTTGACAGCAAATTATAGCAAATCGAATACATACCTAATCAGAGAAATAATCCCGTCATGTTGGATACATTTGAGCCATCGGTCAGAGAGCTTCCGAATGCCACTGTGGAAAAAAGAAGGCTGTTTCGAGTTGATAAAGCCTTCAATACTTGTGTGGACCTCCTCGGCAGAAGTGAAATGCGTATCATTCAGGTGATGTTGCAGGGAGCGAAAGAGGTGATAATCCGAGGAGGCGAAGTCTGGAGAATACGCCGGGTAGGACAAAATCTCCCATCCTAGATCGGTGATCGTGTTTAAAGTCGTTTTCGCGGTGTGAGGACGTGCGTTATCCTGAAGCAACAGGACCGACCTTCTGCCCTTGCCGGTGTTTGGCCTTTTCGCCTCCATTGCATCACTCACGCGAAAGACTTGCTGACAATAACGCTCAGCATTGACCGTTCCACCAGGTTTGAGCAACTCATAGTGTAAGACACCGCGCTGATACCACCATATGCACAGCAACAACTTCCTGGCATGGATATTCGGTTTGGCAGTACTGGAAGAAGGCTGACCTGGATAAACCCATGATTTGCGCCGCTTAGGATTATAGGATCCACTTCTCATCACAGGTCAAAATCTTATGGAGGTAATCCTTCTTCTTGAATCCGGAAAGCAAACACACAGCAAGTTCGTAGCGCCTAGTTCGCAGCTGTGAGTTGGTGGGGCACCCAACGGCCTTCCTTGTGAATCCGTCCAAGCTTGTGCAAGTGATTTGCAATGGCTTGCCGTGTTACTCCGAGTTTCTAGGCAAACTCTGACTGTGTGAGACAGGGATCTGCGTCCAACAGTTATACCAGTTCCTCATCGTCAACTTTCTGTGGTTGTCTCGGACGTTCTGCGTCACGGAGATCTAAATTTCTTTCCTTAAACCGCTGGAACCACTTCTTACACGTACTGTAGGACACAGAAGCCTCACCCAAAGCAGCACAGATCCTTTTCTTCCGCGGCACAGTTTTGTCAGCTGAAACGCAACCAGGAGGCAGTGCCTCAAATATTGCTTCTCTAACGACATTGCTCTCACCGCCAACTTTCGTCCCTTCTGTCACTACAGCTGTGAGCGGTTACGGTTGCCTGGAAAGCTGTTGGATAGAGCTGCAATGAGCCATTGTGGCACACAGCTGTTTGCATCTGCGAACGTTCTATGATCGCTTGCGGTCAGGGGCCGAGAATTAAGTTGCACACGTAATAATTCCTTTAAAAAGTGGTAGGAAGAGGAAAAGCGACGAACAGTAAAGTGTTGGCCGACCACAGCTCACTGATGCTGGTGGCGAGCGCAGGTTATCCCGTATGGTGCACCCAAAAGAAGGGACACAGTGGAGTAGCTGGTTGGTAATTTGAATGCTGGTATCGGAAGTAATGTGTCCCAACACGCAGAACATCGAATTCTATTGAAAATGGGGTTAGGTAACCGCAGTCCGCTCCGAATGCTCGTGCGAACCTGGAATCGAAGCGGACTGCGGTTACGCAACCCAATTATCATTAGCGGACTGCGATTACGATGAATGGTTGGTTGCCCAACCCATTTATCGTAACTGCAGTCCGTTCTGATTGCTCGTGCTAATCCTTTTTGGCCTGTGGTGGGATCGAGCCCATTCCGCTCCGAGTGCTCCTGCTCACCTGTTCCAGGTCGAAAGCGCCTCCAACGGGCACGCGAGCATCAAAACTGGACCTTGAACGATTGAAAGAAGGTCGCCTGGTCTATTTGATCTTGCTTCCAGTCTATTACACTAAGTGGACATGCACGTCGTTTACCTGGGGTAGTGTTAATAACAGGATACATTATGTCATGAAAACAAGACAGTAGAAGAAATGTAATGCTTTAGGAAATGTTTCGCTGGAAAACCCTAGGTCTAGTCATTCAGGTACAGGAGATAGTGACGTCTACCACCTACTTAGACATCACTGCATACCAACCACATTCAACGGGATTCACCACTAGTAATGCCTCTTCGCAGAAATACAATGTGTCATGTAACACTACTTGGATTATTCGAGAATTGTTCACGGAATACAAGAAGATGTGTATCAGTTGGAACAGCAAATCTGATCCGCTGCGGCTCAATCACGTAACTTGTAAGAGCAAAATTTTCTGCTGGTAACGTGCTGGTACCAGATACCACAAGACACCTTTAGAAATCTTGTAGTGTCTATGCCTTTCTGGGTAACGGCAGGTTTGGCAACACGTGGACCATAAATATGGCAGGTGGTCATAATATTTTGGCTCTTTTTGTGTGGTCTTGTAGAAGAGGCGCCCTTTCACCCAGTTGGCAAAATAATATGTCAATTTACTCAGCAACATACAGCGTCATTTTTGTATTCAGAACTTTGGATATATGGATATCTGTCGTTGTATGGACACGATGAGCTATGAGAAGACTTCCAGAGATACGTCCAGCCTCTCATACGTTTTATAACATTGCATTCGTAAAATGTGAAACACCTGTCCTAAGAGGACGTTTGAAGTCGTTCATCTGGACTGAAATGAGGTTGCGTATCCACAGTCCCTCCGAATGCTCATGATTTAGAAGTTCAAACCAAAAGGAAACGAAAATCACCTTTTTGTTTTAGTGGAGGTTTAACGACCACTGTGAGCAACTCAATGGGCTATAAGCAGTCGCCGTCCCTAATTTAGGGTCACTGGTTCCAGGGAAAGGCAGAGCGCCAGTGAGGTAAGACAAACACAACATCAATGCCTCACCGAGATTCGAACCGGGACTCCTTTCAAACGAATGATCAGAAGCCATCTCTTAGACCACTGCGCCACCGGGACGGCTACGAAACTATCCGCAGCTGTTTATTTATAGGACTGTGAGGACTGTGGGGAAAAAGCCATTGACGTCTGTGCTGTAAATTTTACGAAGTATAATTTTACGAAGTATACACCCAGATTAAAATAGGTCTTTTGGGTTCGACAATATAGTGCGCAGTGAGAGGGTTGAAATTACCCCGTCTGTCGGCATGCACTAGTTGTTGACACCAGTGAGGCCACTGTCGGTTTCTGTTCACAGTTCGCAGACTGTACTGATCTTTTCAACTCCGTGAGCACATTCATCACTGCCCTGCGGCCTCAACTAATTACGACGTGCTACATCCAAATTCAAATGCGTCTGCCAACAATAGTACCCCTATGAAATTCTTTCGGTCTCATCAAAAGTGAAGTAAGTTTCGATGAATTCATTTTATTTTTCACTGTCTATTTTCTCAGTTTCTTGTTCGTACGTCGTGAGCTCCTGAGATTCAAAACACACTTGTCCGTCAGTTTCAGTGATATGCAGGCCGAATTCCATCTCAAATTATGTACAAACTTTTTGAACCTAACTAAGTGTCCTTTTTACTTATTTATCAGTAAATATCAAATGTTACTCTCGGAATAACGGAATTCACATAGGAAGAGCTTAAAAATTTGACGCATGTTTGGATTGCCAAATATGGCGTCTCATTGAACAAATTATGAACTTCTTTATTCACTTTAATAAACATTTTTGTTTTGGAGTATACTGGCTACCATGAGCAACTCCAATGACTATAAGGATTGTCCCGTCTAACTTTTTGCTTCAGGGTTTACTGGCTACCATGAGCAACTCCAAGGACTACAAGGATTGTTTCGTCTAAATTTTGTTTCGGGGTTTACTGGTTACCATGAGCAACTCCAAGGACTATAAGGATTGTTCCGTCTAAATTTATGACAACTAGTCCGTAAAACGTGCCATGCACGGCTAAAAAAGCTGTCATATAACATGAATCGTAGTAAAATGCATAACTATAATAAACGGTTGAATTATTAATGGGCAGTGTATAAGATGGGTCACGAACAACAACATTTTTGTAACATTCCCATTCATTTTAAAATTTTTTCAACGACTCGTATGCCAATTTCACGATGACGTTCCTCATTATTATGTAAACGCTGAGAAACAGCAAGAAATAAAGAATCGCCGCCACCGAGAATAAGGATAACATGGCGTTCCATGACAGACCAAAGCAACTCTTTACTAAGACTAACTTAAACGCATTCACACAGAAAGCAAACTCCAGGGCACCGATATTCCGCTTCACTTTGAACTTTGATTACAACTACGTAGTTGATAGTGGAGGGCTTAGTTCCAAGTTCGACCACCGCAGACAGGCAGATAACGCTGCAAGTACTGAAGCGAGAACAAACGCCAAAATAACGAACGGCGAATTGTATAAAGAAAATGCCATGGTAACATAAAAAACAAGAAAGATGACACCGAATTTTCAGGTGTAATGAGCACGTATTTTGAATCCGTTCTGACGCAAATTAAATCTATCAAAACTTTTAAAGTCAATGGAACCGGTATGGAAACACAAGTATCTGACGGAGGACAAAAGTTTTTCAATCGGGGTTTTAGTCCCACAGATATTTCTGTTAACGGAATCGATCGTGAGCTTATGCCCTTTGGTTGGAGACTTTTGCGTAAAGAACAATATGAATTTATATGAGAAACATTTCGCAGCGGAAACGCTCTCCAACAAAGAAAGAATTTTTCAAATCGGACTCTTCGAAGCAGAGATATGGACAAATATAAGATATGCATCTACGCCCGCTGGCGGGAAAACCAGGAAATATTTTAGGAAGAAAATATTCTCAAAAGGCTTTTTGATGTGAAAGATATCGGTCCAAGGAAAAAAGATTTAGTCGAGTTTTCAGGAGCTCAGATTTTATTGCAAATACGTCAGAAGCAGAAATTAACCCTCATGCCCCCCTCGTGGGCAAACCATTCTTTACCAAATATTAGAAATTGTATACAAAACGTTTCCCACCAGGAGCTGTATGCGATACAAGAAGAAATTTTCAAAACGGAGATTGAAAAACAGAAATATCGGGGAAAACGAAATTTACCTTAACGCACATTAGCTGAAAGTCTATGAATTACTTGAAAATTTTATAATTATTTAAAAAACATGCCACAATGGAAATTCTGTCCAATAAAGAAATAATTTTTCAAATCGGACCATTAGAAGCAGAGATATTGACAAAAATATTATATACATCTACGCCCCCTGGCGGAGAAAGAATGCAATAATTTAAAAAGAAAATATTTCAATAAGATTTATCGACGTGAGGGGCATCGGTCCACGAAATAATTTTTTCAATCGAGATTTTAGAAGCTCAGATTTTATGGCAAATACTTCAGAAGCAAAAATTAACACTTACGCCCCCTGGTGGTCAAAGTATTCTTTACCAAAGATTAGAAATTATATTCAAAAGATTTTTCATCAGGAGCTGTATCCGCTGAAAAACACAATTTTCAAATCGTTGTTCTAGAAGAAGATCGTGGAAAACGTAATTTACTGTTACGCTCCTTAGCGGAAAATATATGCGTAACTTGAAATAGTAAGTATACCTAAAATACTCTTCGACATAAATGGAATCGAAAGATAAAATATTTTTTCCAATCGGATGTTTAGAAGCAACTATATGGAATAAAACGCATTTTGAATTCGACATCACCTGCATTTACGCCCTCTAGCGGCAAAATTGTAAATTGTAAAAATACCTCGCAACTGATGAAAATCGCGACGTGCGTCGAAGCCTCTATACGACGGCAGCACCAGTTAAAAATTTGCATACTGCTATATTTGCATAGTGTATATCACTGCAGGTTTGTCGTCTTGACATGTGCTTCAACTCTGTAGTAGGTCACAATCTATTACATCCCTTAGTAATTACAAGAAGCCATGCAGTGAATGAAATTTCAGTGAAAGGTGATTTTGCACTTTTATTGAAATATTTGCGAACGTTTCCGAGATAAACTATACATTTGTGGTTAATAGGATATCACGAGGCTCTTATTACGAAGTAAAAGTAACAATGAACGATATGTTGAGATCATTTAATTTTCGGAGTTCTAAGTTTCAACGTAATGGTCTAAATGCAAGGTATAAGCACTGACCTTAGAACGTACAGAACACCTCTCCTACCTTTGCATTTAGAGCACAGAGATTTTGTTTTGAAATTCGCAATCAGTAAAAACGCAATTAATCACTAGAATGTATTTTAAATTATTGTGGAACTTTTAAGTGCCTACTGCCACGTAAAAAACGTTGGTACAAAGTAAAATTCATTTAGCAAAGACCTATGATGTAAATATTGTGGATTTTTAGAAAACACTGAGAACTTTTTGTTGAATGTAACTTCGCAAATATATATTTAGGCATGGTTGAAAAATTACTTCCATTGAACAGAAGATTTCAATAATAATCAAATTCTATATCACGCACCGTGAAAGTATAGTAACTCTAAAAATAATGCAATTCACTATTTAATAGCGATAACAAAATATAATCGTTGGAATAATAGAAACTTAATGTCTTACAACCAAAAATATCGGAATTCAGAACAAATAAAGCATGTAATTAAATGTGATTTTCGACGAGTATTAAAATTTGAAACTAGAAAATAGGGAGTAAACAAGACTTTTAAGAAGTGGATATAATTAAAACCAATAGTTTACAGAAAAGGAAATAACGTTCTCAATAAAATATTGGAGTAAGTTAATACAAATAATAAATAATTATATGCAACTTGTATTTTTAAATATAATCCAAAAACAAACTTTTAAGTTGTGAATCTTTAATTTTCCTGTGGAAACTTTGTATTAAAATCTTTTCTATCTTTCTAAATTATTTTTTACTTAATATTTTTTTCCCCTTTTTTAAAGAATCACTCCACTATGAGACTCTTTTTAGTGTTTCCTAAAGGAGTGATTCTAAATGAATTGTACAAAACCTGTTCCGGGGGTTCTTCCTGGTCAGGTTTCACCCCCTCTACGGACAAATAAAGTCGATGTGAAAGATCTGTATGAATGAATAATTTAAAATATAACAAAGTTTAAGTAAATTTTATTGGATCCATACGAACTTAGATTTTACAGTGGATGAGAAGTGGAATTCAGTTACTGCTCCTTTGGTTGTATTTTTTTTAAACCTGGAACCACACATCACATCACTTCGTCTCCAGTATTTGTCATTTTCTTGTAGGACTTCCGTCCACAGTGAGTAGAGTTTAGGTCGCAGCCACCTACAGCGACATCGCCTTTTGGGCAGGACACAGAAACGGAAGGAATGAGAGCAAGTCTAGCGACTTTGACAGAACAGTTTATAGTGAGATTAGAGTACAGCAGATGGCGCCACAGTACAAGTACGATGTTGCACACAGAGGGGTGAGAGAATTTCAAGGGGGCCATAGGAAAGGATACCCATTTAACCAGTGGGTCCAGCCTGGGGGCCGTCACTTAACGTGCTCGTTCGATGCACGGCGGATATTCAGCGATTGTTAGTAAATCACACCATCTCTGAAAAATCAGCCCAGGTTCGAAACTGAGGACCTTGCATCGATAGTCTGAATCGCTAACCACTAAGCCATCCGCGGCTCTTTTAACCTGGAACATAATCATATGTAGAGGATTTTAGGAAGGGAGTGTCTGACCCCACGTCTTAAACAACCCTTAGAAATAGGAAGCTAGTAGATTTGGGCTAGAGCGCCCGATAGGAAAGTGACACGGAAGCGAAGTTGAAAGGGGGAGGAAGACGCCCTTATTTATTACCAGGGGGCCAGTACCCGGGGTCCGACGGCTTAACGTGCCCCTCCGACGCACGGCGGGTATTTAGTGGATCGAGCGTTCGTACCTGCCTGGGATCGAACCTGAGGCCCTTCCCGTGGCAGTCACGAACGTTATCCACTTGGCCACCCGCGGCAATTTAACCTGGAACCTTTTACATTTAGATACTTATGATAGTTTTATCTAAATAAATAAGTGGTCTCTATAGCATTTCAATTACTAAATGAGTAAATGTCATAAAAGAGTGTAAAAGTTGTGTGTAAGAGTTAAGTTGGAACAAAAATTCATAAAACGTTACCAATTCTTTTTTAATCCCTCATGGTTGCCTTTTAATAAAGTCGGGCATGTGAAAAAAAAATTAAGACACAGAATTAGTTATAAGATTTTCGTTTGTTCAGTTCTGTTTCCCAACAACTCTCTCAGTAACGAAAGATGGAATATTATTTACGATCGACTGGTGAAATCTGACATTGTAGGAAATTTTATGCTTGTCAGCAAACATATAGAAAGTGCTGCCGCCTTTGTTATGCTTCTAACGCACGAGGCGCTTTGTTATCGCATGCGGAAATCCTCCTCCTTTTTCAGATCGAGTACATTCACTGCATTTCCAAAGAGTAGCTTAAAATGGTGAGTAATCCAGATTCTGTTCTGCACCAATGCATTCTCAAAAGAATTAAAGGTAGGAGTGTTTTCGCAGGACTAATATTGATTAGGTGATTTATTTAATACTATTGCTTGCGTGCCTACTTTGCGTGCGTAACTATGTGCGTGTGTATGTACGGACAATTGAGATGTTGGGGAAAAGCAGCTGGAATATTTCTTGACATACATTCATCATTAGCAGAACAAACGCCAAAGACTTTTTCACTTTCGTCGAAACAGTTTCGCATTCGCATTCAACGTGCGTGAACAAACTGCTCAGTATTTTAAACTTCACCGCATTGATGTGGAGATTTATTCGCATGTAAACAACACATAATCCGAGTCGCATTTTATGGAACCATTTAGGTTTAGAGTTTACTCAAATCGTAACTTCCTATCCAGAGCTTTTTTTGGGGGGAGGGAAGAAGAGCCGCACTGAGGTGGAAATGCTTTCTGAGACTGTTTTTAGTACAACGTTTTTTGTTTTGAGTATTGATATAGTTATTTAATTAAAATAACGTGATGACCGTAACATGCAATTAAAATAAAAAAAAGGGTGTAACAGTAGCATGTAACAACATGAAATTAGTTAACTAAAATAACGTCATAACCGTAACTCTTGGGTGGAGAGATGGCAGGAGTCAAGTGGAAAGGAAAAGTCAAAGAAAATATTGTTTCAACAGTATAGTAAAACAGCAGACGCAAAACGTTATGACCTCCTTTATCTAATTTTCGATTGTTTACGGTGGACACGTATCTAGGACAAGAACGATATTGTAATCAGCGCATCCAGTAGCTGTCTTTGTATTCAGATACACTGCCTTTTCACGTGCTACGCTGAAAAATATAGATGGTGTGAATTCACTGCAAATATCTGAAAATAACGTGCAGCAAAATTGCCGGTAAGTGTCCGTCTTTTAACGGAATTTCCGTTTTTAAAAGTTCCCGTTTTTTTTCAAACCCGTATTTTCACGGATTTTCCGTAGTCAGTAATTTCGTTTATTTCAGAAAAGTTCGTTTCAAGTTTTTCCGTATTTGGACAAAAATTTCGCAACATCCAACATGCCAGCACTTACACGAGAGAATCCTTTTGCGGCGGTAGTGAGGTTCGAGCTCGGGGCTTTTGAGGTTGAAGCCGTGGATTTAACCACTGAGCCAGGATGCCACAGGAGCCAGGCTGACGCTCAAAATAAAACTTAATTGCGCGACGGTAACTTTTTTTTCTGTAACGCGAGGTAAGCACACAGGACAAAAAATTAGTCTCCCCTAGAAGAACTTACCTAATAATGGGTGACGGTGCCTCTTGCCTTGATAACAGCATTAATCCGGGGTGGTAGAGACCCCACAAGGTTGTAGATGTATTGAACATCGATTTGCAGCCACTCGTGTATAACGTAACACTTTTTCGTGTGCGAGATTGATGTTACGCTATGTCTAAAACCATGAGTAAGGAAATGTTGAACTAAATGAGAATACGATGCAATAGTTGCACGAGATAGCTCAACCTAAGGTTTTACGGCCAGACGAAACATATACAGAAGTCCAACTTACATTTAACCTGTTATTGGTCCAAAATATAGCACTGTGATATTTGCCTTCACACATAATACCTTAATTATCTATCGTATAATTTAGCTTAACAACGATCGAACATCTCCACACACACACACACACAAAGAAACTGCTGCATCGTCCTTTTTATCTAACTTTCTTATCACACCTCAAAAGTGTTGCCACCCTCATTCATGTGAGAGAGAAGATGTCACGTTAAGTTTGGAAAGTGCAAAAGAGAACAAACTCAAATTTACATAGGAAAAGGAATTAAAAATGAAAGTTAAATTAGAATATACGTCTCACGTGCGCCAATTGGTCCCGAAGTTCCGCCTAAGTACGTGGGTGTCTATTCCGGCGTTTCACCTTCTGTTCCAAATGATCCCACAGATTTTCAATAGGATTTAAATCTGGCGATTTGCAGGGCGATTTGTGGTGATACAGTGTTGCTGGTTGTTCGTCGTACCACTCTGACACAGTTTTAGCCCTGTGTACACGGCAATTGTCGTCTTGGAAGACAGGAGTTGCAATCTGATGCTGATCCTGGAGGTGTCGGGAAAAGAGCTGCACTTCGTCATTCAGAATGCGGAGGTACGCATGCTGGTTCATATTAATCGTCAGTGCAACAAGAAGGCACATTTCGTGGTACGAAAAACATCCCCAAAACATCAAACAGAACCCCGTCTAACTTGAACAGCGCATTCGACACAATCTGGATTAAAGGCTTCATTGGACCTGCGAGGCACTCGTCACTTCCCGTCATTGGAGTACAAACAAAAAAGGACACTCATCAGACCAAATTATTCGTTCTCAATCCTCCACATAAAGTTTTGGAGCCTCTAAGCAGATTGATAACGTCCCGCTTTGTGACTTGCTGTTAAAAGAGGCTTCTCTCATTGTACCCTGCTCCATGTGTCCATCGCATGCAATTCTCGTCACAATGTCCTTTCGGAAATTGATTGGAGTAGACTTTCATTGACTGCTTGGAGCAATTGTTGTCTGGTATGAAACCGATTTGTAGTTACTAGGCGTGAAACATGGCGGTAGTCCCTGTTGGTTTGAATCGTTTCCGGCCACAGTTACGACGCCGATTTTCAGTTGACTACAAACCACACCACATTTTGTAGACCTGCTGAATAGTATGCTTTGACGCACCTACAAATTGGGTGACTTCATTCGCTTTTTGTCCGTGGGCAGGGCCAAACACGATAGCTCCTGTTTGCCATTCAGTAACGTCTGTCTTACGACCCATGTTGCAGACTAAATTCAACACACACATTTATTCCCCAACAATGCTATCACGACGCCCTCTGGGCACCCGGTAACTTCCTACTGTCATTTCTGTTAGGGATGACTAATTTTTTGTGGGCTGCGCTTATTTAGTCATTTTATTTTCCATTGGAACTTGTTATTTTTTTTAATACGAGTACGTTTCTAATAATTTTATTTTTTTGTATACTAGATCTTATTACAAATTACGTATTTTTAAATTGTGACTTTTCGAAGCAACAGAATGATTTGGAGTTTTGAGATCACTTTTACAATTGAAAATAACTTTCAATTACCTTTAAGAGAAAGCGCAATGTACTGTTTTATAATATTATTTTACAAAGCTTCTAAATATGAAATTTACTCTTGATAGCTATGTAGTAGCTCTTGTCTTAAGGACTCCACAGACTGATACATAGACATCGTGCAATCACATGTGCAATAAATTAAGTACCCGGTTTCTTACGGCAACACAATATATATTAGCTGGTACACAAAATGGGAGAAAGAAGGAGAAATATCCTGTGCCATAGTAACCAGCATTCATGCGATATACTATCCACAATATCCGATTTCGCTACAGAAATTCAAAATCAAATACTTTGACAGACTACTCAAATTTAACAGTTAATCCAATTCCGGAGTACTCCCCTAAATGTCTAAATAACTATTCGTGCCAATTCAATCAAAACCACTCAAATGACTACCGTCTGTGCACGATTAAATTAAGGGTAAAAAACCTATAAAACCTTTAATGGCTATAGCTTACATAAGACCTTTCGTATCGTAAAAAACGAACCATCATCAGATGTTGCAAGTGCTGGTAATGCACAAATATATATATACGCAACAGGAACAGCCCTCAACTCAATTGGTGTGATCGCTGGGAGGAGGCAACATAATCCAAAATTTGATTGGGTGATATTGTAGTTGTTGGAGTCATAGAGTTTTTCGTACAGGAATTCCTCCGGGAACAATGGTGGGTATAATCAGGAAGTGCCGATTTCCAAGGATAATACACCCAAACTCATACCGCTTCCTTGGAAATCGGCACTTCCTGATTATACCCACCATTGTTCCCGGAGGAATTCCTGTACGAAAAACTCTATGACTCCAACAACTACAATATCACCCAATCAAATTTTGGATTATGTTGCCTCCTCCCAGCGATCACACCAATTGAGTTGAGGGCTGTTCCTGTTGCGTATATATATATTTGTGCATTACCAGCACTTGCAACATCTGATGATGGTTCGTTTTTTACGATCTGAAAGGTCTTATGTAAGCTATAGCCATTAAAGATTTTATAGGTTTTTTACCCTTATTTTAATCGTGCACAGACGGTAGTCATTTCAGTGGTTTTGATTCCCTAAATCTCTCCTATTTTCGTCATATGGATACGAAAAAATGTGAGAACGGAGTTTTTCCGTTAATACAAGAAAGGAATTTTTTTTTTTTTTTTTTGATTGGAGGTTTAACGACCACCGTGAGCAACTCAATGGGCTATAAGCAGTCGCCCGTCCCTAATTTAGGGTCACTGGTTCCAGGGAAGGGAGAGAGCCAGTGCCGTAAGACAAACACAACATCCATGCCTCACCGGGATTCGAACCCGGACCCCGTTCGGACGAATGATCAGAGGCCATCGCTTAGACCACTGCGCCACCGGGGCGGCAAAAAAGGAATTCCGGGAAGGTTTTTGAAAATTCAGAATTTCCCATTAACACCTCTTGAAAACGGTAATTTGCCGTCAATATAAGATTTTTATATATGTCAATATACGAAAGATTTTTATATATGTCAATATAAGAAAGATGTTTATATATGTCAATATAAGAAATATTTTTATATATGTCAATATAAGAAACATTTATATAAATATAAATTTAAGAAAGATTTTTATATATGTCAATATAAGAAAGATTTTATATATTCACAATATAAGAACTATTTTTATATTTTCTCTAAATTTTTATAGCTGTCTCTAAATCTATATTTTTCGTATATATGGAAATTTAACAGTTAATCAAATCCCAGAGTATTCTCCTGAATCTCTCCTATTTTCGTTATATGGATTCGAAAAAATGTGAGAACGGAGTTTTTCCGTTAATACAAGAAAGGAATTCCTGGAAGGTTTCTGAAAATTCAGAATTTTCCGTTAACGCCTCTTGAAAACGGTAATTTGCCGTCAGTAAAAGAAATATTTTTTTTATATCTCAATATAAGAAAGATTTTTATATATGTCATTATAAGAAAGATTTTTATATACACTGGTGTTCAAAATTAAGAGAATTTGCACATTTTGTCGAGTTTCACAAAAAGTACGGAACCAAAGGTACAAATTATGCCGCCGAATAAGAATGCAAATTTGCAGTGTCGAATACGTAAGCGCCCACGTGCGTTTGGGTGGAGCTGTGACAGCGGAGGGCATGAAAAGCACACGTGGCTTTTTCCACGATTAGTTCGCTCGTACTCCTCGGCGACATTCTTTGTGTATCCTTCAGGAGTTGGTTCAATTTCATAAGCACTTAGGTAAAATGAGTTGCCACGAACGTATTGATGACGGAATGAGGTGGAGAATCGTCGGTAGATTGGATTCAGGGAAATTGCAGGTTGCTACAGAGCTCAATGTAACGCCCAGTGTCGTTTGCAATTTGTGGAAACAGTTTAAGGACACCGGATCCACATCGAGAAGGCCTAAGCAAGGTCGTCCAAGAGCCACGACGTCCAATGAAGATCGTTATTTGGCACTTTCGGCGAGGCGCCACAGGACTGCTACAGCTGCATAGCTATCTAGTGAGTTGCATGCCGCCACTGGAACCCGAGTTTCAAGGGTTACTGTTCCCCGAAGGCTTCATGAGAGAGGGCTATTTGCCAGAAGATACGCTGTTTGCGTCCCGCCCACTTCACCACACAAGAGAGTACGTTTAGCATGGTGCAGACAACATCAGCCTTGAACCAGATTTCAGTGGGGTAACGTTCTCTTCACAGACGATTCGCGATTCAGCCTGGACACTGATTCTCGACATACCTTCATCTGGAGAAAACTTGGGACCCGATACCTTTACTCCGACATCCGAAAAAGGGACCGCTATGGCAGTGGTAATGTCATGGTCTGGGCAGGAATGATGTTAGACGGCCGCACGCCTCTCCATGTGTTTGATAGAGGCTCCCTGACTGCTGAGAGTATAACGAAGTAAATTTCTCCGTCATTACTGTCCACGCCAGGATTCGCACCCGGATCCCCTCATTCCGGAATAAGTCACTCTACCAATTGAGCTTAGCGGACGTTTTATTCTGATTCCTATCTGCCTTTATGTCGTCTGCGTCCTTCTGGCAGGTACGTCACATCTCGTGGTACGTTACAAGAGGTATAGGGATGAGATCTTACAGCTCTATGCATGACTTTTTAGGGGCGCAGTTGGCCCCTCGGTTCCTTTTGTGGACGACTACGCTCGTCCACATAGGGATCACCTGGTCGACGATTATCTTGAAAGTGAGGATATTCGCCGGATGGATTGGACAGCCAGATCGCCAGGCCTGAACCCTATCGAACATGTCTGGGACGCTCTTGGGAGGGCAATTGCAGCACGCCATCCCCCTCCGAGAGCCATCCAGGAGCTGAAAACGGCTTGCTGCAGGAGTGGGACCGACTGCCACAAGGACTCATCAACTGCCTCGTTTCCAGTATGACGTCGCGCTGTGAGAGCTGTATTACTGTTAGAGGGGACTATACCCCTTATTAGAGTCATTTTATTTTCGATCTTGCAACGTGGATTTTGGACATTCCTGCGCTGATGAGCCTTACGGACGATCATGAGTGCGTATCATGACTGTTGTATGGTATAATTTATTTTCTTATATAACTGTGTATCCAAACCAAATTTCATTAAAATGTGTCCATTAGGTTTTCAGAAATTCGACAAAATGTGCAAATTCTCTTAATTTTGAACATCAGTTTGTGTCAATATAAGAAAGATTTGCCGTCAATGTAAGAAAGATTTTATATATTTTCAATATAAGAAAGATTTTTAGATTCTCTCTAAATTTTCATAGAGAGAATCTCTATGAAAATTTAGAATCTATATTTTTCGTATACATGGAAATTTAACAGTTAATCAAATCCCAGAGTATTCCCCTGAATCTCTCCTATTTTCGTCATACGGATTCGAAAATGTGAGAACGGAGTTTTTCCGTTAACACAAGAAAGGAATTCCGGGAAGGTTTCTGAAAATTCAGAGTTTTCCGTTAACATCTCTTGAAAACGAGAATTTGCCGTCAATGTACGAAATTGCGAAATGGTTTCTGAAAATTTAGAATTCTTCCGGCGTACGAAAAATCCGTGAATTTTACTGTTTTTTTCTGTCATTTTTGCGGAGAAGTTTTATCAGAAACAGACCTCGTTAATTCATGAAAAAAATCACGGAAGAGACCGGTTCGTAAATTTCAAAAAAACCTTTTGCAGTGTATTTCACTGTAATTTCTACGTGCAATGAAAACGTTGTTTTTCGAAAGACATCAAAATAATTTTACTTTTGCTACCTGTCCCAAAAAAACTGAAGAAGGAATAAAGTGAATCGTCTCTTCTTTTAGTTTCAAGTACTTTAATCTTTAACAAGTTACTTTTTCTAAATTAAACCAAGATCTGATTGATAAAGTTGGCATTACTGAAAAACAAAATACAAACCCCTGATTTTTTATTCTACATTCTGAATCACTTTTTCAAAAGAGAGGCGTTCAGGTAAGCGCGTGTAGTGAAATTTATTGTGTTGTCATCCAATCATTTAGAATATTAAATTCTGAACTTTACTAGTAGATGTCTGTAAAAGTTCTACCCGGTGTTCATGATTCTAAGTAAAAATTTTAAGTAACAAGTGCAATAATAGGTGGCGCGTGTGATGGCCAAAATGCTTCGATGAGTAGGCTATAAAATGGCACTAATTACGCAGGTGCATCTCATTCGTATACAAGTCACACAAAGCTTCACATATCAAGCAAAAAGACTCACATGAGGCATTGTTTGCTTTATATGTTCGACAAAGCCAACAATGAAGCTCAAACCTGCCTCAATATTTGTGAGAGGTATGGCGAGGACGCTGTAGACGAAAGCACATGTCACCATTGGTTCCGGAAATCCCTTCAAGAAGACAGAAGCTGCAGAGATCAACTCCGTTCTGGACGTCCATCAGAGGCTTCTGAAGCAGATCACAAGAAAGCCATATCAAAGGACCAAAATCTAACAGTTAAGGAATTATTAGAAAGGTTTTCTATACACAGAACAAATGTAGAAAAAAGGACGCATGCGCTTGTATTATCACAAACTTCGACCAATGGGTACCACTTGACATATCCGCAAGAAATCCGTAGGACAGAATGACCACCTGTCTTTCTTCGCTTGATCGCCACAGAAACAAAACCTTTTTTAAAACGATTAGCTACTGATGATAAGTGAGTCCTTTACAGAAATAAAAAGCGTCAAACAACTATATGCCGAGTTAGAGAGCATGCTCCGTCGACTTGAAGGAGAAGAAAGCATACGAGAAAGGTCTTGTCAAGTGTATGGTGGGATGTCAAAGGGGTAATCCACTAGGACCTGCTTACACCTAACCAAACGATAAATGCTGACCTGTACTCCCAACAGTTGGAAAGGCTGAAAGGGAAATTGCAATCTAAGCGTCCAACAATGGATAATCGTAAAGGCGTCATCCTGCAACATGACAACGAAAGACCCCATACAGCTTTAACCATTCAGAGAAAATTACTGGACATTGGATGAGAAGTGTTGCCTCACTCATCGTAATCCAATGACCTTGCACCTGCGGACTATCTCTTCAGAACAACTATGCTGGAAAAACATTCGATGAAATTGAAAATGTCGAAACTGCATTACAGGAGTTTTTTTTTACTCAAAAACTGAGGTGTTCGACAGAGGAGAATTCATTTACCACCAGAAAGATAGCAAGAGGCCATACAAGGGGATGCTGAAAAGTTCTCGGCCTAATCCACTTCCGGTAATTGTAGCATTATTTTATCACTGCAGCTCGAAAGAATGTTCTTTTCCGTATTTCGTGTTGTAAAGTGCCAATTTTTAGACTAATGGCTCTCATTTTTTACGCTTTCCAACCGTAGATTGAAGAAGCGTACATGCTCCAGCTTTGTCCGTCCGTCCGTTCGTCTGTCCGCACGATAACGGCGGCGTAAAAATGGTTCGATTTCGATGAAATTTTAGTATGTGGTAGGGGACCACCTGGGGACGAGCCCTGTTGAAAATGGGACAAATGGGGTCATGGTCACGACGTAGGAGCGGGATCCATTTCATTGCCTTTATGTGTCATGACTTGCGTAAATATGGTTCGATTTCAATGAAATTTTACTATGTGGTAGAAGACACATGGTAAATTTCATCCTATTCAAAATGGGTGAATTGAGGTCAAAGGTCAGGACATAAGAGCGGGATGCATTCCATTGCCCTTATGCGTCATAACGTGCGTAAAAATGGTTCGATTTCGATGAAATTTCAGTATGTGGTAGGGGACCACCTGGGGACGAACCCCATTGAAAATAGACGAAATGGGGTCAAAGGTCAGGACATAGGATTGCGATCCATTCCATCGCCCTTATCCCATATTATTAAGGTGGACGTCAAGTAATTTTGCTTCCTATACTTCCAATGGAAAAACGTTTGTACACATTTTCTTCACAATTAATGTGTTTCCAAGGATGAAAATTTAAACAACGATTAAAATAACTCCATATTATAACTTGGGATACTTAATATTTTCTGAAACATAACCATAATTATATTAAAAATCAATAACTTTTCCTTTGGTGGTGTTGAAACCAAAAAAAGGATGGCGCGACCTGTACTTTGATGACGTCAGTAGACAAACAAATGTTGGATTGCATAATTATGGTTATGTTTTAGAAAATATTAAGTTTTACAAGTTATAAAATGAATATATTTTAATCGATGTTCAAATTTTAATCCTTGGGAACGCATTAATTGGGAAGAAAAGGTGTACAAAAGTTTGTCCATTGGAAGTATAGGAAGCAAAATTACTTGACGTCCACCATAATAATATGGGATAAGGGCGATGGAATGGATCGCAATCCTATGTCCTGGCTTTCGACCCCATTTCGTCCATTTTCAATAGGGTTCATCCCCAGGTGGTCCCCTACCACATACTGAAATTTCAACGAAATCGGACAATTTTTACGCACGTTATGACGCACAAGGGCAATGGTTCGTTCACCTTAAAGGAGCAATTCTTGTATGTATGTAAATTTTATTTTGATAACGGCTCTAAGGATTTTGATGAAAGTCGTTAACCACCGTTTTCTGGTACTAGAAATCGATTTAACGTGATCTCGAGTTTAGGAAAATTCGTTTAGTGGGTTAAATAACCACCCCGAATTATCACGTTTTTAGTGTAGTGTCATGACGTCGTCCCATTAGATGTTGGCGCGCGGTCCCGCCATCTGTCTCATTACGTCACGCGTTGTGTGCGGATCCTATTAAAGTTTTATGACGTCACACTCTTGCGAGCAGATGGTCGCGATTCCCATCTGCCTCATTACGTCACGCGCTGTGTGCGTATGATCGTCCGCTAGATAACTGAAGTAAAAATCGTTCGATATCAATGAAATTTTAGTATGTGGTAGGGGAAAACCTTAGAAGGAACCCTGTTGAAAGTGAACGAAATGGAGTTAAAGGTCAGGTCATAGGAGCAGGATCTATTCCACTGGTCTTATGCGTCATAACTAACGTAAAAAAGGTTCGATTTCGATTAAATTTTAGTATGTGGTAAAGGACCACCTGGGAACAAAACCTATTGAAAATTGGCGAAATGGGGGTCAAAGGTCAGGACATAGGAGCGGAATCACTTCCATCGCCATTATGCGTCATAAATTACGTAAAAATGTTTCGAT
Source organism: Macrothele yani (assembly GCA_039090855.1). Classification (NCBI taxonomy): domain Eukaryota; kingdom Metazoa; phylum Arthropoda; class Arachnida; order Araneae; family Macrothelidae; genus Macrothele; species Macrothele yani. Next base: position 159,024,834 of record CM077011.1, read on the forward strand.
TTAGATGAAATGTTAGTATGTTGTAGGGACCTGCCTGTGGACGAATCCTATTGAAAATGGGCGACATGGGGTCAAAGGTTAGGACACAGAAGCGGGATCTGTTCCATACCCTTATGCATTATAACTTACGTAAAATTGCTTGGATTGCGACAAAACGTAATCATGTTATTTTGGAGGTATACTGAACCAGTTCTGTTGAATATCATCGAAAAGGGATAAAGGTCAGGGCACAGTAGTGAAATTTATTCCACAGCCATTTTCCTCATAACTTGAGTAATGATTTCTAGTATGTTGGAAAGCGTATCATAATCAATTCACTGCATGATTTTACTAATTTGTTGCAAATGTTTGACGTCCTGAACTGAATCATATCAATGCAAAGTGTTGAATTTTCGAATGTGGAACTCCGGGCTGTCATGAAATCATTAGTGTTGACATGAGGGGGTTCAACATTCAACAAATGCTTCTATTAATATACACTACTCGACATTGAAATTTCCGATCCAGAAATAATTGAAGCAAATTGATAGGTGAATGCAAGCAAGTGTTGTATTCAAATCAACCAATCACATTTGTAAAAAGACAAACACGGGCAGCCGAAGCCATGCCATATCCCGTGTTCTCTACCGTAGCGGAATGCAAAGGGCTGCTACAGCCTATCTAAATATCGAAGGTACTTCGCTGCCAATATTAACAACAACTGGAAGCGTTTGAGACATCAGCAGCTACGGCTCAGTGAGCTGGTTGGTCGATTCACAGAATCGTGGCTCGTATACATCGGAATGAAAGCACAGTTGCAAGTGGTTACAGGAAAACACCGCTAATCGCCGAAAAGGGAGGGCTGTAGTCAGGAAGACGTCAGGACGCATCTACCGGTGTATTCGACGCTCGGGAATTGAGGAGCCTTAAGAAGCCTACAAGAGAATTCGAATGACTGAAGCGATGACTATAGACATACCCAGTACAATTCGGACCGTGAACCAAAGATTGACGAAGACAGATGGAGTGGTGTTGTGGTAGAGCTGCGTGGAGATATGGGTGACACGGTGTCATTTCACCGAAGAGTCTCGATTTTGCCCCGGTACTAACGATAATCAAGTCCGCTTCTGAAAAAAAGAGCCACAGGAAGAAGCCATCTGCTATCCGCGAACAGCACACTTCTCATGAACCAGGCATCCTTGATTGGAGTGTCATTACCTACGATAACAGCCACCTCTGACATGTCCAGCGGGTATGACGACATCTTGGTGGTACGATAATGATGTTTTACAACCAGTGTTGTTGCTATGTCTGATAGATATTCCTGAAACCGTTTTCCAACAAGAATCGTAGCCCTTACATTACAGAAGAGTGCCTACAAAGGTCCATATGCCTCCTTGGCCAGGGAAATCTCCGGGAGTATCATCCCTCGAGCCTGTGTGTGGCCTCAGTGGACGACGCATGCAAGACTGTCCCCGGCGAACCAGGAATGCAGCGGAATTACAGGACCTGGAAAACATTGTTTGGTACCAGATAAGCAGGACATATTGGAGGGCTCTATCTCTATATGCAGCGCCGTGTGTCTCTAAGCATTGTGCAACATGATGGTAATACAAAGTATTGACTGCTGTCACGTGATTCTGTTTTGTAACCTATCATACTGATGTACTGCCTTCGAAATTCAATCATGCTTTTTCTGCTGTGACGTGCCTGCCCAGCAGGACGCACACGACATAAAAAGGCAGATAGTAGCGACAACGAAAGTCCGCGTAGCTCAATTGGTAGAGTGCCTTATTCCGGAATGAGGGGACCCGGGTTCGTGCCCCGGCGTGAACAAAAATGACGGAGAAATTTACTTCGTTATACTGCATCCTATTCTATATATCCGGTGGTTTTTGGCTCATTAAGCCCACTCTTTCTGGGAGGAGGAATTTCAGTGTCTAGCAGTGTCGTTAGCCACATCAGATGCAAAATATGACATTTACTACTGAAGAAAATTGTTGACTCAGAAAGTAAAAAAAAATAATTAAAAACTGATAAACCAATACACTCAAAACTCAAAAATTATGTTTGATCTACCGTTTCATTCAAGAATTCAAATTAACAAAATCCATAAGCTTATGCATTGACTTAACAGAATTGGATGATGTTACAGCTAATGGAATATGCTTCACATCTTGAATCTCTTCGTATGATCGAAGAATTTCTCACAAAAGATTTAGAATCCTTAACTTGTAATGGCAAGCTGTAAGTTATTTATTATGCATCACAATAAATTCATGAGAGCTGCAATCTTGCGCAACTATGCTAGACATTCACATTTAAAAAATTTGGAGAGTTACTGAGTGTATAATGGGCTCCATCTATTTCGATTACCGTTTGTTATGGCTGTTTGGCAAAATTATGATACTGTTGGTGCTTCATTTCAAAGAAGCAAAAAATATCAGGGACAAAACAGAAAGATGCACTTACGGAGATTTCCTTAGAAAAATGTCACCTCTTGAGCTCATGTTAGTTTTAGTATTAATGTGTGATGACCTCCAAGAATTATCCGAACTGAGTTTACACACACAAAAGGAACATTGATTTTAACAAAACACTTAACAAAATCTAACAGAATCTAATTACTCCAAGTCCATTTTATGGAAACTCACTTGAGACAGCTGATACACTTACATTTGAAGGTGTTTCTTTGCATAGAAAAAAAGAAGACCCACCAATCGGCCAAAATTCATTTTACGAGAATCTCAAAAGGTATGCTAAGAAAAGGTTGTTTTTCAGTGTGGATGTTGATCTGCAAAGCAAGTCCAAAGTGTTAGATGAAAAGAACTGGCCAAGAAATGTTTTGGGAAGCGTAGGGTGTTGTGACGAAAACATTTGGAAGTTATCTAACAGGTTTCAGAAATTGGTTAGTTATTTGATATTTTCTTAGACGACTTTGACATTAACCTTCTCACCCAACTGATCTAGATATTTTTTCCCCTATCACAATAATAACTTCGTTATTATTACGAGAGAGATTTTAAGGAAATGTCCAAAATATACTAAATAACCACAATAACCGAGAAAATGAATGCCTTTAGTTTTATATGTCTTGTATGTCAAACACGCGGTAATGAAAATAAAGGCATATTGCTTGTAAGGACATCATTGAATGTTACGAAGCGTCCTGAAGGTCATCATACAAACTTTCTTGCTGAAAATTTATATCTAGGTCGAAACGTAAATATGTCATATCTACTGTTGGATTTCATCGTTAAGGAACACCGTGGAGACATTAGTTATTTTTGGCCGGGAGCAAAACAATCCTTGAAATTTGTTTTTGCTGCATACTGAAAATGAATAAATTATGTAAAAGTGCAGCAATTTCTTAAAAGGTACCAAACCAGACTGATTTCCTATTATTGGGCCATTCAACAACTCCATCAGCAGCAAATGATGTCAGTAGATTAAATACACTGGTAGCAGAATGTTACTGTTCCGAGATTGCTCAAACCTTAGATATGGATTTGCATATTCGTTCATGCACGATATCCTAACATCGATTTAGATGTGACAAGCCAAAAGACGCGGCGAAAGATAGAGAACAGTGACATTTACAACATCTCGTCGAAGTTGATCTTTTTTTATTTTTACCTTTGTTCACTAGCGTTTCTTATAAATCTTCCTTTTCTTCTCTTATCAAATTCTCTCTGATGCCCATCAGGATGCTTCCATTGGACGATTATTTAACTAAGTTCTTTTCAAGGTTCCTTCCTCCGATGTTATGTTTTCATTTCGATGCGACAGTTTAGATTTGCATTCACCAGGCGTACGCCGTTTATATGCCGTACTTCAACTGAATGACAAAATGGTGAATATTCCTCAATTCCTTTCAGCCTTTATTTTCGAGCATGGAGATGCTACTTAACCAAACGTACAGTACTTTTATTTGTATTTTTTCGTTTCGGGGCTTAACGTCCCACACCGGTATTTAAAGCGATGAGCAGTCGTTCGCCCATAATTTAGGGCCATTGCTTTCGATACAGAGGAACAATGCCAGCGCCGCAGGCCAAATACGCCAGCCATCCCTCCTTTGTATGTGGAGCCTTAGCCCAATCCGGAAAATTAACCAGAAATCCTCACCTCTAACCATTCGGCTACTTGGGAGACAACGGTATAGTTGGAGTGATATCGTCATCATTGTCAACCATTATCAATCCACTGCTGGACGAAGGTCTCCCCAAGTTTCATCCACAACGGTCTGTCTTGTGCCAGTCTCCTCCATGCCACTCCCGCATATTTTCGAATTTCATCCACCCATCTCCCATGTGGTCTTTTTCTGGGTCTTTTCCTGTCCCTTGGAATCCAATCTAAAATTTCGGCTGTCCATCTATGGTCTGTCCTTCTGGCAGTATGTCCAGCCCATTGCCATTTCAGGGATTTAACTCTGATCATGATGTCTTCCACTCTCGTCATTTTTCGGATCCACGTGTTCCTCTTCTTATCTCCCCTAGTTATACCAAGCATGCACCTCTCCATGCTGCTTTGAGTTGTCTGCAGCCTTTGTACGTCTCTTTTAGTTAAGGTCCACGTCTCTGCACCGTACGTAAGCACTGGAAGGATGCATGATATATATATATATATATATATATATATATATATATATATATATATATATATATATATATATATTGAAGGCGACTATTTCAGTTCTGCTGTCCGCTTCCTGCAGCCATCTGTTTTTCTGCCAAGTTTGACATTCTATACAGTTTATGATTTTTAAATTTTCTTAGATGATGCGTCTTATTAGTTCGGATTTTCCACGCAAAAGAGAGCTTGTTGATTATGTTCTGTCTGTTGAAACTTATTTTCCGGGTCTTTTCTACATGAATAAATTCTGCTGTTCGTATTTCTGTTATATTATGGTGTGTCCAGATCAGTGTAGCTTTATTTCAATTTGCTGTATCCTTTTCCTGTTCGCAGCACTGGTGCTTTTCCTTTAAATACATTCCCCCACTTTCTGTTATGTTCTCCCAAACGAACACCTAAATATCCGTTGATGCATACTCCGTAGAGACTGGGCAACATTATAGTTTTGTAAGAAACGACACTTTCAAAAAAGGAAAAGTTAGCTGAAGAAGAGCGGCGATTGTTGCACACAGACGGCATGAAGGACTGTGAAATAACAAGAGTTTGGAAATGCTGGAGAACTGCGTTGAAAATCAATAAAATATACTGCGTCCGAACTTTCCAGATTTATAATAAAAAGTATTGGGCGTGTACATAAGTTTCCAGCGATTTATAGGACGCATTTAATCTTCATCGAAGTATGAGCCGCCCGTGAACTATAACCTGGCGCCATCTATGCGGTAGCTGGCGAATGGCGTCGTGTAAAAACAGCACCGGACTCCATGCAATGAAGACCTCTCTACATTTTTGGTGAATCTGAAACTTCACAAACCGTTGGCCAGCTAAGAAGTTTGCATGAGGCAAAGAGACTGGAAGTCGAGGACAGATCACAAAGTTTGTTACACTAGTGAATAAAGAAAAGCTGCACCGAAAAAAGTCTCCTCCAGTTTGGTGCAACCACTTAAGGACCGCAGTTTTCACGGCATCATCGGTTTGAAATAGTTCTTCACTATGGTCCTGTTTCACTTTACCGAACAAATGGTAGTCGCACGGGTGTAAGTCGGGGCTGTACGGTGGATGCTTCCGCACCTCCCACTTAAATGACTGAAGCAATACCTTTCTTTTCCGTGGTGTGTGGCGTTGTCGTGCAGCAGAATGACACCTTCGCTCAACTTACCCCGGCGTCTGTCCTTAATTGTCTTTCGCAGATTTCGTAGCGTTTGGCAATATGAGTCAGCATTGACAGTTGTCCCTTTTGACAGAAATTCTGCGTCAACAACACCTTCATAGTCAAAGAAAACAGTCGACATGACCTTTCCCGCAGACAGTTGGACTTTGCACTTCTTCCTTGTTGGAGAGGGGATATGCTTCAATTCCATGGACGATCGTTTGGTTTCAGGGGTGAAATGGGGAGACCACGTTTCATCACCTGTGATGATTCGACGCAAAAAATTGTGACCCTCAGCAGAATACCGTTGCAGAAGTGCCAAAGACGACAGGACACGTTGGTTTCTGTGCTGGTCTGTGAGTAGAAGTGGCACCCTATCTCGCACGCAATTCCCGAATTCCCAGCTGCTCGTGAATGACAGAATGAACAGTTCCGTACAAATATATAAGGTACTGGCAATTTCCTTGGCTTTGATATGACTATTATCTTGTATCATGTTGTTAACGACGGCAACATGCTCCGCAGTGCTGTTTATTGATGGTCTACATATGCGGTATTAGTCCGTTAAATTTGTGCGACCCTTTTCGAATTGTTGGCACCACTTTACAATGGCCGGGCGAGACATGGCATTTCGCCCGTATACAGCACAGATTCCACGATGGATGTCAGTGCAATTTAGGCGCTTAGCCCACAAAAATCGAATGGTTCCTCTCACTTCCAATTTTGAGTAAGAATCCAATTGACGCGCCATTTCGAACTGCCTCCTGCACACGCCTTACGCAGTTACTGAACTAAAACGCCTCCGGTTGGCAGCTTTGACGTACTGTGTACTTTGCTCCCAAGCACACACACTATCCGTCTGCAATCCCACTCCAGATGGCGCTAAATGTAACTTATATTTTGATTCACCTACGTATGCACGTATGTCTGTGGTGTATGCCGATGAGGGGGAGCCTTCCACACCAGTTGCATGTTGGTTTTCTGGGTCCTTGAATAGATAGGGTTTGTGCATTACCATGCAGGTTTTCGGACATGCGACGCCCATGCTCTCAAAACAGTGTTTTGCCTTGCAGTTCTTCGTTCAAAAGCAGTAAATGACAACAATATCGTTCCGTAGTCACTGTTAGATCTGGGGGCGTGACGTCCTATTACGTAGCACCTTCTGTTTTCTGAAGGAAAAATTCTTACTGTGACAGTTTGCTCCGGTGCCAATATCGTTGGCTGACTGGGTTTTAGCTATGACCTTTTGCGTTGCGGGTAGTCATAGTAAACGCATTTTTTCATCGCCGGTGATGATGTACCACAGGAAACCCTTCTTCCGATGCGTAACAAGCAAGCAGTATACCCTATGATCAATGTTGTGTTTGGTGAGTTCGTGTGGGACTCATTTGCCCACTATTCAAATCTTCCCCATGGCGTGTAACCGTCGGCAACGGTATGATGATTCACGCCTAACTGTATTGCTAGTTATGTGGTCGACTAAGCAGCATCTTCTTCCAGAAGAGTTTGCGATTCCACCCCTCTGCATCTCCTTCGGCCATCCGCTACGTCGCTTTTCCTGCACGAAATAGCCACTTTTGAACTTCACAAACCACTCACGACATGTGCATGCACCTTCACACTTCTCGCCGTACACGGAGCAATTCCACTCTCCTGTTTCTTCAGCGAGTTTTCGGAGATTAAACATGAATAATATGAAGTTACGAAAGTGCACCTTGCTGGTCGCCATGTCGGAGATCAACTAATCGCACGTGTGAGATGTTTACCAACATGTGTCGTTCGATGCCGCGTTTCCACCTTACTCCAGCGTCAGGAAATTCTGACAAAAATTCCATCGTTTGGCTTTTACAGAATGCTGCATCAAAAGCTGTAAGCTTATGCATAGACATGTAATAAACTAAGAACATACACATAACAAGAGATATTACTCTGAATTTTCGGGTGCAATGAGCACGTTTTTTGAATCAGTTCTGACGCAAATTAAATTTATCAAAAATATTCAAAGTCAATGGAACCGGTATGAAAAACAACAGTATCGAACAGAAGAAAGAAGTCTTTCAATCGGGCTTTTAATCTCGCAGATATTACTGTAAACTGAATCGCGAGCTTACAACCTCTGTTTGCAGACTTGTGCGTTAAGAAAAATTTGAATTTATATGAGAAACATTTCGTAGCTGAAACGCTCTCCAACAAAGAAAGAATTTTTCAAATCGGACTCTTAGAAGCAGAGATATCGGCAAATATAAGATACGCATCTACGCCTCCTGGCGGGAAAACCATGCATTTTTTTAGGAAGAAAGTATTCTCAAAAGGTTTTTCGATGTGAGCGGTATCGGTCCAAGGAAAAAAATTGTTAGTCGATTTATCAGGATCTCAGATTTTGCTGCAAATACATCAGAAGCAGAAATTAAAACTGATGCCCCCTGGTGGACAAACCATTCTTTACCAAATATTAGAAATTATATGAAAAACATTTTCCATCAGGAGCTGCATGCGACACATGCAGCTCCTTTGCGCCCTCTAGCGGAAAGTTTTACTTGAAATTTTTGACTTTTTATGAACACAATTTCGTATCAGAAACACTATCCAACAAAAAAGGAATTTTTCAAATCGTACTCCTAAAAGTAGAGATATCGACAAAAATCAGATGTACATCTACGCCCCTTGCGTAGAAACCATGCATTTGTCAAAAAGGTTAGTCGAATATAAGACTTACGCACGCTGGCGGCCAAACCATTTTTTACCAAAATTAGAAATTACATATAAAGCATTTTCCATCAGAAGCTGTATCCGGTGCAGAAAGAATTTTCCAAATCGGAGTTTTAGAAGCGGAGATACTGGGGAAACGCCGTTTACCTTTACGCCCCCTAGTGGAAAGTTTATGGAATTACTTGAAAATTTTGAAATTATGTGATAAACATGTAACACCGCAAACTCTATACAATAAAAAAATAATATTTAAATCGGACTATTAGAAGCAGTGATATTAACAAAAAAATATATACATCTACGCCATCTGGCGGAGATGCCATGAAATATTTTACGAAGAAAATATTCCTAAGCGGTTTATCGACGCAAGTGGCATTGGTCCACGAAATAATGTTTTCAATCCAGATTTTAGAAACTCAAATTTTATGGCAAATACATCAGAAGCAAAATATAACTTTTACGTCCCCTGGTTGCCAAAGTATTCTTTACCAAAGATTAGAAATTATATGCAAAATATTTTCTAGCAGGAGCTGTATCCGCTGAAAAAAATATTTTTTAAATCGGAGTTTTAGAAGAAGAGATATCGGAGAAAACGTAATTGACTTTAACGCCCCCTAGCAGGAAATCTATGCGTAACTTGAAAATGTAACTACACCTAAAATATTCTTCGACATAAATGGAATCGAGAGATAAAATAATTTTTGTCAATCGGATGTTTAGAGGCAAATATATGGAATAAAATGTATTTTGAATTCGATATCATCTGCATTTACGCCCTCTAGCGGCGAAATTGTACATCATAAAAAACAAACAAAATAAAGGATCATCATTCGCATATATCAAACTTTCCAATGCAAAAAGAATTTTTCAAGTCGGACTAATAGTTGCAGATATGGTGTCTGCCCACAGGCGGACGTACGGACAGACCGATAACATTAGCACGATCTCTTTTTACAAAAGACATGCTAAAAGTATAGGTATTATTATTATTATTATATTTTAGTTGAGGGTTTAACGACCACCGTGGGCAACTCATTTGACTGTAAGTAGTCTCTCGTTCCTAATTTAGGGCCACTGACTCCAAAGAAGGTGGGGGAGGGGGAAGGGGGGAGACTTAGTGCCGTAGACAAACACAGCACCCATGCCTCACCGGGATTCGAACGTAGTCCCACTTGGACGAACGGTCATAAGCCAACGCTTAAACCACTGCGCAACCCGGGCGGAGATACTATTATAGTTTCTAATATAATATAATATAATATAATATAATATAATTTTTATTAAAATTCATGTAATAAATTACAGCAAAATCAACTTTTGATGTACCGCCACCTTTTGTTATATCACATTGTGCCGTTACATTAAGGGTGGCGTTATATCAAATTTGCAACAGTTATGTGTTGTGTGTTTAATGCACACTATAGTTCAAACTGTCCGTTTCCACCTGGGAAGCTTCTGATTTGAATGAAATTTATTTTGCAGAATCGGAAGACAAGAGAAAATTCATAGCATTACACACAAAATCATTTCACATACCTTAGTAAGTTTTAGAAACCTCATCTATTTTCATTTGTGTTTTATATTTCAATCCAATTATTTTAAGAGCACAATCTAATTTAAAAAGTCCTTTGAAATATCGCCATCGTACCGGTTGTCTCCAAATAATTTTAATGTTAAAAGATTTGATTGAGCCAGTATCTTGAATTATGGTTTGCCACAATTTGCCAGAATTCACATCCAGTATCTTTTGTGTGCGGAAAGAAAGGTTGGCGCAGTAGTATACTTTGGAAAGTGGTGAATACCAGTGTTACGGCGGTATATCGAGATACAGGGGTTCGACAGAATACGGTGAACACCTAGGAAAAGAAAGGTTTTACGTACGTAATAGGATGTGGGACCATCTTTGACGTTCAAAACCGCATAAAACCTCCTTGGAATGGACGCATACAAATCCTGAATGGTGGTTAGCGGGATGTTACACAATTCTTCTTGCAGAAACTGTCCCAGGTGCTTGAGAGATGCAGGAGGAGGATAAAGGGATCTTACTCTGTTTTCCAACTCAGACCACAGTGGTTCAATGATGTTTAACCCTTTAACGACCATAACGACCAAAATGCCGGTGCATACAAACGACAATAGGCGCCCGAAACACCTATCTAAAGTGAGTCAGATTTCCTACTTTACCTGCTCTTCAAATTTGCATGACCTATTAGGAATCAGCAGGTGTCACTCTCAGTCACTATTGTTGTTACTAAACAAAGAAGAGAACCAACACAGACAGTTTCGGGCGTTATGTATTTAGAGTGATACAAGATTTTGGGATCGTGGTCGTTAAAGGGTTAAGTCTGGTGACTGGGAAGGCTAATGAAGGTGCGAAAGTTCGTCCTCATGTTCTTCAAACCACCATTGGATATTCCGAGCTCCGTGAATTGGGGCGTTATGATCTTGATAGATGGTATCCCCTGAAGCAAACAATGCCTGAGCGTTTGGATGCACTTGGTCAACCAAAATGGTTTCATACGCCCTGCCAGTCATCCGTTCTTTCAAGGTAATCAGGGGACCTGCTGAAAACCACGATATGACCACCCAGAGCATGACAGAACCACCGCCATCTGTACTGTTAAGAGCAGACTGTCTAGGTTGTACGCTTCTGACGGTGTACTCCACACGTAAGCACGTCCTGCGGTTGGGAATAATGTAAATGTGGATTCATCAGGCACATTACATACTTCCATGCATCTGCAGTCTACGTTACATGCTCCTGGCACTACTGCCGTTACCTTTGAGCATTCACCTGGGTCACCAGAGGTTTTGCAATAGCATCTCTCTCATAAATATCTTGTTTATGCAGTTCCCTGCTCACTGTTTTCGTTCATATTAGGGTCTGGAGATGCATACTGAGCTCCACACTAATTTTCGGCGCCGTGGTGTTTTTATTATGGTTAACAATCCTCTTCAATGCTCTCCTTTCTCTATCAGCCAGGGACTTTTTCTGGCCGCTCTTGTGTTTGACAGATGAGGTTTTGCCACAAACACGGTAGGATGTCATGACGCTAGACACAGTAGCTCTCGATACCCGCACTACACTGGCGACTGTTGTCAGGGAGGCTCCAACTAGCCGGCCACCCAACAATTAGCCTTCTTTCGAAATCTGTTAGGTCGCTCGTTTTGTCGTGACCTAGAAAAGCATTTTGCTACAAGACACTTTAAATGCACTTAAACAGGTTCTAAATACATCTATTACAACCAAAAGTGGTGGATATCTTTGCGTATTGCGACATGCGAAACTGCAGTAAAAGTCACGTCTCTGAGCGGGACGTTCTCATTATTCTGTCCAATCCCTGTATGTTTTATATACAGCACGTCTGTTCGGAACAAAGGGGTGGCGTTAGGGAAAGGCAGTGAAAAATCGAGAAGCGATATATTGAGGTTTAACTTTATATAATGATATACATATAATAAATTACAGTATAACGTACACTGAAGTACCAGAAAAACTGGTACAGACGAGCTTATGCAAATACATAGCAACGTTACCTACGCGCGTCCGCCAGTGTGTATATAAAGCAATAGACAACCTTGCCAGCTGTCAGAGCTGTTTTTGCCATGAGAATGACAAGTAATAACGATTTAAGCGATTTTCAACGCGGAGTCATAGTTGGCGCTCATGAAATGGGCCATAGTATTTCGGAGGTAGAAACGAAGTTCGGATTTTCACGGACGACCATTGCAAGGGTGTACCGTGACTACAAGAATTCCGGCAAAACCTCTAATCTACGATACCAGTGTGGCCGTAAAAAGACATTGGGTGAACGAGACCATCGTCGGCTGTCAAGAATCGTTTCACGCGATAGGAGTGCGACGCTCTCGCAGGTATCATTGGAATTCAATGTTGGAGCCCCAACAAGCATCGGGGTCCGCACTGTGCAACGTACCCTGCACGATATGGGCTTTGGGAGCCGACGCCCAGCTCGAGTTTCCTGGATGGGTGCATGACACAGAGCTATGCGCCTTGCTTGGGCACGGCAACACCGCCACTGGACTGGTCTGACGAGTCGCGTTTCTAACTGCATCGGGCAGATGGAAGGATTCGTGTGTGGCGCAAACCCCATGAAGCGATGGATCCTGCCTGTCAACAGGGAACTGTACCGCTGGAGTCCGTAATGATATGGGGTGGACTTCACTGGGACCCCGGCAGGTTTACAAACGTCTGTGACCGGCCAACGCTATGTGCGCATCCTTTCTGACGAGGTACACCCGTTCATGTCCTGCATTCATGCTGATGGGTTGGGCCTGTTCCAAAAGAACAATGCACCTCCACACAAGTGTCAGGACGCCACATTATGGATAGAGGAGCATTCTTCTGAGTTTAGGATGTTGCCATTCCCACCCAAGTTCCTAGATCTGAACGTGATAGAACACATTTGGGATGTCATGCAACGCGCTATCGAACACAGGAATCTGAGACCTCGGAATACACCTGAATTGTGGAATACTCTGCAGAAAGTATGGTGTTCGTTGCCTACAGCATATTTCCAGAAGCTAATGGAGTCCATGCTTCGTCGTATTTCCGCAGTCCTGCGCTCCCGTGGGGGACGTACCAAGTATTAGACCGGTGTACCAGTTTTTCTGGCACTTCAGTGTACATTTAATAAATTATATTATAATACAACATGCATGTAATAAGTTAAGATATACTGTTATATGCATATTGTTATTGTGAAGCACGTGTCAAGACGACATAACTGAAGCGATACATTCCGTCGGTGCAGTTTAGTGGATTAGAACAAGTTACTCCGGAGCGAGGCGGCGCGTATTCGATCTACGTCACCGGCAGGTTAGTGTCTTTGCATTGGCGCCCGGATGTAAAAACGAATGTACTGGCCGTTGGATTCATCGAAAAATGTGTGATGTTTGTTACACACATCGTCTGGAATTAATAAAAATTCTTTATTAGCTTAAAAAAAATTAAGAGTGAGATGATGTGATGTACTGCACAGGTGAAGCACGTGCCAAGATGATAAATCTGTAGCGATGCATTCCGTCGGTGTAGTTTAGTCGGTTAGAAAATGTCGCTCCGGAGCGAGGATTCAATCACCGACAAATTTGTGTTTTTACAATATACAGTAGATTCCGGTTAATTGGGACATAATCTGGCAAGAACACTTTTGTCCAATTAAGCGGCTGCTCCAATTATGCGAAGCTTTATCCCAAAGAGCTCATTTGGGGGCTTTCCTAAGAACTGTCTCAAATAAACGGCTACCTCAATTATCCGATTGCCCAATTTACAGGAATCTACTGTAATAAACTTGCCTTTTTAGTGTGTACTTTTATCTTTGTATAATACAAAGTGCGGTATCTAGAGGAGGGATTCAGACAAAGGAGATACTCAATTCATTCACTGCCGTAAATTTAGTTTAGATTCACTGCCGTAAATTTAGTTTATCTGTTATGCAACTTTTATTGATACACAAATAATTTATGTCACATAAATTAATTAAACACATTCCTTACTTAATCGCAGCAGTGTTTAAAAGCGGAATTCATGTTCACGATTTGAAGCTTGCAATCACCATGTTTGCAGACTTTCGTAGCTTTACAGTTGAGGAATTACCATTGGAGTACGATCGTCAACGGTTCGACGGCACTCGCGGGAGAAATAAATCAGAGGATGTCAAGTCAGATAACTTTGAAGCAAAAACCTACAGAAATGAGACGATTGAGTTAAAACTCTCTCAGGAACGACATGGTTTCATTTCTTGTAAGTACTTGGAGTCAGTCAGCTAGAATTAAAGTAAATTCCTTCTTCCGAGTGATCCCTTCATCATAGGTAGACACGCGCTTTCTCGGATATTAAAGATAAAAAGACAAATTCCTTAATGTTTCATAAGCTATTGAACAAAATGTGCCCCACACAAATTCGTGTTATGGACATAGCAATTTTTACAAAAACCTTTCTCTGAAATCTGGCTTAGTTCTTTACTTTAGCCTTTACCAGAGGATGAAGTCATGCATTATATAATGGAGAAAGTGGTAAGAATATGTCAAGGACAATATACTCAGTATGTAGTTTTACTGCTGTCGTTTTGAGAATGAGATAATACATATAGTGCGGAAGCGGCGAAATTCTATTAATCCATTTAACAAGAACGATGACACCGAATTCTTGAGTGTGATAAACACACTTTCCAAATACCTTCGGACACGAAAAAAAAAAAACAGTTCAAAGCAGAATTTAAAAACATAAATAATTAAGCGGAAAGAATGCACTTATGCCGCCTACGAAAAATCTATGAATTATTTAAAATACGCATTATGAGCAATGTCTTTCAGAGTGAATGAAAATATTCGCAATACAGTTCCCTTCAGCCGGATTTATAGAACGGGTAAATATTTGCGAGAAATATTTTCTTAGCGAAATATATTCGGAACAAAAGGAATTTTCAGTCCACTGATTAAAAGCAGAGATACGGGGGAAATGTAATATAATTTCGTGTTTCATAGCGTCTGATTCTGCGTTACGAAACGGGAGCAAAATGTTCTTCACAATGAAGGTTATTCCAAAAAGAAAGGATTATTTTAATCATATTTTTCGAACAGGAAATATTCTTGTTAATAAAACTATGTTATCATGCCTCCTAGTACCAGAACTGCGTGTTAAGAAAAAGTAGAATATGTAAGAAAAAAAATGTTCATAGCTGGAGCTATGTAAATTAAAAGGAACTTTTTAAATGCGTCTTTTAGAAGCATAGATATCAAAAATAATTCACACATGTACGCCCTCTACAGGGAAAACTGTACAATATTGATATTGGATAATGTTCGGAATGTTTACTTTGGTGAATTCCGTACAGTAGGGAAATATTCTTTTCATTGGCATTTTTAGAAGCAGAAATACATTCGCCAAAATAACTGTTTCTTAAAAAAAATTCAAACATTTATGCTGGTGATTGCTATATGATATAGAAAGAATGTTTGAAATCAGACTTTTATAAATAAGAATATACAAAAACTTAAAATATATATTTAAGTTCCATAGTGAGAAAGTGAGAAAATCGTGTATTATACTGGAGAGGAAATATGCGTTAAATGTATTTAGCAAAATGGTACTTTTTTAATTGTTGAGTTTTTACTCGCGTTGGTACTGCAATAAATATGCTGGAAAAGAAAATTAAATGTATACTTACTCACTCAATTGCAATACTGAGAGACAGAAGTTCAGAAATTACATATAAAGTATTTTGCAGAACGTTATTGGATGAAAAAATAATTTTTGAAATCTGACTTTCAGAAGCATCATCAGGAAAAGTGCAGTTTACATTTATGACGCCTAGCGGATAATCTGTGTACTATCTGAAGATGATACTGTTCGCATAATGCTTTTCGTGGTGGAAGATATCTAAAGAAAAAGAATGGTTTAAATCTAATCGGTGTCCGTGTATTCTGTTCAAAAAGGTGCATAAACGTTTATGTTTTGCCACCGGCTGCCAGTTGAGTGTTCACTGCTTTACATCTAGTGCTCTTCGTCCGCGAATTGACCCAAGGAACAACCTGGGTGTCATATGCTGCAAGCATGATCCCCCTCGTCGTGTTTCTTTTTGGAGGTGCATACACTATATAATCGAAGGTATCGAAACACCAATTTTGAGTAGTAGATTTGCCTATAGACGTCACAACAATTGTCCATACGGGTATACAAAGAAGCATGTGGTTTGGGAAACATCAAAGTAAAGCATGAACTATAGAATGGACTGTACAATTTTGCTCAGTGACTCTCAACATACCATCTCAGCAGCAAGTCACTTCGGGAACTTTTTACCCTGCTGCAGGCACCTCGATCAACTGCAAGCGAAGCGATTGTGAAGTGGATACGCCTAGGAACAACAACAGCACAATCGCGACCTAGTAGGTCATGCAAAATGACAGAACCGGTTGGCAGAGTGTTGAAGAGAGTGCTGCTAGATTCAGCATCGAGTTTGGAAATGCCTATGGAAGCAACGCCAGCACCATGACGGTTCACCGAGAGCTATAGAAAATGCATTTCCACAGCCGAGCCGCTGCACACAAGGGCAATGTCAGCAAGATCAACGCCAAGCCATGGTTGGAGAGGTGTGTAAAGTTTGACGGCAGTGAACTACAGATTGAAGAGATCTGATTTATACGGCATGAACTATAGGTTGGAGAGGTGTGAACTATACGGCATGAAATATAGGTTGGAGAGGTGTGAACTATACGACATGAATTATAGGTTGGAGAGGCGTGAACTATACGACATGAATTATAGATTGGAAAGGTGTGAACTATACGGCATGAATTATAGGTTGAGAGGTGTGAACTATACGGCATGAATTATAGGTTGGAGAGGTGTGAACTATACGGCATGAATTAGAGGTTGGAGAGGTGTGAAATACAGCATGAACTATACGGTTGAAGCGGTGTCTAAAGCTCAACGGCAATGAAGCATTAGAAACTCGTTTTCTAGAGCGATGAATCGCATTTCTCCCCAGATTTGTCCGGCAGCCCACCGGACAAATCTGGGTGTGAATTATTTCAGGTGAATGCTATCTTTCTAAGCGTGCTGTGCCAACTTTTCCATAGCCAAGCCGCCGCATACAACGGCAATGTAAACAAGATCAACGCCAAGCCACGGTTAGAGAGGTGTGTAAAGCTCGAAGGCAATGAACTATAGGTTGGAGAGATGTGATTTATACGGCATGAATTATAGGTTGGAGAGGTGTGAACTATACGGCGTGAATTATAGGTTGATAGGTGTGAACTATACGGCATAAATTATAGGTTGGAGAGGTGTGAACTATACGGCATGAATTATAGGTTGGAGAGGTGTGAAATACAGCATGAACTATACGGTTGAAGTGGTGTCTAAAGCTCAACGGCAATAAAGCAACAGAAACTCGTTTTCTAGAGCGATGAATCGCATTTCACCATCTGGCAGCCCACCGGACAAATCTGGGTGTGAATTATTGCAGGTGAATGCTATCTTTCTAAGCGTGCTGTGCCAATTTTCCATAGCCGAGCCACCGTATACAACGGCAATGTAAGCAAGATCAACGTCAAGCCACGGTTAGAGAGGTGTGTAAAGCTCGAAGGCAATGAACTATAGGTTGGAGACATATGATTTATACGGCATGAATTATAGGTTGGAGAGGTGTAAACTATACGGCATGAAATATAGGTTGGAGTGGTGTAAACTATACGGCATGAAATATAGTTTGGAGTGGTGTCTAAAGCTCAACGGCAATGAAGCAACAGAGACTCGTTTTCTAGAGTGATGAATTGCATTTCACCATCTGGCAGTCCACCGGACAAGTCGGGAATGTGAACTATTCCAGGTGAATGCTATCTTCCTAAGCGTGCTGTGCCAACTTTGTAGCTTGCTGGAGGAGGCATCATGCTCTCGGTCTGTTTTCGATAGTCTGCCCGAGCCACCTAGTTACAGTGCCCGGAAATCTTAACATTACGGCCTATATTAATGTTCTATGCAATTCTATACTCATAAAATTATGGCAAGAGTTTGGTAAGTGCCCTTTCCTTTACCAATAGGACAATGGCCCCGTTTAAAAAGCGAGGTCTATGCAGCAATGGGTTAATAAGATGGGGGTGGAATAACTTAAAAAGGCCAGCACAGAACCTACAGATCTCAACCCAATGGAATGCCCATAGGATTAATTGGAAAGCCGACTGCGAACCAGGACAAACTGCCCGACGTCGATGACCGACTTGACTAATGATCTTGTGGCAAAATGAAAGGCAATTCCTGCAGCAATATGTCAAAATCTAATGGAAAGTCTCCCCAGAAGAGTTAAGACTGTAATAGGAGCAAAGTGTGGACCAACTCGATATCAATTTCTTTCCTTGTACAGGGAGCTTTGGAAAAGGCATGTAGGTGTCCGGATACTTTTGATTATATAGTGCACATTACAGAGTGACATAAGTGGGACAAAGCCATCGTTAGTCCTAGGACACAAAGATGCTGTAATGGCATTCATAAGCAATTATTCCTGTTTATGTACACATATCTAAACAAGAAAGATGACACCGAATTTTCGGGTGTAATGAGCACGCTTTTTACATTCGTTCTGACGCGAATGAAATTGATCAAAGCTATCCAAAGTCAATGGAATCGTGAACTTACGCCCTCTGGTTGCAGACTTGTGCGTTAAGAAAAATTTGAAATTATATGCGAAACATTTCGCAGCTAAGACGCTCTCCAACAAAGAAAGAATTCTTCAAATCGGACTCTTAGAAGCAGAGATATTGACAAATACAAAATAGGCATCTACGCCCCCTGGCTGGAAAAACATGCATTATTTTAAGAAGAAAGTATTCTCAAAAGGTTTTTCGATGTGAGCGGTATCGGTTCCAGGAAATAATTTTTTCAGTCGAGTATTCAGGAGCTCCGATTTTGCTGCAAATACATCAAAAGCAGAAATTAACACTTATGCCCCCTGGTGTCCAGAAGATTTTTTTAACAAATACTAGAAATCGTATGAAAAGCGTTTCCCATCAGGAGTTGTATGCGATACAACAGGAATTTTTCAAATCGGAATTTTAGAAGCAGAAATATCGGAGAAAATACAATTTACCTAAACACCCCCTAGCAGAAAGTCTATAAAGTACTTGAAAATTTTAAAATTATACGAAAAACATGTAGCTCTGGAAACGCTATGCAACAACGAAGGAAATTTTCAAATCGGACTCTTAGAAGCAGAGATATTAACAAAAATAAGATATACATCTACGCCCCCTGGTGTAGAAACCATTCATTATTTTAAGACGAAAATATTCGTAAAAGGTTTGTCGACTTAAGTAATATCGGATACACAAGCGAATTTTTTTCAATCGAGATTTCACAGGTTCAGATTTTGCTGCAAATACACCAGAAGTCGAAATTAAGATCTACGGCCCCTGGTGGGCAAACCATTTTTTACCAAAAATTAGAAATTATATGCAAAATATTTCCCATCAGGAGCTGTATCCGGTGCAGCAAGAATATTTCAAACGGGGTTTTAGAAGCAGAGATATCAGAGGAAACGCAATTTACCTTTACGCCCCTAGTTGAAAGTCTGTGAATTACTTGAAAATTTTGAAATTATATGAAAAACATTTCGCATCGGAAACACTATCCAATAAAGAAAGAATTTTCAAATGGGACAATTAGAAGCAGAGATATTGACACAAATAAGTTACATATCTACGCCCCTTGGCAGAGAAACCATGCAATATTTTAAGACGAAAATATTCTGTAAAGGTTTCTAGACGTGAGTGGCATCGGTTCACGAAGGAATTCTTTCAATAGAGAACTTAGAAACACAAACATTATGGCAATTACATCAGAAACAAAAATTAACACTTACGCCCTCTGGTGGCCAAAGTATTCTTTACCAAAATTTAGAAATTGCATGTAAAAGATTTCCGATCAGGAGTTTTATCCGATGAAGAAAAAAATGTTCAAATCAGAGTTTTAGAAGGAAAGATATTGGCGAAAACGTAATTTACTTTTACGTCCCCTAGAGGAAAATCTATGCGTAACTTGAAAAATTAACTATACCTAAAATACTCTTCGACATAAATGGAATCGAAAGATAAAATATTTTTTCAATCGGATGTTCAAAAGCGAATATATGGAACAAAATGTATTTTGAATTCGACATCATCTGCATTTACGCAATCTAGTGGCAAAATTGTAGAAAGTAAAAAAAAAAACGAAATGAAGCATCATCATTCGCATGTTTCAAGCTTCAAATCGGACTAATAATTGCAGAGATATGGTGTCTACAGACGGACGGACAAACCAATAACATAAGCACGACCTTTTTTACGCTTTCCAACCGTAGGTTGAAGAAGCGTATATATGCTCCAGCTTTGTCCGTCCGTCTGTCCTCACGATAACTGGCGTAAAAATGGTTCGAATTCAATGAAATTTTAGTATGTGGTAGGGTACCACTGGGGACGAACCCTATTGAAAATGGGACAAATGGGGTCAAAGGTCACGACGTAGGACCGGGATCCATTCCATTGCCCTTATGCGTCATAACTTGCGTAAATATGGTTCGATTTCAATGGAATTTTACTATGTGGTAGGAGACCGCCTGGAAACGAACCCTATTTAAAATGGGTGAAGTAGGGTCAAAGGTCAGGACATAAGAGCGGGATGCATTCCATTGCCTTTATGCATCATAACGTGCGTAAAAATGGTTGAATTTCGATGAAATTTCAGTATGTGGAAGGGGACCACCTGGGGACGAACCCTAATGAAATGGACGAAATGGGGTCAAAGGTCAGGACATAGGATTGCGATCCATTTCATCGCCCTTATCCCATATTATTAAGATGGACGTGAAATAATTCTGCTTCTTACACTTCCAATGCAAAAACTTTTGTACACATTTCCTTCACAACTAATGGGTTCCCAAGAATGAAAATTTGAAAATCGATTAAAAAAGCTTCATATTATAACTTGGAATACTTATATTTTCTAAAACATAACCATAATCATATTAAAAATCAATAACTTTTCCTTTGGTGGTGTTGAAACCAGAAAAAGGATGGCGCGACCTGTACTTTGATGACGTCAGTAGACAAACAAATGCTGGATTGCATAATTATGGTTATGTTTTAGAAAATATTAAGTACTCCATGTTATAAAATGAAGATATTTTAATCGATGTTCAAATTTTCATCCTTGGAAACACATTAATTGGGAAGAAAATGTGTACAGAAATTTTTGCATTCGAAATGCAGGAAGCAAAATTACTTGACGTTCACCTTAAAGGAGCAATTCTTGTAGTACACTGAAGAGCAATTGAATTAGAGACAGCTGGCGTTATGCAAATGTGGCGCTGTGGGCGGCCTTGTAAACGGAAACGACATGACGTATGCAGCGATCCGACAATATAAGTAGGGATGCGACGGGAATCAGTAAGAGTCGGACGCAGCATGGGTAAGACGAAGGATATAAGCGCATTTGATCGTGGGAAAATTGCCGGGGCCCGACTAATGGGTTACTCCATCTCGAAAGTCGTGCAGGCACTGAGATTTTCCCGAGCCACTGTGTCATGGGTGCACCGTGAGTACATCGAATCCTATAAAACCATCCTTGCAAGGGCCAACTGTCTTGGACAACAGCGTGTGGATGAGCGGGGTCATCGTCAGCTAGCTTGCATTGTAACAGCGGATAGACGGGCCACAGTGCAAGAAATCACTCGGCAATTTAATGCTGGTGCACAAAAACGTGTAAGCAGCCACACCATCCAGAACAATCTCCTCGCTATGGGGTACAGAAGCCGTCGTCCCACGAGGATACTGCTGTTGACAGCAAATCACAGGGTGCAAAGATTAGCATGGGTGCGGGAACATCGCCACTGGACCCTAGACATGTGGAAAAATGTTGCCTGGACTGATAAGTCGAGATTCACGTTGGTACATGCGGATGGCAGGATACGAGTACGGCGCAAACCACATGAAGCAATGGATCCTTCTGGCCAGCAGGGTACTCATCAAGCTGGTGGGGGTGGCATTCTCGTCCGGGGACTGTTTACGTGGACTGAAATGGAACCCCTGGTACGTGTGACATCCTCTCTCACAGTTCAACGTTACCGTGATATCCTGGACGACCATTTGCTCTCGTTTGTGCGTCAACATCCCACTGGAGACCTCATCCTGCAACAAGACAATGCACCGTGCCATCGCTCCCGAATTGTATCCGAATGGTTGGATGAACACTCTACCGACGTGAACTTGCTTCCTTGGCCAGCTAGGTTACCTGACCTCAATCCCACCGAGCACATCTGGGATGCCATCGAGAGAGATGTTCGAGGCTCTGACCCTCCCTCCATCAAATCTTCGTGAACTGTGGGAGCTTGTTCAGGGGTCGTGGATCTGTATAGCTTCCCAAAGCTTCCGGTGTCTTGTCGAGTCCATGCCGAGACGAATCTACGCGGTCATCAGGACGAAAGGTGGTGCTACACGTTACTAGACAGGTATCCCTAATTCAATTGCTCTTCAGTGTATGTAAATTTTATTTTGAAAACGGCTCTAAGGATTTTGATGAAAATCGTTAACCTACCGTTTTCTTGTACTAGAAATCGATTTAGCTTGATCTCGACTTTAGGAAATTAGTGGGTTAAATAACCACCCAGAATTACCACGTCTTTAGTGTAGTGTCATGGCGTCATTCCATTAGATGTTGGCGCTCGGTCACGCCATCTGTCTCATTACGTCACGCGTTGTGTGTGGATCCTAATAAAGTTTTATGGCGTCACACTCTTGCGAGCAGATGGTCGCGATTCCCATCTGCCTCATTACGTCACGCGTTGTGTGCGTATGATCGTCCGTACGATAACTCGCGTAAAAACCGTTCAATTTTGATGAAATTTTAGTATATGGTTGGGGAATACCTGTGAAGGAACCCTATTTAAAGTGAACGAAATGGGGTCAAAGGTCAGGATATAGGAGCGGGATTCATTCCACTGCTCTTATGCGCCATAACTAACGTAAAAAATGTTCAATTTCGATTAACATTTAGTATGTGGTAGGGGACTACCTGGGGACAAACCCTATTGAAAATTGGCGAAATGTGGGTCAAAGGTCAGGACATAGGAGCGGAATCACTTCCATCGACATTATGCGTCATAACGTACGTAAAAATGTTTTTATTTGCATAAAATATTAGTATGTTGTACGGAAATGCCTGGGGACGAATCTTTTTGAAAATGGGCGGAATGGGGTCAAAGGTTAGGACACAGAAGCGGGAACTATTCCATAACCCTTATGCATCATAACTTACGTAAAATTGCTTCGATTGCGACAAAACTTTATCATGTCATTTCGGAGGTATACTGAACCAGTTCTGTTAAATATCATCGAAATGGGATCAAAGGTCAGGGCACAGGAGTGAAATTTATTCCACAGCCTATTTCCTCACAACTTGAGTAATGATTACTAATATGTTGGAAAGCCTGTCATAATCAATGTATTGCATGATTTTACTAACTTGTTTTACAAAAGACGTGCTAAAAACGAAAATGAAGCTCTGAGCAAATTCCAAAAATATGTTACATCAGTGAATAACAATTACAAAAGCCGAACCACGAGTCAGAAGAGATAATGACAGAGAATACACAAGTAAAGAATTTGAAGAATTTCTGCTAAGAAATGGGATAAACATAAAACCACCGTTCCACATGATTCTCAGCAAAATGGAACTGCAAAGCGTAAAAAACAGATCGTTGCTAGAAATGACAAAAACCATGCTATTTGATTCAGGCGTAGAAGATAAATTTTCGGGAGAAGCTGTACTGACAGCGACTTACATTCAAAACAAATTGTCAACGAGAAGGCTCCTTCCGAACTATGGAAAGATGGAAAATTGTATTTAGGGCAAAGGAAAACTTTCAGACAGAAAGAACATGAACATGTTCCAAAACAAATTAGATGGAAGTCAGGCAACCATGCGTAAGATGACATATTCATAAGATATAAAAAGAGATCAAAAGCTTATGGAATATTAATTATTCCAAGACGTATTTTAACTCATTTTAGGGTTATTTTTCAGGCCAAAATATAGTCATTACAACATTTACTCCAAAATCAGTGCCCTCAAAGATATTTCCGTTTTCAGTACGTAGACCGCTTCATCGCTAGCTGAAAAACCACCAATCGAAGAGTAAATGCTGTGTCAACTACTTGTTAGGCTTAAAAAATGTATGTAATACAAAAGCTTAAAAATTAAAATCCGTTTATAAATAACAGAAATATTTACAATTCCATGAATTTCTTTGGAGGCAATTTTGATGACGATATATGGCACACACCATGGAGTTCGTATCCTGTAGAGAAAGAGATAAATAAATAAGAAGGTAAGTTTAGACTACTGCATAGACTACAACCGAACTTTCGCTTCTACTGGGAGATTTTTCCCAGGCTAAAAATGTTGGAGGGTAATGCCTAAACTGAGATTCAAACATTCAAAAAAGAGGGTTCTAATTTTGATCAGCTAGGCAGTTCTCGCAGTGGCCTGGCTCAGGCAGCCAAACAAGTTGTTAGAGACAAATGCCGGCCATCTTGACTTCAAACATTCAAAAAAGAGGAATCTAATTTTTGACAGCTAGGCAGTTCTCGCAGTGGCCTGGCTCAGGCAGCCAAACAAGTTGTTAGAAACAAATGCCGGCCATCTTGACTTCAAACATTCAAAAAAGAGGAATCTAATTTTGGCCAGCTAGGCAGTCCTCGCAGTGGCCTGGTTCAGGCAGCCCAGATAATTGTTAGAGACAAATACCGGCCATCTTGACTTCAAACATTCAAAAAAGAGGAATCGAATTTTGGCCACCTAGGCAGTTCTCGCAGGGGCCTGGTTCAGGCAGCCAGACAACTTGTTAGAGACAAATACCGGCCATCTTGACTTCAAACATTCAAAAAAGAGGAATCTAATTTTGGACAGCTAGGCAGTTATCGCAGTGGTCTGGTTAAGGCAGCCAAACAAGTTGTTAGAGACAAATACCGGCCATCTTGACTTCAAACATTCAAAAAAGAGGAATCTAATTTTGGCCAGCTAGGCAGTTCTCGCAGTGGCCTGGTTCAGGCAGCCAGACAACTTGTTAGACAAATACCGGCCATCTTGACTTCAAACATTCAAAAAAGAGGAATCTAATTTTGGACAGCTAGGCAGTTATCGCAGTGGTCTGGTTAAGGCAGCCAAACAAGTTGTTAGAGACAAATAACGGCCATCTTGACTTCAAACATTCAAAAAAGAGGAATCTAATTTTGGCCAGCTAGGCAGTTCTCGCAGTGGCCTGGTTCAGGCAGCCAGACAACTTGTTAGAGACAAATACCGGCCATCTTGACTTCAAACATTCAAAAAAGAGGAATCTAATTTTGTACAGCTAGGCAGATATCGCAGTGGTCTGGTTAAGGCAGCCAAACAAGTTGTTAGAGACAAATACCGGCCATCTTGACTTCAAACATTCAAAAAAGAGGAATCTAATTTTGGGCAGCTAGGCAGTTCTCGCAGTGGCCTGGTTCAGGCAGCCAGACAACTTGTTAGAGACAAATACCGGCCATCTTGACTTCAAACATTCAAAAAAGAGGAATCTAATTTTGGACAGCTAGGCAGTTCTCGCAGTGGCCTGGTTCAGGCTACCAAACAAGTTTTTAGAGAAAAATACCGGCCATCTTGACTTCAAACATTCAAAAAAGAGGAATCCAATTTTGGCCAGCTAGGCAGTCCTCGCAGTGGCCTGGTTCAGGCAGCCAGATAACTTGTTAGAGACAAATACCGGCCATCTTGACTTCAAACATTCAAAAAAGAGGAATCTAATTTTGGCCAGCTAGGCAGTTCTCGCAGTGGCCTGGTTCAGGCAGCCAGACAACTTGTTAGAGACAAATACCGGCCATCTTGACTTCAAACATTCATAAAAGAGGAATCTAATTTTGGACAGCTAGGCAGTTATCGCAGTGGTCTGGTTAAGGCAGCCAAACAAGTTGTTAGAGACAAATACCGGCCATCTTGACTTGTGGTGGCCTGTGGACGTCCTTGTCCAGGCCTTCTGGTTATTGTTTCGGTCTCATGAAACTGTCTCCAGAGATTCGAGACCACTTCCCTCGACGCATTCAGACATTTTGCTGCATCAGCTTGCGATTAGCCTGCTTCCAAACTACTGATTGCTCTCCACCGTAAAGAGTTTTCTAAGCAATGCTACGGAGCCATTCTTCCACTAATGGTCCAACTCAAGCTTCAATTACCGCACCCACTGAGGACAATGTTTATCGACGTCACGTGTTTGCCAACTCGATGACGTACGGTCGTCATTTGCATATTTCCATCGAAACTAGCGCAATGTTGCTTAGGTACGTAGATTTTTTCTTTGCACATGTGTCTGAAAAATCTTTTGGGTATATTCTCGAAATTGTATTCGTTCCGTTAATTTTGGACACCAGTGTAGCTTCGCGAGAAAAACGCATTGAGAGCAACTGTGACTTAACTTATTTAATTCTTAGAAACATCACATAGCTGTTTCTTGAATTCGAAAAATATACTAATCGAAATGTATGGGTCCAGTTTCTAAGGACAAGGTTTCCGACCCCCGTTAATTAAGGTGAAATGAGAAATAAGTTGTTTATCCTTGCTTTCATAGATATCAGATTTGTACGATTATTTTTCTGATCTTTTCCCAGTTAATTTCAAATTTAAGGGCAAAACCTGTTAGACAGAGATCTGATTCAATGCACATGCTGATGTCCGCAAAATGTTGTGAATGAGAAAATGTATTTGAGTGCCTTTTGTAGATTTTTCGTCAAATTCAATAGTTTCAAATCACTGTTTCTTTGCTCGAAATATTTGAAAAATTGCACCACACTTGAACGTTCCTTTACGTAGATATAGTGTGAACTAAAGTATGTTCATTAACTGAAAATCTACCTTAACATTCCCGGAAAAAGTCTGGCAATGTAGTGTCGAACATTGTTAAAACGCCCCTCTTTATACCATTAGTCCCGCCTTCATCCCACTGCTCACGGGCTATAAATCTCATCCTATTCTACTTAATCGAAATTATCCCCTTTAACCTACCCCAACGGTGACCGCCATCCGCCATGACATTCTATATACATTTTGACGTTTCTTGCGGAAAATAATACCATGTTGAACCGCTTTTCAAAATCACCAATAATCTCAAAATATTCATCTTTTGAATCACCCACTTTGTCTTTTTAATGCCCCGAAAATATATTAGCGGAGAGGTGTGCACAGAAGTTTTGCGGAATGAGTGGGATATTAGCTCCCCTCCCCTCGCACGGCGCACTTTCCTCAAAAAACAACGGTGCCATTAGCAAAGTTCGGTCAGCTGCTGAAAACCGAACATAGACTTTTCTATGATTTATTGCACCTGACAGAAACGAGAAGACTGGTGTTTGTTTGTGTGTGTGTGTGTGTGTTTAAATCTCTTCTAACAACCAGCCTTTTTTCCCCCGATTCTTGATGCTCCCATACCGGTTAAATATCGAAGTTTGCTAAACGGAAAGATAGGGACTAATTACCTTACCCATATGGTTTCCTTTACGATTTGACCAAATAAGAATACCTCAACTGCTCAGTCTCACATTTCGATAGAGGACACATTTCTTCAGAAAATGACATTTTCTCTTTCACGTTTTGGATTTTAAAGCCTCCAACATCTACGTTAGTCACTGTTTTTCGCAGAGACTGCTTGTTGTGTGGGCATTTTTCTTTTATCCGTCTTGTTCCTATTTTAAAACATCATTGAAATGGGTAAACCATCGTTGGATGTTCGTTAGGAAAATTTTGAAATGGTAATTCAAAGGTCATAATCCTAGATCTAGCTATTAGGCGTTAGCAAATCATTTCTCCAACCTCTTCGACAAGTCAGTTGCAGAACAACAGCAGGGGACATATTAAGCAATAAACAATTATCGATGGGATCTAAAAACAAAACTGCCTTCAGTTAAAAGTTTTTAATGCGGCAAGCAAGAAAATTAGAGATAACTCTTGTTCTTTGTATTGGCTAGGTAAATGCCTAGTATGGAGTTATTACTGATAAAGTTATTTTTTTAAAAGCGAGGCAGTTTGGGAAATAATACCAAATTCAAGAATTCAGCTACAATATTGTTTGGATTGAAAGACTTAAAAGTCGGCACAGATTTTTATTGAGCCCGGATTATGTTTTCGGATCAGCGAGAAAGTCGAAACCTACCTGAGAAAGATAAGTGGATGAGGCAAGAAAAAATACATTAGAAATCATATTTGGCTGTGAATTAAAATCTGTATATAACATGGATGAATTGAGTTTATTTTGTAGAATAAAACTCAATAAATCTATTTCAAACAAAAAGGAGGAAGGTTGCAAGAAGATGAAGAACAAGAGTTCATTGTGTAAATGCCGATGGCACTGGTAATTGTCTTCATGAACTTGTGAATTGTCTCCATGAACTTTACCTAATCACTGTGCCTTCAAACCCTACGTTCTCCGATTTAGAGATCCGATATCATCATCATCATCATTGTCAACCATTATCAATCCACTGCTGGATGAAGGTCTCCCCAAGTTTCCTCCACAACGGTCTGTCTTGTGCCAGTCTCCTCCATGTCACTCCCGCATATTTACGAATTTCATCCACCCATCTCCCATGTGGTCTTTTTCTGGGTCTTTTCCTGTCCCTTGGAATCCAATCTAAAATTTCGGCTGTCCATCTATGGTCTGTCCTTCTGGCAGTATGTCCAGCCCATTGCCATTTCAGGGATTTAACTCTGATCATGATGTCTTCCACTCTCGTCATTTTTCGGATCCACGAGTTCCTCTTCTTATCTCTCCTGGTTACACCAAGCATGCACCTCTCCATACTGCTTTGAGTTGTCTGCAGCCTTTGTATGTCTCTTTTAGTTAAGGTCCACGTCTCTGCACCATACGTAAGCACTGGAAGGATGCATTGATCAAACACTTTTCTTTTAAGACATAATGGCATATTGCTCTTGAAAATTATGCTGTTTCTTCCAAAAGCTCTCCAGGCAAGTTTTGTACGCCGATTAATTTCTTCATCAATGTGACCCTCACTTGATATCTGCTGTCCAAGATAAACGTACGTATCTGTTATCTCCAGTTTTTCTCCATCAATCGATAAATCTTCATTTCTTGTAAAAGCATTGAACATCACTTTTGTCTTCTGAAAGTTCATTTTTAATCCCACTTCTTTACTCTTGTCAGCAAGTTCCTGGATCATACTCTGCAGCTCTGATGGGGTAGTTGCAAAAATGACTATGTCATCAGCAAAATGTCATGGCGAAAATTTTAACCTCTGGTGAATTTCAGAGAGACCTGATCAATCTTTCTGTTGGTTTATCGGAGATTAATTAATGCAAAAATTTTCTTCCATGACATACGTTAGAAGAAAATTCCTGGTTGAAAGGCAGGGGAATTCATGCGCAAAATTCGCTTGTCTTAATCACTACCAGGAAAACAAAATTTCATGTTGAAAAAAAAAAAAAAAAAAGAATAATATTTGATTTAACTGACTTTGGGGTTTTGAAAATAATTATTTTATCTGTTCTTTTATCGCGATAGGAAAAGGCGAGTAGGTGTGCAGCTCAGAGAATCAAAATTAATTTTACTTTAACATCACGGAACGAGAGAAAAAGAAAATTAAAACTAGTGATTTTCTGCAAAGCAAGAATTCGCCATTTTTTTTTTGTGTTCTTGTTTCCAAGCGAGAAGTCGCCCAAAAGTGTAACATCTTTTCGTCTTTTGGGGTAGGGATTTCAGCAAGGGAATCTATTTTTAGAACCTCAGGGTCAAGATGGGCCTGCTCTGCACGTGTGAAGGTCAGAGGTCACTCGAGGCGTGGGAGTGAAGATTCCGTTGGGAGAGTCGTGAGTTGCTAGGCTGAAGTTTCGACCAATGAGAGGGGTCAGCGGTTTTCAAGCACCCCCTGAGTTTTATCCGTAGAGAGTCACTTTTGCTCTTGTCTTGTTGCTGGACGTCAGAGAAAGAGGGACGGCGGAGTTTTTTTCTCCTCGCCTTTTGGCGGGAGAGAACCACAGAGAAAAAAAGAGTTTTTTCCATGGCAGCATTTTGCTGACCACCAGTCCACCACAAGGGGACACTCTGGATCTGGGCTGGCTGTTGAAAAGTTTTTTTGACGATGTAGAATGCAGTTAAAGCGGCATTCCGCCAGCCGGGAACCTCGTCCTGAAGAACAAATGGCGGCAGGCTGGGACATTGTCGTCAATGGAAAATTCTTGGCTGAAGGAGGACATGCCTTCTCCCTTATGGAAACCCCTGGAAGAGTGGGCCCAGCCTCTACCGCTCCCAACTCGGCTGCTACTCCGAAAAGGAGGCCTGCTTCAAAGGCCGAGGGAGGGAAGAGAAAAAAAGAGAAAAAAAAAAAGTATGAATAAATAAAAAGGTTCCATCTCATCCCGAAGTTTCGGAAATGGTTACCTCGGCCATTAACCGTTTAAGGAAGGGAACTTTGAGGAAGAAAAGATAATACTAACAAGACTGTGGTTGTGCCTGGACTGTAAACTATGGTGAAAAGAAAAAGAAGAAAAAAAAAGGGAACGCCAGCTCGAAGGTAATGTTTTAGTTCACATCTTTTTGTATTGATATATAACATTCCACGCAGGGTACCTAAACTTCGAGCTGAGCATAAGAAACGAAAAGAAAAAGAGCAAGTTTTTTTTTCCCTCTGATTTTGGCTGTGTCGTCGTTCAGCTTTCAAAATTAAAATGTATTAGTTACTCAGGTACGAATTCAGAAAAAAAGAAAGAAAAAAAAAGAGAGGGGAGTTGAAAATGCTTTCATTTATGTTTTTTTTGTGCTGTCATGTCTGGTATTTTAGCAACTTCCCAGGCCAGTAAATTTTGATGTATCGGAGAAATTTAGTTTAATAGTTTGAGCACAGTAAATTTTGGTGCATCGATAATAGTTTAGTTGGGCATGTGATATTTAAAAAGCAGTGTTATTGTGATGTCGGGGGTGATAAAATAATTGTAAACATTTCTCTCTAGTCTTTTACAGCGTTGAGTTATTTTTTTTATGAGTGAAGATAAATTATGGGATGATTTATATTGGAATTTTGGGAACATAATATAGTGTGATGAAATTGGAAACCTAAAGTGCTGTTTACATTCTTGGAGTGTTGAGTGTCGAAATTGAGATGGTAGGAGTGTTAATTGAGGACCAGTATTTTACATGCTCCAGATGAGTGTTAATCTCCCATTGGAAAGGGGTGATCTTAGGGCAAGCAGGGAACTTGTCCTAGGGCAGAGGGCTCTGAGTAGGGAATTTTCACCAGGATGCGATATGTGCAAAATAAAAGTTGAGGTATTTAGGTTCTCAAGTTTAGTATTTTCACAAAAAGAATGAACATCATGGGTTGAGAAGACACACTTTTGCTCACCAGTTCCAGTATTAATTGTTCTTTTCTTTGGCCTAAATTTTCTTGTTTCTACTATAAGGTTAAAAGTCTAAATGTAATTTTAATTTTCAATAAGGTGAAAATATTTAGTGGGTTATGTAAATGGTCAGTGTTATTGTCTGAAGTGGACCTGCGCATTGCCATGGTGCAGAGGAATTTCCTTGCTAGTGATTTTTCCTGGGACATATGTGGATATAGAGATAAGTGAATTTTCCTGGGACATATGTGGATATAGAGATAAGTGAATTTTCCTGGGACATATGTGGATATAGAGATAAGTGAATTTTCCTGGGACATATGTGGATATAGAGATAAGTGAATTTTCCTGGGACATATGTGGATATAGAGATAAGTGAATTTTCCTGGGACATATGTGGATATAGAGATAAGTGATTTTTCCTGGGATACATGTGGATATTGTGATTTAGGATTTCTTGGGATATATAGAGAGAAGTGAATTTTCCTGGGATATATGTGGATATTGTGACTTAGGATTTCTTGGGATATAGAGAGATAAGTGAATTTTTCCTGGGATATAGGTGTGTTAGTTCTGGGCCAGATGTGCCTGGAGTATTTAGGGTTGAAGTACGACAGGCTCTTGCAGGCGTGGTTGATCAAGGTGAGATCATGCATTGGTTCTGAAAAGGGGGAGATCCTTGAAGACGTGGTTTTTGGGGGAAAACTTGTCTTCAAACCCCCCAGTAGTTTCGCTGCTCACGGAAATATGTACTGCCAGCGAGGGTCGGTCGAGCGTTGCTTCAAGAAATGTGGTGAGATCATGTTAGAGGAAATTCTGTGCCTGATGATGATGTGTCACACTTGAGGATTTTTTCCTTTCCCTTTGCATAGGCTGAAAGTGGATTCACGACCCAATTTCACGCCTTCAGCCTGACTTGGTATTTTCTTCCTGTGTTGGTTCTCAAAACCCAGGGTAGTGTCTGAACTGAGAGTATTTGCCTCACCGCTACTTCAGTAATTCACTGCAGGTGTTGAATTTAAGTTTGTTTGGTGATTTAAAGTATCTAAATTTATTTGTTTATGATTTGCTGTAGTGCTAGGGATGTAAATTCTAAATTCTGGTTGTTGGTGTTAGTGAACTTGATATTTAGTTTGGAAATTTAGTTAATTGGTATTTTGAGCTTTTGTTTACAGTGTAGAGTTATTAAGTATCCTGAGCTATTATGTGAAGTGCAGAGTGAGGTGATTTTTATGAGCAAGCTAGTGCAAGAAGATTGTTTGAATTTCTGAATTATGTTGATGTTATGAATAGTGATAATTTTTAAGATTAGTTAGTGAGGTTTCTTTATAAGTGAAGTAGGTTCATTCAGGGTAGTTCTATAGGTTATGTAATGTTAATTAATGCTTGTGCTCAGTGTAAATTCTGTTTTGAGGATAATTTACTTGGTTTGTTTACTTGCTGATAGTAGATTTGTTAAAGTATAATTTGTGGCTCTTAAAATAACTGTAAATTTAATGGAAGTCTTTGAATCTGGTCTGGGAGATTGCGGAGTTTGCTAAGATTGTTTAAATTTAAATCAATAAGTGTAAAGTTGTAAATTGGTCATTGAGCTAACTGGGTGAGAGAGAAGAGAGTACGTTTCAAAAGAACAGAACTTGTCCACCTTGTGGAATTAAAAATAATCCAGTATCTTTTTCTTGTGTAAACCATGCGAATCATAGTATGATTTTGAAGGCATAAATTAAAAGCCTAGTGTTCAAACTAACTGTGTTGACATATGTAAAGTTGTGCTGTTCATAAGGCCAGTGGCCAAAGAGAAATAGAAAGTAAATTGAGATTCTGTTTTATACTGCTGTGTTTAAGCAAACAAGAAAAAGGAAATACCATCTGTTTGTCCTCTAAATTAACTCATTAAGTTTTTAAAGAAAAATAATAAATACAGGCAGTAGCCTTTCAAAAAAAGTTCAAAATGAGTGCAGTGTGGAAAGTTTTTGTGTGTTGTTGTCTTCCATGACTTGGTCCCATGTACTCCCCCTTAGCTTGACTAAGGCTATCGATCCGAATCCTGGTTTTCTAAGGTATTTCATAACTGCAATTTTTGTCCTAACCTTTTTAAATTGACTTTCACCGCCTCCACAAGTTGTTGTTGAACGAGTACATTTTATCATATGTCTTATAGTGACACATTTTTATACACATGCAACAATATTCACTTATTTTTGCACTTTCAGGTGACTCAACTCTGCTTGAACACAAACAACGCAAACTTTACAATAACTTCTTGTGGAATGTAAATTTTCAGATGCATTTTTGTTTAGGATGTTCATGGCCTTTTCTAGTACTTAGAAAATATTTTTGTTTCGAAATGCATCCACCCATCTCCCAAATTTAAATTTTCTATAATTTCCATATTTTAAATTTTAATACCAGCATAGATATAATGCCTTTTAATAAATATCAATCCAATTCAATATACTCAAACAAAAATAAATTCAAATTTATTTTTTTCCACCAAAACATTTGGTGCCGTGACCAGGATACATGCCTTGTCATGGAATTCAACCTGTACTGCACAGTAGTTACGAAAAATCTTGAGTATGGTTTCATATGTGAATTATTTTCTCGTAGTGATAAGTTCTGGTAGTCTCTCTCTCTCAGTGACCAAAGTAGCGAAAGTGCATATTTTTTTATTTTAGCTGAATTTCTGTGTATGAGTATTATAATATTTCAGTAGCAGTGTTTGTAATAATTGAATAATTTTGGGCTTAACATAAAAGCCAGTTAGGGCTTGACACACATAAAAAGATTTTTTTTTGTGTTGGTGTAATATTTTCAGTGATATATGAGTAATTTCAGTAATTTTGTGCTTGACACACATACAATTTTTTTTGGGGTGTTTACCTACATGAGTTTTCACACAAATAATTTCTCAAGCGTACCTGCATAATGTATAATTTGGTATTTCGAATATAACTAGTGCTAAGTAATAGTTTGCAGTGTGTCACATATATATATATGCAATTTCACATTTTTCCAAATATTGAATTTTTAAGTGTATTTTTCATGTGTTGCAAAATTTTTTTTTACCTCTACAGTCCGAGTGTTGAATTAAGTGTAATTTTAATGTGTTGCATTCAGGCAATTTATCATATTCTGTTGAACTAAGCGAAGAAAGTGTATTGTAAAGTAATGTTGTCATTCGAAAATGCCTGTTGTTGGTGATGTCAAATTGGTGAAAGCATAATGCAAAAATTGTAAGAGGCGTAACTTCTCTTCTCTCCTCACGCTGGTTAATTTAGTGCCCAGGTGCACTGGTAGTTATTTTAAGTTAGGTTGTTTACTATTGGAGTGAAGTGTAGGTTCAGTGTTGGGTAGGATTAGTATTACTGTAGTAATAGCCAGTGAGTTAGGAATTTAATAATCAGTTAAATTTCTTTTAATTTAATTTTCTCAGTGTAGTTAAAAGGTTAGTATTTGAGCCGGTGCAGAATTTTTTTTCCTTCGTTCCGTGAAAATTTTTTGGCTTGAAAAAATTCTTTCACCTCTGTAATTAAGGTCAGGTGATAAGTAGCTTCGCTTCGGAACATTTGTTTTCCTAGTTCAGTGGTAGCCATGTTGGAACGGAAGTCAGCTCACCGGAGGTAGGTGGCGCTGCAGGTTTGTTTACATTAATCGGTTTGTTGACATGGTCGGAGCACGTGTGTGTTGAGTAGTAGGTAGGAGCGAATTTTCTGAGATTTTTATTTTATGTTTCGACTCGCTTTGCTCGTCTTTTTCGCAGGGGGAATGTATTTGTCATGGCGAAAATTTTAACCTCTGGTGAATTTCAGAGAGACCTGATCAATCTTTCTGTTGGTTTATCGGAGATTAATTAATGCAAAAATTTTCTTCCATGACATACGTTAGAAGAAAATTCCTGGTTGAAAGGCAGGGGAATTCATGCGCAAAATTCGCTTGTCTTAATCACTACCAGGAAAACAAAATTTCATGTTGAAAAAAAAAAAAAAAGAATAATATTTGATTTAACTGACTTTGGGGTTTTGAAAATAATTATTTTATCTGTTCTTTTATCGCGATAGGAAAAGGCGAGTAGGTGTGCAGCTCAGAGAATCAAAATTAATTTTACTTTAACATCACGGAACGAGAGAAAAAGAAAATTAAAACTAGTGATTTTCTGCAAAGCAAGAATTCGCCATTTTTTTTTGTGTGTTCTTGTTTCCAAGCGAGAAGTCGCCCAAAAGTGTAACATCTTTTCGTCTTTTGGGGTAGGGATTTCAGCAAGGGAATCTATTTTTAGAACCTCAGGGTCAAGATGGGCCTGCTCTGCACGTGTGAAGGTCAGAGGTCACTCGAGGCGTGGGAGTGAAGATTCCGTTGGGAGAGTCGTGAGTTGCTAGGCTGAAGTTTCGACCAATGAGAGGGGTCAGCGGTTTTCAAGCACCCCCTGAGTTTTATCCGTAGAGAGTCACTTTTGCTCTTGTCTTGTTGCTGGACGTCAGAGAAAGAGGGACGGCGGAGTTTTTTTCTCCTCGCCTTTTGGCGGGGAGAGAACCACAGAGAAAAAAGAGTTTTTTCCATGGCAGCATTTTGCTGACCACCAGTCCACCACAAGGGGACACTCTGGATCTGGGCTGGCTGTTGAAAAGTTTTTTTGACGATGTAGAATGCAGTTAAAGCGGCATTCCGCCAGCCGGGAACCTCGTCCTGAAGAACAAATGGCGGCAGGCTGGGACATTGTCGTCAATGGAAAATTCTTGGCTGAAGGAGGACATGCCTTCTCCCTTATGGAAACCCCTGGAAAGTGGGCCCAGCCTCTACCGCTCCCAACTCGGCTGCTACTCCGAAAAGGAGGCCTGCTTCAAAGGCCGAGGGAGGGAAGAGAAAAAAAGAGAAAAAAAAAGTATGAATAAATAAAAAAGGTTCCATCTCATCCCGAAGTTTCGGAAATGGTTACCTCGGCCATTAACCGTTTAAGGAAGGGAACTTTGAGGAAGAAAAGATAATACTAACAAGACTGTGGTTGTGCCTGGACTGTAAACTATGGTGAAAAGAAAAAGAAGAAAAAAAAAAGGGAACGCCAGCTCGAAGGTAATGTTTTAGTTCACATCTTTTTGTATTGATATATAACATCCCACGCAGGGTACCTAAACTTCGAGCTGAGCATAAGAAACGAAAAGAAAAAGAGCAAGTTTTTTTCCCTCTGATTTTGGCTGTGTCGTCGTTCAGCTTTCAAAATTAAAATGTATTAGTTACTCAGGTACGAATTCAGAAAAAAAAAAAGAAAGAAAAAAAGAGAGGGGAGTTGAAAATGCTTTCATTTATGTTTTTTTTGTGCTGTCATGTCTGGTATTTTAGCAACTTCCCAGGCCAGTAAATTTTGATGTATCGGAGAAATTTAGTTTAATAGTTTGAGCACAGTAAATTTTGGTGCATCGATAATAGTTTAGTTGGGCATGTGATATTTAAAAAGCAGTGTTATTGTGATGTCGGGGGTGATAAAATAATTGTAAACATTTCTCTCTAGTCTTTTACAGCGTTGAGTTATT
Source organism: Macrothele yani (assembly GCA_039090855.1). NCBI lineage: Eukaryota > Metazoa > Arthropoda > Arachnida > Araneae > Macrothelidae > Macrothele > Macrothele yani. Next base: position 159,061,753 of record CM077011.1, read on the forward strand.
TTTTTATGAGTGAAGATAAATTATGGGATGATTTATATTGGAATTTTGGGAACATAATATAGTGTGATGAAATTGGAAACCTAAAGTGCTGTTTACATTCTTGGAGTGTTGAGTGTCGAAATTGAGATGGTAGGAGTGTTAATTGAGGACCAGTATTTTACATGCTCCAGATGAGTGTTAATCTCCCATTGGAAAGGGGTGATCTTAGGGCAAGCAGGGAACTTGTCCTAGGGCAGAGGGGCTCTGAGTAGGGAATTTTCACCAGGATGCGATATGTGCAAAATAAAAGTTGAGGTATTTAGGTTCTCAAGTTTAGTATTTTCACAAAAAGAATGAACATCATGGGTTGAGAAGACACACTTTTGCTCACCAGTTCCAGTATTAATTGTTCTTTTCTTTGGCCTAAATTTTCTTGTTTCTACTATAAGGTTAAAAGTCTAAATGTAATTTTAATTTTCAATAAGGTGAAAATATTTAGTGGGTTATGTAAATGGTCAGTGTTATTGTCTGAAGTGGACCTGCGCATTGCCATGGTGCAGAGGAATTTCCTTGCTAGTGATTTTTCCTGGGACATATGTGGATATAGAGATAAGTGAATTTTCCTGGGACATATGTGGATATAGAGATAAGTGAATTTTCCTGGGACATATGTGGATATAGAGATAAGTGAATTTTCCTGGGACATATGTGGATATAGAGATAAGTGAATTTTCCTGGGACATATGTGGATATAGAGATAAGTGAATTTTCCTGGGACATATGTGGATATAGAGATAAGTGATTTTTCCTGGGATACATGTGGATATTGTGATTTAGGATTTCTTGGGATATATAGAGAGAAGTGAATTTTCCTGGGATATATGTGGATATTGTGACTTAGGATTTCTTGGGATATAGAGAGATAAGTGAATTTTTCCTGGGATATAGGTGTGTTAGTTCTGGGCCAGATGTGCCTGGAGTATTTAGGGTTGAAGTACGACAGGCTCTTGCAGGCGTGGTTGATCAAGGTGAGATCATGCATTGGTTCGAAAAGGGGGAGATCCTTGAAGACGTGGTTTTTGGGGGAAAACTTGTCTTCAAACCCCCCAGTAGTTTCGCTGCTCACGGAAATATGTACTGCCAGCGAGGGTCGGTCGAGCGTTGCTTCAAGAAATGTGGTGAGATCATGTTAGAGGAAATTCTGTGCCTGATGATGATGTGTCACACTTGAGGATTTTTTTCCTTTCCCTTTGCATAGGCTGAAAGTGGATTCACGACCCAATTTCACGCCTTCAGCCTGACTTGGTATTTTCTTCCTGTGTTGGTTCTCAAAACCCAGGGTAGTGTCTGAACTGAGAGTATTTGCCTCACCGCTACTTCAGTAATTCACTGCAGGTGTTGAATTTAAGTTTGTTTGGTGATTTAAAGTATCTAAATTTATTTGTTTATGATTTGCTGTAGTGCTAGGGATGTAAATTCTAAATTCTGGTTGTTGGTGTTAGTGAACTTGATATTTAGTTTGGAAATTTAGTTAATTGGTATTTTGAGCTTTTGTTTACAGTGTAGAGTTATTAAGTATCCTGAGCTATTATGTGAAGTGCAGAGTGAGGTGATTTTTATGAGCAAGCTAGTGCAAGAAGATTGTTTGAATTTCTGAATTATGTTGATGTTATGAATAGTGATAATTTTTAAGATTAGTTAGTGAGGTTTCTTTATAAGTGAAGTAGGTTCATTCAGGGTAGTTCTATAGGTTATGTAATGTTAATTAATGCTTGTGCTCAGTGTAAATTCTGTTTTGAGGATAATTTACTTGGTTTGTTTACTTGCTGATAGTAGATTTGTTAAAGTATAATTTGTGGCTCTTAAAATAACTGTAAATTTAATGGAAGTCTTTGAATCTGGTCTGGGAGATTGCGGAGTTTGCTAAGATTGTTTAAATTTAAATCAATAAGTGTAAAGTTGTAAATTGGTCATTGAGCTAACTGGGTGAGAGAGAAGAGAGTACGTTTCAAAAGAACAGAACTTGTCCACCTTGTGGAATTAAAAATAATCCAGTATCTTTTTCTTGTGTAAACCATGCGAATCATAGTATGATTTTGAAGGCATAAATTAAAAGCCTAGTGTTCAAACTAACTGTGTTGACATATGTAAAGTTGTGCTGTTCATAAGGCCAGTGGCCAAAGAGAAATAGAAAGTAAATTGAGATTCTGTTTTATACTGCTGTGTTTAAGCAAACAAGAAAAAAGGAAATACCATCTGTTTGTCCTCTAAATTAACTCATTAAGTTTTTAAAGAAAAATAATAAATACAGGCAGTAGCCTTTCAAAAAAAAGTTCAAAATGAGTGCAGTGTGGAAAGTTTTTGTGTGTTGTTGTCTTCCATGACTTGGTCCCATGTACTCCCCCTTAGCTTGACTAAGGCTATCGATCCGAATCCTGGTTTTCTAAGGTATTTCATAACTGCAATTTTTGTCCTAACCTTTTTAAATTGACTTTCACCGCCTCCACAAGTTGTTGTTGAACGAGTACATTTTATCATATGTCTTATAGTGACACATTTTTATACACATGCAACAATATTCACTTATTTTTGCACTTTCAGGTGACTCAACTCTGCTTGAACACAAACAACGCAAACTTTACAATAACTTCTTGTGGAATGTAAATTTTCAGATGCATTTTTGTTTAGGATGTTCATGGCCTTTTCTAGTACTTAGAAAATATTTTTGTTTCGAAATGCATCCACCCATCTCCCAAATTTAAATTTTCTATAATTTCCATATTTTAAATTTTAATACCAGCATAGATATAATGCCTTTTAATAAATATCAATCCAATTCAATATACTCAAACAAAAATAAATTCAAATTTATTTTTTTCCACCAAAACAAAAACGAAGGTGGGTTAGATAATCTCCATTAATCTTTATCCCTTTGTTTTCCCAGTTCAGTGATTGAAAGACATTTTCCAATGGGACATTAAAGAGCTTCGGAGATATGGTGTCACCTTGTCTCACTCCCTTTCCAATTTTTAGGTGTGTTGTATTTTCAAACAGCCGAATCTTTGCACTTGCATTTTCATAGATGTTATTAATAATATTAATGTATGCATCTTCAATACCGCAGGATTTCAGAGCCGTGGTAACTGCTGATGGTTTCACCGAATCAAAGGCTTTTTCATAATCGATAAAAGCCATGCACAATGGAAGTTCATATTCCCTCGCTCTTTCAATTAGTTCTCTCAGTACGTGGATATGATCTATTGTGCTGTAGCCACTCCTGAATCCAGCTTGTTCTCTCGGTTGAGCCATGTCCAGTGTTACCTTCAAGCTGTGTGAAAGAACTTTAGTGAAGATTTTATAAACCACTGATAGGAGGCTGATAGGTCTGTAGTTCCTGAGATCCTCAATGTCACCTTTTTTATGTAGCAGGATCATTGTAGCATCGTTCCAATCCTCAGGAATCTTCCCTTCATTAAGGCATCGAGTGAAAATTTGGGCGAGTACTCTTTCAATTTCTCCACTTGCTTCTTGTATGATGTCTATAGTAATTCCATCTTCTCCTGGAGCTTTCCCCCGCTTCATGTTCTTGATTGCATGAGCAACTTCTGCTGGGAGGACTGGAAGAACTCTGGTACCTTTCATGATGTCTGGACTACATGTATCATCCCTTTCATATAATTTGGAGTAGAAATCTTTCACTCTTGTCAAAATTTCGCCTCTATTTCTTGTTATAGAACCATCTTCTTTTCTCAGAGCCATAATCTGTTTTCTTCCCTTACTGAGATGTCCCTTTGCTATCTTAAGGCTTTGGTTGTTTTCAATTGCTTTCCTCACTAGCTCACAGTTGAATTTCCTTACGTCTTCAGTGATACTTTTTCGTGTTGTCTTGCATAGCTCTATATATTCCACTTTGGAAGTCACATCTTCTTTAGTTGTCCTCATCTCTCTTCTTTTTTGCATCAACATTTTGGTTTTTCCTGATAATTTGTTCACATGCAGCTTGTTCTTAGACCCAGCTAATTTTGTTGCTGTTTCCATAAGAGCTTTGGTTACTTTTCTGTTAACTTCCGAAATATCCACTTCTTCCGATGTTAGGCCTTCTAAAGCAGAGAATCTGTTCTTCAGTTCCAACTTGAAAGTATTATGGTGTTTTTTAAGGTTGGTTATGTCAATACATTTTGTTTGTCTTATGAGCTTGCCACGTTCCAGTTTAGTGTTGAGGTGCATCTTACATCTCACCAATCTATGGTCACTACCTGTGTTGAACTTGTTCAGCACACTGCAGTCTTCGATGACGAATTTTTTGTTACACATAATAAAATCAATTTCACTTGTCGTCCCAATTGGATGTCTCCATGTCCATTTCCTGTGTGGCTTTTTCTTGAAAAAGGAGTTCAAGATGAAAAATCCTTCTGCCTCTGCAAACTCAACGAGAGTATTTCCACGCTGGTTTCTGTTGCCGTGACCGAATTTACCTACTGAAGTTTCATTCTGTTGTCGTTGCCCTATTTTTGCATTGAAATCTCCCATAATTATCTTCAAGTGCTGCTTACCTTTATTATTTAGATGACGAATTTCCTCATAAAATTCTTCAATTTCTTCTTCAGGATGACTTGTGGTGGGTGCATAAGTTTGAATAATCTGAGCCTGGTATCTTCTCGATAGTTGGATAACGAGTCGTGCAGCTCTGTCAGAGGAACTTTCAACTTCCATCACTTTATCCTTCAGTTTCTTGTTTATTATAATTCCAACACCACTAGTTCTGCCAGTATCTGTCCCACGATAATAGAAGAGATGTCCACTTTTCAGTTCAATGAGATCTTCTCCTTTTCTCCTTACCTCACTTAGCCCAACAATGTCCCACTTGATCCTTTGTAGTTCCTCTTCCAATTCAAGAAGCCTTGAATCAGAAGATAGGGAGCGTCCGTTATAGGTAGCCAAGGTCAGCATCAAATGGCAGCCTAGTCCGGTCCTCCGGGGATTCTTAGCACCCTCTGCCTTCATGTCGCACTGGCCGCTGCCTTGGCCAGGTACATTCCAGCTGCCGGAGACTGAGGGCCAAGATTTAAGTTGTAGAGTCATTTTGGAGGTGTTTGGCCATAACTCACCACGCTGGCCAAGCGGGTTGGTGAGTGTGGGATAGCATTTCCTCTGATCCCGATGGTATAGTTATACCGCTATTGGCGGTCGTCAGAGCCCCTTTAGTGGGAACAGGATGCACCACGAGAAGGCGGGGTTGACATTTGTCAAGGAGAGGCTGTGATGTTACGCATCACCTGACCTTACATCCCAGATCCGATATATAGGACCCTATGTTTGTTTTATATCTTCTTTACGCTCCATTTAATTTTACGCTATTTTTATATAATCCTCATTGAACCGCAACTCTCGCGTACCGACAAATTAGCAAGGTGAACAAAACATTTAATTCATACACTCGACGTGGATCAGCAACACCGAACAGAAGTCATCACTCTTTCCACGTGAATAAGTAAGTCACGGAAAAATTCTCATCGGCCGCCACCGGATATCGAACCCAGGGTCTTCCACTTACGCGCAGTGGTAGCATCTCCGGCACGTAACTGGAAGACCCTGGATTCGATTCCCGTTGGTGGCGGCCGATGAGAATTTTTCCGTGACTCACTTATTAACGTGGAAAAAGCGATGACATCTGTTTGGTGAACAAAACATGGCGGTTAAAAGAGGTTCAACTGTATGTACATTCATTGCAAAAACAAAACAAAAACGAAGCACCAAGAAGGAATCATATAATCGAGACTAAAATTGTTATGTACAATGCAAATGCACAGGAAACGAAATTATTACAATTTCAAAGCAGTTGTGTTATTTATCCCGCATAAAACAGCTACACGAGCGGAACAAGTCAGTACGTTGTGACGCTATGATAGGCCCAAATACCAGTGGTTACCCAGCGTGTTATAGGGTGACGGCCTCGCCAGATATTGTCATGAGGTATATCACATGAGATGGTGTCTAAATCGCGAGCAAGTTCGTCGACATTCCGGGATGGCCGTAGATGGCGTCCCATAATGTCCCAAATATGTTCGATCGGGGAGATGTCAGGCAATCGCGCTGACCGTGGAAAGGTGTCGAGCGTTCAGAGGCAAGCCTCGGGGAGCCGCACTGTGTGTGACCGGGCATTATGTTGTATAAAAATGGTTGGATGATGCTGAGACAGGAATGGCAGCACAACAAGTCGTAGAATGACTTTCACTTTAATAACTCCTCAGAAACTCAAAATATATTATCTTTACGAAATATACAGATCCTGAAACGTATCCCGAAGGGCAGTTTCTTGGTAAAACGTGCTTCAGCTTATACCTTTGAGCAGGGAGGTTGGTACGGTGGACAACCAGGGTGTCCGGCTATTGCAGGAAATCTCTTTCTAGACAGTCATTCCCCGCATGTGAGCCGTGTGCAGTTTCATGGTAAAGATCTGTGTGCTGGCCTACTCGTTTCTAGACAGGTATGTGCTGGTCATTGACTCCAAGTTGAAACCCTGTCTCATCACTGAAGACAACACGACGTCACTGAACACTATACCAGGTTGATCGTGCCCAACACCACCACAACAGGCGTCAGCGACGCTCCCTGGTCAGGGGTAGGCAGCGGAGTGACTTCCTCGAAAGTAGTCCCCATGCTGTAAGACGTCTGGCAAGAGTTTGGATGGCCATTGCTGTACCTATAGACGACGCAACATGCTCGCGGATGGTTGGGAGGGACAAATTCAGTTCTTTTCGTTCGGCTCCCACAAACGATCGATCCTCGTGTTCTGTAGTTGCTCTCGGCCGTCCACTGCCCGCGTGCAGCTGGGCTGTACCCTGCGACCTATTGGCACCAGCACAGCCCGATTGCTGTGTCGCTCCGACCTAAATGACTGGCGATACGGCAACATGTCCAACGGGCATCTCTTAGCACGATTCTACGTCCTCTCTCAAACTCGCTCAATTGCTCATATTATGCACGGATCCAACGACGAGGCATCCTCAGAGTCCGAAGAGGTTTGTGCAACCGCAATCTGTTGTTGCAATTGTGCCTGCGTGCGAACTTCGTTCTTGTTATTCCCTCCTCGATGCGCGATTCCCATACTTTATTAAGACCACTGATTAGCCTGTGGTCGTTAATTTTTAATCGTGTACAGATTCGGCGCTAGAGTTCACCATAAAACAAAAAGGTTCACTATGTTTCACTATATATAAAAATTGTTGGATGTGGGCGTCCTTTGCTCGTTTCTTTTATTTTCGTCGAACACCTGCTACAAGTTTACGTTTCTGAGCTTCAGTTGCGTGGATGCCGAACAGCCATTGGCTATTCGTTGCAGGTAATTATGGGATCACGACCCTGGATTAGCGGTAATCGCGTCGCTTTGGTGTTTGTGAACATGCTGTGTTTGCTGTTCTTACAAAAAGGGCTCTAAAAGAGTATTATGATCACCTAAAAAGATTCTGCCTGGAATAAACTGTTTTTGTGTTAAAAGCCAAATGGATATTCAATTTACGGTAAGACTGTTTAAAACAGACTAAATAGAAAGCGAAAGTACGGAATAACTTCAAGTGCGGAGTCGTTGTTGATTAATCACTCATTCATTCTATTATACACTGCTAAGCACCGAAAATGCAACACCAAGAAGGAAGCATTCGATTGGCCTGAAATTCGCAGCATGCGTCGCCCGCGAGAGCACATGCAAACGATTAGCATTGCAGGTCATGTGCAAATCAAGTGCTCCCGGCACGCCTCCGAGAAGCACTATAAGAAGGCTGTACAGAAGGCGGGGTGTAAGTAGTGGAAATGTGTGGTGCTGCCGGACCTGTGCGTGGGAAGCTTCCTGATGCCTCGTCGCAGAATACGGCAGTCATTCCAGCACGTTTCGGAGTTCGACATAGGACGAATAGTGGCCTATCGCGACAGCGGTTTACCATACCGAGACATCGGTGCCCGTGTGGGACGACATCCAGCCACAGTGAAGTGAGTATGGATTCAGTGCGTGCAGGAGGGACGGACGAACCGACGTCAGTGATTGCCGCAACCGCGGCACACCACCGAACGAGAGGACCGGCATGTTGTGCGGCGGGTACTGACTGCTCGCACCGCCACATCACGAACATTAGCGCAGGAATTAGGGTGTGTTGCGCAACAACCTGTGTCAGCACGTGTCGTCTGCAGGAGCGGAGAATTGTCGCACGGCGCCCATTGCTCCGATTACCATTGACGTTACACCATGGGCGAGTACGGCGGCAGTGGGCCGTTGAACGCAGCACCTGGACTACGGAATGGCACGACATTGTCGTCTCCTGCGAATCCCGCTTCTGCCTGCAACACCACGATGGTCGGATCCGCGTGTGGCGTCACCGCGGCGAGAGACGGTATGACGCCTGCATTATGCATCGCCATACCGGTCCGTCGCCGGGCGTTATGGTTTAGGGCGCAATTGGATATGACACCCGCACTCCTCTGGTACGCATCGCCGGCACACTCAACAGCCACCGCTACATGTACGACGTTTTGGAGCCTGTAGTCCTCAATTACCTGCAGGACCTGCCAGCGGCCACGTTTCAACAAGACAACGCGCGCCGCACGTAGCACGCATCATGAAACAATTCTTCACGGCCTACCAGGTGTCATTGCTGCCGTGGCCTGCCTGTTCTCTCGATATGTCGCCAATCGAAAACGTCTGGTCGCTGATCGGCAACCGAGTGGCCCGCCAAGCACCATTGGCGGCTACGCCGGATGAACTGTGGCAACGTGTGGAAGCAGCCTGGACCGACATACCCCAAGCCCACATCCAAAGCCTCTTTCGTTCGGTGCCGCGCCGTGCAGCGGCCGTTATTGCTAGCCATGAGGGCCACACGAACTATTGATGTCTGCGTGTTCCGCAAGTCGCACGGGCCTGTAAGCTCAATCGTTTCATCTTTGTGCCTGTTGTTATGTGTCCAGTAAATCTGGCTTTGCTATCTCGTGTCCTTCTTGGTGTTGCATTTTGGGTGGCCAGCAGTGTATATCAGTGAACTTACATTAGCGTTTTAGTTGTGTGTTTTGTCAAGAATAAATAACGATAAATTATTTCAGGAGTCTGTCGATTATGAACATAGTTACCGTTTAAAACCATTTCTTAGTTTTAACTGGCACCATCAAAAATAAAGGTTCATTACATGTTCACCATGTGTTTGCATGCGTAGATTCACCAGGGTCGAACGACTTTCTGGGGATGCTTCGTTTTTTTGCTGTTGTTGTTGCTTTTTGCAAAGGGTGTACTTATTGAATTTAATAAAATATCAAAATTTCAAAAACGAGAGGAGGTGTGGGGGCAAAGAAATAGGAAGAAAAATCGATTGAGACGGAAATTTAAAAAATTGCCCATTCCCAAACTTACCACTATGATACGAACCCGCATTCGAATAAAGGAACTAAGAGAGAGAGAGAGAGAGTGCAAATTATATAATTACAAATTAAGAGCTAGGAAGTAGTACCGTATAATTACACTAATTCGCTATGGCGTGTGGAAGGGATCAAAAACAGTGAGCGTGTGAACCCTGGGTTCACACTATTTGAAGCAGGATAATAGCTTTTGGCCATTATTCAGGACATTCCAGAATAAACATCTTGGCTAATTCATAGTCGACAATTATGGGAGTTGGAAATCCCTAGTCGGTCAGAGAGCAGCCGCACATAAATAATCGTGAATGGAGAATTCCCTAAAAGCTTTTGGTCATAAAGATGTTCAGTTAATGGGAAAATCTCAAGTGCTTACAACTTAGACTTAAGCAAGAATTAGGTGTAAAGGAAACGGGATTTAAATTAAATAAAACTTCAATAGAAGAGACGAAGTTTTGGAGGCCAAATTAGTCGGTCATTTGACAAGAAATCAGATGCCGAAGCCAACGCACTGTGCTGCATATTTCACTGAAAGTTGAGCGGAGTTCGCTGATTTCCGAGCGAACACGCACCGAAAGAAGAAGAGAAGGTTTCCGCAGAAATACAGAAGGAATATGAAGTAAAATTACGAAAGAGTGGAAAGAAAGTCGAAATAAATCAATACACTGGTGACAGTTGTGCAAATAGGCTGCTGTGAAGAATTAATCAACAACAAGTGTTTGTGAGAAATACTTGCTGTCGATGAATACGGGAATTTCTCTAAAGCATGGATTCATGTTTTAAAAATGCTGACAAGCCCCTCCTTTAACTTTCCAGTGAGGCAGGTGTTTATTCCATCCTACTACTGTACAATATCTGGACTGCTCCAAGCAATATTACATTGGAATGTCCAAGCGTTCTTTCAGAATTAGACTCAGCGAACATAAAAGAGACACAAAGGACCGTAAACTAACCACTGCGCTGTCCAGAGAATTCAAGTTAAAGACCTCTGCTCGTTTGTAGGATGATATAACGAAATTAACTTCCTACTCCACCCCTAAATCTTCTGCTATTCAAGAAACCGTGGAGATCATCGTCGATAGTGGGGCCGGCAATGATGGCGTTTTGCTAGAGTTGTCATGAATTCGGAACCAGTTCTTCAAATAATGGCTTTCGTTTTTATTTCCAAGATACAGCATGCGCAACAGACATCACGCCTCGTGTATTTGAATGAATAATTACATTCGCATCTATTCGTTCATTGTCCAGTTCAGTCACCGCATTCAAATTGCTCAGGAGTTTATCTGTTTGCAATCGTTGTATACCTTCCCTGAAAAAGCCATCTCTTTGATGTGCGAAAGCTTGGAACTTTGAATTATATTTTACAGAAGATCCTGCTGCCTTTCCTAGCGGGGCAGCCCGGAGCCATTCTCCAACACAATAACGCCCGTCGGCACACGGCTCGGGTGTCCCAGGACTGTCTACGTTAGGATTTGATGCTTCCGTAGCTTGCCAGATCTCTTGGTCTTTCGCCCATCGAGCACGTGTGGAACCAGATTGGACGCCAGCTTTCTCCATGTCCCAGTGTTCGTAATTTAGAGCATCAGTTGCAAGACGTGTGGGCCAACCTGTCCCAGGATAACGTACGGCGTCTCTTTGATTCCATGCCGGACCGTATCACCGCATGTACCCGAACACGAGGAGGCCCGACGCTGTACTAACGCTGACCGGAATGTGTACTGTTTGTCCGCCGAAAATCGTCCTGCTGCTGTGATATTGTAATCACTTCTGTCCTTGGTATTTATCATCTCACGACTAAAATCTCATTTCAATCCGACGCCACCCTCTTGGTGTGAGGATTTTTATGAGAATGGGTGTATTTGCAAACACTGTGTGCAAATTTCCACTGTACCTTCCAGTTATATGACTTTTTTCCCTCACTCTGAAAACATAAATTTAATTGGAAACCTGATGACCCCAAAAACTACATAAAAGTCATGGATAAATGAAATTAGGCAGCTTGTTGGTACAAAAAAAGAAATTCCTTTGTCGTTCCTTTGATCCTTTCGGATTGTATTTCCACGAAACTCCAGAAATCACTCGATAGGTTGTGAAGAAAGAAAAAATAACCTGAACACAAATTTCTGAGAACATTTTTGAGACATCTTTGTCCAGCAGTGAATAAGTGCTACAGAGGATGATATATTTCTCAGTTCATCGCATTCCACGCATTTCCATACTGTACGTATGTGTGCTGTTCTTCAACATGCAATGGGGAATTTCATTATTACTCTCTACTGTAAATTTTCGCTTTTTCCACTGGAAATTCCTAACGTTTTTCCTATTATTTACGCTTTCCAACCGTAGGTTGAAGAAGCGTATATGCTCCAGCTTTGTCCGTCGCTCCGTCTGTCCGATAACTCGCGTAAAAACGATAACTCGCGTCACAATAATTCGATTTCGATGAAATTTTAGTATGGGGTAGGGGACCACCTGACAATGAACTCTATTAAAAATGGAAGAAATGGGGCCAAAGGTCAGGACATAGCACCGGGGTGCATTCCATTGACCTTATGCACCATGACTTGCGTAAAAAACGTTTGATTTCGATGAAATTTTAGTATGTGGCAGGGGACCACCTGGGGTCGAACCCTCTTAAAAATGGGCGAAGTGAGATCAAAGGTCAAGACATAGGAGCGAGATGCATTCTATTGCCCTTATGCGTCATGACTCGCATAAAAATGGTTCAATTTCGATGAAATTTAGTATGTGGTAGGGAACCACCTGCCAACGAACCCTATTGAAAATGGGCGAAGTGGGGTCAAAGGGCAGGGCATAGGTGCGGGGTGCATTCCCTTGCCTTTATGCGTCATGACGTGCGTAAAAATGGTTCGATTTCGACGAAATTTTGGTATGTGGTAGGGAACTACCTGCGAACGAACCTTTTTGAAAATGGGCGAAATGGGGAAAAAGGTCAGGACATAGGAGCGGGATCCATTCCACTGCCCTTGTGCGTCATAACGTGCGTACAAATGGGTCGATTTCGATGAAAGTTTAGTATGTGGTACGGGACCACCTGGGGACGATCCCTGTTGAAAATGGGTTAAATGGGGTCAAAATTCAGCACATAGGAGCGGGATCCTTTCCATCAACCTTATGCGTTATAACTTACTTAAAAATGCTTCGATTAAGACAAAACTTTATCTTGTTGTTCCGGAAGTATACTTCACAGGTTCTGTTGAATATCATCGACATGGGGTCATAGGTCATGCCATAGGACTGAGATTTATTCTACAGCCATTATCCTCATAACATGAGTAATAACTTGAGTAATGTTTCTAGTATGTTGGAAAGCGTATCATAATCAACGCATTGCATGATTTTACTAGCTTGTTGCGGCATACACACGCTTCCAGAAGTTCTACAGTAGAATTACCGTATTTATTCGAATCTAACGCGCACTTTTTGTCCAAAGAACTTCGTGATAAAAACAAGGTGCTCGTTAGAATCGAGTACGAGCATTTGCAACTACGTAGGATTGACGCGCCTTTTCATTCCTCCAAGTATGCAGCACAAATGTGTCAAGGCAGGTGCGTGTGTGTGTGTGTGTGTGTGTGTGTGTGGAGGGGGTGGGGTTCCTGAAACCGGAAAGAACAGAAGCAGATATCTTGAGTCTACGTGCACATCAATCACTTATTGCTCCTCCCTTCGCTTTCAACCTCATTTTACCTCGGAGCTTAGGATATGTGCGCCTTTCTCCTCAGAATCCAAGGGAATGTTGCTTCTTGATCTCTTTACCAGCCATTCCTTCCGAGTCAACATGCGCAGAAAGATATCTTCAAAAAGGCAGCATTACGCAGCAAAGTTGAAACTTAAAGTCATCGCTTTCGCGGAGGAAAATAGCAATCGGGCATGTAAATTGAAATTTGGAGTTGCAACACATTCGCACTTCAAGAAGTGAATGTGCGTCGGCGGCACAAACAAAAGAATGATTAAAGACGTGCTCAACAACCAGACAAACTTTTACTGGTCCTAAAAAGGAGAGATTTCCTGAAACTGACGCACAGTTAATTTGAAGCATCCCGTGGTTGGATGACGCGGTTCATGAAGAGAAAGGGATTTGTTCTTAGCTTGCGGACATCGATCTGCCAAAAGCTGCCGGCTGACTTTGAAGAGAAGTTGAATGTTTTGATCGCTATTCGAAAGCAAGGGCAACACTATTTGGAGTAGATCGGCAATGCTGATCAAACGGCGATCTATTTCGATATGCCTTCAAAAAACAAGTGAAATGATTGACAACGAGTGGTGATAAAATCAGAATGACAGTAATGATCTGTGTTACTGCAGATGGGAATAAACTCCCCCTCCCTTCTATGTCGTTTTCAAGAGGAAAACTTTTCCCCAAAAAGCGACTTTTCCAAGAGGAATCTACAGCATGTTGCAGTGAAAGAAAATGGCTGGATGTCTGCAAATTTGGTTTTAGACTGGCTAAGTAAAGTTTGACTACGGCGACCCCGATTTCTACTGAACTTGCGATCCCTACTACTGCTAGACGCATTTAAAGGACATGTAGCAGTTGCATAAAGAAAACAAATGAAAGAAAACCGCAGCGATCTTTTCATTATTCCTGGAGGAATGGCATCACAAACCCAGCCTCTTGATGTTTGTATGCCGTTCGTCGAATTAATACTGCCTCGTTTTTACCGGGAGAAATGGTACTAACAAAGACTGGCCGCGTTAAAAGAGCACCCCTATCGACTGTGTGCGAATGGATTGTTGCTGCTGCTATTCCAAATGAACTTGTGCAGAAATCCTTTCTTAAGTGCAGAGTTTCGAATTCTTCGGAATGAACAGAAGATGGCGCATTGTTTGAAGTAAGCTCGGATAATGAACAATCGGAAGTAGAAAGCCCTGTTAGTAACAGTGACTGATTTTTTTCCAGCCATGCGTACTGGATCTTCTATGTATCGGAAGTAAGGTAAATATACTTATTTGCTAGTACTTTTTGCAGATTTTCTTTTTTATTAGAGTATTTGCGTATATTTTTTCTCATTCCAAAAAACGCAGCCTGGAATTGGGGGTGCGCGTCACATTATGAGGCGCGTTAAATTCAAGTAAATGCGGTACCAATCAGAATTGATGTTACCTCGACAATCTGTGCAGAACCTTCCAGGAACAGATATGGCATAATTCAGTTTCCACCTAACGGAAAACGCCCTTTCTGAACAGAAATTGCATAATTCAGTTTCCACGGAACGGAGGCTCTTTCTGAACAGAAATGGCATAATCCAGTTTCCAGGGAAGGGATAACGCCGCTTCTGAACAGAAATGGCATAATCCAGTTTCCAAGGAAGGGAAAATGCCTCTATTGAACAGAAATGGCATAATCCAGTTTCCACGGAACGGAAAACGCCCTTTCTGAACAGAAATGGCATAATTCAGTTTCCACGGAACGGAAAAGACCCTTTCTGAACAGAAATGGCATAATCCAGTTTCCAGGGAAGGGAAAACGCCTCTATTGAACAGAAATGGCATAATCCAGTTTCCATGGAACGGAAAACGCCCTTTCTGAACAGAAATGACATAATCCAGTTTCCAGGGAACGGAAAACGCCCCTTCTGAACAGAAATGGCATAATTCAGTTTCCACGGAACAGAAAACGCCCTTTCTGAACAGAAATGGCATAATCCAGTTTCCAAGGAAGGGAAAACACCGCTTCTGAACAGAAATGGCATAATCCAGTTTCCAGGGAAGGGAAAACGCCTCTATTGAACAGAAATGGCATAATTCAGTTTCCAGGGAAGATAAAACACCCCTTCTGAACAGAAATGGCATAATCCAGTTTGAACAGAAATGGTAGAATCCAGTTTCCTTTTGAACAGAAATGGTAGAATCCAGTTTCCAGGGAAGGGCAAATGCTCCTTTTGAACAGAAATGGTAGAATCCAGTTTCCAGGGAAGGGCAAACGCCCCTTCTGAACAGAAATGGCATAATCCAGTTTCCAGGGAAGGGAAAACGCCTCTATTGAAAAGAAATGGCATAATTCAGTTTCCACGGAACGGAAAACGCCCTTTCTGAACACAAAGGGCATAATCCAGTTTCCAGTGAAGGGAAAACGCCCCTTCTGAACAGAAATGGCATAATCCAGTTTCTAGGGAAGGGAAAACGCCCCTTCTGAACAGAAATGGCATAATTCAGTTTCCAGGGAAGATAAAACGCCCCTTCTGAACAGAAATGGCATAATCCACTTTCCAGGGAAGGGAAAACGCCCCTTCTGCACAGAAATGGCATAATCCAGTTTCCAGGGAAGAGAAAACGCCCCTTCTGAACAGAAATGGCATAATCCAGTTTCCAGGAAAGGGAAAACGCCCTTTCTGTAAGTGCGCCGATGCATACAATGTGCATCATTACTGCGGCTAAAAACATATACGAAAAAAATTACATTTTCATCACTGTAACCCAAATTTGAATAATATGTTAACTAAATACTATTTAAATATTAAATGTTGTGTCCCTTCCTCTGAGATGCTCACATAAAGTATAACTAAAATTTCTTGGAATGACCACAAATTAAACAAAGATGTTGTGTAATGCTATATTTGGCATACTTTCACTGTATTCCATGTATCCACTTCCTTCAGAAAACTTGAACATTTTCATCGTACTGGAGAGGGAATCGAACCCACACCTCCCAATTTCCGGTTGAGCATGCTAGTCATTACACTTCCCAGGACAAGAAAATTCCACGGAACTGAACATACTTGAAATTTCCTTGTCCATCTCCATCTCCAGGACAATGTAATTTTCAAGTTTTCTGAAGGAAGTGGTTACATAGAATACAGCGAAAATATGCCAATAATAGCATTAGAATGCCTACCATGTATTTATGAAGAATTTTTTCTTCGGGGAAGTCCTTTCCCAATAGTATATAATAAACATAGATGTATTAAAGTATGTAAAGTTCACAAACGGGAAAAAAATTAAGCGAATATAAAATGAGGGACCTTGAGGTGGGATACGGAAAAACAAGAATACCTAGAAGAAGTGTCAAGATAATACAAACTGTAAAAAGTGAACGGAATTTAAGTGCCAGACACAGTGATAATTAAACAGAAGTTGCGATAGCTGTTGTGCAGTAGTGTACAGAATCAGGCTAATAACAAAAGGAAGAACCATACCAAAAAGAAGTTAAGTTGCATGAAATGACCAAAATTGTTCTTGAGAATAAAAGTTAAATCGTCTTGAAGAAAATATGTCGCTTCCAATAAAGCACTGCATATATATATCACCAAGCGAATAAAGAGCAAATGTTGGTTTCACAAAGAATGTTAAGCATTTTCATGAATGAAATACGGGATTACACCATATAATAAAAATTTTGAAGATGACATACCGTTTTTTGGTGCAAATACAACAAGGATGGTAAGTAAGATAATATACGAAAACTCGAAAATTTCGTCATCCTGGAGCGGGAATTGAATCCGCGTCTCCCAGATAGCGCCCGGTATGCTAACCACTACACCACCCAGAACGACCAAGTCTCAGTTTTCCGATTAATCGGAAACTTGAGATAATATCCGAAACTTGAGGGTTCTATTCCCGCTCCAGGACGACGAAATTTTCAAGTTTTCGGATATTATCTGACTTACCATCCTTGTCACAATTACACCAAAAAACGGATTGGCATCTTCAAAATTTGTATTATATGCTGTAATTCCGTATTTCATTCATGATTTATCTGCTCCTCCGGGCAATCACGGGATAAGATTGTTAACCTGCAGATTCGCGAAACATGAATGCCGGTTGCTTCGACTAGCGAATCCTGTGATGGTTATATTCAAATTAATCGAAAACTTGAGACTTGGTCGTGGTGTAGTGGTTAGCATACACGGGCGCTATCAGGGAGACGCGGGTTCGATTCCGCTCCAGAACGACGAAACTTTCAAGTTTTCGAATATTATCTGACTTACCATCCTTGTCATATTTATACCGAAAAACGGATTGTCATCTTCAAAAATTTTTGTTAAGCGTTTTATTAAAATTACGAGTATTTGGATGTTATATCGCGCAAATTCATAAGTTGTTATTTTAACTTCATCAAATTTAAGTGCATTAATGCTAATGGAATAAATGTTACGATTACAATGTATATTTATAGTAATAACAAAAGTGTGTGTATGATGGCAGGTGTAACTCATACGCGAATCGTGGTAGATTTTTCAAAATTTGGAAGATTTCTTCTCATTGTTGTCCGAATTGCAGTGGCGGGTTTCAAGTCAAAATTCCTAAATGGGAGCACGCTAGATGAAAAAATATTTTCAGTGCTATGCTATTTTTTGGAAACTAAATAGTCAATTGTAAAAGCTTACGTGCCCGTTGTAGTGTATAGCTGGCATCTGCTTGAAAATCCTGCTAAAATGTGTGCATTGCGATAAGCAAAACGACTTACTTTATTCGGGCACTCTTATTCTATTGCTCATCAGAATGTACGTTGCTCAATCATTGACTGCAATGCTTCCAGGCCGGTCTCGAGTTGGCATTGACTGCAATGCTTCCTGGCCGGTCTCTTCATGAGGCGTAGGTAAAAAAAATTATTTTACCTACGCCTCATGAAGGATTTTACAGTTGGTGTTTGTCGAACTTATTTTCATTACATTCCTTCTGAAAGAGGAAATGCATGGCTTCTGTTTTTGTGTTCGAGTTTACCCACCACCGTAACGGATACAGGCAGTGGCGGATTTTCAATTAGGCGCCCTAGGCGCGCGCCTAGGGCCCCAGAGCTTGAGAGGCCCCAAAAACTTATAATTGGATTGCCAGTATTGTTTTACTTTTCACAGACTGAAAAAAAAAGAACGCAGACCTTAATTTTCCGATGAAAATAATAAGAAAAAATGCGTTCAAGAAATTCTCGCTTTCCTGTAGTAACTGATGAAATTCTGTCCACCTTTAGTAGCCCATAGCATTTGTCTATGCCAAAACTCCTGCACGAAAAGTCATCCATACTTTTCAAGTGAAGTACTGTACATAAATTGCATTTTACCACGTGCTTTTAATGAGGAGGAGTTTTCCGGTTGCCAATGTCTTCGCGCATTTCATTTTTGCTTGATACTGTGCTCGTTTTCAATTAATTTGCTCAAAATGTAAAAAACAAGATGAATTTACAAAGCTGAAGCAATGGGCACAGCACGTTATATAATTGAAATGCATTCCAATTTTATGAAATTTTATGACAATTTTCACGCGATGTACGAAATTTCATTTCCAGCGCCCTCAGCGATAAATTTGCCAAGACACTTGCAACTGAAAAGGTGTTAAAAGTAATCAGTTTTGCCTAACGTATCAAACTCGAAAAGAACGTTTGCTGTAACTGAAATAATCTCTTCATAGCGTAAAGCTAATATTTACGAAATTTCCACTTTGACAACTCGTAGTGGGAAATTTAAGAACTAGTAGTGAAATTTAAAATGGGAAAATTTTAATGAATTTTTATGTCCGATCATTCGCAAAAATAATTTTTGAAAAATCTGTGAAAACTAAATTTTTTGGCCTTCAGTGCCTTTAGCAGGAAATTAACGAACTAATTGCAAATTTTATATATTTGAGAAGGAAGAGTTATGCCTAATCTGAGAGGCCCAAAAATAATATTTTCCTTTAAGTTGAATAGTTTCTTCACAACATAACATTAATTTTTTTAATTTTCGACTCGACAGCCCATAGCGGTATTTAAAGTCCCAAATTTAATATCCTTAGATTTCCTGTTAGCCGCAAAATAATTTTTGAAATATCTGTAAAAAAAAAGTTTTTTTTTTTTTTTTTTTGATTGAAGGTTAAACGACCACCGTGAGCAACTCAATGAGCTTAATTCGCCAAGAAACTCATAACTGTCGCCCGTCTCTAATTTAGGGTCACTGGTTCCAGAGAACAGAGAGAGCCAGTGCCGTAAGGCAAACGCAACATCCATGCCACACCGGAATTCGAACCCGGACCCTTTCACGGACGAATGGTCACAAGCCAGCGCTTAGACCACTGCGCCACCGGGGCAGCACAGAAAGCTTGATGTGCACGGGCAGACAAAGGAATTAGACTAGCACTGTTTCTTACAAAACTTTCTAATAATAGGAAGATAGAATGGAATTTTAAAAAACGTAAACACTTTTTTCTGGACTTAACTTTTTTTTTTTCGCTAATCTGACGGACTAAAATTTCTGAGGCGATAAAAAGGGGGAGTGGGCTCCCTGAACCTTTTAGCGCCTAGGGCCCCAAAAGATCTAAAGTCGCCTCTGGATACAGGCAGTTGCCTATCCCCCTAATTTAGGGTCACTGGTTCCAGCGAAGGTAGAAAACCAGTGCGTAAGACAAACACAACATCCCTGTCTCACCTGGATTCGAACTCGGACCCATCGTCAGAATGTAGCGCTTATATCACTGCGCCATCGCGGCAGCTCAGACCATTTTGGTAACCCAGAGTTAATTCTTTCCAGCGGATTAAAAGGTTAACGCAGTTTACAGTACACACACATAATTCATAAAAAAGAATAATTTTCGTGTTCAGAAGATTAGGATGTGGTACTGACCAAAGAATTATTCACTACAGTAAAAATGAAAAATTACAGATTACGTATTAAATTACATCACGGCACCATCGGGTGCAGGCCAGCTACTGCGCATTAAAAACATTAAACAAACATGTTGTAAGGTTTGGTTATCACAGATTTTTCTAAAAAGATCGATTTTTATCGATCGAATATAGAGGTAGGTGTAGTTCTTTGAAGTTTGGAACCACTACACGGAGAAAATGTCACATAAAAGCTTTAACAAAGATATTTTGAGGTGAGGCATGATTCTACGGAAATGCTTGGAATAATAGGAAATTTGCATTTCTTTGTTTGAAAATGTATCTTGTAATTATACGGAATGTTTTTTGTAGTCCTCGCGAAAACTCGCAGAACCTTGTCAAGATGATTATACCCGTCTCAGTATTAATTAAAGACATGGCCCGGAGCCATTATCCGAGATAGGCTCTTTCGTCCGATGTAACATTGCCCGCTAGTAAAGTAACGAGGAGTCATTTGTGCTGACATCGCATAAAGGAAGGCCCGAGAGTACGCCTTAATCAGCGCCACCCTGCGGCGCTCTGTCACAACTCACGAGAGCTGAATCGACTAAATCCAAGAATATTGTTTGCCGTAGCCGCTGGTATAAAAAAAATCTCCTGCAAACTGAAATCTCCTGAAAAGAATACGAAAAAGGGATTGACAGAATTAATGCAATCTATTCCGTTTCAAAAGTTCGGTTAACTATAGGCAATTAAGAAGCTCTTTTTTCATTCCTATATCCAAAATGATGCGAACAAAAGAAGTTTACCGGAAATCTCGGATTTAAATTTATGTTGACATCAGTAAGCCTGGGTTTGGGTGAAAGTATATGATTTCGCATATCCATCAGCGACAGGGGCACGCCAAGGGCATTTGCCGCTCCTTGTACGAAAATATTTTTTTCAATTTTTAATTACTTTTACATGAAATAAATATCTTTAACAACATCATTTTATATTTCCCTTAAAGAGTTTTCATAATATATATAACACTGAACATGACGGGCGTCTGTTTACCTATCCTAACCAACTAACAAAAAAATCTTATATTTACACATATACAAAAAAGTTGTTTAAAACTAGAAACAGAATTCGAAATAACTGGCTTCCATACTAAAAAAAAAAATCCCCTTGTAAACCAAGATACTCCTATTGCATCGATTTTCCACTTTGTTTTAAAGCACGATTTTACTGTCAACGCTGGAAGCTTTCTTTAAAATTTGCCAAAGCTAAGGTAATTCTGAAAAGAAAGCATATATTTCTTGAATAATACTGAAAATTTTTTGTGAAATTTTTTCATCGTTATTTACGACCAGATTTAAAGTGTGAGCCCCTCACATAAAATGCATCAGGGTTTTAGATAGAAAAATTATGTTTTTTGACGGCCACTGTGCTTTTCCTTCATATTGGCCCCACTGTCATACTGCTGGCCACGCATATCATGATACTGAAATCTTCAAGATTTTAAAAAGTTTACAAAAAAATTGTTAGTACTTTGCCCTCAGTATCCGTTACTGAACAAAACAATAAAAATTATTCTCCGATTTCAAGTCGTTTTCTATTGAATTATATAATGAATATTTTTACTACAAAAATAAACGTGCCACGTAGCACTTCTCAGAGTAAAACGTTTTCATAACTACTCCCACGTCACTGACATTAATTTCTCAATCGTAAAATTTGATTGACTCGTCCTACCGCACCCTGAAGCTAGCGCCCGGGTGCGAAACCCCGCTTGCCGCGTCCCTGGTCAGCGATATTCCGGTTTTCAAAAAAAATATGATTAGGCTATTTTTTGCTTAAACATTAAATACCAATGTTCTGGTTTCCTAAAAACTATCAATTGTCTATTTTTTGCTTAAATATGTAATTGGAATGTCTTCAAATACATAAAAAAATGTAGGCACTTTCTGTCACATTTTTTTTTATTGAAGGTTTAACGACCACCGTGAGCAACTTGATGGGCTGAAAGCAGTCACCCGTTACTAATTTAGGGTCACTGGTTCCAGGGAAGAGAGAGAGCCAGGGCGGCAAGACAAGCACAACATCTATGCCCGACGGGATTCGAACCCGGGTCAAAAGCCATCGCTTAGACCAATGCGCCAGCGGGCAGCCCTGCATGCTTGCTTCACACAACTTAAAATTCTTGCATTCATCTGTATTCCCAACCATACTGAAAATCAATTTCTAAATCTAAATACTATCAAAAATCTCAAGAGATAGACAGATTATAAAGCTATAGTAATATCAGTTTGTCAGGCTGGAGAAGTAAGTATTCCACAAATAAGTCTTATATATTGAATTTTGTTCCCGTTGGTATAGTAGGATTCCCTACAGCAAAACCCACTCAAACCCGCTCCACTACTACTCTTCCCACATAGGGAATTTCCAGCTTTAGCACTTATCCTTTCCATCTTATAATCTGTCCTCTTGTACCATTTTCATCGAACGGTGTCCAGGAATTTCACGCGCATCTTCATCGCTTCTGTGAATTCCACTGCAAAATAATGAACTTTTGTTATAAGAAAATCTAAACGTTCACAATGTTTAAATTTCTAATTTGCTTATTGTAAATAATTCCGTCAATTTCGATGATTTTAAGAACAACGACGGAAGGCATAGCCCTTGCAGTACCGGCTCCTTTGATCAACTGCAGGAGCGATTAGGCTTAACTGTGTAGCGTTGAAGTAACAACTGTCTCTAACAGTCATCAGCATCGAATACGCTTTCATTACAGCACAAAATGCGTCAAAAAGGGAGAAAACCTTCGAACGGGTGCTTCAGTTTGCATCGCGGACCCATACGAAACGTCGCAGCAAAAGCTGAAACCGATAATTTTTTCTCACCGAAATTATTAGGACGGTACTTCAGAGTTCAAGGCTACGCCTGGTAAAAAATATTACAGAACACAACCCACCAAATGTTAAGTTACTAAACAAAAGGGTTAGAGAGTATGAAGAGATATTGGAAAGATAATGATAACTTATCTTGTCTGTATCGCCATTGTTGCTCGTAGCTACCCGTCCCCTAATGGCAACACACTTCATTCAAAAATTCTGCATAATACAGGGTGTCCACAAAGTCTCTTTACAACTTTGCACATTTATTACAGATACACTGTATGAGATAAACGAATGTGGTTGAGCACATAAGTAAGAGCGAAGACAGAAGTCTTTTCTACTGCATTACAAAAGCTCAATCTATGCACCATTCGTAGCTCGCAGAACATTTAGCCGAAACTCCAGTTCCAACCATTTCGACCTCAGTAATGGTCGAAATGGCATGGCTGATCCCAGATTTCAGGCCATAGATGTCCTGAACCTTTGTCCCATACACGAAACCCTTCAATATCCCCATACTAAAAAGTCCAGAGGTGTGACGTCGGGGGAACGTGGTGGCCATGCAATCGGACCATCCTGTCGTCCAATCCACCTCCCACGGACCTTTGTGTTTAAAAAGTCCCGAACGTGCCGTTCCCAATGTGGTGGCGCACCGTCCTGTTGGAATATCATGTTTGGTTGAAGGTCGTCCAACTGTGGCACAAAATACTCACGCAAAACATCCAGTTAAACATGTGCCGTAGCTGCTTTCTCACTGAAAAAAAATGGTCCAAGGACTCGGTTCTGCATAACACCGCACCTCTCGTCCACTTTAGGACTGTCTCTCGCAAGTTCCAAAAACGCATGAGGATTTTAAGACCCTCAAAACTTCACATTGTCCATTTAACTACACAGAGACATGAAAAGTTGCCTCACCCGTGAAACAAACATGTGTGAGAAACTCAGGGTCTTCACTCAGGTTATCCAGCATCGTTTCTGCGAATTCTTTTCGTCGTGGTCTATCGTTCGCTTCAAGTGCTTGCAACAGTTGCACTTTGTATGCGTATAAGCGTAGATATCTATGTAGCACCCTGTGCACCGTGGACCGGGGCATTTGTAGGTCTCTGGCAGCGAAACGAATGGATTTCATCGGACTTCGTGAAAATGAATCACGAACACGTTCGACGCCTTCATTCAATGTTCGTGGGCGGCCACTGCGATCTTGAACCAACACGGACCCAGTCTCCATGATGTTCTGGTGCCATTCGGGGATAACTAGGACGAGATTGCGAGGTTTTTCCCATACTTAGTGCGGACTGTCGTCGCGTTTGGGTATCAGATTTTATTTCGATGAACCAAGCGACATACTGCGCTCACTCTTGTGGGGACCGCATTTTCATAGAACAGCATCTGCTACGTCAGTGAGGGACCTATTACAGAAAACGATAATGTTAATTAAAACTTTGATATTTATAGTATGTTATACAACAAATACCATGAACGTACATAGTACAGGGTGTCCGTAATAAATGTGCAAAGTTGTAAAGATTCCTTGTGGATACCCTGTATGATCATAGACAACCTTTAAAAATCGGAGTAAAAATTTTACCACTCTATGTCTTAATACACACAGGAAAATGCATAGGCTTTCTCAGAATAATTGCTTGAGGAGATCTTGAAATTACAAAAAAATGTTTTAGAAATTCAGCTTTCATTCTAGAGAACTCATCATGTGCTGCCGTCTATCGGTAGCGTTTAATTTTAATCTTTAGTTTTCTTACAGAAAATCTTTTTATTTCTGGGTTTAACGACTACCATGAGTGACTTACAGGGACTTACAATGCTATAGTCAGTCATTCTGTGCCTCACTTGGGTCCACGTTTTGCTGGGAGGAGAAAGAGCCACCGTCACCAGACAAACGCTGAACCGATGCCTCATCTTAAGGTCGAGCCCTAGTGTGTACTCCGGTTGGCAGATCTACGCCTCTGATAACTCGGCAACCAGGGTGGCTCTACAGAGCTTTCTTAAGACTTAACTAAAATTTTGCGAATTTGAATGTGAATAGATTGAAGTTTGAATGAACCACATACACAGGTGGTTCCACCAAACTTCATTCCCCAATGTTCACTTTCTTTCTGTAAGTGACAGACTGACAGACACAAATTTTGTTACACTCAGGGACAATGAAATTTGCGCACCAAGAAGGAAGCATCGAATTTAACTGAAGTTTTATGGACGTAATGGTACAGATGAATGATACACATGATGACAAAAACAGAGCTGCAGGACAATTACAGAAGGGTTTGTGCCACGCAGTTCAGTCATCTTCAATAGCGCGTCGCACGGCTTCGTGCGACGATACATGTTGCAATACGGTCCAGCATGGGAGCAAACAGACACCTGATGTTGTCCCGCGGCAGACTGGCCCACACGTGTTGGACGGTGTGCTCCAAATCTCGGATAGTGCGACACGGCGGTAGCCGTCGCTTCAACTGATCCCACACATGCTCGATAGGAGACATGTCCGGGGAGCGGGCAGACCATGGAAGTTTCTGGACATGACGAAGGCAGTCCTGGGCAACCCGAAACGTGTGCGGGTGGGCATTATTCTACTGGTATAACGCACCTGAAATCCCGGCCAGGAATGGGAGCATATGGGGCAGAAGTATTTCATCCACGTACCGCTGGTCCATCAATGATCCACGTACCACTACTAGAGCTGATCGGCTATCGTAGGCAATGACTTCGCAGACCATAATGTCTGCAGTGGAGGCGGTGTGACGCTCAATAGATAGGTTGGGATTTTGCTGTTGATCCGGGGACCTCCTCACCCCGACACGATGATCATCTGTCTCCAAAACGAAGCTGCACTAATCGCTAAACACTACACGTCACCAGTCTCTAGCGTTCTACGTCGGTCTGGCCTGGCACCACTACACACGGAGCCGGAGATGTTCCGGTGTTAATGGCATCTCACGCAACGCGTGCTGGGATCGCAGATTCGCTTCCGCGAGGTGTCGGAAAATGGTTCGTGGGCACAAAGGAGCCGCTACATCTGCCTGTATACTGAACCGGGTACCCACAGAATCCGTTCGTGCCTGTCACACGATCCGTCGATCCTCTTTACCGGTGGTCCTCCTGGTCCGTCCGGAGCCGCTCCTCCGTGTGGCAGTGCAGTCACGTTTCCACTGCTCCCACACAGTCGGACGGTATGGTCTGAACTATCCACGTGGCTGGCTATACGGAGCGCCGACCACCCTGCGGTTTTCAGCTCGATAATTAGCCCTCTCTCAAGGTCCGTCATGGTCGTAAATCGACGTCTCTTGCATCTACCTGGCATTCTCGTCACTTTTTACCCTTGCTTGCGTTGGCCGGTGCTTTTCGCTTTAATGGGGCATCGACTACACGCCGGCTTATAAGGCTGCCGGCTCGTGCTTACAGCGCCACCACAGGGTGTGTGGTCATGCGCACTCGCACCAAACGTGGATCGTCCGCATACCAGCACGCACTCTTGCTCTCTGCAAAGTTTCGCTGTTGTAGCATGTTTTCTTCTAGGTGCGAAAATTTCATTGTCCGTGAGTGTACTACAGGACAAAAATTCGAATTCTATGACGTCCGGTCCGTTTGCTACTCGTATTTTCGATTATTTAAAAATTCATTAATTTGGTTAATCTTTACGGGTTTTGCAGCGGAATGATCAAACTTTGAAATACAACGCCAAGATCAAGAGAGATTGGAAAGCGGATAGAACTTATTTCTTGAGCTGGCCAAGAAACCAGTCGACCCCCTGCAGCACTAAATTTTGTTATATGCCGTTCCGATGGCACAATGATCAAAGCTCTCTATCATCTATCGTTCGACAGAGTGGGCACGGTCCCTGAGTCCCGGATGAAGCATGGGTAGTGCGCTTGTCGTATTGCACTGGAACTTTTCCCTCCCTGGAACTAATTGGGAAGAACGAGAGATTATGAGATTCAGAGTTGCTCATGCTGTTTGTTCGATTTTCCCTAAGACCACAAAAATCTTTCCGAGCTTTAATGTACTCGTACCAGTTAGGCAAAAGAGTAGCTGCCGTATATGTAGGTTTACAAGCCCAAACATTTTTAAAGAAAATGTTTTCTGGATGGGACGATTTCGCCTTATAACGCAAGTATAATGCATCCGAAACTCTTTAGAAACGCGCCCCAACTTTTAGAACGATAAACTCTCGCAACCAACTTAGCTTTAGTCCAATGCATCCGAAACTCTTTAGAAACGCGCCCCAACTTTTAGAACGATAAACTCTCGCAACCAACTTAGCTTTAGTCCAATGCATCCGAAACTCTTTAGAAACGCGCCCCAACTTTTAGAACGATAAACTCTCGCAACCAACTTAGCTTTAGTCCAATGCATCCGAAACTCTTTAGAAACGCGCCCCAACTTTTAGAACGATAAACTCTCGCAACCAACTTAGCTTTAGTCCAATGCATCCGAAACTCTTTAGAAACGCGCCCCAACTTTTAGAACGATGAACTCTCGCAACCAACTTAGCTTTAGTCCAATGCATCCGAAACTCTTTAGAAACGCGCCCCAACTTTTAGAACGATAAATTCTCGCAACCAACTTAGCTTTAGTCCAATGCATCCGAAACTCTTTAGAAACGCGCCCCAAAACTCTCGCAACCAACTTAGCTTTAGTCCAATGCTTCCAAACTCTCGCGACCAATTTAACACCAGTCCAATGCTTCCAAGCTCTCGCGACCAACTTAGCTTTAGTCCAATGCTTCCAAACTCTCGCGATCAACTTGGCTTTAGTCCAATGCTTCCAAAACTCTCGCGACCAACTTAGCGCGAGTCCAATACTTCCGAATCTCTTTAGAACCGCGCCTCAACGTTTAGATCACCAAACTCTAGCTAAAAACTTCGCTTTAATGAACATGAGGGTTGAGGATTAATTTGCAATATAAAATTTTACAACCGCTATTTTAATTTATTATTGAATATAATTTCCCAAAACTCTGATCAGTCACAAACAACATAATTTCTCTTTTCGTTTGCACCGCTTTGATGACGCAATGGAAAAAGCACTTGCCTTTTGTGTTGCTTGTCGAATACCTGCCTCAACCAATATGTTTTTTTTTATTATTGTAATGTTCGTGAAACTACATGTATCTTAGATTTTTTTTATCCAAATTTGATTTCAGCAAATTTTGTAAAATACTTTTATAAATAAATTTTTAGTTTCAAGATCATCTGATAGCTGTCTTCTCAAAAAAGAAATCATAATTCACATGAAAGTTTCGGAATGTATTTTCACGCATAACGTAATAAAAAATTACTCAGATTTCTAAACCGCTAAAAATGTTTTATATCCTGGGCATCAAGCAAAAAATCAATAGAGTCGCAGGTTGTGTACATGAAGATACAACGTCTCTCTCCCTCCCTTCTCTGCTATAGCTTTCGTTTAATTACATGTATAACCGCATTTTGCTGGCAAAGAATTTAAGAAAATGCAAACTCATTTTATGTAAATTTATACCAAGCATTTCATTAAGGCCATGAACAACGAAGTATTATATTAAATCACCGCGTAACTCATTTTGCTGAAAATTGGAGATTTTTACCTCGCAGCAATTTCAATTACGGTAATCGGCTCTCACTGAAAGCATTATTAAGCTCATCGTTTCGATCTCATTCTGTATTTAAGAGGGGTTTAAATTTCATATCTACTACAGGCAGATGTTACGTGTATTAGGGCTTTAATTCAACACTCGCAAAATAAAAAAAGGTCAAAAATTCACTCAATGACGCAGATAGATAAATAAATGCATGAACAAGAAGAGTGCACTTTAACATTTATGCATAAATACTAGATCATTTGTGAAAACTGTAAACCTTGTAGACAAATTATTTAGAGGGATTTATTAAAGCTTGGAACAAGAAGTAATATAAAAAATAGAAGAAAGAAATAGTACGCACTCTAAAAAGAAACATTTCCATCATAAAAGTTAAAAGGCATGCGGAAAGGCGTACTCCTGGTTACAACCCTTGGATTAAAAAGAACAATTAGAAGCACTGACATACACAATATTGAAAAAAGTCACGGGACACCAAGAAGAGAAACACAACATAGCAGATATTGACATACATTGATGTACGGTGTCGGTCCACCTTTGGATATAATGCATACACTGACCCTGCGAAACATGCTTTCGAAAAGATTTTGGAACACAGCGATAAGTACGCGTTTCCATTTAGTATGTAATGCTGCCGCTAATTGTTGCTTAGTAGTAGGACTTGGATCGAAACTTCTTATGCTGCACTTTAATTCATCCCATAGGTTCTCTATAGGATTACAGTCAGGGCTCTGTGCTGGCTAGTCTACACACGACACGAAATTATCGTCAAACCACGCCGTAACAGTCCTTCCTTTATGGCTCGGTGCATTATCCTGCTGGTACCAACAATGCTCGGTTCCATAGTATTGCCACAGAGTTGGTGGGGCATAATTGTCCAGAATATCGAGGTAGATGTTCTGGTTAACAGGTTTGTCCACGATAACCAATGGATCCGGGACCATACCACAAAAAACATCCCCACACGAGTACACTGCCAGCTCCAAACTTGACCGTAGGAACAGTACAGTGTGGTAAATAGAGTTTCCCCGGCTGCCGCCGTACCCAAACACAACCATCAGACTGATGGATCGTGTATCTGGATTCATCAGTCCATAGGACCCATTTTCATTGATCTACGGTCCGCGATAAGTGTTCTTTACACCATGCTAAACCACGAGTAGTATTCCGAGTGGAGTTGAAAGGCTTATGAGCAGCCGCACGACCACGGTAACCCATGGAATGAAGTTTTCTGCGAATGGTACGTGTACATACCAAGGTTCCAGCATTTTTACTCACCTGTACACTGAGGTCTTGTGCAGTACTTCGTCGATTAGCTGTAACGACTCTCCTGAGGCTTCAAAGTCTTTTATCGCTTATTTTATTTGGTCTGCCGGTACGTTTTGCTGCTTCAGGCACGCCGTGTATCTTCCACTAATTCAGTAAATCCAACACAGTTGACTTGGGTATGTTTAAACGCCTCTGGGTTCCTCTTATGGACTACCAACTACACTGGCGTGCAAAAATTAAAGACGAGACGGTTTTTCGAACGTAACGCCGTGTAGAAGTTCTCCACATAGACTCAAATCATACCATAAGATCTCCAAGATGTAAGAATATGGGACAAGTGAGCAAAACCGTCCAAACAAGGAATTCAAAGAATACAAAGGCACTTTATTGAAAAGGTATCTTCGAGCACAACTGGACAGAAGACAGAAACGTCCATGTGACAGGCGGCTGCCAAGAAAAATTCAGTCTTTAGTAGGGGATATGATCACCCCTGACGGCTTTGCAGGATTTACAACGTCTGTCCATGCTGAGAATGAGGTTGTCAAGAAGCTGTTGAGGTATCGTGGCCCATTCCTCTTGTAGCGCCAATCGCAGCTGCGGAATCGTTGCTGGCGGCTGGTGACGTGCTTCCAAGCGCCCCCGAGAAGGTCTCACACGTGTTCAATTGGATTTAGGTCCGGAGACCTTGCGGGCCAAACCCATGCGTTGAATATCTTCACTCTCCAATAGCTCTGCGACAGACACTGAACGATGCGGTGTAGCGTTGTCGTCCATGAAGAGGAACTCAGAACCCCCAGCACCTCTAAACAGACGCACGTGAGTCAGGATAACCTCGGTACAATAGCGGATACCTGTGACTGAACCTCCTTGGAAGATGTGGAGGTCAGTACGGCTACGAAGCATGATACCGCCCCAAACGAGAACTCCGCCACCTCCAAACCGTTCCCTTTCGATGATTTTGGAGGTGTGATTGCGTGTTCCCAGCTCTCTCCAGATGTGTATACGTCCAGAATCGCTCGTCAAACTAAATCGGCTCTCATCCGTAAAGAGAACTCGACCCCATTGCTGATGTGTCCAGTTCTTGTGTTTCTGGCACCACAGAAACCGCCGTCTCCGTTGAGCAGGCGTTAATGGCACACACCGTACTGATCGTCGTGCAAATAGACGACCTTTGTGCAGCCTCCTGGCCACGGTAAAACGCGATAACGAATGTCCAGTTGTCTGTCGCATGTGCCTTGCGATTTCTCCCGCTGTCTGCCGTCTGTCTCTTCTCTCCTGTAGGAGAATATACCGGTCGTCTGCCACCGTGGTTGCTCGTGGACGACCACTGCTAAACGCTCGGACAGCTATTCCTGTCGTTTGAAATGCCCTCCAAGCCTTTGAAACGATGCTGTAAGCGATCCCGAACTCCTCGGCCACACTAGTCACACTTCGAACTTTTTCCAACTTCTCAATGACGCGACCTCAGGTAAAGTCCTCCAGATGTCGTCTACTGGATTGCCTGTTGGACATATCACACGGTGGCAGCAACACGACGTCGTTCAAACCGATGTACACCGTGCAATAGCTTTCACCGAATTGCTGAGAGTACACCGCCCGTGTTCTTTTTACCCTTCCGACACTTCCCCCGCTGCATATATGCGCATGCCGTACTGTACCAGACCGTAGTCTATCTCCTGAGTGGTCTTCCGGTCCGTTCTGCCTGCTCGTTCCGCTGTTATGCTAATTTCTCCTCTTCGTCCTTAATTTTTGCACACCAGTGTTATAGAACACCCAACAATCTTTCCTTTCTCAAACTCAGTTCTCTCCCGCCGCGACATTTTAACTCAACCTTGCGGTGCGATATGATCGCAGTCAGGTGCCGGCTTGTTTTTATACCGTCTGTAGCTGTGCCGGCATCTTAACAACGCAGCGGATCTGTTCATTTGCTTTTGAATTGGTGTCCAGTGACTTTTGTTAATATAGTGTATAATAAGTTAGCTTTGAATTAGAAAAATGTTTTGTACAGCCCCCGTTTTACATAATCAGAACGATACCGTAGCACCATTTGAAATCAAAGACAATGATGTTGCTGTCCCTTCGTGAAACCGGGGTACATCTGAGTAGTACGTATTTTGGAACCATAAGACCTGGTTTCAGTCTAATCTCACCTAGAAGTTTTTTATGTTGCCTTAGCACAACATAAAAGACTTCTGGGTGAATTAGATTGAAACGAGGTTTTATAGACTATCTACAACGCAGATCATATGCTGCATATTTACAAGTGTCGAACTTTGCTCATAAAATTGTTCTGGACAGGCTTTTAATTACCTTCTCAGCAATTTGGAATACGGAGGTTAAACGCGTGCAAGCCACGCATATTAACGAACTCAGGAACCTTGTCTTGTGGCTCAGGTTGTGACGTGAAAATATCCACAACGAAATAAACGTCAACAAATTCAAACAAACCTGGCTCAGTTGCCTTATATTAATCTTAGTAAAGATTAAACAAATCCGGCTCAGTTGCCTTATATTATGTTCTGAAGTCGGCTTTGCAAAAAGAACTTAAGTTCTTATACCCACTTTCCAGCATTAATAAGTTTAAATTGATTCCTCAAGCTGAGTCTATTATTCAAGCGTTAACCAGAACGTGATTCGTTAACGCTTGAATAATAGACTCAGCTTAGTATAACTTTGTAAAAGCCTTAAAAAAACCTAGACAAAGAGACTCTTCTATTAATCAAGGCACTTTCAAGGAGGAACAGCGACAATTAAGGGCTCTACATGATAACCCAGATATTACTGTGGTTTTAGCAGACAAATCGTGCCAAATAGTAAATTTAAACAAATCAGATTACCTTGCTAAAATGTCTACTGCCATTGAAGTTATCCCTCATGCTGTTGTATCCTCTGATCCCATTCTGCTACTATTAGAGCTTTGAGCAGGTTGAAAAACAACGGTTCACTTCCGTCTTGCATTGCTCAATCTGCACACCCCTCTTTTGCCCACGCGTAAAACAGATATTTGATAAAATTAAGCTACATAAGGATAATTACCCTCTACGCCCATTGGTTACCGGTTACTCTAACCCTACTCGCCTTTTTGAAAAAAAAACTTAGCTAAATTCCTCTCACCACTTATTTGTTTTTCTTCCAGATTTTCAGTTTCTAATTCAACTCAAGCTCTTGCTAAAATAGGTGCTTCAGACTCATCCAGGGGTCCTTTTATTATGGTATCACTAGATGTAGTGTCTTTATTTCCTAACATTCCCGTTGATATCGTGCATAATTGAATTGAATGTAAACTTCTAGAGTTTGAATTAGCCACTCCTTCCGAAATCATTGCCGTATTTTGTGCACTCCGGTTAGTTCAATCTCGTTCTTTTTTCATCTTTAATGGTCAAATGTTTCGTCAACTTGAAGGGACCCCTATAAAGTCACCACTCTCCCCCCCTCCTCGCTGAACTCATTCTTCAGGATTTGGAATCCCGAGCTCTTGACTGTTTCAATGTTAACCCCCTCTTTTATTTAAGATGTGTCGATAGCATTTTTATATTTTGGCCTTCTACGACTGCTGATCTTACTAGTTTTGCTTCTTATCTTTCATCTTTTTACCCGTCTCTCCAGTTCACAGTTGAACTGGAAGATACTTTTTCTTTACCGTTCTTAGATTTTAGGTTACAAAGAAATCCTATCTCTAACTCCATCGGTTATTCAGTTTACAGGAAACCTTCTTCTTACCCGAATTTGATTCCGTTTTCTTTTGCCACCCCCTTCATTATAAACTTGCTTCTATCAACTGTCTAGTTAATAGAGCCTTTTCTCACTCTTCAGATAAGCATAGTAGTTCTTGTGAATTAGATAGAATTTACGAACTGGCAATGACATACCGCTAGTTGAGGTACCATGTTGATTGCATTTTACGGAAGTTTGAAAAGAAGATCCTCACGACTTTGACTCCTAAAAGTAATCAACGTAATTTTGTGGGTTCTATGGAGTTCATTCCTGGATGTGATAACATTTTAAAAACATATGCCGGCGACACCATTTGGATTTTGGCATTAAAACCAGAAACATTGTGGCTTTGGTTAAAAATGACCGTGACTCAGTGGAGCTTACTGACAGACATGGTGTGTATTGTGTGTTTCCCTCAAAGCCATAGAGGAAGAAACTAGGAACTTGTTTTATATTGGATCAACATCAAGGAGGCTTAAAACAATACTTTCTGAACATCAAGGCGGTAGATTGGTCCCCAATCTACTGCCTTGTCTCGCCTTGTTAAAAAGGGCTTCTACTCCCCCTCTTGGACCGAGGCAACCATCCTAGCGTGCCCTATCAAAAAGACATCTCTACTATTCACCGAGAGTTTGTACATCTGTCATTTTTTAAATACCTGTTGTAATGAGGACCTACCTGCTTTTGTTCACCAAGGATGAAAGCATTTGTTAAATAATATTCGTCACTAACTGTCATTACTCACTAGTCTACCTACCTCAGATTCCATTTCATTTCCCCTTTGTACCTAGGCGTCATGACCAAAACTTTTATTATTAACTTTGTGTCTCTTTGAGTGGCAACTGCCCTAATTTACTCCTGCATATATATATATATATATGTGCCCACGTGTTTCACGACGTAGTTTCTTTCATCTGAAAATGAGGCTGATGCAGCCTTGAAAGGTCTAATGGTATTTTAATTTATGTGTTTTTATCTTATTAAAGTTTTTAACTCGTCACTGGTTTTTATCATGTTATCGTGCAACTACGGCTAAAGTCTGCATTCATTTGTATACTGCACGAAAATAATCTTCCTATTGCAATAACTTTTTCTTTGGTGGTGTTGGAATCAGAAAAAAGGTGGTGTTGGAATTAGGACAGAGTCTCACGACCAAGCCGACCGTCCCGCGTGGCAAACTAGTCTAGTGCTTAGAGCATCTGCTTCGCAAACAAGCACTCCTTGGTTTGATGCCAGGCAGATCCATCGGGTGATTTTCAGGACCTGTTGAGGAAGTTTCCTTAGCACCATGACATCATGTAGGAGTTTCGCTGGGGGTAAAAAACAGTTATGTGTGAGTGCCTTTGGTGAACTGTAATTATCTTTTTTACTTCTACTGGGAAATTGACGTACGAGGTTCGGGAAACCATCAGTTACGTCACGCGGCTACCGGCTGCCACTGCCGGGACACTGTCGGACCACATTAGGCTAGCCATCATTTATGGCACGTACTTTCAGGGCCTCTTAAGGACCACAGCCTGCGAAGGACAACTAATGGCCCTGTTCTGGCATATGACAACTGATGGGGAAGCAACTGTTGGTTAACTGCTGGTCCATCTGGTGGCCGCCGGGACATTTTATTGACGATTCATGCAACGGCAATATAGTGCTGGGCCAATGATGGTACTGCTGGCAGCCAGAAGTGCCCCATTGCTGTCCAAGCAAGACTCTTTTAGCTGGGGTGTGGCATCACCTTTTGCCCTCAGGACAGCATCCAAACGTCGTGGTACGGACGCAATGAGCTTCCGAAACACAGACTCAGGTAACGCTGACCAACAATCTAAGAGTGCTTGTCGTAGAGCAGGCAGAGATAAAGGTGGGGATAACCATCCCCACCTACATCTCTGCCTACTCTACGATCACGAACAACTCATTCCAATATGTCCCGTAAATTCTCTATGCAGTTGATGTCCGGTAATCGAGGGGACCACGTGAGTGTGGTAAGCTCACTGCTATACTCCTGGAGCCAGTAGGTCGCTAGCCGGGACTAATGGGGTGGAACGTTGTTCTATTGAAAGATCGGAACTTGGTTCGGACAGAGGCACGTAATGAAAGGGTGGACATGGTTGGCCAGACGCGGCATATAACTGAAACTAGTGACGGTAGACACAAGAGGTACCAAGGGACCCTGGTCGGACTACGTGAAACCTGCCCAAACAGTTACACCGCCTCTACTGGTCTGTAGTACACTGACTTGGCATGCGGGGCCCATAGCTTCGTGCAGTTTACGCCACACACTCTGCCTGCCATCGGCGCGATACAGTGTGAAATGAGATTCGTCAGACCATATGACGCGTTTCCAGTCATCCATGTTCCAGTTTTGATGGGCCTTCGTAAACTGAAGCCGAATCGTGCGATGCTGTGCCGTTAACATCTGGACACGATGTGGCCGTCGACTGTCCCAGCGGAATTGTGCCGTGTGTCGACGGATTGTCTTTCAGCATAGGCTTGTGGATGCTCCTTCATTAAATTGTGACGTGATTTGCAGCAAACAAGCCTTCTGATTCGTCTGTACGATGCGGGTCAATCGTCGGCGATCTCAATCATCCAGTGTCCTTTTACGACCACATTTCATCCGACTGTTAGCGGTTTTTTCGGATTTCACGTACTCCTGGTACACATTTGCTAGGGTTTGTCGTAAAGTTGCCAGAGATTTGCCTTTGCGCTGATTGATCATCCAGCCTTCCTGTCTCCCACGACTTCGCCTCGGTCAAACTCACTCAAGTCTTGTCCTCGACGCATGCTGGCACTTGACGAAATGTATTCCCGTGCGTACTGAGCCACCCCAGCAAAATCACAAGTGCTGGGAAACTGCTGGCCACCAGCTGGCAGTGTTGGGTCACTGCTGGCTGAAATCTGCCGCTCACGGCCCGGTAGTGGTCTGTTGGTGGCAGCGCTATCAGTTGGCGAGCCATTGATGGCCCTGCAGCATCGCCGTGCATTGTGGGCCTCCAAGCAAGTGCCACTAGTGACCCGTTGCTGGCAACCAATGCAACCCCAACAGCAGGTGGAAGCAATGGGACTGCGCATGCGCAGAAGCAACTCTTGCTGTGTCTCTCATGGTACCAGTTAATTGAAGACGACGCTATGCCATCGTGTTATTTTAGTGGATGCTAAGAAAAAAATCTATATGTAGAGAGGCGAATTAATTTTCTGATGAAATTTTACATCGACGAAGATATCAGATTAAGCCGTGAAATACTAGATTACAGCCATGAAATACATCCACTCAATTCCCATGAATAACAATTCATGGAATAGAGTGGATGAATAACAAGAAAAATTTGAAACCGCTTGAAACAAATGTCCTGGTGTCCTGGAAAACCATTAAAACAACGTTTGTCGGAAAAAAAAAATAATTACACGCGTACAAAATTTATTAATTATTTGAAAGAAGAAAAAAGCAACGCTATGTGGTGTACTCATCCATGGGTTGAATACACAAGACTGGGAGGAATTCACTTCTAAAAATAACGAGAAATAAAATAAAATATCTTTCCTCTTTAAAACAAATGTAGCTTCGGACAAGGGAAAGGAAAGACACAACGTTAAAAATGTAGCAGAATGTGACATGAATCCGGGTAAATATATATTTATTCAACAATCTCTTTTCAAGACAACAAGGACAGTACAAAACTTTGGAAAGCGACTCTAAGTATGTACACTTCTTGAAAATGAGTGAAGTTCCCTTAAGGTAAAAACAAAGTGAAGAGTGAAGTTCCCTTAAGGTAAAAACAAAGTGAAGAGTGAAGTTCCCTTAAGGTAAATAACCAGCAAGACTGTTTTTGCTGGGACTCTATTAATAGCCCCAACCGGCTTTTCCTGTACACCGCGATTTCCTACACTCCTGCTGCTTTGCGTATTTTCACCGGAGTGTACGTAATAATTTGTCCTTTCAGTGTATGTTGAAGCTCTTTCATCGATAGCTAAGATATTACAAACATTTCGGGTGCGGCGGTTACAAAGAATTCATTTGCTAAACAATGATCTTATACCAAAGCAGCGCTTTGCCGGAAAATCGTGATGTGTTAATTAATTATGACTTCTTCTGTGCTTATAGTTTATGTGGCCATAACTAAAGTATAAAGAAAATATTCCTTTCTTCAATCACTTTATAATTTTTTGTTTCTGAAATGAAGGCACTCTTTTCTCTTAGAGAAGGTGATATATTTGTACGACTTCTGAAATAAGCGATCAAACATGTCATGCACACTGTGTCCATTGACTGCCCCATGTTCTTAAAATTTCTCGGATGAGAATTTTTGCGGGTGAAACATGAGAACAGGAGAGGCAAGCGAAGCGAAGGAAACAGAGAGCGTCAGAAGGAGAGAGAAAGACAAGAGCCGAAAGAAGCAACGAAGAACTTTAATGTTTATCTTGTGCGAGATCTTTAAGAGTACCAGAGTCGATAGCCGGATATCTCCTCAGCTGATTGGAGTCACTCGAGCCGTGCTTTAATGTGACGTTGAGAAACAATGTAAAAAGTCAAGCGTTTGGTATGAAATACAACAGCATGTTCTCTGGTGCAGGCAGGATAACTGATGACACCTCCAACTTAATAGACGGCGCTGACCTCCGAATGTGAAAAGAGATACGGAAAATGGCGATATCGTTTGAAATGGGCTCATTTCTGACAATGGGGAACCTTTCCCAGCGGAGGCGAAATGATCGTCTTCTGGGTACATTAACAAAGTGTCGTTTAAACTTTGAATTTTTACCTGCAGCTTTCCAAGCGAAGTTTCACTGCGCCATAAAATGAGACTTTGGAAAGGAACTGCATTAACATCTTGCTTCTCACTTTGCAGAAACAAAACCTATGCACCAGTCATTTTTAGAATTACTTGCACCCAGTTCAGCGTGGAATTAATAGAAATGTGTGAGAAAACTTTTCTCTTTGGAGGTGGTAAATAACATTTCTTTTAATGGCAAACAACAAAATCTTGTAGGCTTTCTTAACTTGTGAGTTTGCGTTTCAGAAATTGTGTTTAAATGTTTGATGTAGATTTGGATGTAAGGCAAAGAATATGTTTTGGATTTAATGGATACATATCACACAGGAGGCAACAACGTCATGTAAACTGCCATCAGGGCCGTAGCTTGTAGGACGCCAGGAAGTCTCAGCCCCCTCCCCTCCCCATCCCGATAAGTGTTAAGCCTTCCCTCGAAAGATTCAACGAACATAATAATTATCACGCGCCATATTTAAAAAAAAATAACGAAAAAAATAAAGCGCTGTAATTAACTTAAAGTACCTATCTGTCTAAGAGGAGAAACTCAAAAAACCTATAAATCAACTAATTAAAGGTCACGTCCCACGAGCCATCAATATGGTAATTGCTAGTTCTGAAACATTGAAATGTTTTCAGAGAAGTTGTTTAACACACAGCAGTAGAGTTTGCAGAAAATTTTTTCTTTCTTACCTCCATGGTACGCAATTGCAATCGTACACCCTATGCAAGTTCATTTCTCCGTACTCATTACGATTAATCATTTTTTAAAATGCTTTACGCTCAGTTAGGTCCATCAGAAAGGTTTAGGCACAAAACATATTGACGCT
This sequence comes from Macrothele yani, assembly GCA_039090855.1. Lineage (NCBI taxonomy): Eukaryota > Metazoa > Arthropoda > Arachnida > Araneae > Macrothelidae > Macrothele > Macrothele yani. Next base: position 159,100,710 of record CM077011.1, read on the forward strand.
AAAACTTAAAAGCCAGACGGCGTAAATAAATATTTTAGTTTTATGGATAATTCTGATTCCAAAATGTCGATTTGAATTTTTTTTTTACATTGGATACCATTAACTAGGGGGATGCATACATAATTGTTATTTGCCATGATATATTGTTTTGATGGCAAGGTAGTTAGTCATACATGTGCATTTATTTTTGCAACTGTGTCGCCGATGGTTAAACTCCGATTAATTTTTTTTCGTATTGTCTGTTTTTTACTAAGGAAAAGATTGCGTCCATTATCCACTTTAATTTGTGCACAGTTTTCCCTGCTAGGGAAGTATATATATGAACATTTCCTTGCTATTTCTGGTGTTTAAAATGGGATTTAAAAAATCCTTTTCCTTTTTCACACCTCTCGTTATGAAGGATTTTTGCATGTGTTTTCTAGTTTCTCATAACGCAGAGATATCTTCAATTCAGCAGCGTAACGGTATATTTTGATTTGCAAGGGTATATATCTGCTTTTAAAAACCCAATTAAAAGAACCTTTCTTAAGGTGTACACAATGTCGGAACGGAACAAAGTAAAAAAAAATTAACCATAATTTCAAATGGAAGTCTGCATATTACATCGGAACGTATTGGAATAATCCTTTTCCGACCCGAAAGATCATGGAGTTGATCTTTCGGGTTGGAAAAGGATTTTTGGGGAACGTTCGCTGAGAATACTTTTGTCGGATTCCAATGTGTTCCGAAGGTTTGTGCATGTGTTAAATTAAGGGCCATTGGCCTGAGTTGTTTACTTTATCGCATTATGGGATAGGAAGCTCTTGGTACGATCTAATTTTAGGCTTTGTTCTCCTGTGAAGTTGTTCATTTGATCATTGTTTAGAAAATGTCCGTTGATGAAAAGTTAATCAACGCTGCGCAAACAAATTCGCCGCCCCAGTGGCACAGTGGTCTAAGCGATGGCTTCTGATCATTCGTCCGAAAGGGGTCCGGGTTCGAATTCTGTGAGACATGAATGTTGTGTTTGTCTTTCGGCACTGGGTCACTCCTTTCCCTGGAACCAGTGACCCTAAATTAGGGACGGGAGACTGCTAATAGCCCATTGAGTTGTTCACGGTGGTCGTTAAATCTCGAATAAAAAAAAATCCAACTTTGGGCGACATTAGTCGCAATTTTTGTTACGTTAGTGTGAAGAAAGATAACGTGTGGATGGAAATATATGAACATTTTGCTGAATCTGGCAAATACAATATGATATTTTTATCTGTTCGTTTTTAAAAACAAAACGTATTTAGTTTAAAACGAGATACATACTCAAAAGGATCTAGATCCGTAGGTTATTGCAAATCGCTTCATCTGGATCATTTTATATTGTATGCTTTTTTTCTCTTTTGTAGAATTTAGTTATAAGCACCATTTGTTATGTCCATATTTTATGCAAAATCTCATTTTAACGTCACAACCAATCGTTCCTATGGATAAATACATTTTAGAAACTTTGTGCCGTGGTGCTTATCAAATATGGTTCGATCAATACCAAAAGCTCACTCAAGTTTCCTAACTCATCCCAAAGTACTGAAAAATAATGTTATCAAATCGCAGTTGCCAAAATAATGGGTGTTAATCTGTCTCTGATTCTTTTGTCATATTGATGTTGCGGACCCACAGACTTTCATTGTAAGAATCATGTTTCTGCTTCTCCTCTTCCTCAGCTCCGGGATATGCCAACACTACCAACACACTGATACTATCACTCATTCTCAGAATTATATCAGTTAAGTTACAAAGAAAATATAACACTTGTTATTATACTACGCGTGACACAATTTCTAATGAGGTGGAATCTACGAAATAAATGATTTCGATTCTGTCTGTGTTGTTCTGACCCAGCGTATGGGCAAAATTTCTTTCCATTCAGATCTGATCCGGCGTGAAACGTTCGTTTTCGTTCAGATCATCTCCGTTGTGTTCCATTTCGACCTAGTGTGTGGCAATCTGCAGCATTAGAATACCTTTTACTATACATAATATTTTCTGCTTGCTTTTTAACTGAACTAACGCTCAGTTTTCCCCTGGACGAGGGAAGATACATTCCGTTTTGCGTCATACGTGTGTACTTTCCACATAAATTCTAATTTTTGCTATAAAACGGTTTGGCCACCAGGAGGTGTAACTGTTGATTTCTGCGTCTGACGTATTTGCAGCAAGATATAAGTTTCGGAAATCTCCAATGAAAAAATTCTTCCGTGGACCGATACTACTCACGTCGACAAACCTTTTTGGAATATTTTCTTCTTAAAATAATGCATGGTTTCTCCACCAGCGGCGTAGATGTATATCTTATTTTTGTCAATATCTGTGTTTAGGTCCGATTTGAAAAATTTCTTCTTTGTTGGATAGAGTTTTCCCGTGCGGAATTTTGTATCTAATTTGAAAATTTTCAAGTAATTAATTGACTTTCCGCTAGGGGGCGTAAATGTAAATTGTGCTTTCCCCGGTATCTCTGCTTCTAAACCTCCGATTTGAAAATTTCTTCTTTCACTTGATATAGCTCCTGGTGGGAAATGTTTACATTGAAATTTCTAATTTTTTTGTAAAATATGGGTTGGCCACCAGGTGGCGTAAGCGTTAATTTCGGCTTCGTAGGTATTTGCAGCAAAATCTGAGCTTCTAATAGCTCGACTTAAAAAATTCTTTCGTGGTCGATAAACATTTGAGAATATTTTCTTCTTAAAATAATGCATGGTTTCTCTGCCAGGGGACGTAGACGTATATCTTATTTCCGTCAATATCTCTGCCTCTAAAAGTCGGATTTGAAAAATACTTTCTTTGTTAGATAGCGTTTCCGGTGTAAAATGTTTCTCATTTAAATAAAAAAAAATTCAAGTAAAGCATATACTTTCCGCTAGGGAGGCGTAAAGGTAGATTGTGTTTTCCTCGATATCTCTGCTTCTAAAACTCCGATCTGAAAATTTCTTTCTGCACCGGATACCGGATACAGCTCCGGATAGAAAATGGTTTGCATATAATTTGTAATATTTGATAAAGAATGGTTTGGCCAATTGGGGGCATAAGCGTTAATTTCTGTGTCTGATGTATTTGCAGCAAAAACTGAGCTCCTGAAAACTCGATTGAAAAAATTATTTCGTGAACCTATACCCCTCACATCGAAAAACGTTTTGACAATACTTTTTCTTAAAATAATGCATGGGTTTTCTATCAGGGGGCGTAAAATCATATCTTATTCTTGTCGATATCCCTGCTTCTAATTGAAACCTTCTTTTTTTGTTGGAGAGCGTTTCAGTGGGGAATGTTTCTCACATAATTTCAAACTTTTCTTAGCGCACAAGTCTGCCACCAGAGGGTGTAAGTTCACGTTTCCGTTTACGGCAATATCTGCGACACTAAAATCCCTATTGAAAAAACTTCTTTCTTCGGTCAGATACTCTTAACTATGGAAACTCTGTGTGTGAATTTTCTTTCCAAAATAGTGCACACTTTCTCCTCCAGGGGCCCAAGCGCTTATTCTGTTTTTCTCAATATCACTGCTTTTACATGTACGATATAAAAAATTCTTTCAACACCAGATGTCATTTTCCGTGTAGAACATTTTAGGCTAGTATATGAGGAATTCTGTAGTTCACAGTTCTGTCAGTAGGTGGTGTTTATGTACTTCAGTTTGCAGCTGTATCGCCGCTTCTAAAACCGTTGTTGAGAAATTTCTTCTTTACTGCACGTCATTCGCTACAACAGAGATGTGGAGAATTATCCTCTTTAAATAAAGCAAATATATCCCGCTAGCTGCGTAAAAGTAGGAATCTTTTTTCGCTATATCTGCTCCCTGGGGACGTAATTGAAAAGTTATTTTCCCTTAGCATAGACTTTTCCGCGACGAATATTTTTCGCCTCTTTTCAACTTTTCCGTTATGCAAAATGTTTCCGCTAGCAGACGTAGACTTATAGCATGTTTTCTTCTATATTTCTGCTTTTAACTGTTCGATTTGAAAATCATTTTGTTTCTGGTACCTTCCTTGTAGTATGTGTAATTTTTTGTTCGCCATTTCTTAATTTTCGTAACATTCTTTTTAGCCGCTGGTGGAACTAAGTAGATGTTTCTATTTCTGGATATTTTATCGATTGTTAGAACCAGTTGATTGTTTTCAAAACCGGTTCCATTGACTTTGAATAGCTTTGATAAATTATATTTCGCGTCAGAACGAATTCAAAAGACGTGCTCTTACATCCGAAAATTCGGTGTCATCTTTCGTGTTTATATAGTAAAGGCATCAAAGGGTAAGCTCATTACTCCCGAGAACACCGTGTTTTCTTTTTTCTTCATGATGCAAATAACCTTGCTTTGATAGTATGTATTTAAGCTTTTACTTTTTACATTTAAGCTTTTAACTTTTTACCTTGAGCACAGTTTATCATTTCACTAGTATTTTTTACAACGGGGCGAAATGAACTATCATCAATTTTAGAAAACAAGGCAACATCTGTTTACAGCATGAATTAACATGCTTGTTCAGGTCTGAACAATATTTCTTTTTCTCAAGCCAATGGCTCATTGCGTCTTACGAGAATCTGGAAGTCAGAGGAGCAGTAACGTAATTTTAGCGGAGTTTTCTGAGAGATCGAGTTGAAACAGCGCCAGAGAACATGTCAATATATGTCAAAAAGTTGTTGACGCAGTTTCTCTGCAAGAAATACTGGGAACATCTCCAAGAATTCATTATACTTAAAAGGCATTAAGCAATTTTTATATTGTGTGAAACAGCCTGTGTTTCTAGATACGACTTGATAAAAAAAAGGTTTAAATTCTGATATTCGATTTTCCCGATGGAGGCTTCAAAAGGGCTTAGTAACCAAGTAAAATGGGCGTTCCTCAACATACGTTTCTTTCAGCAAAATTTCATTATTTTATAAGTCACATTTCCTATAGAATAATCGGGTTTAAATGCTTGTACATATACCAGTTTAAGGTTTGCTTCACTTCAATTTAAACTTAAATGTCACCGGGCTTTAACTTTACTTGGTGAATTCAGCGAAAGAATCCTTCCTATTCTAATTCGTATGGTTGCTTCTACGTAATAGCTTCAACCTTAGTTAAACATGGATAAATCTCTAATTACACACTTTTAAATAAGCAGTCCAACATGAGTGATGAGACAATACAAATCCAAAGTCTACTTTTTTATACATCTCAGAGCACGTAATGTATTCGTCAGACCAATACGTCGCATGTAACATTTAAGTTAAAGCAATTCCAATTAGTATTTTGTAACAATATACAGTTGACAGTTATCGCTCGCTGTCATCAAATGTAATACAAATATAACATTCTTTTAATACACACCGTAATCCTGCCACAGCATATCTTTCAAAACATTAGCTCTCAGTCTAGGAACATAGCTCTTCCTAAATTCTTATTGAATGTCATTTTGTTATCCTTTTTCACTACACTTTCAGCAACTGCAAGAATCCCATCTTTAAAAAACACCTCGGAAGAAAATAAATTTACGTAAGAACACAAACTCTCTCGGTATATAAGTTTTCTTACTGCATTATTCCTGTTTGATAACCTGCTATATTACGCATAGTCTACCGAAAGTTGTGACGTACGACAGAGGTCACATAATTACAAATAGAGCAGCGAAAAATGTAACACCGGAGAAGGGACAAGCGAACCACTGAGAGATGAACTGCGTAACAGAGCAGCGAAACATGTAACACTTAGAGAGGGGACGAGTATGTACTGAGGAAGGAGAGGAATAACAGAACAGCGAAACATGTAACACTTAGAGAGGGGACGAAGAAGTACTGAGGAAGGAGAGGAATAACAGAGCAGCGAAACACGTAACACTTAGAGAGGGGACGAATATGTACTGAGGGAGGAAAGGAATAACAGAGCAGCGAAACATGTAACACTTAGAGAGGAAACGAAGAATTACTGAGCAGCGAAACAGGTAACACATAGAGAGGGGACGAAGAAGTACTGTGGAATGATAGGAATAACGGAGCAGCGACATTTTTACACATGTGTCAAAAGGACAAATCTGCATCCCAACATGCTATCCACGTAGCTCAGTGGGGAAAGAGACTTACTCCAGAGTGAGGGGACACCGTTTCGATGCTTCTCGCGGACACACTTGTGTTTTCACAAAGTGCTGCATTATGATATGAGAAATCCTTACATGGTACAGCAGAGCTAGAATCACATTTAGAGTAAGTATTTCAAATATGTGCAAAATGTGCCAAAATAACGTGAACAGTTTTTAATATGTGACATTCTGGATTGGAATATTTTTTTATCAATACACAATTTCAATCGAATAGTTTTTTGGTCTGCGGGAATTTATTTTAAGTGTCAATGCTCCTCAATCTTTATTATGTGGAAAAATTATTATGAATCGCTGTGAAAATAACGAGTCAGTGAATTAGACAAATAATGCATACAAAATTCCAGCGTCATCATCTATTGCCTTGCAAGATTCTAAGCAGGTAACATTTTGAATAATCAAGAAGCAACAGATAGTGTTTTTCTGAACCCATTTAATGATTAATGGTTATTTCAAATTACTGCGCGTTTTTCAAGTCCTGAAAGTCATAAGTCGCTCATGACTATATGACTTCTGCAGCGAAAATATACGCTTTGCAGAAATAAATTATGGCTGAGTGTATTGTTAAAAATGGTTTCCCTTGAGAAAGAACTCGGTGGGTCCTTAGATGTAAGAACAGGAAATTTATCAAATGCTTTAAATTTATACACTTAGGTGGCACTTGTAGACGGCAGTGAGTATTCTAAACAAAACTAGGTGTGCAGATTTTCTCTGTTGGAGGATTAGTGCTACTTTAAAAACTATTAATAATTCGGATTTCTTTTCTTGCGGTCATGTCGAAAGGCCAAGGAAGAGAATCCAAAGCACGTAGGAGCAAAACAAAAAATTCTTAAAAACACTGTTTTATTAGAATGAACTGTTTAATTAAACAAGAAAAATGACACTGAAATTCCTATTGCAATGAACATGTCTTTTGAATCGTTTTCGACACAAAAAATATTTCAAAGCAGGTTTTCAGGAATCCTAAAAATTTAGCAAAAAACAAAACACACTTACATCACCCAAAGAAAAATAGCGCTTACTTTAAATGCGCAGTATGAGCCGGATTATTAATAGTCAAAGGGACAGCTTATAATAAAAAATCAACCGGATTTCTACAATCGATAAAATACCTTCAAATAGAAATACCAACTTACTCGCAATACCGGCTTCAAAGCATGTTAAGAAAATAAAAAAATATGTAAAAACTGTTTCCCATAACGGAAAGAAGATATTAGAGACAAATAGATTTTGAAATCGAACCGTTAGCAGAAGAGATATAGAGGAAAACATGATATAACTTTGCTTACCCTAGCGGAAAAGCTTCGAATTACTTGAAGAAGAATAAGGTTGCAAAATACTATTCATGATGAAGAGTTTTCAAATAAAAAAAGATTTTATAAGTGAATTTTAGAATCGAAAAATATATTTCTAATCGAAACATACGCTGACTATCCCTAGCAGAAGAATTTGGAATAATGGAAAACTAGAAAATATGCAAATATGCGAAAAGTATTGTATTGTATTTTTCATACCAAAAATTCTTCTAAGGGAAAGCAATTTTTCAAATACGCCTCTTGGAAGTAGATAAAGTACAGCGAGAACTGAAGTTTTGGCATTTATTCACTTAGCAAGAAAACTACATTACTTAAGTACTAATGTTCCTCATCTTTACTGTAGCGAACGCCATAAAGTTAAAATTATAAACGGAGATACAGTTGCAAAAAGAAATACCCTCCAACACACCATCTAGCGCCAGAATTGTGAACTACACCCACGAATACATGCAAAATGCTCGACAAAGTGAAAATATGCGTTGTTACAAGATTTTTTAAATTCGGACTTTTAGAGACAGAAATATAGAGAGAAACAAATTAAATATTTGCACCCCTTTGCGCAAATATTGTGCATTCGTTTGTGCAGGAAATGCTCACAAAATATTTTCTTATAGTGCGTAGTATCTGGCCAAAAGAGTTTTCAATCGGGATTTGAGATGCGCAATTATTGCTGCAAATAAGAAACGTGGACTTGTGCCCTGTGTTGACAAATTTCCGCTTTAGGAAATATTTGAAATCATATGTAAAACATATCGCACCAAAAACGCTCTGCATCAAAGAAAGTGTATTTTTAAATTGGACTGTTAAAAGCAAAGATATCGAGAAAAATAAGATATACATACACTAGCCGGCGTGGAAAAACTATGCTTGATTTTAAACAGAAGATATCCTCAGTTTTCGTGGTGCTCGATATCTGACCACAAAGTAATTTTTTTAGTCGAGTTTTCAGCTGGTCATATATCGCTGCAAATAAATCAGAAAAAAGAAATATATACACTTACGCTCTCTAGTGGCAATACAGTTGTTTACAAAAAATTTAAATTACATGTAAAAATTTCCCACCAGAAACTCAATCTGATTCAAAACGAATTTTTCAAACCCTCTCTTAGAAGCAGAGATGTAGAGGACATCGCAATTTACATTTACGGACCTTAGAGGAAAAACTATGCTTTACTTGAAAAAGAAGCTGGACTCAAAATAGCCTTTGCCTGAAATGGTATGAAGAGAAGAAAGACTTTTTTCCAGTCCGAAATTTAGCAACAATTACATGGAATAGGATATATTTTGAATTCGATATCATCTGAATTTTTACCTTCTAGCTGCGAAGGTATGCGTCGGAAGCAGGAAAGCCAAGAAAATCGTTCTCATATTTCAGGCTTCTTAAAGTGAAAAGAATCTTTCAAATCGGACAAACAGTTGCAAAGATATTGTGTCCACAGACGAACCGACAGACAAAATGATACCATCAGCTCGTACATTTCTTACAAAAGACGAGTTAAAACTACCAAGAGGTTAAATAATTTTACTCTATTCAAGAGAGTTTCTCGTAATCTATGAGTCATTCGTTTAGATGATATGTCGGTCTCTGCCTTATGTGTGATCGCGCTTCCTATCTATGAAGATTCATCTTAGAATACTTCCGGACAGCTTTTATTTCGCTTAATGCATTGTTGCTAAGAACATACGCATGCTAGTATTTTGAGGAGAAAGCGGAAGGGGACGTCATGCATAGTGGAGCAAATCTTTCAACAAATGATAAATGACTCTGTGATCGAAGACTACTAAAGAGGAAACACGCACAAAATGCTGTAGTTCCTGATTTCTGATTTTTTCTCCTAAAATTTTTGCTGCATATTTTTCAGTATCCAGTATTTCTTATCATGCCATTCCGAGACACAAAGAAACAGTTCCGTTGTATATCCAAATACGGAATATGCAACACATAGCTGCCCATGCGAAAAGAAAAGTTATTCCAGTTGTCTTGAATAACTGATTTCTTTACTCACCCAGCAAAATTACTTCATTCAGAAAAAGAACCCTTCTAATATTGTGGATTCTATGAGGAAAGACATTTTTTAACACGAAGAGGAGTATTATAAGTACTCCAGACGTTTTGGATCAGACCATGTCGTGGGAATTTCGGATAGCTTGAGAAGATGCTGCAAGACAAATGCGATTTGCAGGATAAGTGTTCGTAAAATTTGGAAAAAAACATGCATGTTGAGATAATAATGGAACAGTATTTCAAATTCTAAGCAATGGTGGGAGATATCTAAGTAAACTTTTACCATTCAAAGTATGATATAAAAACTATGTGGCATAAATTACGCCACCAAAAGTCAAAGGTGACCTAAATGTTGGGGCTGTGATACAGTTAGGTCATCCACAAGGACAATTCAGGACGGTCTGGAGTTTTGTGATTGCATATTTAATGGTGCAATTTTGTACGAGGAGAAATAGAGACAATTTGAACATTGTATGTTGCAAGTTTCAGCTGCTATTCTCAAGCCATTTACTATAGTTTTAGATTTATCTAAACATCTTGTATTCCATGAGCAACTTAAACCTGAACTCTGAAGATCACTTAAACGTTTTACGGCTTTTACAACTTTCAAGTTAAGAATGTTGTTTTGATGGGAACTTGATAAATTCAAGTTTTGAAATCAAACGAAACAATATTATTTAAAAAGTTTCATGACACCATATTGTAAGTTAGAATAAAATTACCAAAGTTTCTCACCATAAAATATTAATTTATTGTGAGAAACGTTGGTAGTTTTATTCTATATTAACACCGCAAGTTCAGTAGTCATAATTTATATATACGCTATTGTAAGGTCATTGTATAACTGCGTAAGATTTACATAGCGTTTTTTTTTAAACGACTCATAATGTTTTAAACAAATTATTTCCCTAAGGCAGTTTTTTGGATTAAGAGGGTCATTATGCGAACAGATCAAATGACCAGTTGCTATGTCCTGCAAAAACATAAAGTGCCAGTCCTGACTGGAATGGAGATCGACGATGTCTGGCAGTGGGAGCTCTTGTGGGGTGACGTGTGGAACTGTGAACAGCCACTGCCGCATTAGGGCTGCAGATAAATCCATAAATTTCTTTGCGCTTGCCGAAAGTGGACGTTTATTCTGGGTTCAGAGCAGCTGTTATCATTGGTACGAGAAACACCGTTGAGCTGTATCTGTTCTGTTACTACGCTGAGGTTTCAACCAAAAGACGTTATACCGTTTTCTTGTCTTGCAAATCCAGGAGGGAATGGCGCCTTGATTCCATAATTTTTATGCACGATGGAGCCGCGCCTCATATTGGTCGGTCTGTACAAAAGCTGCTACGATAAAGTTTCGCTGACAACAGAGTACTTGCTTAGTCTCTCTTTTTGAAAAGTATGGCCACCTGGTTCACTAAAACTGATCTCCTGTGAATTTGGATTGTTGGGACTACAAAATCTTGGTTTATCAGATATCTAATTTAGCAGTCTTGAAGAGCAGTATAAAACTAAATGTGAGAAAAATCACTGAGAACCAGTTCCGTTCTTCTGTCGAACCCACAGTTAAATGGGTGCAGTGTTTGGTACATCAGAATGGAGGGTAAATATTGAGTAATATCCAATGTAAACTTGATTCATTTTGACACCTCGGCATAACGTAAATCAGCAAGTACGATATTTTATCTGGTTCATTTGTCTCACGATTACACTCTTACAGATCCTCCCAACTGCGCTTTTTCACCTCTGGAAACCCCATTGCCCCACGGTAAGGATACTTTAAGCCGTTTTTTCCCCGAGAAAATCTTTCCACCATGTTCCAAATAGTACTCCTACTAAGTATGGCTGAAATTTAGTCGCGAAGTGTCTGTTTGTATTTAAAAAGCATTTTTGAACAGATATTTGTATAACTTACGCACCATGTATACGATTATGATCCCTTTAGATATGAAAACCCTGGTGAAATCTTTTTACAGATTGGGTCTTCCCTAATTTGGGCTCCTTTAGCTCAAGCACTGTTTTCAATCGGTGGCTCTTACCAGGGGATAATTCATAAATAAATTTAAGAAAATATTTGTACAATTTTCATTGATAAATTTTCCGTAAACAGGTTTATTTTCAACCTAATAAAATGAAATGCAAAGAAAAAAACAGTTCTTTCTTGTATTTTCCTAGTAAGTAGCAAAATTTTAAGTGCTTATGAATGATAAAATGTTTCTGTCTTGGCAATATAGATGTGTGAAGTTTGCTGTATACGGATGACACAGTCGTGTCAGCAAGGAACAAGAATGAGTTGCAGTGTATGCTGTCCCAGTTGTACGATGTTTGGGTGAAATTCAAACTGAGTATAGGTAAGGAGAATACCAAAGTTATGTCTTTGATTGAGAAACAGCTACTACTGAATGCAATATCAGTCTAAATGGTATTGAGAGAAACCAGATAAGATAATTTATGTATACGTCGTGCGAGCAAAAAGTTCCGAGACTAGGTACGTAGCGCGCCAACAGATGGCAGTACGCAGATGCGCTAGCAGCGGTCAAAAACAGTAACCATCATGAGTCATTGTGCCGAGAGGCGTCGTTCTGTGAACATCGGGAGCTCTGCTACACGATATTTAGTGACCACGTGCAGAACACAGCTGCGATTCCGATATGGACTGCAAACTAGATCAGCAAGCGAACATCAAATTCTGTGATAAACTCGGCAAATTGGTAACGGAGACTCATTAAAATTTGCGACAGGCTTATGGCAATGAAGCAATGAGTCGTGCGCGGTGTTTTGAGTGGCATTCGCGCATCAAGAGCGACATAACGGCACTGGAAGATGACGAGAGGTCAGGGCGACCGTCCACGAACAAAAACCTCAAACATGTGGACATAATTAGGGAACTGCTGCAGGATGATCGTCATAGAACAATTCAAGACATTGCTACCATCGTCAATGTGTCAAACGGAACAGGGCAAGAAATTCTGACGTCGGTTTTGTACATATCACCGCATTGCTGCAAAGTTTGTGCCAAAGATTCTGAACCCCGAACAGAAGGCGCTCCATGTCGAACTCTGTCAAGATCTTCGTCAGCAGGTGGTGAATGAACCAACGTTCCTGTCGTGGGTCATCACCGGGGACGAGATTTCGGTCTACGGTTACGACCCGGAGACCAAACAGCAGTTGCCGCTGTGGAGGAGCCTGGCATCTCCACGACCGAAGAAGGTCCGACAGATTGGGAGTGCAACCAAAAGCATGCTCATCGTGTTCTTCGATATTCGTGGTGTTGTGCACCGTGAATATGTCCCCCAGGGCCAGACCGTGACCGCCCTTTTTACTGCGATGTTCTGCGGCGTCTTAGGGAGGACATTCGCCGCAAACGACCTGAAATGTGGCACAGGGACGATTTCCTGCTCCATCACGAACATGTAGGAGCTCACGGAGGGTTAACAGCACTTCAGTTTTGCAGCCGCAACAGCATGAATACCCTTCCTCACCCGCCTTACTCGCCGGATTTCGCCCCTTGCGACTTCTTCCCTTTCCCGAAGAAGAAGCTGAAGCTCAAGGTTTGCCGTTTTGAAACCGTGGAAGATATCCAACGCGAATCGCAGTGCTTGATACGATTCGAGGACTTCCAGGGAGCGTTCCAGCAGTGGCAAAAACGCTGACAGCAGTGTATCGCTGCCGAAAGAGACTACTTTGAAGGAAATCGTAGCCAGACTTAAGAAACGTAAGTACTTTGTTGTATAACGGCCTAGACTCGGATCTTTTTGATCGGACCTCGTATTGGGAAGCATGTTTTACAACAACAACAAAAACAGATCAGCTAGTGCAGTTAGTAGGCGTATGAATTCATTTTTAAAAGTCATAGCTGCCTTAGGAGGATTTCACAGGAGGGATGGGTTTTCAGATAGGACCCAAACGGCTGTGCATGAAAATGTACTTATTGTTATTCTTACGTATTGTACAAAAACCTGAGTACTGCGGAAGAAACGTAGAAGGCGTTTGTTTCTGGAGAGATGCTTTGCTGGAAATTGGAAGCTAGAAGCTGACTGGCAAGCGAGAAACGAGTATGCGTTGCATATGGGCATTATGAAGCAAATTGCTGTTAGTGTGGTGGAGATAGATGTTTTTAAGTCGTTTGGCCATGTTGAAAGAATGAGTGGTTAGATGTTCACCAATAGAATCTATTTAGTGGAACGGAAGGCAAAGGAAATCATGGGAGGACCAGATTCAGGAAAATTTGCATCAGATAGTGATAATGAGTACGTATTACCAAAAGTCTCGTGTGAGACGTGTGATGGATAAAAGTGAAGCTCAAGATGGGTGCCAAGTTCAATGTAAATGGAATACCTTCATAAATGAACAGTACCTGAAATGCAGCATCGTCAGTTTTGTACTATAACGTGGAACATGAACGTTTTTTTAAAACAACAAAGAAAGCTCATTCGCTTTAAACCTTTGAATCTCATAGAACAACTTAGTGACATATATTCAATGGACAAAACATTAGAGATACCTATCAACTCCACCAGATGCCGGAGGGTTTTCGGAGGTAATGCCAGCCATGCCTGTTGCAGCATTGTCCACAACTCCGCCTGAGACGTTCGTGCAGGACCGATCCGTGGATCTGATGTTTGGCTCCACGGCATCCCAGAGAGCTTCCACACGGTTCAAATCCGGGGACCTTGGGCCCCATTGTGTGGTTCTAAACTCAGATGAGTGTTCCTCGTGACATGCCAGGGTAGTTGCGTCCCGGTGGAGAGGCGCATTGCGTTGCTGGAACAGATCATCGGACGGAGGATGCGCGAAAGCAATTAAAGCGTGGGTAGGTGATCAACCAGCACATACTGGTATTACCCAGCGTTAAAAAATCTCTCCAGACGCACCAAATGACCTAATGTGTGCTATGAAAAGTCTCCCCAAACCATCACAGATCCACCAAGGCCTTGAACAGAAGGGATCTGGCACAACGGGGTCATGGCCTCATGCTGTCAACGCCACGCCCACATCCTCCCGTGAACTCAATACAACTGAAAACGGGATTCATCTGATCACATGACACAGCGTCACTCTGCAGAGGTCCAGTTTTAATGACCACACGATGTGATCCTACTCTGCAGAGGTCCAGTTTTGATGACCACACGATGTGATGCTACTCTGCAGAGCTCCAGTTTTAATGACCACACGATGTGATGCTACTCTGCAGAGGTCCAGGTTTGAGGACCACACGATGTGATGCTACTCTGCAGAAGTCCTGTTTGGATGACCACACAATGGGATGCTACTATGCAAAGGTCCAGTTTTGATGACCACACGATGTGGTGCTACTCTGCAGAGGTCCAGTTTTGATGTTTCCGGCACCAGGTGAGGCGTAATGTCAAATGACAAGCTGCCAACAGTGGTACACAAGTAGGGCGTCAGCTCTCGTAGCCCAGTGTATGCCGAGTGCGCTGTACCCTGCGCTTGCTGACGCTGTTTGGGCCTCCGACATTTAACCTGGCTGTGGTTTGCGCCTCAGTTCCCAAGCGGTCTGTATGAGCCTGGATAGTCTACGTCGAGCTAGGTAATCAATGGCTTGTAGTCAGCCATCGCTTTCTCTCTGGGCTCTGGTACGTCCGTCACTGGTTTACTCGCGTTACACCCTTGATACGGTTGCTCTCTGGAACTCTAGGTATCTTAACACTTGTGAGATAGAATGATCAATCTGTCTTGCGCCAACTATGCGTCAACGATGAAAATCACTCAGATCATCACGGTTACCCATGTTTGCGGATTGTTGGAAAGCCGTGTTTTTTCGCCTATTTATCGCCTCTGTTCAGGTTGGGTTTGTTTCACTTGTTCGAGGAATGCCATTGCAAATCACATGTCACCCCTATCTTTAAAGTTATGACGACTGAGTATACACTGAAGTGCCAGAAAAATTGGTACACCAATCTAATGCTTGGTAGATCTCCCACGGGAGCGCAGGACTGCAGAAATACGATAGGGCATGGACTCCACTAGCTTCTCAAAAATACGCTGTAGGCAATGCACACCATACTTCTTGCAGAGCGTTCCGCAATTCGGGTGTATTCCGAGGTCTCCGATTCCTGTGTTCGATAGCGCGTTACAAGGCATCCCAAATATGTTCTATCACATTCAGATCTGGGCACTTCGGTGGGAAAGGCAGCACCCCAAACTCAGATGAATGCTCCTCTAACCATAATGTGACGACCCGGCACTAGTGTGGAGGTGCATTGTCCAGTTGGAACAGGCTCAACCCATCAGCATGGATGCAGGACAAGAACGGGTGTACCTCATCAGAAAGGATGCGCTCATAGCGTTGGCCGGTCACAGACGCGTGTAGACGTACCAAAGGTCCCAGTGAAGTCCAGCTAAACACACCCCATACGTTTACGGACCCCCACCAGCCAGTTCAATTCCCTGTTGACAGGCGAGATCCATGGCTCCATGGGGTTTGCGCCACACACGAATCTTTCCATCTGTCCGATACAGTTGGAAACGCTATCATCAGATCAGGCTATTTGTTTCCAGTCATTAAGTGTCCAGTGGCGGTGTTGCCGTGCCCTAGCGAGGCGTATAGCTCTGTGTCGTGCACCCATCAAGGGGACTCGAGTTGGGCGTCGGATCCCAAGCCCATATCGTGTAGGGTACGTTGCACAGTACGGAAGCTGATGCTTGTTGACTCTCCAGCATTGAATTCCGATGTTACTTGCGAGAATGTTGCACGCCTATGGCGTGAAACGATTCTTAACAGCCGACGATGGTCACCTTCACCCAATGTCTTTTTACGGCCACATTGGTTTCGTAGGTTGGAGGTTTAGCCGGAATTTTTGTAGTCACGGTACACCCTTGCAACGGTCGTCCGTAAAAATACGAACTTCGTTTCTACCTCTGTATACTATGGCCCATCTCACGAGCGCCAGCTATGACACCGCGTTGAAAATCGCTTAAATCGTTATTACTTGTCATTCTCATGCCGAAAGCAGCTCTACCAGCTGGCAAGGATGTTTGTCGCTTTATGTACGCACTGGCGGATGCAACCGAGTACGCGCATAGGTGACGTTGCTATGTGTTTTGCACAGGCTCGTCTGTACCAGTGTTTCTGGCACTTCAGTGTATATGCATGTTTGAATTACAGAAAGTATATTAGAGCAATTTAAAAAGTAAATGTAATTTAGTTGAATTCACCAAAAACGAAATTAAACTTACATTACTGCTTTTTTATAGTTTTATAAACTTTTCCCTAACGTTTAACAAACTTGTTGATCACATCAAGGAACGTTGTCGGCTATCAATGAAGACAAGTGATAACACCTCTCTTTCACCTCTTCATCACAACTATTGGGTTGTCGGAAAAATCATGACGTATTTTGGCACCCGATGGCGGTTGGGCGGTTTTGGAAGTATTAGAGGCATGCGCAGCTTTGTTATCGCTATGGCATTCGACAGGTGCCAGTTCTAGCTGCAGTCTAAAAGGAATAGAGAGCGATTTTGTTGATTTGACATCAAGTTGAAGATGGAAGACCAAACTGTGCATTTTTGCCATATTTTACTGTGTTACTTCTGTAAAGGGAAGAACACGTGTCAAGCTTGTGAAAAGTTGCGTAAAGTGTATGGTGATAATACTCTACAAGAACATCAGTGCCAGCGGTGGTTTGCAAAATTCCGTGCTCCGCGGTCCGGGAGACGCACCGAGGCTGATGACGACCAAATCAAGGCATTGTTCGAGTCAAACCTACGTTATACGACACGAGAGATTGAAGAAACATTGCACATCCATAATTCAAGCGTTCACGACCACCTGAAGAAGCTGGGATACGTAAGCAAGCTCGATGTGTCGGTTCCTCATGAACTCAAAGAAGCTCAATTGACGGCCCGTATAAACATCTGCGATATGCTTATTAAACGTGAGGAAAACGATCCTTTTTGAAGCGACTGATAACTGGTAACGAAAAGTGGATTGTGTACAACAATGTCCTGCACAAACGGTCTTGGTCCGGACGTGCTGCTTTGCCTCAAACGACATCCAAAGCAGACATTCATCAGCGGAAGGTTCTGGTCTCAGTGTGGTGGGATTTTGAAAGTGTCTTATTTTTCGAGCTCCTACCACGCCACCAAACAATCAATTCGAATGTGTACTGTCGGCAATTGGACAGTTTGAACGAATCCATCATCCAGAGCTCATTCGTCGTAAAGGTGTGTTCCATCACGGCTACGCGAGACCACACACAAGTTTGATCACGCGCCAAAAATTATTGGAGCTTGGGTGTGATCTGTTGTCACACCTAGCATACTCGCCTGACCTTCCGCCGTCAGACTTCTACTTGTTTCGCTCTCTTCAACAGTCCTTGCGTGGTATAACGTTCAATTCAGATGAAGCTGTAAATCAGCACCTCGTACAGTTTTTCGCCGTGAATGACAGGTCCTTCTATGAACGAAGCATTCTGCAGCTCACTGAAAGATGGCAAAAGGTAACAAAACGGGCATTATATCATTGATTGATCTTTGTTCTTTCTATCAATAAATGACCTTTTCAAAATATGGCTAAAATACGTCATGACTTTTCCGACAACACAATAGATCGTTGATGACGTAATTCTTATTTAAGTGAACCGAAAAGATGAAAATCGCTTGGTTGGAGGTCTAAACTGAAAGGCAAAGGTGGAAAACCACAAAATGTGTTTAGAATTTTCGCCATGGCTAGAGCTGTATGTGGACGAGTTATATCATGGTGGGAAAAAAGTTTTTGACAGCAACCCTCTTCTTGTGATGCAAATTGCAGGTGTCCTCTTGTCTTTAAACATGGGTACATACGTTCTATTGTTAACTGTTCGTCTGCATTCCTCAAAATGTTCCTAAACATGCCTAATTACAACACTAAACAGATTTAGCAAGTTTTTTCAACGGATCGGACACTTATGAAGCTCTTTTTTAGCTGGGAATGAAGGGTTTTTATACTCCATACTTTGCCTCTTTCTTTTAGAGTCAAGTAGGCAGATGCCTCCCACCTCTTTTTCACATTGATAATCACTTCCTGTAAACATGGTTTGTCTACAAAACGCTGCAAAATATGGATTGAAAATCTCCATACGCTGCTGTTTGTATTTATCACTTTCTGTTTGAATCCCAACGTGGCATGACTTTTCGTCAGCATACGTCATATGAATCATATGACATATACTCTAATTTAACTTTCATTTTTAGTTTCTTTCTCTATGTAAATTTTGAGTTTATTTCCGTTAAGCGTTTTCAACCTTAACCTTATATTTTCTCACTCATGGAATGTTTTGTGGCAACAGTCGTGAGGTCAGAGTGCGTGACGTGTGCGGCATGACAGATAAGAACAAGAGATACAATGTTTCAGCAAGCAGAAAAACTGTGGTGGTGCTCTGGTATTGCGTACTATGGAATGGTGATTACTACAGCTGATTGTTGTTGTTGAATGTAAACAAATCGAGCCTAAGTTGAAAGAGGTTCAGTATTGTAAGGGATGAGGATGTGATCGTCTTTGATTAATTTGAAGTACCGTATAGCATGCTCATGCTGTTTTTGAAATACCTATAAAGGAGATTTGTGTGAGTAATTTAAGCCTTTTTTCTTCTGGCTATTGGGTGGCCTAATTTAGCTCAGTGTGTAATTAAAGATTTTTGTGTGCTAGCTATCAGGTTCTTAAGACTGCTTAAGGCTACGCTTTCAACTGGCAGATAGTACGATAGTAATGTTTTAAGTAGTGACATTTTAAACGAAAAACATTACAATTTGGCCAAATTGTAATATTATAATATATAGTATTAGACGATCCAACGCGGCCAGAAGACTTCAATTACTCAAATAAATGGTTTTATTGGTCATTCCAGGAAAAGCATAAACATGCGATACAGTAATTCAAATTAATCAAAGACGATCGTACCCGCATCAGTTACAATACTGAACCTCTATCAACTTAGGTTCGACTTGTTTACTTCCAACAACAACAACCATATATCCCATATCACCGCTAAGCAAACCACAACACTACACTTTTTCTCTGCTTGCTTGAACATTATTTATCTCTCGTTCTTATATGTCAACACGCACACGTCACGCACTCTGACCTGAAGACTGTTGTCATCACCATTCAGTGAGTGTAAAAATATAACGTTAAGGTAGAACACGCTTAAAGAGAATAAACTCAAATTTACATAGAGAAAGAGACTAAAACTGAAAGTTTAACATTAGAATATACGTCATAACCATTGCACAGGGAGAAGTATTCTAAATTTATGTCTAGCATATTTTAGCCATAGAAGCCACAGTAATCCGCCGGTCTTCAAGAACGACAGAGTTCACAAGATCTTATGTTCACGATGTTCACGGAAGTTACTCAGTGACCTATGCTTTTTCGTATTTAAAAATGTCTATCATTTCGCAATCTTTCTCTGACCCATGCACTTACTCGTATTATCATACTTTGGTACCATTCTTCGGTGAATTTGAGCAGACTTAAGACACTTGTCCAAAAAAAGAACTTTTCTACGATACGTATTCAACCCCGCTAAAATCAGACGAGTTAGTAAAATCATGCAATGCATTTGTTATGATACGCTTTCCAACATACCAGTAATTATTACTCAGGTTATTACCCAAGTTATGAGAATAATGGCTGTGGAATAAATATAGCTCCCGTGTCCTTACCTTTGACCCCATTTCGATTATATTCAACAGAATCGGTTCAGTATACTTCCGGAACAACATACTAAAGTTTTGTCGGAATCGACCATTTTTACACAAATTAGGACGCAATGGAATAGATCCCGCTCGTATGTCCTGACCTTTAACCCCATTTCGTACATTTTCAATAAGGTTCGTCTCCAGGTTGTTCCTTACCACATACTAAAATTTCATCGAAATTGAACCATTTTTACGCAAGTTATTACGCATAAGGGCAATGGAATAGATCCCGCTCGTATGTCCTGACCTTTGACCCCATTTCGTCCATTTTTAATAGGGTTGATTTCCATGTGGTCCCCTGCCACATACTAAAATTTAATCGAAATCGAACCATTTTTACGCCAGTTATCGTGCGGACTGACAGACAGACAGACAGACGGACAAAGCTGGAGCATATACGCTTCTTCAACCTACGGTTGGAAAGCGTAAACAATTAGTGTCCATGTTTACACATCACCAGCCTCGCTCAGTGCAGGTGCCGCCTTGTCTAACTACTATGATGACGTGGTAACGTTAGTGTTCTGCTGTTGCTTGCAGAATCTATTTAATTCATAAATTGTCTTTACGTTTTCATTTTACCTTGCACTTTTAAACTGCTTTGAAACTCCTTTGACGCAGATAAATTTTGCATCAACATGATCCTCAAATAATGCGTTATGGCAGATAGAGCGTTTTAAAACAAAATGATTTCTTAAAAATAATGCGACCGCGTTTCCGTAAAATTATAGTGGTCACCACTGGGGCGCAGTTGTCTAAGCGCCGGCTTCTGACCATTCGTCCAAGATGTGTCCGAGTTCGAATCCCGGTGAGGCATGGATGTTAAATTTGTTTTACAGAATTGGCTCCCTCTCTTCCGTGGAACCAGTGGTCCTAAATTAGGGACGGGCGATTGCTTATAGCCCATTGAGTTTCTCACGACGGTCGTTAAACCCCCAAACAAAACGAAAAAACAATTTTTAAGAATGGTAATACAAATATTTTAAATATTTGTGACGTCCATAGAGTAGACTTATAATAGGAAATTTTGGAGAAAAGAAAAGAATATAAATATCCAGAGTAATATTCTTAATGCTTGCTTTCAGACAAATTCTCAAAAATTATGTACGATGAGCGGAAATTCTTTGGTCTTATTCGGAATCCCTGGTTCATGAGCAAAATATATCTGCTAAATGTTCTTCCCAAGACAATATAGCAAGATAAATAACAATCCTTTACGATCATAGTAGGAGAGTGTCCTGGCGGCTGTAAGTCTTTTATTTCTTTATGAATGAAAGAATGTCTGCGAACTGTTTTGAGTCTTTTTGGCATTTGTCCTGGCCCTATTTTCATTTAATGAAACAACAAGACAAGCAGAAGATATCGGATCCAGTCGATCACAAATATACCCACTACCCAGCCGATCTCAATGTGACTCAGCGGATCACCATGTTCATAGCATGGGCTTTTAGTAATTACCCTACCACAACCATATTATAAATGACTCGTACCTGTAAATTAACCTGCCTTTCGGATCCCTTTATTCGCATGTGAATTTAGTTTCTTCCCATTGAACGTTTCTCTGACTTCACATATAACGAAGTAAATTTCTCCGTCATTTCTGTCCACGACAGGATTAGAACCCGGTCCCCTCATTCCGGAACAAGTCACTCTACCAATTGAGCTGCGCGGACTTTTATTATGATTCCTATCTGCCTTTATGTCGTGTGCGTCCTTCTGGCAGGTACGTCACATCACCTCCCCCTTTTTTTTTTTTGTTTTTTTTTCGAAGTGCTGGAGAAGGGATTCTCTTATTTTTCCTATCTCGCGGTGTGGAAATAACATTACACCATTACGAGATTTTGAACGGTCGGGTCATCCGGATAGTTCGGGCGCCATTATAACGAAGTAAGTTTCTCCGTCATTTCTGTCCACGACAGGATTCGAACCCGGATCCCCTCATTCCGGAACAAGTCACTCTACCAATTGAGCTACGCGGACTTTTATTCTGATTCCTATCTGCCTTTATGTCGTGTGCGTCCTTCTGGCAGGTACGTCACACACATTATTTCTCTCTCGACGAGTTTTCAAGATTATCAATACTATCAGTGAGTTAAAGGTCGATAACTATAAAAATTAGTTAGTTAAAAAAGAGTTAAACTTAAAAATTAGCGGTTTTTGCAGGTGACGCAATACTTTTGCAGTAACTATACGTGTTTATTGCGATTTGTTTAGCAAAATGTTACTAGGATATACATGCTGATCGCAATTTCTTAAGAAATAGCGAGCTCACTTCTTAATAACTGTGTCTTGTCGAATTAGCGAGTTATTGGTTTGAAATACTCGTTATTATGCAGTGAATTACATTCAACGTTGTTTGTCTCTGATGTGCCTATCCACTGAATAAAAGCTGAGGCACTGAAATATAACATTGAACAACCTGTTGCTTTTCATTCTGAACCGTTTTTATTTTAATACTATTCAACAGTATAATTGAGCCAGAAATATTACAGCTGCAAATTCTACTTGCAACGATTTATGCTAAAACTTAAATGTTTAAGGCTCAGCAATGCTTTACTAATCTTTACGTGATCACTCACTTGAAATTTGTAGGAGTGTTTTTCCCTCTTGAGGTCACCATACAGATTGTGAAACACTTACTCCTCGTTGTTTTCGTTCGCATCCACAGGTTTCATTTTTATACTTCGATGTGGTGAATGATTGTACCCGCGGAGAGAATCGTCGAGCACATCTATGAATCCGTACGTGGTTTTGAGTGTGCGATTGAATCTTTCCACAACACTTACTTTCGTCTGATTGGTCAACATAAAGAAATGCATCTTATGCTGTTTTAAAAACTTTTGAAACTTTTTGTTCCCAAACCCCGTTCCTTTGTATATTTTCAGTTTTAATGTTTCTCTGTGTTCAAAAAATCTTGTAAAAGGCTTGAGCAATATGTGAACATGACTTTTGTTTTAGGGGAATCACCCACGCATATTTGGAAAGTACATCAATAAACGTCAGTAAGTAACGAAATCTGTCGTTATCGGGACTCAAACCGCGATATCGACCAAGTCTGAATGCCACTGTCGGCCTATTTTACTAACCATAACTCTATTTCTCAGAAAATGGCGTCTTGCTGGTTTGTGGAGGGTGCACGTTTTCTCTCCTTCAGACATTTTTCGGCGTCATTTTTTTCTTGATGCCTTCTTTTTTGACAACACGGTATAAAGCGTTGACCCCACCTAAACTTCCTCCTTTTTGGGCTGTGAGGTACGCCTGTTTCATTACAGCCTCCATTACAACAGTTCAGTAAGAAATGTTCCACCGTGACACAAAAATGCATGTTCACACCATCCCATACGCAACTCAAATGACATCAACATTTCCTTCCACCCCATTTTTAATTTCTTCCATTAGTTGACAAGAAAAGTTCCCCAAACAATTTAATGTCATCGCTTTGAAAAATCATAAACCCTCAGAACAGATGAAGTAGAAAAATACTCCTTCTATGAACCAACTGGTATCAATGGTCCAGTGGCCAAGTGGTTAGAGTGCTCATTTTCTGTATGGGTGATTGTAAGTTCGAATCCCACTGAGACCATCAGATCATTTTTATTCCCTATGAAAGAAAATTTTTCCAGCAAAGTGACGTCACACCACAAAATTTCATGGGGGAAAAATAGCACCGTATCACTCGACCACGTGGGGAGGAAAAATAAAATGGCGCTGATCGGGAAACTTCCAGCACAAAATGACGCTGACAGATTGTAAGTTCGAATCCCACTGGTCATGGTCGGCCACATGGGGATAAAAAATGGCAGGGATCGGTGATGTCACGGTCGTCCACGTGAAAGAAAAAAAGGTCGGTGATAGCATCCACTGTGGTGGTGTAAGGCCTTATCGAAATGTGATGTCGTCATCCAGCCATGCCCAAATTGGTAGCACAGGACCGTGGACAGCAGTTGCCCACGCGGAGCGACGTCATGGGTCACTCTGGATCGGTTTCTTTGTCATCAATTCCTCCCACCCAATTTTCTCCTTTTTAAGCACTGGGTAGCTAGCAAAGTAGAAAAGGGGAGATTTTTATGGCAAAGGAAACGCTCATCGGCATCCTACTGTTTCACATGGGAGTTTATGGGATAGCTGCCAACTTGGTCACATCACCGGTGCCTTTGTTGCCCACGGTCCTGTCCTACCGATGTAACCGTAGTTGGATGATGACATCACGGTTCGATAAAGGCATGCGTCATGATGATTGGCATCATCGCCATATTTTCCCCCACGTGGTCGATACCATGATATTTTTTCTCCTCACGTGGTTGACCATGACGTCAGTCAGCGCGATTTTGTACTCGACGTTTCCCGAACAGCGTCATTTTGTAGACCCACATGGTGCGTTCGAGGACTTTTGTTTGTTTGTTTGAAGCGGTTTAATGTATGCTAACGGTGGAATATTCGAAAGATTGTATTCGTAATCCGAACGAGTATTATTTTTTCCCCTATGATTTTTTTTTTCAATGCAGTTTTCGCGGAGACTTTTGCTTCTGGCTAAGTAAGATTCCTTCCATTATTTTCATTATGTTTTTTTTTCGCATGATCCATGAGTTAGTCAGCACCATTTGTTTTGTGATTAACTTCTTAACGTTTCCCGGTCGGCACCATTTTACCTCCCCACATGGTCGGTGCTATGCTTTTCTTGTAAAATAATGGAAGGAATTAAAAATGGAGTGCGGGACGAAGCTGACGTCATTTGAGATTCTGTTAGACGCCTTAATCCCCAAGACTGTTTCTCAGTTACAGACCTTTGTTTCAAAGGAGGCGTCTTTCCTGCGTGGTGTGAAGCGAAGACATTCCTTTATAAATTTACAATAGTAGGAGCTACTCTTCCTATAAATTTATGTTTCAAATATTTCATTAATTTATCTTTCAACATAACGATCTTTTTTTTTAGTTGTATATTGTGGGAACGATTTTTTTATTTACATTGAGGGAACTTTATTCATTTTCAACGGATTATCAATATAAAGATATTTTATACTATCGTCATGGTCTCGAAATGCGATTGTTTAATATGTATATTTAATGATCATGTTATGCCCCCCCTTCCCCGCCTTGAAAATACACGTTGCTGTAAATTCTTTGAACTTCTGTTTTCGTTGGTTTATGAAAATGACTTTTGTATTTCATTATGAACGTAAACGCATTTCGGTATTTTACCGTGCATTATATTTTTTAAAACAGGAAAAAATGAAGTGGTAGAACACAAACGATGAAAAATTACTTTTAAAGGTGGATCAGTAGGAACAGCTGCGTCGATAATTCTAACTCACACGGTGAGAAGAATTGCTGGTGTTTGGGACCAGGGAATAGAGAAATGCTACTTTTTTAGTTTTATTTTGGTTTTTGCCCTTTTCCGGAGAAACGAAAAATTTTTAAGAACATTTCCGAAGCAAGAAGGAGGAAGATAGAAAGGAGGAGTGACAGAGATGGAGGCGTACTTGGGGAGAAGGCTAAATCCCCGTAATTTGACAAATGACTATGAAATGCTAAGCTGCTGTTTAGAAGCTTCCAGGTAGCTCGCTGCCTACAAAGTAGTGCTGTCGTGGTGATATTTTAGCTAGATGTATCCCTGTAACTGTTGGAAAATAGTTCTAAAGGGAAATTCTTGCGTGTGCGCGCGAGAGAAAGAACTTTCAACACCTTCCTGTTCATTGGTTTTTGTCCAGTAGGAGTGGTTTTACGATGCTGGTGCAACAGAAAGTTATTTTTGCGGGATAATAGTGCACTTTGTTTTTGGGAGGGAAATATATGGCTATTGACCACGGTAAGAAGTACATATTACATAGCACCATAGAAGGAGAATATGTGAGTAAAGATGGAGAAAAAAGTGGAACCCAAGAAGAGGAGTAGAAAAAGTTGGAGTATGATATCAGTAAATCACCGAAGTCATTGTATGGATCCACGCAAAAGAGACCAGAACAGTAAACTAAAAAATAAGAATCACATTAGTTGGGAGTATTTTCACTCCAGCAGTTGTAACGTACATTATGTTTTACCTTTTTTTTCAGTTTCTTTTTTCTATGTAAATTCGAGTTCGTTCACTTAGGCATTTTCAAACTTTAACGTTATGTCTTTTCCCTCAAACGAGAATGATGTTGGCAACACACTGAGGTCGGAACAAGGGTGACGTATGTTTGGTCGGATAAGAACAATAGATAAAAAGACAATGTAGCGGTTGTTTAAGGGGATTAGCCTAAATCTCCTACCTTCCTATTTCTAAGAGTTGCTTAAGACCTGGGGACAGACACTCTCTTACTAAAATCCTCTACTTGTGATCTGATCTGTTTAAGGGGATTGATGTATTGAGTACGCCAATAAACCGGATGTGAGTGTGGAGTACAGACCATGCAAGCAAAATAAATGTATGTGTACAATTGACCTATTCCACAATTGAACTCTTTTTTTGTAATGCGTATGAGTACCTTTTGATATTACATTGACTTTAGCACGCATAACGTAATTACTGATGTAAAGATTAAGTTACAGTGGAAAGACGATTACGTTGAATTGGTGCCCCGATTATGGAAAATGGATCCACTAACCGTTTTTTTTTCGAAATATGTGTGATGTTTGTTCCACACATTGTCTGGAATTAATGAACAATTCCTTCTTCGCTTCAAAAAAAAAAAAATTAAAAGGCAGATGATGTGACGTACTACATAGGTAAAAACATGTGTCAAGACGACAAATCTGCAGCGAGACATTCTGTCAGCGTAGCTGAGTTGGGGGAGAGACTGACTCCGTAGCGAGGGGACACGAGTTCGATTCCTATCGAGGTCAAGCTTGTGTTTTCACACGGGAAGGAACGTGAAGCTCAATCACCATGAAGTGTATTAAAAGAGCATTATTTATATTTCAAGAGAGTTCTGATTTCGCTCCCCCTCTTTTTATTTGATATTTTGTATTTTATCTAATTGTTTTTAATTTTTGGCATGATTATTCGCTAACGAAGTAAACTAAAAAAAGGAGATTAAAAGCAAAACAAAACTTTCGGCTAAAAATAATCTCATGGTTTAACTCCCCCTGCACTATGTCGAATATTCTCTCTGTTCTGTCGATATATCTCATCACGTGTTTACAGTGTATGAAACTATGCTGATGAAACAAAGACTAGAATAGGAGAAATGGGTAAGTTCGCATCAGAATTCTAAGTCTTTAGATTAGTGGTGGGGGAACCTGCGAGCCACTAGGCCCGTTTCATACAAGCGGAGTTTTTTCGCCGAAGCAATAAATCTTCCAGCTGTCTCACCGCTTGTTTTAAAGCGGTCTGTAGAATTATACCGACACTTTCAACCGCGCGAAAGCGGTAGGAATTCCGACGCGGTAGTTTTCGTGGGGTTTGCTATTAACCGGACGGCGAAAATACCGTCCAAAGTATGAGAAACGTAGCTGTAAGGCAAGATGTTCACACAGGCGGCCAGCCGATCGTCCGGTAGTGCAATAAAACAATTCCTCCTGTGAGAGGCAGTAGGGAACAAAGTGCTGTTGAACAAAAAACCATCGATAGTTCCCGCTCATCCTTCAGGCATTTTTCCTCCGTTCTAGTAATAAAACAGCTTGCGTGAAATCTAGCCAAAAATTGCACTGCAGGACGGTTTTATTGCTTCGGCAGAAAAAAATCCGCGTGTGTGAAACGGGCGGATTTTGAGTGAATCCATATGTTGCAGGACAAATCCTTTTATTTTTATTAATATGGTTCGTCTTCAATTATTTTCATTTTAATCTTCATATGACAGTATTTAAAATACCAAACAATAAAAGAAGATTCAACGAAATAATGCTCCCCGACTGACGATCACAATTAAAACATTAGTAAGTCATAAGGTCAGTTTTGACACCAGCTAACCTCATGATTTCGTTCTATGGCTCCTAAAGAACACAGATGGAATTGATAGAGGTCTCAGAAGATAACGTTTTAAAGTCCTCACTTAACGCTAAGTAAGATCCAGTTGGATATGGAAAAATGCAATAGAATACCCACGCCTTCGGCAACTTGAACGAAAATGCTTTCCTGCTTTTCAACCACTTATTGCTGTGAATCTACATTCTCCTACTTAACCCATATCAAGACACCCTTAAGGTCACAAATGACGGATACCCATCTAGAGGACCAGCTGAAAGTGCGGACCTCCATGTTGCAAACAAATATTCAAAAGTTTTTTAACAAAACGAAGTCATAACAAAGTCACTAAAAGGTTAGTTAACTTAACAGTAGAATTAACATTTATTTTTTATTTTTCTGAAGTTAGTTAGAACATAGTAAGATTTTTACAAAATAATGTACATTTCGAAGTACACTGAAGTGCCAGAAAAACTGGTACAGACGAGCTTATGCAAAATATATAGCAACATCACCCATGCGCGTACTCGGTTCCGTCCGCCATTGCGTATATAAAGCGATAGACATCCTTGCCAGCTGGCAGAGCTGTTTTCGGCATGACAATGACAAGTAATAACGATTTAAGAGATTTTCAACGTGGTGTCATAGTTGGCGCTCGTGAGATGGGCCATAGTGCTTCGGAGGTAGAAACGAAGTTCGGATTTTCACGAACGACCATTGCAAGGGTGTACCGTGACTACAAGAATTCCGGCAAAACCTATAACCTACGATACCAGTGTGGCCGTAAAACGATATTGGGTGAACGTGACCATCGTCTGCTGTCAAGAATCGTTTCACGCGATAGGCGTGCAACACACTCGCAGGTATCATTGGAATTCAATGCTGGAGCCACAACAAGCATCAACGTCCGGACTGTGCAAAGTACCCTGCACAATATGGGCTTTGGGAGTCGACGCCCAACTCGAGTCCCCTTGATGGGTGCACGACACAGAGCTATGCGCCTTGCTTGGGCACGGAAACACCGCCACTGGACACTTGATGACTGGAAACAAGTAGCCTTTCCAACTGTATCGGGCAGATAGAAGGATTCGTGTGTGGCGCAAACCCCATGAAGCCATGGATCCCACCTGTCAACAGGAAACTGTACCGGCTGGAAGGGGGTCCGTAACCGTATATGATGTGTTTATCTGGTCTTCACTGGTACCTCTGGTACGTCTACAAACGTCTGTGACAGGCCAACGCTATGTGCGCATCCTCCCTGACGAGGTATACTCGTTCTAAGTATTATACTGCTGTACCCGTTTTTCTGGCACTTCAGTGTATACCTAATTAAAGTTTCTTAAATGTGGCCTTGCTAAATTACAGATGAAAAGGTTTCCACCTTTGCTATACACCTCATGTTCTCTAAAAAAGTGTATAGTTGAAAGGCATAGGCGATCATCCTCGACCGGTTAAAATTTATTTATCGGATTGGTACGGAAATTAAGGATTAACGTACCCAACACCCGGGAAGTCGTTTACCCAAAACGTCGGTTAGTTTGCTATATTATTGGATTATAGACTGCCGGACAATTGCTAAGGATGGATGGCAATAGCAACGATAGCAACCATAAAATGGAAGGCAGAAAAATGTGGAAATTAGCATAAGTGCGGGATACAGTAAGACGTGTTGTGCGTATGGAAATTTTGGATTGCCGAACTTGTTCGTGACGTCATAGCGCTGATAAGAGATATAAAGGATTTGACGCGTATTGACCGTTGTTGTTCAAACGCAAAGTTGAAAGGGAAAGAATCAATTGACGAACATGCAATTTTCAGTATGTCTTCCTGACATCATCTAGATGATTTTACGCGTGGCCGTATTATTGGCAAGATTGAAGAAGGGCGAAAAATAACAGATGTTGCCAGGGAGTTCGACGTCATCCACAGTGTTGTTTCAAGGCTTTGGAAATCATTTCAAACAAATGGAGAGTGTAGCGAACGTCACGGGGAGGTCGTGTTCGCAGTACGACACCTGCAGAAGATCGGTACATAGTGCTATCAACAAAAAGACACCGGCGCAGCACAGCTAGTGAGGTAGCAAATCAGTTTATGGCTGCTACTGGCAAGCGGATCTCCCGAAAAACTGTCGCCAGACGTTTGCAAGAAGGAGGACTATACGCCTGCCGTCCTGTTGTGTGCATCCCATTGTCCAGACGTCACCGTACCGCCCGTTTGCAATAGTGCCATCAACATCGCAATTGGACTGATAACGACTGGTCTGCTGTCCTCTTCTCAGATGAGAGTAGATACAGTCTATCGTCTGATTGTCAACGACAACTGATCTGGCGTGATAGTGGTACTGCACATTGTCCAGCAAACATACAGGAAAGGGACCGATATCCGACATGTAGTGTCATGGTATGGGCTCGCATCATGATCAATGGCCGTACGTCCCTCTATGTGCTTCCAACTGTGACTGTGACTGGCCAACGATACATTAATGATGTTCTGCTACCTCATGTTCGCATGTTCCGTGGTGCTGTCGGTGATAGATTCATTTTCATGGACGACAACGCAACATGTCATCGAACAGTCGCTGTCCAGGAGTATCTTGAGAGCGAGGATATTCAACGCCTCGTATGGCCAGCCCGTTCTCCAGATCTGAATCCCATTGAAAATGTGTGGGATGCTTTGGGGAGGAGTCTTGCTGGTCGCCAATGCCCTCCAATAAACAAGTGCACCCTCATCCGTGCACTGACAGAGGAATGGGATAAATTACCCCAACAGCTGCTTGATAATATTGTGCAAAGCATGACACGACGTGTGGAATCTTGCATCGCCCTCCATGGTGGCCATATCCCGTATTGACATCTTACGCCGGAACGCCTGCGGACGGTAATTGCATTTTTCACGTTTACGTATTCTGCACAAAATGGCCTGTTTGTCCCTTGAACACGTTCCAAAGCTTTCTGGATTTCAGAGCACAATAAATTGGCTTTCTTGTAATGTCCTGGCATTCTGACATTATTTTATTTCACTTGGCATCTAACCACACTTACTTTTTTATGCGCTATATAGCCGTTTATGATCCGTCCTGAGCAATTGTCCAGCAGTGTAATTAGGGATACGTGAGTTTCGCTAAAAGAAATATATTAAAATAAAAAATGTCGTATTTATTCGCAAAAACTGAAGACACACAAAATTTTTTTTTCAAAGTTTACTTACTGGTAGGCTAAGTACCAAAATACTTAGTTAAAAGCTAACAACATTGTAGTAGATATTATATTCTCTTCCTTTAGCCGTTGCCTTCTGTCAGTAATAACGATGCTGTACTTACTGAAATATCTCTCAGCATCCACGCTGTTAACAGAATTATGGAGGCTTTGAATAGCTGCCTCTGCACAGTTTAAGTAGCAACATTTTGTTGCTGTTAAAACCTGTATGACATCAACAAGAGTTTTTTGAATGACCACTGTAAGTAGCTGTCTGTGAAACTGATTGTGTCTATAGATGAGCTTATCCCTAAGTATGTCTTTAAAAAATGATATTTTAGAGAAGCTTTCCAATAATAAATTTGCGTTTAAAAATGATGTGGGTGTGGTCGCAGCTACAGATGTACAAAATAGTCTGACAATATGTTGGTAGGCTTCATTTGTTGCGTTGGATGTCATATGGAGAGTCAATTTGTCCTTCTAGAAGAACATTACAAAATTTGTAGCTCACGATATTTGTATCTCTTAAATTCAATCCCTCGTGGTCAAACTCTTTCACTTTATCAAGTAATTCCCTCTTAGGGAGGCCCATATTTATCTACGTCTATCAAACGAATCTCCAGCATTTCAGTTTGTAGTCTACCAGCGAAATGCCAAAACAAACATGTGCTCATTCCTATTCTTTCAAGGCCAGCCAGCCAGTGTGACTGAGCGGCGCTGGCTGACTAGCCGAGAGGGAAAGAGCCAGCCAGCTGGAGCGACTGACCGGCGCTGACTGACTCGCCTGGAGTTTCCCGGGTAACGAACGCTGAGAAGGACACACACGGGGCAACGGCTGCGCGAAATTACGTCCTATTTTCACTTGAAAAAATATTAATTATCGAAATGTCGCGGAAATGTAGTTAAAATCAAATTTTGGTATTTATTCGCTTATACTGGCAAATTTCGCATTTATTCGCATCTATTTCGTAACCCTAATAATGCACCTAGATCTACCCCCACGGTGGTATCTTCAGCTTTTCGTGGTGGTGGTGGTGTGTGTGTGTGTGTGGGGGGGGGGGTTGCGTGCTTTGACAACCCCGAGAGCCATGCCGGCGGTAGTTTGACTACCATCAGGGACACCCAAGCCGGACAGATCTTCGTAGAGTAGAAGCCAGACTAAGAAAGATACGTACGAGATGAATAACTCTGAAATCAAATCCTGTAAGGGGGAAGCAGCACTTACAAAATGGGCTGGAGACTAAAGATATGTTCGATTGGCTCCTGTCCAGCCAGATGCAAGCTAGGCCCAATGGACCAGAAAGTTGCATCACTGCGATGTGGAAAGCAAGGGGAAAATACCACATTATACTCCCAAGTAATCAGTAATGGAAAAGTCTCAACAAATGAATGATTGTGGCAACTCCGTTTCCGGGACACTTCCTGGAGTCGAACCCGGCAGGAGAAGAGGCAGGGTTTCTCAGGTCGACATCATGCGAAATCCCTACACAAATATTGTAATATGGAATGTTCGTTCAATGATGAGAATGGGCAAACTAGAAAATATTAAAAGAGAAATGCAGAAGCCAAGGATTAATATTCTTGGACTGTCTGAGACTAGATTGAATAAGGAAGCAGAATTACAGAGTGACAACTACCACGTGATTCATTCTGGAAATGAATATGGCCATGGAGGAGCGGCTATGGTGTTGGATAAGCAACCTGTGGGTGCCTTAAAGGATGTTAGAGTGTTGAACCACAGAGCGATTATGATCAGGCTGTTTACAAGAACTTTTATAAGGTGATAGTTCAAGTATACATGCCAACTACACGACATGATAACCAGGAAGTGCAAAATATGTATGAATGTTTGGAAGAAATACCAAGTTCGACAAAATCAGTTGACAATGTAATTATAATGGGATACTGGATCGCTGTGGTGGGGGAAGGTCCAGAAGGAGATTTCATAGGAAGGTACGGATTGGGACTGAGAAATGAGAGAGGACAAATGTTGATCAACTTCTGTGAACAAGAAAAATTAGTAATTACAAATACGTGGAATCAAGTTCATAGACGGAGAAGATACACATGGAAAAGCCCGGGGATAAGAATAGGTACCAAATTGATTACAGTTCGGTTAAGAGACGTTATAAAAATCAAGTGAAAAAGTCAATAGCCTACCCCGGAGCAGATGTTGATTCCGATCATAACCTCCTTATGATGACTTATCATTTAAAATGGAAGAAGATAGAAAAACCAAAGAGAAGAATGAAATTTAATCTGGAGGCGTTAAGACATAAAAATATAAGGCTTAATTATCAGACCAGGATTTTAAATGGTATTGAAGCAGTTCAGATGGACATTCAAGAACCTGAACAACATTGGAAAATGATAACAACAGTAACAGATGATGCAAAGGAAACAATCGGAAGACAAAACTTAGAAATTAGAAAGAAATGGCTGACACCGGAGGTGATAGTCAAAATAGAAGAAAGACGTAAATGGAAATTTTTTAACTCAGAACAAGGAGTATGAATGTATAACAAACTAAAAAATGAAGTGGATAGAGAATGTAAAAAAGCAAGAGAAAAATGGTGGGTGGATTGTTGTGAAGAAATAGAGGAAATGGAAAACCAGAGACGGTCAGACCTTGTTCACAAGGCTATCAAAAGCACGGCACAGAGGAACAAAGGAGTGCAATCCCGTACCATCCAAAACAAACATGGAAAGCACCTGACTGACCCACAGATGAAAAAAGAGAGGTGGAAAGAATATGTGTCAGAACAATATAATGAGGAGAAGGAACAAGAACCAAATCGGTCAAATTCATACTTAGTCAGTGATGGAATGGAGAGGGGTCAGGAAATTACAAAAGA
Organism: Macrothele yani; assembly: GCA_039090855.1. Taxonomy (NCBI): domain Eukaryota; kingdom Metazoa; phylum Arthropoda; class Arachnida; order Araneae; family Macrothelidae; genus Macrothele; species Macrothele yani. The sequence continues at coordinate 159,134,755 of CM077011.1, forward strand.
AGAATTTGAGGAGGCGCTTAGATCAATTTCAAAAATAAAGCTCCAGGAGTAGATGAGATACCCATCGAACTACTTAAAGAATCTGGTGAAGCTTTAACTAATCAGCTATCCGTCTTGGTAAATTGTTGCTATCAAAAAGGAATTTAGCCTGCTGACCATACGACCTCCATAATAATTCCTATACCAAAGAAACCTAAGGCAACAGAGTGTGAACGGTACAGAACCATAAGCTTAATTTCACATGAATCGAAGATTCTGCTGGAGATTATTAAAAATAGATTGGATTTTAAGGTGGAAGAGGCGTTGGGAGAGTACCAATTTGGATTTAGAAGAGGAAAGGGTACTAGGGATGCGAATGGCACCTTGAGATTCTTGGCAGAAAAAATGATTGACAGGGGCGCTCCCTCTACATTTGTTTCATTGATTATGAGAAGGCCTTCGACAGAGTGACTTGGACAAAACTTTTTCCAATCCTAGAGAGACTTGGTATGGATGAAAACAGTATCTAGCTTGTCAAAAATCTCTATGTAAATCAGGAAGCATTGATTTCAATTCAAGAGGGAATGACTGATCCAGTCTCAATAAATAAAGGTATAAGGCAGGGATGCTTGTTGTCACCTGGCCTTTTTGGTATTCATGCCGAAGTTATGATGGATCAGGCCTTGGGGAGCGCCAGCAAAGGAGTTTGGGTTAAGGAAGAGAGAATTAATGGAGAGAGAATTAAGGCCATTAAGTTTGATGATGACCAGTTTTAGGATCAGCCAAGTCATTACAGCGCATGATGTCAAAAATACACAAAAATGCGGATATCTATGGAATGAAGGTAAATAAATATAAGACAAAAATAATGGTAATAGGGAAGGATCCAAAACAGGCTTTTCTTAAAATTGAAGGACAATGCATCGAATAAGTTAAATCATTCTGCTATTTGGGTCAAATTATTACTGAAGATGCGAGATGCGAGAAGGAAATTAGAATGAGACTGGGGATTGCAAAAACGTCTTTTAGAGAGAATCAAAGACTACTGACATCCAAAATATAGATCTAAAACTGAAGAAGATAATTTTAAAGGCATATGTTTGGTCAGCAGCTCTCTACGGTTCTGAGACATGGACATTGACCAAGAGGGAAGGGAAGAAGCTGGAGGCATTTGAGATGTGGAGTATAGAAGAATGGAGAGAATAAGCTAGCTCGATAGAAAGACTAATGAGGAGGTCCTGGAGAGAGTAGGAGAACCCAGGAATCTGATCAACATGTTAAAAAGAAGAATAATGTTATGGATGGGACACACATTGCGCCATGGAGGCCCGATTCTGAAAGCTTTGGAAGGTAAAATTCAAGGCAAGAGAGGAAGAGGACGACCAAGGAATGGTTTTGTGGCACAATTACTCCAAGACACTAATACTAGGACATACTATGACTTGAAGAGAATGTCGGAGAATAGAGAGGAAGAGGACGATCAAGGAATGGTTTTGTGGCACAATTACTCCAAGACACTAATACTAGGATATACTATGACTTGAAGAGAACGTCGGAGAATAGAGAGGAGTGGGGAGACAGAGTACAACTACTGAACAACCAGTCCTTGGACTGAGCAACCAAGAAGAAGAAGATCTACCCACCTATCCGTGATTATAATACGCCATGTATTTATTTATGCAACTCTTCCAGTTTTTGAAAATGGACTTCAGTATTCGTAAATCGGGATCATAAAAATCGCTCAGCTAGGAGTTATACACAAATCAGGCAGTCCTTTGCAAATGGTTTCTACTTCGTGAACAAGAGGAACAATTTCTTCGATATTAGAAATAAACAAGGCTTAAGATTGCTGATTTCGTAGATCATGAAATAAGACAGGTTAGAATAATATATTAAAAGGCAACATAGAAAATATATTTTCTGCTCATATTATGCGAATTATAAGTGCTCGTAGTTCAGCCAGTTGTAGTCGTACATTAACAGAAAAATGTAGTGAGAGAATAGTAAATGCTGACAGATTCGTTGCCCAAGGGGAAAAAATCTTTATTTGCTGTCGAATTCATTCTTTCTAATTCGGCACAAGGAGAGCATGAAGTACAAGTTGGGAAGTCAGGAAGTTCTCACAACTAGTGATAGGTTGTAATTACCGCATCGAGTGGAGGAAGTGGAAAAGAAAAAAAAGTTGCGATACAAATCTTGTTACATCAGCGATAGTGCTTGAGACCCAAGACGTGACCGTCTACGAAATAAATCTTGATAACGAGTAATGCCTCTTTGCTGTTAATGACAACCCAGTATCTGCTGTCATGAGGTCAGGAAAAGATTTTATATATATATATTTTTTATTTTCTGTTTGGAGCAATTCCCGTACGGTAAATGAAATTAAAGCAAGACATAGGAACTAAGACATTTTTGCAGCGAACGAAAAGGAAGATGTGCGTTCAGGCTTGGAAAGAAGAGTGATGGAAAGAAAAACAGGACATAAGAAATATATTCCTGCTTATGTAATTACTGTAGTTTCAGTGGTATGGCTTATTGGGCGTACGATAAGCCATACCGCTGAAAATAACGACATAAGCAGCGTAGCAGAAAATCACACTTTACTTGAGCTTATTGCATCTGCACCATGAAATATCAAATAAGTTCCTAATGAAGCATAAATTGTTGACACTTATTGCACCTGCACTGTGGAATACTTAGTACTGTGAGCAATAAAGCACGCTTTACTTACTGTGTCTACACTGTGAAGTACTAAAAAGGACCAATAATAAATCATGCTTTACCGAAATTTACTAATGTATACTTTGGCAAATTGAGTAAAGAGAACAAAACACCACGCTTTACGTAAATATGCTACGTCCCAGCGAAAACAGTCTTGCAGGGCCAGCACTCAATCCAGCGCCGGCAGCCAGTAGTGCTAGCAGTGGCCCAGCACTGCTGCCACTGCTGCCGGTGCCCAAAAGTCAATAAAATGTATCGGCGGCCAGCAGTTGTGGCCAGCAGCGAGCTAATAGCTGGCACCCGCATCAGTTGGCATGTGCCTCGAAAGCGCCATCAATTATCCATCACAGGCAGTGGATGCGATCTTGCAAGCACGTGCCATAAGTGATGGCTAGCCTAATGGGTTTCGCGAGTTTCCCGGCAGTGGCAGCCGCAATCACGTGACGTAAATGATTTTTTTCTTTGATTGGATGTTTAACGACCACCATGAGCAAGTCAGTGGGCTTTAAGCAGTCGCCCGTCCCTAATTTAGGGCCACTGGTTCCAGGGAAGGGAGAGAGCCAGTGCCGTAAAACAAACACAACATCCATGCCTCACCGGGATTCGAACCCGGACCCCTTTCGGACGAATGATCAGAAGCCATCGCTTAGACCACTGCGCCACCGGGGCGGCGACGTAAATGATGGCTTGTCGAATCTTGTCCGCCAGTTTCCCAGTAGTGGTAAAAAAGGAGGGTGGGGAGACACCACAACGTTTCCCCGCAGACACAATTCATTACAAATCTTCATACCCGCCCTCCTCCCCAGAGAAAACACTTTTGCATGACGTCACAGCGCAGTTTATTCGTGCCAGCTTGCGAAGCATAGTCACGCGGGATATTGTTTCTGGTTCAACCATATTGTATTAAGCCGTCAACTACCAAACAGCGATGCACCAATTGCCCTGTAGAAGAAGAAACATCCGGGGTTAATCTCTGCAATCCACCTTTTTCCGCCCTTTGCAGTTATGTCGTGGGTTGGTTGTTCCGCCATTTTGGGACCACTACTGTTACGCATTAACCACGGAAACTTTCGAAAGCAAATATCGCCGTTTCCTAAAATGACGCGCCAAGCCTTTGTGCGCTGACAATTTGACCTTTCGTAAACTCCGGGATATCCTTTTTTTCTCTGCCATTGAGATCCCTAACTTCGCTCTCAAGTGAATTACCAACATCTTTCATAATACCCGTTTACCGTATAAGCCCAGCCCTGTTTCTCGTTAAGCAAGTGTAGGGTCTGACTCACTTTGCAAATGGGTGTTTGAGATTCGATGAGCCGGGTTTGAATCTCGGTGAGGCATGGATATCGCCGTACGGAACTGATTCTGTCCCTTTTCTGGAGTCAGTGGCCCTAAATTAGGGGCGGGCGACTGCTTATAGCCCATTGAGTTTCTAACGGTGGTAGTTAAACACCCAATCAGAATCAGGTCCGTTCAGATTCATTAGGAAATCAGTGTATCATCTATTGGTTGGAAGTATCACGTAAGTCGACAAATGAATTAACAAGGGATAAAGAATGAACCACCTTATAGCATAATAAGATTCGAAGTTTAAGTTTGTTACATCCAGGGGAATTTTAGTGCAAAGTACTGCATCTGACCCATATTTTGCAAAGAGTTTCTACATATATGTACAGGGATTCATCGAAATAATGGAAACACCGACTGCGAGTGGAGTACACTGAATGCGTTGTATACAAATCACAGTGATGACATCACCCACGACGTCTGGTATATAAGAGGGTGCAGAATGATATTTGCTATCACGTAGCAGTGCCACAGTCGCAGGTGAAACTGCTGTTGTGGAGTAATTGGCGACAATGTCAATCTCATCGACCTAAAAAACAAAGGCATGAATGCGGGGTATTGAGAAACTTCCCCACTACTGTTCCATCGAACCACAACACTTAAATAATGGACGGGCTAGACGAACTCTGAGCACACACACATTTAATCTGATGTACACTTACAATTGATATAGAATACACTAACAAGGGAACCTACTCGTTCCGCTAAGAAATACAAACATGGCGAACGCATCGAACACCAATCGAAAACCCTTCGACACACAGCACTGTCTCGGTGTTCACGCTTCAGAACTCTCCGCAGCTCTACTTCTTGTCCCTGGAAGTATGTTTTAGTGACGCGCCGACGTCCGATGCTCACGCCATCCAGCGGTCGCTCTTCTGTGTAGTGATCTCGGCATTTCACCATCATGACGTCACATACCGAAAACTCACATGAATATTGGTATACGTCTTGAAAACGCTTCAATAACTAGAACTGCGAAAAAAGTAGGTGTATCAAAACGTATGACAACGTTTCAAAAAGGACACGGTATTATCTTCAAAGGTACACATTTTGGAAGCGATACAAAGAGGTAAGAAAAGGATAGACAAACGTTCAGATAGGGATGTGCAAGGAAGCGCAGGATGCATCGCAAACAGCAGCAGAATTGAATACCTGCCAAAATGATCTCGTTATCGACATAACAGTTCGTCAGAAAATACATCTTGCCGGTGTTTATGGCCACGTTGCAATCCACAGACCTCTGATTCCCAGTGTCAATGCAACAAAGCTTGTCAGGTGGTGGAAAGTACATAAAAACTACGATGCTAAGCACTGGCAATGTGCCATCTGGTGGGATGATTCAAGCTTCACATTCTTTCCCATAACTGGTGGAACGTCCGGCAAAAGTCACGTCGACTATTTAGCTACGATTCAGCAGCATGGCGGTGGATGCTTGATGCTGTGTGGTGCAATATCATGTCATTCTGTAGAGCCTTTAGTTATTCCTCAGGGTTTGTCACACCTGCAACATACGAATACATTCTTGTGCACTACCTGCTATTAATTTTGCAGGCATTGCTCCCAAATGACCGTCCTTTGTTTCAAGCACATAATGCTCCAGTGAATTGTGTAAAGCGTGTCAAGCTGGTGGCTTGTAGAGCGTTAGAATGACGTACAGTAGCTACCTTGGCCACCTCAATCTCCAGAGCTCATAAAGTCAGATAACACTATACATCACCAACTCGCTGGCACAGCTGGGACAGATTTTACCAGCAGAATGGTCCCTAACTCCATTATCGTATTTGCCTGACATTCATTCCTGTACACAGTCGTGTCACATTATTCTGACCACCTCCTACTTTTGAGGTCAACAGCACGTAGCCACTGAAAGAAGGCACGTATCGTGAGCTGGCTTTGAGGGTATATAAGGTGTGCTGTAGGCATTCTGAAAACATATCACTCGCGGCTGTCATGGATGAAAGGAGCGATTTATCAGATTTGCAAAAAAGGTTGATTACCGGCTTTCGGGTCAATGGTGGCAGTATTTCTGAAACAGCGCACTTTGTGAACTATTCGCGTGCTGCTGTGGTTAAAGTGTATCGTGAGTAGAGAAATGGCACCAGGGCGAAGAAGCGACGTTGAAACTACGTAGCACCACATGGCTTTGACGTGAGAGCTGAAAGTCGGCTTCGAAGGTGAGTGAGAGCCAATCGGCAAGCTACAGTGGAGCAACTCACTGGCCGAATGAAACAGGGGGCTACCGAAATTGTGTCTAAAATGAGAATTCAGCGAACCCTGCTGCGTATGGGGCTCCGATGCAAACGGATGTTGACTGCACCTATGCTAACGAAGCTGCATCTGCAGAATAGTCTTACATTTGCACGGCAGTGTCAGAATTGGACCTGCGCTGATTGGCGAAGTATTGCCTTCTCCGATGAGTTACGTTTTTTGCTTCATCGAACGGACGGACGTTGGCGTATAAGGCGAGAAACATCGGACAACGAACACTCTTCAATCATTTCTGGAAGAACACAAGCTGGTGGAACTAGCGTTATTGTCAATGTTTTCGTGGCATTCGCTGGGTCCACTCATACCTGTGGAAGACACTATGGACCGAATTCGTTATGAATCCATCCTCGCAGACTTTGTACATCCATACATGTTGATTGTCTGCCGTGGGGCAGACGAGATCTTCCAGAAAGACAATGCGACGTGTCACACAGCTAGAAATGTCTGAGAGTGGTTGGAAGAGCACGGTGAAAATTTCAATGTACTTCATTCGCCCCCTATTTTCCCAGACTTAAACCCAATTGAGCATCTGTGGGACCACCTCGATCGTGTTGTTCGATCTATGGATCCTCCACTACGCACCCTCCAGCAGCTGTCAGATGCACTGCAGTCAGCATGGCTCTACATACTTGTGAACACCTTCAAGTACTTTACTCGGTCACTCTCAGCCAATATAGCTGCTGTCCTTGCTGCACACCTCGGTGGTTCTAGATATTAGCTGGTGGTCACAATAATGTAATTCGACCGTGTATAAGTCTACTTCAAGTCGAATTACTTCTGTCCTGAAAGCCCGAAATGGGCCTTCAGCTTTTTAATGAAACGTTCTTCACAAACAGTAACTGTTTCCATTATTATAAACCTCTGTATATCTGCCTTTTGAAACACAAACTAAGACTAATAATGAATAGTATTTTCTTTCATCTTTTTTCTGCTACATACCTCTAAATTGGTAAATATTAAGCAAGTCGAATAATAAATCACCTATTGCATTTATATTGGGAAGTACTATGAAACGTGAACAAGAAATGAACTTTCCAAAAGGAATAATAAATCACCTTGCGATTTAACAGAACTCGTGACAGAAACCTTAATGCATTAAGATGAATTATGAACGATGTTTTACTGGTGACAAATTATGTGCGGTTCTTCAGTAAGAGTTTATCTAAATTGAAAATGTTATAATGGCGAATAATGAATCAATCACAATACTGAACTGCAATATTAAACTTATTTGTCGCTAGGTTTAAGATGCATTGTTTAAATTAAAAAAAATGCTCCTTTCTGACAAGTAAAAGAGATGAAAAGTTTTCCTTTTGTTTTTATGCAGGCAATCGTTTAACAAGGACGGCTTCAGTATTGGTTGTTGCACTGAATGCTTCTTCGAGTTAGTGTACTTACAATGTCGAAAATCTTAGCTCATTTTATTTCAAGATAACACTTGAAATGTGAAGCACTGTTAACGGTATTTGATACACGAGTTTTCGTAGTCTTTGAAAACAAATAATCTTTAACATTTGGGGTAGAACATTAAATTCAAACTATAAAATACCTTTACGTAATGTGTAGATACCAGTTCTCTTGACTGGCGTCCGACGTTCAGTCACTAAGTTTACTTCTCCAATCCCCATTGAAGACCCGCAGTTGGAGCTGTGTAAATATTTCGCATTTAATTTAATAGGCACTGCTCCCATGATTTGTCGAACGCATTTCTAAAGGACTCATCAGCTTTGACAAATCGATAATTCCCATTATAAGAAAACTAGGTGAAAGCTCGTCAATAATGACAGGGAAAAATAAGATATGCAGAGTAATTAGTAAATAGAAATTATTATTAATTAAACATAAACGAATTATTATTAAAACACAATCGATTTGGCCACTGACGCAGGATACACCTCGAACAAGATACGAAATTTTATCGGAAAATCCAGATCCAGCCGTGTTAATCCTTTTGTGCCGCAACTAAGCTACCTGGACTTTATTTCCTACGTACCGAGGGTTTCCTACCAACTCAAGAACGCGCTCAGTAGGATGAACTTTGGTGTTGGCATAAGGTCTCCGGCATCGTTATATACCATGCTTACGAGAATTTTTGACAAGCCCTCACTTCTCAACAAGGCAGGTGTTTATGCTATCTCACTATATTATCCGCACGGCTCCAAGCGATATTAGATCGGAATGATCACGCGTTTGTTCAGAATTAGACTCAACAAACATAAAAGAGACACAAGGTGCGGAACAGTAATCATTGCCCTGTCCAGAGAAGTCAAGTTCAAGTCCGCTGATCCTATGTGGAAATAAAGAAATTAGCTTCCTTCTCCACGCCTAAATCTACTGCCATTCGCGAAACCTTAGAGATCATTACCAACTGTGAGGCTTGCAATGATAGCGTCTCTCTAGAACTGCCACGAGTTTGGTACCAGTTCGTCAAATAATGCTGCGTTTTCTCCCACGATATCGCGTGCCCGACCAGCATGACGCCTCGTTTCTTCGAATGAAAAATCACATTTGCATCTATTAATTTATTTTCTAGTCAAGTCATTATGCTCAAATTGTTGAAGTGTTCTATTATCCAGTTTGCAGTTAGCTGTCTACCGTTCTTGAAAAGACTACGCGGTTGATGTGCGAAAGCTTGGGAACTTTGACTTCCATTCTACGCCAAGAAATTCGGATAATTGATATAGTCGTACTATTTTGATTATAGTGGGTGTACAGTTCCAATTTGAAATCAAAGTTCGAAGCTTTACCACATCAACCAGATGGCTTTTCCAAGGAAGGTAGACAGCTGACTGCAAACTGGATAATAGAACATTTCAACAATTTGAACGCGGTGACTTGACTAAACGATAAATGAATAGGCGCAAACATGATCAGTCTTTCGAAGAAGTGAAGTCACGTTGATTGGGCACGTGGTACCTTGGTAGGAAACGCAGCACTATTTGAAGAATTGATTCCAAATGCGTGGCAACTCTGGAGGGACGATATCATTGCAAGCCTTGCTGCTGGTCAATATTTAAAAGGTTTCGCCAATGACAGTCGATTTGGGCGGGGAGTAGGAAGCTAATTTCTTGATATCATCCCACATAGGATTAGTGGACTTGAACTTGACTTCTCTTGATAGGACAATGGTTATTTTTTCGTCTTTTACATCCCTTTTATGTTCGCTGATTCTAATTCCAAACGAACGTTTGGTCATTCCGATGTAGTATCATCCCCTGGAGCCGTCCGGATATTATAGTGGGATGGCATAAACACCTACCTCATTGAGAAAAGGGGGCTTGTCGATATTTCTTTTAAGCATCGTATATAAAGATGCAGGAGGCTTTCTGCCGACACCGAAGTTCATCTTCATGTGCGAGTTTTCGAGGTGATAGAATACTTTTGGTATGTAGGGAATGGAGCCCAAGTAGCGAAGTTTCGGCATAGAAAGATTAACGTGGCTGGTTCTGGCTAAACACATCCGAACCAAGAAACATCGTCGAGTTGGCCACTGAGGCAGGATATACGTCAGCCAGATGCATAACTTTATCGAAAAAGCCAGAACCAGCCGTGTTAATTTTTCTATGCCGCAACTTCGCTACCTGGGCTCTATTACCTACATACCAAATGTTTCCTATCAACTCAAAAACGTACTCAGAAGGATGAACTTCCTTGTCGGCATAAGGTCTCCTGCATCTTTATAAACCATGCTTAAGAGAAATATTGACAATCCCCTCTTCTCAACAAGGCAGGTGTTTATGCGATCCCACTTCAATATCCGCACGGCTCCAAGAGATACTACATCGGAATCACCAAGCGCTCGTTCAGAATTAGACTCAACGAACATAAAAGAGACACAAGCGACGAAACAGTAACCACTTCCCTGTCCGGAGAAGTCAAGTTTAAGTCCACTAATCCTATGTGGGATGATATATAGAAATTAGCTCCCTACTCCACGCCTAAATATACTGCCATTCGCGAAGCTTTACAGATCATTACCGAGAATTGGTAATGATCATTCTCTAGAATTGCCACCAGTTTGGAGCCAGCTCGCCAAATAATGCTGCGTTTTCTCCCACGACATCGCGTGAGAAAAACAAATCCTGATTTCCAACCAACATGACATGACTCCTCGTTACTTCGAATAAGTAACCGTATTTGTATCAATTAATTTACTGGCTAGACAAGTTATCGCGTTCAAATTATTGAAGTCTTCTATTATTCAGTTTGCAGTTTGCTGTCTACCTTCCTTGAAAAAGACATCTGGTTGATGTGCGAAAGCTTGGAAATTTTGATTTCTATTCTACGCCAAGAAATTCTGATCATTAGTATAGTTATACTATTTTGAATAAGTAGAATGAGTTTTTGACAATCGGGTATTTCTTTTCTTTGTGACGTCCAAATCCGAAAGTATGTTTTATGAACTTCACAACGATGAACATTAGAACAATTGAAGAAAATTATTACGTTATACATTTGTAACGTCATACGCTGACATATTTCATAGTTTCCACTCACAGAACACCTGCCCGAAAACACAAAAAGCTACGCGGTATTTCGCAAATATTTTTTCTCAGATGGTGTCATTACGATGACGTCACAAAAAGCACATAGTCCACTGGAAAGAATAGGCCCTGAAACGAACGGCTGTCACTGAGGTCATGTGACCAACTCAGTCCCAGCTACGGTGTGTGCGTCGTCTCAGCTACCAGTAATGTGCTCATGGGCTGAATCGGAAGGGTGCCAGAGTAGCGGAAGAATTTCATAAAACGTGCGCTGATGGAAACTTCGAAGGTTGTGTTGCAATAGGAATGAAATATGCTAATATTTACTTCACAAATTACTTTGAAAGTTTTACCCAAAATGAAGGAAATGCTAATGTTTGAACGAAACAGACAAAGTATTTGCGAAGTTTTCGCTTACAATTCTAGCTGAGGGGAACTTTGAAATTTGCCGCACAAAATATGTGAAATGTGCTGTTGTTTTGCTGACAGATTAGTAAAAAGTTGTAGCACAAAATGCGAATATTTTAATGTTTTTGATGGCATATTGGATCGAATCCATAGTGGCGGTTTGTTTACAATTTTGGTTTCGCTGCTGGTGAACTCCTTGTTGGATTTTCACATTTCGATAAAATTTTCAAATTTCCTTCTATTTTTATTAAAAGACTTTGCTCCTCCGCTATTCCGGAAGTTCTGGCGTTGGTATTTTTGGTTCTGGCCTATACCTGTTATGTCAGCATTACCGGTGTGCAGTGTCAGTGTGTTTCTTATTCATGGATTACTCAAGGAAGAAGACTTTTAAGTACTATTTGCATTTCTTTTATTTGACTGGAATATATTTTCTGAGTTTTTTTTACTGTCGTTATTTTTTGGAAGGGGATACTTTTGTCTTTTGAACTTATAGCACTTAGTAAATCTACCACTAAGGAAACCAAAAGCGATGCAAAGAACATTTCCGTATTGTACACATCTTACCTAAATGCTAAACCGTTAAACAACTGAGATAGTTTTACCAACAAAACATATGAATAACAAATTATTTTTTCAATGTATGAATAAATAATTAAACTTGCCACGTTATATTACTTAAGACAGAAAAACAATTTTACCTGTACATCAGTAACAGCAGAAACCAGCAGGTAGATGTGAACAATCCTATTTTTTTTTTCAAAAACGGTCTAACATTTTCTTCTGTTGCTGTAGTAAATGAACATTATATGTTATTACGAGTGTTAATTCTTTTTTCTTGGAAAAGAAAATCACAATAATAAATAGAAATGATAAAATATGAACAACTTCACAGCATCACACTAACGAACTAATGGCGTTCACGACTTCACGTGCAGTTTAGAACAGGGAAGCTGAGCGCCTTTTAATCGCATGACTAAATCCTTTCAGGTCCTCTTCTTTCCAGTGGGCTACAATTATATCCGGGAAGCGGTTTCCATTCACTGAACACCTGCACGGAAACACGATAAGTAAGCGTGACGTCAGAAATATTTCTTTCTCCGTTGTTGCTAAGGTGATAACATCTCATAATTTATTCCGTAATTAGGGCCGCTGGTGGCCTAATGGTCAACGTTCATGTCTGCCACGGAGAAGACCTCGGGTTCGATCCCATGCAGGTACGAACGCTCGAACTACTAAATATCCGTTGTGCTTCGGATGAGCACGTTAAGCCGTCGGACCCCGGGTACTGGCAACCCGGTAATAAATAAGGGCGTCTTCCTCCCCCTTTCTACCTCGCTTCCGTGTCACTTTCCTATTCGGCACTCTAGCCCAAATCTCCTAGCTAACTATTTCTAAGGGTTGTTTAAGACCTGGGGTCAGACCCTCCCTTCCTAAAAAATCCTCTAATATGAACTATGATGATAATCCGTAATACAGTTTCTATTCACTGAGCACGTGCACGAAAAGCTAAGCATGACGTCACAAATATTTCTTTCTCGGTTGTTGCTGTGGTGATACTCTTTCAGTGGGACAAACTTTCAAACGTTTAGACGAAGCAAATTATATTTTGTGTGATTTTGGATTCCTTGCTAGAAATGTTTCTCCGTGTTTCCCTTTAATTAAATATTAATCCAACTGCTTTCTAACAGTTCGTGTTTTACAAAAGGATAGTAAAATTATGGCTTTCACTTTTAAGGTCACAGTACAAAAATGTGTCATTAAATAACTCGCAGCATAATAATTGTTTATATTCACTGGCATAGCATTTTGATGCGGTTATCGTTGCTATTGCTATCATTATCTTAATTTCTACCACATTGTAATCTATTCTTGCGAAGCGTTAGCTCATAGCTTACGGCATTATCTCAAAATTTCCTTCATTAAAGGTGGTATTTTTCATTTCAGAAGTAATTATTACTGCAAGAAATTTAAGCCTCTTCTTTCTGATAAAAACAAAAGAAACTCATTAAGGCAGACTAGAGCAAACACGAGCTTATAAAAACTTGGAGCTGAAGTAGGATTAAAGTAAAAAGGAGAAAGAGGAAAATGAGATCTTTTTTTCTTCCCTCCATTTGATCTCCAAGGCTAATTTTTTCTCCTCTTACAGTGCCCATTGAGTTGTTATAGGCAAGAATAAAATACGAGTGTTTGTCAGGTGATCGATGGATTAGCTTCTGTTAGACGGTCACACTGATTCTACTTCACCAGTGAAGCTGGGGAGTAGGATTCCTCTGGAGACAACTCTAATGACTTTGGAATGACTCTTGGATGAGTGAGGGCATTAAGTAAACGGCTGTTTCTTTGTCTCGAGACTTCTGCAATTGCCGCCATCTAGTTCGTCAGGGTTACTGCTGTTCTGTTGCTTTTAACAGATCCTCTTGGCAGAAATAATGGGAGAACCTCTTTTACCAAACAATGCCCAACAAGTTCTGGTTCTCTTGTGCGCAATTATAGAAGTAAAAAACGACTGTAAATGCACAAAGAGCTGTCACGCAGTAAATAAGCCTACAGTAATACGAATTAAGTAGTAAAATCAAGCGGCAATTTGTTTACTGTACGAATCATTAGAAAAAAAGCCGTAGCTTTTTTTATTTTTTTGAAGCACTGTTCGAATTGTGCTATTTCCAGAAGAGAATTCGTAGTGATCAAGTGAGAAAAACTGCCTCTTGAGAAGATATAAAATTTATCATTCTACATCTGTGAGCAGTAATCGCAACTTTTGTTGAAAAAATCCCCCAAACATGTTTTGGCAGAACAAGTACAACCCTTGGTAAAAAGTTTGGAATCACTGCCACATGGACAAGGAGGCGCATAGTAAGGAGTATTTAGAAATGACACGAAAGAAGTAGGAGAAACGAAAACATAGCTTAATGAAAGTGGTACGTCTAGCTACAGATCGCAGGACTCATATAAAGGAACGTACAATATCTGATTGAAGTACATAATGAGATGTAACAACACGTGTGCGAAATAATTGTAGACTTACCGACGTTAGAGGAAAAAATTATGGAATCAGTCCATATGGGACATAGTATTTTCCCACTTTAATTCTTTCTAACTACGTACGTACTTCACGAGCTTTGATGACAGCCTGGATCCTTCGAAGCACAGATGTCGCTAATGAAAATCAAGTCACTCTCAAGCTCTTTCCAACATTCGCGAATAGCAATCACCAATTCAGCGCTGCAGCATCCTGGACTAGTTTATTCAATTCTCCTGGACTAGTTTCTGCAGCTCTCCTGGACTAGTTTATTCAATTTGCACCTCGTGTTCTCAATGGTATTTAGATATGGACTGTTTGCTCGGCATGTCATTGTACTTATACACATATGAGCCATTACATTATGACCAGCTACCTAATAAGCTGTACGACCCCCTTTAGCCCGTAAAATAGCGATCACTAGGCAAGGCATCGATTCGATGAGGTGGAGATAGGTATCTTGTGGTATCTTGTACCATAATGTCAACAGCAGGTCCTCTATTTCCCTTACATTTCTGGGTGGTGGGGATTTAGCGCGAACCCACTTTTCCAAGTGGAACCACAAATATTCAATTGGGTTTGTGTCAGATGAATTCGGAGGCCAGGGCATTAACAGAAAGTCACCAGCATGTTCCTCTAACTCCTTATTGACGATTCTGGTAGTGTGGCATTGCGCATTATCCTGTTGGTAATGCATATCACCACCAGGAAACACAGTTGCCATGAATGGATGAACTTGGTACGCAACGATGTTCTGATACCTGACAGCAGTCCGGGATTGTGCTGTTGAGATAATGGGGCCTAAAGTGTCCAAATAAAACATCGCTTACGGCATAACACTGCCGCCGCCGGCCTCACCCAGGTACCACAGCCTCCTTTGGTAATCGACGTATTCGCGCTCGGCCGTCTACGTGATGCACCAGGAATTTTGGTTTGTCAGACCAGACTACTTTCTTCCCATGATCCACGGTCCAATCTCGATGATCTTGAGCCTATTTCATGCGTTGTTGGTGATGACGTGCAGTGAGCACTAGCACCTGGCTGAGTCTTCGGTTACGCAGGCCTATGCGCAGAAAGCTGAGATGAACTGCGTGCTGTGACAGATTGCCTTGATCCCCACTGTTATAGTCGCTGGTGATGTTTCGCCCTGTCGCTCTGCGATCGCTATGAACAGTGCGCGACAGTCTCCGCTCCCCTCTGGCATCAATGAGCTGCGGACAACACACGGCTGAACGATATTTCGTCATTTGGCCGTCTGTGCACCACTTTTGATACACACTCACTACAGCGTCACGGGAACAACTCACAAGCCACGTCGTTTCCGAGATCTTTGTCCCGATGCGCCACACCATCAGAATTTGTCTTTTATAAAACTCCGATAAATCGGCAGCTTTTACCATTCTGACTCCAAACACTCTACTAACCGAAAACCGGTCCTCAGGTTGTACATATACTTCTCTGTGAACTTTACCTGCGCCACCGTTCGGCGTAATCAATTCTCTAGGCTGGGGGTGATCATAATGTAATGACTCATCGGGGTATGTTGTTCCTGAAGAAATTGCTGCACACTTTCCGTCGTCTGACAGGAGGCATTATCGTCAAAAATGTGACCTCATCATTTCCAAAACCATTTTCAGTGGATGGAATATGAAAGTTTTCTAAAATGTCAATGTATTCCTTCGCATTGTCTGCTCCTGTGATTGCTGTCATCTCACCTGGTTATTTCCCTGACATGGAATTCCATATAAAGGAAATTTCACTGTTTTCTTGAAACAGCTTTCCTTATAAATTTCATTAGATCGTCGCTATAGACAAACGTTCAAGGATCATCTCCATGACCACTGCGTATTCGTGGTTCCACACTGAATATCACTTTAATCCAATCTTGTACAGACGATGATTGCTTTCCTTTGGCCCATTGTAAAAGTCCTTTCTTTTGATTAGTTTTCAAATCTGGTTTCTGCTTTGATTTTCTGTGAGCTACACACCTGTGGTCGCCAACTTTGTCTCATTCGTGTTGTTGTAAATTTACAGTTTTGAAGACATATTTCTTTTAATTTTCTACCCTCCAGCTTTGATGTTTTTCGTGGGTGACCGGTACGTTTCCCTGTCATAAGCGTTCCGTTCTGTTTATATTTCAACCAAATATTTGAGACCGATGACTGCGAAGAACCAACATCTTTTGCAAACATCTCTTGTCGATATTTCTTCTTAAAGACACTTAAAAATCATTGATAGCTCCCTCCTAGGCGCCATGTTTTTCTGGCGCAAACTGCGTGATACTGCTAACTCACCGTCATAACTACTCTTATTTATCGACACACTTATTTGGATATTCTGAACGCATACTATTGCCGGATTCCATCTGCAACCTATACGCTGATTTCATAATTTTTTCTTCCGATGTCGGTGAGTCTACAATTATTTCCCACACTTGTTTTTACACATTGTTATGTATTAGGGGCTTAAATAATTCCCGCTGGTTTTTGCCCCACAAACACCTGTGTTTTGCCATAAAACGGTACAGGATAGTATATTCAAAGTAGTGTCCGTTGGCACCTACGACCCTTTCTCACCGTTGGGGTAACAAATGGATTCCGAACCTAGATTACGACATTTGGAACTAGTCAAGATTAAACAAATTGCCTGTCATTATGGATACCAGCCCTCGGTGGTGGATCGCTTTCTGCGGCAAATTAAGAAGTCTAATGTTTCGACTCTTTCTAGAGACTTTCGTAAACCTTGTTTTGTGGGATCACTTCTATATGTGCCCAGGATTGTTAATGTACTAAGAAATAAGTGTAAACCATATAATATTGACTTTGGGCTCGCGACTAGAAATATTTATGCATTAATCAAGAAGGATCGGAGCAGGGTGCTTCCACATACTAGATACAGCGTATACACCATACCTCTACAAGCTGTTGTTCCAGACACTAATGATACTGTATGTATTGGTTTTACAAAAAGGAAATTCAGCACCAGAGTCAGGGAGCATACATATAATGTTCGTAATGGCAAGTTAAGAAACGCCTTGTCTCGTTTGTTTGCAACCGGTTCCTATACTCCAAAGTGGAATGAGGTATCCATTATAAACTCTCCAGGTAAGTTTTCACTGTTCTTATTTATGAAGAGCCTATATATTGCATCATTCGGATCTCGTTGCTGTAATGATTATGTCCCTAAAGTTATATCGGAACCATGGACTATTTCATTTAAACATTTTCATGATTTATTTAAATGCACTGTGTAAATGTTAGATGGCGTTGCGATATTGCTGGTTTCTAATGATGTTGTTGTGTATATATGTATATACATGTATATCTTGGTCTTACTCGTGAATGTAACATCTGAAGATGGGGACGTTGTGATCCTCGGAAGATCTCATGGGGTGTGCTTTTATCAGTAAAGCTTAATTACATGTAGTGTATGTGTGCTACATATGTGTTTTATCGTGTTCAGTCGATATTTTAACTTTCAATGTCCTAATAGATGCTTAAAAGGCGCTTTGTTTCATAATAGTAGTGTACCTGCATCTACAGTATATCTCAGTGGCGCGTTCTGCGAATTTGAAAGAATCTTGTGAGTGTCTTAAGTTTCCATTAATTTAGGTGAAATATCAGGAACATGGAAGCTTTATGTGCGGATATTTTAAAGTGATTGGTTTATTGCTTGGACGAGAAGCTGTCTACACGAAAATTCCTCGTTTTTTGTGCAAGTGGGATAACAGGAACAAAGGCAAGGACTAGGAAATGTGGAATATGACACTTAGAATGCGTGCTTACTGCCTGGGTTTAAAACATATTATATGAACCATTGGTTGATCACACACAAAAGTGTTACTCCCTTCTCTACACCTGAATATGCGTTTAATGAAGCAGTTTGTTAAAGCATTGGATGTAGAGAGTGATTTGTTTAAACTCATTTGCCAGAAATTCCCATTTAATAATATGAAAAGCGTCGAGAAAGTAGTTTTTGTGGAACTCAAATTCAAAAACTGATGATGGGCATGGATAATTTGAAAACCACTGAATACAAATGAGTAATAAACGCGGATAAGCTTAAAATATGTAATTAAAAATTGTTTGCGAAACAAAAGAGATCCAAGTTACAAAACTATTCTGGAAGACATGTGGAAAAACTTTGAAAAACTTGGTTGCGTCATGCAGTTGAACATTCATTTTTTTTAATTTGCACATTGACTACTTATCGGAAAATTTAGATGATGTAAGAGAACAGCAAGATCAAAAATTCTATCAAGACGCTAAGAAAATGGAAAAGAGATATCAGAAATAAAGTTATGTATGACAGCGGATTACTATTGGATGGTGAAGAGAAAAGTACAGTCTTACGAAAATAGCTGTGCAAGGTAATGAAAGAAGTGGAAATTTTATTTATTATAATGAATATATATGTGGAAATTCATATTATTTAACAAATATTTAACAAAAGTCATTTTTATATGAATAAATCTTTGAATGGTATGCACATTATATCATATTTTGAATTTTATTTTAAACTTATTTATTTGCAACAGTGAATAAAATTACTGGAAAGTGTATTAAAATGCCTAAATATCTTCTATCCTAATTTGTAAAAAATTCTGACGTGGTACAAAAAAATATTTACATTTTTTAAATCAGCGTGAAAAAAATATTAAGAATCTCCTATCACTTTGGAAACATCAAAAACAATTTTATTTTTGATTGGAGGGTTAACGACCACCGTGAGCAACTCAATCGTTTATAAGCAGTCGCTCGTCTCTAATTTAGGGCCATTAGTTCCAGAGAAGGGAGAGAGCCAGTGCCGTAAGACAAAAACAACATCCATACCTCACCGGGATTCGAACCTGGACCCCTTTCGGGCGAATGATCAGAAGTCATCGCTTAGACCACTGCGCATCGAAAAATTGATTTCAAAATTCAGACCAGTGTAATGGTCTGTTTGGATTAATTTTTCTCTCTCGCTTTCTTGTTATGCTTATTCACTGATGCTGATGTTGACTGAATATTCACATTAGGCATTCCAGGATTTTATATTCTTTTGATTCCTTTCTCCGTATATTTCAATTTGTTTACTTTGTAGGTGGAAAGTGAGAGCTTTAACCCCCGAACGAGCATCAAAAACTTGAAAGAATTTCCCGTGCCTAAGTTAGGGATCTTATTTTCAAGAACAGCAGGGTATCACAGCCCTAAGAAGAAGTGTCGCCCTCAAGCCTTACCTGTTATTCGAACACAGGAACAGTTGTACGAGAAGTAAACGTCCTACTCCAATCCAAAACCAGCTACCAATTTGTATCGCATCAATTCGTCTTCTATCATAAATAATTACGTTCTCAAATTTTAGATACAAATCATAAGCAGAAAACTCTCTCTCTCTCTTCCTCCGGCTACTTAAAAAAACCCCATAAGCATAAGATTTCAAATAGTTCTCCGCTCTATCAACTGTACCACAATGGAAAGGACGTTATATAATTTTCACCAAGATATACACTAAAAGGACAAAGATCATGGGATACGTACCTCTAGTATCATGGAGGACCTTCTCTAGCCTGGCAAAGTGCAGCAATTCGACGTGGCATCGATTCCACAAGTGGCCGGAAGACTTCAGGAGAGATATTGGGCCATGCCGTTTGAACAGCCACACACAGTTCCCTGGAATTTGTAGGTGAAGGATCTTGGGTGTGAATGGAACTTTCCACCATGTCCCATAAGTGCTCTATTGGGCTCATGTCGGGCGAACGTGGGTGCCACACCATCCGTTGGAACCGTCCAGAATGTTCTTTGAACTAACTGTGGACAACCAGGGTCCAAAGACGTGGTTCATTGTCCTCCTGGAAAATTCTATAGTTGTTAGGGTACAATTCCGACAAAACTTTAATATGTTGTTCCGGTGGTATACGGAACCAATTCTTTTAAATATCATCGACATGGGGTCAAAGTACAAGGCACAGGAACGAGATTTGTTCCACAGCCAATATCCTCATAACTGGAGTAATGATTTCTGGCATGCTGGAAAGCGTATCATAATCAATGCATTGCATGATTTTACTAACTTGTTATATTTTTATTTGCTTTGACTCATGATGAACCCTATACTAATGAAATTGTATTTGTAGATCATGTTATCGGAATCTTTGGAAGCATATTACTCTAGTAAGGTATAATGAAACGCTTTTTCCATATCGTTGTGTAGAATCAGAGATTCTAAAAGTCTCATTATACAGAAAATAAAAACAAACTATGTTTGCTCTTTTGATTCAAACTTGTGTTATGTATTCATGGATATATATGCAAACATACGTATTCCAACAAAGAAAATAACGTCATACCTCCAGGATAAGTCCAATCATAAAATATGCAAAGTGTCTAGGATAAAAGCAAAGGGAGATCTTAATTAAACAGTGCAGTAATTTATGTGCCGAAAATCTCGACTACAAAAGGAGCGTGCACACAATGTTTTAATGAAGAAACTGAAGAACAGGGATAAGCACCGCTTTCATTCTGATTCTTACATATTTTAGTAGCCATGTGAAAAAAAAACGAACACCCGAGGGCGTCGACGCAGAATATATTACAGACTCAAAAATAAATCTTAACAAGACAAGAGGGATAAAAAAAAAAAGAAAAGTTCAGATTTTGAGTTTCAAGATATACCATAATCACGTGCCGCCTTCAAAAAATCCCAGTGCAAGGAGGTATCGTGTGCACTGGTGGAATGTTTGCTTTCTTCTTTAAGATTCATTTTTGTCGCTTGGAGGAAAAGTTGTGTGTTAAAAGTGTGTTTTTCTAATCAGTAATTTCGAAATACAGAAATATTGAAGAAAATAAGCAAAAGCTCACCAAAGCCACGTAAAAGAAAAATTGCAATCATGGAAAATGTACAGGGGTTGGGCAGAATAATGCGAACACCACGCTCAGAGACGCGACTATTAATGCAGCTTCGTACGTCGCAATATGTAAAGGTATCCACTACATTTTGGTTGTAATAGCTTTGGTTAGAACCTCAAGGTACTTTTAAGTGCATTTAAAGTGTCTTTATGCAAAATATCTTTAAGGTTGACGACGAAATGAGCGACCTAACGGACTTCGAAAGAGGGCTAATTGCTGATGACCGGCTAGTTGGTGCCTCTGTGACAGCAATCGCTCGGGTAGTGGGGGTACCGAGAACTACTTTGTCTAGCGTCATGGCAGCGTACCAGGTTCGTGGCAAAACTTCGTCTGTGAAACACAAGCGCGTCCAGAAAACGACACTGACTGACATACACAGGACAGCATTGCAGAGTATTGTTACCCGTAATAAGAATACCACGGCGCCGAAAATTATTGCGGAACTCAGTCTGTATTTCCTGACCCCAGTAACAAAGAAAACAGTGCGCAGGGAGCTGTATAAACAAG
The DNA here is from genome assembly GCA_039090855.1 of Macrothele yani. NCBI lineage: Eukaryota > Metazoa > Arthropoda > Arachnida > Araneae > Macrothelidae > Macrothele > Macrothele yani. The sequence goes on from CM077011.1 coordinate 159,156,378, forward strand.
ATATTCATGACAGAGCTGCTATTGCAAAACCTCTAGTGACCCGGGTAAATGCACAACGGCGATGGCAGTAGTGCCAGGAGCATATAACGTGGGCAGCCGATGCATGGAAGCTTGTAATGCTGTCGGGTGAATCTATATTCACATTATTCCCCACTGCAGGACGTGCTTACGTGTGGAGAAAATCGTCTGAAGCTTACAACCCAAAATGTCTGCTCCCAACAGTGCAGCATGGTAGCGGTTCTGTCATGCTCTGGGCGGTCATATCGTGGCTTTAAACAGGTCCCCTGATTACCTTGAAAGGACGGATGACTGGCAGGGCGTATGAAAATATTTTGGCCAACCAAGTCCCCCCAATGGTTCAGGCATTGCTTCCTGCAGGGGATGCCACCTATGAAGATCATAACGACCCAATTTACACAGCACGCAATGTCCAATCATGATTTGAAGAACATGATGACGAACTATCACACCTTCGTCAGCCTCCCTAATTACCAGACTTACACATCGTCGAGACACTGTAGTCTATGTTCGAAAACAGAGTAAGATCCTGTTATCCTCCTCCTGCATCTTTCAAGGACCTGGATCAGTTTCTGTGTGAAGAATGGTGTAACATCTCATTAGCCACAATCCAGTATGCGTCCATTCCAAGGAGGATTCAGGCAGTTTTGAATGCCGAAATTGGTCCCGCACCCTATTATATACGTAAAACCCTCTTTCTCTAGGTGTTCATATTATTCCGTCCAACCCCTGTATATTGATCTTGCTTACAAGAATTACAAAAAATATATTGACCTTGAAACCCCTGTCCAGGGTCGAGTAGTTTCTTGTATTGTTGTCCTGAGTTCGTCATCTAGTATGCTACCTTCTCTAGAGCCCGTGTTTAAATTCAGGACGAACGAATCCCAGCAAATTCAGATGTACATTGCCTGGACAGCTAGATGTCTACAAACAGTCTTTATTTGCAAAAAATTAAACATCGCGTGATGAAATCTTCGAAGAGTACCGTCCGCGAATATTTTCTAAATGTTCGGCACTTAGCTTTTTAATGACCATGGCCCTAAACGCTTGTGCCACTCAGAGTACCATAACGCCCGAAACTGCCTGTTGCTCCCTTCAGAATTCCCTCGCAGCCCTTCACAAGCTAACAGAACGATTAATGCTCCGTCACCACACGAAACTTCCGATCTGTAGTTTTGATGTGCACTGACCTTCAGACGTTTCCCGGGGGTCAATCACTGAATTGTAGGTATGAAATATCACGATAGTCAATAATAACTCCCCATGTGATACCTCCTCCTATTTTATTTATTTATTTAGAGACAAAAGTGGTGACTGAAGGTGACTTTTGCTAATTCCGCAGAGACCCTGGAAATTCAAAGAACAGGTAGGGGTACTGCACTGAAGTGCCAAACGTCATGGGATACTTACCGGGTATCGTGTGGGATCTGAGGGCCATAAGCCGTCTCTCGTCTCAAACTTGGAATTGCTGGCTCCAAGAAAAGGACAGATTATCCGAAAAATTCACCACCCATGACTGGATACGAACCAGCACGCATTTTGGGCGAATGGTCACGGCTTCTTCCTCAGACCATTTGTCCACCCAGCCGGCTCCATTGGTTCAAGGGAGCAACATGTATTGTTCGGTTTCTCTGGTGCAAAACCCATGCCTCATCAAAAACACGGGCCACTGATCAACTACCTCAACTAACCAGATATCCGCACCTCTGACCACTAGGTGAACCACTTTTCTTTCCAAAAAATCGCTTAAGTAAAATGGAGAAACGAATTGCATAGAACAGAAACGACCAACACGTCAATCGTGATCTACCGGTCGATCGCCGGTCGATCGCCCTTCCCCGATAGCAATCTGCCGCGACTTTGCTTGAATACGTAATGAGAGCATTGACCGCAGAGGTAGACGCGGGAGATAGGGAAGGTAACAGTCAGCTTAGGGGAAGCTTGGTGTGCAGGTTAAGTGCGTAATGTTTATTGTTTATTGTTGGAATCGGAGCTGTGGTTTTCTTCTTTGAACTATTTTGCTGATATTATTGTTTTCGTGAAAATGAGTCCCCCGAAAAGACCAAAAACTTATTATTTTCATCAAGAATGAAACTCGGACTATTTTTTTGCTATGGTTAAAGACATGAGTTGCTGCTTAAATTGCAGTACTTTCGTGACGACACCAAAGAAAAGGACTTTATAGCGGCCCTTCAACGCACTGCATGATAAATATCAATCCGATTTCCCCACTCAACAGTGAATTAGGAAAGAAAAAATACAGGAAATGAAATCTGGACTGACTGCGCAGCGAAACATGCTCTCAAAAGCAAACGGTAGATCGAATGCTGCAGCCATCGCCTTCTTTCAAGTAAGCCATAAAATAACAACAACATGTATACCTTTTTCTGATGACGAATTTATCAAAGATATTTTTGTGGACGTAGCAGATTCTGCATTTGCAAATTTCAAGAATAAGAGTGAAATAAAAACAGCCCTTCGAGATTTGCAACTATCTCGGAATACAGTCATGAGACGTATTGAAAAGTTAAGCCAAAATGTAAATGGTCAACTGCTGAAAGGTATTGATCAATGTGTTTCACTTTCCTTGCAACTGGATGAATCAACGGATGTCGGTAACACTGCTAAACTGCTGATTTTTATCAGAATGGTTTTCCCGAACTTTTCTGCTATAGAAGAATTGTAGGGCATGATTTCATTAAAAGGAAAAACTCGAGGTCTCGATGTTTTCAAGGAACATAATGAAAAGGTTAAGCTGCCTTTATTTAAGCGCGTGTCAATAACCACCGACGGAGCAGCAGCGATGAGGGGAAAACGCAACGGATTCATAGGCTTTTGTCAGAAAAATGAAGATTTCCGAGATTTCTTAAGCTATCATTGTAAACTTTGGGAATGAACGAGGAGCAAGCCATCGTTGCACGATATATGAAGACAAATGGGCAGAGATGGATAATTTAAAAATGTTTATTTACAGTTAAAATAAATGAAATCAAATGACCACATGAGATCTTTCGACTACCACTTTGGCGTCATCATCAGATGTTTGACAAAGAGTGGAACGTAGATCGGCATTAAATAAAGTAAATACGTAATATGTGACCAGTACAATTGTATACAGTGATTTACATACATAATCATATGTTCATAACATCCAGAACTGAGTTTTGTCCATGAGGGATCAGTGATCTCCAAGTTTATGATATATAACTAGGCAAATTATAATTACAGCAAAAGGTAGTGTTAGCTATAATATGTAAGCTTTCGCACAACAGTAAGGAATAACTATTAGTTGCTTTTTGCAGTATAGCTGCTTCCTTCCATTGTGGATAATGCTTTCCTTCCTCAACACAACGGGCTAAATCCATAGTTAACTTACCATATTTGATATCATACTTGTGTTCATTCATTCTTGTCTTTAATGTCCTCCTGGTAGAACCGATATATAATTTTTTAGTTTGCGATGAGTCATGGGGAATTAGAGAAATGGAATAAATTCCATGCATGTTTTCCACACTCACCTTGTCACAATCACTCCTGATTAGATGCAAGAGATTAAGAGTCTTTGAGTGAAAGTCAATGTCATGATGTCTGCACAGGTTCTTTAACACCGGAGTTAAACTTGGGTGGTAGTCGAGTGAACCTACGTACCTCCTTTTTGGGGTATCACGAATTAATGAGCATTCCCGTGAGAACAGGTTTTTATTGTAGAGTCTGTCTACAGTAGTATTATTGAAACCAAAAAAAGGAGGCCAGTTCTTTGATCTATAAAAGTTCAGAACATCTGAGAGCGTCATTCGAGCAATGAGTTATTGCCCGTCTAACCATAAACGAAATTGAGGCTGACTTATAGTTATTCGGGGGAAAAGAGTCCTTTGGTATCATCGTAGGTGAAGAGGTTGGTTTACGATAAACTGTAAAGCTGAGTTGATGGGTAACAGGATTGCGTATTAAGCTAAAATCCAGATATGGCAAGGTGTAGTTTTCTTCACACTCCCCTGTAAGGGATATGGTAGGATATTGTAGTGACATATGATCCCGGAAAACAATTAACTCGTCGTAAGAGTGAGGCCAAATAACTAAAACGTCATCAACGTACCTTATATACAGAAGTGGCTTGTAGTTGCAAGTCTCCAAGGCGGAATTTTCGAGATGCTGGAGAAAAATCTCGAATAGACATGCTTACAGGAGGGAGCCCATGGCGGTTCCCTCGGTTTGTCTATATATTACATCCTGGAAACGAAAGTAAGTACGTTGATGAACAAGTTTTAATGCTGAGATAACAGAATCGGTTAAGTCGGAAGCCAAGCCAGAGTAAATAAGTTTTTGACGAATAAGCATGTTAGTCTCGGTATGTGAGTCTATCACTGTATAAACTGCGTATCCGCGCCCGGCCGTTACGTGATGCACCAGGAATCTTGATTCGTCAGACTAATCCACACTCTTCCAATCATTCACGGTCCAATCACGATGATCTTGGTCCCATTTCATGCGTTGTTGCCGATGACGTGCAGTGAGCATGGGAACGCGGCTGGGTCCTCGGCTACCCAGGCCCATGCGCAGAAGGCTGCGTTGAATTGTGTGCTGTTACTCATTGCCCTAATCACCACTCTTGTAGCTGAGGGTGATTTGTCGCACTGTGTCCCTGTGGTCATTGTGGACAATACGTGACACTCTCCGCTACACTCTGGCTTCAACGAGCTGCGGACGACACACAGCTGGACAACGGTTCGTCATTTGACCATCTGTTTGCCACTTTTGTTACGTACTCACTACATGGGCACGTAATCAACCCACAAGCCATGAAATCTCCGAGATCGTAGTTCCGAGGCGCCGTGTCTTCACAATTTGCGCTTTATCAAACTCCGATAAATCGGTAGTTTTTCTCATTTTGACCTCTGAAAGCTGCTCCTCGGGGTGTATATAAACTGAAGAGCACTTGAATTAGAGATAGCTGGCGTCATGCAAATGTGGCGCTGTGGGCAACCCTGTAAACGGAAACGACATGACGTATGCAGCGATCCGACAATATAAGGAGTGATGCGACGGGAATCAGTAAGAGTCGGACGCAGTATGGGTAAGACGAAGGATCTAAGCACATTTGATCGTGGGCTAATTGTCGGGGCCCGAAGATTGGGTCACTCCATCTCGGAAGTCCTTGCAGGCACTGGGATTTTCACGAGCCACTGTGTCACGGGTGCACCGTGAGTACATCGAATCCGGGAAACCATCCCTGCAAACGCCAACTGCGGTGTACAACAGCTTGCGGATGAGCGGGGTCATCGTCGGCTAGCTCGCATTGTAACAGCGGATAGACGGGCCACAGTGCAAGAAATCATTCGGCAATTTAACCCTGGTACACAAAAACGTGTAAGCAGCAACTCCATCCAGAACCATCCCCTCGCTATGGGGTACAGAAGCCATCGTCCCACGAGGGTAACGCTGCTGACCGCAAATCACACGGTGCAAAGATTAGCATGGGCGTGGGAACTTCGCCAATGGACCCTAGACATCTGGGAAATGTTGCCTGGACTTATGAGTCGAGATTCACGTTGGTACATGCGGATGGCAGGATACGAGTAGGGCGCAAACCACATGAAGTGATGGATCCTTCTTGCCAGCAGGGTACTGTTCAAGCTGGTGGGGGTGGCATTCTCGTCTGGGGACAGTTTACGTGGACTGAAATGGGACCCCAGGTACGTGTGACATCGTCCCTCACAGGTCAACGTTACCGGGATATCCTGGACTGCCATTTGCTACCGTTTGTGCGTTCCCAACATCCCACTGGGGACTACATCCTGCAACAAGACAATGCATCGTGCCATTGCTCCCGAATTGTATCCGAATGGTTGGATGAACACTCCACCGACGTGTCCTTGCTTCCTTGGCCAGCTACCTCACCTGACCTCAATGCCATCGAGCACATCTGGGATGCCATCGAAAGAGATGTTCGTGGCTCTGACCCCCTCCATCAAATCTTCGTAAGCTGTGGGAGCTTGTTCAGGAGTCGTGGATCCATTAGGCTTCCCAACGCTTCCAGTGTCTTTTCGAGTCCATGCCGAGACGAATCGTTGCCGTCATCAGGGCAAAAGGTGGTGCTACACGTTACTATACAGGTATCTCTAATTCAGTTGCTCTGCAGTGTATACTGCTTCGTGAGCTTCTCTGCGCCACCGTTCTGTCTCAAGGCGCGCGAATTTCTCTAGGCTGTGGGTGTTTGTAATGTAATGGTTCATCGGAGTATATTCCAAAAATACTATCACTGCAGATCTAAGATTTACACAACACGTGCCTACAAAATACGGAAGTGCTTTGTTTTTCATTGCAGACAAGAAAGAAAAGAAAGAAAAAGGAAAATTCTTTAATCTGTTCAAGATTTTTAGGAGGTAGTACACTCACAAAAATATTGTTTACTGCAGTAAAAATAAGAAAATGCATATTTCATGTTAAATAAATGTTAGCGCACATTTCAGTTTGTAATCATGTTGTTAGGTCAAAGCTATATTTCATGACTGATAAGTTATGACAGTTCAATTGTTCTTCGAATAAAGAATCAGTAGATATGCTAATGATATAAGGATTCGACATTTAAGTGGAACGAAACGAAAACAAGTAAAATATCTGAAACGAATTTATATGGTTTTTTTCTAGCATTTAGAAATAAGAAACAGTCAAATCTATCACTGTCTGTTTGCACTCCAGAATTCGAGAAAGAAAACTTTTTTAAGACTCACGTGAAACGTTTCAGCAATCATAAATTGTAATATCTAAATATGCTGCATGGAATCGATAAAATTGAAAAATAGAAGCAACTGAAGAGTTTTAAACTCATCATTACATTTGAAGCTTCGAGATATTCTGTAGAGATTTTTATTACAAGGGCAAATTTAATGCACGGATTATTTTCTGATACGTTTCTGCTCTTGTTTTTACTAAATTCCCGTGATTAACTGATTAATTTTCCTTCTTTTATGAACGTAATTGGATTTAAGTTTTTTCGGAGTGAGAAAAAGAAAATTTACTAATGAAGGACTTTTTTGGTTACTTTTTTTTTCAAACATCAAGAATTAAATGCTTAATCGTTTTACTGAATTCCTCACAGTCTGGGTTCTATTAACAATGGCTGCGACAAAGCTACAAGTTTTTCAGCTTAACTTTAACGTTTTTTTCTTATGCGAGCGCTCCAGGGAGCGGTTCAGTATTTTTAATTGAAATGTGAAAAAAAGGGATGAGCAAATATTTTGCGTGATTTTTAATCCGCATCTGCAGGCAACACAATGCGGTTTGGAAAGCATGATTTGTTATGGTTTTCAAGAAAAAAAAAGTAGTATTAACTCAGTTAAAAGATTGTTTCCGCAGATAAAATCAACAAGAACTATAGGTATTGTTTTTCACTTTTGCTATGGAAATGAGATAATATGAAAACTTAATTTTTTGTATTCCTTGCATAGAAAGAGGGGTAGAATTATCATCCCCAAAATGTGAGAAATATTCTTGGAGACAAATAACTTCCTCTTTGTGTTAGAGGAAAAGCACAACTTTCACATTTAAAACTGCAATGAAGCTAAAGCACACAGGTTAGCCATTACATTATGACCACCTAGCTGTAGGATCTTCTTTTGCCCGTTAAACAGCGGCCACTCGGCAAGGAATCAATTCGATAAGGTGGCGATAGGTATCCTGGGGTGGCTGGTACCATAATGTCAACAACTGGTCCTCCAGTTCCCGTAAATTTCGGTGAATCTGTGGTTCAGGGTGAACCCGTTTTTCCAAGTCGAACCACATGTGTTCGATTGGGTTCATTCCCGAAAGTCACCAGCATGTTCCACGAACCACTCCTTGACGATTCTGGCAATGTGGACATGGCGCATTATCCTGTTGGTAATGGCCGTCGCCAGTAGGGAACACAGCTGCCATGAATGGGTAAGCGTGGTCAGTAACGATATTCAGATACCCGAAAGCTCTCAGGTGTGGTGTGTATTCTATTTTAACTTTCATTTTTATTTCCTTTTCCTATGTAAATTTGAGTTTGTTCTGTTCTGCACTTTCCAAACATAACGTGATATTTTCTCTCTCGCATGAATTATGTTTAACAGCACCCTGAGGTCAGTACGTAAGTGACGTATGCATGTGATAAGAGCAAGACGAGATATATAATGGCTGCTCAGTAGCTGTGAGAGGGGTGTTCTGATGGTGAACGTTAATGCTCCTTTTGGATTAGAGACTGTTTCATTGCCGTTTAAGTATTTGTGAAGGCTACGTGTTCTACTTTAATAACAGTGTTGTGTTCTTGTGGTTATTAACTCAAGTTCCAGTGTTCTGTTTCATAGCTAATTGTTATGTGGATAATTTTTCACGTTTCGTGATTTAACCTAGTTGAAGTGCAAATGATCAAGTGCCTAATGATAGCAATAAAGGATTAGCTGTAACGTGATACCTTCCTGAACCTTATTTGAGTGACTCCTATCTCACTGTAGGTGAACCTTTTGATCTATGTAGTGTTTTGGTAAGTCAGCTACACACAAACGCTACACAGGAACTATGCTATTGGGATAATGGGGCCTAAAGTGTCCCAAGAAATCATCGCCAACGGTATAACACCGCCGCCGGCCTGTTTCCGCCCAACAGTGCATCTAGGTTCGATAGCCTCCGTTGGTAATCGGTGTATCCGGGCTTGGCCGTCTACGTGATGTACCAGGAATCTTGATTCGTGAGACCAGGCCACTTTCTTCCAAACATCTAATGTCCAATCTCGATGATCTTGTGCCCATTTCATGCGTTGTTGGCGATGAAGTGCAGTGATCATGGGGACACGGATAGGTCTTCGGCTACGCAGTTCCATGAGCAGAAGGCTGCGATGAACTGTGTGCTGTGACACATTAACCTGATCACCACTGTTGTAGCTGTGGGTGATTTGTGGCACTTTGGCCTTGTGGGCACTGTGAATAATGTCCCTCTGTCATCAATGAGCTGTGATCGACACACGGCTCGACGAGGGTTCGTCGTTTTGCCATCTGTGCACCACTTTTCGTTACGTACTCATTACAGCGACACGTGAACAATTCGCGCAGTTTCCGAGATCGTAGTTCCGAGGCGTCGTGCCGCCACAATTTGTTCTTTATCAAACTTCGAGAAATCGGCAGCTTTTTCCCATTTTGACGCGGAAGACTCTACTAACAGGAGGCCGGTCCTCGGGTTGTATATATACCGCTCTGTGAAGTTCACCTGGGCATCCGTTCGGTCTCTGGAAAGCGTTTTTTTTTTCTGGGCTGGGGGTAGTCATAATGTAATGACTGATCGGTGCATAAAATGGCAGTATACCTTTCAATTAAAGAGACACCTTAGCCATTAAATCAATGGTTTTTAAATAGTCTGACGCGGCAGACCGGCAGTTTCTTTTTTGCCCTGTGAACCAGTAACTAATGCAAGAAGCTTCCCACTTGTAAGATATTAAAATAATTGAATTGAAAAATTACATATACAGTGTAACTTGTCAAATTCGAACGTTTTTAATTCGAATTCTTGGTTAATTCGAATTTTTCATTTGGTCCCTTGAATTGTCTAAGTAAATAATGTTTAAAAAACACTTTAATTCGAATTTCTTTGTTTAATTCGAAGAAAATCCCATTTTCGTGTTCTTGTATTTTCAACAATTACCTTTTAAAATGGGTACGTACTGTTCTGGATGAAGTTCCGAATTCTGGAGGAAGTAACAAGTTAAACCTGAAACTATAGCCAACGACTTTGGAAAAGTAGGCTCCCATCATTCCGATGATGAGTCACAACTACATCAAGGTATTGGTGGAGAGGAGATCATACCCACTGTGGAGTACTGGGAAGACGTAGGCCGTGATGTACGGTATGAGGCTTTTGTGAGAGTTGATGACAATTTAGCTGTTTGTGGTGAGCTCACAGATGATGAGATCTTGGCTGATGTTATGAATAAGACCTGCTGTGTATCTTCAGATGAGTCTCAACTACATCAAGGTGGCGAGGAGATCATACCCACTGTGGAGTACTGGGAAGACGTAGGCCGTGATGTACCGTATGAGGCTTTTGTGAGAGTTGATGACAATTTAGCTGTTTGTGGTGAGCTCACAGATGATGAGATCTTGGCTGATGTTATGAATAAGAAGACCTGCTGTGTATCTTCAGATGAGTCTCAACTACATCAAGGTGGCGAGGAGATCATACCCACTGTGGAGTACTGGGAAGACGTAGGCTGTGATGTACCGTACGAAGCTTTTGTGAGAGTTGATGACAATTTTGCTGTTTGTGGTGAGCTCACAGATGATGAGATCTTGGCTGATGTTATGAATAAGAAGACCAGCTGTGTATCTTCAGATGAACAACTGGAACAGCCAGAATTCCCTGAAGAGCACCTTCCAAATTCAGTAGAAGCCTTGGTTCACCTCCAACAGTTAAGGAAGTTTGTTGAGGGACAGCAGAATGTAAGTGGCTGTCTATTTCATTCACTCGATAAACTTGAGGAATTTACACGTACCCGTAACATAAATTATAAGAAGCAGGCCAAAATGTCAGGTTTTTTTACAAAACAATTGTAAATTTACTGTACTGTACTTTTTTTTGTATGTTATGAATAAATATGTTGTTTTTTACAGTACTTGAATGTGCCCATATTCAAACTTGCCTAATTCGAATTTGTCGATACTTCGAATTATTTTTATGGTCCCTTCAGCTTCGAATTATCCAAGTTACACTGTGTATATATATATGTTTACGGAAAGTACGAAAAGAAAGTATTGCATTCACTTGGAAACAATGAGAAGAAGAAAACAAACACACTGAAACTGCGTCATTATGGCATGTCAGTGCTATACTTTCAAATGCATATTTCTTTCTCCCTTCGCGGATCGTTGCCCATCGATGGATAAGAACCAGCAGACTATTATTACATTGGGCATCACTTCGTCCAGCTACTAAGCAGACTAATAATTGCATCATAAACGTCGTACTGAACTCAAACAGTTTTATCCCTCTGTATCTCTTTCTGTGTTTGTATCAAGACAGGGGAAACGCTTGTCCTGTTTTCAGCTACACATTATATTAGGATTCCATTCACATACGAAACGCGCGCTTGTCGATTGGGTACCACAACGGCGTTGAACACACGTCACTGATATGCATTGTTTCATGCAGCCACATCGCATTCTCAGGTGAACAGAGGATGGAGAACGATAAACGCGCTGTTTGGGTGCTTCTACGCCATTATTGAGAACAAGGGTTCAACGTGGCAGCAACAGCGAGAGAAATCCTGTGTGTTGAAGGCAAGAAAACGGTTAATAGCAGCACTGCATGAAAATGGTTCCAGCGGTTTGATACTGGGAATACCAACCTCGAAGAGAAGCCGACGTCAGAACGTCCAGCGACTTCCAACACTGACACCCTGTTTTGAAGCTGTGACAAGGAACCCCGGCACAAGTACACGATGATTGGAAGCTGAGATGGGGTTTCCCAATCCATCATCATTCCTGATCTGCACCAGGTTAGCTTCTCCTCCATGCGCCATCAAATGAAGTATATTATGAGAAGTATTCGGATACCAGAATGGTTTGGAACAAATGACTTGATTATCACAATATGTACGTAGCCGCTCTGTCTTTTGCTTTTATGACAGCAGCAAAACGTCGAAGCATACCACCAACCAATTTCCTGTAGGTCTCGACAGGAATGGCTCGTCATTCGTCCTGCAAAGCTGCTGCCAAAATGGAGACCGAAGATAGTCGTTGTTGTCGATTTTGTATCCGTCGCTCCAGTTCATCCCAGAGGCGTTCTATGGGATTAAGATCAGGACTCTGAGAAGGCCATTATAACAAGTCCTCCTCATTTTAAAGAAACCATTCCTTCCCATGCCGTACAGTGTGGCAGTGAGCTGGATCATGTTAGATGAGACAAGGGTTACTTGTACAATAATGCCACATTGTTGGTGGAGTAGAATTATCCAGGACGCCGAGTTACACTTTAGAGGTAATGGTTTGTGGTATGATAAACAACGGGCCGAGTTCCATCCGCGAAAGCAACTTCATACCGCTGAACTTAACAGTTGGAAGAACACAGGCCGACGAAAATCGTTCGCCGGGCTGCCCACAAATCCAAACACGGCCATCTGATTGGAAGAGTGAAAAGCATGATTCATCAATTCAAAGAACAGCTTTCCAGTCGCTTACAGTTCCGGAGCGAGTGGAGACACACCACTGCAAACAATGTTTCACATTCACGATAGTGATGTGTGGCTTGTGCTCTGCTGCTCTACCATAACAACCCATATAACGAAGTGAATTTCTCCGTCATTTTTATCCGCGCCGGGGTTCGAACCCGGGTCCACTCATTCCGGAATAAGTTGCTCTACCAATTAAGCTACGCGGACGTTTTATTCTGATTCCTATCTGCCTTTATGTCGTGTGCGTCCTTCTGGCAGGTACGTCACACCTCCTGGTACGTTACACCCACACCGTGCAACTTACGGCGGTTAGTTCTGGCACTAACCGAGCCATTACAGGCATTTTCTACTTCAGTAGCAATGGAAGAGGCAGAGGAAGAACGGGATTTCTTAGTATTTCTTACCATGGCTCTTCTGTCATGTTCCGTCAGTTAGTTAGTGTTACCTTCCTGAACGTTGTTCAGCTGTAGTTGCACCGCTCTGCTTCCATCTCTTAACAACATCATTCAGAGGCGATTCTGGTATGTTTAGTTTAGCTGCAATGCCTTGCTTGGAAATGTTATTCAAATGACATCCTATGACCAGCCCACTCAGAAAGTTGAAGTCCACTCGGTATATACCCTTCAAAGTTACTGATAACACGATAACACATCACATCTTTATATACGAACCTCCCCACTCACAGCGCACCTTCCTGCGCAACCGTTCTCTAAACGTATGCAAATATACTAGCGTGCAAAAATTAAGGATGAGACGGTTTTTCGAATGCAACGTCGTGCAGAAGTGCTCCACATCGACTCAAAACATACCATAAGATCCCTAAGATGTAAGAATATGGGACAAGTGAGAAAAACCGTCCAAACAAGGAATCTAAAGGATACAAAGGCACATTATTGAAAAGGTAGCTTCGAACACAACTGCACAAAAGACAGAAACGTCCATGTGACAGGCGGCTGCTAAGAAAAATTCAGTCTTTAGTAGGGGATATAATCACCGCTGACTGCGTGTTAGGAAATACAATGCCTGTCTAGGCTGAGGACAATATTGTCAAGGAGCTGTTGAGGCATCGCGGCCCATTCCTCTTGTAGCGCCCATTGTAGCTGTGGAATCGTTGCTGGTGGCTGGTGACGCCCTGCCAAGCGTCTCCCGAGACGTTCCCACACGTGTTCGATTAGTCCGGGGACCTTGCGGGCCAAACCATGCGTTGAATATTTTCACTCTCCAATAGCTCCGCGACAGACACTGAACGATGCGGTGTAGCGTTGTCGTCCATGGAGAGAAACTCAGGACCCACAGAACCTCTAAACAGACGCACCTGAGGTAGGAGAACCTCGGTACAATAGCGGACACCAGTGACTGAACCTCCTTGGAAGATGTGGAGGTTAGTACGGCTACCAAGCATGATACCGCCCCAAACGAGAACTCCGCCACCACCAAACCGGTCCCTTTCGATTATCTTGGAGGTGCGATTGCGTGTTCCCTGTTCTCTCCAGATGTGTATACGTCCAGAATTGCTCGTCAGACTAAATCGGCCCTCATCCGTAAAGAGAACTCAACCCCATTGCAGATATGTCCAGTTCTTGTGTTCCTGGCACCACAGAAACCGCCGTCTCCGATGAACAGGCGTTAATGGCACACACCGTACAAGTCGTCGTGCAAATAGACCACCTTTGTGCAGCCTCCTAGCCACGGTAAAACGCAATAATGGACGTCCAGTTGTCTGTTGCATGTGCTTTGCGATTTCTCCCGGTGTCTGCCGTCTGTTTCTTGTCGCCTATAGGACAATATACCGGTCGTCCGTTGCCGTGGTTGCTCGTGGACGACCACTGCTAAACTCTTGGACAGCTGTTCCTGTCGTTTGAAATGCTCTCAAAGCTCGTGAAACGATGCTGTGAGCGATCCCGAACTCCTCGGCCACACTAGTCACACTTCGAGCTTCTTCCAAGTTCTCAATGACGCGACCTCGGGTAAAAATCATCCAGACGTCGTCTACTGGATTGCCTGTTGGACATATCACACGGTGGCAGCAACTCGACGTCGTTCAAACCGATGTACAACGTACAATAGCTTTAACCGAATTGCTGAGCGTACACCTCCCGTGTGCTTTATATCCTTCCGACACTCTCCCCCCTACGTCATGCTGCATATATGCGCATGCCCTACCGTACCGGACCCTAGTCTATCTCTTGAGTGGTCGTTCGGTCCGTTCTGCTTGCTCGTTCCACTGTTATGCTGATTTCTCCTCTTCGTCCTTAATTTTTGGACACCAGTGTATTTATGTTCACATGTTCAAGATAAAGTTCATCTTTTAAACAACTATGCAATTCAGCCAAGTAAACCTAGGAGCTGCAGATGAAGCTTCCAGTTTCAGAGATTTAAATCTTATAAAAGATTTACTACTCTTTCTATTTCTTACTTTTTGGAGAGGTTTGGAATGACAAATCCTAAAGTAGCTTCAGTTAATTTTAATGCTGCAGATTTGTATTTTGGATTGAAATCGTTAACATTGTAACAAACAATTTAATTTGTAACATTTATTTCCTTTCATAGAAGTCTTCAAATTAGAATTTCCAATTTTATTTCAGTTACATACTGGCCGAATCTGTTCATTTTTTCTAATCCTTTGTTTGCAATGAGATCAACATCCATTCTGATTCTGTATATAAGTTTCTTGATTTTGTGAGTGACTCCGAAAAGAAATTTTTGAGCAAATTTCAAGATAAAAAAACATATACCGTATGGAATCCCGAAGTATAACTATCAGGTCACCCCAGAAGTAATGTCTTTTTGCGCAAACCTAATAGTAGTGAGTCCCCTGGTTTCCAGACTATGATTTCAACCACGGTGAGTATAAGAGGGATCACGCGAGCAGACCTTCAAGTCACTTGAGGCCGCAAGCAGGAGTTCTAGGTGCAGTCGTTGTGTACTTAAACCGTAAAGGAAATGGCAGTGTCAGAAGACTACATTAGGCACATTATGATGTATCAGTTTCACCATCGACATTCAGCAACGGTAGCAACACGAAATATCAATGCCGTATATGGGTCAGGTACCCTGGAGTTCAGGAAATGTCAACGCTGGTTCTAGAAATTTCGACGGGGGGACACCAGCCTCAAAGATATGCAGCGACTCGGACGGCCTGTTGAGCTGGATAACGACATGCTGAAAGCTTCTGTTGAGGGAAATCCGCCGGCAACAGCGAGGAATTGGCCACACGTGCCCATTCAACCCATTCCACTGTTCATCGGCATCTGCAGGACCTCGGTTATGTGTCGAAACTGGATAAGTGGGTACCCTATGATCTCATTCCACTACAGCTGCAACAGCGTGTGGACATTTGCCCTTCTTTGCTCTCCCGTGAAAAAAGGCAGCCGTGTTTACACAGAATTGTCACGGGCGATGAAAAATGTAATGTTTATCACAACATTAAGCGTAAGCAGCAGTGGCTTCCCAAAGAAAATGTGCCTGCAGCAGTGGCAAAACCAGGACGTTTCCTACAAAAGGTTTTGATGTCTGTGTGGTGGGATATGCAAGGCGTAATCCATTACGAGCTGCTGCTACCCAACAAAACCATTACAGAAGAGGTCTGCTGTCAGCAGCTGCAGCGTCTACGCACTGCTTTGCAGGATAAACGTCCAGCGCTCGTGAATCGTAAAGGCGTGCTGCTGAAGCAGGGTAATGCAAAACCACACACAGCAAAAATGACCAGAGCCACGTTGCAGGACTTCGGATGGGGAAAACTTCCGCATCCAGCATATTCCCCTTACATCGCCCCATCCGACTACCACCTCTTTTGTAGAGTGCAAAACCATCCTGCTGGGACTACACTTTGAAATGTGGAGGAGGCACGGCGAACCCTTTCTGCCCTTTTTGCATTGAAACCCATGGAATTCTACAAAAAATCTGGGATGGGTGAAGGTTGCAACTACTTGTCGATTGATGGGTGAAGGTTGCAACTACCGGGGGCACTTATTATATGGATTAAAACATCTATTCCAGGTACGTTTTTCTTTCTTTTCTTCACACGTTGAAAAAACGACTATGTTTGAGATTACCTGATATTGAACAAAGTTTTCGTTATCGTTCAGACAAAAATACAAAAGGGAACAAAAAGCGATCAATCGTCGTCGCAAGAAATCACCACATCATGAGCTTGAGGTTGCTGTACCAGTGTTCCGCAGGAAACTGTAATAGACGTTGCAGTTATTAATAACTCCATTTATGAGCGTTGGTTTTCCATATCAAAATGAGAATTATGTTAATGAAGTTGTAACGTACCAGGAGACGTGACGTACCTGCCAGAAGGACGCACACGACATAAAGGCAGATAGGAATCAGAATAAAACGTCCGCGTAGCTCAATTGGTAGAGCAACTTATTCGGGAATGAGCGGACCCGGGTTCGAATCCTGGCGCGGGTAAAAATGACGGAGAAATTCACTTCGTTATAAAGTGTCGGTAATTCATCATTTTTGAAAGTACATTAACCTGTTTCTTTGGGTATATCGGTAATTCGGTATTCTCTTGATTGGTGACCCGTAATTTGTACCAACTTACGTAATTCTTTATTGCCGCTGAAGAAGTAAAATCTGCCGCTAATATTCAAGCAAGTTAGGCTAGCCGTTCCAAGTTTTTAATGTTTCGTGATACATATACTCAAGAAAGCAAGATGTAAGATATTACCTTTTAACAAAATTTTTGCTTCCATTTCCTCTACTAAGGACGATATTGGTGGGTTTTAGTTATGGTCTTATACTTCTCAAAATGACGGTTGTTGTTATCTACACAGATGAAAATCTCGAAGAATAGGGTTTGTGTTTACTTTTCTTTTAATCTTACCATTTGTTTTCACTTAACGACGATCACTGTCTTTCTCGCTCTTCGTCCCACTATTTCTTTCTAACACACGTCCCTCTGCCGAACCTTTCTCAGTTTCTGCCTTTCTCTTTCACTCTGAATTTCACTTTATCCCGCCCTAATTCTATCTATTATTTTCTTGTGTTCTCAATCTTCTTCATTGTTTCCCGATATCGCTTTTTTCTCTTTATTCTCTTTCTTCTTCCTTTCTCTTTCTGTTTGTTCCCTTTACACACTCCTTTGTCTTTGTTCATTATTTTTTATTTCGTCTTTTTTGTACCACTTCTCACCCTATCAATTTTTCCTTCATGCTTTGCTATCTCTCACACACTGGTCTCACACCTTTCTGTTTCTCACTCTCTTGCACTCTTTCTCACTCTCTAACTTTCTTTCTCTCCCTCGCTCAAGCTGAGTCGCGCTTTTTCTTTTTACCGTATATCTTCTTTTTATTTCTGCTTCTTACCAGCTTCTTTTAATCTCACTTTTCTGCCTTTTACCTCTTATACTCCTTTGTCGTTGTATTTTATTTTCTGCTACTTTCATTTTTTCCATCTATCATTAAATGTGTCTCTCTCTCCATTGCTCCTACTCCACCTCTCTCTCTCTCTCTCTCTCTCACTGAGACTTTTGTTCCTTCCGTTCCTCAAGATCTCACATTCTCGCTCTTTTTTGGATCTCTTTACCTCCCATATATCTTCTTTTCTCTTTTTTTATTCTATGTTCCTTTTTTCTTCCTTTCTCTCTTTACATCTGACGCATGCTTCTCCGTCTTCTCGGTCTTTGTTCTCTTTCGCACTTTATCCATCTCTATCTCTTCTCCTTCCTTTCCAACTTTTCGTTTTGCTGTTACGCTTGGGCTTTCTACCTACGATTCTATCCTACTATATCTGTTTCACTTTTGTTCTTTCTCCTATAATCTCCCCAGCTATTATTATCTGTCCGTCATCCAGTTTTCTTTTCTCTTCACGTTTCTTTGTCTTTCTTCCCTTCTCTTTCCATCTCTCTGTGTAATTACGTATGTTTGATATTTTCACGCCTTGCTCTCTATCTTGTCCTGCAAGGATTTATTCATTCGCAATTCGTGCACTTATCTTATTGCTCGTTGCATTTATCCGATGCAGTTACACAACGTCTCTTTCCCACGAAAAGAGCAGTTTCCCCTGCAGGCGTCATGCTTCTCTTTCAAGACTGGTATTCTGAACTTGCATCTGCATGAAGGCGGAAATGCTTTGATGAATTTCGCTGTCTCAGTAACTACTCACTGCGAAAGGGACTCATCGCTATGATGAGTGCAGAGACATTGTAACTCAGCTTAGAATTTCGATCTTTTCAGTCGCCGAAATTCATTTCTCCGGAAGGCTAAACCACTTTCGCCTTTCTAAAACTGACTGACATTAGCCTTCCTTTTCTATGTGTTTCTATGTGTTGAGTTACTATTCGGTGCCTCGTTTACTGAATGCTTACAATACATATACCGTCTACGCTTCTGTTTTCCACACAATAATTATAATTCAAATAAACAAAAAATTAGGAATTAGTGTATCGAACTCATTTCATTCATTTATTTTTCGTTATTGGATTAGATTTGATTTTATTACATTTCATTATTATCTCACGAGTAAAAGCCGTCTTTGTGCGGATAATTGAAAGTAAAATAAAACTCGGCTTAGCTTAAATCAAATTAACTCATATTATGAGACATCATTTAATAAAACCTTATGATATATTAAAAACATATTAAAAGACATGAGTACTTTCGGGCCATCGCATGACCCACTTCAGATGGAACAGCCAAATTGACAAGATCCGCATAATAAATACACACACATGAACGCAGTCAAAGTCGGTTGTTGTACATATATGCAAAGAAGGAAGACATTCCTCCCGGCACATTATCCCGCGCTTACGGGTAATTCAAAGCCCCTAGGCTTAGAGTTAATTAATACCTTATAAGCATTGGGGAGCTTATAAGGCATATAGTCATTACAACAAATATTTTGTGAGTGAAAAATGAACATGCTCTCGGTAAGAAGCAGCGTACTACGATTTTTAGGGATAACCAGAATTTTAAAATTTTCCCAGTCCGAATATAAAATCCCTTCTGTAACTTTCTTAGTAAGTGCTGTGTTGGTACATCCTGTCTGGATATTATATTTATGTTCTTTTACCCTGCAAGACAAATTCCGTCCGTTCGATCCTATATAGACAGATTGAGTAGTTCCGAAAACATCTTTTAATGGAACACAATAGACACCCCATCTTTGTAAAATATCCGTCGGGGTCCTGTCCTTTCTAACAAGTGATAGGATATTAAGGGAGCGAGTGCCGAAATAAAATCCAAATTTCCGGCAAATGTTACGAAGAGGTTGGGTATTTGAAGGGATGTAATCGATGGAAGCAATAAAAGGAAATAGTGTGGGAAAAAATGGTTGTAATGTAATAGCAAGTTTACTTCTAACTCGGGAATGGATTCGGTTAAAAACGTATTCACGATATCCAAATTGGGAGACAAACGACGAGACCCATTGTAGTTCTGCAATGCACGCAGTGTGGGTTGAGGAATGGGTGTAGGCTCTACGAAGGAAAAAGTGAAGAGACGTTAACTTTTGGTTTTGCGGATGATTAGAGGAGTATGGAATCATAGTCGGGGTACAGGACGGTTTTCTATAAACAGCAAAGTGCAATGGTAAAACCTGGCTTGGATGACGGGTAATCATAATATCAAGAAACAGGAGTTTTAGGTTGAGCGACTCATCAGTATTATCTGCATTAGCTTGTGCGACTCATCAGTATTATTTGCACTAGCTTGTGCGACTCATCAGGGTTATTTCAGTATTAATTTTATAACATACTATTAAGAACAAAAGATATATAATATATGCACTTATGTACAGCGTAACCACAGAACAGGAAATTGAGTAAAAGGCTATATACAGGGTGTCCACAAAGTATTTCCCACATTACAAAAATTAATATAAAAAAATGCATTGCAGGTACAAGAAAGGGATTGCACGACAATGATGGTGCATAAGTAAAGTTTTTTTTCCGGTGTCAGTACACCTCCACATGGTCGCCATTTGTGGCCCGGAAGACATCTAAATGATATTCGATTTCGCGCCATGTTTTGTTTAACATCTCAGAAGAGACAGAACCAATTACTTCCGATATTCTGCTCTTCGACATCTCTACACCCGGAATACTGCTAGAGTAAACTTGGTCTTTCATATAACCCCAAAGGAAAAAATCTAACGGGGTTATGTTGGGGATATCGTGGTGGACATGTTATCGGACCGTCGCGGCCAATTCATCTGCCCGGAAGTGTGCCATTCGGGAACTCACGAACCGTTATTGACCAACGTGGTGGACCACCGTCTTGTTGGAAAATAACCGAAGGTTGGAGTGCATGCAGCTGAGGTGGTACAAGTAGTTCTAGCATGTCCAGGTACACGCTACATGTTACACTGAGCACTTCAAAAAGGAAAGATGCGACGATTTTGTTATGCATCAGGCCGCACTATGCGTTCACTTTCGGATTAGCTTTCTGTTGTTCGATGGCATAATGGAGATTTTCTGATCCCCACACTTGCACATTGTGCCTATTTACTGTACCAGAGGCGTGGAATGGGACTTAAAATAAGAAACAGACACGGTGAAGATAATCACTACCATGAGCTATGCGCTGCAACATCTCCGTCGCAAATACAGCACGGCGAGGCCGGTCATCAGGCTGAAGAACTTGAACGGTCTGTACCTTATAAGCATACATTCGAAGACGTTTGTGTAAAATTTTTGGAAGCGTGGCACGGGGAATCCCAGTTTCCAGTTAAACACGAAGAATGGATTTGCTGGGGCTTCGCAGAAATGTCTCCGGAGGAGCTGCAACTGTTTCTTGTGTAACCGGAGGTCGGCCCGCTCGGGGTAGATATCCAACACTATCGTCGCTTTAAACTTTCGATACCAAGCCTTTATGCTTTTTTGGTCCGGTGGTGGTTGTCTGTACTCTTACCTGAAATGACGCTGTACAGTAACCGCCGATTTGGTCTCACGGAACCACAACACGCATGACGCTTTCTCTGGCACGTAGGTTAGCCATTGTCGATGAACTGCTCCTCTTATTCAGCAGTAGCACTCATCTAAAGAACAGGGAAAAAAATTATGAGTTGTGCTATATTATGTTGCCAACCATTTTAATTTAACCCAAATAGATCTTTTATATTAATTCTTGTAATGTAGGAAAGACTTTATGGATATTCTATATATATAGCCTGAGGGAATACCAATTCCCCTAAAGTGCGTAATCAAGCCAAACGTCCTGTACATATAAAATGTACGCACATATGGTCTGATTAATAATTTTCTGCTATTAAAGTTTACATTTTAGTTTGTTAGCAAATATTTTTTGTTGCTTTCGAAAATAATTATAATACTGAGCAAATATTTTTTTAGTTGCTTTCGAAAATAATTATTATTACTGAGCAAATATTTTTAGTAATGTAGGAAAGAATTTATGGATATCCTATATATATAGCCTGAGCGAATACCAATTCCCCTAAAGTGCGTAATCAAGCCAAACGTCCTGTACATATAAAATGTACGCATATATGGCCTGATTAATAATTTTCTGCTATTAAAGTTTACATTTTAGTTTGTTAGCAAATATTTTTTGTTGCTTTCGAAAATAATTATAATACTGAGCAAATATTTTTTTAGTTGCTTTCGAAAATAATTATTATTACTGAGCAAATATTTTTAGTTGCTTACGAACATAAATTATTTATATGTATTATTTGACAAGGTAGGTCATTCCATAAGATCAATCTCTGGTAATCAATAAATCTTTGCTAAAGTGTTAGGCATTGGTAACAAAAATGCATTTGTGTTTCTAGTTCGATAGTCATAACCCACAGTGTTCAGCTGAATTAAATGTTGATACCTGTTTTCTTTTATTATTTTATGCATAAATCCTGATAATCTATATTACAATAATTTCTTAATATCTAAAAATCCATAGATATTAATCCGTACCTCATTATTGAAATTAATTCTTCTAAAATTATTTAAAATTTTGGCCATCCTATTTTGTAATGATTTTAATTTATATAAATTAGTCTTAGTAGTTTGACCGCATACTAATCATAATATATGATTAGCTAGAACCCTCCTTCTCCGTGCCACTTTCTAAGTCGTCATAGCAGCAATCGAGAAACAAATGTTTGTGACGTCGCCCGCTGCTTTTCGTGTTTTCGTGTAGGTGACGTCATCACCTACACGCGCACAGTCCACGAGAATATCTCTTTGTCCTGTTGTCATAGCAACAAAGAATACAGTTGCTGGTGTTACGTCAGACGGTCAACTCTTTAGAGATACGAAAACTTTACATCAGGAATTTTGGCTCAACATCTGAACCGTTGTTCAGCCATCTGTATGTGGCAACGTCAAGATAAAAATAGTCACGGAAAAGAACAGGAGAAATTGATACAGGGTTCACAGTCAGTGTATACGAAAAATGTTGTGTACAAGGAAGCGTTGACGAAATAGGGACAAAAGGTTTTGCAAAACACATAACAAACAGACACCCCGTCATATCAAACTCCATAACCGACTGTTAGGGAAATTTTCAGGAAGCTGTGAGCCAACGTCGCCATTTATTGACGTGGAACTCAAAAACTCAATATCATAAATTTTAAATCAAAAACTTCTGTATCATAAATTTTAATTTTCCCCGTCATTATTGACGGGCTTTCATCTAATATACAATAAGTCAAACCTGGATAAATCAGACTGTCATACAGCATTTGTAATGTTTTATTTGTTATTTATAATTTGTGAAATAATTATTTCACATTCTCGTAATTAAACCCAATACCATACCCGTAAAATTTAATTTCTGAAATTGTGTATATTAATATTCCGTTTTAAATTAGTTTCAAAAATAAGAGCTAAACGTTTAAGTAATGAATAGTTCAAAATAATCGCTACAGAGCCCTTTGACTTAATCAAATTATTCATATCTGCAGATAAGGAAGAAATATGTACAATGTCATATAGTTTACCAGTATATAATCAGAATAACACAATAGAAGCAGTTTTAATTTTTTTTAAAGTCTTTTTAAATTTTATGAAACTGTGTGAGTATGTTTTATAATGCAATAATAATATTTGCCATGCTTGTTTCGGACATTTTAAACAATGATGTCGTTCATGACTGCGTTACTGGTGACTTTGTGTGTCTGTGTGATTGCACTTGCCGCGTAAGAGATCAGAGGGAAATAAAATATGATTAGTACTAAATATAACTTAGATAGACTAGAACTGTGTAAACATTTACCTTTTTCCTCTCACTCGTTAATTTTACAATTTTAAGAAATGCTCGACAAAATTTAATCGAGTTTCCGAAATATAGCATATTGTTTCCACGGCTGAAGGATTTGTACCATCTATTTCACTTTTCCTTGAAGTGAATTCTTGTTTCACACAGATATTATTTTCCTTTTTACTATTCATTATACAGTAGAAGGGGCTTGATCTCCAAAGTGACTTCGCAAAAAGCAACAAGCAAGGTTTCCTGCTGCATTTTCCGAAAAGTAAAGAGTTCGGTTATTGAATGCACGATTGGTTTTGTTGTATCAAGTTAGTGAAGTGAATTATTCTAACGGATAAAATACCACATGGAAAAGGATAACATGATTTTCTCTTAAGTAGGAAATTTGATATATTTTCTTACTTTACAAACTCTTTTTTACAGAGGGTGAATCGAAAGTTTTGCAATATTTGCATAAACGCATGCGCTCGGGCGGGTGTGTCACGTGTTTAAACTAGTTAAATCGCGCACTGCAGTCAGTCGAAAGGAATATAAAGTGTATAACGAAGTAAATTTCTCCGTCATTTTTCTCCATGCCAGGCATCGAACCCGGGTCCCCTCATTCCGGAATGAGTCGGTCTCCCAGCTGAGCTACGCAAATGTTCGTTCTCGCTGCTATCTGCCTTTATGTCGTGTGCGTCCTGCGGGGCAGGCACGTCACATCCCCCGGAAAGAGGGCCGGGGGCATGGCCCACGGGTCAGCCGTCACCATGAATCGTCGTAGGCATCCATACGCTGTAGAGCCTGCACTTGAGAACTCCCAGTCAATCTGGTGTGTGGAATGCAACATCACACACATTTTTATTTTTCGAAGCGCTGAAGAAAGGATTGTCTTATTTTTCTTGTCTCGCGGTGTGGAAAGAATATCACACCACTGCGAGATCTTTAACAGCCCGGTCATCCGGGAAATTCGGGGGCCATTATAACGAAGTAAATTTCTCCGTCATTTTTGGTCCACGCCGAGGATCGAACCCGAGTCCACTCATTCCGGAACAAGTCATTCTACCAACTGACTTACGCAAACGTTCATTCTCGCTGCTATCTGTCTTTATGTCGTGTGCGTTCTGCAGGGTAGGCACGTCACAAGTGGTACTCGTTGCTGTGAACAGCATTGCATGTCGTCGTTCTGTCTGTGGTTGGGTCGCCTAAAAGATGAACAGCCACAACCAGCTAACTAGGGAACTTTTGCTCTGCTAGTCCGAACTTGGTTATAACGCTGCTTAAGCAAAACGAAAGATTTGCCTTGCGAAAGGGGAAAGTTCCGTGGATTACAGCACCTCAACCTTATGATTCAAGAAATTTCGCTCCGGTGACAGAAACCTCGAAAACCAGCAAAGGTCAGGTAGGCGGCGAACCGTGGATTCGGAGGCCGTAGAGGCAAATCCGACAACCAGTGCTCGGAGATTATCAAGCGAGCTGGGCATGTCACAGACCACCGTGGTTCGTCACCTTCAGGACCTCGGCAAGGTCTGCAGGAGCTGCCGCATTGTCCTCACAAATTGACGCCAGCTGATGTAAACCGCCGAGTGGAAGTGTGCTTGAAACTCCAGACACCCCACGCGATGTACGTTTCATCAAGATAATTGTTAGGTACGATGAAAAGTAGGTCTATTTCCTTAATCCTAACAAATAACGGCAGTAGTTGAGCCTTTCCTGAACCATTTTTCAAAAGTGGGTGCTTCCAGCCAAAGGTGATATTTAGCGTCTGGTGGAATTTCGAGAGGATAACCCACTACGAATTTGTTCCAGACGATCGCACCATCAACGTAAAACTTTATTCTAAACAGCTGGAGCGGATGTTTGCCGTTAGGGAGGGAAAGTACCGGGCACTGGTGAAAAGAAAGCGCGTTTTCCTACATCTGGACAACGCTCGGCCTCATATCTCACGTACGACCCGTGCACAACTCCAGGAACTTGAGGACATTGAACTGGTGCAACACCCAGAATATAGTCCGGATCTTGCCCCGTCGGATTATTACTTGTTCCGGTTCATGGCCCACTTCCTTCGCAGGTGGAATATCGTCAACTAGGAGGAAATAGCAGATGGGATGAAGAAGTTCTTCACATTGAAGGACAAGAACTGGTATCCTCTCGGAACCGAAGAACTGGCAGTCAGATGGCTAAAGAGAGTGCAACACAATGGCCTATAATTTGAAACGCTAGTCAACGTTCGTCGTAAAGGTACGCATGAAGACATAAACTGATCCAAATATTGAAAAACTTTCTTCTAACTTTCTGTATTTCTAATGTGCGTTATGATACATTTAGGTTCTGTTAGGAAAGTTGGACTACATTTTTTTCCAGGGGCAAAACTGCCTATTATGCGATGTTAAAATTCGGAGAAAAGTTCATATTACTAGAAAATACTTCTTTTCCAGTTTACATGTTACGCAAGTACGAAAACATCCAGTGGTGGGTGACCTTTAAAATCTCAGAAAGTCCTCAGAGTTAAACAACGCGAAATGGCGTGTTTGTAAAACCGAAGATAATGAACTTTGCGTTTATACACTATTTCGTAGAAGCCGTGTAAATATTAAAGTTGCATGTGAAAACTGAATATATTAACATTAATGAAAAGGATTTCAGCTGGCTGATGATTTGCTTTCATTTAAGTTTACAGCTATTTTTGTAGATACAAGAGATACAGTTTTTGAACTACGCAACTTACTAAAGATAAATCGAATTTAATATGCATTTCATTCTACATATATCATTATTTATACATATCAGAAGGTAAATTCTTTCTATTCTCAATATCATTGGTAACGAAATCTTTTTGAGTAGATTTCTGTTTTGAAGTAATGCTCCGTGTTTCCTCTAGGTGGCGTATAGGTAAATTGCGATACCTCGATACTCATGCTTGTAATAGCCCTATTCAAAACCCAATTCTTTTGCATTGGAAAGAGTTGATGGTGAAAAATGTGCATAGAATTTCTAATATTTGGTGATGAACTATATTATCACAGATCCTACGCAGAATCTTCAAGGTATCGAATTCAAAATCAAATTGACCAGTTAAAGATATACATGTCGAATAGGGCATTGCAATTTTTTTTTATAAAACTTCCCATGTGCACACCAGCCATGTTATTATCTTTATTGAAACATACTTGTTTAAAAATGTTCTGGTTGGCATGTCCCATTTTGACACCGCCCACTTCAATAACAATTTCGCTACATGCTAACATGGTTTCTTTTATCCTTGACAGGTTATAACCAACAATGAGTGAAAATATGGAACATCAACCACCTGAGAGAATGGTTGAACCCTTTTTATCCACACCAAACCGCCAAATACTTAGAAAAGATGATGGAGAAGCTCCACAAAAATGGCCAATCGGGAATTCACTGCAAGATTTGGAACCGAAAAAGGATATCAGCTGCCAACCAATGGGAATGTGCTTGGTTTCTTTGTTTTTCGCAATCGCGGACCCGTGCAGAAAGATAAGAGAGGTGATGTTATTAAATGAGTTGTTCTGAAGTCAGAAGAATTCTGGAAACTTTCTGGTATTCCTACGATGCCTATTAGAGCGGGACACTCCAAGGGAAAACTAAGTAAACTTATTATACAATACGAAAATCTTCAAAAACATAAAACAAGAACAAACTTCCCAGTTAAGATTGAAAACCTTCTCAAGTCTCTTTTTCTACTTTTTGATATAGCACATGACAATGCCATTGCTATCATAGAACATGACACATGTAGTATTAGAAAAATGATTCTGGAAGACATTCAGTTTTTAGAAGATCAAAGATCATATTCGAAAATGGAGTTAGGTGGTCTGGATAAGACACATTTTGCGAAAGTCTTGGGGAAACAATCTCGTTATGAACAAGAAATTATTCAACAACTTCTCACAACAAATTTATTTTTACAAGCGCTCTAATTTCTGGAATTTTTGTTTTAGATAGCAATATTGTCTGATAAACTGTTGAGCAAACAAAAATGTATTTTAAGCAATAATTCTGATGCTTTTATCTCTAAACGCTAGGGACTATTTTTCGTAGCAGAGGTAGCTGTTTCGTACCCTTCGTAATGGTACACTCTTAGGTTGACTCGGATTGTAGTCGTTACACTACCCACGTTCAGTTGCTTCGAATTTACTTCTTCTGGGTAGTGTAATGACTAGCATGCGTGACCGGAAATCGAGAAGTGTGGGTTCGATTTCCGCTCTAGGGAGATGAATTTTCTTTATCAAGTTTTCTAAAGGAATTGGTTACATGGAATACAGTGAAAATACGCCAATAATTGATTTTATGGGCAGAGGGCAAGAGTTAGTTGCTCTACTTGTTAGTTACTGTATTTGTGGATTTACAGTGTTGTATAATAAACTGGGATGTAAGGTCAGGTGATACGTAACATCATAGCCTCTCCTTGACAAATGTCAAGCCCGCCTTCTCGTGGTGCATTCTGTTCCGATTAAAGGGGCTCTAACGACCGACAATAGCGGTACAACTATACCATCGGGATTAGAGGAAATGCTATCCCACACTCACCAATCCGCTTGGCCAGCGTGGTGAGTTATTGCCAAACCCCTCCAAAATGAATCCACAACTTAAATCTTGGCCCTCAGTCTCCGGCAGCTGGAATGTACCTGGCCAAGGCAGCGGCCAGTGCGACATGAAGGCAGAGGGTGCTAAGAATCTCCGGAAGACCGGACTAGGCTGCCATCTGATGCTGACCTTGGCTACGCATAATGGACGCTCTCTGTCTTCTGATTCAAGGCTTCTTGAATTGGAAGAGGAACTACAAAGGATCAAGTGGGACATCGTCGGGCTAAGTGAGGTAAGGAGAAAAGGAGAAGATCTCATTGAACTGAAAAGTGGACATCTCTTCTACTATCGTGGGACTGATACTGGCAGAACTAGTGGTGTTGGATTTATAATAAACAAGAAACTGAAGGGTAAAGTTGTAGAAGTTGAAATTTCCTCTGACAGAGCTGCACGACTCGTTATCCAACTATCGAGAAGATACCAGGCTCAGATAATTCAAACTTATGCACCCACCACAAGTCATCCTGAAGAAGAAATTGAAGAATTTTATGAGGAAATTCGTCATCTACATAATAAAGGAAAGCAGCATTTGAAGATAATTATGGGAGATATCAATGCAAAAATAGGGCAACGGCAACAGAATGAAACGTCAGTAGGTAAATTCGGTCACGGCAACAGAAACCAGCGTGGAAATACTCTCGTTGTGTTTGCAGAAGCAGAAGAGATTTTCATTTTGAACTCCTTTTTCAAGAAAAAGCCACACAGGAAATGGACATGGAGACATCCAAATGGGACGACAAGTTAAATTGATTTTATTATATGTAACAAAAAATTCGTCATAGAAGATTGCAGTGTGCTAAACATGTTCAACACAGGTAGTGACCATGGATTGGTGAGATGTAAGATGCACCTCAACACTAAACTCGAACGTGTCAAGCTAATAAGGCAAACAAAATGTATTGACATAACCAACCTTAAAAACACCATAATACCTTGAAGTTGGAACTGAAGAACAGATTCTCTGCTTTAGAAGGCCTAACAGCGGAATAAGTGTGTATTTCTGAAGTTAAAAGAAAAGTAACTAAAGCTCTTATGGAAACAGCAACAAAATTAGCTTGGTCTAAGGACAAGTTGCATGTGAACAAATTATCAGGAAAAACCCAAAATGTTGATGCAAAAAAGAAGAGAGATGAGGACAACTAAAGAAGATGTGACTTCCAAAGTGGAATATATAGAGCTCTGCAAGACAGTACGAAAAAATATCACTAAAGACGTAAGGAAATTCAAGTGTGAACTAGTGAGGAAAGCAATTGAAAACAACCAAAGCCTAAAGACATCAAAGGGACATCTCAGTAAGGGAAGAAAACAGATTATGGCACTGAGAAAAGAAGATGGTTCTGTAACAAGCAATAGAGGCGAAATTTTGACAAGAGTGAAAGATTTCTACTCCAAATTATATGAAAGGGATGATACATGTACTCCAGACATCATGAAAGATACCAGTACCAGAGTTCCTCCAGTCCTTCCAGCAGAAGTTGCACATGCAATCAAGAACATGAAGCGGAGAAAAGCTCCAGGAGAAGATGGAATTACTCTAGACATAATACAAGAGGCAAGTGGAGAAATCGAAACTACTCGCCCAAATTTTCACTCGATGCCTTAATGAAGGGAAGATTCCTGAGGATTGGAACAACGCTACAATGATCCTGCTACATAAAAAAAGGTGACATTGAGGATCACAGAAACTACAGACCTATCAGCCTCCTATCAGTGGTTTATAAAATCTTCACCAAAGTTCTTTCACACCGCTTGATGGTAACACTGGACATGGCTCAACCGAGAGAACAAGCTGGATTCAGGAGTGGCTACAGCACAATAGATCATATCCACGTACTGAGAGAACTAATTGAAAGAGCGAGGGAATATGAACTTCCACTGTGCATGGCTTTTATCGATTATGAAAAAGCCTTTAATTCGGAGAAACCATCAGCAGTTACAATGGCTCTGAAATCCTGCGGTATTGAAGATGCATACATAAATATTATTAATACCATCTATGAAAATGCAGGTGCAAAGATTCGGCTTTTTGAAAATGCAACACACATAAAAATTGGAAAAGGAGTGAGACAAGGTGACACCATATCTCCGAAGCTCTTTAATGCCACATTGGAAAATGTCTTTCAATCGCTGAACTGGGAAAACAAAGGGATAAAGATTAATGGAGATTATCTAACCCACCTTCGTTTTGCTGATGACATAGTCATTTTTACAACTACCCCATCAGAGCTGCAGAGTATGATCCAGGAACTTGCTGACAAGAGTAAAGAAGTTGGATTAAAAATGAACTTTCAGAAGACAAAAGAGATGTTCAATGCTTTTTCAAGGAATAAAATTTTATCGATTGATGGAGAAAAGCTGGAGATAACAGGTACGTACGTTTATCTTGGACAACAGATATCAAGTGAGGGTCACATTGATGAAGAAATTAATCGGCGTACAAAATTTGCCTGGATAGCGTTTGGAAGATACAGCACAATTTTCAAGAGCAATATCCCATTATGTCTTAAACGAAAAGTGTTTAATCAATGTATCCTTCCAGTGCTTATGTATGGTGCAGAGACGTGGACTTTAACTAAAAGAGACATACAAAGGCTGCAGACATTTCAAAGCAGCATGGAGAGGTGCATTCTTGGTGTAATCAGGAGAGATAAGAAGAGGAACTCGTGGATCCGAAAAATGACAAGAGTGGAAGACATCATGATGAGAAGTAAATCCCTGAAATGGCAATGGGCTGGACATATTGCCAGAAGGACAGACCATCGATGGGCAGCCGAAATTTTAGATTGGATTCCAAGGAACAGGAAAAGACCCAGAAGAAGACCACATGGAAGATGGGTGGATGAAATTCGAAAGTATGCTGGAGTGACATGGAAGAGACTGGCACAAGACAGACCGTTGTGGAGGAAACTTGGGGAGACCTTCATCCAGCAGTGGATTGATAATGGTCGGAATGATGATGATGATGATGATCATAATAAACTGTATTACACGAGAAACATATATTACAACATTTTTATGATTATTTTACTATACGAAAGCAATGATTTATTAGCTAAAGTTGTTAATTAATTTAGCCGGGGGTCAAGACATGACCAAAGTACCTAAAATTTGGTATGCGCTCATATTTTGCCACTTCTAACAACGTAGGAGAGGTGCCCCTCAGAAATTTAAAAAACATTTTTTCTTTATATCCCCATGCAATGCCTTAATGTGGAGTGAAACATAACATAAATTCAACCACTCTGGCTGGGAAATTGTGCATTATTTGGCGATGAAGATGGACTCAAAATGTTCCTCATAAAAAAGGTATCCCACCAAAAAAACTGTTTTTATCTGATATTTATAATCGGAAATACCTTTACGAATCGAGATATATGCTGACTTTCTCTAACAGAAGAACTGTGCATTTTGAGAACGTAGAAAATATACGGAAAATATTCTTTGTGGCAAGGGCTATAAGACGGAATAGTAATTTTTCAGAAAAGACTCTCAGAAACAGAAGGAAGCAAGAAATCAATATGTACTTATACTCCGAAAATCCTTGCAATGGCGAATGGAATACAGGTCAAAAAGTTTATCGAATTCTCTGAAGCGGAGATACATTTGTAAACACAAAAGTATCAGAACAGTTCCAAATGAAAAATTCGAAAGTGGCTGCAGAAATGTTCCGCTGGATAAGTAGTAGGTAATGCAATGGATTATTTCAAATCAAATGTTTAGAAGACTAGATGTAGTGAGAAATTAAGTATACGTGCAACGACGCCCTTGGCGGTAAAACTGTGTGTTATCTGAAAACGAAAAAGCATGCAGTCAGATGTATATTCAATCATAGATGTATATTTTGAATTCAATGTCATTTGAACTTTCGCCCACTAGCGGCAAAGTTGGGCATTCGACAGAAACCACCCAGGTAGCACAGTCTTGCAATTTAATGTAGGCACAACACTGAGCCAACGTTTCTATTCTTAAAAGATAGTGGCTCATTGTTGGGCCTATATTAAATTGCAAGACGGTACTGCCTTGGCAATTTGGAAATATCGCTGTTCTAACAACTCAGGTGTCCCAACGCAAAAAGGGTTTTTCAAATTGGATTAACAGGCGCAGAATGTGGTGTCCACAAGCAGACGGAGTGACGGACATACTGATAACATGAACACGTACTCTTTAAGCACGTATCCTAAAAAAAAACAGAAAGGGACGTGCCAATGTCATCACTATGTCTGATCTTCTGCCCGTTCGTCCGTCGAGACCATAACATTTGCAAAAATCTTTTTCCAGACAGATACCTCTCACGGCGGAAAACAATTAGCCGATATTTCTCCTTCAAAACAATTCAGATTCGTCCGTTCCTTTTAAATGATGTTAATGCATGTTCTTTTTCCTCGATGTCTCTGCTGTCCGATTTGAAAACTTCTTTTTGTGACGGACAGCGTCCTTGGAGAAATATGGTTTGCATATACAGAGGGTGTTCAGAAAGTAATGCCTCCATATTTATATACAACCCCAGTAACGAAGTATTGAAACAAGACAAGAACAAAACTCAAACTTTGTACTCTAATTCAGATATTTCATGTTTGTACATAGTACCCCTCACGCTCTGTAGAGAGAAGCTAACATTTATCAAATGTTTTTAAACCCGTCACCGTAAAAATCTTCAGGTTGTTCTCTGAACTATTTCCTCGTAGCGGCTCGAACATTTTCATCGCAGGTGAACTGAATTCGTTTCAGATGTCTCTTGAAACCCGTCTCTGTAAAAATCTTCAGGTTGTTCTCTGAACCATTTCGTCGTAGAGAGTTGAATATTTCCATCGCAGGTGAACTGAATTCGTTTCAGATGTCTCTTGAAACCCGTCTCTATAAAAATCTTCAGGTTGTTCTCGGAACCATTTCGTCGTAGAGGGCTTGAACATTTTCATTGCAGGTGAACTGAATTCGTTTCAGACGTCTCTTGAAACCCGTCTCTGTAAAAATCTTCAGGTTGTTCTCGGAACCATTTCGTCGTAGAGGCTTGAACATTTATTTTCATCGCAGGTCAACTGAATTCGTTTCAGATGCCTCTTGAGAGCAGAAAACAACCAGAAGTCTAACGGCGCCAAAACGGGTCGGTTGGTAGGGTATTCAAGAACTTTAAACCCAATTTTCTGCGTGGGCTCCGAAGTGAAATCCCTGGAGTGGGGTTTGGCTTTACCGTGTTTCAGAACCATCGGACCCCCCTCCCCCACGCACGCGGTTTATTCTTTGCTTTAACTTTTTTTTTAAATGTATGCCTGTATCTCTCCGAGTTGTGCTGCTGATGAATAATTCAACTTCAGTAGGTATAGTCCCAGTACGTAGGGTGCAAACACTTACTGTCATAAATTTGAGTTTTGAATTTATTCGCTCGAGGTGAAGATGGGAGTTCGTATTCCAGAGATTGATTTCTCTTGGTCATCAGAGTGAACCCAACTCTCATCTCCAATCACTACGCTTTGGAGAAAATCACTTCTATACTTTTCGTAGCGACCATGCAACCTCTGGCATGTTTCATGTCTTGATTTCTTCATTTCAATCGTTAGGTGACGCAATGCTAAGGAGTACGCATTTTGTTGTATCCTTAAACTTTAAAAATAGTATTGACACTACCTAAACTAATGTTCAGCTTACCTGATATGGTTCTCTGAGTTGATCTTCGATTTTACCTGATGAGCTCTTCGACTTTTTGCCATTTCAAATCGCAAGTTACGATTATGGGCCTCCCACCCAGCGGTAGATCCTTTACACGAACATTTCTCCACTGCCCTTTGATTTTCTTACCCATCGAGTAACATTGCTGATATCCAAAGTTCCACAACCATAAACTGTCTCTAATCTAGCGTGAAGTTCTTTGGGAGTTACATTTTCATGAATAAGAAATTCTATAACTGATCGTTATTTGGCATCCGATGACCCAGTGGAAACATAATCATCCATTTTAAACACAATTAAATGCGACCAAATAGATGTATATAGTTCTGTAACGCAGTAAAATGAAACTAATGACTCAAAAAATCGTTCGCCATCTGACTGGTTGCTGGGCAACAAGTCATGGCCAAGACACTTGCACAGAGGCATTGCTCATTGAACACGCTTTGTAATTTGTAACTTTGCTCATCGATCAGTTTTGCCAAACGTTTGGTGCTTTTACGGATCAGAAACGTAATGGCAAGCTTTTAGCATTAACAACAGGTCACTAAGTGCCGTGTGTAAAGGCTGTGTTGTAAAAAAAGAAACAGGGGACTTGGTCATATTTTTGCAAATTCAAATGTTTCTTTCGGTACGGCGTGTCACATCTTTCAACATAATCACAAAGAGGACCTGCGAGTGAGAATGTGTGAGAACTTAAATCTGTTCTCCTTCACGCCGTCATGTTACTCTAACTCCTGTGCCAAACAACGCTCTCAACTCAGGAGAGCGGACTAATGTTGGGAGTTGCCAATTTACATATCCTAAATCGGCCACCAAATGTCACTGGAACCACAAAGCCATCGTTCACTGTATTATTTGTTTACAAATTTGGCTGCATTTTCAAGATGATTTTATTTCTTTATTTTGGTATGTAACGTAATTTCCATTTGCCTATGGTGGAAATCGGAACCTCATCCTTCCGCTCCGGAGGTGAATGCTTTCTCAATTAAGCTGTAGCGACGGAGTTTGTCGCTACAACTTTGCTGTTTTGACATGTGTGTCACCTCTGAGATATATGTCCCCCTCCCTTGAGAAATTGCTGAAACGGAGTTGTAGTTTTCGGGTAAGTTGACAAACTACACTTAAAAGACAGATCACTGAAGAAGAAGGAAATCTGACTAATTTCAGACAATGTGTGGAACGAGCATCACACGTTTTTTGAAGAACCCAACGGCCAAGCGATTCATTTTAATTTCGGGCGGCAATATAGCGGAAAAGCCACTTGCCGGCGACAGAAATCAAATAATTATCCATCCGCTCCGGAGCCAATTGCTTTCCCATTTAAGCTACACCTACGGAGCTTTCACTGCAACTTCGTCGTCTTGAGATATGCCTAATCTCTGAGGTAGGTAAAGGGGTTGTCCAAAATAATGGAAACACCTTGAAACAATAGGTGTTACGCACCTAATATGGTGTGGGAGCACCCTTGGCATTTAAAACTGCTTGAAACCTCCTTGGAATGGACGCATACACGTCCTGGATGGTGGTAAGTGGTATGTTGTACCATTCTTCCTGCGGAAACTTCTCCCATTCCTTGAGAGACGCCAGAGGAGGATAACAGGATCGCACACTGTTTTGCACCACAGACCACAGGGGCTCAATGATGTTTAAGTCCGGTGATTGTGCAGGCCAAGGAAGGTGTGCAACTTCATCCTCATGTTCCTCAAACCATGATTGAATAGTAGGGTGGAGCGAAAAACACTTTTTTTTTATTTGAAAAGTCACCATGTGCAATAGTTGCGATATTATTACTCTAATGACACCCCGAAATATGAATGACGTTATTTGATATCTTAGGCTGCCCCAAGAAACTCGAAGTTTGAAAGTTATAGGGAAAAATGGTTTAAAAGCACCCGCTTTCTCCATTTTGTAAATATAAAAAAATACTGTGTCACCATGTTATTTAATATCACCGTTGAGTGTATATATACACGGGTAAAAATTCAGCAGACGTGAGTTAATTTCTTAGGCATCCCCAAAGAGCTTAAAATTTGTCATATTTCTCCAAAAATGGCATAAGTTATGTAAATATAATATACACCAGCTTTACCTAGTAGCATAACTTGAGGAGTGAGTTTATTTCACTTGGAAATCAGACTTTGTTTCAAAACTTGGCATTAGCTTCACATCCAAAATTTTTGCTCTGATGAATCCATCTCTTGCAAGAAGGCCGCACACATGAGCAGGAGAATCTGTTACAATCTTAACCATCCTCTCTACTGCCTGAGAATGGCAGGGTATTTTTGTAAATTCGTGGCAAGAACTTGGATATTTATCCGACTGTAGTAATTCCAGAAGCTCATCGTCTTTCCATTTCCGTCTGATGGAAGGCTCAGTCACAGTACATTCTTGACAGTCGATTAGGTCGATGTAATCATTGCTCTGGTAATTCAGTTTAGGAATCCGAAACTTCCTAATGGTAGTTGTTTGTTCGGAAGATTTCCAGGCCTTCTTGATACGTCGAACAGCAAGCTCACGGACATACCTTCTGTCGTCAAACAACATTGCAGCGAACAAGTTTTCTGCATGGGCAAAATACGCGTTGTCTTGGACGACTCTTTTTATAATATCCTTTAAATTATCTGGAAGATACTGAAACCTAGATATCAAAAGCTGCAAATTTCTTGGACCATCTTTACAGGTACTGTTACATTTGATCGTGAACCACGATGGTGCATATACTTTCATTATGAAGGTGGCTAATGAGACAAGTTGTTGTGTTGGATCACTAGTTCCAACATACAAACGCAGAATGCGATCTGCGAATGTCAGAAACGGGAATGTGCAAGTGCTCCAGGATCCCGATTTGCCAGATCTTGTGGGTGATTACCTGCAGAGACGGCCTTACAAATTTCCCACAAATAAAGTTGATCCGAGCTAAGATCTCCATAGTTAATGTCGGACTGAAGCGAAAATTCAGTTTTCTGAAAATTAACGATAGGAAGGTTTGCGCATGTCTTCAGGCGCTTTCCAATCAATCCACTAAATCCTCTTGGACCTGATGTTTTCCAATCAAGTGCTTCAATGCGGTGGCGTAAAGGCAGTTCATTAAAATGAAGTTGACATATAATCCGGTGTACGGGAGAATTGAGCTTATCTTCAAGGGGCCTAATTACACCTGCATTTGTGCCGGTATTAGTCACCTCCCCGTCACTTCCAATAAAGACTAACTCCGACAAGTCAAATGCCTTCTGGTTCAATAAGCTGAAGATACTGTCGGAAATGTCCCTTTCACTCTTGCTCTTAGGTGCAAAATGTCCCAAATAGACTGAACCCTGTTCTTCAACAAGTGTAATATGCTCCTCCCATTCTTTTCGCTTGTGCCACTTGCCATCATCTGTCTGTGTATTCGTAAGAGTTTTATCCCTTCTTCCGTCCAAAAATAAAGGTACAATCTTGCGACAGTCAAGTTTACCTCATCTTGAATTGTTTGACGGGTTTTTCTCCTTTCTCGTCGTTGTCATGGCGAAAATTTTAACCTCTGGTGAATTTCAGAGAGACCTGATCAATCTTTCTGTTGGTTTATCAGAGATTAATTAAGGCAAAAATTTTCTTCCATGACATACGTTAGAAGAAAATTCCTGGTTGAAAGGCAGGGGAATTCATGCGCAAAATTCGCTTGTCTTAATCACAACCAGGAAAACAAAATTTCATGTTGGAGAAAGAAAAAAAAAAAAAAAAAAAGAATAATATTTGATTTAACTGACTTTGGGGTTTTGAAAATAATTATTTTATCTGTTCTTTTATCGCAATAGGAAAAGGCGAGTAGGTGTGCAGCTCAGAGAATCAAAATTAATTTTACTTTCACATCACGGAACGAGAGAAAAGAAAAAAAAATTAAAATTAGTGATTTTCTGCAAAGCAAGAATTCGCCATTTTTTGCGTTCCTGTTTCCAAAGTCGCACAAAAGTAACATCTTATCGTCTTTTGGGGTAGGGAATTCAGCAACGAAATCTATTTTTAGACCCCAGGGTCAAGAAGAGCCTGGGTCTGCACGTGTGAAGGTCAGAGGTCACTCGAGGCGTGGGAGTGAAGATTCCGTTGGAGAGTCGTGAGTTGCTAGGCTGACGTTTCGACCAATGAGAGGGGTCAGTGGTTTTCAAGCACCCCCAGAGTTTTTATCCGTTGAGGGTCACTTTTGCTCTTGTCTTGCTGCTGGACGTCAGAGAAAGAGGGGACGGCGGAGTTTTTTTCTCCTCGCCTTTTGGCGGGAGAGAACCACAGAGAAAAAAAAAGAGTTTTTTCCATGGCAGCATCTTGCTGACCACCAGTCCACCACAAGGGGACACTCTGGATCTGGGCTGCCTATTAAAAAAATTTTTGACGATGTAGAACGCAGTTAAAGCGGCATTCCGCCGGCCGGGAACCTCGCCCTGAGGAACAAAATGGCGGCAGGCTGGGACAATGTCGCTAAGGAAAAGAAGGGGGACATGCCTTCTTCCTTATGGAAATTCCGGAAAGAATGGGCCCAGCCTCTACAGCTTCACCCTCGGCTGATACTCCGAAAAGGAGGCCTGCCTCAAAGGTTCCATCTCATCCCGAGGTTTCGGAAATGGTTACCTCTGCTATTAACCGTTTAAGGAAGGGAACTGGGAGGAAGAAAACAGAGAAAAGAAATTCTAACGAGAATGTGGTTGTGCCAGGACTGTAAATTGTGGTGAAAACAGAAAGAAAAAAAAAGAACGCCAGCTCGAAGGTAATGTTTTAGTTCATATCTTTTTGTATTGATATATAACATCCCACGCAGGGTACCTAAACTTCGAGCTGAGCATAAGAAACAAAAAGAAAAAGAGCAAGTTTTTTTTTCCTCTGATTTTGGCTGTGTCGTCGTTCAGCTTTCAAAATTAAAATGTATTAGTTACTCAGGTACGAATTCAGAAAAAAAGAAAGAAAAAAAAAAGAGAGGGGAGTTGAAAATGCTTTCATTTATGTTTTTTTTTTGTGCTGTCATGACTGGTATTTTAGCAACTTCCCAGGCCAGTAAATTTTGATGTATCGGAAAAATTTAGTTTAATAGTTGGGCACAGTGAATTTTGGTGCATCGATAATAGTTTAGTTGGGCATGTGATAATTGAAAAGCAGTGTTATTGTGATGTCGTGGGTGATAAAATAATTGTAAACATTTTTTCTCTAGCCTTTTTGCAGCGTTGAGTTATTTTTTTTTGAGTGAAGATAAATTATGGGATGATTTATATTGGAATTTAGGGAACATATTATAGTGTGATGAAATTGGAAACCTAAAGTGCTGTTTACATTCTTGGAGTGTTGAGTGTCGAAATTGAGATGGTAGGAGTGTTAATTGAGGACCAGTATTTTACATGCTCCAGATGAGTGTTAATCTCCCATTGGAAAGGGGTGATCTTAGGGCAAGCAGGGAACTTGTCCTAGGGCAGAGGGCTCTGAGTAGGGAATTTTCACCAGGACGCGATATGTGCAGAATAGAAGTTAAAGTATTTTTTTGTTCTCAAGTTTAGTATTTCACAAAAAGAATGAACATCATGGGTTGAGAAGACACACTTTTGCTCACCAGTTCCAGTATTAATTGTTCTTTTCTTTGGCCTAAATTTTCTTGTTTTTACTATAAGGTTAAAAGTCTAAATGTAATTTTAATTTTCAATAAGGTGAAAATATTTAGTGGGTTATGTAAATGGTCAGTGTTATTTTCTGAAGTGGACCTGCGCATTGCCATGGTGCAGAAGAATTTTCTTGCTAGTGATTTTTCCTGGGATATATGTGGATATAGTGATTTAGGATTTCTTGGGATATAGAGAGATAAAGTGAATTTTCCTGGGATATATGTGGATACTGTGATTTAGGATTTCTTGGGATATAGAGAGATAAGTGAATTTTTCCTGGGATATATGTGGATATTGTGATTTAGAATTTCTTGGGATATAGAGAGATAAGTGAATTTTTCCTGGGATATATGTGGATATAGTGATTTAGGATTTCTTGGGATATATGTGGATATAGTGATTTAGGATTTCTTGGGATATAGAGAGATAAGTGAATTTTCCTGGGATATATGTGGATATTGTGATTTAGAATTTCTTGGGATATATACAGAGATAAGTGAATTGTTCCTGAGATATAGTTGTGTTAGTTCTGGGCCAGATGTGCCTGGAGTATTTAGGGTTGAAGTACGACAGGCTCTTGCAGGCGTGGTTGATCAAGGTGGGATCATGCATTGGTTCGAAAAGGGGAGATCCTTGAAGACGTGGTTTTTGGGGGAAAACTTGTCTTCAAACCCCCCAGTAGTTTCGCTGCTCACGGAGATATGTACTGCCAGCGAGGGTCGGTCGAGCGTTGCTTCAAGAAATGTGGTGAGATCATGTTAGAGGAAATTCTGTGCCTGATGATGATGTGTCACACTTGAGGATTTTTTTCTTTCCCTTTGCATAGGCTGAAAGTGGATTCACGACCCAATTTCACGCCTTCAGCCTGACTTGGTATTTTCTTCCTGTGTTGGTTCTCAAAACCCAGGGTAGTGTCTGAACTGAGAGTATTTGCCTCACCGCTACCTCAGTAATTCACTGCAGGTGTTAAATTTAAGTTTGTTTGGTGATTTAAAAGTATCTAAATTTATTTGTTTATGATTTGCTGTAGTGCTAGGGATGTAAATTCTAAATTCTGGTTGTTGGTGTTAGTGAACTTGATATTTAGTTTGGAAATTTAGTTAATTGGTATTTTGAGCTTTTGTTTACAGTATAGAGTTATTAAGTATCCTGAGCTATTATGTGAAGTGCAGAGTGAGGTGATTTTTATGAGCAAGCTAGTGCAAGAAGATTGTTTGAATTTCTGAATTATGCTGATGTTATGAATAGTGATAATTTTTAAGATTAGTTAGTGAGGTTTCTTTATAAGTGAAGTAGGTTCATTCAGGATAGTTCTATGGGTTATGTAATGTTAATTAATGCTTGTGCTCAGTGTAAATTCTGTTTTGAGGATAATTTACTTGGTTTGTTTACTTGCTGATAGTAGATTTGTTAAAGTATAATTTGTGGCTCTTAAAATAACTGTAAATTTAATTGAAGTCTTTGAATCTGGTCTGGGAGATTGCGGAGTTTGCTAAGATTGTGTAAATTTAAATCAATAAGTGTAAAATTGTAAATTGGTCATTGAGCCAACTGGGTGAGAGAGAAGAGAGTACGTTTAAAAAGAACAGAATTTGTCCACCTTGTGGAATTAAAAATAATCCAGTATTTTTTTTTTTAGCTATGTGAATCATGGTATAATTTTGGATGCATGCCTAGTGTTCAAACCAACTGTGTTGAAATATGTAAAGTTGTGCTGTTCATAAGGCCAGTGGCCAAATAGAAATAGAAAGTAAATTGAGATTCTGTTTTATACTGCTGTGTTTAAGCAAACAAGAAAAAAAGGAAATACCATCTGTTTGTCCATTAAAATTAACTGGTTAAGTTTTTAAAGAAAAATAATAAATACAGGCAGTAGCCTTTCAAAAAAAGTTCAAAATGAGTGCAGTGTAAAAGTTTTTGTGTGCTGTTGTCTTCCATGACTTGGTCCCATGTACTCCCCCTTAGCTTGACTAAGGCTATCGATCCGAATCCTGGTATTATAAGGTTTTTCATAACTGCAATTTTTGTCCTAACCTTTTTAAATTGACTTTCACCGCCTCCACAAGTTGTTATTGAACGAGTACATTTTATCGTATGACTTATAGTGACACATTTTCATACACATGCAACAATATCCACTTATTTTTGCACTTTCAGGTGACTCAACTCTGCTTGAA
Source organism: Macrothele yani (assembly GCA_039090855.1). Lineage (NCBI taxonomy): Eukaryota > Metazoa > Arthropoda > Arachnida > Araneae > Macrothelidae > Macrothele > Macrothele yani. The sequence continues at coordinate 159,197,800 of CM077011.1, forward strand.
CACAAACAACGCAAACTTTCCAATAACTTCTTGTGGAATGTAAATTTTCAGATGCATTTTTGTTTAGGATGTTCATGGCCTTTTCTAGTACTTAGAAATTATTTTTGTTTCGAAATGCATCCATCCATCTCCCAAATTTAAAATTTTTCTATAATCTCCATATTAAGTTGCAACACCAGCATAAATATAACGCCCTTTAATAAATAACAACCAATTCAATATGCCCAAAATGAATTAAATTTAAATAATTTTTTTTCCACCAAAACATCGTGCTTTATGCCGGTCAATAACATATACATTACATTCTTTCGAATGAACCGGTTCACTTACATCATGAAGCAACGCCGACGCAAGATCAGCTGCCGGCCGGTCGCTGATGCTTCGCCTATCGCACTTTCTAGAAAATGCAGACAGTGTCATCTGACGCCTAGGTTTCGAAAAACGACGTGGAGTGAAATCGTAATCTTTCGCCGAGGCCAACAAATGACTAGGACCCGGCTCGTCTGGTTTTCCTGCAGAATTAGTATTTGTATCCTCTTCTGAAGGATCATCCTCGATTCGCAGGGCCGATTTCAGTGATGCAGTTTTCTGTAATTTCATACGGACATGCTCTTCCCTATCACTCTTTCGAGCTGATCTTTTCTTAAGTACACTGGTGGTTTTTGCGTCAAGCCCACCTACTATCATTCTTCTGTTTGTTCTTTGGTCCATCAGAAAGTCTCGCTCTTTCACGGGTTACTTTTTTGCAGAGCTGCATTTGCAGGTTCTAAAACATTTGCACTTGCATGTGCATATGTCAAAGATACGTTGCGAATCTGCACAAAATTGTTCAGTCTTCTTTCGGTAGGTTTCATCCATTCTTGCAGCGTGTTTTTTCTGCTTTCGGATTTCGGTGTTGTATGCGGTAATACGCTTTGCAACAGAGTTGTGGAGAGATGTCGGAAGAGATAATTTCTTCCATATACTTATCACTTTGTCCGCGACAATACTTGCTATTTCTGCTCCAGCAGGCTCATAATTTGCACCTTCCTGCCTAAGAGTATTCCTCACAAGGTAGTAATGGCGCATTACATCTCCGTACGTAGGCAACACATTTTCATGCATCTCCTTATAACTCCCGAGGATAGGGCAATCAGCTTTATTTCTTGTTTCTGCCGTCTTAAGTATTTGGACGACAAAACGAAAATGACGATACGATCCAATCAACGTCACTAGGAGTGAAAGAAACTGTTGCATCATTATGACGCAAACCCGCCAACACTCTCTCCCAAACGGACCTGTGCGACTGTGATGAGATGACTCAGCGAATTCGTAAACAGAGCTCCGCTCTGAGAGAGGGTGGGCTGAGATGAAAAAGGTAACAAAAACAAAGCAGAGCGCAAAACAGCAAGCTATGTTTCCGAAAATCAACAAGAGGTTTCCAGAAAGTATGAGAGAGGGGGTATTAATGTTAAGCCCAAATTGGTAACAATAAGGCTGCTGTCGAACGTAATGCTTACGCAACTTATCATGCCATTGTTGGCAAAAATTACATACTTTAAGGGATCGGGGGAAGCCTAAGAAATTAACTCATGTCTGCTGAACTTTTACCCGTGTTTATACACTCAAAGGTGATATTAAATGACATGGTGACACAGTTTTTTTTATATTTACAAAATGGAGAAAGCGGGTGTTTTTAAACCATTTGTCCCTATAACTTTCAAACTGCGAGGTTATTGAGGCAGACTAAGATATCAAATAATGTCATCCATTTTTCGGGGTGTCATTTCAGTAATAAAATCGCAACTATTGCACATGGTGACGTTTCAAATTAAAAAAAGTGTTTTTCGCTCCACCCTATTGAACAGTTCGACTTCTGCAAATTGGGTCATTATCATCTTGAAAGGTGCAGTCCCCTGACGGAAATAATGTCTGCGCCATTGAATGCACATGGTCGGCCAAAAGGGTGACATAGTCACCGCTAGTGATCCGTCCGTGTAAGGTGACAATGGGGCCTGCTGCAAACCACGAGATCATGGCCCAAACCATTAAGAAACCGCTCCCATGCTTCACTGTAGGAAAAGAGACAGTCTGGGTGTAGGCTTCTGCGGGGGTTCTCCACACATAAAAACTTCCAGTGGTAGGGAATAGATCTTGAAAAATGTATCTTGAAAATTGTACTGTTTTTTCAAAATCTCCCTAACCAAATGTTATACGCAGATTAATTTCCTCATCAATGTGACTCTTGTTTCATATCTGCTGTCCAAGGTAAATGTAAGTATCGTTTGCTTCAAGGTCTTCCCCATCAACCGCAAAATCTTCATTTCTGGAAATAGCACTGTACATCAGCTTTGTCTTCTGCAAGTTCATTTTTAATTCCACCTTTTTACTACGTCATCAGCAAAACGAAGGTGAGTTAAATAATTTTTATCAATTTTTATCTTCTTGTTTTCTCAGTTCATTGATTGAAACTTTGCAATGTGGCATTGAAGAGTTTGGGATATATGGTGTCACCTTGTCTCACTCCCTTTTCAATTTTTATTGGTGATGCATCGTCAAAAAGCCGAAGCTTTGGACTTGCATCTTTATACATGTTATTAATAACGCTGCATGCAATATTATCTATCTATCTATCTATCTATCTATCTATCTATCTATCTATCTATCTATGTCATACAATATTATCCATCTATCTATCATGCAATATTATGTATGTACGTATCTATCTATCTATGCCATGCAATATTATCTATCTATCTATCATGATATTATGTATGTATGTATGTATGTATGTATGTATGTATGTATGTATGTATGTATGTATGTATGTATCATGCAATATTATGTATGTATGTATGTATGTATGTATGTATATTATGTTTGTATGTATGTATGTATATATATGTATGTATGTATGCATCTATCTATCTATCATGCAATATTATGTATGTATGTATGTATATATGTGTATGTATGTATGCATCTATCTATCTATCATGCAATATTATGTATGTATGTATGTATGTATGTATGTATGTATGTATGTATGTATGTATGTATGTATCTATCATGAATATTATGTATGTATGTATGTATGTATGTATGTAAGTATGTATCTATCTATCATGCAATATTATGTATGTATGTATGTATGTATGTATGTATGTATGTATGTATCTATCTGTCTATCTATCTATCTATCATGCAATATTATGTATGTATGTATGTATGCATGTATGTATGCATGTATGTATGTATCTATCACTCTCTCTCCGTCTCTCTTCCTCTTACATTCATTTGCTTCACTGACAAAGCATTATAAAAGTGTTTGCCTTTTTGAATCCTACCGAGTTGTCGATCTCGTGGCTACAATACCTTGTTGTTATGCCGCGATTTGTTGGGAAAAAACAATCTTCCGAAGTTTTCTCTAAATATTGAGCTCCGCAAAAGAAACCGATTTCTTTTCTGTGAGTGCACTTCTTAAAAGTACTGCGAGGCTTCATTTGCTTGCTGAGTTGTTTTTATTCGAAAGTTATCTTTATGTGACTATACGTCTAACTTTAATCAAACGGCCAAGGATTTTTGCTAGAAATTTTTAAGATCAGATGGGATCGCCGAATGGAAAGCGTTCGTTGATGTGCGGAAAATGCGACTCCGAAACGTAATATTCTTAACTACACACAAATCGTAAGAAATTTTTAGAGCGTCCGCATATCACATGTATAAAAACCATAACCCACTCGCAGTCTCCTTAAGCAACTTTTCTCCACGTGAGTGAATCTGGACTTGATTCTCTGACAAACACTGCAGTCGGCCATCTTAACGTTTTCGAAGAGGGCCGACCGACCGTCCGATCTCACGCGGCGCTGAGATATCAAGCGGAATCTGGAAATGTGGAACTGAAGCGTATGTAAATCAGCAGTCGTCGGTGTCACGTGCAGCCGAGCGGGTTTGCGCCGCATGGCTGGATGCGGCAGCCGCATTCCCCACATGTGGGTATTTTGTCGAATGCATTTTGAAAGAGGATTTTGCCGTGCCCAAGGGATTCCGCCCCGCTCTCGCACAATGAGCGCTTTCAAGTGCAGTTTTCCGTCTCTTTACGTGAAGCCTCTTTATTGAGTGCATTAGACGTTCCTCTCAGCTTTTATTGGAATCATCAAAACCCCGGTTTTTCATATCGGAATCAGATGTCAGCTACTTATGATTATGCATTCCGTATCAAAATCGACAACAAAAGACGACGCCAACAATTCTTTTTTCCTATTTTCCATTACGTATTATGGGTTGATGTCTATGCGCTTGTTTGTGTGGGTGTCTGCTAAGTCAATCCTTCTTATTATCTCTTTTGCCTTCCGTCGAGAATAGAAAAACTCGAGGTCTGCGTGCACTCACAATCACATTGAGGGAGTCTTCTGTTTTCTAAGTATTTGCCTTCCTTTTCCTTCGCATTTTTACTTTCCCCAACTTATTTTTTTTTTCCCCGCGGCTTCGTTTCTATTTTCTTTTGAATAACAGTAACCGCACTTGTGCATCATTGACACGCACATCTCCTCAGCTGGAGGGGAACAGTGTATCTGTTTGTTCATAAAAGTTTCATCTGTGGAGGTTTAAATGCCCCCTTTCTTTTACTATTTTCCATGAAAACCACGTCAATATTATTTAGTGAGCAATGGTGTCGAGAATCATGTAAAACGACTGCCCCAATTATTTAGGTTTTATGCGACAAAAGCATCGATTCTCCGTACATTCGTGTTGAGTGTTAGCTTCAATATACACTGCTGGACAATTGCTAAGGACGGATCATAAACGGCTATATAGCGCATAAAAAAGTAAGTGTGGTTGGATGCCAACTGAAATAAAATAATGTCAGAATGCCAGGACATTACAAGAAAGACAATTTATTGTGCTCTGAAATCCAGAAGGCTTTGGAACCTGTTCTAGGAACAAACAGGCCATTTTGTGCAGAATACGTAAACGTGAAAAAAAAATGCAATTACCGTCCGCAGGCGTTCCGGCGTAAGATGTCAATACGGGATATGGCCACCATGGAGGGCGATGCAAGATTCCACACGTCGTGTCATGCTTTGCACAACATTATCAAGCAGCTGTTGGGGTAATTTATCCCATTCCTCTGTCAGTGCACGGATAAGGGTGTCCTTGTCTATTGGAGGGCATTAGCGACCAGCAATACTACTCCCCAAAACATCCCACACATTTTCAATGGGATTCAGATCTGGAGAACGTGCTGGCCATACGAGGCGTTGAATATCCTCGCTCTCAAGACACTCCTGGACAGTGACTGTTTGATGACATGTTGCGTTGTCGTCCATGAAAATGAATCTATCACCGACAGCACCACGGAACATGCGAACATGAGGTAGCAGAACATCATTAATGTATCGTTGGCCAGTCATAGTCCCAGTTGGAAGCACATAGAGGGACGTACGGCCATTGATCATGATGCCAGCCCATACCATGACACTACATGTCGGATATCGGTCCCTTTCCTGTATGTTTGCTGGACAATATGCAGTACCACTATCACGCCAGACCAGTTGTCGTCGACAATCAGACGATAGTCTGTATCTACTCTCATCTGAGAAGAGGACAGCAGACCAGTCGTTATCAGTCCAATTGCGATGTTGATGTCACCATTGCAAATGGGCGGTACGGTGACGTCTGGACAATGGGATGCACACAACAGGACGGCGGGCGTATAGTCCTCCTTCATGCAAACGTCTGGCGACAGTTTTTCGGGAGACCCGCTTGCCAGTAGCAGCCATAAACTGATTTGCTACCTCACTAGCTGTGCTGCGCCGGTGTCTTTTTGTTGATAGCACTATGTACCGATCTTCTGCAGGTGTCGTACTGCGAACACGACCTCCCCCGTGACGTTTGCTACACTCTCCATTTGTTTGAAATGATTTCCAAAGCCTTAAAACAACACTGTGGCTGACGTCGAACTCCCTGGCAACATCTGTTATTTTTCGCCCTTCTTCAATCTTGCCAATAATACGGCCACGCGTAAAATCATCTAGGTGATGTCGGGAAGACATACTGAAAATTGCAAGTTCGTCAATTGATTCTTTCCCTTTCAACTTTGCGTTTGAACAACAACGGTCAATACGCGTCAAATCCTTTATATCTCTTATCAGCGCTATGACGTCGCGAACAAGTTCGGCAATCCAAAATTTGCATACGCACAACACGTCTTACTGTATCCCGCACTTATGCTAATTTCCACATTTTCCTGCCTTCCATTTCATGGCTGCTATCGTTGCTATTGTCATCCGTCCTTAGCAATTGTCCGGCAGTGTATCTATACGGAGAACCGGTATACACGATCATTGCCGAAATAATTAAATAAACACTTATTAACATGGAATACACAACTCGCAGGTGGATAAGTACACTGGCGGAAAGTGAAAAAAGAACACCAAGGAGGAATAGGCGGACGATAATGAAATTTACATATGTTAATGGGGTCGAGATTACGTAGATGTGATGTTAATTTCGGGACCAACCGGTGAGCGCTTACGCTACAGCACGGCATAATATGCTAATTATCGTCGGTGGTATTTAAGTAGTACGGCGAAGTGAATGTAATCAGTCGTCGGTGTACGGACACGTGCGAAGACCCTTAAGAAGCTGCAATGCCTGGACATGGAAGACGTATACGATTTCAGCAGTTATTGGATTTTGAGCGAGGTCGTCTAGTCGGACTCCGCGAGGCCGGGTGGTCGTATCGTCGTATTGCGGAGAAAATTTAACGGGAAGTATCGGTGGTGGTACAATGGTGGCGTAGATGGTCCGAGGAACATTCCCAGAAGAGAAGACGTGGAACTGGGAGTCACAGACGGACTGATTAGCGGACCGATCGATGCATAAGAAGAGCGGCGTTGTCAAGCAGAACATCCACTGCGACGCAAATCCGAGCTGCCGTTGCACCCGAGGTGACTGTGCGAACAATTCGCAACCGTCTACTGGATACAGGACTACGTACACGTGTGCCTCTGGCATGTGTACCTCTGACTCCAGCCCACCGTCAGAAACGGCTGCAGTGGTGTCGCCAACGTTTGTACTGGAGAACGCAATGGCGATCTGTCGTGTTCAGCGATGAAAGCAGATTCTGCTTGGGAGCCTCCGATGGCCGTATGCGTGTTCGCAGACGCACAGGGGAGCGTCCCCACCCTTCTTGCATCCGCCAGCGAGACACAGGGCCTACACCTGGTGTCCTGGTGTGGTGAACGATCAGCGATCACTCCCGTACACAACTAGTGTTTATACCGGGTACGTTAAACAGCACCTCCTACATTAACAACATCATTCAGCCCGTTGTTGTGCCATTTGTAAGGTCGGTCCATCGTGGTGTTTTCCAGCAAGATAACGCACGCCCATACACGGCACGTGCAACGCAACATGCACTTCGGGGTGTGAGACAACTTCCATGGCCTGCACGTTCATCGGATTTGTCCCCCATTGAGCACGTGTGGGATTTTATGGGACAACGACTTATCCGGTCTCCACGGCCAGCCCCGACCATCCCCGATTTACGCGTCCAGGTTGAGGGTGCTTGGAACTCAATACCCCAACCTTACATCCAACATCTGTAAAACAGACTCCATGCCAGAATTGCACAGTGTGACGCAGTTCATGGCGGTTCAACCTCGTACTAACCATGTTACATGGAAATGTTATTTTTTAGTTTACCAGCAAATACAGCTGTATTTTGCCATAAGGTTTTGATCACGTTATCCGCTGTATTCCGTTGTTATGCTGCATAAATTTCGTTGGTATGAGACGTCTCCTTCTTGGTGTTCTTTTTAACACGTCTTTTGTAAAAAAAGATCGTGCTTATGTTATCGGTTTGTCCGTCCGTCCGTCTTTCCGTCAGACCGTCCGTCCGTCCGTCTGTACCCACGGTATCTCTGCAACTATTAGTCCGATTTGAAATATTTTTTGCATTCGAAAGCTTGAAATATGCAAATATTGATCCTTCATTTCGTTTTTTTTACGATGTACAATTTCGCCGCTAGAGGGCGTAAATGCCGATGCTGTCGAACTCAAAAATACGTTTTATTCCACATATTTGCTTCTAAACTTCCAATTGAAAAAAATCTTTTATATTTCGATTCCATTTATGTCGAAGAGTATTTTGGATATAGTTTCTTTTTCAAATTACGCATAGATTTTCCGCTAGGGGGCGTAAAAGTAAATTGCATTTTTTTCGATAACTTTTCTTCTAAAACTCCAATTTCAAAAATTTTCTTCAGCGGATGCATCTCTTGATGGAAAATCTCTTGCATATAATTTCGAATTTTTGGTAAAGAATACTTTGACCACCAGGGGGCGTAAGTGTTAATTTTCGCTTCTGATGTATTTGCCATGAAATCTGAGTTCCTAAAATATCGATTGAAAAAATTCCTTGTTGGAATGATGCCAGTCACATCGATAAACCTTTTCGGAATATTTTCTTCTTAAAATATTCCACAGTTTCTCCGCCAGGGGCGTACATATATATCTTATTTTTGTTAATATCTCGACTTCTAGAAATCCGATTTAAAAAATTCCTTCTTTGTCACATAGTGTTTTCCGTGTGACATGTTTTTCATATAATTTCAAAATTTTCAAGTAATTCATAGACTTTCTGCTAGGGGGCGTAAAGGTAAATTGCGTTTCTCCCTATATCTCTGTTTCTCAATCTGCGATCTGAAAAATTCTTTCTGCACCGGATACAGATCCTGATGTGAAATCGTATGCACATAATTTTAAATGTTTGTAAAAAAATGGTTTGGCCACCACGGGGCGTGAACCTTAATTTCCGCTTCTGATGAATTTGCAGCAAATTATGAGCTTCTAAATTCTCGATTGAAAATCACGTCGTTTGTAGACCGATACTACTCATGCCGACAAACATTTTAGTAACATTTTCTTCTTATAATAGTGCACAGTTTCTGTGTCAGGGGGCGTAGATGTATATCTTATTTTTGTCAATATCTCGACTTCTAAGAGTCCGATTTGAAAAATTCCTACTTTAGTGGATAGTGTTTTCCGTGTCGCATGTTTTTCATATAATTTCAAAATTTTCACGTAATCCATATACTATCCGCTAGAGGGGGGGGGGGGGGGCGCTAAGGCAAATTGGGTTTTCCCCTATATCTCTGCTTCTATGTCCCCGATCTGAAAAATTCTTTCTGCACCGGGTACAGCTCCTGAAGGGAAATCGTTTGCACATATTTTATAAATTTTGTAAAAAAATGGTTTGTCCACCAGGGGGCGTAAACCATAATTTCCGTTTCTAATGTATTTGCAGAAAAATATCATCTTCTAAATTATCGCTTGAAAATAACATCGTTTGTAGACCGATACTACTCATGTTGACGAAGCTTTTAGAAACATTTTCTTCTTAAAATAGTGCACGGTTTCTACGCCAGGGGGCATAGATATATATCATATTTTTGTCAATATCTCGACTTCTAAGAGGCCGATTTAAAAAATCCTTCTTTGTTGGATAGTGTTTCCAGTGTGACATGTTTTTCCTATAAATTCAGAATTTTCAAGTAATTCATAGATTTTCCGCTTGGGGGCGTAAAAGTAAATTGCGTTTTCTTCTATATATCTGCTTCTAAATCTTTGATCTGAAAAGCTCTTTCTGCACCGGATACAGCTTCTAATGGGAAATCGTTTTCACGTATTTTCAAATTTTTGAAAAAAATTGTTTGGCCACCAGGTGGCGTAAGTCTTAATTTCCGCTTCTGTTGTATTTGCAGAAAAATATGAGCTTCTAAAATCTCGATTGAAAAAAAAGTCTTTTGTGGACCAATACTACTCATGTCGACAAACATTTTAGGAACATTTTCTTCTTGAAATAATGCATGGTTTCTACGCCAGGGGCGTAGATGTATATCCTTTTTTTGTCAATATCTCTACTTCTAAAAGTCCGATTTAAAAAATTCCTTCTTTGTTGGATAGGGTTTCCGATGCGAAATGTTTTTCCTTTAAATTCAAAATTTTCAAGTAAATCATAGACTTTCCGCTAGGGCGCACAATGGTAAATTGCGTTTTCTGCTCCTAAAACGCCGATTTGAAAAATTCTTCCTGTATCGCATACAAGACCTGACGGAAAATATTTTTCATGTAATTTCTAATGTTTGGTAAAGAATGGTTTGGCCACCAGGGGTCATAAGTGTTAATTTCTACTTCTGATGTATTTGTAGCAAAATCTCTGCTCCTGAAAAATCGACTAACATTTTTTTTTTGGACCGATACGGCTCATATGGATAAACCTTTTGTAAATACTTTCTTACTAAAATAATGCATGGCTTTCCAACCAAGGGACGTAAAGTCAAATCTTATTTTTGTCGATAACTCTGTTTCTAAGAGTTCGTAAGCTCACGATTCCGTTTACAGCAATATCTGAGGGATTAAAGACCCGATTGAAAAACTTCTTTCTTCCGTCTGATACTATTGTTTTCCATTGACTTTGAATAGCTTTAATAAATTTAATTTGCATGAGAACGGATTCAAAAGACGTGCTTATTACACCCATAAATTCGGTGTCATCTTTCTTGTTTCACTTTCCGGCAGTGTATTAAAATAACTACATGTTCAACGGCTGCTTACACTAAGTTAAATTTGGTAAAACTGCTCGAAATGGTCAAATTGGTTATTTACATCACATTCATAATTTTATCGTCCTTTATCGAAACGCTGAAATTTGTCCTTCATCAAATTTGTAATTTATTGTATAAATATGTCCTCCCCGGTAGTCGAATAGTCAGAGGAGCAGTCGTCTGGATAATCGTCTGAGTTATGTGCAGGCCGAAGTCCTGCAGACTGTGCTATCTGCTAGAAACCAGAGGACTCAAATTAAGGACGGACAACTCCCATAGCCCATTAGATACTATCACGGGAGGTCCTTAAATATACTGAAGAGCATCAAACTGAAGTCATCGCTCTTTCCACGTTTATAAGTGAGTCACGGAAAAATTCTCATCGGCCGCCACCGGGAATCGAACCTAGTTAAGCGCCGGATATGCTACCACTGCACCACTGCGGCCTCGAATTCTCCAGACTCACATACGACTAACTGCCAAACCATATGGCAGGTCGCGTATTGGAGCCCCACGCAATGCTGGGCGTCTGTTTGATGTTCTTAATCCATGTCAATAGTGTGTATTAATTATTCATTCGCTTCCTAGTCATTTGTTCAGTTACTGTTTCCATCTTTGGTGAATCCTCAGCATTGTGCGGGGCTCCAAGACGCAACATACCATGTGGTTTGGCAGTTAGTCGTATGTGAGTCTGGAGATTTCGAGGCCGCTGTGGTGCAGTGGTAGCATGTCCGGCGTGTAACTGGAAGACCCTGGGTTCGATTCCCGGTGGCGACGATGATTTTTTCCGTGACTCACTTATAAACGTGGAAAGAGCGATGACTTCTGTTTGATGTTCCTCATCTACATCAATAGCGTGTATTAATACTGAAAAGCAACTGAAATATAATAAACCAGTGCACCTGTTTCATAGGTTACTCCCTAAATTTAGTTGATGCGCCGGTGACATAGTGGTCAAAGGGCTATCTTCTGACCAATCGTCCGAGATGCGTTCAAATCCTGATGAGGCTGAATAGCGTGCTTGTTTTAAAACACTAGCTCTCTCCCATTCCTGAAACCGGTGGCCCTAAATTGGAAACCGGCGAATGCTTATAGCCCATGGAGTTGCTCATGGCAGTAGTTAAATCCCCAAACAAACAAAAAATGATTAAAAGCAAAAAACGTAAATCATTCTTGAATGAATTAAATATACACGGAAAGTACAATTTATTCTGCGCTAGTGATAGATCACTCGATTCGTTCACAACGAATGATTCCTCACCGTAAATGGCGAATGACTATCTGACCATTTTGAATGGTATTTCGATTCTCCATTACTGTGACACACGCATACTGACGTCGCATGACGTTTGAATGACTTTTCTGTGCGAATGATGAATGATAAAGGAGCTCTCAAGAATGAATTACACAGGGGTTCCCAAACTTTTTGTGATCGCGCCGCCCTTTATATGACACATTTTCCTTGCGACGCCCCTGTACGCAAAAATAAAAATAAGTGTCCAAATTCGAGCGTGTGATATTTTTTTTAAACAAAATAGTCATTTACATGGTTTTAACACCCAGCATGAGCAACTCAATGGGCAATAAGCAGTCGCCCGTCCCTAATTTAGAATTATTGGTTCCAGGGAAGGGAGAGAGCTAATGTCGTAAGACAAACACAACATCCATGACTCACCGGGATCTGAACCCGAACCTCTTTCGAACGAATGAATGATCAGAAGTCATCGCTTAGACCACCGCGCCACCAGGGCGACGATTGGAGGTTTAACGACTACCGTGAGCAACTCAATGGGCTATAAGCAGTCGGCCGTCCCTAATTTAGGGTCACTGGTTCCAGGAGAGAGAGAGAGAGAGAGAGAGTCAGTGCCGTAAGACAAACACAACATCCACGCCTCACTGGGATTCGAACCTGGACCCCTTTTGGAAGAATGATCAGAGGCCATCGCTTAGATCACTACCCACAGGGCGGCTCCCTTCATTTGGCTTTCACATTTTTACAGTAATTTTAGAAACCACCTGACAGAGGTATTAGCGTCTTAATGGGATGGAAGAGCTTATTTTTCGTCACAGAAAACATCGAATCATAGGTCAATGTTCGATACAGCTACAGCGGATCTCGTTCTAAGCGTTAACTTTGCTTCTATATCTTGATTTTATTACCGTCAGAGCTGAAAATCTTGCTTCGCAAAAGTATGATGATCATAAACCAACACACACTCACATAGAAATAACTGCCGCCCCGGTGGCGCAGTGGTCTAAGGCGCTGGCCTCTGATCATTCGTCCGTAAGGGGTCCGGGTTCGAATCCCGGTCAGGCATGGATGTTGTGTTTGTCTTACGGCACTGGCTCTCTCCCTTCCCTGGAACCAGTGACCCTAAATTAGGGACGGGCGACTGCTTATAGCCCATTGAGTTGCTCACGGTGGTCGTTAAACCTCCAATCAAAAAAAAAAAAAAAAAAAAAAAAAATAGAAATAACTACATTCACAGTTATTAAAACACAGCAGTTCAGTTCTAACGAATGTTTATACACGCTACATCTGTATCGGATGAAAACTCTGTAGTAAACTAAGCCCACAACTATGCGGCGGCAGAACGTTATCACTTGACCTTTCCTGGCTCAGTCCCTTTTCAGACTGCAGGGGGAGAGAAAACCGTACGACGCATCACGCCATGTTTTCAAAGAGCATTACAGTCCGGAACTCAGATGAAGGGAGTGCTATCACAACAAGAAAAATGATGTGTTTTCTTTTTTCTTTAACATTCTTTCTTACAATTAATGGTTTAAAATATGTACACGTATTGAAAATTTGTCTGTTGCGTTTCACTTTAAATTATAAGTTTCATTTTTTCCTTACAATCGGGACGCCCTGGTGCATCAAAACGCACAGATTGGGAACCTCTGACCTATACACACGTACCTAAAAAATGTTAGCACACCGATCTCACAACAATGGATCTCACATTATGACGAGAAATCTAGTATATATGTATGCTAGAAACGTTTAGGTGGTATTGTGAACCATGATTACATGACAATTGACCATAAAGCGACCGTGGTGGATTTCAAGCTTGAATACATAGCTCCATTTCGTCTCAGAAGAGCTCAACTGGAATCAAATGTGAAGATTTGCAGATCATTTAAGAGTTGCTAACTCACTGAAATCCTCTTCTAACCATTCCTTTGCCAAACTGGAGCTATGAGTTCTTTTGTTGAAAGAGGGTATCCTACTGTACGAAATCGTGAGCAATCAACCGATTCAAGTAGTCAGCTAGTACGTAAAAATAGCCTTTTGCGGTGATTAATGGTAGTTTCAGTAAGTATAAGAGGAATCCAAGGTGGACCAAGTAGGCACCCCCAGAATATTACACCGCCTATACCGTCATATAACACCCCATCTTTATATTTGGGGTCCATGGCCCTGTGTGGTCTATTCAATTTCCCTTCGGTGTGCTGCAGTTCGAACCTCGATTCTCCAGACAAATTGATGTGGTCGTACACTGTCATAGCCCAGTCGTGTACCGGGGTTGGCTATCACAACATCGATCAGGGTGTTACTGTTGGTCGTTGTTGGACGTCCTGACCTCGGCATGTCTTCGAGAGTGGTGTTCCTAGCATTGGAAACCGGAACCGTTTTTGTACAAGTAGAGTATTGCTGTCCACTGTTTCCTCACTTTGAACTCAACGAATGTATATCGCTACTGCTGTCCTGCTTAGCCCTTTATTCAATAATGACGTAGAAGTGCCCAAACAGCATGTTTTATCGACCTGCATCCCCTGCTCACCTGATACCGCAATGTGGGTTCGTGCCAAATTCACTTCATCATCCTCGTGTGTTCCACATCATCGCGGTACCCAGTCGATGCTGGAGCACGTTACGTAAAGGAATGATGGCCCAACTTTATTTGGAACTGAAAATGGGACGAACTTTTAAATTACCTAGCTATTTCGCACTTGGTAAATATTTTACAAACCACCGGCATAACGCAGTTGGTTAAGTCGCTATGCGCTGTATGGGAAGTGAACATTTTTGATGGGTTTTCGAATCCCGTTCCCGCCGGCCATCCAGTCTGCGGTTTTTCCGGGGTTTTCCGTAGACTCCCCGTGCTTGGGGAGGCGCATTCGTGGGTAGTTCCCTGTGAAGTCGGCCCCGGACGCACTTTGCCCCTTTGTGATTTCGGTTAGACGTGGGGCTAACGGCCCACCTCGTAAAACAATTCTCTCGTTTAGCGTTCTCGCGAAAAAACACCTTGAGATGGCCAAAGCTCACACATGGCTTTCGTGTCATTGAAGAAAAAGAAATATTTTATGAAAATTCTTCATCCCCACAACACTGAAAAACATTATTCGCATAAGTATCTTGAAAATGTACAGTTGTCATATGTAAGTTGTCATCATTCTGAAAATCTGAAAGAGACTTTCAATTTGTGTGTACCTTGACCTTTTTAATATACAAATCTTTTCTGTGTCACTTCTCTCTCTTCAGTTCCCAGGTATCACTACCATACATAAAAGAAGGTGGAATTACATTTTGACACTCCATCAGTTCTGCGAGATTCTCCTATGATTAGGGCCATATGAATTACGAATGATCTGCAATTTTCCGCACAATTTTACAAATGCAACATAATTTTATTTTTCCGTTTCTTTCCTGTGTGTTCCCTTTGGCTTTAATCTGAGGAGTTACTTTTTGCCAGTGATGGGTGAAATCGCTAAACACAACTATAGACTGAATCAGCTACTAATTTTTAGTCGACACAGTCAAGACGTCGACGCGACTGATTCAGTCGTTTAGTAGTCCGACCAACTATCAACTAACCGACTGATTCAGTAATCGAATGACTATTCGTGTCAGCTCGAGAGTTCACACACACACACACACACACACACGCTTGTACTTCAATTTGTCGACTACGACGATTCGTCGCGCGTCAATTTGTCAACTACGTCATTCCTTCGCGGTCAAATTCGTCGCGTTTACAAATTTTGGTTACAAACAAATCGCAAGCAGGAAAACGTACGATTTCTGTTGTCTCCCGCCGTTATCATATTTACAAGGTTTGGGCTCACAAACAGGTCAATAATATTACGCTTTTTCTTTGGCACTAAATATAAATTAATATGCCTAGGCCTAAGCTTAGGCCTTTTTGACAGTTTTTATTCCATCGTGCTCATATTCATAAAGTTCAGACACCAAGTCAAGTTAGTATTATTGCGCTTTTACTTAGGCATTAAATATTTAAATAGCCCCTAGGCTAGGCCTAGGCCTTTCAAACAGATTTTATACCGTCGTGCTCATATTCGTAAGATTTAGACACGAAGTCATTTAAGTAACATTGTGCTTTTACTTAAGCAGTAAATATTAATAACTAGGCTTTAGGCCCAGGTCTTTTCAACAGTTTACATCCCGTAGTGCTGGTATTCAAAAGGTTTGGATACCACATCCAGTTACTACTATTGCACTTTCCCCCAGGCATTAAATATTAATCGATAGGCTTTTGGTACAGGCCTTTCTGACAGATATTGTTCAAGTGTATGAAATATTTGTTCTTATGGAAAAGCGTAATATTACTATCTTGACTTCATGCAAAGCTGACAAATATGAGAACGACGGAATAAAACTGTTAAAGAAGCCTAAGCCTAGGCCAAGGTATTAATATTTAATGCCTAAGTAAAGGAGCAGTAATACTAACTAGACCTTGTGCCTTAACCTTATTAATATGAGTACAATCGAATAAAAGCTATTAAAAAAGCCTTGGCATAGGCCAAGTTATTTATATTTAATGCTAAGTAAAAGTGCAATAATACTAACTTGAATTTGTTTCTAAACCTTATGAATATGAGCAAAATCGAATAAAAACTGTTAAAAAGGCCTAAGCCTAGTGCCTACATATTAATATTTAATGACTGAGTAAAAGCGCAATAATAGTAACTTGACATGGTGTCTAAACCTTATAAAAATGACATTGTGCAACATTGTGCTTTTACTTAAGCAGTAAACATTAATAAGGTCTAGGTCAAGGTATTAATATTTAATGAATATTAAAAAGGTATAGACCAAGGTATAATTAATATTTAACGCTTTTTTAAATATTAAAAAGGTCTAATATTTTTTAAATATTAAAAAGGTCTAAGCCAAGGTATTAATATTTAATGCCTAA
This sequence comes from Macrothele yani, assembly GCA_039090855.1. Lineage (NCBI taxonomy): Eukaryota > Metazoa > Arthropoda > Arachnida > Araneae > Macrothelidae > Macrothele > Macrothele yani. The sequence goes on from CM077011.1 coordinate 159,214,553, forward strand.
GTAAAAGCATAACAATACTAACTTGACTTGGTGTCTAAACTTTATGAATATGAGCACGATGGAATAAAAATTGTTAGAAAGGCATAAGCTTAGGCCTAGGCATATTAATTTATTTTTAGTGCCAAAGAAAAATCCTATATTACTAACCTGTCTGGGTGTCCAAACTTTATAAGTATGATCACTGCGCAAGGCAACCGAAATCGTACGTTTTCGTGCACGCAGTTGTATGCAACCAAAATTTGTAAACGCAACGAATTTGACCGCGACGAACTGACGTAGTCGACGAATTGGTTCGCGACGAATTGACGCGCGACGAATCGTCGTGGTTGACGAACTGACGCGCGACAAATCGTCGTGGTTGACGAATTGACGCGCGACGAATCATCGTGGTTGACGAATTGACGCGCGACGAATTGACGTAGTCGACGAGCTGACGCTGGCGACAAATAGATGCGACAATACTCCTCCCTTACACAGGCAGTGTGGCCCTCCACGCAAACACCCCATCCTCCGGTCCTAGGACAAGAAACACTTTTCATCCATTCATACTGTCTTTCTTTTTCTGAACAAGGGAGCAACAACTAATCAGATAAATTTATTTGAAATGTTAGTGGTTACCGGCAAAGATGACTGACTGGAGAGCGAGTGAATATGCGACAAATTCAACTATTTTTGCAAACAATTGATTTATTCGATGGTTTTGACTATCAACTCAGTTATCAATGTTCAGTCGAAATCTCCCGTCACTGCTTCAAAGTTGGACTTCAAAGAATTCCTGAATGTTCCAACCTGCAAATACCTACCTTCCCTATTTTCGTTATCAGACCAGGCCGGAAGTTACGTCTATGTCATTTTCGCGTCATTTGCTGGTTCTCATTCATGCCTCCTGCTCTTTTACGTCACCCAGGATAGATGAAAGGAATAGCCACGTACCTTTTACGTTTCCGATGGTATAATGTTCTGTACCATCTGCAATGTTTATTTCGATCACACAAGAAAATCTGCAATCGATTAACATGTGAAAAGTGCTCGTCACGAAGAAAAGAAAAGCAGAGCAAGAGGACTCTGAGAAGCAGAGAAATGTCGAGCAAGGGCTGTATCATCAATGTTCAGAAGACAAACAGAATGTGGCGAAATGCGCAATTCCCTGCATTTCTAAATTGTCGATACATTTGAAAGTGTCAATATTCCCATAGCAAAACTAGATCATCCTAAAGTGAGAGAATTCCTTACTAAGAACGTCACAGGTGTAGGTGCCCTATTTCTCTACGCCAGAACTATCTATCCAAAGATTTTGAGGCCAAAAAGAAAACAAAATTTCTATGGTCAGCAGACTGACTCTGTATTGGTTTTGATGAAGGCAGCCTCGACAAAGACAACTACGTTTGACATGTTTTCCCTGTTCCATCATTTATAGATTCCGCAATGATGCGTCCTTACCAACTATGAATAGCATTCATTGTGAAACTGTCCATTCGCCAATAGCTTCTTAGGCAGTCGTGCATTGACTTACAAATATGGAGAATGATCTCAACAAAGTGTCAGCAAACTCAAATGATAATTAAACCTAAATGGCTCGAGCTTACAAGGAAGTGCTACGTACACTGTAAAACATTTACTGTAGATTTTACGGTTTTAAACCGTAACATCTACAGTTTTATGCAGTGTTAGAGCAAAGCTATAGCTTTGCTCCATACTGTAGATTTTACGGTTTTGCCTTTGCATAAAACTGTAGATTTTACGGTTTTGTGTTGGCACCCTGAAAAACGGTTTAAAACCGTAAAATATACAGTAAATGTTTTACAGTGTAGTCTAGTACCTAATTTGGTTCACATTACTTGTAATGCGCATATTGTAAACCTAGCCTCTGGCCAATGGCGTGTGTAATTTGCTGAAGTCGATAAGATAACGGGCGCTTTAAAAAGTGTTCAAGCACTGCCATATAAGAAAGCGGCGTTTTCTACAGTTAATAATATTAGCAAAGCAACAAAGTAAACTATTTCCGTGCCACTAATAACACACTGGAATTCTTGGTTTGAAACAGTGCAGTATCAGCCTACTTACTGCGACGTACATATAGATTTCTTGGACAGTGAAATGGAATTTACTCCTGAAACTGCCAGTCGCACTGTATGCAAGTCCATGCTGGAAAGTAAATCATCTGTAAATACTTTCAGTTAATTGCGGAACACGCCCAGATCCTGATGGACGCGCTGCTCTCCTTCTAAACATGTGGAGCGTCTATTCACAAATAATATAAAAAGTTACTCGATGTGCGATCTAAATTACAGCTAAAATGGGAGGCAACCTATTCTCGAAAAGTTGCACGTAATTGGTTTCTGCAAAAAGTGTTTCACAATACCGTAGCAAAGTTGGACATTTACTACTGCCAGAAGTGACCATCTCCAAAGAAGCGAGGACCCAAGTTTTGATTAACTGGTTTGAACTTTATGAAGGCTGCTTGAGTGTTTCACCAAGATCAAATGACCAACCTGGATATTGATAAAGACGCAGTGTTCGAAAGTATTCCATGAATTGATAACCAGCTAGTAAGACTTGAATTTGCTGCTTGCATGGAGTATACAAAAGAATGTACGTTACTGATGTATTCATCGGGTCGCAGGTGAACTAGTGGTCAGCGTTCGTGACTGCCACGGAGAAGACCTCGTGTTCGATCACAGGCAGGTACGAACGCTCGAATCACTAAATATCCGTCGTGCATCGGATTGGCACGTAAAGCCGTCGGTCCCCGGGTACTGACCGCCCGGTAATAAATCAGGGACTCTTCCTCCCCCTTTTTATCTCGCTACTGTGTCACTTTCCGATCGGGCATTCTAGCCCAAATCTCCTAGCTTCCTATTTCTAAGGGTTGTTTAACACCTAGGGTCAGACACTCCCTTCCTAAAATCCTCTACAACTGATCTGATGTATTCAAATTTTGGAATTCAGAGGCAGTTTCAGAGAGATTTCCAGGACTAACACGAAAAGCAAGGCAAGTACTCGGCGTCACATAATTCTGTAGACTGCAGAAGAGCGGAGTCATGTTACGTCCGAAAATTCCTGTAAACTCCGTCTTTGTTTTGTTTTGTGAAAACAAAGACGGAGTTTACAGGAATTTTCGGCTGCTGGACTAACATCTCTTTATTTCAACAAACTATAGTCTTCGCTGTGGTAATAATTACTGCGATTATGGAAATATTCTATTATTAAAATAGTCTAATTGTTTTGGTAACCATAACAAGGAAGCCAATAAAGTGTTTGTCAAATGGATATTCCATTCAAAGTGGATTTTTTTGTATGCATGTACAATGTCAGTACAGTACTTTTTCTAGTCTTCATATTGTCCACATAATTTCAATAAGTTGCCGCATCGATATCATTATCATCGTCATCATCATTGTCAACCATCATCGATCCACTGCTGGACGAAGGTCTCCCCAAGTTTCCTCCACAACGGTCTGTCTTGTGCCAGTCTCCTCCATGTCACTCCCGCATACTTTCGAATTTCATCCACCCATCTTCCACGTGGTGTTCTTCTGGGTCTTTTCCTGTCCCTTGGAATCCAATCTAAAATTTCGGCTGTCCATCGATGGTCTGTCCTTCTGGCAGTATGTCCAGCCCATTGCCATTTCAGGGATTTTACTCTAATCATGATGTCTTCCACTCTTGTCATTTTTCGGATCCACGAGTTCCTCTTCTTATCTCTCCTGGTTACACCAAGCATGAACCTCTCCATGCTGCTTTGAGTTGTCTGCAGCCTTTGTATGTTTCTTTTAGTTAAGGTCCAAGTCTCTGCACCATACGTAAGCACTGGAAGGGTGCATTGATCAAACACTTTTTTTTAAGACATAATGGCATATTGCTCTTGAAAATTATGCTGTTTCTTCCAAAAGCTCTCCAGGCAAGTTTTGTACGCCAATTAATTTCTTCATTAATGAGACCCTCACTTGATATCTGCTGTCCAAGATAAACGTACGTGTCTGTTATCTCCAGCTTTTTTCCATCAATCGATAAATCTTCATTTCTTGTAAAAGCAATGAACATCACTTTTCTCTTCTGAAAGTTCATTTTTAATCCCACTTCTTTACTCTTGTCAGCAAGTTCCTGGATCATACTCTGCAGCTCTGATGGGGTAGTTGCAAAAATGACTACGTCATCAGCAAAACGAAGGTGGGTTAAATAATCTCCATTAATCTTTATCCCTTTGTTTTTCCAGTTCAGTGATTGAAAGATATATATATATATATATATTTATATCGCCTTACCTATGATTTTCACAGCTGAGTTGATATTCCTATTTATTTCATTATCTATTCTCTGTTGAACGACTTTCCTAAATTCATAAACCTATTCGTTTAGTCTAAATGTCTTACCGTTTAGACCAGAGGTGCGGAATGTTTTCATTTTGGAAGGTCGCATTATGTTAGCTGTAATCTAACAAAGCCGCATTCAAGAAACTTCAATTAGTTGTACTTCGGAAGGTACATCATTTTGTAAAACTCTTACTATGTACTAACCAACTTAAAAACAAATTGTGAATTCCAAAGTTAACTAACCTTTTAATGACTTTGTTGTGACTGCTTTTTGTCGGAAATCATTTGAATATTTAAGTTGCAACATGGAGTCCACACTTTTAGCAGATCCTCTAGATGGGTATCCGGAATTTGTGACCTTAATGGCGTCTTGATTTGGGTTAGGTAGGAGAATTTACATTCGTAATAGTAAGTGGTGGAAAAGTATTTTTGCGTGCATGTTACCGAAGGCGTGAGTATTCTGTTACATTTTTCCATATTTCAAGTGGATCTTTCTTAGCGTCAAACAAGGACTTATAACGTAAACGTCTTTTCGTACTGCTACGTTATTTTAAAACATCACCATACGATGAAAAAGTTTCTAAATTAAACCTTAACGGCCAGACGAAACATTTAAAAACAGAAGTCAAACTTGCGGAAAAGATGCTTTATTTCTCCAGCACAGATGCAGCATTTCACATAACAAATCGGTGTCAACACTCCACACTAAACACACCACATACCAACAACACTACGTTCCACAACGCTCTCCAACACAACACTCCACAAGCAACTGTTTTATCGTTGTTTATATCTCTGGTTCTTATCTAATAACAGGCATACGTCACGTTCATTCCACCTCAATTATGTTGCCAACAGCATTCATTTGAGAGAAAAGTTATCACGTTAAGTGTGAAGTGTAACTGAGAACAAACTCAAGATTTACATAGGGAAAGTAACTAAAAAAGAAAGTTAATTTAGAATATACGTCACAGACTTTAAAATGCCTTCTTCTGAGAGCTCAATCAATTCCATCTGTAGTTATTTAGGAGCCATAGAACGAAATCATGAGCGCAGCAAGTGTCAAAATAGTCCTTATGACTCACTAATGTTTTAGTTGTGGCTGATAGTTCGCAAGCATTATTTAGTTGAATCTTATTTTACTCTCTGGTATTTTAAGTACTGCATTTTAAGATTAAAATGACGGTATTTAAAATACGGTCCTGTAATTGGATTGCCGCTTCGGATCAAGACGGTGACGCAGTATTCGGTATTTAAAAAGAGCTTAAGAATTTCTTACTTAGCGGTTGATTACCCGTTGGTCACATATTGCTTATTATAACTTCATTTTACTGTATTACGGTTAAATTGTTCCTTGACTTGACGATTTAGAATCTTTTTTTCTTAGGGATTAAGGGCTCGTCAGGCTATTTGTTAGCCTTTCCCCCTGGTTCCTTTGCCACATTACTTCGCAACGATTTGTTATAAAGAATCTATTGCAGTGCTTTAATTTATTGAAAACTAAAATATAATAGTGTGACTTTGATGCTTTGCAATTATTATTTGCTTTGGTTATGCTCCCTGTGATGATACTTTTGATGTATTGACTACGAAGTGTTCGCACCTTCTTCTTCTCGGTTTGTGTGACTAAATTATTTATTTTAGTATGTAATTTTTTGAAAACATTAATTTTATTAATATATATAATTCGTCATGTGTATATCTTAATGAAAAATTATATTTTTTGCAAAAATCGAATTGTATGAAAATGGTTATACTTTTGAAGTTTTGTAATAGTTGAAGTGCAGCAATTTCTTAGTTACTTTGGTTTTTTGTTAATTTCTTAGTTACTTTGGTTGCATGATGCGTGCAACCGTTGATTTTTACCGTATAAAAAGCCTGAGTTCATTAATTCTGTTTGCACATTTATATTACTATTGGTGTTACTGTATTATTGGGCTTTTGTTGTTTATTATGATTGTAGATGTAGTCCCGATTGTGTATGGACTAAATTCTGCTTTGTTGTGGTGTGGCATGGAATTGTAGTTAAATAAAAAAAACAATAAAAGAAGAACACAAACGTATTAATAAAAATAAAAGGATTTGTTCTGCAGAATTTGGATTCACTCAAAAGGCCTCAGGTTTACCAACCCTGGTTTCGACTAAACATGAATGTAATAATCTCAGTAATTTTGTATGTGTTTGTAGTGTTAGTGATGTTCAGCAAAAGCACAAAATATGAAGTTCCTAGCTGAATTGGCTTTTGAGAAAGACAAACCGACAGAGGCAGAATGTGATTTTTTTTACTATCGATTCAAAGGAAGAGAACCGAAAGCCAGTTTGAAAAGAAATTTAAGGCAAATATGATAATAAGGTACTACCTTTCAAGCACACTGAATTAAAAGTGAACAAAACGAATAATTTTACGCTTTTTTTGATAACACAATGGCAAAAATTTCACTTCATAATTGCGATTCAAGTTGGGTTTCCGTTGTACATGATTTGCAATGCGACTTTGTCTCAGATCAGACAAAATTCGTGCCGGTGTTTTGTTCAAAGCAGTGTGACAGATGGAATAATCCGTACCTAACATTTTCAACTTCTAGCGGCAAGATGAAATCCATCACAGGAGACAATGCCGCCAGAAGGTTTCAAATTGTAACATGTGTTCAAAGAGCACGAACAACAGTTGAAACCGTGAGCGTTTCTAATGAATACACCTTCTCGCAAAGTTCAGCTTCCCTTTATTTGGTCTCACAACAAACGCTCGACGCGCCAACGAAACACGCAAAGGCCTTAGACGATAACACTAATTAAGTATAGTTAATTACTCGAGCAAGTTATGCACGTCCACACGCCAGTCGGAATATTTGAACTGCGGCTAAGCCCTAACATCCAGCATATCGAGCTTATCGTGGAACTTGTGACTCACCTACTTAAACAAACATTAAGAGTCGTCCTCACAAACCATGCCTTTCCTTTTCCCATTGGCTCCCTCTCAAGTCATCGAATGTAAATGAAAATTCATGTCTAATTCTCATCTGCATTTCAACTGACCGCGCCACTTTATTTGGAGCGTTACCTTTATATTTCTGAGACGGAGAACGTGAAGATAAAATTTTAAACAGGATCTTAAAACATTTAAAAAAAAAGGAAAACGATAATATCGATTAAGATCATGTGAACTTTATTGAGGTGAAATGGGAACGTCAAAATAATGATTAAAAATATGAAATGCAATAACAATCGGACATTTAATGGAATATTAAATCTCTCATCAATTAGAATTAAGATTAAAGGTTTGAATAATTAAGAAAAAATTATATTAAAGAATACAGAGTGACGTACTCAGAGAATTGCGACCCTTAAAGGAAATTATAAAAAACCCTAGCAAGTGATGTTGTTCTAAGTACAAATGTGCTTTAGCGCTGAATGGATTAGGAAAACCAACCCGGAATAATACCCTTAATATTTTCTATACTCCTGTGAGATCTGATTTGTTAATTTTATTATATACTGAAAGAAAAAAATTATTACCTACACCCGGTGAAAATACGCAAAGCGGTAGAACAACAGCAAATTGCGGGGTGCTATAAATAGAGTGGGTCGGTATGGCTTAGTGGTTAGCGAGTCAGACTGTCAATGGAGGTTCCCCAGTTTCAAGCCTGGGCTGATCTTTCAGAGATACTGCGATTTGCTAACAGTCGCTGAATATCCGCCGTGCATCGGACGTGCACGTTAAATGACGGCCTCCGGGTTGGACCTCCCGGTTAAGTTGGGTATCCATTCCTGCTTCCCCTGAATTTCTCACTCCCCTCTATGAACAACATCGAACTTGAACGGTGGCACCATTTACTGTGCTCTCTCTCACTTACAAACTATTCTGTCAAAGTCGCTAGACTTGCTCTCATTCCTTCCGCTTCTGTGTCCTGCCCGAAAGGCGGACCGGCTGTAGATGGTTTGGGCCTAAACCTTCTCTTTGGATGGAAGTCCTATATACAAATGCCTCGCCGTCCTCGATACTGCACAGGATAGCATTCCCTCATAGAACGAAGACGAGACTTCAGTGAATTTGATAGAGGTCAAGTCGTGGTAGCCACGGAAGCCAGATGTTCAATCAGCAAAACTGTTAGGAATTCTGGGGCAAACCGTAGCAAGATGATATGGAATGAAATTCATTTGAATTTCACAACATTTGATAGGGAATACATTCATTTGAATTTCAGCGCCCTAGTCCCAAGGTTATAATCGACAAAAGACTAAAATGTATTTACTGGCATTGTCGTTCTTGCAGTTTAAGCTTCCTAATGCAAAAATAATTTTTCGAATTTGACTAATAAGCACAGAGCTGAAATGCCGCCGACCAACATGTATAGTGACGCTATCAGAGTTGGAAACGGGTCAAACATTTCGGACCTGGACCAGGACGTCCCATAGCTGGACCCGACCCGGAGCTGTAACTGACCCAGACAAATCTGCTTTGAACAATAAATGCAAAACTCAATTTATATATATATAAAGAAGATAAGACGTCCAAAATGGAATATATAGAGCTATACAAGACCGTATGAAAAAAGTATCACTGAAGACGTAAGAAAATTCAACTGTGAACTAGTGAGGAAAGCAATTAAAAACAACCAAAGCCTAAAGATAGCAAAGGGACATCTCAGTAAGGGAAGAAAACAAATTACGGCACTGAGAAAAGAAGATGGTTCTGTAACAAGAAATAGAGGCGAAATGTTGACAACAGTGAAAGATTTCTACTCCAAATTATATGAAAGGGATGATACATGCACTCCAGACATCATGAAAGATACCAGTACCAGGGTTCCTCCAGTCCTCCCAGCAGAAGTTGCACATGCAATCAAGAACATGAAACGGGGAAAAGCTCCAAGAGAAGATGGAATTACTGTGGACATCAAACAAGAAGCAAGCGGAGAATTTTAAACAGTACTCACCCAAGTTTTCATTCGGTGCCTTAAAGAAGGGAAGATTCCTCAGTATTGGAACAACGCTACAATGATCCTGCTACATAAAAAAGGTGACATTGAGGATCTCAGGAACTACAGACCTATCAGCCTCCTATCAGTGGTTTATAAAATCTTCACTAAAGTTCTTTCACACCGCCTGAAGGTTACACTGGACACGGCTCAACCGAGAGGACAAGCTGGATTCAGGAGTGGCTACAGCACTATAGATCATATCCACGTACTGAGAGAACTAATTGAAAGAGCGTGGGAAATATGAACTTCCATTGTGCATGGCTTTTATCGATTATGAAAAAGCCTTTGATTCGGTGAATCCATCAGCATTTACAATGGCTCTGAAATCCTGCGGTATTGAAGATGCATACATTAATATTATTAATAACATCTATGAAAATGCAAGTGCAAAGATTCTTCTGTTTAAAAATGCAACACACATAAAAATTGGAAAGGGAGTAAGATAAGGTGACACCATATCTTCGAAGCTCTTTAATTGTCTTTCAACCATTGAACTGGAAAAACAAAGGGATACAGATTAATGGAAATTATCTAAATCACCTTCGTTTTGCTGATGATATAGTCATTTTTGCAACTACCCCATCAGAGCTACAGAGTATGATCCAAAAACTAGCTGACAAGAGTAAAGAAGTGGGATTAAAAATGAACTTTCAGAAGACAAAGTGATGTTCAATGCTTTTACAAGAAATGAAGATTTATCGATTGATGGGGAAAAGCTGGAGATAGCAATACCAACATTTATCTTAGACAGCAGATATCAAGTGAGGGTCACATTGATGAAGAAATTAATCGGCGTATAAAACTTGCCTGGAGAGCTTTTGGAATAAACAGCATAATTTTCAAGAGCAATATGCCATTATGTCTTAAAAGAAAAGTGAGAGACATACAAAGGCTGCAGACAACTCAAAGAAGCATGGACAGGTGCATGCTTGGTGTAACCAGGAGAGATAAGAAGAGCAACTCGTGGATACGAAAAATGACAAGATTAGAAGACATCATGATCAGAGTTAAATATCTGAAATGGAAATAGGCTGGACATACTGCCAGAAGGACCGACCATCGATGGACAGCCGAAATTTTAGATTGGATTCCAAGGGACAGGAAAAGATCCAGAAGGAGACCACGTGGGAGATGGGTGGATGAAATTCGAACGTATGCTGGAGTGACATGGAGGAAACTGGCACAAGACAGACCGTTATGGAGAAAACTTGGGCAGACCTTCGTCTAGCAGTTGATTGATAATGGTTGACAATAACGATGATGGTGATGATAATGTGTATTTTACAAAGAACAATCTACACGTACTTCTGTAACTGTTACTATTAAAATATGAGATAGCATGATGCAAATCCTTATGCATACTTACCTAATCATTGCCTTCACTGTGTAACACCACTGCGGGGTCGTCAAAGCTGAGGTCCAAAGCTGATGCATTAGGTGCAGTAGTTAGAGACTCTGGGCATGGCAATGGGGAGCCAGTAAAAGGAGTTTTTTTTTTCTGGAAAAACATCATTATTGGCAACTGTGGCCACTGCGTCTTTAGCTGCTGAAAAATCTCATAATACGGCATTAAAGAGTCCGCAATTTGTCGGTTTATTTTAAGGGTACGTTCCATAGAGTATGATAGATAAAAATTAAATATTTCACATGCTTTGCTGCCTGGAAAATTTCGGCAAACTTGTGCAGATTACCGCTGGCAATTTCATCGTGTTCGTCGGCATCATCATCTTCGTCCGAGGAAGTTTTCACAAGTTCTTCTAACTCTTCATTTGCCAACGGTTCTCGATGTCAAATCAAGTCTGTTATTTATTCCTCCAGAATATCGACGAAGCCTTCATCCCCCAATCTGCTTGGCCATCTGAGTGGTATGTTTTGCTTCCTCGTTGATGGTAGGAAAACTTTTAAAATCATTGACAGAGTCATACCACAGGGGCTGCCAGCACGCATTCATTGATTCTTTCGTAGCTCCATTTCCCGTGTGATATGAATCTAGCAATGGGGCTGACCGAGTATAATTGAATCCGCGTAAAATGCGGCACCACTATATATTATAGTGTATATCTATTCCTAATTGTTTCTAACTAGCTGAACACAACATGTGCTAAATGTCAAGTTCACCAATAATGAAATAGAAGTTCACTCTAAATAATGTCAAGGGTTGGTACTTACTAATCTTTTGTTTCCATCCAACTTCAAGAAAGCATGGTATATTCCAACGTCGTTAATCCTACACTATTAGCCAATCAATAGTATATCATTCACACCTTTACAACATAGTTATGAAGACGCCAATAACAATATAAATTCACAAATGTAATACGCTCAGCAAAGATTCAACATCTCCACACAAATAACTACTTCGCAAAATATATATATGCCTTCTCGTCCTTACCAACATGCATTCGTCACTTACGTACTGACCTCAGGGCCAAACCTCATTCGTGTGAGAGAGAAGATATAATGTTAAGTTGGGCAGTGCGAAAGAGAACAAACCCAAATTTACGTAGGAAAAGGAACTAAAAATGAAAGTTAAATTAGAATATACGTCACAATAGCTCCTAGAGCTGTACAAAGTTGTCGTTAACCACTTTCTCAAAAATTATTTATTTCGTAAATGTTTTTTTTTGGAATGTTAACCTAAACTATGTAAAAGTGCAGTAAATAAATCGGCAGCTTCAGGTACATTATATGTCCTTTGGTTTTCAAAATCGCTTTTATAAACAGAATATGTACAAAGTTACAGAATGGGCTCACACACCCATTATGAATGAAAGATGATATGTATAGTGAGTAATGGCATTTACAATGTCTGCTGAAGTGTTAGCAATTGACATAAGAAATGTTAATTTGCAGAGTCAATTGCAATAAGGACACATAAAGTTCCGTGAAATCTGAACTAGGGTTCGTGTGTATTACTATGGGCGAGAGGGTTCATATTACATCAGAAACAAGGTAGCAGAAATCAGGTACAGATCTGTGGTGGATCAGAGTCGTTTGAAGGAAATTCAATGGTTGGTGATTGAAAGCCAAATGTGGTGTAGAAGCCAGGTGTTATTAAAATTTGTATCAGCTCCAATTCGTTTTGCTTCAGAATAATCTGCTTGTAAACGAGCAAGACCTCTGTTTTTGAAGTTTATTTGGGAAAAAAATTCGAAAAGCCTGACTCGAGGTTTATGAAGGGGTTTCCCACAAAAAAAACCCCAGGAGTTTCCTTTATTTTCTGTGGTTGAAAGTCATTGACATGAACTTCCGAATTTCCTTCGTGTTAGTTTTGTTTGCTTCGCAACTTCTTGATTTCATGAAATAAATTATCACGCCTTATGTATGCGAATATTTGAGCATACTTTTTTATTAATTTCTACCTTCCTTACTTACGGCGGTGAAGGTAAACCCGCCACTGACTCGATATTCAATTTGTAAGCTTATAGTTTTATTAAATGTGATAACTTTACACTAATGTTGCTTAATTAAATTCAAAAGGTTTATTTTTTTATTTTTAACGTTACTAATGATTTATACAAGCGTCGTTGGTTTTATCCACCATTTCTGGAAATGCTGAGCTTGCTTTTCTGCGAATGCGTATATTATTTTTCCCCTACGACGAAAGAAAATAAGACTGCTACTTCAAAACTTAATTGAAAATAAAAAGTTATTAATTTTTAAATCACAAAGACCGCTTTTCCTGCCGTATCATTGGTTTCGTAATAAAGCAATACAAAAAATTCCAATTAGATGAAAATACGCGTATATTGACGATCTTAATAAATAAATACTTATGTGACAGATGCTCTATTACCTCACTCCTAAAGAAACTTTTCCTCATCAGTGATTTTTCTTATTTCAAGACGAAGAAGAAGCTATAAATTAAAGAACTTGGATAGCAAACTGAGTAATAATTGCATTTGATAGATTACGGGTTGTTTCATTAAAGTTCCTTCCCTTGCCTTTCTGGAACATGTAATGAAATGGAAATTTAGTTTACATTTCTCTGAGCACGGCGTACAGGGACAATTAAGAAACAACTTCCTGTGTGATTAAACGAAGTGTATATTCGGATTTATTGATTTTTAATTCCTTTTTCATTTCCTTCATTTATTTTTTTTGCTTTCTGAAGGAATGGCTGCTCAGTCGAGCGTTTCCACTCTTGGTGCTTAACATGAACTTTAATCACAGTTTTTGCATTCATATAAAGCGTTACTATTTGTACTCTGAATGCTTTTGCTTGTGCATATAGAACTATCCAACTCTGCTTAGATAAAAGAGCACACAAAGTTTTTTTATTTCCTTTCTCTTGCATCTTCAGCAAAGGAATGGTTTCTACCAGGCAATGTTGTTAATGCACCACTACATACACCGAAAATTCTGCGATAAGTGAACTATGAATTGTAATAAAAGCAGCGAAATTAGCAAAACTGTAGATGATTTGCTTCTTGAATTTATAAGATATGTAGATTGCACCTAATGGAGATTTGTTATTACATAACAGAGAAGGTAAACAACTAATATGATTAGAACAGTTTAAATGCCGTAACAGTTGAATCTCAGTATTACAAAAGTATGGCAGCTATATAAGGCAGAGAGGGAAGAATGTATAGCTCTTTAATCAGTGGCGTAACTAGCACTACATGCGCCCCCCCCTCAGCAAGATTTACTTCAGCGCTCGTAAGCGCAGTAATTTTCCCAGGATTTCAAGCACGAGAATAGATGCATTTTTCGCGGTATGTGTGTATAGTTGAGGGGGAGGGGTCAGGAAGTAAGGGAGAGTGTCTGAAAAAGTAATGCCGGTACCTAGAGCTCTGTAGTTTTAACTTTTTAAGTAATAGATTTAACAATACTTGTGTTCAGATTCAACAAACAAATTTATCGGCAGCTTGAAGGAGCCCCTATGGGGTCACTACTTTCTCCTGAGTTGGCAGAAATTCTACTTCGAAATGTAGAAAACCAGGCTCTGGGCCAATTTGATGTTAACCCTTACCTTTTTATTCGTTACGTTGATGACGTCCTGGTTTTCTGGCCGTCTACCAACAGCGACCTTCCTAAATTTGTTGACTTTCCTTCTTCCTTTCATCCAACCATTCGGTTGAAATGGAGAATAACTATTCGTTACCTTTTTTGGACATCTTCCTTGTACGTGATCCTGTTTCACATTCTGTCAGTTTTTCGGTTTACAGAAAACCTTCAGCATATTCCTCTTTAATTCCTTTTGCATGCATCTGCCCATCCTGATGATCAAAAATTGTCAACGTTTTACTTTTTGGTTAATCGCGCCTTCTCACATTCTTCTTCGTCAATTACTCGTAATCAGGAGTTCAAGAAAATTACAGACTTAGCACGAATTTATGGGTACCCCGAAAAAACAGTTAAACGTATAATTGGGAAAGTTGCAAATACGACACTAACTTCCTTGTCTAAGGAGAATCGGAAGCCAAGATTTGTGGGGTCAGTACAATTTATTCCACTCATTGTTCATGCCCTAAAGAATGCCTGCCACAGATATCAAGTCGACTTTGGAGTCAAAACCATGAACATCTTATCATCGATCCGTAGCGACCGTGATCCTGTGCCAAGCCTTGACAAATGGGGTGTTTACAGTATTCCGTTGAGATCAAACGAACCAGGAACTAACGATTCTCTATATATCGGATCGACTTCTAGGAAGGTTCATACTAGACTTGTTGAACATAAATACAATGTTCGGAACGGATCACAAACGACTGCCTTGGCAAGAGCAGTTAACAGTGGTAAGTTTTTTCCAGATTGGGACAATTTGTCAATTCTGGCATCTCCGTTATGTAAATCAAATTTATTATTTACAGAAAGTTTATTTATACTTAAGAACTTTGACTCTTGTTGCAATGATGATTTAACTAATTACATTCCTTCAGTTTGGAAGAACCTTATTTTGAACAAACAGTACCCCCTCTCACAAGACGCTGTCTCTCGTGAACAGGCTTTTTGATTGACTACGTCACATGTGTTTTACTTCTCAAGTTTTAAGTTGTAATATGGCATTGTTCTTGATATAACCATATGTAATCTCAGAGTTCGATTAATTCAAATCTGAAGATGGGTCTATAGTAGACCCGAAAGTACTAATGTATTGCAACCATTTGATTAAAGTTTTATTGTCAGCATCATCGACTTTTATAATATCGTGTAAAAACGGCAAGTGTTGTTTATATATTATTAAAAGTAGTTTGCGTTGTACTAATTTTTCGACATGCTTCCTGTGAAAACAAATTTTGACTCCTTTTTTTCTTCTTTCCGAGTTTAACGACCACCGAGAACAACTCTAAGGACTATACCTGTCTCTAATTTGGAGACATTCGTTCTAGGGAAGAGAGAGAGAGACAGCAAGTGCTGTAGGACAAACACAGCGTCCATGTCTCAGTCAGGACGTGAACCAGTACGGTCGAAAACACTTGTACAAATGATCAGTGGCCAGCACTAGGACACTGAACTACTGGTGTGGTCAAATTTTGACTATACGTGATCTACGTTTCTCGAAAAACTTTGGCAAAATGAAAAATTCGCCATTTCTCCTTTCCGAGTTTAACGACCACCGAGAACAACTCTAAGGACTATAAGCTGTCACCTGTCTCTAATTTGGAGACATTCGTTCTAGGGAAAAGAGAGAGAGAGAGACAGCAATTGATGTAGGACAAACACAGCGTCCATGTCTCAGTCGGGACTTGAGCCAGTACGGTCGAAAACACTTGTACAAATGGTCAGTGGCCAGCTATAGGACACTGAACTACTGGTGCGGTTAAATTTTGACTGTACTTGATCTACGTTTCTCGAAAAACTTTGGCAAAATGAAAAATTCGCCATTTCTCCTTTCCGAGTTTAACGACCACCGAGAACAACTCTAAGGACTATAAGCTGTCACCTGTCTCTAATTTGGAGACATTCGTTCTAGGGAAAAGAGAGAGACAGCAAGTGGTGTAGAACAAACACAGCGTCCATGTCTCAGTCGGGACTTGAACCAGTACGGTCAAAAACACTTGTACAAATGGTCAGTGGCCAGCATTAGGACACTGAACTACTGGTGCGGTCAAATTTTGACTATACTTGATCTACGTTTCTCGAAAAACTTTGGCAAAATGAAAAATTCGCCATTTCTTCTTTCCGAGTTTAACGACCACCGAGAACAACTCTAAGGACTATAAGCAGTCACCTGTCTCTAATTTGGAGACATTCGTTCTAGGGAAGAGAGAGAGAGAGAGACAGCAATTGATGTAGGACAAACACAGCGTCCATGTCTCAGTCGGGACTTGAGCCAGTACGGTCGAAAACACTTGTACAAATGGTCAGTGGCCAGCTATAGGACACTGAACTACTGGTGCGGTTAAATTTTGACTGTACTTGATCTACGTTTCTCGAAAAACTTTGGCAAAATGAAAAATTCGCCATTTCTCCTTTCCGAGTTTAACGACAACCGAGAACAACTCTAAGGACTATAAGCAGTCACCTGTCTCTAATTTGGAGACATTCGTTCTAGGGAAGAGAGAGAGAGACAGCAAGTGCTGTAGGACAAACACAGCATCCATGTCTCAGTCGGGACTTAAACCAGTACGGTCGAAAACACTTGTACAAATGGTCAGTGGCCAGCACTAGGACACTGAACTACTGGTGCGGTCAAATTTTGACTATACTTGATCTACGTTTCTCGAAAAACTTTGGCAAAATGAAAAATTCGCCATACAATTAGTTTGGTGTGCAGCTTGATTTTAATTCGACACATGTACAAGGTGAAGCTATTCACTTTTGCTAATATCTTCTCGCAATCATAATTCTAATTTGTCAATACAAATTGCCAACATTCTACAAGATTAAGACACAAATTTTCCTTTTAAGACACAAATTTTCATATGTAATACCACACTTATTGAAGCAATGCAGTTTTGTGACAAAAATATTTGCATAGTTATTTTGAGTACGTATGTGTCCCTAAATGAACTGCCGATTTGCGTACGCCACGCCCTTTAGTCCTCAAATCAGTGTTCCGATATCTGGTCACCTTACGTGTACGTAATCCTAGGGGACTGGGGAATCTCCATGTGATCTCGCGCTTTTCCTCAGGAGCTCAGAAAGAAGGCGATTGGAGAGCGATCGTATTACAACTCGGAGCAAAAGTGCCAAATAGCTTCAATCTGTAAGACATCCGGTGCTTTAAAAGTGGAACTTGGTATTTATTTAGGGAAAGCTAAATGTACCTTAAAATAAAATATGAACCTTTGGGTTGATTATTATTTGTCTGTCTTTGTGCGTGTTCGAATATTTTCAAAAAACTATAAATGGAAGCTGCGGTACGCCTCCTGGTCACATGCGTCCCCCGCAGTTACGGGGGATGCGGGGGTGGTAGTTATACCACTGTCCCCAATGGCACATTTCAGAATATCCTACAATCGTTCAATGGGAAGACTGGGGCTAAATATTGACGACCGACCCTGTGATGCAGTGGTTGAAGCGATGGCTTCTGATCATTTGTCCGAGATGGGTCCGGGTTAGAATCCCGGTGAGGCATGGATGTTGTATTTGTCTTAACGGCGCTGGCTTTCTTCCCTCGCTGGAGTCAGTGGCTGTTAATTAAGGACCGGCGACTGCTTAAAAAATTAAGGAGGAGAGACCTACTGAGTTAAACCTCCAATCAAAAAAAAGATTAATAGATATTTTTATTTAACCCACCTTTGTTTTGATTATGATATAGCCATTTTTGCAAGTTCTCCCTCACAGCTGCAGGACATGATCCAAGAATTCGTTGAATAAACAAGTGGAATAAAAAATGAACTTACAGAAAACCAAAGTGATGTGGAATTCTTTCACAAGAACAGAAGTTTTATATGTAATTGAGGCAAATTGTGAAGTATTTGATGTCAACATCTACTTTGGACAGCCGATATCAAGCCATAAAAATACTATGAGCTTAAATCTTGGCTGGAAAGCATTTGGAAAAAACAGTGGTGCTTTCAAGAGCAATTAATTGTTCGGTCTTAAAAGAAAATGTATTTAGTTCCAGTTCTTATTTGTATCTCAGAGACATGAACCTCAAATAAAAAGGGCATTGAGAGGCTGTGAAAAACTGAAAACGGCATGGAGGGATGCAGGATTAGTGTAACCAGGAAAGATACGAAAGGGAACTCGTAGATCATAAACATTGTGAGAGTTGAAGGCATCATAATGAAAGTAAACACCCACAAATGCCAATTACCTACCTTTTCTTAACACTCAGTCCGGTGCGCTTTTCCAACAGGACAGCACTCGTCCGTATACTGCCGCTATCTCGAGAGCTTGCCTTCAAGGCGCTGACACACTTCCATGGCCAGCCGAATCACCAGATCTATCGCCGATTGAAAATGTGTGGGATGCGCTATTCACACTCCACCCCTACCGCCCAATCTGCAGGAAATGCGTTAGAAGATTCAAGCTGCATGTGATGGCTTATCGCAGGACACCATTAGGAACCCGTACAGTTCCATGCTGGGACGTCTGGCATGCTGTGTGAGAAAACATAGCAGCCCGGCGCCATATTGAGAGACACTACTTATTTGCATGTAGCTCAGTAAATATTGCCCATATCAATCTCAATGTTTAATCATTTCTTGTTCCTGGTAACCATTACCTTTCTCCCCAATAGCATTGCAGTCAACTCGACCTTCTGGGTGCAACAGTTTTTTTCCCATGAGTGTATTTCCAGTAACTCAGCGTTACCACTGCGATTCACTACATGTAACACTCTATGCACTGCTTGAGTTCTCTCACTAGTAGTCCTTCTTGCATTCTCTTGGATTTTTGTAAAACATTATGTTCATATTTCCTTGCGAGGGTGCTTAATAACATTAGCTAAAATTACGAAACTGTCTTCTGTGAAAATATATCATCTCCAATGCTAAGATTTCACTTTTGCATATCCATTTTCTTATAGTACATTTGTTTTTGGCAAGTTTAGCTTCTCAGAAATGCTGCTTATCGTATCTCATGATGTATTACACTAGAAAAACCTGCCCGCTCTAGAGATAAGAAATCATACACCTCGTGCCCTACCATTTAGATATTCTTTATATCTCTCACGCTTCTTCTGTGATGTCCCATTGCTTTTCGCATCATAATACACTGCTGGCCACTCAAAATGCAACACCAAGAAGGAAGCATCCGATTGGCCTGAAATTCGCAGCATACGTCGCCCGCGAGAGGACATGCAAACGATTAGCATTGCAGGGCATATGCAAATCAAGTGCACCCGGCACACCACCGAGAAGCATTATAAGAAGGGTGCACAGAAGGTGGGGTGTAAGTAGTGGAAGTGTATTGTGCTGCCAGACCTGTGCGTGGGAAGGTTCCTGATGCCTCGTCGCAGAATTCGGCAGTCGTTCCAGCACGTTTCGGAGTTTGACAGAGGACGAATAGTGGCTTATCGCGACTGCGGTTTATCGTACCGAGACGTCGGCGCTCGTGTGGGACGACATCCAGCAACAGTGAGGCGATTATGGATTCGGTGGGTGCAGGAGGGACGGACGGACCGACATGAGCGATTGCCGCAGCCGCGACACACCACTGAACGAGAGGACCGGCATGTTGTGCGGCGGGCATTGACGGCTCGCACCGCCACATCACGAACGTCAGCGCAGGAATTATTGTGTGTTGCACAACAAGTTGAGTCAGCATGTACCGTTCGACGTCGTTTGCAGGAGCGGGGACTTGTCGCACGGCGCCCCTTGCTCCGATTACCATTCACGTTACACCACCGGCGAGTGCGGCGGCAGTGGGCCGTTGAACGCCGCACCTGGACTACGGAATGGTACGACATTGTCTTCTCCGACGAATCCCGCTTCTGCCTGCAACACCACGATTGTCGGATCCGCACGTTGCGGCACCGCGGCGAGAGACTGTATGACGCCTGCATTATGCATCGCCATACTGGTCTGTCACCTGGAGTTATGGTTTGGAGCACAATTGGATATGACACCCGCACCCTTCTGGTACGCATCGCCGGTATACTCAACAGCCACCGCTACATCTCCGACGTTTTGGAGCCTGTAGTCCTCCCTAACCTGCAAGACCTACCAGCGGCCACGTTTCAACAGAACAATGCGCGCCCGCATGTGACACGCATCGTGCAACAATTCTTCACGGCCCACCAGGTGTCACTGCTGCCGTGGCCCGCCTGTTCTCCCGATATGTCGCCCATCGAACACGTCTGGTCGCTGATCGGCAACCGAGTGGCCCGGCAAGCACCACCCGCGGCTACGCCTGATGAACTGTGGCAACGTGTGGAAGCAGCCTGGACCGACATACCCCGAGCCCACATCCAAAGCCTCTTTCGTTCGATGCCGCTGCGTGTAGCGGCTGTTATTGCCAGCCTGTAAGGTCAATCGTTTCATCTTTGTATCTGTTGTTATGTGTCCAGTAAATCTAGCTTTGCTATCTCGTGTCCTTCTTGGTGTTGCAGTTTGGGTGGCCAGCAGTGTATATGCATGTATAGGTGCAATACTATGTGTTTGTGTACAGCGTTGCCAACTAAACTAAAATTCGGAGAGACTCAATGTTTTTCATTTTTTATATTGATCGTACACAACACAAAAATGATTTCAATAATATACTAATTTATTTATAATTCATAACTTAAAATATCTCTGACGTACTACAGACGGTAAAGCATGTGTCAAGACGACAAATCTGCAGGAACACATTCCTGTCGTGTAGCCCGGTTGGGAGAGCAACTTTCTCCGGAGTGAGGGGGCGCGAATTCGATCCTACCGCGGACAAATATGTGTTTTCACACATGCCCTTTGCGTCTGTTTAAGACTCTCATCAGAATCATCCGAGGTTCTAACACCGTACGTAAGATATACGTCACCTGAAAGCTAGATATTTTTGTATACAATTTCTTCTGCGTTATGTTTCAGGTCAGCTACTGTGTTTGATTTGTACGACTACCTAGTGGTCTTGAAATATCCAAACAGAATATATTTCTTAGGCAAAAAATGTTGGGAATGAAGCCAGGGTGGGAAGGAAATGGCTTCCTCACAGAAAAAGGAACAGAGAAAGCCCATATTGTTATCTCCGTTTGTTCTAGCTCCATCTTACTGTGGTATCACTTAGCTGAAGCTAGAAGTTTTCCATCCAGCTATAGTTAAGAGATGAACTACAAATTTGTTTCGACCAGAATTCCGTTTTAGTAAACGTCCAGGTTGATTGTGTCCTAAAAATCATCCCGGTAATATTGAGTTTACTTGACATCACACACCAAATAGCCACTTTAGAAAAATGAAGCAGTTTAGAGAAAGTTTCGCGTAAGCCCTTTATACCCTGTATTCGAGAATTTTTGGAAACCGGATTATCTTTAGAAGGCTTGTACGTATTTGTTTCGGTATTATACAGAAATGAAAAATAAATCTATTCAGTCAAAAAGCGGGGATAAAAGCATATTGTTTCCAGTAAAGAAATGTTTTATTTCAATGCTTTCTTGTAACCTTCCTTCCAAAGAATCCAAAGAAGGCATTGC
The DNA here is from genome assembly GCA_039090855.1 of Macrothele yani. Lineage (NCBI taxonomy): Eukaryota > Metazoa > Arthropoda > Arachnida > Araneae > Macrothelidae > Macrothele > Macrothele yani. The sequence continues at coordinate 159,236,353 of CM077011.1, forward strand.
CCTGCCGAAAGTAGCATGAAGTTTGGTTTGGGCAAACCTCCTCAAATAATTCACTACGCCTTATTCATTCGTCTCTCGCAAATCCAGGCTCTTACAAAAGGGTGGGTGCGGAGTTCGAAAAGCTTCTTAAGGGTTACCTTTTGAGGCTCAAGGAAATACATCCGAAATTATTCCTGGCAATTCATAAACAAATGAAACGCCAATGAAATAGCCACGATTCACGTAAGGTATGAATAATAAACTGTCCAATGAAAAGAGGTTTACCATCTTGGCATGACGAAACATCACAAATAAGTCCGTACGTTCTTCAAACTCAGCTAGTTCATTTTATCGAAATGCTTCACGAATGACACGAAAAAACGTTAAGTTTTTAAGTTTCCGTTTTAACTAACCATACTGCAGACATACGCGCATGACTAAGATTCTCTTGTAATGATCTTTCTGTGACATTCGTAGGCTCCGAATAAATCTTGGGCACAGAAAAATACGAGTAATAGCTCTTCCAAGCAGCTGGAAAATCTTTACGCGAAACTGCCATTGAAAAAACCAAGTAAACATGAAAGACCTGGAAAAGATGTATATCTACTGCAACTAATTAAAAAAATCTACTTACCACATGACTGCTCAATCGGTGCAGGTCGGATTTCATAATTACACATCTGAAAGTGCACTGAATTAGCTGTGCGTTTGGAACACCTATCAAATAACGCGCTCGTCCACCATCATTTTTTTGATTGGAGGTTTAACGACCACCGTGAGCAACTCAATGGGCTATAAGCAGTCACCCGTCTCTAATTTAGGATCACTGGTTCCAGGGAAGGGAGAGAGCCAGTGCCGTAGAACCAACACAACATCCATGCCTGACCGGGATTCGAACCCGGACCCCTTACGGACGAATGATTAGAGGCGAGCGCCTTAGACCACTGCGCCACAGGGGTAGCCACTATCATTTGCAATCACGGCTCTCAGACCCTCGGAGCAGATTCTACAAGATGTGGAATATTCTCCATGCGTAACTTGACCCATGTCCTCTGCAGCAGCTCCGTCAGTTTACACTCTACGTAGCAAAGGATCAGTAACTCCACATCCCGTTCTAGAAACGTTCTTTTTTTTTTTTTTTTTTGGTTGGAGGTTCAGCTACCACCTTGAGCAACTCAAAGGGTCATAAACAGTCGCCCGTCCCTAATTTAGGGCCACTGCTTCCGGAGAATGGAGAGAGCCAGTGCCGTAAAACAAACACAACATCCATGCCACACCGGGATTCGAACACGGACTCCTTTCGGGCGAATGATCAGAAGCCATCGCTTAGACCACTGCGCCACTGGAGCGACCACAAATGCTCAATTGGGTTACGGTCAGGTGTTTGGTTAAAAGGGCAATGTGGCAAACTTGTTGTCGTGTTCTTCCAACCTCTCAGTAGTTGTACGAGCTTGATGACACAGTGCGTTGTCCTGTTGGAAAATTGCCCTGCGGTCCGGCTGACCCTCGTGCAGGTATGAATGGACATAGTCAGCTGACGGGTCCCTGTGGCATCCACAATTCAGTGTTTGTGGGGTGATAACTAACGAGCCTATGGCTTGCAAAAAGAAAAAAGCTCCCCAGTACAGAACACCACCCCCATCGGCATGTTGAACGATAACTAAGCAACCAGGGGATAGAACATCATAATATTTACGCCATATATAAACCCGGCCATCAGCATGGTGCAGTAGGAAACGGGCTTCATCACTCCAGACGACATTTTTCCATCTGTCGAGGGTCCATTGCCGACAGATGGAAAAATTGCCGATAGATTTTTCATTTGGGCTTCACCACTCCAGACGACATTTTTCCATCTGTCGAGGGTCCATTACCGATAGATGTAAAAATGAGCTTCACCACTCCAGGATACATTTTTCCATCTGTCGAGGATCCGTTGCCGACAGATGGAAAAATTGCCGACAGATTTTACATTTGGGCTTCACCACTCCAGACGGAATTTTTTCAGACGTCGCGGGTCGATTGCCGACGTTCCTGGATCCATGCGACGCGCTGTTCCAGATGACTGGGCGACCGACATAATCGGTACTCTCTTTGGTCTCCGGCTGTGGAATACCACGTGAAGCAGGGTATGGTACATGGTGCATGTAGAAATAGAGAAATTGGTAGAACTGCATTGACGTGGTATTGGTGGGTGAACTGTGTGACTGTTTCATGGCGTTGCAGCGATGAAACCAGAAACTCACCTATAGGATCACCTGCGCATGGCAAACCAACGTGAGTCATTCTGCTGGATGCCTGTGCATGGTTGATTTGGTCCTAGTATACTCTGGAGAGAGTAGTATGGAAGCAGTCGACAAGTGCAGCTATTTCCAAAATACTGTTAGCTGCCCTTCGGGATCCAGCTATCTAGCCGAATGTAAATTGGCTTAAGTCACTGCGTGTCCCCATTATTGGCAATCGTTTACTGATTACGTACATAGGATAGATGTGCACAATTTATTGTAGTCGCACGTGACGTTGACATCTCGTGGTACTGCGCTATCGCTCCCAATATGTAAAACTGGGGGTGTGCTTAATGCGAACTGTGACTGAAATGGTCGTGTGGACCTCGTATATCTGGTATTCAAATATAAGTGCAAACTAAAAGTTGTGCTTGCTCAAATTACAGAAGAAATCTGTTCGCTATATGCTGAACACATGTCTCATTCAAAACCATTATTTCTAAAACTAAATATTCTAAAAATTCATGAAATGTTTTCCTTGAAACTAGGTGTCATGTTTTGTAAAATAATGCATCTTAAACTGCCTATTTTTCAATCTGACATTAAATATCTGGATTATTCTTTCTTCACCAGATCTGTTGCTAAAAACAAATTATGTCAGCCGTGTGTTAGACTTAATGTTGGTTTAAATCGCATACTGTATAAAGCCATTATCCTATGGAATAATCTCCCAGAGAGCATCAGATCTTTGAAAAATATCAAAAAGTATTCCTTGTCTCTGCTAAATTACATTGTAAATCACCCTGATCTCCATAACGAATCTCAATCCTATCATTAAATTGTAGCTGTAAGAATGCTGCTAACAGTGGTGCTTCTGTTATAACCATCTTACTTGCTTTTATATATGACATATGTTTTATTCGTTTTCTTACATCTGATAGGGGGAATCGTCTTACAACCAATGTGTTCAAATTCCTCCTGGTGTATTGCATTTTGCATTTTCATATAACTGTAAGTTTTAAATGTGTGCAATAAAATAATTGTATTGTACTTTATTGTATTTGAGGATTTCAGTGAGTTTTTCTGCTTGTCGTCTCATCCATCTATGTGTTTTGTCATTATGAAGGTGCAAACCACGTTTTCACCTACACTTTCCATATAGTTTGCACGCATTATTGAGTGCTGCTCATTTTTTTAATAATCAAACTCAGTTTGTTTACCTGTGGAAGTCGCAAAAATGGCGGCTACATGCGATCCCGCCTCAGCGTTAGCACGGGTAGAAGTTGATCATGTTCTACGCATCAACTCTATGGAAGTAGATGTACCCTCGGTCTCAGACACCACTGTCATTGATAACGTCATCCCATCTCCCAAGGCCGCCCCGGTGGCGCAGTGGTCATTGCCATGGCTTTTGATCATTCGTCCGAGATGTGTCCGTGTTCGAATCCCGGTGAGGCATGGATGTCGTGTTTGTCTCCCTTTCCTGAAACCAGTGTCCTAAAATTAGGGACGGGCGACTGCTTATAGCCTACTGAGTTGCTCATGGTGGTCATTAAGCCTCCAAACAAAAACAAGAAAAATTTACCAGGACGTCTTCTATCTCAGAAATTTGTTCACACGTTCCAGATCTTTCTCTCTCAGACTGCTGTGCCTTCACCTTCTGTGCTTGCAATTGCACAGTTGCCTTCTCCTCATAATTTAGTTCTGCCTTTCCCACCTCTCAAGCCGTCGCTGAAGGCATCAATCGTAACCGCTCTCAATGCGGCTCACTTCCATCCCCTATCCCTGACTCTTCAGCATCATCGTCGCTAGGTGTCCTGCTTGTACAGACATCCAACAAAACTGTTGCCAGTACAATTGACGATCCGTGAAAGGTAGGCATGTAGTTTGCCTCCTTATTAGATCGAAGTATACTCTTTTCTACCCTACCGAACACTCTTCTACCTTGTTACATGAAGGCTTCATCTATCCATATTCTGCAACAGCCATTTCGAGAATCACCGGAACTCCTTGAGGTATCTCTCTACTCTTTGACCACAAAACAGATGCTGGCATTTTCTTGGCCAACAGCTTGATTACCGGTGCGCACCATCTCATTCCATCTACACTTTTGAAAAGACATATTGCAATCACTTTGTACCTCATCCCTCAGGTGATTCCTGATGATTTAGTTACTGGTTGACAAAATCTGCAGGAATGTGGAAAAGTCAGCCACTTTTCTGATACCTCTCAGAGACCAGTTTTACGTCTCTGGTCTCCAACGATAATTGTTGGTTGTCTTCCCAATTGACCAAGGCTTGCTGGATTGCCCCATAGATGCCACTGTTCACATCTGTAATCCTTCAATTAATTTGAAGATCTTTACCACTGATTATTGCGCACAAAGCCTGACGCAAGACCACACCACGGAAGCGTGTTCGAACTTGCGACGTGATCCTTCTAGTAATCATCCGTCAGCGGCATCTGGCTAATCCTTGCCGTCTAATGTTTCTGCAAGCAGATCCACTGGTGTTGCTCCACCTTAATCTATGCTTTCTCTGGGCCATCTGAAAGACTCCGGCCATTTTCCATCGTTGTCCCAGGCGAAGGTACTGCATCCATCCCCACGCCTCTTGGAGACTGTTTGAATCACTGATATCTCCACAACTGAACTCTCCGACACCTGATGTGCCAAGCGTTCATCCCGTGCTTCCCATGTGGAATAATACAGTATTCCCTTCCCGACCATAAGCACCAAGTGTTGCTCCGCCGATCTTCTTTCTCCTGGAATACACTGCCGTTGCCGTGTCTTGTCGTGCCTTTCAGACGAGTCCGACTCTCACGCTGATGATTCATTTCTCTAATTTGGCGCTAGACAACACGAGAAGTTAGCTTGGCAGTGTTTGTGTGTGGAAGAAACGAAATCTCGTCTCATTTTTCTAATTATCTGGGCCAAATGGAAATAGTTGAATTAAAGCAAAAGTGAAATTGGAATCTTTTCTTCTATAGATCATCTTAAATCCTACTGAAAAGTCATTTTTTGAAGTGGAAATGTGTACATTAGCAGATAACTCTGAATTTGAGCAATGAAAACTCCGCCCACTTACTCAACTCCACCCCCAAACAACATCATTGGATGAAACGTAACAGCGCGTATTTTGTCTTTTCATTTTCACTGCATTTCTTGACTGAAAACTATTTTTATGCAAAATTCTCGACCAGCTGTGGTTTAAGTAAGTTACTTTTAAATTAAAAGTTGTTATCAGAACTCCCTCCTGGTCAAACTATTAAACCAGTAAATGTCAACGTCGCAGGCGAACCCAATTTTCTTAGGGAACCAACAGTAAATTTCAGCGCCATCTATCGGATAATTTGGAGCCTCAGCAGCCCTAGACGTCCATCTTAATCCGAATAAACCAAGAAAAGGTTAGTAACTTTTCTAAAGTAAGGTAACTCAGTGTAATTTACTGAGAAATGCAAAACTTGGGAACTGAATAAATCCATAATTGCTATACGTGGACAATATTGGCTAGTTAAGAATTTTAGAAATAGTTTCCTTAGTTAAACTGGTGTATTTATTCATATGTTTGTAACACAAGCAAAAGGCCGTTGTCATTGCATTTCCTTTACGTTTGTGGCTTAAGATGCTATTCGGAATATGTATACTATCCAGCAATGTGCCTTTACTCGTTCAACTATACTTGGGTACCACATCTTTCAAACGATATCATTAGATCTTAAAAAAACAGTACAGAAAGATAATTGGCAATTGTTCAGAATATAGTCCCAAAACTGGAATCTAATGAAACTATGAGTGCGGCAGCTTCCTGCGATGATCGGGCAAACTGATTAGAAAGTGAGGCTGCCGTTGCTGGGCTTTACAAATTTTTGAGTGCATAAAATGGCAGCTGAATAGTTAACGTGATTTTTGTTATTCGTCTCGCATAATTTTTTTATATATTTGTGATCATTATAGTTCGATTTTTATTATTCTCGAATTCGTTACTTATGTTCGTAATACGAAATCAGAGCGCCAAATGTCCCAGGAGACTCAACCATCATGTGAAAGGGAATAAGCAAAATCAAGTTAGTAAAATCACGCAATGCATTGATTATGATAAGCTTTCCAACATACCAGAAATAATTACTCAAGTTATTGTTCAAGTTATGAGGACAATGGCTGTAAAATAAATTTCGCTCCAATGAACTGACCTTTGACCCCATCTCGACGATATTCAACAGAACCGGTTAAATATGCTTCTGGAACAACATGATAAAGTTTTGTCTCAATCTAAGCATTTTTACGTAAGTTATAACGCATAAGGGCGGCGGAATAGATCCCGCTGCCATGTTTTGATCTTTGACCCAATTTCGCCCATTTTTATTCGGATTCCTCCCCAGGTAGTCCCCTACCACATACTAAAATGTCATCGAAATTGAACTATTTTTACGCAAGTTATGACGCATAAGGGCAATGGAATTGATCTCGCTCCTATGTCCTGATCTTTGACCCCGTTTTGCTCATTTTCAATAGGGTTCGTCCCCAGTTGGTTCGTTACTACATACTACAAATTTCATCGAAATCGAACCATTGTCACCCAAGTTTTGACGCATAAGGGTGGTGGAATGAATCCCGCCCCTATGTCGTGACGTCTGACCCATTTCACCCATTTTAAACAGGATTCGTCCCCAGGTGGTCCTTCACCACATACTACAATTTCGTCGCAAGTTATGACGCATAAGGGCAATGGAATGGATCCCGCTCCTGTGTCCTTACCTTTGACTCCATTTCGCCCATTTTTAAAAAGATTCGTCCCCAGGTAGTCTCCTACCGCATACTAAAGTTTCATCGAAATCGAACCATTTTTACGCGAGTTATCGTGCGGACAGACGGACAAAGTTGGAGCATATACGTTTCTTAATTCAACGGTTGGAAAGCGTAAACAATAAGTAGCCGCACTATAAAATCTCAGTCTGCTAACTCTTACTTCATGGCCTTTATAGGAAACTGGATGGACGTTGAAATTTTCAGTGTTCCTAGAGAGAAAAATATGTTCAACGCTATCGATATGTTTTCTCCATTGTGGCATATCTTCTATCGTATCTCTGTGGCGCGAGCAGGAAAGAAGATATTGATATTTGTAGTTAAGAAATTGGAATGAATTGTAAAAACTACGTTAACGATTCACCTACCATTTATGCTTTCAAAACTACTTCCTGGTAAGTAAAGCAGCAAGTAAGCATTAAAACTACAAGGGGGATTCAAATTAAAACTTTAAATAAATCTTTCATGCGATTTATTGAACAAAAATGATACACACTTGTATCAATTTTCAATGTAATCTCCATTTTGTGCAATACAAGTCTTCCAGCGCTTACAAAATGCATAGATTCCTGTAAAAACAAATTTTTTCAGTCGCGTGTGCAGCTGCTCAGGCACGATCTGCTACACATCTTCATCGGACTTGAAAGCCTTTCCTCCCATCGCATTTTTGAGTGGTCCAAAGATGTAGTAATCACTTGGCACAAAGTTTGGCGATTACGGCAGATGTGGAAGACACTCTAAGTGCCGGTTTTGTAGGGTTACAGCTTTTGCACGGGCAGTATGTGGCGGAGCGTTGTCATGTGCAACAAAACACCTTTGCCGCCCCGGTGGCGCAGTGGTCTAAGCGATGGCCTCTGATAATTCGTCCGAAAGGGGTCCGGGTTCGAATCCCGGTGAGGCATGGATGTTGTGTTTGTCTTACGGCACTGGCTCTCCCCCTTCCCTGGAACCAGTGACCCTAAATTAGGGACGTGACGGGCGACTGCTTATAGCCCATTGAGTTGCTCACGGTAGTCGTTAAACCTCCTATCAAAAAAAAAAAAAAAAAAACAACACCAATATTCAGAAGTCCACGACGTTTGAATTTGATGGCAGGTCGAATTTCTGATAAGATCTGCAAACGTGTCACTGGTAATAATGTTCCCATGGGTATGTAGTGCTCCAAAGTTACACCTCGCTCATCCCGAAAGAGAGTCAGCTTTGCCTTCTCTGCAGTTGGCTGCAAGCGGAAATTCTTCGGTTTAGGTGAGGAGAGATGGCGCCATTCTTTGCCTTCTGTCTTGGTTTCTGTCTGATGACAGTGAACCCAGGTATCATCTCCAGTAACAATTCTCTGTAGGAAGACATCGCCTTCTGCTTCAAAGCGCAGCAAATATTCTTGACAGGCATCAACACGTCTTGTTTCAATTTTGGAGTTAGCTGACGTGGCTCCCACTTTGTTGAACTGGAGCACATCATGGATGATGTGGTGCGCTGAACTATGACTAATGTTCAAAACTGCGGCTATTTCATCCACCATCACTCAGCGATTTCCCCTCACAATGCCTCTAACTGCTGCAACGGATTCTGGTGTCATTACTCTGTGTGCCTGTCTAGGTCTAGGATAATCTGTCATGGAACTCACGCCGTTTCGCAACTCCCTGGTCCATTCGTACATTTGCTGAAGTGTCAGACATGCATCACCATAATGCAACTTCATTCGATGATGAATTTTAATAGGTTTCCCCTTTTCACTACACAAAAAACGGATGACAGAACATTGCTCTTATTTGGTTCATGTTATAACGTGCAAGTTTGTCCGCACCGGCCATCGAATCTGGGTCCCCCTCACTCCGGAGCAAGTCGCTCTCCCAACTGAGCTACGCTGACATGTACGCTCTCACTGATATCTGCATTTATCGCATAGTAGTCCTGCGAGGCATGCACGTCACAATGTCACAAGTGGGGCATCTATCTTTAGCCTGCTACTGTGACGTCACTAAGCTTGTTTGCACTGCTGCCACCTGTAAGAAAATCTTAAGAAAGTCCAAGTTACAGGTATTTTGAAATTTTTATCGCACTTTTAAGGTTTTCATTTGACTCATGTTATACTTATTTGCTGCTTAAGTAAGTAAGCATTCAAAAATACTTGTCATTATAGTGTGAAAAGGCATTTTGATATAAATTTTAATCTTGAACGTATAATCATTAATACGCATCATTGCGAAATAATTTCCAGAAAAATTAACCAAATCCGTATGAGCAGTTGTGACGTGCCTGCCCCGCAGGAACGCATACGACATAATGGCAGATAGCAGCAAGAACGAACGTCTGAGCAGCTCAGTTGGTAGAGCTACTTGTTCCGGAATAAGTGGACTCGGGTTCGATACCTGGCGTGGACTAAAAATGACGGAGAAATTTACTTCGTTATACAGTATCAACAAGGTTCTTTTGGAGCTTAAAAACATTATTTTTACGATGTAAACATTTTTATTGTTTAAAAAGCAATTCAAATGTTTAATGCTTAAATGTGGCGCAGAACAAGGCCACATTGCTGATTTCACACACATTTTTCACTACACATATGAAATTAATAGCGAAACATAATTAGAACCTTGGCAAATGTAGTTGCATAAATGTATTAGACGTAAATGGATTAATTAATTTTAAGGTGGGTCTATTTCAATGTACCTTGCATTCTGAACTTGCATGTATTTTCCCAACAAATTAATGACAAGTAAACATTACTTCCTCGTGAGTTACGCAGATCAATGTAATTTACCACAGAATTTTAATCCTGTGAAAAACATTTATTAGATTTGAAATAAAACATCTTTTTATGATCAGGAATCAAAGTCAAATTGCTTTGGGTAGTCAGATTTTCTGATGATTTAGCGTAAATGTTAATTAGATGGAGCATTCACCTGTCAAATGTATTTCCCATGCCGTTGTTATCAGCCCGAGCATGGCATTCTTTGAACTGGAGCGCCACCTTTTTATTTGTTGTGCAGCTGGGTATTATTTCGAACGGACATAAATGCTGTCTGTCCTTCGGCTCTGAGTTTCTTTCTTTCCTGAAATAAGTGGATTTAAGTTACGGAAAGGAGACTTTTTTTAACTTTAACCTTTAAACCGACTGGAATGAATTAACTCGGGATTAGCAAAAATGGTTAAAATCAACCCATTTGCTAATCCCGATTTAATTCAGTTGGATTGAAATCAGCTTGAGTAAATATATTTCACTGTCTAAGAGGTTGATCGAACGCGGTGGGAACAAAGGTCTAAGTCGCACTCCCAAACCACTGGGCCACAATTTTTGTTAGCTTTCTTAAAAGCTCAATTTTCGCAATTTCATTTCTTGTAAAATATAGTGAAGTGCTGAATCCGATTTTTTAATTTTTCCCATTTTTAATTTTATTGTTACACTTTGTGGTCGTTCTGACCATTCAAATATCTTGAGTATTTATTCAATAAAAATAAACGTTCTCCGCAAAGTTGCATATTTCCATGCATAAGTTTGAAAGAGAGAAAAATATGCTCTTTCAAGGAAAGAAGAAACAAATAAATAGCTTCCACATAGCCGTGATAAAAATCGCATAAATATATTTATTCCGGCAGTGCTTTACCGTACGGAGTTCGACAGCAACTTTTCTTTTCTTGCGTTTAATCTGGAATGGTGTTTTTAATATCGGAACTACACGTGAATATTGCCAAACTCTTCTGTTGGATTGGAAGAAGTGATTTGTCTCTGTCAGTATTGACGCTGATATAACGTTTGGGTATAAGGCATTTAAGAAATGTATTACATCTCTTGGGTACATAGTATTCAATAAACGTCAAGTGTTATTCTTTCAATAACTTTGATTGTGTCATGAAACACTGTCTAGCAATGATATTTCTTTGTGGGAATGATGACGATAAAGAGGCCAACAGCACAGGAATCAAATGATCTTCCGCAATTGATATATAAAGATATATTGTGCGATTTACACTAGCAGTCAGTATTGCTAAAATACAAATTTTCGGATATATCTTCTGCATCTTATACTTTCAAGTTTTTATTAGAAAGTGTTAATTCAAATATATCATTAAAGTTTGAGCAATAGAAATGCTTGAACTAAATTTTTCAAGCATTTCTATTGCAGTATTGCTCCTACGGCAAATAGCTTGAATCATAATTAAATCCAATCTAACAGAATATCAAAGTAAAAACAAATAAAAATTTGTTGTTTTCTAATAAGCTAATAGTTGAAGAACTTTGAATGATGAAAAAGTAGAAAATATGCGAAAGGTATTCTTCATAACAAAAGCTATACTTCCAAAAATAATTTTTCAGGTGTGTCTTCTGAAAGCAGACAAAGCGAGATTTTTTTTTACCTTTACACCCCCCAGCGGCAAAACTGGGCAAAGTGGATAATATTTTCATTCTTTACTTTTGCGAATGACATACAGTAAAGCAAAACATATTTCAAAACGGTTATTTTTATTGGAAGTTTAACGACCACCGTGAGCAACTCAGTGGGCTATAAGCAGTCGCCCGTCCCTAATTTAGGACCACTGGTTCCAGGAAAGAGAGACAGCCAGTGCCGTAAGACAAACACAACATCCATGCCTCACCGGGATTCGAAACCGGACCCATCTCCGACGAATGATCAGAAGCCACCACTGCGCCACCGGGGCGGCTTAAAAGTGCTTATAGAAGGAGAGATACAATGGCAGACATAAATACACAGTAACGCCACCTAGCACCAGGACTGTGAACTACAAAAACCCTCAAGTAAATTTAAAACGTTTCAAAAGGTGAATGGTATGAAATATTCAAAGAAATTTTTAATCAAACTTCTAGAAACAGAGGTATCGAGAAAAATAAATTAAATATTTCTTTCCTTTTGAGGGAGCATTTTGCATTACTTTGGGCAGGAAATGGGCATAAAACGTTTTCGTAGTTAGTAGTATCTGAGGGAAAAATAATTTTTTTCAATCGGGTTTTTAGACAAGCAGATATTGCTGCAAATACTCTGTAAACGGAAACATGAATTTGTACAACCTATTGGCAAATTTATGCTTTAACAGAAACTTGAAATTATGCAAAAAAACATTTCGCATTATTAAATTTGTTCGACAAAGAAAGGAAATTGTGGAATGTTAGAAGATATATATCGGGAAAAAATAAGATACATAATTCAGAAGCGCAGATATTACATCGGGAACAGAAATTACCCAATTCCTCCCCTATAGTAGGGAAATAAATATTTTTCAGAAGCACAGATACTGCTTCAAATACATCGGAAACAGAAATTACCCAACCACTCACCTATAGTAGGGAAATAATTATTTTTCAGAAGCGAAGATTATGCTTCAAATATATCGAAAACATAAATTACCCAATCCTTCCCCTATATAGGGAAATAATTCCTTACCAAATGTTTGAAATTATATACAGAATATTTACTACTAGTAACTCTATTCGGCGCAAAATGGTGTTTTCGCATCTGACTTTTAGAAAGAGAGATATCAGGGAAATCTCAATTTTACTTTACTTGCCTTACGAAAAAACTGTGCATTACTTGAAAAATACCCAGTGTCCCCCAAAAAATAGAAACAAGGTTTTATCTTTTCATCAGTTGACCACTGATACAAGCTTTTATTTAGAAATACATTCAAAATGACTTACGGTATGGCAATTGCACTCCTGTGGGTGGAATTTGCATAAAATTAGAAATATATATATTAGGTTGGTGCGAATGAAATATCCGGCAAAGGGCCAGCACACGTGGACTGCGAGAACGGAAAAGTAGGACAACTTACCTATAAAAAATAATCCCCCTCAGCATCGACACATACTTGCCATCTGTCCGGCAAGGCCATGATATCAGAACGAAAAACGTCTTGTGGCTGGAATCCGAAGAAGTCATCAACTGCACGTTGAACCTCGTTGTCTGCCGTGAACTGTTTCCCGGACAGGAAGTGATCCAGGCGACGAAACAGAAGATAGTGTGTCAGAGGCAAGTCCGGAGAATAGTCAGGATGAAGCAGTGTTTCATAGCCCAAGGCACTTAGTGTCAGCATCGTTCGTTGTGCGACATGAGTGCGGACGTTGGTTGTGCGACATGAGTGCGGACGTTGGTTGTGCGACATGAGTGCGAGCGTTGTCCTGGAGCAGACGAACACCATGTCTGTTGACCAAAGCCGGTTGTTTCTTAGTTTCTGCAGCAATTTCCGGTGCATTTGGTGTAATTCAGCACAATAACGTTCTGCAGTGATGGTTTGGCCTCTTGCCAAGAAACTCCGATGAATTATCCCGGCTGTGGACCACCACCCAACGAGCATCATCCTCTTTGTGTGTAGGAGTGACTTAGGATGCCGTCCATCAGGCTGTGCCTTGCTTAACCATTGTTCAGATCGTTTCCGATTATCATAAAGGACCCACTTCTCGTTGCAGGTGACGATTCAATGCAGTGGAGGTTCATGTTTATTCCTGGAAAGCAGCAACGTGCAGTCTTCCAAACGTCTAGTCTTGTTGGCAGTTGTCAACACATGTGGCAGCCACATGTTCAGCTTTTTGACGTTACCCAGGGCAACCAGACGCTGAACAACTGTCGTTCGGTGGACACCTCCCTTTGCTGTTATATCACGACACGTTTTTCGGGGATCTTCTTTAACCACACGGAACAGAACATCGTCAGAAACAGCAACATGTCAGTGAGCACGTGCTTCGCTTTGCAGGTCCGCATCTCCGCTTCGAAACTTCCCAAACCATCGCCGAATGGTTCGTTCATTGGACGTATTCGCTCCAAACGCTTTGTTAACGTTTCGAGCGGCAATTCCTGCAGAATGGCCCAGTTTAAATTCATACAGGAAGATGACTCTCAAATCCATCGTCTGCATGTTTCTTTCGCAAGCCCCGTTACTTCCAAACAAACTACGACTGAACCTTGTTCTTCACACACGTGCTAACTCTGTGACATAATCCCCACAACACCTGTGGGTGGTTCCATTCCGCTGTCGCTCCACAGCTCGTTCACGCCGCACATTTCATTCGCACCAAGTGAATATGTTTTTTATAAACACTTCGCAGAAAAAAAAATGTAATTATAAAACTTCTAATTAGTCTAGAAAAACAAATCATTTTGTTCTACTTGCAAAATTCGTGGAGATATTCGCGATGAAAATTGTAAAAAATGTGCCGTAAGGAGCCCGATTACGGGCGAAAGGTAGCTTGTTTCACTGCATAGCTTTGTAGCACTCAAAGCGAGTAAGAAAAGAGCGCTCGCGCGAGCAGGAAAAAATAAAGAAAAAAAAATATCGTGCAGACGATATAGTCTTTACAATTTTCACCGCGAATATTTCCGCGAGGTTTGCAAGTAGAATCACGGGGTATCTATTTTTTCCGACCAATTAGGACATTGCGCAACTTTTTTTGTTTGAACTTTGTTTCTTCTAAGGCTGTGCAATTTTGTTTTAACTTTTATTCAAATGCCACTCACAATTGTGCAACTGCCATGGCCTATTTTGAGTATTTTTCTAATTGAAAGTATGCATCTGTGATAGACCACTGAGAAGTGATAAAAGCTAGTTTCACTCTTTTTTGAGACACCCGGTATTTCACTCATAAAGACGGAGTTTCTGGCTTTGTGCTCTGAGAAGAAAGCAATTCTATCAGTCGCATTCCTTAACCGTTTTTCGGAACAAACGAACACTATTTCTTTTGGGATATCTAAATTCTTTTTGTTATATTTCTACTTTATATTCATTAAGTTCATTTCTGTGTGAAACAGATTAGAATTTTCTGAGTAGATGTTAAGCTCAATCACTATAGAATCTACTTGCATCTTTTCCCTCGGAATCCGATAATTTAATTTCAGTTGAAATAGAAAGAGTGTAACATCGTTGAGGTGAATAGCATTAGGATCAAGTACGTATTTCCGAATCGTTGTTTCTCATATGTCTCTTCGCTGACGAGCTTTCAAAGTTGCAAAGCATTTCTTTCTGTAATTTCAGTAAAAACCCGTTCTATGAATCTTACAAACAACAATGGTTTTTTGGAAAAAAAAATCGAATCGCGATTTTTTAAAAATATTCCTCAAACACTGACATCAAGGGTACTTCTTTTAAAAATTGGTAAGCTTAAAGTTTTCAAATTTGAGAGAAAAGCAGTTGGAATTTTTCCCCCCTTTGCATTGCTCAAAATACCTGAATTCAGAGGGTATGCTGTCTTTTCTTTTATTTTAAAAAGAAATTGTTTTTATTTCATATGAATTTCTTTGATCGAGTCCACTTGTAATTCTTAGGATTCAGTTAAAACGTATCCCTAGCAATGCAATACATTTTGTGAAAAAAACAAAACATGTTAGGAATGAAAAAAAAAGAAAAACATGTTAAGAAAAAAATTACATGTTAAAAATGTAAACATGTTCGGAAATACGTACCTGATCTTATGCTAGAATGCAAAACAATAAAAACGAGTTAAGCAAAAAAATATGAACTTGTTAAGAATGCAAAAAATAAAACATATTAAGAAAAAATAACATGTTAAGAAGGAAGACGATAAAAACATGCTAAGAATGAAAAAACAATTGAGAAAGCAAAAAACAAAAACCTGTTAAAAATGAAAAAAATAAAAAC
The DNA here is from genome assembly GCA_039090855.1 of Macrothele yani. Classification (NCBI taxonomy): domain Eukaryota; kingdom Metazoa; phylum Arthropoda; class Arachnida; order Araneae; family Macrothelidae; genus Macrothele; species Macrothele yani. Next base: position 159,251,965 of record CM077011.1, read on the forward strand.
ATGTTAAGAATGAAAAAAATAAAACATATTAAGATTAAAAAGATAAAAACACGTTAAGAATGCAAAAAAATAAAAATCTCTTAAGATAGAAAAAAATAAAAACATGTTAAAAATCCAAAAAATGAAAACTTGTTAAGAATAACAAAAAAAAAATGAAAACATGTTAAGAATGCAAAAATGAGCTTTAAATTTGTTAATTGCTTAGATTTCTATCAGAACTTGTTAGTTCTTTAAACCATTAACCAACTGGAAATAATTAACTGGCTGTTAAAAAGAATGAGCTGAAATAAACTCCAACGAGTATATTCGTTGTCAACAAAATGGGTCGAACGCAACAGGAATGAGTTAATGTGAGCCTCACAGAGCGTTGCCTACCCCTTAAATATGTTGTTTAATGTGGTCCTTTGGGGTTATGATTTACATTAATCTTTTTTGACTGGTTTGCTGTTAAAATGGCTATAACAATGGCGTTTAATCTAAGAAAGGAGAGAGATGATGTTTTGAGTTACTTGTGTCTATCTAGTGGCATAATACCAGAATAAGGAGGTCTTGCTCTTCCCATCGTGCCTTGGGTCATGGAGCAAAGAATAAAGAAGTAGAAGCAAGCGCAAGCAACAGGTATATGTTTGGTACTGTTCAGATGAGGGGGAAAGGAATTGGTTTGCCGTAGCTTTCTAAATCCCTGCCACCATGTGAACATTTATGTTTGCGGAGCGCAAAACAATTGGGGCACCATTTGTTTCAAGTACGTCGACCGCTTAAAAGGTTAAGTGAAGAAAGCAATTCGGTCAACCTCCTTATCAGAAAAACAAATGGTCAGGGTCGTAATTTGTTAAAGTAGAAGATATGAATGCACCTAGGAAGTGTGACGTATGTCCTGATTTATTTATTGTTCTTTCCATTATTCAAACATTGATCTTTTTCCTGCATGTTCTACTTTCCTGTGTTTCCTCGCAACCACGTTTCTCCTTCCAATCTTAATTTCTACTTCGATCTATTAACCATCGCTTCATGAGACATTTTCAATCCTCACCCAAATTCCCTTCTTGCCACCTTCAGGTGTCAGATCAAACTACCTCTCTGTTTTAGCTACTCACCTTTGTCCACTTCACGACCTCCCCGTCTTTTGGACTATCTTGGCAGTTGTTAAATGCTCATTATCATTACTTTGACCCATCGTGAGAAATCCTTCATTAAACCCTAAGGTTTTCCTTACGTGAAGAAAATTTCGTAAAATCTTTCTCCGTATGTGAAGAAAAGATAATGAAGAAAACGTCAATGGCCAGTGGTCGGCCTTCATTTAGCCTGTAGTTCAGGGTTTTTTCCTTCTTCGGACCACTTTTTGAAGGTTCTAACCAGGGCTAAACGTAAGCACACCACAAGCCTTGCCTTCTTGGAAATGCTCTGATCCCCTTGTCTGACCATTAGAATTTGGTCTTTGTCAAACTCGCTTCTTGCCATCTTCAAGTATCAGATCAAACTTCCCTCTCGGTTTTAGCTAATCCTGTTTGTCCATTTCACGTGTCCTCCTCTTTTGGACTATCTCGCCAGTTGCTGAATTCTCATAGTCACTAGCTTGAACCCTCCTGAGAAATCCTTCATTAAACCCTAAGGTTGTTAGAAGAAGTTTGTGAATAATATGTCATAAAATCATTCTTCTTACTTTGAGAACATATCGTAAAATCATTTCCATGGGTAATAAAGCAATATAAACTAAACCTCATGAAAAGAAGATTGCAGGAGAACGTGCAGAAGTAATGTTTCCTCCGGGCTCCCGAAGCATGCAGAGGGGAGAAAACTAGGAAAAATTACTTCCTGTAGAAAACTTGGAAAACAATTGACTCAAATATCTCGCCAAGAACTGACGATAAAGGGATATCATGTGACCTTGTAAGATGATATTAAAGACTGTTAACTTTTGCTAGAATTTATAAGCTCAGGGTAATATGGCACTTATGATCTTATGCCATTGTTTTATCTTTCAGCGCATGTAGATTTATTCTTTTTACCTTCGGAGCAGTATTTTATCAAACATTTTATTTTTCAGAGTGCAACACAAAGCCTTTTCCGTTTTCTTTCTTTCTTTTTTTTTTTTGAAAGCAGCACGAGAGGAATTTTAAATCATGCCTATTTTGCCTACATTATTTAAGCTTCTTTCGTACCAACTAAACTTTCAAAAGGTTAACACCTATCAAATGTATAAATTATAGGTTTCGTGAATGATGGTTTAAATTAACAAATTTATTAGACCCACTGAGAGATTCGTACTCCTCAAGTTGTCTGCCTTTAAAGAGAAAGTAATTCTGTCAATCTGAGTTCTTGGATGCTTCAGTGAAACAAATGGCCAACGTTTGAAGTCTATTAAAAGGGCAGATATGAAACCAGCTGGTAAGATATTAAAGTACATTTGGTCTTCGAAAATCCCATTGATCATTTTACTCGGCTTAGCTTAGATCACACTGAGGATCTTAGATTGTTTTGCGACTATCGAAGGAAAAAAGGGATACATTTATTCTTAGTTTTTTTTCGTTCTTCAGTTGATGTTCCTTCTGCTTTGTTGCTCTTCCTGATACATGACGCTGTCAAGTGGTAAGAAGCACAAAAAGCAGTTCGTCTCTTGGCCGTGTTCTCTTGCTTGCACAGAAGCTGACTTTTTTCTTTCTGCGTTTTCAAGTTTTACGTAAAAGGTTTCTTTTCCTTTTTACGAAAACTGAAGCTTTTCTGACGATATACAGATTTCCCAAGGGATTGCAAACTAAAGGGCGAAGACGTTTATCATTTTTTTCTTTTGTACATGGGAAGATAGTTTACGATATTGTGACTAGGTCGGGCTCCTAAAGAAGGACTTCATTATTTTTATTTGGTTTACACTCCAGGTCCTCGTTACTGATGGGAATATCCCATAGGGAGGAAATGTTTATGAAAATACTTAGCGCAGTGAAAAACGAAAAAATAAATACGGGCCGTTGCTGTAGAGAAGAACAATTTTGATACTGTCCAGATACTGGCAATATTTCAAGTTTACGGAGAACCTGGAAACACGTTTAATATCGACGGAACATGCACTCAAGGACTTCAAATCCTTGCAAATGGTTTCGCAAATGTTAGGGAAAGGTTCTTATAAACAGAAATAATCTTTGAAAATGGCGAAACCCGGAGAAGACCTCGAAATTAGACAACGTATACAGAAACGCCACCTCCCTAAGAGCTATTGCACTTCTTCCAGTCAAAACTATAATAAGAATTTATTTTACCATATAGGACATCACAATTTATAACCAAACAGCGTGTACAGTAACGCAACGTTCCTAAGAGCAACTGCGCTTTTTCCAGTGAAAAATAAAATAAGAGTTTATTTTACCATATAGGAAATACGAATTTATAACTAGGTGAAGTTTTATGAATATTCCAACCAAATGCAGTTTCCTAAAATTTATGAAACTGTCCCAAACGCTCATCTAAACGTTTCTGACATATCTCTAGAAAGACAGTTACCGTAAATCGAATTTTTTAAGAAACTCTGCAGACGTTTTCTCCTTCTTTAACGTATTAAATCGGACAAATTTTGTTTGATGAGCATTTATATTTTAAGCAAAAAACGTTTAGTTTTAGTAGACATTCTTAGCAGCATAATTGCTGTTAATGTAGTCTTGTGTAGTTTTAAAAGCATAGCTTGTTCTTGCTCTACCATGCTTTTCGCTGTGATATTCATGCCAAAACTAAAGAGAGCAGTTTCCAAAATCAAGTCCGGCCGTCTCGGAAATGTCCTAAACCAGTTGTTCTGTCATTGCAATTTGGCCTTTGCCAACTCCCCTGCCATTCCTATCTGAAGAACAAGAGTTACATTGATAAAGAAAGTCAAATATCCGGCGTTATTTCAATCGAGTTTTTAGTTCTGCAGATATGGCTGCAAACACTTGTAAATGGGGATATGAACTTAATAGAAAACTTGTGTGTTAAGAACATTTATATGCAAAACATTTCTAGAAACGCTCTCCCACAAGGGAAGCTTCTTTCAAATCGGACTGTTAGAAGCAAAGATGTTGAGAAAAATAAGATATACATCTATGTCTATGGAGTAAAAACTGTAAGTATTTGAAGTAGTGTAATCTTTGAAAATGTTATTCGTGGTCGGGGTATTAAACCACAAAATAATGTTTGAAATCGAGTTTTCATAAGCGCAGATATTACTGCAAACACCCCCCCCCAACAAAAAAAAAATATACAATTAGTACCTCTAGTAGCCCAACCGATCTGAATCAAGAAGTAGAAATCATGTTCATACATTGCCCTCTACAAGATCTATTTGACGCAAAAAGGAGTGTTCAAATCGACTGCTTAGAAACAAAGATATCGGAGAAAGCGCAACATAAGTCGCTTAGAGAAGAAACTATACATTATGCGAAAAAGAAATGTTACAAAAGTAGTCTCCGTTATAAATGGTACCGAAAAAAGAAAACAAAATTCAGTCGGACAGCTACACGCAATTATATGGGCTAAAATGAATATTGGATTTTTTTTTTTGATTGAAGGTTTAACGACCACCGTGAGCAACTCGATGGGCTATAAGCAGTGGTCCTTCCGTAATTTAGGGTCACTGGTTCCAATTTTAGGGTCACTAGTTCAATTTACCAAGGAAATCACACTTGTAGTTCGCAGTGGTTGCAAGCTTAACAAACACGCAAATATTGACACATGCTCAATATTCATAAGCATGCGCAACTGCAGTCTGATATGTAATGTTCCAAAGAATTCCTTTGTTTGCTTGTTTGTTTAGAAAAACTTGTAAAAGGGTCATAATTAGCCAAAGACTGCAAAACGATGTTACAAATATATAAAACGGTCTGCTGTGACCATCAGGAAAGAGTCCCAAAACAAATGGGACAACTCTGGGCTGTTGCTAAGAATGTGCGTATCAGACATTATTATATCTTCTTCATTATTATTTCTATATTTCAACTGCAGTATATTTCCGAATATACAATGAGAAGCACGAATAAATACAAATGTATAATGCTGCTGTGATATGTAATGTTCCAAAGAATGTCTTTGTTTGTTGGTTTATCCCAAAAAACTTGCAAAAGGGTCATAATCAGCCAAAGAGTGCAGAACGATGTTAAAAATATATAAAAAGGTCCGCTTAGACCGTCAGGAAAGAGTCCGAAAACAAATGGGACAACTCTGTGCTGTTGCTAAAAATGTGTGTATCAGATATTATTATATTTTCGTTATTATGAATTCTATATTTTAACTGCAGTATATTTTCGAATATTCAATGAGAAGCACGAAAAATACTAATGAATATTGCTGCATAAGCGGTGACAAATGGCCTTAAATTAGGGACCAGCAGTTACTTACATCCCTTAGAGTTGCTAATGAGGATCGTCAAACTCCGATACAAAGAAAAACTGTTTCCTTTACCGATACTTCTTGTTGATTATCATGGGTACATTTTCTTCCTGCTCAGAAGAAAAAGAAACGTATCGAAGAATATATCGATTGCTTTGAAATTCTATTTTACTAAGTCCGGCTGCAGATACTAAAGGTGCATCGAAAATATAAGATGTGATTCAAAAGTTCAAAAATGTACTGAATGAGCAAAAATTCACTAAAGTAAACGGCAGTGAAACATTAAAACTGTTAATCGCCCTCAATGTGTTTAATTGTACACCGAAACACTTGGATACTGTCTTAAGCTAGCCCTCACACTCGCACTCGTTATTCATTGGGATTCGTTTGCTCGTCATTCAATTGAGATGTTTTCAATCGTCATTCCATTGGGATGCTTTCACTCGTCATTCCATTGAGATGATTTCATGTCCTTTCACTAAGTAGTTTTTTTTTTTTTTTTGAAAAAGGAGTTCATGATGAAAAACCTTTCTGTTTCTGCAAACTCTGCGAGAATATTTCCACACTGGTTTCTGCCCCCGTGTCCGAATTTAACTACTGAACTTTAATTCTGTTGCTGTTGCCCTACTTCTGCTTTGAAATCACCCATGATGACCTTCAAGTTCTGCTTGCCTTTATTACTTAGATGCCGAATTTCTCGTTAAATTTTTCAACTTCTTCCCCATAACTTGTGAAAGGTGCGTAAGCATGAATAATCTGAGTCTGGTTTGTTTTTGAGAGCTGGATAACTAGAGGCGCAGCTTTGTCCGAGAAACGTTCAACTTCCAGAACATTGTCCTTCAGTTTTTTTTTGTTTTTTATAAGTCCAACACCACTAGTTCTGCTAGTATCTGACACACGATAGTAGAAGAGATGTCCACTTTTCAGTTCATTTAGATCTTCTCCTTTTCTTCTTACCTCGCTTGACCATGTACTTTCCAGCTATGGAGACTGAGAGCCAAGATTTAATTTGTAAAATCGTCTTCTGGGAAACGGGGGTTGGCCATAATTCACAACGCTGACCAAGCGGGTTGGTGAATGTGGGATAGCATTTCCTCTAATGTCGATAGTATAATTAGACAGCTATTCGTCAGTCTCGTTGCATATGTTGGCTAGTAAATATCCAATTGAAAAATCTTTGCTTTCTTTCAAAAGCATGTATAACGAAGACTATTTTCAGCACAGTTTCTTTTTCCAGTAATGCACAGATTTTCCGATAGGGCGTAAAAGCAAATTACGTTTCCTCCGATATCTCTACTTTTAAGAGTGCGATATGAAAAATCCCTCCTGTGCCGTAAAACGGTCCTGATTAGAAATGTTCTGCATGCAATTTATACTTCTGATAAGGAATGGTTTGGCCACCAATGGCCATAAGTTTTTATTTCTGCTTCTGGTGTATTTGCAGCAAAATCTGTGCTCCTGAAAACTCGATTAAAAATCTTCTTTGCTAAACCGATACCGCTCGCATCGGGAAACCTCTTGAGAATACTTTCTGCTTAGAATAACGCATGGTTTTCCCGCCAGTGAGCGTAGATATATATATTATTTTTCTCAATATCTGCTTCTAAAAATCCAATTTACAAATTCCTTTCTTTTTTGGAGAACGTTTCTTCTGCGAAATATTTCTCATACAGTTATTTTAAAATTTTCCAATAATGCACAGATATTCCCCTTGGGAGCGTTAGGGCAAATCGCCTTATCCTCGATAGCTCGGTTTCTGAAGCTCCGATTAGAAAAATTCTTCTTGCATCGGATACAGCTCGTGATGAGAAATGCTTTGTTTATAATTTCAAATTTTTGAAAAAAAAAAAATGTTTGGCCACCAGGGGGCATAAGTGTTTATTTCTGCTTCTGATGTACAATCTGTATTTACAGAAATATCTGAGCTTCTGAAAGACTGAAAAAAGTCTTTCGCGAACCGATAGGGCATACTTCGGAAAATCCTTTCAAAATAATGCATAGTTTTTCCGCCAGGAGGAGTAGATCTATATCTTATTTTTGTCCATATCTCTGCTTGTTAGAGTGCGATTGGGAAAATTCTTTCTTTGTTGCAGAGCGTTTACGCTGTAAAATGTTTCTCATATAATTTGAAATGCATATTAACTCACAAGTTTGCTACTAGAGGGAGTAAGTTCTCGTATATGTTTGCAGAAATACCGGTATGACAAAAACCCCAATATAAAAATGATTTTTCGACCGAATACTACTGACTACGAAACTCTTCCAGTGTACTTTCTTCCTCAAATAATGCACAATTTCGCCGTTCGGGAGCGACACTGTTTAATATTAAGCCAAACACTCGACGTGGATCAGGAACGCGAAACAGAAATCATCTCTCTTTCCACGTTAATAAGTGAGTTTCGGAATTTCTTCGATACTCACTTATTAGCGTGTAAAGAGCGGTGGTTTCTGTTTAATGTTTACTATGTTTTTCTTAATATCTCTGCTTCTAAATGTGTGATTTAAAATCTTCTTTCATCACTAGATGTCATCAACCTTGTGGAACACTCTACGTTAGCGTTTGAGGAGTTTTATACGTCACAGTTCTGTCGCTAGGTGGTGTTCATAGTTCACAGTTCTATCTGCAGCTGTATCTCCGCTTCAAAAACCCTCTTGAGAAATTTCTTTTTTACTATATACCATTCGTTGCAATAAAGAGTGAGTCATTATCCTCCTTAAATAATACGCAGATTTCCCGCTAGGTGGCGTAAAGGAGAATGCTTTTTTCTGGGTACCTCTGCTTTTGCGAGACGTATTTGAAAAGTTATTTTTACTTAGCGTAGCTTTTGCCATGAATACTATTTTTCGTCTATTTTCAACTCTCCCATTACGCAGAATTCTTCCGCTAGAGTGCTTAGATTCATATAATGGTTCCTTCTATATTTCTTCTTTTAACTGTTCGATTTGGGAATCATTTTGTCTCCGACAGCTTCCTTCTGCTATGAGAAACTCTTTGTGCGCTATATGTAAATTTTCTTAAGGCTGTCATTGAATGAGGATTAGGGTTCCTCTTCTGCGATAGATGGCGCAAACATCATTCCTTGGGCGTGGCTTTTGTGTCGTGAGGGACTGTCCCAGAAATTGGCGTCCCCGAATCACAGCAGACCACGATATATTCCGAATGAAAGCGGTCTCTCGTTGGCTCCACAATAAAAAGACAAAATATGCGCTGTTACGTTTTAACAAATAAAGTTGTTTGGGGTGGACCTTAGTAGGTGGGCTGAGTTTCTGTATCTCAAATTCAGGAGTTCTCTGCTAATGTAAACATTTTCTCTTCAGGAAATGAACGTACGGTTGGATTTAAGATGATTTATGGGAGACAAGATTCCAGTCTCCCTTTTGGCCCCATTAAATTATTTCTATTTGCCCTAGATAATTAAAAAAAATCAGACACAAATGAGAGATTTCGTTTCTGCCGTGCAGAAACAATGCTAAGCTAACTTATCGCGCCATCTAGCGCCCAAATTGATATATTTTCGAGTCAGATAAATTGAATTTTTTTAAAACTTCTAACAATTTTTTCGGAATAATAACTGTGGCACATATTAACCATAGATCGTTTTTATTTGTGCTCAAAATTTTAGACACTACAAAGTAACAGTCTTTGAGAAAATGTGCACAAAGTAATTTACATTGCAGATAAAGGATATAATTTATCTTACACTTATTCAAAGACAGCCTTAAGATATTTTACATTTCTTAGTCGGTAGTAGAAGTAAGTAGATGTTTCTATTTCTGGATATTTTATCAATTGTAGAAATCCGGTTAATTTTTTCTAATCGGCTGCATAACTTTGATAAATTTAATTCGTGTCAGAAATGATTCAAAAGACGTGCTTATTAGAACCGATAGTTCGGTGTCATCTTCCTGGATTATTATTAAAACTACACTGCTGGCCACCCAAAATGCAACACCAAGAAGGAAGCATCCGATTAGCCTGAAATTCACAGCATGCGTCGCCCGCGGGAGGCCATGCAAACGATTAGCATTGTAGGACATATGCAAATCATGTGCGCCCGACACGCCACCGAGAAGCACTGTAAGAAGGGTGCACAGAAGGCGGGGCATAACTAGTGGAAGTGCGTTGTGCTGCCGTACCTGTGCGTGGGAAGCTTCCTGATGCTTCGCCGCAGAATACGGCAGTCATTCTGGCAGGTTTCGGAGTTCGACAGAGGACGAATAGTGGCTTATCGCGACAGCGGTTTATCGTACCGAGACATCGGCGCACGTGTGGAACGACGTCCACCCACAGTGAGGCGAGTATGGATACGGTGGGTGCAGGAAGAACGGACGGATCGACGTGAGCGATTGCCGCAGCCGCGGCAAACCACCGAACGAGAGGACCAGCATGTTGTGTGGCGGGCATTGACGGTTCGCACCGCCACATCACGAACGTTACAGCAGGAATTAGGGTGTGTTGCGCAACAACCTGTGTCAGCACGTACCGTTCGACGTCGTCTGCAGTAGCGGGGACTTGTCGCACGGTGCCCATTGCTCTGATTACCATTGACGCTACACCACCGGCGAGTGCGGCAGCAGTGGGCCGTTGAACGCCGCACCTGGAATACGAAATGGCACGACATTGTCTTCTCCGACGAATTCCGCTTCTGCCTGCAATACCACGATGGTGGGATCCGCGTGTGGCGGCACCGCGGCGAGAGACTGTATGACGCCAGCATTATGCTTCGCCATACCTGTCCATCGCCTGTCGTTATGGTTTGGGGCGCAATTGGATATGACACCCGCACCCAGCTGGTACGCATCGCCGGTACACTCAACAGCCACCGCTACATCTCCGACGTTTTGGAGCCTGTAGTCCTCCCTTACCTACAGGACCTGCCAGCCGCCACGTTTCAACAGGACAATGCGCGTCCGCACGTGGAACGCATTGTGCAACAATTCTTCACGGCCCCCTAGGTGTCACTGCTGCCGTGGCCCGCCTGTTCTCCCGATATGTCGCCCATCGAACGCGTCTGGTCGCCGATCGGCAACCGAGTGGCCCGGCAAGCACCCGGCTACGCCTGATGAACTGTGGCAACGTGTGGAAGCAGCCTGGACCGACATACCCCAAGCCCACATCCAAAGCCTTTTTCGTTCGATGCCGCAGCGTGTAGCGGCCGTTATTGCCAGTCATGGAGGCCACACGAACTGTTGATGTCTGCGTGTTCCGCAAGTTGCACGGGCCTGTAAGCTCAATCGTTTCATCTCTGTATCTGTTGTTATGTGTTCAGTAAATCTGGCTTTGCTATCTCTGGTCCTTCTTGGCATTGCATTTTGGGTGGCCAGCAGTGTACTTTAGTCAGTTAGCGTCAGAGTATGTTTCTATTTGAAATAGTTTATTCGATTCAAAATATCTCTTAAAAATTTCTGTTTTGATAGGATATTGCTCATTGCGAAGCGTATTTTGCGGCCATTTCCCGCTTTCAGCAAAGCTCAGCTTCTCCGCGAGATCACAAAGGTGTACCACATTTTCTTCTGTATCCTTTCTTGTAATTGTTTGGTACGAAAAATCCCTTTTGTTGCCGGTATAATCTGCTATGAGAAATTTTTTCTGCATTATTTGTTAATTTTCGTGACACACCTTTCAAGTGCTAGTGGGAGTAAATAGCTATTCTGTTTGTCGATGTTTTATCAATTGTAGAAATAAAGTTAATTTGTTTTTGGAATTGGTTCCGTTCCGTATGAATAACTCCGCTCACCTTGCGTATTTTAAATTACTCGAATTTTTCCCTAGGTATTATGGGCGTATTACACTGTTAAACAATTTGTGGCAGGTTGCACCAAAAAGTGCCAGATGCACCACTTTCTGAGAAAAGATACACCATTGTATGGTGCAAACAAAATCCAAAATCATGATGCAACCTTGCATCATGATATTGTGTTACCTTGCACAATATCGTGGTGCAAATGTGCATTATGTTATTAGGTTTTGTTTGCCCCCACAGAGTAATGCATCTTTTCTCAGAAAGTTTTGCAGCTGGTGTAGCAGCACCTTTTGGTGCAACCTACCAAAAATGTTTAACAGTGTATTTTTGTTGATGAGTTTTTAGGTTTTTTAAAAACCTCCTGCGAAACCCCTTTTTCTTGTCGGAAAGTATTCAAAAAACGTTCTCATTACAACCAAATATTCCGTGTCTTCTCTCTTGTTTGGTGCTGTGTAGAATGAGTCAGATTTTAGACCAGAAAAATATTACAGAATGGTAATGTACATATTCTGTTCTGTTGTCTTGTATCTATGTGAAGTTGGTTTTATACAAAGATCTTTTCACTCAAAGACAGGGTCAAATCAGAATCCTCGATAAAAGAAAGCAAGCTCAAACTGAAACTTGCGAAAAGGCAGAATGTGCCAGCATTGATTACGCTTTCCAACTGTAGGTTGGAGAAGCGTATATGCTCCAGCTTTGTTCTCCTGTATGTCTGTCTGTCCGTCCGCATGATAACTCGCGTAAAAATCGTTCCATTTTGATGAAATTGTAGTATGTGTTAGGGGACAACTGGGAACGAACCCTATTGAAAATGGGCGAAATGTGTTCAAAGGTCAGGACATAGGATCGGGATTCATTCCATTGCCGTTATGTGTCATATTGCGACTAAAAATAGTTAGATTTCTATGAAATGTTAGTATGTGATAGGGGACAACCTGGGGACAAACCCTATTGAAAATGGATGAAATGGGTCCGAGGTCAGGACATAGGAGTGGGATCCATTCCAGTGACCTTATGCGTCATAACTTACGTAAAAATGCTTCCATTGCGACTAAACTCTAGCATATTGTTCCGCAGGTATACTTCACCGGTTCTGTTGAATATAATCGAAATGGGGTCAAAGGTCAGGGCTCAGGAGTGAGGTTTATTCCACAGCCATTATCCTCATAACTTGAGTAATAACTGGAGTAATGATTTCTGGTATGTTGGGAAGCGTATAATAATTAATCAATGCATTGCATGATTTTACTAACTTGTTGTATTCCCGGCGTGGTATTAGACTAACTCTTCGATCCTGATAAATCCGAACTTTACCTTATTATGAACATGCACATCCATACGAATGCAACACAGGAAACCAGCGACAGCAGACAGAAGTTACCACAACTAACGTAAATGCGGTGATTCAAATAACGTGAAGCCGCCTGTACCTAAAAGCAAAAATAAGCTATTGTTTGTAAAAATTGCAATACCAGGGAATAATCGCCCTGTTCAAATCAAATTTATATCACAGATTTTTCATGGTGACAAATGTTTGCACTTGTAGAGTTATAGAAGATTTTTTTACAATTCGAAACTGACTATCGTGTGTAGCCACCTCGAACAGCAATAACAGCGACAACATGGCGATGTTTCTGATATAATGAAAGATGTTTCTGATATAATCCTAGAGAAGAGCCTGCCAGGCTGCTTCTATGCAAGACCAGAGTTCATTTGTGATGACTAGTGAAGGTGCTTGATGTACCAGTCGCATTGCAACCATGCCCAAGCGGGGATATATCCGACGAACCTGCAGGTCAGGGAAGAAGCAGTATCTGCCGTGCATGGAAGAGGTCTTGTATGTTCCGAACCACAAATCGCTGAGAATTGTCCTGCTCGAATACAACTCGTATCACCTCTGCTTCTAAAACACCCTTGCTGTATCACTTGTTGGTGAAGTTTCCCCTCAACTCGTATCGGTTGATATTGCGAAATGAACCCAATGATGCCCAAAACCATGACGCTTGGCATTGGGCAGGTATGACTCTGCAAAGTGCTATTTACCACGATGTCTTCGAGGACGTATGCGGCCATCCTTGTGCATCAGGTTGAATCGTGACTCGTCGGAAAACACGACTTGTTGTCTATCACCACCTCAATGTCTGCGTTCCATACATAAGTGCAGCCTGAGGCATCTGTGGTTGATGGTTAAGATAATACTCAGTAAAGGGCTGCTAGCGACCAGTCCTCTATTAAGCAGACGACTTTGAACTACGCTGTAGGAAAAACCCTGACCTGTGATAGTGCTCCATTGCTGCGATACCACCGTCGATGTTGCTGTGCGATCGGTCACTGTCATGTGGTAGAGGTGTCTGTCATCCCGTGGAGTTGAGCAATTTTGCGGTTGAATTCCAAGATTTCTGTTGCACCTGAGCCTCATCTGTCAACTGACGCCACGTTTGCGTCCCTTACGAGTGGCAATTTTGCTGCAGGAAAATCAAACTTCTCTCATACCAGCGATCGTTCTTCACTCAAAAATCCGACAGGTGTTCATCATGCGACCTTCTTCGGCGACGGAGCGTAATGCGACACAAGAAACACGTTTTCGGCTCAGTGTGTGTTCTTCACTGATTGCAACGTTTCGTTTGAGCCAGCTCTTTGTACCCAAGACCGGACATTTAACAGGCCGCTGCTCCAAAAGCGCGCGCGCATTTCACTAACATTTTATTCATTTGCATATCTTAACCTGTTGTACATATCCTGTTTGTTTTAAGCTAAAAGCAGCAGTTCTTCGCGATGTTGTTATTTTCACAAGCCGTTGCGAAGTTAGACTAGAACTTTTAAACATAGCACAAGAAACTACCAGGCTAAGTAGTAGGCCACTGGATGACGTAGATTTATGAAAGTTGCTGCAGCTAAACAAAACGTGTGTAATGAACGCTGAAAAATTGCCGTGAATAGTCAATGTTTCACCAGGATTAACACGGTTTACAGATCGTAAGCACGCCACCTGGCAGTCAACCATAAATTTTCGGTAGATAAACTACCCAGCAAAAACAGTCTTGCTCGCACAGCGGTTCAGGCCATCAGTTGGCACCCCATCAGTTGTCATATGCCACAACAGGGCCATCACAGGCAGTAGCTGCCACAAGTGGCCCTTTAGTGGCACTGCAAGCACGTGCCAGAAATGATGGCTAGCCTAATGTGGTCCACTAGTGTGCCGTTAGTGGCAGCCGGCAACCACGTGACGTAACTGGTGGCTTGCCGATTCTTGTCCGCCAATTTCCCAGTAGTAGCCATAATAATAATAAAGCAAAGATAACCGCAGTTTCCCTAAGCTACAATTTTTTTTCTACCATTACGAAGCTTGTGAATTAACGCCATGCGCTGGGGAAATTTTCTCAACAGTTCGGAAAAATACCCGTTTGTCTCTGAATAGATTTGAAACTGGGCCGCTGGCGTGATAGCTGAGCTCTCTACCGATCGGACTAATTTGCCACGCTCGATTCTATGCTTAAAGCTGTCTGTTTGGTATGCAATGTGTAATCGAATGCTTCCCTCTTTCATTTTACAATATTGCGAGGTATTTTTCATAAAAGTCAGTTTCATATAATTGATAAATTAATTTTTTCAATGTAACGATAGTTTTTTGTTTTGTTTTTTTACCTTAAAGGAACTTTACTCATTTTCAAGGCGTGTACATACTTAGAGTCGCTTTCCAAAGTTTTGTACTGTCCTTACCGTCTTGAAAAGATATTGTTGAGTAAATATATATTTACCCGGGTTCATGTCACATGCTGTAACATTTTTAACGTTGTGTCTTTCCTTTTCGTTGTCCGAAACTACATTTGTTTTAAAAAGTAAAATATATTTTATTTTACTTCTCGTTATTTTTAGAAGCGAATTCCTCCCAGTCTTGTGTATACAACCCATAGATGAGTACACCACATAGCGTTGCCTTTTTTTTCTTTCAAATAATTAATAAATTTTGTACGCGTATAATTCTTTTTTTCCAACAAACGTTGTTTTAATGGTTTTCCAGGATATTTGTTTCAAGCGGTTTCAAATTTTTTCTTGTTATTCATCCACTCCATTCCATGAATTGTTATTCATGGGAATGGAGTGGGTGTATTTCATGGCTGTAATTTAGTATTTCACGGCTTAATCTGATATCTTCGTCGACGTAAAATTTCATTAGGAAATTAATTCGCCTCTCCACATATGGATTTTTGTCTTAACATCCACTAAAATAACACGATGGCGATAGCGTCGTCTTCAACTAACTGGTACCATGACAGACACAGCAAGTGTTGCTTCTGCGCATGCGCAGTCCCTGTTGCTTCCGCCTGCTGTTGAGGGTTGCATTGGTTGCCAGCAACGGGCCACTAGTGGCACTTGCTTGGATGCCCACAATTCACGGCGATGCTGCAGGGCCATCAATGGCTCGACAACTGATAGCGCTGCCACCAACGGACCACTACCGGGCCGTGAGCGGCAGATTTCAGCCAGCAGTGACCCATCACTGCCAGCTGATGGCCAACAGTTTCCCAGCACTTGTGTTTTTGCTGGGTACATGTTCACGGTGTTTAAGCTGTTTGAACTGTTACTGTTTTTTTTATCTTGACAATCTGGCGACGTTTTCATTAAAGTGGTTATATACCTATTTTTTCACGCGCAATCTGTCGACTGGTAACACTTCTGTGGGCAACATGGTTTTGTTTCCCGTTCATTAGACTGTTAGTACTGACGACAATCACCTGCACCGCCTTATGCATAACAGGGATTAATCAAACTCACTGTAAACACTGTTGGATGTTGCAGCAACAATCCCACAGAACCGCAGACCCGAACACTTTTCCTTTGAAACTCGTCTTAGACTGAGAGACGTGCTCCCGACGAACTGGGACCAACCGGTCCTTTATTAATAAAAAAATATATAATATGCACTATCATTATAACAAAACAAATTGTCACAACATACACTTCACGACAAAACATTAAACACATTAGGAACCAAAAATAACAGTAACATCCGTTGTGTCAAACAAACATCCGAAACAATGTGGAACACAACTCGGGTTCTCAAACAAAGATGAAAATAATAATTTTTAAAAGTAAATCAAGCATAAAATAAACTTTATCTAAAAACCCTGGAAGTTCCCCAGATTACTAGGAAATCAATATTATGTCCTTCTGTTTATTTCATTCACATTTGAAACACCAATTTTCAAACATCAATAAACCATTAAACACTGCAAGTACAGAAACACACCAAGTGCAACTCAAAAACAACACAGAATTACAACAAACATCTTGAAACAAACACAGAAATCTTAAACCCAAATTACTCAATCCATGAAACGCAACTTAAATTGTTAATGAACATTACGGTATGGTACTGTAAAATTACGGTTTTTTGACTGGCCACTCAGCTGGCGGTGTATCTACCGGAATTTGAACCTGCAATTTGTTACAGTGAAAGATGGAGGAAGTTGCCTGACCTAACAACTCGTTACTGGGAAATCTGTCCATTAAAATATACACGACTTTTAACGTCGAGCAATAAGATAACTGTTTAAATTTCCAGATCTCATTATCCTTTGTAGTGAGATATTTTTTATGCTACTGCTCCTTCATATTAAATACAACTAATGCTTGAATTTTAAGATAGAAATCGCTTTGTGATTGGAAACATATACAGTCTTTATTTCAGAAAAGACATTCGTAGAATTAAGGCTTTCGTTCCAATACTTCTAAGTCATTCCAATGAAAGAAAAGCTCCTACGAAAATTGGAGTAACTCTCCTATCAATTTGGGAGCTATCAAGAGTTATTTGTTATATGAGAACTATAAAAATTCTTGCCTGATAAGTAGTCTTGTTACTTGGATTACAATGTTTCTTCTCCTCGTTGGCAATGATTTTTTCCAAATGAACTTGTTTTTCATTAGATCGATAATCAGTCCATGCGGGTCTAATCTTTTCAAGCCATTTAATCAAGTCTCATGGGATTACTGCGCAAATACTCTTCTCTTTTTGTCTCGAAAAGGCCTTTTTTGAAATAAAAAGTTGCAATTTATCTATCTGTTGTGCTCAGTTCACTTTTGGGGTTTGTAAAAACTATTCGAGACTTCTCCTGCGAACACCTTTTAATGCAAAATTTCATTTCGTGTGTACCGCGGCCTTATTTCTCTACAAACATTTCGAATCGCAAATGATCAAAAGATTTCGCCGCTTTTCCGAAACGCTGAATCTCATTCTTCCAGTTTCTAGCACTCTGGAAATTCAAGGAATTCTTTAATTCTATCCGTAATTTTCACCCGGGGAAAAACTTTGAACAACATGATCCTAGTCTATCGATTTTCATTGACTAAGATTTTATTTTATTCATGTATTTAAACTGAAATTATGCATTATGCTCCCTGGAGAAAGCAATAAAACTTGTAATGCGTTCTCCCACGAGAACGTTAATGCTTTCTCCCACGAGAAAGCATTAACTTTTAAACCACCGCGAAAATGAAATTTAAAAATGTATGGTTTGTCATTTTGTTATGAAATCTTACCAGTCGTCCCAAATTTAGGAGCACTGTGTAAAAGTACGATGTTTTGTTCACTGTTGAAGTATGAAGATTATTTGTTCAGTATTAAACAAAGCTTCAGTTAAATTATTTCTCATAGAATTTGCGAGCTCTAAAATTCAAAGCTACGCCATTCGCTTGCGATTTCTCTAACTAAAGATCTCTATATATCTAGATTAAACGGCCTAGATTCAATGAATCAGCAAATAGCAGATATACACTCTTTGACAAAAAAAAACAAAAACAAAAAAAAAAAACGATGGCCAAGAAAGAAATACCAAATTGAGGCAAAATGTAGTATGTTTAATGTACATGTACAGAAAACGAAATGATTAGAATTTCAGAACGACTGGATTACTTATGGGTCAGCAGGAGCTACACAAAGTGAGCAAGTCAATATGGCGTTGGTCCACCTCTGGTCCGGATACAAACTGTTTCGCGACGTGACATTGATTCGTAAAGTTGGCGGATGGTTTTCTGAGGGATATCTTGCCAAATGGCCTCAAATTGGCGGGCTAATCCCTCGATAGTCTGAGAAGGTCGCAGGCGACGCTCCATCACATCTCAAATGTGTTCAATAGGAGAGAAATTCAGTGATTTGGCTGGCCAAGGAGGTGTGTTGCAAGCACGAAGACAATACACGGAGAGGCGTGCTGTGTGTGCCCGGTCATTTTCTTGCTGCAAACTAAGCTCGGAGTGCCGCAAAAGGAAGGCAATACAAAGGAATATTCAAGCAAAGCAGACTAAATTTGCTTGTACCACTTAATGGTCATCCACGTAACTTTTCTCAGAAAACATGAAAATTTCATCGTCCTGAGCGGGAATCGAACCCCGCATCTCCCGATTACCGGTCGAGTATGCTACCCAGTACACCACCCAGGACAGTGAAGTTCCAAGCAACTGAGACAGAGGAAATCTGAAAATCCTCAGATTTTTGCTATTCGAAGCATAGCGCTTTGACCCAATTTACATCCGGACGGTTGTAGGTCGGAGGTCACCAGTATCACAGATGAATTAGTGAAGGAAGAAATATTCTTTATAATATCGCAGAATTTCTTCAACGTAACGCTGTGCTAAAAGGGTGTCACGGAGGACTAACAAGGAGGGTGCGGCTATCAAACGAAATGGCGCCGCAGACCATAACTCCTCGTTGGCGGGCAGTGTGGTGTGCGACAGTAAGAGCGGGATCATGACGATATCTGTCCCGACTCCAAACACGTCTGCGCTGGTCTTCGGGGCTCAAGTCAAAACGGGACTCATCACTGAATACAATTCGTCCTCAATCGGAAAAAATTCCACGTTGATCTGGCCCGACACCATTGCAATCGCTCTCGACTGTGCGTACTGGTCTGTGGTAGGCGGCGTAATGGGCGCCGTGAGCATGGACTCCGTTGCCTTAGGCTTTTACCAAAGATCCGGACGGTCACTGCAGTATTGGTCACACGTTGGATGGTTGATAGGGACGATTCCTGAGCTGTAACAGATGCTCTGACAATCGATCTATCTTCCCATGCTATCGTAGCTCTAGGCCGTTCGCTGCCTTCTTGACACTGAAATCTGCCGTTCAGGACCCATTCCTGCCAGCATCGTCTAAATGCACCAAAATATCGAGCTTTTCGTTGGTTACTCCATCCGGACTCATGTAGTCCGATGGCACATCCTGTTTGAAATTCCGTCAAATGGTTGTAGTGGCAGCGAATTCGCCGGCTAGGCATAGTTACAGTCAAGGGAGGAACATGCAATCTAAATCCACTGGAGGATTTGTTCCTGCAAGCGAGATTCGCTCCTTTACTTGGGAATATATACACCATCACGATGTGCAGTTCCGATGCGCTGTAGCTCCGGCTATTTATTCATTGGCTACGAATTTTTGATCATTTGCATATTCGGTCAACAAGTTTTTGCATGTGAAGTTTCATTCCTATCGGATTATTGTTTCGGGATGCGTCGTTTTTTTTGTTGTTGTTTTTTTTTTGTAAAAGGGTGTATTTTAGTATCTCAACTTATACATCTTATTGGCTAACCAGTTTAAAACAACGTTAATTTTCATTCACGACAAAAGAACAAATGCTGCTATTAACATGCACTTCAAATTACTAAATCTTTATTTTGAAAACACGCAATATGAAGACGTTATTTCATTTCCGTTCAACAAATATTTTTCTTATCTCTCCTTCTAACAAATCGCTAATAAAAATCCTACCTCGAAAAATGCATTTCCTATCGTTCTCAAGTATCTGCTCACCCTTACATTATATTGAGTTTTAATTCAGTGTAGGTGTTGCCAGCGGAAAAAACTCAGCGAGGAAGGTAATGTGCCGCTAAGTCAGAAAAACCTTTCCCTAGAAAATGCAAAATTTACATAAGAATACAAAAACTGAACAGGAAGGTAAAATTAGAAGAATGCGTTTGCACTGTCGCTGAAGAAGGAATAATTATTTCCCTAAGAACGAGCAAAGCATTCATGCCTTCTTCGGGATTTGAACTAAATTCCAGTAGTTATAACAAGCTAGAAGACCCTCAAAGCATAAAGCGACTTGGCACGCATTCTTTCTAGCTTCGTTATCTTATTGTTGACTGAACAGTTTCTTTATCCTATTGCTGAGTGCATAGCTTAATTATCTTATTGTTAATTGGATAGATTTGTTATCTTGTTGTTCATTGAATATCTACGTTATACTTTTGTTGATTAAATATCTTCGTTACCTCATTGTTGAGTGAATAGCTTCGTTATCTTTTTGCTGAGTGGATATCTATCTTATACAGATAAATATTGTGGGTTGTCCGCTACTTACAATAATACGATATAACACACTAATGTGTTTTTTATTCCGTTAATAGGCGTAAAATTACAAAAGTTTTGCAAGCTTTCACTGATAACAGACAGCTTCTTCAGGCTTCTGAATATAAACACTTAACATAAACAGACAAAGAATAAATGCAAATGTAAAATTTAATATCATTATAGCATAGCATGAGACTCGTACTACGCCTCGTGCTCATCGATTGACCAGCGAGCTCTTAATGTTTAATACCTTGTGCCAGATAGGTGAAATTTCAGTAGTTATGTCTGTGTTACATACGCCACTGCCTGATATAATCTCGATTGATTCTCTGACTGCTGTTGACCTAGGACAGCTGTAGGGCGCAAGTCTTCTTATATCCTTCCAGATCGGTTAAGCATCCTTAAAATTCACGTCTCGTGCTAATGCGGTAGTTAGTTTTCTATTTTTTACATCCCGTTTATGCTCTGCCTCTCTGATGTGGAAAGACCTCTTTGCTATACCGATATACCACCTTGTAGATGCGTCCGGGTATATTAATGGGATGCCGTATACCCCGGCTTAGGTGGACAGTGGTTGCCGGTCACGATCAGCGGTGAGAATGGTCCCGATCGTACTCGGGGATCTTAGACCTACATCCAGCTTCAGCTTACGCAGGGTATTCTTGAGTTGGTAAGAAAATCCCGGGATATATGGTATGGAACCGACAAAACTTGCTCTTTCCGTAGGTGACCTTTGAGCTCGCCCTGTTCCTTTCAAAGATGCTTTATGTATTATCCTTTCGATACGCTCAATGTTGTAACCAGCTGATGTGGCAAACTCTCTTAGGTTGCGGATTTCTGCTAGCAGATCCTCTTTGTCTGAAGAGAGATCGTAAGCTCCTCGCTCGGGCTCTAAACATGGCGTACTTGTGCGAGCTGGGCGCTGCAGATGAAGGGAGAATCGGGTTATGAACGTAACAAGGTTTGTAATACACTTGCGTTCTAAGATTTCCCGATGGCTTCCTTTGCACCAGGATGTCTAAAAATGGGAGGCATCCATCCGCTTCATACTCAGCAGTGTATTTTATTTCTTGGTGGGTGGAGTTCATGCGATCTAAGAAACTATTTAGGGATACATTGTCGTGACTCCAAACAAAAAAGATATCGTCTGCGTATCTTAGCCATATCTTTGGAACTAATCCTCCGGAATTTAAAATGGAATCTTCCATAGGTCGCAAAATGGCTTCTGCAAGCACGGACAGAATTTAAGAAAATTCTATCTTAAATTCCGGAGGACTAGTTCCAAAGATATGGCTAAGATACGCAGACGATATCTTTTTTGTTTGGAGTCACGACAATGTATCCCTAAATAGTTTCTTAGATCGCATGAACTCCACCCACCAAGAAATAAAATACACTGCTGAGTATGAAGCGGATGGATGCCTCCCGTTTTTAGACATCCTGGTGCAAAGGAAGCCATCGGGAAATCTTAGAACGCAAGTGTATTACAAACCTTGTTACGTTCATAACCCGATTCTCCCTTCATCTGCAGCGCCCAGCTCGCACAAGTACGCCATGTTTAGAGCCCGAGCGAGGAGAGCTTACGATCTCTCTTCAGACAAAGAGGATCTGCTAGCAGAAATCCGCAACCTAAGAGAGTTTGCCACATCAGCTGGTTACAACATTGAGGGTATCGAAAGGATAATACATAAAACATCTTTAAAAGGAACAGGGCGAGCACAAAGGTCACCTCCGTAAAGAGCCACTTTTGTCGGATCCATACCATATATCCCGGGATTTTCTTACCAACTCAAGAATACTCTGCGTAAGCTGAAGCTGGATGTAGGTCTAAGATCCCCGAGTACGATCGGGACCATTCTCACCGCTGATCGTGACCGGCAACCACTGTCCACCCAAGCCGGGTATACGGCATCCCATTAATATACCCGGACGCATCTACAAGGTGGTATATCGGTATGGCAAAGAGGTCTTTCCACATCAGAGAGGCAGAGCATAAACGGGATGTAAAAAATAGAAAACTAACTACCGCATTAGCACGAGACGTGAATTTTAAGGATGCTCAACCGATCTGGAAGGATATAAGAAGACTTGCGCCCTACAGCGGTCCTAGGTCAACAGCAGTCAGAGAATCAATCGAGATTATATCAGGCAGTGACGTAAGTAACACAGACATAACTACTGAAATTTCACCTATCTGGCACAAGGTATTAAACATTAAGAGCTCGCTGATCAATCGATGAGCACGAGGCGTAATACGAGTCTCATGCTATGCTATAATGATTTTAAATTTTACATTTGCATTTATTCTTTGTCTGTTTCTGTTAAGTGTTTATATTCAGAAGCCTGAAGAAGCTGTCCGTTGGCAGTGAAAGTTGCGAAACTTTTGTAATTTTACGCCTATTAACTGAATAAAAAACGCATTAGTGTGTTATATCGTATCTTTCTTATATTATAGTCGAATGGACTGCTTGGTTTTCTCATTGTTGATGAAACAGCTTCATTACCTTATTGTTAATTGGAAAGCATCGTTATCTTATTGTCGAGTAAAAAGCCCCAGTATATTTTTATTGAATGGGTAGCATCGTTATCCTGTTGTCGAGTGAATAGCTTCGTTGTCTTAATACTCATTGGATTGCTTCATTATCTTATTGTTGATTGGATTGATTTTTTATCTTGTTGCTGATTGAATATCTTAGTTATCTTTCTGAAGACAATATCTTCGTTGCATTTTTGTTAATTGAATTCCTTCTTATCTTATTGTTGCTTATCTTATTGGCTACGTTATCCTTTTATGATTAGATAGCTTTGTTATCCTTTTTTTCTTGAAAAACTTTGTTATCCTTTTTTTATTGGATAAGCTTCGGCATCATATTGTTAAGTAGATAGATTTGTAATCTTATCCTATAGTAGACAGCTTTGTTTTCTTATTGTAGATGGAATAGCTTTGTTACCTTATTGTTAAGTGAATAGCTTCATTATCTTTTTATTGAGTGGGTAGTTTCCTCATCTTATTGTGGAGTGAATAGCTTCGTTATCTTAATACTGATTGGATTGCTTGATTATCTTATTATCGAGTTGATAGTTTTTTGATCTTATTGTTGACTGGATAGTTTCGTTATGCTAATAATGATTAGATAGCTACTTTATCTTATTGCTGATTGGATAGTAAAGTTATCCAATCAACAAAATTAAAGTAGTCCTCTTCTTATTTGATTTGCTTTCATAAAATCTTAGAACTTATGAGAAAGAAAGTAGCAAAGACAGTAACAAAAGGAAACCAGAAGGTTTTGTGTCTACAGTCGATTTTATTAACTTGTTAGTTTTTAGTCTGTACTGAAAGATATACAGAAATATGTGAACTTCCTACATATGCGATTATGAAAAACACGAGAAAAGTTGTAGTTATTCAGCCTTGAAAAAACGTCAGTGTCGTTCGTTGAATAAAGTTAAAAAACACAAAAGAGCTCTGCCTCGTCTGCTTCTTCTTCTGCCAGTAAAACAAAGCTGATGTGATGATTTATCTTTGAAGAAAAGTCGTATTATTCGTTGAATAAACTAGAAAACGCCAAGGAGCTTTATTCCGTTTGCTACGCCTTCTTCCAGTGAAACTCAGCTAATGCGATGATATCTAGTCAAGTCCGAAGCTAATTACTTATGAAAGGTCGTATGTGAATAAATGACGTCCTCCTGTAGAGCACATGCTTCGTCGAATCGGCAGGTGGCCTGGAAGGGAAAAACAATTACTTCCACGAAGCATGCTTTTCCCTTTTCCTTGTTCTTGATCCCAGCTTTCAGAGTAACAGCTACATTTTATTTTCGCCAAAAAAAGCATTTGCCTTTCATGTTCCACACAACGTGGAAAGCGAAGCACTACGATGGAGTAGAATTGGTGCCCTCAAATAGCACCAAGCTTTCACAGATGTAAATATTCCCTTTTAGTAACGATCAGTCAGGCGAAAATTGGTTGCATGAAAGGAAGGGACATCGCCGAGGCTTGTACGTACAAACCGTGCTGTTTCATACAGACTTTACGTCCCAGAAATATTGAAGTACGTTATGTCACGGAAAAACTGCAGTATAACCCGTGAATTATAAAATCTTCCAACGCATGCTTAATATGCATTATTTGTATTTTTGATGACTTCTGATTCTACATCAAGATATCAGTCGGTATTCATCCGTGATTGTGTGCGTCACACATCTGTGATTGAAAATTTTACTTTCATCACCTGCACCCACCCTGTAAAAATTAAGTGGCGTGAATTCACGGAAAATTCTTGAAAATAATGAGCAATAAGTTGCCGGTAGGTCTCCGAATTTTAAATAAAATATCCATTTTGAAAATTTTCCATTTGCAATAACAGAAACTGCAGTATCTTGAGAGATATTCTGTTGTGTCTAATGCCATTTTTCTACAGAAATGCCCGTTCCGAGTTTCTCTTCTTTATACAGAATTTTCCAAACATTACTACATTTTGTGGTGTGACGTATATTCTAAATTAACTTTCCTTTTTAGTTTCTTCCCCTATGTAAATCTTGAGTTTACTCTGTTATTCTTCACTCTTAACGTGATATCTTTCTCTCAAACGAATACGTATGGCAACACAATTGAGGTTGAATGAACGTGACGCATGCCCGAGTTTTGATAAGAACAAGAGATAAAAACGACGACTAATC
This sequence comes from Macrothele yani, assembly GCA_039090855.1. Classification (NCBI taxonomy): domain Eukaryota; kingdom Metazoa; phylum Arthropoda; class Arachnida; order Araneae; family Macrothelidae; genus Macrothele; species Macrothele yani. The sequence continues at coordinate 159,277,075 of CM077011.1, forward strand.
TATTGCTTGAGAGCGTTGGATTGTAAACTGATTATTGAAAGGAGCGTTGTGAAAAGAGCGCTGTGTGGTGTGTGGAGAGTTTAGTGCAATATGCTATGCTACGATGGGTTTGCTACATCCTGAATAAAGCATCTTTTTCCGTAAGTGTGACTTTACATGTTTTGTCTGGCCGTTAAGGTTTCTTTCATTTAGGAACTATTTCTTAGTATGTTGCTGTTTTAAATTAACGTAGAAGTAAGACAAGACTTCTACGCCATAGTGGTTCTTGTACAGAAGAAACACGTCTATTCCTACCATTTTTTTTCAGCGTGAACTCACAAGTCGCATTGCACTAAAGAAATCATTCTTACTGGCATCCAGCTCGCGACGGTTTACTCACCAGCAAGGAGCGCTGCTGACTAATCTAGAAATACTTTCAGATTACGTTTAAGGTAGAAGGAAAGAGGGCAGGAGTCGGGCAATGATGACATGTTTTTCACTATGAATGGTGGTTAAATAATCATTTTATTTTCTGAAGAAGTTTAATATTTATCTGAATACGCGTACAATAATTTTCTTTTTTTCTTTTGGGTGCCTTATAACAATTTTTTCATCATGATTTTTCAAAGCAACAGAATATTTTGGAAATCTAGAATTTTCTAAACTGACAGTGACTTCTAATTAAATTTAAGAAAAGGTGTAGTGTACTACTTCATAACAGTATTTCACAAAATATAATATTTATTCTTGCTAAAGCTATAATAGGATTTGCGTATAGCTTACATAAGCATCATACAATCACCCGTACGGCACTATAAGTATCCAGTTTCTTAGAGTAACACAAAATATTGGGTTGTTGCAATTGAAAGAGCCTCTTTAGCTAGGGCGTTGAAGGCACGCTTTCGAATGTTCTCTTAGACAGAAAACGCACGAAGAGCGGAAATAAGCGTTAGTCTGTTAGCATAAAATCTGGAGAGAAAGCGAGATATGACAAAGGCTCATATCCTAACTGGTGAAGTTTCTGCACGGTTATTCATGCGACACAGGGGCGAGCGTTATAATGTAGCATCATGCCATGTCTATTACCCAATGCTCGTCCTTTTCTATACAGTTTTTCATGCATTTGTTGCAGTTCGTCACAATATCATTCCTCTGTAAAGGTCTGACCTTGTATGAATAGTGAAAGATGCATCCTGCCTTCAGATGGCCACCATAATGTGAACATAATTTGGGGGGAGTTGCACGGCTAGCTTTGGTGGGTTCCTAAATGCTTCATCGGCATCCAACCGTTGAGCGGAACGTATAGAATACACTTCTTATCCGTAGTCTCCATGTGTGCAGAAATCCTTCCATTTTGTTCCACTTAAGCAGAGAAGAACACACTTCGAGGCGACGACGTGCCTTGTGTTCCTCGGTTAACGCTTGCGGAACCCACTGATAAAGTTTTGTCTCTTCACCCATACCGCTAATTGCCGGGACACTGTTGATTAGTGGACATTTAACGTCTGTGTGACCTTCCATACCGTTTGGTATGTGCCCGATTCAACGATTTCCTTCAATTCAACAGGATTAGTGGTTACAGTCCATGTGATCTTCCATACCGTTTAGTGTGTATCAATTCAACGATTTCCTTCAATTCAACAGGATAAGTGGTTACAGTCCGTACGACTTTCCGTAGAGTTTAGTGTGCATCCTATTCAACGATTTCCTGTAATTCAACAGGATTAGCATTTACAGTCCGTGCGACCTTCCGTACTGTTTAGTGTGTATTCAATGCAACGATTTCCTTCAATTGAACAGGATTAGTGGTTACAGTCCATGTGACCTTCCATACCGTTTAGTTTGCATCCGATTCAACGATTTCCTGTAATTCAACAGGATTAGTGGTTACAGTCCGTGCGACCTCCTGTACCGTTTAGTTTGCATCCGATTCAACGATTTCCTGTAATTCAACAGGATTAGTGGTTACAGTACGTGCGACCTCCTGTACCGTTTAGTGTGCATCCGATTCAACGATGTTCTTCAATTCAACAGGATCAGTGATTACAGTCCGTACGACTTTCTGTAGAGTTTAGTGTGTATCCTACTATTCAACGATTTCCTGTAATTCAACAGGATTAGTGTTTACAGTCCGTACGACCTCCTGTACCGTTTAGTGTGTATCCTACTATTCAACGATTTTCTTCAATTCAACAGGATTAGTGGTTACAGTCCGTACGACTTTCCGCAGAGTTTAGTGTGTATCCTATTCAACGATTTCCTGTAATTCAACAGGATTAGTGGTTGCAGTCCGTGCGACCTCCCGTACCGTTTAGTGTGCATCCGATTCAACGATTTTCTTCAGTTCAAGAGGATTAGTGGTTACAGTTCCTGCGAACTTCCGCACCGTTTAGTGTGTAACCGATTCAATGATTTTCTTCAATTCAACAGGATTAGTGGTTACAGGGTTGCGTGTCCGCGGGATTCAGTTTGGAGAACCAATGGCACATGGTCCGCTCGCTTCCTGTTTCTTCACCAATTGTTGTATTCACGTGACCTTCTCCATTGGACGCGTGAATGTCCCAATTTAAAACATAAAGAAAAGTAAAGCAGATTTTACTTCGCTCCATAGCCTACTTACTCCTCACTGCGTTCATATTATTCATCACGGTAACTTGCTCCTGAAAATCGGACTCTTTCTTCGAAAAGCAATTCCCCCAATTTTTAAACGCTTATTGATGTATTCTTTGATGCTTTCTTTGGTTGATAACTGTTACCCAAAGTAGATGCATGCATCAGTTCTAATTTTGCCCCATTAAATGCTAAATCATCAGTTCCTGTATAAACATTGTGAATAAATTTTGCGTCCCGGAAGTCGATCTGTAATCCCGTTTCACCACGCTTGTCAGAAAGTTTCTGGATCATACTGTGCAGCTGGAAGGGTACTGAAAAAATTATTATGTCGTGAGTAAAATGAAATAGGCTTAAACTATCACAAACAATATAATTTCCTTTGTCTAAACACTTGCCCTACTTCGGTAGAGCAGTGGAAGCAGCTCTTTCCTATTTCAATTGTCAAACACCTGCCTCACAATAAATATACCTTTTTTTTTATCGTTGTAATGTTCATGAAACGTACTTTTACGTTCGGAAATTTCAAAAAAAGAGAAAATAGTGGTTACTAAAAAAATATTCTACATATCTTAATTTACTCTGTCTCGGCTTTTCCGAGTCTCCAAATGAGGCATAGTCAGGGTGGGGAAACGGTCAACAGATCTGGTTCCCACTTTAGAGGTATTGAGCTATAAATCAAGGACTGTTACGGCGTGGTTTAACAATAATTCCGTATCGTGTGGGGACTGGCCAGCACAGAGCCCTGATTTTAATCCTATAGAGCACCTATGGGATGAATTAGAGCGCCGCATAAGAAGTTTGGAACCAAGGCGTACTACTAAGCAACAGTTAGCGGCAGGATTATGTACTGAATGGAAGCGCATACCTATCGCTGTGTTCCAAAACCTTGTCGAAAGCATGTTTCGAAGGGTCAGTAGATGCATTAAGGCCAAAGGTGGTTTCAAAATATCTTTATTCAAGGTAGAAATCAGGAGACGAACTAATAAGGACGTCTAAATACAAATAAAATACGATCAAAGATCGTTAAACTACTAAAACCTATATAAAAATATACAGCATAGTGCACAAGTTGAAAAATGGAGCAAAATTACAGCTCATGATAAATGAACAGCGACAAGCATGTCTGGGCATTGAAGAAGGATTTTAACAAAAAAAACTTATTGCTCATAAGTGCATTGCTGTGCGATTAACAAGCCTGTTCAAGAAAATTGAGAGCTTCAGGAGACAACATTTCTCTTGCAAAAAAAAAAAAAAAAAAAAAAAAAAAAGACAGTAAGGTGTAACACATCATAGTTACAAGAATGTACAGTACAAAGCAATTGACAAACTGATCATAAGACAAATCAATGAAATGATGAATATCAGGAGAAGAATAAACTTGGACTTCCTGGTGTAAATATAATATATTACCTGTTCGGCAATATTCAAAAACAATGTACAGATATACAGCACAGTGTCAACATGTTACAAATCAAAATCGGACCATATACAGAAATGTAACACTATTCTGTTGACCAGATAGAAAATGTAAGTATAATAAGAAAACACACGATGAATAAAGCTTTAACATATTCTCACTATCCATATGTAGTGATAGAAGAATGATAGTACCAAGCATCACCTCACACAAAAGAACAAAATAGGTAAAATGTTTTTCAAAATATATTACTCATGAGTACAACACCATGCAATTGACTAACTTGTGCAAAAATAAATACAGTAAGAATCATTAGTCAACATGTCTCTTGAAAGAAGGTACGATATGACAGTGAGTTTTAACACAACATATTTACAAGGATGTACAGTACTATGCAATTTAAAAAACTGATTATCAGACAAATCATTGGAATGTTTAATAACAGGAAATAACTAAACTTGGACATCCTGATGCAAATAAGATGGATTACTTGTTCCGCAATATTTTGAAAACTATGTACAATTATACAGCACAGTGCAAACATGTTCGGGAGACAAAATAGAACAAAATTACAAAAAACTACACTGCAGAAACAATATCTATGTTTATACAGCACTATGCTAATGACTAACTGCAATATTTATACTCAAAATGTAAACCAAAGACGAACTAACTTGAACGTCAATGTAGGAAAAAAATACAAGATGAGTGTCACAAAAAACAATTTGCTGTGTAAACACGTACAGCCCTTTATAAAAAAACCATGCGGTAAATTTCCAAGCTGTGCAAAGATCTTGAAAACAGATTGTTGATATTTACATATGCATTTCTGATTCAAAAAGGTCAAATACCAAATCTGCCGACCGTCAGGTACAATGACGCTGGCGAGCTGGTAAACCATGAGGCAGCCGGTGACCAGGTGGCAAGGAACTGGCTCTCCCGACGCTGAGTAACTGCAACAGAATACTCTAGCCGAAGTCGAGATGTCAGACGGTCGCGGAAATGGCATAATAATGCCGTAGAAGCTTCATGCACAGTCAGAGGAGTAGTCAAATATCTGCAGCGTTGATGAAACAGGTAGATTACATGCTTCGCTAAAATAAAAATATAGGCACAGACTGATGGGAGCTTGACTGGGGGATAGTTCTGTAGCAGAAGAGTCCGATATGCATCAAATGTAAGATCTGCTGTAATGGAACATTGGGCGATAGTAAATGCCAAGTTCAGCATTGGGAGTAATATAACACAGTGTTGATAGACATGGGAGACATCAGCCTCCCGAGCACAGAAAGGGCAAAGAGGGGAATCGAGAAGAGACATTCGGAAAAGAACGGAGGGAACAGGAAGGCGGCGATGGAGGAAAAGCCAATGGGTATTAATTTCTAGAGGAGCAGAAAGAGGAGACAGGGCGGCTGACCACACCGTAGCAGTGGCAGCAGGGGGAACATCAGGAATGGGGAGAGGAGGAGAAGAATGGGACATAGAGAGGAACCGATAAAGAGCTGACACCGAGAGAGAAGAAATGGGATGAGCTGAGCCAGAAGTAAGCAAGAAAAGAGGAAATGGGAGAGAAGCAGAAGGAACAAAGGAAAGACCTGAGTGGGAAGCAAGATGAGGAAATTGAGAAATGATAGATGAAAGAATGGAGTCGTAGATGTCACGAGAGGAGGAGGAGAGGAGAAGAGAGGGAGGGAGGCTGGCGAAGGGTCGCCAAGAAAGGTCAGGGTTAGTGAGATCTTTAACTGTTACCACACCTGCTCGGAGCCAGGTAGGATAGGCAAAGTACGGAAGATGAGAGGGGTGAATAATCGAAGAATAAAAGAGGGGTTCAGCAAGGAGCTCAGTTGTGGAATCAGGTGGAGAACGAGAGAGAGGGAGGGAACGAAGGAAAGTTAGAGCTTCACGGTAAACAGGGGGAAGTCGAATGAGGGTGAGGGGTCGGTGGTCCATGAGTAATAAGGAGAGAAAAGAAAAGTTAGGGTTGCTCGGGGAGGCGATGACGTCCCTAGCTAAAACGGCATCTGGTACTGGCGACGTGAAGAGACGGAGAAAAGTAGTAATTCTGACGGCCTTGTAGTACTCCTGTGTATCAAGGAGTCCGATGCCGCCGTGATCCGGAGGGAGGCAAAGCTTTGTGACACTGACCCAGTGGTGGCAGGTCCAAATCAGAGAAGCAAGACATCGGGTAATTTCATGAAGGCGGAGTTGTAGAGACTTGACACCAAGCCAAGAGTGTGTGCACAAGGAAATCAGGTAAGTTCGAGAGAGGCGAGCTCTCTGGAAGAATGATGAGCAGAACTGGGCTCTCCTCCAGGAGGCAGTTGACCTGAGCAAGCGTGATTGAATAGCATTCCACGTGTAGAGGGGGCAGCTTGCAAGGAACCAAGATGAACTCCAAGGAAGCGCTGTGAGATGGACGACCAGCTTGCTCCCCAAGGGGTGTCTACACGATGTGCCCATGAGCCGCACCATAAACCAGTGCTTTTGGATGAGTTGAGCGCTGCACCGGAGCATGAGGCATAAGCTGCGAATAGACGTTGGAGACACGAAAACTGCGAGTCATGACGGATGCAGATGGTGACATCATCTGCGTATGCAACAGAGGTAGTGGCATGATGTCTTGTGCAGGCAGAGAGTGGTGGCAGAACTGCTTTAAAAGATTGGTGTACAGAGCGGAGGAAGGGTTCAATTGCGATTGCAAAGAGTTGTCCGGAGAGTGGGCAACCCTGCCGCACTCCCCGGCGGAAGGGAATAGGCGCTGTGAGAAAGGTGGGCAGCTTGACCTGGAGAACGGCGTCTTGATAGAGTGAGAAAAGAAGAGAGACGAAGGAAGGAGGAAAACCGAAGTGAAGGAGTGTAGCCGATAGATAGGAATGTGAGATATTATCAAAAGCGGATTGTTGGTCAAGAGAGAGAAGGGCGAGGGGTTCAGAGCGAGATCGGGCAAGATGGATTAGATCATTTAGCAGATGGATGTTATGAGAAAGTGAACGGCCGGGAACTGTGTAAGTTTGATTTGGGGAGAGAATGTGAGTGAGAATGGGGTTAAGGCGTTGGGAAAGAAGTTTAGTATAAAGTTTATAATCTAGATTTAAGAGGGAGATAGGGCGCCAATTCCCCAGGTCAAGGAGATCACCTTTCTTAGGGAATAGTACAACATATGCTACTGTGAATCGCCTCGGTAGAGGGGAGTTATTGAAAGCAGCAGAAAGTGCAGAAAAGAGAAATGGTAGAAGGAGAGGTAGAAAGGTTTTATAGAAGAGGAAAGTGAGGCCGTCCGGACCCGGTGCGGCCCTAGAGTTTAAAGAAGAAAACGTAGAGGATAGTTCAGAGAACGTGGGAGGAAGGAGGAGAGAAGAGGCAAGATGGGGAGGAACTTGTGGTAGGTTAGAAAGAAGTGATGCCAAAGCTGAAGAGGATGGCGGAGGAGATTCACAGAAATTCTCTGTATAGAACTTTCGGACCTGAGAACATAGAGTGAGTGGATCATCAGACACCTCTCCAGATGCGAGGCGAAGGTGCCGAAGTGAATTCGATGCTGTTCGTGTTTTTTCCATGGATGTAAGGAAATCGTAATTGGATGCGTCTGGCGATAGATGTTGTAGCCGGAGACGTCGTAGAGCTTGTTGAGCCAGAGGAAGGAGGATTGATCGCAGTTCTTCTTGATAGTGGCAGAAGAGAGGATCACTTAGGCTTAGGATGGAGAGCATGGAACGGACATGGTTGAGACGCATGTTTTGAAGCGTTTTTGCTTTAAAAGAAAGATTGCGAACGTGGAGAACGAGTTGCTGTTTAATGTCCAACCAAAAAGTCAGACCACAAGGAGCTGATTGAAGTTGAGGTCGTTTGTCCTCAAGGAAGGAGCGTACTGAAGTACAGAAGTCTGGATCTGTAAGAAGAGTGTCGTCAAGAGTCCATGGACGAATTGTACGGGGTTGTACTGGAACTGCTTGAACAATAAGAACGATGGCACAATGGTCAGAAGAAGCTGTAGGAGTGATAATAGATTCTGTCACAGCTGTAAGCAGAGTAGATGAGGCGTAGTATCTGTCAAGGCGAGCTGTGTACGGATTTTGATTATGTTGCGAGCGCCAAGTATGTACAGTCGATGAAGGATGGAAGTGACGGTGAACATCAATGAATGAGTTGTCGGAGACCACTGACTGAAGAAGATTCACCAAGTTAACACGGCGTTCTCTGGTGGAAGGAGATCGGTCCAGGGTAGGATTCAGAGTGCAATTGAAATCCCCTCCAATTAAAACATGATCTATGGGAGGAATGCGAGACAAGGCACGACGAAGGCGAGTAAAAAGTATTGTCAAGTGGGTTGAAGAGCTTGGAATATAAATATTAAATATATGATAAGATGTGGAAGCTATGGTGAATGATGCACACTGTAATAGGTCTCGACATAAGTTTCGAACCGAAAAAGAGGTGATTATGGAGTTGAAAGTATGGCGGATACCTATAGCTAGACCACTATGGGATGATAGTTGGTAGGCGTGGTGAAATGTGTAGTTCCACTGGCGCCATCGTGAGAATATCGTAGTGGATTGGCAATTCGTCTCCTGTAGTAAGAGAAGATCAGCTCCTAACGGAGTGAGGTCTTCATGTACCAAGGCATTAGAAAATGGGGATGCAAATCCCCTGCAATTAAGAGATACAATCTTGAAGACTTTTTTCCATTAATGCTTGCTGAAGAGCCTTCACAACAGGAGGAAATGATTTGAGTCGATTAAAATAGGTTTTAGCCCACGGATGTTCCTTGCGAAGGTGGGAGATGCATTGAGTAAGGATTTGGATCTGATCATGCACTAGAGGGAGAAACGATGCATACTTTGAGAGTAAAGCATGCGTTGTTGAGTGGTCTGTCATATGTGACAGGTATTGATGTAAATCTTCAAATGAAATCGGCCCAGTAGGAACCGAGCCATCCTTAAGGTATTCGACAAGATCCTCAAATTTAAGAGGAGGCTCTTCGTCGGCCTGGACAGAAGAGGTAGCAGCCTTTAATGGTGAATTCTTTCGAGAGGTACTACCAGTACGGGGAGAGGTGCGGGGTGATGCGGCAGTCGGCTTCTTCGGTGGGCGTCTTCGAGAAGAACCACGACGTTTCAGCGAAGGCTCAGTTGAGCTCTCATTAACTCGAGATTCGTGGCCAGAAAATCCGTCATCAGCAGATTTAGAAGTATCAATGATAAGGGCAGTGGAGAAACCCCTGAAGGGGACTCCGCTACAGAATGACGACTCATGGGAAGCGAACAATTAAGTGAGGGAAAATCCAGTTGCTGGTCGAAGGATAAAGGGTCCGTAGACACGCGTTGACCAACTCCTGCAGTCGACTTTTGTGAAAGTTTCGATTCTGAAGCTTTCTGTGCAGTTGAAGAAGGTGTTGCTCGGCTCAGATGAGGGCCAGAAGTTGTAGGAGAATTATCAGGAGCCTGTGATGCTAGATGTGGGCAATGCACACGTAAATGATTCTCTCCGTGGCAAAAAGTGCAGTGGAGGAAGGTAGTCACTTCAATTCTCCTACGTTGCTGTCCACAACGAACGTTGAGCACCTTTGGGCAGGCGAGCAAATGTTCATCAGATGGAAAGATCACTCTTGCACTTCGGCGAAATCCTCCTATGGATTTATCGTCTGGATCTCTCGGCGCGGCTGAAAGAGTAGTAACTGGCCCAACAACTCGGCCGAACTTACTGAGTACAGTGCACAGCGCAACGTCTGACACCTCAGGTGGAACCGGATAAAATGTAACCTGGATTGGACGCTGAGAGACAGGTTCTGGTAGAAGATGGACGTCTTTGAGGGACAAACCTTCTGTCAAGACAAGATCCGCATGCTCTTTAAGAGCAAAGTACACCAACACAGCTCGAGGTTTTCGAGCCATGTGAGTAATACTGGCTCCAGCTGGAAGTATCTGCTTGAGAGCCATACTATATTCTTTCAACTTTGTGTCTGGGAGCGCATCAAAACACACTCCGAAGTCCATTCTAGAATAGAATTGTTTTCCCGCTGGGGAATCTTCGGGAATATCTATGGTGGCAGTAAGGCCATCAACAATGACGTACGAGTCTGGTAAGACTTCTGCAACAAACTTGGAAGGAGCTTTTGTTCCAGTAAGAGCGGCAGAGTATGCCCTAGGAGCAGGACTCGAGCGTGAGGGCTGCAACGCAACCTGCTGTTTGAACTGAGTGGAAGTAGAGGGTAAATTAGCAGCGCTGTCAGACACATCCATGTCTTCACTTAAAGCAACAGAGAGTTGCGCTGCACTGACGTCACTGGTCGAAGCAGGGCAAGAAGCTTGAGCTGTAGTTGAGGAGTCACTTTCCACTTCTAGTGGTTGGGTGACGTCACCTACAAGCATTGGAGGAGATTGGTCTCGTGTCGAGGAGGAGGAGGAGGCGGCAGGAAATGCCTCGCTGATATGGGCGTGGACATCGCTCTTATCAGCAGCAGCCGCCGCCATTGTTAATGACGAGGGCTGCCTGAGAAATCGACCGGCTAGGTCGACAATTCAAATGATGATAACAGAAAAAATAAATTACTCACCAACTTGGGAGATGTATCAAAACAAAGCACGAACCTTCAGCTTGAAGGAACACGAAAAGAAAATGACGAACCACACGATAAAACACACTAAATAGGCACACAACACGGAGCTCAGAAAAACGTGACTTAGGCCAAAGGTGGCCCGACACCGTACTATTGTATGTAAATAAAGGCTGTGTTGTGTTTCTCTTCTAGGTATCCGGTGACTTCTGTCAATATAGTGTGTACGTATATACGTGGCTTTCATCAATGAAAAAAATCCATGGACACGCCCTTTCCTTAAGACATTTCTGACGACGCCATTGGTCGCCCAAGATCTATCTTTATCACCTGGTTTTCCGCAGTTTATTCATTGAAAGACCTTCTGCAATATGATGTTGTAGAGCTTGAGAGATATGTTAGCACCTTTCTTATCTCCCTTTCTAATTTCTATACACTATTGTATGTGAAAATTGAAAGACCGTGCTGGTATTAGCTTGAAACTTACATGATATGTAAAAAAGGTTGGGACATGCAAATTAATAAAGTCTGAGTGAAAATGCGCATGCGGTTTCAGAGCAGCACCCTCTGGACTGTCCGATCTTGTGTAGAAGGATCTGGCTCAAACAATTTTTTGCAATCACAGAAGGTCCGACAATGAATTGAAAGGGTATTTTTTGAGACTCACTATGCCTCGTCGCCGAAGAAATTCGCATTATGTACTCCTCAGGGACTTTAATCGATGATAAATTATTGGGATGAGAGAAGCTAGATTTTCCTACTACAAAATTGAAACTCATGGCGGACGAAATGCTGGACAGTGAGGTGAACGTAGCACTAGTCTACAGATGAGGCTCAGACGCAACAGAGATCTAGGAAATGGACCGCAAAATGGCAGGACTGCACGCTATGACAGACACCTGTTCCGCATCTCAGTGATCGATCGAATAGCGACATCGACGGTGTTAGCGCACCAGTGGAGCACTGTCAGAGGTGAGGCTTTTCCTCCAGCATATTTCGACGTCGTCTGTTTAATGGAGGACTGGTCGCTAGCGGCCCATTGTTGCGCATTCCTTTAAACATTATTTACCGTCGCCTCGTGGGGTCTTGGGAACAGACATTGGCGCGCTTATATGCAAAAGGTCGTGCTTTCCGACGAGACACGATTCAACTTGATGCACCATGATGGTCACATACATGTTCGAAAGCATCGTAGAGAACGGCCCAATGCCAAGTGTCATGGTTTGTGGCACCATTTGCTACAGAACGAGATCTCGCCTGATGAAAATTGAAGGAAAACCTCAAAACCCAGCGACACATGAGAAACGTTTGGGAGGCAAAGGGATACCATACCTTTAGAATTGTCCTGGCTTTATATTCCTGCAGCGCAATGTTCGTCCACATGTGGCCCGGAATGTTCAAGACGTCTTCCATGCACCGCAGATGCCACCTCTTCCCTGGCCTGCAGGTTCGTCGGATATGTCCTCTATCGAACATGTCTGGGACATGGTAGCTAAGCTACTGGCCCCTCAACTACTTCCGCCAATCAAAGCACAAATGAGCTCTCCAGGTTCGTCGGATATGTCCTCTATCGAACATGTCTAGGACATGGTAGCTAAGTTACTGGCCAGTCAACTACCTCCGCCAATCAACACAAATGAGCTCTCCAGGTTCGTGGGATATGTTCTCTATCGAACATGTCTGGGACATGGTAGCTAAGCTGCTGGCCCGTCAACTACATCCGCCAATCAACACAAATGAGCTCTCCAGGTTCGTCGGATATGTCCTCTATCAAACATGTCTGGGACATGGTAGCTAAGCTACTGGCCTGTCAACTACCTCCGCCAATCAACACAAATCAGCTCTCCAGGTTCGTCGGATATGTCCTCTATCGAACATGTCTGGGACATGGTAGCTAAGCAACTGGCCCGTCAACTACCTCCGCCAATCAACACAAATGAGCTCTTGTCTCGCATAGAAGCAGCCTTGTAGGCTCTTCCCTAGAAAAATATCAGAAGCCTCTCCCATTCTGTGCCGCGGCAAGTAGACGCTCTTATTGTTGTTCAAAGTGGCTTCACATGATACTGAGTTTTGAAGCCGAAAACTCTTGAATAGCTCTAGAAATGTAATCATTTATCTCTTGTAACATGAGAAAACTGTGATATAAATTTCATGTGACTAGCGAGATTCTTTCTTTGTTGTGCAATTTCACAAAGAGTATTGTATGATCTGTTTATTAGTAGTTGATGTTTCCTAAAAAAATATGTGTGTTTTTCTTCCGCGAGATCAGTAATAAATTAATCGAGGAATTTTGGTGTTTTTCAGAGTTATGCTTTAAATGGACAAGGGTCTTGAAGTTTGAAATATACGAAGAGAATGCCGAAGAGAGAGTTAACAGCTAAACAAGTTTCCGATTGATGAAAGGAAAAGCAAGGTCCCTCTCAAAATTTATATAGAAACAGTGAAATATTTGAAGATGGCTTTACGTCGTCTGAAGAGATTTGTAACGAAAGCTTATGGATTTAAAATCATTTCTTACATCAAACTGAAATTAAAGACCTTTCGTTGGAAGAAGATGAACTGGGGAAACTGACCAACAAAAGTACTCTGGAAACAAGGTTTAGAAGAAAATCGTTTATTGTGGTTTCGATAAGTATTAGGAACGAATATCTATTGTTGCGTAAGAGAGCTCTTAAGCTTTTTGCTCCGTTTCATTTGAAATATTAGTAGGAAAAAAGGATTTGGAGATAAGATTTCTGTGAAATACATAAAAAAAATATGTGAGAGATCACTTGAGAAAGAGAAAAAGAAAAAGAGAGAATGCAGCTCAGTTTTTTTTTCAATGCATACACGCTGAAATTCGCTGAACTTTGGCTGCGTTTTTTAATACCAAAAGTTTAAGAAGTATAATCGAATTCTTTTTTACGCCCTGGTGGCGGAGTGGTCTATGCGATGGCTTCTGAAAATTAGTCTTGAAGATGTGTCCTGGTTCGAAACCCGGTGAGGCATGGATGTTGTGTTTGCCTCACGGCACTGGTTCCCTCCCTTCCTTGGAGTCATTGTCTCTAAATTAGAGAAGGGCGACTACTTATAACCAACTGAGTTGCTCACGGTGGTCGTGAAACCTGCAATAATAAAAAAAAAGTTTCTGCTTCTTTACGCATGGCAACGGTAACTCTTTCGAACGGCAAGCGGACAGATAACAACTAAAATAATCAGTGATACCAGTGGCGTATATTAGAGGCTAACTGCGAAGCCCAGAAAATGCACAAATAAAACTGAATTAAACATACACAAATAAAAGTCAATTATTAAAGGTATTAAAATATGTCGATGCTTTCGCTGCGAAAAAAAAAACCGCGTTCCGATTCGCTTCTTTGGCCCAGTCTGGCGAGCGAAAACCATCAGCATAACGCAAGCCGCTCTTCCATAGTCTTCGCAGTTCTGATGCGAAAACCTTCCGTACAATCGCCTGTTGGCGTTTCCATGACAACATGAATGAGCTGGTTGAGGGAAATGGGCCATTGCTTTGGGAAACTGTTCGCTCAGAAGAAAGAAGACAGACTATCTCAGGCACTCGCATACTTCCGCCCATAAGAGTGTTTCGCGAGAGTTGTTTCAGTTCTTGTGAAGTGTCAATGAATTAAAATCATAGATATTATATCTTAAATTCGTGGCTTTGTTGGATTCGAACTGTTTTGATAAATTTTGTGCCAGCTTACCTGAACATCTACTGTCAGAACTTAAAGAACTCTATGCTTCAAATTTTTATGCAGCTCTACTAAAATACGAACTGAAGGTGTTTTATTCCCTTGATAAATACAAAAGCAAATCAGTAAAAGACATTACGTGTTACATAAGTTGAATAAATTGGACACAATGTTTAGTGAGGTGTACAAATTAGCAGACCTCATATGAAGCTTTCCATCAGCAACGGAAATGCCGCAAAAACGTTTTTCTGCATTAAAAAGAATCAAGATATTTTAGAGCCACACAAGGACATGCATATTCGAAAAACGTGGCTGTTTTGTCAGTAGGGAAAAACATTCTTTTTAAATATGAAAAAGGAGTCGGAAGAGACATTTTATGAAAACGTAACACTCAAGTTGACACAAAAGGAAAAAAGAATGGAGTTCATGTACAAATAAAGTATTCAGAAGAAGAATGGAGTTCATGTACAAATAAGTGTTCGTATCCTAATCCTCATAATTGTTTGGTATCATGTTAGCAATGGCATGCACCTAAAATTTAGGAAACCAGTTACTTCTATTACTTATCAATTAAAAATCAAACTTCGCAAGTAAAAAAAGAAACAGTACTGGGGAGGGGGGGCTGAGCGGAATGAGGTTGGTAACAATTCTGAGGTCACAGAGTATGACGTATGCATGTGACCGATAAGAAGTAGAAGAGATACGTATAATGTTGAAGCAGCAGTCAAAAGTGGAGATGGTGGTATTATGTTATAACTAGCTCATAGCCCGGGTAATGCACGGGTGGAAAAGCTGCGACTCGAATTTGCATAACACGAATCGTAAAATACATCTCTCTATTCTAAAAAAAAGTTAATGCCGCTGTTTTAGAAATTTCGCCACACTCGTGCTCTTCTAGCTCGCAGCGCAAAAACTATTGAACACAAAAAAAAAAGGAATTTACATCGTTTGTAGCGAATTGTTCGAAAAACACGCGTAAATAAAGCGTTTCTCGATACTGGCGATTATTCAAGATTTATTGTACTTCAAAGTTAAGGTAAGCTAAAAAGTGCTATCAGTTCGCTTTCCGAATACACTAACAGCAACAGAACCACGAAACTTTGTAGGAGTGTAGGGCTATGGCCAAATATCTGCACCTCGCCACCCGTTTTTTGAATTTCGATTTAGTTTACGAGAAATTTAATAATTAAGTTTCACAAAATTCTCTCTATTTCGCGATGGGATCTATTAAAAAAAACGGATATATGGTAACTATAAATCATATCGCATCACAATCTTTACAGCATAAACTCACAACTATCGTCCCTCTTTTTCTCAAAAAAAAGTTTTTAAGAAAAAGTCGTTTTCTGATTTTTAAGCCTTTTTTAAAGGAACGGGCAGCTAAGTCTGTCTTCAGCCTTAACCACACAGGAAAGTTCTGGTCTCGTGACCTGCAGCCATAGTGACGCAGCTATTTTTAGCACTCTCTTCTCATTGGGTGAAAAGAAGGCTACAATCAAACCGGTAATGACGCAATGCTTAATGACGTAGCTACACTAAAAGTAGCTACGTCACTAAGCATTGGCAATTAAAGTTCGGCGTTTTTCGCCGGCATACGTGAATAGCTATAGTAAATATAGGCTTTCGCCTCGTATATAAAAAGCAAAGAGGGGGAAACGCGAGTGTGTTCGTCCGCGAATTGTTCGACCTCTTCTAAATGACCTAGAGATCTGAAAATTGGCATGCTGATAGGTCATAGGGACCGTATACATAGAAAAGTACAGAAACCAAAATAAAAATTAAAAAGTTCACTTTGGAACATTGTCTGCTTGAATTTTTCGCGAATTGTTTGACCACTTCTAAATGACCTAGAAATCTGAAGATTCGCAGCATGCTGATAGGTCTTAAGGTTCGGATAGCTAGAAAAAGCAGAAAACCAAAAAAAAAAAAATAATAGTAGTCGCTGCTTTGGAACATTGAATGCTGGAACTTTTCGCGAATGTTGGACCTCTTTTAAATAACCTAGAGATCTAAATATTGGCATACTGGTAGGTCTCAAAGTCCGAATACCTTCAAACGCACGAAAAACCAAATAATGAAATAAATAAAAAACAGTGCTCTCAAATATTGTCTGCTTGAATTTTCCTACCACTTCCACACTTACAAAAAAGTCTGAAAACCAAATAAATCCAAAACGGTAGCTTAGCTTTACTGTTTCAAAATGCTGATAGGTTTAAATGTAATTCTGTCAGAATTACTGAAATGCTTTGAAAATTTCAACTTTTGAATTAAAATTAAGAGGCGCCACAGCCTGCTCCGTTGTACGTCAAACCATATGCATTGACGACGTCACGACGCTGTTCTAAACCGTAAAACAGTTACGGATTTCAAATTACTTTTCTTTCTCTTAATTACTCTTTTCTTTCTTTAATTTTATGTTCAAAAATAATTTCATAGATTCACCCTTTCGGAGAACGGGAATGATTGCTAGTATACATAACTATAATAAACGGTTGAATTATTAATGGGCAGTCAATAAGATAGATCACCAACAACAAAATTTTCGTAATATTCTCATTCTATATTCCCATGGCAGAAGCCTATTATATAGGTTCATAGATTTTAACCCATCATATGACAGTCACAGTAAGTTAAAAATCATATAATGTAAACATTTAGGTAATGAAAATGATGAAAGACTTCTTGGTATACAATGTTTTGTCTTATTGTCATTTGATTGTTCAAAACATTTCCTTGCAGTTCATTGTGTTTGTCAAAACTTTTCATGTGCTGTGGATTTCTTGATCTTGATAGCGCAACATAGAGTTGACCATGAGCAAAAACTGGCTATGTTAGGAGGACACCACCATGATCAAAAGATTAATCTTGTGCCTTATTGATAATCATTGCATAGGCCGGAATTATAGGGAACTCGCGCCCCTTTAGAATTCTAGTATATTTAAAAAAATCCGGAAAATTCACAGCATCATTTAATTGACTTGAGTATTCTTAATCTGAATCTTGATCTAACTGAATGTTAGGTGTCTGCACGAACCTGGCCCAGTGACCCCCCCCCCCCCCAAAAAAAAAAAACAAAAACAAAAAACAACCCCGCCTGTGATGCAAGGTTTAGCATTTTGTTCCTAGATCTTCTCACTAACAATGGAATTTTAAATTATTATCACCATTCACCATTGGCGGCCATAACTATCGGGGTCGAAGTGAAGGTTTTTGTCTACTAGCTTTATTTTAGTTTCCGGCATTTCTGCTTGATTTTACGTATCGTGCGATAGCTTTAAACTTAGTTCCGATTTCAGCCACAGGATAAAAGCAGATGGCGCCGTAAGTACTGAATGACGTCAGAGCGTGTAGGTAAGCTGTAAAGTTTGTTCGTGTAAGTAAAATGAACCAAGGGACTTTTCATTGGATCATCTGTTTCTTTATTATTTTATGCGTTTAACTAGGAGGAGCTTTTTATCTTAAAAACACGAAGTTCGACGAGTACATGTAAATTATCCTTTCACTTGGAGCACTCATGCTTTAATTTATTTTCTTTTATGTAGAACAGAAGACTGGAATTAAATTGTTTTGCTCTGTCTAAAGTGCTTTACAAATTTTTACCCTCTTGTAAAAGGAATATTTATTTATTCGTTAAACACTAACTCTACACAACACTCAGACATTTTTCTAATTCCTTCAGTTCTCCTATTCGCCGCAAGAAATTGTGTTTTTCTTATTTTTAAAATTTTTTTTTCCTTGTTCAATTTCTTAATAATGTCCACGTTTCTTATAAGTGGTGCGCTTGTTTCCTCGCTCAAAGTCTCCTCCCCCTCGTTAAACTTCATATCAACTCTTGAGAATAAAAGTAATTTCTCGTTTCATTAATTATTAATTCCATAGCGAAAATGGTTATATTATTTACAACACAGTTCGGATTTTACATATCCCTTTTCTCCCTTTTTGCGCTACTCTGCAATATTATTACTTTGAATTTGTTATTATAAGAAATAGTAAATTTTTTTAAACAAAACTGCTTATAGATTGATATCAGCAGTATTTTTTGTACTGTACCTGACATTAAAATTTACTTAGCTAAAGAAATCTCGCACTTTTATTTTCAAAAATTTATGTGTTTGTGCAATAAGGAATTCAAGAGTACAACATAGAAGTGAAAGAAAAGAAAAAAATTACCACTCAATGCTCCAGTAAGTTTCAAAAGTCTATGAATTGTACAAACTTTCAAAAATGAAATGGAATAATAAATCAGGAAAAACATTATTTTTTTAAAGGTTTCCGTTAAGCTTTATGAAAGGAACGAGACCATGCCGGAAGTTGTCGTACCTAGAGCTTACTAGAGATAGTAAGAACCCCCAGAAATAAATCGAGGAAACTACAGTATTATTTTCAGGCCTGCAATATCAAAGAAAAAGGAAAATTACTGAGCAAATTTGAAAGTGATATTACTTTGTAAAATATCGCAAAACTCCGTTTACAAATTTGAAGTTATTTAGAAAAATGCATGTGAATTTTAAAATCGTGACCATTTAACACTGCAGTTCTGTAAGTGTTTAATATCGTCAGCTGAGTGATCTTTGCGAAATTAAGGTTTGTCATACTCAACGTTTAGGATCTCGAACGAAAAAAAAATTACCCAGATATTTTAACGGAAAACAAAAATACTTTTTTGACTGGCTCATATTCGAATAAGTGATTATAAAATTTGCTTTACCACTATTCAATTTCATTACAAACTAGTTTCCATAAAAGAGATCTCCTAGTTTCTACCGTGTATTAAAATTATGAATAACACTTTTCTTTTGTTATTTCTTTAAGAACAGCTATTAAATGTCAGTTCTTTTTATGGTTCTAAGGTTTATAACGAAGTAAATTTCTCCGTCATATTTGTTCCGCGCCGGGAATCGAACCCGAGTCTACTTATTTCGGAACAAATCTCTCTAGCAACTGAGCTACGCGGACGTTCGTTCTCGCTGTTATATGCCTTTATGTCGTGTGCGTCCTGCCGGGCAAGCAACAAGCCAAGCGGTTTCCGAGATCGTAGTTTCTGGGCGCCGTGCCATCACAATTTGTCCTTTATCAAACTCCGATAAATCGGCAGCTTTCCCCATTCAGACTCCGACCACTCTACTAACCAGAAGCTGGTCCTTAGGTTGTGTCTGTGTACTTCACCTGCGCCACCGTTGGGTCTCCAGACACGTTCATTTCCCTATGCTAGGGGTGGTTATAACGTAATAACTCATGGGTGTATAAGAAAACTTCAATTATTAAAACAAAGGAAATTCTTAGTTTACGTGGTAAAATTCTTTACAAAGGTTAAATTAGTTAACTGAGCCATAAAAGTGAAAAATAGAAAAGGCTTTTACTTCATTTATTCTTTTCTGCATTGTTAATCCATATATCAGTAGCAAGGAGGAACTTTGAGTAGAGTCTTGAATTTTTCTTTGATTTTAAGTGTTTTCGTTTGCATCTTTCGTAATTCTCTGCTTTCAAATTAGGCTTAATCTTTTGACAGGTGTGTTAGAGCCCAAAGTTCAAAACCATTGCTGACGGAGTTACAGATGTAGAAGTCCTAATTTATATTTGATAGGTGACCCCGTGAAGCAGTTGTACAAAGTAAATAATGACTTCTAAGCAATTAGTACTAAACTACTGATTAATCATTCCTAGATGTAATAGCTGTAATGTGTTGACAGGTGGCTTCTAAAGCTCTGACAGTTTTGCTGTTGATATCCTCAGCTATTCGGAGAGGATGTACGAACCATAAATCCTGAATTATTCAGGGATTTATAAAACTTAGTAACTCCTGGAAATAGTAGTTCTCAAATATTGAACTTATTATTAATATACACTGAAGAGCAATTGAAATAGAGACAGCTGGCGTTATGAAAATGTGGCGCTGTAGGCGGCCCTGTAAACGGAAACGACATGATGTATGCAGCGATCCGACAATATAAGAAGTGCTGAAAGTGATGCGACGGGAATCAGTAAGAGTCAGACCCAGTATGGGTAAGACGAATGATCTAAGCGCATTTGATCGTGGGCAAATTGTCGGGGCCCGACGAATGGGTCACTCCATCTCGGAAGTCGTGCAGGCACTGGGATTTTCACGAGCCACTGTGTCACGGGTGCACCGTGAGTACATCGAATCTGGTAAAACCATCCCTGCAAGGGCCAACTGCCGTGGACAACAGCGTGTAGATGTGCGGGGTCGTCGTTGGCTAGCTTGCATTGTAGCAGTGGATAGACGGGCCACAGTGCAAGAAATCACTCGGCAATTTAACGCTGGTGCAGAAAAACGTGTAAGCAGCCGCACCATCCAGAACCATCTCCTCGCTATGGGGTACAGAAGCCTTCGTCCCACGAGGGTACTGCTGCTGACCACACATCACAGGGTGCTAAGATTAGCATGGGTGCGGGATCATCGCCACTGGACCCTAGACATGTAGAAAAATGTTGCCTGGACTGATGAGTCGAGATTCACGTTGGTAATGCGGATGGCAGGATATGAGTACGACGCAAACCACATGAAGCGATGGATCCATCTTGCCAGCAGGGAACTCTTCAAGCTGGTGGGAGTGGCATTCTCGTCTGGGAACTGTTTACGTGGACTGAAATGAGACCCGTGGTACGTGTGACATCGTCCCTCACAGGTCAACGTTACCGGGATCTCCTTGACGAACATTTGCTCCCGTTTGTGCGTCTTCAACATCCCAGTGGGGACCTCATCCTGCAACATGACAATGCACCGTGCCATCGCTCCCGAATTGTATCCGAATGGTAGGATGAACACTCCACCGACATGACCTCGTTTCCTTGGCCAGCTAGGTCACCTGACCTTAATCCCATCGAGCACATCTGTGATGCCATTGAGAGAGATGTTCGAGGCTCTGATCCCCTTCCATCAAATCTTCATGAACTGTGTGAGCTTGGTCAAGGGTCGTGGATGCGTATGGCTTCCCAACGCTTCCGATGTCTTGTCGAGTCCATGCCGAGACGAATCGCCGCCGTCATCAGGGCGAAAGGTGGTGCTACACGTTACTAGACAGGTATCTCTAATTCAATTGCTCTTCAGTGTATATCATTCAAGCTAAAAGTTTAAGTGTGACGTCTATAATGTGTCTAAGTTTTAAACACAGTTTAAGTGTCACGTCTATAATGTGTAAGTTTTAGACACAATTTAAGTGTTACGCCTGTAATGTGTCCAAAACTTAGACACATTATAGACGTCACACTTAAACTTTAACCTTGACTGATATATATATAACTTTGTTCCATGTAACTTGGGTGTTTTATTCATCTGATGATGGCCCTATAGTTGGTGCCAAAAAGTCTGATGTACTTTTTTTTTTAATTTCAAGTGTAAATGTGAAGTTTTTAACTAAGAGTCTGGTGGATTAAATTTTTTCATATATCACCGATTTTTAGTGCTAATCATTCACAATTTAGATCGTGCAACTACGGCTGTATGTTGAAATTGGTAGTTTAGTTGATTGGAACAACTCATTCCACAGCGAGGAGGTGCGGCTTTGATCTTCGTCACCGGCAAATTTGTGTTTTCACACAGTCGGCATGAAATATGTCAGTATGAAGCCCCACACAATTTGACCGAGAGAAACTTGCTGATCGAGTTTCCATCTGCCACATGCTTCTGAAACGCAACAAAAACTATCTATTTTTGAGAAATTTGGTAGGTTGTGATGAAAAATGGATCGTTTACAACAATATGGTGAGAAAAAGACAGGGTTGCAATGTGGCGATGCACCTTTAGCGACCCCTAAAGCGGGACTACACCCAAAAAAGATTTATAACGAGGTAAATTTCTCCGTCATTTTTATCCACGCCAGGATTCGAACCCGGATCCCCTCATTCCGGAACAAGTTGCTCTACCAATTGAGCTACGCGGACGTTTGTTCTGACTACTATCTGTCTTTATGTCGTGTGCGTCCTTCTGGCAGGTACGTCACATCTCCTGGTACGTTACATCATCTCCCCCTTATTTTTTTTTTTATTTATATTTTTTTTTCGAAGTGCTGGAGAAGGGATTCTCTTATTTTTCCTATCTCGCGGTGTGGAAATAACATCACACCAATGCGAGATTTTGAACGGTCGGGTCATCCGGATAGTTCGGGCGCCATTATAACGAAGTAAATTTCTCCGTCATTTTTATCCACGCCAGGATTCGAACCCGGATCCCCTCATTCCGGAACAAGTTGCTCTACCAATTGAGCTACGCGGACGTTTGTTTTGACTACTATCTGTCTTTATGTCGTGTGCGTCCTTCTGGCAGGTACGTCACATCTCCTGGTACGTTACATCATCTCCCCCTTATTTTTTTTTAATTTTTTTTTTCGAAGTGCTGGAGAAGGGATTCTCTTATTTTTCCTATCTCGCGGTGTGGAAATAACATCACACCAATGCGAGATTTTGAACGGTCGGGTCATCCGGATAGTTCGGGCGCCATTATAACGAAGTAAATTTCTCCGTCATTTTTATCCACGCTAGGATTCGAACCCGGATCCCCTCATTCCGGAACAAGTTGCTCTACCAATTGAACTACGCGGACGTTTGTTCTGACTACTATCTGTCTTTATGTCGTGTGCGTTCTTCTGGCAGGTACGTCACATCTCCTGGTACGTTGCAGATTTAGCTCAGTATTTGATTAGACTGTGAAGGTGCACTGCATTATGAGCTTCTACCGAGCAGCCAGACAATAAATAGTGATAAGTACCGCTCACTTATGGCCGCATTTTGCCGGTAGCAAGCGAGACAAATGCCCCATTTTACCAAAGAGGACCGGAATTGTGTTCCATTAGGACAATGCAAGACCTTATGTCTCCTTCAGGACATGTCAGAAGTTGCTAGAATTTGGGTGGAATGTTCTACCTTATCTGGCATATTCTCCAGTCATTGTTCCCTCAGACTACCACCTTTTCAGATCGTTTCAGAATTCCCTTAAGGGCACGAGGTTTGATTCTGTGAACCAGGTCAAAAATCACTTTGACCACTTTTTTTGTGCTGAAAACTGTGAAAATATGGGAGGACGGAATCTTCACAATGCATGACTGATGGCAAAAGACTGTACAACAACAGGCTTAAAGGTCTGCTTTTTGTTGTTGTTGTTGTTTTGTTTTCTTTTTACCATACATGACGTTCTTTTACATGCACTTTTTCGGCCCGAACTTTCCGCGCAGGCCACTATTATGCTAATGGAAAATATCTAACTCCGGTATATCAAACTATTAATGAACACTGAGGCAGTAGTCTGAAAATGTTAACCAGGTAGTTCCAGACTGTTCAGGGTAGTTCTAGATTACTGACTGCTGATTCTTGAAAATGGTAACTCTGAAGTACACTGCTCGATATAAAACATACCACATCATGTGGGAATGTCCAAAATGAGACAAAACTTACAACATGTATAGACAAGAAGGTGAAAAAAGTGTTTTAGTACCCTAGGGAATATATAAATGCAAGGAGCTAGAACAGTACCGCTGAATGAGTAGGTCATATGACCACTACGCTGGATTACACATTTGTAAATACCCAACAAAATCGATGTTGCTGGGTCAGCACTAAAGTCAGCAGTGCCAGCAGTGGCACAGCACTACGATGCCGCTGCCCAACCTTCAATAAAATTTACCGGAAGACACAACATGGACCAGCAGTTCAGGCCAGCAGTTGGTCAAAATTTGGCACCCCATCATTTATTATATGCCAGAACTGGGGCATCCGTTATCCATCACGGGCAGTAGCTGCCACAAGCGGTCCTGGAAGCACATGACATAAATAATGACTAGAGTAATGTGATAGTCGGCAATCACGTGACGTAACTGATGGCTTGCTGAATCTTGTCAGCCAATTTCCTAGTAGTAGCCATGAAAAGAAAAAGATAATCACAGTTCCCCAATGGCACAACTTCTCTTTATTTCCGAACGAAACTTCTACATGACGACACGGCGCTGGGGATATTTCATCAATAAGTCCAGCGATTTGGATCAAGGTAGCATCGAACCCACACCAACCGGTTTGCGAAGCAAACCCTTTTGGCCACTACACTAGTTTACGATAAACGAGATTCTATAAATACATGAGAGTAATTAACTATTTCTCACAGTTCATTAATAATTTATATAAACTTCCTCCGACGGTAATCTCCATCGACGCGGCATTTAATTAAGAAATTTGTTCGCTTCTCTACATATGGCTATTTTTTCTTAACTTCCAATAAAATAACGCGATGGCTATGGCATAGTCTTCAATTAACTGGTACCACGGGAGACTACGCACTTGTTGGTTCTGGGTATTCGCAGCTTCGGTATATTAATTCTTCCACCTGGTGTTGGGGTTGCTTCGCTTGCCAGCTATGGGTAACGCGTAACGCTGTCACCAACAGACCGCTACCGTACCGTGAGGGATAGATTTCAGCCAGAAGTGACCCATCACTGCCAGCTGATGGTCAGCAGTTTCCCAACACTTGCGATTTTGCTAGGTAGGTGTGGCTGAATGCACAAATCGGCTTCCAACAACGTGCACACGCTCGTTATTTGAGGAAAGTCTGGAGATCGCGCTGGCCAAAGTACCACCCGCACATCTTTCAGGCACAGTCTGCTGATGTTGGAAGCATGCCGGTAGAGTTAGTTACTTTGTTGAAACTAGGCATCAGGGATACCGCGGAAGTACGACAACAAAAAGGGGATGCGGCACCTCATCGTCACATCGTCCTACTGTCATTGTGCCCACAATACGTACGAGTGATGAAATGCTATTGAAATTTATAGCGCTCCAATACATGACATATTATAGATCTGAGGAGCAGTATGAAACTCACGGATGTCAGAAAGATCAGCACAGTGACTCCATGGACTCCAGAATCTGTCGCCGATAGTCGGGGCCGAGGCTGAAACTAGATTCGTCACTGAATACTACATGTTTCCATTCGTTTTGCCACGCATGTCAGTTTTGGCGCCATTGCAAACTTGTGAGATGATGGGCTGCAGTCTTCGCAGTGACTAACAAGAAAGCACTCCTGACTCAGCAAGCTTACGATTCCGTGTTGGTACACGGATTTCCATAACTTGCTGTACACCTCGGCTAACGTCTTCCGATGTGGTTTCTGGGTATGCTGCATCTTGTCATCCACTTTGGCAATGGAAACAGTCCGACGTTTGTCTAAGTTCAGAAGTACTACTACAGCGACGCACTTTACGTTCCTACAAACATTGTCGCTACATTCGGCCGATAGTTGCTCCAGGGTCAACATCCGTATGTATCCCGATGATGTATCATCTAATAAAGATGTCTGTGTCATTCCCGATTACACATCCGAAGCATTCTCACTCTACATGAGGGGCTTTCGTCACAGAGATCACTCCGATTCTGTGGTCAACACCTCAAAGTGTGGACGACCGAGATTAGCCACTCGGATCAGTTACGTTCTTTTATCTCCCCCACCTCTGATATAAATCGTTCGCTACTGCAATTATTTGCATTCCCCACCTGTGGCCACATACCCACCTATTTGCATAGCGCTCCAATAAATACTTCCTGGTATGGCATTTTCTATGTCGAGCAGAAAAATCTAAAATGTTGGTGAATGACTCACAGAGGTAAAATACCGAAACTCTTCGGGGTGATTCATCGAATGAAATAAGCTAAGCTCCGTGTGTATATGAGCGAATGAAAAAGTCTAAAACACTGAAATACCGGGTATTTATAAATGGTTAGAACACTTTCAGAGATTTTTTGCTCAGACTAGGACAGATATTAGTGTCATATACACGGTGGTAGCAGAATAATATGACCACCTACCTAATAATAGGAATAACCACTCAAGGCCTGGACGACAGGAATAACCACCCAAGGCCTGGACGACAGGAATAACCACCCAAGGCCTGGACGACAGGAATAACCACCCAAGGCCTGGACGACAGCAGCCAAACAATATGGCATGGACGCAATCAGGGCCTGGAAGGTTCCCGATTCACACCAGCCCATTCGGACTGCAGCACAGCACGGAGGTCATGGAGATGACGTGGTTGTGGGTCGGCATGTCGTGCCTGTCGATCCAAATGGATCAAGAAGTACTCTATGGGATTGATGTCGGGCGACTTCACCGGCCAGGGAGAACGGAGACATCGCTATCATGTTCCGGGAACCAGTCACGCACCCCCTTAGCGACATGGCAGGGCGCATTATCCTGTTGATAGCACCATCGCCACCAGTGTAAACGTCCATGCATGAGGTCAGCGAGGATAGAGTTTGGCGTTCAGAGACCCATCTAATGGTACAGTGATCCCAGATCATACCAGGAAAACATTCCCCAGACATGCACACTGCCACCTCCAGGCTGTACTTGACCGACAAGAGTGTCCGAATGTTGGTTCTTCTGTGCCTGTCACCGTATCTGCAACCGCCCGTCATTTCTGTGGAGTAGAAGTCTTGATTCGTCGGAGAAGGCAACCTTTTTCACTCTTCCACAGTACAGGGACGGTAGTCCCATGCGAACTGCAGGGATCGTTGCCGATGGACCTGGGTCAACATGGGCACCTTGAAGCAGCGTCGACTTCGGAGACCCATGTGTAACAAGGTTCGCTCTGCTGTAATCGGGGACACTTGCCTGGGTGCCCCAGCGTTCATTTGCGTGATCAATTGCGATTTCCCTTTTTCCAGTCGACAGAGGCGACGTTATCCTCTGGGGTCGATGGTCTTTTGGGCTCCACAGTTATGACGTCGGGAGGAAGTCGATGCGCAAACGGTCCATTCTTAGTACACCTTTACTACAGTACCTCGCGTACAGCCCATGAAGTCTATTGTTTCTAAGCCGATGACCATTCGTTTTTGAACGTCCGCCAAATCACTACCTCTGGCTATTGTGCTCACGTTACGTACTCTGGCTCATTTCTATTCGTGCAGGACGCTTATATTTCCGTGTGGGCGACCTCATCACGTGCATTTTGTGAGGCGCCTGGGCGGGTACGCTATGATTCCGGGAGTGGTCACACTATTCTGATACGATTGTGAACGTACTTTGTGAAAGTGAAAATGTCCAAGTTTTTTCACCTCATATCACTTCTTAATAATTCAATGTGGGAACCACGTGTGACACGGCACATATCCACATGGTAATCTAACTGTTGCTAAACTGCGTCCACTGTATCCTGTGTGACCGCTGTGATAGCTTCTTTAAATATTTTTGAAACCCCTCCACATCGTCGTCGGTGGCATTTAAAGATCACATAATGCACACCGCACGGATTTATTGGGGCTTCTTGTGGATGTCTCTCTCACTCGTTTCACATTTTCAACAGTAACACTGAGCCTGCCTTTCCATATCATGAGTACACTAGACCTGCCTTCCCATATCAACAGCAACACTAGGCCTGCTTTACATAACAACAGTAACACTAAGCCTTCCTTCCAATATCAACAGCAACACCAGGCCTGCCTTCCCATATCAACGGGAACACTAGACCTGCCTTCCCATATCAACAGCAGCTCTAGGCCTACCTTTCCATATTAACAGTAACATTAGACCTGCCTTTCCATATCAACAGCAACACTAGGCCTACATTCCCATATCAACAGTAACACTAGGCCTGCCTTCCGATATCAACAGTAGCACTAGGCTTGCCTCTCCATATCAGCAGTAACACTACGCCTGCCTTTCCATACCAACAGTAACACTAGGCCTGCATTTCCATATTAACAGCGACACTAGGCCCGCCTTCCCATATTAACAGCGACACTAGGCCCGCCTTCCCATATCAACAGTAACACTAGGCATGCCTTTCCATATAAATAGTAACACTAGGCCTGCCTTCCCATATCAACAGCAAAACGAGGCCTACCTTCTAATATCAACAGTAACACTAGACCTGCCTTTCCATATCAACAGTAACACTAGGTCTGCCATTCCATATCAACAGCAACACTAGGCCTGCCTTCTCATATCAACAGTAACATTGGGCCTGCCTTCCCATATGAACAGTAACACTAGGCATCTTTCTCAAACACAAGCAACCCGTGTTTACAAATTGCTAATGCTACTTGTAAATTGTAAATAGACTTCCTAGTTGTTGACTCTTTACCCTACGCACTTCGAAATTTCCTTTGAACATCTGTTAAACACTAGTTCTTATCAAACAGCGGTACCAAAATGTCTTTTTGTAACCGGAAAAAGGTAATCGTTCAACAAGGCTATGCATGTAGTAGAAGTACCATAGGTAAACGCTACCTGGCTGTGAATGATGGAAATACACGCCTGGGCAGTAACAACAGGGAAACTTTCATGTTCTGTCTTTCACATGGGATAGATAAGTAAATGATATCTCTCTAACTCCATGTGCAATAAATTATTGGAAGTGTTTGCAGCATTTATAAATACGCTGTATTTGTGGGTGACACTTGGAGATAGAAATCTTAAATAATTGATACGTTACTTCCAAGGCAGTAGTAATTATTATTCAGATTAGTACAGAGTATGTAGTTGTAAGCTCGAATTAGTGATTCTTGGATCCAATCCAAACAAAATATTGAAACGTTCCATTTAACAGATGCAATTGAGCCCTGAAATTTCAAGGGACAAAACCTATTCTATGTATGGCAAAATCTCATTACCTTGACTTTTAAGTCACAATAAAAACTTCTGAGCAAAAATATCGAGAAATATGATGGATGGTACAAGCGATCTCAATCATGTCAGCGCTATCGCTGATTACCACCGAATCCAATAACACGTGCAGATTACTTAGAGGAGTATCCATGAGCATATTATTGCACTCATTATTGACTCGATACATTAGTTTTTTATGTCGCTGAAAGGCTACATGTACAAAGCAAATCCATAATTTAAATAAATGAGATATTGCTTTGCAGACAGCTTGAGACGTGGATAATCCACGCCCCCAACACGTGTAACTTAACATGTATTCATGTTCATTAGGAATATTGACTGTTGTCATCAATAAATTCTTTCTCATTCTGGCTCATATTCGCACGCAACGTCAAGGCACTTCAGTTCCTTTTTCTATAGGAGTGATGTGACTTTAGTCTTCTGCATGCTGGCTTCGTTACCAGAACGAATCATATGTCCAGGTCAGTTTTTCTCAAACTTTTTAGAACAGCGATTCAGTATTTAGAACGACCAATTTTCGTGACCCACCGAGCTTTAATACACATGAGGAAGCAGGGAAGTGTTTTTGTTTACTACTGTTTTGTTTAATTTAATATTGTATATAATTTTACAAAAAACTGATGTATTTCTCATAATGATGCGTGTATGAATAGTGCGCTTGTTTTTGGTTTACATATGTTGATGACGGCGTTGACGTCCAAGTCCATGCGCGTGCTCTCCTTTGCGATTACTACGCAGCAAACAAAGCACTGCGGCCGTGAAACTTCTTTCACTCCATTCTGCAAAAATTCGAGTTTTAAGTACTCGAAATCACACTTTGTTGACACTTTTCTTCGTTCTGATTGCTTGGAACGCGTTGTTGAGTATCTTTTTACGTGGAACTTTGACTGTCTTTCTTTGATTGACATTTCGCCAAATACGGTACTTTCTGTGTTTTCTTCAAATACAACATTCTGCGTCGTCGTCGGTATCTTCATTCATATGCCCTTCACACCCACAAAGAGAATAAATTATGGCTTAAATTGCATCGAAGTTAATATCCGCAATGTTACATCCGCACTTTACTAAGATCATGTTCCGAAAATTTCTAGTAATGGAAATGTCTAGAATATAGGCCCCGAAGGATTTAATCCATTCAAAACCCAAGCAAGATCACCTACAACAGAAGTGAAATAGAATGAAGAAGTGCTTAGATCCGCAAGGTAATCACGAAAGCCACCATCAGTTGAGTTTAAACCCGAGACAAGTTTTCCAAGCAACTCCACAAAGTGGTTCTTGACCAAATCAGCAACCCTCTGTGGGTCTGACACCATGTCACCATTATGATCAACCTGTATAGTGTTAGCAACAGATCCGGATCTGGCCAAGAGATCCTTTATAGAGCGCCAAGTCCTCCTACTGTCTATAGGAGAAGAAACACTGTATATTAATGTTATACCGATTTCGCTATCTCTTAAAAATCCTCAAATCTACCGGATCCCTGGATCTTAAAAATACCCTAAAAAGTCTATTCTTCCCATGCAGACACCTAAGAAAGCCATTTAAAAATCATGGCTTTTTACAACGAGCAGAAAGCTTTACAGTAATAAGTGGAAAATGAAGATAATAAAACCGCGAAAACATTGACCAAAGTACTTCATATGACATGACAGCATCAATATGATCCAATACCGGTTGCCAATTTACTTACTTCTAACAATGCCAAGTCAAACAGCCGAAGATTCTCGAGACTAAAATTCCGTATTACAAATGAACGAGTGGACGGCAAATTTCTATTCGTATAAGAACTGGTCAAGCAAAAAATCAGCAGATGATCACTAATATGATAAGCCAGTACACCTGAATACATAGAGGTGCTGTTGGTTATACATAAATTCAGCAGCGTGGCAGAAGTAGCAGTAATTCTGGTTGGGGGTTCTATAACATTCACGAATCCTGAAGTAGTAGTGCTATCATGTACGCCACAATCAACATTTAAATCCCCTAGACAATACAGAATCTTATCACATTCATTGACATAATCCAGGAAGCCAGAAAACATTTGTAGAAATTTCTCTAAGCAACCATGTGGCGGCCGGTAAATAACACAAATCACATACCAACGTGATTGAAGAATAATCATTTTGGTCAATGACAGTAAAATTATCGACAATTATGACAGAGAGAGCCTGCCTCACAAACACAGCCACACCACCACCACGACCACTAGAACGCGAAGCAGTAAAAATACGATAACCAGGAACACGACACAAGTGAACGCTGTTCTCTTCAAACCATGTCTCCGTAACACAAACGAAATCCAGTAATGAATCAAATGCATCCAATAAATACAACAAGAGATCTATTTTCCCCAATATACTGCGAGCGTTGAAGTGCAACAATTTTAAATCAGTTTTATGAATGTGTTTGCAATGTACACAGTGAAACCAGATTTCTGTAACAATTCATAATAATTCAAGAAAAAATAAACAACACAAATATATACAAATAAATTAATCTTAAGTAAAATAACGCAAATCTAAGTCTGACCTACTCTTGATAATCACCACTCAAGCTCCCTCAGCCATCCTGCAGTATATGCGACTATTTTTGAACCAACAATATTTGATATTATTCACTTTAGAAAAGTTTCTTGATTGCCAAAACAATTTCCTATTGGAAGATGTAACGTTTTCATTAATATGTATACGATTATCACACAGGGATCCAGGTGTAATATCCAGCTCTTTAATCATAGTCCTTCCCCTCTTTAAATAGGGATCCCGAACTTTTCTTCCTCGAAATTGCATTATAATTGGAGAAGTCCCTTTCGATCCCCTGGCAGTTAATCTATGTACAGTTTCAACATCTGCAATATCGAAGTTATCAATATTTAACTTAACCGCCAGACGGCACACTAGGTCTCTCAATCTAGCATCCGTCTCTTTTTCATCCTCTGTTACTCCATGAATTTCAAAATTTTTGTTTCTAGTGTATTGTTCAAGATCATTATGTCTCTCACAAAGCATTTGAATGTCCGCAGCTGTGTCTCGACCCTTGACTCAAGACACTTCCTCAAGTGGCTTATCCATATTACACAATTTAACCAAGATCTCATCATACACTGCTGTGCAAAAATTAAGGACGAAGAGGAGAAATTAGCATAACAGCAGAACGAGCAGGCAGAACGGACCGAAAGACCACTCAGGAGATAGACTAGGGTCCGGTACGGTAGGGCATGCGCATATATGCAGCATGACGTAGGGAGGGGGAGGATCGGAAGGGTATAAAGCACACAGGCGGTGTACGCTCAGCAATTCGGTGAAAGCTATTGCACGCTGTACATCGGTTTGAACGACGTCGAGTTGCTGCCACCATGTGATATGTCAAACAGGCAATCCAGTAGACAACATCTGGATGACTTTACCCGAGGTCGCGTCATTGGGAAGTTGGAAGAAGGTCGAAGTGTGACTAGTGTGGCCGAGGAGTTTGGGATCACTCACAGCATCGTTTCACGAGCTTGGACAGCATTTCAAACGACAGGAACAGCTGCCCGAAAGTTTAGCAGAGGTCGTCCACGAGCAACCACGGCGGCGGATGACAGTTATATTGTCCTACAGGCGAGAAGAGACAGATGGCAGACAGCGGGAG
Source organism: Macrothele yani (assembly GCA_039090855.1). Lineage (NCBI taxonomy): Eukaryota > Metazoa > Arthropoda > Arachnida > Araneae > Macrothelidae > Macrothele > Macrothele yani. The sequence goes on from CM077011.1 coordinate 159,309,585, forward strand.
AAATCGCAAGGCACATGCAACGGACAACTGGACGTCCGTTATCCCGTTTTACCGTGTTTAAGACACTGTACAAAGATGGTCTTTCTGCACGACGACCAGTAAGGTGTGTACCATTAACGCCTGCATATCGGAGACGGCGGTTTCTGTGGTGCCAGAAACTTAAGAACTGGACACATCCGCAATGGGGTCGAGTTCTCTTTACGGATGAGAGCCGATTTAGTTTGACAAGCGATTCTGGAGAAAGCAGGGAATACGCAATCACACCTCCAACATCATTGAAAGAGACCGGTTTGGAGGTGGCGGAGTTCCCGTTTGGGGAGGTATCATGCTTGGTAGTCGTACTGACCTCCACATCTTCCAAGGAGGTTCAGTCACTGGTCTCCGCTATTGTACCGAGGTTCTCCTGCCACACGTGCGTCTGTTTAGAGGTGCTGTAGGTCCTGTGTTCCTCTTCATGGACGACAACGCTACACCTCATCGTACAGTGGCTGTCGCAGAGCTGTTGGAGAGTGAAGATATTCAACGCATGGATTGGCCCGCAAGGTCCCCTGACCTAAATCCAATCGAACAAGTGTGGGACCTTCTCGGGAGACGCTTGGCAGCACGTCACCAGCCGCCAGCAACGATTCCGCAGCTGCGATTGGTGCTACAAGAGGAATGGGCCGCGATGCCTCAACAACACCTTGACAATCTCGTCCTCAGCATGGACAGACGTTGTAAATCCTGCAACGGAGTCAGGGGGGTCATATTCCCTACTAAAGACTGGATTTTTCTTGGCTGCCGCCTGTCACGTGGACGTTTCTGTCTTCTGTCCAGTTGTGCTCGAAGCTACCTTTTAAATAAAGCGCCTTGTATCCTTTGGATTCCTTGTTTGGACGGTTTTGCTCACTTTTCCCATATTCCTACATCTTGGGGATCTTATGGTATGATTTCAGCCGATGTACAGCACTTCTGCACGACTTTGCATTCGAAAAACCGCCTCGTCCTTAATTTTTGCACACCAGAGTTTTTTGATGACATAAACTCCACAGAATTTTGCAATTCCGTAATTTCCATCTTGATATCCACAATTACATCGAGTTTCTTATTCCCAATATCTAGTAATCTTTTATCAATAATCTTACCGTGAGTATCCCCGGAGCTCAAGGCCGCAGCATGTCTCTCATCTCCCAGTAATCCGGTACAAGAAGCAGTAGTAGCAGAAGTACAAACCAATCTTCTCCTGCAATCGTGACAATTCCATTTTGATATCTTTCTATAAGCGGTTTCAGTCAATGAGCAACAGTCGTAATGGTAATATCCTACAAAGCGACCGTAGCATTTAACACCATTATCAACAATCAGGCTGTCACCACACTTTTGACAACGTGCTTGCCACATCACAATTCAGCAAATATTAAATGTTCACCAATCAAATTGTTTCCCGTTGTGCAGTGTATGAAATGTTATCCTAAGTATTCCATATGGGAAACACAGGAGTCTACAGAAACTCAGACGCCAATCACCAATGACGCTCATGAAGCAGACGACAGCAAGACAACATTCAAGTGAAACAGACGACAACACATCCCGAGAGTACCATGAAAGTCAAGTCGAACTTGCCACGTCACAAATTTTTATTCCATCCAAGATAAGTGGTGAAAGATTTATGATTTCGAATAAATAATAGTGACCTGGAACTTTATAGAATTAAAACACACCAAAACCTTAGTCACACGTTCATACCTTATAATTCTTTGGTATCAGTTCAACTGATGAAGGAAAACCTGGATACATTTTCAATTTTTTAACAGCAAATCTCACTAGCGAATTCTTCAATACCGTGACTTGACTGGACTTTTTGAGTGCTATACGTTCAAACGACAAAAATCCGCCCTTCCAAAAAAAAAAAAAAACGACAGTAAAATAAACTCAGAAAATATGTTCAAGTCAAATAAACGAAATGCAAAAAGTACTTAAAACTCTTCTTCCTTGACTAATCCACGAATAAGAAACACACTGACACCGCACACAGGGAATGTTAACATTACAGGTATAGGCCAGAACCGAAAATACCAACGCTAGAACTTTGGGAATCGCTGCGGAGTAAAGTGCTTCAATAAAAGTAGAAGGAAATTCAAAAAAATCCGCGAAAATCCAACAGGGAGTTCACCAGGAGCGAAACAAAAACTGTGAACAAGCCGCCATCTTGGACTCGATGCAGACATCCAGTATGCCATCCAAAACATTAAAATATTTCCATTTTGTGCCACAACGTTTTAAGTAATTTGTCAACAAAGCAACAGCACATTTCACATACTTTGTGCGGTACATTTCAAAGTTCCCCTCACCTGGAATTTTAAGCGAAAACTTCGCAAATACTTTGTCAGTTTCGTTCAAACATTAGCATTTCTTCATTTTGTGTAAAACTTTCAGAGTAATTTGTGAAGTAAATATTAGCACATTTTACTCATATTGCGACACAACCTCCGAAGTTTCCATCAGCGCACGTTTTATGAAATTTTCCCGCTACTCTGTCACAATTCCGATTCAGCCCATGAGCACATTACTGATAGCTGAGACGGGACTCATTACTATTAGCTGGGACTCAGTTGGTCACATGACCTCAGTGAGAGCCGTTCGTTTCAGGGCCTCTTCTTTCCAGTGGCGCATGAGGGACAGTGTATGCGATTATCACGGATTGTTCTGCTGCCGTCGGGGATTATGCATGACCGAAAAAGAAGCCCGCTGATGTCTGTCGACAGAATGCAGCAGATGTCAGTCGTCTTATTCTTTACTACCAGCGCATCGACACGCATCTGGCAAACCTACCATCCTAGGGAAGAGGGGACCAAGGACAAAGTGCGTCCTGGGAGGATTTTTTTTTCTTGATTGGATGTTTAACGGCCACTGTGAGCAACTCATTGGGCTATAAGCATTCGCCCGGTCTATAATTTAGGGTCACTACCTCCAGGGAAGGGAGAGAGCTAGTGCCGTAAGACAAACACAACATCCAAGCCTCACCAGGACTCGAACCCGGACCCCTTTAGGACGAATAATCAAAGGCCATCGCTTAGACCACTGCGCCACCGGGGCGGCGTGCCGACTTTGGAGAGAACCAACCACGCATGCGATTCCTAAAATCAGGGGAGTCTGCGGGAAACACCGGAAAACCCGCAAAGTGGATGGTGGTAAAGACTGGTGCTCGGACACCCGTTAGAAACGTTCGTCTCCCACACTGAGCATACATAGCGCGTTAACCAGCGTCACCATGCCGGTCGTCGAGATATTATGCACATTCTTTTTTATTTCATTTCTCTTTTTTGTTTTTTCCCTTTCCCTTTTTGCTAACGTTTTTCTATTTTCATATAATTACGAAATTTTGGAATTCCAAAAGCTTTAAAATTTTTGCATTCCAAAAGCTTTTCGCGGCGTACAAAAAAATTGCTTCGCGATCCACAGTTCGGAACACAATAATAATAAAAGCCTAACCCACCTAAGAGGTATCTAATACTACAATGCCTAATACACGAAACAAAAAAAAAAAAACGCAAAAACTGGTATGTAATGGAAGAGGTATATACCGAAGAGGTATACCTCATATAATGAAGTGGTATACTCTGAGTGGCCACTTTATTATGACCACCACCTCAGTACTTCGTTGGGCCACCTTTTTGCCTTTATTCTTCGTGGCATGGACTCCACGAAATGTTGATTGGTGGTTTATGGAATCTGAGTCCATGCTTGATGAATATCACTTTCCAGGAGTGTGAGATTGCAGGGATGTGGATCCAGCTGTCTGATGGCTTGTTCAACTTCATCCCACAAATTCTCAATGGGGTTGCGATCTGGAGATTGTGGGGGCCACCTAAGCAAAGTAAACTCAACGGCATGTTCCTGAAACCAATCCTGTACAATACGAGCACTATGGCAGGACGCATCATCTTGTTGAAAGTAGCCATCGCCATTGAGACAAACCATCCACATGACAGGATGCACTTGGTCCCAACGATGTTTAGATATGATGTGCCAGTCAGACTTTGATCAACACGAATTAAATGGCCCAAAACATGCCAGGAAAACATTCCCCAAACCATAACGTTGCCTCCACCAGCTTGAAGGGTTGTAGCAATGCATTTGGGGTATATACGTTTGTGCTGTGTCCGCCAAATTCTCACTCGGCCATCGGGAGGGTGCAACTCAAAACGTGATTCATCGGACCACATAATTTTTTCCAATTATCGACTCTCCAATCCTTGTGCTCCTGTGCGAACTGGAGACGTTTTCTCTTGTTAACTGCAGACAGCAAGGGTGTTCGAACAGGCCTCCGGCTGTCATACCCCATCCGATGCCGTGCACGGCGAACAGTGCGTGCAGAGATCATTTGAGGGGATCCTTGATTAAGAAGGTCTGTAATTTGTTGCACTGTTGCCCTTCTGTTGTCTGTTACCAACCTGAACACTCTCCGTTCCGCCCGAGCAGTCACTAGTCGATGACGACCACACGTTGCACGCAGAGAACCAGTTTTTTGGCTGACAGTCCGGTTTTTAAACATTTTAACTACAGCTGCTATGGAACATTTAACGAATGCGATGGGTTCGGTGATACTCGCTCCATGGCTCCGAGCTCCTACAATCATCCCACGTTTAAAGTCCTTCAAATCGCATTTTTAACCCATATCGTCACCCAAAAATCACTTCTACTGCTGTCGCAAGCACCAAGCTTTCCCTTTTTGTACTAGCAACGCCCTCTGGTGGCAACAGCATGCAACCATAGCTCATTTGCTTAAAACTGTCAGGTAGTCATAATAAAGTGGCGACTCAGTGTATACAATATGAGATTTATATCGAAGAGGTGTACCACTTATAATGAAGAGGCATATACAATATAAGAGGTATATACATTACAAGAAGTATATAAAGTATAAAAGGTATATACTGTGAAGATCATTATAAGAGATATAAGAGGCATATATCTCTTATAATGAAGAGGTATATACCTCTTTAATATCATGTTTCTATATTTCGATTTTATATACCAAAGAGGAATGTAATGCAATGCGGAATACACGAAGAGGTATCTAATACACGAACAGGTACCTAATACAATGCCTAGTACACTGAAGAGCCAAAGCATTATGACCATTTACCTGACATAATATTGGTCCTAAACGTTCCACCAAAATATCTCTTACACCTCTTTTTCACCTGCAGATCCTTTAATTCTTGTAAGGAATGTGACTTGACTGCCACGCAGGACGCACACAACGTAAAGGCAGATTGCAGCGAGAACGAACGTCTGCGTAGCTCAGTTGGTAGAGCGACTTGTTCCGGAATAAGTGGACTCGGGTTCGATTCCCGGCGTGGACCAAAAATGACGGAGAAATTTACTTCGTTATTATGGCGCCCGAACTCCCCGGATGACCCGGCCGTTAAAGATCTCGCAATGGCGTGATGTTCTTTCCACACCGCGAGATAGGAAAAATAAGAGAATCCCTTCCTCAGCGCTTCGAAAAATAGAAAAAAAAAATAAAATAAAAATGTGTGTTACGTTGCATTCCACACACCAGATTGACTGGGAGTTCTCAAGTGCACGTTCTAAGCGGATGGCTGTCTACGACAATTCATGGTCACGGCTGACCAGTGCGCCATACCCCCGGCCCTCTTTTTTTTTGGGGGGGAGATGTGACGTGCCTGCCACGCAGGACGCACACGACATAAAAGCAGATTGCAGTAAGAAAGAACGTCTGCGTAGCTTAGTTGGTAGAGCGACTTGTTCCGGAATAAGTGGACTCGGGTTCGATTCCTGTCGTGGATAAAAAATGACACGGAGAAATTTACTTCGTTATAGGTACGTGGTTGACCCGCAATAAAGGGAATTTGCAGTTCTAACACAAACTTTTGGTGTTGGATTGGAATGACGTTCGGAAATTTGGAAACCAGAGGAATACCTGGAGGTCTTCCTCATGTTCTACGAACCATCCTTGAACAATCCTGGCTGTGTAGCACAGCGCATTATAAAGCCAAAAGAAGGCACTACCAAACGGTAAAACCGTCGACATTGAAGGATATTCCTGGACTACAATGATCTTCAGGTAGGTGGTGGATGTAATTGTTTCCTGCATATGAATGGCTGGACCCAGATTTTCCCAGCAAAACCTTATAATGAATAAGGCTTTTGCTACCAAGCTAATTATCGTGAATATAGCTTTCACTAATATTATAATGAATTCAATGCTTGTACTAAGCTTCTAATAGTGAATTCAAATTATTGTTGTTTGTTAATTATATCATGAAAAAAGTCTCCTGCTAGTAGTGTAGTAATAGTAATGAACAAACTTATAACTGGTAGTAATGTTGTAGTAGTAATTAAGATGAATAAAGTCTTAATGCTGGTTGTTACTAATAACACCAAATGAAATAAACCTAACAGCCAGACAGAGGTCTGACAGTACTTTGAACTGAGAAAGACGTACTTACGTAAAACCTTTTATTATGAACTTCTTGAATCATCCAACACACACACACTAATCGTATCACAATAATGAAGAATACCTAATCACATAGAACGAAGCTCTCCCTACACACATCAACAAAAAGCTCTCTTTCACATAAACAAACGCTCTTCCTATACAACAACAAACGCTCTCCTCAGGTATCGTTGAACGCGCCTATTTATACTGGCTACCACCACGTCATGACTTACACTCATTGCCAGATCTCATTCAGCGGGAGAAATAACATCTCGTTCAGTAAGAAGATAATTTACATAGAAAAATAAAATAACCAGAGATAGTAAAAATCAAAAGGAAAGGGAATCGAGAGTATACGTTACAACATGGCCCAGAGTTACACTACATCCAACGGCTTGTTTTCGTCAAACGGAACTTTCTGTTGCCAACACTTCCCAAGATAAGCAACGCACACGTACTTGGCCGTTCACATGGCACAACAAGTAAAGACACTCATCGGACCAGATGAACTTCTTCAAATCATTTAATATCAAGTTCTGATGTTTGCGTGCCCATTTTAAGCATTTTGGAAGGTGAACCGAGGTTAGCATAGGCACTGCTCAGTCCCATTTTCAGAATTGTTCATGTCACCAGCATTCAAATATTCCACCTGCTGGATCGCACCATACCGGGGAGCCTCAGTTCATCTCTTGCATCGATGAGCGGGTTCGACTTACAACTTGCCTGTGCCTCCTCACTCTGGAGCCAGTTGTTCTTTCAACCAAAATACACCGATGAAGCTTATTGCTGCAATATCTGACATGTGCGTCACCTTTGAAGTAGGTACATCACACAATTCAGATTTAAGGAACGTAGATATTTTACCAGATACGTAACAAACCAAGTCTTACCGGTGGCGCAATGAATGGCCTAAGTGATGGCTCGTGATCATTCTTTCGAAAGGGGTCCGGGTTCAAATCCCGGTGAGACATGCATGTTGTGTTTGTCTTACGGCACTGGCTCTCTCCCTTTCCTGGAACCAGTGGCCCTAAATTAGGGACGGGCGACTGCTTACAGCCCAATGAGTTGCTCACGGTGGTCGTTAAACCTTCAATAAAAAAAATCTCTTTTTTAGAAGCAGAGAATTCGAGACCGACGCGGTTTACATTTATAATCGTTAGCGGAGAAACGGAGCTATATTTGAAAATGATGCAGTGACAACAATAGTATTCGTTGTAAATGAAAGGAAGCACTTTTTTCATCGGGTATTTAGAAAAAATTATACAAATAAAAATGCGTTTCGAATATGATAGCATTTGCGTTTAGGCCCTCTAACCGCTGTGCCATGCATTGGGAAATGATCAAAGAATAAAGATCATCGATCTTATTCCTCAGTATTCATTTGCAAAAATATTTTTTGAGATCGGACTAACAGGCGAGGAGATATGGTGTCTAGAGAAAGACAGAGAGACGGACGGACAAACGGACAAATGGACAGACTGATCTACGTGTAACATACCTACCTCAGATGTGACGCACATGTCCAGTAAGCAATTAGCTGTGACAAGCCCTTGGTCGCGTAGTTTAATTGGGAAAGCATTCGGCTCCAACAAAGAAGTATGTGGGTTCGAGTCCGGCTCCCAGGCGGAGGGAGGTAAATATGAATGTCACATTGACTCCCAAACGAAAAATGAATCTCTTATGCTTCGAAAAACGCGTGATGTATCTTTTGCACGCCGTCTGGAATTAGTCAGAAATCCTTCTACAGTGAGCTCTCGTTCAAGCCTGGTTTTCTGACTGACCCAGAAACTTACAATTCCATCTCACCCCTTTCTTAAGGGGGTAGTATATCTGACGTACCTACCTCAAGGGTAGCGCACATGTCAAGTCGGCAAGTCGGGCTTCCCACTGCTACTTGCCGACAAGTCTATACTGCTACTCTCCTCTCCTTATAATAGTAACTCCTAAAAGTCCTGTTACTCTCCTTATAAGTTCCTTTTCAACAGTGAGCTCTCCTTCAAGTGTGTTTTTTCCGACTGACCCGGAAACTTACAATTGCATTCCACCCCTTTCTCAACGGGGGATATATCTGACGTACCTACCTCAAGGGTAACGTACTTGTCAACAAGTCTATACTGTTACTCTACTCTCCTTATGAGCAACTTCTATAAGTCCTGCTACTCTCCTTATAAGTCCTTCTTATACAGTGAGCTCTCCTTCAAGCGTGGTTTTCCTACGGAGCAGGAAAACTGCGAATCCATCTCTTCCCTTTCTCAAGGGGGGAATTATATGACGTACCTATCTCAAGGGTAACGCACATGTCAAGTCGGCAAGTAGCAGTGATGAGCTCTTCTGGGCGTAGCTTAATTGGGAAACATTCGACTCCGGAGCAGAAGGATGGCACCACCGGCATAGAGGAGGCTTGCGAATTTCACAGACTCACAGACACAGTGATAACATAAATTCGTCCTTTGTTTTTTCAAAAGACGTACTAAATTGTACTAAACGTGTGTTACTCGGTGTTTGAAGCTGCAAACGTAAGTAACATAACGTCTAATTCCTTCTTTAAGTTTAGTTTTACGACTCCCGTGAGCATCTTAGACTAGCAAGAGACTCGATCTTTAATTTAAGGTTTCCGGCTCCAGGGATAGTAAAGAAGATGAATCGTAAAAGAAACATGTCCCACTCGGGATTCAGATCTAGGTTTCTGACGCGAGAATGCAGTAGTTTTAACCTCTCGACCGCTGGGTTACCGAAGAATTCCATGAGCTCCTGGGACTCAACCAAGAACACAGGCAGTAACGACTGACTAGGGATAATTGTTTCGTTATAATGCCAGGCTTATTTCCCAGTACATTGCTAACATTGAGTGGTCCAATGACGCTGATACGTAATTACTCGTGTATGGTTTGCTTTTCCCAAGCGAACTATTTACCATTTTGTTAGGAGGGAGAGCTAATTACGCGCGTTCCTTCAAGAGATATTTCCTTTCTTGAAATGCCTTCATTAATTCCTGTAACGATCCTTTTTTAACATCAGATCTCCAACAAATTTTCTTAGTATCAGTTCAAAACATCGGTGTCTCGTTATTATTCCGAACATCCGGAGAACAAATTATTTAAATTGATACGCAAAGCATACATTCATTTACAGCTAATTTAAAAAAAACAACTGAAAAATAAGTTCATATTAACAATGTCAAAGAGAGAAAAGAAAAGAAAAAACTGTGTAGAGAGCATCAAATTTTCTAATCAGATTGTTTTATAACGCCGATTCATTTTAAAGTAAATTTGTTTTTAAGTCTCGGATTTTCGTTTTTGGCGAAAATCTGAGATTGGAGAACGAAAAATTTCTTTTTTGGCAAGATATGTTACTCTAGAAATATCAGAGCTTTATTTTCTTCTTTGTTTCTTCTTTGAAAATACTTCTTTTAATGTCACCAATTCTCTCTCTCTCTTTTACCTTCGTCATGGTTTATTGCTCTTTACATATACAAACAATGTGAGCTTTCATCTCGAAACAATAAGCGCTTTCCTGGTAATTGGAAAGCTAAAAAGCTAGTCTGGATTCACGTGCTCGAATTTCGGTTGTATATAGAAATTGTATATTGCTACGTTGCTTGCTAAATCATACCCAGGATTTAATAAACTTACATTTAGCTTTCGAGGGGATGAAATAAATAATAAAGTTCGCTAGGAAGTTGTGTTTTCAAAGGAATGGCTTCCAGTTACCCAGTTTTTCCGGGCTTGTTTTCGAATCTGTGAGATGATACTGATATACACTGAAGTATCAGAAAAACTGATACAGACGAGCTTATGCAAAATACATAGCAACGTCACCTACGTGCGTACTCAGTTGCTTCCGCCAGTGCGTATATAAAGCGATAGATATCCTTGCCAGCTGTCAGATATGTTTTCGGCATGGGAATGACAAGTAATAACGATTTAAGCTATTTTCCATGCGGTGTAATAGTTGGCGCTCGTGAGATGGTCCATAGTAATTCGGAAATAGAAACGAAGTTCGGATTTTCACGGGCGACCATTGCAAGGGTGTACCGTGACTACAAGAATTTCGGCAAAATCTCCAACCTACGACACCAGTGTGGCCGTAAAAAGACACTGGGTGAATGTGACCATCGTTGGCTGTCAAGATTCGTTTCACGTGATAGGCGTGCAACACTCTCGCAGGTATTATCGGAATTCAATGCTGGAGCTTCAACAAGCATCAGTGTCCGGACTGTGCAACGTACCCTGCACGATATTGGCTTTGGGAGCCGACGCCCAACTCGAGTCCCCTTGATGGGTGCACGACCCAGAACTATGCGCCTCGCTTGTGCCCGGCAACACCGCCACTGTACACTTGATGACTGAAAACAAGTAGCCTGATCGGACGAGTCGCGTTTCCAATTGTATCGGGCAGATGGAAGGATTCGTGTGTGGCGCTAACCTCATAAAGCCATGGATCCCGCCTCTCAGCAGGGAACTGTAACGGCTGGTGGGGGTCCGTAATGGTGTGGGGTGTGTTTAGCTGGACCTCACTGGGACCCCTGGTACGTCTACAAACATTTGTGACTGGCCAGAGCTATGTGCGCATCTTTCTGACGAGGAACACCCGTTCATGTCCTGCATTCATGCTGATGGGTTTGGACTGTTCCAACAGGACAATGCACCTCCACACAAGTGCATGTTGGGACGCCACATTATGGTTAGAGGAGAATTCATCTGAGTTTGGGGTGTTGCCATTCCCACACAAGTCCCCAGATCTGAACGTGATAGAACACATTTGTGATGCCATGCAACGTGCTATCGAACACAGGAATCCGAGTCCTCGGAATACACCCGAATTGTGGAACGCTCTGCAGGAAGTATGGTGTGTATTGCCTACAGCATATTTCCTGAAACTAGTGGAGTCTATGCCGCGTCGTATTTCTGCAGTCCTGCACTCCCGTGGGGGACCTACCAAGTATCAGACTGGTGTACCAGTTTTTCTGGCAATTCAGTGAATTTGGAAGGTTGGCATTGGTGAAAGAAAGATCATTAAGTTAAGAACGGCGACTCATTGATACATAGACTTTTATGTGAATCTATGTTCTCGGAAACCAGGAATAAAATACGTAAATTGAATCGTTTCTAGAAAATATGAGTTGTTCCTAAAAATGTCGATTTCTTAAATCGACAGAGGGATATGATGAATGTAATTAGCGCCTGGTTCCAAAATTTATGAAGAAGTTTTGATGTAACTAGGTGAAGATTTTACTGTGCGTGAAGGTTTCGAAGAATTTGCATGATTATTTGACTAATTTATGTTCTTCCCTAAATTCGTTGAACATAAATCCTACTTCTGAAATAACTACTGAATAACAATAAATGCAAGGATGAAAAATTCGACACATCAACTTGCTCTTTATTTTCCACCTACTGGAGTTTTAGGTCACAATAGAGTAAAGTGGTTCTACTGTAAATTATCAACTGACATTAAATGTTCACTCACTGACAATGACATTTGCGCTCCTAGAAGAAAGCATACTACAATCGCTAAACTTTGCAAATAGCTACAGTGCGTGCTTGTATGCAAATGATCCACGTTTGGTGCGAGTGCGCATGACCGCACGCCCTGTGGTGGCGCTGCAAGCACTAACCGGTGACCTTATAAACCGGCGTGTAGTCGATGTCCCATGAAAGCGAAAAGCACTGGCCATCACAAGACAGAGTACAGAGTGACAGGAATGCCGGGTAGACGCCACAGACCGATTTACGCAACTTACGGACTTTGAGAGAGGCCGGATGATCGGACTGAAAACCGCAGAGTAGTTGGCGTGCCGTATAGCCGAACACGAGGATCGTTCTGACTATACCGTCCAACTGCGTTGGGAGCAGTAGTCACGTGACAGCACTGCCACACAGCGGAGCGGCTCCGGACGGACCAGGAGGACCACCGGTTGAGAAAATCGACGGATTGTGCGCCAGGCACACGCTGATCCCACGGGGACCCAGTCCACTATACCATAACTCCGTAACATCGCCTGCTCCGTGTGCAGTGGTGCCAGGCCAGAGCGATGTGGAACGCCACAGACTGGTGACGTGTGGTGTTTCTCGATGAGTGCCGCTTCATTTTGGGGACAGATGATCATCGTATCCGCGTGGGGAGGTCCCCGGGTCCACGGCACAATCCCAACCTCGCTACTGAGGGCCACACGTCCCGCACTGCAGACATTATGGTCTGGGGAGCCATTGCCTATGATAGTCGATCAGCTTTAGTAGTGGTGTGATGATCATTGAGCGACCAGAGGTATGTGGATGAGATCATACGGTCCCATGTGCTCCCATTCCTGGCCGATATTCCACGTGCGCTGTACCAGCAGGATAATGCCCGCCCGCACACGGCTCGGGTTGCACAGGACTGCTTATGTCATGTCCAGACAATTCCACGACCTGCACACTCCCTAGACATGTCCCACATCGAGCATGTGTGGGATCAGTTAAAAGACCGGCTGCCACCGTGCCGCACTTTCTGAGATTTGAAGAACACCGTTCAACACGTGTGGGCCAGTCTGCCGCAGGACAACGTCAGACGTCTGTTCGCCTCCATGCCGGACAGTATTACAGCATGTATCGCCGCACGAGAACATGCGACTCACTACTGGAGATGACAGCACTGCGTGCCACAGATCCCTCTCTAATTGTTCTGCAGCTCTGCTATTGCGTTCATCTGTATCATTATGTCTATAAAATTTCAGTTCAATCCGATGCCTCCTACTTGGTACGAAATTTCTTAGTCCGTGAGGGTATTTTACGCCCTGAAAAAATATATTTAATATCAGTGGTGCAGTGATCCAAGAGCTGGCTTTTGACCATTTTTTGGAAATGAGTTCGGGTTCAAATCCTGGTGAGGCATGGATATTGTGTTTTCCAAACGGCACTGGCTCTCTCCTTTCCCTGGAACGCGTGTCCCTACATTAGGGACGGGCAATATATACTGTATATATATATATATATATATATATATATATATTCTATTAAGAAGATACCTAAGCAAAAAAATACATATATAATTTTGACTCACACCAAGTACAACATAGAAAAGGTTATGTATCTACTTGTGTGAGTAAAAGGAGAAAAGATAAAAAAATAAAATAAAACAACTGAATGTAGAAGGTGTCGAGAATACTGAGCCTTGGCTTTATCAAGGACCAGCAAAAACTCTGCATTTTCTCACTTCCACAAAGACCTAGTTGGAAATGGGTTTCTGCAAGGCCATAGATGCAAGTAACATTCCCACCTAAAATTGTTTTAAAAAATATATATATGTCATGTCCTCCGCAGAGTTGTATGACCTAGCACTAGTTAACAATTTCGCTTGCATCCATGAACCTTCCTGGCCCGACCCATGCTCTTCATTTGTTACTATTAAACAGAGAGAAGAAGATTAATGAGAACTCAAGCTGTGAGAGTGACATAATAATTAGAAATAATTTTCAGCTATAACGAAATGCCAAGTTCGTTTGAGAGAGAATTTAAACCTGAAAAACAATGCAAAAGAAATCCAAATCTTTTCATTGCAATTAAAAAAGGAAATATTAATTTTTAAAAAACAGATTTTTGAAAGAAAACTTGAGTCTAAAACCCCCTACTCTACAACTTATGACAGCACGAAAACGAGAATAAGTTAAAGACAATAATTAACTTATTCTCGTTTTTTTTTGCAACTTTCGTTTTAAATTCTAAAGTTTTTCCTTAGTCTTCAGTTTTGCTCTTCAGTATATATATATATATGTATATATAAAACGATAGGGATGTAAGGTCAGGTGATGCGTAACATCACAGCCTCTCCTTGACAAATGTCAACCCCGCCTTCTCGTGGTGCATCCTGTTCCCACTAAAGGGGCTCTGACGACCGCCCATAGCGGTATAACTATACCATCGGGATTAGATGAAATTCTATCCCACACTCACCAACCCGCTTGGCCAGCGTGGTGAGTTATGGCCAAACCCCTCCAAAATGATTCCACAACTTAAATCTTGGCCCTCAGTCTCCGGCAGCTGGAATGTACCTGGCCAAGGCAGCGGCCAGTGCGACATGAAGGCAGAGGGTGCTAAGAATATCCGGAGGATCGGACTAGGCTGCCATCTGATGCTGACCTTGGCTACGTATAATGGACGATCCCTATCTTCTGATTCAAGGCTTCTTGAATTGGAAGAGGAACTACAAAGGAACAAGTGGAACATCGTCGGGCTAAGCGAGGTAAGGAGAAAAGGAGAAGATCTCATCGAACTGAAAAGTGGACATCTCTTCTACTATCGTGGGACAGATACTGGCAGAACTAGTGGTGTTGGATTTATAATAAACAAGAAACTGAAGGATAAAGTGGTTAAAGTTGAAAGTTCCTCTGACAGAGCTGCACGACTCGTTATCCAACTATCAAAAAGATACCAGGCTCAGATTATTCAAACTTATGCACCCACCACAAGTCATCCCGAAGAAGGAATGGAAGAATTTTATGAGGAAATTCGTCATCTAAATAATAAAGGTAAGCAGCATTTGAAGATAATTATGGAAGATTTCAATGCAAAAATAGGTCAACGGCAACAGAATGAAACTTCAGTAGGTAAATTCGGTCACGGCAAGAGAAACCAGCGTGGAAATACTCTCGTTGAGTTTTCAGAGGCAGAAGGATTTTTGATCTTGAAATCCTTTTTCAAGAAAAAGCCACACAGGAAATGGACATGGAGACATCCAATTGGAACGACAAGTGAAATTGATTTTATTATGTGTAACAAAAAATTCGTCATCCAAGACTGCAGTGTGCTAAACAAGTTCAACACAGGTAGTGACCATAGATTGGTGAGATGTAAGATGCACCTCAACACTAAACTAGAACGTGGCAAGCTCATAAGACAAACAAAATGTATTGACATAACTAACCTTAAAAAACGCCATAATACTTTCAAGTGGGAACTGAAGAACAGATTTTCTGCTTTAGAAGGCCTAACATCGGAAGAAGTGGATATTTCTGAAGTTAACAGAAAAGTAACCAAAGCTCTTATGGAAACAGCAACAAAATTAGCTGGGTCTAAGAACAAGTTGCATGTGAACAAATTATCAGGAAAAACTAAAATGTTGATGCAAAAAAGAAGAGAGATGAGGACAACTAAAGAAGATGTGGCTTCCAAAGTGGAATACATAGAGCTATGCAAGACAGTACGAAAAAGTGCCACTGAAGATGTAAGGAAATTCAACTGTGAGCTAGTGAGGAAAGCAATTGAAAACTACCAAAGCCTAAAGATATCAAAGGAACGTCTCAGTAAGGAAAGAAAACAGATTATGGCACTGAGAAAGGAAGATGGTTCTGTAACAAGAAATAGAGGCGAAACTTTGACAAGAGTGAAAGATTTCTACTCCAAATTATATGAAAGGGATGATACATGCACTCCAGACATCATGAAAGGTACCCGTACCAGAGTTCTTCCAGTCCTCCCAGCAGAAGTTGCACATGCAATCAAGAGTATGAAGCGGGGGAAAGCTCCAGGAGTAGATGGAATTACTGTAGACATCATACAAGAAACAAGTGCAGAAATCGAAACAGTACTCGCCCAAAGTTTCACTCCATGCCTTAATGAAGAGAAAATTCCTGAGGATTGGAACACCGCTACAATGATCCTGCTACATAAACAAGGTGACATTGAGGATCTCGGGAACTACAGACCTATCAGCCTAAAACTGGAGATAACAGACACGTACGTTTATCTTGGACAGCAGATATCAAGTGAGGGTCACATTGATGAAGAAATTAATCGGCGTACAAAACTTGCCTGGAGAGCTTTTGGAAGAAACAGCATAATTTTCAAGAGCAATACGCCATTATGTCTTAAAAGAAAAGTGTTTGATCAATGCATCCTTCCAGTGCTTACGTGTGGTGCAGAGACGTGGACCTTAACTAAAAGAGATATACAAAGGCTGCAGACAACTCAAAGCAGCATGGAGAGGTGCATACTTGGTGTAACCAGGAGAGATAAGAAGAGGAACTCGTGGATCCGAAAAATGACAAGAATGGAAGACATCATGATCAGAGTTAAATCCCTGAAATGGCAATGGGCTGGACATACTGCCAGAAGGACAGATCATCGATGGACAGCCGAAATTTTAGATTGGATTCCAAGGGACAGGGAAAGACCCAGAAGAAAACCACATGGGAGATGGGTGGATGAAATTCGAAAATATGCGGGAGTGATATGGAGGAGACTTGCACAAGACAGACCGTTGTGGAGGAAACTTGGGGAGACCTTCGTCCAGCAGTGGATTGATAATGGTTGACAATGATGATGATGATGATAATACGATACGACAAAGACAAAAGGAACATAGAGAAGTACCCAACTCTAACCATCAGCGGAATGAGGTTGTTGGGTGAAGTATTTCAGGGAAATGCGTTTATGGGTCAAGTACTTCATGGAAATGCGGTTGTGTTGTTGAGTGAAGGTTGTTGGGTGAAGTACTTCAGAGAATTGCGGTGGTTACTTCACCCAACAACCGCATTTCCCCGATGATTAGGGTTGAGTACCTCTTTATGCTCTTTTTCTCTTTACAATATCGTATTTCTGGCTTCTAATTAATGATTCTGAGAGGTATGAAGTGTCATACAATTTGTGGTTAGTTCATTGGATGTTTGGATTACCAGTTTATGACCTTGGTAAGTTAATGTGTTGTATTCAATTATTGGTCATTTGATTAATTGTTAAGTTTTAAAGCGATATATTAGCTAGAGGGGTTTGGTTTGTTGCTTGCAAGACCTTCCATTCTAGTGTTAATTCCAGATTTCATTCCTGTTTCTATTCAGTGGTTCAATATGAGGCTCGAGTTGGTTTCGTGCCTCGGTTGTGTTTTTCAGGGTGTGGCATCAATTTATTAAAGATGTTTTAATTTGGAGGCAAATTTTGGTTCTATGAATTTTTGTTAAGTGTATCGATATTAATTGTCTTAATTAATTGGGATTGTGCCGTAGACCCGGGGACCTCCACACCCGGACACGATGATCATCTGTCCCCAAAATGAAGCGGCACTCATCGCTAAACACCACACGTTACCAGTGTGTGGCGTTTCACGTAGCTCCGGCCTGGCACCACTGCACACGGAGCAGGCGATGTTCCGGTGTTAATGTCAGCACACGTAAGGGGCGCTAGAATCACACTGTCGGCACTACCTAGGGTTGTAGTTTGGGTGCCTCCACCAAAATATTCGGTAAAGATATTTACAGAATTGAGTGACGAGCGAGATCTCCTAACCTGAAGCCGATAGAGCATGTCTGTGATGCACTGAGAAGGGAGACTGCAAACCTGCAGCCCTCTGTCAGAATCCTACCGGGACTCCGACGCGCTTTGATGGAGGACCGGCACTTACTGACCCAAAGGCTTATTCACAGTCTTGTAAACGGTATGAGAGCTCGTTGTGTGCCCTATATTGTTGTTAGGGATAATTACACCCCCTATTAAACCCTCGAAATACGGGGCACTTGCTGAATCGCTTTTGGACTGCCGTACTATCACGCGCATGCTTCCTCCTGATGCGGTGATGACGTTCCTTTTCTGTTATGTGTTGCTGCGGTGTCAATATAATTATGTTCTTTCCACCTGTCGATATAATTATTTCCTTATCGATATAATTATGTCCTTATAGATATAATTATGTTCTTATCGATATAATTATGTCCTTTCCACCTGTGATTGTACTTTGTCTTGTGGATTTCGCGTTATATATAAGTTTGTGTTAGTCACATTAATTTTGGACACCAGTGTAGATGAGGAAGATTTTCACATTAGTGATTAGCTATTAAAAAAATATTTATTGTTTTTTCAGGTATGTTTAAAAGCTTGGCCCCGTAGGTAATATTTGAATCATTAGGTATTTTCAATATAAATTACTCTTTTAGCTACAGTAAATTCACCGACTTGTACTATTTCAGTTATTAGGCACTTCGCTGCCTTTATTTGCTTAGGCACTTCACTGCCTTTAGATCTTACTGAACACTACGTACGATCAGTTTTTCTTAAATACAGGAGTCACTCGAATTACAGTCCAAAAAAATAATTACTTACAGATCTGTTCCACTAATCTGCCAAACCCACATGAATACGGTTCATGTAGAAAGTTACTATTCGAACAAGCTTGAATTAATCACAATGGTATTAAAACTTCAGAACAAATTAGCCAACATTAGTAGGCAGAACACTTTTAACTCACAACGTTAAATATGTAACAAAACTTAACAGGCAGCCTTAAAATAGACACAGCTTCAAGTAAGCAACGCCGCTTCCACTATACAACCTAGTCGAGCGCTCTGACGGTGGTCCAGCGCTCTGACGTCATTCAGTACTTTCACTGCCATCTACTTTTATCCAGTGGCCGAAATCGGAACTAAGCTCAACGCGATCGCACGATACATAAAATCGAGGAGAAATACCGGAAAATAAAACAAGTTAGTAAAATCATGCAATGCATTGATTATGATACGCTTTCCAACATATTAGAAATCATTACTCAAGTTATGAGGATAATGGCTGTGGAATAAATCTCGCTCCTGTGTCCTGACCTTTGACCTCATTTCGATGATATTCAACAGAACCGGTTCAGTACACCTCAAGAATAACATACTAAAGTTTTGTCGCAATAGAAGCAGTTTTACGCAAGTTATGAGAATAATGGCTGTGGAATAAATCTTGCTTTTGTGCAATGATCTTTGACCCCATTTCGTTGATATTCAACAGAACCGGTTCACTATACCTCCGGAACAACATGATAACGTTTTGTCGCAATCGAAACATTTTTGGTAAGTTATGATGCACAAGGGCAATGGAATGGATCCCACTCCAGTATCCTGACGCTTGACCCCATTTCGCCCATTTTCAATAGGGTTCGTCCCCAGTGGCTCCCTACCACATACTAAAATTTCATCGAAATCGAACCATTTTTACGCAAGTTATGACACATAAGGGCAATGGAACAAATCCCGCTCTTATGTCCTGCCTGACCTTTGACCTCATTTCGCCCATTTTCAATAGGGTTCGTGCCCATGTAGTTCCCTACCACATACTAAAATTTCATCGAAATCGAACCATATTTACGCATGTTACGACGCATAAAGGCAATAGAATGGATTTCGCTTTTATGCCCTGACCTTTGACCCCATTTCGCCCATTTTCAATAGGGTTCGTCCACAGGTCGTTCCTTACCAAATACTAACATTTTATCGAAATCGAACCATTTTTACGCAAGTTATGACGCATAAGGGCAATGGAATAAATACCGCTTTTATGCCCTGCCTGACCTTTCACCCCATTCGCCCATTTTCAATAGGGTTCGTGCCCAGGTAGTTCCCTACCACATACTGAAATTTCATCGAAATCGAACCATATTTACGCATGTTATGACGCATAAAGGCAATGAAATGGATCCCGCTCTTATGGCGTAACTTTTGACCCCACTTCACCCATTTTCAATAGGGTTCGTCCCCTGGTGGTCCCCTACCACATACTAAAATTTCATCGAAATCGAACCAATTTTACGTGAGTTATCGTGCCGACAGACGGACGGACGGACAGACGACGTAAAAAGCTGGAGCATATACGCTTCTTCAACCTACGCTTGGAAAGCGTAAATAAAAGTTAGTAAGACAAACAACTTTATCTGTGGCAATACGCACGTGCTTGAACAACTGTCTGCGACGTTTTTTCTGTTGCGTAGGTGTTATGTCGTGTTTTATTTCGTTTTCTCTACATTGCAGAGTAATTTCATAAAGAGGAATAAAATTTCGGAGTAATTTTATAAAGTGAATCAGCGTTATTTTGTTTCATAAAAATGAATTCATAAAAATAGCTTTTTCACCAAATGGCACTCATTTCACATAATGCTGCCGTTGGAAGAATATGTACATTGTTGGAATCAAAGACCAGGAGAGATTCTACCTTCGCATACTCTTACTTATTTGGTCAATGTGGGCCCAAGTTCTTAACGTTTTTTTTTCTTCATCACTTAACCCTTTAACCGGCTGGAACGAATTAACTCGGGGTTAGAATTATTAGCTGAAATCAGGTCTAAGAAATAGTTTTGCTATCTAAGAAGTGGATAGAACGCAACCGGAAGGAGTGAACATGAGAATTAGAAAGTGTTGCTTGTTTTTCCTTTAGCTTTCTTATTCAAAGTAATAATTTAGGGGAATGTTTGACACTAATCCTTTCTGACTGTTGACTTGCAAAAATGGCTATATCAATGGCGAAGAAAAAAGGAAAGAGAAAGAAGATATTTGAGTAACTTATTTCTTTGCCTAGTGGCATGATGTCCGTATCAGGGGGACTAGACACTGACACCATGCTACTGGAAGGAAGGAAGCCCTTTCACTTCATTCCTTAGATCATAGAGCAGACTAGAAGAGAGATCTAGAAAAGAGGGCTCGAAGAGTATATTATATACGAACACCAGTGACAGGTATATGGCCGCTACTACTGAGATGACAATGGTAAAGGAACTGTTTGTCGTAGCTTTTGTTAAACCCGTTCGTTATATGGACATTTCTGTTTCGGAAGCTCAGTAAATTTTGGGAACCATTTGGTTTATGTGCATCGGCCGTTTAAAGGGTTTTAACCGTTTAACTGGCTGGAACGAATTAACTCGGGGTTAGCTGAAGTCAGATCTAAGGGATATTTTGGCTGTCGAAGTGCATGGCACGCAACTAGAAGGAGTGAACCTGAGAATTAGAAAGTGTTGCTTTCATCTTAGCTTTTTTATTCAAAATAATCATTCAGGGGAAAGATTGACACTAATCCTTTCTGACTGATTACTTGCTAAAAGGGCTATATCAAGGGCGACGTACCAAAAAAAGGAGAGAGCAGATATTTGAGTAACTTGCTTTTCTGCCTAGTGGCATGATGCCCGCGTCAGGGGAACCGGACACTGACACGATGATACGGGAAAGAAGCAAGCCCTCTCCCTTCATTCTTTAGGTCATAGAGCAGACCAGAAGATAACGCTACAAAAGAGGACTAGAAGGGTATATTACATGAATATACGAGCACCAGTGACACGTATATGGTCTGTACTCCTGAGATGAGAATGGGAAAGAAACTGAATGGGAAACAACTCGGAGGCACGTTGACGACGCTTCACAGTCCTTGTTGTTGCCATTTCAGAGTAGTGTACCGGAGGCTGTTTTGCAGCAAGGTAAGGCTCTGCCGTCACCGCTAACATCTCTTGAGCGTGTTTACAAGTGGGTCAATATGCTTCCATTGACAATGAGATCCCTGGACCTATTGCCTATGGAGCATGTATGGGACCTCACTGGACGACACCTGCAAGCCTCACTTCGCCGGCTACGGAATGCTATTGAATTATGCTACCAAATAAAGGTTATATAATATCAGATATCCAAGGCAACTACTGGAGGTCTGTATTATTCCACGCAGCGCCGGGTGGGAGTTAGCCTAGAACTGCTATCACGTGATCCTGTCTTGTAGCATGTAAAAATGCTGCAAGACTGGATCACGTGATAGCAGTCTTCAACAAGACAGGATCCCTTGGAAATTAAATCTTGTATTATGCACCTAATATTCAATGTCTCTGGTGAGTTTTGGCATTTTTAGCTCATTCACTCTGGGATGGTGCAATTTCAGTGTGGAGCAGACATTCAAGAACATACAGGAAATATATTTTTCTATGCTCCCTTAGATTTTCAAAAGTTCACTTTACGCCAATTCACTTTTACGAAAGATCTACCTTAGTACCTGTTTTCGCTAACCGAAAGCATCCGAAGACAGTTTTTGCTTATATCAGAAAAAGTGAAAAGCGAAATAGCGTTCATTGTTTGTTTTGCTGCGAGCCGTTACGGAGGCAGCACGCAACCCGATCAGCGAGAGTGGCGCTGCCAGGCTCCGTTCCCGGAACTACATTCAGCATCAAGCCGTCATACATTTGAACTGTATCTATAAGTATCTGTGCTATCTTGATTTATTTTGTGTATCCGTTAGCAAGATGTGTCTTAAGGTATTAGAAAAGACTACCGGAGTTCGTAAGGTTGCTACGCTTAGCGTAAAACTGGACGTAATTAGGCGTTTCGATCGTGGTGAACGAAACAAAGACATTGTGCGTGCGTGGAACTTGCCTGCGTCCACCCCCCATTCGTACTGTTCACAAGTAGAGTGAAGGAATCTTGAAAGATACCAAAGCCACTGTTGGTTCTGCTCTTATAGTAGCAAAGTGGTCTCTTTTGCTCGGCATCCAGTAATAGATACAATGTGTATTTATCATATCGTTCTTGCTTTTACTATATGTTAGTTTTACTTCAAGCTTTATGTATTATTTGGTATGATTTAGTAGGTTATGCTTTGGGTGTGGGAACGCTCAAAATTTTTTCCCATATGAATGAATGGTAATTGCTTCGCTTTTCGCGATTTCGGTTTGCGACAGGTTTCATAGGAACCCTTTACTTTCGGATAGCGCGGGAACCTGCATTTCAAATGCTAAAATATCCGATTGATTGCAAGTGTGTGAGTGGCCCCGGTGGCACTGTGGTTTAAGCGTTGGCTTATGGCCACTCCTCCGAGAAGGGTCCGGGATCAAATCCCGGGGAGGCATGCGCGTTGTGTTTGTCTTACGGCACTGGCTCTCTTCTTTCCCTGAAACCAGTGACCCTAAATTAAAGACGGGAGACTACTTAGAGTCCATTGAGGTGCTCACGGTGGTCGTTAAACCCTCAATCAAACAAGTTAGTAAAATAATGCAATGCATTGAATATGATACGCTTTCCAAAATACCAGAAATCATTACTCAAGTTGCGAGTATAATGACTGTGGAATAAATCTCGCTCTTGTGCCCTGACCTTTGACCCAATTTCGATGATATTAAAGAGAACTGGTTCAATGTACGTCCGGAACATCATACTAAAGTTTTGTCGCAATCGAAGCATCTGTACGTAAGTTATGACGCATAAGGTCAAAGGAATGGATCCCAATCCTATGTCCTCACCTTTGAACCCATTTGACCCATTTTCAATGAAGTCCGTGCCCAGGTGGTCTCCTACCACATACTAAAATTTGATTGAAATCGAATCACTTTTACGCGAGTTATCGTGTGGACGGGCAGACATCTTCAACCTACGGTTCGAAAGCGTAAAATAAAAAGAAAATGTGTGACATACTACAGAGGCAAAGCACCTGTCAAGACGACAAACCTGCAGCAATACATTCTGTCCGTGTAGTTCAGTTGGGAGACCAACTTACTCCGGAGTGAGGGGGCACGAACAAATTTGTGTCTTCACATTGGTCCCTCAAAGCAAAAATGGATCTACGGGCCGTTGGGTTCTTCTAAAAATGTGTGATTGTCATTCCACACATCGTCTGGAATTAATGAAAGCATTCTTACTTCGCTTAAAAAAAAAGAATGGGGTAGATGATGTGACGTACTACAGAGAGAGGTTAAGTACTTGTCAGAACAACAAATCTGCAGCGGTACATTCCGTCCGTGTAGCGTAGTTGGGAGAGCAACTTACACCGGAGTGAGGGGGCGCGCCTTCGATCACCGTTACAGTCAAAATTGTGTTTTCACAAGTATGTCGGTTTTAAGTGTGCGAGAGTTGGAAAAATAATGAAGCTGTAATACTTTTTATCGGTTAAAACGATATCACATTTTTAAATAGTGTTCTATAGGTATTAATGTGGTTCTGGAATATTCTACGCTTACGTCTGTTTTCTCAAGTACATGTAGAAAATAGATTTTAGTATCACTTTATTTAGGGTACTGTGTTAGCAAAGTTCTGATCAGTTGTGAGAATTTTGAAATTTCGCTGGAATATAATGTCAAAATATGTTAAATTTTACGTTTCTCCTGATATGGTAATGTGAGTTAAACACATTAATGCCAACAGTGTGTTTATTCTTCGGAAAAGGTTTGTTCTACGCCCCGTAGAAATATTGGCGAAACAAGCTCCTGAGGAAATGTAGGTTTGTTTGTATAAGAGTGAGACACAGAGAGGCAGAGAGAAGGAGGAACAGCTACGTGCATATTCAAATTTATTTTAATGACAGAGATTTGGCAAACACATCTGTAATCACGTGAATTACGCGCATCCTTTTGTCGGTTTCATTAGCAAATCTGTACCAATGTTATCTGTGACTCGCAAAGCGAATTCCCGATCGGGTGCCTCACTGCAAGTATTTGATCTCGAAATTGACAATTTGTGTGTGCGTGGCACGTGACTGTGGTTCTCAAATCTTCATGGGCCAAAAATACCGCCTACAAGAATGTTTGGCACAAACCCCAGTGATAGCATAAAGTTGGTAATGTAATTTTGTTAGCGTTCTTTAAAGGTGAAATGCGAATTCTCTTGCACATATACAACTTACGAGAAACTATAACTAGGTAAACAAGAAAATATGTATTCGTCGTTTAAAGCGAATTGACAACAAACAGAGAGTGCAAGAATTCCGTAAAATTGGACTTTTAATCTTCCGTTTTATGCTTCGTAGCAGAGAAGCATGTACAAGGACCGTTTTTTAGTAGCTGAGAGTAAAGTCACACAAAATGAAGAAACATAGGCACAGAAAAATAAATGTCATTCTTTCTCAAAGTATCTCATCTCGGATGATATGCAACGGGCGTATCGTTCAGTCCACTTCTCAAGGCATGTAGTGTAGGCATTTTGAGGCAGCTACTTTAGCGACCCCTATACATCGTCAGCATCCGTGTTGAACGTTTTGTACGGAACTTCTCTTTCACAACCAGAAATCGCACGGGGCGAGATCAGGACTGTAGGCAGGCTGTGGATAGTTCTCAATACTACATTTTGTAATAAACTGTTGAATACAAGCAGCCACATGTGGGCGGGCGTTACAATGGTGTAAGGTCCACTTGCCCACCAGTTCCGGTCGCTCAAGTGATATGTCTCCTCGCAGACGCTTCAAGACTGAAATTTAATACTCACAATTGACAGTTATTTGTGGTGGCTTGCTGGTAGACTGCACCTTTATGGTCGAAAAAAATTATCATCATCACCTTCCCAGCTGATTTGGTTTGGCGGGGCTTTTTTCGGAGGAGACGGATCTGTGTGTTTCCAGACACTCGTTGCGCGCTTCGTGAGGGGGTTGAAATAGTGGACCCATGTTTCATCGGCAGTTATTACTGTGTTTAGAAAGTTTGGATCCTTTGCAATCATTTGTTTCCATTCATGACACACCTGAACTCTGGCTAACAATTGTTCTGTCATCAGGTGATGGGGTACCCATCTGGAACACACACGATGCAGGAGTAATTTGTCACGTAGAATATGCGGAATGCCGACGTTTTTGAAATATTAGTTGACGCCGCTATGTCTTCACACGTCATTCGGCGATCTTCTTGCAGGATTTCCCAAACAGTGTGAACAATACACTCCGTAACAACACTTTCAGGTCGACCAGTCCTAGGAGCGAATTCTGCCGACAAACGCCCGTTTTTGAAATCATGGTGAAATTTAAAAATCGTTGACTCACCCAAACATTTATCTTTGCAAGCTTTCTTCATTAAATCAACTGTTTCTAGAGCCGTTTTACCCAATCGATAGTAAAATGTTATCGTACAATGCATTTCACCTCCATAGATGTATGTCAAAATGCAGACGTACCTCAAATAACTGCGCAATAACAAAACCAGAAATGTCTGCCGAGGCTAATAAATGTTGTCATAGATACTTCCCTAATTCAGTTTGTCGCCTGCGTGGTTATTTTTTACCTTCGAACTGTTGCCAACTTAAAAACGTTCTCTCAGTTTTTATGGACCGGCCTTTGTATTAATATTCCGGATAAGTTTTCCTATGTGTGCGGATAGTACATTATAAAATCGCACAGTCGTCCATTGACAAAGACTCTAAGGAAGCCTACGATTTGTACTGTGGATGTCAGGTTGGAGGTCAAAATAAATCGTGGGCTCCACATGTCTTCTACATTGCTTGCTTTGGTGGCCGGAGTGAATGGGTGAAAGGTTAACTGAAATCCATATTTTTCGCAGTTCCGATGATATGGCGTGAGCCAACTGATCACGTGAAAGATTGTTATTTTTGTTTAACTAAAGGAAGTGGCTTTTCAAAGAAGAATAAATGTAAAATACAGTATGAAAATTTGCCATCAGCTTTAAGGCCTGTTCCGCATGGGGAAGACATTCCTATACCACAACCTCCATTGAACAGTGAAGAGAGAGATTCGATTTCATCCAAAGAAGATATGGACGCACATAAAGCTCTGTATTCTATATACGCTCCTAAACACTTAGAAGAGCACCACTTGATTCAGCAAAATGAACTGTATGATCTATTTCGAGGCCTACATCTTTCCAAACCACAAGCTGAACGTTTAGTAGTATAGTTTATTTGTTTTCCAGAAAAATACACTATACTACTCATTTCCCAGAAAAATATTCTATCACTCATTTCCCAGAAAAATATTCTATCACTCATTTCCCAGAAAAACCATTTAATCACCTTTTTCCCAGGAAAACACACTACATCGCAGAACCATTTATTTCCAGAAAATTACACCTATCTAAGAACTATCTATTTCCAGAAATCATCACCTCCCGAAGAATTCCATCATTATACAAGGGTAATCTGCAGGCCAACACTTTATTAACCTAGTCTGCGTGCATGCCTTTTTTAATGTCTCTCACTCATGAAAATCCATTTTTTAGATCCACTAACTGATATTGAAAACTAGTCCACCCTACTACAAAATGGTACAGACAATTTTACACCCATTACTTGCCAAACTCAAAAATCACCATACCCTGCCTCCAACACACAAATTTTAACTACATGGCCTTGTATGTGTATAAATACAAATGCAATTTAAATATTATTAAAAGTTACCAAGCACAAAAAAAAGTTAAATCTCCTAAGTAAAAAAAATTACTGGTTTGAGAGGTTGTTCTTCAAAATAGCTTATAACACAATTATGATATTAGATACTCCTTACACATGAAAAATTTACACATTGCCTTTCCCCTTTAATATAGACTTTCTCATTTATAGAAAACGACATGGAGGTTTCTTTACACAGCATATAACACTGCCATTCAAAAAAAAAAAACCTGAATGGAAAAACATTTACATTTTTACTTCTTTAGCTTTACCGACTCAAGCATGGATTACAACTGAAACCTGACCTGTCCCACTGTCATGCTCAACGATACAAATTCTCCAAGGAACTACATCATATATAAAATATCCGAAACAAAAATTTGCTTAAGGTGAATGCATATATTTATATATACACTTTTTGTTCAACCTTTTCCACTGTCAAAAGCACACATGTTAAATATTTTAGAGTCCCCCTAACATAATATTTTTCTTTTCCTTTTGAAATGCCAAAACAAAAAGTTTCTTTACCTTTTTCACTGTGCACAGCACTGCTCTTGAGTACGTTTACTCACATCACTCATAACCAGAAAAAGTTTTTCTTTCACTTCCCAAAACAGAAAGGGGAAAAACACTGCCTCTGTTCTTTCTGTAGCCCTTGTTTAAGGAGTCGTCTTGGCATGATTTGACAACTTTTTCAACACCACCGTCAGTCTCCTTCGGAGAGGGGCTGGCTGCTTCCAAAATAACGACGGCCATTTTCTTACTCACAGGACGCCCTTTACTGGAACGGGGTGATTTTGATGACTCCGGGAGCAGTTTCTTTCATCTAGGCATATGTTGAGGCTTAGGAGTCGTCCGACTTTAAATGATGAAAACGCCGGCGAAAATTCCTAAATGTCAGTTCCTCGACGTGCTGGTGGGCTGGTAGGTTTTAGCCAGGCTAATTTGTTTCTTTTTTTCTTTTAATACCACCCTTCATTGATTGGCAAACAGATGTCTTACTTTTCTTGCGTACGCCATTTTGAATTTAATAAAGCTTAGCACAGGGCCGAAGCCCGGGCGTCCTTTGACACCAACAACGCCAAAAACCCAGTTCGGGCGAACAAAGCGTTAGATATTCTTTGGGAAGGCGGCGGCCAACCGCTTAACGGCGCCTCCTACTATTCGAGATGTTACATGATGTCCAGCCAAAAGAAAAGATAACAGTCACGCTTTCTCTTTTGAACGCTGGGGTGCTTGAAAACCCGCTATCCCCTCATTGGCTAAACTCTTCCCCTAGTAACCAACGACTTTGCTGGTCATTGGCTAACAGGTTCCTGCCAAAACCATGATATTGACCACATGGCTTCCTCCCATGCCAGCCAGGGTGACCTCTGACCTCCACGCAGGGGAAACGCTATACCCTCCTGCATACTGTTGATCTAAAAATAGCCTGACGCTTGCTTAAGGGAACTTTTCGTGACACATTTTAGAGACTTCTAAACTTTTCTAAAAATGGCGGACTCTAAGAAGAAAGATTTTGGCTTTTGCACAATTTACAAAAACGCTTCCCCTTCATTTCGTGATTAATAGCGAATAATTTTGTTTTCTAAAAGGGTTGATGGTAACTTTTTGCTCGCCTTTTCCTTTTAACTTACAAGAGTAAAAAGTAAATTAATCCAAAAGAAAAAAGAAGTTTAATTCTTATTATTCCCTCTTTTTTTTTATGAAATTTTGTTTGTTTGGTCAGGACTGAGAAATGAACGAACATGGCCATTATTCCCACACTTTACCGCCTCCTCCAAACTAAATTTTGAAACGTGGACTGTAGAGAATTGTCAATCTATTATTTACCTTTTTATTATTTTTAATTTTTTTCACGTAAATCTCAGCAAAGTGATCAGTTTCTCCAAGATTTGCGAACATGAAAATTCTCCACAGGACACTGCCATGCAGACGAGTTGTCGGTCATTCCGCGGTGTCGTATTGTCGACATACCTGATTCTCCTGATCACCTGTCCAATGCCGGATTGTCGATGCACCCGGTTCTTCTCGGTCCACTGCCGCCACACGCGCATCACTATCGTTGCGTTATGTCTCATCCGAGCCGCAATGTCGTGGTAAGAAAATGCACTTTCATGCAGATCAATCATTCCTCCCCATTTAAACTCTGTCTTATGGTGATATTGCGCCCTTCGTCGTCGCTGAGGCTTTATTGCATTCTGGAGACACTTTTACAACTCGCTGTTTGCGGTGCACTACTGGTGTGTATCCTAGACAGCCCTGCCTTTATATCCCTCACTTGATTGTTCATAGGGCGCTATCGGGCCCAGACATTTGGAATGACTCTGCACTTCTAATCATTTGCATGTCCTACCCTGCTCTGCATATCCTGTAAGTTTCACGTGATTATCATCATTCCGTCGTGGTGTTGCAGATCAGATCATATGTAGAGGATTTCAGGTAAAGAGTGTCTGACCCCAGATCTTAAACAACCCTTAGAAATAGGAAGCTAGGAGGTTTTGGCTAGAGTACCCGATTCATGTTGTTTAAATTTTTAGAGGCAGTAGTTTATATAGGTATCGGACCTTGAATGATTACAGCCCACTCTCCTGGACCGCTGAATCCCGTTTCCAGTTATTGTACACAGACAGGAGAGTGCAGATCTGGTGGAAGTTACACAAAGCAATGGACTCGGCATGTCAACAAGGAATTGTTACGGTTGGTGGTCGTCCGGTTAGGGTATGGAGTGTGCACAACTGGCACAAGTTGGGACCTGTGGTACATCTAGATGCATCTCTAAACCGTCCACGCTACGTATCCATTGTTGCAGACCACACACATATGTTCTTGGTCAGCATGCATGCACAAGGCAATGGGCTCTTCCAGCAGGACAAAGCGCCCCCCCCCACGCCACAGCGCCGTGCTGACTGGTACATGGTTAGAAGAGCATTTCGAAAAAGTTCTCACCTTAGGATATCCCCCGGTTTACCAGACATAAACGTTGTGGAAAATCTTACGGATTATGTGGAAAGGTTCGTTCAACTTTTGAATCGTCAACACAGGAATGCAACGAAATTATGGACAGTGGTGATGAAAGCATGCATTGAAGGAAACACCTGTACAAGACGTTCGTGACGTAGCGGACTCAGTGTCTCACACACACACATCTGTTCATGATCAGCATGAATGCACAAGACAATGGACTCTTCCGGAAGGACAATTCGCCTCCCCACAGCACAGTGTTGACTGCCCTTATCATGGCGAAAGGTGAGCATACTATTTAGTGGTTATATGTGCTATAATTTCTGCCTACTCAACGTACACGGAAAAATTTTCTGAAATGCAATCCACTTGGTAGTGGAAATTCTTGATGATGATGATGGCGATTTTTTTTATTTTTCCGATGCGGTTTTAACAGACAAAAGTGTAAAACAAACACAGATTATTATTTATGAGGAGGTTAGATCACTTGTGACGTACTACAGAGGTGAATCAGGTGTCAAGACGACAAATCTGCTGCAGTATATTCCATTCGTGTAGCTTAGTTGGGAGAGCAACGTACTCCAGAGTGAAGGGGCATGGACAAATTTGTGTTTTCACATTGGCGCCCAAACGTAAAGATGGGTGTACTGGCCGTTGGGTTCTCCGAAAAATGTGTAATGTTTGTTCCACACATCGTCTGGAGTTAATGAAAAATTCCTACTTTACTTCAGAAAAAAAACTTCAGAAGGAGATGATGTGACGTGTTACCGAGGTGAATCCCGTGTCAAGATGATAAATCTGCAGCGGTACAACCCGTCCGGGGAACTTAGTTGGGAGAGCAACTTACTCTTGAATGGGGAGATGGGGACAAATTAATGTGTTCACACTCTATCCGGTGTTACTCCGCACTGCAGTTAGAATAGATTTGAATACGAAGAGCTTGTAGTGCATATTACGTTTGGTCATGAATGATAGTAACTTGCAGTCGTTTGGTCATGAATGATAGTAACTTACAGTACGTTCGGTCATGAACGATAGTAACTTACAGTACGTTTGGTCATGAACGATAGTAACTTACAGTACGTTTGGTCATGAATGATAGTAACTTACATTACGTTTGGTCACGAATGATAGTAACTTACAGTACGTTTAGTCATGAATGACAGTAACTTACAGTATTTTGGTCATTAATGATAGTTACTTACAATACGTTTGGTCATGCATGATAGTAACTTACAGTACGTTTGGTCATGAATGATAGCAACTTACGGTACGTTTGGTCATGAATGATAATAACTTACTGTACGTTTGGCCATGAAGTTCGTAACTTACCGTATTTTTTCGTGTATAAGACGCCCCCATGTATAAGACGACCCTTACTTTTTAGAACGGAAAATTAAGAAATCAATATTTTTATTACAAAAAAGGACACATTTGGTATTTTTTAGAAATTAGGTAATATCATTGAAGTACATTTTATTAGGTAATAACACAGACAAAGTCTGTGGTAATATATATAAAAAAAGAAGTTCGGAAATTTATATTTTTAGAAATTAGGTAATATTTTTAAGATACAAACTATGAAATTATGCATCACTTCCTCCAGCACTATTAGTTCCACACACATCACTTTTTACAACGTCACAACTGCATCACTGCTGTCGTCTCAGTTACTGTCTATATATATTAGATCATCCTCAGTTCCATCCATGGCATTGCTCATTCCACATTTCTTGAAAGACTTCACAAGCACCTCTTGCTTGACTCCATTCCATGAGTTTAGGACCCAGTTGCAGACCTCATTAATGGTTGGCTTTTTCACTCTCACTGTCGGTGTCAAGATTGTTGCATGCTTTTTGCATTAATTTATTCTGTTCTTCTTTCATCAGAGCTTTAAGTCGTAGTAGGGAGAGGGGATAAGAGGTACTGTACTCGTAGTTTCGCTGCGGTAACCACAGGGTTCTCTCAACCGTTTAACCCCTGCGTATAAGATGATTCCCAATTTTTGGTCTAAACATTTTGGGAAAAAATACACGAAAAAATACGGTATAATTCATAGTTGTATAAACTATAGTTTGTAATCACCAGTTCTTTATTTAAAAAATAGGTTGGCACGGGGGCTACATTTGTGATAAAGAAAGGAGAAAAAAATGAAAACAAATCTGCTTCCATCAAATAAAAATGACCCTTCGTAATCGGTTAGCGTTTGTAGTTGTTTTTAGGCAGCATCCAGTGTTCTCTGGTGCAAGATGACGGTCTTCCGGGCAGAGTATTCTCGTCCGACGATTCTGACACAAATTCTCCAGCGTGACTGATTGAGTGAAACAAAGAGGCTCTCTAAGGTGACAGGCCATTACAGAAGGAAGAATCGGCCTGCTGCCACAGAGGAATGAAAAAGGTTCTTTATACCACTAGGAGGAATGTGTACCCTCACCCCATCGCTCACCTTTAAGAACAATGAACTGGAAAGATCCTTTCGTGAAACAGCTAACTCAGAATGTCTCAAGCCTCGAAAGGAGCGAATCAATCAAATGCCTCACTTACAACGTACAACGCTTTGACATAAATTCTGTCCCGCGAATTCGCCGAAAGCCTTTCTCGTTCGGAGCGGAAAAAAGATTCACGAACCTGTTTCCTACACATTATCGGTCCTTTTCCTTCTTTTAACTGTGTGGGTATGCATGTGCGTTTATCTCTGCACACTTCACCTCCATCAGCTAAAATCTTGTTTTTATCTGTGTCATAATAGGCTGCGTACCTCTGGTACTCCCCTGAGAAGTGTTTAATATTTACAGTACAAAAAACCAGAACATATTGATTTTTCGAGAAGTAATTAAGGAATGTCGTTGAAATTCAAACAGCTGCACCGGTGGTGCAATGATCTCAGCGATGGCTTCTGATCATTCGTCTGAAAGGGGTACGGGTCCGAATCCCAGTGAGGCATGGATCTTGTGTTTGTCTTACGGCACTGGATCTTTCCCTTCCCTGGAACCAGTGGGCCTAAATTAGGTACGGGAGACTGCTTATAGCCCAATGCGTTGCTCACGGTGGTCGTTAAGGTGGTTCCACCTAAAATCTCTGCCTTATGTTTCCAATGGTAAAACTTCTTTACATATTTTTTTCGCAATTAATGTATTTCCAAGGATGAAAATTTGCACATCGATAAAACTAACTTTAAATTACAGCATGGGATACTTAATACTTGCTAAAATATAACCATAATTAGGCAATCTAACATTTGTTTGACTACTGATGTCATCAACGTACAGGTCGCGTCATCTATTAACAGGTCTGAACATTACTCAAAGAAAAATGATTGATTTTTAATATAATTATGGTTGTCTTTTCGCAAGTATTAAGTATCCCATGCTATAACTTAAAGTTAGTTTTATCGATGTGCAAATTTTCATCTTTGAGAATGCATTAATTGCGAAGAAAATATGTAAAGAAATTTTACCATTGGAAACATAAGGCAGATACGTTAGGTAGAAGTACCTTAAACCTCCAATTAAAAAAAGAAAAAAAAATTCAAACTATGGATGTACTACCATTTAGAACAAATGAAAGTATTTTTCCATACACGTGAATTTCTATTCTTTGAAGTCGAAGTTGCATGATTATCAAGTAGCACGTCTTTGGTAAAAAGTACGTGCTTGTTGTATCACTTTGTCCATCCGCCTGTAGACACCATATTTCTGCAACTGTTAGTCCGACTTGAAAATTTCTTTTTGCGTAGAAAATCTTGAAGTGTGTGAATCATTATCCTTGCTTTCCGGATCTTTTACGATGCACAACTTTGCCGCTAGAGGGCGTAAATACAGATGCTGTAGAATTCAAAGTGCATTTTATTCCATATCATCCGATTAAATTAATTCTTTCTTCCTTTCGATACCATTTGTAACGAAGACTATTTTGGGTTCAGTTTCTTTTTCAAATAATGCCTAGGTTTTTCCGCTAGGGGCGAAAATGTAAACTTCGATTTCCCGATATCTACAACGGCCGTTCCATAAAAACTGAGAGTAAAATCACACAAAATGAAGAAACGTACGTACAGCAAAATAATATGTTATGAAAGAAATATGGGATTACGCCATATAATACAAATTTTGAAGATGACAATCCGATTTTTGGCGTAAATGTGACAAGGATGGTAAGTCAGATAATATCTGAAAACTTGAAAATTTTCATCGTCCTGGCCCGCGTCTCCCAGAAAACGCCTAGGTATGCTAACCACTACACCACCCAGAACGACCAAGTTTCAAGTTTCCGATCAATTTGAATTTAACCATCACAGGATTCGCTAGTCGAAGCAACCGGCATTCATGTTTAGCGAATCATGAGGTTAATAATTCTATCCCGTGATTGCCCGGAGAAGCAGATAAATCATGAAAGAAATACGGGATTATGCCATATAATACAAATTTTGAAGATTCAAGTTTTCAGATATTATCTGACTTACCATCCTTGTCACATTTACGCCAAAAATCGGATTGACATCTTCAAAATTTGTATTATATGGCGTAATCCCGTATTTCTTTCATGATTTATCTGCTTCTCCGGGAAATCGCGGGATAGGATTATTAACCTCCAGATTCGCTAAACATGAATGCCGGTTGCTTCGACTAGCGAATTCTGTGATGGTTAAATTCAAATTGATCGGAAACTTGAAACTTGGTCCCGCTCCAGGACGATGAAAATTTTCAAGTTTTCAGATATTATCTGACTTACCATCCTTGTCACATTTACGCCAAAAATCGGATTGTCATCTTCAAAATTTGTATAACATGTTATTCCTTCTCAAAGTATCTTCCCTCGGATGATATGCAATAGTCCCATCGTTCAGTCCACTTTTCAAAGCATGTAGCGAAGGCATTTTGTGGAAACTTCTTTAGTGATCCCTGTACAGCTTGAATAACGTCAGCGTCTGTGTTGAACGTTGCGCCACGGAACTTCTCCCTCGTTGTTCGAAACCACCAAAAATCGCACGAGGCGAGGTCAGGACTGTCGGTAGGCTGTGGCATGATTTCAATACTGCATTTCATAAGAAACTATTGAACACAAGCGGCCACATGTGGGCGGGAGTTTTCATGGTGTACGGTCCACGTGCCCATCAGTTTCGGTCACGTAATCGATATGTGTCGTCGCAGAAGCTTCAAGACTGAAGCGTAATACTCAGTATTGACAGTAATTTATGGAGGGACGGCATGCTGCTAGGCTACACCATTATGATCAAAGAAAATTATCATCATCACCTTCCCAGGTGATTTGGCTTGGCGGACTTTTTTAAAATTAATTCATGTACACTTCTTTCATGGCAGTGTAATTCAACTTTCTCTGACTAAACATTGCAGAGAAGAAAAATGTGTTGTTTTTCAGAAACCCCTCCTGTTTTAATGCCAACAGTGGAAACACTAGTGCGCAACAAAAGAGTACTATGAATTTTACGAGAAACAATTCCAGCCGATTTTCAGGAACGGCAAAGATTAACGGAATGGCTATGATTCTACAGCATGTTGAAATAGGATTCGGAAAATACACTTAACAACATGTTGGGATTGGGTTCAGTAAAGCTGACTTAGCAGCACACCACGTTGCGATAGGGCTCAGTAAAGCACATTTAAGAGCAAGTTCGGATAGGGTTCAGTAAAGTGCACTTAATAACATGTTAGATTTGAGTACAGAAAAGAACACTTAAGAGCATATTGGGATAGGGTTCAGTAAGGTACACTTAAGAGTACGTAAGGATAGCGTTCAGTACAGAACACTTAAGAGCATGCTGTGATATGGTTTAGTACACCACTCTGTTATATGGTTCATTACAGGAATGACTATGATTCTACAGCATGTTGAAATAGGATTCAGAAAAGTACACTTAACAACATGTTGGGATTAGGTTCAGTAAAGCACACCTAGTAGTACGCCACGTTGTGATAGGGTTCAGTAAAGCACACTTAAGAGAAAGTTAGTGTAGGGTTCAGTAAAGCGCAATTAAGAGAAAGTTAGTTTAGGGTTCAGTAAAGCGCAATTCAGAGAAAGTTAGCGTAGAGTTCAGTAAATCGCACTTAATAACATATCGGAATTCAGCACAGAAAATAACACTTAAGAGGATATTGGGATAGGGTTCAGTAAAGTAATCTTAAGAGTATATAAGGATAGCGTTCAGGAAAGAACACTTAACAGGATGCTGTGATATGGTTCAGTACAAGAATTACTATGATTCTACAGCATGTTGAAATAGGATTCAGGAAAATACACCTAAAAACATGCTGGGATTGGGATCAGTAAAGCTCACTCAGTAGCACGCAACGTTTGGATAGGGTTCAATAAAACACACTTCAGATAAAGTTAGAGTAGGGTTCAGTAAAACAAACTTAAGATAAAGTTAGGGTAGGGTTCAGCGAAGCATACTTAATAACATGTTTGGGATTAGGTACAGAAAAGTAAAGGTAAGAGTATGTTGGTATAGCGTTCAGTAAAACACACTAAAGAGCATGCTGTGATATGGTTCAATAAAGCACACTTAGCAACATATTGGGATAGGGTTCAGTAAAAAAACACTTCACAGCATGTTGGAATAGTCTTCAGTAAAGCACATTTAACAGTTGTTGACAGGCTGTTCAGTAAAGTACACTTAGCACAATAAGGAATCAAGGATGCCCTAGTATTCTGTACTGAATCCTTGAGTGTAAAACACAGTTAACACTCGAGGAGTAAGGCAAGCACACTACAGCATCGTCGGTAGGGATTTCAGTAAAGCTCACTTAAGGAAACAAAAACCATAACCATGAAATTTTCGGGAGTAATGTACTAGACTTTTAAAAAAAGTCTCAATCGCTGTGATTTTTTTATTTCGAACTCTGCAGTGGGGGTTTTGTGTCTACACTTAGATGGACAGTAGTCCAAGTACAACTACAATTAAGTACCTACCTTCTTTTTGCAGGCTCATGCTGAAACTTATAAAACTTTGAGAGTTTAAATAATGTGACTGTATACACTGACCTGCATGTATTTTGATGTTTGTATAATGTTGTTTCTAAAGGTAGTTTTATGCTGATTTCAAAAATATGAATAGTTTTTATCTGACATATATAATTCGTTTTTAACTGATAATGCTATTTTAATGCCATTTATAAATATCGATAATGCTATTTTTTATATATTTTAATGATAATATCCTTTTAGGAACATCTGTAGCCGATGCCACAATGATCTAAGCGCTAGTTTATGACCATTCGTCTGAGATGGGCCTGGATTCAAATCCGGTGAAGCATGGATGTTATGTTTGACTTACAGCACTCCATCTCTTCCTTCCCTGGAGTTAGTTGCCCTAAATTAGGAACGGACAGCTGTTTATAGTCCTTCAAGTTGCTCCAAACAAACAAAAATTCAACATATATTAATAAATTTTCTAACAGAGGGCGTCACTTTTGATCACATGACTTGTTCATCTTGATTATATCTTCCACAGCTAAATGACTTTCTAACTTAGTATTAGTCCTTTCGTTGCTCTGTGAATAACTTTGTTTTCATGTACTTCGGCTACAGTTAGTGTTTTATAAAAAATGGCTTCGAGTAGATGTGGAAATGATGTTGATATATTTTGTTACATTTGTGAAAACTACGTCGTGATAAAATAAAGACAGAACAATACGAATTTTTTCAAAAATTCGTACTGTTCTGTCTTTATTTATTTTGGCCTTAAATTAGGAAACCAAGATGAACCGTGAGTAGCCCAAAAAATAAGATGAACATGTTTTGAATATTTGCTTCTTCGGGCAAAAAATACAATAAATTCATTGCCTTTTGCTATACCATTGATGTGGAGTGAACCCAAAAACCTTCATGATGAGTGCCAATTTTGTATAACAAATGTTAGCGGATATGTGGATATGTTTCATTTGTGTAACGAATGTTAATGGATATATTGCAAAATATAAACAGAAGTACAGTCAAACCTGCTTAATGGATCAAACCTGCTATTTGTCATAAGAAAGTATTCCAATAAGCGGGATATTCCATTATCGTGGATCTCTCCAAATAAATTCATATACTTGTGTATTTACATACGAACTCAAGTACGTATAATTGCGTAAATACGTAGCGAAGAAAAAAATGTTTAAAGAACAGATAAAACTAAGTTAAATGTTGGTTTATTGCGACTTAAAGTGTTATACAGTACGGTACTGTACACATAAGGACGTACAGTTTGATAAAATATAGTACAGTACGTATCTACAGTACTGTAGGGGTAACATTAATGGTTTGGCAACATAATCAGTTATTTTACATTGCTTTTTTTGCAATTTAATAAATTTGCTACCTGATTTTCTAGTTAATAAATGTGACGTGCCTGCCCAACAGGATGCACACGATATAAAGGCAGATAGCAGCGATAACGAACGTCCGCGTAGCTTAATTGGTAGAGCGACTTATTCCGGAATGATGGGACCCGGGTTCGAGCCCCAACGTGGACAAAAATGACGGAGAAATTTACTTCGTTTTAAGTCCGAATACACAAAATTTCCATGTTGTTTTCACGGAATGGACAGGTGATATCTTCACCGATTTCCATGATAGCCGAATCAGTGGAAATGCCTTTGAGCAGTTCTCCAATCTCAGCGGCCTTGCTACAAGGATTGGTTTCCACAGAACGCTTGACAGCTCGAAGATGCCTCTGTGATGTCCCAGTGGCAACCGGTACGGGATACTGGAGCTTCCGTACCTGAATTCGTGAATTCCACTAGCACTTGAGTAACTGTGGCGATAGGAATTTGCAGGTTTGCAGCAATCTGACGGTGGTTGACTCGGATATCCGATTTGCGCCAGGATTCGTCTTCTCTTAAAGTTGCTTAGTTTCGGGTATGTCACGTGTGTAAGCTAGTTCAAGTCCCGCTCTGCAGTCAGTCGAAACGGATATAAAGTGGTAGTCGTTGCTGTTAACATCATCGCATGTCGTCGTTCTGTTTGTGGTGAGGACGCCTAAAAGATGAAAGGGGACACCCGGCTAATTAGGGAACTTTTGCTTTACGAGTTTGAACTCGGGTATAACGCTGATTAAGCAACACGAAACATGTGTCATGTGAAAGAAGAAGGTTCCGTGGACCACATTAGCGCAACAGAATGATTCAAGAAATTTTCCTCAGGTGACAGAAACCTCGACGATCAGCCAATGTCAGGTAGGCCACGAACAGTGGATTCGGAAACCGTACGACAGGCCGTTGAGGCAAATCCGACAACCAGCACTCGGAGATTATTAGGCTAGCTGGGCATATTACAGATCACCGTAGTTCGTCCCCTTCAGGACCCGTAATGTATACAGGAGCTGCCGCATTGTCCCTCACTAACTGACGCTAGCTGAAGCAAACCGCCGAGTGGAAGTATGCAGGAAACTCCTAGATAACCCGCGCGATGTACGTTTCATCAAGAGAATTGTTACGTGTGAACAAAAGTGGGTCTACGTCCATAATTCAGACACACAACGGTAGTGAATCAGCCTGGTCCAGCTTCCTGAAGCTGTTGCCAAACGTGGTTGCTTCGAGCACAAAGTAATGCTCTGCATCTGGAGGAATTTAGAGGAGATTACGAATTTGTTCCAGACCGTCGGACCATCAAAGCCAACCTCTACTCTAAACAGCTGGAGCGGATGTATTCCGTTTTGGAGGAGAAGTACCCGGCACTGGTTAACAGAAAGCGCGCTCTCCTACAGCAGGACAACGCTTGGCCTCATACCGCGCGAACGACCCGGGCAAAACTCCAAGAACTTGAGAGCATCGGACTGATGCTTCACCCTGCATATAGTCTGGATCTTGCACCGTCGGATTATTACTTGTTCTGGTCCATGGCCCACTTCCTTCGCGGGCAGCACTTCAATAACCAGGAGGAGGTGGAAGCTCGGATGAAGGAGTTCTTCGCTTCCAAGGAACAAGAACTGGTAACGTCGCGGAATCGAAGAACTGGCAGACAGATGGCTACAGACAGTGCAACACAGTGGCCTATACTTCGAATGTTAGTCAGATTTTGTCGTAAAGGTACGTGTGTAGACATAAAATGATCCAAATGTAGCAAAACGTTCGACTCATCCTCTGTGTATGGCTAACATCAGCTTGTTACTATAAAGTAAAACAAAAATTATATTTATAATTCATATTTCACTTTCGAAATTAGAACCAAAATGCCTTTAAAATCCTTTATTACTTTTAAAACATCAAACAACTTTTCTCAAAATGCAGACCAGAGCTATTTACCTGAATGTACTGCGACAACGTTTAATTGCAAAAGATGAAAATAATTGTTTAATGCGAAACCACGAAATTTTAATGAAGAAAATAACGAGACATTGCCTCTTTGCGTAACGTTTCACGTTTCAAAATTTTCTTGTCTGCTAACTGCAATGGATATTCGGGTTTTGCCTTAAGTGATTAATTGAAGAATTAAGTAGAACAGAAACAAGAAAATTTTAAAGGGATGGGAAGTAACATGCACGAGCAGTTAGATTCGGAATGGTTATCCAAAGAAAAAGAATATATCAGAATAATATTGAAGAGAAAAGCTGCGCTCATTTTCTACTTTTCTTCATTGCGTTTAATAAAATCGTTTTCAATAAGGCCAAAACCTAAGACCAAATGCAAGCCGTCTAGCCGTCATGAAACTCATTGAGAGAGGTTCTTAAGTTTTTATCAACTTAATACTAAATGCCAGATGCATTATGCATACACGATAAATATAAAAATCAAAGATATGAAAAATATTCAGTCATTCTTGCGCAACCAGTATCGTCCATAATTAGACATGGAAGAAGCAAAGGGTGATTTAAAGCATAATAAGAAGCGTGATCCCTATGCTATAGGAAAACATTATTTTTTTGGTGCCAGTGATTCTTTATACACTGTTTCAGAAAGAAGAAAAATACGAATTTTTTAGCTCAGTGAAAAATTTATTGGAATAAATTACATCTTTACTTTTAAAAGGGACAATTTTGTCCGAACGTTGTGCTCACAAATTTTTAAACAAATGCAAGAATTATCTGATTTAAAAAATAATGTGAAACTGTGCAGTCATAAAAAGCAAGAAAGATGAAACCGAACTCTCTGTTGTAATGAAAACGTCTTATGTCTCCAGAGGACATGAGTTTGATATTTACAGTATACAGTATTTATAGTAACATACGTGCGTCTGAGAAAATCCTTTTTCCAAAACCCAATTGAGAAATTGACAGAAGTCACCGGACACCCCTTCAAAAGCAAATGAACGGATCCGCCGCGTTGTTGAGATGCGCGGTACAGCTGCAAACGGTATAAAAACAAGCCTGTAGCTAACCGCGATCATATCGCACTGTGAGCTTGGGTTGAAATGCCGCTGCGGTAGAGAACTGAATTTGAGAAAGATAAAGTTGTTGGGTGTTATATTAGAGGGTTGCCCATAAGAGAAACCGACAGGCGTTTTAACATACCCCAGTCAACTGTTTTGGATGTATTGAATAAGTGGAAGACACATGGCGTGCCTGACGTAGCAAAACCTACCGGCAGACCAAAGAAAATCAGTAATAGAGGACGTCGAAGCCTCAGGAGAGTCATTACAGCTAATCGACGGAGTACAAGACTTCAGTGTACAGGTGAGTAAAACTTCTGGAACCTTGGTATATACATGTACCATTTGCAGAGAACTTGGTTCCATGGATTATCGTGGTCGTGCGGATGCTCATAAGCATTTCAACTCCGCTTGGAATGCTACTCGTCGTTAGCATGGTGTAAAGAACATTTATCGTGGACCGTAGATAAAGGAAAAGGAATCCTATGGACTGATGAATCGAGATACACGATCCATCAGTCTGATGGCCAAGTGTGGGTATGGCGGAAGCCGGGGGAACACTATTTATCGCAGTGTACTGTTCCTACGATCAAGTTTGGAGCTGTGTACTGTTCCTATGAATAGTCTTTACTCGTGTGGGGGTGGTTTTCGTGGTATGGTCCCGACCCATTTGTTTTCGTGGACAAACCTGTTAACCAGCACGTCTACCTCGGTATTCCGAACAATTATGCTCTAGCAACTCTATGCAATACTATGGAACTAAGCCTTGTTGGTTCCAGAAGGAAAATGCACCGAGCCATAAAGCAAGGACTGTTACGGCGCGGTTTGACGATAATTTCGTATCTGTGTGGACTGGCCAGCACAGAGCCCTGATGGTAATCCCATAGAGCATCTATGGGATGAATTAAAACGCCGTTTAAGAAGTTAGGAACTAAGGCCTACTACTAAGCAACAGTTAGCGGCGGCATTATGTACTGAATGGAAGGGCATACTTATCGCTGTGTTTTAAAACCTTGTTGATAGCATGTCTCGAAGGGTCAAATCATGCATTAACGCCAAAGGTGGACCGACTCCGAACTAATGTATGTCAATAAATGCTATGTTTTGTTTCTCTTCTAGGTGTCTTCTGACTTTTGTCAATATATATTGTGTACATGATTGAAAAAAGGGTGATTTATAAAATTCTTATAAAAAGGACACCATTTACTTTCTGTAACATTTTTCGTGTATTTGTGGATTTTTGAAGTTCTCAATAATGGTGCTAGGTGGTGTTAAAGACTGTTAGCGTTTGCAACTGCGTAGCTCATAAAACTGCTATTAAAAAATTTATCTTTTTACTTCATGTCATTTGCCACAGTAAAAATAGGGAAAACTTTCCTCGTCAAAATAATGCATAATTTTCTTGTTAGGTTAGTGCACTGTTAAAGATTTTGTGGTATGTTGCAGTAATATGTGGTGCTACACCGACTGCATCACTTTCTGAGAAAAGATACCATTATGTTGTGTAAACAAATCCCAACAACATTTTGTAACGTTCCATGGATTTGGTGGGTGTAGGAGGGACGGACGGACCGAGTTTTGACCTTTACACAGATTAAAAACTTTCTAAAAAAAGTTTTTAATTTGTGTAAAGGTAAAAACTTTGTCTCGGTATTTGGAGATACATTTGAAACATTAACTTTCTTTTGTGTAGATTTAGCTATGAAGAATACAGGTTTTACTTTTCGAACATTTTCTATTTTTCTATTATTCAAAATTATTTCACCGGGATCGTCAGCGCATATTTTTTTGAAAGGGTATATTATATTTGATTCCAAAAATCTCTTAGAAAAATTCTTTTTCTTTTGGTTGAGTAATATTTGAAGGGTATTGTTCACCCATTTTGTTTTTTAGGCAACACAAAACCTTTCTGTTAGAGGCGGCGTCAAGTTATATCACGTTTGCTTGTATATCTCTTCTTCTAACTCTTCGACTTAAGAATGTCTTTGTCTCCGAAATATTCCTTCCGGTAGGAGAAACGTTTTGTCCACAACTTGTTAATTTACGTAACATACAGAAATTTATAGTGACAAAATTTGCAGGATCATGCAGTTATGAAATACCATGTGGCCAACTTCGCTGTGTTCTATGTGCTTACCATGTACCTGTGCTATCCTCCTGCAGCGCAAGTTCCATTGCAGCAGGCTTCTTTGCAGGAAGGCAAGAACTATTCTCTAACACTTTTCTTTGCAAGCTTTCCAGAGGCCGTCAATTGTTTTGGGTCGCCTGCACTTGAGGGCTCGTTTAAGTAACCCCATTGCCGCCGGTGGCGCAGTGGTATAAGGCGCTGGCCTCTGATCATTCGTCCGTAAGGGGTCCGGGTTCGAATCCCGGTGAGGCATGGATGTTGTGTTTGTCTTACGGCACTGGCTCTCTCCCTTCCCTGGAACCAGTGACCCTAAATTAGGGACGGGCGACTGCTTATAGCCCATTGAGTTGCTCCCGGTGGTCGTTAAACCTCCAATCAAAAAAAAAAAAAAAAAGTAACCCCATCCGCAGAAAACCTGTGAAGAGGCATCTCGGGATATGACAGGAAATGAGGAAAATGGTATAACGTGAATCCCGATCGCAGCTTCCGTCTTTCGAATGTATGTCACAGTGAACTTACCTGTATGAATGGAAGCCATACCTTGGTGGATCCATACATCTGAAGACATAACACCCTATAGTGATGGAATTTCTTCGCAGTAAATTGGGTTAAGAGTGTTTGTATGATAATCATCTGCATTAATTTTTGCCTTATTTGCAACCTTCCGCTGCTTTAATTTGCCATTATAACAATACCCTGCCACAAGCATAAATCCACGTGAAAAAACTATCTTTGCATTCACGTACCCTTTCCGGGCATACCTTGGCACCCTTTTCTTGGTAACACCTTGCCCGAATTGTATTTGTATCATTGAGGAACACCCATGCGTCATCAAAAGTGAACACAAACCTTCACCTGTTGCTTGCTAGGTGTCTCTCATACAGTTTCCTGCAGTTCGTCCTCCACTTCGAAATGTTGGGCGAAAGGAGCTTGTGGACGTTAGGCTTAAACTGCTTTTCGAAGTGTAGTTCAGATTTGATAATGCGGTTTACAGTTTCCTGTGAGACACTTACATGCCGTGCAATGCTTCTTTGCGTTGCTATATTCTCTTTCTTTTCAAGAGACCTGACGTTTTTCACCACCTGAATGGTCCTCTTTGTTTTAGGGTGTTTTTTCAGTGGTGTGTGTGTGCCACTTGAGCAAGCTGCAAAGTTATATATTTGTATGCTCAATTACTCAACATATGCCATTTTCAGAAGTCACACAATGATTTTCTTTGCAACTTTTTTTTATTTCTGTATACGAATAAGCTTCTTCGAAAAGG
This sequence comes from Macrothele yani, assembly GCA_039090855.1. NCBI lineage: Eukaryota > Metazoa > Arthropoda > Arachnida > Araneae > Macrothelidae > Macrothele > Macrothele yani. The sequence continues at coordinate 159,354,544 of CM077011.1, forward strand.
CTAACTATCTTCACAAAACGGAATCACTCATGGAGGCATCTTAACACTGCGAAAGCAAAATTACAAATGCCCTTAAAGCGGAAGGCTGCTATTGCACGATAAATACGTTACGTAATCGTGACGCACACGATTTCCATATGACACGCATTTTACTTTGCCACTATAACCGTGAATCAATCTGTATTTTTCAGCCTCTAGTGGGAGTAAGTAGCTATTTTTAATTTACCTAACACATTTTGCAGCTGCTAGTGGGAGTAAGCAGCTATTTTTAATTTACGTTACATATTTATCAGCCGCTATTGGGAGTAACTAGCAGTTGTTAATTTACGTTGTATATTTTTCAGCCGCTATTGGGAGTAAGTAGCTATTGGTAATTTACCTTACATAATTTTTAGGCGATGGTGGAAGTAAGTAGCTATTGTTAATTTAAGTTACATATTTTTAATGAGCTAGTGGGAGAAAGTAGCTATTGTTAATTTGCGTTACATGTTTTTCAGCCGCTAGTGGGAGTAAGTACCAATTGTTAATTTACGTAATATATTTTACGCCGCTAGTGGGAGTAAGTAGCTATTGTTAATTTACTTTACATATTTTTCAGCCGGTAGGGGGAGTAAGTAGCTATTGTTAATTTACTTTACATATTTTTCAGCCGGTAGGGGGAGTAAGTAGCTATTGTTAATTTACGTATAATATTTTTCAGCCGCTAGTGGGAGTAAGTAGCTATTGTTAATTTACTTTACATATTTTTCAGCAGCTAGTGGGAGTAAGTAGCTATTGTTAATTTACTTTACATATTTTTCAGCCGCTAGTGGGAGTATGTACCTATTGTAAATTTACGTTGCATAGTTTTTAGCCGCTAGTGGGATTTGGTAGCTATTGTTAAATTACATATTTTTCAGCCGCTAGTGGGAGTAAGTAGCTATTGTTAATTTACTTCACATATTTTTCAGCCGGTAGGGGGAGTAAGTAGCTATTGTTAATTTACTTCACATATTTTTCAGCCGCTAGTGGGAGTAAGTAGCTATTGTTAATTTACTTTACATATTTTTCAGCAGCTAGTGGGAGTAAGTAGCTATTGTTAATTTACGTAATATATTTTTCAGCCGTTAGTGGGAGTAAGTAGCTATTGTTAATTTGCTTTACATATTTTTCAGCCGGTAGGGGGAATAAGTAGCTATTGTTAATTTACGCAATATATTTTTCAGCCGCTAGTGGGAGTATGTAGCTATTGTAAATTTACTTTGAAAAGTAAATAGCCGCTAGTGGGATTTGGTAGCTATTGTTAAATTACATATTTTTCAGCCGCTAGTGGGAGTAAGCAGCTATTGTTAATTTATTTCACATATTTTTCAGCCGGTAGGGGGAGTAAGTAGCTATAGTTAATTTACTTCACATATTTTTCAGCTGGTAGGGGAGTAAGTAGCTATTGTTAATTTACATATTTTTTAGCCGCTAGAGGGATTTGGTAGCTATTGTTAAATTACATATTTTTCAGCCGCTAGTGAGAGTAAGTAGCTATTGTTAATTTACTTTACATATCTTTCAGCCGGTAGGGGGAGTAAGTAGCTATTGTTAATTTACGTAATATATTTTTCAGCCGCTAGTGGGAGTAAGTAGCTATTGTTAATTTACTTTACATATTTTTCAGCAGCTAGTGGGAGTAAGTAGCTATTGTTAATTTACGTAATATATTTTTCAGCCGCTAGTGGGAGTAAGTAGCTATTGTTAATTTACTTTACATATTTTTCAGCCGGTAGGGGGAGTAAGTAGCTATTGTTAATTTACGCAATATATTTTTCAGCCGCTAGTGGGAGTATGTAGCTATTGTAAATTTACTTTGAAAAGTTTTTAGCCGCTAGTGGGATTTGGTAGCTATTGTTAAATTACATATTTTTCAGCCGCTAGTGGGAGTAAGCAGCTATTGTTAATTTACTTCACATATTTTTCAGCCGGTAGGGGGAGTAAGTAGCTATTGTTAATTTACTTCACATATTTTTCAGCCGGTACAGGGAGTGAGTAGCTATTGTCAATTTACGTAATATATTTTTCAGCCGCTAGTGGGAGTAAGTAGGTATTGTTAATTTACTTTACATATTTTTCAGCCGGTAGGGGGAGTAAGTAGCTATTGTTAATTTACATATTTTTTAGCCGCTAGAGGGATTTGGTAGCTATTGTTAAATTACATATTTTTCAGCCGCTAGTGAGAGTAAGTAGCTATTGTTAATTTACTTTACATATTTTTCAGCCGGTAGGGAGAGTAAGTAGCTATTGTAAATTAACGTTACATATTTTTAGCCACTAGTGGGATTATGTAGCTATTTTTAATTTACATTACATATTTTTCAGGCGCAAGTGGGAGTAAGTAATTCTTGTTAATTTACGTTACATATCTTTCAGCCGCTATTGGGAGCAAATAGCTATTTTTAATTTTCGTTACATATTTTTCAGCCGCTAAATATTGTGCTCAACTTTTTTCTTGATTGCGTATGTGTATTTTGCTTTTTTGCTGAATCTTTAGATTTTCTAAACATCTGCTTTGAAATATTTTTTTCGTGGCGAAAAAGATTCAAAAGACGTGCTCATTTCCACCCACCGAATTCGGTGCCTTTCGCAGAAATATGATACATAATTTTTTGGGCCACTGAATTAAGGTAGCGGCCTGTCTGTTGGGTATGGAACTCACTATATGGGCCAAAGATTTTTTGGGCCACTGAATTAAGGTAGCAGCCTGTCTTTTGGGTATAGAGCTCACTATATGAGCCACAAAGATTTTTTGGGCCATTGAGCTCACTATATGAGCCAAAGATTTTTTGGGCTACTGAATTAAGGTAGTAGCCTGTCTGTTGGGCATGGAGCTCACTATATGAGCCAAAGATTTTTTGGGCCACTGAATTAAGGTAGCGGCCTGTCTGTTGTATATGGATCTCACTATATGAGCCAAAGATTTTCGGAGCCCGCACCCTGAGACCATAAAACATATGACACGTTCCCGTGGAGGCGACCGCTTTTCATGTACATGCCTATACTTTTCCTTTGAAGCCTTTTCTGAGAACAGTTTAGCACCACGTACATAAATGCACCTCCAGCTAGAGTGAGCTAGAGGAAATGGTGGTTTTGAATTTCAGAGGAGCGGCTAATTTTAGTCTTACATAAGCAAAGGACAGCTAAACCAAGGAATGTGAAAAACAATAATGTATCGCTTTGCTTGTTTGTAGACACGACGTATCCGTTGACCTGGAATGTTTTCACACCAATATCACATTGCTATGGAATATTGTATAACCTTCTTAATTTGGTTCCTTTTTTTACTGAAACACCTGTGGTATTCAATGCATTGTTGATTTCGATTGCATTCATTTTGCTTCTTATAAATCTTTCGTGAAAACGTTTGAGAAAATTTACTGTAATATATATTAAGATATTACAACGTATAACAGTTTGTCACAAATATTTATTTTTTCAAGTCGACCATGGTTTCGCTGGATTTTGATCTAGCTTCATCAGGACGAATAGCACGTAAATATTCAAATTGTATATGATATCATAAATGGTGTTTTCAGTCACGGGTTTTGGTTAGTTGCTTCCACGCGCTTGATAGAAATGGGTTGGATGCCATGTCATTAACAAGTTGCGAAGACTTCTGATATATACGTAAAGCTTCCAAAACATCAAGTTTGGTGGTCGAATATGGCTTGTCAATTAGTTTTGTTTCTTCAAAGAGAAATGTATGGTCCTTTTCGTAATTTTAAGGTGATTTTTAAACTCATAAACAAAATCAGCTTTTTAGGATCAAAGGACTGTGCTGAAGACAAAAACTCGTGGGGAATTTATCAAATTCCATGTGAATGTGGCGCTTCGTATATAAAAGAGACTCGTAGAGTCTATAACGAATAAGCTTTTACTGCTAGTTATGTTGTTGTAATAATTATTATATCATGAATAAAGTTTTACTGGTGGTACTTAATGGAGACACTTAATGACAGAGACCCAACGGCCAGATAGAGGTCTGACAGTACTATGAACTGAGAAAAACGTACTTACTTAAAACTCTTTTATTAGGAAACTCCTGGTATCATCCAACACACACACTGCTAGTCACACTAATCGTATCACAATACTGAAGAAGAACCTAATCACATAGAACGCAGCTCTCGGCACAAAATAACGTAGCTCTTTTCGCGTACACAAAAGCTCTCCTCGCACATAAACAAAAGCTCTCCTCATATAAACAAAAGCTCTCTCCATATAAACAAAAGCTCTCCACGCACATAAAGAAAAGCTCTTCTCATATAAACAAAAGCTCTCTCCATATAAACAAAAGCTCTCCTCGCACATAAACAAAAGCCCTCCTCGCACATAACCAAAAGCTCTCTTAGGTATCGTTGAACGCGCCTATTTATACTGCCTACCACCACGTCATGACTTACACTCGTTGCCACATATCATTCTGCGGGAGAAATAACATCTCGCTAAGTAAGAAGATAATTTACATAGGAAAATAAAATAACGAGAGATAGTAAAATCAAAAGGAAACTGAATCTAGAGTATACGTTAAAAGTCTTGCGTTTTCGATTCAGGGAGCACAAGAATTACATTCGGAATTGTGACCTAAAGGAGTCATCGATGGCTAAACACTGTTACGAGAAGGACCATAAATTTCTGTTTTAAGAAACAACACTAATTGACAAGCATAATTCAACCACCAAACTTGATATTTTGGAAGCTTTCCATATACACTGCTGGCCACCCAAAATGCAACACCAAAAAGGATACTAGATAGCAAAACCAGATTAACTGGACACATAACAACAGATACAAAGATGAACCGATTGAGCTTACAGGTCCATGTGACTTGCGGAACACACAGACATCAATAGTTCGTGTGGCCCTCATAGCTGGCAATAACGGCCGCTACACGCTGCGGCATCGAACGAAAGAGGGTTTGGATGTGGGCTTCGGGTATGTCGGTCCTGGCTGCTTCCACACGTTACCCCAGTTCATCAGGCGTAGCTGCGGGTGATGCTCGTTTGCCGATCAGCGACCAGACGTGTTCGATGGGCGACATATCGGGAGAACAGGCTGGCCACGACAGCAATGATACCTGGAGAGCCGCGAAGAATTATTGCACGATGCGTGCCACGTGCGGACACGCATTGTCCTGTTGAAAAGTGGCCACTGGCTGGTCCTGCTGATAAAGGAGGACTACAGGCTCCAAAACGTCGGAGATGTAGCGGTGGCTGTTGAGTGTACCGGCGATGCATACCAGAGGGGTGCGGGTGTCATATCCAATTGCGCGTCAAACCATAACGCCGAACGACGGACCAGTATGGCGATTCATAATGCAGGCGTCATACAGTATCTCGCCGCGGTGCCGCTACACTCTGATCCGACCATCGTGGTATTGCAGGTAGAAGCGGGATTCGTCGGAGAAGACAACGTCGTGCCATTCCGTAGTCCAGGTGCGGCATTCAACGGCCCACTGCCGCCGCACTCGCTGGTGGTGCAACGTCAATGGTAATCGGAGCAATGGGCGCCGTGCAAAAAGTCCCCGCTCCTGCAGACGACGTCGAACGGTACGTGCTGACACAGGTTGGTACGCTTCACACCCTAATTCCTGCGCTAACATTCGTGATGTGGCGGTGCGACCTGTCAATGCCCGCCGCACAACATGCCGGTCGTCTTGTTCGGTGGTGTGCCGCTTTTGCGGCAATCGCTCACGTCGGTCCGTCCGTCCCTCCTGCACCCACCGAATCCATACTCGCCTCACTGTGGCTGGATGTCGTCCCACACGTGCTTCGATGTTTCGGTACGATAAACCGCTATCGCGGTAAACCACTATTCGTCCTCTGTCGAACTCCGAAACGTGCTGGACTGCCGTATTCTTCGACGTGGCATCAGGAAGCTTCCCACGCACAAGCCCGGAAGAACAACATACTTCCACTACTTACACCCCGCCTTCTGTGCACCCTTGTTATAGTGCTTCTCGGTTACGTTCGGGGGCACATGATTTGCATATGCCCTGCAATGCTTATCGTTTGTATGTCCTCTCGCGGGCGACGCAAGCTGCGAATTTCAGGCGAATCGGATGCTTCGTTCTTGGTGTCGCATTTTGGGTTGCCAGCAGTGTATATCAGAAGTCTTTGCAACTTGTTAATGACATGGCATCTACCCCATTCATATCAAGCGCATGGAAGCATCTACCCAAAACACGTTACTGTAAACACCATTTATGATATATAGAATTTGAATATTTACGTACCATTCGTCCTGATGAAGTTAGGTCAATACCCAGCGAAACCATGGTCGGCTTAAAAACAATATATATATATATATTTCGTACAAATAACATTGTATTACCTTAATATATATATATATATATATATATCATTTTATATAGCTCTTCCTCTGACAGAGCTGCACGACTTGTTATCCAACTCTCGAAAAGATACCAGGCTCAGATTATTCAAACTTATGCACCCACCACAAGTCATCCTGAAGAAGAAATTGAAGAATTTTATGAGGAAATTTGTCATCTAAATAATAAAGGTAAGCAGCACTTGAAAATAATTATGGGAGATTTCAATGCAAAAATAGGGCAACGGCAACAGAATGAAACTTCAGTAGGTAAATTCGGTCACGGCAACAGAAACGAGCGTGGAAATACTCTCGTTGAGTTTGCAGAGGCAGAAGGGATTTTCATCTTGAACTCCTTCTTCAAGAAAAAGCCACACAGGAAATGGACATGGAGACATCCAAATGGGACTACAAGTGAAATTGATTTTATTATGTGTAACAAAACATTCGTCATAGAAGACTGCAGTGTGCTAAACAAGTTAAACACAGGTAGTGACCATAGGTTGGTGAGATGTAAGATGCACCTCAACACTAAACTTGAACGTGGCAAGCTCATAAGACAAACAAAATCTATTGACATAACCAAACTTAAAAACACCATAATACCTTCAAGTTGGAACTGAAGAACAGGTTCTCTGCTTTAGAAGGCCTAACATCAGAAGAAGTGGACATCTCTGAAGTTAACAGAAAAGTAACAAAAGCTCTTATGGAAACAGCAACAAAATTAGCTGGGTCTAAGAACAAGTTGCATGTAAACAAATTATCAGGAAAAACCAAAATGTTGATGCAAAAAAGAAGAGAGATGAGGACAACTAAAGAAGATGTGACTTCCAAAGTGGAATATATAGAGCTATGCAAGACAGTAAGAAAAAGTATCACTGAAGACGTAAGAAAATTCAACTGTGAACTAGTGAGGAAAGCAATTGAAAACAACCAAAGCCTAAAGATAGGCACTGAGAAAAGAAGATGGTTCTGTAACAAGAAATAGAGGCGAAATTTTGACAAGAGTGAAAGATTTCTACTCCAAATTATATGAAAGGGATGATACATGCACTCCAGACATCATGAAAGATACCAGTACCTGGTTTCCTCCAGTCCTTCCAGCAGAAGTTGCACATGCAATCAAGAACATGAAACGGGGAAAAGCTCCAGGAGAAGATGGAATTACTGTGGACATCAAACAAGAAGCAAGTGGAGAATTTGAAACAGTACTCGCCCAAGTTTTCACTCGATGCCTTAAAGAAGGGAAGATTCCTCAGTATTGGAACAACGCTACAATGATCCTGCTACATAAAAAAGGTGACATTGAGGATCTCGGAAACTACAGACCTATCAGCCTCCTATCAGTAGTTTATAAAATCTTCACTAAAGTTCTTCCATACCGCTTGAAGGTAACACTGGACATGGCTCAACCGAGAGAACAAGCTAGATTCAGGAGTGGCTACAGCACAATAGGTCATATCCACGTACTGAGAGAACTAATTGAAAGAGCGAGGGAATATGAACTTCCATTGTGCATGGCTTTTATCGATTATGAAAAAGCCTTTGATTCGGTGAAACCATCAGCAGTTACAATGGCTCTGAAAACCTGCGGTATTGAAGATGCGTACATTAATATTATTAATAACATCTATGAAAATGCAAGTGCAAAGATTCGGCGGTTTGAAAATACAACACACGTAAAAATTGGAAAGGGAGTGAGACAAGGTGACACCATATCTCCGAAGCTCTTTAATGCCACATTGGAGGGTGTTTTTCAGTCGCTGATCTGGGAAAACAAGGGGATAAAGATTAATGGAGATTATCTAACCCACCTTCGTTTTGCTGGTGACGTAGTCATTTTTGCAACTACCCCGTCAGAGCTGCAGAGTATAATCCAGGAACTTGCAGACAAGAGTAAAGAAGTGGGATTAAAAATGAACTTTCAGAAGACAAAAGTGATGTTCAATGCTTTTACAAGAAATGAAGATTTATCGATTGATGGAGAAAAGCTGGAGATAACAGACACGTACGTTTATCTTGGGCAGCAGATATCAAGTGAAGGTGTCTCATTGATGAAGAAATTAGTCGGCGTACAAAACTTGCCTGGAGAGCTTTTGGAAGAAACAGCATAATTTTCAAGAGCAATATGTCATTATGTCTTAAAAGAAAAATGTTTGTCAATGCACCCTTCCAGTGCTTACGTATGGTGCAGAGACGTGGACCTTAACTAAAAGAGACATACAAAGGCTGCAGACAACTCAAAGTAGCTTGGAGAGGTGCATACTTGGTGTAACCAGGAGAGATAAGAAGAGGAACTCGTGGATCCGAAAAATGACAAGAGTTGAAGACATCATGATCAGAGTTAAATCCCGAAATGGCAATGGGCTGGACATACTGCCAGAAGGACAGACCATCGCTGAACAGCCGAAATTTTGATTGGATTCCAAGGGACAGGAAAAGACCCAGAAGAAGACTACATGGGAGAAAAGTGGATGAAATTCGAAAGTATGCGGGAGTGACATGGAGGAGGCTGGCACAAGACAGACCGTTGTGGAGGAAACTTGGGGAGACCTTCGTCCAGCAGTGGATTGATAATGGTTGACAATGATGATGATGATGATATATATATATATATGTAACTGTCACAAGACTGTAGTCTTTGAGATCAAGAAATAACTGTAATGTTTGTGAATATACAGCTGTCTGAAAACTACATAAATCAGTTCTTAAAAACTTGACTTTTAAATAAAATATTATTTACTATTAGTCTTTATCCAGCAAAAACTTCTTTAGCACGACTCAGTCTTCAACAACATTAGTGAAAAAATCCAATTACTTGTTAGAGAACGTTTAACAAGAAACCAAAACACTAACTCTAAGGCTCCACTATTACATTGGCTCCACTCGTCGGAAACTGTGCCTCAGGCTGCAGGAACATAAATATAGTTTAAAAGCATGCCATATCTGTTCAGCCATTACCAAGTGCATTGATTCAAAAGATTTAATCCCTGATTGGTACAATCCCAAAATTTTGATAACTGCAGCCTCTACACACATGCTGCTGGTGACTGAGAGTTTGTTCATTTCCGCGTTCAAACGAAGTTGATGTAATGATAGTTTCCCTTGGGATCTACCTGATATTTGGAGACGCCTTTTGTCTACAAGTGTTGGACAATATACAGCACTATCTTCCTTTTTTAGACTTTAATACTTAATGTTGCAGTTATAATCATGTTTACGATTTGTGATGTGGTGTCGCTCTGATCGTCGTACGTCGCAAAATTCTGTTACGTCGATTGCAGTTATGGCGCACGACAGATATTTATATTGAATGGTTTGGGATATCCGATCACACCTGATGATGGGCGATTGTCGCTCTGAAAGTGCTAGTGTGTTTCAGAGTATTTTAATTGTACATATATTTCATATTTTAAGATCATTAAAGTCGTGTGAAGACGGTATTCATCCTAATGGTTCATGTGCACGAATGTTTTTTTGCATTTAACCAACTCTAAGTATTGAATACTCAGACGTCAAGAAATCACAACTTCAAGTACTTCAACTTCCACAACTACTATTATATCATCATACTAACATCATCTCCATATCATGCTGCTTCTGAAACATTATACACTGCAGGCCACCCAAAATGCAACACCAAGAAGGAAGCATCCGATTGGCCTGAAATTCGCAGTATGTGTCGCCCGGGAGAGAACATGCAAACGATTAGCATTGCAGCGCATATGCAAATCATGTGCGCCCTGCACGTCACCGAGAAGTACTATAAGAAGGGTGCACAGAAGGCGAGGTGTAAGCAGTGGAAGTATGTTGTGCTGCCGGACATGTGCGTGGGAAGCTTCCTGATGCCTCGTCGCAGAATACGGCAGTCATTCCAGCACGTTTCGGAGATCGACAGAGGACAAATAGTGGCTTGCCGCGACAGCGGTTTATCGTACCGAGACATCGGCGCACGTGTAGGACAACATCTAGCCACAGTGAGGTGAGTATGGATTCGGTGGGTGCAGGAGGGACGGACGCACCGACGTGAGCGATTGCCGCAGAAGCGGCACACCACCGAACAAGAGGACCGGCATATTGTGCGGCGGGCATTGACGGCTCGCACCGCCACATCACGAACGTTAGCGTGGGAATTAGGGTGTGTTGCGCAAAAATCTGTGTCAGCACGTACAGTTCAACGTCGTCTACAGGAGCGGACCTTTGTCGCACGGCGCCCATTGTTCCGACTACTATTGACGTTACACCACCCGCGACTGCGGCGGCAGTGGGCGGTTGAACGCCACACCTGCACTACGGAATGGCACGACATTGTCTTCTCCGACGAATCCCGCTTCTGCCTGCAACATCACGATGGTCGGATCCGCGTGTGGTGGCACTACGGCGAGAGACTGTATGACGCCTGCATTATGCATCGCCATACCGGTCCGTCGTTCGGCGTTATGGTTTGACGCGCAATTGGATATGACACCCGCACCCCTCTGGTATGCATCGCCGGTACACTCAAAAGCCACCGCTACATTTCCGACGTTTTGGGGCTTGTAGACCTCTCTTACCTGCAGGACCTGCCAGCGGCAACGTTTTAACAGGACAATGCGCACCCGAACGTGGCACGTATCGTGCAACAATTCTTCACGGCCAACCAGGTGTCATTGCTGTCGTGGCCCGCCTGTTCTCCCGATATGTCGCCCATCGAACACGTCTGGTCTCTGATCGGCAATCTAGTGGTCCGGCAAGCCCCACCCGCGGCTACGCCTGATGAACTGTGGTAACTTGTGGAAGCAGCCTGAACCGACATACCCCAAGCCCACATCCAAAGCCCCTTTCGTTCGATGCCGCGGCGTGTAGCGGCCGTTATTGCCAGCTATGGGGGCCACACGAACTATTGATGTCTGCGTGTTCCGGAAGTCGTACGGGCCTGTAAACTCAATCGTTTCCTCTTTGTATCTGTTGTTATGTGTCCAGTAAATCTGGCTTTGCTATCTCGTGTCCTTCTTGGTGCTGCATTTTGGGTGGCGAGCAGTGTATATCGTTCTGTTCTCATCCGACACATACACACGTCATACGTTCCGAACTCAAGGTGTTGCCAAACGTATTCTTGCGTGAGAGAAGACATCACGTTAAGTTTGAAAAACGCTGAAGAGGTTGAATTCAAATTTACATAGGGAAAGAAACTAAAAAGGAAAGTTAAATTACAGTTGTTGTTTTTTGCAATATCTTGCGTCATAGAATTTTCACTTATTGATTTTTTTGAAACTGCTTCTGTCGGTTGGCAATGCATGATTTCCTTTTTCATCATGCATTCCTAGGCATTATAAGGTTTCAAGGGGAGATTTTGCGCTCAATGACCGCATAACTCTTACATAGCACACGTTCTTATCGTCTAATTTGATTTACTTCCTGTTAATTGTTTTTTCTTTTCTGAAATTGCTCAACACGCCTCTTTGTTGTTCTTCTGTACGATGTATTCAATTTCTTAGTGAAAGATATCTTTTTGGCAGCGTAATTCTATATATTCAGCCAACTGATGACGTTCCTTTTATGGTATCATTTTGGTTTTCGGTATTACCAGCTTTTCTTTTTATGAGTTTATTTATTTTTGAATTTCAGAAGAATTTGTGTAGCTTCATGGCTGGCAAAAAATTTGGCTTCTTTTTGTTCCTTCCTTTAGAATGTCTGTGTTTGGATATTTCACGTTATGACGCGATTCCTTATACATTCTCAAAATTCAAAACAGGTCTGTTTGCAAATTAATGGGATTAAAAGTCCAAATAACGTGCGCAAAAAATTTTCATCCTACCCAGAAAAGACGCCAATTTTATTCTTTATGATTCTCAATGGATACACGGAAAGTTTTGCTTGACAAAGTGATAGGAGAATCTGATAACGTTTGCACTACGGAAACCATCTGCCAACAAAAATAATAACGTGTCAGATTTGTTTTCGTAGCATATGTCCGGAATAGCAATATGTCGAAACTCAGTGCATCGAGCCCCAGACAAGTAACAATGAAAGTATCCTAGTTTCTTAAAAACAACATGGAAGATGATTCCATGCAAATGAAAACTCTCTTTACAGAAACTAGAATTCATCAGAGTAAGTTGGATGGGAACTTATGATTTACTGAACACGATGAAGGTGAATTTCAATAGTTCACTTCTCTTATTCCCTCTCCGAAATGGAAACAGGTCACGGATCACCGGGTCAACTGGTCTATGGATCGACAATTTCTTGCGGGTCCAACGGGTCGGGTGCTGACCCGATTTTGACCCGGTTTTATATTTGAAAAGAGAAAAGTATATTCCAAAGAAAAATGCGCGTTGTGGAATTCTGTAGTTGATACTGGTGCCCACGGAGTGAATAATGATTTGCCATGCAAAAGTATTGTCGTCTCTTTCTTAAAGCAACGAATATTTCCACCGACCGACGTCAAACACACCGACACCATATCGAAAAAGATACTTCCTTTGCGTTCTTTTACAGTGCGATTGTCTAGGCAAGGTACAGGCAAACGCCATTCGCCTGCTTCTCAGCTGATTCAATCTTTCCTTCCGAAGTTCACTGTATGACTAAGAGTTAACTTTTCACATCGCATCTTTTGCATTGAGCATTCAGACGTTTTCGATTGATGTGCTAACATCCCGTTCCCATGACATGTCATGTCGAAATTAACTCCTTATTTCTTAGTATGGATGGATTTAATATTAAGGAGGTTGAGAAAGGTTTCCAGGCCAACAAATATGTGCTTGTTCAAAACCACAAGGGAAAGACTGAATGCTGGATATTGTTTCGCCTCATTAAGGAACCGGTGAATAATTCTGTGTTGTTTGGTCAAGCTTGCTGTTCAAAATGTGGAAAGTATATAATTCCAAAAAAGATGTAGATGGTGTAATAAGAGATTATGGAGCCAAAAATCTAACGGACCATACGAAAGTGTGCGCACCTCCATCAAAGCGTGGAAAGAGTGAAAAATCTAAATACATTAAAACAATACATTTGTGTAATCGTAAATAATGATTCCCATTTGTAATATACTCCATGGTCACGGTGATAGTCAGCCATTACTTCTGGATTACGGAAAGGTGTGACACTAAAAATGGCACTAAAATTTAGGAAGTAACCAAATTTTATTATTAAAAAATGATTTCAGTTATTAAATATCAAGCAGTTATTGGGATGAATATATATATTACGTTTATATGTACAGTATATATATAAAAATTGAGTTTCCAATTTGTAGTTCAAATCTGATTTGTCCGGGTCAGTTACGGGTCCTTGTCGGGTCCTTGTCGGGTCCAGTTATGGGAAGTCCGGGTCGGGGTCTGGTCAGGGTCCAAAGTTTTTGACCCGTTTCCAACTTTGTTCCCTATCAGTGGAACTGTACCTGGAGCTAAACCTTAAAACCCAATCTATTCTGATTTTCATTACGATTAGCTCTACGTAGGTGAATCAAAAAATTAAGTTACACAAACTACTTTCTAACTACTTTTTACGTAGAGATCAATCAACTTACTTTTTGAATCAAAAAGTAAATTGATTGAGATCTACGTAGGCGAATAAAAAAGTAAGTTACACTTAGCGCCATCTCGAGTGGGATTTCAGTCAGATTGTGTGTGCTTGGGAGCGAAGGAGACAGTACCTTAGAGCTGCCGGCGGGAGGTGTTTTAATTCAGTAACTGCGTAAGGTGTGTGCAGGAGGCCGTTCGTAATGGCGCGTCAACTGGATTCTTACTCCAAATTGGAAGTGCGAGAGACCATTCAAATTTTATGGACTAATCGCCTAAATTGCACTGACATCCATCGTGAAGTCTGTGCTGTATACGGGGGAAATGCCGTGTCTTGCCCGGTCATTGTAAGGTGGTGCTAACAATTTGAAAAGGGGAACACAATTTGACGAAAAAATACCACGAAGACAGACCATCAATATCCAGCATTTAAGAGCATGTTGCCGCCGTTGAAGACATGATACGGGATAATAGGCGTATCAAAATCAAGGAAATTGTCCAGTGCGTTGGACATTTCGTACGGGGCTGTGCATTTTATCATTCACGAGGAGCTGGGTTGTCGGAAATTGTGTGCGAGATGGGTGCCACATTTACTTTCCGACCAGCACAGAAACCAACGTTTCCTGCTGTCTTTGGCTCTTCTGCAACGGTATTCTGCTGAGGGTCACAATTCTTTTGCGTCGAATGATCACATGTGACGAAACGTGGTTTCACCATTTCACCCCTGAAACAAAACGATCGTCTATGAAATGGAAGTATGTCAACTTTCCAACAAGGAAGAAGTGCAAAGTCCAACCGTCTGCAGGAAAGGTCATGGCGACTGTTTTCTTTGACTGTGAAGGTGTTGTTTAAACAGAATTTCTGCCAAAAGGGACGACTATCAATGCTGACTCACATTTTCAAATGCTACGAAATTTGCGAAAGTCAATTAAGGACAGACGCCGGAGCAAGTTGAGCGAAGGTGTTATTTTGCTGCACGACAACGCCACACGCCCCACAGCACGGAAAACAAAGGAATTGCTGCAGTCATTCAAGTTGGAGGTGTAGCAACATCCACCGTACAGCCCCGACTTATCCCTGTGCGACTACTATTTCTTCGGCGAAATGAAACAGGATATTAGCGGACAACGATTCCAAACCGATGAGGCTGTCAAAACTGCGGTCCTTATCTAGCTAAACCAAACTGGAGGAGACTTTTTCTGTGCAGGTATGGAAAAGGGAATCATACGTTCCGATAAATGTTTACATCCCTTAGGCAGCTATGTCGAAAAATGAATAAAAGTTGTCCCTTTAAACCAACATATATCCCCTGAGTATATCTCTTTGTCTCTGTTTTTTTCAACAATGTAACGTACTTTTTGATCCATCCTCGTATCTCCTGACCGTCTAAAAGTGAAAACCATTCGTTTTACACCGAATAATCAAAACATGACCAGCGCGTTTTTATGAAAGTCGAAGCAACTGTGGCTAAACTATGCCGTGTATGTAGGCCGTAAAACGGCATAAAATACCTGATACTGAGCTGTGTTCATCAGTGTTACTTTATCGTGTCTGGGTGTGGAGGTCTCCGGTTATTCTTGTTCCCAGATGGGAAAGGCAGTGGAATTATACGGATTTGACAAAGGTCAGTAGACTTGATCAGAGCCTTTCTGAGACGGCAAGGAATGTGGGGCGTTCACAATCAGATCATCGGGCATGATGATCATGTTGATCGTGATCAAAACTGCAGGGTGGTCGGCGCACCGTATATCCCGCAACGTGTATTGTTCTGACCATACCGTCCGACTGTGATGGGAGCAGTGGACACGTGACGGCACTGCCACACGGCGGAGCGGCCTCGGGACTGACCACGAGGACCACCGGTAGAGAGGATTGACGGGTCGTACGTCAGGCTGGAACGGATCCCACGGGGACGTAGCCCACTACACAGGCAGATGTTGCGGCGCCTGTGTGTGTGCACGAACCATTGCCCGTCACCTCCCGGAAGCGAATCTGCGATCCCAGCGTCACTTACCTGTGATGCTATTAACACCGAAACATCGCCAGATCCGTGTGCAGCGGTGCCAGGCCTAAGCGACGTGGAACACCACCGACTGGCGACGTGTGGCGTTTAGCGATGAGTGCCATTTCGTTTTGTGGACAGATGATTATCGTGTCTGGGTGTGGAGGTCTCCGGGTGAACGGCACAATCCCAACCTAGCTCCCGAGCGCCACACTTCTCCCACTGGAGGCATTATAGTCTGGAGAGCCATTGTCTACAATAGCAGATCAGCTGTAGTAGTGGTACGTGGCTCATTGACGGGCCAGTGGCATGTGGATGAGATACTACTGCGCATGTGCTCCCATTCCTGGCCGGGATTCTCGGTGCGCTGTACCAGCAAAATAATGCCCGCCCGCACATGGCTCGGGTTGTCCAGGATTGCCTACGTCATGTCCAGACACACTTGCCCACCCCACGGACATGTCCCCTATCGAGCATGTTTGGGACCAGTTGAAATGCCGGCTGCCGCGGTGCTGCACTATCCAGGATTTGGAGCACACCATCCAACTCGTGTGGGCCAGTCTGTCGCAGGACAACATGAGGCGTCTGTTGGCCTCCATGCCAGACAGTATTGCAGCATGTATCACCGCACGAGGCGGTGCGACGCGCTTTTGAAGATGTCTGGATTGCGTGCCACAGATCCCTCTGTAATTGTCCTGCAGCTCTGTTTGTGCCATGATGTTTATCATTCATCTGTTTCATTTCGTCAATAAAATTTCAGTTGAATCCGATGCCTCCTTTTGGTGCACAAATTTTATTGCCCGTGAGTGTAGACAGCTCATAGTGCTTGTTTTATGTGTTGTGAGTTTTTGCTGTGAGTTTTTTCCTTTTATAATTCAAGTTTCTTAATCAATCAGTGAAGGGTATACTGCTAGTTAAAAACAATTTGAAAATCATGTAAAGCGCTTACTTTCAGGAATATTTGTCAAAGAAACCCGATCAAGTGAAGAAAACCTCTTTTAGTAAAAAATATAAGTAAAAATGTCTAGCAGACTAAAATCTTCTTATCTGTTTTAAAGTTGTGCACGTTTAAACTTTGAAAATTAAAAATTTAAATATAGAGTATGTGCAATTATATTTTTGGTACACATTTGTGTCCTCCTTTTTCACGACATGTCCGCCTTTTTCAATGAAAAAGTCCTCCCATTACAGAAAGTCATCTGATCACCCAGACTAAAGTACGATTTCTTAAATACACTTGCAGAAAGTGAAAAAAGAACACCAAGAAGGAGACGTCTGATACCAACGAAATTTATACAGCATAATAACGGAATACAGAGGATAACGTGATCAAAACATTATGGCAAAATACAGCTGTATTTGCTGGTAAACTGAAAAATAACATTTCCACGTAACATTGTTCGCACGAGGTTGAACCGCCATGAACTGCGTCACACTGTGCAATTCTGGCATGGAGTCTGTCGTACAGATGTTGGATGAAAGTTTGGGATATTGAGTTCCAAGCATTCTCAACCTGGACGCGTAAATCGGGGATGGTCGTGGCTGGCCGTGGAAACCGGATAAGTCGTTGTCCCATAAAATCCCACACGTGCTCAATGGGGGACAAATCCGGTGAACGTGCAGGCACTGGAAGTTGTCTCACACCCTGAAGAGCATGTTGCGTTGCACGTGCCGTGTGCGGGCGTGAGTTATCTTGCTGGAAAACACCACGATAGACCGACCTTACAAATGGCACAACAACGGGCTGAATGATGTTGTTGATGTAGGAGGTGCTGCTTAACGTACCCGGTATAAACACTAGTTGTGTACGGGAGCGATAGCTGATCGCTCCCCACGCCAGGAGACGAGGTGTAGGCACTGTGTGTCGCTGGCGCATGCAAGATGGGTGGAGACGCTCCCCTGTTAGTCTGCGAACACGCATACGGCCATCGGCGGCTCCCAAGCAGAATCTTCTTTCATCGCTGAACACGACAGATCGCCATTGCGTTCTCCAGTGCAGACGCTGGCGACACCACTGCAGGCGTATCTAACGGTGGGCTGGAGTCAGAGGTACACATGCCAGAGGCACACGTGCACGTAGTCCTGCATCCAGTAGACGGTTGTGGATTGTTCGCACAGTCACCTCAGGTGCAACGGCAGCTCAGATTTTCGTACCAGTGGATGTTCTGCTTGACAACGCCGCTCATCTTATGCGTCGATCGGTCCGCTCATCAGTCCGTCTGTGACTTCCGGTTCCACGTCTTCTCGTGTGGGAATGTTCCTCGGACCATCTACGCCACCATCGTACCACCACCGATAGTTCCCGTCCCATTCGCTCCGCAATACGACAATACGACCACCCGGCCTCGCGCAGTCTGACTAGACGACCTCGCTAAAAGTCCTATAACTGCTGAAATCTTACACGTCTTCCATGACCAGGCATAACAGCTTCTTCAGGGTCTTCGCACGTGTCCGTACGCAGGCGACTGATTACATTCACTTCGCCGTACTCCTTAAATACCACCGACGATAATTTGCATATTATGCCGTGCTGTGGCGTAAGCGTTCACCGGTTAGTCCCGAAATTAACATCACACCTACGTAAGCTCGACCCAATTAACATATGTGAATTTCATGATCGTCCGCCAATTCCTTCTTGGTGTTCTTTTTTCACTTTCCGCCAGTGTATTACGTGTTGTTTATTTTTACCGTGCGCTTTACTGTGGCATGATAGAAATCTGTAAAATATTTTGAATAGGATTATATATACACAAAAACTTATGAACTGTCTCTTTCAAAAGTTTCATTTTCTTCTCTGGTGGAAGCAAGAGCAAAAGTTATTTTTCTATTAGAGAAACTTCGGAGTTTCATTTTATAATCTATAACTAAATATTTGTTCAAAAAGTTAGCATTGCTGCTGTTAGTTTGGCAGGATTTGAAGTCGTGATATTTGTTTTGCACATTTCAACTTGGTAGAAATGAACAAACTGAAATGTGAGCGATAGATACTTCCTTTAGAAGCATCTACACAGCGTTTTCCAGTCGAAACAAATCCCTCTTAGGAAGTAACACGATAACTCTTCAAATGTTGACAAATTGGAGAGACTTACAAAGAGTTTAAATTACAAACTCTTCTTCGGAATTGATGCAAGATATAAATCTCTTTGAAGTGATTTGAAATAAGTGACTCTCACATGAGTTTACAGCTTAAATAAATTTAGACATCACTGACATGGGTGTTCTGGAGATTTGTAAAGTGAAGTGCATTACCACTTACCCATGTCAGACAGTAATTGAACCAATTGTTCCTGAAGAGTTTCCCCAGATTTCATAAATAAGATGAATGAACAAAAATCACTGATTTGTTTTCGAATTTATCTTCTAGTTCGGTCGGATTTCAAAAGGAAAATGTTTTGTTTCTATGTCCTTTGAAATATTAAACGAAAAAGGTCTGGAGACATGGTATGCTCGATGGAATAAGACGAGGGGAGATAGCAAAATTTCTTTCCACTTCTGAAGTGAAGAGCTGTTTTACCGTGCATTTTAATGTGACATGATTGAAATCTGTAAAATATTTTGAATAGGTTTATACTGTATATACACAAAAACTTACGGACTGACTCTTTCAAAAGAATGGAGCTAAAAATGATGCAAGATAGGTCAGAACAGTAGGGTTTAAAAGAAAAGCCTTAGATGAATCACAGGAATTTATTTAACCAGAATATTTCTCTGAAAGAAAACTGTGCGTTAGATGCGTATCGGATTAGTTTGGGAGTGCTATTACGCTGCTTCTTGATTTTTCTTTAAGCCCTTCAACTCTATGGAAAATAACATACCCGATTTTTACAGGAATATTATACATAGCACAGCAATTGGGTAATGAGACTGACTGTTTTCAAATATTCCAGTAAAACATATGTGTCGGGAAGGCATGTTTTTCTTTTATAATTCATTTATCAGCTATGCATTGCTTGCAGTGCTTGCATGAGAATTGCGCAGATGATTATTTACGCAGTGCATGACGTCATTCCGTGGAAGAACATTGTCACCGGATGATATTTGCTCTGTGTCATGGAGCAGAGAGCAAAATATCCGGTTTTGTCTGAAAATCAGTAAAACTGAATCTGAGACAGTTTCACTGTCGCGTGATATGCATAGAGATAATTGCCTGTTTTACGCACAATTATTCCGATGGTATGCACGTTCCTAGGATGAGGGGGAAGATTTGGAAAATGACGAAAAGCTAAGGCGCTCGATTTCAGTGTGCGACTCTGAAATCATTAAGAAGTTCCTAAAAGGATAAAAAGTGATCGTTGTGTGACTTTGATGATGTTAGAATGTATGCTCGGTGCTAATAAGGAAACGATTTGTCAAATGTCAATCTAATATTTGCTGAAGAAAGTGCTTGCATTCGTTTTCTTCCATATGCTTTCTCAGATGACCATAAACATGCACGAATGGAGTATATATGACAGACATCCTAAAACAATGTAAAATTTCCTCTAATGCATTGTGGCAGGTGATGAGACATGCTGCTTTCCTTATGATCCTGAAACGTAGCCATAGAGTGTTGAGTGGATGTCGCCACAGTCACCCAAAGGAAATATCAGGTTACGGAATTCCAAAATCAAGCCAATTCTTGTCTTGTATGCATTTATGACAGCAAAGGAATTCTGTATCACGAGTTCATTTCTGAAGGCACAACTGTTACTGACAAAGTTCACACATTAATTGTGGAATGGTTGTGAAAGAGCATTGTTCGTGTCAGGCATCAGTACGAAAACGGGCAATGGTTCCTTCTTCACGATAACGCACCCGCACACAAAGCAGTCAACGTAAAGCAATTTCTCAAACGAAAACAAGTGTGGGTACTCAACCATTTCCTCTATTCTCCAAACCTGTCACCATGTGAACACTTTCTATTAAACGAATTAAAGCTGCCTTTAAAAGGAAAATATTTTCAACACATTAAAGACATGCAAAAACCTGTGACATCAGCTCTTCACTCCATACCAAAAGATGACCTCTGCAAGTCCTTCGTTTCTTTGGCTGATCGTGTCACTTCTTGTATGAACACAGGTGGAATGTATTTTGAATAAATATCAAGGCATGCAAAGAACCGTGACATCACCTCTTCACTCCATACCAAACGATGACCTCTGCAAGCCCTTCCTTTCTTTGGCTGATCGTGCCACTTCTTGAATTAACACAGGAGGAATGTACTTCGAATAAAAATGAAGACATGCAAAGAACTGTGACATCAGCTCTTCACTGAATACCAAAAGATGACCTTTGCAAGTTCTTCCTTTCTTTGGCTGATCGTGCTACTTCTTGTATTAACACAGGAAGAATGTACTTCGAATAAATATGAAGACATACAAAGAACTGTGACATCACCTCTTCATCCCATACCAAAAGATGACATTTGCAAGTCCTTCCTTTCTTTGGCTGATCGTGCCACTTCTTGTATTAACACAGGAGGAATGTACTTAGAATAAATATGAAGACATACAAAGAACTGTGACATCAGCTCTTCACTCAATACCAAAAGATGACCTTTGCAAGTTCTTCCTTTCGTTGGCTGATCGTGTCACTTCCTGTATTAACACAGAAGGAATGTACTTCGAATAAATATGAAGACATACAAAAAACTGTGACATCAGCTCTTCAACCCATACCAAAAAATGACCTCTGCAAGTCCTTCCTTTCTTTGGCTGATCGTGTCACTTCTTCTATTAACACAGGAGGAATGTACTTCGAATACATATGAAGACATACAAAGAACCGTGACATCAGCTCTTCACTCCATACCAAAAGATGACCTCTGCAAGCCCTTCCTTTCTTTGGCTGATCGTGCCACTTCTTGTATAACACAGGAGGAATGTACTTCGAATAAATATGAAGACATGCAAAGAACCGTGACATCAGCTCTTAACTCCATATTAAACGATGACATCTGCAAGTCCTTCCTTTCTTTGGTAGATCGTGCCACTTCTTGTATTAACACAGGAGAAATGTACTGTAAGGTATACTCTATATTCACTTTCCTTTTGATTTTACTATCTCTGGTTATTTTATTTTACTATGTAAATTATCTTCTTACTGAACGAGATGTTATTTCACCCGCTGAATGAGATCTGGCAATGAGTGTAAGTTATGACGTGGTGGTAGCCAGTATAAATAGGCGCGTTCAACGATACGTAAAGAGAGCGTTGGTTTATGTGAAGGAGAGCGTTTGTTGTTGTATAGCCAGAGCGTTTGTTGTTGTATAGCCAGAGCGTTTGTTGTTGGATAGGGCGAGCTTCGTTCTATGTGATTAGGTTGATTCTTCATTATTGTGATACGAGTAGTGTGTGTGCGTTGGATGATTCAAGAGTTATCTAATAAAAGAGCTTTTTCGTAAGTACGTCTTTCTCAGTTCATAGTTTTTGTCAGATCTCTGTCTGGCTGTTAGGTTTATGTCATTAGTTGATTATTATTAACAACCAGCGTTAAGATTTTATTCATCTTAATTACTACCACAACATTACTAGCAGTTAAAAGCTTGTTCATTATTGTTACTACACTACTAGCAGGAAAGTTTATTCATGATTTAATTACCAAACAACAACCATTAGAAGAAGCATTAGCTTAGCACAAGCATATAATTCAGTAGCAGAAGCATTATAAAACATTACTAGCTTAGTTAAAAGCTTATTCATTATAGTACTTATGATGAATATGAAGAGATGCAAAGAAAAATGACATCAGCTCTTCACTCCATACCAAAAGGTGACTTCTGCAAGTCTTTCATTTCTTTGGCTGATCGTGTCACTTCTTGTGTTAACACAGGATGAATGTACTTCGGATAAAAATGAAGACATTCAATGAACTGTGACATCAGCTCTTCATCCCATACCAAAAGGTGACTCCGCAAGTCCTTCATTTCGTTGGCTGATCGTGCCACTTCTTGTATTAACACAAGAGGAATGTACTTCGAATAAAAATGAAGACATGCAAATAACTATGACATCAGCTCTTCACTCCATACCAAAAGGGGACTTCTGCACGTCCTTCATTTCGTTGGCTGTTTGTGCCACTTCTTCTATTAATACAGGAGGAATGTACTTCAAATAAATTCCCGTAAGATTTCCCGGTTTTCGATTTTTTTAATTCTGTCTCACTACTTGGTTGCCAATTTATATTTGTTGGGTGTAATTTGATGTATATTTGTAATATGTAATTTTAAATAGTTCCTGTATGGGTGATACTTTCTTTGTGGGAAACTAAAAAATCACTCTCAACAAGGATAAAGTCCTTAGAAAGTGACTGACAGGACAAAGCCTTGAAGACTTAGTGATCTATGGATTCATTGCAATATTTTCTATGTGTTCTTTCATCCATGCCTCTGAAAAAATACCTGATCTGCTAGTTTAATGCTGAAGTATTGGAAATAAGGATTTTTCACGAAAGGCGCAATATTTTGCCTCTGTTTTTTTCCTGTCGTTTAACAGCCACATATGCAGCAAAATATGTCTGGATGATTTACACAACCACGTGAAGCCATTGCACACGCCACGAAGAAACAACCGAACGGGACCAGTTCCTTCTTTGCACTGACTAGTGTAACACGATCTGCCCCGAACGGCGCCACATGTGACCAATAGAAAGAAGGGAACAGTGGCGTGAGGTATGAGTCCTACTGCCGTGCCAAGATAATATATAACATTATCTCATGTTCCGCCTTTGTGAGTGGCGCAAATCGTGACGTCATACAGATAAAACAGTTGCATTTCCATTATCAGGTATATATTTATGTTTGTCTATTCCTTAAACAATCATTCCGCCCCTCCAGAGAACATATTCACACGTTACAAACGTTGCCATATAACAATGTCATTAAAAAATAACGTTTTTTTTAATTTTCACATTTCCGTCATTTGTGAAAAAACTTGACGTGATACGGAATTCTGAAGGTCATTTTCGGAATCTGCGGAAGAAATCCATTCAGATACACCTATTCATTTCAAAACAACAAAATCTTGCATATTAGTGTTATGTTTATACATACAGTAACCGAATATTGGTATTCCAGTTCCCGTGAGCCATGGATCTTGCTTTTCTCCTAAAACTATGGTTTTTTTTCTAATACTGCAACGTTTTGGTTTTTGCCATTAGATGGTGGAGCGTTCAGGGGAGGGATTTTTGGAAAATTATCAGACCTGAGCGTAGGGTCGAGTCTTGAATGAGGCATGAGTAATTCTTATTATAACACTCTTCCCCAAAATCCGTGTTTCGGGGACACGCGACTGCTTTTGTTCTTAGATGCTGAAAAGAGGCATCCTTAAATCCCGAAATAATGAAGATAAAATAAATCCTACTAATACATTATCATAATTACAATTAGGCTTAATCAACGTTTTGACTCCATTTCTCTCACTCAGTATGTCCTGCATCATTTCAATCTTTGATTCCATTGCCTTGCCGTTGTATACATATCTCAATTCTAACAGTCCTCTTCTCTTATTTACATAGTATTCCATGTCTATAAATCTCTGTCCCCTGAGTATCCTTCTCTGTACACTTCCATAGTAGCACGGTCTTGCTTCTATGACACTTCATTCACATTGTTCTTCGCTGTCAATATATTTGGAGTTACATATCACGCACCACAACACATGTTAGATCATTTTTCCCACTTGTGCTCTAAGGCCATTTTCAGATCACTCGTTCACCTTTGTCAGTTCATTTGGGCCAAAACGGAAACACACCTATTGGTTTTTGCCCTTAGTACTATTTACTGGCCATGTTTTTTCAATTTTGGAGAGTTACAGTTTTGCAAACTTTTCTGACAAGGCTTCATTTTTCAGATAATGTTGCGTGTAACTGCCCTATATACCTTCTCGGTTATGCAAGAACAACTGTATCGAGGGTGCATAATCAGTGTTGTCAAGCAACAGAATAAGC
The DNA here is from genome assembly GCA_039090855.1 of Macrothele yani. Lineage (NCBI taxonomy): Eukaryota > Metazoa > Arthropoda > Arachnida > Araneae > Macrothelidae > Macrothele > Macrothele yani. The sequence goes on from CM077011.1 coordinate 159,379,327, forward strand.
AGGCAGGTGTTTTTCTTGTGGGCGGAAATGACTGGTCGATGTTTGAGGACGAAGGGAGCTGCAGATATTTATACGCGATAACAGACGAGCTGCATTGCGTCATGAACCGTACGGTATAAAACCAATGTCGAGAGGAGAGTTTCAGATTACACAGACCACCTAATATTGGAGAAAATGGATCATAACAACAGAAGCCCTTTTTGTGTACCACTCGTCTCTTTTAGAAACCGACCAATTCGTCTGCAGGTTACAAGGGACTCTTAAAGACTAAAAACATTTATGATTCTATCAATCATGTGTACAGTTAATGCACTCTAGGCTGAAAATAGCGTTAACAACACGAATCTGCCTATCGTTAAATGTACAACTTGGTAATGGGGAGTATTGAGTTCCTTGATTCGTTTGGAACAGCACATGGATGGCATAAGGTATCTTATCATTGCGTACCAGGCAGGTCCGTACATGTGCATGGTGTTTCCTGATAGAGATGTCTATGCCCAGCAAAATAATGCGGCGCAATGCTTGGTTCGTTACACAGTGGTTCCAGGAGAACAACAGTGACTCTGTAGGGTTAAAATGGCTTCCACAGTCCTCAGACCTGAAACCAATTGAGCACCTGTGGGAGCGAGCCATTCGTAACAGACATACTCCTCCAGCGAACTTTCGGCAATTGATGGGCGCCATCTCATCCGTTTTGATTAACGTACCCGTTAATGTATTTTAATATAATTGCGGACCAGGCACACCCGCACATGTGCATAGTGTTTCCTGATGGATAGCGCTGCTTCCATCAGGACAATTCATCATGTCACAAGGCTTGGATCGCCCCAGAATGGTTCCAGAAGCATGAAAATGATTTTAGAGTGCTAAAATGGTCTGCAAAGTATCCAGAGCATAATTCAATTGAACACCTTAGGGATAAGAATAAGAGAGCCATTCGTAACAGAGATCCTCCTCCAGCTAACATACGGTAATTGATGGACGATATAACGTCCGCTTGGCTGAACATACTCGTTGAGGTATTTTAACATAATTGCGGACCAAGCACACCGGTACATGTGCATAGTGTTTCCTGATAGAAATCACAACTTTAGTCAGGATAATGCACCATGCCACCTGGCTTGAACCGTTTCGTAATGGTTCCAGGAGCACAACAGTGACTTCAAGGTGCTAAAATGGTCCACACAGTACCCAGAGCTTAGCTCAACTGAACACCTTAGGGATAAGATTAAGAGAGCCATTCGTAACGGTGATCCTCCTCCATCGAATATTCGGTAGTTGACCGACGCCACTCATCCGTTTAGCTGAAAATACTCGTAGAGGTATTTTAACATAATTGCTGAGCAGACACACCCGTACATGCGCATAGTGTTTCCTGATGGACAGGACAATGCACAATGTCACAGGGCTTGGATTGTCCCAAGATATTTCCAGAAGCACGACAGTAACATTTTAGTGCTACAATGGTCCGCAAAATACTCAGAGCATAAGTCAATTGAATACCTTTGGGATAAGATTAAGCGAGCTATTCGTAACAGAGACCCTGATCCAGCGAACATTCTGCAATTGATGGACACCATAACATGCGATTAGCTGAACTTACTGATGGAGGTGTTTTAACACAATTACGGATCAGGCCTGTCCGTACATCTGCATAGTGTTTTCTGATGGGCAGAACAACTTCTATCAGAAAAATGCACCATGTCACAAGGCTTGGATCGTCCCACAATGCATTCAGAAGCCCGACAATGTCTTGAAAGCGCTAAAATCGTTCGCACAGTACCCAGAGATTAACTCAATTGAACACCTTTGGGATAAGATTAAGGCAGCCATTCATAAGAGAGATCCTTCTCCATTGAACATTTAGCAATTGACGGAAGCCATTACATCTGCTTGGATGAACTTACCTGTTGAACGATATCAGCACCTCATTTCATCTATACAACATTGAATCGAGGACATTTTGAATGCCAAGAGCCACCCAATACATTTTTAGGTAGGGGTTCCTAATAATATTTCACTTTAGTGTGTGACTCTGGTACCTTAAGCTTAGAAATTTATGAATCGGTTCCTTAAGTATTAGAAATAATGTGGTGTTGAATTAATAGATCAAGTGACTGAAAACCGCCTCTGAAATCCTCTTCGAAACACGTTAAAACCGTTCAGTTTTTTAGGGATAATTTTATGCATGTGATGCAAAACCTTTTCCACGTAGGAGATCATCAGCATCATTGCCGACCCGATTTTTCACGATGATAAACGACGTGTCACGTAAAAAAGTTCTCAACTGTTTTGTTATCATGAAATCTGCACCACACGTTTTTCAGCGATGAAAATAAAGAATGATTATTCAGCGTTTGTAGTAAGAAATATTCCCACAAAATTTGAAAATTACATTGTTCCTTAATTTGCATCACTATTAATGACTCTGAGATCAATAAACTCAAGTGTAGTTAGGTCTGTGATCGGAATATCAGGTACCAGTGCAGATTCTCCCGGAGGGTTTTCATTATTCAAGCTAAAGGGAATTTTTTCAGGGGGATATTTAATGAAGGGTGCATCTGGGACATTATTTCTTCCTTTCGCGATTAATTCTCAATGACATATTAAAAAGAAAAGAAATGTATATAAATATACTTGAAACCTAAATGCTGAAGAATGTCTGGCTGTTCAAATGGAGGTTGACATTTAGGCTAATTTTTTCTTCAAACCTTCACTGTTGATGAAAATATTTTTGACTTTGGATAGATAAACGTTTGTGTGTTCGGAAAAAACTTAGTTGCCATGGAATTCCACGCTACTGGAGCAACCTGAACGCACAGACGGGAAAATGAACTAATCATTTGGGCAATACCAGTTGTGACGTACTACAGAGGTGAAAACATGTGTCAAGACGACAAATCTGCTGCGAGATATCCTGTCCGCGTAGCTCAGTTGGGAGAGCGACATACTCCGGAGTGAGGAGACACGGATTCGATACAAGTAGTGGACAAACCTGTGTTTCATACAGCGCTGGAGAAATGTTTCTTGTGTGTTTACGGTGTAATGAGAAAATGCAAGCAAGGAAGTGCAAAATATCAGATTTTTTATGAAAACTTTTCATAGACAGAACTAAAAGAGAATTAATTAGTGGAGGCGCGTCAGAGGTGCAGTTCTTTCTTCCACAGCAGCAAGAAGCTTTAAGATAAATTTCTACGAACTTGTCCAAAAGGGGGTTCAGAACAACATCTCATAAATGATTTATTTTGTATAATTCTGCACCTGCAAATTGAAAGTAAGTGATACTTAAACAAAAGCTCTGGAAGTCCGAAATCCGAAAAAAATGTATAAGTCAGGATAAGTACTCTGAATTATGAGTATCATTTACCTGTAAAAAATTGAGTTACCTGTAAAAAATTGAGTGTTTACGGTGTAATGAGAAAATGCAAGCAAGGAAGTGCAAAATATCAGATTTTTTCTGAAAACTTTTCATAGACAGAACTAAAAGAGAATTAATTAGTGGAGGCGCGTCAGAGGTGCAGTTCTTTCTTCCACAGCAGCAAGAAGCTTTAAGATAAATTTCTACGAACTTGTCCAAAAGGGGGTTCAGAAAAACATCTCATAAATGATTTATTTTGTATAATTCTGCACCTGCAAATTGAAAGTAAGTGATACTTAAACAAAAGCTCTGGAAGTCCGAAATCCGAAAAAAATGTATAAGTCAGGATAATTTTATCTACACTAAATTTTGATGACAGTCCATATATCTGTACCTCTGAGATGTGATCTGATATACGATGATTTGCTCACAAAATGACAATAGCCGCTCCATGACAAAGTCAGTGACCATACTTAAATGCTGAAAAACAGTTCCTTTCGAAAGACTTCGTTTGCAGGAACTCTGTCAAATCTAACGGGACGATGAACCTGATATCCTCTGTACAATCACGCACACATGTTTACCTAAATGATACTCATAATTCAGAGTACTTCAGTTACCTCTAAAAAAGTGAACATAATGGAATTTCAAAGTGTGAAATCCAAGCTGATGAACATTGTGCAGATTCGAACTATTCAGTGGGGAGTTTGTATTGTACTTTCAGGGAGATCATGAAGTTATAATCAAAATGTTTGATAGATACTTCCGACGAAGACAGAGAGGAAACGGAAGGGAGAGTAAACGACTTGAGGAGCGGATTAAGGAATCCGATATATTTTCATCCTCTAAAATGCAACTTACTGCCAGTTGTACAGTACTGAACATTTTGAACAGGGATCTAGTCGGAATTCTCCGAATGGTCGCCGGGTCAGCTCAGCATTTAGAGAAAGAGAGAGAGAGAGAAGGAGAAAGAGAGGGACAGAGAGAGGCCCAGTGAGGGAGAGAGGGGCACAGTGAGGAAGAGTGGAACGTGGAAGAGAGAAATAAACAGAGGTAATGGATGAAATAATAAAGGTAAGGAAAGAGAAAGTAGGATACGGTGGAACTGTGAAATAGCTAGAAAAACAGAAGCAAAAAGTGAGACCAAACATGACAGATTTGGGGAGTGAGAGAAATCGCGAAACGTTTAGAAAATACGATTGGAGATAACAAGATGGCAGAAAAGAAAATGAAAAAATGAGAAGGAATATTTAAAAGACAGAGAAGGACAGTACAAAAAGAGTAAAGAAAAAAAAATAAAGAGTAACAGTACCAGCGGAAGTGAGAGAGAGAGAGAGAGAGAGAGACGAGAGAGGGACAGAGAGATTAAGTGCACGGCAGAATGAAAGAATGAGAAAGGAAAAGTAATAGAGTTAAATAGTAACGAAATGGAAAAGAAAAAGAAAGGAAGCAATAGTGTAAAAGTGAAAAAGAGGATAACAGAGAGGCAGAAAGTAGCAAGAAAGAAAGAAGATAACTGCAGATAAGGAGAGAAAGACGAAAAAAGAAGAGAGACAGCGAGACGATGACAAAGAAAGAATGAGAAAGCGACTGAAAGCGATAGAGAGACCAAAATAGAATGTGAAAGAGGGAAAGAGAGGGAAGTGAAAATGTGTAGAAGTGAAAGAATGAGATAGAGTAATAGCGAAGAGGTTATAAAGGTTTTTTAACAGAGGAGAAAACGAAGTCATAAGACGGAAGGAAAGGTAGAAAGGGAGAAACTGAGAGAGAGAGAGAGAGAGAGAGAGAGATAGGGTGATGGAAAGAGTAACTACGAGGGAAGTGAAGAGGGAAAAAGAGAAATATCGGAGAAAAAGCTGACAAAAGAAGGTACGATATGTAATCTGAAAACTGTTACATCCGTTAATGAATTCCTTCTGAGAAAACAAATGAATACGCATGAGCTAACAGTATTTAATTTGGCAAACAGGATGTCTTTTAACATTTCAGAGCACAGAAATGAAGCTTAAATCCTAAATTTGAATACATGATTACTTTTTGTTTCTGGTGCAATTAGTGTACATACTGGTGCTTCATACAAAACATGATGTTTGCTTTCTGTGTCTCATTCGGGGAAGTTCATTTGCCTAGGAATGCGTAATGGCGGCAAAATATCCCTAATTAAAACAAAATAAAATAAAATGTATTACCGATTTTTTCTCAAATCTCTCTCTCTTCTCATACACAGATATACACAAAGAACATAAAGTTCACAAAAATAAACGTAGAGGATATGGATATAGTTCGATCATCAACCCAAAATAATATAAGCAGCAAACATAGTCTTACAGAAATATGAGGTGCTTAATGTGAGCTTGTGAGTAGAAAATAACATAAGGGCACGCTCACGAATGGCAAAAAGTATAAGGTACATAAATATCTCAAAGGAATGCAAAAGTAATGCAGGGAACATTTTAAATAGTTACGAATAGAGAACAGAAGGTTCAGGAGAATATAAGACATAAATTATCCTGAAGAATGTACCGCTACAAAAGATTATTGGCACATACGTAAGATATATACGCTTGGGAATACAACAAATACGCGGTTACATAAATTATGCTCAGAATGTGAAAGAATATGTGTAATATAAGGCATTATCACGAATGAAAGATTAAAATTCCTACACGGTATATAAGGCAGGATCACGTATATAAAATGATGTATCAGGTCGTTAGGAAAATAATGGCCGATTTTCTGTAGTGCCCCATTCAACTCGCCCTCAATGCTTGCAGACCAACTTGATCGCAAAGCCATTCGTAATAGTTGAAGGGTATATGTACGCCATAATCGCCACATGCACGCCATAATCGGTTGAGCTGCAGTCGTTGCTACTCATGTGAGAATGATCTGTATGCCATGTTAGGAAGGAGTGAGTGGCGGCTGATTCTGTTTCATGAGTTTAAATTGGGTCGTAATGTGGCACAAAGCTACCATAATGTGGTCGAGGCATGGTGCGAGGAGACAACATCTGAACGTAGTGTTCCTCGGTGTTTTGAAAAGTTTCGGTCTGGTTACACCACCCTACAAGATGAGAAAGGCGGAGGACGACATTCTGTCATTGATAACGATGCTCTGAAAGTAAATGTGGAGGCAAATCCTCGCGTCACAGTCAAAGAAAACAGTACAATGTGTCGGTGTCAAACATTTCAGAACATCTACACCAAATTGGTAAGCTCAATACGTGGGTCCTACACGAACTGACGGATCAACAAAAACAAAAAGGGTTCGAGATGTGCAGTAACCCTCTGCTTCGCAACGAGAAGGAGTCCTTACTTGATTGCATTGTAACCTGTGACGAAACGTGGGTGCTATACGACAACCATAAGGGAACTGGACAATGGCTGAAGCATGGTGAACCTCCGAAAAAGCATACATCCTAAATCAAGATTGACGCCAAAGAAGGTTTTGTTTATAGTGTTGTGTACCGCTCACGGTGTCATACACTACAACTTCTTGAATGCTGGTGAAAACATTACCTGAGTCGCATAATGTGAAGAAACTGAAGAATGCACTAGATTTGTGTTCCAAACAGCCATCTTTGGTGAACAGGAAGGGTTCTATCCTCCTCCATGATAACGCGAGACCATCGTGTCATGAATGACGAAACTGGAACTACACGAACTGAGGTTCGAAACCCTCCTACATCCAACTTAGTCACCTGACTTTCCAAACAGCCATCTTTGGTGAACAGGAAGGGTTCTATCCTCCTCCATGATGACGCGAGACCATTGTGTCATGAATGACGAAACAGAAACTACACGAACTGAGGTTCGAAACCCTCCCACATCCAACCTAGTCACCTGACTTTCCAAACAGCCATCTTTGGTGAACAGGAAGGGTTCTATCTTCCTCCATGATAACGCGAGACCATCGTGTCATAAAAAACGAAACAGAAACTACAGGAACTGAGGTTCGACACCCTCCCACATCCAACCTAGTCACCTGACTTTCCAAACAGCCATCTTTGGTGAACAGGAAGGGTTTTATCCTCCTCCATGATAACGCGAGGCCATCGTGTCATAATTGACGAAACAGAAACTACAGGAACTGAGGTTCGAAACCCTCTCACATCCAACCTAGTCACCTGACTTTCCAAACAGCCATCTTTGGTGAACAGGAAAGGTTCTATCCTCCTCCATGATAACGCGAGACCATCGTGTCATGAATGACGAAACAGGGACTACACAAACTGAGGTTCGAAACCCTCTCACATCCAACTTAGTCACCTGACTTTCCAAACAGCCATCTTTGGTGAACAGGAAGGGTTCTATCTTCCTCCATGATAACGCGAGACCATCGTGTCATTATTGACGAAACAGAGACTACACGAACTGAGGTTCGGAACCCTCCCACATCCAACCCGGTCACCTGACTTTCCAAACAGCCATCTTTGGTGAACAGGAAGGGCTCTATCTTCCTCCATGATAACGCGAGACCATCGTGTCGCAAATGACGAAACAGGAACTACAGGAACTGAGGTTCGAAACCCTCCCACATCCAACCTAGTCACCTGACTTTCCAAACAGCCATCTTTGGTGAACAGGAAGGGTTCTATCTTCCTCCATGATAACGCGAGACCAACGTGTCATAAATGACGAAACAGAAACTACAGGAACTGAGGTTCGACAACCTTCCACATCCAACCTAGTCACCTGACTTTCCAAAGAGCCATCTTTGGTGAACAGGAAGGGTTTTATCCTCCTCTATGATAACGCGAGACCATCGTGTCACAAATGACGAAACAGGAACTACAGGAACTGAGGTTCGAAACCCTGCCACATCCAACCTAGTCACCTGACTTTCCAAACAGACATTTCTGGTGAACAGCAAGGGTTGTATCTTCCTCCATGATAACGCGAGACCTTCGTGTCATGAATGACGAAATAGAAACTACAGGAACTGAGGTTCGAAACCCTCCCACATCCAACCTAGTCACGTGACTTTCCAAAGAGCCATCTTTGGTGAACAGGAAGGGTTCTATCCTCCTCCATGATAACGCGAGACCATCGTGTCATAAATGACGAAACAGAAACTACATAACTATGGTTCGAAACCCTCCCACATCCAGCCGCCTACTTGACTGACTTGACATCTATCGGTTTCTGCCTGTTCATGCATTTTAGAAATTACATCAAGGACAGGACCTCCAGAAACCGAGAGGAGACAGAAACTGCATTCTGGGATTTTTTTGCAACCAGAGAGCTAGACTTCTTTCGGAGTGGCATTGAAGCACTTGTCACTCGCTGGCAGAGGTGTGTAGCAGCTGAAGGCGCCTATTTCGAATAACAGAAGGTTGTATGCTACGAGGTATGTTTCTTTCATTTTTATCCTTCAAATCGGCCATTCTTTTCCAGATGACCTGATAAATTACAAAGTGTGCTCGCGAATGCAAAATAATATAACAAAGGCAAGCTACGCTAACGAAAATAAGAACAAAAATAGAAGAAAAAAAAACCCAAGAATACTAAAGAATAATAAGTAGAACAGAACGTTAATGAACGAAAGGTAAAAATACATAAGGTACATGAAGCTCCCTTACGAATACGTGATAATATAAGGCGAATATGATGCTGTCACTGCTAAAAACGTAAGCAAGATACACTCAAACGGTTTGCATCATGGAATCTGGAAAAGCAGCGAAAACACAAAATGAACCGTGCTTACTTCATAAGGTCTTTTACAAATGCATAAATGCATAAAGTAAACCATGGTTATTTCATAAGGTCATTCACAAATACACAAAGATATAAGGTGAACTTGGTTATTTCATAAGATGAACTTGGTTATTTCATAAGATGAACTTGGTTATTTCATAAGATGAACTTGGTTATTTCACAATGTGAACTTGGTTATTTCACAATGCTCAAATACATAAGGTGAACCGTAACTATTTCATAAGGTTATTCAAAAATGCACAAAGATAAGGTTAACGTGCTTATTTCATAATGTCATTCATAAATGCACAGAGATATGAAGTGAACGTAGTTATTTCATCAGGTCATTCACAAACGCACAAAGACATAAGGTGAAAGTTGTTATTTCATAAAGTCAATTACAAATGACGTTACGCTATTTACAAGTCATAAGGTATATTTAAATGCATTTAAGTTACTCTCTTAAGAATGCCTGGACAAGCATTAATACGGATACGCTTTCTCCCGTACCAAAGAATATGCAAAACACTGCGCGGTTTCTCATAAGATCAGGCGGGAAAGCAGTATATATAGGTATTTCAGGAAATTATGTACAAAACATGAGAATGTAAGGACCAATTCTTGCAGACGAGAATTATCTAAAAGAAAAGCAGGAAAGGAAATCGACTTTTGCTTGCGCTATCAACAGAAGTAATGGATAAGACATAGCGAAAAAGAAATGATATAAAGAAATTGTTAGTAAATTAGGAAAAGCCTCTATCGCTGTGATAGTGTTGTGGAAAGAAAAATGTTTTTTTTTTTTTACTTCCTGCCCGCGACAGCAAAATAAATGTGAATCGTCTGATTTCAATCCCGAAGAATTATACGTCCTTTTTCCTACTAAGCCACAAAGTAATTGATGACACGCAAGTTTTCTTTTTTATCCAAACGGCCCTATTCATTGCAACTGAATTGTTTGTGTTGTCTGCAAAGTGCGCCGAGTGCCACTGCAAACTGCGATCCTTATATTTTCCTCCCTACCTCTTCCATAAAATATTTTCCCTTTTTCAAACGCTAAAGGAGAGTTCGCGTAGAAGTAATGGAGCCGTATTTTTCTTCTTACAACAATGAAATAGCTGACACTTATACAAAACAAATGATAAAAAATATGAGACTCGTAAACACGATCGAAGGCTTGAAGGGTTCTGGAAGTTCGCTCACCTGAGATTTTTCAGTGTACTCCGTGATTTTTATTCTCGGTCATATCTCATTACCAAACCAACTGGTCACGAGTTCATTTTCTTTTGCTTTCCAACGTCACAAGCTGTTCTCTTTTCGAATAGCATTTGAATTGCTTTCTGTAAAGAAATTGGAGAAAACAAAATATGAAGAGGTATTTCAAGAGATAATAACCAACCTAAGGATGGATGGGGTTTTGTGGTCTCAAAATTTAAGCATATTTCATTTTTGTTTTTGAAAGGTGTAAGTACGGTATTTTTTTCTTATAATACGCTGAATGTGAAACTCAAGAAAAGGAAAAAAAGCCTTCTTATAATATGTGCCCAAGAATTGTAATTTCGGACAGAAAAGCAGAAATTCACGGGATGACCCAGCAGCAGTCAAAAAAAAAAGTAAAAAAGGATCTCATTAAAAAATGACTGTCACTTTCAAACATTTTAATGTTACTTATCAGTGAATAAAAATAAAACATATTATTTTTTAGCATTACTGCAGTCCCGTAATTACACTTGACAGTTTCGTAGTTAGATTCCGTAGTATGTAGTTCCACAGTTAGACTCAGCAGCATGCAGTTCCGTTGTTAAATTCCGTAGTAGGCAGTCCGGTACTTAGATTCCGTAGTATTCAGTTCCGTACTTAGATTCCGTATTATGCAGTTTCGCATTTAAATCTGATAGTTCCATAGTCAGTTTCCGTAGTATGCAGTTCCGTAGTTAGATTCCGTATTATGCAGTTCCATAGTTAGATTTCGTAGTATGCAGTTCCTTAGTTAGATTCCGTAGTGTGCAGTTCCATAGTTAGATTTCGTAGTATGCAGTTTCTTAGTTAGATTCCGTAGTGTGCAGTTCCGTAGTGTGCAGTTCCGTAGTTAGGTTCCGTAGTATGCAGTTCCGCATTTAAACCTGATAGCTCCATACTTAGATTCCGTCGTGTGCAGTTCCATAGTTAGATTTCGTAGTATGCAGTTCCATAGTTAGATTTCGTAGTATGCAGTTCCTTAGTTAGATTCCGTAGTATGTAGTTCCGTAGTTAGATTTCGTAGAATGCAGTTCCATAGATAGTTAGATTCCGTAGTATGCCGTTCCGCATTTAAACCCTATAGTTCTGTAGTTAGATTCCGTAGTATGCAGTTCCGTAGTTAGATTTCGTAGTGTGAAGTTCCGTAGTTAGATTCCGTAGTATGCAGTTCCGTAGTTAGATTCCGTAGTATGCAAATCCGTAGTTATAACTGCTGTATACAAGAACAATTGGTTCGCGAGAGCAAATAATATCCCCTCCGTTACATCGTATTCGGTTGAAAAAAAGTAATGTCTGCAAATGCAAGGCAACAGAAAATTGCTCACCGTATATACAAGTACAAAGCATTCCAAAATGTAGTCGCCATCGTTTGCCACGACCTGCTGCCATCGTCTGGGCAGTTGTCGGGTACTATCTCTGTAGAATTGTGGCGGCTTGGTCTCAAAGAACGGAGTAAATGCGCGTTCGACATCGTTCCGATTGGTGAATTTCTGTCCGTCCAGGGAATGCTGCAACGACCGGAAAAGGTGGTAGTCGCTTGTGGCAGTGTTTGGAGAATAGGTTGGGTGCAGCAGCAGCTCCAATCCCAGGTTCCTAATCTTGTGATAGGTCACCCGTGCTGTGTGAGGTCTCGCTCCATCCAGCTGTAGGAAGACGACGTTGAGGTTAAGCAACGCTGGCCGTTTCAACGCAAGCGATGCGTGCAGATCGTCGAGTTGACGAAAGTACACATCGGTGGGGATAGTCGTGTTGTCTGACAGTAGCTCAAAAAACACGACCCCACGTATTTTCCACTAAACAGGCAGCAGTGTGTGTAAGCGGGCTCTTTGGGTTTTGCACGAGCTTCTGTTTTGGGACCAACCCCTGTTTCTGGGCGTTGACATTTTCATACAGGACACATTTCCCGTCACCTAGCACAATGCGGTCCAAGAACGGTTCAACTTGGCCACGTGCAAGCAGGGAAACGCTTGCACTCATGCGATTTGCTTTCTGCTCAACTGTGAATTGATGGGGTACCCAAAATTCCTTCTTGTGCTTCTTCCCGAGCTCACGCAGGTGCATGATAATACACCTGTGGGTAGTCCCCAAGTGTTCGGCCAGCTCACACGTGACCACATGTGGGTCGGTCTCCAATAAGGACTTCAGAATGTCCATGTCCACTGCAGCGGGTCCTGTGATATGGCATTGGAGTTCACACTGGTAATGTTCCTTACAGCACTTGCGGGGGTGCTCCCGCAACAAAACTCATACAGCATGCAATGGCGGATGTGCTCCTTGTCCACTTTCACGCCTTCTGACGGCTAACTGCTACTGACTTAAGCCACCTATCTGCTGATGTCATGCCGTTGTGCTGCCCAGTCTCAGTGGCTAATGTGCGACATTGCAGGTGCTTCGATTTCGGGTACATCTACATCGAACATTACTTTGCTTTAAACCCAATATTTTCTGTCAATAATAACTTCTTTCCAACTGTTTGTAGACCTTCATCTATGCATTTCGTTAAGATTTCCTGTTATTAACGCATTTCTGGTAATTTTCCGAATCACGACTTCTCTTGACAAACACAACGCGAATGTTTTAAAGATTTAAGTGCCGCGAAAAGGTGGCTTTTTAAGCGAGGTATTATCGGCATCGCCGCATGATCCTTAGAACCTAAATTTATAACTTTTAAACCGCGTGTCATCGACGCAACACACGGTAATACTATATACCATAGTGTTATTATTACTGCTATGAATAAAATTCTAAATCAAGAAACTTTCGCGTGAAAGATATATGCTGGTCGAAAAAATATCACATACTGGCACAATGATATGCCACATTGAAATGATGAAAATGTGTTTCAAGTTCAAGATCAAAAAGTTCCATTGAACTCATAACAAAATATTAGTACGGAACATATTTCGACAATTTGGAAAAACGAAGAGTTAATAATTTTGTGGTGTATGCTTTTAATTTAACCTTCGTTTTGAGTTTCTGTGTCGCAATGTTAGTTTGATTTCTTCTCGTTAAAGGTTTTCTGATTAAACCACACATTATTCCTCTCGATCAGCTTTTCGAAAATTGTGAACCTGAGAGAAAGTTAAAGTTCACTTAAATGCAAATAAATCGAGAGTGCGATATGCTACCTGAGAATTATTGGAAAGCGGAATGCATTACGCTATGTGGGTGTTATTGAAGCGCGGAGTACAGTATTTTACGTGAGAGTTGTTGCAGGGCTGTGAAGCGCAACAATTATTACGGAGAGGAGTACGATATGCTATATAAGTTTTGTTTGAAAGCGGAGTATTGAGTGTGACTTGTTCGAACGCGGAGTATGATATGCTGTGTAAGAGTTGTTGGAGAGTGGAGTACGATATGCTATGTGAGAGTTGTTCAAATGCAGAGTATGATATGCTAGGTAAGATTTATTGGAGAGTGGAGTACGATATGCTCTGTGAGAGTTGTTCGAACGCTGAGTATGATATGCTAGGTAAGAGTTATTGAAGAGTGCAGAACGATATGCTATGTGAGAGTTGTTCAGATGAGGAGTATGATATGTCATGTAAGATTTATTGGAGAGTGGAGTAGAATATGTGAGAGTTGTTCAAACGTAGTGTATGATATGCTAGGTAAAAGGTATTGAAGAGTGAAAAACTATATGCTTGGTGAGAGTTGTTCAAACGCGGAATATGATACGATATGCAATAGTTCTTGTAGAGTTAAGTACGATATGCCATTTAAGAGTTGTTCGAGAGCGCAGTACGATATGTTTTGTGAGAAATGTTGGAGAGAGGAGTGCGATAGGATATGCGTTAGCTTGAAAGAGCGATAAAATTAGTACGATTACATATCGTACAAACTGAAGAGCAATTGAATTAGAGACAGCTGACGTTATGCAAATGTGGCGCTGTAGGCGGCCCTGTAAACGGAAACGACATGGCGTATGAAGCGATCCGACAATATAAGGAGTGATGCGACGGGAATCAGTAGGAGTCGGACGCAGTATCGGTAAGACGAAGGATCTAAGCGCATTTGTTCATGGGCAAATTATCGGGGCACGATGAATGAGTCACTCTATCTCGGAAGTCGTGCAGGCACTGGGATTTTCACGAGCCACTGTGTCACGGGCGCACAGTGAGTACATCGAATTCGGTAAAACCATCCCTGCAAAGGCCAACAGCCGTGGACAACAGCGTGTGACTGAGCGGGGTCATCGTTGTCTAACTCGCTTTGTAACAGCGGGTAGACGGGCCACAGTGCAAGACATCACTCGGCAATTTAACGCTGGTGCACAAAAACGTGTAAGTAGCCACACCATCCAGAACCATCTCCTCGCTGTGGGGCCAGAAGCCATCGTCCCACGAGGGTACCGCTGCTGACCGCACATCACAGGGTACAAAGATTAGCGTGGGCGCGGGAACATCGCTACTGGACCATAGACATATGGAAAAATGTTGCCTGGACTGATGAGTCGAGACTCACGTTGGTACTTGCGGATGGCAGGATACGAGTACGGCGCAAACCACATGAAGCGATGGAACCTTCTTGCCTGCAGGGTACTCTTCAAGCTGGTGGGGGTTGCATTCTCGTTTGGGGACTGTTTACGTGGATTGAAATGCAACCCCTGGTAAGTGTGACATCGTCCCTCACAGGTCAACGTTAACCGGATATCCTGGGCAACCATTTGCTCCCGTTTGTGCGTCTTCAACATCCCACTGGGGACCTCATCCTGCAACAAGAAAATGCACCATGCCATTGCTCCCAAATTGTATCCCAATGGTTGCATGAACACTGCACCGACGTAACCTCGCTTTCTTGGCCAGCTAGGTCACCTGACCTCAATCCCATCGAGCACATCTGGGATGCCATCGAGAGAGATGTTCGAGGCTCTGGTCCTCCTCCATCAAATCTTCGTGAACTGTAAAAACTTGTTCAGGTGTCATGGATTCGTATAGCTTCCCAACGCCTCCGGTGTCTTGTCGAGTCCATGCAGAGATGAATCGCCGCCGTCATCAGGCCGAAAGGCGGTGCTACACGTTACTAGACAGGTATCTCTAATTCAATTGCTCTTCATTGTATTACAGTATGAATGATGTTTGGTTAAAGCGAGCTATAATTGTCAGTCGTGCTTTGTTGAGAAAGAGCAAACTAAAGACTGACGTATTCGTTTCACTTGTTCACATTTGACAATTTTAGAGATTTAAAAAACGACTTTGAACTACTAAATACAAATCTCTGTTGATTATCACTCATCAAAATAATTCAACATATTAATTTTTCGTTAGACTTAAAGCTAATATTTTAATTACCCACGGTGTAGAGTACACAAAAATTATGAAAAAAATATCTACTTGGTTCTTATTTTTTTAATGGAGGATTTGTTTTTATACGTTACTACAAAATAATACATTGTCACAATGCGTTATTACTACCATATATGCATAAGTTGATTCTTGAATAGGATGTACAAAATATATACCAGATGATTTGTTTTTATACGTTACTACAATGTAATAGTATTTTATACGTTACTAAAATGTAATAGTATTTTATACGTTATTGAAATGTATTTGCATACGTTACATTACAATTAGGTTACATTTTACAATGGGAACCCATTTTAAGTGTATTAATGTTCTATATTAGCAAAGGTTTTACATTACATGCTTTTCCGTTTATACTGTTGTTCAGGAGGACCAAGAGTATTCAGCAAACATCGTTTCATTCCATTGCGCATGATAACCGTTCTCGATGACAGATATCTGTTTGTGAAATTGTTCACATTGTTCGTCACTAACTGCTCCCATATTATCGGGAAAAAGTCTAAGTGAGAATGAAGGAAATGCAGTTTTAAAGAAATGTGATAACCCAACTTTTGAAAACATTTCACCAGCGTTTGAACTTAGCTCTTATAGTTTGCATCTTTAGTATTTCTAAGGAAATTTTGCACAACATCAGCCATGATTCCTTTTCTAGTTTCTGAAGAACACTTTCAGAACGGTAATTTTTCATGAGCTTCTGAATGCCAGCATCCGATTTTATCTTAGCATCCAATATGGAAAAGAAGAAATCTCGGATAAACCTAAATGACTCATTTCCCGGGCTAAACCTTTAACAAAATATTTTATCAATCCGAGTTTGATGTGCAGTGGTGGGAGAAGTATGTCCGCTGCTGGTACAAAAGGTTCGTTCACTACATTCTTAGCACCGGGCTTCAGAGGCTACCTTGAAGAAAGGCCACTTTCTTACGTCGTTGTGTTTCTCTTTAGCGCGACTGTCCCATTCGCAAAGGAAACATGAATATTCAGTATATCCCAGTTGCATTCCTAGTAAAAGAGAAATGACTTTCAAGTCACCACAAATTTTCCAATGATAAATAATCATTGTACATCAGCACATGTAATAGCTTTTTCAAGGTATCATAGGTTTCTTTCCCCCGTGAAGCATATTCAACAGGAATGGGGTTATATTTGTTGCCAATGTGTAACAGTACTGCTTTGTGTAATTTGATTATTCGAAAGTGTCTAAACTCACTTTCGAAGCATCAAGAAACAGTCGCCATTCCTCTGGCTTGTGATACAGATCTAAAGATGGCATCAGGATGGGAAGTTCGTTACAAAAGCATATCTCGCCGTATTTTCATGAAAACCAATAAAGTCATTGTGTCGGTTAAGATACACGGAAATACGTACATCATTATCCAATACATTACACTCCTTAAACCTTGATCCAAGCAATTCAGTTTATCTATGCTTAATCCCAAATCAGAAAATAGGTCATTAAGTTCTGCTTGGGTGATCATATGAGTCGTTGAATGTTTCTCTCATGGAATACAATCTTCGTTTTTTCCACTTTCGTGACTAGTTGATGGAATACATTCCTCTTCATCTAAAAGAAAGTTTACAGGTGGCTGTGGTACAGGATGCGCATTACCGTGAGGTACTGGCCTTATTGCGTGAATCGATGCTGGGATACTGCACATGCTTTTGCTTCTTAAAATTAATTCCTTCTACTGCTGGAGTCAAACAAAAGTAACAATCTGATATACGATCTCTAGGTTCTCTGCAGATCATCCATATGGCGAAAAGTATCGATGTACCATTTCCTCTAATCCACTCTCGAAGCCGAATCGAACAGCGTTCACAGCAGAAGTCAGGCGTTCATTGCATATCCTGCTCTCCAATCTGGCATCCCAAAATATGTTTATAGGCTGTTCTAATTAAAGGAGGTTATACGTCTTCCACGTTTAACACTCAAAATTACGCCACACATATATAAAAAAAAATATTACTAAAATTCACGCGTTTATGAGACATAATGATTGTTATAAGTCTATGTTCGTAAGCTCATTACGTGCTACACTGAACGCTGTTATATGTACTGTATTTTAATGAATGAAGCTTTTTCAGCGCTGCGTCAGACTGTCTGACGCAATCTGCCTCATTGGCGCCTGAACCTATTGCCTCATCCACTTCCGGTGTTGTTTATCTGCATTCAAGAAGCACTTAAAAAGGCACTAAAATAAGGTCACAGTGATAAATTCAAACATGAAAATCTCTGAAATGATGACCAACTTTACTTTTTTATGAATACTTTCGACATCCCTTAGGGTATGTTTATTGAAATTAGTTGCAATTTCCCTGGGAAAATTTTTTTGCTGATCAGTGTTATTGAATCCTGGATCGTGTTGATTTAAAAGTGTTATAGCAGTATTTGTTACGTTTGCCACTTCAACTTCTACAGCACCTACACGAATTAAAATAAGAATTCAGCAATTTAGTTAAGTCTCAGCGAACATATTGAAGAGTTATGTCATCAGGTAATCTTACACTTCTCAACATTAAAATTTCTACAGCCGTAAAAGCCATATTTTTTTGTGATTGATAACCATTTTCGTTTTTAAACGTTTACAACATACTGTAATGAAAAGACCAAAGACTTCGTAAGGTATAAGAAACATCGGTAGTACCTTAAGAATTGCAATTAATAATAACAAAAAAGATGACACCGAATTTTCGGATGTAATAAGCACGTCTTCTTTAATCCGTTCTGACGCAATTTAAATTTATCAGAGCTATTCAAAGTCAATGGAACCGGTATGGAAAACAATAGTATCTGACGGAAGAAAGAAGTTTTTCAATCAGGTTTTTAATCCCTCAGATATTGCTGTAAACGGAATCGTGAGCTTACGCCCTCTGGTTGCAGACTTCTGCGTTAAGAAAAACATGAATTTATATGAGAAACATTTCGCACCGGAAACGCTCTCCAACACAGAAAGACTTTTTTCAAATCGGACTCTTAGAAACAGAGATATCGACAAAAATAAGATGTGACTTTACCACCCCCGGTGGACAAATTATTTATTATTTTAGGAAAAACGTATTCTCAAACGGTTTTTCAATATGAGAGGAATCGGTACAAGAAAAAATAATTTTTAGTCGAGTTTTCAGGAGCACAGATTTTGCTACAAATACATCAGAACCAGAAATTAACACTTATGTCTCCTGGTGGCCAAACCATTCTTTACCAAACATTAGAATATATATGAAAAGTAGTTTCCATCAGCCCTTGTATGCGATACAGGAAGAATTTTACAAATCGGAGTTGTAGAAGCAGAGATAACGCAGAAAACACTATTTACCTTTGTGCCCACTAGCGGAAGGTCTATGATTTACTAAAAAAAATTTGAATTTATAGGAAAAACATTTCACACCAGAAACACTATCCAACAAAGAAGGAATTTTTTAAATCGGACTCCTTGAAGTAGAGATATTGACGAAAATAAGATATACGTCTACGCCCCCTGGCGTAGAAACCATGCATTATTTCAAGAAGAAACTGTTCCTAAATGGTTTGTCGACATGAGTAGTATCGCTCAAGAAACGACCTTTTTTGCAATCGAGATTTTAGGAGCTCATATTTTGCTGCAATTACATCAGAAGCGGAAGTTCAGACTTACGCCACCTGGTGGCCAAACCATTTTTTACAAGAAATAGAAATTACGTGCAAAGGATTTCCCACCAGAAGCTCTATCCGGTGCAGAATTTTTTTTCAAATCGGCGATTTAGAAGCCGAGGTACAGGGTAAAAACAATTTACCTTTACGCCCCATAGCGGAAAGTCTACGAACTACTTAAAAATTTTGAAATTATATGAAAAACATGTCACACTGGAAACATTATCCAACACAGAAAGAATTTTTCAAATCGGACTCCTAGAAGTAGGGATATTGACAGAAATAAGATATATATCTAGCCTCCTGGCGTAGAAACCATGCATTATTTTAAGAAAGAAATGTTTCTAAAAAGTTTGTTGACATGAATCGTATCGGTCTATAAACGACGTTTTCTTCAATAGAGAATTTTGAAGCTCATATTTTGCTGAAAATACATCTGAAGCGGAAATTAAGATTTACGCCCCCTGGTGGCCAAACCATTTATTTACAAAACTTTGAAATTATGTGCAAACGATTTTCCGTCAGGAGGAGCTGTATCCGGTGCAGAAATAATTTTTCAAATCGGAGATTTAGAAGCAGAGATATAGGGGGAAACGCAATTTACCTCTACGCCCCATAGCGGAAAGTCTATGAATTACCTGAAAATTTTGAAATTTTACGAAAAACATGTCACACTGAAAACACTATCCAACAAAGAAGGAAGTTTTCAAATCGGACTCTTAGAAGTAGAGATATTGAAAAAATAAGATATACATCTACGTCTTCTGGCGGAGAAACTGTGGAATATTTTAAAAAGAAAATATTCCGAAAATGTTTATCGATGTTAGTGGCATCAGTCCAAAAAATAATTTTTTCAATCGAAATTTTAGGAATTCAGATTTTATGGCAAGTACATCAGAAGCAAGAATTTACACTTACGCCCCCTGGTGGCCAAATTATTCTTTACCAAAAAATTTAAATTACATGCAAAAGATTTTCCATCAGGAGGTGTATCCGCTGAAGAAAAAATTTTTCAAATCGGAGTTTTAGAAGAAGAGTCATCAGGAAAAATGTAATTTACTTTTACGCAACCTAACGAAAAATCTATGCGTAATTTGAAAAAGTAACTGTACCTAAAAAACTCTTCGACATAAATGGAATCGAAAGATAAAAGAATTTTTTCAATCGGTTGTTTAGAAGCAAATATGCGGAATAAAATGTATTTTTGAATTCGGCATCATCTGCGTTTACGCCCTCTAGCTGCGAAATTGTACATCGTTAAAAAACGAAATGAAGGATCATCAGTCGCATATTAAAAGCTGCCCAATGCAAAAAGATTTTTTCAAAGCGGGCTAATAGTTACAGAGATATCATGGGTAGAGACGGACGGACGGATGGACGGACAAACCGGTAACATAAGCAAGATCTTTTTTTACAAAAGACGTGCTAAAAATAGCATTCACACTAACGATAAGTCCCCTAAACAGATATTATTTTGTGGCAGAACATTTTAGCTTATTAAATGCGGAGGAAGTGTTTTCTAATTCGAGACCAGAGAACAAATTTTAATACGGGTCATATTCTTGCAAATTAAACGAACAGGGCATTAAGCACTTACACAACATAACAAAAATTGACATAACTTTAAAACTGAATTCCAGAAAAAATGATAAAGCTGCTTTTTGCTTTATGAAATAACCATTGAAAGAAACGGTTTTTTTGGATTTATGAAACATAACATTTCCTGTAAGGCTTAAAAGTTGCAAAACATGACATTTTCAAAAAATCCCCACAACTTTGGTCACCACTGTAAATTACCCACTAAGGGACGTTAAGGCAAATTGCGATTTCCCAGGTATCTATGCTTCTAAAAGTTATATTTGAAAAATTCTATCTGCATCAGGTACAACTCCTGGTGGAAAATGTTGGCCTTCTAATTTTGAGTAAAGAATAGTTTGGCCACCAGGATGGGGAGTAATTATATATTTCTGTTTCTAATGTATACCCAGCAGTAGTGCGCTTCCGAAAACCCTGTTTAAAAAATACATTCGTGGGCCGCTATCAACTAACTCAGAAAACCTTTCAAAAATAACTTCTGCTTAAAATTATACATAATTTTTTCCTCCAGAGGACGCAGATCTATTTTTTTGTCAATATCTCTACTTCTAAGAATTGGATTTAAAAAACAATTTTTTTCTCGGAGACCATTTTAGGTGGGAAATATACTACATATGATTTCAAATCTTTATTAATGTGTAAATGTACCACAAGAGAGATTAAGTTCACGTTTCTCTTTTTAGCATATCTTCAGCAATATCTGCGGAAATAAAAAACTGACTGAAAAATTATTTTTCCGTCAAATACTACCGACTGTGAAAATATTTTGTGTATCCTCTTTTCCCAAAATAATGAAAAATATTCCCGCTAGGCGGCGCGATATTTAATATGTTTCCCTTGATGTATTTGCTTTTAAATGTCCGATTAAAAAAATATTTAACTCCGGATACATTTATGCTGTGGAACACTTTAAGTTTGTACTTGTATAGTTTTTTATAGTTCACAGTTCTACCGCAAGGTGGTGCTTTTGTACTTCTTTTTGCAGCTGCACCTAAGCTTCTACAGATGGTATTGAAAATTATCTTTTTACTGTATGTCATTTGCTACAATAAAGATGGGACATTATCTTTTTTCAAATAATACGCAGCTTTCCCGCTAGGAGGTGTAAATATCAGTCTTTTTCTCGCTATTTCGTCTTTCGGAAGACGTATTTGAAAAAATATTTTTCCTTAGCATAGCTTTTGCCCTGAGGAATACTTTTTGCATATTTTTAACATTTTCATTATGAAAAATTCTTCGGCTAACGGGCGTAGATTTATATCATGTTTCCTTCCATATATATATATGTATTCCTTTAAGTGTTCGATTTCATAATATTTTTTTCTCTGATATATTCCTTCTGCTATGATAAACTTTTTGTGCACCATTTGCAAATTTTTCGTAACATACACCAATGAGCCATTGCATTATGACTACCTACCTAATAAGCTGGAGGACCCACTTTAGCCTGTAAAACAGCCGCCATTCGGTGAGGGATTGATTCTATGAGGTGGCGATAGGTATCTTGGAGTATCTGGTACCATAATGGGAACAACAGGCCCGCCAGTTCCCGTACATTTCGGAGTGGTGGTTATTTAGCTCAAACCCGCTTTTATAAGTGGAACCACAAATGTTCGATTGGGTTCATGTCAGATAAATTTGGAGGCCAGGGTATTAACAGAAAGTCACCAGCACGTTCCTCGAACCACTCTTTGACGATTCTGGCAGTGTGGAATGGCGCATTATCCTATTGGTAATGGTTATCACCAGCAGGGAACACAGTTGCCATGAATGGGTGAGCTTGGTCCACAACGATGTTCAGATACCTGACAGCCGTCAGGGATTGTGCTATTGGGACAATGGGGCCTAAAGTGTCCCACGAAAACCTCGCCACAGCGTAACACCACAGCCGCCAGCCTGTTTCAGCCAAACAGTGCATCCAGATGCCATAGCCTCCGTTGGTAATCACCGCATCCGCGCTCGGCAGTATACGGGATTCACCAGAAACCTTGATTCGTCAGACAAGGCAACTTTGTTCCAATCCTCCAAGGTCTAATCTCGATTATTTTGGGCTCATTTCATGCGTTGTTGGCGATGACGTGCAATGAGCATGGGGGACCCGGCTGGGTCTTCGGCTACGCAGGCCCATGCGCAGAAGGCTGCGATGAACTGTGTGCTGTGAGATATTGCTCTGATCACCACTGTTGTAGCTGTGGGTGATTTGTCGCACTGTGGCCCTGCGGTCGCTGTGAACAATGCGCGACAGTCTCTCTTCCCCTTCTCGCATCAATGAGCTACGGAGGACACACTGCTGGACGACGGTTTGTCGCTTGGCCATCTGTGCACCACTTTTGATACGTACTTACTACAGCGTCACGAGAACAACCGACAAGCCACGCCGTTTCCGAGATCGTAATTTCCAGGCGTCATGCCATAAAAATGTGTCTTTTAGTAAACTCCGATAAATCGGCAGCTTTTCCCTTTCTGATTCCGAACCCTCTACTAACCGAAAGCCGGTCCTCGGGTTGTATACATTCTGCTCTGTGAACTAAATTTGCTCCACCGTTTGGTCTCCAGGCGCGCTCGTTTCTCTAGGATGGAGGTGGTCATAATGTAATGGCACATCGGCGTGCTTATTGGTCGCTATTGAGGGTAATTAGCTGTTTCTATTTCCGGGTGCTGTATCGATTGTACAAATCCAGTACGTTTTTGTTCCAACCGGTTCCATTGACTATCAATAACTTCAAAATATTTCTTTCACGTCAGAAATGATTTTAGAGACATGCTCAATCACCGAAAAATTGGCGCCATCTTTCTTGTTTGATATTTGCATATTTCATGTACCTTCTGATTATCTTTCATTGCGAGAACATATTTTTAAAATTTTTGGTACCTTGATTGCGTTTTCACGCGTACGTAACTATAAATTGATATATGCAACAACGATCTCCAATATGCTGTAAACCTGTTTTTTCTACAAATCGTAAAACTTCTCAATACCTTTTTTGTAGAATGAAAAAAAAAATTGCTCTGCTAGATTTAAGTGCATACTTTCGTCATCGAGGTTTTGCGCTGGTTCTTTTTTTTTTTCCAATGAAAAGATTTTTCTACTTATTTGTTGTCCTTACGGAGGCAAAATATGATCGCGTGGAGTTTTGTCAATTCTGAAGCTCTCTTTGCTTGGATAAGCAAACAATGATGCCAAACTTTCGATTTTTGTTATCAAAGAATAGAAACTGCGGTGAATGATGCTAGAATTTTAAACGACACCTGAATTTCCCTCAGGTGAATATTTTAGTCCAGTCTTGAAACGTACGTTCTTGTAGACAGCACTACGTTATCCAGGTGAATATGTTTTTTGCTTTTACTTGCTTTTCTTTTTGCGAGCATAACTGAAAATCCAGGATATTTAGAGATCCCCGAACAAAAACATGAGAACTGTTAGTTAAATTCGAGGCCAATTGGGGAGGAGAGTGTTAATGAAAAGTAATGAAACGAATTCAATTACGCATTGTTTGGCATAAGTCCTGAACTACTCAAAAGTGAATTATGAAGGAACTGAAGCACGCAGTTTTCGCGAAAATGGGACTAAGGAAGGCAGAAGTTAGTAGAATTTACGGTACAAAGCTGAGCTTAACTCGGTAAAACAATAAAAAATGTATGAATCAATTTTGCGAAAGCTTAAAATGATAAAAAAAGTTTCTACATTGTGTCTTTACATCAATATCTGATACAAAAAAGCACAGAAGAAATCATCCAATCGAGATGACATTAGATATGTGCAATGTACATGTAAAAGAAAAACAAATATTGAAATTCCAGAGAAATTGGGTCATTCATTCAGATAAAACAGCTAAACGAGTAGAACAAGTCAGTACGTTGTAACCCCACCTCTGGCTCCGGTAAAAGCGGTTACCTGCCATGGCATGGATGCATACAGTTCACAGATACTGTCCTGAGGTATAGCATGCCAGATGGTATCCAAATTGCGGGCCAGTCTGCCGACATTCCGCATGGGCGTAGGTTAGGTGGCGTCCCATTATTTTCCAAAAAACATGTTCGATCGGTTGGAGGTCGAGCGATCAGGCTGCCAATGGAAGGGTGTTGACATTACTGAGGCAGACATGAAAAAGTTGTGCCGTGTGTGTCCGGGCATTATCCTGTTGAAAACATTGCTAGGTAATGCTGCGACAGAATGGCAACGCAACAGGCCGTAGGATGTCGTTCACATACCGTTGAGCCGTGAGGGTGATACGGACGACTGCCATGGGTGTCCGGCTATCGTAAGAAATGGGTGTACGGCTATCGTACGAAGTAGGTATCAGGCTATCGTAGGAAATGGGTGTCCAGCTATCGTAGGAAATGAGTGTCTGGCTATCGTAGGAAATGGGTGTCCGGCTACCGTAGGAAATGGGTGCCCGGCTATCGTAGGAAATGAGTGTCTGGCTATCGTAGGAAATGGGTGTCCGGATAACATAGGAAATGGGTGTCCGCTTACCGTAGGAGATGCGTGTCCGGCTATCGTTGGAAATGGGTGTCCGGCTATCGTAGGAAATGGGTGTCCGGCTATCGTAGGAAATGGGTGTCCTGCTATCGTAGGAAATGGGTGTCCGGCTATCGTGTCCCCAAACAGTCATACCTGGTGTGCGAGATATGTGCCGCTTCCCTGTAAATACAGGATCAGTTTGCTTCGCTGCTTGTCCTCAGGTACGTATGTGGTGGTCATCGGCGTCAAGTGCAAACCGTGACTCGCCACGTTAGACAATATCACGCGACTGGACA
This sequence comes from Macrothele yani, assembly GCA_039090855.1. Classification (NCBI taxonomy): domain Eukaryota; kingdom Metazoa; phylum Arthropoda; class Arachnida; order Araneae; family Macrothelidae; genus Macrothele; species Macrothele yani. Next base: position 159,404,911 of record CM077011.1, read on the forward strand.
CTATCCCACGTTGATTGGGCTCTACACCACTGCACCCTATGCCGGCGATGGTTTCTGGTCAGTCGAAGGTGGCGGAGTGGCCTTCTCGAGTGTAGTACCTCTGTCGCAAGTCGTTGGTAACGGTCCTGATGTCCACATCCGTACCTGTAGATGACGCAACATTGCCACGAATGGTTCAGATCGACGAATTTGCTGCTCTTCGTGTGGCTCTCACAATTGCTCGATCCTTGTGTTCTGTCGTAGCCTTCGGCCGTTTCCTCCCCACGTCTGGATGGATTGTATAGGGCACCCTGGTCGAGACATTGGCGCCTATATCTTCCGATGGGTACGTCGTTCAGACCCAAATGCCAGGCGATAGAGCGATCTTACCAACCGGCATCTCTCAGCCCAATTATACGTCCACTCTCAAAGTCCCTCAACTGCTCGTGCTTAAAGTCCCTCAAAGTCCCTCAACTGCTCGTGCTTAAAGTCCCTCAAAATCCCTCAAATACTCGTATTGTGCAGTGTTTCGATGTCAAGGCATCCTCACAGTCCGTGGAAGTTAATGCAACCGAAATCCGCTGTCACGTTTGTTCCTGCGTGCGATCTTTGCCCTATTGATATACCGTCTATGATGCGCTGTACCCATACGGGTGTACCCCTATTTAGTCATTCGTCGTTATTTTTTAATCATTTGCATAATCGACATTGAGGCCCCTGCATGCGGATGTATATATATAAACGGTTATTAATGAAAATTGCGACACCATGAAGAAATACTCGGATTTGTACGAAATTTGAAGGGTGGATAAGGCCCCAGAGAAGATAGAAATGTTTACAATTACAGCGTACATGCAAATGTGAGGCGAGCGCAACGCCATAGGAAACGTCACATCCGGGGGTACAAAACAAGGTGTACAGAAAGCAGGTTTTTAAACTTGCTATCACTAAACTCGAACGTACGCAGTTGTTAACATATAAACATGTCGCGTAGGAGGACGAAACAACTATACTGACCCTTGACGGAATTTGAAAGAGGTAGAATCGTTGGACTCTGAATAGGTGGTTCATCATACCGTAATATTATTGCTGCACGCGTTAGGCGTAACGCCACTACCGTTATGCGTACAATGGCGTCAGAGAACAACAGAAGGTTCTACGCATCGTCATGCAGGGTCTGGAGCTCAAAATCGCACCGTATGGCAGTAACGTCGCGCACAACATCATCCACGACAAGTGCGCAGCAGTGAAGGATGCTCACACATCGTCTGATGTTTGCAAGCTCTGTTTGTTACCGATTGCTGCAGAGAGGCCTCGCTGCTCGCTTTCCTTTGCTGCGACTTCCCTTGTCTCTGGACCATAGGCGCCAGCGATGGCAGTGGTGTCGCGAACGTTGAAACTGGAGTGCTGAATGGGAGCATATTGTATTTTCGGACGAGTCCAGATTCAATCTAATGCAACACGACGGGCGAATCCTTGTTCGCAGGTACCGTAGTGAACGGCATTTCGAAGGCTGCAGTGTGCAGCGCCATATCGGTTTCACGCCAAACATGATAGTCTGGGCGCTATCACGTTTCAGTTACGCAATCGCTTACTATGCATCACAAGCACAATGAACAGCCAACGCTGCTTTACGAAAGTGTTGGAAACTGAACTTCTACCATTCGTTCAGACGATCCCGGGAGCCGTCTTCCAACAAGCCAATTCCCGACCCCATGTTGCTCGTACTGTCCAAGACGCACTCTGTTCGCATCAAGCTGTTCTTCTTTCCTGGCCTGCTCGCTCTCCAGATTTGTCGCCTATAGAGAATGTCTGGGGTGTCATCGCGCAACGACTGGCTCACATGGCCTCGCTGCCTGTCACAACCAACGAACTGTGGATGCGTGTAGAAGCAGAATGGTGTTCAATACCGCAGATGTCCATCCAAACTCAGTTTCATTCTATTCTACGCCGTGTGGGGTCGGTTATCACCGCCCATGGTGGATTTACTTATTACTAATTTTTTGACCTTTCTCATCACGAGCTGATACGTAATTGTAATCGTTTGCAGCATGTACCATAACTAACCATTTCATTGTGATTGCTTGTTTCTTTCTTGGTGTTGCAATATCTATTAACAGCAGTGTATCATAATCATCATTGTCAACTATTATCAATCCACTGCTGGACGAAGATCTCCCCAAGTTTCTTCCACAACGGTCTGTCTTTTGCCAGTCTCTTCCATGTTACTCGCGCATATTTTCGATTTCATCCGCCCATCTCCCATGTGGTCTTCTTCTAGGTCTTTTCCTGTCCCTTGGAATTCAGTCTACAATTTCAGCTGTCCATCGATGGTCTGTCCTGGCAATATGTCCAGCTCATTGCCATTTCACGGATTTTACTCTGATCATGATGTCTTCCACTCGTGTCATTTTTCTGAACCACGAGTTCCTCTTCCTATCTCTCCTGGTTACACCATGCATGCATCTCTAAATGGCTCTTTAAGTTGTCTGCAATATTTGTATATCTCTTTTACTTAAGGTCCACGTCTCTGCACCATACGTAAGCACTGGAAGGATGCATTGATCAAACAATTTTCTTTTAAGACATAATGGCATATTGCACTTGAAAATTATACTGTTTCTTCCAAACGCTCTCCATGCAAGTTTTAAACGCCGATTAATTTCTTCATCAATGTTACCCTCACTTGATATCTGCTGTCCAAGATAAATGTAGGTATTGATAATCTCCAGCCTTTTCCCATCAATCGATAAACCTTTATCTCTTGTAAAAACATTGTATATCACTTTTGTCTTCTGAAAGTTAATTTTTAATCCCACTTCTTCACTCTTGTCAGAAAGTTCCTGGATCATACTCTGCAGCTCTGATGGGTAGTTGCAAAAATGACTACGTCATCTGCCAAACGAAGGTGAGTTAGATAATCTCTATTAATCTTTATCCCTTTGTTTTCCCAGTTCAGGGATTGAAATACATTTCCCAATGTGGCATTAAAAAGTTTGGGATATGTAATGTAACCTTGTCTTACTCTCTTTCCAATCTTTATGGGTGCGTGCTGTATTCTCAAATAGCCGAATCTTTGCACTTGCATTTTCATAGATGTTATGAATAATATTAATGTATGCATCTTCAATACCGCATGATTTCAAACCCATTGTAACTGCTGATGGTTTCACCGAAACAAATGCCTTTTCATAGTCAATAAAAGCCATGCATAATGGAATTTCTTATATACAGTGTTGTCCAAAATTAACGTGACAAACACAAAATCATGATAACACAAAATCCACACGACAGAGTTTAATGGTAGATTGTACGGTGACGCACCATGCGTATCAATAACGCAACAATACACAACAAAAAAGGAAGGTCATCACTGTATGGAGAGGGAGCATGGGCATGACACCATCGCAGTCCAAAACTGATGTATCAAGGGGGGAGATTTTGGGGTGGTAATAGGGGTGTGATTATTCCGAACAGAGATACAACTTGCACAACAGTTGCACTTAAGCTGTAAAGATCACAGGACTTGGTTGATCTTTATAGCTTCTGTCTTCGTCCCGGAATTTCCGAAACAAATGGCGAAATGTGCTATCATCAACTGCATCCTCCCCATACATCTGACAGATGTTGCGGCTTGGATGCATCTACCTTTACCAGACTCGTATTAATGTGCTTCTTATCGCATGCCATGTTACACCGCCCGTGATTTCCGTTACTAATGTCTTACTCTGACAAACCTAGTGCCTCTGTTATGCTCTACTGCTCCTTGCTTTATTGGCCGAAAATTCGGCATCGAAGCATCATCTGTGACGTAACTACTTCGATCGCAATTTGCATCTATTACATAAACGGGTAGAACTTTTGCACACACCCAATAGTTATCTTACACTTTTTACTAAATGATACACAGATGTTCCCAAAGTGCGTAAGATAAAAGCTGCACTCCAGAAAAAATATTAACACAAATATCTTACTGTAAACGCTTTCCTAATTCTTTGGGTTTTAACAAAATGCTTGGGAGAATCTCTGTATCACAAACTTATTAGTATCTGGAATTAAAACATACTTCATGAAAAACAGTGTGAATTCGGAAGAAAAAGCAGGTGTTAGATATCTTTTATTCTTTGCCAACTTTTTGGCTTCAGACCATTTCTGAGGCGAGTTTTGTTGATTGGATCAGTTGATGGTGAGTACTGAAAGAATGTTCCTGAGTGTGTTAAATAAAACACAAATGTACTAACGTACGCTCAGCTCCGTCGCCTACAGAGCTGCATTGGCTGGCCATCTGGTGACTAGTGACCAAGAACCTAACACACCTTCAATCTGGGTGGGAGACAGAACTGCCTGATGAACACTTCTCTTCCTGTACTCCACTTTCCCTTGTCAAATTTTGAGAAGAGTGAGAGATTTCTTGCACAAGACTGTATGAAAAAGATGATACACCTATTTCAGTCATTAGTAAAGGTACCAGTACGAAAGTTTCTCCTGTACTCCCGCCAGAAGTTGCACATGCAATTAAGAACATGAAACGAGGAAGAACTCCAGGAGAAGCTGGAATTACAATGGATGTTTTACAGGAAACAAGTGGAGAAATAGAAACTATACTCGCACAAATGTTCACTAGATGTCTCAATAAAGGAAAGATTCCTGAGGATTGGAACAATGCTGCAATGATCCTGCTCATTCAAAGCGCAATATGCCATTATATCTTAAATAAAAGTGCTTAATCAATACATCCTTCCAGTTCTTACGCAAGGAGCAGAGACATGAACTTTAACTAAAAACGTCATACATATGCTGCAGGCAACTGAAATAACCATGGAGAGATGCATACTTGGTGTAACCAGGAAAGAGAGGAAGACAAACTCGTGGATAACGAAGATGACAAGAGTGGCAGACGTCATGATCAGATAAAAATTCCTGAAATGGCAATGGGCGAGGCATGTTGCAAGAAGAACGGACCGCAGACGGACAACCGAAATTTTAGACTTGATTCCAAGGGACAGGAAAAGACCCAGAAGAAGCCACACGGGACATGGATGCAACTCGAAAGAATGCCGCCGTGGAGATGGAGGAGAGTGGAAGAAGCTTTGGGGAGACCTGCATCCAGCAGTCGATTAATAATAATGGTGCTGATGACTTCACGTTCATGTGTCTTTCCTATCCGAATTCCTAGCATAAAGCTCTTAGCTTCCTACTTCTAAAGGCTGTTTAAGATCTAGGTTCAGACAATGCCTTCATAAATTCTCTCCAACAGCATTCATTTATCGTTTATTTTTAACCAACTTTCACTAAAAAACATAATTCTGCTGAAATACCTGTAAGACTTTGTAACTTCTCTAAGGCATTCGATAACAGAAACCATAACCAGCTGCTTGAAAGATTACATAACATTTCAGTAAGAAGTACACCGTACAAATTATTCTACAGTTTGTAAGAAAACAAATCTGTTAAATGATTAAAATAACACGTCTCAAGGAGCAAATTAGTCATAATAGCAGAAACTTCAGGAGGTGGCTTTAAAACAGAGACAAATCAGTAGATCAGTAAAATCTGTCAGTAGACGTGATTTAAAATCAGTAGAAAAGCAAAATTGGGCATTATGGAAGGGTGGCGATAAATCGATGGGTGGTACATTGAGATTTGACTGTGTACTATATTTTTTCTCAAATAATAGTTGCTGACATGGCAGCAGAGATGCTACAGTGCATACCCAGCAAAAACACAAGTGTTGGGGAAATGGTGGCCACCAACTGGCATTGATGGGTCACTACTGGCTGAAATATACCGCTCGCGGTACGTTAGCGGTCCGTTGGTGGCAGCGCCATCAGTTGGCAGCGATTGATGGCCCTGCGGCATAGCCGTGAATTCCGGGCTTCCAAGCAAGCGCCACTAGTGGCCCTCAGGTAGTTGAAGACGACGCGCCATCGCCATTGAGTTACTTTAATGAATGTTAAGAAAAAGAAAAGCCATATGTAGAAAGGCGAATCACATCGACGATTAATATCAGAAGAAAATTATGTAAATAATTATTGAAATGTAAAAATTAGTCAATTGCTCTCATGTATTTATAAAATCTCATTTCGTAGCAAAATTCCTGCACTAGCACACAAAGAATCCAGAATACAGACACCCATGAAACACACCCGCTCCATTCCCGTGAATAACAAGAAATAATTTCTGCATAATCTTTCGTTTTAACATACACTAAACCATTTCAAACAAAAGTCCCGGAAAGGCATTAAAAAATATTTATGTTGGAAAAAAAAAAAGAATTATATGCGTACAAAATGTATCAATTGTTTGAAAAAAATTAAAATAAAACACAATTACGCTATGCGGATATAATGTACTCATCCATGGGTTGAATACACAAGATGCCGCCCCGTTGGCGCGGTGGTCTAAGCGATGGCTTCTGATTATTCGCCCGAGATGGGTCCAGGTTCGAATCCCGGTGAGGCATTGATGTTGTTTTTGTCTTACGACCCTAGCTCTCTAGCTTCCCTAGAACCAGTGGCCCTAAATTAGGGACGTGCAACTGCTTATAACCATCTGAGTTGCTCACTGTGGTCGTTAAACCTCCAATAAAAAACAAAACAAAAATACACAAGATTGGAGGAATTCCCTGCTAAAAATACCGACAAATAGAATAAAATACCTTTCTTCTTCAGAACAAATGTAGCTTCGGACCGCGGAAAAAAAAAGATACAACGTTAAAAATGTAACAGGAGGGTGACATGAATGGGTAAATATATTAATTAAGCAATCGCCTTTCAAGACCACAAAGACAACACAAAACTTAGAAAACTTTGAAACTGACAATCCGATTATTGGCTTAAATGTGACAAGGATGGTAAGTCAGATAATATCCGAAAACTTGAAAATTTTCATCGTCTGGAGCGGGACCCGAACCCGCGTCTCCCAGAAAATGCCCGGGTATGCTGACCACTACACCACTCAGAACGACCAAGTTTCAAGTTTCCGATATCCCGTATTTCTTTCATGACTTAGAAAACTTGTTTAAGTTGGTACACACGTTGAAAATGAGTGAAGTTCCCTTAAGGTAAATAAAAACAATCGTTACGTTGAAAACATAATTTATGAATTACGGACATTTATGAAAAATTACTTGCAATATTTTAAAATGTAGAACAAAACCCTTCGTTTAACATCGCGCAGGAAAGAGGCTCACCTTCATTCAAATGCTTGGACGTGGCAAACTAGTGTAGTTGCTAAAGCGTCTGCTTCGCAAACAGGCTGTCGTTGCTACCCTGACGCGGCCGGGTGTTTTTCAAGACATGTTGATGAAATTTCCCCAGCGTCTTGCCGTCATGCATAATTTTCGTTGGGAAAGAAGGAGGAGTTGTGCCTTTGGGTAACTGTGATTATTATTTTTTTCATGGCAACTACTGTGAAATTGGCGGATAAGATTCTTCAAGCCATCAGTTACGTTACGTGATTGCCGGTTGCCAACTGGCGGATCACATTAGGCTAGTCATCATTTATGGCACGTGCTTGTGGCAGCCACTGCTTGTGATGGATTACTGATGACTCTGTTCTATCATATGGTAACTGATGGGGGTGCCAATTGTTGGTCAGCTGCAGGCCTGAACTTCTGGCCTATGTGGTGGCGGCCGGGATATTTTACTGACTGTTGGGAAGCAGTAAAATAGTGCTGGTCCAGCCACACTGTTATTTGCTGGGTAGCTACAAGCGTGTGAGCTGCATGGTTTTCAGCACTTCGCTGATCATTCAATCCAGCAGGCAGATGAGAGGCGTATTCTTTTTCAATTGCGAAACCGCAAGTGCAGTGTTGCACCCATGGAAAAAAAGTATTGAATCTACATTCATGATTTACTTTACTCTATAAAATACACATGATTTTTTGTAGTGCCTTACTCTTGCATATCGATCTGCTTCTTTTTGTGTATTTTTCACTACCATTTTTTTTCTCCCGCGTTTTGCTTGTTTTTTTAATTTTCGGCAGAAATAAAAATACAAATTTTGCTTTGCACATCCTTTACACACCGTCTTTCTTGACTAGTTCTGATCAAATATGTTTTTTAAAACATTTAGAGAGTACTTGACACCTGTCTACGGAGTTTACATGAAATAATTTAAATTGGCAACTCATGGGGATTAATCGTAATTATTTTAAGAGATACATTTTTCCGGTTCAGTGCTCTTGATATTTTACAAAATCATATTTAAAGGGAGAGTAAATGGATTTCTGGAGAGGATTAGCGAGTATATTACATCGCTATCTCGTTTCTCATCCGCCTGCTTTCCTATAAGATATAAAAAAGAACTGAAAACGACACGCACGCTCAGAGCATCACCAAAAGATACAAGAGCAAGATTATGAACATACGCGTTAGTCGCATTTATGGTGATTATTTTCCGAGTTGATCATCGTACAGCGGCAGCTATCATCTTTTCAGACTACTTAAAGCAGATGATGCCGCTGACAGGGCATGAAGGTTGTCAGACAATGCCATCTCCTGCAGCTGTTACCCCACTGAGGCTGAATATTGGGATGCCAGGGTCACGTGGTAATGACAACATATGTGAAGTGAAAGAACTATTCCTGATTGCACAAGTCTAATCATTTCAGGAAAAATTCCAGGGGAGCATTTCAAGTAATAAAAGGAATTTATTCTGTGTGAGCTCCTGGCATCAAAACGGGATAAAAAAATGGAAAACAGAAAGCGGCAGAAACATCAAAAAAGTTCCACACATCAATTTTCCGTGCTTTCTTGAAAAACAACCTCCCTCCGTTTTTACCCACACTCTCGTTTTCGAACGCAAACGTTTTAGTTTTCAGAAAAAAAAACTCAATTAATTATTTGACATAAATACTTTTATGTTTCATTCAACATAGCTTAACACAAAGTATAACATATTCGGACTAATATAGAGAACAGGCAGAAATAACTTTCAAACTCCTTTTTGTTAGAACAGAAATATTTACTAGCATCTTAATTTAGACAAATGTACTTGAATGGTACATCTTAGTGAAAAAACATTCGAAAACTGATTATATTTTAGCGAGTTACTCCTAAAACGTTATCTACGTCTGAGTAGGAAATTTTGCTAGGGAGAGAAATCATTTAACAGATATTACTAAAATTGATGATTTAGTAATACCAGCCTGATATACTTTTGATTTTACCTGCCTGTAAATAAAAGCTATAAAGCCTGGATGTTCAGGTATTACACGCTCCCAAAATAAGCAAGCATATAAGAATAAAAAGCAGAAAATATGCTTTAGAATAGAAGAAATATGCGTTCAAGGTACCTGAAAGTTTTACTGCAGAAATCATATATTTACATGATTTGTGCATTTTACTCCTTGATATTTTCACGATTGCATAAGATTACTAACCGCTTTTTTATAATTTCGAAATAAACATGCCTTCTCTCAGTGAGAAAATATTTACATACACAGAAATTTGCTATCGGTGCGAGTTTCAAGTAAACACTGTAAGCGGGAGACATACTTTCACAATCAGTATTTTCCCTTTGAAGAATTTAAAAAATTTTAAATTTTTTCGAAACCAGCATTACTAGAGAGCACCTTGGAGTACTTTTCTCTTGTAAAGCTTGTTCTCATGCGACGGGTATGATTTCAATTACTTTCTTTCATGATGTCCTCTGTCACTTTAATAAACGCTTTTAGAGGTGCATCCCTTTTTTTTCAGACTAAATGTAGCAGTCGGAAATTTGGGATAATAAGCTTAAAGAAATGCCAATTCATTGATGATAGTTAAGTTTCTTAAGAGTTGTTTGGCTCCAACGATCATAGAGGAATCCTCATACGGAAGATCATTCATGATATCTGAAATTCGTTCCATGTGCAAAGCGTAATAAACTGCAGCTGAAATCCAAAGGAACTGCACACACTTTTAGGACGAATTTCCAGCAATATAATTAATGTTTAAAATAAAATTATTTCTCTCTTTCTATCTGTCCTTTCTCCAGACTATGGAACTATACCTGGTTTTCCAAGGTAACAGGACATTTCTTTAAAATGATAGCAGTAATTTATTCCACTCTTCTTTCACTGCATTCCATAGTCCAACCATTGATTTAGGTCTGCGTTTAGAAAGCGCTCTTTGTAGGAGTCCAAAGGCACAATAGTTCTTTGGTAACACATCAGGGGAATTTGAAGGAATATGGTCAATCATTGTCTTAGGTCTGCGTTTAGAAAACGCTCTTTTTGGCAGTCCGAAGGCACAATAGTCTTTTGGTGACACATCAGGGGACTTTGAAGGAATATATGCGAAAATTGTTTTAGGTCTGCGTTTAGAAAGCGCTCTTTGTAGGAGTCCAAAGGCACAACAGTGCATTGGTGACACATCAGGGGACTTTGAAGGAATATGATCAATAACTGTTTTAGGTCTGCCTTTAAAAAGCGCTCTTTTTAGCTGTCCGAAGGCACAACAGTGCATTGGTGACACATCAGGGGACTTTGAAGGAATATGAGCAATCATTGGTTTAGGTCTGTTTTTAGAAAGCGCTCTTTTTTGCAGTCCGGAGGCACAACAGTGCATTGGTGACACATCAGGGGACTTTGAAGGAATATGAGCAATCATTGTTTTAAGGTCTGCTTTTAGAAAGCGCTCTTTTTAACAGCCCGGAGGCACAATAATCCATTGGTGACCCATCAGGGGACTCTGAAGGAATTTCAGCAACAGGTATAGACTTGACACCCGTCTCTTTTTTTCATCTTCGACTACTTTTCATAGTCCAATCATGTTTTAGGTCTGAGCGCTCTTTTTAGTAGTCCGAAAGTACAACAGTCCGTTGGTGACATATCAGGGGACTTTTGAAGGTATATAGGCAAAAGTTATAGACTTGATAGCTCTTTTTTTCGTTTCTTCAAGAAATACAGTGCTAGATTTGGATGTATGACTGCTAGCCCTATTCTGATGGAGTTTTACTTTTTTGAAGCTTTTGTGGGAAAAGGAATGGTACTTCTTCTCTAAATATAAGAGTTAAAACATTATTCTGGTAATATGTAGAATTGATTTCAACATCCTTTTCAACTGTACTTTAATTTCCCATTCTACGAGAAACCAGCAATAATCATCAATCCTTTAGAGAAAATTTCTTTGGGTTCTTGGAGCAAAGTTTGTGAGTTTTTTCTTTCCTTTGGAGAGAGTAAATCGACCGTTTTTTGTTACAGACGCTTACCAATGCTTCATCCATAGTCACAATACATTTCCATCTGCCTCCGGCTAAATTATTTTTATAAAGAATTGTACTCGTGTTCGGCCCTCAGTCACGTCCCCAGGAAAAATTCAATGAGCATATGTGCTTTTTAGCACGTCTTATGTAAAAAAAGATCGTGCTTATGTTACCGGTTTGTCCGTCCGTCCGTCCGTCCGCCTGTACCCACGATATCTCTGCAGCTATTAGTCCGAATAAAAAAATGCTTTTCGCATTAGGAAGCTTGAAATATGCGAATGATGATCCTTCATTTCGTTTTTTTTTATGATGTACAATTTTGCCGCTAGAGGGCGTAAATGCAGATGATGTCGAATTCAAAAAATACGTTTTATTCCTCATATTTGCTACTAACGATCCGATTGAAAAAAATCTTTTATCTTTCGATTCCATTTATGTCGAAGAGTATTTTAGATATAGTTACTTTTTCAAATTACGCATAGATTTTCCGCTAGGGGACGTAAAAGTAAATTACATTTTCCCCGATAACTCTCCTTCTAAAACTCCGATTTGAAAAATATTTTCTTCAGCGGATACACCTCCTGATGGAAAATCTTTCGCATTTAATTTCTAATTTTGGTAAAGAATACTTTGGCCACCGGTGGGCGTAAGTGTTACCTTTTGCTTCTGATGTATTTGCCATAAAACCTGAGGTTCTAAAATATCCATTGAAAAAAGTATTTCGAGGACTGATGCCACTCACATCGATAAACCTTTTCGGAATATTTTCTTCTTAAAATATCCCACAGTTTCTTCGCCAGGAGGCGTAGATGTATATCTTAGTTTTGTCAATATCTCTACTTCTAGGAGCGACACGTGAAAAATTCCTTCTTTGTTAGATAGTGTTTTTAGTGTGACATGTTTTTCATATAATTTCGAAATTTTCAAGTAGTTCGTAGACTTTCCGCTAGGGGTCGTAGTGGTAAATGGCGTTTCCCCCTATATCTCTGCTTCTAAATCTCCGATTTGAAAAATTCTTTCGGCACCGGATACAACTCCTGATGGGAAATCCTTTGCACGTAATATCTAATTTTTGAAAAATGGTTTGGCCACCAGATAAGGTAAGTCTTAATTTTCGCTTCTCATGCATTTTCAGCAAAATATGAGCTTCTAAAATCTCGATTGCAAAAAAAAAAGTCGTTTGCTGACCGATACTACTCATGTCGTCAAACCTTTTAGGAACATTTTCTTCTTGAAATAATGCATGGTTTCTACGCCAGAGAGAGTAGTTTTACATCTTACTTTTGTCAATATCTCTACTTCTGGGAGTCCGATTAGAAAAATTCCTTCTCTGTTGGATAGTGTTTCCGACGCGAAATGTTTTCCCTATAAATTCAAAATTTTCAAGTAAATCATAGACTTTCCGCTAGGTGGCACAAAGGTAAATTGCGTTTTCTATGTTATCTCTGCTTCTAAAACTCCGATTTGAAAACTTATTCGTGTCTCGCATAAAAGACCTGATCGACAATATTTTTCACATGATTTCTAATGTTTGGTAAAGAATGGTTTGGCCACCAGGCGGCATAAGTGTTAATTTCTGCCTCTGATGTATATGTACAAAATCTGGGCTCCTGAAAACTCGACTGAATTTTTTTCTTGGACCTATATCGCTCATATGGGACAACCTTTTGAGAATACTTTCTTCCTAAAATAATGTATGGTTTTCCCATCAGGGGACGTAATGTCACATCTTATTTTTGTCGATATCTCTGTTTCTAAGAGTCCGATTTGAAAAATTCTTTCTATGTTGGAGAGCGTTTCCGGTGCGAAATGTTTCTCATATAAATTCATGTTTTTCTTAACGCACTAGTCTGCAGCCAGAGGGCGTAAGCTCACGATTCCGTTTACAGCAATATCTGAGGGATTAAAAACCCGAATGAAAAATTTCTTTCTTCCGTCTGACTTTAAATAGCTCTGATAAATTAAATTTGGGTCAGAACGGATTCAAAAGACGTGCTTATTACACCCGAAAATTCGGTGTCATCTTTCTTGTTTTTTTTTTTTTTTTTTTTCAGATTCAGATATTTTTTTATTACCTTACTTGCAGTTGATACAGATATTTTTACAGATTTAACGATTGCTCTTTTAGTCGGTGAATTTCTTTTAAGATCAGAGACCTTAATTCTATAAAGGGCGTAAAAATAGGTACTTTCTTTGGATATTCGGTGTTCGTTTTCCTGTTAAAAGCATTGCTTGACGATTTCTTTTTTTTTTTTTTTTTTTTTTGTTGGAGGTTTAACGACCACCGTGAGCAACTCAATGGGCTATAAGCAGTCGCCCGTCCCTAATTTAGAGTCACTGGTTCCAGGAAAGGGAGAGAACCAGTGCCGTAAGACAAACACAACATCCATGCCTCACCGGGACTCGAACCCGGACCCCTTTCGGACGAATGATCAGAGGCCATCGCTTAGACCTATGCGCCACCGGGGCGGCCTTGACAATTTCCCGCCTATTATTAGTAATATTGCTTATTTTACATTTAGAAATGTTAATACCATGATTTTCACAGCCCTTTTTAACTACAGAATAAGAATATTTTCCTTCGTACAGGGCAAAAACATAAACTATCCACAGTTTGTTTATGTGCGACATTTTCTTAGCAGACGATATTTAACTGCAGCATATGTTTTTTTTTTTTTATTTTACACGCTATTGTCAGTTTCAATTTTTGAACTTATTTTATTTTCTATAATTTCTCATCAAAAACCTTTTTAAATATGTGTGAGCACCATCTGTCCATGTTCCACACCCCGTTAAAACTGAATAAATACATCGCTCTTTCCGCGTTCCAGAAACACACAGCAACCAAAAAATTGTTTTTTAGCCGCCGCTGTAAAATTGAACCACAGAACTCTCGATAACTAGCCGAGCGCGTTACATTTACACCACGGTGGCCAACAATCCACGGTGCTATGTGTATTTTTAAGTCAGCTTCTGACATCATAAATCCGTAAGATGGGCTCAGCTACTGAGACGTCTCCATCTGGTGGGCATTAACGGCACTGGCTATATATATATATTATAGCAGTTAAATCCAAAGGGCGAGATCCAAGGTGAAAATCCTCCAAATACATGGCAACAGTAAATAAATAAATACATCGCTCTTTCCACGTTCCAGAAACACACAGCAACCGAAAAATTGTTTTTCAGCCGCCGCTGTGGAATTGAACCACAGAACTCTCGATAACTAGCCGAGCGCGTTACATTTACACCACGGTGGCCAACAATCCACGGTGCTATGTTTATTTTTAAGTCATCTTCTGACATGTATTCCACAGCGGCGGCTGAAAAACAATTTTTCGGTTGCTGTGTGTTTCTGGAACGTGGAAAAAGCGATGTATTTATTTATTTATTTACTGTCGCCACGTATTTGGAGGATTTTTACCGTTAAAACTGGCTGCGGTGTAAGATTTAATTCTAGTGCTATTTCCTTAAATAACTGAATTCGAGAGGGACCTTCACACTTGATAACAATCAGAATTCGATTTTCTTGGCACCTGATATCAATCAGTCAACGTGAGGGCATAATATCATCATTTCTTTAGCAACTGGTAAAGCATGAGCCAAACCCATTGCTGGTACGGTCGTATAGTGGAGAGAAGGCTAAGCATTTCTCTTTTGATTGGAAGCGGATTCGTATGAGTATTACCATTCTGTACTGGGCGATAGTTTTTTAGGTAGTACTTTGGCCGTTGTTCCAGGATGCTGCACAGATGTAAGCCGAAAAAACGACAATGTTGTTTTTGAATTCTGATTTTCTTGAAAATTTTCAGGATATATGCAAAAATGTTCAGTAAGTATGAAAATATGCTTGTATTTCTCAAAATTCATGCAAAATTAGCATTTTATTTAAACATGCGGACTTTAATTATGACTCCGCTATTCCTTTCGGTTTTTCCCTATAGCTTTACACCTGAAATTTCCCTTGAAAAACTGAATCTGATAGAGAGAAATAGTTCAAATTTTCCATTTTTTGGTCTAACTATGAAGTATCCAGAAGAGAAATAATCAGAATATATCTCATAAGGAAAAGTATGACGGATACTTTTTTGTTTAATAGTGATATGAAACGGAATGATGGTTAAAAGGCCACTGCACAGATCAAATGTTTCACCATTTTTTGAAAATATATTCTCATTGGAGTTCGATAACATTGGTATTCATGAGCTTTGTTCTGATACGTTAACTTTCATTTACTGAAATATCTTGTGTGCACACTTTGACAGATGAAAAGCCATCTCAATTTTGACACTTGATGACATTGCTTCACTATCATTATCAAAAATTCTCAATCCACTGCTGGATGAAGGTCTCTTCCTAAGTCTGTTCCACAACACTCGATCTGAAGCAGCTGGCTTCTGTATCTCATCAGTCGTTAGCATTCGATAACATTGGTGTTCTCCAGCTTTGTTCTGATATGGTAACTTCGATTTACTGAATAATCTTGTGTGTACACTTAATCAGATAAAGAGTCAGTTCAATTTTGCCACCGGATCACACTTCACTATCATTTTCAGCAATTATTTATCCACTGCTGGATGAAGGTCTCTTTCTAAGTCTAAAGGTCTCATCCTATGTCTCTTTCACAACCCTCTATCTTGAGCAGCTCTTTTCTATATCACTCCGGGGTGATTTCAAATTTCATTTAAACATCTTTCACCTGGCTTTCTTCTGCGTTTCTACATCTCCCTTAGTGTTCAGTGTAATCAACGGTGGTCAGTTCTTGCAATACGTCCAGTTCATGACTACTTGCGGGTCTTTGTTTTGATCATGACGTCATGGACTCTTGTTATTTTGCTTATACATGAGTTCCTTTTCTTATCTTTGTTGGTTACACTAAACACGCATCTCACCATGTTTCTTCGAATTGTTCACCACCTCTGGATGTCTTTTTTAACGTTCATGCCCCCTTGAAGGATGCATTGGTTAAACACATTTCTTTTTGTAGATTGTTTTTGAAAATAGTACTGTTTCTTCCAAATGCACATCAGTTAAGATTTACAGCATATACTTTTTAATTTTTTTGTTGATGAGGTCTTTGCTTGATATTTTCTCTCCAAGACAGAGATCGAAGCATCATCTACTTCTAAAATTTCCCCTCAACTTCTAAACTTCATGTTCTTGTAAAAGTACTGCACGCCAACTTTTGTTTCCGTAAGTTCATCTTTAACTCCACTTATTTGCTCTTACCAGCAAGTTCATGAATAAAACTCTGCAAATCTAAGTCGGTACGTGCAGAAATAGCTATATTGTCAGAGAAATAAAAAAAAAGGATTGTACCATTTTCATTAATATTTATCCACTTGTCTTCCGACTTAAAAAATTGAAAAACATTCTACAATGTGTCCTTGAAGGGCTTAGGAGATATGGTGTCAGCTTGCCTCACTCTCTTTCGAATTTGTAAGCCTGCTGTGTCCTTAAACTGTCGAATCTTTCTAATGTGTTGTTTTTTAAACAATCCAACATTTTTAATGTGTTGTTCCTTAACCAATCCAGCCTTTTTAATGCGTTGTATTCTTAAACAGTCCAGCCTTTTCAATGTGTAGTGTTCTTAAACAGTCGAACCTTTCTAATATATATCACGTCTCATAATAAATAAATATTATTCCTGGATGATGAGTATACGCAATTGAAATTATGCAAATAACGTGCTGGGATGTCATTGACTTTAATATGGAAACTTGCATTAACGTCTTCAGTGATTCATTAACATGAGTTGCATTTCAAAATGGTGAATTACTTTGAACGCTTTCAGCTTTGAAGAATCACCCTTACAATTTTAGGGCAATATATAATTTTCTAGTAGTCTTTTTTATATTTAAATAAAGCTATATGTTTGCGTTTTTGCAAGTCAGCCTTCGATTTACTTCACTAGGGCTTATTTTAAAAACCGTGTAGTCAATTATAGTTCCTGCTTCCTTATTAGTCAAAAGTAAATAGTCAATCATTAGTCAAAAGTTCACCAGATCTTCCACCATGTGGATCTGGGCCCCCTGTCGTTTTTAGTGCTTCCTTTAAGGAATACCTAATACCTCTGTGAAAAAGATACAAGATGACGTTTAAAAGCGATCTGGTGCTTTCTTGAGCCCTCACATAAGGGTTAAACTTTTTCTGTTTTGACCTGACTACAACAATGTTTCTCAGGAGCAACAGTAGTTCCTCAGCTGCAAAAGGACAAAAACGAAATATTATAAGAACTTTGAATGCAGTGTATTATTTTAACGGCATATATAATTTATAGTAAAATACTTTTCGAAATAAAGAATACTGACTTCCAATTGTTTTTAAGCAATACGTTTCCTAACATTTTTTCTTTTTAAACGAATTTTTAACTTTAAAAAAAAATATCTTCTACAGATAAACTACAAAGACTACAGTAGTTTCTGTATATCGTGAAGAATTTGCTTAATTTCATCACTGCTGCAAACGATTCTGACATCAATTCCCTATTCAAATGTTGTTACGCTCTACTTTTTCGTAGAGCGTGCTTCGTGATGAAAGGAAAAGAAATGATAAAAGCAACAGATGAGAAACGTTGGTGCAAAATGATGCTACAAATTTACTCTCCGAGTAGAAAAAAAAATACATGGCAGATCACAAGACACATAGCTGAATTCCGACAGAAAAAAAATGGTTTTAGTCCAAGATTTCAATTTTATAAAAAAACAAAATGGGGTATATAAAAAGTGAGTCTCAAGAAGGACATACTCCACGAGGAGTCTAATGAAGTGTTTTCAGGATAAGACGTTTTTTGTATAAGCAAATAATTTGTTTTGACATTTATGTTAATTAAACAAGAACTTGCAAAGTAAATAGAGACTTTTAGACCTGATCGTAACGAACTAAATCACATGAATCGTCAGCTTGAGAGATTAGAATCTGCCATTCATTTTTTTCTTTCGCTGTCCTTATAAAATAACGGGTGTTTTAATTTATCGTGCGTAGAGCTTATATTCGTTACAACAATCTTTACGCTTTTCCGAATTTTTACATCTTTTCTCGTCGGTTTCGGAAGAAGTCTTGCTCTTTACTTCACCCAGATCGCGTTTTGGATTTTTTAGCATGTTTTTGGAAAAAAGTACTTGCCTATAAGATCACTTTTTTTAAAGTGATGTTATAAGGAAATACTTTTTCCAAAAGACGTCCTAAAAAGTAGTCACCATAGCTGTTTAATATATTTATGGATGCGTGCATGCGTGAAAGATGTGAAAATATATTATGGATGCGTGCATGCGTGAAAAATGTAAAATACGGAGAAGATGGACAGTACTGGTTTATGTCTTGGTATTATTCGTGTGTACAGATTGCTGTATGCTAATGACACAGTCCTGTTGACAGGGAGCAAAAGTGAGTTGGAGAGTATGTTGTCCCGCATGTACGAAATTTGCATGAAATTCAAACTGAGTATAAATAAGGGAAAAGCCAAAATTACGGTTTCTGAGCGGGGAGCTGTTAGTACTAAATGTAATATAAGTCTAAATGGCACAGTGATTGGCCAGGTGAATGAGTTTGTGCATTTGGGAACGTGTTTAACAGTGAGAATTATAACGAAGTAAATTTCTCCGTCATTTTTATCCGCGCCGGGGTTCGAGTATGCGCGGGGTCCACTCATTCCGGAATAGCAGTTGCTCTTATAAAGAGCGCCGTCCAATTGACGCGGCAGTGCGCGGACAGGATGGCGTTCTAATTGCTATTCGACGATTGAGGAGCAACGTGTGCGTCCGATTTCTGGCAGGTACGTCACATCTCCTGGTACGTTACATCATCTCCCCCTTATTTTTCTTTTTTTTTTTTTTTTTTTTTTTTTTTTTTTTTTTTTTTTCGAAGTGCTGCTCATATTTTTCCTATCTCGCGGTGTGGAAATAACATCCCACCAATGCGAGATTTTGAACGGTCGGGTCATCCGGATAGTTCGGGCGCCATTATAACGAAGTAAATTTCTCCGTCATTTTTATCCGCGCCGGGGTTCGAACCCGGGTCCACTCATTCCGGAATAAGTTGCTCTACCAATTAAGCTACGCGGACATTCTAATTGCTATCTGCCTTTATGTCGTGTGCGTCCTTCTGGCAGGTACGTCACATCTCCTGGTACGTTACAGAATAAATTAGATGGTGAAATTAGTAGGCGAGTGAATTTTTCATTTAAAGTCATAGCTGCTTTAGGAGGTTTTCACAGGAATAATGGGTTCTCAAGAGAGTCCCAGGCTGTGTATGAAAGTGTAATTGTTCCTACTCTGATGTATGACAGTGAAACCTGGGTACTACAGCAGAAACAGAGAAGTCGTTTGTGTGCTGGAGAAATGCGTTACTTATGGGGGTTTGCGGCAAGACACGTTCTAATCGTGTAGGAATGAAGCAGTTGCAGTTGTGTATTGTGAAGCAAAATGTTGTTAGCAAGGTGGAGACTAATATGCTTCGGTGGTTTGGCCATGTTAAAAGAATGAGTGATGAGATGCTTACTAAGAAATTTTTTTCAGCCCAAGTGGCAGGAAAGAAATGCAGGAGAAGGCCAAGGAAGTCATTGGAGGATCAGATTCAGGAGTGTCTGCATGAGAAAAAGGTTATGAGTATGAAGTATAGAAGACCTTGTGTGCGTCCTGTGATAGATGTCAGTGACGCCAAAGGAGTGAGTCCAGATCGCTGTAAATGGAGACGTTTAGTGATAAACATGTATGTTATAATATCACTTTGTCCGTCCGTCTGTGGATACCATATTTCTTCAAACACACTGGCGTCCAAAATTAAAGAGCGGAAAGCATTGGCAGGGATAGAAATGAACACACTGAACAAACGGTAGAGACATTTGGCATGAAAAGAGACAAAATCATTACGGTAATAAACTTTTTTAACAATAGACAACTATGGACGCATTTTGCGTATACAGGGTCACACCAGCTAATGTCACCGAGGGGAAATTTGCGATTACAACCTCATAAATACCTTTACAAGGAACGTGATCACTGCGTACGGAGAGACAACTCTCAAAACGACGATGCTTTCTGATAATGGAAAAACAGTATTCAAAGGACGTGTCAGAAAGTCTTCCGACGACAGCAGTAGGACAAAATGCCCTTAAGAAAATGGCAGTGCGCAATTAGGTAAAAGGATATAAAGAAGGTAGGGCACCACCCAAAGATGCTCCAAGATGCAATTGACCGATTTCGACTTACGGAGAAGAAGTCAAAAGACGTATGCAAAAGTGCCTCATAGCAGTACTGTAGGAAGAGGAGTAACTAGACATTTCTGCGCCCGGGACAAACCACAAAATATCACGCTTCCCTTCGGTTTTTCGATCCTATACAATACATATATCCCAGGTAGCACAGCCTTGCAACTTACGTAGGCCCAACACTGAGCCACCGTCTTCTATTCCTAAAAGCCGTTGGCTCAGTGTTGGGCCAACGTTAAATTGCAAGGCTGTGCTACCTGGGACATATATACGGTATATATATATAAGTCTTGCACATTTTGAAAACGTAATACCTCGCGGAGTTTTGAAAGTAGGGCAACGCGGTTTGCGTAGAAATGATCAGAATGGCATCGGGTTTTTTAATGAAATCACATAAATTTTTACTCATTTTACTTATAATTTTTATCGCCAGATGGCGCCATAGGTGAACAGGTCTGGGATAGTGGGTATAAAAGCAGCAGCTGGGAAGCAACCACAAGTCACAGCGGTCTGTGTCAGTATGCTGTCATTACCGGACAAAGCGCTCTTGGTGAAATTGTTCTATTGCAACGCTGAATGTGCGAGTGCTGCGTTGAGAGCCTACCGGTCACTGAAAAGTGATCGCAGTGAGAAAGGACCGACGGAAAGTGCTGCGCTGCGGCGAATGGTGAAAAAATTCGAGGAAACGGGATCTTTGGCAGTACGCCCACGAAGTGGTTGACCACGAACACGTGCTGCTGCAGCAGAGACGATTGCGCAGGAAATGGATGCGATTGCAATGTCATCCGCACATGGCGACTCCAGTGCTCGCCATGTTTCTTGGCAAACAGGCATTCCATACGGGACTGTATGGCGAACACTACGACGGATTCTCTACAGATACCCGTACAAGCTGCAACGGCATCACAAACTGCTGGCTGGAGATTACGTGCAGCGTCAGGAGTTCGCATCATGTTTTTCGACAAATGAATGTGGACAAGAACTGGCTGCTGAACGTTTTATGGACCGATGAGGCACACTTTTCCCTAAACGGAGCGGTAAACACGCACAACTGCTGCATCTGGGCCACGGAACATCCACGAGCAGTCGTTGAAGCGCCACTTCATCAGCCGAAAGTGACAGTGTGGTATGGATTAAAGGCTTCCTTCATTAACGGTCCTTCTTTTTTTGGAAGAGGTCCGCGACACCTGCTTCCAAACCGTTTCAGTGAGAGGTGCATTTTATGCAAACATGTTACGAACGTACGTTATCCCTAGCTTTTAAGAGCGGGATGCAGTGAATCTGTGCATATTTATGCAGGTTGGAGCACCACCCCACAGCGCACGGCTCGGTAAGAAACTGCTGCAAGAAACGTTTGGCGCAACTCGTGCGTTGAGCAGCCACTTTCCGAAGGCCTGGCCTCCTCAGTTACCAGATCTGACACCCTACGATTTCTAGCTCTCGGGTTGCCTGAAATCACAAGTGCACAGCTGTCGCCCCACTTCATTAGCTATGCTGAAAGATGCCATTCGACACCATGTGGCAGCTATACCGTCGGACATGCTCATCAATGCCGTCCATGGTGTTTCCTCTCGTCTGCAGGCAGTGCTGGAACAGGACGGTCGTCACATTCAACACCTAGTACAATGAGGTTTCTAACCTGGTACAATCAGGTGTCCATTTTTCTCGGCCCTTTCAACTTGTGGTTGCGGCGCCATCTGGCGATGAAAAATGTAAGTAAAATGAATAAAAATGTATGTGATTTCATAAAAACCCGATGTCATTCTGATTTTTTCTACGCAAACCGCGTTGCCCTGCTACCAAAACTCCGCGAGTTATTACGTTTTCAAAATGTGCAAGACTTTTGGATCGCCCGGTATATATTAGATTTTGATCTTTACAGATATATAGATATATATGCATAGAAGACCTCGTGTGACGTACCTGCCAGCAGGACGCACACGACATAAAGGCAGATAGGAATTAGAACAGATGTCTGCGTAGCTCAGTTGGTAGAGCGACTTGTTCCGGAATAAGCGGCCTCGGGTTCGAATCCCGGCGTAGACCAAAAAATGACGGAGAAATTTACTTCGTTATAATGGCGCCCGAACTATCCGGATGACCCGACCGTTCAAAATATCGCATTGGTGTGATGTTATTTCCACACCGCGAGATAGGAAAAATAAGAGAATCCCTTCTCCAGCGCTTCGAAAAATAAATGTGTGTGACGTTGCATTCCACACACCAGATTGACTGGGAGTTCTCAAGTGCACGTTCTACGGTGGATGGCTGCCTGCAACGATTCATGGTCACGGCTGACCCGTGGGCCATGCCCCCGGCCCTCTTTCGGGGAGGGGGGATATGTGACGTACCTGCCAGCAGGACGCACACGACATAAAGGCAGATAGGAATCAGAATAAAACGTCTGCGTAGCTCAGTTGGTAGAGCGACTTGTTCCGGAATAAGCGGCCTCGGGTTCAAATCCCGGCGTAGACCAAAAATGACGGAGAAATTTACTTCGTTATACTCGTGGGAGACAGGTGGATGAAATTCGAAAGCACGCTAGAGGTGACATGGAGCAGACAGGCTCAAGAGAGACAATTGTGGAAGAAACTTGGGGAAACCTTCTCCCAGCAGTGGAGTGTTAATGGTTGACAATGATGATATATATATATATATATATATATACACTAAAGAGCAATTGAATAAGAGACAGCTGGCGTCATGCAAATGTGGCGCTGTGGGCGGCCTTGTAAACGGAAACGACATGACGTATGCAGCGATCCGACAATATAAGGCGTGATGCGACGGGAATCAGTAACAGTCGGGCGCTGTATGGGTAAGACGAAGGATCTAAGCGCATTTGATCGTGGGCAAATTGTCGGGGCCCGACGAATGGGTCACTCCATCTCGGAAGTCGTGCAGGCACTGGGATTTTCACGAGCCACTGTGTCACGGGTGCACCGTGAGTACATCGAATCCGGTAAAACCATCCCTGCAAGGGCCAACTGCCGTGGACAACAGCGTGGGGATGAGCGGGGTCATCGTCGGCTAGATCGGATTGTAACAGCGGATAGACGGGTCAGAATGGAAGAAATCACTCGGCAATTTAACGATGTTGCACAAAAACGTGTAAGCAGCCACACCATCCAGACCCATCTCCTCGCTATGGGGTACAGAAGCCATCGTCCCACGAGGGTACCGCTGCTGACCGCATATCACAGGGTGCAAAGATTAGCATGGATATTCACATTGGTACATGCGGATGGCAGGATACGAGGACAGGGTGCAAAGATAAGCAAGATTCACGTTGGTGCATGCGGATGGCAGGATACGAGTACGGCGCAAACCACATGAAGCGATGGATTATTCTTACCAGCAGGGTACTCTTCAAGCGCTGGTGGGGTTGGCATTCTCGTCTGAGGACTGTTTACGTGGACTGAAATGGGACCCTGGTACGTGTGACATCGTCCCTCACAGGTCAACGTTACCGGGATATCCTGGACAACCATTTGCTCCCGTTTGTGCGCCTTCAACATCCCACTGGGGACCTCATTCTGAAACAAGACAATGCACCGTGCCATCTCTCCTCCCGAATTGTATCCGAATGGTTGGATGAACACTCCACCGACGTGACCTTGCTTCCATGGCCAGCTAGGTCATCTGACCTCATTCCCATCAAGCACATCTGGGATGCCATCGAGATAAATGCTCGAGGCTCTGACCCTCCTCCATCAAATCTTCGTGAACTGTGGGAGCTTGTTCAGGGGTCGTAGATAAGTATGGCTACCCAACGCTTCCGGTGTTTTGTCGAGTCCATGCCGAGACGAATCGCCGCCGTGTTTTCTTTGCAATTATTGATGTCATTTTCTTGTGTGTTGAGTATATATAGTCCCTTTATTCAAGGTTTTAATATATATATATATATATAAGATCGAAAGACCGAACGGAACCGGGGACTTTAATGCATGCACTGATATGCTTTCGACAAGGTTTTGAAACAGAGGGATAGGTATGCGCTTCCATTCATTACATAATGCTGCCGCTAACTATTGCTTAGTAGTAGGCCTTGGTTTCAAACTTCTTATGCGACGGAATTATCGTCAAAC
This sequence comes from Macrothele yani, assembly GCA_039090855.1. Lineage (NCBI taxonomy): Eukaryota > Metazoa > Arthropoda > Arachnida > Araneae > Macrothelidae > Macrothele > Macrothele yani. The sequence goes on from CM077011.1 coordinate 159,429,376, forward strand.
CACGCCGTAACAGTCCTTGCTTTATGGCTCGGTGCATTATCCTTCTGGTACCAGCGAGGCTCGGTTCCATAGTATTGCCACAGAGTTGGTAGGTCATAATTGTCCAGAATATCAAGGTAGACGTGCTGGTTAACAGGTTTGTTCACAATAACCAACGGGCCGGAGCTGTACTACGTAAAACACCCCCACACGAATACACTGCCAGCTCCAAACCCAAACTTGACCACAGGGACAGTACACTGTGGTAAATAGCGTTCCCCATGGCTGCCGCCATACCCACACATGACCATCAGACAGATAAATCGTGTATCTGGATTAATCAGTCCATAAAATCCGTCAGTCCATAGGATCCGTTTCCGTTGATCTACGGTCTACGATAAATGTTCTTTACACTATGCTAAACGACGAGTACCATTCCGAGTGTAGATGAAAAACCTATGAGCAGCCGCACAATCACGGTAACCCATGAAATAAAGTTTTCTGCGAATGGTGCGTGTACATACCGAGGTTTCAGCATTTTTATTCACCTGTACACTGAGGTCTTGTTCAGTACTCCGTCGATTAGCTGTAACGACTCTCCTGAGGCTTCGACGTCCTATATCACTGATTTTCTTTGGTCTGCTGGTACGTTTTGCTGCTTCAGGAACGCCATGTGTCTTCTACTTATTTAGTGCATCCAAAACAGTTGACTTGGGTATGTTTACACGCCTCTCGGTTTCTCATATGGACAACCCACTAATATAACACCCAACAGTCTTTCCTTTCTAAAAGTCAATTCTCCCCCGCCGGGACATTTTCACTCAATCTCAAAGTGCGATATGATCGTGCTCAGCTGCAGGTTTTTATACTGTTTGCAAATGTAGTGCGCATCTGAACAACGCAGAGGATCCATTCATTTGTTTCTGAAAGGGTATTCGGAAACTTTTGTCAATATAATTTAGATTTACACCTTTCAAATTCGCAGACACTAACAGCATGAAAAAAACGCCTACAGCTTAAGACAGCTTCCACGACTGTCACACCTTTTACTGCTAGCTCCATAAATTATATCTCGTTCTTAGCTTTATTATTTTTGCTAGCTCCATACATTATATCTCGTTCTTAGCTTGACAAACGTATACACGTCATTCAGTCTTGATCTCAAGACTGTTGCCACATAATATTCATTCAGTGAGAAAATATAACGTTAAGGATAAAACGCTGAAAGAGAACAAACTCAAAATTTACACGCGTTTATTTTATTTGTCATAGCCAACACAGGTCTATGACATGAAAAGTAGCTTACATAATTTTTACAAATAATGCTGGATACATTGCGAACGCAAAGCAGCTCGATAAACGGATTACCCAACGTGGTGCTCTGTCTTCTTCGGCTTCTTACATTCCTCATCACTTGCTCTCGCCTACTGTTTTGATTTTCTCTCTTTTTGGTTGCTTTCATTTGGAGAATTCCGCTGCATTGTCTAAAATAGTAACCCTTTCACACGAAAACAATTTTTAAAAATTTAAATTTAAATCACTGCGGTATGTTCATTATATATCTAAATATATCTCGTCGAGAGCTTTAAAACGATACCACGGACAGTGGTTTTGCGCCCACGACTGTCCAGATAAACCGCGATGTTGTTAAAAATGTTCACCGGTTCACAAGAAAACAATTTTTTAAATGCTCAGTTCAAACCACTGCGAAATGTTCTTCGTATATTTGAATATATCTCGTCGAGAGTTTTTAAACGATATCACTCTCAGGCCTTTTGCGCTCACGATTGCCCAGATAAACCGCGATATTATCAAAAGTGTTCACCGGTTCACAAGAAAACAATTTTTAAAATGTTTAGTTCAAACCACTGCGAAATGTTTTTCGTATATTTGAATAGATTGCCGAGATAAACTGAGTCAAACGCGGCGGCATACCCAAAAATATTATATCACCTCCTCCGCGAACAGGGAGCGAGGAGAGAGTTGCGCACTCTTATGAATTGCGCAGTACGTGAATTGCACTGCATGATGTTTACGAATATGCTAATACGATTAGTGCGCGACACGTATTTTTAACGCTATAATGATTTCAATTGGGACCTGTTTTTGTCGCAGGCAGTCAGCCGTAAGTCGCCCCATACTATCTGCGGAGTTAGACGTAGTCGTACCTCAAAATTAAAATTATATTACAGTATACATCATTTGTTTCGAAAATCGCACTTTCATGCAGTATCTTCAAGAGCTGCTGCATACATCGGGTATATCGGTTGTTATTTTCCTCCCGCCTTTGCCTACGAAACTTTTAATCACATACCGGAAAGAAGTTTTATCAAGAGCCAATTTGACTTTTAATAAATTAATTTTGTAGAAGAGCTTAGGTTAATCAAAACAAACTGTAATTCTGCTGCACTTTTTTAGCAAAATTTAATATGTTGTTCTAGCAACAGCAGATATCAAACAACCTCGAAGAATTTTCTCCGTTTAAGAAATTAAAAACACTGGTTTCCGAAGTTTGAGACTTTGTGCTTTCAACAAAAATCTTTTCGAAGTGTTTTTAATAAAAACCAAAAATGCTGTGTTGTCAATATTGAAACAGAGCCCATGTTCATAACAACGATACTTCTCTCGTTTATTCAAAAAAAAAAAAAAAAAAAAATAAGGGCAAGCTTCAAGCTGATTAAAGTTAATTAGTGTTAGTCCGTGATATATTTTCGATAAAGAACGCAAGCAAAAATAAAAGATTACCATCTTCAGTTTCGAGATCCTGAGCTGATCCTTATTAAAATCTGATCGATTTTTTTATACCACCTTTGCAGATACTCCATTCTTCATTTTTTTATTTTGTAAAGCAGTATTTTAAAGGACATTTACCCCAATTATCATGTTGTTTTTAACGCTGATTGTGTAATAAATAGTTCCAGGCATCATTATTTCATAAATACCTGGGAAGTGGATCAATACTTTCGATATTAAATATTTTACGCTGAAAATTTATAACTTCTCAGATGAAATCTAGGAAAATGTTTCTACACAGCAGCTATTCCAAATCATTAGGTAAACCTTTCAGAAAAAAAAATGCTTAATTATCTATTTTTATGTTTCAACTGTAATGGGAGTACGATATCTTGAAAACAAACAACTTCACATTAAAACAAGAAAACAATCTGTTGAATTAACGATATATAACATAAAAAACAGAAATATTCTGTTGAATTTTCGATATATTTAAATGTTTTTCTATGGCATGGCCTTAAAACGCATAGATGTAAAAACATACATAAAAGAAATTTCAAAATGTTAAATATTATTGTAAAATTCAGCATGCTTAAAAAAGAAAAAGAAAAAAAAAGAAACAGAAAACCTCAGTACTTTTAAAATATATTAGTTTATAATGAAAGACATGAATTTCGTAGAACACTGTTTATACATTTATTTCATGAGATTTCAGATTATCGAGATTAGAGCGTTAATGATTAGAAGAAAGTGACCTGGTCTGACGAATCAAGATTCCTGATGAATCACGTAGACGGCCGAGCGTGGATATGGTCCGATTTCCACCGGAGGCTATTTGCACTTGGATGCAAAAAGCCCGGCAGTGGTGTTATGCTGTTGGCAATGTTTTCTTCGGACCATTTGGGCTCCATTAACATTATAACACAATCCCTGACAGCTGTCAGGTATATGAAAATCTTGGACCCAGTTCATCCTTCATTACAACTGTGTTCCCTGCTGGTAATGGCCATTACCAACAGGATAATACTCCATTCCGCACTGCCAGAATCGTCAAGGAGTGATTCGAGGAACATGCTGGTGACTTTCTGTTAATGCCCTGGCGTTCCAAATTCACCTGACATGAACCCCAACGAACATTTGTGGTTCGACTTGGAAAAGCGGGTTCGCGCTAAATCATCATCTCCACCCTGAAATGTACAGGAACTGGAAGACCTGCTGTTGACATTATGGAATCAGGTACTGTAGCGTTTGTGTGTAACTGACTTACTGAACACTACATAAGTCAATTCCCAAGACATCAGTTAAAAGGAAACATAATTCATTCAAATAAAGTTCAAGAAGTACTGGTTTAGTGCGAATGAAATGTCCGGCGAAGAGACAGCACACGTGAACGGCGAGAACGGAAAAGTAGGACAACTTACCTAGGCAAAATAATCCCCCTCGGCATCGACATATATTTGACATCTGTGCGGCAATGGCATGATCCCGGAACAAAATAAGTCTTGTTGCTGGGACCCGAAGAAGTAATCAACTTCCCATTGAACCTCGTTGTATGCCGTGAAACTGTTTCCAAGACAGGGAGTTATCCAGGCCGCGAAATACATAGATGATAGTCTGTCGGAGGCATGACCGAGTAATAGGCAGGATCAGGCAGCGCTTCATAGCCCAAGGCACTTAGTGTCAACATCGTTCGTTGTGCGACATGAGGGCGAGGGTTGTCCTGGAGCAGAAGACCGCTATGTCTGTTTACTAAAACCGGTTTGTTCTGCAGCAATATCCGGTGCGTCTGGTGTAATTCAGCACAATGACGTTCTGCAGTGATGGGTTGTCCTCTTACCAAGAAACTCCGATGAATTATTCCGGCTGTGGACCACCAGACAAAGAGCATCATCTTCTTGGTGTGTAGGGGTGGCTTACGATGCCGTCCAGCAGGCTGTACCTTACTTAGCCATTGTGCAGCTCGTTATCGATTATCATAAAGGACCGTCCTCTCGTCGCAGGTGACGATTCGGTGCATATAGGTTCCTGTTTGTTCCTAGCAAACAGCGACGTGCAGACTTCCAAACGCCTAGTCTTGTTGGCAGTTTTCAACTCAAGCGGCAGCCACATATCCAGCTTTTTGACCTTACAGAGCGCAGCCAGACGCTGAACAACTGTCGGGTGATGGACACCTACCTCTGTCGCTATCTAACGACACGTTTTTCGGGATCCGCTTCGGACCACACGCAACAAAACATCATCCGAAACAGCAACATGTCAGCGACCACGTGCTTCGTTTTACAGGTCTGTATCTACGCTTCGAAACTCCACAAACCATCGCCTAATGATTCGTTCGTTGGCAGTATTCTCCCCAAACGCTTTGTTAACGGTTCGAGCGGCAATTCCTGCAGATTGGCGTAGTTTAAATAAATACGGGAAGATGGCTCTCAAATCCGGCGTCTGCATGTTTCCTTTGCAAGCCATGTTACGTCCAAACTAACCACTTTCGAACCTTGTTCTACACACACGTGCTAGCTATATTTAGTAACTCTGTGACGTAATACCCGCAGCACTTGTGGATGGTTCCATTCCGCTGTCGTGGGGGCCTGTCTCCACAGCTCGTTCGCGCCGGACATTTCAATCGCACCAACCCAATAGTTACTTACAGCTAATTCTTTATTGTTGTCAACAAGCACTTGATCATTAGTACTTCAATGCACAGAACACTTAATCGCCAAACTCTTAACGTATCAGATTAGCAGTACACTTTTCACTAAACAACGTTAACTGGTATAACTCTTAACGATAAATACACTGAAGGAAAAAAATCCCAACACCACGAAAAAATAGTTGTAGAGGAATGAAATGGCGGCAATACATTTGTATAGGTAACATATTTAATCGATTCAGGTTTCAAGATCACAGATTATTGCAAGCGCGAGAAGAGCCATTTTAAATGCGAAATGCTGGTACATTAACAACCGGTGTAACCGCCAGAATGTTGAATGCAAGCACGCAAACGTTCATGCATTGTGTCGTACAGGTGCTGGATGTCAGTTTGTGGGATGTATTTCCATGCCTCTTGCATTGGTCGGTCAATACAGGGACGGTTAATGCTGGTTGGGGGTGACGCTGGAGTTGTTGTCCAATAATGTTCCATACGTGCTCGATTGGTGAAAGATCTGGTGATCTAGCAGGTCACGGCAACATGTCGACACTCTGTAGAGCATGTTGGGTTTCAATAGCGGTATGCGGACGAGCGTTATCCTGTTGGAAAACACCCCTGGAATGCTGTTCATGAATGGCAGCACAAAAGGTTGAATCACCAGACCGATGTACAACTGTGCCGTCAGGGTGCGTGGGATAACCACGAGAGTGCTCCTGCTGTCATAGGAAATTGCTCCCCAGACCATAACTCCAGGTGTTGGTCCAGTGTGTCTCGGCCGCAGACAGGTTGGTTGCAGGCGCTCACCTGGCCTCCTTCTAACCAACACACGGCCATCACTGGCACCCAGGCAGAACGGCTTTTATCTGAAAACACAACAGATCTCCACTCCGTCCTCCAATAAGCTCTAGCTTGACACCACTGACGTCGCAAACGGCAGTGGTTTGCAATAAGTGGAATGCACGCTACGGGGCGTCTGGCTCGGAGCTGTGTTTCAAGTAACCGATTTGTAACAGTTCGTTGTGTCACTGTGGTGGCAACTGCAGCTCGAATTGCTGCCGCAGACGCGGTACGATGCGCCACGGCCATACGCCGTACACGGCGGTCTTTCCTCTCAGTAGTGCCACGTGGCCGGCCGGAACCCAGTCATCTTGAGGCAGTACCTTCCCTTGACCACCGCTGCTAACAATCATGCACAGTGGCTACGTTCCTGCCAAGTCAGTCTGCAATATTGCTGAAAGAAAATCCACCTTCTCGTAGCCCTATTACACGACCTCGTTCAAACTCCGTGAGCTGTTGATAATGGCTTCTTCGTCTTCTTAAAGGCATTCTTGACTAACATCAACACCCTACGTCGAATCTCAACGATAACTAACGCTCAAGAACGTTACAGCAAACCTGCTTCGCATGTTCCGAAGGGCGCTAGTAGCGCCACACGCATGCGCCGAGTGCGAAATTTGCATAGACTTCATCTTAGAGATGTACTCTCACCGCCTACCAACTGTCGTTTATCTAACACAACCCCTTCTATGTGTTGGGATTTTTTTTCAGTCAGTGTATAAGCAAACCACGCAGCCTCAAACGGCAAGTAAACAATCTCGTATCCACAATTAGCATTAATGTCCAGCATCAGCACGCATACACTGCTGTTTCTCAAATATTATATGTAGAATATATTGTATATCGATCCGTTCTTATCTCAACAAGCATACGTCACTCTCACAGACTTCAAGTGTTGCCAACCGTTGTCGTGTGAGTGAGAAGATATCACGTTGAGATTGAAAAGTGATACAGAGAACAAACTCAAATTTACATCGAAAAAGGAACTAAAAATGAAAGTTAAATTAGAGCATACATCACAGTTCCCCAGGATACCTACCGCCACCTCATCGAATCAATGTATCGCCGAGTGGCCGTTGTTTTGCGGATTAAAGGGCGTCCTACAGCTCGTTAGGCAGGTGGTTATAATGTAACGGCTAATCGGTGCAGAACATTTTTATCATTTATACTTTGAGTTCCAACAGTTCCGAGAAACAGTTAACATGCTATGACCGAGTAAATTTCTCCATGGCAAGGGCAGAATTTGAACACACAAAACTCGGCTCCGGAGCTCCATCCACTATACTACACCGGGATGTGCTCTCACTGCTATCTGCCTTTATCTCACGGACGTCCTGAGGGGCAGCCACGTCACATCCCCACCCACGAAAGAGGGCCAGGAGCATGGCCCACGAGTCATCCGGGAGGATGTGTTGCTGTATGCAGTCATCCGAAGAAGAACGAGCATTTGAGAAATCACAGACAATTTGATACACATCAAAGGAACGTAACATCACGCACATTTATTTTTTCGAAGAACTGAAGAAGTGATTCTCATTTTTCACATCTCGCTGTGCGGAAAGAACATCACACCATTGCGAGAAACCTATAAGCCAGGTCATCCTTGAAGTTCGGACGCCAATATGACGAAGAAAATTTGTCCATCATTTCTAAGCCAGGGTAGGGATTTGAACCCACAACTACACTGGCATGTTCTCTTACTGTTATCTGCCTTCATCTCATGTCCGTCTTGCAGGGCAGGCACGTCACATCCCATTAACGTTAATTTATTTTAGCTATACGTAATTCATGAGTTTGTAAATTTTGTTTTTACATTTTTATTTTTCATATAAACGAAAAAAAATCCCCTTTTCGAGCCCGTGTAGAGCAAGAGGAACAAAATGCTTTTTCGGCAGCAAACTTCCCTTTCTTCTTTTTCGTTTATCGCTGTCACAGAGATCTCGTAAGGAAGACAAAGATCTGCCCTTGAATAATATGAGCCTCCTTAGTGGCGCAGTAGTCTAAACGCTGGGTTCTGACCATTCGTCCTAGATGGGTCCAGGTTCGAATACCGGTGAGCGATGTGTTTATTTTACGGCACTGGCTCTCTCCCCCTTGGAACCAGTGACTTTAAATTAGGGACGGGACACTGCTTATTTTTTTATTTTATTTTTTTGATTGAAGGTTTAACGACCACCACGAGCAACTCAATGGGCTATAAGCAGTCGCCCGTCCCTAATTTAGGATCACTGGTTCCAGGGAAGGGAGAGAGGCAGTGCCGTAAGACAAACACAACATCCATGCCTCACCGGGATTTGAACCCGGATCCCGTTCGGACTAATGATCAGAGGCCGTCGCTTAGACCACTGCACCACCGGGGCGGCTGGACACTGCTTATATCCCATTGAGTTTCGCATGATGGTCGTTAAACCCCTAACAACAACAACAACAAAAATACCTCCAATAGGGTGAATCGGAAACAACAAAAATTGTCGTTTTGGGAGATATGAAATTTTTAGCCATTGCCTGAAAAATGCTTTATAGCAGGTGGCCGAAAAACTGTCTGACCATGCTAGATTCCATTCATTCCTTCGCATCTGGAGAATGTTTCCTTGCTGTTGATGCTCGGTCTTCGGCACTTGAATTTTCTGTAGCACTCCGCTGTATCGAAATAGGATAGGCATTCAGCCTCATACAGTGCATTTATTTCCGCATGAAAAAGTATTTGGAGTTTTGTCTTGGAAAAACATGAAACCGATCACGGTTCTGTACTCAAGCTTGTGCAGTGTCCATGCTTGCACCTCACTCAGCTCTTCCACGTGCAGCAAGAAAATCAATCATCGCTATCTTGCCATATTTTGTGCCACTGCTGCCTAGATTATAAAATGTATAATGTTAAAACCAGAATATTACACAATAATTAGTTTTATCCGAATATGTACTCTTTTTAGTGAGATTCCCTATTATATTTTTGCTTCTAGAAAATACCCTTTTCGTGATGCTGAACTGTTACTCTGTAGGGAGCAAATTTGTAAAGCGGCAGAGAGGTTTTCGCTCATAAAAAAAACACTCGGGGAAATAAATAAACTTAAGATGTCGTAGCAAGAACCGTTTTAGAGGAACTGATGCCACAACTCAACGTACAGACTAGACGTTAGGAGAACAGAAGTCACAGATTAACTTATTACATGCTAGGGTACTTGAAGTTACTATTCAATCTATACATATTAGGTGAACTGCAGTCACGATTCAGCCTGTTATATGTAAGGGAAGCACAAGTCATGATTTAAATTATTAAATTTTAGAGGAACTGAAGATATAATACAATCTATAACATTTTTAAAGATCTGAAGTCATTATTCAAGTTGTTACATGTTAGAGGAATTGAAATCACAGTTCATCCTATTTTATGTTACGGGAACTGAAGTCAGAATTCAACCAGTAACATGTTGGGGGGAATGGAAATCACAAATTAACCAGTAACATGTTAGGGGAACTGAATTCAACCAGTAACATGTTGGGGGAACTGAATTCAACCAGTAATATGTTAGGGGAACTAAATTCAACCAGTAACATGTTAGGGTAACTTGATATAATTCAATCTATTACATTTTAGGAGAATTGAAGTCACAATTTAAACAATTACATGTTAGGCAAACTGAAATCCGAATTCAACCTATTTCATTTTTGAAGAATTGAAGTCTCAATTCAAACAATTACATGTTAGGGAAACTGAAGTTATTATTCAACCTATTTCATTTTAGGGGAATTGAACTCATAATTCAATCTGCTACACGTTAGGGTAATTGAAGTTATATTGAATCTATAACTTCAATTTCCCTAACGTGCAACAGATTGAATGAAATTTACAGACACGTGTAACACATTGAAATATCGCTGATCATTTGTCAACGTCACATGATCAGCAATATCTCAGGGCGGTATCCGGGATTTTTCCACTCGATACCACGCCCTTTTTGCCGAATGTGTAATCTATCATGACTGTCATGAAACCTATTGACTTAGACCATATTATACTACTAACTTCTCTCTCATAGCGTTCATGTTATCCTTTATAAATTAAATCACTTTTTTCCCATTCATTTGTGTGGTAAGAAACGTCTTATGTGGTGTTTTCCTTCATGCTGTGGCAATTTTGTATTTCTAGTGGTGTAGGTGAAGAAATCTTGTTGGGTAGAGCGATAAACATCTGAAAATTTAATACGGAATGGAAGCCAGATTTACTCAGCCAGCTAGTGAAGTTGAAGGCAAAAGTTAGAACATATCTCTTGATCTGCATGTACGATGGGCGTCACAAAACAGTTCATGTAGAAAACTGTTTTTTCGGTATACTCAGATTGGCAAACTAAGGTATTCTTTCTTGACACTACGTTTCTCTTTATAGAGGAAGGGTAAAAAAAATTGTTTCATACTGAATTGCAAAAAGCATGCCACTCGTCGAAACGGCAGGGTGGGCAGCCTCATGATCATTTGCTCGAAGTGGGCAATGGTTCGATTCCCGGATGAGGACTGAGTGACGCATCTTTGTGATGGCGGAGGCTCTGTCACCTCTCCATAACCGGTGGATCCGAATTAGGGACGGGTTATTGGTTATAGCATTAATAGTTTCACATGGTGGTCATACAATACTTATGAAAAAGAAGCAGGCTCAAAGTATTCTCATGAGTTTTGTTTTTCCTCGTGAGCAATCTATCATCTATATTTGGCAAAACTCTGCATGTGTATATTTATCACGATGTTTCTTATTTAGGGGAATGATTTCAGAAATAAGTTTTGCAGCGTAAGAAGCAATCAATAAAAAATACTTCAATTTTCTTTAACAAGGGAAATATTAAGATAAATTAGTTTACCACATATTTGAGTGGCAGCTATACCATTTTAAGAAATGTAGCAACTCTGTCGTAAATTTACCACATCTTTGATTGGCTCCTTCATGCGTTGAAAGGAATGGCAAAGTATTATCTTCCCGTGTGCACGATATTTTTGAAGCATTGTAATTTTATCAAGGTGCTTCCACGACAATCAAGAAAAGAAATCTTATTTCCTGAATTGGATCCATTTTCTTAACCAAGTCACGTGTTCGTTAAGCTTGAAACTTTGGTCGCCTTCCTCCTTTTGTTTCGCAAATCCCTAGTTGAAGAATTAGGTTTCAACGCAGCTGATCAGGGATTAAAGAGAATCTATAAAATGAAAGCAGACACATGCAACATTACAGCGCAGTCAACAATTTTGGAATATTTTCAGCATTATTTTTAATAAGAAATCAATAAGAAATATGCGCACACAGGTCTCATAACATTGATAAAATCTCTGCTATGTCTGAACATTTTTCTGGATACTTTCTCGTTACTTTACGACTTTCCTAGTTTTTGACAGTAAGACATTATCAGCACGTCTCCCAGCTTTCCTGGTAAATTCTTATTGATAAAGATTAAAGAAAAACGCCCCCGGAAATTCATTAAACTTTCAACGTAAGAATTTTCGGCCGAATCTTCCATTTGATTGCCTTCATTTACGCTTTCCAACCGTAGGCTGTAGAAGCGTATATGCTCCAGCTTTGTCCGTCTGTCTGCACGATAACTCACGTAAAAATGGTTCGATTTCGATAAAATTTTAGTAAATGGTAGGGGACTACCTGGGGATGAACCCTATTCAAAATGCACGAAATGGGGTCAAAGTTCAGGACATAGGAGCTGGATGCGTTCCATTGCCCTTATGCATCATGACTTGCGTAAATATAGTTCGATTTCGATGATACTTTAGTATGTCGTAAGGGAGCACATGCGGACGAACCCTATTAAAATGAGTGAAGTGGGGTCAAAGGTCAGGACATAAAAGCGGGATGCATTCCATGCCCTTATGCGTCATAACGTGCGTAAATATGGTTCGATTTCAATGACATTTTAGTATGTAGTAGGGGACCATCTGGAGACGAAACCTATTGAAAATGGGATCAAAGGTCAGGACATAGGAGTGGGATGCATTCCACTGCCCTTATGCGTCATAACTTGGGTAAATATGGTTCGATTTCAATGACATTTTAGTATGTGGTAGGGGACCACCTGGGGACGAACCCTATCAAGATGGGCGAAATGGGGTGAAAGGTCAAGACATAGGAGAGGGATCCATTCCATCGCCATTTCGCTCTTATGTGGTATAACCTATGTAAAAATGCTTCGATTGAGACAAAACTTTTTCATGTTTTTCCGGAAGTGTACTTTACCGGTTCTGTTCAATATCACCGATATTTCGATCAAAGGTCAGGTCATAGGAGCTAGATTTATTATACCGCCATTATCCTCATAACTGGAGTAATGATTTCTGGTATGTTGGAAAGCGTATCGTAATCAATGCATTGCATGCATGATTTTACTAACTTTTTTTCGTTATGAACAGATTTTCCCTTACTAGCATGCAATCAAAGATCATTCGTCATCATTTGAATCAGATTTCCATATTTGAGTCCGTTGTTAAAGAAGTCGCAGTGTCAGTTGCTTTCCCTTGTCTCGTTTGCAGGATTCCGTGGAATCCAGCATTCGTCAAACCATGCAAATACGTCTCTCGGTCGCCGAACTCATGCATGTCATTCTGTCGATCATCATCAACAACCATGGGTACAATTCCGGTTAGTGTCGGTCGCCATTTTAACAAAAATGTTCCATTGAAGTCTGTTCATTGCAGAGTGGCTCAGTTCTTGAAGAGTTCCACCACACCGATCTTTAATATGGTCAGCCCACACACGGTGAGGGCGTCCTCTTGCGTTTCTTCCATTCATTAAGGCAAACACAATGTTTTTATCTTTCTGACATTTTTCATTTTATAGATGTGTCCAAAGAGTCTTAGTTTTCTCTGTATGATATTTTGGAACACCGTCTCTTTCAGTTGTATTCTTCTGTACACGTTTTCATTTCTTATCCCCTGGATCCACTCGATTGTAAAATTTTTACTATTGCAGTTTCTTGCAAAAGCAAGTATCATTCTCTCTGATTCCTTTGTCAATGTTTAAGTCTCGCATCCATAGAGCATGCTGCATGTCTCGAGAATGCTTAGCTTTTCTTTGAGGCTAATAGCTCTGTTCTTCCAAATTTTATACATGGCTTTTAACAGTGCTTTAACCTGTGCAATGCTAATTGAAATTTATTTTTTGCTGTTTACGTCATATGTCATACAGCTTCTGAGACAAATGAATTTTTCCACATTTTCAAGTTCATTGCCTTCCAGAATCAACTTTTTCCTGATCTCATTTGCGTCAAATTGTTTTTGTTTTTCCAATGTTCATCTTTAGTCCATATCTTTTACCTTCTCTATTCAGTTCTCGTACCATATGGCCCAGTTTCATTTCATCTTCTTTAATAAGTACAATGTCATCTACAAAACACATACGGTTGAATCTTTGTAATCCAATAAAAATTCCCGTGTCCTTGTACCTGATTTTGTCCAACATTCTCTCCAGATATGAGATAAAGATGCATGATTATATTGGATCTCCTTGCCTTGTACCTCTACTGGAGGTAAACCAAGCTCCACATCGGTCTCCTATCCTGAGAGCTGCCGGTGCATTAGTGCTTATTTCTTTTAGAAACCGAATCATCCTGGCATCTGCGCCTGATGATTCTAGTACAGCCCAAGTGTTGTTTTGTTCAGTGCTGTCAAAAGCTTGTTGAAGTCCACAAAGCATGTAAATACTTTGTTTTCTTTTTTCGGGTCTGTTCTGCAATGAATCTTATTCTGCTGTATAGTACTCCTGTCTTTCCAAAAGCCTGCTTGCTCGGTGTTCTTCAATCTTCCTTATTAATCTTTCAGTTAATAGTATCATCAGAACTTTACCCATATGGCTAATCAGCGCAATAGTTCTATAGTTGTTGAATTATAATGCATTTCCTTTTTTGTGGCGAAATATCAATATATTGGTTTCTTCCATTCTTCTGGGGTGCATCCATTCTTTCATATCTTGTTGCAAATTTTGTGTATTTCTTCAAATAATATGTCCCCACCATTCTTTATCTTCTCGCCAATTATGCCATAATTGCCAGGACTTTTGTTGCTTTTTTATTTCATTGTTGCCTTCCATACTTCATCTTCCAAAATATCATTCTTAAAATCTGTGGTTGGTGGTGATAGCTGATACAAAATACCTCAAGACACCTTCCACAGTGTAGTGGAGTCACACGCGGCTCAAGCGATTACCGCGGTGAAAAGCGCTTGGACACCCTATGTGGTTCTGCAATCACAATGTTGTAGCTCATGTGTATGTATATGTAATGGAAAATCAAAAATCTTGGTATTTAATTAAAAACAAGGAAACGAGAGGAAAGGCTCGGGAAAATTCATGGGGCTGGCCAGATTCCTCGATACATCATAAATGTTACTGGTACTGGTTGGATCACTTCAATCTTTCGTGCATATTTCCTCTAGATAGTTAGATGCTACGAGTAATGAAATTTCGCAGCATGAAATTTTCAAGTTTTGTGATGTGATTTGATTCACGTGTGAAACAGTAATTACAGTCAATTCAGCGATGTCTGATTGCTGTGATAATTATCATGACGTATTTGCCACGCATTATGATAAGAATATTTCTTTTACTCTTTTTACGGATTTTTTTTTACTAGCATTAAAAAAGTTGACTGCCTGATATTTTTCATACGATTGCTTGAAACATTTTGGAACAGCAATTTAATTATGAGAAATTTTGAAAATAATTTGAAAAAAAAATTCTAACATCTACTGTTCACTCTCAGCTTACTTCGGTTATTGGCAGAGTTTTGGGTTTGTCAGAGAAAATGCAAACTCAGTGGTTTTGATATTAATACAGACATTTGACGGGGTCCAGGAACATCAGAGGCCATCGCTCTTTCCACGTTTATAAGTGAGTCACGGAAAAAGTCTCATTAGCCGCCACAGGGAATCGAACCCAGGATCTTCCAGTTACGCGCCGGATATGCTTCCACTGCAGCATAGTGGCCTCGAATTCCTCCAGACTCACACACTAACTGCCAAGCCAATTTGGCAGGTTGCTTCTTTGGCAAATAGCAAATTTGGCAGGATTCTTCTCATAATACGTGGCAAATACGTCATGATAATCTAACTTGTGCGTGGCTCCAAGAAACAACCTGCCAAACTGGCTTGGCAGTTAGTGTGTGTGAGTCTGGAGGAATTCGACGCCGCTGTGGTGCAGGATTCTTCTCATAACAGTATAATGGTGCAGGATTCTTCTCATAACAGTATAATGGTGCAGGAGTCTTCTCATAATACGTGGCAAATACATCATGATAATCTAACTTGTGCGTGGCTCCAAGAAGCAACCTGCCAAATTGGCTTGGCAGTTAGTGTGTGTGAGTCTGGAGGAATTCGACGCCGCTGTGGTGCAGGATTCTTCTCATAACAGTATAATGGTGCAGGATTCTTCTCATAATACGTGGCAAATACGTCATGATAATCTAACTTCTGCGGGGCTCCAAGAAGCAACCTGCCAAATTGGTTTGGCAGTAAGTGTGTGTGAGTGCGGAGGAATTCGAGGCCTCTGTGGTGTGGTGGAAGCATGTCCGGAGTGTAAATAGAAGACCTGGGTTCGATTCCCGGTGGCGGCCAATGAGAATTTTTCCGTGACTCACTTTTAAACGTGGAAAGAGCCATGACCTCTGTTTGAGGTTTTGATATTTCCCAAATATTTTATAAAATTAATCTTTTTCAGTTCTTAAATATTTCAAAATACGTTTTCTGGTTTGCTTTGTTTTTCAGATTACGGTGACTTATTGATTTAACTTTTCATGTTTAAAATTTATATCACTGTTTTGTGAAGTTTGAGATTATAAAAATTAAAGATCGAAGGTATTTATGATAAAGACCACCGTGAGCAACTCAGTTGGCTATAAGCAGTAGCCCTTCCCTAATTTAGGGCCACTGGTTCCAGGGAAGGGATAGAGCCAGTGCCGTAAGACAAACACAACATCCATGCCCCACCGGGGTTTGAACTCGGACCCCTTTCGGACAAATAATCAGAAGCCATGGCTTAGAAAACCGCGCCAACGGGTTGGTTAGAATTTGTTAAATTCTGATGCAGTGGGAGGCTCCAGGAAAGAGGGAAAGAGGAAGACCTAGGAATAAGTGGATGGAGGAGAATAAATCAAGTTTAAATAATAATTAACGGGATGAAGTTGTTGGCCTTTCATCACTCGCAGCATCTAACTATCTAGAGGAAATCATCATCATCAGGAATTTTAAATACGAAATCAATTTCCTCGACCATATAGTTCAACCAGGGTCTTCCTCCACTTCTCTCTATCCAAGACAATCACTTCATCCCCTCCATTTTGTTTAAAATTTATTTATTCTCCTCCATCCACTTTCTGCTTGGTCTTCCTCTTTCTTCCTTTCCTGGAGCCTCAGAGTCAATCAGAATTTTAGGAAGTCTTTCTGATGACATTCTCCTTACATGGCAGAACCATTGCAATCTCCGTATCTCAATAGTTTGTAGAATGTCTACTTTAACACTCATAATATCTCGAATTTTTGTATATTTTTCACATCTGGATTTTCTTGCAGAATGAATGTAGTAAATACATGCATGAAATATATATTTTTCGTATTACAGTGTGTAAACTTGTAGAAAAGTATTTAGTCATTACCTTTTGGATATCTGAGTCATTTTTCTGAGTTCTGTGAATGCAAACTTTAGAAAGTTTGCATTCGCAGAACTCGGAAAAATGAAAAGTGTATAAAAAAAGGAAAGCAGAATCTGCTGAAAAAAAAAATAAAAAAAAAAATCGGTGAAATTTAAACTGTTTTACGAAAGACTCTAAGGGGGGACAAGTGTTTCTTGACCTCAGCACTCAGATCAATGTTTCGTTTTGTGCAACCGGGAATTGGAATATTCAAATTGACGAAGCTTGCGCTTTAAAATAAATCAATGCTAAAATAAATAGAGTTGCTTTCTACTAAGAATGAGCACCACGGACAAAAGAAGAGGTACTTGTTTCGTCATTCCAAGCATGTTATCCCAGCGCCGGCGACTGAACACAATCAATGTGCAATTTTCGCTGTACAGCAAACTTAACGAATCATTAGCAACTGAAAATAGGGCCGAATGCACTTAGCACAATAAAATGTTAATTATCTCGTCTCAGCGTGCTCAAGTAATTAACAATTACACTGTAACAAATAAAGGATCCTCCTTGTTAAACCGAATCGGAATATCTCTCTTGCGCGATAGGGGAAAGAAAAACGATTTTCGTGAAAGGTAAGTCCGTGTTTTCTTGAAAGAACATTGAAACCGAAAGGTTCGCACAACAACATTTGATGTCTCGTCAAACTCTCCTAAGCGCAGACATCAACCCGACACTCTGGACTTACATGAGATTACTCTAAAACTTAAATTCCGAAGTACAGTGGATAACACTTAAAGTGACAATTTATGAACTCAGGATAGCACTGACCGATGAACAAAAAAAAAAAAAAACAACATCTTTTCCTTTTAATATGGAAAAACAACATTTATAAATGAAATTATTCATAACTTAAGGTCTACTGTAGTTTTGCTTGGAACAATGCTCCAGCGTCATCAGGATTATGGATATTGATGTACGCCATAGTTCTGATGATGTTTGTGATGACGTTGTGAGTTTCTAGTGCCACTCATCACGTAGCGGTTATGGGTATTAATGAGTGCTTTCCAAGCTCTGGACAGATATGGTGATAAAGATAAATTACTGACTAGGGAAATATGGTTTTGAAAAATGTGAAATGCTTCTAAAATGTCAAAATCAGACACTGATCTAGGTCTATCCAACAATTTTGTGTCATCAAACAAATATTGGTAGTTATTTCCTCAACGGTGTTGGGCTATGGGAATTTTTGAGCTATGCTCTTCAACATATGATCGGTGTTCTTTCAACCTGACTGTAAGGGATCATCTTGTTTGACATATGCACGACATGACACACTAACACTGGATGCGATAGATTTCCAAAGAGTTTTTGTCAGAAATTGGGTCGTTTTCGTAGAGCAAAACACCTTAGTCACAGGAGCGAAAATCACTTTGAAATTTTATGTTTTAAAATTTTTTAGGTATTTTGAAACAAATTTCAGGGATGAAATAAAGAACTGCCAAATTTCGATGAGTAAAAAGATCGGGGTCAAGGTGGGTTTATGTTGAGGTTTTACAAATTATTTTCCTAGCCGAGTCCACCAATAAAGGTTCAAACCTCTGTCGATAGAAGCACGTCTGACCTAATCCGTTTCTTTCTAGAGACACCCTTCTGTGGAAAAGACGTTTGGAGCTATGTAGATACGCTTATAAAACATATGTTAGGTTATCACCTCACGCAAGATCAAACCATTCCTTTTAACATAAAACCAATGCCGTATATCTACCTATTGTGACGTACCTGCCATTAGGACGAACACGACATAAAGGCAGATAGCAGCCAGAACGAACGTCCGCGTAGCTCAATTGGTAGAGTGACTTATGCCGGAATGAGTGGACCCGGGTTCGAGCCCCGGCGTGGACAAAAATGACGGAGAAATTTATTTCCTTATAATGGGCCCGAACTTTCCGGATGACCCGGCAGTTCAAAATCTCGCATTGGTGTGATGTTCTTTCCACACCGCGAGAGAGGAAAAATCAGAGAATCCCTTCTCCAGCGCTTCGAAAAATAAAACAAATTGACTGGGAGTTCTCAAGTGCACGTTCTACAGCGGATGGCTGCCTGCAACGATTCATGGTCACGGCTGACCCGTGGGCCATGCCCCCGGCCCTCTTTCGGGGGGGGGGGGGTGAGATGTGACGTACCTTCCAGCAGGACGCACACGACATAAAGGTAGATAGCAGTCAGAACGAACGTCTGCGTAGTAGCTCAATTGGTAGAGTGACTTATTCCGGAATGAGGGGACCCGGGTTCTATCCCCGGTGTGGACAAAAATGACGGAGAAATCAACTTCGTTACACTATCTTAAAACGTCTGTTTCTTTAAGGTTTAATGACTTTTCGGATTATGATTATATTTATTTCAGTTTCTGTTTCGTTACATGGTAATCCTGGGTCTCTTAGAGCAAGAGACCAGTTCTTCCACTAAAACAAATCATGTTACTTAGGTAACATATCCTCACAAGAGTCTAATTGTGATCACATGACCAATGTTTTATGAAGGAACTAGAAAATTACGTAAGTCGCCAAAGCATGCAGGTATGCATCAGATTGCATATGCCTGAATATGCGTTTTACGACAAACAGATAATGCTTCTCCTCACATAAGAGGAAAGTACTGATGTTATTCAACACATTTGGCTCTGTGTCCACCCATTTTTATCAGCGAAGCAATGACTAGGAATTAAATCAATAAGAAAATGACAGTGATGAAGGTACAAGAGAATAACTCATTATCTAGGAGTCTATTATTCACCCAATTAGCTGTTTGTATACTCACAGGTTTTCTTTGGGAATGTCTACAAGGAAGTATATTACACTGGCGTGCTAACATTAAGGACTAGACGGTTTTTCGAATGTAACGTCGTGCAGAAGTGCTCCACATCGACTCAAATCATACCATAAGATCCCAAAGATGTAAGAATATGGGAAAAGTGAGCAAAACAGCCCAAACAAGGAATCCAAATGATACAAAGGCACTTCACTGAAAATTTAGCTTCGAGCACAACTGGACAGAAGACAGAAACGTCCACTGACAAGAAATATCCAGTCTTTGACAAGAAATATCCAGTCTTTAGTAGTGGATACGATACCCCTGGCGGCGTTGCAGGATTTACAACGTCTGTCCATGCTGAGGACGAGGTTGTCAAGATGCTGTTGAGGCATTGCGGCACATTCCTCTTGTAGCGCCCTGTGTAAGACCGATGCACAGAATGCAATGTGAAAAGTTAATTATTATTTCCGAAGAATTTGTCACGCAACAATATTCTCCGTAATATTATCTCACATTATAACATTCAGTTATTTAAAAAAAATGAACGACCTACAGGATGTAAAGGTTTACTTTCCTATTATTCATGCTCATTCCCATACAACGCAATATTTTTGCAACATGTGGGTATTACCAAAGTCAATCTAATATTGACGCGTTTCAAACTTAAATTTTAAAAAATAACCTGTACATATCTCATTTCTATAACTGAAAGCCTTTACATTTAAAAAAAAGGATGAAGTATCGCACATGAATTCCAGGTACGATTCCTGCTAGCATACATAATAAATACAGTAACTGAACGTTATTTAAGATACATTTAAAAATTAAATTATCTACAGTAAATTAAAACCTGACACATTAAAAACACTTAAAAAAAAAGAACGACACTCGATATCTTCAACACAACTCTTGATTTAGTACCTTCGTTATGTTCCGTAACATCTTTAGAGCTATTGCCGCAACATAGTATGCCACTTGCCGGGCACAACACGTGCTTGAAATTATTGTTTGTTTCGCTCCCTTTCCTGGGACCAGTGACCCTAAATTAGGGACGGGTAACTGCTTATAGCCCATTGAGTTGCTCACGGTAGTCGCTAATTCCTAAATAAAACAAATAGATGTTAGTTAGTCTATGGCTTCTTTCTTCCTGAAACCGGTTAGTTTTCATCATCAATCATGTGCCATACGAAAGAAAACCGATGTCTGTTGTATGATACCACCGAGGTGACTGTAGGTGGCAGTACACGACAACCATAGTTTACAAAAGAAAAGAAGCTATGGCTGTCGTGTGCTGCTACCTAGGTGCTCATAGGCACATGATAACTATCGCTTACACGATGTATCCTAATTGGTTTCTGACGAAAATCTAGTACATGTCATGAATCTGTAAAAAACAACATAGACCTTCTGAGATCCGAGATGAAAAAAAAAAAGCGTACTGGCGGCTGAAACGAAAATTTCTGTATTAAGAAACAACAAGAAAGATGGCACCGAATTTTCGGGTGTGATAAACACGTCTTTTGAATCCGTTCTGACGCAAATTAAATTTATCAAAGCTATTCAAAGTCAAGGGAACCGGTATGGAAAACAAGAGATCTGAAGAAAAAAATAAGATTTTCAATCGGGTTTTTGATCCCTCAGATATTGTTGTAAACGGAATCGTGAGCTTACGAGCTCTTAGAAATAGAGATATCGACAAAAATAAGATGTGACTTTACGTCCCCTGGTGGGAAAACCATGCATTATTTTAGGAAGAAAGTATTCGCAAAAGGTTTATCAATATAAGTAGCATCGGTCCAAGAAAAAAAAAATTAGTCGAGTTTTCAGGAGCCCAGATTTGTCTACAAACACATCAGAAGCCGAAGTTAACACTTATGACCCCTGGTGGCCAAACCATTCTTTACCAAACATTAGAAATTATGTGAAAAATATTTTCCATCAGGTTTTGTATGCGATACAGGGATAATTTTTCAAATCTGAGCTTTAGCAACAGAAATAACGCAGAAAACGCAATTTACCTTTGTGCCCTCTAACGGAAAGTCTATGATTTACTTCTAAATTTTCAATTTATAGGAAAAACATTTCGCATTGGAAACACTATCGAACAAAGTAGGATTTTTTCAAATCAGACACTTAGAAGTAGAGATATTGACGAAAATAAGATATACATCTACACCCCCTGGCGTAGAAACCATGCATTATTACAAGAAGAAAATTTTCCTAAAAGGTTTGTCGACATGGGTAGTATCGGTCAACAAACGGGTTATTTTTCAATCGAGATTTTAGAAGCTCATATTTTGCTGCAAATACATCAGAAGCGGAAATTAAGACTTACGCCACCTGGTGGCCAAACCATTTTTTTACAAAAATTATAAATTGTGTGCAAACGATTTCCCATCAGGAGCTGTATCCCGCGCAGAAAGAATTTTTCAAATCGGAAATTTAGAAGCAGAGATAAAGGAAGAAACGCAATTTACCGCTACGCCCCCTGGAGGAAATCCTGTGAATTACTTGAAATTTTGAAATTATATGAAAGACATGTCACACGGAAAACACTATCCAAGAAAGAAGGAATTTTTAAAATCGGACTACTAGAAGTAGAGATATTGACAAAAATAAGATGTACATTTACGCCCCTGGCAGAGAAACTGCGGAATATTTTAGGAAAAAATATTCCAAAAATGTTTATCGATGTGAGTGGCATCAGTCTACGAAAACATTTTTTCAATCGATATTTTAGAAGCTCAGATTTTATGGCAAATACATCAGAAGCAAAAATTAACACTTACGCCCCCTGGTGACTAAAGTATTCTTTACCAAAAATATGAAATTATATGCAAAACATTTTCGATCAAGAGATGTGTTTGCTGAAGAAAAAAATGTTCAAATCGGAGTTTTAGAAGAAGAGTTATCGGGAAAAATGTCATTTACTTTTACGCCCCCTAGCGGAACATCGATGCGTAATTTGAAAACGTAACTATATCTAAAATACTCTTCGACATAAATGGAATCGAAAGATAAAGAATATTTTTAATCGGATGTTTAGAAGCAAATATGTGGAATAAAACGTATTTTTGAATCCGACATCATCTGCATTTACGCCCTCTAGCGGCGAAATTGTACATCGTAATAAACAACACCGAAATAAAGGATCATCATTCGCATTTTTCAAGCTTCCCAATGCAAAAAGATTTTTTTCAAATCGGACTAATAGTTGCAGAGATATTGTGGGTACAGTCGGACGGACAGACAAACCGATAACATAAGCACGATCTTTTTTTACAAATCACGTGCTAAAAATGGAAAGCTTTCACTTTCTTATGGCCTCTGTGCGTTCCTAGACGTAAATGGGCTACTGGAGGAATTAAAATTTGAAAACAAACCAGATCAGATCAGATCATCAGAAGAGGATTTTACGAAGAGAAGGTTTGACCCAAGGTGTTAAACAACCTTTTGGGCTAGAGTGTCCTATAGGAAAGTGACACGGAAGCGAGGTAGAAAGGGGGAGGAAGACGCCCTTATTTATTACCTAGGGGCTAGTACCCGGAGACCGACGGCTTAACGTGCCCTAAACAAAAAAGTAGCCACAGCTATTGAGGGTTTTGTTTTTGTAAAACAAAACCTCAATAGCTGTGGCTACTCTGTTGGTATGAACGAAACCTAATACAGCATTTCTGCCGTATTGAATGCAATAAATTGCAAGAGACACTGTTGGCAGTCATATGGTGATCTGAACGTAATCGCAATGTTACTTGGATTGCGAGGAGAATTCACGGGTTATTGCTATTTCTTTTGCTGAAGAAATGTGGAACAACACAGCGATGTAAAGGTCTGGTGAGCCAGACAAAATTTTGTTCGTGGAGTACACAATGCAAAAAGTGAATCCTGAATCAGTTCTTCTTCTCCGGCTACCACAAAGAATCCCCGTATGAAGAGCATTGTGACAGCATTGTACAAAATAATAATAGTTTTTCATAATTAAGAGGAACATTTCCAAAACTTAGTAACAAAGTCTAAAGTAGGTAGCTTTATTAGTCCGCAAATAGGGAAATTTTGCGCTATACTACTTTGGAAAGGAAACGAAACCCCAATATATTTTTGCAGCATGGAAACCCTTTAATTCGGTAATTCAAGGATTTCTACGGAATAAAAGCGAAGGGAGATGCTAACAATTTTTAGAGGAGCTGGTACATAAAGCAAATTTCAAGATGCCGAATGCCACTTAAAGCAAATTTTAAGATGCAGAATGCCACTTAAAATATACTCCAACATAATGATCGAAATATCGTCCCAAACAGCACGTATGCTGTTAATAGTGGACAAGATTAATGCTTCCAATAGAGAAACCCGAGCACTCTGTAATGATTGGTGACTGCTGTCACTTTCTCACAGAGAAGCTCTTCAAAGCCTAATACCGGTTATGTGTAACAAAATTTAAGCGATGAACAGAACTTAAGCCACAGTGAAAAGCACAATGCGCATTACAGATTTGTTTGCCATGTCCATAGGGAGCAAACTGGATTGAGAAAAATACAACTTAGCGAAAAAATTAAAATTTATTGAGAAGTATAGTTTACTGTCAATTATCAATCTTCGATGCTTTAGAGATGTTGAAAGAATATAGACAGTTGAGTCACATTAATGTGACTACCTCCTACTTTTGACGTCAACAGCTCGTAACCAATGAAAGAAGGCACGTGTCGTGAGATGGCTTGGACGGTATATAAGATGTGATGTAAGCATTCTGCAAACATATCACTCGTTGCTGTCATGGATAAAAGGAGCTACTTATCCGATTTGCAAATAGGAATGATTATCGGCGTTCGGGACAAGGGTGGCAGTATTTCTGACACAGCGCAGTTTGTGACCTGTTAGCGTGCTGCTGTGGTTAAAGGGTATCGTGATTGGAGAAATGACACCATTGCGAATAAGCGACGTGGAAACTGCGGAGTGCCACGTGCCATTGATGTGAGACGTGAACGTCGGCTTCGAAGGTGCAAGAGTGCCGATCGATGCGCTACAGTGAATCAACTCACTGGCCGAATGAACCAGGGGGCTAAAACGATAGTTCAGCGAACCCGGCTGCGTATGGGGCTCCGAGGCAGACGGATGGTCACTACACCAATGCTAACGAAGCTGCATCTGCAGAAAAGGCTTACATTTGCACAACAGTAACGGAATTGTTTTTTTGATTGAAGGTTTAACGACCACCGTGAGCAACTCAATGGGCTATAAGCAGTCGCGTAACGGAATTGTACCTCCGCTGATTGGCAAAGGATTGCTTGCTCCGATGAATCACGTTTTTTTCTTCTTCGAATGAATGGACATTGGCGTATAAGGCGAGAAACATCAAAGAACAAACACTCTTCAACTATTGCTGGCAGAACATAAACTTGTAGGGCCAGCGTTATGGTCTGGGGAATATTTTTGTGGTATTCGCTGGATCTACTCACACCTGCGGAAGGCACTATGGACGGAATTCGTTTTGAATCCGTCCTTGCAGACCGCATACACCAATACATGCTGATTGTCTTTCCTGGGGATGATGGGATCTTCCAGAACGATAACGCGACGTGTCACACAGCTTGAAATGTCCGAGAGTGGTTGGAAGAGCACGGCGAAGACTTCAAAGTACTTCTCTGGCCCCCTTTTTTCCCAGACTTAAACCCAATTGAGAATATGTGGGACCACCTCGATCGTGTTGTTTGCTATATGGATCCTCCACCACGCATTCTTCAGCAGCTGCCAGATGTACTGCAGTCAGCATGGCTCCAAATAACTGTGAACACCTTCCAGCATCTTATTGAGTCACGTCAAGCACGTCTAGCTTCTGTCCGCGCTGCAGAGGGCGGTTATTCTGGAAGAACGTGGCGGGCGATACGGCTCGACCGCCACCCTGCTGTTTTCAGTCCGATGATCAAGCCTCTCTCAAAGCCCGTAACTTGCGCGAATCGACGTCTCTGGCGTCTATCCGGCATTCATGTTACTCTGAACCCTTGCGTGAGTCGGCCGAAGCTTTTTCCTTTCATGGACATCGACTACACGCCGGTTTATAAGACTGCCGGTTTGTGCTTGCAGCACCATTGAGGGTATGCAGTCATGCACACTCTCGCGAAACGTGAATCATTTGCATACCAGCACGCACTTTAGCTATTTGCAAAGTTTCGCGGTTGTAGCAAGTTTTCTATTAGGTGCGCAAATTTCATTGACCGTGAGTGTATATACGCCGGCCTCAAATTTCACCAATTGGTTAGCTCAATCAACAACACACAGACAGTCAGCGAAGCATTCATTTTGTGAGGAAATCTGTGTGCTTTGGCAACGTAAACAACTCGTTTGTTTCATATTAAAAATTCATAAATAAAGAAGAATAAACTGAACGTATCAGAGTTTGTTTGGTGCTTAAGGTGGCGCAATTTATCGTTGAATAAACAGAAGTCCTTAAATGATTAACGATACTCTGACGTTTTTGATATAAAAAACATCCAACCGTACAAATAAAAGGATCTTTAACTTTGAAGAAAAGAAGTCTTTCATTTTTCATTCATGAAGTCTTTCATGTTTCTAGAGCGTTTTAAATAAAAGAAAAAGGTACCCTTGCCATCCGCTGCTGAAAGTTTCTCGATATAGATTCCTAGATTTGAATCACATGTACTGAACAATTATGTACATCCAGTTTTTCTAGCACCCCACACCAAAAAAGGTTCTTGGAAAAGGTGTTACCTCTCAAATCTCATTTAATCTCTTTATTATTCAAATGTTAATAATCTACTGTTCCTTCATCTCAGTCTATGCCAAAATAAAGGCCTTTAGAACATTATGCATAAAAATATCCCTGTAGAAATTTAGGTCTTTTATATGTAGAAAGGTTGACTATCTGAGCTTTCGAAATGGATTAGGTTTTTTACGTGAAGACCCTGTATCGATCTAACGATTGATCCATTTAGTAATGGATCGATTTAAAATAATTAAAAGGGCTGTTGAACGGGATTCACACCTAAATACAATAAACAAATTTATACAAACTCCGTTTATTGGTGTGAAAGTATATTTAATGAAGAAATACAAGAAAAAATTGTATCTCCCGTGCTTTCGTTCTCCAACCGGGAGGCTTTCTCAAGGGTTGCAGACGATACTAACAAGTCTGGCTAGTATACTTGTTAGTAACTAGCCAGACTTGTTAGTAACGTCTGCAACCCTTGAGAAAGCCTCCCGGTTGGAGAACGAAAGCACGGGAGATACAATTTTTTCTTGTATTTCTTCATTAAATATACTTTCACACCAATAAACGGAGTTTTTATAGATTTGTTTATTGTAATTAAAAGGGGTTTGAATGTATTTGTTTTGTATGATGCATTTTAATGCGACTGCAATTGCATTCTTAGCTGTTGGTAGATATATTTTTTAGTGAGAGGTTGGTTTGTTATACTTCTATTTTCTTCCGTTGAATAAAACGTTTGTACGAAGGTGAAAGAGTTTATTCCACTTCTTTCCCAAAGCCACCTCAGTCTCGCAAGACGTTGAAGGTGCAGCAGAACGAACACGTCTGAATGTGGATCTCAGGGGGAACAACTGAATCAACTTTTCTGTCTTCTGAAGAAAGAGTCCACGCGCTTTGCACTACATCAGAGACGGTAACGTTGCAGCGATTGGTCAGTTGTGTTTTTATTCTGAAAACATTTTCTTGCGCAACTTTGGACAAGCGGCTTTATTTTTGTGTGAGTTGTCTATGCGCCATATCAAAGTGCGGATACCATTTGTCCTGGAAGAACTAATTACAATTAGTAAAAGTGCAAGGAAAAAAATTCCGTTTATGCAAACAAAGTAGAAAGTTGGTAAGTATAATGTATTAATAACTTGAAACAATCCATTTCTTATAGCTTTTTTTCTGTGGTTGTGCATATTAGGTCATGCCAAAAGTAATGCCATTTTTTTACAATCACTTCTTTTTACGTAAAATTTTGCACATTATACACTGAAGTGCCAAAAAAATCAGGATACGTCTTCAATACATCGTTGCTCCTCCTCTCGATCGGATAAAGGCAGCAAGGCGATAGGGTATTATTATTTACGAGCTCTTTGTAGTGTAACATCACAGACACTCGATCACAACACAAAACATTTATTACTTTACACAAAAACATCAACTGGAATACACTCCGCGGTATAAACTGAACTTGTTGTCTTAGCCAAAGCTCGCCATGTCCTCCTCCTTCGATATCTCTCTCGCAACTCTCCACATCACTCACCACACGCTCAAGTCATTAAATGTCAATGTATCCTTCCGCGCTTTTGTGCGTGGAAGTCGTACTTTACAACCCCTCCTCACTCCAGAGGAACTTTTTCCAGTGGTAAAAAGCTCTTGTCATTTTACAATACAATAGTCATAGTTCACATAATGAGTCATAATCCATTT
This sequence comes from Macrothele yani, assembly GCA_039090855.1. Taxonomy (NCBI): domain Eukaryota; kingdom Metazoa; phylum Arthropoda; class Arachnida; order Araneae; family Macrothelidae; genus Macrothele; species Macrothele yani. Next base: position 159,457,406 of record CM077011.1, read on the forward strand.
ACAAAGAGAAATATATGAGTTAATTTAACAATCATCTTTACGTGTTTTCCAACAATTTCTATGTAGTATATATCACAACCAAAAAAAAAAAAAAAAAAAAAAAAAAATGTTTTCACTAGCAGACACATAGCATGATCAAGGTGGATCATCTAAAGTAGGAACTCTGCTCAGTCCATCTGCTTTTTTGTGCATAGTTCCCGATCGATGAATTATAACAAAATCATATGCTTGTAAAGCAAGGGCCCATCTCATCAGACGAGCATTTGAACTTGCGTTGGTGCGTAACCAAACGAGAGGGTTATGATCAGTTTGTATGAGGGAATTTTGACCATCCAGGCAGCATTTCAGTTTCTGTACCGCAAATATAATGGCGGCACATTCTTTTTCACTGGTACTGTATGTCTTCTCTGCTGTCGAAAGTTTTCTGCTTAGATAGAGTACAGGATGTTCAGCGCCATATTCTTGTTCTTGCGAGAGGACGACTCCCATTCCTTGATCTGAAGCATCAGTTTGTAGAATAAATCTACGTTTATAGTCAGGGGCTTACAGAACAGGAAAACTAGATAAAGATTTTTTTAATTCCACAAAAGCTTTCTCACATTGTTCTGACCATATAATTTCCTCTTTACGATTTTTACCCTTCAAGATGTCTGTCAAGGGAGCTGCTATCGAAGAAAACATTGGAATATATCAGCTGTAATATCCCGCCAGGCCTAAGAAAGATCTTACTTGCGTCTTGTTCTTTGGCGTAGGAAAATTGTGTATGGCCTGAACCTTTCGTTCCGCTGGTTTTCGATATCCTTGTCCAACAATATGACCCAAATACAAGACGTGATCTTGAGCAAACTTACATTTGGAAGGTTTTATGGTCAAGGAAGCCCTCTGCAACCTCTGTAGCACTTCTTAAAGATGTATCAAATGATCCCCCCAGTTTTCGGAAAAAATGGCAACATCATCTAGATATGGTACGGCAAACTCTTCGCAGCCTCTCAAAAGTTCCGACATCATTTTGCTAAAAAAATAAGGTGCGTTCTTAAGGCGAAATGGCATCTTTAAGTGCCGATACGTTCCAAAAGTAGTCACAAACGCTGCCAATCGTTGAGCTCTAGCACTTAATGGAATTTGCCAGTACCCTTTTGTTAAATCTAATACTGTAATATACTTCGCTCCAGAAACCTTTTCGACTCTTTCTTCTATATTAGGCAATGGATAGAACTGGGTCCTTGTCACTTCATTCAATCGCCTGTAGTCAATACAAGGGCGTGGATCTCTTCCGGGTACTTCTACCAAAATCATGGGTGATTTATAGTCTGATTCACCAACTTCTATAATCTTGTACTGCGGCATTTTATCTATCTCGGCTTTAAGAATATTTATCTGCCTGAGCGACATTCTATAAGGCTTAACTCTTACAATAGCATTACTAGCTATCTCGATATCATGTTCGACCAAATGAGTCTTTTCTGGAATATTAGAAAACATTTTCAAGTAATGACATAATAGTTTTTTCAGATCCTTAATTTGTTGGCCAATTAGGCGCTCTCGAAGTTTACTGTTCTCCTCGATATCAGAGAAGTTAAATATATTGGGATTTTTTTCAACTTGCGGAAATTTAATCTCTAAATCCATTTCACCATTTTCAAAACCGGGCAATAAGTTCACAAATTCTGGTCGTTTATGGTATGGTTTCAGCATGTTAATGTGATATACTTGATGCTTTACATTTTTACCTTCAAAGCTTACTACATAATTAGTCTCAGAAATTTTTTTCTCAATTTTCCCATGTCCTTTCCACTGTTCCGCTAACTTATTTGGCCTGCAGGTAACAAAAACCAATACTAAATCTCCTTCTTGAAATTCACGTTTTACCGCATTTCTGTCATACCAATATTTTCTTTTCAATTGAGCCACTTCCATGTTTTTAATGGCAAGTTCTCGACATGTTTTCATCCTATTTATTAACTCAAATACATATTCAGTGACATAGTTTTCTTCTTCAGGATGACCCATCCATTTTTCATACAATAGTGTCATTGGCGTCTTCAAAATTTTTCCATGCACCAATTCAGCAGGCGTAAACCCTGTGCTTTCATGTGTCACAGTTCTCAAAGCAAACAGCGCCGCCGGTAACTGTTTCTCCCAATCCGGAGCAGACTCAAGACATAAAACTCTCAACATCTTTTTAATAGTTCGATGGAATCGTTCTACCGGATTACTTTGGGGATGATATACAGAACTATGAGTAACTTTTATTCCAAACCGCTCCAGAAATTCTAGTGTCAAAATGCTTACAAATCTGGCTCCTTGATCAGTTTGAATTTCTTTCGGAAATCCCATGCGGCTAAAAATGTGTAACAAAGCGTCAACTACCGACTTGGATCCTATGTCTGGTACTGGTACTGCATCTGGATATTTGGACGACAAACACATAGCTGTAATTATGTATCTATTTCCGCTTGAAGTCTCGGGCAAAGGCCCTACAGGCATCAACGTTGATTTTTGTAAAAATTTCAGGAATAATTGGAACTATATTTAAAGGTGCTTTCTTTTTGTCCCCAGCTTTTCCAGCACGTTGGCATGAATCACAAGATTTTACAAATTCTTCAATGTCTTTATAACAGTTAGGCCAATAAAAATACTTCGCTAGTCTGTCTTTGGTTTTTGTCACTCCTAAATGCCCCGAAGTTCCCTCATGACACATGTTTTTTATTTGTTCTCTATATTGTTCTGGAACAACAATAAGATCTCCCTCTTCGCCAATCTTGTTGATCTTCTTCTTCACCAACATCTCATTTCTTAGTACAGCATAACCATTTGCCTTTTTAAAATCTGTTTTCCCTATTTCTTTGAGAATTTTTTTCAATTCCAAACTTTGCCGTTGATCTTCCATGAAACTTTTTGAATCCATTTTTACCAACTCTAACATGGCTTTATCTTCACCATGCCTCAATGGCAGAATTTCTTCTTCCAATTCATCTGATTCTTCGGAACCCACAGTCTCGCCTTCGAGGGTATGTTTTTCTTTCTTCCCTGAATCATTCTTTACTGAATTTCTCTCTTCGTTGTTTCGTTTCTGTTTTTCTTGATACCCAGTAACCACAACATTTACCTGTTCTAAATTAAGTGGCCACTCCATATCCATTTTTTTAACAAAGCGGCAGTCTTATTTCCAAGTAAATATCTACCTTGATCTAGCGACTTTCTAATCACTGCAGCCTTAGTTACAATATGACCTAATTCACATTCTAGTTCAACTTCTGCCAATGGTAAACAAACCTTTTGTTCATCCAGAAGATGCGGTACCCACACATGTTCTCCAGTAAACTCACCTAGCGACACATACTCTTGACAAATGATATCAACTGATGAACCTGTATCCCGGAGAATAGGCATGGTAACTCCATTTATTTTTCCTTCAAAGGTATAGGGTGCCAAGAGATCCCCTTCAGTTTCCTCTCTGATTCTATTTACGCTACCTGAGTTCTGTGATTTTAGCTTAGGACACTGAGGTCGAATGTGATCATAAGATGCACACTCGTAACATTGAATCTTCCGTCTGCGATCATACTTTTCTTCATTCTGAGATACATTCCGTTTTGACCACCCTTGTCCTACATCTGACTTAACATAAGTTTTGTTATAAAATCCATTTTTCATAAAATTTCTGCGATCATAGTTATCTCTAGTTTTTTTCTCACTGGCTTGCATTTTCTTTGAAGCACCAAATTCATTCGACGAATTTTTCTTGATTCCTCCTCTTACACTTTCACAATTGTCCACCATATCAGCCAAATCTGAAGGTGAAACAATGTTTGACCATTTATCAATAAAATGCTCCCTTATTTCTATAGGCACTCTCCGCTTCATTTGATCTGTGATCATTAATTTTTTTAGCGCTTCAAAATCGCCTATTTTAAGTCCTGAAATCCATTCATTAAAATAATTTTCTAACTCGAAGGCGAAATCTCTCCAGGTCTTCTCTGATGCACGCATGTGCTGTACAAATTTCAATCTAAATTTCTCTGGACTTAACTTATATCTTTTAAGAAGTAACCTTTTAACATATTCATAGTTTTTAGCATCTTCCACATTTTCTCTGGCAATCAATTGTGATATTTCGTAGGGCAAAAGTCCTATCAAATTCGTGACCCAATCTTCCCTTTTTATTTCTGCTTGTTGTGCTTGCCTTTCAAATAAAACTAAGTAAATACTTATATCACTGTCTTTTGGGTCAAATGTTTTCATCAAATGACGAAGTTCTAATCTCGGTTTTTGAGAATTTCCATTTTGCTCCAAACTACCTCCCAGCGGCTGACGTCCAGCTTCTATTTTGAGTTTTTCAAGCTCAAATTCCAATTGTCTTTCTGTTTCTCTACGCTCTTTTATACCTGCCAAAAGTTCTTTCACGAAATCCTCTTCATAACCTTCAAAGTTGACAATTTTATTTTTTAATTCCAGAATTTTGAGATTTGGCATAACTTCTATACCCAATTTTTCCGCCAACTGCAGAAGTTCTTCTTTTCGAGCTTTTCCTAAGAAAGCCATTTCAATAAGCTCTACGTGTACCCAATGTTTATTTATTATCGTATATGTGTATACTTTAACAGAAATTGTTTACAACAATATTCTACATTTACCTATAATCTAGGCTCAAACAGTTGTTCTGAATGTACTATTTCTTGACAGAAATTATTTCCTTCTATTTTCGTATATGTGTATACGTTCACAGAAATTGTTTACAACAAAATTCTACATTTACCTATACTCTAGCCTCAAACAGTTGATCTGAATGTACTATTTCTTGACAGAAATTATTTCCTTCTATTTTCGTATATGTGTATACGTTCACACAAATGGTTTACAACAATATTCTACATTTACCTATAATCTAGGCTCAAACAGTTGTTCTGAATGTACTATTTCTTGACAGAAATTATTTCCTTCTATTTAATTCCGTGCCCGGAAACTTCTAAAAAACTTGCTTTGATATTTCATTCCTTTGGATAATTCTCTAAGAACAACAACAAAACAGTACTTACATAAACATCTAATGTGGTGTAAATCCGATACGGAACAAATAATTTCGAAAAAACAACCTACAGTCACCATCCTTTGTTCTTCCCAACACAAAGAGGAAAAAAATATCCCTGTCGCGTTGGTTCTTTCGCACGTTTGAAGAACTTTCAACTCATCGATTCCCACGGTCATAAAAAACGCCGCTGAAGTTGCGCTGATTCCGTCTCACCGGCGCCTTCACTTCCTGTCTTTCGTAGTTCGAATCTCACAGGTGCCTTCCATTTCTATCTTTCGTAGTTCGAATCTCACAGGTGCCTTCACTTCCTGTCTTTCGTAGTTCGAATCCCACCGGTGCCTCTATTTCTATCTTTCGTCTGTAACATCACAGACACTCGATCACAACACAAAACATTTATTACTTTACACAAACACATCAACTGGAATACACTCCGCGGTATAAACTGAACTTGTTGTCTTAGCCAAAGCTCGCCATGTCCTCCTCCTTCGATATCTCTCTCGCAACTCTCCTCATCACTCACCACACGCTCAAGTCATTAAATGTCAATGTATCCTTCCGCACTTTTGTGCGTGGAAGTCGTACTTTACAGTAGTACTATGAAAATAGTGCACATCATGCTTCCTGAAGGGCGTCCCACAATTCCGTAATATTCGCCGGTGAGGATTCTTAGCATAGACGACACCCTGAACAGCATCTGAAATGTTTTCGATCGGCGTGTAAATCCGGCAAACGAGGTAGCCAAATCAGGAAGCCAAAAACCGTGGAATAATACACCGCCAGCCACAATAGGACGACCTTGGACGTTTGCGCTGACGCATTGACGTGCTGAAAGAGGTCTCACCCTTTGGAACACAATCAAACTAATCCTTAGTTTGATACTGTTTTCCTTACTAACCGCCTGAAGAAGCCTTCCGTTGACGGGGAAAGCTTACGGGTAGAATATTTTTATCAAACTAATCTTTAGTTTGATTCTGTTTTCCTTTGTAACCGCCTGAAAAAGCCTTCCGTTGACGGGGAAACCTTGCGGGAAGATTATTGTTATCAAAATAATCCATAGTTTGATTCTGTTTTCCATTGCATCCGCCTGAAGAAGCCGTCCGTTGACGGGGAAAACTTGCGGGAAGATTATTTTTCTTACACCAATAAATACGGATTATACTATATTTGTTTTGTTATTTCTTTGGTGTTGACAAACCCACAATTTACTCATCGTAATCGCTGATGCTATTACTGGCCTCAAGATTGATTTCCGGCAATGTTGCATGCAGGGCGGAGGTCACAATGCGTGCCACGCGCTGCTATTCACGAACGTCCAGGGCTTCTCTGCGGCCTCACCGGTCTCGCACTCTGGATGTATTCCCTGAGTTTGTGTAGTCCAGGTACACCCTTGAAATTGTTGACCGTTTAAATCCCAATTTCGTGGTTATTTCCGAGATGGAGTGACCCATCATCAGGCTGCCTACTATCATACAACGTTCGAAATGGCTTAAATCCTAATAATATGCCATCTGATCTGCGAATATTACTATTTGAGCTTGCGGATATATCTAGCTCTATATATACGTGATTTGCAGGCGATACATTTTACAGCATAGGTGTGGGGGCATATATTGGAAATGGCAACCCCGTGACAATTTTTTGTCACCTCAGCGTAGTATTGAGCTTACCAGTGTTAAACTGTTTCCTGTGCAGTGCACTATGTTAAATGTAATTCAAACAATTTGTAGTTTTCTGATCATCGGTTAAACAAAGGGCAAGCGATTTACCAAGTGACGATCATTTAGGGCATTGTATGCTGTACAAATTTCGTAAGGGAAGCAATGCAACTACAGCAGCAAGCATTGCTTCCCTTATGAAATCTGTGATGATGCGGCCATAGTGGTCGCGAAAGTGCTCGCCAGAGCTTTGTCAACCATAAATTAAAATTTGTAAGTAAAGACGTTTTTTAGATCCTACGTTTTTAGAAGGAATATTTAAAGTGTGGTATGTGTGCTTTGGCTGCTTCATGAAAATTTACCACGGTTCGACATCTTTGAATTTTTCTTATCTAAATCTCAGAACGCAGTACCTTTAATCTAATATATTGTCTTATAATCATAAGGACCGCAGTTATTCTATAATCACCTTGTCAGGTAATCATCAGGACCGCTGTTATTCTATAATCACCTTGTCTGGTAATCATCAGGACCGCATTTACTCTATAATCAACTTGTCTTGTAATCATCAGCCGACCGCAGTTATTCTATAAACACCTTATCTTGTAATCATCAGGACCGCAGTTATTCTAGAACCACCTTGTCTTGTATTCATCAGGACTGCAGTTATTCTATAATCACATTGTCTTGTAACCATCAGGACCGCAATTATTCTATAATCACCTCGTCTTGTAATCATCAGGACCGCAATTATTCTATAATCACCTTGTCCTGTAATCATCAGGACCGCAGTTATTCTAAAATCACCTTGTTTTGTAATCATTAGGGCCGCAGTTATTCTATAATCACCTTGTCTTGTAATCATCAGGGCCGCAGTTCATTCAGCCCTAATGATTACAAGACGGCCTTCTTCCGTTCTCTAATTAGAAGAGCCTTCGCTGTCTCCTCCGATGTTAGTTCTAGACAATGCGAACTAAAAAGCATCGTCGAACTGGCCACTGAGGCAAAATACCCGTTGAACCAGATGTATAACTTATCGAGAATGCTAGAACTAGGCGTGTTAATCTTTCTATGACGCAACTTCGCTACCTAGGCCCTATACCTTACATACTAAATGTTTCCTATCAACTCTAAAGCGCGCTCAGGAGGATGAATTTCTTTGTCGGCCTAAGGTCTACGGCATCTTTATACGTATACTATGTTTAAGAGAAATATTGACAAGCCCCCTCTTCTCAATGAGGCAGGTGTTTATGCCGTCCGACTACAATTTGAGGACGGCTCCAGCGATACTACACTGGAATGACCAAACGTTTGTTTAAAATTAGAATCAGCGAGCACAAAAGAGATACAAAAGACGGAAAAAAACCACTGCCCTATCCAGGGAAGTACAGTTCAAGTCAGCTGATCCTATGTGGAATTATATAAAGAAATCAGCTTCATACTCCACACCCAAATCTGCTGCCATTCGCGTAATTTAGAGATGATACCAAACAGCGAGGTTTTCTCTCTAGAGTTGCCATGCATTTGGAATCGATTCATCAAATTATACTCCACTGTTTCCCACGGTACCAGGAGCTAAACCAATGCGACCCCTCGTTTATTTGAAGGAATAATCACTCTTGCGTCTATTCTTTAAAAGTCTAGTGAAGTCATCGCGTTCAGATTGTTGAAGTGTTGTATTATTCAACACAATTTGAAAAGCCATCTGGTTGATGTGCGAAAGCTTGGAAACTTTGATTTCTATTCTACTCCAAGAATTTACCTCTGTCCTGAATGAAGCAGGTGTTTATTCCCGTCATACTAGTATAGTTTTCCTAGTATAGTTAAAATATTTCAGGTATTCAATATTTGGATTAATGAGCATTATTTGAAAATAGGTATAACGCTTGAAAGTTACGATCAGAAACCAACAATTTATTTTGCACTAAACCAATACGTGTCTTAATGGACTTTTTTCATAGTCTAATTTTTGTAAGAGAAAAATGCAGCAGCTATTACAGGACTTAAACCACGACGAATATCTACAACTGGAGTTGAGATTTTCACTTTGAACCTAACCACGTACTCATGGAAATGGAAAAAGAATTGTGTATTGTTTAGTCAAGCATTTTTAAAGACACAATTAGCATATCGCTCCACATATATGAGGAAACTAAGGCATCTATATTCAAAGAAGAGATGTAATATTTCCCGTTCAGAGCAGAAGGGATGTAAATTTAATTGAAAATAGCTGTTTAAAGCGTTTAAATTTTAACATTAATTAAAAGTCGTACTTTTAATTTCTGATACAAAGGCGAGTATTTAAACTGAATGTCATCCTGATCACACAAAATAAGCATCTAGAGCTGGGATCAGAGCTTAGTAAGGACCCTGGAGCATAACACCAAGGCAGGGAAAGAAACACCTGACTAAATGCAAACTGCCTGTTCACGTTAAGCATATTTACTTACAATTTATAAAATGTTTCTTAAATAACTTGTGTATCTAAACAACACTACACTGAAATGCTTGTATCCCGCGTTCCGGATTTTGAATGTGTTATTGTCCTAACTGATTTGCTTAAATCAATTAATTCCGCAAAAATGTCATTATTCCTGGAAGATGTGCAATTTTCCCAGTGAATCAACAGGAACATGAGTACTCTAGTAAGCTGCGAAGGATGATTAATTATACATTGTTTAAAACGCATGCATATGTTTAAAGCGAGTGCAATCCTGTTATTCCTGGAAGATGTGCAATTTTCCCAGTGAATCAACAGGAACATGAGTACTCTAGTAAGCTGCGAAGGATGATTAATTATACATTGTTTAAAACGCATGCATATGTTTAAAGCGAGTGCAATCCTGTTCCGTTCACTCATATCCCAAAGGAGTTGATGTTTGTTTCTTTCTCACCGAAATATATTTCTAATTGTTAGTGCTATTCATGTATTTTAGAAAATGTTTTTTATATTCAAAGTAATGAAAACTATAAGAAAATAAATCATGCCCCACAACCATGACAAAGTTTGGGTTGTAGTACGATCCTTATTTGAATACGAACAATTATACTTCTTTTTTTACTATTCGTCCTTCTTAAATCCAGCACAAATTACTTTGATTACGAGAATTACTTTGATTACGAGAGTCTTCGCAAGTTTTTCAATTCCACTTTTGTAACCAGGATCATCCGTCCATGTTGAAGGGTCTTTGTTAAGAAAATCGGTGCTGATAGATAATCGCGTGAAGACGAAAACTCGATGTTTGTAAAGGAAGAAAAATCATTTTGGTGCAGAATGTACCTCTTCAGTTGATTGTTTTCTTCTTCCTCTTCTTCACCTTTGTCTGCTTCCAGCATAACTTGAGCCATATTTGCCTTAACCGCTGTTAGAACATTGTCATCAAATAAGAATAGAGCCACAGTTTCGGGAACTAAGTACCAGAGATGGCTGGAATTTTTTTCAGCAGCCTTATTGATTTCTGGACCAATATCGGGATAATTTATCAGTTGATGCATGAATAAGAAATCATGATAAGGTGCTTTAATTGCTTCTGATGACAGAAACCATGCTCGAACGTATACTCGAGCAAGAAAAATACATATTTTTCTTAAAGAGTACTTCAATAAAAATACATATTTTTCTTAAAGAGTTCTTCTCCCTATGAGATAACTGAAATTGATCTTGAAACAGGTCTATCTTATCGTATACCAGGAGCTGTCTTACAGCTCCTGGTATACGAAACGATATCCCGTTCTTCGGAATGCCGCCAAGAAAGATCATCGTTAACTCCAACAGTTCTCAGTAATCATCTCGCTGTTGTTTCTGCGTAGAAAGGTGGTGTTCAAGAAATCCAAGAATGGTTGAGCGGACATCATCAGGCACTTCATTGCTACCAGTTATGTAAACGTTCTTGTCGAGTTTCGTCCAGGTTTCTCTAAATCTTTTGAAAAGCGCAATGTCTGGACCAGAAGTTCCACCCATCAGTGAGTCGAAACAGCTCCTCAAAACTAACTCAAAACTGTGATGACGGCAAGGGAGGTACAACAGGTCGCGATTGAACAATTTTTCTAGATTTTCACAGGCACCATTTACTTGACCTGTGTTGCTTGCTGTCGTATCACAGCAAATTGCCTGAATTTTGTTGGTTATACCCTACTTCTCCACTGCTTAATAAACAGCCATGGCTTGCTCTTCTCCTGACGATGCTGGATTTCAGGGACTCCCAACAATTGCTCCTTGCCTTGAAAAGTTACTGTTATTGCCAGTCTATCAACCTTTTCAATACCTGTGAGGGCTGGGAGCAGCTTTCCATCCCAGTGCAGCATTAATTCTTGGCAGTCGTTTGTTTAGGTTAAATTTGTGCTGAATTTCTGTGTGTCTCTCTTCTCTAAATGTTTTTCTAAGGCGTTGAAAAGAAGTGCGATTTATTACCAGGTTTTCAGTATCACGCCCGAAAGCTTCTGCAGCAGCCATTAATATGTAAACCCTATTTCTACGTCATCAAAATGGCCGCCCGGCAGATTCTTTAAAGTCACTTATCTCAGAAACTACCGAACGGATTTTAATAGAAGAGGGCTCATTTTAAAGCACAATGTGTTATCTAAAAGAAAGATTTGTACACATTTTGCTGTAAATACAGTTGTTTTCGTTTTATTCCTAAAATATGAGATTTTTTTACCGTATTTCTTGCAATTTCTTTTTCCACCGACTTCTCAAATGACATATTTACCCAAAATTAAACATAACACTGCTTAAAATAGTTTCAATAACATAACCACCATAATTTCAGAATAGGTTTTGCGGTATGCTTACACATACTATTTGTTTTTCCTACCTAAAATTACCCCCGGCTGATTCGTTATGCATACGTATATCATCAAATAATGAACGGTTTGAATACTAATACAAGTTATAATTTTTAAATACTATTTACTCTCAACAAAAAAATTACATTAGCAATTTTACTTTAAATACAACGGTTTTCATTTAAAGCATTTAAATTTTACACTTTCCTAAGATTAAATATTTCCAAAAAAAAAAAAAAAAAAAAAAGAAAACAAATTAACAATTACTCGAGTTGTACAACATTTTGAATTTATGCAATATAATGAGTTCATTATGCATCTTCTCTCGAGCAATGGCCTTCGCATATACACAAAAACCTGCATCGGAGTCCAGTTTTTAAAACCCCAGTTATAACATCAGATCAACCAATATAGTACTTGCTAAAGAAGTTCAGTGGACGTAACCTGAGTTGTATGGAGAAAACAAAATGTACTTGATATTAGGTGGATTATACATTGGAATGGCTATAATTTCAATGACAGATTCATGGTTGGAAGAATCGAGAATTACTCGAGAATAGATGAATAATGGACTGACTATATTGACATGAGTTCCAAATGTTGTGCAGCTCAAGTAATTGCTAAAAGTGTTTTTTGGGCGGAAACGCTTAATCTTAAGAAAAATGTAAATTTAAATGAAATCAATTGTATTCAAAGTAAAATTGTTAATGTAATTTCTTAGTTGAGAGTAAATAGTATTTTAAAATGATACCTTGTTTAGTATTAACACTGTTCATTATTTACTGACATATGTATGCACAACGAATGAGCCGGGGGCAATTTTAGGTAGCTAAAACAAATTTTATGTGTGAGCATACCGCAAAACCTATTATGAAAATATACTTATCTTATAAAAACTATTTTAAGCAATGTTATATTTAATTTTGGGTAAACATGTCATTTGGGAAGTGGGTGGGAAAAGAAATTACAAGAAACATGGAGAAAATCTCATGTTTTAGAAATAAAACGAAAACTACTGTATTTACAGCGAAATGTGTAATAACCGTTCTTTGAGATAAAACATTGTACTTTAAAATCAGACTTCTTTTATTAAAATCCGTTCAGTAGTTTCTGAGATATGCGACTTTAAATAATCTGACGGGCGGCCATTTTGATGGCGTCACTGTACGTGACGTAATAATTTCTAAGGTTCTCTTCCGGCTGATTTACAGTCTTTAATATGCATTTAGCCAACCCCCAAAGTTTGGTGCTGGTATCCGGAATCGAAATATTTTTATGCTTGTTCCACGTACTATTCTGCATTCCGGTTTTAACGATCACTGTGAGCAAATCTAAGGGTTATAAACAGTCGCCCATTTCCAATTTAGGGCCACTTGTTCCAGGAAAGAGAGAGAAAGAGAGAGAAAGCTATCGCCGTAACACAAGCACACCACCCATACTTTGCGGGTGTCAAACCGGACGATAAGCAAGATGACTAAGGCGATAAGCAAGAAACCTTCTATTTTAGAGCCAGTGGTTCCAGAGATGGGAGAGAGACAGAGCCGTAAGACAAACACAATATCCATGCCTAACTGTGATTCACACCTGGTCCCATCTGGGACGAATGATCAGAAGCCATCGCTTAAGCCAGTGCGTCACCTGGGTGGCATTGTATATTTTTGCAGACCGTTGACGTTATTTGAATTTCATATAATTGTACTGTATTTCACGATATCGCTGACGATAAAAAGTGAAAAAAAAACCGATTTACAAATAATCGTACAATTTCACAAGCAAGTATCGCTTTCGCAGTGATATGTATTTTTGATAATTATGCTGCGAAATTGTAACTGCAGCATACCAAAGGAGTGGTCCTGTGTTTATGCGAACCACCAGGTGTGCGAGGTAGCACTTAGTGTTCTAGTGATTCCATTTTTGGATATATCAGGCGGAAAGACAAGGGTTCATAAGATGTCCAAAAACGCTTTCGGCTTTACGGGACAACAGAATAGAAGCTCCAGGAGTTTGCTGATAACAGGCACCATAAACGATCCAGCAAAACGACACTTAGGAACATAGCATCAAATAAGAATCGCTATGAAAACGTGTTCGAATATCATGTTAGACAACTCACAATGTTCGAGAGAGGACAAATGGTTAGTTCCATGAGGCAGAATAGTCATGGCAGCTCACAGTGGAACATGTTTGTCACAACCACACGACACGCATTAGATCAGTTAGGAGGTTGTGAAAATCCACAAAGCATGGAAGTACTTCCACGTGCTACTGGGATATTCTTTAGTGATACTGTCGTACTCGAGTTAGCTAGTTAGTTGATTTAATATTTCATTCTGTTTTTTTTTGTGATTCAAGATCATCTGAAAGTAAGTAATTGTTTTGATTATTATAATTTTTAAATTTCCCGAAATATGCTGGTGATATCACCCAAGTTATTTTCAAAAATCATCTTTGTTCTTTATGTGTTCCAATTCCCCGCATCACGGATTTAATACGTTATATGCGCTTCTTGAGTATTCGTAATACGACTGTTATTGCTTTTGAAATAACTGTCGAGTGTAATATATTTTATTGCGATTTTACAAAGTTTATAACGAAGTAAATTTCTCCGTCATTTTTATCCGCGCCAGGATTCGAACCCGGGTCCCCTCATTCCGGAATAAGTTGCTCTACCAATTAAGCTACGCGGACGTTTTATTCTGATTCCTATCTGCCTTTATGTCGTGTGCGTCCTTCTGGCAGGTACGTCACATCTCCTGGTACGTTACAAGTTTATTAAAACTGCAATGTTCAACGTAATAAATACGTTACAGTAATATTATGATGTCACAAGTATCTTTCAATTACGTAACAGTAATGTAGAGGCAGAGCTAATAGGGGGCAGAGGGGGACGTGCCCCTGGCGCCGGTCATAGTGGGGCGCCAATCAGAACAACATGGAGAGACGCTCATAAACCACTTACGTGCTTTTGAATTACATTTCAAATTTCATAATGTATTTCTTTAATCAAAAGCGAGTAATGGCTAGAGCGCAGTTGCCGTAAACTTTGGTAAAATATACAGCCTTCACAACTATACGAATAAGATCACTGAGCTTATTCGTACTGTAAAGTAAAGACTGCTCAGTTCACGATGTTGCAATTCTCATATTCCGCTCTTTGGACGGGACAGCTCAAAGACAAATATTCTGTCAGTGACATCACGTGTGCCTCCCTCATTGCTCCAAAATTCTTGGCTATCACCTACTGACTGCCACCACAGATGAAGATGGATACTGTCATGTATGCTGTTGTTGATGTCTTCTCGTAGTTGGTACAGCAAGGAAGTGCGCTACGTGGATCAGACGAAGAAACATTTCTACTAGGAGATCTTCGAAGTAGAAAATTTTTGTACACCACTGCATTTGTTTCTCACTACCATCCTTCACTTAAGGATCATTTGGAACGCCACAAAAGTGGTCAAGTTGGTTGCCTCTTTAATGAAATTCGGGATGGGTTTTTAGAAAATATTGCTGGTAATATAAGGCAACAAATTCAAGATGATATTCAAGTAGCAAACTTCTAGATGACATCCGACACCGTCAATTAGTCATACTCTTAAAGATCAGATATCTCAGGTAATAAGTTATGTGAAGATGGTGGAAGAATGTCTTTAGGCCACAGAGAGTTTTATTGCGTTTTTTAATCAGTGGAAATACATGTGAAACTTTTGCTGAAGAAATAATCAGAAAATTTGAAAAACGATGGTTTAGTTCTTCTTGCCATGTGCAGCAGCTCACTCTGTTAATCAACGGGAAGTTCAAGATGCTAGTGTAAATCCAGGCGCAGATACTTACTTTCGGGTTCTCCACTGTTTCTACTTATTTTTTGTGTCTTCAACAGCTAGGAGGGAAACACAAATTTTGAAGATGGCAATCCGTTTTTTGTTAAATTATGACAAAGATGGTAAGTCACCAAAAACTTGAAAATTTCGTCGTCTTGGAGCGAGAATCGAAACCGCGTCTCCCAGATAGCGCCCGGGAATGCTTCGACTAGCGAATCCAGTGATGGTTATATTCAAATTGATCGGAAACGTGAGACTTGGTCGTTCTCGGTGGTGTAGTTGTTAGCATACCCGGACGATATCTGGGAGACGCGGGTTCGATTCCCGCTCCAGGACGACGAATAGTTTCAAGTTTTCGGATATTATTTGACTTACCATCCTGGCCATAATTACACCAAAAAACGGATTGCCATCTTTAAAATTTGTGATATTTGGTGTAATCCAGTATTTCATTCATGATAGGTGGGAATTATTACAGAAACGTGTTAAAATGTCCCTCGAATCCCGATCTAAGACAAGGTGGTGCACAAAGATAGAAGTTGTACCAAGAGAAAGAAGTTTTAGTAACCTGAACTTATCAGAACATATCTGAGGAGCACAGCTAGCCAACAGAAATTAACAAATTTAAGTGTGATATATATAGAACATGAGTTTGCATCAAAACTTTCTTATGATGATATCATAAAGGCTTTTGCTGCCAGAAAAGTAAAGCTGTAGACATGCCTTTCCCCGGAAATTTTTCTCGAAGTTTGAAAAACTGGGCTTCATCTTAAATTGTAATTATCAGCTGTATTCAAATATTCAAATGTTTATCTCATACAAACGTTTAAAACGTAAAACTCAAACGGTTTGTGTAATGAATAAAAAGTAGTTTTCATATTGAATAAAGTGTTATTTTAATGAACAGTGTATTAACGTTACAGTTATTTATTTAAAAAAAGTGATAGAAGAGTGTGGTGAAAGACCAGTTTTTGAAGACGTGAACTTTATTAATTGGTGACTACTAAAATATTAAATTAATTATTGTTTTTACTGTAAAAGAACTCTTGATTTTAATAACTGTTAAGGATGGTTTGAGAATAAACGACCGCCTTGGTGGCGCAGTGGTCTAAGACCTGGCTTATGATTATTCATTCTCATGAGTCCGGATTCGTGTCCCAGTGAGGCATAGATGTTGTGCTTGTCTTACGTCCCTGCCTCCCTCCCTTCCCTGGAACCAGTTGTCCTAAATTAAGGACGGGCGGTTGCTTATACCCCACCACTGAGTTGCTTATGGTGGTCGTTAAACCTCCAAGCAAAAAAAAAAAAATAAACTGATAATTTCTTTAATAAGTCGTTTGTGCTCAATATCACAAAAACCCATGATTGTTACAATATTAATAATCGGGTTTAATTAATTTTTAACCTCGAAAAAACAAATCCGCAAATCAGGTGCAACTTTAAAATTTAACGAAATGCTAGCAGATTTAATCTCAAAAATTTTAAAATGAATTTTACTTAATATGTTGTTAATGAAGGAAGGGTAAGGGAAATGGAAGGCTCCAAACTCTGCTTTGCCCCTGGTGAAAGAAATCCTAGCTCTGCTTCTGAGTAATGTAACGAAGTTACAAATATCTTCCAAATTACGTAACAGTAATATGAAGTTGGTATGTTGAATTTACAAAGACCTTTTACTGTAACGTATCGGTTATGTTTCAAAGTTATGTAACGTTTGCGGACATTTTGACGTAACTGTAAGGTTTCTGAAACGTTACTGTTACACTGCTCAACGTATCTGAAAAGTCTCAATGTTTCTTTGCTACGTACTTTTAAAATATACGAAATATCCTGTGCTGTGTGGGAAAAGACTAGGATGCTTCACGGAGGAGACAAAAGTATTTCGGTAAATAAGTTCTGGGACTAATTCACCACTAGAGGAATTAAGTAAGCCAATAGCAGATGATAGGACAGGATCGAGATAATGGAATCCGCTTTTCAGCACTTACAATAATCCCGTTTAAAGCTCGCCTGCTTCGGATGGTTGGAAAGTGGTGATTGTTGTTCTACATCTCGTTCCCCGATTTTTGGTTCTTTTCTTTGTTCAAAATTGGCTCTTTAGTTTCACATTTATATATACACTGACGGAAAAAAATCCCAACACCACGAAAAAATAGTTGTAGAGGAATGAAATGGCGGCAATACATTTGTATAGGTAACATATTTAATCGTTTAAGGTTTCAAGATCACAGCTTAATGTGAGCGCGAGAAGAGCCATTTTAAATGTGAAATGCTGGTACATTAATATCCGGTGTAACCGCCAGAATGTTGAATGCAAGCATGCAAACGTTCATGCATTGTGTCGTACAGGTGCTGGATGTCAGTTTGTGGGATGGATTTCCATGCCTCTTGCATTGGTCGGTCAATACAGGGACGGTAAATGCTGGTTGGGGGTGACGCTGGAGTTGTCGTCCAAATAATGTTCCATACGTGATCGATTGGTGAAAGATCTGGTGATCTAGCAGGCCACGGCAACATGTCGACACTCTGTAGAGCATGTTGGGTTACAATAGCGGTATGCGGGCGAGTGTTATCCTGTTGGAAAACACCCCCTGGAATGCTGTTCATGAATGGCAGCACAGAAGGTTGAATCACCAGACCGACGTACAACTGTGCCGTCAGGGTGCGTGGGATAACCACGAGAGTGCTCCTGCTGTCATAGGAAATTGCTCCCCAGACCATAACTACAGGTGTAGGTCCAGTGTGTCTCGGCCGCAGACAGGTTGGTTGCAGGTGCTCACCTGGCCTCCTTCTAACCAACACACGGCCATCACTGGCACCCAGGCAGAACCGGTTTTCATCAGAAAACACAATAGATCTCCACTCCGTCCTCCAATGAGCTCTAGCTTGACACCACTGACGTCGCAAACGGCAGTGGTTTGGAGTAAGTAGAATGCACGCTACAGGGCGTCTGGCTCGGAGCTGTCCTTCAAGTAACCGATTTGTAACAGTTTTGCTGTGTCACTGTGGTGGCAACTGCAGCTCAAATTGCTGCCGCAGACGCAGTACGATGCGCCACGGCCATACTCCGTACACGGCGGTCTTCCCTCTCAGTAGTGCCACGTGGCCGGCCGGAACCCGGTCTTCTTGAGGCAGTACCTTCCCTTAACCACCGCTTCCAACAATCATGCACAGTGGCTACATTCCTGCCAAGTCGTTCTGCCATATTGAGGAAAGAAAATTCACCTTTTCGTAGCCCAGTTACACGACCTCGTTTAAACTCCGTGAGCTGTTGATAATGGCTTCTTCGTCTTCTTAAAGGCATTCTTGACTAACATCAACACACTACGTCGAATGTCAACGATAAATAACGCTCACGAACGTTACAGCGCGTATTTACAGAAAAATTGCTTTGCATGTTCCGAGGGGTGCTACTAGCGCCACACGTATGCGCCGAGCGCGAAATTTGCATAGACGTCATATTACAGATGTACTCTCACCGCCTACCAACTGTCGTTTATCTAACACAACCCTTTCTTGGTGTTGGGATTTTTTCCGTCAGTGCATATATACGATCGAGTTACATTACTGTGACCATCAGCTAAAATCCAGAGTAACCGCCATGTGCAGGGCGGACAGTAGTTAGACGGGCTAGCCGTGACTCAATAAAATGCTCGAAGGTGTTCTCAGGTATGTGAAGCCATACTGATTGCAGTACATCTGCCAGCTGCTGGAGAGTGCGTGGTGAAGGATCCATAGAGTGAACAATACGATCGAAAATGTCTCACAAATGCTCAGTTGGTTTTAAGTCTGTTGAATTAGGGCGCTAGGGAAGTACTCTGAAGTCTTCATCGTGCTTTACCAACCATTCTCGGACATTTCTACCTGTGTGACACGTCGCATTGTCGTGCTGGATGATCCCATTCGCCCCAAGGAAGGCAATCAGCATGTATAGGTGTACGTAGTTTGCAAGGATGGATTCATAACAAATTTGGTCCATAGTGCCTTCCACAGGTATAAGTGGACCCAGAGAATGCCGCGAAAATTTTCCTCAGTCCATAACGGTGCCTTCCCCAGCTTATGTTTTTCCAGGAATGGTTGAAGAGTGTTAGTTCTCCGATGTTTCTCGCCTTATACGCCAACGTCGATCCATTCGATGAAGCAGAAAACGTGACTCATCAGAGAAGGCAATCCTTTGACAATCAGCGGAGGTCCAATTCCGATACTGCTGTGCAAATGTAAGCCTTTTCTGCCGATGCACCTTCGTTAGCATAGGTGCAGTGACCATCTGTCTGCATCGAAGCCCCATACCTAGCAGAATGTGCTGAAATGTCAATTTAGACACACGTCCGGTAGCCCTCGCGTTCATTCAGCCAGTAAGTCGTTCCACTCTTGCGTGTCGATCGGCCCTGACGCACCTTCGAAGCCATCGCTCACCTCTCACATCAGCGACACGTGGTGCTCCGCTGTTTCCACGTCGCTTATTCGCAATGGTACCGTTTTTCCAATCATGATACACTTTAAAGCACAGCTGCACGCGAACAGTTCACAAACCGCTCTGTTTCAGAAATACTTCCACCCTTGTCCCGAAAGCCGATAGTCATCCCCTTTTGCAAATCTGATAAATCGCTCCTTTTATCCATCACTGCAACGAGGGAATATGTTTTCAGAATGCCTACAGAACACCTTATATGCCCTTCAAGCTATTTCGCGACACGTGTCTTCTCTCATTGGCTGTTGACGTAAAAAATTGGAGTTGGTCATAATAATGTGACTCGACGGTATACATACATATTGTGACGTGCCAGCGACGCAGGACGCACATAAGATAAAGGCAGATAGCAGCGAGAGCATACGTCAGCGTAGCTCAGTTGGGAGAGCGACTTATTGCGGAGTGAGGGGACTGGTTTCGATATCCGGTGTGGACAAAAATGACGGAGAAATGTACTTCGTTATATTGGCGCGCGAACTTCAAGAATGACCTAGCCGTTAAAGTTCTCTCAATGGTGTAATGTTCTTTCCACATCGCGAGACAGAAAAAATAAGAAAATCCCTTCTTCAGGGTTTTGAAAAATAAATGTGTGTGATGTTACGTTCCATACACCGAATTGACTGGGTTTTCTCCTATGTACGTTCTTCAGCGGATGACTGCCTACAGCGATACATGGTCACGGCTGACCCGTGGACCATGCCCGCGGCCCTTTTTTTTGGGGGGGGGGAGTGGAGATGTGACGTGCCTGCACCGCAGGACGCACATGAGATAAAGACAGATAGCAGCAAGAGCATAGCTCCGCGTAGCTCAGTTGGGAGAGTGACTTATTCCGGAATGAGAGGACCCGGGTTCGATGACCGGCGTGGACAAAGATGAGGGAGAAATGAACTTCGTCCATATATATACACTGAAGTGCTAGAAAAACTGGTACACCAGTCTAATACTTGGTAGGTCCCCCACGGGAGCGCATGACTGCAGAAATACGACAGGGCATGGACTCCACTAGCTTCTGGAGATATTCTGTAGGCAATGCACACCATATTTCCTACAGAGTGTTCTACAATTCGGTTGTATTCCGAGGTCTCGGATTCCTGTGCTCGATAGCGTGCTGCATTGCATACCAAATGTGTTCTACCACGTTCAGATCTGGAGATTTGGGTGGGAATGGCAACTCCCCAAACTCAGATGAATGATCCACTAACCATAATGTGGCGTCCCGACACTTGTGTGGAGGTGCATTGCCCTATTGGAAAAGGCCCAAGCCATCAGCATGAATGCAGGACATGAACGGGTGTACCTCGTCAGAAAGGATGCGCACATAGCGTTGGCCGGTCATTTGTAGACGTACCAGGGATCCCAGTGAAGTCCAGCTAAACACACCCCATACCATTACGGATCCCTCACCAGCTGGCACAGTTCCCTGTTGACAGACCTGATCCATGGCTTCATAGGGTTTGTGCCACACACGAATCCTTCCATCTGCCCAATACAGTTGGAAACGCGAGTCATCAGACCAGGCTACTTGTTTCCAGTCATCAAGTTTCTAGTGTCGGTGTTGCCGTGCCCAAGCGAGGCGAATAGCTCTGTGTCGTGCACCCATCAAGGGGACTCGAGTTGGGCGTCGGCTCCCAAAGCCCATATCGTGCAGGGTACGTTTCATATTCCGGACGCTGATGCTTGTTGAGGCTCCAGCATTCAATTCCGATGATACCTGCGAGAGTGTTGCACGCCTATCGCGTGAAACGATTCTTGACAGCCGACGATGGTCACGTTCACCCAATGTCTTTTTACGGCCACACTGTTATCGTAGGTTGGAGGTTTGGTCGGAATTCTTGTTATAATGGTACCCCCTGTAATGGTCGTCCGTGAAAATCCGAATTTCGTTTCTACCTCCGAAACACTATGGCCCATCTCACGAGCGCCAACTATTACACCGCGTTGAAAATCGCTTAAATCGTTATTACTTGTCATTCTCATGCCGAAAACAGCTCTGACAGCTGGCACGGATGTCTATCGCTTTATATACGCACTGGCGGACGCAACCGAGTACGCGCATAGGTGACGTTGCTGTGTATTTTGCATAAGCTCGTCTGTACCAGTTTTTCTGGCACTTCAGTGTATACATATATACATCATAACCATTGGTAGCCGTAATGAATTCGCTGCTGGATGAGTTCTTCCCCAATCATCTTCGTGTTTTTCCTGTCCCTTTTTATGCAATCTGAAATTTTGGTTGTTTATCAGCAGTGGTCTGTTCTTCTGGTAATATGTGCAGCCCATTACCATTTCAGGGATTGCACTCTAATCATGATATCTCCCAGTCCAGTGATTTTCCTGATCCAGGAGTTATTCTTATCTTTCTTGTCTGCAGCTTTTGTATGTCTTTTTTAAGGTCCACGTCTCTGCTGTGTACGTAAGCACTGGAAGGATTCATAATTTAAACACTTTTACACTTTTTTCTAACACATAATGCGGTATTGCGCTTTAAAATCGCACTGTTTTTTCCACAAGTTCTGCATCAAAGTTTTATACGCCGAATAATACCTTCATCAATGTGACCGTCGCTTGATATTTATGTTGTCTAAGGTAAATAAATGTATGTATCAGTTATCTCCAGCTTTCCCCGTCAATCGATAAAGCTTCATTTCTTGTAAAAGCATTGTACATCAAATTTGGCTTCCGCAAGTTCATTTTTGACCCCACTCCTTCACTCTTGCCAGCGAGTTTCTGGATCATACTCTGCAGCTCTGAACGGGAAGTTGCAAAAATGAATACGTCATCAGCAAAATGAAGGAGAGCTAAATGATCACCATTAAACTTTATCCCGTTGTTTTCTCAGGTCAATGATTGAAAAACATATTTTAATGTAATATTGAAGAGTTTGAGAGGTGCGGTGTCACCTTGCCTTACTCCTTTTCCAATTTTTATTGGTACTGTATCCTAAAATAAGCGAATCTTTGCACCCTCATTTCCATAGATGTTATAATTACTACTAATGTATGCATCTTCAATACCGCTGGATTTCACAGACATCAAAACATCTGACGGCTTCACGGAATCAAAGGCCTTTTCTTAATCAATAAAAGCCATACTTAATGGGAGTTAATATTCCCTCGGTCTTTCAATTAGTTCTCTTAGCACATGGATGTGTTCTGTTGTGTTGTAGCCACTCCTGAATACAGCTTGTTCTCTCAGTTGAGCGGTGTCAAATCTGCAAACGATGTGAAAATGCTTTATTGGAGATTTTGTAAACCATTGATAAGAGACTGATGGGCCTATAGTTCCGGAGATGATATGTGTTTCCTTTCTATGTAACTGGATCATTGTAGCATTGCTCCAATCATTAGAAGTTTTCCTTTCATTCATTTATCTGGCGAAAACCTGAGATAGTGTAATTCCTATTTCTCCAGCGACAGATAAAGGTGCCATTGCACTGTGATTGATACCAGCAAGATTATATTCTGGAAAAGGAACATATTAATGTTCAGAAGTACAACTGCTTGAAGAATAAACGGTTAAAATTAAATAACTGGAAATTTGATTCATTTTACCTCGACGTTTGGTTTCTCGTATCTAAAGTGTGGAGTTTCGTGCGACAAAGTTATCTTAGAACATTAACCAATTAGCTAGCTGCTCAGGTAAATGCACGAGTATCTAAAGCTAAAACACTATAAGCTATGAAGTGTATGCTATATTTTGAATCGAGTGGGTAATTTTATCAAGAGAGGTTTCCATTTCCCTAATTTCTATATAGTGTTTGCTCTAATGAAGATGCATCACTATATATATCACTAAGCTTTACTCTGATGTTCAGAGTTTAGCAGTTCCCAGGAAGAACTCACTGTGGTTGTTTCAGACGTCTCCATTTACAGCGATCTCGGCACACAGCTCCTACTGTCTACTGTAACAGTTGACCTACTGTCTACTGTTTATGGAGTTATGAATCTACCTAAGTGTCTACTTATATGTCTTCGTTTTACCTTGGTTGCCACTCCTTTAACGTTTATGGAGTGATGAGTCTACCAATATGTCTACTATGAGTCTACCTACATGTCTACTATGCGTCTACCTACATGTCGACTATGCGTCTACCTACATGTCTACTATGAGTCCTCCTATATGAGACTACCTACATGTCCACTATGAGCGTACATATAATTTTCTACTATGAGTCTACCTACATGTCCACTATGAGCGTACATATAATTTTCTACTATGAGTCTACCTACTGTTAAAAAATGTGTCATAGGTTGCACCAGAAAGCGGTGCTACACCATCTGCACTACTTTCTGAGGAAAGATACACCCTTCTATGGTGCAAACAAAACCCAACAACATGGTTCAACTTTTCAACACGTTATGGTAAAAGGTTGCCCCATATTATGTTGCAAGGTTACACAGTGTTGTTGGGTTTTGTTTGCTCCAGAGAATAGGGTAAGTTTCCTCAGAAAGTGGTGCAGCTGATGTAGCACCGCATTTTGGTGCAACCTACCACAAAATGTTTAACAGTGATATCAGTGTGATTCCGGAATGAACTCTCATTGTGATTGCGGAATGACTCTCATTAACTTCCATCACACGCCGCACACAAAACCTTTTGTGCTTCATACTCATTATCTTTTTTCATTCAGACATTGCGGAATCTGGTACTCCCATGATTTCTATGGCATTCCTCTACCTTTCTTTCCTACCACTTGGGTTGAATTAAATTCTCTTAGTATGCATTACATCACTCATTCTTTCAACATGGCCAAACCACATAAGAACATTAGTCTCCACCTTACTACTATCATTTTGCCTCACATTACCCATCTGCAACACATCTTCTTTCCTCATATGATTGGAGCGTGTCTTACCACAAACCCCCGTAAGTAATACATCTCCCCAGCACACAAACGACTCCGATGAATTTTCTGCATAACACAGGTTTCAGTGCCATACATCAGAATAGGAACAATTACACTTTCATAAACATCCATTCGCGACTTTCTTGAGAATCCATCATTCCTGTGAAATCCTCGTAAAGCAGCTATGACTTTTGATGAAGAGTTCACTCACCTACTTATTTCACCATCTAATCTGTTCTTTCTGACCAATCAAACATTTGTCATTTTCTCGTCCACCAGTGAGTAGAGTTTAGGTCCCAGCCACCTACAGCGAGATCGCCTTTTGGGCAGGACACAGAAACGGAAGGAATGAAACACAGAAACGGACAGAACAGTTTGTAGTGAGATTAGAATACAGTAGATGGCGCCACCGTACAAGTACGATATTGCACATAGAGCGGTGAGAGAATTTCAGGGGGGGGGGGGCATAGGAAAAGATACCCATTTAACCAGTGGGTCTATAACGAAGTAAATTTCTCCGCCAATTTTGGTCTACGCCGGGATTCGAACCCGAGGCCGCTTATTCCGGAACAAGTCGCTCTACCAACTGAGCTACGCAGACATTTATTCTGATTCCTATCTGCCTTTATGTCGTGTGCGTCCTGCTGGAAGGTACGTCACATCTCCCCCCGAAAGAGGGCCGGGGGCATGGCCCACGGGTCAGCCGTGACCATGAATCGTTGCAGGCAGCCATCCACCGTAGAACGTGCACTTGAGAACTCCCAGTCAATCTGGTGTGTGGAATGCAACGTCACATACATTTATTTTTCGAAGCGCTGGAGAAGGGATTCTCTTATTTTTCCTATCTCGCGGTGTGGAAATAACATCACACCATTGCAAGATGTTGAACGGCCGGGTCATCCGGATAGTTCGGGCGCCATTATAACGAAGTAAAATTTCCGTCATTTTTGGTCTACGCCGGGATTGATTCGAACCCGAGGCCGCTTATTCCGGAACAAGTCGCTCTACCAACTGAGCTACGCAGACATTTATTCTGATTCCTATCTGCCTTTATGTCGTGTGCGTCCTGCTGGCAGGTACGTCACAGGTCTAGCCTGGGGGCCGTCACTTAACGTGCTCGTCCGATGCACGGCGGATATTCAGCGATTGTTAGTAAATCACACCATCTCCGAAAGATCAGCCCAGGCTTGAACCTGGGGACCTTGCATCGATAGTCTGAACTGCTAAATACTAAGCCATTCGCGGCTCATCTGTTCGTTCTGTCAAACATGTTTCCCAAATATGCAAACTCGTTTACCTGATCAATAATACAGGAACGGGCAATTTTTAAAACAAAGCATCCACGTAATGGCATTAAAATTGAACGCTTACCTGAAACAAAATATGCTTTCGGCAACACGAGTTCAATTTGATTTCAGCCAAATCAATACATTTTCTTTTTCTTTTGTCTCTGAAAACGCTTTGTTTTGCTATCTGGGAAAGCTTCAATTTTGTTAAAGTAGCTTCCACTCAGTATTATCGAACTGAACCCTAAAGATGCAGAAACTGCGACACTGAATAAAAGGGAAAAGAAATTGCGAGCACTTTAATTGTCTCTGGTTAACATATCAGCAAAGATAAAAGACTTACTGCTTCAGATTTCAAAAACTGCTACCTGAAGCGCGCAAAAATTAAAAAAAGGAAGTCAGTAAATTAGGCGTGGTGAGAGATTATTTGTATTTCTGAGTTTTTATTTTCTCGATAAAATAGATGAATTCTCCCTTTGTTTACTGGAATGAGTAATTATCATGCAAAGAAGTAATTAGAAACAGAATGCTTCTCATTAGATTCCTTCTCGGTTTTTATTCTCTTGGAAGGCTCATGCGATGCAATGAGAAAGAAAATCAAAATTGCTTTCGCGTGGTATCACTTAAAAGATGCGACTTTAGTGGTAGAAAGTTCTGTGACGTCTTATTTACAGCTGACTAATTAAGAAACAGCGTATCTTTATGGAATGCAGGTGCTCCCACAGAAACTTCTTGTGATTAAAGAAATAGTTGGTGGAATTAATTTTAAGTTGCCAGGTTCTCTTTTACAGCATATTTCACAGAGGTTTAAATGGCAAAAGCAGTTGAATTTGGGAGTTCCCAGCATCAAGACGCGTCATATTTAAAAGCAACGGGTGGTGGTGTTAAATTCTACGTACTTTGAATCTGTAATTATGATTGCACTATATTAAGATCGAAATTCATTACCGTCATGTAATATCACACTCATTTGAAATGAAAATATTACTGAAGAAAGTGCGAAGAGCATTCTAAGTACAAACTGGAGTTTTTTATTTATTAATCTTCTTTTCGTGAGGTGCTACTGGGAACCGTTCAGCTCTATTGCCCTACGTAATTAAAAAAAGGCACATTTTTCACGTACCGGCACCAATTTTCTCTTTCTTTTAAATAGGATAATACTAAACATTGGGCATTGGGAACAGCGGTTCTTACAGAATGTTTAGAGTTATATTTTTAAGAAAATTTTAAATGATGCACAGAATAATTTCTAGTTATACTGCGAAAAAATTAGTTTGATGTTCTGACCAAGTAAATATCTCACCCTGTAGTGTTTTAGACTAAATTACTAGAAGAGTTTAAAAACGGTAACTTACCACAATTAAAATATCGCAGAAAATTCGTAGCTGTTGTGTAGATCATTTTAAACAAAATGCTTTGATTTTGGCCTTTGATGCTGGTGTCTAAAGATGATCATCGCCGTCACTAAACAAATTTTGTCGGCAGGACCGAAGTTGGTATAAAAACTGTGACAAAAATGCGTTCGTATTTTTAAAATATCATGTGATTAAGACATTTTTGGATTGGGAGGTGGGAACTAAAACCATCCACAACAACTCGATGGGTTACAAGCAGTCGCACGTCCCTGATGTATTGCCACTGATTCCAGTGAAGTGAGAGATCCAGTACCATGCCAGAAACACATCATCCATGCCGCACCGGGAGCCACTCCGGTGGAGCTGTGGTCTGCTCTCTGGCATCTGAACATTCGTCCTAGTTGTGTCCGGTTTCGAATCTCGATGAGTATATGGGCGTTATGTTTGTCTTTCGGCACTGGTTCTCTTCCTTCTCTGGAACCAGTGGCCCTAAATTATAGACTGACGACTGAGTTGTTCAGTCTCCCATTCCTACTTGGACGTGTGCATTGATTTGTTCGCCACCCCGGTGGCGCAGAGGTCTAAGCGATGGCCTCTGATCATTCGTCAGAAAGGGGTCCTGGTTCGAATCCCGGTGAGGCATGCATGTTGTGTTTGTCTTACGGCACTGGCTCTCCCCTCCTTGGAATCAGTGACCTTAAATTAAGGACGGGCGACTGCTTATAGCCCATTGAGTTGCTCACGGTGGTCGTTAAACCTCCAATCAGAAAATCAGATTGATATTTCACGCCCATTGAGTTGCTCACTGTGTTAGTTAAACCCCAGACAAAAAAAATACCTCACCGGGATTCGAACCCGGATCCATCTTGTCCGGATAGTCATAAGTCAGCGCTTAGATAGCTGAGGGACCGCGGCGACGATCATGATTTTAACTGTTGCTTGTGTGGAATTATCATTTGATACCCTTAATCATTTGATGACCAAGTTTCCACACTGAACAGACATGAGGTTTACAAAATACCCTTAATTCCTGTTGACCCAGAAGATCCAGCAATTGCATATATAGGATCCACTGCACGCCCATTGCGAACAAGAATATATGAGCACAAGTACTCAATTACTAATAACTCTGATGCTACCTCTCTTGCACGATTAGTTAATAGAGGTATCTACCGACCAGACTGGACCAATGCCAGTGTGCTGAGCTCAAATCGTACAAAGCAATGTCTTCGATTCGCCGAAAGTTTATGTATTTTATCGCACAACTCTGACTGCTGTAATGAAGAAACTCCACGTTTTGTTCCAATGCCTTGAGCCATGTTAATGCGGCCAGAACAGCATACTCCTATCCAGCAACACTTAACTCCTAATAATTCACTTACAGTTTGACGATTAATGTCAACTTATTATTTATCCTCTGTGTATATATTTTCTTCGCATATGTAATAGCAATTCATAGTATTATTTGTTGAATACCTTTAGCGCATGACCAAACTTCTACTATATTTAATGTAAACCTCGTTATTGTTATCACGTGCTCGCGTAATTTGAAAATACTTCTTGCTTTTATCCGTTGTTTTGTTTATGTATATTGAAATACCTGACGATGGAGCACTTGGTGCTTTGAAAGATCTTGTAAGTTGTTGTGCCTTAAAAATGTATATTTTTTAGTACAGACTGTATTAATAAATACCTTATCGTGCTAAAAGGCTTTTCTAATTAAAATATTGTTTAGCGCACGAAGAATCCTTATTAAAGAGTTTAACGATTACCTTGAGCAACTTAATTGGCTACAAGCAATCCCCTATCACTACTATGCTCCCATGGAGCGGAGGGAACCAGTACCGGGTGACAAACGCACCATCTATGCCTCACCCAGGATAGGGGCACAATCCCATCTCGGACGAACGATCATGAGCCAGTGCCTCGTACCACTTATATATGTAATAGCAATTCATATACCGGGGCAGTTCGATGAAGGTACAAGTCGAAACACACGCTGAAGAAAAGAACGAGTAGTAATTTGGAAAGTCGGCCCTGTCCAAACCCTAATTTCATGAACATCCCCCAGTGGCCGTGATAGTCGAGACGTATTCTTCTGGCTAGTCGCCCGAGGAGGAGGCCGTGATCGAATCCCTGAAGATGCATAAGTGGTGTGTTTATCTTCGGTGATGGCTCACTTCCTTCCCTGTAACCGGTGGCCCTTAAATAGGACTGCTTACAGCCCTTAGAGTTGCTCACGACTATCGTTACCACTCTCATTCCCTCCCTCCCTTTCAAGAAAAACAAAGTTCCTAGACACAGTCCTTTTCAGAATTTCACCTTGCAGTAGGGTCTCTTAAGTTTATCAGATGATATTATCTTAAGTTCAGTGCATTTCATAAATGGTAGTGTATATGAAATAACCCGAACATTTTCCACAGTATTGGACATCCAAGATATTTATATAACCATAGAATCTGAATATTCTTCAGTTTATTTTCGTACTTTCATCTAGAGGAGTGCTGTCCAACTACCGATCCCCGTGCAGCACACAGCTCTCAAATGAAGAATAAACAAAATTTCATTTCTGACTGAAACGAAATGAAATCACATCTAAAATGTTACATGCATTGTTCACCAACAAGCACTACGTGGATCTTCGCTTGGACTATCAATTACAGTGAAAAAGGTAGTGAAAATAACGAATTTAATTAATGGTAGAAACGGTGCTCTTACGGATAGAAAGTTCAATACAATTTTTGATAAACGTGATGTTGAATATGGTAGCTTAATCGAAAATGTTGCCTTGGCCCTGGAAAATATTTAGCCACATTTTCCAGGTGTTTTTGTTGTTTTATTTGACTGAAGGTTTAACGACCACCGTGAGCAACTCAATGGGCTATAAGCAGTCGTCCGTAATTTTGGACCAGTGCTTCCAGGGAAGGGAGAGAGCTAGTGCCTTAAGACAAACACAACATCGATGCCTCACAGGGATTCAAACCAGGACCCTACTCGGACGAATGGTCATAAACCAGTTCTTAGACTACTGCTCCACCGGGGCAGCTTTCAGGCTTCAGAAGGAACTTTATCTTCTTTCATTAGAAGAAATAAAATGGTATACTGATCTAACTAAAAGTCTCAGGGATGTCGCTTTTCTTAGCTCAGTTACTTTCAAAACTGATATTGCACAAAATTTGAATAAATACTGCAAGGGAAAGATCAAATTATCTACAATCTTTAAACCGATGCGCCATTACATTATGACCACCTACCTAATTACCTGAAGGACCCACTTTAGCCAGCAAAACAGCGGCCAATCGGCAATGCATCGATTCGATGAGGTGGCGATAGGTATTCTGGTGTATCTGGTACCAAAATGTCAGCCGCAGTTCCTCCAGTTCCCTTGCATTTCGTGGTGGTGGAGATTTAGCGAGAACCCGCTTTTCCAAGTCGAACTATAAATGTTCGATTGGGTTCATCTCAGGCATATTTGGAGGCCAAGGAATTAAGAGAAAGTCACCAGCATATTCCTCGAAGCACTTCTTGCCGATTCTGGCAGTATGGCAAGGCGCATTGCTCTGTTGGTAATGGTCATCACCAGCAGGGAACGCAGTTACTATGAATGGGTGAACTTGGTCGGTAATGATGTTCAGATACTTGACAGCTGTCAGGGATTGTGCTATTGGGATAATGGGAACTAAAGTGTCCCAAGCAAACATCGCCCGCACCTGCCGGTCTTTCTCAGCCCAGCTGTCATCCATGGGCCATAGCCTATATTGCCAATTAGCGTATCCGCACTCGGCCGTCTACATGATGCACCAGGAATCTTGATTCGTCAGACCAGGCCATTTTCTTCCAATCATAGACCGTCCAATCTCGATGATCTGAGGCCAATTTCATGCGTTGTTGGCGATGACGTGCAGTGAGCATGGGGACCCGGCTAGGTCTTCGTCTACGCAGACCCATGCGCAGAAGGCTGTGATGAGCTGTGTCCTGTGACACATTGCCCCCTGGTCACCACTGTTGTAGCTGCGAATGATGTGTCGCACTGTGGCTCTGCGGTCGCTGTAAACAATGCGCGACGGTCTCCGCTGCCCTCTGGCATCAACGAGCTGCGAACGACACGCGGTTGGACGGCGGTTCGTCGTTTGGTGATCAGAACACCACTTATGATTCGTACTCACTAAAGCGGCACGTGAACAACCCAGAAGCCGCGCCGTTTCCGAGATTGTAGTTCGGAGGTGCCGTGCCTTCACAACCTGTCCTTTATCAAACTCCGATAAATCGGCAGCTTTTTCCATTCTGACTCCGAACACTCTACTAACCGAAAGCCGGTCCTCGGGTTGTATATATACTTCTCTATGAATTTCACTTGCGCCACCGTTCGGTTTCCAGGCGCGCTCATTTCTCTAGGCTGGGGGTGGTCATAATGTAATGGCTCATAGGTGTATAATCATATAGCTGGTCTTCATAGCAAGCTATCATTTGTTAAAATAAAATCTAAAAAGAAATAGTTTGGCACACTTCCAGTCCAGCAAGGATCTTTTAGATGTAATCAAAATAGTTGGTAAAACTGTAGATTCTAAAGTGTTTGTTCTTCAATTAGAACTCTTATGAGGAATTTTGATGACTCAAACGGATTCAAACCAAGCGTACAAAAGACTTCAAACGAAGCGTTCGTCTGTCAGAAATCCATTGAAAGCAAGAACCTCATTCATCCGATGGATTTGTGAACTTCAAGCAGATGACTTTAGTAGAGCTTGATCAGAGACTGTAGTTGAGATGTTTAAACTTTTTCTTTACCAAAAGTACCCGAACATAAGATATTTGAATTTAAAAACTATTTTAGTGTATAGCAGTGTTTATATACAGTATATTTCATTTCTCAAACATCAATTATTTCGACTTTGACCGACGAACATGTAAGTATATAAGAAATATTTTTTAGTAGAGTTTAATTGTCCACATTGCGCTCGTGAAATGTGAGTTGTTGCTTTTTTTCTTTAAATTTTAAATTTCTACTTGTCTGATTTTTATTTAAATCTTCAAGGTGTAATAAATTCAGCAGCACATCTCTTTATATTTACATCGTCTTATATGTACTTAAAAAAAGGCTGTGGCCCATCATGTAACTCTTATAGGAATCTTGACACTTAGCCCCATAGAAGTCGTACATCTCTGACCTACATTCTTTTGAAACGCTTTTTAATATATCTTTATTATACAGCTATAGTACATAACGCCACTGATAAATTGCTCATCACTCCTTTATTTCATTTATTTCATGAAAATGAAATTTCAATGTGCAATTCGTATTCACTAAAAATCTTACTCATGATGACGTGACTGCTTCACGAATTCGTTTGTTCCTATCGTATCTCGGTATTTTTATTGCATATTATTTCTACTGGAGAATATAGTAAAACTGTTCTAGTGATCCAATTTATTAGCATAGAAATGTATAGATAAGCGTTTCCAAGCTTACGCGCATCACCCAGATTAATTTTTCAAGGAAGTTAGGCAGAGATAGAGAAAGCCATCTGGTTGATGTGCGAATACTTGGAAACGCTTATTTATACATTCCTATGACAACAAATCGGATTACTAGTGTTCTGCGCAGGACAGCATACCTCTAAATTCAATTTCAATGGAAAAGAAAACAGCAAATTCAATTTCAATTGAAAAGAAACAGCAGAGAATAGTAAAACTATAGTTTTACTATTTTTCTACATAATTGGTGCATAGTTCCTCGTTAGTAATTTATACTGGAATTTTTAATCCTGTATTCTTCTTTCGGATATTCCAGAAGATTATATAAAATTGCAACATTCCTATTTCAATTTCATAACGTTATCTTTGATTTCTAAATATGGAAGCAACAATAGTTTAAATCCACATTTCGTTGAAACAGAAATAAGTATTTAGTGTTTACATTCCTCAAATTTTAAATTAAGACGTGTACAGTCACTTTCCTACCATCAGGAACCCTCACAAAAGCATAACTATTGAAAGCAGAACTTCCGGTCGTACTATCGTACAAATGTAGAATTCTCTACTGTACGCACCATAGTGCAATGGTCCTTTCTTGGGAGAGAATGGACGAGTAAGTTGAGTGTTTACTTTCAAGAATGTCGGTTACTCAGCGAAGTGTTCTGCGCAAGACAGCATACCTCTAAATTCAATTTCAATGGAAAAGAAAACAGCAATGCAAGCAAAGCGAGATGGGAAAGGGAAAAAAAGTGAATTGAAAGAGAAGGATTTCGTAGATTAAGACACTTTTTCTAACGTAAGGAAATAAATAACAGAGCAACTCGACTGTATGTAAATTTATTACTGTCACCCCGCAAGAAAGAAAGACTAGAGAGAAAAATCTTCAAGTTTCAATGGATTACTTCAGAAAATGCAAAAGACGGGAATTAGGAAGAGGAGCGTGGATTATCATTCTAGAAGATGGCTTTAGCATTTCTTTCTTTTGTCGCGAACCAGAAATGTTTTCAGTTAGAGAACTGAGGTCTTAAATTTGTCACTGCCGTTAGCCCTTACGTTTCATCTGCAGAAAAAAGTCGAGAAAAACAAGCAAAACAGAAATCGTAATTTGGAAATGTGTCTCATATAATATTTCCCACGTTTTCCACAGGGATAAGATGTATTAAATAAGCAGGCTTGATGGAAAATACTTTGCCAAAGCCTTTTCGGTTTTATTTTGCACATTGCGTTGTTATTAACAATTCAGATTATTCAAATTGAATGAGGGTTAGACGTGTTATAAATAATTTTTCTGGAAGGTGGCATCACAGCTTTTTTATGTTTCACAATATTGAAGCGGCATCCATCCTGTCCGTGTTGAGCGCTCCTCTGTATATACTGAAATGCTCATAATAAAATAAGGTCAAAATAAACTTGCTATATTTACTGTATTGAAAAACAATGATTAGCAAACTTTCATTTCCTAGAAAATGCAAAGGGAACAATTAATGCCTTATCCGCGTGTTGTTCGGTAGTCATAAATGTTTGCAGAATTTCAGAGAGGTCCATAGTTTTGTATAAAGATCAGTATAAATATTTTAGGTATCTTCTCGAAAGTATGCCGCTCTTTCGTTTTCGCAAAAGGCCATGTAAGGTTGAAAAGAAGCACAAGAGATTCTTAAAGCCAGTAAATCTAATGAAAGCAATAACAAAAATAGGCTTACGAAACGAAAGCCTATTTGCACGTTTGTATTGCTCCCATACAACCAGTATAGCAGCAAAATGAGTGATAATGTTCACTCACTAATAATAACAAGTGGATAAGTGGACTTCGGTTGAACTCGCAAAAAGTTATTTAACAATGAACACGTAACAGTAAATAAACGTTAATTTAACAATAGCTCTCATGAAGAAAAGAATAACTCTCGTAACAATTTCGTAAAATGCCATATAAACTCTACAATGTGTGACACTTAAGAGACTGATATTTATGTACAGAATTCTAGTAGGGCAGTGTCTTACCCCAGGTCTTAATCAACCCTTACAAGTAGGAAGTTATGAGATTAGGGCTAGAGGAAAGTCACGAGGAAGCAAGGTAGAAAGTGGAAGGAAGACGTCCTTATTTATAATCCGGGTGTCAGTACCCGGTGGCTGACGGCTTAACGCGGCCGTCTGACGCATGGCAGATGTTTAGTGGTTCGAGCGTTGTTTCCTGCGTGGAACAGAACCTGAGACTTTTCTGCGGCTGTCACGAACGTTAACCACAAATCTATTAACTAGCCTAATACCTCATATATATCGCCCGCTGTCTTTATTCCGTGGCCGATTCTGACAAATTGCAACTGCTGCCACGTGAACATGCAAACTTGACAGTTCAGATGTTACGTTAAGTACGGAAAATATCACTAACCAAACTTTACATAAGTGACTAGAAAGGTAAAATAAAAGATATACGTCATAACGTCATGCTGCTTTGTTAATATATGTCTGAAGCCATTAAGGCGAGCGGAATCCTAGGAATTTCATCTGAGAATGAACGTAACTTGTTTAGGCCATCTCCACCAAGATGGTTCATATCTCCTGGACGTCTATCAAACACTTTGCGTACTTACTCTGTTGCTGAACTAGTGCATTATGCGGAGATTGATTAGTAAAGTTATAAGGCCTGTGTTTCTTATCGATAGAGTTAAGTCACGCTGATTTGAGCCTTGTGTTTTGAGACATTTTGGAAGCTTAGACAGGAATGTTATTTCTTATTTCTGCTTCTCTCTTCTACAGGTCCTGTTTCAGTCTGCTTTTAAGTTCTGCGTGTGTTGTTTTGTCAGCTTTTCGTTTCACCAAGATTGTGACTTCGGCTTTCATCTTTCTTGATGACAGAAGCTTGGAAACATCGTCATCATCACGCTACTCTATTGATGAGACCGATGCAAATTAGAGTTCACCGAGAACTACTTCCTTTTCTCTACCTACCAAGTTGTGTGTTTCTACTTCGTCATGCAGTTTAATCAGGCCAGCTGTGCTGTAGGTAACTGCGTTTACATCTTCTCCCCGGTTAGTCGTTATCTTTCATTTGGTACCTCGTAAGTATCGATGTAAGGTCAGGTGATGCGTAACATCACAGCCTCTCCTTGACAAATGTCAACCCCGCCTTCTCGTGGTGCATCCTGTTCCCACTAAAGGGGCTCTGACGACCGCCAATAGCGGTATAACTATACCATCGGGATTAGAGGAAATTCTATCCCACACTCACCAACCCGCTTGGCCAGCGTGGTGAGTTATGGCCAAACCCCTCCAAAATGATTCCACAACTTAAATCTTGGCCCTCAGTCTCCGGCAGCTGGAATGTACCTGGCCAAGGCAGCGGCCAGTGCGACATGAAGGCAGAGGGTGCTAAGAATCCCCGGAGGACCGGACTAGGCTGCCATCTGATGCTGACCTTGGCTACGTACAATGGACGCTCCTCTATCTTCTGATTCAAGGCTTCTTGAATTGGAAGAGGAACTACAAAGGATCAAGTGGGACATCGTGGGGCTAAGTGAGGTAAGGAGAAAAGGAGAAGATCTCATCGAACTGAAAAGTGGACATCTCTTCTACTATCATGGGACAGATACTGGCAGAACTAGTGGTGTTGGATTTATAATAAACAAGAAACTGAAGGATAAAGTTGTAGAAGTTGAAAGTTCCTCTGACAGAGCTGCACGACTTGTTATCCAACTCTCGAAAAGATACCAGGCTCAGATTATTCAAACTTATGCACCCACCACAAGTCATCCTGAAGAAGAAATTGAAGAATTTTATGAGGAAATTTGTCATCTAAATAATAAAGGTAAGCAGCACTTGAAGATAATTATGGGAGATTTCAATGCAAAAATAGGGCAACGGCAACAGAATGAAACTTCAGTAGGTAAATTCGGTCACGGCAACAGAAACCAGCGTGGAAATACTCTCGTTGAGTTTGCAGAGGCAGAAGGGTTTTTCATCTTGAACTCCTTCTTCAAGAAAAAGCCACACAGGAAATGGACATGGAGACATCCAAATGGGACGACAAGTGAAATTGATTTTATTATGTGTAACAAAAAATTCGTCATAGAAGACTGCAGTGTGCTAAACAAGTTCAACACAGGTAGTG
Source organism: Macrothele yani (assembly GCA_039090855.1). Classification (NCBI taxonomy): domain Eukaryota; kingdom Metazoa; phylum Arthropoda; class Arachnida; order Araneae; family Macrothelidae; genus Macrothele; species Macrothele yani. The sequence continues at coordinate 159,494,231 of CM077011.1, forward strand.
ACCATAGATTGGTGAGATGTAAGATGCACCTCAACACTAAACTTGAACGTGGCAAGCTCATAAGACAAACAAAATCTATTGACATAACCAACCTTAAAAAACACCATAATACCTTCAAGTTGGAACTGAAGAACAGGTTCTCTGCTTTAGAAGGCCTAACATCGGAAGAAGTGGACATCTCTGAAGTTAACAGAAAAAGTAACCAAAACTCTTATGGAAACAGCAACAACATTAGCTGGGTCTAAGAACAAGTTGCATGTAAATAAATTATCCGGAAAAACGAAAATGTTGATGCAAAAAAGAAGAGAGATGAGGACAACTAAAGAAGATGTGACTTCCAAAGTGGAATATATAGAGCTATGCAAGACATTAAGAAAAAGTATCACTGAAGACGTAAGAAAATTCAACTGTGAACTAGTGAGGAAAGCAATTGAAAACAACCAAAGCCTAAAGATAGCAAAGGGACATCTCAGTAAGGGAAGAAAACAGATTATGGCACTGAGAAAAGAAGATGGTTCTGTAACAAGAAATAGAGGCGAAATTTTGACAAGAGTGAAAGTTTTCTACTCCAAATTATGTGAAAGGGATGATACATGCACTCCAGACATCATGAAAGATACCAGTACCAGAGTTCCTCCAGTCCTTCCAGCAGAAGTTGCACATGCAATCAAGAACATGAAACGGGGAAAAGCTCCAGGAGAAGATGGAATTACTGTAGACATCATACAAGAAGCAAGTGGAGAAATCGAAACAGTACTCGCCCAAATTTTCACTCGATGCCTTAATGAAGGAAAGATTCCTGAGGATTGGAACACCGCTACAATGATCCTGCTACATAAGAAAGGTGACATTGAGGATCTTGGAAACTACAGACCTATCAGTCTCCTATCAGTAGTTTATAAAATCTTCACTAAAGTTCTTTCACACCGCTTGAAGGTAACACTGGACATGGCTCAACCGAGAGAACAAGCTGGATTCAGGAGTGGCTACAGCACAATAGATCATATCCACGTGCTGAGAGAACTAATTGAAAGAGCGAGGGAATATGAACTTCCATTGTGCATGGCTTTTATCGATTATGAAAAAGCCTTTGATTCGGTGAAACCATCAGCAGTTACAATGGCTTTGAAAACCTGCGGTATTGAAGAACATTAATATTATTAATAACATCTATGAAAATGCAAGTGCAAAGATTCGGCTGTTTGAAAATACAACACACGTAAAAATTGGAAAGGGAGTGAGACAAGGTGACACCATATCTCCGAAGCTCTTTAATGCCACATTGGAGGGTGTTTTTCAGTCGCTGAGCTGGGAAAACAAGGGGATAAAGATTAATGGAGATTATCTAACCCACCTTCGTTTTGCTGATGACGTAGTCATTTTTGCAACTACCCCATCAGAGCTGCAGAGTATGATCCAGGAACTTGCTGACAAGAGTAAAGAAGTGGGATTAAAAATGAACTTTCAGAAGACAAAAGTGATGTTCAATGCTTTTACAAGAAATGAAGATTTATCGATTGATGGAGAAAAGCTGGAGATAACAGACACGTACGTTTATCTTGGACAGCAGATATCAAGTGAGGGTCACATTGATGAAGAAATTAATCGGCGTACAAAACTTGCCTGGAGAGCTTTTGGAAGAAACAGCATAATTTTCAAGAGCAATATGCCATTATGTCTTAAAAGAAAAGTGTTTGATCAATGCATCATTCCAGTGCTTACGTACGGTGCAGAGACGTGGACCTTAACTAAAAGAGACATACAAAGGCTGCAGACAACTCAAAGAGGCATGGAGAGGTGCATACTTGGTGTAACCAGGAGAGATAAGAAGAGGAACTCGTGGATCCGAAAAATGACAAGAGTGGAAGACATCATGATCAGAGTTAAATCCCTGAAATGGCAATGGGTTGGACATACTGCCAGAAGGACAGATCATCGATGGACAGCCGAAATTTTAGATTGGATTCCAAGGGACAGGAAAAGACCCAGAAGAAGACCACATGGGAGATGGGTAGATGAAATTCGAAAGTATGCAGGGGTGACATGGAGGAGACTGGCACAAGACAGACCGTTGTGGAGGAAACTTGGGGAGACCTTCGTCCAACAGTGGATTGATAATGGTTGACAATGATGATGATGATGAAGTATCGTTTGTAAACGAATCCCCACTTCTGATCATCACCTATTTGATGTCACCAATACCATTGCGAAGTTACGTATTATCAACACAGATGTAGCAGCCTTGAAATCTTACGTAGGCCCAACACTGAACCCTGAAACCCCGTTTATTAGAAATAGAAGACGTTGGCTCAGTGTTGGGCCTATGTAAAATTGCAACGCTATGCTAACTGTGCAGGTTATCAGTGTTTCATTTCGATAGATTTTTCCTGGTACTCATGGTTGTTCCATTTCCGAGACTTTCTTTTATTACGCTCATATAAAATGTTTATATTTCCTAACATTGAGATTACGTAAGTCCTGTTTCATTTCTTCCAGGTCATGTATTTCAAATTTATTACGTAGTGTGTTTGTGTGCTCAACAAAATACCTAATGACATTAAAATTAAGCAGCAACTACTTCAAAGACTAAATACATTATAATAAATAACCAGAAGAAGCTCAATCTGCTTTAAGGGTATGCATTTTGATCACTCAAAATAAATGGAAGTTTTCAAATACATAGTTGCGGGGTTAGAGACTTTTATCGCATTTAACAATAAGTGTAAATTATGAATTTCTCAGCTGGTAGTCTTCCAAAAATGGTGATGCTAAAAATCAATTAGTAAGTTAATATTTTATTACTGGAGGTCAATTAAAGAAGTTTCAAAGTAGAAAAAAAGAATTACACCGCTCTTAAACTGTTTAAGAAAACTTGGAATTGTTAAATTGCTTATGGTACGAAATCATTCATATATGGAGAAAGGTTGCGTTGTTCAAGTGAAAAGTGTAGAAGACGTGTTCCGTTATTATTGCTTGTCACGTGGGTTTTCTCTTGTATTTATTCATGAAGAAATGATTTATATTTTATTTCCTTTTTCTCAAATTCAATAAAATGGAAAGGGGGAGGAAAGAACACATTTTATTTCCATTCTATCCTAAATTCCTCTGCCATGCTAAAAGCGTAGCAAGCGCAAATCGGCCCCTAACGAAAATTATAAAAGTTCCTTACATGCTCAGTTGCAATAAAAGAATCGGTTGGAAATGTTTTATTTCGGCAGCTTCGCTCAGGGAGGCATCTCTAAGACTCAAACGTTTACGGGAAAAGCAATAAAATATAAGAAAATCAGACTAGTGAAATTTATGGCATTTTTCACATTATGTGGATGCATAACTTGGGAAAACGAGAAAAAAAGAGAAGCTGATCAAAAATTATGGAATCAGGCCCATGAGTTTATGAGTCTAGACAATCCTTCTAAATCTAGTTGATTTTCATGTTTGATATATGGGTGTTTGGGCAGATATAAACCCCAAACATTTGTTTCAGAAATTCGATCCTTTACCTTCATCTACATACGCGAACGAATATCACATTAAAATCTTAAGACCATAGGATCTTGTACATTTTGAAGCAAATTCTACGGATAAATTTCCTTTGGAGTGCTTCGGGGTAAGTACAGGATTTTAAAGTGTTTTGATAGCTGAGTCCACCAGTGAGTCTTTGAAGCCTCTGCTAAGAGTAAAGCGTTTGGTATTTTTTTATCGTCTGTCTGTAACGTACCAGGAGATGTGACGTACCTTCCCGAAGGACGCACACTACATAAAGGCAGATAGGAATCAGAATAAAACGTCCGAGTAGCTCAATTGGTAGAGTGACTTATTCCGGAATGAGGGGATCCGGGTTCGAATCCTGGCGCGGATAAAAATGACGGAGAAATTTACTTCGTTATAATGGCGCCCGAACTTTCCGGATGACCCGGCCGTTCAAAATCTCGCATGGTGTGATGTTCTTTCCACACCGCGAGATAGGAAAAATAAGAGAATCCCTTCTCCAGCACTTCGAAAAATAAAACAAAAACAAAAAAACAAAAAATAAGGGGGAGATGATGTAACGTACCAGGAGATGTGACGTACCTGCCCGAAGGACGCACACGACATAAAGGCAGATAGGAATCAGAATAAAACGTCCGCGAAGTTCAATTGGTAGAGTGACTTATTCCGGAATGAGGGGATCCGGGTTCGAATCCTGGCGCGGATAAAAATGACGGAGAAATTTACTTCGTTATAATGGCGCCCGAACTATCCGGATGACCCGACCGTTCAAAATCTCGCAATGGTGTGATGTTATTTCCACACCGCGAGATAGAAAAAATAAGAGAATCCCTTCTCCAGCACTTCGAAAGAAAAAAAAAATTAAGGGGGAGATGATGTAACGTACCAGGAGATGTGACGTACCTGCCCGAAGGACGCACACGACATAAAGGCAGATAGGAATCAGAATAAAACGTCCACGTAGTTCAATTGGTAGAGTGGCTTATTCCGGAGTGAGGGGATCCGGTTTCGAATCCTGGCGCGGATAAAAATGACGGAGAAATTTACTTCGTTATATGTCGGTTTAACGACCACCGTGAGCAACATTATGACCAGCGTATCTTTATGCAAATCGATAGCGCGTGTGAAGGTCATGAAATGGGATGCATACATCCATGATACTGAGCTCTATCAATCAGTATTATTCTCTTTTTCAGACTGGGAAAACAGCTGGCTTAAGCGAGATTGACAAAGACCAAACTGTAATTGTCAGACGACTGCGTCAGAGCATTTCCGAGACGGCAAAGCTGTGGGGTCCTCATGACCAGCCATAGCATGTGGTTAGATGAGAAACCCACGAACTGCCGGCAAGGTTTGGGCCGACTACGGCTCCTCGAGGCTAGAGGTGAGCGAAACCTATTCCATATGGTACGAGCCAACAGAAGGAATGCTGTGGCGCAACTCGCCGGCAATTTGAATGTTCGTGACGGGGGTAATGTGTCGCAAAACACAGTACACCGAACTCCGCTGAAAATAGGAATGCGTAGCTGCAGGGCGCTTCGATTACCAATGCCAACCCTGACTCACGGACAAAAGGGACTAGAGTAGACACATGAGCATCAAAACTGAACCATAAATGATTGGAAGAATGATTGTTGGTTCTCATGAATCTCATCTGCTGCTGCACCATGTGGACGGTTGGTATGAGTTGATTAGCTAGGGAAATGTAATGCTTTGGGGAATGTTCTGCTGGAAAACCCTGAGACGTACTAGTTCCCATGTGCGGGAAACTATGATACCTACCACCTACCTAAATATCATTGCCCACCAGATACATCTGTGACGCGCCTGCCCAGCAGGACGCACACGATATAAAGGCAGATAGCAGCGATTAAGAACGTCCGCGTATCTCAATTGGTAGAGCGACTTATTCCGGAATGAGGGGACCCGAGTTCGAGCCCCCGGCGTGGACAAAAATGACGGAGAAATTTACTTCGTTATAATGGCGCCCGAACTTTCCGGATGACGCGGACGTTCGAGATCTCGCAATGGTGTGATGTTCTTTCCACACCGCGAGATAGGAAAAATCCGAAAATCTTTTCTCCAGCGCTTCAAAAAATATATGTGTGTGAAGCTACATTCCACAGACCAGATTGACTGGGAGTTCTCAAGTGCACGTACTACAGTGTATAACGAATAAGGCTTTTGCTACCAAGCTAATTATCGTGAATATAGCTTTCACTAATATTATAATGAATTCAATGCTTGTACTAAGCTTCTAATAGTGAATTCAAATGGTGGTTGTTACTAGTTAATTAAGATCATAGATAAAGTCTCCTGCTAGTAGTGTAGTAATAGTAATGAACAAACTTATAACTGGTAGTAATGTTGTAGTAGTATTTTAAGATGAATAAAGTCTTATGCTGGTTGTTACTAATAACACTAAATGAAATAAACCTAACAGCCAGACAGAGGTCTGACAGTACTATGAACTGAGAAAGACGTACTTACTTAAAACCTTTTATTATGAACTTCTACTGGTATCATCACACATAGCTACTCAAATAACACGTAGCTCCTTGCACATGAAGGAAGCTCTAACAAACGCTCTCTCTATACAACAAACGCTCTCCCTATACAACAATAAACGCTCTTCCCGTACAACAACAAACGCTCTCCTTTTTGCATCGTTGAACGCGCCTATTTATACTGGCTACCACCACGTCATGACTTACACTCATTGCCAGATCTCATTCAGCGGGTGAAATAACATCTCGTTCAGTAAGAAGATAATTTACATAGAAAAATAAAATAACCAGAGATAGTAAAATCAAAAGGAAAGTGAATCGAGAGTATACGTTACATCTTCTCCCCCTTAATTATTATTATTTTTTTTTCCCTTTTTTTTTTTTTTTTTTTTTTGGTTCCGAAAAACCTATCAATTTTGGAGTGTAAGTCTTACACTTCGTTGATTGACGTTTCTCGACCTCTTCTTTGTTTTGTTGTTTTGGTGGCAGCAGTATTTACAATATCAAACTTGGCATGACAAAATCAAGAAATCTGTATTCGTCTGTGAAACACTTGTATTTTTGAACAAAACAAACCTGCATCGGCATACCTTCCTTTTATTCTGCCTAGCAGGAATCACTTTTTTAATTTCAAATTTCGTTCTCATTATTCGTTGAATACACACCAACTGTATCAGCAGCGAAGATTGCCTGGAGCTGCCTAACAGTAACAATTTTATTATTTTACCCCTAAGCACATAGATATATATAAAAAAATTTGGATTAGTAGATGGACATAGAAGAAATATAAAAAAAAACATATATACACAAAAAAAAAGAATGCATAGGCCCACACGAAAAAAAAAGGAAATTCTGACACGCCAACTGGTCGTGCAGGAAAAACAACAAACGGAGAAAAGAACCTGTCCACGAGAACTTACTTATCTCGAGGACGCATAAAAAACTCTAGTACGATAACGTTTTCCAGGCCTAATCGGACTGGTAAATTCAGGTGGCTTAGCGCGTTTCAAGGATTTGAATGGATCTGGAACATCTGTATTCTGTCGGTCAAGAAATCCCGGCGGCTGACAGGAACGTTCAGGAACGGCTGAAATCCGTCGGTCAGGAACGGCTGAAGTCTGGCGGTCCGGAAATCCCTGCGGCTGATAGGAACGGTCAGGAACGGCTGAAATCCGTCGGTCAGGAACGGCTGAAATCCGTCTGTCAGGAACGGCTGAAGTCTGGCGGTCAGGAAATCCCTGCGGCTGACAGGAACGGTCAGGAACGGCTGAAATCCGTCGGTCAGGAACGGCTGAAATCCGTCTGTCAGGAACGGCTGAAGTCTGGCGGTCCGGAAATCCCTGCGGCTGATAGGAACGGGCTCACCCAGGCTTTAGATATGTAGTTCCTTTGTGCTGGGGCCCGTGGTGTCCTTCCAGCATTCTTTTGGACGGACGTGGCTCCGGCCACATCGTTTGTTTTCGTTTCCGCCCTCGTGGCATGAGAGTAGCAGCAGGCATCGGCCCTGTTTGCCCTGAGCGTAGGTTCCAGGGGCGAAACCCGGGCGGATGCAAGGATCTCTGCCTTCGTCGCAACAGCGACGAAGCAGATTGGGGAGACAAGCTACGTTTTCGACGAGCTTTTGGTGGTGCTGGACGGTTTGTAATTGGTGTCTGACGTTTAGGAATAGCCAAATTATTGTTCATAACTGATAAATCCGAAATATCTGAAGCCTCTGAGTCGCTGCTGTAATTTAGTGGTCGTGCAGGGCGATGTTTATTTCTGCCTATAGGAATACTCTCTGACGAGGTATTCAAGGAAGTAGGAGCTTGTGGTGTTGCAGAGTTATCGGGAAATGGTGCAGCAATAGTCTTGGCAATGGTTGGAGGGAAAGGAACGATACTAGTATTTGAAGAACTTGATTCGAGCCTTGGTCTCATGGAAGAATCAATTTGCGTGTTTGGAAACCCGTCTTGAGGGGAGGGTGAAGAAAAAATCACTGGAGATTCTTCAAAAATGTTTGTTAGTTCGTCCAAAATTTCTGGAGGTTGATCGTGCGATATAGACTCTTGAGTCTGTGGAACAGAAGGTTGAGTAGGGTTGATTATAAAATCGATATTTCGTTCATGATACTTGCGACACTGAGCAACGTGTACGTATTGAAATTGATTGTCAGGTTTTTCTAGAACAATGTTATTTTCAAGCACATTTGCCACCCGATATGGACTTTCGTAGCTGGGTGCAAATTTCTTCACTAAAGTATGAGAAACAGAAGACTGGAAGTGCGTTTCCACGAGAGTGAGATCTCCAACGACAAGATCTGGTTCCCTACGCCTAGTATTATAATATCTTGCTTGAGCCGCTTGTGCTCCTAGCATTGCAACACGAGCTTTTTCAGCCATGATTCGTACTGATTGCGGAGTTGGTCGCTGGTTTAGTTCGTCGATAATCACCGTTAAATTTTCAAAAGAGGTTTTAATTTTGCGACCCAGAAAAAGTTCTGCAGGAGTAATTTTAGTAGTTTCGTGAACAGACGAGCGGAGGGCGAACGAAAAAAGCTCCAGATGGTCATCCCATCGTTCATGATGATCCATGACAAATGTAGCAATCATTTTCACTAGCGTGCGGTTTACTCGTTCCGCAGGATTACTCTGGGGATGATATGGGGAAATGAATTTATGCTTAATGTGTAGTCTTGCACACATTCTTTCAAAAACGTGAGAAATAAATTGAGGACCATTATCCGAAACTACTTTATTAGGTGCACCATATCTAGAGAATACTTCATTAATTAATACATTACAAATAACTTCTGCCGTAGCGGCTTTAATGGGAAAAACTTCAACCCATTTAGAAAAATTATCATTTAATACTAAAACGTAACGAGCTTTGTTTTTAACAGATAAAGGATAAGGTCCCAATAAATCTATTGAAATAATATCAAAAACATGAGAACTTGAACTAGATTTCAAGTGACCGGCCGGTCTTACATTACGGTAATTATTAATCTGACACAAGTGACATGATTGAACGTATGCGAGCGCACTTTGGTACATGTCAGGCCAATAGGCAACATCCCGCAATTTACAACGGGTCTTGCGAATACCTAAATGGCCTACAAGAGGTTTGTCATGAAATTCGTTTAAAAGGGCCATTCTAAGGGTTCGCGGAATACATGGGCGAAACTCTGCCCTAGTAGTCCTAGATTTCGTACAGTAAAGAAGACCCTCTATGACTTCAAAATGTTGTGACCTTCCAGCCAGAGAATGATCAATTTGTAGGGGCGAACCCGCAAGCAAAAAATTATATATATCCCCGAAATCTGGATCATTTACTAATTCTGCCATTAACTGCTCTCTGGATGTTATATCAGCTATTAGAAGTAAATGCTGACATCCAGGAGTAGTTTCTGTGGGGACCCCACTAATCGGAACGCGAGACAATGCGTCCGGTAATTGATTCTTATGACCTGGATGATACGAAATTTTGATATTGCTCTCTTGTAACTTCAGAGCCCACTTCATAAGTCTTTGAGATAGGTGCTTAGCAGAATTCAAATACTGAAGGGCAGAACGATCCGTAATTATGTTAACTGTCAATTCGTTAAGATAACATTGAAATTTATCAAGAGCATACACAACAGCAAGACATTCACGTTCCGTAGCTGAATAATTGCGTTCAGCTTTGGCTAAAGTACGAGACGCAAAAGCTATTGGATGCCCAGCTTGTGACAAAACGCAACCAAGACCAACTCCGGATGCGTCAGTATCAATATCAAATTCCTTAGTATGATCCAGGAAAGCCAACACAGGAGGCTGAGTCAACGCAGACTTCAGTGTTTCAAAAGCAGCGTTAGCCTCAGGTGTCCAAACAAACTTCTTGTATTTACGTTTCAAAGCATACAATGGCTCACAGATTGTAGCATAAGCGGGGACGAACTGCTGATACCATCTGGTCATTCCCAGAAAGCGTGATAGTTCTTTTGCTGATTTAGGCCGAGGAAAGTCGACAATAGGCCTAATTTTTTCATTATCCGTAAATAAGCCGTGGGGAGTGATTTTCAACCCCAGATATACAATCTCGTCCCTCGCTATCTGGCATTTACTAGGTTTTAACGCCAAGCCAGCATTGTATATGAGTTGGAACACCTGTTTGAGCAGAGAAAGGTGCTCGTCAAAAGTCTCGGATGTAATAATAATGTCATCCAAATATACATGCACATGGGGACCCAGAACAGGTCTAAGAACCGTTTCCATAAGCTTTTGGAAAGTAGCAGGTGCAGAAGCTAGTCCAAAGGGCATACGTAGATATTCATAAGCCCCAAAAGGAGTCACAAAGCCTGTTTTATCGACAGAGTCTGGATGTACTGCTACCTGCCAATATCCACTCGCGAAATCCAAAGTTTTCATCCATTTGGTTGATGACAGGTCATGTAAAATATGTGACATGACAGGTAGTGGATAATTGATCGTTTTTGTGACTTGGTTGAGCTTGCGAAAATCTGTCACAAAAGGAAATTCATTGGGTTGTTTCTTTGGAACCAAAAAGGCAGGAGCAGGCCAGGCGCTTGTTGATTCCCTTATTATGCCCTGTTTAATCATTTCAGCAATTTGACGTTGCATTTCCTGTTTCTTATGGGGAGCACAAGGGTAAGGTTTCGTCGCTATCGGTTTCGAACCCTCAGTGTCAATGACATGATAAACCACCTGTGTGAAACCAGGTTGATCAGAAAATAAACCAGGGCTTTCCTGCAAAAGTAGAGAAAGCTGGTTTCGTTGCCTCTCATTCAGTTGGTTACTCAATAACAAACTCGTTATATCTATAGGAACCGTAGGAATCATTTCGACAGGTTCCGGAAAGGAAATCACATGTTGTACGAAATTCAGAGTTATTTGAAACGTTTGAATAAAGTCCATTCCCATTAGACATTTCACAGGTAGTTCGTCTATAAGCAGGAAAGAATGCGTAAAACGAGCCTTTCCCAGCCCTAGAGATAATGTGACAGTTCCTGTGATACTGAAGATTTCGTTATTTGCACCTCGCAAATACTGCGTCGCAGGCTGAACGAGTATTGCAGGAAACTTGTCAGTGCAAAACTTCGTATTTAGGGCTGATATTTCAGAACCAGTGTCGAACTTTGTCTCGACAATAATATCTTCAATTGTCAAGAATACATCAGGCAACTGAGGAGTTTGGACAGTCACTAATACTGTTTTAGGGTCAGAATGCTTGGTATCAGGAAGCAGGACCGACCCTTGGTCTACTTCCTTTGGAAGTTTAAAGGATTCCTGGTTGGATTATCATGCGGTCTGAAACCTCGACCCTGCCGGGTATCGGGAAAATTTTCACGATGAGGAAAACTGCGTGAAACCTACGTCGGGAACTCCGCGTGTCTCTTTACATTGTCATATCTATTACTTCTTCCCTCAGCACGGGCAGAAAAATCATCATTGCCCTGAGCATGAAAACGTTCCGAATGCTGCGGATTGGAACGGGGTCGAGCATACTGTGCATTTGTACGATATCCCGAAGATTGTTCAGAAACTCGCTGTTGGTTTGCCACTCTTCTGTGTGGTGGAACGTATGAAGCTTGGGTGTGCACTTGTGCATGCTCGCGCTGAAAGTTATTATGCCTATTATGCCGCTGAAAGTTTTCGTAATAAGCCTCGCGGGGTGCCCGAGCATGGTGAGTTGAACCATGTTTGCCATGTCGCTCTTCATACGTTCGTATGGGGCGAAGGCATTCATGAATTGTAGCAGGGTATCGAACCTCAAGAAAATCTTGTAAAAATGGGTCGAGCTGCTGCAATAAGATATCCAACATGTCAACATGACTGGCATGTGGATCCCACAAGTTATATAAGCGTGTTGTTTCCAACGCAAATGCAACAGGGCTATCGTTGGGTCCTTGCTGACGAGAAAAAAATTGTTGTGCAAGGCTAGCTCGACTGAGACCGAAAGGAAAGACCTCCAAAAATTCTGCACGGAAATTCTCATAATGAGAATCCGGGTTCGACACTCTCCACTGCCGATACCAGGTCTTAGCGGTATCCTTCAAGCAAGTGCCTGCGATTTGTACTTTGCAGTCTTCAGTAATATTGTATAGATCAAAATGATCTTCCAAATCTTCGAGGAACTTTAAGGATCCCTCCAACCCATTGAAATGAATTGTTCCTGCATGCGGCACGAAATCGGCAAGCATTCTGCTTCGCTGAGAGGATTGAACTCCCTCAGGTACGACCCGCGACTCAGAGTAATAGGTAGCTGGTGCATTACGAAACTGTGAAAAATGCCTGGGTACGTGTAGATCATTCATATCAAAGTGAGACCCACAGGTTTCTTGCAAATTGTCAAAAAAAAAAACCATCACCATCGAAACTTGCCTTAGGGTGGAAAATTGAAGTTGTCTCAAGTAAGGAAGACATGGGTAATAATTGTCAAGACCTCGTGTTTGAGAAAAGTTCGGGCGCCAATTATAATGAATAAGGCTTTTGTCACCAAGCTAATTATCGTGAATATAGCTTTCACTAATATTATAATAAATTCAATGCTAGTACTAAGCTTCTAATAGTGAATTCAAATGGTGGTTGTTCTTAGTTAATTAAGATCATGAATAAAGTCTCCTGCAAGTAGTGTAGTAATAGTAATGAACAAACTTATAACTGGTAGTAATGTTGTAGTAGTAATTTAAGATGAATAAAGTCTTATGCTGGTTGTTACTAATAACACTAAATGAAATAAACTCAACAGCCAGACAGAGGTCTGACAGTACTATGAACTGAGAAAGACGTACTTACTTAAAACCTTTTATTATGAACTTCTACTGGTATCATCACACATAGCTACTCAAATAACACGTAGCTCCTTGCACATGAACGAAGCTCTAACAAACGCTCTCTCTATACAACAAACGCTCTCCCTATACAGTAATAAACGCTCTTCCCGTACAACAACAAACGCTCTTCCCGTACAACAACAAACGCTCTTCCCGTACAACAACAAACGCTCTTCCCGTACAACAACAAACGCTCTCCTTTTTGCATCGTTGAACGCGCCTATTTATACTGGCTACCACCACGTCATGACTTACACTCATTGCCAGATCTCATTCAGCGGGTGAAATAACATCTCGTTCAGTAAGAAGATAATTTACATAGAAAAATAAAATAACCAGAGATAGTAAAATCAAAAGGAAAGTGAATCGAGAGTATACGTTACAAGTGGATGGCTGCCTATGACGATTCATGGTCACAGCTGACCCGTGGGCCATGCCTCCGGCCCTCTTTCAAGGGGGGAGTTGTGACGTGCCTGCCCAGCTGGACGCACACAATATAAAGGAAGATAGCAGTGATAACGAACGTCCGCGTAGATCAATTGGTAGAACGACTTATTCCGGTATGAGGGGACCCGGGTTCGAGCCCCGGCGTGGGCAAAAATGACGTAGATATTTACTTCGTTATACATCATTTCATGGCAATGGTATTCTCCTATAGTAATGCCTTCTTTCAGCAGGATAATGCACTACGTCACACTGCCAATTTTGTTCTAGTATGGTTCGCGGAACATGAGGAAGGCTTCCAGGTACAGCCTTGGCCTCCAAATTCCACAGATATCAATTTAACCGATCATCTGTGGTTAGTGTTGGAAAAACAACAAATTAGATCTGCGGCGGCTCAACCACGTAACTTACAAGAGTTATAGGATCTGTTGGAAACTTCTTGTATCAGATCCCAAAAGACACCTTTAGAAATCTTGCAGCATCCATTGCTCACCAACTGTTTTGGTTGCACGTAGGGGACCAAGATCGTATTGGGAAGGTGGCCTTAATGTTTTGGCTGATTTATGATGTGGGAAAGTGTGTAAGAGTGGAGAATCACAATGATTGCCTCTTCTGTGGTGTGGAGAATTGTATAAGTTTGGAGAAGTGTGTAAAACTTTTTCAAATGGGGGTGTTGAGATTTCGTCCGAAGGTTTCTGGGGAAATTTGGGTGGATGGGTGTTGAAGTGGTTTTAGATGGGGTGTATGAATCTCTGACTGTGTATCATTCATATGTTTGTTGTTCGTTTATCAAAAAATGTCGCGCATGGACCGTATTTACTAAATAACTCTGAAACAGAGCACATGTGTATAAACATTCTGATGTGTCAGTAGAGAATCTACCCACCGCTGCCACATGGAAATCCATATGACCGAACTGGTCCTATCGTGTGTTTTTCATGTCCAGTTTATGTTTTATTCTATTTTTTCTGTTGTATATGTGTGTGGAATTCTTTCTAATTTCTTTTTCGCTCATTTTTATTTCTTTTTGGCAGTTTATGTCCTAAATTTTTTTCATGTTGTGTATGTGTGTGGATTTTTTCTAATTTCTTTTTGGCTGATTTCCTTCTTTTTGCCCAGAACGTATGCCAAGATGGATTTTTGAATGTCATGTGAGTGTATAATTTACAGGATTCAGTGAGATATTTTCGTGTAGAGAGAGGAGGAGGCCATGTGCTAAAGCAATTGCGAACCATTGAATTATTTGATATAGGCGAGCCATTGCAAGTTTTCATTTCTTAAGAGCCTGCCACATAAGATTTCTTGAAAATGTTTCTGACGATAGAGTTGTGGGTTTCCTGGGTAGGAACTTATGAAATATATCATCCAAAGAACATTTTATTTACGAAACAGCTTTGACTAATTCAAATTCCTGTAATAGGTTCTTTAATTTTTTTGTTAAAGTGTCGGCATCATTTTACGTCAAAATGTTACTATAGGACTTGGAACGGATACAAAAGTTCATCGAGAATTACTTCTAACAAATTATTTAGTTAACTTTCAAATTAAATCAGTTCAGGGATTTATAAATGACTATGTTACAATCTACGTTACCAGACATTATAACAACAAAATAATCCTTATTTATCGTGAAAGGTCAGGTTTACGTTTTATTCTGTGCTCCAAAATAAAAAAAACTAAATATTCTTTTTCGGTAAATTATAGAAAAAATATCCTCATTGTGAAAATGGAGGTATAAAACATTGTAGTGTCTTTCTACGAGACAATTCTTTTAGTTGCTGTCATCATTAGCAAGCCTCAACAGTCCACTGCTTGATGAACGTCTCTTTAGGTTTTTCGGCAACTGTCTAACTTGAGTCAGTCTCCTCCATGTCAATCCACTTTGATCCACAAATCTCTCACCTGGTCCTCTTCTAGGTCTTTTCGTGTCCCCTGGTATCCAATCAAATACCTCAGATGTCCACAGGGTGTCAGTTCTTCTAGCAAGCCCATTGCTATTTCAGATATTTCACTTTAATCATATACTTTAAATAAAATTGATAACCATATTGGATTTCAACATTTATTTTCAGAATGAAAGCACGACGACCATCATGAGACTACAAGCGCTAGTTCCAGAGAGCACAACGTCCTGAGCTTTCGGACAGGTGATCCATTTATGCCTCAGCACATGTTCAAACTGGGACCCATCTTGTTTGATTGGTCATAAGCTGGCGGCATGGGTTTCTAAGTCACCAGGATCGCTCGTCAAATTTTCCACAAGATAATAAATTACCTGAAAATCGCCTTCGAATAGAAGTCTATTATAAACCCTCATCCGTCTTCAACCTGATACTCCGCAGCTAATTCTGCCCCGCTGATTACGAGACAGCTTTCTACCGTG
Source organism: Macrothele yani (assembly GCA_039090855.1). Classification (NCBI taxonomy): domain Eukaryota; kingdom Metazoa; phylum Arthropoda; class Arachnida; order Araneae; family Macrothelidae; genus Macrothele; species Macrothele yani. Next base: position 159,509,868 of record CM077011.1, read on the forward strand.
CTCGAGTCCGAAGAGCCTTTGCAGTCTCCTCAGATGTTTCTTCTAGGCCGTGTGAATTGAGAAACGTTGTCTAGTTGGCCGCTGAGTCAGGATACGCCCAAAACCTAATATATAGCTATATCGAGAAAGCCAGAACTAGTCATAATAACCTTTCTATGCCGCCGCTGCGCTACCTGGGTGGGTTCAATTCCCTACAAACCAAATGTTTCCTATCCGCTCAAGAACGCGCTCAAGATGAACCTCGATGTCGGCGTCAGGTCTCCGACGCCGTACTGCCGTAGGGAAACGCTGAAAAGGCCCCACTTCCAATGAAGCAGGTGTTTATGTCCTTCCTGTATGATATCCAGACGACTCTAAGCGATACTACATTGGAATGACAAAACGTTCATTTAGAATTAGCGTTAACGAACATAAAATGGACATTAAACATTGCAAAGTAACCTCGGCCCTATCCAGAGAAGTAAAGTTCAAGTCCGCTGCTCTTATATGGGATGACATAAAGAAATTAGCTGCCTACTCCACTCCAAAATCTACTGCCATTTGCGAAACTTTGGAGATCATAACCAACAACGAGCCATGCAATGATAGCGTCTCGCTGGAGTTGCCACGGGTGTGGAACCGGTTCTTCAAGCAGTGAATATATTTTTTTCTTCCATGATTCCGCGTGCAAAACGATCATGACGCCTCGTGTTTTGAATGTCTAATTACGTTCACAACTTTTCGTTTATTGTCAAGTCAAGTCACCTCTTTAAAATTATTGACGCTTTCTATTATTCAGTTCACAGTTTGCTGTCTACCTTCCTTGAAAAAGCCATCTGGTTGATGTGCGAAAGCTTGGAAACTTTGATTTCTATTCTACGCCAAAAAATTCGGATCACTAGTATAGTTATACTATTTAAGTAGAGTTGGTGTACAGTTCCTTGTTGTTTAATTACTTAGTGCAAGCTTAGGCACTGAATAGCATAACAGCCCGATATAAATTATCAGTGTTGTATTTATAATTCCACCTTTAATTGGTCTCGATAAGTATTCAAGTCAGCACATTAAAAAAGAATTTACTTTGCACAGTACTTTGACAGCGAAATGCAACAGCCTCTCAATATATAGAATACTTCTTAAGTATCTTATGAAATCTATGCCGCCCGCATAGAGTTCATAAAAGACAAGAAATATTAGAAGTATATATATGGAAATATGTAGCGCACAAATATTCCGATGGTATGCACGTTTCAAGGATGGACGGGGATATTTGGAAAATAACGAATAGCCTGGACGTCCGGTTTGAGTGAGCACGTCTGAACTCATTGAGAAAATTCGCGAAAGGGTAAAACGTTATCGTTGTGTGACTTTGAGGATACTGAAACGTGTGCTCGGTGTTCATAAGTAGATGATTCGTCAAATTTTAGAGCAAATTTGCGGGGGAAAGTCTGTGCTCGTTTTATTCTGCACGCTCTTTCAAACGATCAGAGATATTTTCGAGTGGAGTATGCAAAAGACATCCTGGAGACTCTAGAAACAAAGCAAAATTTTCTCCAAAGCATTGTGGCAGGTGGTGAGACATGGTGTTTCCGTTATGGTCCTGAAACGAAGCGTCAGAGTGCTCAGAGCAAGTCGCCACAATCACCCAAAGGAAAGAAGATCAGGTTACCGATCTCCAAAATCAAGACCTTTTTTGTGTGCTTGGAAGTATGTGCGCTTCACTGCATCACGAGTTCATTCCTGAAGGTACAAGTGTCATTGAGAAGGCTTATACATCCAGTTTGGAACGATTGCCGAAGATGATTGTTCGTGTCAGGGGTGAACACAAAAACAGACAATGATTCTTTTTTCACGATAATGTACATCCACAGGGAACAGTCAGTGTACAGCAATTTCTGGAACTAAAACAAGTGTGCGCGTTCAACCGCTCCCTTTATCGTCCAGATGTTTCACCGCGTGACTACCTTCTGTTCAAAAAATTAAAGCTGCCTTTTAAAGGAAATGTTTTTCAAGACATGCAAAGAACAGTATCATCAGCTCTTGACTCCCTACCAGGAGATGCCATCTGCAAATCAAGCCAAGAGGACAAAAACAGTCCAGTCAGTCATGATCAGTCCAGTCATCCGTTCAGTCAGTCAGATGACACCAAAAGATGACCTCTGCAAGTCCAGTCCAAGATGACCTCTGCAAGTCCAGTCCAAGATGACCTCTGCAAGTACCAAAAGATGACTTTGCAAATTCAGTCAGTCATGATCAGCCCAGTCATCAGTATAGTCAATCAGTCATGATAAGTGCAAGTCAATTATCAATCATGTTTTTCAAGACATCTTAAGAAGAGTGACATCAGCTCTTCACTCCATACCAAAAGATGTCATCTGCAAGTCCAGTCAAGAGGACAAGATCAGTCCAGTCAGTCATGATCAGTCTAGTCACTAGTTCAGTCAGTCAGATGACACCAAAAGATGACCTCTGCTAGTACCAAAAGATGACCTCAGCTAGCACCAAAAGATGACCTCAGCTATTACCAAAAGATGACATTTGCAAGTCCAGTCAGTCATGATTAGTGCAAGTCAGTTTTCAGTCATGTTTTTCAAGACATTTTAAGAAGAGCGACATCAGCTCTTCACTCCATACCAAAAGATGCCATCTGCAAGTCCAGTCAAGAGGACAAGATCAGTCCAGTCAGTCATGATCAGTCCAGTCAACAATTCAGTCAGTCAGCTGACACCAAAAGATGCCCTCTGCAAGTCCAGTCCAAGATGGCCTCTGCAAGTACCAAAAGATGACCTCTGCAAGTACTAAAAGATGACCTCTGCAAATACCAAACGATGACCTCTGCAAGTCCAGTCAGTCATGAATAGCCCAGTTATCGGTCCAGTCAGTCAGTCATGAGTAGTGCAAGTCAGTAATCAGCCATGGTTTTCAAGACATCCTAAGAACAGCGACATCAGCTCTTCACTTCATACCAAAAGATGACATCTGAAAGTCCAGCCAAGAGGTCAAGATCAGTCCAGTCATCTGTCCAGTCAGTCAGTCATGATCAGTGAAAGTCAGTCGTCAGTCATGTTTTTCAAGACGTCTAAAGAACAGTGACATAAGCTCTTGACTCCATATCAAAAGATGCCCTCTGCAAGTCCTTCCTTTTTTCGCTGATAGCTCTACTTCTTGTATCAACACAGGAGGAATGTACGTTGAACAAAATATATTCACGTAAGTTTTCCTCCTTTTCATTATTTCTCAAAAAATTGTGCCTGATTACTTACTTGCCGCACTGTGTATTGGCATTTCGAGTCAAACAATAATTAAAGAGTCTAGCGCGCGAGTTTCTGACGTCTTGTACTTGACACAAACTACAGGAACAACAGCGAATGTTTTGCCTGTATTTCCTCTGACATTTATTCTCTCTCTTCCTCAAATGGGAGGTACTGGATCATCCACCTTACAGGTCGGACTTGGCTCCCAGTGATAACTATATGTTCACCAACTTGGAGGACATTTTGGGAGGACGGCGTTTCCGTAGCGGCGATGATTTGAAAGACGGAGTGCAACAGTTGCTGCAAGGACTGGCGGCAAACCTATGTGATGAAGATATTCAAAAACTTTTCACAGGATATGAGAATTGCCTAAACACCGGCACTGATTATATAGAAAAATAAGTGATTATATGTAGTAATAGAAAAAGGCAAAAACTCCGACAACGTCTGTTTCTTTTGCTTTTATTTCATAACGGGTATTACTTTCTTATATTCTAAAATTCTTGAAGTAACAATTTAGGAACCCGATCGATATCTTGATCTAAAAACCACTACCATCAGCAAAAGATTTCGTATAGCACGCTAAATTGTACTCAAATACAGAATTTCATATCATCCTCTAACAAAAGTATCACTCGTAAATTCAACGAAAATATTAAACTGCAAGTTTTTTGCTGATTCCACTATTTTGACAGATATTCATTTTTAAAATACTACTGAATTCCGTTTCACTCTAAATCCTTTCTTTTGAAATACTGACAAGAGCATAGAGGTTTCCGGTTGGTGTTGTATAAAATGATGTTTCTCATGCATTTTTTTTCTTTTGGAACGGATATGCCTTTTGGCTTTAGAGCGTTCTGTTTCACAACTCATTTTTAACAATGCGGCGAGCTTATTTAAAATTTAACTGTAAACCAAACAGATGTCCCCCCCCCCCTCTCCCTCCTTTTCCGTCCTCTGTCAGCAGCATTCTTCGTCATCTGCGTTTTATCTGTAAAACGCCTTCCTTCAGGTCGTGACGTCAGCATGTTTTCGCTATTAACGGGTTGCTTTTTTCTCTCTCATGATTTTAACGTATGTCCAAAGCTATTTTTCTGTTCCTCGGTACTGAGTACATGTTAAAATTTTTTTCCTTTCTGGAAGCTGCTTGCTACAAAGCAATTTGTCACACACACATAAACGAAAAATAGGGGGAAAAAGAAACTGTTATTTCGTATCACATTTTAAACAACAGTGCCGGACTAGAGGTAGGGTTGTGCTGCAGAGACAGCTTCAAATCTTGATTTAAGGCATGGATGTTGTTCCCGTGCGTATAACATTGGATCTTGCCTTTTTCTTTTGAGTAAAAAATCCGACATCATGGAAGAGCAACTCTTCTTCGCTTTCAATAGTTGCGAATACCATTAAATAAAACAACAGCAAAAATTAAAACACAAATGCTTTACTCATTTTTGGATTCTCGTGAGATCACTTTTAATGTTGGATTATCGTTTGTTTGTAAGTGTCAAAATTTGCATTTACTGCTGAAATACTAAGTATTTTGTACAGTAATATCAGTTTTTGACAGAATCTTTCCAGAACGCAACCTGCCTAACGTGCAACGAAAAGGGCAAGAAGGATTAGACCTTGTGATAAAGAAAAGTTCCTAGATGTTTCTGTGACGCTAAGTATTCTAATTGAATACAAAATATTACACGATAAAAAGGTTATCATAAATTCACATGGAACAGATTCACATGATGTGGAAGACAGCATTATGAAACAGAGAGAGAGAGAGAGAGAGAGAGAGAGAGAGAGAGATTGATTTTGGGTTGTTTATAAAAATACACATTTCAGCACTTCCACCGTTTAGCTTCTCTTCAAGCACGCAGCGCAACTCAGGTTTAGGTCATGTGAATAACATCGCTCTCTTTGCTGGATTCAAAGTCTTCGCAGCTGACTGTTTCGTACGGATTTCATTTCAGCGAAACGCTGCGATTTAATTATTTAACAATCATTCATTGAGATGATCATTCACAGTCTATACTTCTTGCCATTTGCATTCGTTCTTTGGTTTCTTACCATGGCGCCAAAGAAGTATGTCCTGGATTTTGGTACAAAAGTTGAACTTACTGAAATACAAGAAAAACCAAGTATGAGTTGAACCTGATATTTTCATGACAAAAATTCAAACGTTTCTATTTCAATGGATTCCGTGGATACACCTAATGCGCATGCGCATCCACGCCGTTGCGCCAGAATGTGACATCAAGGTAGCATTTATGTACAATGGAAACTATAAAACAGTATTATCGGTGAATGCTATTTTAAACGTAACCGTAACTTATAAAGAGTTATGTTCCAAAATAGATGTTGCTGAAACGTAATTGTAAGACATCTCTGAAAGTGTAACGAAAAGGTGAGATTGTAACATTATTGATACATATCTGAAACGTTTTGTGCTGTATGGGTCTGTATAAAACAGAAATCTGTCTAAAACTGAAATTAGTTCCAGTTCCTATGATTCTGTTTTAGGCAGGCTTCACTGAAGGTTGAAAAGTTTCTATCAAACTATAACGCGACGTACTGAATTAACAGAATTGTGACATAACTTCATGAAGTTACATAAACAGTACCTCTCTCTCTCTCTCGTCCACCCGTGGCGTGTTGAATTCCACAAAGACAACAATGCGCCCTTCAGGATTATTGGCAGATTAATGCATCCGGCTTGCCATTCCTCATCTGCATACCGGTAGGGACAAAATGCGTCCGGGGCTGACTTCACAGGAAACCACCTACGCGTTGGTGTCACCAAACACAGGGAGTCTACGTGAAACCCAGGAAAAATAGCAGACTCGATAGCCGTCAGGACCGAGATTCGAACACCCGTCAGAAACTTCGGTCTGCCACATAGCGCATAGCGACTTACCAACTGCTGTGCTATGCCGGTATTGTAAACAGTACCGATACTGATTAATTGTCCACATGCGATCCCACTTCCTTTTTTAAGCTTTCTAACCTTAGTTAGAAAAAGCATACATGCTTTGTCCGCCAGTCGTAGGTGGAAGAAGCGTACAAGCTTTGTCCATCTGTAGTAGGTAGAAGAAGCGTCGAAACTTTGTCTGTCTGTCTGTCTGCCGGACTGTCTGTCCGTCGTTCCGTCCGTCCGAGCCTAAAAAGCAGTATTGGTCATAGGTTTCATTTTGGATTTCCGTGGAGTCATATATACAATGCAACATTTTGCCACGAATTCCAGTTTTTTTGTCTCTTCGTCGTAGTACGAATCGATGTGTTTATGAGCACAGATTTAAAAAGAGAAATTGAATTGTTGTCCATGTAGGATGGGATAACAAAAATGCATTAATTTTTATTTATTAAACGACCACCAAATAAAAAAAATGCTTTCATATATTCAAAATTAATGCTTAAAATTTTCAGCTCGGGTTATTTAATAATATTTTTGCATGTTTTCATGTTTTTCTTCCCTTAACAGCACACATCCAACCTAAATGGGCACGCGACGCATATATATACACTGACGGAAAAAAAATCCCAACACCACGAAAAAAGAGTTGTAGAGGAATGAAATGGCGGTAATGCATTTGTATAGGTAACATATTTAATCGATTAAGGTCTCAAGATCACAGCTTAATGTAAGCGCGAGAAGAGCCATTTTAAATGTGAATTGCTGGTACATTAATAACCGGTGTAACCGCCAGAATGTTGAATGCAATCACGCAAACGTTCATGCATTGTGTCGTACAGGTGCTGGATGTCAGTTTGCGGGATGGAGTTCCATGCCTGTTGCATTTGGTCGGTCAATACAGGGACGGTTAATGCTGGTTGGGGGTGACGCTGGAGTTGTCGTCCAATGATGTCCCATACGTGCTCGATTGGTGAAAGATCTGGTGATCTAGCAGGCCACGGCAACATGTCGACACTCTGTAGAGCATGTTGGGTTACAACAGCGGTATGCGGGCGAGCGTTATCCTGTTGGAAAACACCCCTGGAATGCTGTTCATGAATGGCAGCACAACAGGTTGAATCACCAGACCGACGTACAACTGTGCCGTCACTGTGCGTGCGATAACCCCGAGAGTCCTCCTGCTGTCATAGGAAATTGCTCCCCAGACCATAACTCCAGGTGTAGGTCCAGTGTGTCTCGGCCGCAGACAGGTTGGTTGCAGGCGCTCACCTGGCCTCCTTCTAACCAACACACGGCCATCACTGGCACCCAGGCAGAACCGACTTTCATCAGAGAACACAATAGATCTCCACTCCGTCCTCCAATGAGCTGTAGCCTGACACCACTGACGTCGCAAACGGCAGTGGTTTGGAGTAAGTGGAATGCACACAACAGGGCGTCTGGCTCGGAGCTGTCCTTCAAGTAACCTATTCGTAACAGTTCGTTGTGTCACTGTGGTGGCAACTGCAGCTCTAATTGCTACCGCAGACGCGGTACGATGCGCCATGGCCATACGCCATACACGGTGGTCTTCCCTCTCAGTAGTGCCACGTGGCCGGCCGGAACCCAATCTTCTTGAGGCAGTACCTTCCCTTGACCACCGCTGCCAACAATCATGCACAGTGGCTACATTCGTGCCAAGTCGTTCTGCAATATTGCGGAACGAAAATCCACCTTCTCGCAGCCCTATTACACGACCTCGTTCAAACTCCGTGAGCTGTTGATAATGGCTTCTTCGTCTTCTTAAAGGCATTCTTGACTAACATCAACACACTACGTCGAATCTCAACGATAACTAACGCTCACGAACGTTACAGCACGTATTTACAGCAAACCTGCTTTGAATGTTCCGGGGGAGGGGGCTACTAGCGTAACTCGTATGCGCCGAGCGCGAAATTTGCATAGACATCATCTTACAGATGTACTCTCACCGCCTACCAACTGTCGTTTATCTAACACAACCCCTTCTTGGTGTTGGGATTTTTTTCCGTCAGTGTATATTGTACGACAGTTCGCAGGAAGATCTATGGTAAACCGCTAACAGGATAGCAGTAAGATCTGTTTTCAAACAGTCGTCAGAAATATCTCCCTTCCAGACTGCGCAATATGCGGTGACCAATTGCGCCATGCCGGTCGTAATATGCACTATATTGACAAAAGACACCGGACACCCATTCGAAAACAAATGAACGGATCCTCTGCGTTGCTAAGATGCACGTACAGCTGCAAACGGTTCCAAAACAAAACTGCGGCTGACCGCTATTATATCGTACTGTGAGGTCTTGTGAAAATGTCGCGGCGGGAGAGAACTGATTTTCAGAAAAGAAATATTGTTGGGTGTTATATTAGTGGGTTGTCCATAAGAGAAACGGAGAAGCGTTTAAACATACCCAAGTCAACTGTTTTGAATGTACTGAATAAGTGGAAGACACGTGACGTGCCTGAAGCAGCAAAACGTACGGGCCGACAAAAGAAAATCAGTAGTAGAGGAGGTCGAAGCTTTAGGAGAGTCGTTACAGCTAATCGACGGAGTACTGCACAAGACCTCAGTGTACAGGTGAATACGAATCATGGACCCTTGGTAGGTACACGTACCATTCGCAGAGAACTTCATTCAATGGGTTGCCTGAGTCGAGCGGCTGCTCACAAGCCTTTCATCTCCACTGGGAATGCTACTCGTCGTTTAGCAGGGTGTAAAGAACATTTATCGTGGACCGTAGATGAACGGAAAAAGGTCCTATGGACTGATGACTCCAGATACATGATCCGTCAGTCTCATGGCCATGTGTTGGTATGGCGGCAGCCGGGGGAACGTTATTTACCACAGTGTACTGTTCCTACAGTCGAGCTGGCAGTGTACTCGTGTGGGAGTATTTTTTGTGGTATGGTCCTGGCCTATTGGTTATCATAGACAAACCTGTTAACCAGCACGTCTACCTCTATATTCTGGACACTTATGCCCTACCAACTCTGTGGCAATACTCTGGAACCGAGCCATAAAGCAAGAACTGTTACGGCGTTGTTTGACGCTAATTCCGTATCGTGTGTGGACTGGCCAGCGCTGAGCCCTGATCTAAATCACATAGAGTACCTACGGGAAGAATTAGAGTGCCGCTTAGGAAGTTTGGAACCAAGATCTACTACTAAGCAAAGGTTAGTGGCAGCATTGTTAGTCACACCGTGCTAATTCAAGTCAATAAATGCTGTGTTGTGTTTCTCTTCTAGGTGTCAGGTGACTTTTGTCAATATAATGTGTATACCGTATACACTGTGTACACTATATATACTGTATGCACTATAGTGTATACTGTGTATATACTGTATAATGTGTATATACTGTATATACTGTATACACTGAGTGGCCACTTTATTATGACCACCCTCAGTACTTCGTTGGGCCACCTCTTACCTTTAATACTTCGTCCATTCTTCGTGGCATGGACTCCACGAGATGTCGATAGGTGGTTTGTGGAATCTGAGACCATGCTTGATGAATAGCACTTTCCAGGAGTGTGAGATTGCAGTGTTGTGGATCCAGCTGTCTGATGGCTCGTTCACCTCATCCCACAAATTCTCAATGGGGTTGATATCTGGAGATTGTGGAGGTCACCTAAGAAAAGTAAACTCACCGGCATGTTCCTGAAACCAATACTGTACAATACGAGCACTATGGCAGGACGCATTATCTTGTTGAAAGTAGCCATCGCCATTGGGATAAATCATCCACAAAACAGGATGCACTTGGTCCGCAACGATGTTTAGATATGATGTACCTATCAGACGTTGATCAACACAAATTGAAGGGCCCAAAGCATGCCAGGAAAACATTCCCAAAACCATAACGTTGCCTCCACCAACTTGAAAGGTTGTAGCAATGCATTTGGGGTCCATGCTTTCGTGCTGTTTCTGCCAAATTCTCACTCGGCTATCGGCATGGTACAACTGAAAACGCGATTCATCGGACCACATAATTTGTTTCCAATTATCGACTGTCCAATCCTTGTGCACCTGTGCGAACTGGAGACGTTTTTTCTTGTTAACTGCAGACAGCAATGGTGTTCGAACAGGCCTTAGGCTGCCATATCCCATACGATGCAGTGTACGGCGAACAGTGTGTGCGGAAATCATTTGAGTGGATCCTTGATTAAGATGGTCTGTAATTTGCTGCACTGTTGCCCTTCTGTTGTCTGTTACCAGTTTGGACACTCTCCGTTCCGCACGAGCAGTCACTAGTCGACGACTACCACACGTTGCACGTAGAGACCCAGTTTTTTTGGCTGACAGTCCAGTCTTTAAACACTGTAAGAAAAGCTGCTCTGGACCATTTCCCAAATGCGGAGATTTCAGTGATGCTCGCTCCATGGCTCCGCGCTCCTACAATCATCACACGTTGAAAGTCGGTTCAAATCGGAGTTTTTACCCATCTCGTCACCCAATAATCACTTCTACTACTGTCGCAAGCACTAAGCTCTCCCTTTTTGTATTAGACTCGCCCTTTGGCGGCAACAGCGTGCAGCCATAGCTAATTTGCTTAAAACTGTCAGGTGGTCATAATAAAGTGGCCACTCAGTGTATTCCGCTCTAATATTCAACTCATATCCTTAGTGTCTTGTGTCCATTATGTAGTTGTTACCTTATCTCCATTAATTAATTCTTCCAAAATCTCCTTGCTTCATTAGAGCTTAGTCGGATAGCATATACGTGGTGAACGCATAGACCAGTCCATGTTAAGCATATAAGCAGATGTACATAACTGTTGCAATTTCCTCTAATTGTTCTCGTCCCCAATATGCAGCTCTTCACTTAAAACCTTTCCTATTGCAACACCGCTTAATCTGAATGAAATTATCTTCTATGGATTTCACTTGCATTTCCTAATTCAACTCTTTACATTATTTTTCACATCTTTCCATTTTCTCCGATCCCATTGTGAATTCCAAAAAAAAAGACAAATAGCTGCACGAGCCTGTAACTCACTTGACCAATTTGTCTGATGAATAATTATGCCAAATGTAAATATAATCACATGCAAATACACTGGAAGCACAATTTGTTATACGTAATGTATATACACTCAAAACTGCCGTATCTTATAAAAATAATGCAGTGAAGATCTCAAACTTTATCATCTGTTCTTTACCAATTTGTTTGCCTTTATACCTTAATTTGTTCCTGTTTTTGTTCAGGGTGGTGCAAAGAAGTTCATCTTATCGTATCAATGACGCCCTCTATCGGAAAAACTGTAGGTTACAAAAAACTGAAATTACATGAAGAATGATTTTTCTATTACTGCTTTCCGTTGCAAAAAGCAGCATTCAAATCCGACTTTAGAAACTGGAGAATACGAAGGTTGTACCGAAAGGATTGCAAAAGTGGGCATAACTTCTTTATAAACTGACAGAGGTCGTTCAAATGTCACATGTTGGTAGAGTAACTCTTTCTCTATACAAAGGTACTACTCAACGTAGTGTACATCCCAAGCGCATTTACGCCTTTGTTGAACCCAACGCTCGAATCCTCTTTGAAAAAAATTCAGTGTGGACTGTTGTTCTCCTTTCTTCACAGACACTTTCACCTCGTCTGTGTCATCAAACCCTTGTCCACAGAGACTGTCATTCATTGGACCGAACACGTAGAAGACAGAGGGCACCATATCTGGGCTGTAGTGTGGATCAGAGACCAGCGTCCAGCCTAATTTGCTGATAACCTGATTTGTTGCCAAAGATGTGTGTCTTCTCGCATTGGCATGGTGAATGCGGATCCTTTTCAAATTCTTGTTCGGTCTCTTCCTCCTAATGGCTTCTCTAAGCCTCTTGAGTGTCACAATGTACCGCTCGCTGATCACGGTACGGCCACGTTCCAGAAAATCAAGAAGAATGACACCCCTGTCATCCCAAAAAACAGTCACCGTAACTTGCTGTGCTGATCGCTGGCTCTTGAACTTTTTAGGCTTTGGTGAAGAGGTGTATTGCCATTCCATGGATTAATTCTTTGTTTCCGGATCGTAAAGATACGCCCACGTTTCATCCCCTGTCTCCAGGTAGAAATAAAACATGTTTTCATTGGCTTCAAACGTTTCCAGAAGATCAGAACAGATTTCCACCCTTCTCTCCTTTGAATCGCACTGTGATCACAGTACAGTTGTGCAACAAGCTTACGGATTGTGACTCGTTCCTCTGCGCAAATCAATTAATTCATTCTCTGAAGATTCACTTCAGTAGTCGCAGATGATGGTCACCCACTGCGTGGTCGGTCTTTAATGCTTGTTTCCCTTTCTTTAAACTATTTTATCCATTTGTGCACATTGCTTTTGTCAACGGTATCATCCTCGCAAACTTTCGGTATCTTTCTGTGGATGTCGTACACCCCGCACTCCCTTTCCTTCGTCCAGAACTCAATGACGGCACGTTGCTACTGCTTGCAATCCTTTATTTACCAGCAATGAAGAAGAAGGGTTACTATAGAGGAAGAGTTACTCTACTAGCATGTACACTTTGAAAGACCTCTGTCAGTTAATAAAAAAGTTATGTCCACTTTTTCATTACTCTCGCTACAACCCACGTAAGCAAGAAATTGTTCATCCTGGTAGAGGTTCGGGTATATTCCAGGGCATGTTCAATTGATACACGTTTGCACTTATTGAACGTGTAGATGCATCGCTGAACGGTTCACGCTACGTGTCCGTCTTTGTAGACCATGTTTATCGATTCATGGTCATCAAACCCACAGGAGCAAAACGATGAGTTATAAGCAGTCGCCCGTCTTTAATTTACGATGTATGCTGCAAAAGGAGCTTTTCAAATCGGATTTTTAGGAGCAGAGACATAGAAATTGACAGAATATAAATTTAGAACCCGTGTCGGGAAAACTGTAGATTAGTAAGAGTTTGTATGGAAATGCATTTTGCGGTAAAAGGTATAAAACCACTATGGTTTAAACACTTTAGCGATCGTAACAAAGACGTGTTACTTCAATCGGGCTTTTAGGGGCACTGATAAAGGGTAAAAATGCATTCTGAATTTAGTACCATCTGACTTTATGACCCAAGCGGCTAACTCATGCATCAGTTATTCAATGCATCAGATAAATACCGTAAAAAATTTAATACTTACGGTTCGGTTCCTGACCGTTCTTTTACCCTTTTTTCCGTAAATAATACGGTACAAAACTGTAAAAAGTACGGTTCCTGACTGCTCCTTCAGGGTTGTTTACCATAAACAATACGGCATAAAACCGCTATTTTTTCTACATAATGATGGCAACCTTGTTAACGGTACAACACTGTAAAATTAATGGTCAATGTTTTTACAATGTGCTTGAAGGAAAGAGCAAAACACAACTGTTGCCAGTGTCATAGTTGACGCATCGCAATGCAAAATGAGTTTTCAAATCTGATTAATGGGTACAGAGATAGTGTTCACAGGCGAACGAACAATGTTATAAAATAATAACATACTTATTTTCAAAAGGCATACTGAAAAGTTATCGGCATGTCTTAGACCCTTTACGACCATAACGCCAGAAACGCTCTTACATGCAGACTACCACGATCGCCCGAAAACGACCGTCTAGAGTGAGCACGATTTCTCACCTCACCTATTCTTTGAATTTGCACTGCCTCTACAGGATTTCCTACCTCACCTGTTCTTTGAATTCTCACGGCCTCTACAGGATTTCCTACCTCACCTGTTCTTTGAATTCTCACGGCCTCTACAGGATTTCCTAATACACCTGTTCTTTGAATTTATACGGCCTCTACGGGATTTCCTACCTCTGCTGTTCTTTGAATATACACTGCCTCTACAGGATTTCCTACCTCACCTGTTCTTTGAATTCTCACGGCCTCTACAGGATTTCCTACCTCACCTGTTCTTTGAATTCTCACGGCCTCTACAGGATTTCCTAATACACCTGTTCTTTGAATTTATACGGCCTCTACGGGATTTCCTACCTCTGCTGTTCTTTGAATATACACTGCCTCTACAGGATTTCCTAACTCGCATATTCTTTGAATTTGTACGGTCTCTACAGGATTTCCTACTTCACCTGTTCTTTGAATTCGTACGGCCTCCACAGGATTTCCTACCAAACCTGTTTGAGTTTACACGACTTCCACAGGATTTCCTATATCATCTGTTTTTTGAATACACGCGGACTCTACAGGATTTCCTATCTCACCTGTTCTTTGAATTTACACGGTTTGTACGGGATTTCCTACCTCACCTGTTCTTTGAATTTACACGGTCTCTACAGAATTTTCTATCTCACATATTCTTTGAAGTTGCATGGCGTACACAGGATTTCGTACCTCACTTCTTCTTTGAATTTACACAGTCTATACAGATTTTCCTGCTTAATCTGTTCTCTGATTTCGTACGACCTCTAGAGAATTTCATATCTCACATGTTTGATTCCATACGGCCTCTGTAGAATTTCTTACATCACCTGTTTTTTTAATATATACGGCCTCTACAGGATTTCATCCCCCACCTGTTCTTTGAATTTTCACGGCCTCTAAAGAATTTCCTACATCACCTGTTCTTTGAATTCGCACGGCCTCTACAGGGTTTCCTACCTCACTTGTTCTTTGAATTTACATGGTCTCTACAGGACTTTCTACGTCACCTGTTCTTTGCATTTATACGGCCTCTACAGGATTTTCTACCTCAACTGTTTATTTAATATACACGGTCTCTACAGTATTTTCTACCTCAACTGTTTATTTAATATACACGGTCTCTACAGGATTTCCTACCTCACCTGTTCTCTGAATATACACAGCCTCTACAAGATTTCCTGCCTCACTTTTTCTTTAAATATACCCGGCCTCTACAGGATTTCTTAATTCACCTGTTCTTTGAATTTGCATGACCTCTACAGGAATTCCAACTTCATCTGTTCTTTGAATTTACACGGCCTGTACAAGATTAGCAGAGATTATCTTCAGTCACCATTTTCGCTAAACAAATAAGTAAAGCAGGTATTGGTTTCTCCCGGGGTAATACACTTTTCTCTCGTGAGTTCGCATGTCTTCTCTATGGAAGAATGCAGTGATCTCCACCGGAAAAAGCCTGAAGGTCAATGCACATCAAGACTTATAAAGTAATTTTCTTTCCGCTGTAACTTATTCCTTACGTCCCTAATTACGTTATGTGTGCTAAGACAACGCAATATTAGAAGGTGCCCATACACCTTAAAGAAAAGAGGTCACGTAGCACTTAGATATACGTTTGTTTTGCTTGCATGGGAACATAGTTTACTGGCTTACTCGGTAAAGTGTCAGTGATTTAGCATCCAAACGCAGTATAGGAGCACGTCTATCATCAATAACATCAATCCGCCGTAAACAGATCAGATCAGATCACATGTAGAGGATTTTAGGAAGGGAGTGTCTGACCCCAGGTCTTAAACAACCCTTAGAAATAGGAAGCTAGGGGATTTGGGCTAGAGTGCTCGATAGGAAAGTCATACGGAAGCGAAGTAGAAAGGGGAGGAAGACGCCCATATTTATTACCGGAAGGTCAGTATCTGGGGTCCGACGGCTTAATGTGCCCATCCAACGAATGGCGGATATTTAGTGGTTCGAGCGTTCGTACCTGCCTGGGATCGAACCTGAGGTTTATCCGCTGCAGTCACGAACGTTAACCACTAAGCCATGCGCCGCCCGCTTCCCTGTAAACAAACGCTGCATTGTCTTTTTATCTACCTTTCTTATCCGGCCACATATATGGCACACTTGTTCCGACCTCAGTGTTGCCAACATCATTCTCGTTTGAGGGAAAAGACATAACGTTAAGGTTTAAAAATGTCTAAGAGAACAAACTCAAATTTACAGAGAAAAAGAAACTCAAACGAAAAGTTAAAATAGAATATACGTTACAGGCTACAGATAGGAAATTTCGTTTGGTGACTGAGTTCTAATCTTTCTTTTGTTAACTTGTAAAAGGGAGGGGACAAACTCTTAAAGGAGTAACAGATAGATTCGGGCGCTAAGGTATTCTGAGCGGCATAAACTTTTAAGGCTCTAGTCGTTAAAGGGTTAAATTCAAGGAACAGGATTTTTGTTGCAAAACCGTTAAGACACAGTATCATCTCTTTGTCGGCATTGTTCTTAAAATGATTTACGAGCACACTTACAAAAAAAGAACCATCTTTTCTGACTAATGGCTTTAGTGAACCATGAATTAATTTTTTTATTTCGCAATATGAAAAAAATAAAGTTTTGCTTTTATACTCTGCACAGCCGAAACCACGAAAGAAACTTCTTAAACTGACTTCCGAAATTAATCAAATTTCCTGAAACGTATGAGCATCGCTTGTGTGAATTTTCTCCTCTGGTTTTAATAAATCATGAATTTTTAATTTTCGGGGCAAAATCACAAGACCTTTACGACGCATATATGCGCTTTTGCTTTTTATTTCGGAATATCATAATGCGTCAAATTCCAGATATTTCTGCCTGTCACGCACCAGTAGTAAATTCTCACGTCGCTGTTCCCTTTGTTGCAGCTCCATTAGATTTTCATGTTGCGCTTTACAGAGCTCATTGTTCTCTTTGTACAAAGCGTTAGTGGCAATTACTTTGGACTCCGCATTATTGGCAGTAATTTGTCTACGTGGCAGATTATTTGCATGAAATCAATATCTTTCCTGCACTTTGGATTGGAGCATTTGTCGCAGGTTCTTGTGTTTACTACTCTGTGTGACAGGGAACTTTGACTCTCTGTTACTCTCACTGTTAAAGTCAGACCCAGAACTTTAGTTACCAACCTTGTTTCTTGAATTTCATAATTTACATCGTAAACCAGCTCAACTTTTATGTTATGCTGAAAGAAAAACTTATAAATCGGTGTAATATTTCAAAAAAAATTAAACTTTTCTTTAAGAAACGGGCACTGAAGCCAAGCTAAAACTCTCTTAGTTAATGTACTCGTAAAACACCAAATTATGACATCAAGAAATTTGATGGAAACTCCAATATTCAGAGCAATTTTTGCCGAAGAAGAATTCCTCACTCATGTGTTTCGAATAAAATTTTTAAAAAATACTGACCCGTTATCTTTGTTATATTGAAAAATCAAACTTTTCGTTCCCCGTAAATATCATCAGCTTTCATGATTTTAAAATCCTGTGGTATTGAAGATACCTACGACAACTTTATTAGTAGCATCTATGAAAATGTAAACACAGAATTTCAAACTGGTCGAGAACCCGGCACTTATAAAAACTGGCAAAAGAATAAGACAAGGCGACACCATATCCTGCCAAGCCTTTAATGCCGCATTGCATAATTTCTTTCAAATATTGAATTATGAAAACAATGGATAAATATTAATGGATGTTATTTAACAAACCTTCGTTTTCCTTCAAACTTTCAACTTACGGGGAACAAAGCTCATGTACAGTGAGTGCTTTTACAAGAACTGAAAACTTCGAAGTTAATGGTACAAATCCAGAAGAAATCGATATGTACATTTACCTTGGACAACAGATATCAAGTGAAAGCCACTTCGAACATGAAAAAAAATAGGCTTATGGAACTTGGTTGGAGACCATTTGGCAGAAACGAAAATGTTCAAGAGAAATTTACCATTACGTATTAAAATAAAAGTGTTTAATCTATGCATACTCCCGTTTCTTACTTATGGATTAGGGACTTGGTCCTTAACTAAATAAAAGACGTACAGATGCTTCAGGCAACTCTAAGATGCATCGAGAGATGCATTCTTGGTATAACCAGGAAAGATAGGACGTGGAACACATGGATCAGAAAAATGACAAATGTTGCTGGCATGAAAATAAAAAAACAGACGCTGAAGTGGAAATGGTTTGGATATATTGGTAGAAGAATTAACTACCGCTAGACAACTGAAATACTAGACTCGATAAAAATTGACAGAGAAAGACCCAGAAGAAGACCACGTGGAATTCAGATGAATAAAATTCGAAAGCATTTTGAAGTTAATTAGATAAGATTATCTCAAGACAGAAAGTCGTGGCGTAGACTTTAGGAAGTCTATATCCAAAAATATATTATTAATAACATCATTAATATTATTAATAACATCTATGAAAATGCAAGTGCAAAGATTAGGCTGTTTGAAAATACAACACACGTAAAAATTGGAAAGGGAGTGAGACAAGGTGACACCATATCTCCGAAGCTCTTTAATGCCACATTGGAGGGTGTTTTTCAGTCACTGAGCTGGGAAAACAAGGGGATAAAGATTAATGGAGATTATCTAACCCATCTTCGTTTTGCTGATGACGTAGTCATTTTTGCAACTACCCCATCAGAGCTGCAGAGTATGATCCAGGAACTTGCTGACAAGAGTAAAGAAGTGGGATTAAAAATGAACTTTCAGAAGACAAAAGTGATGTTCAATGCTTTTACAAGAAATGAAGATTTATCGATTGATGGAGAAAAGCTGGAGATAACAGACACGTACGTTTATCTTGGACAGCAGATATCAAGTGAGGGTCACATTGATGAAGAAATTAATCGGCGTACAAAACTTGCCTGGAGAGCTTTTGGAAGAAACAGCATAATTTTCAAGAGCAATATGCCATTATGTCTTAAAAGAAAAGTGTTTGATCAATGCATCCTTCCAGTGCTTACGTATGGTGCAGAGACGTGGACCTTAACTAAAAGAGACATACAAAGGCTGCAGACAACTCAAAGAAGCATGGAGAGGTGCATGCTTGGTGTAACCAGGAGAGATAAAGAGGAACTCGTGGATCCGAAAAATGACAAGAGTGGAAGACATCATGATCAGAGTTAAATCCCTGAAATGGCAATGGGCTGGACATACTGCCAGAAGGACAGATCATCGATGGACAGCCGAAATTTTAGATTGGATTCCAAGGGACAGGAAAAGACCCAGAAGAAGACCACATAGGAGATGGGTAGATGAAATTCGAAAGTATGCAGGGGTGACATGGAGGAGACTGGCACAAGACAGACCGTTGTGGAGGAAACTTGGGGAGACCTTCGTCCAGCAGTGGATTGATAATGGTTGACAATGATGATGATGATGATATCCAAAAATGGATTTATATTGGCTCTTGCGATGATGGTTTCTGTTTTGTAATGAATATCTGTGATAACATTTTAGCGTTCTACGCAAATTTCATCTCGAAGGACAGTTGTTTAGCACATATCTTCCGCACAAATGTTACTTTAATCGATTCAGAGCTTTTAAATGTCCTGTCATAATTCCTCATATGGCAGTGATCGCAGAGAAGTACCATTCTCTGCTGTTGTTTCTTGCAATATTTGCAATGACCGCGAACATCTAAGTCTAGATGAAGTTGGTATTCTAATTTAGCGTCACTGGGTCTAGAGAAGGGAAACAACAAGCCCATACAACAAGCACACTAGTGCTTTATTTGGGTCTCGGACGAGGATCACTCAAACAATCAACGAGCATTCCGCTAATCTCGTAGCGCACCACAGTCTGTGGATTTAAACACCAATTTTGTTACGTGGCATAAATTCAGTATTCCTCCTCATCTCTTCTGTTTGAACATCTAATCTTTACTTTCACACAAGTTTACATCTATTGAGGAATTACCCAACGATACAGACATAACCTGTTTATTATACTAACAAGTTTTCCCTTTAAACTTTTTGCAGGGTTATCCGTGGTTACTGTTACACAAACAGTGCTCCAGGCGCCAAATATTTTTCGGAATGAGTTAAGTTCCCAAAAACACTAAAAAACCAACATTGCTTCAAGAATATCTGACAATGTCTTTGTGATCATGTATCGGATAAGTTAACATTTCTTTTTCAGCTAAATTCTATTTACTTCGGCCTGCCTTTAGCTTCACATAGTTTTTACATGGTTTCAGCTTAGTCTACTTTTAATTTGACATGTGTGCACGGGCAGTGGTGCTGAGAGAGTTTCATCACCACGTCCACCCTTGCTCAGTTTAGATTCCGACGGGTAATCCAAAATGTTTATTTTAGTCACAAATTGTGTTTAGAAACCTGTTTGCAATTTCAATAAGGACACTGCTATAGAATAGAACATTCCATACACTAAGAAACCTTGCGTTTTAAATTAACAACACACTTAGCTTCAGTGTTATAGAGTTTCGAGGCGTGGACTTCCTGCTAACCTTCTGAGTTGGACGTGGTCACAGTGCTTTCCCTACGGTACTGACTCTGTCTCCTTAGAACCGAAAATGTGGATCCGGGCGACATTTTAAAGCCTTTGGTGCTAACGTAGACCGTCCAACCCCAACGTACAATCGGTTCTTATGAAATTTTTGCTGATTGAAGGAAATTTAGAGTTTCCATGAAATTGTTCTGTCAATTTCATTCAGCTGCAATAGAGTTTCGTCTATTCTCTCTTTCTGTATGGAGTACAAAACCAATAAGTATATTCTTGGGGTAAATACGTCGACCAAAGTTCAATAAGAACTGGTTAGAACCTAAAGATATTTTATCGTATATCGGAAGAACCATGTTTCTTTTCTTCGTCGAAGAGATGCAGAAAACTCCAGAGCCTAGATGAATTCTATAGTAAGGACTTTATTAGAAGTGTCAAATACAAATTGAACGGAGATGTACTTAGCACGAAAGTTTTCGAGGAAATGTGAAGAGTAGCACACAGGTAAATGCCTTGAAATCTACTGGCACTGCACTTTCATACTGAAGGGCCTGCCTAAGTTTTCAATAGAATGTCAATCAAAATTCATGAAAAAGTTCCCGCAATTCCGTACTCTGTTTAAACATTTATTTTGGTATTATGCTTTGGATTTTAGAACATAGACCACTGCTTTGTGTGGAGTTCCTAAGTCGCATAGTACTGATATAACTGGGTAACATACTTTGTGGAAATTTACAAGGAGTGTATAAAATATGTTATTGTATAGTTTTGTTGATATTTACTTTTACGTTATGTTTTTAATCATAGTACTTAACTTGAAGCTTAACTCTTAGTTTAAAACTTATAGATTAATTGAATTAACTTTCATTGAATTGCTTTGCTTGTAGACTTAATACCTCACTTTCGCGGATGAGTGTCAGTCATTTGGAGTTGAAAGTCTTAACTGGTCATTTAACTCTTCAAGAAGAAAGGATACGGGACGTAGTGGTTATTTGCCTGAAATCCCCCGATTTAGTAATTCTCAGCTACAAATGCTACACAATTTTGTAGCTGAAATTCTTAGTCAGAATTACTGACCGCAGTGCAGTAATTCTCATTAAACAAACGAATCAGCTTCTTGGAGTGTTGGAGTGAAAGTTAAGTGTAGGCAGGGATTTCGCGCCCTAAATATTTAATTAAACAGCTTTTGCTTTCTATTTCGCATGAATAAAAAGTAGAAGGTATTGAAAAATCACTTTCGTATTTGCATCTCTGTCTGGAATCACCCTGAACAGAGAGAAGCATCGGTGGCGCCAATTTGGCTAGGTGAACCTGATACACCCGATTCTAGGTGGGGAGCAGTTTGTATCAAATAATTTTTAGCGTGAATGAAATCATCATTTAGCTCGTGAAAAAGTACTTGAAACATTCAGAAACATATTATCTCTAAATGTTTGGAAGTAGAATGGGGCAAAACAGCCAAATATATGTCTTTTAAATTCGAAAGCATTGTATAAATTTTCTCAAGCGGAATATACAAAAAGGGACGCCGAAACGGCACTTTGCACCGAAGAGCAAACATACATTGAGTAAGCGCTACTTACTGGGTGTCTTACTTTGAGGGAGCAAAGCGTGATCTACGGTATTTGAGTCACAGAAACTGGGAATTTTGTGTATAGTATACAACTGGAGAACATAAGTGAATTCTTCGCCATTATTCCTTTATTTGTAAACATGACGTAAGTTTTCACTGTTTCAGGTCTGTTTGGTATTTTATTTTTTGGTTGGAAGTTTCACGGCCACCGTGAGCAAATCTATGAGCTATAAGCAGTCGCCCGTCCCTAATTTAAAGCCACTTATTCCAGGGAAGGGAGAGAGCCAGTGCCGTAAGATAAACACAACATCCATGCCTGACCGGGTTCCAAATCCGGACCCATCTTGGACGAATGGTCACAAGTCAGCGCTTAGATCACTTCACCACCGGGCAGCGTATCAGGTTTGTAGTTTTCTGTATTGTGTAATAAAACATATTTTTCTGTATCATATTTGTTTATTGTGCATTTAATATCCTAAAGATATCTCTCTATAGCCGAAGCGTATCAAACGCTATTCTCTGATCGTTCGCCTTAGAATTGTTTGTTTCGAGGTTTAACGAATACCGTAAACAACTCGCAGGGGTATAGGCACTTGCCCGTCCCTAATTTGAGGCCATTGCTTCCAGAGAAGGGGAAGATCCAGTGCCGTCCGACAAGAACACTGTCCATTCCTCATCCTCAACACCAACTGGGACATCTCAGGAGAATGGTGATTACACGACGGTGCCACTTTGTTGGCACAATGCTCACCCTAGATAGGCCTGTGCCCAAGTTCCGCATTAGGCATAAGTGGTTTCAGAATCGCTTTAATGTAACTAAACAAAGGAGACGAGCAACATGGAACCGTCTCAAAGGAAAAAAGAACAGGAATAATAAAAACTGATAAAAGCGATGATATATACATAGAAGTGCCAAAACAACTGGTACACCAGTCTAATACTCGTTAAGTCTCCCACGGGAACGCAGGACTGCAGAAATACGACGGGGCATGGACTCCACTAACCTCTGGAAATGTACAGTAGGCAATGCACACCATACTTCCTGCAGCGCGTTCCACAATTATTGTGCATTCCGAAGTCTTGGATTCCTGTGTTTGATAACGCGTTGCATGGCATCAAAAATGTGTTCTATCACTTTCAGATCTGGGGACTTGGGTGGGAATGGCAACATCCCAAACTCAGATGAATGCTCCTCTAACCATAATGTGGTGTCCTGAAACTTGTGTGAAGGTGCATTGTCTGTTGGAACAGGCCCAACCCATCAGCATGAATGCAGGACATGAACGGGTGTACCTCGTCAGAAAGGATGCGCACATAGCGTTGGCCGGTCACAGACGTTTGTAGACGTATCACGGGCCCCAGTGAAATATGCTAAACACACACCATACCATTACGGACCCCCCATCAGCCGATACAATTCCCTGTTGATAGGCGGGATCCATGGTTTCATGCGGTTTGGGCCATACACGGATCCTTCCGTCTGCCTGATACAGTTGGAAACGCGACTCGTCAGACCAGGCTATTTTTTTGCAGTCATTAAGTGTCCAGTGGTGGTGTTGCCGTGCCGAAGCGAGGCGCATAGCTCTGTGTCGTGCACACATCAAGGGGACTCGAGTTGGATGTCGGCCCCCAAAGCCCATATCATGCAGGATACGTTGCACAGTCCGGACGCTGATGCTTGTTGAGGCTCCAGCATTTAATTCCGATGATACCTGGGAGAGTGTTGCACGCCTATCGCGTGAAACGATTCTTGACAGCCGACGATGGTCAGGTTTACCTAATGTCTCTTTACGGCCACACTGGTATCGTAGGTTGAGGTTTTGCCGGAATTCTTGTAGTCACGGTACACCCTTGCAATGGTCGTCCGTGAAAATCCGAACTTCGTTTCTACATCCGAAATACTATGACCCATCTCACGAGCGCCAACTATGACACCGCGTTGAAAATTGCTTAAATCGTTATTACTTGTCATTCTTATGCCGAAAACAGCTCTGACAGCTGGCAAGGATGTCTATCGCTTTATATACGCACTGGCGGACGCAACCGAGTACGCGCATAGGTGACGTTGCTATGTATTTTGCATAAGCTCCTGTGTACCAGTTTTTTGGCACTTCAGTGTACAATGAATGAGTAATGACAAATTTACAACGTGATGTAAACAGAGCAGTGCTTGAGGAAGAACAAAATGATCACAGGCGGTGCACTGCAGTGCGAAAGAACATCAGAAAGTTAATGCAGAGTATTAACTCACCGTGAGATGTAACGGACTTGGTGTAACAGAGAACCACGAGGGTCAGTGGCGACCACGTAGCATAGAAGGAGCTTTCACGGAATGCGGAGATTGCAGACTGATACTCCAGCTGCAAGCGGGAGAGGAGACGATTGCAAAAATGTCCGAGTAGGGCAGCACTGGCTTGAATGGAAGACGCAGGATGAGGTAGACCGCGGAGTTGCTGATAATACACGTAGATGATGTGTTTCACCAACACAAACACGTAAGAACACACTGGTGGAAGGAACACAGGCAGATGAGCATAGAGGAGAAGATGCTGGTATGCTGCAAAAGTGAGGTCGACGGTGCAGGAGCGACTAGCGATGGAGAACCCCAGATGTAAGAGAGGTAGTACCACAGCAAAGTAAAGGTAGACGTGCGGGACGTCCGCCTCCTGCGCGCAGAAGGTGCAAAGAGGGAAGCGAGAAATGCCATGCTGTGGGAAAGGGATGGAACGGGAAGCCGGTTATGAAAGAAGAGCCAGTGGGTATTGAGTTCAAGCGGGGACGAAAGAGGGGAGCGAGTAGCAGCCCGAACAGTAGAAACAGTAGCAGGAGAGACACCGTGGATAGAGGTGAAGAGGAAGCAAAGAAGGAGAGAAACCGATAGATGGATTTAGTATAAAACTAGAACAGAGGAAGAGACAGGCCGGAGACACGCAGAGAGAAGGGGATTGGTAGCGGAGCAGAAAGCACAGAGACAAGGCCAAGAGGAGCTGCGAGATCAAGTAGAGTGCTTATCGGATAGCTGTCCCCTGAGAAAAACCAGTAGCTTAAAAGTAGGGATGGGGATTGCTTATTATTCTAATCGTTTCTTATATGTGGTTAAACGTGAAAGCAAAAACGTACAAAAAGCTTATAATTTCCATATTATTTTTCTCCAGAATTTTGTCATATACTGCACATAGCTAGAGGGCTGTTATCTACAGAGTGATCCGTTTGGGTCGAAATAATTTTAAAATTATGTGGTATGGCTTCTAAAAGATGTAATAAGTCAATATTCGTCAGAATTTTACTTTATGGATAGGATTTGGTCTAGGCTTGTATATAACCCCCTTTGTGGACTCGGCAGCTTTCATACTAGGTGCTCCATTCCTGCCACGTGTTTCCTAAAGTCTGTAGAGTGATTTGTGTGAACGCTGAAGAAATTCTCATCTTAAGTCATCCAGGCTTTGAGATCGTTGTGCGTATACGGTGTTCTTCACCAGCTTACAAAGCAAAATTCGGGGGAGTGACATCCGGGGTGTTTACAGGCCAAGGAATATGGCCATCATGGCCTTACCAGTGGTCATTGAATGTGTTGTTAAGGAGTTCCTGACTTCCAGTGACCCGTGGGGCAGAGCCCCGTCTTACTGTACAATGACATCCTTATCCAGCTGTGGCACCAAGAAAATCTATAGCATGTCCAAGTGATTGTACAATGTCCGCAGAGAACAAAAACTGCATAAAACACTCGGCAGATGTTAGAAAACACGTGGTAAGAATTGAGCACACGGTATAATTTCACCGAGTCCAAAAAGGGGTCATGTTGAGACCTAGACAGAGTCCCATCTATAAAAGTAATGTCTGCCAAATATTGACTTATTATATATGCTACAAGCCATAGCACAGCATTTTTAAATTATCCCTACTCAAACGGATCACTCTGTAAATTTCTACACAGCAGGTATGTAACGTATTAGGTGAAAGGACGTACGTGATACTGGGATGACGCATGGACAAATTCGCAATGAATCAAGCTAAACCTGCAGGCGTAGTTCAGTTGACAGAACAACGGCTTCAAAGCAGGAGGACGTGCGTTTAAAAGACATGTTATGTTGGT
This sequence comes from Macrothele yani, assembly GCA_039090855.1. Lineage (NCBI taxonomy): Eukaryota > Metazoa > Arthropoda > Arachnida > Araneae > Macrothelidae > Macrothele > Macrothele yani. Next base: position 159,535,828 of record CM077011.1, read on the forward strand.
GCCCAAACAAAAGTGAATCTTCTGGACGTTAAGTTTGAAAATTCTGTGTGTATCACACGTGAACAAATAAAAACAATTTCTTCTACAATGAGATGGCCCTTCAAGGATTGTCTTCGACCGACCCGAAACCTTCGATTTCGTGCTCCCGCTTCTCTCGAGGTGGGATGATGTTCAGTACGTAGAACAACGGCTTCAGAGTAGGAAGACGTGCATTTAAAATCCCACCACTGCCAAAAGGCTGTACTTTATACTGTTGTTGGAACGAAAGTGAATCTCCTGGCCGCATGAAAAATTTGTGTGATGACTGTTCCAAACATCACACTAATTAAATACAAATCAATTCTTCTACGATGAGAAGATCTTTCAAGTATGATTGTCAGCTAACAAAAAACCTGCGATTTCATGACCCAAATGTTCTCAAGGGCGGATGATGTAACGCACCACGTGACATGACGTATATGAGGTGAAGCATGAGTGTATTCGGCAATGAAGCTGTGTAAGCCTACCAGTGTAGTTCAGAGGAGAGAAGAGCTGCTATGGAGTTGGTAGACGTTGTTCAAAACCTCCACCACCAAAATGCTATATGTTATAGACATTATAGGGATTCTTACATGATCATTTAAGCAGGTGACTATCAGAAATCGTCATGGATGACTAACAGCTGGAGTTCGTCTATTGTGTCTCTAAAATGATGAAAACGAACATGCCAAAACATTTCAACTTAACTAAAAATCCGTGTTCTTATCAATAAATACAAGTCTTGGCCATGCATGAGAGCAAGAAGAAGCATGTTTTTTGACAAAATGGATATTTAGTGAGCGTTTTATAATTTTATCGGTTCGTCAGACATGCAGATCAAGAGCCCGGAACAATGGTTTCCGTGACAAACGTTTCATGCCAAGATGGGAAAAAAGTTTTTGGCGAAATGGAAATAATATAACATAAATGTGTGACAGTATTCAACAATTAGGACAAAAACTAGAAAAAGATGATTTATAACTTATTGAACTGTGACAAGAATTCTTACAGCGAATTAAATGTACGCATATTTTTCAGCACTCTTTTCCTTTTTGAGCAATAACTGCAGCAAATCAACTTAGGACTGTAGGTTTATGCTTCAGCAATTCATACATATATTTGAAATAAATTTGATACGGTATCATTGCCCTAGATAAGAGCAACAACGAAAAAGGAGTAAATGTTGTGCTTTTTAACATCTCGGGAAAGTCGACAGAAAATGTTGTTACAAACATTATTGAGATACGGAATTATGAAAATTGATAAATAAGTTGCTGGAAAGCATAGATAGCTGTAGCGTTTAATGTGTGATCCAAAGAACTGCCATTAAAAATGTTTTGAATTATAAGAAACATTTTTTTTATTTGTTTGCAGCATTTATTTGATTTGCATATTTTCTGCCTTTTATCAGTTTTTATCTGCAATTTCTCGACAGTTACATAAATATATTAATAGCCAGGTGAAACATTTCTCTGTGAGAAAAAGATCATCATCACAGCTATTAGATAAATATTTTAACATCCAATGTCCGTGGTTGAAAAAACTACCTTTTGTGTTCTTTTATTGATATTTTTCCCTAACCTAAGCACCGTGAGACATCCGCCTAGTCAGATGATATGGAGTGCTATGTTATCATCTGGTGCTGCTTCATCATCCTTTTTGCCGACAGGCACTACCATGACCGGTCCTTTTTATGTGGAAATGTTAAGTGAAATGCTCTTAACTCATACGCAAACGCACAGATGCACAATCTTTATGCATCATGGTGCTCCATGCCACAGATCAAAGACAGTAAAGGACTGCCTGCAGAGGAAAAGTACAACTGTGCTTGACTGGCCCGGTAAAAGTCCCGACCTTAACCCATCGAAAATTTGTAGACCATTTTTAAAGACAAGACAGCAGAAAAGCAGCCATCAAAGTTTTGACTAACGCATTAAAGTACGTAAAACATTTCAAGTGACTACTGCAAATCCCTCATTGAGAGCATGCCACATAGTATTCTGTCCGTTATAAAAAACAAAGATGGCAACACAAGGTACTGGCTTCGGTCTTTTTGTGTTCTAAAGAATGTACGTATTCATCTGTGTTGTCATTTTTAGCACGTCGTTTGTAAAAAAAGATCGCGCTTATGTTATCAGTTTGTCCGTCCGTCCGCCTGAAGACACCATATCTCTGCAACTATTAGTCCGATTTGAAAAATCCTTTTTGCATTGGGAAGCTTGAAATATGCGAATGATGATCCTTCATTTCGGTTTATTTTACGATGTGCAATTTTGCCGCTAGAGGGCGTAAATGCAGATGACGTCGAATTCAAAATACACTGCTGGACACCCAAAATGCAACACCGAGAAGGACACGAGATAGAATAGCCAGATTTACTGGACACATAACAACAGATACAAAGATGAAACGATTGAGCTAACAGGCCCGTGCGACTTGCGGAACACGCAGACATCAATAGTTCGTGTGGCCCCCATGGCTGGCAATAACGGCCACTACACACCGCTGCATCGAACGAAAGACGCTTTGGATGTGGGCTTGTGGTATGTCGGTCCAGGCTGCTTCCACACGTTGCCACAGTTCATCAGGCGTAGCCGCGGGTGGTGCTAGCCGGGCCACTCGGTTGCCGATCAGCGACCAGACGTGTTCGATGGGCGACATATCGGCTGAACAGGCGGGCCACGGCAGCAGTAAAACCTGGTGGGCCGTGAAGAATTGTTGCTGGATGCGTGCCACGTGCGGACGCACATTGTCCTGTTGAAACGTCGCCGCTGGCAGGTCCTGCAGGTAAGGGAGAACTACAGACTCCAAAGCGTCGGAGATGTAGTGGTGGCTGTTGAGTGTACCGGCGATGCGTACCAGAGGAGTGCGCGTGTCATATCCAATTGCGCCCCAAACCGTAACGCCAGGCAACGGACCGGTATGGCGATGCATAATGCAGAGGTCATACAGTCTCTCGCTGCGGTACCGGCACACGCGGATCGGACTATCATGGTATTGCAGGCAGAAGCGGGATTCGTGGAAGAAGACAATGTCGTGCCATTCCGTAGTCCAGGTGCGCCGTTCAACGACCCACTGCAGCCGCACTCGTCGGTGGTGTTACGTCAATGGTAATCAGTGCAATGGGCGCCGTGCGACAAGTCCCCGCTCCTGCAGACCACGTCAAACGGTACCTGCTGACACAGGTTGTTGCGCAACACATCCTACTTCCTGCGCTAACGTTCGTGATGCAGCGGTGCGAGCCGTCAATGCCCGCCGCACAGCATGCCGGTCCTCTCGTTCGGTGGTGTGCCTCGGCTGCGGCAATCACTCACGTCGGTCCGTCCGTCCCTCCTGCATCCACTGAATCCATACCCGCCTCACTGTAGCTGGATTTCGTTCCACACGGGCGCCGATGTCTCGGTACGATAAACCGCTGTCGCGATAAACCACTATTCGTCCTCTGTCGAAATCCGAAACGTGCTGGAATGATTGCCGTATTCTGCGACGAGGCATCAGGAAGCTTCCCACGCACAGGTCCGGCCGCACAACACACTTCCTCTACTTACACCCCGCTTTCTGTGCACCCTTGTTATAGTGCTTCTCGGTGGCGTACCGGGCGCACATGATTTACATATGTCTGCAATGCTAATCGTTTGCATGTCCTCTCGCGGGCGACGCATGCTGCGAATTTCAAGCCAATCGGATGCTTCCTTCTTGGTGTTGCATTTTGGGTGGCCAGCAGTGTACATTTTATTATATATATTTGTTTCTAAACATCCGATTAAAAAAGTATTTTATTTTTCGATTCCATTTTTGTCGAAGGGTATTTTAGGTATAGTTACTTTTTCAAGTTACGCATAGATTTTCCGCTAGGGAGCGTAAAACTAAATTACGTTTACCCCGATATCTCTACTTGTAGAACTCCGATTTGAATTTTTTTCCTTCAGCGGATACAGTTCCTGATGGAAAACCTTTTTGCACGCAATTTCTAATTTTTGGAAAAGAGTACTGTGGCCACTAGGGTGCGTAAGTGTTAATTTCTTCTTGCAATGTATTTGCCATAAAATTTGAGCTTCTAAAATCTCGATTGAAAAAATTCTTTCGTGGACCGATCCGCTCAAGTCGGTAAATCTTTTTGGAATACTTTCTTCTTAAAATATTCTTCTAATCTTAAATTTCCATAAATTGATAGGTGATCTTAAAATTTTGCAAATGACTGTAATGAATATCCACATATGTGTACTTTTCTCGATTTTGTGACGTGTAACCGTAATCTACGTAATTTTCCCTTTAAGTTTCGGTTTCCATGTATAAATTTCGTTGGTTCTTTGTTAAGATTTTCTCACTGAACGGCTCATCACTTCTACGAACAGCTTATACATTTTGGCAACGTTTATAGTAAGACACGACGAAGTAAGTTGACTACGTTAAAGGATGTACGCATAGTGAAAATATAGTAGTGGAGTAACGGAGAGATATAAAGTTTATTAGAGCTAAATAGCGTATTGCAACTATATTGATATTTCTAAGCCGATATATGCGATTGCTATTAGGAGTCAGTGTGCTGAATTACGACCTGAGAAGAGTCGACTAAATTGCATGAGATACTGAAACTTCACTTCGTGCAGAATAAATTGCTGAAGTTCATGTAAGCGCTGATTGCTTTCAATCTGGCAGTTTTATTCACTTAGATATTTCTAGAGTGTGATTTATGTAAATTGAAGTTAGGTAAGACATTAACTGCAATGTTTTCCATAAATTAAGGAAAAGCAAACAGAAAAACCACCATAAACTGAAAAACTACATGATAAAATATTATGAACTTTCGTGAAAACCTGTATCATGTCATACGTTGGAGAAAGGTCCTTAAACATTTCATAAAACACCCCATTCCGTTAAAAATGAAGACAAACAGAAACAGGTGAAGTATTAGAAACGGCGCTACGAGGCCAGTTTGCTATGAAGGATTACCACACACCTCAATAAGGATTGTGGTCATCCCTCATAGCAATGCAGGACTCACAGAGCCGTTTCGTGTTGTACATGATGGCATCTAGGAGCTCAGTTGGTAGCAAGGACCATTTATCGCGTAAAGTTTGTTTAATTCCCTCCAGGTCTTGCGGAGTGTAGTTGAAGAAAGCAACTCGTCTCCCAAGAGTATTTCAGACATACTCGGCCGGATTATGGTGAGAGAGACAAGGCTGGGTAATCCATACGGACAATGGTTTCGTGTTGAAGATATTGTTCTACCCGCCTTCTCTCAGTGGGAGCGACCGTTATCATCTTGAAAGGGAAGGGTATCTCATCTGCCATCTGCACAAGAGCGAAGATAGGGATTCAAGATATTTTCGTATTGCGTGGAGCATTTTTGGTTCTTCTTGGAAGTACATAGGAACTGTGCGTCCACATATCGAAATGCCACCCCAAACCAAAATGGAATCACTATCCTTTCACGGGTCATAGAGGAAAGATAGCATTTCTCTCGTTTTATTTAGATCACAGCACGCCTAGAATCTCTCTACACAGCTAATAGGGACTCATCTGTGAAGGGTACTGACCACCACTGGTTTTCAGTCCAATCGGCGGGAAGTCTTGCGCAAACGTCTCTCCGGCGGGCAAGGGTGCGCAGAGTGCTGATTGCCTGGCGTAAAAACTCCTTTTTGCATCATGAAAGCTCTTAGTGAAAGAGTGCTGATTGCCTGGCATGAAAAAGCTCCTTTAGTAGTATCTGCTTCTACCTCCGGTACGGTGGAAGCAGATATTACCTGTTCTGTAGCCGCAGCAAAGAAATAACGCAGCTGTGTCAAGGTAGCCATTCTGTTCCTGAGCGCAGTTAATCGAAGAAACCGGCCATCCACGGATATTATAGCTCTCGGCCTTCCTTTGATGTACTTTTGTGAATCTGTTTGCTTATTTTGAAATTGGTTCCACAGTCTGTGGACCGTAGAAAGACCCATTGACAGCCATCTTGCAACTTTCACGTGACTTTGCCCAGCCTCCGGTCTTCCCATTGTGTCGACCTTAGTTCATCTGTTAAATGATGTTTCGCAGCCGTTACAACAAATCATCCTTCGACAATCCTTTCTTGATTCCGCATTTCACCTCTCGTACCCATATTTTATGCATTTCTAATTCTTCTTTCACAAATAATTGCAATTTTTCTGGGGTTTCATAAATTTACGGAAATCAGTGTAGCAATTTGAAACACACAAATATAGTTTTCAAGTAATAAAAAACTTGCGACATACGGTACACTATCTCATGGTATTTTAACTTAAGAGAAACGTTAACAGATTCAAATATGTGAATACAAATTTTTTGTGACTGACCGAAATAGTACGGAATGCTGACAAAAATGTTTGATCTCTGCCTTAAAACTAACATTGCTGTGATAAAATGATTCGAATTTACACGAAAACAAAGTAGAAAATTAGGTATTTCTCTTTCGAGCGGAAGGCGACTACTTTATATGTCTCAGTGACGCATCTCCCCTATAAGACGTCATTGGCGAATACATACATCACATGGAAATTTGAAAGCATGTGCGGAATTACACAAGACGTGTTGTGTTATATGGTACACTTTCGCATGGTTTTTATTCAAGGTAACGCTACAATTACAAATGAACATACACATTACAGCTGATATTTTGAAAAGACTCTGAACCTCAAATGTAATTTTAATATTCAATGGTAATCGAAAAATTTCAGAAAATAAACATTTTATGAAATTTCATGGAACGGACGTACTTTTTTGCACTTAAAACATTCAAAGGATCGACTTCAGGGTTGATACACATACATACCAAACAGTTTTTCCGGACGAGCTCTTAGAGGTCCAAATCTTCTTATGTTAGGGGAAAAGGGTGTCACGTCAATTCTTCGCGGACAAATTCGTCACGTTTACAAATTTTGGTTACATACAAAATGAATGCAGGAAAACGTACGATTTCGAACGTCTTCCGCGCTGATCAAATTTATAAGGTTTGGACTTATAAATTTGATAGATGGTTTTTGGAACGAGTTAGATGGTTTTTGGAACGAGTCGAGGGAAAGGGGCTCAGAGCCACCCCCACCCCCATACAAAATTTTCATAAATTCTACAGTTTTCCATTTCTAACCACCAAATTTGGTACACTATCTCATGGTATTTTTATAAGGTTATCTCATGGTATTTTTATAAGGCTGATCAAATTTATAAGGTTTGGACACTCAGACAGGATAGGAATATTGCGCTTTTTCTTTGGCACGAAAAATATTAGACGGTAGACGGTTTTTGGAACGAGTCGGGGCCTGGGAGCTCAGAGCCACCCCCACCCCCTTACAAAATTTTCATAAAATCTACAGTTTTCTATTTATAACCACCAAATTTGGTACACTATAACAAGGTATTTCAACTTAGACTGTCGACGGTTTTTGAAAAGGATCGGAGCCCGGGGTTCAGCCCCCCCCATTCAAAATTGTCGTAAAATCTATAGTTTTCAATTTAGAACCACCAAATTTTGTATATTATCTCATGGTACTCTAACTTAGACGGTAGATGGTTTTTTGAACGAGTCGAGGGAAAGGGGCTCAGAGCCACCCCCACCCCCATACAAAATTTTCATAAATTCTACAGTTTTCCATTTCTAACCACCAAATTTGGTACACTATCTCATGGTATTTTAACTTAGACTGTCGACGGTTTTTGAAGAGGATCGGAGCCCGGGGTTTAGAGCCCCCTCCCCCATACAAAATTGTCGTAAAATCTACATTTTTCAATTTAGAACCACCAAATATGATATATTATCTCATGGTACTCTAACTTAGATGGTTGACGGTTTTTGGAACGGGTCGGGGCCCTGGGGTTAGATTTACCCAATACAAAATTGTCCTAAAATCTAGTTTTGAATTTAGAACCACCAAATTTGGTATACTATCTCCCGAAACTCTAACTTAGACTGTAGACGGTTTTTGGGAAGGGGTTGGAATCCGGAAGTCAGATCCTCCCCCTACAAAATTTTCGTAAAATCTACAGTTTTCAATTTTGAACCACCAAATTTGGATTACTATCTCATGGTACTCTAACTTAGATGGTAGACGGTTTTTGGAACGTCTACCGTCTAAGTTAGAGTACCACAAAATTTGGTAAACTGTGGACAGTAACGATGCCTTCATTCTCTGAGGTTTTTCAATACAGCATATGATTTTGTATTGATTTATACCATTTACTCATTAAGCGACTACAGGTTTTTTTAAATGTGAACTTTTGCTCAGAGCCTTCTTGTTTCCTCTACCTAGCTTTTTCGGCTCCGCAATTTTTTTTCTTGGGTTTAGAATATTTTCCTTATTGTTACTCTATTTTCTCATGTAAATTCTTTATGTAAGGTATGTCTATTATATATAAGGATTTTTCAATTATACGTGAAGCCCTGTTGCTGAAGTAAAAAAACTATTTCCAACTGAAACAACGCAGTTCAGATATTTTCCCGCTGTTAACTGAAAGAATGAAAACAGAAACCACAAATCTTTGCAATGGTTATGGCATGAGACAGTACTTACTAGTAACCAGGCAAGGTTTTGAGGAATAATGTGCTTAGGAATTTTTAACTCCAACCAAAAAAAATAACCGCGAACTAACTAAAATGTGTTAGTACTTTTCACTAGTTGAATTATAACCTTTACTAACTTGTATTTGAATTTTTCTAGAATGTAATTCTGCCAAAGATGCAAGAATGTAAAACACAACGCAAAATTAAAAAAAAAAGAAACATTTTCAAAATAGCATGTCAAAAACATAAAATGTCAAAAAGTAATCCAAAATGTGAAACAAATAAAAATTCAAAATGCAATCACAAGTCACAAGCATAACATAAATGCGAAACGCTATGTAAAAAGTACAACACAAAATAAAACAAATGCCAAAACATAAAAAAATGCACACGCTATGTAAAATGTACAAAATAAAATAAATGCCATATTCATAAGTATTGCATGACAAGTCAAGTTAATAATGATCTTTTACTTAGGCTTCAAACAATAATTATTAGCCTCTATACCTTTTTGAAAATCTTTAATAAGCGCAACATCATTAACCTGACTTGTCATCAAACCTTATCAATATGACCTTGGTATACAATTACTTAAAAGACTTGTTACTAGATGAATTGAGAAATCACCAAGTGCAGCGGGTGAAAGTTAATGACTGTTTATAGTTTTGTACTTGAGTAAAAGCGGAGCAAAATAAACTTGACTTTCTCTGAAAATTTTATGTATATGAGCACGGTTGATTGAAAACTGATAAAAAGGCTTAAGGACATTACATTTTGACTGTCGACATTATGACCTTGTCGACATTATGACCTTGTCGACATTTTGATTATCGTCATTACATTTTGACTGTCGACATTTTGATTATCGACATTACATTTTGACTGTCGACATTTTGATTGTTGACATTACATTTTGAGTGTCGACATTTTGATTGTTGACATTACATTTTGACTGTCGACATTCTGACTGTGCCGATATTTGGAACTATCGACATTTTGACTGTCGACATTATGACTGTGCCGATATTTGGAACTATCGACATTTTGACTGTCGACATTATGACCGTGCCCACATTTTGGACTGTCGACATTTTGACTGTCGACATTATGGTGTCGACGTTTTCGAATGTTGACATTTTGATCGTCGACATTTTGACTGTCAACATTATGACCCTGTCGACATTATGGTGTCGACGTTTTGAATGTCGACATTTTGACTGTCCACATTATGACCCTGTCGAGATTATGGTGTCGACGTTTTAAATGTCGACATTTTGATCGTCGACATTATGCCCGCCACCGGATATGAACACGATGAAATAAAACCTGTTAAAAAAGCCTAGGCCTAGGCCAAGGTATTAATATTCAATGCTTAAGCAAAATCGCATTAATACTAACTTAACTTGGTGTGAACATTTTTTGAATATGAGCACGATGGAATAAAAACTGGTAAAAAGGCCCAAGCTTAGGCGTTAGGCATGGGCATATTAATTTATTTTTAGTGTCAAAGACAAAGCGATATTAATATTCCTATCCTGTCTGAGTGTCCAAACCTTATAAATATGATCAGGGCGGAAGACGTTCGAAATCGTACGTTTTCCTGCATTCGTTTTGTATGTAACCAAAATTTGTAAACGTGACGAATTTGTCCGCGACGAATTGACGCTCGATGAATCGTCGTGGTCGACGAATTGACGTATAACCGGGAAAAAGTGACTTTATGCTTCTGAATCCTTCGTTATTATGGGCCTTTTTGGAAATTCCCGGTTAACCGTCTTTGTTTAGCATGGTGTTTGCTTTTGGCGCTTAAAATTGTAACATTACTCTGTTATGAAGTTTTCACTTAATGAAAATCTCGTTATGCGTGTTCAACGCGCTTCACAGCGACATTTCAGGCTCACAGTAATGAAGTCCAGAAGTTTTCCTGGTAATAACGGCCTTTGCTGCACCAATCTATTGGAAGCTTCTGCAGACTTCTGGGAATGGGATGAAGAACTGTAAAACTTCTGCCTAGAGTATCCCAAGCATGCGGAATACGGTTCACTGCAAGGGAAGGAGCTGGACGATACATAAGGTTAACGGTGTTCTCCTCAAGATACTGGGCAGCAATCGTGGAACGGTGAAGGAGACCACCTCCGTAAGTGTCCGTTTACTACCACCACCATAAGTATCCATTTTTGAGAAATTCATAAGATGGTACCACCATCACCATGGGTGTCCATTTGTGAGAAATTACCACCACCATAAGTGTCCATTTACACTACCACATGACACTACCACCATCGTAAGTGTCCATTTCTGAGACATTCATAAAATGTTAGTACCGCCACCATGTGTGTTCATTTGTGAGAAATTACCACCACCATAAGTGTCCACACTACCACATGACACTATCACATGACACTATATTACACTACCACATGACACTATCACTCCCCGTTAGTGCCCATTTCTGAGACGTTCGTAAGATGGTACCACCACCACCATAGGTGTCTATTTCTGAGAAATTACCAGCACAATAAGTGTCCATTTACACTACCACATGACCCTACTACCACCGTAAGTGTCCATTTCTGAGACGTTCAGAAGATGATGGCGCGTCCCTAGTTCTCTCCAGGTAAGTCTTCGCATAGAGTTAATTTGGAGAGAAAATCCTGATTAATCCGTAAAGAGAACAGCTCTCCATTTATTACCAGCCCAGTTGACATAACAGCAGCACCAATTCAGCTGTTTTCTTGTATGCCGACAGGTGACGATGATGCAAACCATTGGTCTTCTAGCATAAAGACCATATTCATGCAAGGTAGAACAAGGCACCGTATTTCTTGTACCTGCCATAAGATCCGAATCCAGTTGGGTAGGTGTGGAAGTCTTTCTTCTTCGAAATGAAGGTAATGGCCACCCCCTGAAGTTGTTGCCCGAAGACTTCCATTACGAAAGATTCTCAATGCCATATTTCTCGTTTTGAATTCGGTCCAAAGCCGATGAACTAGAGAACGACTCACACTGAGCCACTTGGCTACTTCGTCTTGAGACTGGCCGGCTAGGAGCTATTCAATGTCTATGCATTTTAATTCTCCTAACTGGTGGCTTGACAATGTTGCCCTAACAGTAAAACCCAAACTCTCAAAGCAGAATATTCTGCTACCAATTCGGAAGCAAAATGACAAGAAACTTTTGACTGCCTCATTTCGTGATCAAGCTGATTTCCATATTCAGAAGCACTATATGTTAATTTGCTTATCATATTTGACAAAATACCTTTTCTCATATTTGATAAAATACCTTTTATTATGTTTGACAAAGTACCTATTAGGTGCTTGAATTAATTCCCGCTGTTTCCTAATAGAACGCAGCAGTGGTGCGTTGTGACCCGGGCCTCACGTGACCTCCATTGCGCACGCACGTACCGTCCGTAGTCTGGGCGAAGCAGTGTGTGACACGCGATCCGAGGGCACAGAACACGAGTTTGTATCGCATTCACGATGTCGAGTTTTGTACCAAAAAAGGAGTATTTGCGGGAAGCATTACTCTTCTGCTTTCATCTGAAGAAATCTGCAGCGGAAAGTTATCGTTTGCTGGCGCAGGCCTATGGGGAACATGTCTTACCGGAAACAACATGCAGAGAGTGGTTCCGACGCTTCAAAACCAACGAATATGACGTGAAGGACAAAGAGCGCCCTGGGCAGCCGAAAAAGTTAGAAGATGGCGCATTGGAGGGAGGCCTTATTGAACGAGTATTTATGTCAGACGCTCCACTAGTTGCCTGAAACACTACGGGTTGATGAGTCACCGGTTAGCAAACATTTAAAGGCAATGGGAATGACCCTGAAGCTCGGAAAGTGGATCCCTCATGACAAGGATATTCTTCTCCACGACAACGCTAGATCTCATGTCGCCAAATCCTTGAAGGAACTCTTGGAGGCACTTGGCTGGGACTTTTTACCCAACTCGCCTTATTCCCCGGACATTGCTCCCTCGGGCTCCAACTTGTTCCAGTCGCTATAACATGGCCTGTAGGAGCAGCACTTCCTTTCTGTCGCGGATATCCAAAAATGGCTCGATGAATGGAACACCTCGAAAAAACCTGCATTTTTCTATCGTGAACCCGATTTGTTACCCCAAAGGTGGGAGAGTGATGTAGCTGCCAACGGACACTACTTTGAATAGACTATCTTGTACCGTTCTGTGGCAACACACAGTTGTTTGTGTGAAAAAAAACCAGCGGGAATTAATTCAAGCACCTAATACATGTATATTTTTCATTGACTTTGACTGTAGATTTTTAGTGCAACTCAAATTTTCATGCTGTACTTACTTTATGAAAACCTGTAGAACACCGTCAGTCTGTTTTGAAGCTTTAATGAGCAAAAGAATTGCCTTTATGAACTTAAAATTTACCGTTTATCAGTTATACATCTTAACCTAGCAAAAAGTTCATTAAGATTCCTATTTTGTTACAGTTAATTCTCTGGAGAGGTTTTCTGGAATAACGAATTTTCTTTCCAGTTTGTGAGCATATTTTTGAAGTAATATTACAAATACTTCCTTTTCTGAAATTGTAAGGTTCTCGTATCTGTGACCAGATACGATAAGAGAATTTGAACTCTTATGTTTTAGTATAGTTAAAGGTAAAATTTGTATATTTGCTTGAATAATTTTTCATGTTTTTCAGTTGTATTAATTATTCGAAAGGATTGTCCTTCGATTATTGTTAATATACACTGACGGAAAAAAAGGTCCCAACACCACGAAAAAATAGTTGTAGAGGAATGAAATGGCGGCAATTCATTTGTATAGGTAACAGATCAAAGCTTAATGTAAGCGCGAGAAGAGCCATTTTAAATGTGAAATGCTGGTACATTAATAACCGGTGTAACCGCCAGAATGTTGAATGCAAGAACGCAAACGTTCATGCATTGTGTCGTACAGGTGCTGGATGTCAGTTTGTGGGATGGAGTTCCATGCCTGTTGCATTTGATCGGTCAATACAGGGAAGGTTAATGCTGGCTGGGGGTGACGCTGGAGTTGTCGTCCAATGATGTCCCATTCGTGCTCGATTAGTGAAAGATCTCGTGATCTAGCAGTCCCACGGCAACATGTCGACACTCTGTAGAGCATGTTGGGTTACAACAGCGGTATGCGGGCGAGCGTTATCCTGTTGGAAAACACCCCCTGGAATGCTGTTCATGAATGGCAGCACAACAGGTTGAATCACCAGACCGACGTACAACTGTGCGTCAGGGTGCGTAGGATAACCACGAGATTGCTCCTGCTGTCATAGGAAATTGATCCCCAGACCATAACTCCAGGTGTAGGTCCAGTGTGTCTCGGCCGCAGACAGGTTGATTGCAGGCGCTCACCTGGCCTCCTTCTAACCAACACACGGCCATCACTGGCACCCAGGCAGAACCGACTTTCATCAGAAAACATAACAGATCTCCACTCCGTCCTCCAATGAGCTCTAGCTTGATACCACTGACGTCGCAAACGGCAGTGGTTTGGAGTAAGTGGAATGCACGCTACAGGGCATCTGGCTCGGAGCTGTCCTTCAAGTAACCGATTTGTAACAGTTCGTTGTGTCACTGTGGTGGCAACTGCAGCTCGAATTGCTGCCGCAGACGCGGTACGATGCGCCATGGCCATACGCCGTACACGGCGGTCTTCCCTCTCAGTAGTGCCACATGGCCGGCCGGAACCCGTTCTTCTTGAGGCAGTACCTTAACTTGATCACCGCTGCCTACAATCATGCACAGTGGCTATATTCCTGCCAAGTCGTTCTGCAATATTGCGGAACGAAAATCCACCATCTCGTAGCCCTATTACACGATATCGTTCAAACTCCGTGAGCTGTTGATAATGGCTTCTTCGTCTTCTTAAAGACATTCTGGACGAACATCAACACACTACGTCGAATCTCAACGGTAACTAACGCTCACGAACGTTACAGCGCGTATTTACAGCAAACCTGCTTTGCATGTTCTGAGGGGCGCTGCTAGCGCCACACGTATGCGCCGAGCGCGAAATTTGCATAGACATCATCTTACAGATGTACTCTCACCACCTACCAACTGTCGTTTATCTAACACAACCCCTTCTTGGTGTTGGGATTTTTTCCGTCAGTGTAGTTTTCCGATCTGTTTTATTTCTCAGAGTCGAAATTGACTGTTGTTTTGTAAAGAGCTCATTCTTTTTCTTTCCTCTTAATAAAGGACCAAGTTGATCTCTTTGTATCAGAGTTCGTTGAGAACATTTCCACATTTCGCCATTTTCTATCTTTAATTTGTAAATCTAGAGAACATTTCTATCAAACATTTCGCGAGCTCATGGCTGGTGTATCCGTGGTACTTGGCACCTCTTTGCTTGCCTGCAATTTTCTCATGTTGCGGAGGGGGTGGGGGGGGGAAACCTGTCATAACTGTGTTTACTTTTAAGTGAGTTCGACTAGTCCCTGCGAAGCCCATGGGTGGTGCATGTGACAGTCATCAGACTTACCTAACGAAAAATGTCTATGTATAATCGGAATTGAACCATTATTCAATTATGTTGTCCGGTATACGATGCAGATTGTGCTGTTTTGGCTTCTGGATTTCTAGGTTTCCTGTCACATCTTATTTGGGAACGCATCAGCATCTACATGGGACCGTTCCAAACTTATTTTGAGTAGGTGTCTTCTTTCTCGTTTTGCCTGTCTGTAGTAGATATTCCAAGCTGAAATTCATAAGTAAGTTGTCGCTGCTTTGGCGCACCTGTGTCGCAAGAAGTAGGACGACATGTATTAGCAGGCTAAAGTCCCGATCGATACCAAATAAAACAGACGACCCGTAAAAGCCGAATCCCATCTGAGCTTTACAATGATCCGGAAAGCCGAATCGCATCATGGCCAGTAAGAAACTTATAGAAACTTAGCCAGAATGACCAAAAGTGAATATGAAGAAATTTTGCAATAATGGCCAAATGTGACTATGTAGAATTTTGCCATTACGGCCAAAGGTGAATATGTAGAAACTTTGACAAACGGCCCAAGGGAAATAGTAGAAACCTTTCTTTCATTCGGGGTTTGGCAAGCACCATGAGCAACTCAATGGGCTATAAGCCGTTGCCTGTTCCTAATTAGGGTCATTGGCTCCAGGGAAGGGAGAGACTCAGTGTCGTAAGAAAAACACATCTATTCCTTACTGGGAATCGAACCCGGGAACAAATCAGACGAATTATCGGAAGCTAGCGCTTTGACCATTGCGCCAAAGGGGCGTCAAGAAACCTGATAAACGGTCGAAGTTCAATGTGTAGAAACTTTGTCGTAAAGGCCAAAAGTGAATATGAAGACATTTTGACAAAAGGCCAAATGTGGCGGTGTAGGAACTTTGATAAACTGCCAGAGGTGAATACGTAGATACATTGCCATAACGGCCAATATGAGGCGAGTATTTATTGTTTTCGGCTAATACGTATCCTTGTATCCGTTCGACCTAAGTGTCCGAGTACTTTTGTCGACATAGTATACGTCGCAATTTATAACAGGCATGATTCTTTAATTGACTATAATAAATCTAGTTCGCAGCACGCATTGTTTCATTAGCACTCATTTTAAATAGGATTTGTCTGAAAGATTAAGAAGATAATCTGTGTTTGAACATAGTCGTAATTGCATTAATCTGCTTTGCGCCACTTACGAATAATAACGTGGTGACTTTAGAGTCACAGAAATAATATTCCGATTCTCCGTTTAGCAGCCACCGTCTCATGAACCTTCAATAGCGCAACTTGTTCAATATTCTGCTTTATATCGTTCGTCCACATCAGAACTCGAGTAAGAACGTTCTCTCCTTGATAATGATTATCTCTACCTTTCTGCTTGCAATTCTTCTAAACCAGTAGCATGGAGCAACTCAAAGACTTAGCGAATAGGTCATGGATATTTGTTACTATCACTGAAAACTAAGCATTCACAAACAGAGCGTTTTGTCTGACATCTGCGTGCGTGATTTACCATATCTCATTCACAAGGTCATGTTTCGAGTCCATCATTCTTGGTGTATTTTTGATAGAGTGGAATAAGACCGCGTTGATCAAAACACATAAAAAATTGCTATTGGTTGGATGACGGCATTGGACCAATGGTACCACCGGACAAATTGTCATTGGACTGGCATTATACCAGTTGTCTGGGTCCGAACGAAACACCAGACAATGCACTCACTCTATATAAAATACAAAGACATAGTCGGCTTACCTACCAATGTACTGCCGTTACATGTCTCTGTTAATATCTATTAAAACATAGGGTACTTTCATTCATGTTCCCACTCCATGTACATCTTGTGAAGCACGCCTTAATGAATGAATATAGGAAACGACATCAAGACTATTGGAAATCGGGAAACGTTTCGGAACTTTGAAAAGAAAATTTTATCGCTCACCATTATTTGCATTTTTAAAGATTTTTCTGCTTTCCATAGAAATTATAAAACACATGAGCATATGTGCACTTTTCCAAAAAAATTCTTTTTCTGTTTATTGTATGTTTGTTCGCAAGCAACGTCTATGTACGGTACGACTCGAAGGTATTCCTTCAGTTTTCCTAGAAACGCTTATTCTTTTCAAACCGAAAACTTTTTCTGCGGTCACAGAATGCATTATCCACATTCTAAACGCTGATAATGCGAATTTAATCACCGCGTTCCAATTCAAACATGAATCCCACAATCTCTAAAACCGATCTAGTTATATTCGGCGGCTGAACTTTCGATTATATGATTTCTTTTTATTTTCTACAACACAACGTGTCTGTGGCACTCACATACTTTATGCACCCAAAAAGTGTCGAAACACCCATTTCCCCTTGCAGATTTATCCATGTGTTAAAGGAACAGATCAACTGTGTTGTTAACTTCAGAAAACAATGCTTCTAACTACAGCATCAAGAGGTTATCGCTAACACTCGCTGCATGCATTTTAATGTTTGAAATCTAATTGTACATAATCGGTGAAAGTTTTCTTCTAAATTCAAATTACTTTGATAAAGGTAACTGTTTATTCTCCCAATTGAACATAAGAAAACCATAGGGCGTATTAATGATGATGCAAAATGGTAATATTTTTGCACGATCTGTTACCACCCAGACATATGGCAATATTGTTGCAAGATCTGTTACCACCAAGACACATGGCAATATTGTTGCAAGATCTGTTACCACCAAAACACATGACAATATTGTTCCAAGATCTGTTACCACCAAGACACATGGCAAGATTGTTACAAGATCTGTTACCACCAAGACACATGGTAATATTGTTGCAAGATCTGTTACCACCAAGACACATGGCAATATTGTTGCAAGATCTGTTACCACCAAAACACATGACAATATTGTTCCAAAATCTGTTACCACCAAGACACATGGCAAGATTGTTACAAGATCTGTTACCACCAAGACACATGGCAATATTGTTGCAAGATCTGTTACCACCAAGACACATGGCAATATTGTTGCACGATCTGTTACCACCAAGACACATGACAATATTGTTGCAAGATCTGCTACTACCAAGACACATGGCAATATTGTTGCAAGATCTGTTACCACCAAAACACATGACAATATTGTTCCAAAATCTGTTACCACCAAGACACATGGCAAGATTGTTACAAGATCTGTTACCACCAAGACACATGGCAATATTGTTGCAAGATCTGTTACCACCAAGACACATGGCAATATTGTTGCAAGATCTGTTACCACCAAGATACATGGCAATATTGTTGCACGATCTGTTACCACCAAGACACATGGCAATATTGTTGCAAGATCTGTTACTACCAAGGCACATGGCAATATTGTTGCAAGATCTGTTACCACCAAGACACATGGCAAATTTGTTTCACGATCTGTTACCACCAAGACACATGACAATATTGTTGCACGATCTGTTACCACCAAGACACATGGCAATATTGTTGCACGATCTGTTACCACCAAGACACATGGCAATATTGTTGCACCATCTGTTGCCACCAAGACACATGGTAATATTGTTGCAAGATCTGTTACCACCTTGGGCACATTTTGCTTTGTTTAACAACACAGCAATTTTTCGTTGGGTTTACACTCACAGGGAAGTTTTAGCCGTAACTGTCCATCTTTCAAGGGACTTTTGTGCTGCGTATCAGAGACGAAGTTACATCACAGGGTGTCCCATAAGTCAGGACGCATAGGAGAAAAATACATGCAATTACAGAATTCAGTATGTTCAAAGTGTCGGCCGTTGTGCTGCCCACACAGATAAAGACGCAATCTGCACTCTTACAGCACTTTGTGCATCCCACCCACGGGAATATGCTGACATACCTACAAAATGCGGTTTTCAGAAAGAGAATGCTTTGAATTTTGACCTCGTAACCCACTGCTTTTGGGTGATCCCACAAGTAAATATCGAGTGGAGAGAAATCTGGTCTTCTTCGAGGCCACTTCACGTGTCTTCGGCGTCCAATCCAATGTTTAGGAAACTGTGTGTTAAGGTAATGTCGCACTCTCAGCTGGTAATGCGGAGAGGCACCATCCTGTTAAAACCATTACGGGAATATGCCTGCTGGATTCAACAGGCTTGGAAATGTTTCCCTCTGTAACATGTTCAGGTACGTATCAGCAGTTACCGTCTTGTCAAAGAAGAATGCACCAAAGATTCTGTTTTTCCAAATCCTGCACGGTACTATGACGCGCCAGCCGCCTGGTTTCTTGGAAGGATTAAACAGAAAACGATTTTGTAATGACCAGTACCGAACGTTCTAATGGTTGATTTCCCCGGAAATATAAGAGTTCGCTTCATGAGAGAAAGTAATTTGTGATGGAAACGTCCCATCATTAACGCATTGTTCTCCTGCCCATTCACAAAACTGAATTCGCTTATCAGGATTATCTTCACTTAAACGCTGATGGAATTGCAATTTGTATGGATGCCAGTGATTAAGTTTCAAGATGCGGTGAATGCTTCTCTTGGAAATCTCAGTTTCAGCGGACATGAGTCGAAACGGCTTCTTAGGGGCTGGAAACGAATAGAGCCATCACACTCTTGTACTGGTTTCGTCGTCCGTAACAGTCCTTGGTGGTCCGCTTCGAGGCCTGTCATGTATGGACCCAGTTCCCTTAAATTTGGGTATCAGCTTGCCAACACTTCTGTGTGTGATTGGTGCGCGATCTGAATGTGGCTTGCTGAATTCTTCGGCCGCTTCCCTCTGACTTCTGCTCCCAACCAACAAAATAACATCCAGTTCGTTCCTCCGTACTCAGGGACATTATTTACCTGTAAAAGAAGAAATACAAATGTGAGAAACTTTATGGGTCAAGACTTACGAGACACTCTGTAGATTGAACGTAGCGGCTCACATATGACTGGGAGTCCACAGATCAGAGGAGCACCAGATTGAAAGTGAGAGGCTACATAAATGTAGTTGGAAGTATCAAACTGCGACGTCACAACAAGTGATACTAAGGAGACAGAACAAGGGAAATGGAAAGAAACGGTGATGCGATTTGTCATGGGTGTTCTTATAACCTAAAGCCGAGGGCTTAACGTGCCTACCCGACGCACGGCGAGTGTTCAGTTGTTCAAAGTGATTCAACCTACCTGGAATTGATTCCGAGACAATCTATCAGGAAGGCTATTACGATAACAACTACACCATTTCCAGCCTACTGGATTACACTCATGTTTTTTTAGAATTATCGGTGGTATATTGTGAGGCATTTGTGGATTGACGAAATACTTTGGCTTCGGTCACAGTGCTTCTAAGTGGAGGTTGGTTATTGTCTGCTCTGAAAGATGCCTAAGCGCCACTTTGCTGCGTGATACACGTATTTCCACATCCATCTTTGTCTCATATTTTGTTTTTTGTTTTTTGTTGGAGATTTAACGACCACCGTGAGCAACTCTGTGGGCTATAAGCAGTCGCCCGTCCCGAATTTATGGCCACTGATTCCTGGGAATAGAGAGAGCCAGTGCCGTAAGACAAACACAACATCCATGGCTCACCGGGATCCGGACGAATGATCAGAAGCCATCGCTTAGAACATATATGGTAGTCTAAAGCTCCCACTGAACAATGTGAAGCACGAAAAGGGAGATCTCAAAGTGACACGTTCTCCACCTAGTATGCACATTAGATACAACAAATGATCTAGCAAAAATACATCCGGCAAAGAAGGTCAGACCATTTAGAAGTTCTTATTGTCTATATCATACAAATTTGTACAGAAACCGATGTTTGATCCCTCGAAGGTTTTATCTCCTCCTTTGAGCTCCAAATTGTGTTTTGGACGTATACAGGTGTTTAGCAAAGAAATTTAAACACCTGGAAAAGAGAAGATATGTCTTTATTAATATTTTACCAACATTTGACTGTAGTACAACTCTTCCAACCTTTTTTAAATTGATTCATAAAATTTTTAACATGTTTCTATGAAATGTTGTACCATTCGTCATTCAGATCATCAGCCAATTGCTTCAGAGATGTTGAAGGAGGGGATCTAATACTAACTCTGCTCTCCAAAATTGCTCGCAGTGGTTCGATGATATTCAGCTAAGGTAAATAATGATATTCGTACAGCTGGATGTCATCCATGTATATGAGGTGGGAGAGCTTGTACTTGTTGATTCTGTTGCACTTGATGGGAACCCATACCTGCTTTCCTTGAGCATGGTTGACAGTGGGTTGAGTGCTAGACAAAACCATAGTGGGCTAAGTGAATCTCCCTGGAAGATGCCTCTCCTTATGTGAATGGGCTTAGTTGTTATGTTTTCGACTTTGATTTTTGTCTTCCATCCTGTCATGTTTGCTTTAAGGAAGTTGATTATTACAGGACTTATTCTGTAGATCTCAAGGACCTCTATCAGCCAGCTGTGGGGTACGGAATCGTAAGCTTTACGGTAATCAATGTATGCTGTGTACATGTTGCGGTGTATCTTGAAAGCTTGATCCATTACCACAGCGTCGATGGTAAGTTGTTTTTTGCACCCTCTACAGTCCAGTTGGTATCACTTTTGCTGTTCTGCCATAAGTGCTTGTCTTTTTATGTGTCTCGTTATTCTGATTAGCGATGCACGCTGTTAGGATCTTATACAGCGTAGGTAGACACGCTATTGGTCGATAGTTGGCTGGATATCTTGTGTCTTCATCTTTAGCCTTTAGTATCGTTACTCCCTGGGGAAGAAATCCGGTAATAGTGCTGGATTTTGGATCATGTTGGTCAGTTGATCTGCCAGATATTTGTATATGCAGGTGAATCTCTTGTACCAATAGTTATGCATGTTATCAACACCTGGTGCATTCCAGCTGTGTGTCTTAGCTATGGCTTGCTGAAGGTCTTCTGCTGTGATCATCCAGCCCGCCATTTACTGATATTGGTTCGCTGTCCTTTTATTATTATTATTATTATTATTATTATTATTATTATTATTATTATTATTTTGTCAGGAGAAGTAATAATTACTCTTGATGCCTGAGTGGTAACCACAAGGTTGAAGTAGATTAAAATATTCACATAAAAATAGCCCCGACCGTTTCTATGGTGAATTCTCTGAGGTATTACGATATTAGTGCAAATAAAAATGTTTTTCGAATTTCAGTTAAATTCTCTTTGCACGCTAAAACCTAGATTTTTAATGCGAATTATCTTTTCCGACGATACCCCAAATTTTGTAATCATGTATACTGTTCTTGGATGCAAAGGAAATAGCGATATGGAAATGACGTCACACTTCATTTCCTTAATCGTGCGTGATAAACTGACGCTTGGTACTCAACGCTGCTGTGAGATCTTTTTTTTTTTTTCTGATTGGAGGTTTGACGACCACCGTGAGCAACTCAATGGGCTATAAGCAGTCGCCCGTCCCTAATTTAGGGTCACTGGTTCCAGGGAAGGGAGAGAGCCAGTGCCGTAAGACAAACACAACATCCATGCCTGACCGAGATTCGAACCCGGACCCCTTACGGACGAATGATCAGAGGCCAACGCCTTAGACCACTGCGCCACCGGGGCGGCCTGCTGTGAGATCACCCACTATTAACCACGCGAGAGCCTCAGTCCTAGCTTGACTACAGTGTTTTGAGTATCTAAATTTCTGTTTGTGATATTTTGGAAATTCAAAATCTGTTGTATTTAAAATTTGAAATAAAACTGTAAAAACGAATTTGTTTTTCGAAATAAAACATTTCTCCGCGTGGGCGCAGTGTTGTGAGTACCGAGTGTAACCCTTGAAAAGTTGCATAGTGACATCAATTTCTAATGATGCAATTTCGGAAATTCAAACGCTATTTTCTTAGAATTTGAAAAATGGAGTTGCAGAAATCCATAACCTTTATCCTTCCACGAAAAAATGCTTTTTCTAAAGTCAAATATATCAAAATCCAAATGCGTTTATAATTTATGTACTGTTCGCATAGCAGCTTCTAATTTTTGACGTAATTTCGAGGCAATTTGTTGAAGTGATTTGCCCAGATGACTGGAATTTCAGTTATTAATGTGTAAGGTAATCGAAATCCTCTTATGATTATCATCCGGGAATTCAACATGGAGTTATTCAACCCTGATCAAAACTGATAGTCGTATTCTTGAAATCCAAGTCAGCGAAATCGCAAATACGAGCCTGTCCCTTTCAGCAACCTCGTCTGGAACAGCATGAACGCTGTTCCAAACTTGCGATATTAATATGTCCAATCTCCAAAGTAGATTGGACATATCAATATCGCAAGTTTCGATTTTCTTTTTTAACTGCCGTAAATCAATTCTTTCTTGTACACCTGAAACTGATTGTAATTCTAAAATGCTATATCGTATTAAAAATTTTGTAAAACATTAAAATATGTTGCGCATTTACTTTTGATTTTTGAGATGCACGCAAGATGTTTCACATAAAGAAATGTCTTACGGAAGTAGATTTTACCACGGACGATGAATACGTGGGTACAATGGGGCTTACGCACATATGAAGTCATTGATGACCATCAAAATCTTTCTCCTCCCAAAAAAAAGCAACTGCAGAAATACAAATACATAATTCTAAACGCGTAAGAAAAAATTAAGAACTAGTATAAATATATAGCTGTGCAAACTTTATAAGAACCGATTAAATCGTATGACAAACTGAGGTTACACTCTTTGCAAAAAAAAAAAAAAGAAGCACCACGCAAATGTCGATCAATCCTGATGAAGCTCCGCATGCAAGTACCTCAGCGCCAAATCGCAAACAATTAAAAATAACGACCAATAGCGAAATAATGGTCCGCCACAGCTAATGGGGAACCTCGCTACTAGAAGTGTATATCAACAACAAAGCTCGCACGCAAGCACAATTGTGACAGAGAAATGCTGTTGCAGTAACCTTCACGAATTATGCGGATGCCTCGACGTCGCATCCGTACACAATACGAGCATCTTAGCGTGTTTAAGAGGGGACGTATAATTAGTAGAAAGAGAGACCGGTTTGTCAGGTCGCCGTATCGCAAGGCATTGGGGTAGGACCGACGCGACAATCTGACGAAGTTCGTGCCGATGGGTCGAGGTGGGCACAACCCAGCGAGCCGTGGACGGCCGAGGGCAACAACAGAACGCGAGGACCGAGCGAATGTGAGTGCCGCACGAACAGAACAGCATTCGTCGCTCTCAACTATCGTGTTCATGTAGCGTTGTCTACAGGTACAGAAATGGCCATTCGGAACTTTGCCAGACCACTTGTGGCACGGGGACCACATTCGAGGAGGCCACTCCACGGCCCACCACTGACCGGCGAGCATCTCCATCACAGGTTGCAGTGATGTCGGGCCCAATCAACGTGGGATAGAGTCCAGTGGCGTCGTATTGTCTTCAAAGAAGATTCACGGTTCGCACTTGGCGCCGATGACGAGTGCATACGTGTCTGGAGATGAGCCGGCCAGCTTAACATACTACTTTTACCGTGGTACGGGACACGGCTCATACACTAGGACTGACTGGCTGGGGAGCCATTCTCCACGATAGTCGGGCACCCTTGGTAGTCCTCCGTACCACCTTCAATGCTCAACGATTCGTCAACGACATTTTACGACCTGTTGTGTTGCCATTCCTATCGCAGCATCACCGAACAATTTCTCACCAGGGTAATGCCCGGCCACACATGACATGGCTTTTCCATGACTACAATCGTAACGTTATCACCCTACCATGGACAGCCCGATCGCCAGACCTCTCACCGATCGAACATGTTTGGAACATGATGGGACGCCACCTACGCCCATACCGGAATATCGGCGAACTGGCCCGCACGTTCGACACTATGTGACATTTTATATCTCACAACAGTATCCGAGAACTGTATGCATCTATGCCACTCCGGGTAATCGTCTGTATCTGAGACAGAGCTGGCGCTACAGCGCTGTGACTTGTTACACTCGCGCAGCTGTTTTATCAGAAGAAACGGCTCAACTGCTGTGGAATCGACAGGAAGCAACCAACAGGAATGAAGCTTGGTGGATAGGTTGACTAATCGTGTTGCGTTGGTTGCATCATTTGCAAGTAAAGTATCAGTCGAAGAAAAATTCGGAAGCAATTCGAGCAGTTGGAGGAGTTCGAAGGTGGCCGCATCGTCGGGCTCGGGAAAGCGCGATGATCTTATCTCTGTGATTCCACGTCACACCGGTCGTGCGGATATCACCGCAGCATGCTGCTGGCGGCCGTGGATATAATAAAGCACGCAACAGCGAATGGAGGGTCTGGGGAACCTAGACGAACCACGGAGAGAGAGGACCGACGGGATGTCCGATTTGCGCTGAGTGACCTAACAGCCACGATAACGGATATTCAACGAGCAGTGGTGCCCTCCATACGACGTTCGATTAGTGCCAGCACCATTCGCAGACAGATGCACGACGTAGGAGTACACGCCCGTAGACCGTTACGACGATTGCCCTCGTCGTAACACCATTGTATCGTCTCCAAAGACTGCAATCGTATCGTGCTAGACTCTCATGGAGCCACTCAGAATGGTAGCGGGGGATCTTCAGTGACGAGTCCCTCATTTGTCTTGGAGGAGACGACCAACGAATCCGTGTGGGGATACACCTTGGTAGACGCTAAGACGAACAGTTTGTTGTCGAGCGTCACACGTCCAGAAGGCCTGGTATCATGGTGTAGAGTGCAATTTCCTACGATGGTAGTTCCCCAATGGTGTTTGTAAAGATCGCCCGTAATCAAGCTATCAGTTATTAATTTATTTAATTTTATTGTTGTGATAAACACGTGCGGGCGGACATTTCATTCCGCCATTTTGTTGTTTCAACCAATGACTGAACATTCTTCACCACGTGGAACAATTTTAATCCTATGTTTGAGCAAGGAGGGTTGCATGAACGACTGGGGCACCTGACCTTGAAGAGTCGGCTGCTCGAGTGCTTTTGTTAAATAAGTTGTCGTACCGCTTTTGTATACCTGCAAGGTGGTAATCGCCTGCGGGTATCAGACGGCATTGCTGAGCTCAGGTATTTCACGTGCTGGCCTGGGAACGAGTTTTTCTTGCGCATGCGTGCTAGAGAACCGCAAGGACCAAGAAAATTTAGTGGGAGACAGTTGAGATTTGGTTGTCAAGGAGAGATGGTCCCAGTTCGGACATCGGTTGGACGGAAAGGCTGCGGGTATCGCAGAAGTACAGCGTGGTGGACGGGAAGGAGAATTTCTTCGTCCACCGGGTGAAAGCGTTGTGGAAGGGTAGCACATGGTCAGCACGTGGACCCTGAGCGGTAAGCCATCGGAAAACCGTGAAGTGAATGCTATCGGAATAATAAAATTGTGCTGTTTGTTTATTTCCGACTGAGGTTTGTCGAGGTAATAATGGACTGAGTTTTGTCGAGGTAATAAGTCTTCTAAGCAAGGACGCCTTCAGTCGCCTTGATTGCCAGATCGCATAGTAAAGGCGAGGCGGTAGCTCACTATACGGCGAGAATCAAAGGTATTATCTTAGAATAGATATGTCTGGCCCTACAGTGTTCATTGCAGGCACTGTGACAGCACAAAGTTACGTTAATGCGGTCCTTCAAGCAGTGACCCTAGCTTTTCTGAACGCTTACTCTGGTGCGAGTTTCCAACAGGTCGACGTTCGTACGCATACTGCTGCTGTCTCGAGAGCTTGCCTTCAAGACACTGACACTCTGGAATGGATAGTCGCATCTCCAGAACTATCGCCGATTGAAAATGTTTGAGATGCAATTGGACGCGCTATCCATATTCCACCCCTACTGCGCAATCTGAAGGAACTGCGTGAGGAGATTCATGTTGCATGGGATGGCTTATCGCAGGACACCATTTGGAAACTGTACAACTCCATGCCGATAAGTCTGGCATGCTATGAGCAAACATGGCGGCCCGATGCCATACTGAGAGATACTGATTTATTGGCGTGTAGCTAAATAAACAGTCTCAATGCTTAATCATTTATTGCTCCTGGTCAGCTTTACCTTCCTCACGAATAGCATTGCAATCCGACTCGTTCAACTATTTTTTTGACGATGAATGTATATATATTACATGAATCTGCTATAAGTATGTATATTACATGAATCTGCTATAATTATTTATATTACATGAATCTGCTATAAGTATATATATATTACATGAATCTATTATAAGTATGTATATTACATGAATCTGCTATAAGTATCACTTCTTGGATTTCTCGTTTCGAACTCGAGCACTGACTGCTTTATTTGGCAAACCTGTAATAACATCAATGAGAGAATGATGCTCTATTTAGAAATCAATTCACGGGAGTTCATGTTCTGTAAAATCTCAGTTCACACCTTGATACAGCGGTATCGCATCAAGGTGTGAACAGATGAGTTTTCCACTTTTGCACGAGATTTGTCTCCAAAACCCTTCTATTTAAATCTGCATATTTATATACGCAATACCCGACCCGTAGATTTCACTCCTTACATTTCCTTGCTCATCCCATAATAAACCCCAGCAACCACATCACCACTCCAATTCTTATAGCAACTAATAGGTGTCTTGTCCCTGTAAATACACACAAAAAAATAATCCTATAAATAATCCGTGATTCTGCGGTACCCCCGATTTTTTGCATTTTTTACTGTCATTTTTAATTCCGTTGTAGGTAATTCATTTAAACGTTTTTTGCGATAATACGTCAAATTTTGAATTTCAGATAATGAAAAATTCACGGTTCGTTTCTGATTCTATACGTCGCCCGGTATGTTACAAATTTGAGATAACTTTTTTCCAACCATGAAATAAATGGTGCAACTAAAAATAACAAGGAACTGCACACCAACTGTACTTAAATAGTATAACCAATTCATAAAATTTCCGCTAGGGGGCGTAAAGGTAAATTGCATTTTCCCTTATATCTCTGCTTCTAAATCTCCGATCTAAAAAATTATTTCTGCACAGGATACAGACAGCTCTTGAGGGGAAATCGTTTTCACATAATTTCTAATTTTTGTAAAAAAACGGTTTATCCACCAGGGGGTGTAAAATTTAATTTCCGCTTCTGATGTATTTGCAGCAAAATATGAGCTTCTAAATTCACGATTGAAAATAACGTCATTTGTAGACCGATACTACTCATGCCGTCAAACTTTGTAGAAACATTTTCTTCCTATAATAGTTCCGGTTTCTACGCCAGGGGGCGTAGATGTATATCCTATTTTCGTCGATATATCGACTTCTAAGAGTCCAATTTGAAAAATTCCTTCTTTGTTGAATAATGTTTTCCGTGTCGCATGTTTTTCATAGAATTTCAAAATTTTCACGTAATTTATAGACTTTCCGCTAGGGGGCGTAAAGGTAAATTACGTTTCCCCCTATATCTCTGCTTCTAAATCTCCTATCTGAAAAATTCTTCCTGCAACGGATACAGCTCCTGATGAGAAATCGTTTGCAGGTAATTTCAAATTTTTGTAAAAGAAAATGTTTGGCCACCAGGTGGCGTAAGTCTTAATTTCCGCTTCTGATGTATTTGCAGCAAAATATGAGCTTCTAAAATCTCGATTGAAAAAAGTCTTTTCTGGACCGATACTACTCATGTCGACAAACCTTTTAGGAACACTTTCTTCTTGAAATAATGCATGGTTTCTACGCCAGGCACGTAGATGTATATCTTACTTTTGTCAATATCTCTACTTCTAAAAGTCCGATTTGAAAAATTCCTTCTTTGTTGGATAGTGTTTCTTATGCGAAATGTTTTCCTTATTAATTCAAAATTTTCAAGTAAATCGTGTTTTCTGCTCCTAAAACTCCGATTTGAAAAATTCTTCTTGCATCGCCTACAAGACCTGACGGAAAATGTTTTTCACGTAATTTCTAATGTTTGGTAAAGAATGGTTTGGACATCAGGCGTCATAAGTGTTAATTTCTACTTCTGGTGTATTTGTAGCAAAATCTGGGCTCCTGAAAACTGGACTAAAATTTTTTTCCTGGACCGATACCGCTCATATGGATAAACCTTTTGTGAATACTTTCTTCCTAAAATAATGCATGGTTTTCCCACTGGGACGTAAAGTCACATCTTATTTATATATATATATAATGCATGGTTTTCCCAAGGGACGTAAAGTCACATCTTATTTTTGTCGATAACTCTGTTTCTAAGAGTTCGTAAGCTCACGATTCCGTTTACAGCAATATCTGAGGGATTAAAGACCCGATTGAAAAACTTCTTTCTTCCGTCAGATACTATTATTTTCCATACCGGTTCCATTGACTTTGAATAGCTTTGATAAATTTAATTTGCTTCAGAACGGATTCAAAGACGTGCTTATTACACCCGAAAATTTGGTGTCATCTTATTTCTTTTTGGAAGCTTTCAAAATTTTACGGTAGTGCTTAACCCCTTGAATTTTCATATGTTCGGTTTTTATTAATTATGCGTTTGGCCATCCCCTGTAAAACTGTATAACTTAAGTTGTACGGCATTATAGGTGTAAACATTCAAACTGCCTAACGAGTCGCATTAAAAAAACTGTAAGATTCGGTTTAGTCGTGGAAATACTGTGTATGAATTACATAAATGTCATATATTCATATCTTACGTCATTCTGTGTCGAAGATTTTAGAGACTATATGAAAAAAGCACGAACATCCCTTTTCTTTTATTCCATCACTCTCATCATTCGGAGCAAGCAAAGTACTTTAGATTTTTATCCTTGCATTGGCTCAAAAATATCATTCTTCTTTGTAAAAGTCTTTCTCTTCTAAATTATCGTTTTCGTTTCGTCCCTAATTGAAGGAAGGTAGCGGAACCCAAAGTATGCAATCCTCTCCACTTTATTTCATATGCAATGCATCAAAAAAGCGTGGAGAAATGTCTAAGTAGCGACCTGTTTAAATTTCTGTAGAGCGCAAATAGAAAAAAAGATCAGAACATTTGCAAGAGAAATCAAGAAAGGCGTGAAGTTTCCCAGCCCTTTTGTTCAAGAATCTTTCTGATGGCTATCAAAGTGGTTTTGGAAAATAAAACGAAAGCTTTCGTGACATAAGCGCTTTTGTTATTTTATTTAACAATAATTTATTCGAGGAGCATTAATGTACGTAGCAATCAATGATAATTCTAAACGGAGTCGATTTATCAGTGACAATGCGCAGGGTGATGCCATTTGTCATTCGATTCATGAACAGTTTCCACTTTCAAACGCTGCCTTTCCACAGTGATAAAGATGAATCACCTTAACTCTGAGCCGACAAAATCCCCAGCTAAGTCATTAAAGGGATATTACACACGTGAGCACATTTGAAACGGAAGAACACAGCCGACGATGAAAACCGGGGAAATAATGGAAAAGAAAATCGCACAATTATGTAAAACAAGATCAGCGCGAGTTGTAGTAACTA
This sequence comes from Macrothele yani, assembly GCA_039090855.1. NCBI lineage: Eukaryota > Metazoa > Arthropoda > Arachnida > Araneae > Macrothelidae > Macrothele > Macrothele yani. The sequence goes on from CM077011.1 coordinate 159,566,233, forward strand.
CTGCGAGTTTTAAATCCACTTCGTGATAAACAGATTAAAAAGGGATGTACGCCATAATAAAAAAAATCTGTTATTCAGAAAAATACAAGAGCACAAGTTGTAGAAGACAAAGCCCAATAATTTTAACTTGTTTGGTGTTACATATTTTTGAAACTCGCTGGTAAAAATTTTATTTCTTTTTAATTTGGCAGTTTAGTCGTATGTGAGTCTGGGGAATTCGAGGCCACTGTGGTGCAGTGGGAGCATGTCTGGCGCGTAACTGAAAGGCCCTGGGTTCGACTCCCGGTGGCGGCCGATGAGAATTTTTTTGTACCTCAATCATACACGTGGAAAGAACGTTGGCCTCTGTTTATTTCTTTTTATTTCATATATCGTTCTTCAATTCATTTAGTTGAAGAAAAATATATGAAATAAACAAAATAACAGTTTTTACCAGCGAGTTTCAAAAATATGTAATTAAATGAAGTAGAAGAACAATGTGGATTTAGAGAAGGCAGATCCTGCATGGATAATATATTTTGCTTTAAACAAGTAATAGAAGAAAGAATAGCAACTGGAAAAGAAGCACACTTATTATTCACAGACCTAGCAAAAGCAAATGATAATATACCTATTATAAAATTATAGAAAACATTAAAAGATACCAATATTAATACTACGATTATTACATCCGAATTTTCGGATGTAATAAGCACGTCTTTTGAATCCGTTCTGATGCGAATTAAATTAGCAGAGCTATTCAAAATCAATGGAACCGGTTTGGAAAACATTCAACTGATTCCAATAATCGATAAAACATTCAGAAATAGAGACATCTACATAGTTCCACCAGCGGCTAAAAAGCATGTTACGAAAATTAACAAATGGTGAACAAAAAGGTTCTCGTACTACACAATGAAGGTACTACAGACAAAGAGTTTTTCAAATCGAACAGTTAAAAAAAGAAATATCAAACAGGAAACATTATATAAGTTTACGTCTGTTAGCGAAAGAATTTTACATAACGGGCAAGTCTTTTTCTTGGAAAAAGCGTTCGTCCTTTACGCAGCTCATGAGAAACCTTTGCGTTACTTAAAGAGGATAATGCTCCACATCTCTGTTGTAGCGAATGGCATACAGTGAAGAAGAAATTTCTCAATAACGTTTTTAGAAGTGGCGATGCAGCTGCAAACTTAAGTACACAGACACCCCTACCGGCAGAATTGTGAACTACACAGTTCCTCATATACTAGCCTTAAGTGTTCTACAAGGTAAATGGCATCCGGTGGTGAAATATGTTTTTAAATCTCACAAGTAAAAACAGTGATATGTAGAAAAACAGAAAAAGCATATGCGCTCCTAGCGGCGAAATTGTGCACTATTTCGGAAAGGAAATACACGCACAGTTTGCATAGTTAATAGTATCTGACCGAAGAAAGAAGTTTTTCAATCGGGTTTTTAGTCCCGCAAATATTGCTGTAAACGGAAACGCGAACTTACGCCATCTGGTGGCAGACGTATGCGCTATGAAAAATTTGAAATTATATGAGAAACATTTTCTCACGGAAACGCTCTCCAACAACGAAATAATTTTTCAAATCGAACTCTTAGAAGCAGAGATATCGACAAAAATAACATATGCCTTTACTCCCCCTAGCGAAAAAAAAACATGCATTATTTTAAGAAGAAAGTATTCTCAAAAGGTCTTTCGGTGGGAGCGGTATCGGTCAACAAAATAATTTTTTCAATTGAGTTTTCAGGAGCTCAGATTTAGCTACAAATACAGCAGATGCAGAAATTAACTTTTACGTCCCCTGGTGGCTAAATCATTCTTTATCAAGTAGTAGAAATTATAGGCAAAGCATTTCTTATTAACAGTTGTATCCGGTGAAGAAAGAAGTTTTGAAATTGGAATTTTGGAAGCAAAGATACTGTGGAAAACGCAATTTATTTTAACGCCCCTAGCAGAAAGTCCATGTATTACTTAAAAAATTTAAAATTATGAGAACATTTTACACCAGAAACGTTACCTAACAAAGAAAGAAGTTTTCAAATATGACTCTTAGAAGCAGAGATATAGACAGAAACAGGATACACATCTACGGCCCCCTGATGGAGAAACCATACGTGATTTCAAGAAGAAAAAATTCCCAAATGTTTATCGACATGAGCGGTATCGGTTCACGAAAGAATTTTCTCAATCGAGATTTTAGAAGCTCAGATTTTGATAGAGATATCTACGAAGCAAAAATTAACCCTTACGCCACCTGGTGGCCAAACTATATTTTGTAAAAAAATTAGAAATTACAATGAAAATATTTCCAACCAGGCGCTGTAACCGGTGGATTTTTCAAATCGGAGTTTTAGAAGCAGATATATCGGGGAAAGCGCAATTTACCCTTACTCCTAATAGCGGAAAGTCAATGAGTTACTTGAAAATTTTTAAATTATATGAAAAACATGTCGCATCGGAAACTCTATCCAGCAAAGAAGAAATGTTTTCAAATTTGACCATTAGAAGCACAGATATTGGCAAAAATAGGATACACATCTACGCCACCTGGCGAAGAAACCATTTATTATTTTAAGAAAGAAATATGGCGAAATGGTTTATCGACGTGAGTAGTATCGTACCACGAAAGAATTTTTCAATCTAGATTTTAGAAGCTCAGATTTTGTTGCAAATAAATCAGGAGCAGAAATGAACGCCTACGCCCCTTGGTGGCCAAACCGTTTTATACCAAAAATTAGAAATTATAAGCGAAATATTTCCCATCTGAAGCTGTATCCGCTGCAGAAATATTTTTTCAAATTGAAGTTTTAGAAACAGATATATAGGGGAAACCGCACTTCACTTGTACGCCCCCTAGCGGATAATCTACGCGTAACTTGAAAACGTGACTATACCAAAAATAATCTTGGCCATGAGTAGAATCGACAGGCAAAAGAATATTTTGTATTGGACTTTTAGAAGCAAATGTATGGAATAAAATGTATTGTGAATTCGATATCATCTGCATTTACGCCCTCTAGCGGCGAAACTTTGCATCGTAAAAAAATCAAAATAAAGGGGCACTATTCACACATTTCAAGCTTTCTAATGCAAAAAGAATTTTCCAAATCGGACTACTAGTTACAGATATATCGTGTCTACATACGGACGGACGGACAGACAGACAGGCGGACAAACGGACGGACAAACGGACGGACAAACCGATAACTTAAGCACGATCTTTTTATGCAAAAGACGTACTAAAAATGGGTTGAAAAACTTCAAAAGGATTGGTAGTGACTATAGGACTAAGAAATGAATGTTGCATATCTCCAACATTATTTAGGATTTATGTGGAGCAGGCTTTGAAAGAATTGGAAAAGAAGTGTAGAACAGTGGTGATTAATTTAAATGGAACGATGTATTTACTTTACAATTCGCTGATGATCAAGTACTTCTTGCAGAAGATAAACTTGGTTTGGAGTATATATATGATTAGAAAAAAAGAAGATTACGAAAAATGGGGATTTACTATGAATTTATATAAAACAAAATATTTCTGCATTGGAAGCAATGAAACAAACTTACAGCTAGAATATAAAGCAGAAAATGAAAGATGCGGTGATTATAATTACCTACGTGTTAAAATTACACAAGAAGGTAGAGAAGCAATGAAATTAAGAAATAGAATTGCACAAAAATGGAAAGCTGTTAAAAGCCTGAATGGAGTCTGGTGAAGTGAAGAAATAACCAGAAAAAGGAAATTGGTCTTTATAACACTATTGTTAAGAGCATCTTACTATAAGGGCCGAGGCCTGGCGGTTAACAGAACAGAAGCGGATAGAAAGAAAATAACAGCCGTAGAGATGCATGTTTTAAGAAGATCATGTAGAGTGTCAGGAAGACAGAAAATAACAAATGAAAGGATTAAAGAATTGATGGAAGAGAAAGAAACAATTTTGGAAGACATACAGAACAGACAACTGCATTGGTTTGGCCATGTAAAATAAATTACCAACAAAAGACTGCCCAAAATTGCAATGAAATTTATATCAAACAAAAGAATAAATAGAGGCTGACTTAGAAGAACATGGTCTGATGGAATAAAAAGAGCACTTAGTCAAAATGGTCTGATAGAAGAATGGTGCTTAGATAGAGAAAGATGGAAAAACTCTGGGAGACCGGAAGGCGACGTCAGACGCCATAAACCGATTAAATATATATATATATGTAAGGTCAAGTGATGTAAGGTCAGGTGATGCGTAACATCACAGCCTCTCCTTGACAAATGTCAACCCCGCCTTCTCGTGGTGCATCCTGATCCCACTAAAGGGGCTCTGACGACCGCCAATAGCGGTATAACTATACCATCGGGATCAGAGGAAATGCTATCCCACACTCACCAACCCGCTTGGCCAGCGTGGTGAGTTATGGCCAAACACCTCCAAAATGATTCTACAACTTAAATCTTGGCCCTCAGTCTCTGGCAGCTGGAATGTACCTGGCCAAGGCAGCGGCCAGTGCGACATGAAGGCAGAGGGTGCTAAGAATCCCCGGAGGACCAGACTTGGCTGCCATTTGATGCTGACCTTGGCTACCTATAACGGACGCTCCCTATCTTCTGATTCAAGGCTTCTTGAATTGGAAGAGGAACTACAAAGGATCAAGTGGGACATCGTCGGGCTAAGTGAGGTAAGGAGAAAAGGAGAAGATCCCATTGAACTGAAAAGTGGACATCTCTTCTATTATCGTGGGACAGATACTGGCAGAACTAGTGGTGTTGGATTTATAATAAACAAGAAACTGAAGGATAAAGTGGTAGAAGTTGAAAGTTCCTCTGACAGAGCTGCACGACTCGTTATCCAACTATCGAGAAGATACCAGGCTCAGATTATTCAAACTTATGCACCCACCACAAGTCATCCTGAAGAAGAAATTGAAGAATTTTATGAGGAAATTCGTCATCTAAATAATAAAGGTAAGCAGCACTTGAAGATAATTATGGGAGATTTCAATGCAAAAATAGGGCACCGGCAACAGAATGAAACTTCAGTAGGTAAATTCGGTCACGGCAACAGAAACCAGCGTGGAAATACTCTCGTTGAGTTTGCAGAGGCAGAAGGATTTTTCATCTTGAACTCCTTTTTCAAGAAAAAGCCACACAGGAAATGGACATGGAGACATCCAATTGGGACGACAAGTGAAATTGATTTTATAATGTGTAACAACAAAATTCGTCATAGAAGACTGCAGTGTGCTGAACAAGTTCAACACAGGTAGTGACCATAGATTAGTGAGATGTAAGATGCACCTCAACACTAAACTGGAACGTGGCAAGCTCATAAGACAAACAAAATGTATTGACATAACCAACCTTAAAAAACACCATAATACTTTCAAGTTGGAACTGAAGAACAGATTCTCTGCTTTAGAAGGCCTAACATCGGAAGAAGTGGATATTTCAGGAGTTAACATAAAAGTAACCAAAGCTCTTATGGAAACAGCAACAAAATTAGCTGGGTCTAAGAACAAATTGCATGTGAACAAATTATCAGGAAAAACCAAAATGTTGATGCAAACAAGAAGAGAGATGAGGACAACTAAAGAAGATGTGACTTCTAAAGTGGAATATATAGAGCTATGCAAGACAGCACGAAAAAGTATCACTGAAGACGTAAGGAAATTCAACTGTGAGCTAGTGAGGAAAGCAATTGAAAACAACCAAAGCCTTAAGATAAGCAAAGGGACATCTCAGTAAGGGTAGAAAACAGATTATGGCTCTGAGAAAAGAAGATGGTTCTATAACAAGAACTAGAGGCGAAATTTTGACAAGAGTGAAAGATTTCTACTCCAAATTATATGAAAGGGATGATATATGCACTCCAGACATCATGAAAGATACCAGTACCAGAGTTCCTCCAGTCCTTCCAGCAGAAGTTGCACATGCAATCAAGAACATGAAGCGGGGGAAAGCTCCAGGAGAAGATGGAATTACTGTAGACATCATACAAGAAGCAAGTGGAGAAATTGAAACAGCACTCGCCCAAATTTTCACTCGATGCCTTAATGAAGTGAAGATTCCTGAGGATTGGAACAATGCTACAATGATCCTGCTACATAAAAAAGGTGACATTGAGGATCTGAGGATCTACAGACCTATCAGCCTCCTATCAGTGGTTTATAAAATCTTCACTAAAGTTCTTTCACACCGCTTGAAAGTAACACTGGACATGGCTCAACCGAGAGAACAAGCTGGATTCAGGAGTGGCTACAGCACAATAGATCATATCCACGTACTGAGAGAACTAATTGAAAGAGCGAGGGAATATGAACTTCCATTGTGCATGGCTTTTATCGATTATGAAAAAGCCTTTGATTCGGTGAAACCATCAGCAGTTGCAATGGCTCTAAAATCCTGCGGTATTGAAGATGCATACATTAATATTATTAATAACATCTATGAAAATGCAAGTGCAAAGATTCGTCTGTTTGAAAATACAACACACATAAAAATTGGAAAAGGAGTGAGACAAGGTGACACCATATCTCCAAAGCTCTTTAATGCCACATTGGAAAATGTCTTTCAATCACTGAACTTAGAAAACAAAGGGATAAAGATTAATGGAGATTATCTAACCCACCTTCGTTTTGCGGATGACGTAATCAGTTTTGCAACTACCCCATCAGAGCTGCAGAGTATGATCCAAGAACTTGCTGACAAGAGTAAAGAAGTGGGATTAAAAATGAACTTTCAGAAGACAAAAGTGATGTTCAATTCTTTTTACAAGAAATGAATATTTATCGATTGATGGAGAAAAGCTGGAGATAACAGACACGTACGTTTATCTTGGACAGCAGATATCAAGTGAGGGTCACATTGGTGAAGAAATTAATCGGCGTACAAAACTTGCCTGGAGAGCTTTTGGAAGAAACAGCATAATTTTCAAGAGCAATATGCCATTATGTCTTAAATGAAAAGTGTTTGATCAATGCTTCCTTCCAGTACTTACGTATGGTGCAGAGACGTGGACCTTAGCTAAAAGAGACATACAAAGGCTGTAGACAACTCAAAGCAGCATGGAGAGGTGCATGCTTGGTGTAACCAGGAGAGATAAAAAGAGGAACTCGTAATCCGAAAAATGACAAGAGTGGAAGACATCATGATCAGAGTTAAATCCCTAAAATGGCAATGGGCTGGACATACTGCCAGAAGAACAGACCATCGATGGACAGCCGAAATTTTAGATTGGATTCCAAGGGACAGGAAAAGACCCAGTAGAAGACCACATGGAAGATGGGTGGATGAAATTCGAAAGTATGCGGGAGTGACATGGAGGAGACTGGCACAAGACAGACCGTTGTGGAGGAAACTTGGGGAGACCTTCGTCCAGCAGTGGATTGATAATGGTTGACAATGATGATGATGATGATGATATAATATATATATGTTATGAGACGGAAGGCGTGGTGTTTTTCTCTTATACATATATATATATATATCATCATCGATATCATTGTCAACCATTATCAATCCACTGCTGGACGAAGGTCTCTCCAAGCCCCTTCCACAACGGTCTGTCTTGTGCCAGTCTCCTCCCTGTTTCTCCCGCATACTTTGGAACTCTAAAAATCGAATCTCCAAAGATAAGGGTTTGAAGATATATATATACCCTTATCTTAGGAGATTCGAATTTTTAGAAACATTTCTTATAAAAAAATCGAAAATGAAGAACGCAAAATAATATTTAATATTTGTCGTTCAACACAGATAACATGCAAGGAAATTCAGAAAAGTCATGAGCCATTCAGAAGGAAATATATACCAGTGAAATATTAGGGGTTGTATAATAATAAAAACTCAACAGGAAGGTTAAATTACATATATACTGTATTTTGCATTGTATAACCCCAAAGGAAGGATGGGCGTTCAATAAATTCCAAGCCTCACCCTGGAAGCAGTGGTTGATGGCTGATGTACAAGTATTGCAAAGTATTTCATCATTTTTCAGTTATACAAGGGACAACCTGAAAGTACCGTTTTCTTCTTAATATTTTTAAAACTTTTGAAGTGATTTTAATGACATTGTACTGACATGTAATATGATATGTTACCAAATGTGTGAAGAAATTGTTTTCCGAATCGAAAATACAGATCATGAATGACAGAGAAAAGAAACGAGCTGTAATAGAATTCCTGGAAAAAGAGAGATGTGAGGCTCCAGAAATCCACAGCGGTGTATGGAGTTGCCACAATCAATGTTCGTAATGCCCAAAGATGGATGAATAGGTTTCGAGAGGGAGAAAGTTCAGTTTCGAACAAACAACGGAGTTTCCACTCCGTTGTTTGTTCGAAACTGAACCTGCAGTTACAGATGACAACAAGCAAGGAGTGAAAGACCTCATCACAGCTGATCGTCGTGTCACCATCCAGGAGTTGTGTGATGCAATTCATTTTGGTCATAGCGCTATGGAAACATTAATTAGGAATCTGGGCTACAGAAAAATCGTTCAAAGTGGATCCTAAGAAACCTAACCCGTGAACAATGTGAGCAAAGGGTGGACAAGTGCCGGGAGCTCTTGGAATGTTAACAGAGGAAAGTTGAGATGTTTTTCTCTGATGTTGTGACGGAGAATGTTACCTGGGTGTTCTTTCATGACTCAGAAACAAAATGTGCGTCAATGGAATGGTACCACACATCTTCACCTTGACAGAAAATGGTGAAAAGAACTGGTTCCGCAGGAAAAGTGATGGTGACAATTTTCTGTGAGAAACGTGGTGTCATTTTGACTGATTTCCTTGAACGGGTTGCAACAATAAACAGCCCTCACTATGTACAGACACTGACGAAGCTAAAGTAAGCTATCAGAATGAAAAGACGTGACATTCTACTTCATAGTGTTATTTTACACCATGATATCCCACAAATCAATGGAAACTTCACAGGCAATTGCCAAAATGGGGTGGACCGTGATGCCCCAACCACCCTACAGTCCTGATTTGGCTTCTTCAGACTTTTCTCTGTTTGCCCTTTTGGAAAACACCCTTCGTGGGGAACATTTCGACGATGTGACCGACGTTAAACTCGCTGTGAACTATTGGGTGAAACAACGGCATCAGGAATGTTTCCAAAATGGATTTTACGAATGTGTTCAAAGATGGCGGAAATGTATAGAATGTGATTGACAATACTTTGAGTAGAATGTGATTGACAATACTTTGAATAGGGAATCGGAAGGATTGTTGTTATTTAATTCATTGCCTCATAAAAGGATTATGAATGCTGTATATTATACCGTGCTATTCCGACAATTGCATAAAGTTCTCCTCCCACTGTACTCATTGCCCATAGTGACTTTTTTCCTCATTAAAAATCGTTTTACCGCTGGTTCTAAACCGACAGGAGCAACGAAGTGTGTGTTTGAGGAGAAAGGAAACAAGAAAGATGACACCGAATTTTCAGGTGTAATAAGCACGTCTTTTGAATCCGTTCTGACGCAAATTAAATTTATCAAAGCTATTCAAAGGCAATGGAACCAGTATGGAAAACAATAGTATCTGACGGAAGAAATGAGTTTTTCAATCGGATCTTTAATCCCTCAGATATTGCTGTAAACGAATCTTGAGCTTACGAATTCTTAGAAACAGAGTTATCGACAAAAATAAGATGTGACTTTACGTCCGCTGGTGGAAAGGCCATGCATTATTTTAGGAAGAAATTATTCGCCAAAGGTTTATCCATATGAGCAGTATTGGTTCAAGAAAAAAACATTAGTCGAGTTTTCAGGAGCCCAGATTTTGCTACAAATACATCAGAAGCAGAAATTAACACCTATGACCCCTGTTGGCAAAACTATTCCTTACAAAACATTAGAAATATGTGAAAAATATTTTCCATCAGGTCTTGTATGCGATGCAGGAAGAATTTTTCAAATCGAAGTTTTGGGAGCAGAAAACGCAATTTACCATTATGCGCCCTAGCGGAAAGTCTATGATTTACTTGAAAATTTAGAATTAATAAGGAAAACATTTCGCATAAGAAACACTATCCAATAAAGAAGGAATTTTTCAAATTGGACTTTTAGAAGTAGAGATATTGACAAAAATAACATATACATCTACGTGCCTGGCGTAGAAATCATGCATTATTTCAAGAAGAAAGTGTTCCTAAAAGGTTTGTCGACATGAGTAGCATCGGCCAACAAAAGACTTTATTTTTAAATCGAGATTTTAGAAGCTCATATTTTGCTGCAAATACATCAGAAGCGGAAATTAAGACTTACGGCACCTGGTGGCTATACCATTTTTTACAAAAATTACAAATTATGTGCAAACGATTTCCCATCAGGAGCTGTATCCGGTGCAGAAAGAATTTTTCAAATCGGAGATTTAGAAGCAGAGATATAAAGGAAAACGCAATTTAGCTTTACGCCCCTAGCGGAAAGTATATGAATTACTTGAAAATTTTGAAATTACATGCAGTAAATGTCACACTGGAATCATTATCCAACAAAGAAGGATTTTTTTAGATCGGGCTCATAGAAGTCGAGATATTGACAAAAATATGATATACATCTACGCCCCCTGGCGCCGAAACCATGCACTATTTTAAGAAGAAAATGTTTCTAAAAGTTTTGTCGACACCTGTAGTATCAGTCTACAGACGACGTTTTTTTCAATCGAGAAATTAGAAGCTCATATTTTGCTGCAAATACATCAGAAGCGGAAATTAAGATTTACGCCTCCTGGTGGACAAACCATTTTTCTTTACAAAATCTAGAAATTATGTGCAAACGATTTCCCATCAGGAGTTGTATCTGGTGCAGAAAGAATTTTTCAAATCGGAGATTTAGAAGCAGAGATATGGGGAGAAACGCAATTTAGCTTTACGCCTCCTAGCGGAAAGTCTATAAATTACTTGAAAATTTTGAAATTATATGAAGCACATGTCACCTGGAAGCACTCTATCCAACAAAGAAGGAATTTTTCAAATTGGACCCTTAGAAGTAGATATATTGACCAAAAATAGGATATAAGTCTACGCCTCCTGGCGTTGAAACCATGCACTATTTTAAGAAGAAAGTGTTCCTAAAGGGTTTGTCGACATGAGTAGTATCGGTCTGCAAACGACGTTTTTTTTTATCGAGAATTTAGAAGTTCATATTTTGCTGCAAATACATCAGAAGCGGAAATTAAGATTTACGCCCCCTTTTGGCGAAACCATTTTTTTACAAAAATTAAAAATTATGTGCAAATGATTTCCCATCAGGAGTTGTATCCGGTCAAGAAAGAAGTTTTCAAATCCGAGAATTAGAAGCAGAGATATAGAGAGAAACGCAATTTACCTTTACGCCCCCTAGCGAAAAGTCTATGGATTACTTGAAAATTTTGACATTATATGTAAAACATGTCCCATGCAAAACACTATCCCACAAAGAAGGAATTTTTCAAATCAGATTTCTAGAAGTAGAGATATTGACACAAGTAGGATACACATCTACGCCCCCTGGCGGAGAAACTGTGGGATATTTAAGGAAGAAAATATTCCGAAAAGGTTTATCGATGTGAATGGCATCAGTCCACAAAATAATTTTTTCAATCGATATTTTAGAAGCTCAGATTTAATGGCAAATACATCAGAAGCAAGAATTAACACTTACGCTCCCTGGTGTCCAAAGTGTTTTTACCAAAAATTAGAAATTATATGCAAAAGATTTTCCATTAGGAGATGTATCCGGTGAAAGAAAGATTTTTCAAATCGGAGTTTTAGGAGAAGAGTTATCGGAAAAAATGTAATTTACTTTTACGCCCCCTAGCGGATAATCTATGTGTAATTTGAAAAGGAAACTATATCTAAAACACTCTTCGACATAAATGGAATCGAAAGAAAAAATAGTTTTTTCAATCGGATGTTTAGCAGCAAATATGTGGATCAAAACGTAATTTTGAATTCGACATCATCTGCATTTACGCCCTCTAGCGACAAAATTGTACATCGTAAAAAAAAAACGAAATGAAGGATCATCATTCGCATATTTCAAGCTTCCGAACGCAAAAGGAATTTTTCAAATCGGATAAATAGTTGCAGAGATACCGTGGGTAGCGACGGACGGACGGACAAACCGATAACAGAAGCACGATGTTTTTTTACAAAAGACGTGCTAAAAATAATGAACCGAGGAAGTCGTCTCTCATTCCACTTTTATCTTTAATAAACACACAGCAACCGTAAAAGTGTTAATTAAAGAAAAACGCGGAAAGAGCAATGCCTATCTATTCACACTGTGCCTACGTATTTGGAAGAGTTTCACTATCATTCTCGCCCTTTGAATTTATTAACTAACATTTAATAACTTGTGCCGTTAAGCCCCATCAGATGGAGACGTCTCAGCTGCTGAGCCCATCTCTACGGATTTCTGAAGTCAGATGCTGACAGATAAACACACACAGCGGCGTGGGTTGTTGGCCATCGTAGCGTAATACTAGCTGGTGACTTTACCTGCACCATCAAAGTGTTGACTTCGCAGGGAAATGTTGAACTCTCTCGAAAATTTTTGGGATTCATAGGATCCCTGACAGCGCTGCGATAGCTAGCCCGTCAGTCACCGGAAACCACAGTCTTTCACTCGGACAGATTCGGCCTAGAGAGTTTTCAGGGTCAGTTTTCAGGGATTGTCGGGTACACCAAAAGCACGTGTCTCCTGTCTCCCGACTTTTTCTTATTTTTATTCCCAATCGGGGTGGGCGAAGACCCTTTCGCCGTGCTAGCCCCTTTCCTAGCCACTTCGGCGTAGGAAACCACTTTGACGTCGGCTTTGCAGCTCGACTCCTACCGAACGTACAGCCTGCCTTCAATATAAGCCACCCGATCGGCTTGCTCGTAACAAGCCTTATTAATACTATTCAGGGCCGCTTTCACCTTTTCTCTCCCTGAGGAAGTGACCCGCGAGTCCTTGAACACGAACTCAACTTCCCCAATGAGGGTGAAAATGCAGCTCATGAAAGCCTCAGGTGTAAGCACCGGGGGTGTCCTGGGATGCTAGTAGCCCACCAAAGGTGTCTCTGGGGGACCAGCGGACGACCCCTCAGGAGCCCGAGAGGGTTCGGGCTGGGGTGGTGTTTTATCCTTCCTTGCCATGGGCGGAGGTGGCAAGGGCGTGCTTACACCACTAGCTGACTGAGAAGGCTCAGTCAAGGGTGAGGCTCCCTTCGTGGGTGTAGCGGCTTTAGAGCCCTTCGCTGGGGGAAGCGTCTTTGACGGTTTCCTCCTGGCGTTGGGCTCCACCTTCCGGCTGTTCTCGGAGGTGGGGCTAAGCTCTTTGGCACTACAGACAGGGCTTGGTAGTGCTTCGGCCGTTACCGTCTGCGTCCGGGTTGACCCAGACGATTTGGGGGCTGACCCCTTAGGTTTCACTTTACCCTTCTGGGTAGTTGAGATCTCTGTGAGAGAGATGAAGAAAGAAACACAAATTTCTTCTAAGCACTGAGTGGGCACCCTGGGGTTCTCCCACTCAAGTCAAACCTTAGAATCCGGGCACTCGGGTTTTGGGCTGACAAGGGATCAAAGACTCCTTTCGTCAGCGGGGCTGGAACGGCGTCGACGTACCCGAATCTGATGCCAGAGTCTCTATGTGGGCTGAACGGAACTTCGCCCTTACAAGGGCGTTTTCACTAAATCCCGTCACTGCTCTAATTGATAGGTAACATCAAGTTCACCTGTTCTGAAAAAGAAAAAATCGCGAGATCGGGATGAAACCCCATCTCGCGGTTGAAATCGTCAGTTCTGCTAAGCAGTGCAGTATAGCTCAACCTAGACACGCATAGAACTCTCACCCGGTCGGCATCAGAACGACCAGCCCATCGTAGCGTAAGGCGAACGCACCCGGCTAGTTATCGAGATATATTAGGTTCGATCCTAGCGGTGACCGGAAACAATTGAGAAAAAAAAAACGGTTTTTCGCAGAGGGGATTCGCTAACTCTATATATAGTCAGTAAAACAAGTGTATCCAAGTCAGGAAGCCTATGTGGGAAAAAGTAGGGGTGTTTAAAAAAAAAAAAAAAGGTTTTAGGCAAAATAACTCATTAAACGCCCTGTGTAGCTCGCATGATTTAGGCCGTTTAATAACTCGTTATCTCTCATTCTTATACACAGAGCAGTGCCACTTTATCTTCGCTGTATGCCACTGACATGCTGCCAGTTTTGCTAAAAGTTACAAAATGTATGGAGTTCAGACATGACGTTAAGTTTAGAGAAGTAAAATATTTCGAATAAGAATACACAACCAAAGTTGATTTATTAAGTTTGCAGTATACACCACAGAGCATATGTTTTCTTGAGATTAATTTCTGAACTTATCGATGAGACATTTTAGATGCCGACGTCATAGACCATTCAACTGAAATCGATGATGAAACATAAATTTGCTTTTTCGCATGACATCAAGAAGTTTTTTGCTGTCTTAGAAGCGATATCAAAAATCCGAGACAGCATTGGAAGGCTGTATGAGCTGGAGACTCTATTGTACAGTGTCCAAGGTAGTTCTCATCAAACAAAAAATATATCTTTCTCCAAAGAAGAATCCTGTCGTTCCGGAGGCGCAGTTGTCTAAGCGATGGCCTCTGCTCATTCGTCCGAAAAGGGTTCGGGTTCGAATCCCGTGAAGCATGGATGTTCTGCTTGTCTTACGGCACTGGCTCTATCCCTTTCCTGGAACCAGTGACCCTAAATTCGGAACGAGCGACTGCTTATAGCCCATTGAGTTGCTCACGGTGGTAGTTAAACCTCCGATCAATAAAAAAAAAAAAAAGAAAAAAAGAGGAATCCCACCTTACTTCGAAGCACATTTAGAAACGAAAAAAAAAATGGCTATGATAACATAAGTTAAAACATTCGTTGACAATGTAAACGTGCTGATCTTCCGCATTGTAGTTGCGTACGAATCTGAAAGAAGCGTATGATTTTGGCATACTTTCGTTTCCTCTCTCTGCCTAAGACAGCGATGTCAATGGTTTGGAATACTAAGCTGCAAACAATTCTTCTCTATAGGATAAAAAGATTGGAAGTTTGTAGATCTCTCTGCTAAAACAATATTAGTTCTTCTGAAAATCGGACTGAATAAATTCTAAGGGTTCCAGACACAACAAGGCATGTATGCACGCAACACGCTCAACTCAATACCTCTGACTTTCAGTTCAGCATTTGACGTTTCATTTCTGATTGTGTAAATGACATTCAGGAAATAACTTCTACGAGTAAGGGAGAAATACACATGATTTGAAGCATGTTTGTCGTTCCATGTCTGTCCTCTCTACGTAAGGACAGGGAGCTTCCTATAATATATTTGATTTGAAGATATTAGATTATTTATTTGATAAATGTTGGAAAACGTGTCGAGGATATCTGAGACGTCGATGCTACCCTTTATTTGTCAGTCAATATGTCTGTCTTCCACGCTTCTCTTTTCGGGCACAGAAATAATTCTTTCAGAACGATTTGCATGCAAGTAAGAAGAGTCGGGCAAGTTACGATCTGCCGTTGAACAAATAAGGACACATAAGAAAGAGTTTTTTATTTAATCACCACCTGACCGTCGAACTGGCTGACAATTTTTATCTTTGCTTCTTTTGATAATAACAGTTGTTAAACTGCATACTGAAAGTGCAAACGGCCCTAAAAGACTGCCCTAACTCCTTATCACGGTCTAACTCCTTCAACCACAGTAGAGTGAGTATCAATAGTATCTAACTCTTTCACACAGGAGTATTACAGTAGTATCTAGGGAGTAGTATCTAGTAGTATCACAGCAGTATCACAGTATCTAGTAGTATCACAGGAGTATCACAGTATTAGTAGTATCACAGGAGTATCACAGTATCTAGTAGTATCACAGTATTAGTAGTATCACAGGAGTATCACATTATTAGTAGTATCACAGGAGTATGGAGTAGAAGTAGTATCACAGGAGTATCACAAGGGCAGAAAGAGCAGACTGCCCTGAAAGACTGCCCTAACTCCTTCGACCACTAACTTAAAAGAGCAGACTGGCCTAAGAAAGACATCCAATTTAATTTATATTCAGTTCAATATATATATATATCAGTTTTATATATTTATATCGAGTTTAATTTATATACACTGACGGAAAAAAAATCCCAACACCACGAAAAATTAGCTGTAGAGGAATGAAATGGCGGCAATACATTTGTATAGGTAACATATTTAATCGATTAAAGTTTCAAGATCACAGCTTAATGTAAGCGCGAGAAGAGCCATTTTAAATGTGAAATGCTGGTACATTAATAACCGGTGTAACCGCCAGAATGTTGAATGCAAGCACGCAAACGTTCATGCATTGTGTCGTACAGGAGCTAGATGTCAGTTTGTGGGATGGAGTTCCATGCCTGTTGCACTTGTTCGGTCAATACAGGGACGGTTAATGCTGGTTGGGGGTGACGCTGGAATTGTCGTCCAATGGTGTCCCATACGTGCTTGATTGGTGAAAGCTCTGGTAATCTAGCAGGCCACGGCAACATGTCGACACTCTGTAGAGCATGTTGGGTTACAACAGCGGTATGCGGGCGAGCGTTATCCTGTTGGAAAACACACCCTGGAATACTGTTCATGAATGGCAGCACAACAGGTTGAATCACCAGACCGACGTACAACTGTGCCGTCAGGGTGCGTGGAATAACCACGAGAGTGCTCCTGCTGTCATAGGAAATTGCTCCCTAGACCATAACTCCAGGTGTAGGTCCAGTGTGTCTCGGCCGCAGACAGGGTGGTTGCAGGCGCTCACCTGGCCTCCTTCTAACCAACACACGGCCAGAAAGGCAGAACCGACTTTCATCAGAAAACACAACAGATCTCTACTCCGTCCACCAATGAGCTCTAGCTTGACCCCACTGACGTCGCAAATGGCAATGGTTTGGAGTAAGTGGAATGCACGCTACAGGGTGACTGGCTCGGAGCTATCCTTCAAGTAACCGATTTGTAACATTCGTTGTGTCACTGTGGTGGCAACTGCAGCTCGAATTGCTGCCGCAGACGCGGTACGATACGCCACGGCCATACGTCGTACACGGCGGTCTTCCCTCTCAGTAGTGCCACGTGGCCGGCCGGAATCCGGTTTTCTTGAGGCAGTACCTTCTCATGACCACCGCTGCCAACAATCATGCACAGTGACTATATTCCAGCCAAGTCGTTCTGCAATATTGCGGAACAAAAATTCACCTTCTCGTAGCTCTATTACACGATCTCGTTCAAACTCCGTGAGCTGTTGATAATGGCTTCTTCGTCTTCTTAAAGGCATTCTTGACTAACATCAACACCCTACGTCGAATCTCAACGATAACTAACGCTCACGAAAGTTACAGCGCATATTTACAGCAAAACTGCTTTGCATGTTCCGAGGGGCGCTATTAGTGCCACACGTATGCGCCGAGCGCGAAATTTGCATAGACGTCATCTTACAGATGCACTCTCACCGTCTACCAACTTTCGTTTATCTAACAGAAACCCTTCTTGGTGTTGGGATTTTTTTTCCCATCAGTGTATATCATCATCATCATCATCATTGTCAACCATTATCAATCCACTGCTGGACGAAGGTCTCCCCAAGTTTCCTCCACAACGGTCTGTCTTGTGCCAGTCTCCTCCATGTCACTCCCGCATATTTACGAATTTCATCCACCCATCCCCCATGTGGTCTTTTTCTGGGTCTTTTCCTGTCCCTTGGAATCCAATCTAAAATTTCGGCTGTCCATCTATGGTCTGTCCTTCTGGCAGTATGTCCAGCCCATTGCCATTTCAGGGATTTAACTCTGATCATGATGTCTTCCACTCTCGTCATTTTTCATATCCACGAGTTCCTCTTCTTATCTCTCCTGGTTATACCAAGCATGCACCTCTCCATGGTACTTTGAGTTGTCTGCAGCCTTTGTATGTCTCTTTTAGTTAAGGTCCACGTCTCTGCACCATACGTAAGCACTGGAAGGATGCATTGATCAAACACTTTTCTTTTAAGACATAATGGCATATTGCTCTTGAAAATTATGCTGTTTCTTCCAAAAGCTCTCCAGGCAAGTTTTGTACGCAGATTAATTTCTTCATCAACGTGATCCTCACTTGATATCTGCTGTCCAAGATAAACATACGTATCTGTTATCTCCAGTTTTTCTCCATCAATCGATAAATCTTCATTTCTTGTAAAAGCATTGAACATCACTTTTGTCTTCTGAAAGTTCATTTTTAATCCCACTTCTTTACTCTTGTCAGCAAGTTCCTGGATCATACTCTGCAGCTCTGATGGGGTAGTTGCAAAAATGACTACGTCATCAGCAAAACGAAGGTGGGTTAGATAATCTCCATTAATCTTTATCCCTCTGTTTTCCCAGTTCAGTGATTTAAAGACATTTTCCAATGTGGCATTAAAGAGCTTCGGAGATATGGTGTCACCTTGTCTCACTCCCTTTCCAATTTTTATGTGTGTTGTATTTTCAAACAGCCGAATCTTTGCACTTGCATTTTCATAGATGTTATTAATAATATTAATGTATGCATCTTCAATACCGCAGGATTTCAGAGCCGTGGTAACTGCTGATGGTTTCACCGAATCAAAGGCTTTTTCATAATCGATAAAAGCCATGCACAATGGAAGTTCATATTACCTCGCTCTTTCAATTAGTTCTCTCAGTACGTGGATATGATCTATTGTGCTGTAGCCACTCCTGAATCCAGCTTGTTCTCTCGGTTGAGCCATGTCCAGTGTTACCTTCAAGCGGTGTGAAAGAACTTTAGTGAAGATTTTATAAACCACTGATAGGAGGCTGATAGGTCTGTAGTTCCTGAGATCCTCAATGTCACCTTTTTTATGTAGCAGGATCATTGTAGCATTGTTCCAATCCTCAGGAATCTTCCCTTCATTAAGGCATCGAGTGAAAATTTGGGCGAGTACTGTTTCAATTTCTCCACTTGCTTCTTGTATGATGTCTATAGTAATTCCATCTTCTCCTGGAGCTTTCCCCCGCTTCATGTTCTTGATTGCATGAGCAACTTCTGCTGGGAGGACTGGAAGAACTCTGGTACCTTTCATGATGTCTGGAGTACATGTATCATCCCTTTCATATAATTTGGAGTAGAAATCTTTCACTCTTGTCAAAATTTCGCCTCTATTTCTTGTTATAGAACCATCTTCTTTTCTCAGAGCCATAATCTGTTTTCTTCCCTTACTGAGATGTCCCTTTGCTATCCTTAAGGCTTTGGTTGTTTTCAATTGCTTTCCTCACTAGCTCACAGTTGAATTTCCTTACGTCTTCAGTGATACTTTTTCGTGTTGTCTTGCATAGCTCTATATATTCCACTTTGGAAGTCACATCTTCTTTAGTTGTCCTCATCTCTCTTCTTTTTTGCATCAACATTTTGGTTTTTCCTGATAATTTGTTCACATGCAACTTGTTCTTAGACCCAGCTAATTTTGTTGCTGTTTCCATTAGAGCTTTGGTTACTTTTCTGTTAACTTCCGAAATATCCACTTCTTCCGATGTTAGGCCTTCTAAAGCAGAGAATCTGTTCTTTAGTTCCAACTTGAAAGTATTATGGTGTTTTTTAAGGTTGGTTATGTCAATACATTTTGTTTGTCTTATGAGCTTGCCACGTTCCAGTTTAGTGTTGAGGTGCATCTTACATCTCACCAATCTATGGTCACTACCTGTGTTGAACTTGTTCAGCACACTGCAGTCTTCGATGACGAATTTTTTGTTACACATAATAAAATCAATTTCACTTGTCGTCCCAATTGGATGTCTCCATGTCCATTTCCTGTGTGGCTTTTTCTTGAAAAAGGAGTTCAAGATGAAAAATCCTTCTGCCTCTGCAAACTCAACGAGAGTATTTCCACGCTGGTTTCTGTTGCCGTGACCGAATTTACCTACTGAAGTTTCATTCTGTTGCCGTTGCCCTATTTTTTGCATTTGGTACTTCCTTAATTTTTTGGAGAGTTGGAGTTTTTATTCCAAACTACATTAGATATCAATAAAATATGAATTAAGTAATAACGGACGAAACAAAAAGCTCCGGTGAAAAAGAACAAACCACAGAAGATGAAACTAATAAACTAAAAGCCCTGTTAAAACCAAATTTCACGAGGTCGGAGCAAAAACCGAAGGAATAGGAAGTCCACGGACCATTAGCCATGTCATCATCATCATCATTGTCAACCATTATCAATCCACTGCTGGACGAAGGTCTCCCCAAGTTTCCTCCACAACGGTCTGTCTTGTGCCAGTCTCCTCCATGTCACCCCTGCATACTTTCGAATTTCATCCACCCATCTCCTATGTGGTCTTCTTCTGGGTCTTTTCCTGTCCCTTGGAATCCAATCTAAAATTTCGGCTGTCCATCGATGATCTGTCCTTCTGGCAGTATGTCCAGCCCATTGCCATTTCAGGGATTTAACTCTGATCATGATGTCTTCCACTCTTGTCATTTTTCGGGTCCACGAGTTCCTCTTCTTATCTCTTCTGGTTACACCAAGCATGCACATCTCCATGCTTCTTTGAGTTTTCTGCAGTTTTTGTATGTCTCTTTTAGTTAAGGTCCACGTCTCTGCACCATACGTAAGCACTGGAAGGATGCATTGATCAAACACTTTTCTTTTAAGACATAATGGCATATTGCTCTTGAAAATTATGCTGTTTCTTCCAAAAGCTCTCCAGGCAAGTTTTGTACGCCGATTAATTTCTTCATCAATGTGACCCTCACTTGATATCTGCTGTCCAAGATAAACGTACGTGTCTGTTATCTCCAGCTTTTCTCCATCAATCGATAAATCTTCATTTCTTGTAAAAGCATTGAACATCACTTTTGTCTTCTGAAAGTTTTTTTTTAATCCCACTTCTTTACTCTTGTCAGCAAGTTCCTGGATCATACTCTGCAGCTCTGATGGGGTAGTTGCATAAATGACTACGTCATCAGCAAAACGAAGGTGGGTTAGATAATCTCCATTAATCTTTATCCCCTTGTTTTCCCAGCTCAGCGACTGAAAAACACCCTCCAATGTGGCATTAAAGAGCTTCGGAGATATGGTGTCACCTTGTATATATATATATATATACTACTATCTACCAACAAGTAATTGGACACCTGTGATAGCAAAGGAAAACGAAGTTTATTCACCTTCAATAGTTGGTGGAGCCTCCACGAGCGGCGATTACAGCTGCGACCCTCCGGGGCATACTCTAAACCAAGCGTTGTACGACGGTTAGCGGTATTTTCTTCCACACGGCTTGGAGAAGACAGGTCAGTTCCTTCACCGATTTCGGACGGTGGGGGCCCCCCTTAAGTCGGCGCTCCAACTTGTCCCAGATGTGCTCGATAGGGTTAAGGTCCGGGCTCTGCGCAGGCCAGTCCATTTGATTAACCCCATTGTCACCATACCAAGCCATGGTGGACCTCGCAACATGACAGGTGGTATTGTCATCCTGAAAGTAACATTTGTCAACCCCGTAAAACTGCCACAACGTAGGAAGCGCATGGTCATCCAAAATGGTGCAGTAGGTCTCGGCGTTCAGTCTACCAGGAATTGCGCCCAAGGGTCCCGTGCCATACTAGAAGAAACACCCCCATAGCATAATTTTACCGCCGCCGAACTTCACAGTAGGCACAATACATTCCTGTAGGAGGCGTTCTCCAGGCAGACGCCAAACCCATACCCTGCCATCTTAACGGTAGAGGGTGAACCTTGATTCGTCGCTCCATAGAACCTGTTTCGACTGTTCAACGATCCACTGTCGACGTTCTTTGCACCACGTTAGCCGAGCAGCGCTATTGGACTTGGTGATCAAAGGCCTGTTGGCGGCAGTACGTTCATGATAACCGAGAAGATGGGCTTCCTTATGGATGGTATTCATCGAAAGAACACCCCCGGATGCCTGTTGAAACTCCTCGCGGATGTGGCCCATCGATTTGGCGCGGTTCTTCCGAATTTCTCTCGCCAGCACCAGTCGGTCTCTAACTCCCGGTTTTGTGGGTCTGCCGGGTCGGGGCACATTCCGACAGTCACCTCTTATCTTCCACTTGCCAATCACGTAGGCCACTGTCGATTTTGGGTACTTCAACACGCTGGATATGTCACGCATGGATCGGCCATTTATGTGATACCCGACAATTACACCTTTCTCGAAATCAGAGAGCTCCGAACTGAGTGGCATCATGGACTGGTTGTGTTGTTGTTTCCCACACGATATTTACCGGCGGCGGCCGTGACGTGTATCAGGACTGTAGATATCGTCGATTGCAAGGGTGTCCAATTACTTGTTGGTAGATAGTGTATATATATATATATATATATATATATTTATATAGCAGACAAGAAAGAGCAGACTGCCCTTCCCGAACCCCTTCGATCACTCTGAAAGAGCAGACTGCCCTAACACCTTGGATCACTAACCTCAGAGTTGTATCTCATGGAGGATGCAAAACTACCTTAAAGCTGATGACATTTTACCTTAATCTGGTGGTTTTGATTCCTTTAAATCGTTATGAATGAATTTACAGTGCATTTCGTTATTACCCCTTTCGGTTTTATATTTTATTTTGTTTTGGGATTTAGCAATCGCCGAGAAACACTAAGGGTAGAAGCAATTTCTCATTCGAAAATCTGGGTTACTCTTTCCTAGAAATGACAAACAAAACAAAACCAGAGTGATGGAACAAGCAAATTGGCCGTCCATGCCTGCTCCCGGATTCGACCCGACTAACTGGGATAATTTACCAGCGCTGCTGATAACTGGAGCACTGGGAATGCCACACTTGGCTTATTCATGTAGTTAGTTCTCATTTAATCATTCATGGTGACCCCTAGTGTAATAAGCCCTTTATCTTAGCCTACATTGCTTAAGTATTTATTGGAATATTTATGTTTAGTACACTGGCGGAAAGTGAAAAAAGAACACCAAGAAGGAGACGGCTGATACCAACGAAATTTATACAGCATATAACGAAGTGAATTTCTCCGTCATTTTTATCCGCGCCAGGATTCGAACCCGGGTCCACTCATTCCGGAATAAGTTGCTCTACCAATTAAGCTACGCGGACATTTGTTCTGATTCCTATTTGCCTTTATGACGTGTGCGTCCTGCTGGCAGGTACGTCACATCTCCTGGTACGTTACATCATCTCCCCTTATTTTTTTTTTCTTTCGAAGTGCTGCTCATATTTTTACTATCTCGCGGTGTGGAAATAACATCATACCAATGCGAGATTTTGAACGGTCGGGTCATCCGGGTAGTTCGGGCGCCATTATAACGAAGTGAATTTCTCCGTCATTTTTATCCGCGCCGGGGTTCGAACCCGGGTCCACTCATTCCGGAATAAGTTGCTCTACCAATTAAGCTACGCGGACATTGATTCTAATTGCTATCTGCCTTTATGTCGTGTGCGTCCTTCTGGCAGGTACGTCACATCTATTACAAGCGAATACAGAGGATAACGTGATCAAAACATGGCAAAATACAGCTGTATTTGCTGCAAAACAAGCAAATACGGTCGGGTCATCCGGGTAGTTCGGGCGCCATTATAACGAAGTGAATTTCTCCGTCATTTTTATCCGCGCCGGGGTTCGAACCCGGGTCCACTCATTCCGGAATAAGTTGCTCTACCAATTAAGCTACGCGGACATTGATTCTAATTGCTATCTGCCTTTATGTCGTGTGCGTCCTTCTGGCAGGTACGTCACATCTCCTGGTACGTTACAAGCATAATAAAGGAATACAGAGGATAACGTGATCAAAACATGGCAAAATACAGCTGTATTTGCTGCAAAACTGAAAAATAACATTTCCGTGTAACATGGTTAGTACGAGGTTGAACCTCCATGAACTGAGTCGCACTGTGCAATTCTGGCATGACGTCTGTCGTACAGATGCTGGATGTGAGTTTAGGTATTGAGTTCCAAGCATCCTCAACCTGGACGCGTAAATCGGGAATGGTCGTGGCTGGCCGTGGAGACCGGATAAGTCGTTGTCCCATAAAATCCCACGCGTGCTCAATGGGGACAAATCCGGTGGCCATGGAAGTTGTCTCACACCATGAAGTGCATGTTGCGTTGCACGTGCCGTGTGGGCGTGCGCTATCTTGTTGGAACACACCACGATGGACCGACCTTACAAATGGCACAACAACGGGCTCAATGATGTTGTTGATGTAAGAGGTGCTGTTTAACGTACCCGGTGCAAACACTAGTTGTGTACGGGAGCGATAGCTGATCGCTCCCCACACCAGGAAACCAGGTGTAGGCTCTGTGTGCCGCTGGCGGATGCAAGAAGAGTGGAGACGCTCCCCTGTGAATCTGCGAACACGCATCCGGCCATCGGAGGCTTCTAAGCAGAATCTGCTTTCATCGCTGAACACGACAGATCGTCATTGCGTTCTCCAATGCAGACGTTGGCGACACCACTGCAGCCGTTCCTGACGGTGGGCTGGAGTCAGAGGTATATATGCCAGAGGCATACGTGCACGTAGTCCTTCATCCAGTTGACGGTTGCAGATTGTTCGCACAGTCACCTCAAGTGCAACGGCAGCTCGGATTTGCGTCACAGTGGATGTTCTGCTTCACAACGGCGCTCTTCTTATGCATCGATCGGTCCGCTCATCAGTCCGTCTGTGGCTCCCGATTCCACGTCTTCTCGTGTGGGAATGTTCCTCTGTCCATCTACGCCACCATCGTACCGCCGCCGATACTTCCCGTTCGATTCGCTCCGCAATACGACGATACGACCACCCGGCCTCACGTCGTCCGACTACATGACCTCGCTCAAAGTCCGATAACTGCTGAAATGGTACATGTCTTCCATGTCCCGTCATTGCAGCTTCTTCAGGGTCTTCGCACGTGTCCGTACGCCGATGACTGATTACATTCACTTCGCCGTACTCCTTAAATACCACCGACGATAATTTGCATATTATGCCGTGCTGTGGCGTAAGCGCTCGCCGGTTGGTCCCGAAATTAACATCACACCTACGTAAACGTGGCCCCATTGACATATGTAAATTTCATGATCGTCCGCCAATTCCTTCTTGGTGTCCTTTTTTCACTTTCCGCCAGTGTATGAAGACTGTACTAAGCTCAGTTGCCTTACATTGCGGTATTTTTAGATGTCCAAAGAATGTTAAAACATTTTCTCCACTGTTGTTTGGAAACGGTTGGGTGTTTTCCATTATTCAGCAACTTTTCCCGTTTTGAGACCGAGACACGCAAAACTGTGTTATAAGTAAATGAATAAAGTGTTTTTAGAGAAATGCCTTCAAACGAAAGACAGGAGATTTCGATTTCGATTTCGTCCGCCGTCCGTTGCAGTTATCTTTATGCCACCATGTATAACTTCGAAACTTTGTCTTGATGCAGTACACATTGGTGTTGTCCGCACCATACCATGTAGTTACAGAGGGTGAGTCCAAAGTTTTGCAATATTTGCATAAATGCATGTGCTGCGGAGGGTATGTCACGTGTTTAAATTAGTTCAAGTCACCCACTGCAGTCTCTCGAAAGGGATATAGAGTGGTAGTTGTTGATCTGAACAGCATTACATGTTGTCGTTCTGTTTATGGTTGGGACGCCTAAAAGATAAACATCCACAACCGGCAAATTAGGGGACTTTTGCTTTACGAGTTTAAACTTGACCATAACGCTTCTCAAGCAACATAAAACATTTGCAATGCGAAAGAGGAAGGTTTTGTGGACTACAGCACCGCAAACAGATACTTCATGAAATTTCGGTCAGGTGACAGAATCCTCGACGGTTTGCCAATGTCAGGTATGCCGCGAACCGTGGATTCGGAGGCCGTGCGCTAGGCCGTAGAGGCAAATCCGACAACCAGCAATGGAAGGTCATTACTTGTAGTGGTTCATGGTCCAATTCATTCGCTCGCGGTACTTCAGCAAACAGAAGGAGGTGTCAGTTGGGGTAAAAGAGTTCTTCGCCTCGAAGGACAAGAACTGGTACTGCAGCGGAATCGAAGAACTGAGAGACACATGGCTAAAGATGGTGCTCCACGATGGCTAATACTTTGGATGCTAGTAAGCGTTCGTCGTAAAGGTACGTATGAAGACATAACATGCTTCAAATATTGCAAAAAAACAGCAACTTTTGACTCACCCTTTGTACTTTGTTTGGGTAAAATGGAAGCGGAACATTTGCCTTATAGACTTTATTTTGGCAGTTCTTCCACCATACCGATCTACAACTGCTTTCCATAGCGGGGCCAAAATATGCATGAAATCTTAAGGAAAACTTCACACAGACGTTGGTTACAGTGTGGGACAGGCTACTCTGTCGACTAGTTGTATATAAATTGATCTGATGGATCGTTTAGTGATATATTGACTTTTAATATTATATAATTGGGCGTATACTTCGTCTTATGCATTAGCACTTTTCTTCTTATGGAAAATCAAGCAATGATCATATAGTTTGATACGAGCATAATGCTGTTCTAATTTTGTGGCAAGGCAGCAATTTGTGGTAAGGAAAATTGTGTGTGTACTAAAAGCTTAGATTAGCTTTCATGATATTGCAGATCTCACTAGTAGCCTTTCTGGCTTTGTGTGATATAGCAGATATGACTAGGACACAGTCGAGGCTTTGCGTGATATTCCAAATATAACTGCGACACCGTCTTGTCTTTGTATGATATCTCAGATGTGACTGGAACTTTCGTGGCTTTGAATGACATTAAAGGAATAAATAACTGGGTTAATTTCGCATCATGCCACAGACATAATTAATGTACCTTCTCGTTTTTGTATGATATTTCAGATGTCACCTTTCTGGCTTGTATGATTTTTCACATACAACTGGGGCATACCAGGGTTGTATTATATTTTAGACGCAAACGGACCACCGTAGTGTTTTAGCGTAACTTTTAACCTATGACTGGGACACTTTCGTGGCGTTCTATGATATTTCAAATGCCACCTTTCTGGCTTGTATGATTTTTCACGTACAATTGGGACGTACGAGGGTTGTATGATATTTTAGACGCAAATGGATAATTTTTAAGGCATGACTGGGACACTTTCGTGGCTCTGTATGATATTTCATATGTGCCTGGGAAATTCATGGCTTTATATGATATTTTACAAATGACTGGGTACTTTCGTATCATGTTACAGACATAAGTGTGATACTTTCGTATCATGCACAGATACTTTCCTGGATATGTGGGATACTTTCGTGTCATGCACAGATACTTTCCTGGATATGTGGGATACTTTCGTATCATGCACAGATACTTTCCTGGATATGTAGGATACTTTAGATGTGACTAGGACACCTTCGTGTCTTTGTGTTATATATAAAAGATGACTGCGATACTTTCGGATAACGCTCTAGACCAGCTGTTCCCAAACTTTTTCGGTCATTGAACCCTTCAATGGCCGAAAAGGTTTTTCGCAGAACCCAAACTCTATTTTTCCGCAGAACCTAACTCTCTCCTTGATTTTTACTAAGCATTGTGAACCCACAACGTTCTTCCATTCGCATCAGAGCTAGGAACCAAATGACGCAATGCATTTCCTTATTTGGACGCCGAAATGCGGTCGAATAGTTGCATAACGTAGAGGTAAATTTCTCCGTCATTTTTGTTCTACGCCGGGAATCGAACCCGAGTCCGCTTATTCCGGAACAAGTCGCTCTACCAACTGAGCTACGCAGACTTTCATTCTGATTGCTATGTGCCTTTATGTCGTGTGCGTCCTGCTGGCAGGTACGTCACAGTTAGCCTCGTGTGGTTTTATTGTAAAATCCGTTTTAAATTTGATTTTGGAGATTTTTTGCGGAACCTCTACGAAGCTTTTGCGGAACCCTAGAGTTCCGCGGAACACAGTTTGGGAATGCCTGCTCTAGACAATGGCATAAATTCTTGGTTTTGTGAGATGTTTCAGAGGTGCCTGAGGCACCTTTGTGGCTTTCTATGATATTTTAGATATGACTGGTACAATTTTGCATAATTCTGCAGACATGACAAAGATATTTTCCCAGCTTTGTATTATATTGAAGGTATGACTGAGTGTCCATGGCATGGTATGATGACATAGATATGAGTGAGACATTTTCGCCGGTTTATATAATGTTGCATAAAAGACTGGATTACCTTTGTGGTTTGCATGGTATTTTAGATATGAATGAGAAACCTTTGCAGCTTTGTTTAATGTTTTTGAAGTCACTGGGATACTTCAGCGGCTTTTGCACCCGATCTCTAAGTTACATGATTTTGTGCACTGATCATTCTGCAGAACGTCTTCATAACATCTGGGGTGATCTTTGGAGCTAAGCTTTCTTGACGTATCTGCAAATTATTTTTCCGTATTTCTATACTACGAAGAAGATGTTTTACGCTAGAACAATTTTCACTCAACATATTTGACTCAGAGTACTGAATGTCGGAAAGGGCAACAATTTATCTTCCTCAAGCACTGTCGATCATCCGATGGTTCTTGTTCACATAACTTGCTGAGATCGCTTTAAACAGAACTCAGTAACTTTAAACTCATTTCCCAGTATATGTGCAATACTTTAATAATTTTAAAAGTCTGGCAGAATGGATGAATTTAAAACCACAAACAAGGTTGCTTAAACACTGATGTGATGTTCTTAAAATCAGAAATGATACTAGCCAGAAGAAACACATGTAAAATTGCTGCTATTGGTATTTATTTGTGTAGTACTGAGGAAACTAGTAAAGTAACAAAAAGTCATTTCCATTTACCAAAGCCTCCAGGTTTTGTGGAAAACAGAAAGCAAATAAGCAATGAAGAAACTTAAGTAGCTTATCACTCGTATAAGACTTAGGGTAGATAATTTTGGGTAACCAGAGAAAAAAATATAATCCGTATCGAAACCTGGGGAACGTACTATATAATATTTTTGTTAAGCTTTATCATGGAAATGAGCAAAAACTTAGAGAAAAGTAGAACTGATGGATCTTGTGTTTTTTAACAGGCTTAAAAGATTAAGCAGAAGTGCTTTCAAAAACAATTTCCTACAGTCTCCAATGTGTTTAACAAAAACTTCTCCTTTGTACTTTAATATGGTTGTAAAAATATGCTATGCAGAAACAATTTGACGCACAGTCTTAGTAGGAAAAGTTCTACATTGATGTGATGGATGCACTAATAATTAAGTACAATTTTTAAAGCTGCTTTTTAAGGTACAAACCTAAATCATTAGAAAAAACATATTTTAGTTCAGCAAATTCTGTTTCGAAGCATTTACTTTGCTTCTTTTTTATTTATTTTTTAGTATTTCATATACTTTACACCTTTCGATAAGAGGTTTTGTTCACCATATTTTCCCTTCTGCCTTCGAATTTTTTGTAGGGAAATTACTTCTGGTGGTTCCCTTAATATTTTTGGAAACTACATCTTTTGATAAAATAAGGTTTCCTAAATGTTTTGCTGGTGAATTAGTGGTATTACTTATTTCACATAATCTCTTAGGGTTAAATTATTTAAATTTTCATCATGCCACTCTTAAAGCATTAGACATTATTTCGCTTGTTAATACATTTTCTAGTGGGATGTATGAGTGTAAGATTCTGAGAACATTAACTACGGAATATACGAGAGTGATGTACTTTTTCACATAATACAATGTGGTAAATAATTCTTATCTATTACTTATAGGCAAACTGATATTCACTAAAACATCAAAACTGATACGGCAGTACTACCGAAGGGAAACGAGGCACAAAGCCAAAATATGCATTTGCAGTTGAATCTCGTTAGCATGAACATTTCAGTGATCCAACAATGCACTCGCGTTAAAAGTATTTCGTGTAGTTTATATGTAATTGTACTGAAATATGTAAAATAATGTAGTGCAATTAAAGAAAAGGTGCATATACCCTTCGTGTGTTTTAAATCCTTAATTAATTTTCCTTTTCCAAAAAATTTACCAAAAGAAGACAAAATTTTACATAGAGCTTTAGCACTTTACACGGTAATACACTAAGTACACCGCAGTACGAATGTATGAAAATAATTTTAATAGTACACAGAAGAAGGGTTGGATTAAAAAAATTATATCATCAGAAACTGATAAGAGCAATGCCCAAAAGAATAGTCCACTGTGCGTACGTTCTATGAATATCCCCAACTATCTGCCTGCTCCATTACAAAAATACGCATAATTCGCACTGCAGCGAAAGCTTCGGTAAGCCTTATGGTTTTTATCCCATTTCTGCGTGCCTAAAAACTCGATTGAAAAAAGTATTTTTCGATAACACGCTACTAACTGCATAAATGCTCTGTTTATCTGGGGTGTGCAAATATATTTAATTTGTTTTTGTCGATATCTCCGTTTCTAAAAGTCTGAATTAAAAAGTTCTTTCAGCGCTTCAGACCATTTACCTTTTAGCAAACTTTGACTGTACTCGTGGGATAATTGTAGATCACAGTCCTGGAGCTTGGTAGTTAGTGAGTATTTCTGTTTGAAGCTGCATCAACACTTCTGAAAATCCCATTCAAAGATTTCCTTTTTACTCTATGCCATTCGCTACAATAAAGATGAGGAAATAATAGCATCTTTTAATAATGCACACATTCCGCGCTAGGGACAAAAATGTTTAAACCTTGTTCTCAGCATCTCAGCTTATGAAAGGCGTATTTGTAGAATTCTTGGTCCTTAGCATCGCTAGTGCTATGAAAAATACACCAATCACCAATTACATAATGACCATCCCAGCCTAGAGAAATGAGCGCGCCTGGAGACCGAACAGAGGCGCAGGTGAATTTCACAGAATAGTATATATACAGGGTGATCAGAGTCGACCGCACAATAAATTTGCCGGAAGATCCCTCGAAGAGAAAGCAGCCGAAAGCCGTTGTCCAATCGGGCATTGCATTCCGGAGATACACGCGCCGAAATTTTCGTGGCGTCACATCCGGTAACCGCCCATGCTCGTTGAAGAGCGACGTGAATAGTTATACTGACGCACGTATCACAAGGCAATGAAGCCGCCCCGGTGGCGCAGTGGTCTAAGGCGATGGCTTCTGATCATTTGTCCGAAAGGTTTCCAGGTTCGAATCCCGTGATGCATGGATGTTGTGTTTGTCCTACCGCACTGACTCTCTCCCTGCTCTGGAACCAGTGGTCCTAAATTCAGGACGCACACCTACTTATAGCCCGCTGGGTTGCTCACGGGGGCTGTTAAACCTTCAATTAAAAAAAAAAGGCAATCAACATTTTAAAATGTGGCACGGGGTGGGTATGCAAATTTGAAGGACGTGGTGGCGTGAAACCATCAGTTGCGCCCATGCGCGATACGGCAGGTAGGGATAAAAAGAGCTGTCGAAGGTAGCAGGTAAGCTCATACTGCGTTGGTACATTTGACAGTAGTGTGGATAGCGATATGTCGTACAGTTTGAGAGAGTATTGTGACATGTATCTCCTATTAGGGGAATGCCATGGTTCAGCATTGCATGCAGCAAGAGCCTGCAGCGAGAGATACGCACCACGAAGGCACACGGACGTCCAGGTCATACCGCGGCTTGACGCTCGAATGAGTGACACAGGCAATGTCGCACCATGTCCAAGTATAGACAGTGGCGCTGGACCCTATGTAAAAACACCACACCTCGAGGACGCCATACTCGAGTTCATAGAGGAGGAGCTAACGACCAGCAGCCGTCTCATTGCGCGACGGTTCGGTGTGCACTAAAGTACCGTACTCTCCATTCTACGTGGCGAACACCTGCATCAATATCACATCACACGGGTTCAAGGCATGCTGTAACACAGGATTATCCCTGTAGACAATCATACTGTGAGTGGCTGCTACAGCAACATGCAGCCGATAATAATTTCATCCGCCGGATCTTGTGGACTGATGAAGCAAGGTTTACACAGCAGGGTATCTGCAACACCCATAATAGTCATGTTTGAGCATTGGACAATCCACACGCAAACACGTGAACATGCTCACCAGGTCCGGTGGGGTGTTAATATCTGGTGTGGTATTGAGGGCGATATCCTAGTGGGACCATATATTCTTCCCGAGCGTGTAACAGCTGCCAACTACATGGTGTTCCTGCGTGATGTTCTGCCGGACTTACTGAAAAACGTACCACTGGCTGTTGTCAGCAATCTATGGTTCCAGCATGATAGAGCACCGGCGCATTACTCTGCAAATGTTCGCCAGTGGCTGGATACGGAATATCCAGGTCAATGACTTGGGCGTGGTGGTCTTGTCGCATGGACTGCTAGATCGCCGGATCTTACCCCATTGGACTTCTTCCTCTGGGGTCATCTAAAGGAACTGGTATATCGACGGCCTGTCAACAGCCTGCACGACCTAGTGGCCACGTTAAAGGCGGCCCTCACAAGTGTAACCCCTGTTTTGCTGCAACGCGTGCAGGTCTGTTCCTCTGCGGGCTGCCAAATGTTCCGCACTACAAGATGGTCATTTTGAACACAAGTTGTAATCTGACACGATTCCACGTGTTTATCATTTGTTTTGTAGTGGTACACATCAATAAATTTCATGTTTTCTGTCAAAGCGATTGGGTAAGTTATTTCTAATGTCTGTATTCTTACCGGATGTGACGTTACAAACTATCGGCGCGTATATCTCCGGAATGCGACGTCCGATCGGACAACGGACAACGGTTTTCGGCTTCTTTCTGCACGAGCAATCGGCAGGTAGGTTTATTGTGCTGTCGATTCTGATCACCTTGTATACAACCCAAGGATCGTGTTTCGGTTAGTAGAGTGTACGGATCCAGAATGCAAAAGTGCCGGTTTATCGAAGTTTGGAAAAGGAAAAATTCTGATGGTACGGCACCTCGGAACTACGATCTCGAAAACGGAGCGGCTCGTGGATTGTTCACGTGCCCGTGTACGTATCAAAAGTGGTACACAAGTTGGCCAAACGACGAGCCGTCGTTTAGCCGTGGGCCGTCCGTAGCTCATTGATGCCATAGGGGAGCGGAGATTACCGCGCATTGTTCACAGCGACCGCAGGGCCACACTGCGACAAATCACCAGCAGCTACAACAGTGGTGATCAGGGCAAAGTGTCACAGCGCACAGTTCATCGCAGCCTTCTGCGCATGGGCCTTCGTAGCCGAAGATCCAGCCGGGTCTCAATGCTCACTGAACCTCATCGCCAATAACGCATGAAATGGGCCCAAAAGTCATCGAGATTGGAGAGTAGATGATTGGGAGAAGGTGGTCTTGTCTGATGAATCAAGAATCCTGGTGCATCGCGCAGAGAGCCCAGCGTGGATTCGCCGATTAAAAAATGAGGATATGGCACCTGGGTGCAATGTTGGGCGGAAACCGGCAGCGGTGTACAGAAGAACATAGAGCCCATGAAACATGTTAGTCTCGGCAAAGAAACGCCATATTTCATTGTTTTCCGTGTATTCATCCCTTCAGAAAATGTGAGAATAGCATTTTTCCGAAGCGGAGTGGGGGTTCGAACGTGCAACCTTTACGCCAGACATGAACAACAATTTTCAGGATGTCATTGTTTCTTCTTTATTAACCCTGTTATATCATTGTTACGATATTTCGCTGTTTTTACAGGGTTTTTTTGTTTTTATTTTTGGTCACCGTCTGCCGGCCATGTACACCGGTTATTGTTACTGATTTCTACATTTTTGTTGTTTCTATGCTGTTTTTTATTACTATTTTAAGACCCAGCCATGGCGATCTTTGGTCCTTTGAGGCCCTTGCGCCATTAAAATCAACCCAACAAACCAAAAACGAATTTCCATGAAAATCAACCGTTAGGGATATGAACAAACTTGAGACTCAAGTTAGTAGAATCATGCGGATGTATTTACTCGTGGCGCAGACAGATGTTCCAGAAACGTTTCCAGATCAAGAACGACCGTTTCTTATGATTCGTAGCCGGGTAACAACTGCGAAAACTAGTGATAAGCAGCTGATAAATTTCAATGATAACAATCTTTCATACACTGAAGTAGGAACTTACTAGGAGCACCTATCTAGTAATGTGTTGGATTACTCTTGGCTTTCGAAAATAACCTGAATTTGATGTAGCATGGATTCAACGAGGTGCTTAAATCGCTCTACAGGTATGTTCATCCGTGCAAATGTAAGGACGTCCGTCAACGGTCGAATGTTGGCTGGAGGAGAATCTCAGTTATGAATAGCTCTCTTCACCTCATCATACATGAGTTCAGTTGGGTCAAAATTTGAGGACTTGGTGGCGGTTTAGACTGTTTAGGAGTCACGGTCCTGCTCCTGTATGACCAGTCTTGTTGCATGGGTCATTATTCTTCTGCAAGTAGTCCTCTCCACCAGAAAACACCAGTCCTCTCCACCAGGAAACACCAGTCCTCTGCATCAGGAAACTCCAATCCTTTCCATCTGGAAACACCAGTCCTATTCATCAGAAAACACCAGTCCTCTCCATCAGGAAACACCATCCCTTTTCAACAGGAAACACCAGTCCCCTCTATCAGGAAACACTAGTCCTCTCCATGAGGAAAACCACTCTTCCCTATCAGGACACACTAGTCCTCTCTATCAGGAAACACTAGTCCTCTCCATCAGGAAACACCAGTTCTCCTTACTAGGAAACACCAGTCTAGTCCACCAGGAAACACCAGTCCTCTCCATCAAGAAACACTGTGTTTGCTAACCTTGCACTGTTGAAAAAATGCCTGCATGGGAAAAATCCAAACTCCAATGAATATGTGAATATGGTCATTTGGTCAAGAGTACCGAAAACTGCCCTTGTAGGGTTTCGTACTATGGTACTTGGAGTTTATGATGCCATCCAAAACTTTAACAAAGAGAATATATCTAGATGCATGGTTTTGAAACAGCTTAGGATCATTGTCAGCAAGAATACGTGATCAGTTCTGGCGGAGCTCGATAGTCTGCGGGTGAGAAGGGGTGAGCGTATGTTGTCCACACTTCATAAAAAAGCTAGACAACAGCGTGCAAGTGCCAAGAGGAAGCTTGAAGAAGCGTTCCAAGAAGAAGAGGGCCCAGATAACCCCTCCTATGGTTTTGGAATGCACTAAATCTAGTGTTGTATGGTAAGCGTTAGCTCAATAAACTTCAATTGCATATTTCCGAAAGTTGTATTTTTGAACATTAATGACCAGTTACCTCCTGAAACTATAAAAGATACAGCTGTGAAATTTGTACAACAGATTTTTCTCTTGTATCTACAGACTTTAAAACAAAATTCTTGTAATGTGATGTTTTGGTATCCTTTTATACATTTTTATGTTTCATTTTTTACAACGTTCTTGGTTGTTCCTGAAATAGAAATCATACAATGACAACTAAAATGGATTTTAAGAAAGCCTGGTGTTAAAGTGTGTGGCAGTATGTAGAGAACAATCCCTGAAAATTTCAGCCATTTCTTTTTAGTGGTTCCTGAGATAACGGGTCTTCAATATGTTACAATTAACATGGCCGAAATACAACCTACCGAACCCCCTTAACGACCACCGTGAGCAAGTCAGTGGGCTATAAGCAGTCTCCCGTCCCTAATTTAGGGCCACTAGTTCCAGAGAAAGGAGAGAGCCAGTGTCGTAAGAAAAACAAAACATCCATGCCATACCGGGATTTGAACATGGACCCCTTTCGAGCGAATTATCAGATTTCAAATGGTATCCATTGAGAAACAAATATATACAAGTATTTACAATCACCAGGTTGTCGTCGCGCGTTGCCGATTCCATCATGCTTTTCACCTGAAAAACAATTAACAGAAGTAACAAATAAGTGACGCATATATGGGACTGTTCATAAAAGTCAGTGAAAGTCAGTCGGGAAATGTTCAAATTTCGGAGGAACAAAACACAGATTGATCAATTGTTAAAGAAATGTAGGAAAATCACTGATGAAGAAGGAAAAAAAAACAGCTTGATGTCGGGTGTCGGAAGAGAGACATTACTAAAGACTTTCTTGAGCGCTGCGAGTTGTTGAACTCTTTTGGGAAGGCACTGTAAATTCCTCCGCACACACGGTATTTGCAAAATGTTTCTCTCTTTCGGAAACTGATAATGGGATATGAATTCAGGGAAAGTAAATGGCGAATTGGGGACAGTGCTGTTATGGAAAACTTCTGGAAAGTCAAGAAGGATGTGGGGAGGGAGGCATTCACCTTCTGAAGAAGCAGACTGCGATTCACTATCATGGGCAATTTCTATGCTCTCCTCTGCCGAATCGGTAAGGATGCCATAGATGTTGGATGCGGAAACAGCGTATTTACTGTCCTGGCTAGGTGAAGCAGAAAAGCGTCGAGAGTGCGGGGTTAAAGTGCGTTTTTTTGTCGTAAACTGGAACGAAAAGACGTACGTGTATATCTTAGCGAAGCTGGGAAAATAGAGCGTTTATTAACTGTCTAAGACTGGGTGACCTGTTGAGGTGGTAGTAGATTAGCAAAATTTGAAGTGTCCATATCAAGGAGATCATGTATACCCACTGCAGTAGAGGTCAAAATCTGAAATGGTCGAACATTATCAAATTTACGAGATCCAGGATCTAAAGCAACAGAGTTACCAGTAGAAGTAGAGTCTGTAGAAGGTATTACAGGTGGTTTTCCTGCAGTTGTTGTTTGAGCAGAAAATAAAGCCGATGAAGGTTCCTGTAGGCTGGAAATAGAAGTAACAGCGGCAGCAAAACTGTCCTGTAGGACACGATGTGGGCATTCAGACACGACGTGCCTTTCAGCTTTGCACTTAAAGCACTGGACACCCGCAAACACATTAAAAACGAATTTGCGGGTGCCAATGCTGAGTTCCGTGGATGTGGGACGTTCAACAATAGCTTCTTTTTTTTTTTTTTTTTTTTTTTTTTGATTGGAGGTTTAACGACCACCGTGAGCAACTCAATGGGCTATAAGCAGTCGCCCGTCCCTAATTTAGGGTCACTGGTTCCAGGGAAGGGAGAGAGCCAGTGCCGTAAGACAAACACAACATCCATGCCTCACCGGGATTCGAACCCGGACCCCGTTCGGACGAATGATCAGAGGCCATCGCTTAGACCACTGCGCCACCGGGGCGGCCAACAATAGCTTCATCACTAGGGAATATGATACGGTACTGTCGACGTCCTCCTTGCACTGAACTGTACTGCGAGTCGCGACCTAAAACTTGAAGACTTTTCGTTTTACCAATCACTCGTCCAAAACACCCTAGTGCTTTAATTAGTATTGAATCCGGGATGGCTGTCGGCACCGGCGAGAGGGTAACAGTAATAGGCCTATGTGAAGCAGGAATAGGTTGTAAATGGAAATGTCTAATGTCATTTCCTGACTGAAGAATTTTATCAACAGCAGTGGAGTCTGTAAATTGCTCTATAATTCCCCCTCCCATACGAATAAATAGACACTATTTTTCGGGAACAACTTTATAAACAGCATCTAGATAAAGTGGAAGAGGGTGTCGGGCAACGATTGAAAAAAGACACTAAGAAGTAATACAGAATTACACTGCTTACCTTCATGAGATTCTCCAGGAACCAAAATCTTCAATACTTTATCTACTTTGGGTAGTTCAATGTTATTATAAAATGAATTCGTAATCCGATGAGATGAGCCACCAACACCAGTCGCAAACGCAAACGGGGGTGGGCGTGGGAACATATAACTAGCCCTAACACTAGAGTTGGCTCCATCGGTATATGGGACGTTGCTTGTAGAAGACATAGTAGAGATATCAGAAAGCACAGGTAAAGATGCAGGCTCATTCAATGCTGATGAATACGACATTGTAGAAACTGAAGACGAAGAAGAATCATGTGAACTGATAGAGACGATAGCAGAAATTGCCGCCATCTCGGCCAAGAACCCTACAGTTAGCGAATGCTGCACCTCGTAACACTCTAAAAGATAAAACAACAAACCTGTGGCTGTCCACAATCACTGCTTGTGAAGTGGAAAGGAGTGTAGAACAATACAAAACGATCGATACCAGGAACACTTAAACCAACTCAAAAATATCCAAGGTCAAGCAAAAATCGACTATCACTCGGGAACTCTACGAATATGTGACTTGTCCTTATCAGAAGAGTTCGCTTAGACCACTGGGCCACCGAGGCGGCCACTATTGCCATTTCCAATCATTCCTCGGGCCATGGGGCAGGGAGTAAAGAACTATAAGGAAATCACAGTAAAGACTAAGACTAAGTAACATAAGGGATTCAGACTATAAGACCATGTACTATAAAGAAGCACTTGCTATCCATCACAGTTTTATAGTCGGTACTGCTGTAATTAGACCAGAACGATTTGTTTTCCCATATAATTTCTATACACTGAGTGGCCACTTTATTATGACCACCCCCTTAGTACTTCGTTGGGCCACCTTCTGCCTTTAATACTGAGTCGATTCTTCATGGCATGGACTCCACGAGATGTTGATAGGTGGTTAGTGGAATCTGAGACCATGCTTGATGAATAGCACTTTACAGGAGTGTGATATTGCAGGGTTGTGGATCCATTTGTCTGATGGCTCGTTCAACTTCATCCCACAAATTCTCAATGGAGTTGAGATCTGGAGATTGTGGGGGCCACCATAGCAAAGTAAACTCACCTTCATGTTCCTGAAAGCAATCTTGTACAATACGAGCACTATGACAGGACTCATTTTCTTGTTGAAAGTAGCCATCGCCATTGCGATAAATCATCCACATGACAGGATGCACTTGGTCCGCAACGATGTTTAGATATAATGTGCCAGTCAGACGTCGATCAACACGAATTAAAGGGCCCAAAGCATGCCAGGAAAACATTCCCCAAACCGTAACGTTGCCTCCACCAGCTTGAAGGGTTGTAGCAATGCATTTGGTGACTATGCTTTCGTGCTGTTTCCGCTAAATACTCACTCGGCTATCAGCATGGTGCAAATGAAAACGCGATTCATCGGACCACATAATTTGTTTCCAATTATCGACTGTCCAATCCTTGTGCTTCTGTGTGAACT
Organism: Macrothele yani; assembly: GCA_039090855.1. NCBI lineage: Eukaryota > Metazoa > Arthropoda > Arachnida > Araneae > Macrothelidae > Macrothele > Macrothele yani. The sequence continues at coordinate 159,605,171 of CM077011.1, forward strand.
GGAGACGCTTTCTCTTGTTAACTGCAGACAGGAAAGGTGTTCGAGCAGGCCTTCGGCTGCCATATCCCATCCGATGCAATGTACGGTGAACAGTACATTTTGAGATCATTTGAGAGGATCCTTGATTAAGATGGTCTGTAATTTGCTTCACTGTTGCTCTCCTGTTTTCTGTTACCAGTTTGGACACTCTCCGTTCCGCCCGAGCAGTCACTAGTCGATGAAGACCACACGTTGCACGTTGAGACCTACTTTTTTAGCTGACAGTCCAGTCTTTAAATACTTTAACAACAGCTGCTCTGAAACATTTCACGAATGCGGCGGTTTCGGGGATACTCACTCCATGGCTCTGAGCTCCTACAATCATCCCACGTTGAAAGTCCGTCAAATCGCATTTTTTACCCATTTCGTCAACCAAAAATCACTTCTACTACTGTCGCAAGCACTAAGCTTTCCCTTTTTATACTAGCCTCGTCCTCTGGCGGCAACAGCGTGCAGTCGCAGCTCATTTGCCTGAAACTGTCAGGTGGTTATAATAAAGTGGCCACTCACTGTATAAGCTGGTCTACTTGGGAATATAACAAAATTTTGGGTACCGTTTGGTTCAGATACATCGGTCGCTTAAAGGGTTAAGGAAGCTATCTTGAGCTTTCCCGCGCATTCTGACAATTCAAACGTTCATTTCTCTTTCTCTTCGTTTATTTTCAGCTGACACTAACGGGATTCTACTTGCTTAGCAAAGGGAAGCTGTAGAAGGGTAAGTTACCCAAGGCAAAAGCAACGACAGTCAAAACAACAAAACAAAAACAAAACAAGGAAAACGTACAGCGCTCGTTACTTAAATAAATTAAATAAATAATTAAATAAATTGACAAGAACGTCCCTCATCTCATAAAAAAAAAAAAAAACACTAAACTAAATTAATTATTCAGTTCGCAGTATAACCCCAAGCCCACCTTAGTAGTAAATGCTGCGTCTGAATTAACAAGCAGAACAACACAGCAGTTAAACGAATTTACGCAGCTAATAGTATGAGATACAGCTTTTCTCCGGCTTAGAATTCCAACATTTGGCAATGCATATACTCTAACTCTAATTTTTCATTGCTTTTGAATACTACTTTCCTACCTGAGCATCTACTCAAATTTCTCCTTTCAAGGCGGTTGGACCTACGACGTCACGTCTTCTTCCCGTTTTCCACGGCACGGTTGAGTTTCCATGCTGGCTACTAAATCTTTTGAGGGAACAGTGATCGGAAGAAGTTTTTCAAAATAATTGAGGTGCAAAATTTTGAACCTTCGGTTCCTGAAAGAGGTTAAAGTGGTGTGATATTATAATTGTGGAAGCTGCGCTACGTTGAAGTTTAATTTACTTAATGGAGGCTACGTGTTGAGTTGCGTTGTGTTGTTATATATTGAGTGTTTGGAGTTAAAGATTTTTATTTTACTAATGTACGTTAATTAGCTGCAAAAGTTTGGTGCTGTTGTGGATCAAGTTCTGCATGAGTAGTGCTTATGAGGTATTGACGGAATAAAGGAACAATTGTAAGTAACTATTTCTTTAACTTTATTTGAGTGACCCTTGTTTCACTTAAAGTGAGTGGATAAGAAAAACTAAGTGTTCGTACTCAGTTCTACTATGTCTTCTGGTGAGGGCAGGTCTCGCTTTCGTGTTATACACTGCTGTTCATAATTATAAGGATAGTATAAGGACACCATAAATACTGGTAATGCACAATACAAAATAACTGCAGGAAGAAGAAAACCTTATATTTACTTAATTGATGATACAACATAGCAGAAACATTATTCTGTATTTGTTTTTTTCATTATAATTACAAGAAACAAAGCAAATGCCAATTGGACACAGGTCCGAAATTATAAGGACAGCTTGCCCTTCCATGTGTAAACCTAATTAATTTTACAAATTATCACCTTTAATAGGTGGTATGGCCACCTTTGTTCTCTAGATACTGAGCCATTCTGTTAGGCATACTTTCAACGAGTTTCCGTAAATACTGAGGAGTGATCTTGTCCCATGCTACTATGAGTTCCTTTCCTAACTCAGGAAAAGTAGAAAATTGTTTGCCATTAGCATATACCAGTCTAGCCATTGCACTCCAAACATTTTCAATGATGTTCAGGTCTGGAGAATTGGGTGGCCAGTTCAGAACACGGATGTTATTGTTCGAAAATCATTGTTTACAAAGTCTTGATGTGTGCGATGGGGTATTGTCTTGCTGAAAGATGAAATTATCACCACCTAAAGGCCATGAATGTGCTACCAGTTGTTGATCTAACACTTGGATATATCGTTCAGAATTCATACTTGACGGAATAAGGACTTACTCGGTCTTCCCATTAGCAGAAACACCACCCCAGAACATTAACTATACGGACCACCTTGATTTCGCCTCAATGTTACATCTTTTTCTTTGCGGAGATCATGCCAGTAATAATGTAGGCCATCTAAGCCATCTATATTAAAACGTGTTTCGTCGAAAAAAATAATTGTATCCCACCTGATATTCTGCATCCACTGGAGTACAGCTGTTTTTCTCACCTCTTTATGTCTTCTGGTGACGGCAGGTCTCGCTTTCGTTTTCAACTACAGTATTTGGCGAGAGTTGAGCTGTACAGCACACGTGAAACAGTTCGACGGGAAACATTGACGAATATGGAACCAGCAATTTCTTTACAAGGCATTTTTTTCCTGGTTGCCATGGCCATGATACGTCAAATATCCCTTGACGATAGCTTTCGTTTGCGACCGGCACGCATTATAACGGATCCCTTGATATCTCTTTTCATTTGCATTTTCTACCGCACCTTTTGACTTTTTAATTGCAACAGTTATCTCACGATATGATTTCCCTTCACTGCGAAGTTTTCATATCTTTCGAACCTCTACTACAGTTAACTCTTTCCCACGAGGCATTCTGTTATTACACAAACGACATACGCAGTGTCTTCGAGAACACATTCACCTAAGCAGACATTGCTCTTATTGCATAACACGCGCACGTCATGGGCGTTTATTCGTTTTTCTTCGAACTTTTTTTTTTTTTTTTTTTTTGATTGGAGGTTTAACGACCACCATGAGCAACTCAATGGGCTATAAGCAGTCGCCCATCCCTAATTTAGGGCCACTGGTTCCAGGGAAGGGAAAGAGCCAGTGCCGTAAGACAAACACAACATCCATGCCTCACCGGGATTCGAACCCGGACCCCTTTCGGACGAATAATCAGAGGCCATCGCTTAGACCACTGCGCCACCGGGGCGGCGGAACTTCTTTTGTGTCCTTATATTTCTGGACACATTAAAAACGTAAAAGTTATTTTACTACTTTTATAAAAGTTGTCTGAGGTTCCAAATCTCACGTTTGAAACTCATGTAGGTTCGGTATTCCACGTCATGTGCGTAATTCGTCAGCGTGCGATTCCTGTGTACTTATCTGTAAAATAGGACTGTCCTTATAATTATGAGCAGCAGTGTATATTTAGCCATATACACATGTGTCAAAAGTAAGAACGCTACGGACTGCATTCGAACTTCGTCGAATACCAGGGGTTTTAACCGCACGTTCCAAAGGACGATACTAAGCCTATCACAACAACGTTAGGTCCTAAGAAAAAAATTAATGCATTTTCGCTTTTAGCACGTCCTATAACGTAATAATCGCAGTGTTTTGAGTCGGGGCAAATTTCAGTGTTGTACAGTGTTATTTGGTACTTTCGAGCCTATATTGCAACCGGTTTTTCTCCTTACAGCATGATGTTGTTCAACAACACACTTATTGTTTTTCATTTAAGTAACTGTAATTCGCAACGCTCACGAAATGCAGCAGATGAAATGACAAAGTTTGATATTAACATGGAATAGTTCTAAAATGGTTTTTGTGTGTATGAATTATTGTGCCAAAATGGATATCCTAAAGGGTTACGCATCATTTCGTTTGTATTGCTTCCTATGAGAAAACGAACATAATCTGCAAGCCTTGGCAATTAGTAAATAGCTGGCAACTTGCTCACATATTTCTGTTTACTCTCCTTACTTTCTTAACTCACATCAAGCCTTATCCAAACAGATACCTCTGTTTTAGGATAATGTATCTTTTGCTTCACTCGCTGCTTTCTGATAAGTAAGAGTAATTCCGATTTTAAATTTACGCTGTGTAAATGACGTAACCTCGAACAACGCAGCAAATAGTTTGGTGAAGCTCTCCCGAAATGATTTGTCTAGGCGTCAGAAGTAAAACTTTTTGTCTGGAATTGGAAGACGCCGTCGCATACCATTTATCTTGCCGCTCATTACGTAACTTCAAGCAACAAATGAGAACCGCTCAAGTGACACATTATTTCGTCCTGCAAGAGTACCCTTTGTGAGGTTTCTCTTAAACAAAAGAATATTTGTCTGCTGCGTAAGATATTTATTTCCAGAGGTCGAAATGGCTTCCGACTTTCCAGAGAGCGCATCCCTCAAGTTACAACAAACAAACAAACAATGAGGACGAAGACACCGGGGAAGCATCCACTGAAAAGACAATGCTGATGATATTGGAAGAACACCTCCCATGAAGAAGCATGAAATTGTATATCAGCAGATACAAAAGCGTGAACGTGACTGATGCACTGGGTCAACGCAGGAAGACTTTTCATTCATTTAAAATTCCCGAATGAGGGATTTATATCGGAAAAGTGAGACCGAGAAGTCGCCAAAATTAGTCCTTGTATGGTATGCTGACATAGCGTCAAGGAAAACAAATCGTTACCGTAATTGGTAATGTGACATTATAATGAAACAATTTTTGTTCACGATTTTGAACTTCCGTGAAGTATCTTTTCTTGACGTTAGCTGAAGCGAAATGATAGGGATGTTTTTCCTCCTTCAAGTCATAAATTAGAGCCTTTATTTTAACAGTACATTACTGCTCTATAATATACTATATACATTGGTGATTCTGTCTTTGTGCCAGGCGAAACAATGTTCGACAATTCTGTTTAGACAATTTGTGTCTCAGCGCTCATGCAGCTGTGAATTAAGCTCCGCTTTGTGATCAGAGATTTATGCTCCAAATACACGTGCGGCCTTTTAGGGCTTCAGGGCTTTTAATCCTTCAGTAATTTTTAAAACGTCAGGCACTTCGAGTGTTGGAAAAATCTGATAAGAGATGAATTCCTATAACGTGCACCCTAAATTAACCTTCATTTTTGGTTGCTTTCTCTATGTAAATACACTGAGTGGCCACTTCCGAAAAAGAGTCGACCGATGAAAGTTCGCGCTTCGAAATCAAAAACGAAAACGAGGCTGATCACCTTTTTTTTGACAGTCGGAGCATCATTCATCGAGAATTTTGTCGTCAAGGTTCCACTGTGACTGGGGCATTCTACAAAGATGTTTTGGATCGGCTTTTGAAACGAATGCGGCGTGTGAGGCCCGATTTGTTGGACAGTGGGAATTGGTGCCTCTTGCACGACAATGCACCGCCTCACAAGTCCATCCTTGTGCAGCAATTTTTGGCGAGAAGGCAAGTTATGTGCATCAACCACCCACCGTACTCACCAGATCTGTCCCCTCCCTGGACTATTTTTTATTTCCCAAGTTGAAATGGAAGATGAAGGGGCAGCGGTATGAGTCGATAGAGGATATTGAAGCGACGGTGACATCGGAACTCAATAGTGTTGGAGTGGAGGCGTTCCAGAAGGCGTTTACTGACCTGTACACTTGTTCCAAGCGTTGTATTGAATTGGGAGGAGACTATGTAGAAGCTTAATATCAAATGTACGTATATCCTCTGTGTTATATGGTATGTATATGATCAGTCCTGGAACTTTTTGAATACACTGTGTAAGCTATGGCTGCACGCTGTTGCCGCCAGATGGCGAGGCTAGTATTAAAAGGAAATGCGTAGTGCTTGCGACAGTAGTAGAAGTGATTTTTGGATGACGAGATGGGTAAAAAATGGGATTTGACGGACTTTCAACGTGGATGATTGCAGGAGCTCGGAGCCATGGAGCGAGTATCACCGAAACCGCAGCATTCGTTAAATGTTCCAGAGCAGCTGTTGTTAAAATGTTTAAAGACTAGACTGTCAGGCAAAAAATGGGTCTCTACGTGCAACGTGTGGTCGTCATCGACTAGTGACTGCTCGGGCGGAACGGAGAGTGTCCGGACTGGTAACAGACAACATAAGGGCAACAGTGAAGCAAATTACAGACCATCTTAATTAAGGATCCCTCAAATGATCACTGCACGCACTGTTCGCCGTACACTGCATCGGAGAGGATATGGTAACCGAAGGCCTGTTCGAACACCATTTCTGTCAGCAGTTAACAAGAGAAAATGTCTCCAATTCGCACAGGAGCACAAGAATTGAACAGTCGATAATTGGAAACAAATTATGTGATCCGATGAATCCCGTTTTCCGTTGCACCATGCCGATGGCCGAGTGAGAATTTGTCGGAAACAGCACAAAAGCATGGACCCCAGATGCATTGCTACAACCCTTCAAGCTGGTGGAGGCAACGTTATGGTTTGGGGAATGTTTTCCTGGCATGCTTTGGGCCCTTTAATTCGTGTTGATCAACGTCTGACTAGCACATCATATCTAAACATCGTTGCGGACCAAGTGCATCCTGTTTTGTGGATGATTTATTCCAATGGCGATGGCTACTTTCAACAAGAAAATGCGTCCTGCCATAGTGCTCGTATTGTACAGGATTGGTTTCAGGAACATGCCGGTGAGTTTACTTTGCTTAGGTGGCCCCCACAATCTCCAGATCTCAACCCCATTGAGAATTTGTGGGATGAAGTTGAACGAGCCAACAGACAGCTGGATCCACAACCCTGCAATCTCCCACCCCTGGAAAGGGTCTGTTCATCAAGCATGATATAAGAATCCACAAACCACCTATCAACATCTCGTGGAGTCCATGCCACGAAGAATCGACGCAGTATTAAAGGCAAGGGATGTAAGGTCAGGTGATGCGTAACACCACAGCCTCTCCTTGACAAATGTCAACCCCGCCTTCTCGTGGTGCATCCTGTTCCCACTAAAGGGGCTCTGACGACCGCCCATAGCGGTATAACTATACCATCGGGATTAGAGGAAATTCTATCCCACACTCACCAACCCGCTTGGCCAGCGTGGTGAGTTATGGCCAAACCCTCCAAAATGATTCCTTAAATCTTGGCCCTCAGTCTCCGGCAGCTGGAATGTACCTGGCCAAGGCAGCGGCCAGTGCGACATGAAGGCAGAGGGTGCTAAGAATCCCCGGAGGACCGGACTAGGCTGCCATCTGATGCTGACCTTGGCTACTTACAATGGACGCTCCTATCTTCTGATTCAAGGTTTCTTGAATTGGAAGAGGAACTACAAAGGATCAAGTGGGACATCGTGGGGCTAAGTGAGGTAAGGAGAAAAGGAGAAGATCTCATCGAACTGAAAAGTGGACATCTCTTCTACTATCGTGGGACAGATACTGGCAGAACTAGTGGTGTTGGATTTATAATAAACAAGAAACTGAAGGATAAAGTTGTAGAAGTTGAAAGTTCCTCTGACAGAGCTGCACGACTTGTTATCCAACTCTCGAAAAGATACCAGGCTCAGATTATTCAAACTTATGCACCCACCACAAGTCATCCTGAAGAAGAAATTGAAGAATTTTATGAGGAAATTTGTCATCTAAATAATAAAGGTAAGCAGCACTTGAAAATAATTATGGGAGATTTCAATGCAAAAATAGGGCAACGGCAACAGAATGAAACTTCAGTAGGTAAATTCGGTCAGGGCAACAGAAATCAGCGTGGAAATACTCTCGTTGAGTTTGCAGAGGCAGAAGGGTTTTTCATCTTGAACTCCTTCTTCAAGAAAAAGCCACACAGGAAATGGACATGGAGACATCCAAATGGGACGACAAGTGAAATTGATTTTATTATGTGTAACAAAAAATTCCTCATAGAAGACTGCAGTGTGCTAAACAAGTTCAACACAGGTAGTGACCATAGATTGGTGAGATGTAAGATGCACCTCAACACTAAACGTGGCAAGCTCATAAGACAAACAAAATCTATTGACATAACCAACCTTAAAAACACCATAATACCTTCAAGTTAGAACTGAAGAACAGGTTCTCTGCTTTAGAAGGCCTAACATCGGAAGAAGTGGACATCTCTGAAGTTAACAGAAAAGTAACCAAAGCTCTTATGGAAACAGCAACAAAATTAGCTGGGTCTAAGAACAAGTTGCATGTGAACAAATTATCAGGAAAAACCAAAATGTTGATGCAAAAAAGAAGAGAGATGAGGACAACTAAAGAAGATGTGACTTCCAAAGTGGAATATATAGAGCTATGCAAGACAGTAAGAAAAGTATCACTGAAGACGTAAGGAAATTCAACTGTGAACTAGTGAGGAAAGCAATTGAAAACAGCCAAAGCCTAAAGATAGCAAAGGGACATCTCAGTAAGGGAAGAAAACAGATTATGGCACTGAGAAAAGAAGATGGTTCTGTAACAAGAAATAGAGGAGAAATTTTGACAAGAGTGAAAGATTTCTACTCCAAATTATATGAAAGGGATGATATATGCACTCCAGACATCATGAAAGATACCAGTACCAGAGTTCCTCCAGTCCTTCCAGCAGAAGTTGCACATGCAATCAAGAACATGAAGCGAGGAAAAGCTCCAGGTGAAGATGGAATTACTGTAGACATCATACAAGAAGCAAGTGGAGAAATCGAAACAGTACTCGCCCAAATTTTCACTCGATGCCTTAATGAAGGAAAGATTCCTGAGGATTGGAACACCGCTACAATGATCCTGCTACATAAGAAAGGTGACATTGAGGATCTCGGAAACTACAGACCTATCAACCTCCTATCAGTAGTTTATAAAATCTTCACTAAAGTTCTTTCACACCGCTTGAAGGTAACACTGGACATGGCTCAACCGAGAGAACAAGCTGGATTCAGGAGTGGCTACAGCACAATAGATCATATCCACGTGCTGAGAGAACTAATTGAAAGAGCGAGGGAATATGAACTTTCCATTGTGCATGGCTTTTATCGATTATGAAAAAGCCTTTGATTCAGTGAAACCATCAGCAGTTACAATGGCTCTGAAAACCTGCGGTATTGAAGATGCATACATTAATATTATTAATAACATCTATGAAAATGCAAGTGCAAAGATTAGGCTGTTTGAAAATACAACACACGTAAAAATTGGAAAGGGAGTGAGACAAGGTGGCACCATATCTCCGAAGCTCTTTAATACCACATTGGAGGGTGTTTTTCAGTCGCTGAGCTGGGAAAACAAGGGGATAAAGATTAATGGAGATTATCTAACCCACCTTCGTTTTGCTGATGACGTAGTCATTTTTGCAACTACCCCATCAGAGCTGCAGAGTATGATCCAGGAACTTGCTGACAAGAGTAAAGAAGTGGATTAAAAATGAACTTTCAGAAGACAAAAGTGATGTTCAATGCTTTTACAAGAAATGAAGATTTATCGATTGATGGAGAAAAGCTGGAGATAACAGACACGTACGTTTATCTTGGACAGCAGATATCAAGTGAGGGTCACATTGATGAGGAAATTAATCGGCGTACAAAACTTGCCTGGAGAGCTTTTGGAAGAAACAGCATAATTTTCAAGAGCAATATGCCATTATGTCTTAAAAGAAAAGTGTTTGATCAATGCATCCTTCCAGTGCTTACGTATGGTGCAGAGACGTGGACCTTAACTAAAAGAGACATACAAAGGCTGCAGACATCTCAAAGAAGCATGGAGAGGTGCATGCTTGGTGTAACCAGGAGAGATAAGAAGAGAAACTCGTGGATCCGAAAATGACAAGAGTGGAAGACATCATGATCAGAGTTAAATCCCTGAGAATGGCAATGGGCTGGACATACTGCCAGAAGGACAGATCATCGATGGACAGCCGAAATTTTAGATTGGATTCCAAGGGACAGGAAGAGACCCAGAAGAAGACCACATGGGAGATGGGTGGATGAAATTCGAAAGTATGCAGGGGTGACATGGAGGAGACTGGCACAAGACAGACCGTTGTGGAGGAAACTTGGGGAGACCTTCGTCCAGCAGTGGATTGATAATGGTTGACAATGATGATGATGATGATGATTAAAGGCAAAAGGTGGTCCAACAAAGTACTGAGGGGGTGGTCATAATAAAGTGGCCCCTCAGTGTACAAGTTCATTGTCTTTTAGCGTTTTCAGTCTTAACGTTATATCTTCTCACTCATGGAATGATGTCGGAAACACTTCCAAGATCTGAGATCGTGACGTATGCATGTGACAGATAAGAACTAGAGATACAGTATAATGTTGAAGCAGTTGCTAAAGTGTGTGATGGTGGAAGTTGTATTTCTTTGAAGTTTGCGTGTTCGAGCTGTATTCCTACATACGTATTTAGTGTTTGGAGTTATCGAGTTTTTTAATTGCTAAATTACGTTAATCAGTGCTGAAAGACTAATAGCCCTTTGTGTTCTCACTTTTTTCATTTAGAGTCATAAATGCTGAGATAGCCAATCCACGCCTCAATTGACTTCATCCTGGATGCGAAATTCAGCATCCTTTTTGATTTTGGTATTAGAGTCCGATGGAATAATATCCTCTTGAGATGCAGATTCGTATGGAAGGCGAATGTAAACAGTTGTCTCATAGAAGGAATCGGACATGACAACGTAAAGCAAGAGCAGGTGTACGATTCCGGTACTAACTGAACTGAACAATGGTAGCTCAAGGGGGTGTGCATGTGACCCATAACTAAGGTAGATGAGAGGAATAAGAAGGGGGAAAAGATGGAAAACAGAATTTCCGGTGAAGGAGAAAGCTGCAAAGATATTTTGGTTAACGGAATTCGTGGATTTGGATTTCTAATACCCGACAACAGGACATCCCGGTTAACGTACAAATAAAAAGAAAGCTAATTATTTCGAGTAACGGATAATTGATAAAATTCTAATTTAAGGAAAAATCAGTTTTTTTTCTTTTTTGGACCAAAGACATTTTACGTATAAATGAGAAAAACGTGTCAGAGAGAAACGGATAAACGAGATTCTACTGTATCTGTTTTGAAAGGGACGGCAAGTGAAATAGGTTTTCAACATTCCATTATTGGCAAAGGAATTTAGAAATACGAGGATTCAGATATTGTGAATAAAAAAAATATCTGCGGAAATTCCCGAAATGAAAAAGCGAATTTATTTTCTTATAAAACTGAAAACATATCCACACACACATACACACACACACGAAAAACAAAGAACTTACAACCGCAGGGTTTTCCATATTTGCGAAATGCAGAGCTGTTTGTTAAAACTCCAACTGGAATTCATAGTTTTCCTACCAAATCTCTGGTATTAGCCTGCAGCAAGACATTGTGTATAATGTACGCAATACTATGCAAATACAACAAAATCTATATTTTCCCAAAACGCAGAATATTTGCTTCTCCTGTTAGAAACACGAAATCTCAGCAAAAGATACAAAGTGCAACAAGGACGCTATACATCTGTGAATTTAACCAATTTTTATTACATCGGCCGGGATGGCATGAGATCAGTCTTTCTGTATTATTAAAGAACTAGCGTACAGCCTATCCTGGACGGTTGTTTCTAAGTTTCAATACATATTAATGTATTTGGAATGTTACCCGTCGTATAGCGGAGTGAAATTGTTAATTGAAGCAGATCGAAAACAAATCAGATAGACGCAGGATTTTTCTGTAAAAAAATGTATTAGAGGTATGTAAAAGCTCGCCGTCCCCGCTGGCGGGCGCTGTAGGGGTCCAAGCGGCCTGCGATCTGTGTTGTCAGTTCGTACATGAAGCCAAGCATGGTGGTCGATAAAGTTCATTTATGGCACTGTTTGTTATTCAAGTTTCATTTAGAGAAACGTGTGAGTGAAACATACGGTTCAATGTGTCAGGCGTATGGCGAAAAGATTAAGGGTAAGCAGAAGTGTCGAGAGTGGTTTACCAGGTTTAAGAAAGGTGATCTAAGCTTGGAAGACATGCCACGTGCAGGTAGACTATAGGAACTCGCATAAGAGGAGCTGGAATGGCTGTTGCAAGAGGATGCCACACAATCGACCACGCAACTAGCGAAACGTTTGAAAGTGGCTCAATCGACGGTGGTACAGCGTCCACAAGCCTTGGGGAAGATCCAAAAGATTAGTAAGTGGGTTCCACATGCTTTGTTGGAGCGTAATATTGTTCATTGATTGGCCATCTGAATGTCTTTGCTGAAGAGCTTTCAAGGGAAGAATTTTTTGTGGAAGGTTTTCACCGGGGATGAAAACTAGGTCTATTGCGACAACCCTCTACGCAAGCAATCTTGGGTCGACCCAGGCCAGCCATCAACATCCACTGCAAAACAGGATATTCACGGGAAAAAGGTTTTGTTGTGTGTGTGGTGGGATATGCATGAAGTGCTGTACTTCGAACTGTTAGAACCGGGCGAAACAATAATTGCACAACGATATAGCGATCAGTTGATGAAACTGAACGCCGCAATCGAGCAAAAATGCCCATGGACAGGTAAAGAACGCCGCTCAGTCATCCTGTTACTCGATAATGCCAGACCACATGTCGGTGCCACCACGAAATCAACCCTTGAACAGATACACTGGGAGGTTTTGCCACACCAGGCTTACTCCCCGGACATTGCACCCTCAGATTTGCATCTGTATCGCTCTATGCAATATGCCCTAGCCCAACAGCAGGTCATACCAGTTTCGGAGGTGGAAAAACTTCGTTACTGCGTTCTTCAGCTAAAAACCCGAGTCCTTCTATCAGAGGGGCATTCATTTGTTGCATGAGAAATGGTTAAAGGTCATTGATGCTAATGGCCAACTTTTCGTTGAATAAATAAATGTACTGGTTTCCTGACTGTTCTTGTCTCCTTTCTCCTTAAAACGGCGGAAACGTTTGCATACCTCTAATAGTAAAAACTTGTATACACTGGCGTGCAAAAATTAAGGACGAGACGGTTTTTCGAATGTAACTTCGTGCAGAAGTGCTCCACATCGACTCAAAGCATACCATAAGATCCCCAAGATGTACGAATATGGGACAAGTGAGCAAGTCGGTCCAAACATAGAATCCAAAGGTTACAAAGGCACTATATCGAAAAGGTAGCTTCGAGCACAACTGGACAGAAGACAGAAACGTCCATGTGACAGGCGGCAGCCAAGACAAATAAAGTCTTTAGTAGGGGACATGATCCCCCCTGACTGCGTTGCAGGATTTACAACGTCTGTCCATGCTGAAGACGAGGTTGTCAAGGAGCTGTTGAGGTATCGCGGCCCATTCCTCTTGTAGCGCCAATCCCAGCTGCGGAAGGTCTCACACGTGTTCGATTGGATTTAGGTCTGGGGACCTTGGGGGCCAATCCATGCGTTGAATATCTTCCCTCTCCAACATCTATGCGACATCCACTGTACGATGAGGTGTAGCGTTGTCGTCCATGAAGAGGAACTCAGGACACACAGCACCTCTAAACAGACGCACGTGAGGCAGGAGAACCTCGGTACAATACCGGACACCAGTGACTGAATCTCCTTGGAAAATGAGGAGGTCAGTATGGCTACGAAGCATGATACCTCCCCAAACGAGAACTCCGCCACCTCCAAACCGGTCCCTTTCCATGATGTTGGATGTGTGATTGCGTGTTTTCTGCTCTCTCCAGATGTGTACAAGTCGAAAATCGCTCGTCAGACTAAATTGGCTCTCATGCGTAAAGATAACTCTACCCCACTGCTGATATGTTCAGTTCTTGTGTTCCTGGCACCACAGAAACCGCCGTCTCCGATGAGCAGGCGTTAATGGCAAGCACCGTACTGGTCGTCGTGCAAACAGACCCCCTTTGTGCAGCCTCTTGGCCACGGTAAAACGCGATAACGTGCGTCCAGTTGTCTGTTGCATGTGTCTTGCGATTTCTCCCGCTGTCTGCCGTCTGTCTCTTCTCGCCTGTAGGACAGTATACCGGTTGTCCGCCGCCGTAGTTACTCGTGAACGACCACTGCTAAACTCTCGGACAGCTGTTCCTGTCGTTTGAAATGCTCTCCAAGCTCGTGAAACGATGCTGTGAGCGATCCCGAGCTCCTCGGCCACACTAGTCACACTTCGACCTTCTTCCAACTTCCCAATGACGCGAGCTCGGGTAAAGTCATCCAGATGTCGTCTACTGGATTGCCTGTTGGCCATATCATACGGTGGCAGCAACGCGACGTCGTTTAAACCGATGTAGACCGTGCAATAGCTTTCACCGAATTGCTGAGCGTACACCTGCAGTGTGCGTTATACCCTTCAGCACTCCCCCTTTCCCTACGTCATGCTGCATATATGCGCATGCCGTACCGTACCGGGCTCTAATCTATCACCTGAGTGGTCTTTCGGTACGTTCTGCCTGCTCGTTCCGCTGTTATGCTAATTTCTCCTCTTTGTCCTTAATTTTTGCACACCAGTGTAGTAAGAACTCATTCCTGTTACTGTTAGAACTAAAAATTATATGCTATTTAGTTCTTTTTTTCAAAAGACCTCGCGATAAATAACATTTTGTGTAAAATATTTGTTGTTTAACAATTGTAGTTTAGAGCGTTTAGGTAGATCGATATTTTGCAAAATGTGTAATATAATCAGAACTAAACTCGGAAAATTGTGTTCGTGTAAACTTACCTTAATAACTTCTACTTTCATCTTTCGTGTGAAATTCCCTTTTTTCCGGCACACTTGTTATTCCCTCCAGGGCTTGTTTTACACTGACCTATTCGACAGTTCGGTTGAAACTATGTGCCGAAGCTTTTTCTACAAAATAATGAGACATCTGGTATTACAAAATGAAACTAAGTTCTCGACAATGTGCTATTGGGGAGACATCTGCTTTTTAGATGCAATTTTGTTCACTTTTACATCTCAAGATTTTAGTTTCTATTGTAGGTTACAGCAATTAGATAGCTCGATATTTTGCAAAAGGTACAATAAAATCAGCACAAAACTCGGAAAGTTTGTTAAAAAAAAACAAAGCATGAGAATTAATATTCGAATTGTGCTAAATTAAATTGAAATATACAAAAGCATTCTGCTGTGATATTAAGAGAAATCAATTCGAATTATGTATATCAGAAGAATAGAATTGTAGTCATTAATAATCCAATGTTGTAAATTAGCAGGCGATCATCATCACATCTAAAAGTGATCGTGTTTTATTATATAGCAGGCAATCACTTTGACATCTCCAGAGCACACACGAATTGATCGACACGTGATGGCGCAAAAATGCATACGTTGCTGTAACGTCAAGCGTTCCAGACAGAGAGAAAGAACGACAGAAAGAGAGAGAGAGAGAGAGAGAGAGAGAGAGAGAGAGAGAGAGAGAGAGAGAGAGATGTGGGTGTTTATATATACACTGCCGGAAAGTGAAAAAAGAACAGCAAGAAGGAGACGTCTGATACCAACGAAATTTAAACAACATAAAAACGGAATACAGAGGATAACGTGATCAAAACATTATGGCGAAATACAGCTGTATTTGCTGGTAAACTGAAAAATAACATTTCCATGTAACATGGTTAGTACGACGTTGAACTGCCATGAACTGCGTCACACTGTGCAATTCTGGCATGGAGCCTGTCGTACAGATTTTGGATGTAAGTTTGATGTATTGAGTTCCAAGCATCCTCAACCTGAACGCGTAAATCGGGGATGGTCGTGGCTGGCTGTGGAGACCGGATGAGTCGTTGTACCATAAAATCCCACACGCGCTCAATGGGGGACAAATCGGGTGAACGTGTAGGCCATGGAAGCTGTCTCACACCCTGAAGTACATGTTGCGTTGCACGCGCCGTGTGTGGGCTTGCGTTATCTTGTTATAAAACACCACGATGGAGTGACCCTACAAACGGCGCAACAACGGGCTGAATGATGTTGTTGATGTAGGAGGTGCTGTTTAACGTACTCGGTACAAACACTAGTTGTGTACCGGCGTGATAGCTGATCCCTCCCCACACCAGGAGACCAGGTGTAGGCCATGTGTGTCGCTGGCGGATGCAAGAAGGATGGAGACGCTCCCCTGTACGTCTGCGAAAACGCATACGGTCATCGGAGGCTCCCAAGCAGAATCTGCTTTCATCGCTGAACACGACAGATCGCCATTGCGTTCTTCAGTGCAGACGTTGGCGACACCAATGCAGCCGTTCCTGACGGTGGGCTGGAGTCAGAGGTACACATGACCGAGGCACACGTGCACGTAGTTCTGCATCAAGTAGATGGTTGCGGATTGTTCGCACAGTCACCTCAAGTGCAACGGCAGCTCGCTCGGATTTGCATCGCAGTGGATGTTCTGCTTGGCAACGCCGCTCTTCGTATGCGTAGATCGGTCCGCTCATCAGTCCGTCTGGGACTCCAGCTTCCACGTCTTCTCATGTGCGAATTTCCCTCGGGCCATCTACGCCTCCATGGTACCACCACCGATACTTTCCGTCCAATTCGCTCCTCAATACGACGATACGACCACCCGGCCTCACGGAGTCCGACTAGACGACCTCGCTCAAAGTCCGCTAAATGCTGAAATCATACACGTCTTCCATGTCCAGGCATTGCAACTTCTTTAGGGTCTGTGCATGTGTCCGTACGCCGACGACTGATTACATTCACTTCGCCGTACTCCTTGAATACCACCGACGATAATTTGCATATTATGCCGTGCTGTGGCGTAAGCGCTCACCGGTTGGTCCCGAAATTAACATCACACCTACGTAAACTCAACTCCATTAACATATGTAAATTTCATGATCGTCCGCCAATTCCTTCTTGGTGTTCTTTTTTCACTTTCCGCCAGTGTATAATCCTTAAACATTTCAAAACAAAGATATTAAGTACCAGGTTGAGATTTTGGCTGTGCACCTAGCTGGTTTGAAATTTTGGAAAACCGCCACTTTAATTTTTTTCCATTTTACTTCTGTGTCAACTTCCGTTAAAATTCTTAAAGATGTCGTTATCTGGCAGACGTTTTAAAATTATGTGGCTGTTCAGTCGACGATGTAAGTTCCGCGTGAAAGTTAAATCTTAGTCCTCTTGAACCATAGCGACAATGTTTTGACTTTGTGAAGATACACTGCTGGCCACCCAAAATGCAACACCAAGAAGGGCGCGAGATAGCAAAGCCAGATTTACTGGACACATACAACAGATACAAAGATGAAACGATTGAGCTTACAGGCCCGTGCGACTTGAGGAGCACGCACACATCATTATATCGTGTGTCCCCCATGGCTGCTAATAACGGCCGCTACACGCCGCGGCATCGAAGAAAAGAGGCTTTGGATGTGGGCTTGGGGTATGTCGGTCCAGGCTGCTTCCACACGTTGCCATAGTTCATCAAGCGTAGCCGTGGGTGGTACTTGCCAGTCCACTCGGTTTCCGATCAGCGACCAGACGTGTTCGATGGGCGACATATCACGAGAACAGGTGGCCCACGCCATCAGTGACACTTGATGGGCCGTGAAGAAATATTTCACGATGCGTGCCACCTGCGGGCGCGCATTGTCCTGTTAAAACGTGGCCGCTGGCAGGTCCTGCCGGTAAGGGAGGACTACAGGCTCCAGAACGTCGGAGTTGTAGCGGTGGCGGTTGAGTGTACCGGCGATGCGTACCAGAGAGGTGCGGGTGTCATATCCAATTGCGCCCCAAACCATAACGTCAGGCGACGGACCGGTATGGCGATGCATAATGCAGGCACCATACAGTCTCTCGCCGCGGTGCCGCCACACGCGGATCCGACCGTCTTGGTGTTGCAGGCAGGAGCGGGATTCGTCGGAGAAAGCAATGTCGTGCCATTCCGTATTCCAAGTGCGGCGTTCAACGACCCACTGCTGCCACACTCGCCGGTGGTGTAACATTAATGGTAATCGAATCAATGAGTGCCGTGCGACAAGTCCCCGCTAATGCAGACGACGTCGAACGGTACCTGCTGACACAGGTTGTTGCGCAACACACCATAATTCCTTTGCTAACGTTCGTGATGTGGCGGTGCGAGCCGTCAATGTACGCCGCACAACACGCCGGCCTTCCATTCGGTGGTGTGCCGCGGCTGGGACAATCGCTCACGTCTGCCCGTCCGTCCCTCCTGCACTTACCGAATCCATACTCACCTCACTGTGGCTAGATGTCGTCCCACACAGGCGCTGATGTCTCGGTACGATAAACCGCTGTCGCGATAAGCCACTTTTCATCCTCTGTCGAACCCCGAAACGTGCTGGAATGACTGTCGTGTTCTGCTACCAGGCATCAGGAAGCTTCCCACGCACAGGTCCGGCAGAACAACACACTTCCACTACTTACACCCCGCCTTCTGTGTACCCTTCTTATAGTGCTTCTCTGTGGCGTGCCGGGCGCACATGATTTGCATATGCCTTGCAATGCTAATCGTTTGCATGTCCTCTCGCGGGCGACGCATGCTGCGAATTTCAGGCTAATCGGATGTTTCCTTCTTGGTGTTGCATTTTGTGTGGCCAGCAGTGTATTTTGTGGTAAAGCCTACTACGTGCAAATTCGACGATGAAGCCGCGATAATCCTACCGGGATACTTAAGTTGGGAGAACAGCCGCTCCGGAGTAAGAAGACGTGTTTCGAAAACCGTTGCCGGCAGGAGGTTAGATGTTAAAGTGGAAAATTAAAACAATTATAGTTAGACGTGATTAGTGACATTTTTGCCAAGCATAAGACTTGTTTAATGATAAAATGTTTGGAAACCGTTAAGCATTGATTTCCGAATCTGAATTTTTGATGAAATTAGGAATTAATTCATATAGATTAATTCATATAGATTATTTGAAGGATTATTTTTTAGACATATCCTTATTCTTTTTGTTTCAGAAAGTTATTCATACGAAGCCCAACAAACGGCCATATGCATTTCTTTGAGCAAGTATGAAGTCTCGTCTTCGCAAGACTACATTTCTTGAAATAAATTTATGAAACCACTTATTATTTCGCTGTTTCTCTATAAGGCTTCGTTTCATGCTATTAACAGAGAAGGAATCCCGTTAGTCTCTGTAGAGTTGATAATCTGACTAATGCTGCCATAGGAGTTGCAAGGATTTATTCATTTCAAACATGAGCTGAAATCATCGTTTTTTCCTCCTTTCTTACTCTTCTACTTACAGCTGCTTTTAATACCTTAGGCTTAATCCTCTTACGATATTACTCTTTTTACCCCTCTCTCTCTCTCTCTTTCCTTTGAGGTAAATCACATCTCCAACTGTAATGTCACAGGGAACTGTCCATTTTGTTCGCAACCTTTCCCCCTCCCTTCTATGCTTTTAAAGGGGAAAATTAAAGTCTCTAATCCAAACGTATAAAACTAAGTAAGGAATGTCTAGTTTAATAACGTGCAAAAAATAATATCATTGTGGAATTCGCTAAGGGTTTTAACGAAACTGGATCAGAGAAATAACAAAAATAAATTAAATTGCAAAGATGTCGGAACAGGGTTATTTACTTTATTGATTAATATCTTAACTTATTCAACCAAAGAAGTAACCCTCAGCTTTTCTTACCTTGCAGCTATTAAGTTCTGGGGTGCATGCTTCCTGGCGGGGAAAACTGCCCACACTTGGTGAGATACCAATTTTATATCAGCCAGATGAAAACATGCAATTACCCAACAAAAGCAATCGTGGATATATTCATTATTTTCTTGGAAACTACATTCCGTGTGTTTTGATACATCACACAAAGACTAACACATCCCAAAGGACGAGCACGAGTAAATAACTACTGGTGAACTTCCTGATAACTTCCAGTTAAATATCTTATATGTCCTTAATTTTATTGGGTCTCCTCTTACACCAATGAGTGTGTGTAGAAGTGCCAACTTCTATTATCATTGTGTGTTCTTCTGTCCCTCAGTGAACAGTTCATAGGAAGAAGAGGAGCTGAGAGATAACGAGAAATTTTGTGTTTCAAAATTCTTTATACATTGATGAGCCATTACAATATGACCACCTACCTAATTAGCTGTAAGACCCCCTTTAGCCCGCAAAACAGTGGCCACTCGGCTATGCATCGATTCGATGAGGTGGCTATACATTAACTTGGGGTATCTGGTACCATAATGTCAACAGCAGGTCCTCCAGTTCCCATACATATCGGGGTGGGGGTTATTTGGCTCGGACCCGCTTTTTCAAGTCGAACCACAAATGTTCGATTGGGCTCATGTCAGGTGAATTTGGAGGCCAGGGCATTAACAGAATGTCACCAACATGTTCCTCGAACCACTTCTTGACGATTCTGACAGTGTGGCATGGCGCATTATCCTGCTGGTAATGGCCATCACCAGCACGGAACACAGTTGCCATGAATGGGGGAACTTGGTCAGCAACGATGTTCAAATACCTGACAGCTGCCAGGGATTGTGCTTTTACCTAGCAAAAACAGTCTTGCTGGGACAGCAATGGGTCACTGCTGGCAGCCTGCAATGGCCCCGCACTATGTTGCCGCTGCCAAACCGTCAGCAAAATGTCCGGGCGGCCAACAGAAGTGCCAGCAGTTCAGCACAACAGTAGGTACCTTGATCAGTTGTTAGATGCCATAACAGGGCCATCAGTTATCCATCACAGGCAGTAGCTGCCACAAGTAGCCTTTCAGCGGCCCTGCAAGCATGCGTCCTAAATGATGGCTAGCCAAACGTGGTCCGCTAGTGTCCCGGCAGTGGAGCCGGCAATCACGTGACGTAACTGATAGCTTGCCGAATCTTGTCCGCCAATTTTCCAGTAACAGATATAAAAACAAAATTCAAGGATAACCGCAGTTTCTCAGAGCTACAACTGTTTTACCCTCTTACGAAACTTCTGAATAATAGCGCTGGGAAAATTGTCTTAACAAATCGTTAAAACGCCCGTTTAGATCTGGCTGTGTGGGAAGCGCGCACTCTACCAAATGGACTGATTTGCCACGTCCGAGCGTTAGCTTGAAGCTGAGTCTCTTTCCTGCGGAATATGTAGTCGAATGGTTCTCTCTTTAATTTTACAATATTGCGAGGTACTTTTCATAAATGTCAGTTTCATATAATTCAGAAATTTATTTTTTCAACGTAACGATAGTTTTCCTTTCACCTTAAGAGAACTTCACTCATTTTCAACGGAGTGTACCAACTTAAAGGCGGTTTCCAAAATTTCGTGCTGTCCTTGTTGTGTGGAAAGGCGATTGTTGAATTAATATATTTACCCGTTCATGTCTCATTCTATTACATTTTTAACGTTGTATCTTTCCTTTCCGCTGTCCGAAGCTACATTTGTTTTAAGCAGCAAAGATATTTTATTTTACTTCTCGTTATTTTTAGAAGTGAATTCCTCCAGTCTTGTGTATTCAACCAATGGATGAGTACATTATATTCACATAGCGTTGCTTTTTTTTCAGATAATTGATAAATTTTATACACGAATAATTTTTTTTTCAACACAACGTTTTTTTAATGTTTTTTCAGGACTTTGGTTTCAAGCGATTTAATGTATGTTAAAACGAAAGATTACACAGAAATTATTCCTTGTTATTCATGAGAATGGAGGGGTGTATTTCATGGCTGTAATCTAGTATTTCATGGCTTAATCTGATATCTTCGTCGGCGGGGCATTTCATTATAGAAAATTAAGTCGCTTCTCTTCATATGTTTTTTTAACATCCACTAAAATAACACGATGGCGATAGCGTCGTCTTCAACTAACTGGCACCCCGAGAGACATAGCACGTGTTGCCTCTGTGCATGCTTAGTCCCGTTGCTTCCACCTGAAGTTGCGGTTGCTTCGGTTGCCAGCTACAGGCCACTAGTGGCACTTTCTTGGTGGCCCGCAATTTACGGAGAAGCTTCAGGGCCATCAACGGATCACTACAGGTCCGTGGGCGGCAGATTTCATCCAGCAGTGACCCATCACTGCGAGCTGTTGGCCAGCAGTCTCCCAACACTTGTGTTTTTGCTGGGTAGGATAATGAGGTCTAAAGTGTCCCAAGAAAACATCGGCCACAGCATAACACCGCCGCCGCGGCCGGCCTGTTTCCGCCCAACAGTGCATCCAGGAGTCATAACCTCCGTTGGTAATCGGTGTTTCGGCGCTCGGTCGTCTACGTGATGCACCAGGTATCTTTATTCGTCACACCGCCCCATTTATTTCCAATTATACACTGTCCAATCTCGATGATCGTGGGCCCATTTCATGCGTTATTGGTGATGACGTGCAGTGAGCACGGGGACCCGGCTGAGTCTTCGGCTACGCAGGCCCATGCGCAGAAGATGCGATGAACTACGTGCTATGAAACATTGTCCTGATCACCACTGTTGAAGCTGCGGATGATGTGTCGCACTGCGGCCCTGCGGTTGCTGTGAACAATGCGCGACAGTCTCCGCTCACCTCTGGCATCAATGAGCTGCGGACGACACACGGCTGGACCACGGTTCGTCGTTTGGCTATTTGTGCACCACTTTTGATATGAACTCACTACAGCGTCACGTGAATAACTCACACTCCGCAGCGTTTCAGGTATCGTACTTACGAGGATCCGTCCCATTACAATTTGTCCTTTATCAAACTCCGATAAATTGGTAGCTTTTCCCATTCTTACTCCGAACACTATATTAACCGAAAGCCGTTACTTGTGTATATACTGCTCTGTGAGCTTCACCTATGCCACAGTTTGGTCTCCAGGCGAGTTTATTTCTCTAAGCTGGGGGTGGTCAGAATGGAAAATGCCCATCAGTGCAGAATGAAAGGAGAATTTATTATGTAAATATGCAAGTATACCCACGTACAACTACGTAGGAAACCCTTTCTCCCTCACATTGGCTACAACTCCTCTTGAGTGAACACAATCGGCTTTTGGAAAGGTTTGGGCAGTATCACTGTTTATAATTCCAGGGCAGTCTTCCAAAAAGCATTCAGACTTGCCGGAGGTTGGTTTAGGACTCGAATGCATGTATGCATTTCGCCCCAATGATGCTCAGTTGTGTTGAAATCTGGAGATCAAGAGCGGCATTGCTAGATTGTATGTTCTTTGGTACGCTTCTTAAAACAGTCGTTCTCCAAACTAGAGCGATGATACGGAGTGTTATCTTCTTGAAGGGAGGAATCCCGCAGTGGGACTGGACTTTTATGAATGATTCGACGATGGCGACAGCTTTGCTTTGTGAGGTGATAGTTGTCTTATGACGAAGAAGTCTTGTCTTACTTCTACGTTCATTTGAAACAGCAACATACTAAGAAATATGTCTTAAATGAAAGGAACCGGCCAGACGAAACATGTAAACTTAACAGAAGTCAAACTTACGGAAAAGATGCTTTATTCAGGATGTAGCAAACACATCGTAGCATAGCATATTGCACTAAGCTCTCCACACAATACACAACACTCTTTTCAATAATCAGTTTACAACCCAAGGCTCTCTTCCATAATCAGTTTACAATCCATTGCTCTCTTTAATAATCAGTTTACAATCCAACGCTCTCTTTACAACGCTCGCCAAGCAACAATTTAGTCGTCACTTTTATCTCTTGTTTTTATCAATATCAGGCAAACGTCATGTGCATTCAACCTCAAATGTGTTGACAAACGCGTACATCACGAAGAATATTTGTGTAAAGAAATATTCTTCATAAATTCTTAGCAGAATCAAATAGAAGTCATCGCTCTTTCCACGTTTATAAGTGAGTCATGGAAAAATTCCTATCGGTCGCCACCGGGAATCGAACCCAGGATCTTCCAGTTACGCGCCGGACACGCTTTCACTGCAGAACAGCGGCCTGGAAATTCTCCAGACTCACATACGACAAACTGCCAAACCACATGGCAGGGTTACTTCTTTGGAGCCCCGCACAATGCTGGGGATTCACCAAAGATGAGAGGCAGCAACTGAACAAATAACTAGAAGGTGAATAATAATAAATACAAAGTGGACTTGGATTAGGAACATCAAATAGAAGTCATCTCTCGTGTGCAGTGGAAGCATGCCCGGCGCGTAACTGGAAGGCCCTGGAATCGAAATTTGCTCGAAAATGTCATTGATATCTCTCAACGTTTACTCTCCAAAATTGAAGAAACGTGGCCAAGAGATAGTACTAAGGACAAAAACCAATATATTTCCGTTTTGGCTCAAATGAAATGACAAAGGTGAACAAGTGGTCTGAAAATAGCCTTAGAGCACAAGTGGAGAAAATAATCGAACGTGTAATGAACAGTCAATGGCAGTCAGAGAAATTCAACATGTTGTTATATCCGTGAATAAAAATTGGATACTGTGAAAGTGATGACGCTTGTTTTGATACTAGTGTTCAACGTGTTTGTTTTACAGATATCAATTACAATTTTCAGTACTGTGGTAACTTTAGGATCTTGCGTTGTTCTCATTGTTTCAAATTACTTTGCTTTGGTCATTTGTTCAATGCTACAAATGTTCATTTACACCTGTAATAAAGGTTTTTTTGTTGCTTTTTGTATGACATGAGCTTATTTTGAATCATGGGGAAATAGCAGATATTTGGGGTTACAATGATGGCGGCCGATGAGAATTTTTCCATGACTCACTTATAAACGTGGAAAGAGCGATGACTTCTATTTGATGTTCCTAATCCACGTAAACTGTGTATTTATTCTTAGAAGAATATTTGTGTCAGCGAAAATGTACGTTTGACGACATTGTCTTTCACTACATCAAATCACAAGATCAACAGCTGGTTTATGTGGCATTATCCAGAGTTACCAATTTACAAGGTTTATATTTGACGAATGCTAAAAATGATTTCAAATTTTATCACGGAAAAGGTAGTGAAGCACGCGCTGTAAAATAATTGCGTATATAATTGCAAATACTAGAAAATCATCGTTTACCTACCAGTACAGATGATAAAAGACAATTTTTAGATTATCCTCCATTAACAACTGTACGCGTTTTATCGTTCAACGTACAAAGCTTACATGCTTATTATGGAGCTTTATTAGTCGACGATATTATAAACCGATCCGTTGTTATGGATCTCAGTGAAAATTGGATGCACGACGACAATACCATTCCGATAGAGGAATACAGTTGTATTTCACAGTATCTGCTGCATTCCCAGCGAGCAGGTGGTATTGCTATATACAAGAAAAACGATTCTCCAGTTTCTGTAGTACGACATATACTTGAAACATGTTACGCTGATGAAATGATTACCTTGCGAGTGCTAAAGGCAAGTTTGCTGATATTTGTACAGTTGATATATTTTCTCGTGATAACGAAACCGATAAAGTGTTTTTAGTGTGTGTGTATAAATTACCCCAGGAACTACGTTGGACGACGCTAAACGTTTTAAATTACGATAACTCTTAGCTTATACACCTAAAGTGTCTGAATCTTTCAGTTTACTCCGATGTTTGGATTTTGATGCTAAACGTTTTATATTACAACTGTTACCGATCTTGTTAGTTGGCGATTTAAATATTGATTTATCGACTGTCGAAAACGAATTACACTTACACTTAGACTTTCAAACGAATGTTTAACAGAGCCCTCCATACTCGGCTCTAATAGCCGAACCGACGTTGTATTTCATAGATACTTACCTACAAATATTTTAACACGCAATTATGCTGCCTAGTTTTCCAATCATAAAGCTAACAAGGGAATCCTCTGAACTGTCACTCTCCAAAATTGAAGAAACGTGTCCAGGAAATGGTACTAAGGACAAAAAACAATATATTTCCGTTTTGGCCCAAATGAAATGACAAAGGTGAAGGAGAGGCCTGAAAATGGCCTTAGAGCGCAAGTGGAGAAAGTAATCGAACGTGTCAATGAACAATCAGAAAAATTCAACATGTTGTTATATCCATGGATAAATATTGGATACTGTGAAAGTGATGACGTTTCTTTTGATAATAATTTTCAACGCATTTGTTTTACAAATATCAATGACAATTTTCAGTACTGTAGTAACTTTGGAATCTTGCGTTGTTCTCATTTTTCCAAATTACTTTGCTTTGGCATCTGTTCAATGCCCCAAATGCTCATTTACACCTGTAATAAAGGTTTGCGTTGCTTTTTGTATGGCATGAGCTTATTTTGAATCATGGGGACATAACTGATATTTGGGATTACATATCACGCACCGCAACACATGTTAGATGATTTTTCCCACTTGCGCTCTAAGGCCATTTTCAGATCACTCGTTCACCTTTGTCAGTTCATTAGGTCTAAAACGGAAATACACCCATTGGTTTTTGCTCTTAGTGCTATCTCCTGTATACGTTTCTTCAATTTTGGAGAGTGACAGTTGAAAGGCTTCTCTTGTAAGTTTACAATTTTACCAAAAAAAAAAAAAAAAAAAAAAAAAAAAAAGGAAAACGATTCTTAAGTATATCTTTATTCAAATCAAATACTATAAATATATTACATTGTAAAAGTTTTGTAAACCTATTATACAATTTCAATAATAGTTTCATTTTTCAAACAACTTAAAACACTTTCACTTCTGTAAGCCGACGAAATTATACGTAAACTCCTGCGGTTGTGTACATATACAACCCCCACCGTTTTTTTAAGACTTGTTGAAATGTCGTCAGTCTCATTAAGATAGCTTCCTGTCTAAGCAATTTCTCTTTAACTGAGTAAATTGCCATAATCTCAATCTTTTTCACAGATTTGTGCATATTGTTCAAGGACCGCAATTAGCTGATCACACATTTTGATACATGAATATGTATGTGAACATATATAAAAAAGGCAATTTTGTTAGTATAAGTGCTGGTATTCATTTGGTATACATAAAAATATATTTTTTGAAATATTAAAGAATTATAATTTTAGCTTAGTTTTATTTTATGCATTTAATTACAGTAAGCACTAGTGAATTAAAGTATTTAAATACTACTAGGCATTTTTGAGCCTATAGTATTCCGTTGAGGTTTTGCTCATTCCAACAAAGTTGGTTTCTTTTCTTAACTTTGCAGCTTCATGGGATCTTAGATTTTTAACTGGTGGCTGTTTTTTTTATAGCATCGCTTATTACTGTTCTCTGCAGGAAATTTTTACCAGTTTATCAGCAGTGCTATTTCCCTGAAAAGGCGTTGTTTACTATGTTTCCTTGGAGATCTTTTGTCTGGTAAGTCAGCATGTTTCTTTTTTCACAGTTCTTTTGCCTGTAGATTTATTTAAAAATATTTTTAAAGCAGCTGTAGTTATATTTTTTTTGTCTGAGATTCGTAGCTTTGGTTTTCTTGGCTTTTGCCACGTGTTTGATTATGTTTTTTTTTTGTGACTTGCTCATAGCCTACTTTATTCAATTTAATCCCTCCTTGCTTAAAGATATAAAGCATTGTTTGCAGCAAATATTGTAACATTTTATGTTAAGCTCATTTCTTAATTAGGTAGCCGTTTTATTTTATTTTTCGTTTTTGTTTCGTGTTCTTAATACATATTAGGTCGGGTCAACTTAATGGCATGCTGGTAATTTTATATGTACATATACTTTTTTTATATGCTGTATGTTTAATATCAAATGGTTTTTTAACGCATTATTTGTACTTTCAAAAGTGGGGAGATAGTTGATTGATATGCGATTTATACTATAACAAGCATGCCTGAGAAACACAAATTCACTAGGTCCTTTAGAAACGAGAGAATGTTATCCATACTGACCTTTTGAAAAAGCCATAGATATCAATCGTGAAATTTCTGCATTCATTTACAACTTCTTTTACCTACTAGCTTCTGTTTTTGTTTATGATTTTTTTAGTTAGGTTATTATACCTGTTGTTTTATATGACAATTCAATTTCATAATTTTTTAGCTGCTTTTGCGCGTTTAGATTTTCACGGTTTTGCAGTTTTGGCGGAGTATACGTTACCTTTCAGTACATCATCATCATCATTATCATCATCATCAATCATTATCAATCCACTGCTGGATGCAGGTCTTTCAAGTTTTTTCCACGACGAGTCTCCTCCATGTAACTCTCGCAGGCTTTCAAATTTCATCCGCTCACCTTCCTTGTGGACATGTGGCTCTTTTCCTGTCCCTTGGAATCAAGTCTAGAATTTCGGTTGTCCATCGGTGGTCCATTCTTCTGGCAACATTTCCAGCCCATTGCCATTTCAGGTATTTTACTCATATCATGATGTCTTCCACCCTTGTCATTTTCCTTATCCATGATTGCCTCTTCTTATTTCTCCTGGTTTCACCAGACGTACATCTCTCCATGTTTCTTGCATGGAGAGATGTACAGTCCTTGTCTGCACTCTTTGTATGTCTTTTTTATTAGTCCACGTCTCTGCTCCGTACGTAAGCACTGGAAGGATGCATTGATTAAACACTTTTCTTTTAAGACATAATGATATATTGCTCTTAAAAATTGTACTGTTTATTCCAAGAGTTCGGCAACAAAGTTTTATATGCCGAATAGTACCTTCATCAATGTAATCTTTGCTTGATACCAGCACACCAATGTAAATGCAGGTATCGGTTATCTCCAGCTTTGCTCCATCAATCTATAAATCATCATTCCTTGTAAAAGCATTGTACATCAGTTTTATCTTCTGAAAGTTTACCACTAGTTCCATTCTTTACTCTTGTAAGCAAGTACTTTGAACACACTCTGCAGTTCTGAAGGGACAGTTGCAAATATGATCGTCATCAGCAAAAAGAAGGTGAGAAAAATTATCTCCATTAATCTTTATCCCTTTGTTTCCCAGTCATATAATTGAAATACATTTTACAAGCTGTCATTAAAGCGTTTGGGAAATATGGATTCATCTGGTCTCACTCCTTTTCCAATTTGTATTAGTGCTGTATCTTAAAATATGTGTTACTTATAATACTAATGTATTCATCTTCAGTACCGCAGGATATCGAACCCATTGTAGCTGCTCATGGTTTCACAGAATCAAAGGCAATTTTCATGATCAATAAGAGCCATGCATAATTGGAGTTCATATTTCCTCGTTCTTTCAATTAGTTCTCTCAGTACATGAATATGATCTATAGTTCTCTAGCCATTAATGAATCCAGTTTGTTCTGTCGGTTGAGTCATGCCCAGAGTTGCATTCAAGCGAAAGAACCTTAAGGAAAATGTTATAAACCACTGATAGAAGGCTGATGGGTCTGTAGTTCCTGAGATCCTCAGTGGTACCTTTTTTATGTAGCAGGATCATTGTAGCATTGTTCCAGTCCTCAGGAATCTTTCCTTTATCGATACATCTAGTAAAATCTTGGGCGAGTCTAGTTTCAATTTCTCCACTTGCGTCTTGTATAATGTTCAAGGTAATTCCATCTTCTCCTGGAGCTTCTTCCCGTTTCGTGTTCTTAATTGCTATCTACTGCCGGGAGGACAGGTGTGATTTTGGTACTGTTACATTCCGCAATGTATAGCGTAGATGTATTATCTCTTTGATATACGTAAATCATTTCAAACGTTTTTGCATACTGCACAGGTGCTGCCCGTAGTATGATGCAATCGCTCCAATCGTTGCGCCAGTTGTGGGTCAGACTTCAGTATACAAAGTTGGGTCTACGTTTGCTAGCTAATTTGTTCCCCTTCCGAAAGTTTCTGCCTAGAAATGGAGGAAGAAAGTGAGTCAGGTTAAGTATCGCGTAGCGAACAGCAATCCTATATTAAAATTGAAACTTTACGAGGAAAATTTCCTACCGAAATTCATAAAGCTTTGTGTGAAGCCTGGAAATAATTGTTGTTATAGACGAAATCTGGATACGAGATTTTGAACTAGAACTGAAACCTCATTCCGTTCAGTGGAAAAATCCATAATCACCCCTCCAGAAAAATTCCGCGTTTAACAATCGAAGGTTAAGCTGATAACGATTATGTCCTATGAAAAGGTTGGAGTGATAGCAACAGATAGAGTGCCCGAGGGAACCACTGTAACAGGGGAATACTACAGAAGGTTTCTGCAAACGTTTTTGCGCCAGAAGATTCGCCGAAGAAGGCCCGACTTGCTCGAAGCTGGTGTCATCATTTTGCACACCAACTCAAAGCAGCATGTTGCCCGTACAGTAAGAGACATTCTAGAAAAGTATGGACGGAATTTGCTTCCCCAAGCACCATAAAGTCTTGACATGAGCCCACTAGACTATGACTTGTTCCCAAACTTAAAGAAGTCATTCCGAGGGAAACGATTCAGGATGTTTCTAATGAGGTGACCAGAGTAATCCGATGCCTCAACAATGGAGGTGTCCTGACTGGAATACAAGACTTGCCCAAACTTTGGGCCGCTGTATAAAGAAACATGCAGATTACTTCGAAGGCCTGTAAAGGTGTGTTAGGAAATAATTTCGGTTTTTAAGAGATCCTTTTTTTCCCACAGTGTGCAAAACGTTTAAAACGACCCTCGTAGCTTTGAGTAGAAATCTTTCACTCTTTTCAAAATTTCTCCTCCAGTTCTTGTTATAGTGCCATCTTCTTTTCTCAGTGCAATAATCGGTTTTCTTTCCTTACTGAGAAGCCCCTTTGTTCTCTTCAGGCTTCGGTTATTTTCGACTGCTTTGCTCACTAATTCACAGTTGAATTTTGGTACTTTTTCAGTTATACTTTTTCGTACTGTCTTGCATAGCTCTATATATTCCACTTTGGAAGTGACATCTTTATTTGTTTTCATGTCCCTTATCTTTTGCACCAGCATTTTTGTTTTTACTAATATTGTTTTCATATGCAGCTTGTTCTTAGTACCACCATTTTTTTTTTTTTTTGCTGTTTCCATAAAAGCCTTGATTAGTTTTCTGTTAACTTCAGAGATATCTACTTCTTCTGACGTTAGATCTTCTAGACAGGGGAATCTATTCCTCAGTTCCAATTTGAAGATATTATTATGCTTTTTTTAAGGTTCATGTCAGTACATTTTGTTTGTTTTATGAGCTTGCCGCGTTCGAGTTTAGTGTTCAGGTGCATCTTCTGTCTCACCATTCTATGATCACTTCCTGTACTGAACCTGTTCAACACACTGCAGTCTTCTATGAAATTTTTTTTGTTACACATAATAAAATCAATTTTACTTGTCATTCCATCGAGAGGCTTCCATATCAATTTCCCATATTTTTTTTCATGTAAAGGAGTCCATGATGTAAAACCTTTCCGCCTCTGCAAACTCAACAAGAGTATTTCCCCGCTGGTTTCTGTTCCCATTCCCGAATTTAGCTACCGAAGTTTCATTCTGTTGCTCTTGCCTTATTTTCGTAATGAAATAACCCATAAGGATCTTCAAGTGCTGCTTGCCTTTATTACTTAGGTACAGAATTTTTTCGTAAAAATCTTCAACTTCTTTCTCAGGATGACTTCTGGTGGGTGCGTAAGCTTGAATAATCTGTGCCTGCTATGTTCTTGAGAGTTGGAGAACAAATCGCCCAGCTCTGTCCGAGGACCTTATAACTTTTCAAACATTGTCCTTCAGTTCCTGTTCTTTTTTTTTTATTTGATTGGAGGTTTAACGACCACCGTGAGCAACTCAATGGGCTATAAGCAGTCACCCGTCCCTAATTTAGGGTCACCGGTTCCAGGGAAGGGAGAGAGCCAGTGCCGTAAGACAAACACAACATCCATGCCTGACCGGGATTCGAACCCGGACCCCTTACGGACGAATGATCAGAGGCCAGCGCCTTAGACCACTGTGCCACCGGGGCGGCCAGTTCCTGTTCAGCATACACTGTTAAAATTATGTGATGGGTTGCACCGAAAAGCGATGCTAGCCTAGCTGCTCCACGTTTTGAGAAAAGACACACCTCTGTGTGGTGCAAACAAAACCCAACAGCATGGTGCAACCTTGTGCCACAATGTGATTGAACTTTATACCACATTGTAGTGCAAAGTTATACTATTTTGTTGGGTTTTGTTTGCACCATTTAGTGGTACATCTTTTCTCAGAAAGTGGTGTAGCCGGTGTAGCATAACGTTTTGGTGCAACCTACCACGAACAGTGTACATATGTATATATTGGATTGGTGCGACTGAAATGTTCGGCGCGAATGAGCAGTGGATACAGGCTTCCACCTCAGCGAAATGGAATCACCCTTAGGTGTTGCGGGTATTACTTCACAGAGTTACTGTAAATACCTAGCACGTGTGTAAAGAACAAGGTTCAGGCGTGATTTGATTGGACGTAACGTGTTTTGCAACGGAAGCACGCAGACGCCGTATGTGAGTCATCTTTTTGTATGAATTTAAACTGGGCCACTCTGCAGGAATTGCGGTACAAAACGTTAACAAAGCGTTTAGGGAGAATACAGCGAACGAACGAACCATTCGACGATGGTTTGTGAAGTTTCGAAGCGGAGATACGGACCAGAAAAACGACGTACTTGGTCACCGACCTTTTGCTGTTTCTAACGATGTTCTGTTACGTGTGGTTTAAGCGGACCCCCGAAAAACGTGTCGTGAGATAGCGGCAAAGGTAGGTGTCAACTACGAGGCTTTTGTTCGGCATTTGACTGTGCTGGGTAAGGCCGAAACGCTGCAAATGTGGCTGCCGCATGAGTTCACAACTGCCAACAAGACTAGGCGTTTGGAAATCTGCACGTCGCTGCTTGCCAGGAATAAACAAGAGCCTCTACTGCATCGAATTGCCACCTACGACGAGAATGGGGTCCTTTATGATAATCGCAAACGATGTGCACAATGGTTAAGCAAGGCAGAGCCTGCTGGGGCGCATTCTAAGCCACCCCTACACACCAAGAAGATGATGCTCCTTGTCTGGTGGTCCACAGCCGGGATAATTCATCGGAGTTTCTTGGCAAGAGACCAAACCATCACTGCAGAACATTTTTCTGCGGAATTACACAAAATGCACTGGGAATTTCCGCAGAAACAACCGGCTTTGGTAAATAGACATGGTGTGTTTCTGCTGCAGGACAATGCCCGCCCTCATGTCGCACAACGAACGAGGCTGACACTAAGTCCTTGAGCTAAGAAGCACTGCTACATTCTGCCTATTAACAGAACTTGTCTCCGACAAACCATCATCTGTTTCGTCGCCTGGATTACTTCTTGTCCGGGAAACAGTTCACGAGAGACAACGAGGTACAACGTGCAGTTGATGACTTCTTCGGATCCCAAGCACAAGACGTTTTTCCTTCCGGGATCATGGCCTTTCCTGAAAGATGGCAACAATGTGTAGATGCGGAGGGAGATAATTTTGCCTAGGTAAGGTGTCCTACTTTTGCGTTCTCGCCGTTCACGTGCGCTGGTCCTTTACCGGACACTTCATTAGCGCCAACCCATTATATATATATACACTCAGTACACAAAACATTAGGGATAGAGAAGTGATGGGCAGATGATACTGATGATGATAATATATACAGAGAGAGAGAGAGAGAGAGAGAGAGAGAGAGAGAGAGAGAGATTAATGTATTTCGCTCATGGAACCAGGAAGAGAAGGAGAAAAAACAATGAAGATTTTTTAAACCATTTTCGTTTAACCGACGACATAGAAATTTTTGTAAGTAACGAAGCTGCGTAGTTTTGGTCCAGGAACATGAAGACAAGAGTTACAAAATTGGCTAAAAAACGAAATTACAGAAAACAAAATTGATGCGCAATGCTTTTAAAAAGAGTGAAGAATCAACGACTGAAGGAAATATTCCAGAAGTAACCGATGCGCCTACATTAACCGGCCACTTCGAAGCAGAAATTAATAAGCGTGCAACGCTGGGTTGAAGAACATTTAAGGACTGTACAATTTGGAAGTGCAAATTACCAAAATGTCTTAAAACAAAAGTGTTAAACCATTGCAGCTTTACAATTCTGACTTATGGAGCAGAGACACGAACGTTAACTGAAAAAAACACCCAGACTATGCAGGAAGACGACCGAGAGGCAGATGGATGGATGACATATACACTGGCGGAAAGTGAAAAAGAACACCAAGAAGGAATTGGCGGACGATCATGAAATTTGCATATGTTAATAGGGTCACGTTTACGTAGGTGTGATGTTAATTTCGGGACCAACCGATGAGCGCTTATACCACAGCATGGCATTATATGAAAATTATCGTCGGTGGTATTTTAGGAGTACAGCGAAGTGCATGTAATCAGTCGTCGGCGTACGGACGCGTGCGAAGACCCTGAAGAAGCTGCAATGCCTGGACATGAAAGACGTGTACAATTTCAGCAGTTATCGGAATTTGAGCGAGGCCGTCTAGTCGGACTCCGCGAGGCCGGGTGGTCGTATCGTCCTATTGCGGAGCGAATTGGACGGAAAGTATCGGTGGTGGTACGATGGTGGCGTAGATGGTCCGAGGGACATTTCCACTCGAGAAGACGTGCATCCGGGAGTCACAGACGGACTGATGAGTGGACCGATCGACGCATAAGAAGAGCGGCGTTGTCAAGCAGAACATCCATTGCAACACAAATCCGAGCTGCCGTTGCACCTGAGGTGACTGTGCGAACAATCCGCAACCGTCTACTGCATGCAGGACTACGTGCACGTG
Organism: Macrothele yani; assembly: GCA_039090855.1. NCBI lineage: Eukaryota > Metazoa > Arthropoda > Arachnida > Araneae > Macrothelidae > Macrothele > Macrothele yani. Next base: position 159,639,645 of record CM077011.1, read on the forward strand.
TGCCTCTGGCATGCGTACCTCTGACTCCAGCCCACCGTCATTAACGGCTGCAGTAGTGTTCCCAACGTCTGCACTGGAGAACGCAATGGCGATCTGTCGTGTTCAGCGATTAAAGCAAATTCTGCTTGGGAGCATCCGATGGGCGTATGCGTGTTCGCAGACGCACAGGGGAGCGTCTCCACCCTTCTTGCATCCGCCAGCGACACACAGGACCTACACCTGGTATCCTGGTGTGGGGAGTGTTTAGCTATCGCTCCCGTACGCAACTAGTGTTTGTACCGGGTACGTTAAACAGCATCTCCTACATCAACAACATCATTTAGCCCGTTTTTCTGCCATTTGTAAGGTCGGTCCATCGTGGTGTTTTCCAGCAAGATAACGCAAGCCCACACACGGCACGTGCAACGCAACATGCACTTCAGGGTGTGAGGCAACTTCCACGGCCTACACGTTCACCAGATTTCTCCCCCATTGAGCACGTGTGGGATTTAATGGGACAACGACTTATCTGGTCTCCACGGCCGGCCACGGCCATCCCCGATTTACGCGTCCAGGTTGAGGATGCTTGGAACTCAATACCCCAAACTTACATCCAACATCTGTACGACAGACTCCATGCCAGAATTGCACAGTGGGACATACTTCATGGCGGTTCAACCTCGTACTAACCATGTTACACGGAAATATTATTTTTCAGTTTACCAGCAAATTCAGCTATATTTTGCCATTATGTTTTGATCACGTTATCCCCTGTATTCCGTTATTATGCTGTATAAATTTCGTTGGTATCATTTTTGTCAACCATTGGCAATCCACTGCTAGATGGAGGTCTCCCCAAGTTTCTTTCACAACTGTCTGCCTTCAGCCTGTATCCTCCATGTTACTCCAGCATGCTTCCTAATTTCATCTATCCATCTCCAATGCGGACGTCTTCTGGGTCTTTTCTTGTCCCTCGAAAACCAGTCTAAAATGTCGGTTTTCTACCGGTTGTCCGTTCTTTTGCAACATGACCAACCCATTGCCATTTCAGGGATTTCACACTGGTCTTGATGACGTCCACTCTTGTCATTTTCTTTATCCACAAGTTCATCTTCTTATCTTTCCTGGATACACCAAGAATGCATCTCTCCATGCTCTTTCAGTTGTCTTCATTCTTTGTATGTCTTTTTTAGTTAAGATCGACGTCTCTGCTCCGTACGTAAGCACTGGAAGAATGCATTGGTTAAACACTTTTCTTTTAAGACATAATGGCATATTGCTCTTGAAAATTGTACTGTTTCTTACAAAAGACCTACAACCAAGTTTTATACGTCGATAAATTCCTTCATCAATGTGGCTCTCGCTTGATATCAGCTGTCCAAGGCAAACGTAGGTATCGGTTATCTCCAGCATTTCCCCATCAATTGATTAATCTTTATTAATTGTAAAGGCTGCATCAGTTTTGTCTCCTGAAATTTTATTTTTAATCCCACTTCATTACTCTTGTCAGTAAGTTCCTGAATCATACTCTCTAGTAATAAAAGCGTAGTTGCAAAAATGACTACGTCTTCATGTAACGTACCATGAGATGTGACATACCTGCCAGAAGGACGCACACGACATAAAGGCTGATAGGAATCAGAATGAAACGTCCGCGTAGCTCAATTGGTAGAGCAACTTATTCCGGAATGAGGGGACCTGGGTTCGAATCCTGGCGCGAATAAAAATGACGGAGAAATTCACTTCGTTATAATGGCTCCCGAACTATCCGGATGACCCGACCGTTCAAAATCTCGCAATGGTGTGATGTTATTTCCACGCCGCGAGACAGGAAAAATCAGAGAATTCCTTCTCCAGCGCTTCGACAAATAAAAATGTGTGATGTTGCATTCCACACAGCAGATTGACTGGGAGTTCTCAAGTGCACGTTCTACAGTGGATGGCTGCCTTCAACGATTCATGGTCACGGCTGACCCGTGGGCCATGCCCCCGGCCCTCTTTCGGGGGGAGATGTGACATACCTGCCAGAAGGACGCACACGACATAAAGGCAGATAGGAATCAGAATTAAACGTCCGCGTAGCTCAATTGGTAGAGCAACTTATTCCGGAATGAGGGGACCCGGGTTCGAATCCCGGCGTAGACCAAAAATGACGGAGAAATTCACTTCGTTATAATGGCGCCCGAACTATCCGAATGACCCGACCGTTCAAAATCTCGCATTGGTGTGATGTTATTTCCACACCGCGAGATAGGAAAAATAAGAGAATCCTTTCTCCAGCACTTCGAAAAAAAAAAATAAGGGGGAGATGATGTAACGTACCATGAGATGTGACATACCTGCCAGAAGGACGCACACGACATAAAGGTAGATAGGAATCAGAATAAAACGTCCGCGTAGCTCAATTGGTAGAGCAACTTATTCCAGAATGAGGGGACCTGGGTTCGAATCCTGGCGCGGATAAAAATAACGGAGAAATTCACTTCGTTATATTCACCAAAATGCAAGTGAGTTAATAGATAATCTGCATTAAATTTTAACCCTTTGTTTTCTCAGTTCAATGATTGAAAAGCATTTTGCAATGTGGTATTAAAACGCTTTGGAAATACGATATGTATGTATATACACTATATTGACAAAAGTCACGAAACACTCCTTAAAAAGCAAATGAACGGATCAGCAGCGTTGTTAAGATGCGCTGTACAGCTGTAAGCGGAATAAAAAGAAGCCTGCAGCTGGCGGCGATGATATCGGACTGTGAGGTTGAGTGAAAATGTCGCAGCGAGAGAGACCTGATTTTGAGAAAGGAAAGATTTTTTGGTGTTATATTAGTGGGTATTCCATAAGAGAAACCGAGAATCGCTTAAACCTACCCAAGTCAACTGGTTTGGATGTACTGAACACGTGGAAGACACGTGGCGTGCCTGAAGCAGCAAAACGTACCGGCAGATTAAAGAAAAGCAGTGATAGAGGACGTCAAAGTCTCAGGAGAGTCGTTACAGCTAATCTACGGAGTACTGCACAAGACCTCAGTGTACAGGTGAGTAAAAATGCTGGAACCTCGGTATGTACACGTACCATTCGCAGAGAACTTCATTTCATGCGTTGCCGTAGTCGTGCGGTTGCTCATAAACCTTTTATCTCCACTCGGAATGCTACTCGTGGTTTAGCATGTTGTAAGGAACATTTATCGTGGACCGTAGAACAATGGAAACGGGGCCTATGGACTGATGAATTCAGATACACGATCCATAAGTCTGATGGCAGTGTGTGGGTACTACGGCAGCCGGGGAACGCTATTTACTACAATGTACTGCTCCTACGGTCACGTTTGGAGCTGGCAGTGTACTCGTGTGGGAGTGTATTTCGTGGGATGGTCCCTGCCCATTAGTTATCGTAGACAAACTTGTTAACCAGCACGTCTACCTCGATATTCTGGACAATTATGCAGTACAAACTCTGTGGCAATACTATGGAACCGGGCCTTGTTGATACCTGCAGGATAATGCACCGAGCCATAAAGCAAGGACTGTTACGCCGTGGTTTGACGATAATTCCGCCTCGTGTGTGAACTGGCCAGCACAGAGCCCTGATCCTAATCCCATAGATTACCAATGAGATGAATTAGAGCACCGCATAATAAGTTTGGAACCAAAGCCTAATACTAAGCAACAGTTAGCGGCAGCATTATGTACTGAATGGAAGCGCATAGCTATCGTTGTGTTCCAAAGCCTTATCGAAAACATGTCTCGAAGGGTCAGTGCATGCACTATGGGCAAGACTGACACCATACTAATGTATGTCAACAAATGCTGTGTTGTGTTTCTCTTCTAGGTGTCCGGTGACGTTTGTCAATATAGTGTATATATATATGGATATTTTTAAATGCTTCATCTTTTATACATATTTTTAACGTATTTTTAGCATATATTTTAATCTATGGTGGAGCGTTATAATGTGATTCTATGCTTCAGTTCTATGTTTTAGTGTTGTGCTAAATACTGTCTGTTAATGCATGCTGTGTTACAAAAGAACAAGCAGTGTGTTAGAAATATAGTTTCAGAAAGTGATACAGATTGCTAAACTTGAAGAATATTTTGAATGCAGAACATTGCGAATCTTAGCCTTCAGCATTCTTATGGAACGATACAGAACATCAAATACTGGCCGGAAAAAGGAGTGGAGCTTTGAAAGTGTCAGTCAGCAAACAGTTCATTTGGAAAAAAGAAATCGCCGTGAAAATAAGGTAATCTGATGAAACGTGTGTGTACACAAAATGCCATCATTATTTCATAGACAAACTTCATTAACTAAAATCCGAGAGATTTCTAAATTACACGATAAGTTGCAAGCTGATCTTTAAAGATATCAACAAATTCTTTTGGGAAAAACAGGAGAACGTCTTACGAAAATGTAAAAATAACATGCAAAATGTTTCGATTTGTCAAAACAGAAGTACGTGTAATTTTCAGTGATTCCAATTACTTTACCCGTTATTTGCATTTTAAATCATGTATGTAACTTAAATCTACCTTTAAATATGTTATCACACTCAAACAGAAGGAATTAAAAGAAATTCTTTTAAATCTTTAGCGAAATGCAATGCTTTATAAAATGGACTGCATCAGAATGGAGTTATACAACAAAGAGAAAAGAAATTCATGGAGATATGCGCTGCATTTCCTCATTGTTGAACAAGAGGCAACAGTTGTTGATCTAAAAACCAGTTTTAAGGCATTTTGAGATGAACATACTTAGGTGCGTTCATTTCAGAATGAATGAAGTGCAGGAGCAGTTCATAAACTGCTCCTGCACTTCATTCATTCAGGTCTTAAGGGCATTGATGAAGAGAAGTGCACTATAAAAATCAGTCAAACTGTCATTCCATGGCAATTTTTATGTGGGAAATATATCTTGAGAGAAATATCTGTAATTCATTCCATATTGTCGAGCTTAAACCACAGTATGCTTTGAATTTCCAATTTAGATATCTGAATCCTAAAGGAATATGAAGGAAACTATGAACATGAAAAAAAAAATTGAAAATGTATAGGCTGTTATGCATATACGCTATGGTTACTTCTTTAGCTCGAAGGAACACTGTCTTGGTTTCTGATCAATGGAAGTGGCATTTACCGTTTGTCAAGGTAGCTAGCTCCTTTCCTTGCAAGTCAGATTTGCTGTCTCTATGATAAAATTCGTTTATATGTCACATAAATCTTTCGTAAAAGAAGCACTTTTAACGATCTTTGCGCAACACATTTTTAATATAATGGTTTCCATAAAATAAGCAACAAATGGAAAAATTGTGATAACTCAAAAAATTATGTAACCGATTCGGGTGACATTTGGTGGTACGGTTTATCAGACCAAATGCAACAAAAAAGTTAAGAGCATGTGATACAAAGCATTTTCAATTTGTATGAGTGACGCAAATATGAAAATAAAAAAATATAGGTATCAAGATGAAATAGGAAAACGTACTTCAATGCTGAGTCTGGTTTTCCCGAACAACAACAGAGGCCCGACAGCGATGTTGCATGCTGTTAATAATGGTGTCGAGCAGTTCCCTGGGTGCCTGTGTCCATTGCTTGCTGGAGCCCCTGCAAGGTTTGGAGAGGGGGCTGGAGGGGAACAACGCGCCTCCTGAGAGCATCTCAGACATGCTCAATGGGATTCATATCGGGACGGTTTGCTGGCCCCTCCATACGGACTATATTTTCCAGGCACTGGTGCATGAGGCTAGCTGTGTGAGGGCGGGCGTTATCCGTTTGAAGTATAAGTGTATCGCCAATTGAGGCCGCATACGAACTAACAATAGGGTCCAGAATGTCGTCCTATGAGCATTGAGGCTGCCATGTGGCAAAACATAAAGGTCGGTACAACCGCTTAATGATATGCCTTCCCACACCAGAACATTACCACTACAATAGGTCTCTCTTTCCTGGATATTAATTAAAAGAAAGACAGCTAGTACCGGCCTCTGTCCAGATTAAACTCGGCGAGAATCACTCTGTAAATATTATCGCGACTCATCAATGAACAAAACGAACCTCCACTGATGTTGAGTCCAGTTCACATGCATTCGTGCCCAATTGACACGTTCCCTCCGTTGGCGAGGGGTGAGGGGCGCGCATAATACCGGTCACCGAACATACAGTCCTCCTGTATGTAACCTTCCGTGTACCGACAAAACTGATACCTTCCGTCCGGTGGCTGCCGGAAGCACAGATCTCAGATGAGTTGGTGCAGCCGTCTTATTCCGTTGCACCAAAAGCAGCAAATATCGGTAATGCGCGGAGGTCGTCACCTTTGGCCTACCTTCGCTGTACTTTCGGGAAGCTGCACCCGTCGCTTGGAACTCCTGCCACAACCTTCTGGCGACAGAACGATCGACTTAGAGCCATAACTCGATGTCCGCCTGCCGTTGCGCTGCTTCGAGTCGGCCTACTGCTCTGTAACGTAATTCTGCTGGTAAATGACGTCTCGAAGCCATGTTAACAAAATCGCTTTCCTGAAATCTTGTCATTCACCGCCGGGCATGAATTGACGACTCCCTCCGAAAAAGCTGGTTTAAGCTCTTGCGCATTCGCATAAAACGCTGACAGCGCCACTCATTTGCCCTTCCGTACACCAATACCGTATGCCTTCGCCGGTAACATGTACACATTTCCTGGAATTTTAACTGCATTTTGCTCCATTATCGCGATTTTTCTGTTTGATGCTTAATTTACGGAAACCAGTGTAGTATCATACAAATCTTTTATAATGAAGAAATTTTACTCCGTTATATATTTTATTCACGCACCAAAACCCTTAGCGTAAACACTATGCCACGCGTTTTTCAGGGGCGTTGATCAAAACTGCTGCCAATCCCATGCGAAAACTGATTTAAGATCACTCCTATAAAAAAAGATTTGACGCACCTTACCTAAATTTCAATAGATCGTGATAACTTCTTATCACGTAGAATAGGCAATGAGTGTTATTACAAAAATATAGTATTACTTATATCATACAGGGTGTGTCTAAAGTCTTTCCTTGATTACACTAAATCGTATAAAAGGAACTGAGCTAGTTAGACGTACGCAATTTGTTGCATTGATTGGGTCACATACTCAAGTTTTTTGTTCGTTGCACTTTTGGAGCAATAGGTGTCGCTGCACGTCAGCAGCGTAGTTTGTTGTTGAAAGCGTCAGTCGGCGAAATGGCGTCTATACAGGAGAAGGCTAATTGTGTTCTCTGGTTTCATGAAACCAAATCTTCAATTTCAGTGCAGCGGAAGTTTAGGCGTGAGTATGATAGAGCTCCACCCGTTGTGAAGAGCATCAGGAACTGGTATCAAAAGTTTAAACAGACGGGCAGTGTCGGTGACCGCGCAAGAAGTGCAAGACCATCCAGTAGTAAGAAAACTGCCAACGCCGTGCGTGATGCATCCGTACGAAGCCCGAGGAAATCAATTCGCCATGTCTCTAGTGAAAAGAGAATACCTATGAAGACAGTGCACCGCATTTTAAGAAAGCAGCTTCCTTGTTTTGCATGCAAATGGCAAATTGTTCAAGACTTGGAACCTAATGACGGGCCCAGACTTGTGACATGTGTTATGGATTTTCGTGAACGAATAAACGAAGATAATGATTACCTGAAGCGGATGTGTTTTAGACAAATAAACTTTTCATACCTCAGGTAAAGTGAACGTGCATAATGTCCGTATCTGGTGTTCAGAGAGCCCACGTGTGGTTTTGGAGAAACAGAGTGATAGTCCTAAAATCAATATTCAGTGCTGACAAGGTAATTGGACCGTTTCTTTTTTATTGAGCACACCATTACATCAGGTATTTATCTCGACATGATGCAGCTGTATGTTGCACCTCAATTGAATGAGCTGTAAGCATGGGCAATGTTCCAGCAGGACGGTGCGCCCTCGCACTGGGGTGTACCTGTCCTACAATTCTTAGATGACAAATTCGTTAACAGATTAATAGGAAGAGATTATCCCATACCATGGCCACCAATAACCCGAGACATTACCACCCCTGACTTCTTTTTACGGGGATACATTAATGATAAATTTTTTTATTAGATATTTAACGACCACCGTGAGCAACTCAATGGGTTATAAGCAGTCGCCCGTCCCTAATTTAGGGTCTCTGGTTCCAGGAAAGGGAGAGAGCCAGTGCCGTAAGACAAACACAACATCCATGCCTCACCGGGATTCGAACCCGGACCCCTTACGGACGAATGATCAGAGGACATCGCTTAGACCACTGCGCCACCGGGGCGGCAAGGATTAAGTTTATGCAACACCAGTTGCAGATATTAACATTTTGAAGGGAAGAATAACTGAAGCGTTTGTGACAATCACAGATGACATATTGCGGCATACATGGAAACAGATACAGTTCCGACTGGATGCCCTCCGTGCAACAAAAGGAGCCTACGTTGAGGTATACCGATGACCCGAAAAAACCTCTGGATTTCAGGTAAGCTATATTAGAAAACTGTATGTGTCTAACGAGCGTGGTTCATTTTATACGATTTATCGTAATCAGAGAAATAATTTAGACACACACTGTATTATTGTACACAATATTATCAAAAGTATTTGTACACCACAAGGTTTTGAGGTAAATGTCTTTATTATCGCAATTACTACTCAGTCCGTCCACCTTTTGCTAGTATGACAGCGGCAACACGTCGAGTCATACTATCAACCAATGTCCGGTAGGTCTCCGGAGAATGACTTGCCATTCGTCCTGCAAAGCTACTGGCACTGCCAGAGTGGAGAGCGAAGACGGACGTTGCGGTCTATTTCGTATCCGTCGCTCCAGTTCATCCCAGAGGTATTCTACGGATAAAGATTACAACTCTGATCAGGTCTCTCTAACAACTGCAGCACATTTTCAAGAAACCAATCCCTCACACGTCGTGCACTGTGGCAGAGAGCTCGATCGTGTTGGTCAAAGATCATTTTCATAATACTGCCACACTGTCCGTAGGGCAGAATTATCCCAAACGGCGAGGTCATGGTTTGTGATATAATAACAAACGGGTTGAGTCCCATGCACGAAAAACTACTTGATACCGTGCTGTAGCTTCCACCGAACTCAACAGTTGGAAGAACACAGACCGACGAAAATCGTTCGCCGGGCTGTCACCAAATACAAACACACCAATCAGATTGGAAGAGTGGAAAGCGTGACACATTACTCCAAAAAACAGCTTTCCAGTCGTTCACAGTCGATGAACGAGGGATGACACACAATCCAAAAGTGATGTCTCTACACGACATCACTTACAGTCGATTTTGGTATGTTTAGTTTAGTTGTAATGCTCCATATGAAAACTTTACTCAAACGACACCCGATAACCAGACCACGCTGGGACTCGGAAAGTTCACGTCCACGGTGCATATAAGCCGCAAAGTTATTGATAACACGACAGACCGTATCAGCTTCATGTACAGTCACGGACAACGAAATTTCCGCACCAAGAAGGAAGCGTCGAATTGAGCTGAAATTTTATGGACGTAATGATACAGATGAATTATACGCATGATGGCAGGAACAGAGCGGCAAGACAATTCCAGATGGATATGAGGCACGCAGTCCGGTCATCTTCAATAACCGGCGCACCGCCTCGTATGGCGATACATGGTGCAATACTATCCTGCATGGAGGCGAACTGACTCCTGATGTTGTCCTGCGGCAGACTGGCTCACTCGTGTTGGACGGTGTCATCCGAATCTTGGATAGTGTGGCACGGCGCCAGTTACCGTTTCAACTGGTCCCACACATGCTCAATATGGGAAAATGTCCGGTGAGCGGGATGGCCATGAAAGTGTCTGGACGTGACTTAGGCAGTTCGGGCAACACGAGACCTGTACGGGCGGGCAAATCCCGGCCAAGAATGTGAACACATGGGGCCGTAGGATAACACCCACGTACCGCTGCCCTGTCAATGATACACGTGCCATTACTAGAGCTGATCGGCTATCGTAGGCAATGGCTACCCAGACCATAATAGCTGCAGTGGGGGAGATGTGGCACTCGATAGCGAGGTTGGGAATGTGTCGTTGACCTGGGGACCTCCACACGCGGACACGATGATCATCTGTCTCCAAAAGAAAGCGGCAATCATGGCTAAATACCACACGTCCCCCGTCTGTGGCGTTCCACGTCGCGGTGGTCTGTCCCCACACTACACGGAACCGGCGAAGTTCCGGTGGTAATGACACCACACGTAAGGGCGCTTGGATCGCATATTTGCTTCCGCGAGGCGTCAGGAAACGGTTCTTGCTCACACAGGAACCGCTACATTTGCCTGTATAGTGGGCTGCGTCCCCGTAGGATCCATTCAGGCCTGGCGTACGATCCGTCGATCCTCTCTACTGGTGCTCCTCTTGGTCCGTGGAAGTGCCGTCACGTATCCACTGGTCCCAACACAATCGGACGGTATGGTCAGAACGTTCCACGTGGCGGGCTATACGGCGCGCTGACTACCCTGCGGTTTTCAGCCCAATAATCAGATCTTTCTCAATGTCTATAATTTGCGTAAATCAAAGTCTCTGACGTCTACCCGGTATTCTTGTGGCTCTGTACTCTTGCTGGCGTTGGCCGGTGCTTTAGCTTTCATGGGGCATCATCTTCATCGACTACACGCCGGTTTATAAGGCTGCCGGTTCGTGCTTCCAGCCCCACCCCAGGGTGTGTGGTCATGCGCACTCGCACCAAACGTGGATCATTTGCATACCAGCGCGCACTCTAGCTATTTGCAAAATTTTGCAGTTGTAGTATATTTTCTTCTATGTGTGCAAATTTCATTGTCTGTGAGTTTATGTGCCTCCCCACTCACAGCGCACCTTCCTGCGCGACCGTTTTTTGCAACTATGCAAATATTTGGTAGTATCCGAGTACTTTTGATAATGTAGTGTATATAATATTATATGAAACATATAGAAGCAAAAATCGAGGGGACCGGTGGAAGGTCACGCCATCAAAATTACCATAGAATCAGTGGTTATGTCGGATAGATCTGTTGATGAAGGTCAATTTTAATTACATAGCAGATTAGCTGACCTACCGATTTCGGACACAGAAAGAAGATACTTACTCCTACACAATTTAGAAATAATGCAGACGGGATGAAGTTCAGTTCGCTACAGACACGAGAGGCACTTAAGTCAGGAATATGTGTAGAAGTGACAAAAATATGATCTTCCTCTATCTGGAGTTTAAGACAAAATCAGAAACATCCTGTCCAGCTGCTACGTGCTGTCAAAATGTAAAAATAAGTTAAGTTATGTTGCATGCTTTAAGTAATGGTGACTTTTTCGTGAAAAGTAATTTAACTTAAAATTTTTCGCAATGGTAAAATAATATTTCTTTAACATTGCAACGGTTGCTAATTCAAACATTATCAGCATTAGTATTTAAGTCCATGCGCATCCCAGACCCCCGACACCTAGCGGTCTGTGGGTCGTAGTCTACACCACTATATTTCACGCCTCTTTCTGAGGCATTTAACGTCGTGTTGTTTCTCGGGGGACAGTAGTGTGTAAGGGAATTAATTTCCTTGTGGTGGCGCAATTTAAATCAAATTGATGAACAGATCAACTGGATTCTACATTGAGTGATCAGTGAACCTTATCAAAAATGGTTGCGGCCCATTGACCACGTGATTTCCGAGAGGGCGCGATTAGTCGACAAATGTAGCATATGTAAAGTGTGAGTGAAGCAGTAGGTACCAAAATTCGGAACGTGATCACTAAACGGAAAAATTTATCTGACTTTGAGAAAGAACGGATTGTGGGAGCTACTAGAGCGGGTGTCTTGATTACCCAAACCTCTAAACTGGTAGGTTATTTGCTACCAGCCGTCGTTAAAGTGTATCAAACATTGGCGTGAAAGCGTTCAAAAAGCGACTCGGAGGCAAAACTACACAGGACAGAGAAAGGTCGATATAAGAGGCGAGTACCGGGACCGATGAATCGCACAGGACAACAGCTGCAGCACGCTTTAACAATTGACTACCCAGCACACAAGAGATGACTACCGTAAAGCTAAGCTGATGACACTACCTGCACCGTCTAAATGCAGACTTCGCGTGGGTATGCGGAACTTTCTCTGAGACAGAAATGTGACGGCGCTACGCGAGCAATCCTGTCAGGAACCGGAAACCGCTGTCTTTCACCCGGACAGAAAATGTCGTGGGACCTGTGGGTGTATACCATCCCTTCCCTCCTCACGGGACCGGTATTTCACACCCTTCGGCCATAGCCCGTGTGTGCGACGTGCTAATGGGCTGGGGCAATCAAAATAGATCTTTCACATCACTGGCTGAGAGATCAATTCGTCAAGGCGAGTTTTTAGGACAAACGTTCTTTAATGGTATCTAGAAAAAGTAATAAATACATGCACATTCAGTAAATGAGGGTCTCATGCAATCTGTCTGAAAAAGATTCAGTAATAAAAACACAATACACGAATATATTTACATGGTCCGCAGGACTAGGGCCTGAACTGCGGTGATGACTCCAGGCCAGAATCATCCGAAACATCTCGGTCGTAGACCAATTTACACTGCACTCAAGAGCGACGTGCTTCTCAATTATTCCACAAGCGATTAACCATAATTGACGCGGATTTTATCAGGCTCAAGTTCCCGTAACAGACTGGCACAGGTCTTACATAAGCTGGAGCGGGCGTCGTCCAGCTTCAGTCGGAACTTGACATTCGCAGACGAGCAGTTGCTGCACTTAGGTGTGGCTGCACATTTGTGATGCTAGTGCCCAACTTCACCGCATCTGCCACATGTATATTTAGACTCGTTGCAGTTGCTCCGGAAGTGACCTAAGTCATTACAGCGGAAGCACCTGACTTCACATAAGAACTCTTTAAAGCGAAGGACTGAACAACCCAAGTTCAGTCTTCTCCGCTTCATTAAGAGCTTGAAGGCACGGAGCTCCACGTCTACTACCCAGTCTACCCGGCCTCATTTAGCCGTAATAGGAAAACGGGCAGTGAACCCGTCGAACCACTTCCTCGAACTCCTTTTGCAAAATCTCCCCGTCGAAGCCATAGACGATCAGACCGGGAAGTCTCTTTCGTGGGGTTTTGAGGAGTGTGCAATCTGTGGTCAGGGTATTGCTCCTCAACTCCTCGGCGAGGCGGTTGAGTTTTCCTGGTCGGAAACACTCCACCACCACCACACCGTTCCTAATGCTACGAACACCTTTGAGCCAAAGCTGCAGGTTTGCAGGGTCGACTGCAGCTTGCAGGGTCTTTTTCACGTCATCACAAGACGTGTTCTCGACTGTGGGATAGACCAGGAGAACGCGTTTCCTGTCCCCCATATTCTGCTTACGTGGGGTAGGCGAAGGCCCTTTCGCCTTACCAGCCCCCCTCCTAGCCGCGTCGACGTAGAAAGCCACTTCGGCGTCAGCGGGTCTGCACGACTCAACAAAAGCGTGGAATTTACCACCTAAGATTGCAGCATTATTTGCTTGCTCGTTACAAGACCAGCGGATCCCACCAGGGCCGCTTTAATTCTATCTCTACCTGAGGAGGTGACCCCATAGTCATCAGCGATGGACTCCACCTCCCCGAGATAAGAATTCATTTGGCTAATGAAATCCACGAGGGTAGACACAGGGGTCGTCTCGGTGTGCTGGCAAACCTCCAGAGTGGACTGTGGTGGGCCAGCGCGCGACCCTTCAACTTCATGAGCAGGCTCTGGCTCGGATGATGTTTTCACCTTGTTTGCCAAGGAAGGGGATGGCAAAATTGTGTCTACACCACATTTTGACCGGGTTGACCCGGTGGTGTTGGGGGAAGCCCATTTGACAGATGCAGTGGCCAATGGTGATGCCTCACGCTGGAGAGCCCTCAAAGAGTGCTTCGAGGATTTTGTGCGGGTCACTTTCTTCCAAGTGGGCTAGGAAGAGTAGGGGGAAGCTCCCTGGATGCTACCAACAGTACTGGGTAGTTTATTGGCCACTGCCTTCAGAGTCCGGGTTATCACTGCCGGTTATCCCCTTTGGAGCTGCTGAGCCCATTTGGACAGCTGGCAACTTTGTGTGAGAGGAAGTCAAAGAAAAATGTTAGGTGCTGAATGGGCACCCTGGGACTCTCCCACTCAAGCTAAAACTCAGCAACTTGGGAGTGCGCGAGCTTTGGCCAAATCCCGGAGGAAAGTGTCGAGGGACTAGGGGGACCAGCACGACGACGACGTACCGGCAATGTGACACAGTCTTTATGCGAGCTGTACTGCACTTTGCCCTTAGAAGGGCATTTTCAGTCTAGTCCAGAGACTGCACGGAAACATTTTTTTTCAAAAAAAATAAAAACAGAGCAAGGGGAGTAATAACGCTCCCCAGCGCTCGCTTCAGACCTCGTGCAATCTGTTTATCAGCTCAAGCCAACCGCATAGAGACTCGCTCCACGGCCGCTGTCAGACCAGCCAGTCATGACTTCCGTAAACAGTATCTGCCATTATTATGCGTCGTACACTCGCAACCGCAGAAGACCCCGACGACATAATATTCCAACTACGATTCATCGGCGCAAAAGACTTACTTGGTGCAATGATCATGAAAGTAATAACATAATACGTCGGATGACTGGAAAAAAGTGTGCTGGTCTGACTAGTCGCATTTTTTAATTCCACTAAGGGATGGTCGTGTACGGATTTGACGTAAACAACATGAGACATTCGATCCATCTTGCATGGTTTTAACAATGAAAGTGGTTATATGGTGTGGGATCTGTTTACCTGGCAGGAACGAGGATCTTTGTCGCATGTGGAACACCGTTTGACAGAACAACGTAAAATTGATTGCACCGTTTGCTTTACAAACTTCAACAATGGCCAGTTCGTACAATATTGCTCTCTGCAGGCAAGAATTGACGTCCTATTTGAAATTTGAATGAGTGAGATACTCTAGACAACAACATGAGAGAAAATGGTACCATTGTGTTTATTTAAGATCCTTCAGCATGGTAAAGGAAGTGTACTGATGTGGATCATGTTTTCATGAGGGACTTAAGATCTCTTGACTGGAATGCCTCCAAGGTAGGTATCCAACTGTATACAGGTGTCCATGAAATTCATCCAACAATGGTCACTTTCTAACCCTGTTGTAAAATATACTTTTTTTATTGGAGGTTAAGCGACCACCGTGAGCAACTCAATGGGCTATAAGCAGTCGCCCGTCCTAATTAAGGTTCACTGGTACCAGGAAAGGGAGAGAGCCAGTGCCGTAAGACAAACACAACATCCATGCCTCACCGGGATTCGAACCCGGACCCCTTTCTGACGAATGATAAGAAGCCCTCGCTCAGACCACTGCGCCACCGGGGCGGCAAATATACATCCAGTACGACACCGAACTGTGACATAATACTCCCGTTTCCTCGGATCGGTTTCAGGAATATGGTTGTCAAATTTTCTGCTTCATGGGTCATATCAGTCCGCAGACCTGAATACTCTGGAGTATGAAATCGAATGGAAAAGAACATACTACATCCACCGCCATGCATCTCCGTGATTGGAAGTTGCCGTTCTTCATGCATTCATGCATAGGCCAACATTCCATCGCAGCCTTTACCAAAAACTAATTGAATCAATGCTCAGAAAATTGCTGCTGCTCAGGACAAAGGTGGTCCAGTACATTATTACGTTAGGGTTACAAATTATCTGACTGGCCAGTGAGTGTACACGCGTGTATTCACATTTCCACTAAAAACCTATCCAACTCTTTTTCAGGCACGTGCTTCGTTTGACTGTGTCTCATTGTTTTAGATTAAGGTGGAGATAAAGACATATCCAATGCAGACTTCTGCTCATAGGTGACGCTGAAAATCGAGCTGTTTTGGCGACCCTTTCTTGTGGTGGTCTTTGTTTTGTGAAAGCATTTCTTGCCTTTACCGTATCAGATAGTGATTTTTGAAAAAGCCTTATGTCAGCACCTTAGATTACCAGCAACCGATTTCTGATTTACCTACATTTGGGGGTAGAACAGCGAATAAACTGCAATGTATGTGATTTAAATGATTACTAACATCCTAAACAAAAGTCTATGACTGCTCAGTTATTATTCTTTCTAAGAAAACTTTAAATATTCGAGAAAAAAGGTCAGGAAGTGCATTGTTTTCAGTACTTGGTCTACGTAGGGCGCCACCTATGAATGTTATGCAACACTACTCCATCACGAGGACATTTAATTTTCAAATACTCCCTATAATTTTCATCTTAAATGTGCAAGCCACTGACTATAGTTCAGTGTCTTCTTCGTCCGTGTGCCAATTTTCACGAGTGAGGAAGAATTTCTTGCATGTGAACTTATGTAACTCAATTTTCATCATAGCAAGTATAGCGGCGCATTTTCATTTGACGTCCACCTTAAGGATTGCTTTTTATTCTGTAACATAAGCATTGGTTATAAAACTTGTTCTTTGACAACCTAAATTAAATTTCGGAGATCTTTTATTCAGATGAGGGCATATGATATAACCTTTGTGTCATAAGCACCAATTTCCAGTCAAATAATCCCTTTTTTTTAATTCTAGTCTTAACAACCAGCATGACTAACTCAATGGGCTGTAAGCTGTCTCCCGTCTTTTTAACTTAGGGAGATTACCTTAAGAGAAGGGAGAGATCCACTTCTATAAGAGAAATATGTACCAATGCCTCACATGGTATCGAACCCTGCTTCATCTCGGACGAACGCTCAAAAGCCAGATCGTAGATTGCTACACTACACAAATAAGTTTTTAATCACAATCAAACATTCGTAAGTATGTAACCAAGTTTAATAATATGTTCTCCACAACTTTACTGTAATGTAACTTACATTTCACCCTGATAAAATCAAATACTCAATTAGTAGGCTTTTCGGATTAAAAGAGTAAAATGTTATTTGCATTCAAAAGATTTTCTTGGCTAATAAAATATTCAAAAAGTCGTATTAATTTTGAAAACCCTTTTTCGCAGGTTAAAAAGTCATTTTGTAACACTACTTTATTTCAATAAAGAAAGTTTTTTCAACTTTGTGTCAAATAACCGATTTTTGGGATGTGTGTGATACATCAGCGATAGGCTGAGTGCCTTATTTAATGGCAAATGCAATATAAGGGTCCCATTAACTCACGTAAAACAGGCTGGAAGTGCTTTTGGTAGGAGAAGCAGAGGGGCTGTGATCCTAAAACGCTTTTAGCCTGTTTCGAAAATAAGAAAAGCATTAAGGAGAAAGCACGGTTAAAAGTGTTTTCAGAATGACTGTGTGCCTGTATGTGTGAGAAAGATTGTGTCTTTATGGGAAACGTCTAACAACCTTGAAACGAAAACTGATGCGAGCCTCACTGGAAAAACACATTAATCTTTCCTTGTTAATCAAGAAGACCCTTTCTTGATTCTCCCTTTTGTCGTGGAGATTTACTTATTTCATACAAATTTATCTACAAGGGAGGCAGCTCAGGTGACATTTTCAATCATAGCATGCTGGAAAATTAAGGAATTGTCCAGATTAGTGACGGAACGCAAAGTCCCATTTCGAAAGGGACCGATGGTATTTTATTATTTATGGAAGACGAACCTCAGTTTTATCTTTCTGGAAGTACATAAGACGCAGGAAACATAGGGGATATAAACTTCTAAGTTATGTGAAGAATAGAATCAGAGAAATAATATGGGAACCGAATGAGTTAAGTGAACGTTGGGGTGAATACTTCTGTGAGTTAGCAAGAAAGCAAAGATGATTCTAAGACAGAAGCAGATTATGTCACTGAGAGAGATGGAAGTACAGGAAGAATATCAAAAGAAGAAGTGTGTAAAGCTCCACAGTCTTTGCAGAATGGTAAGGTTCCTGGAGTAGATGGCATAACTGCTGAGATGATAAAATATGGTGGTGACTCTGTAATTGACTGTATAACGAAGTAAATTTCTCCGTCATTTCTGTCCACTCCAGGATCCCAACCCAGATCCCCTCATTCCGGAATAAGTCACTCTACCAATTGAGCTACGCGGACGTTTCTTCTGACTACTATCTGCCTTTATGTCGTGTGCGTCCTGCTGGCAGGTACGTCACATCTCCCCCTCCCCCAAAGAGGGCCGGGTGCATGGCCCACGGGTCAGCGGTGACCATGAATCGTTGCAGAAAGCCATCCACTGTAGAACGTGCACTTGAGAAATCCCAGTCAATCTGGTGTGTGGAATGCAACGTCACACACATTTATTTTTCGAAGCGCTGGAGAAGGGATTCTCTGATTTTTCCTATCTCGCGGTGTGGAAAGAACATCACACCATTGCGAGATTTCGGACTGTCGGGTCCTCCGGATAGTTCGGGCGCCATCATAACGAAGTAAATTCCTCCGTCATTTCTGTCCACGCCAGGATTCGAACCCGGATCCCCTCGTTCCGGAATAAGTCACTCTACCAATTGAGCTACGCGGATGTTTGTTCTGACTACTATCTGCCTTTATGTCGTGTGCGTCCTGCTGGCAGGTACGTCACAACTGGTTAACTGAAATTTGCCAGTTGTGCTGGGAGTTAAGAATGGTCCGTCAGGATTGGAGGGATGCTGTCATTGTTCCCTGTATACGGGAGTTTCTGTCTCAGCGGTAAAACGCGCGTTTATCGTTCGGAAGATCGCTTGTTCAAATCCCGCTAGTGATGAATAAAGAAGTTATTGTTAGTTGTTGTGTACATCGGGGAAGTCAGAACAAATTGTTTTGCGATATTTCAGTAAAAATAAGGATACCCCCCAAAGCGGATTTTTCTGAATAAATGATTTTTCGGAATTTCCAACTACGGGAATTCTGTTTAGGTACTGAAGGGTAGAAAAAGTTGAATTTTTAAAATGGAAATTTTGCTAAAAGATGAAAATATTCCGCCAAATTTGCTGCACGTTATTTTCAGAAATTTTACGTAATTTCACACGTCCTGTTTTGTACAGTGCAGCTCCATTTCTTTCAACAGTGTACCTCGATACTCTTCGCAAAGTTATTTGAATAAAATTCCGAGTAGATGTTTATCGATACAGAAACTTCCGATATTCAGCACACATTTTAAATGCATTCTACTAAAATTCCTGGTGAAAGGCCAAACTATCCTACTGATTCATAATTTTCGGGGCACCCTGAATAATTGGCCAGAAGGTGGTGACTAGAGTTAAGTATGCAAATATTTGTTCATAAAGTGAATAATTTTGGGTTAATTATGTAAATATGTACTTCTAAATGTTGTGAGATAAATTACAAGATTCATTTTTCTGCATTGTGCGAATAATAAGATTAAGTGTTGTCTAGTGGGTCAGAGGGAAAAGAATAAAATAAATAAGCATAAGTGGCCTGGCAAAAGACAAGGATCCTTGTCTAAACTAACTGCCTGAATGGGAAAGGAATCTAAAGCGGGCCGAACGCCGTCCCATCAAGGAGACAAAGGGCCATTAGCACTGACGGATAGAAATTGCGTTTTACCAGAAACAGAAGGAAAGCAATTAAAAATGACAGGGCAATAGGGCGGAACTGGGAATTTATATTTCGCTAAAAGAGAATATGTGAAAAACCCTAATGGAGGCACTCCCATATATTGTATTTTTCTTTAAAAACTTTTAGTAATAAGCGCTGATAAGTGTGGAAATGTGTATCCAGCAACATGTGAAAAAAGAAAAGAGAATAGGTAATCCTGTTGTTTGAGGACTAACACGAAGGCCTGGCGGATTGCAGCCTTATGGTTGAGAACTCGTTTACCACTGGGTAGAACCCCGAAACAAAGAGAAAAGGCCCACCTGTGGAAGCCCTGGCTTATGACCATTCTTCCGTGAAGGGGCACCGATTCGAATCCCAGTGAGGCATGAATATTGTGGTTGTCTTACGGTACTGGATCTCTCCCTTCCCTGGAACCAGTGACCCTAAATTAGGGACGGGCGACTAGTCATAGCCCATTGAGTTGTTCGCGGTGGTCGTTAAACCTTCAATCAACAAAAAAATCCTGTATTGGCTGAAGGTGTCCAGTGTTCGCGTGCATCCAAAGGGTACCACCACACCTACAAAAGTGACTATGCGCATTTTCATATGCAGAAAAACACATAGAAAAGTCTTGTACGTCAAATCTACGAATCAAAATAGTATTACTGCGAGGGTTCCTGTATGGGTTCACCCGACGTATTATTTGTAACCAACGGGAGCGTCGAGTGTATTGCGATTCTGCGATTCCCTGATTTAGGGCTGACGCAGCTTCGGAATCCACTGACGGGGAGTTGTGATTCACACAGCACATTTTCCTTTGGGAGTCAAAGAGTCTGCCGTGTGCCGGAACGTTTTCGTGATAGTCTAGAAATTAAAACATACACTGGTGTGCAAAATTTAAGGACAAAGAGGAGAAATTAGCATAACAGCGGAACGAGCAGGCAGAACGGACCGAAAGACCACTCAGGTGATAGATTAGTGCCCGGTACGGTACGGCATGCGCATATATGCAGCATGACGTAGGGGAAGGGGGAGTGCTGAAGAGTATAAAGCACACTGCAGGTGTACGCTCAGCAATTCGGTGAAAGCTATTGCACTGTCTACATCGGTTTAAACGACGTCGCGTTGCTGACACCGTGTGATATGTCCAACAGGCAATCCAGTAGAAGACATCTGGATGACTTTACCCGAGGTCGCATCATTGTGAAATTGGAAGAAGGTCGAAGTGTGACTAGTGTGGCCGAGGAGTTCGGGATCGCTCACAGCATCGTTTCACGAGCTTGGAGAGCATTTCAAATGACAGGAACAGCTCTCTGAAGGTTTAGCAGTGGCCGTCCACGAGCAACCTCGGCGGCGGACGACCGGTATGTTGTCCTGCAGGCGAGAAGAGACAGACCGAAAACAGGGGAGAAATCGCAAGGCACATGCAACAGACAACTGGACGTCCGTTATCGCATTTTACCGTGGCGTGGAGGCTGCACAGAAGCAGTCCTTTTGCACGACGACCAGTACGGTGTGTGCCATTAACACCTGCTCATCGGAGACGGCGGTTTCTGCTGTGCTAGGAACACAAGAACTGGACACATCAGCCATGGCGTCGAGTTCATTTTGCGCATCAGAGCCGCTTTAGTCTGACGAGCGATTCTGGACGTATACACATCTGGAGAGAGCAGGGAACCCGTAATCAGACCTCTAACATCATCGAAAGGGACCAGCTTGGAGGTGGCGGAGTTCTCGTTTGAGGTGGTATCATGCTTGGTTGCCGTACTGACCTGCACATCTTCCAAGGAGGTTCAGTCACTGGTGTCCGCTATTGTACCGAGGTTCTCCTGCCTCACGTGCGTCCGTGTAGAGGTGTTGTGGGTCCTGAGTTCCTCTTCATGGACGACAACGCTACACACCATCGCACAGTGGCTGTCGCACAGCTGTTGGAGAGTGAAGATATTCAAAGCATAGATTGGCCCGCAAGGTTCCCGTACCTAAATTCAATCAAATACTTGTGGGACCTTCTCGGGAGACGCTTGGAAGCACGTCGCCAGCCGCCAGCAACGATTCCGCAGCTGTGATTAGCGCTACAAGAGGAATGGGCCGCGATGCCTCAAGAGCTCCTTGACAACGTCGTCTTCAGCATGGACAGACTTTTAAATCCTGCAACGCAGTCACGGGTGATAATATCCCTTACTGAAGACTGGATTTTTCTTGGCAGCCGCCTGTCACATGGATGTTTCTGTCTTGTGTCTAGTTGTGTTAGTAGCTACCTTTTCAATAAAGTGCCTTTGTGTCCTTTGGATTCCTTGTTAGGACGGTTTTGCTGACTTGTCCCATATTCGTACATCTTGGGGATCTTATGGTCTGATTTGGGTCGATGTGGAACATTTCTGCAAGACGTTACATTCGAAAAACCGTCTCATCCTTAATTTTTGCACGCCAGTGTAGAAATGAAATCTTTCAAATGCTTTGATTCTTGGAAAATTTCGGCAAACTTGTGCGGATATCCGCAGCCAGTTTCATTTTGTTCATCGACATTGGCCTCATCATCTTCGTGCGAAGCAGCTTTCACAAGTCCTTCTAACTCCTCATTAGTCAACGGTTCTTGATGTCCAATCAAATTTGTTATTTCTTCAGAGTATCGACGAAGCCTTCATCCTCCAATCTTCTTGGCCATCTGAGTAATATGTTTTGCTTCCTCGTTGATGGTAGGAAAACCTTTAAAACCATTGACACAGTCACACCACAGGGGCCACCAGCACGCACTGATTGATTCTTTTGTTGCTCCATTTCTCGTGTGATATGTATCCAGCAGCGAAGCTGACCGCGTATAATTGAATCCGCGTAAAATAAATCCGCCTGAAATGCTGCACCACTATACTTTCATCACTGGAATTTGCGACCCACATCCGACTATGGATGTGAGAAAAGGTACTGAGACGCTACAATGGGGAAGGAATAGCTTCGACTAGCGGAAATCCGAAGGTTCTCAGATATCTCTGTTTAGTTGCTTGGAATTTCCTTGTCCTGGGTAGTGTAATGACTAGCATTCTCGACCGGAAATTGGGAGGTGTGGGTTAGATTCCCTCTCCAGGACGATGAAAATTTTCAAGTTTTATGAAATAAGTGGTTACATGGAATGGAGTGAAAATATGCCAATAATAGCATTACAATGCCTACCATGTACACTGGTGGAAAGTGAAAAAAGAACACCAAAAAGGAATTGGCGAACGATCATGATATTTACATATGTTAATTGGGTCGAGTTCACGTAGGTGTGATACTAATTTCGGGACCAACAGATGAGCACTTACACCACAGAACGGCATAATATGCAAATTATCGTCGGTGGTATTTAAGGAGTACGGCGACGTGAATGTAATGAGTCGTCGGCGTATGGACACGTGCGAAGACCCTGAAGAAGCTGCAATACCTGGAAATGGAAGACGTGTACGATTTCAGCAGTTATCGGACTTTGAGCGAGGTCGTCTAGTCGGACTCCGCGAAACCGGGTGGTCGTATCGTCGTATTGAGAAGCGAATTGGACGGGAAGTATACGGGGTGGTACGATGGTGGCGTAGATGGTCCGAGGAACATTTCCACACGAGAAGACGTGGAACCGGGAGTCACAGACGGACTGATGAGCGGATCGATCGACGCATAAGAAGAGCGGCGTTGCCAAGCAGAACATCCACTGTGACGCTAATCCGAGCTGTCGTTGCACCTGAGGTGACTGTGCGGACAATCCGCAACCGTCTACTGGATGCAGGACTACGTGCACGCGTGCCTCTGGCATATGTACCTCTGACTCCAGCCCACCATCAGGAACGGCTGCAGTGGTGTCGCCAACGTCTGCACTGGAGAACATCGTGTTCAGCGATGAAAGCAGATTCTGCTTGGGAGCGTCCGATGGCCGTATGCGTGTTCGCAGACGCACAGGGGAGCGTCTCCACCCTTCTTGCATCCGCCAGCGACACACAGGGCCTACACCTCGTCTCCTGGTGTGGGAAGTGACCAGCTATCACTCCCGTACACAACTAGTGTTTGTACCGGGTACGTTAAACAGCACCTCCTACATCAACAACATCATTCAGCCCGTTGTTGTGCCATTTGTAAGGTCGGTCCGTCTTGGTGTTTTCCAGCAAGATAACGCACGCCCACACACGGCACGTGCAATGCAACATGCATTTCTGGGTGTGAGACAACTTCCATTGCCTGCACGTTCACCGGATTCGTCCCCCATCGAGCACGTGTGTGATTTTATGGGACAACGACTTATCCGGTCTCCATGGCCAGCCGCGACCATCACCGATTTACGCGTCCAGGTTGAGGATGCTTGGAACTCAATACCCCAAACTTACATCCAACATCTGTACGACAGACTCCATGCCCG
Organism: Macrothele yani; assembly: GCA_039090855.1. Lineage (NCBI taxonomy): Eukaryota > Metazoa > Arthropoda > Arachnida > Araneae > Macrothelidae > Macrothele > Macrothele yani. The sequence goes on from CM077011.1 coordinate 159,663,471, forward strand.
AATTGCACAGTGTGACGCAGTTCATGGCGGTTCAACGTCGTACTAACCATGTTACATGGAAATGTTATTTTTCAGTTTACCAGCAAATACAGCTGTATTTTGCCATAATGTTTTGATCACGTTATCCTCTGTATTCCTTTATTATGATGTATAAATTTCGTTGGTATCAGACGTCTCCTTGTAGGTGTTCTTTTTTCACTTTCTCCCAGTGTATTTATGAAGAATTATTGATTTGGGGAAGTCCGTTTCCCAATTGTATATAATGTTTTCTCTATGTTTCTGCTTTTAATTCTGTTTGTCTCTGATACCTAAATTCAGCTGTGAGGACATTTTTATGCACAATTTGTTAATCTTCGTGACATTTTTTTCAGCCGCTGTTGTTAGTAAGTAGCCGTTTCTAAATCTCTATCTTTATTGACTGTAGAAATCCGGTTGCTTTGTTTTTCTAACCGGTTTCATTGACTTTAAATAACTCTGATAACTTTTATTCGCGTCGGAAGGGATTCAAAAGACGAAGACGTGCTCGCTTTAAAAAAAATTTGGTATCACGTTTCTTGTTTTTTTCTAATATTAGTGCGGAATAGAATTTTAGATGTATTCTAAAAATGGTCTGCTACGTAACGACACATTTGTTTTTATTAAATATGATGCATTTAGATCAATAGAGCTGTGATCACAATAAATTCATGACTGCAGTCAAGACAACTATACTTGCCCACTGCCGATTTTGTACCACAATTTCAAAATGAATTCCTTTGCAATTAAACGCTAATTTTGTTGATAACAATTTTCAAGAAAAAAAAAAAAACTTCTTCAGAACTTATAAATTGCTTATTTTTATCCCTTGATGAAACTCGAACGATTTTCTTAATAATTTGCAACAGGTATTTCCTGCCCGAATAAGGCGGGGAGACACAAAGCTAATTGAACGAAAACGTAATTACGCATCCACGCAAATTAGAACAGGAAATCCAGAATCTCTATGAATAATTCAGCCATCTGATCACCCCGAAAGAATTACAAAGGAGATAAAAACATCATTCGCGGAAAAGCCGGACTGTTGATCCGCGGCAGATACACATTCGCAAGATTACGTTATGTTTCACTCATTAAATGCAAAGTAAATTGAAATCTTTATTTTTCTATTCACATTCCCATTGTTTTCCTTATTGCCAACACAGTCCCATTAGGAGAAAAATTAAACTTTTGTTCCCAACAGATTCGGAAAATGATTATTCCTCTAATTCTTTTTTCCACAAATATTAATCGAAATGATTTGGTCGGTACTATTTGGGTAAAGAGTGAAACCACTGCATTGAATTGAGAAAAAGATATGCTTGAATAGCAATCACGGCAAAAATCATATTCGTTTGGATGAATTATTTTCACTCTTTTGCCTCCCTCGGAGTATTAATCATTTATTATTTATCTACCTGGCGCTTTTACATTGTTGCGCTACAGCAAAAAATAAATTTATTTCTTTTGTTGCTATCGACAGTTCCTTCCGACGTAAATGAATCTACTCTCTGTGTTACTAAATTTTCATAACGGACTTAACTCTTCATAAACAAAACGACGTCACGAACGGACAAATTCGTTTTGAAATGGATATTTTTTTTTATTTTTGAAGCCTTGCTTGAAATTCCAAGACTGAAATCGCCTAGCCCATAAAGGTTGAGCCAAATATGTCGAAAATCAGGAGATTGAATATGAGTTGGATGATACATGATTTCATTTTCAAGAAAGTACATTTACACCGATGAGCTATTACATTGTGACCACCTCCAGTCTAGGGAAATGAGCGCCCCTGGAGGCCGAACGGTGGCGCAGGTGAGTAAGTATTTGTCATTTTCTTGTAGGACCTCCGTCCACAGTAATTAGAGTTTAGGTTCCAGCCACCTACAGCGAGTTCGCCTTTTGGGCAGGACAGAGAAACGGAAGGAATGAGAGCAAGTCTAGCGACTTTTGACAGAACAGTTTGTAGTCAGATTATAGTACAGTAGATGGCGCCACCGTACAAGTACGATGTTGCTCATAGAGGGATGAGAGAAAGTCAGGGGGGGGCGTAGGAAAGGATACCCATTTAACCGGTGGGTCCAAGCCCGGGGCCGTCATTTAACGTAATCGTCCGATGCCCGGCGGCTATTCAGCGGTTGTTAGTAAATCACACCATCTCTAAAAAATCAGCCCAGGATCGAACCTGAGGACCTTCCATTGACAGTCTGACTCGCTAACCATTAAGCCATCCACGGTCCAGTCTAGGGAAATGAGCGCCCCTGGAAGCCGAACGGTGGCGCAGGTGAAGTTCACAGAGCAGTATATATGCAAACCGAGGACCGGCTTTCGGTTAGCAGAGTGTTCGTATTCAGAATGGGAAAAGCTGCCGATTTATTGCAGTTTGATAAAAGACAAATTATGAACTGGCAATGCGCCTCGGAACTAGGATCTCGGAAACGGTGCGACTTGTGGGTTGTTCACGTGCTGCTGTAGTGAGTACGTATCACATGTGGTGCACAGATGGCCTAATGACGAACCGTCGTCCAGACGTGGTTCGTCCGCAACTCACTGATGCAAGAGGGGAACGGAGAATGTCGCGCACTTTTCACAGTGACCGCAGGGACACAGTGCGACAAATCGCCTGCAGCTACACAGTGTTGATCAGGGCAATGTGTCACAGCACCCAGTTCACTGCAGCCTTCTGCGCATGGACTTGCGTAGCCGAAGACCCAGCTGGGTCACCCATGCTCACTGCACGTCATCTCCAACAACGCATGAAATGGGCCCATGATAATCGAGATTGGACCGTCGATGATTGGAAGAAAGTGGCCAAATCTAACGAATAAAGATTCCTGGTGCGTCACGTGGACGGCCGAGCGTGGATACGCCGATTACCAACGGAGTCTATGACACCTGGATGCACTTTTGGGTTGAAAATGGTTTCCTGTGACAGTTTAAGTCCTATTATCCCAATAGCATAGTCCTTGACAGCTGTGGGGTATCTAAACATCGTTGCAAACCAAGTCCACCTTTTCACGGCAACTGTGTTCCCTGCTAGTGATGGCCATTACCAACAGGATAATTCGCCATGCCATACTATTAGAATCGTCAAGGATTGGTTCGAGTAACATGCTGTTGACTTCCTATTAATGCCTGTCTTCCAAATTCACCTGACATGAACCCAATCGAACACTTGTGGTTCGACTTGGAAAAGCGGGTCCGAGCTAAATCACCACCACCCAGAAATGTGCGGGAACTGGAAGACCTGCTATTGACATTATGGTACCAGATACCCCAAGATACCTGTCGCCACCTCATCGAATCAATGCCTCGCCGAGTGGCTGCTGTATTGCTAGCTAAATAGGGTCCCACAGCTTATTAGGTAGGTGGTCATAATGTTACGGTTCATCGGTGTATTTGACGGGGTACCAGACCAGGTCACGAGACAGAAGTCAATTTCTTGGTTGAACATCATGTTGTGCAATACGCTGAAGAGCAATTGAATTAGTGACAGCTGGCGTTATGCAAATGTGGCGCTGTGGGCGGCCCTGTAAACGGAAACGACATGACGTATGCAGCGATCCGACAATATAAGGAGTGATGCGACGGGAATCAGTTAGAGTCGGGCGCAGTATGGGTAAGACGAAGGATCTAAGCGCATTTGCTCGTGGGCAAATTGTCGGGGCCCGACGAAAGGGTTACTCCATCTCGGAAGTCGTGCAGGCACTGGGATTTTTACGAGCCAATGTGTCACGGGTGCGCCGTGAGTACATCGAATCCGGTAAAACCATCCCTGCAAGGGCGAACTACAGTGGACAACAGCGTGTGGATGAGCGGGGTCATCGTCGGCTATCTCGCATTGTAACAGCTGATAGACAGGACACAGTGCAAGAAATCACTCGCAATTTAACGCTGGTGCACAAAAACGTGTAAGCAGCCACACCTTCCATAACCATCTCCTAGCTATGGGGTACAGAAGCCACCGTCCAAGGTACCGTTGCTGATCGCACATCACAAGGTGCAAATATTAGCATGGGAGCGGAAACATCGGCACTGGACCCTAGACATGTGGAAAAATGTTGCCTGGACTAATGAGTCAAGGTTCACGTTGGTACATGCGGATGGCAGGATACGAGTACGGCGCAGACCACATGAAGCGATGGATCCTTCTTGCCAGCAGGGTACTCTTCAAGCTGGTGGGGGTGGCATTCTCGTCTGGGGACTGTTTACGTGGACTGAAATGGGACCACGTTTGACATCGTCCCTCACAGGTCAACGTTACCGGGATATCCTGGACGACCGTTTGCTCCCGTTTGTGCGTCTTCAACATCCCAGTGGGGACCTCATCCTACAATAATACAATGCACCGTGCCATCGCTCCTATCCGAATGGTTGGATGAACACTCCACTGACGTGACCTAGCTTCCTTGGTCAGCTAGGTCACCTGTCCTCAATCCCATCGAGCACATCTGGGATGCCATCGAGAGAGATGTTTGATGCTCTGACTTCCTCCATCAAATCTTCGGATGATGTCCTGGTGTATCCGGGGCCACGGAGCGTTTACCTAGTCTCAAAAAGATTCCAGGACGGCAGTGGAGAAGTTCGCAGGCGCCGTGTAATGTGGTTCGGTACACGTTCGATGGCAGGGTTGCACCGGACAGACATGGCCGACCGGCAGGTGAGATTTTCTTTTCATCAGTTCAGTAAAACACTCCTGGCTGGGGCCGCAACGGGCTTGCTCTAGGAACTATAACGTTTTACTCCGAGATAAACGAAAAACAAAAAACACTTTTCTTTACGCAAAACGAAAAGTGACTTTTTTAAATAATCAACTGGCGAAAATCATTGAATGAAACAAAGACAGATCACTCCCGGATGCATTGCGTAGTTATTGGTGAAACCTACTGTAGATGAGAATCTGAAATCGGATGACTTATTTCTTTAAAGGTTGAAATAAAATTCCGTTTTCATTTCGTTGGATTCAGTGACTGAAACGCGTGGTATTTCTTCTTCTTGGAGAAATATTTACTTAAACAGTGTTTTTAGCTTCATAAAACCAAAACCGAAACGAGCTTCTGGCCCGATTTATTACTGCGACCGCGATGAGGAAATTAAAAGTGTTTGCTTACATATTTGAGGATCGAAAGCAACCTTGTTTATTCTTAAAGGTGTTAGATGAAGCGCGTTTATATTTGTAACAGAAGTATGTAGTCAGGTCTAATCCTCATTTCTGGAGGAAATAGACACGAGAAATTAAAACACCTCCCTATGTTACATTCCATTTATTACGAAAGCACTTCTGTCCAGTACAGTAGGTTTGTTCCTATGGGGAAGAGTGTTTCAACGTTTTCTGAATCGCATATAACATGCCAAAATGAAATCGGACACGAGGGCCAGATGGAAAAGGAAGAATAAAATGCCTGTTTTTGTTGAGAATATAGATTATTTTAAAGAGGTTTTAAATCATGAAACTGAACTTTCGGAAAAAGAAGTAATGCAGTTAACACGATACCTATATGCCAAATAAATACGGAGGTGGTACCTGCTATGCCTACATTTGTTTATAAGTCTTAAAGAAATCGTGTTATATAATTTAAGGCGCATTTGGGTACTCTAAGTCTACACGGAGATATCACTGAATTTTTACCACCTACATACTAATTTGTAGGTCCTCCATTCGCATTTACTGCAGCAGTTATATATCGTGGTGTCGATTAAATAAGATGTCGTAAGCACTTGGGCGGTATGACCAACATAGGGGTATGTAATGCAGCCTTCAATGCAGGTATGGAGGTGATTGTCGTATCCAGACGTGTGATATGCTGTTTCATAGTGTCCCACAAGTGCTCCACGGGATAAATATCGGGGGAGTTCGGAAGGCCAGTTGACATGCTGCAAGTCTGAACTTTGTTTCTTAACCCTTTATCGACCCTGACCCTAAAAGTTTGTATTACTCTAAATACCATAACGCCAAAACTGTCGATTGGTTCGCTTCTTTGTTTAGTAACAATAATGATGACTGACTGTGACCCCTGATGATCCCTCAAATTTAAAGAAAAGGTAAAGGTAAGAAATCTGACTCACTCTAGATAGGCGTTTCGAGCGGCTATAGTCGTTAAAGGGTTAAACCATTCCTGCACAACATTAGACGTGTGACTCGGCGCATTGTCACCTTGGAAGACACCGTCGCCATTCGCGAAGTAGTGCAATATTTCTGGGTGTACAGAATCAGCAAGAAATTCACGATAGTGGGCACCAGTTATACGTTCTCCCACATACACCACGGATACAAGTTTCTACCGGGTAAACATGCCCCACACCATACAACCATGTCCATAGACTTGAACTATGGAGATCATGTTGAATGGTTGGAGTGTCTCATGTTGTTTGCGCCAAATACGTAGACGACCATCCACGGTGTGGATTAAAAACGCGAATCGGCAGACGAGCACACTCTTTTCCAGTCATTCGACGTCCAACTTGCGTGATCTTTGCAACAAGCAAGTCTTTTGCCGCGATGAACCTTAGTTAGGAGAGGATGTCGTATGGGATCTCTACTGTTATAGCCCGTACGTGCGAGTGTGCGACGCTTTGTCATTACAGATACGGTTCCGTGTTGACCTCTGTTGTAATGGGCAGTCAGCTGTTGAACAACTGTTTGCATGTACAAGTGAGAGGAACCTGAAGCTCACCTCTTACTTAAATCTTTCGCTGTCCTGTGCAGTTTTACCTCAGGGTTGTTGTTTGACTAATAGCAAGTCGGTCCTGATACTACGGCTGCTCGCACGCAACTCACCAGTTTAGCCGTTTGGTAAATTTTGGCACCTGCTCTCCGAACTCACACAATCTAATTAATTCATACACTGGTGCGCAAAAATTAAGGACGCAGAGGAGAAATTAGCATAACAGCGGAACGAGCAGGCAGAACGGACCGAAAGACCGCGCAAGCCCTTCTGTACGGGACCCATGCGCATATATGCAGCATTACATAGGAGGGGGGGGGGGTGTCGGATGGGTATAAAGCACACGGGCGGTGCACGCTCTGCAATTCGGTGAAAGCTATTGCACGGTGTACATCGGTTTGAACGACGTCGAGTTGCTGCCACAGTGTGATACGGACAGCAGGCAATCTAGTAGACGACATCTGGATGACTTTACCCGAGGTCACGTCATTAGGAAGTTAGAAGAAGGTCGAAGTGTGATTAGTGTGGCTGAGGAGTTCGGGATCGCTCACAACATCGTTTCACGAGCGTGGACAACATTTCAAACGACAGGAACAGCTGTGCAAGAGTTTAGCCGTGGTCGTCCACGAGCAACCACGGCGGCGGACTACCGGTGTATTGTCCTACAGGCGAGAAGAGACAGACGGCAGACAGCGGGACAAATTCCAAGGCACATTCAACAGACAACTGAACGCCCGTTATCGCGTTTTACCGTGGCCAGGAGGCTGCACAAAAGTGGTCTATTTGCACGACGACCAGTAGGGTGTGTGCCATTAACGCCTGTTCATTGGAGACGGCGGTTTCTGTGCTGCCTGGAAACCAAGAACTGAACACATCAGCAATGGGGTCCAGTTCTCTTTAAGCATGAGAGCCGATTTAGTCTGACTAGCGATTCTGGACGTATATACATCTGAAGAGAGCAGGGAACACGCAATCACACCTCCAACATCATCGAAAGGAACAGGTTTGGGGGTGGCGGCGTTCTCGTTTGGGGCGGTATAATGAATGCTTCGTAGCCATACTGACCTCCACATGTTCCAAGGAGGTTCTGTCACTGGTGTACGCTATTGTACCGAGGTTCTCCTGCCTCACGGGCGTTTGTTTAGAGGTTCTGTGGGTCCTGAGTTTCTCTCCATGGACGACAACACTACACCGCGTCGTACAGTGGCTGTCGCAGAGCTGTTGGAGAGTGAAGATATTCAACGCATGGATTGGCCCGCAAGGTTCCAGGACCTAAATTCAATCGAACACGTGTGGGACCTTCTCGGGAGACGCTTGGCAGCACGACACCAGCCGCCAGCAACGATTCCACACCTGGGATTGGCGCTACAAGAGGAATGGGCCGCGATGCCACAACAGCTCCTTGACAACCTCGTCCTCAGCATGGGCATACGTTGTAAATCCTGCAACGCTGTCAGGGGTGATCATATCCCCTACTGAAGACTGGATATTCCTTGGCAGCCGCCTGCCACATGGATGTTTCTGTCTTCTGTCCAGTTGTGCTCAAAGCTATCTTTTCAATAAAGTGCCTTTGTATCATTTGGATTCCTTGTTTGGACGGTTTTGCTCATTTGTCCCATATTCTTATATCTTGGGGATCTTATGGTATGATTTGAGTCGATGTGGAGCAATTATGCACGACGTTACATTCGAAAAACTGTCTCGTCCTTAATTTTTGCACGCCAGTGTACATACAATCGACGTGGATGAGAAACACCAAACAGAATTCATCGCTCTTTCCACGTTCTTCGGTGAATCCCCAGTTTTGTTCTGGGCTACATGAAGAAACCTGCCATGTGGTTTGGCAGTTAATCTCATGTGAGTCTCGATAATTCGAGGCCGCCGTGGTTCAGTGGTAGGATGTCCGTCGAGTAACTGGAATACCCTGCGTTCGATTCCCGTTGGCGGCCGATGAGAATTTTTCCGTGACTCACTTATTAACTTGGAAAGAGCGATTACTTCTGTTCGGTGTCTCCCACAATCTGTCCTTTTTTCAAAGTGCGATAAATCCTTCCGTTTACACGTATCTCTTTACGACACACCTTAAATATGCTAATTCGGTCGCTTAATCTCGCCAAAATGGAAATCACATGGTCAAGTCACAGAATGAGCCGTCTGATGCACGTTTTTTCAGATAAAACTCCTCTTACTCTTTAATATTTAAAAAATTATGTTACAAACACATTAAAAAGGGACGACATCTTTCGGTGACCGCTTTGGTCCCTTCATTGGGTCATATACACTGTGCAATAGAGACGAAAGTTGGGTGACTTAAATACAGAATGAAGATGTCAAAATACGAGTACACTGCACATATCAAAGAATCAGATTTACATAGTGGGCACATCAATTAAAATTCTTAACAACTTGAAGTTATGGTTCCGATTTTTAAAGAATTTTCCAAGGGGAAGGTATGTGAACAGATGTATCGTCACTGCAACATTTAGGTCCGTACTTGTAAATCCATAAGCTTTCAGAGAATAGAGTAGCAGAGCGTGTTGTTGGATCTGAAAGCATAGTAGTAGGGTTCCATAGTGGCTCGTAATTACCTTCCGAGCATAATCTGGATAATGCCGTAGCAGAGGAATTTGTCTTTAAATTGTATTTGTGTTCATATATTCGACATTTTAAATTACGAAATGTAGAACCTATACGTACAGAGTCTCTTTCATTGGAGCCTGTAGCCCTTAATAGAATGGCGTTAACTCCGTGAAGATAATCTAAATTTATTAATTACGAAATGTAGAACGTACATATACAAAAATGACAGAGACATAATGAGTTTGGACTATCGTCACGGAGTTAACGCCATTCCGTTAAGAACCATAGACTACAATGAAAGAGACTCTGTATATGTAGGTTATATATTTCGTAATTTAAAATGCCGAATATATGAACACAAATACAATTTAAAGACAAATTCCTCTGCTACGGCATTATCCAGATTATGCTCGGAAGGTAATTACGAGCCACTATGGAACCCTACTACTATGCTTTCAGATCCAACAACACGCTCTGCTACTCTATTCTCTGAAAGCTTATGGATTTACAAGTACGGACGTAAGTGTTGCAGTGACGACACATCTGTTCACATACCTTCCCCTTGGAAACTTCTTTGAAAACCGGAACCATAACTTCAAGTTGTTAAGAATTTTAATTGATGTGCCCACTATGTAAATCTGATTCTTTGATATGTGCAGTGTACTCGTATTATGACATCTTTATTCTGTATTTAAGTCACCCAACTTTCATTTTTATTGCTCAGTGTGTATGACCTGATGAAGGGACCGACGCGGTCACCGAAAGATATCGTCCCTTTTTAATGTGTTTTCAATATCATTTTTAAATATAAAGGAGTGGTTTTACCTGAAAAATCGTGCATCAGATGGATTATTCTGTGGCTTCATTTACTTAACACGAAAACTTCACGATTTATAATCACATGGTCAACGGGCCGTATCCACTTTTGATAGGGGTGGTCATAATTTCGCGATCACTTGGTTATGTGCCCGTAGGTCTTGGGTATTAATTTTCCCATTTCGAAAATGCACTTTTTTACATTTGACAATTTTCTTTGTGGGCAAAGTTTCGAGAGCCATTAAAATGCTTCCGGCTTAAATACACCTTCTCTAGAAGAAGTGTTGCATTGTCTGCAATAAGTCGCACAGATTACATGATGAATATCTGAAAGGGATCGGGTTGCTGTGTTCTCTAAACTAAAAAAAGCCCGACCCAGCACGACGTTGCTTTGTTCTCTAAAATAAAAAAATCCCTTCCTGGCCCGTTGTTTTGTTCTCTAACCTAAAAAAAGCCCGACCCTGCTCTTTGCTTTGTTGTCTAAACTAAACCCCCCCAACCCGGCTCGTTGTTTTGTTCTCTAAACTAAAAAAAGCCCGACCCGGCCCGTCGCTTTGGTCTCGAAACTGAAATACGCCCTCCCCGCCCCGTTGCCTTTCTTTAAACTAAAAAAACGCCCGACCCGGCCCGTTGCTTTATTCTCTGAACTAAAGAAAGCCCGACCCAGCCCTTTGCTATGTTCTCTAAACTAAAAAACGCCCGACCCGGCCCGTTGCTCTGTTCTCTACACTATAAAAAGCTTGGCCCGGCCCGCGCAGAACTCTAATTACAACTTTTTCTATAAGAATTCTTTTCCATTGCAGACGAAGGACTTGAACTTATTGACACTTCTGTTACTCAGATACTCCAATTCAGCAAACCTTGGTGATCATATTAAAACTACACACACAAAGCTTAACTCTCCATGTGATACAATGAACCACGAAGTGATTTTCGGGCATAAAACGTATAATGAATATATCGCTTCTGCTACTGAATTATAATGAATATATGCTTCTTCTAATGCTTGTTGTTTGTTAAATATATCATGAATAAACTTTCCTGCTAGTAGTGTAGTAATAATAATGAACAAGCTTTTAACTGCTAGTAATGTTGTAGTAGTAATTAAGATGAATAAAGTCTTATGCTGGTTGTTAATAATAATCAGCTAATGAAATTAACCTAACAGCCAGACAGAGATCTGACAAAACTATGAACTGAGAAAGACGTACTTACTAAGACAATCTTTTATTTGGTAAACTTCTGGCTCTCACATCTTTATACTCTCTTTATACACGAAACAAAGCTCTCACGAAGATCTCTTTATACACGAAACAAAGCTCTCACGCACATACACAACCGCTCTCTCTATACAACAACAGCTCTCTGACACATAAACAACAGCTCACTTCGTACAACAACAGCTCTCTCCGTACAACAACAGCTCTCTGACACATAAACAACAGCTCACTTCGTACAACAACAGCTCTCTCCGTACAACAGCTCTCTCTATACAACAACAGCTCTCCCTACGTATCGTTGAACGCGCCTATTTATACTGGCTACCACCACGTCATGACTTACACTCATTGCCAGATCTCATTCAGCGGGAGAAATAACATCTCGTTCAGTAAGAAGATAATTTACATAGTAAAATAAAATAACCAGAGATAGTAAAATTCAAAAGGAAAGTGAATCTAGAGTATACGTTACAAACGGAGGAAAGGTCAAATAAGTTGGATAAAAGCAAAAAGGAGTGATAGTATTTCAGTATTGGGTATTACTGCCTTTTGTAGACAAAAACTCTATATTTTGCAGCAAAACGGTACCCTGTGCTGATTCAGTCACAGCACAAGTGTGTACGTTCCGTAACAACATGATTTGGGCGTAATGTGTACTGTAATTGAATATGATTTGGGCATCATGAGTTCTCCATAAGAATATAATTTGGGCATCATGAGTTCTCCATAAGAATATAATTTGGGCATCATCAATTCAGAGTAGACGTTCCATTTCGAAGTAATCTATTCCGAGTAGACTCAAAAAATGACGTTTGTACTCAGTCGCATGCCGATCTACCAGGGTTCTCGACTTACGTTATGTAATTAAGTTCACCGGTGATATAAAGCAGTTTGAAGCGGTTTAAACAAATGCAAACGTAAAGTCGAGGTACCGAGTGCTGTTAAGCTGCAGGAGTTTCGATTTTACGCGTTTTTTGTTTTTTTGTTTTTTACTTTTTTATTAAAACAAACAAAATAAAATTCCTGGTAGTTGCACAAATACATGTCAGTGTTTGTCTGACTATATACGCTATATTGGATTGGGCTACGTTGAATTATAGGGTGCTCCAAATTCAATCTTGAAACTCAGATAGAAATTTAGAATAGCAGCAGTTTGTCCTTCCTTTTTCCGGGCGTGTTTGGCTTTTGTTGTCTTTCATGGAGTAAACAGAACAATCAATACTAGACGAAATCAATAGAGGCATCTCACATAACTAACACCGATTTCGAGCACTGCTTCAGAACAGGTGTCCTTTTTCAAACAAATCTTAAGTTCAGAGATTTATTCTTTTGGAATTGAGCGACTCTCTGTCTTCATTCCCCCGAAACAAAAAAAAAGCAAACAAGAAAGGAAGCATTGCGAAACAATCTTGCTAAAACAAAAGAATCTATTTTACTGGAGTCTTCTACCTCGAAAGTAAATGTTTTCGTATTTCAAAAGTGGGTCTCCTGTCTGTACATTCGTACACTCGGATATATACAATATGCTGTCAAATAAATTAAAACAAGTAGTTTTTTTTTAATTTCGTGCTAAGCAAGACCTAAGTTAAATTATTTTACTCCTTAAAGAAATAGTTATCTAGAAAAACGTAACAGTGTAGTCTTTGGGTGTGAAAAGATAACTCAAAAAACGGATTGATTACGAAAATTTTAGACTAACTACTATCATGTATAAACACGGTCGAGTCACATTATTGTGACCACCAGCTAATATCCATAGTAACCGCCATAGCAACGCGGAAAACAGATAGACAGGCTGGGAGGGACTCAATAAGGTTATGAAAGTTCACAAGTATGAGCAGCCATGTTGACTGCAGTGCATCTGATAGCTTCTAGAGGGTACGTGGTGGAGGATCCATAGAGCAAACAAAACGATCGAAGTGGTTCCACAGATGATCAATTGGTTTAAGTCTGGGAATTAGGGGGCCAGGAAAGGACTTTGTGTTTCATCGTGCTCTTCCAACCACTCTCGGACATTTCTAGCTGTATGACACGCCGTACTGTCCTGCTGGAAGATCCCATCCGCCCCAGGGAAGACAATCAGCATGTATGGGTATACGTCGTCTGCAAGGATGGATTCATAACGAATTCAGGCCATAGTGCTTTCCACAGGTATGAGTGGGCCCAGGGAATGCATGCCACGAAAATGTTCTCCAGACCATAACGCTGCCCCCACCAGCTTGTGTTCTTCCAGAAATGGTTGAAGAGTGTTTCCTTTCCGATGTTTCTCGCCTTATACGCTAACGTCTATCCTTTCGATGAAGCAGAAAACGTGACTCATCGGAAAAAGCAATTCTTAACGAATCAGCGGAGGTTTAATTCCGATACTGCCGTACAAATCCCTTTTCTGACGATGCACCTTCTTCAGCATAGGTGCGGTAGCCATCCGTCTGGATCGAAGCCCCATACGCAGCAGTGTTCGCTGAACTGTCCTTTTAGACACACCTCCGGTAGCCCGTTGTTTCATTCGGCCAGTGAGTTGCTCCACTGCAGCGTTTTGATCAGCCCTCACGCACTTTTGCAGCCGAATGTTCACCTCTCACATCAATGGATGTGGTGATCCGCAGTTCCACGTCGCTTATTCGCAATGGTGCCATTTCTCCAATCCCGATACACTTCAACCACATCAGCACGCGAACAATTAACAAAATGCACTGTTTCAAACATACTTCCACCCCTACGCCCGAAAGCCGATAATCATCCCTTTTTGCAAATCTGATAAATCGCTCGTTTTCCATGACAGCAACGAGTGATACGTTTTCGGAATGCCTACAGCACACCTTATATACCCTTAGAGCCAGCTCATGACACGCGCCTTCTTTCATTGGCCCGCGCCTTCTTTCTTTCGCTGTTGACGTAAAAAGTAGGAGGTGGTTATTATAATGTGACTCGACTGTGTATATTCTTATTTAACTTTCATTATTAGTTGTCTTTCTCTGTGTAAAAGTACCAATTATTTTATTCTACTTGTAACGTATACTCTAGATTCAGTTTTCTTTTGATTTTACTATCTCTTGTTATTTTATTTTCCTATGTAAATTATCTTCTCACTTAACGAGATGTTATTTCTCCCGCTGAATGATATGTGGCAACGAGCGTAGTCATGACGTGGTGGTAGGCAGTATAAATATGCGCGTTCAGCGATACCTAGGGAGAGCTTTTGTTTATATGAGGAGAGCTTTTGTTTATGTGCGAGGAAAGCTTTTGTGTACGTGAAAAGAGCTACGTTATTTTGTGCCGAGAGCTTCGTTCTATGTGATTAGGTTCTTCTTTATTATTGTGATACGATTAGTGTGACTAGCAGTGTGTGTGTGTTGGATGATACCAGGAGTTTCCTAATAAAATATTTTTAAGTAAGTACGTTTTGCTCAGTTCATAGTACTGTCAGACCTCTGTCTGGCCGTTAGGTCTCTGTCATTAAGTGTCTTCATTAAGTACCACCAGTAAAACTTTATTCATGATATAATAATTACTACAACAACAACCAGTAAAAACTAATTCATTATATACTCTAATATTAAACTAGTAATTATGATCACTTACTCAACTTGAAAGGTGCGAGACTCAGTTAGCCAACGCATTTTCTTAAAAAAAATCAAAGCATGCATGCAATTACACCGAAGTGCCAAACCATTATGGCCATACCTGCCTAATATGAAGTTGGTCCTCAACGTGCAGCCAAAAGCGCTCTTATCTGGCAAGCAGTAGACGCCACAAGATTACTAAATTTATCTGGTTGTATGTGGCTCCAATACTTTACCAGCAGATCCTTGAACTCTTGGAAATTACGTGGTTAAACTACCGCAGATTGGATTTGCTGTTTTAACACAAACCACAGATGCTCGATTGGATTGATGTCTGAAACATTTGGAGAACAGTGCAATACCTGGAAATCCTCCTTATATTCCGCATTTCATGCTCGAGTAACTCTAAGAGTGAGACATTGTACATTCACCTGTTATAGCAAGGCACTACAAGAGGGATATTCTGTTTACATACCGTTAAAGGATGCACTTGCTTTGCAGTGATGTTTATGTAGGTGTAGACGTAAAAGGATTCACTTTCTCTGCAGTGATGTTTATGTAGGTGTAGACGTAAAAGGATTCACTTTCTCTGCAGTGATGTTTATGTAGGTGTAGACGTAAAAGGATGTACTTGCTCTGTAGTGATGTTTATGTAGGTGTAGACTTTAAAGGATGTACTTGCTCTGCAGTGATGTCTGTGTAAGTGTGGACGTAAAAGAATGTACTTGCTCTGCAGTGATGTTTATGTATGTGTAGACGTAAAAGAATGTACTTGCTCTGTAGTGATGTTTATGTAGGTGTAGACTTTAAAGGATGTACTTGCTCTGCAGTGATGTCTGTGTAGGTGTGGACGTAAAAGAATGTACTTGCTCTGCAGTGATGTTTATGTATGTGTAGACGTAAAAGAATGTACTTGCTTTGCAGTGATGTTTATGTAGGTGTAGACGTAAAAGGATGCACTTTCTCTGCAGTGATGTTTATGTAGGTGTAGACGTAAAAGGATGTACTTGCTCTGTAGTGATGCTTACGTAGGTGTAGACGTTAAAGGATGTACTTGCTCTGCAGTGATTTTATGTTGGTGTAGACGTAAAAGAATGTACTTGCTCTGCAGTGATGTCTGTGCAGGTGTAGACGTAAAAGGATGTACTTTCCCTACAGTGATGTTTATGTAGGTGTAGACGTAAAAGAATGTACTTGCTCTGTAGTGATGTTTATGTTGGTGTATACGTTAAAGGATGTACTTGCTCTGCAGTGAAGTCTGTGCAGCTGTAGACGTAAAAGGATGTACTTTCTCTGCAGTGACGTTTATGTAGGTGTAGACGTAGAAGGATGTACTTGCTCTATAGTGATGTTTATGTAGGTGTAGACGCAAACGATGTACTTGCTCTGAAGTAATGTTTATGTACGTGTAGACGTAAAAGGATATACTTGCTCTGTAGTGATGTTCAGGTAAGTGTAGACGTAAAAGCATGTACTTTCTCTGCAGTGATGTTTATGTAGGTGTATACCCAAAAGCTGTGCTTGCTCTGCAGTGGTGTTTATGTAGGTGTAGACGTAAAAGGATGTACTTGCTCTGTAGTGATGTTTATGTTGGTGTAGACGTTAAATGATGTATTTGCTCTGCAGTGATGTCTGTGTAGTTGTAGACGTAAAAGGATGCACTTTCTCTGCAGTGATGTTTATGTAGGTGTAGACGTAAAAGTATGTACTTGCTGTGTAGTGATGTTTATGTAGGTGTAGACGCAAAATATGTACTTGCTCTGAAGTGATGTTTATGTACAAGTAGACGAAAAAGGATATACTTGCTCTGTAGTGATGTTCAGGTAAGTGTAGACGTAAAAGCATGTACTTTCTCTACAGTGATGTTTATGTAGGTGTATACGCAAAAGCTGTGCTTGCTCTGCAGTGGTGTTTATGTAGGTGTAGACGTAAAAGGATGTACTTGCTCTGCAGTGATGTTCATGTAGGTGTAGACGTTAAAGGATGTACTTGCTCTGCAGTGATGTCTGTGTAGGTGTAGACGTAAAAGTATGTACTTGCTCTGCAGTGGTGTTTATGTAGGTGTAGACGTAAAAGTATGTACTTGCTCTGCAGTGGTGTTTATGTAGGTGGTAGACGTCATAGTTTCCTGCACACGAAGGACTGGACTCAGGATTTTACCAGGTGAATCCTAGATGAACATTGTCCAAATTATTACTCTTCCTCCACTGTCTTGTTTTCAACCCAGGGTGCATCCTGACGATAATATATAACCACGTAAGCATCGCACATGTACCAGGCCATTCACATAGCGCAACAGGAAACGAGAGTCGTCTAACTAGACGATCTTTTATAAATCATTCCAGTTCTAGATTGGATGGCCTTATTCCCATCATAGGTGCTTACGACGGTCAACCGAGGTTAACGTGGTCACTCAGAGCGGTATGAGACTGCGCAACCCCATTCTCAGCAGGCTTCGTTTGTGTAGTGTCACATTATTCCCGTCACCAGTGTTCAAAGTACCGGCGGGATGCGCCACAGTATCCCTTCAGTTAGCTCGTACCATACGGAATAGCCTTCTCTCACCTCCAGCATGGATGATATGGGGTCAGCTCACACCTTGACGGCGGTTCGTGGTTTTCCCCTCCTTGTACCATTTTTTTGGGAGTATTAATCACAGCTGATCATGAGGATGCCACAGGCCTTGCTGTGTGGCCAATACAATTTGGCCTTTATTAAACTCACTCAAATCTGCTGCCTTTCCTATCCAAAGTACAAGAATAACAATGATTAACAGAGCTCAGTATCATTTTTTTTACCGTTTCACGACCTTCACATAGCCGACTTTTGTTTTCATTTCCATGAAGACGACGTGGTCATATTGTTTTTACTCTTCGGTGTATGTGTTAAAGTAAGGTAAATAGTGATTGACTGTTTCGCCGCAACCGCGTGCGATCACATTGGGTTGATGCATAAGTTCATGCCGTTTTTTTCACCGCACTACAGGAATGTATTACATCAAAAGCGAGAACGGAATCAAATCAATCAACTATGTATCCCCCTCCATTGTTTACCATGGTGTACCCAAAGTCAGGATATTTCTACAATGACATTTTTGATAAAACGTGCAGGTTTTGCTGCGAAGTAATAATCAAGGAAATTTCAGAGGTCAACATCATTGTTGAACGTTCTGCCACGGAGTGCATTCGACAGAGATCAGAACAGGTGATACTCTGAAGGGGCGACATCTGGGGAATAGGCCGGATGTGGAATGATCTCCCATTTCATGTCCTGAATGGCCATTTTGGTCATGTTTGCACTGTGAGGGGGTGCGTTAGCAAGTTGGAGAAGGACATCATGGCGCCAATTTGACCGTTTCGGCTGAATTGCTCCCTCCACACGGTGAAGTTGCTCACATAGAGTGCAACGCTGATGGTCCGCTTCCTCCGTAGCATTTCCCAGTGAATAATGCTTTTCATTTCCCACCAGACACACAAAACAATCTTCGCAGGACGACGGTCATGTTTTGAACGTGGTGTGGGCGTCTTGTTTGAGCTAAATCATTCCCCCGATGCTTGAAATCCACGTAGAGGTACTTCTTTTTATCTCTAGCAACAATAAGTGACAAAATGGGTTTGTGTTGCTGAGAACATTCGCCATAACGGGCGAGCAAGGAACCACATATAGCAACACGCTGATTCTTGTTATCCTCGGTGAAAGTGTGATGCATCCAAGTCCTCAATTTCTGGACTTTTTTTATACGTTCCAGTTGTCGCACCACTGTGTCCTCCATCTTAGTGGCCAATTCGCTTGTAGTTTGACGCGGATCCAAGTGGATGAGATAGTTCAAACGATCTTCATGAAAATGAGATGGGCGACCTGAGCGTGGAGAGTCGTTGAGGTCACAATTGCCACCTCGGAACCGCTCACACCTTTTGCGGGCTATCCGCGAAGCAATAACATCCTCCCCATACACAGCACACATTTATCGAGTGGCGTCGGCGGCTGTTGATCCCATGTGTGACGTGCCTGCCTCGAAGGACGCACACGACATAAAGGCAGATCGCAGCAAGCACGAACGTCTGCGTAGCTCAGTTGCAATGGTGTGATGTTCTTTCCACACCGCGAGATTGGAAAGATAAGAGAATCCCTTCTCCAGCTCTTCGAAAAATAAATGTGTGTGACGTTGCATTCCAAAGACCAGATTGACTGGGAGTTCTCAAGTGCACGTTCTACAGCGGATGGCTGCCTGCAGCGATTCATGGTCAGGGCTGACCCGTGGGCCATGAACCCGGCCCTCTTTCGGGGGAGGGGAAGCTGTGACGTGCCTGTCCCGCAGGACGCACACGACATAAAAGCAGATAGCAGCAAGCTCGAACGTCTGCGTAGCTCAGTTGGTAGAGCGACTTCTTCCGGAATCAGGTGACTCGGGTTCGATTCCCGGCGTGGACCAATAATGACGGATAAATTTACTTCGTTTATACATGTTAAACTCGTAAAGGATGTCGGAAATGCTTATTCCTCTCTAATTGACTTCTGGACCTGGAAACCAAAAAAACATTTTAATCAGCATTTCCGACATCCTTTCAAGGATGTCGGAAATGCTTATTTCTCTCTAATTGACTTCCGGACCTGAAAACCAAAAAAAACCATGAGGCACAATCATACAACACAATATGATTTAGAGACACGATATTACTGGCTACATTTTGATATACAACTGGCCATCTGCGCCATCACTACTGACCTGGGAAACACTCGTGAAATAAAACGGCATGAACTTATGCATCAACCCAATATTCAAATTAAAGAAAAAATCTGGTTACGAATCAAACTTGTTTTTTGGAAAACAAGTGTGGTGCCATCTACGGGATCCTTCTATTTTAGTGTCAACAACGATTGCTTGAAATATGTTAGAATTTCTAAATCCATGACGAATGGCTCCGATCTGTGCTCATAGAGGTGATTATGTGACTTTATACCAAACTTCAGGCTCCTAAATCAGTAGATTTTACTATACAGGTAGATAAACAGCCCATTTTATTATAATTATCACCCCAGCGTCTTCCACAGCAGATGGTTTTTTTTTTCAATTTATAACATTCCTGGGCTGTCATTTTTACTATTTATCAGCTTAAAAAATACTTCAGCATTAGTACCTTAGGTATTGTAAATTTCAGGAGATTAATTAGTTGTAAGCATATTGTTAGGTATACAGATGAGTTTTAAAGCGTTTTTTGTGTGATGTTTACCGCTAATTTACATATCCGACATTCCCCCGCATTGTTGTCAAGCGACCGTAACTGGTCCAAAGTATAAACTGTGACACAGAAGTTTGCCCAACAGTCAAACGTACTTGCACATCGGTAGGAGAAAAATCGCAAGCGATACGGCATTTATTCAACACTGATTTCGTTACGAATTTCATCAAGGAAAAACTGCTGCAAAAGCTGTTCTTGTCCGGGAGAGAATATTGTATCGAAAAGCGCATGTGAGTTTTAATTTGGACGGTTTAAAGCAGGTGATTTTGTTGTTAGGGATCGAGAACGTATCGGCGCCCCGCAGAAGACTGCACGTGAGGAACCGCAAGCAGTGCTGGATGAAGATTTGTCTCAAAAGCAAAAAGAACTAGCTGAACAACTAAGAGTAACTCAACAAACCATTTCCAATCGTTTACGCGTAATGAGAAAGATTCAAAAGGAAGGAAAATGAGGTCACATGACCTGAGCCAGAGGAACAAGGATGAACGTGTCATGAAGTGTTTGAATCTGTTGAATAAACAACACAGAAAGTATTTCCTTTGGAAAGTCGTTACGGGTGATGAAAAGGTGATATGGTACAACAATCCCAAGCTCAAAAAACTCTGGTTAGACCCCGGTGAAGCAACGACCTCGACACCGAAACGCAATATTGACTCCAATAAAGTTCTCTCTTCATCTGGTGTTATCGGAAGGGTGTGCTGTATGAACTATTGGAACAGGGTCAAACTGTTACTACTGATCTCGACAAGCAACAATTGCTGCGATTGAACCAGGAAATCTGTCGGAAACGTCCGTTCACAGGCAAAGGATTGCGTCCCGTGAAATTCTTGCATGACAACGCTAGGCTGCATGTCGCGAAATCGGTCAAGGAAACATATTTGACGCTTGGATGGGAAGTTTTGTGGCACTCGGCGCATAGTCCCGACATAGCCCCTTCAGACTATCATTTGTTCCGATCGATGCAACATGGTTTGCACGGTTCCGGACGTGTGACGAAGTGAAAAAATAGGTTGACGACTTCATCGCGTCACACGACGAAGTGTTCTTCACGGCTGGAATCCGTCAGCGGTCCGACCGATTTCGGAAGGTGATAGATAATGGCGGTCCATACTTTGATTCGTAAAGGTATTGCTGTTTTCTCTGAAATTACATGTTACGTTGTCTTAAAACGCTTTAAAACTTATTTGTACACCTAATATTTCAAATAGCTGCAAATCATGAAGAAAATCTGAAATTAAATATGGGATTCAAAACCTCAATGATACCGCTCATTGTATGAGAGCTAGGAGATGTAAACTTTCAGAACGTACGAGTGTGAGGTGCTTCTATCACTTTTACGTCGCGCAGTGACCATGAATGGACATTTACGCAATGCTGAAATGTTAAAAGCTTCCGCGCATTACTTTGTGCTCTCGCTTTCCCCCTGTCCTTAGCATTAATTGCTAGAGCTCTCCTAATGACGAAGTCGAAAGTAAAGCTAATAGATTTTTAATCTCATTGTCATTCTTTTCTTTATTTTAATTTTCTTTTCTCCACACTTCCTCGTCTCTTTCAATTATCATTTCCTCTCGAACATCTGCTTTTTATTTTTTCTTGATTTCTTTTTGATATTAATAAAGAAGTTTCTTATTTTCATATAATGTAGAATAATACCCTCTGTATACATGTACAACAAAGTGCGATTTTCTTTGCATATTTCACTGTACTCCATTTTCAAGTACGTCGCGTTTAATTTTTTTAACATTTCTCTTGTACTTATGAGGACGTTAAGAATTTTAAATCTCGTCTTTCTGGTGGACGTCTTCGCACTGGAACCTCTCATGCCTGGAAAGTAAATCAGTCTCAGACGGAATGTGATTTCTTCATGGTTTGCGCTATTTAGAAGCGAAACCTCTTTAATATTATGGTGAAATTTAACTGCTGATACGGAGAGTTGAATTCCTTTTTTGCAACAGGCAAAACATCATAAGCACGCAACGGTTGATTCTATGTGCGAACTCCTAAACTTGTTTCAATCTGTACTGGTGTCTTCTGTTTAGCATAAACAAAAAAAAAAGAACAGTGTAAAAATACTGTGAGAAATATCAATACGATGCCGAAATGGCAATAACTGTATCATTCGCCATTCAATATGACGTAAAGAGGGCTCTTGTTGTTGTTTCCGGGTTTAACCACCACTGCAAAGAAACTCTAAAGACTATGAGCTGCCGCCCATTCCAAATTTGGGGACACTGGTTCCAAGTAGTGCTGTACACGGATTTCGGATATCTGGATATTTTTGTACCCGAAAATCGGATTTTTAGCATTCCAATAGTTCGAACTCCGGATATCCGGATTTTGAACTGCGGTTAACCGGATTTCGAACTTCGGAAGTGCTGTTCATGGATTTCGGATTTCAGGATATTTTACTATCCGAAACCCGGATTTTAGCATCCGGATCATGAACTGCGGTTATCCGGATATTCGGATTTATTATACCTAATATTCAGACATCGCAACAACATAGATCTATCTGGCGATGACAGACCGCATGCCTCAGGTTGTTGTTGGTTGTTGGTTAAGAAGGCGCAAACAAAAATTTACACAGAACGAACAAAAGAAATGATGGCTGGTTATTATTGTTAAACCAGGTAAAGCAAGTATCTCCCACTTACTAGCACTTATAGTGTTTGTGATTAATTCACTAAGTCACTGGGACAGTAAAGAAAGAAAGAAAGAAAAGATGGAAAGATATACCGGATTTCGAAATACCGAATTCATTATTAAAAACACAGTTTTGCCGTCTTTACACGATTTAAAAAATTACGGTTAAAATGATATATACATGAGCACTTTCAAGTCCACTGTGGACCCGTCATCAGATGCTGTGGCAATCCCGATTTCGGATGTATGATATTTCGGATATTTTGATATCCAAAATCCGGATTTCAATATATCCGGTTTTTGAAAGCAGTAGCCGGAAATCCGAATAACTGGATTTTGAAATTCGGATGTACGAAATTCGGGAATTATGACATTTCGGATATTTTGAAATCTGAAATCCGGATTTGAAAATATCCGGTTTTTGACAGCACTAGTTCCAAGGAGGGAATCAGCCAGGGCTATAAGGCAAACACATCACCTATGCTACATTCGGAATTCGAGCTCTGGCCCGATTGGATGTACGGTCAGAAGAGCATTCCTATATACTCTTAGCCGTAATGCCACTCATAGTGAAAGAAATAGAGCACAGCTTTGCGAAAGTTACGCAGATGTCGTGTGTTGCGAGGTGGAATGCAACCGGCGTCTAAAGTTAGTTTGAGAGGTCAGTTTCGAAAAAGGCAGGAGTGAGGCGCCATATTGAATAACGTTGAACAGAAGATCTCTTTTAGGAGGCATGAGAGAGGAAGATAGGCGTGTCTGCGAAGCATCCAGCTTGCCCGTGAACTGGACATTCCGAAAGGGGTGAAAGTTTTGGTGAGTTATGAGACCCCCGAAGTATGCATCTTGCAGAAATGAACTGTCAGGATTGGCTGATGACGAGGGAGCTGGGTGAAATTGCACTTCGGACCAGGGACCCAGGGCTCTTATAACTGTGGTGGTGTAATTATTTATTTTGATATCGCCTTGGTGCTTTGCGGTCAGGCAATTACTTGAATTTCAGATTTCGGTCACTCTAGTAGTTGCTACCAACAACCGAATTTTCTCTTTCTAGGTTTGACAATACTTATATATTACATACACTTTCTTGGTATTTAAGTAAGATCCTCGAAAGTAGACTCACTGGTTCTATTTACAGATTTTTATGTACATCCCCTAATTGCAGAGGGTTGCAGATGATTTACATACACAAATCCACGTTGGTGTTGTTTCAACATGACTCTGTCTTTTAGTCAACATATCCCAGTGAGTAAATTCAAGAGTCCATCAGAGGGAAAAGTTTTCAGCAAATTCACAGAACAAGGTGGTGTTTCTCTTACACAAGATTTAGAGCATTAATGTGCCACGTGCCTGTGTTGAAGCAATTCGACAGTATGAATTCCCTGTATTGTCTGTGCTACAGTGCAGGGGAATCTCTACTAGGTACAATATAATACGTAGATATTTTATGAATGACCTCGGCCACTCTTAAATCCAACTAGCTTGACAACCGCAGCCATCACGGAAAATTCGTCAGCGTCCTTGCGTTTGAAGCAAAGCCAAAATAGCGCCTGCCAAATTCCTGGGCCCTTGGTCCGAAGTGCAATTTTACCCAGCTCCCTCGCCATCAGCTAATTCCGTCAGCGCATTTCTCCAGGGGTATCATAACTCACGAAAATTGTCACCCCTTTTGGAATGTCCCGTTCACGGGCAAGCTGGATGCTTCACAGACCCACCTCTCTTCCTCTCTCATGCCTCCTAAAAGAGATCCTCTGTTCCACGATATTCAACATGACGCCTCACCCTTGTCTTTTTCAAACTTGACCACTCAAACTAACTTTTAGACGCCGATTGCATTCCACCTCGCAACACATGACATCTGCGTAACTGTCACAAAGCTGTGCTATATTCCTTTCACTATGAGTGGCATTATGGCTAAGAGTATATAGGAATGCTCTCAAAGAACACTCTTTCGTTCCAGGAGGCGCTGGATTCTGACCGTACGTCCCATTGGGCCAGAGCTCGAATCGCGAATGTAGCATGGGTGATGTGTTTGCCTTTTATCCTTGGCTGCTCCCCTCCTTGGAACCAGTGGCCCCAAATTTGGAATGGGCGGCAGCTCATAGCCTTTAGAGGGGCTTTGCAGTGGTCGTTAAACACCGAAACAACAACAACATATATTGAATGGCGAATGATACAGGTATTGCCACTTTGGCATCGTATTAATGTTCCTCATAGTATTCCTACACTGTTCTTTTTTTCTGTTTATGCTAAACTGAAGAAACCAGTACACAGTGAAACAATT
Organism: Macrothele yani; assembly: GCA_039090855.1. Classification (NCBI taxonomy): domain Eukaryota; kingdom Metazoa; phylum Arthropoda; class Arachnida; order Araneae; family Macrothelidae; genus Macrothele; species Macrothele yani. The sequence goes on from CM077011.1 coordinate 159,688,494, forward strand.
TTAGTTCGCACATAGAATCAACCGTTGCGTGCTTATGATGTTTCGCCTGTTCCAAAAATGAATTCAACTCAAAAATGAATTCAACTCAGCAGTTAAATTTCACCGTAATATCAAAGAGGTTTCGCTTAAAATGGTACAAACCGTGAAAAAAGCACATTCCGTCTGAGACTGATTTACTTTCCAGGCATTGCCGTAAGACCTTCTGAATATTACACAGAAACGCAGTTTTAAATTGACAAAGTTTGTTTCTTGGTTGGATTTTTCTCAACATCGAAGACGCACTCCAGTTATCAGACTACCGCACTATGTGCTGGAGTACTTCGTCTGCGAGCAAAGAAACTTTCAGCAGAGTCTTTCAGACTGTGAAAAGAAGTATGACGTATTTCTTGCGCTTACAGTGTTTCGTCATGGGCAATATTTAAAAAAGAAATACTTTCAGACACCGTCTAACGTTTCTCTGTGAAAAAGCGTCATAGACACAGTACAAAGATGGAAACGGAAGTATCTTTAAAGGCAGAAACGATTTTGTGGAAACTTGATGAAACTATGTGTGGAATTATTTAAATAACTATCTTATGAATAAATACGGGATTACGCCATATAATACAAATTTTGAAGATGACAATCCGATTTTTGGCGTAAATGTGACAAGGATGGTAAGTCAGATAATATTTGAAAACTTGAAAATTTTCATCGTACTGGAGCGGGACTCGAGCCCGCGTCTCCCAGAAAATTGTATTATATGGCGTAATCCCGTATTTTTTTCATGATTTATCTGCTTCTCCGGGCAATCACGGGATAGGATTATTAACCTCCAGATTCGCTAAACATGAATGCCGGTTGCTTCGACTAGCGAATCCTGTGATGGTTAAATTCAAATTGATCGGAAACTTGAAACTTGGTCGTTCTGGGTGGTGTAGTGGTTAGCATACCTAGGCGTTTTCTGGGAGACGCGGGTTCGAGTCCCGCTCCAGGACGATGAAAATTTTCAAGTTTTCAAATATTATCTGACTTACCATCCTTGTCACATTTACGCCAAAATCGGATTGTCATCTTCAAAATTTGTATAACTATCTTAGTTTTCTTTATTAAAAGATATTGTGTTGTGAAAAATCTTAGTATTGATATTTATATACAGAGTGTCCGGATGGAAGGTATCCAGAATGCAAAAAATATATCACGGAGAAATTGTATTATATGCATATACTTCAGATTGCCGCTATTTTTATAAAAGAAAAATGTCAAATTATTTTTACTCATTATAATTGTCTCAATGAATTTAAGTGTGAATACTCGGTAGTCCGACAAACATCCAGACGATAGTCGACCTCATTCCACGGTAGTCACAGAGTTCATTATGCTGACTTTCAAGTGCTCAAGGTCGATAACCTTGATTCTGGTAGACAATATATTTGACATAACCTTCCACAGGAAAACAATTCACTGTTAAATCCGAGGAGGCCAAGCAATTGGCCCGCCTCTGCCGGTCCGATTCCCAGAAATCTCGCGGTCCAGGTGATTCCTTACGATGAGGCTGAAATGTGGCGGCGCCCCGTCGTGTTGAAACACGGTTTAAGGTGATAGCTGGAGTAGCGTAAACAGTTCCAGCATGTCCAGGTACGAGATCCTAGTAACTGCTTTTTCCGAAGAGAAGAAAGGTTCGGTCAACTCATTGTGCATCAAGACGACCCAGACGTCAACTTTGTCGCTGCCTTTCTCTAGCCGACATATGACATTTGGATTTTCATTACCCCAAATCCTGCAGTTGTTCCGATTCGCAGTCGCACTGATATGAAAGGTCGCCTCATCCGACAAGCACACTTGGTAGACGAAAATGCGTTTTGTGTCAATTCTTTCCAGCATGTCTGCAGTGAAGTCTCTGCAAGAGACAGTGTCATTCGGTTTCACTGCTTGAAAGATTTGGATCTTGTACACCCTTAGACGAAGCCGCTTGTGTACCACATTGTGCACCGTTGACCATGGCAGGTTTAGTTGGGAGCTTGCAGCCCCGAATTTATTTGCGCGAACTTCGGATGAATGCCTTTCAGATGTGTTCGAGATTTCGCCCAGACGTCCCTGGCTTTCCAGGAGACTTTTCACATAACAGACCTTCGATAGTTTGTTATCCCAAAACGAGATGCATTTTCGTGTTGCAGGTTTTCTTCCATATTGAGTTCTAAAACGACGCTAAATGGCAGCAGTAGACTTTAATTCGGCAAGCCACAGCACGCATGTCACCTTCTCCTGTGCTGTTGACATTCTGACTGAGCTCGTCTGCGGTTTATCGAGATGCCTACACTAGCGTGTGCATGGACGTGAATGGGTAACTGTTGGGCTCACGCACGTGAGCGACGGATAGGAAACACTTTGAATATTTCTCTCAGCGATGTCGCAAACCAAAAGTAAGTGGATGCAATACATACTTTCCGAGACATATTTTTTTTAATTTTGGGCATCTTCCATCCTGACACCTTGTACTATAACACAGGATTCATACTAGTCTTAAATCTCCTTCAATGGCGTAAGTACAAACCTTCATGCCCACTGCTGGGAGGTTTCGTTTAGCTTAATTCTTATAGCTTAGAACGGTCACAGACAACGCTAAAACTCTTCAGCGTTGTTCTAAAAACGTTTCAACGTTGTTTATGACCATTCTAAGCTCTGAAAATTAAACCAAGACGAAGCCTTCTGCGGAGTGCTAAATCTCAACAAATATTGTGCTTGTATTTACACCATTAAAGAAAATTTTACACTCATATGATTCGAGTGCTATAATATACAGCGATCAGCCAAAACATTAAAACCACCATATCGTTATGCAAATAAGCGCGCGTGCAGCCTATCAGCATGACGTGCTAATCTCGCTAATTATATATACACTGAGTGGCCACTTTATTATGACCACCTGACAATTTAAAGCAAATGAGCTATGGCTGCAAGCTGTTGCCTTCAGAGCGTGAGGCTAGTATAAAAACGGAAAGCGTAGTGCTTGCGACAGTAGTAGAAAGGATATTTGGGTGACGAGATTTGCAAAAAAAGGCGATTTGACGGACTTTCAACGTGGAATGATTGTAGGAGCTCGGAGTCATGGAGTGAGTATCACCGAAACCGCCGCATTAGTGAAATGTTCCAGAACAGCAGTTGTTAAGTGTTTAAAGACCGGACTGTTAGCCAAAAAACTGGGTCTCTACGTGCAACGTGTGGTCGTCATCAACTAGTGACTGCTCGGGCGGAACGGAGAGTGTCCAGACTGGTAACAGACAACAGAAGGGCAACAGTGCAGCAAATTACATACCATCTTAATCAAGCATTCCCTAAAATGATCTCTGCACGCACTGTTCGCCGTACACTGCATCGGATGTGATATGGCAGCCGAAGGCCAGTTCGAACACTTTTGCTGTCTGCAGTTAACAAGAGAAAACGTCTCCAATTCGCACAGGAGCACAAGGATTGGACAGTCGATAATTGGAAACAAATTATGTGGTCCGAGGACTCACGTTTTCAGTTGCACCATGCCGATGGGCGAGTGAGAGTTTGGCGGAAACAGCACGAAAGAATGGACCCCAAATGCATTGCTACAACCCTTCAAGCTGGTGAAGGCAACGTTATGCTTTGGGGAATGTTTTCCTGGCATGCTTTGGGCCCTTTAATTCGTGTTGATCAACGTCTGACTGGGACATCATATCTAAACATCGTTGCGGACTAAGTGCATCCTGTCATGTGGAAGAGTTATACTAATGGCGATGGCTACTTTCAACAAGATAATGCGTCATGAAATAGTGCTCGTATTGTACAGGATTGGTTTCAGGAACATGCCGGTGAATTTACTTTGCTTAGGTGGCACCCACAATCTCCAGATCTCAACCCCATTGAGAATTTGTGGGATGATTTTGAACGAGCCATCAGACAGCTGGATCCACAACTTGCAATCTCACACTCCTGGAAAGTGCTATTCATCAAGCATGGTCTCAGATTCCACAAACCACCTATCAACATATCGTGGAGTCCATTCCACGAAGGATCGACGCAGTATTAAAGGCAAAAGGGGGCCCAACGAAGTACTGTGTGGGTGGTCATAATAAAGGGGCCACGCAGTGTATAATACCGGGGTCGGAGCTCTCTCAGTCAGGATTTGCTTTCGTTTGAATATTGGAAAACCTAAGGATTTATCCGACTTCGACAAAGACCAGATCTTTACGACAAGACGCCTTGGTAAGAGCATCTCCGAAACATCGACGCTGGTAGGTTACTCTCACTATTCAGTAGTTTATACTTATCAAAAATGATCCGAAACCGGTTGCACTTCGAGCCATTGACAAGGAGTGGGCAGGTGACGCCTAATTGATGGCAGAGATCAAAGCAGGGTATCTCGTCTTTTCCGCAGCAACTGGTGGGCTACTGTGTCTGACATTACCCATAATTTCAATTGTGATGAAATGCTCAATATGTCCAAACACACAGTTAATTCTACGCTCTTCGATATGGTTCACCGCAACCGCAAGCCCATTCGTGTGCCTATGCTACCATACTGTGCAAATTAATTGGGACAAAGTACAAAATCCCTCTTTTTTCGAAAAACTATGCCTTTATATCATTCTATGCCTTGATATACACTGATAAATACCTGTATTATTAGGAAGTATGTCATTGTGCACCATGGGTATCCTACTACCTGGTCACGTGACATGACGTCGTTGTTGTGAAATTTGTATGCAAATCATGATGAGGATGATTTATGAATACGAGATTATGTTAGAATTAAAACATGTCATACTACTTGATTCAACAACCTGTCACGTAAAACATGAATACTGTAAGTTGTTCCCAATCTCCAGATAACTCAGCAGGGGTGTAATCATTGCAGCATTGGTTTCCAAAGGCTGTGATGTATACGCTCTCCAAGCATAGTAGTGAGTGGGTAGAGGCAGGGGTTGCTAGTAGTTTGGTATTTTCCCAGTCTGGGTACATATCACCAGAAATAACATTCCTAGCCAGGGCTGTGATGTGTAGGTTTGCCTTTAAACTATATTTATGCTACTGTAATCGCAAGCCCACTTGTCTTTTTGTAGATCCTACGTAGTTACTGAGAGTTCCACCTGATCGTGGATCTAGCATAGAAATTTTGTACACTCCCCGTTTTTGCAGCATGTCGGTTTTGCAGCGGTCTTTTCTAACGTACGTTGACATACATTTAGTACTAACACAAATTCTTAGGTTATGTTTAAAACACAAGCGAGATAGTACATTACAGATGTATGGTATGTGTTCAATTGAGCCTACAAATTTCCAGTTGTCCCTTGTGTCATGTCTTGTGAGGGTGGTGGTACGGCTCGCCCTGACACGTGCAAAAATACGTTTGATTAAATGGGTGCGATAACCAAAACAACTGACCAAATTGAAGATATATCTGATCTCCTGGTCGAAGAAGGACTTTGTGGTGGTATGTGTAAATGCACGGCGAAAAAGGAAATTAACAGCTGAGGTTTTGTACTGAAAGGGGTGCATGGAATTAAATGGAATAACTTATGGCTGTAAGTTTTCGGTAAACAGAAAAACTTAAGGAGTTGGAATAAGGGTTTTTGTGTACACAGAAATCTACGGCAGGCTCACGGTAGAACAGGAAAATATTTTAAATTGCCTTATTTCTAACATAATCTCGTACTCATAAATCATCCTCATCATCATTTGCATACAAATTTCACAATAACCACGCCATGTCACGTGACCAGGTAGTAGGATACCCATGGTGCACAAGTGTATACATATGACATCGAATTGGCGTTTATATCAGTACATCTGAAGATGAAGTAAGTGTCACTTCGAAAGTACTAATGTATGTTTTAATCTGTATATACTTTTTTCATCTTTTAAAATAAATCGTGCCAAGGCGGTATTCCATTGCAGTCTGATTAAAACTCATTCCATTGAAAATTAATATCAATTGTCAATATGAATCACATATTATATGCTAGTAATGATTAAATGTACAGCAAGGGTCCAGGGGAAAAGGCTGAAATACTGCCTGGGAAGCCCCTGATCCCCTCTAAATAAAAATAAAATAATCCAGTCCAGTAAAAAAAAATGAAAGTAATTTTACAATACTTTTTTTACAAATCATAAACAAATAAATTCCAATATTCAATTTCCCGTCAAAAAACTCCTTAGCACTCGCTTAAATGCCGGATAACGTTCTTCTAATCTAATAATAATCGGTAATCCATTCCACTGACGTAATCCCAACACATTGATATTATTAATCACTAAACCTGTACGAGCCCAAGGAACAGAAAAACCCGACCTACCACGAGTATCATAGGAGTGAGTTGTACGCCGTAATGCATTCAAATTGATCTTCTTGTGAAAATACGTTCACGGACAATCAGCAGCAATCTGTATTTATGTAGTTGCCTCCGATCCAACCGAATAATTTAACAATCGGACAAATTTCCTCTGCAACACAGATAAACGAACTGTGTTACACCTTGTAGTAGTACCCCATATTAAAATGCAGTACGACATTACAGGAAAAATAAAAGAATAGTATAAATTAACATAATTCTTGCTGACAAAAAAACCAGAAATCCGCGAAATCATACCAATGCGAGATCTTAAACATAACGCAAGCTGATCCACCTGAGAATCCCATCTGTCATATTCACGCAGAACTACACCCAAAAATTTCACTGTGGTCTGAAACTGTAATACCGTATCATTTAAGTAAACATAACTCAAGTCACAAGGGCGAGGCCTGATGTTGGAAAATAATACGCACCTCGTCTTAGTAACATTTAACGTTAAAAAATTACATGCAAACCAACGAAGGTACTCCCTAATTTCGAGATTTACTCGAGGAATCAACCCTTGGAGAATATTTGGACCTGTTATACCTCTAGTTCGAACTTTTGTCACTTACCTGAACCTCGTGGTTGACCAAGTACAGTCCTTTAAGGCGAATGTATTCCCTATCGGGATGGCGTCTTTCAAAAAAGACAATGCACCATGCCATACTGCCAATAATGTTCAAGAATAGCTTCAAGAACGTGAAGAGGAATTCCATTTATTGCCATGACCCGCACATTTGCCGGACATGAATCCTATCGAGCATTTGTTGCTTGGGTAGGAGGAATGGGCACGAACAGCATCATACCAGCCACGTAATTTAAGGGAACTGAGGGATCTTCTGCTGCGGTCATTGTATCAAATATCAAGAAACACCTACCAACATCTCGTTGAATCTATGCCTAATCAGCTGAGAGCTCTTTTGCCGGCGAGAGGAGGATTTACATTATATTAGGTAGGTGGTTTTAATGTTTTTAGCAGCTCGGTTTATAAATGGTGTTGTGTATTCCGTAATTTTGTATTTATGTGATTTGTACACAAAGCCCGAGAGGCGTGTGCATTTCGGCAACTTGCACAAAATCGAAAGAGGAGAGCATATATATTCCAGGACCGGGCATAGAAACTGTCCAGAAGCACCGATAAAAGGAACGGGCGGCGTAGATACTGTTGGCATACTTTAGTCTGCTCTTGTACCAGCGCAAGTCCTTAAAAAGGTCTGAAGGGATTTCTCTCTAGAAGAGAAACGGGCAAAGATATCGACTCACACTATATTCATTGTCATCAGTGTCTTCTGAGGGCTCATGTACAGGTTAATTGGAAGCAAATGGTTCGCTCTAAAGTCATTTTTAACTTGATGTGGACAACGGATGCATGAGATCAGAAGATATCTGAGACAGACAGACAAAGAGAGAGAGAGAGAGAGAGAGATGCTCTTAATGGACAATTGAGGATGAAACGACACCCACCAGAAGAAGAGGGAAGTAGACTGTGGATGAATGATTGAAAATCAAGAGACACTCCACAGAGAGAATAGAGCAGAGATACAAACGAGAACCAAATTAAACTGCGAGAGAGAAGGAGCAGTCTGCAGATAGGCGAAATAAGATTAAAAGACAGCCAAGAGAGAGACGGGCAGACAGAAAGCGCAGCCATTAGAGATACGAACGAGAATCAGAAGATACTTGAAAGAGAGTGATAGAGAACAAAATGTATTTGAATAAACGAGGATCAGAAGACACCTGAGCAGAAAAGAGTACATAAAAACATCCTAGTGAGAGCAGACCTCAGTTGAAGAAATAAAAGGTACAAGACATCCAACACAGACAGCAGAATTCAGGTAGATAAATAAGAATCTGATGATTCCCAAGAAGGACTTAGAGATGGAGAGAGAACAGACAGTAGATGGAATAAAAGGGGATCGATAGGAGACAGTAAAGATAATATGAGATAATTCTTGTGGGTGACACCCAAGGAGGAGAAAATAGTAGTATGGAGAACGAAAATCAAAAGGCAATCAAGAAGGAACAGGCGGTAAAATGAAGAACGAAGACTAGAAGGTAATAGAGAGAGAGAGAGAGAGAAAGCAGACAATAGGTGGACTAAATAGGATCTGACGACAGCCGATATTGAGAAAGGCGTAGTGTGAGGAACAAAAATCAGAAGAAAAACGAGAGAGACAGAGCAGACTGCAGATTGACGAACAAAGACCAGAAGACACCATAGAGAAGGAGAGAGACCAGCCTTTTAGTGGAAGAACGAAAGGAAAGAGGATCAATGAACACAAGAGAAAGACAGTAGACTATAAATGAGAACTCCCTGTGCATTGATATTGAGGACCATCAATGTTTAAATAAAACAATTGTCTTATTTTCTGGAAGATAACATGACAGTATATTGATATCTGAAGGTGTCACACAGTAGCCTCCATACTTTTGGAAAGTTGTACATTCAGCAGTTGCAAAAGAACAATGTTCACTCTTACGTAGTCCGTCCCAAAAGTAATCCAAATGGTTCGTTGACGCTCGCCACGAAGACCGCGGGAGGCAGGTGGCGCTGCCGGTTGTTGCGTGGGTATCTTAGGTAAACGACTGAACAATTATCAGTTGAGGGCGAGCCTTTCGAAGCGTCGGACCTTTAAAAAACTGTATCCTTGTTTTTCACAATCGTTCTGGACGAAAAGGCAAAGGAGCGTCGAGCATAGTTACGCAACCAAAATTTGCGTAAAAGTGAGAAAAACAGCAGCAGGAACCTTAGAAATGCCGAAAACAGCGTATCAGGACGCAGGTTTCTTCATCAGCTCAAGTTTTCAGGTGGCACAAGGCCTTCAAGAATGGAAGGGAAGCCGTTGAGGATGAGCAGCGCTCATGGCGACCTTCAACGTCAAGAACCGATGACGATGTGGCCGTTATCAAGGCTGCTCTGGAACGGGACCGACGTTTCAATATTCGACTAATCGAAGATGAGGTCGGAGTACAAAAACTGTGATTCATCGAATCATTACGGAAAATCTCGACATGAGGACGATTTGCACAAAACCCGTCTCAACAAACTTGTCCGATGAGCAGAAGGAGAATCGTGTGTTCATTTCCCATGAATTGTTGAATCGTGTGACAACGTAGAGTGATTACTGGGGATGAAACATGGATGCTTGAGTACGATCCCGAAACAAAAAGGCAGAGTTCAGAATGGCACACTTCCTCTTCACCTCGACCGAATAAACCTCGCATGAACAAATCGAAAGTGAAATCAATGCTCATTTTTTTTACTGTCGAAGAGTAGTGCACAAAGAATTTGCACCATCAAAGACAGGCAGTCAATAAGACTTTTTACCTACAGGTCCTGGATCGTTTGAGGAAAAGAGTTTTGCGAGTGCGTCGTGACATTGCGGAAACCGTAATCCTCCCCCAGAACAATGCGCCGGGTCATACATCATTGGTTCTGGGGGATTTCTGGCGCGAAAAAACATTCCTACCTTTTCTCTTCCCCCTACAGCCCTGACCTGGCACCGTCTGACTTCTTTTTGTTCCCTAAAATCAAAACGCACCTGAAAGGACAGCATTTTGGTACTGTTGCAAACGTCCAGTCAGCCGTGACGAGGGTTCTGCAGAGCCTCTCACATGAAGAATTCATCCACTACTACGACGAATGGCAGCGTCGCTGGAATAAGTGTGTTCAGTCCCACGGTGCTTACTTCGAAAGGGGAATAGGCCTAATCGAATGTATTTTGATTAAACGAATTTGTTTTGTAATAATTATCATTACTTTTGGGACGAACCTCGTATATCACAACCTTCACCAGGCACTTTTGTGTCTTTTAGGGAATGTCCTTTCCATTATTTACCAAGAAAAATGACACCGAATTTTCGGGTGTAATAAGCACGTCTTTTGAATCCGTTCTGACGCAAATTAAATTTATCAAAACTATTCAAAATCAATGGAACCGGTATTAATCAAAGGTTTATCCATATAAGCGGTATCGCTCCAAGCAAAAAATTAGTCGAGTTTTCAGGAGCCTAGATTTTGCAACAAATACTTCAGAAGTAGAAATTAACACGTATGATCCCTGGTGGCAAAACCATTCTTTACCAAACATTAGAAATTATGTGAAAAACATTTTCCATCTGGTCTTGTAGGCGATACTGGAAGAAATTTTCAAATCAGAGCTTTAGGAGCATGCGAAATAACGCAGAAAACGCCATTTACCTTTGTGCCCCTAGCGGAAAGTCTATGATTTACTTGAAAATTTTGAATTTATATGGAAAATATTTCGCATTGGAAACACTATCCAACAAAGAAGGAATTTTTCAAATCCTACTCTTAGAAGTAGAGATATTGACAAAAATAAGATATACATCTAAGCCCCCTGGCGTAGAAACAATGCTTTTTTTCAAGAAGAAAATTTTCCTAAAAGGTTTGTCGGCATGAATAGTATCGGTCGACAAACGACTTATTTTTCAATCGAGATTTTAGAAGGTCATATTTTGCTACAAATACAACAGAAGCGGAAATTAAGACTTACGCCACCTGGTGGCCAAACCATTCCTTACAAAAAATAAGAAGTTATGTGCAAACGATTTCCCATCAGGAGCTGTATGCGGTGCAGAAATAATTTTTCAAATCGCAGATTTAGAAGCAGAGATATAGGGGGATACGCAATTTACCGCTACGCCCCCTAGCGGAAAGTATATGAATTACTTGAAAATTTTGAAATTATATGAACCACATGTCGCACTAAAAACATTATCCAAGAAAGAAGGAATTTTTCAAATCGGACTCATAGAAGTACAGATATTGACAAAAATAAGATATACATCTACGCCCTCTGTCGCAGAAACCATGCACTATTTTAAGAAGAAAATGTTTCTAAAAGCTTTACTACTCATGTCAACCATGAGTAGTATCTGTGAACAAACGACGTTTTTTCAGTCGAGAATTTAGAAGCTCATATTTTGCTGCAAATACAACAGAAGCGGAAATTAAGATTTACGCCTCCTGGTGGCCAAACTATTTTTTTACAAAAATTAGAAATTATGTGCAAACGATTTCTCATCAGGAGCTGTATCCGGTGCAGAAAGAATGTTTGAAATCGGAGATTTAGAAACAGAGATATAGGGGGATACGCAATTTACCGCTACGCCCCCTAGCGGAAAGTCTATGAAATATTTGAAAATTTTAAAATTATATGAAAAACTAGTCACAGGGAAAGCACTATCCAACAAAGAAGGAATTTTTTAAATCGGACTCCCAGAAGTAGAGATATTGACAAAAATAAGATGTACATCTCCTCCCACTGGCGGAGAAACTGTGGCATATTTTAAGAAGAAAATATTCCGAAAATGTTTATCGATGTAAGTGGCATCAGTCCAGGAAAGAATTTTTTCAATCGATATTTTAGAAGTTCCGATTTTATGGCAAATACATCAGAAGCAAAAATTAACACTTACGGCCCCTGGTGGCCAAAGTATTCTTTACCAAAAATTTGAAATTATATGCAAAAGACTTTCCATCAGGAAATGTATCCGCTGAAGAAAATAATTTTCAAATCGGAGTTTTAGAAGAAGAGTTATCGGTAAAAATGTAATTTACTTTTACGCCCCCTAGCGGAAAATCTATGGGTAATTTGAAAAAGTAACTGTATCTAAACTACTCTTCGACATAAATGGAATCGAAAGATAATAACAAATTTTCAATCGGATGTTTAGAAGCAAATATGTGGAATAAAACGTGTTTTTGAATTCGACAACATCTGCATTTACGCCCTCTAGCGGCAAAATTGTGCATCGTAAAAAAACGAAATGAAGGATCATCATTTGCGTATTTCAAGCTTCCCAATGCAAATAGAATTTTTCAAATCGGACTAACAGTTGCAGAGATATCGTGGGTACAGACGGACGGACGGACGAACAATCCGATAACAGAAGCACGATCTTTTTCTACAAAAGACGTGCTAAAAACCAGGTATCCCGCGATTGAAAATATGTCTCGGACAAGGCTGAAGAGATGGTGATCTCAAATTTGTTACTTGTAATTTCTGTCGTTGATCTCAGAGTTTCGTTTTAACACATTTGAAACGCGAACCTATACCTCGAGAGTTCCTTCTCGGAATGCAAAGTACGCTCAGATTATACCATTTCGTCTGCCCTCCATCTTTCACATCGTCTCTCTGTACGTCCGCTCTTGTGTTTGAAGCCGCGGTACATCGACATCCGTGTAATCGCTCATGTATTGTAGAAATCACATCTAATGTCTGTTTTCAAACTAGTGTAATCACTTATCCCTCTAAACACTTTTCGAAATACACTGCTGGACAATTGCTAAGGACGGATCATATACGGCTATATAGCGCATAAAAAAGTAAGTGTGGTTGGATGCCAAGTGAAATTAAATATTGTCAGAATGCCAGGACATTACAAGAAAGACAATTTATTGTGCTCTGAAATCCAGAAAGCTTTGGAACGTGTTCAAGGGACAAACAGGCCATTTTGTGCAGAATACGTAAACGTGAAAAAAATGCAATTACCGTCCGCAGGCGTTCCGGCGTAAGATGTCAATACGGGATATGGCCACCATGGAGGGCGATGCAAGATTCCACACGTCGTGTCATGCTTTGCACAACATTATTAAGCAGCTGTTGGGGTAATTTATCCCATTCCTCTGTCAGTGCACGGATGAGGGTGTCCTTGTTTATTGGAGGGCATTGGCGACCAGCAAGACTCCTCCCCAAAGCATCGCACTCATTTTCAATGGGATTCAGATCTGGAGAACGTGCTGGCCATACGAGGCGTTGAATATCCTCGCTCTCATGACACTCCTGGACAGCGACTGTTCGATGACATGTTGCGTTGTCGTCAATGAAAATGAATCTATCACCGACAGCACCACGGAGCATGCGAACATGAGGTAGCAGAACATCATTAATGTATCGTTGGCCAGTCATAATCCCAGTTGGAAGCACATAGAGGGACGTACAGCCATTGATCATGATGCCAGCCCATACCATGACACTACATGTCTGATATCGGTCCCTTTCCTGTATGTTTTCTGGACAATATGCAGTACCACTATCACGCCAGATCAGTTGTCGTCGACAATCAGACGACAGACTGTATCTACTCTCATCTGAGAAGAGGACAGCAGACCAGTCGTTATCAGTCCAATTGCGATGTTGATGGCACCATTGCAAACGGGCGGTACGGTGACGTCTGGACAATGGGATGCATACAACAGGACGGTGGGCGTATAGTCCTTCTTCATGCAAACGTCTGGCGACAGTTTTTCGGGAGATCCGCTTGCCAGTAGCAGCCATAAACTGATTTGCTACATAACTAGCTGTGCTGTGCCGGTGTCTTTTTCTTTATAGCACTATGTACCGATCTTCTGCAGGTGTCGTACGGCGAACACGACCTCCCCCGTGACGTTTGCTACACTCTCCATTTGTTTGAAATGATTCCCAAAGCCGTGAAACAACACTGTGGCTGACGTCGAACTCCCTGGCAACATCTATTATTTTTCGCCCTTCTTCAATCTTGCAAATAATACGGCCACGCGTAAAATCATCTAGGTGATGTCGGGAAGACATACTGAAAATTGCAAGTTCGTCAATTGATTCTTTCCCTTTCAACTTTGTGTTTGAACAACAACGGTCAATACGGTCAAATCCTTTATATCTCTTATAAGCGCTATGACGTCACGAACAAGTTCGGCAATCCAAAATTTGCATACGCACAACACGTCTTACTGTATCCCGCACTTATGCTAATTTCCACATTTTCCTGCCTTTCATTTTATGGTTGCTATCGTTGCTATTGTCATCCGTCCTTAGCAATTGTCCGGCAGTGTATCACGGATTTGAGTAGAAATCGAATCATTCTTCCGTAGTATCTTCGTTTCCGCGTCTTTCAGTGTTGGAAGAAATGTGAATAGAATGGAACAGAGGGTACAGGTGGTATCATATTATAAAGCAAATAGAGCAATAAGTCACGGACATTAGATTTTCATAGCAAAGAGCATATATGTATATTCGATATATAACCATTTATCAGAACACAGGTTCACTAACTTATGTTTGGGGTATTGAGCCAGTGATGCAAGAACCACTTCTTTCCGTCAAGGCAGAATCTGATTCGCTTAGATTTCTCATAGTGTGAACTAGTCTCTGCTTTGGATCACTTTTGTAAAAGCGATCGAAGTCTCCTGATACGCAACTATACAAAGGCAGAGAAGTTTTACGGCAAGGAAACAAACGTGCAGCGCTGATAACGATTTAGCGTGAAAAATGGGACATGTGCTCGCATTAAAAACGGAGTTCAGCTTCCGAAGAAAAGCAGATCCTCCCATAAACACAATGTTCCCTTTGTTCTTTTTCGCTCGAGAAGTAAACATACTTTCCCTGCCGTCACCCCGCATCACAAAGTTTATGCTAATATTAATATTTCAATTTTAAATCTCGAATGTTCTCCGGGGGAGGGATTTACAGGTGTTTCTTGCAGTTGAAGATCGCTTTGTTCCAAAACTTGATGCAGAGCATAAATCTTCAATCACTCTTGAGCGTCTACTGGAAACAGAGAGAGAGAGAGAGAGAGGGACAGAGAGTGCTGGGTGTTGCCGAGGGGAGGGCCGTCAGGAAACAGGGTGGTTGGCAGTAAATGGGAAACAGTGAAGACATTATGCTTATGGAGCTGGGAAATTGAGTATTGATTTTTCGAGCTACTTAAAGATCATGTACAACATTAGCCGAGCGCAAGAAAAATTTGAATCGAAACCTTTTTCAATTCCTTTTGCAAAGAGCGTTGGATCTGTTGTTTTGTGTTTCTGTTCCGCATTTTAATAATCTCCCGCCATAATGCAGGCACTGATTTTGATCGTTGCTATCCCGAGTGCGGCATCAGGAGTTCTCACACTGTCGTCTCGAAATAATATAATGGAATTTCACGAGATTTGCCGGAGGAATCTTAATTCCTTCTTCCCTCTCTTCTCCCAGCATTACACGCTGTAGCGATCGACTTAAAATACCCAGAACGATGGAAGTCAAACATGCTGGTACATTCTGAGCACAGAAATTGGTTTATTAGGATAAAAATTCCTTTCTTCTGGAAGCATGGCTTTGAAACATCAGTCACAAGCATTAGTGTGAAAAAAAAAAAAAAAAAAAACAATTTCATGTGTGTTTTTCATCTTAGCCTACAAAAATGTATGTCTTGGTTCTTTGGCATAATTACAAAGAAGATGGAACTTGAATATATTACGCATAAAAAGAGTCTGCATCGCGTTGCACGGAAAGCATATTTTATAAAGTGATGCACATGTTAAACGCTTTTTTAGCACGTCTTTTGTAAAAAAAAGATCGTGCTTATGTTATCTGTTTGTCCGTCAGTCCGTCCGTCCGCCTGTACCCACAGTATCTCTGCAACCGTTAGTTCGATTTGAAAAATTCTTTTTGCATTCGAAAGCTTGAAATATGCGAATGATGATCTTTATTTTGTTTGTTTTTTACGGTGTACAATTTCGCCGCTAGAGGGCGTAAATGCAGATGCTGTCGAATTCGAAAATACGTTTTATTCCACATATTTGCTTCTAAACATCCGATTGAAAAAATCTTTTATCTTTCGATTCCATTTATATCGAAAAGTATTTTGGATGTAGTTTCTTTTTCAAATTACGCATAGATTTTCCGCTAGGTTGCGTAAAAGTAAATTGTATTTTTTTCGATAACTCTTCTTCTAAAACCCCGATTTGAAATTTTTTTTTTCAGCGAATACATCTTCTGATGCGCAATCTGTTGCATATAATTTCAAATTTTTGGTAAAAAATACTTTGGCCACCAGGGAGCGTAAGTGTTAATTTTTGCTTCTGATGTATTTGCCATAAAATCTGAGCTTCTAAAACATCGATTGAAAAAATTCTTCCGCAGACTGATGCGACTCACATCGATAAACCTTTTCGGAATATTTGCTTCCTAAAATATTCCACAGTTTCTCCGCCAGGGGGCGTGGATGTATATCTTATTTTTATCAATATCTCGACTTCTAGTAGTCCGATTTGAAAAATTCCTCCTTTGTTGGATAGTGTTTCCCGTGTGACATGTTTTTCATATATATTCAAAATTTTCAAGTAATTCATAGACTTTCCGCTAGGGGGCGTAAAGGTAAACTGCGTTTTCCCTACATCTCTGTTTCTAAATCTCCGATCTGAGAACTTCTTTCTGCACCGGATACAGCTCCTTATGGGAAATCGTTTACACATAATTTCTAATTTTTGTAAAAAAAATGGTTTGGCCACCAGGGGGCGTAAACCTTAATTTCCGCTTCTGATGTATTTGCAGCAAAATATGAGCTTCTAAAATCTCGATTGAAAAAACGTCTTTTGTGGCCCGATACTACTCATGTCGACAAACATTTTAGGAACATTTTTTCTTGATATAATGCAGAGTTTCTACGCCAGGGCAGTAGATGTATATCTCATTTTTCTCAATATCTCTACTTCTAAAAGTCCGATTTGAAAAATTTCTTCTTAGTTGGATAGTGTTTCCGATGCGAAATGTTTTCCTATAAATTCAAAATTTTCAAGTAAATCATATACTTTCCGCTAGGGCGCACAATTGTAAATTGCGTTTTCTGCTCCTAAAACTCCGATTTGAAAAATTCTTCCTGTATCGCATTCAAGGCCTAACGGAAAATATTTTTCACATAATTTGTATGTTTGGTTAAGAATGGTTTGGCCACCAGTGGTCATACGTGTTGATTTCTATTTCTGATGTATTTGTAGCAAAATCTGGGCTCCTGAAAACTCGACTAAATTTTTTTTTCTTGGACCGATACCGCTCATATGGATAAACGTTTTGTGAATACTTTCTTCCTAAAATAATGCATGGATTTCACACCAAGGATGGCTTTCCCGTAAAGTCACATCTTCTTTTTTGTCGATAACTCTGTTTCTAAGAGTTCGTAAGCTCACGACTTCGTTTACAGCAATATCTGAATAATTAAAGACCCGATAGAAAAACGTCTTTCTTCCGTCAGATACTATTGTTTTCCATACCGGTTCCATTGACTTTGAATAGTTTTGTTAAATTTAATTAGCGCCAGAACGGATTCAAAAGATGTGCTTATTACACCCGAAAGTTCGGTGTCATCTTTCTTGTTTCCTTTTCCACCATTTATATCATTTAAAGTTTTTTTGCGGTTTTGCTCAAGTTTTGCCTTTGGTTCACTTGAAGAAGCTACTGCATTATGTTAATATGGATCAACATTACCAGATCATTTGGAAAAAAGTATGTTCAGATTGTTCCACTTTGTCGGCCCTCCGTCCGCTCTTGCGTTTGAAGCCATGGTATATCAAAATCTGTGTAATGTTACTCTTAGGTGGGACTTATATAGTATTTATAAAAACACAGGACAAAAAATTAGTCACCTGTGGCAATTTATGTAAATGTCTAATATGAAATACTTCTGAGGTTATAATTAGAATCAATATATATATGTACTGCGATCAAAAAGTTCCGAGACTAGGAAAGTAGCGCGCCAACAGATGGCAGTACGTGGATGCGCTAGCAGCGGTCGAGGGCTGTGACCTTCATGAGTAATTGTGCCGAGTGGCGTCGTTCTGTGAACATCGGGGGCTGTGCTACATTTTGGTGACCACGTGCTGAACACAGCTGCGATTTCGGAATGGACTGCAAAGTAGAGCAGCGAGAGAACATGAAATTCTGCATCAAACTCGGCAAATCGGGGACCAACGTTCATGTCGTGGGTCATCACTGGGGATGAGATTTGAGTCTACGGTTACGACCCGGAGACCAAATTACAGTCCTCATAGTGGAAGAGCGCGGCATCTCCACTACCGAAGAAGGCCCGACAAGTCCGGAGAGCAACCAAAACCATGCTCATCGTGTTCTTCGACATTCCTGAGGTTGTGTTCCGTGAATTTGTTCCACAGGGCCAGGCCGTCACGGCCCTTTTTTACTACGATGTTCTGCGGTGTTTAAGGGAGAACATTCGCAGCAAGCGATCTGAAATGTGGCGCAGGGGCGATTTCCTGCTCCATCACAACAATGCAGCAGCTCACAGAGCGTTAGCAACACGCCAGGTTTGCAGCCGCAACAGCATGACTACCCTTCCTCACCCGCCTTACTCGCCGGATTTGGCTCCCTGCGACTTCTTTCTGTTCCCGAAGATGAAGCTGAAGTTGAAGGGTCGCGGTTTTGAAACCGTGGATGAGATCCAGCGCGAATAGCAGACGATGCTTGACACGACTCGCGAACAGGACTTCCAAGGAGCGTTCCAACAGTACCAAAAACGCTGGCAGTGGTATATCGCTGCCCAAGGAGAATACTTTGAGGGAGATCATAGGCTGACTTAAGTAACGTAAGTACTTTGTTGTATATCAGCCTAGTCTCGGAACTTTTTGATCGGACCTCGTATGTAAAATTTAATGTTTGTTTGTATGTACGCTATGAGAAATACATAGTTTTCAATTTAGAACCACCAGATGGTATTCTATCTCATGTCACCCTAACTGAGACCGTAGATGGTTTTTGGAAGGGGTCGGAGTGCGGGGGTCAAGGAGCTCCCACAAAAAAATTCCGTAAAATCTACAGTTTTCAATTTAGAAACACCAAACTTTGTATACTATCTCATGGCACCCTAACTTATATAATGGACAGTTTTTGGAAGGGGTCCAAACCCAAGGTCCATTGGAGCCCGTGGGCAACCCCCTTCCCCCCAAATCTCGGTAAAATCTACAGCTTACAGTTTTCAATTTAGAACCACCAAATTTGGTATACTATCTCATGGCACTCTAACTTAGACCGTAGACGGTTTCTGGAAAGGGTCGGCGCCGGGAGTCAAGGACCGTAGACGGTTTCACCACACAAAATTTCCGTAAAACCTACAGTTTTCAGTTTATAAACACTAAATTCGGTATACTATCTCATGGTACCCTAACTTAGACAGTAGACATTTTTGGGAAGGAGTCGGAACCCACGTTCTCTCTGAGTCCTGGGCCAGGAGGCTCCCCACAAAATCTCCGTAAAATTTACAGTTTTCAATTTAGAACCACCAAATTCGGTATACCATCTTATGGTACTCTTACTTCAATCGTTGACGGTTTTTGGAAGTGGTCGGTCGGAGCTCAGGGCCAAAGTGCCCCCTCACAAAACGTTGGTAAAATCTACAGTTTTCAATTCAGAACCACCAAATTCAGTATAGTATCTCATGGTACCCTAACTTAGACCTTCGACGGTTTTAGAATGGCGTCGGAGCCCGGGGGTCGAGGGGCCACCATACAAAATTTTTGTAAAAAGTGCTATTTCTACTTTTATAAACTACAATACAATTCAGCATTCCAGTACCCGATCTACGGTCTAAGTTAGAGACATTAGATAACAATAAAGTGCAAAAATATCCATGTAATGGTGTAGTAAAGACACAAATAATTAAACGTTAGCTTTCACCACCAACGGGCGGCTTTGTCAGGCAGAAATGCAATGTAATGTAGAGAGTTTCAGATATTCAAAATGGTAAACAAAACGATTATCAATGCGGCTGTCAAGTTGGGTGCACGCGACATGACACAGGTACATTGCATTTCAGTGTCTGTGGGTTTTCAGAACCGCATTCCAGGTGTACAGCAGTTTTATAGCTGTCTCCTCAAAGGTAAGTATTTCCATTCATCTTCCTTTCCTTTCTGTTTCGTAAAAGTAAATTAACTAAATCATTTTTTTTTTATTTTTCACATTTCCAGCCATCCCGGATCACTTTTTTGAAGGGTGTGTGTGGGGGGGGGGGTGGAAATATTACTGCATCAGCCAGTCATTAGCAGTGGCTGGCATTTATTTGGAGGAAACCTGTTTTTCACACAAACAACTCTATGTCCCTTGCTCAAGGGTTGGCAATCTTAAAAATTTCTACATTCACCAGAAAGCAATAACCCAAATGAATTAAAATAAATTTACTGGAAAATTACAGGAATATATTTTTCATTCATTAACTTTCATCCGGTGAACTTGATGATTCCACGAATAGTAATATTTACTCGGGAAATCGTTTAATTTAAATATTTCTGAGTAATATAACAAAAAATTATATGTTATTTCTTTCCACGGAAAAATTTTAAGCTGACATTTTTGAAAAATTAAAATCAATGGATCAAAAGACAGAGGGAAGTTACTGGGAGAAAGGTGGCATAGCTTCTGTCTGGTCAAAAAGACACAGCATCAAGTAAGTTGCTGAAGTTTCGGTTGTTAGGAACAGAACAGTTCTATGTGCTTGTGAAGATTAGTGTAAATTAAATTCGACTGAAAATAAAAAGACAAACTGTGGGCAAAGTACCATTTTGACAATTAGTGACTGGCGCAGAATTTCTCGCATGGTCAACTGAAACAGATATCAAACAAGGCAGAAACACCTCCAGTCAGTTAATACTAGACCCCACACATCTATGTCTGAACGAACATTGCTTTAGAAACTTCATCCAATGGATATCTGGAGCAGAGTTGCAAGACTGAAGCCAATATTAACTCCAGGTCACAAAAAAGCTTCATTAACATGGGCCAAAGCATCAGTGGAAGGCTGTAATGCGCTCTGATGAATCCAAATTTTACCTGTACTCTAATGACGCAAGGCGAGGGTCAGCAGGAGGTCTAAAGAAACATTGAGTTCTTAGTGTGTTCAAAGAATTCTTGTTGGACAAGGTGGATCTGTAGTGCCCTGTGTTTGTTTTAATGGTTGGGAATTAGGCCCACTAGTAAAAGTGAAGAATACGATGAATCAGTGTGCTTATAGAGAAATTTTAGACAAACGTGTGTTCCCTTTTGCACATTTGTAGGATTCTCATCAAGTAACTTATCCGATTTACCAGGATGGGAACTGTAGGATTCATAGAGCTACAAACATCACACTAATCCTAAATTGGGGCACATGGACCGCCAGCTAAAACGCCAAATTTAAATCCAATGGAGAATTTATGCAACTACTTTGAAATGAGTGTAAAAACCAAACTTTCAGAATCCCAGAAATCTCAATAAATTGCGAGACAAACCTCTCTTAGAATCTTGAAGAATTTCATCCAGAAGATAATAATGCTGTGCTTTCTGCACGTGGTGATGTTACTAAATATTAAAAAAAATTCTGAAGGTGACTAATTTTTGTCTAAAAGCATAATATTTAAACATCTGACTAGAATAGAATTTTATAAAGTAAAGCATTTGTTAATCCCTTTCTTCCTTATTTCACCAGTCAGAGAGCAAAGGAAGGTTTCTTCAATTTTACAAAATTCACCTTCTGTGTGCTTACGAAAACGGAAGTGCATTGCGTTAATATGGATCCAAGTTACTAGATCTGTTGAAAACAAATTATAGGAATATTATACCATTTTGTCCGTCCTTTCGTTTGGAAACATAGTAAATCAGCGTTTTTGCACTTTTCTTGCTAGTTGGCCTAAACATGTTCTTACATTTTTCAGGATATCTTGAATAGCTGTTTTTATGAAGTGACTTCCTGTTAAGCTATTTTCCCCACCACTCAGAACAATGAAATCTTTCTGCAAATGCACAAAGATCTATCTCCGGTTTATTTGAAATAGTTGCCTTTCCTTAATAGGGGTTCACAGTACCTGATACCTTAAAAAAAAATAGTAGCACACTTGTTATAGCGCCACTTAGTTCTTCCATGCGTAAGTCTGTTTGATTATTTCTCTGTCCGACCGTACTTCCTTATACATTGAGTGGCCACTTCATTATGACCACCTGACAGTTTTAAGCAAATGAGCTATGGCTGCACGCTGTTGCCGCCAGTGGGCGAGGCTAGTATAAAAAGGGAAAGCTTAATGCTTGCGACAGTAGCAGAAGTGATTTTTGGGTGACCAGGTGGGTAAAAAATGAGATTTGACGGACTTTCAACGTTGGATAATTATAGGAGCAAGGAGCCATGGAGCGAGTATCACCGAAACCGCCGCATTCGTGAAGCGTTCCAGAGCAGCTGTTGTTAAAGTGTTTAATGACTGGACTGTCAGCCAAACAAAAACGGGACTCTACGTGGAACGTGTGGTCGTCATCGACTAGTGACTGCATCTGGCGGAACGGAGAGTGTTCAGACTAATAACAGACAACAGATGGGCAAGCACATTACAGACCATCTTAATCAAGGATCCCCTCAAATGATCTCTGCATGCACCGTTCGCCGTACACTGCATCGGATGGGATATGGCAGCCGAAGGCCTGTTCGAACACCTTTGCTGTTTGCAGTTACCAAGAGAAAACGTCTCTAGCTCGCACAGGAGCACAAGGATTGGACAGTCCATAATTAGAAAAAAATTATGTGGTCCGATGAATCACGTTTTCAGTTGCACCATGCCGATGGTCGAGTGAGAATTTGGCGGAAACAGCACGAAAGCATGGACCCCAAATGCACTGCTACAACCCTTCAAGGTGGTGGAGGCAACGTTATGGTTTGGGGAATGATTTTCTGGCATGCTTTGGGCCCTTTAATTCGTGTTGTACAACGTCTGACTGACACATCATATCTAAGCATCGTTGCGGACCAAGAGCATCCTGTCATGCGGATGGTTTATCCCAATGGCGATGGCTACTTTCAACAAGATAATGCGTACTGCCATAGTGCTCGTATTGTACAGGTTTGGTTTCAGGAACATGCAGGTGAGTTTTCTTTGCTTAGGTGGCCCCAACAATTTCCAGATTTCAACCCCATTGAGAATTTGTGGGATGAAGTTGAACGAGCCATCAGACAGCTGGATCCACAACCCTGCGATCTCACACTCCTGGAAAGTGCTATTCATCAAGCATGGTCTCAGATCTCACAAACCACTTATCAACATCTCTTGGATTCCATTCCACGAAGAATCGATGCATTATTAAAGGCAAAAGGTGGCCCAACGAAGTACGGAGGGTGGTCATAATAAAGTGGCCACTCAGTGTATAAGGAGGTTATCTCGGCATTAGTATGATTTCCCTCCAAGATGGACCAAATGTCCTTCTTTCCATATTTTCTACAAAATCTAAAACTAGGACTGGAAATGACATTTTTGAAATAACAGATGGTGGTTTGTGCAATATTGCATCTATGTTTGACTTTATGTAACGAAAATCTTCCCCACTGTGTCGGACAAATTTATAATTCCGCAAAGTTATGAAATGCAGCCAACATGTGGGTTAGGGTTGGTAATAGAGCTTCAGGACGAACTAGGAAATCATGATAGGTTGGTCAATAGAGAAGGTATGCACCAATAATAGGGTGAACAAACTGGATGTTTTGTGTCTGCGTAAAACAATTTCATTGGTGGACCCGGATGGACTAGTGGTCAACCTTCGTGACTGCCGCGGAGAGACTTTAGGTTCGCGCGCGCGATCCCAGGCAGGTACTAACGCTCGATCCACTAACATCGGTCGTGCGTCGGATGGCCACGTAAAGCTGTTGGGCCCCGTGTCTTGGCCCTTGGCAATAAATAAGGGCGTCTTCCTCCATTTCTCTACCTCGCTTCCATGTCACTTTCCTATCGGTAACTTTAGCCCAAATCTCCTAGCTTCCAATTTCTAAGGGTTGTTTAATATTTTTTAGATTGGAGGTTTAACGACCACCATGAGCAATAGAATGGGCTATAAGCAGTCGCCCGTCCTTAATTTAGGGTCACTCCAGGGAAGGGAGAGAGCCAGTGCCGTAAGAGAAACAGAACAACCATGCCTTGCGTGGATTCGAAGCTGGACAATTATCGGACGAATGATCAGAGGCCTTCGCTTGAACCACTGCGCCACCGGGGTGGGATGTTGGTCATTTCATGAACAAGCAATTTGAACTACTGTATGCGCAATCAGAGACGGAACTAGGGCGGGGCAAGTGGGGCAGCTGCCCCGGGCGCAGCTCAAGGGAAGGGGCAAAATTTTTTTTTTTTTTTTTTTTGATTGGAGGTTTAACGACCACCGTGAGCAACTCAATGGGCTATAAGCAGTCGCCCGTCCCTAATTTAAGGTCACTGGTTCCAGGAAAGGGAGAGAGCCAGTGCCGTAAGACAAACACAACATTCATGCCTGACGGGATTCGAACCCGGACCCCTTACGGATGAATAATCATAGGCCAGCGCCTTAGATCACTGCGCCACCGGGGCGGCAGGCAAAAATCACTACGTACAACTGATTAAGCTGGAATTGAAACTGAGCACCAGTTTCAGGTACGTTTTTCCGCGCCATATTTTGTAATTTGTATTTGCAGGATTTTCTTATATGTTGAAGGACAATCCCTAGGACTCTCCCAACGAGGTCGGTACACCTACCGAAAGTTTTCAGCTGTACCATTGTTTAAATTTTTTTCATGTAGTCTTTTCAAAATAGTACTTTTAGCGACATAATTATATACAGTTTGTGCATAGTTATTCTCCTTACGTTTGTAAAATTAATCAGGTTAGCTGAAGTTAATATAAGCTTATTTGAATTTACGTACGTTATGTTGCATCTTCAACGTTTTTTCTCTGATCTTTACACATTTCTGTGTGTTGAAGAGACAGAAAGAAAGAGAGAGAGAGAGAGAGAAAGAGTGAGGGAGAAAGAGAAAGAGAGAGAGAGGGAGTGAATGAGAGAGAGAGAGAGAGAAAGAGTGAGGGAGAAAGAGAAAGAGAGAGAGAGGGAGTGAATGAGAGAGAGAGAGAGATACAGAAAGATGAAAACACAGTGGTATCTAGGCATTAGGGACTGTAAAGTATCGCCTCAAAAAGTTAATTTACTGCATCGCGTACATCCTTGTTTTAAAAATCAGTGATTTGTACAAGAGTGAAATATATGTGGTGTGAAAAATATAAACGGAAATAAGATTGCAAAACATTCTACCTGAGTTAAAATAAAAATACCAATGTTTACCACAATCAAAAGTTTATTATGCATCGACTATAGTTTCGCAGAGCTATTGGCTCGGCATTCTCAGGAGGTATGGAGCGTAAACATTCAAATCATTGTAACATCATCAGAGTTCTGACGGTCACGGTTTTCTGTGAGTTGTTTCCATGCGCTTGAAAGAAATGGAGTCGACGTCATTTCGTTGACAAGTTGTGAAAAGTTCCGGTATATGTGTAAAGCTTCTAATACATTAAGCTTGATAGTTGAATCAGGTTTATCAATGAACATAGCGTTTCCAAACAAAAATGGCGACTGCTTATAGCCCATTGAGTTGCTCACGGTGGTCGTTAAACCTCCAATCAAAAAAAAAAAAAAAAAAAAAAAAAATGTATTGTTATTTTCGTGACAATGTTGAGCTATAGACGACCTCTTCATTTCATAGTTCCGTACGTAGTTTATGTGTTACTTCACACGGAAGCTTAAAGCCCTGCGGTTCTGTCCTATATACATATAAAAGTCCACATTCACAAGGTATCTGATAAATACCTCAGGAATTTGGGTATTCGACGTAGTCTTTTGATGCGTAATATTTTGTTTATGGTTTATATTTTGTTTATGGGTTTCAAAATAACTTTGAAATCAAAATTCTTCCACCTGAGTGTTTGGAAGCTATTAAAAGTTCGCGGTTAGGTCCCAATCTCAACAGCAAATAAACGTTTTCATTTTCTGCTTTTTGTTTTGTTCTTTCTTTGATGATGAAGAGATTTAAATCGGTCTTAAGAAACAAAACTGGAGAGTAATAACTGAAAAAATATATAAACCAAACTTAAATTGAATATGTATATTTTAATTGAACTTAATATAAAGGTGTGTGTGTGTGTGTGTGTGTGTATGTGTAAAAGACAAAAAGACAGATTGGGGAGCAATAGTTTGTGGTTTGTCCCGGGCGCAGAAATTCCTAGTTACGTCCCTGTGCCCAATCGAGTATTACATTCTTATCGATCCATCAAATTCATATGAAAGAGTTCTATGACGTAACTCTAAAGGACGGTTTTTTACACCTCTGTTATGGGACTGGAAATTCCACGACATCATTTGATATGCCTAAAGTAAAAACTCGTGGCAGTACAAGAGTGAATAAGTGTGAAGGATTTTGAATGAGATGTATTTTCGACGGGTGAAACGATATTGTTTTGTAAAGTGTGTGGAGTGCCTGTTTCCAATGAAAACAAAGCTTTTCCCAACATCTCTAGAAAGCCAAACGTAAGTGTTTTAGCTAGCCGGAATTCAAAAGGAAAAATATGTCTGATTCCAGTTAGGCATCTACATCGGCACGCGAGTCGTAGGTTCATCTAGATTTGTGCAAGACCTTTATTGACGCAGAAATTCGGCTGTGGAAGTTCGAAAATCCCTTCATGAAGTATATCTCGTAAAATTACACAAAAGGAATAGCCACAAGCGAATCAACTTAGAGAAAACATTATTCAGTAAAGTGTTATGCAAAAACCACTTAAAGAACCAGAGACGTTCCCGAAAATAAAATCTAGATCTCTATTGATGAAGACACATTTAGCAAATGCCATTATCGGAACTATAGAGCCAGATAATTCACCTCAAGCATGTCTAAAATGTGAATCGACAGATTAGAGAAAACTAATAGCTCTATTATGGCTCAGGTGTTTACGAAATCGTTAAACATCTCCTGGCCTGAGGCAATCAATGACCATGACGACATACTACGTTTCATTACAAACTTTGCTGTTTATTAGGAAAAGAGCTGGTAAAGCTTCCCAAAGTTTGTTTCCAAATATGAATATGTTCCATCTCATGTGTTTGCCACATGCATCACACACATTTCTGAAGTGAGAATATTATTTCCTAACGTTGACGGTTTGAAATCAAGGGTAAAAACAGTTTTCCTAAAAGCTCCCTATTTGGAATTCCGTTGTTCAAGGAAATGGCTCCATAATTAAATCTCCCACAACAGCCAGTATTAACGAGCTGAGGAACACCGATTTCTGTCGCAGATCATTATGCTTTGAATATGGAAAGAACTTTGGATAGAGCAAATCTCCTTCCAGATGAGGATTTTTCTATAATCCTTAGAGCCAAAAAGCTTTTATGAAAACTACCATCAATGAACTAACACTAGTAATGCTTATTTTTCCAAATTTCCGACAGCTATATCTACTCTGGGAAAAATGGGTAAAACTTAACCCGTTCAAAGGTGACACAAGACATTAAGAAAGACTTTGAAAGTATATCCGGCGTACAAGCTCTATAAAAATAGTATTCCAAAGTGTTACCTAGTAATGCTGGTCCGGAAAAAATCGAAAAGATTTCCAAAATCCTTCAAGGAAAATATATTTATTGTGAAAGTTTTTTTCCCATTTACATTGCACGCTTCAAATACGCGCGCTTTAAACTCTTCGGAATGGTAAGGCTCCGGGAGTTGATAGCATAACTGCCGAGATGTTGAAATATGGTGGTGACTCTATAATTGACTGGTTAACTGAAATTTGCCAGTTGTGCTGGGAGTTAGGACTGGTCCCTCGGGATTGGAAGGATGCTATTATTGCTCCCTTGTATAAAGGAAAATGTGCTCAGTCTGAATGCAAGAACTATCGTGGTATTAGCCTACTAAGTGTGCCAAGAAAAGTGTTTGGTAAGCTTGTTAATGAAAAAGTACGGGGTCTTACATCAGAGAACGTGTGCGATGTTCAGAGTGGTTTTATGCCTAGTAAAAGCTGCACTAACCAAATTTTTGCATTGCGCGTGGTGATTAAAAGTATCTGGCTGTTTAAGTTTTTGTTGCCTTCTTAGATTTAGATAAAGTTTACGACCGATTAAATATGACATTTTTGTGGAAGGTATTGAATAAATATGGTGTTACTGGGAATCTACTTAATAATGTAAAAGCCATGTACGCTGGTAGTAGAACTTGTGTACGAGTGAATGGCGTTTTATCAAAATGGTTTTCCATTGGTGCAGGAGTTAGACAAGGTTGTGTAATGTCACCATGGCTGTTTGATATATTTATGGATGGGTGCATGCGTGATGCCAAAATAGATAACAGTGCTTTATGTCTTGGTGATATCTGTGTGTGCAGATTGCTGTATGCTGATGACACTGTCCGTTTGGCAGAGAGCAAAAGTAATTTGCAGGGTATGTTGTCCCGGATGTACGAAGTTTGCATGAAATTCAAACTGAGTATAAATAAGGGAAAAACCAAAGTTATGATTTGTGAGAGAGGAACTGGTATAGCACTGAATGTAATGTAAATATAAATGGCACTGTGATTGACCAGGTGAGTGAGTTTGTGCATTTAGGAAGCATGTTTGACAGTGAGAACAAATTGATTGGCAAAATTAGTAAGCGATTTAATTTTTCATTGAAAGTCATAGCTGCTCTGAGAGGTTTTCACTGGAATGATGGGTTGTCAAGAGAGTCCCGCATGGCTGTGTATGAAAGTGTAACTGTCCCTACTCTAATGTATGGCAGTGAAACCTAGGTACTACGGAAGAAACATAGAAGTCGTTTGTGTGCTGGAGCAATGTGTTACTTACGGGAGAGGTTACTTCATGGGAAGACACGGTCTGATTGTGTGAAGAATGAATATGTGTTGCAGTTGTGTGATGTGAAGCAAAAAGTTGTTAGCAAGGTGGAGACTAATATGCTTCGGTGGTTTGGCCATGTTGAATGAATGAGTGATGATATGCTTACTAAGAAAATCTTTTTAGCCCAAGGGGCAGGAAGGAAAGGCAGAGGAATGCCAAGGAAGACATGGGTGGATCAGATTCAGAAGTCTCTGCATGAGAAAAGGATTATGAAGCCCGAGTTGTATGTCAAGATCGCTCTAAATGGAGAAGTTTGATACGACAACAGTAACTAAAAATATCTGGTAGTTTGTATTTCTTTTTGGATCTAACCTCTGAATCTCAGAGAACAACTTAGTGCTATGTATGCATGTACGCATTAAATACGCACCAATAAGCTTTGTGGATATGGAAAGTTCTATTTCTACATGTGTGTATATACCGGGTGTGCCATGTAAAAGAAGCCCCGTGGCCAGACGTTGTTAGGCGGGTTAAAGTTGTTTGGGGGTTTCCAGTTAAAACCACGTTGTTTCATTTCTAACCGGTTTCTGTGTATACAGTTGCAAAGGAATTTTCCGGAGTGGTTAGTCACAGCCAGAGCAGTGTAGGTACGCGGTCATAAGTGTAAGTGAAGAGAGAACAAAGGCAACGGAAATGGTTTTAAGTACGGAACAGCGGATTTTTGTTCTGGAATAGCACCGGCGAAATCAGTGATACAGAAGTTAGTTCAGAAATTTCGTGAAACCAGCACGGTGTGCAACAGGAAAAGAAACAAACCCAAGAAAATTCGTACTGAAGACAAAATCAAGGATGTGTGCCCAATGATGTTACAAATACCTGGGAAGTTGATTCGCTGATTATCATCTGCAAGGGGAATGTCTGCCATATCATGCCGACGCATACTTAAGGTGTATTTCCATTTTCGGCCGTACAATGTTATGGCACTCCAAGAACTTAAAATAAGTGATTATACAAAAAGGATGCCATATTGTAAGTAGTTCCAGAACATCATTGTCAGCGGTGAAATGGATTCAACACTTTATTACACGACAGATGAAGCATGGTTTCATCTGTCCGGGTATGTCAATGCCCAAAACAGCAAGATTTGGACCGACAGGAATCCCAGTCGGCCAATGGAGACTCCTCTGCACGACCAAAAGATAGGCGATTGGTGTGCTGTGACTGAGAAGAGGATAGTCGGCCCATTCTTTTACACTGACACCATCAACTCAGAGCTCTATGTTCAACAACTGTTCAACGCATTTGTTGCCGCACTTATAGAAGAAGAGCGAACATATGCTTTCTTTTCTTTCAGGAGGATGGTTCAACGGCGCATACTGGGCGGAACAGTCTACGTGCTGTGCATGAAGTGTTTGGGGAGGATACAACTGTATCGAAGAGACTATGGCCAACCAGATGACCCGACCTCTCCACCTGTGGCTTTTATCTGTGGGGAGCATTGAAAGGGAACGTGTACGCAACTAATCCTCACACCCTTGATGAATTAAAAGTGAACAATGCGAATGCCATAGTCCAGATTACTGCCGATGAGTTGTGGCGCGTTACGAACAACATGCTCAGTCGTGTGCAGCTGTGCCTTGATGTCGGAGGACATCACTTTCAGCAAATGTTGTAAACGGAGGTAAATTACTCCTGCTTTCTGTCATTTCAACTATTCTTTACCATGTATAGTAACATTGCCTGACTGTTGTTCCTTATACTCGAACCTCTTTTATATGGCACACCCTGTATAAATACTTTTTTGCTAACAGAGCGCATGCTCGTTCTATCGAAATTATAAAAACCCTCATTAATTTTCATGCGGAATCGTAAAAATATTTAAGAGTAAAATGTATATGGAACTACATCGTGAAATACGTGAATCCTCCAGTAAAGCTTTTAATACGTTGAATGCACATTTCTCTTATTTTAGGGCATATTTCTTGATTTAATAGTGCATAAGTGCTTGCTCATTTTGGAACATTTTAGTGGTCGAATATCCAAGCTTTACATATTACCAATCTGCTCGCTGCGTTTTAGATGTTAGCTCTTCAAACCAGTATCAGTAACCAAATCACAGTTACCGATTGTGTTATATTTGCATTGCTGTTGATGCACCAAGCGTCATCATTTGGAGCGATCTTGGCACACAACTGGATTTTCCCTCTTAGGGGAATGACTGGTTCTCCAGTTATTTCTTCATTAGCACCCCCACTGACAGGGCACACCTTGTGTTTGAACACTTTACCGCTTGTACTGTGACTAATAACAGAGGCACAGCTGTTTGTCCGAATGACGAGGAGTAGCGCACTCACGGCCCGTGCTGACCTTGTGACTAAATACCTTGTCGCATCGACTATTTAAAATGCATTTATCGCAGGGATGACTGTTCATCTAGAAGATGGACCGTGGGGAGCCCACGCCCGGAGCCGATTTTTTCTCATAATACCCTTTTTAGTATTGTAAATTTGCTTTTCTCTTTTCTAAGATGCACCGGCGTTTTTTTTTCTTTTTTTTTTTTTTGTTTGGTGTAATCTGTTGCTAACGTCGTTTTTGTCAAGTTTCTGTTTTGTACCTTACTTGCTGTTATATGCATACACACCAGAGATTAAGTTAAAAACCTTTATGAAGATGTACATAACCGACACCTACGACGGTGTGTATGTAAAATACACTGCTGACCACCCAAAATGCTACACCAAGAAGGAAGCATCCGATCGGCCTGAAATTCGCAGCATGCGTCAACCGCGAGAGGACATGCAAACGATTAGCATTGCAGGGCATGTGCAAATCATGTGCCCCCGGCACGCCACCGAGAAGCACTATAAGAGGGGTGCACAGAAGGCGGAGTGTAAGTAGTGGAAGTGTGTTGTGCTGCCGGACCTGTGCGAGGGAAGCTTCCTGACGCCTCGTCGCAGAATACAGCAGTCATTCCAGCACGTTTCGGATTTCGACAGAGGACGAATAGTGGCTTATCGCGACAGTGGTTTATCGTACCGAGACATCGGCGCCCGTGTGGGACGACATCCAGCCACGTCAGGTGAGTATGGATTCGGTGGGGGCAGGAGAGAGGGACGGACCGACGTGAGCAATTGCTGCAGCCACGGCACACCACCGAACAAGAGGACCGGCATGTTGTGCGGCGGGTATTGACGGCTCAAATCGCCTTATCACGAACGTTAGCTCAGAAATTAGGGTGTGTTGCACAACAACCTGTGACAGCAAGTACCATTTGACGTGGTCTGCAGGAGCGGGGACTTGTCGCACGACATCCATTGCACCGATTAGCATTGACGTTACACCACCGGCGAGTGCGGCGGCAGTTGGCCGTTGAACGCCGCACCTGGATTACAGAATGGCACGATATTGTCTTCTCCGACGAATCCCGCTTCTGCCTGCAACACCACGATGGTCGGATCCGCTCGTAGCGGCACCACGGCGAGAGGCTGTATGGCACCCTCATTATGAATCGCCATACCGGTCGGTCGCCTGGCGTTATGTTTTGGGGCGCAATTGGATGTGACACCCGCACCCTTCTGATACGCATCGCTGGTACACTCAACAGCCACCGCTACATCTCCGACGTTTTGGAGCCTATAGTCCTCCCTTACCTGCAGGACCTGCCAGCGGTCACGTTTCAACAGGACAATACGCGCCTGCACGTGGCACGCATGGTGCAACAATTCTTCACGGCCCACCAGGTGTCACTGTTGCCGTGGCCTGCCTGTTCTTCCGATATGTCGCCCATCGATCACGTCTGGTCGCTGATCGGCAAACGAATGCCCCGGCAAACACCACCCGCGGCTACCCCTGATGAACTGTGGCAACGTGTGGAAGCAGCCTGGACCGACATACCACAAGCACACATCCAAATCCTCTTTCGTTCGATGCCGCGGCGTGTAGCGGCCGTTATTGCAAGCCATGGGGGGCACACGAACTATTGATGTCTGCGTTTTCCGCAAGTCGCACGGGCCTGTAAGCTCAATCGTTTCATCTTTGTATCTGTTGTTATGTGTCCAGTAAATCTGACTTTTTTATCTCGTGTGCTTCTTGGTGTTGCATTTTGGGTGGCCAGCAGTGTTGCTACACGTTTGTAACGTCATCCTTATCCTGCTCCAAATCTGAAAGCAAGTGATGCACTTGATCGTTGATGATCACTAACACGTGCATTACTTATTGTTACGTATGTTCTGATGTCATAAATTTGCTTATTGCGTAAATAATGTTTGTGTGGCACGAAGGAGGGCTCTACCAAATTATGTACAAGATTACACGGATAGATGGAAGGTTTTGGGTTGAGTCTAAGGGCTTGGATTAGGGTGCAGTTGGGAGGGTGTGGTGAGTGGTGATGCAGTATTCGGATACCGGTCGGCATGTAATAGTTGGGGGTGCCAGAGTTGTGGCGTTGTAGCGGAGTTTTTCAGTTGGTCGGGGTAAGGAGAAGATGGCTTTATTTGTGGCTGGGGTGTAATACACTGGGATAGACATGCCCATCTTTCATACGGTGATAATTCAGCGGTTGTGGGATGCTCAGTCTACCTAGAATCGATCCAGTTGCTATCTGGTCGGAGGAGAATTGCTCTATCCACTAGGTCACTCGATATGTCTTTAACCGCACGAAATTGCTTTAACTCCATTCATTACGTTTTATGCATTTCGCAGGGATCATACTGCGAAGTATTCACTCTAGGTGAAATCAGATTCTTTAGTAGAATACGACTCGGTGTTTCACCACAAAATTTGGTGCCACTGTTTTTGCGTTTAATTTATATTTTTGAATTGAAAAATGACTGGCATCTTAATGCCTGAAGTTTTGTATTTCTTTCAAACCAAATTTTTTTATTTTTTTTTATAGCTGAGAAGATGTTTTATTAGTCAACTCCTAAAGAAAATACCCGAATCCTTAATGTTCTGAAATATCCGAATTACATTAAGGAAATGCACTGGGGGATAAAATCAGTACACACTTTCGCAACTCTTTATCGTCTAATGCGATGCACAAACTATATTTTAAGCGCGAACTGCATCTTCACATCCTAAACTCATTGCTTTAGTTAAATGGTAACGACCACCTTTCGGAAACTTCCTGCTACTGAACTGTAGGCTGTCAGCAGGATGTATGAACAACCAACCGGAGGAAACACGGAAGGATGTTTCCAGAACGACATGTTGCACGTAAGCAAAAGGTTGCAATCTGAATTTTACAAAAGCTCATGTAATGAAATGGAGTGCAAATATTCAGCTATGTTATTCGGATCTCCTGAAATGCCATTTAACGGAAGCTCAAACCGTGAACGCGAAGATTTAATTGCTGACGGCTTTAATGAAAATTAGTCCATTAGCCGAAAGTATTTGTAACATAAACAACAGCATTCATTTTTTTTAATCACATGAATCAGCTGTTTGCCTTTCAGTTGTCCTAAAGTAGTCTTACTAGATGGGATGGTTTCGGATTTCAATAACTGAAAAATATTTAAAGAACTATGCAAAAAAATCTAATGAAATGTATATGCATTTAGGTAATTCAAAAATGATTGAGACTTACCTCAGGTACTCGTAAGGACGAACTGTGGAAATATGGCAGCTTGAAGAATGGTAGACGCAGTCTTCCTGCTGTTCTATGCAGTGACTCCATCATTGTGGGAGCTTTCTCTCGAAACCAATCTCTTGAGGTTGTGTAACCCCAACTTGTGGGCAGCCTCGCGCAGGGCATCTGCGTCTGCGAACGGCTGGCATCTTAAACGGCCCTTCGTATTGTCGAAGAGAACGTAATCGGTAGGAACTAAGTCGAGAAAGTAAGGAGGATGTGGGAGGACTGTGTATCTAAGTTCATCCAGTGTAGCATTTGCCTGTGTGGACGTGTGCGATCGAGCATTTTTATGCAACAAGAGCACTTTCTTGTCCGACTTACCGTTCCGCCGTTGCTGGATTCGGCGACGCAGACAAGTCAAAATGTCACAGTAGGTGTTGCTGTCCACTCTCGTGCCCTTAGAAAGCCAGTAGATAAAAAGGCTTCTCTTGCTGTCCCAAAATACAGATGCCAATTGTTTTCCACATGTCAATGCTAGACGGGCTTTTTTCGGATGAGGACTATTGGAATGGTACCATTGAATGGACTGTTGTTTGAATTTGAATTTAATGAAAATTCTGCCACACAACACAGTACATCAAATTTAACAAAATACAAACATCAAAATTGTCATATGTACTAAACTAAAATTAAATATTATCACAATGGAATGAAAACATGGAATCACAGTAATATCACAAAGTTCAATATAAATCAGTAAGATTTAGTACTGGCTATTTATTCCAAGAGTAAACAAGAGCTCAAACCACCTCAGATATATCTAGCATAATAATCGTAAACATACAAGCACTAAAACTCATTTATATTTGACCAAAAAATCAATACAAAGTAATTCATTGAAAACCAAAGATAGCGTAATGTACTATGGAACTGTAGCATGGAGCCAGGGAAAAAGACTTAAATTTAAGCCTGACGATCCCCTGATCTCCAAAAGTAGATGAGTCACGTCAAAACAATAAAAATAGCAACATTAGAAAGACGACCGGGCTTGACATACCGTGAAAGAAAGAATACAGGAACTTAATCCAGCAACAAAACTCTCGTAGCAGTTTTTTAAATGCCCCAGAGGCCACTATTTCCCTGATGTATAATGGCAGTCTGTTCCACTCACGGGGTCCAGCTGCAATAATACTGTTATGCAGCAATCTAGTGCGTGCCCTAGGAACCACAAAACTTGCATGACCTCGAGTATCATATGAATGGGAGAAACGCTGTAATTGCAATAGTTCAAGATACCGTCTGCTGTATGTCATAGCTGTACCACGACTACTCAAAAGTCACCAGACGAGAAAAAAGTCCGCTGGACTGGCGTCATAAAGTGCAAGCAGTCCATCCAGGTCTGTTTTTGTTGCTGAGTCAGTTCGTGCGGAACACAGCATGCACACAGCTTCGACATTTTTAATTCATCGCAAACAATCGAGTGAATTGTTGCTAGACACAAGCCTGTCACATGCCTGTTTTGTATGATCAGATCCGAAATTCGCTAGATCATGTCCGGAGTGGGTGACGTTCTTGGACGACCGGTGCTTAAACGCTTCTCCGGACTGTATTTCCCGTCTTGAAAGTTCTGAATCCATCAAAACACAGTTGCACGGCTTGGAGAGGCATCTCCACACACACTGCTGTTAAACGACGGTGAAAATCACCTGCACGAAAGCCTTCTTTCCCACAAATACCACGCCGTCCAACGTTGCCCGTGCCAATACACTTCCATTGGTCCTTCCTGTTTGCGCGTGATTCGGCAATACTTGAACGAGCAGCCTCTTACACGACGCCACGTGCACTGCGCAGCGCCAACTGTCGGCATTTTGTAGAGCGAAACCTACCCTACCGATTACCGTCGTCTTCCGGCGAATTCTGTCTGAATACTTACTCCTACCAAACTTGTTTGAATCCTTTTTGAATGCCCCAAGTACAAGGATTGTCGCAAAACAACTAAGAATGTACAAATTTTGAAGATGACAATCCGATTTTTGGCGTAAATGTGACAAGGATGGTAAGTCAGATAATATGCGAAAACTTGAAAATTTTCATCGTCCTGGAGCGGGACTCGAACCCGCGTCTCCCAGAAAACGCCTAGTCCCGCTCCAGGACGATGAAAATTTTCAAGTTTTCGCATATTATCTGACTTACCATCCTTGTCACATTTACGCCAAAAATCGGATTGTCATCTTCAAAATTTGTATTATATGGCGTAATCCCGTATTTCTTTCATGAACTAAGAATGTTTTTATTAAAAAAAATGCGCACCTAAATTATCGAAGAAATGGTCATTTTTTTAAAATGTCATTTGAATCAAAAACAGATGTTCCATCGCCCGCCCCACCCCACCCCGTTTTGAATGCTTCTGGAATTATTCTTGTGAAATGCTGTTGAAGCATCCCTGCGCAGCTGTAATAAGTTGTTGATCAGTCTCAAATTGTGGTCCCCATGATGCCTTTTTTTAAGATGAGGAAGAACCAGAAATCACATAGTGACAAGTATGGACTATATACAGGTTGGGCATCATCTTAACATTCATTTTGTCTAACTAAGAAACGACAGACTGGCCATGTGCGGTTTTGCATGGGGCCACAGTACTTGTCATTTTCATGTAGAACTTCCGTCCACAGTGAGTAGAGTTTTGGTCCCAGCCACCTACAGAGAGATGGCTTTTTGGGCAGGACACAGAAACGGAAGGAATGAGAGCAAGTCTAGCGACTTTGGCAGAACAGTTTGTAGTGAGATTAGAGTACAGTAGATGGCGCCACCGTACAAGTATGATGTTGCACATAGAGGAGTGACAGAATTTCGGGGGGGGGGATAGGAAAGGATACCCATTTAACCAATGGGTTCAGCCTGGGGGCCGTCACTTGACGCGCTCGTCCGATGCACGGCGGATATTCAGCGATTGTTAGTAAATCACACCATCTCTGAAATATCAGCCCAGGTTCAAACCTGAGGACCTTGCATTGATAGTCTGACTCGCTAACCACTAAGCCATCCGCGGCTCTTTTGCATGGGGCCGCCCATGGCCAGTTATATATACACTGAAGTGCCAGAAAAACCGGTACGATAGTCTAATACTTGGTAGGTTCCCCACGGGAGCGTAGGACTGCAGAAATACGACGAGGTATGGACTCTACTAGCTTCTGGAAATATGCTGTAGGCAATGCACACCAAACGTCTTGCAGAGCGTTCCACAATTCAGGTGTATTCCGAGGTCTCGGACTCCTGTGTTCGATAGCGCGTTGCATGGCATCCCAAATGCGTTCTATCGCGTTCAGATCTGGGGACCTGGGTGGGAATGGCAACACCCCAAACTCAGATGAATGCTCCTATAACCATAATGTGGCGTCCCGACACTTGTGTGGAGGTGCATTTTCCTGGTGGAACAGGCCCAACCCATCAGCATTAAGGCAGGACATGAACGGGTGTACCTCGTCAGAAAGGATGCGCACATAGCGTTGGCTGGTCACAGACGTTTGTAGACGTGCTAGGGGTCCCAGTGAGGTCCAGCTAACGATATCCTATACCATTACGGACCCTATACCATCCGGTAAAGTTCCCTGTAGACACGCGGGATCCATGTCTTCATGGGGTTTGGCCACACACGAATCCTTCCATCTGCCCGATACAGTTGGAAGCGCGACTCGTCAGACCAGGCTACATGTTTCCAGTTATCAAGTGTCCAGTAGTGGTTTTGCCGTGCCCAAGCGAGGCGCATAGCTCTGTGTGATGCACACATCAAGGGGACTCCAGTTGTGCATCGGCTCCCAAAGCCCATATCATTCAGGGTACGTTGCACAGTCTGGCCGCTGATGCTTGTTGAGGCCCCAGCATTGAATTCCGATTATACTTGCGAGTGTTGCACGCCTATCGCGTGAAACGATTCTTGACAGCCGACGATGGTCACGTTCACCAAATGTCTTTTTACGGCCACACTGATATCGTAGGTTTGAAGTTTTGTAGAAATTCTTGTAGTCACTGTATACCCTTGCAGTGGTCGTCCATGGAAATCCGAACTTCGTTTCTACCTCCGAAATACCATGTCCCATCTCACGAGCGCCAACTATGACACCGCGTTGAAAATAGCTTAAATCGTTATAACTTGTCATTTTCATGCCAGAAACAGCTCTGACAGCTGGCAAGGATGCCTATCGCTTTATATACGCACTGGCGGACGCAACCGAGTGCGCGCATAGGTGACGTTGCTATGTATTTTGCATAAGCTTGTCTGTAGCAGTTTTTCTGGCACTTCAGCGTACATTAAGCAAGTGTTGAGCTAACACAATTGCAAAATCTAAGCTCATTAAGGCGTCTATTATAACAAATTACAAAAAACAAACGCGTAAACGAACGCGTTTTTTTTCAAAAACTTCCATCTTTACCTACTGATATCAAGCAAGCTATGTACAATGTGCCAGGACCTAGGGTACCACAGATGTTCGGAAAGCTTAAGATTCATAAAGAGGGACATCCCATCCGCCCTTTGGTCTCAGGCCATGTAGCACCTACACGACCACTGGAAAAAGCACTTGCCACGTTCCTTAGACTTTTTTTTAATTAATCGAATTAAACCATTAAAAGTTCGACGGAAGCATTGGACAGAGTCAAGAACTTTCATATGAATAGCTCTAGCTTTATTTTAGCTTCATTACATGTTGTTGCTTTATTTCCGAACGTCCCTCTATTAGAAACTCATGAAAGTATCAATTTGTACCTCCATAATTTGGGGTACGACCCAGAAACTATCAGTTCAATCAAAACAGTTCTAAAATTGATGCAAAAACGTTCATTTTTTAAGTTC
Organism: Macrothele yani; assembly: GCA_039090855.1. NCBI lineage: Eukaryota > Metazoa > Arthropoda > Arachnida > Araneae > Macrothelidae > Macrothele > Macrothele yani. The sequence goes on from CM077011.1 coordinate 159,727,643, forward strand.
AATGAAAATATATATCGCCAAACCGAGAGGGCTCCTATGGGATCACCCCTATTCCCGGTATTATCTGCAATTGTATTGCAGCACATTGAAGAAAGAGTTATTCCCAATTTTAAGCCCAGTCGATGTTTATACTTACGATATGTGGACGATGTGCTGGTTTTTTGGAATCACCCTAAGGAGGAATTAAGTCTATTTGTGGAACATATGTCATCTCAGTATCAATGGTTAGCATTCACGGTAGAGATAGAGAAAGAAGGTTGCCTACCATTTTTGGAGTTTGACCTTGAGAAGGACTTGGTCACAGGTTCGTTGCAATATTCGGTCTTCAGGAAAGAATCATCTATTACTAGTTTGATAATGGCCTCGTCTACGCACCCAAAAAATTACAAGTTATCAGCTATTAACTACCTGATAACAAGAACTTTAACCCACTTCTCAAGTAATGCAGACCTGATTTAAAAATCACTAGACTGTTTGAAATTGCTGTGACCCATGGTTTCCGCAGGTCAACCATTCAGTCTGTGATTGGGAAAATTAGACGAGAAAGATCAACTACCCTGCAAAGTGACAACAGACAAAAACGTTTGTGGATTCTATGCATTACTACCCTACGATAATTCCGTTGCTACGATAATTTTTGTTTTAAATCTATGTCGTATGGTCCATATGTAGACCATACGACATAGATTTTGGGGTAAAGGCTGTCAACCTGTTTAACCTGATCAAACATGATCGAGACCAGGTCTCCCATACAGAAAGGTACGGGGTGTACGAAAAACCTTTAAAGAGTTGTGATAATGATACCCCAGATAGTATTTATGTGGGCTGCACTAAAAGAACATTGGGAGCTAGACTGAAAGAACATAAGTATGTCATTAAGAATGGACTCCGAAATACAGCCTTAGCACGACTTCTATATTAGGGGTCACACTCACCTATGTGGACTGATGCCTGTGTTATTATTACTCGAGGCTTTGTTTCGTCCATGTTACTCACAGAAAGTATGATGATTCTGTCAAAAGGACCCAAGTGTTGTAATGACAATTTCCCAGAACTCTTACCAAGTCCTTGAAAGCAGATTAGGTTATAACTGATGGATAATTTAAAACAGAATATAACTGACTCACTTTAAGTTTGTTTCTCACTTGAGGTTTTGAACAATACTGTTAATGAACTAATTGGCTCTTCTGTATGATTGGCATAATTGTAAGCCACAAATTGCGTAGCATCATATGTAAGTATTTATTTCTCATTTCTGGAATATTACTATTTTGTAAATATTATGTTCTGGTGATTAGGTTTATTATATAATACCATCAGCTTCATGTTACTATGTGATAAATTCAGGGTGGGATCCCACCCCGCACCCACTTGTTTCTTCACTCTTTCTGTATAGTCTTTTCCTCACGGCTGTCAGACCTCTACATGAGTAGCCTCCCAACCAATCGGATGAAGAGCTTATGTATGTCACCCGTTGCACACCGACGTAGTTGTTACATATGTGTATTAGGGTGGTCCAAAAAAAGTTTTAATAATTCTTTCTCCACAACTTTTATTTTATGCCATAGTATGTGAATGATAAGTACACGAAAGGGTTTTGCAAAAAACGATATTTAAGGGTTGCCCAATATTTAACTTTTGGGTACTATATAACTGAAAATGAAAAATTTCGAAAATTAAATAATTATGACATAAGAGATGCCTTCGATGGTGAAGAAAACTGTTTTCTATGAATTTGCCATCAGTCGAAGAATGAACTGCTTTTGTTCTTCGTCCTTGGTAAGTGACTGGTTGTACTTTTTAATCAAACTGATGTCTCGCTCGGCAGTGTCATTCACAACCCTCATCTTACAGCAACGTTCACGAAGTTCAGTGAAAACAGGATCATTTCTCCACTGTTGGGGTTGCATTTTCAGAAACACTTTAGATTTCATTTTTCCTCCAACGAGAAGGACATCGAAGAAGAAGCTAGTCCTTTCAGTTACAAAATTTTCTAGATTGAGATCTTTTTCCTCAGATATTGCTATATGTCATGGAAAATCGGGCAGCTGTGGACATTTCAGATTCTTGACCATTTTTTCTTTAGTTTTCGTGGGCACTCGATCGTCAAAAAAAGCTAAGGTTACCAAGTGCTCAGAAAGAAACCAAAGGTGCCTGGCAAAAGCATTGTAGGCTTTCTCGCCAATTTTTTTATTAGGGTAAAGTTTTAGGAGACTTAGAAGCTGGATACCATTATATGGAGCTCTAATTCCAAGTGGAGCTTCATTCCGATACTTCACATAAACCAGGCTTACAAACAAAGCCAAATTCACTGTATTTATTGTCTCTCGAGGTGTTAACTGAAACTGATTTTGAAAGAGGCATATTTTTAGAGCGTAAATGCCTTTAGCCAGCCATCGAGCATGATGTGTAGGGCCAGGAGCTCGAAATGTTTCCGTGCCACTTCCTCCATCAAGAAACAAAAGAGACAAGCGCAGAAGTTCTTGATAATCGTCATTTGGTTGCTGTTTTTCCAATGCACTTGGTAAATACTCCAGCATTTCTTGTCGTAATCTGTTTAATATAGGATCCTGAAACAGGTCAATGTCTGCTGCAGTATAAACACTTTGATCAATCGTTGGCCACCCTTTCTGAAAGCGGTTGAAGAGTGCAGTTTCTGGACCTCCAGTAGAACCGAATACACATAAGAAAACAGCTGAAAGCATAATCTCCATAACATGATGGTGGCATGCAATCCAAATGAGTTCACTGCCTAAGGTTTTTTCAATTGTTGTGCAAGCTCCTGTGTGAAGCCCAGTGTTACTTGATGTCGTATCAAACACAAGTCCTTTGATTTCAGACTTAACATTGGCCATTTCCAGTGAGAAGTATAGCAATGCGATCAACTGTCACCTTGGATCCATCAATATCAGGGAAAAGTTTGCCATCCCAATGTAAAAGAAAAGGCCCCTGCAAAGACGATTTCTTTTGTTCAGCTGCTGCAGATTTCTATCTTTCTAATCTTCTAGAGCGCCTAATGGAGTTTCGGGAGAGGGTGATTTCGGAAATAGCGTGTCCAAGCGCCCCTGCGACGGCTCCAGCAACGAAAACAGCTCCTCGATCCAGAAGATTGACTCAATCCTGGGCTCCGATGACTTCTGGTAACGTAAATATATTTTTACGTCGTTTGGATGGGAATGGAGTAGAAGGTGCGGCAGATGTGGACGCTACAGGTTGTTATTCGCCTTCGCTTTCGGAGCTATGTGAAGATGATGAAGAAAGCTCTGCAGTTTTCCCAAGAAGACATTTGATCACTCTTTCTTTATACTTCTCTGTCGCCTTTCTATCTTTTTCCCCCAGCTGTCTTTTCCTAATTTCTTTTTCTGTTGTTTTTAAGTCCGCACCACTACATGAAAAGACACCTTCTCTTTGTTTCTGGAGGAATACCTGGTCTTCGTCGTTTTTCATTTGCATTATTGCATTTTTCACGGCAACATCAAACAATTCTTCTAGATTACTTTTGAACATATCCTCACGCACACGGTCATTTTTTCCTTGACGAGTACGGTGCTTCTTCACAGCTAAATATCGTTCATAAAGTTTTGAGAGTTTTCTCACAAACGAATCAATCCGCTGTGTAGGAATCCTCGCACACTTCCAAACAATCACAACTGCTTCACAGGTCAATTTGTAACTCACTGACAAGCTCTTGCCCTCTTTTAAATGGTAAAACTGGACCATCCGGAGCACATCCAATCCACGGGGAAGTCTTGCTGTAGAGAAGTTAGAGATTGGCTTTCCAAGAAGCCAATTAGTGGGGGCAGATCTCAAACTAGATGTCGACATGGTTGTTTATACCTGAAAAGAAGAGAAATTTGAGTCAGCTACCAAAAAGTAAACTTCTGGGCGACCACTAAACTTCCACGTATCGAGCTAAAATTTGGTGCACACATTACTACATCATAATGGACAAAATTACGCTATGTGGAGCCATGATTTGAATACCTATTTTTTTCCATTGCAAAGTGGACCACCCTAATCGTGTATATATACACTGAAGAGCAATTGAAATTAGAGACAGATGGCGTTATGCAAATGTGGCTCAGTGGGCGGCCCTGTAAACGGAAACGACATGACGTATGCAGCGATCCGACAATATAAGGACTTATGCGACGGGAATCACTAAGAGTCGGACGCAGTATGGGTAAGAAGAAGGATCTAAGCTCCTTTGATCGTGGGAAAATTGTCGGAGCCTGACGAATGGGTCACTCCATCTCGGAAGTCGTGCGGGCACTGGGATTTTCACGAGCCACTCTGTCACGGGTGCACCGTGAGTACATCGCATCCGGTAAAACCATCCATGCAAGGGCCAATTGCCGTGGAAAACAGCGTGTGGATGAGTGGGGTCATCGTCTGCTATCTCGCATTGTAACAGCGGATAGACGGGCCACCGTGCAAGAACTCACTCGGCAATTTAACGCATGGTGCACAAAAACGTGAAAGCCCCCACACCATCCAGAACCATCTCCTCGCTATGGGGTACAGAAGCCATCGTCCCACGAGGGTACCGCTGCTGACCGCACATCACAGGGTGGAAAGATTAGCATGGGCGCGGGAACATCGCCACTGAACCTTAGACATGTGGGGAAATGTTGCCTGGACTGACGAATCGAGATTCACGTTGGTCCACTCCAAAGAACAGCTTTCCAGTCGCCCACAGTCCAGAAACGAAGGGTGACACACCACTCCAAAGAACAGCTTTCCAGTCGCTCACAGTCCACGAGCGACGGGAGACACAGCACTCCAAACTACAGCTTTCAAGTCGCCCCCTTCCAGGAACGACGGGAGACACACCACTCTAAAGAACAGCTTTCCAGTCGCCCACAGTCCAGGAACGACAAGAGACACATCACTCCAAAGAACAGCTTTCCAGTCGCCCACAGTCCAGGAACGACGAGAAACACATCACTCCAAAGAACAGCTTTCTAGTTGCCCACAGTCCAGGAACGACAAGAGACACATCACTACAAAGAACAGCTTTCCAGTAGCCCACAGTCCAGGAACGACGGGAGACACACGACTCAGCCCAGGAACTAAGTCGACTCAGCAGGAACTGACCCACAGCCCAGGAACGACGGGAGACACATCACTCCAAAGAACAGCTTTCCAGTAGCCCACAGTCCAGGAACGACGGGAGACACACCACTCCAAAATAACAGCTTTCCAGTAGCCCACAGTCCAGGAACGAAAGGAGACATCACTCCAAAGAACAGCTTTCCAGTCGCCAGCAGTCCAGGAACGACGGGAGACACACCACTCCAAAGAACAGCTTTCCAGTCGTCCACAGTCCAGGAACGAAAGGAGATACACATCACTCGAAAGAACAGTTTTTCCAGTCGCTTACAGTCCAGGAACGAAAGGAGACACATCACTCGAAAGAACAGTTTTTCCAGTCGCTTACAGTCCAGGAACGACGGGAGACACACCACTCTAAACAACAGTTTCCAGTCGCCCACAGTCCAGGAACAACGGGAGATACACGACTCCAAACAACAGCTTTCCAGTTGCCCACAGCCCAGGAACGACGGGAAACACACCCTTCCAAACGGCGCTTCGCATTCATGGTACTGATGTATGCCTTGTGTGCCGCTGCATTACAATAATAATCCACACTGTGCCCCTCTCTGTGGATATTTATGCTACTAAGCAAACCATTACAAACATTTCCTGCTTTTTCAGTGATGGAAACGGCCGAGGAAGGTTGGTATTTCTTAACATTTTTTTCCATGGCTGATTTGTCATGTTCTGTCAGTTTGTGCTACCTTCCCGAACGTTTTTTTTTTGCTACAGTTCCACCGTCTTGCTACCATTTTTTTGCGATATCACTTACAGTCGTAAATGGACGATGTCATCACTCCTTCCACGTTATTTTTTAAACAACGCATAGCGACTGAAAATAACCACTATTAGTCGATTTTGATGTGTTTAGTTGCAATGCTCCGTTTAGAAACGTTACTCAAATGACATCCTACAGTATGAACAGCCCACGGTGAAACTTGGAAAATTCATGTCCACCTGGTATATCAACCTTAAAGTTACTGATAGCACGACAAAACATCTCAGCTTTATATGCATACTTCCCTACTCACAGCGCACCTTCCTGCGCTATCTTTCTTTGCACTTACGCCAATATTTGGGGGTGTCCGACTACTTTTGATAATATAGTGTATAACAAAAGTTTTAGGCAGTACTAGGAACTTGGGACTAATGCTGTTTGTTGTGCTACTTATAACTACCGCACATCGTTTGATATTTCTGAATTTACATAATTTTGCGACAGTTTATTTGCACATTCTGAGGGGTTTAATCAATTTTTTCCTCTGGATGTGTGTGCCTTACACTGGGTTCAGGTGGGAGGAGAACTGGAATTATTCTTCAGTTCGGCGGCCAACTCTTATAATCTACTTGTTTCATTGTTGGAATTACTTCTCCTTTTATCCTACATGCGAACAACATTGATTGATTTTTTAGATGGCAGGATTGATGGTTGTGATTCTTCTACAACTGGGTTTTGTGTGGGGTCAGTTTCGTTTTGTAGTTTTATGTGTCCATGATTTCGATTTGTCTGCAATTTCTTTTTTTATGAACCTAAGCATTCAAGAAACATTTGTATTGATATGTAATTGTCTATTTCATAAAGATGAATTTGTGTTTTGGGATATATTATTTGTTTCACGTGTGCTACACGAGACGATTTGATCCTTTCCTTATTCGCGACAGTTATTGCCTGATACGCTTTGTATATTCTCATTAATAATGTTATTTTGTCTTAACAATGTTGATTGCTGTGCAACTCTTTAGGGCTATACGGACATTTTTTAAACAATTATTAATAAAGTGGTTTAGAAATATAACCATGGACTTTTCCAAAAAGCATGTTAAATGTGTGAAGTGTTGTCCAATATTGATATTGCTACTTGGTAACCAACTAAAATTCAGTTCCTACGGTCACTGCTAAATGCTAATTCTGATGAATAGCGCGATTTTTGAAATGCTGCGGGGACCAGAATTAATCGTACTGAAGGTTTCCAATTTCGGTCTGAGTTCCATTTAAAATGAAACTAGTAATTCGCCTTCTTTGGGTTACGTGGAACACAGAAACTCTATTATTTTTTTTAACATTATTACTTTGCGATTTGCATCATGGGGGATTCTTTCTTATATTGGAATTAATTACGGGTTATGGAATGTGATTTTTATTTTTTCACACAGAAAATTTTATTAGTTTATTGTTTTCAATTGCTCTCTGGCACACGGTAAATTAAATAAAGACGTTGTCACCATGCAATTATTAAAGATTGTTCTTGAAAACATATTGAAAAATGAAACATCTAAAAACTGTACATTAGAGATTTGAAAGACAAATTTGGTTTAACGTGCCAAAATTATGATTTTCCCCCATTTAGTGCTCTCAATTTATTCAAAAAATAATAATTGAATAGCTGCTTTTCAATTTCATAATGATAATACTAAATGCTAGAGACTCTAAGATGTGAAATGCTATTATTTTCATTGCAAAGCTTGTGAATTGCAGGAATAGTTTTCGTTGTTTCGAAGAATTGATTTACATAGCGACTGGAATTGCTGCGTTTCTACGGCAAATAACAGTAAATAACTTTTTACTGCTTATCTAATTAACTTTGTACTCACTGGGGACTGATTAATACAGAGAAGTGATGGATTTAATGATGGCCGCCCCGGTGGCGCAGTGGTCTCTGATCATTCGTCCGAAAGGGGTCCGGGTTCGAATCCCGGTGAGGCATGGATGTTGTGTTTGTCTTACGGCACTGGCTCTCTCCCTTCCCTGGAACCAGTGACCCTAAATTAGGGACGGGTGACTGCTTATAGCCCATTGAGTTGCTCACGGTGGTCGTTAAACCTCCAATCAAAAAAAAAAAAAAAAAAAAAAAAAAAATTAATGATGTTGCATTTGTAATCAACAAAATTCTCAAAAATCTTGTTTCAGAACTCGGTGCGGTTCCTCGAAGTGTCCTCCAAGTCCCAGCAATTTATTATTTGCAGATAATTTAAAGGAAAATTTTTCAAAAATCACTTAATATATATGTTTGAGAAACAACATCAAAGAGCCTTCCGATAATTCAGTTATGGAGCTGAAAAATCTTTATACTAAAACTACATTTACACTTTAGTTTTTCGACAGAAGTTTCTTTATTTTTAATGAAAAAAATAAATAAATAGAATAAATCACACATTGGTAAAATATGTAATTTTATACGTATCTGAGAAATCTAAATACATTTTGAATTTAACATTATCTTTCTCTGGTAACGGTGAGGTAGTCACAGATTCTAAAATAAAAATATGATTTTTATTTTACTGCTCTTTGTAGTAGGTTTCGAGCACAATTTCGGTACTTTCTAATTTAAAACAAACAGCAAATATATGCTCTAAATTACACAAAATTTGACAATATAGCAGGGTATAAAATTTAACAACAATATTAGATATGGTGTCAGAAGATATCCTTTAAAGATAATGCCATTTAAGGTTATCATTACTAAATAAAATTATTGTACTTAAGTTATCGAGCCCTTCACAAGTCGATCCGATAAAGAAATTGAAATTTATTATGAGTTATTGTACTACAATTTAGGGAAGACGAAATTGCAACAAATACTTTGCATAACGTCTTATCATGGAAATAAGGAGCTCTCAGACAACCGTTTTTCTTAATTATCTTTCTGTAGTAACAAATGTTTTGCATAAAGTCTTATTACAGGGAAATAAGGAGCTCTCAGACAATCTTTACCTTGAATTATCTTTCTGTAGTAACGAATGTTTTGCATAACGTCTTATCGTGGAAATAAGGAGCTCTCAGACAACCGTTTTCTTGAATTATTTTTCTGTAGTAACGGATGTTTTGCATAAAGTGTTATCATGGAAATAAGGAGCTCTCAAACAACCTGTTCCTTTAATTATCTTTCTCTACTAACGAATGTTTTGCATAAAGTCTTATCATGGAAATAAGGAGCTCTCAGACAACGGTTTTTTTAATTATCTTTCTGTAGTAACAAATGTTTTGCATGAAGTCTTATAACAGTGAAATAAGGAGCTCTCAGACAATCTTTTTCTTGAATTATCTTTCTATACTAACGAGTGTTTTGCATGTTCTTATGATGGAAATAAGGAGCTCTCAACCTTTTTCATGAATTATCTTTATCTAGTAACAAATGTTTTGCGCTCTCAGACAACCTTTTTCTTGAACTATCTTTCTTTAGTAACGGGAAGGTATACACAGGTTCCAAAACAAAAAGGTTTCAAAACAATTCCATAACACACGCTCTGAAAAGATGCACATACTGAAATCGAATTCCTAGCACAAGAAGGGACTTCATGAGAGACAAACACAAAAATAGTCAAATGAGAAAGCAAGTGAGACTCAGTACGCAGTCAAACCATGTATAACGAACTCACATTACATACGAAGTTTCGGTTAAACCGAAGTTTCTATAGATCCCCTGAACTTCGTAATACCTTCCTTTGTTGTTTTAACCGCATATTACGAACTGTAATATTTGGATATGTCGAAGTTCAGCAAGGTTAACAGCAAGCAAAACGAATGATATTCACCCAGTTCTTAAACCTTGCTCTTTTAACAGAAAACAATGAGATACCTGCTGTAGACGATACCCCTGTGGTTCCCCTTACAGATAGGTAAAATTCTAATGAAGACAAGAATGTTTCATTTGTTTTATGACTACCTTCCCCCTCCCCCACGGTTGCCAAACACACATACCCTGAACAAATGCTGCCTTTTATCCTGAACTGCCAAATTTCGTAGGATAGCAGCATGCAAATTTTTAACTGGAGCTGACATCGTATAAAGTCTTCGACGCATGTCACGATTTTTATCAGTTGCCTTTGTTAACACCACAACATCGGACACAGCGCCTCACCTGGGCTCGTGGACGTGGTAGTTGGACCCTGAAAGGCTGGCAATATGTTGCGTGGTCCGATGAATCACGCTACCAATTGTTACAAGGTTATGGTAGAGTTCGAGTGCGGCGCAGACCTTATGAGGCCATGGACCCAAGCTTTCAACAAGGGACTGTGCAAGCTGGTGGTGGTTTCATACATGTGTTGGGTGTCTTTTCGTGGCATGGTTAGAGTACTCTGGTCCTCGTAATCGCTTTATTGCTGTGCTGTGTGACGATTTGCAGCCCTTGGTGGACTTCATGTATTTCAACAACCATGGGATTTTCTAGGCGGATAATGCTCCATGTCATCGGGCCCAAGTTGTCCAACAATTGGTTCAAGGAGCAGTCTGGACATTTCCGACGGATGGTGTGTCTACCACTGTTGCTTGACATGAACTCAAGAAAGCACTTATGTGGCCTGATGAAAAGGTCCATTCGCACCCAAGATCCTGCATATATAAATACCAGGAAACTGTGGGCAGCTGTTCAAACGGATGGCTCAACATCTCTCCAGAAGTCTTCCGGCCACTTGTGTAATCTATACCACGTCGAGTTGCTGCACTTCGCCGGGCTGGAGGAGGTGGTGCAAGATACTAGTTGCGTATCCCATAACTTTTGGCACTTCAGTTTGTACTCTCCCTTCGCCACATTTTAATCACATAATCTGCGTTTAAAAAATCTTAGAGCATCTAGAAGCAACTTAACCACTGCGTCAAGGGGAATTGAAAAACCTTTAAATCAGCGATCATGACAAGCACAAAACAAGCACGAATCAGATCATATGTGCGATGTAACATGTAAGAGCGAAAATGTCAAGTTCTCGGCAGTTACTTTAATTTTGACATTCGTTATATGTTTTTGCTTATTGCCTTTTTAAAAACTGCAGTCGATTTAAATTGCAGGAGATGTGCCTTTGAAAATTGGTCTCCTTAAAAGGATCAATGTAGGAACTGACCACTGAGGAAAAACTACAGCTAAGAGTTAAAAATTTGTTTTTTCTGTTTAACAAGGCTTGCAAAAATGAAGCATACATCTCATTTTTAGGAGAAATAACTACTGACATCTATATGTAGCGATAGAAGCTTAATATACTGAGACGTAAACATATAAAAACGTATTGAAATGAAGAAATAAAAATCCAAGAAAAGGAAAGAAATACACCGGGGGGGGGGCAGAATTGAGACCTAGATGTATTTGGGGGAAACGAGCTATTTTACCACGGAAATTAGACTTCACTTCCTGATTCATTCTAGTGGGTCTTTATAGTGTTTTGATAATAAAATTCTTTACGATGTACTAAAAGTGTAAAACTGTACAGTACCAGTGATGTACCGGTAAGGAGATTATGTCACTCTAAAGCGAATTTAATACCAAGTACCTTAAGTACTAGATATTAATATAATTTTATCTAGTGCTTTATTTAAAAATTATATTAATGTACTAGTTTCTTAATATAATTTTTAAATTCAAGAAAACAAATTTTCGGATGTAATGGAAATCACTGAAAGCTTCTAGAGGAAGTTATACAAACAATTAAAACCATTAATCGAGTAAAGGCATAGAGCGACCAACGTAAGATAAAAGAATCCTATGTAGAGAAAATTCTTTGGGGTTTTATTTTTGGGAAGCCTTTGGGTCTGTTTCTGCTTCGGGCTGAGCGATTCGAAGAGATGCCGGGGGAAAAATTCACTGAAATTTAAAGATTGGTAAATTAGGAAAAGCCGAGTGAGAAGGAGAAGTTCCATGCAAGGTGATGGAAGATTTACCGTTGGAGGACGTACCTAAAAAGCGAAGATGGTAGTTGGCTGAGTTTTATCCATGGTAGGAAGATCAAAGCTTCGAAAGCAGCTGAGTGATCGACATACCGACATCCCGGACCACTAACATCCAAAAACGGAGGGAAATCGGAATTTAAGACATATTCCGAATATTTTAAACCCCCTGCTTCTTTAAGTAACATCAATAATAGGGAAATGAGAACAAAATAATATTCCTGACCCAGTAAGTGTAGGATTAGTAGTGAAACAGCTAACCGTATATCGAGAGCGAGGTTAGCGTGTTTAGCTTAAAAGTACTCGAAGCGATGTGCTTCAATAACACATATCTAGTGTCACCATTAAATTGTAAATAGCTAAAGAAGTATGCAAGAATACTTTTTTAAATTGATTTTATACAAAAGGGGACTTTCTTTCAATTGCAGATCGGCGAATTTATATTTAGAGTCTGAATGCATGTTGAATATTTAGGTAAGCAATTTAGTTTTTCAAAAGGTACTAAGATAAAACAAATATGATCCAATGATATAAATTGAAAATCTAACTTCATTGCTGCATATGAGTACATGCGATAAGCTTGAATGAAAACTCAAAGCGTACAGGTCCTAACGATGAGACTGGGTTGAAGAACCTAGGAAACCCAGTGTAATTGTAGCCAATTTAGGAGATCCAAATTTATTAATAGATTTTTGCTCTCACGTTTCCAAACGAGGTTAATTTGGTAATATTGGCCAAGTGGAATAGCACTCCACTTCATGGAAAAGCTTATAAATTTTACTCCATTTAGCTAAAAAATCGAAAACATTCGTTCACACCTTTGGGTGATATACGTATTACACAGACCAATGTCGCAATAAACAGAGAACTGCTAATATATAAGGTACACCCCTTCTCGTCACAAAAGTGGCTGACTGCGACCCATAAGATGCGACGCGAGCGCGGTTGGCTATATAAATTTGACAGGCCAGCTTGTGGAGCATAAGTTAGCGTGAAACTCACGGCCGGAATGAGTAAAACGTGTAACTGAGACGCAGGCGAATCGGCTCGCGCATCAGTTCTCTTGTGCGTTTCACGCTCAAAGGTAATAATAATTTGCTGTGAATTGCACGACATGGAGGAATCTTCCTGTAATAGGCGATCTCAGGATAAAAATAGCTGGTGGATTAGAGGAGTCAGAGAAGGCTAGCGAAATTCATAAAAGCGAACAGTAGGGCCCCAACACGACAAATTACTGCACAATTCAACAATTCAACATTAGTGCGCAGAGGGTCATCTTCGAACGAAATACGCATCGTATTATGTCGAGAATAGGCAACAGCAGCCAATGCTCATTTCGGGTGCCGATACTGTCTACGCAGGAAGTTTCAAGTTCTCGCTGAAGCATCGACACTAAACCGATAACAATGAACAAATCAAGGTTCCCTTGGATGACAGGATATGCATTTGGGGCAAAAATCATAAGACCATAATGACATCCTGTCGGGCTTCAACAGTACAGGCCGGAAGCTGCGATATGTCAAACTGGGGGTTATTTTCCTGGCACGCATTTGGGCTTTCGATCCCCATTGATGGACATCTGAACTCCAAACCTTATCTTAATATCATTGCTGGCCAAATTCGTCCCCTCACGAATACGGATTATCCTCAACCTAATGGGCAGGATCACTATGATACCACACCCGTTCGCAAGGTTCGTATTTATAAAGAACTGTTCCAGGAACATGCCTACAGGTTTTCCTTGTTTTAGTAACGTACAGAGTTCCAGGATTTAAACCCTATTGAGCATCTCTGAAATGAGATCGAACGAGCATTTTAGTGCGGTATTGTGCTGCCGTACAACTTGCAGCAACCGCTCTTCTAATTCATTTCGGCATGGTACAACATTCCTGCAGGACACATTCAGCGACTGGTACGTCAATGGCTTCGAAAAATGGATACTTTCTGCAGAGCAAGGGCTGTACCAAAAACTAAAATATAGGTGTATTAAATAAACTGGCATTTCAGTGTCCTTTATTCTATGTACAGTGCTGAAGATCACACATTTTGCTCAAAACAATTAGGAAATAATTCGCACACTTGCAAAATATTTTAAGCAAAATCTCGCAATTCGTTTCTTATGATTTTAGGTTAGACGCAACCGCTGCCGTTAATATGTAATGCCTTGCTCCACCAATAGACCAGTGTTCAAGGCATTTCCCATTTCCATGCTTTTCAACTGAACGTGGCTAGATATAAATTTGAATGGTCATGAGACATTGGTTTACCGCTGTGTTAGAAATCTCCAAATTCTGCATATACCGTTGATTTCAGCTACACTGGTGCTCAAAATTAAAGAACAATTTACAAATTCGTACATAAGTAGAAGTATTTATAGAAAAATTCAATGAAATTGGTTAAATAGGGTATTATAATATTAAATAGATATCTCATACAGAAGAAAATCTTATAATTTGCATGGGTTAGTATCATAATCTTATAATTTGCATGAAAAAGCTATCCACGGAGTCTTGTATTTAAGACACTTGGTATTTCAATACGGAGTATGATTATCACTAAGAGACATGCAGCTCTAGCAGCGACTCTCCTTATACTTTTATGAGAGTACCAATGAAATCGTGAGGGATTAATTACCACTCCTGAAAAAGAACCCTTTTGAGATCTTGAAGTGCTCTGGCAAGTAGCTGCCCAGTTCTGAGAAGAACTCCCTAGAGCATCCCACATCATCATCATCATCATCATTGTCAACCATTATCAATCCACTGCTGGACGAAGGTCTCCCCAAGTTTCCTCCACAACGGTCTGTCTTGTGCCAGTCTCCTCCATGTCACCCCTGCATACTTTCGAATTTCATATACCCATCTCCCATGTGGTCTTCTTCTGGGTCTTTTCCTGTCCCTTGGAATCCAATCTAAAATTTCGGCTGTCCATCGATGATCTGTCCTTCTGGCAGTATGTCCAGCCCATTGCCATTTCAGGGATTTAACTCTGATCATGATGTCTTCCACTCTTGTCATTTTTCGGATCCACGAGTTCCTCTTCTTATCTCTCCTGGTTACACCAAGCATGCACCTCTCCATGCTTCTTTGAGTTGTCTGCAGCCTTTGTATGTCTCTTTTAGTTAAGGTCCACGTCTCTGCACCATACGTAAGCACTGGAAGGATGCATTGATCAAACACCTTTTTCTTTTAAGACATAATGGCATATTGCTCTTGAAAATTAGGCTGTTTCTTCCAAAAGCTCTCCAGGCAAGTTTTGTACGCCGATTAATTTCTTCATCAGTGTGACCCTCACTTGATATCTGCTGTCCAAGATAAACGTACGTGTCTGTTATCTCCAGCTTTTCTCCATCAATCGATAAATCTTCATTTCTTGTAAAAGCATTGAACATCACTTTTGTCTTCTGAAAGTTCATTTTTAATCCCACTTCTTTACTCTTGTCAGCAAGTTCCTGGATCATACTCTGCAGCTCTGATGGGGTAGTTGCAAAAATGACTATGTCATCAGCAAAACGAAGGTGGGTTAGATAATCTCCATTAATCTTTATCCCCTTGTTTTCCCAGCTCAGCGACTGAAAAACACCCTTGAATGTGGCATTAAAGAGCTTCGGAGATATGGTGTCACCTTGTCTCACTCCCTTTCCAATTTTTACGTGTGTTGTATTTTCAAACCGCCTAATCTTTGCACTTGCATTTTCATAGATGTTATTAATAATATTAATGTATGCATCTTCAATACCGCAGGTTTTCAGAGCCATTGGAACTGCTGATGGTTTCACCGAATCAAAGGCTTTTTCATAATCGATAAAAGCCATGCACAATGGAAGTTCATATTCCCTCGCTCTTTCAATTAGTTCTCTCAGCACGTGGATATGATCTATTGTGCTGTAGCCACTCCTGAATCCAGCTTGTTCTCTCGGTTGAGCCATGTCCAGTGTTACCTTCAAGCGGTGTGAAAGAACTTTAGTGAAGATTTTATAAACTACTGATAGGAGGCTGATAGGTCTGTAGTTTCCGAGATCCTCAATGTCACCTTTTCTTATGTAGCAGGATCATTGTAGCGGTGTTCCAATCCTCAGGAATCTTTCCTTCATTAAGGCATCGAGTGAAAATTTGGGCGAGTACTGTTTCGATTTCTCCACTTGCTTCTTGTATGATGTCTACAGTAATTACATCTTCTCCTGGAGCTTTTCCTCGCTTCATGTTCTTGATTGCATGTGCAACTTCTGCTGGAAGGACTGGAGGAACTCTGGTACTGGTATCTTTCATGATGTCTGGAGTGCATATATCATCCCTTTCATACAATTTGGAGTAGAAATCTTTCACTCTTGTCAAAATTTCGCCTCTATTTCTTGTTACAGAACCATCTTCTTTTCTCAGTGCCATAATCTGTTTTCTTCCCTTACTGAGATGTCCCTTTGCTATCTTTAGGCTTTGGTTGTTTTCAATTGCTTTCCTCACTAGTTCACAGTTGAATTTCCTTACGTCTTCAGTGATACTTTTTCTTACTGTCTTGCATAGCTCTATATATTCCACTTTGGAAGTCACATCTTCTTTAGTTGTCCTCATCTCTCTTCTTTTTTGCATGAACATTTTGGTTTTTCCTGATAATTTGTTCACATGCAACTTGTTCTTAGACCCAGCTAATTTTGTTGCTGTTTCCATAAGAGCTTTGGTTACTTTTCTGTTAACTTCAGAGATGTCCACTTCTTCCGATGTTAGGCCTTCTAAAGCAGAGAACCTGTTCTTCAGTTCTAACTTGAAGGTATTATGGTGTTTTTTAAGGTTGGTTATGTCAATAGATTTTGTTTGTCTTATGAGCTTGCCACGTTCAAGTTTAGTGTTGAGGTGCATCTTACATCTCACCAATCTATGGTCACTACCTGTGTTGAACTTATTTAGCACACTGCAGTCTTCTATGACGAATTTTTTGTTACACATAATAAAATCAATTTCACTTGTCGTCCCATTTGGATGTCTCCATGTCCATTTCCTGTGTGGCTTTTTCTTGAAGAAGGAGTTCAAGATGAAATTAAGGTCAGCAGATCTAGTTGGACATTCCGTTCGACGAATAACTTCCTTTTCGAAAAATCCGTCGACCAAATGAGCTCGATGTGGTTAAGTATTATCGTCGAAGGGAAGAAAATATGGATTGATGGCTACAATGAAGGGCCTGGTATATTGGTTCAGTGTCATGTCTCATCTCTGTATCTCAGAGGGGCTGTTAAAGATGAGCAAATCTGTGTGCTCGTTCGTAATGATTCCAGCCCAGACGATCACGCCACCGCCATCAGAGTAGTTTTGTTTTTCTGATGTTAGATGGATTGCTGCAGGTCCCTGCTTCTCTTCAGATGACAATACGTCGCAACATTTAGGTTTAATTGCGATTCATATAAGAAAAGAACATTCACCCACGGGTCTGGGCCCCAAGTGTGATGTTAGCAACCCCACGTTCACCAAGCTCACAGTGGACAAAAATATCTCGCCTTCTTGCATAAACGCCCTGCTCTGCTTTCAGACGTAAGAAACCTAAGCAAAGTATTTTCTACACTGCTGGCCACCCAAAATGCAACACCACGAAGGACACGAGATAGCAAAGCCAGATTTACTGGACACATAACAACAGATACAAAGATGAAACGATTGAGCTTACAGTCCCGTACGACTTGCGGAACACGCAGACATCAATAGTTCGTGTGACCCCGCGATAAGCCACATCAATCTGTCGCGATAAGCCACATCAATAATTCCTGTGGCCCCCATGACTGGAAATGACGGCCGCTACACGCCGCGGCATCGAACGAAAGAGGCTTTGGATGTGGGTTTGGGGTATGCCGGTACAGGCTGCTTCCACACGTGGCCACAGTTCATCAGGCGTAGCCGCGGGTGGTGCTTGCCGGGCCACTCGGTTGCCGATCAGCGACCAAACGTGTTCTATGGGCGACATATCAAGAGAACAGGCGGGCCACGGCAGCAGTGACACCTGGTGGGCCGGGAAGAATTGTTGCACGATGCGTGCCATGTGCGGGCGCGCTTTGTCCTGTTAAAACATGGCCGCTGGCAGTTCCTGCAGGTAAAGGAGGACTACGGGCTCCAAAACGTCGGGGATGGTGCGGTGGCTGTTGAGTGTACCGGCGATGCGTACCAGAGGGGTGCGGGTGTAATATCCAATTGCGCCGCAAACCATAACGCCAGACGACGGACCGATATGGCGATGCATAATGCAGGCGTCATACAGTCTCTCGCCGCGGTGTCGCCACACGCGGATCCGACCATCGTGGTGTTGCTGGCAGAAGCGGGATTCGCCAGTGAAGATAATGTTGTGCCATTCCGTAGTCCAGGTGCGGCGTTCAACAACCCACTGCCGCCGCATTCGCCGGTGGTATAACGTCAATGGTAATCAGAGCAATGGGCGGCGTGCGACAAGCCCCCGCTCCTGGAGACCACATCGAACGGTACGTGCTGACACAGGTTGTTGCGCAACACACCCTAGTCTTTGCGCTAACGTTCGTGATGTAGCGGTGCGAGCCGTGAATGCCAGCCGCACAACATGCCAGTCCTCTCGTTCGGTGGTGTGCCTCGGCTGCGGCAATCGCTCACGTCGGTCCGTCCCTCCCTCCTGCACCCACTGAATCCATACTCGCCTCACTGTGGCTGGATGTCGTCCCACACGGGCGCCGATGTCTCGGTACGATAAACCTCTGTCGCGATAAGCCACTATTCGTCCTCAGTCGAACTCCGAAACGTGCTGGAATGACTGCCGTTTTCTGCGACAAGGCATCAGGAAGCTTCCCACGCACAGGTCCGGCAGCACAACACACTTCCACTACTTACACCCCAACCCCGCCTTCTGTGCACCCTTCTTATAATGCTTCTCGGTGGCGTGCCGGACGCACATGATTTGTGCATGCCCTGCAATGCTAATTGTTTGCATGTCCTCTTGCGGACGACGCATGCTACGAATTTCAGGCCAATCGGATGCTTCCTTCTTGGTGTTGCAAAGAGCAGCTAGCCGTCCCGATGGCGCAGTGGCCAAAGCACTAAAGTTTGACCATTCGTGCGAGATCGATTCGAATGCAAATCCCGGAGAGCCACGGATGTTGTGTTTGTCTTACTCCACTGGCCCGCTCCTTCCTCCTACCCGTGCCCCTCAGTTAGGGACGGGAGACTGCTTCTAGAATTCCGCGTGTTTTTAATGAAAATTAAAGTGTACTCACGTATTTTTCGTAGTTACTTGCGGCAAAAGTAAATGAATTACAATTTCGACAATTTCCAGTACATTATTCTACATATCATCATTATCATCATTGTCAACCATTATCAATCCACTGCTGGACGAAGGTTTCTCCAAGCCTCTTCCACAACGGCCTGTCTTGTGTCAGTCTCATCCATGTTACTCCCGCATACTTTCGAATTTCATCCACCCATCTTCCATGTGGTCTTCTTCCGGGTCTTTTCCTGTCCCTTGGAATCCAATGTAAAATTTTGAATGTCCATCGATGGTCTGTCCTTCTGGCAGTATATCCAGCCCATTGCCATTTCAGGGATTTAACTCTGATCGTGATGTTTTCCACTATTGTCATTTTTCGGATCCACGAGTTCCTCTTCTTATCTCTCCTGGTTACACCAAGCATGCACCCCTCAATGCCTCTTTGAGATGTCTGCAGCCTTTGTATGTCTCTTTTAGTTAAGGTCCACGTCTCTGCACCATACGTAAGCACTGGAAGGATGCATTGATCAAACACCTTTCTTTTAATACATAATGGCATATTGCTCTTGAAAATTATGCTGTTTCTTCCAAATGCTCTCCAGGCAATTTTTGTACGCCGATTAATTTCTTCATCAATGTGACCCTCACTTGATATCTGCTGTCAAAGATAAACGTACGCGTCTGTTATCTCCAGCTTTTCTCCATCAATCGATAAATCTTCATTTCTTGTAAAAGCATTGTACATCACTTTTGTCTTCTGAAAGTTCATTTTTAATCCCACATCTTTACTCTTGTCAGCAAGTACCTGGGTCATAATCTGCAGCTCTGATGGGGTAGTTGCAAAAATGACTGCGTCATCAGCAAAACGAAGGTGATTTGTTTTCCCAGTTCAGTGATTGATAGACATTTTCCAATGAGGCAATTCTACATATATATTTGCCGCTATATATAGAGTATGCGCGTTGATGTAGAATATCTTTTAATTTTGAGCAACAGTGTTTTTCATATTTCATTTCTATGTCTTCAGTTTTTCTTGCGATATTTTAAATTCAACAGAAAAGATTACAGATTTAATTTGATATCTCTTTCCTGTGTTTCAACCGAGTGAAAAGCGGATTAAAGGTGGTGCTGATGAGGAAGGGAAACAATGTAATATGTACTTATTTCAAAGAAGCAAAATGAAATCTTTCTTTAAAATATGCGTATTTGCAAAAAGTTGTGTTTTGAATTGAAATCAAATTTGGATTTCATTTACAAAATGAAATTAAAGTCAATCATCATTTGCTATGTGCAATATGGGGGCGTAATACAATAAAATCTTATTGTATCACAAATCAATCTTCACTTTGCGATCCAAGATATGTTTTCCTCAATTCAGTAAAAGATATGCTAAGACTTCCAGCTCAGCCTGGGCATGCACTAAGGACGAATACTACAAGAAAAAAAAAGGCCTAATCTCTTCCTTGAGTTTATGGGGTGATTCGGGACCGCTTGGTTTTCTGTTTTATCTTACATTGCAGTGTAGCATTAAGAAATTCATTTACAGAGCACAGCTTTATATAACACAGCACATCGCGATTATTTATTCAAGTTTCTATCCAATCCCATGAAATGTAAAATGTTGCAAAGCTTCCACGGCATGTCTTTTACTCTGTCTGAAAAACATGTCCGTTATTTTATACCATCCAAAGACGGAGATAATTAATTAATTAAAAATACGTGAATTGGAAGCAGAAGACAAGAACAAACTTGTTTGCAGTAGATGGGAGATGTTTGTCCCCCCCCCCCAGAAAAAAAAAAAGAGAAAAGGATAAAAATACATGAAGAAGAAAGACTAAGGTTGTGCAAATTATTGTAAAGCCATGCTAAAAGTACTGAACATAAAAATGGTGTCCATCCGAGAAGACGAGCTATGGAGAATCAACTAATGTGCAGAGTGTAAAGAGGTTTACCTATCTTTATTTAATCTCTCTTTATATTATACTTCTTGGCTTTGTAAGGTTTTGGAGTCCCTGAATTTATTTTAGTTTGACTAATTACTAAAGTAACACTTGATTAAGTAGAATTTGTATCGTCAAGTCTAAAAAACTCCGCTCTGTTCAAACAGAAAGAACAACTGTTTTGATTGTTAAAAGAAACACTGTGTTCATAACACGATGTATCTTTCTCTTGATTTATTCGATTGCTTTTGAGGAATAAATAAAAAGTAAATGTTATTTTTTTCTCCTCTTTAAATTACCTATGAGATTCATCTACTGTTCACATCGTATACAGAATGGGATGACAGTGAAATTAACACACTACCTGATTAAACACAGTCGGTGCTGTCACTTCCAAGAGTTTCATTCAGTTCAGATTGAAAAAATACAGTAATTTGTTGATTGTTCAACGACAAATTATTTTCAAGACATGTCTTCCTCGCACTTCCAATTTTTAAATTCATATAATGTGTTGAATTTTTTGATATTTTTTGCATTTGCTTTTGAGAAATAAATAAGAAGTTGTTATTTGTTTATTTTGCGTTTGAAATAATTTGCGTTTATTACTTTATGGGATATACACCGTGGAGTCACTTTATCATGACCACCTCCTACTCTTGACGTCAACAGCGCGTAGCCAATGAAAGAAGGTATGTGTCGGAAGTTGTCTTGGAGGGTATATAAGGTGTGCCTCGTTCTTGTCATGTATAAAACGAGCAATTTATCACATTTTCGAAAAGGGAGGGCCGCGGGTTGCCTAGTGGTCAGCGTTCGTGACTGCCACGGATATAACCTCAGGTTCGATCATGGGCAGTTACGAACGTTCGAACCACTAAATACCCGCCGTGCGTCGGATGGGCACGTTAAGCCGTCGGATTTCGGGTACTGGCCCCCTGGTAATAAATAAGGGCGTCTTTCTCCCCATTTCTACCCCGCTTCCGTGTCACTTTCCTATCGCGCACTCTAGCCCAAATCTTCTAGCTTCCTATTTATAAAGGTTAATTAAGACCTGGGGTCAGACACTCCCTTCCTAAAATCCTCTGATTATTTGATCATGATCGTTTTCAAAAAGGGATGATTATCGGCTGTCGGACCAAAGGTGGCAGTCGTTCTGAAACGGCGCAGTTTGTGAACTATTCGCGTGCTGCTGTTGCTAAAGTTAATCGTATTTGGAGAAATGGCAACATTGCGAATAAGCGATGTGGAAACTGCGGAGTACCACGTGCCATTGATGTGACAGGTGAACGTCCATTTCGAAGGGTTGGAACATGAGTAAGACTTTTGGGTATTGCCCTGGCATCCGAATTACCCAAACATCAATCCAATTGAGCACTTGAGGTTTGTTTAAGAATAACAAATCAGACCTTCTGCGGTTCAACCACGTAACTTACAAGAGTTCAAGGATCTTCTGAAACGTGTTGGTACCAAACATCAAAATGCACCTTTAAAAACTTTGATCGTCTATTTCTCGCCAGGTAAGAGCTGTTGTAAAAGCGTGTGAATGACTAGCATCATATTTTGCAGGTGGTCATAATGTTTTTTCTCTTCGGTGCGCATTCTCACGTCGAGAACGTGACACTGAGGTTTGACGCAGAAATTTCGGCTTGCGTTTCTTCCTACTTTACCGACAATATCTCTTATCAGAACTGGGTGATGTATTTTTCTGTAATCCTCAAAGTACTCGTTTCCAATCCTCCACAGTAAAGTTTTGGTGCCTCTAAGCCCAATGGTAAAGTGCGACTTTGTGAATTGATATTAAAAGAGTCCTCTTCCGTGGTACTTTACTCCTGATGTCCATCACATGCAGTTCTCGTCACAATGTCCATTCGGAAATTGGATGGAGTGGAATTTCATTGACTGTTTGGAGCACTTGTTGCCGGGTTTGAAACCAATTTGCAGTTACTATGAGTGAAACGTGGTGATGATCCCTGTTGGTATGAATATTTTTTCGGCCACAGTTACGTCGCCGATTTTCAGTTGACAGAGAGCTACCCCACTGTTTGAGACCCAGTAGGTAGGGTGCTTCGACACAACAACAAATTGAACGACTTCTTTCACTTTATGTCCGTGGGCACAGCCAAATACGATGGCTGCTTTTTGCCACTCAGAAACGTCTGTCTTACGATCCATATTGCCGACTAAATTCAACACACACGTTGCTCTTCACCAAGGTTCTTTAACACACAAGGTTATGCCTGTAAGACCCGTGTAAAGCTTCCCCTTCGCGGGAGTGCGGAGGAGGTGATGTGATGACGTCAGCTGTCTTACAGCAGGGCTCTAGTTTGTTCAATGCACCGAAGGTCAAAGCAGTCGCAAATGTCATTTGACTCTTGTTCAAAGAGCTGGGTTTTTTTTCTGCTTCTATATGATCATATGTAAAAGATTTTAGGAAGGGAGTGTCTGACCCCAGGTCTTAAAAATCCCTTAGAAATAGGAAGCTAGGAGTTTTGGGCTAGAGTGCCCGATAGGAAAGTCACACGGAAGCGAAGTAGAAAGCGGGAGGAAGACACCCTTATTTATTACCGGGGGCCAGTACCCGGGGTCCGACGGCTTAACGTGCCCATCCGACGCACGACGGATATTTAGTGCATCGTTTGTACCTGCTTGGGATCGAAACTGAGGCCCTTTACGTGGCAGTCACGAACGTTGCCCACTAAGCCACCCGCGGCCCTTTTCTGCTTCTAGAATAATTTTAGTGTGTACATAGTATGTAAAATAGCTAAGTTTGTTTGCAAATAGTTTCTTCTTTCGAGATGTCTTCGATTTACTGCACTGTTGCAGACAGCAAGAATAACTACAGAAATACCAAAGGATCCCCAATTACATACCACATATTTCCGAAAGTGACTAAACTCTGCAGGTTATGCGAATTACGCTGTAAACGAAGCGATCCTCTTTTAAGCTTTCCAACCGTAGGTTGAAGAAGCGTATATGCTCCAGCTTTGTCCGTCCGTTTGTCGGCACGATAACTCGCGTAAAAATGGTTCGATGTCGATGAAATTTTAGTATGTGGTAGGGGAGCACCTGGGGACGAACCCTATTGAAAAAGGACAAAATGGGGTCAAAGGTCACGGCATAGGAGCGAGATCCATTCCATTCCCCTTATGCGTCTTAACTTGCGTAAATACTGTTCGATGTCAATGAAATTTTAGCATATTGTAAGGGACCACCTGAGAACGAACCCTATTGAAAATGGGTGAAGTGGGGTCAAAGGTCACGACATTGCAGCGGAATGCATTCCATTGCTTTTATGCGTCATAACGTGCGTAAAATTGGTTCGATTTCGATGACATTTTAATATATGGTAGGGGACCACCTGGGGACAAACCCTATTGGAAATGGGCGAAATGGGGTCAAAGGTCAGGACATAGGAGCGGAATCACTTCCATCGCCATTATGCGTCATAACTTACGTAAAAATTCTTCGATCTGAATGAAATGTTAGCATGTTGTAGGGACCTGCCTATTAAATGGGCGAAATGGGGTCAACGAATCCTATTGAAAATGTGCGAAATGGGGTCAAAGGTTAGGACACAGGACCGGAATCTATTCCATAGCCCTTATGCATCATAACTTACGTAAAATGATTCGATTGCGACGAAACTTTATCATGTTATTTCGAAGGTATACTGAACCGGTTCTGTTGAATATCATCGAAATAGGATCAAAGGTCAGGGCACAGGAGTGAGATTTATTCCACAGCCTTTTTCCTCATAACTTGAGTAATGATTTCTGGTATGTTGGAAAGCGTATCATAATCAATACATTGCATGCTTTTACTAACTTGTTTTTTTTAATCCAGAATTCAGAATCAGGGGCGTATAGATGGGTACAGGGGGGGGGGGAGTCACGGCTTCAGCAAAAACATTTTAAAGAATAGACTTTTTTGCGGAAACTTCACATGAATAAAGAAATAGTCAGGGATTTTTTGCGGCAGCTTTAAAATGAGTATTGAAAAGAAAAGTATTTTTTGGTTGTTTTTACCGAGATGTATATTTATAAAAACTGGATGACGGGAAAGCAGTTATTTCCGAGGACCTGGGTCCCATTTTCATATCCATAGCAAAGGCTCCAATGAATGTATATTAACAAGAGAATGTGAAAGAAATATCAGTTCAATGAATGAAAACATTTTATCAATGAGGATAAGGTGTTATGAATTACAGTTTTTTGCACGCCTGCTTCAGAATATAATGACTTGAAAGTTGTTCTTTTCGATATATGCAGAGACTTGTGTCGTTTTTTTATAACAGAGTCAAGAGAAAAAATTTTACTAAGTGCAAAACACTGTGGCATTATGTTGTGTTTTTTATATTCAAAAGTAAATAATTTGCGTAGTTTTGCTTTTTTTTTCTGGAGCCATGATTCTTTATTTTTACTTATTTATTTGTTTACTTATGTTCTGTATTTTCATATAAATGGGAAAACTTTGTTAGACACTCTCACAAAAGTTACGTGTTCTATAGTCCCGATCGCGAGGCGTTTCGAAGAGGCTGGCCTTAGTTGCGAAAAGAATAAAATTTGCATGACATGTTTAACTTTTGCGTAACTGTTTTTTTTTAAACTAGGGCAATTATTTCAATTACAAGGTGCATATTTGTGTTACACGCAGTAAAGCGCAATAATTTTGGTCTTACGCAAAATACCTGTAGTTTCCAAAGAATTTTAATTATTAAAATGCCTATAACTTAATTAATAACATGGAATTAAATAACTAATTGAGTGCTAATTGATTTTCGCAAAAGGGTCTAGAAGAATTTTTTTGCTGTGGGCTTCGAGATTTTCCGGTACGCCACTGTGCCAAAAATGCTACTATTTCCTACAAACATTTTCCTGTAGGCGACTATGAAAGGGATATGTAAAAGTGAACTAGTGGAGTTACCGCAGAAAAAGCATTGAGCGGATGTTCCACCCAATCCATGGCGAACATGAAATAAAAAAAAGTGAAAAATATTACGAAAAACGCATCAGAGGCAATGTAAATAAATTCCTCTAAAATTCAGCCGAGTCATTAAGGTTTTCATGAAAACACGTACTATGAATCGAATGAGGCACATCAATTCGCAGCTGAAAGAGAAAGAAAAAATTAAGAAAACTCAAGCTTCTCAAGATAACTACATGAATTAAGGAATTTTTTTACAAATTTGTTATTTCTCACATTTGTTCAATGGCGCCCCGAGGATTTCTTTATATGGGTGGCCAAAAATGTTGAAGATGCAAATGAAAATGCACCGGAGAAAACATCTCCAAAAATACTGGTAAGTGTTAAAAATATCTCCGCCATATTAAAGTATTTCCAATGATACATGAAATATATATTTAAAAAATACGCAGTCAATAGCGAAAAACAAAGGACCAAGCGATACCGAGTCCCTGGGCCAACCAAACTGAGAAACGCCAGAGCATTTGTTTATTTACAGATTTCTGCATAAGAAATCTTTAGATTTTTCTCTAAGAGCATGTTGACACTTAATGATAATCAAATTCGGAAACAAATAAATATAATAAGGAATTAATTGAATACAGAACTAAATATACGAAGTGATTACGCGAACGTATTGATTCTACCAACAGGCTGCCTGTATGTCAAAAGACAGCAGACAACTCTCATGTTCGCTGGGTTCTCTTGTAAGACAGGTGACGTCAGAGAGAATGCTCTGCAGGAAAGCCCATCCGATACTCTGGTATGAGCAAACCTAATAGTCTGTTAACCTGGGCTCTTCACCACTTTACGAGACAGAAATGATCCTGTAGACCACGCCAGGGCTCTTTATCCCCCAACAATGCTATCTCGGCGTCCTCTGTGCAAACGGTAATTTCCTACTCGCATTTCTGTTAGCGGTGACTAATTTTTTGTCCGCTCTGCACATTTTTAAAATCAAATCTAGAAAAAAACAGTTTGACTCACTTCGAATCCTGCAAAGAGTTTTTGATGAAATCACCTTACCTGGTGATACCACATATTTAAAAATATCTGTTCTTCATCTAGACATTCTTATTGGGATTTTTTGTCACAGATATAAACAATTTGGTGAACTCAAGGCAAGCATACGTCTGTTTAGTAATCCATTGAATGCTGGCTTCTAAATCACAACCATCAAAGGAAATTATCTGAACGAAGAAATTCGGACTTAAAATTTATTACGAAGTTTGGTACTTTCACATGACACAGTGCATTTTTCTGACATGAAATGCAAAATGTTAAATCACAGGAATAATATGAATGGATCTACTCTTAAAACATTACTTCGACTTTCAATGAAATACACTGAAGTTGACATGCAACAAATGTTAGTCGAGTTAAACCTTCTAGAGTTCTTTTATTAAATGTAAGTTTCATTTTTAATTTTAAATTTCAACTGTTCCAGTATTAATTTAAAGTGCTTAAAGTTTTAATAAATGATAATGATTTAATAGAAAATAAAGATTTAATAAATTGTAAGATTTTATTATTTAAAAATTTTATAAATCAGTTACATTTATTAGGTGTACAAATAAGTTTAAAAGCGTTTTAAGACAACGCAACATGTAATTTGAGAGACAACAATAATACCTTTACGAATCAAAATATACGCCGTCATTATCTATCACCTTCTGCCATCGGTCGGGCAGCTGACGGATTCCAGTCATGAAGAATACTTCGTCGTGCGACGCGACGAAGTCGTCAACCCATTTTTTTTACTTCATCAAATCTCCGGAACAGTACAGCAGACAAACCATGCTTCATCGATCGGAACAAATGATAGTCTGAAGGGGCTATGTTGGAACTATACACCGGGTGCTCTAAAACCTTTCAGCCAAGCGTCAATAACGTTTCCTTGACCGATTTCGCGACATGCGGCCTAGCATTGTAATGCAGTAATATCACGGGAAGCAATCCTTTGCCTGTGAATGAACGTTTCCGACAGATTTCCTGGTTCAATCGCAGCAATTGTTGCTTGTTGTGATCAGGAGTAACAGTTTGACCCTGTTCCAATAGTTCATAATATAGTACACGCTTCATATCCCACCATATCCGCACCAGATCCGCACCAGAACTTTCTTGGAGTGAATATTACGTTTCGGTGTCGAAGTCGTTGCTTCACCTTGGGTCTACCCAGTGTTTTTGTGCGTTTGGGATTGTCATACTACATCCACATTTTATCCCCCGTAACGATTTTCCACAGGAAAGATTTTCTGCGTTGTTTATTCAACAGATTCAAACACTTCATGACACGCTCATCCTCGTTCCTCTGGCTCAGGTTATGTGGCACAAGTTTTCCTTCCTTCTGAAACTTTCCCATTGCGCGTAAACGATTAGAAATAGTTTGTTGAGTTACCCCCAGTTGTTCAGCTAGTGCATTTTGCGTTTGAGACGAATCTTCATCCAGCAATGCTTGTAGTTCCTCATGTGCAACCTTCCGCTACGTTCTCGGTCGCTAACATCAAAATCACCTGCTTTAAACCGTCTACACCAAAACTCACACGAGCTTTTCAATACAATATTCTCCCCCAGAACCAAACAGATCGCTGCACATGCTTTTGCAGCACGTCTTCCTTGATGACATTCGTAACGAATTTAAGTGTCGAATAAATGCAGTATGGCTTGCTATCTTTCACCTACCGATGTGCAAGTGCATTTGACTGTTGGGCAAAGTTCTGTGCCACATTTTATACTCTTGACCAGTTACGGTCATATGACAACAACGCGGGGGAATGTCGGATATGTAAATTAGCGGTATACGTTATACAAAAAATGCTTTAAAACTTATTTGTACACCTAATACATCATTTTATAGGGATTTAAAAAAAATATGTCCCGCCACCTAATTCTTTTAAATACTTTGGCGCACTGTTTAATGAAGTTGAACAGCATTGAGGTAGGGTTACGAGCGTGCAAGTTGTAACTCACATTTCACAGTTCAAGCTTTACTCGTTGGCTTTAAATCATATCACAAGATCAAATGCTTCTAACAAAAGGACACCCCTGTTTTCCAAGTTCTTATCTGCAAAAAGTACTATGAATGATGTTATTTAAACGTCCCACCCTGCTTCGACAATTAGCTAGCTCGATTTAGTACTTAGTGATAATGTTTTATTGAGCTCTGACCCATTGCCAGTCATGCCAAACTTAGAAAGCTTGTCGTGGAAGTAATGCGGCGTTAAATCAGAAAATATTTAACGAGAAGAAACCAAATTTACATAAGAACTCAGAAACTCAAAAGGAAGGTTAAATTAGAAAAGTACATCACAAGGCGTGGGTTATCGTTTACAGAATTCTAATCTACCAATGCAAAAAGGAGTTTTCAAATCATACTAATAAGTGGAGAGATATGTTTTCCACTGACGGGAGGACTTAGTTATACTTCGAGAACTTTTTTAAAACAAAGCTCCTGCTAAACAATATTTTCACTTCCAGGCTAACATGTTAATCCATCTCTCATTTTGTCTTTATGATAAGAAATTATCCTAGATTAAACAACACTTTTGGCAAAATGAACGAAGTAACAAGAAGTTGAACTTACTTTAACCTATCTAAAACCCCGAAATCGCGATCAATATTTCATTTTAGAAAGAACATGGAAGATGATTCTAGCAAATGTTTCGATAGTTTTGGATGAACTAAGAATTACACAGCCATTAAAGCGGATTAAACAACACTTTCGGCAAAATGAACGAATTAACTAGAAGTTAAATTTACCTTAACCTATCCAAAGTCCCGAAATCGCGATCAATAGTTCATTTTAGAAAGAACATGGAATATGATTATAACAAATGTTTCGTAGATTTAGATGAACAAAGAAACACACAGCCGTTTAGCAGATAAAACGACATTTTCGGCAAAATGAACGAAGTAACGAGAAGTTAAACTTACCTTAATCTCTCTAAAGCCTCGAAATCGCGAAAAACATTTCATTTTAGAAAGAACATGGGAGATGATTATAGCAAATTTTTCTTAGTTTCGATAGAACTAAGAAACACATAGCCATTTTAGCTGCCCTGTTGTTGTTGTAGTTGTTCAACGTTATGTAGTTGCTCAAAGTTATGCGTCTAATAAATTCACAAAATTAATAACTTCGCCTCCCTTTTGGCCCTTGAAATAATTTTTAAATGTGTGCAACAAAAATCAGCTTTACAGCACTCAAAGTTCAGTATTCTTGAAACGTAACAAACAAGTGATCGACATAAGCGTTTGCAGTTGTTCAACCGTTCTCAGAGATCACTCATATATTCAGTGTTCTTCAATTTATATCAAGGCGGGCTTAATAATTCGGCAAAGCATTATATGAAATCACAATAGTTTTTCGTAGAGCGCTTTTTATAACAGCTACTTAAAGCATTAAATTATTCAAACATTTTGCTATGTAAAATATTATTAATAAGAGAAATGGGATATGAAACAGCTGTTTTACTTTTCCATCGTCTTCAGTAGCTTCTCGATGTCGACAGACACTTTCTTCTTTTTTAAAGAAAGCTTTCATTCCTAATTTGTTTTGATTTTTTTTTTGTATTGGGGGTTTAACGATCACCGTGAGCAACTCAATGGGCTATAAACAGTTTCCCGTCTCTAATTTAAAACCACTGGCTCCAACGAATGGAGAAAGCGAGCGCCGTAAGACAAACACAACATCAATACCTCACCGGGATTCCAAGCCGAACTCATCTAGGACGAATGGTCAGAAGCTATTGCGCACACCACTGCGGGCGGCTTCCTAATTTTAAAACACCCGGTCACGGAGTGCTTAGAAGAAAGGGTTTCTGTTGATCGTCCGAGTTAATCCAGATTCTTGTCCGTCTGCCGTCAAACGAAGCTGGTTCTCTTCCTTCCTGCATCCAATTGACATAATTTATGGACTTATAATCATTCCACTCGGAAGCAAGCACTCCTCAATTTTTATGAGAAAAATATTGGATAATTTGCTCGTCATGATTAATTTGTGTGCTGTATATATTTTGCATTTATCCAAAGGTTCATCGCATATGAATGAAAATCATTATATGAAGCTCAGAAGTCGGAATGTTTGGCAGTATCTGGTCACATGCCACGTGGCTCCTACAATAATGTCTCCCTTACAATATGAATCGTCGAATATCAAAGAGCATGAAATACAGATCTGTGAATAGCTTTCTGCGATTAATTTAGAATAACCAGGATGAAGCAGTTAATTATAGAACTGAATGAACTAAGTCTTTGAAAATTTTGTGATGGCGAAACATTAATTAGTATTGCGCGCATTCATCCATAGCCCGCAAATTTCAATCGCAGAATTTACTTATACCGCTGAACAGTGGAGAATCTACGTGACGCGCAACGATCAGCTAGGAATTTAATAGAACATGCAAATGTGATTATTCGCTGCCAATCGCTTTCAGGTAACGTATATACAGAGACTTGTGATATCAGATTTAAATACTGGATCTGCCTTCATGCGTTTGCGCCTTTAGTTCGATGAGTTGGTGTAAGTATATTCAAAAGCCTTAAAAGTTAATACATATCATTACCACAAATGCTAATTTTCCCTCCAATGGAAAAACATATTGCTGGTACGTGTACTACCATTATCGATAGTTTATATAAAACAGAACCAGGAGTAAAAGGGGCGAAATAGATTTTCATATGTTTTTTTTTTCGGGGGGAATGGGGGCGGTAGCAGCACCACCATGACCAAAGTTTGCAGAGTGGTCACCCGCTCCAATTTAAGCAACCACTAGTTTCAAAGAGGACGAACAGAATGCAAAGCCGCCTCGAAGGCCGAGTGTTCTGAGCCCCTGGCTTTGACCATTCGTCCACGATGATCTCAGGATCGAGTTTCTAAACTTGTAGGGCAGACATCAGTCCCCAACTTAGGCAATGTGCTTCAAGGATGGTCAAACTTCCAATGTAAAGCCTTCACATTAGACAAGTAGTTCTGACTATAGTCGTTTGTATGTACGGGCGGTTTGGGCGTTATGGTCGTTAAAGGGTTAAACACCTGAAACAAAACAACACAAAAATCAACATACAGCTCATTTTGTAAGGCAAATACCTAGGTATACTATAACGTACAAGTTTGTCCACGCCGGGATTGGAACACGGATCTCCTCACTCTGGAGTAAGTCACTCTCCCAACTTAGCTGCTCGGACATGTCCGCTCACTCATGTCTGCCTTTATTTCATGTGCGTCCTGCGGTGCAGGCACGTCACATCTCTCCCTCCCCCTCGGAAGAGGGCCGGGGACAACGTCCACGGGTCAGCCGGAACCGCGTGTTGCTGTAGGCAGTCATCCATGAAGAACGTGCATTTGAGAAATCCCAGACAATTTGGTGTGTGGAACGTAACATCACACTGATTTATTTTTTCGAAGCACTGAAGAAGGGATTCTCATTTCTTCTGTCTCGCTGTGTGGAAAGAACATCATATCATTGCGAGAAACTTAACAACAGGGCTATCCTGGAAGTTTGGGCGCCAATATAACGCACAAGTTCATTTACGCCGGGCATCGAAACCGAGTCCCCTCACTCCGGAGTAAGACGCTCTACCAACTGAGCTACGAGAACGAGTGCTTTCCCTGCTATCTGCCTTTATCTCATGTGCATCCTTCGGTGCAGGCCCGCCACAACACCATCCAGATCTCATCCGGGACATGGACTTTATCGTGGCTTCGATAATTATCCGCAGGCACGGCCAATGAATTATTTCGCTTTGTCTGCTTTGGTAAGTGTTTTATTGAGAAATATGAGACATCATAAAACACGATATTATTATTGAAACAATTTAATAAAACTGGCAAGTCCATTCGCATCCAGCAAGAAATTTCTGAGAAAAATAAATCACTATATGCTAGACCACTGAAATGTTGGAAAGAAAATATTTAAATTATGCATCTACTAGCCCGAAGAATTAAAGGTATGAAATAAAGTTGGTTTCTAGAGAAAGGGTTTCAAGTTCCATATCACATGGCAGCCTAACATTTAAAAATAGTGCGTACATCTATATAAGACATTCTGAAATAATACGTACCGCCGAACACTTTTGAAAAAGAAAATCTTACAGAAGTACCATTCAATAACGCGTTGATTTTGAAAATATTTAACTTTATTTAAAAATGACCCGGCTGACAGTACAAAATCCGTTAATCCTCTGTTAAGTATTCCTAGTTGTTCTTAGGTAACGATGAGGAAAATGATTAAGAAGGTGACACTAAGCAATACATTTTTAGTAAAACATGGAATACATATGTATATTACCGTTATGTATTGCCTAACATATTTTTAGGGAATAGGAGATTCAACTCCATCCTGAAAAATTGTGGAATTCTCCGTTGTGTCGAAACACTGCAGTACGTCTCAATGACTACGAAGTGCTATTTACAGCCGTAGAGTTCGACATAGTATGAAGTGGTGATCAAGTCGCTGATCGTGGAAATGTAGGAACAAATCTGACTATTGCTGCCATAATAGGTGTTATCGCGCCCTTTCACATATTTCTTCCCAGGCTGCCGCAGACTGTAGTATTCGGCACAACGGACGCCTCTATTAAAGACATTTTTTGTAGAGTCGGTTAATGAAAATTTAGTTACTCACTTCAGTGGCGGTGGCACTACTTCGAGCAACGTAGTGGAGCAATTGGGGATGGTGCTACAGGTATTTACCAAATAATGGAGACACCGACTGCGCCTGGAGTACACGCTATGAAGTGCCACGGTAACTCGTAACACATCTTTTATCGCGGACGTCACCCGCGATAAGCAGATGAGGTATGATGTCACCAATCACGCAGTAGCGTTGCAATCGCAGTTGGTTGAAATAGCTTTTGTGGAAAAGTTTCAACAATGTGAGATCTCAGTGACCTCAAAAAACGCCTCGTCATTGGTTATTAAAGAGGTTCACAAACAAAGAATCAAAATTTTTGACCTCAGAAAACGCATGTTCATTGGTCACAAAGGTGGTTCACACAAAAAAAATCAAAATGTTTGCCCCTAAAACAAACATGGTGATTGGTCACTAAGGAGGTTCAGAAAAAAAAAATCAAAATGTTTGACCTAAGAAAACGCGTCGTGATTGGTCACTAAGGTCACAAAAGAAATTCAAAATATTTGATATCAGAAAACGCAAGGTGGTTCATGAAAAAAAATATCAAAACGTTTGATCTCAGAAAACGCTTGTTCATTGGTCACAAATGCGGTTCACACAAAACAAATCAAAATATTTGCCCCTAAAACATGCACGGGGATTGGTCACTAAGGTGATTCATAAAAAAAAATCAAAATATTTGACCTCAGAAAACGCGTGGTCATTGTTCGCCAAGGTGGTTCACGAAAATAAAAATTTGAAAATGTTTGACCTCAGAAAACGCATGGTCATTGGTTACTAACGTGTTTCACAAAAACTGAAAATGTTTGACCTGCGAAAACGCATGGTCATTGGTCAATAAGGTGGTTCACAAAAAAAAAATTCAGAATGTTTAGCTCCCTTCACACTATCTTATACCTATAGGATACACATATTTAAATCCAAACTTTCAGCTGAATTGATCGATACCCTAACCATGCTCATTTCAATTGAATAATTTGCGCTTGGGAAGTGCTAAAATTATCCTAATGACCTGAGTTTTTGGGCTAGATATAGTAATTGACATGTTCAGGTTAAAATTTTGATGTTTTTGCAAGGCTAATGGAAGTTGAAGAACATAGGTTTTCAACAAAAACAATTATAGTAGAACAGAAACCTTCAAAACTTGCAACATATAGATGCAATATTTAATTTCACTCATTGACAGTGACATTTTTGGTTACATATTTGGTATTTACATATTTTTCTGCTTTTTAACTTTCTCAGAAAACATATTTTCGCATAATGTATAACACAAATTTGTATTCTTAAGAAAATCTTCTGTGAATTCTTGTGGTGGGTATTTGATTCGATTATCCATTGCTGATTTTATTGTGGCGTCTCAGCTCTGCATCTTTCGTGAAGCCTTGGTTAATTCTTTGACTGCACGCTCCACCATCTAAGAATATTCAAAGCAGACAGAACATAAATTCTGAATTTGCTTTTACAACTTACTGGTCATCCACAGATAAATCAATGAAGGAAGAAATATAGAATATTCAAAGCAAACAGAATATAAATTCTGAATTTGCTTGTACCACTTACTGGTCATCCACAGATAAATCAATGAAGGAAGAAATATTCCTCATAATACATAGGAAATCGATAAAATATTCAAACCAAACATAATATAAATTCTGAATCTGCTTGTACCACTTACTGGTCATCCACAGAAAAATCAATGAAGGAAGAAATATTCCTCATAATACATGGGAAATCGAAAGAATATTCAAAGCAAACAGAATATAAATTCTGAATTTGCTTGTAATGCTTACTGGTCATCCACAGATAAATCAATAAAGGAATAAATATTCCTCATAATACACGGGAAATCGATAGAATATTCAAAGCAAACAGAATAGAAATTCTGAATTTGTTTGTACCACTTACTGGTCATCCACAGATAAATCAATGAAGGAAGAAATATTCCTCATAATACATGGGAAATCGATAGAATATTCAAAGCAAACATAATATCAATTCGGAATTTGCTTGTACCCTTACTGGTCATCCACTGATAATTCAATGAAGGAAGAAATATTCCTCATAATACATGGGAAATCGGTAGAATATTCAAAGCAAATAGAATATAAATTCTGAATTTGCTTGTAGCACTTACTGGTCATTCATGCAACACCTCTCAGAAAACTTTAATGGTCACTAGTCCGCGTCTTGCAGGAGCTTCAATAACTCGAACGGCAGAAATAGCAGGTGTAATTCGACGAACTGTATCGGAGATTTTGATTGCTTATTAAAAAGAGACACGACATTATCTCCAAACGAGCAAATTGTGGGGGACATACGACGATGTCAGATAGGGATTGACGAACATTGGCACCGTTTATGTAATCGAAGCACAAGACAACGGCACCGAAAAGAGCAGCAGAGTTGACCACTAGTTGGAATGATCCAACTTCCGTTATAACAGTTCGTATCTATTTCCGTGTTTCAATCCATGAACCTATGATTACCAACATCAATGCAACAAAACTTGTAAGGTGATTGTAAGGTTACAGTGGTTCAGTCCGAGAAGTCTATTTGTAATAATGTTTTTCTTTGCATTAATTAATATTAAGCACGCTGCGTAAAGCAGTGATAAAGTGCATGTGGTAGACGCGTGGATAAATCTCCATTTTACTGTGCGGACACGGAATGGTTGCCAGGTCAAGCGAGCGCGTCACCTGCGGCGATGTTGGCTCGAGGTCATCGATGTATGGCGGCAAGTTTGCCATCGCCCTGCTTGATAGGATGTCTTCAAGGCGAGGACGGCTTCCAGAGACGGGGAGCAGGAAAGGGGAGATTAGGAGTCCTATAAATATGGGTGACCGGTTTTGCTCGGGACATCTGGGGCCGCGGGTGGCCTAGTGGTCAACGTTTGTGACTGCCACGAAGAAGACCTCTGGTTCGATCCCAGCAAGGTACGAACGCCCAAACTACTAAATGTCCGCCGTGTGTCGGATGGGCACGTTAAGCCGTCGGACCCAGGGTAGTGGCCCGCCTGGTTATAAATAAAGGCGTCTTCTTCCCCCTTTCTACCTCGCTTCCTTGTCTCTTTCCTATCACGCACTCTAGCCCAAATCTCCTAGCTTCCTATTTCTAAGTGTTGTTTTAGGCATGGGGTCAGACACTGCCTTCCCCAAATCCACTAAATATGATCTGATCTGATCTGTTAGGGACTTCCATGTCACTTTCCTATCAAGCACTCTAGCCCAAATCTCCTAGCTTCCTATTTCTAAGTGTTGTTTTAGGCATGGGATCAGACACTCCCTTCCCCAAATCCTCTAAATATGATCTGATCTGTTAGGGACTTCGATGTCACTTTCCTATCAGGCACTCTAGCCCAAATGCATATGGTGATCTAGGCAGCATCTTAACATTTTAATTAAAAAAACAGCATGTAAACAATTTTAATTAAAAATGAAACAATGCTAAATGCGAGGTACTTTAAAGGCCAGTAGAGTAAATTTTTTAAAACTTTAACTATTGTTAATTTGTCGTATCGAATGATATTGACATATGTTGCACGTGTGTTAGGTACGTGTGCGTATTTTCCAAGTACACGGTTTCGTGCTGACCCAAATCGTTTGACAAATTACTTATTGAACTTTAAATAATGTTCACTTCTCATGTGGTGTGCTTTGAGTTGTATTGATGCAAAAATCATTAGAAGAAATAGAAATGTAGCTCTTTTTATACTGTATTATACAGCAGCACACCCTTTTAACTTGTAAATCCAAATCCTAATTTCATTTGCGTTCACTCTCTGCTGTAAGCAGTTTTAAACATGAATTAAACAGACTGCGCCTCTTGACTTCAATAACAGAAGAGTAATTTATTCACTTTCTTCTTTTGGATATGAATATTCGAAACGCAGCTGTGTATAATTATTCAGAAATTTAATGTTCTGACACGCAGGTTTGCTGGGCTGAAATAACAGGTAGCGTTCAGGTCACGGTTTATTTGCATTTAAGCCAACTCCAGGAGTAGGATACGTACGACAATGTTAGTAAGCAGCTATTAATTAAGGGAAATGAATAAATGCTATGAAATGAATTCCTTCCTTTCTGCGCGAAAATTGACGCACAAACAGCAAGTAGAATAACAAAGCCCAGCATATAAGTAAATATCTTTACAAACCGTTAGAGAAAGCATTTCCTTTATTTTTCCTGAATGTAGGAAACGAAGTAAGACATTTTGATGTCGCATATTCTTATTTTTTAGCAGAAGACGATGAAGAAGTAGTAACCAGCTTACATGAAAGGCAAAGAAACTCATGAATTTATTGTGCAGAGATGTTGAAACTAACTTTCCAAATTTTCAGATAACGTGAAGAGCTTGAGCTCAAATAGCTAGGCTCAAATCACGATGGAAACACAATTTAGTTTTCGAGTTTTTCTAGAAACAGGTCACGCGAACAAAAGTTGATTCCCACATGTGATGCAACTGAAGTAGCAAATTGTTTGCCAAACTTAACCTACAATGTGCTGGGCCCTTCTAGGCTTTCAAAACAACCTCAGTTCAATATAACATAGGTTCAATGAACAACCTTAGTTCGATATAACATAGATTTAATGAACAACCTCAGTTCAATATAACATAGATTCAATGAACAACCTTAGTTCGATATAACATAGATTTAGTGAACAACCTCAGTTCGATATAACATACATTCAATGAATAACTCAGTTCAATATAACATAGTTTCAATGAACAATCTCAGTTCGATATTACATAGATTCAATGAACAACATCAGTTCAATATAACATAGATTCAATGAACAACCTCAGTTCAATATAACATAGATTCAATGAACAACCTTAGTTCGATATAACATAGATTCAATGAACAACCTCAGTTTGATATAACATAGATTCATTGAGGTACTGATGTCGCTCTACAGGTATTTTAAGCCAAGCAAATGAGATAGCGTTCATCATTGCCGAATGTTCGCTAGAGGAGGACCTCTGTAACGAGTATCTATCTCAATCCCATCCCTCAAGTGTTCAACGTTATCAAGATCTAGTGAATGTGGGAGCCATTTACCTCATTGAAGTCACTGTCGTACTTCTGGAATGGAAGAGCCTAAAGCCCTAAGTGAAAACAGACCCCTAGACCATTACACCGTATTTACCAGCTTGAATAATTAGCGCAAAGCAGCTGGTGTCCATAGATACGTGGCGTTCACCCCATATTCTGTCCTATCCATCATCCATAAATCCATCATCCATCCATCATCCATAAATGGGAAACGTGAGTCGTCGTATTAAGCGGCAATTTCCCACTTTAAAGGCCACATTATGGCCCACCATTACCACTTGCAGACGAATTTTCAGGTTTTAATATAAGCCGAGAATTAAAGGGACATCTCCTGATATAATCCAGCAGCATATATATATATATATATATATATATATATATATATATATATATATAGGGATGTAAGGTCAGGTGATGCGTAACATCACAGCCTCTCCTTGACAAATGTCAACCCCGCCTTCTCGTGGTGCATCCTGTTCCCACTAAAGGGGCTCTGACGACCGCCCATAGCGGTATAACTATACCATCGGGATCAGAGGAAATGCTATCCCACACTCACCAACCCGCTTGGCCAGCGTGGTGAGTTATGGCCAAACCCCTCCAAAATGATTCCACAACTTAAATCTTGGCCCTCAGTCTCCGGCAGCTGGAATGTACCTGGCCAAGGCAGCGGCCAGTGCGACATGAAGGCAGAGGGTGCTAAGAATCCCCGGAGGACCGGACTAGGCTGCCATCTGATGCTGACCTTGGCTACTTACAATGGACGCTCCCTATCTTCTGATTCAAGGCTTCTTGAATTGGAAGAGGAACTACAAAGGATCAAGTGGGACATCGTGGGGCTAAGTGAGGTAAGGAGAAAAGGAGAAGATCTCATCGAACTGAAAAGTGGACATCTCTTCTACTATCGTGGGACAGATACTGGCAGAACTAGTGGTGTTGGATTTATAATAAACAAGAAACTGAAGGATAAAGTTGTAGAAGTTGAAAGTTCCTCTGACAGAGCTGCACGACTTGTTATCCAACTCTCGAAAAGATACCAGGCTCAGATTATTCAAACTTATGCACCCACCACAAGTCATCCTGAAGAAGAAATTGAAGAATTTTATGAGGAAATTTGTCATCTAAATAATAAAAGTAAGCAGCACTTGAAAATAATAATGGGAGATTTCAATGCAAAAATAGGGCAACGGCAACAGAATGAAACTTCAGTAGGTAAATTCGGTCACGGCAACAGAAACCAGCGTGGAAATACTCTCGTTGAGTTTGCAGAGGCAGAAGGGTTTTTCATCTTGAACTCCTTCTTCAAGAAAAAGCCACACAGGAAATGGACATGGAGACATCCAAATGGGACGACAAGTGAAATTGATTTTATTATGTGTAACAAAAAATTCGTCATAGAAGACTGCAGTGTGCTAAACAAGTTCAACACAGGTAGTGACCATAGATTGGTGAGATGTAAGATGCACCTCAACACTAAACTTGAACGTGGCAAGCTCATAGGACAAACAAAATCTATTGACATAACCAACCTTAAAAAACACCATAATACCTTCAAGTTAGAACTGAAGAACAGGTTCTCTGCTTTAGAAGGCCTAACATCGGAAGAAGTGGACATCTCTGAAGTTAACAGAAAAGTAACCAAAGCTCTTATGGAAACAGCAACAAAATTAGCTGGGTCTAAGAACAAGTTGCATGTGAACAAATTATCAGGAAAAACCAAAATGTTGATGCAAAAAAGAAGAGAGATGAGGACAACTAAAGAAGATGGGACTTCCAAAGTGGAATATATAGAGCTATGCAAGACAGTAAGAAAAAGTATCACTGAAGACGTAAGGAAATTCAACTGTGAACTAGTGAGGAAAGCAATTGAAAACAACCAAAGCCTAAAGATAGCAAAGGGACATCTCAGTAAGGGAAGAAAACAGATTATGGCACTGAGAAAAGAAGATGGTTCTGTAACAAGAAATAGAGGCGAAATTTTGATAAGAGTGAAAGATTTCTACTCCAAATTATATGAAAGGGATGATATATGCACTCCAGACATCATGAAAGATACCAGTACCAGAGTTCCTCCAGTCCTTCCAGCAGAAGTTGCACATGCAATCAAGAACATGAAGCGAGGAAAAGCTCCAGGAGAAGATGGAATTACTGTAGACATCATACAAGAAGCAAGTGGAGAAATCGAAACAGTACTCGCCCAAATTTTCACTCGATGCCTTAATGAAGGAAAGATTCCTGAGGATTGGAACACCGCTACAATGATCCTGCTACATAAGAAAGGTGACATTGAGGATCTCGGAAACTACAGACCTATCAGCCTCCTATCAGTAGTTTATAAAATCTTCACTAAAGTTCTTTCACACCGCTTGAAGGTAACACTGGACATGGCTCAACCGAGAGAACAAGCTGGATTCAGGAGTGGCTACAGCACAATAGATCATATCCACGTGCTGAGAGAACTAATTGAAAGAGCGAGGGAATATGAACTTCCATTGTGCATGGCTTTTATCGATTATGAAAAAGCCTTTGATTCGGTGAAACCATCAGCAGTTACAATGGCTCTGAAAACCTGCGGTATTGAAGATGCATACATTAATATTATTAATAACATCTATGAAAATGCAAGTGCAAAGATTAGGCTGTTTGAAAATACAACATACGTAAAAATTGGAAAGGGAGTGAGACAAGGTGACACCATATCTCCGAAGCTCTTTAATGCCACATTGGAGGGTGTTTTTCAGTCACTGAGCTGGGAAAACAAGGGGATAAAGATTAATGGAGATTATCTAACCCACCTTCGTTTTGCTGATGACGTAGTCATTTTTGCAACTACCCCATCAGAGCTGCAGAGTATGATCCAGGAACTTGCTGACAAGAGTAAAGAAGTGGGATTAAAAATGAACTTTCAGAAGACAAAAGTGATGCTCAATGCTTTTACAAGAAATGAAGATTTATCGATTGATGGAGAAAAGCTGGAGATAACAGACACGTACGTTTATCTTGGACAGCAGATATCAAGTGAGGGTCACATTGATGAAGAAATTAATCGGCGTACAAAACTTGCCTGGAGAGCTTTTGGAAGAAACAGCATAATTTTCAAGAGCAATATGCCATTATGTCTTAAAAGAAAAGTGTTTGATCAATGCATCCTTCCAGTGCTTACGTATGGTGCGGAGACGTGGACCTTAACTAAAAGAGACATACAAAGGCTGCAGACAACTCAAAGAAGCATGGAGAGGTGCATGCTTGGTGTAACCAGGAGAGATAAGAAGAGGAACTCGTGGATCCGAAAAATGACAAGAGTGGAAGACATCATGATCAGAGTTAAATCCCTGAAATGGCAATGGGCTGGACATACTGCCAGAAGAACAGATCATCGATGGACAGCTGAAATTTTAGATTGGATTCCAAGGGACAGGAAAAGACCCAGAAGAAGACCACATGGGAGATGGGTGGATGAAATTCGAAAGTATGCAGGGGTGACATGGAGGAGACTGGCACAAGACAGACCGTTGTGGAGGAAACTTGGGGAGACCTTCGTCCAGCAGTGGATTGATAATGGTTGACAATGATGATGATGATGATGATATATATATGCTGCTGTTTTACGGTACGGTTGCTTGACTGAATGAAGATCGTTTTTTACCTTATTCCATCCTCGTTGGACCGACGGTCGGAAAAAAGTGATACGATATGCATGTGTTTCTTGTTA
This sequence comes from Macrothele yani, assembly GCA_039090855.1. NCBI lineage: Eukaryota > Metazoa > Arthropoda > Arachnida > Araneae > Macrothelidae > Macrothele > Macrothele yani. The sequence continues at coordinate 159,769,899 of CM077011.1, forward strand.
CAAAAGACTTGCTGAAAATGGGACTTAAACGTCACTCTTATTGGCTGTCCTGCAGCACCTATTTTGCATAGGCGCAGCGCTAAACAAAATCAATGCCACTGAAACCTGCGATACACTGAGTGGCCACTTTATTATGACCACCTCCTCAGTACTTCGTTGGGCCACCTTTTGCATTTAATACTGCGTCGTTTCTTCGTGGCATGGACTCCACGAGATGTTGCTAGCTGGTTTGTGGAATTTGAGACCATGCTTGATGAATAGCATTTTCCATTAGTGTGAGATTGCAGGCTTGTGGATCCAGCTGTCTGATGGCGCGTTCAACTTCATCCCAAAAGTTATCAATGGGGTTGATATCTGGATATTGTGGGGGCCACCTAAGCAAAGTAAACTCAACGGCATGTTCCTGAAACCAATCCTGTACAATACGAGCACTATGGCAGGACGAATTATCTTGTTGAAAGTTGCTATCGCCATTGGGATAAACCATCCACATGACAGGATGCACTTCAACCGCAACGATGTTTAGATATGATGTGCCAGTCAGACGTTGTACAACACGAATTAAAGGGCCCAAAGCATGCTAGGAAAACATTCCCCAAACCATAACGTTTCCTCCACCAGCTTGAAAGGTTGTAGCAATGTTTTTGGGGTCCATGCTTTCGTGCTGTTTCCGCCAAATATTCACTGGGCCATCGGCATGGTGCAACTGAAAACATGATTCATCGGACCACATAATTTGTTTCCAATTATCGACTGCCCAATCCTTGTGCTCCTGTGCGAACTGGAGACGTTTTCTCTTGTTAACTGCAGACAGCAAATGTGTTCGAACAGGCCTTCGGCTGCCATACCATATCCGATGCAGTGTACGGCGAACAGTGCGTGCAGAGATCATTTGAGGGGATCTTTGATTAAGATGGTATGTAATTTGCTGCACTGTTGCCCTTCTGTTGCCTGTTACCAGTCTAGACACTCTCCGTTCCGCCCGAGCAGTCACTAGTCGAAGATGACTACACGTTGAACGTAGAGACCCAGTTTTTTGGCGGACAGTCCAGTCTTTAAACCCTTTAACAACAGCTGCTCTGGAACGTTTCACGAATGCGACGGTTTCGGTGATACTTGCTCCATGGCTCCGAGCTCCTACAATCATCCCACATTGAAAGTCCGTCAAATCGCATTTTTTACCCATCTCGTCACCCAAAAATCACTTCTACTACTGTCGCAAACACTAAGCTTTCCATTTTTATACTAGCCTCGCCCTCTGGCGGCAACAGCATGTAGCCATTGCTCATGTGCTTAAAACTGGCAGGTGGTCATAATAAAGTGGCCACTCAGTGTATAATGATCCGTCTTCAGAATGTAATCGGTAAAGTGAGACATCAATTTTGATTTCCAAATATAGACAGAATCACGTGCCACGGTGCAATTAAATTTCATGTAAGGAAAATGGGGCAAACGTCGGCCATTTTTAATTGCAATATTTAAGGGTAGAACGTTTTGAATCAGATCTCTCACCAGCAAACAACGGACGAGAATTGTACCGTGATCTTGATGCATGACTTAGTTCAATTCAACTGAATGTCATCTTGCAGCGACAGAATACCGTGTGAAGCATTACATTGACACAAGCCAATAAATTAGGAACTTTATGATTAGACAGTCACATACAACAGGCACCAGTACATGCAACGGTCACATGGAGTGAAGTCATTTTCCGCTGCCCTCTATAAAAAATTACAGATCATTCCGCTGCATTAACATATGCAAACAAACAACTAAAACTCTTTAAAAAATTCCAAAATGCAAAATGGAAATTCCAAAAATGCAAAATGGGGAAAACTCGGGATCAGCTGGAAATTCCAGAAATGTAAGATGGGGAAAACTCGGGATCAGCTGGAAATTCCAGAAATGCAAAATGGGGAAAACTCTGGATCAGATGGAAATTCCAGAAATGCAAAATGGGAAAAACTTGGGATCAGCTGGAAACTCCAGAAATGCAAAATGGGGAAAACTCGGGATCAGCTGGAAATTCCAGAAATGCAAAATGGGGAAACTCAGGATCAGCTGGAAATTCCAGAAATGCAAAATGGGGAAAACTAGGGATCAGTTGGAAATTCCAGAAATGCAAAATGGGGTAACTTTGGATCAGTTCGAAATTCCAGAAATATAAAATGGGGAAAACTCGGGATCAGCTGGAAATTCTAGAAATGCAAAATGGGGAAGGCTCTGAATCAGTTGGAAATTCCAGAAATGCAAAATGGGGAAAACTCGGGATCAGGTGGAAATTCCAGAAATGGTCAAATGTAAGCCTCACGTTTAGTGGGCCCAAGATAAACAAAACAAAAACATTACTCGTTTCGCGAAACCAATCATTTTTAAGGTGTTGTTAAAACACAAATTTGTCCGTGACGGAGATCGAAACCGCAGCCCCTAACTCCGGAGTAAGTTGCTCTCTCAACTAAGCTACACGGACAAATGTGTCGCTGCATATTTGTCGTCTTAACACGTGCTTTACCTCTGTTGTACGTCACAGTGTTTAACCACTGGAAGACAAAGGGGTCTTTTATATCCGAAAGACATACATGTGGCATGCAAAATTGACTTAAAACAGTTACCATCCTTCTAAGAGGATTACACGAAAGAACTGGTTTTCCAGTTTACAGCAACTACACACACAGACCACCGAATTCGAAATCTTTACGCAAATGTACGTAAACGTCATTAGTCAGCGCATATGCAAAATACATGTTTACATGCTACCTAGGTCACCATGTGCAAAATACATGTCTACATACTGCGCAGATCACCATATGCAAAATACATGGTTTAGCTACCTAGATTACCATGTGATCTAGGTAGCTATTTAATATTTCTCCTCGTCGGTAACCGTCCGAAGTATTGATCATAATAGAAAAAATAAATTATCTTTAGGGATTTCGTAAAGGGCTTATTGTGAGTGCCTATCTGGCTGGAGTGACAATTTTGAAAACAGCAGAGCTGCCTTTTTCTCAAAAAGTGCGATATTCCGGATCTTTAACCAGTGGAAAAATATAAACAGAGGCAGTAGTCTCTACCTAGTCATTTTTGTTGGGTTTTGGTTCGAATAGAGGATAAGTCACGTGCGTTGTGTAAGTACTACAACCCTGAGTTATCCTTCGCTGAAATAAGTGGCCCAAAATTAGGAACGGATGGTAGCTTAGATTAACTCATGGTTGTCAATAAAGATTGAGATAAAAATAATGTTGTTGATTTTTCTATCAATCGAACAGTCGATGACATATTTGATTGGTTTGGTGAGATTTTGCAAATTCCGGCTCTGCGTACACAATTATTTTACGTTACACTGACTAAGAGGGTTCTGTTTCTGTATCTATAACTCAGACTGAACCTGTGACTTTCTTTCTCTCTCTCTCTAAAACTATTTGTTTTTTGCAACGGTGTTCAAAATTCTAAGGTTGCTAAGCATCTCAATATAACGCTGTTTGCTGCTACCAATTGTGTGTTTGTTGTTAGCGACTGACATCTTTATATGTGCAACTTTCAGCTGATGTTATGTAATACATGAACAAATAAGGCAGTTTGATTGTATTTTCTTAATGCAGCTATCTCAGCGAGCCTAAACCTACGGAGAAGTAAAGAGACAGCTGAAGCTCTGTCCAAATTGCCGTTTTTCTGTAGAAAGGATGAATCTGGTATCTTGTAAATCTAACAGCAAACTATGCTCTTTGCTTTTACGAATCTGGTATCTTGTAAATCTAACAGCAAACTATGCTCTTTGCTTTTACGAATCTGGCATCTTTCTAAAAATTACAGCAAGTTATACTTTTCCGTGTAGCACAATGGGTGATGATCCAGATGAACGGGGAACATGCTTGACAAGAAAAGACAAATCGAACACAGATTGAACAATAAGAAGCAAAACACAAAACTTAATTTACCACGAGGTTTTACTAATCACTTGGGAAATAATGTTTTAATACATTGAGAAAAGTGAATAATAAAATTATCAGTCCTAGAAGTTTAACTGGAATTGGAATATTTTTTCCAGCTGCATGACAAGGGAAGTTTTAATCGTAGCTTTATTGCGTGTGCTTGTCATGTGTATACTAATAATAATTTTAAGGTTGTCCACATAAATGAACTAAGCAACGTTTGCGTATAAATTATATGATCAAAACTATCCTGGCACCACTTTTCTGTAGTGGAATTGCTCATATCCGTCACAGCCATGGCTTGCATGGTTATAAAACGACGCCCGTCGCCTGACAGCATCATAGGTGAGCCCGGACAATAGAATGGCTGTACAGCACAGTGGAGTAACTTTCAACGTGGCACGGTCATAGGATGCCACCTTAGAAACAAGTCAGTTCATGGACAAGCATGAAGAGCAGAACGGGCCATACGGAAGAGCTCAGTGACTTTCAACGTGTCACGGTATTAGGATGTCATGTTAACAACAAGTCAGCTCTCAGACAAGCATGAAGAGTAGAATGGACCGTACGCAGAGCTCAGTGACTTTTAACGTGGTACGATCATAGGACGCCATCTAACAACAAGTCAGTTTATAGACAAACATGAAGTGTAGAAGAGGCCGTACGGTAGAGCTCATTGACTTTCAACGGGGCCCGGTCATAGGATGCCACCTTAGCAATAAGTCAAGTCAGTTGATAGACAAGCATGAAGAGTAAAATGGGCCATACGGCAGAGCTCAGTGACTTCCAACGTTGCACGGTCATAGGATGTTATGTTAGCAACATGTAAGCTCACAGACAAGCATGACAAGCATGAAGAGTAGAATGGGCCGTATGGCCTACCGAGACAAGCATGAAGTACGGCCTACTGAGACAAGCATGAAGAGTAGAATCTCACAGAAAAGCATGAAGAGTAGAACGGACCGTATGGCCTACCAAGGGCAGTGTCTTTCAACGTGGCACGGTCATAGGTTGTCATCTCAGCAACAATCCAGTTCATAGGTAAGCATGAAGTGCAAGGTCATAGGATGCCATCTTAACAACAAGTCAGTTCGAAAAATTTCTGACCTACTGCAGCTGCCCGATCAACTATAGTTGCTGATAATTAACAAGCGCCTGGAAGTAACAAGAAACTATAGTTGCTGATAAGTAACAAGCGCCTGGAAGTAACAAGAGCGCAATCGCGACCTCGTAGGCCACGTGAAATGACTGAACAAGACCGCCGAGGCCTGAAGCGTGTGGTGCAACAAAATCGCCTGTCCTCTTATCCAACACTCTCCACCGAGGTTTTGGAACACTCACCACCAAATGCATCTGGAAGCAACGCCAGCACCATAAAGGTTCGTCGACAGCTGATGGGAATGTGTGTCTATAGCAGTGCAGTCACATGGAAGCTTAACATTGAACTAGTACAACGAAAACCGTTTCTGGGATTTTTGTAAAGCTCGGCGCCAGTAGACTCTGGAATAGTTGAAAGGCGTTCTCTAAAGTGGGGAATCGCGATTCACTCTATGTACGTTTGACGCACGAGTCTGGGTATGGAGAATGCCAGGTGAATGCTGCCTGGCGTTCTCCACAACCTGACTTGTTTTAAGTTTAGTGGATTAGACACTATGCCTTGGAACTGTTTTAAATCATTCGTACCAGGCTCCTGAATACCAGTACTCGGGAATCTTATGCTGCTGCCTATAATGACGTTCTCAGCAATTCTGCGCTCCCAACATTTTGTCAATGGCTCGGTTAAGACCCTTTCCTTTACCAACCGGACACTGTTCCCGTCCACAAAAGCGAAGTACGTGCAGAATGATTTGAGAGGATGGGTTTGACTCCACTAAAGACCTTTGGAGTGAATTGGAACACAGAACGCGAGACAGAACGAACTGCCTCACATTGATGACCAACCGGACTAATGTCCTTGTAGCAGAATGGAAGTCAATTCCTGCAGCAACATATCAAACTCTAGCAGAAATTATTAACACAGCAGTCAGACAGCTCTGAACTGCGTGTATTTTACTGTTTGTCACGTAACTTTAATTTCAGAAGAAAACTTGAAAATCGCATCGCCCTCGAGAAGGAATCGAACTTGCTTCTCCCGATTTCAGTTAAAGCATGCTAGCCATTACATCAAGCAGAACGACGAAGTCTCAAGTATCTGAGTGATTACAACCAGAATAGTTTCTGATTTTCTTTAGTCAAAGCAAGCTCCGATTCAGCAACAAGCAAGTTCTCCTCAGCAACTGGAGATCTGCTTTATTTCAGCAGTATGCCACAATGACGCGGAACTTGCTTAGGCTGGCGAAAATCAGAAGCTATTCTGGTTTTAGTCACTCAAATATTTGGGACTTCGTCGTCCTGGGTGGTGTAATGGCCAGCATGATCAAACGGAAAACGAAAGATGCAGGTTCAATTCCCGTTCAGGGCGATGTGATTTTCAAGTTTTCTGATGAGGTTAAAGTTACGTGAAAAGTAAATACATGCAATTCAGAGCAGTCTGATTGCTGAGTTAATAATACAGATGTATTTTAAGGTATGTGAAGGACTTTCTTCTACACTGTAGAAAGTCTCAACAGGGTACAGGCTGTGATAGCAGCAAAAGGTGGACCAACTCCCTCTAACTTTCCTGTTAGAGGGAGTTTGTGAATAGGCAAGTGTCGGAACACCTTTGGTCCCACAGATAAGGTATATGCCGAGGGTGAGTCGAAAGTTTTGCAATATTTCCATAAACGCATGTGCTGCGGCGGGTATGTCATGTATTTAAACTACTTCAAGTCGCACACTGCAGTCATTCGAAAGAGATATAAGGTGGTAGTCGTTGCTGTGAACAGCATTGCAAGTCGTCGTTCTGTCTGTGGTTGGGAGGCCTAAAAGAAGAACACCCACAACCGCCTAATTAGGGAACTTTTGCTTTGCGAGTTTGAACTCGGGTATAACCCTGCTCAAGCAACACGAGACATTTGTCATTAGAAAATAGAAGGTTCATTGAACCTCAACCAGGTGGTTCAAGAAATAAATTTCGCTCTGGTTATATAAACCTCGACGATCAGCCAAGGTCAGGTAGGCCGCGAACCATCGATTTGGAGGCCGTGCGCCAGGCCGTAGAGGCAAATCCGACAACCAGCACTCGGATATTATCAGGAGAGCTGGGCATATCACAGAACCACCCTGGTTCGTCACCTTCAGGACCTCGGCAAGATCTGCGGGAGCTGCCGAATTGTCCCTCGCGAACTGACGCCAGCTAAAGCAAACCGCCGCGTCGAAGCGTGCGCGAAACTCCTAGAAAACCCGTAAGACGTGAAGTTTATCACGGAAATCTGCTACGTGCGATGAAAAGTGGGTATATTTCCGTAATCCTAACACACAAAGACAGTAGTTGAGCCCGGGCCAACTTCCAGAACCTGTTGTCGAACGTGGGCGCTTTGAGCACATGGTGATGCTCTGAGTTTGGTGGAAGTTCGAGGGGATAATCCATTACGAATTTGCTTCATATGGTCGGACCTACAACTCTATCCTCCACTCTGAAGAGTTAGAGCGGATGTATCCCGTTTTGGAGGAAAGTTATCTTGTACTGGTGAACAGAAAGCGCGCTCTCCTACAGCAGGGCAACATTCGGTCTCATACTGCACGAACGATCCAGGCAAAACCCCAGATACTTGAGGGCGTCGAACTGATGCCACAACCAGCATATAGTCCGGATCTGGCCCCGTCGGATTATTACTTGTTCCGGTCCATGGCCCGCTTCCTTCGCGGGCGGTACTAGGAGGAACTACTAGGAGGAGGTTGCAGCTGGGGTGAAAGAGTTCATCTCCTCGAAGGACCAGAAGCGACACCTCCGCGGAATCGAAGAACTGGCAAACAGATGGCTAAAGACGGTGCAACGCGATGGCTTATACTTTGAATGCTAGTCATATTTTATCGTGAAAGTACGTATGATGACATAAAGTGATTCAAATATTGCAAAACGTTCGACTCACTCTGTGTAAAATAAGCAGAGCAGTTGCACCTGAGTCCTGCAGGTAGGCAACACGCCTACATCTTTCTTTTCATTTTTTTTTTGCGCAAATGGTATTAATGTCTGAATATCCTATAATATATAGTAATCCAATTTATTGGCGTAGTAATATATAAATAAGCGTTTCCTAGCTTTTGCACATCGAAGAGATTGTTTTTCAAGGAAGTTAAAAAGCCATCTGGTTGATGTGCGAAAGATTGGAAACACTTATTTATATATTCCTAAAATCGGATTACAATATAGTTAAATATATAAATAAAATATAAAATAAAATAATTTGAAATACATAAATAAGCGTTTTTATTTTAAAATAATAAAATAATAACGCTTATTTATATATTTCCAATAAATCGGATTACTAATATAGTTTTACTATTTTCTACATAACTGGTGTATTGTTCCTCGTTTATTAATTTGTCTGAATATCCCTTTTTTTACTGAACAATTGAGTTTGCTTGAATTTTGACGGATGGCTGTATTTCTGCATACAGTCCTTTAATGCTCTTCATATTCTCTAGATCTCATGAACCAAAATTTTAAACCAGTGTCGCTTGATATTAAATCTGTAAATTCTGCATGCATCTTTGAATTTCTTGAGGTTCAGTAGTTGCGTTATATTCTCCTGGCAACAATTAAAGCTTTTAGGAAGCGTCGCATGGTTTGAAAAGGATGTTGCTAGGAATGATCATTTTTTTCATATGTTCCTTTCGCATGTTTTTGCTTTCTAATTTGAAAGGGATTTATCCACTGTTCCTCGCTAGCTATCTCTCCCTTCATTTCCCCCAGAACCTCATGTGTATTATATTACGTTCGACACCGAAATGAGAGTTTGTAATAGGGAATTTTTGGTTATTTGGGTCACTAGTTCCTCCAAGTTCCATCATCTTTCATATTCTAAAGACCCCGAGAAGTCAGGAAAATCAATTGCTGCTGCATTTGATGGATTACCCACTTCAGAGTTTTCCAATTAAGGTCTTGACTTCAACAAGAAAAGACAAAACATCAGATTATCTCGTAGGAAAAATGTACGAATTTGAAAAATCTTTGCTTCTTGCTAGAATTTTTAAAACAACGTTGTCTGCACAAATGATTCATAAAATGACGCTTTGCGTTTAAGGCAAATCATAAATTTCCTTCTCCTCGAAGGAGTATCGATTATGCTCCATGCTCTTTTAATTCAAGGGAAACTAGAACACTAAATGACTGAACAAGAATCTCCAAAAAGGGAAAGGGAGAAAAAAGGAATCGAAAAAAACCCTTTAAAGGCTTATAACGAGAACTGTAACCCCCTGAGATTTCACTGAAAAAGGTTGGGTTATTAACTTTTTTTTATCAGCATTTCTGAGCTGAGACAAATACACACATTGTGTATATACATTTTGTTTTTCTTCTTTAGCAATCGTTGTCAAACTCTTTTGTCATGCCTTTTTTCTTGACAATTTTATAATTTCTTTAAAGGATTTTACGGAAGTGTTTCAGTTACAGAATTTGCAATGCAGAGCTGAACTCAGTTATTTCACTTATATACGGCAAACGTTGATTTCCTAAAACAGAAGAATTGCTATTCCAAAATACGAAAACTTAACGTAACCTCTCTGAACCTATTTGTAGCACGTCTTTTGTAAAACAAGTTAGTAAAATCATGCAATGCATTGATTATGATACGCTTTCCAACATACCAGAAATCATTACACAAGTTATTAGGATAATGGCTGTAGAATAAATCTCGCTCCTATGACCTGACCTTTGATCCCATTTTGATGAAATTCAACAGAACGGTTAAATTATACTTCCGGAACAACATGATAAAGTTTTGTCTCAATCGAAGCATGTTTACGTAAGGTATAACGCATAAGGGCGATGGAATGGATCCCGATCCTATGTCCTGAACTTTAACCCCAGTTCACCCATTTTCAACTAGGTTTGTCCCCAAATAGCCCCCTACTACATACTAATATTTCATCGAAATCGAACTGTTTTTACGCAAGTTATGACGCATAAGGACAATGAAATGGATCCCGCTGCTATGTCGTGACCTTTGACACCATTTCGTTCATTTTCAATAGGGGTTGTTCCCAGATGATCCCCTACTACACGCTAAAATTTCATCGAAATCGAACGATTTTTACGCAAGTTATGATGCATAAGGGCAACGGAATGGATCCTGCTCCTTTGTCGTGACCTTTGACCCCATTTCATCTATTTTCAATAGGATTCGTCTCCAGGTGGTTCCCTACGACATATTAAAATTTCATCAAAATCGAACCATTTTTACGCGAGTTACCGAGCGGACAGACAGACAGACGGACGGACAAAGATGGAGCATATAGGCTTCTTCAAATTACGGTTGGAAAGCGTAAAAAAGATCCTGCTTATGTTATCAGTTTGTCAGTCCGTCCATACGCCTGTAGACAGCATATCTCTACAATTATTAGTCCGATTTGAAAAATTCTTTTGGCACTGGGAAGCTTGAAATATGCGAATTATGATCCTTCATTTGTTTTATTTTTTACAATTTACAATTTCGCCGATAGATGGCGTAAATGCAGATGATGTCGAATTCAAAATACATTTTATTCCATATATTTGCTTCTAAACAACCTATTGAAAAGTCGTTTTAACTTTCTATTCCATTTATGTCCAAGAGTATTTTAGGTGGAGTTACTTTTTCAAGTTACGCCCAGATTTTTCTACTAGGGGGCATAAAATTAAATTACGCTTTCCTCGATATCTCTTTTTCAAAAACTCCTATTTGAAATTTTTTTCTTCATTGAATACAGTACTTGATGAAAAATCTTTTGCATGCAATTTCTAATTTTTGGCAAATAGTACTTTAGCCACACGGGGCGTAAGTTTTAATTTTTAATTCTGATGTAATTCCCATAAAATTTGAGCTTCTAAAAACTCGATTGAAAAAATTAATTATTTCGCGGACCGATGCCCCTCACGTCGATAAACCTTTTTGAAATATTTTCTTCTTAAAATATTGCATTGTTTTTCCGGCAGGGGGCGTAGATGAATATCTTTTTTTTCAATATCTCTGCTTCTAATGGTACGGTTTGAAAAATTCCTACTTTATTGGATAGTATTTCCGGTGTGACATGTTTTTCATATAATTTCAAAATTTTCAAGTAATTGCTAGACTTTCCTTTAGGGTTCGCAACGGTAAATTGTCTTACCTCTGATATCTCTGCTGCTAAAACTCCGATTTGAAAAATTATTTCTGCCCCGGATGCAGCTCCTGATGGTAAATCCTTTGTATATATTTTTTTATTTTTGGTAAAAAATGATTTGGCAACCAGGGGCGTAAATCTTAATTTCCACTTCTGAAGGATTTGCAGCAAAATCTGAGCATTTAAAATCTCGATTGAAAAACATTCGTTTGTGGACCGATTCTACTCACGTCAACAAACCCTTTAGAAATATATTTTTCTTGAAATATGCATGGTTTCTACACCAGGGGGCGTAGATGTATATCTAATTTTTGTCAATATCTCTACTTCTAGGAGTCCAATTTAAAAAATCCCTTCTTTGTTAGATAGTGTTTCCAATGAGAAATGTTTTTCATATAGATTCAAAATTTTCTAGTAAATGATAAACTTTCCGCTAGGGGGCGCAAAGTTAAATTCCGTTTTCTCCGATATTTCTGCTTCTAAAACTATGATTTGAAATATTCTAACTGTACCGCATACACGTCCTGATGGAAAATGTTCTCCATATAAATTTTATTATTTTGTAAAGAATGATTTGGCCACCAGGCGGCATAAGTGTTAATTTCTGCTTCTGATGTATTTGCAGTAAAATCTGAGCTCCTGCAATCTCGACTAATTTTTTTTTTTTTGGAAAGATACCGCTCACATCGAAAAACCTTTTGAGAATACCTTCTTCCTAAAATAATTCATGGTTTCCCCACCAGCGGGGCTTAGATGCATATCTTATATTTGTCCATATCTCTGCTTCAAAAAGTACGATTTGAAAAATTCTTTCGTAAATTCACGATTCCGTTTACAGCTATAACTGCGGGATTAAAAACCCGATTGAAAAACTTTCTTCTTCGGTCAGATACTATTGTTTGGTTCCATTGACTTTCAATAGCTTTGATAAATTTAATTCGCGTCAGAACGGATTCAAAAGACGTGCTCATTACACCCGAAAATTCGGTGTCATCTTTCTTGTTATTCTTTTGAATGAAAAATAATTGTATCGTTTTCGTCACAACGACAATGTTCGAGGAAGAGAAAATATTGCAACACAGTTTAGCGGAGCCATTAAAAAAATTCTGGGGCATAACATACAATATACATTCTACAGTGGTGTGCTGAAATTAAGGACGAAGAGGAGAATTTAGCATAACAGCGGAACGAGCAGGCAGAACGGACCGAAAGAACACTCAGGAGATAGACTAGGGTCCGGTACGGTAGGGCATGCACATATATGCAGCATGACGTGGGGGGGGGGGGTGCGTGTGGAAAGGGTATAAAGCACACGGGCGGTGTAGGCTCAGCAATTCGGTGAAAGCTATTGCACGGTGTACATCGGTTTGAACGACGTCGAGTTGCTGCCACCGTGTGACATGGCCAACTGGCAATCCTGTAGACGACATCGAGATGACTTTACCCGAGGTCGCGTCATTGGGATGTTTGAAGAAGTCCGAAGTGTGACTACTGTGGACGAGGAGTTCGGGATCGCTCACAGCAGCGTTTCACGAGCTTGGAGAGCATTTCAAACGACAGAAACAGCTGTCCGAGAGTTTAGCAGTGGTCGTCCACCAGAAACCACGGCGGCGGATGGCCGGTATATTGTCCTACAGGCGAGACGAGACCGACAGCAGACAGCGGGAGAATTCGCAAGCACATGCAACAGACAACTGGACGTCCGTTATAGCGTTTTACCGTGGCCAAGAGACTGCACAAAGGTGGTCTATTTACACAACGACCAGTACGGTGTGCGCCATTAACGCCTGCTCATCGGAGACAGCGGTTTCTGTGGTGCCAGGAATACAAGAACTGGACACATAAGCAATGGGGTCGAGTTCTTTTTACGGATGAGAGCCGATTTAGTCTGAGGAACGATTCTGGACGTATACACATCTGGAGAGAGCTGGGAGCACGCAATCACACCTCCAACATCATCGAAAGGGATCTGTTTGGAGGTGGCGGAGTTCTCGTTTTGGGCGGTATCAAGCTTAGTAGCCGTACTGACCTCCACATCTTCCAAGGAGGTTCAGTCACTGGTGTCCACTATTGTACCGAGGTTCTCCTGCCTCACGTGCGTCTGTCTAGAGGTGCTGTGGGTCCTGAGTTTCTCTTCATGGACGACAACGCTACACCTCATCGTACAGTGGCTGTCGCAGAGCTGTTGGAGAGTGAAGTTATTCAACGCAAGGTCCACGGACCTAAATTCAATCGAACACGTGTGGGACCTTCTCTGGAGACGCTTGGCAGCACGTCACCAGCCGCGAGCAACGATTCCGCAGCTGCGATTGGCGCTACAAAAGGAATGGGCCGCGATGCCTCAACATGTGCTTGACAACCTCGTCTTCTGCATGGACAGACGTTGTAAATCCTGCAACGCAGTGATATCCCCTACTAAAGACTGGATTTTTTCTTGGCAGCCCCCTGTCACATGGACGTTTCTGTCTTCTGTCCAGTTGTGCTCGAAGCTACCTTTTCAATAAAGTGCCTTTGTTTCCTTTGGATTCCTTGTTTGGACGGTTTTGCTCACTTGTCCCATATTCTTACATCTTGGGGATCTTATGATATGGTTTGAGTCGATGTGGAGCCCTTCTGCAAGACGTTACATTCGAAAAACCGTCTCGCCCTAAATTTTTGCACGCCAGTGTATGTACGCATATCGTCAGGCCTATAGATACAACTGCTGGCTCATGGCTGTGTGCTAGTCGTCGTTGAAGTGCTCCTCGCCTGCGCAGCTTCCTGACGTCACGAGGGTGCATGTCACCTTAGTCGGTGTCTGAATGATTGTTGTTTCTTAAACCACGTTTGCTGCATTTGTTTCGCTGTTTCATACCCTGAGATCGAATTTCCTATCTGTATTGAATTTTTCAAACAGTACATTTTTTTGCTTAATGACTTCCTGGGCTGTTGCAACGTGTCGAACTACCAGCAGGAATACGAAAAGGGAAAAACTAATTTCACAGTCTTCCTCGAATCTTAGTAAAAAAACCCGGCCAGTTTTAAGGAAACGTCGCAACTATTGAAATTTTAACAGATACATATAGGCAGAACACACAGACGGTTTTTCGTGTAAAGTGTGAAATGTTAAAAACGAAGTTATTTGTTTAAGGAAAAAACTGTCAGTAAAGAGAAGGAGAGATCAATAATTGTCCAAACAGGAAAGCAGGGTAGTTTGAAAAGCTCTACGTGGAAAGTCAATATATGGAATAGTTCGCACCAATTTTTTTAAAACAAAACAAAACAAACTAAAAACTAAAAAAAAAAAAAAAGAAAAATAAGGAAACTGAAAATTTGCGAAAAAAATAAAAAAAATAAAAGAGACATGACAGATGCTTTTGGGACATATTTACGAAACCTCTGGTGAACTCTCTTTTAGAGAATAAAGCTTGCGTTAAATTGCCGCTTGAAGACATAGCAGGAAGTATTTCAATAGGAGCGAAATGGAATAACATGAGTGATTTTTGATGAAAAAAAATTGCACGAGCTGAAAGCGAAAATATTTGCTCTTCTAGGTAATATAAAAATAAAACAATCCTATGAAAGCATTTTTCTGAAAAACATTTTTGTTTTCATTACAGTATCCACATCTATTCCTACAGAAAACATCTTCTCACTCCAATTCTGAATACAGTGAAACCTGTGTTTGCTGTCACTCGCAAAAACTGGCAGATTTATCTAGCACTGATGTCACCACCATTAGGAACAAAACATAAGATATCTTTATTTAGCACAACCGATGAATACACCAATTATTTAATTATTTAAGACTGAAGTTGTAATCCGTTTAGTCGGGGTGGGGGGGGGTCGCCGGTGGCCTGGTGGTCAAAGTTTGTGACTGTCACGGAGAAGACCTCGGGTTCGATCCCAGGAAGGTATGAACGCTTGAATCACTAAACATCCGCCATGCGTCGGATGGGCACGTTAAGTCGTCAGGTCCCCGGGTACTGGCCCTCCGGTAATGAATAAGAGCGTCTTCCTCCTCTTTTCTACCTCGCTTCCGTGGCACTTTCCTATATGGCCCTCTAGCCCAAATCTTCTAGCTTCCTGTTTCTAAAGGTTGTTTGAGACCTGAAGTTAGACACTCCCTTCCTAAAATCCTCTATTTCTGATCTGATCGTTTAGTCGGCGTAAGAAAACAAAATGCAATTTGCCAAGCTTTCGCTCATTTACGGATGGCTTTTTAAAGACTAATAGCTTAAAAAAACTGAAATATTAGAACGATTATATTTATATATTAATATGAGAATTGTTACACGAGAGACATTAAGAATGTTTGTATTCGCCGCCCAGCGTGTTCTGAATGTGAAGCCATGAGATGTGTTAATCTGGGACATGGTTTTGAGGGGAGAAATTCATTAGGGCATTGTATTCAGATTTTTAGCAACTCCAGGGAGACGCTGTCGTTGGAGGCTTCACTGCTGGTGATACTTTCCACAGATTCTCTGAATGCTGTTACTTTTGGGTTAGTGTATCGTCCCATATGGGTACCGCGGACTTGGATCACACTTCTCTGGATAAAGCTGTAGAAGACCTTGCTTCTTTTGCGCGGATTTTGTGTTCTCTGATTCTTGTTCCAAATGCGCGTTTTGTCGCTCCGATGTAATATTGTATCTATGCGTACGGTCAAATTACGATAACGATATCACATAAACACCAGCTTCGTTGTTGATCGTATGTCTGTCAGAGAACTTTGAAAGTATGCTGTACAGGAATGTGGGGGCTTTTATGCCTACCTTGAATCCGATTTTTCTTAGGATTTTTCAGGATGTAAAGCCATCCTGTAGTACATGTATATGGTGTTATATGATATATAACACACCTCATGACTTCACATCCAGAACACGCTGAGCTGCGTATTTAATCATTCTTTATGCGTGTCTTGTCCCCATTCTCATATTTAAATTGTAATCTTTCTAATATTTCCGCTATTAGCCTTGAAAAATCCATCCGTAGGTGAGCAAAAGCTTGGCAAATTGCATTTTGTTTTCTTACGCCGATTAAGCGGATTACCACTTGGGTCTTAGATTTTTTTTGTAGACCACTTGCAGGACGCGGGCATTTGTAGCCTTTATTGAAACGAATATAAGAATATACCTGCATTTTAGGGTCATCAGCATAGGGAACTTATAAAACAAATCTTGTTTAAAAAGTTCTAGAAAGAAATCGAAATAGCTCTGAGTTTACATAGAAGAATATGAAATAACTACTTTTCTCTCTGTCTCTCTCTCTCTCTCTCTCTCTGTCATTGCCATTCACAAGACTGTAAATGATGGGTTGTTCTTGGGTTCTGTCAGGTTTTAGAACTTTCTATGCAGACGGCATTGTTTTCGTTAGGTAAGGAAGGTGTGTTCTATCTTCAGTTATCCTAAATGAAAGTATGAAGCCCACGGAGGAGCTCATATCCCTTATCCTAACAAATCTAAACTTCCCTCTTAACGACCACAATGTTCTAGCAGGTTTCATGGAGCTACTAGTCAAGAAAAGAATATATCACTGATTTTAAGGAAAAGAAAGTAGAGTGAAGGTAGAAGTGGCTTCAAAGCTGTTACGTTCCGTATTCGTTCAGAATCTCCTTATACTTTCCATGTCCTCAGGGTGAACATGTGACAGGAGCGCACAATTTGCAAGAGCGTGCGTGTGTAACAAAAACCTTATCCCATTTCTCAAATCTTGCATCTGGCTTTTAGTGAGAGAGTTAGTGATTACCTTTCATAAATAAAAAATACTATAAGGGAAGAAAGAAACGGCAAAGCGCTTCACAGCAGCCTGCATTAAAAATGCCTTTTCTGTTTTATTTTCAAGAGGCAAAGTGATCCACTTTATTTCGCAGCCAAAACAGTCGATGTTTCACAGAACCTTGGATGACCTTGTTTGACAGGTTTTACTGTAACAGAGAAGTTAATAAAAACTGTGATATTAGCAATTAAACAAATATTTTGCTATTAGAAAATATTAGCAATTAAAATAAAAATTTTCTATCAGCAATTACAGCAAATTTCTGTCAGTTTGATGGAAATCACACCACTGTTAGAAATAATAGGTTCACAATATACGTCAAATTACACCAAACATTAAAAACAACAGCGAAACTGTCAGCATATGCATTTCGAAATACTTCTTTTGTTTTTTAGTTGATTTTAACACTGTATAACCGATTGCGAGGAGTCGATAGCACACAATTATGATTCTTAACAAGAAGCTATGCGTCCGATCTAAGTTGCTGGCAGCAACTTCCGGTTCCGATTCAAATCTGCTGCACAAGCCAGCGATTGTTACTAAGCCGTGGCATATCATGGTCTAGTCATTTCTTAGCTGTATATATAAAACTGAAAGCCCTCACTGACTCACTGACTCATCACCGAATCTCAGAAACTATTGAACTTAGAACTTTCATATCTGGCAGGAATGTTCCATTTGCAATATAGAGGCGCACTAAGAATGGATTTTTTCCTTTTTTCCTATAACTTTAAGTGGCTCAAAATGGCTTTCTTAAATAACCCAGTTTTGATTACGCTAGAGCATTTTGCAATGATCAAGCCATTGTTGCCCAGCAACTGAAGTTCCTCCCAAAGTTTGGAATGACTTGAGTTGGCCTGCTCAGTATATATTTTGTTCTAAATTTTTTTGTTCTAAATTTATTTAACAAAATACCTTAAAAATCACGTAAAACACGCTATATCTTAATATGCTTTGCTTTTAAACATTCATTACCGTTTGGCATATCGAATGTTAAGGTTTTTTTATTTGTTTTAAATTTATTTTACAAAAGAAAACCTTTTAAAAACATAACGCAAAAAGTGCTGTATCATAAAATGCTTTGCATTTAAACATTTATATTATCGTTTGACATATAGAATGTCAAGGTTTTTTGAGTCAAAATGAAATTACCAACATTCGTTTTCACCGAAGCAACGGTGATGTCATATAAGTGGTGTTTTTGAGTCAAAGTCAAATGACCAACATTCGTTTTCGCCGAAGCAACGGTGACGTCATATAAAGGGGTAAGGTGACTGCAATAAATATAAATATGCGGGTAGATTTCATAGTTACTGAAATTTGAAAAAAAAAGTTTTCCCTTGAGATATTAGCAATGGCAACACAATTTTGCTCAAGCTTCCAAAAACATCTGACTTGCTACCTCTTAAATGTACAGTTTCGATAAGAATTTGTTCACGAAATTGTTTATAAGCAAGGTTCTTTTTACAGTTATGCTGAAAGTAGCAGCGTATTTTGTTCTGCTTTCTATTATTATTTTGTTCTGTTTTTTATTATTATTTTTTTCTGTTATCTATTATTATTTTGTTCTGTTGTCTATTAATATTTTGACGATGAAAGTGAGGAGTAACGACGTATTTTGATTTGTTTCGTGTAGGCTTGAAGTATTCAATTTAGAGTTATGAACGAAATTGCTTAAGTGTCTTCTTGCAGAATAAGTCAGGCAGACACGTGTTTTCCAAAAGAGCGAAGAAATATGCAGTGCATTTCTATTTCAACTATATGTCATATATATCATCTGTATTTCAACTGTATTTTAATATCATCACGTTTGAAGAACGGATATTTAGCTAGTTTTTAATTAATTTGGAATAAGAGGAGAAATAATCAGAAAATCCGATCTGTCCAATGCGATCATCTCTAGTAGCCACCCAGAAATTTGAAAAGTTGATCGAAATATCAGTCTGGAGAAAAAGAAATCGACGTTTTCCCGGCTAAAGCTTTTCCGGAGGAACCTTTCAAAAGTGAGAACATGTCTAGAATTTTCAGATCAGTAATTTTCCTTCAGCGATGAAGAAAATGCAGCTTGAGTTCATCCACAACGTGATAGACTGCGTTTTAGAGTAAAAGGTCACGTGATGCCCTCACAATGCAGGGAAATTCTTTCACGGTGAAGACTGTAACAAAAGAAACACGGCAATAAATGAATTTGGCGACATCTGGAAGTTGTGGGATATATTTGGTAAACTGCCAGCTGTAGACATAATAACTCCATGTGGCAGCAGTTATTATCATTTGCCTGGGGAGTTATTATTCATGTTAATCACCGGAATGACGCAGTTAATCGGAAAAGCAGCAGCCTCTGACAGAAACCTACTTACACCCCAAAAAGGACTACTGGGGACAAATCTTTTCCCTTGTCATTTTTCTTAATATCGTTTAGTTGCATCTAATATGCCCTAGGAATTTTTCATAAACTGGGAAAGTAGTGCGCCTCCTAGACTCGCATTGTGAAAACTTATTCATATTCCGCACGCGTCTCAAATGGAGTTTCGAAACTTTTCATGTTTTTCTCTAAAGTTGTGTGATTCGTCTTGCAGACGCATTTCTTATTTTCCTTTTTTTTAATGCTTGCAAAGAGGGAGAAGGCTGCATAAATCACAAAAGAGCTTAAAAAACGGACTGACAAATTCGCTAGAAATAATAGCTAATGAGAAAAAAAAACCAACGAGATTCAAGGAATATGTTATTAATGCTTCCTCATTTTAAAAGTATCGTATGGGAAAGTGTTAATTTTTTAAAAATATATTTTGAAAACAGTAACATTTTGCTTAACGTATGATGACTATCCCCGTCTAATTTTTTCTTTTATTTCTTGAGCTGCTCAGTCACCATTTTTACGATTTTAACCGCTGCTATGTTCGCTATTTAACCACCGCCATCTATATATGCTCTGCCTGCTCAATCGTACTAAAAAGTTGTTTTTAGGTAATGACCTAAATATCCGCAAGGTGGCGTTCCATTAGTTGACCTCTTTCATATTTGTTTACCTGCGTAGTTTAACATCAGTCATTTTACTTTAACTGTTTCAATTATAGTAACTAGGAATTCTACTCCCCACAAAGTTTGTTGAAAGGTTGGAAATTCATTTTCCTGCGGTTTCTTCATAAATTATTCTTCGGTTTCGTTCGGGAACGATCTGTTTTGTTCATCCTAGCAATAGAAACTGATTTTAGTATACACTATATTGACAAAAGTCACCGGACACCTAGAAGAGAAACACAACGTAGCATTTATTGACATACATTAGTACGGTGTCGGTCCCCCTTTGTCCTTAATGCATGCACCGACCCTTCGAGACATGCTTTCGACAAGGTTTTGGAACACAGCGATAGGTATCCGCTTCCATTCAGTACATAATGCTGCCGCTAATTGTTGCTTAGTAGTAGGCCTTGGTTCTAAACTTATTATGCTGCGCTCCAATTAATCACAAAGGTGCTCTATTGGATTAAGATCAGGGCTCTGTGCTGGCCAGTCCACGCACGATACGGAATTATCGTCAAACAACGACGTAACAGTCCTTGCTTTACGGCTCGCTGCGTTATTCTGCTGGTATCAACAAGGCCCGGTTCCACAGTATTGCCACAGAGTTGATAGGGCATAATTGTCCAGAATATCGAGGTAGATGTGCTGGTTAACATATTTGTCCACGATAACCAATGGGCGGGGAAAATACCACGAAAAATACCCACACAAGAATGCACTGCCAGCACCGTAAGAACAGTACACTGTGGTAAATAGCGTTCCCCCGGCTGCCGCCATACCCGCACACGGCCATCAGACTGATGGATCGTATATCTCGATTCATCAGTACATAAGACCCGTTTCCATTGATCTGCGGTCCACGATAAATGTTATTTACGCCATGCTAAACGACGAGTAGCATTCAAGTGGAGATGAAAGGCTTATGAGAAGCCGCACGACCACGGTAACGCATGCAATGAAGTTCTCTGCGAATAGTACGTGTACGTACCGAGGTTCCAGAATTTTACTCACCTGTACACTGAGGTTTTGTGCAGTATTCCGTCGATTAGTTGTAACCACTCTGCTGAGGTTTCGACGTCTTCTATCACTGATTTTCTTTGGTCTGCCGGTACGTTTTGCTGCTTCAATTACGCCATGTGTCTTTCACTATTCAGTACATCCGAAACAGTTGACTTGGATATGTTTAAACGCCTCTCGGTTTCTCTTATGGACAACCCACTAATATATCCCCCAACAATATTTCCTTTCTCAAAGTCAGTTCTCTCCCGCCGCGACATTTTCACTCAATCTCACAGTGCGATATGATCGCGGTGAGCTCATGGCTTGTTTTTATACCGTTTGCAGCTGCACCGCGCATCTTAACAACGCAGCGGATCCGTTCATTTGCTTTTGAAAGGGTGTCTGGTGACTTTTTTTAATAGCCAGCCCAATCGTACTGAAAAGTTGCCAGCCCAATCGTACTGAAAAGTTGTTTTTCGGTTATGACCTAAATATCCTCAAGGTGACGTTACATTGAGTGACCTCTTTCATATTTTTTTATCCGTGTAGTTGAACCTCAGTAATTTTATTTTAACTGTTTAAATCATTTAAATTACAATAACCAGGCTTTCTGCTCTCGACAAAGTTCATCGAAAGGTTGGAAACTCATTTTTCTCTGATTATTTCACAAATTATCTTTCTGTTACTTTTGAGAATGATCTATTTGTTCATCAAGTTCGTTTGGGAATGATCTATTTTGTGCATCAAGTTTGTTTGGGAATGATCTCTTTTGTTCAGAAGTTTTTTTCGGGACAATAGTTAGCGAGTTTTTTGAATTGTAAACTAAAAATGTTATCATATATCAGTCAATAGATAAGGAATACAGACTGCCAAACCGTATTTTTTGACAGTTTATTATCATTGTTTTTACTGGGGCTGATGGTTTTTACTTGGAATACAGACTGCCAAAACCGGTCCCGGACGATTCGTCCAATGTCCGATTCGTCCAATGCCGATTCGTCCAAAGGGACGATTGGTCCAACCCCGATTCGTCCAATGGTATCATCTTACCATCGGTAAACTTTTTTATTTTCCAGAAAGAAATAATAATTTTAATTATTCTCCTCTTTATATCATTTTGAAAGATAATTTTCGTATATTTAGTAATTGTACACATTTTACATAAACCTGGTAAAAGGCACTCAATGGAGCATTTCTCAGCTGTTTGCAAAGCACCTAGGCCGCGGGCATTTTTTGAAGATTTTAATTTACAACCTAGATATTTGGTATTTGTAAATATGTTATAAAACCTAATAAAAGGCACTCATCCTATCATTTCTCAGTTCTTTACGAGGCACCTAGGCCCCGGGCCATTTTAGAAGATTTTCAGTTACAACCTAGATATTTGGTATTTGTAAACATTTTATAAAACCTTATAAAAGGCACTGAACGAATCATTTCTCAGCTATCTACCAGGCACCTAGGTCGCGGGCCTTTTTAGAAGAGTTTAAGTTACAACCTAGATATTTGTAAACATTTTATAAAACTTTATAAAACGCACTCATCGTATCATTTCTGACATCTTTGCTAGGCACCTAGGTAGCGGGCCTATGAATTAATATTTCGTGCTTAAGTAAAAGCTCAATATTATTAACTTGATTTGATATGTAAACTTTATGAATCTGATATCGGCTATGAATTAATATTTCGTGTTTAAGTAAAAGCGCAATATTATTAACTTGATTTAATATGTAAACGTTATGAATATGACATCGTTGGAATAAAAACTGTTGAAAAGGCCTCTGTCCAAACCCCGACCAGTTGTTTCCATTGGGCAGTTGGCGAAAAACCCCACTGCTTTCTACAAACAGAAACGGAACACTAGTATTTTATATTATTTCATGCAAAAGAGAAACGTTGAAGTTGATAGAATGGCTCGTACATCAGTAACTTCATGCGGCAGCGAGGACAGTATAACAAGAAAACACGATTCCAAAAAAAAAAAAAAAAAAAAAAGAGAAATCTGTAACCACAATATTACGCATGAAATGTAACATTATTTTACATTCTTTGGAATACCGGTACTTTCGTATGACATCGGAGATGGAATCAAAACAGATGAGACTTTTATAGCACGAGTACCACTTCGGTCAGATAGGACGGAATTGGAGCAATCGTCCATTAGACGAATCGGCATTGGACAAATCGTCCCATTGGACAAATCGGCATTGGGCCAATCGTACCATTGGACGAATCGTACCTTCGGACCAATTGTCCATTGGACGAATCGTCTCTTTGGACGAATCGGCATTGGACCAATAGTCCCATTGGACAAATCGGCATTAGGCCAATCGTACCATTGGACGAATCGTACCTTCGGACCAATTGTCCATTGGACGAATCGTCTCTTTGGACGAATCGGCATTGGACAAATCGTCCCATTGGACAAATCGGCATTGGGCCAATCGTACCTTTGGGCCAATTGTCCATTGGACGAATCGGCATTACACCAATCGTCGTTGGACGAATCGGCATTGGACCAATCGTCGTTGGACGAATAGTACCAGACCCGCCAAAACATATTTGTGGACAGTTTAAGTATCATGCTTTTTACTCAGCTTGTGCATTGGGTATTGCTTTGGTTGGGTGCATAGGTGCATAATGGCTTGTAAGCATTTTAATGTGCACTCTAAATTTAAAATGAAATCATTAAATGTGTTCAGGTATCATTTAGGAATGTTATGAATGGTTATTAAGTTATATTTTTTGACGTTGTTCTTATCAGATGCCGGTATGACGTGTGTTTCACTTAAAAATGATATTACTTGCCGATGGCTCTTTCGATGTGATGAAAATACGGGATTAGTTGCTCTAAAAAAGAACGACTGTGTAGTGCTTACCTGTTTACAAGTCATGTAACTATCGTTTCCAATCGTCGATCGTTTATAAATACGACATGAATAAACTGAACAAAGACCTCGACTTGTTTCATTTAATTCTCCTTTGTTAGACTGTTTCTAATTAATTCTCGTCTTCGGTGGTAGTTCTTCAACATAATGCTGAGATAACTCGTGACATATAATTCGTTGTCAATCCTAAACTGATTAGTAAAGACGCTAACTGGAAACTTCATTTTCCTAAGTGAACTCTTAATGGGTAGAAGATTTGAATTTACTAATTGACACCTAAATAAATAAGAAAATAACACTCCTGTGTGAAAGTGTGTTCATTTCAAAACAATAATATTTTGATATGCAAACAAGCTTATGATTATCATCTGCACATTAGAACAGAGTCAACGCATCTAGCGCCTATCGCGGGAAATGGCTGCACGGTCGTCATCACGCTTTAGCACTGAAACTAGCTCTACTGGGCAGGCAGTGTGTATATATATAGAAGGCGGTGATTTAACTCTTTAACGACCATAACGTCCAAAACGCCCGCGCGTACACACAACCATAGCCACACAAAACGCATGTCTGGAGTAAGTCGGATTTCCTACCCTTACCTGTTCTTTAAATTTGCACGACCTGTGAGGGATCAGCAGGCGTCATCGTCAATCACTATTGTTGTTACTAAACAAAGAAGCGAAACAGCAGACAGTTTTGGGAGTTATGGTATTTAGATTGGTCAATATCATATCTTTTTGCTAGTATGAAACAGTAAGTGATACATATACTCATACTTTCACCATTAGTTCACCGTTGCAAAATAACACATTTTAATTAAAGTGTGACCAAGTTTTTGGAGGTCTCACCCACTTCACTCAAAAAATCCTATGCTTTTTCAGTTCTTATATTATAGACTATAAGTTTGTATTTATTCCTATCTCACAGTTACACAATGTACCCCCAAATACACGTAAAATTCTTTTAATGATGCAATTGTTTTTTGTTTTTTTACAATATCTTACTTTTCTGTTAAACTGCACAAAGTACATAATACACCGACAAACACCTACCGATTAATTAGTTTTTGGTAACACTTTGTCTATGTTATGTTACCAAGTACAGTAAAAATTCGCATATTCTACTGTAATGATATCTATTGCTGAAAAAGAGTTAACATTTAGTTAAATACGTACAGTTCCCTTGCAAAGTCCTCAGGAAATCTCACACTCTTGTCACAGACTTGTCCTTCGTTACTTAGTTAAACATGCACCTGAAAAAACCGCACAACCCTATGTTCACTTACACCATGTGTATTCATGTAATCCTTGAGTGAGATGAATGAGCACTGTCCAAATTATACTTATAACTTCGTATAGTACTGTCCATTTAAAATATATGTATCACTTAGTGTTTCATACTAGCAAAAAGATGTGATATTGATCATATGCAAAGTGTGTTTTACGAGAGATTATAACTCACAAGATTACATTTTCAGGCATTTAATGTATTTAGAGTGTGTGACGTATATTCTAAATTAACTTTCCTTTTTAGTTTCTCTCCCTTTGTAAATCTTGAGTCTATTCTCAGTTAAACTTCACTCTTAACGTAATATCTTTTCTCTCAAACGAATACTGTTGGCAACATAATTGAGGTTGAATGAACGTGACGTATGCCTGAGATAAGATAAGAACAAGAGATAAAAACGACGACTACACTGTTGCTTGGCGAGTGTTGTTAAAGAGAGCGTTGCTTGGAGAAGTGTTGCAAGTTGAGCGTTGTGTTAAGTGCTGTGTGGTGTGTGGAGAGTTTAATGCGAAGTACTATGGGATGTTATGATTTGTTATGGAAGTGCTGCATCCTGAATAAAGCATCTTTTCCGTAAGTTTGGCTTCTGTTGTTTACATATTTCGTCTGGCCGTTAAGGTTTAATTTAGGAACTATTTCATCTTATGGTTATGTTTTTAAAAGAAGGTAGAAGTACGAAAAGACTTCTACGTCATAAGTGGTACCAGATTTTAGAATCATGGTCGTTAAGGGATTAACTTAAAACATTGTTTGTTTTTCTTTAAATCATTTTACTTTTCCTTACATCGTCTTACCTTAACGTCATGTCTAAGTTCCCAATTGTTTCTACTCATCTGTCAACAAAGGCAGCAGGGCATAGGTGAATGTTAGAGATCAAAATCGGATAACAGAGGGGAGGAGGTATGTACCTCAAGCTATAATAAACCTTACCCGCTATGTTTTGCAAGTCACTTGTACTAGAGATGAGCTCGAGCCTGGGCCCGGCCCGTGCTCGTACGGGATCATAAGTCATTTACTACCGAAAAACCCTGGCCCGGCTCAGAATTACACGTCTTGCATTTCATTACTGTAATTAATTCAACACGTGTAATTCCGAGCCCAGTTGAATTACACGTGTTGAATTTCATTGTGGATTTGTTACCATGGTGGAAGGATTTTCAATTTCCTAAGCTAGCTGCCATTGCAAAACAAATGTTTCTTAGCAAGACTTGCATTATGCATTGTCCAAAGCTATGGCCCAAGCAAGGATTAGTTTAATGAGGTCTAGTTTCGAAAAACTGGGAAGAAATCACATTCCCATTTTTGTATTTTATTAAAAATCAAGAATCCTCTCTTTAAAATGATGTATTAATTTCCGAAATTGTGCAGTTAGAAGTATTGTTATTTATTTTTTAAATTTCCTCACTCCCACGATTTTTGGGGTGACGTTGGTTTTTAGTGCAGCAGGTCGAGTTTTAGAGAAAAGAAGATCAAGCTGAAGCGCTGAGGCATTAGATGCAATTCTCTCTCTCTCTCTTTTCATGATGAACTTGATCTGGAAACTGCACACACATATGATAATATTGTGATTATTATACTATTAAGTGCAAAGCTTTGTTAATGTTACAAAATGCAGAATAATCTGATCTGGAATGCTTCTGCGTTCTCTTTTACGCTTTCCAACCGTAGGTTGAAGAAGCGTATATGCTCCAGCTTTTTCCGTCCGTCTGTCCGTCCGTCCGTCTGTCGGCACAATAACTCACGTAAAAATGGTTCGATTTCGATGAAATTTTAGTATGTGGTAGGGGACCACCAGGGGACGAAACTTAGTGAAAATGGGTGAAGTGGGGTCAAAGGTCACGCCATAAGAGCGTGATCCATTTCATTGACTTTATGCGTCATAACATGCGTAAATATATTTTGATTTAGATGAAATTTCAGTATGTGGTAGGAAACTACCTGGGCACGAACCCTATTGAAAATTGGCAAATTGGGGTCAAAGGTCAAGCAGGGCATAAGAGCGGGATTTATTCCATTGCCCTTATGCGTCATAACTTGCGTAAAAATGGTTCGATTTCGATGAAATTTTAGTATGTGGTAGGGAGCCACTGGGGAAGAACCCTATTGAAAATGGGTGGAATGCGGTCAAAGGTCAGGATATGAAAGCGGGATCATTTCATTGCCTTTATGCGTCATAACATGCGTAAATATGGTTCGATTTCGATGAAATTTTAGTATGTGGTAGGAAGCCACTGGGGACGAACACTATTGAAAATGGGCGAAGTGGGGTCAAAGGTCAGGACACTGGAGTAGGATCCATTCCATTGCCCTTGTGCATCATAACTTACCAAAAAATGTTTCGATTGCGACAAAACGTTATCATGTTGTTCCGGAGGTATAGTGAACCGGTTCTATTGAATATCAACGAAATGGGGTCAAAGATCATTGCACAAAAGCAAGATTTATTCCACAGCCATTATTCTCATAACTTGCGTAAAACTGCTTCTATTGCGACAAAACTTTAGTATGTTATTCTTGAGGTGTACTGAACCGGTTCTTTTGAATATCATCGAAATGAGGACAAAGGTCAGGACACAGGAGCGAGATTTATACCACAGCCATTATCCTCATAACTTGAGTAATCATTTCTGGTATGTTGGAAAGCGTATCATAATCAATGCATTGCATGATTTTACTAACTTGCTTTTTTTTTTTTTAATTTTGGAAATTTCTCTACATGCTTTTTTTTATATTCTACTACATCAATCTAAACTACCTTTGCCAATTAGCATATATGTAAATTATATTGCAAAGATTTGTTTTCTAGAGTCAAAATTTCAAACACTTGCAACTGTCTGTCTGTACGGCGTTGTACGTTTTATAATGCAATTTATTCAAAATAAAAGTAAATTTAGAAATCAAAAAGAAATAACGAGTGGGATGTTTTGTTTCTAAACGATTTTCTTTTCTTCAGCTTTTACCAAAATTATTGATTCCCCTGATGCGGTCGAAGGGCACGTTGATTATTTATTTACTTTCAAATCCACATTTTAGAACATTTGGCTTTATGCTTATTATTTATAAAAACATATTAATATTGTGAAGTGGATTAACTGAACTAAACTTTTTAAGCTAATGATTTTTAAACTAATCCTTGCTTGGGCCATTTCTTTAGCCAGTGTATAATACATAAGTGAAAGCCTTGATAAGCAAAATTTTCCAAGAATATTTGCATGGGGCTCAGCAAACACATGTAATAATAAAAAGGGCGCCGGGCCCGGACTCTTAAAATTGAGCCGGAACTCATCTCTAACTTGTACTAATGTCGTCAAAGCGGGCAACAGCTTATTTTTGTAAGTTCTAATTATAGTGAGAGTAGGTCACGCTCCTGACGTATTACGATAAGAGAAGCATCAAACAAATGAATGAAGATAATCTACGAATACTTAGTAAGCCCATTTTTATTGTCTTCAGATCCATTTCAAAAGGTTAGGCACAAACAAATATAGAAGCTAAAAGGTAAAAATATGAATCAAAGGAACACAAACTGTGACATTGTGACTCTTAGTGGAGTGCCAAAAGTCACGGGATACATACATACTATCGTGTAGGATCTCGTCTAGCCCGGCGAAGTGCAGCAACTGTCGTTGCTTCCGGATGTTGTTATTTTCTTGGGGCCACAGTAAGTCCAATTTTATTGTCTTCAGGTCCATTTCAAAAGGTTCGCCACAAACAAATATAGAAGCTAAAGGTAAAAATATGAATCAAAGGAACACAAACTGTGACATTGTGACTCACAGTGGAGTGCCAAAAGTCATGGGATACATACCTAGTATCGTGTAGGATCTCATCTAGCCCGGCAAAGTGCAGCAACTGTCGTTGCTTCCGGATGTTGTTATTTTCTTGGGGCCAGAGTAAGTCCAATTTTATTGTCTTCAGGTCCATTTCAAAAGGTTAGGCACAAACAAATATAGAAGCTAAAAGGTAAAAATATGAATCAAAGGAACACAAACTGTGACATTGTGACTCTTAGTGGAGTGCCAAAAGTCACGGGATACATACATACTATCGTGTAGGATCTCGTCTAGCCCGGCGAAGTGCAGCAACTGTCGTTGCTTCCGGATGTTGTTATTTTCTTGGGGCCACAGTAAGTCCAATTTTATTGTCTTCAGGTCCATTTCAAAAGGTTCGCCACAAACAAATATAGAAGCTAAAAGGTAAAAATATAAATCAAAGGAACACAAACTGTGACATTGTGACTCACAGTGGAGTGCCAAAAGTCATGGGATACATACCTAGTATCGTGTAGGATCTCATCTAGCCCGGCAAAGTGCAGCAACTATCGTTGCTTCCGGATGTTGTTATTTTCTTGGGGCCAGAGTAAGTCCAATTTTATTGTCTTCAGGTCCATTTCAAAAGGTTAGGCACAAACAAATATAGAAGCTAAAAGGTAAAAATATGAATCAAAGGAACACAAACTGTGACATTGTGACTCACAGTGGAGTGCCAAAAGTCACGGGATACATACCTAGTATCGTGTGGGATCTCATCTAGCCCGGCAAAGTGCAGCAACTCTCTTTGCTTCCGGAAGTTGTTATTTTCTTGGGGCCACAGTAAGTCCAATTTTTTTGTCTTCAGGTCCATTTCAAAAGGTTCGCCACAAACAAATATAGAAGCTAAAGGTAAAAATATGAATCAAAGGAACACAAACTGTGACATTGTGACTCACAGTGGAGTGCCAAAAGTCATGGGATACATACCTAGTATCGTGTAGGATCTCATCTAGCCCGGCAAAGTGCAGCAACTGTCGTTGCTTCCGGATGTTGTTATTTTCTTGGGGCCAGACTAAGTCCAATTTTATTGTCTTCAGGTCCATTTCAAAAGGTTCGCCACAAACAAATATAGAAGCTAAAAGGTAAAAATATGAATCAAAGGAACACAAACTGTGACATTGTGACTCTTAGTGGAGTGCCAAAAGTCACGGGATACATACATACTATCGTGTAGGATCTCGTCTAGCCCGGCGAAGTGCAGCAACTGTCGCTGCTTCCGGATGTTGTTATTTTCTTGAGGCCACAGTAAGTCCAATTTTATTGTCTTCAGGTCCATTTCAAAAGGTTCGCCACAAACAAATATAGAAGCTAAAAGGTAAAAATATGAATCAAAGGAACACAAACTGTGACATTGTGACTCTTAGTGGAGTGCCAAAAGTCACGGGATACATACATACTATCGTGTAGGATATCGTCTAGCCCGGCGAAGTGCAGCAACTGTCGTTGCTTCCGGATGTTGTTATTTTCTTGAGGCCACAGTAAGTCCAATTTTATT
Organism: Macrothele yani; assembly: GCA_039090855.1. Taxonomy (NCBI): domain Eukaryota; kingdom Metazoa; phylum Arthropoda; class Arachnida; order Araneae; family Macrothelidae; genus Macrothele; species Macrothele yani. The sequence continues at coordinate 159,800,311 of CM077011.1, forward strand.
GTCTTCAGGTCCATTTCAAAAGGTTCGCCACAAACAAATATAGAAGCTAAAGGTAAAAGTATGAATCAAAGGAACACAAACTGTGACATTGTGACTCACAGTGGAGTGCCAAAAGTCATGGGATACATACCTGGTATCGTGTAGGATCTCATCTAGCCCGGCAAAGTGCAGCAACTGTCGTTGCTTCCGGATGTTGTTATTTTCTTGGGGCCAGAGTAAGTCGAATTTTATTGTCTTCAGGTCCATTTCCAAAGGTTAGGCACAAACAAATATAGAAGCTAAAAGGTAAAAATATGAATCAAAGGAACACAAACTGTGACATTGTGACTCACAGTGGAGTGCCAAAAGTCACGGGATACATACCTAGTATCGTGTGGGATCTCATCTAGCCCGGCAAAGTGCAGCAACTGTCGTTGCTTCCGGATGTTGTTATTTTCTTGGGGCCAGAGTAAGTCCAATTTTATTGTCTTCAGGTCCATTTCAAAAGGTTAGGCACAAACAAATATAGAAGCTAAAAGGTAAAAATATGAATCAAAGGAACACAAACTGTGACATTGTGACTCACAGTGGAGTGCCAAAAGTCATGGAATACATACCTAGTGTCGTGTAGGATCTCGTCTAGCCCGGCGAAGCGCAGCATTTCGACGTGGCATCGATACCACAAGTGGCCAGAAGTCTTTTGGAGATATTTTGAGCCATGCCGTCTGAACAGCCGCCTACAGGGTAGCTGTTCAGACGACATTGTATTGCAGGTGCAGGATCTTGGGTGCGGATGTACCTTTCCACCATGTCTCATAAGTGTTCTATTGGGTTCATGTCGAGCGAACGTGGTGGGCACACAATCCATCACAACTGTCCAAAATGCTCCTCGAAACAATGTTGGACAACTTGTGTTCGATGGCATAGTAAAATGTTGTCCAAATACCAGAGTTGTTCGGTTACATGAAGTCCATGACGGGCTGCAAATGGTAACCCAGCAGAGCACAGGTTTACGAGGACCAGAGGACACAAACCGTCCCGCGTAAAGACATCCTACCCATGTATGGAACCACCACTAGATTGCACAGCACTTTGTTGACAGCTTTGGTCCTTGGCCTTACAAGGTCTGCGACGCCACAACCGAACCCTACCATCAGCTCAAAACGACTGGCAGCGTGACTGATCCGACAACGCCACATGCTGCCAGTCTTCCAGGGTACAATAACCGTGTTCAAGAGCCCAGGTGACGCGCTGTGTCCGATGCCGTGGTGTTAACAAAGGTACTCCTGTGAGTGTTCGGCACCCGTGCCCAATTTACGCTAAATTACGCTTCACTGACCTGATTGATAGGTCTCTGGTACCTCCTGCATTGAACGTGGATGTTAATTGAGCCTGTGTCGCTTGTCAGTGATTGTGAACAATCCTGTTCATTTGCCGCTGGTCACGGGCATTCAGCATCCGTGGTCAGCCACTGCGCTGTCCACGATGGATGGTAATGCCTTCCATGAGGTATTCTCGGTACATACACGACCCCGTGGATCGAGGAATGTTGAATGTTCGCACAACTTTGGAAATTGAATACCCCATCCGTCTGGCTCTTACTACATCATGCCTCTTTCAAACACCGATAATTCACGTCGGATTGCCATAATCCTACTGGCGGATGTTCAACCTGATTCACGAGATTATACCTCGCAGCTGATAAGAATCGTGGCGAGCGTTGAAGCCTTTATACGACGGCAGCTCCATTTAAAAATTTGCATACTTCTATCCCATGACGTTTGTCACTTCAGTGTACTTACCTGAGAGGTGACGCACATGTCAAGACGACAAAGTTGCAGCGACAAACTCCGTCGATGTAGCTTAACTGGGAGAGCATTCGCCTCCAGAGCAGAAGGATGAGGGATCGATTTTCCCACCGGCAAATGGTTTTACGCTACAATCGACCCCGGCTGTAAAATGAATCTCCTGGTCGTTGGGTTCTTCGACGGATACGTCATGTTCGTTCCACAGATCGTCTGGAATCAGTCAGAAGTCATTCTTTTTCAGTGAGCTCTACTCCAAGCGTGGTTTGTCGCTAAATCGAAAACCTACGACTCCGTCCCAGCCGTTTCTCGAATGTGGAAATATGTGACTTACCTACCTGATGGACGACACGCCTGTCAAGAAAACAAAGTTACAGATACAAACTTCGTCGGTGTAGCTTAATTGGGGTAACCATTCGACTCTGGAGAAAAGGGATGAGCGTTCGATCCACCAGCAGCGAATTACTTTTATGCTATAACATGCATGTCAAAAAAAACTTCGAGCAGCATCACATTGCCTAGCAGAAGGCTAATACATGCAATGGTATAGGTATTTATATAGTGAAGGAAGGAAAAAGAACATGTATTAAAAGGTTGGACACAACGGAAAAAGAGTGCATATCTACGCATACATACACACATATCACTTCTCTGATATTCAGAGGTTAGCTCCTAACAGAAAGAACTCACTGTTGCTGTTTTAGACGTCTCTATTTACAGCGATCTCGGCACATAGCTCGAGCTTCATTGACATACATCACATGCCGCACACAAGACCTTTTGTTCTTCATATTCATTATATTTTTCTCATTCAGACATTCCTGAAGCTGGTCCTCTCATGATTTCCTTGGCCTTCCTTTACCTTTCTTTCCTGCCACTTGGGCTGAATAAATTATCTTAGTATAAATCTCATCACCCATTCTTTCAACATGGCCAAATCACCTAAGAATATTAGTCGCCACCTTACTAACAACATTTTGCCGCACATTAGAGATCTGCAACACATCTTCATTCATCACATGATCAGAGGGTGTCATGCCGTAAACGCCCTTAAGTAACGCATCTCTCCAGCACCCATACGACTCCTATGCCTTTTCTGTAGTACCCAGGTTTCACTGCCATACATCAGAGTAGGAATAAGTACACTTTCATACGTAGGCATTCGGGACTTTCTTGAGAAACCATTATTCCTGGGAAATCCTCTTGAAGTATCAATGACTTTCAATGAAGAGTTCACTCGCCTACTAATTTTGCCATTTAATTTGTTCTCTCTCAAAGAAGGAAATCTGAGTGAGAGATAGGTTTGTCTCCTCGGGGCGCTCCATGGGCAACAATGTCACACAGAACAGCAACAAGGGCCTCTGTGAATCTCGGAGTGGTACAAGCTAGTCTGTGTGACATTGCCGAAAAGACCCCAACTCACTGGGTTATGTTCCAGCATCCTTAGGTGGAACAACCAAACGGAACCGTTAGCTGCGGGCTGATCACCCGCACTGATGTACCTTTATGATTTTTATGATTCTAAGAAAGAAGTGCATATCTATCAGAAAAATTAAGATATGAATGCACAGACCGTTCGCAATCATGCAAAAGATAATGCTGTCTACGAATTGTGTTAATTATTCGTATATGCGGTGCGAATGCAAAAGGGTTTTCGTGCGAGGATGTTGCGTCAGTGTAAAAGCTCAAGGTGGAGAGAAAGGATATCTCCGAAAAAGCTGCAGAACTTAACCTTTCCACACATGGAACGTACCGATTAATTGCAAAACATGATATTTATGAGGCAAAATACCTATTCGTACGCCCAAAATGCACTTCTAGTCGTAACGACAGAAATATCTGAAAACTGGCCTCAACACATCGATTGCTTGTACTGCAATTTAAAAAAAATGTGGACCGACAATATCAAAGGATACCATCTAAAGACGTCACACTGTTGTGTACCGAAAGATGCCACGTGAACCTACTCTAATATCAATTCACAATGTGAAAGTTTACGAGGTCATTTATAGGGTGTCCCAAAATACAGGGTAAGTCAAAATCATGTTCCTTCAGTGCTTTAACACACAGGCAATGAGTATTTTTTGTTGCGAGGTGTCTACTTTAGAAGGTAATCTCTCCAAGTTCCAATGCCCCGCTATCGATTCCATGGGTGGTCGGTAGATGGCGCGATAAGTCCGGAAGAAAGAACAAGTCATACAATGGCGGCAAACGGTCAACAGAAGGTATTTCGTGTTCTCAATTTTCATACAAGCAAGTCAGTTGTGACTGTGCAACGGCATTTTTGGGCAAATTGTGGGATAGAGCCACCCAGTCAATTCGTAGTTCGTATTCACGATTTCAAGACACGGGCTGCATTTGCAAGTGAAAATCGACTGGTCGTTCGTCGATACGAAACGACGTAGAGGAGTGTTCGATTAAGATATTTAAAAAGCTCACAGAAATCCACTTATCCAGCTCTTCGAGGGTCTCACAGAAATCTGTATGTCCAGTTCTGAGGAAAAGTTTGTACACTGACGGAAATAAAAATCCCAACACCACGAAAAAATAGTTGTAGAGGAATGAAATGGCGGCAATACATTTGTATAGGTAACATATTTAATCGATTAAGGTTTCAAGATCACAGCTTATTATAAGCGCGAGAAGAGCCATTTTAAATGTGAAATGCTGGTACATTAATAATCGGTGTAACCGCCAGAATGTTGAATGCAAGCACGCAAACGTTCATGCATTGTGTCGTACAGGTGCTGGATGTCAGTTTGTGGGATGCAGTTCCATGCCTGTTGCACTTGGTCGGTCAATACAACGACGGTTAATGCTGGTTGGGGGTGACACTGGAGTTGTCGTCCAATGATGTCCCATACGTGCTCGATCGGTGAAAGATCCGGTGATCTAGCAGGCCAAGACAACATGTCGACACTCTGTAGAGCATGTTGGGTTACAACAGCGGTATGCGGGCGAGCGTTATCCTGTTGGAAAACACCACCTGGAATGCTGTTAATGAATGGCAGCACAACAGGTTGAATCACAAGACCGACGTAGAACTGTGCCGTCAGGGTGCGTGGGATAACCACGAGAGTGCTCCTGCTGTCATAAGAAATTGCTCCGCAGACCATAACTCCAGGTGTAGGTCCAGTGTGTCTATGCGGCAGACAGGTTGGTTGCAGGCGCTCACCTGGCCTCCTTCTAACCAACACATGGCCATCACTGGCACTCAGGCAGAACCGGCTTTCATCAGAAAACACAACAGATCTCCACTCCGTCTTCCAATGAGCTCTAGCTTGACACCACTGACGTCGCAAACGGCAGTGGTTTGGAGTAAGTGGAATGCACGCTACAGGGCGTCTGGCTCGGAGCTGTCCTTCAAGTAACCGATTTGTAACAGTTCGTTGTGTCACTGTGGTGGCAACTGCAGCTCGAATTGCTGCAACAGACGCGGTACGATGCGCCACGGCCATACGCCGTACACGGAGGTCTTCCCTCTCAGTAGTGCCACGTGGCCAGCCGGAACCCGGTCATCCTGAGGCAGCACCTTCCCTTGACCACCGCTGCCAACAATCATGCACAGTGGCTACATTCCTGCCAAGTCGTTCTGCAATATTGCGGAAAGAAAATCCACCTTCTCGTAGCCCTATTACACGACCTCGTTCAAACTCCGTGAGCTGTTCATAATGGCTTCTTCGTCTTTTTAAAGGCATTCTTGACTAACATCAACACCCTACGTCGAATCTTAACGGTAACTAACGCTCACGAATGTTACAGTGCGTATTTACAGCAAACCTGCTTTGCATGTTCCGTGGGGCGCTACTAGCGCCACACGTATGCGCCGAGCGCGAACTTTGCATAGACGTCATCTTACAGATGTACTCTCACCGCCTACCAACTGTCGTTTATCTAACACAACCCCTTCTTGGTGTTGGGATTTTTTTCCTGTCAGTGTATATGCAACCGTATCGTCTGCAGTTGATTCAAGAGCTGAAGATGGATGACAGCCACCCGCGAGCGACTTTCTGTGAAAGATTTCTCACCCTAATGGATGATAACGGTTTCTTTGAAAAGTAAGTTTAATTACGAACAACATTCCGCGTTACAGGAAAGGTAAACAGGCATAACGTGAGAATTTGGGGCACTGAAAATATCCATGCAATCTTGCAGCACGAGCGTGCTTCTCCAAAGGTCAATGTTATCTCTGCAATTGCTCATCGAAAGGTGTATGAACCCTTCTTCACTGAAGCCACTCTGACAGCAATTACCTATCTCGACATGCTCGAACAATGGCTCCTCCCACAGCTGGAAGAAGACATTGATGACTTCATTTTTCAAATACGATGATGATGATGATCATCCTCATTGTCAACAATTATCAATCTACTGCTGGACGAAGGTCTCCCCAAGTTTCTTCCACAACGGTCTGTCTTGTGCCAGTCTCCTACATGTCACTCCCGCATACTCTCAACTTTGACCCACCCATCTCCCATGTGGTATTTTTCTGGGTTTTTCGTGTCTCTTGGAATCTAATTTAAATTTTCGGCCGTCCATCTATGGTCTGTCCTTCTGGCAGTAGGTCCAGCCCATTGCCATTTCAGGGCTTTAACTCTGATCATGATGTCTTCCACTCTTGTCATTTTTCGGATCCACGAGTTCCTCTTCTTATCTCTCCTGGTTACACCAAGCATGCACCTCTCCATGCTGCTTTGAGTTGTCTGCAGCCTTTGTATGTCTCTTTTAGTTAAGGTCCACGTCTCTGCACCATACGTAAGCGCTGGAAGGATGCATTGATCAAACACTTTTTTTAAGACATAATGGCATATTGCTCTTGAAAATAATGCTGTTTCTTCCAAAAGCTCTCCAGGCAAGTTTTGTACGTCAATTAATTTCTTCATCAATGTGACCCTAACTTGATATCTGCTGTCCAAGATAAACGTTTGTGTCTGTTATCTCCAGCTTTTCTCCATCAATCGATAAATCTTCATTTCTTGTAAAAGCATTGAACATCACTTTTGTCTTCTGAAAGTTCATTTTTAATCCTACTTCTTTACTCTTGTCAGCAAGTTCCTGGATACTCTGCAGCTCTGATGGGGTAGGTGCAAAAACGACTACGTCATTAGCAAAACGAAGGTGGGTTAGATAATTTCCATTAAACTTTATCCCTTTGTTTTCCCAGTTCAGTGATTGAAAGATATTTTGTAATGTGGCGTTAAAGAGCTTGGGAGATATGGTGTCATATTCTCTCACTCCCTTTCTAATTTTTATGGGTGCTGTATTCTCAAATATCCGAAACTTTGATCTTGCATTTTCATAGATGTTATTAATAATATTAATGTATGCATCTTCAATACCGCAGGATTTCAGAGCCATTGTAACTGCTGATGGTTTCACAGAATCAAACGCTTTTTGATAATCGATAAAAGCCATGCACAATGGAAGTTCATATTCCTTCGCTCTTTCAATTAGTTCTCTCAGTACGTGGACATGATCTATTATGCTGTAGCCACTCCTGAATCCAGCTTGTTCTCTCTCTCTCCCTGGTACGTCTACAAACTGTAACGTACCAAAAGATGTGACGCACCTGCCCGAAGGACGCACACGACATAAAGGCAGATAGGAATCAGAATACAAGTCCGCGTAGCTCAATTGGTAGAGCAACTTATTCCGGAATGAGGGGACCCGGGTTCGAACCCCGGCTCGGATAAAAATGACGGAGAAATTTACTTCGTTATAATGGCGCCCGAAGTATCCGGATGACCCGACCGTTCAAAATCTCGCATTGGTGTGATGTTATTTCCACACCGCGTGATAGGAAAAATAAGAGAATCCTTTCTCCAGCGCTTCGAAAAAAAAAAAAAAAAATAAGGGGGAGATGATGTAACGTACCAGGAGATGTGACGTACCTGCCAGAAGGACGCACACGACATAAAGGCAGATAGGAATCAGAATAAAACGTCCACGTAGCTGAATTGGTAGAGTGACTTATTCCGGAATGAGGGGATCCGGGTTCGAATCCCGGCGTAGACCAAATATGACGGAGAAATTTACTTCGTTATAAAACGTCTGTGACCGGCCATCGCTCCGTGCGCATCCTTTCTGACGAGATAACCGGTTCATATCCTGCATTCATGCTAATGGGTTGGGCCTGTTCCAACAGGACAATGCACCTCCACACAAGTGCCAGGACGCCACATTATGGTTAGAGGAGCATTCATCTGAGTTTGGGGTGTTACCATTTCCACCTAAGTCCCCAGATCTGAACGTCATAGAACACATTTGAGATGCCATGCAACGCGCTATCGAACACAGGCATCCTAGACCTCGAAATGCACCCGAATTGTGGAACGGAAGTATGGTGTGCATTGGCTACAGCATATTTCCAGAATCTAGAGGAGTCCATGCTTCGTCGTATTTCTGCAGTCCTGCGCTCCCGTGGTGGACCTACCAAGTATTTGACAGGTGTACCAGTTTTTCTGGCACTTCAGTGTATATTTCGTTCAAGATACCAAATTGGTTAGGCTGTAGAAAATACTAACACTATACTACTGACCCGATTTTTTGGAGTAGGAAAATTTACAAAAGCGTTTCCAAGCTTTCTTACATAAACCAGATAGATGGCTTTTACATGGGAGTTAGACAGAAACTTCTTCAAGGAAGTTAGACAGACACCGTTTAAAGGAAGCTAGACAGAAACTTTTCAATTAAGTTAGACAGGATCTGCAGTCCAGCTTCCTTGAAAATGCAATCAGGTTGATGTGCGAAAGCTTGGAAACGCTTATGTATATATTCCTACGCAAATAAATCTTATCACTAGTATAATGTTACTATTTTGTGCATAATTGGTGTACTGTTCCTCATTATGAATTTGTCTTGACTGTTTTCTATTTTTATATTTAAGGGTTTAATGACCACCAACAGCAATTCTAAAAGCTATAGACTGTCTCCCATTTTTTAGTTACGGGGAAGATGCAGAGACAGCGCCATTCCAGAAACACACCACTCATACTTCATCCGGGTTTCAAAGCTAGCCATATTTCGGACGAGTGGTCCAGCCCGTGTCTCAGCTCACTTGGACAAGAGTGATCCAAGATTTTCAAGTGTTGCCCAAATTTTGATGGCACACTGCGTAACAAAATCTGAAAAATTATATGTTAATCCGAATATTATAATGTTTCTTTATTAATCTTGGTACGAGGATTTCAGAATTGTCGTTATCTTTTTGCGTAGCCTCAATACTTCCGACACAATTTACGCTACTCCAAAATCTATGCAGTTGTATACTGTGCGACGTGCATTACAGTGCATTAGGCAATACGACAGAGGGTGTAGGATAGTAAAAAACATGAATATTTTTAGTGCACAGCACAAATTGAAACAATGAATAGCAAGAAGTATATCTGTCCTGAAAAGCACCTTTGGATCGACTTTGGCTATTATGAACACTGCTAGCATTGCGCACCAAATTCAAGATGTAGTGTCCCATCGCGTCTTCCTTGATATCTGTTTTCCATATTTTGCATGTCTTTATGAAACCTCACCTGATGTTCATCTCACTCACTGCTCCCAAATTTGCTCTGAAAAAAATCTAGATGTGAGTTCAAATAATGAAAGTTCACTGACATTTGGCACCCCATTCTTCCAAAATTGTCTACTAAATTTTCCACAAGCTGCTGGTACAAAGACAGTTCCATAAACACTGAGAGTATTTCTTTTAAGTCGGCAATAGTTCGAAGGGGAAGATAACCATGCAGACGACTAACTGAATTAAAGAAGTATCTATGATAACAGTTATTACCCTTGGCAGACGATTCTGGTTTTGTTACTGCGCAGTTGTTTAAGGTATGTCTGCATTTCACCATGCAGCTATGGAGGTGAGTGATTCAGAGTTAAGAAGTGAAATACGTTGTGCTGTAAAATTTGCTATCGTTTGGGTAAAACGACTCCAGAAAGAGTTGATTTAATGAAAAAAGCTTGCAAAGATAAATGTTTGGGTGAGTCAACGATTTTTAGATGGCAGCATAATGTAAAAAAAGGTGTTTGCCGGCAGAACTCGCTCCTAGGTCTGATTGTCCTGAAATTGTTGTTACGGCAGCGTATTGTTAACACTGTTTGGGTAATCCTGCAAAAGGATAGACGAATGACGTACGACGACATAGCGGCGTCAACAAATATTTCAAAAACGTCTGCGTTCTGCATTCTATGAGACAAATAATTGCTGCATCGTGTGTGTTCCAGATGGGTACCTCATAACCTGTAGAGAGGACAATTATTAGCCAGAGTTCAGGTGTTTCATGAGTGGAAACAAATTATTGCAAAGAATCCAAACTTTCTAAACACAGTAATAATTGCCGGTGAAACATGGGTCCACTGTTTCGGTCTCCTCAGGAAGCACGCAATGAGTGTTTGGAAACACACAAGCTCGCCTCTTCTAAGAAACATCCGCCAAACCAAGTCAGCTTTGAAAGCGATCATGATGATTCTCTTTGATCATAAAGGTGTAGTCTACCAGAATGCCTTTCTCCACAAATTACTGTCAATGCTGAGTATTACATTTCAGTCTTGAAGTGTCTGCGACGCCACATATCGATTACGCGAGAGGAACTGGTGGGCAAATGGACCCTACACAATGATAATGCCCGCCCACATGTGACTGCTTGTTTTCAACATTGTTTTTTATGAAATGCAGTATTGAAATCATGTCACAACCTCCCTACAGTCCTGACCTCGACCCGTGCGATTTCTGATTGTTTCCAACAATGAAGGAGAAGTTTCGTGGCGTAACATTCAACACAGATGCTGGCGTTATTCAAGCTGTAGTGAGGTCGCTGAAGCAGCTCTAACAAAATGCCTTCGACACATGCTTTGAAAAGTGGACTGAACAATAAAACCGTTTCATGTCATCCGAGGGAAGATACTTTGAGAAAGAATGACATATACTTTGCTCTACCTATATTTCTTCATTTTGTGTTATTTTACTCCCAGTTTTTATGGAACGACTGTTGTAGTTGGTGCTCTTCCGATTTCCACGAAACTCAATCACAGCAGGGCGGAATGACTGCCAGGCGTCTTTTCCAGATAAGTCATTTTGCACTCTAGTTCTTCTGAAGTCAACGTTGCTTTTATCTGTGACTCCATAAATATACCACCTTTTACTCTGGCATCCAAGAGATTTGTGAACATTGAGCGAAAGAATTTTAATGTTTGTCTATCAGGATTCAATGCTTTCACATACTGCTTCCCCAGAGTCAACATGATATGCAGCGGGGGTAAAAAGACTTTCTGTTCTTGAACGAGGACGTTGTGTTTGACATTCTGCGTACCAGCTTGCAACTCAACTCTCGGAAGCGCCTTGTTTTATTTTGTAATACTGGCTGCTCTGATGTCCAACAAGCAAAGGAGACAAGGATACATTATAAAGCCAGGCTGCCGGCCCAAAACAAATCTAATCATCTCAAAATCAGCACAGACATCCCATCTGTATTCATATTTGATTTTTTCTAGAAGTTTGACGTTGATGCAGTCTTCTTTTATGTGCAACGATTGTGCTACTGGAAGTTTTTTTTATTGGTGGTTTAACGACCACCGTGAGCAACTCAATATGCTACAAGCAGTCGCCCGCCTCTAATTTAGGGTCACTGGTTCCAGGGAAGGGAGAGAGCCAGTGCTTTAAGACAAACACAAGATCCATGCCTCACAGGATTCGAACCCGGATCCTATTCAGACGAATGATCAGAAGCCATCGCTTAAACCACTGCGCCACCAGGGCGGCCTACTGGAATTGAAGGGTATATACTGTATATTTTCATTCTGCAATACCGCTGCCTTCAGACTTCCAACCAAACTGTTTAAAAGAATCTCCATTCTCCAGTGCATATGTGAGAAGTGCCTGTGTTCTCGTAGAGCCCATTTATATCGAAGAAATGGTAAAAAGCATCAGCAATCTTTTTCTATATGTGGTCAATTTGTAGCTAGGATCTAATAAGTTCCATTCTTTCAAACGAGAAATCAAAAGTTCTGCATTTGATTTTGTTAGCCCCAAGTCTCTTATTCAATCATCTAGTTCTTGTTGGTTTGGAAAATATGGCTGAGTACTGCTAAATGCAAGTACGTCATTAGTTGTCGTCTTCACAATCACCATCAGACTGGACATCGTCATGTACCGTCTCCACACTTTTTTGATGTTGTGGAATGGGCACCTCATCACATTGTGGAACTTGTGCAGTAGATAATGATATATTGAGACATGTAACGACATTCCAGTCTCTGAGCTTCTTGTATTTCGAAATATCCACCATACGAAAGAATCAGCTATCAAGATCAGTCTTCGGTTTCCTTTAAATTCGAGGACTGGAAAATGGCACTGCTTTCCTTACACCACGTTCCGAAATTGAACTACAACTACCACAGCAAAAATGGGGTGCCCAAATCTTGTCTTGGTCTCCTAAAGGCAATTCGAATTAAGCCTAATAAGCAATGACAAACTTAGTCCGTGTGGTAATTTTATGCTTGACTTGCTTAGGATCAATACAGCACCCCCAAATATAGCGTCCAGGGAGATCTTACAACCTCTTCTTGTGGCCGTGTTTACCCTGGAACAAAGGCGAATGACAGTGTATTAATGAAAACACAAAATTCAAGATAACTAAAAAGGTTTTGATGATACAAACAATACTGAGACCACTGTTTGAATTTGCACCTCTGAATTGTACAAAACACAGTAAAAAATCAAAATAAATAATTTTTGTTTTACACAGTGTTATGTTTTCATCTCATAAGATATCTCTTGCTAAGAAAACGACTTTAAAGTTATTTCTTGCATTTAATAGGCATAATCCCAATTAAAATTTACTGCATACATGCCAGCCTGTACGTCCGTGAGTCCCATTTGCGCTAATCTTAATATGCGTAAACTACTTTCAGTGTTTTCAGCGATTCATTTGTAACAAAACGTACGTGATTGTAGTATGACCTTGTCCATCAGTCTGTCCGTCTGTGGATACCATATCCCTGCAACTATTAGTACGATTCCTTTTCCATTAGAAAGCGTGAAATGCCTGAACGATGATCATGACTTTCCAGAATTTTTACGTTGCAAAACTTCTCCGTTAAAGAGCGTACATGCAAATGCTATCAAATCCAAATAAATTTTATTCCACGTATTTTCATTTCGAGATTCGTTTGAAAAAAAAATTTTTCTTCCTTTCGATATCATTTACACGAAAATTGTTTTGGGTACATTTTCTTTTCTTTTTTTAAGAAATGTGTAGACTTTCCACTAGCGGGGGTACATTTAAATTGCGGTTTTCCCCATATCAACAATGCTTCGAAAAGTTCTATTTGAAAACTTTTCCTACATCGGATAAAACTTCCTTTAGGAAATGTTTTGTATATAATCTTAAAATTTTGGTTAAGGATTTTTTGAACTTTTCGGTTTCTGATGTACACCCTATGCCAAACAAGCCGAAACACCCCGGGAATGTCCTTCGATACTGATAAAATTGCGCATGCAATTACCTCAGAACCGAATACGCAAGTGATTGAAAAGTATCGACCAACGATGAAATTGTGGCCCTCCACAGCGCATGGAATCCGAGCTTCAGGGAAGGTATATCCAGAGCAAAGTTCCCACGCAGGGACCATTGTGACAACGGATTGTGGTTGCATTTACCTCCACGGACTGTGAGGAAGCATCGACATCGTATCCTGCACAATACGAGCAGCAGAAAGAGTTGGAAACGGGTCAAAAATTTTGGACCCGGACCCGACCAGGACCCATAACTGACCCGGACTTATCTGCTTTGAACTATAAATTCGAAACTCAATTTATATATACAAGGTTTGTCCGCAAAGTAATGCGATCACTTTTCCTGGGCCAATCAGAAGGGTGGAGTCTCCGGGCGTGACGGGTGGAGGGGCATGTTAGGTAAACGATCGATGTGTCGTCAGTTGGTTCTGAGCTTTTACAGAGAGAGGATCGCTTGCCATGTGGACAGCTGTGCGAGCCTCGCGTAACGGTCAAAATGCAGAAGAGTGTCAAACAGCGGTAACGTTTTGTGTTAAACTTGAAAAATCCGCGAACCAGACGCTTGCTATGATACAGAATAATAATAATAATATACAGAATAATAATAATAATTCCACAGCGGCGGCTGAAAAACAATTTTTCAGTTGCTGTGTGTTTCTGGAACGTGGAAAGAGCGATGTGATTATTTATCAATATTTTCACCATGATACAGAATCCCTACGTAAAGGATGCTTTATCGAAAGCACAAGTGTTTCGGGGGCACAAAACATTCACAGAAGGAAGAAAGAGCGTCGAGGATGAGCCACGCCCAGGGCTCCCTTCAACGTCTTACACTTCGGACAATGTGGAAAATGTGAAAGCGGTTTTGGACTCTGGCAGACGTCTTAGTGTTCGATTGGTAGCAGAGCACGTCGGACTCGCGAAATTCATTGTGCATGAAATCATCACGCAAGAATTGCAGATGCAGAAAGTTTACTCCAAATTGGTTACTAAGGTTTTGACCGATGAACAGACGAACAACTGTGTGTCGATTTCTCGTTAGCTTGTGGACCGTGTGAGGAGTGAACCTGGTTTTTTGGAGAAAATGATAACGGGTGATGAAACGTGGGTTTTTGAGTACGATCCGGAGACGAAAAGACAGAGCTCAGAGTGGCACACTTCCGAGTCTCCTCGAACAAAGTAGGCTCGAAGGTGCAAATCGTAGATGAAATCGATGTTCATTGTCTTCTTTGACTGTAAAGGTGTTATCCATAAGGAGTTCGTACCTCCCGGATAAACGGTCAACGCTGCATTTTACGTGGAAATGCTTCAGCGGCTGAAGAACAGAGTTGCGCGCGTCCGCCCGGAGATCACCAACACTTGTGTTCTTCACCACGATAATGCGCACAGCCATGCGTAGCTGTTATATAAACGTTATAATGTATTCATCCCAATAACTGCTGGATGTTTAATAAATGAAATCCTTTTTTAATAATAAAATTTGGTTACTTGCTAAATTTTAGTGCCACTATTTTGCGTAATCCAGAAGTAATGGTTGAATATGACCGTGACTATGGAGTATTATTACAAATGGAAATCATTATTTACGATTACACAAATGCATTTTTTTAATGTATTTAGATCGTTCGCTCTTTCCACGCTTTGATGGAGGTGCCATACTCTCATATGGGCCGTTAGATTTTTGGTTCCATTATCTTTTATTACACTTTCTATGTAATTATACACTTTCCACATTTTGAAGAACAAGCTTGAACCAAACAACACAGAATTATTCGCCGGTTTGTTAATGAGACGAAACAATTTCCAGCATTCCCTCTTCACCTTGTGAATTTTAAAAATCACGTATTTTTTGTCCTCAATGCTCGGCGCGTATAGACTACTGCGCTAGCGGGGCGGCACGAGAAGTTCCCTAAGAACTGAATTTGCTTATTGCCCCCCTCTCTCTCTGCCCTCTCTCGCTTTCTCTCCTACTCTCTTCATATTGAACAAACCAGAGCAGAACAATATGCGTGAAATATGACAGTCGATGTACTCTGTAAAAAGATTAAAGTAAAATAAGTTATGTACATACATACAGACGCGGAAAGATGTGCGTGTTTGTGTCTCTATATAATGTACATAATTACTCTTTTCTCTCTCTCTCTCTCTCTCTATTCTATTTTTCACTCTCTATTCTCTCGCTCTCTCTCACTATCTCCCTTTATCTTGATATTGAACAAACCGGAGCAGAACAATATGTCTAAAATAAGGCCATCGATAACAAGCACTCTGTAAAATAAAATAAATCACATAAATACGTACAGACAGAAAAACATGTCCGTGTTTCGTAGGTTATACGTACAAAATCGGATCGACATTTACATTTTGACCTTTCTCACGGCCCGCATGTCTAACTTAAATAAAAAATGAGTTACATGTCGCCGAATAAAATGAATAAAGTTGAAATACGCGTCTTGAAGAAATGCTTTGATTCAGCCGAACTCTGAGAAGTGCATACGTGCCGAATACGCTGTGTAGCTGGGAATGCTTTTGCATAATACAATGCACATCCGCCCTGAGTCTTCGTGTTCTGCATAAGATTTTCGAACAATGAAAGTTTGTCAGATATCGCCTTTCGACGCTTTCTTCTTCAGCCACAGATCGACATTAGATGGCTGTGCTTGTACTGCAAAACTAGTTTTCATGTGATAAAATATTGCGCATATTTGAGTATCATTCTTTAACAATTGCAGAGGCGATAAAAATGTACTCTCAGAGAAACTAATTTCCTGACAGCAAACATTTTCATCATTCGGGGTTTTAATACTTCAACTACATTCAGAAAGAATCTAATTTTATTCTGAACTCGTATATCTTTTTCATTATTTCAAAACATATATCTAAATATTGCAGTATTTGGGTTAGACTAAAACGTGCTACATTTTGTTCAGAAAGCGCACAATATTCCTAAAATAAATTCATGCCAAATCTCGTAGAGAAATTACACGGGAAAAATAGTTCTCAGATGACAAAAATATCGGAAAAAAACTAAACTTCTACACACAACTAAAGCAACTAGCAGAGATCTCAATTTTTAGAATTTAATAAATAGAAGCAATACAACAGCTGGTGATGTATGTGTAGTATTAAGGGCAAATTGCAATGATAGAAGATTGCATGAGTTGTTGAGATCTACGTATATCGAGTTGTAGAGATTGCGAGTAGATGTTAAATGTTGAAGCAAAGCTTCTTTAGATAACGGACGAAACATTACAGATACCTACCTAATAGCGTGTTGGTCCTTCTCTACCACCAATAACCTCCCGTACACGATGTTTTAGGGATTCAGAGGTAATAGGACAGTGTTCGAAATGGCTTGCGTTCCATGACTGCAGCGGTTCCCTGGTGGTGACCTACAAGGTCACTTTTTCATGCAAGACAGTGTACGTCCGCATCGTTCAGAACATTTGCTCCATGAACATTTCTGAGAACGGCACCGGAGTGGAATGGCCATCCTGTTCTCCTGACCTCAATCCGTGCCACTATTTTTTATGGAGACATCTTAAAGACCAAGTGACAGACAGATTCAACCCACGGACACTGGAGAAGCTCCGAGCAGCTACTGAACATGAAATCTGCGCCATTTCCATTAACCTCGTGGGCCACGTAGTCTCTAATTTCGACTACAGTATCGTAATGTTATTGCAGTCAAAGGCAGACACATTGAGCACCTTATGAAGTAAATTCTTAGTATTAAAGATTCCTGCAGATTCAGATTCTTCTTTCTGGTCTTCTTTGTTCCTCAGTCATGTCGCCTTACTCTTAGTAGGTATACAGGGTAAGCCAGAATGATGTTCCCCATTTAAATGATTTGGTATTCATGTTTAATGTAAAGCAGATGCACACAACTAGTACTGTTAAGAAAGCACATTTCATAAATTTTTGTTCAACTTACTAATAAATGTTCGATATGCGCTCCACGCGTAACACGGCACACGTCAAGTCAGTAATCAAGTTCCTGCCAAACGCTTTGTAGCATGTGGATGTCAAATTCTGTTATGGCTGCTGTAATGCGAGCTTTCAAATCGACCTACTTCGTTGCAAGTGGTGGTACATAGAGACAATCCTTTATGAAACCCAACAAGAGGTGTGAGATCTGGGGATCGTGGAGGCCTACGTAACAGTTCTTCATCCTCCTCAGCTGAACGGCCAATCCATCGCTTTGGCAGCCTGTCACTGAGGTGGCCCCGAACCTAGTTATGGAAATATGGTGGAGTAGGTGACATTGAGGATCTCGGGAACTACAGACCTATCAGCCTACTATCAGTGGTTTATAAAATCTTCACTAAAGTTCTTTCACACCACTTGAAGGTAACACTGGACAGGGGTCCCAGTGAAGTCAAGATAAACACACCCTTAACATTACGGAACCCCCCCCCCCCCACCAGCTGGTACAGTCCCTAGTGACAGACAAAATCCATGGCTTCATGTGGTTGGCGCCACACACGAATCCTTCCATCTGCCCGATACAGTTGGACACGCGACTCGTCAGGCCAAGCTACTTGTTTCCAGTCATAAAGTATCCAGTGGCAGTGTTGCCGTGCCCAAGTTAGGCGCATAGCTCCGTGTCGTGCACCCATCAAGGGAACTCGAGTTGGACGTCGGCTCCCAAAGCCTATATCGTGCAGGGTACGTTGCACAGTCCGGACGCTGATGCTTATTGAGTCTCCAGCATTGAATTCCGATGATACCGGCGAGAGTGTTGCACGCCTATCTCGTGAAACGAATCTTGACAGCCCACGATGGTCACGTTCACCCAATGTCTTTTTACGGCCACACTGGTATCGTAGGTTGGAGGTTCTGCCGGAATTCTTGTAGTCACGGTACACCCTTGCAATGGTCGTCCGTGAAAATCTGAACTTCGTTTCTACCTCCGAATCACTATGGCTCATCTCACAAGTGCCAACTATGACACCGCGTTGAAAATCGCTTAAATCTTTATTACTTGGCATTTTCATACCAAAAACAGCTCTGACGGCTGGCAAGGACGTCTATCGCTTTATATACGCACTGGTGGAAGCAACCGAGTACGCGCATACGTGACGTTGCTATGTATTTTGCATAAGCTCGTCTGTACCAGTTTTTCTGGAACTTCAGTGTACGTTAAAATATTCAATGACTTATTTACAAATGTGAGCTGGAAAATCAAGCACATAGGAACCAATAATTTATGGCAAAGCTCAGCCGGTTAAGTAAATATTTTTTGTAAACGATACCGAAAAAAAGAGAAAAAAGTCATCCTGAAAATTTGCAAAAGAAACGAAACGATGAAGAAATATCATCTTTTTGAATGATTAAATTAACAACGAAATCCGAACGTTTTTAGGATGCTTGTTTTATCTACAGAAAAATACTTTACAAAATGTGATATGTATTTAGCTTTCGTTAGGTAAATTTGGAAACGTTGGTCTGCAATGTCGCAGTATCAAATGCAAATACCGAGGAAAGATAACATTTTTTCTCGTAGGGAAAAGTATTCGTTTCTAAGTATTGATAAATCACTGCTCTATGCAATGCAACATTTGCTTCGTTTCGAATATTCCAGTTGTCTCATTATTTTGCGCCGTTCGTTCATGATTTTTTTAACGATGCCTGAAGTAATTTTCTGTGGAATGTTAAAATATCTCCATGCTTCGAAAGGCGTAAATAGAACAATCCAATATGTACTGTAAAACGAAACAGGGTAGATAAAAAAGAATCATCAGAGAAAAAAGTAGAAGCTAGAGGGAAAACCTAGCGATGATGCTGTTTCATGTCGACTACGAAAAGTCATGTTGGTGACGTTCATTAATTTACTAATTAAGTTGAGCAAGAGTTAATAATGAATGTTAGTTTTCTACGTGGCTTTCTTTTATTTTCAGAGAAATGACTTTCTTGAGGGGAAAAAAGAAAGATGTAATTGGAAACAAATTTCTGGAGCTAATGTTAAAAAAAGTTCAAAAAACTTCGAGTCCTACTGTGATGATGCTTTGGTATTTTAATAAATGTGCACTTTCTTTGTTTTTGAAAAATCCTCAAGAGCATCTGAGGTATAAATGTAATTTGGTCCGTAATAGATGGCAAATACAAATGTTACAAAGGAAGTAGCAGAATCCATAATGTTATGCAATTTTCACTAGTTTTTACGTAGAATACCTAGAATACCATAGTAACCGCACAGAAACTTCCCGTCTTAAAATAGTCCATTGTGATTTTATTTCTTCTCTGAATTAAGCGTTTTCTAATCATCATCACAACAAGCGTTCTTTTTACTGCACGTTACAATGTTATTCTTGGTAATTTATTTAATTCATTTCAGAACTACTCACTCTACGCTTGGTATGTAATTTTCACTAGCTTTTAAGTAAAACAAAGTTATTCTTGTTAATGTATTTAGGTATATAAATAAGTTTTGAGTGATTTGAGGTGAACAAAACACATTGTTGGAGAACAGAAACAATATTTTAATATTAATCGAAGTATGCTCCCTCTGAAGGCCCCATCTTTTGGGTAGTGAACGTATGTCCTGAAGGAAAAATTCCGGTTCCTTGGAAGAGATCAAGTTGTCCAGCCAATTTTTGATGTCTTCATAAGAATTAAACCATTCTCCAGAAAGTGCTGACTGCATCGACCGGAACAAATGGTAATCCAATGGCGCAATATCTGGCCAATATTGCGGGGGGGGGATAAGCTCCCAGTCTGATCCTTCTAAGTACTTTTTCACAGGTCGAAAAACATGTGGTCTTGCGTTGTTATGCTGTAAGATTACTTTGTTGTGTCAATTCTCCCATTCCGACCGTTTTAACATGAGAGCTCGTTTTAAACGCATTAATTGGGTTCGATACCGATCACCAGTAATGGTTTCTGACGGTTTCAGAAGTTCATAGTGGATCACACCCTTCTGGTCCCACCAGATACACAGCATTACCTTTGAATCATGGATATTGCGTTTTGGCGTTCAAGGACCTGGTTTACCTGGCTTCACCCATGCTTTCTGGCGTTTAGGGTCATCGTACCATATCCATTTCTCGTCAGCAGTAATAATACGATGGAAAACAACCCTTCTTTTTGCCTTTGAAACAGCAATTCGCAAATGGTTTTTCAACGTTCAAGGTCTCTTTCCCGCAAAGCATGTGGAACGCAATTTCCTTCTTTTTGCACCATTCCCATGGCAGCTAAACGTTGTGAAATGCATGGTTGACTAACATTTAATGCTGCTGCTAGTTTTGTTTGGGTCTGGTACAGATCCTCGTCGAGTAAAGCTTCCAATTCGGCATCAGCAATTTTTTCGGGTGGTCCAGAACGTTCTTTATCACTGACACATCGAAATCGTTCCTTTTGAATCGTCTAAACCAATACTCACATGTTTTTATGGATGGGGAATGTTTACCATAGATTTCTGACATTAAGCGATAGCTGTCGGCAGCACTTTTATTGACAACAGAGTAATGCCCTAACACTTCCCGCAATTGCTGTTTTGTCGGGACGAAAGTTGCCATTTTCCATTGAGTAAAACCAATACGTCTTCGCACCTCAATCGAACGTCGTATACTGACTCTGACAGCTGGCGTCTCGTACTTCAATATCGCAGTGTTGACACCTTAAAATACATGCGAGCAGTAATAAGTACGACACCGAACGGAAATCTTTCAAAACTTATTTATATACCAAAAACTAGAACTTCCCCTCTGAGAATATTGCATTTTGAGTTTCTTTGTTCTCTGAATTTAGGGTATTCTGATCATCGCCTGAGGGAGCTTTCTCTTCACAGTACGTTGGTTGGTTGGTTGATTGATTGATTTTATAGCGCAAGGGCCATGTTTGGCCAAAGACCATCAAAGAAATATATTTAGAAACGTGGTACAAGAGTTAAAGCTGGCTCATGTTGTAAAAGTGAAAAATGACGATGAGAAAAAGTTAAAAAACTAGATAAGGTTAAAAAAAGTCAATGTGTTTTAAAAAAAAGAAAGATTGAGGATGTAACACATTTGTCACCCAAGACCCTCTGCAGAGTGGCTGCGCTGTCTTCTGACAAATGTAAACGGAAATGATGAACGCTATGTGCACAAAATCGAGCACAACAACACAGAACATGAGTGACAGTGAGTCGGCAATTGCACGCCTCACACATCGGGGCAGTGTCGCCACACAGCAAGAAGCGGCGGATGAGACGACAATACTCAATGCGGAGACGCGCAAGGACAACTTCCCCACGACGGTTTGTTCCCAAACAACGTAGATGGCCCAAGCCTGATCCTTAGTTTGTGGAGAGAAGTTTGTCACTGCCCTGCTGAGACCAAAGGGACTGCTACTCTGCCATGATAAAGTGACGGGTGCCAGCACGAAAATCTCTAAAAAACAGTAGCTGCCGGGTGATCGGCGTGAAGGCGACATATCTGGCAGGGACATCCGTCAGCTCGTTACCTGAATACCCAACATGGACATTAACCCCACAGAATCGAAACAGGAATCCAGCACCCGTCAAAGTCTGCAGAAGGCTAAAAACATCTCTGGTGGCTGGAGAATCATTGCCCTCAGGAGAAGATAAAATTTGGATAACAGACTATGGTGTCAATGCCAAGCATGGAGCGACGATGGACTCTAGGTTGGATGTGACGGAAGGCGAAGAGCACCGCATTCAGCTCTGCTGAGAAAACTGTCGCTTCCTGAAGACGCCTTTGAGCAGAGGTCTCATCACCACACAGAAATTCTGAGTCTACAACGTCGCCGGATTTCGAGCCAACGGTGAAGACAGGTACGAAATCGAGATGGAGCGAAAGGTGTTCGGCAAAAAGCTGCTGGTACACCTGTGGAAGCGTGGAAGGCTTAGGCCACACAGAAATAGTAAGATCAGCAATTTGCCTGATCTGGCTGCCAAGAGGGATCAATAAAAGACTTGGTCACACCAATCAACAACAGTACGTTGCAATGTTATCCTTGGTCACTCATTTAAATCACTTTTAAATTACTCTTCATACCCCTATTACGTAATTTCCCATAGGTTTTATGCAAAATACCATAGTAACAACTCACGAACTTCCCCTATTAAAATAATCCACTTTGAGTTTCTTTTCTCACTGAATTAAGGGTTTCCTAATCATCGTCCGTAGGAGCCTTCTTTTTTGTTACGTTATTTAGCTACCTCATTTTGAACTGCTATTTTTGCCCCTGCTGTTGCTCTGCTTTCGCTTTGCTAAAATAACCTAATATTTCATTCACTAGACGCATGTCTTTAATATAGTGTTCTAAAGCGAAATAACATGGTCGCTACATCATGAAAGAGTGCAGGAAATGAGAGAGAACTTACTACACATGTAGCAAACTAGATATAAAAGAAAAGATTTAATTCCTGAGGGAGTACAATAATGTGATGAGCGAAGACATAGTATAATACGGTCTGAATCATTCAGTGGTAAGACCGCCGTCCTGGGCCAAACATTCTGAAACACAGCGTGACATCGAGTGGAAAATTCCTCTGGTGGTTTCCTGAGGCATCGCTGACAGGGAGCCACTGAACTGTTCCCACAATTCATCGACATTGTGAGGTGGGTCAGGCACAGGGTGTTAGGCAGACTTCTAGTTCCGTCCTACACGTTCTCGATTTCTGGTGAAGTCTGGGGATTGTGCTGGACAAGGGTATCTCTTGGATACTTAGTTGGCATTGTCTGGTGGTGCTGCAAGTGTGCGGGCGGGGGTTATCCTGCGTAAACTGGGTATCAGGAATACCACAGAGAAACACCAATAAAGCAGGCTGAAGCACCTTGTCGGCGTATCGTCAGGCTGCCATTGTAGGCACTAGCACTGATAAGGACCGTTTGAAATATAACACCCCAAACAATGACACCAGGATGAGGACTCTTACGGCTCTGACGCATGTCAGTAAGGTCAGTACGGCCAACATATCGTCTCCAGATTTTAAAACGGGAGATCGCCGACGCCGAGACAAATGCGAGTCTCGTCGCTGAACAGGAAGTCATTCTATTCGTCCCGCCAAGCATGTCTAGTATTGACTCACTGCAACCTTCTACGACGATGTGCTTCTGTGAGTGGTAGCTGAAGAAAGCAGAGACCTGCATCACAGTATTTGGGATTCACAATGCTTGTTGATACGGAGATGCCCATAGCTACCTACAAACATCGTCGAATAGCGTGATCTGTGAAATGTGCTTACAGTCGAATGCGGCGATCAAGGCTTTTGGCCTAACAGCACCAGCACTCACAAAGGTGACTTACGTCACCTTCCTCCAAACGCTATCGGCACATTCAACGGATACTTTTTCAGTTCTGTCGGATGCAACGCAAGGACCAATTGCCCAAACAGAGCCCTATGCTGAAACCTCTGATAAAAATGTCCCTGTGATATTAAGATTTCTGATGACGTCGCCAAAAAATTCGTAGCACTTAAACGTACTTTTAACATAAAGATTACTCTGATGCTGTACTCGACATGCCAAAGTGCAGATAGCAAATTTTGGTGCATGGAGCTGTTTGTCTCTTTTATCTCACTTACCTATTCCTGATTACATCGCACCGGCATTCTAAATCCTTAGACGCGATTTTGCTACAAATATCACTCGACTGCGGTGGCCCTCACGCGCAGGTACGGTTGACTAATTAGAGCCGAATATACCCTGTCCGCCCTTTTATCTCCCTCATTTATTCCTGATGATGTCGCCCATGCATTCTCTCTCCTTAGACGTGTTTTCGCTACCGATATCTCTCGAGTTCAGTGGTCTAACGCTCTGGTGCAATTGACCAAACTAGGCTCCGTCTAGCCGGTTGGCCATTTCAACTCCCTCATCTATTCCTGATGACGTCGCTTAGGCATTTTCACTCCTTAGAGGTGTTTTTGGAACCGATATCTCTCGAGAAAAATGATCCACACGTTCTGGTTTGAATAACCAAAATGGGATGCGTCTAGCCGTTTGGACTTTGTATCTCTCTTATCAATTTCTGATTACCTCTCCTAGACATGCTCACTCCTTAGACGTGCTTTCGGCATCAAGATCATTCAAATGCAGTTGCACCACACGCTTAGGTGGTAGTGTCCAAATTTATATGCATCCAGCCGTTTTCGGCCCTCATATCGCCCTTATCTGAGACGTCATAAATTTAGTGAATAAAAGGCAACAGTACTATGATTAAGAGAAAGCACAACAACAGCAGAAGTGAGAACTTCTCTTGTGTACTGTCCTTTTGAGAAAAGCCCAAGGTGAAACATCTTAACGACCATCGGAAAATCCTTTGACTCTGGGAGTGATCACACCGAGGGTTTTCGATATATCGATATCATGCACTTTTGCCGTAAAAATATTATTTGGCAAAATGTCTGCGCTTCTAGAAGCCGAATTCAAAAATGCTGTTTTTGATTGAATTTTGATCAAAATCATAGTTTGATCATGAATGAAATACGGGATGACACCATATAATACAAGTTTTGAAGATGCCAATCCGTTTGTTGGTTTAAATATGACAAGGATGGTAAGTCAGGTAATATCCGAAAACTTGAAAATTTCGTCGTCCTGGAGCGGATATCGTACTCGCGTCTCCCATATAGCGCTCGAGTATGATAACCACTACACTACCCAGAACGACTAAGTCTCAAGTTTCTGATTAATTTGAATATAATGAATATGGAAATCTGAAACTTGGTCGTTGTGCGTGTTGTGGTTAGCATACTCGGGCGCTATTAGTGAGACGCGCATTCGATTTCCTTTCCGGGACGACGCAATTTTCAAGTTTTCGGAGCAGAACGGAAAAAAAACAAATATACTTAGTTTTCTATTTTTTTTGTCTAAATTTAGAGTAACATTACGTGCGTACTAATTGAAGAAAGTGTGGGTGTGGGTGTATGCAAAGAAGAGATAGAGCGTGCTTCTAACTAGGTATGCTCGCTTGAACATGTCAAACAAGAAGAATTGCTTTTATAACGGATAGCTACAACATTTGGGAAGTTTATTTGTACCGACGTTTTTCAGATGCAAATATTCTCGCTAAATGGCATATCTACATTTGTACTTGTCAAGCACAGTCCTTGAGAAACATGTTCATGGATTTTTTTATTCGGAAGTCTTCTTATTACAAGTCTTGAACATGTACACTCTGCGGAAAAAAACGAAGCACCCTGAGAAAGTCGGTCAATACTGATGAAACTCCGCACGCAAGTACCTGAGGGCCGGGTATGAAAATGATTAATAAGTAAGGATCAATGACGAAATAGTGGCGCTCCAAGGCACATGGGAACGACGCATGGAGGAGGGTATATCAAGAGTAAGGCTCGCACCCAGTAACACTGTGACAACGGATTGCGTTCGCATTAACTTCCACGGACTGTCAGGATGCCTCGACGTCGAATCCGTGCACAATAGGAGCAATTAAGCGAGTTTGAGGGAGGAGGTATAGTTGCAAGTTGGTCAAGCCGCCACATCTCCATGCATTTGAATCTGAGCGACCCGGCGATCGGACGATGTTTGTGCCAATGGGTCGAGGTGGGTATAACACAGCGTCAAGAGAGTAGTGGATGCCCGAGGGTAACGGATAAACGCAAGAATCCAGTGATTGTGAAAGCCACATTAACAGAACCTAATTCGTTACTCTCAGTCTTTCGTGGCTATGTTATGTCGTCTGCAAGTACGAAAGTGGCAATGCGGGCCGTTGACAGACGACTTGAGGCAAGGAGGACAGCATTCGAGGAGGGTACTCCGCCGCCTACTACTGACCAGCGAGCATAACTGGCACCTGATGCAAGGGTGTCGTACCAGATCAACGTGGGATAGTGTCCAGCGGCGTCGTGTTGTCCTCAGCGATGCGTTATGATTTGCACTTGGCACCGATGAGCAGAGAATATATATGTGTGGAGACGAGCCGGTCAGGCCACGGATCCTGCCTTTACCTTGGGACTGCAGAGGGCTCGCACACCGGAAGTGACAGTCTGGGGAGCCATTTTCTAATGTAGTCGGATATCCTTGGTAGTCGTCCGTATCACTTTCACGGCTCAACGGTACGTCGGCAAAGTCCTATGTCCTGCTGTGGTTTCATTCCTGTCGCAGTAGCATCGAGCAATTTTTCAACAGAATAATGCCTGGCCACATACGGTACAGCTCCACCAGGCGTTACTCCGTTATGTCGACATTATTTCATAGCCTAGCCAATCGCCCGACCTCTTACCGATCTATCACGTTTGGGACATGATTGAAAGCCAACTAAGCACATTCTGGAATATCAGAAAATTTTAACTCTTGTTCTCGCTCTTTGGATTTACCGTATTTGCGATAAATAATATATAGTTGGTGCCTTTAATGCCCACCAGACGGAAACGTCTGAGTTTCTGAGTCCATGTTATGGATTTGTGATGTCAGAAGCTGACAGATAAACACACATAGCGCCGTTGCCTGTTGGCCACCGTAGCGTAAGGCCAAAGCACTCTGCTAGATATCGAGAAATATGTGGTACGATCCTAGCAGTGGCCGGATAACAATCTTTCGGTTGTTATGTGTTGATAAACGTAGAAAGAGATATGTCTTTCTTTATTCACTGACGTCAAGTATTTAGATGATTTTCACCAGTGTAGTGGCTAACGTTTCCTTTCCGCACACAAAACGTCGTCGGTTCGATGTCAGCTGTATCCAAACGGGTATTTTTCAGGACCTGTTGAGAAAATTTCGCCAGCAATACGCCGTCATGCGGAAGTTTCGTTAGTTAAAAAAACAGTGGTTGTGCCTTTGGAAAACTGCGTTGTATTTTTTTATGGCTACTACTGGGAAATTGGATGACAAGATTCGGCAAGCCATCAGTTACGTCACGTGATTGCCGGATGCCACTGCCGGGAAACTGGCGGACCACATTATACTAGCCATCATTTATGGTACGTGGTTGCAGGACCCCTTAAGGGTCGTTTGTGGCAGCCACTGCCTGTGATGAATACCTAATGACCCTATTCGGGCATATGAAAACTGACGGGGTTGTTAAGTGTTGGCCAGCTGCTGGCCTGAAGTGCTGGCCCATGTAATGGCCGCCAGGACATTTTATTGGCGGTTCCGTAGAGACAACATCGTGCTGGACCACTACTGGCTGGCAGTACTGGTGTGACTAAGTCCAGAAACACTGTTTTTGTGGGTAAATATTGTTATTAGTGAAAATGGACAACTGTGACAGCGGCAACCTCTTCACTGGTTCTGGTTCTTTTTTATTTAGTTAAAATTACAAAATTTAAAAACTTTTAATATTGCCTGAGTCAATGAAGAAGTTGCTACCGATAATAAATGAATGTCATGGCAGAACAATATCGATGCTAACCCGTTGGGGCCGCCCCGGTGGCGCAGTGGTCAAAGCGATGGACTCAGATCATTTGTCCGAAACGGGTCCGGGTTCGAATCCCGGTGAGGCATGGATGTTGTGTTTTTCTTACGGTATTAGCTCTCTCCTTTATCTGGAACCAGTAACCCTTAACTAGAAACAGGGGACTGCTTATAGCCCATTGAGTTGCTCACGGTGGTGGTTAAACCTCCAACCAAAAAAAAAAAATCCCAATAGGTATTAGCTGCAATGCCGTTTGTAATATGCTAGCGTTGCAAACGAAAACGCAGACACACAACTTGCCGAAATAAAGAAGCAGCGTTCCCTCTATGAGGTCAATTAATTTTTCCAGTTGCGGTTCCTGTAAGAGTGACGACACAAAACCTCAACGTTGTTGGATTCCGGTATAAAGCGGCAACACAACATTTGGTGGTGAATATTGAAAATAGCTTGCTCTTACTGCGTCGTTAATGTTCGATTTAGGTTATTCAACCTGGAGACTAGGATGTCATGTGAAGAATCAAGGTTATCGCCTTGCAAAGACCCATTTTCCATATCCGACACTGTCATCCGATGACCATAAACTGATCTGAGCCCAAGAGGACAATGTATGTCGCCTCTGTACCGGTCCACTAATTGCAAGGTGCTCCAGCTGCCAAATTTGTAAAAAGTATGTTTCCAGTCGGTCTTAAAGGTGATCCCAATTCGTAGAGGATAGCAACGACACCATCTTAAGGCAACTCATATCTCGACCCGAATTGTTCGCAAATAAATATACAAATAACACTAGCCAACAATTTTTAGCACGTCTTTTGAAAACAGAAGGATCGTCCATATGTTATCACTTCATTCATCGCCCCATCTGGCTGTGGACAACATACCTCTGAAACTATTATTCCGATTTGTAAAACTCTTTTTGCATTAGGAATCCTGAAATGAGAGAATGATGATTCTTGGCTTCAAGTTGCGGTTTTTTTTTCGATGCACAACTTCGCCGCTAGAGTGCGTAAATGCACATGATATCGAATTCAACAACATTTTATTCCATATATTGTTTCTAAACATGCGACTGAAAAAAATATTTTTCTTTTCAATGATATTTATATCAAAGCCTGTTTAAGGTACAGTCTCTTTTCTAAGTAACATAATTTTTCGTTTTTTCATAAAATTCCGACTTTAAAAATTCCTTCTGCACCGGATACAGGTCTTGACATGAAATGCATTGCATATACTTTTCGTATTTTTGGTAAGGAACGGTTTGGCCACCAGGGGTGTAAATGTATATTTTTGCGTCTGATATATTTACAGCAAAATCTGCGCTTCTGAAAACTCGATTGAAAAAATCTTTTGTGGAAGTTTTGTGATTTTCTGAAAAGGTTTTCCTCTCACCCCGGAAAACCTTTTCAGAAAAATTTCTTCTTAAAGTAGTTCATGGTTTTTTCTCCAAGGAGGCGTGGATGTATTTTTTACGCTTTCCAACCATAGGTTGAAGAAGCGTATATGCTCCATCTTTGACCGCCTGTCTGTCTGTCTGTCCGAACGATAACTCGCCTAAAAATAGTTCAACTACGATGAAATTTCAGTTTGTGCTAAGGGACACCCTGGAAAGAAGCCTATTGAAAATGGGTGAAAAGTGGTCAAAGGACAGGACACAGGAGCGGGATTCATTCCATCGCTCTTATGTGTCATAACTTATGCAAAAATGCTTCGATTGCGACAAAACTTCATCATGTTGTTCCGGAGATGAACTGAACCGTTTCTGTTTAATATCATCCAAATGGGGTCAAAGGTCAGGGCACAGGAGCGAGATTTATTCCACAGCCATTATCCTCATAACTTGACTAAAAATGCTTCTATTGCGACCAAACTTTAGTATGTTATTTCGGAGGTATACTTAACCTATTCTGTTTAATATCATCGCAATGGAGTCAAAGGTCAGTGCTCAGGAGCGAGATTTATTCCATAGCCATTATCCTCATAACTTGAATAATGATTTCTGGTATGTTGGAAAGTGTATAATAATTCAATGCATTGCATGATTTTACTAACTTGTTGTTCATATCTGTGCTACTAAGAGACCGATTTGGAAAATTCTTTTTGTTCGAGAGAGGGCTTCCGATGCGAAATGTTTCCCATATAATTTCAAATTTTTCAAGTAATGCATAGATTTTCCTGTAGGGCCGCAAGCGTGTATGCATTGCGTTTTCTCCTATATCTCTGCGTCTAAAACTCCGACATAAAAAATTCTTCCTGCATCGAGTACAGTTCCTGAAGGAAAATGTTTTGCATGAAATTTCGAATTTTTGGTAAAGAATGGTTTGCCCACAAAGGGGCGTAATTCTTGGAGAGTGTTTCCGGTGCGAAATGTTTCCAATATAATTTCAAGTTTTTCAAGTAATACATAGATTTCCCGCCAGGTGGCGTAAAGGTAAATTGCGTTTTCCCCGATATCTCTGCTGCTAGAACTCCGATTTAAAACATTGTTCCTGCGCTGAATACACTTGTTGAAGAGAAAAGTTTTTCATGAAATTTCGAATCTTTTGGGAAGAATGTTTATTTTTGCTTCAGATGTATAGGCAGCAAGGTGTAAGCTTTTGAAAATTCTACTGAGAAAACTATTTTGTGGAGTCATACCGCTCGCCTCGAGAAACGTCTTCAGAATATTTTCTTTTCCCAGCAGGGGGCGTAGATATATATATATTATTTTTATTGATATCTGTGATTCTAAAAGTCCGATTTGAAAAATTCTTATTCTGTTGGAGTTCGTTCACGGTGTGAAGTGTTTTTCATATAATTTCAAATTTTCGTTAGCGCCCAAGTCTGCTACTAGAGGGCGTAATTCCACCTTTCCTTTTTCAGCAATATCTGCCAGACTAAAACCCCATTTAAAATAAATTTTTTTCCGGTAAAATACTACTAACTATAAAAACTCTTTGTGTGCATTTCCTTCCCAAAATAATGCACAATTTCGCGGTAGGCGGCGCAAATATTAAATTGGTTTAATTTTTTTACTGTATGCTATTCCCTACCGCAGAGATGTGGAAGATTATCCTCTTAAATAATGCTCATATTTCCTGCTAGTGGGTGCAAATGTCAAACCCTTTGTCTCGCTATCTCTGCTCCCGCGAAACGTATTTGAAAATTTCCTTTTCCTTAGCATAGGTCTTTCCATGAAGAGTATTTTCCGCCTATTTTCAACTTTTCCAATATGCAAAATACTTCAGCTAGATGGCCCAGAGTTATATCCTTTTTCTTTCTATATTTCTTTATTTAACTGTTTGATTTGAAAATATCTTTGTCTGTGATACATTCGTTCTTTGTGCTATGAGGAACTTTATGTGTATAATTTGTTAATTTTCGTTGCATAGTATTTAGCCGCTGGTGAAAGTAGCAGATGTTTTATCGATTGCAGAAATTCGTTTTTTTTTTCAAACTGCTTCAATTGACTTTGAATAATTTTCATAAATTTTATTCATGTCAGAAAAGTTTCAAAAGACATGCAGATTACAACCGAAAATTCGGCGTCATCTTTCTTTAGTTGATACAACTTCGTACAGATTAATCATACAATAATTAACAAGCAGCTGCTGTCTGTGCATAATGACTGGGAGTCCGATTTGAAAAATTCCTTCTTTGTTGGATTGTGTTTTCAGTGTGACATGCTTTTCATATAATTTCAAAATTTTCAAGTAATTCATAGACGTTCCGCTTCGGGGCGGGGCGTATAGGTAACTTGATTTTACCCTATTATCTCTGCTTCTAAATGTTCGATTTGAAAAATTGTTTCTGCACCGGATACAGCTCCTGTTGGCAAATGCTTTGCACATAATTTCTGATTATTGGAAAAAATGGTTTGGCCACCAGGGGGCGTAAATCTTAATTTCCGCTTCTGATGTATTTGAAGCAAAATATGAGCTTCTAAAATTTCGATTGAAAAAAAATCGTTTGTAGACCGATACTGCGCATGTCGACAGATCTTTTAGGAACATTTTCTTCTTAAAACAATGCATGGTTTCTACGCCAGGGGGCGTAGATATATATCTTATTTTGTCATTATCTCTACTTCTAGGAGTCCGATTTGAAAAATGCCGTGTTTGTTGGATAATGTTTCTGATGCGAAATGGTTTTTCTATAAATTCAAAATTTTCAAGTAAATCATAGACTTTCCGCTACGGGGTAGAAAGGTAAATTGCATTTTCTGCGTTATTTCAGCTTCTAAAACTCCGATTTGAAAAATTCTTCCTGTATCGCATACAACACCTGATGGAAAATGTTTTTCATATAATTTCAAATGTTTGGTAAAGAATGGTTTGGCCACCAGGGGGCATAAGTGTTAATTTCTGCTTCTGATGTATTGTAGAAAAATCTGGGCTCCTGAAAACTCGACTGATTTTTTTTTCCTTGGACCGATACCGCTCATATTGAAAAAGCTTTCGAGAATACTTCCTTCCTAAAATAATGCATGGTTTTCCCACCAGGGGCCGTAAAGTCACATCTTATTTTTGTCAATATCTCTGTTTCTAAGAGTCCGATTTGAAAAATAATTTCTGTGTTGGAGAGCGTCTGCTTTGCGAACTGTTTCTCACATAAATTCACATTTTTCTTAACGCACAAGTCTGCAGCCAGAGGGCGGAAGTTCACGGTTCCGTTTACAGCAATATCTGAGAGATTAAAATCCCGTTTAAAAAACTTCTTTCTTCTGTCAGATACTATTGTTTTCCATACCGGTTCCATTGACTTTGAATAGCTTTGATACATTTAATTTGCGTCAGAACGGATTCAAAAGATGTTCTTATTACACCCGAAAATTTGGTGTCATCTTTCTTGTTTAGTACAGTATCAGAAATTAAGAAACCACTACCGCAGAGTGCTCATTTCGAATGTATTTCATGAAGAGAATATGTCAAAACAATGTTTCAAACCCCATTATTAAATTGTAGAACATAATCTGATAAAAAAAATGAACATTCGTTCCAATGCTTTCTCTACGAGTACAAAATATTTTTAAATGAGAAAGAACAAAAGGAAATGCTTTTGACTGGAACCAATAATTGAATGTTTACAGCAAAACGCGGTTCCTTTTTTATTCTACGTAAAAAACAAAACAAAAAAAAAGCCACTGCAAATGTTAGTCTTTTATTCTTATGTTCAAGTGTTTCAGAAAATTTTGAACTATTCTGTCGCGGAAGAGAAAACAATGAAACATAACGTAGAAATAAGCCACAGAACCTCAGTGGAATGCCCTTAAAGAGATTTAAACAATTTGGCGAATAAAATGGTGGAGTTTTAAAAGAAAAGACAAAACAAAAGAAATTCAACGGGACCTAAAAATCTTATTATACGCTTCAGTGCTTTCGGATACAAAGACCAAATGTTGTCCTCTGAAAAATACTTAGCATTAGTTATTTATTGGAGATGCGTGTAACGTTCGGGAACGCCTTTGTTTCTTAGGGAACTCGAAGTTTAGGATTTTTCCTAAGGCCAAAGAATAAAACGCATATATTTACTGAATTTTTGGATGTTATGTTGAGATACTTTTGCCATAAATTCTAAACATAAATAACTGGAATTCTGTATAGCGGCATAAAAGTCTCACCAAATGCATATAAAACATGGGAATAAGAAAAGGTAAAAGTAATGCCGCTCTCAAAGTTGCAATTATCTGTCATTTTATAAAAACGAACAGCACGGATCGTTGCATTTTTTACCAAGTTTTTTCCAATAAAGTAAAAGGGTTTATTAATTATAAAACACATTTTAAGAAAGAAAATATTTGATTTAAGCACGCTGGTTGATAAGTGGTTTCGGTGTTTTGACCTGTCGGTGTTTTGGATGTCGGTGTTTCAGGTGTCGGTATTCCAGGTGTCGGTGTTTCAGGTGTCGGTGTTTTGTCCTGTCGGTGTTTTGACCCAGACCCCTTCCTTTAACCCTTTAAGCGGCCGATGAATCTGAAGTAAATGTTGCCAAAAACTTTCGCCGTTTTCCGAACAGAAACATTCACGAAAGAAATACGGGATTACGCCATATAATACAAATTTTGAAGATGACAATCCGATTTTTGGCGTAAATGTGACAAGGATGGTAAGTCAGATAATATCCGAAAACTTGAAAATGTTCATCGTCCTGGAGCGGGTTAGCATACCCGGGCGTTTTCTTTATTCGTAACCTCCAGATTAGCTAAACATGAATGCCGGTTGCTTCGACTAGCTAATCCTGTAATGGTTATATTCAAATAGATCGGAAACTTGAAACTTGGTCGTTCTGGGTGGTGTAGTGGTTACCATACCCGAGCGTTTTCTGGGAGACGCGGGTTTGAGTCCCGCTCAAGGACGATGAAAATTTTCAAGTTTTCGGATATTATATGACTTACCATCCTTGTCACATTTACGCCAAAAATCGGATTGTCATCTTCAAA
Organism: Macrothele yani; assembly: GCA_039090855.1. Taxonomy (NCBI): domain Eukaryota; kingdom Metazoa; phylum Arthropoda; class Arachnida; order Araneae; family Macrothelidae; genus Macrothele; species Macrothele yani. The sequence goes on from CM077011.1 coordinate 159,834,335, forward strand.
ATTTGTAGAAATATTCACATTGCGTTCGGGTTTTGCAAAAGCAGCCGCGAAACAATTTCACACGATCAGTACTGACCATGCACATGTCACCGTTGATAGTCATCCCACTAATCTATAGTGATATACATCTCACTACTATTAGTGATAGTTCTTGGTGATGGTATCCCAATAGTCCTTGCTGGTGATCGGTATTCGAAGTTCTTTATTCCCAAGAAATGACGGGGCATGATACCAATTGACTTAAATATCTTTTCTCTTTCTTCAAGGTTCTTCGCCATTGTTACAGCCCTTTTAAAGGGTAATCAAAAAGAAGGGATTCGTGTCAATCATCCGCCTAAATGACCACTTTGAATGAAATTGCTAAGGAGGGAAGTAAAGCTTTCTTATGATTACGATCACTCGTTCCAACCGCTCTGGGTCCACTTCTTAGACAGTGAATATACTCGTGTGAGCTGATTCCAGCCCATTTTCTTAACCCCGAGTTAATTCGTTCCAGTTAGTTAAAGGGTTATTTTCAAGAACACTTTCATCCGCTTTAAGAATTTTTTTCTATTGTTCTTTTAACATGGGCACCCTCAAATAAAATACTGGTTTAGACGAACTGATATTTAATCACCATACAAAAATGTATAAAATGCATATCCTTAGGGTGAGCTAGAAGATGTTGCGTTGCTATGCATCTTTTCAGACAGTAGTAAAGTTAATCCCAAGCAAAAAATTTCGATGTAATAAAACTGGGTAACGGAAATAATCGTAAACCATGGTCAAAATCTGATTTTTGAAAGCTGTCACATGAAATGATATAACAATAGTAAATTTTGTTTTTACAACGTAGTTTACCAAAACAGGTAGTCATGGAAGAAGTGAAAAGACGAATAGGAATAGGATGGTTAACTTTTGAAAAATTGAAGAGATTTTTAAACGGTAAAATAAAGCTGGAAAAGAAAGCAAGACTCTTCAACTAATGTGTATTACCTATTATGATACATGGAGCAGAAACCTGCATAATCAAAAAAGAAATCATAGAAAAAAATGCAAAAAAAATAAAATAAAAAAAAAGCAGAAAGAAGAATGGAAACGGAACATAAGACTCAAAATCAAAAATGAGGAATGGGCCACCTATTGCCTTTAATACTGCGTCGATTCTTCGTGGCATGGACTCCACGAGATGTTGATAGCTGATTTGTGGTATCTGAGACCATGCTTGATTAATAGAACTTTCCAGGAATGTGAGATTGCAGTGTTGTTGATCCAGCTGTCTGATGGCTCGTTCAACTTCATCCCACAAATTCTCAATGGGGTTGAGATATAGAGATTGTGGGGGCCACCTAAGCAAAGTAAACTCATCGGCATGTTCCTGAAACCAATTCTGTACAATACGAGCTCTATGGCAGGACGCATTATTTTGTTGAAAGTAGCTATCGCCATTGGGATAAACCATCCACATGACAGGATGCACTTGGTCCGCAACGATGTTTAAATATGATGCGCCAGTCAGACGTTGATCAACACGAATTAAAGGGCCCAAAGCATGTCAGGAAAACATTCCCCAAACCATAACGTTGTCTTCACCAGCTTGAAGGGTTGTAGCAATGCATTTGGCGTCCATGTTTTCGTGCTGTTTCCGCCCAATTCCAACACGGCCATCGGCATGGTGCAACTGAAAACGTGATTCCTCAGAACACATAATTTGTTTTCAATTATCGACTGTCCAATCGTTGTGCTCCTGTGCGAACTGGAGAAGTTTTATTTTGTTAACTGCAGACAGCAAAGGAGTTCGAACAGGCATTCGGCTGCCATATCCCATCCGATGCAGTGTACGGCGAACAGTGCGTGCAGAGATCATTTGAGGGGATCCTTGATTAAGATGGTCTGTAATTTGCTGCACTGTTGCCCTTCTGTTGTCTGTTACCAGTGTGGACACTCTCCGTTCCGCCCGAGCAGTCACTAGTCGATGACGACCACACGTTGCACGTAGAGACCCAGATTTTTGGCTGACAGTCCAGTCTTCAAACACTTTAACAACAGCTTCCCTGGAACATTTCACGAATGCCGCGGTTTCGGTGATACTCGCTCCATGGCTTCGAGCTCTTACAATCATCCCACGTTGAAAGTCCGTCAAATCGCATTTTTTACCCATCTCGTTACCCAAAAAATCACGATTTATCTGTGGATGACCAGTAAGTGGTACAAGCAAATTCAGAATTTATATTTTGTTTGCTTTGAATATTCTATCGATTTCCCATGTATTATGAGGAATATTTCTTAATTCATTGATTTATCTGTGGATGACCAGTAAGTGGTACAAGCAAATTCAGAATTTATATTCTGTTTGCTTTGAATATTCTATCGATTTCCAATACATTATGAGGAATAATACTTCCTTCATTGATTTAAACGTAACAATATCTCATGGCAATCTGCAAAACTTACGAAAGCCTGATATTAAGTTTGATAAAAGCTATTACAAAAATGCATTTCTAACGCTACGAAGACGGTGCATCAGAGCAATTAATCTGCTATAGATGAGAGCTTTAAAATGATTAGAACTACGATGAGGTGCAACCTCTAGACATGCTAAACCAAAAATTACCAATACTTCTCACTAACAAACTTGCGATTCAGCGGCTCTTTTTATCGTTAAGAGTTCTACCAATTTTATATATTTATACATTTATCGTTAGGAGTTCTACCAATTAACGCTGTTTAGTTCTGAAGTTTACTACTAATCTGACGTTCGACGATTAAGTGTTCTGTCCTGTTGGAAATGTTACTGTTCAAGGATCTGTTGGCAGAGAACACAGGAATCAATCTGTAAGTAACCTTTTCTGAAGTGATTTGAGTGACTCCTGATTCGCTTAAAAGTTATTAAGAATTGATTTGTGTGTTCAGCCAGCAATATTCCACGAAAATTGCGTATAGTTCGGTGAAAATGTGTTCATTGGAAAACCTTCGGATTGGTAAGAATCTCCAGCGCTTCCCTATGCCGTGGCTCTTGCTTTTGTATATTGAGAGATCTTGATTTCCTCTCATTTAGTGATAGCAATGCGAATCTTAACTTATTGCGCCAAAACCGTGGTTAGTCTGCTTTGTCTCACATTATGCTTGTGCTCAAGACGTCTTATAATTGTTATTGGTATTACCGAAATTATGCTTTTCTCTTTTGGCAATATCCGTAATGCTCATAAATAAGTAACGCGAAAAACAATAAAAGCATATAAAGAGGCACGAAATTTAATATGAATGCCCTCTGGATACATTATATACAATGCGAAAAAATATAAGAATGCAATAAACTGAAACTCTGAAACATCAAAAGCGAAGAAATTTTCATTACATCGCCTTGTTTCCTTCTTTCTTTCTTTCAGCGTAATCAATTAACTGGAAGAAAAGCGGAACAATCCTACGTTATCGATAGCGCCTGGACAAAAGACACATGGGTAAAACAGTTTCCGCACAAAAGGTTGTGAAGTTTTGATTTAATGCGTTAGGCAAACAGCCAAGAATTTCAAGCATAGTCACAGAGGATCAATAGTGGTAAAAGGAATTCCTTAAATGAAAAAAAAAGGTAGGTGTAAAATTAGGGTAAAAGATTTACGTTCAGGTCATTCTTTAAGCAGAAAGGCTATCTGTTGCTAGTCAAATAATTCAAACGCTTAACTACATGACATTAAATGTAGAAAATATACCTCAGGCAAAAAATACTATGGTTAAGGTCAGAGGGGCTTTTTTACAGTTCGGCGACTCTATCGCAATGCTATAATATATTAAAAATATGGAGTAGTATTGAGAGCATTTTAATTCTTTAACTCCTTTAAAGACGATTTTTTACTATTTTGAAAATACTTTGACAAAACAATTGCTAATTTTCCTATCATCATTGCAATTTTTTCTTTTTTACGTTCAACTGCCACCATGAGCAACTCTAAGGTAGGTAAAGGGTGGCCTGTACTTTATTTGAGCCCCCCGATGGCGCAGTGGTCTAAGTGATGGCTTCTGATCATTCGCCCGTAAGGAGTTCGGGTTCGAATTCCGGTAAGGCATGGATTTTGTGTTTTGTCTTACGGCACTTGCTCTCTCCCTTCCCTGGAACTAGTGGCACTAAATTAGAGACGGGCGATTGGTTATGGCCCATTGGGTTGCTCACGGTAGTGGTTAAACCTCCAGACAAACAAACAAATAAACTTTATTTGATGCCACTGATTCTAATGAAAGGAGACAGCCAGGGTCGTCATGGAAAGGGAGGCTCGAGTCGGGGCATATACATGACCACTGTGCCACCTGGAAATTACCCTTTTTCTCTCTAAGATTTTTTTCTCATGAAATTGAAGTTTTGAAATTTCGAAATAGTCTTTAGCAAGAGAGAAAGAGAAAAACATAAATGAATAATCACGTTATATATTTTAGGTAGGTCATTTCAAAAGTTTTGCCCACTGCTTAAGTGCTGCCCTTAGGATGATGCAATCGCACCAATCATTGCGACAATTGTGAGTCAGAATTCAGTTTACAAAGTTGTGTCTACGTTTGCTGTCTCATTTGTTCCTGTTCCGAAACATTCTGCCTAGAAATGGAGGAAGAAAGTGAGTCAGGTCATATCTCGTATAGCGACCATCGATCCTACATTAAAATTGAAACTATGGGAGGAAATCCCCAACCGAAATTCCTAAAGCTTTGTGTGAAGTTTGTAGGGTTAGTGTAGTGGATCTTAGCACAGTGTCACGGTGTCTAGCACAGTGTCAAAGTGTCTCGTTTCCGCCAAGGTTGGTAACACGACCCAAGAAACAGCCGGCCATCAGATGCTGCGGGCGACACTTCTGTGGTTATCGTCAACAGCATTGAGGAAGAAGATCGTCGGAAAACATGTAAAGAGATTGCATATGGAGCTAAAATGTCTATCTCTTCGGTTTTGAGAATCCTAACTGAAAAGGTTCAGCAGAGAAAAGTGGCTGTCAAATGGGTTCCGCATAATCTGAGTGAAGTGCAGGAAGCAGTTCTCAAAAAGGATCGCAGAGGGATGGCTTCAGCGGTACGAGACAGAAGGCGAGCAGATTTGGACAAAATTGTTGCTATAGGTCTGCGAGTTATAATCTCACCGAAACACTGGTCACTATGTAGCAGTACTGGTCACTATGTGCCGTGCACCTGAAATTTAGCCTTGCTTTTCAGTTTCTGGATTCTTATGCAGTATAACGAAGTAAATTTCTCCGTAATTATTGTCCACGCCGGGGCTCGAACCCGAGCCCCCTTATTCCGGAAACGCGGACGTTCGTTCTGACTGCTATTTGCCTTTATGTCGTGTGCGTCCAGCTGGGCAGGCACGTCACATCTCCCCCTCCCCGAAAGAGGGCCGGGGGCATGGCCCACTGGTTAGTCGTGACCATGAATCGTCGCAGGCAGCCATCCGCTGTAGAACGTGCACTTGAGAACTCCCAGCTAATCCAGTGTGTGGATATATATTTTCGAATATATTTTTCGAAGCGCTGGAGAATGGATTCTCTGATTTTTCCTCTCTCGTGGTGTGGAAAGAACATCACACCATTGCGAGATCTTGAACGGCCGGGTCATCCGGAAAGTTCGGGCGCCATTATAACGAAGTAAATTTCTCCGTAATTTTTGTCCACGCCGGGGCTCGAACCCGAGTCCACTTATTCCAGAATAAGTCACTCTACCAATTGAGCTACGCGGACGTTCGTTCTGACTGCTACCCGCCTTTATGTCGTGTGCGTCCTCCTGGGCAGGCACGTAACAGCAGATTTGGGTTCTTCTAGTTAAATGTTTTGACATAACAACAAATTATTTTCCAGGAAGTGTTTTCTTAGTTGGCATCACTAGCAGTGAGTTAGATGTAAATAAAATGCGATACCGAAATGTAATGCCGCAGAGGAAGACAGAGATGGGATATTGATTGCTAATTCTAAGGGCAGAGATTTCTTGTTAAGAATAAGATCAGAGATGATATGCTAACGTTAAGAGGAGTTCTTTCCAGCTAACGATTTGTAATGAGCAGATCATGCTGGCGATCAGTGGATCTTCAACTGAGCGATTTGATGCTGTCATGTGATTTGAACCCAACACGTGTTCTCTGGTTGGTGTGCTCAACTAATGGTAATGTGCCATAGCATGTAGTAAAACCAGGAATTTATCATAAGCCAGTGCTGGTTCATTAAGTACAATTGGGCGTTACTGTGTTTTATATAATTGGAAATATCAATGCCATGTGTACAAGTTCATAACTTAAGCAACGTTTATATTTAAGCAAGTAAGTCTTACAGCTTAAAGCTAAAGCTTTAAATCTACTATTGCAGTACAGCAACTATTGCGGACAGTTAAACCTAATAGTTCAATGAATATCTCCAAATTATCATAACGCCTGCTGTCTTTAACGAGTACTTTCACATGTTGACCGAAGTTTAGGCATTATTTTTTTACAGTGAAAGCTCAATGTATAATATACACCGCATCCTAGCCACATTTCTGCCCTACCCCCTCACAATAATTTGGCCAATCGAAATTCCTCTGCCTGTAAGTACGTCAGATAAATCCACTGGTTTTGTGATACCTGTGACAGAAATGATGGATAAACACAACGAGAAGAGCTAGTTCGATTATGGCATACAGTCGCTTTCATGGATATGGGGCGTTCCATCTCCTCGACTGCAGAACGTCAAAGATTGCGCATGCGACTGTCGCACGTGTGGGTATCAAGAATACATCAAAACTGGAAAAATGTACAACCGTAGACGCTAAGCTGGACGCAAACCTTTCGTCTTTTCACCAAGTGACCACTGCTTCTTCCGTATTATAACGACGTAATGGAGGACCACAGTTGGGAGACTAACGTCGTCATTCATCATTCATTGATGTTTATTCAATGACCGTTCGACGTATGATTGTATTACTGGTGTGCGGCAGCGGTCAACATCACATCGCGTACCCTTGTTAACATCACATCACTTGGCTACAAGACTGAACTGGCTGAAAAACAATTCCCATAGGACCGTTGTAGACTAGAAACGGGTTACTTGATCTGGTGAAACGAGAGTCTAACTACAACACACCGCATTGGGTGCGTGTGTCGCGTAGTCCACACCGAGCCTATAGACACCTAACTATCAATTCGAGGAGTTAAAGGGTGGTGGAGGCGGTTTAATGATCTGAAGAGTGTTTTCCTACGATACTTTGTTGCCTCTTGTACCAGTTAACGTCATCATCCCCGCACAAAGCTAGTTGAAGTATTCACCAACAAACTACATCTATTTCATTTCCCGCAGAAGGATGCCTTTGTTTTGAAGAGACAACATTCCAACTAATCAAGAACAGAATTCTAGTGAGTTTTCAACCCTCGAATGGCCCTCTCATTCTCCGCATTTGAGCCCAATTGAATACCTGTGGGGCGAATTGGAGCATGACATCCGGGAGCGCAAGCCACCTCACTCAAATCTCTGCATTATTTAAACGGCTTTCTTTGGTTCATAGACCGTAATAGCACCCGACCTTTCCCAACGCTTTGTAGAGTCCATTCCACTACGTGCTATTAGATACGTCTTCATAATAAATTATCTTTTCAGTTTACATTAAATAGAAATTGTTCGTAAAATTCGTCTCTTTTCCGTATCCTGATATTCATCAAAACATTGACTGCCAACCTCAGCTAGTGACGCAAAAGACAAAGAATTTCCTAATAGAAATAATGACTCAAATCTTTTGCATGAATATGAATATTCACTTACGTAGTATCGATATATGAAACAATGGATGTGTCAGTTAGATGGCTTTTCAAAAAGGAATGGCGTTTTTTTTGTTTTTTTTTAATGTCTGATGTAGCAGATGATAATATCATATGCATGAAGTGAAAGCCATTTGTGTTACTGAAAGCGAGGTGAAACTTCTATAGTTAAACAATCCCAAACAAAAGGTAGTGTCATGCGTTGATCACAAAATCGAAATGACATTGCGAACTTCTCTTCGAGCAGTTGACAGTTTTGTTACTTTCAAAGCTAATTAAAAGTTTCGGGATAATCTCCAAAGTTAATTTTTCTTCCTCCTTTTTGTGGAAAGAGAAGATTTAACTGAGCAAGAAAATTTTATTCCCCCATATTTATGCAAATTTATTACGTATATTTCATCCACATAAAAAGCAAAATACACGAGAAAAATTGTTAAAATACACTGAAGTTCCAGAAAAACTGGTACAGAGGAGCTTATGCAAAATACATAGCAACGTCACCTATGCGCGTACTAGGTTGCGTCCGCCAGCGCGTATATAAAGCGATAGGCATCCTTGCCAGCTGTCAGAGCTGTTTTCGTCATGAGAATGACAAGTAATAACGATTTAAGCGATTTTCAACGTGGTGTCATAGTTGGCGCTCGTGAGATGGGCCATAGTATTTCGGAGATAGAAACGAAGTTCGAATTTTCACGGACGACCATTGCAAGGGTGTACCGTGACTACAAGAATTCCGCCAAAACCTCCAACCTACGATACCAGTGTGGCCGTAAAGAGACATTGGGTGAACGTGACCATCGTCGGCTGTCAAGAATCGTTTCACACGATAGACGTGCAGCACTCTCGCAGGTATGATCGGAATTCAATGCTGGAGCCTCAACAAGCATCAGCATCCGGACTGTGCAACGTACCCTGCACGATATGGGTTTGGGAGCCCACGCCCAACTCGACTACCCTTGATGGGTCCACAACACAGAGGTATGCGCCTCGCTTTGGCGAGGCAACATCGCTACTGGACACTTGATGACTGGAAACAGGTAGACTGCTCTGACGAGTGGCGTTTCCAACTGTATCGGGCAGATGGAAGGATTCGTGTGTTGCGCAAACCCCATTATGCCATGGATCCCGCCTGTCAACAGGGAATTGTACCGGCTGGTGGGGGTCCGTTATGGTATGGGGTGTGTTTATTTGGAATTCACTGGGACCCCTGGTACGTCTACAAAAGTCTGTGACCAGCCAACGCTATGTGCTCATCCTTTCTGACGAGGTACACCCGCTCATGTCCTGCACTCTTGCTGATGGGTTGGGCTTGTTCCAACAGACAATGCACCTCCACACAAGTGTCGGGACGCTACATTATGGTTAGAGGAGCATTCATCTGAGTTTGAGGTGTTGCCATTTCCAGCCAAGTCCCCAGATCTGAACGCGATGGAACACTTTTGGGATGCCATGCAACGCGCTATCGAACACAGGTATCCGAGAACTCGGAATACACCCAAATTTTGGAACGCTCTGCCGGAAGTATGGTGTGCATTGCCTACAGCATATTTCCAGAAGCTAGTGGAGTCCATACCCCGTCGTATTTCTGTAGTCCTGCGGTCCCGTGGGGGACATACCAAGTATTAGACTGGTGTACCAGTTTTTTCTGGCACTTCAGTGTATGTTACATATCTTAATGTAACAAGATATTACGCTTCTTAACTATGCGACAAATTTTACAAAAGTTGTCTTGAATTTTGAAAGCCTCGTGACTTTACTCAAATTAGTATAATTTGTACTAGTGATCCGAATTTCTTGGTTTAGAATATACATCAAAGTTTCCAAGCTTTCGCACATCAACCAGTTGGCTGCTTCAAGGAAGGTTTCTGTCTAACTTCGTTTGATTTCTATTCAACGCCAAGAAATGAGGATCACTAGTTTAATTATACAATTTTGAGGATAATCGGTGTACAGTTCCTGTTTATTAATAACTCATGACTTTAACTTGAGAGATAGTCCAGACAGGGAATCTTAAATTTAGGATTCGAAAGGATTTTGGTGTCTTGTCATTGTAGTACTAAGTTAAAAGACGAAATTTTAGTATTTCGCCGAATTATTGAATAGAGAGGAAACACACATATACACACGCAATTCAGAGTTCATGCATGAGGTAAGTAAAATTTCTAGGGTTCCTGACTCAATAAAGGTGGGCTTTCACATACTCACATGTTACTGTGTGTTTAGAAGTATCGGCAGTATACACTATGCCTTGTAGTCAAAGTGTGTATGTCGAACACGGAAATTTAGCATTTGGGAAAGTACAAAAATTAGGAATTTCAAAACTTGCCACGTTTAAAAGACGATGATACGCCAAAAGCACAAATACAAAAAAAAAAAAAACAAAAAAAACATGTCTAACGGTATGCGCAACTAAGCACCTTACGGAGTATGCAGCTAACCCTACCGTATATAAACTACGAGTGACATTTTTGGGACCACCAGCTAATATCCAGAGTAACCGCCATGTGCAACGCGGACAGCAGCTAGACGGGCTGGGAGTGTCTCAGTAAGATGCTGGAAAGTGTTCACATGTATGTGGAGTTATGCTGACTGCAGTGCTTCTGACAGCTGCTGGAGGGTGCGTTGTGGAGGATCCATAGAGCGAGCTGCACGATACAAGTGTTCCAACAGTACTTTGAACCCTTCATCGTACATTTCGAACCCCTCTCGGACATTTCTAGTTGCGTCACACGTCGCATTGTCGTGCTGACAGGTCCCATCCGCCAGAGGGAAGACAAATAGCATGTGTGGGTGTACGTGGTCTGCAAGGATGAATTCACAACGAATTCGGTCCATAGTGCCTTCCACAATTATGAATAGACCCAGGGAATAACACGAAAACATTTCCCACACCATTACACTACCCCCATTAGTTTGTATTATTCCAGCAATGGCTGAAAAGCGTTTGTTCTCCGATGTTTCTCGCCTTATACCCCAACGTCTATCCTTTCGGTGAAGCAGAAAGCGTGACTCATCGAAGAAGGCAATCCTTTGCCAATCAGCGGAGGTCCAATTCATATACTGCCGTGCAAATGAAAGCCTTTTCTGCCAATGCACCTTCCTTAGCATAGTTGCAGTGACCATCCGTCTGCACCGAAGCCCCATACGCAGCAGGGTTTTCTGAACTGTCGTTTTAGACACACACTTCCGGTGGGCCCCTGGTTCATTCGGCCAGTGAGTTTCTCTATTGTAGCGTGTCGATCGGCCGTCACGCACCTTTGCAACCGACGTTCGCCTCTCACATTAATGGCACGTGGTGCTCCGCAGTTTCCACTTCGCTTATTCACAATAGTGACATTTCTCTACTCACGATACACTTTAACCACAGCAGCACGCGAACAGTTCACAAACTGTGCTGTTTCAGAAATACTGCCACCCTTGGCCCGAAAGCCGAAAATCACCCCTTTTTGCAAATCTGATAAATCGTTCCTTTTGTCCATGACAGCAACCAGTGATATACTTTCAGAATACTTACAGCACACCTTATATACTCTCCAATCCAGCTCGAGACTTGTGCCTTCTTTCATTGGCTACGCGCTGTTGACGTCAAAAGTAGGAGGTGGTCACAATAATGTGACTCGACTGTGTATACAAACTAGCAATACAACCATATCCTTGAGTAAAATACGTACCTGTGGAATAAATTTTCCGGAACTGGGTCTATGACTAGGGTATAGCGCATGTGTATCAAAAAAACAAACAATTATAAAATTATAGTGAAATCATGGCTTATATCACAGCAGGAGGCGCTAATGTATGGAAATTTCTTACTGTGTCAAAGAGTATGTTTCGATGTCGAAGTGTATGGAATACATCGTTGTTCCAAAGCGACAGAAATTAAGCGTGTCGCAGAATATTAAAACTAATCACGTTCAAGAATATAGGACTATATCCAAAAGTATGGAATTATATCTAAAACGTGAAAGTTAACGCAAAGATTCCTTTACGTATTTCAATAAAAAAATAAAATAAAAGATCGGTAGCTAGGAATTCCAATACATTGGATGAAGTGTTCACATTAATAAAATTTCTACGCACGCTTTAACCAGAAATGGTATTGGATCTATACAATTGCTATGAAAAAGTACTTTGAAGTAACTAAAAAAATAATTTTATACACTGCCTCTTGTTCAAAATATGTGATATAAGTTGATGTAGAAACGGGTCGTATCTCTCCACCAAGAAAAATGTTGAATCAGCAGTTCTACACTGCTGTCCAAAATTAAAGTGATAAACACATGATCATGAATAATGCAAAATACATGGTGTAAAAGAACAGAAAGGAATTCTCTTGTAATGCTGTTAATAGTTTAATCATGGTTTCCGACAGTGGCGTAAACATGATTCGAAATTTTGTGTGTGTGTGTGGGGGGGGGTCCGATCACGCATTGTATGTATACATATATGTATCATCATCATCATCATCATTGTCAACCATTATCAATCCACTGCTGGACGAAGGTCTCCCCAAGTTTTCTCCACAACGGTCTGTCTTGTGCCAGTCTCCTCCATGTCTCTCCCGCATACTTTCGAATTTCATCAACCCATCTCCCATGTGGCCTTCTTCTGGGTCTTTTCCTGTCCCTTGGAATCCAATCTAAAATTTAGGCTGTCCATCGATGGTCTGTCCTTCTGGCAGTATGTCAAGCGCCCATTGCCATTTCAGGGATTTAACTCTGATCATGATGTCTTCCACTCTTGTCATTTTTCGGATCCACGAGTTCCTCTTCTTATATCTCCTGGTTACACCAAGCATGCACCTCTCCCTGCCTCTTTGAGTTGTCTGCAGCCTTTGTACGTCTCTTTTAGTTAAGGTCCACGTCTCTGCACCATACGTAAGCACTGGAAAGATGCATTGATTAAACACTTTATATATGTATATACACTATTATATCATCATCATAATCATCATCATCGTCATTGTCAACCATTGTCGATCCACTGCTGGATGAATGTCTCCAGAAATTTCTTCCACAATTGCCTGCCTTGAGCGTGCCTCCTCGATGTCACTCCGGCATGCTTTCGAATTTCATCCATCCATCTCCCATGGGGTCTTCTACTTGGTCTTTTTCTGTCCTTCGGAATCAAGTCTGAAAGTTCGGTTGTCCATCGGTAGTCCGTTCTTCTGGCAACATGTCCATACATACTGTATACGATAGAGTTTAGGACCCCTTCGCCCTACACATGCAGGAGCAAAGCACTTGCTAAGGCGCGATCTAATGGGCACGACGTAGGCGCCTCTGTTGGCGAATTCTGTAACTTAGCTAACACAACTGTGAAACTATGATAGATAGATGGGGCAGAAATGTAAATTGTATAGTTGTACAACTGACCTTGCTTATTGGTGATTGATATCGCTGTTTTATTAAGTACACACATGTTTGCATTCTACGAAAAATTACAATCTGATATTAATAAATTTAGTTAGTTTACATTATAAAGTGTGCATTATATCATTATATTCCGGAAATAATGGGAGGGTTTCCTTTATATTGGGAATCCCCGACTCTGAAAATCTTGGGGTTCCTGACGCTCCGACCCCCGAGTGGTTACGCCTGTGGTTTCAGGCAATTCGTCTTACGCAAACAAATTCTCTTTCTCACTTTTTTGCTGTTAGAATTTCTCTCAGGAAATATGAAGAGCACATTGAGAAGGGTTTTAAATTTTTGTTTTACTGTAAAATAAAATTCAACTGTCTTCCGAAACTATTCGATTGAGTGGGATTTAACGAAGCACGCTATTTTTGCTTCGTCGTACATGGTCAAATGAAATAATTAAAGATTTTATCCTTCAATTTTTATTATTACACGGAGTAACTAAATTTTGAGTTGCACTAATTTCTACAACTTTAGTTGTTAGCCTTTGGTCGTTAGCCTTTGATAATAGCTTTTGGCATAGATGCTTCAAACTGGAATTCGGTAAGTAAACAAGAAGTAAGTGCACCTTCCAAGATAGTTTTAGTTTTGAAGATCAGTTTACTTTTTCACTGGAAGAGCATTTTCATTTTGTTTAGGGGTTTTTAACGACCACCATGGGCAAATCAGAAAACTACACTGGTCACAAAAAGTGAGGAAAATTGCATGAAATGATGGATGTGTGTACCCTTCTTTGAAATAACATCAGTAAAGATACACAAATGATAAATAGCGCATTTACAAAAACAATTTATTGAGAAATTTCTGAAAACAATAAAGTAGCATTACATACAGGAAAAATGGTCCATACCTCAGATTTCATACCTCTTGAACGTCCATACCTCAGATTTCATACCACTTGAACGTCCATATCTCAAATTTCATACCTCTTGAGCGTCTATACCTAAGATGTTATAACTCTTGAACGTCCATACCTCAGATTTCATACCTCTTGAACGTCCATACCTCAGATTTCATACATCTTGAACGTCTATACCTCAGATGTTATACCTCCTGAACGTCTATATCTCAGATTTCGTACCTCTTGAACGTCCATACCTCAGATTTCATACCTCTTGAACGTTTATACCTCAGATTTCATACCTCTTGAACGTCTATACCTCAGATTGCGTACCTCCTGAACGTCCATATCTCAGATTTCGTACCTCTTGAACGTCAATACCTCATATTTCATACATGTTGAACGTCCATACCTCAGATTTCATTCTTCTTGAAGGTCCATACCTCAGATTGCATACCTCTTGAACGTCCATACCTCATATTTCATTCTTCTTGAAGGTCCATACCTCAGATTTCATACCTCTTGAACCTCCATACCTCAGATTTCATACCTCTTTAACGCCGATGCCTCTAGAATTCAGTGCCCGGTAACTCCACCTCTGTGTGGAAGAATGTCTTGACATCCATGTGGCACACTTGCAATGACATTATTGATGAGTATGTAGGGCAGCTCGTCCCATGTTACAGGCCACACTTTACGGAGATCTGCCAGTGTCCTGGGGTATGGAACGTAGTTATCCAGACGTCACTGTGCAGCGTTGCAAATGTTTTCAATATAACTAAGTTAAGGAAAACTCGGAGGCAACTGTAATGCTTCAGTCCAATGATTTTCCAGCTCTTGAAGCACACTCTAGTCACTGTGACTGGTTGTATTTTCATAGAGAAAACGGAATGCATGTGAAATAGTAGCGTACAACAGTGTCACAATGAACACAATGATCTTGTGTCGGTACACGGAGGCATTCATGTTGCCTTGACCAACATACAAGGCAGTGCGGCCATTAAAACACACTCCTGTCCAGACCAGAACTGACTGCCGCTGGTAAGAGTGGACGGACTGCACATAGTGTGGTTGTATTCGTGTGCTGGATTTCTTCTACACGTGTGCTTCGCGAGTCTCACGATGAACAGCGAAAAGGGATTCATCAGTGCAAAGTACATGGTGCCACGCTGTATTCCATGACAAGTACTGTTAGTCCCATTTATATCTTGGACGACGGTGAGTTGAAGTCATTGCTATAAATCGCAGTGTCGTCCTTGCTATGACTCTGTTCTCTTGAAGAGGGTTTCGTTCCGTTTGAATACATACTGTGACACCTGGAGCAGCGAGAAATGATTACCAGAGTTGGTTACTGGTGACATTAAGCCTTCTTCGAGCACTTACTGTCAGGTAGCGATCGTGCCACCTGGTGGTTTTCTTCGGGAGACCACTCCTGAGTAGATCTGCAACATTTCCATGCCGTAGAAATTTTGTTTGAAGCCGTCTTACTACACTTTGCGAAACTCCAAAAGAAGTAACCACATCGATCTGCTTGCGACGTGCTAACAGCGTTATTTGTGGTGTCAATGCTTAAACGTCCTCTGGACATCATTTCATTTTAATCACACACTGAAGGCAATACATTCAGGAAACTTCTACACCAAGCGGTGAAACGACCGTTTTCCGCTTTTCGCAGGGTACTTTTATAGGAGCTCGCATGCCACGTGCTGTGTTGTCGTAATGCGAATTTACATATGGCGTAGCTTTTAACGATGATAAACGATCACTAGTATTAGCTAAATTTGCGTGTCACCACGTTTCCCTTCGAAACCGTAATATCCCTAATTTTGTGCCCAGTGTATAAGTAGTAGGCCGTCCCTAATTTGGGCCAAAGTTCCGTGGAGGGGACGATTCCTTCACCATTCACAGAGTATGGCAGCAATGTCCTTACATGACCTCGAACCTGGGCCCATCTTGGAAGAATGCGCAGAAGCCAGCACCTTAGGCCACTCGCCCAGCGAGAGACTCTATAAATTTTGTCTTAATATAATTAGGAGTACCACTTTACACTTTGTAATTATGAGCCCCGGATGGCTTAGTGATAAGCGAGTCTGACTATCAATGCAAGGCCCTCAGGTTTGAACCTGTGCTGATCTTTCAGAGATGGTGTGATTTACTAACAATCGCTGAATATCCGCCGTGCATCGGACGAGCACGATAAGTTACGGCCCCCAGGCTGGACCCACTGGTTAAATGGGTATTCTTTCCTATGCCCGCCCTGAAATTCTCTCATCCCTCTGTGTGCAACATCGTAACTGTACGGTGGCGCCATCTACTGTACTCTAATCTCACTACAAACTGTTCTGTAAAAGTCGCCAGACTTGCTCTCATTCCTTCCGTTTCTGTGTCCTGCCCAAAAAGCGATCTCGCTGTAGGTGGCTGGGACCTAAACTCTACTCACTGTGGACGGAAGTCCTACAAGAAAATGACAAATACTGTGGCATTTTTTTTTTGATTGGAGGTTTAACGACCACCGTGAGCAACTCAATGGGCTATAAGCAGTCGCCCGTCCCTAATTTAGGGTCACTGGGTCCAGGGAAGGGAGAGAGCCAGTACCGTAGGACAAACACAACATCCATGCCTGACCGGGATTCGAACCCGGACCCCTTTCGGACCAATGATCAGAGGCCATCGCTTAGACCACTGCGCCACCGGGGCGGCCTGTGGCATTTTGTAATTATACCTAAATTTTCTTGAGAAATGTTTTACCAATACAGAAGCCACCCTTCTCTTTTCAAAACCATTAAGTGCTAAGGTTCCCCGGATGAGTAAAAGGTTTGTCCCCGTTTTGACCTACAAACGATATTAGGCCTCCATTCTTATACGAAAAGCGCGCCAGCGGCAAACGTGTAACACGACGACGTGAAGAACACGATGATGATGACCGGAATTTGGCAAAGAGCCATACTGTGTTATTAGGTGAGCAGAGCATTAGGGGTCGATAAAAACCCTATTTAGTTGCTCCTACGCCAGGAATCGAAAAAAGTTTTAACGTAGCAGCAGCAGCAATTAAAGGAATTACAGCAGCTGACGGCGAGGAAACAGATAAAAGTCTCACTACGCAAAAATGTTTAAGGCGTTTCAATATTGAGAAACCCAATCTGTAAGACAAGCCGAGGGCATGACGTCCAGTGACCACTAACACTGAGACCGTGGTAAAACATATGACAGCGCACCTCTTCAACTACCAGTATATGACAGTTGCCAACTGAGTTGGGAACTTTCCAATCCACCGTTGATCGTACTTGCAGCAGTTTGGTTTCTCCTCCAGTCTCAGTGTCAAATGGTTCCCCATGATTTGTCTCCTCGGTAGGCTGATAAACGTGCCGCCCAAGATTGCAGTTAAAACGACACAATGATAAGTTTTGGCATATTATCGTCACAGTTGACGAAAAGTCGATATTTCTGCAAATTTTGAAGATGAAAATCCGTTGTTTTGATGTAAATATGAGAAGGATGGTAAGCCAAATAATATCCGAAAACTAGCAAATTCCGTCGTCCTGGAGCGGGCCTCGAACTCGTGTGTCCCAGGCAGCGCCCGGATATGCTAACCATTACACCACCCAGAACGGCCAAGTCTCAAGTTTCCGATAAATTTGAATATAACCATCACAGGATTCGCTAGTCGAAGCAACCGGCACTCATGTTTAGCAAATCTGGAACTTCCCACTCCAGTGGCGCAGTGGTCTAAGCGATGGCTTATGACCATTCGTCCGAAAAGGGTTCGGGTTCGAATACCGGTTAGGCATGGATATTGTATTTGTCTTAGGGCACTGATTATCTCCCTTCCCTGGAACCAGTGACACCAAATAAGGGACGGGCGACTGCTTGTAGCCCATTTAGTTGCTCACGGTGGTCGTTAAACCTCAAATAAAAAATAATAATAAAATAATCTGGAAGTTAAAAATCCTATCCCGTGATGGCCCGGAAGAGCAGATAAATCATGAAGGAAATACGGGATTACACCTTACAATACAAATTTTGAAGATGACAACCCATTTTTTGGTGTAAATATGACGACGACGGTAAATCAGATAATATCCGAAAACTTGTAAATTTCTTCGTCCTTGAGCGCGAATCGAATCCGCGTCTGCCAGATACCGCCCGTATACGTTAACCACTACATCACGCAGAATGACCACGTTTCATGTTTCTGATAAATATTAATATAACTATCACAGGATTCGCTAGTCGAAGCAACCGACATTCATGTTTAGCAAATTTGAAGGTTAAGAATTCTATGTGTCGCCCGGTGGCGCAGTGGTCTAAGCGATGGCTTCTGATCATTCGTCCGAAAGGTGTCCCGATTCGAATCCCGGTGAGACATGGGTGTTGTGTTTGTCTTACGGCACTGGCTCTCTCCCTTACCTGGAACCAGTGGTACTAAATTAGGGACGGGCGACTTCTTATAGCCCTTTGAGTTGCTCACAAAGTCGTTAAACCTCCAATGAAAAAAAAAAAAAAAAAAAAGAACAATCCTAACTTGTGATTGCCCGGAGGAGCAGATAAATCATGATTGAAATACGGAATTACACCTTACACTGAGGAGCAACTGAATTAGAGACAGCTGGCGTTATGCAAATGTGGCGCTGTGGGCGGCCTCGTAAACGGAAACGACATGACGTATTCAGCGATCCGACAATATAAGGAGTGAGGCGACGGAAATCAGTAAGAATAGGATGTAATATGGGTAAGACGAAGGATCTAAGCGCATTTGATCGTTGACAAATTGTCGGGGTCCGACGAATGTGTCTCTCCATCTCGCAAAAAGTGCAGACAATGGTATTTTTACGAGCCACTGTGTCACTGGTGCACCGTGAGTACATCGAATCCGGTAAAACCATCCCTGCCAGTGCCAACTGCCGTGGACAACAGCGTGTGGATGAGAGGGGTCATTGTCGGCTAGCTCGCTTTGTAACAGCGGATAGATGGGCCACAGTGCAAGAAAACACTTGGCAAGTTAACGCTGGTGCAAAAAAAACGTGTAAGCAGCCACACCATCCAGAACCATCTACTCGCTATGGGGTACAGAAGCCATCGTCCCATGAGGGTACTGCTGCTGACCGCACATCACGGGGTGCAAAGATTAGCATGGGCGCGGGAACATCACCACTGCACCCTAGACATGTGGAAAAATGTTTCCTGGACTGGTGAGTCGGGAGTCACGTTGGTACATGCGGATGGCAGGATACGAGTACGGCGCCAATCACACGAAGCGATGGATCCTTCTTGCCAGCAGGGTATTCTTCAAGCTGGTGGTGGTGGCATTCTCGTCTGGAGACTGTTTACGTGGACTGAAATGGGAGCACTGGTACGTGTGACATCGTCCTTCACAGGTCAACGTTACCGGGATATCTTGGACGACCATTTGCTCCCGTTTGTGCGTCTTCAACATTCCACTGGGGGCCTCATCATGCAACAAGACAATGCATAATGCCATCGTTCCCGAATTGTATCCGAATGGTTGGAAGATCACTCCACCGACGTGACCTCGCTTCCTTGGCCAGCTAGGTCACCTGAGCTCAATGCCATCGAGCGAGATGTTCGAGGCTCTGACCCCCTCCATCAAATCATTGTGAACTATGGGAGCTTGTTCAGGGGTCGTGGATCGGTATGGCTTCCCAACGCTTCCAGTGTCTTGTCGAGTCTATGCCGAGACGAATCGCCGCCGTCATCAGGGCTAAGGGTGTTGCTACACGTTACTAGACAGGTATCTCTAATTCAATTGCTTTTCAGTGTATAATACAGATTGTGAAGATGTAAATCCGTTTTTTGGTGTAAATATGACGGGGATGGTAAGTCAGATAAAATCCGAAAACGTGAACATTTCGTCGTCCTGGAGTGGGATCGAACCCATGTCTCCCAGGTTGCGCCCGGGTATGCTAACCACTACACCACCCAGAACGACCAAGTCCCAAGTTTACGATTAATTTGAATATAGACATCACAGGATTCGCTAGTCGAAACAATCGGCATTCACGTTTAACGAATCTGGAGTAATTTACATTATATGGTGTAATCCCGTATTTCAATCATGATGTATCTTCTCCTCTGGTCAATCACGGGATTGGATTCTTAACCTCCAGATCCGCTAACCATGAATGGCGGTTGGTTCGATTAGCGAATCCTACGATGGTTACATTGAAATTAATCGGAAACTTGAGACTTAGTCGTTTTGGGTGTTGTAGTGGTTAGCATACCCGGGCGCTATCTTGGAGACGCAGATTCCATTCCCGCTCCCGGACGACGAAATTTGCAAGTTTTCGGATATTATCTGACTTACCATCCTTGTCATATTTACACCAAAAAAGTGATTGTCATCTTCAAAATTTGTATTATATGGTGTAATCCCGTATTTCATTCAGGATATTTCTGCTTGAACCAGTGGTTGAAGTCAGTCCAGAAGGAGGAACAGACATTGGTGCAAATAGGGCAGTCCAGGAAAAAGACATGCTGTGGATTTGGCGGAATTATGAAGACCCTGGGCCCTGAGAATCTATGCAAGGTTGTCTGTCTGTAGTCGAGAACCTCTATGGTAAGCAACTGCAGATTATTCATGAGTGTACCTTGCGCTGTTGAATAAGAAGCAGACCTTGCTGCAGGTGAACAGTTCCCACAAAACACACCTCCATAGAGGACAGCTAAGAACTAGAGTAATTGAAAGGGGTTCAGGTCTTCTCCATACAGTCTGGATGTTGTCCCAGTCCGACTACCAAATGCCTCTGTCCATTTCCTAGAAAGACGGAAATTAGCTTCAGTGGTGTTTGTGAAATCTGGCATTGAGATCAAACACGACGGAAGTTTTATTTACGCCGCTATCTTCCCACTTTCTGTATTCAAAGTTTTTATCAATGAAGCAATACTTTCGCTGTTAATATGAGCGGAAAGCTACAACATTAGGCAGCTGAACTGAAAAACAGCGCGGAATCTGCAGAATATTCTCAAGCACCGTCTGGTAGCATAATGGGCTTATTCTAACGAGTATGAGGAGTTTAATCTTTTTTTCTTTTCTGTCTCTTTTCTTTTTCTCATTTTCTGTTTAACACGTGACGGGTGCTAAATGCAGTTAAAGAGCTGCCGTTGAGGCGACCAAGTAGGTTCAATTACTTAACACACTACATCTCACGTCTTTAGATTTTTCCAAAAACTTGTTAAGAACCTTCCTCTCAGTAAGCGCGTCTAATGGAGAAACATCGGTGGCGTGATGTGGCCATAGCAACGGCTGCTAAAAATAACAAATTCTCTACCAAGATCGCGAAAGCGAAGACAAAGGGCTTCGTAAATCCGGAGAAACAGCCGGAAGGCGATGCCGCCGGTTTGCGAGTTTGTTTACGACAAACACCAGCACAACCAGTATTTCAATGAGAATTTTTCAGCAGCACAAAAAAAAAAAAAAAACGGCGGATGTGCTTCTTCATTCCTCGTACAACTGTTTGAGCATCTGCTTAAATCTTAATTTCCTTCCGCAAATACCAAGATCTTGATTCCCTCGCTTCCGATCCTTCATATGTTTAACCAAGAAGAAGAAAACAAGCATCTGGGAAAATTCTTACGCAAAAGGAGCTTATTACCTTTGGTTCAGGAGTTGGTACAAGAGTGGTTTGCTTCTTTTTTCTTTTTTTTTTTTTGTTCTGTCTTCTGGAAAGTCTAGAGAGGTCATAAAAAGATCACAACAGCAGCGGATATATTTACAATTCATCGATAAATCTACAATTCATCGATATATCTTACCTGCGTTGTTAATGAAAATAAGGAAGACTTTTCTGAGTTTTTATGCAAACGGGCAGATTCCAATCATTTTACGAATGAGAGAAACTCAACTGAGAAGGGAATCGAAATAACGTGTGATGATGTCAATGTTCAGCGTGTGGGCGCTTACGTGGAATACGGCAGTCGTTTTGGATTTATATTTGAATTCTGAACGGCTCGCTTCCTCCTGCACTATTGCTTGTGAAAATTGCAACACCAAGAAGGAATCGCGTTATTCAAATGAAATTTATATAACAGATTCCTCATGTTACAGGAGATAACTGATTACATTTGCAAAGCCATACATGATGCTTTCGCTTCAAAACTCTATATTCTGTGAAGCCATCTGGAGCAAAAGTAACAGTCTCAACAGGGTGTTGCACTGAATGGAAGAGGTTTTGATATCATCTTGGGATACAGCCTGGCAGACGGCTCCTTTGCGAGACCAGAGTTCATTTGTGGTGATTGGGGGAGACGCTTTACTGGCCAATCTTCCAGCTACCATGCCCCAGAGATGTTCGATCAGGGTCATATCCGGCGAACATTCAGGCCAGCGAAGAATCTGTATCTGCCGTGCTTAAATGAGGTTTTGGATATTCCGGGTCGCATGTGGTCGAGCATTGTCCTGCTGGAATACAGCGCTGGGACAAGTCTGAAGGAAGTGTATCGCCTCTGCCTTTAAAACATCCCTGATGTGTCAGTGGCTGTTGAGGGATTCCCTCAATTCCGATCAGGCGAGATCGCGAATCGAACCCAATTGTGCCCCAACCCATGACGCCTGGTGTTGTGCTGGTATGAAGCTGCAAGCTACCGTTGACCGTGATGTCTTCGAACACGCATGCTACTATCATGGTGCATCAAGATGAATCGTGACTCGTCAGAAAACATGACCTGTTGCCAAACAGCGTGATGATGTCTGTGTTCAAGACCCCATTTCAACCTGAGGTGCCTGTGTGTGAGGGTTAAAGGAGTGCGCAGTAATGGGCTGCTAGCTACTAGTCCTCTGTTAAACAGACGGCGATGAACTGTGCTGGAGGATAAAGCCTGACCTGTGACCGATAACACAGCGACATCCACGGTGTTAGCACAGTGCTCCACTGCATTGCTAACACCGTGGATGTTGCTGTGTGATCGATCCCTACCATGTGGGGGAGGTGTCTGTCATTACTTGTAGTCCTGCAATTTTGTGTTTCATTTACCTGCTTTCTGTGCATCTGAGCCTCATGTGCCCACTAACGCTCTTCATTATACTGGCGTTCCGTACGAGTGGCAGTTTTGCAATAGGAATATCCAGCTTTTTTCATACCAGTAATCCTTCCTTGTTCAAAGTCCGTCAGGTGTTCATAATGCCAATTTCTTCGGCGACGGGGCATAATCAAACACTAGAAACGCCCTTTTGACTCAATGTCGGCTTTTCAATGATTGAAACATCTCGTTTGAGTCAGCTCTCTATACCCAAGGCTGATGAATTCAGAGGGCGATGTTCCGAAATCTCATGTCCATTTTCACTGACGTATTAATCCTGTACGGCGTTTTAATGATTGAAACATCTCGTTTGAGCCAGCTCTCTATACCCAAGGGTGAAGAATTCAGAGGGCGCTATTCCGAATTGTTTGAGCCAGATCTCTATACTCGAATGTGAAGACTTCAGAGGGGGCTGTTCCGAATCGTTTGAGCCAGATCTTTATACTCGAAGGTGAAGAATTCACATGGCGCTGTTCAAATTGTTTGAGCCAGCTCTTTATACCCAATGGTGAAGAATTCAAAGGGCGCTGTTCCGAATCATTTGAGCTAGCTATTCATTCCCGAGGGTGAAGAATTCAGAGGGCGCTCTTCCGATTCGTTTGAGCCAGCTCTCTATACCCAAGGTTGGAGAATTCAGAGGGCGCTCTTCCGATTCGTTTGAGCCAGCTCTCTATACCCAAAGTTGGAGAATTCAGAGGGCGCTGTTCTGAAATCCCATGTGTATTTTTACTGACGTTTTAATCATATTCATCTTTTCATCTCGTTTGAGCCAGCTCTCTATAACCGAGGATGTAGAATTCAGAGGGTGTTGTTCCGAATTGTTTGAGCCAGATCTCTATACTCGAGGGTGAAGAATTCACATGGCGCTGTTCAAATTGTTTGAGCCAGCTCTTTATATCCAAGGGTGAAGAATTCAAAGGGTGCTGTTCCAAATCGTTTGAGCTAGCTATTCATTCCCGAGGGTGAAGAATTCAGAGGGCGCTCTTCCGATTCGTTTGAGCCAGATCTCTATACCCAAAGTTGGAGAATTCAGAGGGCGCTGTTCTGAAATCCCATGTGTATTTTTACTGACGTTTTAATCATATTCGCCTTTTCATCTCGTTTGAGCCAGCTCTCTATACCCGAGGATGTAGAATTCAGAGGGTGTTGTTCCGAATTGTTTGAGCCAGCTCTTTATAACCGAGGTTGAAGCATTCACATGGCGCTGTTCTGAATTGTTTGAGCCAGCTCTTTATACCCAAGGTTAAAGAATTCCGAGGGCGCTGTTCCGAAATCGCATGTGTATTTTTACTGACGTTTTTATCATATTGGCTTTTCAATGATTGAAACATCTCATTTGAGCCAGCTCTCTATACCCAATGACGTAGAATTCAGAGGGTGCTGTTCCGAATCGTTTGAGCCAGCTCTTTATAACCGAGGTTTCCAGAAATATAATATAATAATTTCAAATAAAGTGATCTTAAAATATGAGAGTAGTTATCATTGACTCGCCATATGTCTGAATATATAATTTCAAAAATGACCTTTATGGACAACAAGAAGACAACAAGAATGATGCTATTATAACTGCTCCTTTTTCACTAGGACTTTAGAGAACTGGTATGAGCTGACACTCTTGAAAGCAAGGTTTCGGTCGAACAAGAAGGAAGATGGCTGAGTGTTGTATATATAATCATTCCTTGCATCTCTGATTACGTGCCCCATTCACTTCCATGAAATCAGATTTCCTCTTTTTCCGATGCTGCTATGTATTTCCATTACTTCCGATATCTTGTTCTTTAATTAATCCAGTCATCCAAATGTGTGAACTTAGTTTTTTGATTTCCTTTTGCAATACTTCCATTAACGCATTTCTTTTTTATTTCTCATTCGATATTTCCATACACTTGCAACAACTCAGTTCAGGTAATTCGTCTTCAATGCGATCATTCTCTAACAGCAAAGTGAGTTTTCAGTTTCTTCTCCAATTTTTGAAGTTGTAAATCTTTTTATTGATGCAAATATGCCATAATTACCGCTCCAGCCCGACGAAATGTTCAAATTTTCGAATATCATCTGATTTACCATTCATGCCATATTTACACCAATGAACGGATTCACAACTTCAAAATTTGTACTGTACAATAGTGTAATCCCGTATTTCATTCATTGATGTCCTCCTACAATGTTGTCGTAAACTTGAACGACTTACGTTTACTGTTTTTTCTTTAATGCGCGCATTCATTTGCATCAATTAATTTTTCTTGTTTCTTCTCCAATCTAATCATCCTCTGCCATCAACTCAGTTTTTCAGTTTTTTGTTCAGTCTTCTAATCCACTTTCATCAATTCATTTTTATTGGGTTTCTTTCAATTAATTCATCTGCTGTCATCAGTTCAGTTTTCCAGTTTTTTTTTCAATGTTCTACTCAACTTGCATGAAGTCAGTCTTAATATTTCTTCTTCAATGCTCTTCAACCAAATACATATGTCAATTTAGTTTTCTTGCTCCTCTTTCCGATGCTACCACTACCCAGTTTTCTAAGTGGATGTTATTGATGCTCTCAACAACTTATATCAAATCAGTCTTCCATTTACATCAAATCAGTCGTCCCCTATCGATGCTCTGATCAACTAATATCAAATGAGCCTTCCACATACATCAACTCAGTCTTCTACTATTGAGGCTTTCGTCAGCATGTATCAAACCAGTCTTCCACTTTCGATACTCTCATCAAATTTTATCAAGTCGATGTTCCATTATTGATGCTTTCATCAAGTTATATCAAATCAGAATTCCCACTTTTTCTTTGATGCTAATCCCCAGTTTTATTAACCGTCCTAGATAACTGAATGGTTTCTCCCCTTGCATGTCTTCAAAATATATGTTTATAGCATATACTTTATACTTTTGTGCATTATTTTCGTTTTGCTGTGTTAACCGTTTAGCTGGTGGTTTTAATTTCATTAATTGTCCAACTGTTTTCCAAATTCTTAGAGTACAAAATGTTTTTATGATAATAGTTCAAATGAAGTTTAATGGATAATTATTTTATTCTCCGTACTTGTTTATCTGAACTATGCTGTTTTACAATGCAATTATTTTAATATTTTACTTTTTCATTGAAACTTAAATTTTGAAAATACTCATAAAATTTCGAAAACCTTTTATGAAATGAATATACATTCTTCTGTGGAATTAATTTTCTATCGTACTCTTGATGCTAGATGATGCCATTAGAAAACAGATGTCCGTCTTAGATAAAATGAAGAAAGAAAATGAATGCCTTTATGTCGGATTGCCATTACGGAAAAGAGCGAGGACCATCGAAATAACGAAGCTCTTTAAATTGCACAGCCTGTAATGAGGTGAGCACGAATCAATGTTGTAAAATTTTCACTGCGAAACTTTAGTCCTTTTTCTGAGAAAGAATTTCTTTTTATACTGCTGTTGCCAAAATGTAAAAGAATAATAGTTAGAAATAGAACAACATGACAGTAGTTTCATATGCACTTTTTAATGAGTGAGCATTTTCTTTTTTCTTAAATTTCTATATTTTATTTCGTCGGTTTTACTTTGTTAAAGTAAAAGCTTTTCCAAAATATGTAAATACTACTTTGATTCCACATTTTGAAGAAAGATAATTTTTTTAGTCAGTTCAAGGCGCAAATTCTTTTGCAGTATACACTGCCTGAACATTAATATCCGAACGACCCTCTATTGATTAAGTCCTAAGTAGGTACCACGTCGCTGATACAACTGTAACTAGGCTTATTGGGCTACAATCAGGGAGTACCGTGACTACGAAGGCAAGATGCCTCGATCGACAGAGTTAATGGATTTACAGCTTGATTTCGTTATAGGGAACAACACAACAAATCTTTCAGTACATTACATTTCAGTTGCACTGAAGATTCCTAAGTCGACGACTGGGGATGTTTTGCGGAAGGGTACCAGGGCTGAATCTGCAAAGAAGCGACCCAATAAACCTCAAAAGCTTACAGAACGTAACTGGAGAGTTTTGTAAAATTCTGTCCGTTCAGAACTGAAATCACCATTGTCTCGAATCACGCAAACTCTATGTGAGATAATTGGGACTGACTTAAGCACCAGCACAGTTCAAAAGACGCCAAAAGACGCGACACTACATGACACGCGTTGGAACTGTTGAACAGCCATCCACATCTACAAATCATTTCGACTGACCCAACGGGTCCATTAGCGTGGTTAAGGGAAAATCGATCTTGGACTGTAGACTAATGGAAAACTGTGCTTTACACTGACAAATCCCAGCACACAGTCTAATGCTCTAGCGGTCATTTCTTGGAGTGGCATATGCCCGAAGACCTTCTGGACTGTATCGTCCCGAAACTTCAGTTTAGTGGAATATTGATAGTGTCAGCAGAATCTATGAATGCGTTAAATATGTTTTGATATTAATCATTAAAGCTGAAAGTTCATTTTGTCTGTCCAAGGTCTCTTTGATGGGGAAAAAGAGTATTTAAGCATTAAGTTCAGTATTCTTTATTTTCAACAACATTGTTTCCATGAAAGTACAAAACACAACTGCTTGTTTTTTTAATGCCAGAACTGCCGTGACCATCCTCCATTCAAAGGACTTTTGTTTTTTGTTTGGGGTTTTTAAACCCCCAAATAAAAACACATTTCTTTTGTCTTGGGATTTAACGACCAATAACTCGATGTGGATGCACACGAGTTGTTCCCTTTTGGGCTAATAAGCTTGGGTTGCTCTCCTTTGAGTTTCTCTCTTTGTGGCTACTTGTTTGGGGGTTTAACAATCCTAGTGAGCAATTCGATGGGCTATAATCAGTCGCCCGTCCCTGATTTAGAGACTTTTGTTCCAGAAAAAGGTAGAAACCTCCTGGTGCCGTAAAATAAACAAAACATCCATGGTTCAACGGGACTTACGAACACGGAACCATTTTGGGCTTAATGGTCAAAAGCCAACGTTTAGACCACTGCGCAATGGAGGAGGCTCAAGGAATTTCAAAGTAGCTAGAGAAGTTAAATGGGTGAAAGAAAGGTAGGTCACACAAAATTCTATTAATTGTTTTTCAAATTGAATCAGGGCCGGTTCGACCGCTAAGCGAACTAGGCCTAAGGAATCCAAATTCGGGGGACGCTATGACTTAGTTTTTAAAACAGAATTGTGACGTACCTGCTAGCAGGACGCACACGACATAAAGGCAGATAGGAATCAGAATAAAACGTCCGCGTAGCTCAATTGGTAGAGCAACTTATTCCGGAATGAGGGGACCCGGGTTCGAGCCCCGGCGCGGATAAAAATGATGGAAAAATTTACTTCGTTATAATGGCGCCCGAACTATCCGGATGACCCGACCGTTCAAAATCTCGCAATGGTGTGATGTTCTTTCCACACCGTGAGATAGGAAAAATCAGAGAATCCCCTTCTCTAGCGCTTCGAAAAAAATGACTGGGAGTTCTCAAGTGCACGTTCTACAGTGGATGGCTGCCTGCAACGATTCATGGTCACGGCTGCCCGTGGGCCATACCCCCGGCCCTCTTTCGGGGGGGGGGGGGTGTGACGTACCTGTCAACCGGACGCACACGACATAAAGGCAGATATTAATCAGAATAAAACGTCCGCGTAGCTCAATTGGTAGAGCAACTTATTCCGGAATGAGGGGCCCGGGTTCGAGCCCCGGCGCGGATAAAAATGACGGAGAAATTTACTTCGTTACAGAATGAATTAGCAAATGAAGCAAGAAACATTAAAAAAACATTTTTCTGTTGTCTTTAGATTATCCGTATAACTTCCGAATCCTGATGACTTGTGTAAACAGGAAACGGTGACCTGCGTTTACTGAATGGACCAAACAACTTGAAGTAAAGCGAACGCGAAAACACGCATCTGTTTTTAAACTGCGATATATCAGGTCCGTCTCGATGCAGCAGGCAAATCAAGCGACACCTACGGATGGGAAATGCTTTTAAAAAACAATGCACTTGGTATTATCTGGCTTCAGTGGGAATATCAATACTGTGCAATTGTTTGATCAAAAATTCAGGAAATGCACAGCGTCCACAGGTCTGCAGCTCTCACACTCAGAATATTTTATAATAAGAACAGGGCAACAGCAGGAGAGGCTCTACCACTATATTTATTCTGTTGAAATTCTTCCATTTTTTGTCTGTTGAAGATTTGAGAAAGAATCTTGTTGGGTAATCAACGTTACCGATCGAACATAAAATTGCTCGTGACATGGAATTATGAAGGTAGTTGTTCGTAATTTTGCGAACAGTAAATCACACAAAATCAAATTCGAATTTAATTTTAATTCATATTGGACCAGTAAGTAAATGGGAGTAGTTTGAATTCATTAGTTTCTTTCTATTTTTGTTTACACTTTTTCATCTTCGAATTATTGAACAAGTGCATTCATTATGCTTAGCCACACAAATGAAAAACATAAATTAATCGAAGCTGTTGGCTTCTCTAGAAACCCAAGCATGCTAGCAACGGCCTTGAATTGAATCACATGAGTGACGGACTAAATTGGCCTGCACATACGTCACGACATCATTTCAAGGCTCTGGAACAAGTCGGCAGCACCATTTTAGTGTAAGCGATTATTTTGCAGAAAAGTAGACTGTTCGTTTTTTCTATGGCAGACAGCCACGAACAAAATGAACACCAGTAACCGTGAAAGTGACGCAATACTAGATTGTTTTTTTAATATTTTAACCGAGGAAATGAATCGTTCTTTTACAATTACACTCACGGACAATGAAATTCGTGCACCTGGAAGAAAGCATGCTACAACCGCTAAACTTTGCAAATAGCTAGCATGCGTTCTGGTATGCAAATGATCCACGTTTGGTGCGAGTGCGCCTGACCACACACGAAGTGATGGCGTTACAAGCACGAACCGGCAGCCTTATAAACCGGCGTGTAGTCGACGCCCCATGAAAGCGAAAAGCACTGGACGAAGCAAGCTAGAGTACAGAGTGGCAAGAGTGTCAGATAGACACTCTTGTCGATTACGATTTACGGACTTTGAGATAGTGTCGATTTACGCAATTTACGGACTTTGAGATAGGCCTGATCAACGGGCTGAAAACCGCAGGATGGTCGGCGCGCCTTATAGCCCGACACGTGGATCGTCCTACCCATACCGTCCGACTGTGTTGAGAGCAGTGGACAAGTGACGGCACTGCCACACGGCGGAGCGGCTCCGCAGGTAGAGAGAGTCAACGGATTGTTCGGAACGCACGAACTGATACACGGGAAGCCGATCCACTATAAAGGGAGATGTAGCGGCTCTTGTGTGCCCACGAACCATTTCCTAATGCCTCGCGGAAGTGAATCTACGATCACAGCAACCTTTACGTGTTCTGCCATTAACACCGTGAGTGCCGCTTCGTTTTGGGGACAGATGATCATAACGTTCGGTTGTGGAAGTCCCCGCGTCAACGACACAATCACGACCTCTCTATCGAGGGCCACACCTCCCCACTGCAGGCATTATGGTCTGGAGAGCCATTGCGTACTACAGACTATCAACTCTAGTAGTGGTACGTGAATCATTGTCGGGCCAGCGGTATGTAGATGAGATCCTACGGCCCAATGTGCTCCCATACATGGCCGGGATTTCAGGTGCGCTATACTAGCAGGATAATACCCGCCCGCACACGCCTCAGGTTGCCTAGGACTGCCTACGCCATGTACAGACACTTCCATGGCCTGCTCGCTCCCGGACATGCCCCTTATCGATTATGTATGGGACCAGTTGAAACGCCAGCTGCCGCCATGCCGCACTATCCGGGATTTGGAGCTCACCGTCCAACACGTGCGGGCCAGTCTGCCGTAGGACAACATCAGGCATCTCTTCGCCTCCATACCGGACAGCATTGCAGCATGTATCGCCGCACAAGGCGGTGTGACGTGCTATTGAAGATGCCCGGACTGAGTGCCACAGATCCTTCTGTAGTTGTCTTGCAGCTCTGTTTTTGCCGTCATGTGTATCATACATCTGTATCATTACGTCCATAAAATTTATGTTCAATCCGATTCTTTCTTCTTCGTGCGCAAATTTCATTATCCGTGAGTGTATTTCGTCTTTTTCATAATTTTTTCTGAGCAAATATACGAACAAAAGAAGATACGTTCAAACATCTCGTACCCACCGAAGCACATTCACTTACGACATTGATATTCGGTGGGTCGGACTGAATTGAAACACTACCGTTCATTCTGATTAGTTATAGAATTACCACTAGTGGAAGAGGAAACGGCTATCATGATGATGATATGACAAAACTGTAAGAAATAAAAGGAAATATAATTCAGTATTGTTCTTGCACGGAGATTATGAGATTTATTTCACACAATTAATGGAAAAGAAAAATTCAGCGGTGAATATCACTTAGTTGAGTTTAAAAGTGAGGTAACAAAATCTATCTATTACACTCCATGAAATTCAGAGAGCACACTGTGTGATGACAGTTAAACTGCGTGGTAGCTTGTTATCCGACAGCAGAGTAACATCAGCGTGTGAACTCCATGATACCGAATACGTGGAAGAATTGTAACTTGAAAAAACTGCAATGTGTTACGAGCGTTGTTGAGAGTTTCTGTGCTTCCACACGTACCGTGGCATGTCTTGCGCGATAGAATTCGTACTACAATGTTTTTTTATTGATATTTTAATGACCACTGTTAGTAGTTCCATGGGATATAAGCAGCCGCTCGTCCCTAATTTAGGGGCACTAAAGTAAGTCATTCGTATCGGAAATCGCGGACGGTGTAACATGGCATGTGATAAGGAGCACATTAGACATCGTTTACTCTAGGAGTTCAATAAAGGTAGTACTGCAGCCGCAGCTTGACGCAACATCTGCCAAGTGTATGTGGAGGATGCAGTTGATGATAGCACGCGTCGCCGTTGGTTTCAGAAATTCCGGGACGGAGATAAAAGCTGTAAAGATCAACCACGTCATGCACGTCCATACGTGGTTTCTTACGAGGATGTGGACCAAGTCATAACAAATAACCCACATCCAACCGTTCAGGAATTAGCGAAAACTTTGTCGGTACACAGAACAACAGTCGAAAGGCGGATGCATGCGCTTCGGTTCATCACCAAGTTCGATAACTGGGTTCCGCACCAGCTTTCTGCAAAGTAATGAGAGGAAAGAATTTGTACCTGTGTTTCTTTGCTTTCTCGTCACAGAAATGAACGTTTTTGGGAGGAATCGTAACGGGTGATGAGAAATGGGTTCTGTACAGTAATGTAAAGCGTCGACGGACTGTGTATCAAGTTGCGGAGGTTGTTCCATCGACCTCAAAAGGAGGACTGCATCCCAAAAAGGTTTTGTTGAGTGTTTGGTGGGATGTCCAGAGAATAATCCACTGGAAGGTGTTGGCACCTAACCGAACGATAAATGCTGACCTTTACTGCCAACATTTGGACAGATTCCGAGAACAACTGACATCAAAGCGGCCAGCACTCGCCGATCGCAAGGGCGTGATCCTTCATCATGATAACGCCAGACCTCATGTTGCTTTAATCACTCGGAAAAAATTACTGGATTTTGATTGGGAAGTGCTACCTCACCCGCCGTATTCCATTGGCGTGGCATCTTCGGACCGCTATCTTTTTCTATCATTACAGCACGCCTTCGCTCTCCAAATCTTTGATGATGTGGACGATGTGAAAACGGCATTTCATGACTTTTCTGACTCTAAAACACAGGAGTTTTCCCGGCGTGGGATTCACCTACTCATAGGCAGATGACAAGAGGTCATACAGAATTATGGCAATTATGTGAAACCTCAGGTACTTTATTTGTTTTGTCCTTCTTTTTTTTGTAGCCAACAACAACGGGTAGAACTTATGTACACACCTGATATGGCTGATTTTTGCCAAGCACATGCATTCTTCCATAGTTGAATTTTCGGTTTGTCCATCTAAGAAGTCGATATCTCTGATTCTTTAAGGTTTAGTAATTTTTATGTGACCTGCATATTGTTAGAAACATTTACTATGAAACAGTAAAATGAGTGTAAAGTGGAACCATGCGTTCATGGAAACAGGCGCCTTTGAAGGAATTCACCTTACTCAGCCATTGCTCTTCTTCCCATCAGCAATCGTCAGACTGGTTGATGCCTCCGCCAGGAAAACTAGAGTTGCACAAAAACCTTAGACTTACATAAATGTACATCAAACATGTGTTCGTTAAATAAATTCAGCGTAAGTTCTCATGATATTTTTTTCTATGTTTTTTTTTCTCCTATGTGCATAGTCTTTTTTTTCTATGTGCCTTCACTTTTACATTTTGAGTTATCTTCGAGCATAAGAACTTCAATTAACAAAAAGAGAAGAGACTCCGCTGTAATAGTGTTAAGAGATTTTAGCATTATTTACCGATTTCTAAAAGAAAGGTCGAAAGAATATATATTCGTATGGTCTTTCTCTTATCAGCCTACATCGGATCAACAACCATGTGCGGAATGCACATGTAATAAGATTAAGAAACAAACAAAATAGAAACAAAAAAACATTATACTTCTGTTTGTGTGCAGGAAGGCGTCTGCGGGGTTTTTATGTAAATTTCCTGATTTTTTGTTTAAAGATTTTCTCACTAAACGGCACATATGTTCCCCGGAAACTTGTACATTGTGGCAACGCTTAAGGTTAGTCAGAGAAAAATAAATAAGCGTTGAATGTGAACAGTGTTGAGACTGGATGGAGATTTTTATTAGCGAAAGAAATTAAAATTTTCTGATGTCTATGTGAACCTATGAATACGTGTTTTTGTTTCGTGATTGAGATACATATTTGTTGATACAAGAAGTACTTATTTTCAGCTGTTGAGTTACAACATTATTTTATTGGTGACGTGACCTATCAGTGAACGGGAAATAAAGAGTAAGTTGATGTTACAGGTAAATGTTGCTTCTTTCAACGTGGTCGTTATTATTATTTTTTGGCTTATTTGAAAAATCAGAGTTATTTTCGATTAGGTTATCTACGAGCATTAGCTGATTAGTTGATTACTTAAACTACTTCTTTAAAAATCAAAAGCTCTACAGATGTTTGAAAAGAAATTGGAATATTTTTTTAAACTTAGGTTTTCGAAACATTTATCATTTTTACACCCAAATATGCATTAGGTGAAGTAAGAGCATGAGAGAAGAAGTTATGTAAACAGGGAATGAAAGATGTAAAGCGGAACCGACACGACAAAGGGAATTATAGATGAAATAAGGAAGAGAATCGAGGGAGGAGAAGTATGTTGACCGAGCCGAAGCGACGGAACAGAAAGAGGAGAACTAGAAATGAGTGAACAAAGACGGGAGAAATAGGGAAGAGAAACAAACTTAGAAAGAGACGGAAAGGTAGAGAGAGAGAGAGAGTGTACAAAGAGATGCTCCCAATACCCAGAAAAAATAAATGAAGATAGCGAAATTCTAAACCGCTAAGTGAAATGAGAAATATTAGTTCTCGTTAACATCATATTATGAGAAACGTACCACCGTCGTGGAGTAATTAGCGTGAAAATTTCAATTTGATAGATATTATGAGGTATTATGATAAAAAAGTCTGATGAAATAAATCTTCCTGCTTTTGATGAAAGTCCAGCATGTAACTTCTGGTCGCTATGGTAACAGACAACCTTTGTCAAAGAAAGACGAGAAATTTGTTTCTAACTTTTATCATTGACGTCTTGGTTTAGAAGTGGCTGTAATGGAACGAGACCGAAGTATCATCTTCGTCACTTTAATTCTTAAGCGAAAGAAAAATGAATTTCTTAGAAATGAGTAGATGAAAACAATTCCTTCTTTGAAGTGAATTTGCATATGTTTTTAGTTATTCCATCTTTTGACCATAGCATTAAGAAATACAGTCATTTGCAAAAGCTTAAGACCACCTGTCAATTTATTAAAAATTAAGATTTTCAAAAAACCAACTAATTACTAGTCAGAGATATTTGAAAAAATGACACCACAGATGCAAAAAGACCGAAATCAGTACTTTGTATGAGCACCTTTGTGTTTAATAACGGACAGAATACGATGTGGCATACTCTCAATGAGGGATTTGCTGTAGTAACTTGAAATATCTTTGCACCACACGCGTCATCAGAGCTTGGGAATTTGATGGCTGTTTTTCTATCTTTTAAAATGGTCCACAAATTTTCGATGGGGTTAAGATCGGTACTATTACCCTGCCAGTTAAGAACAGTCACGTTTTTCCTCTACAGGTAGTCTTTTACTGTATTTGATCTGTAGCATGGAGCACCATCGTGCATAAAGATTGCGCACCTGTGCAATTGCATATCAGTTAACAGCTTCTCAACTAATTTTTCCACATAAAAAGTATAATGAATACAAGCTTCTTCTAATGGTTGTTGTGTTATTAATTATATCATGAATAAACTTTCCTGCTAGTAGTGTAGTAATAATAATGAACAAACTTTTAACTGCTAGTAATGTTGCAGTAGTAATTAAGATGAATAAAGTCTTAATGCTGGTTGTTAATAATAACAACTAATGAAATAAACCTAACAGCTAGACAGAGATCTGACAAAACTATGAACTGAGAAAAACGTACTTACTAGAACAACTTTTTATTAAGGAAACTCTTGATATGATCCAACATACACTTCACCGGACACACAGCTACTCAATAAAACGTAGCTCCTTGCACATGAACGAAGTTCTACTCAAATAAACGAAGCTCTCCTTACGCATATAACCAAAGCTCTCCCTACGCACATCAACAAAAAGCTCTCCCTGGTATCGTTGAACGCGCCTATTTATACTGGATACCACCACGTCACGACTTACACTCATTGCCAGATCTCATTCAGCGGGAGAAATAACATCTCGTTCAGTAAGAAGATAATTTACATAGTAAAATAAAATAACCAGAGATAGTAAAAATCAAAAGGAAAGTGTATCTAGAGTATACGTTAAAAAAGGACCAGTCATGGTAGTGCTTCATTACCTTTTTTGCCTGCCGGCAGAAAAGGTAATTAATCAGTACCGAATGCTGTCATAGCCCCATATCATCTGACTATGCGGATGTCTCACGGTGCTAACGGTGTATTTTTCATCGAACATCTTGCCCTTTGGTCGTCGAACTTGTGCTTCACGTGATTCAAATTGAAGCACATTTGATTCATCGGAAAAAGAACTTGACTCTAATTTTCAGCAGTCCACGATTGATGACGCTTCGCAAACCTGAGTCTCTTCTTTTTCATGAGAGAGGTTAGTCTAGGTTTATAAGACTTTAATCTAAAATATTTGCTAAGACGTCGGGAACCAGTGCTGATACTAATATCAGACACTTTTGATTGTAGAAAGCCTCAAGTTTCTTGCATGAACTCTTCGGAGAACGCATACATATTCGCCTTATGATATTGCCATCACGTGAGGTTGTTTTCCTTGGACGTCCACTTCTCTTTCGGTCGCTAAATTCACTTGTATCTCGATATTTCATGATCGTATAATGAAGAGCAGTCTTGTCCACATTCACCTTTCTGCTCATGCCACGTACTGAGTATCCTTCACGATATAAAGTCACTATTTGTGCCCTCTGAGTAACACTTAATGAAGCTTTTTTGCCCATTTTTCGTTTTATGAAAATAGGTACTAAACCTCTCAGCATGAAAATCAGAAGTAATCTGACGCTCGAACGCTTCCCCAACTCTATCAACATCTACCACTGTAGGATCATGCAACACCGATAGGAAGTTGGGTAATACACACAGTAGCTGCCGCAATCGGCATAAATCTCGTAATGTCAACGGGTGTTCTTAAACGTTTTTGTAAAGGACTGTATAATCTAGATAATAAAATTTTCTAGTTTACGTTTGTTAAGCCTCCAGAACGTTGGATTTTTACAAATTGAGAAAATTATTTATCTGTTAACATGATTGCTAATAAATTTTCACGAAATTTCTGCTGACAAAAGTAATGTCATATTCTCGCTTCTCCTTAATTTCAGCTTAAGTTTGAACCATTACAGGAAATGTGAGATGCAGGAATTTTTGGTTGTTTTCAATTCTTTGCTTCATTTATCCTTTTTTTGAACTTATTTCTGGCTCAAAAGCCCTTTAACCTTTAAACGTGCGTCATTATAGAATTAACGTGATTATATCATCGATATGTATGCCCGTTCATGTATAATGGTGATATCTCTGGCTCTCATAGTCCCATTGAATTTATGTTCCGGCATCGCGTGTCTCTAAGCCTGAACATTCGAATTGGTGTTGTTTCGCAACAAATATTCTTATATTTTGCAAAAATGGCATCTGAAGAGCTCTGATTTGCAAATTTAGTTATGCCTTCCGTGGGTGAAGCAACGTATTCAACGTTCTCTATTTTATGTACAGTTATTTTGACATGTGAGACCAATAGCACTGCTGGACGAATTGGCATTGGGCCCATGGTACAGCTAGATTGGTCCAACCGCATCGGTAGTCAAATGCGAGCTGTACCAATCGTAGAGACGGAAAAATCTGAATTGTACCAAGTGTGCTGATGGACATTTAGCCTTAGGGGACAGTCGTGCAGTTGAACAGACACGAATTGAGTCAATTGTAGCCTTCAACTAATCAGCATTGGAAGAGTTGCCATTGGACGAATAGTTGGGAATCGATTTTCATTGCAGTTTAAAGCAAATGAGGTTTCTTTAGATGAAATGTACGCATGCGTGCTCTGTATTCTTTTAAAAGGAAATGCAAGATTCTATTGTGTCTGACAATTTATAAAAAAAGTATTACATTCATTAGAATTTTATATATTCCCTAAAAATTCATTTTTGCCTCTTGGGAGTGTCGTATCTAAGTAGGACATGCAGTAATGAGTGTTCCTTAAAGGCAAGTAAAACCTTTATAGAAAATAAATGTTATCATAAATCACTAAACTTTTATTTAATGGTATTACTCGTACTTTGATATATTAGGTGCGTAACTTAATTCTCGGCGACAGGCACGACACGTCGACAGCAAATTATAGCAAATCGAATACGTAGCTAATCATGGAAATAATCCTCGTTGTGTTGGATACATTTAAGCCATCGGTCAGGGAACTGCCGAATTCCACTGTTGAAAAAAGAGGGATGTTTCGAGTTGATAAAATCATCAATACTCTTGTGGACCTTCTCGACAGAAGTGAAGTGCGTAACATTCAGGTGATGTTACAGGGAGCGAAAGAGATGATAATCCGAAGGAGTGAAGTCTGCAGAATACGCCGGATGGGACAAAATCTCCCATCCCAGGTCGGTGATCGTGTTTAAAATCGTTTTCGCAGTGTGAGGACGCGCATTATCCTAAAGCAACAGGACCGACCTTCTGCCCTTGGCGGTGTATGGCCTTTTCGCCTCCATTGCGTCACTCGCACGAATGAATTACTGACAATAGCGCTCAGCATTGACCGTTTCACCAGGTTTGAGCAACTCATAGTGTACGACACCGCGATGATCCCACCATATGCACAGCAACAACTTCCTGGCATGTTTAGCGGTACTGGTGGTAGGCTGACCTGGATAAACCCACGATTTGCGCTGCTTAGGATTATCGAAGAGGATCCACTTCTCATCACAGGTCAAAATCTGGTGGAGGAAATCCTTCTTTTTGAATCTGGAGAGTTAGGACACAGCAACATCGTAGCGCCTAGACGTATTCGCAGCTGTGAGTTGGTGGGACATCCAACTGCCCTAGTTGTGAATCCGTCCAAGCTTGTGCAGGCGCTTTGCAATGGCTTGCCGTGTTACTCCGAGTTCCTGGGCGAGCTCTGACTGTGTGCGACGGGGATCCGCTTCTAAAAGTTGTTCTAGTTCCTCATCGTCAACTTACTGTTGCTGTCCCAGAAGTTCTGCATCACGGAGATGGAAATTTCCCTGCTTAAACCGCTGGAACCACTTCTACGCGTACTGTAGGACAAAGCAGCCTCACCCAAAGCAGCACAGATCTTTGCTGGGCTTCTTCGGCACTTTCTTTCACCTGAAACGCGAACAAGAGGCAATGCCTCAAATGTTGCTTCTCGAACGACATTGCTTTCACCGTCAACTTTCGTCCCTTCTGTACTACAGCTGTGAGCGGTTACGGTTGTCTGGAAAGAAAGCTGTTGGATGGCGCTGCAATCAGCCATTATCGCACACAGCTATTTGCATTTGCCGAAGTTCTATAATCCCTTGCGGTTAGGGGACGAGAATTAAGTTGCATATCTAATTTCATTATGAGCTTATGTATTTGTCGTCTTGTCTATTTAAACAGTGAGAAAATTTGTTGCCTAAAATTCAGATGAAACAGAATAATGGATTTTTCAAAGCAAACGTCGAATTTTGAAGACAAATCAGTATGAACGATTGTTCTAGGGATTCTCAGCCCTACAGCTACGAAGCTTTTTGTTGTTGGAAGAAGAAACGTATGTTCGGAGAAACGTGATCATAAAATACGTGTGAGGAAATTGTGAAACAGTAATGAGTGCAAACGAATTTGTTCTAACTGAAAATAGGAAAGTGACAAAGAGATTAGGAATTGCGGTTGTAAATCTTTCATGAGGGTAATGCGTAAGTCAATGTTTGGCCAGAGTACTTTATTAAATAATGCCTGAGAAATCCATTTCTGTAAATAGTAACTTCATGTTTTGCGTCGCGGGATTACCGAACTCAAAAATCATTTCCAGTAATTCATTCACAATGAGCAAATGGTTTTCTAGCTTTGCTGAGTAAAACAATATTTTGTTTGCTATAGCTTGCATTAAAGTCTGAGATCCGTTGCCTGTGACATTCCTTTGCGTTAATCATATTCACAGTTACTATTTAGTGGATAAAAATTCTGCTTCATGTAATAAAATGCGCTGCAAATATGTAATAAGCCGTTCGCAGTTTGAAGAAAACATCTGAGGACCACAAAATAATGGGATAAAGAAGCCTGATATCGGGTTTTTTGTTATACATCAGTTAACCCTTTAACGACCGTAACGCCCAAAACGTCCGTATACACAAACTGCCATAGACGCCCGAAACGCCTGTCTAGAGTGAGTCAGATTTCCTTCTCTTAAACCTGTTTTTCAAATTTTCACAACCTGTGGGGGATCAGCAGGAGTCACCCTCAGTCACTATTGTTGATTTTAAAAGAAGTAAAACAGCAGACAGTTTCGGGCGTTATGCAATTTAGAGTGATGCACGATTTTTGGGTCATGGTAGTTAAAAGGTTAAGAGACCTACCGCAGCACATTGAGAAGGCACACGAGAGAGCTTCGATGACCACTTGCGGTTCAAGGTACATTAACTTCCTTTAAGTAGAACTAACCAGAAGTAGTAGTAACCATTAGGTAATTATTGAGAAAGAGGGACAAGCGCAAAAACATTGAAGAGGGTAAAGTCTGGAAGACGCTAAAAAGATACTTTGAAGCCTGTAAAGGGAAACTACCACACACACACTTAAACTGAATATAGGAGGGAAAATACCTTGCTCGAGAATCATTCATTATTGCAATCTGACAAGTAAATGTTGAACTAGAATAAACCTGGTGTCCTAACGATGCTTATGTCTACTTAGTCCATAAAGAATTTTGTCAAATTTGTCATCCAGAAAAGCATCTGTTGTTCAACATACAACATTCCTTTATGATACCTCTCTGAAATGTCGTGAACGGAGATTTTCTGGGAAATATATAAAAAGGTGGGTATAACGAAGTAAATTTCTCCGTCATTTTTGTCCACGCCAGGATTCGAACCCGGGTCCCCTCATTCCGGAACAAGTCACTCTACCAATTGAGCTACGCGGACGTTCGTTACCGCTGCCTTTATGCCGTGCGCATCCTTCTAGGCAAGCACGTCACATCTCCCCCCGAAAGAGGGCCGGGGGTATGGCCCACGGGTCAGACATGACCATGAATCGTCGTAGGCAGCATCCGCTGTAGAACATGCACTTGAGATCTCCCAGTCAATCTGGTGTGTGGAATGCAACGTCACACACTTTTATTTTTCGAATCGCTGGAGAAGGGATTCTCTGATTTTTCTTATCTCGCAGTGTGGAAATAACATCACACCATTGCAAGATCTTGAACGGTCGGGTCATCCGGAAAGTTCGGGAGCCATTATAACGAAGTAAATTTTTCTGTCATTTTTGTCTACGCCGGTGCTCGAACCCGGGTCCCCTCATTCCGGAAAGGGTCACTATACCAATTGAGCTACGCGGACGTTCGTTACCGCTGCTATATGCCTTTATGTCGTGCGCGTCCTTGTGGGCAGGCACGTCACATGGGACATGGTTTCGTTACTAAACCTTGGTCCAAGCTGCCAGTTTTTCAAGAAAACTCAAGCACCTGAGGAATTAAACATTTTCCCCCAGAATAAATGTGCTGTCAAATTCATCACTGCGACCCTCAATCAGCTGGACACAGAAAGCGTTTTGAGTGACTGTGTTTCTTGTAGCACTACAGATGACTGCTTTAGATGGAAATGTGACATGGTGGTAACTGCGAATGGTTCACGGGGCTATCTCTGGAACCCTTGTAGAAGGAAAGATAAATGAAGAGAATCATCTAAAAGCGTGTTGTTTATCAGCCGAACAATTCTGCCATGCACAGCATCAAGACGTTTTAGGGTTCATTCAAGTGCTCTTCCAAAAATGTTGAAACAAAACTCTTTCTTCACAAGAATAAAACCCAACAGTTCTATGAGGTGATTTTGGTTAGACGTGTTTCGGTACGCTACTTTTTTAACAAACTTAGCAAAATATTGTTTCATGTTTTCTACCAAAAAAAATAGGGCACAAAAAACAACAACAAATTAAGTCCAAATTTTACGACGACGCTGCTACAAGTGAAGCAGATGCCATGACTGAGTTGTTTTTTTTTGACTCATACTGAGATGATACGATAATACTCACATCCACTTTACCAGCGAAGATATCAAAGTCACAGAGAGATACTACGATAACCTTATTCTTTTGATGTAGGGTAAACAGTGGCCATTTCGTAATAATTTCAGAAATTTCCATTTTGTCCACAAAATTCTAATGCCCATCTTTATCAAACCCCAGCATCCCATACACAATGCATTTTTACACAATACCAGTAACGTAGGGAACAGTAGGACTGCATGTTTATGTTTAACACCTAATGTTTTCGCTTAATGTTTGCCAATGGTTATTCTATGATAACTTTGGTAACTTCGTGATAAGACCTTGCTAAGTTCGTGATAGTGAACAAGGTGTCCATTTGTACGCACAACATTGCGTGTATGTAAATAAATATAGAAATAATTCCATACGTGATGCATTGCATAGTTTACTCTAGTCAAACCCGGAAGAAATATATATTTTCATCAATAAAATGCTCTGTTTTTCCATAGTGGGCCATTTTAACATTTCAATTTCAGTTATTATCACCAGCTTTCACAGGCGTCGCCCAGCAAAGCATCCTCATTTTCATCGAAGGAGTTTTCGCATTTCATGCGGTACCATATCATGCGAAAGCTACATTGAACCTACCGAGCTCCTATTGCGTTTTCGGGATAGTTGTGTCCACAATATTTGCTCTTCCAGCTATCGTCTTCCCTTTGCATGGACACCTTGATAAAAACTGTATATATGCGCTATATTTTGTTACATTTCAATTACATCAGCTATTACGTACCATATACACTGGCGGAAAGTGAAAAAAGAACACCAAGAAGGAATTGGCAGACGTTCATGAAATTTACATATGTTAATGGGTTCAAATTTACGTAGGTGTGATGTTAATTTCGGGACCAACCGGTGAGCGCTTACGCCACAGCACGGCATAATATGCAAATTATCGTCGGTGGTATTTAAGGAGTACGGCTAAGTGAATGTAATCAGTCGTCGGCGTACGGGCACGTGCGAAGACCCTGAAAAAGCTGCAATGCCTGGACATCTAAGACGTGTACGATTTCAGCAGTTATCGGACTTTGAGCGAGGTCGTCTAGTCAGACTCCGCGAGGCCGGGTGGTCGTATTATCGTATTGCGGAGCGAATTGGACGCGAAGTATCGGTGGTGGCACGATGGTGGCGTAGATGGTCCGAGGAACATTCCCACTCGAGAAGACGTGGAACAGGGAGCCACAGACGGACTGATGAGCGGACCGATCGACGCATAAGAAGAGCGGCGTTGTCAAGCAGAACATCCACTAAGACGCAAATCCGAGCTGCCGTTGCACCTGAGGTGACTGTGCGAACAATCTGCAACCGTCTACTGGATGCAGGACTACGAGCACGTGTGCCTCTAGCATGTGTACCTATGACACCAGCCCACCGTCAGGAACGGCTGCAGTGGTGTTGCCAACGTCTGCACTGGAGAACGCAATGGCGATCTGTCGTGTTCAGCGATGAAAGCAGATTCTGCTTGGGAGCCTCGGATGGCCGTATGCGTGTTCGCAGATGCACAAGGGAACGTCTCCACCCTTCTTGCATCCGCCAGCGACACACAGGGCCTACACCTGGTCTCCTGGTGTGGTGAGCGATCAGCGATCATTCCCGTACACAACTAGTGTTTGTGCCGGGTACGTGAAACAGCACCTCCTACATCAACAACATAATTCAGCCCGTTGTTGTGCCATTTGTAAGGTCGGTCCATCGTGGTGTTTTCCAGCAAGATAACGCACGCCCACACACGACACGTGCAACGCAACATGCACTTCAGGGTGTGAGACAACTTCCATGGCCTGCACGTTCACCGGATATATCCCCCATTGAGCACGTGGGGGATTTTATGGGACAACGACTTATCCGGTATCCACGGCCAGCCACGACCATCCCCGATTTACGCGTCCAGGTTGAGGATGCTTGGAAGTCAATACCCCAAACTTACATCCAACATCTGTACGACAGACTCCATGCCAGAATTGCACAGTGTGACGCAGTTCATAGCGGTTCAACCTTGTGCTAACCATGTTACGTGGAAATGTTATTTTCCAGTTTACCACCAAATACAGCTGTATTTTGCCATAGTGTATTGATCACGTTATCCTCTGTGATCCGTTATTATGCTGTATAAATTTCGTTGCTATCAGACGTCTCCCTCTTGGTGTTCTTTTTTCACTTTCCGTC
Organism: Macrothele yani; assembly: GCA_039090855.1. NCBI lineage: Eukaryota > Metazoa > Arthropoda > Arachnida > Araneae > Macrothelidae > Macrothele > Macrothele yani. The sequence continues at coordinate 159,878,403 of CM077011.1, forward strand.
AGTGTAGTTACCACCTGTAAGCGGTAAATTGGTGTTACCTTGGTTACATCGTGACAGGCTAAAATTATTTATAAACCGGAACTGTAGTGTCCATTTGAACCCCAGCTATTTCAGAAATCAGATATTGTAGTTTAAATTATGGAACAAAAGTTATTTTTTAAATCAATTTTAAAGGCTGAAAAAATGTACTCCCCAAGCTAAAGATAGCTAAGCATCTACATGCTATGGAATACTGATACATGACTTGTAAGCTCATTTTTAAATTAGGCGGGGTTCTAATGAATAACTGGGATAAATATTGTTCCTTTACCTCTAATTTCCTTCTTCAAGTACGATCTTTTACTTTGTGTACTAAACACCAGCACAAAATACCATTCGATTCCCGCCATAAGTAGAATAACTCTGTGTGTGATAAGAACAAAACTATTTACTGACGATCTTCTAATTTTAGAAACCAGACATCTGCTGCCATTTATGATTAAAAGTGAAACTAATTAAGCCATTAGTTACGCTACGAATAGCCGCTTACGGTCTATCACGAATTTACGTATGCAATGAAGTTACCAATGTTTACCATACTGTATGGTTTTGCTGAAAAGGAAGACGTTCTGCAACAGGAAAAACTGAAAATGTGTTATGGTTAACACTTTTGGTAAAAAAGTAATTCCCATCTAACTTACAGCAAAAGATAAGGTGGGAAATATTAAATGTGATCTTAAAGTCATTATTGAAACAAGTCTGCTCCATGAAAAGCTGAAAATGTTTTATAACTTTGAGAATGAATACACATATCCTGAAATAATGCTGTGTACTGGCTTTTTACGCTTTCCAACCTATATGCTCCAGCTTTGTCCGTCTGTCCGCACGATAACTCGCGTAAAAATGGTTCAATTTCTATTAAAGTTTAGTATGTGGTATGTGTGTACCTGGGAACGAACCGTATTGAAAATAGGCGAAATGAGATCAAAGGTCAGAACATAGGAGCCGGATGCATTCCATTGCCCTTACGCGTCATTACTTGCGTAAAAATGGTTCGTCTGAGACAAAACGTTTTCATGTTCTTCCGGAAGTATACTTTACCGGTTCTGTTGAATATCATCGAAATGGGGTCAAAGGTCAAGTCATAGGAGCGAGATTTATTCTACAGCCATTATCCTCATAACTTGAGTAACAACTTGAGTAATGATTTCTCTTATGGTGGAAAGCGTATCATAATCAATGCATTGCATGATTTTCCTAACTTGTTTAGGAATTGGAACAATGTGACTTTTCTATTCTGATTCAACACACCCAAGTTCGAAGTTTCATTTCAAGCAAAAAACTACAAGACACTTATACATATATTAATTATTTTTCTGTGAGATTCAAGAAATAACTTTTTCCAGTTCTCCCTGAAATAAATATCTGTGAAATGCGGACATACCACATATAACGCGAAATTTATTTCAGCTCTGGAAAGATAGGAGAACATAAGGAAAATGTTCAAGGCACTTATGTTTAAGAGTTCGAAGAAGAAATTTTGCAAGTACTTCAGAGAAAGACAGATTTCCTGAGAAATGTGAAATCGATCCTTCAACCAATTAAAAATCGAAAATATGTTCTCCCTCTTGGGAGGTACAAATGCTGGAATTAAAAAAAAGCAGAAATGCATGGAAAACTTAGCTATGCTTTGCTTCACGTGATAAAAGAAGTATGTTTCGAAACTGAATACCAGACTATGGGATATCATGATCGTAGTATTTTTCTTATAGTAACATAAGAACAATATTTTATATGCGTACCTAATTGAAGAAAAACGTATAAAGCTTAGCGACGAAAATATTAAACAATATAATGTCAGTACTAGCAGAAGGAGTAGTGTTAAAATAAATTAAAATAACTGTTTACTACACGAAGTTAACCAGTAGCAGTTATTGGATTTGCTCTGAATTTAGCAAAAAGGATTACGAAATATCGAGCAAATATTTCTAGTTGCGAGAACGAACTCTGGCATTGTTTAAAAGCCTAAAACCTTAGGCTAAAAAAGCAGGGGAAATCATTTGTTCAGCTTCATAAGGATTTCTTGCTTGAAAACCAACACCAAAACTTTTATTGGATCTTTCTGAAGGTGATAGTGTGAAGAATACTTTGAAGCAAGCCTCTGTAAACACTCTGTTTTATGCTGTATAAAGTGTTAGTCTTAAGTAAATATTTCACCGAATGCTTGGAGCTCATGAGGATGCGATGGAGTGAATACTCGATGATAGTAACACAATTCTTATGAAAACAGTTTTTCTAAGTTTCGTCACATTTTGTTGTTTTTAAGTTACTGAGGAGGATTTTTAGTGGTTGCGCTTCCCGCGCGTACGTTGCAAACTGTTGTCACAAAACTAACTTACGGAAAGCAATATAACATTTCCTCTAAATGCCAGTTCCACTCAAAATATTTGATCAGTGCCATAGTTGCAGCATACGTACAGTTCTGTCTTTAAATTCTGAGTTTTTTAAAAACATTCATATTGTTTGATATTTACAGTGAAACGCAGCGGTACTCGGAAGTTTGATGCTCCGTAGCAGAACCATGGCGACGGGCGATGTACGTCGCAGATAATATTTTGTTGCTGCAGATAAGAACAATATGTTTAGGACCATTATTTTGGTTCTTAAGACAAAAACAATATCCCCAGAAAACTTTATTTTGGCCCTGAAGAGAAAAACGCATCCCCAACAGCTTTAATTTGGTCCTGCAGACAAGCACAGTTTCTCTAGAACCTTTATTTTGGTGCTGCAGACAAAACGGACATCTTCAGAACGTTGATTTTGGTTCTGGAGACAAAACCATATCACCAGCAGCTTTATTTTGGTCCTGCAAACAAAAACGACATCCCCATAACTTTTATTTTGGCCTTGAAAATAAAAACGCATCTCCAGCAGCTTTAGTTTGGTCCTGCAGATAAAAACGATATCCCTAAAATCTTTATTTTGGTCCTGAACACAAAAACGATATCCCCAGAACCCTTATTCCAGTTCTGAAGATAAAAACGATATCTCTAGAGCTTTTAGTTTGGTCCAGCAGACGAAAAAGTATCATCACAAGCTTTATTTTGGTCCAGCAGACAAAAACTGTATCCCCAGCAGCTTTATTTTGGTCCTGCAGACAAGCACGGTATCCCCAGAACCTTTATTTTGGTGCTGCAGACAAAACGGACATCCTCATAACGTTGAGTTTAGTCCTGGAGACATAAACATATCACCAGCAGCTTTATTTTGGTCCTGCAAACAAAAACGACATCCCCATAACTTTTATTTTGGCCTTGAAAATAAAAACGCATCTCCAGCAGCTTTAGTTTGGTCCTGCAGACAAAAACGATATCCCTAAAACCTTTATTTTGGTCCTGAAGACAAAAACGATATCCCCAGAACCCTTATTCCAGTTCTGAAGATAAAAACGATATCTCTAGAGCTTTTAGTTTGGTCCAGCAGACGAAAAAGTATCATCACAAGCTTTATTTTGGTCCAGCAGACAAAAACTGTATCCCCAGCAGCTTTATTTTGGTCCTGCAGACAAAAACGGTATCCCCAGAACCTTTATTTTGGTGCTGCAGACAAAACTGACATCCTCATAACGTTGAGTTTAGTCCTGGAGACATAAACGTATCACCAGCAGCTTTATTTAAGTCCTGCAAACAAACACCTTATCCCCATAACTTTTATTTTGGCCTTGAAAATAAAAACGCATCTCCAGCAGCTTTAGTTTGGTCCTGCAGACAAAAACGATATCCCCAAAACCTTTATTTTGGTCCTGAAGACAAAAACGATATCCCCAGAACCCTTATTCCGGTTCTGAAGATAAAAACGATATCTCTAGAGCTTTTAGTTTGGTCCAGCAGACAAAAAAGTATCATCACAAGCTTTATTTTGGTCCAGCAGACAAAAACGGTATCCCCAGCAGCTTTATTTTGGTCCTGCAGACAAAAACGGTATCCCCAGAACCTTTATTTTGGTGCTGCAGACAAAATTGATATCCTCATAACGTTGAGTTTAGTCCTGGAGACATAAACATATCACCAGCAGCTTTATTTAAGTCCTGCAAACAAACACGACATCCCCATAACTTTTATTTTGGCCTTGAAAATAAAAACGCATCTCCAGCAGCTTTAGTTTGGTCCTGTAGACAAAAACGATATCCCCAAAACCTTTATTTTGGTCCTGAAGACAAAAACGATATCCCTAGAGCTTTTAGTTTGGTCCACCAGACAAAAACGATATCCCGAGAACCTTTATTATGGTCCTACAGAAAAACAAGCAAACAAACAAATATGCCCGGAACCCCTTTTAATCTAACATTCTCATGCAGGCTTGCCATCATGAACACAAGTTTTTCATCTCAGGACGGAATTCCGTTTTTCAAAACTTTCCGAAAACAGAGATTAGACGAAGTAAATGTTTCTCCTATAACCCTAGTATTTTTCCCTCTCTCGATGTTCTTTCTGTCTATGTTATAGTTAAACATCATTCTATTGCATAAATGTTAGTGTTTCAGCTTGAAAACGAAGGCAACACTTTCCGAAAACCGAAGTTAGACGGAAAGCTGTAGCTGTAATCTTAAATTCATTTTCTTTTCTTTTCGCGATGGTCTCTGTGTTCTTTATTGTTGCTAAAGGTTTTATTCCATAAACATTTGTCCGTAAGATGAAAAATGGAGGAAAATTTTCCGAAAACGGAAGCTGGACGGAACAAAGATTAGTCCCGTAATCGCATTTTTTTCCGCGATGTTTTTTCTGTCCACATATTGTTGCTAAATATCAGTTTGTTGCAGAAATATTGGCATTTATGATTGAAAACGGGGTAGGGTGATATTTTTCGTAAATGGAAGTTGACGCAGAAAGAGTTTTCGTCGTATTTTTTCTCGCGATGATCCCTTTCAGCACTATTGTTTTTAAAAATGTTTTATCCAAAATCTTTGTGTTACAACTTGAAAATAGTGGCAAAAATGTACGACCTACATTGGAGGGAGGTTGGAAGGAAATTCGTAAAAAATAAAGAAAATCCTGTGCAAATTTTTACTTTTCGCACCCAGTTGTTGTCTTGGACAGTGACCTCTCCGCAGGTTATTTTGTGGCATCACGATATTCTTCGTAATCTTACCAGGGACTTTCTGATATGGCGGTTCGACGTAGAGCAGCGGTTCTCAAACTTTTGACACCGCGGAGCTCTTTTCACCGAAAGACGAAGCCCTGGAGCCGCAACCTTTTATTCAATTTCCGTTTTATATTCAGTACACAATTGTGTTTATACAGACGATTAGGATTTAGGAATTTCATTTGAGAAGTAGTGGTTTCATTTCTGAGAAGTATTGGTTAAATTTCTGACAAGTATTGCTTTAATTTCTGAGAAGTGTTGGTTTAATTTCTGAGAAGTATTGGTTTCATTTCTGAGAAGTAGTGGTTTCATTTTTGATAAGTATCGATTTTAATTAGCTAACAGCATATGTAACACTTTTAGTGTTCTGATATTCTAGTATTCTTTCATAATAAAACCGTCAAAGAAGAATGAAAACGCTGTTACAAATACGTGGCAAGTATTCGTAAAAACATGATTGAATTTTTGGCCTCAATGCTACGAGTGTAGTTGTTTCTTCTCCTTTCAAAGCTTTTTCACTACTGGCTTTATGGAGGAGAGTTGCAGTCACATGTCCGGCTCTGCATCCACTGTGATGCGAGACTTCCATTTTGTAGAAACAAAATTTGAGAAGCCAGTCTCTTACATATACGTACCGACAAATGGATGGAGCATTCTAACAACTGCCTGTGATAAACGCGTGGGTGCTGTTTCTTGACGCTGCAGCAAAACCCGCGCGATAGCAGTTTATCAATCGCTTCCCTTTCAAAGGTGTCAGGCGTCAGATCGATAAAATTTTCATATTAACTTGCAGTCATGCTGCGAGGCTTGTCTTTTGACCGCAAACGGATCTTTTACCCATTTACAATTTTCCAATATCTCGTGCATTATATTTGAGAAGTACTGCAATAGGGCATAACTTATTTCTTGTAGTTGCTGAATGAATTCTCCAAAAATCTCGTCAGGTTCACTGATGCGTGCTTCGAGCTCTCCCAGAAGTCCTTAAGCGTTAGGAAACTATCAACTCATTCAGTCCAGAACTGCAGCTTTCTCTTCAAAGCACGAATTGTGTTATGAGGTCCTGAAAACAGTAGCATTTCCCCCTTGTAGACCTAGGTTAACTTCATTAAGTTTTGGTGAATATGTCAGCTAAATATGCAAGTCTAAACAGCCACAGATCATCATTCAGCAGTTCTTCAAAGCCGAAACGGTGACCAATGAGAAAAACGCGCACTTAAGCTCTAGTTCAAATAGCCGCACTAATCTTTTTTCTCGAGACAACCACCACACTTCTCAGCAATATTTCTTCTAAGTGGTCATGAACAATGCCCGCCTAACCCAATGAGCTGGGCAGGCATCAAAACCTCTTGGGCATTTTTTTTTTATTTTCTCAGCGTCTCTTACTAATGCAATAGAAGTTGCAACTTGGATTGGAAACCTTATTTTTTCTAATGCCCCGATTTTTTTTCACCGTTCTTTCCGCAAGTGATTTTAAATAAAAGAATATAAAAAAGTTTTTATTAATTAAAGTTTTTATTTTATAAAAAATTAGAAGCTCGAACTTACTTCTGGAATAAATACACTAGTAATTAAGAAAAGCATGCTTAAGCATTGCACACAGTTTCTTTGCATATCAAAATAACAAGGATAATAAGAAACAAATGACTCTTTTTCGGCGTGGGAAAATCACTATTCCGCATTCTCGCGTTCACTATCTGCTCTCACGAGGCTACTTTGCAAGGAGCCTTTGAGAATGAAGGGGACAATGAGACGAACTTAGAAGGAGACGAACGGCATTTAAGAAAAGTGTTGTTTTGATTTTTGAGAGCCCGAATTTTATTTATTTCTTATTAATGTTGCAGGTATGCATTCGATTAATGAAAATAAAATACGGGATTTGGGGATTTTAATCTAAAATGCTTGCTGCGCGGAGGAAGTTAAGACGCTGCGCGACCGCGCGACTTAGATTTAGCTTCTCAGTAGGGCAACAAGATGTATTAATACTTCTCATACCTTCGCACAAAATCTGGACTAACCAAGAAGTAAGTGGTCGGGATTTTATAAAATTAATAACTTTCACAGCATGGTTTTCAATCCAAGTTGATGGTTCTAAGGTAAGTAGGCATCTTTTTCGTAGCAGGTGCATCCTGATGACGAATGCATTGTCTGCTGCTGCTAGAGTTTTTGGACATCAGTTTGATTCGTGAAACGGCACTTGGAAATTTCCCAACCATTGCTGTCAAATTTCAATACACCTTTGGCTAGGATACGCCATGTTCTTCGAAAAAAATATTCCGGAGTTTAAAGATTTCAGCTCCTGTCGCTTTGGATGGCAGTGGTTCACACAAAAGCACGCATTTGCAATTGTATTTTTTCTTTTATTTCTATCTGTGATGACTTATAACTTGAGTTTAGTCTTTTAATAAATAGAGGCGTGATCCAGTTTTTCTTGAAGATGCCATGTAAGCGAAAAGAAGAATTTGAATTCTGTATTGACAATTATTTTGAAATAAGTCGTACTCTAGAAAAGCAGTCCAAAACATGACAATTTTAAAAGTGAAAGCTTCGATTGCGAACACAATTGTTCCGTATGCTTATAGATATTTTTAGAGTATTTTGTATTAAACTTAAGAGATAATCATTTATTCATTGAAGATCAATTTTTCCACTAAGACATTTTGTCGTATGACTCTGTCACCTTGTAATTGGTTACGACTCACACTATGCTTCATGGTGTCGGACTCAGTAAATATGAAAGTATTTATCTTACAATTATGAGTTTTGATTTGAATATCTTTTAATTTAAAACTTTAAAAAAATTTTTCTAAAATTATAATTTTAATATAAACAAAACAATTAATTTGTACGTTCTACAGTGGACAAATTATTTTCAATTCTTCATTTGAATTTGTATAAAATAAATTGTTTCCAAATTTATGTAAAGCTCTTTCTAAAAATGTAAATTTTGCGCAATTTTCATATACCTCCTAATGTAACCTTTATAATTTTTGCTAGTTATTTACTCAATAAAAAGTTCATGAAATTTTAAGTAAATACACAGGATTTATTCAATCATTCCTATGACACAATGAGCCTCTTAAGGGGAGAGAAATAAAGTCAAAAAGAGAAGACACTTTGTCCTGATAGGAATGAAAAATACAAATTACGGAGAATATTAGAGTTCCGGGTGTATACTGTTTCTCGTTTAACCCTTAAAGTAGATGATGTAAATGAATATAATGGCGCCCAAAAATTTTGTGCACTCTGCAAACAAAGATTTCCATACAGCGTTGCGTTGTACGGAACGTACCGCAGAACATTTTCTTTACCACAGTTTGTCTTAGCAGTACCGACAATAAACCAGACACAAGTAATGAAAGCCCCCTTCTGGTCCTTTATTCACTTCTCCATGACCCCAGGTGTGAATGGAGAGAGCTAGATCCCCTGTCACAAACATCAAGCCACTGGGTAGAAGCAAGTAACTGAAATACTTTCTTTGTGTAATTCGACGCCATTGTTATAGCCTTTTTAGCAGGTAATCTCTCAGAGAAGATTAGTGTCAATCTCCCTTCCCCCCAACAACGTTGAATAAGAAAGCTAAGTGGAAGGCAATACTTTATGGTGTGGAGGTTCACTCGTTCTAGAAGCTTTCTGCCCACTTATTCGATAGCGAATAAATTCTTTCGAGCTGATCTCTACCAATTTTGCTTACCCCGATCAATTCGGGTAAAATGTTAAACATTAAATGCGTAATACTCACACTGAAATGACAACTAATGATCACAGGGATAGATATAACAAAGAATGGAACTTACATAGTATCAGAAGAGGTGTTTTATTCGGCTTTCTGGCTATCTACTTACAGCTACACGTTTTGGAATCACATTGTAGTTCAGGCACAAACACAATGTCTCTTCGAACAACTAAAACAATGCCCTAGACTGAATCATATTGCCAACCCCATAGGTAACACTTTACAACTTCTTCAACGCTATGACAACCACGGTAACATGAGATCCTTCTTCAAGAAGTATATCGCATTTTTACCTCTGCCTCACGGTGAGCTGTTTCGAAAAGGTATAATAATATTCAGAAGATTTTCGGAAAAAAATATAACGGAAAATTAAAATAATTTACGTAAGAACCGAAACTCAGAAAGGAGAGATAAATTAGAGACATATTTCACAAGTCGTTCGTCTTCTTTCCGGGTTGCCCAAAGGTTCATCTTCTTGCCGGGTTTTCCAAAGTTATACTTATGTAAAAGAGCAAGTGTTATAGCTGCCCTGTATATTCTTGATTTCTTTTCTATTGTTTTTTTTGTAACAGGATACATCGATGGATGTTGTTGGACGATAACGATACCAACAGAGAAGATTGTCAGTAGTAAAGCGTAAGAGAACGGCGGAAGATGAATTTATAAGGATCACATCATGCAAGAGGAAAAATGGGAAAACAAAAAACGAAATGTAACGTACCTTGATTGTACAGAAGAATAGGTACGTATTCGAAAGATAAAATCCTTGAATCAAATAACGCGCACAGAAGAACACAAAGATGAAGCATAAAAGCCTTTGAATAAAATCGGTTTCAAAGAAATATTGAGTTTTTTTATCATTCGAAATAAAAGTAGATAAACAAGGAATGGATTTAAGTGGAGTCTTTACTACGGAAAAGACGGGCACAAACTGCACTCTTGGAGACCTCACGATGTTGGTGTGAACTGAAAATTTCACCAAGCACACGTGCGTATTGGAAAACTGTCACTTGTTAGATGATTTGCAATATATAAACGCATGCTTCGGCGCTCGAAGAAGGATTACTGGCCCTTTAAACAGTATTATGCTCACTGCTGAAAAACAAGTGTTTCGTGACTCCTAATTTCGACGGCTAACAGACGTAGCTCTCTATGTATTCCAATCAGCTATCATTCATTTCCCTATAGAATTCCTGCAGCGGCCATTCTCATGTACTTCTCAGTGCAAAAGACTGGCGGCTAAATTGTAAAAACTGTCCTACTTCATATTAGTTATGTACTTTTTTAATTTTTAAAGTAATAGATCTTGTTCAACCCTTAAACTGATCATTATCTTGGTTTCCATCGTGCGTATCTTTAGAGAGGTTGTTCAAAGGCCATTTGTTTGTTACAGTGATTTTTTAGACATATTCTGCCGCCTGTAATGCAATAGCACAAATCATCAGGAAACAAAACGCTCCACAATGCGACTCTAGCAAAATATGCAATCAGTATATCATCTGTTAAGAAAAAGGAAAAGACTGAAAGCTGAAGACCATGAAGTCGAACTATAATTGCAATATTCTAGCTCATAACTTCCAGTTTGGGCACCTGCTTTCGTATTTTTGCAAAACAATATAGATTTAAAAAAAGGAAGCAGAGAAGCAGCGTTTTTGTATGCCAAGTGAATTTAGGAATAAAATTTTCCATCTGATAAATACCACAAGTACATAAAAACGCCCTAATAAAACAAAGTTAGAGTGAAACAAGCAATTTCTTCCCCACAAAAATAAACTTCAGCATTTGTTTCTCATGAGAAACTAATCGTGTCAATAGGATCGAAAAAGGAGCTTCTTTAAGGTAACGTTGTGGTTCATTGAAAGAGCGTGCTAGAAAAATAAATCACATTTGTTTTAGACCCAATTAGCCAGTTAATCAAAATTAATCAATGAACATAAAATAAAGGCGACACCTCATTGGAATATCCGTTAAATAGACGATACTCTAGTTAATATTGAAAGGACGATTAACCCTCTTTCTGAATTTGCTTGAAAAATTACATGTACATCAATTTTAGTTAAAAAAAGTATTGGCTTCTCTAAAAGATTACAAATCATCCAAAATGAGAGGAGAAATTATATATCGATTATTTTACTCTTTCCGATTTTGCCCTGTCTCAGATATTCGCTATGGAAAATGACAGAACAGTGGGCACACTTCCGATGAAGGACAGAGATTTCAATAATCTATCGACATCACCTTAGAAGTTTGAAACATTATCACCGTCAAATAAAGTTAAAATTGATTTCATTGATCAAATGCCACTTTAGTATTAAACACGTAATGAACATTAATTCTTTCCTACATTTCTTTTCTTCATCATTTGACATACGTGGATGTGTAAAAATAACTCCTTACGTATGTTATTACTCTCCTTCTCGTCCGTCATTCTGGAGATTGTATCTATCTTAATATTTCTTTCGGGACACTCATTGCATATAATTGCAATGAGTGTCCCGAAAGAAATAATTGCAATGAGTGTCCACTCATTGCTCATTGCTTAATACAGGAAGAGACACATTCCCCATACATTTTACTGGAGTTAATAAAATTTCCACAATATATTGCTAAAATATGTGTTCGTATAATTTACGTCGCTAAAATAGATTCTGGAAATTGATCTGAAAAATTATGTATGAATCTAAAATTGATCTGAAAGGAATTATGTATTTATGTATTTATTAAAATATTTCACATATTATCCGTATTTATTTCTTTAGCAGTGAGTATTTTCTTTTAAGATAGGGTAGATTTGCACTTCCAATTTAAAATATACATTCATGGGTTAGAGCAGTACTACCACCCCTGTCTCTAGAGGTGGGTGAGTTCGATAACATGTAGCAGTCGCGTAACCGAATTGCGCGGATTATACAAAGTGATCGTAAAGTTCCCGAACGCTGAATTAAAAATCTATTACGTATGCTGTAAGCAAAGGTTCAACCAATTGATGTGTCAACACGAGTCAAAACCTCGTCGAGATCAAATTCTGCGCTTCTCGAATGCCTGAAGGAAATTGGCAGAGTGCCAAAAATGAATAACCGGTTCCATGTCTGCTACGCAGTTTTCCCACTTCAGCGGTGCCATTTGCACAGAGGTATGGGTTTGACGATGGAGCAGTGAATTTGTTTAATTGAAGCTTATTTGCAAACGAAAATTTTTTCCGAAGTATACTGTGGTAAGTAAATAAACGATACACAGATTACTCTTACGATTTCGGAAAACTGGAAGAGTTGATGATATGCTTAGAAATGGCCGGCCAAGTGTGTTAACGCCAGAAGTGATAAACGATGTTGAAAAACGTTTGCAACAGTTACCTACAAAATCGCTTCGTCGCTTATCTCAACAAGTGAAACTCACGTTTACGGTTCAGTGCAGAAAGCGAGTAAAAAATTGCAGCTTTTTGCATACAAAGTGAAAGTTGTCCAAGAACTAAAGGTACCTGATTCGCATGAGTGCCTGCTGTATTGCCGTTGGTTTTGTAAATTTACTCGATACAACAAGGGCTTATTGGATAATGTTTTCTTTTCGGATGAAGCCTGCTTAATTTGAACGGGCATGTTAATTCGCAAAATACGTGATATTGGACGACTAAAAAGCATCATATCCTTCAACCAGTGCCTTTGCATTCCGAAAGAATTGGTGTGTGGTGTGCCATATATCAACGCAGAATAGTGGGACCACTGTTTTTTGACAGTACTGTAAATGCGGATATTTATTAAGATTTGATTTTTCAGTTTGTGTCCCTTCTTAAAATAAACAAACATTTCGCATGGCTTCAAAAGGATGAGGCAACGTGTCACACAGATACTGCTACAACGGAACTTTTGCGAAGTTCCTTTGGTGACCGAATTATTTCTAAAGGACTTTGGCCCCCACGCTTACCAGATCTCTCACCAACTGAATTTTCTTGTGGGGATATTTAAAGGACAGTGTTTATGCAAACAACCCACATGGCCTGCAGTCATTGAAAATAAACATTATTCAGGCTATAGCGGAAATTACGGTATTTATGCAGAAATACGTTACGCAAAACATGTGCCGCCGCGTGGATATTTGCCTCCAGCAGCACGTAGGTCATTTCTAGCACCTTCTATAGGTCAACATCAGTTGCTCAAAAGTCGATAGAAGATGTATCACAGCTGTAAGGAAACTTTATGTATCTGTATAATGCGAATAAAAATTGTTCAAAGTAGGGTTCCGGAACTTTTCGATCACCCTATATATAGACCGTACAGTTGACTAGTACGGATCCCGCGCAGTGGAGGAAGGGAAGAATTAGTTCAAGTTTGAACAGGTGACCATTACATTGTGTAACAAATTCTGAACAATTACGTGTTTACCTGAATATTTTCATGTTTCCTTTTTAAATTTGGTGCGCGGAGAACATGAGTCAGAACAGGAGATTGTGCATATAATTTTCTGTATATTTTGCATATCTTTATTGTATTGAAAAATGACATGAAATATCTTTTATCATGTCTGCATATGCTTCTGACCGTTAATATATATATATATTACATAGTTAATTGTAAAAAATACGATTGCAAAAAATTAAATTCCGAAAAGAATACTGATTTAAACTCAAAATGAAATTTCAAAATTGAAAACCAAAAAAAAAAAAAAACAGGTTGCCGTCTTCAGGAGAGCACCAACCTGCGGGAGTGGTCTTTCTAGTACCAACAAACCACAAGGAGAACCAAAAATGTCGGTTCGTCATGCTGACTAGACCACCAGACCAAACGCCAAAACAGACACTGAAATTAAAAAAAAAAAACAGGAATATAAACACTGAAAAAATGATAAAAAAAGGCTTACCGGCAGACCAAACTGGTCAACGCGATGAATGACGATCTCACTGAACTGGACCAACGACCCACAAGAGCCCAAATATATATGCTAACGTTAAAGTGGTCGCGGTTAGATAACATCCTAGCAAACCATAAAAACATATAAAATGACGAGACGCAAAACTGTGTATATATATATATATATATATATCATCATCATCATCATCATTGTCAACCATTATCAATCCACTGCTGGACGAAGGTCTCCCCAAGTTTCCTCCACAACGGTCTGTCTTGTGCCAGTCTCCTCCATGTCACTCCCGCATACTTTCGAATTTCATTAAACCCATCTTCCATGTGGTCTTCTTCTGGGTCTTTTCCAGTCCCTTGGAATCCAATATAAAATTTCGGCTGTCCATCGATGGTCTGTTCTTCAGGCAGTATGACCAGTCCATTGCCATTTCAGGGATTTAACTCTGATCATGATGTCTTCCACTCTTGTCATTTTTCGGATCCACGTGTTCCTCTTCTTATCTCTCCTGGTTACCCCAAGCATGCACCTCTCCATGCTGCTTTGAGTTGTCTGCAGCCTTTGTATGTCTCTTTTAGCTAAGTCCACGTCTCTGCACCATACGTAAGCATTGGAAGGATGCATTGATCAAACACTTTTCTTTTAAGACATAATGGCATATTGCTCTTGAAAATTATGCTGTTTCTTCCAAACGCTCTCCATGCAAGTTTTAAACACCGATTAATTTCTTCACCAATGTGACCCTCACATAATATCTGCTGTCCAAGATAAACGTACGTGTCTGTTACCTCCAGCTTTTCTCCATCAATCGATAAATCTTCATTTCTTGTAAAAGCATTGTACATCACTTTTGCCTTCTGAAAGTTCATTTTTAATCCCACTTCTTTACTCTTGTCAGCAAGTTCCTGGATCATACTCTGTAGCTCTGATGGGGTAGTTGCAAAAATGACTATGTCATCAGCAAAACGAAGGTGGGTTAGATAATCTCCATTAATCTTTATCCCTTTGTTTTTCCCAGTTCAGTGATTGAAAGACATTTTCCAATGTGGCATTAAAGAGCTTCGGAGATATGGTGTCACCTTGTCTCACTCCTTTTCCAATTTTTATGTGTGTTGTATTTTCAAACAGCCGAATCTTTGCACTTGCATTTTCATAGATGTTATTAATAATATTAATGTATGCATCTTCAATACCGCAGGATTTCAGAGCCATTGCAACTGCTGATGGTTTCACCGAATCAAAGGCTTTTTCATAATCGATAAAAGCCATGCACAATGGAAGTTCATATTCCCTCGCTCTTTCAATTAGTTCTCTCAATACGTGGATATGATCTATTGTGGTGTAGCCGCTCCTGAATAAAGCTTGTTCTCTCGGTTGAACCATGTCCAGTGTGACCTTCAAGCGGTGTGAAAGAACTTTAGTGAAGATTTTATAAACCACTGATAGGAGGCTGATAGGTCTGTAGTTTCTGAGATCCTCAATGTCACTTTTTTTATGTAGCAAGATCATTGTAGCGTTGTTACAATATTCAGGAATTTTCCCTTCATTAAGGCATCGAGTGAAAATTTGGACGAGTACTGTTTCGATTTCTCCACTTACTTCTTGTATGATGTCTACAGTAATTCCATCTTCTCCTGGAGCTTTTCCCCGCTTCATGTTCTTGATTGCATGTGCAACCTCTGCTGGAAGGACTGGAAGAACTCTGGTACTGGTACCTTTCATGATGTCTGGAGTACATGTATCATCCCTTTCATATAATTTGGAGTAGAAATCTTTCACTCTTGTCAAAATTTCGCCTCCATTTCTTGTTACAGAACCATCTTCTTTTCTCAGTGCCATAATCTGTTTTTTTCCCTTACTGAGATGTCCCTTTGCTATCTTTAGGCTTTGGATGTTTTCAATTGCTTTCCTCACTAGTTCACAGTTGAATTTCCTTACGTCTTCAGTGATACTTTTTCGTACTGCCTTGCATAGCTCTATATATTCCACTTTGGAAGTCACATCTTCTTTAGTTGTCCTCATCACTCTTCTTTTTTGCATCAACATTTTGGTTTTTCCTGATAATTTGTTCACATGCAATTTGTTCTTAGACCCAGCTAATTTTGTTGCTGTTTCCATAAGAGCTTTGGTTACTTTTCTGTTAACTTCAGAAATATCCACTTCTTCCGATGTTAGGCCTTCTAAAGCAGAGAATCTGTTCTTCAGTTCCAATTTGAAGGTATTATGGTGTTTTTTAAGGTTAGTTATGTCAATACATTTTGTTTGTCTTATGAGCTTGCCACGTTCAAGTTTAGTGTTGAGGTGCATCTTACATCTCACCAATCTATGGTCACTACCTGTGTTGAACTTGTTTAGCACACTGCAGTCTTCTATGACGAATTTTTTGTTACACATAATAAAATCAATTTCACTTGTCGTCCCATTTGGATGTCTCCATGTCCATTTCCTGTGTGGCTTTTTCTTGAAGAAGGAGTTCAAGATGAAAAACCCTTCTGCCTCTGCAAACTCAACGAGAGTATTTCCACGCTGGTTTCTGTTGCCGTGACCGAATTTACCTACTGAAGTTTCATTCTGTTGCCGTTGCCCTATTTTTGCATTGAAATCTCCCATAATTATTTTCAAGTGCTGCTTACCTTTATTATTTAGATGACAAATTTCCTCATAAAATTATTCAATTTCTTCTTCAGGATGACTTGTGGTGGGTGCATAAGTTTGAATAATCTGAGCCTGGTATCTCTTTGATAGTTGGATAACGAGTCGTGCAGCTCTGTCAGAGGAACTTTCAACTTTAACCACTTTATCCTTCAGTTTCTTGTTTATTATAAATCCAACACCACTAGTTCTGCCAGTATCTGTCCCACGATAGTAGAAGAGATGTCCACTTTTCAGTTCGATGAGATCTTCTCCTTTTCTCCTTACCTCACTTAGCCCGACGATGTCCCACTTGATCCTTTGTAGTTCCTCTTCCAATTCAAGAAGCCTTGAATCAGAAGATAGGGAGCGTCCGTTATATGTAGCCAAGGTCAGCATCAGATGGCAGCCTAGTCCGGTCCTCCGAAGATTCTTAGCACCCTCTGCCTTCATGTCGCACTGGCCGCTGACTTGGCCAGGTACATTCCAGCTGCCGGAGACTGAGGGCCAAGATTTAAGTTGTGGAGTCATTTTGATCCAAAAAGTAGTTAAAAGGGCTATCTCCTCGCATTACAAACGGCCAAGGCGGTTTTTTTGGTTGATGGTTGATGTGTTTCACCTTTCTCGTACCAGCAGAATCAGAACTCCTCCTTCCCACTAAATACCTATAAAGCTGGTACCCTTCTGGGATTCGCAAAAATGTGGAAGTGTCTGGAATGTGATTAGCGCTAACATCTGAGAAAAGGAGGTTCGCAGATTCATGTAACATATCGTCGAGTAACTGCTGTGGTCCGAAACACATGTTAAACCGCTATACAACGAGGAAACTCCTTTCGATGTAAATAAGTAAAGAAGTACTGTATGCATCTTTCACAATTCTATTAAATACTTATATATATATATATATATATATATATTCTATTAAGAAGAGACCTAAGCAAAAAAAATACATATATATTTTTGACTCATACCAAGTACAACATAGAAAAGGGTATGTATCTACCGGTGTGAGTAAAAGGAGAAAAGATAGAATAATAAAATAAAACAACTGAAATGTAGAAGGTGTCGAGAATACTGAGCCTTGGCTTTATCATGGACCAGCAAAAACTCTGCATTTTCTCACTTCCACAAAGACCTAGTTGGAAATATGTTTCTGCAAGGCCATAGATGCAGGTAACAAGCCCACCAAAAATTGTTTTAAAAAATATATATATGTCATGTCCTCCGCAGAGCGCGTTTTGATCTTCAGGTTATTTTGCAACTTTCGTTTTAAATTTTAAAGTTTTTCCTTAGTTTTCAGTTTTGCTCTTCAGTATATATATATATATATATATATATATATACATACACTGAGTGTCTACTTTATTATGACCACCTGAAAGTTTGAAGAAAATGAGATATGGCTGCACGCTGTTCTCGCCAGAGGGCGAGGCTAGTATAAAAAGGGAAAGCTTAGTGCTTGCGACAGTAGTAAAATGGATTTTTGGGTGACGAGATGGGTAAAAAATACGATTTGACGGACTTTCAACGTGGGATGATTGTAGGAGCTCGGAGCCATGGAGTGAGTATCACCGAAACCGCCGCATTCGTGAAATGTTCCAGAGCAGCTGTTGTTAAAGGGTTTGAAACCAAAAGGGCCAAAACGCCCGAACGTACAAACTGCCATAACATCCCGAAACGCCTCTGTAGAGTGAGTCATATTTCCTAACCTTATCTGTTTTTTGCGGAAGAACGACCGCTGGGTGGCGTGTGCGCCGGACGACGGCGCGTCACTAAAACATGCTTCCAGAGACACGAAATGGAGCTAGAGAGAGTTCTGAAATGTAAACACCGAGGCTGTGCGGTGTGCAGAAGTGTGTTCGATTGGTGTTCGCCATGTTTGTATTTCTTAGCTGAACGAGTAGGTTCCGTTGTTAGTGTATTCTATAACATTTGTAAGTGTACATCGGATTAAATGTGTGTGTTTTTAGAGGTCGTCCAGCCCGTCCATTATTTAGGTGTCGTGATTCGATGGAACTATAGTGGGGAAGTTTCCCAATACCTCACATATATATCAGGGTTGTCCTTATAAACTAAGATTAAAAATATTAACGTCTTACCTGTTAATATTGTTCACTGGGTTGAGAAAGTGATGTACCTTGAATTTTCAGCTGATCAGGCAATTTTAAGAGGTGTCAAATGGAGTTCGAACTGTATATACATGCATTTCTTTACTTAATGAAGCAGTGAAACACGAGACGTTACATATGAATCTGCCTCTTAAATTATTTTATTGTACAAGTAAATAAAGGAATGGCATTGTCCATTGTCCGTGAATAAACAGTAAACACTCTTCAATTATTATTCAGTTTTTTGTTTACTGTCACTCACGGTCATTTTTAGTGCATTTGGAAATTTCTTCCTGTGTTCCTCCACAATCTGCAGAAGGTACTGTTTCTGGTCTTCTTTATTTGTGAGAATGCTGTTTTAGTCCTGTATCAGCGCCACTCTTCGCTCGGCTGAGTCGTTTACTACCTTCAGCGCTTTAACAGTATTCATTGCTGATTGATAATCAGATGATCTGTCCCACTCGCTGGGGTCGACAGACAGAAACTTGGTGTATATATCCAGCATTTGGAAAAACCAACAGGACGAGTTGGTGGTGACCTTGGGTCACCAGCAGATTGATTCTCTTTGCAGGGTTATCCATGCCACCCTTATTTAACGCACTGACCACGTCCCTTTTCACTTTCAAGGTTACGTCAGAATCAAAGAAAGACAGCGACACCAACAATTCGTTCATATACCACATACGTATGTCTGGAAAAGGCTTTAATACCTACGCTTGACACGAATGTATCATTATACGTCGCCAGTTGTTTCAAGAAAGCAAAGTCGCCGGCTGGGGCAGCAGCTGCAAGTGGGGTCACAAATCATGATCTGACATACAGGCTGACAGCAAAAGCTGCGAATCTCTTTATGGCGGCTTGCTCACGTTCCGTCATTTTATATTGAGAACGAAAAAGGCATAATTTCATTGCGTAAATTATGCGAGCGATCCATCTAGCCCGGTGGAGGGCTCCAGGCTGTATGAACCAGATTCCTCGGGAAGCACTGGCACCTAGGCTCTGGCAGTTCCCGGTAGTCGTCACATGGTTGGCTATCAGTTAGCTGCTGCTCACAGAAGTTGACAAAATTTTCCCGTTCCGTGACTTCTTCTTCAATGACTTCAAAATTCTTCTGGCTGATAAACTGCCGATGCTGTTTGAAGCTGTTAAAAAGCAGCATGGCAGGACCAGTAGAGAGTATGTCGCATGCGGCAAAAACCTTTTGCGCCACAATCTCCATAATGTGGTGGTGACATACGAGATTCAGCCGGTCTCTTCCCAAATTAAATTCAATAAGTATGCAAGCCCCTGTCCTGTGGCCAGTGTTACTAATCATTGTGTTGAATGACATTGCTTGAATGCGATCCTTGATCCCACAATCTTCTAGGCAATCCACCACAGCTTTGGCGGTTTCCTCGCCTGTTCCGTAATGAAGTTTTTTAACGCCAAGAAGTTTTGACACTCCTGCCCCAGAAACAAGAACTGGCAGTCGGTCCACTTTAACTGTCCCTTTGAGCTCCGAGAGTATTTCCCCGTCCCATTTGACTGTGAGGGGAATTTGGGCATCGAAGGTTTCTTTCAGCAAGTGTGCGATTTTGTTCCTGGAGTCAAGTCTTGATCTACGTATGGTGCTACGGTTGATCAAAAATTCTTCTACATTATGTCCCAGAGTGGCACCAGTTGCTGAAAGCACACATTCTGCATTTCGGTCGCTCACCTTAGTGCGATCAAGTGCTGAGGCAAGCGGTGGCGAAACAATGTTCTTCTTCGCTCGTTTCATTTTCTTTGGAGAACCTGCTGCTGCTGTGGTTGCTTTGTGATCTTCCGCTTCATCGCTGCTGCTACTCGATGAGGCTAGTTCAACCTTTGCAAATAACTGATCCCTTTCTTCCGCGTATTTTCGTTTCAGTCGCTCGAAATTGTCTTCCTTCTCTCTTTTTCGGGCTTCCTGCCTAGCTAACTTTTTCTTCCCAACAATTATATCGTTTCCTTCCCTTCTCTTCAATAGAAACTCTGTCTTCAGAAATGACAATCAAAAAGATTGGTCAATTCCTTGGTGAAGAGTTTTTCCTTATCTATCAGCGGTTCAGATCGCCGAAAACTTCCCTTCCAAAGAGCACGCCACTGGTTGTACTCCTTCTGAACCTTGGGGATGATGTAGTCAGCCATGGTAGTATTCAGGCTTTTTAAAACATTGACAGACGTTCTTGGGAGATAATGCTTGAAGCATTCTTAATTTTGTTCTTTTCCGTTCTTATAAGAAAGAACAAACGACGCTGAACCTCTCCTTTCGACGTGAGCTACTTATCCGGAGTAATATCAGTTGGTTGCCCGACCAGCCAGATGTCGGAGATTTTGCAAGTTACAACTAAAGTGCATGAAGCTGAAGCCATACTCATTGTTCACACTTGTTTTGTTGTTGTTGTTACGTTATACTAACTTACAAGAGACGAGCGCGTTCAATTGCTGCAGAGCGCGAAATCACATAAGAGGAAATCCTGTACTACGTTCCAACGGCTCACGCATGAATTTACGGAGGAGAAGGTCGCACTTGCAAGGTTATGAAGCAGGACAGATGAATGTTTCCTGTGGATTCCTTTTTCGTCTTCCATGGGCTATTAAATTTCGCGAGCGTTGTCGTATCCTAGAATTCCTTATGTTAACTGCCGATACAACCTACTTACAAAGTTTGGATTCTGTGTGACTCATCATAAAAATCTCTAATCATCCCCACATTTTTTATGTAACGCTATTTCAACAGACACAACAATATTAAGGGGTAAGACTATGAAAAATTAAAACAAAAATACTGTGTAAATAAGGGCCACCCTAATATATATATCTTCACGCTCAGAAGCATGTATAGACATGAAAAAAATATTTCATTCCTTTTTCTGTACATGATCGATTTGCAACTAAAATGCAATAATGTCTACTCTCTGAAACGAGAAGTCCTAAATTCTGCATTTGATTTTTTTAGCCCCAAGCCTTCTATTAAAACATCTAGTTCTTGTTGTTTTAGAAAGTGTGACGAGCACTTCAATATGCATCTTGAAAGTCCATGTCTTTTTGTCCTTCTCACAATCACCACCAGACTGTAGCTTCCTCTGCTGTCTCCACATTTTTGGTGGTTGTGAAGTGGAAAGCTCATCGCAAAATGTGGATCTTGTGCAGTAGATGATAGTATGTTGGGATATGGAATGACATTCAAGTCTCTAGGCTTCTTGTACTTAGAAATATCCACCATAGAAACAAAAACAGTCATCAAGATGAGTCTTTGGCTCCCTCCAAATGAGTCTTTGGTTCCCTCCAGCTTGTCTTAGTCTCTTATAGGTATTCCGAGGTAGGCTTGATACACAATGGAAAATTAAGTCCCTGTGGTAATTTTGTGCTAAACGTGATTACCAATATAGCACCCACAAACATAACAGAGAATTTCCAAAAGAAGGGATTACGACCTCTTGTCGTGGCTATGTTTACTCTGTAAAATAGCAAATGACAGTGTGTGTAAGAAACCCTAATACGAACGAAGTAACTCACTCTGTTTATAGAAAACCAACTGCAACAATATCTATGATTCCCTATAACTCCTACCACCCACTCCGGCAAAAACTCTCAGCCCTTCACTTTATGTTTCCCCGAGCAGTTACACATTCATCCTCAACTGATAAAAGAGACTTAGAAGTTGCGAAAATTATGGATATTGCAGCATTATGTAATTATCCATCTACCACAGTTAATTCCATAATGCGCCGTGTCTTTAATGCATCATACTCAACATTACCAAGAACGAGACCAAGCACTTCATACGTCGGCAAACTACCATACCTCCCTGCTGTCACAAAAACCCTAAAAAACGCATGTCGTCCATTTAATTTTGATTTTGGCATAAAAATGTGCAACATTCTCGCCCATATTAAAAATGACAGGGAACAGATTCCCCATGGTTCCAAATTCGGTGTGTACGCAATCCCACTAAAAGCTATGAATGCTGATGTAACCGACCAGATATACGTAGGTTCTACCCGTCGCAATATTAATTTACGTGTCTCTGAACATAGATATAATGTTAGGGCATGCTCCACCTCCACCGCCCTTTCAAGACTATGCCTGAAGGGTCAACACCAACCTATCTGGGATGATGTTACTTTGTTACATACGCCGACTACCTGTTCATCTATCCTCCTGTTAGAAAGCCTTTTGATACATAAATATAGGGCAGAATGCTGTAACGACGATCCCCCTATCATTATACCGTTGCCATGGAAACTACTTTGTAACTATTACAGCGAAAGAGACAATACCGGCTGCTCTAATGAAACGACATGATTGTGTAGTGAGCATGCGCATGACAAAACATAATGTTGCTTCAGTGGGCATACTATCCTATATAATATATACCCCCCCAGGGCATAATGCAACCACACCATCTGAGGACGGGTCCACAGTGGACTTGAAAGTGCTCATGTTCTAATGTATATATCATTTTAACCGTAATTTTTTAAAATCGTGTAAAGACGGCAAATGTGTTCTTAATATCCTTCAGCACGAAAAATTGACTTCCTATGGTATTAATACAGTACGTAAAGACACAATATGTAAGATAATTAAAAAAGCTTTGCTCATACAAAAAATCTAAGACCACTTGGAATGAGCCCCTTCGGATTGCTTAAGAAACATTAAAAATCAACATAAGCAATTTTTGTGTTACACGATGTTATCCGCGCAAGGAAGGAAATGACCATGCAATGATTACCGGCGCAAGGAAGGCATGGTTAGCAATTTGAGGGTCACCGAAGTGCAGATGTATTTATTGGTAATGTTACGAAGGAGGGCACACATCTGCCGAAATTGCTGAAAACAGACCACCAACAGCATTTTGATTTTGATCAGCTGCAGTATAAATGATTTACTAAATTCTTTACTAAAGGTTCTCTTAGTGAACTTCGTAAAATATACACTACTCAAAATCCTTAGGGGAGAATAAAGTCGAGTGTGAATTAGAGAGCCGAATCATGCATAACCTTATGTGGAGTACTGCCTGTGACGTCAGAAATAATAAATCAGAAATTGGAATAAAAATGATACACAAATCGCGATCTCCAATATTTTTGTCATGTTTATAGTGACATAAAACCAAAGTTTGTGTTTGAGAAAGAAACTGGTAGCACTGAATGCAATGTAAGTCTAAATGGCATAGTGATTGACCAGGTGAGTGAGTTTGTGTATTTAGGAAGCATGTTTGATTGAGAGAACAAATTGGATGGCAGAATTAGTAGGCGAGTAAATTCTTCATTAAAAGTCATAGCTGCTCTGGGAGGTTTTCGCAGGAATGATGGATTCTCAAGAGAGTCCCGCATTGCTGTGTATGAAACTGTAATTGTTCCTACTCTGATGTATGGCAGTGAAACTTGGGTAGTACAGAAGAAACATAAAAGTTGTCTGTGTGCTGGAGAAATGCGTTACTTACAGGGGTTCGTGGCAAGACACGTTCTGATTGTGTGAGGAATGAAGATGTGTTGCAGTTGTGTAATATAAAGAAAAATATTTTAGCAAGGTGGAGACTAATACGCTGCAGTTGTTTGGCCATCTTGGAAGAATGAATAATGAGGTGCTTACTAAGAAAATATTTTTAGCGCAAGTGGCAGGAAGGAAAGGCAGAGGAAGGTCAAGGAAGTCATGGGAGGATTAGATTCAGGAGTGTTTGCATGAGAAAAATATTATGAGTATGAAGTATAGAAGATCTTTGTACGGCGTGTGATGGATGTCAATGAAGCCCGAGTTGTATGTCAAGATCGCTGTAGATGGAGAAGTTTGATACGGCAACAGTAAGTAAAAATTATCTGGTAGTTTGTATTTCTTTTTGGAGCTAACTCCTGAATCTCAGAGAACAGCTTAATGATATGATATATAGTGACATTTCTTTTCTTGAAGTCTGGCTCAACAGCTTAATTTACCGGAATCAACGGCGTGGAAAGCTTTTGACAGGCTGGAAGCAGGTCACAGGCAGCGAGTGGTAGCAGAAGCCATTGCAATGTGACGAAGCTTCATTTCCGACTGCTGACCCGATTCCAGGATGTCACGAAGCTTGATTTCCGACTGCGGACCCCATTCCAGGATGTTACGAAGCTTGATTTCCGACTTCTTGATGTCACGAAGCTTGATTTCCGACTGCGGACCCTATTCCTGGATGTCACGAAGCTTGATTTCCGACTGCGGACCCTATTCCAGGATGTCACGAAGCTTGATTTCCGACTGCGGGCCCGATTCCAGGATGTTACGAAGCTTGATTTCCGACTTCTTGATGTCACGAAGCTTGATTTCCGACTGCGGACCCTATTCCTGGATGTCACGAAGCTTGATTCATGTCACGAAGCTTGATTTCCGACTGCGGACCCGATTCCAGGATGTCACGAAGCTTGATTTCCGAATACGGACCCGATTACAGGATGTCCCGAAGCTTGATTTCCGATTTCTTGATGTCACGAAGCTCGATTTCCGTTTCATTGATGTCACGAAGCTTGATTTCCGACTGCGGACCCGATTCCAGGATGTCACGAAGCTTGATTTCCGACTGCGGACCCGATTCCAGGATGTCACGAAGCTTGATTTCCGACTGCGGACCCGATTCCAGGATACGGAGACGTCACATTACGGCGGACATTGGTTGATGATCTGTGCAGGCATAGGTACATCCTCCGAAAGAATAGTATGATGGCTCAGAGAGATAGAGACGAGATACTCAGATCTATTGTCATGCGGTAGGCTGCAATAATCGGCGATTCATTCTTTATCATGGACGATAACGTTCGACCTCATACAGCTCGGCTCGTAAACAAGAGGAGAGAATAGAGAGTATGATGGGGCAAGCATCTTTTCTGACTTAAGTTCATCGAGCATACCTGGGACGCACTTGGCATGCGCATTGCAGCTTGGCCGGCCTCTCGGTAGATGCTTCGTGACTGCCCTCATTGAAGAGTGGCGAAGCAACCCCCAAAACTTCCTCGAGACGTCATTAATTCTCTGCCATATTGTTGTGGGGCGGTCTTATTCGTTCGAGAGAACTCCACACTCTACTAGAGCTCTGTTGCCTCCTTCAAAACGTCTTGTTTTTCTTGTTGCACATGTATGTATACTGTTGTACAGAATATTTCATTATTGTGCATTCAATGATACTATTGGATGAAAATGTGATAATGTGTTTTGTCTTACCCACATTACTGAATAGTATTAATAATATATTACGTACAACAGCAGCCGAGCTTATGTCATGTTTCCCTAATTCTTTTGAGCAGTGTATATTTAAACTCCTTGGCTAACTAACAAAACTGCTGACGGACAGAGAAAAGGATGAGCATAATACTACTTGCGTAACACCAAACATGGCTCAACGAACACTCATCTGAGATTTGAACCATCCATTGGCACCCAAGGTCCTCGGATTTAGGCACTGTGAAAGCTCTCTGGGATAACATGGAACGGAACACCAGATTCATGGATCCTGGACAGACGGCTTGGGCGGAGTTGTGGACAATGCTGCAACAGGCACGGCTGGCATTACCTCCGGAAACCCTCCGCCATCTGGTGGAGTCCATGCTGCAGCGCGTAGAGGCTGTTATTCGCTCTAGAGAAGGACGAACACACTATTAGGTACGTATCTGTTTTGTCTATTGAGACAGAGAGAGAGAGAGAGAGAGAGAGAGAGAGAGAGAGAGAGAGAGAGAGAGAGAGAGAGAGAGAGAGAGAGAGACAGAGACAGAGAAAGGGAGAGAAAGAGAGACAGAGACAGAGAAAGGGAGAGAGAGAGGGAGAGATAGGGACATAGAAAGGGAGAGAGAGACAGAGACAGAGAAAGGAAAGAGAGACACAGAGAGAGGGAGAGAGAGAGAGAGAGAGAGGGAGAGAGAGGGAGAGAGAAAGGGAGGGAGAGAAAGAGAGAAAGGGAGAGAGAGACAGAGAGAGGGAGAGAGAGGGAGAGAGAGGGAGGGAGAGAAAGAGAGAAAGGGAGAGAGAGACAGAGAGAGGGAGAGGGAGACAGAGACAGGGAGAGGGAGAGAGAGACAGAGAGAGGGGGAGAGAGAGAAAGACAGAGAAATGGAGAGACAGAGACAGAGAGAGACAGAGAGAGAGAGAGAGAGAGAGACAGAGAGAGAGAGGGAGAGAGAGAGACAGAGAGTGGGAGAGAGAGAGTGTGTGTGTGAACGCCTTACAATCTACTCGCAAACTCTCGATGACTCAACAACTTCCTCCTACACAAATATCTACTCTCTCTTTCTCTCTCTCTCTCTCATTCTCTCTCTCTCTCTCTCATTCTCTCTCTCTTTCCCTCATTCTCTCTCTTTTTCTCATTCTCTCTCTCTCTCATTTTCTTTCTTTCTCTCTCTCTTACGTAGCTCTCGTATCCCTTCGTTCTGTAATACATTCAATATTTTCATTTTATTTTGCTCTAGCTCATCCGAAAAGTAATTTTCATTCAGAGAATGTTTAATCAAGGAGTAACGAAATTTGCATAACAAAACAGAAATTCAGAACAAAGGTTATTTTTGAAGTATACGTTACACGCTATTGGTTGACAGTCGAGGTGAATGTCAGCAGACACGTGCTTTACGGTTCAACACACGGATGACATTCCCTCATATAACGGCAGGCAAAAACCATGATACACGCAAAGAAACCCTTCGGTATACAATCAAGCGGAGGGTTTTTCGGATACGCCTTAGAAGGTCGGTATCTCGTTCGTGTGACCATATTAATTGCCCATGATTAACAGCTGAGCTTACTGTGGGTACGAGAACATGGATAGACACTAGAGTGCTGAGAAAAAGAATCACCTACTCCGATGAGTCCGGGTTCAGGCTAAACAATGTCGTATTGGTCGTTGCGCCGGTAAACTGCTGCAATCAGACTGCACCGTTGGGCAGATAGAAACTTGCATTGTTTGTCACCAAACGGTGCCCTACGACGACCGTCTATCGGGTGACACTGGCTTCTGTCAAATGGACTGCCCTCCAGTATCACAAGTCCTGCGTTGTACCACAATTGTTCG
Source organism: Macrothele yani (assembly GCA_039090855.1). Classification (NCBI taxonomy): domain Eukaryota; kingdom Metazoa; phylum Arthropoda; class Arachnida; order Araneae; family Macrothelidae; genus Macrothele; species Macrothele yani. The sequence goes on from CM077011.1 coordinate 159,905,878, forward strand.
AGGACCATATTTAACTATTCTGTGTTTTTCCTTGGCTGTGATACAAGCTCGCCATAGATCCCATTGAGTATTTATATGATTTAATGTAACACAGCAATCTCTGGTTCACGCAAGTGCGTTATACTGTCGCGGACCTCACGAACCTTATTCCGTGCAAGTACTACTGAATATCTGTGGACAACTTCAGCAGCCTTCCATCGAATATTTATGCGATGTAATGCAACACAGCATTCTCTGGTTTACACCAGTGCGTTTTTCTGTCACGGAACTCCGGGACCTCATTCCGAGGAAGTACTACTGGATATCGTGGACACCTTCAGTGGTCTAAACAAGTTCGATATCATGCTAGGTACCAGCTCTTATAACGCAGAAGGGGGAATTACAAGGTTTTAGTTTTTGATAGCTGTTGTTTAAGTCACTAAGTAAGTATCTAATGTTCTCAGCTTCGTCGAGTATATATGATATTCCATTTCTGCAGTAACTAAGAGAATAATATAACAGATGGTCGGGGTTGATAAATCAGTACTTACATTTAATGAACACTTGTTCATTTATTGTTCCACTCACGAGAAATTCAGCTCATTCATATAATTTGTCACCTTGTATTAATTCGGGTCTCCTTCATGTAACCAAAATATAATTCTTGGATTCACACATGCATACAATAGGCTTCAACACATTCCTGCCATTTCGCAATCTCGCTCTATATACAATCCACTACCTTTGCATTCATATCATCGTCATTTTATTGTGTTTCAAAATAATGGCGCAGTTGTCTAAGCTGTGGTTTCTGAACATACGCCCGGGTTTGAATCCCGTTGAGGCATGGATGTTGTGTTTGTCTTATAGCCCATGGTTAGAAGACAGAGCTTAGATCACTGAATTGCTCGTGGTGGTTCTTAAAAACCCAAACAAAAAATACTGACAGTGTTGCCAAAATGTGAAATCTGTTACGAGAAGTAACGTGCCGTTAAGTAGGAAAATGTATAACCTAGCTATTGAGAAATCTACATAAGAAAACAGAAACTCAAAAGAAGGTTCAGTAGAAACTCAAAAAGAAGGTTATACGTTACGGGGTCAACTCGGTATTAGTCATGTGGTCACAGTTTTGCATTTCGTGAGAGCAATGTAATTCTCTATTCAGTTAAGCCAGTTCAAGCTTTTTTTTCATCTATTTTCCGCTCTTGTTGTTCCAAGCCGTTTGTTCTAGATGTCATTAAGCCATATTTGTGTTTTTCGCGATAACTACGTTTCTAGAAAGCGGTCTGGAAAATCCATTTTGCTTAAAATAATGCTGCATGGAACTTTTTTCAACTTTATCTCAGGACACAAACAATGGAGTTGTTCTTGAAGACTGAAGGATACATCTGCTTCCGAATACGTTACATTTCATCGATTGGAAATTTTGTTTGAATTCATAAAGATTACAGCTCAGTAACCCCAGTTTTCAAAGATATTTGCCTTTTTATTTTTCTCATTCTGCATTAATAAACAGGGAAGCTCTCGAATAATAGAAAAATATTTTGCAATCACTTAAATTATATGAGATGATTTAAGCGCCCTTCTGCTTCAAAAAATAATTTTAAGAAATTCCATTTTGAGTTTATTCTGTTTCATCGTAATATTATTCTGCGTCAAATGATTTCCTAAATGGAGAGCAAATATCAAAATTGTATATCTTAGTTTTCTTTTCGTATTTAGTTTTCTTTGTCTTCTCAACCATGTGCAGTTTTCTTTCGCTTACTACAGAAGATTAAAATGGAAAGAACACATTTTGGAAATGACATATGAATCAGTTTATAATTAAATTGCCTTTATATCATGAATTCATGATTTTACTTTGCGTTTCGCATTTACGTGGGTAGAAATGCAGCTAGACCAGGACTGCATTAATCTCAGGTCAACAGATTAATTAAATTGCTGATGATTGTTAGGAAACAATTATATTAAGTAATTTTTCATTTTCTATTTACAAAGAGACATGTCTACCACATTTAGTTCCATCCTGAACTTCTCTTGCGTGTGAAAGATTAAAGCAGGATGAAAACATTTCTCTATCTTCGTTAAAAAGACACTCTATTTTTCACGACACAAGCAACGCGTTAAATCATGTTCATCCAGTACAATCGGATAACGAGCTTATTCCAAAATATTATGTTGATTTTTGAAGTGGGATTTTTTTATTAAAGGTTTCAAAAATTATTTATTGGACTTGGTTGACAGATACATTGACCTATACATACAAGATAGACCTCTTTGTACAGAGACAGTGTTATATCAACATGTACAAATCAAACATGGTACGCATTATGTCAAATGACCAATATACACAGAGAGAGCCAGTGTAGATCAAGTAACACATAGAGAACTAGTACATATCAAACTTGGTACACATTATGTGAAATGATCTTGATACACAGAAAGAGCCAATGTAGATCATAATCCATAGAGAACTAATACATATCCAACATGGTACACAATATATCAAATGATCAACTGACACACGGGGATCTAGGGTCAAAAGAAAAGCACAAACATCCATGTCTCACCAAGATTCGAACCCGGACCCAACTAGGACGAATGGTCGCACGACATCTCTTAGACCGCTGGGCCACTTGGGCGTCCAAGTGGTGTTTCAAATGCCTCATGAAAGCCTAGGAAATATCGAAATAAACAGTAAGTCCGGAAAGTTCCAGGATTTTTGTTTGCGTATTATGCGCACCATCTCTTGGGCAACACATGGCATATTTCTCATGAACCACCAGTAAGCAATTGTAATTTTTTCACCCAGTTCAGCTTTAGCCATATGGTGACCAGAGTACTTGATTTTCACGCCACGGTTTTGATCTTAAAGCCTTTAGAGAATGGAAGAGAGGGTCGACATTACGTTCTGCTTTAAATGTGGCAAATCTGCATCAGAGACGTATTACCTGATGAAACAAATATAAGGTGTTGAATGTTTATCTCAGTCCAGGGTGTATGAATGGTGTTTCGAATACCAAATTGCAAATGAATATCTTACCTTTGAGGATCACTCCGAAAAATAATAGGCGACAAGGAGATTGTTAATCCCTTTATAAGCACATGTAAACATGCACGGAAGCACTCCCACAAATACATCTACACTACAAGATCATGAACAACTTATTCACTTCGCAATTACGCATGTGTCTATCTATTGGGTTGATGCGAATGAAGTGTTCAGAAATTGTATCTATTGGGCTGGTGAGAAGAAAATGTCCGGTCCTACTTCTCCGTTCTCTCACGTGGACGGCGAGAACGGAAAAGTAGGACAACTTCCTTAGGCAAGATAATCCCCCTCGGCATCGACACATAGTTGCCATCTGTCCGGAAAGGCCATGATCCCGGAACGAAAAAGGTCTTGTGGCTGGGACCCGAAGAAGTCATCAACTGCATGTTGAACTTCTTTGTCTGTCGTGAACTATTTCGCGGACAGGAAGTGATCCACGCGACGAAACAGTTGATAGTCTGTCGGAGACAAGTCCGGGTGATAGGCAGGATGAGGTAGTGCTTCATAGCCCAACGCACCTAGTGTCATCATCGTCTTTTGCGCGACATGAGGGCGAGCGTTGTATTGGAGCACAAAAACATCATGTCTGTTGACCAAAGCCGGTTGTTTCTACAGCAATTTCCGGGGCATCTGGTGTAATTCAGCACAATAACGTTCTGCAGTAATGATTTGGTCTCTTGCCATGAAACTCCAATGAATTATCCGAGCTGTAGACAACCAGACAAGAAGCATCATCTTGTTGGTGTGTAGAGGTAGCTTTGGATGCAGTCCAGGCAGGCTGTGCCCTCTGATAATTCAAAGCACCGGTGAAGCGAAGACGATATGTGTCCAGAAACTTCTGAAGCGATCAAAACTCTGTTTCGAAAGAGAAAAGGACTAGGTTGAAAATTATATCAGCAAAGTTGCTACATGTAAGATGTATTTTTTCACTGAATTATTCCTAGAACTTTCTGAACCGACTGTGTAATATTCGTTGAAACGTGATACTTGAAAGAAACCTACTTAGTTTGAAGACTCGTCGAGATTGAAAAGAAAAAAGAAACGCTTAAACATAGCCAGAGGGGTTTGTTCGTTTTCTTGTCTCCATTTTAAGGGATAATAGTAACTTAGCGTTCAGTGGAACAGGACCTGAATTTTGCCGAATGAATACATGGTGCTATGTGTTTTGCGAACTTTATTTTCTGCCTTCCTTCTGGAACGTAGCGAAAAACTTGGTGTGCCGATTTTTTACAGCCTGAGAGGAGATCGCAAGAAATATTAAGTATTAAACGACAGACTTTGTATTAATTCGTTTAACTTTCAAGGAAGCCACATAATGTGCAAGCACCATTCTTGCTGTTGGTGCCATAATCCGCTACATTATTCACATTTTTTGTAAGGTGTGATACAAAACGAATGCCGATAGTTATGGGGCCTACCGACACAAGTCACGGAACTAAGTAAATGTAAACGCAAGCAGATCCAGAAGCTTACCTTAGATTGGGCTGTCTTTGGTTTAAAAAACGATGTGCTCTCTTTCTCTCTCTTTCTCTCTCACGCGAGCCCACACTGGCGGAGTTTCCCCATCCCTAGCATTGTACGGATTTTTAAAACTGCTCCATCAAAACAAATTATGCAAAATTTTTAAATTGCAAATTAGTAAAGACTACTGTAAAATCATCACTACGTTTCTAGCGTTCAGCCTGCTTTGCGAGGAAATGAGCGCCGTGCTTTTTTAAATATCAAATCTGGATAGAATCTTTCATAATAAATTTCAGCCCTTATATTCGTGATGTTTAATTTAATATAACAATTTCCAGCATGAACTGTAGAGTCATTCCTGAGCAATATGGCCGGTGATATCACTTTAAAATACCCGTGTTTTTTTGTTTTTTGATTTTTGCAATGTATGATTTACAACTCTTATGAAAGGAACTTCCATTTTCTTTACTTCATCAAGTCATTCCTGCGCCATCCGTTCTCTCACTGGCTAATTTCTCTCGGACGTTTGTCGAAATATTACATTAAATAAAGCAAACCCGTTGCTTTTCGTGATCAGTCAAAATCTCATTTCCCTTCCGCTCTCTGAAACTCTAATTTCTCCTATTCCGTCTTTTCGTTCTCTCTCACCCTCTCACTCACTCACTCTCTCTCTCTCTCTCTCTCTCTCTGTCATTTTCACTTTATCTCACTGTCTCTTTCACTCTCTCTGTCTCTCAGTTTCGCTGTCTGTCAAAATACCTCGCACACTCTCTCTGTCATTATCTCTTACTCTCTCTCCCTGTCACTCTCTATCACTTTTTCTCTCTCCCACTTTCATTCTCTACCTCTCCCTATCTCTCTCACTCTTTACCTCTCTTTATCACACACTCTCTCTCTTTCACTCTGTCTCACTTTATCTCTCTCACTATCTTTCACTCACTCTTTCCCTCCCTCACTCTCCGTCACTCTGTCGTTCACCGTTTCTCTTTCTCTCTCACACTCTCTCTCTCTTTCTCATTTTCCTTCTGTCACGCTTTCTCTCTCTCTCTCATTTGCACTCAGTGTTTCATTCTTTCTCTCACTGTCTCTCACTCTCTTACTCCCTCATTCTTTTCTCATTCACTCTCTCTCTCTCTCTCTCTCTCTGTCATTTTCCCAGTCTCCCACACACTCTATCACTCTCTCTCTCTCTCTCTGTCATTTTCCCAGTCTCCACACACTCTATCACTCTCTCTCTCTCTCTAAATCTAGAGTAAAACATGTGATCTCCAAATTCACAGCAAACTTTAATCGTTATAATTTTGTTTTACACAAATTTGCATTTATAATTACAATTTTACACAAATAGATACATTAATTACTTACGATCTAGGCCATTTAAAAAAAGCAAGTTTATTTTACGGCGGGCGATATTCTCAGTCAACCCCCCGCTTAATCCGCTAGTGTGTAAATGTCTAGTGAAAAAAATGTGAAAATCGGCTAAAAACAAATTTTCCTTTTTAAAAAAAGAGAGGAACGTGGAAAATCAATAAAGCAATTTGAGCATGGTTACCTAAGTATTAATCACAAAGAATACGCAATTAATAATATATATGTAAACTGTACATTATAATATTAAAAGTTAATGTCCGTACGAATGGACCGTTGGCACACCTAGTACCTCCCATAGTCATCACTGTGGAGCCCTAAAAGCCATGGACCCCAGAGGAAAATGTCGCATTCGTCGGCTTGTAAAGGGAAATCGACGTCTAACAGTGCAGCAATTGACCACGCAAATGAACGCTGGGCACCAAGGTACGTGTCCCCGATAACAGTAGAGCGAATCCTCTTACGCATGGGTCTCCGGAGTCGACGCTCTGTCAAGGCGCCCATATTAACCCAGGCCCATGGGCAACGACACCTGCAGTTCGAATGAGACTACCGTCATTAGACAGCCGAAGATTGGGGAAAAGGTTGTCCTCTGCTACGAATCGAGGTCTCTACTCCACAGAAGTAAAAGGCGGTGGCGAGTACGGCGTCAGACACATGGGAACCAATATCCGGGCACGCTTGTCCGTCAAGTACCAGGCCGGCGATGGCAGTGTGTATGTTTTTCTGGTATGACTGGGAGCGCTAGTACCAGTGGAGGTGACTCTGAATGCCAGTGATTACCTATCCATCCTCGCTGGCCACATGCATCCCTTCATATCGGACGTTTACCCAGGTGGTGATGGTGTCTACTAACACGAGAAAGCACCGTGCTTTGTCTCTAAGAGGTTCCAGGAACACGACAGCGATGTTTTTGTTCTCCCTTGGCCGGCAAAATTCCCCGACCTCAATTCCATAGAGTACTTGTGAGACTATTGAGATCGACAGGTTCGACGTGCGGACCGACAAACACGTCATCTCCGGGTCCTCCGTGAGCTGCTGCAGTCTGAATGGACACGTGTGCCCCGAAGAACATTCCAAGGCCTCATTGCTTCCACGCCACGCTCTCTCACCACTGTCATTTATACGACTGTGTTATATTTGCTACATAGAACTTTAACGACTTAGCGATTACTCTTTGGGTTGGTGGATTTTCTTTTAAGACTAGCGACTTTACTTTTGATATAGTCGTAAAAGCACGTATCTTCTTTGGATATTCCTTCCTTCGGTGTTCCGCTCTTTTTCCTGTTGAAATCAATGCCTCATGATTTTCCTTCTATTATTATTATTAATACTGCTCATTTTACATTTACAAATGCTAATTCCAAGATTTCCACAGAGTTTGTCAACTACAGAATATGGGTATTTTTTTTTTTTTTGGTAAGGAGCAAAAAACATGACCTTCTATCCACGGCCTGATTACGTGCGCCACTTTTTTAGCCTGGGACATCTGACTGCAACATATGTTTCTTTCGTGTTCATCTAACGTTTTTGCAAGTTTCAATTCTTTGAACTTTCCTTTTATTTTCAGACATTTCTAATCAAAGATGTTCTAAAAATGCATCCTCTGTTTTCGTTTAGCTATAACAATGGTGCATAAGGGTGACTTCTGCTGAACCCGTAGATAACATTTAAATGAAAAGAACAGGTGTGCGTAGGAAATCCTATACACTCCAGACGGGCGTTTACGGATGGCTGTAGTATTTTTGATGTAAGGACGTTTCGGTCGTAATGGTCTTTAAATAATTATTTTTATGATATTGGAAGAAAACATCCATTGCATTTGGTTTCTTCTTTCACGCCGCCTGGGTCAGGGATTTCACCAGAAGCTTGATTTTTTTTTTTTTTTTTTAGATTGAAGGTTTTACGACGACCGTGACAAACTTAATGGGCTATAAGCAGTCGCCCGTCCCTGATTTAGAACAACTGGTTCCAGGGAAGGAAGAGAGCCAGTGTCATAAGACAAACACACCATCCATGCCTCACCGGGATTCAAACCCGGACCCTTCTCGGACGAATGGTCATAAACCAGCGCTAAGCCCACTGCGCCACCGGGACGGCAGCGGAAGCTTGACACCGCATGCGTTTGAGATCGAGATTGGACATTTCCATAATACGGGGAAAATATAATTCTAGAACCACCGACTCACGCCTTATCAGGGACTTGAACTCGAGCTCAACCTCCGCAAATTATCAGAAAACGACGTCTCAGACTACTAGGCCAATTTAGCGGCCTTGTATGTTTTGAAGCTCCAGAAAATTATCATGGAAGTAAAGACGAAGTGAAAAATAACGAGTAAATATGAAACAAACCTTGAATATCCAGAAAGTATTTCTAAACTACAGTTTTGCGTTAAAACAACTGCCGAGAGCCGAAACAGGGAATCAATGAAACTGGTGGTAGTAATGTCCCATAAATTCTGATGGACTAATAAACGTCTTTAAAGTTTAGTAGAATATATTTTATTTATTGACCATTTCGCATGGTAATTTAGAAAATGTAAAAATTTACGACCTTTGGAAACTTTTAATGTTCCTTCTTTTATTTTTACACACGTAGTCCGCTAAATGCATTTAAAGAGCAAATTAAGGGCACTTTGCCTACTTTCTACCTCATATTGAACATCTCAGGGAACGCATCGTAACTCCATTTCTTCTAGACATTTACGCAAGCAAAGCGTAAGAGAAATTTGTCATTTCCGACTCATCAAAGTAAAAGGCTATTCCACGCAAAGTGATACAAGTTGAGTCCCATATAAGGTGTCATTATGCGATAATAATCGTGTTTTGGAAGAAACACGAAAATTAGTCACGCAAAAGAAATATAGAAATGCCTGTTGTAATGGTATTAAGGAAAACAATAATTCCATTAAAGTACATTCATTTGTTTCCAAAGTGGATATTTGTTCACTGTGCACTTGAAATTTCTTAAAAAATAAGTTTTATTTATGAGGATCTACGAAACGGATTACTCAGTAAGAAAACATGGGTGAGATATTTTTCATAAATGCATATCAAATTTTTTCATTCTATGTTCACGAAATTTTGCAAGATTCAGACGCTCCATAGCAGATTTATAAGTGCACAAGGTGTATAAAATGTAATTAAATTAAACAATCAAGTCCCAAGTTATATAAAGCTCCACTAAGTTGACATATCTAATTTGATCATCAAAAGTATATAGCAGTCGAAGCACGATTCATGCTATTGATATCTAAAACCATCTGATATTTAAAACATTAATCACAGTTAAAAACAGCACATGAGTGATAAAAGACATATGAGATCATTTTGGAGTCGCCTGGGCCATTCCGATGATCAGAATGTGTGACTAACAGAGCAAGATAACTTACAGAGTTATATACACTGCTGGCCACCCAAAATACAACACCAAGAAGGACACCAGATAGCAAAGCCAGATTTACTGGACACATAGCAACAGATACAAAGATGAAACGATTGAGCTTACAGGCCCGTACGACTTGCGGAACACGCAGACATCAATTAGTTCGTGTGGCCCCCATTGCTGGCAATAACGGCCGCTACATGCCACGGCATCGAACGAAAGAAGATTTGGATGTGGGCTTAGAGTATGGCGGTCCAGGCTGCTTCCACACGTTGCCACAGTTCATCAGGCGCAGCCGCGGGTGGTGCTTGCCAGGCCACCCGGTTGCCGATCAGCGACCAGACGTGTTCGATGGGCGACATATCGTGAGAACAGGCGGGACACGGCAGCAGTGACACCTGGTGGGCCGTGAAGAATTTTTGCACGATGCGTGCCACGTGCGGGCACGCATTGTTCTGTTGAAACGTGGCCGATGGCAGGTCCTACAGGTAAAGGAGGACTACATTCTCCAAAACGTCGGAGATGGTGCGGTGGCTGTTGAGTGTACCGGCGATGCGTACCCGAGGGGTGCGGGTGTCATATCCAATTGCGCCCCAAATCATAACGCCAGGTACCACGATGGTCGGATTCGCGGTGCCACCACACGCGGATCCTACCATCGTGGTGCTGCAGGCAGAAGCGGGATTCGTCGGAGAAGACAATGTCGTGCCATTCCGTAGTCCAGGTGCTACGTTCAACGGCCCACTGCCGCCGCACTGTCCGGTGGTGTAACATCAATGGTAATCGGAGCAATGGGCGCCGTGGGACAAGTCCCCGATCCTGCAGACGGCGTCGAACGGTACGTGCTAACACAGGCTGTTGCGCAACACACCCTAATCGCTGAGCTAACGTTCGTGATGTGGCGGTGCTAGCCGTCAATGCCCGCCACACAACATTCGCCGGTCCTATCGTTCGGTGGTGTGCCGCGGCTGCGGTAATTGCTCACGTCGGTCTGTCCGTCCCTCCTGAATCCACCGAACCCATACTCACCTCACTGTGGCTGATGTCTTCCCACACGGGCGCCGATGTCTTGGTACGATAAACCGCTGTCGCGATAAGCCACTATTCGTGCTATGTCGAACTCCGAAACGTGCTGATATGACTGCCGTATTCTGCGACGAGGCATCAGGAAGCTTATTACCCATAGGTCCTGCAGCACAACACACTTCCACTTCTTACACCCCGCCTTCTGTATGCCCTTCTTATAGAGCATCTCGGTGGCGTGCCATGCTCACATGATTTGCATATGCCCTGCATAACTAATCGTTTGCATGTCCTCTCGCAGGCGACGCATGCTGCGAATTTCAGGCTAATGGGATGCTCCTTTCTTGGCGTTGCATTTTAGGTGACCAGCAGTGTACAATGCCTTTTAAAGATGGACAGGTGCGAGTACTTCTGTAAATTAAAAATAAAATGTACCTCATCATTATGAGACACCCTGAACATTACGTCTAGGCATCGTGATTCTTGAATACAGTAGATTCCGGTTATTCGGGTCATCCGTTAATCTGAAAAGCCGTTTATTTTTGACAATTCGCATTCGACAGAGCTGGTAGACAATTGTTGATTGTGGCATACTTCCACTATTGTGCTACGTAACTCTTCAGATCTAACTGTTCGGTCCGCTAACTCCATAAGGTGGAGATTACTGTCTTCTCGTGCGTTTGGCTGTCGCTGAGTTCCAGAACCTTTACGTCGGTGTCTCATATCTTCTTCATCTCACTGACCCCATATTGGCATCAGTATGATCGCGTTTTGTCCAACACGCATGGCGCTGTCTTGGAAGGAAAGTCCGCCATCCCGAAGTCCAACACATCGGACTCGTTCAAAATCCTTCAGTTGTACGTAAGGGTCTCGTCTGCTGAAACAGAGCATACTCAGTTACTGCCACTACCTTACTGCTGCAATTCCCGAGAATGGGGTATGGCAAATTGTGACATCTCATGAATCAAAGATACAAAACTTTAGAGCGAAGCTGCAATAGCCTTGATGGCACTGTTCGTTTTCTGGTTCACTCAAAAGATTCAGTCGTCCTTTGGTAATCTTTATGAACCTTGATGAAAGGGAAAGACGTGACGCAGTAAGTCCACCTCCTTGAAATTAAGAATGGGCAGCTGTTCAGATAGGAAAGCTTTAAAGCAAAAAGCAATGATAAATTAAAGGGAGAGGAGTATGCATTCAATGGGCTAAATGCTAAAAATGATGAAGAGTTAGAACTCTCTGAGAGACACAAGCTTTCTATTATTACTGAGTTCAATTTGAATTTTTGGTTGTCTTTTTATTTGAGTAGATGGACGGCGGACCTTTGTCTTTTCTATACAAGGGGGGGGGGTGCCAACTTAATGAATATATTAATTATGTGTATTAATATGTATTAAAATGTATTTTTGGGTATCACAGTTTGATTTATTAATGCATAGATATATCTTGCTAATATAGAATATATAGAGCTATGCAAGACAGTAAGAAAAAAGTATCACTGAAGACGTAAGGAAATTCAACTGTGAACTAGTGAGGAAAGCAATTGAAAACAACCAAAGCCTAAAGATAGTAAAGGGACATCTCAGTAAGGGAAGAAAACAGATTATGGCCCTGAGAAAAGAAGATGGTTCTGTAACAAGAAATAGAGGCGAAATTTTGACAAGACTGAAAGATTTCTACTCCAAATTATATGAAAGGGATGATATATGCACTCCAGACATCATGAAAGATACCAGTACCAGAGTTCCTCCAGTCCTTCCAGCAGAAGTTGCACATGCAATCAAGAACATGAAGCGAGGAAAAGCTCCAGAAGATGGAATTACTGTAGACATCATACAAGAAGCAAGTGGAAAAATCGAAACAGTACTCGCCCAAATTTTCACTCGATGCCTTAATGAAGGAAAGATTCCTGAGGATTGGAACACCGCTACAATGATCCTGCTACATAAGAAAGGTGACATTGAGGATCTCGGAAACTACAGACCTATCAGCCTCCTATCAGTAGTTTATAAAATCTTCACTAAAGTTCTTTCACCCCGCTTGAAGGTAACACTGGACATGGCTCAACCGAGAGAACAAGCTGGATTCAGGAGTGGCTACAGCACAATAGATCATATCCACGTGCTGAGAGAACTAATTGAAAGAGCGAGGGAATATGAACTTCCATTGTGCATGGCTTTTATCGAGTATGAAAAAGCCTTTGATTCGGTGAAACCATCAGCAGTTACAATGGCTCTGAAAACCTGCGGTATTGAAGATGCATACATTAATATTATTAATAACATCTATGAAAATGCAAGTGCAAAGATTAGGCTGTTTGAAAATACAACACAAGTAAAAATTGGAAAGGGTGTGAGACAAGGTGACACCATATCTCCGAAGCTCTTTAATGCCACATTGGAGGGTGTTTTTCAGTAACAGAGCTTGGAAAACAAGGGGATAAAGATTAATGGAGATTATCTAACCCACCTTCGTTTTGCTGATGACATAGTCATTTTTGCAACTACCCCATCAGAGCTGCAGAGTATGATCCAGGAACTTGCTGACAAGAGTAAAGAAGTGGGATTAAAAATGAACTTTCAGAAGACAAAAGTGATGTTCAATGCTTTTACAAGAAATGAAGATTTATCGATTGATGGAGAAAAGCTGGAGATAACAGACACGTACGTTTATCTTGGCAGCAGTTATCAAGTGAGGGTCACATTGATGAAGAAATTAATCGGCGTACAAAACTTGCCTGGAGAGCTTTTGGAAGAAACAGCATAATTTTCAAGAGCAATATGCCATTATGTCTTAAAAGAAAAGTGTTTGATCAATGCATCCTTCCAGTGCTTACGTATGGTGCAGAGACGTGGACCTTAACTAAAAGAGACATACAAAGGCTGCAGACAACTCAAAGCAGCATGGAGAGGTGCATGCTTGGTGTAACCAGGAGAGATAAGAAGAGGAACTCGTGGATCCGAAAAATGACAAGAGTGGAAGACATCATGATCAGAGTTAAATCCCTGAAATGGCAATGGGCTGGACATACTGCCAGAAGGACAGATCATCGATGGACAGCCGAAATTTTAGATTGGATTCCAAGGGACAGGAAAAGACCCAGAAGAAGACCACATGGAAGATGGGTGGATGAAATTCGAAAGTATGCAGGGGTGACATGGAGGAGACTGGCACAAGACAGACCGTTGTGGAGGAAACTTGGGGAGACCTTCGTCCAGCAGTGGATTGATAATGGTTGACAATGATGATGATGATGATGATATCTTGCTAATTTTACAAATAGATGTATAATTTACAATTGAGGAGTTCACAATTTATATTTCAGTTTTTACTGGTGTGGCGCGGATTTGGAGGTTTATGCATACTGTTCCTTCAGGGCCAAGCAAAATAATAATTTAGTTGTTCTTATAACTTAAAGTGTTTTCCTAGAAAGGAAGTTTTTTATTTTCATTGTATGTGTGTTTCTGCTCATTGCTTTTATACCACCAGCGACAGCTAAGGGCACAAATCATTTTCACGTGCGTTGTGGTTGTAATCAAATTTCAGTCGACGATTTTGTGTCCAATTTCACACGTTTTTCCTGGGATTGCAGTTTCAAAAATTTGCAGTTTGTTTTCCTTCTTCATCAGTAATTTTTTCATTATATAAGAAAGAATGGGTATTAATGAACTCTCAGAAAAATATTCTCTGTTGTCTGGTTTTTTAATTGACCAAACGATTTAAATTTAAGCTGGATTTTATGGTCAAACGAACATCTAAAGGCTGGTCTTTCTTGATTTTTGCAGTATTTCCTCTTGTGTTAGATGACATTATTGATCCCAATTTTTCTTTGTGACTCAAATTCATCTCAAAAGCTAGAAGTCTTAATTTAGGGTAGCCTGATTTCTTTGCTTTTTGTGTCTTAAGAACCCCTGCGGGATCTCCAAACGTCAAGAACTCGGAGCAATCATATTAGATAGTTTACCGTCGCTTGCTCTCACGTAAAATAAAAGTTTCCGCAAATTAAACGAAGCGAAGATAAGAGTCCAAATACAAAAGATAGCCTTAATTCAAGAATGTAAAACAAACTTAGGAAGAATGACATATAGGCAGATACAAAACGGGGAGAAACATCGACAGTGAAGGGGGACGAAGCAGGAATGGGGAGAGCTGAAGAAAAGCAAAGAGTACAATAATTCCGAAATATCTAGAAACAAATATTGACTTAAAGAACTAGTTTTTCTTCTTTTTAAGGTAACTAAAACATTAGAAGGAAACGATTCGCGAAGAGAGCAACCGGAATCTTTTTAGCTTAATGAAGAGAACACTTCCGATATCAAGGAACAATTTGCACCTGTATGCAAATAACAAAATGTGTTGAAAGTTCGTTTGTCGATCCAATGCGATGGAAAAGAATTCCTTTGAAGGCCATTATGTAAATACATTTACTTCACTTGTTTTTTTAGGGACTTTTCTTTCGGTTTTTCTTTTGCACTTAATCAAGGGATGGAAAGCCAAGTGTACGGCTTCAGCTGAAGTTATTGATTTCTCCTGCTCCTTTCCATCCAAGTGCTCTTACTTTGAATTAAACTATTAACTGTCTGATATTAACATTGTTTGTCTACACTTTAGTTCTAGTGCATTTTCGACGAAATAAAAGCCTGCACAAACTCGAAGTCATTAAAAAGTTTATTAAAGGAAACATAGAAATTGAATAAGCACACACACACACACGCGCGCACACACACAGAGAAGTTGAGGAAATATAGTCACTCGAAGATCTTGTATGAATTTAATGATTAATATTCATTCCTGGTTGGAAAGAAAATTACGCTAACAGTTCTCCTTTTCAATTCCTGAATTCATTTCCTCACTTCCATTGTATTCAAAGTTTTCGATCGGTTATCAAAATGGAAAGAATTTCACTTAGAGTTTTGCATTTAATGCACATAAAATAAAGTTTATGCAAATAATCATAAAAGGAATAGAAATGCATGTTCATTTGCATTACATTATATTAAGGACGCTACCGTTATTACCGACGCAGCGCATGAAGCTTTTAGATGTTACATTTTAACACTTTCGCAGTATATACTTAATGATAACCGTGTCGATGCTTATCTTGACTAGCTGATTAAAACGTGGAAGCAGAAACTCAGTTTCTTGCTATGCCTGATTAGGATCATGAAAAATAATGAATCCACTGATAATACCTGCAATATCAGTAAAAGAATAAATAAGTGGCATTAAGAGTTTTTTTGCAATTTTATTCGCGAAGGGTGAAGGCGCTTGGAAATGGAACTGGCGGACACAAGTGTCCCTTGTAGAGCCGCCACATGTGTTTGGATATTGCACATGGACGTCGTTGCATCTGTGCGTGCCTCTCACACGATCCCACGGACCTCTCTACTGGTGGTGTGTCTGGGTCGTCGAAAGACAGTCCACCGTGTCTGGGTGCCTTTCCGTGTCCATTGCTCCCAACACGATTGCACCGTACTGTCCTACCGCTCGAACGGCGGCCTATTCAGCTCGCCGCTAACCGGCCTCTTTCACTCCGACGATACGGCCCTGTTCATACTCCGCCAGTTGCCCTACGCATATCTACGGCGGCTCCTCGGTATGTCTATTGCTCAGGGATCCCATCTGACTCTTACCGTGCACTTCGGCACGCATGTGGAGTCCCCTGCGAGGAGCCAAATAAGCCTCAAGGATTGCGATTGCAGTTGAAGCACGGGCATGCGGAATCGCACGAAAATTTAACCATTTGGATGTCAGTCCTCCCCGTAGCTATTCGTCGAATTTGGCGTTAATCGCACGGTTTTTTCTTGGTGCGCAGATTTTTATGACAATGAGTATATGTGTGTGTGTGACGTGCTGAGCATTACACTATTGTAAATTTGGTCTTCCGGATTACCTGGAAAGAACTTCATGTGCTTTCCTCTTCAGCACTTCTGATCAAGTAGGATACAAGCAATGACGGAGAAGAGAACTTCAATTGAATAAAATTAAGTTTTCTGTATTCTCCTGGAAATAACACAAGGTTCTTCTTTCCCTGTCATCATGAGGTCGCTCAGATTGTTGGGTACATAATGTGGAGAAGAAGAAATTTCGGGGTTGGACATGGTTTAGTGAGAATCATGTAACAAGGAGACGGCAGTCCGCCAAAAGAATCTGACAGGTATCCACTATGTAAGGTACCTTCACGAAGTACCTTTAGGTAAAATGGTTCAGTTCTTTCTCTCGAACGGCATATTGCATTAGAGAGAGGATTCGGCGTTTTTGGTTAAAAACAGGAGTTGTTAGAGGTCGTACCGTGAAGAAATGTTATGAAGGACTGGAATTAGCTTGTGGAGCATCTGCTTTATCGTAAAGTATGGTAGCAAGCTGGGTGGTAACCTTTGAAAAATGAGGGCAAATGTGGATTGCTTCTGGGCGCGGATGTCCCCAAGTGAGTAAAACTCAAGTGATCACTTTATCTGAATTGTTAGAAAATGACCAGCGGTGAACAATTCGTGAACTCGCTCACGAGAGTAACCTTTCGCATACGACTCTCCTGCACATTTTGAGAAAACGGCTAAACATGCGAAACATCGCATCACGTTGTTGGGCGTCTCATGCTTTAAATGATGTTGAGAAATGGCAACGTTACGAGGCAACTCGAATCTATTTGGAATGTTATGCGGTCTAATGAATGCATGCATCATTAGACCGGCATGCATCATTAGACTGCTCACGCGCCGCGTATAACAAGGGTCTGACAGAATGCCAGGAACATTAAGGTAATGATCATATTCGTCCATGACTGGGATGTCGTCGTACGAACACATTGAGGACTCTCCGAGACAGACGGCAAATCATTGTATTATGTGCATTTCCTAAAACAGAACCTTCGTCCAGCTCTCTGGATGAAGCAGCTTCATATGCTGGAGCATACTCCAATAACTTTGCACGACAACGCTCGCTGCCATGTTGCTTGCGTTGTTGCTAACCTTTTTCGTCGATGGGGGTTGGGAAGTGTTGTACCAACCACACTATTTGCCTGACTTAAGGCCCTGTGATTTCCATATGTTTCCGAAGACGAAAGTACCGCTTCGGGGGATTTGTTTGAAGACCATCGACGATTCAGTAAGAGCCACAGACCGGTCCTAACTTTCAACATGTCTCGTCTTGCTGACTATATCGAAGGGATATAACCGACTAGAATCGGATCCTATGTTACACTATATTATCGAAATTATTCGGATCCTAGTAATATTTTCATAAATGCAAAGAACGATTGGGCAAGAAGGTGCGATGTAAATGCGGAGGTACGTACATAAAGCTGAGATATTCTGTCGTGTTATTAGTAACTTCGAAGCGGATATGCCGCGTGCACGTGAACTTTCCCAGTTGACCTAAGTCCATGAACTTGCGGAATTACAGCGTCGAATGGCCATAGGACGTCATCTGACGTCCTATGAAATGGATGTCATTTGACTTCCAGGGTCATAGGATGTCAAAAAAACGTTCAAAACAGCCGCACAACTGATGGAAAGTGACAGAAAAGCTATAATAAAAAATCCTGCTCTTCTTCTGCTATTTCCAAGCAGCCGAAGTAAAGATTGCTTGTAATGGCTCGGTTAGTACCACATCTATCCATAGAGAGGTGCACAGTGTTTGTTATTATGGTAGAGCAGCAGCATGCAAAGCCACACATCACTACCGTGAATGCAAAGCGCCGTTTAGGTGGTGTGTCTCCCGTCGTTCCTGGATTATGGCAGGAACGAACGCTCGTCGATCCACTGAATATCCGCCGTGCGTCGGATGGGCAGTTAAGTCGTCGAACTCCGGGTACTGTGCCCCCGGTAATAAATTTGGACGCCTTCCTCCCCTTTTCTACTTCGCTTTCTTTCCTATCGGGCACTCTAGCCCAAATCTCCTAGCTTCTTAATTCTAAGGATTGTTTAAGACCTGGGGTCAGACACTCCCTTCCTAAAATCCTCTAGATATGATCATCATTTATGATCAAGTGCAGTTGATAATAGCATTTTGTGGCCGTTTCGAAAAACATACATTTTTGAAAAATCTATTGGCCTTGCTTATAAACATTAATACTTCACAAGTGTATTGAAAATAAAAAAATCGATCTAAGCTCTGGCTAAATTTGTGGATAGCGAAATGTGAGAGAACGAAAATATTTAATTACTTTGTACTTCAATATAGAAAGTTCGGCGTTGTTTAAAATATTCTGTTAAATCATACTTCGGAATTATAACAGCATAAAAGTGTTGTATGTGAAATCTTTCTTGGTCAAGGCCGCGGGTGGCCTAGTGGGCAACGTTCGTGACGGCCGCGGAAAGGACCTCAGGTTCGATCCCAGGTAGGTACGGAAGCTCGATCCACTAAATATCCACCGTGCGTCGGATGGGCATGTTAAGCTGCCGGACTCCGGGTACTGACACCCCGGTAATAAATAAGGGCGTCTTCCTACCCCTTTGCACTTCTCTTCCGTGTCACTTTCCTATCGGAAACTCTAGCCCAAATATCCTAGCTTCCTATTTCTAAGGGTTGTTTAAGATCTGGGGTGAGACACTCCCATCCTAAAATCCTCTACATATGATCAACTTTCTTGGTCAGTGTAGCCCGAATCCCTAGAAAGCAACAGCGCTTACTATTTGGCGATTAGCTGCAGTGTTATTTAGGAGTCAGCTGATAACAGCTGCGTTAAAAATGAATAAACGACGTCGTTCTAATTTCTTCACGAAATTGCTGATGCTTGAAATCAAAATTTTGGTAACAAATCACAACTGTTTCAGACGTAGAGAAGTAATTTATATGTAATCGCTTCGTTCACACACGTACGAGTAATATGTCATGGCTGTCAAACTTTACCTGCTAGTTTATAACGATCTTCAAAACACATTTTAGTTGTTTCTTTTCACAATGGCATCCATTAAATTGCAGTAGGTTGTATTTAACAAAATCAAAGATCGTCAGTTTCGCAAGATACACAATTTAGGAAATCCACTCGTTTCCGAAGGCTTTAAGACAAACAACTTGCACAGTCCTAATATCTTCGGTCTTTTTCTAAAATATACATATGCATCGGTGATACTTACATTCCGAATTCAGACACACAATACAGACGACGAGAATAAATTAATTTGCCAGTACCTTTCACGAGAGATATTACATATGTAATTTTCCAAAGAAAAATTGAAATCTGATATGCTGGAGTTTGCGAAGAACCAAATAATTATGTTATATATTTATTTTGCTCTCTCTTTAATATTTTTCTTATTATTATATGGACTTATCTTGAATTTTTGATAAATTTTCTCGTCTGAAATGAATCTAAAACTCCTATTTCTTCATAATTTCATTAAGATGTAATGAATTGCTTCTTAGTATGTAGGTATACATCCTGATTAATCCGATTCATTGAAATGAATTCTGTACGTTACGGCATGCAGATTAGGATCACTTATCTCATTTTCATATGAATGCAAATACAGGATAATTTGATATCAGTTTCATACACTTGGAGCCCGAGTATCTTAAGCAGTTTTGCATGAAATAAAATACGTGAGTTATAAAATAAGGAACAATGTCAAATTTACTTTAACATTCTTCAAAAATTAGTTAAAAGGGCTATCTCCTCGCATTACAAACGGCTATGGCTGTTTTTTTTTTTTTTGGTTGATGGTTGATGTGTTTCACCTTTCTCGTACCAGCAGAATCAGAACTCCTCCTTCCCACTAAATACCTATAAAGCTGGTACCCTTCTGGGATTCGCAAAAATGTGGAAGTGTCTGGAACGTGATTCACGCTCCTATCTGAGAAAAGGAGGTTCGCAGATTCATGTAACTTATCGTCGAGTAACTGCTGTGGTCCGAAACACATGTTAAACCGCTATACAACGAGGAAACTCCTTTCGATGTAAATAAGTAAAGAAGTACTGTATGCATCTTTCACACTTCTATTAAATACTTATATATATATATATATATATACACTGAGTGGCCACTTTATTGTGACCACCCCTCAGTACTTCGTTGGACCACCTTTTGCCTTTAATACTGCGTCGATTCTTTGTGGCATGGACTCCACAAGATGTTGATAGGTGGTTTGTGGAATCTGAGACTATGCTTGATGAATATCACTTTCCAGGAAAGTGAGATTGCAGGGTTGTGGATCCAGCTGTATGATGGCACTTTCACATTTCTCCCCAAATTCTCAATGGGGTTGGGATCTCGAGAGTGTGGGAGCCACCTAAGCAAAGTAAACTTACCGGCATGTTCCTGAAAGCAATCCTGTACAATACGAGCACTATGGCTGGGCGCATTATCTTGTTAAAAGTAGCCATCGTCATTTGGATAAACCATCAACATGACAGGATGCACTTGGTCCGCAACGATGTTCAGATATGATGTACCTGTCAGACGTTGATGAACACGAATTAAAGGGTCCAAAGCATGCCAGGAAAACATTCCCCAAACCATAACGTTGCCTTCACCAGCTTGAAGGTTTGTAGCAATGCATTTGGGTTACATGCTTTCGTGCTGTTTCCGCCAAATTCTTACTCGGCCATCGGCATGGTGCAACAAAAACGTGATTCATCGGACAACATAACTTGTTTCCAATTATCGACTGTACAATTTTTATGCTCCTGTGCGAACTGGAGACGTTTTCTCTTGTTAACTGCAGACAGCAAAGGTGTTCGAACAGGCCTTCGGCTGCCATATCCCATCCGATGCAGTGTACGGCGAACAGTGCGTGCAGAGATCATTTGAGGGGATCCTTGATTAAGATGGTCTACAATTTGCTGCACTGTTGCCCTTCTGTTGTATGTTACCAGTCTGGACACTCTCCGTTTCGCCCGAACTGTCACTAGTCGATGACGACCACACGTTGCACGTAGAGACCCGGTTTTTTGGCTGACAGTCCAGTCTTTATACACTTTAACAACAGCTTCTCTGGAACATTTCACGAATGTTACAGTTTCGGTGATACTCGCTCCATGGTTCCGAGCTCCTACAATCATCCCACGTTGAAAGTCCGTCAAATGGCATTTTTTACCCATCTCGTCACCCAAACATCACTTCTACTACTGTAGCAAGCACTAAGGTTTCCCTTTTTATACTAGCCTCGTCCTCTCGTTCCTGACAGTTTTAAGCAAATGAGCTATGGCAACAGCGTGCAGCCATAGTTCATTTGCTTCAAACTGTCAGGCAGTCGTAATAAAGTGGCCACATAGTGTATACATATAAAAAAAATTACTAATCAAAGAATACAAAATAAATGCAACTTTCAAATTCTAAACCGTCGAAGGCTGTATAAAAAAAAATACGAAACGTACAAGGTCAAAACAAAAGATAAGGAAACTAATAAATATTTAAAAAAATAATAATTTGAAAAATAAAAATTAAGCCAAAACGTGTAAAACAAGCATGTATGAACCAGAGCAAGCAAATAGACGAAATTTCAACCAGGAGAAAAACAGGGATTGCAGAACATGTAGCAGAATTTCATTCATGGCTTCGTCAGGGGCAATCACGAAGAGAAATCTCTCACATTTTTACATAGATCAGAAAAGTGTGGGTATCTGCTCATTCTGTTTGCAATAAAGGACAATTAAAATTAAAGATTTAATTTTAAGGATATATAGATATCCATGGCCATATCAATATGTGCATTATCATCATCATATATATATACAGTATATATACTCTACGTCAAAAAATAGTTGCACCCAGAAGGAGGCAATCGACAGTAATGAAAATTGGTGGGTAGGTTTGACATCGTGAAACATGCAAATAATTCAAGTATCACGTTCGGCCGCGCATGTCACGTCACCAAGTAGGGGTCGTAGCGCTGTGCCAGACCGGCTGAATAAGGTCGGCCCGCGCGTGCTTGTCATTCTGACTCGTGCTGTTGTGTTGGTTGCATCCTTTGCAAAGGAAGCATGCTTCGAAGAAAAGTTCGGAAGCAATTCGAGCAGTTGCATGAGTTAGAGCGGGTCAACATCTTTGGGCTCCGAGAAGCGGGATGGCCTTATCGCCGTATTGCGCAAAATACCGGTCGTGCGGATATCACCATAGCGCGCTGTTCGAGGCAGTGGATAGAAAAAGGCACGCAGGAGCGACAGGAAGGGTCTGGAGACCTAGACGAACCACCGAGAGAGAGGACCGCCGCGACGGGTTGTACGACATGCGCGGACTGACACAACAGCCACGATTGCGGATATTCAGCGAGCACTGGTGCTCTTCATGCATCGTTTGATTAGTGCCAGCACCATTGGCAGACGGCTGCACGACGTAGTATTACACGCACGCAGACCGTTACGACGATTGCCTTAAACACCATTTAATCGTTGCCAAATACTGCAATAGTGTTATACCAGACTGTCATGGAGCCACTCAGAATGGCAGCGGGTTGGTTATCTTCAGTGACGAGCCACACTTTTGTCTTGGAGGACACGACCAACGAATCTGCGTGTTGAGGCACCGGGGTCAGCGCCAATATGAACGGTATATTGTCGAACGTCACAAGTCCAAAAGGACAGGTGTCGTGGTGTTGGGTTCACCCTCCTACCATGCCAGACCACATTTGTTGTTCAAAACAGGTACTTTGGCAACCCAACGTTTCGTTAATGAGGTCCTGCAACCAGTGGCCCTACCTATTCTGAACGCTCACTTCGGTGCGATTTTCAAACAGAACAAAACTATTCCACATACTACTGCTGCCTAGAAAGCTTGCCTTCAAGGTATTGGCACTCTGCCATGACCAGCCGCATCGCCAGACCTATCACCGATTGAAAATGTGTGGGATGCTATTGGATGTGCTGTCCACACTCCATCCCTACCGCACGATCTCCAGGAACTTCATGAGAAGATTCAAGCTGCATAGTATGGCCTATAAAAGAAACACTACTTATCGGCGTGTACCTCAATAAATGTTGCCCATATCAGTCTCAATTTTTAATCTTATATTGTTCTTGGTAATCTTTGCGTTCCACCGGAAGAGCATTGTAGTCCAACACTACCTTCTGGGTGCAACTATTTTTTGAGTTTATATATACACTATCTACCAACAAGTAATTAGACACCTGTGGTAGCAAAGGAAAACAAAGTTTATTCACCTTTAATAGTTGGTGGAGCCTCCACGAGCGGCGATTACAGCTGAGACCCTCCGGGGCATACTCTCAACCAGGCGTTGTACGACGGTTAGCGGTATTTTCTTCCACTCGGCTTGCAGAAGACAGGTCAGTTCCTTCACCGATTTCGGACGGTGGGGGCACCCCTTAAGTCGACGCTCCAACTCGTCCCAGAGGTGCTCGATAGGGTTTAGGTTCCGGGCTCTGCGCAGGCCAGTCCATACGATTAACCCCATTGTCACTATATCAAGCCATGGTGGACCTCACAACATGACAGGTGGCATTGTCATCCTGAAAGTAACATGCGTCCACCCCGTAAAACTGCCAGAACGTAGGAAGCACATGGTCATCCAAAATGGTGCAGTAGATCTCGGCGTTGAGTCTACCAGGAAATGCGACCAAGGGTCCCGTGCCATACCAGGAGAAACAGCCCCATAGCATATTTCCACCGCTGCCGAACTTCACAGTTGGCCAAATGCATTCCGGCAGGAGGCGTTCTCCAGGCAGACGCCAAACCCAGCTCCTGCCACCCGAACGGTAGAGCGTGAACCTTGATTCGTCGCTCCATAGAACCTGTTTTCACTGTTCAACAGTCCACTGTCGACGTTCTTTGTACCACGTTAGCCGAGCAGCGCTATTGGACTTGGTGATCAAAGGCTTGTGGGCAGCAACACGTCCATGATAACCGAGCAGATGGGCTTCCTTACGGATGGTATTCATCGAAATAACACTCCCGGATGCCTGTTGTAACTCCTCGCGTATGTGGCCCATTGATTTGGTGTGGTTATTCCGAATTTCTCTGGCCAGCACCCGTCGGTCTCTAACTGCCAGTTTTGTGGATCTGCCAGGTCGGGGCACATTCCGATAGTCACCTCTCATCTTCCACTTGCCATTCACGTAGGCCACTGTCGATTTTGGGTACTTCACCTCGCTGGATATGTCACGTATGGATCGGCCATTTCTGTGATACCCAACGATTACACCATTCTCGAAATCAGAGAGCTCCGAACTGCGTGGCATCTTGCATGCGACTGGTTGCGTTATTGTTTCCCACACGATATTTAACGGCGGCGGCAGTAACGTGTATCACGACCGCAGATATCGTCGATTGCAGGGGTGTCCAATTATTTGTTGGTAGATAGTGTACATATATACACTGGTGTGCAAAAATTACGGACAAAGAGGAGAAAATAGAATAACAGCGGAACGAGCTGGCAGAACGTACCTAAAGACCACTCCAGAAGATAGACTAGCGTCCGGTACGGTAGGGCATGCGCATATATGCAGCATGACGTAGAGGGGGAGTGCCGGAAGTGTATAAAGCACACGGGCCGTGTACGCCCAGCAATTTGGTGAAAGCTATTGCACAGGGTGTACATCGGTTTGAACGACGTAGAGCTGCTGCCACCTTGTGATATGGCCAACAAGCAATCCAGTAGACGACATCTGGATCACTTTACCCGAGGTGGCGTCATTGGGAAGTTAGAAGAAGGTCGAAGTGTGACTAGTGTGGCCGAGGAGTTCGGGATCGCTCCCAGCATCGTTTCACGAGCTTGGACAACATTTCAAACGACGGAAATAGCTGTCTGAGAGTTTAGCAGTTGTCGTCCACGAGCAATTACGGCGGCGGAAGACCGGTATATTTTCCTTCAGGCGAGTAGAGACAGACGCCAGACATCGGGAGAAATCGCAAGGCACATGCAACAGACAACTGGACATCCGTTATCGCGTTTTACCGTGGCCAGGAGGCAGCACAAATGTGGTCTATTTGCACGACGACCAGTACGGTGTGTACTATTAAAGCTTGCTCATAAGATACGGTGGTTTCTGTGGTGCCAGGAATACAAGAACTGGACACATCAGCAATGCGGTCGAGTTCTTCTTACGGATGAGAGCTGTTTAAGTCTGACGAGCGATTCTGGACGTATACACATCTGGAGAGAGCAGGGGACACGCAATCACACCTCCAACATAATCGAAAGGGACCGGAGTGGAGGTGTCGGAGTTGTCGTTTAGGGCGGTATCGTGCTTGGTAGCCGTATTGACCTCCACATCTTTCAAGGAGGTTTAGTCACTGGTGTCCGCTATTGTACCGAGGTTCTCCTGCCGCAAGTTCGTCTTTTTGGAAGTGCTGTGGGTCCTGAGTTCCTCTTCATGGACGACAACGCTACACTTCATCGTACCGTGGCTGTCACAGAGCTGTTGGAGAGTGAAGATATTTAACGCATGAATTGACCCGCAAGGTTCCAGGACCTAAATCCAATCGAACACGTGTGGGACATTCTCGGAAGACGCTTGGCAGCACGTTACCAGCCGCGAGCAACGATTCCACAGTTGCGATTGGCGCTACAAGAGGAATGGGCCGCGATGCCTCAACAGCTCCTTGACAACCTCGTCCTCAGTATGGACAGACATTGTAAATCGTGCAACGCATTCAGCGGGGATCATATCCCCTACTGAAAACTGGATTTTTTTGTAGCCACCTGTCACATGGACATTTCTGTCTTCTGTCCAGTTGTGCTCGAAACTACGTTTTCAATAAAGTGCCTTTGTATCGTTTGGATTCCTTGTTTGGACGGTTTTGCTCACTTGTCCCATATTCTTGCATCTGGGGGATCTTATGGTATGATTTCAGTCGATGTAATAATAAAAAAATAATAAAAAAACAAGTCTATTGCAAACTGAATAATCGAGCCCAACGCACAGTCTTCCAAATAAATTGTTGACACGTTTTACTGTTGTAATGGATTCATTCCTGATAATAGCATGTATATACCCATTATTTCACACACACTGCATCGAAATAAACAAAACATATGGCTACATCCTTCTAAAAGAAAAGATAAGTTTCTACTAGATTCCATTATATACAAAAGTATCGGAATTCGACCTCCGCTGATTGGCTAAGGATTACCATCTCTGATGAGTTACGTTTTCTGCTTCATCGAACGGATGGACGCTGGCGTATAAGGCGAGAAACATCGGAGAACAAACACTCTTCAGCCATTGCTGGCAGAACACAAGCTGTTGGGGGCCGAGTTATGGTCTGGAGAATGTTTTCCTGGCATTCTCTGGGTCCACTCATACCTGTGGAAGGTACTATGGACCGAATGTGTTATTAATCCATCCTTGCAGACTATACACTGAATAAGGGAGATTAGGAATGATTGTCTTCCCTGGGACGGATGGGGTCTTACAGAACGACAATGCGACGTGTCATACAGCTAGAAATGTCCGAGAGTGGTTGGAAGAGCACGATGAAGACTTCAAAGTACTTCATTGCCCCCTAATTTCCCAGACTTAAACCCAATTGAGCATCTGTGGGACCACGTCGATCGTGTTGTTCGCTCTATGGATCCTCCACCGCGCGCCTAGCACTGCAGTCAGCATGGCTGCACATACCTTTATACGCAAGTTTCTAAAATATTTCTTTAGTGCTCCGTTTCTTGGTAGCAGTCGATGTCACTGCTATCATTTTCCCTGCCATCTGAATATTTGTTAGGATTTCGAATGATCTCTGAAACTTCCCAACTGTCAAATAAAACATTTACTTTCATTTTTATAATTCATGAAAAAAATGCAGAAAACGAAAAATTTAAATATCGTAATCCCGTTTTAAAATACTAAGCCGTACTTCCAATGAAATTATCATCGTTTCGAACGCGACATCAAAAAAGGAAAGTTTAAAATATATCCTTCAGATATAATAGCGTTTAAACTATATTTGCCTGAATAAAACGCCGTTTTTCCCTTGCTTATGTACTTCTGATTTGTTTTTAAACTCCTAACGCATTTTTAATGCGGTTAATGATACGGCCGGAATTCTCAAGTTAACTTTTTAAATCATTCGCCTGTACGTTGCGGTTTTAGAAACTAATATTAAGTGTTTAATGGCTTTCGGAGGGTATTGCGCATTTTTTCCTTGCTTTTCATTCTGAAGTATTTTAAGAACTACGCTAATTCCTTTCAAGCCGTAAGAACAAAAATACAATAGACAGCAAAATGTTTAAAATCGCGAACATTTAAGGTAACTAGGCACCGCACACAGTTAAACCGATAGCGACTCCTAAATGTGGTCAATATAAAAAACAACATTTTTCTAATGTAAGAGCTTGGTTGCATCACATTGTCATACATTTAAGATCCTAATATTGCTTTCTTAACTAAAATGAGACTGACATTTTTGGTATTTCTGTTATTTGTTTGGATGGGATTTAACTCCTATCCTTGAGCAATCCTTAGTTCTTACAATGAGTGTCAGTCCCTCTCAATCCAAGACCAAATTTAGGGCAACTGGTTTCATAGGAGCCAGCCCCCATCCGACAAATATACCACCATTTATGTCTGATGAGAAACTCGAACCTGAGCACATATAGAACGAAAGATCAGAAGCCAGCGCCTCTGACCACAACATCTCCGGAACGGTGACTACTGTTTTCTACTGTCATACTGCATACTGTGTTTTCAGCTTGAGCATCTGACGTTTTCATACTGATTGCATTTTTTCAGTTTTTATGTTAAATAAGATAATAAAGCTCCCAATTACCACAGCCATGAAATTTAGCATAACCCCAGCAGTGCTGAGACGGGCCGAGCCCGAGCCCGAAAGCCCGAACAGAGCTGGGGCTGCATAATACTTACTGGAGTTCAGGCTTGGGCGGGCTCGGGCTCTAAGAAAGGGGGAGAATTTTCTGCCCTTTTGGAGAGAGTTCTTCGGTAACTGGATCCAAACTGGACCCAGTTACCGAAGAATTCTATTTAACTAGTAAAGGTGAAATTGTTCTTTGCGGAACTGGAAACTCCGCAGGGCTATTCATTCCGGGTTTGGGAAACAAATACCATAGGCATGAATTACTGAATTTTTGCGAAAAAAGAAGTATCTTTAAGAACCATAAACAGTACATAGTTTGTTTAGATTGAAAGTTTCTTTAGAACTGATAGTTTGTAGAAAGTTTCTTTAGAACTACAGATTAAGGATTATTGATAGTAGATAGCAAGCTGACGAAAGTTTGTTCCCTACCTCCACGGAGAAGCTTCCTCCTAATTCTGTTGAGTAACGTACGACATACATTGCTGTGCCGCTCACTTTTCCTGATGTCCGGCCCTCTGAAGCCTTTCAGAAAGAAATGAATGATCAAAGAATTCACAGAAATAAATACAGACATCTATTCCCAACTCCATAGTTGAGAACGGTATCGGTTAATTGCTGGGGAGGAAGGAGTGGAAATCTGGAAGAGATTTTTTTAATGATTAAACAGGTTAATCATTGTTTTAGGCTTCGTTCGGTCCCGGGCTTTATCTTGCAATATGAAATTCGAGTTTGGGCGAGCTCTGGCTGACATACTTCGTGCTCGGACGGGCTCGGGCTCTTAAAATTGAGCTCGAACTGAGCTCTGAACCCCAACAATTAGCCATCGTCTTCTTTATATAATATATGGTGGCTCAAGGTTGGCACAATGTTTGATTACAAGGCTGTACTACATGGGATATTTCAGCTGTATGAATGGCTTGGGCATTCAGTTCAACCGGACGTTTTCTCCTGCTTTGCATTCCTTAGCTACATACAAAAATGTAAGTGCTGAGTTAGAATCATAAAAACATTTTTCTGCTCAAACGGAAACTTCTCAGCTCAATTTTATTTAACCTGGCAGCTTTTGTGTGAAGAATCCTACGAGCATTTTACTGATGAATCAGCAATTTTTCATTTAACTGATATTTTTTTAACAAATGCTGTGAGCAACTCGAAGCTGTCGCCCATCCCTAATTTAGGGCCACTGGTTCTAGGTAAGGGAGAGAGCTAGTGCGGTAAAACAAACACAACATCCATGTCTCACAGAAATTCGATCCCGGACCCAACATAATGCTGACAGCTTTTGCACAACGCAACAATATGTGAATTCTGAAAAATCAGCAGTTTTAATTAGCTTTTTCCACTTGACTGATACTTTTACAGTGTTTGTATTTCAGAATCATACAAGCGTGTTACTGATGAATCAATAAATTACTCATTCTAATTTCACCTAGCGTTTCCTGTTGAATGATTCCTTTGCATTTCCTGTACTTCAAATATTTTCCGATGTAATGAAATAATATTTTTTTTTAGTTTTTTACTGCTTTTAACTTCTTTATGCAACTACTTTTTCATTCTGATGGTGAAAAGTAGATTTCAAGTAAAAACTTTCCTTTGCATCAATGTTTTTAAATACAGTGAAACCTCTATTTAACAAACTTTTGTTTAGAGAATTTCTCCCTTTAGCCAATTTTATGGAACAACCCCATGCATTTAAATACCAAAACTGCAAGTACTGAGCATCTGGCAGCCATGTCTCATCGAAATTCGATCCCGTACCCAACTCAATGCTGGCAGCTATGACTCCATTTAGGGAAGTAATTTTCTATTGAAATCCTTTATGGAAGTTGCTTTCATTTTTTTTCGGCTTGTTGTACTCGAAATTCATAAGCATGTTGTTACGGAATTCATGAGCATTCATAAGCATGATCATCTGACTGATGAGAATATTCTACATAGTGTTCAGAAACGTTTCGAGATTGCTGATAATGCCAAAGATGAAGACGGCGAATAGGACCGAAAACCACATAAATAAGATATGATCAAACCATTTCAGACGATTCGAAATAACCTTCAGTTAATTAAAAATATGTAAGAATTTATTTTTTGCTGCCATAATAGATGTTTTGGTCCATACAGTGTGCAATTCAGGAGCATTTTCCTAGTGGATATCTTAATAAGAGTGGTGGCGTACTGCATCCTTGAACGTATTGAAAAATCGAATTTGTACCTAAGATATCCGAAAAAACGAAGGCAATGAAATAAAAATCGATAATACATCAAGTGTTATTGAAATTCATCTAAAGACTCAAAGAAGATGACGCGCCACAAGGTATGAATGAAGGAAGATAACGTTAAGCATTTTCGAAAAATCCCTGAGGAAATAAGAAAAAGAGAAGCAAGTGAAGACAATGGCAGACCTGAATGGAGGAATGGGCGACTGGAGTTGTCAAATGATGTTCATAGGATCCATATTATTAATAGAAACAATTGGATACATCATGCTATTTCGTTTTCCGTTACGTAAGAGCATGTACTATGAAAAAGTTTGAAAATATATAAAACATTTTCCAGTGTTTTCTCATTTATTGATTCCAATAATTTTTAATCAGTTTCAACTTGTATCTATGTATAATACCTCTTTCGTTCTTGTCATTATAATGTACAAGTGTGTCCGCGCCGAACATAGTACCGGGTCCCCTCACTCCGGAGTAAGTCGCTCTCCCAACTGAGCTACGCGGTCATGTGTTCTCATTGCTATCTGCTTTTATCTCGTGTGCGTCCTGAGGGAAAGGCACGTCCCCCCGAAATAGGGCCGGTGGCATGGCCCACGGGTTAGCCGGGACCATGTGCCGCTGTGGTCATGCATCCCGTGAAGAACGTGCATTTGTGAAATCCCAGACAATTTTTGGTGTGTGGAACATAACATCACACTGTTTTATTTTTTCGAAGCATTCAAGAAGGGGTTCTCATTTTTCATGTCTCGCCGTGAACATCATATCATTGTGAGAAACTTAACAGCCGGGTCATCCTGGAAGTTCGGGCGCCAATATAACGTACAAGTTTGTCCGTGCCGGGCATCAAACTCGGGTCTCCTCACTCCGAAGTAAGTCGCTCTCCCAACTGAGCTACGTAGACATGTGCTCTCATTGATATCTGCCTTTATCTCGTGTACGTCCTGCGGGGCAGGCGCGTCACAGCATCTTCATAATTATGTATTTGTCTTCATGAGACAGTGGAGAATTGTTTGTATTGCGGCAATAGCTCTATCTTTTTCCTAACAGCAGTGGCCCTAAATCATAGACAGACTGTAACGTATACTCTAGATTCACTTTCCTTTTGATTTTGACTATCTCTGGTTATTTTATTTTACTATGTAAATTATCTTCTTATTGAACGAGATGTTATTTCTCCCGCTGAATGAGATCTGGCAATGAGTGTAAGTCATGACGTGGTGGTAGCCAGTATCAATAGGCACGTTCAACGATACCTAAGGAGAGAGCATTTGTTGTTGTATAGAGAGAGCGTTTGTTTATGTGGAGGTGAGCTGTTGTTTATGTGTCAGAGAGCTGTTGTCTATGTGAGTAGAGCTTCGTTCATGTGCAAGGAGCTACGTGTTATTTGAGTAGCTGTGTGTGAAGTGTGTGTGATGATACCAGTAGAAGTTCATAATAAAGAGTTTTAAGTAAGTACGTCTTTCTCAGTTCATAGTACTGTCAGACCTCTGTCTGGCTGTTAGGTTTATTTCATTTAGTGTTATTAGTAACAACCAGCATAAGACTTTATTCACCTTAATTACTACTACAACATTACTACCAGTTGTAAGTTTGTTCATTATTATTACTACACTACTAGCAGGAAAGTTTATTCATGATCTTAATTAACAAACTACAACCATTATTAGAAGAAACTAGTAACAACAACCATTTGAATTCACTATTAGAAGCTTAGTACAAGCATTGAATTCATTATAATATTAGTGAAAGCTATATTCACTATAATTAGCTTGGTAGCAAAAGCCATATTCATTATAAGACGTCTGTCATTCTGCCGCTCATCTCCATCTATATCTGAAAGAGATTTGCCCAAACCGCAGTGCAATCTTTCAACAGGACAACGCACCGTGTCTTGGTGCTCAGGTACATAAACTGTACCGTTGGAAAAAAACGATAACAAATTCTTCACATTGTCTTGGCTCAAAAACTGCCCTGACTGTAACAGAGTTGAACATTAGGGGGACATACTAGAAAGTGGTGTGTGAACTGTTGATCCTCCTCCACATAATGAACGTGAACTGACGGAGCTGTTGATGCGGACATGTGTCAAGTTGAGCATAGAGGGAGCTCAGCCCCTTGTTGAATCTCTTTATAGACGTCAGCGAGCCGTGATTGTACAGAATGGTGGACTAATTCATTATTATCTAGGTGTTCCTAATGCAAAGCTAACTCAGTGTGTACTGTATACACTGAGTGGTAACTTTATTATGACCACCTGACAGTTTTAAGCAAATAAGCTATGGCTGCACGCTGCTGCCGCCAGAGGGCGAGGCAGCAGCGTGCCTCGCCCTCTGGGGAGGCACGCTGGGAAAGGGAAAGCTTAGTGCTTGCGACAGTAGTAGAAGTGATTTTTGGGTGACGAGATGGGTAAAAAATGCGATTTCACGGACTTTCAACTTGGGATGATTGTAGGAGCTAGGAGTTATGGAGCGAGTATCACCGAACTCGCCGCATTCGTGAAATGTTTCAGAGCAGCTGTTGATAAAGTGTTTAAAGACTGGAATGTCAGCCAAAAAACTGGGACTCTACGTGCAACGTGTGGTCGTCATCGACTAGTTACTGCTCGGGCAGAACGGAGATTGTCCATACTGGTAACAGACAACAGAAGCGCAACAGTGCAGCAAATTACAGACCATCTTAATCAAGGATCTCCTCAAATGATCTCTGCACGCACTTTTCGCCGTACACTGCATCGGATGGGATATGGCAGCCGAAGGCCTGTTCGAACACCTTTGCTGTCTGCAGTTAACAAGAGGAAACGTCTCCAGTTCGCACAGGAGCTCAAGGATTGGACAGTCGATAATTGAAAAACAAATTATGTGGTCCGATGAATCACGTTTTCAGTTGCACCATGCTGATGGCCTCGTAAGAATTTGGCGGAAACAGCACGAAAGCATGGACCCCAAAAGCATTGCTACATCCCTTCAAGTTGGTGGAGGCAACGTTATGGTTTAGGGAATGTTTTCCTGGCATGCTTTGGGCCCTTCAATTCGTGTTGATCAACGTCTGACTGGCACATCTTATCTAAACATCGTTGTGGACCAAGTGCATCCCGTCATGTGGATGGTTTATCCCAATGGCGATGGCTACTTTCAACAAGATAATGCGCCCTGCTATAGTGCTCGTATTGTACAGGATTGGTTTCAGAAACATGCCAATTAGTTTACTTTGCTTAAGTGACCCCTATAATTTCCAGATCTCATCCCCATTGAGAATTTGTGGTATGAAGTTGATCAAGCCATCAGACCGCTGGATCCACAACCCTGCAATCACGCACTGTGCTATTCATCAAGCATGGTCTCAGATTCCACAAACTACCTATCAACATCTCGTGGAGTCCATGCCACAAAGAATTGACGCAGTATTAAAGGCAAAAGGTGTCCCAAGGAAACACTGAGGGGGTGGTCATAATAAAGTGGCCACTGAGTGCATATGTACATGTATATTAATCGTAAACTCAAATACTCGTATATTTATTAATATGTGAAATTACCAGAAACTTTCCAAGGCGTTTATGGAAACAGCGACAAAAATAGGCGGTACTATAAGCTGATTGCATATGAAGATAATTTTAAAAACACAAAACCGTTGACACAAAAAGAGGGAAGACGAGGATAAACAGATGTAACTTTTTCAAAGTGGAATTATAGGGTTATTGAAAACACTACGGAAAAGTATCGCTCAAGACATAAGAAACTTCATTTGGGAACATGTAAGAAAAGCAATTGAAAACGACTAAAGCCTGAAGAAAGAAAAAGGACACCTAAATCATGCAAAACAACATATTGCCGCACTGAATAAAGAAAATGGTTCAGTAGCAAGAAAAAAGGCGAAATTTTGACTAGAGTTAAATAGTTCTGCACTAAACTATATGAAATAGATAAAACATCTATTCCAGACATAAAGAAATATACCAGCCCGAAAGTTCCTAATGACCTCCTGGAAGAGGTTTCAAATGCAATTAAAAAACATAAAACGTGGAAGAGCTCCAGGAGAAGATGGAATTGTTGTGGACAATATACAGGAAGCCAGTGCCGAAATACAAACTACACCCCATCAAGGTTTTTACCAGTTGTCGCAATAAAGTGAAGATTCTTGATTACTGAAACAATGCTACAGTTGATAAAGGGACATTGGGATTCTCGGGAACTATAGATTCATCAGCCTTATTTTAATTGATTATAAAATCTGTATTAAGGTAATCTCATATCGCTTGTAGGAAACATGGATATGGTTCAACCAAGAAAGCAGGTTGAGTGAAGGAATGTTGTCATCCCTTTTGATCATATCCATTTATTAAGAGAACGAATGAGTAGGAATTTCTATCATGAATATCTTTTACCGATAATGAAACAGCTTTTAATAACAAAAAGCCACCTGCAGCTATAAGGTCCTGCGGTTTTGAAGATGCATGATATTGTTAATAGCATCTATGAAAATGCAAGTGAAAAGAATAAACTGTCCGAAGACACAGCACTTAAAAAATTGGAAAGGGAATGAGAAAAGATGGCATTACATCTTCCACACTCTTCAATGCAACACTGCAGAATATTTTTGAATCACGTAACTGCGAAATGAAGGGAATAAATTATCCGAGATTACTTAACCCAGATTCGTTTTACAGACGACATAGGTATGTTTAGAAGTGTCCTCTCGGAGCTCCGGAGTATAGTCCAGTAACTTGCTAACAAGAGTAAAGGAATGGGCTTAAGAAACAACTTACAGAAAATAAAATCAATGTATGATCCTTTTCCAAGAACTTGAGATTTAGAAATTGATTGAGCAGTCCTATGAGTAACCACCTGGTACAACGGATATAATGCAAGGGCGACATCGCAGAAGGAATTAATATGTGTAGAAATTTTGTTGGAGAGCATCTGCGAGAAGCAGTACAATTTTCAAGAGAAATTTTCCTTGTGTCTTAAAAGAAAAGTGTATGATCAATGCATTCTTCATGTCCTTACTGCAATGGCGGTGTGATGGATGCACTTCTAGAACTGACCATCGCTTGATAACTGAAATACTAGTCTAGATTCCAAGGGACAGAAAAAGACCTTTCGTGTAGTATTTATACATTGTAACAGCTCTCTGTAATTCTGCCAGTCACCACATTTGCCATCTATTTTTGGATTGTAATTTCGAAAAAGAGACACTTGTCAGAAAACCACGTTTCGAAAATTCTGTTATTCTCCTAGCTGCGAGTTTACCGAAGAAAAAAAGACTCATTTTTACAACCGAAAGGATAAATTATATACCCATGGAATGTTTATCCTGACTCTATAGGTTACATACTTCATTCAGAATACACTATATTGACAAAAGTCACGAGACACCTCTTCAAAAGCGAATGAACGGATCCGATGCGTTGTTAAGATGCACGGTACAGCTGCAAACGGTATAAAAACAAGCCTACAGCTGAACGCGATCATATCGCACTGTGAGGTTGAGTGAAAATGTCGCAGCGGGAGAGAACTGACTTTGAGAAAGGAAAGATTGTTGGGTGTTATATTAGTGGGTTGTTCATAAGAGAAACCGAGGTGCGTTCACAAATACCCAAGTGAACTGTTTTGGATGTATTGAATAAGTGAAAGACACATGGCGTGCCTTAAGCAGCAAAACGTACCGGCAGACCAAAGAAAATCAGTGATAGAGGACGTCGAAGCCTTGGGAAAGTCGTTACAGCTAATCGACGGAGTACTGCACAAGACCGCAGTGAGAAAAAATGATGGAACCTAGGTATGTACATGTACCATTTGGAGAGAATATCATTCCATGGGTTATCGTGGTCGTGCGGCTGCTCATAAGCCTTTCATCTCCATTCGGAATACTACTGGTCGTTTAGCATGGTGTAAAGAACATTTATCGTGTACTGTAGATCAATGGAAGCGGGTCATATGGACTGATGAAACCAGATACACGATTCATCAGTTTGATGGCAGTGTGTGGGTACGGCGGCAGCAGGGGGAATGCTCTTTACCACAGTTCACTGTTCCTACGGTGAACTAGTGTACTGTTCCTTTGGTGGAGCAGGCAGTGTACTCGTGTGGGGGTGTTTTTCGTCGTATGGCCTCGGTCCATTGGTTATCGTGGGCAAACCTGTTAACAGCACGTCTACCTCGATATTATGGAAAATTATTCCCTACCAACCCTGTGGCAATACTTTGGAACCGAGCCTTGTTGGTACGGGCAGGATAATGCACCGAGCAAGGCCTGTTACGTCGTGTAATTCCGTATCGTGTGTGGAATGGCCAGCACATATCCCTGATGTTAATCCTATAGAGCACCTATAGGATGATTTAGAGCACCGCATAAGAAGTTTGGAACCAAGGCATACTATTAAGCAACAGTTAGAGGCAGCATTGTGTACTGAATGGAAGCACATACCTATCGCTATGTTTCAAAACCTTGTCGAAAGCTTGTCTCGAAGGGTCAGCGCATGCATTAAGACCAACAATGGACCAACGCCGTTCTAATGTATGTCAATAAATGCTATGTTGCGTTTCTCTTCTTGGTGTCCGGTTACTTTTGTCAATATAGTGTATGTCGTTAATGTGCCAGTAGTTTTATGTTTTAGCAACTTATCTTAATTTCGTCTGTACTGCTTTGTGGTTTACAGCCATATTTCATGAAGTGGTCTAAATATCGTGACCAGTTAGTGGTAGAAGGAAGAGATTAAACTTCTGCTTGCAAAATGAATCACACACACCGTAAAGTACACAGATGAAAGGAAAAATATTTCACATCATCGAGGACCAAATTACTGAGATATGTGTTTCTCAGTGATGGGCTAGGGGTTTTCTAATAAATATTAACTTTTATTGGGAGTAGCAGAAAATCAATGCACAATGCAGATATCTTCTTTCGAATCTCAAGGTGCGATTGAGAAAGCTGCATCTTGACAGTGATACATGCACTGACACATCTTGGCACTGATACATGTGGCGTTCTTGACAGGTGAAAGCTGCACCGTGAAATGTTTTTTCGTCCTGTTTTTGTAAAACACTTTGTATTTTGAAATTGTATTGTTTTCATAAAACAGCTTTGCGCCAAAAAGTTATCTTTGAAAAGTTTCATTATTACCTTAAATGCATTGCAGCTAGGAAATGAACAGATTCGCAGCATTGTTGAATGGATAATGCCTGAGTGCGTTAAAAATCCGAATGGAATATAAAAAACCATACATATTAATAAGTCGTGCATTGAAGACGTTTCTCCTCATCCCATAAAGTAAGCATTCTATGTAACGCATAGAATATTTATAATGCTGTGTATAAACGTAACAACACAAATAGGTATCAATGTCGATTACGTAACGGAGAACAATAATTCCTGGATGTCATCCATCTAGCTTTACTCGGAAATAATCCTCGCGAAACTATCCTCACACGCAAGGAGATTAGCAATCATAATCCTCTACGAGGTGAAAGACGGGATTATTAATTCTTGTCAAAATGCACTTCGGAAAGCAGGCTAAGTAGCTTTACTTCAGATCTTTGGAAGCTGGTGGTGGGATCGTAATATCATAGCCAAGACAGCTTATTAGTCTAGTCCTACTTTCCCGTCGCCCATAATTGAATATGCCCTCTTTGCACCGAGTGAGCAATGTTTGGCACCAACTGGGCTTAGTAATTTATGAATGTTTATCCCATCAAAGAAGTGCGAGGAATTCCACAGACACCTACGAATAAGAAGACCTCATGGTGCAAAGGAACTTCGTGGATTCTCCTTCTTTGCAGAATCATTGGATGTACATCAGCACATTTCTAAGGAAAAGCAATACGCATGGAGGAGGGAAGTGAACGTCGGCTTGTATATCGAAACGGAAGGGCTGCGGTCATTGTCTCACGCAGATACGAGTCCGAATTAAAAGAAAATCTTTGGCGAAGGGTTTCTCTCAATCTCATCTAACTCCTAAGGACGCTTCAGCATATGTAATCACCATTGTCATCTCCTCACTCTTGTTCACGTAAAGGAATTCAGAATAATAAGGCACAACACATAAGCACAAATTATGGAAACAGAAAACTGGAAAGGAAAACGAATGTTGCTTGCTTGTAGACGACTTCGATTTTTTAAGGGCAAAACTCCTTGCCCGCTGCTGCTATTTCACCACTTCGGTCATAAACGGCGGATTTCAATGATCAGTTCATCTTGTTCTACGTTTACACCATAGTCTGTGACAAGCTGTTTAGAATGTTACAACTGCCACGTAAATATATCATCTCCCATAGCATGCATGTAGCAACACTGTTTCCACGTTTTCTTAAATTAACACAAAGCAACCGAAAAATTGTTATCAGGACACTCCAGATCTCTTGATAACTAGCCGAGTGCGTTCGTCTTACGCTACGGTGGCTATCAATCTACGGCGCTGTAGGTGTTAGCCACAGTAGCGTAAGACGAACGCACTCGGCTAGTTATCAAGAGATCTGGAGTGTCCTGATAACAATTTTTCGGTTGCTTTGCGTTCATTTAAGAAAACGTGGAAAGAGCGATGACTTTGTCTATTCACATCGTCTCCACGTATTTAGATTTCACATATAGCAACACCTAAACACATTGTATTAATTTCAACTTCTCTAATAAATGTACTCAATTCAGATCCAATATCGGCATGACTAATCCTGTTTTATAATTAAAAACACGTAGATCTTCCTTATATATCTTTTACCACACTGATATAAGTTACACCAAACTACCTGTACTCCAAATAAGCCTGAAAGTTTAGCATTAGGACGCATATGAGATAAAGGCAGATAGCAGCGAGAGCATACGTCCGCGTAGCTCAGTTGGGAGAGCGACTTATTCTGGAATGAGGGGACCCGGGTTCGATGCCCGGCGTGGACAAACATGACGGAGAAATTTACTTTGTTATAAACGTTTGGAGTGGAACCACAGGAATGATATCAAACCAGATTACACTTTGCACTCATCCCCCTTTACAATATAAAGCTCTATGACCTAACCGTTGGTTATTGCGTAATACCTTTGTTTCCCTTCCCTCAGTCTCTTATGGCTGTTTCAGTACTCTCCTTCGTATTTCCCACTATTGTCGATTTGTTGTCTCTACGTTGGGAATGCTTGGAGAAGTTTCCTATCACTTCCTCTCCGCTTCCGCCAATCCAAGTTACTCACATTTCCCAGCTGGACAGTCAGCAGCAGAAAGTGCGAGTCTCTTGATTAACTTCTAAAACAAGAAATCAATTTTTAATAAGGATCTGCCATTTTGAAAATTTATTTTAGATAGTATCTGCCTGATTGGCTCATTATCAAATAAAAATTGTTTCTAATCAATAACTCTGTTGCTTTTCGCTCTAAAACGCCAGAGTCTACTGCACGTAGCGGAGGGTACTCTTCCGTACCTTCCACAATATTAAATTCTTAAGTTCACTCGATACTGTAGTGATAACTGTTGTTCGCAGTACGTGTAGGCGTGAATTCCACTTCCACATAGACATCCTTTCTTTTTTAACCTTGACATCCTTTCTTTTTTAACTTTTTAGTAAAAATTGGGTCACACAGTTAATGTGAAACTACCCTGTCTTTGCAAATTATTTTGTCTCATTCTTTATCAAGCTTTCTTGCTTTATCAGTTACAGTCTTCAGATCGGTAAAAACCAGTTATCAGCTTAGGACCTTACAAGGAAATGAGAAATTAATACATTTTTTCCATGTCAAATGGTCGTTTTACATTTCTCAGTATTTATCTTCGCATTAAATTTGTAATAAATTCTACTCAGCTAATTATCGTAACAGTGCTAGTTAGAAACAAACTCAAATGTCAACTTAGATACCTTCTTCTTCTTCTTCTTCTCTTCTCAACCCTAAATTTGGTGGGTAGCATTGGTGATCATCCAAAAACGAATTATTTCCTGAGCCAAACGCTTGCTGTTCCGGTAGTGTGTTACTCTTGTTATTTCACTCATACTAAGGACATCCTGAAAGTAATACCTACTTTTTGATAACTTATAAAATTTTGAAACGATTTTAATGAAACTGCACTGACACATACACTGAAGAGCAATTGAATAAGAGATACCTGTCTAGTAATGTGTAGCACCACCTTTCGCCGTGATGACGGCTGCGATTCGTCTCGGCATGGATTCGACAAGACACCGGAAGCGTTGGTTAGCCATACGGATCTACGACCACTGAACAAGCTCCCACAGTTCACGAAGATTTGATGGAGGGGAGTCCGAGCCTCGAACATCTCTCTCAACGGCATCCCAGATGTGTTCTATGGGATTGAGGTCAGGTGACCTAGCTGGCCAAGGAAGCGAGGTCACGTCGGTGGAGTGTTCATCCAACCATTCGAATACAGTTCGGGAGCGATGGCACGGTGATTGTCTTGTTGCAGGACGAGGTCCCCAGTGGAATGTTGAAGACGCTCACACGGGAGCAAATGGTCATCCAGGATATCCCGGTAACGTTGATCTGGGAGGGACGATGTCGCACGCACCAGGGGTCTTATTTCAGTCCCCGTAAACAGTCCCCAGACGAGAACGCCACCCCCACCAGCTTGAAGAGTACTCTGCTAGAAAGAAGGAGCCATCGCTTCATGTGGTTTGCGCCGTACTCCTATCCCGCCATCCGCATGTACCGACGTGAATCTCGACTCATCAGTCCAGGCAACATTTTTCCACATGTCTAGTGTCCAGTGGCGATGTTTCTGCGCCCATGCTAATCTTTACACCCTGTGATGTGCGGTCAGCAGCGGTATCCTCGTGGGGCGATGGCTTGTGTACCCCATAGCGAGGAGATGGTTCTGAATGGTGTGGCTGCTTACACGTTTCTGTGCACCAGCGTTAAATTGCCGAGTGATTTCTTGCACTGTGTTCCGTCTATCCGCTGTTACAATGCGAGCTAGCCGACGATGATCCCGCTCATCCACACGCTATTGTCCACGGCAGTTGGCCCTTGCAGGGATGGTTTTACCGGATTCGATGTACTCACGGTGCACCCGTGACACAATGTCTCGTGAAATTCCCAGTGCCTGCACGACTTCCGAGATGGAGTGACCCATTCGTCGGTCCCCGACAATTAACCCACGATCAAATGCGCTTAGATCCTTCGTCTTACCCATACTGCGTCCGACTCTTACTGATTCCCGTCGCATCACTCCTTATATTGTCGGATCGCTGCATACGTCATGTCGTTTCCGTTTACAGGGCTACATTTGCATAACGCAAGCTGTCTCTAATTCAATTGCTCTTTAGTGTACTATGATATGTTACCAATGTGGGAGCAAATTGTTTTCAGAATCGGAAATAAAGATCATGAATGACAGAGAAAAGCAACAAGCCGTAATTGAATTCCTGGAAAAAACGAAGAATGTGAGGCTCCAGAAATCCGCAGAAGACCCCTGGCGTTGTATGGAGCAGCCACAATCGATGTCAGTAATGTCCAAAGTCGGATGAAGAGGTTTAGAGCCGAAGAAAGGTCAACGGAGTGGAATACTCGCAACTTCAGTGACAGATGCCAACTGGCAGTAAGTGAAAGACCTCATCACAGCTGATTGTCTTATCACCATCCAGGAGTTGTGTGATGCAATTCACTTTTGTCATAGTGCTATGCAAACATTAATTAGGGATCTGGGCTACAGAAAAATTTGTTAAAAATGGATCCCAAGAAACCTAACCCGTGAACAAAGTGAGCAAAGGGTGGACATATGCCGGAACCTTTTGGACTGTTATGAGAGGGATAGTGAGGTGTTTTTCTCTGATGTTGTGACGGGGATGAAACCTGGGTGTTCTTTCACGATCCAGAAGTAGAACGAGCGTCAACGGAATGACACCGTACATCTTCACCTAGACAGAAAAATGTGAAAATAACTCGTTCCTCAGGAGAAGTGATGGCTACAATTTTGTGTAATAAACGTGGTATCATTTTGACTGATTTCCTTTAGCAGGGTGCAACGATAAACACTATGTACAGAATTT
The DNA here is from genome assembly GCA_039090855.1 of Macrothele yani. NCBI lineage: Eukaryota > Metazoa > Arthropoda > Arachnida > Araneae > Macrothelidae > Macrothele > Macrothele yani. The sequence continues at coordinate 159,948,042 of CM077011.1, forward strand.
GAATAAGCTAAAGGAAGCTATCAGAGAGAAAAGACGTGACATTCCACTTCATAGACATCATGATAACGCCCCCCGTCCCCACACCTCAATGGAGACCACAGGCTATTGTCAAAATACGGTAGACTATGATGACGCAAATCCCTAGAGTCCTGATTTGGCTCCCTCAGACTTTTTTCTGTTTGCCCTTTTGAAAAGCATCCTTCGTGGGGAACGTTTCGACAATGTGACAGGCGTCAAACTGGCTGTGAACTCATGTGTGAAACGACAACCTCAGGAATTTTTCCAAAACGTATTTTACCAATTGGTTCAAAGATGGCGGAAATGTATAGAAAGTGGTGGACAGTACTTTGAATTGGCTAGCATTATTAACAATATGCCGAAGTATTTCGCCACCAAAATTTCACGCTTTTGCTGCTGCAAATGAAGACCGTATGAGGGACAAAGCATTACTTTCAGGGTGCCCTTTGCATACTGAATTCTTAGACGTATGGACGTCACCTCTTCTAGCTTTTCCTGCCGTTGTACCTTTAATCAAATGAGCACCCTACTCGTAGTGTCGTACGAGGTGGCATATCATACTGTCTCTTTTTCTTTCTGTTTTCTATAGAATTTCTTGTTTCTCCTGAGCTTTTTTCAACACTTCTATATTTTTTCATTCTTTCTGCCCAATCAATTTTCATCATACGTCGCCAGCACCACATTTCAAATGATTGTAGCTTTCTTTGCCCAGAGTGTTTTTTGCATTATCCAAGGTTCAGATGTATGAAGTACTACATTTCACATAAACGTTCCTATAAAGAAATTTCTTCGGTTCCAGACAGATGGACTTGCATGTAAATATTCCTCCTTTCTTACGTTTTCCAACCGTAGGTTGAAGAAGCGTATATGCTCCAGCTTTCTCCGTATATTTGTCCGACGGTCCGTCTGTCTGTTCGTCTGTCCGCCCGCACAATAACTCGCGTAAAAATGATTCAATATCGATGAAATTTTAGTATTTGGTAGAGAACCACCTGGGGACGAACACTATAAAAAATGGGTGAAATGGGACCAAAGGTCAGGACATAGGATCGGGATCCATTCCACCGCCCTTATGCGTTATAACTTATGTAAAAATGCTTCTATTACGACAAAACTTCAGTATGTCGTTTCTGAGGTATACTGAACTGGTTCTGTTGAATATCATGGAAATGGTGCTACAGGTCAGGTCATAGAAGCGAAATTTATTTTGCAGCCATTATCCTCATAAGTAATGATTTCTGCTATATTGGAAAGCGTATCATAATCAATTCATTGCATGATTTTACTAACTTGTTCATTGAACGCACTCTTTGCTGGTGCTATCCTAGTTCTCACGTCTTTTACATTTCTTCCGTGGTATATAAAAATGCTACCTAGGTAAATGAAGTCCTGAACTTGTGTTACTGTTTTTGCTTTTTTTTTTTCACATTTATACTCATTTTGCATTTATCTTCGAAACTCTTGTTTAATTTTTCTAATAACTCTTTTAAGTCCCTTTCTTAGTCCTAACTTAGATACAGACATCAATAATTTATCTTCAAAAATTTTAACACGGTACCTAACAAAACTGAACTTCTCTTTAATGAATGTTATGATGGCCTTGACACGAGGCATTCCTAGGTGACAGGAAAAATGAAATGCGATTTTGTGGTTTTCTTATCCCCACTCCTGTCATCTATCGGTGGATGGCAGATAATTCCAATGTATGAAATTAATCGATGCATTTTTACTTGCCTTTTTAAAACAAAAAATCACAAAGGTTATTTCCCAACAATAAGCAAGTAAAAATGCATCGATTAATTTCATAGCATTATCCCATTAAATCGCTATTCTGAAAACTTTTGTACCAAATAATTCAGGAAATCTGAATTTCCCTCTTATCTGATATATAAATCGAACTGATGTGCATTCATATTTTTATGTCAAGTTCTCTGTGCCAAATATCCGTTAACCTATTTAAAATCAAATTCGAAATTTATTTTTTGTCAACTTAGAGTCATATCCAGCTTCGATCGAATGTGATAAATACTCAAATCCCTGCTACCACGGTACGTGCTAAAGCGTAAAATAGTAAATCATCATCATCATCATCATTGTCAACCATTATCAATCCACTGCTGGACGAAGGTCTCCCCAAGTTTCCTCCACAACGGTCTGTCTTGTGCCAGTCTCCTCCATGTCACCCCTGCATACTTTCGAATTTCATCCACCCATCTCCTATGTGGTCTTCTTCTGGGTCTTTTCCTGTCCCTTGGAATCCAATCTAAAATTTCGGCTGTCCATCGATGATCTGTCCTTCTGGCAGTATGTCCAGCCCATTGCCATTTCAGGGATTTAACTCTGATCATGATGTCTTCCACTCTTGTCATTTTTCGGATCCACGAGTTCCTCTTCTTATCTCTCCTGGTTACACCAAGCATGCACCTCTCCATGCTTCTTTGAGTTGTCTGCAGCCTTTGTATGTCTCTTTTAGTTAAGGTCCACGTCTCTGCACCATACGTAAGCACTGGAAGGATGCATTGATCAAACACTTTTCTTTTAAGACATAATGGCATATTGCTCTTGAAAATTATGCTGTTTCTTCCAAAAGCTCTCCAGGCAAGTTTTATACGCCGATTAATTTCTTCATCAATGTGACCCTCACTTGATATCTGCTGTCCAAGATAAACGTACGTGTCTGTTATCTCCAGCTTTTCTCCATCAATCGATAAATCTTCATTTCTTGTAAAAGCATTGAACATCACTTTTGTCTTCTGAAAGTTCATTTTTAATCCCACTTCTTTACTCTTGTCAGCAAGTTCCTGGATCATACTCTGCAGCTCTGATGGGGTAGTTGCAAAAATGACTACGTCATCAGCAAAACGAAGGTGGGTTAGATAATCTCCATTAATCTTTATCCCCTTGTTTTCCCAGCTCAGCGACTGAAAAACACCCTCCAATGTGGCATTAAAGAGCTTCGGAGATATGGTGTCACCTTGTCTCACTCCCTTTCCAATTTTTACGTGTGTTGTATTTTCAAACAGCCTAATCTTTGCATTTGCATTTTCATAGATGTTATTAATAATATTAATGTATGCATCTTCAATACCGCAGGTTTTCAGAGCCATTGTAACTGCTGATGGTTTCACCGAATCAAAGGCTTTTTCATAATCGATAAAAGCCATGCACAATGGAAGTTCATATTCCCTCGCTCTTTCAATTAGTTCTCTCAGCACGTGGATATGATCTATTGTGCTGTAGCCACTCCTGAATCCAGCTTGTTCTCTCGGTTGAGCCATGTCTAGTGCTACCTTCAAGCGGTGTGAAAGAACTTTAGTGAAGATTTTATAAACTACTGATAGGAGGCTGATAGGTCTGTAGTTTCCGAGATCCTCAATGTCACCTTTCTTATGTAGCAGGATCATTGTAGCGGTGTTCCAATCCTCAGGAATCTTTCCTTCATTAAGGCATCGAGTGAAAATTTGGGCGAGTACTGTTTCGATTTCTCCACTTGCTTCTTGTATGATGTCTACAGTAATTCCATCTTCTCCTGGAGCTTTTCCTCGCTTCATGTTCTTGATTGCATGTGCAACTTCTGCTGGAAGGACTGGAGGAACTCTGGTACTGGTATCTTTCATGATGTCTGGAGTGCATATATCATCCCTTTCATATAATTTGGAGTAGAAATCTTTCACTCTTGTCAAAATTTCGCCTCTATTTCTTGTTACAGAACCATCTTCTTTTCTCAGTGCCATAATCTGTTTTCTTCCCTTACTGAGATGTCCCTTTGCTATCTTTAGGCTTTTGGTTGTTTTCAATTGCTTTCCTTACTAGTTCACAGTTGAATTTCCTTACGTCTTCAGTGATACTTTTTCGTACTGTCTTGCATAGCTCTATATATTCCACTTTGGAAGTCACATCTTCTTTAGTTGTCCTCATCTCTCTTCTTTTTTGCATCAACATTTTGGTTTTTCCTGATAATTTGTTCACATGCAACTTGTTCTTAGACCCAGCTAATTTTGTTGCTGTTTCCATAAGAGCTTTGGTTACTTTTCTGTTAACTTCAGAGATGTCCACTTCTTCCGATGTTAGGCCTTCTAAAGCAGAGAACCTGTTCTTCAGTTCTAACTTGAAGGTATTATGGTGTTTTTTAAGGTTGGTTATGTCAATAGATTTTGTTTGTCTTATGAGCTTGCCACGTTCAAGTTTAGTGTTGAGGTGCATCTTACATCTCACCAATCTATGGTCACTACCTGTGTTGAACTTGTTTAGCACACTGCAGTCTTCTATGACGAATTTTTTGTTACACATAATAAAATCAATTTCACTTGTCGTCCCATTTGGATGTCTCCATGTCCATTTCCTGTGTGGCTTTTTCTTGAAGAAGGAGTTCAAGATGAAAAACCCTTCTGCCTCTGCAAACTCAACGAGAGTATTTCCACGCTGGTTTCTGTTGCCATGACCGAATTTACCTACTGAAGTTTCATTCTGTTGCCGTTGCCCTATTTTTGCATTGAAATCTCCCATAATTATTTTCAAGTGCTGCTTACCTTTATTATTTAGATGACAAATTTCCTCATAAAATTCTTCAATTTCTTCTTCAGGATGACTTGTGGTGGGTGCATAAGTTTGAATAATCTGAGCCTGGTATCTTTTCGAGAGTTGGATAACAAGTCGTGCAGCTCTGTCAGAGGAACTTTCACCTTCTACAACTTTATCCTTCAGTTTCTTGTTTATTATAAATCCAACACCACTAGTTCTGCCAGTATCTGTCCCACGATAGTAGAAGAGATGTCCACTTTTCAGTTCGATGAGATCTTCTCCTTTTCTCCTTACCTCACTTAGCCCCACGATGTCCCACTTGATCCTTTGTAGTTCCTCTTCCAATTCAAGAAGCCTTGAATCAGAAGATAGGGAGCGTCCATTGTAAGTAGCCAAGGTCAGCATCAGATGGCAGCCTAGTCCGGTCCTCCGGGGATTCTTAGCACCTCTCTGCCTTCATGTCGCACTGGCCGCTGCCTTGGCCAGGTACATTCCAGCTGCCGGAGACTGAGGGCCAAGATTTAAGTTGTGGAATCATTTTGGAGGAGTAAATACCATTCGAAAAATCGTGCTAGCTAATTCCCGGTAAAAGCACTTTAAAATTAAAGTACTAACAGACACATTTCCAACCTGCTCGCTCTTGACATTCCCAAACAACTCGCACAACTATTACGTGGAAAACATTTGTAACTTAACTGTTCTTTTGGACCTTTCCAAAAATATGTGTGCATAAGTCTTTTTCATCCCACATACACACAAATTTCTGCGATAGTGACAAAACTAAGTTTGTATTTCAAGTGTCATCTTTAAAGTTGTGATGTAAATTATCTAGGCCATTTTGGCATTGAGACCATATCTCAAATATTACACAGATTAGAGCGTTAAATTACTGTTAAGCCTTTTTCACACGGCATTGTGCAGTAATGTACAATGTGAAATTCAATGTCCTTATGAATGAATATTTTCCGGGTTGTTTATAAGCGTTAAACTGTTTAAAGTTTACCTCAATGTTTTGTAGATCTAAATATATCAACTGCATAGGGACCATTAAACACTCATAGCCCCTGACCAAATCATGTAGAATGTTCAGTATTTCTGAGAAAACATTAATATTCTTGCACTAATTCCGTAATCGGATTAAGCAGATAAGCGGATAAAAATGTAACTCATAAATTCATGAACAAGTAGGGTGAATAATAAAACATTATGCTGAGTTAGTCTAATCTTTAGCCAAACATCTGGGCACGATGATATTTCTTAAAACCCATCAGAAGTAATGAGGGAAATAATTAATTTAGAAAATCAAATGCGACGAAACTGAACATCTCTTTTGCTTCAAACGATTGGATAACATCGGTTTCAAAGGCAAACAACCGTTTCTGATATTTTGCTTGAATAGAGGTTCCCTAAAATTGGGAACGGCATCTCGATACTGTTCTTCTTGATTGCAACAGTTTTGACTCAGAGAATCTGAACGAGATGAAGCTAAGGATTTCGACTCTTTGAAGTCGCAGACGAACACAAGGGATAGGATGCTTTCTGTGACAAGTGTTTTTGAAACGACGTCTGCCCTTGTTTGCAAGTCGAGTGAGCCGGCTCCATTCGCGCAGGTAGCAACGATAATCTTGATTTTGAATGCAGGAAGGACAAGATGCTCTTAGGAAACACGCATCGAACAAGGGAGATTAGTTTTATGGGCACGACTGCGCCCTCCGGAAATATGTTTCCTTACAGATAGACAGAAGGCCACTGAAAAAAAATTGGAATCAAAGCATGAAATACACACATCTGCCGCTAAATTAGAAACCTTTATGCAAATGTACGTGAACGTCACCTACACCAGAGTATATAAAATACTTGGCCACGTGCTTCACCACGTAAGCTAGGCAACTATTTAAGACTGCTACACGTCAGTAGTGCTGATGTCAAAGGGGGAAAAGGATCTTTCTGAGTTTAATAAAGAACTTATTGTTGATGCTCGTCTGGGCAGAGCGACGAGTTTAGTGACTGTTCTATCAAATGGTGAGATATCCCGACTCTTTAATCAGCGAGAAAATAACCTACATCGCTTGTCTAAGAGGCGTAAATAGGGCGACACGAAAATATGTCAAAAACGAGATCGCTGTTGTCTGAGAAGGCTTGTACGGAGAAGTAGGGTTTCCTGTGTGCAGCGATTGACCGAAGATTCCAAAAAAGTTTGTTTCAGAACCACATCTCAGCGAGTTAATCGCAGGGAACTGAAGAGTATCGGTATTGGTATTCGCATGGCAATATAAAAACTACTAGTTTCTGCAAAAGACCGGAAAGTCTATTTCCAGTGGCATCAAAAACATTGTGACTGGACACTTGAGGAATGGAAGAAAGTCATGTTAACCGACGAGTATCGGTACACGTTGTTCTGTAACGACGGTATTCAGAAATTTTGGCGCGATTGCCGTGGAACAACAGACCCAGGTTACCTTATAAACACAATTAAAAAACATGGAGGTGGTGTTATGGTGTGTGGTACCTTCTCTTTTGCACGGAACGGGTCACCTTATGTTGCTGGGGAGTAGGATATCGTTCAATTATTATCTGAACATTGATGTCGATAAGTTCCATCCTGCAATGCGGTCTTTCTTTCCTCGCAGGTGAACGATGCTTCATGGACTACAGTTTAATGGTTCATCACTCAAGATTTGTTCAGAAGTAGTTCAGGGAACATGACAGCGAATTACACCAGTTTCCTTGGCCACCACTAAACCCGGATCTGAACCGCATTGAGACGATATGGGATATCCCGGAGCAAAGTCCTCATTCGATGAGCCAGATAAAGGACTGTCTGTTGAACGCCAGATAAAGGACTGACAACGGAGCCAGATAAAGGACTGATAACGGAGCCAGATAAAGGACTGTCTGTTGAACGCGTGGTATGCTGTAGACGTAGATAAACTCCAACACCTTGTGAAATCCATGCAAAACCGTATATGTGTTGAAATTCGGTCTAAATCCAACACGTTTACATTAAACACGTTACGACACGTTATCTTCTTTCCGCTCTCAGCTTATTAATTGGTTTTCAAGTTTGAGACAGTTTTTGCTAAGAAGAGGGATAATAACTCATGAAAAAGTTGTTTTGTACATGGCTTGTATAACTCAGAATGGTTTTATAAAAAAATGTGTAATACTGCGTTTGACCTTGGCACGAGTCAAGGAAAGATTGTAGTCGTTATAGTAACCATAGAAATCGGTCACACCTGTTTATCACGCATGCGTCGTCGGTAGTGCGCAGACTAGTAAGAGCTGTTTTTCGTGAACCCCTAACAACTGTTTTCCCGCTGTGATTTTTTTCGAAAAAATCGCTGTGAAAGAAGAACGAAAATGGGCCATTAAATTTGCAGATGATTTGTCAGACAGACTTTCCGTCTTATGCAAGAGGCTTATACAGATGGATGTCTAGGGAAATCAATAATTTACAGATGGTATGAAGAATTTATGGATGGTCGTGAGTCGGCGGATTTAATTGCGCGTAGAAGAACATCTTCAACGAGTGTTGCAGAGGTAAACATCAATACAATATGTGTTATTATATGGGAAGCACACACGTATTAATTAAAGGTATTGAAGATAAGGTCAACATTTGAAAACCATCAATTCACAGAATTCTAACTAAGCATTTTTGCAAGAAATGAGTTTGTTCAACTCATTTCCTGCAAAACTTTGGCAGTTGGTCAAAATCTGAGTCTGGAGAATTCGAGGCCGCTCTGGCGCAGTGGTAGCGTGTCCGGTGCGTAACTGAAAGACCATGGGTTCGATTTCCGGTGGTGCCCAATGAGAAATTATCAGAGACTCACTCATTATTGTGGAAAGAGCAATGATTTGTGTTTGATGAGTCTATTCAACTTAGGTTCCCCATTTCTTTTCATGTGCGGCACAACGCAAGGCTGAACATGGCCAGTTCTGCCTCTTCGTACTTGGAGAAAATACAAATTAATTTGATGCTCCAAACTGCATGTAGTACATACTTTTCATCATGTGACTTCTGGTTGATCTCCATTATAAAAATGACATTGCGGGGGCGACAATTTGAGACTTATCAACAACGTATTGCAGCTGCGCAGGGATGCTTCAACAGCATTTCCAAAGAAGAATTCCAGATGACATTCAACAAGTTAGTAAAATCATGCAATGCATTGATTATGATACGCTTTCCAACATACCAGAAATATTTAATCAAGTTACTACTCAAGTTATGAGAATAATGGCTGTAGAATTAATCTCGCTCCTATGACCTGACCTTTGATCCCATTCGATTATATTCAACAGAATTGGTTCAGTATACCTCCGGAAGTTATGAGGATAATGGCTGTAGAATTAATCTCGCTCCTATGACCTGACCTTTGACCCCATTCCCGATTATATTCAACAGAATTGGTTCAGTATACCTCCGGAACAACATACTAAAGTTTTGTCGCAATAGAAATATTTTTAGTCAAGTTATGAGAATAATGGCTGTGGAATAAATCTCGCTCCTGTGTCCTGACCTTTGGCCCCATTTCGATTATATTCAACTGAACTGGTTCAGTATACCTGCGGAAAAATATACTAACGTTTTGTCGCAATAGAATCATTTTTACGCACGTTATGACGTATAAGAGTAATGGAATGGATCCCGCTACTATGTCGTGACCTTTGACCCCATTTCGTCCATTTTCAACAGAATTTGTCCCCTGGTGGTCCCCCACGACGTACTAAAATTTCATCGAAATCGAATCCTCTTTGCGCAAGTCATGACGCATAAGGACAATGGAATGGATCCCGTTCCTATGCAGTGACCTTTAACCCCATTTCGTCCATTTTCCATAGGGTTCATCATCGGTCGGACCCCTACCACATACTAAAATTTCGTCGAATTCGAACCATTTTTACGCGAGTTATTGAGCGGACGGTAAGACGGAAATAGCTGGAGCATATACGCTTCTTCAACCTACGTTTGGAAAGCGTAAACAAACTGGGAGGAACGTTCGGACACGTTCATTCGATGCAATTGATAAATTTTCGAGAAAGACTACCACTTTCTTGATAATTAAGGTACGCATATGTTTTTTAAAAAAACATTCTCAGTTGTTTTGGAACAACCCTTGTGGATATCATATAAAATGTAATAGTGGGCGAACGTATTCTGTCCTGTAAAAGTTCATTATAAGGATCGTATATGACTTCGCAGTTTGGAAGCTGACGGAGACATTCTTTGCTTCTAATCCAAATATCGAAAGCACGAGGATTCATATTTGGTGTTTCTTTTCCTAATCACGAATACATGATGTATCAATATACGTAAATCTGTGAGTGCAAGGCAAAAATAAAAAATAGGTAATATTTATGAAAACTGTGTTTACTGGCCTCCATAATAATCCCTTCCCGTATACAATACACTTTTGAGATCATTCATATAACTGCTGGATCCTATAGGGAAAGTCCTCTTTTATGTTGCCTACAGCTGGGTATCCTGGTTCTCTTAAATATATTAAATGTCAAACTGTGTTTACTGGCCTCCATAATAATCCCCTCCCGTATACAATACACTTTTAAGATCGTTCATATAACTACTGGATCCTATAGGGAAAGTCCTCTTTTCTATCGTCTGCAGCTGGGTATCCTGGTTCTCTTAAATATATTAAATGTCAGCAGTTCTGTTCCCTATCAGTGCTAATTTCAGTCGAAAAAGGAAATAGTAGTCAGCCAGTGCCAGACTAGGCGAATACGGTGGGCGGTTCAACGCAACAAACGATCATGTTTAAATGGTGTGGGGTAAATCTTGAACACGCTTTGCGCTGCGTCAAAACTCTTGTAAAGCTTTGCAGACTGTTTCAGAAATTAATACCCCGTTCAGTCGACGATCAGTCATTATGAGCTCATAGTGTTTTTCAATATTTATAGCTTTTTTGAAGGTCCCTAGCATTCTACTCCGGGAAGGGTCTTCAAAAGAAGTTTGAAGACCCTTCCCGGAGTAGAAGTTCAAAAGAAGTTTGAAGACCTCGTCGCGGAAATCTGATCCAGTCGGAAACACACTTCTAGGTTACTGCTGTATACTGTAAACTTCTGCTAGCATTTCATGCGTTTCCGATGCGAAGTTTCCCTGTTTGAAGAAAAATGTGATATTTGTTATTTACCCCATTTTTGTCCGCTAACAACGTGCCACTATACATCAGCTGCCATGGCGCATTCTCTGTGCCACAACCCTTTCTCACATTTGCTTTTAAAGGGATTTCCGGTGACATTTGTCAATACAGTGTATGTTAAAGAGTGATTCGAACCAGTTAGAACGTTGTACAGTGTGTTATTTTAGTGTTTTCTCGATAGTAACGATATTTTCCTTTAATGCATTTTTCCGAATATTGATTATTGGAACCCTTCTTTTCATGAGTTAATCTGGATAATCTTAGCTCCATTGTATGAATTTCTTGAGATAATTATTGCTATGCCACGGCCATGTGCGGCAAATTGTTAATCTCTTTCTTGACTTCAAGATCTAATTCAAGTGAAGGTTTATGAGTAAATTGTGCCATACTGCGTTGAGTTTTATTATTCTGCTACTTTTAAAATATTTTTGTCAACGTTTCAGCGTTCATTCAGTTCTCGATCCAGTGATCTGAGCCACTGGTTACCTTGTATAATATACGTTCAGCAGAAGAAATTTCTCGGAAATAATTCCTATTAATGAAACCAAAGACGTTCCTGAATTCCAAGTACGGAGACTAGGTGATTTGCAAACATTTGAAAATACAAAACCTTTTTGATGAGATACATGAGATACTAACTTTCATTTTTTGAATGAATTTGACAACTCTCAGAAGCATATACATCTCGCAGGACTTGCAATTCAGGTTTCAATACTTGTAACTATAAAGAAGAAACGTGAAAAAGACAATAAGAAAAGTACAAAACCAAATGGTTACCTGGGATTCGGACTCAGAGTACGCAGAGGTATCTACCTACACCTGTTCCCCTTGGAATTCGCCCAATTTCTCTTTCTTTTTGTGTCTAAGAAATAAGCAGGAGGTAAAAATGATGGTTTCAGAAATAAAACATTAAGTAAAATCGGTGGAATGAAGAAATGAAAAGCGTGTCTGTGTTTCCGGTGGTAAAACAACAATTTTTTCACAATCCAAGGAACAATAAAATTCGTCATTCGTGAGCATAAAATGTCAATCTTTATTGCCGAAGTGGGAAAAACAACTGCATAATAGCGACACTTTATTTGAGACGAGCGTTAACGTTTCATGGTCTTTGCCGATGAAAGCTGCATTTGAAGGTACCTAAGCTTTTTCGTTTAACCATGAAATTACCATATTTTTGCTTCATTGATATTATGTGCATTAAAATTCTTTGTGCGTCTGATGAATAATTTCAGTTCCATTAGATTTTCACAATGCATATTTTGCTTTTGAGTAATATATCTCAGCATCTCGAAAACAAATAATCATCTAAGAATGCTAATGTGCTTTTTTGAATACTTGAAAAAAAGTGTTTTTCTCTAATTTCACGAAAAGGCTATTGAACTTTTCATCTCATTGATGCTATTTCTTCTAGATGCCAAATAAACTTTTGCATTTCTATCTAAAAAATTATTTATTAACGCGCTGTCCTTAATGGGTACTGAGCAAAATGGATTTAGGGATTAATTTTTGCTTTTGTTTCTTTACGCTAATTTTTAGATTTTTCTTCACATTTCTTTTCCTCTCAAAAGTATTTCAAATCTTAGTTATTGGTGCTAGTCATATACAAGAATTGCCAAAATTCCGAAATCTTGAAAACTCATTTAATTTTCCAAATATCTAAAGTTTTAAGAAAAGTATTCTCTGTTTTGAATAGCAAAGAATTAGTTAATAATATCGAACTATACACCAACAATACTAGCAATAATATAACTACACTAGGAATCCGAATTTCTTCTCGTAGAATAGAAATCAAAGTTTTCAAGCTTTCGCACATCAACCAGATGGCCTTTTCAAGGAAGTTATACAGCTAACTGCTTAAGCAATTAGTTAGCTCAGATGCAGTCAGGTGTTTACCTTCGAGGATTTTAAACAAAGTTAAACAGCTAACTCCTTAAGCAATTAGTTAGTTCAGTCGCAGTAAGCTGTCTACCTTCATGGATTTTAAGGAAAGTTAGACAGCTAATTGCTTAATCAATTAGTTAGCTCAGTTGCAGTTAGCTGTCTACCTTCGAGGATTTTAAGCAAAGTTAGGCAGCGAACTTGGCAATTAGCTGTCTACCTTCCTTGAAAAAGCCATCTGGTTGATCTTCGAGAGCTTCGACACTTTAATTTCTATTATATGCCAAGAAATTCAGCTTATTAGTATAGTAATACTATTTTTAGCAAATAATTATTCAATGAGTTTCACGGAAGACATGGAATAAAATTTTGCTTTGTGATGCAATTTGAAGGACCACATAGCGAAATTAAAAGTATAAGACAAAATATGATATTAAGCTTTCGGTTTTTTTAAATAGGAATGCGGTATTTCGTGCAAAAAAAGTTCCGTGTCTATCTAGTATCCACTAATATAGTGTCTCCATCATGCCTTGGGCAATAGAGCAGGGAATAGAGGACAAGATGACAGCTGTGATGTGCCTGCACCGCAGGACGCACATGAGATAAAGCCAGATAACAGCGAGAGCACATGTCCGCGTAGCTCATTTAGGAGAGCGACTTATTCCGGAATGAAGGGACTCCGGTTTGATGCCCGGCCTGGACAAAAATGACGGGGGAATTTACTTCGATATACTGGCACCCGAACTTCAAAGACGACCTGGCCGTTAAGGTTCTCACAATGGTGTGATGCTCTTTACACCCCGCGAGACAGAAACAATAAGAGAATCCCTTCTTCAGCGCTTCGAAAAATAAATGTGTGTGATGTTATGTTCCACACACCGAATTGACTAAGATTTCTTTAATGTACGTTCTTCAGCAGATGACTGCCTACAGCGACACATGGTCCCGGCTGACTCTTGGACAATGGCCCCGGCCCTCTTTCGGGGAGGGGGTTGGGAGATGTGATGTGCCTGCACAGCAGGACGCACATGAGATAAAGGCACATAGCAGCGAGAGCATACGTCCGCGTAGCTCAGTTGGGAGAGCGACTTATTCCGGAATGAGGGGACCCGGGTTCGATGCCTGGCGTTAACAAAAATGACGGAGAATTTTACTTCGTTACATTAGATGTGACGTATATTCTAAATTAACTTCATTTTTAGTTTCTTTTCCTATGTAAATTTTGAGTTTGTTCTCTGTTATACTTCCCAACTTAACGTGACATCTTCTCTCTCACGAGAATACTCTTTGCAACACTCTTGAGGTCAGAGTAAACTTGACACTTGAATGTATGAGATAAGAATGATATATAAAAGGACGAGATAACAGTTGTTGTGGTGGATATGTGTGTTTGTAGACGTTCAATTATTAGATAATGTAATCTGATATCTGCTGTCTTAAAATTGTGGAGTGCTGCTGAAATTCGTGCTGGGACCAATAAAGAATTCCCGTAAGTTGGCTTCTGTTTTATGATTCATCTGGCCGTAATCATTCAATTAGCAACTATTGCATCGTATTCATATTTAATGATTTAGAAATAACGTAAGAACGACAAGATCTCTACACGAAAGGAAATTTCGTTATACAACACTTACCACCCGTTACAGGTTAATGATTGGTACTGCTCAGATGAAAGGGGAAAGGAAATTCTTTCGCAAAACTTCGCCTCTATGTGAACATTTCTCTTAGGGCAGCACAGAAAATTTGGGGTACCACATAGTTCAGAGTTATCGGTGTCTTACTGGGTTAATCTGTTGCATAAAACCTTTGCGCAGGTTTGATTGTCTTCATTTAACGGAGTGGTCTCAGTCATCAATCAAATCAACCACACATGGCTCTTTTTAGAAATCAAATCAATAAGCAGCAAGAGACTGTGTTTTAAAACTTAGCAATGCATGCATTTTTACGACTAGTTTTGTTAGAACTTAGAAATGCGACCTTGAATTGGGCTGCAAGCGAAGAGAAATTGGGGACGCAAGTTGAACAAACTCGTTTCAGCGCTCGGTTAAAATTCTGAAATGTAAACCACATCTTCGATATCTCTAACCAGAGCCGTAACGAGGGCGTGGCAGACGGGGAGGCTGCCCCGGGCTCAGCTCAAGAGAGGGCGCAGAAATCACTGTTTGGAATGCGATTACAATTAGAACTGAAACTTTTACACACGTTTTTGGCAGAATTAAAATTAGAATTTCCTCCTCAAAATGTTCAGAAGTTGTTAGTTGCTCACATTAAGTAATGAAGGCCTGGATTTGTAGTCCGTCCAACAGAAGAAGAACCAGGGCCTCCTTCTACAACAATGGGCCCCCCACTTCTTCTTTAGTTAGATTGCAAGGTAAGGATGTTGTTCATGTTTTTAAAGATTCTCTGGAGACTATTTAGTCTTTATTGTGGCTGCATACCACGACTATCAACTATATTCGGTCCGCTTGATGCGGTATTGAAGGTCCGAACTCCGAAACAGTTGCGAAAATCTGTAAAAACAATCAGATTTTGATTCTGCCTCTTTTACGTCTAGTTTTGTTAGAACTTAGAAATGCATTTTTGCGTCTAATTTCGTTAGAAAGTCTTTGTAGTACTGTAATATGTATAATGAATTAGCTTTATTTGCTTTCCGCTAAGCTAATTATAATGAATAAGCTCCTTCTACCAGCTAGCTAATGATAATAATGAAGCTTTCCTACTGAGCTAAGTATAATGCTTCTACTACTGAATGATATGCTTGTACTAAGCTTCAAATAGTGAATTCAAATGGTTGTTGTTACTAGTTAATTAAGAACATGAATAAAGTCTCCTGCTAGTAGTGTAGTAATAGTATTGAACAAACTTATAACTGGTAGTAATGTTGTAGCAGTAATTAGAATGAATAAAGTCTTAACGCTGGTTGTTAATGGTAATAAACTAATGACATAAACCTAACAGCCAGACAGAGGTCTGACAAAAACTATGAATTGAGAAAGACGTACTTACTACAAAGCTCTTTTATTATGTAACTCTTGATCATCCAAAGCACACACACAACTCGTTTCACAATAATGAAGAATCAAACTAATCACATAGAACGAAACTCTCTCTTTCACAACAACAACGCTCCTCTAGTATAACAACAAAAGCTCTCCCTTCAATAACAAACGCTCTCCTTATAACAACAAAATCTCCCTTTCGCTATCGATGAACGCGCCTATATATACTGGCTACCACCACGTCATGACTTACACTCATTGCCAGATCTCATTCATCGGGTGAAATAATATTTCGTTCAGTAAGAAGATAATTTACATAGTAAAATAAAATAACCAGAGATAGTAAAATCAAAAGGAAAGTGAATATAGAGTATACGTTACATATGTTTGAAATTGTATCTACTTTTTGCTGTCTTAGTTTAAAGCTATTTTTATTGAAAATTCTTCTCTGTAACTTGCGCTCGCTTAGATTTTCAATGCTGTTTTTTGTTCTTTGTGTGTGTGTGTGTGTGTGTGTGTGTGTATTGGTGTGTGTGTGTGTGCGCGCGCGCGCGTGTGTGTGTATTGGTGTGTGTGTTTGTGTGTGTGTGAGAGAGAGAGAGAGACAGAGAGAGATAAAGAGATCGAGAGAGAGTGAAAGAAAAAAAGGTAGATAGAGAAAGGGAAAGAGAGATAGAGTGAAAGAAAGGGAGAGAGAGTAAAAGAAAAAGAGACAGAGAGTGAAAGACAGATAGAGAGTTAAAGAGAGATAGAGAGATTGAAAGAGAGCGAGAGTGAAAGGGAAAGAGAGATAGATGGAGATATTGAAAGAGAGAGAGAGAGAGTGAAAGGGAAAGATGAATAGACAGATAGAGAGGAAGAAAGGCAGATTGGGGCGCAATATTTTACAGTTTGCCCCAGGCGCAGAAATGCCTCGTTACGCCGCTGCTCTAATTGATAGGTGTCTGTTTTCTCGTATAACAACACCTATGGTATTTATGTTTGCCTATGTAACACTCGTTGGAGGTCTTCCTCCATGTGCGATGAAAGCCGCCTACTCACGACCATCCACAAATTCTTTATGCCATTTGTAAATTGTTGACTTTCCTAGACACCCATCTTTATAAGTCTCTCTAACGGACGTTTCCAGTCGACATCGAAATTTAATGTGCATCTTTGTTCCTCTTTCACATTCCTTTTTTCGAAATATTACAGAGGAAAACACTTGTTAGGGGTTTGGGAAACAACGCTTATTAAACTGCTCACTACCGACGACGCATGCGTGCTAAACAGCTATGGATGGTTGCTATGATTACTAACACGACCCCCGTTTTTTCAGAGACTCGTGCCAAAGTCGAACGCAGTATTGAACAGTTTTTATAAACACATTCTCAGTTGTTTTGGGAGAATCTACGCATTACAAAATAAGCAAAAATCATTTTGCTGAAATACGAGGTGTAAAGGAAGTGTAAGTCCATCTGAACTATGGGCAGTGTGACTTTCAAGCGATTTAATAACAACATAATTTTTTCACTCACAGATTTTTCCAGCATATCTTGATACGTGAGATCCTAAAAAAGGTCAGTGGTATCTGGAAGATTAATGCGCTTTTCTGAACAAATACTTCGAAAAATGTCGACGAACGTATGTGCAGAATTGCCGCGTTCCAGTTAGGTTTCAGTAGGTGGCGTAATGCAGTGATTAGTTTTGGTTGGGTTTTTTTTCCTATTTTTTCTTCAGTGTTTACGACAACCAGAAGTAACTCAAAGCACTATAAGCATTCGCATGTCCCTAATTTAGGGTTACTTGTTTTAAGTAAAGTAACCGCTCCAGTGACCAAGTGGTCTAAGCGCCGGCTTCTAACCATTTGCTTGTGATGAGTCCAGGTTCGAATCTCGGTGAGGCATGCATGTTGTGCATGTATTACGGCATTGGCTCTGTCCATTCCCTGGAGCCAGTGGCCCTAAATTAGGAACGAGCGATTGCTTATAATCCATCGAGTTGATCACTGTTGTCCTTAAACCCCTAAAAAGATAAAAAAAACCCCTCCAAAACAAACCAGGTACGGCAGTGAGCCAGTGCCGTATGGCAAACACATTACTCCTGTCTCATACGTGTCACGAATTCGATCCCACTCGGAGGATGATCTAATTGGACGAAACAGAGGATGAGAAATTCGTCAAACTGAGAGGACGTCAAATTCGTCAAACTCACAAGATGTCAAATTCAACGGACCATCCTCCGTGTTTCAATTTGGCCATTGTCCGAGAGGATGTCAAATTCAATGGAGAATGTCAGACTCGGATGATGTCAAATTCAATGGAGAACGGCAGACTCGGAGGATGTCAAATTCAATGGAGAATGTCTGACTCGGAGGTCGTCAAATTCGCCAAACTCACAAGGTGTCAAATTCAACAGACCATCCTCCGGTTTTCAAATTGACCATCGTCCGAGAGGATGTCAAATTCAATGGAGCATGTCAAACTCGGAGGATGTGAAATTCAATGGAGAATGTCAGACTCGGAGGATGTCAAATTCAACGGAGAATGTCAGACCCGGAGGTCAAATTCAATGGACAATGTAAGACTCTGAGGATGTCAAATTCAATGGAGAATGTAAGACTCGGAGGACGTCAAGTTCGTCAAACTCACAAGATGTTAAATTCAACAG
The DNA here is from genome assembly GCA_039090855.1 of Macrothele yani. Classification (NCBI taxonomy): domain Eukaryota; kingdom Metazoa; phylum Arthropoda; class Arachnida; order Araneae; family Macrothelidae; genus Macrothele; species Macrothele yani. Next base: position 159,966,268 of record CM077011.1, read on the forward strand.
ACCATCCTCCGGTTTTCAAATTGACCATCGTCCGAGAGGATGTCAAATTCAATGGAGCATGTCAAACTCCGAGGATGTCAAATTCAGTGGAGAATGTTAGACTCGGAGGATGTCAAATTCAATGGAGAATGTCAGACTTGGAGGATGTCAAATTCATCAACCACGACCTCGATCCCACTCGGAGGATGGTCAAATCTGGACCAATAACATGACTCGGCCATCGGGATGGTAATTTTGTTTTTCCACGGTTAAAAAGAAGAATGAACGTGATTTATAAGTAGGGGCTATGATGATGTATTTTATCCGTATCAGAGCTTGTTGCACGTTTCACTCGTCATGAAGCACCTGCAGTTTATTCAACAACAACAATAAAAGAGCGGGTAATCATCTGAGCCTGAGGGAGTACCGGGAAGTAAAGTCCGTATGAGGTTGACATGGATTCGTTGAAAACTATGGAGGAATACATGGGCGTGGTCACAGAAAATTTCTACAGTTTTGGCCCCGAGGTTAAACAAACTCGCCACAGGAGCAGAAGCAGAAGAAGAAATGTTATTCAGGAAATTTCGAAGGAGATTTGAAGCGACATCTCTGTAATTCGGAAGTACTGACAAGCGAAAATCAAATATTCAAGATTTTGCAGAGCCTGTAAGAGGATATTGAAAAGACGTACGCAATGTAAATATGGAATAATCAGATGAAATGATGAAATTAACGTCAGTGTATATGTGACCATGGCGAATAAATTTCTAAAATAAAAGGAGCAGAGCAGAAGGCGCACATTATTTTTTTTTCAAATAAAACAATCAGAGCACACGTTGATGCATCTGCACACACACGAAGAAAGGCTTGCACCACATGTGAACCGGTTCGCCATGAAACGAGCTTTTAAAGGTTGAAGTTTCTACGCGTTATAAAATTTATTGGTGTAAAAATATATATATATATATATATACGTGCTGCGATCAAAAAGTTCCGAGACTAGCTACGTAGCGAGGCAACAGATGGCAGTACTCGGAAGCGCGAGAAGCGGTCGAAAGTAGTGACGTTTATGAGTCATTGTGCCGAGTGGCGTCTTTCTGTGAACATCGAGAGATGTGCTACACGATATTTGGTGACCACGTGCAGAACAGAGTTGCGATTTCGGTATGGACTGCAAACTACAGCAGCAGGCGAACGCCAAATTATGCGTCAAAACTCGGAAAATTGGGAACGGAGACGCATGAAATGTTCCTGTCGCGTGTCGTCACTGGGAACGAGACTTGGCTCTACGGTTACGACCTGGAGATCAGACAACAGTCGTCGCAGTGAAAGAGCCTGGCACCTCCACGACAGAAGAAGGCCCGACAGGTCCGGAGCGCAACCAAAAGCATACTGATCGTGTTTTTCGACATTCTTGGTGTTCTGCACCGTGAATTCGTCCCCCAGGGCCAAACCGTGACAGCTCATTTTTACTGCGATGTTCTGCGGCGTCTTAGGGAGAACATTCGCCGCAAACGACCTGAAATGTGGCGCAGGGGCGATTTCCTTCACCATCACTACAATGCAGCAGTTCACAGAGCGTTAGCAACACGCCAGTTTTGCACCGGCAACAGCATGACTAACCGGCCATACTCGCCGGAGTTGGCCCCCTGCGACTTCTTTGTGTTCCCGAAGATGATGCAGCAAGAAGTCACCCCTGCGCCACATTTCAGGTCGTTTGCGGCGAAAGTCCTCCCTAAGACGCCGCAGAACATCGCAGTAGGGAGCGTTCCAACACTGGCAAGAAACGCTGGCAGAGGTGAATCGCTGCCCAAGGAGACAACTGTGAGGGAGATCATAGCCAGACTTAAGTAACGTAAGCACTTTGTTGTATTTCGGCCCAGGCTCGGAAATTCTTTATTGGACGTCGTATATACACGCAACACCGAGCTTTCTTACGTATATGCATACAATGCAATTGTATGTATACTGTAGTTTAAAACCGTGGGAAAGCAGTTAGGTAAACGTCCAAAAGCTCTGTGTTGGATGTATATACTATATGTTTCACAACAATAATTTTTATAACGGATAGAAACTTCCAGTTTTTCAAAGTACTTTTTTAAAGGATGTGTTTTTCCTTTTGAGCTTTTATACGATCTGCAAAACCGGCAATCTATCTTGCTGAACCTGTGTATATCACCTTCACAAAAGAATGCAATGAAAAAACGCAGTACAGCTCAAGGTACTTAGAAGGAGGAGAAGTAGATCCATCGTAACCGCGCCGTCTTCCCGCTTCTCTTCGCTGCGCTGTGACGTCACGGTGGCCATAAGCGAAGCTGTAATGCGCACGGAGCCATACAGAGAAAGTGTCGTGTGCTCTGTGAATTTTCAATCGAAAAATAACAGAGCTAGTTTTGAGCAAATAATGTTTAAGTAAAAATTGTACAAACATCCAACTATTTTTAAAATAGAGTAAATATATATATATATATATATACTGGGAAAAAACGGGAATATGACATGAATACTGGTCAATGCTTTTTTGCTGAATATCTTTTTTTCCAAAAGCACACTGCAATGGCTCTTTGGAGCTGGGAAATCTACATTTCATTACCTCGAATCAGTCATTTACCAATTTTGTAAAATTAGCAATTTGATTTCTCTCAGGAAAAAAATACTCTTCAGCTTTACTTACGTTGTTAGATTGCATCTGGGGCGCAAAAACTAATTCTCCGTCTCATGGGGCCTCTTACATTTGTGTGGATCCATTTTATTTTATGAAACACCTTTAATTCTGAGTTATTACGTTCCAGCAAAAGGTCAAACATCTGGCGTGTGATGGTTCCACATTACAGCGTGTTCCGCGATCAAATATATAATTTCGGAGAAGTTTAATTTGATGGGGCACATCGGCAAACATCCATATTTTTCGATTTTCATTTACTGGATTTGGAAAAGAAGACAATATTGGGGTTATTTCAAGCTGCCTCCAATCCTTGATTACACCCCCACCCCCAAAATCAGCACTAAATAACACGATTGCTCCATACACTAAATAACTCGATTGCTCAACGGCTCGAATTATGTCAGTTAACAGCTTTTAATCCACCTGCTTATCAAAGGAATAATACAGTATATGGTTGTTTCCAAGCTTTCCAGAAGCCTCTCAGCATAACTACTAAAACGTTACTATGCGGCCCTAAAATTTTATCTGCAGCAGCATCATAACAATATCGGCAATCAACGCTCATTTCACCAAAAGATACAACTGAAACTTTGTCGAATTCGGTTAGGTGTATAGCATTCATTTTCATCCCCTTTAAAACGGGCTCAAATAAACCATCGATAACACAAATTTACACCACACCACCGTTTCAGAGAGGAAATGCTTGGAAGCAGTATGTGCAATTTAATTTTGATGAAAAGATATGCTTTTCGAGAAATAGTATGATGCAAAACAAGTGCTTGGCTTATATCTTCTTCATTCCATTTTGCTGGTCTCTTTTTTGACACAAGGGTTTAAATTTGCACTTCAGTAAAACAATGGCCAAGCAAATTTATGATACCTGGCCACCTTTCACTGTTGCTCAGCAAATTTCTATTCTTGCATTTGCGTTTCATAATATTAATTTCCGTTTTCAGGCTTCTTTTCTCGAGGCAAAAGCACTGTTTTACCATTACCAACTGTTTTCTTACGTTTGATAATTCATCCCCTAGTGAATTTTTTTCACTCCTCAGTTGCATTATATTTTTGTTCAGACATTCGCACTTCTCACATAACGTTGACGGTATGATAAATGTTGGTCAGGAATGATGTCACTTTCATTGTTACCTGTGATTTGACGTTTAATTGGAAATATGCTTTCAATTCGATTTAATGCATTCTTTTTCTGACCTCTGCGATCTTAAATCCTTCACTTCGAACATAAGTTTGCTCCTCCATCTGCTAAGGCATATTTTTTGTAGGCACGGCATCTTTTCTCATTTTCTTTCTGGGAGGCAAGTTCGGCAATTCATTTCTAAGATTTCGCTCTTTTTTCGAGACATTAAAGTGTTCTGAACACATTCGAGCTTTCTTTGCATCGAATACATCCTTTTGACAGCATTTCGCTACCCATTTCTTCAAGAAATCTCTATCCGATGGGAAAACAAAACATGGTACGAGGATAGATCCAAAAAAAAAAAAAAAGGTTACAAGCAGCAGCATTGGAAAAGTAATTAGTGTGGATGGTACATTTGTTGCCCAGAGTGGACACAGATGGCGCTAGTTGTCTGACAGCGGTTGTTTGGGAAGTTAGTGCAAGTTCGCAGACGCGTGAGAGCGATTGAAATGGAAAGACGTTTAGAAAAGTGGTCCCGCCTGGAGGTGCGAGCCGTAATTCGGTTCTTATGGGTAAAGAATGTGTCCGCATCTGCAATTCACAGTCAAATAGTGGAAGTTTATGGTGAAGAAGCAATCAGCCGACAACATGTAGCGAAATGGTGTCGCTCTTTTCAATCGGGCAGAGAGGATGTGGAAAACCGCAACAGGGCAACGAGCTGCCGTCCAAGTTCGTCAACGACATTAATCAACACGGAACGAGTTGACGAAATGATTCAAAATGATCGACGAGTAACTGTGCGTGCAATGGTGTCACAGCTGGGACTCAGCTATGGTACCGTTCAGCGTATCGTTTCTGATGTTTTGGGATATTCCAAGGTTTGTGCCAGCTGGGTACCATGTGCGTTATCCGAGGAGCAGAAAGCCACACGAATGATGTGCACCCTCACGTTTCTGCAGCGTTACCATGCCGACGGCCAGCAGTTTATTGATTACATCGTTACTGGGAACGAAACTTTGATTCATCACTTCGTCCCCACAATCAAAAGAGCCAGTATGGAGTGGAAACACGCTGGATCACCAACGAAAAAGAAGTTTAAGGTTACACCCTCTGCCGGTAAAGTTATGGCAACCATATTCTGGGATGCATGCGGTGTTATCCTTATCGAGTATCTGAAGCGTGGCCATACCGTTAATGCCGATCGTTATTGTGCCACTTTGACAAGGTTACGTGAAGCCATCCGACGCAAACGGCCTGGCATGATGAGTGATAGTGTCATCTTCCTGCATGACAATGCCAGGCCCCATACTCTACGCAAAACTCAAGAATTGCTGCAAAAGTTCAAGTGGGAAGTCTGGAGCAACCCCCATACAGCCCAGATTTGGCACCCAGTGACTACTTCCTTTTTCCGAAGTTGAAGGAATGCTTATCTGGAAGAAGGTTCTCTTCCGACAGTGATGTGAAAACAGCTGCCGAGAACTGGATCAAAGGGCAGGGACTTGATTTCTACCGAGCCGGGTTAAACAAATTCGTCATGCGTTCCGATAAATGCCTGAACAGATTTGGTGATTATGTGGAAAAGTGATTAGCAAGTATGCCTCATAATTCCCTTTTGAATTTTCTGTCTATTGTTAATCAGGCATTTTTTATGACCCTTGTAACATTTTTTTTGGATCTGTCCTCGTATGTAACTTCCTTTCCTTTGAACTGTTATTACGATAAAGTGCAACAGCGTATTCAGGTATTTTCGAGATAGTTGTACACAGAAAACAAACGTAGAAAAAATGAATGAAACGACAAAGGTCTAAAATTGACAAAGAAATGCAGCGATTAATCGACATTACAGCACAAACTTCGAAATCCGAATGCCCAAGAGATCGTTTATGGCCACTGTGACGTCACACTCCAGCTCGTAGAGTGACAGCTCGCTCGAGGCACGGAAACAAAGGCGATTGGACCTATCTCTCCTCTTTCTAAGTACCTTGCTACAGCTCACATCATAAATGCCATCACCTTACGGATACTAGTCTTCGGATGCTTACATTTATTGATATCTGATTTGGTTGATTGTAAAATAAATTTCTACGAACTTATGCAGCACAATTGCGTCTAGCAGTCTATACTGTAATGCATTATTATTTTCATTGTTTCTTTTTTAAAATGTTTTTTATCATTGTTTCTTGAGCTTAACAATATTTCCTTTCTATCACGTTGGCAGTGTTCAGAGGCTTGGATCTGTTTGAAACATCATGGTGGTATTATTAGACAAATGTTCAGTATTAGAAAATATCCTATAAACAAGCTGGAGAATTTAAAGTACGATATATAAGGGCATCGAACTTACTGCCAAGAGTAAAGAAGTGGGATTAAAAATGAACTTTCAGAAGACAAAACTGATGTACATTGCTTTTACAAGAAATGAAGATTTATCTATTGATGGGGAAAAGCTGAAGATAACCTACACCTGCATTTACCTTGGACATCAGATATCAAGCAAAAACATTGATGGATAAATCAATCGACTTATAAAACTTGGTTATAAAGCATTTGAAAAAAGCAGTACGATTTTTTAGAGGAATATGTCATTATGTCTTAAAATAAACAAAGACATCGCTCTTTCCAAGTTTTGCAACACACAGCAACCGAAAAATTGTTATGCTGTCACCGCTGGGGAATCGAATCCCAGATCTCTCGATATCTAGCCGAGCGAGTCAGCCTTACACCAGGGTGGTCAACAATCCACGGGTCTATATGCGTGTTTTCTCTCAGCTTCTGACATCATAAATCTGTTAGATGGGTTCAGCTACTTACTAAGACGTCTCCATCAGGTGGGCATTAACGGCACTGGCTATATAATATATACAGTAGTTAAATCCAAAGGGGGCGAAATCGAAAATTCTCCAAAGACGTGGAGTCAGTGCATAAACAAGGAAAAGTGTTTAATCAATGCATCCTCCAATTGCTTACGTACAAAGGGGAGACGTGGACCTTAACCAAAAAAGACGTACAAAGACTTCAGACAACTGAAAGAAGCGTTGGGACATAAGTGCTTGAAGTAACCAGGCGGGATCAGAAAAGTGGCTCGTGGATAAATAAAATGATAAGAGTGGAAGATATCAGGACAAGAGTAAAATGCCTGAAACGGCAATGGGCTGGACATGTTACCAGAAAAACGGAACGCCGATGGACAACCAAATTTCTAGACAGTATTCCGAAAGAAACCAAAAAGGCACAGATAAAGACCACATGGGAAATAGGTGGAGGACATTGGCGCACGATAGACCGTGGTGCAAGAAACTTGGGGAGACCTCCATCCTGCAGTGAATTGATAACGGTTGGTGATAATGATGATGATGATATAAGGACACATAAAATTGGAAAGGGAGTATGACAAGGTGACACCATATGTCCAATGCCGCATTGGAAAATGTCTTTTAATCACTGAACTGGAAAAACAAAGGGATAAAGATTAATAGAGATTATCTAACTCGCCTTCGTTTCGGTGATGACATAGTTATTTTTGCAACTACCCCATCAGAGCTGCAGAGTATGATCCAGGAACTTGCTGACAAGAGTAAAGAAGTGGGATTAAAAATTAACTTTCAGAAGACAAAAGTGATGTTCAATGCTTTTACAAGAAATGAAGATTTATCGATTGATGGAGAAAAGCTGGAGATAACAGATACGTACGTTTATCTTGGACAGCAGATATCAAGTGAGGGTCACATTGATGAAGAAATTAATCGGCGTATAAAACTTGCCTGGAGTGCTTTAGGAAGAAACAGCATAATTTTCAAGAGCAATATGCCATTATGTCTTAAAAGAAAAGTGTTTGATAAATGCATACTTCCAGTGCTTACGTATGGTGCAGAGACGTGGACCTTAACTAAAAGAGACATACAAAGTCTGTAGTCAACTCAAAGAGGCATGGAGAGGTGCATGCTTGGTGCAACCAGGAGAGATAAGAAGAGGAACTCGAGGATCCGAAAAATTACAAAAGTGGAAGACATCATGATCAGAGAAAAATCCCTGAAATGGCAATGGGCTGGACAAACTGCCAGAATTACAGACCATCGATGGACAGCCGAAATTTCAGATTAGATTCCAAGGGACAGGAAAAGACCAAGAAGAAGACCACATGGGGGATGGGGGATGAAATTCGAAAGTATGCAGGAGTAATATGGAGGGGACTGCCACAAGACAGATCGTTGTGGAAGAAACGTGGGGAGACCTTCGTCCAGCAGTGGATTTATAATGGTTGAAAATGATGATGATGATGAATATGGTATATCGCTCATCAGTTGGAATTTTTATTAATGATTCCTATTATTCCGTATCGCGGTGTGAACTTTTATGTTGTTCTAGTTTCCGGTTTAACCATCAGAATGTGAAAAAGCGATAAAACGTACTAAATTATTATTATTAGAAAAGTAAACACAGAGAGATTTAAAAAGCAGCAAATGTAACGGAAATAGTAAACCCGTATGAATTATTAATGAAGTGTTTAGGGAAATCCTACGTTGTTTAAATCAACCGGAAGAAAATGAATAGTTTAGTGACTTCAAGAAAATATGGAATTTGCCTCTTCAGTTCTTAATGAACGATCAACTAATTCGAAATACAACATGTCTGCCAGTTGCATTATGTACTTTAAGAAAAAATAACCAAGAAGGTTTCAATTCCTTTCTGAGTTGGAGTCAGACTAATGCTTAATCAGAACATTACACAAACTTCTACTAGAACAACAATATAAATGTTACCAGACGAATTTTCGAACTACTAATTAAAAATACATGACAAGCGTGCGGCGAAAAGGAAATGACAAAGTTAATTAAAATCGGTGAAAGCAAAAACATAAAGACATTCGAGCAAATTAAGATATTACTTTCCTGTACTCTTTCGTGTAGAGCTGTAAAAGTCAGCAAGTGGTAACGTCTTATTGAGTGGTATTGCGAAAACATTTATTTCATTATAAGGGAAAAGAATATATTATATTTAATTATAGTGGTGGAAACAAATATAATGAAAGATTTAGGACAAGGAACGATTCATTAAATAACCAAATATGTATGAAATTATTGAAGATTAATTATTAAGAGCGGTTTATCCAAAAGGAAATGGGAGCGTCGATAGGATGAAAAATGTTCAGTGAAGACAACGAAGAATGAATTGAATTTTTTCGCCTTTCGAGGAAACAAAATGTGAATATGCATGGAAAACATATAGCTCCATATACAATGTGGAAAAATATAAATATCAGTGTTCATTCTAATAAATGCAACGACTGGACATGATGAAAAGACTTCCCCATGTCATGAAAAGTTTGCTCCTGCATCGGCAGCCTCAGGTTTTTCTGGTGTTCAATCTTTTAGACAAATGCACCGAGATGCAACATGTACGAAAATAAGAGTAAGACATGCACAGATAACAGATTTAAGTGAAATATATCATGGCGGATAATTTCTGCTGGCCATCCTAGTACCAGAGTTTCATAAAATGCAACTGTGATGGGACAACCAAGTGTCTACTGTATCGAGAACGATTCATTGCTGCAGGAAAATCAATCCAACTACAATCATGTGGTTGGAAAAACGTCGGTGTAAAAGATGATCGGAAGTATTCTGCCAACATTCAAAATATTCTTGTTCATTTAACTTAGTTACTGCACAAGGTAAAAAAAATATTATCTGGCAGGAAATCTATTGGGTTGTCGGAAAAGTCATAACGTATTTCAGCCATGTTTTGCAAAGGTCATTTACTGATAGAAAGAAGAAAGATCAATCAATTATATAATGACCGTTTTGTTCGATAACCTTTTGCCATCTTTCAGTGAGCTGCAGAATGCCTCGTTCGTAGAAGGACCTGCCTTTCGTGGCAAAAAACTGTTCAAGGTGCTGATTTATAGCCTCATTCGAATTGAGCGTTATACCACGCAAGGACCGATGAAGAGAGCGAAACAAGTGGAAGTCTGACGGCGCAAGATCAGGCGAGTATGTTGGGTGTAGTATTACATCCAACCCAAGCTCCAATAATTTTTGGAGGGTGATCAAACTTGTGTGTGGTCTCGCGTTCTCGTGATGGAACACAACACCTTTACGATGAACGAGCTCTGGACGTTTCTGGATGATGGATTCGTTCCAACTGTCCAATTGCCGACAGTACACATTCGTATTGATTGTTTGCTTCAGTGGTAGGAGCTCGCAAAACACGACACCTTTAAAATCCGACCACACTGAGACCAGAACCTTCCGCTCTTGAATGTCTTCTTTGGATGTTGTTTGAGGCAAAGCAGCTCGTCGGTACAAACCCGTTTGCGCAGCACATTGTTGTACACAATCCACTTTTCGTCACCAGTTATCAGTCGCTTCAAAAAAGGCTCGTTTTCCTCACGTTTAATGAGCATATCGCAGATGTTTATACGCGCCGTCAATTGAGCTTTTTTGAGTTCATGAGGAGCCCACACATCGAGCTGGTTTGCGTATCCCGGCTTCTTTAGGTGGTCGTGAACGCTTGAATGATGGATGTGCAACGTGTCTTCAATCTCTCGTGTCGTGTAACGTGGGATTGACTCAATCAATGCCTTAATTTGGTCGTCATCAACCTCGGTTGGCCTCCCGGACCGAGATGCATCGTTTAGGTCAAAATCACCAGCACGGAATTTTGCGAACCACCGTGGCACTGACGTTCTTGTAGAACATTATCACCGTACACTTTACGCAACTTTTCACAAGTTTGACGCGCGTTCTTCTCTTTACGGAAGTAAAACAGTTAAATATGGTGAAAATGCATAGTTTGGTCTTCCATTTTCAACTTGATGTCAAATCTCCGCAAATCGGAATCGCTCACTATTCCTTTTAGACTACAGCTAGAACCGGCACCTGTCTAATGCCATAACGATAACAGAGCTGCGCATGCTTGTAGTACTTCTAAAACCACCCAACCGCCATCGGGTGCCAAAATCCGTCATGACTTTTCCGACAACGCAATAGGATTTTCATCATTATATACAAGGAGTTGCACGAAGAGTGTGCAAAAGGAATACGAAAGTAACTGTTAGTTTGTAGGAGTATAGTGAAAAATGCAAAATACGCAACAAACTGAGGAAAATGCAGCTGCACATCTGGAATGGATGATTTCCGAAAAACACAAAAATAAAGTTTTTATGCCCCTCCCCCCACCCCCACGGAAACCTAAGTCAATTAGTACCTGTCTCGCAGATTTAGGAAAAAAGCAATTTACCCGGACGCTTCAAAGGAAAGTTTCCCTGAGATATCGATAGTTGAAATTCTGGACGTATGTCTGCTGTGAACATGTGCAGCGTTATCGTCCGCTAATAGTTGCACATATGGGTAACATCTACAAATCCGTTTAAAAAAGGACAACCAACATGTAGCGTGTTCAAACATTAGAGGCGTTTGATGTGTTTGAGTGACAGACAACACGTCGGTTGTCCTTCTATAAATGGATTTGCAGATATCCTCTAAATGTACTATTTGCGGACGCTAACGACGTCACATCTAGGCATGGTGAATATTCAAAAAGTGGGACCATGATCTATACCTACAGTCATTACGAAATAGGATTTTAAAGCCGGTTAATCCTCCGGATGCCCATCCCAAGGCGGGAATCAGCTGCAAGAAACTGACGATTGGTCATTCAATATTCAAAGAGCATATCGTGAGTAGAGCATGTTCCTTTGAAACAAACGGTGTCTTAGGCACCAATCTCATTAGGAGGTTTCGCACCAATGTACAATAAATTGTGGGGATCGAAAAATTTAAACAGAAGGTCTCAAAATGAAAAGAAAGTAAGCTCACAGAGGGGAGAAAACGGAAATGGAAAACGTTTTAACAAATACATGAAGTAGAAGCGGAATTCATGGAGAGGGGGATGAGATTTCCTTAAGATAGGGGCCGACAGATGTGTGATTTTACGGGTATTTTTTAAGGAACTTCATCAGCACAGATTCTCGAATAGAAACGAAAGGTTTGAAATTTCCTCCTCAAAGGAAACCTGAATCATTTTTTGAGTCTAAATTCTATACATCTGAATTCCTTTGGAAATGTATACCAGAATTTCCCACTAGGGACTTGGAGATAATAAAGCAAAGCAACGAGGCTTATGATAATCTAGCATGCCAGAAGATACACATGGAGATCAAACCCAATGTTTTCCTAAGTTCGAAATTATCCGAAAATATTTCCGTGCCTGTAATTATCAAAATTTTGTTCCCTAACAAGAAACATAAGGAGCTAATCTCTGACCTCATTACTAGAGAACCGAGACCGGTAATTCTGGTAATTGTACTCAGAAGATAATGTCCGTCCAAATAGCCGCTATACCGGTAACTACTTACAGAAATATCACAGAAAACTTTATCTCTTCAAGACGGGTATTCTACCCAAGTAGCGCATCATTGCAATTTAACGTAGTACGAACACTGAGCCACCATCTTTTTGGAAGATAAGACGTTGGCTAAGTACTGGACCTACGTTAAATTGCAAGGCTCTGCTACTTCGGAAGCGTTTTTGAACCAGGATATTTTCCCTAATTGTTAGCTCACGAGATATACTGTATTGGGTTGATGCATTAGTTCATGTCGTTTTTTTCACCGCACTACAGAAATGTATTACATCAGAAGGGAAAACGGAATCAATGAACTATGTATGTATTCCCCCACTTTCTCTGATTGCGTCCCAACGTCAGGATAGGTCTGCAATAATATTCTTGAAAAAAACTTGCAGGTTTTGCTGCGAAGAAGTCATGAAAGAAATTCTGGAAATCAACATCATTGTTGAACGTTGTGCCACGGAGTAAATTCGACACAGATAGGAAAAAGTGATAGTCTGAATGGGCGATATCTGGAGAGTAGGCCGGATGTGGAAAGATCAACCATTTATCGTCATCAATGGCCATTTTGGTCATGTTTGTACTGTGAGGGCGTACGTTATCATGTTGGAGAAGGACACCATGGCGCCGATGCAGCCGTTTCCGCTGAATTGTTTCCTCCACACGGCGGAGTTCCTCACAATAGAGTGCAGCGTTGATGGTCCGATTCCTCGACAGCACTTCCTATTGAATAATGCCTTCCATGTCCCACCAGACACACACCATGATCTTCTCACGATGAAGGTCACGTTCTGGACGTGTTGTGGGCGTCTTGTTTGGGCTTAACCATTCCCTCCGATGCCTGAAATTCACGTACGGGCAACACTGTTCATCTGTAGTAACAATACGTGACAGAAAGGGTTTGTGTTGCTGAGAACATTCGCGATAACGGGCGAGCATGGAACCACATATGGCAACACGCTGATTCTTCTTGTCCTCGGTGAGAGTGTGAGGCACCCAAGACCCCAGTTTCTGGGCCTTTCCCATACGTTTCAGGTGTCGCACCACTGTAGCCTGCTCATAGGTCATCTCAGTGGCCAATTCGAATGTTGTTTGACGCGGATCTAAGTGGATGAGATGGTTCAAATCATGCTCATGTAAGTGATATGAACAATCTGAGCGTGGAGAGTCGTTGAGTTCAAAAATGCCACCTCGGAACCAATGAAACCACATGCGGGCTGTCCTTGGAGCAATAGCATCCTCCCCATTCACAGCAAAAAAATCTCGAGTGGCCCCGGCGCGGCGGCTGTAAATCCCTTGTTAAACTTGCGGAGGAGCAGATGTTGGAAATGTTCATTCCTCTTTACTTGACACTCCATACTTCCGGACCTGAAAACCAAAAAAAAAAAAAAAAAGTAAATAAGAACCTTTAACCACAATCACACAATGTAATATAATTTAGATACGCGATTATACTGGCTCCATTTTGATATACAACTGAACATCTGCTCCGTCACTACTGACCTGGGAAACACTCGTGAAATGAAACGACATGAACTTATGCAACAACCCAGTATAACCGAGTGTATTGTGAACTGCATGCTGACTATAGCGCTTGTATAAAAATTCTTGCACTCCGAATTCGGTTCCGTAAAGGTTTATCTACCAAGCTTTGAGACGTATACGCTAATATCACTTTCGTTCGTGGTTTCCGTTACTTTATGTAAATTTCGCTTACTCTCGTTAAACATTTTCTAACCTTAACGCTACATTTTCTCTTTCGGGGAACTATAATGAATAAAATTCTCCGCCTGGACGTGTAGTGCAGGAAAGCTTACGTTAAGTCACGTTAGGGTTATTGAAAGGTTACTTGACGTAGCTAAAGTGTGCTTAATCTTCAAAGTGCTAGAGTTTGTTTAGGTAAGACACTCACGTGCAATAAATTCCAAGAATATGGAATTATTTTTACTCAGCGTTCCTCATTATCTTGAATATCAGTAATATAACTTCGGTTTTAGTACATTAGTACCTTGAAGGCTCCTTATTAGAGCGGTAAACACAATATCCCCTGAACTTAACGTAAACACTCAATGAAATAGACTTAACGGCCAGACAGAGGTCTGACAATAAAATGAACTAAGAAAACGTACTCACTTTTAACCTTTTATACGGGAGCTCCTGGTATTACTCAAACACACACTCCAAAATAACACAACCACTGTTAGACCGAACTTTCGTACTATCGTAGAATCGCATAACAATAATTAGGAAGTACCTATCACATATAAAACGAAGCTCTCTGGTATACTTGAGCGCGCCTATATATACTGCATACCACCACGTCATGAATTACACTCGTTGCCACATATAATTCAGCGGGAGAAACAACATCTCGTTAAGTGAGAAGATAATTTGCATAGGAAAATAAAAGAACAAGAGATAGTAAAATCAAAAAGAAACTGAATCTAGAATATACGTTACAGAACGTGCTTTGGCAACTTGACAACATTTGAAGAGAATGAGGTTGCCGGACAAAAAAGGACAATACTACTCTTTTGAATTGTATCAGTGGGATTGACGAAAGTTAATTTTCTATGCAGAGAGTTGTCTTGAACGAGCTTTTGATTAGAGTCACTCACAAGCTGGGTATTTCGCTTCCTTTTTCTACAAGTCTCAATTGTTTTATCGTTTTGAAGACAGTTGAAGATTATTCTGTGCCACGAGATAAATTGGTGTTCAGAATTATTGTGACAAATATAAATTCGAGTATATGTCCAAAATCAGGTGACCGATTATAAAATTTTTTTCATAGACATGTGCAAAGGCAACGGACATCTGTCAAGACTAGATGGATATATTTTCTTTTGAAGTTGGTGTTTGACCGTGAGTACTAAATGCCACTCCAACACATTAGGTTTCCTGAGATTACACACCTTCCCCACCCCCGGGAGGGGTGTGATCTTGTGGTTCCTGAATGTTAAGGGTCCTTCCCCTGTTGGGTGATTTTCCTCAATTGCGGCGGTCCTGATGGAATTGCTTGTGAAGGCCTTCTTCATCCCCTGTCTCTAAATTCTTGTATATATGCTTTTCCTATCGAGTTATCTAGCTCACGTCTTCTAGCTTACGATTCCTAAAAGGACAGTTCTAATCCAGCGCTCAGACAAACATTTCCCAACACTACTTCAGTGCATTGGAAACCACCTCCATATTTGAAATACCACATTGAGTCCTTACTAAGAGGCTTGGTGGCTGTTTTGAGGGGGAAATGTGAAGCAACACGTTTTTAGGTAGGTGTATATAATAATCTGTCTGTTCCGTTCCCTACAGCATCATGTACGAGTATTTTGTTAAACTCTCGCCGAACATATCTTAACATCCCTTGCAATCTACGTAAATCACGAGCATCTGATGCTAAACGCTATAACAGACATTACAAAAATGCATTTTGATGTTATACCTCTTTCCGAACAGTAGCAAAGTATGTGTCGTAGAAAAAAGTTCGATTCTTCTGGATTCCTTCAAGTTGGGTTACTTGCTGTTGGCAAAGCTTTAAAATGTTATGTAACATGATGGAGTTTAACCTGTAGATATTCTAGACCAAACGTTACGAATTTCCCTCACTAACACATTTGCAATTCATCTTTCCTTTCCATCTTGAGGTCAGCTTGCACATGAGGAGATGGACTTCCCTTGCTACATCACATTTTATCGGTGCGAGACTCGTTTCGTACGTTCCTCTAAATCTAAATAACACATAATAATAGTAATAAATATCGTATTTGAAAAGCTAAATAGTCAAACTATTTATTATTTCCTCCGCCATAGTTTAATAAATATTTACTCTAATGACTCACATATCTTCTTTTATTGGTTTTACGAAAATAATATCCAATAATCGACCTATAAGTACCGCTCTTGTCAGGAATGATTGAACATTATACGTAGTTTTTTACGCTTACCAACCGTTGGTTGAAGAAGCGTATATGCTCCAGCTTTGTCCGTCCGTCCGTCCTCCTGTCCGCACGATAACTAGTGTGAAAATGATTCGATTTCCATGAAATTTTAGTATGTGGTAGGGGACTACTTGAGAACGAACCCTATTGAAAATGGGACAAATGGGGTCAAAGGTCACGACGTAGGAGCAGGATCCATTCCATTGCACTTATGCGTCATAATTTGCGTAAATATGGTTCCATTACAATGAAATTTTACTATGTGGTAGGGGACCGCCTGAGAACCAAACCTATTTAAAATGGGTGAATTGGGGTCCAAGGTCAGGACATAAGAGCGGGATGCATTCCTTTCCCCTTATGCGTTATAACGTGCGGAAAAATAGTTCGATTTCGATGACATTTCAGTATGTGGTACGGGACAACCTGGGGACGAACCATATTGAAAATGGAATAAATGGGCTCAAAGGTCAGGACATAGGATTGCGATCCATTCCATCGCCTTTATCCCATATTATGAAGGTGGACGTCAAGTAACTTTGCCTCCTGTACTTCCAATGGAAAAACTTTTGTACACATTTCCTTCACAATTAATGTGTTCCCAAGGATGAAAATTTGAACATCGATTAAAATAACTTCATATTATAACTTAGAATACTTTATATTTTCTAAAACATTACCATAATTATATTAAAAATCAATAACCTGTACTTTGATGACGTCAGTAGACAAACAAATGTTGGATTGCATTATTATCATTATGTTTTAGAAAATATTAGGTATTCCAAGTTATAAAATGAAGCTATTTTAATCGATGTTCAAATGTTCATCCTTGTAAACGCCTTAATTGTCCCGAAAAAAGATGGCGCGACCTGTATTTTCATGACGTCAGTAGACAAACAAATGTTGGATTGCGTAATTATGGTTATGTTTTAGAAAAGATTAAGTATTGCAAGTTATAAAATGAAGATATTTTAATCGATGTTCAACTTTTCATCCTTGGGAACGCATTAATTGGGAAGAAAATGTGTACAGAATTTTTTCCATTCGAAGTACAGGAAGCAAAATTACTTGACGTTCACCTTAAAGGAGCAATTCTAGTATGTATGCAAATATATTTTGAAAACGGCTTTAAGGATTTTGATGAAAGTCTTTAACCTACTATTTTCTGGTACTAGAAATCGATTTAGCTTGATCTCGACTTAAGGAAAATTCGTTTCGTATGTTAAATAACCACCCCAAAATACCACATTTTTAGAGTAGTGTCATGGCGTTGTTCCATTAGATGTTAGCGCGCGGTCACGCCATCTGCCTCATTACGTCACGCGTTGTGTGTGGATCCTATTAAAGTTCTATGACGTCACACTTTTGAAAGCAGATGGTCGCGATTCCCATCTGCCTCATTACGTCACGCGTTGTGTGCGTATGTTCGTCCGCACGATAACTCGCGTAAAAACCGTTCGATTTCGATGAAATTTTAGTATGTGGTATGGGAACACCTGGGAAGGAACCCTATCGAAAGTGAACGAAATGGGGTCAAAGGTCAGGACATAGGAGCGGGATCCATTCCACTGCTTATATGCGTCATAAGTAACGTAAACAAGGTTCGATTTCGATGAAACTTTAGTATGTGGTAGGACACCACCTGGGGACAAACCCTATTGAACATTGGTGAAATCGGTATCAAAGATCAGGACATAGGAGCGGAATCACTTCTATCGCCATTATGCGTCATAACTTACGTAAAAATGTTTCGATTTAGATGAAATGTTAGTATGTTGTAGGGACCTTCCTGGGGCCGAATCTTGTTGAAAATGGGTGCGGTGGGGGTCAATGGTTCGGACACAGAAGCGGGATCTATTCCGTAGCCCTTATGATATTAACTTACGTAAATTGCTTCTTTTGCGACAAAACGTTATCATGTTATTTCGGAGGTATACTGAACCAGTTCTGTTGAATATCATCGAAATGGTATCAAAGGTCAGGGCACAAGAGTGAGATTTATTCCACAGCCATTTTTCTCATAACGTGAGTAATAACTTGAGTAATGATATCTAGTATGTTGGAAAGCGTATCATAACCAATGCATTGCATGATTTTACTAACTTGTTATGATTTAATTCCACTTAGTATATAACAGACTGCAGCTCTATCTGGTCGTGAGTAACGCGTATCAATGCAATGTCTTCTCCGTAAATAAATGTATACTCTCGAATTACTCATTTGTTTTTCACATCCATGAAGATCCTGGCATTAGAAAGATCCATAGCATAAATTATCTACAAAGTGTGCTAGAGTAATCTCTGGATATTTAAAAAATTCGAAATACGTTTATATCCGTGTCTTTCGGGAAACGGCGGCCCAACCAATATAATTCCTTTTTGGGTCTTTATTGGCCATGTTTTGCAAAATATCAGTTCTTTTACTGCGGGAAATTTGAAAATAGGAAACAAGTAAAAGGACTTTGCACTTTACTTTCTTATTCCTTTCAGTTTTATAGGCCTAGATCGTAAAATCGCTGAGTCAGGTGTTCGAAAGCTTACAGCCAGGTAAATGACTCTTTTTAGGGGCTTACATTTGCGCCCAAGTTTAGAAGTACAAATCCCAATATTAAAATAAAGTTCAAGGTACACCTGGAATTGTGAGTTAAAATGGTTTGATCATACAGTCTCGGGCTTTTCACGAAATTCCTGAAGTATGATACCACAAAAAGGCTCTCACGGATTGCTTACAAAATATTCCCACCATTTTTCAAATGGCACTGAATTAATTAAAGTCCAAGACAATTAAATAGCAATGCGGGATATCAAAGAAGGATTTCCTGAACATGATGAAAGAAGAGGACGTTTCCTTTAAACCTGAGTGCTGAAATTTCTATAAACCTTTTCAGACATAATTTTTGAAGTTTCTAAATAAGTGATATTCTAAAGAACATATTTGACTTTGATTACACGAATGAAAAGAGAAGCAGAATTGTAAAACCTTTGTAAGGATGTTAATTTCCGGATAATCACTGCATGTATTTGGGGTAGTTCCCGTAAAGAAATACAGTATGTGCTAATTTCTTTACTTTTTTTTTTGTATGGCCAATCCAATATTCGATGAGACATAAACATGTTTGTTTTGAAATCTGAAGTTATCAACGAAAATACTTTAATCCGTAAGTATGAGATTCTTCTAATGAGAATATAGAAAGAAGAAGACATATGAAGTAATATTTTACAATTACTTATATAATTTTTTGAGAGATATTTAACTCTGAAACACGACTGGATGGCACTCAATTAGTGGACATACTGCCACGAAAACATGACGAAGACGTTGTGTGGTTTACTTTTCCTTCATGAGTTTAATCGCAGGCATTGATGCTAAAATATGCAAGCAAATTCAAAGATTACTTTCTTTGAGACTGGAGTTATGTATTTACTATGATGCACACTGTCATTCAGAGACGAAATAATTCTTATCTGTAGTATTTTATTGAGCCTGATATTGTTAACGGTCGTTTTAAATCGATTCTCGTGTTCTGAGGATTTCTGTTCGTTTAGGCTATACATCCACTGATCGTTCAATTTCCTCACACATACGCACGCACGCACACACACGCACGCACAGGCACACACACAAGCGTGCACATCTTCATCAATTAAGGCCTGACTATTTTCTCAGGAATTTTCCGATTACAACTTCAATAAAGCCTTTAATCCGATATTGATAATCTGCTGTAAATGATGCCTATTATTCATAGGAATACTCTTGCAGCTCATTATAATTTCTTCGTAATGCAATAAACATTTTGGAGACTTCTGATCGCATCAGGAGCCCAGTACAACATAATTAGCACTTTTTGATATTTTATTATTTTCATTTTGGACTTTAACCACCACAGCGTACGCAACTGTAAGGTCCATGGCCTAGAAGTCTGCACGGACCGAGTGTGGCTTTTTTCTTTTTTTTAGTTTAAAGAGCAAAGCAATAGCCGTGCCGGAATTTTTTGCAGACGCTTACTGCCGGGCCAAGTCGACCCATTCTTTTTATCGCACTGGTAAAGAAAGAAAGAAAAGTCGTGTTCCCAATTTCTTGGTATGTTTAACTGTTTTTCTGGCTTTACTTACTTCCATGATGTAGCCCAGGGCATAATTACAGAGGCGAGTAGAAGCACTCACAGCGTTTTCACCATCTTCAGGTATTAAGATGGTGAAAAGCACTTTGCGGCTGGTTGACAACAAAATGATGTGACCCTGAGCGAGTGTGTCAGTTGACGCGGGATGTCAGCAGTGGGGGAGCGTTGTGTGTGTGTGAGATTGTACGAGAGAGTGAGACATCAATTGTCTCTCCTACCACTAATTCATATAGGGATTGACTTTTGCAGGGTTACCGCTTGCTAGTTTAAAGGAAGGGAGATGTTGAACTCTCATGTCTGTGTCTCCCCTTTCTCATAAAAGGTTATACACGGTATGTGGAGCCATGCTGACTGCAGTGCATCTGACAGCAGCTGGAGGGTGCGTGGAGGAGGATCCATAGAGCGAACAACACGATCGAGGTGGTCCCACAGATGCTCAATTGGGTTTAATTCTGGAGAATAAGGGGGCCAGGGAAGTACTTTGAAGTCTTCACCCTGTACTCCCAACCACTTTCGGATACTTCTAACTGTGTGACAAGTCGCATTGTCGTACTGGTAGATCCCGTCCGCCCTAGGGAAGACAATCAGAATGTATGGGGGTACGTGGTCTGCAAGGATGGATTCATAACGAATTCGGTTCATAGTGCCTTCCATATGTATCTGTGGATACAGGGAATGGAACGAACACATTGCCCAGATCATAACGCTACCCCCAACAGCTTGTGCTCTTCCAGCAACGGTTGAAGAGTGTTTGTTCTCCGATGTTTCTCGCCTACTACGCCAACGTCCATCCGTTTGATGAAGCAGAAAACATGACTCATCCTTTGCCAATCAGCTGAGGTCAAATTCCAATACTGCCGTGCAAATGTAAGCCTTTTCTGCCAATGCACCTTTGTTAGCACAGGTGCAGTGACCATACGGCTTCATCGGAGCTCCATACATAGCAGGGTCATCACCCCCTAATAGCTTAACAGGCCCGCGCACCGATTTGTGACGTCACTAGAGTAGTCCGTAGTCGCGGAGAGGGGCATTACGGCGAAGTGCGAACGAACGCGTCTTTACGTACACCAACTAACCAGGTCGTGCGTTCTTTTAGAGTTTCACTGCATTTAAATAAGAACTTGTGTGTTAGTTTTCAAATAACTGCAGTGTTAACAAGTTTGTTTAATAATCTTTTAAAATACAGAAGAAAAAGAAATTACAGCGTAAAATTTAGCGTAGCAATAATTTCGACTGGAAAGGGTAAGCAACACAGATTCGTCAACTTAATGAAAGCATCCCTGTCATTTCACTAGAAGTGATAAACCATTCCTATAATCGAAATTATAAACCGTTGTCGTAGTTTCACTTGAAGTTATAATGTCTTTATAGTTAGCCGAACGATTCCTGTACCTGTGAACAAATCGTTCTTGTAGTTGAAAGATTAGTTTGAGGGTCCATTAGGAAGTATCGCTGTCGTTTCAAAATATGTCGATTGACATATTTAAGGAATCAGATTTTTCATTCATTGCAAACTTATGACTATGAAAATTTTAGTAATGAAATAATTGCTTTAGTGAAAATGTATTTTATATGCAATCCGTGATCACTAATACATGAAAAAAGGTCAAGAAAAACTGAATTTTTTTTCTGTGTTTTTTAATTATTACCAAAGGCTCAATAAAACACGTTTTAACATACATACATTGAATTGCTGCTTGATCCACTGATTGCATCAAATAAATTAAGACTTCAAGAAAATTATGCAATTGCTACATTGTTAAACGTACAATAATGACATAACAAGTTTTCCTAATTTTAGTACCATCTAGTTACGTGTTTGGACAACTTCATTTTGATAAGCAAATATAAAGTTTATAATTTTTGTCTTCCAGAGCACTATTTCAAAAAAGTTACCTTGTCAATGTATTAAGTATATTAGTAGCATTAAGCAAAACTAGTTGGATCCACAATATAAGCATTTCTTTTTATCTGGAAAAATACAAGTAACTTATTGGCAGAAATTTCCTGAAATTTGATTTTCAAGAAGTATTCAGGAAAACTGCCAATGTACATATAATTATGGTTGTGTAGTTCTTTGTGTATCACAAGCACAATTCGATTAAGTGTCCGTTAGCTGTTCCTTGAAGAATTTCAAAGACACGTTTCTAAGAAAATCTGAAATTTGTTCCAATAATTTCTTAAAGTATTTTTTCAGATATTTATTATATTTTTTGAGAACGTGACAAATGCACATGCAGTTATTGTACTGAATAAATCTAAGCGATTGTTTTGGTACTATAGGATGTATTTTAAAAGATGTACATGTTTCATTATAAATTGACTAACTTGATGTACCATTTTCTCAGAAACTATAAAAAGCAGTGGTATAAAATTTTGCACAAACGTTTTGTCATTGCTAAAGCTACTGAAAAAGATTGTTTTTTCCTTTTTTTATGATTTTGGTTTCAAAATAAATTCTATGAAGGATTCAAGAAGTTTTTCCCCATACAAAAATTGACACCCACCCTCACGTTTGGAAGCACACTTTCCAGTAGTTATCGGATAATATGAGATATATTAGTTTCAGTTATTATTGCTGTAGCTTGTGAAGACACAGTGCAGGAAGTCTGGTAACAGATAAGTCTAGATAAATGAATAAAAAGTTGATCTCTCATTTTAAGCAAATGTTTTCAAAAAAAAAAAAAAAAAAAAGAAGCGAGTATATATTTCTACTTGTATTTTAAAAATCTTGTTTGTTTAGAACATAGTTTCCACAATATGTGGATTCATGTCGATCCACGTACTTTTTTTCTCTTAAAAATAACAATATCCAAGGCTTAAAAATACCATGCCCGAGATGCCCAGAGCATGTAAATCATTCGTCTGGGCAGGTAAATAAAACATCTAATTGCCTGTGCATGGTAACTAAATTTTAAAATAAAAAAGATTGTAATAAAATTTCCTACTACACAAGAAAAAAGACAGTCATCACATGTCGTGTTTCATGTCATTGTTAATTAATGGAAGTTGTATTATTGTTACGAAGTACCAAGGAAAGAGTAATATCACATCTTTAAGTATGTTATGCTCTACGCCCAGAAATCGGAAACCTAGTTTTGCTCCAAATTTTGTTTATAATCAACAACAGTATGCATGCCTCTGATGTAACTGGCCTCTCATGTTTAGTGACAAAGGGAGAAAACTTTAACAAAAGGAACATGGCAGAATCACTAAATTTCCGAAACACCAGTTTCATCATCGTACCATTTCATACCAATTTTAGCATCAGCATCTTAAAAATTGATATACGCACGTTTGTGCATTGAACATTTGTAATACAGACCCTTAAAATTGAAGTGCAAACATGTTAAAACAGTTCATATTTTTAATTTAAAAAAAATAGGGTTCTGGTTTGTTATCTTAAAAGATACATTTTCCTGCGCATCCAGCTTTTACTACATGGGCAAGTAAATAATTTCTTGCCCAGGTAGTACTGATATATTTCACCTAATTTTTAAGAAATTGAATGGTTCTGATAAATTCCCATCCTACCACAGATAGAGCATACACACTGCTCACACGAGAGTTCTTCAATGTGTTGGTTTGTAGAAATATGCTTCAAAATCTTTAAACGGACATTTTAAAGGCAAACTTACTCCTGAGCTATGTGTGAACTTCTGTTTTTGTGCATTCATATCTAATTTTTTCTGTCTATACTTGATTCAGTGTTTGTGTTCCTTTAGTAATAAATATTAAAAATGATAATTCAATGCAACTCTCCATGTCTGCAAACACAAAAGATGTATTTCACATGGCAACAAGGCCTTAGCATTTATATAAAGGACATAGGCATGTTAGATGTGTACATGACATACATATATTTCGTATAGGATATAGGTATTTTACAAGCACTTGTGCCCAGAAATATGGACCCCAAAAAAGTTAATCTGGCGCTGCCTAAACACTTAAATAACTAAGTACGAATGTATCAACATATTACTCTTGGGATCAAAAACATGCAACCCTTATTATTCTGTGTCCATAATAAAGTTTAAAACCCCTTCCTAAATATACATATTTTACTTTGAACTTATTTGATACATTGGCAAAAACATGTTATGGGTTACTATAACAACACAAGTAATCTATTCTTTCCATTACAAACATAAATTTCATTTTTCAAAAATCTTTTCAGTGCTTTGACTTCCCGCTGTGAGATGCATTAGATTATAAAATTAGCCAAATTTAAATTTTCTAGTTCAAAATTTTTATTTTACGAGTAGTTTAAAATAAGGTTAACAAAAGGTTTCCACGTACCTTTTGTTAACCTTATTTTAAACTAGTTGAAAATTTTCACGCTTTATTGCTGTAATCCGTTTTCCCAGAACCTCCCCATTAGTAAGGAATTTGAATACTTTTAATATTCCTCCATGAAAATAAATTTAGTTGACAATTTGACAACAACAACCACGCACATCCGTAGTCACGCTTACACAGAGTGAGCAAGCTGATGCATGCTTGACCACCCACCATGGACATCAGCCTACTCTCCCCTACGTCACGCAGCTTCCGGCGTTCGGTGCGCGGGCCTGCTAAGCTATTAGGGGGTGATGGCAGGGTTCGCTGAACTGTCGTTTTAGACACACTTCCGGTAGCACTCTAGTTCATTGGGCCAGTGCGTTGCTCCACTGTAGCGTGTTGATCGGCCCTCACGTACCTTCACAGCCGACGTTCACCTCTCACATCAATGGCACGTGGTTCTACGCAGTTTTCACGTCGCTTATTCTCAATTTTGCCGTTTCTCCAATCACGATACACTTTAATCACAGCAGCAAGCGAACAGTTCACAAACTACGCTGTTTCAGAAATACTGCCACCCTTGGCTCGAAATCCGATAAACATTCCTTTTTGCAAATCTGATAAATCGCTCCTTTTATCCATGACAACAGCGAGTGATATGTTTTCAGTTTGCCTCTAGAACATCTTTGAACTTCCCAAACCAGCTCACGAGACGTACCGTCTTACATCGGCTACGCGCTGTTGATGTCAAATGTAGGTGGTGGTCAAAATAAATGTGACTCCACCGTGTATTTCTGATAATTGCCGAAGTTGAGTGAAAATATTTACGCTTACATTCTATTAAATATTTTCAATATATCATTATAAAATTTTGGAATTTAATGAAATACAGTACAGTGACAATTTAATACCAAATTGTACATCACGGGATAGGCCTTAAACACTTAGGCCGGCTCACCAAATAAGGACCGTGTAGACCTCTACCATTAACTGTCGAGTCGCCCCGGTGACGCAGTGGTCTAAGCGTTGGCTAATGACCATTCATTCACGTTGGGTCTGGTTTCGATTCTCGTAGAGGCATGGATGTTTTGTTTGTCTTACGTTACTGGCTCTCATCTTCCCTGGAGCCAGTGGCCCTAACTTAGGGACCGCCGAATGTTTACAGCCCATTGAGTTGCTCACGTTGGTTTTTAAACCGTCATCCGAAAATAAAAAGGACTGTCACCCGTCACTAATTTGGCGCCACGAGCTTGTAGCGAGATGTAGGTGCCTTAAGTAAAATGCACTTAACCTGTCTCAGCCGATGTTTTTAACCTAGAACCCTTGGAATAAATGTTAGGGGCCAAGACTTAAACCACTGTATCACCGGGGAAGACGTTTGACGTTCAATTGAAATTAGTTGCTGAGTAGAAGTATTAATGATGTGAAGGTAAAGCTCTTTTGTCCCTCTTTGGTAATATTCAATCCACTGCAGGAAGAAGCTCTAGAAAGTTCTTCATCAATAGGAAACGTTGGAAAACTGATGGCCCTTTTTGTTTCTACAGTTAGCAACCCACACGTGCCATTCAGAAGGGTGTGAGCAGTCACGCGCACGGAATGTTGGTCCATTAGTTTCAACGAATGACAGGTGCAAGCGACTTCAGACAAACACACCACCCTCGCCCCCCCACGGGTTCCCAGCCAAGACTCAGCTCGGACGAGCATCCAGAAACATAACCCTGTGGCCACTGGGCTACCTGGGAGGAACTGCACTTTTGCTTTCATTATATCTTTATTCCATATTGATCTTAGTCTTTTCTTCTTTTGCTAATGCGAGGTACTCGTTTACTATCCATACGCATCCTGTCTTTGAACATTGAAGTACCAAAAGTCATGGGATTGCAGTTTGCTAAATTTTTAACAGGTGCTTTCGTCGTATAAAGGCTTCGATGCGTGCCACGATTTTTATCAGTTGCGAGGTGTAATCTCGTGAGTCAGGTTGAACAACCGCCAATAGGAATATGGTAAGCCGAATTTAATTATCGAAGTTTCAACGAGGCATGGTAATGGGAGTCAGACGGATGGGACATTCCATTTTCGAAGTTGAGCGAACATTCAATATTCCTCGATACACGGTGTCACGTGTGCACAGAGTAGACCTCATGCAGGGCATTACCATCGACCGTGGACAGCGCAGTGGCCGACCACGGGGGCTGAATGACGGTGATCAACGATGTCTAACCAGGATTGTCCATGCTAACTGACAAGCGACACTGGCTCAAATAACATTCAAGATGTACCAGAGACATGTCCATCAGGTCAGTGCAGCGTAATGTAGCGTTCATAGAGTATGGGAACAGGAAACCTACCACAGCGCAACTGTTACTCCACGACATCGGACACAGCGCTTCACTTGGGCTCGTGAACGGGGTAATTGGACCCTGGAAGACTGGGAACAAGTGGCGTAGTCCTATTACGAGCTGATGGTAGGGTTGGTGTGTGGCGCATCCCCTTGAGGCCATGGACCCAAGTTGTCAACAAGGCAATGGGCACGCTGGTGGTGGTTCCATACATGTGTGGTATGTCGTTACGACGATTTGGGTTCTCTGGCCCTCGTAAACACGTCATTAACCGGTAATCGCTTTGTCGCTCTTCTGAGTGACCATTTGCCACCCTTAATGGATTTCGTGTAAGCCAACAACAATAAATTTTCCAGGCGGACAATTAACCATATCATCGGGCCCAAGTTGTCCAAAAATCGTTCGAGGAGCATTCTGGATTGGTCAGAGAGATGATATGTACCCCACACTCGCCCGACGTGAAACCAATAGAGCACCTATGGGATATGGTAGAAATGTCCATTCGCAACCAAGATCCTAAATCTACAAATACCAGGGAACTGTGGGCTGCTGTTGGGCTGCTGTTCAGACAGCATCGTTTAACATCTCTCCAGAAGTTTTCCGGCCACTTGTGGAATCCTTGCCACGACGAAGACAAAGGAGTCTTCCGGCCACTTGTGAAATCGATGCCACGTCGAGTTGCTGCACTTCGAAGGGCTAGAGGCTTCAACTTCGTTTTATTGCGTCTCTGGGACCTTTACAAAAAAAAAGGGAAAAACCGGGGCCCAGCAAAACAATACCAGAGGGCGGGGGAAAACCGGGCAGCATAGGCGAGGCATAACACAAACATTACATGTAAACAAGTTAGTAAAATCATGCAATGCATTGATTATACTGTAATACGCTTTCCTACATACCAGAAATCATTACTCAAGTTATTACTCAAGTTATGAGGATAATGGCTGTGGAATAAATCTCGGTCATGTGCCCTGGCCTTTGATCCCATTTCGATCATTTTCAACAGAAATGGTTCGGTATACCTCCGAAATCACATGATAACGTTTTGTCGCAATCGAAGCATTTTTTAGTAAGTTATGATGCATAAGGTCTATGGAATTGATCATGCTCCTGTGTCCTAACCTTCTACCCCTTTTCTCCCATCACCAACAGGATTCGTCCTCAGGCAGGCCCCAACAACATACTAACATTTCATTCAAATCGAAGCATTTTTACGTACGTTATAACGCATAATGGCGATGGAAGTGATTCCGCTCCTATGTCTTGACCTTTGACCCCATTTCGCCCATTTTCAATAGGGTTTGTTCCCAGTGGTGCCCTACCACATACTAAAATTTCATCGAAATCGAACCATTTTTACGCGAGTTATTGTGCCGACTGACAGACGGACGGACAAAGCTGGAGCATATACGCTTCTTCAACGTACGGTTGGAAAGCGTAATAAACACATTACAATACATAGACAGATGCAATACCTTGGCAAGACACAAGCGTTATGTTACAGAGCTAGAAACATGTTCACTTAGTGGGCGAGGCAAAGCACAGAACAAGAGTCCTGAAGCAACAAGACAGGAGTCCAGAAGGAGGCGACGAGGCTCCTCAGGACGTTGGCGGCTCGAGGGATTCATAGAAGCTGAATATCCATTCCTCTAGGGCGTTCATAATAAATCCAGAGACTGGCTGTTAATAAATCCAGAGAATCCAGAGACAATAAATCCAGAGACTAGCTGTTGATTCACTTCTTTGTATAGTAAAAACAGTGGTGACTGAGGCTGACTCCTGCTGATCGCACATAGGTCGAGCAACTTTAAAGAATACGTAAGAATAGGAAACTGACTCCCTCTAAATATGTGTTTCGGACAGATATGGTCGTTTGTATGAACGGGCGTTTTGGGCGTTATGGTCGTTAAAGGGTTAAAGGCAGTCGGGGCAGGAAAGTCTATCGGAAGCGGAAGAGGCCCAAGGAAAAGACCAGCGCGAGGCCATCAACGAAGAGATCTGTGCCGCGGTAGGGAGTTCAAGAGACAGGGTGGGTGTCCAGGGCAGGAGTCTAGAAGGAGGCAACGAGGCCCCTGGAAGGGACACCGGCAAGGGGAGATTCTACACGATAGCAGGTACGTATCCCATGACTTTTGGAACTTCAGTGTATTTGCTCGGTTGAAATTTGGAAGTATAACGAAGTGAATTTCTCCGTCATTTTTGTCCGCGCCAGGATTCGAACCCAGGTCCACTCCTTCCGGAATAAGTTGCTCTACCAATTGAGCTACGCGGACATTTTATTCTGATTCCTATCTGCCTTTATGTCGTGTGCGTCCTTCTGGCAGGTACGTCACATCTCCTGGTACGTTACATCATCTCCCCCTTATTTATTTTTTTTTTTTTCGAAGTGCTGGAGAAGGGATTCTCTTATTTTTCCTATCTCGCGGTGTGGAAATAACATCACACCATTGCGAGATTGTGAACGGTCGGGTCATCCGGATAGTTCGGGCGCCATTATAACGAAGTGAAGTTTTCCGTCATTTTTATCCGCGCCAGGATTCGAACCCGGGTCCCCTCATTCCGGTATAAGCTGCTCTACCAATTGAGCTACGCGGACGCTTTATTCTGATTCCTACCTGCCTTTATGTCGTGTGCGTCCTTCTGGCAGGTACGTCCCATCTCCTGGTACGTTACAGAAGTTATTCAAATGACGGTATATTGAGCATGATGAAAACATATGTAAAAATCTTATTAATCTGACGTATAAAAAGCAATATTTCGGGAAGTACCAGATTTTATCAAACAGGTACAAACCCGTTATGATCAATACCATGCATATAAGAAAAACGCGAAAGAAATGTTTTAAAAGGAAACCTAGAATTGTAACATTAGCATGTCTGCAAGAAAGAGTGCACTACTGAAAAGTTAACCTGCTTTCCGGTATTGTGCTTTATGAGGAACAGTTAAGTTTCCTTACGTTTTAAGCGTTTCAACTGTGTTCTTTTTGTACCAATCTCACACAAAAAATGACTGATTTATGAGGTTCGAGAACAAATTTTCTTATGGTGTTGCTCGTCACTTTCTGTTTACCAGGGAATTCATGCTTAAATGTGCCTGTGTACGTGTGAGCTCCATGGGACTAAAATAATAACCTAAATAATTCATGAGGACAAGCTGAGATACCATCGTCTAAGACAGGGTGAGAAGCTACTCTGTGCCTCTGTGTTGATGATTTAGTTTCGCAGTATAATGAGAGGCGACTGCTAGTTAAGCACTCTCTAATTACCGCAGCATTACTTTGTGGCGCCCGCTTTCGAAGAGGGTAATTACAACGTGGCGTTCCAGACTGTCGGGACAGCATGAGGAACTTTAACCTTACTTATTTGCTTCATCTCCAGGGCATTTAGATGTCGTTGGTTTTGAGAGGTCCGAAGCTTCGAGGCTTAAGAAAACATGACATTTAAGGCCAATTCAAGGCTATAATGAATCTGGCATTCAATTTGGTGGAGATTTTTTAATCTTTCTTACATTAGTTTTACTCAGTAGAAAATTTCACAGTTGTTTTTATTTAAATATCACCTCCATGGTGTTTCAGATGTATTCTCTATAGATATTTATTGAAAGGTAGTATGTGAAAATTTAACTCGACGCATCTGCACAACATATTTCAAGGAACAAAAACCTTTCTTGCGAGAAAGCTGCAATGCATCGTCATGGGTTTAAAATGCAATTTATTTTTGCGATGTTCTGTCTCAGAAAGGCAGTCCTGAAAGAAGTAGAAAAGTGAGAAAAAGAATCTAAAGCAATGGAAAGGGTCTCTGCAGTTAAGGAACCACAGTTAGACATTGCACAAAATTCAGAGCTGGGCAACTTTGGTTTTGGCACAAAATAAATAAATAAATAAAAGAGAGTGAGTGAGAGAGAGAGAGAGAGAGAGAGAGAGAGAGAGGTGGAGTGGGAAAGTGAGGGAGAATGAGATAGTGAGAGAAAGAATGAAAAGCAGAAAGAGAGTGAGAGTTGCAGAGAGAGAGATAGAGAGAGTGAAAGACAGAGAGAGAGAGAGAGCGAGAGAATGAAGAACAGAGAGAGAGAATGAAAGAAAGAGAGAGATTGAGAGAGAGAGAGTGAAAGACAGAGAGAGAATGAGAGAGAGTGAAAGACAGAGATAGAATGAAATAAAGAGAGAGATTGAGAGAGAGAGAAAGACAGAGAGTGAAAGACAGAGAGAGAATGAGAGAGAGTGAAAGACAGAGAGATTGAGAGAGAAACTGAAAGACAAACAGAGAATGAAGGACAGAGACTTGAGAGAGATTGAAAAAGAGAGTGAGAGATTAAAAGATAAAGAGAGTGAAAGACAGAGAAAGAGACTGAAAGACACAGAGAGTGAGAGATTGAGAAAGCGTGAGTGAAAAACAGAGAGAGAGAGAGAGAGAGAGAGAGAGAGAGAGAGAGAGAGAGAGAGAGAGAGAGTGAGAGGTTGACAGGAAGTCCGAAAGACAGAGAGAAAGTGAAAGACACAGGGAGCGAGAAATTGAGAGAGAGAGAAAGACACAGAGAGGGAGAGAGTGAGAGTGAAAGATTGAGAGAGAGAAAGAGAGTGAAACACAGAGAGAAAGGGAGAGATTGAGAGAGGTTTTGCGTTTGGCCAAACATTTTCGGTTTTAACTCTTGTTAAATTTGAAACAGTTCATTCCCCAAAAAAATTAAACCAGATAACACTGAATTTTCGGGTGTAATAAGCACGTCTTTTGAATCCGTTCTGACGCAAATTAAATTTATCAAAGCTATTCAAAGTCAATGGAACCGGTATGGAAAACAATAGTATCTGACGAAAGAAAGAAGTTTTTCAATCGGGTCTTTAATACCTCAGATATTGCTGTAAACGGAATTGTGAGCTTAGAAACTCTTAGAAACAGAGTTATCGACAAAAATAAGATGTGACTTTACTTCCTTTGGTGGGAAAACCATGCGTTATTTTAGGAAGAAAGTATTCATAAAAGGTTTATCTATATGAGCAGTATCGGTCCAAGAAAAAAAAATTTAGTCGAGTTTTCAGGAGCCCAGATTTTGCTACAAATACATCAGAAGTAGAAATTAACACTTATGACTCCTTGTGGCCAAACCATTCTTTACCAAACATCAGAAATTACGTGAAAAATATTTCCCGTCAGGTCTTGTATGCGATACAGGAAGAATTTTTCAAATCGGAGTTTTAGGAGCAGAAATAGCAATTTACCACTGTGCGCCCTAGGAGAAAGTCTATGATTTACTTGAAAATTTTGAATTTATAGGAAAAACATTTCGCATCGGAAACACTATCCAACAAAAAAGGAATTTTTCAAATCGGACTTTTAGAAGTAGAGATATTGACAAGAATAAGATATACATCTACGCCCCTGGCGTAAAAACCATGCATTATTTCAAGAAGAAAATGTTCCTAAAATGTTTGTCGACAGGAGTAGTATCGGTCCACACAAGACCTTTTTTTGCAATCGAGATTTTAGAAGCTCATATTTTGCTGTAAATACATCAGAAGCGGAAATTAAGACTTACGCCACCTGGTGGCCAAACAATTTTTTGCAAAAACTTGAAATTACATGCAAACGATTTCCCATCAGGAGTTGTATCCGGTGCAGAAAGGATTTTTCTGATCGGAGATTTAGAAGCAGAGATATAGGGGAAAACGCAATTTACAGTTACGCCCCTAGCGTAAAGTCTATGAATTACTTGAAAAGTTTGAAATTATATGAACATCTTGTCACACGAAAAACGCTATTAAACAAAGAAGGAATTTTTCAAATCGGACTCCTAGAAGTCGAGATATTGACAAAAATAAGATATACATCTACGCCCCCTGGTGGAGAAACTGTGGAATATTTTAGGATGAAAATATTCCGAAAAGGTCTATCGATGTGAGTGGCATCAGTCAATGAAAGAATTTTTTCAATCCATATTTTACAAGCTCAGATTTTATGGCAAATACATCAGAAGCAAAAATGTACCCTTACGCCCCCTGGTGGCCAAAGTATTCTTAACCAAAAATTCGAAATTATATGCAAAACATTGTGCATCAGACGATGTATCCGATGAGAAAACAAATTTTCAAATCGCAGTTTTGAAGAAGAGTTATAGAAAAAAATGCAATTTACTTTTACGCACTCTAGAGGAAAATCTATGAGTAATTTGAAAAATAAACTATATCCAAAATACTCTTCAACATAAATGGAATCGAAAGATAAAAGATTTTTTCAATCGGATGTTTAGAAGCAAATATGTGGAATAAAACGTATTTTTGAATTCGACATCATCTGCATTTACGCCCTCTAGCGGCGAAATTGTACATCGTAAAAAAAACGAAATAAAGGATCATCACTCGCATATTTCATGCTTTCGAATACAAAAATAATTTTTCAAATCGGACTAATAGTTGCAGAGATATCGTGGGTACAGACGGACGGACGGACAAACCGATAACATAAGCACGATCTTTTTTTACAAAAGACGTGCTAAAAATCAATGTGAACTTTATTTCTAGAAAATATTAATTTATTTTTAACTTGTTTTCTAAATAGCTAAATTATTTGCAACTTCTTTTCAGACAGGATCGAAAATATTATCGTTGTACACTGTCCTTCCATTTTATTTAAGAAAACTGATCAATTTTATTCAATTTCAGGAAAATTTCTCAGTTTTCATCTCCTCCAAGAACTACACGACGAAAACATTTTAAGACCAATAGAGGTAGGATTCGATCTACACCGGACTTAGATTCCTGAGATTTCCCGTGTAAAATGAAGCAAAAGGTTTAGGTTCCGTTCCAAGATTTCCAGTAGTCAACAAATAATACTTGCAAAAAGTCTCATCTTATGAAATTTAAGTATTGAAAATTGTGTAATGTCCAAGATAATAATACACTCACAGACAGTGAAATTTGCGCACCAAGAAGGACGCATCAGATTGAACTGAAATTTTATGGACGTAATGATACAGATGAAGGATACACATGATCGCGAAAACAGAGCTGCAGGACAATTTCAGAGAGATCTGTGGCATGCAATCCGGTCATCTTCAACAGCGGGTGGCACCGCCTTGTGCATCGACACATGCCGCAATACGGTCCGGCATTTAGGTGAACAGACGTCTGATCTTGTCCTGCGGCAGACTGGCCCACACGTGTTGGGCGGTGTTCTCCAAATACCGGATAGTGCGGCACGGAGAAAGCCGGCGTTTCAACTGGTCCCACACAGGCACACAGGGGACATGTCCGGGAAGTGTGCAGGCCATGGAAGTGTCTGCGCAACCCGACCCGTGTGCGGTCGGGCATTATCCTGCTGTTATAGCGCACCTGGAATCCCTGCCAGGAATGGGAGCACATGGGGCTGTAGGACCTCATCCACATACCGCTGGGCCGTCAATTATCCACGTATCACTACCAGAGCTGATCGGCAATCGTAGG
Source organism: Macrothele yani (assembly GCA_039090855.1). NCBI lineage: Eukaryota > Metazoa > Arthropoda > Arachnida > Araneae > Macrothelidae > Macrothele > Macrothele yani. The sequence goes on from CM077011.1 coordinate 160,000,500, forward strand.
CAGTGGCTCCCCAGACCATAATGCCTGCAGTGGGGGAGGTGTGGCACTCGATTGCAAAGTTGGGATTGTGCCGTTGACCCAGGGACCTCAACACCCGGGCACGATGACCACCTGTTACCAAAACGAAGCGCCGCTCGGCCGGGCACCACTGCACACGGAGCCGGCGATATTCTGGTGTTTATAACAGCACACGTAAGGGGCGCTGGGATCGCATAGTCGCTTCCGCGATGCGTCGGGTAATGGTTCAATGGCACACTGAAGCCGCTACATCTGCCTATATAGTGGTTAGTTAGTTAGTTAATGGATTTTTGTGGCGCAAAGGGCCAGGCATGGCCAAAGAGCGCCAGACACAGAACTATCAGTTTAAGATTTTTAAAAGCGGGGTGAAATGATTAAGAGCAGACAGGCTTGGTAAAAGTTAGAAAGGAGAATGATGAAAGTTGTGAAGACTAGTTAGTTAATTAGGTTTATATATAAATTTATTAATTTATTAATTTACTATTATAATTATTATAACTTTTTTTTTAAAAAATAAGTTTTAAAACGTTAATCTGTTTTAAAAAGGAAAATACTGCGAAAGTGTCGCAGTGGTCGCCCAAAAGCTTTCGAAGCGTAGCTGCGCCCTCGTCCAGCAGATGAGACTGAAAATAGTGAAACCGATGATAACGAAAACGAACACAACTGCACAAAACATGAGAGACGGTGAGTAAACAGTCGCATGTCTCACACACCGGGGCAGTGTCGCCAGACAGCAAATAGCTATGCGTGAAGCGACAATGCCCAATGCGGAGACGCGCAAGAACAACTTCTTCCCAACGGTTCCGGCGACACGATGATTTCCAGACTCCAAGGTTAGGTTTTATACGATGCAGTTTATTCTCCACCTGTTGGTCCTACAGACTTCGCCACGTTCGTCTGATATGATCGTGAACAAGAAAGCGAAAATCACGGTGGAACAGGGGCAAGGGTGTGACGACCAAAGAGGAGGCAGATCTAGCAGCAGCATCAGCAGACTCGTTCCCTGGGATCCCAACATGCCCAGGAATCCAGCAGAACCGAATCTGGACATCAGCCTCGAGCAAAGAACGAAGAAGTCTCCGTACGGTAAAAAGAAGTGGGTACAGGGTCCTCGTGGGATCCGTTCGTGTCTGGGGCGCGATCCGACGATCCTTTCCGCAGGTAGTAATCCAGGTCCGTCCGGAGCCTCTCCGCCGTTTGAACGTGCCGTCACGTGTCCACTGCTCCCAACACAGTCAGACGGTATATTCAGAACGATCCACGTGGCGGGATATACGGCGCACCGACCATCCTGCAGTTTTCAGCCCGATGATTCGGCCTTTCTCAAAGTCCGTAAGTTGCGTAAATCGACGTCTCTGGTGTCTACCCGGCATTCTTGTCACTCTGTACTCTTGCTTGCGTCGGTCGTCTACACGTCGGTTTGTAAGGCTGTCGGTTCGTGCTTGCAGCACCACCACAGTGTGTGCGTACATGCGCACTCGCACCAAACGTGGATCATTTTCAACCAGCACGTAATCCTGCTATTTGCAAATTTCTGCGGTTGTAGCATGTTTTCTTCTAGGTACGCCAAATTTCATTGTCCCTGAGTGTATTTAAGAAAATGAAAGAACATTTACTGCTTTAAAAACTATATAATGCTTTGTATTCATCTTTTTTGATGAGAAGTTACAGAATGGCCGCAGAAACGGCTCTATTCTTCTCTTAACGGTTGAGCTCCACTTCCAGTAGGTGTCATTGCTACAGAAGATCTCACGACTCTTATTTATAGCAGTAAAAGCCTCTTGCATTGATTATACAGTTAGTTTCTTAACCGGCATTGCAGAGTGAGCTTCACTTTCCTGTGTCTTCTTGGGACAGTTGTTCAGCTGACTGTCACTCGGTCACTCCTAAACAAATGCTAGTGCATGTTTGTCAGTTCACTTGCAATTGATAATCCGTGATTAACGTAATTTGTTTTTTCTCGTGGTATTTTATATTTCATTTTATTTAATAATTTAGTACAGTAGTTTTGTTAATATGTAAGGTTAATTTTAATAGGAAGTCGGGTAGATTCGTCACTCATCCTCCCCTCCAATCGAGATCCATGAGATGCGCAAAGTGAAGCGGGCGTATATTCAAGCGACGTAAACCGAGTCCTACATGCACTTAGGTCAATGTCATTAGAATTAGCGCTAAGGCCAATGTAGAGTCAATATCAATGACCAGAAGACAAATGAAAATCTGTATAATCTATTCTAACTGAATTTTTCTTTAGGTACCAAGTCAAGTGTTTCCATATTGTAGTCTACGTTCATCTTCGTAAGAAGTTGTTTCGGCCTTCATTAAACTTTGAAAGCGTTAATTCCCTGTAGGAATCCGAACAACGCATATGAAGGTTTAGATAAATTACAGACAAACGTCTATGAGCGCAGGACGTATACACGGCACTTATCGGAAAGAAAATTAAAGCAATCCATAAATCTTCCTCTCTTCTTGTGGTACGGTCGTTAAACATAGATGTACTATTTCATTTTGTCGTAGCTATAGAGAAGTTATCATATTTTGTTCCAACTGTGCTCATCGTTGTGAAAAAACCTTCTATAACATGCATTATTTACTACGACTCCTATGATTCCAGAAGATTTTCATCATCTCAAAAAGATGCTTCGTGATATCACTCAAGATGAAGAGGTCAATAATGATATAGAAACTCGTACAATACTCATAGCATCCATCCATCTTTTCATGAATATCCGCTGGCATTATTCTTTCTTTCGTTGAAAACTCCCTAGCTGCCCGGTTTCTGAACTTAGCCTGTCAACGACGACTGACATGAAAAATATAACTGCTGAAATACGACAACTCATGTTCGATTAATATAACCTCTTTTTTTACGCCAGCAGCGGTGCAGAATTCAGAATATTTAACACGTTGCTATTTTATGTCCAGATTTAAAACTAACTGAACTTTAGTGTGCGTACTATACACTGAACAGCAACTGAATTAGAGATACCTGTCTAGTAACGTGTAGTACCACCTTACGCTCTGATGACGGCGGCGATTCGTCTCGGCGGGGACTCGACAAGACACCGAAAGCGTTGGGAAGCCATTCGGATCCACGACCCATGAAAAAGCTCCCACAGTTCACGGAGGTTTGATGAAGGGGGTCAGAGCCTCGGACATCTCTCTCGATGGCCTCCCAGATGTGCTGGATGGAATTGAGGTCAGGTGACCTAGCTGGCCAAGGAAGCGAGGTCACGTCGGTGGAGTGTTCATCCAACCATTCGGATACAATTCGGGAGCGATGGCACGGTGCATTGTCTTGTTGCAGGATGAGGCCACCAGTGGAATGTTGAAGACGCACAAACAAGCAAATGGTCGTCCAGGATATCCCGGTAACGTTGGCCTGTGAGGGACGATGTCACACGTACCAGGGGTACCACATCAGTTCACGTAAACAGTCCCCAGACGAGAATGCCACCCCCACCAGCGTGAAGAGTAACCTGCTGGCAAGAAGGATCCATCGCTTCATGTGGTTTGCGCCGTACTCGTTTACTGCCATCCGCATATGTAACGTATACTCTCGATTCACTTTCCTTTTGATTTTTACTATCTCTGGTTATTTTATTTTCCTATGTAAATTATCTTCTTACTGAACGAGATGTTATTTCACCCGCTGAATGAGATCCGGCAATGAGTGTAAGTCATGACGTGGTGGTAGCCAGTATAAATAGGCGCGTTCAACGATACGTGGAGAGAGCTTTTTGTTGATGTGCGTAGAGAGAGCGTTTGTTGTTGTATAGGGAGAGCGTTTGTTTATACGGAGAGAGCTTTTTGTTGATGTGCGTAGGGAGAGCTTCGTTCTATGTGATTAGGTTTTTTCTTCATTATTGTGATACGATTAGTGTGTGTGTGTTGGATGATTCAAGAGTTTATCTAAAAATATAGTTTTAAGTAAGTACGTCTTTCTCAGTTCATAGTACTGTCAGACCTCTGTCTGGCTGTTAGGTTTATTTCATTTAGTGTTATTAGTAACAACCAGCATAAGACTTTATTCATCTTAATTACTACTACAACATTACTACCAGTTATAAGCTCGTTCATTATTATTACTACACTACTAGCAGGAAAGTTTATTCATGATATAATTAACAAACAACAAGCATTAGAAGAAGCATTAGCTTAGAAGAAGCTGAATTCCTCATAATTCAGTAGTAGAAGAGTTATATACATTATAATATTAGTGAAAGCTATATTCATTATACATATATCAACGTGAATCTCGACTCATCAGTCCAGGCAACATCTTTCCACATGTCTAGGGTCCAGTGGCGATGATCCCGCGCCCATGCTAATCCTTGCATCCTGTGATGTGCGGTCAGCAGCGGTATCCTCGTGGGACGATGGCTTCTGTATCCTATAGCGAGGAGATGGTTCTGGATGGTGTGGCTGCTTACACGCTTTTGTTCACCAGCGTTAAATTGTCGAGTGATTTCTTGCACTGTGGCCCGTCTATCCGCTGTTACAATGCGAGCTAGCCGGCGGGAACCTCGCTCATCCACACGCTGTTGTCCACGGCAGTTGGCCCTTGCAGGGATGGTTTTACCGGATTCGATGTACTCACGGTGCACCCGTGACACAGTGGCTCATAAAAAACCCAGTGCCTGCGTGACTTCTGAGATGTAGTGACCCATTCGTCGGGCCCCGACAATTTTCCCACGATCAAATGCGCTTAGATCCCTCGTCTTACCCATACATACTGCGTCCGACTCTTACTGATTCCCGTCACATCACTCCTTATATTGTCGGATCGCTGCATATGGCATGTCGTTTCCGTTTACAGGGACGCCCACAGCGCCACATTTGCATAACGCCAGCTGTCTCTAATTCAATTGCTCTTGAGTGTAGATGTGTGTAGAAAACTGAAATATCTCATGCCATATCACGAGTTTAAGCGATTGTGCTGTAATGTTTGTTTTTTTGGATTTACGAATGTCGCCATTCGCAGGTCTTTTGTAAACAAAAGATAGTGCTTATATTATCACTTTGTCCGCAAGTCCGTCCGTCTGCCCGTGAACAACATAACTCTGCAACTATTAGTCCGATTAAAAAAAATTATTTCTGTAATTTCTCTCTGGAAAGCTTGGAATGTGAGAATGATGATGCCTGCATTACTATTTGTTTCAATGCAAAATGTTGCCTCTGGAGGGCGTAAATGCAGATGATATCGAATTCAAAACATATTTTATTAAATACAGTAGCTTCTAAATATCTGATTGAAAAGTTATTTCTCCTTTGGATGCCATTTATATCGAAAACTATTTTAGGTTGTCACTTTTTCCAGTAATGCATAGATTTTCCGCTAGGGGCGTAAAGATAAATTGCCTTGTCCCCGATATCTCTGCTTCTAAAAGTCCTATTTGAGAAATTCATCCTGTGTCGGATGCGGCTCCTGGTGAGAAATGTTCTGCATATAATTTCTAATTTTTGGTAATGAATGGTTTGACCCCCATCGAGCGTAAGTGTTTATTTTTGCTTCTGAAGAATTTGGGGCAAAATCTGAGCTTCTGAAAACTCGATTGAAAAAATTATTTCGCTGACCGATACCTCTCTTCTCGGAAAAGCTTTTGAGAACACGTCCTGCTTAAAGTAATGCATATTTTCCCCGCCAGGGAGCGTAGATGTATATCTTATTTTTGTCGATATCTCTGATTCTAAGAGTACCGTTTCAAGAATTTTTTTTTTCTCCAGAGCGAAATATGTGTAAAATAATTGCCATTTTTTTAACAGACAAGTGTGCCACAAGAGGGCATAAGTTCTTGCTTCCGTTTACAGCAATATCTGCGGGAGTAAAAACTCGATTGAAAAATTCATTTCCAGTCAGATACTACTAACTATAAAAATTGTTTGAGCATATTTTCTTCCTAAAATAATACACAGTTTTGCCGCTTTTGGGCACAAGTGCTAAATCAGTTTTTCTCAAAATCCCTTTAAAGGCTGATAAAGGAATGGCATTTCCTCTTGAAATATAGGAGTTAAAACATTATTTTGGTAATATGTAGAATTTATTTCAACATTCTTTTAACTTCTCTTAACTTTCATTTCCCATTGTACTAGAAACCAGGAATGATCATGAATCCTTTACTCAAACTTTCTTTGCTTGGATTCTAAACACCAAGTTTTCATGTTTTTTTTTCTTTTTCATTTTTTTTTTTTTTGCGATACATCGACCTTTTTATTTTTGTTACAGTCGCGTAGACAGGTCCAAGCTTCATCAATAGTCACAATAAATTTCCATCTGGCGCAGGTTAAGCGATTTTTATCAGAAGTCTACACCGTGTTCTGCGCTCAACCACATGCCTAGGGAAATGGCGGTGAACGTTATATTTTTTAATTGTTTCAGTTTCAAATCTTTGTTTACTACTTTGGTTGTAGTTGATATAGACATTTTTAACGACTTAGCGATTGTTCTTCGGGTCGGTGGATTTTCTTTTAAATCCAAAGGCCTTACTTTTGAAATCGTCGTAAAAGTACGTACCCTCATTGGATATTCGTTGGCGTTCTTTTTCCTGTTAGAACAATATTTGACGATTTTTCTCTCTAGCATTATTTCTTATTTTACATCAATGTATTGCTTATTTTACATCAATGTATTGCTTATGTTATATCAATGTATTGCTTATTTTACATCAATGTATTGCTTATTTTACATTTAGACATGCGAATTTCGTGATTTTTGCACTGTTATTTGATTACAGAATACGAATAATTCTCTTCGTAAAGAGCAAAAACAGAATCTTCTATTCACAGCTTGTTTACGTGCGCCATTTTCTTAACAGACGATATTTAACTGAAGCAGATGTTTATTTCGTGTTCATCTAACACCCTGTTGTCAGTTTCAATTCTATGAACTTCTTTTATTTTCTGTAATTTCTTACCAAACGCGTCCTAAAATGCATAAACATCATATAATAGATACACTTCGCAAAATAAAAACACTTAAAACTTCCATGAGAAAATCTGAAGATCGTGAAATAATAGTGAAATAATTGCTGAATGTTACACCGTACTCTTTTTTTAATTTAAGTAAAGTATTCAAGTGAACAACTTCCTCAGAAGGCAAAAATCACTTAAGCCTGTTAAAGATAGAAAAAATAAATCTTAAGAGAAAAAACGTTATTTACTGCATAATTAGCGCAGGACTTGTTATCTACTTTACCAACGTTATTCCGTTTCGCAGGGAACGCCCATTTCCAAAACATAATTGCTTTTTAATTGCGATTTAAGTGAGAATCTAAAAAAATTGAGTTTTGCAGGTTGCAATTAATGAATGTAGTGTAAACGAAGAAAAAAAGCGTCTTTGATCAATTCATCTAAAATAAGGTTTGTTTTTATAATGCGTTCACAGGAACGTACAGCTGTCTTAAGTAGCGTGCATTCAAGATGTCCACATTTCAGAAACTATTTACTTCAAATTCAGTTGCTCCGGGCAGTATGATTTGAAGATTACATTTCGAAAAACAATAGGTTTCAAGAAATTGATCACTTCGAAAAAAGAACATGAACCTATATTATATGATATGATAACAAAATCACATTGCATCTAGAAATGTGGAAACAGAAATATAGAAGGAACAACAGAGAACGTAATGTTTAAGCCAAAATAGAGAGATGACGACTACCGAACTTTTAAAGAGGTATTGTGAGTTTTTAATTGAAGGTTTACCATGTGTATCTATTCCAAAGTTATTATTATTGCACCAAAAACAAAATTTTCCTACACCGAGTGCATAAAGAAAAACAAAGGTTTTCCGTAGTTAGGATGCTCAGATGATGCTACTCAAACCACAATTCTTCACTGCAATGCACATACGCATCTGTAGATTTCATCTGAAAAGTTTTCCTGAGTTGGAAAAATTCCAGAAAGTGTTGATAAGAGGAAAACCTAACGCAATACGAAGAAGCAGGTTCATAAACACTTGGAAATATTTTTTTTTTTTACTTACGAGCATTTTGACAGAAAATATGATGAAACGAAAGCGATATTAGCTGCTCTTATGGACGATCACATGCTATATGTATGGAAAGCTCAGCGTCTCACACGTTTGGTGCTTCCGGAAGTCTAACTACACATACTACATTATCATAACTTTTTCTCTTGATTCACATGGAAGTCTCAGAAGAGTATTAAAAACGAAAATTGTTTTTAATATGAAAATAATTTATTTTCTTACTTATTTGGACTGCTGGGTCCCCATTTAAATCGCGACTTTTCTGTACCAAATTATGATTCAGGATCTACATCGTAGGTACGGATTGACATTTTTTTCTGAATATCATGGCCTGTGGATTACACGAGAGGGTTTTTTTTTCTATTCATGAATTTTACCGTCTACGGATTGTACGCATTACATAAACAAAATTAGAGGCATGCATGAAAGCCGTCTTCGGAAAATTTTGTGCTTCAGATACAAATTTCAATCTTGGTTCAGCCAAAGATTGATCGGAATGCTTAAAAAAATGATTAAAGCAATTGGCAAAATCTACCTTACTCACTGTTTTGCTTTTGGAAAATGAAAGACCTGACCAAACGCAAACATTCTTAAATTAATTAAAGCTGAATTTTCAGGGGAACACATTTTGGCTATTTGTAGCTGTTTTGTTTTGAATACCTTAGCAAATATTGAATACACAATGAGCCATTACACTATGAACACCTATCTAATAAGCTGTAGGACACCCTTTCGCCCACAAATCAGCGGCCACTCGGCGAGTCATCGATTCGATGAGGTGGCGATATGTATCCTGTGGTATCTGGTACCATAATGCCAACAGCAGGTCCTCCAGTTCTCGTACATTTCGGAGTGATGGTGATCCAGCGCGAACTTGCTTTTACAAGTCGAAACACAAATGCTCGATTGGGTTCAGATGAGTTGAATTTGGAGGCCAGAGCATTAACAGAAAGTTACGAACATGTTCCTCGAACCACTCCTTGACAATTCTGGCAGTGTGGCATATCGCAGTATCCTGTTGGTAATAGCCATCACCAGCAGGGAAAACAGTCGCCACGATTGGGTGAACATGATCCGTAACGATGATTGCATACCTGACAGCTGCTAGGCATTGTGCTATTGGGATAATGGGGCCCAATGTGTCCCAAGAAATTATCACCCACAACATAACACTGCCACCGCCGGCCTGTTTCCGCCCAACAGTGCATCCAGGTGATATAGCCTTCATTAGTAATATGCGTATCCGCGCTCGGCCGTCTACATGATGCACCCATAATATTGATTCGTCAGACCAGGCCGCTTTCTTCCAATTATCCACAATCCAATCTGGATTATCTTGGGCCCATTTCATGCGTTGGTGGTGATGACGTGCAGTGAGCATGGGAACCCGGCTGGGTCTTCAGCTACGCAGTCCCAGGCCCAAAAGGCTGCAATAAACTGTGTACGTTGTCACATTGTACTGATCACCACTGTTGTAGCTGCGAGTGATTTGTCGCACTGTGGCCCTGGGGTCGCTGTGAACAATGCGCTACCGTCTCCGCTCCCCTCTGGCATCATCCAGCTGCGAACGACACACGGCTGGACAACGGTCCGTCGTTCTGTCATATTTGCACCACTTTTGATACGTACTCACTTCAGCGGCACATGAACAATCCACAAGACGGGCCGTTTCCGAGATCGTAGTTCCGAGGCACCGTGCCGTCACAATTTGTCCGTTTTCAAACTCCGATAAATCGGCATCTTTTCCTATTCTGACTCCGATCACTCTACTAACTAAAAGCCGGTCCTCGGGTTGTATATATACTGCTCTGTAAACGTAACTTGCGCCACCGTTCGGTCTCCAGGTGCGCTCATTTCTCTAGTTTGGGGGTGGTCATAATGTAATGGCTCATTGGGGCATATCGTGATTTCTTACAAAGCAAATATGCATTCCCCTTGTTCTATTTTAAAGCATGATTTTGTGCCGACACATTAATCTGTTTTGCAATTAAAAACACAATGCCTCCACGAGATCGAAACAATTTCGCCTGGTTTTAATAGAAGTTTGAATTAATTATTCCCAATGAACGAAATCGCCGGATTACTATAGTAATCTCTAAAATACAGTTTATACCAATCGCGAATTACGACTGAGTGTGCCAGGGAAAGTGTTTGGTAAGGTTGTTATTGAAAAAGTACGGGGTCTTAGATCAGAGAAAGTGTGGGATGTTCAGAGTTGTTTTATGCCTGGTAAAGGCTGCACTAACCAGATTTTTGCATTACGCATGATGATTGAAAAGTATCTGGCTGTTGGGAAGAAAGTTTTTACTGCCTTCATAGATTTAAAGAAAGCTTACGACCCAGTTAATAGGACACTTTTGTGGAAGGTATTGAATGAATATGGTGTTACTGGAAATTTACTTAATAGTGTAAAAGCCATGTATGCTGGTAGTAGAGCTTGTGTACGAGTGAATGGTGTTTATCAAAATGGGTTTCCATTGGTGCAGGAGTTAGACAATATTGTGTAATGTCACCATGGCTGTTTAATATATTTATGGATGCATGCATGCGTGAGGCCAAAATAGATAATAGCGGCTTTTGTCTTGGTGATATCCGTGTATGCAGATTGCTGTATGCTAATGACACTGTCCTGTTGGCAGAGAGCAAAAGTGAGTTGCAGAGTATGTTGACTCGGATGCACGAAGTTTGCATGAAATTCAAACTCAGTATAAATAAGGGAAAAAACAAAGTTATAGTGTTTGAGAGAGGAACGGGTAGCACTGAATGTAATGTAAGTATAAATGGCACTGTGATTGACCAGGTGAGTGAGTTTGTGTATTTAGGAAGCATGTTTGACAGAGAGAACAAGTTGGATGGTGAAATCAGTAGGCGAGTGAATTCTTCTTTGAAAGTCATAGCTGCTCTAGAGGTTTTCACAGGAATGATGGGTTATCTAGAGAGTCCCGCATGGCTGTGTATGAAACAGTAATTGTTCCTACTCTGATGTATGGCAGTGAAACCTGGGTACTGCAGAAGAAACACAGGAGTCGTTTGTGTGCTGGAGAAATGCGTTACTTACGTGGGGTTTGTGGCAAGACACGACCTGATTGTGTGAGGAATGAAGATGTATTGCAGTTGTGTGATGTAAAGCAAAATGTTGTTAGCAAGGGGGAGACCAATATGCTTCGGTGGTTTGGCCATGTTGAAAGAATGAGTGATGAAATGCTTACTAAGAAAATATTTTCAGCCCAAGTGGCAGGAAGGAAAGGCAGAGGAAGGCCAAGGAAGACATGGGTGTATCAGATTCAGGAGTGTCTGCATGAGAAAAAGATTATGAGTATGAAGTATAAAAGATCTTGTGTACGGCGTGTAATGGATGTCAGTGAAGCACAAGTTGTATGTCAAGATCGCTGTAAATGGCGAAGTTTGATACGACAACAATAAGTAAAAATATCTGGAAGTTTGTATTTTTTTTTTGGAGCTAACCTCTGAATCTCAGAGAACAGCTTAGATGTATGTATGTATGTAATGCGAATTACGACAGATTTGTTCTTCTTTTGCTCATAATTTGTGGCAAATATTTCAGTTTCTTGCTTATTCGCCTTTTCTGTTGAGAAACGGGTTTAAGACATTTCCTTTCCTTTTGTTTTTATCGAAAATATGGTTCGTTCGGAAAAACTACTCTTTCTTTATCCGTGAGGGAATGTTGCGAAATTCTGATTTACAACGTATGTTTCTATGTCGCCTCTTCCCATAACGTTCGAAGTTATTTCGTATTTCATTGTAAAAATTCGTTTCTTCCTAGAAGCAAGACCTAGATCTTCCAATTCGATCTGTGTTACTGTTTCCTCGCCGTTGCACAGATCGGTATTTTCGTGTGTTTGCGAACAACCTATATCAGCTGCTGGAAGTTGGATGAGCAATATTTTATCACTAAGTTTGTGGATATCATATGTTCGTTTTCAGCAAGTGAAAAACAAAGCAGTATCTGGCAGAGGGCAATATGCTTTAAGTTCTCTGTGCCGCTTTTTCTTCACGGAATTTCTACTTGCTGTCTTGCAATATCTGATTTTCTGTTGTTTACTAAAGTTATTTCTATTTACGGAAGTCAAAATAAAAAACATAAAATGGATTGGGAAGTGACATAAGTTACAAAGTTTATAAAAAAATTCACACTCCGGAATTTTGCCTCAGCTTGGCCCTAACGTATAGTATGATTGAAATGAAAATAATAAAAAATAATTACATAATAAAAAAAGAAGTGGGTTTAGTGAAATACTGAAAATTTGAATCTCTTCACAAAATAAGAATCAAGATTACGAACAATATCGTGGAAGACTGCAGCTTTGACTATTTTGGCAAAGTTATATTCGAACTTACAGCGAGTGTCATGCAACACTAGAGTTTTCAAACTCTTGTCCTGCAGGACACTAACATGAAATGACTGTGGTGGAAGATTGAGGTTTTGAATTGTTTTACAAAAAAAAAAAAAGAATCAAACTTGCTCAGAGCAACGAAGGATACTGAAGGACGTCCCGGCAGCCCGAAATCTGAAAGCTGGACTCCAGTTGAATCTAAGTTCCAGTCTCGGAAATGGCATGGGTTGTGTATTTCCCCGTTCAAGTTGCTTCTCTCCTTTACTTGGAACATGCATCCACAAATCAGTAAAGTGCGACTTGGTCAAACATTATAAAAACTGCTGCTTTGAATGATTTGAGAAACTAAGAAACGAACATACAATGATGGGAACCGTGTAAAATTGCAGTTTCAAAACTTTTGACAAAATGAAAATCAGACTTGCTGTACAATGAGTGCCATGGAATATTGTAAACAATCCGTAGAATTAAAAATTTCAGTCTTTTTCTTTCTTACAGAAAACCGTCTCATTGTAACCTTCCACAACACGGTAGACTTCTTATTTTCCATGACCTTTACTTCACATCACTGTCGTATAACGAAACATTTATTACACAGGAAAATCGTTTGTATTAAGTCTAAGCGTCATCATTTAGATATTTAAAAACGAGAGATGATAGTTGAATGGCAGTACTTGGGTCGCTGAATGTCATGAACTTGCTAAAACCAGTTCATTAGCTTCCGTTGTTGCCCTCAAAGTAACCCTGTTTTGAAAAAAACCTCGACTCAGTTTTTGTTTTTTTTTAATTTGTGGTTTTGGCAACGACAGTGCGTAACTCAGTAGGTTATAAACAATCTTCCTTCACAAATTTGTGGGCACTTGCTCCCGGGAGAAGAGAGAATCGTTGGAGCAAGACAAACACACGATCGGTGCTTTACCTGAGACTGGAACCCAGACCCATTTCTAGCGAATGTTTAAAACCTGGCGCTTAGGCCATTCCGCCTCTGGGGAAACCCAATCTCAATTGAGATATTGTAATAAACTTTTTAGCATAAAGATGCATTGTAATCTGATAAATATAATGATAGTAATGCAAGCACCCTCACATCGAAATCAAGCACTTACGCCATCGTTTACAACAACCACTGCGCCTCCACGGGGGTCTTTGGGGCTTAATCTGCCCCCCAAAGAGTTTGAGAACGGCGTACGTTAAATTTTTTATTTGTCTATCTTATGCACTCTCTCTCTATATATATACAGTACATATATTGCATGTATATTGTATACATATGTACATATACTATGTCGCACACACACACATACCTACACATATATATATAGCCCCCCCCTCCTCACACACACACACAGGAATTGCTGGGTGTTCCACTGACATCAACATTTGTAACCAGTTTGGGGAACTTCTGGAGACTGATGTGCGACACATGATCTGGTTGCCTGTTTAACTTTATCTGTACACTTTAAACGTTGACTGAACAGCAGAATACCAGAATAAATCAAATCAGGTCTGTATAGCGGATATGGGATTACTTTTCAGCCGACTGTTTTTTCTTTTATTTGACTGAAGGTTTAACGACCACAGTGAGCAACTCGATGGTCTATAAGCAGTCGCCTGTCCCTAATTTAGTGTCACTGGTTCGAGGGAAAGAAAGGAGCCAGTGCCGTAAGACAAGCACAGCATTATGCCTCACCGAGATTCGAACCTGACGAATGGTCATAAGCTAGAACTCAGACCACTGCCCCACCGGGACGGCGCTAGGGTTTGCAATAACGTGATATATTTCAAGTTTTGTGCAAGGTTGGGTGTTGCCGTAGTTTAGAAGGATAAAACGGTAGGTCATGTCTGGTATTCTTTTACGGATAACTTCCCTAAACGTCTTGATATTGACACTTTGTTCAAGAACGTAACTCATAATGATATCTCTGCCATCCCAGAAAATTTACACCATTACTTTTGTTTGTTGAACACTGTAATTTGACGTTCTCAGGCTTGCTTTAGTCTAAGTACCTCAAATTACACACCAGAATGGCGGCAGCGAAAGAACAAGTTCTTTTATGGCGAGTATGGTGAGAGCGAGAAGAACAAGTTCTTTTGCCGTCGCCATTCTGTGGGCTGTGCTTTTACCTTCGGGTTATAAAGGAGTGTCCTGTTTTCATATTCAGAAAAAACGCTGAAAAATTGTGCCTTGGTTTGCCACAAACATTCCTAAAATATATCTTCACACTTTGACTAATTGGAGCCAAAGATCGTGGATTAATTGGTGTGGAACCCACTTAACGTACATGTTTGAATATCTCAGGTCCTGAAACCTTGCTTTCTTAGCACTATGAACACAATTCAATATATCACAGATCTCCTACATCTTCACAGGACAATCATTGCCCAATGATTTCATCAACCTGCAGGTTGTTTTCCTTGAGGATTACAGTTGGTGGCCATCACTCTGTGGCTTTTCGACCAATGAGTTTTTTCCTGTTTGTATCCTCTACGTCTAACATCTGACACTGCTGATGTCGATTCCGTAAACTTTTTTCTCAGCCTCATATGGGTCCCTGTCGTCTTGAAATCTTCCACGGACAAGAAAATCAGCAGCAGCTCTATGCTTTAGCCATATGTCCATCTTTTGGGCTGGCTAGTTTAAACTTAAAAGGACAATCTTCCAAGGATAAGAAAATCAGCAGCAGCTCTTTGCTTTAGTCATATGTCCATCCTTTGGGCTGGCTAGTTTAAACATAAAAGGACAATCTTCCAAGGACAAGAAAATCAGCAGCAGCTCTTTGCTTTAGTCAGATGCCCCTCCTTTGGGCTGGTTAGTTTAAACTTAAGAGGACAATCTTCCAAGGACAAGAAAATCAGCAGCAGCTCTATGCTTTAGTCATATGTCCATCCTTTGCGCTGGCTAGTTTAAACTTAAAAGGACAATCTTCCAAGGATAAGAAAATCAGCAGCAGCTCTATGCTTTAGCCATATGTCCATCTTTTGGGCTGGCTAGTTTAAACTTAAAAGGACAATCTTCCAAGGATAAGAAAATCAGCAGCAGCTCTTTGCTTTAGTCATATGTCCATCCTTTGGGCTGGCTAGTTTAAACATAAAAGGACAATCTTCCAAGGACAAGAAAATCAGCAGCAGCTCTTTGCTTTAGTCAGATGCCCCTCCTTTGGGCGGGTTAGTTTAAACTTAAGAGCACAATCTTCCAAGGACAAGAAAATCAGCAGCAGCTCTTTGCTTTAGTCATATGTCCATCCTTTGGGCTGGCTAGTTTAAACATTAAAGGACAATCTTCCAAGGACAAGAAAATCAGCAGCAGCTCTATGCTTTAGTCATATGTCCATCCTTTGCGCTGGCTAGTTTAAACTTAAAAGGACAATCTTCCAAGGATAAGAAAATCAGCAGCAGCTCTATGCTTTAGTCATATGTCCATCCTTTGGGCTGGCTAGTTTAAACATAAAAGGACAATCTTCCAAGGATAAGAAAATCAGCAGCAGCTCTTTGCTTTAGTCATATGTCCATCCTTTGGGCTGGCTAGTTTAAATTTAAAAGGACAATCTTCCAAGGATAAGAAAATCAGCAGCAGCTCTATGCTTTAGTCATATGTCCATCCTTTGGGCTGGCTAGTTTAAACTTAAAAGGACAATCTTCCAAGGATAAGAAAATCAGCAGCAGCTCTATGCTTTAGTCATATGCCCCTCCTTTGGGCTGGTTAGTTTAAACTTAAAAGGACAATCTTCCAAGGACAAGAAAATCAGCAGCAGCTCTTTGCTTTAGTCATATGTCCATCCTTTGGGCTGGCTAGTTTAAACATAAAAGGACAATCTTCCAAGGACAAGAAAATCAGCAGCAGCTCTATGCTTTAGTCATATGTCCATCCTTTGGGCTGGCTAGTTTAAACTTAAAAGGACAATCTTCCAAGGATAAGAAAATCAGCAGCAGCTCTATGCTTTAGTCATATGTCCATCCTTTGGGCTGGCTAGTTTAAACATAAAAGGACAATCTTCCAAGGATAAGAAAATCAGCAGCAGCTCTTTGCTTTAGTCATATGTCCATCCTTTGGGCTGGCTAGTTTAAACTTAAAAGGACAATCTTCCAAGGATAAGAAAATCAGCAGCAGCTCTATGCTTTAGTCATATGTCCATCCTTTGGGCTGGCTAGTTTAAACTTAAAAGGACAATCTTCCAAGGATAAGAAAATCAGCAGCAGCTCTATGCTTTAGTCATATGTCCATCCTTTGGGCTGGCTAGTTTAAACTTAAAAGGACAATCTTCCAAGGATAAGAAAATCAGCAGCAGCTCTATGCTTTAGTCATATGTCCATCCTTTGGGCTGGCTAGTTTAAACTTAAAAGGACAATCTTCCAAGGATAAGAAAATCAGCAGCAGCTCTTTGCTTTAGTCATATGTCCATCCTTTGGGCTGGCTAGTTTAAACATAAAAGGACAATCTTCCAAGGACAAGAAAATCAGCAGCAGCTCTATGCTTTAGTCATATGCCCATCCTTTGGGCTGGCTAGTTTAAACTTAAAAGGACAATCTTCCAAGGACAAGAAAATCAGCAGCAGCTCTTTGCTTTAGTCATATGTCCATCCTTTGGGCTGGCTAGTTTAAACATAAAAGGACAATCTTCCAAGGACAAGAAAATCAGCAGCAGCTCTTTGCTTTAGTCATATGCCCCTCCTTTGGGCTGGTTAGTTTAAACTTAAAAGGACAATCTTCCAAGGACAAGAAAATCAGCAGCAGCTCTTTGCTTTAGTCATATGTCCATCCTTTGGTCTGGCTAGTTTAAACTTAAAAGGACAATCTTCCAAAGACAAGAAAATCAGCAGCAGTTATTTGCTTTAGTCATATGTCCATTATTTTTGCTGGCTAGTTTAAACTTAAAAGGACAATCTTCCAAGGACAAGAAAATCAGCAGCAGCTCTTTGCTTTAGTCATATGTCCATCCTTTGGGCTGGCCAGTTGAAACTTAAAAGGACAATCTTCCAAGGACAAGAAAATCAGCAGCAGCTCTTTGCTTTAGTCATATGTCCATCCTTTGGGCTGGCTAGTTTAAACTTAAAAGGGTGCACATTTACTCAGCAGGTCAGTCTAGATTTATACAGACTTTCATTTAAATATTTTCAAAATTCGAAGACTGATTAGCAAAGTGGCATTACTTTTAGAACAATCCTCATATGTCCTAAAAATAATGCTTAAAAATAATGCTAGGGGTACATTCATGATTTGGCGGGGACAGTTCTGACACACAAAAATGAAACACATTGCTTAAAAGGATAAGAAATCTATGATAATCACTAACAACAATGACGCAGTTTATTGTTTACATTAAACAATACCGTAACTGCTTCACATACGTGACCATGATGTCGTGCTTTAATATCAAGGCTTTCTCAAGAAGCTCCATACTTTTAAAAATACACCAAATTCTGGCACAACGGAAAAGATTTACTTGAAAGCGCCTGATTTATTGAAAGCATTGGTAGCATCTAGCTCACATGAAACTAAAATTTATTGGGACCATGTGAGAAAAATAAACGCTGCTTTAGTTGTCTTTTGAACGGGAGCCGACATAAAGCTCCACTCGGAGTTGAACCCTACAAGTTTCACATACAAGGACAAATTTATCGTACGTTTTCGCCACTGCGCGAGAATAAATAAAACAAGCCCATATACGGGCAGCTTTATACATTGAATTCTGGTGAAGGAGCAAATAAATTTATGGATATAGCCAAGGTTATTTAGGAACTTGCAAGTGCAAAGATTAGGCTGTTTGAAAATACAACACACATAAAAATTGGAAAGGGAGTGAGACAAGGTGACACCATATCTCCGAAGCTCTTTAATGCCACATTGGAGGGTGTTTTTCAGTCACTGAGCTGGGAAAACAAGGGGATAAAGATTAATGGAGATTATCTAACCCACCTTCGTTTTGCTGATGACGTAGTCATTTTTGCAACTAGCCCATCAGAGCTGCAGAGTATGATCCAGGAACTTGCTGACAAGAGTAAAGAAGTGGGATTAAAAATGAACTTTCAGAAGACAAAAGTGATGTTCAATGCTTTTACAAGAAATGAAGATTTATCGATTGATGGAGAAAAGCTGGAGATAACAGACACGTACGTTTATCTTGGACAGCAGATATCAAGTGAGGGTCACATTGATGAAGAAATTAATCGGCGTACAAAACTTGCCTGGAGAGCTTTTGGAAGAAACAGCATAATTTTCAAGAGCAATATGCCATTATGTCTTAAAAGAAAAGTGTTTGATCAATGCATCCTTCCAGTGCTTACGTATGGTGCAGAGACGTGGACCTTAACTAAAAGAGACATACAAAGGCTGCAGACAACTCAAAGCAGCATGGAGAGGTGCATACTTGGTGTAAACAGGAGAGATAAGAAGAGGAACTCGTGGATCCGAAAAATGACAAGAGTGGAAGACATCATGATCAGAGTTAAATCCCTGAAATGGCAATGGGCTGGACATACTGCCAGAAGGACAGATCATCGATGGACAGCCGAAATTTTAGATTGGATTCCAAGGGACAGGAAAAGACCCAGAAGAAGACCACATGGGAGATGGGTGGATGAAATTCGAAAGTATGCAGGGGTGACATGGAGGAGACTGGCACAAGACAGACCGTTGTGGAGGAAACTTGGGGAGACCTTCGTCCAGCAGTGGATTGATAATGGTTGACAATGATGATGATGATGATTTAGGAACTGTAATCGAGAAATTATATTTAATGTTTTTGAAACACAAATCCATTTATTGGGAGATACGATGAGCTAACTGAAGTGGCTCAGCCGTAAATGCTTGGTTTTCTAAAAAATGCCTATCACGATAATCCCTAGAACTGGAGAACCAAAAAATGTTCTCGAACTTTGTTCCCGATGTCCGAAATGGTGTAAGCAATGGCGTCCTGATCAGTTGCTCTAGATGCTATCGCATAGGTCCTGGAAAATGGCTCTGGTTCTGTACTTTTCCTGAAAACAATGGCCTCAAGTTAGGGACGGGCGAATGATTATGTCCCTCAGTGTTGCTCTCAGTGGTCCTTAAACCCACCTTCTTCTCCCCCCAAAATATGCAGTGCATTTGAAGATTTTGTGTGCGGCTGTTCTGAATAAGTTGGACCACAATAGTCGTTGGAAGAACTCGAACAGCTATCCAACGCTTATGAATTGTGTTCCAGCAAACTGAAACTGCCAGCTGTCATTGTATCGTCAGCTATGTACGTGCACATTTACACTTTGGAAGAGCAAATCAAAGCCTGGAAAAATGTAGAACGACTTAACGATGAATAAGGGATGGAGGTTAAGCCAGCATTTCATGCAATACATGGAAATCAAAAAAGAGATTGAAATGCTTTTCTCCAGAAGAATCTGAAGATGTAAAACTATTGTATATCATAGAGTCGAACACAACCGATGCAGTAGCATTCTTAGGTACGAAATTAATAATGTTATGAAGCTTGAGTGATGTATATACACGCCTTACTTGCTGTAGGCAGACTTCTCAAATACCTAAAGAAAAGCTACTATTTGGTAGTAAGATAATCCTACAGGGACAGGATTTCCGTCCGGTCTTGCCTGTAATCTTGAAAGATTCACGAAATGTGACTGCGGCCAGCTATTTGAAAGTTTGGTGCCGATTTCGTTTAATGAAACACATCCGAACACATGCATGGTCTTAATACTGAGAGAGAATTTGTGAAATAGCTTTTTAGGTCAGGCTTTAGAATTGGGCTTTACATTACTTCAAAGACAGTATCCATAAACATAAGGTCCAGTTCAGTAACTCAATGGTTGTATGTCCTTATACTTCAGCAGTCACTAAACAATAGCTTAATGAAAGAGAAGTTTTCAGGGTAACGAATGAAGTATCACTGAAACACAAAAATCACGTACTGGCAAGTACACTAAAAAGTAACGTAATTTGTGAAAGTGTAGACACCGTTGTTAACGAACGCACTAAAAATCCACTTTCATAGAAAGAAATTTGTCCTGGTTCACCTCAAACATCACCAAAAGATGTTCGACCATCGGTCCCGATGATCTTGGATTTAATGGTTTGGATTTCACTTTGCACACGCTTAACTGGAATGTCACATCACGGACCGAGATTAAAACCAGGAGCTGTGAAAATATTAGGCAAAAATATAATACCCTTTAAAGGTATGGGTGCGATGGGACGTGACATGACTACGTTGTAGCATAAACAAAGGAAAAGTTTTAAATTTAGTTAAGATAGGTATGTATAATACTCTGGATACCATTTCTCACCTCAGATATTATTTTTCCTTACCTTCATCTTAATTCCACATGAGATGGGGTCACGGTAATTGAACCACTTATCCACGACGCTCTAGGCCCGCACATGTCATGATTTAACAAGAACTTTCACAGTTTAATGGCCTTTTTCACATCCGAACTTAGGAGAGGCAATCGCGGTATACACTATTGGAAATTATAGGAGAACATGCCAGAAATTGCTCAATGCGTTCTCGTATTGGCCTTATTTTAGGGAAAAGCCTAGAAAACAGTAACGTGGATGGTTTCAAACGGGATTTGATCCCCCACATGCCGAGTACCACACAGCCACAAGACACGGATTCTTCTGATTAGGTTTTAGTATGTTTTGTTTACTAATAAAACGCTGAATTCCGTTTTATTGGTGTAATATTAGAAACACTAGTAGAAAACGCTAGCTTTTACCACCACGGGTGGCTTTTACAGTAAGAAGTATTATTCAAATGCAAAAACAAAAAACAACAAAAAACAAACAACAGAGTTTTAGTTATGAATTCAAAAATAGAAGTTCTATTTTTGAATTCATAACTGGAACTCTGATGTTGTTTTTTGAAAATAGAAGTTCTATTTTTGAATTTATAACTGGAACTCTTTTGTTTGTTTTTTGTTGTTTTTTGTTTTTGCATTTGAATAATACTTCTGCCTGAAGAAGCCACCCGTGGTGGTGAAAGCTAGCGTTTTGTACTAGTGTTTCTAATATTACACCAATAAAACGGATTTCAGCGTTTTAGTAGTATTACTGGTGTATGTCTACCCAATTCTTCCGATGTTTTGTTTAAATTCAAATTATTAACACGGGGATTCAGGAAGTTATTTAGCAATTCACTCAAAATTAGCATTTCTACCATTGGTCATGAAAATGTCACGGGGTCAGACTGGTGACAAAATCTGTATTTGCTTGCTAAAGCCAGATTTGCGTCAATGTGATATTTGCTTTGGTCTCTCACAAGTAAGATTTGATCCAGGAAAGGAGATTAGAAATTGAGATTCTAAACAGATTTTTATACTAGCGAGTACAGTAAGAGCAGCGCACATATGTTCTCGGTGGATAACGAACGCATTTCTATAACGTTTGCAGGTGGCAATGATGAAAGATTCAGTTAGTGTGCTTTATATTTTACTCGTATAACATAAGTCCAAGCCCAAGAAATGTAACTGTGGTACATTGAAAACTTTAAAAATGAAAAAAAAAAATCTTTATTTCTTATGTCTACATTTTTTTAGTATGCAACTTCAGTAAAAAATTGGTATTTTTTCGATATTTTAAAAATGACTTTTCTTAGAAACTGAGGTTTTTTAAATACAAAAATGTCAATTTTTCACATTTCGGCTATCATTATCCAGGTAATGAGATGCCTTAGAAGAATCAGAAATTTATACCTGAAGACCTAAATTTCAGTACTACATTTATGCTATTGTTTTTTAATGATGTTTGATTCTTCAGAGATTTTTTCTTTTGAAGCTAAAAACTTTCTGCAAGCAAAGTATTCTTCAGCAAGCATAAAACCAAGCATATAACATAAACACTATTACTATTTGAGCATCCTGAAATGGGGAAAAGAAAGTCATATTATCCATAGATGAAAGTCGAAGTATTTTAAAATCAGGAGGATATCTGTTGATTTCTTAAATGACCGTTTTACGAAAGAAACATTCTAAAACAGGAACAACGGTATTTCATTATACTGGTATGCCTACAGTGGATAGGTCACGTGTATTTATTTTTTATAAGAACGATGATCATCATACCCATTGCAAGAAAGGAGATGAAAAATAAAAACATATATCCTGCCTCACACAACGACCAAATATTCTTAGGAATCATCAGAAAAATAAATGTTTCAATGAAGAAACTAATATTCACGTTGCGTTTCCTTTCAAATGCAATGCATAACAAAAAAAATTAGCGCTCCTAAAAAAAATATTATACTAGTCATGTAGAAGGAAGTTATTACAGAATATAAATTGCCAACCAGCTGGTTGCATCAAGTAGAACAAGAGCGAATGAAGTCAGACAAAAAAACTTAAGAAAAGAAATATGCATTTTTCCATTGCGTTTCAAGATATTACATTTCTACGTATTCTTGCATTCTGTTTTTATTTTTTTGGTTCTGTGGAAACTAGACATAAAAAGAAGATCTCTCGTGCTTTGAAGGAAAAAAATCATTTCAGGCAGAAAGAAATATGCTTTTGCGAAGGGAATATGATAAGCGTTGGAGTATTTGAGAGCACTGTTGATATAGCAGAGCAATCTAATTTTATAAATATCTTGCTGATGTTGTATCAGGCAAAGGAATAGATACAGCATCCCCATCAAGTTTTAACGTAATGCTTGTAAAAGGATTAAACGAAATAACGATGATCAAAATATATACAAAATTATCCCAGGAGATTAGCAGCAGATCATTTTACAAGTTGCTGATATATGGAGCATTAAATTTACTGGAAAGATATTTAATGAATTATTCCCATTAAATACTTTACATCGTTTTAACCACACACACACACACACACACACACTGCCTTAGCGATGGTTACAGTGCTAACAAAATTCACTAACAAGGTTTACAGGAGATCATGCGCTTCAAATCTTTAGCTTATGGAATATAAAAATTATGTGAAAAGTACAAAGGACGTCCTGAAAGTACTAATACCTCCTTCTTGATAACTTTTGAAATTTTGAAGTGATTTTAATGTAACCGCACTGACATGTACTATGATATGTTATTTTTCAAAATCGGAAATAAAGATCATGAATGACAGAGAAAAGCAGCGAGCTGTTATTGAGTTCCTGGAAAAAGAGGGACGTGAGGATCCAGAAATCCAACAAATACTCTTGGCGGTGTATGGAGCTGCCGCAACCGATATCAGTAATGTCCGAAGATGCATGAAGAGGGTTTAAGAGGGAGAAAGTTCAGTATCGGGCAAACAACGGAATGGAAGACCCGCAACTGCAGTGACAGATGCCAACAGGCAGCGAGAGAAAGACCTCATCACAGCTGATCGTCGTTCCAGGAGCTGCAACAATAAACAGTGCTCACAATGTGCAAACATTGAAGAAGCTAAAGGAAACTTTCAGCAGGAAAAGACGTGACATTCCACTTCATAGTGCTATTTTGCACCAGGATAACGCACCTCCTCACACCTCAATGGAGATTTCACAGCATATTGCCAAAATGGGGTGGACGGTGATGCCTCAACCCCTCTACAGTCCTGATTTCGCCCACCTCCGTGTTTTTTCTGCTTGCCCCTTTGTGAAACACCCTTCGTAAGGAACGTTTCGACAGTGTGACAGACGTTAAACTGGCTGTGAACTCATGGGTGAAACGACAGCTTCAGGAATTTTTCCAAAATGGATTTTTCCAATGGGTCGAAAGATGGCGGAAATGTATATAAAGTGATGGACAATACTTTGAATAGGCTAGCATTATTAAAAATATGTTCAAGTATTTTGCCCCCAAGTTTAACATTTGTGCAGCTACAAATAAACATCTTATAAGGGACGAGACTTTACTTTCAGGATGCCCTTTGTACTTTGGTATTAACCCTCTAATCGTCCGATGTACCTGAACGAAATGGTGCCAAAACATTTCTGCGCTCATCTAACAGAAATGCTGACATAGAAGTCGTGTTTTACGAAAGTAATGGAAACACAATTATTTTCCCCCGTGATCTCAGAACTACTGATATAAACCTGTCACCGGTAGTAAAGGCTTCCGTCTAGTCCTTTATTCGGTGTTCCATGAACCAAGACATGATCGGGTAGGACTAGTACTCCAGAAATGGACATCGTGCTACTGGATAGAAACCAGTGTCACACATATGTCTCTGCTTTCTTAGGTTTACCGCAATGGTTGTAGACCTGTTGTAGACCTTTTAGCAGGTAATAAGGCAAAAAAGGCTTACTCCAATCATTCCCCTAAATCAGGATGGCGAACATTTTCAGACAAGTGTGCCACTTAAAGTTTGCCTTACTGCTTTCAACGGTCTAATACGCCACCTTTTGTTTGCTTCCTCTCTTTTTTAAATCAACATTACGTCATGAATTTTTTCTGTGAATACCATAGACATGGCATTAACAAAATAGGTAAGTAGGTGAGTGTGAACCATTTAAGTGAGTGATGTTCCTGAAAGAAAAGTTGCCCAAAGTTTTTCGGACTTCCTAAACAGAAACGCTCACACAACGACCGGGTTTTACGAAAGCTACGTCAAACCAATTCCTTTCTCCTTCTCATCACAACAGTACGAACCTTGAACCTACTAATG
Organism: Macrothele yani; assembly: GCA_039090855.1. NCBI lineage: Eukaryota > Metazoa > Arthropoda > Arachnida > Araneae > Macrothelidae > Macrothele > Macrothele yani. The sequence continues at coordinate 160,025,427 of CM077011.1, forward strand.
GTGATAAGCGTTCCTTTTAGTTCTTTTTTCTTTGTTCCATGACTCAAGGCATGATAGGGAAGATCTAGTCCCCTTGACATAGGCATCATGTCACTTGATAGGAACAAGTGACTCAAGCACCCTTTGTCTCCTTTCTTAGATTCGTCGAAATTGTTATAGACATTTCAGCAGGTAATCACTCAGAAAGGATTAGTGTCAATTAATCTCCTACAAACCCTTTCAATAACAAACTGAAGAGGAAAGAAGCACATTTTGATAAACACTTTCTTTCAGGTTCACTCATTCCAGCAGGTTTCGAACCATTTCTTAGAGAGTGAACATATTCGTTCGAGCTGATTTAAGTACATTTTGCAAATCCCGAGTTAACTCGTTCTAGCCAGTTAAAGGGTTAAGACTGAGACGATTTCCATTTGAACCTAATTTAATTTGTAAGAAGTTAATCGAAAAACCATACTTACGCAATCACATTAGTGTACACTTCAAACGAATTGATCAGGCGAGAGTACACTTTCAAAGGACTTTAAACTTGTTTTCGCACACAGTGCTTCCTGAAATGCAAAGTAACTGCACAATAGGGTGCTGAACTTCTTCGCCAAGAAATGTTTTAAACCCGTTATGTATACCCACCATATCTGGGTCGCCATCCGTAGTCACAGACACTATTTTATATAAGTCAATCCCCATTTTTACTACAAATTCTTGCTTCACTTTGCACAACATATTAGGTGTGTGCAAATGTTCTACCGTTTGTTTAGTAGAGAAGAAAAGCAAATTTGTTTATTAAATAGCATTTTTGTTCTTTTACAAAAGTGCGGTTTTGATCTATGACCTCTTGACACCTTTCTGGCAATAATTGAATTTCCCTTCCGTAGAACCTCTCCGGTTTGATGTCAAAATATCATATAATGCAGTTTCAACATCCGCAACTTCATCGAAGTCTTTTTCATCGAAGTTAATATAAAGAGTAAGAAACAAATGGTAAACCTTAGGTGCAAGCTCTTGGGAATACGGGGATGAGGTAATATTTTCCCTCCAATGTCCAGAAATTTCCTCTGAGGGCCTAAAGCTGTATGGGGTCTGGCCTTGTAAAGTTACAAGAAGACGCATTTGCGAATACTAAGTTCTAGACGCTTAAATTTCAATTCTTCTTTCAGCCTTTCCAACTGTTAGTAGTACAGGTGAGCATTTAGCGTTTGGTTAGGTGCGAGCAGCTCCCAGGTCGTTATCTCCTTGACTGCACGCTATACACTTAACAAGACTTTTCTCGGATGCACTCTTCTTCATGGAGTAGGCACTTCCACTCGGTATACAGTACTTTGACGCTTTACATTTCTGCAAAGGTCCCATTTTTCATGACCCGTAAATTATCGTTCCAGGAAAGGTTCATTTCTGTGACGCGCAAGCAAAGCAAATAGGTGGCACACTAGTCAGAAAACGGCATTATCTGTAAAGGTCTCACTTTTCATCACCCGTAAAGAATTGTTCCAAGAAAGGCTAATTTCTGTGATGGGCAAGCAAAGCAAATAGATGACACACAAGTCCGAAAATGGCATTATCTGTAAGGGTCCCACTTTTCATGACCGTAAAAAATCGTTCCAAGAAAGATTCATTTCTGTGACGGGAAAGCAAAGCAAATAGGTAGCACACTAGTTCGAAATTTGCATACTCTGTAAAGGTCCCACTTTTCATGACGCGTAAATAATTGTTCCACGAAAGGTTCATTTCTGCGACGCGCAAGCAAAGCAAATAGGTGACACATCGTCCGAAAATGGCATTATCCGCAAAGGTCTCTCTTTTCATGGCCCGTAAATAATCGTTCCACGAAAGGTTCATTTCTATGAAGCGCAAACAAAGCAAATAGGTGATAATTCTGTCCAAAATGATTTGTTGCTGTTAGGTCAAGCGGTTCCCACTGGTCAAACTTTGTGATAAACCCAAGCACATGCACCCTTTTTTGTACTGTTGTTCAGGGTATAAGAAGCGTTTCTGATCATTTTTCAACGATTAAATGTTGGCCACTTGATGTGGCTTGATTAAAATCCTCTTCAAAAACTTTTGATGGATGCCTAGACCGTGGTTGATTTCTGCAGCATGTCTCCTTCATAGAATTTCCGAAACCAAAGGAGGCATGTGCTTCCTTCTACAGCATCCTCGTCATTCACCTCGCAAGTGTTGCGACAGGTTTCAGCTGTTCTTTTGCCCTTGTCGAACTCACAAAACAAATAATTTCTAATGTGATCCTTTTTGCTTGGCATTCTAACCTGTGTGTGAGTTGTCTATGAATGAGATGCAACTGCATACTTGGTGCCATTTTATTGCCCACTCCTCGAAGCATTCTAGCCATCACATGATCTACCTGTTGTTTCACTGGTTACTTAAACTTTTTTACTTGGAATTTCCATCATCAAAAATTGGTAGAACGTTTGCACACATCTAATATCTTTCCCTGTTATCTTAGTTGGAAAACTCAGCAATTTAATTAATTGCTCTCTCGTTACATTTCCACAAGGAAATCTAACAAAAGCAGCTAACCATGCTTGTGACGTCACATCGGTGCTTTCATCAAGACATATTGAAAATATATCGGCGTTGCCGAAATCAGATTTAATCTGGTCAGAGGTATCTTCACTCATTATTGTTATTCTGTCTTCGACAGTTTTCCTGATGGCTAGGGTTTTCTTGATTCTATTTCACAATTTGTTGCTTGCTCGAAAAGTCTTCAAATAATGGGTCGTACGTCGCCTAGAAAGTCTTTAAAAAATCACCGTTCATAAAGCGATTTATCATGCTGTGCTATACAGTTAGATAAATTCAAACTAGACGCAGTGATATTATACCATGGCTTGAAAGTAGATGGGAAGCAATTTGATTGTTTTTCATATTGTTTCACTTCTTGTGAAATGTACTTCTTCATTTGACATGGAACAAACATTTTTATGATTCCCCTCAAAACGGCGCTTTACATTGAATGTGCGGAACACTGCTGATTCCGTACACAGGCAACAGAAAGCTTTATTGTTGTTTTTTAATCACTTCGAACTGCAATATCCACTGGTCTTGAAATAAACGGCCGCTATATTCGTTATCTCTATTAAGTTTCTACTTTTTCGGCACCGAAAACATGTTTGCATGGTCCGGATACAAAAACACCAGCAAAAAAACAATTCCAACACAGAAGAGAAATACCCGGCAGCTACAAACAAATCAACCTTCACTGGCTAACTGAAGCTCTGGACTGGCGCCGCAATTTTGCCAAGTTATAAATTTGAAATATCTCCGTTCATTGTTCAAGATTTCTTTCAGTTCTCACCGGAACTCGTCGTTTCATGCGCGTCTTCCTGTCTGATTGATTTTCTCACCCTCCCGCAAAGGGGGGCAAGTGGGAGCCGGAAAGCGGAAGGCTTGAGACGTCTTGTGGTGGAAGTTCGTAGGAGCGGAATGATCAAACAAAAAATCATAATTATGTAGGCGTGACGTTTGCCTATTAGGAATATAATGCATAAGGTGATTAAATAAAGTCAGGTTGAATTGCTACCCCTTTAGAGGATACTTCCTGTCTAGATTAATATTTTTGTCAGAGCTCGGTTATTTGCAAGAACACACTGCAGACATGCTGTCCAAAAATTATTGTTCTGAAAAACAAAATTGTTATTTAATGTTAATATTTTTTTATCGGCGTGCCACAGAAATTGTGTTCGTGTGCCACCCAATGACAAACGTGTCGTAGGTTCGCCATTTCTGCCCTAAATGGCCATTTTAATAACGCAGCAAAAAGGAAAGTAACGCCTTTTGATGTACAGATCCCCTCTTACCAGCCGCTTGCGGTTCACTTCTTGGACAGCGAATATATGTTCGAGTTGATTGTAGCCAGTTTCGTTATCCCAGGGTTAATTTGTTTTAAAAGTTAAGCTTATTAATATATTACATTGCGTTGTATAGGTTAACAGACACACCCCTACATAATGTAGAATTTTGTTGAACAAATAATATTTCCTATGAACAAAAGACTATGCTTAGCAAGATGGTACATCTCCAACCTATCACGTGGTAATCAAACATTTTCTTTCTAAGGAAGTTCCTCTTTGAATTGTTTAAAGAAATTCAATTGCACGGCCAGCACGGTCTCCTAATCTCAAAGCCACTCAGTTTCTACGTATGGAACTTAGTGAAATATGATGCCTTCGAGCAACCTTATGTTACGCTAAGAAGAAAAAGAAGAAAATTTCTCCTGAGTGAAGGGTCCTTACAGAACACAATAGTATGTTGCTTACCATCTCCTTCCATTTTGATGTAGAAATTGTTGCCGGTCTGTATTCTACATAAATTTTGCAAATTTTGAAATCCACTGAAACGAAATCAGAAGAAAACTATTTTATATGAGCACTGGAAGTTATTGCCTATTTCATATCGACACACAGTCAGATACATCCATAAACACACACAAGAATCTGATTATTATGAGACATTACAGAGCAACAAACTGTGATTCGTATTACAAAAAAGCACCAACGGCTGTTTTATTTTATTTTATTGATTTGTTTCATCCGGTTTAAAAACTTCTTCGTAATTGCTGCAGAAGATATTAAAATCAATCTCACAGCGACACAGGGCTTAAGGTTTTCATTTTAAATAGAAGTTATCGAAAAGGAACTTATGGTCATATCGAAATTTCGTAAGGCACTACAGGTAGCAATGAAAGAGGGATGAAAGCCTTTACTATGATGAAGAACATCACAGATATTAAAGATTCAAGAAAGTTTCCACGATTTCCATTGTAAAAAGAAAAGAAAAAGATCCAACGAGCAACATCGACGCAGTGTCATTGATTTACTAAATACAGGCTTGTTATCTAGCGTAAGAAAGGAAATTTATTTGCAGACATTCCTGTAAAGAGAAATAGCGAGCATTCAGACTGAAGTCACCTGCACTCCAGTAGTGTTAGATTGTACATTTTTAGGAACAATGTTCTATTACGGCTGACTTCAGGTAAATTAATTAAATATCAATTAAAAAATAACAGCGTTGATTTACATAAAGGATCCTTTACCGATTTCTAAAGACTAATTTCATGTATGCATTCAAGTAGGTGAACACGAAGAGAATAAATAATTTTAAGAGTTTAGTAATCTTTATCAACAGCATGAGGTTCTAAATGCATATTTCTATTTCTAGCTCTGAAAATAGGATTTAAAGAAAACCTTTCTTGGTAAAATAACATTCAAGTCAAAAAGATGCCTTACGTACATCGTTTGCTCACAGCATTCAGCAGTTTTTCCGTTAGGGAATGTTAATCTATACATTCTACTTCCCCGTTCTTTTCTTGTCGAACTTATCTGTATTTGGAACGCGCATATTTATTTCTACTTGCTCCTACATGGAGTGGATCATATTCAAGTTTGTTTTTGCTTCAGATGAATATTTAGAGAATCTTTTGATATCGTAATTCATTTTCTTAGTAAGGTCGCAGGTCTAAATATCTATTTGAAATCGTTTCTGCGCTAGGAAAATACCGGTTTGAAACGTTCTTTTTAAACAACGCTATCTGCAAAGAACACCGTTTTAGCTATCATATAAATACTGTGACGTACCTGCCAGCAGGACGCACACGACATAAAGGCAGATAGCAATCAGAATGAACGTCTGCGTAGCTCAATTGGTAGAGTGACTTATTCCAGAATGCGGGGATCCGGGTTCAAATCCTGGCGTGGACAAAAATGACAGAGAAATTTACTTCGTTATAATGGCGCCCGAACTATCCGGATGACCCGACCGTTCAAAATCTCGCAATGGTGTGATGTTATTTTCACACCGCGGGATAGGAAAAATCAGAGAATCCCTTCTCCAGCGCTTCGAAAAATAAACGTGTGACGTTGCATTCCACACACCAGATTGACTGGGAGTTCTCAAGTGCACGTTCTACAGTGGATGGCTGCCTGCAACGATTCATGGTCACGGCTGATCCATGGGCCGTGCCCCCGGCCCTCTTTCGGGGGGGGGGATGTGACGTACCTGTCAGCAGGACGCACACGACATAAAGGCAGATAGCAATCAGAATGAACGTCTGCGTAACTCAGTTGGTAGAGCGACTTGTTCCGGAATGAACGGACTCGGGTTCGATTCCCGGCGTAGACCAAAAATGACGGATTAATTTACTTCGTTATAATACATAGATATAAACGGTTGAGTTACATTATGGTTACCACCAGCTGATATTCAGAGGAACCTCCGTGTGCAGCGTGGACAGCAGCTAGACCGGCTGGGAGCAACTCAATAACGTGCTGGAAGGTGCTCACTGATATGGTGAACCATGCTGACTGTAGTGCATTTGACAGCTGCTGCAGAGTATCCATAGAGCGAACAACACGATCGAGGCGGCCCCACAGATGCTTATTTGGTTTTATGTCTGGGGAATTAGGGGGCCAGGGAAGTACTTTGAAGTCTTCATCGTGCACCTCCTACCACTCTGGGACATTTCTAACTGTGTGACACGTCGCATTGTCGTTCTGGAAGATCTCATCCGCCCCAGAGAAGACAGTCAGCATATATGGGTGTACGTGGTCTGCAAAGGTGGATTCATAACGAATTCGGTCCATAGTGCCTTCCACAGATATGAATGGACCGAGGGAATGACACGAAAGCATTCCCCAGACCATAACGCTGTTTTCTCACCAGCTTGTGTTCTTCCATCCACAGTTGAAGAGTGTTTGTTCTCCGATGTTTCTCGCTTTATACACCAACGTCCATCCGTTCGATGAAGCAGAAAACGTGACTAATTGGAGAAGCCAATCCTTTGTCAAACAGTGGAGGACCAAATCAGATACTGCCCTGCAAGTGTAAGCCTTTTATGCCGATGCGCCTTTGTTAGCATAGGTGCAGAGACTATCCGTCTGCATCGAAGCCCCATACGCAAAAGGGTTCGCTGAGCTGTTGTTTTAGACACACTTACGGAAGCCCCCTGGTTCATTCCACGAGTGTGTTGCTCCACTATAGCATGTCGATCGACCCTCACGCACATTCGGAGCCGACGTTCACCTCTCACATCAATGGCACATGGTGCTCCGAAGTTTTCACGTCGCTAATTCGCAGTGGTGTCATTTTTGAAATCACGATACACTTTTACCACAGCAGCACGCAAACAGTTCACAAACTGCGCTGTTTCAGAAATACTTCCACCCTTGGCCCGAAAACTGATATTCATCCCTTTTTGCAAATCTGATAAATAGCTCTTTTATCCCTGACGGCAACGAGTGATATGTTTTCAGAATGCCTACAGAACACTTTATGTGCCCTCCAAGCCAGCTCACGACAAGTGCTTTCTTTCATTGGCTACGCGCTGTTGACGTCGAAAGTAGGAGGTGATCAGAATAATGTGAGTGGATTGTGTATGATTTCATAACCTAATACATGTTCGTGACTAGTACATTTTATGCTATCATTCATTCATTTTTACTCAAAAGACGTGCTCTTTTGTTCCAAAAATTTGGATGCCATTTTTTGTTTTTTAGAGAACTTCTAGAAATTTGTTTGCAGGTTTCATGTAAGTACCTAAAACTAGTAAAAGTAAGGTGAACTTTGCATAGTTTGGTGTTCCTAAGTTATTAAAGAACAGCAAGATAAAAAAAGAAACTGTTTCGCATTTGAGAATTGATGTTTACAGAACAGCACGCTGAGAAATGCTGAATTTTGCGACAATGTTTGCCAACGCAGATTTTTTGAACTTCATATTGAATATTTTCTACTAAACTTCGAAGTAAGATAAAAATTTTCTTCGTGCCCCCGAAGAAAGAAATTAAAATATGAATGGTACTATTAAGAAGAAAGCTTGGGCCCAACATTACGCAAGCCAGAAGGACTAAAATCTGAATGTATTGCTACTATTTTGCCAAACTCCTCTCAATTCTTTGTACAGAACATTTTGTTGTTCTCGGTGATAACATTAATGACCTTTTAGGAACGAATAGATGTAATTTACTATGCAGTTAAAGAACTACACTGTATTTTCAGACGTTTATACTTATAAAAATATTTAAAACAAATGTTTTTAAATGCCAGTCGGCAGATCCTTATAAATGCGTTTAGAAATACACTATCTACCAACAAATAATTGGACACCCCTGCAATCGACGATATCTGCGGTCCTGATACACGTCATGGCTGCCGCCGTTAAATATCGTGTGGGAAACAACAACGCAACCAGTCACATGCAAGATGCCCCGCAGTTCGGAGCTCTCTGATTTCGAGAAAGGTGTAATCGTCGGGTATCACAGAAATCGCCGATCCATACGTGACATATCCAGCGAGTTGAAGTACCAAAAATCGACAGTGGCCTACGTGATTGGCAAGTGGAAGATGAGAGGTGACTATCGGAATGTGGCCTGACCTGTCAGACCCACAAAACTGGGAGTTAGAGACCTACTGGTGCTGGCCAGAGAAATTCTGAAGAACCGCACCAAATCGATGGGTCACATCAACAAAGAGTTTCAACAGGCATCCGGGAGTGTTCTTTCGATGAATATCATCCGTAAGGAAGCCCATCTGCTCAGTTATCATTGACGTGCTGCCACCCACAAGCCTTTGATCACCAAGTCCAATAGCGCTGCTCGGCTAACGTGGTGCAAAGAACGTCGACAGTGGACCGTTGAACAGTGGAAACAGGTTCTCTGGAGCGACGAATCAAGGTTCATCCTCTACCGTTCGGATGGCAGGGTCTAAGTTTGGCGTCTGCCTGGAGAACGCCTCCTGCCGGAATGTATTGTGCCAACTGTGAAGTTTGGCGGCGGTGGAATTATGCTATGGGGATGTTTCTCTTGGTATGGCACGGGACTCTTGGTCGCCATTCCTGGTAGACTCAACGCCGAGACCTACTGCACCATTTTGGATGACCATGCGCTTCCTACGTTGTGGCAGTTTTACGGGGTGGACCCATGTTACTTTCAGGATGGCAATGCCACCTGTCATGTTGCGAGGCCCGCCATAGCTTGGTATGGTGACAATGGGGTTAATCGAATGGACTGGCCTGCGCAGAGCCCGGACTTTAACCCTATCGAGTACCTCTAGGACGAGTTGGAGCGTCGAATTAAGGGGTGCCCCCATCGTCCGAAATCGGTGAAGGAACTGACCTGTCGTCTCCAAGCCGAATGGGAAAATATACCGCTAGCCGTCGTACAACGCCTGGTTGAGAGTATGACTCGGAGGGTCGCAGCTGTAATCTCCGCTCGTGGTGGCTCCACCATTTATTGAAGGTGAATAAACTTCGTTTTCCTTTGCTATCACAGATGTCCAATTGTTGGTAGATAGTGTATATTATCAATTGAGTTATGTATGGTAAATAATTTAAATTTGCATTATGTTTTTTCACATCAGAAAGAGAGGAGATCTCTGCTAATCGTAGCAATGGCAAAAGCGGCTTACTTTTAAATATTTTGGAGTGCACAAACCCGCGAAAAAATTTAAATTTGAACAGTACTAAACTGATCATACTTTGCTATAACACGTCAATAGTAATAAAAGATAATCTCTGAATTCATACAAGGGTCAGTCAAAAGTAATTTCACATTAAGGCATAAAATTATTTTTCTGTCTGGTATACAAAAATAATTTGGTAGAGATAACAAACCGTCCTTTGTCTATATATAGATGTCATTCAATATGTTCACCACTGCATCCTACACCTATTGTTCGCCGTTTTTGCCACTAGATAAAAGCACGTTGGTGAAGTGCATTTTCCTGCAACTGAAACCAATGATTAACCTTTTATCAAGTACACATGCAAATCAAACATTTTGGTTCGTAGAATGTATTTAATATACCAAAAAGAAAGAAAGTACGATTGTGTCGAGTCAGATTATAGGTTTTGTGAGACATTTAAATACAACCGAGTACTGCAATTTTCTAAATAGTTTTATGAGCCGTGTGGGGTTTTCCATTAATCTTATGACACCAAACCGGCACTTCATTTAATTAAGACCTATTAGCTTTAATATTTTTCCTCATAAAAAATGGCATGTTTCTCAGTTGTGTCACAGAAGACCGTAATCATGCATTGTTCTTTGATAAAGAGAGCTTGGTTTTTCCATAATATGGGACGAGTTGTATATTCTTAGCATTAAAATAATTTTAGAGTAAGGACCATATAGATAAACAGAGGTTTCGTCGTCTGTTTTGACCTCCTTAAAAAACTCAGATGGCGTGCCAGAGAAATTTCCCAAAATGTCTGCTCAGATGTTTTCTTCATTATCTTTTATTACGTGTAAAAATCTTTGGCACTCACCTTAAGCAAATTTAGTGATATTCAATCGTTGAAAGCAAAAGCTTAACCCTTTTAGACATTGAAAAAAATTCTTTTGCTAATTTCTTATTGTCCTTTCAGCTATAGTAGCCTTTTCGACATTGGCAGCACTTTTATTCCTTGGTAATGTTGCTGATCCAGTACCAGCATTTTTATCCCTTGTTAATGTTGCTTATCTAGTACCAAAATCACACCGCTTTTGAACTTTTGATCATTAAACGATGCATAACTTTGACCCCAAGTTACGTAAAAGCAGTTACTATTGACCTGGAAATATATCTTGTTCTATTTCATTAAATTTAACTGAAAATTTTTTAGTGAAACATCTATAATTAAATTGTTGTTTAATTATATTTGTTTCTTATAATTCAATTTAATTACATTTGTTTTTAATGAAACAACCCTAATTAAAATTTTACTGAAACAACTATAATTAAAAACTTATTGAAGCAAATTTACAGTATAATTTAAATTTTATTGAAGCACCTATAGCCAAAATCTTACTGAAACAACTATAATTAAAGTTTTACTGAAACAACTATAGTTAAAATCTTACTGAAACTATTATAACTAAAATCGTGCTGAAATAACTACAGTATCTAATTAAAATCTTGCTGAAATAACTACAGTATCTAATTAAAATCTTTCTGAAACAACTGTAATTAAAATCTTATTAAATCAATCTATAATTAAAATCTTGCTGAAGCAACTATAGTTACAATCTTACTGAAACAACTATATAATAAAAATAATAAAAATCTTACTGAAACGACTGTAATTGCAATCTTACTGAGACAACTATTTTTCAAATCTTACTGAAACAACTATATAATCTAAATCTTACTGAAACAACTATAATTACAATCTTACTGAGACACCTATATTTAAAATCTTACTGAAACAACTATAATTAAAATCATACTAACACAACCGCTTTCTTCTCTTCGTATATTTTATCATGAAGATTTCGCAAAATTTATGTTTCAAAGTTGCACGTTTTTTTGCTGTGAGACGCAAAGAGTATGGTGGGCCAAAAAAAACTTTTTCTTTAAATTTGCATTTCGCCTAGAGCGAAAAAGTGGCCATTTGGGTCAACAAGAAAAACAAAAGGATTATTTTTAAATCGACTAATATCTTAGGTGTCTGCACGGCACTCTAAGTTCGGGTTTTTTCTACTACATTAGGCCGTAAGCAAAAACGGATGGAATGTTTTTGTAATTGAAGTCGAGTAACCCCTAGGTCGGAAAAGTGTCCTTTAGTGTTCCTAATAACAGTGAAAAAAGTTTTGAACTTGATCAATATGTTATGTCTCCGCACTGCACGCGAAGTTCAAGATTTTCTTCCCACATTTGGCTCGTAGGCATAGGCTAGGTGGAGGTATCCTGGAATGTATGGCATCGGAAATATCCGTAAGAAATTGCACTGTTCTGAGTATACCATGCGTGTGCATGTGTAATACACTCAGCTTGCTTTCCAATGTGTAGCGTGTAGCTCTTCACGTGTTTCCAATTTCGCACATGGAAACAACCTAAAACTTACCACGAGGAGGTGGCTACACTTCGAGTTCCGCCCACCCTTCCTCCGGCTCAGAATTTGTCTTCTACGTGGTATATCTTGTTCGATAATCCGGTTTACTCGAAAAAGGTGGCATAAATTCCCGTGATGCAATTGTTGCTCTTATGAACGAATCTCTAGCTTCAAATCCACACTCTGAGGCAGCTGCTTCGGTCACCAGTTTTACACAACTTTCCACAGCTTCTGTGTGGCAGGGAAACTTGGTCATTTCTTCGCCAGCTGCGACAAAATTTGCGATTAGTTGATCCAGATCTTCGTCTGAGATGTGGTTTGTCAGGGGTGGTTCGGTAAGAAGCGTTTTAGTCCAATCGATCATCTCATAATATTCATTAGCATCCAAATTTAATTTCGGCGCGTCGAATTCTCTTATGAAATCATTCATTGTTGTTTATCTTTCCTTATTAGTCTTCATCCAAGATCTCTAAAGTGGGTGCGTTCGTCCGCAATCATACTTAGCAATATATTTTCTGGGTGACTGAAGAACGCGTTTCTCTTGATCATTGCATCGATTATTACTTTGTACTTCGAATCCATGAAACGCGGTAAGTTTAACAGTTTTCAAAAGTGTTTCGCCCCTGCTTTGCACGAAGGCTTCTTCTTCATGGTAATCCAGACAGGGGCATATGCCTTCATTATGTAGTTTGTAACACAGATCAAAGTTTGCGATGAGTTTTGAATGGCGACATAGAGGCATATGACTCTGTTGTCTTTCGTCAGCCACCGCGAATGGGACAGTGGGCCTGGATTTCTTCTAGAAAGGCTGACATCACATACTCCCTGTGACACGGCGCAACAGATTTGCAGTAAATACTGCTGGTCGGTACTCAGTTCACGTGTATCCTGCAATTCTTTCGTGTGTTCTGTCCATTCTAAATGAATATCTGCAAAGTCAACAACTGGAAGATTTTCCAGCGTAGAGAGCTGCCCCAATCTCTCCTGAACAAGTTTTAGGACCTACAACACTCCTATGTCACCGAGAGAATATATATGGATTTGAAGTTCAAAGTAATCATTGATGCAGTGATCAAGAGAAACGCGTTCTTCAGTCACCCAGAGAATATATTGCTAAGTATGATTGCGGACGAACGCACCCACGTTAGAGCTCTTGGATGTAGGAGAATAAGGAAAGCTAGACAACAATTAATGATGTCATGAGAGAATTCAAAGCGCCGCAATTAAATTTGGATGCTAATGAATATTATGAGATGATCGATTAGACTAAAACGCGTCTTACCGAACCCCCATGACAAAACACATCTCAGACGAAGATCTGGATCGAATAATTGCAACTTCTGCCGCAGATGACGAAGAAACAACCAAGTTTCCCTGCCACACGCAAGCTGTGGAGCGTTGTGAGAAACTGATGAACGAAGCAGCTGCCACAGTGTGTGGATTTGAAGCTAGAGATTCGTTCATAAGAGCAACAATTGCATCACGGCATATTATGCCACATTTTTTGAGTAAAGCGGATTACCGAGCTAGATATACCACGTAGGAATAATATTCTGAGCTGGAGGAAGGGTGGGCGGAACTCGAAGGGCAGCCACCTCCTCGTGGTGAGTTCTGGGTTGTTTCCACATGTGACATTGGAAGCACGCGGAAAGCTACAAGTTACACATTGCGAAGCAAACTGAGTGTACTACACATGCACACGCATGGTGCAATGGATTTTTTCGATACCCTGCATGCTAGGATGCCTCTACATAGCCTATGCCTACGAGCCAAATGTGGGAAGAAAATTATTAAATTCGCGTGCAGTGCGAAGACATAGCATATTGATTAACTTCAAAACTTTTTTTCACTGTCATTGGGAACACTAAAGAACACTTTTCCGCACTAGGGGTTACTCGTTTTCAATTACAAAAAAATTCCATCTGTTTTTGTATACAGCCCAATGCGGTCGGAAAAATGCGAAATTAGAGTGCTATGCGGAGACGTAAGATAAGAGTTGATTTCAAACAAAATTCTTTTGTTATTCTTGTTGACCCAAATAGCAAATTCTTTGCACTAGGCGATATGCAAAAAAAAAAAAAAAATTTTTTTTGGCCCACCCTAGTAAATAGGTATTTTGTTAAAGTCTCAGACACTAGTGACTTTTGCTTTGCTTACCATTAATATCAAAATCATCATCTTTGAATGAGCTGAATTCATCACAAATATCAGAAACAATATCTTTGAATGAGTTGAATTCATCATAAATATCAAATCATCGTCTTTGAAGAGCTGTATCTCTGGAGATTGCTTCTATCAAAAGTTTCTTCATCAAAAGCAGTTTTTATTCTTTCTAGACTTATCGTCGCTCAAGTTCCAAGATTCTTGAAAAGAAACCCGATGACTGACCGGTTTGTGATTCTGGTGCTTTCTTCAGATGTAACGTATACTCTCGATTCACTTTCCTTTTAATTTTTACTATCTCTGGTTATTTTATTTTTCTAAGTAAATTATCTTCTTACTGAACGAGATGTTATTTCTCCCGCTGAATGAGATCTGGCATGAGTCATGACGTGGTGGTAGCCAGTATAAATAGGCGCGTTCAACGATGCAAGAAGAGAGCTTTTTGTTGATGTGTGTAGGGAGAGCGTTTGTTTGTTGTATAGGGAGAGCGGTTGTTGTATACGGAGAGCGTTGGTTTATGTGAAGGAGAGCGTTGGTTGTTGACAGAGAGAGCGTTTGGTGCTGTATAAAGAGAGTTCGTTTATGTGAGAGCGAGAAGTCAATAATAAAGAATTTGTTGTAAGTACGTTTTTCTCAGCTCATAGTACTGTCAGACCTCTGTCTGGCTGTTAGGTTTATTTCATTTAGTGTTATTAGTAACAACCAGCATAAGACTTTATTCATCTTAATTACTACTACAACATTACTACCAGTTATAAGTTTGTTCATTACTATTACTACACTACTAGCAGGAGACTTTATTCATGATCTTAATTAACTAGTAACAACAACCATCTGAATTCACTATTAGAAGCTTAGTACAAGCATTGAATTCGTTATAATATTAGTGAAAGCTATATTCACGATAATTAGCTTAGTTAAAAGTATTATTCATTATACAGATTCTATAAATTTAGTTCTACGACATATAGAAAGATTTCATTAGTGTTATTTATTAAGATAACAATAATGAATATGAAAACACAAATTTTTTTTTTAGGCTGATCCTTTAAAATTCTTATGACTCATTGTGCATTACCTTTTGACTCAGTTTTGTACATACCTGTTGCAGACATGAGCTCTTCAGGAAATAGGGCTATACACCTCGAAATTTGGTAGATCGTTTCTAAATTCGAAAAGTGGAGCTTACTAGAACTACTGAGCCTGGAAGAGACAAAACGCATACATGACTTCAAACGTGCATGTTCTGACACTCGGGTCGATATGAGAATGTGTTCCCGTCACGCTTGCTTCACGGTAAACAAAACCACTGCGCTTATTTAGGCATCGCATTTTTTTGTGTGTTCCAACGTCATTGCTACTGCACTACTAACAAATTTTATGAACATAGAAAGCGCAAAAGTAGACATTTTTAGTGTTAAGGGTTTCGTTTCTGGAGGGGTTGCTCATAAAGCAATCATTCACAGGGCTGCAAAAATCTCAATATTTAAATTACACCTTAAATGTCATACACGAGTATTGCTGGGTACAATTCGCACTGTGTTGATAAACAACGGTGATGCCATAATTTGGCAACAATGCAAACGGAAGTATGTAACTAACTTTATGTAAAAATACAGAAAATTAAAATGTCAGTTAGCCTATTGAGGCCCAGTCTCAGTCGTATCAACAAACTGAGAAATTATGCTTCATGGCAGTTCAATGTGAGAATGTATTCTGTGTTTTAAAGTTTAAGAGTTTTACACGAGTGTGCTATTCCTTAATGATGCGGATTTGGTTTTACTTTATTTTAAATGGGAAATATTTAAAATTCGTGCCAGTTGTTAGCATTTCATCCTTTAGTTCTCGCATAGAATCCGAAGAATATTATCTAAAAAAATTATATGGTAAATTGCTTTCTTATAATTTAAAACATACCACAGCACAACAGATCTTTTGCTTCCGTCCACAACATGAACGACTTTGTTTCTAAATCAGATATAATGCCCATGAAAATTAAGTCTAAGAGATTGTCTTCTTGTTGAAGACCCTCATGAGAAATTAAGGCTAGCATCTTACTTTTGAGACCCTAGTTCGGTTCAAGAGAGTTGTATTGGAACGTCCAATAGTTTAAACGAGGCGACGGGCGACATACGTCGCAGAATTTGTTTCATATCCACAGAACCCAATTAAAGCTTCACTTGCGGACTCTCGACAATGTATTCAAGTTTTTTATCTTCGGACGAAATTCAGTCTTCAAAACTGTAGCAAAACGGAAGTTAGACGAAGTGAAGATTTCTCTCGTAATGTTATTTTTTATTCTCGCTATGTTTCCAATTTGCTCATATTGTTAAATTTAATTTTATTCCATTGTATTTCAGTTTGAAAACGAAGGTAACAATTGTTGAAAACGGAAGTTAGGCGCAGCTTCATAATCTGAAATTCTTTTTCTAGCGTTATTCCCTATGCAGTGTGTGGTTATTAAGTATAACAATATCAGGAACACCGAGCATCTCTCGGGTAAAAGGGGATGAGGGAACAAAAAAATTTACATTTTGATATGTTGTTTTCAAGTATTCTAATGCTAAGTCTAAAATATCAAGTTTAGTAAAAATAGACGAATTAGAGACAAATTAATTTAGAATAAACATCTAAACAAAGCTGAATGCTATTTTTTTTTTTTTTGTGTTAAGAAATGTTTTTAAATTGTTTTTTATTATTTCCGAACATGAAACACTAAACAGTAAATGTTAACATGTTAACATGGGGTTCTTTATCGAATTGTATTTTGTAGATATTTGGCTGATGTATTTAAGTGCTCCATGTTGTCGGGAAAATTTCCACAGCTTTCTTCATAGTTAAGTTTACCATCCACGTGACACTCTGTTAATAGTAGAATAAAAATGAACTAATCATGTTTTAGCACAGCGGAAACGCTCGACATCAAATGACTATTCAAAAATCTAACAAAAAAAATGCTGTATTAACAGTTATTCTTTTAAAATGAAAAACACACAAAATCAGCGTTCCGCTGCATATTCTGCACAACGCATTACCTCCAAGCAGCTGGAAAAACTCACTTTTTGTTCTAGAAGAAAATAGAACTAATGGGTAATACGCACACAACGCGTGACGTAAGGAGCAGATGGTCGCGAGAGTGTGACGTCATAAAAATGTAATAGAATCCACACAAAACGCCTGACGTAATGAGGCAGATGACGTGAACGGGCACCAAAACCTCAATCGCGAGAGTGTGACGTCATAATATTTCTAAGCATGGGAAATATT
Source organism: Macrothele yani (assembly GCA_039090855.1). Lineage (NCBI taxonomy): Eukaryota > Metazoa > Arthropoda > Arachnida > Araneae > Macrothelidae > Macrothele > Macrothele yani. Next base: position 160,042,672 of record CM077011.1, read on the forward strand.
AATAGGACGACGCCATGACACTAAAAACGTGGTAACTCGGGGTGGTTATTTAACCCACTAAACTAATTTTTCCAAAGTAGAGATCAAGCTAAATCGATTTCTAGTACCAGAAAACGGTAGGTGAACCACTTTAATCAAAATCCTTGGAGCCGTTTTCAAAATAAAATTTACATTGATACAAGGATTGCTCTTTTAATAGTATGGGATAAAAATAAAAACGAGGAACACCAATCAGAGGAAGGGAGAAGCTAATAAACCTTCATTTCGCTGTTTGTAATTCGTTCCTGCTGTTCTGTTTATGTCAGAACGAATGCATGCTGAAGTGGTTGGTATGATAGAATCTCCCGAAAGAAAGCTTTTGTTTTTTATGTCAGAACCAAAAAATCAGATTTTGAACTGACGCAGCTCGTAACACAATAACAAAGCTAAGGGAAGAATTTTACGTCGGCTTATCAACCATCGGCCTGTTGAACAAAAAAAAAGCATTGTTTCATTGTTGGATACTACAACGGAGAGACAAATGAAAACCTTAAATTATTTTTCTCACAATATATAAAACAAAAGTGTTACGCACCTGAATCATTTCCTAGCTTAATCCCCATTTTGTGCAATACAAGCCTTCCAGTGCTCACAAAGTACATACTGTAGATTCCTGTCGAAAAAAAATTGCTTCGGTCGCGTGTACAGTCACTCATGCACCACCTGCTTCACCTCTTCATCGGACCTGAAAGCCATTCGTCCCGTCGAATTTTTGAGTGTTCCAAAGATGTGGCAATCACCTTGGGCAAGTTCTGGTGAATGCGGCGGATATGGAAGAAACTCGAAGTGCAGGGCGAGTATGGTTGCATCCGTTGCACGGGCAGTATGGAGCCGAGAGTTGTCACCTTGCAACAAGACACCAGTACTCAGAAGTCTGCGTCCTTTGGATTTCGCGGCAGGTCGAAGATGATTACTGATAAGATCTGAATACGCGTCACTGGTTACAGTGTTCCCCCTGGGCATGTAGGACTCCAAAATAACGCCTCGTTTATCCCAAAAGAGAATCAGAATAACCTTTCCTGCAGTTAGCTGCGTGTGCAGAACTTCATCGATTTTGGTGAGGAGAGATTGCGCCATTCCTTGCTCGGTCTCTTGGTGTCTGGCTGATGACAGTGAACCCAAGTTTCATCTCCAGTAACAATTCTCTGTAGGAAGTCATCACCTTCTGCTTCAAAGCACCGCAAATGTTCTAGACAGGCATTAATTCTCATAGCTTTAAGTTCTGTAGTCAGTTGGCGTGGCACCCACTTTTTTGCATTGGAGCACATCGTGGATAATATAGTGCGCTGAACCATGACTAATGCTCAAAAGTGCGGCTATTTCATTCACCGTTACTAGGCCATTTCCCATCACAATGCCTTAAACAGCTGCAATGGATCCTCTGTGCTTGACCCGGCCGAGCAGAAACTGTCACAGAATTCACATCGTTTTGGAACTTCATAGTCAGTTCGTACACTTGCTGGAGTGACAAACATGCATCACCATACTGTAACTACATTCGACGATGAGTTTCCATAGGTTTTACGCCTTAACTACACAAAAAAACGGATGACTCCTCTTTGGTTGGTCTCATGTGGAGCGGCCATTTTTACACTGCTACTGTGACGTCACTAAGCTTGTCTGCACCGCGCTGCCACATGTAAGGAGACCTATTAGTCATTGGTAACAATAATTGCCAAGTTACAGTGCAATAGTGATACCGTATTATGAATTTTTCATCGCACTTTTAATGTTTTCATTTGGCTCATATGATATTTATGCGGTCTCAGAAAACGATTAAACATTGAGGATGAAGAAGAATTTAACAAATGGAATATTCTGTTTGTGTAGTATTGAGACAACAGCTATCAAAACTAAGCCAGAAAAAGCTCCGATATAAACCAGTGTAAAGCTCTTACGAACAAGGTGCTTCACATATACAACTACGTACGTGTGTGGTACGTATTAAGTGCGTATATTTGTGTAAAGCTATTCCATAAATTTAAAAAATAAACCAATTTATTTTGCGTTACATTTCTCTTATTTAGCTATGACAGTGTCTTCAGTTATTTAGAATTTTCGATTTTCCTGCAGCAACCTGATCCCAATTACATCGGATCAGCAAGGTTTTACTGTATTTTGAGTTGCACAGGTTGTGATGTTAAAGCAGAAGAGATTGTTCTTACGATAATGTTTCTTATTATTCTTGAACTGTTTTTTTTTATTTAATACCTGGCATATTTCATATGTAAGAAAACTTTAGGCAAGCTGAAAATTTTTGATGAATGAGACTGCTTTAATTAAAAACTTGGGGAATGTTCCTCTCAAACACAACCTCTCTTTTCATGTACGGAAAAATTATCTTCAACCCTTTAAGCGGCCGATGTACCTGAACCAAGTGTTGCCGAAAAATTACTGACCTGCGTAAACAGAAATGTTCATTTAGTGGCCGGGTTTGACGAAAGCTATGAAAAAACATTTCCTTTCCCCTTATCATTACAGTGATATCGAACATAAGAAACCTGTCACAGGTGATAAGTGCTCTTTTCTAGTCCTCTGTTCTAGCGTTCTCTTCTAGTCCTCTGTTCTAGCGCTCTCTTCTAGTCCTCTGCTCTTGCGCTTTCTTCTAGTCCTCTGTTCTAGCGCTCTCTTCTAGTCCTCTGTTCTAGCGCTCTCTTCTAGTCCTTTGATAGCGCTCTCTTCTAGTCCTCTGTTGTAGCGTTCTCTTCTAGTCCTCTGTTCTAGCGGCCTGTTCTAGACATTTGTTATAGCGCTCTCTTCTAGTCCTCTTTTAGCGCTCTCTTCTAGTCCTCTGTTCTAGCGGTCTCTTCTAGTCCTCTATTCTAGCACTCTCTTCTAGTCCTCTGTTTTAGCTCTCTCTTTTAGTCCTCTGTTAGCGCTCCTTTCTAGTGCTTTGTTCTAGCGCTCTTTTCTAGTCCTCTGCTCTAGCGCTCTCTTCTAGTCCTCTGTTAGCGATTTGTTCTAGTCCTCTGTTCTAGCGTTTTCTTCTAGTCCTCTGTTCTAGCGCTCTCTTCTAGTCCTCTGTTAGCGTTCTGTTGTAGTCCTTTGTTGTAGCGTTCTCTTCTAGTCCTCTGTTCTAGCGCCCTGTTCTAGATATTTGTTATAGCGCTCTCTTCTAGTCCTCTTTTAGCGCTCTCTTCTAGTCCTCTGTTCTAGCGGTCTCTTCTAGTCCTCTGTTCTAGCGGTCTCTTCTAGTCCCCTGTTTTACATCTCTCTTTTAGTCCTCTGTTAGCGCTCCTTTCTAGTGCTTTGTTATAGCGCTCTCTTCTAGTCCTCTGCTCTAGCGGTCTCTTCTAGTCCTCTGTTCTAGCGGTCTCTTCTAGTCCTCTGTTCTAGCGCTCTCTTCTAGTCCTTTGTTGTAGCGTTCTCTTCTAGTCCTCTGTTCTAGCGGCCTGTTCTAGACATTTGTTATAGCGCTCTTCTAGTCCTCTTTAGCGGTCTCTTCTAGTCCTCTGTTCTAGCACTCTCTTCTAGTCCTCTGTTTTAGCTCTTTCTTTAGTCCTCTGTTAGCGCTCCTTTCTAGTCTTCTGTTCTAGCGCTCTCTTCTAGTCCTCTGCTCTAGCGCTCTCTTCTAGTCCTCTGTTAGCGATTTGTTCTAGTCCTCTGTTCTAGCGTTTTCTTCTAGTCCTCTGTTCTAGCGCTCTCTTCTAGTCCTCTGTTAGCGTTCTGTTGTAGTCCTTTGTTGTAGCGTTCTCTTCTAGTCCTCTGTTCTAGCGCCCTGTTCTAGACATTTGTTATAGCGCTCTCTTCTAGTCTTCTTTTAGCGGTCTCTTCTAGTCCTCTGTTCTAGCGGTCTCTTCTAGTCCTCTGTTCTAGCGGTCTCTTCTAGTCCTCTGTTCTAGCGCTGTCTTCTAGTCCTCTATTCTAGCACTCTCTTCTAGTTCTCTGTTCTAGCTATGTCTTCTAGTATATTGTTCTAGCGATCTCTTCTTGTCTGCTGAATGAGGAATGAAAGAAAAATGGTTGTTTTTCTTAGTGTGATGTGGCAGTGTCTAGTCTCTGTGATACGGACATCATGCCACTAGGCAGAAAAAAATAATTCAAATATCGTCTCTCTTTACTTTCTTGGATTTGTCATCACTGTTATTCCTTTCAACAGGAAATCAGATTTTAAAGATTGGTGGCAATTATTCCTCTAAATGGCCAATCTAAATAACAGAGCTAAGGAGAAGGCAAACGCATTCTGATGCACAGGTTCATTCCTCTTAGCCGAGTTTGGCCCACTTCTAAGATATCGAATATATTCGTTCGAGCTGATTTCGGTCCATTATGCTAACCACGAGTTGATTCGTATCAGCCGGATAAAGGGTTAAATTAAAATATGCTTTGGTGAATGATCAGACGTTGTCGGCAAAAATGGTCATACTAGGTAAATTGAAAACTTATTCGGGGATGTGAGATATTGTCATTTGATCACCGGTCTGGCTGAAAAACAAAGCCAAACACAAAGAAAAGAAACAAATGACGGGATACTGGGATTGTGAGCCACAGTTTTATATTTCAAGGTGCTGGCATTTGTTTATAAATGATTGAATGGAAAGTCTAACTATAAGCATATTGCAGACAACAAAAGAAGGCGAGTAAGGTTACAAGGAGTACTCAAAAGCAGATATCGTGCGCACTGATGAAAAAGGAATCAATAAAAGCCAGGATACATTTAAGTAATTTTTGGCGCAGTGCAATTGCAAAACACAAAATTGTTGGGTGATCCATTACATTCTTCTTTCGTGCAACTTTTTGTTTCCTTTAACATACATAGTACAGTGCGGTTTCGCATTTTTTTTTGGCTTACCGGAAAACACATGTTATACAAAAACAAAAGAAAGTAACAATCACCCTCCGGAAATCAGCAGAAGCGTCAGCATCGCATTTTATATAGAAGCACGGCAGCTTAGGATAATGTGAAGAGGGTGGACGTTTGAAACGAAAAATCGATGACTTTGTTTAACAATAGGATAAAAGCTTTCGAGGAAAAGCTTCTGCTGCATTCGCCAAAATCAAATAGAGGGAATCGGTGACAAAAGCTAAAGCCATGTAGGAACATCGACGTTGATTAGAAGCATAAACCAATAAACCGAGTTTCATCTGGACAGGTTACTTGCATAGAAACTATTTCTTCCTTTTCAGGCATGACCGAAATGCCATAAGAGATCTTCTTCAGGTTCACAAATGAAAAAAGGTGAATGAAATTGCTTCCTGTAAGATTTCCTTTTTTTCGTACCGAAAATTAGAGAAAGAAAAAAGGGGCATGAAACTTGCACTTCACGAGTAAGAAAAGGAAGAGCTTAAACGTATGTAAGTGATTTTACTTTTGCAATGTAGATGGTGAACAAAGGAAAGATAACAATCTCTCACTCTTCAGAATATTGGTCCTAGCACTTTAGCTAAGTGGGAGCATCCCTGCTCCAAGATTTAGTAAACCATGTCTACTTATTTCCTTGATCTCATTCTCTTTCGTTCTCTTAGGAATTGTCTGACTGTGGTCTGAATAACATGCAAACTGCAGTGATAAAACTTTTGTGTATATTGACACATGTTTAAGAACTATATATGTTGTTGTTCTTTTGTTCAGAAACAAAATCTCAAGAATGAATGACTTCGACAGCCAAACCAATAGATGAGCAGTTAGGGACTTTGGATTCTGACTAACTATACAACATGAGGTAATATTCGAGTTTCAGATCAGAGGGAAGAATGGTGTGTTCTTCGTAGTGAATTTGTTGCATTGCTTCCCAAATAAGTCGTTTCTCGAAAATAGCGACGGCAGATTCCTTAACTCATAAATGCGCATAGATATCGTATTATCACTCCAAAAATAGTTGATCATATACTATAGTCTATAGACAAGAGAATTGTGAATACCATCCGAGAGAACTGGTTATTTTTGCTCATATGCGATCCTACGCTATACGCTTATGAGCACCTAAATTATGTCCACCTACCTAATAAGCTGTAGGACCCCATTTAGCCCACAAAACAGCGGCCATTCAACGAGGCATTGATTCGATGAGGTGCCGATAGGTATCCTGGGGTATCTGGTACCATTATGTCAACAGCAGGTTCTCCAATTACCATACATTTCGAGGTGGTGATGATTTAGCGCGAACCCGTTTTTCCAAGTCGAATCACAAATGTTCGATTGGGTTCACGTGAGGTGAATCAGGAGGCCAGGGCATTAACAGAAAGTCTCCAGCATGTTCTTCGAACCACCATTTGACAATTCTGGCAGTGTGGCAAGGCGCATTTTCCTATTGGTAATGGTCATCACCAGCAGGGAACACAGTTGCCATGAATTTGTGAACTTGGTCCGCAACGATGTTCAGATACCTGACAGCTGTCAGGGATTGTCCTATTGGGATAATCGCGCCTAAAGTGTCCCAAGAAAACATACATCGGTCTCTTTCCGCCCAACAGTGCATTCAGTGCCGTACCCTTTGTTGGTAATCGGCGTATCCGCGCTCTGCCGTCTACCTGATGCAGCAGAAATCTTGATTCGTCTGACCAGGCCACTTTCTTCCAATCATCCACTGTCCGATCCCGATGATCTTGGGTCTATTTCATGCGTTGTTGGCAATGGCGTGCAATGAGCATGGGAACCCGTCTGGGTCTTCGGATACGCAGGCCCATGCGCAGATGGCTTCGATGAACGGTGTGCTATGACACATTGTTCTGCTCGCCACTGCTGTTGCTGCGGGAGATTTGTCGCACAGTGGCTCTGTTGTCGCTGTGAACGATGCGCGAGAGTCTCCGCTTCCCTCTTGCATTAATTAGCTGCGGACGATACACGTCTGTAGCTCGTCGTTTAGCCATTTATGCACCACTTTCAGGACGTACTCAAAACACTATAGTGGAAGGTAAACAACCCACAAGCCGCGCTGTTTTCGAGATCATAGTTCCGAGATGCCGTACCATTACAATTTGCTCTTTGTCAAACTCGATAAATCGGCAGCTTTTCCCATTCTGACTCCGAAGGCTGTACTAACCAAAAACCGTCCTCGGGCTGTATATATACTGCTCTGTGAACTTCACCTGCACCACCATTCGGTCTCCAGGCGCATTCATTTCTCTAGGCTGCAGGTAGTCCTAACAGAATGTCTCATCGGTATACTTCGCAGTACATCTTATAAAACAGAGATACTATGACAAGCAATCGAACCTGATTTCCACTAGGCTACGAGATTCAACACCCTGAAGATCCGGAGTATATGCACCTGTGCTTGAGGAATTAGTGTAGTGCATAGGTGGAGAACCTCTTCATCTTAGAAGGCCACATTAAGTTAATTGTGATCTTAATTCCAGAAACTTGAATTAAATATACTTCAAAATGGACATTATTTTATAAAAATCTTACTATGTACTAACTTAAAAAATTAGAAAAATTGTAAATTGTTAAGTTAGCTAAAGTTTTAATTATTGTACTTTGCTATGACCGTTCTTTGTTAGAAAACATTTAAATATTTTGCTGCAACATGGGATGTAACGTACCAGGAGATGTGACGTACCTGCCAGAAGGACGCACACGACAAAAAGGCAGATAGGAATCAGAATAAAATGTCCGCGTAGCTCAGTTGGTAAAGCAACTTATTCCGGAATGAGTGGACCCGGGTTCGAATCCTGGCGCGGATAAAAATGACGGAGAAATTCACTTCGTTATAGGGAGTCCGCACTTTTAGCAGACCCTCTACATGTGTATCCGTTATTTGTGACCTTAACCCTTCAGCGACCATGACCTTATAATCTTTTATCAGTCTAAGTACCCTAACGCCCAAAACTCTCTGTTGGTTGACTTCTTTGTTTATTAACAACAATGGTGACTGACGGTAACTCCCGTTTCGGACGGCTATGTTCGTTTGTATGTACGGGCGATTTGGGCGTTATGGTCGTTAAAGGGTTCAGGGCGTCTTGATTTGGGTTATTTAGTGGAATGTAGATTCGCAGCAATAAGTGGTTGAAAAGCAAGAAGGCATTTTTCGTGCATGTTGCCGAAGGCGTGGGTATTCTATTGCATTTTTCCATATTTCAATTAAATCTTTCTTAGCGTCAAATAAGGACTTTAAAATGTCATCTCCTGAGAGCTCAATCAATTTCATCTGTAGATTTTTAGAAGCCATAGAACGAAATCATGAGCGCCGCAGGTGTCAAAATAGCCCTTATGACTTACTGACAGCGTCAAATAAGGACTTAAAAATGGCATCATCTGAGAGCTCAATCAATTCCATCTGTAGTTCTTTAGAAGCCATAGAACGAAATCATGAGCGCCTCAGGTGTCAAAATAGCCCTTATGACTTACTAATTATTTAATTGTGGCCGTCCGTCGGGGAGCATTATGTCGTTGAATATTCGTTTACTCTTTGGTATTTTAAATACGGTCATTTTAAGATTAAAATAAAAATAGGAAAAGGCGAACAAAAGCATATTAATTAAAAAATTATTATTTGTTCTGCAAAATTTGGATTCACTCAAAATGCCGCACTTAATGGCCTATAAAGCGGCAGGTTCCCCACCTATAGTGTAGGGTCATTAGTTTATCTTTTCACTGATAAATATACGCCAGAATATGTAGGCAACTTTGGCTTTTGATTACAACTTGCAGTGTTCGTTATATCCTTAACTGACGATGCGGCATTTAAGCCGACAATCCACAGCCTAAACTCCAGCTGCTGTATCGCATGAACCTGATGTAAACTATAAGAAGACTACCTCACGAACATTTTGTAATTTTACAATTTTACTCCTTTTGATTAATCTTTTTATTTGCGGAAGGAAGTAATGGTAAGACTACAGTTTCTTTGAAGGAGTGACCTATGAGCTGGACGGGTACTGTGTCAGTAACCCTACTTCAAATATTTTAACAATTCGTCAATCAACTTTTTTATAACGTAACGGAAAATCATAGTAGCGGTATATTTGTATTGCGTTCAAATATCAGCTAAAGTTTTTAACAACCACAACCACGACCCATTTTGGACGAATGGTATAAGCCAGCGTATAACGAAGTAAATTTCTCCGTCATTTTTATCCGCGCCGGGATTCGAACCCGGGTCCCCTCATTCCGGAATAAGTTGCTCTACCAATTAAGCTACGCGGACGTTTTATTCTGATTCCTATCTGCCTTTATGTCGTGTGCGTCCTTCTGGCAGGTACGTCACATCTCCTGGTACGTTACATCATCTCCCCCTTATTATTTTTTTTTTCGAAGTGCTGGAGAAGGGATTCTCTTATTTTTCCTATCTCGCGGTTTGGAAATAACATCACACCAATGCGAGATTTTGAACGGTCGGGTCATCCGTCCCTGTTCGTACGTCATTATAACGAAGTAAATTTCTCCGTCATTTTTATCCGCGCCAGGATTCGAACCCGGGTCCCCTCATTCCGGAATAAGTTACTCTACCAATTGAGTTACGCGGACGTTTTATTCTGATTCCTATCTGCCTTTATGTCGTGTGCGTCCTTCTGGCAGTTACGTCACATCTCCTGGTACGTTACAAGCGTTTAGACCATTGCGCCATCTGGACGGCAACACTAATCATGTCTTTTAAATTAGATGTTTTTTTCATAATATTAATTAACATCAATAATTGCAACGGGAATGAATTTTCCATCTTCTGTAGTATAGATAAGGATATTATATATCTCAGTAACAGTAGAGTACCGTAAGAAACGCGGAATTTCCTACGATTTACACTTTGCTAACGACTTTGACAAGGACACGTCTCTGTCTGTTGTTAATTTGAACACCCCGACAAACTATTCCCAATATGCTATTCCTTTCGCCGATACGCCTGCCTTTCAAAAAAGACAAGATATTTTTTTCGGAGAAAGAAGGTACTTTCCTCCTTGTGAATCTTTGACATTACACAATTAGCAAACTGGCAAAAATTTGGTGTCTAAGTCGGCCCTCGAGTCCTACCTTCGCCCCTATTTGTTGTTTAAAACATGGAAAATTATACATCTGCAATTCCTTCTTCGCATGGAAGCAGAAATAACCTTGCACACTTTAGCAAATACTATCATAGACACTACGGTTAAGTACATAGTCAGTAATTTGTCCAACCAATTCCACCTGTTTCCCATTGCTTAACGCAAAACACTATAACCTGACATGAATTTCGCGTTCAGCTAACTATAAAGGAGGAATAACCAACCTCTTGCAAACTAATGTTTCCCTATCACATTTGTCTTGAACATCCTCATGTGGCTACATTTTGCTTGAACAACCTTACGGTACACTCTTACCTGAGCAACCTGTGCTAGTTACATTTCTTTGAACTTTCTCACCCTGTTACACTTCCCTTGAGTACCCTCACTTTGTTACATTGCTTGAACATTCTGAAATGGTTACATTTTATCTAAATATCATTACTAGGTTGCATTTTCACGGAATATCATTTTCCAGTAGCATTTTTCTTGAACATTCTTATAAAGTTACATTTTTTACAGAAAAGCTTTAGTATTATAGTTACATTTTACTTGAACACTCTTAACGTATAAAGTTTGTGAACATTCCTAACTGCTTTCATTTCCCCAAAAGATCCTTATTCACTGCATAACGCAAAACACTATTCTTTTAACTAGTTTTTGGTTGAATGTCTTTCCCATGAACACCCTCATTTGGCTGCATTTTGCCTGAACATCTTTACCTATTAATATCTTGCTTTCACATTCTTACTTCGTTTCATTTTCCATGAAATTTCTTACTTTAGTGCTTTGTCCATGAACATCCGCATCTTATTACCTTACTAGTGATAATTCGACATTCAGCATTTTAAATCAAATGGAAATATTTTTTCGGGGAATGATTCAATCATTGGGGAAATCTCACTAGGAAATCTTCCACATCTTTCCTCCACGCAGTACAAAGCGATTTTCTATGTCGACGTCTGAATACGAAAATCTTGTGTTTTGTGATAGAGAAACAATAGCACGAAAGGATGTACGCGCGTACGGATAAAATGAAAACATGTCCTCATGTTTATGTGAAAAGTCAAGTTAATCCAATGCGTGCTAATTTTGTTTGCCGAGTTTAATACTTCACTTTTCATCTAAACATTGTCCAAAGTTTTACGTTTTACATCGCATACGTACATACATCGCATTATGTGTGTCATGATTATACTTGTAACAGAGTACACGTCAGTTATAGGTATATGAAATAAGTATAAAACCGCCAACACGTTTTGCAGAAACTTTGATAACGGTACGGTGGTTAACTCCTTGTGTATACCGGAAGTTATCATCATCATCATCATCATTGTCAACCATTATCAATCCACTGCTGGACGAAGGTCTCCCCAAGTTTCCTCCACAACGGTCTGTCTTGTGCCAGTCTCCTCCATGTCACTCCCGCATATTTACGAATTTCATCCACCCATCTCCCATGTGGTCTTTTTCTGGGTCTTTTCCTGTCCCTTGAATCCAATCTAAAATTTCGGCTGTCCATCTATGGTCTGTCCTTCTGGCAGTATGTCCAGCCCATTGCCATTTCAGGGATTTAACTCTGATCATGATGTCTTCCACTCTCGTCATTTTCGGATCCACGAGTTCCTCTTCTTATCTCTCCTGGTTATACCAAGCATGCACCTCTCCATGCTGCTTTGAGTTGTCTGCAGCCTTTGTATGTCTCTTTTAGTTAAGGTCCACGTCTCTGCACCATACGTAAGCACTGGAAGGATGCATTGATCAAACACTTTTCTTTTAAGACATAATGGCATATTGCTCTTGAAAATTATGCTGTTTCTTCCAAAAGCTCTCCAGGCAAGTTTTGTACGCCGATTAATTTCTTCATCAATGTGACCCTCACTTGATATCTGCTGTCCAAGATAAACATACGTATCTGTTATCTCCAGTTTTTCTCCATCAATCGATAAATCTTCATTTCTTGTAAAAGCATTGAACATCACTTTTGTCTTCTGAAAGTTCATTTTTAATCCCACTTCTTTACTCTTGTCAGCAAGTTCCTGGATCATACTCTGCAGCTCTGATGGGGTAGTTGCAAAAATGACTACGTCATCAGCAAAACGAAGGTGGGTTAGATATTCTCCATTAATCTTTATCCCTTTGTTTTCCCAGTTCAGTGATTGAAAGACATTTTCAAATGTCGCATTAAAGAGCTTCGGAGATATGGTGTCACCTTGTCTCACTCCCTTTCCAATTTTTATGTGTGTTGTATTTTCAAACAGCCGAATCTTTGCACTTGCATTTTCATAGATGTTATTAATAATATTAATGTATGCATCTTCAATACCGCAGGATTTCAGAGCCATTGTAACTGCTGATGGTTTCACCGAATCAAAGGCTTTTTCATAATCGATAAAAGCCATGCACAATGGAAGTTCATATTCCCTCGCTCTTTCAATTAGTTCTCTCAGTACGTGGATATGATCTATTGTGCTGTAGCCACTCCTGAATCCAGCTTGTTCTCTCGGTTGAGCCGTGTCCAGTGTTACCTTCAAGCGGTGTGAAAGAACTTTAGTGAAGATTTTATAAACCACTGATAGGAGGCTGATAGGTCTGTAGTTCCTGAGATCCTCAATGTCACCTTTTTTATGTAGCAGGATCATTGTAGCATTGTTCCAATCCTCAGGAATCTTCCCTTCATTAAGGCATCGAGTGAAAATTTGGGCGAGTACTGTTTCAATTTCTCCACTTGCTTCTTGTATGATGTCTATAGTAATTCCATCTTCTCCTGGAGCTTTCCCGGGCTTCATGTTCTTGATTGCATGAGCAACTTCTGCTGGGAGGACTGGGAGAACTCTGGTACTGGTATCTTTCATGATGTCTGGAGTACATGTATCATCCCTTTCATATAATTTGGAGTAGAAATCTTTCACTCTTGTCAAAATTTCGCCTCTATTTCTTGTTATAGAACCATCTTCTTTTCTCAGAGCCATAATCTGTTTTCTTCCCTTACTGAGATGTCCCTTTGCTATCTTAAGGCTTTGGTTGTTTTCAATTGCTTTCCTCACTAGCTCACAGTTGAATTTCCTTACGTCTTCAGTGATACTTTTTCGTGTTGTCTTGCATAGCTCTATATATTCCACTTTGGAAGTCACATCTTCTTTAGTTGTCCTTATCTCTCTTCTTCTTTTTTGCATCAACATTTTTGGTTTTTCCTGATAATTTGTTCACATGCAACTTGTTCTTAGACCCAGCTAATTTTGTTGCCGTTTCCATTAGAGCTTTGGTTACTTTTCTGTTAACTTCCGAAATATCCACTTCTTCCGATGTTAGGCCTTCTAAAGCAGAGAATCTGTTCTTCAGTTCCAACTTGAAAGTATTATGGTGTTTTTTAAGGTTGGTTATGTCAATACATTTTGTTAATGCTTAAACAGATATCTACCATAACAGCAGAATTTACACGTCTTCGTTTGATTTCTTGAAACGTTTTTTTTCATTATTTCAGTATTTATGAAGTACATTTGTTCCGATTGAGCTCAAGATCTACGGTTTCCATTCTGCACGTTTAGTCCTACGCAAACGATTATACAGGAAGAAATGTCATGAGTTGTGATGCCTGGATGGCTACGATGCCAATCTATTAAATCTACAGGATTATTCTATCTTCTGAAAAACGCCTGCAGCAACAGAGTGCAAAATAAAACTGTTTTAGGTGATGGATCACCATCCATTTCGAAGATGTCTGTTGCCTGAAAGCCAGACAATGGTTGCTCAGCGTATATTTAGAGACTTTACTGCATCTGATTTATTTAATTCTTGGAAAACAGAAAAAGGGCTTCATGCACCACACAATGCAAGTTCTTCAGATCTAACCAGCGAGAAATCGCGCAGATGCTATACGTTTTGAAAACTCACAGAGCTGAAATTTCCGTGTGCAATACATTTAAATATTTTTAATCTTTAGCGCCCACGCGGAATTTGGAAACTGTTGGCTTTTGAAACTGTCACATTAAACGTATTATACTGACTTACGTAAATAATCTTATAGGATGTCCTGTATTGTCTAAATGTACTCTGAAACATAGTATTGTTAAGAACATCCGATAGCAATCAGACAAATACCGATCTTACGTATGCAATTATGATGTTGAGATGGCTTTATAAATAGCTCAATGTAAAAGATTAAGACATTCAAAAAGCGCAAGTAGTGGTCATATGTGAGAAATAATAATGATTCAAGGGAATTTGAAAATGTGCAATAATGGGTAGGCAGTTTTTAGCATCTCAGAAGCCGCAAACCTTCCCGGTTATACAAGCACAACTGTATCAAGGGCGTTCAAAGAGTCGTGCGCAAACAACAAATCAAACAGTCAGCCGTCTTCCTCTGGGCGGAAATGACTAGACGATACTGAAAGACAAATGCAGCTGGAGAACATTATGCTAGATAACAGACGAGCTCTATTGTATGAAGAAACTGCGCTGTACAAAAGCGGTAACGAGAGGAATATTTCAGCATAAACAGCCTACGTACACATTGCAGGTAATGGGAGATAACAATAGAATTGTCTATCGTATACCACTGGTAACTGTTAAAATCTGACAAATTCATCTCCAATGGGCACAGAGGAACGAAACTTTTTCCACTGAAGACTTGAAAATGTTCGCCTGATCCGCCAGATCCCAGTTATGGTTACTACATCCTGGCAGACGAGAAAAAATATGGATTCAATAATCCCAGATACTTAATAACAGACTTGGCACGTCCATACGGTGAGCGGTACTTCCTGATGAACATGGTGATTTGTAGAAGGAAAATGCGTCATGCAAAAGGCTCGGATCTACACACAGTGGTTTCAGGAGAAAAACATTGAATTTAGTGTTATAAAATTATTTCCAAAGTTGGTACAACTTAACCCAAATTTATCATCTGTGGAATGTGATTAAGTGAACTATTTCAATCGAATACCTTCGTCTAGTGAACATCCACTAATTGACTGACTCCATCGCATCTGCTTGGTTGAACATCCGGCAACTGACGGGCGTCATCGGATCTGCTTTGCTGAACATCTGCCAGTTGACGGATGCCATCATATCTGCTTGGCTGAACTTCTGGCAATTGACGGATGCCATCACATCAGCTTGGCTGAACTTGGCTGAACTTCTGGCAATTGACGGATGCCATCACATCAGCTTGGCTGAACTTGGCTGAACTTCCGGGCAGAACATCCAGAAATTGACGAAAGTCATGACATCTACTTGATTGAACATCCAAAAATTGACTGACATCATCACATCTGCTTGGCTGAACATACCTGAAAAAACGACATCATCACCTCATTGACTCCATGCCGCATCTAATCAAGTCTGTTTTTAACACTAAAGGCTGGCAAACACCTGATTGCATACTGGTTTCTAATAATTTTCTGCTTCGATGTACATGTAAGTGGCGGACATTTTCTTAATAATTAAATCCCACACTCTAAGATCTCAGAAATTTCTATAAACTAATAGATGCTATTTCTTGTGTTCGAAAATTGTGATGAACATTGTACTAATAATTCAATTACATATGACCACAATACATATTAGCCGTTTTTTTAATATTTCGTCATAATAGTCTTCATTTAAGATCGCATGTTGTTTTTGTGGTTACAATAAACCTCTGAAGATATAGCTATTTCTTATAAACAACCTATTTATTAAAAAAGTACATCCCGAGTTTCATTAGACTTCTTTTACCAGCATATAAAATCACAAGCTTCTTATGTTTACTAAGGCTTGATGCACTAATTACCGGATACTTTTTTTAAGACTCGACTAAGTCTTAATACTCATTTTTTGTTCCCTTTGCCTCAAGCATTACATTTTCGAAAATCATATAAGATATTTCAATTGTTTTTTGCACCTCTCATTCCTTTGAAAGATTTGATGTGATGTTCTTGCCGAATAAAATAATTAGGCCCATTCCGTAGAAAGCATCAAAGAATTTTTCTCATTTTCCCAATTACTTTGAATAATTTTCTAGCTTTTTACTTTTTACAGATATTAAAAGGAAACGTTTGCCCCTAAAACGCTAATTAACTGTAGGTACCGTTGAGCAAACACAATCGGTATGACGATTCCTTACTAGTTTAACTTTATTTTTTCTTTTAACATTTCTTTTTCAAAGTAATTGAGTCGTACATACCGAAATCTCATTGTACAGTAACATAGTTCCTCAGTTTTTACACATTTTATTCATCTTGGCACTAGTGTTTTGTATGATTGAACTAGCTCTCTTCGTAAAATAATGAAGACGTTTTCTTGAATCTACTAATCCAGTTATTAGCTTCTTCCAAAGTAATCGAGGTAGTTGCCTTCAATGCACGATCTTAAAAAACAAGAGTCACTCACAATACAAATTTAAATTCGTTGGCTGAATTCAAAGATTTTATTGTATATAAGAACTTTCGGGTTTCCCTAGAACCCATCATCAGATACAGGAGAAGGAATAAATTTAAATAAAGTGTTACGTGAACATAATATAGATATCAGATATGAATATGACATAATGTCACGTGGCATCAAATTGTCAAACGACGTGGCATGTATCATGAAATAAAGAAAAATTATTATGTTCACGTAACACTTTATTTAAATTTATTCCTTCTCCTGTATCTGATGATGGGTTCTAGGGAAACCCGAAAGTTCTTATATACAATAAAATCTTTAAATTCAGCCAACGAATTTAAATTTGTATTGTGAGTGACTCTTGTTTTTTAAGATCGTGCATTGAAGGCAACTACCTCGATTACTTTGGACTATTTCTGCACGAATTCGAATTCTCCTAATATTAGCTTCTTGTTGAAGAAATGAGAGCTTACTGAATTTCACAGTAAATCTATGTAGTGAGCTGAAATTTCGGTAATATTGGAGAAAATACTATGAAAGTCTGAGGAGGTTATATCTCTCTACGTTTATTAAAGTATGACTGGAACGTTATAATAACGTTGGAGCAACTTTTGCAATAAAAAATCTGTACAAGCCGTTTATTTACCGCATTTTTCGTAATATAACACCGATATATAAGACGTACCCTTATTTTTAAAGAAAGATTTAAGAAAAAACTAAAACTGAATTTTAAAAATTCTCAAGAAAGGCTTAAGGCTGTCTTTGAGTGAGTGTAAGAGGAATTATATCCTATATCTGTAATGTAAATTCTTTTGTACACATTTTCTCGAAGACTATTACTTTGTGGTGTTTTAAATTTTGAGCACAAATAAAAACGACTTATAGCTAATATGTGTCACCGTTATTATTCCGAAAAAACTGTCAGAGTTTTGTTTTAAATTCAATTTACCGGACTCGAAAGTATTCAGATTTGGGCGATAGATGGCGCGATAAGTTAAAAAAAAATATGTATGCCAAATAGAGCTAATTAAATGGGGCCAAACGTGAGACTGGAATCTTGTCTCCCATAAATCATCTGAAATCGTACTGTACGTTTATTTTATGAAGAGGAAATGCGTACATTAGCCGAGAACCCTGGAATTTGTGCAAAAGAAACTCCGCCTACCTACTAAGCTCCACCCAGAAATAACGACATTGATTAAAGCGTAACAGGGCGTAATTGTCTTTTCTTTGTGGAGCCAACGAGAGACCGCTGCCATTCTGAATATGGCGAGGTCTGCAGTGATTTTCTGATGCCAACTTCTGGGACAGTCCTTCAAGACGTATGAGCCACGCCCAAGGTGTGATTTTTTGCGTCATCTATCGCAGAAGATGAACCCTAACACTCATTCAAAGACAACCTTAATAGCGTAGTAAATCCATTTATTTTCGTGGTGCAATATGCATAAAGATAAAGATTCGCCAAGATTTCACACTCCAATGGGAGGGTTTTTCAAAGCAATGTAGGCATAAAATACATGGAATTATAAAAGGTAAGAAACAAAGAGGATTTTTGAAAATAGCGTGGGTGGCATCACTAATAGTATTGCGTGAGTTGTTTAAATTTGATATAGTTGAGAAAACAATTGAAAAGCCAGGACTGAGAACAGTAGAATCCAACCTCATTCTTTCCTGAAAATAAATCAAACATCCACTTGTATTATCTGGAGATATCTACAAAGTGAAAAGCTCTATTATAGATCAAAACATTCCATAGTGCCTTTCAATTTTATTAAATAACTGGCTGGAAAAATGTGAAACTAGAACGTTGTTTTATTTAGGAGGACTTGACTGGTGATAATTTTACTGAATTATACGTTACTTTACTAAACTATTAAGAAAACCATCAGCCAATGGCGTACACTCACTACAGGATTTCACCGCGATGTCACGGAAATTAGAAGAAAATATCGATATTTTGCAGCTTGAAGGACTTCAAGAACTGAAATCGAGCCTGTATGGTCTCAAATAAAGTGCACGAAATTAGAAGAAAGCAATTACAAAAATGTTATGTACCCAAGATTTCACTCAAAGCACAGCGAATAAGAATTTATTATCTTATGAAGAGACAAATGGAACAAGATATTTGAAAATTTATGTGGGAAACATGCAAACTCTATCACCTACCACAGAAAACATTGAGAAAACAATCACTTTGTGAAAAAGTGAATTTTAAATCAATTATATTGACAATGTTACACAACATCTTGGCTTAGAGATTGACAGAAAATATGTTAGAAGGCATTTCTTCTTAACTGTATGCCAATAGAGTTGTGAAGCGCTATCCCCTTTAAATGATGCACATATTTCCCAGTAGGGGGCGTAAAGGTCAAAACATTTTTCTCGCTATCTCCGCTTCCTGGAGAGTTATTTGAACAGTTACTTTTCTTTAGCAAAGCTATTTCCATGAAGAATATGTTTCGCCTATTTTCAGCTTTTCCATTATGCAAAATTCTTCCGCTGGAAGGCTTACAATAATAACATGTTTTCTTCAATATTTCCCTCTTTTAAATGTTGCATTTGAAACTCTCTATGTCTCTGATACCTTTTTTTAGTATGAGAAACTTTTTGTGTTCCATTTGTTAACTTTGAGAACATTCTTTTTAGTCGCTGGTGGAAGTGAATAGCTGGTTTTATTTCTGGAGATTTTATCGATTGCAAAAATCCCGTTGTTTTTTTCTTATTCGGTTTTATTGACTTTGAATAACTTTGAAGCATCCCCGATGGCGCAGTGGTCTAAACGATAGCTTATCGCCATTCATCTGGGAGGGGTCCGGCTTCGAATTCTGGTGAGCCATGGATGTTGCGTTTGTCTTTGGCACTGGCTCTCCCCTTTCTTCAAACCAGTGACCCTAAGTTAGGGACTGGTTACTGTTTATAGCCCATTGAGTTGCTCACGGTGGTAGTTAAACCTTCAATCAATAAAAAAAATAATAATGTTGATAAATTTTATTCGCGTTAGAAAGGATTTAAAAGACGTACTCATTACAACCGAAATTTCGGTGTCAACTTTTTTGTTCATTCTCTTACTTCGGCGAAGCCAACAGAGAAATCTTCTGCGCGTGAGTGCCAGACGAGATGGCAAAATAAATGCTTGTAATGGAAGTGTTTGGAATATTTCAGTGTTTTTGGTACATGTTAAACAAATTTTACGATAGGTTCTTTTCTTCATTATAAACTAAATAAGGCAGATTAGATTATAGTAGATACAGTCAGTGGCCAAATAAATATAACCACCAGCAGCATCTGCGGAGTAACATCCAGACCAATTTATGCAAAGTAGCTGTTCCGCAGATGCGGATGCCACAAGGTGGCTGAATTGCTATAGCAAGGGAAAGAAGATACAAACACTGAAGAGAATCCATAAACGCTGAAAGCATAAAGACTCTAGTGAAGTAAATATCAAGTCGAAAGCACGTGTAATAATTAATATTATGTGTACAAATAAGTTTTAAAGCGTTTTTGTGTGACGTATACCGTATAACTAAGTAAATTCCTCCGTCATTTTTGTCCACGCCAGGGCTCGAAACCGGGTCCCCTCATTTTGGAATAAGTCACTCTACTAATTGAGCTAAGCGGACGTTCGTTTTGACTGCTATCTGCCTTTATGTCGTGTGCGTCCTGCTGGACAGGCACGTCACATCTCCCTCCCTCCGAAAGAGGGCCGGGGGCATGGCCCACTGGTCAACCGTGACCATGAGTCGTTGCAGGCACTTGAGAACTCCCAGTTAATCTGGTGTGTGGAATGCAACGTCACACACATTTATTTTTTGAAGCGCTGGAGAAGGGATTCTCTTATTTTTCCTCTCCCGCGGTGTGAAAAGAACATCACACCATTGCGAGATTTTGAACTGCCTGGTCATCCGGAAAGTTCGGGCGCCATTATAACGAAGTAAATTTCTCCGTCATTTTTGTCCACGCCGGGGCTCGAACCCGGGTCCCCTCATTCCGGAATAAATCACTCTACCAATTGAGCTACGCGGAATTTTGTTTTGACTGCTATCTACCTTTATGTCGTGTGCGTCCTGCTGGGCAGGCACGTCACAACCACTAATGTGACACAGATATTTGCCCGACAGTCGAACGTACTTGCACATCGGTAGGTGAAAGATGGCAAGCGATACTGCATTTATTAAACATTGCATTTGTTACGAACTTCATCAAGAAAAAAGTGCTGCAAAAGCATGTGCAACGATCTGTTCTGTTCTGGGGAAGAAAATTGTATCGAGAAGCACGTGTGAGTTTTAGTTTAGACGGTTTAAAGCAGGTTATTTTGATGTTAGTGATCGAGAACATAGCGGCGCCCCGCTGAGGGTTGTACGTTAGGAACTGCAAGCATTGATAGATGAATATTTGTCTCAAACGCAAAAAGAACTAGCTGAAAAACTTGTGGTAACTCAACAAACCATTTCCAATCGTTTACGCGCAATGGGAAAGACTCAGAACAAAGGAAAATGTGTGCCACATGACCTGAGCCAGAGGAGCAAGGATGAGCGTGTCATGAAGTGTTTGAATCTGTTGAATAACGAACACAGAAAGTCTTTCCTGTGAAAAATCGTTACGGATGATGAAACGTGGATATGGTACGGCAATCCCACGCAAAAAACACTGGGTAGAACACTGTGAAGCAACGATTTCGACACCGAAACGCAATATTCACTCCAAGAAAGTTCTGCTGTGCATCAGGTGGGATATAAAGGGTGTGCTCTACTATGAACTATTGGAACAGGGTCAAACTGTTACTGCTGATCGCTACCAGCAACAGTTGCTGCAACTGAATCAGAAAATTTGTCGGAAACGTCCATTCACAGGCAAAGGATTGCGTTCCGTGAAATTACTGCATAAATTTCAGCATGTCGTGAAATCAGTCAAGGTAGCATGTCGCGAAATCGGTCAAGGACACTTTATTGACGCTTGGCTGGGAAGATTTGGAGCACCCGGCGTATAGTCCCGACATAGCTCCTTCAGACTATCATTTGTTCCGATCGATGCAACATGGTTTGTCTGCTGTAAGGTTTCGGATATGTGACGAAGTACAAAAATGGGTTGACGACTTCATCGCATCACACGACGTTCTTCATGTCTGGAATCCGTCATCTGCCCGATCGATGGCGGGAGTTGATAGATAATGATGGCGCGTATTTTGATTCGTAAAGAAAGGTACTGTTTTTTTCTCTCAAATTACCTATTTGTTGTCTTAAAACGCTTTAAAATTTATTTGTACACTTAAGGTATACATAAATCAAGATGTTCTTTCCATGTAATACTGTATAACCACAGAAATTTGAAAATTAAATCGTCCTGGAACAGAAAACGAACCCGCATTTTTCAGTTTGCTCTCGAGTGTGCTAACCAAACCACCACTTAGGACAATGAAATCCAGACATCTGAGGCTTTATTCTCAAACGTTATAATTTGATTTCACTGCACCGTCGAAACAATTGTTTCGATAAGAAGAATTCAAAGCTGTCAAAGCACGATAATTTTTCTCAAGCAGCCAAAGCACACATACCAAACTTTAAATCTCTTTTAAAACACGCAGGATCTAAAAAAAGTATTTGTTTACCACTTAAAATTGGTAGATAAAAGCTCTGGCGAGCACTTTCGCGACCACTATAGCCGCATCACCAGGCCATTGAGTGAAGCCAGATAAGAACGGCAGAAGTTTAAGTAGGTTATGAAATATTTAACCTTGTGCCGTTCTAATCTGGTTTCACCGAATGGCCTGATTATGCGGCCATAGTAGTCGCCAAAGTACTCACCAGAGCTTTTATCTACCATGTATAAATTGTAAAATAAGACGTTTCTTTTGAACCCACGTGTTTTAAAAGAAAATGTAAAGTGTGGTACGTGTGCTTTGACTGCTTCAGAAAAATTACCGTTCTTCGACAGCTTTGAATTTTTCTTATCTACATCTCAGCACGAAACATCTTTAATTCTACAATTGTTTCGACTGATGTAGAACACACTGTAATTGTTTTGACTGGTGCTTTGATTTCACCTCACCAGTCTAAATTATTGTTTAGAATGATGCAATGAAATCAAATTCTGACGTTTAAGATTAAAGCCTAAGATATTTGGATTTCATTGTCTTGTGTGTATTGTAATGGTTAGCATACTCGAGCGCAAATCGGAAGATGCGATTTCTATTTTCGTTCCAGGACGATTAAATTTTCAAATTTTTGCGGTAACGTTAGACGAAAAAAACAACTTGCTTAATGCCTATACTCTAATAAAGTGTGTTGCATAAGATATAATGAGTACAAAGTTAGTATAATCATGCAATGCATTGATTATGATACGCTTTCCAAAATACCAGAAATCATTACTCAAGTTATGGGGAAAATGGCTGTAGAATAAATCTCGCTCTTATGACTTGACCTTTGAACCCATTTCGATTATATTCAACAGAATATAATTTTACCTAAGTTATAACGCATAAAGGCGATGGAATGGATCCCGCTCCTATGTACTGACCTCTAACCCCAGTATGCCCATTTTCAATAGGCTTTGTCCCCAGGTGATCTCTTACCACATACTATATTTCATCAAAATCGAAGCATTTTTACGCAAGTTATGACGCATAAGAGCAAAGGAATGGATCCCGCTCCTATGTCCTGACGTTTGACCATATTTCGCCCATTTTCAACAGCCTTTGTCCCCAGGTGGTCTCTTACGACATACCAAAATTTCATCGAAATCGAACCATATTTACGCACGTTATGATGCATAAGGGCAATGGAATGCATCCCGTTCCTATGTCCTGATCTTCGACCCCGTTTCGCCCATTTTCTGTATGGTTCGTCCCCAGGTGGTTCCCTATCACATACTAAACTTTCATCGAAATCAAACCATTTTCACGCGAGTTATCTTGCGGACGGGCAGACGGACGAAGCTGGAGCTTATACGCCTCTTCAATCTACAGTTGGAAAGCGTAAAAAACATTGGAGTTACCAGCTCGGTATTCACAAACCTTTCCTATAGGACACTAATTCATGTATACTATACCATGATTCAGACTCATATTTATTACGCTATCTTATCGTGGTGACAGACGGCTAAAAATAATTTCAAAAAACTTCAAATTATTCAAAACAAATATACACTGAACAGCAATTGAATAAGAGACAGCTGGCGTTACGCAAATGTGGCGCAGTAGGCGGCCCGGTAAAACGGAAACGACATAATGTATGCAGCGACCCGACAATATAAGGAGTGATGCGACGGGAATCAGTAAGGGTAGGACGCACTATGAGTAAGACGGAGGATCTAAGCGCATTTGATCGTGGTCAAATTGTCGGGGCTCGACGAATGGGTCACTCCATCTCGGAAGTTGTGCAAGCACTGGAATTTTTACGAGCCAATGTGTCACGGGTGCACCGTGAGTACATCGAATCTGGAGCAACAATCCCTGCAAACGCCAACTGCCGTGGACAACAGTGTGCGGATGAGCGGGGTCATCGTTGTCTAGCTAGCATTGTAACAGCGGATAGACGGGCCACAGTGCAAGAAATCACTCGGCAATTTAACGCTGGTGCACAAAAACGTGTAAACACCCACACAATCCGGAACACCTCCTCGCTATGATGTACAGAAGCCATCGTCCCACGAGGGTACCGCTGCTGACCGCACGTCACAATGTGCAAAGATTAGCATGGGCGCGGGAACATCGCCACTGGACGGTAGACATGTTAAAAAATGTTGCCTGGACTGATGAGTCGAGATTCACGTTGGTACATGCGGATGGCAGGATACGAGTACGGCGCAAACCACATGACGCGATGGATCCTTCTTGCCAGCAGGGTACTCTTCAAGCTGGTGGGGGTGGTAGTCTCGTCTGGGGACTGTTTACGTGGACTGAAATGGAACCCTTGGTACGTGTGGCACCGTCCCTCACAAGTCAATGTTACCGGGATATCCTGGACGACCATTTGCTCCCGTTTGTGCGTCTTCAACATTCCACTGGGGACCTCATCCTGCGAAAAGACAATGCACCGTGACATCGCTCCCGAATTGTATCTGAATGGTTGGATGAACACTCCACCGACGTGACCTCGCTTCCTTGGCCAGCTAGGTCACCTGACCTCAATCCCATCGAGCACATCTGGGATGCCATCGAGAGAGTTGTTATAGGCTCTTCGTGAACTGTGGGAGCTTATTCAGGGGTCGTGGATCAGTATAGCTTCCCAAAGCTTCCTGTGTCTTGTCGAGTCCAGGTCGAGAAGAATCGCCGCCGTCATCAGGACGAAAGGTGGTCTTACACGTTATTAGACAGGTATCTCTAATTCAATTGCTCTTCAGTATATAAGATTAATTGACCTAAAAATTGATAAAAATACACAACTAACACTGTATAATAACACAAGACTTTTCCCAAACAAATATAACATTCTTACTATTAACCAACTTTATGTGTATTTCCTCAATATAGGGAACATTATTTTAAGACGCATTGAGAATGACTTACACACTGACATCATTCAGATTATACCTGAGATACATACACGTAACACACGCACTAAATCACGTATTCAGGCTATTCATCCGAAGACGGAGACCATGAAGCAAAGTATATATTACATTGGCCCACACTACTGGAACTCCTTACCGACGGAACTGACTTCTTTAAACAATTTGAACCTTTTTAAAAAAAAAATAATTAAAAACTTCATAATTAATTGCAGCTCCTCAAATTAATGATTACAGTGGAGAGGAACTAAGATTAATACTATGACTTGTATATCATGATGTAAATTGCTTTTTCAATGGTATTGTCTGTAATGTTTATTATCTTCTTATATATCATTACTTTTTTTTGTTACTATGATACTCTTGTTTGTAATTACACCTACTGACCTCAGTATAAAACTAGCCTAGGGAGCATGGGACCCTGTCAAGCCTGGTTGGCCTTTTCCCCCTGCTTCCTTGCTGTGCATTGTTTCAATTGATATTTCTGTAACACTGGTTTTTAGTTCAGCAAACTTAATGAATTGAATTGAATCTGGAATGACAAAAAATAATCGTCTCCGGTTTGCTCAAGAACACAATAACTGGACAATAAATGAATGAAAAACGGTAATGTGGTCCAATGAATCTCATTTTAAATTACAGAATGCCGATGGAAGGGTGAGGATATAGAGAGAGCAGCTTGAAATCATGTACGCATCTTGCATCGTCTCTACTCTTGAAGCTGGCAGAGGCATTTTATTGTCTGGGTCAGGCTTTTGCGGGACTGTTTTGGACGTTTGATTCGTGTGGAGCAACGTCTGACTGCCCAAAGTTATTGAAATATCGTTGCTGACCAAGTTAACCCAGCTATGTTGATGGTTTTTCCAAATGGTAATTGATACTTCCAGCATGTCAATGCTCCATTCGTAGTGCTCACATTTTACGCGAATGGTTTGAGGAGAATAACAGAGACTTTTCCATGCTACAATAACCTCCTCAAATACCGGATCTCAATCTAATGAATAATTTGTGGGATGAATTTGAAAGAGACATCAGACAGCTGGATCCCCTGCCTTAAAATCTTGAAAAGCTGCAAGGTGCGATTCATCGCATTTTAGCTAATATCCCCTAAGCTACTTACCGATATTTAACATGGGTAGTCCATACCAAGACGAATTCAAGCAGTATTTCAAGCAGTTGGCCCAAACATTTACTAACGGGAGGCACAAAAATTTACTAACAGGGTGGTCAAAATAATTTGGTTATTTAGTGTATATACATAAATTTGTTTTTCAGTCAATGGGTATTTGAATTTCTTAGCTTTTAAGAAATAATGTAATTTCGTAAATCACATGTGCTGCATCATCGAGTGATACATTAGCATACAATGAAAGAATCTGGTCATCAAAGAGTTAGAAATATGATATACGACACCCATTTTAAGAGTACCTTTATTAATATAAACATTTGACGTGGAACAGAAACATCAAACAGAGGTCATCGCTCTTTCCACGTTTATAAGTGAGTCACGGAAAAATTCTCATTGGCTGCCACCGGAAATCGAAAACTGGAAGGCAAAAGAATAGTAACTGGAAGTCCCTGGGTTCGATTCCTGGTGGCGGCCAATGATAACTTTCCCGTGACTTACTTATAAACGTGGAAAGAGCGATGACCTCTGTTTGATGTTCCAGGTCCACGTCAAATGTTTGTGTTAATTATTCATTCGCCTTCTAATTATTTGTTCAGTTGCTACTTACCATCTTTGGTGAATCCCTAGCATTGTGTGGGGCTCCAAGAAGCAACCTGCCAAATTGGCATGGCTGTTAGTGTGTGTGAGTCTGGAGGAATTCGAGGCCACTGTGGTGCAGTGGAAGCATTTCCGGCTCGTAACTGGAAGACCTTGGGTTCGATTCCCGGTGGTGGACAATACGAATGTTTCCGTGATTCACTTATAAACGTGGAAAGAGGGATGACCTCTGTTTGATGTATCTTTTTTCTTCTTTGGAAAGTTAACGACCATCTTTAATTTTTTACGCTTTCCAACCGTTGGTTGAAGAAGCGTATATGCTCCAGCATTGTCCGTCTGTCTGTCTGCCCGTCCGCACGATAATTCGCGTAAAAATGGTTTGATTTCGACGAACTTTTAGTATGTATTAGGGGACAACCGGGAGACAAACCCTACTGAAAATGGGCGAAATAGGGTCAAAGATCAGGACATAGGAGCGGGATCCATTCCATCGTCCATATACATGATAACGTGCGTAGAAAGTGTGAAAGAAATACGGGATTACACCATATAATACAAATTTTTAAGATGACAATCCGATTTTTGGCGTAAATGTGACAAGGATGGTAAGTCAGATAATATCCGAAAACTTGAAAATTTGCATCGTCCTGGAGCGGGACTCGAACCCGCGTCTCCCAGAAAACGCCCGGGCATGCTAACCACTACACCACCCAGAACGACCAAGTTTCAAGTTTCCGATCAATTTGAATATAACCATCACAGGATTCGCTAGTCGAAGCAACCGGCTTTCATGTTTAGCGAATCTGGAGGTTAAAAAACTTTACCATGTTGTTCCGGAGGTATACTGAAGCGGTTCTATTGAATATCATCGAAATAGAGTCAAACGTCAGGACACAGGAGCAAGGTTTATTCCACAGCCATTATCCTCATAACTTGATTAAAAGTGCTTCTATTGTGACACAACTTGAGTATATTGTTCCAGAGGTACACTGAACCAATTCTGTTTAATATAATCGAAATGGGGTCAAAGGTCAGGGCACAGCAACGAGATTCATTCCACAGCTATTATCAGTAATGATTTCTGGTATGTTCGAAAGCGTATCATAATCAATGCATTGCATGATTTTACTAACTTGTTAGATTGTAATTTAGAAGTATCAAATAATTTTCTGGCCGAGGGAAAATGTTCATTTCTCCACCGATTGTGGACCAGAACGTACCGAAACCCAACTTATGCTTTTAACTGATCCGAAAGGAAGTCTCACCAGGCTGGGTCGTAATCGGTAATTACTAGCCGAAAATGTTTTAAGCATTGAGCATCTCCTCTTCTATTTGGCTCCAACAATTCTCTCATAACTCTACCTAGACTGAATTTTTTGTTACATTTGCACTCGAAAAATGCATTTAAACTTTCTTATGATCGGAATAAAAATTACTGTAAATTTACTTCCGAAAAAATCGTTAAATGCATTTTAAAAGTATAATGTGGACATAATGTAATTATCTCAATGTAAAATGATTTGTTATGATGCACGTGCTGATACATAAAAAAAAGAAACAGAACGCATAAAAAAAGATATGGCATAAAAAAGAAAGTTAAATCTATTTCCAGGGATCGGGAGAACTACGGCTGTTGTATCTCATTTCAAGCTACATCAATTCTGAGATATAATATTTTCGGTATTTGAAAGAAATGCTGAATAAATATGGAACAGCATCAAAGAAAAGGAAGAAAAAATATCTTCGTAGCTTTCACCCTGTTGTAATGAATACTGATGAACATAAAGACATTTTAGAGCACTCATTCCAGGCAACAACGGGAAGAACTCGAATGCGTATGTTTTACATTTTAGCAAATGAAAAAAAAATTGAGATATATACAAAATTAGCATATGTATTCTGAAGTGTATCAAAAGCAAAACATAGGCATAGGAAATTAGAAACTTGATCCCATATCTCAGGAATCCCTGATAAATTAATTAAAGTAAAAACTCTATGGCAACTAAAAATTCTTTAAAGCTTTTCTGTAGAACTACACGCAACTGTTAACCCGAGATACTCGATCGGGAAGAGCTGTGGTCTTTCATTTAAAAGAAGCAAGTTAGTAAAATCACGCAATGCGTTTATTATGATAAGCTTTCCAACGTACCAGAAATATTAAACAAAGAACTTCGCTCTTTCCAACTTTTATAAGTGAGCCACGGAAAAATTCTCATTGGCCGCCACCGGGAGTCGAACTCAGGGTCTTCCAGTTACGCACCGAATGTGATTCCGCTACACTACAGCGGCCTCGAATTCTTCCAGCCTCACACAAGCTAACTGCCAAGCTAATTGGGCAAGTTGCTTCCAGGAGCACCGCACAATACTGGGGATTCACCAAAGATGGTAACCAGCAACTGAAGAAATAATTAGAAGGCGAATGAATAGTTATCACAGACATTTAACGTGAACCAGGGACATTAAACAAAGATCTTAGCTCTTTCCACGTTTATAAGTGAGTCAGGGAAAAATTCTTATTGGCCGCCACCGTAGTCGAACCCAGAGTCTCCCACTTACGCGCCGGATATGCTTCCGCTACACCACAGCGGCCTCGAATTCCTCCAGACTCATACACGCTAACTGCCAAGCTAATTTGGCAGGTTGCTTCTTGGAGCCCCGCAGAATACTGGGGATTCACCAAAGATGAAGAAATAATTAGAAGGCGAATGAATAATTAATACAGACGTTTAACTTGTCTGTATTAATTATCTCATTGGCCGTCACCGGGATTCGAAAACAGGGTCTTCCAGGCGTAACTGGAAGGCGTAACTGGAAGACCCAGGGTTCGACTCCCGGTGGCGGTCAATGAGAATTTTTTCGTGACTCACTTATAAACGTGGAAAGAGCTAAGATCTTTGTTTAATGTTCCTGGTCCACGTTAAATGTCTGTACCAGAAATAATTACTCAAATAGAATAAATCTCGCTCTTATGCCTTGACCTTTGAACCCATTTAGATGATATTCAACAGAACTGGTCAAGTATACTTCCGGAACAACATGAAACAGTTTTGTTTCAATCGAAGCAATTTTACCTAAGTTATAATGCATAAGAGCGATGGAATGGATCCCGCTCCTTTGTCCTGACCTTTTACTGCATTTCTTCCATTTTCAACAGGCTTTGTTCCCAGGTGATCCCTTACCACATACTAAAATTTCATCAAAATCGAACAATTTTCCGCGAGTTATCTTGCTGAAAGGCAGAAGGACAGACAGACGGACAAAGCTGGAGCATATACGCTTCTTCAACCTACGGTTGGAAAGCGTAAAATAGTACATAAATTGTTCCTTCAGAGGAAAAAACACGGCAAATCTTAAATTATGACAGTGCAAAATAACTCTTCTAGATAGAATTAGTGCCTATGTTGCTTCAACTTATTCAAAAGGAAATATTTTTTACACTTTTCTACCGTAGGTTGAAGAAGTTTATATGCTCCAGCTTTGTCCGTCTCTCTGTCGGTACGATAATTCACGTAAAAATCGTTCGATTTCAATGAAATTTCAATATGTGGTAGTTGATAAATGGGGACAAATTCTGTTGAAAATGGGCGAAATGGGGTCAAAGATCAGGACATAGGAGCGGGATCCATTCCATCTCTGTTATGCGTCATAATTTACGTAAATGAATAATTAATACAGACATTTGACGTTACCTAGGAACATCAAACAGAGGCCATGGCTCTTTCCACGTTTATAAGTGAGTCACGGAAAAGTTCTCATTGGCCGCCACACCGAATGGAACACAGGTCTTCCAGTTACAAGCCGGACATGCTTCCACTGCACCACGGCGGCCTCGAATTACTCCAGACTCACATACACTAACTGCCAAGCCACTTGACAGGTTGCTTCTTGGAGCCCCGCACAATGCTTAAGATTCACCAAAGATGGTAAGCAGCAACTGAACAAATAACTAGAAGGCGAATGAATAATTAATACAGACATTTGACGTGGACCAGGACATCAAAACAGAGGTCATCGCTCTTTCCACGTTTATAAGTGAGTCACGGAAAAATTCTCATTGGCCGCCACCGGGAATCGAACCCAGGGTGTTCCATTTACGCGCCGGATATGCTTTCACTGCACCATAGTGACCTCGAATTCCTCCAGACTCACATACACTAACTGCCAAGCCAATTTGGCAATGTTTTCCAGTTTCGCGCCGGATTTGCTTCCACTGCACTAACTGCCAAGCCGATTTGGTAATTTGTATGTGAGTCTGAAGGAATTCGGGACCGCTGTGGTGCAGTGGAAGCATAACCGGCGCTTAACTAGAAAACCCTGGGTTCGGTTCCTTGTGGCGGCCAATGAGAATTTTTCCGTGACTCATTTATTAACTTGGAAAGAGCGATGACCTCTGTTTGACTTACGTAAAAATGCTTTGATTGCAACAACTTTATCATGTTGTTCCGGAAGTATACTGAACCGGTTCTATAGAATATCATCGAAATGGAGTCGAAGGTCAGGACACAGGAGAGAGATTTATTATACAGCCATTATCCACATAACTTGAGTAAAAATGCTTCTATTGCGACAAAACTTTAGTGTGTTGTTCCGGAGATATACTGAACGAATTAATAGTTAGTGTGGGGAGGAGGGTTTGTCTGCGTGCGATATCTGTAATGTTGGAAAGCGTATCATAATCAATGCATTGCATGACTTTAGTAACTTGTTTATTATTAAATTTATCAAACCGAAAACAAGATGTAAAATTCAACTTTAAATAACGTATTTTGTCAGTCATAGAAATTTGAAAAGCGTCACGTACAATTCTTGGAGATGCTGGTAATCGACTGGCTAAAATTAATAGTAACTTTTCAGGTACCATTTCGAAATTTATCCATTTTCTTCAATATATTTTTAGAAAAAAAAATTAAGTCCTGGGAAAACAAACGCTCTTTCATCCATAGCTTTTATGAACGAAGCCAGTAGAAGTAAATATTTAAATATTTTATGATTTCTTTCTTGGCATCAGAAAATATCGATTGGATTTTCGTTTCTTGCCTCAAATTAGATTCTCAGTTATCGTTAAATAAAAATACTGTTACACCTATGAATTAATGCATTATATATTTCAATTCTGGGAAGAAATTCTCAGGCAAACACGAGATTACTGTAGGTATGACTTTTTCTTAATTTCATACGATTCACTTTGCAATTGGACTTCATGTTTTCCTTTGATATTACTGTTTACTCCGATGAGACATTCCCTTATGAGCACCCCCAGTCTAGAGAAATGAGAGCGTCTGGAGACCGAACGGTGGCGCAGGTGAAGATCACAGAGCAGTATATATACATTCTGGGGAGCGATTTTCGGTTAGTAGAGTGTTCGGAGTCAGAATGGGAAAAGCTGCCGATCCATCGGCGTTTGAAAAAGGACGAATTGTGATTGCACTGTGCCTCGGAACTACGATCTCGGAAACGGCGCTGCTTGTGAGTTCTTCATGTGCCGCTGTTGTGAGTACGTATCAAAAGTGGTGCATAGATAGCCAAACGACGGACCGTCGTCCAGCCGTATGTCGTTCGCAGCTCATTGATGCCAGAGAAGAGTGGAGGCTGTCGCGCATTGTTCACAGGCAGTGCCATAGTGCGATAAATCTCCCGCAGCTACAACAGTGGTGTCCAGGACAATGTGTCACCGCACACAGATCCTCGCAGCCTTGTGTGCATGGGCCTGCGTAGCCGAAGACCCAGCCGGATTCCTATGCTCACTGCACGTCATTGCCGACAACGCATGAAATGTTCCCAAGATTATCGAGATTGAACTGTGGATGACTGGAAGAAAGTGGCCTGGTCTGACGAATCAAGATTCCTGGTGCTTCACGTAGACGGCAGAACGAGATACCCCGATTACCAACGGAGGATGTGGCACTGGATGCACTGTAGGGTGACAAGAGACCGGCGGCGACAGTGTCATGCGGTGGGTGATGTTTTCCTTGGACATTTGAGTCCCCATTATCCCAATAGCACAATCCCTGACAGCTGCCAGGTATCTGAACATCGTTGCGGACCAAGTTCACCCATTCATGGCAACTGTGTGCCTTGCTGTTGATAGTCATTACCAACAGGATAATGAGCCTTGCTACATTGCCAGAAATCACACTGCATGATAGTACGATACTACGTCTTCTTTTTTTTAGTGTATGGTAAATAACCTATGTCATAATGGCAACATTTTGGTGAGACGGTGATAAGAGATTTTCTTGTTGTAAGTGGTTGAAATACGTGAGGTGTAAGTATGGAAAATCGTAAGTAAAGAGCGGTAATCCGTTTCCGATGATACCGATGATGTTTTGCATAATAGTACGATATTATGTTTTCTTTTTTTTTTCAGTGTATAGTAAATAACCTATGTCATAATGGCCGATGATTTTTGCATGATAGTACGATATTATGTTTTCTTTTATATCATCATCATCATCATTGTCAACCATTATCAATCCACTGCTGGACGAAGGTCTCCCCAAGTTTCCTCCACAACGGTCTGTCTTGTGCCATTCTCCTCCATGTCACCCCTGCGTACTTTCGAATTCCATCCACCCATCTCCCATGTAGTCTTCTTCTAGCTCTTTTCCTGTCCCTTGGAATCCAATCTAAAATTTCGGCAATCCATCGATGATATGTCCTTCTGGCAGTATGTGCAGCCCATTGCCATTTCAGGGATTTAACTCTGATCATGATGTCTTCCACTCTTGTCATTTTTCGGATCCACGAGTTCCTCTTCTTATCTCTCCTTAGTTACACCAAGCATGCACCTCTCCATGCTACTTTGAGTTGTCTGCAGCCTTTGTATGTCTGTTTTAGTTAAAGGTCCACGTCTCTGCACCATAGGTAAGCACTGGAAGGATGCATTGATCAAACACTTTTCTTTTAAGACATAATGGCATATTGCTCTTGAAAATTATGCTGTTTCTTCCTAAAGCTCTCCAGGCAAGTTTTATACGCTGATTAATTTCTTCATCAATGTGACCCTCACTTGATATCTGCTGTCCAAGATAAACGTACGTGCCTGTTATCTCCAGCTTTTCTCCATCAATCGATAAATCTTCATTTCTTGTAAAAGCATTGAACATCACTTTTGTCTTCTGAAAGTTCATTTTTAATCCCACTTCTTTACTCTTGTCAGCAAGTTCCTGGATCATACTCTGCAGCTCTGATGGGGTAGTTGCAAAAATGACTACGTCATCAGCAAAACGAAGGTGGGTTAGAAAATCTCCATTAATCTTTATCCCCTTGTTTTCCCAGCTCAGCGACTGAAAGATACCCTCCAATGTGGCATTAAAGAGCTTCGGAGATATGGTATCACCTTGTCTCACTCCCTTTCCAATTTGTATGTGTGCTGTATTTTCAAACAGCCGAATCTTTGCACTTGCACACCGCTTGAAGGTAACACTGGACATGACTTAACCAAGCTGGATTCTTTTACATATTTATCTTTATATTTTTCCGATGATGTTTTGCATGATAGTACGATATTATGTTTTCTTTTTTTTTCAGTGTATAGTAAATAACCTATGTCATAATGGCCGATGATTTTTGCATGATAGTACGATATTATGTTTTCTTTTTTTTCAGTGTATAGTAAATAACCTATGTCATAATGGCCGATGATTTTTGCATGATAGTACGATATTATGTTTTCTTTTATATATATATCTTTATATTTTTCTGATAATTTTTTGCATGACAGTACGATATTATGTTTTCATTTTTCTTTCAGTGTATAGTAAATAACCTATGTCATAATGGCAACATTTTGGTGAGACGGTGATAACAGATTTTCTTGTTATAAGTGGTTGAAATACGTGAGTTGTAAGTATGGAAAATCGTTAGTAAAGAGCGGTAATCCGTTTCCGGTTTCTCCATTCCAGATCACTGAAGATTTTCCATGACAAGATGCACTCTATACGGGTAAGAACTGATCCTATTGTTTTAAAGCAGAGTGGTGCAGGCAATTAAAATCTGAAAAAGTGAGCATCCACATCGAAACAACTCTTAGTGACCAACAACTGTTATGAAGGAGGAGACGGTGAGATGAAAGCCTATTCTCAAATCACGGAAATTCGGCGCATAAGAATCCGTGAATTGGCTAATAAGGTAAACATTGGTCTTGGTTCTTATGTAAACATCAGTCAGAACCATTTTCATATGAATAAAGTAGAAGACAGATGGATTCAAAACCTTTCTCGTACTTATAAAAAAAAAAGGTACGAAATCGATAATTCATTGAAACGTTTGGCGATGGCCAACGATGACACTGATTGATAGTTTTTCCGAAGTGGCGATGTACGAAGTCTTGGTTGATCATTTGGACATAGAAACAAAAGAAAGCTCTGAACAACAGAATCATTTAGTCATCGTCATTGGCGGATTGGCGATACATAAACGGCCCAGGAAGCCATTTTCTGCGGCTGACTTTTGAAACAAATTATCGAGGCGAGGTATCCTATCCCTATAAAACAAGACAGTAAAATCATGCAATGCATTGATTATGACAAGCTTTCCAACATACCAGAAATCATTACTGAAGTTATTGCCCAAGTTATAAGGATATTGTCTGTGGAATAATTTTCGTTCCTGCGCCCTGACCTTTGACCCCATTTCAATTGATATTCCACAGAACCGGTTCGGTATACCTCCGAAATAACATACTAAAGTTTGATCACAATAGAATCATTTTTAGTCATGTTATGAGGATAATGGCTGTGGATTTAAACTAGCTCCTGTGTATTGACCTTTGATCCCATTTTGATGATATTCAACAGAACCGATTCAGTGTACCTCCGGAACAAAATGTTAATGTTTTGTCGCAATCGTAGCATTTTTACGTAAGTTATGACGTATAAGGGCAATGTAATGGATCCCTATCCTATATCCTGACCTTTGACCCCATTTTGCCCATTTTCAATAGAGTTCGTCAACAAGTAGTACCCTACCACATACTACAATTTCATCGAAATCGAATCATTTTTGAGCGAGTTATCGTGCGGACGGACAGACAGACAGACGGACAAAGCTGGAGAATATACGCTTCTTCAACCTTCGGTTGGAAAGCGTAAGAAACGATGTTAGCATCACTGTTGACTGCTAATGCATCTTTTCAACACAAGCCTAAGAATCATTGTAGTATTTTGCATTCAGGCGATATTTAGCATTTTATCTATTTCCCAGTAGCGCAGATCCCTAGTGAAATTAATACAAGATCAAAATTACTTTCGTTGCTGAGAAGCAACAGATACGGTACGTTCTCTGAGAAGGGACTATTGTAGACTTTGTTCCATTCTTATGAATTTTATTGCGATAACTAAACTCGGAATTTGTAATAGTTTCTTCGCATTTTGTGCGAATGGAAATCCAAATGTGCCAAACAATTTCTTTTTTACTCTTTCCAACCGTAGGTTGAAAAAGCATATATCTTCCAGTTTTGTCCTTCCGTCCGACCCTCCGCACGATCGCTTGCGTAAAAATGGTTCGATTTCGATCAAATTTTAGTATGTGGTAGGGGATCACCTGGGGACAAAACCTTTTGAAAATGGGGTAAATGGGTTCAAAGGTCATGACATAGGACCGGCATCCATTCCATTGCCCTTATGCGTCATAACGTGCGTAAAAATTGTTCGATTTCGACAAAACTTTAGTCTGTTGTTCCGGAGATATACTGAACCGATTTTGCTCATTATCATCAAAATGGGGTCAAAGATCAGGACACAGGAGCGAGATTTATTCCACAGCCATTATCCTCATAATTGACTAAAAATGCTTCTATTCGACAAAACTTTTGTATGCTGTTACTGAATCGGTTCTGTTGAATATCATGGAAATGGGGTCAAAGGTCAGGACACAGGTGCAAGATTTATTCCACAGCCATTATCCTCATAACGTGACTACAAATGCTTGCATTGCGACAAAACTTTAGTATGTTGTTACGGAGTTATACTGAATTGATTTTGTTTAATATGGTCGAAATGGGGTCAAAGGTCAGGCCACAGGAGCTAGATTCATTAAACAGCCATTATTCTCATAATTTGAGTAATGATTTCTGGTATGTTGGAAAGCGTATCATGATCAATACATTGCATGATTTTACTAACTTGTTCAAAACGTACCGGTTATTAGCAAAATAATTACGGAAAAACTTTTGAAAAAACTAAAAATGTCCAAAATTGCAATAATTTCAGTTCAAATTAAAAGTAGAAGATCTTAAAGAATGCCAAAATTAATTTTAATTTGTTTATTTTCAAATTGAAAAAGTGTTTTTGCTGTTGCTGAAACAGACTTTCCGGAATTGCAGTTCAAGAATTCGTTTCTTTTGAACGAGATCTCCATATCAAATGGAGATCCATATCAAATGGAGATCCATATAAAATGGAGATCTCGTTCAAAAGAAAAGAAAAAAGCATATTGCAGCAACCCAAAATTTTACCGTAGGTGAACCTGCATTAAAGTAAACAATGAATTTTGAGTTTCTATCGCAGACTATTGATAGCATATGTTATTTGACTGTATTGATTATTTAACTGGAATATTGTATTGATTATTACATATTGACTGTATTGATTATATTTAACTACATTTGCTATTGGACAGTATTGGTTATTTAACTACATATGTTATTAGACTGTATTGGTTATTGAACTGCTGTACATTTGACTGTATTGATTATTCAACCCAAATTGTTTACCGTAGGTGAACCTGCATGAACGTACACAATGCATTTTGAGTTTCTATCGCAGATTATTGCAGCATATTTTATTAGACTGTATTGATTATTTAAGTGGAAATGCAATTGGCAAAAGCGGGCTCAGGTAGAGATTATCAGCCCAAATTGAAGGGTCTTAAATTAGCAAGTGAAAAAAATGGGAGAGGGCGTATCAAAAACAATATTTGTCTCAATGGAACATTTACTACGTAGAGGTTTTTTATTTTATTTTTTTCTCTCTGTCTTAAGCCGTCAAAGTGTTAAACCAACTTTGCCCGTTCAGAATAAATTGGTTTTCTTCTACAAGAATACTGAAGTATAGCTTTTTTTCTTGAGTTAGCATAACGGCTACTGGCCCAGATAATGGCTGCCCAGTCCACTCCTGCTCATCGCCTTCCAAATATGCGCTAGTACAAACATTTGCTGGAAAATTAATGCTGAACGTCCTTTTTGGATCAGTGTAACGTTGTATGGTCCTCATTGATGACCTTCCAAAAGGTCCCAGCATGACCAGGAGAACATGTTACGTCAAACTTCATAAATTGCGTGAAAATGTAAAATAGCACAGACGAAGAATGCTAACTAAACATGTCTTGCTACACCAGGACAACTCTAGAGCTCATGCCTCTCTTGGTGCTCCAGGACAACTCACGAGCCTCCTGTACTTTTCTAGGGCAAATCACAAGCCTCCTGTACTTCTCTAGGGCAAATCACGAGCCTCCTGTACTTCTCTAGGGCAAATCACGAACCTCCTGTATTTCTCTAGGGCAAATCACGAACCTCCTGTACTTCTCCAGGGCAAATCACGAGTTCATCCACCCTTGCTTCTACAGGGCAAATCACGAGTTCATGCACCCTTGCCTCTACAAGGCATCTCACACGCCCTTGCCTTTCATGATTTTTTGGGCAACACACGAGATCATGTCCCCTTATTTCTCCAGGGCATCTCACGAGTTCCATGCTTTTCTAGGGCAACACACGAGGTCATGAATCCTTGCTTCTCAGGGCAAATCACGAGCTCACGCACCCTTGCTTCTACAGGTCATCTCACACGCCCTTGCCTTTCATGATTTTTTGGGCAACACACGAGATCATGTCCCCTTATTTCTCCAGGGCATCTCACGAGTTCCATGCTTTTCTAGGGCAACACACGAGGTCATGAATCCTTGCTTCTCAGGGAATCTCATGAGCTCATGCCTGTCATGGTGTTACAAAAAGATGTGGCTTCGATTTTTTGCCTGACGTTGCGTCCTCTGATTTATTTATTTTTGCATACTTGCAGTCATTTTCTCGTGCAAACCAAAACATAAGGGGCGCCGCACTTTCCCCATTGCAGGCATTATGGTCTGGGGAGACATAACCTACGATAGCCGATCAGCTCTAGTAGTGGTGCGTGGATCATTAACGGGCCAGCGGTATGTGGATGAGATCCTACGGCTCCATGTGCTCCCATTCCTGGCTGGGATTCCAGGTGCGCTAGACCAGCAGGATAATGCTCGCCTGCACACGGATCGGGTTGCCGAAGACGACCTACATCATGTCCAGACACTTCCATGGCCTGCCTCTTCCCGGACATATCTCCTATCGAGCATGTGTGGGACCAGTTGAAACGCCGGCTGCCGCCGTGCAGCACTATCCGGGATTTGGAGTTCACCGTCCAACACGTGTGGGCCAGCCTTCCGCAGGACAACATCAGGCGTCTGTTCGCCTCCATGCTGGACCGTATTACAGCATGTATCGCCGCGCAAGGCGGTGCGACGCGTTAGTGAAGATGATCTGACTGCGTGCCACAGATTCCTCTATAATTGTCCTGCAGCTCTGTTTTTGTTATCATGTCTATCATTCATTGTATCATTACGTCCATAAAATTTCAGTTCAATCAGATGCTTCCTTGTTGGTGCGCAAATGTCTTCGTCCGTGAGTGTATACGAAGCGCGGGTAGCGGCAATATAGGCACGACTCGTGATTTAACCGACTTTGGAAGACGCTTGGCTGTGGGAGGCACGTGGGCAGTTGCAAACATAGCAGAAGCCACAAACCTTCTCGACTTTGCGAAAACAACTGCATCGAGCGAATTCAGTGAGCAAACAGCAAAACAAACAGTCACTTGTATTCATGTGGGCGAAAACAGTCCTGGATGGAAAGGCGGATTGTGAGAATTGTATAGTATAACAGACGAGAGTCATGTATAAGAGAGGTGCCGTTAGGAGAATTTGATCGTACACGTGGGCCACATATTGTCCCCAATGGGCAATAAAGCAGACGCCTCTTCCATATACAATTCGTCTCTGCTACCAACCGACAATTGAGTCTCCAGTGGCCACGAAAGCACCAAGACTGGACCATTGAGGATTGGGGAAAGTTCGCCTGGTCCGATGAATAAAGTTTTCAGTTAACAGACGCAGGTGGACTGGCCATAATATTGCGTCAATACCAGAAATCGATATATAGCAGCTGACTAAATTTAACTGTGTAAAATTATGGGGGTGTAGTAATGGTCTAGAATCTGTTTCCAGGGTTGACTCTCTGTTCATTTATTCCTCTGAAACATTTCGATGTCACGAGGTACCTTAACATCCCCGTGGACCAGGCACTTCCGTACATCAGCATGGTGGTTCATAATGAAGAGGTCTACTTTCAGCAGGATAATAAATAATTCCAGGAGAACGACAGGGATATTATGGTGCTAAAAT
This sequence comes from Macrothele yani, assembly GCA_039090855.1. Taxonomy (NCBI): domain Eukaryota; kingdom Metazoa; phylum Arthropoda; class Arachnida; order Araneae; family Macrothelidae; genus Macrothele; species Macrothele yani. The sequence goes on from CM077011.1 coordinate 160,082,657, forward strand.
AGCAACCATGGTCCATAAAACTTAAATCAATTGAACGCCTCTGATTAGAGAACTATTTCTTGCAGAGATCCTGTTCTAGAGAACTTCTGGCAATTGTGGGGGAAAACAGCCAAAAGTGGGCCGTTTGGCTTGTTAAACCTGTACAGTATCGTTGAATCCTTGCCTCATTAAATCCCGACTAGTTTTAAGGACAAGGTCCTCGATATCCGTAATTTTAAAAGTCCGATTTGAAAAACTCTTTTAGCAGCAGATAGCACATATTTCTTGCAATATACAGGGTTTCTATAAATGAAGTATACAACTTCAGTATGCTATTAAAAACAAGCACGATAGAAAAAACGTAATTTAAACGTTAAGAGACGTGGCAAGTGTTGAAGTTTGTTAAGACAGATGATAGGTGCCGCCAGGTGTCTCATGTAATGAAAATTGTGGTCAAACACGGATACAACTGACATGATTTTCCCAGAGGAGAAAGCAGCGTGTGTGTTTTGGTTTGGGGTGTCAAAATCTCTAACAATAGTTCAGCGTAAGTTCAGAAGCGGAGTCCAAGAGACTGCCGCCGACACGTAGGAGCATCAAACAATGGGTAAAGAAATTCAAAGCAACAGGAAGTGTTTTGAAAGACAAAAACACTGGGAGACCACCCAATTACAGACGAAAAGGTGAAATATGTGCGTTATGCTTATCTAAGGAGCCCTAAGTAGCCCGTACACGTTGCCAGTCGTGAAATAAAAATACCGCGAGCAACGGTTCAAACGTTTCTGCATAAACGTCTCCGTCTCTATGGGTACAAAGTGTAGTTAGTGCAAAAAATTCGACCAAATGATCAACCACGTCGAAAGGCATTTGCGGTAGACATGCTTAATCACGTTGATGAAGACCCCACACTCCTTTCACGGATCTGTTTTAGCGATGAGTTCTGGTAGAGTAAAAAAATATAACTGCCTAATCTGGGGCACAGAAAATCCCCATATACTCGTAGCACACGAGAGAGAGAGAGAGAGAGAGAGAGAGAGAGAGAGAGAGACTCTGAAAGTTAATAAGTTAATATCCTGCTGGCCTAATGGAAGGCAGAGTGTTAGGGATATTTTTCTCCGCGGAACCAACCGTTACTGGCATAACGTACCTAAGCATGTTAGAACAATTTGAAATTCCACAACGCCAGGATATTGAAGTCAGCATTTTTCAGCAAGATGGGACTCCTCCGCACTGGTCTTTGGATGTAGTCAGATCTTTAGATCATCATTTCTCAATGGTGTTGGATTTGGCGTGGGGATCCGACGGCATGGCCACCCCATTCTCCTGTTATTACCCCAAGCGGTTTTTTCTTTGGGGCTTTATTAAGGACACTTTGTGCCGCCCCGGTGGCGCAGTGGTCTAAGCGATGGCCTCTGATCATTCGTCCGTAAGGGGTCCGGGTTCGTATCCCGGTGAGGCATGGATGTTGTGTTTGTCTTACGGCCTGGCTCTCTCCCTTCCCTGGAACCAGTGACCCTAAATTAGGGACGGGCGACTGCTTATAGCCCATTGAGTTGCTCACGGTGGTCGTTAAACCTCCAATCAAAAAAAAAAAAAAAAAAAAAAAAAAAAAAAGGACACTTTGCACTAGACAAAGTTCCATCTATCGCTGAGCTCAAAGAACGCATTACTGCAGCCTTACTCCTTGTTACATCTGACATTCTGAAGCATACGTGGGTGGAACTGGACTATCGTTTAGACATCCTGCGAGCAACCCACGGAGCACACGTGGAGGCCTAGTGACATTTAAAAAAACACATTCACAGTTACCATGTGTTTTGACATTAAAAGTAAGTTGCTGTTTATTGTAGTTTTCTTTCAATAGCATACTAAATTTGTATACTTCATTTATGGACACCCTGTATATATCAGGGTGTTTAACGACCACCGTGAACAACGTAATGGGCTATAAGCAGTCGTCCGTCCTTAATTTAGGGCCACTAGTTCCAGGAAAGGGATAGAGCCAATGCCGTATGACAAACACATCATCCATCCCTCACTGGATTCGAACCTGGACCCATCTCGTACGAATGGCGATAAGGCAGCGCATAGACCACTTCGCCACCGAGGCGGCTTTGCAGTATTTTGACTGTGTCACTAGATATTTCATAATGCACAGTTCTTGCGCTACGTCGCATTAACCCGTATTTCTGTTTGGAACCGTATTTTCACTTCAAGAAATCCTGATGAAAAACTTGCATTTTGTATTCTTTTACATGCACTATAGTAAAAACGACGAACATAATCTTCCTAAACAGTTCCGCTATGCAGGTACATATAACAACGTTTTATTTCTGTGTCTGCTTCTAAAAGCAGTATCTGATAAATTACTTTCCTGTAACAATGCTATGTGACGGATATTCAAATTTAACATTCGTTTTTAGTTGTGTTTCTTTAATTAAATTTTGAGTTCATTATCTTTAAGCTTTTCATCTTTAACGTTATATTTTTCTCGCTCACCGAATGTTATCTGGCAACAATTTTGAGGTTAAGGGTGAATGATGTATGTATGCTTGACAAGCGAGATTGCGTGCATTGTATAATGTGTTCTGTTAGCACCTGTGTGCTGTGTGTTAGCGGTTACGTGCAAGCTGTCCTAATCTGTAAGAGTTATGTTTCATCCTGATAACTTCTATCGACCTGTGGTGTATACACCATATTGACAAAAGACACCGGACGCCCCTTCAAAAGCATATGAACGGATCCTCTGCATTGTTAAGATGCGCGGTACAGCTGCAAACGGTATAAAAACATGCCTGCAGCTGACCGCGATCATTATCGCACTATGAGGTTGAGTGAAAATGTCGCGGCGGGAGAGAACTGACTTTGAGAAAGGAAATATTGTTGGGTGTTATATTAGTGGGTTGTCGATGAGAGAAACCGAGAGGCGTTTAAACACCCCCAAGTCAACTGTTTTGGATGTACTGAATACGTGGAAGACACATGCCGTGCCTGAAGCACAAAAACGTACTGGCAGAACAAAGAAAATCAATGATAGAAGACGTCGAACCCTTAGGAGAGCCGTTACAGCTAATAGACGGAGTACTGCACAATACCTCGGTGTACAGGGAAGTAAAAATGCTCGAACCTCGGGATGCACAAGTACCATTCGCAGACAAATTCATTCCATGTGTTACCGTGGTCGTGAGGCTGCTCATAAGCTTTTCATCTCCACTCGGAATGCTACTGGTCGTTTAGCATGGCGCAAAAGAGCATTTATCGTGGACCGTAGATCAAAGAAACGGGTCCTATGGATTAATGAATTCAGATACACAATCCATCAGCCTGATCGGAGTGTGGAGGTATGGCGGCAGCCGGGGAAAGCTATTTACCACAGTTTACTCTTCCTATGGTCATGTTTGGAGCTGGCAGTGTACTCGTATGGAGCTGTTTTTCGTGGTACGATCCCTGCCTATTCGTTATCGTGGACAAACCTGTTAACAAACATGTCTATCTAGTTATTCTGGACAATTATGCGCAACCAACTCTATGGCAATACTATGGAACCGAGCCTTGTTGGTACAAGCAGGATAATGAACCGAGCTATAAAGCAAGGACTATTACGGCGTTGTTTGATGAGAATTCCTTATCGTGGGTGGACTGGTCAGCACAGAGCCCTGATCTTAAATTCCATAGTTCACGTATAAGATGAATTAGAGTGCCGCAAAAGAAGTTTGGAACCAAGGCCTACTACTAAGCAACAGTCAGCGGCAGCATTATGTACTGAATGAAAGCGCATACCTATCGCTGTGTTCCCAAAACCTTGTCGAAAGCATGTCTCAAAGGGTCAGTGCATGTCAAATTGCAAATAACGCTACAGTCAATTGCAAATAACGCTATGCCAAAGGTAGACCGACACCGTAGTAAGGTATGTCAATAAATGCTATGTTGTGTTTTTCTTCTCGGTGTCCGGTGACTTTTGCAATATAGTGTATGTGTATTTCGTGTAAGTTTCGTCAAATTACTGTTGTGTTTACTAATTCGATTAAGTAACTAGTGTTGTAATTATAGTAATTATCTAGAAGTACTCGTTAGTGAAATGAGGCTGAAATGAAGGACGAACAATTAGAACCTTTTCCTTGATCTTTATTTGAGTGCTTTTCTTTCTCTTAAAGTGAGCGAATAAGAAGAAAAAACTTTATGTAGCTACCCGTAAACCACATGTACGCGTGTCAAATTGCAAATAACGCTACAGTTTTCAAAAAATGAAGAAGTAGAACTTTTTCTTTTTCTAAAAACGAATTTTTGAAAAATTGAAAATATACGCAGCACAGCAGTGTTGCGAATATTTTCTACCTTCTCCAAAATTTACTCTTCCATCGTCGCAGTATAACGAAGTAAATTTCTCTGTCATTTCTGTCCACGCCAGGATTTGAACCCGGATTCCCTCATTCCGGAATAAGTCACTATACCAATTGAGCTACGCGGACATTTTATTCTGATTCCTATCTGCCTTTATGTCGTGTGCGTCCTTCTGGCAGGTACGTCACATCTCCTGGTACGTTACATCATCTCCCCCTTTTTTTTTTTTTCTTTTTTTTTTTAAGTGCTGGAGAAGGGATTCTCTTATTTTTCCTATCTCGCGGTGTGGAAATAACATCACACCAATGCGAGATTTTGAACGGTCGGGTCATCCGGATAGTTCGGGCGCCATTATAACGAAGTAAATTTCTCCGTCATTTCTGTCAGCACCAGGTTTCGAACCCGGATCCACTCATTCCGTAATAAATTGCTCAACCAATTGAGCTACGCGGACGTTTTATTCTGATTCCTATCTGCCTTTATGTCGTGTGCGTCCTTCTGGCAGGTACGTCACATCTCCTGGTACGTTACAACAGATGTTCACCTTATGTTTTGGTTTGAAGGAAGATCTGCAATTTATAAAAAACTCATCAAGGAATACCATCACCAGAGGATATCCTTCTTTTTGAAGAATAATTTGTGTCTATTTCTTCGGGGAAATAACGCATTGCTTTCTTACTAAGTCACATCACGTTTTCCTACATACCTTTTCTTCATACTAATTGTCCGATTTGAAAACTTCATCTTGCCGCGGATATCTTTCCCTAAAATGAATTTTTGGGATACAATTTGTGATCTTTACATTGTATATTTTTGCCACTGGTGAGAGCCAGTAGCCATTTCTGTTGTGAATGTATAACTGATTTTAAAAATCACGTTTGAAAAATTTTTTAATTGTTCTATCGAGTATGAAGAAAGCTGCGCACATTTCGTTTGTAAAATAATGTTAAACGTTCCCTCTAGGTGTCGTAAAAATATTCTCTCTTCCGTTGATTCTTTGTTTTTCTAAACATCTTGTTAGAAAATTGCTTTCATTGGGGGGGGGGGGGGATTATCCAGAAGACGTGCTTATATCACCCAAAAATTCGGTAGTGATTTTGTATGTTTGCTTATTTTGCAAATTACAGAGACCGTCGTGAGCATTTAGGGCTTTAAGGGAGGTCTTTCATCGTTTATATCTCTTCGTTTGTTCCAACCAATGAGAAGAACCAGCTATCTAAAGAGGCCGTTACATAAAAACTGAAAGCAACGTATTTGAGTTGGCAGCAGTATAAAGAGGGGAAATAACCACGCCGACGGCTAACTGAATTAGAAAGTGTCTATGGAAACTGTTATTCGCCATAGCAGACGATTCTGGTTCTGTTATTGCGCAGTTTTTAAGGTACGTCTGCATTTCGCCGTACAGCTATTCAAAGTTAAGAAGTGAAATGCGTTGTGCGATAACATTTTGCTATAATTTGGGTAAAAAAGGCTCCCGAAACAGTTACTTTAATGACAAATCTTACAAAGATAAATATTTGGGTGAGTCAACGAGTTTTAGATGGCACCATGGTTTCAAAAAAGTGCGTTTGTCGGCAGAACTCGCTCCTAGGTCTGCTCAAAGTGAAACTGCTCAAAACGTAGCGTATTGTTAACACTGTTTGTGCAATCTTGCAAGAAGATCGACCAATGTCGTGTGAAGATATAGCGGCGTCAACTAATATTTCGAAAACGTCGGCATTCTGCATTTTACGCATCAAATTACTAATGCATCCTGTGCGTTCCAGATGGGTACCTCATCACCTGACGAGAGAACAATTGTTAGCCATAGATCAAGTTTGTCATGAGTGGAAACGAATGATTTGAAATGATCCAAACTTTCTAAACACCGTAATAACTGCCGATGAAACATGGGTCCACTGTCGGCCCGCTGACGAAGCGCTCAACGAGTGTCTGGAAACACACAGGCTCGCCTCCTCCAAAAAAAAGTCCAATCTGCTATGAAAGTGATGATGATTATTTTCTTTGATCATAAAGGTGTGTCTACCAGCATGCTGTTCCTCCGCAAGTTATTATCAGTGCTGAGTATTACATTTCAATCGTGAAGGGTCTGCTACGACACATATCGATTAAGCGACCGGAACTGTTGGGCAAATGGACCCTACAGCACGATAACGCCCGCCCTCATGTGGCTGCTTGTGCTGAACAGTTTCTTACGAAATGCAGTATTGAAATCATGCCACAGCCAGCCTACAGTCCTGACCTCGCCCCGTGCGATTTCTGATTGTTTCCAACAATGAAGGAAAAGTTCCGTGTCGCAACATTCAACACAGATGCTGATGTTATTCAAGCTGTACAGGGGTCGTTAAAGCAGCTTTCACAAAATGCCTTGTCCTCATGCTTTGAAAAGTGGTCTGAACGATGGGACCGTTGCGTATCATCTGAGGGAAGATACTTTGAGAAAGAATAACATATATTTTTCTGTACCTATATTTCTTTATTTTGTGGGATTTTACTCTCAATTTCTATGGAACGGCCGTTATAGTACGAGCGCACGGGGCCAGTGTCACATCAGAGGCAATAACCAGGGTTAGGCAGAACCCCCCCCCCCCCCTCCTACTGTGACTAATCCACCAACGAATTGGTATAGATGAAAATGTACGAGCAAATGTACATGTGTTTACCTTAGCAAAACGAAAGAAATAGTAAGTAAAGAAAACCATTAGTTACCATGTTTATTCCAATAATTGTAAAAATTCATTTCCCATCAAAACAATTACGGATATCAAAATCAATAAATAAAATTAAGCACCATTTTTCGCGTATGAGGGTGAGCATGGATTGTGATGTGTAAAATGTTATCGTTCACCACCCAGATGATGTAACCTTGTCATTCTATTTTAAAATTTCATTACTGCCCAGAAGCCATGAAGACAAATGAAGTGCAGCTCAGTTCTTTCGTTACACGGCTGTCATCAATCTTTCCAACAATAGCTTAGTTTTAATAATACAGAAACATACTAGTAAACCACATAGATCTTTTTTGAATTTTGTTTTCGCAAAACTGCTATTCCTTCTGAATGAAGTATTAATCTACTTAACAAAAGAATTTTTTAAGTAAAAGAAGTGTTCATTAAAATGATTGAAGTGACAATGGGATGAATTCCTTTTTGTGAAACAATTTACTGGATAAACCAGCAGCTTATTGAAATTGTCGACTAATGCAGGACAATAGCTACAAAAGGAACCACGCATTTTTAAAAGCCCAGAAATCAGTAGCCCAGTTTGAGAACTCAGCATGGGATTGTCGATTTTTTGGTATGTTTACAAGGAGTGAAGCCATTTTCGTAATTATAGTCTTTTCTCTTCCCACTTGATGTATTATTGCCAAACTCATATTACAAAGAAAATAAAACAAGAAAGATGACACCGAATATTCGGGTGTAATAAGCACGTCTTTTGAATCCATTCTGAAGCAAATTAAATTTGTCAAAGCTATTCAAAGTCAATGAAACCGGTATGGAAAACAATACTATCGGACGGAAGACAGAAGTTTTTCAATAGGGTTTTTAATCCCTCAGATATTGCTGTAAACGGAATCGTGAACTTACGCCCTCTGGTTGCAGACTTTTGCGTTAATAAAAACATGAATTTATATGAGAAACATTTCGCACTGGAAACGCTCTCCAACACCGAAATAATCTTTCAAATCGGGCTCTCAGAAACAGAGATATCGACAAAAATAAGATGTGACTTTACGTCCCCTGGTGGGAAAACCATGTATAATTTTAGGAAGAACGTATTCTCAAAGGGTTTTTCCATATGAGCGGTATCAGTCCAAGAAAAAAATATTTAGTCGAGTTTTCAGGATCCAAGAATTTGCTACAAATACATCAGAAGCAGAAATTAACGCTTATACCCCCTGGTGGCCAAACCAATCTTTACCAAATATTAGAAATTATGTTCAAAATATTTTCCATCAGGTCTTGTATGCGATATAGGAAGAATTTTTCAAATCTGAGTTTTAGATGCAGGAATAAGGCAGAAAAGGCAATTTACAATTGTACCCCCTAACGGAAAGTCCATGATTTAATTGAAAATTTTGAATTTATAGGAAAAACATTTCGCATCGGAAACACTATCCAACAAAGAAGGAATTTTTCAAATCGAACACCTAGATTTAGAGATATTAACACAAATAACATATACATCTACGCCCCCTGGCGTAGAAACCATGCGATATTTTAAGAATAAAATATTCCTAAAAGGTTTATCGACGTGAGCAGTATCGGTCAACAAACCACTTTTTTGCAATTGAGATTTTAGAAGCTCCTATTTTGCTGCAAATACATCAGAAGCGGAAATTAAGACTTTCGCCACATGGTGGCCAAACCATTTTTTACAAAAATTAGAAATTACGTGCAAAGGATTTCCCATCAGGAGCTGTATCCGGTGCAGAAATAGTTTTTTAAATCGGAGATTTAGAACAGAGATATAGGGAAAAAATCAATTTACCATTACGCCCCCTAGCCTAAAGTCTACGAAATACTTGAAAATTTTGAAATTATATGAAAAACATGTCATACTGGAAACACTATCCTACAAAGAATGAAATTTTTCAAATCGAACTCCTAGATTTAGAGATATTGATACAAATAAGATATACATCTACGCCCCCTGGCGTAGAAACCATGAATTATTTTAAGAAGAAAATGTTTCTAAAAGGTTTGTCGGCATGAGTAGTATCGGTCTACAAACGCCTTTTTTTTCATTCGAGAATTTAGAAGCTCATATTTTGCTGCAAATACATCAGAAGCGGAAATTAAGAATTATACCACTTGGTGGCCAAACCATTTTTTTTTTACGAAAATTATAAATTATGTGCAAACGATTTCCTATCAGGAGGTGTAACCGGTGCAGAAAGAATTTTTCAAATTGGAGATTTAGAAGCAGAGATATAGGGGGAAACGCAATTTAGCTCTACGCCTCCTAGCGGAAAGGCTATGAATTACTTGAAAATTTTGAAATTATATGAAAAACATATCACAGTGAGAACACTATTCAAGAAAAAAGGAATTTTTCAAATCGTACTCCTAGAAGTAGATATATTGACAAAAATAAGATATACATCTACACTCCCTGGTGGAGAAACTGTGGAATATTTTAAGAAGAAGATATTCCGAAAAGGTTTATTGATGTGAGTGGCATCAGTCCACGAAAGAATTTTTTCAATCGATATTTTAGAAGCTCAGAGTTTATGGCAAATACATCAGAAGCAAAAATTAACACTTACGTCCCCTGGTGGCCAAAGTATTCCTTATCAAAAATTTGAAATTATATGCAAAAGATTTTCCATGAGGAGATGTATCCGCTGAAGAAAAAAAGTTTCAAGTCGGAGTTTTAGAAGAAAGTTATCGGGAAACATGTAATTTAATTTTACGCTCCCTAGCGGGAAACGTATGCGTAATTTGAAAAAGTAACTATATCTAAAATACTCTTCGACATAAATGGATTGGAAAGATAAAAGAAATTTTTCAATCGGATATTTAGAAGCAAATATGTGGAATAAAACGTATTTTTTGAATTCGACATCATCTGCATTTATGCCCCCTAAAGGCGAGATTGTACATCGTAAAAAACAAAAAAACAAATAAAGGATCATCATTCGCATATTTCAAGCTTCCCAATGCAAAACGAATTTTTCAAATCGGACTAATAGTTGCAGAGATATCGTAGGTAAAGGCGGACTGACTGACGGGCAAACCGGTAACATAAGAACGATCTTTTTTTTACAAAAGACGTGCTAAAAATCAAATTAAAAAAACCATCTCCCATTTTTCTTTTTTATACACAGTCCAGTCACATTATTGGGACCACCATCGCCTTTCGGGCCAAGGGTGGCAGTATTTCTGAAACAGCACAATTTGTGAACTGTTCGCGTGCTGCTTGGGTATCGCGATTTAAGAAATGGCAGCATTGGGAATAAGCGACGTTGAAGCTGTGGAGCACCACCTGCCATTGTTGTGAATGGTGAACGTCGGCTTCGAAGGTACGAGAGGGACGATGGACATGCTACAGTGGAGCAACTCACTGGCCAAATGAACCACGGGGCTAAAGGAAGTTTGTCCAAAACGACATTTCCGTGAACCCTGCTGCGTATCGGGCTCCATGTAGACGGAACGGTCTCTGCTCCTATACTAACGAAGGTGCATCGGCAAAAAAAGGCTTACATTTGCACGGCAGTATCGGAATTGGACCTCCCCTGATTGGCAAAGGATTACCTTCTCCGATGAGTCACGTTTTCTGTTTCATCAAACGGATGGACGTTGGTGTGCAAGGTGAGAAACATCGGAGAACAAACACTCTTCAACCATTTCTGGCAGAACACAAGTGGTGGGGACAGCTTTACGGTTTGGGGAATGTTTTCGTAGCATTCTCAAGGTTCACTCATACCTATGGAAGGCACTATGGACCGAATCTGTTATGAATCCATCCTTGCAGAACACGTAGCCTACACCCACAGATGCTGATTGTCTTCCCTGCGGCGGATGGGATCTTCCAGCACAACAATGCGACGTGTCACACAGCTAGAAATGTCTGAGAATGGTTGGAAGAGCACGACGAAGACTTCAAAGTACATGCCTGGAGCCCTAATTCCCCAGACTTATACCCAATTGAGCATATGTGGGACCATATCGATCGTGTAGTTCGCTCTATGGATCCTCGACCACACACCTTCCAGCAGCTGTCAAATGCGCGGCAATCAGCATGGCTCCACATACCTGGGAAACCTTCCAGCACCTTGAGTCACTCGCGGTCCGGCTAGCTGCTGTCCACGCTGCACACGGCGGTTGCTCTGGATATTAGCTGGTGGTCACAATAATGTGATTCGGCCGTGTATATTCAAATGTTCTCTTGTGAGCCTATAACAATACACAAATCAAAGACAAATCCTCTTAATTTCTTTTATGGACGTTTTCTTCACTGCAGTTATTATTGCTCATTTCGAACATGGCGTCTTTGTTGTCCGATCTTCTGCTGAAGGAATATCCCAGAACAGTGCGAATTTTGTGGTCATAAAACGGCTAATTGCAGAAAAACCTATGGTTACTCACCATTTCACCTCAGAAACTTTCCTCTTCTACCTTAATCAATTGCGTTCCAATCCGACATTTCACTGTGCAGAAATACGTCGCCTTCTTCTAACTGCCGCAAGCGAAATTATTTCATTTTCTGATATTATTTAATAAATCACAGCGAAGGAAATATCTGCTTTTTTGACTCTGTTTATCTTTGAGCGACTGTTTTTCTGCGAAAGCGATATCATCCCTTCAAAAATTATTCCACCAGATGCAGAAAAACATAAGCACAAAATTTGAGATGTCTTTCTTGTTGTTCATTCTTGAGCCAGTCAGTCTGTCTTTCCGTCTCAAAAAATTGTACCTCTGCTCCTAAAGAACGTACTAAAGAAATTATTTCTCTCTCATACAGGAAAACAAGTTATATGTCTCCCAATCCATCACTCCTCCTGCAAAAGCGATATATCCGATTTTAAAAAGTTGTATAAAGCAGTTCTTTTTGTTTCTGACAGAGGAAAGTGCACAAGATCTCGAATATATCTGACAGAAAAGGTTTTCAAGTTCTGGGACATATCTGTCATTCTCTTTATCCATCATTACTTTTGATATGGCTCTCTTATGCTTAGCTGTCTCTGCGTATGAAACATATCTCCGATTTTAAAGACGGATTGCAAAATTTTCTTTCCATGCGTTTCACAGGAAATAACATGCGCAAAACTCAGGCTCCTTTATTTCCATCGGTTGTAAGCTGGAGAGCAATCTGTCAGTCATCCTGTTTGCAGAAGCGATGTCGGTCACAGAGATAATTTCTTCAATCTGTCGTTTTTAATCAGTGACATCGCGCCTGTAGAAGAACAGGAAGGCAGGCCGACTTACTCATGAATGAACTTGTGAAAACGCAAGTTTGAATGTCCGCGACAGGAATCAAAGCCGTGTCCCCGCATTCCGGAGTAAGTCGCTTTTCCACACTGAGCTACGCGGACATAATATCTTCCTGCAGATTTGTCGTCTTGACACATGTTTTCACCTCTGTAATGCGCAACATCATCTCCCTCTTAATTTTTTTTTTTTTGAAGCGAAGCAGGAATTTTTCATTAATTCCAAACAATGAGTGGAACAAACATCACACATTTTTCGAAGAACCCAACGACCAGTGGATCCATTTTCCACAATCGGGCGCCAATGCGAAAACACAAGTTTGCCCGTGTCCCCTCACTCCCGAGTAAGTCACTCTTCCCAAACCCGATTCGCGGGCAGATTTTCTCGCTGCGGGTTTGCCGTGTTGACACATGTATTTACCTCTGCAGTACGTCACAAACTAAAACAAGTAAAATCATGCAATGCATTGATTATGATACGCTTTCCAACATAACCAGAAATCATTACTCAAGTTATGAGGACGATGGCTATGGAATAAATCTCGCTCCTGTGCCCTGACCTTTGACTCCATTTTGATTATATTAAACAGAATTGGTTCAGTCTGCCTCCGGAGCAACATAAAGTTTTGTGGCAAGAGAAGCATTTTACGTATGTTATGACGCATAAGGGCGACGGAATGAATACCGAATATATGTCCTGAACGTTGACACCATTTTGCCTATTCTTCGTCCCCAGGTGGTCCCCTACCATATACTAAAAGTTCATTGAAATCGAACCATTTTTACGCAAGTTATGATGCATTAGGGCAATGGAATGGATTCCGCTCCTATGTCCTGACCGTTTTGACCCCATTTCGTCCATTTTCAATAGGGTTCATCCCCAGTGGTCCCCTACCACATACTAAACTTTCGTCGAAATCGAGTACTTTTTACCGCACGTTATGACGCATAAGGGAAATGGAAGGGACACCGATCCTATGTCCTGACCTTTGACCCCATTTCGTCCATTTTTAACAGGGTTTGTCCCCGGGTGGTCCCCTACCACATACTAAAATTCCATCAAAAGCGAACCATTTTACGCGAGTTATCGTGCGGACGGACGGACAAAGCTGGAGCATATACGCTTCCTTAACATACGTTTGGAAAGCGTAAAACAGATACACCAAAATATTCTTCATATTCTCTCCTGTATTAGACGCAGAAAGAATGTCTCCTGCCATAATTTTAGAAATAGTGGAATCGTTTCTGACCATAGACAAATGCATGAAAAGCTCGGCTTCTATGTACAGTTTTTTACGCTTTCCAGTCGTAGGTTGAAGAAGCGTATAAGCTCCAGCTTGTTCCGTCGGCCTGTCTGTCTGTCCGTCCGTACGATAACTCACGTAGAAATGGTTCGATGACATTTTAGTATGTGGTAGGGGACCTCCTGGGGACGAACCCTTATTGAACATGGACGAAATGAGGTCAAAGGTTAGGACACAGCAGCGGAATTCATTGCATTGCTCTTATGCGTCGTAACTTACGTAAAAATGCTTCGATTACGACAAAACTTCACCATGTTGTACCGGAGATGTACTGATCCGGTTCTGTTTAATGAAATGGGGTCAAAGGTCAGGACACAGGAGCAAGATTTATTTCAGAGCCATTATCCTCATAACTTGACTAAAAATACTTTTATTGCCAAAAAACTTTAGTATGTTGGTGCCGAGGTATACTGAACCAATTCTTTTTAATATATGATCGAAATGGGGTCAAGGGTCAGGGTACAAAAGCGATATTTACTTCGCAGTCATTATCCTAATAACTTGAGTAATGATTTCTGATATGTTGGAAATCGTATCATAATCAATGCATTGCATGATTTATACTAACTTATCTGCAGTTGGGCGTTTTTAGCTGCAGCTATATAATTAAACACGAAAGAATACGTTTGCGCCATATATGTCCAAATTTTGCATTATATGAATTCCAAAGGGCGCGAGTCATCAGCACGCCTTGAACTATGGGATGCGGTAGGATTTTTTGGAATCAAACTCCCAGATATAGAGATATCCTGTCGCGTCTACAGAGCTTTTCGAATCTTAACAGAAATTACGATATGCAAATACACTCATGTGCAAAAGTTAAGTTACAAAATGTGTTTTAATCGTAGGATAAAAGAACTGAAACATGGTCTGAGACTTTTTAGGGGTATAACAGATTTTGATGGGTGTGGAAAGGAACGCATGACCACATCATGCCACACGTGTTACGTTCCATTGGGCGTTTTACGTAGATTCGATTAGCCAATAAGCATGAAGGGCGGACAGAAACAAGGATATAAAAGATCTCCGCTGTTGACAAACTGAAATTAAAGGATATGTTGTCTTGAAAAGGTCACACAGACACAGTTTAAATGATGATATGCCACTGCGGGCGATTCACAAAACTGGAAGTCGGGTGATCCCATAGGTGGCAAGTTGTCTTCGTGAGTCTCGAATGGTTGTTCCAGCACCTTATTGAGTCAATCTCAGCCCGTCTACAACAACTCGAAAATGCAAATATTTTTCTATGACGTGGATCAAAATCGTGCCCCCTCACTACGGAGTAGGTTGCTCTCCCACCTACGCAACACGGACGGAATGTATCGCTATAGCTTTCTAGTCTTGACACGTGATTCACCTCCGTAGTACGTCACATCATCTCCCTCTTAATTTCGTTTTTATTATCGAAGCGAAGAACGCATTCATTCTAAACGATGTGTGGAACAAACATCACACATTTTTCGAAGAACCCAGCGTTTAGTACATCCATTTTTACTTTCGGGAGCCAATGTGAAAACACAAGTTTGTCCGTGATGGAAACCGCGCACCCTCACTCCGGAGTAAGTTGCTCTCCCAACTAAGCTACACGGACGGAATATAGGAATATATCGCTGCAGATTTGTCATCTTCACACGTGATTCAAATCTGTAGTACGTCACACAGTCTCTGGTGACATTTCCAAAATACAGGAAGTGCTTATAAATGATCTGCACCATGTCGTCCAAGGGCTACTTCCGTCTCCGGTGATCTCTTCTTTGCCTTAACAGCAAGACGCCCTAGGAGCATGACATCTCGTCAGATGGCTTTAGAGCTGATAGCAATAACTGGACGATCAGTATCCCGTTGATCAGTCACCAGAAGGTTTTAGGGAAGCGTCCTTTATACCAGAAGACCTGTGGTTTGCGTGCTGCTAATATCTTCCCCAGGATTGAACGATTTGGGCTCGGGGACATCTACACAGGACACTTGAACATTAGTAACGTTATCTTTACGGATCAGTCCCGTTTCTTATTGCAAACGAATTCTCGACGTTTACTTATCTGGAGAGAACGTGATATGCGTTACCGTCCACCAAACACCCAAGAGAGTGATTCATATGGAAGCGGTGGTTGTATGGTGTGGAAACGGAAGAACCGACGTGCAATTATTTTCCAGGGGTTCCATTAATGCTATCCACTACCGATATGAAATCTTACCACCAGATGTTTACCTGTTCGCAGCTGCTGTCGGCAGATAACTTCTTTTAATGTAGTACTATGCCCGAATCCATATCGCTCGACAGGTGCTAGAATACCTTAAAAGTGAAGGTATTGCGATCATGGAGTTGCCTGCAAAGTCTCCGGACCTTAATCCTATAGAAGGCCTGTGGGGCGCTATATGGAGGCAGATGCCTCGTCTGAGACCCTCCCGCCAAGATATTTACCGGCTCTGCGAAGTGTTCTCAAACAGCAGTATGACAGACTGCCCGGATGACTTCTTGACTCTCTTTTGGACATCATACTGTAACACTGCCAGTCATGTGTCAACATAAGTGGCGACTTCATACCACATTAAGGCCAAAATGTGCTTTTCTGGTGTGTTTATAAATTTCTACACTATATAATGAATATTGCTTCTTACTGGTAGTAAGTAGTAATTATAATGAACAAGCCTAACTGCTAGTAATGTTGTAGTAGTAATTAAGATGAATAAAGTCTTATGCTGGTTGTTAATAGTAACACTTAATAAAAAAGACCTAACAGCCAGACAGAGGTCTGACAAAACTATGAACTGAGAAAAACGTACTTACTAAAAAAAAACCTTTTATTAGGGAAACTCCTGGTATTATCCAACACACACTTCACAGGTCACACAACTACTCGATATCTGGCTCTCACATATAACGAAGTTCCTCTCACATAAACGAAGCTCTCTTTACATCAAACGAAGATCTCTTACATCAAACAAAGCTCTCTTTACATCAAACAAAGCTCTCTTTACATCAAACGAAGATCTCTCATATAAACAAAAGCTCTCCCTGGTATCGTTGAACGTGCCTATTTATACTGCCTACCACCACGTCATGACTTACACTCATTGCCACATCTCATTCAGCGGGAGAAATAGCATCTCGTTAAGTAAGAAGATAATTTACATAGGAAAATAAAATAACCAGAGATAGTAAAAGCAAAAGGAAACTGAATCTAGAGTATACGTTACAACTATACTGATAAAACTCACCGGACATCTCGTCAACAGCAAATGAACTGATCCACTGCATTGTTAAGATGCGCGGTACAGCTGCAAACTGTACAAAAATAAGCCTGCAGCTGACCACAAACATATCGCTCTGTGAGGTTCAGTGAAAATGTCGCGGAGGGAAAGAACAGACTTTGAGAAAGGAAAGATTGTTGGGTGTTATATTAGTGGGTTGTCCATAAGAGAAACCGAGAGGCGTTTAAACATACCCAAGTCAACTGTTTTGGATGAACTGAATAAGTGGAAGACACATGGCGTGCCTAAAGCAGGAAAACGTAACGGCAGACCAAATAAAATCAGTGATAGAGGACGTCGAATCCTCAGGAAAGTCGTTAAAGCTAATCGAAGGAGTACTGAAAAAAATGCTTTAGTCTTGGTAAATGCACGTACCATTTGCAGAGAACTTCATTTCATGGATTACCTGGTCGTGCGGCTGCTTATAAGCCTTTCATTTCAGCTCGCAATGCTACTCGTCGTTTAGCATGGTGTAAAGAACATTTATCGTGGATTGTAGATCAATGGAAACGGGTCCTATGGATTGATGAATCCAGATATACGAGC
Source organism: Macrothele yani (assembly GCA_039090855.1). NCBI lineage: Eukaryota > Metazoa > Arthropoda > Arachnida > Araneae > Macrothelidae > Macrothele > Macrothele yani. The sequence goes on from CM077011.1 coordinate 160,100,015, forward strand.
CATTAGCCTGATGGACGCGTGTGGGTACGGCGGCAGTCCGAGGAACGCTATTTACCACAGTGTACTCTTCCTATGGTCAAGTTTGGAGCTGGCAGTGTACTCGTGTGGAGCTGTTTTTCGTGGTATGATCCCTGCCCATTGATTATCGTGGACAAACCTGTTAACAAGCACGTCTACCTTGATATTCTGGACAATTATGCCCTTCGAACTCTGTGGCAATACTATGGAATAGAGCCTTGCTGATACCAGCAGGATAATGCACCGAGCCATGAAGCAAAGACTGTTACGGGGTGATTTGACAATAATTCCGTATCGTGAGTGGACTGGCCACCACAGAGCCCTGAACGTAATCCCATAGAGCAGCTATGGTATGAATTAGAGCGCCGCATAAAACGTTTGGAAAGAAGGCCTACTACTAAGAAACAGTTAGCGGCAGCATTATGTACTGAATGGAAGCGCATACCTATCTCTATGTTTCAAAACTTTGTCGAAATTATGTCTCGAAGTGTCACTGCATGCATTAAGGCCAAAAGTGGACCAACACCGTACTAGTGTATGTCAATAAATGCTACGTTGTGTTTCTCTTCTAGGTGTCCGGTGCCTTTTGTCAATATAGTGTATACTTGAGGGTTTTTTTAATAACACGGTTATTTGAAATGTATTCAGTGCTTTATCTCCTTCTTGTAGTATATTTCGAGTTGTTGTATAGGATATTGTTCTGCCGCGTTTTGGTGTAATAACCCTAACCTTTTTCTCACAATGTTGGCATTTGTGTTTGTAACTTGACTTTTACACATGAATGTATATTTTCAAAATACATACCAAAAAAGGAATAAAAATGAAAGCTTTATGTAAGCTTCAAAGATGTTTTATAAAATGCTTACAAATTACTATAAAAAAAGATGTGGGGAAGATAGATCCGGTTGTTTTGCATTTGCACTGATATTTTGTCTGCTCTTTGAACAACTATAACATGTCTATTGATTTCAAAAAAATTAAGAGACGTTTATTTCAGTTATATCACCTATCCGAAAGAAAGGACGCATGCTGAAATTAAAAAGAAATAATAATCATCAGTGACACACAAAAGTGAAAGTTTTAAAAAGTGACGTGCAAAAACAAAAATGCTACCTTCTTGAACCCGCTGCTTTTTTCATTCATTACGTAACACTTTCCGGAGGCTAAATTAAAGGTTTTGAGTTTGTATTGTTCGTAATAGTAATTGACTCTAAAATAAAAGTATAAATACAGAATGCTGGACTTCAAGTAAATAAAAAAAGCAACTTTCGAGGCATGATTTCCGAGACGAAGGACTTTCAATTTAAATTAAACATTGAATAAGTGATAAATTTACGGGAGTTGTCTCTAACGCCGCTTTTAATTGAACGATTGGTAGTGAGTTTCTTTGAGGAACGAACTTCTTTGAATCCAAAGAGACTAAAGGTAAAAATTTTGAAATGAGATATTTTGAAAAAATAAAACAGTTTTTAAAATGTTATCAGGAATAACGAGCATTATTGTGAAGACTAAGAATATGTTCAGTATACATGCATAACGAAAAGTAAAAATCAGGATAAAAACTAGAAAATTCTAATTTTGAGTAACATAAAGGAAATAAAAACCGAAGAGGGGAAAACTAATGAGATCACTCCTGTTGCTGATTTTTCTAAACTTAATATTTTTCTGTTCATTCTAGCCATTTATTTCCGTAAATATTTATATGCATATTCTAGGTCCTAACTTTCTTTTGATTGTGTGAAGATATATTTTAACTTAGTTGTTTGCTTTTACTTTGCGTTTTCCATGATTGATTATTCCCCTGAAAACTAAAATTTTTGTAAGACTTCATGAGGCATTGTTGTATACCAAGCAAAATACGAATTTAATTTTTTACTCTTTCCAACCGTAGGCTGAAGAAGCGTTTATGCTCCAGCTTTTTCCGTCCGTACGTCCGTCCGTCTGTCCATCTGTCGGAACGATAACTCACGTAAAAATGGTTCAATTTCGCTGAAATTTTAGTATGTGGTAGGGGATCAAATGGGGACGAACCCTATTGAAAATAGGACAAATGGGATTAAAGGTCACGACATAGGAGGGGATCCATTCCATTGCCCTTATGCCTCATAACTTGCGTAAATATGGTTCCATTACAATGCAATTTTAGTATGTGGTAGGGGACCGCCTGGGGACGAACCGTATTGAAAATGGGATGAATGGGGTCAAAGGTCAGGACATAGGATCGGAATCCATTTCATCGCGTTTCTCCCATTCTATTAAGGTGGACGTCAAGTAATTTTGCTTCCTATACTTCCAATGGAAAAACTTTTGCACACATTTTCTTCACAATTAGTGTGTTCCCAAGCATGGAAATTTGAACATCAATTAAAATAACTTCATATTATAACTTGGAACACTTAACATTTTCTAAAACATAACCATAATTATATTAAAAAACAATAACGTTTCCTTTGGTGGTGTTGAAACCAGAAAAAAGATGGCGCGACCTGTACTTTGATGACGTCAGTAGACCAATAAATGTCGGATTGCATAATTATGGTTATGTTTTAGAAACTATTAAGTATTCCAAGTTATAAAATGAAGCTATTTTAATCAATGTTCAAATTTTCATCCTTGGGAACGCATTAAGTGTGAAGAAAATGTGTACAGAAGTTTTTCCATTGGAAGTATAGGAAGCAAAATTACTTGACGTCCACCTTAAAGGAGCAATTCTGGTATCTATGTAAATTTTATTTGGAAAACGGCTCTAAGGATTTTGATGAAAGACGTTAACCTACCGTTTTCTGGTACTAGAAATCGATTTAGCCTGATCTCGACTTTAGGAAAATTGGTTTAGTGCGTTAAATAACCACCCCGAATTACCACGTTTTTAGTGTCATGGCGTCGTTCCATGAATGTTACACATGCTTAGAAATCTTATGACGTCACAATCTCGCGACTGAGATGTTGGCTCGCGGTCCCGCCATCTGTCGCATTACGTCACGCGTTGTGTGTGGATCATATTAAAGTTTTATGACGTCACACTCTTGCGAGCAGATGGTCGCGATTACCATCTGCCTCATTACGTCGCGCGTTGTGTACGTATATCCGTCCGCACGTTAACTCGCTTAAAAATCGTTCGATTTCGATGAAATTTTAATATGTTGTAGGGGACAACCTATGGGCAAACCCTATTGAAATTGGGCAAAATAGGGTCAAAGGTCAGGACATAGAAGCGGAATCACTTCCATCGCCATTATGCGTCATAACTTACGTAAAAATGCTTCGATTTGGATGAAATCTTAGTATGTTGTAGTGGCCTGCCTGGGGACGAATTCTTTCGAAAATGGTAAAATGTGGTCAAAGGGTAGGACACAGGAGCGGGATCTATTACATGGCCCTTCTGCATCATAACTTACGTCAAAATACTGCGATTGCGACAAAACGGTATCATGTTATTTCGGAGGTATACTGAACCGGTTCTGTTGAATATAATCGAAATGGGATTTTGAAAGGTCAGGGCACAGGCTCGAGATTTATTCCACAGCCATTATCCTCATAATTTGAGTAATGATTTCTGGTATGTGCATGATTTTACTAACTTGTTCTTGCTATCATGAGAATTTTGCTTAAGTTAAGGAATTATGTTCCAGAAACCTTAGGTCAAATGACCAACTGCAGCCGTTAGCTGTCGGCTGATCACCCACGCTGATGTACGTTTATGATTTCTATGATCCAAAGAAAGAATTTAAAGGACTCAAGTGTGGGATATTGTGGACCTACCGCACATCAGGAGGATGTTCTACTACGTAATCTCCCTGGAACTTCTAAATGGCATATGCGAAAGAGATCTCGGCTGAGTGGTACGATTACTGTATGGAATACTAGAGGTATAAATGAAAAGTTAAATGAAGTGATTTAAGAAAGAAATAAGTACAGATTGGATGAGCTGTGTGTAAGGGAAACTAAAAAGAAATAAGTTTGGATGGAAGAAATGAATGAAACAGTGAGTGTGGGGTCTGGAGTTTTGGATAATGTGAGAGGACAGGCTGGTGTAGGTATGATTTTAAGTGAAAAGTTAAAGAACAGCTTGATTCATTACAGCTGCATAAGGGAAATAATATTCTGGATTCATTGGAAGTAAAACTTCAGAGAATAGTAATTGTTGAAGTGTATGCCAGTTGTGACTCGGAACCTTCTGGTAGAAAGGAAGTTTTTTCGAAATGAGATAAAAGCTGTTTTGAGCCAGTTTGGTGCGAAAGAGAAAGATATAATAGCAGGGGATTTCAATGTTAGAGTTGGTTTTCAGAATGGGAGTTCTGATAACGTTCTGGGCAAGTTTAATTATCCTGATATGATTGATAATTGTGAAATATTAATTGAACTCTGTATTGAGAAAGGATTGTGGGTATCTAATACGTTTTTCAACCACAAATAGGGTGTAATAAAAATGTATTAGGTGTGCAACTTAATTCTCGGCACCTAACCGCAAGCGATCATAAAACGTACGCAAATGTAAATAGCTGTGTGCGATAATGGCTGATTGCAGCGCCATCCAACAGCTTTCCAAACAACCGTAACCGCTCACAGCAGTAGTGACAGAAGGGATGAAAGTTGACGGTGAAAGCAATGTCGTTCAATAAGTAACATTGGAGGCATTGCCTCCTGTTCGCGTTTTAGCTAAAACAAAGCGCCGCGGAAACCCATCAAATGATCTTTTCTGCTATGGGTGAGGCTGCTGTGTCCTACAGTACGTGTAAGAAGTGGTTCCAGCGGTTTAAGGAGGGAAATTTAGTTCTCCGTGATGCAGAACGTCAGAGACAGCCACAGAAAGTTGACAATGAGGGCCTGGAACAACTGTTGGACGCGGATCTCTGTCGCACACAGTCAGAGCTCGCCCAGGAACTCGGAGTAACACGGCAAGCCATTGCAAAGCGCCTGCACAAACTTGGACGGATTCACAAGGAGGGCCGTTGGGTGCCCCACCAACTCACAGCTGCGAAAAAGTCTAGGTGCTACGATGTTGCTGTGTCCTTGCTCTCCAGATTCAAGAAGAAGGATTTACTTCACAAGATTTTGACCTGTCATAAGAAGTGGATCCTCTACGATAATCCTAAGGGGCGCAAATCGTGGGTCAACCTACCACTAGTACCGCCAAACCGAATATCCATGCCAGGAAGTTGTTGCTGGGAATATGGTGGGATCAGCGCGGTCTAGTACACTATGAGTTGCTCAAACCTGGTGGAACGGTCAATGCTGAGCGTTATTATCAGCAACTTATTCGTGTGAGTGGCGCAATGGAGGCAAAAAGGCCATACACCGGCAAGGGCAGAAGCTTGGTCCTGCTGCTTCAAGATAACGCGTGTCCTCACACCGCGAAAACGACTTTTAACACGATGACCGACTTTGGATGGTAGATTTTTCCCACGCTGCGTATTCTCCAGACTTCGCCCCATCGGATTATCACCTGTTACGCTCCCTGCAACATCACCTGAGTGACACGCACTTCACTTCCGTCGAGGAGGTTCACACACGTGTTGATGAATTTATCAACTCGAAACAGCCCTCTTTTTTCCGCAGGGGCATTCGGTAGCTCCCTGATCGGTGGGTCAAATGTATCCAACGCGACTGGGATTCTTTCCCTGATTAGGTACGTAATCGATTTGCTACAATTTGCTGTCTAGGATGTCTTGTCTGTGGCCCGAGAATTAAATTGCACACCCAATATTACACTGTTTGTTGTTAATGATCAGCGTCCGAAACACTTAGTTGTTGATACCCGTGTAATGAGAGGCGCAGATTTTGTCTCCTATCAGCACCTGTAAGTGTCACGGGTGAAACTGAATGTTGGTTGGAGAACGAAGTATAGGAAGAATGTCCGCTTGAGAAAAATATTATGAATATTAGCACAAAATGTCTTATGTGCGGCATCTCATGGATGTTGATGAAGCTCGAGCTGTGTACCGATATCGCTGTAAATGAATACATCTGATTACATTTGATACACCAACAGTAACTAAAATCTAGCTCTAAATGTGTACTTGGCAAATGGACTTTCTTTGGGGAGCTAATCTCTGAATCTCAGAGAACAGCTTAATGATATGTATGTATGTATGTATGTATGTATGTATGTATGTATGAAAAATCTGCTGATACCACGAATTCTGCTTTCTTGGCGGGTCCAATATTTGTCTTGATATCGTCAGCGGGCCACAAACAGCATAAATGAGTTCCAATAAATCAAACCTTGCAAAGTTATGGACCCACTGAAGGTTGTAATTTGTAGAGATCGCACTCACTTGAACAAAATTCAATATTCACTAGCATCTAGAAATTAAATAAGTTGCGAAGATTTCTGGCAGCATACGCATTAATACCTGGCAGAAATTATTTCATAACTTATGAAAACCAGGTTTCGAAGTTCACAAGTCGCTGCGACCAACATTATAATTTCTTACCGATCACACTGTCCAATCGTCGATTACGAAACATTCAACTACAGGTGCTGCAGCAGGCAAGCACCTGTAGTTGAATGTATTCAGGGAGAAATTTGTAAGTAATTTCTCCCCTGAATACATCAGCCGTAATAAACAGCAACTAGTTCTACTTAGGGACCTGATGAGTAAATAATTAAAAAGTAATACAAGAGCACGTACCAACAGTACCCCACCTCTTGAGCTAGCACTCCTAATTCATTACACGTCGATGGATAAAATTCCAACAGCGCAGGGGAGTCGTTGTGTGTTAGTGGAGGAATGTTGATAAAAAAGCAATGGGGAAGAAGCACGTCAAATGCTCAAAAAACGACCCCGGCACTAGGGTCTGTCCGCCACTCACTGCAAGAAATATACCTTGGGCACAACGACAGCCGAGCTGAAAACAGGCCCCCACACCTACGAGGAAGAGGATGGGTCTGGCTCACGCACACATAAGTGGATTTCTGGACAACAATTGTAAAGAGGGATAGTAGAGTAATGGAATGAAGATGATCTTACTGGTCGATGCTTCGGTAAACTTTCACTCTATTTAAGCGAACACGTCGTTGACCTGTCAGGCTGCTCAGGGGGAAGCGATTGGGCGGTTGATAGCACTACAGACTCCCGAATGTTGATATTCACCGAAGAAATGCGCTGTTGGTGAAAGAGGACTCGACTTACTCTGGTGGATGGAGGATGACATCTCCTCCAATGCTATGTCACCAGGAACTCTGCGGTCACGTTTTTGACGGTCCGTTTCCACCCTTTAATTCGGGTTTTCTACTTTCATCCATTACGCACACTTCCAAGTGGTTTTTCAGGAGTACAGCTTGCTGCGACTTACAGATTCCGCAATTTTCAATCTACGTGTTCAAGTTTTTCTCTCTCGGGCTCAGTTTCAGTTGCCCCCTTCCCCTCCCATCTCTCTCTCTCTCTCCCTTTCTCTCTCTGGTCGTCAGTATCTCTTAATTAACTTATTCCTTTCTTCTCCGGATTGCAGCACACAAAAGAACACTGGGTTCTTGAGATACCATTTGCCTCCTCTTAGTGTCACAAATTACCAGCTGCTTTGGCCTTTTCCCTTTCTTTCCCATAAAATTGAAATGCACCTTTCAGACTTAGAAACATGACATTTTTTAGAATGGATCAGGTTGTAACCGACTCTCACTTACCATTCTCTTTTTACCTTCGCAGAGCACAGACAGCGGGAAAGCCTGTATGAGCGGCAAACCTTTTCACTTGCGAACATTTGCCCTTGACCTTAAATCCAATGAGGGCCCGCAAATTAATTAAATCTTCATAAATCTCCTCTTTTGTCCATGTCCATCAGTTCTACTGATAATCGGGTATAAAAATCACATCAATAAGTTACGTTGGAGTGTTTTCGAAAGTGGATCTTCAGGAAATGACTGAATATATCCTATTTGCTTTCAGTGTTGTACTCATTAGTTTGTTCTGATACACCGCATAGTTCTCCTAATCTTATATTCTTTAACTTCTAATGTTCGGCGGACGATTCACGAAAAATCTAGACAGTATAGCATGATGCATTTTTCTACTGAGAGAAGGCACTGCTAGAGATAAATACCGTTTCCATTAAACGATGTATCTGGTCTGCAATGGTATTTATGTAGGTGGTAGACATGATAGCTTCTTGCTGATCAACGATTAGACACAGGGTTTCCCAGGAGAACATTGCCCAGTGCATTGCACTTCATCCACCGACTTATTTTGTAGTCATATTTTTTACGTAATATGAGAAAGATAAATTAAAACTGTCAAGAACATTGCTGATTGTCTATGACATTTTCTTCTAAAGGACATGCTTATCGGAGAACTTAAAGAAAACCTTTAGAAATTAAATAAAATCGTCGTAAATTATTTCAGTAGACATTTTATTTTTATTTTACGAAATTTCGTGAATGAGAGTTTTATGGAAAAAAGCAATTTCACCACACTAAAAAAAGAACACTTTTACTGCACGGAAAATACTTGAAGCAGTTACTGTGATTCCCTTTTTTTCCGAAAAAATATTCAGATTTCATGAATGGAATACGGGATTACACCATACAGTACGAATTTGGATGATGTGAACCTTTTTTTAATTTCGAGTAGAGAATCATGGGATGGCTATTATCAAATGTATCGGAAACTTGAGACTTGGTCGTTCTGTGTGGTTTAGTGGTTTGCATACTCGGGCGCTATCGCGGAGGCGCGGATTCGATTCTCGCTCCAGGACGAAGGAATTTTCAAGTTTTCGGACATTATCTGACTTACAGTCCTTGTCATATTTGCACCCAAAAACAGATTCACATCTTCAAAATTCGTATATTCAGATTACGTAATATGAGAAAAGGAAATTAAAATGCATTGTTTATTATCAACAGATGTTGCTTAAACTCATTTGAATGCCATTGAGATAACACATTTGAGAATACAGAAAAACTTCTTAAATATCCTTAGCGATAACCGAAGTATGTGAGCTTCACCGATATGATATTCTACCGTGATTTGGCATTTCGGGCGGTTTTTGTGTTATTTAGTATATTTTTCTACTTCGTTTTGAAGAAGTGTTGTAATGTTTTAGCTGTGTTTTACGTCGTACACGACAAGAGTTCGACCATTTTCGTACTCGAGAATAGTAGTGTTTTAAGTTGGAGCTTTTGTGGGTTATTTAAAATTCTTTTTTGTGAAGTTTGGTGACATACTAGGTTGATAATAGCATTTCAGTGTGGTGTATACCTTGAGGGAATCCCGTCATATCGAAGATGTGGTTGGAACAACATAAAGGTAACAACGTAATCGCTCAACGCCAGTGCTGTAGTCGTAAAATCAGCAGAGGGTATACTATGTGCAAATCCTAAAAAAATAGAGGTTATACTACATGGATAAAAAAATAGGCACGGTACCCTCGTGGGGGTACCGTGCCTTTTTAACAATTATGACTATGAGTTCACTTACCGATATGAATAAAGTATCTTCTCTTCCCTCCTGTCAGTTTTATGACATGTTGAAGAGCATGCACAAGATTATTTTAATTTTTATTTAAGTATATCCCATAAAACCGGTGGCGCAGTGGTCTAAGCAATGGCTTCTAAACATTCGTCCAAAAGGGGTCCAAGTTCGAATCCCGGTGAGGCATGAATGTTTTGTTTGTTTTACGGCACTGGCTCTCTCTCTCCTTCCCTGCAACCAGTGGCCCTAAATCAGGGACGGGCGACTGCTTATAGCCCATTGAGTTGCTCACGGTGGTCGTTAAATTTTCAAATAAAAAAAAACTGATGAGATAAGTCCTTACAGCACTGTTCTTTTCTAGAAGAAACTCTTCATTTACTATCAGTTGTTGAACGATGATTCATTAACCAAGATCTTACATTTTTTTTTGGATTAAATCGTTCAAGAGCGGTCCATTTGAATGCATGAACATCAAGTTTAATACATTGGAGAATTGAAGATTAACAAAGATGCTCTGAGATCGGTTATAATGTTGTTCATTAACCTGAATCCACGTTCGGATTTAGCTGTCGAACAAGACACAGTTGAAATCGTTCTTAAGAGGGGTTATAAGTTTTCTGGTACAACTTGGACGTTTTCAGTATATTATCCCAGTCTCTGCATAGCTTGCATTTCATCAACTTTAAAACGTCTACAGATTCGCCTTGTTTCTAGTTCTTCATAGCGCACGTCGTCTGTTTTAATATTCATTCGCTCTAATGAAAAAATATCTTTAAGAAGTGGTACATTTTCAGTGTTTAAATCTGAACACAGTCTTGATTTCATCCTGTCAACCGTGATTTGAATGTACTGGTTTGGTTAATAGGTACAATTTTTTTGTTAGGAATCAATGGGATGTTTTTAAATAATAATTCCTCATTCGCTTCTAAGGCTAAATGAGTTTTCCCCAGGATTTTCTCCGAAGATCTCTATAATTCTTATGGTTCTTTTTATTAGATGTTCAGCTCTTGGTAGCGATGCTGTTCGCGATTGAAGTTCTGTTGATAATATGGACATCGAAGATATACGTGCCGCCACGGTGGCGCAGTAGTCTAAGCGATCACCTCTGATCATTCGTCCGAAGAGGGTCCGGGTTCGAATTCCGTGAGGCATGGGTGTTGGGTTTATTTTACAGCACTGGCTCTGCCCCTTATTTGAAACCAGTGACCTTAAATTAGGGACGGGCGACTGCTTATAGCCCATTGAGTTGCTCACGGTGGTCGTTAAACCTCCAATAAAAAAAAAGTAAGGTATACGCTATTCTGTCCAAAACAGCAGAGGGTATACGGCGTATACCCTCCACTACAGCCCTGTTCAACACAAGACACTGCGGTGAAATGTATCCCAATTCGTTTTTGATGTATTATCTTTTGTTTTTTCAATTCGTTTAAATTCGTTTCAATTCGGTTGTATGTTCACCCAATTCGTTTTTGCTGTATCATATTTCATTTTTATATGAACTACAGTATTTTAAAGGGTTTTAGGGTAAAGTTTTTATATATTGAGATTTTAAAGTTATCGACGAGTTTCCTCCTTATGTCATACACAGAGAGCTGGAGACAATATGCAGAAAGTTTTATCACAAACAGAGAAAACTTTCTTGTAAAGGATTCATGTAATTCGTGAAAAAAGCATTTGAGAATATTTTTAAATTTCTCATCCGATTATTTAAAAGCAAACTTTTACAATGGATATAAAATTGTTTTTGTAGACATTTTATTTCTATGTGTCTAAACTTCGTGAATGAGGGCTTTATTGAAAGAAGAAAGTATGAATTTCTAAAGAATTACCAGGTCTTTTTCTTACTCAGCGTACAAATGTTTTAAACGTGAGAGTCGTGCATTCTGAAACTAATAAGAATCAGTACTTCGTGATTGCTACCATTTGTTTTAATTTCGTGTTACGCTAAGGTGAATCATATTAACTAAAGAAACAGGAACACATTTCTATTATACGGAGACAGGAGTATCATGAGTAAAGAAATAGTTTGCAACAGCTAGGTTTCATTTCCGCAGAGCATTTCCAAGGATGACAAGAACGTCTCGTAGCACACAATTTATCATTTTTCTCATCTGTCCTCAACATGACTGGAAGAAGATGGGCGGCAGAGGGCGGAGTGAAAGACTTGTGCAGACGACATACCAAATGAAAGCCGCTATCCGTGCTCTGTTTGTAAAGTGATGTTAATTAGTCTCAAAGAAAATCTTGAAGTGTGGCTTAGGAGATCTTGTCTTACATGCCTTTCGGAGGTCTCTCACAAAGACTTAATTAACCGCGGCTCGTAAAAATGTCTTGATTTTTCTTCGATTCTTAACATTGTGAGCGCCTGGAGGGAATGTGATTTCGACAAACAATGGAAGTTATTCATCAGTTCACTCTCCTAAAAAGTTAAGTACAAGTAATAAAGGTAATATGAGTAAATTGCTTCGCTTCTTGTTTTCTTAAAAGTTTACTGCTCAGATTAACTGCCTTATGGTGTCGTAGAAGGAAGTCTCACTGTTACTCAAGAGGTATTCGATAATTTAAACGCCTCACTTTTTATACCACGGCATTTTAACGCAGAAGCACTGTGGATAGCTCCTCATTTCACATTTTTTATGGATGGTAATCTGACGAGTTGAACTGTCTTTTCGACAGTATAAATTGCATAAAGCAGGAGCAATGATTTGCAAAATTGATTTTTATTATTTTTCTTTTATTTTGCGAAACCTCCGCTTCATCATATTTATGGTTGATGAATAATGGATAAACAAAATTTTTCTTAATTTCTGGTGAGTATAATTTAAGGATTTTTAAAGTAAAAAAATAATTGAACTTTAACCAAAGTGCAACGCAAAACTTTTATTGAAGCACATTGTAAATTTGCAGTTGATACGGAAATAAGGTATAATAGCAAGTTGTTGATAGGAAAAAGCCATTTTGTCTTCTTTTATAGCAGCTGGTCGGGGTGTGTCACGAAATCTGTCATCATGGATAAATCATTCCTTTCCCAGACAGAGTGCCGTTTATGCGATATTTGGGAAATATCAGATTCCTGCATCATTGAAAATACAGTTATGGATATACACAGTCGAGTCACATTACTGTGTCCAACTCCTACTTTTCACGTCAACAGCGCGTAGCCAATGAAAGAAGTCACGTGTCGTGAGCTGCCGTGGAGAGTATATACGGTGTACTGTAGGCAATCTGAAAACATATCACTCATTGCGTTCATGGATAAAATGAGCGATTTATCAGATTTGCGAAAAGGGATGATTACCAGCTTTCGGGCCCAAGGGTGGCAGTATATCTGAAACAGCGCAGTTTGTGAACTGTTCGCGTGCTGCTGTGGTTAAAGTGTATCGTGATTGGAGAAATGGCACCATTGCGAATACGCGAGGTGGAAACTGTGGAACACCGCGTGCCATTGATGTGCGAAGTGAACGTCGGCTTCAAAGGTGAGTGAGAGAGAGCCGATCAAAACGCTACAGTGGAGGAACTCACTGGCCGAATGAACCAGGGGGCTACTGGAAGTGTGCCTTAAACGACAGTTCAGCAAACCCTGCTGCGTGTGGTGCTCCGATGCAGACATATGGTCGCTGCAATTATGCTAACGAAAATGCATCGGCACAAAAGGCTTACATTTGCACGGCAGTATCGAAGTCGAAGGATTGCCTTCTCCGATGAGTCACATTTTCTGCTTCATCGAAAAGATGGAATTTGGCGTATAAGGCGAGAAACATCGGTGAACAAACGCTCTTCAACCATTGCTGGCAGAACACAAGCAGGTGGGGGCAGCGTTATGGTCTGGGGAATATTTTCGTGGCATTCACTGGGTTAACTCATACCTGTGGAAGTTAGTATGGAACGAATTCGTTATGAATCCATCCTTGCAGACCACGTACACCGACACATACTGATTGTCTTCTTTGGGACGGATGGGGACTCTCAGAACAACAATGCGACGTATCACACAGCTAGAAATGTCAGAGAGTAGTTGAAAGAGCACGAATGAGACTTCGAAGAACTTCGCTGGCCCAGTAATTCACTAGACTTAAACCCAATTGAGCATCTGTGGGACCACCGTGATCGTGTTGTTCGCTCTATGGATCCTCTACCACGCACCCACCTGCAGCTATCAGATGCACTGCAGTCAGTATAGCTCCACTGACCTGTTATCTCCTTCCATCACCATATTAAGTCACTCCCAGCCCTGTCTATCAGCACTCCTCGGTTATTCTGGATATTAGCTAGTGGGCACAATAACGTGCTTCGATTGCTTACAAAAGATTAAAAGATACGCCAATAACATATATAATAAAGAACTAATCCATTTAATCGACTTATATTACATAGATATATGCTAAACTAGCAAGATTTTGCCGTCCCGGATGACTTCTTCAGGCTAGTTTAGGATATATCTATGTAATATTCGCCAATTAAGAGGATTAGGTCTTTAGTATTTAACCCAGTTATAATTAATCCTTTGAAAACATTTAATACTTGCATGATTAAACGTTGATCACTGCATGTCTAACTCATTACAAATTTTTCGAAATTAAATATTTATTTTTCTGAAGAACAAGCATCCCATCAGGTGTCACATTATTTTATTCAATCACTATCTTAGCAATCCAGTATATTTTTGAACACATCGAATAATTATAATGATAAAAGCAGCCCAACCAATTATTCGTAGCACATTTTTTGTTTCGGTATTTAACGATTAGCGTAACTCTATAAGCATGTGTTCGTCTCTAATTTAGCTATAAGCAGGCGTTCGTTCCTAATTTAAGGCCACTGGTTCCAGTGAAAGGAACGAACCAGTACCGTGAGCAAACGCAACATCCATGCCTCAAGGTATTCAAACCCGGACTGATCTCGGATAATTGGTCAGAAGCCAGTGCGTAGACCACTGCGCCACTTGTGTGGTTTTGTCGCACTAAACTGTACCATTAGTGAAGGCGCATTAACAGTTACAAATGTTCCTCACCACAACATTGCGCAACAGAAAAAGTCAGCCGGATTAATTACTTGCCGCGAGTATGTCACCCTTGTGCTTGAATGTTGTTGATTAGCTTAATGGAAATTTCTTCTATTGTCTCCAAGTTAAAATGATTTTTGAGCTTTCATCGATATTGGATAAATCCAAACACCACCTCGTCTTTTTGCTCGTCTTAATCATCTGATTTCAATTCTAAAATTATTTTTGGAATTCTATGTTCCTTCATGCTCCTGTTTGCAGCAATTAAATAATTAGAAGACCTTGTACCTGAAATAAGTGCTAGTTACAAATTAGTTTTGATTTCTATGAATAAAGATTTATTTATTCACATGTTTGGCCTCGTTTTATTCAATTAACTTAGGTTTTAAAAACGTCCTCGACATTTGATGAGCATTTTTTCAACATAATCCATGTCTTTTTGGGGAAATTTGTTGATGCTGTAGTTATGATTACGTTTTGCAATTATTATAATTATTTTTATTATTCTTTCCATTCATTTAAATATCACTTATTGCTCTTTACGTCGTCTGCTGTTAAACTCATTAAGAACTCCAAATGAGACTCATGTATCCTCATAAAACAGTTTTACTTACACTCATCGTCAAAACAATATTTGCACTCAGAAGGGTGTTTCCGATTGCAATGCTATTCGGGAGGAAGGTTAAGGTTACCTGGAACAATAAATGATTAAACATTGAGACTGATATGGGCAATATTTCTTGAGCTACATACCAGTAAATAGTGTCTCTCAGTATGGCGCCGGGCCGCCATATTATATCATACAACATGTCAGATATTTTGGCATGGAGTTGTACATTTCAAAATTGTCTTTATTCTTCAAATAAAAAATAGCATTTCTATGTACATGACAGTAGAATTCTGCCAATAAATACAGTGGTATATACAACAACTGGAAAGTTCCAGTGAAACGTAAAACAAAATATTGTTAAAATCATAAAATTAATTTGCCCCGAAGGGCGATGGAGAGGCAGACAATAAAGAACGAGCGATGCAAATGAAAATGTATACTACAGTATTGTAGACAAGAAAAGACATGATGCTATACTATTCACAAATTCCAATTAAGTATTACACCATACTCAAGATTAAATATGCACAAGGTACTAATTCACATAAAAGACCATGGGTGAGAGGGAACTAACAGGTGCAACAATATTTAGAAATATGACAGAAATGGTAGAAACAATTAAGCACAAATACTTATTATATGCACAGAATTATGCAGTGACAAGAGAGAAATACGCTAAACGGTCCCAGGAGGGCAATTTTACAAAAAAAAACAGAAATCGAACAGTAATGCAATACATAAGTGTCATATCATATGTACAGAACAATACAGTGACAAAAAAGAAAGCCGCTAAGCATACCCAGAAGGGCAGCTTCTCATAAAACAGAAATGTAACAGTGGTGCTACACTCAAAATTTGCATCATATGTACAGAAGTATTCAGTGACAAGGGGGAGAATCGCTAAAAGTACTCAGAAGAGCATCTTCTTACATTAAATTATATACACAGGGACAATAAAATTTCAAAATATATTCAACATAATGTAGGGGACATTGTGTGTGCAGTAAACTGTGCAGAAGAAAGAATTATATACAACATAAAACACAACAAAATCGAAGAGAACATGGGAAACATGGTGAGCTATCTCCAATAGCACATAAAACAGAATAATCACAAATAGCGAATCATGTGGGTGAAAAAGGAGACTCCACCTAGGAGCCTCATACCACCAAAATTAATACGTAAAATCATGAGTTGTGACAGTGAATGTGGGCGACAACAAAAATCCCACCTACAAGTTGAGACGTAGCTGCAAATTGTGGATATGGAACCACCCAGCCGATTGGGCCCAGGTGGATTGAAAAACGTTATCGGTGTTTGTTGAGGCAGCATGAGAGTGCTCCATTCGGAGACGAGTGGTTAACCGTGCTAGGAAGCGTCTCCGAATGATAGCACTTGCCTCCTGAGGAGGTGGAGTACAGGTTCCTAATGGTGCCCTACAATAAGCCATGCCGTGCAGCTTGAATCCTCTCGCTCAGTTCAGCAGATTGTGCGGTAGGGGTGAGTGTGGATAACGCGTCCAATAGCATCCGATACATTTTCAATAGGCGATTGATCTGTCGATGCAGCTGCTAATGGCAGAGAGTCAGTGCCTTGAATGCAAGCTTTCGAGACAGCAGCAATATGCGCACGAGCATTGTGCTGTTGGAAAATATCACAGTGTTGAGCGTTCAGATAAGGTAGAGCCACTGGTTGCAGGACCTCATTAACGTAACGTTGGGCTGTCCAAATGCCAGTAATGAACACCAAAGGTGATTTGGCATCGTTCGCAATTGCACCCCACATAATGACACCAGGACTTCAGGACGTGTGACTCTTGACAGCAAACTATTCACCTTGGCGCAGACCACGGGGACTCCTCCGCACACGAATTCGTTAGTCGTCTCCCACAAGACAAAGGCGGGACTGATTACTTAAAGTCACCCGCTTCCATTCTGTGTGGCTGCTTGAAGTCTGGCACGACACTATTGCAGCCTTCGGAGACGATGCAACGGTGTTAAGAGCAGTCTTCGCAACGATCTGAGTGCGCTTTGTCCTACGTCGGGCATCCGTCTTCCAATGGTGCTGGCACTAATCGGACGACGCGCATGATGGGCACCACTACTCGCTGAATATCCGCAACCGTAGCTGTTGGGTCACTCCCAGCATGTCGGACAACCCATCCATCTCTCTCTCTCTCTCTCTCTCTCTCTCTCTTTCTCCGTGGTGTATCTATGTCTCACAGACCCTTCCTGTCGTTGCTGCATCCCTTGTTCTATCCACAGCAGCCAACAGCGTGCTATGGTTATAACCGGACGACCGGTGTGGTGCGCAATGTGGCGAGACGCCCATCTTGCTTCCTGGAGCCCTTTTGAACTCCTCCATCTACTAGAATTGCTTCCTAACTTTTCTATGAGGTATACGTCACTTGGAAAGAATGCAACCAACACAACAGCAGGAGTCAGAATGGCAAGTACGCAAAACGGGACGTCTTTATATAGCCGGTCAGGCACGACCCCTCCTTGCCGGCGTCACATGCGCATTCGAACATGATATTTGAATCATTTGCGTCTCTTACAATGTCAAACCTACCCACCAAGTTTCCTTCCCGTCGGTTGCTTCCTTCTGGGTGCAACAATGTTTTTGACGATGAGTGTAGTTTTAGCTACCGCATGAATCCAGATGGAGTGCCAATTCATTAGATCACCGTATTCCCATCTTCCAAGATGGCACGTAATCTCACCCGTCTTATGTTTGGTGCAACGTGGACACACCTAAGGCTTGTTACGTGCGACCATTTATCTATTAATACGCTCCCGGATATTCAGAGATAACACGCCTTGGAAATTAAGTTAGTCTTCCCGGTGGAGAGAGACTTAAGCTCTGCCTTATGATCATTTGTCCCAGTGGCCGTGGGTTCGAATCCCTGATGAAACTTTGGTGATGTATTTCTCTTACGACACAGGCTCTCTCCCATTTCAGGCAAAAGTGGACCAAAACTAAGGATGAACGATTGCTTGTAGCCTTTACAGCTACGCACGATGCCTGTTAAACCCAAAAACAAAAACATTAGCTAAGAAGAGAAAACTAAGGAATCAGAGGGTATGCACTACAAGTTCATAAATTCTGACAACTATCATACATAAGCTCGTGCTCATAACATATTTATCATGGATATCATGGATTTTTCACTGTGTGACTCTTAAATTACACCAAAAAAAGTAATCAGAACTACATGCTAGTCGGAGGGCGTATCTGCTTTGCCGAGATATACAAATGATTAAAATAAGGAATAAATTGGAGGGGAAGATTGGCTGACGTAAGCACCGTAGTACAGAGCATGGTATTGGAAGAAAGCATTTGTGGGCAGTAAAAAGACTTCTGTCTTGTGCAAGAAGGTTATGGAGAATGCTAAGGCGTTCGAAACTAATTACTGAGAATGCCAACATTTTCAAAACCAATTATCGAGAATGCTAAGACATTCGAAACCAAATATTGAGAATGCCATCACGTTCGAAAACAATTACGGATAATGCTAGCATGTCCGAAAGCAATTATTGAGAATGCTTAGGCGCTTAAAACCAAATTTTGAGAATGTTAATACCTTCGAAACTAATTACTGAGAATGCCAACATGCTCTAAAACAGTTATGGAGAGTGCTGAGCTGTCAAAACCAAGTAATAGAAATGTTAAGACGTTTGAAATCAATTATTGAGAATACAACAGGTCAGGTTCCACACCGGTATTAACAACACAGCAAATTTGACAAAGGGTGTTCTTTTGTTTTGTTTTTTTCGAGAGGACGGGTGGTCATTTCGTCACATGCCGGAATGTGTGGGTTGTGAAAATAGCACAGTGAACCGATGTTGTGAAGACAGGCTGTAGGAAGATCAGATTATTCGTCGATTCTGTAGTGAAACAGGAAAAACTGCTATAAAATGGCAGGATATCTTATTCGTCGACATGTCAATACGGCACCTATGCCGTGCGCCAAATTATATTAAATGTTGTTAAAATAAGGATTCTTAGATAGATATATAATGCCACCAGAAAATACATAATAAACATGAGATTATAAGAGCATTATTTAATGGTACAGACGTTTAAAAGGTGGTCCTAAAAATCAGATTGCGGGATAGCAATGCATAGGGAACAAAATGGTCATTGCGCATTTTTAATAGCAAACTAGAGGAAAGCCTAAGTTGGGGAAGAAACATGTATCCACAAAATGTTAGTAAAATCATCCAATGCATTGATTATGATACGCTTTCCAACATAGCAGAAATCATTACTCAAGTTATGAGGATAATGGCTGTGGAATAAATCTCGCTCCTGTGCCCTGACCTTTGACCCCATTTTGATTATGCTCAACAGAATTGGTTCAGTATACCTCCGAAATAACGTACTAGAGTTTTGTGGCAATAGAAGCATTTGTATTCAAGATATGAGGATAATGGTTGTGGAATAAATCTGGCTCCTGTGCACTGACCTTCAACTCCATTTCAATTATATTCAACACAACCAGTGCAGTATATGTCAGGAACACTATGATAAAGTTTTGTCGCAATCGAAGCAATTTTACGTAAGTTATGACGCATTAGGGCGATGGAATGAATCCCGCACCTATGTACTGACCTTTGACCCCATTTCGCCCATTTTCAATAAGGTTCGTCCCTGTGTTGTTCTCTATTACATACTGAAATTTAATCGAAATGGAACCATTTTTACGCGAGTGTTCGCGCAGAGAGACAGACAGATAGACGGACAAAGCTGGAGCATATACGTTTCTTCAACCTACGGTTGGAAAGCGTAAACCACAAGAACGAGAAGCAGTTCAAGAGCAAACTGAAGCAAGAATCAGGGAACAATGAACACTGAGGATTCAGTATAGCAAGCAAGCCTAGGCGTAGGAACTTAGTGTACTTTAGAAGAATCACTTCTTGTTGACGTGATGCACAGAACATGCAGTGATGTGCAAAACACCATTTTTTCTCTTCGACGAACACAGAACTTTTTCCAGGTAAGTATTTCGCTAACTAATTGAAAGAGCGAGGGAATATGAACTTCCATTGTGCATGGCTTTTATCGATTATGAAAAAGCCTTTGATTCGGTGAAACCATCAGCAGTTACCACGGCTCTGAAATCCTGCGGTATTGAAGATGCATACATTAATATTATTAATAACATCTATGAAAATGCAAGTGCAAAGATTCGGCTGTTTGAAAATACAACACACATAAAAATTGGAAAGGGAGTGAGACAAGGTGACACCATATCTCCGAAGCTCTTTAATGCCACATTGGAAAATGTCTTTCAATCACTGAACTGGGAAAACAAAGGGATAAAGATTAATGGAGATTATCTAACCCACCTTCGTTTTGCTGATGACGTAGTCATTTTTGCAACTACCCCATCAGAGCTGCAGAGTATGATCCAGGAACTTGCTGACAAGAGTAAAGAAGTGGGATTAAAAATGAACTTTCAGAAGACAAAAGTGATGTTCAATGCTTTTACAAGAAATGAAGATTTATCGATTGATGGAGAAAAACTGGAGATAACAGATACGTATGTTTATCTTGGACAGCAGATATCAAGTGAGGGTCACATTGATGAAGAAATTAATCGGCGTACAAAACTTGCCTGGAGAGCTTTTGGAAGAAACAGCATAATTTTCAAGAGCAATATGCCATTATGTCTTAAAAGAAAAGTGTTTGATCAATGCTTCCTTCCAGTGCTTACGTATGGTGCAGAGACGTGGACCTTAACTAAAAGAGACATACAAAGGCTGCAGACAACTCAAAAAAGCATGGAGAGGTGCATGCTTGGTATAACCAGGAGAGATAAGAAGAGGAACTCGTGGATCCGAAAAATGACGAGAGTGGAAGACATCATGATCAGAGTTAAATCCCTGAAATGGCAATGGGCTGGACATACTGCCAGAAGGACAGACCATAGATGGACAGCCGAAATTTTAGATTGGATACCAAGGGACAGGAAAAGACCCAGAAAAAGACCACATGGGAGATGGGTGGATGAAATTCGTAAATATACGGGAGTGACATGGAGGAGACTGGCACAAGACAGACCGTTGTGGAGGAAACTTGGGGAGACCTTCGTCCAGCAGTGGATTGATAATGGTTGACAATGATGATGATGATGATGATTTCCCTATTATTATTTTTTTGATTGGAGGTTTAACGACCACCGTGAACAACTCAATGGGCTATAAGCAGTCGCCCGTCCCTAATTTAGGGACACTGGTTCCAGGGAAGGGAGAGAACCAGTGCCGTAAGACAAACACAACATCCATGCCTCACCGGGATTCGAACCCGGACCCCGTTCGGATGAATGATCAGATGCCATCGCTTAGACCACTGCGACACCGGGGCGGCATTTCCCTATTCTTTCAAAGATGGAAAATCTACCCAAAGATGGATAGTTCGACGTATGCTCTACACAATTATCGAGGTGGTTGGCGAAACAGAGAAAATGGGAGATGGATGCCCAAAAAGAAAACAAAGCTCGTAAGTATTTGATCGTCAAAACTTTCGACTTACCCCAATTCCTGTAAAAGCAAAGCAATAGCCACAATATTTGAGGGTGATTAGTAGTTCTCCTCAATATCCATTATTCGTTCCCAAACTATGGGCAGTTCATGAGCAGCATTAAAAGTAGCAGTGTTATTAAGTCTATGGAAAACGTTTATGATTCGGAGATTGGAATCCTGTTTTTCTGTTCTAGCGAGTATCAGACATCTGCCTTTTCAAATGAACAGAACAGATGACATCACAAGGTTATGTTTCGCCTGGTAAACACTGCGAGTGGGGCAGCTCAACGCAACCGCTCTGTTCAATGAACAGTCAAAACATCACGGCCTTGAGCTACCGTGCATTGTCGTATGCGAGAACGGTTTGCTATATACAGTGTCGTAATGCTCATGCCATGTGATGCTCAGCTAGAATTGTTTTATACACATCCGACGGTTTCGTGATGTTCTCATCGTACGTCTTCTAAAATGCAAAGCTGTCTGCCTGCGTGTCAACGACCACTAATCTGGTGAAAATCTGCACGGAGTAAAGACGACGCGGAAATATCGAGTTCAACCCAAGAATGTAACTGATGCCTTTGCAGGGCCGTAGCTAGTGGTAAATTCTAGGAGAGGCTGAAGAAATCTCACTATGACGCGTTGGTCAGCAATGGTGCAATCCTGCAGAGGAGTGGCCGATGTTTATTTGACCATGGCTTCAAATAGACTAAAGGCAAAGCGTTGTTCAGCAATGGTGCAATCCTGCAGAGGAGGGGCCGATGTTTATTTGACCTTGGCTTCAAGTAGACAAAAGGTAAAGCGTTGTTCAGCAATGGTGCAATCCTGCAGAGGAGGGGCCGATGTTTATTTGACCTTGGCTTCAAGTAGACAAAAGGTAAAGCGTTGTTCAGCAATGGTGCAATCCTGCAGAGGAGAGGTCGATGTTTATTTAACCTTGGCTTCAAGTAGACTAACGGCAAAGCGCTGGGCCGTGCGTATTCGAACTACTCATGAGCCATTGCGAACGTGTTTTATTGCGTCAGTTCCTATGTGCTGCGCTTACCGCGTAATTTTCAAATTGCCTTTACTTTTTGATTTACCCACGTATTTACGTTGGAGAAATTAAAGCCAGTAATAAACATTTGTCTGTGAAACATTTCATCACCGAATTTGTTTGATAAATACTTGTTAGTAGTAATAAAATCAATTTGCCTATGACTGAAGATATTCACCTACACTTGGCGTATAATGCAATTGGGGATAAAATTTTTATTCAGCCATGGAATGTATTCCAGAGATTCCTTGGAATATCCAATACCCGTTATATTTTTTCTGCTTCAATCTTCTGTCGTCGTTTTGCTTGGAGCAAAATTTGCTACTACCTTCCTTATGTATTCCTGAATACATCATTTTCTAAGGATCTTCCTGGCTATATCGAATTCTTTTGAATAAGGGGGGAACAGTCTGTTCAATCTCAACTCATATTTGTAATATTTCACACATTCTTCTAAAATAGTTTCATTTCAGAAAAACATAAAAAGAAACCTTCGGATTTTATTTTCTCGCCTTTCGCGCGAATGAAAACGTAAAAGAGATTAAGTAAATATTTGGACTTCTCAGTTGGTTTTTATCTGAGTTTTATTGTTTTTTCCTTAATGCTCTTCATTCCCAAACTAACATGGGTGACACAAAACTAAAGAAACACGTATGCCCTTAGGCTTACATAGTAAGCTAGGTGCCTATAACTCTCTGGCGGGATAAGCGGTTGAGGCTGAGTCTCAAAAAAATAGAAAAAAACAGAACAGAAAAGACAAAATAACAGTTGCGACTCCTCTGTGATTCAAAGTCGGTCCTCCGGAAGGAAAATCCGATTTCCTGAATCTCTGGACGAAGAATTTAACGTATATGAATAAGCAATTCCTTTTCCCAGAGGATACTGCTTCACGTGAATTTCATGTAACGTGTGTTCGACATAACTATCCAGTTGAGAAAAAATTATGAGGTACTCTTTTGAACCAATGAAGTTCTGAAACAGTGCTAAGTTATAAAAATACAGCTGGAATTGGAAGACTTTGGTTTCTGTTAGAAAATCCTGAGTTTTGGGAAATTCTTGTTTGCAAGAGGAAACGAGATTTTTCGGCTCTTTCTATAAATCATAAGTCAGATCTTTATTTGCGCAACCATCAGACATTTCAACTGCTAAGAAATGATTTATTTTTTTTTTGTTTATCGCAAAATGAGACCAAGCAAATCTGAATATAAAGCACCGACATAACACTTAAAAATTTTCGTGTGGAGTACAGGAAAACATCGCAATAAGATTTCCAAGAACAAGCATCTTAGTTTAGTCACTACGTACTAGGAGTATTTGCCCTAGCTAGGAAGATGCCATAAAAACTCTTGCTTCAATCTTGCGACTAGGATTAAGCACACATCTCAATAGATCGGTGTTTTGAGCTTAAAGATTTCTGTTCTGTCCTTCTTACGAGAGTAAAATCAGGGACTTTGCTACGTTGAAACATCTGTTTTTAAATAAACAAACATTCATTGACGCATGCGTGAAGGCACGCATATGTACACGCATGAAGAAGGGGAGTGGGTATATACTACACGTAGAGGCGCACCTCACGGGGATGACGTCAACGACATAGACATGGTATCATATGTATACTGGTGTGCAAAAATTGAAGAACGAAGAGGAGAAATTAGCATAACAGCGGAACGAGCAGTCAGAACGGACAGAAAGACCACTCAGGAGATGGACTAGGGCCCGGTACGTACGGTAGGGCATGCGCATATATGCAGCATGACGTAGAAGAGGGGGGTGTCGGAAGGGTATAAAGCACACGGGCGGTCTACGCTCAGCAATTCGGTGAAAGCTATTGCACGGTGTACATCGGTTTGAACGACGTCGAGTTGCTGCAACCGTGTGATATGGCCAATAGGCAATCCAGTAGACGACATCTGGATAACTTTACCCGGGGTCGCGTCATTGGGAAGTTGGAAGAAGGTCGAAGTGTGACTAGTGTTGCCGAGGAGTTCGGGATCACTCACAGCATCGTTTCACGAGCTTGGAGAACATTTCAAACGACAGGAACGCTGTCTGAGAGTTTAGCAGTGGTCGTCCACGAGCAACTACTGCGGCGGACCAACGGTATATTGTCCTACAGGCGAGAAAACACAGACGGCAGACAGCGGGAGAAATCGCAAGGCACATGCAACAGACAACTGGACGTCCGTTATCGCGGTTTACTGTGGCCAGGAGGCCGCACAAAGGTGGTCTATTTGCACGACGACCAGTATGATGTGTGCCATTAACGCCTGCTCATCGGAGGTGGGGGTTTCTGTGGTGCCAGGAATACAAGAACTGGACAAATCAGCAATGGGGTCCAGTTCTCTTTACGGATGATAGCCGATTTAGTCTGACTAGCGTGTCTGGGCGTATACACATCTGGAGAGCGCAGGGAACACGTAATCACACCTTCAACATTATCGAAAGGGACCGGTTTGGAGGTGGCGGAGTTCTCGTTTGGGGCGGTATCATGCTTGGTAGCCGTACTGACCTCCACATCTTCCACGGAGGTTCAGTCACTGTTGTCCGCTATTGTACCGAGGTTCTCCTGCCTCACTTGCGCCTGTTCAGAAGTGCTGTGGGTCCTGAGTTCCTCTTCATGGACGACAACGGTACACCTCATGGTACAGTGGATGTCGCAGAGCTTTAGAAGAGTGAAGATATTAAACGCATTGATTGCCCACGCAAGGTCTCCGGAACTACATACAATCGAACACGTGTGGGACCTTCTCGGGAGACGCTTGGCAGCACGTCACCAGCCGCCAGCAATGATTCCGCAGCTGCGATTGGCGCTACAAGAGGAATGGACCGTGATGCCTCAACAGCTCATTGACAACCTCGTCCTCAGCATGGACAGACGTTGCAAATTCTGCAACGCCGTCAGGGGTGATCATATCCCCTACTAAAGTCTGGATTTGTCTTGGCAGCCGCCTGTCACATGGACGTTTTTGTCTTCTGTCCAGTTGTGCTCGAAGGTACCTTTTCAATAAAGTGTCTTTGTATCCTTTGGATTCTTTGTTTGGACGGTTTTTCTCACTTGTCCCATATTCTTACATCATGGGGATTTTATGGTGTGATTTGAGTCGATGTGGAGTACTTCTGCACGACGTTACATTCGAAAAACCCTCTCGTCCCTAATTTTTGCACGCCAGTGTATGACTAAAACCAAGAGAAGATGGTATGATTTCGCAAGTTCAAAGCTCATGCAGTGGGGAAAAGGAAGGACTTGTTGGTGTTTAAACGAAGATGACTATCGTCACGAGGAAAGTGGGGTGCAGCTGCTAAGCAAACACATGCATTTTTGGCTCTTTGAGGATCGCAGGAAAAAGATGTGGTGCGATGATCCGAGTAGAGACACTCATGCACATAACATACCGGAAAGGGAAAGCCAATTGTTGTTAGGCCGAATAAAATGCGCTTTCAGGAACAGAAAACGACTCACAAACCCTGAATTAGTAGCAAACTAGAAACAGTAGGTGCCGAGAAAGAACTCTTCAAGCATACAATTCAGAGGACGCGCGTGCGGATGGGTTGAAGTTTTTGAGATTTATATACAGGATTTTAAGAAGAGAGTGTCGGACCCCAGGTCTTAAGTAACCCTTAGAAGTAGGGAGCTAGGGGATTTGGGCTAGAGTGCCCAACAGAAAGGTCACGGGATGCGAGGAAGAAAGGGGAATGAAGACATCCTTATTAATAATCGGGGGGCCAGTAACCAGGGTCCGACGGCGTAACATGCCCATCCGACCCACGGCGGATATTTAGTGGTTCGAGCTTTTGGACCTGCCTAGGATAGAACCTGAGACTTCTCCATATCCATCGCGAACGTTGACCACTAGGTAATCAGCGGACCTAATGGGCGGGCGTAAGGTGCAGTAGGTCGGTTTAAAGTATTTCGAAAATCATATTCTCTGACTCAGTTCTTCGAATAGCATATTTTTCGAACACAAAATTCTCTAACAGCGAATATTTCAAATTACCAATTTTTGGAATTGCAAATTTTTCGAATGACATGTTTTTCGAACAGTAAATTTTTCGAATTACATGTTTTACGAACATCAATTTTTCGAAAGACATGTTTTCAAACAACAGTTTTTCGAAAGACATGTTTTCAAACATCAGTTTTTCGAAAGACATGTTTTCAAACATCAATTTTTCGAAATCAGAGAAACGCTTGGCAACATTGCAAAGATGTGTTTTTCGAAATAAATTTAGAGCAGCGAAGTTTTCGAATTACAGTTCTTCCGGACATCAATTTACCGAAATCGGATGGACGCTTTTCAAATATGCAAAGATATATTATGAGAATTCAAATTCGTGCAGAAATAGCCCAAAGTAATCGAGGTAGTTGCCTTCAATGCACGATATTAATAACAAGAGTAACCCACAATACAAATTTAAATTCGTTGGCTGAATTTAAAGATTTTATTGTATAAGAACATTCGGGTTTCCCTAGAACCCATCATCAGATACAGAAGAACGAAACCTCGTTCATGGAGGGACGCTCAAGTGCTAAAATACGCCGAAAATAAAACACTCCTCGCTGAAATCAGAGCCAAAAGATGTCTACTGGACTCACTACAAAGAAGATCCCATGACTCATACCTGCGACTGGCTGGTGTTAGCCCTGCTGTTCACTTTAATAAATACCTCACGGTACTTACGGCCATTATCGAATCTGAAGTTAAGCAAGCCCAGAAAAGACACATCCATAAACTACGTAATCTTGTGGACCAGGACGTTGTTGAGAGGAACCGTACCTCATGTACACGTAGGCTAAACTAGAATTAATCACAACCTTCAACTAACTTCATCAACTACAGTGATTATCTTCTAAACCAAATCCAAATATCAGCACTAAATAAAGGCCTAAAATTCGCTTTCCCGAGCTCCAGGATTAATAGGTTGAAACTTAATCCGCAAGCAGAAGCAAATGCTAGAGGCAATTGATACTAGCCCTCACGTCACTCTTAGTTCGAATCCTATTAATGCTACCATAGCGGCCATACATAAATTGAAGAAAATCTCAAGCCTTCCAACGGTCATTTCACAATGCTTATACTGCCTTCCAGGTGTACGAGTTCCCGAACGTTTTGGTAAATTAAGACTCATAAACCCGGACACCCATTACGCCCGCTAGTATCTGGATTTTCAGCACCTACCAGACCTATAGAGAAGGCACTAACTAATTTCCTTCACCCACTAGTTAATAATTCACTCTACTCTGTTAAAGGCACAGTACAAGCTATTAACAAGATCAAATCCTTTAATGCAAATAACTCAACCTTTATTATGGCTTCTCTCGATGTCATTTCTTTGTTCCCTAATGTTCCAATCAAAACTGCACATGACATCATTCAGACAAAACTACTTGAACTAAAATGCGAACCAGAAACGATCCAATCCATCATTACAGCCTTAAAACTAGTTCAAAACAGATCATATTTTCAATTCAACAACATTATTTATCGCCAAACTGAGGGCGCTCCAATGGGATCACCACTATCTCCGATTCTAGGCGGAAATTCTACTACAGCACATAGAAAATAAAGTGCTACAAGAATATCAACATCCTCCGTGCTTTTACATAAGATATGAGGATGATGTACTTCTCTTCTGGGATCACGAACCAGCTGACCTACGAACTTTTGCTGAGCACCTATCAGTCCAAATCCCGACCATAAAATTATCCATTGAACTCGAAAATGAAGGTAAATTGCCATTCCTGGGTTTTATGCTTGAACGAGCTGCTGTCACTTGCACCTTGCTACACTCTGTATATGGGAAACCCTCTTCTGTATCTACATTGATCCCGGCTTCTTCAGCACATCCAAAAAGCTATAAACTCTCCTCAATCACTTTCCTTCTACACAGAGCCATCACGCATTCATCTAGTTTCAGCAAACTAAATGTGAAATTAACAAAATATTTAAAATATATTTGTCAATTTCACTACAATATCCGTACGGCTCCAGGCGATACAACATCGGAATGATCAAACGTTTCTTTTGGAATAAGAATCAATGAACATAAAAGGGATACAAAAAGACGGGAATATAACCACTGCCCTATCAAGAGAGGTCAAGTTCAAGTCTGCTGATCCTACGTGGAATTATATCAAGAAATTAACTTCATACTCCACACCCAAATCTACTGCCATTCGCGAAACCTTGGAAATCTTGACCAGCAGCGAAGCTTGTAATGATAGCGTCTCTCTCGAGTTGCCACGCATTTGGAATCAATTCTTCAAATAATGCTGTGTTTTCTAACACAGTACCGCGAGCCCAACCAACGTGACCTCGTTTCTTCGAATGTCTGATCACCTTCCCTATTAACCACACTGCTCTGGAGGCCATGATATGATAGATGCCTTCTTGAGCGATTAAACCATTCCGATTTAGCGCTTCTCATTGTCATCCTAATTTGAGAACTCCACAGATATGCACTATGGATATCATGCAGAATGGATCGAGTGTCTCATGCTGTTTCCGTCAAATACGCACATGACCATCCATGGTGTGGAGTAAAAATCTCATAGTGTTGAAGCTTTCTATTATCTAGTATGCAGTTAGCTGTCTACTTTCTTTGTAAAAGCCATCTGGTTGAAGTGCGAAAGCTTGAAAACTTTTATTTATATTCTTCGCCAAGAAAATCCGATCACTAGTACTATTTTAAGTCATACGTTGTTCCACATGCACCAGGGGTCCCCGTTCCTTCCAGATTAACATGTCACGCACCATACAGCCCCTCCACAGATATACACAATGGATATCATGCAGAATGGATCGAGTGTCTCATGCTGTTTCCGTGAAATACGCACATGACCATCCACGGTGTGGAGTAAAAATCTCCACTCGTCTGACAACCTTTTTTCCAGCCATCCGTACTCCAACTTGCTTGATGTTTTCACCAGGCGAGCCTTCTGACCGATGAACCGTGATTAAAACAAAATGTCTTCGGGGTTGTCTGCTGCTATAGCCCATACGTGCGAGAGCGCGACGAATCATTTATTGCTGCGCCCTAAACAACAGAGGTCAGGACAGATACTCTTCTGTTGTGACCTCTGTTGTTTAGGGCGCAGCAATAAATGATTATATTCGTTCGTTGATTACGTCGATTTCAACAAATAGTACTAATTAATGTATTCTCGTATATAAATTTCGGCACTTATAAATAGCTATAAATATATTGTATAGCAATCTCTCAACAACTCCACATCAACTAAATCGCATCAACTGCTCTGCTGAACCCTCTCGGAGTTCTCACTGCTGTATTCAATATTGTTATTTATAACTTGCTACGTAGCATGACCTATAACTGAGGCGACGCTTGAGTCAAATCGACAATGGACCAGTGATAAACCTGCCTTCCTAGTTCAGTTGGGAGAAAAGCTGCTCCGAAGTAGGAAGACGCGAGCCAAATTGACAGTGGAGCACTGATAAGCTTGCCTGCGTAGTTCAGTTAGCAGAACAGCCTCTCCGAAGTAGGAGGACGTGAGACAGATCGACAATGGAGCGCCGATGAGCTTGCCTTCGTAGTTCAGTTGGGAGAACAGCCTCTCCGAAGTAGGAGAACGTGAGACAGATCGACAATGGAGCGCCGATGAGCTTGCCTGCGTAGTTCAGTTGGGAGAAAAGCTGCTCCGAAGTAGGGAAACATGGGTCAAATCGACAACGGGGAAGCGTAAGCCTGCCTACGTACTTCAGCTGGGAGAAAAGCCGCTCCGAAGTAGGAAGACGTGAGTCAAATTGACAATGGAGCAGCAATAAGCCTGCCTGCGTAGTTCAGTTGGGAGAAAAGGTTCTCCGAAGTAGGAAGACGTGAGTAAAATCGACAATTTGTCCCAAATACGCCTGCCTGAGTTGTTCAGCTACGAGAATACCCGCTCCGAAGCAGGAAGACGTGAGTCAAATAGACAATGGAGCGCCGATAAGCCTGCCTTCCTAGTTCAGTTGGGAGAAAAGCTGCTCCGAAGTAAGAAGACGTGAGTCAAATCGATAATGGAGCAGCAATATGCCTGCCTGCGTAGTTCAGTTGAGAGAAAAGCTGCTGTGAAGTAGAAAGACGTACGTCAAATTGACCATGGAGCAGCGATAAGCTTGCCTGCGTAGTTCAGTTGAGAGAACAGCCGCTCGGAAGTTGGAAGTCGTAATTTCCTATCGTACCACCGGCAAAAGCTTATAAGTTACATTGGTGCGCAAACGAAAACAAATATTGCGGAAGTTAGATTTGAAACATTTGTGTCATGAGTCTTCAACGCACAACATACGTAATTAATATATTTCTTTTTTTTTTTTTTTTTGCAGTGAGATGGTCCTTCGAGCATGTTTGTCGGTTGAGCCGAAACCTCCGATTTAATGACCCCGTCTTTCTCTAGTGTAAGATGACGTGACTTACTACGTGAGAGGACGTAGGTGACGTACTGCCGAAGCGCGGCATCAGTAGAAAAATAATTATGAATAAAATGCGAAAGTCTTCATTTCTTGAGCGGCATTACTGATGTATATGCATAAATCCTTAGGGTAACATCAATGACTGGAAAAGTTGAATCGGTTCTTTTTCTTTTTCTAATAATATTGCAACATATCTGCAACAGGAACACTTGAATCTATAACTGCCCTGTATTAGTTATGCCAAAATTTCTTAAACTGCAGACACTCTTCATCGAATTTAGACAATTATTCCAACTCGGACTACACGCTGTGTAATGTATTGTTAACCAATTGCTCTCCTTCCCTATTAGCCACACTGCTCTGGAGGTCATGATCTAATAGATGTCTTCTTGAGCGAGTAAGCCATTCTGATTTAGCGCTTCTCATTGTCATCCTAATTTGATTTTTCATACAGACGATGTTCAGAAAGTAATGCCTCCATATTTATACAAAAGCCCAGTGTTAAGGTATCAAATTAAAACAAAACAAGAACAAAACTAAGAATTTCCACTTTGACTTACGTATTTTATTTTTCTGCGTAGTTCCTCTAACGCTTATTATAGATATGCTGACGTTTATCACATTTTTTAAACCCGTCTCTAAAAACCTTAAGGTTGTTCTCGGAACAATTTTCTCGTAGCGGTTTGAACATCTTCGTCACAGGTGAACTGAATTCCTTTCAAATATCTGTTGAGGGCAGAGACCGACCAGAATTTGGACGATTCCAAATCTGGGCAGCAGGTAAGATGTTTAAGAACTGTAAACTCGATTTTCTGCACGGTCTCTGACGTGAAAGCACTGGCATGAGGTTTGGCGTCTCATGTTGCAGAATAATTGGCTTTTTTCCCATTCACTCCTTTATACTTTGCTTCAACTTTTTTTACACTTTCCAGCCGTAGGTTGAAGAAGCGTATATGCTACAACTTTGTCCGTCTGTCTGTCTGTCCATCCGTCCGCACGATAACTCGCTTAAAAATAGTTAGATTTCGATAAAATTATGTGGTAGGGGACAACCTGGAAAAGAATCCTATTGAAAATCGGCAAAACAGGGCCAAAGGTCAAGACATAGGAGGGGATTCATTCCATCGCCCTTATGCGTCACAACTTACGTAAAAATGCTTCAATTGAGACAAAACTTCATCATGTTGTTCCGGAGATGCTCTGAACCGGTTCTGTTTAATATCATCGAATAGGAGTTAAAGGTCAGGACGCAGAAGCAAGATTTATTCCACAACCATTATCCTTATAACTTGACTAAAAATGCTTCTACACTGGCAACACTTTAGTATGTTGTTGCGGATGTATACTGAACCAATGATGTTTAATATAATCAAAATTCGGTCAAAGGTCAGGGCACAGAAGGGAGATTTATTCCACAGCCGTTATCCTCATAATTTGACTAAAAAGGGCTTCTATTGCAACGAAGTTTTAGCATGCTGTTCCGGAAGTATACTGAACCGGTTCTGTTGAATATCGATGAGATTGGGTCAAAGGTCAGGGCAAAGGAGCAAAATTTATCCCACAACCATTATCCTTATAACTTGCGTAATGATTTGTGGTAGGTTTGAAAGCGTATCATAATCAATGCATTGCACGATTTTACTAACTTGTTTAAGATATGTACTAGCTCTCAGAGTTGACAGTCGTACTTCTTTGCCCATATACCAATAATGAGTAATTCCTCTGTAGTCCCAGAACATGGTGATCATGCACTTAACAGCCGAAATTTGAGTTCTGAGTTTTTTCGCTCAAGGAGAAGATCGGTGTCGGTATTCCAGCGATTGACTTTTCATTTTTAAATCATAATGCTGAATCCCACTCTCAACACCAGGTACAATGCTTTGGAGAAATTCACTAGCATATTTTTCATAACGGGCAGGCAACCCTTGTCATGTTTCAAGTCTTGATTTCTTCATTTCAGTTGGTAGAAGACGCGGTACCCAACGAGCACACATTTCGTTCGTTGTATCGTAAAACGTTAACAATGTCATCGACACTACCTAAACTAATGTTCAGCTCATCTTCTATAGTCCTCTGAGTTATTCTTCGATTTTCTCTGATAAGCTCATCAACATTTTGCCTGTTCAAACAGCAAGCTGGGATTACTGATCGCTCAGTTCGCTGCCGATCCTTCACGGCCAACATTGCTCCACAATAATTTGATTTTCTTACCCAACGACGAACGGTGCTTATGGCCAAAGTTCTAGAACTCATAAACTGCCACTATGAAAATCCTCCAAATACGTGGTGTCAGGGATAAACAAAGACATCGCTCTTTCCATGTTTTAGCAACACGCAGCAACCGAAAAATTGTTATTCGGTTACCTCTGGGGAATCGAATCCCAGATCTCTCGATATCTAGCCGAGGGCGTCAGCCTTACACCACGGTGGCCAACAATCCACGGCGCTATGTGTGTTTTTCTGTCAGCTTCTGACATCAGAATGGGCGATGTCTTTGTTCATTCACTGGCGCTAGGTATTTGGAGGATTTCTACTTTGGATCTCGCCCTTTGGATTTAACTGCTATAATTAATATATAGCCAGTGCCGTTAATTCCCATCAAATGGAGACGTTTCAGTGGCTGAGCCCATCTTGCGGATTTATGATGTCAGAAGCTGACAGAAAAACACACAGAGCGCGGTGGATTGTTGGCCACCGTGCTGTTAGTCTAACGCGCTCTGCTAGATATCGAGAGATCTGGGATTCGATTCCCCAGCGGTGACGGAATGACAATTTTCGGTTGCTTATTAGTGGCAGTTTATAAAGTTTCTGTGTTTATAAACTGCCACTAATGTAGCGTAAATTTCTTTGGGAGGTACATTTTCATGTGATAAAAACTCTATAACTGATTGTTGTTTGACACTCATGTACACAGTTGAAAAAGAAGCATCCATTTTAAACACAGTTATATACGAACAAATAGATGTACGGAGTTGTGTCACGTAGTAAAATGAAGCTAATGGCACAAAGAATCGTTTGTCGTTTGACTGTTTCCTAGGCAACAACTCATGCGCAATATACGTGCGCGGTGGCATTACTTATCGAACACGCCTTGTATCTTGTGAAAACCACCCGATCCAGCATAAATTGAAGGAGAACAATTCTAATATTAAGTATTAACTTTGTTATACGACTCATTTTTATCTTTGTAAAATGCTATTTCAATTCAAGTTTTTTATTTGTTTGTTTCCTAATATTTCATATATATATATATATACCTACATTTTGACTTCGCACATGTATTTCATGTTACACACCATATAATAATTTAAAGTGTACATTGTCATTCAGTAATGGCCCTATTTGATACGTAATTACGTATTTGAATAACCACTTGACATTTTCACATTTTTGGTGTAACATTATTTTCTTTATTTATTATCTAGCATTTTCACTTTGAATTCAGCAAAAAAAACATGTCTTGCCTTTATAAAACTTTGATATAAAACTCTGTTCTTCAATTGTACATACAAAATAAAATTCTCTCATATTACACATACATTATGCTTATACTTTTTTGCTTTCTCTTCCCAACTACTACCCCCCCCCCCCCCCCCCAAGAAAAAAAAACAACAACAAAGAAACGCATTTCAAAAAATGTATTTATATTATTAGGAATACTGGTTATCTCTGCTAATTGCTCTGTTCCTAATGACGTTTGCTTAGCTAAACGTCATTAGAAACAGATGACCCACATAGCCTTTAACTTTTAAAACAGTCCTTAAAATTCTTTAAAAGTTATTTACAGTCGGAAAAAAAAAATGAACTTGTTATCCTGAAGACTGGTTGCCGTCTGAAGTTCACATTGCGACCAAATTCCATCGGAAACCAGATGAAACACATCCTTGGTTATCACCGCCAATTCCCATTTTTTTGTTTCCGTAAAAGGTAAAACGTTGTTCTGTCAAATTTTCCACTTGTTTGTTTCCGTAATAAGGTAAAATGGTTTTTTGACAAATTTGTCCCATTATCTTCGCATCTTTGAATATGCAGCACCCTGCGGAGCTGGACCAATATTAAACA
The DNA here is from genome assembly GCA_039090855.1 of Macrothele yani. Taxonomy (NCBI): domain Eukaryota; kingdom Metazoa; phylum Arthropoda; class Arachnida; order Araneae; family Macrothelidae; genus Macrothele; species Macrothele yani. The sequence continues at coordinate 160,135,085 of CM077011.1, forward strand.
CGCTCCTAGATATACACTACTGTGACAAAAGTAACCGGACACCTACAGAAGAGAAACGCAACATAGAATTTATTGACATACATTAGTACGGTGTCGGTCCACGTTTGGCCTTAATGCATGCACTGACCCTCGGAGACATGCTTTCGACAAGGTTTTGGAAAACAGTGGTAGGTATACGTTTCCATTTAATACATAATGATGCCGCTAACTGTTGCTTAGTAGTAGGCCTTGGTTCCAAACTTCTTATGAGGCGCTCTGATTCATCCCATAGGTGCTCTATGGGATTGCGATCAGGGCTCTGTGCTGGCCAGTTTACACACGATACGGAATTATCGTCAAACCACGCCGTAACAGTCCTTGCTTTATGGATCGGTGGTACCAACAAGGCTCGGTTCCATAGTATTGCCACAGAGTTCGTAGGGCATAATTGTTCAGAATACCGAGGTACACGTGCTGGTTAACAGGTTTGCCCACGGTAACCAATGAGCCGGGACCATAACACGACCCCCCCCCCCCACCCACGAGTACACTGCCAGCTCCAAACTGGACGGTAGGACCAGTACACTGTGATAAATGGCGTTCCCCCGGCTGCCGCCATACCCGCACACAGCCATCAAAGTGGTGGATTGTGTATCTGGATTCATCACTCCATGGGACCCGTTTCCATTGATCTACGGTTCACGAAAAATGGTTTTCACACCATGCAAAACGAAGAGTAGCATTCCGAGTGGAGATGAAAGGCCTATGAGCAGCCGTATGACCACGGTAACCCATGGAATGAAGTGTTCTGGGAATGGTATGTGTACATACCGAAGTTCCAGTATTTGTACTCACCTGTAAACTTTACAGTGCGTCTCCGTCGTTACAGTGTATCTCCTTTGATGTGCTGTAACGAATCTGCAGAGGTTTCGACGTCATCTATAACTGATTTTCTTTGGTCTGCCGGTACGTTTTGTTGCTTCAGGCACGCCATGTGTCGCCCACTTGTTCAGTACATCTAAAACAGTTGACTTGGGAATGTTTAAACGCCTCTCTGTTTCTCTTATGGGCAACCCACTAATATAACACCCAACAATCTTTCCTTTCTCAAAGTCACTTCTCTCCTGCCGCGGCATTTTCACTGAACTACACAGTGCGATATGATCGCGGTCAGCTGCAGGCTTGTTTTTATGCGGTTTGCAGCTGTACTGCGCATCGTAACAATGCAGCGGATCCGTTCATTTGCTGTTGAAGGCGTTTCAGGTGACTTTTGTCAATTAGTGTATGTCACATAATGCTTCGGGAAAGGAATGAACATAGAAGATATTAGAATAGAGAATGACAAACGCAGAGCACGTCTTACCACAGATTTGAACACAGGTCGCAGCGCTACTAACCAGATCACTGCGTCTCTGATCGCTGCATTGGTGTTCCGCTCTCACTAAGCTTACGTAATGTCACCGTGCTTGAACATATGCAAACACACGGCAAACAAAGTGTTGTGCTCTATAAATGCGTTCAGTGCTACACGACATATCCAGACTTGAGGGAAACATAATAACTTTCAGCTCGACCAGTTTTAGATCTCGTTACGTCATAAAATCCATTACAATGAGTTACAACATAAGCGACATATTCCTGATTTATACGTATACCTGATTACATCAGATCCAGGAGTTCAATATATGTTGGTATGAGACGCTGCATTTCCATGTCACCGCTACATTTCACCATGGATCATTTTGCTTGAACTTAATCAATGAGCGTGAAATAGGTCCGTTCCTTGTCTATTTAAAGCGGTTCGCTCTATTGACCGCAAAATAGGTACTCTCTCGCAGAATAGAACCCAGCAAAGCGTTTCGCTCTTTTATGCAGTTGTGGGGACTAACGCAGTCATCGCGCTGAGTTCATTGAAATATATTCCACAATGCAGCACCGTCATCCAACCCAGAGCAAGGAAGAGCCAACGGGGAGAAAGAGAGAGAGAAGGATGGCATTCTGCATCCAAATGACGCAAAATCATTGATTCGCACGGCCAACAAAAGATGCGATACAGTTGATGTATCTTGTTGTCGTCGCTCTTTACTTCCTCTTTCAGAAACAGCGCCCAATCCGGCGTTTTTTATTATTCATAATGACGACAGTTTTCAGCTCCTTTGTCCGCCGACATTATGTGATACACATATTACTCTTCATTTTTCGTGGCATTTCTCAAAGTCCCCCACGCACAGCTTCATCATTCTTACACAAAAGACCTCACTGGGCACTCAGCTCACATTTATCTACATCACAGGATTTTTTTCCCCTACAAAAATTAATGACAAAAACGAACATTTCGCAGGAAATCATGCGAAAATAGGCAACCCTTCCGTTTTATAACACCCACATTTGTGAAATCACGGCTTACGATGCTGTTCAAAAAGAAAAATGCTTTTTGGTTTTGCGACGTAAGGGTGAATATCAAAGCAACAAATAAAAATACAGAACTTATTCTTTCAAAATATCGTGCTTACCTGGTTTTCCTTTTCTTTGATTAACGTGATTAACGTACCAAACGAAAGGTAAGCAGTTTATGGTTTTATGTCCGGTGTTACTGAATATGATTTATGGTTTTATGTGCAATGTTACTCAACATGATTTATGGTAAATTGCTCAAAATGATTTATGGTTTTATTTATGGTTTTATGTCTAACAAAACTTCTCAGGATACTGGTGTTTTGAATAAATAAAATTCCTCTGTGTTTTGAGTATTTTGAGTGCTTCATGAAATAATAGTTTTTCACCATTCGGCGCATTATTGCAGTTGGGTTGCTTATGTGTCAAACATTATTCCGTGATGACTCAGTTTTTGCAACAATCTTCGTTCTAAAAACATTTGGTATCGAACTCTACTTAGTTTCTTCTTATACCAAGTAGTAATAATTTTAAATTTCATTATAGCAAAGCAGAATTATATTACGATACACATTTTCTTGAAAACAATTCGTACAGTTTGTATTTTTTACGCTTTCCAACCGTAGGTTGAAGAAGCGTATATGCTCCAGCTTTGTCCGTCCGTCCGCCCGATAACTGGCGTAAAAATGGGTCGATTTCGATGAAATTTTAGTATGTGGTAGAGAACCACCTGGGGACGAACCCTATTGAAAATGGGACAAATGGGGTCAAAGGTCACGACGTACGAGCGGAATCATTCCATTGCACTTATGCGTCATAACGTGCGTAAAAATGGTTCGATCTCAATGAAAGTTTACTATGTGGTACGGGACCACATAGGGACGAACACTATTGAAAATGGGACGATTGGGATCAAAAGTCACGACGTAGGAGCGGGATCATTCCACTACCCTTATGCATCATAACTTGCGTAAATATGGTTCGATTATAATGAAAGTTTACTATGTGGTAGGAGACCGCCTGGGGACGAACCCTATTCAAAATGGGTGAAGTGGGGTCAAAGGTCAGGACATAAGATCGGGATGTATTCCATTGCACTTATGCATCATAGCGTGCGTAAAAATGGTTCGATTTCTATGAAATGTTAGTATGTAGTAGGGGACCACCTGGGGACGAACCCTATTGAAAATGGACGAAATGTGGTCAAGGGTCAGGACATAGGTTTGCGATCCATTCCATTTCCTTATCCCCTATTATTAAGGTGGACGTCAAGATATTTTGCTTCCTATACTTCCAATGGAAAAACTTTTGTACACATTTCCTTCACAATTAATGTGTTCCCAAGGATGAAAATTTGAACATCGAATAAAATAACTTCATATTATAACTTGGAATACTTAATATTTTCTAAACCATAACCATAATTATATTAAAAATCAATAACTTTTCCTTTGGTGGTGTTCAAACCAGAGAAAAGTTGGCGCAACCTGCACTTTGATGACGTCAGTGGACAAAAAAATGTTGGATTGCATAATTACGGTTATGGTTTAGAAAATATTAAGTATTCCAAGTTATGAAATGAAGCTATTTTAATCGATGTTCAAATTTTCGTCCTTGTGAACGCATTAATTGTCCAGAAAAATGATGGCGCAACCTGTATTTTCATGACGTCAGTTGACAAACAAATGTTGGATTGCATAACTATGGTTATGTTTTAGATAATATTAAGTATTGCAAGTTATAAAATGAAGATATTTTAATCGATGTTCAAATTTTCATCCTTGGGAACGCATTAATTGTGAAGAAAATGTGTACAAAAGTTTTTCCATTGGACGTATAGGAAGCAAAGTTACTTGACGTCCACCTGAAAGTAGCAATTCTTGTATGTATGTATGTACATTTTATTTTGAAAACGGCTCTAAGAATTTTGATGAAAGTCGTTAACCTATCGTTTTCTGGTACTAGAAATCGATTTAGCTTGATCTCGACTTTAGAAGAATTCGTTTAGTTGGTTAAATAACTACCCCGAATTATAACGTTTTTAGGGATGGCGTTGTTCCATTAATGTTACCAATGCTTAGAAATCTTATGACGTCACAACTCGCGTTTGAGAGTGTTGGCGCGCGGTCACGCCATCTGTCTTATTATGTCACGCGTTGTGTGTGGATCCTATTAAAGATTTATGATGACACACTCTTGCGGCGGGCAGATGGTCGCGATTCCCATCTGCCTCATTACGTCACGCGTTGTGTGCGCATGTCCGTCAGCACGATAACTCGCGTAACAACCGTTCGATTTCGATGAAATTTTAGTATCTGGTAGGGGATCACCTGGGAAGGAACCGTATTTAAAGTGAACGAAATTGGGTCAAAGATCAGTACATAGGAGAGGGATCCATTCCACTGCTTTTATGCGCCATAACTAACGTAAAAAACGTTCGATTTCGATGAAATTTTAGTATGTGGTAGGGGACTACCTGGCGTCAAAACTTTTTGAAAATGGGTGAAATGGGGTCAAAGGTTAGGACACAGGAGCGGGATCTATTCCATAGCCCTTATGCATCATAACTTACGTAAAAATGGTTCGATTGCGACAAAACTTTATCATGTTATTTCGGAGGTATACCAAGCCGGTTCTGTTGAATATCATCGAAATGGGATCAAAGGTCAGGGCACAGGACCAAGATTTATTCCACAGACATTATTCTCATAATTTGAGTAATGATTTCCATAATGTTGGAAAGCTTATTATAATCAATGCATTGCATGATTTTACTAACTTGTTAATAGTATAATTTTAAATTTCATGTATAAAAAATATTACACTTTCTTTTATGGGACATCCCATAATTATAGGTCCGATCAAAAATTTCCAAGAATAAGCCGATATACAACAAAGTATTTACGTTACTTAAGTCTGGCTATGATCTTCCTCAAAGCAGTCTCCTTGGGCAACGACAGCGTTTTTGCCACTGTTGGAATGCTCCCTGGAAGTCGTGTTAAGCACCGTCTGCGATTCGGGCTGGATCTCGTCCAAGGTTTCAAAACGGCGACCCTTGATCTTCCGCTTCATCTTTGAGACCAGAAAGAAGTCGCAGGGGGCCAAATTCGGCGAATAAGGCGGATGAGGAAAGGTAGTCATGATGTTGCGGGTGCAAACCTGGCGTGTTGCTAACGCTCTGTGAGCTGCTGCATTGTCGTGATGGAGCAGGAAATCGCCCCTGCGCCACATTTCAGGTCGTTTGGGGCAAATGTCCTCCCTAAGACGCCGCAGAACATCGCAGTTGAAAAGGGCTGTGACGGTCTGGCCCTGGAGGACGAATTCACGGAGCACAACACGAATGTCGAAGAACACGATGGGCATGCTTGGGTTCCGCTCCGGATCTGGATGGTATTCTTCGGTCGTGGAGATGCCGAGATCTTCCACGGCGACGACTGTTGTTTTGTCTCCGGGGCATAACCGTAGACCCAAGTATCGTCCACAATGATGACCGGCGACAGGAACGTTTAATGCGTCTCCGTTCCCGATTTGCCGAGTTTGGCGCATAATTTGATGTTCGCTCGCTGCTCTAATTTACAGTCCATACCGAAATCGCAGCTGTGTTCTGAGCGTGGTCCCAAATATCGTGTAGCACAGCTCCCGATGTTCACAGAACGATGCCACTCGGAACAATGACTCATGAAGGTCACTGAGCTCGACCGCTGCTCGCGCATTCGCGTACTGCCATCTGTTGGCGCGCTACGTACCTCGCTTAGGAACTTTTTGATCGCACTACTTATATAGTACAACAGGAAAATTACATTAGAGTAACACAATTTTAAATTTCACAAAATCTGTAAAAAAACTGGTGCCTCCACATGAAGAAAAAAGAAGAATTGTAAAACATATTTGCAGCTGTTACGTACGGCTGTATGTCTTTATTAGGGGCAGACACAGATCTCAACTCTGTCATTTCTGCACAGACCTGAATGTGTGGGTTTCTGCATTATTCAGTTTGCAAAACAAAAACGGAACCCAAGAACAAAAACTTAGGAAAAATACAAATGGAAGCTCTAAAACTAAAAAAGCCCAAATCCCTGAAGAGCAACAGAACCCACTTAAAAGTTCCGTACTGATGAGAAACAGAAACAAAAAACGTTTCTTAAGTAAAGATAGATAAAGACAAAACTATAAATTTTGAAAAGCCAACAAAAGAAGAGCCCTTAAACATGAAAACAATTAATAATTAAAAAATAAAAAAATAAAAAATAATAATAATAAGGTTTACAAAACCCAATTGCAATGTGAATGGTCAAGCCCAAAGCGCACTCTACCTAGAAAATTGTTGACACGTTTTACTGTTGTAATCAGATTGTTTCTCGCTAACATCATGTATACACACACAGTAATTGAGATACACTGCAATGCAATAATTAAAAACATATACGTAAATCTTGCTTGAAAGGAATGGAAAGCTTCTACTAGGTTCCATTACATACAAAAATATTGCAATTAATGAAGACAAATGACCTATGGGAAGAGTAAGTTTAAAAACATTGCACGAAGCTCAAATCGCAAACTAAAGACGAAGGAACAAGGGACTTACAGAACTAGCCCTAGGAGCTGTAAACTATGATTAGAACAGGACATATCAACTAAAAAAACAGAAAGCAAAGTAAAATCGCAGCCAAACATAATAAAACATACCAAGGAAAAAAATCTGATACCAACAGCAGAGCAAAACCGGTCATGCTGCACCCATCACGGCCCAATTCAAAAAGGCTGCCGTTAAAAAAACTGCAACAGTGCCCTCTAGAAGACAAGACCACAACCACAACCAAAACATTGGGAAAGATGTTGAAAAACCAGCAAGCTGCCAACTAGGCACAAGCAAAATCTCATAATGTGAGTTCTTAAACTGATTTAAAGTTAGATTGCTGTGATTGCCCTTTTGGGTTCAGAAATTGCTGCACCCAATTCAGAATTACTGCACCTCTCCCATTTCAATTTTTATAAACTCTGTGTCCATTCTTTCGGTCTTTCAGTAGGACATGGTCTATAATGGGGTAACCAATCCGGCATCCAGCTTGTTCTGAGGTTTGAGACATTTCTAGTGTTTCCATCAAGTGATGGGATAATACAAAGTTTCCCACTCGCTACCGAACACCAATGAACATATTGCAACGAAATTTCAAGTGGACTTACCTCATTTCGTGCTAAATGTGATGACGTCACAACATGTTCTGGACGTGGCCGCCATTTGCGTCCAGACAACATTGAACCCGGCGATGTCCGCCAGCCAGCCAGACGTGCCTCTCTGCTGCTTCGTTATGCCGTTTCGCTGAGCGTGTCTACACAATACGGTTGTCGATAGTGAGTGCTCGTGCTCGTGGCTGTTCGCATACGTATGAAAATGTATCGGTATACTCTGGAGTAGCGAGTGTTTATTGTTCCCACTTATTGGAAAACAGAAGCGATAAAGTCTTGTCAACAGAAATTCCTGGAGAGGTTTGCAGGCAGACATCCGTCGAGCAAGTCCACCATTTGGGCATTGTCGAAGAAATTGTAAACCAAAGGAGGCTTTATTAGATGACCATGTACGAGGTCGTTCACAAATGTCCGAGGAGACGATCCATAATGCAAAGGGCCGACTACTTGCGTCTCCCAGGAAGTCACTTCGCTGACTGTCACAGGAAACAGGGTTGTCCAAAAGCACTTGTCAACGTGCTGCGAAAAAAGCGAAGCTTCATGCTCCGTAGTCCACCGTATCTCCGTAGTCCACGAACTGAAAGAGCGTGACCACGTGAAACGAGTAACATACTGTCGATAGTTTCAGACATTTCTTCAGGAAAATCCGGGTATTCTGGACTACACGTGATTCTCGGACGAGGCGTGGCTTCACCTGTCCGGATACGCCGATTCTCGAAATTCCCGGATTTGGGCCAGTGAAATACCAAACGCGATACATGAAGAACCACAGAAATTTGGTGTTTGGTGTGGGATGACCCGGCGCCACATAATTCGCCCCATCTTCTTCGATACAACCATTGCCCTATCTGATGCCTCCTGGTTACTTTTTATGGGATTATCTAAAAGAGAGAGTTTACCAAAAGAAACCGCGAACCATAGATGCCTTGAAAGCAAACAACAGCGAAGACATTTAGGCAGTGACGGTGGACGTACTGGCAAGGACTTTCCACAATATGGTGCGTCGGGTTCAATGCTCTCCGGACGCAACTTGTGGCCACTTCCAGCACATGATGTGATGTCATCACTTTCGCACGAAATGAGATAAGTCCGCTTCAAATTTCGTTGTAATATGTTCATTGGTGTTAATATTATTAAAGAAATGCCGGGCCCGTTAGCGAGTAGGACACCCTGTATTTTAGTGGCCATTTTATAAACAACTAATATGAAGCTGATGGGTCTGTGTCCCCCTGAGAATCATGAACGCCACTACTCTTATTTATTAGGATCATTGTAGTATGTTTTCAATGATCAGGAACATTCGCTTTGCCGCTCCGGTGGCGCAGTGGTCTAAGGCGCTGGCCTCTGATCATTCGTCCGTAAGGGGTCCTGGTTCGGATCCCAGTCAGGCATGGATGTTGTGTTTGTCTTACGGCACTGACTCTCTCCCTTCCCTGGAACCAGTGACCCTAAATTAGGGACGGGCGACTGCTTACAGCCCATTGAGTTGCTCACGGTGGTCGTTAAACCTCCAATCAAAAATAAAAAAAAAAAAAAAGAACATTCGCTTTATGGACAAATCTGGTGGAAACTTGGGCAAGTTAAATTCCTGTTTATCCCCTTGCTTCTTGCGTAACGTTCGAAGCAATTGCATCCTTCCCTGAAGCTCTTCTCGGTTTCATTTTCTAATTGCTAGAGCCACTGTCGCTAGGAGGACCCGTGATTTCTGTGATTAAAGTATCATCTGTTTCATGTATTTTTATGTGTAACTCTTGAACTCTAGTCACAATTTTGCCCTTAATTTTTGTTAGAGCACCATGTTCTTTTCTGAATGCCATAATCTGTTTTCTTCCATCACTGAGATGTCCTTTTCCTTTGTTCAGTCTTCTGCTGTTTTCAATTGCTTTTTCTCTGGTTCACAATTTAATTTCCTAATGTTTTCATTGGTACTTTTTTCATTGTTATGCATAACCCAGTAAGTCATATTATCTTTATTTATCTTCATTTCGCTTTTTTCATCAACAGTTTCTTTTTGATATTTCTTTCATGTAAAATTTGCTCTCAGTTTCACCAATTTTTTCGCTATTTCCATGAGAGTTCCTGTTAACTTTATAGATGTCTACTTCTTCTTCTGTTAGAACCTTCTAGTTTCTCAGTTCCAAACTGAAACCTTTTTAATGACTTGATGATGTGTCATGTCAGGATTTTTCATTTGCTTCATTTTTTTGCAATGTTCATATTCCATCTAGTAGACTGAGAATGATTAATGAAAATTATTAATATAAAGAACTGGGCGTGTTCAAACGAAACAGTCACTTGGAAACCTATACTCATGATTAAATATATCTAAGATAAAAAGAAGTCCAAACTCAGGCATATAACTGGCGAAAGAGATGGTAATATGATCCAGCCTGTTTCGATTTACACACAAAACGAGAACGTTAATAAAGTTGCCTAAAGATATCAAGCTTTACATTCCTTCAGCATCGAATGATTACTTTCAATATAATCATCGTTAACTTCAGAGATAGTTTAGTGCACTTTAATCTTTCTGTGTCAGTCCTTCGGTAAAATCGTTACTCAGATCACATGTTTCAGACTCCTGCTATTTAGTCATTTCCTTCGAAAGTGCGCAAATTTTAGTCTAAGCTCGTGAACACTGGACAAAACAATTATTTCTTGTGCAAAATGTTCGATCACTGACCGGTTCTTTGCAATTAGTATTCACTCATCCATTATTGACTTGAAAATGTACTTAAATATATTCCAGAAATCATCTCATTTAACACCTCGATTTCTTCGCTGACAGTAGATGATGTAACATTTAAAATTACCTTGAAACATCTTTGCGTTATCCTCTAATCATTGGTTCAGACTTTTTGAAAATCTTTCTTTTATGCATTTTAATCACAAAAATATTTTGAAACCAAAGTTGTACTAACAAAATAATCTCAGGGACCTGGGACTGTCCCTCCTCAGTCAACTTCAGAGTCAGTAGTCGCCGTATGAGGGATCAGTTAACTACATCGTGCGGGATCTCCTGACTATAGCATTCCATGATGCATCGTGACGGCTCTGTGTAATAGTGTGCAATCGTCCGACCGTCGTTCTACACGATGTGCTTGAATTATGTCGCAAAAATACGTTCTGATTTGTAGATCAATACCGCGAGGAAGACGAAGCTTATTACCCTCGTTTTCTGGTTCATATCATTCCAGCTAGATGCAGTGAATGTACCTCCTAGTTTTGCATCGCAGAGAGAACAGTAGCATTTAGCGAAATATCGTTTAAATTTAATATGACCAGCATTGTCTTGTCTGAATTTAGACCTAAAATGAGGATCTACAACTGCGATTTGCTGTGGTTTCTGTACAAAGGCCTAAAATGATACGCTACAGCTGTGATTTGCTGTGTTGTCTGAAAATGATGCTGCACAGCTATGATGTTCAATTGCCGAAAACAGCGGGTAAGCAAGCTATTGTAAGAATAGAATAATAATACTCTGGATGAAATAAAATTTTAACAATGTTGTTTTTTCGAAAGGAAATTGCTCAGAAACAATTTGGGATACTGCAGAAAAAAAAAAGGAGATATACATCCCTTTCAATATGGGCACCATAGAATGCAGAGTACAAAACAAAACTGATGTAGTCAAACAAAAGGGGATCCAAACGAGAGAATATCGCACTAGCTCAGAAAAATTAAGAATCACAAGGGGATTACCTTAGACTGTCAGTACACTGTGACACTTCCACTGTTGTTCAAAACTGCGTAGTGCTTCTGTGGGATACCGAAGATCAGATGGTTTAGCTGGATTTCGCATAACATCATCCACAGTCGGTACAAAGTTTCACAAACTTCTGTAAAGCGTAACAGGAGACAGACGATGCCTGTCAAAGCTCCTCTGTAATGCATTCTAGACGTTCTTATTGGGAGCATGGTAGGAGACTTTGGAGGCAGATGCAAATATGGAATACAGCGATCTTATAGCCATGACGTGGACTGGATGAAGTCGTGCATAAAGACAAAAGCACTACTTTCCTTTGTAGCCATGGAAAAAGACCTCTCTCTCCATACTATGCTAAACCACCATGAAACGGAAGCACGGATTTAATACTGACTGCTGCGTTCTCTTGAATATATCCAAACACTCTCAACGATTGTAAGCCACAGTTTGATTTATCGCAGAATAGAAATTCTGCCACTCTTTCTGTCGCAATAGATGTCGTAGAGCTAGCCCATTTTTTTGCCGGGGTGCCGCAGACAGTGGTATTCAACGCAATGGAAGTTTCGCCGTTCGACCTTCCTGATACAGTCTTACTTCAACCGAGGAAGGTGCTCTCAGTGCACCTCGGATGTGGAGGCTAAAGACTCTGGTATATTAGCGAATGTTTTTTGTACGATACCGACATTTCTGCGTTGTAGTTAGCGTCGGAATACCACTTCTGTGTTTTTTACGGTTTTGCTTTCTCCCGCCAATGGGAATATAGTCAACATTTTCCTGTGTGGTGAACACGGAACGCTGCTGCAACATCTGTCTATCTGAGTCTAGATTGCAGCATTGCAACGGCAGCCTATGACGTTTTCTAATCGAGAAATATCTGCTGTTCATTGTTCACAGAGTGTCAGTGGCGTTTAGAGATGCTTACCATTAATACACATATTAGCACACTGACCAATTCGAAGTTCAGGTATCCTTCGTTGGTCTTTTGTACGGCTGTGTGTTCGTAACAGCAATGAGGAAAACAAATTACATACCTTTCGGTCAGCTACACATGAAACTGGGTTTGTTTGATACTTGAGCAATTCACCACAATTTACAAACTCTTGCTCCGAAACAGTAATCATAAAATATCGCCAGCATTTGGCAAACAAGTAACTGTAGATTAAGGAAGCATAAACATTTAGTGATGGCGTGAATAACTACTCAAGTTAAGGTGAATTCGTGAAATCACCAAATCAAATCTCTCGCACAAATGAAATCTCTCGTACAAATGAAATTCCCCCGTACAAATTAAATTGCCAGTGTAAATATCAAATTCCCTGACATATTTAAAAACTGCAACTCTTATTATCAGCATAGCCATACATAATTGCACTTTTGCCCTGCCTTCAAACTGTCAAGTACAAACTCGAAGAAAATGTAGCGTTCAGATAAAAAAATGCTTAATGAGAATAAAGCAAAGCAAAACATAAGAAGACCGGAAATTAAAAAAAAGCTTAAATTAAAGAAAATGTCACAACTATACCTACACACTAGATGCTATACAGTAAAACATATTTTTACAACGAATGGTTTATGCCATGGATAAATTCTTCTTTCCTTGACGTAAAGCATTTTCTACAAAATTGCAAGAATTATTTTTTCAATCTCGTAACCATAATTAGGGGAAGGTTTTCTGATGGAAAGTTTCGCCCTAGGAGAAATTCTCAATGGTATATTTGCACTACTTACGAGATCGTGGTACCACGAGTCTGGTTAAAAAATTTCATTTTGCTCGGACATTTGGGAAGATGATTGTACAAGTTGTCCCAAAAGAGAATGTATACATTCCTAACATGTTTTATAAAGAAATAAAGAAAACTAGAAGTATATAGTAATCATCATATGAACAAGCATCTGAAATATTACGTAACATCGCAACCAGAATATCACTTTTGGTTAGTACAAAGACCATTCAGTATTCAAAGGTCCATAAGCGTTGGGCATTTGAATACTGAGGCAAGATGCTTTTTACCACATGGACGAGGTTGTCTTTAAGGTCTTGTAAAGATGTGTCGAGAGGGAGATCTGCCGCACGTATTTCCGAACTTTTTCGCACAGAAGTTACGGATTTTGATTCTCTGTCATCAACCACACTTACACTTCCGCTGAGTCAGTCACCATTTTCGACACAACTGAGAGTAGTTTGTGTATTACAGCTATCACATAAACTTGCGCATGCGTGTGCACATGCGTTAAAATACGTAGCTTGTAAAGCTCGAATGGTGCCAGTGTAGCGGTGTAAAAACCAGACTGTTGGTTCTTTACACTTTTCCGTTTGCGTTACTTCTTCCAATAGTTAAAAATGCAGTATCCTAATTTCCTTTATTTGTTCATGAGATATGTTTCAAAGTAACCAACTTCTTTCGCTTTCTCCGATGTACTCTTATATTTCCACACATTTTCTATTTTTCAGTATCAATGATTCCTATACTACGTAGCACCACTGTACATTGCTGTATGACAAGATAGACTGCACAAATGGCAAAAATAAAGAAAAATCAGGAAAATTTTCAGTTTTTAAAAAACAAACTGCTGATCTCATGTTTCGAACATCTTCGCGAAAGCTATTCAAATATTGTATCAACAGACATTCAGGTTTCATCCTAGAAGTCAACAACTTCCTTCGTGTTTGAAAATAAGTAAAACTATGGTTAATGTACAACAAGTAGCTTCTTTCCAAAGAGACAGGGTGTTGGATAAGTCTGGACCCATAGGAGTTTCTCATATTTGTGTTTCTTCTCTTACAGGTGAACCATGTCGCTGAGTACGGAGGAACGAAATGATGTTATTTTGTTGGTTGGGACATGAAATCCCCGGGAAGTGGCCGAATAATTCAACATGCTGCATCCAGACCGCGCACCAATCGCACTCAGATATATTTGGAAAGCTGATATCCAAATTTAAGGGAAAACATTGACATTACAGACCTCGCAGCGTACCGCCAATGACTGTTATGGACTGCAAAACCTGTACCAATGTGATGGCGCGATTAGTTTCCAGCCCCAAGAAGCCGTTTCTACTCAGGTCCACTTAAACTGGGATCTCCAAGAGAAGCATTCATTTCATATTGAAACTTAATCACTGGCATCCATACAAACTGCAATTCCATCAGCGTATAAGTGAAAATGATCCTGATAGGCGAATTCAGCTTTGCGAATGAGCAGAAGGGTGCGAGTGTGATCCATAAAGTGCTACAGGGGTGGAGATTGCGTCTTCATCTGTATGTGCAACACAACGGCGGACACTTTGAAAAATTTCTGTAATTGTATGTGTTTTTCTCCTATGGTTCCCAATTTATGGGACACCCTGTATATCAGAAGCTAACAATAATTTTCCAAAATCACTGTAAAATTTTCTAAAAACTGCAAAAGCTTCTTTGCTGAGAGCGATGAATCTTCGTAGAATGTTCTTCGTTATCTATTCATTGCTTGAATAGGCTCACGGACGTTGTTTGCAAAGTTTTGAAGTATTGATCACAGGTGTTTCTAACACATACGATTTCCGACTTTTTATTCATTCTATTCATCACACCGTAAAGCACTTCTATGTAAATCCTATTTAAAAGGTAGGTATTTACCAAAACCGGATGCAGAAGCTTCTAAATTTCCACAGCATAAAAATAAATAATTGAGTGATGACTCGATGTAAGTCCTCATACAGATTATATTTTTAACTACGGACATCATCTCTAAGAAGAATTGGACGCCATCGTAAAAATGCAATGATTCCATTAAATTTGCATGAAAATGTCCAAAGATTAAGTCCAGCTGAATGAATTATTGGCTGTATTACTTTTATCAAAAAAATAGTTTTCTTTCGGATTTAACATCTTTGGAATAAAAGTACACCTTCTGGGAGTGATTAATATGCACTTAATGCGTTTATTAATCACTGCTATGTATTTTGTGAAGCATCTCTTAACAGCATGAAAGAAAAAACAACAACTGAAAGCCATTGAATTATCCATTGTGGTTACGAAAACTATTTAATTTTACAATCAAAATACGTCATAGAAACTAATGACAAATTAATCTTAGTAAATAAATGAGAGTTAATTCTGACGTTTCGGACATAAAATCAAGTTCATTGATTTATAACGGAAACAACACAATGAACTTCTTCACATACTCATCTACTCAGCGAATACGTAAGTTATACGTCCCTATAATTGGAATAGAAATTCCGATTTCCTTTTGAGCATCTTGCCGTATTTCTGATCATGGGAAATGCTGGCGTAGTCTTTATTTCGTACACACAACTGGCGACTGGAGGAGCTCATGCTGCAAAATACCTGCCGGGGTTCAGAAGCTGAGCTAAGCCGCCGGCTTTACATTCATTGTCAAAAAAATCCGCGCACCAAGAAGGATGCGTCGGATTGAAATGAGATTTTAGTAGTGAGATATCATATACCAAGGACAGAAGTGATTACAATATCGCAGCAGCAAGACGATTTTCAGCGGACATACCGTACACATTCCGGTCAGCATTCGTACCGCATCGGACCACCTCTTGCTCGGATAAATGCGGTGATATGGTCCGGCATGGAGTCAAAGAGACGTTGTATGTTATCCTGAGAAAGATTGGTCCACACTTCTTGCAACTGATGCTCTAAATCACGAACACTGGGAAATAGAGAAAGCTGGCGTCCCATCTGGTCCCACACGTGCTCGATGGGTGAGAGATCAGGCCGTACGGTAGGCCACGAAAGCGTCGAAGCATGACGTACACAGCCCTGGGAAACCCGAGCCGTGTGCGGACGGGCGTCATCTTGTTGGAAAATGGCTCCTGGCCGCCCCGCCGGGAAAGGCCACACATGGGGCCGTAGGATCTCCTGTACGTTGCCCTGGGCTATCAATCCCTCGGATTACTGGGAGGAAAGTTCGATTGTCATACGTGATGGCTCCCTGGACCATCACACCTGCAATTCCGGGTCGTGTGCTGCTGTACAGTGAGGTTGGGATTGTAGCGCTCACCCGCAGTCCTCCACACTCTGACAAGGTGGTCCCCGTTACCATACAGACGCGGAATTCGCCGTTGAACCCTATACATCGCCATTCCGTATCATTTCACGTTGCTCGCTGCTGATAACACTGCAATCGACTCCGACGACGGTCAGGTGCTAATGGCAGAAAACGTAAGGGCCGTTGAGAGAGCAGATTCGCCTCTGCCAGGCGTCCCGGAAATGGTTCTGCCAGCAAGCCCTTCTATCTTTTGTGGCACAAAACTGCCTGATTTCTTTTTAGTTCAGCTTTTACCTGCAATACCCATTTCTTCGAAAGATTTCGTTGTACGTCTGTCCAAGCATTTTTCATTGTTTGGGGTTTGGCTATAAGCGCGCTAATTTAGGCTCATTGGTTCCATGAAAGGGAGAAAGCCAGTGCCGTAAGACAAACACGACATTCATTCACGGGATTCGAACACGGACTAATCTCGGACGAATGATCAGAAGCCAGAGCTTAGAGGAGTGCGCAAGTTGTGCGTGCCACTGGCGTGTTTTATAATAACGTAGTTGCCATTCAAAAATGCATAAAAACAATAACGACCTCACATTTCTTGGTTTTTGCGAAACAATATCACTAATTTGAATCTTGAAGCATCCAAAGAAAATGTACTGTCGGATTCGTAAATTCATGGCACTATTTAAGGTATGTTACCTATGGACTGTACACTGTTACAAATTACGTGGCATCATTCTGCTTTGTTACAATGCGGGTATATTACAATGACCACTCTTTAAGTATTGGTAAACTTCGATCTAGTAGGTGTTGGTAGAAACGTGTACAAAACTATCTGACTTGGTTGCGTTTCAGATTGCAGAGCACAAACCACATCATAATGTACTCTATTATTCAAACTTGCGTTATCCAACATTGATCCAGAAACCAAAATATTATGAATACTGACTTGATTGTCTCTCGTGCGAGAGAAAGAACACACACACACACACACACACACACACACACTCACGCACACACAGTTATTCAAAGAGTTTACACAAGACCACTGTAACAAAAAGAAACAGGGATTTAATTTCCATTCTTACCTACTACAAACAATACAGGTAATTTTCGGACTCGCAAAATGTTGCTTAATGAAGACATAATATTTTGCGCATGCGTCAATGAATATTGTTGACAGAAATCATCCGTGTTCCCTCTGGTTTTCTCTGACTGGATATCTGTGGGGAAGTAGCGTTTCGGTCTTCGATAGGCTTGCACCATATCTACTGAGCACCCTGATCGGCAATCACTCGAGGACAACTGTACACATAGCTGGCTGTGGCAGCCAATTCTTTACGTTTCACCAGCCAAATGATGTGCAATTCTTTACTTCAACCATCTTACCTCACACAACTCTACTGCACGACATCTAACAAATCTGCCGAGTTGATAAAACATCTGTCTTTGACGAATGCTTAGTCAATTATAAATCTGATTACTATTGAAGGGTAAAAGCAAACAGATTAACCTGCAACGGTACTGGGTTTATAAGCCATTCGTTTTCTTTTTTAATCTACAGCTTCAACTTTTATCCTATGGGATACTTAGCTGCAACAAAGAAAAATCTGCGTGGTTTAAATGAAGCCCTACCAGATGATTTTAGTCCATCACTGTCTTGGACTTTTACGAACAATTTTGTAATCGTTGCTGTATTTCTTCTAAATAGAACAATCTTCTTATGTGGAATGTGCAAGTAGATGATTCCGAGATCCTGAGATTTTTTCCCCAGGTATATTTCCATGAAAAAAAATGCTAAAACTTTATCTTTGTAGAATCCTTAATGGATTTGGATATAGAGTTTCATAGCACATATTCCTTAGAATTTTATAACATTTCCATTCTAAGTCACCGAGAGATTTGTCGCCGAGAATGGGTTGGAAAGGCACGCTCAGAAAAGAAAAGAAAGAAAAACATCGAGTATTGAAAGGTAGATTCCATATACTCACGGAAATCTGCGTCGTTTTCTGAAAAGAGCGTTACGTAGTTTTCGAAAAGTGGGTCTTAAATATTGATATTTCAGCTAAGAAGCTTTAGAGGAGGGCTAAAAAAAGTTCAGTTTAGATCATGAAATCTAGAAACGAGAAGATATATCCCTCGACTATTCTGGTAGTGCAAATAAAAAGGAGCTATGCAAATCTCCATTTTAATAGGAAAAACATCGTGCGGGTAAATATAAATAGAAAGTAAAAGCAAGATGAAAGAGGCAAAAATCCGACAGAAATATTTTCCAAGAAGTAAAATGCATTCTTTATTTTTGAAGTAAACTTACCGCACACTGAAATCACAATAATATGTAGAAGAAAAAATCCGAAATACGAAATATGTCAGAGATAAATCCTGTAACTCGTGAATGCATCGTCCAGTGAGAAAAAAAATGAAAGTATATAAATAAATAAAGATCCGAATGTAAATTTTTGTTTCGAAAGGAATTCCACTTTTGCTATATATTGCAGTAATATTTCACGATACACATTAAAAAAAAAGACTCAACATCTAGTGACAGGATAAAAAAAAGTGTGAATCTTATTAGGAATGAAAACGAAAAGGCTTTCTTTTAAAATATTTTGCAAACGAGAAATGTGCCACGAGGGGGAAAAAGTGTTTTGATATTTCAGTAATAAGAATTCGCAGAGTAACAATTAAAGTTTGCTTTATAAAAAGTAGAATGAAAGACATTCAGAGAATACACACAAATCGGAAATAAAAGTATCTGAAGATCTATAATTTAAATCCCCATGACAGCTCGTAGGTTTTCTATTTTTTCATAAAAACTAAAAAAAATATATGTAGGACACAAAGGGACTCGTTACAATTTGACAAATTTACATCCATCTGTTAATTCTTATCGCCTTTTGATAATTCTGCTGTGTGGTCAGTGATAAGAAAGACTTTTTGTGCTTCAACAGTAAAACAATAAAGTAAAATTAAAAAAATTAGCGGTTTTAATTTTATGTAATGCCTTATTACAAAATGTGCGGTTTCCAGCACAAAAAAACATTATGATATTAGTGTCGTAAATGAATGACTCGCCATTTATATACAGATAGGCCCTGTACGAAAATTCCTGAAAGGAAGGCCGGGTGTCAGATGCGCGAGAGGTACTGTACAGGCCCTGTACAAAAATTCCTGTGGTTGAGTGTCAGAAGCGCAGCGCAAGAGGTACTGTATAGGCCCTGCACAAAACTTCCTGTGGCCGAGTGTCTGAAGCGCGAGAGGTACTGTATAGGCCCTATACAAAAATTCCTGTGGCCGAGTGTCAGAAGCGCGAGAGGTACTGTATAGGCCCTATACAAAAATTCCTGTGGCCGAGTGTCAGAAGCGCGAGAAGTACTGTATAGGCCCTGTACAAAAATTCCTCTGGCAGAGTGTCAGAAGCGCGAGAGGTACTGTACAGGTCCTATACAAAAATTCCTGTGGCCGAGCGTCAGAAGCGCGAGAGGTACTGTATAGGCCCTGTACAAAAATTCCTGTGGCCGAGTGTGAGAAGCGCGAGAGGTACTGTATAGGCCCTGTACAAAAATTCCTGTGGCCGAGTGTCAGAAGCGCGAGAAGTACTGTATAGGCCCTGTACAAAAATTCCTCTGGCCGAGTGTCAGAAGCGCGAGAGGTACTGTATAGGTCCTATACAAAAATTCCTGTGGCCGAGCGTCAGAAGCGCGAGAGGTACTGTATAGGCCCTGTACAAAAATTCCTGTGGCCGAGTGTCAGATGCGCGAGAGGCACTGTATAGGCCCTGTACAAAAATTCCTGTGGCCGAGTGTCAGAAGCGCGAGAGGTACTGTATAGGCAATGTACAAAAATTCCTCTGGCGGAGTGTCAGAAGCGCGGAAGGTATTGTATAGGCCCTGTACAAAAATTCCTGTAGCCGAGTGTCAGAAGCGCGAGAGGTACTGTATAAGCCCTATACAAAAATTCGTGTGGCCGAGCGTCAGAAGCGCGAGAGGTACTGTATAGGCCCTGTACAAAACTTCCTGTGGCCGAGTGTCAGATGCGCGAGAGGTACTGTATAGGTCCTGTACAAAAATTCCTGTGGCCGAGTGTCAGAAGCGCGAGAGGTACTGTATAGGCCCTGTACAAAAATTCCTGTGGCCGAGTGTCAGAAGCGCGAGAGGTACTGTAATCGTCCGAGGTTGCTCAGATCCCGTGCTGATATAAGGCAATTGAGCTAGGCTTGTCCCGTAGCACTGGCTGTAACTTTCCTCTGGAACTAGTGTCCCTAAATGTTAGAAGGGGCGGTTCCTTGTAGTCTTAGAAGTTCATTAAATTATGAAACGAAACAAAAACAAAAAGGTGAGAAATCTAGTACAGGTGACACTTTTTGAATAATACCTCTTGGTGTGGTCGTCGAATGGCGGTGGCATAGGCTGAATAATTTTTGACCACAGGACTATGGCCGGAATCGACGAAGTCAACGATATCTCCTGCCAGGAAAAAGTCCTTCTCTTCGATCTAGTTTCTCTCTACTTTAATAGAGGAGGACTGGATTTTGATCCTCGTAAAGATGGTTGAACCAAATGCAAAATAAGTAGTACTTTGTGTTCTCTCAGGGATCAAAAACCTTCCTATATTGTTCCTATATTTCGGTATGTGCAGGTGAATTCAACATTTGATCTGAAATTTGATTTTAAGAAAATTTGTTGAAAACCTAATAAAACTTAATTTTTCCCTTGAATAAATGAGTGTAAAGGTGTAAAATTAATGACTGCAAAGATGTAAAATTTCAACTAGTGCACGTGCGTTAATTTGGAATATCCGTCACAACCCAGGCCCGAAAATTAGGAGTCTTGCCACAGTCAGAATTTCCTGCTTACGGCCCGGCCGCGTGTTACATGTAACACAATTCTTCCTTTAGAGCAGGGGCCTTCAAATCGTGATGCGGAACACCTTTTAGTGTCACACAAGACGTATCACAAAAAGGAAATTCTAAAACAGATAAATTGAACTTACAAATTGGAGAAAGGCATATGCTGGTACGTTGGGTACATGGACTTTGAGTTACCAAATCTGCTATGAGCCCGCCTATGATAAATTATACGAGGATTGTACCGAAAGTAATGCCAAAGTGGGCATAACTTTTGTGTTATTGGACAGAGGTCGTTCAAATTGCACATTTTTGTGGAGTATCTTTTTCTCTATACAAATGTACTTCTAACGCAGTCTCCATAACAAACGATGCACTTGCCCCATCGTTGTACCCACATCTTCACAGCCACTTTAATCTCGTATGTGTCATCAAATCGTTGTCTCTGGAGACTGTCCTTCGTTGGACCAAACAGGTAGACGTCAGAGGGCGCCAGATCTGGGCTGTACGGTGAATAGGGGACCATCGATCATCCTAATTTGCTGATCGCCTGATTTGTTGCCAAAGATGTGTGTGGTCTCGCATTGTCATGGTGAATGTGGATCCTTTTCGGATTCTTCTTCGGTCTCTTTCTTCTTATAGCTTATCTTCTTATAGCTTATCTTCTTATAGCTTATCTAAGCTTCTCCAGTGTCTCAATGTATCGCTCACCGGTCACGGCATGATCCACGTTCTAGAAAATCAAGGATAATGACACCCCTGCCATCGCAAAAAAACAGCCATCATGATTTTTTGTGCTGATCTCTGGCACTTGAACTTCTTAGGACTTAGTGAAGAGGTGTGAAGCTATTCCATGGATTAATTATTCGTTTCCGGATCGTAAAGATACCCTCACGTTTCATTCCCTGACACCAAATCGAAAACAAAGTCAGGTCTTCATTGGCCTCAAACGCTTCCAGGAGATCAGAGCAGACTTCCAACCTTCTCTGCTTCATATCGAGTTTCAAATGCTGAGGAACCCACTTTGTACACACTTTCCGATACCCTAAGTCTTTCATCATCTAATGTATGGCCTTGTAACCACAGTCCAGTTGTTCAGCAAACTCACGGATCGTGACTCGTCTCTCCGCGTGAATCAATTAATCCACTCGCTGAGGATTCGTGTTAGTGATCGCACTTGATGGTCTCCGACTACGTGATTTGTCTTCAATGCTGATTTCCTTTGCTTTCAACTTCTTCATTCATTTGTGCACACTGTTCTTGTTAATGGTGTCATCTCCGTAAATATTCTGCAGTCTTTTGTGACTGCCCGACAGATTGCACGCTTCCTTCGTCAAGAAGTCAATGACGGTACTTTCTTTCTGCTTGGAATTCATTATTTACCTGCAATGAAGAACAAGAGTTACTATAAAGGAATAATTACTCTATTCCTTTATAGTAAATCTGCAATTTGAACGATCTCTGTCGGTTAATGAAAAACATATGCCCATTTTTCCATTGCTTTCGTTACAATTCTCGTATGCCGCCCCGGTGGCGCAGTGGTCTAAGCGATGGCCTCTGATCATTCGTCCGAACGGGGTCCGGGTTCGAATCCCGGTGAGGCATGGATGTTGTGTATGTCTTACTGCACTGGCTCTCTCCCTTCCCTGGAACCAGTGACCCTAAATTAGGGACGGGCGACTGCTTATAGCCCATTGAGTTGCTCACGGTGGTCGTTAAACCTCCAACCAAAAAAAAAAAAAAAAAAAACTCTCGTATATCTAATATTTAAAGAGTACTGTACGCATATCATATACTAACTTCGGAATTCTTTGAAACGTAGATATCATGTCAACTGCATCGTTTTTTTTTCTATATTTAAATGTTAGTATTCAAAACAACTCTGAAATAGTCGATATACATAATAGACACATGTGTGTTTACCTTTCTTTGTCATGCGGCCCTCGAGTCTTACTCCGCTTTCTCATGTTTTCCGCGATTCAAATGAAAAGGTTGAAACGAAATGGGAAAAAACGCAGCTTTTGCACTGTAAATACCTTAGTAGTAGAGGGAATTCACGCAGACTGACTTGCCATTTCTCGTAGCAAATCCTCCTACAGATAAGGTTTAGACCTAATTATATACTTCTCTTATAGATGTAGATTCCTTTCACCGTCTAAACTTATATACAAACAAAGTAGCCCTCAATCCCGAAATATGTAAGCAACAGGGCCGCAACTATACATTAGGTTTTTTTTTTTGGAGGGGGGGGGGGTTAAAAATATTCCACAGCAAAAATATAATCTCTCTCTCTCTCTCTCTCTCTATATATATATATATATATATATATGGGATGCAAGGTCAGGTGATGCGTAACATCACAGCCTCTCCTTGACAAATGTCAACCCCGCCTTCTCGTGGTGCATCCTGTTCCCACTAAAGGGGCTCTGACGACCGCCAATAGCGGTATAACTATACCATCGGGATTAGAGGAAATTCTATTCCACACTCACCAACCCGCTTGGCCAGCGTGGTGAGTTATGGCCAAACCCCTCCAAAATGACTCCACAACGTAAATCTTGGCCCTCAGTCTCCGGCAGCTGGAATGTACCTGGCCAAGGTAGCCGCCAGTGCGACATGAAGGCAGAGGGTGCTAAGAATCCCCGGAGGACCGGACTAGGCTGCCATCTGATGCTGACCTTGGCAACGTACAATGGACGCTCCCTATCTTCTGATTCAAGACTTCTTGAATTGGAAGAGGAACTACAAAGGATCAAGTGGGACATCGTGGGGCTAAGTGAGGTAAGGAGAAAAGGAGAAGATCTCATCGAACTGAAAAGTGGTCATCTCTTCTACTATCGTGGGACAGATACTGGCAGAACTAGTGGTGTTGGATTTATAATAAACAAGAAACTGAAGGATAAAGTTGTAGAAGTTGAAAGTTCCTCTGACAGAGCTGCACGGCTTGTTATCCAACTCTCGAAAAGATACCAGGCTCAGATTATTCAAACTTATGCACCCACCACAAGTCATCCTGAAGAAGAAATTGAAGAATTTTATGAGGAAATTTGTCATCTAAATAATAAAGGTAAGCAGCACTTGAAAATAATTATGGGATATTTCAATGCAAAAATAGGGCAACGGCAACAGAATGAAACTTCAGTAGGTAAACTCGGTCACGGTAACAGAAACCAGTGTGGAAATACTCTCGTTGAGTTTGCAGAGGCAGAAGGGTTTTTCATCTTGAACTCCTTCTTCAAGAAAAAGCCACACAGGAAATGGACATGGAGACATCCAAATGGGACGACAAGTGAAATTGATTTTATTATGTGTAACAAAAAATTCGTCATCGAAGACTGCAGTGTGCTGAACAAGTTCAACACAAGTAGTGACCATAGATTGGTGAGATGTAAGATGCACCTCAACACTAAACTTGAACGTGGCAAGCTCATAAGACAAACAAAATCTATTGACATAACCAACCTTAAAAAACACCATAATACCTTCAAGTTGGAACTGAAGAACAGGTTCTCTGCTTTAGAAAGGCCTAACATCGGAAGAAGTGGACATCTTTGAAGTTAACATAAAAGTAACCAAAGCTCTTATGGAAACAACAACAAAATTAGCTGGGTCTAAGAACAAGTTGCATGTAAATAAATTATCAGGAAAAACGAAAATGTTGATGCAAAAAAGAAGAGAGATGAGGACAACTAAAGAAGATGTGACTTCCAAAGTGGAATATATAGAGCTATGCAAGACAGTACGAAAAAGCATCACTGAAGACGTAAGAAATTTCAACTGTGAACTAGTGAGGAAAGCAATTGAAAACAACCAAAGCCTAAAGATAGCAAAGGGACATCTCAGTAAGGGAAGAAAACAGATTATGGCACGGAGAAAAAAAGATGGTTCTGTAACAAGAAATAAAGGCGAAATTTTGACAAGAGTGAAAGATTTCTACTCCAAATTATATGAAAGGGATGATACATGCACTCCAGACATCATGAAAGATACCAGTACCAGAGTTCCTCCAGTCCTTCCAGCAGAAGTTGCACATGCAATCAAGAACATGAAGCGGGGAAAAGCTCCAGGAGAAGATGGAATTACTGTAGACATCATACAAGAAGCAAGTGGAGAAATCGAAACAGTACTCGCCCAAATTTTCACTCGATGCCTTAATGAAGGAAAGATTCCTGAGGATTGGAACACCGCTACAATGATCCTGCTACATAAGAAAGGTGACATTGAGGATCTCGGAAACTACAGACCTATCAGCCTCCTATCAGTAGTTTATAAAATCTTCACTAAAGTTCTTTCACACCGCTTGAAGGTAACACTGGACATGGCTCAACCGAGAGAACAAGCTGGATTCAGGAGTGGCTACAGCACAATAGATCATATCCACGTGCTGAGAGAACTAATTGAAAGAGCGAGGGAATATGAACTTCCATTGTGCATGGCTTTTATCGATTATGAAAAAGCATTTGATTCGGTGAAACCATCAGCAGTTACAATGGCTCTGAAAACCTGCGGTATTGAAGATGCATACATTAATATTATTAATAACATCTATGAAAATGCAAGTACAAAGATTAGGCTGTTTGAAAATACAACACACATAAAAATTGGAAAGGGAGTGAGACAAGGTGACACCATATCTCCAAAGCTCTTTAATGCCACATTGGAGGGTGTTTTTCAGTCACTGAGCTGGGAAAACAAGGGGATGAAGATTAATGGAGATTATCTAACCCACCTTCGTTTTGCTGATGACGTAGTCATTTTTGCAACTACCCCATCAGAGCTGCAGAGTATGATCCAGGAACTTGCTGACAAGAGTAAAGAAGTGGGATTAAAAATGAACTTTCAGAAGACAAAAGTGATGTTCAATGCTTTTACAAGAAATGAAGATTTATCGATTGATGGAGAAAAGCTGGAGATAACAGACACGTACGTTTATCTTGGACAGCAGATATCAAGTGAGGGTCACATTGATGAAGAAATTAATCGGCGTACAAAACTTGCCTGGAGAGCTTTTGGAAGAAACAGCTTAATTTTCAAGAGCAATATGCCATTATGTCTTAAAAGAAAAGTGTTTGATCAATGCATCCTTCCAGTGCTTACGTATGGTGCAGAGACGTGGACCTTAACTAAAAGAGACATACAAAGGCTGCAGACAACTCAAAGCAGCATGGAGAGGTGCATACTTGGTGTAAACAGGAGAGATAAGAAGAGGAACTCGTGGATCCGAAAAATGACAAGAGTGGAAGACATCATGATCAGAGTTAAATCCCTGAAATGGCAATGGGCTGGACATACTGCCAGAAGGACAAATCATCGATGGACAGCCGAAATTTTAGATTGGATTCCAAGGGACAGGAAAAGACCCAGAAGAAGACCACATGGGAGATGGGTGGATGAAATTCGAAAGTATGCAGGGGTGACATGGAGGAGACTGGCACAAGACAGACCGTTGTGGAGGAAACTTGGGGAGACCTTCGTCCAGCAGTGGATTGATAATGGTTGACAATGATGATGATGATGATATATATATATATATATGTACCTATCAGGGCCATAACTAAACTTTTGTATTTCGGTTTTTCAAAAAAACACTATTTTACAGCAAAAAACTATCCACTGAAACGATGATAGTTTTCCGTCTTTAGCACGATTTAATGATTTAAAGATGATAAATATATACAATTAAAACCAGGAACACTTTCGAGTTAGCGGCTGCCTCTTCTTCAGATGTAATAAATAGAGACACATTTAATCTATATATAATATAGGTCATTGCATTGTAGGAAGCATGGTAAGTTATTAGCCAATAGTAATCTACATGAGCCAAAATGTTGCGTATACTGTTGGCCCAATGGTCTGTGAAGAAATCATGGAAATATATTATAGAAATAAGAAATAATGTAGGGTGGGGTGAACATTCAATTTTAAGTTTATATTACAATTTATAATTTAATGTTTTAATAAGGGATTTCCAAACGTTATGTAACTCATAGGGGGCATGTTCATTACAACATTGCTCACCGGAAGCCTCTATATATATGCATTTTCTGCAATTAAAAGGTCACCAGGTTTACTAGGAGTATTAAATATTCTTACATTATTCCAGTCGGGATTAAGATCATCTTGGATAATAGATTTGGCTAGGGATGTACAATACATGCCTGTTTTAATATTGTATTTATGACCTTTTAATTGCAGAAAGTGTATATATAGAGACTTCCAGTGAGCAATGTTGTAATGGACGTGCCCCCTATGAGTTACATAACGTTTGGGAATCACTTATTAAAACAGTATCTTATAAATTGTAATATAAACTTAAAATTTAATGTTCACCCCACCCTACACCATTTCATATTTCTATAATATATTTCCATGATTTTTTCACAGACACATTGGGCCAACAGTATACGCAACATTTTGGCGTATGTAGATTACTGTTGGCTAATAACTTACCATGCTTCCCACAATGCATTGATCTATATTATATATAGATTAAATGTGTCTCTATTTATTACATCTGAAGAAGAGGCGGCCGCTGCCTCGAAAGTGCTCATGGTTTTAATTGTATATATTTCTCATCCTTTAATCATTAAATCGCGCTAAAGACGGAAAACTACCATCGTTTCAGTGATTAATGTCGCACGAGTCTTCAATATTTGTTGAAAAAACTTTCCATCTAATCACTTAACGAAAAGCAAGCTCTTCAGTTTTTAGTATATTAGTTAGCGAGTAACGACACATGGACTTACTCAGTATTAACATAAAAACAAACTGAATAATATGCGAAAGAGATTACATGAAAACAAGATTACACAGGAGACAGGGTGAAAGCAAGTACAGTCTGAAAAATGAAAATTACAAAAACATTTGAAATCTCGTTTAGGAAGTGGATTTTAAAATTTCCGATGACTGTAGGTGAAGCCACCACAACACGGAACGTTGAATTGGCCGTCTAATACAAATTTGACATTGAATTGGCCGTCTAATAGTTGCTAAAAGAAGCAAGGATGGCAATTTTCGTGCATTTCTGAGGTTTCGAATTTTTTCTGGGGATTCTGTGCTTGCAACACATATCAAATTAAACGAAAGAGACGCGCAATATACCCATCCTTTAATTCAAAACCAGCTTATCAACATTTGTGGAAACATTATTAAGGATACAATAGTAAAAAATGTAAATGCTGTAAAACGTTTCACCGGGATGGCGGACGAAACGACGGACATTTCGAAGATCGAACAAGTGTCAATATGCCTACAGGATGCAACCACTAACTGCGCTCTCACATTTCTAAACACAACCCATCCCAGTCTGGCATCTTGATGTTATAAAGGAACAATAAACTACTATTCCAACTGCCATGTTTTCTTCGTCTTAACACGATTAATAAATAAATGAGCGATCTAAAAAATACCTATTAATAGGAAAATTTTGATTAATAAAGTGGCTGACACAGAGTTTCCGGTACTTCTATAAATTTGTTAATGCTGACCAGTGTGTATAGTGAGAAAAAATGTCCTTCTGAAGTGGGTCTGGTACGATTCGTCCAACGACGATTGGTCCAATGCCGATTGGTCCAATACCGATTCGTCCAATGGACAATTGGTCCAAAGGTACGATTCGTCCAATGGTGCGCTTGGTCCAATGCCGATTCGTCCAATGGACGATTGGTCCAATTCTGTCCTATCTGTCCGAAGTGCTACTCGTGCTATAAAAGTCTCATCTGTTCTGATTCTATCTCCGATGTTATACGAAAGTACCGGTAGTCCAAAGAATGTAAAATAATGTTGCAAATAATGTTGCATTTCATGCGTAATATTGTGGTTAGAGATTTTTTTTTTTTTTTGTAATCGCGTTTTCTTGTTATACTGTCCTTGCTGCTGTATGAAGTTACTGACGTACGAGCCGTTCTATCAACTTCAATGTTTCTCTTCTGCATAAAAATAATATAAAATACTAGTGTTCCATTTCTGTTTGTAGAATGCAGTGGGGTTTTCCGCCAACTGCCCAATAGAAACAATTGGTCGGGGTTTGGACAGAAGCCTTTTCAACAGTTTATATTCCAGCGATGTCATATTCATAACGTTTACATAGTAAATCAAGTTAATAATATTGCGCTTTTATTTAAACACGAAATATTAGTTCATAGGCCCTAGGCCTAGGCTTTTTTAACATTTTTAATTCTACCGATGTCAGATTCATAACGTTTACATATCAAATCAAGTTAATAATATTGAGCTTTTACTTAGACACGAAATGTTAATTCATAGGCTCTAGGCCTATGACTTTTTATTCTACCGATGTCATATTCATAACGTTTACATATTAAATCAAGTTAATAATATTGCGCCTGAATATGAAGATTTCGTACTTGATAGATGAAAATGAGAAACAAATTTGCTGTCTGTAGTACGATAAGTTAAAACAAATCCTTAAAACTGCCGAATAAAACTCAATTTATTTACAATTTTAAAAACCTATTGACATAGCTAGCACTTTCAAGGCTCACATGGCCCCATTTTCAAGCTCAAAAGCCCCGGAACACAGAGGCAACGACTATGTACTATAGTTATTCGTGACTAAGCTGATATACGTCATAAAAATAACACAGGTGATGCCATTTACATTAAGAAAAAAGAGGAAATTAAAGTCCAAAAACAAATACAGAACAAGTTCAAGTAAAAGTCTCACCTTCTAAGTGTGTCATGGGGGAGCGATCATCTGTCTCCAAGGTCTTGGGACTGAAGTCGGAAAGTCCGTGTTGCAGCAGACATCGTAATATTTAAGAATAAACAGGCTTTCCGAGAGAAAAAATGGTATTCTTGTTAACAGAGGAGTTTTTTTTTTTTTTTTTGGTTGGAGGTTTAACGACCACCGTGAGCAACTCAATGGGCTATAAGCAGTCGCCCGGCCCTAATTTAGGGTCACTGGTTCCAGGGAAGGGAGAGAGCCAGCGCCGTAAGACAAACACAACACCCATGCCCGACCGGGATTCGAACCCGGACCCCTTACGGACGAATGATCAGAGGCCAGCGCCTTAGACCACTGCGCCACCGGGGCGGCGCACACACACACACACACAGAGGAGTTTAAAACTTTAGCATTTTGCCAGTCCGGTTTGTAGCCTTGTCAGAAGACCCAAACCGTGACTCTAAGGTTTACATCGGTTCGACACTTCGATCGTTACATATAAGACTGAAGGAGCACCAATATTCTCTACGAAGTAGAAACATCACCACAGCCCTCACCGTTGCAGTCAAACAGGAAGGCTACAAACCGGACTGGCAAAATGCTAAAGTTTAAAACTCTTCTGTTAACAAGAACACCATTTTTCTCTCGGAAAGCCTGTTTATTCTTAAATATTACGACGTCTGCTGCAACACGGACTTTCCGACTTCAGTCCCAAGACCTAGGAGACAGATGATCGCTCCCCCATGACACACTTAGAAGATGAGACTTTTACTTGAACTTGTTCTGTATTTGTTTTTGGACTTTAATTTCCTCTTTTTTCTTAATGTAAATGGCATCACCTGTGTTATTTTTATGACGTATATCAGCTTAGTCACGAATAACTATAGTACATAGTCGTTGCCTCTGTGTTCCGGGGCTTTTGAGCTTGAAAATGGGGCCATGTGAGCCTTGAAAGTGCTACCTATGTAAATAGGTTTTTAAAATTGTAAATAAATTGAGTTTTATTCGGCAGTTTTAAGGATTTGTTTTTACTTATCGTACTACAGACAGCAAATTTGTTTAAATTTTTTTTAATAATATTGCGCTTTCACTTAAGCACGAAATATGAATTCATAGGCCCGCAGCCTAGGTGCCTAGCAAAGACCTCAGAAATGATACGATGTGTGCCTTTCATAAAGTTTTATAAAATCTTTACAAATAATAAATATCTAGGTTGTAAATTAAAATCTTCAAAAAATGCCCGCGGCATAGGTGGTTTGCAAACAGCTGAGAAATGCTCCATTGAGTGCCTTTTACCAGGTTTATGTAAAATGTTTACAATTACAAAATATACGGAAATTATCTTTCAAAAGGATATAAAGAGGAGAATAATTTAAATTATTATTCCTTTCTGGAAAATATAAAAGTTTACCGTTATATGATGATAGCATTGGACGAATCGGCGTTTGACCAATCGTACCATTGGACGAATCGGCATTGGACGAATCGGACATTGGACCAATCGGCATTGGACCAATCGTCCCTTAGGACGAATCGGCATTGGACCAATCGTCCCTTAGGACGAATCGGCATTGGACCAATCGTCGTTGGACGAATCGTCTGGGACCGTTCTGAAGTATAGGTTTATCAAAGGAAATAACAAACATTTTTTAGAAAAAAATGAAAAGAAGAGATTGGCGATTGTTGTTGATTTAATACCTTACGATAAACAAGCAAAAACCAATTTGCCCAAAAACATTTCGGAGACGTTTGGACCCTAAAACCCCTCCCCTGGATACGACCATGGTGAGAAAGTATTTTGAACTTCTTTAATATTGCTGTAGCAACGAATGGCGCCAGATGCTGGTTTTGGGTTCAAAAAGCTGAACACCGTATTTAAGTAAGCATTTTTCGGAAAACGAAAGAGAAAAGCCACGTGGTATTAGTCGCAAAAGCCAACAAAGGGAAATCAGAATGTGATTTCAAGCTTGAAAAAATAAACCATCCCATTTGAGATCGTCACCGTACAGCCCGCCTGGTTGACTGAATGTATCCGGTGGGAGATTAGTTTCACTCTGTGACCTTCATTATTTCACAAGTCAGACTTTGTTTTGTGAAACGAAAATATTTTTTAAAATAGGATCAAAATTGTAAAACCTACATACAGTACAGGACCGGCGAGAACCTCTCCCGGAATTTTTTAATTAAGCGACGAAAGGAAAAGCCCCGATCGAGCCATGCTCGTGCAGACCTATAATTTAAACCACAACAAACTGTTTTTTTTTAATTTACGATCCTGTTCGCCTACTGGACAGAAGCCCATTTTCGAAGGAATGGCGAAAGTTCTCTTACCTTGTAATTTTCTTTGTGGTAGGAAGAACTCGAAAGATGTCACGGAAGATGGGGACATGGTGAAGTTGGTAGATGGACGTCTGAAGCCATTCCACAATTATCGGTAAAAGGTTGTTTAGCCAACACAAACCTTAACATGGTTATCGAGGGACATGCCCCTTTTCCGCCCTATTTCAAAGGATTTGATATCAAGAACACTGTGAGTGCCTGCGACTCAGGTGTCAGAGATGCGATAAATGTTGTTCTTGATTGGCCAGCTTTAATCAGTTTAACAAAGGTTCGTCTTTCAAGATGCAATAGGGATACACACTAGAGATGAGCTCGGGCTCGGACGGGCTTAGAATTCATTAACTACCGAAAAACCCGGGCCTGGGCTGGGCGCGTGCTCGGAATTACACGTCTTGAATTTCATTGTGGATTTGTTGCCATGGTGGGAGGATTTTAAATTTCCTAAGCTAGCTGCCATTGCAAGACAAATTTTGCTTAGCAAGACTTGCATTATGCATTGTCCAAAGCTATGGCTCAAGCAAGGATTAGTTTAAGGAGGTCTGGTATCGAAAAACCGGGAAAAAATCACATTCCCATTTTTTGTATTTTATAAAAAATCAAGAATCTCATCTTTAAAATGATGTATGAATTTCCAAAATTGTGCAGTTAGAAGTAGTGCTATTTATTTTTTAAAATTTTCTCACTCTCGTGATTTTTGGGGTGGCGTTGGTTTTTAGTGCAGCAGATCCAGTTTTAGAGAAAAGAAGATCAAGTTGAAGCGCTGAGGCATTAGATGCTATGCTATTCTCTCTCCCTCTTTTTTCATGATGAACTAGATCTGGAAACTGCACACATATATGACAATATTGTGATTATTATACTATTAAGCGCAAAGCTTTATTAATGTTACAAAACGCAGAATAATCTGGTCTGAAATGCTTTTACGTTCTTTTTTTTTATTTTTGGAAATTTCCCTAAATGCTTTTTTTATATTCTACTACATCTCTCTAAACTACCTTTACCAATTATATATGTAAATCATATTGCAAAGATTAGTTTTCTAGAGTCAAAATTTCAAACATTTGCAACTGTCTGTACTACGTTTTATAATGCAATTTATTCAAAATAAAAGTAAATTTAGAAATCAAAAAGAAATAACGAATGGAATTTTTTTGTTTCTAAATGATTTTCTTTTCTTCAGATTTTATCACAATTACTGATTTCCCTGATACGGTCGAAGGGCACGTTGATTATTTATTTAATTTTAAATCCACATTTTAGAACATTTAGCTTTATGCGTAGAATTTCTAGGAACATTAATATTGTGAAATAGATTAACTGAACTAAACTTTTTAAACTAATGCTTTTTAAACTAATCCTTGCCTGGGCCATATCTTTGGCCAGTGTATAATGCATAAATGCAAGCCTTGATAAGCAACATTTTCAAAGAATCCGTGCCCGGGCGGTCGCGGGCTCAGCAAACACAGGTAGTTAAAGAAAGCGGGTCAGGCCTGTGCTCCTGAAATTGAGCCCGAACTCATCTCTAATACACACCTAAGAAACATACACTACTGATCATTGAAAATGCAATACCACGAAGATCGCAACCCAGGGGCTCGAAAGTTGGCAGAAGGGCGGAACACAGGCGTACCTGTAAATGAATTCACCATGCGGCACATATGGCAATCATGTGTGACAGTAACTTCCCTTGAAAGTCGCATAAGAAGGGTGAACAAGGAGCCGGTGTTGAGCACTCGAATTGTGCCTGCTCGCTTTTCCTGGCCACGGACAACTACAGCATACCCCGTCGAATACAACGGTAGCCCTACCAGCAGGTTTCCGTCTTCGATCGCGAGAGAATTGTGGCATATCGGAATTGTGGATTATCACTACGAGACATCGGTGCTCGTGTGGAACGACATGCGGCCAAGGTGGGGACGATATGGTGTCAGTGGGCAGCGGAGGAACGAACACCGACGTGCGAGATCCAAACGGACCTGTCACACCATCGAACGAGAGGACCGACATCTATAGCGTATGACTCTGACTGATCGCACAACGACATCGAACCCCGTAGCTCAACAGATAGGGTGTGGGACACAACATCTATTCTCCACACGGACGGTTCGGTGTCGCCTACAGCAGCGGGATACTTTTTCACGGCGCCCATTGCTTCGGCTACCTTTGACTGTACAACTTCGACGTCTGCAACTGCGACTGCAGTGGTGTTAAGAACGTCGCGCATGGAGGAGCTTATCGCAAAACATCTGGTTTTCCGTCAAATCGCGCTTCAGTCTGCAGCACCATGATGGACGAATCCGTGTCTGGCGCTACCGCGGCGGCCGACTGAGTGCGTCCTGCATTATATTACGCCATACCGGCCAGGCACCCTATGTTATGGTATGGGATGCCACTCTATTCTACTGCCGCACGCGCTTCGTCCGCATTACCGGTACTTTTAACAGCCATCGTTTGATCACTGAGGTGT
Organism: Macrothele yani; assembly: GCA_039090855.1. Lineage (NCBI taxonomy): Eukaryota > Metazoa > Arthropoda > Arachnida > Araneae > Macrothelidae > Macrothele > Macrothele yani. Next base: position 160,169,684 of record CM077011.1, read on the forward strand.
TGGAGCCTGTTGTTATCCTATATCTTCAGCAGCTATGTGCGGCCATTTACCTACAGGATAATGCGTGACCGCATGTGGTACGCAACGTCGAAGACTTTCTGGATCGCCACCATTTGTCATGTCTTCCTTGGCCCCCGCGGTCCCAGGATATATCGTCTATTAAACATGTGTGATCCATGATCGCCGGAAGACCAGCACTCCAGCAACCATCCCCGGCCACAAGGGATGAACTGTAGCATCGTATCGAAACTGCGTGGACGGACATTCTCCAAACACACATCCAACGTCTCTTCCTCTGGATGCCGTTACATGTAGCAGCTATAATTGCTTCCCATGATGGTTACATCAGATTCTGATTGTTATGTGTTCCCCTCGTCTTACAGTGTTGTATTTGTAATCAATTCACCCTTGTTCCTCTGCTTTCTGTACAATAAATATGGCTATGATATCACTTGTCCTTAGCGGTGTTGCACTTTTAATGGCCAGCAGTGTACTCGGGATCCATTCCAAGAGAGGCGGACTTTTCACGTTGATGGAAAATATTGTTAAAAGAGGAAATGAAATCTGCGTTTTTCATCCGCAAGGTGCCCTAGAAGAGGATTCATCAGGCAACTCGGATTAATTTTGATTGTTGAATGACACCTATTTGCTTTAATGGAATGTTTTCTTTTAGGATGTTGAAATAGGTTTTTAAGTGTTGACTGATGTTGCACTGTGAAATTTTTGTCTTCACCATACTAATGAATTTTGTCTAGAAGAAATCTGGTGTTATATTTGTACACTGCTCTCTTGTTTTGTTACGTTTTTGAATTTATTTTTAAAGTCAGTTTAGTCTCTCCATTCTTTAAAATGTGATATTGGTTAGGGAGAGTTTGTAAATTTGTTTTTTGTGATCGCCACGATTTTACTTTCCGTGTTGGATTCATTTTTTTTGTAACGAAATATTTATAGTGTTTTTACTACAGTACTTTGGTTTAGTATTTAATGGACAATCGGCGTTTTTGGGGTTTTTTACAATGCGTTTGATAAAATTATTGTCATCATTTTCGATTTTGAATTTGTGTTAATTTAACTGCCAAATTTCTAAAATACTTTGTAATTTAAAATAAAATTATAAAAACAATTTTTGATTGTAAGAAAGAAATGGAAAACAAAAGATTTGGTGAGACGGACAGTTTCCCAGTGTCTCCCTTAGTTTCTTTTAAACTGTACCCGATGTATCATTGGTCGAATTCAGACGTCTAGATAACTTCCGCGGAGAGGTCGCTTCTTCCACAGCCACCGTCGTCTGGTCTGCGGGTTCTCTTTTTTGGATTGATTTCGCAACGAGTCTCATCAAACTTTGTTTTTAAAAGAGTCTTGCCAATCACTGTAACTGGTAATGGCCTTCAGAATAAAATGAAGTCTGTAAAGCTTCACAGAGTGGCGACCTGTTTTCTTTAATTGCGTTTGAATCAGTGAATACAGCTATATCAGAGAACTACGCAAAAAGGCTTGTAATAATTTGTATAGGTACAAAACAAATAATTCTTATCTTAGTAATGCTTTTTTCAATTTCACACACACACGCACAGACACTTTAAAGTCAAATAAACTCTTTCTTAATTATTTAAATGGTATAAGAAAAGTGAGTATCCTTGGGTGTTGAATGGTGCCAATTGTTAAATGAGACCGTTACAAATCACATTGTTTTTAAATTATACTCCTTCCCAAGTCTTCGGAAAGACAATCAGTCTCATGTTTCTTGAACAGACAGGTAGTTTGGAGATTGTACAATCCAAATATTCGTTAGTTCCTCAGCTCTACAAGCAATTTCTGAATAGCCATTCCAAAAACTGAACTTCGGGAAATAGCTTTCTTTCTTTCAAAATTCAGAATGATTGTTTCTGAGTAGTTCCCGAAACCGTAGCCTTTCTGTTCCTTTTTTTTTTGAAGTGGTTTTTCAGCAACCGAGATTACAACTCTCTCCAGTTTTGTTTTGTTTTCAGCAACCGGAACGTCTCGATGTCACAACTTTCTCCAGTTTCGAAATACTCACACAAGCATACACCACTCCGTTTGATATTTCATCCTTAAAATTCTTCGTTTGTTATCCGCGTTTTAATAGTGTGCAGCAAATCTTTCGAATAAGACTAGACTTCCAATATTTTAGAAATACAAATCTGTCTTCCACAAAGAACCATTGTCTTCAGAAATTTCCAAGCAGCACAAACTATTCTTCTTTGTGACTGTATTTTACCCTGACGTAAAGTTCTTTCTTCTGATGTAAATTTCGTTTCCTTTTCGTTAAATATTTTGTGGCTTAACTCCAGAGAATTCGGCCAATTGTGAATATATATACACGATCGAGTTACATATTATTGTGACTTCCAGCTATATCCAGAGTAACCGCCGTGTTCGGCGTGGACAGCATCTAAACAGGGTTGGGGTGACTCAACAACGAGCTAGAAGGTGTTCACTGGTATGTGGAGCAAGCCATGATGATTGCGGTGCATCTGACAGCTGCTGGAGGGTGCGTCTTATAGGATCCATAAAGCGAACAACACGATCGAGGGGGTCCCACAGATGCTCAATTAGGTTTAGGTCTGAGGAATTAGAGGGCCAGGAAAGTACTTTTAATTATTCATCGTGCTCGTCCAACCACTCTCGGACATTTCTAGCTGTGTGACACGACGCATTGTCGTGCTGGAAGATCCCATCCACCCCAGGGAAAACAATTAGCAAGTATGGGTGTACCTGGTCTGTAGGGATGGATTCATAGTTCTTTCCTCAGGTATGTGTGGACCAAGAGAATGGCACCAAAACATTTCACAGACCATAACGCTGTCCCCACCAGCTTGTGCTCTTCCATCAATAATTGAAGAGTGTTTGTTCTCCAATGTTTCTGGCAATATACGCAAACGTCCATCCGTTCGATGAAGCAGAAAACGTGACTAATCGGAGGAGGCAACCCTTTGCCAATCGGCGGAGGTCCAATTCCTTTACTGCCGTGTAAATATAAGCCTTTTCTGCAGATGAACCTATGTTAGCATAGGTGCAGTGACCATCCGTCGGCATCGGAGCCCCATACGAAGCAGGGTTCGCTGAACTTTCGTTTTAGATACACTTTCGGTAGGCCCCAGGTTCTAATTGGCACGTGGTGCTCAGCAGTTTTCACGTCGCTTATTTGCAAATGCGCCATTCCTCCAATCACGATACATTTTAACCACAGCAACACGCCAACAGCTCACAAACGTCGCTGTTTCATAAATACTGCGACCCTTGGCCCGAAAGCCGATAATCTCCCTTTTTGCATATCTGATAATTCGCCCCCCTGTTATAAATGACAGCAACCAGTGATATGGAATGCCTACAGCACACATTTTATACTCTCCAAGCCAGCCAAGCCAGCTCACGACACATGCCTTTCTTCATTGGCTGATATATATATCATCATCATCATCATCATTGTCAACCATTATCAATCCACTGCTGGACGAAGGTCTCCCCAAGTTTCCTCCACAACGGTCTGTCTTGTGCCAGTCTCCTCCATGTCACCCCTGCATACTTTCGAATTTCATCCACCCATCTCCCATGTGGTCTTCTTCTGGGTCTTTTCCTGTCCCTTGGAATCCAATCTAAAATTTCGGCTGTCCATCGATGATCTGTCCTTCTGGCAGTATGTCCAGCCCATTGCCATTTCAGGGATTTGACTCTGATCATGATGTCTTCCACTCTTGTCATTTTTCGGATCCACGAGTTCCTCTTCTTATCTCTCCTGGTTACACCAAGCATGCACCTCTCCATGCATCTTTGAGTTGTCTGCAGCCTTTGTATGTCTCTTTTAGTTAAGGTCCACGTCTCTGCACCATACGTAAGCACTGGAAGGATGCATTGATCAAACACTTTTCTTTTAAGACATAATGGCATATTGCTCTTGAAAATTATGCTGTTTCTTCCAAAGCTCTCCAGGCAAGTTTTGTACGCCGATTAATTTGTTCACGAATGTGACCCTCACTTGATATCTGCTGTCCAAGATAAACGTACATGTCTGTTATCTCCAGCTTTTCTCCATCAATCGATAAATCTTCATTTCTTGTAAAAGCATTGAACATCACTTTTGTCTTCTGAAAGTTCATTTTTAATCCCACTTCTTTACTCTTGTCAGCAAGTTCCTGGATCATACTCTGCAGCTCTGATGGGCTAGTTGCAAAAATGACTACGTCATCAGCAAAACGAAGGTGGGTTAGATAATCTCCATTAATTTTTATCCCCTTGTTTTCCCAGCTCAGCGACTGAAAAATACCCTCCAATGTGGCATTAAAGAGCTTCGGAGATATGGTGTCACCTTGTCTCACTCCCTTTCCAATTTTTACGTGTGTTGTATTTTCAAACAGCCTAATCTTTGCACTTGCATTTTCATAGATGTTATTAATAATATTAATGTATGCATCTTCAATACCGCAGGTTTTCAGAGCCATTGTAACTGCTGATGGTTTCACCGAATCAAAGGCTTTTTCATAATCGATAAAAGCCATGCACAATGGAAGTTCATATTCCCTCGCTCTTTCAATTAGTTCTCTCAGCACGTGGATATGATCTATTGTGCTGTAGCCACTCCTGAATCCAGCTTGTTCTCTCGGTTGAGCCATGTCCAGTGTTACCTTCAAGCGGTGTGAAAGAACTTTAGTGAAGATTTTATAAACTACTGATAGGAGGCTGATAGGCCTGTAGTTTCGAGATCCTCAATGTCACCTTTCTTATGTAGCAGGATCATTGTAGCGGTGTTCCAATCCTCAGGAATCTTTCCTTCATTAAGGCATCGAGTGAAAATTTGGGCGAGTACTGTTTCGATTTCTCCACTTGCTTCTTGTATGATGTCTACAGTAATTCCATCTTCTCCTGGAGCTTTTCCTCGCTTCATGTTCTTGATTGCATGTGCAACTTCTGCTGGAAGGACTGGAGGAACTCTGGTACTGGTATCTTTCATGATGTCTGGAGTGCATATATCATCCCTTTCATATAATTTGGAGTAGAAATCTTTCACTCTTGTCAAAATTTCGCCTCTATTTCTTGTTACAGAACCATCTTCTTTTCTCAGTGCCATAATCTGTTTTCGTCCCTTATTGAGATGTCCTTTTGCTATCTTTAGGCTTTGGTTGTTTTCAATTGCTTTCCTCACTAGTTCACAGTTGAATTTCCTTTACGTCTTCAGTGATACTTTTTCTTACTGTCTTGCATAGCTCTATATATTCCACTTTGGAAGTCACATCTTCTTTAGTTGTCCTCATCTCTCTTCTTTTGCATCAACGTTTTGGTTTTTCCTGATAATTTGTTCACATGAAACTTGTTCTTAGACCCAGCTAATTTTGTTGCTGTTTCCATAAGAGCTTTGGTTACTTTTCTGTTAACTTCAGAGATGTCCACTTCTTCCGATGTTAGGCCTTCTAAAGCAGAGAACCTGTTCTTCAGTTCCAACTTGAAGGTATTATGGTGTTTTTAAGGTTGGTTATGTCAATAGATTTTGTTTGTCTTATGAGCTTGCCGCGTTCAAGTTTAGTGTTGAGGTGCATCTTACATCTCACCAATCTATGGTCACTACCTGTGTTGAACTTGTTTAGCACACTGCAGTCTTCTATGACGAATTTTTTGTTACACATAATAAAATAAATTTCACTTGTCGTCCCATTTGGATGTCTCCATGTCCATTTCCTGTGTGGCTTTTTCTTGAAGAAGGAGTTCAAGATGAAAAACCCTTCTGCCTCTGCAAACTCAACGAGAGTATTTCCACGCTGGTTTCTGTTGCCATGACCGAATTTACCTACTGAAGTTTCATTCTGTTGCCGTTGCCCTATTTTTGCATTGAAATCTCCCATAATTATTTTCAAGTGCTGCTTACCTTTATTATTTAGATGACAAATTTCCTCATAAAATTCTTCAATTTCTTCTTCAGGATGACTTGTGGTGGGTGCATAAGTTTGAATAATCTGAGCCTGGTATCTTTTCGAGAGTTGGATAACAAGTCTTGCAGCTCTGTCAGAGGAACTTTCAACTTCTACAACTTTATCCTTCAGTTTCTTGTTTATTATAAATCCAACACCACTAGTTCTGCCAGTATCTGTCCCACAATAGTAGAAGAGATGTCCACTTTTCAGTTCGATGAGATCTTCTCCTTTTCTCCTTACCTCACTTAGCCCCACGATGTCCCACTTGATCCTTTGTAGTTCCTCTTCCAATTCAAGAAGCCTTGAATCAGAAGATAGGGAGCGTCCATTGTAAGTAGCCAAGGTCAGCATCAGATGGCAGCCTAGTCGGTCCTCCGGGGATTCTTAGCACCCTCTGCCTTCATGTCGCACTGGCCGCTGCCTTGGCCAGGTACATTCCAGCTGCCGGAGACTGAGGGCCAAGATTTAAGTTGTGGAATCATTTTGGAGGGGTTTGGCCATAACTCACCACGCTGGCCAAGCGGGTTGGTGAGTGTGGGATAGAATTTCCTCTAATCCCGATGGTATAGTTATACCGCTATGGGCGGTCGTCAGAGCCCCTTTAGTGGGAACAGGATGCACCACGAGAAGGCGGGGTTGACATTTGTCAAGGAGAGGCTGTGATGTTACGCATCACCTGACCTTACATCCCGATATATATATATATATATATATATATATATATATATATATATGTGGGATTAAGGTCAGGTGATGCGTAACATCACAGCCTCTCCTTGACAAATGTCAACCCCGCCTTCTCGTGGTACATCCTGTTCCCACTAAAGGGGCTCTGACGACCGCCAATAGCGGTATAACTATACCATCGGGATTAGATGAAATGCTATCCCAGACTCACCAACCCGCTTGGCCAGCGTGGTGAGTTATGGCCAAACCCCTCCAAAATGACTCCACAACTTAAATCTTGGCCCTCAGTCTCCGGCAGCTAGAATGTACTTGGCCAAGGCAGTGGCCAGTGCGACATGAAGGCAGAGGGTGCTAAGAATCCCCGGAGGACCGGACTAGGCTGCCATCTGATGCTGACTTTGGCTACGTATAACGGACGCTCCCTATCTCCTGATTCAAGGCTTCTTGAATTGGAAGAGGAACTACACAGGATCAAGTGGGACATCGTCGGGCTAAGTGAGGTAAGGAGAAAAGGAGAAGATCTCATTGAACTGAAAAGTGGACATCTCTTCTACTATCGTGGGACAGATACTGGCAGAACTAGTGGTGTTGGATTTATAATAAACAAGAAACTGAAGCATAAAGTTGTAGAAGTTGAAAGTTCCTCTGACAGAGCTGCACGACTTGTTATCCAACTCTCGAGAAGATACCAGGCTCAGATTATTCAAACTTATGCACCCACCACAAGTCATCCTGAAGAAGAAATTGAAGAATTTTATGAGGAAATTTGTCATCTAAATAATAAAGGTAAGCAGCACTTGAAAATAATTATGGGAGATTTCAATGCAAAAATAGGGCAACGGCAACAGAATGAAACTTCAGTAGGTAAATTCGGTCACGGCAACAGAAACCAGCGTGGAAATACTCTCGTTGAGTTTGCAGAGGCAGAAGGGTTTTTCATCTTGAACTCCTTTTTCAAGAAAAAGCCACACAGGAAATGGACATGGAGACATCCAAATGGGACGACAAGTGAAATTGATTTTATTATGTGTAACAAAAAATTCGTCATAGAAGACTGCAGTGTGCTAAACAAGTTCAACACAGGCAGTGACCATAGATTGGTGAGATGTAAGATGCACCTCAACACTAAACTCGAACGTAGCAAGCTCATAAGAAAAACAAAATGTATTGACATAACCAACCTTAAAAAACACCATAATACCTTCAAATTGGAACTGAAGAACAGATTCTCTGCTTTAGAAGGCCTAACATCGGAAGAAGCGGATATTTCTGAAGTTAACAGAAAAGTAACCAAAGCTCTTATGGAAACAGCAACAAAATTAGCTGGGTCTAAGAACAAGTTGCATGTAAAGAAATTATCAGGAAAAACCGAAATGTTGATGCAAAAAAGAAGAGTGATGAGGACAACTAAAGACGATGTGACTTCCAAAGTGGAATATATAGAGCTATACAAGACAGTACGAAAAAGTATCACTGAAGACGTAAGGAAATTCAATTGTGAACTAGTAAGGAAAGCAATTGAAAACAACCAAAGCCTAAAGATAGCAAAGGGACATCTCAGTAAGGGGAAAAACAGATTATGGCACTGAGAAAAGAAGATGGTTCTGTAACAAGAAATATAGGCGAAATTTTGACAAGAGTGAAAGATTTCTACTCCAAATTATATGAAAGGGATGATGCATGTACTCCAGACATCATGAAAGGTGCCTGTACCAGAGTTCTTCCAGTCCTTCCAGCAGAAGTTGCACATGCAATCAAGAACATGAAGCGGGGAAAAGCTCCAGGAGAAGATGGAATTACTGTAGACATCATACAAGAAGCAAGTGGAGAAATCGAAACTGTACTCGCCCAAATTTTCACTCGATGCCTTAATGAAGGGAAAATTCCTGAGGATTGGAACAACGCTACAATGATCTTGCTACATAAAAAAGTGACATTGAGGATCTCAGGAACTACAGACCTATCAGCCTCCTATCAGTGGTTTATAAAATCTTCACTAAAGTTCTTTCACACCGCTTGAAGGTGACACTGGACATGGCTCAACCGAGAGAACAAGCTGGATTCAGGAGTGGCTACAGCACAATAGATCATATCCACGTACTGAGAGAACTAATTGAAAGAGCGAGGGAATATGAACTTCCATTGTGCATGGCTTTTATCGATTATGAAAAAGCCTTTGATTCGGTGAAACCATCAGCAGTTGCAATGGCTCTAAAATCCTGCGGTATTGAAGATGCATACATTAATATTATTAATAACATCTATGAAAATGCAAGTGCAAAGATTCGGCTGTTTGAAAATACAACACACATAAAAATCGGAAAAGGAGTGAGACAAGGTGACACCATATCTTCGAAGCTCTTTAATGCCACATTGGAAAATATCTTTCAATCACTGAACTGGGAAAACAAAGGGATAAAGATTAATGGAGATTATCTAACCCACCTTCGTTTTGCTGATGACATAGTCATTTTTCAACTACCCCATCAGAGCTACAGAGTATGATCCAGGAACTTGCTGACAAGAGTAAAGAAGTGGTATTAAAAATGAACTTTCAGAAGACAAAAGTGATGTACAATACTTTTACAAGAAATGAAGATTTATCGATTGATGGAGAAAAGCTGGAGATAACAGACACGTACGTTTATCTTGGACAGCAGATATCAAGTGAGGGTCACATTGGTGAAGAAATTAATCGGCGTACAAAACTTGCCTGGAGAGCCTTTGGAAGAAACAGCATGGACTCCACGAGATGTTGATAGGTGGTTTGTGGAATCTGAGACCATGCTTGTAGAACAGCACTTTCCAGGAGTGTGAGATTGCAGGGTTATGGATCCAGCTGTCTGATGGCTAGTTCAACTTCATCCCACAAATTCTCAATGTGGTTGAGATCTGGAGATTGTGGGAGCCACCTAAGCAAAGTAAACTTACCGACATGTTCCTGAAACCAATCCTGTACAATACGAGCACTAGCACTTGGTACGCAACGATGTTTAGATATGATGTGCCAGTCAGACGTTGATCAACACTAATTAAAGGGCCCAAAGCATGCCAGGAAAACATTCCCCTAACCATTACGTTGCCTACACCAGCTTGAAGGGTTGTAGCAATGCATTTGGGGGTCCATGTTTTCGTGCTGTTTCCGCCAAATTCTCACTCGGCCGTCGTCATGGTGCAACTGAAAACGTTATTCATCGGACCACATAATTTGTTCCCAATGATCGAGTGTCCAGTCCTTGTGCTTCTGTGCGAACTGGAGACGTTTCTCTTGTTAACTGCTGACAGCAAAGATGTTCGAACAGGCCTTCGGCTACCATATCCCATCCGATGCAGTGTACGGCGAACAGAGATCATTTGAGGGGATCCTTGATTACAATGGTCTGTAATTTGTTGCACTGTTGCCCTTCTGTTGTCTGTTACCAGTCTGGACACTCTCCGTTCCGCCCGAGCAGTCACTAGTCGATGACAACTACACGTTGTACGTAGAGACCCAGTTTTTTGGCTGACAGTTTAGTCTTTAAACACTTTAACAACAGCTGCTATGGAACATTTCACGAATGCGGCGGGTTCGGTGATACTCGCTCCATGGCTCCAAACTCCTATAATCATCCCACGTCGAACGTCCCTCAAATCACATTTTTTGCCCATGTCGTCACCCAAAAATCACTTCTACTACGGTGGCAAGCACTAAGCTTTCCTTTCTTATACTAGCCTCGCTCTCTGGAGGCAACAGCGTGCAGCCATAGCTCATTTGCTTAAAACTGTCAGGTGGTTATAATAAAGTGGCCACTCAGTTTATATATATATAGCATAAAAATATTTATAGCTATAATGACCCAAAACTGAACAGAAACAAGACTGAATAAACGGTAAATAGCTTACGTCCAAAGATAGCGCATGCACCAACTGGTCAAACGGTGAAGCAACACATGAAGTGTACATTTCGACGTTTCAAAAATCTTGACGGATAGACAAAGAACAAATGATGAAACTTAACACGGTAATCCATGAACTGTCTTCATCAGGAGAGTACCGGTTCACGGCAAGAGCAGCTTTTCTGATGTCAGTGTAAGGTAGGTAACAGACCAAATACCCACGAACAGTACTCTCTAAGCTGCGAAATCTAATGCAAGGCAGAACGAAGGAACACAGCAAAGGACAGACGCCGAAGAGCAAATAAATATGCGAAAAGTGTTTGGTGTGACACGAAATGTGACATTATAGTGTAGGGGAAAACGTAATGCGCGAAATCTAAAAACAAAGAAGGTCGGGGGAAGGAGGTTAGTATTGGTAGCTGTTAGCGATCCATGAAACAGCATTTTAAAAACCCTGTAAATTAACATTGTAGGATCATGGGTTAATAATGGTGTGAAGGTCGAAATTTGTGTGCATGGTCGTATTGTAGTTAGTAATTAACTGTTGAAAATATTTTTTGAGGAAACGAATTGGCAGTTGATTGTTATACAATTGAAGATACAGAATTCGGAAATGTTTTATGACATTAGCTGGATTATAGCGAATTCTACAAATTCGAACTAATTGTGAAATAATGATGTTGCGATGCACAGAAATTGAGATATTTGAGGTCAAGTATGAATAATAGTTAATTCTGAAGCGAAAATTACGACGTTTATCGTAGACATCTGTCTCAATACTTTTACCATCAGTAAAAGAAATGTCGATATATCCAAATAATGTACACGGCCATCTTGCACGGAAGACTTTTCAAGTGTCAAGGCTGATGGATATATAGCGGTTGTTTAAAATAATGGAAACGCCTTGAAACAACAGCCCTAATATGGTGTGGGAGCACCCTTTGCATTTAAAACTGCTTAAATCTTCCTTGCAATGGATGAATACAAGTCCCAGATGGTGGTAAGTGGTATGTTGTACCATTTTACCTGCAGAAACTGCTCTATTTCCTTGAGAGACGCCGGAGGAGGATAACGGGATCGCACTCTGTTTTCCAGCACAGAACACAGGGGATCAAGGATGTTTAAGTCCGGTGATTGTACAGGCCAGGTAAGGTGTGCAACTACATCCTTATGTTCCTCAAACCATGATTAAACAGTTCGTCTTCGGTGAATCGGAGCATTATCATCTGATAAAGGTGCAGTCCCCTGACGGAAACAATGCCTCCGCCATTGAATGCACAGCGTCGGCCAAAAGGGCGACATAGATAGTGATCCTTTAGTGATCCGATACTGATCCGCTAATGATCCGTCCGTGTAAGGTGATTATGGGACCTGCTGCAAACCATGAGATAATGGCCCAAACCATTACGGAAGAGCCCCGATGCTTCACTGTAGGAAGGAGACAATCTGGGTTGTAGGCTTCTGCGGGGATTCCCCACGCGTAAACCCGGCCTGTCGTGGGGAATAGTGAGAAACATGATTCACCGGAAAACAAGACATGTTTCTATTGATCCGCAGTCCACGTTTTATATTCCTGGCACCACTGTAGTCTCCATTTCATATTAACCTGTGACACTAGCGGTTTTGCAATCGCAGCTCTGCCGTAAATGTTGTGCTTATACAATTCCCTTCGCACGGTATCGGTCGACACTGGGTTTTGGAGATGTGTATTAAGCTCAGCAGTCACTTTCGTCGCCGTGGTATTTCTCCTTGCGGTCGTAATCCTCGTTAATGTCCTCCTGTCTCTCGCAGTGAGTTTAATTTTCCTTCCACAGTTGTGCCTCGCAGATGATGTTGTGCCGTGAACATTGTATGCTGTCATGACCTTCTACACGGTACCTCTCGATACCCCCGATACATGTGCCAATGTGATTACCGACGCACCAACCAGACGGGCTCCTACAATCTGCCGTCTTTGGAACTCCGACAGGTCACTCATTGTGCCTTCACCAAGAACGAAATTATGCAAACGTCGATTTACAATGCAATCACACACACCTTTGAGACTATAAGCAACACTTTGTAGGTGCATGCTCGTTTTATTCAAAAAGCAGCACATACCAAAGTCACTGTTTTCAGCGAGGTGTTTCTATTATTTTGGACAACCCCTGTATATGTTGAGCTTGAATATTGAAGATCGGATTATTAAATACAATAAGATCATCAGATCATCGTCTTGCATTAGACTTAGCAGTTTAGAGAGTACTGTCCGTGGGGCCATGTAATGGTACTCTCCTGATGAAGGCAGTTCATGGATTACCGTTTTATGTTTCATCATTTGTTCTTTGTCTATCCGTCGAGGTTTTTTGAATCGTCATAATGTACACTTCACATATATATATAACTATAGCTCGTAGTAAAGAACGAACGAACTATAGTTATAGCTCGTTTAACAAATCCTTACAGAATATATAAATACCACCATGATCATCATTTTCAACATTTATCAATCCACTGCTGGAAGAAGGTCTCTCCAAGTTTCATTCACAATGGGCTGCCTCGCGCCAAACTCTCCGCATGCTTTCGAGTTACATCCACCCATCTCCCACGTGGTCTCCTTCTGGATCTTTACCTGTCCCTTGGAATCTAATCTATAATTTCTGCTGCACAACGGTGGTCTGTCCTTCGGGCAATAAGTATAACCCATTGCCATTTAAGTGAGTGATTCTACTCTGATCATAATGTCTTCCACGCTTGCCATTTTTCTTAACCACGATTTACTCTCTTTTTATCTTTTCTTTTTACACCAAGCATGCATCTCTCCAGGCTCTTTCAGTTGTCTGCAGTCTTTTACTTTAGCTCCACGTCTATAATTCATACGTAAGCACTGGAAGAATGCATTGATTTTCTTTTAAGACATAATGGCATACTGCTCTTAAAAATTGTACTGTATCTTCCAAAAGCTCTCCGTCCAAGTTTTATAGGCTGCTTAATATCTTCATCAATATGACCCTCGTTTGATATCTAAGGTAACTGCAGGTATCGTTTATCTCCAGCTTTTCCCCATCAATCGATGAATTTTAATTTCTTGAAAAACATTGTTGCATTGTTCAGCATGTGTCAGCTGTTTTGTCTTCTGAAAGTTCATTTTTAATCCTACTTCTTTACTCTTGTCAGAAAATTCCTGGATCATACTTTGCAGTTCCGAAATGGTAGTTGCAAAAAGGGACTACGTCTTCAACAAAACGAAGGTGAGTTAAATAATTTCCATTAATCATTATCCATTCGTTTTCTGAGTTCAATGACTGAAAGACGTTTTGAAATGTGGCATTAAAGAGCTTGGAAATATGGTGTCACCTGGTCTCACTTCCTTTACAATTTTTATTTTTGCTGTATTCTTAAATACCCGAACTTTGCACTTGCATTTTCATAGATGTTATTAATAATATTGAAGTATGCATCTTCAATACCATAGAATTTCAAAGACATTGTAACTGCTGATGGTTTCACCAAATCAAAGGCCTTTTCATAATCGATAAAATCCATGCATAATGGAAGTTTATATTACCTCGATCTTTCAATTATTTCTATCAGTACGTGGATATGATCTATGGTGTTGTAGCCACTCCTGAATCCAGCTTGATCTCTTGGTTGGGCAATGTCTAGTGTTAACTTCAAGCGATGTGAAAGAACTTTAGTAAAGATTTTATAAACAACTGATAGGAGGCTGATAGGTCTGTAGTTCCTGAGGTCCTCAATGTCACCTTTTTTATGTAGCAGGATCATTGTAGCATTGTACCAACCCTCAGGAATCTTCACTTCATTAAGGCATCGAGTGAAAACTTGGGCATGTGTAATTTCAATTTCTCCACGTGCTTCTTGTATAATGTCCACGGTAATTGCATCTTGGCCTGGAGCTCTTCCCGGTTTCATATTATTAATTGCATCTGTGATTTCTGCTGGGATGACTGGAGAATTTGGGTACCAGTACCATTCGTAATGTATGGAGTAGTTATGTCGTCCCTTTCATGTAGTTTTGAGTGGAAAGCTTCCACCCTTGTCCAAATTTCGTCTCTATTTCTTGTTACAGTACCATCTTCTTTTCTCAGTGCCATAATCTGTTTTCTTCCATTACTAAGATGTTCCTTTGCACTCTTCAGGTTTTGATTACACTAGTCAACATTTTAAAACTATGGTTTCATAACATTGGTATAATAAGGTACTTTTAATTAATTTCAGGGTGATGAATTCAAATAGGACTGTAAAAACACTCCATCACGTACAGTTTTTATGAATGAACATTTGCTATATTTCCAGATAAATATATACAATGCAAGATGTACACATTACAACTTCACATTGTAATGTATAACAGCTTCGCACTGTAATGCGTTGCAGCATTTATGTACCTTCTTAGCTATACAATTAGTGTTACAAAGCACACAGTCGAGTCACATTATTGGAACCACCTCCTACATTTGAAGTCAACAGTGCGTAGCCAATAAAAGAAGATACGCGTCGTCAGCAGGCTTAGAGGGTATATAAGGTGTGCTGTAGGCATTTCTAAAATATATCACTCATTGCTGTCATGGATAAAAAGAGCGATTTATCAGATTTGCAAAAAGGGATGATCATCGGCTTTTGGGCGAACTGTGTCAGTAATCCTGAAACAGCACAGTTTGTGAACTGTTCTCGTGCTGCTGCGGTTGAAGTGTATCGTGATTGGAGAAATGGCACCATTGCGAATAAGCAAAGCGAAAACTGCGGAGCATCTCGTGCAGCTGATGTGAAAGGTGAACGTCAGATGCGAAGGTACGTGAGGGCCAATCCAATTGACACGCTACAGTGGAGCAACTCACTGGCCTAATGAACCAGGGGGCTGTCGGAAGTGTGTCTAAAGCGACATTTCAGCAAACCCTGCTGCGTGTGGGGCTCCGATGCAGACGAATGGTAACTGCACCTATACTAACGAAGGCGCATCTGCAGAAAAAACTTACATTTGCATGGTAGTATCGGAATTGGACCTCGCTGGTTGGCAAAGGACTTCCTTCTTCGATGAGTAACCTTTTCCGTTTCATCGAACGGATAAACGTTGGCGTATAAGGGGAGAAACATCGGAGAACAAACAATCTTTAACCATTGCTGGACGAATACAAGCTGGTGGGCACAGCGTTATGGTCTGGGGAATGTTTTCGTGGCATTCCTTGGGTTCACTCATACCTGTGGAAGGCACTATGGGCCGAATTCATTATGAATCCATCCTTGCGGACCACGTACACCCACACATGCTGATTGCCTTCCCTAAGGCAGATGGGATCTTTCAACACAACCATTCGACGTATCACATGGCTAGAACTCTCCGAGAGTTGTTGGAAGAGCACGATGAAGATTTCAAATTACTTTCTTTTCGTCCTAATTCCGCAGACTAAAATCCAATTGAGCATTTGTAGGACCACCTCGATCGTGCTATGCTCTCTATGTATCCTCCACCACGCACTCTCCAGCAGCTGTCAGATGCACTGCAGTCAACTTGGCTCCACATGACTATGAACACCTTTCACCACCATATTGAGTCACTCACAGCCCGTCTAGCTACTGTCCACGCTGCATACTCTGGATATTACCTGGTGGTCACAATAATGTGACGCGGTCGTCTATAAATACCATATTCATTAGGGCGGTGTGAATTTTTTTTTTCTTTTCAAATGCTCCAGTGTTTTAAATGAGTGGTTGCTGGTCAGTATGCTTGTGACGTACCTGCCAGCAGGACGCACACGACATAAAGGCAGATAGGAAAAAGATTGAACGTCTCCGTAGCTCAGTTGGTAGAGCGACTTGTTCCGGAATAAGCGGACTCGGGTTCGAATCGCGGCGAAGACCAAAAATGACGGAGAAATTTACTTCGTTATAATGGCGCCCGAACTATCCGGATGACCTGACCTTTCAAAATCTCGCAATGGTGTGATGTTATTTCCACACCGCGAGATAGGAAAAATAAGAGAATCCCTTCTCCAGCGCTTCGAAAAATACATGTGTGTGACGTTGCATTCCACACACCGCATTGACTGGGAGTTCTCAAGTGCACGTTCTACAGTGGATGGCTGCCATGCAACGATTCATTGTCACGGCTGACCCGTGGGCCATGCCCCCGGCCCTCTTTCGGGGGTGATGTGACGTACCTGCCAGCAGGACGCACACGACATAAAGGCAGATAGGAATCAGATCGAACGTCTCCGTAGCTCAGTTGGTAGAGCGACTTGTTCCGGAATAAGCGGACTCGGGTTCGAATCCCGGCGAAGACCAAAAATGACGGAGAAATTTACTTCGTTATATGCTACAGATTAAATCCTCTTTGATTCGGAGAATATCTTCCGTCTGCGCTTTTATATCAGCTTCGAATTTTTAGCCAAAATTCGAAGTTTTTAACCAGTAAGAAATGCGACTCACTTTCGCGGGTTTTTTCTTTATAGACCTCAGAGAAGTTAAATAAGACTGTAAAAATATTTCATCTCGTCATTCAAGTAACGTTCACTTCGTTGGGAACCAGTAAATTTACGTTTGATTCGGAATCTGTTTTAGACGGGCACATGCTGCATTCTTAGCATTGTACAGATCCAATATACGGATTATTTGATTGCAGTACGACGCAGTGAGTTCTCGCAAAACACTCCATTCGTTCCCTCTCCCACTCTCCACAGTAAGCTTAGCCAAGCTAGGGGGTGGGTGTCTAACCGGCTTACACATCCTAAAGCGGTCTGTGAAACACGAAATATGCAGTGGGGTGATTGATGCTGTGTTACGAGTTCTTGTTTCCGTCATAATTGAACTTGTGAAGATGAGTGTAGCCAAAACACGTTTCCAGTTGAGTATGGAGTTGGGTTTTGCGCAAGATCTGATTTTCGGTGATCGTGTGTTACCCTCTTGTGGAGATGTGTGGAGGTATTACTTCTATGAATGGAGAGAATAGAAGTCCCTCCGTGGGAAACAAAACCCGTTATTCTCAGAAGTCGGAGACACTGTTGTTGCGAGAGTAAAGAAAATCTGGACTTAAGCGTCAATTCCTGTGGTCAGCGGTCAACGGGTCCAAGCGATGCTCAGGTCAGAGGTCAATACGTACCAGAAGTTAAACAAATCATACACAAAGAAGAAAACAAATTTTTCTACAATGAAGGAGAGTGAATATCGGGATCGAATGGAAAAACTATTTGATGTAGGGACTTGCAAGTGCAAAGACATGGACAAATTTAACTGCTGGAAGGTCTTTAAAGTGCCACGAATTGAGATCAATTTTCTACAAGACAAAAGAACGACAGAATGAAAGGAATTGGACCACATTATATGGTGGCAACAGCTACCCTGCAAAAAAAAAAATACGCAAGAAAATATCAAGAATAGGAGAATGTCACAAAGTAACGTAACAAAGAACTTACCTGTAATTCTGAAGTGAATGTGGACGACATGGGGACATGATGTCGTCCTGGGCCAATTAAGCTGTGGAAACCGCTTAGATCCTCTCCCAGCTTAGCTGTTTTAACTCTGGGTAGTAGTTCAAAACGAATGGGGTATTTTGCAAGATTTCACTGCGTACTATTACAATAAAATAATGCGTATATTGGATCTTTCATAATACTCAAAATGCCTGTCTGAAACAGTTCCCGAATCAGACGTAAATTGACTGATTTCCCAACAAAATGAGCATTGCTTTCCTGAACCCAGGGTTCTTCTCTGACGAGATGAAATATTTTTACTGACTTATTTTACTTTTCTGAGATCTATAAATGAAAAACCCGCGAAAGTGAGAAGTATTTGCTTCCGGTTAAAAATTTCAATTTTTGGCTAAAAATTCGAAACTGACGTAAAAGCGCAGACAGGGGATATTCTCCAAATCAAAAACGATTTAAAATGAGGCATATGACCACCAACCGCAAATTTTAAACACTAGAGCGTTTGAGAATCAAACAGTTCTGTTTTTTCGTACCGCTCTAATATTCATATATCACTCCATATGAGACAGCAAAAGAAAAAGAAATAGATTAAACAGTATTAACGCAAATGTAAATGTATACACAAATACTCGTATACCCGTACAAATAGTTCATTTTATCTCTTATGTGCCGTGTTGTCCTCCTTCTGCAAAAAACCAGCAGTAATCACTGATCATTGAAGGATTCCACCTCTCCTCCATCGTCCAGATATATTGGTGGAACCTTTCTCCTTGTTAATCGTTGACTGTTCCTAGGTTGTCAGGAAAGAAGTCCAGATGGGAATGGACGAAATGTATATTTAAGGACATCCGTCACCCAAGGTTTTTATAGTTCTTGAGGTGTGAAACAGCACTTTGTAGTTGCCCTTTTTGTGGTTACCCAGAAATCCCTTTATCACATATGTGAAAAATCACCATGAGGTGAGCTGCGGGCTGTTTAGGTTTTCGATAAAAACAAAATCACACAGTAGTTTCCGAATCTGACGAAAAACGAAGATGTGTTCTATGAGTTTTGAATCACTTGATTGCGGAAATGTCTGCTTTAAGTGCAAGAAACTTGGGCCAGATTTGTCTATAGCTTTTACAAAGTTTTTTTTATCAGCACCAGTTTGATATGAAATGGTGGAAACAGCACATCAAAGGGATGTGCTGATTAACTAGGGGCTTGTGACGAACGTTACTCTCTCTCCAGGAATGTAAACATCTAGTTTAGGCCAGTCCCTCCGTTTGTAGTGTTGTTCTGTGGTCCCACTGCACCACAAACAAACAAAACAACAAAATTTGGTGAAGCCACTTTGAAGCCCGAGCAAGAATGATATCACTTTCAGATCACCGCATACGGACCACCAAAACTGCTCATATTGTATTGCAGTGAGAATTTTGTCTATGCTATCATACGTCTCCTTCATTCCTACAGCATGTATTACTGGAATGGAAGACTTCTGGTTTCCGCCGGACAAAAGGACAACTTTCGAACTTTCCTTGGATGAGTCGATAAACAGACGCCATTCCGTAGGACTGTGAGATATTCCTAATTCTGTCATTAGTGCGGAATATTTGAATAAAAACACATACTATATTGCATTTCGTAGAAAGAACCTACACCCAAGTTTTTGTTTCTGAACACAGACACACGTGTACTCTTCGCTAGTAGGTTCCACTCTTGTAGTCAGGAACCTAATAGTTCAGCTTGTTATTTGGAATAATGTAGGTCTCGAACTATATCATTCAGTTTATTTTGCGCAATCAAGTGGGGCTCGTCAAAGTATTTAGGATTGTATGTATGATCCGGATCTTCATGTGCGTCCATATTTTCGTTCAATGGAGGTTTTGGTATAGGAAGATTATCCGCATGCGGAACAGGCCGTAAGGCTGATGGGAAATTTTAATACTGTATTTTACTTTTATTCTTCTTTGAAAAACCACTGACTTTGGTTGAACAAAAATAACAATCTTTCACGTGATCAGTTCGCTCACGCCAAAGCATCGGAATTCCGAAAGCCATGGATTTCAGCTTACATTTCAACCATTCACTCAGGCCAACAAAGCAGGAAATGCTGCAGACATGTGGAGCCCACGATTTATTATGATCTCCAAAGCTACATCCAAATCATAAACAGTAGGATTTCCTCACAGACTTTTTCAATGGACGACTCTGCGATTTTTTAATATACTGTCCGCACACATAGAAAATTTATCTGGAACATTAATACATCAGCGACGATCTACTTTCTCCATTTCGCCAACGTTTGCTCATAAACATGCAGCACGTGCTTCTCCTTCAATGTAAAAAACATCAATGGCCGTTCGGTTGCGGTTACATATTCTCTAAAAGTGAAAAAATCAGTGTTGCCACCCATAACATGTCCGGTGGCGAAATATGACAATAAAAAGATCTAGTGTCCTTTTACATGCCTACAAGCGCTAGCGTGGAACAATAGTACATATTTAATGTCCCATAACTATAGCGTCTAAAAGGGGAAGTGTGCCGTGCGAACTCAAAAACTGCGTTCGAAATATGTCCCACGCCGCATCGCGGCGCTGCAGACGGTGTCTGTGTCAGAGAATGTGTGTAGCGATGTGCATGTAACCCAAACAACGGGGGTTGAGTTAGGATGTAAGTGTACGATTTTCTTAAGTGTGCGATTATGGAAACACCTTTTACGGTTCAGTGAAATGTCTTAAGTCTGCCATAGGGTGCAGCGTCGTCGTCAATTTAATTTACAATAGAATTCTACATGATTTAAATTGATATGCAACCTCCTGGAAGAATGCCTACTAAAACGATAACAAATGGCGTATATGTGCCAAGTAAAGACGTGCTGTTTGGAAAATTTAAATATATCACTCAGTAGCGGCTAGTGGTAAGCTGAGATGGAGGGCCTGCTTTCAAATTTTGTAGATATCACTTCGAAAGCTCTAAGTTACTGAACCTGCTGATGCTGTCCCTTTAATAATAATTTATATATGTACTCGTAGAAATTAATATTTAGTTTTAATATTTAGCAACTGATAGGGAAATTCTAGAGATAACCGATACCTGAATTAGGGAACAGATATCAAGGAGTGGCCATATTTATGAAGAAAATAATCGGCGTATAAAACTTGGTTTGATGCATTATTTCTTAAAAGAAAAGTGTTTGGCATATTTTGTAGTCACAAATCATTTCAATGTGAACTTCGGAATCATATTGCTATCCAGTATTTTCGTGTATATTTCCTCATTGTTTACCTTGTGGAGAAGTACCCATGCATACAGAATACACCGGTACTGCCGGTACTGGGTACTGGCCTCCCGGTAATAAATAAGGGCGTCTTCCTCTCCCTTCCTACTTCGCTTCTGTGTCACTTCGTATTGGGCGCTCTAGCCTAAATCTCCTAGTTTCCTATTTCTAAGGGTTGTTTAAGACCTGGGGTCAGACACTCCCTAAAATCCTCTACATATGATCATTACCCACGCATACACCATTGCACGTCAAAGAAATGAGTTCCACATACATTCCACGCAGGACCCTTATCCTAACGATCTTAACATGATGCTAACGATCCTAACATGACGCTCATTAATCAGTGCATCCTTCCAGTTGTTACGCATAGAGCAGAGACATGGACCTCAACTAAAACAGATATACCGAGGTTGCAGACAACAGAAAAAAAGGATTGAGAGATGCATGTTTGATGTAACCAGGAACAGGAAAGATACAAAGAGGAACTCGTGGATCGGGAAAATTACAAGGTTGGAAGACAGCAATGATCAGAATCCCTGAAATTGCAATGGGATGGACATATTTCTAGAAGAAAGAGCCAGCGAGAAATATTAAACTGGATAGCAAGGGACATAAAAAAAAGGACCCAGAAGATGATGTGGGAGATGGGTGGATGAAATTCGGGAGCAAGAAGAAAACTGGCTCTAAACAGACTTTTGTGGAAGAAACTTGGAGACTGTTATCCAGCAGTGGATTGAGATAGTGGTTGTAAATAATATATAAATGTAGATACTGTAAGAGCAACACACACTCAGTTAAGGGAACCAGTTTTAAAGATTAAAAAAAATGCGTGTGCCAGTGACAGCGGACACGCACCCAACGTCATATACGCATTTTCAGGTGTCAGTTATGACCCCTAGTAGAAATATAATAAATATTTTTCTTCTGATACGCTCCCTTTGGAATTTTGACTTACAGGCATTCTCTTTAATAAATACGAATTGCAAACATATTCCCAGTTTTAATTTTCAAGCTATGATTACAATTTAGTGTAGAACAATTTGTTTTCAAAATTTACCAACTTCGTAAATTTTCTAAACAATTGTGTTTGATTAAATGTTGTGTTTAAAGTAATAAAGTATAAAGCACTACCTCAACTCAAATGTTCAGCTTATTTTTTTTGGGGGGGGGGGGTATGCATATACAGCAGAAAAGTGAAATATGGCCAATGGAGCAACTTCAATGTTTTTTGATGAATAGAAATCTACATGAGTTTAAAAGCGAAAATTTTTGCTGTGCCTGGTAAGTGAAAATATTTATTTTGTGCAAGTATTTCGCTGCAGAAATTAGTCATTTTTTTTTTCATTTTTCAATTTATTCATTACTGAACTTTATTCTTAATCGCAATTTGTTCACATGCCCATTTTGACCAGAAGTAAAACTTTTTGGCAAAAATCTCGGCAACTGAGTATTTGTTGTTAGCAAACACGAATAATCTCCAGTTGTTAGAATTATCATGTTGAATAAAAGTAGGAACGAACCAAAAGTTGAAGGCCCGGAGATGTATTTGCAGCCAACGAAAGACTGCATTGTAGCTACGTCACTCGCAAATAACTCCGAGGACCACTTATATCTGCTGTACCAGCGAGAGCTGCAGTCCCCAGGGACGTTTTATTCAAAGGAAATGAACTGATGTGGGAATAGGCAGAGTTTCCCACATAAGTTGGTTTCAATAGCAGTCAGAGCAGCGCGCAAGCGTTCTTTTCGCTCCCAGTGGCGTTGTGCAGGAAAAACTTCCAGCCGAGTTCAGTAAACTTCTCTGTTGATGTGGCATGAAAACACTGCTTTGGATTATTGCAGGAGCTGCTCCTGCTGTATATACAAAAATTGCAAGGCTTTTTTGTATGGGACATTATATTGAATGCTTAAGTGTCAGCGTTGGCGATGTTGGCCAGTGACCATCAGGTACAGTGGCATAACTGTGCTGTGTTTCAAAATTGGGTGGGGGGGGGTCTGATCACATAATGTATATACGCCAGCGATGTTGGTAACCATGCTTAATCGACATCACTGTTTTATTAAGTACACATTATACACGTGTTTGCATTCTATATGAAAAATTACAATCTTATATTATTAAATAATTTAGTTGGTTCACATAAAAAGTTCATATTATATTCCCGAAACATTTGGGGGATCATTTACATTGGGGATCCCAGACTCTATGAAAATCTGGGGGTCCTGATCCCTCAGTGGTTAGGCCTATGATCAGGTATAAGTAATACCGTGGTTCAACAAATTTAATGCTGCCAGTCAGATACAGAGCCCTCCTTAAAAACAATTTAGGGACAGCGGGCAAAATTTGCTGTTTGAAGTAAATACGTAGGGGCATGTAAATATAAAGTGCTTCCATGTATCTACTCTTCAAATAGTTATACAGAAACAGCTGATATACAGCATAGAAGGGGAAGTGTGCCGAGCACCCAGTGTATGTATATATTAGCGTGGATATAACAGATATATATAAACGTTGGGTAAGCTTTTCGTATTATTAAGAGGCTTAACAAAAATTATTTTTGTCTGTTACTGACTGGTTTAAAAAACGGTGTGTACCACCTTATTTAAGCACACGCATTTATAATGACATTCCTCTCTGACTGAAGCATAATTTTGGTCATAATGCATGCATCAGAAAATATTTACCAGTAATTGTTCAGAAAAAAACGAAAAAAAAAAAAAAAAAAGGGCTGATTTAGAGGGATTTTTTTATACCGTTAGATAAATTTTACTATTAAATGAAGAAATATTGTGGGGGAGCAAATAATTGACCAAGACATTTATTTGTTCTTAATTTCTGAAATTGGAATTATTGCAGTCTCATACTGATATCCCCTCAGTAAATCCAGAAAGGTTTGTCGTCCCAGTAAGGTGCGCGCCGTGACACATTGTGCACAATGTAAACATGTAACATCGTTGTGTAATGCCCCTAATAGTTGGGAATAGGTAATACAGATATAATTTACACCAACTGAAACAAATGTTGAAGCACATGTGGAAAAACTGACCTCTGACGTGGACCGGTGTGGAATATTGAACTCTCATCAGCACGGGGTCCAAAAGCTTGCTGATGAGAATTAATTATAAATGGCTTTAGGAATTTCCATACAGAAGCCACGTGTAGTTTGTAATAAAGCAATGTTTTAATCTTACATTGCTTGTAGCATTATTTATTACAATATTACTAAACCTCAGCACATTGGTTAAGCTTTATTCAATTTATACAGTGAGGCAAAAGTAAGCATCCCATTTTAAATGGTTTTTTTTCGTTTTTATTTTTTATAAAGTAGAAGCTTGATTAATTCATTGTGGGCTGTTATATGTCAAAGGCTAGTGCAGCAGTTGTTGAAATTTTTTATCAAAAACCGTTTCTCAATTGTATAGCGACAGAGAAATTTATCAGCAACAGAACCTGGGAGGGGGGATTTAAAAAGTAACATTACAGAAAAAAATAAATAACACACAACTTGATTTTTAGGCATCTTAGAAAATGCAATTGAATCAAAGAGCAAGAATTTGTGAATGCAACTATTAGATGTTTTCACACACAACTAAATTTCCAGAAATAAATTTTATACCTGTTTAATTTTTTTTTATTACTTTTACACCACCTTGTAAAGAGTAAATTAGTCACACTTAATCACTCATGGCATTTTACAAGTTTTCTTCAAAATACTGAATTTTGTAATATGTAATTCCATCATGGAAGCCCTAGTTAGCAATGCTGAAAATGCCAAAGCTAAATGTTGATTGAAAAAAAAAAAGTGTGTTTATATCAGATTACCACCAGTGGTTTTGGGATTTGAACATTAAAAATAAAAAAAGATGAAGGGCAGCTTGCTAAAGAATCCCACAGTTCTAAACATTTTTAATGAAAAATAGTAACTCTGCAATATTATTACCACCACACATGTTCCTTAAAATCTTTTTGTATATTAATATCTTATCTGCTGAACTATTCAGTTACTTGGTGGGAGGGGAGGGGATTAATTTTTTAAAAATAAATACATTTAAAGAAATGAATTTTGAATCTCTAAATAACTTACCAGTTTTTGTAACTTTCTTTTCTAAGTTTGTTAACAACCTGGACATTTCTTGACCTCATTATAGGCTGGAAAAATTCTTAATGAGTTTGGGTTAAGTTTCTAGGATCACTTATTTGCATATGCATTAGGCTTACTGTCTGCTATGTGCATACATATCATATTTAATGAAGGAAAAGTTAACTAGCCACTGCTACATACTCCCAAAATTATCCATTCTTTTTAATACAGTCATATGCTTATATATGGTAATATATAGTAGATCAGTAAACACAGCAGTGGCTGCTCTGCTTGCTACGAGTTGAACATTGGTAATGTGACTAAGTTCAAGCCCCTGGGTTTGAATGACGGAACCTGTTCTGTTGCAAAGTTCTTATTAGCTGTTAAGGTAGTTTTGAGGAAGCGCGTTGAGGGTTTGAGCTGTAGCATTACTGTGGAGTCGGTATATATTTACTGACTCCACAGTAATTATAAGTGAGAGCTATTGACTGACTCCACATATATTTTCTCTCTCCACAGTAATAAAAAACCTGTCTCTCACTTGCTTCCTCATAAAAAGAACCTCAACACCCAAATCCAGGAACTTCATATTTATTTGCAACGTCTCAGCTTAAGGTACTTCATTTTTTCTCTATTATCATTGTGAATCTTATTAAGTCCCTTTATATAGAAGTGCAACCGAGTCAGTAAATAAAATTTTGCAATCTTACATGTCACATCTTTACTGTGTTCTGCACAACCAATGAATTTAATTTTCTTTATCATCAAGATAGCTAGAATATCAACGATACTACCTCTGTGTAGTTTTTCGATGCTGAAATAATGTGTAACAATACCTTCCAGTTGACTGACAAGAACTAGGAGTTCCTTTGATGGATATAATAAGCCACCTTTATCAAATTCTCGTATCAGTGTTCCAGAAAACCTGTCCTTTTCTTCAATACTGCATGTTAAACACATTTTGGTGCAATCTTTGCATTTAGTTATTGCAACACATTTCCTAGCTACATAACCTGCAACATAAACTAGCAACTGGTTATGGGAATTATGTGGGAAAAGGGAAGCACAATCAGAATATGCAGCACTGTTCAAGGTATCTTTCACATTATCTAGCATTTCATCACTTAAAAGTTCATTTAAATTTAACAAAACATTAGGTTTGCAACTGATGGTGTCACTTGGCCCAATAAGGGAATTGATGATTTCTGTTGTGCAGCTAGTACCACACTTTACAGGCTTGGCCAGATTATAAAAACTTAAACACTGAATGGTCACTAAAAATTCTGCTGCAGTGGGTTGGTCATTGCAGCCTGACAGTTGCCGAATAATGCCAAAAATGTTTTCTATTGAGTCTTGACTCAAGCGCGATGTCATTACATACTTGTAGTTCAAGGTTTCTGTTAGATATTTTAGTAGAGAGATAGTACTGCTTATAGTGACTCGTAATCCTGCAGCTGTGCTAGCACTTAAAAACCCAATCTTCTTATCTCCTGCAAAAGCTTCCCATTTATCTAAATATAACAGAAAATCATTAAGTACTTTGCATCCCTCAGAATCTATGCGGAGACTACTTTATGGACTCCTAGAGGTCATTACAGTTATTAATTCCATCATCAACTTTATGAAAAATGCAGTTGCATTAGTGCTTCCAAACTGTATTTCAATATGATGCTTATAGAGAAAAAGGCCTTTTAATACTTCGTTGCTAAAAAGCTGCAAAGCATAGCTTGCCCTCATTTTCTCAAAGTTATTCGGGTGAATATGAACGCGTGTAATTTTTGGCATGGCTTTTAGAGTAGTTATGTCAGAGTCCTTTCTCCATGCTGCTTCAACATGCTCTGGTCTTGCTTCTCCTTCGGGCAGAAGAAAACCTCTGGTAACAAATGCGTTCCGTACACATTTTATTAAGTGAGGAAAATCTGATATGAAATGTAAACTTCTAGAACAATCTGTAGGATGCATAATGCTGTATTTAGTTCCAGAACAATCTGCTGATATACCAAATGTCTTCCACATATTCCTGTTCCAAGAAGCCCCATCACACGTAATGAAATCAACAAACAGACCTGCATTTTCAGTGAGAATAACAGCTTCAATAATTAATTTTGCAAGCAAAGTTCCACTTATATTGTTACTTGTGGCAAAAACACCAATTATTTGGGTCCAATCTCCATTTAATGGCTGAAACACCATTACCAGTCCGTGATTACATGGGGTATGTTTAACAGTTTCTGAAGTGTATGGCCCAATATCAACAAACCCTAATATTTCACCAGATGATTTTGCTTGCAGTTTTTCTGTAAGCTTCACTTCATCTATTAATATACCACCATGTCTTGCAAAAGGCTCCATTTCACTTGTTTTCTTTGAAATAGTTTCAAACGTCAGTGCATTGAATCCAAAACCACTGTTGTAATTTGAAATATACTTTCTAATAGTTGTTCTATTAGGTAGGATCATGATTTTGTGTTTCCGTATGTGCTCGTACAATTTTGGACTTTTTATGTGCATTAGTAAGCATTCAAGTAACCATTCCTTGGTATATGACATACCTCTTGTAGATTTCCTTTTTGCTGCCTTATAACAATGAATAACCATTTGCTGCTGCTTAATGGGTAATTCAGCTATTTTTTCATTAATGGAAAGTTCTGTAAAATTCTTATTTTTGTTTTGGATTTTTTTATGTAATCAGAGAGCGAAATAACTCGTTTCTTCAGCTTGTTGATTTTCCGAACTTTATTCTGATACTTATTTTTTAAATGTAGCCTTTTTTCTATGATAAGCTATTTTGTGCAAAAGTAAGCGCCGCAGATACTTACATTTGAGGCATCGCTGTTGTTCCTTTCCTTACACATTTTTTGCTGTACAAATTATTCTCAAAAATAACTCCTTTCAAGGTACTTCCTGTTATTTTCAAATTCTGAAATGGAGCCTGCACCATGACATATTGTTAGCCTATCAGTGTCTCGAATAATGGATTCTAATTCATCTTTAGAAGTAATATTAGAAACTGTGTTCATTTTTAATCCACGTAAATACACTTCACAGGTAAACTCTGGTTCACTTTCGGTTACAACAACCAGTTTTTCAGTTGTCAATGAATTTGACAATTCACATTTGAATGAATGAACATGGAAAATTATGCACTTTGAATTATTAGCAAGTATTTGCCTACCCCAAAATTCTGAAGGAAGGTTGATATTCAGAAGGCAGTTCAGTGTAACTCTATGGGAAGTAAATTCCAAGCTATTTAAATTACCATCAGGCTTATCATCGGTTTCCCTAACTTTCCTCTTTTTTGCCAGAGGTTTTGATAAATAATGGGGAAGGTTTGGAAATATTGTTGGAATTGCATCTGGTGTCAAGATGGGCCGATCTCTGGGTATTAACACAGTCTCCTCGTTTATTTTATGCACAAAATTTCGAACCACAAATCTCTCATCAAAGTGCAGTTCACATACAGCACTACATTTGTCTAAACTTTTATCTGCACGGGGAATCAATTTTTGCCATTGCTGTAAAAGTTTATCATTTTTGGGTATTCCAAAAAGCGACAGCTTACTGTTTTTGTACTGAGTATTGCAACCTGGCACAAAACAATGGTTATTTCTCTTTCGCATAATGAACTAAGTATAACTTATATACAATATTTAGGTAATCCACATTCCTTCTAAAACCTAAAACATAACACGTCTTCGTCTAAATCGCCGCTCTTTTCACAGTAAGCAACACGAATTTAGTTTCCCGCTTCGCTCACATTAAGAAAGAGGGAAGGGAAGGCGATCGCAGCGCCATCTACGAAGGAGACAAATTTCAGTATCCACGCCAATCATTACGCATGCTAGGCGCTCGGCACACTTTACCTTCTAGACGCTATACCATAACTACAAACCGTGACGTCGTGACCATCTTTTAAGGTCACATATGAAATCAGCACCTAAAAAGTAGTTAAAACAGCTACATTAGTTCATGTTGTAAAAACCTTGTAGACCAGTGTTTTTTTCAATTGCTTCTCTCACTAGTTCACAACTAAATTTTCTTACGTCTCCAGTGATACTTTTAGTACTGTCTTGCGTAGTTCTAATTACTCCACTTTGGAAGTTACATCTTTCTTTGTCTTTATCTCCTTCTCCTTTGCATCAGCATTTTTGTTTTTCCTGTTATTTTCTGTATATGCAACTTGTTCTTATTACCAACTATTTTCTTGCTGTTTCCATAAGATACTATTAATTTTCTGTTAACTTCAGAAAAATCAACTTCTTTCGATGCTATACCTTCTAGAGCAGAGAATCGGTTCCTGAGTTCCAAATTGAGGGTATTATGCTGATTTTTTAAGTTGGTCATATCAATACATTTAGTTTGATTTATGAGTTTGCCGCATTCCAGTTTAGTGTTGAGTGCATGTTACATCGCACATTATATGGTCAGTACTCGTGTTGAGCCTGTTTACCAAACCGCCGTCTTCAATAACGAAGTTCTTGTTACACATAATGAAATCAATTTCACTTGTCCCATTGGAATGTCTTTTGGATAGTAGAAGAGATGTCCGCTTTTCAGTTCAATGAGATCTTCTTCTTTTCTTTTTACCTCACTTAGCTCGACGATTGTATACGTGATCTTTTGGAATTTCTCTTCCAGTTCAAGAAGTCTTGAATC
Source organism: Macrothele yani (assembly GCA_039090855.1). Lineage (NCBI taxonomy): Eukaryota > Metazoa > Arthropoda > Arachnida > Araneae > Macrothelidae > Macrothele > Macrothele yani. The sequence continues at coordinate 160,199,594 of CM077011.1, forward strand.
AGAAGATAGAGATCATCCGTTAAACGTAGTCGATGTCATCATCAGACGGCATCATAGTCCGGTCCTCCAGTGATTCCTAGTACCCTTAGTACCCTATGCCTTCAGGTCGCACTGGACGCTGCTTTGGCTGGGTACATTCTTGCTGCTGGAGACTGAGCGCCAACTATTAAATTGTAAAAGTACCTTTTGGGGGCGGGATTGGGCCATAATTCACCACGCTGGTGAAGCTGGTTGGTGAATGTGGGATAGCATCTCCTCTAATCTCGGTAGTATAGTTATACCGCAATGTGGCGGTCGTCAGAGTCCCTTTAGTCCGAACAGGGTGCACTTCAAGAAGGCGAGGTAGACATTTGTCAAGAAGAGGCTATCATATGTTTGGGCATCACATGACTTTGATTCTCTCTCTCTTGGACAAGAGACTCATCATATGACTCTCTCTCTCTCTTTTGGACAAGAGACTCATCACATGACTCTTTCTCTCTCCCTCCCTCTCTCTCTCTCTCTCTCTCTCTCTGTCTGAGAGAGAGAGGGAGAGAAAACGGAGAGAGAGAGGAACGAATGTGTGGATGTTTAATGCTTGTCGTCCGCACAACTGGTATTTGATAATACTCATCTAGCGAGAATGTACTGATTCAACGAGTGAGCAGTGTCACGTATTTTGTACCAAGTTGTTGATTGAAGTTAGATGCCGTGTGTTTTTCGAGCACACTGATTGATGCTATTTGGTGACGTGAAAGGATTAGATTCATAAATAAACTTCGTGTTTCACTGAACCCTTGACGTTTGTCTCAAAGTGCATATTGTGCATAATTAATTCTCTCAACTACAATTGCAGCGAAGTTATCCGGGTTTTTCAATGAAGATAAATTCACGAAGCTAAGGCTACAGGTGGAGTTAAGCTGAAACCTTACGGGTTCTAAGATTTAACTGTTTCATAGTAAAGTTAACATTAAATATACAAATCACCAGTACATGTAACATGTATCATCATAGCCTTGAATCCGCTTCTTCGACAAAAACCAACATGTGCGATCAAGCGTTAAAACTTATGATTTACTTCAAAGACTCCAGCGACACGTCTTTCGCATCTCTTATAGACACTTCCAATTCTTAACGTAACAGCTTGACTAGTGTTTCATAGATAAAAGATAAACAAAGAAACATGGGAAACTACTGCGCATTTTCTTTTTCTCAGTAAGGAACAGGTCTTAATTGACCTCGCGATCGCACGAATGACACAGGGGAAAAGAAACGGGAAAAACAGGCTTCATTAAAATCTTTCACATTGTCTTTAATTATCGCAAGTTTGTTTTTATGTTTTGTGTCCTTCTGAATAACAGAAAAGATAGTTTAATTAGACTGTGATGAAGATACGAACTACTTATGGACTTTTTGCGAATTTAAAGTAACACTAAATAGCACTGTAATGTAACAAAAATGAAACTGTTTCTGCACTGTAATGTAACAAATTAACTATTATTACTTAAGAAATTGTATTAACGTATCCGACGATAAATGCTTTTACTTTGTTTTCTGAGTAAATAAATTTTACAGAAGAAATGTTCAGGGTCTCTCTCACTAGGTTAGGAACTTTCACTTGTTGAAATTGTGTGAATGGTAGAAATTAAAATAAGAAGTCGAACAAACACCGCAGCATTTTAAATTTAAAGTTTCTTTCTCGACAGAGGGATTCGAATCTACATCTTCCTACTCCGGAGTAACTGTTCTCCCAATTGAACTGCGCAGGTAGATATTTCGTTGCATCATTGCCCATTCCACACGTACAGCATATCCTTTTTCCCTTGAGAAAGGCATGGCACTAAAACACTCAGCAGGTTTCTGGTCAATCAACACCAACATTCGCCGATCATTTCACTGCGGAAATCGTTATTTACCATTTACGTACGTTATGAAGAAATACCGTCACACATTTGGTTTTTCAGTTCTAATGGCCAAGAAATCCATTTTGTTCCGGCGCCAATATAAGCTTTTATAATGTTTTTCTTTTTATTATTTCACTACATAAACATACCTTCGTAACATCTGTTGTATCTCTGGAAGTTCGTACTGTTAACCCTCGGATAACTAATGCATATGCAGTCATGAAAAAGTTTAAGACCACCTGTTAATTTATTGAAAATTACGATTTTCAAAGGAACAACTAATTACTAGTCAGAGATATTTAAAAAAATGACACCACGGATGAATACTCACATCCTTTAGAACACAAAAAGACCGAAATCAGTACTTTGTGTGGCCACCTTTGTTTTTTTATAACGGACAGAATGCGATGTGGCATACTCTCAATGAGAGATTTGCAATAGTCACTTGAAATGTATTTGCACCACACGTACTTTATTTCGTCAATTAAAGCTTGGGAATTTGATAGCTGTTTATCTGCTACCTTGCCTTTTAAAACGGTCCACAAATTTTCGACGGGGTTAAGGTCGGGGCTATTACTGGACCAGTCAAGCACAGTTGTATTTTTCTTCTTCAGGCAGTCCCTTACTGTCTTTGATCTGTGACATGGAGCACCATCATGCATTAACATAGTGCACCTGTGCCCTTGCATATGAGTTAACAGCTTCTCATCTAATATTTCCACATAAAAAGGACCAGTCATGGTAGTACCTGTCGGCAAAAAGGATAATGAAGCAATACCGGAAAGTTGATATAGCACTCCATATCATCTAACTAAGCGAATGTCTCACGGTGCTAATGGTGTATTTTTCATCAAACCTTTTTTCCTTTTGGTCGTCGAACATTTGCTTTACGTGATTCAAATTGATACACAGTTGATTCATCGGAAAAAAAGAACTTGGCTCCAATTTTCAGCAGTCCACGATTGATGACGCTTCACAAACTGGAGTCTCTTCTTTTTCATGACAGATGTTATTCTAGGTTTATGTGCAGGCTTATAAGACTTTAATCAAATATTTTTGCTAAGACGGCAGAAAACAGTGCTGATACTGCATTTTGAATGTAGAAAAGTCTTGATTTTCTTGAACGAACTCCTTAGAGAACTCATAACGTCTTATGTTATTGCCATCACGTGGGGTTGTTTCCTTTAGACGTCCACGTCTCTTTCGGTAGCTAAATTCCCCTGTATTCCGATATTTCATGATCGTATTATGAATAGCAGTCTTGTTCACATTCATCCTTTTGGTTATGTCACGTTCGGAGTATACTTCATAATATAAAGTCAATATTTGTGCCATCTGAGTAACACTCAATGACTTTTTTGCGCATTTTTCGCTATATGCAATATACGTACAAAACCTCTCAGCATGTAAAATAGAAGCAAACTGACGCTCGCATGCTTCCCCCAACTCTATCAACAGCTGCCGCTGTAGGATGATGCAACACCGACAGGACGTTGAGTAATACAGACAGTAGCTGATGCAATCGGCAGAAATCTCCTAGTACCAACAGGGGGTCTTTAACTTTTGCAAATGATTGCGAAAATCTTATTTGCACTATGAGATAAATTAGGCAACTTAACAGCCAGAAGAGAGGAGTCGTGAAAACATTTAGGAGTCAATAGTCTTTATTGTCGAAAACTTTACGGCACTTCAGGAACACAATTTTAACAAAACGATGTCATCAGCACAACACAGAACTCTGAACCTCTATCAACTTTGATTCAACGAACTCACATCTGATCTACCAACTGCAAAAACTTGCTGTTGTACTTTATCAAAAGCACGCCACAACATTACACCTCATCAAAATTTTTTGCTGCTTTACACAGGTCCTTCTTATCGTGTCCACGCACACACACACACACACACACGTCACGCACACTGACCGCAAGATTGCTGCCACAAAACATTAAGTGAGTGAGAAAACTATAATCTAAAAGCTGAAACACTTAAAGAGGATTAATTAAAAATGAAAGTTAAATTAGCGTATACGTCATACTTTCTTTGCTGATAATGGGATTCGAGCCACATCTCCCTAATCCACAGTGGCTGTTCCCCTAATCAAACTATGCTGGCAGGCTTTTTACTGCTGTTCATTTGTCTTACGCGTCACAAATTTGACAGTCTGTTAGGGAACGTTGCAGTGGTGTCGTACCAGACAAGCGTGATTGGACTAATGGAACCATGGCGTATCCAGCGACTCACCTCGCTTCTGTCACAGTATAAAACAACGACCTATTGATAGTCTACATACGAAGTGGTCACCGAGAGGACTTTGTTGTCACCTGTGAGCGTCAAACGGCTCTTCAGCTTTGTGTCACATTTTGGGGTGCTATCAGTTTCAATAGCTGTGCACCCATCGTAGGCTCGGTGGATGCAATGATAGCACGACGATACGTGGGTGAGGTGCTGCAGCCAGTTTTCTTGTAGTAACTCTGTGCTATTCCGTACGCCCAGTTTCAATAAGAAGACCACCGCCTACACATTTCCTACACCAGCAGCTAGTGTTCAGTAGGTGTCTAGGTGCTACCCTTGCCGGTGCTATCGCCAGTTATCTCGGCGTATCTCAGTGGTATCCCCGATCACAGTTTCAATAGGAAAAGCACCGGCCGCACATTTCCTACAACAGCAGAAGGTGTTTATTAGGTGTCCAGCAGCTACCCTGGCCACTGCTGTCCCCAGTTATGTCGGCGTAATTTTGGTGTAATCCTGATGCCCAGCTTCAATGCCGAAACCACCCCCCGCACATTTCCTACACCAGCAGAGAGTGTCTATTAGATGTCCAGGTGTTATACTGGCCTCTGCTGTACCCAGTATTCTCGGCGTATTTCTCTGGTATCTCGGATGCCCAGGTTCAATAAGAAATACAACTCCCGCACATTTCCTACACCAGCAGAAAGTGTATATTAGATGCTCCAGTCTTCTCGGCGTATCTCTGTGGTATCCTTTATGCCTAGTTTCAATAGGAAAAGCACCGGCCGCACAGGGGTGCCTATTAGGTGTTCGGGTGCTACCCTGGCCAGTGCTATCCCCAGTAATCTCCGCGTAACTCTGTGGTAACACTGATACCCAGCTTCAATGACAAAACCACCGCCCGCACATTTCCTACACCTGCAGAGAGTGTCTATTAGGTGTTCAGGTGTTACACTGGGCTATGCTGTCCCCAGTCTTCTCGGCGTATTTCTGTGGTATCCCTGATGCCCAGGTTCAATAAGAAACCCACCGCCCATACATTTCCTGAACCAGAAGAAAGTGTATATCAGATGCTCCAGTCTTCTCGGCGTATCTGTTTGGTATCCTTTATGCCCAGTTTCAGTAGGAAAAACCGGCCGCACATTTCCTACAACAGCAGCGGGTGTTTATTAAGTGTCCAGGTATTACCCTGGCCAGTGCTGTCTACATTCATCTCGGAGTAACTCTGTGGTAACCCTGATGCCCAGCTTCAATGACAAAACCACCGCATGCACATTTCCTACACCAGCAGACAGTGTCTAAAGAGGTGTTCAGGTGTTACACTAACCTATGCTGTCCCAAGTTTTCTCGACGTATGTGTGTGGTATCCCTGATGCCCAAGTTCAATATGAAATGCACCGCCCGCACATTTCCTACACCAGCAGAAAGTGCATATTAGATGCCCAGGTGGAAAGTGTATATTAGATGCCCAGGTGGAAAGTGTATATTAGATGCCCAGGTGGAAAGTGTATATTAGATGCCCAGGTGGAAAGTGTATATTAGATGCCCAGGTGGAAAGTGTATATTAGATGTTAAAGTCTTCTCGGCGTATCTCTGTGGTATCCCTGATGCCCAGTTTCAATAAACAAACCACCGCACGCAGATTTCCTACACCAACAGATAGCGTGTATTTGGTGTCCAGGTGCTCCAGGTGCTACCCTGGCAAGTTCTATCCCCAGTCTTCTCGCCGTATCTCTGTGGTATCTTTAACACCGCCCGCACATTTCACACGCACCAACACAGAGTGTCTATGAGGTGTCCATGTGCTTCCCTGGTCTGTGTTTCTCCCATTCCTTCCCAATTTGTGAACGTGTGGAATATCATTGGTAGACGTCTCACGTCTCTGCGCAACCAGCCCATCGCAATGCCCATGAATTGTGGACACAGTACAACATCAGGTCGTTATCTGAAAACTTTCCACTCGATGCTACGCTGTCTTGTCGAAAGTGTAGCTCATCCTGGCAGCAGTATGACCTACTAACACATGATGCTGTCTCCTCGCCAATAACATTCATTTTATCCCTCAGAAACTGAATAATATCTTTTCCATTACTTGTCTATATGTGGTGTGTGTTTCATCTCATTTTATGCATTCATTCATCATGGTGTGACATCGAGTAGTGTATTGTCCTGGATTTCAACATACCTAGAATACTAAGGACGATATAGTTGTATGAGTTTTAGAGGTATACCATTATGTCATGGAACAGAACTGCTAAAGATAGAGAGCTGTGAAAGAAACTTAGGGAGATCTTTCTCAAGGAGAAACCTGAAAACGATTGTTGTTGCTGATGATGGTAATGCATGAGCCATCTCTTTCTTATGTGGTAGTGACATTAGAGATCAGCTATAGATATAGGCTACCATGAAAATTAGCTCCCATAAAGTTTTTGTCACGTGGAATAATGTCTGTTTCTAACGTAATGTTTTACGCTGAGTTCAGAAATGTAATCACACCTAGTGTTTTTGTGTGAGAACCTATATTTTGGTATTAATTCTTGAATTTTTAGGTATTATGTTAACAGAAATAATGTACGTAAGTATGTAAAATCTGCTTTAAAATTATTGTTTGCTGAATATTATTTTAAATACAGTGTTGGAAAACAGAATTATCATTATACACTTTCGAGTCACATTGTTGTGATCACTAGCTATTATCCAGGGTAACCGCCGTGTCCACGCGTACAGCAACCAGACGGACTGGAAGTGACTCAATAAGTTGCTGGAAGGTATTCGCAGGTATGTGGAATCATGCTGACTGCAGTGCATCTGACAGCTACAGTAGGATGCGTGATGGAAGATCCATAGAGCGAACAACACCATCGAGGTGGTCCCACAGATGCAGAATTGGGCTTAGGTCTGGGGAATTAGGGGGCCATGGGAGTTCTTTGAAGTCATTATCGTGCTCTTCCAACAAATCTAGGACATTTCTAGTGGTGTGACACGTCGCATTGTCGTACTGGAAGATCCCATCCGTCCCAGGGAAGACAATCAGCATGTATGAGTGTACGTGGTCTGCAAAGTTGGATTCATAAAGAATTCGGTCCCTAGCGCCTTCCATAGGTATGAATGGACCCAGAGACTGCCACGAAAACATTTTGCAGCCCATAATGCTGCCCCCAACAGCTTGTGTTCGTCTAGCAATGGCTGAAGAGATTTTGTTCTCCGATGTTTCTCACCTTAGACGCCAACGTTCATCCGTTCGATAAAGTAGAAAACGTGACTCATCGGAGAAGACAGTGTTTTGCCAATCAGCAAAGGTCCAATTCCCATCATTCTGCCGTGTAAATGTAAGCCTTTTCTACCGATGCACCTTCGTGAGCATAGGCACAGTGACCAACCGTCTGCATCGAAGCCCCATAAGTATCAGGTTTAGTTGAACTGTCGTTTTCGGCACACTTCCGGTAGCTCCCTGCATCATTCGGATTGTGATTTGCTCCACTGTAGCTTGTAGATCGTGCCTCACTCACCTTCGAAGCCGATGTCCACCTCTCTCATCAATGGCACGTTGTGCTCTGCAGTTTTCATGTTGTTTATTCGCAATAGTGCCATTTCTTGAATCATGGCACACTTTAACCACAGCAGTACGCGAGCAATTCACAAACTGCTCCGTTTCAGAAATACTGCCACCCTTGTCCCGAAAGACGATAAATACTAATCGCTTTTTGCAAAATTGATAAATATCTCCATTTATCCATGACAGCAACGTGTCATATGTTTTCAGATTGCCTACAACACACCTTATATACTCTCCAAGCCAGCTTACGGCACATGCCCTCTTTCATTGGCTACGCGCTGTTGACGTCAAAAGTACGAGGTGGTCTCAATAATATGGCTCGACTGTGTATTAAAGGTACTAGCTTATATGTCCAGCCACAGTTAGGGATGATTAAGGAGCCGACGACTCTCGACAACAACTGATGAGCCATTGTTTTGTCAGTGGTAAGCTGACACTCTCGGTGTAAGCACTACTAGGGTTACTTTCTTGAAGTGAATAATAGCTTGCGCAATAGTGCTGTGGTTCAAAACGTGAAATTATGGTAAGAGAGTGTTGAAATCACCCTGATACTTTGTGTTACCCATGTGATAAAGTAAGATTCAAATCTTGGAAGTGAAGATTTACCCTGTTAATTAACAATGTTATGAGCTTTATTTTGGTTGTAAAGTGGGTAAGCAACATCAGAATTAGGCCCACTGAATCTGTTAGGTAACATGTGCTAAGCTTCTCACGGGATGGGTGAATGGTTCTCGTGATATGCCTTTTGCTGTTCTTATGGTTTGTATGGTACCAAATGCCCACTCTTCTGACTGTTATTTCTTTTTCAAAAACGTAGCAGAAACCACATCAAAGTCCAAACACACCGTAAAATATCTTGATTTGCCTTCTGCATTGAGGCTTATTTCTCACAGGAAGAATATGCCAATATTACAACTTTCAAAAATTGTTAAGTGATGATGGCTCAGACACAAAAGACATTCATCAAGAACAAGAGAAAAACGTACATCCTGATCCTGATTTCGAAGCACGTACGTCTTCATGTGAGCTTCATTTATTTAAACAAAGTGACCTTAATGGCTCTGTGTGTGATGTAAATCTGTCCGAAAATGCAGGATGAACTTTTATGGTCCATGTTAACGTGAAGGAATCTTCTCCACTGAGATACTAAAGTATATTTTTTTGCAACTGAGATTAAGAATTTCTGTTCAGAAGAAAGAAATTTAGTATTTTGTAATGGTGTTTACTTTCTAATGGAAGCACTGGGTAAATAAGAGAGGTGATACAACAGGGTCGTCGCTACTGCGAGGACAGCGAGGGCGGTTGCTCTGCTAGTATGGTCATATCAGGGGGCGAAATTTCATACTCTGAGGAGCGTAAAACGTATACCTGATGTTTCAGTGAGCAGTGACAACTTTCCTGTGCAATAAATACTTAAAAAATAATGAGATGGCGCTGTAAGTCCGAGACGTCGATCAGCACGCGACAGGCTTTCACGAGGAAGTAGTGGGACGGTGAACACGCGATTTCGGACATGCAGCGATATACCACGGAAGAAAGAGTTTTCTTGGGGAAAAAGTGGTATACATAGGGCGGAAACCCCACAAAGGTGCTACGAAAGTGGGGTACAGCGTTTAAAAATCGCCCTAAGCCATCCCGCGCGCATCTGATGAAATTTGTAACGACATTCAATTGAACCGGCAGTGTCACAGATGACGTAGCAAGCATGGAAACGAAGAGAAGAACAGCGCGGACGGCGGAAAACATCGAAGCCGTACGAGAACTCCTGAACGAAGAAGCCGGTACGTCAACACAAAGACTTGCGCAGCAACTAGACTTTACCCCAGCGTCCGCATGACGCATCGCTTCGTCGGATTTGGACCTGTTTCCCTACAAAATCCAGGTGCATCATCCTTTGAGCACAACAGCCGTCCAGCAGCGTTATTAATTTGTGAATGACATATGTTCAGTGATCGATGAGCACAACTTTGATGTGACGAGCATTGTCTTCAGCGATGAGGTGCACTTCTGGTTGGATGGCTACGTTAACTGACAAAATTACCGCATCTCGGGAAGCAAGAAACCGGCGGTCTGTGTTGTGAAGCCTCTCCATACGCTGAAGCTAACCGTTTGGTGTGCAATCAGTGGTGATGGCCTCATTGAGCCATTTTTCCTGGATTCCAAAGTTACCGCTGCCACCTAGAGTGACCTTCTGAAAAATATTTTCTTCCCCGCGGCCCGCCGTACTTCGAAAGCATGGTTTGTTCTTGTTTACGCTTTCCAACTGTAGGTTGAAGAAGCGTATATGCTCCAGATTTGTCCGTCTGTCTGTCGGTCCGCACGATGAGTATCGTAAAAATAGTTCGATTTCGATGAAATTTTAGTATGTGGTAGACGACCACCTGTGGACGAACCCTATTGAAAACGGACGAAATTGGGTGAAATGTCCGAACATAGGAGCGGGATCCATTCCATTGCCCTTCTGGGTCATAACTTGCGTGCAAATGGTTTAATTTCGATGAAAATTTAGTATGTGGTAAGAGACTACCTCGGAACGAACATTATTTAAAATGGGCGAAATGTGACGTAGGAGTTAGATTTATTCCACAGCAATTTTCCTCCTACCTTGACTAAAAATGCTTCTATTGCGACAAAACTTGGGTATGTTGTTCCGGAGGTATACTGAACCAATTCTGTTTAATATCGTCGAAATGGTGCCAAAGATCGGAGCACAGGAGTGAGATTTATTCCACATCCATTATCCTTATAACTTGAGTAATTATTTTTGATATATTGGAAAGCGTATCATAATCAATGCATTGCATGATATTACTAACTTGTTTTACATTTCTTTACGTGTTGTGTTGTCGGTGTTCACATAACTTTTATGTTTTTACTTGATATTTATAACAGTTGGTTCTTGGGTATTTACGTACTTTTTAAATTTTGAGTAAAATTATGTGGAAAACTGGAATTGAGATTTTCTGACGATCATAATACTTTTCTATAACGAGGGTATAAGAAAGTAAGAACATCATAGTATTTGAGTGGAAGTAAATAACTTTTGAATCCAAAGAAGCGTAATTTCACGTCTCGCCTTCCCAAATAGGAAAAGCTTGCTACGTTCCTGAGATACAGGACGCAAAGTATGACAAGTTGAGCCAAGTTGAGCAGCTTGGAAATCTTTCAAAAGTGTAACTAAAACCTTTCTTTTGGAAACTTATAGGGAAGACAACTATCCTGATTTAGTTTGTGAACTCTTAGATTCATACAATGTTATGGGGTGTAATATGTCCCTGGAAATCTACACTGCCGGACAATTGCTAAGGACGGATGACAATAGCAACGATAGCAACCATAAAATGGAAGGCAGGAAAATGTGGAAATTAGCATAAGTGCGGGATACGGTAAGACGTGTTCTACGTATGCAAATTTTGGATTGCCGAACTTGTTCGTGATGTCATAGCGCTGATAAGAGATAGAAAGGATTTGACGCGTATTGACCGTTGTTGTTCAAACGCAAAGTTGAAAGGGAAAGAATCAATTGACGAACTTGCAATTTTCAGTATGTCTTCCCGACATCACCTAGATGATTTTACGCGTGGCCGTATTATTGGCAAGATTGAAGAAGGTCGAAAAATAACAGATGTTGCCAGAGAGTTCGACGTCAGCCACAGTGTTGTTTCAAGGCTTTGGAAATCATTTCAAACAAATGGAGAGTGTAGCAAACGTCACGGGAGAGGTCGTGTTCGCAGTACGACACCTGCAGAAGATCGGTACATAGTGCTATCAACAAAAAGACACCGGCGCAGCACAGCTAGTGAGGTAGCAAATCAGTTTATGGCTGCTACTGGCAAGCGGATCTCTCGAAAAACTGTCGCCAGACGTTTGTATGAAGGAGGGCTATACGCCCGTCGTCCTGTTGTGTGCATCCCATTGTCCAGACGTCACCGTACCGCCCGTTTGCAATGGTGCCATCAACATCGCAATTGGACTGATAACGACTGGTCTGCTGCCCTCTTCTCAGATGAGAGTAGATACAGTCTATCGTCTGATTGTCGACGACAACTGATCTGGCGTGATAGTGGTACTGCATATTGTCCAGCAAACATACAGGAAAGGGACCGATATCCGACATGTAGTGTCATGGTATGGGCTGGCATCATGATCAATGGCCGTACGTCCCTCTATGTGCTTCCAACTGGGACTATGACTGGCCAACGATACATTAATGATGTTCTGCTACCTCATGTTCGCATGTTCCGTGGTGCTGTCGGTGATAGATTCATTTTCATAAACGACAACGCAACATGTCATCGAACAGTCGCTGTCCAGGAGTGTCTTGAGAGCGAGGATATTCAACGCCTCGTATGGCCAGCACGTTCTCCAGATCTGAATCCCATTGAAAATGTGTGGGATGCTTTGGGGAGGAGTCTTGCTGGTCGCCAATGCCCTCCAATAAACAAGGACACCCTTATCAGTGCACTGACAGAGGAATGGGATAAATTACCCCAACAGCTGCTTGATAATGTTGTGCAAAGCATGACACGACGTGTGGAATCTTGCATCGCCCTCCATGGTGGCCATATCCCGTATTGACATCTAACGCCGGAACGCCTGCGGACGGTAATTGCATTTTTTTTTCACTTTTACGTATTCTGCACAAGATGGCCTATTTGTCCCTTGAACACGTTCTAAAGCCTTCTGGATTTCAAAGCACAATAAATTGTTTTCTTGTAATGTCCTGGCATTCTGACATTATTTTATTTCACTTGGCATCCAACCACACTTACTTTTTTATGCGCTATATAGCCGTTTATGATGCGTCCTTAGCAATTGTCCAGCAGTGTATTTCCTGAACTTCCACTTGGGTTTGTTTCCTTAGAATCTGGCGGTGTCAGTGACGAAAATGGAGAGCTATTTCATCAAGATATCTCGAGTATGGAAAAGCGGTACCAGGACAAGCGGTGTTCCAGTATGCTGGATAACTACTTCGGGTCGCCCCATTGGTGGAGTTGTCTAACCGATGGCTTCTGACCATTCGTCCGAGATGGGTACGGGTTCGAATCCCGGTGAGGCACGGATGTTGTGTTTGTTTTACAAGACTGGTTTTCTCCCTTCCTGGAGCTACTGGTTCTAAATCAGGGCCAGGCGACTTATTATAGCCAATTGAATTGCTTACGGTGGTTGTTAAACCTCTAATAAAGAAATAGCCACTTCTGTACACTCAAGAGGGGCATTTCACAAGCAACATGCACCAGGAATTCACCAGTTGTTATGTTCGGATAATTTATTTATAATATTAAAGGGTATTTAAATACACAATTTTTCAAACTTTAACCGTGTGCCGCTTGAAAATCTTGCATGGTAGAAAAAATTAATATCATACTGTAATTCAGCATAAAAATACTACAAAAATCGCATACAATTTCTTGTGAGGCAAACCAAATTTGGTTTTTTTTTGTAATCCAGTGTAACTGGGGCATGGAAAAAAAGAACAAAAATCTCTGCCAAAAACTCCGGCAAAAGACTAAATGAACGATCATTAGATGAAAATGAAGTTCGATATTCCCATTTCTTGTAGCTAATTTTCTTTGGTTTCATCATTGCAAGTTTGGTTTTCTCAGTAGCAGCATAACATGATTCAAAAGGTAGAGTAGTTTACCATTTGTAATGGGTTTCTTCATTTTTATAGCTGCAGCCTGGGCACAGAGTTTATTGAATAAATATCTATCCGCCTGCGTTGTTAGAAACGTCAGCGAAAGTAAAGAAACCGAGATAAAGAGCCTCCGTTGCTGCAAATAAAATGTCAGCAACTTCCTGAGCACAGGCTTATGGATGAGTCAAAGAGAGCAAACATCAAATTTCAAAAGGCAGATGAGGAGCTTTCGAATTCGTTCCACTAAGAAGACTTACATTCGACATCGAATAACAAAATATGAAGTGGATACGATTTGGAGAAATGAACTAGCAAGAAAACGAATGGTCAAATCAAAATAATTGTATGCAGTAAAAAGTCCATAGCTGGGAGCTTTATCGGTGTAAAATCGCACTCAAACCTTCACATTAAAGAATATGCCTATGAAATATCTGAAATCTGTACTGAACATTCATTGGTTCAAAAGTTTAAATCAATTTTGGAAAACAGCTTTGCATCCATTTTGAAAAGCAGCATTGCTATCAATTTTGGAAAACAGCGTTGTAGATAGAAGTTCTGTGCACATCTTTACATGTGAGTGGCGTGTGTAGTTTAATTTCACTTCGATGTAAGTACTATATAAATGTAGTTATCTGAATCCTGAAGTAAAAATACCAAAATCAAGAGGTTATCACCCTTTAAATCAAAAAACTATTAGTCCCATTATTGATGACATTTCACTAAAAATATTTATTACAATTTGATATACAAGTTTTCAAATGTTCGTTGATTTTTACTAAATTTATAAAATTAAAATCTGAAAAAACAGACATCCAGGAATGATAAAGTACTAAGTTGAAAATCGAAACTTAACTCTATCATAGTCCTCTCACTTCCGTAGGATCTTCGGAATAACATTAATTACGGATCAGGATTCTGAACAAAATCGAAAATTTGCAGGAGCCTTAATTATCGAAAAAAAAAGAGATAAAAATTGCAACAAGAGTAACCCTATAGATATTCCATACTCTTGGAGATTAATTTTAAATGAGCAACAAGAATTCAAGCAAAAAAGAAAATATAGATACACTCAAACGAATAAAGTACATGGCATGGTTCAATATCTCTCTAGAAGTCTTCCGGCCACTTGCGGAATCGATGGGACGTGGAGTTGCTGCACTTCGCCGAGCTAGAGGTGTCCTACGCGATACCAGGTATCGTATCCCATGACTTTTCGCACTTCACTGTATATATGTGTACAGAGGTCGTTGCATAAAATCTGATAATATTTTTTTTCAGTTGGCAACAGTGTGAAGGGGGAAAATATCCACGCAGACAACTAACTGAATTAAGGAAGTATCTATGGCATCATTTATTAGTCGTGGCAGACAATTCTGGTTTTGTTATTACGCAGCTGTTTAAAGTACGTCTGTATTTCGCCATACAGCTGTGGACGTGAGTGATTCACTATTAAGAACTGAAATCCGTTGTGCGATAAATGTTTTCTATCGTTTGGGTAGAACGGCTCCACAAACAGTTGATTTAATGAAAAAAGCTTACAAAGATAAATGTTTGGGTGTTTCAACGACTTTTAGATGGCGCCGTGATTTAAAAAGCAAGTTAGTAAAATCATGCAATCCATTGATTATGATACGCTTTCCAACATACCAGAAATCATTACTCAAGTTATGAGGCTAGTGGCTGGGGAATAAATCTCGCTCCTGTGCCCTGACCTTTGACCCCATTTCGATGATATTAAACAGAATTGGTTCAGTATACCTCCGGAACAACACGAAAACGTTTTGTCGTAAAAGTATCTTTACGTAAGTTATGACGCACAAGGACAATGGAATGAATCCCGTTCCTATGTCCAGACCTTTGACCCCAGTTAACCCATTTTATGAAAGGGCTCGTCCCCGGGAGGTCCCCTAGCACATACTAAAATTTCATCGAAATCGAACCCTTTTTTATTAAAGTTATTACGCATAAGGGCAACGGAATGGATCCCTCTCCAATGTCCTGACCTTTTACCCCATTTCACCCATTTTCAATTGGGTTCGTCCCCAGTTGATCCACTATCATATACTGACATTTCATCGAAATCGAAGCATTTTTTCTCAAGTTATGGCGCAGGGCAATGGAATGGATCCCGCTATGCTGTCTTGAACGACCTTTGACATTATTTTACCCATTTTTAAAAGGGTTCGTCCCCAGGTGATTCCCTATCATAAACTGAAATTTCATCGAAATCGAACCATTTTTACAAGTTATGGCGCATAAGGGCAACGGAATGGATCCCACTCCAATGTCCTTACCTTTGACCCAGTTTCACCCATTTTCAATAGGGTTCGTTCCCATGCGATCCCCTATCATATACTGAAATTTCACCGAAATCGAACCATATTTACGCAAGTTATGACGCATAAGGGTAATGGAATAGATCCCGCTCCTATGTCGTTAGCTTTGACCCCAGTTCGCCCATTTTCAATAGGGTTCGTCCTTCTGTGGTCTCTTACCACATACCAAAATTTCACTGAAATCGAACCATATTTACGCAAGTAATGACGCATAAGGGCAATGGAATGAATCCCGTTCATATGTCGTGACCTTTGACCCCATTAACCCCATTTTTAATAGGTTCGTCCTTATGTGGTCCCTTACCACATACTAAAATTTCACTGAAATCGAACGATATTTACGCAAGTAATTACGCATAAGGGCGATGGAATGAATCCCGTTCCTATGTCGTGACCTTTGACCCCATTAACCCCATTTTCAATAGGGTTCGTCCATAGGTGTTACCCTACCACATACTAAAATTCCATAGAAATCGAATGATTTTTACGCGAGTTGACGTGCGGACGGACGGACGGACGGACAAAGCTGGAGCATATACGCTTCTTCAACCTACGGTTGCAAAGCGTAAAAAAGGTGTTTGTCTGCATATCTCGCTACTAGGCCTGGATGACCTGAAAGTGTTGTTACCAAGCGTATTGTTAACACTATTTGGGCAATCCTGCAAGATCGACGAATGATAAGTGAAGACATAACGGTACCAACTAATATTTCAAAAACGTCGGCGTTCAGCATTTTGCGCGACAAATTAGAGCTGACAAAGTTCAGATGGGTCATGAGTGGAAACAAACGATTGCAAAGGATCGAAACTTTCTGAGCACAGTAATAACTCCCGATGAAACATGGGTCCACTATTCCGACACCCTCACGAAGCGCGTGACGAGACCAAGTCCGCCAAACCAAATCAGCTGGGAAGGTAAGGATGATAATTTTCTTTGATCATAAAGGTATAGTCTACCAGCATACCGTTTCTCCACAAATTACTGTCAATACACATTTCTGTGTTGATGCATCTGTGACGACACGTATCGATTAAGCCACCGAAACTTGTGGGCAAATGGACTCTACGCCGTGATAATGCCCGCCTTCATGTTCATATGGCTGCTTGTTTGCAGCAGTTTATTACGAAATACAGTATTCAAATCATGCCACAGTCTGTCTACAGTCTTGACCTCGCCCTATGCGATTTCTGCTTGTTTCCAACAATGAAGGAGGAGTTCCGTGGTTCAACATTTAACAGATGTTGGCGTTGTTCAAGTTGTACAGGGGTCGCAAAAACAACTTCCAGAAAATGCCTTTGCCACATGCTTTGAAAAGTGAATGATAGGACAATTGCATAGCATCGGAGGAAAGATACTTTGAGAAAGAATAGCATAAATTTTGCTGTGCCTATATTGTTTCATTTTGTGTGATTTTACTGTCAGTTTTTATGCAATGACCCTTGTACGTGTATACACTGTACATGTGTAATCTAAGAACCTGTCCAGCAGTGTCCATATACCTTTGTCTGCTATATTTATATTGGAAATGTCACGCTCGATATATAACTTATTGTGAGTCTTCTGAGTATTTCTCTCTGTTCAGTCGCATATAGATGATATCCAGAACGAGTTTTAAATTTACGGACATAACACTCTAAAAGTTTCCTGATTTACAGCCTATGTGTTAATAAAAGATTAGTTTAATAAAAATTGAATTAAATTCTAATAATGTTGTGTTACGACGTGGCACTGCTAAAAACGTTACCAAGTAGCACCAGTTCGACTACATAGAAAATAGTTTTCATTTGTCTTCGAATAATTTCTCCTAGTAAGGCGCTACCATGATGTCGTTATGCATAGAATCATGCATGGCCTTATAGAAAATACTGTCAGTCGGAACATTAATGGGATTTCTTACGAGGCTTTCTGATGTCTCTCGCATAGTCGTTCTCTCTCTCACACTGTTTTTCTCTTTCATCAAGATCTAAAGGCGGCTCTCGAACCCATTTCTCGCTGTAAACATTTTCCATCGCGGAAGGGGAACAAGATGAGATGCTACGAAACTACAGGTTAATGGAAAGGATTTACTTCCATAGCCATTCGCATTACTATACCATCTACTGAAAAGGCATTGTATCGGAAGACTTGTGATTAAATCGGTGAATGCGCACTAGCATTCAACAGTTGCTGTCTCGATATAAACTTTAGCTTTGCAAACTGAAGCGCGAACACACACACACACACACACTGCAGGAAACATGCACCGGAATGAAATGAGAATGTAGCGCAGGATTGTGCGAACTAAATACATCTAGAACAGCAGCAGATTTCAATAACAGTTGACCAGCTTTCTTCCTGAAAGCATAAACCTTTTGTGTACATCAATAATGTGCTGCAAACAGTACACTCAAGGGATATACGGTTTTAGTGAATGTGTGGCTAGTGTGTACATACGTTTTTAATAATAAATTTTATGCACGCAGTGGGCTGCTCTTCAATTATTTTGATCTGTACTTTTCATTCAGTTAATAAAACGCTCAATGAAGTTAACAGTAATTTATTATCGACGATAAATTCGTCAAGCAACAAAAACACGGATAGGTATCCTTTAACCTTGTAAATATACTACGTTTCTACTTCATTGGGTCCGCTCTAATAGATTATATCTTTACTTTAATTCAGTAATTTACCACGGGTTTCAAAATATTAGTGTAAAATATTGAGGATTAAAATAGTGTCTACAATACTGAGGATTTGAGGATGCTAATACGATAACGCCCTGCTGGAGAAAAATTTCCCCTCCCCTAAAAAAAATTAGGAGTGGTAAAAATGTCCTCACCTTAATGCAAGCGTGTTTCTGAAAATAAAGGAATCATTACCGTGTTACCTAAAATGTATGGCGTAAACTATTCCCCTGCCACCCATTTCAGCCTCCTTTTAGATTAGCACATAACAGTTAAAAACGAACTAAATAACCGTTTGGATGCCATTTTTTTGTCACAGAGTGTAAAGCGCCCACTACCAAGAAGAAAAATCTTTGACGGAAATAATTTCTAATAATTTGCTATTGTTAAAAATTAGGTTGCAAATATTTTGTTATATTGGAAGCAGTTTAATGTTTTACTGAAGGATTTAGAAATTTCAGATTGAAGTCCATGTGAGCTTTTTTTTTATTATTATAATATTTACCCCAATTTTTTAGATTAATTATAACGAAGTAAATTTCTCCGTCATTTCTGGTCTACGCCGGGATTCGAACCCGAGTCCGCTTATTCCGGAACAAGTCGCTCTACCAACTGAGCTACGCAGACGTTTTATTCTGATTCCTATCTGCCTTTATGTCGTGTGCGTCCTTCTGGCAGGTACGTTACATCATCTCCCCCTTATTATTTTTTTTTTTTTTTTTTTGTCGAAGTGCTGGAGAAGGGATTCTCTTATTTTTCCTATCTCGCGGTGTGGAAAGAACATCACACCAATGCGAGATTTTGAACGGTCGGGTCATCCGGATAGTTCGGGCGCCATTATAACGAAGTAAATTTCTCCGTCATTTCTGGTCTACGCCGGGATTCGAACCCGAGTCCGCTTATTCCGGAACAAGTCGCTCTTTTTTTTTTTTTTTTTTTTGATTGGAGGTTTAACGACCACCGTGAGCAACTCAATGAGCTATAAGTAGTCGCCCGTCCCTAATTTAGGGTCACTGGTTCCAGGGAAGGGAGAGAGACAGTGCCGTAAGACAAACACAACATCCATGCCTCACCGGGATTCGAACCCGGACCCCAGACTGACGAATGATCAGAGGCCAGCGCCTTAGACCACTGCGCCACCGGGGCGGCCAAGTCGCTCTACCAACTGAGCTACGCAGACGTTTTATTCTGATTCCTATCTGCCTTTATGTCGTGTGCGTCTTTCTGGCAGGTACGTTACATCATCTCCCCCTTATTTTTTTTTATTTTTTTTTTGTCGAAGTGCTGGAGAAGGGATTCTCTTATTTTTCCTATCTCGCGGTGTGGAAAGAACATCACACCAATGCAAGATTTTGAACGGTCGGGTCATCCGGATAGTTCGGGCGCCATTATAACAAAGTAAATTTCTCCGTCATTTCTGGTCTACGCCGGGATTCGAACCCGAGTCCACTTATTCCGGAACAAGTCGCTCTACCAACTGAGCTACGCAGACGTTTTATTCTGATTCCTCTCTGCCTTTATGTCGTGTGCGTCCTTCTGGCAGGTACGTTACATAATGTCTGCAGTTATTCAGATATAAACAAAACTAATTAGACTAAATATAAAGAGAGATCGTCCAAAAACCTACGAGAGGGGCGTTCATGAATTTTCGGGGAGGCTAAGCACCCATGAGAAGATGCCTGCATACAGAAACTGTGCGCATTTAGAGGGGTTGGACAAAATAATGCGAGAACCTGGGAAACAGGAGATATGTAAATATTAATTAGATGTTGGACCACCATTTGCCTTTAACACAGCTTCCAACCTTCTTGAAATAAATTCATACAGATTTTGAATAATCTTCAGTGGGAAGTTGTACCATCTGTCGATCAGAACATAAGCCAATTGCTTCATAGGTGTTGGAGGAGGGAATCTGCTTCTCACTCTACTCTCCAATGCTGTCCGCAGTGGTTCGATGATGTTCAAGTCAGGCGATTGAGCTGGCCAGTGCAGATGTTCGAGATCACCTTGGTGCTCCTCAAACCAAGACTGTGACAGTTCTGGCCGTGTGTGTAGACGCATTATCCTTTTGAGAAATGGCATCATTGTTTGGAATGATCATAAGATGCACCTGATCGTCCAAAGAAGTCCAATTACATGCTGGCAGTAACTTAACAATTTACTGTAAAGACGGGGCCCATCCAAATACCAAGATATTGTCTCCCAAATTATCATAGATCCATCCCATGTTTTACAGTTTTAACCAGACATTCCGAATTGTGCACTTCCTTCGGAGTTCTCCATATATAAACCTAAACTGCTGCTATGAATGATTTACATCATTCATCGGACCATATCACATTTTCAGTCATCATTTGTCCAAGCTCACAACACCGCGTTTTTCTCACTGTAGCGTTGGTCTCTGTGATTAAAGATTTACCAACTGCAGCTCTTCCGTGGATGTTGGCTTTGCAAAGTTCTATCCGGACTGTTTTTGTGAAAACAGGGTCTTCTTGATAGTTTAAATGGACTGCAAATTTGTACTTTTAACCTTAAGGTTTCACATCCGACTTGAAGATTAACATTCGAAAGATTTCAGGTTAACTTCATTTGCAGTTGCCTTAGTGAATTCACTTAGCTCTGAAACACGGATTACTTCACTAAACATTTAACTGAAAATTTATTTAGCTGGAAAATTTAATTATTCATAACATACATTTTGAGACTAAAGTTCAGGATTCAATGAATTCAAGTCTACTAACAAGTTCAATTCTTTTATGATGCTGTTTCCCGAGAGCAGTAAAGTATGCATTGTAGAGGACGTTTGACTTCTTCTCGATCCTACCTGCTATTGATGAGAGCTTTAAAATTGTGTATAACACGATGGGGTGTAACCTGTGGATATCGTAAACCAAAAGTTGTAAATTTCCTTCAATAAGACACTTGTGGTTTAGCTTTACTTTCTACATTAATATCATATTTTAGCTTGAGCGTGCGGAAAAGAACCATCGTAGCTACATCATGTTTTATCGGCTACAGGGTCGTTTTTCACGTTCGTCTAAATCTCAATAATATTGGCGCATACACAGGGGGGGGATTAGGGCTTAAGCTGTCTCCCAAAGAGATTAAGAACGACGCATGTCAACTGTTTTATCCATCCATCCATCTATCTGTCTAGTATACACTATATATCATCACCATTGTCAACCATTTCCAATCCACTTCTGGGTGAAGGTCTCCCCAAGTTTCTTCCACAATTGTCTGTCTTGAACCTGTCTCCTCCATGTCACTCCGGCATGCTTTCGAATTTTATCCATTCATCTCCCATGGGGTCTTCTTCTGGGTCTTTTTCTGTCCCTTGGAATCCAGTCTAAAAGTTCAGTTGTCCATCGGTGGTCTGTTCTTCTGACAACATGTCCAGCCCATTGCCATTTCAGTAATTTCACTTTGGTCATGATGTTGTCGACTCCTATCATTTTCCTTATTCACAAATTCCTCTTCTATCTTTCTTAGTTACACCAAGTACGCATCTCTCCATGACTCTTTGAATTGCCTACAGTCTTTGTATGCCTTTTTTAGTTGGGGTCCATGTCTCTGCTCCATACGTAAGCATTGGCAAGATGCATTGATTAAACACTATCCTTTTAAGGCATAATGGCATACTGCTCTTAAAAATTGTACTGTTTCTTCCAAAAGCTCTCCATCCAAGTTTTATAAGGTGATTAATTTATTTCTCAATGTGACCCTCACTTGATATCTGCTGCTCAAGATAAATGTAGGTATCGCTTGTTTCAAGCTTTTCCCCATCAATCGAAAAATCTATATTTCTTGTAAAAGCATTGTACACCACTTTTGTCTTCTGAAAGTTCATTTTTAATTCCACTTCTTTACTCTTGTCAACAAGTTCTTGGATAATACTCTGCAGCTCCGAAGGGGTAGTTTAAAAAATGACTACGTCATCAGCAAAATGAAGGTGAACTAAATAATCTCCATAAATCTTTACCCCTTTGTTTTCCCACTTCAATTATTCAAATGCATTTTGCAATGTGGCATTAGAGAGTTTCAGAGGTACGGTGTCACCTTGTCTCACTAACTTTCCAATATTTATTAGTGCTGTATCCTCAAATATCCTAACCTTTACACTTGCATTTTCATAGATGTTATTAATAATGTTAATGTACGCATCTTCAATACCGCAGGATTTCAAAGCCATTGTAACTGCTGATGGTTTCACCGAATCGAAGGCCTTTTCATAAACAATAAAAGTAATTCATAATGGAAGTTCATATTCTCTTGTTCTTGCAATTAGTTCTCGCAGTACATGGATATGATCCACATTTATGCAGCCACTCCTGAATCCAGCTTGTTCTCTTGGTTGAGCCATTTCTAGCGTTACCTTCAAGCGTCGACCCCTCCTGCGCATATATATATAATATTATTATTTCCCAATTCATCAGAATCACAAGAACATGCAATAATCGGTCCAATACTACCAAGCAGTTAAAATTTACTTTTTTCTTCTTTTTTAAAAAATAATTATCCGTTAAAATATTTTTTATTTCATTTCGAAAACTTATTGATATCTTTTAATTCGGGAAAATCTTATAAAATCAGACTATGTAACATTACTACCTTTTAAGCTTTGGACTAATTTTTCTTCGAGCCTCAATTGAAAATATCTTCCTCCAAGTCGCCCCGCAGCATTTAACCTAACATTTGCTGACATCCGTTAAAACACAAAAACAATTAATTTTCGTTACAGTTTTTTGTGAATTCCGACAGAGGTCGCCGTAGACATCATATGGTTACTTTCAAAAATTCAAGCTATGCCTGGGAGTGGGTTCGGCAGCTGTTAGTACGCTTTTGCATGATATGGAGGGGATGTGTTAGGATCGAAGTTTAGATTTATTGGAGTTCAGTGGAGTTGTAATGTTTACAATTGTTTCATTTCAGGTAAGTTTTTGTATTTAAGTTCTGTGTTATTGGTTCACGTAGGGAAGATCAGTTATACAACACTAAAAAAAGAAAAACAAAATTAACCCTTGTTTCGGAAATCACATACTTCAAAGACACCTGCATGAAACCTGAACCAGGGTTTGGGGGCCGAGGAGTCTTTCCCTGATGAGTTGCTCCGGGTACCCGACCCCAAGTGTTTAAAATTATTATTTTTATTATTGTTGTATGTGAATTGTGAGAGTTTTAGTTTTTGTTTGGGTGTGTTAATTTATTGGGATTCAGTCTCTTCTTAATAAAATATATCATCATCATCATCATTGTCAACCATTATCAATCCACTGCTGGACGAAGGTCTCCCCAAGTTTCCTCCACAACGGTCTGTCTTGTGCCAGTCTCCTCCATGTCACCCCTGCATACTTTCGAATTTCATCCACCCATCTCCCATGTGGTCTTCTTCTGGGTCTTTTCCTGTCCCTTGGAATCCAATCTAAAATTTCGGCTGTCCATCGATGATCTGTCCTTCTGGCAGTATGTCCAGCCCATTGCCATTTCAGGGATTTAACTCTGATCATGATGTCTTCCACTCTTGTCATTTTTCGGATCCACGAGTTCCTCTTCTTATCTCTCCTGGTTACACCAAGCATGCACCTCTCCATGCTTCTTTGAGTTGTCTGCAGCCTTTGTATGTCTCTTTTAGTTAAGGTCCACGTCTCCGCACCATACGTAAGCACTGGAAGGATGCATTGATCAAACACTTTTCTTTTAAGACATAATGGCATATTGCTCTTGAAAATTATGCTGTTTCTTCCAAAAGCTCTCCAGGCAAGTTTTGTACGCCGATTAATTTCTTCATCAATGTGACCCTCACTTGATATCTGCTGTCCAAGATAAACGTACGTGTCTGTTATCTCCAGCTTTTCTCCATCAATCGATAAATCTTCATTTTCTTGTAAAAGCATTGAACATCACTTTTGTCTTTTGAAAGTTCATTTTTAATCCCACTTCTTTACTCTTGTCAGCAAGTTCCTGGATCATACTCTGCAGCTCTGATGGGGTAGTTGCAAAAATGACTACGTCATCAGCAAAACGAAGGTGGGTTAGATAATCTCCATTAATCTTTATCCCCTTGTTTTCCCAGCTCAGTGACTGAAAAACACCCTCCAATGTGGCATTAAAGAGCTTCGGAGATATGGTGTCACCTTGTCTCACTCCCTTTCAATTTTTACGTGTGTTGTATTTTCAAACAGCCTAATCTTTGCACTTGCATTTTCATAGATGTTATTAATAATATTAATGTATGCATCTTCAATACCGCAGGTTTTCAGAGCCATTGTAACTGCTGATGGTTTCACCGAATCAAAGGCTTTTTCATAATCGATAAAAGCCATGCACAATGGAAGTTCATATTCCCTCGCTCTTTCAATTAGTTCTCTCAGCACGTGGATATGATCTATTGTGCTGTAGCCACTCCTGAATCCAGCTTGTTCTCTCGGTTGAGCCATGTCCAGTGTTACCTTCAAGCGGTGTGAAAGAACTTTAGTGAAGATTTTATAAACTACTGATAGGAGGCTGATAGGTCTGTAGTTTCCGAGATCCTCAATGTCACCTTTCTTATGTAGCAGGATCATTGTAGCGGTGTTCCAATCCTCAGGAATCTTTCCTTCATTAAGGCATCGAGTGAAAATTTGGGCGAGTACTGTTTCGATTTCTCCACTTGCTTCTTGTATGATGTCTACAGTAATTCCATCTTCTCCTGGAGCTTTTCCTCGCTTCATGTTCTTGATTGCATGTGCAACTTCTGCTGGAAGGACAGGAGGAACTCTGGTACTGGTACCTTTCATGATGTCTGGAGTGCATATATCATCCCTTTCATATAATTTGGAGTAGAAATCTTTCACTCTTGTCAAAATTTCGCCTCTATTTCTTGTTACAGAACCATCTTCTTTTCTCAGTGCCATAATCTGTTTTCTTCCCTTACTGAGATGTCCCTTTGCTATCTTTAGGCTTTGGTTGTTTTCAATTGCTTTCCTCACTAGTTCACAGTTGAATTTCCTTACGTCTTCAGTGATACTTTTTCTTACTGTCTTGCATAGCTCTATATATTCCACTTTGGAAGTCACATCTTCTTTAGTTGTCCTCATCTCTCTTCTTTTTTGCATCAACATTTTGGTTTTTCCTGATAATTTGTTCACATGCAACTTGTTCTTAGACCCAGCTAATTTTGTTGCTGTTTCCATAAGAGCTTTGGTTACTTTTCTGTTAACTTCAGAGATGTCCACTTCTTCCGATGTTAGGCCTTCTAAAGCAGAGAACCTGTTCTTCAGTTCTAACTTGAAGGTATTATGGTGTTTTAAGGTTGGTTATGTCAATAGATTTTGTTTGTCCTATGAGCTTGCCACGTTCAAGTTTAGTGTTGAGGTGCATCTTACATCTCACCAATCTATGGTCACTACCTGTGTTGAACTTGTTTAGCACACTGCAGTCTTCTATGACGAATTTTTTGTTACACATAATAAAATCAATTTCACTTGTCGTCCCATTTGGATGTCTCCATGTCCATTTCCTGTGTGGCTTTTTCTTGAAGAAGGAGTTCAAGATGAAAAACCCTTCTGCCTCTGCAAACTCAACGAGAGTATTTCCACGCTGGTTTCTGTTGCCATGACCGAATTTACCTACTGAAGTTTCATTCTGTTGCCGTTGCCCTATTTTTGCATTGAAATCTCCCATAATTATCTTCAAATGCTGCTTACCTTTATTATTTATATATATATATATATATATATATATATATATTCTATTAAGAAGAGACTGAAGCAAAACAATTTTTTGACTCAAACCAAGTACAACATAGAAAAGGTTATATATTGACCGGTGTGAGTAAAACGAGAAAAAAAATAATAGAAAAACAGAATGCAGATAGTGTCGAGAATACCGAGCCTTGGCTTTATCAAGGACCAGCAAAACTCTGCATTTCCTCACTTCCACAAAGACCTATTTGGAAATGGGTTTCTGCGAAGCCATAGATGCAAGTAATAAGCCCACCAAAAATTAAAAAAAAAAAAATATATATATATATGTCATAACCTTCACAGAGTTGTATGACGAAGCTTTAGTTAACAATTTAGCTTGCATCCATAACTTTCCTGGCCCAACCCATGCTCTTCATCTGTTACTAATAAACCGAAAGAAGATAATTATAGAAAACTCAAGTTGTAAGAGTGACTTAATAAATCAGAATTAATGTTCAGCAATAACACAATGCCAAGTTACCTAGTCGCCTAAGAGAGAATTTAAACCTGAATAGCAATACTAAAGTGCTACAAATTCTTAAACTTTGCAATAAAAAAAGGAAATATTAATTTTTTTCTATAGCACAGATTCCTGAAAGAAAACTGGATTACAAAATCCCCTACTCCACAACTTCTGACAACTCAAAAACGAGAATAAAATAAAGACAATAATAAACTAAAGAAATGCTTTGTGAAGGTTATATGACATAAACAGTTAGTTGCAATATGTATAAAGTATTTCAGAAGTGCTTTAAGTGCATAATTAAGTAGTTATTAGGATCTTAACGACATTGAAAACACATCGTTGACTACAAGAACAAAAAAAACGGCCAGCTGCTTAGCCTAAGAGCCCTAAAAAACGCGCAAAGTTAACAAGAAAAGAGAGTTAAAATCCGCAAAAAAGTTAATATACTTGCTAGTGCCTAAATGCTTAAAGCAAAAATTAGAAAAAAAATGTTTAAAAAGTTCAAACATTGAACTTGGAAAACCCAAAACCTGAAGACAAAGAAGAGAGCTTACCTCTTATGCAACTTTACTTCTTCAACTCTTGAAGAAACATGGCCGACCTTTTACCCCAAACTTTCTATCACCCCTGCCACTCCCTAGTCGCTGGGGGGCAGTGTGGGTGGGGCTGAAGGCCGCCACACACTGAAAAATCCTACTCGCGGAGATTTTAACTAGAGAAAAATATAATTAAGAATGTGGTCTAAAATGTTAACTAAAGCTTCGTCATACAATTCTGTGGAGGTTATGACATATATATATATATATTTTTAATTTTTTGGTGGGCTTATTACTAGCATCTATGGCTTTGCAGAAACCCATTTCTAAATATGTCTTTGTGGAAGTGAGAAAATGCAGAGTTTTGCAGGTCCTTGATAAAGCCAAGACTCGGTATTCTCGACACTTTCTACATTCACCGGTCAATATATAACCTTTTCTATGTTGTACTTGGTGTGAGTTAAAAAATGTTTTTGCTTCAGTCTCTTCTTAATAGAATGTGAATTCTGAATTTTCATAACTGCTGCGTTTCGCGTTTTGTTCTTCGGGTTTTTTTTGCAACTTTCGTTTTAAATTCTTGAGTGTTTTTCTTATGTTTTCGGCTCTGCTCTTGAGTATATATATATATTCGATCCCGTGAAACCATCAGCACTTACAATTTGAAATCCTGATGATTTGTAAGATGCATACATTAGCATTATTAATAACACCTATGAAAGTGCAAGCAATTATCTGTTAAATAACTTATAAATTTGCGCTCTGGCTAATATACGCCGCTCTAAAAAAAATAGCGTTTTTACGTCATTTCGATTTTCTAAAAATCTGCGTCATGATTGTTAGGACAGTTCATATATTTGTAAAAATAGCAGAAATGGGTTAATAATATACAAACGTAAGGTAATAGTCAAGTACCAGCCGGCACTTGCAGTGTGCGCGTCTGGGGGATGTTTTCCTGGAATGACCTGGAACCGCTGGTTACACTGGATGGGTCCTTGAACGCCAATGGCTACAGGTCCATCCTCGCTGACCACAATACATCCATTGATTTTGGACATTTACCCTGGTGGTGATGGTGCCTACCAACAGGACAATGCGCCATGCAACATCGCTAAGGGAATACGTGATTGAATCTACGAACACGACAGAGATGTCTCCGTTTTCCCTTGGCCGGCGAAATCGCCCAACCTCAATTCCATAGAACACTTGTGAGACTATTTGCATCGACAGGTTCAACGTGCCAACTCACAACCACGTCACCTGTGGGACCTCCGTGATCTGTTGCAGTCCGAATGGGCACGTGTACCTCGAGCAACCTTCCACGGCCTCATTGCGTCCATGCAACGCCGTGTTGCCGCTGTCATCCGGATCAAGGGTGGTTATTCCCATTATTAGGTAGGTGGTAATATTTTTCTGATAGGACTGTGTACATTCACAGACTGATACATTAAGGAACTTTATGCAGATGTACGTAGTCGTCACTTAGGCAGCGTGTACGCAAAATAGTCACTTGATATAAGATACTATCTAAGACTACTAATCATCAGTTGTGTTGATAACATTACTAATCAACAGTTGTGCTGATTACAATTGGAAAAACTAAGGACCTCTCGGACTCAACGAAAAGCGTAATGTAGGTGCCCGTCAAGCGAGAGCGACGACTTTGATAAACAGTAGAACTGAGTGAGTTCTTAAAGGGTGGGATTTCCCTGGTCTTTTAACCAGTAAGAAAATAACTAGCATTGCAAATTTTGAAGATGACAGCAATGCTAGTTCTTTCATGAACTAGCATTGCTTGTATAATAGGCGTAAATAGGCCGCGATGACAATCTGCCAGGAACAAGATCGTCGTCGTCTTATACGGAGGAACAGGACTTCCAGTGTGCAGCAATTGACCGAAGCTTTATTAATGCTAATTCTGACCCATACCTCAGCGAACTATGAGTAGAAAATTGAAGAGGATCGGTTTTGGCAGGCCGATGGCTATGCGGAGACCACTGATTTATGCGATGAACAGGAAATGTCGTCTGCACTGGTATCAGGAACACCGTGACGGGTCAGTAGAACACTGGGAAAATGTCCCGTGGTCCAACGAGTTTATCTTTTTATCCAGTAGAAGACGGCTGTTTCATGGATGAAAATGCTACTGTGCATCGTGCAAGATATATTAAGCAGTGATCTAGCGAGTATGTCAGCGTCTTTCACAATCTTCTCAGGCCATCAAAAATCCCTGATCTGAACCCCATTGAGAACGTATGGGATATGTTAGAAAAAATATATCCGGCATAAAAGTCCTCTTCCGTCATATCTGATCCAGTTAAAATATTTTCTGGTGAACGCCTGCTATGCTGTAGGCGTAGATGCATTTCAACATTGTGAAATCTATGCCGAACTTCATGCGTGCGGTAATTCGTGCTGAATAAGGACTAGCCCAGTACTGTAAGTTTCTAATTCAGAGCCTGTTATGTGTTCATGGCAGAGCTGCTATTGCAAAACCTCTGGTGACCCGAATGAATGCACGGCAGCGACGAGAGTGGTACCAGGAACAACCTGGACTGCCGATGCATGGAAGCGTGTAATGAGGTCGGATGAATCCACATTCACCCCCACCGCAGGATATGTTTAAGCGTGGAGAACACCGTAGCGTACATTCCAGACTGTCTGCTCCCAACAGTGCAGCATGGTGGTGATTCTGCCAGGCAGGCTCAGGGCTGTCATATCGTAGTTTTAAGCAGGTCCCCTGACCACCTTGAAAGGACGGATGACTGGCAGGGCGTATGAAACTATTTTGGTAGACCAAGTCCATTTAATGGCTCAGGAATTATGTCTTGCAGGGGATGCCATCTACCAAGATTATAACGCCCATGTATAATCTTGGTATAATCATCGTTTGAGGAACATGAAGACGAACTTTCACGCCTATCTTGCCCCCCCCCCCAATCACCAGACATAAACATCATCAAGCCACTGTGGTCTGTCTATGAAAACAGAGTAAGATCCCGTTATCCTCCTCCTGCATCTCTTAACGACCTGGAACCGTTTTAGCATGAAGAATGGTGTAACATCGCAATAACCACCATCCAGGATTTCTATGCATACATTCCAAGGAGGATTCAGGCGGTTTTAAATGCCAATGGTGGTCCCACACCCTACTAGGTACGTAAAACCATATTTTCCTAGTTGTTCACATTATTCAGATCAGATCAGATCATATGTAGAGGAGTTTAGGAAGGAAGTGTCTGGCCTCAGGCCTTGAACAACCCTTAGAAATAGGAAGCTAGGAGATTTGGGCTAGAACGCCAGACAGCAAAGTGACACGGAAGGGAGGTAGAAAAGGAAAGGAATCCCATTATTTATTACTGGGAAGCCAGTACCTAGGGTCCGATCGTTTAATGTGCCCACCAGACGCACTTCGGATATTTAATGGTTCCAGCGCTCGCACCGGCCCGGGATCGAACCTGACCCAGGCAGCACAGCCTTGCAGTTTTACGTAGGCCCAACACTGATCCACCGTCTTCTATTACTAAAAAACGGTAGCTCAGTGTTGGGCCTACGTCGAATTCCAGGATGGTGCTAGCTGGAGAAGTTCCTCCATGGCAGTCATAAACGTTGACCACTAGGTCATCCGGGAACCTGTTCACGTTATTCTGCGCAACCCCTGTATTTATAAATTCCTACGTGCTTGGAGTGTCAGAAGTCGTGTTAAAAGCTGAGGAATTGGTAAATGTACAAATGTACGGGATACATTCTATATGGCCGCCCCGGTGGCGCAGTGGTCTAAGCGATGGCCTCTGATCATTCGTCCGTAAGGGGTGCGGGTTCGAATCCCGGTGAGGCATGGATGTTGTGTTTGTCTTATGGCACTGGCTCTCTCCCTTCCCTGGAATCAGTGACCCTAAATTAGGGACGGGCGACTGCTTATAGCCCATTGAGTTGCTCACGGTGGTCGTTAAACCTTCAATCAAAAAAAAAAAAAAAAAAAAAAAAAAACTTTCTATATGAAATTAGTTCTTCATTATGATTATCCCAATTTTGCCATAAGAAGAATTACGGTGATTATAATTTACAATACTTTTTGTGATACTGATAAGTGAAATATTTTTGTGATACTCATTGAACAGTTGCAAAAACACGTGTACTGAAACAGGAACGATGATATTTCTGGAAACCTTAGAAAGGAACATATTTTGTTCCAACTTACTTTTTCTACTTTCTGCCCTAATGTTTCGCTCCTTTTCAGCTAAAGTGAATTACATGTTGCAATGGAACAGTAACACAAAGTAATGTTCCGACAAAACTAGATACTCCCTAACACTACATACTGCGAACAAAAAGAATCCTTTTCTGCTGTGGAGCTATATGTTCCAAGCTGTAATATCAAAAGCAAAGTTTTAGTGGCTGTAATGGATTTTTAAAAATGATAATATGAGAAAAAAGAACTCGGGTAAAAACTTTCAGACAGCGTCGCTAAAGTTAAGGTAAAAGTATTTTCCACTTCTGAAGAAGTCCAACAATACCGACAATAGGAACAAAACAACGTATTGACCAACTCTATGGAGGAAATTGAGAAAGTAGAGAGGATACTCAGCATAGAGAAAGAGAAAGGAAATTGCATCTGAAAATGGAATATACGTCTCACTGTTGCTTCAAGTTCTTATATGTAGACAAAGAGAGTTGTGAAACGTATGATTCCTGACGAACTATCTAAATATCAGTTACTTTAATATACATCGAAGAGCCAAAATATTACGAGTAGCGCGTCTTTATGCAGATCGAAGCAACTGCTTCTAAACGAAGGCGCCAGTGAAATTCATAAAGCGATATAAATTACTCCAAAATTTTTCATAGTATAGTTATACCACTTTTAGTATTGTTGTTGCATAGTTCCTTATCATTCATTGCTTTTTGCACTCTCCGAGCAATGTTAAACACATTTAACGGTCATGAACAAAAAATCTTTTATTACTCTAAATACAATAACGCCCGAAACTGTACTGGTTCAATTCTTTGTTTAATAACAGAAGTACTGACTAAGGGTGACTCCCGATGACACCTCATAAGTCGTGCAAATTTAAAGAACAGGTAAGAGTAGAAAATCTCAGTCCCTCTAGAAAGGCGATTTGGAAGGATATGGTTCTTTTTATGTACGGGCGTTTTGGGCGTTATAGTCGTTAAAGGATTAAATGATTCCGTCAGCTGAGAATCAAACTGCAGAAAGAGCAGTTCGACCTCGACTAGTTAACAGCTTACCAGCCGCGTTGAAATTGTTGAAGTGTTCTATTATCCAGGTTGCAGTTAGCTGTCTGCCTTCTTTGAAAACACCATCTGGTTGATGCGCGGAAACTTGGAATCTTTGAATACTACTCTACGCCAAGAAATTCGAATTCCTAGTATAGTTATACAGAACAGCAAACTATGAACATGCCTTTTTATGCATGATAAAATGAAGAAAATGACATTTAAAAACCTTTAATAATAAGTTAAAACCAATTTTATTAGTACTTTTGGCCCTACTTCAGGACCATCCTCAGATGAAATGAACACAACCTAGAGATTACACAGGTTATTACAACATACATATTGCCAGATTACCGTATACGCATGATAAAGGTTCAACACATTATTGACGTAAGCAATTAATATCCTGTGAAATAGAGTCAGCATTCACGGTGAAAGATAGGTTTGTGAAGTCCAGACTACATGAGGTTCTCCCACACTCCCGATACTGATACCGGAACCTCATCATTACAGCACTGGTCCATATTATTAAGAAATAACAAACTCTCTGTAAATAACAAAGTTGACTTACTTGATGTGGTCAACACAACAGCCACTTTGTTGCATTACGTTCCATATCCTCCTCCGCAAACAGTCCTTGCCAACGCTGTATTTTGTGCACCTTTACGGACACTGTATTTGTGTTCCACAATTCTAGTCTGTAATTTCCTGGAGGTAGAGCCGATGTATGCAGACTCCGAGTTATCTACATGATTAGAACGTAATGGAATATTGTACATTCCTTATTTGTCCTTGTCGTTCTCAGAATCTCGGTCGCTGCAGATCAGGGCACGGATGTTTTTCGTCCTCACCCTAAAATAAATATGAAATTTTTGGTAGATATTCTTTAGGGCTTGAACAATGGGCGGCACATATTCTACTGATCCTACATATTTTGAGATTCGGACCTCACTGGACAGCGTGATAATGACCGTTTCGAAACTCTATGAATTACACTTCGTATTATGCCCTCAAGGCACCCGAAGGCTCGAGCCTGGTCCGTGATTATTGCTAAACTGTAAAGAGGTATAACGAAGTGAATTTCTCCGTCATTTTTATCCGCGCCAGGATTCGAACCCGGGTCCACTCATTCCGGAATAAGTTGCTCTACCAATTGAGCTACGCGGACGTTTTATTCTGATTCCTATCTGCCTTTATGTCGTGTGCGTCCTTCGGGCAGGTACGTCACATCTCCTGGTACGTTACAGAGGACGAATGCGAGAATGCACGTTTAACCAAGAAGTGAAAGCTGATATCTTCTGACTCCAAGGGTGAGCCGACGTAAACGGCATAGAGATGGAACTGCAGAAGGTTTGCGATAAACCGAATAAGTAACACTGTGCAAAACTGGATACCGAACTATTAAAATGTCTAAATAAGGAAGTGAAAAATTATTTCCCATTTTTACTGAAAACTTAATGGAAGGATGGAAAGAACCATGTAAGTCAACGAATTCTCGTTAATCATCATTGGTAAAGGGCCACAACAGTAAAACATCATCGACGTATCGCATGTAAAGAATTGGTGAAAGTCTAAATTGGCTAACAGCTTGATTTTCTAAAATTTGAAGAAGAATTTCTGCTAAAACCGGAGGCAGGGGGGTAACCCCGAAAAGGTCCCTTCCAACTGTCGGTATGTTTGGTTATCAAACTTGAAAAAAGACTTGTCTTTGATTAATTGAAGATCCTGGTAAATAGCCTGTATCTCTGACTCTGGGTCAAATCCTGAAGATGTCAGCGTAGACCTAAGGAGGTAGTGAACTGTATGCCCAACCCAGTATATAATCCGGTTGGGCAACAGTTCTAGAGTTTTGCCCAGGTCGTTTCACGCGGTAGGAGGCCGAGCGTTGCCCTGATGTAGGAGAGCTAGTTTTCTGTTCACCAATGCAGGGTACTTCTCCTCCAAAAGGCACACATCCGCTCCAGCTGTTCAAAGTAGAGGTTGGCGTTGATGGTTTTAACGTCTGCAACAAATTCATAATGGGTTATACCCTGGAAATTCCAACAGACGTAGGGCACCACATTGTGCTCGAAGCGCCCATGTTTGGAAAAAAGGTTCTGGAACTGGCTTAGACTCAATCACTGTCGTAGGGAGTTAGGATTCCGGACATAGACTCACCTTTCATCGCACGTAACAATTGAATTGATGAAACTTTCATCGCGTGGGTTTTGTAGGTGTTTCGTGCACACTTCAACTCGGCGGTTTTGCTTTTGATGGAGTCAGTTCGTTAGGGACAATGTGGCAGCTTCTGTAGACATTTTCAAGGTCTGCTGAAGGTAACAAACCACGGTGGTCTGTGATATGCAGAGCTTGCCTGATAATTTTCCGAGTGATTGCTTCTACGGCCTGTGATATGCAGAGCTCGACTGATAATCTCCGAGTGATTGTTTCTACGGCCTGTGATATGCAGAGCTCGCCTGATAATGTCCGACGCACGGCCTCCGAATCCACAGTTCGCGGCCTACCTGACCTTGGCTGATTGTCGAGGTCTCTGTCAGCTGAGCGAAATTTATTGAACCATCTGGTTGCCGTGCTGTTGTCCACGAAACCTTCCCGTTTCGCATGACAAATGTTCCGTGTTGTTTGAGCAGCGTTATGACCGAGTTCAAACTCGTAAAGCAAAAGTTCCCTAATTAGCCTGTTGTGGCTGTTCATCTTTTAAGCGTCCTAACCACAGGCAGAACGACGACATGCGATGCTGTTCACAGCAACGACTACCACTTTATATCCCTTTCGACTGACTGCAGTGCGCGACTTGAAATAGTTTAGACACGTGACATACCCGTCGCAGAACATGCGTTTATGCAAATATTGCAAAACATTCGACTCGCCCTGTGTAATATATTTAGAGTTATTCTTGATCTTCAGATGGGAAAGATGCGAATTTACGCTGGTTTGACAAAGGCCGAGTCGTAATGGCAAAACGACTGGATCAAAGTATTTCCGAGATGGCAAGGTAAGTGGGGTGCTTATAGTAAGCTGTGATCAATATTTTAAAAAATTGGTCAGAGGAGGAAAAGCCACGAACCGCTGAAAAGATGTGTGCCGACCACGCTGATCGATGTGATACGTGAGCGAAGGCTGTCCGTATGGCACAAACCAACAGAAGAGTTATTGTGGCTCAGCTCGCTGCTACGTTAAATGCTGGTGACAGGAGTAATGTGTTACAAAACACAGTACATCAAACTCTGCTTCAAATAAGGCTGTATTGCTGCTGGCCGTTGCACATGCTAACAGGCTAACATCAGTTCATCCTAGAAACATACTACAATGGGCACGCAAGCTTCAAAACTAGACCTTGAATGATTGGAAGGTCCAACGAATCCCGTTTCCTGTTGCACCATGTGGACGGTCTGGAACACGCGGATCGATTACCCGATGAAATGCTAGCACCAGAATGAACCGTGGGACGGAAACTGGTGGTAGAGGAAGTGTAACGCATTGAGAAATATTTGGCTGGGAAACTCCACAAATCTCGCCCTCTCGGATACGGAGATGGAAATGTGTCTTGAGTCTACGGGTCAACTAGTGTACAACTTCTTACAGGTCAAAAGAGTAGGAACAGGTTGTTCCTGACCCGGATTTATTTCTGTTTTATTTTTGAAATTTAAAAAAAATATTTCAAAGAAATATACGTACTGTGGAATTTTGTGGTCGTTGCTGCTGCCAGTGGAATAAAACATGATTTGTCATACAAAAGTATAGCCGTCTCTTTCTTAAAGCAAACATTTCCACCGACCGAAGATACCATATCTTTAAACGATACTTTCTTCGCGTTTGTTCTCAGTGCGATTGTCCGGAGCAAGATACAGGCAAACGCTTATCGCCTGTTTCTCTGATGATTCACTCTCTCACACAACCCGTGTGTCACATTGTAAGACTGAGAGGTACTTTTCATATCGGATCTTTTGAATTGAGCATTCAGAGGTTTTCGGTTGACGAACTATCATCTCTTTTCCACTGCGTCAGCCAAAGTACCGTTCCTGTGTGTGCGCGCTCGCGCGTTATTGTGTAAAAGTACTATTCAATGGTTTAGAATATAATCTTCATAGAAACTATCTTAAGCCTCACATGGAATAAATGTGTGCATATAAGGTTTCTTTCATTTTTGTTTTGAGTTTCACATAAACATGAAAATACCGCTCATGGTAATTTCATCACTATCAGTCTGATACATATTTTAAGCCACTTTCATATATGTATATGATTCTGAAAGAATCATTATTAAACAAACACTCACTATCAACCTAGTGCTCCGACATATCTAGAAATTTTATGTTCAAATGTTTTAATATCAGGTTTCCTCCAAAGTGACTTCATTCAATATATTTCTCAGTCTTCACATCCTTAAACTTCAGGCTGACAATTAAAAAAACCTCCACTCCTGTGGCGAAGTGTTCTAAAATCTGGTTTCCAACCATTTTTCAGTATAGTTCCAGGATCGAGACCCAGAAACGACATGGGTGTTGTGTGTCTTACCCCATTGGGTCGCCCCCACCCGCTAAACCAAATGGCCCCAAATCAGGGGATGGGAATTACTTCTAAATCACGGGGATTGCTAACAATCTCTTTATAAAAAAAGAAAAAATTAAAAATGATCACAATTTTCTTAAAGAGTAAACGTAATTCGTACTAGATAATATGAGGAAGAAGAATTAAGCTGTCTAAGTACGATATGTCAAACTCACCAGGTTCAAATTGCAAAGTTACAACACTTTATTTACAATTAAAACACAGGTACGTTAAAATATTAAAAACAATATTTTCTTTCTGCTGCATATACACTGAAGAGCAATTGAATTAGAGATACCTGTCCAGTAACGTGTAGCACCAACTTTCGCGCTGATGACGGCGGTGATTCGTCTCGGCATGGACTCGAAAAGACACCGGAAGAAATGGGAAGCCATACAGATCCACGACCCCTGAACAAGCTCCCACAGTTCACGAAGATTTGATGGAGGGGGGGGGGTCAGAGCCTCGAACATGTCTCTGGATGGCATTCCACATGTGCTCGATGGGATTAAGGCCAGGTGACCTAGCTGGCCAAGGAAGCAAGGTCCAGTCGGTGGAGTGTTCATTCAACCATTCGGAGACAATTCGGGAACGATGGCACGGTGCATTGTCTGGTTTCAGGATGAGGTCCCCCAGTGGGATGTTGAAGACGCATAAACGGGAGCAAATGGTTGTCTAGGATATCCCGGTAACGTTGACCTGTGAGGGACGATGTCACACGTACCAGGGGTCTCATTTCAGTCCACGTAAACAGTCCCCAGACGAGAATGCCACCACCACTAGCTTGAAGAGTACCCTGCTGGCAAGAAGGATCCATCGCTTCATGTGGTTTGCGCCGCACTTGTATCCTGCTATCCGAATGTACCAACGTGAATCTCGACTCATCAGTCCAGGCAACATTTTTGCACATGTCTAGGGTTCATTGGTGATGTTCCTGTGACCATGCTAATCTTTGCACCCTCTGATGTGCGGTCAGCAGCGGTACCCTCGTTGGACGACGGCTTCTGTACCTCATAGCGATGAGATGGTTCTGGATAGTGTGGCTGCTTACATCTTTTTGTGCACCAGTGTTAATTTGCCGAGTGATTTCTTGCACTGTTGCCCGTCTATCCGCTGTTACAATGCAAGCTAGCCGACGATGAACCCGCTCATCCACATGCTGTTGTCCACGGCAGTTGGCCCTTGAAGGGATAGTTTTACCGGATTCGATATACTCACGGTGCACCC
Organism: Macrothele yani; assembly: GCA_039090855.1. NCBI lineage: Eukaryota > Metazoa > Arthropoda > Arachnida > Araneae > Macrothelidae > Macrothele > Macrothele yani. The sequence continues at coordinate 160,237,641 of CM077011.1, forward strand.
GTGACACAGTGGCTCGTGAAAATCCCAGTGCCTGCACGACTTCCGAGATGGAGTGACCCATTCGTCGGGCCCCGACAATTTTCCCACGATCAAATGCGCATAGATCTGTCGTCTTACCCATACTGCGTCCGACTCTTACTGATTCCCGTCGCATCACTCCTTATATTGTCGGATCGCTGCATACGTCATGCGGTTTCCGGTTACAGGGCCGCCCACAGCGCCACATTTGCATAACGCCCGCTGTCTCTAATTCAATTGCGCTTCAGTTTACGTCTAGGAAATTGTACGGTATTTATTAGTTGCAAAATGACCTAACAATTAAACGTAAGTAGTATGTTGTGTTACCAAGACTAATGATGAAGCCGAAGGCGGCCTCGAAAGATCTTGCTTTTAGTATTTTATTTAACCTATCTGTGTTTAAATCTTAAATTAAGTATTTTAGCTTTGCAATTTAAACCTGGTGGGTGTGACATATCGTACTTAGCCAGCTTCATTCTACTTCCTCACACCACTTTTCTGGAAATTGAAATGTTATGTGATTTCCTAATACATTTGTAGCCCCACTTTTTCAGATAAGTTTTTGAGTTTCCTAAACATTGTTCTAAAATCTTCAGCAGTTTGCCCCAAGATACAAATACCAGGATCCCTTTTAGTACCCGAGGAGCAAAATATACAATCCCATTACAGCCCTTTTAGTTTTCTTAATTTACACTTTCCAACCGCAGGTTAAAGAAGCGTATATGCTCCAGCTTTGTCGGTCCGTCAGTATGCCTGTCTGCCGTCTGCGAGATAGCTAGCGTAAAAATGGTTCGATTTCGATGAAATTTTAGCATGTTCTAGGAGACAACCTGGGAAGGAACTCTATTGAAAATGGACGGAATGGGGTCAAAGGTCAGAACATAGGAGCGGGATCCATTCCATTGCCCTTATGCGTCATAACTTATGTAAAAATGTTGCGATTGCGACAAAACGTTAATATGCTGTTTCGGAGATGTACTGAACCGTTTCTGTTTAATATAATCGAAATGGGGTCAAAGGTCATGTCACAGGAGCAAACCTTTTTCCACAGCGATTTTTCTTATAAGCTGACTAAAAAAGGCTTCTATTGCTACAAAGCTTTGGTATGTTGTTCCAGAGGCTTCTGAACGAATTCTGTTTAATATCATCGAAATGGGGTCAACGGTCAGGGCACAGAATCAAGATTTATTCCACAGCCATTATGCTCATAACTTGAGTAACGATTTTTGGTATGTTGGAATGCATTGCATGGTTTTACTAAATTGTTTAATATCACTTGACATGCGTGATTCGCTGGTAGTTCTCATTTCCAAAAATACTATTATCAATGCTTCTGCTGCACATATGTTTAGGAAATTACACTTTATTCATTAGTTACAAAATGACCAAACAATTAAAAGTAAGAAATCATCACCGGAAATTTTCTCTGGCTTTTGGGAATGGAAGAGATTTTAAATTTACTAACTACCATTATTGATTAGATTTCGGCTGAGCAGGAGTAGAAATTGCCCTGCAAATTCTCTGTAAGAAATGACAGTTCGTACATTTGTCCATGGCTTTAACTGCGGAATATAAATCATCAGAATCCTTTCAAGAAGCCAAAAGAAGGACTCAGATATGCCGCAAAGTGTAAATGTTGGTTATCTTTCGACGTTGACGAAAATGGAGAACCTTACGGCTACCTGCGTTTCAGGCTTGCTAATCTGTCTTGTAAAATGAAGCGTAATTACGAAAAATGCATTCGTTTATGTATTTTTTTCTTCCTTGCTCCGGTTAGGGTCAAATTAATGCTTAACATTCGCAAAGCGGGGATGTCGAAAGCACCAGCGAACTCCAGCCAACCTCGAAAATTAGAGAGGTCATTTATCATGGGCATGACACACTGGATCACCGCAGTAATGAGTGTATAATGTGCGATCGAGCTGTGCCTTTTGTATCAAAAGAAAAATCCGTTGTCTACCTTAAACTCTGCACTATTTCTCTGCGTGCAAAAATACAATGCACATGACATAATTAATGACGCTTGCCTGTACTTAAAAATTTGGCTACATTTTTACCGAGGCACAATGAAGTCAGGGAAAGGGCTGAAAATAATTGTGCATTGAGCACAAACACGAAATCAATTCTGTATGACGCTTGATCCCTTTCCAAAGATCCTTTCTTTCATTCCTATTCGGTTGGCTCAAGTTTTCCTTATTATGTAGAAGTACGCCGTTGACAAAAGTGTCGCAACTACTGTAGCACGCGCGAAATTAAATTGTCAGTCTCTCTCTGGGCAAGTAAGGCAGTCTGCTACAGTATGTGAGGGAATCCGATTAAAGGCTTTGCAACCTTCACAATTTGAGTTACTGAAATTTTTTTTATATACTTTTCTTGGTACTGTTTACAAAATACTAAGGAAACATATCTGTGATTTGTATGTAAATATTTCACTGTTGCTATTCCGAAAAGTCTCGGGTAACTTAATACTCTTGACATCAGCTGTTGTTTAAATCTATGCAAAGCTCTTTGTACTGTATTAAAGGTTTGAGTTGCTGTTTACCTTTACTCTATGGCACAGATAGATTCCTGTACATGACTTTGGTTTTGTACGAAATACGTGTTTTGATAATTTTAAAATCCAGGAGCAAACTGAGACAACTTCAATTTTTGCTCCTCAATTTTTACGTTTGCACCGATGACTTTAGATATTACTTCGACTCCGACATTTGTACATGGCACTTATAGACATTATTGCTTCTATTTGGGAGGAGACACAAACCGATAAACCATGATGTTATTAAATTATTTTTCGTAATTATTTTTATACAGGAAATGGAAAGAGAGACATCAGCAACTCAAAGGGATTAAAGCAGTATTCCGCCCCTAATTTAGGGCCACTGCTTTTAGGGAATACAGATTCCATGGAAAAACACACCACTAATGCCACATACTGAACTCGAATCCACATGCTGCTTGAATGGCTAGCCAAGAACATATACCTCCAACCATTCTCTTAAGGGGCGTCATGTTTCTGTTCGAACAATTTTTAGCACGTCTTTTGTAAAAAAAGATCGTGCTTATGTTACCGGTTTTTCCGTCCGTCCGTCCGTCCGTCCGCCTGTATCCACGATATCTCTGCAACTATTAGTCCGATTTAAAAAAATTCTTTTTGCATTGGGAAGCTTGCAATATGCGAATGATGATCCTTTATTTCGTTGCTTTTTTTTACGATGTACAATTTGGCCGCTAGGGGGCGTAAATGCAGATTATGTCGAATTCAAAAATAAGTTTTATTCCACATATTTGCTTCTAAGCATCCGATTGAAAAAATTCTTTTATCTTTTGATTCCATTTATGTCGAAGAGTATTTTAGATATAGTTATATTTTCAAATTACGCATAGATTTTTCCGTTAGGGGGCGTAAAATAAACTACATTTTTCCCGATAACTCTTCTTCCAAAACTCCGATTTGAAAAATCTTTTCTTCAGCGGATACACTTCCTGATGGAAAAATCTTTTGCATATAATTTAAAATTTTGGTGAAGAATACTTAAGCCACCAGGGGGCGTAAGTGTAAATTTTTGCTTCTGATGTATTTGCCATAAAATCTGAGCTACTAAACTATTGATTGAAAAAATTCTTTCCTGGACTGATGCCACTCTTAGAGATAAACATTTTCTGAAAATTTTCTTCTTAAAATATTCCACAGTTTCTCCGCCATGGGGCGTAGATGTATATCTTATTTTTGTCAATATCTCTACTTCTAGGAGTCCGATTTAAAAAATTCCTTCTTTGTTGGATGGTGTTTCCAATTTGACATGATTTTCATCTAATTTAAAAATGTTTAAGTAATTCATAGACTTTTCGCTAGGGGGCGAAGTGGTAAATTGCGATTCCCCTATATCTCTGCTTCTAAATCTCCGATTTGAAAAAAATCTGTCTGCACCGGATACAGCTCCTTATGGGAAATCGTTTACACATAATTTCTAATTTTTGTAAAAAATGGTTTGGCCACCAGGTAGCGTAAGTCTTAATTTCCTCTTCTGATGTATTTGCAGCAAAATATCAGCTTCTAAAATCTAGATCGAAAAAAAACGTGATTTGTTGACCGATACTACTCATTTCGATAAACATTTTAGGAAAAATTTCTTCTTGACACAATACATAACAATACCTTATTTTTGTCAATATCTCTACTTCTAAGACTACGATTTGAAAAATTCCTCCTTTTTAGCACGTCTTTTGTAAAAAAAGATCGTGCGTACGTTATCGGTTTGTCCGTTCGTCTGTCCGTCCGTCTGTACCCACGGTATCTCTGCAACTATTAGCCCGATTTGAAAAATTCTTTTTGCATTTGAAAGCTTGAAATATGCGAATGATGATCCTTTATTTCATTTTTTTACGATGTACAATTTCGCCGCTAGAGGGCGTAAATGGAGATGATGTCGAATTCAAAAATACGTTTTTTTCCACATATTTGCTTCTAAACATCCGATTGAAAAAAATCTTTTATCTTTCAATTCCATTTATGTCGAAGAGTATTTTGGATATAGTTTCTTTTTCAAATTACGCATAGATTTTCCGCTAAGGGGCGTAAAATAAATTGCGTTTTTTTGCGATAACTCTTCTTCTAAAACTCCGATTCGAAATTTTCTTTTCAGCGGATACATCTCCTGATGCATAATCTTTTGCATATAATTCCGAACTTTTGGTAAAGTATACTTTGGTAACCAGGGGGCGTAAGTGTTAATTTTCGCTTCTGATGTGTTTGTAATAAAATCTGACCTTCTAATATATCGATTAAAAAAATTCTTTCGTGGACTGATGCCACTCACATCGATAAACCTTTTCGGAATATTTTCTTCCTAAAATATTCCACAGTTTCTCCGCCAGAGGGCGTAGATGTATATCTTATTTTTATCAATATCTCGACTGCTAGGAGTCCGATTTGAAAAATTCCTTTGTTGGATAATGTTTTCCGTGTCGCATGTTTTTCATATAATTTCAAAATTTTCAGGTAAATCATAGACTTTCCGCTAAGGAGCGTAATGGTAAATTGCGTTTTCCCTTATATCTCTGCTTCTAAATCTCCGATCTGAAAAATTCTTTCTGCACCGGATACAGCTCCTGATGGGAAATCGTTTGCACATAATGTCTAATTTTTGTAAAAAAATGGTTTGGCCACCTGGGGGCGTAAATCTTAATTTCCGCTTCTCATGTATTGCAGCCAAATATGAGCTTCTAAATTCTCGATTGAAAATAACATCGTTTGTAGACCGATACTACTCATGTCGACAAACCTTTTAGAAACATTTTCTTCTTAAACTAGTGCACGGTTTCTACAAAAGGGGGCGTAGGTGTATATCTTATTTTTGTCAATATCTCTACTTCTAAGAGTCCAATTTAAAAAAATCCTTCTTTGTTGGATAGCGTTTCTAGTGTGACATGTTTTTCCTACAAATTCAAAATTTTCAAGTAATTCATAGACTTTCCGCTAGAGGGCGTAAAGGTAAATCGCGTTTTCCCTTACATCTCTGATTCTAAATCTCTGATCTGAAAAATTCTTTCTGCACCGGATACAGCTCCTGATGGGAAATCGTTTGCACGTAATTTCAAATTGTTGTAAAAAATTGTTTGGCCACCAGGAGGCGTAAGTCTTAATTCTCGCTTGTGATGTATGTGCAGCAAAATATGAGCTTCTAAAATCTTGATTGAAAAAAAGTCTTTTGTGAACCGATACTACTCATGTCGACAAACATTTTAGGAACATTTTCTTCTTGAAATAATGTATGGTTTCTACGACCGGGGGCGTAGATGTACATCTTATTTTTGTCAATATCTCTACTTCTAACAGTCCGATTTGAAAAATTCCTTCTTTGTTGGATAGTGTTTCCGATGCGAAATGTTTTTCCTATAAATTCAAAATTTTCAAGTAAATCATATACTTTCCGCTAGGGCGCACAATGGTAAATTGCGTTTTCTGCTCCTAAAACTCCGATTTGAAAAATTCTTCCTGTATCGCATACAAGACCTGACGGAAAATATTTTTCACGTAATTTCTAATGTTTGGTAAAAAATGGTTTGGCCACCAGGGGTCATAAGTGTTAATTTCTACTTCTGATGCATTTGTAGCGAAATTCGGGCTCCTGAAAACTCGACTAAAATTTTTTTTCTGGGACCGATACCGCTCATATGGATAAACCTTTTGTGAATACTTTCTTCCTAAAATAATGCGTGGTTTTCCCGCCAAGGGACGTAAAGTCACATCTTATTTTTGTCGATAACTCTGTTGCTAAGAGTTCGTAAGCTCACGATTCCGTTTACAGCAATATCTGAATGATTAAAAACGCGAGTGAAAAAACTTTCTTCCGTCACATAATATTTTTTTCTATACTGGTTCTATTGACTTTGAATAGCTTTGATAAATTTAATTTGTGTCAGAACGGATTCAAAAGACGTGCTTATCACATTGTTTTACGTGCTATCAGAAGCTGTAGTAGATATATCATCATCAACAAAAATTATCAGTTAAAAACCTTTGAATTGATAATTGCTAGTTCTGGCAATTCCCATTTCAGGGTTGTTGCTCCGATAAAGAAGTTATTTCATTCTTCTCCTTTTCCTTATGCATGAGTTCTTCTAATATTTCCTGGTTACAGCAGTAACGCAGCTCTACATGCTTCTTTAAATTTTCTGCAGCCTCTGCGTATCATTTTTGGTTTAGATCCATGCCTCTGACACATGAATAAAAGCTAGAAGGATGCGTTGATTAAGCGCTTTTCTTTTAGCATGTAATGGTAAACTGGTTTCGAAAATTGTACTGTTGTTCCCAAAAGCTCTACAGCCATGATTTTCTGGTCTATATATTTCTTCTTCTATGTGCCCCTTCCTTTATATCTGTTTTCCGAAGCAAATTAAAGTATCGGTTACTTCTAGATTTGTCGTATCAATTGCAAAAATTTCGGCTTTTGCTAAAGATATCTAAATACAGTAGTCTCTATATAACAAACTTCCGCTTAATAAATTTTTTTATTTAACGAAACGTTCCGCAAAATCTTGACTTGGAACGATATTTACATGTAAATTAATTTCCGTACGAGACTCATAACAAAAGTTCTGCGCACGTTAATCTAAAACGAATGCTGATGATGCAATCGGGAAAACGATACGTCATGTCAAGGTCAGACTCTCAGCACCGCAGTGGTCCCAGAACGACGTGCTATGATTGGCTGTGTGGACGTGGTGGGAGGGTTTGGAAATGGAAGCGTGCAGCTCCGCAGGTCATGTCACGGCATTAGACCAGCACTCCTACGCGGAAATAATAACCCTGCGGGGAGAAACTCCGACAAAGCCTTGAAACTTCGATACTGCCTTTCAAGAAGTTTGTGAGGAAAGCACTTTTGATTGAAGCACAATTTCTCGCTAAGCATTGCGCTTTCGGGATGGCCGAAGCAGCATCGAAGATTATCACAGCTCAGGCCGACCTCAAACGGCGACAGACAAAGCATCTCCTAACATTGTTTCAACGCTTCTCGAAGAGAATCGCCCTTTGACAGTCGAGGAGATTGCGCATGAGCCAAATTTGTCCACCATATTTGTTCCCCGGATGTTGACCGACTCACTAGGAAAGAGAAAAATCGAAGCGCGCTGGGTGCTCCATCGAGTCACTCTTGAGCAAAAGACAGCCAAAATGAACATCGCACAAGATCACCTCCACAGATTCGAAACGGAGGACGACACCTTCCTGAACAGAATTGTCGCATATGATGGGACTTGGACACGTGATTTTGAGCCGGAGCTGAAGTCACAATCAGCGGAATGGAGGCATCCAAGTTCCACAGTCCCCTCAAAGTGTCATCGGCAACAATCCAAAGTGAAGCAAATGAGTATTTTTGCTTACGATGCCCAGGTGTTGTGGTCTCTGATCGAGTGTCGGTAAGGTAAACTGTCAACGCACGATATCATTCTGGAGACATTTTGAGGACAAAATTGAGAACGAAAATTCGTCATAATTGCCACAACGTGTTGGAAGCTGGACCGATCTCGCCGCATGGCAACACATCGTGTCATGGTGCAGCATCGGTAAGTGGACTTTTGTCGAAATATGGCCGCGATACTTTATCCCACCCACCATATAGCCCTGATCTCAGTCCACCCGACTTCGATCTTTTCCCAAAGTTAAAAAATCAGCTCCGTGGCATCCGCTGCGAATTGCTGGACGAACTGTCATTGGACGTGACCCGAGTAATACGACAGCTGAACAAAGATGGCGTACTACGGGGCATCCAGGACATACCTCACGGCTGGCAAGCTGTTATCAGCAGGGTTGAGTTTTCTCCATTACTTCACACTTTTCACAAAAATGGACAATGTGCAAAACATGAATAATTACGAAACGCATATAGCTTATGAAATCCGTTTATTTTCGTGGCGTAGTCAGCACAAATATTCGCCAAGCTTTCGCACTCCACTGGGAGGCTTTTTCAAGGCAATGATATACACAAAAATGCAGAGAATTGGAACATGTAAAGAACTGGATATAAGATGGATGATATAGACAGAGTACATAAGACTGTGAGAAATCATATAATATCAGCAATAGAAAAATCGCCTAGTAGGACAATGAGATACGCAGGATCCATCACATATATCCCAGGCTTTACATATTGGTTAAAGAATTTATTACGCAAATGCAGCATATTAATAGCAATGAAGTCCCCGACCCCGTTATCACAAATAATATCAAGCTGCAAGGATAGACAGTGTGAGAAAGAAAAGGCGGGTGTGTACGCTATACCGTTGGTATATCCTGACAACACCTAACAGGTACATATCGGAATGACAAAGCGATCCTTGGACACTAGATGCAAAGAACACGTACGAAGTGCGAAGCAAGACATGCAGAATACAGCCCTCGCCAGAGAAGTCATGCATTGGTCGGCCGCTCCTGTATGGAATAATATTAGAAGAATTGCGCCTTACACGAATTTCAAAGAGACTGCCATCAGGGAAACAGTGGAAATCCTATCCAACAAAGTGGCATGCAATGATATAGTCTCTACGGAACTACCAATGGTTTGGCATACATTGTTAAAAGATGGAAACACACCACGGCGCTCTGTATAATTACGTGACAAAAAATTCATGTAATATGCTCGTGATGTCCCCCGCGTTATTTTCAAAAATCATCTTCGTTCTTTACATGTTCCAATTCTCTGCATTTTTGTGTCTATCATTGCCTTGAAAAAGCCTCCCAGTAGAGTGCGAAAGCTTGTCGAATATTTGTGCTGACTACACCACGAAAATAAACGGATTTCATACGCTATATGCGTTTCGTAATTATTCAACTCTGGTGTATTTAAAAAATAAAGTGCAAAACTTGTTATGACCGCCGTATTACAAAAATAAATTTCTGTGTAACCAAGTTTTTTTTCCGACTAAATATTTCCATTTTGTGTGATCATTTTTGGTGTGTGGGTTTCAAAAGTTTTGTTTTACAATTTTTAAGCAGGCAGATGGGAGCAAAGCGTCCTTAATTCCTTATCTTGAAACTTTTGCTTCTTTGAAGCGCCGGGCGTCTTGTTGGAAGGGAGACGGTACGAAGCAGCTGTTTTTTCAAATGTGGATTAATGTACCAGAATAGAAACTGCATTTCACAGGGTAAAACCAGCTGTAACTGGTGTGGTCCTGACTCTGTAGCAGTTACGTATTCATTTTCATTCAATCAGTACTTTTGACTCAACTGTGTTGTTCGCCTAAATTGTTGAAAAGAGAATGCCTATCTCCAGTAGATAAAGTGAAACTTTTAGATGATGTTGATCAAGGAATGAAGACGAAAGATATATCTGTAAAGTATTGTATAGCTGCAAGCAGTGTGTCAACAATTTTAAAAAATCGATCTGCAATAACCAAAAATCAGCTGTTTTAAAATGGGTGAGGATGGTTCAAGATCAAAACCTGTCATTCTCCGATTCGATGATCCAACGAAAAGACCTGGAATTTACTATAGATTTAGGACACTGAAAAATTCTAGTCAGTTTTGAATTGCTAGATACATTTACAAAGAAACATGGAATTTCATGTAAAACAGTATCAGGAGAAAGCGCAGATGTTTCAGAAGAAGTGTGTGAGAAATGGAAAAAGACATTCAAATACTGTTGAAAGAATATCCGCAAAAGACGCGTTTAATGCAGTTGAAACTATTTCTTTTTTGTAAGTGTCTACCAAATAAAACTTTAACATTTAAGGAAGACAGGTACTTCGTAAGGACGCATAGAAAAGAAAGAATAAATGTTTTGTTATGTGCGAAATATGACTGGAGAGGAAAAATTAAAATATCTAGTAATCGGGAAAAGTAAAAACCCGAGGTGCTTTAACGGTACAAAATCTAAAGGGGTAGACTGTGAATCCAATAAAGAGGCATGGATGACTTCAGAAATTTTTTGAAAAGTGGTTATTAAAATGGTACAAACGACTAATAATCGAACTCGTAACCTTGTGAAGAGTTAACGTATTTCGTACTACTAGCATCAGGAAGTATAATTAAAATATCTCAGTACGATGTGTCGAAATCATCAAGTTGAAATTGCAAAGTTAAAAATACTTTATTTTCTATTAAAATGAAGGTAAGTTAAGATACACAGAAAAGAGATCTTTCGAGGCCACCTTCTGCCTCATCACCAAGATTAGTGCCACAGTATACAGCTCAAGCAAGCAATAAATACACTAAGAAACAATACCATGATGCAATAGTCATTGCAGTAACCAGAAGGCAAGCAATAAATACACTAAGAAACACTACCATGATGCAATAGTCACTGCAGTAACCAGGACTGTGAACCAAGGTGAATACACACCTGACTGGGACTTCTCAAGGATTCTGACGTCAGCAAATAACAGGCGTTAATTACTTTTATCTGAAAGCTTACATATAATTAAATTTGGCGATTAGAGCTGCAATATAGATTTTCTTAGTTTTATTCCACGCTCCTGGAAGCTATTCATCGAATCTGTGTTTCACACAGCGGAAGTAGAATATCTGTCATAATTGTTCATGTACTTGTGAATTCCCACTGCCCACGTTTGGCAACGAGGACTTAAGTGAATATTGTACAATGGTATTGTTTCTCAGGGTAAATATTGTTTACTTGCGCTGTATACTGCGGCACTAATACTGATGATGAGGCCGAAGCGGTGTCGAAAGATCTCGCTTTTAAGTACTTTAACTTACCTTCGTTTTAATTGTAAACAAAATTATTTTTAACTTTGCAATTTTAACTGGGTGAGTTTGACATATCGTACTTAGATAACATTGTGTTGATTACAGACAACTGCCCTGCACATTCAAAAGACTGTGCTTCCAAATGCAAATTAAAGAACGTAAACATTAATTTTCTTCCTGGCAATACAACTGCGAAACTTCGACCATTAGACCAAGGTGTAATAAAAATCCTGAAACGCATTATCAAAAAATCGTCCCGCAAAAAGGTATTTAGGCCATAGAGATCAGCCAATGGATAGATGATCTTTTAAATTTGAGAATCGCCATGTCGGAGATGATGAAAGCTTAGGAATGTGATGTTACTGAATCCACCATAGACAGCTCTTTTTTGAAAACTGATACTGCACAAAGTGAATCTGAATCCGACATGAGCCTGAGAGAATTGAAAGAAAAATGGCAGCAGCTGAAAGACAAAGGGAAGTGTTCAAGAAGGTGCAGATCTCTCTCATTTTCTCAACGTTGATGAAAAAGTTATGACAGCTGAATATCCTACAGAGAATGACATCTTAGAAAATGTTATATAAAGTAGTGAAGAAAATACAAGAGTGATGAAGACGGTGAGGAAGAGACTATCAAAACCTCTTCACATTAAGGAATGCTAAAAACATTTTATACGATTCGACGAAGATTGCAGTTCAAGAAAGTGTTCCAGACGAAATGTCCTGATATTTGCAAAAAATATGAAACATTTTATGAGCAAACCGCTTTTTATAAGGAAATCTCTACAGACAAGAATTACGGAATTTTTTACAGTTTAAAGTAAGTACATAAGTTATTAGGATAATGAAGAGAAGAAGTTAGCTTGTCAGTCTTCTTTTCTTTCTCTTCATTAATTTCAGTATTCATACAACGTATTCTACTTCTACGAATATATGTATAAGGAAATATGTAAACTCATTTAAGAAAAGCTAACCAAATTGAACTACATTTTACCGCCTTTTTCATTTTATGTAATGATGATTTTACAATTTAAATTAATTTCTATTAAACGAATTTTCCTTTTCGCGAAGTATTAAGTGGAACGAAGTAACTTTGTTAAATAGAGACCACTGTATTAGATTTGTAGCAGTAATTTTTGAAGTAAGTAAATATCTAAATATGGTTAAGTGAAGACATCGCTCTTTCCAAGCGTATCAACACATAGCAACCGAAAAATTGTTATCCGGACACTGCTCGGATCGTACCCGGATCTCTCGATATTTAACCGAGTGCGTTCGCCTTACGCTACAATGGCCAACAATCAACGGCGCTATGTGTGTTTATCTGTGAGCTTCTGACATCACATATCCGTAGGATAGGTTCAGAAACTGAGATGTCTCTATCTGGTGGGCATTAACGGCACAAGCTATATATTAATTATAGCAAATAAAACCAAACGGCCAGAACAAGAGTGAAAATCATCTAAATGCATGGCGTTTGTGAAAAAACAAAGACATAAATTTGAACAATTATGCAATGATAAGAATGTTTCGGTTGCTATGTTTTGATAAACGTGGAAAGAGTAATATCTTTGTTTATTCACTGAGTAATATCTTTGTTTATTTAGAGGATTTTCACTAAATATGATTAATTGAGTTTTCAGTCCAAGATTTTTCTTTTTAATCAGAAAATAAACTGTATTGCTTAAATAGATTAATAATAACACTGATTATAATTTTCTGCATGTGCGTTATGTTGGACATAACGCACATGCAATTGATTACATCCAATTGTATTTCAAATAATAGGTGCGAAATTCAAATTTAATTTTTGCCCACAGAATGAAGACTAGATTTGTGTCTGTAAATTTTCAAGGGCTAAATATTTAGTTGTTTGAAATTTATATATACATGCGAAAATGAATGAGTTTATAAACACGTAATAACTGCAGTCTTCCTGGGAAACAAAACAGTTTTGGGACAAATTTCAAGATATTTAATACAATTTAGTTAACCAAAGTGATTTGTTTAAGCAAAAACATTATTTCGCTATGTTTGATTTCGAACCTGTCTTACCTTATTTTAAAATAATCATAAAGTTAGATAATGTAGTGGTACGAACAAAAATTTGCATTATTACGGGTCAAGTGAAGAAAATTTCACTTCACTTTGTTATCTGCACACAATTACTATAATAACTGTGAAGATTGCAACCAGAAATATTTTCTTTCAATTTTTTGGATTTAAGCTTTATCCTTCGAAGCTTTCATGCGGTTCATTTGAGTCATTAGAAACTCAAAAAAGGAAACTTGAAATTAAAAAAAAATTCTACAGAAAAATGAAAATGAAACGTCAAAAACTATAGTGTCAAGCAATTTGCTTTGATGAATTGTAGAATTTATTGGGGGAAATTCTTTTGCGCAACTATTTCATTCGCTTTAATTAAAAACATTTTACAATGAAAACGAATTAAATCTTTAAATAAAAACAGTGCTTTTAAAATGTATGCTTCTGTTCGAATGAAAAGAACTGTGAAATGAATTTTACATGCCTATTTATACAGACTGAGAAAAAAGACAGCATGATGCAATTCACATAATTCACATTCATATTAAAAAAAATATTCTTCCCAGAGTTTGAAATAATAGGTTTGGAGTTCTTTAGTAATGAGGTTAAGGACATCAGAATTACCGCTAACGGACGTGATAAAAATAGCAACTATCTTTTTCTACGGCAGTTCTTTGCGCACGGAGCACTATAAAACTATTCTTTGGATGAACCCTTTTTCGAAATGTATTGATAATTCCAAATTTTATGACATTTATGGTAAAAGGCACAGTTTGAAATACATTTGGGAACATGAAACCATTTTTTATTTAACGCAAGACTGTTTCTTTACGGTGTTCCACATTTCCATCTTTCGCTTTAAAAGGAAAAGTTTTATGTTGGAAATAAATGAAAGCATTCTTATGCAGGGCATTTATGTTAAAAATCTAATAAAACCGGGAGCATTTCTAAGTCGTGTACTTATGCTACAGTTGAGTGAAAGGAATTTTTGTTGTAAGAACGGTTGTATTAATGTTTCTGCTTTTCTTTTCATATCGTCTTAACGTTTATGCGAATCAGCATTAAATGCGCCTGAAACTTTTTGCACTTACAACAGTACTTACAAAAACAATTGTTTCACTTTGGAATATCATACGCAACGTCTGTAGAGCATTTCTACGAGACATTTATCAAATTAATCCTTTGGACATTGTTCTACATGTTCTAAAACAGAAAACGCGAATCACTGTGAAGAACAGTCCTATAGTGGTGAACAGTTCGTGTACGAATCGCTTAACACTGACTCTTCACCATGAATGGCGAGTGGTTCACTCTCAGCGTTGTGAGATATTATTCAATCCGCCATTACATTACTACGTCACACGCACTACAATCGCAGCAGTTCTAAATTTCCCCTTTCCGATGAGTTCGAAAACGCATTTCTAATAACTGTCGACCTAGCAAAAGCAGTCTTACTGTGCCAGAACTCAAGTAATCACTGGCAGCCAGCAGTGGCACTGCACTATGTTGCCTCTGCCCCAACATAAATAAAATTTCGTGGCGGCCATTACATGGGCCAGCAGTTCGGGCCAGCAACAGGCTAAAAATAGGCAACCCGATCAGTTATCAGATGCCAGAACAATCAGTTATCCATCACTAGCGGTAGCTGCCACAAGCTGTCCTGCAGGAACGTGCCATAAATGATGGCTAGTCTAATGTGGTCCACTAGTTTCCCGACAATCACGTGATGTAACTGATGGCTAGCCTAATCTTGTCCGCCAATTTCCCAGTAGTTGCCGTAAAAAAATCACAGTTCCCCATAGTCACAACTCCGCTTTTTTTCCAACGAAACTTATCTGCATGCCGTCACGGCGCTGGGGAAATTTCCTCAACAGGTCGGAAAAAACGCCCGATGGATCAGGGGGTAACACGGAATCAACGTCAGCTTGTTTGTGAAGCGGACGATTTGAAAACTAAACTAGGTTGCCACGTGCTACTGTTTGCTCGAAGGTGTGTCTCTTTCCTGCGCGTTGTGAAGCGAAGGGTTCACTTTTTAATTTTACAATATTGCGAGTTATTTTCCAGAAATGCCCGTTTCACATAATTCATACATTTTTTTATTTTTTCAACGTAATGATTTTTTTCATTTACCTTAGGGAACTTCACTATCAACGAGTGTACCAACTTTAAAACGTTTTCCTAAGTTTTGTGTTGTTCTTATGGAGCCCAGCACAATGCTGGGGATTCACCAAAGATGTTAAGCAGCAACTCAACAAATCACCAGAAGGCGAATGAATAATTAATTCAGACACTTGACGTGGACTAGGAACATCAAACAGAGGTCACCGCTCTTTCCACGTTTATAAGTGCTCTTTCCACCTTTATATACACTTATAAACGTGGAAAGAGCGATGACCTCTGTTTGATGTTCCTAGTCCACGTCAAGTGTCTGTATTAATTATTCATTCGCCTTCTAGTGATTTGTTGAGTTGCTTACCATCTTTGGTGGATCCCCAGCATTGTGCAGGGCTCAAAGAAGCAACCTGCCAAGTTGGCTTGGCAGTTAGTTAGTGTGGAAGAATTCAAGGCCGCTGGGGTGCAGTGTAAGCATATCC
Source organism: Macrothele yani (assembly GCA_039090855.1). Classification (NCBI taxonomy): domain Eukaryota; kingdom Metazoa; phylum Arthropoda; class Arachnida; order Araneae; family Macrothelidae; genus Macrothele; species Macrothele yani. The sequence continues at coordinate 160,253,501 of CM077011.1, forward strand.
GGCGCATAACTGGAAGACCCTGGGTTCGATTCCCGGTGGCGGCCAATGAGAATTTTTCCGTTACTCACTTATAAACATGGAAAGAGGGATGACCTCTGTTTGGACGTAACCCATCATTACTGAACTATAAGAGCTTACTGATAAATTATCGGCACTTATCCGGAAATCATATTTTCACTTGCTAGACTAGATGACAGAAATATACATATGTATTTCATTTCGAGATTCTTGAAACATACGTAATGCAGCTTCCAAGAACTCCTCGGCTTTTATATTTCCTTTACTGTGCAGTATTTTATCAAAATGTTGTTGAGTAGGTGTAACAAAATATTCCAATAGTAACTAGAATATACGTTTTGCTGTAGTTTAGCGCTATGCTTACACAAACACTTAGATGGGTCACCTAAGAATAGTAACACTAACATTGTCCCGATAATACTGTTTGATACCTTCATCTGCCCATTTCTGTAGGTAATCCAGTAGTGATCAGAAAGTGCTTCCTTTTTCTTCTGAAAAGTTCTCTTAAACTTCTCTCAAGTAAAACCAATGGCTCGTTTATAAACTATTTACGAGATATTTTGAATCCTTCTTCTGCACAGCCATTTTTCATTATTATTCTACTGCATTTGTAATTTTGACCTGTTATAGGTAAAAAACATCCTGTTCCCCTCTGTAATTGCAAAAATATTACTTCATTTTTCACTAGAGCTTTCAAGCAATTTTAAGTGATCGGTGTATAGATGTGCCAGGGAACAACCATTTTGTATAAAACGCCCAGGCATCCTTTTTGTTTTACACATTTTCGGTTAGAAAAAATATAACGCACATAGTTAGGAATAAACTTTTCCACTTTTTGCTTTTGACACTGTAATCTTGTTTATGTAGTTCGTCAGTGAGCTTTCTAGCCAAGTTACCCTTATCGTGGGTGTTTCGAATTACTTCATTTTGTATAGCTCCTTGCACAGCTGGAACTCTTCCCTTAAAAAACTTATAGATGGGTTACAATGATGTCATACTATCAAATATTCCGTAGTTCTTTTATTGCGTTGTTTCACAATCTTCCTCTCCAGCTGCTTGCATCTCTAACAATGCACATTTGCTGCTTGCATCTCTAACACTGACTAGCCTTGACGAGTTCCGGTACCGCAGTTGGTGCAGATCCCCTCATCTAACAGTAATATGGAATATTATGCCAAGCTGCAAGGAGTGTCTAAGCTTTGTTTAAAGAACAGGACGACCAAGTGTAGGATCAGCCGGTCAAAAGTCTCTGTATAAATATAACATAACTTCTGTGGGACGAGTTCAAAGTGTATATCCGATCCCAGCGTCGAAGACCTTCCGATTAAGTATAGCAGACACATTCCGAAAAGAATGAAGGCAAATTCCGGTACAGACTTTCCAGAATCGCAAGGAAAGCACACCTAAAATGCCCATTGCAGTAGTAAGTGCCGAAAGAGGGGCGAGTACGTACTGTTTTCTGGCAAAAATATGATCTTATTTTCGATCGACTTAGGTGTCTGAATACGTTTCTGTGCATTGTGTGGGATCGACTCTGTATATACCCCGTGGCTAATATTTCGTTTCTAGATTCTTGGCAGTTGCTTCGCCGATAATAACTTTTTGGGTTGGAAAAAAGCATGCATTTATTTTGCTCTAAATTTAAACCCATGCGTATTTTCTTCAAAATAACCTAAAGGCGTCATAACTATTAAATATGATTAGATGAACTTCCCAAAATACTTAGTCAGTTCCAATAAAAACTTCGCACATGATTCAGGTTTTTGGGTACGGGAATTTTTTCTGGGATACAAAATCTATGAATGTCGACCCGGTGGCGCAATGGTCTAGGCGTTGCCCAGGTAACATAGCCTTTCAATTTAACCTAGGACGAACACTGAGCCACCGTCTTCCAGGAATAGAAGACTGTGGCTCAGTACTGTGCATACGTTAAATTGAAAGGCTATGCTACCTGCTTAGCTTCTGACCATTTGTCTTTGATGGGTCCGGGTTTGAATCCAGGTGAGGCATGGATTTTGTGTTTGCCTTAATTCCCTGTCTTTCTTCTTTCCCTGGAACCAGTAGCTCTAAATTGTGGACGGTTGAGTTCTTATACCCCATCGAGTTGCTCACTGTGGATGTAAACTGAAAAATAAAATAAAAATCTAAGCGCAACATCATGAACAATCATGGTGGTTATGAACATTCTCCCGTTCTTTACTTGGAGTAACATGCTTGCAGGAAATAGAGAGAGTCAGCACCTCGGACCATAAAACTCTAAGCGCATCATCATGAGCAATCATGATTGCTATAAGCAGTCTCTCGTTCCTCACTTGGAGACATTATTTGCAGGGAGGAAAAGAGTCAGCACCTCAGACTACGAAACCTTAAGCGCATCATCGTGAGCAATCATGATGGCTATAAGCAGTATCTGGTTCCTCACTTGTAGCCATTGGTTGCAGGGAAGGGAGAGAGTCAGTACTTCAGACCACAAAATCTAAGAGCATCATCATGAGCAATCATGATAGCTACAGTATAAGCAGTTTCTCGTTTTTCACTTGGAGCCATTGGTTGCAGGGAAGTGAGAAAGTCAGCCCCTCAGACCACAAAACTCTAATATCATCATCATGAGCAATCATGATGCATGTAAGCAGTCTCTCGTTCCTGACTTGGAGCCATTAGTTGCATGGAAGGGAGAGAGTCTGTAGCTCAAACCACAAAACTTTAAGCGCATCATCATGACCAATCATGATGGCTTTAAGCAGTTTTTCGTTGCTCACTTGTAGTACTGGTTGCAGCGAAGGAAGAGAGTCATCACCTCCGATCAGAAAACCTTAAGCGCATCACCATGAGCAATCATGATGGCTATAAACAGTCCCTTGTTCCTCACTCGGAGCCACTGGTTGCAGGGAAGCGAGAGAGTCAGCCCCTCAGACCAGTCAGGCACAGAGCGGCACGTACGTTTCCAGAAAAAAAAACGCTATTAATTACATGATTTAAGAATTTACCTTGTTTCTTCAAAAACTGGGAAAAACGTAACTTCCAATTCCTTATCGAAAAGTAACTTCCAGTTCCTACGTATTTTCAACACCTGTATGTATTACTTAAACTTTCCGACTTCTGTTTCATGGAAGGTTATAATTTTGATATCATGCATTTAACGTAGCACAATTGCCTTCATTTGTCAAAGACCGAAATATCGCACTAATGAAACTTTGGAACACCAAAGAAAATTTGCGCAGACAAAATCGAACTCTTAAATATTGGAACTTCCGTTTGTGCGCTCCTACATGGGAAAACCCATTTGTAAAGTCAATGATGCTGCAAACGGGCTCACACGTTAAACCTCTCCAGTACGTTTTCTGAGCTGGAGAAAATAACGATCTTTCAAATATGATGCAGTTTATCTTTTTAAAAGCTGCACGTACCTTGGGCATCCTCATCCTTTTCCCCACACTACGTTGAGTGGAATATTCCGAAAAAGATAGATCAGCAATTCCTTGCTCCCGTTCTTTAAATTTGCTGTCTTTTCCTTCCGAAACATAGAAAGTTTCTGGGAAAAATGAAACAAAAGTCGTTCGGCTTTAACACTAATAGATGCTGCTGTATTTGTGTTCTCGATCTTACGAATTTCGTTAGTTCTCGACGAATTGTTTTATTTCGTTTATACAAGCGTCATTCGCTTTGAAATTAACATCTATCGTATTGTAATCCTTAATATTATACAAGTGGATAATTTTGCTTCATGCTTCAGCACTTCTCATTCCAATAATTTCGTGATGCAGGATTACCCAAATATTCGATGGAATTGGTATCACATTTCAAAACAGCTGCAGTATCTACGTTTAAATTATGATAAAATAATTGCCGGTCTTAATTGTGTTCATTTTTCCGAGGAGGATTCTTCCTAAATAGTTGCATACAAACATAACGATTATTTAAAATAATGACTATTATTAACTTGACCTTTTCTACTTTCGTCACTTTTATTATCATTACAGCCAAAGGTCATTTACCAGTAACGGAGCAGTTTTCCCTCTGCATGCTAAGATATTTATGGTCGAAGAATATTCGTGCACCGTTTCTTGTGTTTCCCGTTTTTCGATCGCTTAACTCACTTGCTTGCTTTTGTTTGAAACTTCTGAATGAGTATATTTTTCATCTCACCATGACTTTTAATAACTCCTGCAGTTTATGTAAGTAGTTTCACTAAACTTCTGAGAGAACGTTTGGCGTAAATAATCTGCATCTGCAACATTTCGTTTTAATCAAATGAGAGATATGACAGAATAAATCATTACATCACGACTCCACTGCTTACAGTAACAGGTAGACTCCTTTCCAAAGTAAAAATAGAGTATTCCACATCTCGAAAGTTTATCGCGAATGTACTTGCTCTTGTCTAGTACAAAAGTTCACGAATAGATAAAAATCAACAGAGACATGCATACTTATATAAACGTAATTTATAACTACTAAGCTTGTAGTGTTAAGATAGAATAAAAATAGCAACGTTTCTCAATATAAAATGTTTATTGTGCATCGATATACGATTTCGCAGAGCGTTTAGCTCTGCATCAGCAGGACCAGTGTAACGTAAACATTCAATTTATTGTGACATCATCAGAATTCCGACGGTCACGGATTTTGATGAGTTGTTTTCACGCGCTTGAAAGAAATGGAGTCGACGCCATGTTGTTGACAACCCTTGACGTGTTCCGGTATGTGTGGAAAGTTTCTAATACATTAAGCTTGATAGTCGAGTCAGGATTATCAATAAGCGTAGTATAATGTTACCCTTTTTACGTTATGCGAGATTTGTTGTTATGCTAAGTTCCAAATGTGCGGCTGAAGAAATGTTGAACTAAGGGTAAATGTGATACACTAACTGCACCGAATAGCTCACTTTAAATTTAGGCTTTCAGGGCCATACAAAACATACACAGAAAGCAGAATCACTTACGTAAACTTTCGTTTCTTTGGTCTAGCAACTTTAGACGAAACTACATAACGTTGTCTATTTATGAAATCAAAAACATATCACAGTGAGATACACCACTCACACAGCTGCTGCTTAGTCATTTTATATCTCTCGTCCTGTTCTTATCACTACAAGCATACGTCACTCTCACAGCTGTCAATTGATGCCAACCGTATTCATGTGAGACAGAAGATATCACGTTAAGTTTGAAAAATCGCAAGGAGAACGAACTCAAATTTACATAGAAAAAGGAACTAAAAATGAAAGTTAAATTAGAGTATACGTCAAATTAGCGTTTCCAAACAAATGTGTATGGATATTTTCGTGACAGTGTTGGGCTATGGACGACTTCATCAGCTCATAGTTCCGTTCGTTAGATCTTGTGTTCCTTCACACGGAAACTTAAAGCCCTACGGGTATGTCCTATATATGAAAGTGCACATTCCTAAGGTATCTGACAAATTCACCAGGAATTTTTGTCTTCTGCATAGCCTTTTGATCCGTAAAAATTCACCTTAGTTACGGGGTTGAAAGTAACTTTGAAATTAAAACTTTTGAGAATTTTTGAAATTCCGAAGAAACTTTGAGGATAAAATGGGATAACCGCCCAATTCTTTCGTATTGGGGGATCTATAAGCGTGAGCGTGCAAATAGGCTTCGGTCTCCTAAATATTTGGACAGCTTTTTCTATAACGGGAGGGATGTATCCTCTATTTACTGCAAATTGTTTAAGAAAAACAAGCTCTTCTTGTAACGAATTCTCAGTGTAGCAGGTATACAGGGTGATTCATAAAGAAGTATACAGTTTCCATATGCTGTAAAACAGTAACAGTTGAAGACACGGATCACAACTGCGAACCGTTAGGTAGATGTACTCATAAAATTTGTGTCCTGCTGCTAAGGGAAGTGACGTAGGTGATAGCGCGCGTGTCACGTGACACGCGCTGGAAATGATTCCATACATTTTCAGCTTCTTTCTCAAAATTCGGATATCTTACCTCGTGTTTGGGCAAAAGCGGATTACCGGATCGATGTGTGTCGTGTGACTAAGGGTGCACACATAGAGCATCTGTGACTGTCTCTAAAAAACTTGTAACATTCCCCTACAATTCTGTTACGGGTAACATAAAATATTTTAAATTGTTTTTGTTTTGTAGTGCGTTGAAACTGTATACTTCTTTATGAATCACCCTGTATATTGCATGACATACGCATGTGTAGAAGTCAGAGATCTTTTGTTTCCATGGATGATTTTTTTTTTCGAAGGTTTAACGGCCTCCGTGAGCAACTCAGTGGGCTATAAGCAATCGCCCGTCCCTAATTTAGGGCCACTGATTCTAGGGAAGGGGAGAGCCAGTGGCGTATGACAAACACAACATCCATGCCTTACCGGGATTCGTACCGAGACCCTTTGGACGAATGGTCAGAGGCCATCGCTTAGAGCACTGCGCCACCGAGTCGGCTGCATTTCTTTCAAGCGCGGGGAAACAACTCACCAAAATCCATGACCGTCAGAATTCTGATGATGTCACAATGATTTGAATGTTTACGCTCCATTCATCCTGGTGATGCCGAGCCAAACGCTCTGCGAAACTATAGTCGATGTGTAATAAATATTTTATTGTGAGAAACGTTGCTGTTTTTATTCTAACATGAATATTTATTTTTAACACCTAATTTCTAAACCCAATGCATGTTTTTTACCGTCCTTAATATTATTTTCATCGTCTTCTGCTGCTTTCTTGCTGTTTTCTTTTCAATATTAGTTTTGTCCTTCACCGTTATCGGAGCCATCATCACTCACCGCTACTGACAAGAAAAACAAGAAAGTTGACACCGAATTTTCGGGTGCAAAAACACGTCTTTTGAATCCGTTCTGACGCAAATTAAATTTATCAAAGCTATTCAAAGTCAATGGAACCGGTATGGAAAACAATACATCTGACCAAAGAAAGAAAATTTTCAATCGGGATTTTAATCCCTCAGATATTGCTGTAAACGGAATCGTGAGCTTACGAACTCTTAGAAACAGAGATATCGACAAAAATAAGATGTGACTTTACGTCCCCTGGTGGGAAAACCATGCATTACTTTAGGAAGAAAGTATTCTCAAAAGGTTTCTCCGTATAAGCGGTATCGGTCGAAGAAAAAAAAATTAGTCGAGTTTTCAGGAGCCCAGATTTTGCAACAAATACTTCATAAGCAGAAATTAACATATATGACTCAAGTTGGCTAAACCATTCTTTACCAAACATATGAAATTATGTGAAAAATATTTTCCATCAGGTCTTGTATGCGATACACGAAGAATTTTCAAATCGGAGCTTTAGGAGTAGAAATAATGCAGAAAACGCAATTTACCTTTGTGCCTCCTGGCGGAAAGTGCATGATTTACTTGAAAATTTTGAATTTATAGGAAAAACATTTCGCATCGGAAACACTATCCAACAAAGAAGGAATTTTTCAAATCTTACTCTTCGAAGTAGAGATATTGACAAAAATAAGATATACATCTACGCCCCCTGGCGCAGAAACCATGCATTTTTTCAAGAAGAAAATTTTCCTACAAGGTTAATCGTGAGTAGTATCGGTCAACAAACGACGTTTTCTTTCAATCGAAAATTTGGAAGCTCATATTTTGCTGCAAATACAACAGAAGCGGAATTTAAGATTTACTCCCCCTGGTCGCAAAACTATTTTTTTACAAAAATAAGAAATTATGTGTAAACGATTTACCATCAGGAGCTGTATCTGGTGCAGAAAGAATTTTTCAAATCGGAGATTTAGAAGCAGAGATATAGGGGGAAACCCAATTTACCGCTACGAAACCTAGCGGAAAGTCTATGAATTACTTGAAAATTTTGAAATTATATGAAAAACATGTCACACGGAAAACACTATCTAACAAAGAAAGAATTTTTCAAATCGGACTCCTAGAAGTAGAGATATTGACAAAAATAAGATGTCCATCTACACCCCCTGGCGGAGAAACTGTAGAATATTTTAAGAAGAAAATATTCCGAAAAGGTTTATCGAAGTGAGTGGCATCAGTCCACGAAAGAATTTTTTAATCGATATTTTAGAAGCTACGATTTTATGGCAAATACATCAGAAGCAAAAATAAAACTTACGCCCCTGGTGGCCAAAGTATTCTTTACCAAAAATTTGAAATTATATGTAAAAGAATTTCCATCAAGAGATGTAGCTGCTGAAGAAAAGGTTTTCAAATCGGAGTTTTAGAAGAAGAGTTATCTGGGAAAATGTAATTTAATTTTACGCCCCATAGCGGAAAATCTATGCGTAATTTGAAAAAGTAACTATATCTAAAATACTCTTCGACATAAAAGAAATCGAGAGATATAATTTTTTTTTCGATCGGATGTTTAGAAGCAAATATATGGAATAAAACGTATTTTTGAATTCGACATCATCTGCATTTACGCCCTCTACCGGTGAAATTGTACATCGAAAAAAATCGAAATAAAGGATCATCATTTGCATATTTCAAGCTTCCCAATACAAAAGGAATTTTTCAAATCGTACTATTAGTTGCTGAAATATCGTGGGTACAGACGGACGGACGGACGGACATACCGATAACAGAAGCACGATCTTTTTTTACAAAAGACGTGCTAAAAAGCAAGGAAAGTCAGTTTAGCAGGAGCAAATGTGTAAGTGTCTTAAAATTACGTTTCTGTTCTTCACGTATTGTTTCGGTAATAAGTTTTACGAGTCAGATTAGAGCTTTTTGTTATGATGTTTCATAACAAAAAACATACTGTATATTAAATCAGAGCACAATGTCACTAATGCTGCATCTCGATGGTCTGCGGTAAATTACCTCTGCTTCATTCACTTTCTTTCCTCCGATGCAAAGCCTTGAACAGATGCATGCTTGGGCGCTAACACGGAAATCATGATAATTGTTTCTTCCCATCGGAGGCACTACTCAAAAACTTTAAACTTGATAACATTACCTGTACGTATTTCTGCTGGATCCTACCAGCCATCATTTACAGGAATTTCTTCATAAAATGAAGTTAAATCCCTTCTTTGTGGTGAGTATCTATTACAGAGATTCACGTGAAGGAGTTCACCTTGTGTTATGTTTTTGTTGGTTGTTTCATTGTGTTTTATGTATTATTGTGCACATGAGTATTACGTCATTTCGGTACTATCGGGATTTGTATTAGGTTCTAGTACTGTAAAGTACAAGAACCCAACAATTCGTGAAGAACAATACAGGAGCAAAAGTTTTGGAGATCATCTTTTGGGTTACTGTAATCGATACCGATAATACTCCTTATTGTATGATATGATACTTAATGATTAGGTTGTGGTTTAATTTGGGCTGTTGAGTGCTGGTTTTTTTTTTTTTTGGTCATTAAGCTTTTCTTTTTCTCCTTTCATCATGTTATGCCTCGTTTCTGACAGGTTTAAGGGAAAATGTTCCTTTCAGTTATAGTTGGGTGTTTTTTCTATTTAGATTCATTCTGCAATAAAGACTTCGTACTTTTTCTTATGTTGTGAAATTAGATATACTTCTTCCGAAATTGGTTCAAAACTCCTTTCAGAACAAGACTATCACCTTCTTTTAAACGCCAAGAACCTCAGTATTGAATCATTGAGGTTATTAGCGTTTTCACTTTCCAATCCTTTTGGTGCTTCTGAAGTCCAGTTTTTAGATTCTTTTTAGTACTTCCTATTTAATATTTCATATCTTTATCGTTTTCTGAGAGGAATTCGATATACATTTGTTCTTTGTGACATTAATTGTTGTTGTTTTTTCTCTATGATATTTCATGTTTGGGATGTAAGGTCAGGTGATGCGTAACATCACAGCCTCTCCTTGACAAATGTCAACCCCGCCTTCTCGTGGTGCATCGTGTTCCCACTAAAGGGGCTCTGACGACCGCCCATAGCGGTATAACTATACCATCGGGATCAGAGGAAATGCTATCCCACACTCACCAACCCGCTTGGCCAGCGTGGTGAGTTATGGCCAAACACCTCCAAAATGACTCTACAACTTAAATCTTGGCCCTCAGTCTCCGGCAGCTGGAATGTACCTGGCCAAGGCAGCGGTCAGTGCGACATGAAGGCAGAGGGTGCTAAGAATCCCCGGAGGACCGGACTAGGCTGCCATTTGATGCTGACCTTGGCTACCTACAACGGACGCTCCCTATCTTCTGATTCAAGGCTTCTTGAATTGGAAGAGGAACTACAAAGGATCAAGTGGGACATCGTCGGGCTAAGTGAGGTAAGGAGAAAAGGAGAAGATCTCATTGAACTGAAAAGTGGACATCTCTTCTATTATCGTGGGACAGATACTGGCAGAACTAGTGGTGTTGGATTTATAATAAACAAGAAACTGAAGGATAAAGTGGTAGAAGTTGAAAGTTCCTCTGACAGAGCTGCACGACTCGTTATCCAACTATCGAGAAGATACCAGGTTCAGATTATTCAAACTTATGCACCCACCACAAGTCATCCTGAAGAAGAAATTGAAGAATTTTATGAGGAAATTCGTCATCTAAATAATAAAGGTAAGCAGCACTTGAAGATAATTATGGGAGATTTCAATGCAAAAATAGGGCAACGGCAACAGAATGAAACTTCAGTAGGTAAATTCGGTCACGGCAACAGAAACCAGCGTGGAAATACTCTCGTTGAGTTTGCAGAGGCAGAAGGATTTTTCATCTTGAACTCCTTTTTCAAGAAAAAGCCACACAGAAATGGACATGGAGACATCCAATTGGGACGACAAGTGAAATTGATTTTATTATGTGTAACAAAAAATTCGTCATCGAAGACTGCAGTGTGCTGAACAAGTTCAACACAGGTAGTGACCATAGATTGGTGAGATGTAAGATGCACCTCAACACTAAACTGGAACGTGGCAAGCTCATAAGACAAACAAAATGTATTGACATAACCAACCTTAAAAAACACCATAATACTTTCAAGTTGGAACTGAAGAACAGATTCTCTGCTTTAGAAGGCCTAACATCGGAAGAAGTGGATATTTCGGAAGTTAACAGAAAAGTAACCAAAGCTCTAATGGAAACAGCAACAAAATTAGCTGGGTCTAAGAACAAGTTGCATGTGAGCAAATTATCAGGAAAAACCAAAATGTTGATGCAAAAAAGAAGAGAGATGAGGACAACTAAAGTAGATGTGACTTCCAAAGTGGAATATATAGAGCTATGCAAGACAACACGAAAAAGTATCACTGAAGACGTAAGGAAATTCAACTGTGAGCTAGTGAGGAAAGCAATTGAAAACAACCAAAGCCTTAAGATAGCAAAGGGACATCTCAGTAAGGGAAGAAAACAGATTATGGCTCTGAGAAAAGAAGATGGTTCTATAACAAGAAATAGAGGCGAAATTTTGACAAGAGTGAAAGATTTCTACTCCAAATTATATGAAAGGGATGATACATGTACTCCAAACATCATGAAAGGTACCAGAGTTATTCCAGTCCTCCCAGCAGAAGTTGCTCATGCAATCAAGAACATGAAGCGAGGAAAGCTCCAGGAGAAGATGGAATTACTATAGACATCATACAAGAAGCAAGTGGAGAAATTGAAACAGTACTCGCCCAAAATTTCACTCGATGCCTTAATGAAGGGAAGATTCCTGAAGGCCGCCCCGGTGGCGCAGTGGTTTAAGGCGTTGGCCTCTGATCATTCGTCCGAAGGGGTCCGGGTTCGAATCCCGGTGAGGCATGGATGTTGTGTTTGTCTTACGGCACTGGCTCTCTCCCTTCCCTGGAACCAGTGACCCTAAATTAGGGACGGGCGACTGCTTATAGCCCATTGAGTTGCTCACGGTGGTCGTTAAACCTCCAATCAAAAAAAAAAAAAAAAAAAAAGATTCCTGAGGATTGGAACAATGCTACAATGATCCTGCTACATAAAAAAGGTGACATTGAGGATCTCAGGAACTACAGACCTATCAGCCTCCTATCAGTGGTTTATAAAATCTTCACTAAAGTTCTTTCACACCGCTTGAAGGTAACACTGGACATGGCTCAACCGAGAGAACAAGCTGGATTCAGGAGTGGCTGCAGCACAATAGATCATATCCACGTACTGAGAGAACTAATTGAAAGAGCGAGGGAATATGAACTTCCATTGTGCATGGCTTTTATCGATTATGAAAAAGCCTTTGATTCGGTGAAACCATCAGCAGTTACCACGGCTCTGAAATCCTGCGGTATTGAAGATGCATACATTAATATTATTAATAACATCTATGAAAATGCAAGTGCAAAGATTCGGCTGTTTGAAAATACAACACACATAAAAATTGGAAAGGAGTGAGACAAGGTGACACCATCTCCGAAGCTCTTTAATGCCACATTGGAAAATGATTTTTTTTTTTTTTTTTTTTTTTTTTTATTGGAGGTTTAACGACCACCGTGAGCAACTCAATGGGCTATAGCAGTCGCCCGTCCCTAATTTAGGGTCACTGGTTCCACGGAAGGAAAGAGCCAGTGCCGGAGACAAACACAACATCCATGCCTCACCGGGATTCGAACCCGGACCCCTTTACGGACAGATGATCAGAGGCCAGCGCCTTAGACCACTGCGCCACCGGGGCGGCAAAAATGTCTTTCAATCACTGAACTGGGAAAACAAAGGGATAAAGATTAATGGAGATTATCTAACCCACCTTCGTTTTGCTGATGACGTAATCATTTTTGCAACTACCCCATCAGAGCTGCAGAGTATGATCCAGGAACTTGCTGACAAGAGTAAAGAAGTGGGATTAAAAATGAACTTTCAGAAGACAAAAGTGATGTTCAATGCTTTTACAAGAAATGAAGATTTATCGATTGATGGAGAAAAACTGGAGATAACAGACACGTACGTTTATCTTGGACAGCAGATATCAAGTGAGGATCACATTGATGAAGAAATTAATCGGCGTACAAAACTTGCCTGGAGAGCTTTTGGAAGAAACAGCATAATTTTCAAGAGCAATATGCCATTATGTCTTAAAGAAAAGTGTTTGATCAATGCATCCTTCCAGTGCTTACGTATGGTGCAGAGACGTGGACCTTAACTAAAGAGACATACAAAAGCTGCAGACAACTCAAAGAAGCATGGAGAGGTGCATGCTTGGTATAACCAGGAGAGATAAGAAGAGGAACTCGTGGATCCGAAAAATGACGAGAGTGGAAGACATCATGATCAGAGTTAAATCCCTGAAATGGCAATGAACTGGACATACTGCCAGAAGGACAGACCATAAATGGACAGCCGAAATTTTAGATTGGATTCCAAGGGACAGGAAAAGACCCAGAAAAAGACCACATGGGAGATGGGTGGATGAAATTCGTAAATATGCGGGAGTGACATGGAGGAGACTGGCACAAGACAGACCGTTGTGGAGGAAACGTGGGGAGACCTTCGTCCAGCAGTGGATTGATAATGGTTGACAATGATGATGATGATGATTTCATGTTTTGCATTAATAACGATATTTTGCTAATATCGTAATATATATCCGATATCGTAATCAATAACAAATATGAAATATCACGACGTCAATGAAGAAATGACGAAATATTCATGTGCACAATAACATATAGCACAATGAAACAGCCAATAGGAAAATAAAGCGAGTTGAATGCGTCACGTGAGTCTCGGTAATCGATACTCACCACAAAACAGAGATTTGCTGTCACCTTATGAAGAAAATCCTGCAGATGATGTCTGGTCTGATCCATCAAAAATGCATACAGGTAATTTTATCAAGTTTAAAATTTTCGAATAGAGTCTGTAATGAGAAGAAAGACTTATCATAATCCCGATGAAAGCGCCCAAGCGAGATGTGGTTATGAATCTGTTTGGGATTTTGCATCGGACGAAAGAAAGCGGATGAACAAGATGTCATTGTACCGAAGACCCTGAGGATGGGGCATTGGTCATATTGTACTTTGATATAATGAACAGTATGGTGTTTATTATTAAACAACCTAAGAAAATATCTCTAATCTGACGCGTAAAACTTATTATCCCAACAATTCGTGAAGAACAGAAACGTAATTTTAAGATATTTATAATAATGTACCACGTAGAACTGGCAGTACAGTAATTCATTATAATTTTCATGACACGTAGAAAACAATACGGGAGCAAACGTTTTGGAGATCATCTTTTGGGTTATTGTAATCGATACCGATAATACTCCTTATTGGTACCATGATATCATCAAAAAACATTTGCCCATGATATTCCTTTTTCTGACATATTCTGTTGATTACAGTGAAAGTTTAAGCTTTTCGGAAGCTCAGTGACGTTCCAAGTTACTGTGATGACACTTTGTTTCAAATATTAACTTGTGGAGAGCATTTACTACTTCTAAATTGGTTGTTTTCATTTTCTCGCTGATATGTAGTATCTCGTTTCAAGTTGTTATCCTACATACACAATTTAGGACATGTTTATAACATCAGATAATAAAAACTCCGCTTTTTGTTCATCTTACATCGCAGTCATTTTAAAGGAAAGTTTAAAACTTCCCCATACCAAGCCACTCGCGGATCCAGCGTGGGGGCGCCTGGGGCAATCCCCCCTCCAAAAGCAAGTTTTTCCTTTTTAAATGGCAAAAATCTAAATAATTAATGCATTTATTTTTGTAAAATCATAGTGGTAAATCCACATGGTTTCGTAAACGTTTTTATAACAGCTAAAATTCGCAGTAAATTTAAATATAAAATGCTCAGTTCTTGCTTCAGCAGAAAAAAACTTGATGCTCAGAAAGAGAGAAAGGTAAGAGCCGCATTAAAAAGCGATTTTGACTGATTATGAAAAGCAATGGGAGAACTTTCTTCTGTTTTTTAAGCATCATTAGTAGGCTAGTATTTATTTCGCTTCGCTGATTTCCGCGATTGTTTTCCCGAATTTTAGAGGTTTTCTGTAATTTTGCGAATATCAAATATATCCGCAAGTTTTAGATTAGTTTTCCTATTTCTGCCTAATTTCTATTGCAATTTTTCGATTATTTTTCACATTTAGATGATTTTAATACTGCCTTCCTTCATTAGAATGTATGCGAAAAACATACCACAAAATGATGCTACTCCAAAGTCCAAACCAAAACTTTAAACCTAAATTACCCCTCAAGATTGTTCGTTACGAAGAGACTCTTATCGAACAAACGTGACGAGTAATTCTACTTGTTATGAAAAATTAAGTATTATTTTTTTTAACATAAGAAACATCGATTTTGTTAGCCAGCCGCAAATTTCTTCAAAGCATGTAGAGTGTTTGATCCCGATCAATTTAAATCCTTGGACCTTTTGGACGGCAAAGAAGATTTATTTGTTTTCAGTCACTGTAAGAGCGGACACATTAACCATGTTAATTAATATTAATGACGAACATTATGTTGCTTTATCATGACGAAAGAAGCAGTACAAGCCCCAAAATGGTGACAGAAATTTCGCAAACATTCCTTTTTCTTCAGGAGTCGAGAGCTGTAGCAAAGGACTTCAGTTTCTCACGCCTTAGAAGGGCGAGGCCTTTTTCGACGAACTGATAGTATCGTCAATGACACGGCGACTTTTGCTGTACGTTGATAGTGTCGTCCAGCAGCCTACAAGTCTGGAAAACAGCCATCCACCTTTGTATGAACATAACAATGTGTATTGTGTTACTATAAGAATGTACTTCGGCGGTAGGATTACTTTCTCAAAGGGGCACTCACTAATGGATGATCTGAGGATAACCGCGAAGGCGCGTAGGGTAGGATTAAAATCCATCAGCAAGATGCTGGGCCAACACCCATGGGTGTGGCCGGTGTAGGGCGGCAAAGGTGACCCACGTGACCGGAGAGGCGAGCGACATCAACAGGTCTGCGTAAGGACAAGGTAAGCGCCGATGTCTTGGCGCAGGCGCAGCGTGGAAGGGGAGTCTAGCAGGTCCCTTGAAGAGGATCTGTCAGTGAGTCTTCTTTCGGTCAACGGAGAGAGCAGTTCTCCGAGAGAAGGAGACGCGAAGCGTTTGCCTTTTTGGTGTGTGAGCGGAGTAACGCACCAAGCTAGAAAGTATCGACGCTCAAGGGGAAGTTAGCAAGCATCTATCCTAGAAGAGATAGATCGCCCGGCTGTAGCGGAATAGACCCTATTAAGGGATTCCGCTGGTGTAGTAGATAGTTTACTACAGAGAATACGAACCTAGCACAGGCTGGAACATCGCGTAGAGAAGAGTAGTTAGAATACTATTTCTTAAAAGTCTCCGAGATATAGATCTACATAATGTCAGGTAGACTCTAGGCTAGAACTTCAGCGCTGAGCGAGATTTCCTCAGGAAGTGATCATACTAGCTTTCGCGTTTCACGATTCTTGTCAGGTCCAATCCTTAGTGAGGCCTGATGTTAGAGAACGAGTAATCCGCCGCCGTCTAACTTCTAATTGGTTATGAAATAAATGTGTGTATGTTTTCTATAGAGTTTCCTCTTGATATTGTTATATCTAAAGGTGAATATTATTCTGTACGTTCAGCCGTTGTCACTCTGCCTTCCCGAATCACAGATCTAATATTAAAGTGGGAAAGGCTTCGTTTGTTCGCTCGAACAGAGTTGGAGGGAGTGTTTCTGAGAAGTACAAACCCTTTCTTGTTATTGTGAGAGACCCTATAGCGTGGACGCCTCAGATCCATAAGTAGGAGGCGGCGCTACAAAACGTGACCAGTACGTTCACTCTTACAGTCACATCCCTATGTTCAAAAATGGGGATCAACTAAAATGTGAATTTCGTTCATGTAAAGCAAGTGTAAAAGAATACTGCGAAGATTTGCTACATTTCTGGAATACGAAAAAGGTCATTTTCCTAAGCTGCATGAAGTTGCCATCCGTTGTCTGACAGTACACACAAACAAAGTCGATGCTAAACTATCCGTACCTAAATTTAAAAACGTGTTACAGGACAACAGACACTGCGTTAAAGAAAAAATCAGACCAGATCATATCATATGCAGAGGATTTTTGGATGGGAGTGTCTGACCTTAGGTCTTAAACAACCCTTAGAAAAAGAAAGCTAGGAGACTTGTGCTAGAGTGCCTGATAGGTAAGTGACACGGAAGCTAGTTAGAAAGGGGGAAGAAGAAGTCCTTATTTATTACGAGGGGGGGGGGTCACGAGTTCTGACGGCTTAACATGCCCATTCGACGCAAGGCGGATATTTAATGATTCGAGCACGCCTGGGATCGAAACTGAGGTTTCCCCGCGCAGCAATCACGAACGACGACCACTAGGCCATCCGCGGCCCGATTAAACAAAAAAAATATTTGTATATACAATATAATATATTGAAACGCCGTCCACTCAAATGGAAATCTTGATCTCATGTAACGGTTTTACTTCGCCATCGTGAAATAACACATGGTAAATCGATGCGATCAGAAAGAGACAAAGAAGAGAAAGGAAAGGGGGAAGGATTCTTTCAAAGAAATCGTACTTCTTTTTTGAACTGCTCACCTGGTGAACTGATAACGCTGTTCCTCTCAAGAATGACGTCTTTATTCTTCCGCGACTCATAGTTTCCAGTTCAACTAGTATGAAAAGAGCTTACTTTAGTATCCGAGTCCTCAACATAAAAGAGTCTCCTTACCAGAAGAGGATATATCGAAATAAAAGGAGCTGATACCCTGTTGTGTTGCCTTTTACCCAACTAAGAGTTGAAATCTTTGCTTGTCCAAGAAATAACGACTGCTACGCATTTCTTTTTTGCATAATTACTTTTTATTTGAAATATTCTATATTTGCTGTATGACTTGAATACGCTGAGTGAATAATTTATGTCATTCTGCGGTTACGTAGTCAAGTGCACTGCAGCTCTTCCTGTAGTAGTTCGTAATACGTTGTCCTAATGGGGAGAAAAGAAGATCTAAAAACCTTTGAGAGTGGTTTGCAAGGCTAAATGTTGACTGTATTGCATTGCATTTCGCAATGGGATTACGCGAAATTGCGATACAATTTGAGATTTGTGTAGAATATTTTCGCGATGCAAGTTTTAGAGATACGCAAATGGAGTGGACATATTCTTTAAATAATGAGCGTTTTAGAGGGTGCTTTTGACTGTTGATGAAAGCGAGCCCGCACATTTTTGAATTCGTTTATTCGATTGCAGGTTAAAAATAAGAATAAACAGTACTATCGGCACAGTTTCTAAAAGTGAAGTATCACCATGAGTGCCACTGCTGATACGTAAAGTGACTCTAAATAATGAATTTAAGGAAATTGGAACGATACCCTTTAACTCAGTGCAGATGTTTGAACAATGCAAAGAAATTCATGAAAAGCAAAACTTTTATGTATACAACAGAAAGCCAAATATACATCGATCAGTAGTATAGCAGTATTGTTAAGATTCTGATACAAAGTTTTGTCCAAAAGAAAAACCAGCACTTGAGTCCTTAGGAATATTGTCAGACCATTTATCAGAACTTCTAATGAACACTGAAAAACGGACACTCCTGCAGGAATGGAGAGATTTCAAAAACGTTTGTCTAAGAAACTTGCAGCACTCAAAACAAATAGTTTGTGCACGTGCGTCACGAAAGACTGTAGTGTTGGTTACCAAATTTGTACTTAGTTATCATTTTGAAAGTATTTCCAATTTAAATCGTAAACAGCGTTTTTTAGCAATGAAACCTGTGAAAAGTGATTTCTGAAATACAATAGACAAAGAAAATGGACATAACGTTCTTCGAAAATATCTTCAATGAAAGGACATAACGATTGTTTTCAAAGAATTGACATAACTTTTTTCGAATTACTTCGTATTTTATTTGGAGGTATAACGACAAACGTGGGAAACTCGATAAGCTATAATCAGTCGCCCATCACTAATTTAGGGTCCCTGGTTCCAGGGGAGGGAAAGAGCTAATGCCGTAGACAAACACAACATTCATGCCCCACAGTGATTCGAACCCAGACCCATCACGAACGAATACTCAGAAGCCACTGCCTAGCCCACTCGCCACCGGGGCAGGCTGCGGAATCTCTTTGAAGGGCTCATAAATCCTAGACTTTAAACCACAGCTGCTTGTGATTTATTTTAATGCAAGAAACAAAATCATGCTAATGTGAATGTTCACGGGAATCAGAGGATGATTCTGAATAATTTCACCTTTCATATTGCAGAGAAAGGTGACGATATTAGAAAGGTCTCATATTGGAATCTAATTAATAATGTCTCATTATTAGAAAGGTTTCAATATATTAATGTGATAAGTCATTTAAGGTGGATTTATCACATTAACATATTATCACTGGCATATATTAAAACATTTCTAATAATGTGACATTGATAGAAAGGTTTATACACTATCTACCAACAAGTAATTGCACACCCCGGCAATCGACGATATCTGCTGTCCTGATACACGTCACGGCCGCCGCCGTTAAATATCGTGTGGGAAACAACAACGCAACCAGTCGCATGCAAGTTGTCACGCAGTTCGGAGCTCTCTGATCTCGAGAAAGGTGTAATCGTCGGGTATCACAGAAATTGCCGATCCATACGTGACATATCCAGCAAGTTGAAGTACCCAAAATCGACAGTGGTCTACGTGATTGGCAAGTGGAAAATAAGAGGTGGCTGTCGGAATGTGCTCCGACCCGGCAGACCCACAAAACTGGGAGTTAGAGATCGACGGGTGCTGTCCAGAGAAATTCGGAAGAACCACACCAAATCGATGGGCCACATCTGCGATAAGATTCGACAGACATCCTGGAGTGTTCTTTCGATGAATACCATCCGTAGGGAAGCCCATCTTCTCGGTTATCGTGGACGTGCTGCCGCCCACAAGCCTTTGATCACCAAGTCCAATAGCGCTGCTCAGCTAACGTGGTGCAAAGACCGTCGACAGTGGATCGTTGAACAGTGCAAACAGGTTCTCTGGAGCGACGAATCAAGGTTCACCCTCTACTGTTCGGATGGAAGGGTTCGGGATTTGACGTCTGCCTGGTGAACGCCTCCTGCCGGAATCTATTGTGTCAACTGTGAAGTTTGGCGGCGGTGGAATTATGCTATGGCGGTGTTTCTCCTGGTATGGCACGGGACTCTTGGTCGGAATTCCTGGTAGACTCAACGCCGAGACCTACTGCACCATTTTGGAAGACCATGCGCTTCCTACGTTGTGGCAGTTTTACGGGGTGGATTCATGTCACCTTCAGGACGACAATGCCACCTGTCATGTTGCGAGGTCCACCATGGCTTGGTATGATGACAATAGGGTTAATCGAATGGATTGGCTTGCGCAGAGCCCCGACCTTGAACCTATCGAGCACCTCTGGGACGAGTTGGAGCGTCGACTTAAGGGGTGCCCCCACCGTCCGAAATCGGTGAAGGAACTGACCTGTCTTCTCCAAGCCGAGTTGAAGAAAATACCTCCAGCCGTCGTACAACGCCTGGTTGAGAGTATGCCCCGGAGGGTCGCAGCTGTAATCGTCGCTCGTGGAGGCTCCACCAACTATTGAAGGTGAATAAACTTCGTTTTCCTTTGCTATCACAGGTATCCAATTACTTGTTGGTAGATAGTGTATATATATATGAAAATTTTCGACGTGTTTCAATTTATCCCTTTGTTTATTAAATTTAGTATTTGTGACGAATTTTCTGTAAAGGGTTTCAATATCTTTCAATATGTGAAAATATATTGGAAAGGTTTAATATATATGAAAGGTTTCAAAGTGTATCAGTATGAAATGTTTCAATATGTTTCAATATGTGAAAATATATTAGAAAGATTTCACTATGTTTTCAATATGTGAAAATATATTAAAAAGATTTCACTGTTTTAATATGTGAAAATATATTAGAAAGATTTCAATATGTGAAAATATATTGGAAAGGTTTCAATATGTTAATGTGATAAGTCATTTAAGGTGTGATTTATCACATTAACATATTTATCACTGTCATATATTGAAACCTTTCTAATAGTGTGCCATTATCCTGAAAGGTTTCATTACATTATTGGAAAAGTTTCATATTGTAGAGAAAGGTGGCATTATTAGAAAGGTGGTATTATTAGAAAGGTCACATTAATACCCTTTGTCCAGTATTTTTTGTTCTAAGTACTAATAATTACTTTTACACGAGAATTTAGTAAATGACATTTTCATTGCCAAATAATAATTCTTTTTTGATGCATGCGATTATTTTTTAATGTGCTTCTTGAGAAAGGGGGACATGAAAAAACAATCAGTATGCAAGACCGGGAATTACGATGGAAAACATAATCAGGCTCAAATGGGGTGATAATATTTGTTAATAGTGTTGTATATACAGTAAACCTGAAATTTCTAAATAACTGCTAGGCAAAAACAAGAAATTTCCACACCAGAAAAAAAAAATCTGTGTTTTGCGGTACTTGAAAATTTACCGCAAAAAAAGAAATGCGTGTGTGTGCGTGTGTGTGCGTGCGTGAAAAAATTGCTGTACAGTGTTTTTAACAAGTTTCAAACTGGTACCTTATCAGTCTATTCTCCGATGTATTTTTGCTTCTACAAACTCTTGGATCAGTCGAATGTCGAAGAGAAAGTGGCGAAACGTCGTACTAAGGCTGGTGAAATCAGCAAGAAGCCGGTAAAGAGAGCATAATCTGTGATCACAAAACAGGTTCTAGGTTAGCAAAAGGTTAGCAGAAGAGAGCTATATTTGTGTGGACCAAAGGACACACAACAGTGAGACAAAAAAGAGGTGGTTAATATCACGACACTGCGCTGGAAAAAATGTCTGTAAAATGTTCAAAATTTTTATAGATTGTGTGTGTGTGTGTGTGCGTGTGCTGATTTCAGGAAAAACAGTAAAAAATTCTATCACAAGCCATTTTCCCACAAAAATAAAAATAAAATTCCGCTGTCTATTTCCCATTTAGCGTGCTCCTATGTATAAAACAATAATTTTAATTTGTATCCCTTTGTTTATTGAATTTAGTGTTTTTTAACGAATTTACTGCAAAAGCATATTGATTACAACAAAAAGGAGACATTAGGGTCGGTAACACTGTAGAAACTTAATTAGTTTGAGCAAAGACAGTCATGAAAGTATGAAGGGTAAGGGGAAAGAATATGCGATGTCCAATTTTTGCTATTTGTTTTTGCTGGATAGCTCATTATTTCAGTTGTAATGAGTACCGTACGGCTGTATTATCACATTGGGTTAAAAATTAATAGTGTCGACGAATATTAAATTTATAAAATCGGCCACGCGCTAATGGGGAAGAACAAAGCAGTGGTCCAACTCACCTGCGAGAGGATGCCGAAATCAGATCGGGAAATTAAACCGCCCCTCGAAACCTCACCGTCCGGGTTAAGCAACCAAATATGCATTAAACAGAAGAGAACTACCAAAGCTATAACATTACATTACTACAGCAAATAGGACTTTGAGAGAAGGGGAGTTTCAGCTTCCAGGTAGTGCTTACCATGGACATCAGCCGATTTCGTACACTAAGTGTGACGACTTGCAGGTTATGAAGATATTCTGCTACACTGAAGCACAGCACTTCTGCAAAACTTTACCTCATCAGTAAGTAAAACGCCTTCGTACTAACCACAATAGTGGTCATTTCCAGTGCTGATGTGTGAGAAATTTGTACATTACCTGTTTTTACCCAGTTTTCTGGGGTGTTAACGTCAAAATGTTTTCTTACTGTACAAATATTAAGTTCTGTTTCTGAATTTTGTATAACCCCTATCTACATGTTAAATTTCCTTTTAGTAATGCATGCCTTATTTCTATTTTGCCTTAACTTCAGTTCCGTCAGATTGAAAGTTAAAAATTGAAAATTCTCAGTAAAGCAATTTTGTGACATCACATGTTCTTTCCCCTTACCCTTCATACAGCCTTAGTTCTTACGAAGCTCAGCTACAGCGATCACAGATGGATGATCCTAAAATACTGTTCATGCTCCTTAAACAGCAAAGAAGTGAAACAAAATACCCATACGTTTGTGCGAATGCGACAGCCGAGAAGAGGCAAACATTGAATCATAAAACAATGCCCAAGCGGAGCTATGTTAAAACCAGGAAAAAATCTTATCCGGGGAAGTTTGTTTCTTTGGTTCTACCCCCTCTTCATGTCACACTTTGGCTTATCAAGCAATTTGTGAAAGAAATGCCAAGAGAAGGAAAGCGTACGAAAGTATCTGCGTAAAAGTTTCCGGGTTTGCCAGATGTCAGATTGGAAGAAGACATTTTTGTCGAACCAGATATTCGAAAACTCCTGAAAGACAATGCTTTTCAAACGAAAACGGACACTGTTGAAAGAAATCCTCTGAATGCTCTTAAGGAAGTTGTAAACAAGTTCTTGAGAAATTATTAAAATCCCAACTACAAAAAAATAGTGGAAAAAATGCAAAAACTGTACGGTTGTTCAATGATCAGATCAGATTAAATCAGAGGTAGAGGATTTTAGGAAGAGAGTGTCTGACCTCAGGTCTTAAACAACCCTTATAAATAGGAAGCTAGGAGATTTGGTCTAGAGTGCCCGATAGGACACGGAAGCCCAAATCTCCTAGCTTCCTATTTCTAGAGTGCCCGAAGTGGCACTCCTCGCTTCCTATTTTCCAGCTTCCTATTTTCTAGCTTCCTATTTTCTAAAGCTTCCTATTTTCTAGTGTTTCTAGAGTGCCCGAAGTAGCATCTCCTTGCTTCCTATTTTCTAGAGTGCTCGAAGTGGCACGGAAGCGAGATTGAAAGGGGAAGGAAGACACCCTTATTTATTATCGGGGGCCAGTACCTGAGGTCCGACGGCTTAACGTGCCCTTCCAATGCACGGCGGATATTTTAGTGGTTCGAGCGTTTGTATCTGCCTGGGATCGACCCAGGGGCTTCTCTGTAGCAGTCACGAACGTTGGCCACTAGGTCATCCGCGGCCCGATTGTTCATTGAGCTTGAAGGTGCACGTTTTGATCGCGCACTTGGACTACATTCTAGAAATCTTTGGAGCCATTAGGGAAAAACAAGAAATGAAAATCCACCAAAACATAATTGAAATAAAACGACGATACCAGGAAAAACGGGACATCAACATGAAACATGATTGCAAACTACTACTGGATGAACAGAGATGATGCCAATCTTCTAGTCTTTGCGATGATCTACCACTTTAAGGAACCCACAAATCGGTGTTTTGGTTGTTGGTGACCAACCAAAACACCGATTTGTGGGTTCTATGGATTTTGTCCCCGGAGTTACGAACATCTTAAAAAACATGTGTCATAAGAATAACCAGGATTTCGGCCTTAGAACCAACACTATCTTTAACTTGGTTTCGCAAAGACAGAGATCCGATGAACCACCCTGGAACGATTTGGTGTGTACAAAATTCATCTGAAGCCATTGGACCCAGGGCCCCCTCCCCCCAATACACAGTTGTATGTTGGTTCCACGACTAGGAATGTGGAACAACTGCGTTTTTCCGAACATAAATATAACCTTAAAATGCATGGTTCATCTACTGCTTTTTCTCGCCTCGTCACTTCGGGAACTTACTACCCACGCTGGGAAGAAGCCAGGAATTTGACAACTCCAGCCAGTAAGACTTAGATCCGTTTTACAGAGAGTCTGTACATCCACAGATTTTTTTAATGTGTTTTGCAACGAAGATTCACCTACTCAAGTTTCTTAGGCCTGAGTAGCCAATGTACCTGTAAAAAGTAAAGATAATTACATTACACCCTGAAGTCTGGCACAGTGTGTGTCACCTCCTACCTGTGTTTAGTGCAGGCTTCCGGTATGTAAATTGCTTGACTTTTTATTTGCTTCTCTGATTTGAATTAAGTGGCAACAACTACCTTATTTATATGCCATGACAACTTTTTATGCGGTCATTTTCATCTGATGAAGGACTCCAGAGGAGTCTGAAAGATCTTATGAGTGTCTTTTAACCTTGTATATAGTTTATCCAATTTAATTTCACGAAGTATATCTGTCATCTTCAGACTTTGTTTTAATCGTGCATAACACAGTGTTTTTACCTTATCATTTAATTCTTAGTCTGCACGCACCGTCATAATCATCAACCTTATGGACATTTTGTTCATTTAATGTCAAATTTCTCCTATTTAACTGAATAAGAGCGTACGATGTATTTTCGTACCTTAATAAATTACAATTTCTTTGAATAGTGTCTAAAGTTTATTAGCTTAAATAGTAAATACATGGCATAAATTACGGACATTTTCAGCGTTATATTCCCTGCTAATAAGAGGTGTATGAAGCTGATCGTTTTTTAATTTCCAAGAATGCACTGATCACGCACGTTGACTGCACGTAGTACATTTTCCACAGCATGTGTGTATAAATCAGGCTAAGTATGTATTTAGCAGTGTAATACAATACTTGCATCAATGTGTTTCCTATCGAGATAGCTTCTATGAAATTTAAAGATTAGGGAACTGGATGTTCATAAGCTGTCTGCTTGCAACATCAATGGCTGTCTGTTGTAATCTAACTTACATTAATTAACTTTAGTGGATTACGTTCAAATTGCTAAGACAGTGCATCAGACATGTGTACCTCACATAGAAACTCTGTTACAATTCAGAACATATTAAACGCAACAACTGTATTTAACGTAGACATTATCCCGGTTCCTGTCACGTCTTCTCCTGTCACTAATCTTATACATTAAAATAACAAAATGACTTACAAAATATATTGCTGTCTGCTGGAAAATATTATAGCATGCCAAAGATCTGTACTTATAATGTCGTTAACTAATAGTGCATAAAACAATTAGGTGAAACGTACTTTCAGTTTGCTACCATTATCATTTTTCAAATCTCCACTAGTCGAGTTAACAAAACTGCTGTTCCGTGTTTTGAGGATTGCGGGTATATTAATTATTTTATGATTAATTATTCTGTGCTTAAAATGCCTAATGACCATAATTAATCAGGAGATGTTCTGACTAAAATCCTGTAGCATGCATTACCATTGAGATATTTTACAAAATAACACCAGTCATAAATTTTTGTTCTTATTTTGTTTTCCTGCTTTTGTAGTTTTCATTCCGGTTGTGCGCGTTCTTTAACACCTTTCAACAATGCACTATCTAATCAAAGGTATTGGGTTGATGCATAAGTTTATGCCATTTTAGTTCACGAATGTTTCCCAGGTCAGTAGCGACGATGCAGATGGCCAGTTGTATATCAAAATGCTGCAGTAATATCGTGTATTTAAGTCATATTGTGTTGTGTGATTGTGGCTAATGGTTTTTTAGTTTCCAGGTCCGGACGTATGGAGTGTCAAGTAGAGAAGAAGGAACATTTCCTACTTCTGCTCCTCTATGAGTTTAACAAGAGATCCTAAGATGCAAAGGCTATTTGACAAATCTGTGCTGTGTATGGGGAGGATGCTACTGCTTCGAGGACAGCCTGCAAATGGTTGGAGCGGTTCCGCGATGGCAATTTTGACCTCAACGACTCTCTACGCTCAGGTCTTCCATCTCACTTTGATGACGGTCGTTTGAACCATCTGATCCACTTGTATCCGTGTCAAACTACAGACGAATCGGTCATTGAGATTGACTGGGATCAGGATACTGTGGTGCGACACATGGAGCGTATGGGAAAGGTCCAGAAATTGGGGTCTTGGGTGCCTCATACTCTCACCGAGGACAACAAGAATCAGCGTGTTGTCATATGTGATTCCTTTCTCGCCCATTATCGCGAATTTTCTCAGCAACACAAACCGTTCCTGTCACGTATTGTTACTGGAGATGAAAAGTGGTGCCTGTACGTGAATTTCAGGCATAGGAGGAAATGGTTAAGCCCAAACAAGACGCCCACACCCCGACCAAAACATGACCTTCATCTTGCGAAGATCATGTTGTGTGTCTGGTGGGACATGGAAGGCATTGTTCACTGGGAAATGCTGCCGAGGAATCGGACCATCAAAGCTGCACTCTATTGTGAGCAACTGCACCGTGTGGAGGAGGAGTAATTCAGCAGACACGGCCACATCTGGGCCAGGGTGTCCTTCTCCAACATGATAACGCACGCAGTCACAGTGCAAACCAAAATGGCCATTCAGGATATGAAATGGGAGATCCTTCCACATCCGGCCTATTCCTGAGATGTTGTCCCTTCAGACTATCCCCTGTTCCGATCTCTGTCGAATGTACTTCCTGGCTGAACGTACAAAAATAGCGCTGATCTCCAGAATTTCTTTGAATATTTCTTCGCAGCAAATCCTACGCGTTTTTTCGAGAATGGCACCGCAGACCTATCCATACGTTGGGACATCCTCGTAAACAATGGTGGTGCTGTGTGTTTGTGCGTTAAAAAGTTGATTGACTCCGTTTTTGCTTCTGATGTAATACATTTCTGTTGTACGTTTAAAAACACGGCATGGTCGTATGCATCAACCCAATATCTGTACACCTGGTTATCCACAAATTCCCTGTAATATGAAAGGGATTAATATCGAGTTGGTTAAGGCATGATGCTCAGCTTCGACTCTATTGGAACGGCTTTTCTCTAGACTTTGGTTCGTTGCTGCTGGAATTGCTTTCCTCACGGACATAAGATCATTACTCATGTCGGACATCAATATTAGGTGGTCCGGTTTGGCTCACCATCGGCGCTTTTACATAGACTTTGCTTTGTGGACGGGGTCGTTGTACCTGTACTGTTAGTAAAAATAAGAGTCATAACCGAAATGCTGCCGTAATATTGGGATCACGAAGGTATCGATAATGTTTTTATAGGTAAAAGAAGTAATATTTCTGGGCACTGAAACAAATGAGGTTAATCGAAACCATGAAAAACAGAACCAGAGCCTGATGCCTTCTCTAACAAACTTCAAAGTTAGCACAACACAGTCGAGCAGCTAACGTTCACCAGCCACAAGATCATTACTCATGTTCACAGCCACAAGATCATTACTCATGTTGGATCACTAAAGATAATTATGTTGGATCATTAAAGATAATTATGTTGGATCATACAAGATCATTGCTCATGTTGGATGATTACAGATAACTATGTTGGATCATACAATATCATTACTCATGCTGGGTCATTAAAGATAATTGTGTTGGATCCCACAAGATCATTACCCATGTTGGATCATTAAAGATAATTGCGTTGGATCATACAAGATCATTACTCATGTTGGATCATACAAGATCATTACTCATGTTGGACCATTAAAGATAATTATCTTAGATCATACAAGATCATTACTAATCTTCCACACCCAGACTCGAGCCCCGGCCTGCCAGATGGTGAAGCCTGATTCATCAGTCCAGTTAAACTTCAGTTTGGCACAACACAATCGGGCAGGTAACGTACACCACCCACAAGATCATTACTCATGTTGGATCATTAAAGATAATTATGTTGGATCATACAAGATCATCACACATGTTGGATCATTAAAGAATATTATGCTGGATCATACAATATTATTATTCATGTTGGATCATTAAATATAATTATGTTGGATCATTAAATATAATTATGTTGGATCATACAATATCATTACTCATGTTGGATCATTAAATATAATAATGTTGGATCATACAAGATCATTACTCATGTTGGATCATTAAAGATAATTATGTTGAATCATAAAGATCATTACTCATGTTGTATCATTAAAGATAATTATGTTGGATCATACAAGATCATTACTCATGTTTGATCATTACTCATGTTTGATCATTAAAGATAATTATGTTGGATCATACAAGGTCATTAAAGATAGTTATGTTGGATCATTAAAAATTATTACTCATGTTGGATCATACAATATCATTACTCATGTTGGATCATTAAAAATTATTACTCATGTTGGATCATTAAAGATAATTGCGTTGGATCATACAAGATCATTACTCATGTTGGATCATACAAGATCATTACTCATGTTGGATCACTAAAGATAATTATGTTGGATCATTAAAGATAATTATGTTGGATCATACAAGATCATTGCTCATGTTGGATGATTACAGATAACTATGTTGGATCATACAATATCATTACTCATGCTGGGTCATTAAAGATAATTGTGTTGGATCCCACAAGATCATTACCCATGTTGGATCATTAAAGATAATTGCGTTGGATCATACAAGATCATTACTCATGTTGGATCATACAAGATCATTACTCATGTTGGACCATTAAAGATAATTATCTTAGATCATACAAGATCATTACTAATCTTCCACACCCAGACTCGAGCCCCGGCCTGCCAGATGGTGAAGCCTGATTCATCAGTCCAGTTAAACTTCAGTTTGGCACAACACAATCGGGCAGGTAACGTACACCACCCACAAGATCATTACTCATGTTGGATCATTAAAGATAATTATGTTGGATCATACAAGATCATCACACATGTTGGATCATTAAAGAATATTATGCTGGATCATACAATATTATTATTCATGTTGGATCATTAAATATAATTATGTTGGATCATTAAATATAATTATGTTGGATCATACAATATCATTACTCATGTTGGATCATTAAATATAATAATGTTGGATCATACAAGATCATTACTCATGTTGGATCATTAAAGATAATTATGTTGAATCATAAAGATCATTACTCATGTTGTATCATTAAAGATAATTATGTTGGATCATACAAGATCATTACTCATGTTTGATCATTACTCATGTTTGATCATTAAAGATAATTATGTTGGATCATACAAGGTCATTAAAGATAGTTATGTTGGATCATTAAAAATTATTACTCATGTTGGATCATACAATATCATTACTCATGTTGGATCATTAAAGATCATTACTCATGTTGGATCGTTAAAGATAATTATGTTGGGTCATACAAGATCATTACTCATGTTGGATCACACAAGATCATTACTCATGTTGGATCATACAAGATCATTACTCATCTTCCACACCCAGACTCGAGCCCCTGTCTGCCAGATGGTGAAGCCTGATTCATCACTCAGTTAACGCGTTTCCACTCCTCCTGAGTCCACAGGCGCAGAGCTTTACATCACTACAACCGACCCTTGGCATTGATGTAGCTGTGTAAATCATGTATTTTGTTGCTTCGCCCTGGAAACCCCTTCAATTCTGCTCTCGACGAACAGTTATGGTGCTAATGTTATTTCAGAGGCATTTTGGAGCTCGGTGTTTAGTGTTATATTTTGTCGCACCACCCCCTTCAGCTCTCTACTACCTCGCTCTACAATTTTACGTAGCCTACCAGGTCGCGATTGCGTTGTTGTTTCTCCTAGGCGTTTCAGTTTTGCAATAACATCACTTAGAGTTGATCGGGGCAGGAGGACAGAACTATCTTGAACTGACTTTTTACTGCGATGGCATACCATGACCGGTTTACATTGAAAGCCCTTCTATTTTGCGTACGAGACATTCTGCTCTACATGCTTCTCTATGACGTTTTCCAGGCCACTTTCGTCTTTTTATTCCTGTACGGACGATGACTATGACGTACATGGGTAAACCCACTAATCTAAATGGGATTCCGGATACTTTTAATTATATAGTGCATGTAAGGTATGGATATTTTCGCCTCTTTTTTTCGCATTAAAGACATTTTTATATCATGACTAATCGCTTCAAACATTTTCGTAATGATATCACTCCTCATTGTCTTATTCTTAGAAATATTTTCATATTATTAATAAACATCTGACATTATACTCTAACTTTGCTGATTTCATGAGTTGTGCTAGTGATGTAATTTAACAATCGATTGGGTACAGCAGAACAAGTATTTTGAAGGTGGTGATTTTAAAGTTACATAATAATACTCCGGAGTCCAATGATGAACCAATTAAGCTACCACGATGGTGTTTGTCAATGCAACTTTGCCGTCTTGATATGTGCGTCACCTGTGAGGTAGGCACGTCACATATATCTCTTTCCCCTTGAGATGGGCATGGGACGGAGTGGTAGTTTTTCGTGTCAACCGGCAAATAGCACTCGGAGGAGAGCTCACTGCAGAAGAAGGAATTCTCATTAATTCCGCACAAGGCGTGGAAGAACCATCACACATTTTTCGTAGCGAAGAAAGATTCCTTATTAATTCTAGATGATGTGTTGTGAAAACAGGAATTTGTCGGTGACGGAGACTGAATCTCCGTCTCCTCGCTCCGTAATGAGTCTCTCTAACTGGCTAAGCTACACCGACGGAATGTATTGTTGTAGATTTGACGTATTGATGCGTGCTTAACCTCTGTAGTACGGCATATCATCTCCCTCTTTAATATTTGCTTATGTTTTTTGGAGAAAAAAAGGAACCTTTCATTAATTCTAGACGATGTGTGAAACAAACATCACACATTTTTCGAGGAATCCAACAGCCAAGTAATTCATTTTTACATTTCGGCACCTGTGTAAAAACTGGAATTTGTCGGTGACGGAAATCGGAGTCACGTCTCCTCGCTCTAAAGTGAGTTGCTCTAACCGACTAAGCTACACTGATGGAATGTATTTCTGTAGATTTGTCTTCTTGACATGTGCTTCACCTCTGTAGTACGTCACAGTGTGGTGAGAACGTCACACATTTGTTGAAGAATCCAAAGGCCAGTAGATCCATTTTTACGTTCAGGCGCCAAAACATCAAAACAGCGATTTCCCTGTTGTGGCAATCGAGCCCGCATCTTCCTGCTCCGGAGCCGAGTGCTTTCCTAACTAAGCTACACCGACGGAGTTTGTCGCTGTAGCTTTGCCATCTTGATATGCGGGTCACCTGTGAGGTAGGTACGTCAGATGAGGACACGTTTCTACAGCTGAAGCAACGCTGGTGGAATCCAAGCTTTCTTCGCTGCTCGCAATCGCAGATATCCAATCTCCTCTACCATGTAATAGGAAACACTTAATCCCTAACGGTTTCTTCCAGCTCGCAGCTACATAGCCGTATTTCACCCATATGTAAATCTTTCAAATACGCCCATGACCTCTCTCTTTAAAATCTGAATATATTTTTCAACGCCGTGCAAAATTTCCAATACTTTATTTATTTATTTATTTTTGATTGGAGGTTTAACGACCACCGTGAGCAACTCAATGGGCTATAAGCACTCGCCCGTACCTAATTTAGGGCCACCGGTTTCAGGGAAGGGAGACATCCAGGGTAGTGAGACAAACACAACATCCATGCTTCACCGGGATCCGAAACCGGACCCAACTCGGACGAATGATCAGAGGTCATCTCTGAGACCACTGCGCCACCGGGGCGGTACTGTATTTTTGCAGATGTGTATAGTGGCGTTAAACTGCGAAATGCATCCCAAGTGGCGCAGGCTTCAAATTATTCGCCCGAGATGGCTCGGCGTTTGACTCCTGGTGAGACACGGATGTTGTGCTTGTTTTACTGCACTGACGCTCTCCCTTACCTGAAATCAGTAGCTCTAAATTAGAGTCAGGCGACTGCTTATATAGTCCACTCAGTTGCTTGCTCACGGGGGTCGTTAAGCTCTCTCATTAAGAAAAAAATAAACCCCGAAATGTGTTATTTCACTAACTATGTTGTTAATGAATGTAGTATTAGGAAATAAGACAGCAGCAGTTTGTCGAAAACCATATTATACCTAAATGGTACACTATGGAAATGACAACATGTCGTTTATGGTATATAGTGGTGTCGTTCTTGGTTTTATTAATACTTACATTGTTCTACTTAATCCCAGCTTACATTATAATTATTTATAATGCATCTTAACATCGATGTACTCTATATAGGAATACTTGAATTCAGAATGTTGAACAGGATTGCATCTTTCAAGATAGGCTGTTAATATTCAAAGTGAGCTGTTACGCACATTTTACTATATTTGATGGATATCATTGAAGACATCTCAATGAGTTCAATTCCACGGACTGATAGAGAGTTCTGTAGAAATACATGCCATAAAATTTACTTTTTGTAAAAACAGGTGATATGAAACTACGAATTATTTTCTGAACTTTGAGATTTTTTTTTCACTGTCGGATGCGGCGGCAGAGCATCAAAGCAAGACAAACAAAGTTAGTATTTAGTTCATGGATGAGGGGACATCCTTCAAAACAACTGCCTTACCCAATATGAGTTTATCTCTGTTTTAGAAATAAAGTGCTAAGCAAATATTAATTTAGGCTTATAATTCCATCTTTCGCTGAAAAGGCTACAATGCATCGCCAAACCTCTTTCTCTAACACAGATATTAAGTCCAATTAGTCTGATATTTCTCATATTCCCAGGTATTGTGATATACATGTACACCGTAGACTCAAATCATTATGACCACCTGACTAAAAAATTCATTCTGTTGTGGATGTTAGGATCGTGTACAAGGAATTGAGTTTGCTTAAAACTTGCCTGGTGATTCTGGAATGCAATGACGTTAACTCGCTTTAATTTTCGGACGAAGTGACAAAATCTATATTTCGAAAAAGAAATTGTTGTAAAAGCCACAGCGTTATAATGGTCTCACCACAAAGCTTGTAACGTACCAGGAGATGTGACGTACCTGCCAGAAGGACGCACACGACATAAAGGCAGATAGGAATCAGAATAAACGTCTGCGTAGCTCAGTTGGTAGAGCGACTTGTTCCGGAATAAGCGGCCTCGGGTTCGAATCCCGGCGTAGACCAAAAATGACGGAGAAATTTACTTCGTTATAATGGCGCCCGAACTATCCGGATGACCCGACCGTTCAAAATCTCGCATTGGTGTGATGTTATTTCCACACCGCGAGACAGGAAAAATCAGAGAATTCCTTCTCCAGTGCTTCGAAAAATAAATGTGTGTGACGTTGCATTCCACACACCAGATTGACGGGGAGTTCTCAAGTGCACGTTCTTCAGTGGTTGTCTGCCTGCAACGATTCATGGTCACGGCTGACCCGTGGGCCATGCCCCCGGCCCTCTTTCGGGGGGAGATGTGACGTACCTGCCAGCAGGACGCACATGACATAAAGGCAGATAGGATTCAGAACAAATGTCTGCGTAGCTCAGTTGGTAGAGCGACTTGTTCTGGAATAAGCGGCCTCGGGTTCGAATCCCGGCGTAGACCAAAAATGACGGAGAAATTTACTTCGTTATAATGGCGCCCGAACTATCCGGATGACCCGGCCGTTCAAAATCTCGCATTGGTGTGATGTTCTTTCCACACCGCGAGATAGGAAAAATAAGAGAATCCCTTCTCCAGCACTTCGAAAAAAATAATAATAATAAGGGGGAGATGATGTAACGTACCAGAAGATGTGACGTACCTGCCAGCAGGACGCACACGACATAAAGGCAGATAGGAATCAGAATAAACGTCTGCGTAGCTCAGTTGGTAGAGCGACTTGTTCCGGAATAAGCGGCCTCGGGTTCGAATCCCGGCGTAGACCAAAAATGACGGAGAAATTTACTTCGTTATAAGCTTTGTAATTTCGTATCCGCTAAAGTACGAGCTTTGACAAATAACGCGTTAAGACAATTTGATCATTACCTGAACTACCTGCATATTTTTTAGTTATTTCTCCATAACACCTTTTATATTATTTTCAGTAATTAAATGAGTAAACAGGGAAATGAAAAAGATATCCTTCTAAAACATGAATGTTTTTCCTCTTATTACCTGATTTATCAATTTTCGTTTAATATAATCGTTCTCAAAGTGTGATACAGATTATAAATATCAGCTTGTAAATAAGGTTTTCACAGCACGACTTACTAGTGTTACTTTTAGTTGGAAAAACTAATTTTGCTATGAAAAAATATCTGAAAGAAAACCAAGGGTGAAATGTTAAATGGTTATTCGTTATAGAACAATGTTCGTGAGATAAGTAGAAATTATGCAGAAACGTGATCGATCGAAAAAATAAAAAAAATGTTCTGCTTTAAATTTCAGTTTCTTTTACCTGTGATAGGAGTTTCATCCTTCTTTTTTGGAACTATACTAAATTCTTAGATGTGTTGCTGGATGTGACATGAGAGAAACGCCGGACTCCTGCCACAAATCCCAGCTATTAATGCTTTTTAAATAAGACTTTTAACTTACTGCTGACTATGTAAAAAGGAAATGTCTTCCAAGTTGATCAGAAAATAGTAATCCCTGATATCCTTGTTTTTAACATTCAAACTAGGGAGGGGACTAGACAGATAATCCCCGAGTGTAGGATCTCATTAAAAGAAAGAGGGGCCTTCATTTTTCACATTGTTTCTGGAAATGACCTAATCATTATTGAACTTCATTTTATTATTACTATCGCTATCATTATTTACATAATTGCTTATTTTTATAAAAGTATTAGACAGACCGTTGGCACATGGCACAAGACAGACCGTTGTGGAGGAAACTTGGGGAGACCTTCGTCCAGCAGTGGATTGATAATGGTTGACAATGATGATGATGATGATGATATATAAGTATTATTATTACTTTAAAGGTAATATTTTATCTGGGGTTCGTCACACAATCTTCTCGGCCATTGTCCAAATCTTTCATTAAAGGAGCAGTTTCAATTTTGCCAAAACACTTTGTTACTCAGCTCCGAAATTTCTGTGTCACTGGAAGATCACACTGAATTTTACTTTAGAATTTATTATAAACTCTAAGATTATTCAAAATTATTATTATTATTACAAATTCGTAGATTATTAATCAAACTCTATGACTTTTCAGCTGTAACACAATCAGATTTGTTATAAGGAAAAGATGTGAAATGGCTCCCTCATTTTGTGCAAATGTTCAGCAAAAGTAAATGAGTAAATATATACATATATCTCGTGTAGACCACATGACCACCAACGCTATAGATTCGTGAAAGACTTTGCTTTGATGGGGCTTCGCTGGGTTTCTGGCACTGGGCCCCGATAAGTGTGGTCGTCCCAGGGGGTCAGCTAAACGAATTTAATAAAATAACGGAAGCACTTACCGTTTGCGGAGAACGTTTTATTAAAAAGCTGTAGGTTCACCTCGTGCTTTCACAACAGAAACAATTCAAATTGCAATAGATTTATGTAAATCATGCACGTATCAAAATGCAATTTGGGATCATCCTTCCTGTGAAATATATCCCAGCTGTGTAGTAATGTTGGATGAGGAAAAGGGTGATCTCACCTTTTGTTCCAGATATTTTCAGAAATGTACAACAACAATGATGTCTGTGGATTCAGGTGGCTAAGATAAGTTCTGTATTACATTCTCATGCGTTGCAACCCACAACGTGGCCCTTTTTTGGAAAATGCAAGGTCGCATTATATGCTTGAAACCAGGGACCGGATCAGTGCCTGCAATATTGGGCGTAGAAGAATGGATTCGTATTCTGCAGAAGTAACGATACTTCCTACTAGAATAACCAATGGCCCTAAGAAATCCCATGTTTCGGCACCCCACATCATGAAGGATCCACGTCCATTCTTCATAGTCTTAGCCAAATATCCGGGATGATATGCATCTGCAGGTTTTTGCCAGACGCATACTCTACTAGTGGAGCGAAACAATGTGAAGCACAGTTGACTAGATGGCACATTGACAGGCTTTAGGATCCCAGTTTTATGTGTTTGCACCACTTTACACGCTTTGTTGCATTGATGTTGGTGATAAGAGGGTTGTAGGTTGCAGCAGAGCCATACATACCGACACAATGGGGTTCCCGACAAACTGGTATATCGGAAACTGTATCATTCCGACTGGTGTTCAGCTCTGCTGCCATTTGTGGTACCGTGGTCTTATGCTACCTTTGCACAATCTGTGTCAACTATCGCCT
Source organism: Macrothele yani (assembly GCA_039090855.1). Lineage (NCBI taxonomy): Eukaryota > Metazoa > Arthropoda > Arachnida > Araneae > Macrothelidae > Macrothele > Macrothele yani. The sequence goes on from CM077011.1 coordinate 160,290,207, forward strand.
ACATCTATCTGACATCTTTGTGTGACGTTACGCTTTGCATGCTGGTAGCAGCGCTGTTTCTATTTTGATTTGTTGTCTTAATCTTTGATTACAGTCCCACGTATTACTCTTACTATTTCTGCCGTTCTGGTTGCTGAAGCTCATGCAAGATGCGCACTAACAACATGCGTTTTTTTAGGCCACCGAGATTTGGCATTATCGACAATTACTTCACGACAGCTTGCAAATGTGGTCCTGCTGCCTGATAGTTGACATCTTACTGTACCCCTTTATATACCTAATGAGCATCGCTGGTTATTTCCTCTCCGTGATTTGCATACCGCTCAGTCCGCCTATTCCAGTCGCAGTCGGCATTTCCGTTATTTTGATAACCTCAGTATTTCGTTGTTTTAAGATTTTTCTGAGTGCAGTTTTGTAAGAAAAGTATGTGACGTGCCTGCCCAGCAAAACGCACATGATATAAAGGCAGATAGCAGCGATTACGAAGGTCCGCGTATCTCAATTGGTAGCGTGACTTATTCCGGAATGAGGGGATCCGGGTTCGAGCCCCGGCGTGGACAAAAATGACGGAGAAATTTACTTCGTTATAAGTACAAAATATAAGTGACTAGAATAAAATTGATGTAGTCCTACGTCAAAAAATGACTAGAATAAAACTAGAAAAAAAAAATGACTAGAATAAACTAGAATAAAATTGCCACTTGACTAGCCAGCCTTTCTGAGAGAGCGATATCATACACACACTAACAATTTTTTTGTTTTATGAGCAGTTCTTTAGGGAAAAAATTCCGCGTAGCGCTGCATCGTTATAATGAGAGATGGGTGGGGAAACTGCAATTTTTTGACGTAGTACTACATCAAACTCCGCGGATAATAAGACACGACTTACGGCCAACCGTCTGTGACAAAAATAGGTCCCAATTGAAATCATTATATCGTTAAAAACACGTGACGCACACTTATCATAATAGCATATTCGTAAACAGCATGGGGTCCAATTCGTGTACTGCGCAGTAGATTGTACTAGCGATGCTCCCCTTGCTCCCTGTGCACGGGGGAGTTGATGTAATATTTCTGGGTGTGTCACCACATTTGACTCAGTCTATCTCGGCAACCATGAGACCAACAAGTCTGTGCGTGATATCGTTTTAAATCTCTCGACGAGATATATTTAAATATACGAAGAACATTCCGCAGTGCTTTGAACTGAACATTTAAAAAAATATTTTCTTGTGAACCGGTGAACACTTTTGACATTATCATGGTTTATCTGGACAACCGTGAATGCAAAACGACTGTCAGAGGTATTGTTTTAAAGCTCTCGACGAGATCTATTCGAATATATAAAGAATATACCACAGTGGTTTAAAATAAAAATTTTAAAATTTATTTTCGTGTGAACGGGTTGACATTTTCTACAATGCCTCGGAATTCGCAAAATGAATGCAAGCGAAAGTGGAGAAAATAAAAACTAGAGGTAAGAGCAAGTGATCAGGAATGTAAGAATCCTGAGAAGACTGCATCCGAACGAACTAGAGAGCGTCAAGAACGCCTAAAAGCAGCCGCAGCCCAACAAAAATCCAACACACCGATTGAAACCGAACCCGGCCCATCACGAACACTTCATTGTGTTCGCAATATATGCAGCATTATTTGTTAAAATTATAAAAGCTACTTTTCATATCATATACCTGTGTTGGCTATAACACATTAAGTAAACGTTCTGATACCATACTCTACTAGCTCATTTCAACTCTCCGATCTGCAAGTCGTAGTCCTATGTTCCAAACTGACGGCTGAAACAGAACTGAGCCTAACTTTATTTTTTAGCATAAAAGTAGCGGCTCTTAGCCCGAAAATTGCAGTAACTTGCGTAATTTGCACATGTTTTAGGGGGAGGAAGTGAGAAAACAAGCTAAGGTCATCTAAAGATCATCTATGTTTATGACTTTATGTCAAAATATAATTTTCAATATTAATTCTATGCAGTATGATTAATAGTACTAAAAAAGAATATCATTATCATTTCGAATATTAATTTTATGCAGTATGGTTTAATAGCACTAATACAATAAATCATTACCATTTCCAATATTAATTTTATGCAGTATGAGTAATGAACACTAAAACAGAAAATCATTATCATTTCTAATATAAACTTTATGCAGTAGAAATAATTAGCACTAAAACAGAAAATCATTATCATTTCCAATACTAATTTTATGCAATAGGATGTATTAGGGCTAAAACAGAAAATCATTATCATTTCCAATACTAATTTTATGCAATAGGATGTATTAGGGCTAAAACAAAAAATCATTATCATTTCCAATACTAATTTTATGCAGTAGGATGTATCAGCGCTAAAACATAAAACCATTATCAGTTCCAATACTCATTTTATGCAGTAGGATGTATTAGCGCTAAAACAGAAAATCATTATCATTTCCAATACTAATTTTATGCAGTAGGATGTATTAGCGCTAAAACAGAAAATCATTATCATTTCGAATACTAATTTTATGCAATAGGATGTATTAGTGCTAAAACAGAAAATTATTATCATTTCCAATACTAATTTTATGCAGTAGGATGTATCAGCGCTAAAACAGAAAATCATTTTCAGTTCCAATACTAATTTTATGCAGTAGGATGTATCAGCGCTAAAACAGAAAATCATTATCATTTTCAATACTAATTTTATGCAATAGGATGTATTAGGGCTAAAACAGAAAATCATTATCATTTTCAATACTAATTTTATGCAATAGGATGTATTAGGGCTAAAACAGAAAATCATTATCATTTCCAATACTCATTTTATGCAGTAGGATGTATCAGCGCTAAAACAGAAAATCATTATCATTTCCAATATGATATATGAATAGGTAGCACAAAACTGTAGAGTACGATTTCAAATTGTATATAAGTGATAGCAAAGCTCAGTCGCAAAAACATTATCTTCCCATTAAGCACAGGATGTTTCGCTTCTTTTCTTCTATGCAGGAGATATACAACTCTGAAGAACTAAGCTTTTGTTTCATTTCTAATAGACGTATATATATTTTGAAGGTTTCTTTCGTAGTTTAAGATGAAATCTACAGCGAAAGAAAAAGTTGTAACTGTTAAAACGCATCCAGTTGTTTTTCGTCCGCACTTCAATGCGATTCTTTTTGTTTTCTGTATTTTTAAGAGATACGGCAGAATATGATGCCAAGAAACACGTGCACATTACGTGTTTAATATATATTTATGAGATATTGTGTTCAACCGGATATAATCTTGGTGAATAACCTACGCTTTGCCACTTGACTAGCCAGCTTTCATGACTATTTTTATATTTCTGAGCCTGTAACTCTTTCGCTTCTTTTTCTTTCTCTCTCTTTCTCCTCTTACGTCTGAAGACAGACATTTTTTCTGTCTCCTTATGATATTGCTTCCTTCTCGTGTTATTTGACCTCGCTGCGTTTTTATGTACTTCTTGCAGAAAAGAATCAGTATTTTTTATCGATTCTTTCCTGTTTTTTTTTTCCTTTCTTAGTTGCGGAAGTCTGTTGATTGAATTACGTTTGAGAAATTTCCGGTGGAAAAGATGGCAAGTGTAAAGAAAGCAGTTTTTGCGGAACTATTTATCAGTTTAAGGAAAACAACGGAATTGTTAAACGGTGTCTCAAGAATGATGATAGTTGTTACTTGAGCAGCTCAAAGACCAGGAATAATTCATTCTTACGCTCGAGTGTGGCTTTATTGAATTTTATTTATGCCACTTTTGTTCACTGGCCCTTAATAATATAACTGCCATTTACATGATATATATATTTAAGATTTAAGTGTCATTTCTGTCACAAAACAAAGAAATATTGTCTTATCATAAACAACTTCTGTCAGTTTCTTTGATAATCCTCTTCATCAAATATCAAGATTTCGAGCAATCAGTGTTTTTAATTACACAATATGCAGATGACGGCCATTTAACTGCAAGGTTTGAGGAATTATAGTTTCCTCGTCAGCCAAATTCTTAATAAAAATGGGCTTTACATGAATATAAATATAGAAATAAATTAGCTCATTTATATGCTAACCACATACGAACGAAATGTCATCTCGTAAAAATTGAAAAAAATATGTGTTATAGATGATATCTATTCAGTCAGAAAAAAATGTTTCTATTGCAGAGGGCGAGTCGAAAGTTCTGTTATATTAGGATCACTCTGTCTTCATACGTACCTTCACGACGAAAGCTGACTAGCATTCAAAGTATATGACATTGTGTGGCAATCTCTTGATCCATCTATCTGACAGTTCTTCGATTCCATGGCGGTACCGTTCTTGTCCTTCGAGGCGAAGAACTCCTTCCCCCAGCTGCCACCTCTTCCTGGTTGTAGAAGTGCCGCCCGCGACGGAAGTGTGCCATGGATCGGAACAAGTAATAATTCAACGTGGCAAGTTCCGGACTATATGCTAGGTGTGGCATCAGTTCGATGCCCTCAATTTTCTTGAATTTTGCCCTGGTCGCTCGCACGGTGTGAGACCGAGCGTTGTCTTGCTGTTGGAGAGCGCGCTTTCTGTTCATCAATTCCGGGTATTTCTCCACAACGGCATACATCCACTCCAGCTGTTCAGAGTAGAATTTGTCTTTGATGGTCCGACCGTGTGGAACAAATTCGTAATGGATTATCCTCTCGAAATTCCACCAGACGCCGAGCATCACCTTGTGCTCGAAGCGCCGACGTTTGGCAACAGGTTCAGGAAGCTGGCTCCGGGCTCAACCACTTCCGTTGTGTGTTAGGATTACGGAAATAGACCCGCTTTTCATCTCACTGACAACTATTTTGATGAAACGTACATCGTGCGGTTTTCCTATAAGAGTTTCGTACAGACGTACACTCTGCGCTTTGCTTCAGCTGGTATCAGTTCGTTTCCTGAGGGACAACGCGGAAGCTCCTGTAGACGTTGCCGAGGTCCTGAAGGTGACAAACCACGGAGGTCTGTGATATTCCCGGCTTGCCTGATAATCTCCGAGTTCTGGTTGTCGGATTTGGCTCTACGGCCTGCCGCACGACATCCGAATCCACGGTTCGCGGCCTACCTGACCTTGGCTGATCGTCGAGAATCTCTTGAATCATCTGGTTGCGGTTCTGTGGTCCATAGAACCTTTCCTTTTCGCATTACAAATGTTTCGTGTTGCTTGAGAAACGTTATGGCCGAGTTCATACTCGTAAAGAAAAAGTTCCCTAATTAGCCGGTTGTGGCTGTTCATCTTTTAGGCGTCCAAACCACAGACAGAACGACGACATTCAATGCTGTTCACAGCAACGACTACCGGTTGTATATCCCTTTCGACTGATTGCAGTGTGCGATTTGAACTAGTTTAAACACGTGACATACCCGCCGCAGCACATGCGTTTATGGAAATATAGTGCAAAACGTTCGATACACTCTCTGTGAATTTAATCAGTCTACCTATTAGCTGTAATTATATTAAGCGACACCAAAGAAAGCATTAAAATTATGGAAACTGAGTCTCTAGTCGAAGGGTAATTTAATGAAATAGCAGTGTCTTATGCAAAATTTAGGTATTCAGCTAGATTTCATTTGATATTATGGTCTAACTTATGATAAATACAGACAGTATCAAACGAATGATCTTTCACAACAGTATATGGATGTCATGCACTGTTGCCAGTTACGTATTAAGAAAGTTCTGTCGGACAGTTTTAGTCAGATATGGTTCTAGGGTCTGAGGCTCGAACAAATCTTCTCAGTGTTTTTCTTAAATCTCCTGTTTCTATTAATTCTCTTTTCCCCTTCCTCTCTACCATTCCTTTTGAAACTGGAGCTTCTTCCCCAGTCTTTCCCATAGCTTCAGCAAATCTAAAACCGTTCATTCATAGCTTTTCACTATGTTTTTCCAATTCGAAACACTTTATCTATGATCGCATTTCTACTGTACTATGCTCTTTCCTCGACGTTATTTCTATTAATCTAAGAATCCTTACTTAATATCCAAGAATAATATTGCTGTATAATAACCATATCAAAATATCTAAGAATTCTCACATTTATTTTTGTATAGCTCTCAAATGTTCTACTTAAGATGATGTGAAATGTGATTTATGTACAGAAACGAGTACACTAGTGTCCAAAATTAAAAATCGGGTGGCATTCGCAAGGGTTAAAAAGGAAAACATGTAACAGCAGATAGAGATGTTTGTCATGTAAAGAAATATAATCACAATGGTGATAAACATTTTATAACAACAGAAATGTATGTATTCATTCTGCGTGCACAAGGGTCACATCCGCAAATGCCACAAAGCTGAGCTTTACGAATGTACTCTAAAACAGTCTTAATAAGGAATGCGATCATCTCGTACGGAAAGACAACTTTCACAATGACAATATACACTTATCTACATGTTATTGATGAACTCTCCTGCCAAAGTATTCAATTCTGCTATGTGGGGGAGCGTATCTCGGGAAAAGCTCTGGGAGCGTCGTCCGAGAGCATTCCAGAGAGGCTGTATAGAATTGAATTCAGGTCCGAGCACCGGAATGGGTAATTCATACGTCAAATATTCTCGCTTTGTAGGAAATCATCAACAAGCTGAGCACTGTACGGGTAAGCGTTATCATCCATTAAAAGGAACCTAGGGCTGCTTCTCGAAAAAGTCTGACATGACACTCTTGGATTTTGTGCCTATAGGCTTCAGCTTTGACATTGCTTCATGCAAACAAGCGGAATGGCGTGCGGCAGTTGAACATAATTCCAACCCAAACAAGCAGACCACTGCCTCTGAAGAAGTCTTGATTTCAGACGTTTGTTGGAATATTACAGGTTCCCTGTTCACTTTAGATGAAATGCCAACGAGAGTCCGTTTGTAGAGGGCTGTTTCGGGCTGCGTAGGACCTACGATGTTGTGCAGTTAAAGGGACATAACTGTTCTCACGAGGTGTTGTACACCTTGGACGACCTTGAACAGGCCTCCGTGACAATTTAACGGTGTTGTTGAATTGCTGCCATAACGGCGAAACCACTCTAGAGTGGATATTCAAGTCGTTTCCCACCTGCGCCTGAGGGGTGACTTGCTTCTGTAATCCAAGTCACTCTAAAAGTGCATTGTTGTTAAAGGCGGAAAAGCCTTATCACGACTCATCGTGGAAAGCAATAAAAGTATCCATCCGCGTTAATGTGCTCTTCTACTGTTTTCTTTCTGATCCCCCAGCCAGCCACATATCTCTGGGGGGTGTGAGTGGTGTCTGGTGGAGGCCAAACTGCTTCCCCTACTGTCTGTTTAAGTAGCCTACCCTTCGAGTGTCCCCGATTGTCAATTTATTGTCTCTGTGTTGTTAATGTTGGCAGAGGGATTTCACTCCTTTCCCCTCTCTGAGTTGTATCCCAAAAGGACAGAAACAGCTGAAAGAGAGAAGCTCCCGATTGAGAAAATTCTCATAACAAGTTTATTTCCAAAAACGCACTAACTTCTGGAATTTTTTTAGATGGCAATTTTGCCTGATAAACCCCTGAGCAGACAGAAATGAATTATGATCAATAATTCTACTGCTTTTTGCTCTAACCTCTAGGTACTACTTTTCCTAGCGGAGGTAACTGTTTTGCACCCTAAATAGTGGTACACTCTTAGATTGATTCGGAGTACAGTCGTCCTTTCGCTCGCCGCCGTACGGCGTGAGATAAACGTGTATGAGAATATAAGAAAAACATTTGCAGCCACCGGATCGCATCTTGCATGCGCGGTCTACAGGAAATGCCGCTGTTTATCTGTTTTTGTCTAGAACGTTCTGAATTTGAATAATCTTTTTTTCTCTCTCTTTGTCTAGAATGTTTTGAATTTGAGCATTTTTTGTTTCCTCTCTCTTTGTCTGGAATGTTCTAAATTTGAGCATTCTTTTGTTTCTCTTTCTTTGTCTCGATTTGAGTATGACTATCAGAATAAATAATTTTCTAGCACCGAATTAGTTTTCGATTCCCTTGCAACTGCCTAAAGATGAAAGGCAGTGTTTTTTCCTGTTTTTGGAATTAATGGTTTCTCAAAGTCAACACGTTCCACAATGTTAAAATAAAAAGCTATTCTTAAATGTTTTATATCCCGAGTCCGCGTTTTAAGCCATAAATACCGTCTTTCATAAACATCACACTAGATATACAGAGTATAAATAAGTATGTTTCGTACACCTTACGAAAGAAAACCTTGCAGTCATTACACAAGACCATTTTTCATCCGCAATATGTTCTTCGTTTTTGACTTCCCTTCATATACTTAGGATTTCCAGCATACAGTAAAATTATCCACCTTCTGTTCAAAAGTATATATTTTTAAGCGTCCTGTCTTTCTGTATAAAGAGTAACGAACGTAGAAGTTCAACATTTCAACTAAATGCGTGGGAGCAAAGTGTAGTAATTCTGAAGCGAACTGACGCTTTGAGCTTTTGACGTAAGAAAGCACAAACGGATTCACTAAAGAAATGCAATTTTCCCTTCTGAAAGTCAAACTGCTTTTGACAGGCGCACTATGTCTTCTTCAATGTCTCGACGAAGCATGCGACAATGACAGGTGACGTGACTTCAAACAACGAGACATTGGCGACGTCAACATTGCTGAAAAATTTGCCTTTGCCGAAGAGAGAGTGTGTTCAAAAATCGGAGCAGAAAATTCTGCTTGCTTTTTTGGGTGAAACAGGGCGGAGAAGTTTGTTCTTAGAACGTTAAGATGAACCACAGAGGTTATATTAAATGTGCTATTCTCTGTAATCATCTCAGTTCTGCTGAAAAAGGTTCCCTCATTCCAGTTGTCTACAAAAGAACATCAAAATTGAAGGATTGCAATAGACGGAGAGGCGTATATCGAGCATAATTCTAATTCGTTTCTAGATGGAGTATGGAGTATAGAGGTCGCAGAAATCGAAACACTAATTCTTTTTGCAAGTAAAGGAAAACGTCTGACTTTACGGATATTAAGGCTGCCTTTTAAAAAACAGAAAACATTTCGTATCTTTCGCTTGTATCAGTCGTATTAATGATTTAAATAGTTTATATAATTTCAATTCTTTCATGGGAACTGTTTTAAATTTCGTGCGGCCATATGCCATAATCGTACGAGTGACTCCCAGGTTCGACTGGCCGATGAGGCTAGGGCATTTTGTATGCTTCTGTCCATTTCCACGAAGCAGGCGGCCCTGAATCAGGGAGGGAGGTTTCTTATATCTTAAGGATTCACGAGTATGATTAAGACCAAAAACAAAAGGAAGAATATTTCTTAGCATCATCTATGTTTTACACAGCTTGGCCTCAGTTTCTCAACTGTTGTTCAGTGCGAATATTTTAAAAAACATAAGAATATTCCACACAGCGCTGTAAAATGGACGTAATAATTTGAAATGATATACAAATGTAGTACAAATGATAAAAAAAATGTATGTCACTCGTGAAAACACAAGTTTGTCAGTTCCCCTTCATTCCGGAGTAAGTCGCTCTACCAACTAAGCTACGTGGACAGACAGTCTCGCTGCAGATTTGTCGTCTTGACACATATTTTCACCCCCGTAGTAGATCACATCATCCCCCTTTTAATTGTTTTCTTTGAAGCGAAGTAGAAATTTTTCATTAATTCGAAACAATGTGAGAAATTAACATCATAGATTTTTCGAAGAATCCAACGGTCAGTGAATCCATTTTCCACAATCAGACACCAATATGAAAACACAAGTTTTTCCGTGTCCCCTCACTCCGGAGTGTGTCGCTCTCCCAACTAATCTACGCGGAAAGAATGTCTCGCTGCATATTTGTCGTCTTGACACATGCTTTCACCTCTGTAGTAAGTCACACATTCTCAAGAATTATCTCTCAGGTTTGAAAATTGTATTTCCTTTTGTTAGGCGATTAGTATTCCCTATTTTGCTACACTTGGAATATTAGTACAGTATCATGGCAACACGTATTCTTGCGATCCGTGACAGAAAAGTATCTCCCTTTCCTTTGATTTTAACTTTGGCTCGTAATACACATTTCTGCGCAATATTCCTTTGGCTGTCTGTTCAAACCTTCAAGAAAGCACAAGTAATGAGTGAACACTGCTTTTTGAATTAATGGAGATATCAACATAGAATAAAAATAGCAACGTTTATGACAATTAAATATTTATTTAGCACCATTATAATAAACATTTAATTGTGATAAATGTTATTATTTTTATTCTATCTGAACGCCACAAGTGTTGTAGACAAAATTTATATATCAACATAATTAATCAAGAATCATCAGCTTGTTGTATTTTTTGGATTCCGAAAAACATCATCGATAAGTTACTGGATAACACATTCAGATTATTATACTAAGAAAATTCCTTGTTCGCATCGGAGATCAGGTGTTATCCAAGGTATTTACTGGACGTTAACTATTGCAAATCTCGCGCATCTCTCTCTGCGATTGTGGAGTACGTATATCCTATTGCCCATTTTCTTGAGGTATTGCTCCATTTTTCCTAAATAACCTCCATTAACTTTTATCCCCTTGTCTTTGGAGGTATGGTGTCTCCTTGGCTCACTGTATTTTCAATTATACAAAGGCTGCGACCTTGAACGATCGAGACTTTGCACATGCATATGCATAGATGTTATTAACATTATTAATGCGGGCACATACGAAGGGCGTTCAAACAGTTCTCAGTGTAACATACAAAGAGGAATTTTGTTTTTTCAAAAACACGCCTTTTATCCTGTATAGTCTCCCCTGACTTAGACAATCACCGAGTTGACGAATTTCTTGTACTGATCATTAAGTTGGCCAATTTCCGCTGCGAAAACAAACGGTTTTATCTTTCCCATCAAAGCAACACTTCGTTGTCTTTTTCAGTTCAGAATCATCTGCAAAACGCCTAGCCCGCGGAATCTTTTTTTAGATTTCTGAAGAGGAAGAAATCACTAGGAGGCGAGTTCAGGTAAGTAAGGTAGATGGGTAAACAGCTGGAAGTCACATTCGCTCACAACTTGCATTAAAAGCCGGCAGTGTAGATTAGAGCATTGTCCTTTAGAAGCAGAATATCCCATCGTTATTTGTCTTGCCGTTTACTGTTGATGGCTTCACAAAATGTTTACAACAGCGCAGCATAATAGACAGCATTCATATTTCTTTATGAGACAAGTAAACAAATTAAGAACATCCCCTCTGCGACCAATAAAAAAGTAGCCGTAATCTTGCCTCGAGGTTGTTGTGTTTTGAACTCCTTTGGTGGCGGTGATCCATTATGTTTCCACTGCATGGTCTCTCGTTCTTGTTGAGAGTTAGATCGAGCCGTCACATAATTGGACCCGACCGTAGAAATTTTCTGTAAGCTATAAACTCGAATATATCATCATCATTATCAATCCGCTGCTGGATAAAGGTCACCCCAAGTTTCTTCCAGAACACAGCGCCTTAGTCCAGTCTCCTCCATTCACCCATCTCCCACGTGGTCTTTTTCTGTCACTTGGAATCCAGCCTAAAATTTCAGTTGTTCATCGATGGTCCGTTCTTTTGGCAATATGTCTAGCCCATTGTCCTTTCAGGGATTTTACATTGATTACGATATCTTCCAATCTTCTTATTTTACTTATCCACGAATTCCTCTTTTCACCTTCTTTAGTTACACAAAGCATGCATTTCTCCATGCTCATTTCAGTTGTCAGCAGCCTTTGTATTTCTTTTTTAGTTAAGATCCACGTCACTGCTGCGTAGTAATCGCTGGAAGGATGCATTGATTAAATTTTTTTCTTTTAACACATAATTGCAAATTGCTCTATGACAAAGTGCATTTTTCCATCGTTTTTATGCCAGGGGAGGAATTCGAACCGCCAACGCTCGGATACGGAGGTCCGAGTGCTATCCACTATACTACACTGGCATGTACTCTCACTGCTATCTGCTTTTATCTCGTGCGCATCCTGTGTTGGGGACACGTCACAGCTCTTAAAATTGTACTGTTTCTTCTAAAAACTCTCCAATCAAATCGTGTGCGGCAATTAATTTGTTCATCAATGTGAACCTCTCTTGATATCTGCTGCCCAACGTAAATGTAGGAATTGGTTACCTCCAGCTTTTCCATATCAATTGATAAATCTTAATTTCTTGCTTGTAAAAGCATTGTACTTCAGTTTTGTATTCTGAAAGTTCATTTTTAATTACCATTTTTTTACGATTTTCAGCAAGTTCCTGGGTTACACTCTGCAGCTGTGATGTATTATTTCAAAGACCTCTCAAGAGTTTTTCGAAATGTTTTTTTTTTCTATTCAAAAATAAAAGGGAAATAAAACCGTGCAGAAATCGTGTCAAGAAATCCTCCACGCGACCTGTTTGATTCGCAAGAAATTGTCGACCGGGTGATCCGTTGACCCGCGACCCATCTTCAGCTTTGCTCTTGTTTAGTATCGGGATCCAATGGTGAATCTACGTCTCTTCATAGTTAGAGTGCAGGAATAGAAGTAATCGGCGTCGTGGTTAATGAGAAAAATTTGAACCCGACTTACTTCAACACGATCGTTCTTCATCTAGGTGTCAACATTCGAGGAAACCGTCTGACACAGAACTTTGGCATCCCTAACCTTTCATGCAAAATGAACCAACCATTACCAATACTTAACATCTGTGAAAGAGACAAGGTCTAGTGACAAGGTCCGTGAAGAGACAAGGAGGACTTTGATGCATCCCGGTTACAGTGCAGAAATAGAAATAATCTGCGTCGTGGTTAATGAGATAAATTTGACCCCGACTTACTTCAACACGATCGTTCTTCATCTAGGAGTCAACATTCGAGGAAACCGTCTGGCACAGAACTTTGGCATCCCTAACCTTTCATGCAAAATAAACCAACCATTACCGATACTTAACATCAGTGAAAGAGACAAGGTCTAGTGACAAGGTCCGTGAAGAGACAAGGAGGACGTTGACGCATCCCAGTTACAGTGCAGGAAAAGAAGTAATTTGCGTCGTGGTTAATGAGATAAATTTGACCCCGACTTACTTCAACACGATCGTTCTTCATCTAGGAGTCAACATTCGAGGAAACCATCTGGCACAGAACTTTGGCATCCCTAACCTTTCATGCAAAATGAACCAACCATTACCGATACTTAACATCAGTGAAAGAGACAAGGTCTAGTGACAAGGTCCGTGAAGAGACAATGAGGACTTTGACGCATCCCGGTTACAGTGCATAAATAGAAATAATCTGCGTCGTGGTTAATGAGATAAATTTGACCCCGACTTACTTCAACACGATCATTCTTCATCTAGGAGTCAACATTCGAGGAAACCATCTGGCACAGAACTTTGGCATCCCTAACCTTTCATACAAAATGAACCAACCATTACCGATACTTAACATCAGTGAAAGAGACAAGGTCTAGTGACAATGTCCGTGAAGTGACAAGGAGGACTTTGACGCATCCCAGTTACAGCGCAGGAATAGAAGTAATCTGCGTCGTGGTTAATGAGATAAATTTGACCCCGGCTTACTTCAACACGATCGTTCTTCATCTAGGTGTGAACATTGGAGGAATCTGGCTCAGAACTTTGGCATCCCTAACCTTTCATGCAAAATGAACCAACCACTACCAATACTTAAAATCAGTTCCTCAGAAATCTGTATGACACGGATTCGCCGGTTTAGCATCACCAGATCCTTCGCTTTCTGGCTCATTTCATCTGTGGCTACCTCCTTTGCGCGTTTTTTGCGAGGGTCGTCTTCCAACGAGGCTCTTCCCCGTTAAAAGAGAGAAGCCCATCTTTTTACTGTGGCATATGAAGGTGCGCCATTGATGCACACAAGGACCATTCTTTTATGAATACTGCGTGGTGTTTTAACTTCTTTCGCCAAAAATCCAATCACCGCTCGGTTCCGCAATTTGATCTGTCATTCATTCATTGTCACCTTATAGACTTCAATCCTTTCCTATAGACTTCAAGCATTTCTTATAGATTTCAATCCATCTCAAATGCAAACACAGTGACTTGGCGTGGTTGTCATATAGCTAAGGGGTGATTCAACTTTTTGCAATAATTGCGTTAGCCGCCAAACACTACTTCCAAGACGTACTTAAGTCCACTCGATGCTGGACAAACATAGTGATACTATTAGGTGCACAAATAAGTTTTAAAGCATTTTAGGGCAACGCAGCATGTAATGTGCGAGAAAACAATAATACCTTTACGAATTAAAATATGCGTCGTCACTATCTATCACCTTCCGCCATCGGTCGGGCAGCTGACGAATTACAGCAATAAAGAATACTTTGTCGTGTGACGCGATGAAGTCGTCAACCCATTTTGCACTTCGTAACATGTCCAGAACTGTACAACAGACAAACCATGTTGCATCGATCGGAACAAATGACAGTCTGAAGGAGCTATGTCGGGACTATACGCTGGGTGCTCCACAACTTCTTAGCCAAGCGTCAGTAACGTTTCCTTGACCAATTTCGCAACGCGCGGCCTAGCGTTGCCATGCAGTAATTTCACGGAAAGCAATCCTTTGCCTGTGAATGGACGTTTCCCAAAGATTTACTGGTTCAATCGCAGCAACTGCTGCTTGTAGCGATTTGCAGTAACAGTTTGACCCTGTCCCATATCCCACCAGATGCACAGCAGAAATGTCTTGGTGTGAATATTGCGTTTCGGTGTCGACGTCGTTGCTTCACCAGGGTCTACCCAGTGTTTTTCGTGTTTGGGATTGTCGTACCATATCCATTTTTAATCACCCGGAACGTTTTTCCACAGGAAAGACTTTCTGTGTTGTTTATTCAACAGATTCAAACACTTCCTGATACGCTCATTCTTGTTCTTCTGGCTCAGGTCATGTCGCACCCATTTTCCTTCCTTCTGAATCTTTCCCATTGCGCGTAAACGATTAGAAATGGTTTGATGAGTTACCTCCAGTTGTTCAGCTAGTTTCTTTTGAATTTGAGACAAATCTTCATCCAGCAATGCTTGCAGTTCCTCATTTGCAACCTTGTGCAGTGCGCCGCTACGTTCTCGATCGCTAATATCAAAATCACCTGCTTTAAACCGCCTAAACTAAAACTCACACATGCTTTTCGATGCAATATTCTCCCCCAGAACAGAACAGATCGATGCACATGCTTTTGCAGCACTTTTTCCTTGATGAAATTGGTAACGAATGCAGTGTCGAATAAATGCCGTATCGCGTGCCACCTTTCATCTAGCGGTGTGCTAGTGCGTTTGACTGTTGGACAAATTTCTGTGTCACATTTTATATTCTGAACCAGTTACGGTCACATGAGGATAACACGTCGGAATGTCGGATATGTAAATTAGTGGTATACGTCACACAAGAAACGCTTTAAAACTTATTTGTAGCTCCAGGTACACTTTTGATAGCTATCTCACTATGAACAAAACTGCACTTTTGCACAATGAACTAGTACTACTGCTAGGAATTTTTCAGGCAGCAAATTTGTACCAGAAATTGGCGACTTATTTCCTTGGGATTCGTGTTGTGAACATATGTGAGTTGTCCTGTGTGCAGTTTTTATGTGAGGGCAGTGTAACTATGTCACTGTATTGTTTTTCTTAACATGAGAAAGCTCCTTATAAATCATTCGATAGGTTCACTCAAGTTGATGATTAAAAACAATTTTTCTGTAATAAAATAATCATTTTGTCTTTTAGGCAGACTACTATGCTGCTACAGTATGCATACATTTTTTGCTATAGACATCAGAAACTTGCATCTAAAGCAAAAACTAAACATTAGAAGTAAGATTTTAATGTTGCATTTCCCATGAGATTGAGAAACAACAATTCTTTTGTTCTTACTTAGTGCACACATCTTCCGTGAAAGCAGGGCAAGGCAATCATGTTTTACATTCCTCGCAAGTACATCCTCAGAGATAACATCCCTCACATCCTCCGTTATCTACTGCTGTCTAAATTATCTTTCTTTACTACATTTCTTCCCTTTTATTTTCCGCTGAAATAATAATTCACACTTTGTGCTTCCGCTGTCTGGTAATCACTGAGCCTTGAATATCAAGGACTCCAGGCTAAGCCTTCATTTGGTGCTTAACATTGAGTTTCTCGGATCCGAAATAGGAAAACTTTTATTATTCTTCATTCCAGCTGTTGTACAGCAATGACAGAGATGCGAATTTGTTGTCTCAAGGAAAGCTTAAAAAGGAAATGTCGAAAGAGCATTGGGATATCACATACACATATACATACATACGTGCATATGTCGTCTCATATAAGAGAACCGGATGAATTTACCGATCAAGCAGCTCAAATGAACCTTTTTAATTCATAATTCACGAAAATGCCTCTCTGCCATGATATCAGTTTTGCAAAGAAGAACAGGAATTAAATTAATATTTTGCTTATTTAGAAAACTTATTTTCTTGAGCATCAGTTTTAGAAAACTTTCGAGATGCAGAAAACACAGTAAAATGACTTTCGTAATTTATTTACATGTATTTGTATCTGAAAAAGCTGCTCCCTATATTTTTGATTATTTTGAGATATGTATAGCACACTCAGTACTCATATATATTAATTTTTTCTTTGACAATGTTATCAATAGACATCTTTGGACGAAAGTAGATGTACCCCTCAAGAGCGTCCGCTGTGCCTCAGTTAACCTGGGAATCCATTCTTTGTGATCAATCGTACGTGAACATGAATTTTGTATTACGCAATTTCATCTTTTACTCTATTTTTTCACTATTTTTTGAAAGTTCTTGCTTCATGATTGAGAGTTCTATTAGTGAAGTCAATCTCGTCGGCACGAAGGTAATTTAAATTGCCTCCATTTGTCTCCTTTCATTTGCTATCTCTGCTCAGTTGGTAACAATGAAGTTTTAGCACAGAATATTTAGTCTGTAGATACCGCTTCAATTGTTCCTAAATCTTGCAGTTAATAATCCCATTCGAATCAAGCGCTTAGTAAAGAGTTCTAACAATTTTAACAGAAGCTTGTTTAATATCACAGCATTTTAAAGAATTTTTAGGGAAAGATCCTAAGACTGTATAACAAAATGTCTCTCATAATTACAGCTGAACTTTATAACGTCTTACGGTTAATCTTTGCAATTCGTGCATGTCGTTCACAACGTTACAGTCACAACACACAGCCATTTTCTTTCATGCGTCTTCGTTTTCTACATGAGACGTAGCTGTGCAACAAAAATGTTTTAATTAGCACATCGTTCTTCAAATTATTTTTCCAAAGGTTTCGAAGCGCAAAAAGGCCGGTCCGGTGGAGCAGTGGTCTAAGCTATGGCTTGTTCGTCCAAGTTGGTCGGGGTTCGAATCCCGGTGGGGCATGGATGTCATTTTTGTTTTACAGTGGTGGCTCTCTTCCTTCCTTAGAGCAAGTGACACTAAATTAGGGACGACCGACTGCTTATAACCCATTGGTTGCTCACCGTGGTCGTTAAATCCTCAACCAAGAAAGAAGCACAAAATAAGTGTGTCCGTCATTATAAACGTCAATAACTTGCATTTCACTGAAGCTTCGAGTAAAAATAAGATCTGCCGGTTGTATTTAACCCACGTTTTCTTTTAAGATATTATGCCCGTTTTCATATCTTAAGTTTTCATTTTGTGTCGAATCATCCTATGATGTTCAAAAGTAGTTCCATTTTGGTCATAGACAAATTTACAGCTACAGTTTCAGTTGCGAGTGGCACTTTAATACTCGAAATTTTAGAATGTACACTGCGCTAAGCTTGTTGTTATTAGGACGGTTATAGTATATTGCACAGATGACAGGAGAAGTTATACCTTTGAAATCTAACAAAGATAACGAAAAGAACGATGATAGACAATCATATGATGTTTTGGAAAGGAGAATATGGATATTTGTTGACTTTCCTGGCAGATGGGCCACGGGTTGCCACAAAAGGAACATACATACAAAAGAGATGGTGAGCTCGAAGTATGAAGAACCGACCCGGGATCAAAGACAAAACAGTTCGCTCGAGTTGCTTCTGTAAGGCGATTTGCTAAAACTCTTGGATTTCGCATATACTTGAATCTTGTCTTAATTAATGAAAAATAGAGGGTGATCACAGTTAAAGAGGAGGGATTTAGAGCTATCTGGAGAAAGAACTATCGGACGAATCTCGACCAAATTTGGTATACATACTTTTCTGTGTATGCAATTTTGATTTTCAAAAAAAATATTCAAAATTCAGCCGCTAGGATGTAATTTGGCGCTGCTTCCCCCTTAAAATTTAATAGTACGTAGGTTATCTAATAAAATTCGGGTATATAAAGGATTTGCAAAATGTGTTTCACAAATCTTTGAAAGATGAAGACTTATGGTGCTGACTTTACCTGATCGCATCATTCCAACACTTCAGCAGAGAAATTTTCTGAACACCACAATCTTTATGCAAGACGTTGCACTTGTCATATCGGATTAAATGTGCAGGCCTTACCGCAGTAACAGTTTTCGAGAGAGAGAGAGAGAGATTAGCCGATTATTTCCAACGTCATGGCCGTCACGATCACCAGATCTGAACCTCTGTGACTTTTAGTTAAGGGGATACTCAAAGAGCCTCGGTTATCAAGGCAACGTTCCCAACTTAGCTGTCTTAAAAGACAGCAATTGAGAACATGTGAGACAACTCCAGCCAGGTCAGTTCCGTTCTGCCGTGGAGTTTGTTGTTTTGCGAACCCCATTTTCAGAGCATGGAAATGCTGGTCACAGTGACCCGTATCTGATTTAGTGTCCAAATTCGTTAGATAACCTGCGTAATATGTTAATTAAGGAGCCGAATTTTTCCCTAGCAGGGGAATTATGAACTATATTTTTTCCGAAAATCGAAACCGCATAGTGAGAAAAGTATATATACTAAATTTGGTTGAGATTTGTCGGACAGATTTTTTTTACAGAGAGCTCTGAACACCTCCTTTTTAATTGTGATCATCCTGTAGAAAAAAATAAAAGTAAATAGGGAAAATATGCGTAGATCATGTGAATGCGAAAATGTGGCAGTGAAGGTAAGGTTGCGATTTTGCTGAAGATGCGGACATGAAATCACGTAGGCTGTGGGAAAAGGGATGCAAAAAATGCCTCATGATTTTGTAAGCTTTAGAAGATCGAAAAACAGGGAATGATGAAAACGTATAAGCTGTTGGACCGTTGCCCCTGTTCTCATTTTGAGGAGTCTTTTGCCGAATGAGTCAATATAACCTTGGATCTGAATATCCCTGTAGTGTAACACAATTCACAAAGAAAAAACTCGGGACGTGCCTGTTTTTCATCAAAGACAAATCTTTACATACTGTGTTTAGAGTCTCTAAAGGGCGTAGCTTCAGTCGCAAAACATGGAAAGACATCATCTGCAAGAACGTTTGGTGGTAGTTCACCAAAAAAGACAGATAGGCTATGGCACATACTGTATGCAAAGATGACAGAACCACTGTATTTTAATTACATTAGTCAATCCCAATCACAAATTTTCAGAGAAGCATTTTATCAGAAGCTGCACAAACCGAAAGCATGAAGTAGGCTTGCTATCACTGGTTCTGAGTGCCAATACTCTGAAGAGGAAGTAGCGTCTCAAAGATCACAAGAGCTACACATCAGATCATTGGAAGCATGATGTATGATCTGATTGGTGGCCTGTAATACACTCTTTCAAACATTCAGCAGTGATTATATTTCGAAAATGAAAATCAAAAACAAAAAAACATAAACTTCACGTTTTCGTCTGAACAGCCAAACAAGAATCAGTATTTGATTGGTCCACGACGTGGTAGCGTTGCTTAGTTTGGGTTCATCGGTAAATAACCTGCAGGCGCAGACGCTTTTCATTACATCACCGAATATATTCTACAGCCTAGTCATTATTGCCCGAAAGTGATATCTTCCTTTAAGGTGACGATATTTCTGCACACACAACCAAATGCGCAAATATGTGATTGGATAAGTTAGGATTAAGTTTCGGAGACATGTATTGACTTTGGTATTTGCTTCAGTACGGAAGCTACTGCCCGCATTGAAGAGCTTCGCTCTTTCTTAGAAGCGAATTTTTTTTGTTTGTTTGGAGGATTAACGAACACCGTGAGCCAAAATAGTGGGCTGTAAGCATTCACCCTTCCCTAACTTAGGGTCGCTGATTCCAGGGTAGGGAGAGAGCCAGTGCCTTCTGACAAACGAAACATCCATGACACCGAGATGCAAACCCTGATCCATCTGGGATGAAGCCAGTGCTTAGCCCACTGCTCCTCCGGGGCGGCAGAAATTGTATCATTTTCTCTGCTCTCATTTTTTGTTTAAGAAACGTGAAAGAAGCTTCTGTTGTGGGTTCTTTTTCTCTTATTACGAAAGTTTTCCAGTGTTTTTATTTGATAATACATTTCGCGAATGATAAAAGGAAGACTCTCTCTCTATACATTAGCTACCTAAGTAGAAATAAATCAATAGTATTTCTTTATTGATTTCTTCTTCCACTGCATTAGCACGACATGAAGTCCCGCGTATAGCTGTCTAACGAAGATAGCTCGTGATGAAATGTGTAATATTATAACAAGGTTAACGTAGATACAATGATTAACGCGACTGCACGGTCAACAGATTTAAGTATTATCAAGTCGCTCAAGTGAGCACGTTAAAATAGGATGAAGAGCTAATTCTTACTTCTTTTTTCTAATTACGCAACTTAAAGATTGCCGTCACGAAGGATGATCTAATACTTCCCTAGCAACAAAGAGGTTTAGTTTCGCTCGTTGTACACAGCACAGAAGATATGTTGTGAGCAAGTGGTGCTCAACAGCCCATCAATAAGCAGATATCCTTGTTGTTGCTGGAGTTTGTATTATTTTTTTGCCTAACCAACGGCTTTCGCACCTTACAAAATTTATGAAAATGATCGATACGCAGGAAAGGAACATTTCTTTGAACTTTGTAGTACTTTGTATTTCAGAAAGTAATGAAATGCATGTGTTATCTTTTGAAAAAAGTAATTAGAGTTAATTTTTGATGAAAAACTGCAATTTACTAAATGACGGAACGCTAAACTAATATCCCAGTTTCTTGGACACTTCTCTGTAACTTACTTCTAAAAGTAGGGAAAGGTATTCGTCGTATTTTATTGAGAAAGAGTAAACCTTACGCCCATACTTGAAATAAAAAGCACTGAATCTTCATCACACACTTCAGAAAAGCGTGAAGAACGAGGCTTATCTGCAAGCGTCTTATATTTCGAACGAAACGCCGGAACTAATTTTAGCATGTTCGTTCACATGCAGCGTCCATCTCTTATACTGCACATACACTATATTGACAAAATTCACTGGATCCCTAGAAGAGAAACACAACAGAGCCTTTATTGGCATACATTAGAACGGTGTCGGTCCACCTGAACAAGTTTGTTAATCGCACAGCAATGCACTTATGAGCAATAAGTTTTTTGTTAAAATCCTTCCTAAATGCCCAGACATGCTTGTCGCTGTTCATTTATCACGAGCTGTAATTTTGCTCCATTTTTCAACTTGTGCACTATGCTGTATATTTTCATATAGGTTTTAGTAGTTTAACGATCTTTGATCGTATTTTATTTGTATTTAGACGTCCTTATTAGTTCGTCTGCTGATTTCTACCTTGAATAAAGATATTTTGAAACCACCTTGGGCCTTAATGCATGCACTGACCCTTCGAGACATGCTTTCGACAAGGTTTTGGAACACCGCGATAGGAATGCGTTTCCATTCAGTACATAATGCTGCCACTAACTGTTGCTTAGTACATAAATAAGGAAGATAGCTGTCTCAGCGCGAACACTTTAGATCAAACCAATTGTAACACTCAGATGAAGATAAGACGTATCACCGGTATCAAAAGTATACACAGTTAAAAATTATGACGACACGAATTACTCATTCCATTGAGGTTTAAAAGGTTTTAATGTTAACAGCACGTTTTAACGTTTAATAGCAAGTTTTTAACATTAAAACCTTTTAAACCTCAATGGAATGAGTAATTCGTGTCTTCATAATTTTTAACTTTGTATACTTTTGATACCGGTGATACGTCTTATCTTCATCTGAGTGTTAAAATTGGTTTGACCTAAAGTGTTCGTGCTTAGACAGCTATCTTCCTTATTTGTGTATCAATTAGCACGATAGTGTCTTCATCATATCTGTTGCTTAGTAGTAGGCCTTGGTTCCATACTTCTCATGCAATGCTCTAATTCATCCCATAGATGCTCTATGGGATTAAGATCAATGCTCTGTGCCGGCCAGTCCACACACGATAGGGAATTATCGTAAAACCACGCCGTAACAGTTCTTGCTTTATTTTATGGCTCGGTGCATTATCCTGCTGGCACCAACAAGGCTCGGTGCCACAGTATTGCCACAGCGTTGGTAGGGCATAATTGTTCAGAATATCGAAGTAGAAGTGCTGGTTAACAGGTTTGTCAACGATAACCGATATGTCGGGACCATACCACGAAAAACACCCCCACATGAGTACACTGCCAGCTCCAAACTTGACCATAGGAACAGTACACTTTGGTAAATAGCGTACTCCTGGCTTTCGTCATACCCACACACGGCCATCAGACTGATGGATCGTGTATCTGGATTTATCAGTCCATAGGACGCGTTTCAATTGATCTACGGTCCACGATAAATGTTCTTTACACCATGCTAAAGGACGAGTAGCATTCCGAGTGGAGATGAAAGGCTTATGAGCAGCAACACGACCACGGTAACCCATGGAATGAAGTTATCTGCGAATGTTACGTGTACATACTGAGGTTCCAGCATTGTTATTCACCTGTACACTGAGGTCTTGTGCAGTACTCCGTCGATTAGCTGTAATCGCTCTCCAGAGGCTTCGCTTTCTTCTATCACTGATTTTCTTTAGTCTGCCGGTACGTTTTGCTTCAGGCACACCATGTGTCGTCCACTTATTCAGCACATCCAAAACAGTTGACTTGGGTTTGTTTAAACGCTTCTCGATTTCTCTTACGTACAACCCACTGTATAACACCCAAAAAGCTTTCCTTTCGCAAAGTCAGTTCTCTCCCGCCGCGATATTTTCCTTCAACGGCACAGTGCGATATGATCGCGGCCAGCTGCCGGCTTGTTTCTATACTGTTTGCAGGTGTGCATCGCATCTTAGCAACGCAGCGGATTCGTTCATTTGCTTTTGAAGGTATGTCTGGTGACCTTTTTCAATATATCGTATGTCCGGTGACTTTGTTTAATATATGGTATATCCGGTGACTTTTTTCAATGTAGGGTATGTCCAAATGTGCCTCGACGGCAGTATGTTTTTTATGAGAAAAAAAAAGAAAAAGTGACGAAAGTGAAAGAGAACGAAATATAGTAAATGCTGCACTTTAAATGAATTACAATTGCGAAAACTGATGTTCTAATAGCAAGAAAGCTCCAGACGGCTAATTGCACAATGCTTCCACCTGCTCTATGCTTTGGAAGTGGAATACAGAGCTCTCTGGCTAAGCAACGGATAGAAAATATGTACCCAATATTTGATCGTTCTCAGGTTAACGAATCCTTCTCTTCAAAATTTTCTACACTCTGCGAAATAAAACAACGTCCTCACATCTGCAAGATTAAGAAAGTCGCTGTACTTTCATAATTTTGTGTTTGGCCAAAAATCTCGGTGAAAAATATTCATCCAAATTACGTTTCCTCCAACCGTAGCCCACTTTTTAAATTTGGAAGCTTTGATATCTGTGTCTGGGTAACACGTTCAAAATAAAATGTTCAGAAATTGGTTTTCGGGGATAGAATCAAAGCATATGCTCATGCTTTTTCGTATGGTGCAAAAAAACCTTTATGATCCCGGTAAACAAAAGAAATGAGCATCCGTCACACGACAAAATCACTTTTTCTTTTGCTTTGTCTCAAGCTTCGTGCATTTTCTTTTGTCCTGGAGCTACCAGGATTAATGCCGCAATTTGAAATACAAGTTCTGGACTACTAATAAGTCCTGGCTTTTTATTTAGGAACTGTCAATACTGGACGGAAAATTGGTCCAAATATTGTAGAGTTAGACCATCGGGATGGGTTCGTGTATTTATGAAACATGTTTGATAGAGAACACATACCTGGCAACGAAATTAGTAGGCGTTATATAAAAGTCACAACTACATTAGGACGATTTCCCAGTAATGCTGGGTCTTCAAGAAGATTTCTAATGGAAATATATTAACATTCGATTGTTTCTACTCAGTTATACTGTAGTGAAACCTTAAAGCGTCCACGAGTCGTTTTAGTGCTGCTGAAATGCATTACGCTTTGAGAATTTCCAGCAACATCAATTCTCTGATAATCTGCGTAACGAATATGATTTTCAGAAGTACTGTTCGAAGTAAAATGCTGTTAACAGGGAGAAGACAAAGTAATGTAAACTCTCATTTAAACTTCCTTTTTTAGTTACTGTCTATTTAAGTAAATTTTGGTTTATTTGTACAGTCTGAATGCTACATTTTCTCTCTCGACGGATTTGTGTTGTGGCAAATTGACGACAGATTAAGAGAATGACACATGTGAAAACAGATTATAAGGTGCTATTTTGAATTGTATTAGTGGAAGTTAATTTGTACAGATAGACTTTGATTTCCATGGAGGAGTTTGTTTGAGTCACTCACGCTGAATGTTTACGCATCCTTATTCTACAGTCTAAATTTTTTGTTGAGCGTTACGAGACCACGATTAAACTGAGTTACATACATATAATTTATTCTCATGTTGAAACGATAGTTCATCGTCTACGAATTGGAGTTATGTTCTGCAGTTGATGTTTACTGTGTTCCAGTATAATACTGGAAATATGTGTGTTGACGAAAGATATGTGCCTGCAGAGGGCCATTGAAGAAATAATGGACTTTAGTAAGTAAGCTTTCTTAGTTCACGCAGCCATTATTATTCTGTGCCTAATTATGCTCTTTCACATGCAATTAAACTATCCGAAACACGACGTTAAGCTACCAGGGAAGAACTCAATAATCTTTACAGTGAAATCAGTTTTCTGAGTTTTACGATTTAGTAATACGAGTGCTTCATTGTTTAGTATACGTTGAAGTTTTGTATAACATTGTCAAGTAAACAAGCATTATATTCCAAGATATCTACATCATTATTATTTTCTCACAGTCTAAATCTCTATTATCGGAGAATTTCATTTTGCGCCACTTAGATGGCCCTACACAATTTTCCATTAATCTCTTGCTGAGTACATTGCCTAAACGCTAGACGACATAAACATTATTTGCATATATAGTAGATCCATATCAGTCTTATATCATATATCAGTCCTCAATCTTCGTTTCGAGAAATTCGTTTTTCATCTGCTATTTGAAATTGCGATCAAATTTCGTGTTTATGCATTTTTGAAAGTACTGTCATGTAGTTGGTATGTTTCTACACAGAAATTTATGTTCCAAATCAAACTGTATACCCGTTTGTAACTATCGGAGTAGGAAAATTCATCATCATCGGATATGTTTAACCATATTCACTTTAAATTTTCGTATCTGGTTTTCCAGGATCAGCTTTATTGTTGCTATGAGAATTATTTATTACACTTGTAATTTGGATTGTACCTTCAATTCTAAGAGTAAAATTTGAAAATCCTTTATGTTTCGATAGCTGTAGTCATATTCATACTTTTCCACATTATGCACGTATTCCAGTGAAGGGTGTGAAATTCGTTTTTTTCTTCTTTTTGTTAGACAAATGCAGGTTAGTTATTTAAAAGGAACTGCAATAGCGTTATTTTGGACATTTTTCAAAAGATGTACTTTAGACTTTGGCATGATTATGTTTTATTTTTATGTATTATAGTAAACCTCTTCCGGATATCGTCACGAAAAAAATGTGATGGACATGCGTTGTTCGATACTTTAGTGTGAACACAACAAATATACGTCACACAACAAAACTACTGCGTAATTAATTTGATTCAGTACGAGTATTTCTTTTTCCGGTCATGCGGTGTCTGAGTTAGTACCCAGTGTAAACAACGCCTTACATAAATATCAGACTTTGGTTCATTGCAATTTGTCAACACTTAATATCACAAAACCCAAATGTATGTTTTTTTTCTGGCCGAAAAACTCTAGTTGAGGCTCTGTTTTTGAATAATATGCCTTTGATTTTTCAAGATAGGGTTAAGTTTTTAAGTGTCTTGTTTCAGGAGAATTTAAAGTGGGATGCCCATGTTGAGGTCTCGAATAGAAGTTTTATCTAGAGTCTCCAGTCTGTTGCCATTATATAATAAATTAGCACTCTAATATTCTTTTATTTATCCCTACCTGCCTTACTGTCTGCTTGTTTGGGGTAAAACAACTAAATGTAACATTAACAGAATTTCGTATTTACAAAAAATTCGCTCGTTTGTTGAATCCATTGGAAAATGTGGAAATCCTGTTCAGTCACTAAAAATTATTGATTATCGATATCTGGATGTAATTATCGTGCATAGTATAATTAGTGTAGATAAACAAGGCGTCTTTACACGATGATCAGAAAGATTGAACACATATATGTGCTCAATTGTAACAAATAATTTAATACTTTAATACTAAGTGCAGATATATGTCGTACAAGATCTTTCAAAATTGCAGAGCATTTCATCATCAGATACATCTTTCATCGAGGAAAAAATTACTGGAACAGGAATTAAACAACGTAATTTCAAAACATAAACAAATAATGAAATTATTTGTTTTTGTTTTAAATTAATTCTTTGTTTATGTTTTAAATTAATTATTTTTTTTATGTTTTAAATTAATTCTTTGTCTGTGTTTCAAACTAATGATTTGTTTATGTTTTTATATTACGATGTTTTGTTCCTGTTCCAGTAATTTTCTCCTCGATGTAAGATGTACCTAATGATGAAATGCTCTGCAATTTCAAAAGATCTTGTTCGACATATATCTGCGCTTAGTGTTAAAATATTAAATTATTTGTTACAATTGAGTACAGATATGTGATCAGTCCTTCTGATCATTGTGTAAAGACCGCTTGTTCATCAATACTAACTTATTATCGACTGATGTTGTTAATGCATCAGCGTGTTTATGCCAACACATATCTTAATTTTAAAAATTTATGTTATCTGCACATAGTTATTAAACTCGTGGGGATGATAACTTTTTAATTCAAAGGGCTTGTACTAATGCGCTGTATTTCAGTATTAATGATCTTTGCCATATGAGGTGCAACGGGTTTTTGATTCTTATGAAATCACTTGCCAGTTTTGTATCGTTTAAAAAGGCACTAACGGAATATTATGTTAATAGTTAAATTTGATTAATTTGAGTTTTATCTTATTGCGAATGAATGTATATATGTTGAAAAATATGCAATTACTTGACATTTGCATTTGCATGAGCATATGTCAAAGATACGTTGCGAATCTGCACGAAATTGTTCAAACTTCTTTCGGTAGGTTTCATCAATTTTTGCAGCGCGTTTTTTCAACTTTCGGATATCAGTGTTGTATGCGGTAATACACTTTGCAACAGATTTGCGGAGAGATGTCGGAAGAGATGCTTTCTTCCATATACTTAGCAATTTGTCCGCGACAATACTTGCTATTTCTGCTGCAGCAGGCTCATAATTTGCAGCTTCCTGCATATGAGTATTCCTCATAAGGTAGTAATGGCTCATTACATCTTCGTACGTAGGCAACACATTTTCATGCATCTCCTTATAACTCCCGAGGATAGGTCAATCAGCATTATTTCTTGTTTCAGCCATCTTAAGTAGTTGGACGACAAAACGAAAATGCCGGTACGATCCAATCAACGTCACTAGAAGTGAAAGAAACTGTTGCATCATTATGACGCAAACTCGCCAACACTCTCTCCCAAACGGACCTGTGCAACTGTGATCAGATGACTCAGCGAGTTCGCAAACAGAGCTCCGCTGTGAAAGAGGGGGTGGGCTGAGATGAAAAAGGTAACAAAAACAAAGCAGAGCACAAAACAGCAAGCTATGTTTCTGAAAATCAATAAGAGGTTTCCAGGAAGTATAAGAGAGGGAGGTGGGGTTGTTAATATTAAACCCAAATTAGTAACAATAAGGCTGCTGCCGAACTTAATGCTTACGCAACTTATCATGCCATTTTTGGCAAAAATTACATTATTTGAAGATGATATTAAATAACATAGTGACACAGTTTTTTTTATATTTACAAAATGGAGAAAGCGGGTGTTTTTAAACCATTTTTCCCAATAACTTTCCAACTTCGAGGTTCTTGGGGCAGCCTAAGATATCAAATAATGTCATTCATATTTCGGGGGTGACGTTTCACATTAAAAAAAAAGTGTTTTTCGCTCCACCCTAAATTCCTTAGCTTTTGTATGTATGTTTTTTACTCAAAGTCCAAATTAATGATCCACATGTAAGAACTAGTAGAACAATTCTTACAGAATTTTACTGTAAGACAAACTGACAAAGTACTCCTAAAATTTCACCGTTTGTTCAAAATGCACTGCAGCCATTTTTGTAAGCTTATTATTTTCTTCTTTGCAGTTGACCCTTCCTTAGGAATTTTTTTTTACTTGTAAGATTTTGGAGTGGAGGTGGGAGGGTTGGCCATAACGTACCACGCTGACCAAGCTGGTTGGTGAGTGTGAGTTAGATTTTCCTCTAATCCTCATGATATAGTTAAACCGCTATTTGTCAGACGTAATTGAAAACCGGATGCATCCCCTACAAGGATCAGGGATTAACATTAATGTACAGTAGAATACATGTTGCTGATAGAAAGGTCCACCTAGCACCCCTCATTTTTCAATAGAGCAACTATATTTTTTCAAGAAAAATGTCCACGCTTTAAACCTGCCGAATCAACAGTGTTCGGTAAGATAGCTGTATTCGAAAATTACGATACCTATTAAAATACTGAAAACCTGGTATTCAATTCCTCTGCAATAGCGAGTAAATATTGTATGTGTTGCTTACACGATTGCTCTCTCTGTCTCTCATACACACGTACTCACGCGTAGGCACACCCATAGAAGTTTGAAAAAAAAATACAGGTCGGATTCAGTGGCATTCATCTTTGTTCTATGGTAATAATGTTTTGTCTGAAATATTTCTGTATGTCATCATCATCATCATCATTGTCAACCATTATCAATCCACTGCTGGACGAAGGTCTCCCCTAGTTTCCTCCACAACGGTCTGTCTTGTGCCAGTCTCCTCCATGTCACTCCCGCATACTTTCGAATTTCATCCACCCATCTTCCATGTGGTCTTCTTCTGGGTCTTTTCCTGTCCCTTGGAATCCAATCTAAAATTTCGGCTGTCCATCGATGGTCTGTCTTTCTGGTAGTATGTCCAGCCCATTGCCACTTCAGGGATTTAACTCTGATCATGATGTCTTTCACTCTTGTCATTTTTCGGATCCACGAGTTCCTCTTCTTATCTCTCCTGGTTACACCAAGCATGCACCTCTCCATGCTACTTTGAGTTGTCTGCAGCCTTTGTATGTCTGTTTTAGTTAAATTCCACGTCTCTGAACCAAACGTAAGCACTGGAAGGATGCATTGATCAAACACTTTTCTTTTAAGACATAATGGCATGTTGCTCTTGAAAATTATGCTGTTTCTTCCAAAAGCTCTCCAGGCAAGTTTTGTACGCCGATTAATTTCTTCATCAATGGGACCCTTACTTAATATCTGCTGTCCAAGATAAACGTACGTGTCTGTTATCTCCAGCTTTTCTCCATCAATCGATAAATCTTCATTTCTTTTAAAAACATTGAACATCACTTTTGTCTTCTGAAAGTTTACTTTTAATCCCACTTCTTTATTCTTGTCAGCAAGTTCCTGGATCATATTCTGCAGCTATGAAGGTGCAGTTGCAACAATGACTACGTCATCAGCAAAACGAAGATGGGTTAGATAATCTCCATTAATCTTTTTCCCTTTGCTTTCCCAGTTCAGTGATTGAAGGACATTTTCCAATGTAGCATTAAAGAGCTTTGGAAATATGGTGTCACCTTGTCTCCCTCCCTTTCCAATTTTTATGTGTGTTGTATTTTCAAACAGCCGAATCTTTGTCCTTGCATTTTCATAGATGTTATTAATAATATTAATGTATGCATCTTCAATACCGCAGGATTTCGGAGCCATTGTAACTGCTGATGGTTTAACTGAATCAAAGGTTTTTTTCATAATCAATAAAAGCCATGCACAATGGAAGTTCATATTCCCTCGATGTTTCAATTGTTTGTTATATTAGGCCTTTTTATTTTGCTACTGCGCACTGGCTGCCTTTTTCCTTTGCTATTAACGCTCCCTTTGTCCTGCAACAGAGATACCAAATGTTTTAGAAATTTTATCAAAAAACCAATTGTTTCACTTTGTGTCGTATATTCCGCACATGATATTCATTTTGACTGGAGATTTAAATTCTTTCAGAAACGTGTACTACTCCACAAACTTACAGCTGTGCTACACGGAAAATGCTTGGCATTACATCATTTGAAACATGATACCAGTTGCACCACAGGGTCATCCATATGGCGCAGTTTAGTAATAGAACAAAATGCGCAGCATGGTCAGTTGCTAAACTGATGCAAAGTTGCCATATTCACTGCAGGGTCATTCATGTATAGCAGTTCACTAATCGACCAAAGCGGTCTCATGGTCGAATACTGAATTGATACAATTATTCCAGATTCATTGCAGGGTAATCCATGTATCGCAATAGATTAGTATACGTAAGGTTGCTCAAGGTCGAATACTGAACTGATGCGATATTTCCATATGCGCCTCAGAGTCATCTATGCATCGCAAGTCAGTAACATACGAAAACTGCGCCATGTGTCAGATTCAGTCATTTGTGCTACGTGAATGGTACTACAAGTATCAAATCGGGTAAATTTTTGCTAACCTCCACATTGTGAATAACTACCTCAGATGTGCGCTATCAGTGCTAAAGAAAAATGATAATGTTTTGGCCCTCAGATCATTAAATGCTAATTATAATTAGCGGTAGCACTACTCTTTGAATCACTAGATAAATCCTGTCGAACTCTGATACACGAATATTACTGTCAGTGAGCGTTGAGAACATTTTTTTTTTTTTTAAAGTGTGCATAATCGGTACTTCAGCCCGTTGAGTCAAATCATTCATTGTGTAAAAGTGATATTTGCATCGAAAATTGTGTCAGCTCAGCAACCTTTTCCATTCCGCTAAACTGACTTTTTGGGAGCATTTGATGATTCTTCCAACTGATATTTATAAATGATCACACTGAATGATCACGTTGGATGATTCTGTCCGGCATCATATCAATGGTGATTTAGACTTCCAAACTACAACTCTGTTAGGGTTTAAAGTATCTACATACAAGAGTAGTTCCACTTTGTGGTCAATATTTCCTTGTAGCTTGTATAAAATTCAAAAATTCTCAATGCAACTGAATTTGAAAAGGAAATCTGTTCGTAGGGAGTGCATTGTGGTATTTTTCCTTATTTTAATGATATTACTTAAAATATATTTATTGTACACATGTCGCAAATAACAATAATTTCACGCTGGAAGTTGTACTAAAATTCAGTACATCCGGGTGGATTTATCTAGGGCTCACCTTTGAAGGAAACGTAATTTCGAACCTGAAACAATAAACTGGGTATGTCAAAAAACATAAAAATGCCTCTTCTGAATTAGCCATGAATTGTGTATTGCATAACATGTCCTTCCACCGAATATAAAAGAAAAAAATCAGATAACGGGAATCGTGAAATTCTAAGTACAAAAGCTTTCAAAAGAATTAACGGGTACCCTTTAAAACTACCGTGAAACCTCGGTTATACATTTTTCAGTTATACGTTTTTCACTTTTATACGCAACTAGCTTTACTTCCCGGCTTTGCCCGAGTCCAGGAGACACAGCATTAGAATACTGACTAAACAAAATTCGTTAACAATTTGCTATCGACTATTAAATGCATTACGTGCTCTCCGTTTCAGATGTCTTTGAGCGGCGAATCTCTGGGATAAAAAAGTTAAAAACGTATCTTTGCGAATATTTTATGAAACTGGCTGAAATTTTAATGAACACCATAAATCGTTAATAGGAACATGACCTTCAAATTTCGCCTGAATCAGTAAATAACTTTTAAAATTAGCCGTCAAAATTTTATTAACCGTTTCTGTTTATATATTTCTATTTACCAATGAATTAAAAATGCTATGCCTATTTTAAAAGCTTTGACCGGATTCCGGTGAAATTTTAAGGGACTCCTTATTACCGATTCATGGTGTTGATAAAAATTTCAGGCCGCCCCGGTGGCGCAGTGGTCTAAGGCGCTGGCCTCTGATCATTCGTCCGTAAGGGGTCCGGGTTCGAATCCCGGTCAGGCATGGATGTTGTGTTTGTCTTACGGCACTGGCTCTCTCCCTTCCCTGGAACCAGTGACCCTAAATTAGGGACGGGCGACTGCTTATAGCCCATTGAGTTGCTCAAGGTGGTCGTTAAACCTCCACTCAAAAAAAAAAAAAAATTCAGCCCGTTTTGTTAAGATTTCGCAAAGTTCGTTTTTGCATTTTTTATGCACAGTTCTCAAATAATGAAAACAGCTGTGGATGTGCCGCGGCGATGAATGCAGTCCCGTGCTTTCAGATAACGATGACGTAGCAAACGACGCTGACTTTATTGATTAGCTTATTAATTAATTCATAAATTACGAACGGAATAACGTAGAGATCTTAAAATAGTTTCGTTGACCTAGAAATTCCAGCATTAATAAGCTATGAAAATTTCACGATGCCACAGTTCGGCGTTCGAGAGTTTTTGCTGCTTCAGACAAACAGACGTCTTGTGTTTTATATATAAGATTCTGCGTTAGTTCCGATTTTTTGCTGTAATTTCAATCGCTTTTTAACTCGGTTAGACGTAATTCATTTATACGCTTTTTTTATCATACGTTAAAATTTGGATTTCAGATTATCAAAAGTACACGGTTCTTTGATCCTTTTATTTTGATTCCCGGTATGTCACAACTTTGAGAGGATTGATACAGCATTGTTGGGTTCCTTAATCTTATCAGAGAAGGATATGTTGTTTACTTTCGGTTTGGAGGAAAATTTGGTTTCGCAGTTTATGACTCACACATATATACACTGAAGAGCAATTGAATTAGAGACAGCTGGCGTTATGCAAATGTGGTGCTGTGGGCACCCCTGTAAACGGAAACGACATGACGTATGCAGCGATCCGACAATATAAGGAGTGATGCGACGGGAATAAGCAAGAGTCTGACGCAGTATGGGTAAGACGAAAGATCTAAGAGCATTTGATCGTGGGAAAATTGTCGGGGCCCGACGAATGGGTCACTCCATCTCAGAAGTCGTGCAGGCACTGGGATTTTCACGAGCCACTGTGTCACGGGTGCACCGTGAGTACATCAAATTTGGTAAAACCATTCCTGCAAGGGCCAACTGCCGTGGACAATAGCGTGTGGATGAGCGGAATCATCATCAGCTAGCTCGCATTGTAACAGCGGATAAACGGGTCATAGTGAAAAAATTAATTCAGCAATTTAACGCTGGTGCACAAAAACGTATAAGCAGCCACACCATCCGGACCCATCTCCTCGCTATGCGGTACAGAAGCCATCGTCCCACGAGGGTACCGCTGCTGACAGCACATCACAGGGTGCAAAGATTAGCATGGGCGCGGGAACATCGCCACTGGACCCTAGACATGTGGGAAAATGTTGCCTGGACTGATGACTCGAAATTCACGTTGGTACAAGCGGATGGCAGGATACGATTACGGCACAAACCACATGAAGCAATGGATCCTTCTTGCCAGCAGGGTACTCTTCAAGCTGGTGGGGTGCGGCATTCTCGTCTGGGGACTGTTTACGTGGACTGAAATGGGACCCCTGGTACATGTGACATCGTCCGTCACAGGTCAACGTTACCGGGATATCCTGGACGACCATTTACTCCCGTTTGTGCGTCTTCAACATCCCACTGGGGACCTCATCCTGCAACAAGACAATGCAGCTCCAGAATTGTATCCGAATGGTTGGATGAACACTCCACCGACGTGACCTCGCTTCCTTTGCCAGCTAGGTCACCTGACCTCAATCCCATCGAACACATCTGGAATGCCATCGAAAGAGATGACCCCCTTCCTTCAAATCTTCTTAAACTGTGGGAGCTTGTTCAGGGCTCGTGGATCCGTATGGCTTCCCAACGCTTCCGGTGTCTTGTCGAGTCCATGCCGAGACAAATCGCCGCCGTCATTAGGGCGAAAGGTGGTGCTACACGTTATTAGACAGGTATTTCTAATTAAATTGCTCTTCAGTGTACGTTACAACACTCCTGCCCCGACCAGAACTGACTATCGCTGGTAAGGGTGGACGGAGTTCACATTGAGTGGTTGTATTATAATTCTAATGGTTGATTAGAACACATAGACTGGTTGTAGGCTGAATGGTCTCAGAACGAACTCAAATTTACATAGAAAAAGAAACTCAAAACGAAAGTTAAAATAGAATATACGTTACAAACACTGGTCTCAGATTCTCAGTTGTGAGGATGTTACTTAATCTGGAATCAGGAATAATTAATAAACAGGAACTGTGCACCAACTGCTCAAAATAATACAACTACACTAGTAATCCAAATTTCTTGGCGTAGAGTAGAAATCAAAGTATCCCAGTTTTTGCACAACTAACAGATGGATTTTTCAAGGAAGATAGGCAGCAGACTGCATTTTACTGTCTACCTTCCTTTAAAAAGTCATATGGCTGATGCGCGAAAGTTTTGAAACTTTGATTTCTCTTCTGCGCTAAGAAATTGGGATCACTAGTATAGTTATGATATTTCGACTAGAATCAGGATTTGTACTGACAGATAGAGTCGTCAAAAAAGAAGTTTGATTTTCATAGGCTTTTGGGCCGTCCTGGTGCCGCATTGGTCTAAGGCCTACCTTATGACCGCTCGTCTGAGAAGGGTCCGGGTTCGAATCGCGTTAAGGCATGGATGTCGCATTTTTCTTACGGCGCTGACTCTCTCAATTCCCTGGAACTAGTGGCCCTAATATAGGGACGGGTGACAGCTTATCGCTCTGCTAACGGTGGTCGTTAAACCTTCAATCAAAGAAATATTGGTTTTAGGATCTAGTGAATTGGGGATATACCCTCAAATTTACTGTTACACACATATCAGTATAAAAGTTCAAACAGATTCGCTGAAGCACTGTCCTGAATCTTTCTTTCTTTACTGCCATAGGTTATATAGATATGTCGTAATCAGAAGATGAAACTAAAATGTTAATTAAAAATGCATAATGTTTGCAATAATATCATAATATGGACCAATTCGGAATTTCTAAGGCAAGACATTACCTCAGAAACGTTCGGAAGTCTCGATGAACGGACACGCACTATAAAAGTGTGCATTTCCACAAAAACGTTATCAGTAAAAACATACGAGAGTTTGTGTATGTTCTAAAAGGGAAGTCAATCCAGTCTTACAATCATAAAATGTTCTATCATACAAACCAGTAAGTTCAAGTCCATCGTAGCATCAAGGATACGAAACACCAAAAAACCAGATAATACAAAACAAACTGTTGATATTGCGATATTTCTAAAGTATCTTAAAATGTAGATATCTGTCAGGTATAGATTCATCAATGTACCAAACATCTCACCGTTCCAGCAGACCGTCCCGCACCTCACACTAGACATGTTTGTAGCAAAAATACGTTGCCCATCATCTGCGGTGAATTGCTTTAAACATCTGTGTGTTCTTATACACGGCTACCCAGTCCGGACCGTCCGTCATCTCGTGGTCTGCTTTAGGATTTTTGCAATGCGATAAAATATGTTATGATTTATATTTTATTTTTATTTTTTGCAGCCGATTCGACTTTAAATAAAACATCCTTAAGGAACACCTTACACTCCTCCAAAGAATAAATTTTTCAGTAGTTCGTATTTAACATTTAGAAATTTCATTTATACCGTTTTTTGCATTTATACGTTTTGTACGGCCCTCCCCTAGAAAAACGTATAACCGAGGTGTCACTGTACCTACGGAAGTGAGCCTACGTTTATTACAGCTGTCTCAAAAGTCTTGTTTTAGTGCTGCTGCGTTTTAGCTGCTTCCTCTGTTACTACGCTTGTGGAGTATTTTTGGTATTTAATCTATCTCATTATCAGCTTTACATTCAAAATGAACAAATCCTTCAGTTTGGAAGAGTACTTCTAAACACTTTTCGACGCCCGCGCATTTTCTGCTACTGTTATCCATGTGTAGGAGGTGATGGATGAAAAAGATTCCACGAAACGCAAGAGAAAGGAAAAATAACGGTACTTCTCATCCTTTTTCTCTCGTTGCTGCTATGTAGTGTTAACAGAACACTTGATAACAACTGGCAGTGTAAAAACTAACGCGATAATTAAAGCAACTAGAAAGGAGTAGGAGGAGAAACATCAGAGGAGCGCAATCATCAAAAGGACGTTAACAATTTTAACGCTCCCGCTCGACACGGATGTCATTCGCTTCACGCCACGTGTTTCTCCCGTGGAGAAAGGAGGCGGGAAAATTCATCGCTTTTCCCGCGAAAACCGTGACGTGCATTAGATTAAAGTGCTTGCGAAGGTGCCGTCGACAATATTCGCGTTGTCTTCTCAGTTTCTGTTGTTTTTTCGCCTGTCTCTTTTTGTTCCGCTCCTGCTGCATGTGATGCGCCGGATCCGTACGGCAGCGAATCGTTTTTCTGCGAAATGCAGAGTCCGCTAGGCGTTTTCCGTAATGAGTTCCATTTGAGAAGCGATACGAAAAGGGAATTAGATTTTTAATGACAGTTGCTGAAGGTAGGTGTTTGCGTTACTTACTGCTAAAATGAGAAGAAAAACATGGATTCATTTCGATAGAACGCCTTTCACCGGCACTGAATTTTTACCGGAAGAGAGAGAGAGAGAGAGAGAGTGGGTGTGTGCCCATTACTCTAGGGTATTAGTTTCAACTCTACTTGTGTCATTCAGACTGCACTTATAACAATGATTTCTTTTTTCACCCGGTCGCTACCCTCAAACTCTTCAAAGCTTCACTTCAGCAGAAAACAGTGTCTTCGTTTTTCAAACATGTAGATACATAAAACAATAGAATCTTTCCCTTTGATAAAGTTTTGTAAGGCGTCTCTCAAATTTAGTCACAGTTTGCAACCAAATTTTAGTATTTAGCGGAGGAATTTTATTTTCCAACGGTTGTACGCTGCCACAAGAGACACACAAGATATTGTCCATCCCATGACAGAGGTGTGAACAATTTACTGTAGGCCTCCCTGGTGGCGTATGGTCTAGGAGCTGGCCTTTAGCCATTCGCACAAGGTAGGTCCTAATCCGAATCCCGGTGAGGCATGGACGTCGTTTTGTTCAACGGCACTAGCTATGTTCCCTCCCTGGAACCAGTGGCCCTAAATTAGGGGACGGACGACTGCTTATACCCAGCAAAAACACAAGTGTTGGAAAACTGCTGGCCACCAGCTGGCAGTGATGTGTCACTGCTGGCTGAAATCTGCCGCTCACGGTACGCTAGCGGTCCGCCATCAGTTGGCGGCCACTGATGGCCCAGCAGCAGCGGGCTTCAAAGCAAGTGCCACTAGTGTCCCGTAGCTGGCAAACAAAAGCTCCCACTCGAGCTGGAAGCAACGGGACTGCGCATGCGCAGTAGAACACGTCCTGTGTCTTTCGAGGTGCCAGTTAATTGAAGACGACGCTATCGCCATCGTGTTGTTTTAATCGATGTTAAGAAAAAAAAAGCCGTATGTAGAGAGACGAATTAATTTCCTAATGAAATACCACGTCGACGAAGATTACTGTCAGAAGAAAATTATATAAATAATTATTAATGAACTGTAAGATATAATCAAGTACTCTCATGAATTTATAGAAACTCATTTCGTAGCAAAATTGGTGCACTAACACACAAAGAATCGAGAATAAAGGCAGCCATGAAATACACCCACTCCATTCCCATGAATAACAATAAGTAATTTCTGTGTAATCTTTCATTTTAACATGCCCTAAACCTCTTCAAATAAAAGTCCCGTAAAAATATTAAAAATCGTTATGTTGGAAAAAACAAGATTATACGCGTACAAAATTTATCAATTATTTAAAATATACTCATCCATGGTTGAATCACAAGATTGTGGTTAAATCCACAACAACAACAAACAAAAAAAAATACACGGTATTGGAGAAATTCGCTGCTAAAAATAACGACTAGTAAAATAAAATATCTTTCTCCTTTAGATGAAATGTAGCTTCGGACAGCGGAAAGGAAAGATACAGCGTTAGAAATGTAACAGAATGTGACATGAACGGGTGAACATATTAATTAAACAATCACCTTTCAACACCACAAAGACAGCACAAATCTTTAGAAAGTGCCTTGAAGTTGGTACACTGATTGAAAATGAGTGAAGTTCCCTTAAAGTAAATAAAAACACTCGTTGCGTTGAAACGATAAATTTAGGAATTATATGAAACTGACAATTATGAAAAATACCTCGCAATATTGTAAAATTAAAAAGAGAACCATTAGTTTCACATCGTGCTGGAAAGAGGCTCAGCATCAAGCAGAGGCCCGTGCATAGCATACCACTGTAGTGGATAGAGCACTCGCTTCGCAAGCAGACTGCCGTTGGTTCGTTTCCGGCCAAATCAAAACGGGCGTTCTTCAGGACCTGTTGAGAAAATCCCCCCGTCATGCAGAAGTTTCGTTGGGGGGAAAAACACTAGTTTGTGGCTTTGGGATACTGCGGTTCTCTTTTTTTTTTTTTATGGCTACTACTGGGAAATTGGCAGAAAAGATTCGCCAAGCCACCAGTTACGTCACGTGATTACCGGCTGCCACTGCTGGGAAACCAATAGATATGTTACCCAAGATTGCCGTATTAGGCTAGCCATCATTTATGTCACGTGCCTGCAGGGCCGCTTGTAAAAGCCACTGCTTGTGATGGATAAGTGATGGCCCTGTTCTGGCATATGACAAAATGATGGAGTACCAACTGTTGGCCAGCTACTGGCCTGAACTGCTGGCCCATGTGGTGGTCGCTCGGGCATTTTATTGACGGTTGGGGAGCGGCTGCCAGTGCTGGCCCAGCAACACTGTTTTTGCTGAGTAGCATATCGAGTAGCTTCCGATGGTCATTAAAGACTCAATGAAAGAAAGAAACAATATACAGTAGTTTACGGTTGATTGGGAAACGTCAGAAGTAGTACATTTGGGCCCAATTAATCCGTCGTTGGTCACTACATATTGAACAAGGCTAGCAGTGGAGCCTGAGAGGTTTTCGGACTGATGCTACCTTTTACCGCAGTTTGAACACTTCAGAACTCCTTCTTTGCAAGAAATACACCCATCGTCAAAAAAAATAGTTGCACCCAGAAGAAAGCAACCGACAGGAGTGAAACTTGGTGGGTAGAATAAACAAAGACATCGCTCTTTCCACCAACACACAGCAATAGAAAAAATTATTATCCGGTCACCGCTGGGGATCCGAATCCCAGATATGGTATTTTGCCAAGCGCGTTGGAAAGAGCTATACTGAGGGATTATTTAGACAAATGGAAAACTGAAAAAATAATACGAAGGATTTCAAATGAAGTCAGCTACGAAATGAATTACCAATTAATAATATTCTTTGAATTAAAGCTGATGAACAGATGTATCGTGTTTATATCTGTATTTGATAACAGCTACTGAATCTTCACTCTTAAAATTTTCTATTTTTTATACCGGAAGGGATAAACACTTCCGAAATCGAAATAATCGCTTTTGTTGAGATGAACGAGCTATATATTCTGATAGAATTTGACATCTTATTTCCCACGGATAAACTTGCTTTAACCAGTATCTCGCATTAAATTAAAAATATTCCCCACTTTTTATGATGTGCTAGCTTAAAATTCAGCAACTGAAAAAATTAGTAATCACAGGTTTAAAACGAAGACTCTTTACTTCCAAATGTAAAAGCTACAGCAAAATTTCTGAGATCTTCCTCCCCAGTTAATTTACATTAAAAGTGTCCTTTCAGTGATTGTCTAACTTTTAGACCACTTGATTCATTTGTGCAACTAACGGCTATCTGACTTGTATATAATTTATAATTTGTATCGAAGAGTTTTTACTCCAGAAGCACTAATAGCCCTAGGCCACGGGAGATGACGACATCAGGTGCTGTGAAGTATCTACAGGTGTTTGACATAATAATATGAACACCATGGTCAGACATGTGACTTTTAATGTACCTGCATACGCCGCAATACGCAAAGGTATCCACCAATTTTTGTATGTAATAGCTTTGTTTAGAACCTCAAGGTCCTGTTTAAGTGCTTTTCAAGTGTCTTGTTGCAAAATTTCTTTCAGGGTGACGACGAAATGAGGACTTCGAAAGAGGGCTAATTGTTGGTGGCCGGCCAGTTGGTGCCCAGGTGACAACAGTCACCAGGATAGTGGAGGTATCGAGAGCTACTGTGTATAGCGTCATGACATCATACCATGTTCGTGGCAAAACCTCGTCTACGAAACACAGGAGCGGCCGGTAAACGACTCTGACTGATAGAAACGGGATACCATTAAAGATGATTGTTACATGTTATAAGAAGACCACGGGGCCGAAAATTAGTGCAAAGCCCAATCTGCATCACCAGACCCCAATATCAACGAAAAGCGTGGGCAGGGAACTACATAAACAAGATATTCATGGCCGCGCTGCTTTTGTGAAACCTGTGGTGGGCTGGGTGAATGTACAACGGCGACGGTACTGGTTCCAGGAGCATACAATGTGGACTGCCGATGCATGGAAGCGTGTAACGTTGTCGTATGAATCCACATTCACACTATTCCCCACCCAGAACATCGTCAGAAGCGTTGGACCCAGACTGTCTGCTCCCAACATTGCAGCATGGTGGGGGTTCTGTGATTCTCTGGGAGGTCATATCGTGGTTTTCAGCAGCTTCCCTGATCTCCTTGAAAGAACAGATGACTGGCAGGGCGTATGAAACCTTTTTGCCAGACCAAGCGCATCCAATGGATCAGGTATTGTTTCCTGATCCATGTAGGGAGTGACATCTAACAAGATGATAACGCCCCCATTCACAGAGCTCAGAATGCCCAATCATGGTTTGAGGAACATGAGGTCGAACTTTCACACCTTTCTTGGCCTCCTTAATCACCAGGCTTAAACATCATCGAGCCACTGTGGTCTGTATTGGAAAATAGAGTAAAATCCCTTTATGCTGCCCCCGCAACCCTCAGAGACCTGGAGCAGTTTCTGCTAGAAGAATGGTGTAACATCCCAATAGCCACCATCAAGGATTTGTATGAGTCTGTTTCAGCAAGGACTCATGCAGTTTTGAATGCCAAAGGTAGTCCCACACTCTATTAATAACGCAAAACCTTCTTTTCCCAGGTGTTCGCATTATCCTGTCCAACCCCTGTACCTTTGTAGGTGCAAATGCAGTTTTTCTTAATCTTCAAAAGTGAGAGGTGATATTTTCATTTCATTTATTTATTCATTCAGTTGCCACTACAGCAACTAGGAAAAGGAAGGAAAAGGCCGTGAGGCCTGACATACCCCTCCTCTCCCCAGAATACAAAAACATAAAGCTTAACAGAAAAGGCAAGCCAACACATATATGGTAGGTTAATATGTGAATATACACGCACTAGCTCACAACCAACACATATATCAATGTGTTCCATCGTCAATAGCCTTCATTATATCTAAACAAACAAGTATCATATACACTTCACTATTTAATCACATATATACACTATCTACCAACAAGTAATTGGACACCCCTGCAATCGACGATATCTGCGGTCCTGATACACGTCACGGCCGCCACCGTTAAATATCGTGTGGGAAACAACAACGCAACCAGTCAAATGCAAGATGCCACGCAGTTCAGAGCACTCCGATTTCGAGAAAGGTGTAATCGTCGGGTATCACAGAAATGGCCGATCTATACGTGACATATCCAGCGAGTTGAAGTACCCAAAATCGACAGTGGCCTACGTGATTGGCAAGTGGAAAATGAGAGGTGACTGTCGGAATGTGCCCCGACCCGGCAGACCCACAAAACTGGGAGTTAGAGACCGACGGGTGCTGGCCAGAGAAATTCGGAACAACCGCAGCAAATCGATGGGCCACATTCGCGAAGAGTTTTAACAGGCATCCGGGAGTGTTCTTTCGATGAATACCATCCGTAAGGCAGCCCATCTGCTTGGTTATAATGGACGTGCTGCTGCCCACAAGCCTTTGATCACCAAGTCCAATAGCGCTGCTCGGCTAACGTGGTGCAAAGAACGTTGACAGTGGACCGTTGAACAGTGGAAACAGGTTCTCTGGAGCGACGAATCAAGGTTCACCCTCTACCGTTCGGATGGCAGGGTCTGGGTTTGGCGTCTGCCTGGAGAACGCCTCCTGCTGGAATGTATTGTGTCAACTGTGAAGTTCAGCGGCGGTGGAATTTCGCTATGGGGGTGTTTCTCCTGGTATGGCACGGGACCCTTGGTCGCAATTCCTGGTAGACTCAACGCCGAGACCTACTGCACCATTTTGGATGACCATGCGCTTCCTACGTTGTGGCAGTTTTATGGGGTGGACCCATGTTACTTTCAGGATGACAATGCCACCTGTCATTTTGCGAGGTCCACCATGGCTTGGTATGGTGAAAATGGGGTTAATCGAATGGACTGGCCAGCGCAGAGCCCGGGCCTTAACCCTATCGAGCACCTCTGGGAAGAGTTGGAGCACATGACATAAAGGCAGATAGGAATCAGAATACATGTCTGCGTAGCTCAGTTGGTAGAGCGACTTGTTCCGGAATAAGCGTACGCGGGTTCGAATCCCGGCGTAGACCAAAAATGACGGAGAAATTTACTTCGTTATACTAGTTCATTTGCATTCAGCCAATCTGTTATTAATTTTAGCTGAGTATTAGTTCTTAGTATAAGCCCATTCATATCAATTCCCTTTAAAATAATAGTTACGTCATCTGCATATAGGGTTGTATCATTATCTTTTAATACTGCAAATAAGTCGTTAATATATTAATTAAAAAATAAAGGACCAAGAACTGATCCCTGGTGTACCCCACAGTTTATGATTTGTAATATGGATCGATTCCGATGAATCTGGGTGTATTACCTTCTTTCTGACAAGCAACTTTTGAATAAATTATAGCTAGATCCCCGGAGTCCAATAATATTTAATTTATGAAGTAATATATCATGATCTACGGTATCGAATGCTTTTGATAAATCAAGAAAGACCGCTATTGTTATTTGTTTTTGTAATAGATTTTGTTGAAGTATATTTTGTGTATGTAATAATGCTAGTACAGTCGATTTATTTGGTAGAAATCCGAATTGTCTGTGATGAAATATATTGTCTTTGAATGTATGAAAATAGTCTGATATGAATTAATTTCTCTAGTATTTTTGCAAAAATTGATAAGTTTGCGATTAAACGATAATTATTTATGTCGTTTTTTGACCCATTCTTATATTTCGGAGTGAATTTGGAGATTTTTAAGGCATCTGGAAATATTCCGGTTTCAAGTATAAGGTTATAGATCTGCAACAACGGCTGAACTATGATATCTGCAACAACGGCTGAACTATGATATCTGCCACAAATTGTATGGCTATTGGAAAAAATTCATCGTAGCCAGGTCCGACATTTGTATTGATTTGGTTTAAAGCATGAGTAAGTTCAGTCCTTGTAATTTTCGACATATGAAAAGTATTTAGTCTTGAAAGATTTTGTAGGTATTTTGTATAATGGATTCCTGAAAATGTAAGTTGTTGCTTGGTCAATTGTGGTGACAATATAAAGTGACTGTTGATCTCATTAGCTATAGCCTGCTTATCAGTTATTTTATAAGTTGATTTGGTTAAATATTGCGGCGTAACTGGGCTGATATTTTTCCCCAGTAATAGATTCAGATGTTTCCATGTTAATTTAGGGTTATTTTGAGAGAATATATTAGTGTAGTAATTTTTTTTTAACTTACGAATATCTGAATTCAATTTGTTTCTATATGTTTTAAAATTCTGGAAGTCGACTTGTAGTTTACTTTTAATAAATTTGGAATACAGTCTATTTTTTTTTATTTATTCGATTTAAGAGATTCCTTGTTATCCATGGTTTCCTATTTTTTTTTAATTTTATTACTTTTCGTTATTATTGGAAGAGCTTGATCGTATGAGTCTTTTAACAATATTGTAAATAAGTTATATGTTATATTTGGATTTTCCGCTGGGAGGAAATT
This sequence comes from Macrothele yani, assembly GCA_039090855.1. Classification (NCBI taxonomy): domain Eukaryota; kingdom Metazoa; phylum Arthropoda; class Arachnida; order Araneae; family Macrothelidae; genus Macrothele; species Macrothele yani. Next base: position 160,334,534 of record CM077011.1, read on the forward strand.
TTCCCAATTTATAGTTTGAAGCAGGTTCTGAAATTTTTCCAGGTTATTAGAATTTATTAATCGTGTTTGTTTGTTTATTAACGGTTTCTTCACTGCATGTGTATAAGTGTACACTCTGAAGATTGGTAAATGGTCACCAATATCGTAAATCATAACTCGTGATAAAACTAATACTTGTGGAGCATTTGTGAGTGATAAATCAATAATCGTTTCTGTGTTAGGTGTAATTCTTGTTGGATGTAATACTGTATTGATAAATCCAGCAGCAGTTAATATTTGAACGAAGTACTGAGTCTGTGAATTAGTAACAGAAATATTAATATTGAGATCTCCCAATAAAAATCCCCTTTTCCCGGTTAAATTCACATAATTGAATGCCTTTGTTAATTTATCGAAGAACTGAGTTGTATATGATCCTGGAGGGCGATAGCACACCATTATAATAGTGTGTTGATCTTCTACTGACAAATTTCTATGGTAGAGTCAGTAAATGCTAAGTTTTTATTAATTGTATAATCATGATAGGTATCCTTAACGTAAATAGCCACTCCACCTCCTCTTGAGTGGATACTATTTTGATAAAAAATCTTATAGCCATTCAAGCCAACACTATAATTTTCACTGGGAAACCATGTCTGTCTCTGTTATACATAAAATATCTATTTGTAAATTAGTAACCTGAATTAGTGCCTCAATAAGAGTGAGTTTATTTAGTAAGGATCTCGCATTAATACACTGCCGGACAATTGCTAAGGACGGATGACAATAGCAACGATAGCAACCATAAAATGGAAGGCAGGAAAATGTGGAAATTAGCATAAGTGCGGGATACAGTAAGACGTGTTGTGTGTATGCAAATTTTGGATTGCCGAACTTGTATGTGACGTCATAGCGCTGATAAGAGATATAAAGGATTTGACGCGTATTGACCGTTGTTGTTCAAACGCAAAGTTGAAAGGGAAAGAATCAATTGACGAACTTGCAATTTTGAGTATGTCTTCCCGACATCACCTAGATGATTTTACGCGTAGCCGTATTATTGGCAAGGTTTGAAGAAGGGCGAAAAATAACAGATGTTGCCAGGGAGTTCGACGTCAGCCACAGTGTTGTTTCAAGGCTTTGAAAATCATTTCAAACAAATGGAGAGTGTAGAAAACGTCACGGGGGAGGTCGTGTTCGCAGTACGACACATGCAGAACATCGGTACATAGTGCTATCAACAAAAAGACACCGGCGCAGCACAGCTAGTGAGGTAGCAAATCAGTTTATGGCTGCTACTGGCAAGCGGATCTCCCAAAAAACTGTCGCCAGACGTTTGCATGAAGGAGGACTATACGCCCGCCGTCCTGTTGTATGCAACCCATTGTCCAGACGTCACCGTACCACCCTTTTGCAATGGTGCCATCAACATCGCAATTGGACTGATAACGACTGGTCTGCTGTCCTCTTCACAGATGAGAGTAGATACAGTCTATCGTCTGATTGTCGACGACAACTGATCTGGCGTGATAGTGGTACTGCATATTGTCCAGCAAACATACAGGAAAGGGACCGATATCCGACATGTAGTGTCATGGTATGGGCTGGCATCATGATCAATGGCCGTACGTTCCTCTATGTGCTTTCAACTGGGACTATGACTGGCCAACGATACGTTAATGATGTTCTGCTACCTCATGTTCGCATGTTCCGTTGTGCTCTCGGTGATAGATTCATTTTCATGGACGACAACGCAACATGTCATCGAACAGTCGCTGTCCAGGAGTGTCTTGCGAGCGAGGATATTCAACGCCTCGTATGGCCAGCACGTTCTCCAGATCTGAATCCCATTGAAACTGTGTGGGATGCTTTGAGGAGGAGTCTTGCTGGTCGCCAATGCCCTCCAATAAACAAGGACACCCTCATCCGTGCACTGACCGAGGAATGGGATAAATTACCCCAACAGCTGCTTGATAATGTTGTGCAAAGCATGACACGACGTGTGGAATCTTGCATCGCCCTCCATGATGGCCATATCCCGTATTGACATCTTACGCCGGAACGCCTGCGGACGGTAATTGCATTTTTTTTCACGTTTACGTATTCTGCACAAAATGGCCTGTTTGTCCCTTGAACACGTTCCAAAGCCTTCTGGATTTCAGAGCACAATAAATTGCCTTTCTTGTAATGTCCTGGCATCCTGACATTATTTTATTTCACTTGGCATCCAACCACACTTACTTTTTTATGCGCTATGCAGCCGTTTATGATCCGTCCTTAGCAATTGTCCAGCAGTATATGCATAATTTTCAATGAATTTGTGGAACTACAAGAAAATATATTATTTATTTGTTGTGTTGTATATAAATTATCTTGCATTAAACTTGTCTATTTGCTTGCTATTTGTTAAGTAGGAATTATAATCTTAAGTTGGAAGAGTTCAAAAGCCACTCCCTGCAACATCTATAAAAACGATATGTGTGATCTCTCCTTCTTTATCAATAATAGGATATTGTCCATACTTATGGGTATATAAATTAAAAATAGTTGTATATAAATTACCTTTCATTTAATTTGTCTATTTACCTGCTGTTTGTTAGTAGGAATTATGATCTTAAGTTGTAAGAGTTCAAAAGCCACTCCCTATAACATCTATAAAATATATATGTGTGATCTCCCTTTGTTTATCAATGATAGGATAGTATATCACAAAGTCAAACACATTGCAAATCATTTCACCATAAGCACAAACACTAATCATTCTAACATTTCAGGTAAGACTCATATCTCAATTTCATACACAAAAGTATTCATTATACACAACAACAAAAATAATAATAATAAAAGAAAATGAAAAAAGAAGGATAGTAGAAAACCTATCTACTCTGTTTTATTAAAAAAAAACACAAATCAAAATTTAATTGGAAACCCCAGAAATCTACAATCATAGCATTTTCAAGGAAAATAAATGCAATGTTCACAGTGTAAGGTTCTGCCAAGATATTTCTAATCAGAAATTAGTAGGAAACTCAAAAACCAGTTCTTGAGGCATTTACCAAAATAGAGTCGTGCCACTATTGAAGATTAAGTATAAATCATGCTGTTATAGGCACTACGTTAGATTTAAAGTAGGCATATATATTATTAGCACCATACAAAAAAGAACACACACAGACACACATACACAAAGAGACAGTAGGTATAGTTCCCTTTTCTGGCAGAATCAAATTACATTAAAAAATCATATCTAAGTTTAAGTTACAGTACATTATAGACATCCCACGAACCATCACACTATGGACACAATGGAAATTATTCTATCAAATATAAAAAAAATCCTACCATATTCTCAAACACAACATGAGACCTTCCATCAAGGGACCAGACCAAATTCATATAATTCTTCTAAGAAATAATTTTGTTTTTGGGTCATGGTCACTCTTCTTTATAAAAACACTACCGTTTTTCACCCATGCATATTTAATTTTCTCTTGCTGCATTAATTTTCTTGCAATCCAGAATAAATGTCTGTAAACTGGGATTAAATTCTCAATGATAAATATTTTAGTTGCTGGCAAAGTCGTATTTATTTCTGAAAAGCATCATATTTGAGTGGGTGAATGACATCAATATCTGTTGGGTAAAAATTCGTAATCCCAAGTTTATCAGTATATTTAGGTTTTATTTGCAACTGCCTCTTTGTTCTTGCTACTGAAGACTTTTCTACCCTGCTATGAGCCGTGATCTGCATGTTAAGAATTGTTTTCTACTGTTACCTTCCCCTCGAGTTTCATTAAAACAAAAATATTCACGGTTGCGAAAACAGTCTTCCATATTATTTAGGTTGTGCTCGGGTTGCACTGAATGACGTTCAGGTATATCACTTTAAGGAACAACTTTTGGTTACTTCAATCGTTTCTTAGAATATTTTTATTAGCAAGATTTTTCTCCGATATTATTACATTTCCATCATTTCAAGAATCGATGGTAAGTCCATATTTTATACGTTTCGCGCTTCACATACTTATGATGTAACATGCTTCATCTTTCCTGAGGAACTCTATTATTACTTTATCTTATCAATGGTTAATTATTTATTCATGGAAAATCAGTTTAATGTGTAAAATTTGTTCTTGCGTGTAGTACAATGAATTATTCATAAAAGGTGAAATGAAAAGTATGGACATGATATAATAATATATTTTATCACACACGTCAACACTTTAGAGTCTTTAATATCCATAGGGGTTTTTTTTATTTATTATACGAAAACAAGTTTAACAACCTTTGGTACAATATAATTTCAGCGTCAATTATATGTAATGCTCATTGAATTAGAAGAACGACAGCAAATTTATGGGCTATCTTGTCAAAGTTATTTCATCCTAATAACTTGCATTTGATATTTCTTTGTATTTCTAACTCCAGATGAGATAAGCATTTTCGAAATCTTATGCCAGAAGGACTTGAACACTTATGATGTTTGACAACACAGTCTTAACAGAATTTTCTCTTATATTAAAACCTTAGGAGAGAGAGAATTCCTTGGAAGGTAATTGGATTTGCGAATGACGCAAATATTGTTCTGCGAGCAAGTATGCGTTATTTAAGAAAAGCGCCAAGAAAGGGAGAAACGTTTCCTCTCATTCAGGAAAGTGGATTTTTGCATTATTGCGTAAATGTCACTTGTAATGTGGACGAAAATATTCTGTCGACATAATTCACACTTTAATCCCTCCAAGTAACCGTCGCGTGTTTCGGTTGGTTCATAAGTAATTCACTAATATTTATAAACTGGGTTTCACAATAGGTCCATTCAATGGGGAAATGTATTGGAAGCAACTTTTAATGCTATGAAAAGACATGGTGTTTTGAATAGGTGGAAATGTTAAGGGTTTATTAATTATTCTTTCTGTCTCCTAAGCTCGTTTCGTTTGAATTCAATTCTATGGTCTGCTTTTCAGTTAATACCATAAATTCTTCATTTTTCACCTTTTCAGTTAATACCATAAATTCTTCATTCTTGCTTTTACGTTTAACATGTTAAATGGAGTTCTTTCTCGCGTGTTTCGGTTTGGGAGTACCGTTTTTTTTAAATAAGTGAAAAGTATTCACAGAGGATTTTAGAATAACTAAAGGTAACCTTTTACATTGTTCCTTCTAAGTTTTGGCCGACTTTATGTCGTGTGATTCATTTACTTTGCAGAAGGGAAATGAATAGCAACTCCCGACTCATCGTCAATGCAGAAAGGGTGATAATGTAGTTACAATCGGGCACTTATCATTATTTTAATTCGCTATTATCAACAGTATTCAGCAAATTTTTAGATATTCCCGGATGTGTCAAAAATGACGTTTACACAACATTTTCTGCAAACGAAGCGAGACATTACGTGCCTTTTTGGAGACCTCTGAATAATCCACAAGAAATTATTCCTGAATACTTTCAGCTTTGTAGCAGAACGCCTTTACCGCTTCTGTTTAAAGAAATCAACCATATGCGGTTGCCGATTTAACCATTGTAACAAGCAGATTTTACTGCAGTGTACCATTTTACCATCTTCAAAGAAACAGACAACAATTGATTCTCCATGGCTAGTACTAAATACAAATGTAGGAGGCCACACATTCCTTGGATGTAATGATCATGTCTTTTGAAATTACGCTCAAACTTTGGAGGGAAAAGTATCCCATGGGACATTTTAGAGCGCGCAATGAATAATAAAAAAATAAATAAAACCTAGCACCACTTATCACAAACATTTTACTTCAGAACAATTTACATCAGTTACCCTGGGAAGTACAGAGGCAAACATTTCACTGATAGTGTTCTGAGGTATAGCATGCTAGATTGTATTCAAATTGCGGTCAAGATCGCAGATAATCCGAGATGGGCGTAGGTGGTGGCGTCCCATTATGTCCCAAACGTGTTCGATCGGTGAGAGATCGGTGAGAGATCGGGAGATTAGGCTGTTTACGGTAAGGTGTCAATATTACGAAGGCTGCTCTGGCAGAGCCTTGCCGTGTGTGGTCGGGCATTATCCTGTTGAAAAAGGCTCGATGATTCTGCAAAAGGAATGGCAACACAACAGGAACATAGAACATCGTGGGCGTACCGTTGAGCCGTGAGGGTGGTATTGAGAACTGCCAAGGGCGTCCGGCTATTGTAGGAAATGTCTCCCTAGGCAGTCATTCCCGGTGAGCGAGCCGTGTGCTATTCCTCGGTTAAGGCAGGATCCGTGTGCTGTTCGGCTCTACTCTAGACACGTATGTGCTGTTCATCGACGACAAGTGCAAACGGTGACTTATCGCTGAAGCTGAAGACGGCACGACGCCACTGGACACTATCCCACGTTGATCCAGCACGTCATGACTGCAGTCGGTGCCGACTATGATCGCTGGTCAGTGGTAGGCGGTGGATTAGCCTCCTCGAATGTAGTCCCCGTGCCGGAACTCGTCGGGAAAGGGTTCAGTTGGCCACTTCCTTACCTTTAGACGAGTAAACAAAGCCCCGGATGGTTGAGATCGACGAATTCGGTTCTCTTCGTGTGGCTCTCACAATCTCTCGATTCTCGCGTTCTGTCGTTACCATCAACGGTCCACATCCCGCGAGCTGCTTGGAGTGCCCTTTCTTTACCCATTGGCGCCAGCATCGTCCGATTGCCGCGTTGCTCCTATCCAAATGCCCGTCGATACGGCGACTTGACCAACCGGCCTCACTAAGCCCACTTGTACATCTGCTCTTAAACTCGTTCAACTGCTAGTAGTGTGCACGAATCCGACGTCGAAGCATCCACACAGTTCGTGGAGGTTAATGCAACCACAATCAGCTGTCACAATAATATCCCTGCGTGTTGGCTTTGCTTTTTATATCCCCTTCATGATGAGTGGCACCCATGCGCTGTGGCGGGCCATTATTTCGTTATTGGTCTTTAGTTTATAATCATTTGCATAGTCGGCCCTGTGGTACTTGTATGCGGAATTTCATCAGGCTCGAACGATTATCTCTGCGTGCTTAGTATTTGAGTGTTTTGGGTAAGAGCGTATGTCCAAATTTAAAATATGCTTTCTTACTTTTTTGTAGTCCGAAATATAATATTTTTATCTTTAAGAACAGCACTCATTAAGGTTGGAAATACCCATTTAATGTAACTTTTCTAGTCCGACTGTGACGTACTACAGAAGTGAAAATATGTGTCAAGTCGACAAATCTGCATCGAGCCATTCTGTCAGCGTAGCACAGTTAGGAGAGCGACGTACTCCGGAGTGAGAGAGCAAGGACTCACGTGTGTTCGCGACGAACATCTTAGAGCTCAAGTGGGAAAAATCATCTAACGTGTGTTGTGGTGGTGATATGTAACCCCAAATATCAGCTATGTCCCCATTAAACCTGCACACTTTTCTTTATATCTCCTGGCCACTTTTCTTCAATTTTGGAGGGTGACAGTTGAAAGACTTTGCTTGTAAGTGTAGCTCAGATTTGATATTGCGGTTTACAGTTTCCTGTTATACACCTACATGCCGTGCAATGCTTCTTTGCGTTGCTGGATTCTCTTTCTTTTCAAGAGACCTGGCCGCTTTTCTTTATATCTCCTGGTTACTTTTCTTCAACTTTGGAGGGTGACAGTTGAAAGGCTTTCCTTACAAGTGTAGCTCAGATTTGATATTGCGGTTTACAGTTTCCTGTTATACACCTACATGCCGTGCAATGCTTCTTTGCGTTGCTGGATTCTCTTTCTTTTCAAGAGACCTGGCCGCTTTTCTTTATATCTCCTGGTTACTTTTCTTCAACTTTGGAGGGTGACAGTTGAAAGGCTTTCCTTGCAAGTGTAGCTCAGATTTGATATTGCGGTTTACAGTTTCCTGTTATACACCTACATGCCGTGCAATGCTTCTTTGCGTTGCTGGATTCTCTTTCTTTTCAAGAGACCTGGCCGCTTTTCTTTATATCTCCTGGTTACTTTTCTTCAACTTTGGAGGGTGACAGTTGAAAGGCTTTCCTTACAAGTGTAGCTCAGATTTGATATTGCGGTTTACAGTTTCCTGTTATACACCTACATGCCGTGCAATGCTTCTTTGCGTTGCTGGATTCTCTTTCTTTTCAAGAGACCTGGCCGCTTTTCTTTATATCTCCTGGTTACTTTTCTTCAACTTTGGAGGGTGACAGTTGAAAGGCTTTCCTTGCAAGTGTAGCTCAGATTTGATATTGCGGTTTACAGTTTCCTGTTATACACCTACATGCCGTGCAATGTTTCTTTGCGTTGCTGGATTCTCTTTCTTTTCAAGAGACCTGACTTTTCGCACCACCTCAGCGATCCTTTTTGGTTTAGGGTGTTTTTTTGTTTTTGCTTTTGTGGCGTTTGTGCGCCAGACGAGCAAAGTGCAAGGTTCTCTTTTGCACGCTAAATTACTTCACATATGCCATTTTTAGAAATCACACAAACATTTTCTTTGCATCTTTTTTGTACTACTTCTAAGGGCAACTATATATCCATCCCAGAATGGAATCACTCGTGGAGGCATCTTAATACTACAAAAGCAAAATAACAAATGTTCTTAAAGTGAAAGGCTGCTGCTGCACGATAAACATGGTTGGTTACGTAATCGTGACGCACACGATTTGCATATGACGCGCATTTTACTTTGTCACTATAAATGTGGATCAACCTCTGTAATATTACGATTACCAACAACATACTTTTGAAATTTTAAAGAGAAATGGGTTTAACACTAGGACAGATGTTTTTTCTTTCAGTTACTTCCGGAGGAATAAGCTTCACCATTTTTTGTAAAACAAAGCAGTCATTTATATAAGTTATTTGGGGCATATTTCGAGGCTGCCCCGATGGCGCAGTGGTCTAAGCGATGGCTTCTGATCATTCGTCCGAAAGGGGTCAGGGTTCAAATCCCTGTGAGGCATGTTTGTGTTTGTCTTACGGCACTGGTTCTCTCCCGTACCTGGAAACAGTGGCCCTAAATTAAGGGTGGGCGACTGCTTATAACCCATTTAGGTGCTCACGGTGGTCGTTAAACCTCCATTGAAAATAAAGAATTATATATATTTCGAGAAATATTGACTTTTCACTAAAAAACTGTATAAATAATGATTTCAACCTGCAAAAATATTAATGTTTGGAAGAAACTGAACTTATCACTATGAAATTCTAAAAAGAAAAAACACATACTTTTTTTTTCCAGAAAAACAGAACTACCATGATGAAATTAAAAAAAAAATAGATATGCTGGAATGTCTCCATTTTTATCTCTGCTACTTTCTTCTAATGTGAAATGTGTTTTGCGCCGCTCTCCTTTTCACAAGCCATTTTTTCTTTAGAAAAAGTTTAAAGAAACACACTTGCATTTTTTTATCATGTTTTGCAGTTGAACGACAAGACAGATGCATTTCTTATTTTTGTTTTTAATTTCGCTTTTAATTGGTAGGCTCCCATGAGGTTCGCTCTTTTTCCTTTTCCTTTCCGGTTATTTTATTTATTATTTCTTTTTAAATAAAGAGCTCAATGAGTAGCCAATTTTTATCCTGTAGCAAAACATTCCGCCCAGGGCATCAGTTTTCCTTTCAGCGCCTCTGAACAGCGCTTTGTAAGACTCTATTCTGTGTGAGATTACTGCAATTTTTCGGCCACCGGAGGGGTTCTTGACCAATGGACCGAGACAAAAATAAATCTAATAGACTGCGTTTTACTGAAAACAAAGGGAAGAGAAAAAAGGAGAAGAAAAAGAAGAAGATCGAAGATAGCATTCCCTCGCCAAGTTAGCCGGAAGTGACCTTTTAATTTGTGATTCTTGAACATGATAACCGTACAATGCATTTTGAAATGGATTTCTTTCGGCGTCGTCTTTTTAGGCCAGAGCTTATCAGCTTAAGAATATTTTGCTTTTCAAATGGGTTATCTTTTTTATGTGGAATTGATTTCCTTCAGCATCACGTTGCTGATCATGGTGAAAGGTCAATCATTTTTACAACAAATACAGTAATCATGATAATACACTCATTGTTATAAAAATCCGCGCACCAAGAAAAAAACTGTGCGATCATTGTAAAACTCGGCGAATAACTACGGGGAGGGCAGACATGCAAATGATTAATATTTCCTGCGATTTCGCATGCCCGCGCTTCCAAGACCAGCGCTGCAATAGAAATCATTGGGGCTTATGTGGCGCCGCGCAGGTGATTCCACACGCGTGCCGAAGTACACGGTAAGAGTCAGGTGAGATCCCTGAGCAATAGACATGACGAGGAGCCGTCGTAGACCGGGCAACTGACGGAGTTTGAACGAGGCCGTATCGTCGGGATGAGAGAGGTAGGGTGGCCGGCGCGCGGCATCGCCCCTCCCTTTTGTGCCGGCCGGACAATACGGTGCGATCGTGTTGGGAGCAATGGACACGGGAAAACGCCCAGACACGGCGGACTGGCTCTGGAAGACACAGAGACACCACCAGCATGGAGAACCGTGAGATCATGAGAGCGGTACCCTAGGATGCAACATCTTTGTCCAATATCCAGAAACATGTGGGGGGCTGTACAAGGGATTCCTGTGCCCGACAGAACCATTTCCAGACGCCTGGCAGAGGCGAATTTGAAATCTTGACGGCCCTTAAGTTTTCTGACATTAACTCTTGATCATCGTTGGCGTCGATTGCAGTGGTGTCAGCAGCTACCAACGTGAAATGCTACGGACTGGCGACATATAGTGTTCAGCGACGAATCTCGCTTCTGTATGGGAACGGACGACCACCGTGTCAGAGCGTTGAGGACCGCAGGTGAGCGCTACAATCCCAACCTCACTGTACAGCAGCACACGTCTCGAACTGCAGGCGTGCTGGTCTCTGACGCCATCGCATATGACAGCCGTACTTCCCTCGCAGTGATCCGAGGGTGACAGCCTAGCCTAAACGGCAATATTAGTGAACGGCAACAGCGCTCCGTGCAGAAGATCCTGCGGCCACATGTGTTGCCTTTCCTTGCGAGGCGGCACGGAGCCATTTTTCAAAAGATATAATGCCCGTCTGCACACGGCTCGGGTTTCCTAGGACTCTCTACGTTACGCCTCGACGCTTTCTTGCTATCCCAGATCGCCTGATCTCTGGCCCATCGAACACGTGTGAGACCAGATGGAACACCAGTTTTTTCCATGTCCCAGTGTTCGTGATTTAGAGCGTCAGTTGCGAGAAGTGTGGGCAAATGCATGATACTGTCATTAGTGTCACACTGCATGATGTTTTTCAATCATTGAACTGGGAAGATAAAGGGATATATATCGATGGAGATTACTTACTCCCTTACCTGCAGGACCTGCCAGCGGCCACGTTTCAACAGACAATGCGCCCCCGCACGTGGCACGCATTGTGCAACAATTCTTCACGGCCCAACAGGTGTCACTGCTGCCGTGGCCAGCCTGTTCTCCCGATATGTCGTCCATCGAACACATCTCGTCGATGATCAGCAACCGAGTGGCCCGGCAAGCACCACCCGGGGCTACGCCTGATGAACTGTGGCAACGCGTGGAAGCGGCCTGGACCGACATACTGCAAGCCCATATCCAAAGCCTCTTTCGTTCGATGCCGCAGCGTGTAGCGGCCGTTATTGCTAGCAATGGGGGCCACACGAACTATTGATGTCTGCGTGTTCGGCAAGTCGCACGAGCCTGCAAGCTCAATCGTTTCCACTTTGTATCTGTTGTTATATGTCCAGTAAATCTGGCATTGCTATCTCGTGTCCTTCTTGGTGTTGCATTTTTGGTAGCCAGCAGTGTATGTACAAGTATGATATTCGAGAACATCCAAAAAGAATAAAATTTGCCCCCCGCCGGTGCAGTGGTCTGAGCGACGGCTTCTGATCATTCGTTCGAAATGCGTCCGGGATCGAACCACGGTGAGGCATTGATGTAGTTGTCTTACGGCGCTGGCTCTTTCCCTTCCCTTGAGTCATCATCATATCACTAAGCTGTTCTCTGCGATTCATGGGTTAGCTCCCCAAAGAAATACAAGCTACCAGATAAAGTTCTGATTATTTACTTACTGTTGCGGTATCAAACTGCTCCATTCACAGAGATCTTGACACACAATTCGGGCTTCACTGAAATACATCACACAACGTGCAAAAGACCTTCTATACTTCATACTCATAATCTTTTTTGCATGCAAACACTCCTGAATTTGATCCTCCCATGACTTCCTTGGCCTTCCTTTGCCTTTCCTTCCTGCCACTAGGGGTAAAATATTTTCATAGTAGTCATCCCGTCATTCATTCCTTCAACATGGCCAAACCACCAAAGCATATTAGTCTCCACCTTGCTAACAACATTTTGCTTCACATTAAACAACTGCAACACATCTTCATTGTTTTCACGATCAGAATGCGTCTTGCCACAAACCCCTCATAATGCCACAAACCCCTCATAAGTAACGCATTTCTCCAGCACACAAACGACTGCTATGTTTCTTGTTTAGTATCCAGGGTTTTGCTGCCATACATCAGAGTAGGAATAATTAATTACACTTTCATACACAGAGAACTCATCATTTCCGTAAAAACCTCCAAAAGCATATGTGACTTTCAATGAAGAATTCACTCGCCTACTAATTTCACCATCTAATTTGTTCTCTCAGATCAGATCAGATTAGATCAGATGTAGAGAATTTTAGGAAGGGAGCGTCCGACCCCAGGTCTTGAACAACCCTTAGAAATAGGAAGCTATGAGATTTGGGCTAGAGTGCCCGATAGGAAAGTGACACGGAAGCGAGGTAGAAAGGGGGAGGAAGACACCCTTATTTACTGCCAGAGGACCAGTATCCAGGGCCCGATTTCTTAACGTGCCAATGCGACACACGGCGGATATTTAATGGTTCGAGCGTTCGTACCTGCCTAGGATCGAACCCAAGGTCTTCTCTGTGGCAGTCACAAAAGTTGACCACCACGCCACCAGCGGCCCAATTTGTTCTCTCGGTCAAACATGCTTCCTAAATACACAAACTCATTCACCTGGTCAATCACAGTGCCCCATTTAGACTTATCTTGCATTCAATATTAACAGTTCCTCCCTCAAAAACCGTAACTTTAGTTTCTCCCTTAATTATACTCAGTTTGAATTCCATGCAAGCTTTGTACATCTGGGATAGCTGGCTTGGTGGCGCAGTGGTCTAAGCAATGGTTTCTGGTAATTCGTTCGGGATGGGTTCGGGTTCGAATCCCGATGAGGCATGTTTGTCTTACGGTGCTGATTTTATCCCTTCACTGGAACCAGTGGCCCTAAATTAGGGACGGGCGACTGCCTATAGCCCACTGAGTTGCTCACAATGGTCGTTAAACCTGCAATAAAAAAATAAAATCCGGTACAACATGCTCGGCAACTCACTTTTGCTCTCTGCCAACGCGACTGTGTCATCAGCACACAGCAATCTCCCCACATAGATATTACCCTGCCCTCAATTAAGGACGGGCGACTGCGTATGATCCATTGTGTTGCTTACGGTGCCCGTTAAACCCCCATTAAAAATTAAAAAAAGAATAAGTTTCGACATGAAAGTGGAATAATCATTACATTTCTGTTAATTCTGGCTGTGAGGTAAAAGCTGAAGAGCTGAAGGAAAATCATTCTTAACTCGCCAGTAGCATCGCTCCTACAGAATATGTAGTGCATAGAAGCGTAATGTGTATTGTTTTGTGAGAGCAACTAGAAAAATATTGGTATCGGTAAAACGTATATTACTTAATTCACGAACGTGATGCTACAGTATTTTAACAGTGGGTGCAGCGCAATGGGTAGTATTTGGTGAAGAGAAGAATAATTGTTGTTGCAGATCACTTTGCATTGGCGTCTAAATCATGTCTCTTATACCAAAATGTAATTTATGGTGACAAACAAAAGTGTAACTATCATAATATTTTACGAGTCCTTAATGATTAATATTAGATACAGAAAAATGTGATTATATGCATACATTAAGTGATAACTGAATTAGGCAACTCTTATGAAAAACACGTTACAGCCGATGATGCCGTAACGTGTTTAATGGCGTGGCCTGTAGGCCAAAGGGGTGTAAATAAAAAGATTTGTGATTCATTTGACAGAGAAGTTTTGTGTCTGATTATTAACACTAAGGATTTATTTATTGGCGTGTTCGATAAACTGTGTAATGGGTGCACTAAGAGCTGGTGCGTACATTTGTGAGACGGAGATACTTATCTGTTATTCCATGGCTTCTGTGGTCAAAGTTTACTACAATTCTAAACAAACGTTTGGCTATTCCGATGTAGTGTCGCCTGGAGCCGTCCTGATGTTTAATTTAATTTTAATTTTTTTCCCACACTACACCATTCACCACACAATCAAATCACAGATACAATGTCTGTAGCAAAAAAGTATGGACCAATTACAAATCACACCATATGCAAACACAAAAGTAATACAGTAGATATGTGTAAAAAAAAATTAATACAAACACATAAAACATCAAACATGCAAATACAAATATTATACAATAATATTATACATATATTGAAAAGGATAAATGAAGTAATAGGAATTACAAAAACACGTATGAGAATATGAATAATTTTGTTTTTAGTTTTAGTTTAAAAAAATTGAAGCACCACTACAGGTTCTTAAAAACAAATCATTGCGGTGCACTGTGATTGTGGCAAGGGAACCAGGGGAAAAGGCTAACAACAGCCTGACGGGCCCCTAGTCCATCCCCCTCCCCTCACCCTAAAAAATAATCTAAATAGTTAAGTCAAAGAACAATTTAACCATTATGCAGTAAATTAAAGTAATAATACGTAATATATAACCAAACGTTAATCAGCCATTAATTTTGAAAGTCTTTATTTGCTTTTTGAATACCGAAAAGTGTGTAATCGTCTTGATTCGAAGCGACAACCCATTCCAGGACCTAGGGCAGATCAAGTTAATATTATTAAATAATAAATTAGTACGCGCTCTAGGTATTACATAACTAGTATTTCCACGAGTGTCAAGATAATGGGAACGGAAATGCAAGGTGATTAGGTCTGAATATTTCTTAGCATATATACGTTCATGCATAAACAGTAATAATCGAAAACTGTATAATTTATCAAATGATATTATCTGATAATTGAGAAAAAGATAATGTATCTGTAAAGACGGATTCACGAAAGGTAAAAAATGTTTTTGTAAAACACAAATTCTATTAACATTTCCAATAGTTGTGGGACCCCAAGCCAAGAGAGAATAAGATAGAAATGGATAAATAAATGAAAAAGACAATAGAAACTTAACCCTGGCAGGCAACAAACTTGAAATCCTATAAATGACCCCAATGCGGGATCTGAGCCCAACCGCAATTTCACTAACATGTGCATCCCATCTCAAATTATCTTGTAAATATACATCGAAGAACTTTACAACAGCCTGAAAGTCAAGGGGCACTCCATTAAATAATATCCTATTTGCAACATCCACTCTTCGTCTACATCCCGAAAATAGTACACTAGTAGTTTTGGAAAAAAATATTCTTAAGGAATTACAGCAAAACCAACGAAAGTAATCCTGAAGTTCTAGATTTACACGTGGGATCAACTCAGATAGTGTCCCTGGAAAAAATGGGCTTGTGTGATCAGCATATAAAATAGGAGTAGCACTTGAAGTAATAGTAAATAAATCATTAACATAAATAAAATAACGACGGGCCCAAAACCGATCCCCGAGGAGCACCATGACGAACCATAAGAGCAGAAGATCGAGCACCCTGTATTTGTACAAATTGCTTCCGGTCTGTTAAATAATTTTTGGAATAAAATCTTAACAACCCCCTGATACCAAAATTTTCTAACTTAGATAACAACGTGTCGTGACAAATGGTATCAAAAGGGCGGGAAAGATCCCAAAAGACCCCCACCGCACTAGTGCCATTATCAAGACTAAAATGTAAATAGTTTAATACATCCAAAATAGCAGTTTCTGTCGAAAACCCCTTACAAAACCCATGTTGGCTTTTATTTAAAATATGTTTTTTTATCGATATAAGATAACAACTGTATCAGTATTAATCTCTCCATAATTTCAGCAAACACAGGAATTACAGATACTGGTCGGTAATTTGCATCATCTGTTACTGATCCCTTTTTATATATAACAGTAAAACGACTTAATTTCAATGGCAACGGGGTACATTTTTATACAAAATACGATTAAAAATATGGGTCAACGGAACAGATAGCTCCCCTGAAACAAATTTTATAACCCTAGGATGTACGTTATCAGGCCCCGCACTTTTGGACTGGTCCAATTCACTCATTACCCTCAAGAGGTCATCTTCCACTGGTTTAACAAAGAATGAGGAATCAGACGACAGAGGTAGGTAATCAGAGAAATGGTTAGTATAATGAGGAATTTCAGACAACATAATGTCCGGCAACTCAAAAAATATTGATTAGAAATGTCAAAAACCTCTCCTAAATTAGACGTCCTAATTTTGTTACATTCAATTATAGTTGGTGATTGGGCATCCCTCGAGGTTGCCAACAGTTCATTAATTGAACGCCAGATTTTCCTACCGTCAGTAGTAGTACGGAAATAATTAAAATAACAGTTTTTTTAGCTTGTATTAATTTAGAATTATACCAATTTCTATACCTACAAAAATTAGACAAATAAATTGGGTTCCTGGAACGGAGGAAAACAGCAAATAATTATTTTTTCTGTTTAAGCAACGTAACAAACTTCGGTTAAACCAAGGTTTCCTGCAACGCGACGTACGACGTAAGTTACGAAATGGAAACGCAACATCGTAAGAATCCCCAAAAATTCTCCAGAATTCATCATATGATTTAACTGGCTCATCCAACTGAAGTACAGAAGTCCAATCAATTAGTGATAAAGCCCCACGAAATAGAAGTAAATTATCATAACTATAATTTCTTATTAACATAGAACATGAATTAGATCTGTGTACTACTGAACAGTCCGCCAAAAGAAAAATCGGTAGATGATCACTGACATGAAATGAGAGAACCCCCGAGCATATACTATAGTTATTTATTAAACACAAATCTAAAAAAGAAGAAGTTGAATCTGTAACTCTAGTGGGAATAGTTATTACATTTAACACTCCAGAAGAAATAATTATATCTCTAAATAAGGCAGCACCCGTTCCAGAGGAATTCATATCCACATTAAAGTCACCAAAAGAGTACAATGTCCTACCAGTGAAACTTATGTCATCCAACAAACCAGAATAAAAGTTTAAAAAAGATCCAATATTACCGTGTGGAGGACGGTACATAACACTTATTATTGATTGTTGTAACACAATTGAAAGTATTTCATAATATTCAGTTATGACAGTGTATTTATCAAGTGATAATGTGGTAATGGATTGCTTAACATATATCGCACCCCCCCGGGACCCGGAACTGGAAGCCACGAAAACCTGGTAACCAGTTATATTGCATACAGAACCAGCATCAGCATAATACCATATCTCTGAGACACATAAAATCTAATTGGTAATTTATATCATGCAGCAAACAAACCAAAGCATCTAACTTACTATATAGACTTTGGGCATTCAAGTGCAAAAATTTCAAACTGTAAGTATTCGATGAAATCAAACCTTGTAATTCTGCAACTGTTACATAATCCAGTACACAATTCGCCGTCAAACACCAAAAATACAGTAAAAAGAAATACAGTAAACAACAGAAATATTGATACCAATCTAGAGCGCCAAAACCGCTCCAAA
Organism: Macrothele yani; assembly: GCA_039090855.1. Classification (NCBI taxonomy): domain Eukaryota; kingdom Metazoa; phylum Arthropoda; class Arachnida; order Araneae; family Macrothelidae; genus Macrothele; species Macrothele yani. The sequence continues at coordinate 160,352,258 of CM077011.1, forward strand.
TTCAAATCCAGCTTACTCTTTATATGAACTGGGTTCCAACCCTCCGCCAACCGGCCGAAGATTTTTCCGTTTCTGTACCAACAGAATTTAACATTGGTGGTTTTCGAAAAGGCACGTGCCTGCCAAAAGAGCTGTCTATTATGAACAGTTAAATTTTCATTAATATACACCCTGTTGCCGTCCGTACAATTTTTAACAACATTCATCACCTTCAGGCCAGTCGTACCCCTCGCAAGGAATTCTTTCCTCATTTCTCTACGTTTAAACTGAACAATAATTGGCGACACTTTCCGTGACTCTCTTCCACGCAGCCTGTGAATTACCTCAAATCAGTCACAGAAAATCCATCAATATTCAACTTACCTGCGATGCGATGTACAAAGTCCTTGAGATCATCAACTCCCTCACCCTGCACCTCCTTTATTCCGTGCATCTCCAAGTTTTTATTTCTAACATATTCATCCAAAGTATTCAAGCTTTCCTTTAATGTGTTTATATCAGCAGCCTGAGTTTACGCTCTCTCCTCCAAAGAAGCAATTTTCTTACATTATTCCTGCAGTAATGCATGCGATTGTCCAATTTTATCCAAAACGTCGTATCCAACTTCTTATGCCAGCACCGAAGTTGCGGAGAAAGAAATAACTTCATTTGTACAATTGAAAATTTGTCCACTCAAGTTCTTTACATGGAGACAGACAGTCACATTATTAGTGTTTTGAATATCGATGCACCGGTGTCTTGAACAAATCATTTTAAGTGCTTCAGGACAAGAGTCGTTCATACAGCAATTAGACATCCCTGATTTGCGTGTATTCACTGTTCTTCTCGTAACATTAATCCTTCAACGCGTTCTGGATTTGATGAGAAACTCTTGGTATGTAAGCAATAGAGCCCAGTAAGCGTAGTAGTGGCATAAAGAGATTAGCACGGCTGGTTATGATTCTTTCGATTAAGTTATGAATCTGGTTTAAGGTGTATTCTGCCTCATTGGCCAGTTCGATGATGTTTTTTTCCTTCGCATCGTCTAGAACAAATATCTTGGTAGACGGTGAAGCTTCTTCTAATTCGAGAACAGAAGAAAGCTGTTTTGTAATCATCGGGGCGGAATGAACTGTGGAGCACCAGGTTTGGGTCGGACGTGGGTTTATAGTAGAATTCTGTATGAAGGCGGTAGTCAGGCGATTTTTTCACTAGGACGCATAGATAAGGTAAAGTACCATTGTGTTCAAACTTCTTAGTGAAACTGATTGTAGGGTGAATATAATTCATTTTATAGAGGAAAAGAGAGAGTCTCCTTTCCGTGAGGCGATGTGAAAAATACGTCGTCCGCATATCGTAGCCACGTGGTAGCTTTTGTGGTGATGTTGCCGAATATATAGTGCTCAATTGGGCAAAGTATTGTTTCCGCGAAGACGGCTATAAGCGAGGATCCAATCGGATTCAGTTAGGCGTGTTCACACTTCAGGGCGCGATAGGTTACACAAAGACAAATTGGAATCACATAGAAATGCGGGGTCGGAAACGCCATCTTCATGCAGTAGATGGCGTTGTTCGGCCGCGAGACTGCTCATATGTTGTTTCAGGATACCGTCATTTGTAAACCGCCCGCAATGGTTGTAAGATGGCTGAGTTCATGAACGCGGAAATGGCTGATTTGCACCTTGCATACGGAGCTGTGGGCTGCAACGGACGAGCTGCCATGCGACTGTACCAGGAACGTTACTCGATGAGACGAGTGCCAAAGCACCAAGTGTTTGCACGGCTGCATCAGAGGTTATGCGGCACTGGTTCTTTCCATGGGCCTGCTAATTGTCGGCAACGTTCGGTACGTACTCCTGCCATCGAAGAGAATATGCTAAGTCATGCAGCAGACACTCCAAGTGCCAGCACACAAGCAATTGTCCATCGGCTCGGTCTGTCCCAATCCACCGTATGGAGGGTTCTGCACGAAGACCAATTGCATCCATATCATGTGCAGCGCGTTCAAACACTAAGCCCTGAGGATTACCCTCAGCGCATTGTATTTGGGCAGTGTTACCTGCAGAAGAGTGCGGCAGAACTCCAATTTCCTACTTCTGTGCTGTTCACAGACGAAGCGTGCTTTACACGGGAGGGTTGCTTCAATGCATAAAACGCGCATGTATGGGCGGTGGAGAACCCTCATTCTGTACGACCACATGCAGCACAAAACAGTTTTGCTGTTAATGCTTGGATGGCATTGTTGGGGACCACCTAATTGGCCCATTCCTCATACCTCCTCGTCAGGACGGTAGGAGTTGCTGGATATTTCTGGACGATGTCTTGCCAGAGCTATTGAACCAACAGCAGGTCTCCCAGTCGCTGCACCGTGCAATGTGGTACCAGCACAATGCGGACCCTTCCCATTTCAGCAATGACGTTTGTCGTCACTTAAACATGACATTTGGACATCAGTGGATCGGGCGTGTTGGTCCCGTTCATTGGCTTGCAAGATCGCCGGACTTAACATGTCTTGATTACTTTTTCATTGGTTACATCGAAGAACTGGTGTACAACGCCCCCTTTGAAAGTGATTAGGACCGTGTAGCACGCATCTCTGTAGCTGCTTGGAAAGTCCGCGACACTCCAGGAATTTTCAAAAATGTGCGTGATTCTATAAGCAGACGATGTCAAGCGTACGTTACAGCTCATGGCCGCAACTTTGAACACCTTCTGTAATCTCAATGCATTTCGCAAATGTCTTGGAAGTAATAAAACACATTTTGTTCTCTTACGTGCTGCTCTTTCATTTCTCGTTCTCTCTACACTAGCACATGAAGATGGCGTTTCCGACCCTGTATTGTTATGTGATACCGACTTGTCTGTGTGCGACTTACCCCTCCCAGAAGTTTGCACATGCTTAGCTGAATCACCCTGTATATAAGTTTTTTTCTTGGAAACTGAAGTAGCTGGAATTTCAAATCAAATTCGCTAACTTGAAGATGCTGAGGCAAGACTCATTTGAATAAAGTGATGAATTAGGTATAGCCACTTTCAACGTTCTGATGACTTCCGGCATGCGAACCGATGGGTAAAGAGAAGCCACGTCGAAACTGACGTTAATGCCGCGTTGTTGAACAGTAAGATGCTTGTTTCTTTATTAAGTCTAGAATGGAAGTTATAAAGTCCGATCCTGGTATATGATTAGTCAGGAATTTGGATAATGCTTTCTCTAAATGGTACATCGGTGCGGTCCTCCTAGACATGATTCGTGTCAATCTAGAATTACCACGAATTTAGAACTAGTTCTTCAAGTAATGTTGCACTTTCTCCCAATGTACCGCGTTCCCAAATAAAATGGCGCATCGTTCCTTTCCATGAATTGTTACATTCGCATCTAACCATTTATTGTCTAGTCAAGTCACGCCTTTCAAATTGTTGAAAAGCGTTTTGTTATTCAGTTTGCTGCCTACCTTCATTGAAAAAACCATGTGGTTGATATGCGCAAGTTTGGCAACTTTGGTTTCTATTCTACGCCAGTAAGTTTGGATCACTAATATAGATATACTATTGTGAGTAATGTTGGTGTAGAGCAGGGTTGTAGATACCGGGAGGGCAGGGAGGGCGGTTGCCTTCCCAGAATTGTCCAGGGGCGTAAATTCATGCTCTGAGGGATGTAAAAATATTGAGATTGTAACTAATTAAGAAAGTTATACTCTTCAGTGTTTTCTTTTTAAATACTTTAGTTAGTCTGGTACAGTATTCCACGCAGCTAAACCACGGTACAGAATAAAATACACTATGAGGTGTGAACATCTTATATCCATGTACGAAATTTTCCGAAACAGCGAATGGAGGAAAAGAAAATAATAGGCTGATATGCATGACCTCCATGACCTTTCCGTTGAGATGAAGTTCTAATTAATCATTTGTGCTCTGTCGCAAGAAGTCACTCTGAGCGTTTATCTTTGAACGGAATTTTCCAAGCTCTAACCCTAAAGCTTCTTTCAATCTTTACGTTCACTATCCGATACTCGTTCGTTCTGCGCTGCTTTGTTTTTCGTTCTCCATTTCTGTAGAGTGTTGTGTTGCCGGCGTTCACATAAGTTTGCTCTTTACCTGGTATTTACCACCTCTAGTTCATTGGTATTTACCTAGTTTTTACATTTTTGATAAAAATTATGTTAAAAACCTGTAGTGCGCTTTTCGAACGATCATAACACTGTTCCTATAACGGCAGTGTGTGAGAAAGTAAAAACTACGTATTATTTGAGTAGAACGCCAAGACGCGTTATTTCAAGTCTCGTCTTGACAGATAAGAAAATCTTGCTACGGTCCTGGTGTAAAATTCCTTGTTAATAATTGGGCACGATGTTCATGAAATCATCTTTTAGAGATGTTCCATAAAATCATCTAAAAATATTACATAAATTTCCATGAAATAAATAAAATAAGTAATTAAATAAATGAAATAAATAATGAAATAAACAATTAAATAAATTTCATGAAATAAATAATTAAATAAATTTTCATGAAATGATAATTGATAAATTTTAAAAATAATAATTAAAATAATATATTTTTAATATATAAGATATGTATTAATGTTACTGATAATATTTCTACATGTATATGTATATATATAATGTTAATATTATAAATTTCCATGAAATCATCTAAAAATATGTAATCTAGATGTTCCATGAAATTATCTAAATACAATCAACTTAAAATGAATATACTTGTGACATAAAAGGATAAATTAATTTATAAATGAATAAAGAATAAATCAATTTTGCATGCAGTGTTAATGGGTGTACAGACATGCAAATTTTGTGTTGTTTTCTTTTCGAGTTATTTGTTTTAAGATCATTTCGTGTCTTCAGAAATAACGAAATCTAATAAAAGCACAAAATTAAGTAACGCCAACAAAACAGGAGAAGTGACTTTCGTGTTACCAAAAAACATTAAGTTTTAATATATAAAGTAGAGAGAAATATTTATAAGGAATGATGGATTACGGTAAGGATGAGAGAGATAATCAAGTTTGCAACTTGGCGTTAGCTGGTTTCTTTCGGAGTTCATAAGGAGCTTGTACTACAGCAGTTTATCTTAGATCTTCAATATTTCGACGAAGATGAGTGTTGCGATAAGATTTTAATAAATGTTATTTGCAGGCAATTTCTTGAAGACATTACTTTCAAATAACTTTGATTAAGACAATTTATTTCTTCATCTATCAACAGTTGACAGTTCTGATCCCCAAAGTGCTTTGCATCGTGTCTGAATTTCAGGCAAGCCAAAGTTTCGTTCGTACGTTTTTACACAGGTATTACGATGTGAGACTTGTTGATAGTAAATCATCCAAGAAAACTCGTTTTATTACGAATTCTCCCTTGAAAAGAATATATTAATTGAGAAACGATGTTTCTATACCTTGTTTACAAGCTAAGCAATTCCAAAATGAAATGCTGTTCATGATAACTTTAGATTAACGCATGATTAAATAATTCCTAGACTTGCATGAGATGAATTCTTTAGAATGATAAATGTGACATAATAATTGTTACAGAAAAACAGCAGTTATACCCTTCTTGACGTGATGAAATTTTTAAATGGAATGGATACAAAATAGTAAATCCCCTTCAGTGCTGCACATTATTACATTTTTGCTCTCTTTGCAGTGTGGACAAAGTAATCCCGCAGGACACTGATCCACAGTAAGGAGAAAACTTGAAATTTTGTACATTCACAATACATCGCATTAAAACGGATTAATTATACACATTTTTTATTCTTGTTAGACTTATTTGCATGAAATAAATCCTTTTCAGTTTCATTCAATGCAGATTTAAATAAATACATTCCGAAATTATTCGAATAGACACCAATGTGATCACGCGGAAGAAAAAATAACTTCATACGTACACTTGAAAATTTTTCGCATTCTTGTTCTCTGCATGGATACAGATAGTCGCATTATTAGTATTTTGGAGATTTAAGTACCAGTGACTTGAAAAAATCATTCCAAGTACTTAGGGACCAGAATTGTCCCTACAGCAATCATAGAGCATATCAGAAAACTCGAAAACTACACAGCCCTAGAGCGCATATTGAACCCGCGTTTCCCGACTTCCGTTTCTAGCATGCCATTCGTTGCACCACCCACGATGTCCAAGTCTCAAATATCTGAGTTTTAAGTATCAGAGCATTTTCGGGGTTTCGCCAGTCGAAGTAGAACTTGCTTCGGCATGCTGGTAGACTACATGCTGGTAGACTACACCTTTATGATCAAAGAAAATTGTCATCATTCCCTTCCCAGCGGATTTGGTTTGACGGACTTCTTCGGAGGAATCGAGCCTGCGTGTTTCCAGACACTCGTTGTGCGCATCCTGAGGGGGTCGACAGTGGATCCATGTTTCGTCTGCAGTTCTTATTGTGTTTAGAAAGTTTGGATCATTTGCTATCATTTGTTTCCATTCATGACACACCTGAACTCCGGCTAACAATTGTTCTCTCCTCAGGTGATGAGGTACCCATCAGAAACACACACACGATGCAGCAGTAATTTGTCGCGTAGAATGTGGAATGCCGACTTTTTTAAAATATTAGTTGACGCCGCTATGTCTTCGACCGTCATTCGTCGATTTGTTTGCAGGATTGCCCAAACATTGTTAACAATACGCTCCGTAACAACAATTTCAGGTCCACCAGGCCTAGGAGCGAGTTCTGCCAACAAACGCCCTTTTTTTAAATCATGGTGCCCGCTAAAAATCTTTGATTCACCAAAATATTTACCTTTATAAGATTTTTTCATTAAATCAACTGTACCTGGAGCCGTTTTACCCAAACGATAGCAAACTTTTGTTGCACAACGCATTTTCTTCCTTAACTCTGAATCCCTCACTTCCATAGCTGAATAGCGAAATGCAGACGTACCTTGAACAACTGCACAAAAAGAAAACCAGAATCGCATGGTACGGCTAATAACTGTTGCCATAGATACTTCTTTAATTCAGTTAGTCGTCTGCGTGGTTATTTTTCCCCTTCGCACTGTTGCCAACTCGAAAAAAATAATCTAAGTTTTTATGGAACGGCCTTTGTAGAACACTCTTTTGCAAATCTGAAACAAATTCAAACCCAACAAATCTCTTAAACATTTCCTATAGGTAACGGTTCTGCGACAAGTAAAACATGCTGACGTCATCCTAATGACAGCAAAATTTGGTAAGTTAATTTCCACATAACAGAAACACGCATCGACATGAATATTTTCTTTAATGATTTCCTATTCTTCATAGGGGAGAGCAGCCGCCGTAGTCGATTTAAAAGTCGTTAAACGAATGAACAAAAGGATGATAGTATTATTTGCTTATAGATTTTTATTTTGCGTTGGTGATATGCTAGTAAAATTGATATAATTAACTGCCTTCGTCAAGTAGGAATTTATTTCATTCAAAACTTTGATGGCGCTTCTTTTCTCCCTTTAACTTTGCAGAAGCTTTCAATGCTTTTTAGAGTCGCAGTCCATATTAAGTACCTTTAAATTTTCCGCAGATTATAGGGTTACACATAAAATAGGTTTTTACTTTTTCATTAAAAGCACGAATGCATGACAAAATTTTCAGCTAAAGGTTAAACAAAATTATCATAGTTTAATCACAGAATAATAAACCTCCGTAATTATATTCTCTTGGGATCCAGAATAGAAAACAAGATTTAGTTTTCTGGAAAAATAAAGAGAGATTATCTCTAGGGAGAAAGACAATGACAATTTTAGAGACGATTATGAAACATAACGACATTTCAATGACAGCGACAATAAAAATTAATGAAACAATGATCTTTCCAGTAGTAATGTATTTTTGTGAAAGATGGACATTGAGGAACAAGAGATAGATTCCTTTGAATTATGGACCTGGAGACTGCTACTTAGAATTTCATGGACTACAAGAACTAATCAATCAGTACTAACCAAGTCAAGCACAGCTGCACACTTGAGATAAGGATCTGTGATGGAAAACTTATACACACGGTCGGGTCACAATATTGTGACGACCAGCTAATATCCAGAATTACCGCCGTGCGCAGAGCGGACAGCAGCTAGACAGGCTGGTAGTGACTTAGTACTGTGCTGGAAGGTCTTACCTGGTACGTGGAACCATGCTGACTGCAGTGCATCTGACAGCTGCTGGAGGATGCGTGGTGGAAGATCCATAGAGCGAACAACACGATCGATGTGGTCCCACAGATGCTCAAATGGGTTTACGTCTGGGGAATTATGGGGCCACGGAAGTCCTTTGAAGTTTTCATCGTGCTCTTCACCCAGTCTCGGACATTTCTAGCTGTGTGACAAATCGCATTGTCGTGCTGGAAGATCCCATCCGCCATAGGGAAGACAATCAGAATGTATGGGTGTACGTGGTCTGCAAGGATGGATTCATAACGAATTCGGTCCATAGTGCCTTCCACAGGTCGGAGTGGACCCAGAGAATACCACGAAAACATTCCCCAGATCACACCGCTGCCCCCACTAGCTTGTGTTCTTCCAGCAATGGTTGAATAATGTTTGTTCTCCGATGTTTCTCGCCTTACACACCAACGTCCATCCGTTCGATAAAGCAGAAAACGTGACTCATCGGAGAAGGCAATCCTTTGCCAATCAGCGGAGGTCAAATTCCGATACTGCCGTGCAAATGTGAGCCTTTTCTACCGGTGCACCTTCATTAGTATAGTTGCAGTGAAGATCTGTCTACATTGGAGCCCCATGCGCAGGAGGTGTCGCTGAAGTGTGGTTTTAGAAACACTTCCGGTAGCACCCCTGGTTCATTCGGCAAGTGAGTTGCTCCACTGTAGCGTGTCGATCGGCCCTCACGCAACCTCGAAGCCGACGTTCACCTTGTAACGTATACTCTATATTCACTTTCCTTTTGATTTTACTATCTCTGGTTATTTTATTTTACTATGTAAATTATCTTCTTACTGAACGAAATATTATTTCACCCGCTGAATGAGATCTGGCAATGAGTGTAAGTCATGACGTGGTGGTAGCTAGTATATAGGCGCGTTCATCGAGACTTAGGAGAGCTTGTGTATTGTTATGAGGAGAGCTTGTGGTCGTTAAGAGAAAGCGTGTATAATACGAGGAGAGATTATTCATTATTGTGTACAAGTGTGGTGTGTGCCTTAGTTGACCAAGAGTCGTTGAAATAAAGAAGTTTTCAGTAAGTTCAGTCTTTCTCAATTCATAGTTTTTGTCAGACCTCTGTCTGGCTGTTAGGTTTATAACATTTATTGACTCCTATAAATAACCAGCGTTGAGACTTTGTTTAAGTTCGTAATTAACTAGTAACAACACCCTTTTGATACAAATTTTGAAGATGACAATCCGTTTTTTGGCGTAAATGTGACAAGGATGGTAAGTCAGATAATATCCGAAAACTTGAAAATTTTCATCGTCCTGGAGCGGGACTCGAACCCGCGTCTCCCAGAAAACGCCTAGGTATGCTAACCACTACACCACCCAGAACGACCAAGTTTCAAGTTTCCGATCAATCTGAATTTAACCATCACAGGATTCGCTAGTCGAAGCAACGGCATTCATGTTTAGCGAATCTGGAGGTTAATTATCCTATCCCGTGATTGCCCGGAGAAGCAGATTCGCTAAACATGAATGCCAACCTCCAGATTCGCTAAACATGAATGCCGTTGCTTCGACTAGCGAATCCTGTGATGGTTAAATTCAAAATGATCGGAAACTTGAAACTTTGTCGTTCTGGGTGGTGTAGTGGTTAGCATACCTAGGCGTTTTCTGGGAGACGCGGGTTCGAGTCCCGCTCCAGGACGATGAAAATTTTCAAGTTTTCGGATATTATCTGACTTACCATCCTTGTCACATTTACGCCAAAAAACGGATTGTCATCTTCAAAATTTGTATTATATGGCGTAATCCCGTATTTCTTTCATGAACACCCTTTTGAATTCATTATTTTGAAGCTTAGTACAAGTATATCATTAGCTAGCTGGTAGGAAGAGAATCATTCATAATAATTAGCTTAGCGGAAAGCGAATAAAGCTAATTCATTATAACCTCTCACATCAATGGCACGTGGTGTTCCGCAGTTTTCACGTCGCTTATTCGTAATGGTGCCATTTCTCCAATCACGATACACTTTAACCACAGTAGCACGCGAAGAGTTAAAAAAAATGCGCTGTTTAAGAAATACTACCACCCTTGGCCCGAAATCTGGAAATCATCCCTTTCTGCAACTCTGATAAATCGCTCCTATTATCCATGGCAGCAACGAGTGATATGTTTTCAGATTGCCTACAGCACACCTTATATACCCTCCAACCCAGCTCACGACACGTGCCTTCTTTCATTAGCTACGCGCTGTTGACGTCAATAGTAGTAGGTGAACCCAATAATGTGACTCGACTGTTTAAAGCTTAATTCACCATATCTAAAACTCCCAATGCCCGTCACTGACATTAAAATTTAATTTACACATAAAACAGGTTATACAAAATAAAAGGTTACACGTTAAGGTTACGCGCAAAAAAATTACACACAGATAAAACTACAGGCTATATACTTGATTATACCATATGCACGAATGGTTATGCTACATAATTAGAGCTGATCCTTGTAACAACAAATCTGTTCATATTATATTGATTCATACTGTGTGTGATTAGGTACGTGGGTTTAGTTTACAACAAAATTGCTTTATACATATTGATACACTCCAGCCAGGGGTGGCCGAATCAAACGAAAATAACATCGATTGAATTTAGTGTGGCAGCTTACCGGACGTTGGCTATGCCCAGGGGTTAGACATTAGAATTAACAAAAATGAATGATTTATTCCGGGATTCTTTATCGCCAAAGACACTCAGGATTTATGATTCATTATCGCCGAAGACACAATAGGATTCGATATTCCGGGATTCTTTATCACCGAAGACACAATAAGATCGGGAGTTGGCACAAGACGACAGACATATTTAATCAATTAAACACACAATAAAACATGATAAAGCACACGTCACTGCAAAATATTATATGTAAACATAAGCAGCTGCCTTGATTTTCGCTGGAAACTAGAAGACGCGGTTTATCGCTGCTCACGAAGGCTAACTACCGACTAATTACTGACCGACGGCATTTGGAAATTCTTATTGGATCTGGTATGGTCAGTCAGCCACATAGGCTTGAGTCCTACCACATGCATTCCGAGTTATTATTCCCTAAATCGTGAAGTAGAAAAATCACGAGTTAAGTCACAAGTTTCTTGTACTTACGACTTTGGATGGTCTGATTAAATCCAATTTGAGTTGTCACACACTAGCACAACACTGTATTGCACTGACACTAATATGGAGTTGATTTTTGTTGAAGGGCTGTCTGTACAAAATACCTGATCGATGTTCCTTTCCGCTTTCTTCACGAAGTGAGGGAGGGGGACGCCTGGTCTCTCCTCGTTCTTCTTTGGACGAAACTAAAGGTTCAGAAAATTCTCTGTCCCGCGGTCCATTAGCTATCTCGAATGCTGAAGCCTCTAACGAATATGACTTCGGCATGACGTTCCTCTGCTTGGGATGGTATGTCCTTCCGTCCAGGACTTTTCATAACACCGTCTCTTTTCCTGATTATTTACGCACAGGCTTCTGCATCAACGCTTTCACTTGCCACCGGTGAATTTTCTCACCTTGTCCGGTAGCAAGTTAACTGGTCATCAACGAGTCCTCTACAACGTCGTTTCAAACTTTTGGTTACTATATCGGGACTGTCCTTCTTTTCTATACATCCGTAGACGCAGATCACCTTCACTTTTGGTCTAATCACAGTGGCTCATTCGCATACTACAAGCCACCCACAGGCCATATACCTTGGCCTCCGGGTTACATTTCCCGCAGTCGGAGTGTCTTCTCTGTCGACATCACGCAGAGTACCCTAGACCTGCAGAAGTCGAGTCTTCTCCCTCTTTCGGAGCTGTTTCAAGACTGATTCCTTTTAGCTCATCTTTCCCACACATCACAATTTACAAGTGCTTACTTTTTTACTAAGAGCTTTTAGTGCGGATACAAAAATACACAGCCTGAGCACGACGTACATAGGAAGCCTGTTTCTGTGGCCACTTTTAACCGCAATCGCATAAACTAATTTCAAGAGCTCTTTGTTCTGTTACTTATAAGAAATTTCATTTCGGACAGAGATATGTGCGAATGGCCTCTGTGTCCCGCCATTGTTTATTCCGCAGAGAGAGAGTAGCGTTTGGATCTCCCGCGCACTGCACATTTTGGTTTCGGGGATAGGCTTTAAGCGGTTCCCTTTCACTTTCTCGTCGCGTTAAGACGCTTTCTGTCTCCGCTGTTTTCAAGAGCTTTGTTTATAGCCTCAGACTGCTGCCTGCTTTTACCACTCATCATGCTGACATTTTTTCTCTCTTACATTTCCTGGCTATCAGCAAACACTTGATTATGATTTTCAGAAATGGTGTAATAATTGCCCTCTTAATTAATCCAATACTTCCACCACGCCCATTAATTCCAGAATTAATAATGGTGGGTCGTGACAATATTTATGGTTACGAGAATCAGCTGCAATTATTTTGTGGGATTTGTATCTGAGGAACTCGGTTATAGGAGTAGGTCAGCTTTCTTCCGTACCCTACCTTTTTAATCTGGTTTAAGCACTTTTCTGTAGTTGACGCTACTTTATTACATCTATTGATCAACGAACATTATACGAAATGACTTTGAAAATCTAGATAAAAAAAAATTTAAATTCATGAAATAAATTGTGTTCCGAAAGTCAGAGAACTTTGTTGTCAGTTTATTTTAAGTAGCTCTTGCTTCCCGTTCACGAGAATTCTTATATTTTTTACGCCGGAAGTTCTCTGCTGACTATACATTCCTATAATACACGTTCTGTGCTCATTTCCGGATCCCCCTTTGGAGTTTACTGATCTGCATAGTTTTACAAAGAAAAAAAAATAAAATATAAAAATGAGTAGAAATAAATCGCCGCCGTTTGTAATACTGGTCTCCGTTCTGCGCTTTGACTTTTTCTTTGCCGATAAGAATTCATTTATGTCCGATGCCTTGGCCTCTGGAGATGCATTTTCTAATACAACAATAACGAAAAAAATGAATTTATTCAGCTCAAAGACGAAACGCAAACCTCAGATCGGAATAAATTTTCAGTGACTCCTTTTTTCCGCCACGAAGAAAATTCAATCAATACATTCTTCTTCTTGGTGATTCAATTCCTGATATAGGTGTGAATAGCACAAACAAACTCGCTCAACACCGATTTCTTCTCTTCTTCTTTTCATTTTTCTTTTTCTTTTTTCGCGGGATGGCGTGAATTCGGCCAACAGCAGCTGTTCCTTCGAAAAATTCGCGTCAGCAAAATTCTGCTGTTATCATAATATGCCAAACTGCTTTTGTTTATCTTCTTATGCTTGCTTTATGGTCACATTCTCCAAATGTCTTTCCCGTGCCGAGGAGCCCTTAGCACATATTTTTATGATAAGTAAGCAGTTTAAGACTCTGGCGAGACGAAGAAAGGTTCTTCGCCGTTATTTTTCATTCATTCGCAGTAAAGTATTAACTGAAACTCACAAGTCAAGATGTGGAATGCGAAGCTCAGGAACGTAAAAATGGAATAAAGATGAAAAATGCCAGTGTTGAAAGAGACCAAGGAAGTACGAAATGGAACTCTTAATTGTAAGTATATTCCCAAAAGTATAACATTTTTCATCTGTTAGAAAAATATGTTTTCCAGCTATTGCATGTTTAAGACTATAAAACATTAAACTGATGCGTTTAAACGAGCGAGATAAATGAGGCTTTTAATTTATGAGATAAAAAACAAGCTCTTTAAATAAGTAACGAAGTAAGAAAAAGAGCAACAGTAATTACGATGTATTCCAACCAAGCCAGGAGATGCATTTACATTGCAAAAACTTTTAAAATGAAACCAGCAAAATTTATCATCCAAGCTCAGAATCAAAATCAAGATTTTTAATGATTTTTTTTAATTTCCGTTATCATTACGTATTTTAGGAAAAACTTGTTACGAAAGATAACACTCACTTCTCACAAATTTCCCGAGCTGACGCATTATCTGGATGGGAATATAAAAATCACAGAGTTGACGCTTTAGCAGGATGGGAAAAATTTCCGTTTTAAGAAAAGCAATAGAAACAAATTATTTATAGGTTCTTCTTCACTATTTCTCATCAATGGAAATTGAGGCAGTCAAAATAGAAAACCACGTTGCTGTAACCTTTAAAATTTTGCTATAATAAAATGCTGTCAGTTAATCCTCATGAAATATCACCGGTAAATGTTTGGGAAACACCAAATGAATCCAATTTTCACAATTCAAACAGCTTCTCAAAACAATAAAAAAATTGAAATTGGAAGGTGCTGTGTCTGGTGAGTATGAAAGATGACCAATAGTTCTCTATCTAATTTTCCTAATTTCTGCTTATCTTCATTGCAGCATGAAAATCTGCTATTAATTTGGTGAGAGATAACATCTTTTCCATTCACCAAATGTGGAAGTTGAATTAGAGAGCAATATTTTGTCAACAGCATAAAAAACACGGCATTCTTCGAAATCATGTAATGTTCTGCTTCCAAAGACACTTTCTGTTTCAGTACCCAATATGTTTCCCAGAGGCAGAATGTTAGAGACGCTTGGTTGAGGCAGATATTTGAAGACAATTGGGATCGCGTTCCTGTCCCGAATGATGCATGGATTGTGGTTTAAAAATCAAAGATTTTTCGCTTAAAAATCAAAGATTTTCCTCTTCGAAGACTTAATTAATTTTCGGTTCGGGCCCCGTACGAGGCATGGGAGGTAACATTGTCCTAACATGCCACTTCAGCATCCTCTATGAAACCAGTGTCCCTAAACTTGAGAAATTCCTTATAGTTTTCTATCATAATGGGGCTCATTAAACGGTTCTTCCTAAAAAGCGACAAAAGTGTCTTCCACATTACGTTTCCAGGAATTGCCTATTTTCCTGTATGAAAAGTAAATTGACTGTGACGAGGTTTACTTTCTGGAGGAGGATACATGTTGTGCAAAGACCAAGTCTGTCAAGTACCTTTCTTACCGTCAATTCATTGACAGAAAAACGTAGAATTCTTAAATAATTTTAAAATGCTATATGTAAATGGTCACGTTCATGACCTCACGATTAAACTATTCTCGTGAATTCGGACCATTCGTCGAAGAAGGTTCTGGGTTGGAATAGAGGTGAGCTATAGATGTCGTGTTTGTTTTACGCACACTGGCTCTTCACTTTTCCTGGAACTAGTGGCCCCATAATATATATATATATCATCATCATCATCATTGTCAACCATTATTAATCCACTGCTGGACGAAGGTCTCCCCAAGTTTCCTCCACAACGGTCTGTCTTGTGCCAGTCTCCTCCATGTCACTCCCGCATATTTACGAATTTCATCCACCCATCTCCCATGTGGTCTTTTTCTGGGTCTTTTCCTGTCCCTTGGAATCCAATCTAAAATTTCGGCTGTCCATCTATGGTCTGTCCTTCTGGAAGTATGTCCAGCCCATTGCCATTTCAGGGATTTAACTCTGATCATGATGTCTTCCACTCTCGTCATTTTTCGGATCCACGAGTTCCTCTTCTTATCTCTCCTGGTTATACCAAGCATGCACCTCTCCATGCTACTTTGAGTTGTCTGCAGCCTTTGTATGTCTCTTTTAGTTAAGGTCCACGTCTCTGCACCATACGTAAGCACTGGAAGGATGCATTGATCAAACACTTTTCTTTTAAGACATAATGGCATATTGCTCTTGAAAATTATGCTGTTTCTTCCAAAAGCTCTCCAGGCAAGTTTTGTACGCCGATTAATTTCTTCATCAATGTGACCCTCACTTGATATCTGCTGTCCAAGATAAACATACGTATCTGTTATCTCCAGTTTTTCTCCATCAATCGATAAATCTTCATTTCTTGTAAAAGCATTGAACATCACTTTTGTCTTCTGAAAGTTCATTTTTAATCCCACTTCTTTACTCTTGTCAGCAAGTTCCTGGATCATACTCTGCAGCTCTGATGGGGTAGTTGCAAAAATGACTACGTCATCAGCAAAACGAAAGGTGGGTTAGATAATCTCCATTAATCTTTATCCCTTTGTTTTCCCAGTTCAGTGATTGAAAGACATTTTTCCAATGTGGCATTAAAGAGCTTCGGAGATATGGTGTCACCTTGTCTCACTCCCTTTCCAATTTTTATGTGTGTTGTATTTTCAAACAGCCGAATCTTTGCACTTGCATTTTCATAGATGTTATTAATAATATTAATGTATGCATCTTCAATACCGCAGGATTTCAGAGCCGTGGTAACTGCTGATGGTTTTCACCGAATCAAAGGCTTTTTCATAATCGATAAAAGCCATGCACAATGGAAGTTCATATTCCCTCGCTCTTTCAATTAGTTCTCTCAGTACGTGGATATGATCTATTGTGCTGTAGCCACTCCTGAATCCAGCTTGTTCTCTCGGTTGAGCCATGTCCAGTGTTACCTTCAAGCGGTGTGAAAGAACTTTAGTGAAGATTTTATAAACTACTGATAGGAGGCTGATAGGTCTGTAGTTCCTGAGATCCTCAATGTCACCTTTTTTATGTAGCAGGATCATTGTAGCATTGTTCCAATCCTCAGGAATCTTCCCTTCATTAAGGCATCGAGTGAAAATTTGGGCGAGTACTGTTTTAATTTCTCCACTTGCTTCTTGTATGATGTCTATAGTAATTCCATCTTCTCCTGGAGCTTTCCCCGCTTCATGTTCTTGATTGCATGAGCAACTTCTGCTGGGAGGACTGGAAGAACTCTGGTACCTTTCATGATGTCTGGAGTACATGTATCATCCCTTTCATATAATTTGAAGTAGAAATCTTTCACTCTTGTCAAAATTTCGCCTCTATTTCTTGTTATAGAACCATCTTCTTTTCTCAGAGCCATAATCTGTTTTCTTCCCTTACTGAGATGTCCCTTTGCTATCTTTAGGCTTTGGTTGTTTTCAATTGCTTTCCTCACTAGCTCACAGTTGAATTTCCTTACGTCTTCAGTGATACTTTTTTCGTGCTGTCTTGCATAGCTCTATATATTCCACTTTGGAAGTCACATCTTCTTTAGTTGTCCTCATCTCTCTTCTTTTTTGCATCAAAATTTTGGTTTTCCTGATAATTTGTTTACATGCAACTTGTTCTTAGACCCAGCTAATTTTGTTGCTGTTTCCATAAGAGCTTTGGTTACTTTTCTGTTAACTTCGAAATATCCACTTCTTCCGATGTTAGGCCTTCTAAAGCAGAGAATCTGTTCTTCAGTTCCAACTTGAAAGTATTATGGTGTTTTTAAGGTTGGTTATGTCAATACATTTTGTTTGTCTTATGAGCTTGCTACGTTCCAGTTTAGTGTTGAGGTGCATCTTACATCTCACCAATCTATGGTCACTACCTGTGTTGAACTTGTTTAGCACACTGCAGTCTTCGATGACGAATTTTTGTTACATAATAAAATCAATTTCACTTGTCGTCCCAATTGGATGTCTCCATGTCCATTTCCTGTGTGGCTTTTTCTTGAAAAGGAATTCAAGATGAAAAATCCTTCTGCCTCTGCGAACTCAACGAGAGTATTTCCACGCTGGTTTCTGTTGCCATGACCGAATTTACCTACTGAAGTTTCATTCTGTTGCCGGTGCCCTATTTTTGCATTGAAATCTCCCATAATTATCTTCAAGTGCTGCTTACTTTTATTATTTAGATGACGAATTTCCTCATAAAATTCTTCAATTTCTTCTTCAGGATGACTTGTGGTGGGTGCATAAGTTTGAATAATCTGAGCCTGGTATCTTCTCGATAGTTGGATAACGAGTCGTGCAGCTCTGTCAGAGGAACTTTCAACTTCTACCACTTTATCCTTCAGTTTCTTGTTTATTATAAATCCAACACCACTAGTTCTGCCAGTATCTGTCCCACGATAATAGAAGAGATGTCCACTTTTCAGTTCAATGAGATCTTCTCCTTTTCTCCTTACCTCACTCAGCCCGACGATGTCCCACTTGATCCTTTGTAGTTCCTCTTCCAATTCAAGAAGCCTTGAATCAGAAGATAGGAGCGTCCGTTGTAGGTAGCCAAGGTCAGCATCAAATGGCAGCCTAGTCCGGTCCTCCGGGATTCTTAGCACCCTCTGCCTTCATGTCGCACTGGCCGCTGCCTTGGCCAGGTACATTCCAGCTGCCGGAGACTGAGGGCCAAGATTTAAGTTGTAGAGTCATTTTGGAGGTGTTTGGCCATAACTCACCACGCTGGCCAAGCGGGTTGGTGAGTGTGGGATAGCATTTCCTCTGATCCAGATGGTATAGTTATACCGCTATTTGCGGTCGTCAGAGCCCCTTTAGTGGGAACAGGATGCACCACGAGAAGGCGGGGTTGACATTTGTCAAGGAGAGGCTGTGATGTTACGCATCACCTGACCTTTATACTAGGGGTTTAAATTCATTTCTTTCATGTGTTTCAATGTATATAAGTGACTGTCTAAATGATGCTCAATATTACGATATTATATATATATATATATATATATATATATATGGGATGTAAGGTCAGGTGATGCGTAACATTACAGCCTCTCCTTGACAAATGTCAACCCCGCCTTCTCGTGGTGCATCCTGTTCCCACTAAAGGGGCTCTGACGACCGCCAATAGCGGTATAACTGTACCATCGGGATTAGAGGAAACTCTATCTGACGACCGCCAATAGCGGTATAACTGTACCATCGGGATTAGAGGAAACTCTATCCCACACTCACCAACCCGCTTGGCCAGCGTGGTGAGTTACGGCCAAACCCCTCCAAAATGATTAAACAACTTAAATCTTGGCCCTCAGTCTCCGGCAGCTGGAATGTACCTGGCCAAGGCAGCGGCCAGTGCGACATGAAGGTAGAGGGTGCTAAGAATCCCCGGAAGACCGGACTAGGATGCCATCTGATGCTGACCTTGGCTACGTATAATGGACGCTCCCTATCTTCTGATTCAAGGCTTCTTGAATTGGAAGAGGAACTACAAAGGATCAAGTGGGACATCGTGGGGCTAAGTGAGGTAAAGAGAAAAGGAGAAGATCTCATCGAACTGAAAAGTGGACATCTCTTCTACTATCGTGGGACAGATAATGGCAGAACTAGTGGTGTTGGATTTATAATAAACAAGAAACTAAAGGATAAAGTTGTAGAAGTTGAAAGTTCCTCTGACAGAGCTGCACGACTTGTTATCCAACTCTCGAAAAGATACCAGGCTCAGATTATTCAAACTTATGCACCCACCACAAGTCATCCTGAAGAAGAAATTGAAGAATTTTATGAGGAAATTTGTCATCTAAATAATAAAGGTAAGCAGCACTTGAAAATAATTATGGGAGATTTCAATGCAAAAATAGGGCAACGGCAACAGAATGAAACTTCAGTAGGTAAATTCGGTCACGGCAACAGAAACCTGCGTGGAAATACTCTCGTTGAGTTTGCAGAGGCAGAAGGGTTTTTCATCTTGAACTCCTTTTTCAAGAAAAAGCCACACTGGAAATGGACATTGAGACATCCAAATGGGACGACCAGTGAAATTGATTTTATTATGTGTAACAAAAAATTCGTCATAGAAGACTGCAGTGTGCTAAACAAGTTCAACACAGGTAGTGACCATAGATTGGTGAGATGTAAGATGCACCTCAACACGAAACTTGAACGTGGCAAGCTCATAAGACAAACAAAATCTATTGACATAACCAACCTTAAAAAACACCATAATACCTTCAAGTTAGAACTGAAGAACAGGTTCTGTGCTTTAGAAGGCCTAACATCGGAAGAAGTGGACATCTCTGAAGTTAACAGAAAAGTAACCTAAGCTCTTATGGAAACAGCAACAAAATTAGCTGGGTCTAAGAACAAGTTGCATGTAAACAAATTATCAGGAAAAACGAAAATGTTGATGCAAAAAAGAAGAGAGATGAGGACAACTAAAGAAGATGCGACTTCCAAAGTGGAATATATAGAGCTATGCAAGACAGTTAGAAAAAGTATCACTGAAGATGTAAGAAAATTCAACTGTGAACTAGTGAGGAAAGCAATTGAAAACAACCAAAGCCTAAATATAGCAAAGGGACATCTCAGTAAGGGAAGAAAACAGATTATGGCACTGAAAAAGAATATGGTTCTGTAACAAGAAATAGAGGCGAAATTTTGACAAGAGTGAAAGATTTCTACTCCAAATTATATGAAAGGGATGATACATGCACTCCAGACATCATGAAAGATACCAGTACCAGAGTTCCTCCAGTCCTTCCAGCAGAAGTTGCACATGCAATCAAGAACATGAAGCGGGAAAAGCTCCAGGAGAAGATGGAATTACTGTAGACATCGTACAAGAAGCAAGTGGAGAAATCGAAACAGTACTCGCCCAAATTTTCAATCGATGCCTTAATGAAGGAAAGATTCCTGAGGATTGGAACACCGCTACAATGATCCTGCTACATAAGAAAGGTGACATTGAGGATCTCGGAAACTACAGACCTATCAGCCTCCTATCAGTAGTTTATAAAATCTTCACTAAAGTTCTTTCACACCGCTTGAAGCTAACACTGGACATGGCTCAACCGAGAGAACAAGCTGGATTCAGGAGTGGCTACAGCACAATAGATCATATCCATGTACTGAGAGAACTAATTGAAAGAGCGAGGGAATATGAACTTCCATTGTGCATGGCTTTTATCGATTATGAAAAAGCCTTTGATTCGGTGAAACCATCAGCAGTTACAATGGCTCTGAAAACCTGCGGTATTGAAGATGCATACATTAATATTATTAATAACATCTATGAAAATGCAAGTGCAAAGATTCGGCTGTTTGAAAATACAACACACATAAAAATTGGAAAGGGAGTGAGACAAGGTGACACCATATCTCCGAAGCTCTTTAATGCCACATTGGAGGGGGTTTTTCAGTCGCTGAGCTGGGAAAACAAAGGGATAAAGATTAATGGAGATTATTTAACCCACCTTCGTTTTGCTGATGACGTAGTCATTTTTGCAACTACCCCATCAGGTCTGCAGAGTATGATCCAGGAACTTGCTGACAAGAGTAAAGAAGTGGGATTAAAAATGAACTTTCAGAAGACAAAAGTGATGTTCAATGCTTTTACAAGAAATGAAGATTTATCGATTGATGGAGAAAAACTGGAGATAACAGATACGTATGTTTATCTTGGACAGCAGATATCAAGTGAGGGTCACATTGATGAAGAAATTAATCGGCGTACAAAACTTGCCTGGAGAGCTTTTGGAAGAAACGGCATAATTTTCAAGAGCAATATGTCATTATGTCTTAAAAGAAAAGTGTTTGATCAATGCATCCTTCCAGTGCTTACGTATGGTGCAGAGACGTGGACCTTAACTAAAAGAGACATACAAAAGCTGCAGACAACTCAAAGAAGCATGGAGAGGTGCATGCTTGGTATAACCAGGAGAGATAAGAAGAGGAACTCGTGGATCCGAAAATGACGAGAGTGGAAGACATCATGATCAGAGTTAAATCCCTGAAATGGCAATGGGCTGGACATACTGCCAGAAGGACAGACCATAGATGGACAGCCGAAATTTTAGATTGGATTCCAAGGGACAGGAAAAGACCCAGAAAAAGACCACATGGAAGATGGGTGGATGAAATTCGTAAATATGCAGGAGTGACATGGAGGAGACTGGCACAAGACAGACCGTTGTGGAGGAAACTTGGGGAGACCTTCGTCCAGCAGTGGATTGATAATTGTTGACAATGATGATGATGATGATATATATATAATAAACAAGAAACTGAAGGAAAAGGTTGTTGAAGTTGAAAGTTTCTCTGACGGAGCTGCACGACTGCACGACTTGTTACGACTTATTATCCAACTCTCAGGAAGATACCAGGCTCAGATTATTCAAGCTTATGCACCCACTACAAGTCATCCTGAAGAAGAGATTGAAGAATTTTATGAGGAAATTCGTCATCTACATAATAAAGGCAAACAGCACTTGAAGATCATTATGAGAGATTTCAGTGCAAAAATAGGGCAACGGCAACAGAATGAAACTTCAGTAGGTAAATTCGGTCACCGCAACAGAAACCAGCGTAGAAATACTCTCGTAGAGTTTGCAGAGGCAGAAGGATTTTTCATCATGAACTCCTATTTCAAGAAAAAGCCGCAAAGGAAATGGACATGGAGGCATCTCAATGGATGGACAAGTGAAATTGATTTTATTATGTGTAACAAGAAAGTTGTCATGGAAGACTGCAGTGTGCTAAACAAGTTCAACACAGGTAGTAACCATAGAATGGTAAGATGTTAGATGCACCTCAATGCTAAATTCGAGCGTGGCAAGCTCATAAAACAAACAAAGTGTATTGATACGGCCAACCTTAAAAAGCATCATAATACCTTCAAATTGGAACTGAGGAACAGATTCTCTGCTCTAGTAGGTATAACGTCGAAAGAAGAGGACATCTCTGAAGTTAACAGAAAACTAACCAATGCTCTTATGGAAACAGCAACAAAAATAGCTGGTACTAAGAACAAGTTGCATACGAACAAATTATCAGGAAAAACTAAACTTCTGATGCAAAAAAGGAGGGAGATGAGGACAACTAAAGGAGATGTTACTTCCAAAGTGAAATATATAGAGCTCTGAAAGACGGTACGAAAAAGTATCACTGAAGATGTAGGGAAATTCAACAATGAACTAGTTAGGAAATCAATTGAGAATATCCAAAGCTTGAACAAAGCAAAGGGACATCTGAGTAAGGGAAGAAAACAGATTATGGCTCTGAGAAAAGAACATGGTTCTGTAACAAGAAATAGAGATGAAGTTTTGACAAGAGTGAAAGATTTCAACTCAAATATGTATGAAAGGGATGATACTTGTACTCCCGACATTACAAAAGGTACTAGAGTTCTTCCAGTCCTCTCAGCAGACGTTGCACATGCAATCAAGAATATGAAGCGGGGAAAAGTTCCAGGAGAAGATGGAATTAACGTAGATATCATACAAGAAACCAGTGGAGAAATCGAAACAGTACTCGCCCAAGTTTTCACTCGACGCCTTAATGAAGGGAAGATTCCTGAGGATTGGAACAGTGCTACAATGATCCTGCTACATAAAAAGGTGACATTGAGGATATCAGGAACTACAGAACTATCATCCTCGTATCAGTGGTTTATAAAATCTTCACTAAATTTCTTTCACACCGCTTGAAGGTGACACTGGACATGGCTCAACCGAGAGAACAAGATGGATTCAGGAGTGGCTACAGCACTATAGGTCATATCCACGTACTGAGAGAACTAATTTAAAGGGCGAGAGAATATGAACTTCCATTATGCATGGCTTTTATCGATTATGAAAAGGCCTTTGATTCGGTGAAACCATCAGCAGTTACAATGGCTTTGAAATCATGCGGTGTTGAGGATGCATACATTGACATTATTCATAACATCTATGAAAATGCAAGTGCCAAGATTCGGCTATTTGAGAATAAAGCACCCATAAAACATGGAAAGGGAGTGAGACAAGGTTACACTGTATCTCCCAAACTCTTTATTGCGACATTGCAAAATGTATTTAAGAACTAGAAACACAAAGGGATATTAATGGAGATTATCTAACTCACCTTTGTTTTGCTGATGCCGTAGTCATTTTTTCAATTACCCAATCAGAGCTGCAGGGTATGATCCAGGAACTTGCTGACAAGAGTACAGATGTAATATTAAAAATGAACTTTCAGAAGACAAAAGTGATGTTCAATGCTTTTACAAGACATGAAGGTTTATCGATTGATGGGAAAAGGCTGGAGATGACCAATACCCACATTTATCTTGGACAGCAGATATCAAGTGAGGGTCACATTGATGAAGAAATTAATCGGCGTATAAAACTTGCCTGAAGAGCGTTTGGAAGAAACAGTATACGTTTCAAGAGCAATATGTCATTATGTCTTAAAAGAAAAGTGTTTGAACTATGCATCCTTCCGGTGCTTACATTTGGTGCAGAGACGTGGACCTTAACTAAAAGAGACATACAAAGGCTGCAGACAACCCAAAGTAGCATGGGGAGATGCACGCTTAGTGTAACCAGGAGAGATAAGAAGATGAACTCGTGGATCAGAAAAATAACAAGAGTGGAAGACATCATGATCAGAGTAAAATCCCTGAAATGGTAATGGGCTGGACATATTCCTAGAATGAGAGACCATCGATGGACAGCTGAAATTTTAGACTGGATTCTGAGGGACAGGAAAAGACCCAGAAAAAGACCATATGGGAGATGGGCAGATGAAATTCGAACGTATGCGGGAGTGATATTTAGGAGACTGGCACAAGACAGAAAATTGTGGAAGAAACTTTGGGATACCTTCGTCCAGCAGTGGATTGATAATGGTTTACAATGATGATGATGATATATATATATATATATTCTATTAAGAGACTGAAGCAAAAAACTTTTTTGACTCATACCAAGTACAACATAGAAAAGGTTATGTATTTACCGGTGTGAGTAAAAAGAGAAAAATAAAACAACTGAATGTAGAAAGTGTCGAGAATACTGAGCCTTGGCTTTATCAAGGACCAGCAAAAACTCTGCGTTATCAAGGACCAGCAAAAACAAATGCAGAGTTTTTGCTGGTCCTTGATAAAGCCAAGGCTCAGTATTCTCGACACTTTCTACATTCAGTTGTTTCATGTTTTTTCTCTTTTAACTCACACCGGTCAATACATAACCTTTTCTATGTTGTACTTGGTATGAGTCAAAATTTTTTTTGCTTCAGTCTCTTAATAGAATGTGCATTCTGAATTTTCATAACTGCTGCGTTGCGCGTTTTGATCTTCAGGTTATTTTGCATCTTTCGTTTTAAATTCTAAAGATTTTCTTATGTTTTCGGCTTTGCTCTTTAGTATATATATATATATATATATTTCTACATTCAAAAAGTTCCGGACCTTTTTGTAATAAAAAGGAATGAGAACAGATAATACCTGTTTATGCGGTGTTTCCTTCGAAGTAGTTACCCTGTGCAACTATGCATTTTTGCCAGCGCTCATACAAAGATTTAAATGGAAATTGCAAGCCACCTTTTGCCACATTCTCCAGTGCCTCCTTCGCAGCTCGTTGCACTTCTTTGGGACATGAGAAGCGTCGCCCCTTAAGCAAATTCTTCATCAGGGGAAAAAGAAAAAGTCACACGGGGTGAGATCAGGGGAATAAGCTGGTTGTGCAAAAACGAGAATGTGATGTCTGGACAGGTAATCGGACACCAGAAGGGATCTGTGAGCCGGCGCGTTATCGTGATGGGGCACCCACGAGTTGGTCTTTCAAAGATCGGGTCGCTTGTGCCTCACTGATTCTCGGAGACGTTTCAGGATGGTGACCTACTCTTCTTTAGTGACTGTACGACCATGTTGACAAAATTCCTTATGTACAACACCCTTTCAATTGAAGAAAACTGTTAACAAGACCTTTTCTTTGGAGCGGTCAGCCTTAAACTTTGTTGCTCGTGGTGATGACTGTGATTTCCACACATTTGACTGTCGGTTGGATTGGGGATCGTACTGAAAGCATCAAGTCCCATCACTACTGATCAATCGATTCAAGAGGTCGGGATCTGAATCCACTGCATCGATTTATCCCCGCAAACTTGCATGCGCTCATCCATTCTTTTTTGTGTCAGGTTTTTCGGAACAATTTGTTGGCACACGTGATGCATGTCCAGTTTCTATGCTAAAATGGCATGTCAACTTTCAATTGTGATGCCGGCAACTTCTGCAATCGTTGCAACAGTTTTGCTACGGTCATTGTTTACAATTTCTTAGACAACGGCGATTTGTTCATCCGTTGTAGATGTTGAAAGTCGTCATGACCTTTCATCATCCTCGATACTCTGTCGCCCGTTTTCGAATCGGTGATGTCACTCATAAACTGTAGTGCGAGTCATTTCACTCTCACCGTCCGCTGACTTAATTATTTGAAAGGTCTCAACGAAAGATTTTCCGAGCAGAACACAAAATTTTACACTTGAACGTTGTTCAAAATTCGACATCGTTGTCCTCGCGACGGAGAGCCTGGAATGCGTGTTATCAGGAACTACGCCCATACGCTGTACGTGTTGGATCTGGATCAAACCGGTTCTGGCTGGTCGGTCACATCATACTCTTCGCTTGCTCAGCGGGAAATAACATAATTTACTGACATTTGGCAAGTATTCAGAATGTTCCGGAACTTTTTGAACGTAGCATATATATATATACTAGGGGTGTTCAAATGAAAAGGTACGAAACGTCATAAGAACGTAACCGTTAACATATTTGTCTATGCAGCTATGGGAAAATGTAGCGACACATCTAGGGATGCGATTGGAGTCGCCGGCGTGGATCGGAGCATGCGCGGGCGCCAGCATGCGCAGGAGAGAGCAGAGGCTCTTATAAAGAGCGCCGTCCAATTGACTACTTGTTTAATTCCTCCAGCACAGATGAACCATTAACTCCGATGTGTACTGTGAGACACTCCGATGTGTACTGTGAGACACTCCGAAGCCTACGCAGGTCCATCAAGAACAAAAGACCGGGGCTACTCACGGAGGGTGTGGTTCTGCTCCATGATAACGCGCGTCCACACGTCTCCAGGGTCACACACGCGGAACTGGCCAAGTTCCAGTGGGAGCAGCGTGACCATGCGCCCTACAGCCCGGACATGTCGCCCTGCGATTTCCATGTGTTTGGTCCCCTGAAAAAAAAATCTGAAAGGGAAGCGCTTCCACTCGGACGACGAACTCAAGGACCCTGTGCAGGACTGGGTCTCGTCACGGCCACAGGAATTCTTGGAACAAGGAATCCTTCGGCTCGTTAATCAATGGGATCGTTGTGCTGCGGCCTATGGTGTATACTTTGAATAAAGTCTTCATTTATACCCACAGTGTCGTTTCGTACCTTTTCATTTGAACACCCCTAGTATATATATCATCATCATCATCATCATCATTGTCAACCATTATCAATCCACTGCTGGACGAAGGTCTCCCCAAGTTTCCTCCACAACGGTCTGTCTTGTGCCAGTCTCCTCCATGTCACTCCCGCATATTTACGAATTTCATCCACCCATCTCCCATGTGGTCTTTTTCTGGGTCTTTTCCTGTCCCTTGGAATCCAATCTAAAATTTCGGCTGTCCATCTATGGTCTGTCCTTCTGGCAGTATGTCCAGCCCATTGCCATTTCAGGGATTTAACTCTGATCATGATGTCTTCCACTCTCGTCATTTTTCGGATCCACGAGTTCCTCTTCTTATCTCTCCTGGTTACACCAAGTATGCACCTCTCCATGCTGCTTTGAGTTGTCTGCAGCTTTTGTATGTCTCTTTTAGTTAAGGTCCACGTCTCTGCACCATACGTAAGCACTGGAAGGATGCATTGATCAAACACTTTTCTTTTAAGACATAATGGCATATTGCTCTTGAAAATTATGCCGTTTCTTCCAAAAGCTCTCCAGGCAAGTTTTGTACGCCGATTAATTTCTTCATCAATGTGACCCTCACTTGATATCTGCTGTCCAAGATAAACATACGTATCTGTTATCTCCAGTTTTTCTCCATCAATCGATAAATCTTCATTTCTTGTAAAAGCATTGAACATCACTTTTGTCTTCTGAAAGTTCATTTTTAATCCCACTTCTTTACTCTTGTCAGCAAGTTCCTGGATCATACTCTGCAGCTCTGATGGGGTAGTTGCAAAAATGACTACGTCATCAGCAAAACGAAGGTGGGTTAGATAATCTCCATTAATCTTTATCCCTTTGTTTTCCCAGTTCAGTGATTGAAAGACATTTTCCAATGTGGCATTAAAGAGCTTCGGAGATATGGTGTCACCTTGTCTCACTCCCTTTCCAATTTTTATGTGTGTTGTATTTTCAAACAGCCGAATCTTTGCACTTGCATTTTCATAGATGTTATTAATAATATTAATGTATGCATCTTCAATACCGCAGGATTTCAGAGCCGTGGTAACTGCTGATGGTTTCACCGAATCAAAGGCTTTTTCATAATCGATAAAAGCCATGCACAATGGAAGCTCATATTCCCTCGCTCTTTCAATCAGTTCTCTCAGTACGTGGATATGATCTATTGTGCTGTAGCCACTCCTGAATCCAGCTTGTTCTCTCGGTTGAGCCATGTCCAGTGTTACCTTCAAGCGGTGTGAAAGAACTTTAGTAAAGATTTTATAAACCACTGATAGGAGGCTGATAGGTCTGTAGTTCCTGAGATCCTCAATGTCACCTTTTTTATGTAGCAGGATCATTTGTAGCATTGTTCCAATCCTCAGGAATCTTCCCTTCATTAAGGCATCGAGTGAAAATTTGGGCGAGTACTGTTTCAATTTCTCCACTTGCTTCTTGTATGATGTCTATAGTAATTCCATCTTCTCCTGGAGCTTTCCCTCGCTTCATGTTCTTGATTGCATGAACAACTTCTGCTGGGAGGACTGGAAGAACTCTGGTACCTTTCATGATGTCTGGAGTACATGTATCATCCCTTTCATATAATTTGGAGTAGAAATCTTTCACTCTTGTCAAAATTTCGCCTCTATTTCTTGTTATAGAACCATCTTCTTTTCTCAGAGCCATAATCTGTTTTCTTCCCTTACTGAGATGTCCCTTTGCTATCTTAAGGCTTTGGTTGTTTTCAATTGCTTTCCTCACTAGCTCACAGTTGAATTTCCTTACGTCTTCAGTGATACTTTTTCGTGTTGTCTTGCATAGCTCTATATATTCCACTTTGGAAGTCACATCTACTTTAGTTGTCCTCATCTCTCTTCTTTTTGCATCAACATTTTGGTTTTTCCTGATAATTTGTTCACATGCAACTTGTTCTTAGACCCAGCTAATTTTGTTGCTGTTTCCATTAGAGCTTTGGTTACTTTTCTGTTAACTTCCGAAATATCCACTTCTTCCGATGTTAGGCCTTCTAAAGCAGAGAATCTGTTCTTCAGTTCCAACTTGAAAGTATTATGGTGTTTTTTAAGGTTGGTTATGTCAATACATTTTGTTTGCCTTATGAGCTTGCCACGTTCCAGTTTAGTGCTGAGGTGCATCTTACATCTCACCAATCTATGGTCACTACCTGTGTTGAACTTGTTCAGCACACTGCAGTCTTCGATGACGAATTTTTTGTTACACATAATAAAATCAATTTCACTTGTCGTCCCAATTGGATGTCTCCATGTCCATTTCCTGTGTGGCTTTTTCTTGAAAAAGGAGTTCAAGATGAAAAATCCTTTTCTGCCTCTGCAAACTCAACGAGAGTATTTCCACGCTGGTTTCTGTTGCCGTGACCGAATTTACCTACTGAAGTTTCATTCTGTTGCCGTTGCCCTATTTTTGCATTGAAATCTCCCATAATTATTTTCAAGTGCTGCTTACCTTTATTATTTAGATGACGAATTTCCTCATAAAATTCTTCAATTTCTTCTTCAGGATGACTTGTGGTGGGTGCATAAGTTTGAATAATCTGAGCCTGGTATCTTCTCGATAGTTGGATAACGAGTCGTGCAGCTCTGTCAGAGGAACTTTCAACTTCTACCACTTTATCCTTCAGTTTCTTGTTTATTATAAATCCAACACCACTAGTTCTGCCAGTATCTGTCCCACGATAGTAGAAGAGATGTCCACTTTTCAGTTCAATGAGATCTTCTCCTTTTCTCCTTACCTCACTTAGCCCGACGATGTCCCACTTGATCCTTTGTAGTTCCTCTTCCAATTCAAGAAGCCTTGAATCAGAAGATAGGAGCGTCCGTTGTACGTAGCCAAGGTCAGCATCAGATGGCAGCCTAGTCCGGTCCTCCGGGGATTCTTAGCACCCTCTGCCTTCATGTCGCACTGGCCGCTGCCTTTGCCAGGTACATTCCAGCTGCCGGAGACTGAGGGCCAAGATTTAAGTTGTAGAGTCATTTTGGAGGTGTTTGGCCATAACTCACCACGCTGGCCAAGCGGGTTGGTGAGTGTGGGATAGCATTTCCTCTGATCCCGATGGTATAGTTATACCGCTATATATATAAGTTGGAAAATCGCACACGAGTGCATGAGTTTTCCTGCTTGTACGCGAGCAAATTGAACCGTTCTTGTGCCGAATTATTACTGGTGACGGAGAAAAGGTCCTGTTTGACAACGTCCCCTCCCGGAAACAGTGGCTGGACCCAAAACAGAAGTCCATGCCGACTAGCAAGTTAGACGTACACCCACTTAAGGTCCTGCTGTGTGTTTGGTGGAATGTGCGAAGTGTCCTGTTTTTGAGCTGCTGCCAAAACAACACATCACAGCCGCTGTGTGCTACCGTCAGCTAAACGAACTGCACGCATCTCTCACGTCGAATCGACCACCACTACTGAATCGAATGGGGAACCTGCCACAACATCAGAGACCTGGCCTCGGAGCTCCTGCTACACCCACCCTATTCGCTGGACAATGCGCCAAGCGACTGCCATTTTTCCGGTAGTTGTAGCATTTTCTGGACCGATAGCGGTTCACCAAATCCTGCTATGTCGAACCCCCACTTAATCATTTGTTTGCGTCCAAGCAGTAGCACATGAGAGCGACATCATTTTGGAGAGATTTGTATTTGTATACGTGGTGCTTAGCACTTGAAGACATTACTTCCTTTCCAACCTGGTAGTATGTTACTGCAATTATCACACATGCTAAAACTTTCAATCTACTGGATATGCTGATCACTTGAACCAATTATAGAGGGCTTTCAATTCAGTGATTATAACTGGAATATTTTTTACAGTTTACGTAAAGTATTTCTTGCTGCCTGAAAGAATAAAAGATTGAAAACGTCCAGGTTTTACAGGATATTCCGATAAAAAAATGGCTCTTAGCAGCTCAGCTGCATAGCAATCATTTAATCTGTTTAAAGATATGATAATGATGGCGCACTACATTTTTCCAAGCAAAAGTTAACTGAATATTTTCTGTTCCGTGAACAGAATGTATAAACCTTTTTTTTTCAATTTTCATTTGCGATTACAGCGGTGGAGCAATAATGAAAAATGTTATGCGGTACGTATGCACTTCCTTTGATACTTTATTAGCAAAGTTTTAACTAGAGTTTGAGTAAACAAAAATCGTCATTAGGACGTACAAGTTTTTCCGCGCTGGGTATAGAACTCGGATCCCCTCACTCCGGAGTAAGTCGCTCTCCCAACGAAGCTGCGCCGACATGTGCTCTCACTGCTATCTGTCTTTATCTCATGTGCGTCCTGCGGTGCAGGCACGTTACAGTATCTGAAAGATATAATTATCTTGCAGAGCAGCGTTTTTAAAGAATGATGTTGGAATCCTACATAATTTTTATTCAACATTTCTTTAGTAAAATAGGGGGACATGCCTTGCAGAAACTGAAAAAATCATCACTGGGTATATTGGTAATGAAATCAGCAATAATGTGACAGATCAGTAGCTGGGGTAAATATAAGCTTCTCTGTTACTTTGTCCAACAATATTTGTTTTCGCACTTTCTCCCCGCAACGGATCATACTTCTTATGAGGCCAACACAGCGTGAGTGCTTTCACCTCTGTTGTATTGTAAGCCACAACACGTTGTGGTGAATCAGAAATTGACTTGATATTCATTTCGCATTGCGATTGGAATACATATCTCCCATGCGAAGGATCAAACATTGAGCGATCAAATGTTGCAAGTCTTCCTGTTATCCAAAAATCGGATTGCAAGTTAGTGTCTACAATAATATCATTAACAGGATTTGACTTTCAAAATACTTCAAAATATTAATTAAATCACATTAATCCTTAAAGTTGGTTTCGCCACAGCAGACAACAACAAACCAAGTCCTTTATATTTCATTAGCAGTCATGCCCGTTTTCCGAAAGGTGAATATATAAAACATTTTTTGAACATAAAATTAAAGAAAGGAAAAAACAATTAAGGGAAAGAAAAGTAATTTAAGATCCGTAACTATTTGGCGATTTAGAACATGGCTGTGACGTCATTGCATACGATTTGACCTAAAACAGAGAAGGCTTTGGCGTCCCTTATTTTTAAATCAAAATTTCATGGAATTTGTTCAGCATTTCAACGTTTCTGGCATAATTATCTTCATAGCTCTCGTCATTTTGAACAGTAAAGCTAAGTATTTCAAAGCAGCCATTTTGATTTTATTGGTTTTCGGACTTTTTCAGGTATCTGGACCTTAAGGGCTATCAATATGCCAATTTTCAGATCTCTAGCTCATTTAGATATTGTCGAACAATTCGCGATTTGATTGACACACTCACCTTTTCCCACTTTGTTTTATATACACTCATCATAAAAAATAGTTACACCCAGTAAGATGGGACGAATTGCAATGCTATTCGGGAGGAAGGTAAAGTTTACCGGGAACTATAAATGATTAAACATTGAGACTGATATGGGCAGTGTTTATTAAGCTACACGTGAGAAAGCAGTGTCTCTCAGTAGGACGTCGGGCAGCCATGTTTTCTCATACAGCATGCCAAACGCTTCGGCATGGAGTTGTACAAGTTCCTAATGGTGTCCTGTCATAAGACATCCCTTGCAGCTTGAATATTCTCACACAGTTCTTGAAGATTGTGCGGTAGGGCTGGAGTGTGGACAGCGCGTCCAACAGCATCCCACACATTTTCAATCGGCGATAGTTGTGGCGATGCGGCTGGTCATGGCAGAGTGTCAGTGTTTTGAAGGGAAGCTGTCGAGACAGCAGCAGTATGCTGACGAACGTTGTCTTGATGGAAACTCGCACAGGAGTGCTCGTTCAGAATGGGTAGGGCCACTAGTTGCAGGAACTTATTGACGTAACGTAGGGCTGTCAAGGTGCCTGTAATGAACAACAAAGGTTATTTGGCGTCATAGGCAATTGCACACCACATCATGACACCAGGCGTTCCGGAAGTGTGACGCTCGACAACAAACCGTTCATCTTCGTGCTGACCACGGTGCCTCCACACACGGATTCTGTGGATGTCTCCTCCAAGACAAAAGCAGGACTCGTCACTGAATATCACCCGCTTCCATTTCTCGTGGCTCCATGACAGTCTGACACGACACCATTGGTCTTTGGCGACGATGCACTGTTGTTAAGGGCAGTTGTCGTAACGGTATGCGTGCGTGTAATCCTACGTCGTTCAGCCGTCTACCAATGGTGCTGGCCCCAATCGAACGATGCATGGAGGGCATCACTGCTCGTTGAATATCCGTAATCGTGGCTGTTGGGTCACTCCGCGCATGTTGGATAACCCGTCGGTCCACTCTCTCTCCGTGTTTCGTCTAGGTCTCGCAAATCCTTCCTGTCGCTGCTGTGTGCCTTGCTCAATCCACTGACGCCAACAACGTGCCATGGTGATATCCGCACGGCCGATATGGCACGCAGTACGGCGATAAGGCCATCCTGCTTCCTTGAGCCCGACGATGCGGTCCCTCACGAGCTTCTCCAACTGCTCGAATTGCTTCCGAGCTTTTCTCCGTGGGATAGTTCACTTGGCAAGGATGCAACAAACACAACAGCACGAGTCAGAATGGGAAGCCCGCGCAACACGACGACCTTATATATCCGGTCACGCACAGCGCTACGACCCCTCCTTGCTTGCGTCACATGCCCGACCGAGCGCGATACTTGAATCATTTGCATGCCTGACGATGTGAAACATACGCACCAAGTTTAATTTCTGTCGGTTGCTTCCTTTAGGGTGCAACTATCTTTCTGACGATGATTGTATATAGACAGGAAGATATATTCTTATTTCTCATTCAAAGCGTTTTACATTCATATTATTGATCGTAATAAAGACTTCAAGAATCGAAATGTGCCTTCCCCGTAGCTCAGCGGTCTTAGCGGTGGCTTCTGATAACTCATCCTAGAGGGTTTCGAATCCCATTTATTGAAGGATTAACGATCACTGTGAGCAACTCAATGGGCTATAAGCAGTCTTCCGTCCCTAATTAAGGGTCATTGGTTCCAGGGAAGGAGAGAGCTAGTGCCATAAGATAAACACAACATCCATGCCTAAACGAGATTTGAACTCGGACCCCTTTCAGACGAATGATCAGAGGCCATCGGTTAGACCACTGCTCCACCGGAGTGGCAGGTGTCGAGTTTATCTTATTGCACTGGCTCTCTCCCTTCCTTGGAACCAATGGCTATAAATTAGGAACGGATGACTGCTTGTGTCCCGGTTAGTTGTTCACGGTGGTCGTTAAGCTACCAAACAAGGAGACAACAACGGCAAAAGTATCGTAAGTTCTCCAACGTTCGAATCAAATGTCACACGTACGTCTCTTCGGCGTGACACGAACCGCAACAAACTGCACTAAGCTCAATAATTATTGTTTATACTATCTGGTCAAAACTATTCTTACACTCACCATTCCGAAACTTCCTGGAATAGCAAAGGGGTTACCATCGAGTTGGTTCATCCTTTGATGCTATCTCAACGTCCACTCTTCTGTGAAGGAAAGCTTTCCTCTATATTTTGGTACGTTGCTGTGAGAATTGTCTTCCATTCTGCCAAAATAGAAATAGTTAGGTCAGTCACCGATATCGTGCGGTTGGGCTTGGCTTGCAGCATGCGTTCCAATTCCTCTCATAGGTATTCAATAGGGGTGAGATCGGGTGTATGTGATGACCAGTGTAGCTCTTCGACATTCACCTCATCCAAATATTCCTTTACAGACCTCGTTTTGTAGAAAGGGGCATTGCCCTTTTGGTAAAGGAAAAGGCCTTTACCGAACAGTTGCTACAATTGGGGGGAGGACAGAATTATCTAGAATGTCATTAAAGGCCACAGCGTCAAGATTCCCGGAAAGTGGAAATAGCGGGTGCAGACCAAGTCATAAAAACTGGCCCATGAGCATGATGTTTTATCCACCAAACTTCATAATTGGAAAAACACAGCCCTACAGGTAACCTTCAGTTGGAATCGTCCACGCCTAGACTCGTCCGTAGGACTTCTAAGTGGTGAAGCATATCCGTCACTCCAGTAAATGCATTTCAACTGCTTAAGTGTCCACTGGCGCCGAGCTTTTCACCACACGAACCTACGATTGTATTTAACCTTGTGGATGTTTGGCTCCTTCGCTGCTGTTTGGAAATGAAAAACCCATTCGGCTCATCTCTCGACGAACAGTTAAGGTGCTGACCTTGCTTCCAGCGGCCTTCTGGAAAGTGGTGTTGCGTATGTTAACTGAGGACACGTGATTTTTTTGCACCACCCGCTTCAGCACTCTGTGGTCCCTCTCTCCGATTTTAGTTGATCTACCAAGCCGCAGCTCCTTTATTGTATCTCCTAGGTATTTGCACTTCACAACAACGTTTACGATTACTCAGAGTAGCTGTAACACGGCAAAAATTTCCCGAACTAACATGTTGTTAATATGACATTGAAAATTAAAGCTCTGTTGAACGGCCCATTCTGTTGCTCAGGCTTATACACTATATTGACAAAAGCCACCGGACACCGAGAAGAGAAACACAACATAGCATTTATTGAGATACACTAGTACGGTGTCGGTCCACCTTTGGCCTTGATGCATGCACTGACCCTTCGAGACATGCTTTCGACGAAGATTTGGAACACAGCGATACCTATCCGCTTCCATTCAGTACATAATGCTGCCGCTAACTGTTGCTTAGTAGTAGGATTTGGTTCCAAATTTATATGCGGCGCTCTAATTCATCCCATAGATGCTCTATGGGATTAAGATCAGGGCTCTTTGCTGGCCAGTCCACATACAATATGTAATTATCGTCACACCACGCCATAACAGTCCTTGGTTTACGGTCCGGTGTATTATCTTGCTGGTACAAACAAGGCTCGATTCCACGGTATTGCCACAGAGTTGGTACAGCATAATTGTCCAGAATATCGAAGTAGACGAGCTGGTTAACAGGTTTGTTTACGAAAACCAATGGGCCTCGACCATAACACGAAAAACACCCACACACGAATACACTGCCAGCATCAAACTTGACCGTAGGAACAGTACACTGTGGTTAATAGCGTTCCCCTGGCTGCCGCCATACCCACACACGGCCATGAGACTGATGGATCGTGTATCTGGATTCATCAGTCCATAGGACCAGTTTCCATCGATCTACGGTCCACGATAAACGTTCTTTACACCATGCTAAGAGACGCGTAGCATTCCGGGTGGAGATGAAAGGCTTCTGGAAAGCAGCGCGACCACGGTAATCCATGGAATGAATTTCTCTGCAAATGGTACGTGTACATACTTAGGTTCTTGCATTGCTCTGACCTGTACACTGAGGTCTTGTGCAGTACTCCGTCGATTAGCGGTAACGACTCTCCTAAGGCTTCGATGTCCTCTATCACTGATTTTCTTTCGTCTGCCAGTACGTTTTGCTGCTTCAGGCACGTCATGTGTGTTCAACGTATTTAGTACATCAAAAACAGTTTACTTGGGTATGTTTAAACGCCTTTCAGTTTCTCTTATAGACAACTCACTAATATCACACCCAACAATCTTTCCTTTCTCAAAGTCAGTTGTTCTCCCGCCGCGACATTTTCACTCAACCTGACAGTGCGGTATGATTGCAGTCAGCTGCAGGCTTGTTTTTATACCAATTGCAGCAGTACCACGCATCTTAACAATTCAGATGATCCGTTCATTTGCTTTTGAAGGGGTGTCTGGTGACTTTTGTCTATATAATGTGCCCTCGTATATCACTTTTGCCAGATCGCGTGCGTCTTTTTCTTCCTACTGTACATAGCTGCAACGTATATGGGGAAATTAACTGCTCAAAAGGTGTGTCCAGTTGCATCTCATCACGTAACTTACGTGACAATTTCTGTTCAGTTTTATTGTGTCTCTAGCTTAATCTGAGGCAAGATTTCTATGACAGTGTAAATTTCAAATGTTCAAGATCTTCGTAACTTTTAAAATTGAATTTTCAATGAAATCTTGCTTTACAAAGAGTTCCTGGAATATATGCTTTTCCAGCTCATATCCCAGGAATTCTTTGAGTGTTATGAAACATGTTATGTAAGATGCAATTCGTTGATGTACGTATATACTAGGCTGAATTCTTCCTTAAGCGCCGGATACCTAAAACACTAAACCTATGGTAACTGAATTAGTAAATTCCGAATAAATAAATAAATAAATCTTAAAATGGTCCTTTTGAAGGGATCAGATTAAAATATAAATACTACAAGAGGGAACATTTGCTCGGCTAGAAAACGTAACACAATAGAACAAAGAAAAAATTGGAGTTATACAAGTATACTGTTTTCCATTAACTTAGTTAAGCTGTAAGCTTACGTAACATAGTTATGCCAGTGGTATATCACTTCCCCAAAAATCCAGCAAACG
The DNA here is from genome assembly GCA_039090855.1 of Macrothele yani. Classification (NCBI taxonomy): domain Eukaryota; kingdom Metazoa; phylum Arthropoda; class Arachnida; order Araneae; family Macrothelidae; genus Macrothele; species Macrothele yani. The sequence continues at coordinate 160,389,696 of CM077011.1, forward strand.
CATGGGAAGAGAGCTTTCTATGAGGATATGTTTCTTCTGCTCCTAGTTTTGCAGGCTAAATTATTTTGCTGCATCAATCTATTTTTAAGTGTTTCACAAATTTCAGTATTTTTATGGGTATCAGACATACGGTTAAGTATGAATTAGTTTCCAAATGAGTCAGCAAAAAATTCCTGCTTCTTCCTCATTTCATGTAGGAAAACTTCCATGGGACTTTTTCATTGGAGAGGCTAATTATATGTTTTTATTTAGCAATGACTTGACAATATTCCTATGAGGCATTTCGTTTTATATTTTTTTGTCCTGGTTGTCCTAATAATAAATATAAGCTTTTTCCAACTCATATCCCCGATGAACTCTTTGTGTGTTTCCTAAATGTCATCTTTGATGAGAGTTTCTGCTTTTTCCCCACTTACTTCTAACTTAATTTTGTTTCTGTAATTAGCGAAATAATTTCATTTGGCCAGAGAGTAAGGCTTTTTTGTCTTTCCCGGTGCCGGTATTTCACATAGCTTGATTGAATTAATAAATAACTTGAGCAATTACTTATATAGTTTCGCAGAACCCAATTTCAAGGGGTATCACTTAGGTTTCCATCTAATGTTTTACCACTGTGTAACCATTCTGATTGGTATTGTAACAATTTTATTCTAGAAGATATTCAGCAATACTGGATTGCAGCTAAATGTTAAAGCTACTTCTGTGCAAATTTTAAAATAATGCACGTGTTTTTTAAAAAGGGCAAACATTAGCAAACTAATATCTTTCTGTACCATCTGCCTGTGCTCTGCTGGTGCCTCAGGATCAATATTTTTGTCGAGCACGTACACTGTCGAGTCCATTATTGTAACCACCAGCTAGTATCCAGAGTAACCGTCGTGTGCAGCGTGGACAGCAGCTAGACGGGATGGGAGTGACTCAATTCAATAAGGTGCTGGAAGGTGTTAACAGGTATGTGGAGCCATGCTGACTACAGTGCATCTGATAGCTGCTGGAGGATGCATAGAGCAAACAACACGGTTGAGACGATCCCACAGATGCTCAATGGGGTTTAAGTCTAAGGGGGCAACAGAAGTAGGGGCAACAGAAGTACTTCCAAGTACTTCTGGGGCAACAGAAGTACTTGCAAGTCTTCATCGTGCCCTTCCAACCACTCTCGGACATTTCTAACTGTATGACAAAGCGCATTGTCGTGCTGGAAGCTTCCATCCGCCCCAGGGAAGACAATTAGCATGCATGGGTTTACGTGGTCTGCAAGGATGGATTCAAAACGAATTCGATTAATAGTTCCTTCCACAGGTATAAGTGGACCCAAAGAATGCCACGAAAACTTTCTCTACATCATCCCGCTGCGCCCACCAGCTTGTGTTCTTCCAGCAATGGTTGAAGACCATTTGTTATCCGATGTTTTTGCCTTATACGCCAACGTCCATCCGTTCGATGAAGGAGAAAACATGACTCATCGGAGAAGGCAATCCTTTGTCAATCAGCGGAGGTCCAATTCTGATGCTGCAGTGCCCTTTCTGTCGACGCACTATCGTTAGCTTAGGTGCAGTGACCACCCGTCTGCTACGGAGCCCATACCCAGAAGAGTTCGCTGAATTGTCGTTTTAGACCACTTCCGGTAGCTCTCTGGTTCATTCGGCCAGTGAGTTGCTTTACTGTAGCGTATCGATCGGCCCTCAGCCACCATCGCAGCCGACGTTCACCTCTCACATCAATGGCACGTGGTGCTCCGCAGTTTCCACGTCGCTTATTCGCAGTAGTGCCATTTCTCCAATGACGATACACTTTAACCCCATCAGCATGCGAGCAGTTCACAAACTGCGCTGTTTCAGAGATACTACCCCCTTGTCCCGAAATCTGATAATAATCTTTTTGCAAATTTGATAAGTCGCTCCTTTTATCCATGACAGCAACGAGTGATATGTTTTCAGAATGCCTACAGCAAACCCCTCCAAGCCAACTCACAACACGTGCCTTCTTTCATTGGCTACGCGCTGTTATTGTCAAAAGTAAGAGGTGGTCACAATAATGGGAGTCACTTTGTATTTGACAATGTTAATTCCGCCTTTATCAGCCTTTTGCAAGACCAGTAGCGACAACTGCTGTAAAAATTACTAGTAATATTTTCTTCAAATGGTGTATTCAACTTTTCATTTGTATTTGTGTGATGTGGATGATTGAAAACCGTAGTAAATTTGGTAGGCCCTATCTCAGTTTTTAAAATGAGTGATTGGGCTCTCATTACTTCGACATTTTTGTATGGAGAGTCATGATTTCCCAAACTGTGTTTAAGTGCAATTAAAATACCACAATAAATGATATTTTTATCCTGGCGATATACAGTGTAATTTAGATTTTTGTATTTGCCACATGGCGCAAGCAAAAGTTATGTTTATTTTCTTATATTCGAAGTATTCTAAAAATGCCTTGTTTTGTATCATAATTGCCTATGAGAACATGAAGTGAAATTTCGTGAGAAGAGTATTAAGCCCATACTTCACACTGTTTATAAAATAATATTTTTTTGAAATCCTAATGCATATTTTGATGCGGCAAATGTTTTTGTTTCTTTTTTTAATTTTAAGAATAAAATAAAACGCCTATGGGATCTTGAAATAGTACCTGTTTAATTATAAATACGTGTGCGTGATAAAAACCTTTAAGTGAAATGGGTTTTAATGTACTGAGAAATGTTTTTTTTGTGATTTTACATTTCTTTTATTAAATTTGGATGACTAGATGAAACTGTCAAGTTTTAGTTGATTTCGGTCATGTTTCAATGAGGTCTTGAAAGTTAAATCTAGATATACGAAAATGCCCTACCAACTATTTTCCTCCTTAATACCAGATAGTAGGGCAGCGAAGTAAAAATACTAATGGAAGCGTTAGATAGGAAAGCACATGGATGAGGTGCCTACATGTTCGGTTTATAGTTGAGGTAATATGCTAAGTAGTGAATCCAGTAGCGATGGACTAGAAAGTTCACAACAGTCCAGTTTCTCGGTGAAGGCAATAGCTTGTCGAATTCTAATTTCGTCTAATTAGCAATGTACAACTGTGTTAGCGTCGGTGTAACATCAACAACTGTAACATCTAGTTGAATCAAAATAGTATAACTATAGTAGCGATCCAAATTTCTTGGCGTAGAATAGAAAATCAAAGTTTCCAAGTTTCCCACATTAACCAGATGGCTTTCTCAGGGAAGGTAGACAGCAAACTGTTTGCTGTCTACTTTCTTTGAGAAAGCCATCTGGTTGATGACTTTCTCGAGAAGGGAGACAAAAAACAGTTTGTCATCTGGTTGATGACTTTCTCGAAAAGGTAGACAGCAAGCAGTTTGTCATATGGTTGATGACTTTCTCAAGAAGGTAGACAACAAACAGTTTGGCAACTGGTTGATGACTTTCTCGAGAAGGTAGACAGCAAACAGTTTGGCATCTGGTTGATGACTTTCTCAAGAAGGTAGACAGCAAACAGTTTGCTGTCTACCTTCCTTGAGAAATCCATCTAATTGATATGAGAAAACTTGGAAGCTTTGATTTTCTATTCTATGCCAAGAAATTCGGATCGCCAGTATATTTATACTATTTTGAGCATAGTTCGTTATGACGAAGCAAATTTCTCCATCATTTAATGCCAGGGGAGGGATTCGAACCCCAAACTATCGGCTCCGGAGCTTTGAGTGCTATCCACTATACTACGTTGGCAGGTGCTCTCATTGCTATCTGCCTTTATCTCTTGTGCGTCTTGCGGGGCAAGCACGTCACATCTCTACTACCCAACGAATGAGGGCCGGGGGCATGGTCCACTGCTCAGCCGGGACCATGTGTCTCTGTAGGCAGATATCTCCTCAAGAACATGCATTTGTGAAATCCCAGACAATTTTTTTGTTATGTGGAACGTAACATCACACTAATTAATTTCTTCGATACATTGAAGAAGGGATTCTCCTTTTTCCTATCTCGCGGTGTGGAAAGAACATCACACCATTGCGAGAAAACTGTCAGCCAGGTTGTCTTTGAAGTTCGGGCGCCAATATAACGAAGTAAATTTGCCAGGGGAGGTATTCGAACCCCCAACTCTCGGCTCCAGAGCTCCGAGTGCTATCCACTATACTACACTGGCATGTACTCTCACTGCTATCTGCCTTTATCCCACGTGCGTCCTGCGGGGCAGGCACGTCACAAGCTCCGAATGCTATCCACTATACTACACTGGCATGTGCTCTCACTGCTATCTGCCTTTATCTCATTTGCGTCCTGCGGGGCAGGCACATCACATGGTGTACGGTTCCTGTTTATTAATTATGTAGTTTAATGTTAAACCTTCTTCTGACTCTAAAGTAAGTTTTGAATTTAAGTCAGTCAGGTCTTTAACTTGGAAGGAAAACACCTTGCTATACTAAACTGACCCAATTGGTGACTGACTTGCGTCTTAGTTTTAATCCAGTCTCAGCCTAAAGCATATCTTAAAATTATGCTAAGCGATAAAAAACTGGTTTGCCTATTTAAAATGTATTCCGAACTAATCGTTTGCATATAGCAAATGGTGATAACTCTCATGTTTTGATATCGAATTACGTGGACGTATTATTGGAAAACCACCGGCATGTGGCATTTGGTTAAGTCGCTATGCACTGTGTGGGATGCGGCGTTTCTGACGGACGTTCGAATCCCGGTCCTGCCGGCCTTCTAGTCTACTGTTTTTCCGGGGTTTTCTGCAGACTCCCCATTTTTGGGGACGCACATACCTGGTTGCTCCTATAACGAAGTGAATTTCTCCGTCATTTTTATCCGCGCCGGGGTTCGAACCCGGGTCCACTCATTCCGGAATAAGTTGCTCTACCAATTAAGCTACGCGGACGTTTTATTCTGATTCCTATCTGCCTTTATGTCGTGTGCGTCCTTCTGGCAGGTACGTCACATCTCCTGGTACGTTACATCATCTCCTCCTTATTTTTTTTTTTTTTTTTTTTTCGAAGTGCTGGAGAAAGGATTCTCTCATTTTTCCTATCTCGCGGTGTGGAAATAACATCACACCAATGCGAGATTTTGAACGGTCGGGTCATCCGGATAGTTCGGGCGCCATTATAACGAAGTGAATTTCTCCGTCATTTTTATCCGCGCCAGGATTCGAACCCGGGTCCACTCATTCCGGAATAAGTTGCTCTACCAGTTGAGCTACGCGGACGTTTTATTCTGATTCCTATCTGCCTTTATGTCGTGTGCGTCCTTCTGGCAGGTACGTCACATCTCCTGGTACGTTACACTCCCTTCCAAAGTCGGACACGGACGCACCTTGTCCTTGGTCACACTTTCCAGAGGATGACAGGGTTTACTAGATTAGTGTCAATGCGCTGGTATTAAAACAATAAAAGACAAATGTAACCGGACACCTATCGGACTCTACCCATGACTGCTGACGATGATGATGATTATAGGAAAAGTAAAACAAACGGGTTGTCTTGCGGAGGAGGGTTTCTTTGATTCCCTAACATGAAATGGTATTACATTAGTCATTAATGGTCTTGCAGCAGATCGTGTATAATTAATATTCTCACCCTTTCAAGGGGACTATTTATTATTATATGCACCTGGTACTAAATTATTAAAACTTAATTAGCCCTTATGTTCTTAAATTCCATGACATGTAAAATGTTGCTGCACTGTTATTTATTAGTTCAGCAAATTGATAAAATTTAAATTATATTTGTTAAATTATTTATGCATGTTAAAGTGCTGGAACGGAAAAATTAATTGCAGGCCCTAGCGTTTCAAATTAAATGAACACTGTATTGCAGAACCGCATCGGCATTAATCAAAAGAATCCATGAATCAAAGGAATGTTATTTAAAATTCTCAGAACCGCTGTAGAAATGGTATGAGTTACTGCTATTTACGCAGAAAAGGAACCTCAGTAATTGTTTAAGCATAATATGTGTCAAACGGTTGTGCAGGGCAAGAAGACAAAAACACGGGAGTATCATTCAAGTTCTGAGCTTTTTTCTGTCGTGATGTAATTAAAGGATCACTCCATGCTAGACGGTAACTAAATATCGAACTAACTAAAAAATAATTAACTAACTAAATGAAGAAATTTATAGTTTCCAGGCACCAATCATTAGTCGTGGCACGGTGTATAAATACATTGTTTCAACGTTTGCATGCTTCTTTTTCCTTTTTTAACTCCGAGCAAAAAAGATAAACGAGTCAGATTGGAAAATCTCATTAAACTGAAATATTTGCTTGTCAAAAATATCTGTCTGGGGCATTAATAGTTATCTGCGTTGTGCGTTCGTCAAACTCAGCCATTTGAAAAATGAGAGTTCGAATGCTGGCTCTCATTAAACCTGATTTAAGTTTAATGCGTCTGTGGGTTATTTGTGGGATGTTCGGCGAGGCGTTGCTCCCGTACGACCGCTGCCTTGGAAATGAGTTATGTTACCACCGTGCTGATTCTATTTTCGTTTTTCTCCCTTTCTCTCTCTCTTGCAGCCTTTTCCTTTCGCTTGCGATGACGGAATCCAATGTAACTCAAGTTTTAGCATCCACTTCCTGGCTTTGTTTTATTTATTATAGCCTTTGCCGCAGAGCGATTTCGAGCAGAACAAAATGCTTTCTTCATGCACTTAAGTTTGTTTTTTTATGTCCCTAAATGCGGGTGAAAAGAGACGAAATAGTAGAAACAACATAACTGAGAGAGATTTCTATTGAGGCTAATATCATACAGCTGAAACCAAGAAAATGATCAAAGTCGGAAAATAATGCCTGCAAAATAACTACAACTGGGATCAAGCGTTTTCATCCTTTGACGATCGTCTATTTTTCGCAGTTCTTATAATATGTAGTCTGTTCACGTTCGGTACATTGATCGATAACCACAGCGTCGGAACCGAAAGTTTGCGCCATTTGAAATACCGGCAACTCACCGTTTTGAAGTAGATCTTCTAAAATAGACGTATGATCACCAAGAGGCAGAACAGTGCGCTAAAGGGTGATAATTGTTTTAAGCATGGTATTCTACAAAAGTCTGGTTTCTCTACAACAGACCATCTACATACAATTAACCAATTAGTAGAAAAAACAAATGAAAATCCGAAAGATATTCACTCAGATTTTGTAGACTATACCAAAGCTTTTGATTCTACATGTATATATAAAAAAGAAATGAGTTCTACAATAAAAAGACAAACATTGAAAGGAAAATATGTCAATTTAATAAATAAAATATACAATGTATGGTAAGTCTACAGCTTTAATAAAGTTGGAGAGCATGTGCTCGATTTTCGAGTTGGAGAGGAGAGTTAGACAAGGCGACCCACTATTATAAAAAAATATTAAACTCTGTATTGGAAGTTATTTTTAGAAATTTAATCTGGGATGAAAAAGGATTAAACATAAGTGGAAGGTACCTAAATCATTTAAGATTTTCTGATGACATAGTTAACATTAGAACTAGCAATAGTGAAATGCAAAATATCATAGAGGATTTACGGATGGAAAGTCTTAAAAAAGGTCTGACAATAAACACAGCGGAAACTAAATATATGAACAACACAGAAAATATTTTGATAGAAAAAAAGAAATCGAAAAAGTAGATGGATACATTTATTTAGGTTAAGTAATCAGTTTTAAAGAAAGACAAGAAAGAGAAATCAATAGTAAAATTATCCAAGATTTTTGTTTCTGGAGCCTTTTGGAGACTTAAAGACTACTTAATCAATAGAAAAATTATCCTAGGTTTTGTTTTTGGAGACTTAAAGACTATTTAATCAATAGAAAAATTATCCAAGGTTTTTCTTTTTGGAGCCTTTCAGAGACTTTAAAGACTATTTAATCAATAGAAAAATTATCCTAGGTTTTTGTTTTTTGAGCCTTTTGGAGCTTAAAGACTATTTAATCAATAGAATAAATATCCTAATGTTTTTGTTTTTTGGAGCTTTTGGGAGAATATTTAATCAATAGAAAATTTATCCTAGGTTTTTGTTTTTGGAGCCTTTTGGAAACTTAAAGACTATTTTATCAATGGAAAAATTATCGTAGGTTTTTGTTGCCTTTTGGAGATTTAAAGACTATTTAATGAATAAACAAATTATCCTAGGTTTTTTGTTTTTGTAGCCCTTTGGAGACTTAAAGACTATTTATTCAATTGAAAATTTACCCAAGGTTTTTTTTGTTTTTAGAGCCTTTTAGAGACTTTAAGACTATTTAATCAATAGAAAACTTATCCTAGGTTTTTGTTTTTGGAGCCTTTTATGGACTTAAAGAATATTTATCTGTTTAAAAGAAAAAAATCTTCAATGCATATATTAACCTTGTATTTACTTATGGAAATGAAACGTGCAGTAGCACAGAACGAAAATGTAAAAAAATAAGAGTATCAGTAAGAAAGTTAGAGAAAATAATAATGGGAATAACAAGAAAAGACAGAGTTAGAAATGAACTATAAAGTAACCCTTTTTCGTGCGAAATTGTTGTTACGCTATGTCTAAAAACCATGACTAAGGAAATGTTAAACTAAATGAGAGTACGATGAAATAGATGCACGAAATAGCTCTAATTTAAGGTTTTACGGCCAGATAAAGCATAGACAGAAGCCAAATTTACGATAACCTTTTATTGGTCCAGCAACGAATGATGACATCCACATTATAGCACTGCTAGTATTACACTTCATGTATATTCTAGCTTAGCAAAGATCGAACATCTCCACACACACACACATACACTAAACAACTCCTGTGTCGTCCCTTTTATTTAACGTTCTTATCACATTCATACGCCACTCTCTCTGACCTCAAAAGTATTGCCAGCCTCATTCATGTGAGAGAGAAGATATCACGTTAAGTTTGGAAATTGCAAAGCATAACAAACTCAAATTTACATAGGAAAAAGAAATAAAAATGAAATTTATTGTAGAATGTACGTCACAGAACTTATTATAAGAGAAAGAACAGGAATAATTGATATTATAAAAATAATAAAAGATTCAAATTGAAGATGAGTTTGACATGTTGGAAGACTGAAAGTTTAAAGATGGACACGATTAATAACAGAATGACCACTGAGAGATTGAAGAGACGCCAGAGAACAAGATGGAGAGATGACCTTCAGAAATTTAGAGATGCTGAATTGTGGTCTGAGGCTAAGGATCGAGGAAGTTGTAAAAGACTCGGGGAGGCCTATACCTTGCAGTGGGTGCCAACAGGCTGAGAAGAAAAAGATTCTTCAACAGAAGTTTGAACTTTTTTTTCTTTTTATAAATGAAGATTATAATATTTATGGCAATCTCTAAGTAATGAAAAAAATCCTTTCATTTGATACAGCAGGATGACACTACACCGAAGAGACAAAAAATTATAACCAGCGTGTCTTTATGCAAATCGATGTAACTGAAGGTGAACGACGGAGCGTCTGAAGGTCATGAAACTGTATGCATAACACCTTATACTGAGCTCTGTTAATCAGTGCAATTCTTGTTCTTCACATGGTAAAGGATGCGAACTTAAGCGAGTTTTTTAGCACCTTCACGAAGTGGTCCTAATAGGAAAAAAGTGAAAACCGCCGACAAGATGTGGGCCAACCACGGCTCATCGTTGCTAAAATTTCGGGAATTCGGTAAAATATTAGAATGTCAAAAGTACGATATAGAATCACAGAAATAAAATGTGCGACAAGAATTTTGAAAACACTTAAGGACCATTGCATCAATAAAGTCGTAAGTGTGATTGTAGTTTAGCACATTTCCAAATGTGCAATCACAGAGCTGTAAGATTTTTTTATGATTGCAGGTTTAACTACCACCGTGAGTAACTCAATTGGCTATAAGCAGTCGTCGGTCCCGAATTCAGAGCCACTGGTTCCAGGGAAGGGAAAGAGTCAGCGCCATAAGACAACACAACATTCATGACTCACCGGGATTCGAACCTGGACCCATCTCGGACGAATGATCAGAAGCCGTCGTTTGGACCACTGCTCCACCGCGACTGCAATGTAGGATTCCAAAAGTTTGAAAACAGAGTATAACGTAATGTCTCCTATGTCATGTTTTTTTTGCTATGTAGCAGATATACTGCATTTCTATAGTACATACACGTACATCGAAGCGTGCCGCCCCAGTGGCGCAGTGGTCTAAGCGATGACCTCTGATCATTCGTCCGTACGGGGTCCGGGTTCGAATCCCGGTGAGGCATGGATGTTGTGTTTGTGTTACGGCGCTGGCTCTCTCCCTTCCCTGGAACCAGTGACCCTAAATTAGGGACGGGCGACTGCTTATAGCCCATTGAGTTGTTCACGGTGGTCGTTAAACCTCCAACCAAAAAAAAAAAAAAAAAAACATCGAAGTTAAACTAAACTACTCATGCCACTCACATGTAAAGGATGTGCACAGAGTTTGGAGACAATGAGAACTATATTGAGAAATATACCTCATGTGATTAGTTCTTCCGCTCATTTTAGAAAAGTTGGCATGTTTCGCACAAAGCACGGGTGCATCATCGTTTTGAAACCAGGGACACTAGTTAGAGAACAATGCCTGCAACATTGGGTGCAGGTGATTCCCATGAATGGATTCCTACCCTAAAGATGCGACACGAACGTGTAGTACAAACAATGGCTATATGATATGCTATGGTATGGCACACATAGCATCAGGATACACCTGCATGCTTCAGAATCGAAATCAAACAACAGGGGTTACACGCGTCTGCCAGATTTCCCAAGACGTGCACTCTACTAGTATTGGGAAACATTGTGAAGCACGATTCATCGGACCAGAGGTCATGTTGCCAGTCTCTAGCATTTAAGTTTTATGTGCTTTGCACCCACCTTACACGTTTTGTTGAATTGCTATTGGTAATCATAGGTTTGTGGATAGTATCACGGAACGACGAAGTTCTTTATATCGAAAAAGGGATCATTCCGCATGGTATTCAACTCTGCGGCGATTTGTCGTGCCATGGTCTTGTGCTTCTGTTGCACAATCCGTACCAACTTTCACCTATCGTTATCTGATGTCTTCGTATGGCGTCCACAATTTGCAACTCTGTGTGTTTTTCTTGGATATTCAAAATCTTCGATACAGTTTCTCCTGTTGCACCAACCATTCCTATCGGTTCATTAACTGAAGCTACTGCAAGACGCCCAACAATGATCATGGCTTTTTTGAGGTCACTGAGATCTGACATATTTGACAATTACTCCACAACAGGTGTTTTACCTGCGACTGTGGCAGTGCTACATGACAGCCGGTATCGTACAGCACATCTTTATATACTCCACGTAGCGGATGATGTCTTCCGTGTTGGTGTTATTTGCATACGGCGCATTGCGTGCAACACAATTGCAGTCGCCGTTCCCATTATTTGGATAAACCACTGTATGTTTTTACTGCGGCAAATTAGACTGTAAACATCCAGCCTCAAAGAATGCGAACTCGAAAAATATCAGGTGTCACCAGTTAGACCACAACGGAAAAATTAAGTGGCTTAAGTCTTTCTATCGTACATTACAGTGTAATATTCGTGTATATATGGCTGACTGACCACTACACAATCAGTTCTTAAATACTTCAGCTATAGTGAAACAGGAGTCACCCAAGAAACTTCAAGAAGGGGTTACTTACGGTTAGTCTTTATTCACACAACACTCCTTCAGCACACATCATCAGACACAGCTACAACTTACTTAATCCAACTAATTAAGTTCACAATCAAAACGTTTGATTAAGAAAAACCATTAAAGATACACCGGTGAGCCATTATATTATGACCACCTACCTAATAAGCTGTAGGACCCACTTTAGCTAGCAAAAAGGTGACCACTCGGCGACGCATCGATCAACAGCAGGACCTCCGTCAACAGCAGGACCTCCGTTTCCCGTACACTTTGGGGTGGTGGTGGTGATTTAGCGCGAACCCGCTCTTCCAAGTCGAAAAACAAATGTTCTATTGGTTTCATTTGCATGCTCCTCGAACCATTCCTTGAAGATTCTGGCAGTGTGGCATGGAGCATTATCCTATTGGTAATGGCCATCACCAGCAGGGAATACAGTGAAAATCATCGAAATACGTGGCGTATTTGATGATTATTTATTCAGGGAACACAGTTTCCATGAATGGGTGAACTTGGCCCGCAACGATGTTCAGATACCTGACCGCTGTCAGGGATTGTGCTATTGGGATAATGGGACATAAAGTGTCCCAAGAAAACACCGTCCACAGCATAACACTACCGCCTTGTTTCCTCGCAACAGTGCATCCGGTTGACATAGCCTCCCGTTAGTAATCGGCGTATCCGCGCTCGGCCGACTACGTGATGCACTAGGAATCTTGATTCGCCAGACCTGGATACTTTCTTCCAATCAACCACGGTCCAATTTCGATGATCTTGGGCCCATTTCATGCGTTGTTGCCGCTGACGTGCAGTGAGCATGGGGACGCGGCTGGGTCTTCTGCTACAAAATCCCATGTGCGGAAGGCTGCGATGAACTGTAAATTGTGACACATTACCCTGATCACCACTGTTGTAGCTGTGGGTGATTTGCTGCACTGTGACCCAGCGGTCGCTGTGAACAATGCGTGATATTCTCCGCTCTCCTCTGGCATCAATAAGCTGCGGACGACACACGGCTGGACAACGGTCCGTCGTTTGGCCATCTCCGCACCACTTTTGATACGTACTCACTGCAGCGTCACGTGAACAACCCACAAGCCATGCCGCTTCAAAGATCGTAGTTCTGAGGTGCCGTGCCATCACAATATGTCCTTAATCAAACTCCGATAGATCGGCAGCTTTTCCCATTTTGACTACGAACGCTCTACTAACCGAAAGCCGGTCCTTGGGTTGTATATTTTCTGCTCTGTGAACTTCCCTGCGCCACCGTTCGGTCTCCAGACGCGCTCATTTCTCTAAGCTGGGGATGTTCACAATGTAGTGGTTCATCGGTGTATAACACACAGCCTTCAAATAGATCAAACTTCAATTAAAGCAAGCCGCTTACACGATTACAGCAGTATGACATCCACCATCTCCACAACTCTGCTGCCGTTCAAACATTATATATCTTCCAGTTCTCATCGGACACATACACACGCCATGCGTTCCGACCTCAAGGTGTTGCCAACCATATTCGTGCGAGAAAGAAGATATAACGTTAAGTTTTAAAAACGCTAAAGAAGAAAGTAACTAAAAAGGGAAGTTAAATTACTGTATACACTACGTCGCAACAACGCCTTCCCAACCTCCAAACAAAATAACATTCGACACACGTGACAGAAACCATAAAATCTGAGGTACGATCAGCTCAATCAAAAGATTGAAACGAGTAGACAAGGTCAAAAAGGAATTAGGGTAGAATTAAACACTTGTACTTATAAATGTCGGACACTGAAAACGAAGTGAATATCAAAAGATAAGAAATCAAATCATGAGACATTGTGATCTCTTAAGAGACAAATAAAGGGAAAAAAATCACTGATATAAATATGGACATAGCCTACACGAAAATGAAAAGAAAATGAAGAATAACAAGTACGGTTCATCATTATCTTAGATCTGAAATATACCATGCTAATGATCTAAACAGAAAGGAATTGAAATCACAGATTCCACATTAAAATCAAATAATAATCTGAACTACAAAGTTATTCAAATTTATGCTTCTATCTGTTCAGATACTGAGAAAGAGATAGCATCTGTTTAGGAAGAACAAAAAGAAAAAGAATAGAGAACAACGATCTCTATCAAATAATTACATGATTCTTTCATGAAAACTTGGAGAAATATAAATTTTAATCATAATGCAATGACTCACTTAAGATTGGAAAATAAAAATGAAAGACGGGAGCTTTCGACTACATCTTCAGGCAGCAGTAACCTTTAAAAATGAACTCATTTTCTTTAAAGTATAAATGTCCCTAGTTAAAAGGAAACTGGAGAAGCCTGAATGAGTGGAAATGAAACAAAAATATGTTACTCGTACATTGTTAACGAACACAAAGAAATTATCGCCACCATTGCAAAAACATTTTATACCGATAGTGATCACAAACCACTAACGGCAAAAAATAACTAAAAATGTAACGAAAAGAAAAGACTTTCCTTTAAGGGTAGAAACCATTAGAGACGATAAGGAATAATTTATAATTGGAGATAAACACGAATTTGAGAAGATGCGTTGTTGAAAAAATACTGAAAGTTCTAGAAGAGCAAACTAGAAAATTAAATCACGGGGAAATGCTCCTTGCAGTATATCAATCAATATCTCCAAACAAAATAATGGAATTTCATACACCGAAAAGACTACAGAAAGACAAATATTAGGAAAATAGAGTACATAAATTCATATAAAATAATTACGAGAGTGTCGACGAAAGAAATATTTGTTGCAATGTTTAACAAGTATCCAGCAGGCAACAAGGGCACCGTACTTTTAGGGAGAAAGCTGTTTGGTTACAGAAAAAAAGCAATTTTGGTCATTGTGTAATTAGATTTATTTTTCGAAGAAAAAGTGCGTGGCTCGTGTGAAGGTTTGGGGGCTTTACACAGAAGAAGTAAGGCCCCATACTAAGTCATTACACTGGGTATTTCGGAGAAGTTCCCAAAAAAAATGTATAAATGGAATTACGAATAAAAGCGACGAGAAGTGGCAAATGCCCTAGAAATATTAAATTCTGGAAGAACAAAGGAAATAAAAGAACTAGAAAATTTCTTTAAAAATGCGTAAAAAGCTGTGAGTCCAAAGAACCAGATGGAATGCAACTATCCGACTTCTTACTTAATATTAAACAAAGACAAAAGAGAAAACAAATTAACTACTGTTAATTCATTTGTTTACTCTAAAACCTTTCCACAAATTTTAAAGAAACTGGTACACTAGAATTCAAAACGCTGCAATATAAATATATTTTTAAAACAAGGCTATCCTTTTAGATGCTTTAGTTTTATCGAGAACGCAGTAGTTACGATTTACCTAAATACAGTATAAGAGGTTGCAGATGCATTTCTGCAAGCATATTTATGAGTCATATGATGTTTTAGTTTCAGTGGCTGTAAGTTTAAATGCTTAAGTTCTTAACATATATCTCTGCGAAAGTTCGTAATTAAATTCGTAAACACATAATGATCACCCAACAGAGGGCATCGCTCTTTCCACGTTTCTAAGTGAGTCACGGAAAAATTCTCATTGGCCGCCACCGGGAATCCAATCCAAGGTCTTCCAGTTACGCGTCAGATATGCTTCCACTGTACCACAGCGGCCGCGAATTCCTCCAGACTCACATACACGAACTGCCAAGAAGCAGCGTGGGACTCCAAGAAGCAACCTGCCAAATTGGCTTGGCAGTTCGTGTATGCGAGTCTGGAGGAATTCGAGGCCGCTGTGGCCCAGTGGAAGCATATCCGGCGCGTAACTGTAAGACCTTGGGTTCGATTCCCAGTGGCGGCCAATGAGAATTTTTTCGTGACTCACTTATAAACGTGGAAAGAGCGATGACCTCTGTTTGATGTTCCTGGTCCACGCCAAATGTCTGTATTTATTAACACATAATGATGTCTAATGAAAAATAGTATGTCTTTTGTTCGCCAACTATTGAGAAATAAGGTTATTTAAACACTATATTCGTAAGTAATTAAATTACTTCGTCCATCGCATAGAATTCAATAGCAGCGATTAATACACTGCTCTCTGTTAATAATACAGCACCAAGGAAGACCTAAGGTAGTGAAATTAGATTCATAGATTACGTTACGTATGATTCAAAACGCAAGTGTTCAGAAGTAGAGACTCGTAAGTAATGTGGAACACACACTATGCAGTACCTGCTTAACTCACTACGAGCGGCGATAACAACTCGTACACGGCATGGCACAGACTGAAATAGGTTTTTGATGTCTCACTGCGGAAGATCATTATATGCTCTTTCGATTCGTACCTAAATTTTATCTTGTGTAACTGGCGGCGAAGCCTGACGTTTCAAGTGTCAAGGATCATAACAAACACTTGTCCAATGGGAGGGAAATCTGGCGCACGCGCTGGCCAATGAAGGCGTGGCACATGTCGGGCATCCAAGAGCAGTAACACATTCCGCGCCACATATAGAACTGCATTATCCTGCTGAAAGACGGCAACGGGACCGTTTGCTGATATGGAAGCACTACAACATTTGGCCACAAAAAACTTTCTCTTACATAACCTTAACCTGTACACGAAACATCTTTTTCAACATCTTCTGTAAATGAAAATCTAGTGGCTGAAGATTTTTATTTACATACACAGTTTTGCATCTCGTCATTTCAAACATTTTTTTTTTTGGCTTGCTAGGATGTTATATAACCGCGACCACTTTAGCGTTTTCGTATATATTTGTGTTCTTGTGGGTCGTTGGTCCAGTTTTGTTTGGTCTTCACCCGTGGCGTTGACCTGTTTGGTCTGCAGGGAAGCCTTTATCATTTTTTTAGTGTTTACATTCTTGTTTTTTGAGCTCCTGATTCTCTTTTGGTGTCTGGTCTGGTGACCTGGGGAGCATGACCAACCGACATTTTTGGTTC
The DNA here is from genome assembly GCA_039090855.1 of Macrothele yani. Classification (NCBI taxonomy): domain Eukaryota; kingdom Metazoa; phylum Arthropoda; class Arachnida; order Araneae; family Macrothelidae; genus Macrothele; species Macrothele yani. The sequence goes on from CM077011.1 coordinate 160,406,249, forward strand.
TCCTTGTCGTTTGTTGTTACCAGAAAGGCCACTCCCGCGGGTTGGTGCTCTCCTGATGACGGCAACCGGTTTTTTGTTTTATATTTTTCGGTTTTCAATTCTGAACTTCCATTTTGAATTTTAGTCTGCATTTTTCATAAAATTTTGATTTTTAAAAATTCGCTCTATACATGCTACAATATGAGATGCAGCTGCCTTAGGCGCTTCTCATGGTACTAGCTATATTCCTTGCATTATGATTTTTCATTCTTACTTTTGCAAATTAATTTATATATATATATATATATATATATAAATTAATTTGCTGCTATATATCCCTTTCTTCTTATCCCAGTGGTTAGTAACGGGTTTGGTCCTGCTGATCAGTATTTTGTTTTTAGTCTTATGGTGATTTTCAGCATATATATATATATATTTTAGCTCTGCCAGTTCATCATTAATTTATATATATATATATATATATATATATATATAAGCTAAAATATATATACTGATATGGCAATGAGCTGGGCATACTGCTAGAAGGACAGACCATCGATGGACAGCCGAAATTTTAGATTGGATTCCAAGGGACAGGAAAAGACCCAGAAGAAGACAACAAGAGATGGGTGGATGAAATTCGAAAGTATGTGGGAGTGACTTGGTGGAGACTGGCACGAGACAGACCATTGGGGAGGAAACTTGGGGAGACCTTCGTCCAGCACTGGATTGATAATGGTTGACAATGATGATGATGATGATGATGATGATGAAGCAGCTGTACCTCATGCAGCAGCTGCACCGCATGTATTGAGTGAATTGTTAAAAATTAAAATTTTATGAAAAATGCAGAATAAAATTCATTATATATATAAAGAGCTGAGACTAAAACATAAGATATTACCTAAGAAGTTAAAACGAAATTTGCATAAAAACCTGAAGATCAAGTCGCGCAACGCAACAGTCACGAAAATTCAGAATTCACATACTATTAAGAAGAGACATTAGCTTTTGGAATCTCGGTTAGAAAATTGTTTTTGCTTATGTCTCTTCTTAATAGTATATATATATATATATATCATCATCATCATCATCATTGTCAACCATTATCAATCCACTGCTGGACGAAGGTCTCCCGAAGTTTCCTCCACAACGGTCTGTCTTGTGCCAGTCTCCTCCATGTCACTCCCGCATACTTTCGAATTTCATCCACCCATCTTCCATTTGGTCTTCTTCTGGGTCTTTTCCTGTCCCTTGGAACCCAATCTAAAATTTCGGCTGTCCATCGATGGTCTGTTCTTCTGGCAGTATGTCCAGCCCATTGCCATTTCAGGGATTTAACTCTGATCATGATGTCTTCCACTCTTGTCATTTTTCGGATCCACGTGTTCCTCTTCTTATCTCCCCTGGTTACACCAAGCATGCACCTCTCCATGCTTCTTTGAGTTGTCTGCAGCCTTTGTATGTCTCTTTTAGCTAAGGTCCACGTCTCTGCACCATACGTAAGCACTGGAAGGATGCATTGATCAAACACTTTTCTTTTAAGACATAATGGCATATTGCTCTTGAAAATTATGCTGTTTCTTCCAAAAGCTCTCCAGGCAAGTTTTATACGCCGATTAATTTCTTCACCAATGTGACCCTCACTTGATATCTGCTGTCCAAGATAGACGTACGTGTCTGTTATCTCCAGCTTTTCTCCATCAATCGATAAATCTTCATTTCTTGTAAAAGCATTGTACATCACTTTTGTCTTCTGAAAGTTCATTTTTAATCCCACTTCTTTACTCATGTCAGCAAGTTAATGGATCATACTCTGTAGCTCTGATGGGGTAGTTGCAAAAATGACTATGTCATCAGCAAAACGAAGGTGGGTTAGATAATCTCCATTAATCTTTATTGCTTTGTTTTCCCACTTCAGTGATTGAAAGACATTTTCCAATGTGGCATTAAAGAGCTTCGGAGATATGGTGTCACCTTGTCTCACTCCTTTTCCAATTTTTATGTGTGTTGTATTTTCAAACAGCCTAATCTTTGCACTAGCATTTTCATAGATGTTATTAATAATATTAATGTATGCATCTTCAATACCGCAGGATTTCAGAGCCATTGCAACTGCTGATGGTTTCACCGAATCAAAGGCTTTTTCATAATCGATAAAAGCCATGCACAATGGAAGCTCATATTCCCTCGCTCTTTCAATTAGTTCTCTCAGTACGTGGATATGATCTATTGTGCTGTAGCCACTCCTGAATCCAGCTTGTTCTCTCGGTTGAGCCATGTCCAGTGTCACCTTCAAGCGGTGTGAAAGAACTTTAGTGAAGATTTTATAAACCACTGATAGGAGGCTGATAGGTCTGTAGTTCCTGAGATCCTCAATGTGACCTTTTTTATGTAGCAAGATCATTGTAGCGTTGTTCCAATCCTCAGGAATTTTCCCTTCATTAAGGCATCGAGTGAAAATTTGGGCGAGTACTGTTTCGATTTCTCCACTTGCTTCTTGTATGATGTTTACAGTAATTCCATCTTCTCCTGGAGCTTTTCCCCGCTTCATGTTCTTGATTGCATGTGCAACTTCTGCTGGAAGGACTGGAAGAACTCTGGTACTGGTACCTTTCATGATTTCTGGAGTACATGTATCATCGCTTTCATATAATTTGGAGTAGAAATCTTTCACTCTTGTCAAAATTTCGCCTCTATTTCTTGTTACAGAACCATCTTCTTTTCTCAGTGCTATTATCTGTTTTTTCCCCTTATTGAGATGTCCCTTTGCTATCTTTAGGCTTTGGTTGTTTTCAATTGCTTTCCTTACTAGTTCACAGTTGAATTTTCTTACGTCTTCAGTGATACTTTTTCGTACTGTCTTGCATAGCTCTATATATTCCACTTTGGAAGTCACATCTTCTTTAGTTGTCCTCATCACTCTTCTTTTTGCAGCAACATTTTGGTTTTTCCTGATAATTTGTTCACATGCAATTTGTTCTTAGACCCAGCTAATTTTGTTGCTGTTTCCATACGAGCTTTGGTTACTTTTCTGTTAACTTCAGAAATATCCACTTCTTCCGATGTTAGGCCTTCTAAAGCAGAGAATCTGTTCTTCAGTTCCAATTTGAAGGTATTATGGTGTTTTTTAAGGTTGGTTATGTCAATACATTTTGTTTGTCTTATGAGCTTGCTACGTTCGAGTTTAGTGTTGAGGTGCATCTTACATCTCACCAATCTATGGTCACTGCCTGTGTTGAACTTGTTTAGCACACTGCAGTCTTCTATGACGAATTTTTTGTTACACATAATAAAATCAATTTCACTTGTCGTCCCATTTGGATGTCTCCATGTCCATTTCCTGTGTGGCTTTTTCTTGAAAAAGGAGTTCAAGATGAAAAACCCTTCTGCCTCTGCAAACTCTACGAGAGTATTTCCACGCTGGTTTCTGTTGCCGTGACCGAATTTACCTACTGAAGTTTCATTCTGTTGCCGTTGCCCTATTTTTGCATTGAAATCTCCCATAATTATCTTCAAGTGTTGCTTACCTTTATTATTTAGATCACGAATTTCCTCATGAAATTCTTCAATTTCTTTTTCAGCATCACTTGTGGTGGGTGCATAAGTTTGAATAATCTGAGCCTGGTATCTTCTCGAGAGTTGGATAACGAGTCGTGCAGCTCTGTCAGAGGAACTTTCAACTTCTACAACTTTATCCTTCAGTTTTTTGTTTATTATAAATCCAACACCACTAGTTCTGCCAGTATCTGTCCCACGATAGTAGAAGAGATGTCCACTTTTCAGTTCAATGAGATCTTCTCCTTTTCTCCTTACCTCACTTAGCCCGACGATGTCCCACTTGATCCTTTGTTGTTCCTCTTCCAATTCAAGAAGCCTTGAATCAGAAGATAGGGAGCGTCCGTTGTACGTAGCCAAGGTCAGCATCAGATGGCAGCCTAGTCCGGTCCTCCGGGGATTCTTAGCACCCTCTGCCTTCATGTCGCACTGGCCGCTGCCTTGGCCAGGTACATTCCAGCTGCCGGAGACTGAGGGCCAAGATTTAAGTTGTGGAGTCATTTTGGAGGGGTTTGGCCATAACTCACCACGCTGGCCAAGCGGGTTGGTGAGTGTGGGATAGCATTTCCTCTAATCCCGATGGTATAGTTATACCGCTATTGGCGGTCGTCAGAGCCCCTTTAGTGGGAACAGGATGTACCACGAGAAGGCGGGGTTGACATTTGTCAAGGAGAGGCTGTGATGTTATGCATCACCTGACCTTACATCCCATATATATATATATATATATATATATAATATCGTAATATTGAGCATCATTTAGACAGTCACTTATATACATTGAAACACATGAAAGAAATTAATTTAAACCCCTAGTATAAAGGGAAGTACAAAAAGTAAAATGAGGTGATATATGGAATACATTCAAAAAAGTTAACTCTCCAGGAACTACCCGTAAATAAAGAGCAATACCTGTTAAATTAAACTGTTCTCCTTGGGGGAACACCAGCCTAAGGATGACCTTTCGAAACAGGAAACCGGTTTGTAAAATTGAAAAACCGCCTGTATTTTCCCTTAAGTCACCGTATTACAATGATGAATCAATTTGAACGAAACTCAATTACAGAACCAATGAAAGAAAGTCATTCGTTCTTTAAATGAATTTTAACAAATGAACGAAAGTCATTCGTTCTTTGAATGAATTTTAACCAATGAACGAAAGTCTTTCGTTCTTTTTTCTGTAATTGAGTTTCGTTCAAATTGATACATCATTGTAATTCGGTGACCTAGGGGACATACAGGCGATTTTTCTATTTTACAAACCGGTTTCCTGTTTCGAAAGGTCACCCTTAGGCTGGTGTTCCCCTAAGGAGAACAGTCTAATTCAACAGGTATTGCTCTTTTTTTACGGGTAGTTCCTGGAGAGTTAACTTTTTTGAATGTATTCCATATATCACCTAATTTTACTTTTGTACTTCCCTTTATACTAGGGTTTGAAATTCATTTCTTTCATGTGTGTCAATGTATATAAGTGACTGTCTAAATGCATATGTGCTATTATTATAGAACCCAATTTTGATTAGCTACTGTGGCGCTGTCTTACGGTACTTCTTTATATATATACAGTAGCGAACAAAAGTATTTGGCGAAACACTTTTTCGACCATATTATTTTTTCTACTGGACCAAATAGGGTCATTTTGGGATATGATATATGTTATTCAGCTTTAAACATGACCCATATGCAGATGGATCGGAAACCTTAACACAGATCAGGTACCGAGCTTAATAACAAAGGTCATACAAATTGACCAACAAAGTAGGTGCGTATCACATTCATTTAATGCAACGATAACAAAAAACAAGTACGAGAAAACGACAAAACAATAAATAATACTTAGTGGGAAAACCACGAGACTTAATAACAGCTGCACAACGGGCCGGCATCGAGTCCACTAGCTTCTCGACGGTGACCTGTGGAATTCGCGCCCATTCTGTAGACAGATGGTCGAACTTCTGGGCCCTATTCCGGCAGGTTTTCTTCGCACATCGTCTCTCCAGCTCCTCCCACATATGCTTGATGGGGTCAATGTCTGGAGATTTGCTTGGACAGTCTAGAAGTGTGACCTGTTGCTGCTGGAAGGCTGCCTTCACTACTCTGGAATTGTGCTTCGTGTCGTTGTCTTGCTGCATGATCCATCCGGGTGGCATGTTCTGGTGTGCCCATGGAAAGACATCGTTAATGAGCATGTTTGTGTAGCTCTGGCCGGTCATTATTCCGTCAATCTTGATGATGGGGCCCATTTCATTGCGAGAGAAGGCGCCGTAAACCATGAGCGATCCTCCTCCGTGCTTGACAGTCGGCTGAATGAACTGGGGGTTGAATCTCTGGCCACACGGACGTCATACGTATCAGATGCCATCCCTTCCGAACAAGTTGAACTTGCTCTCGTCGGTGAAAAGCACCTTACTCCAGTCCGCCGCGGTGTCGATGACGGCGACTCTGGCTCGTCGATTCTTGACTCCGATGAGTGGTTTTTTGGCGGGGCGTCTTCCATTCAATCCACCAGCAATGAGACGACGGAAGATGGTCTTTCGGCTGACGTTCAGATCGTCGCTGTCGCGGAATTCGGTGGTGATGAACAGAGCAGTCAAGCTGAGATTAGCACGAGATCGACGGAGGATGCGTCTATCCTGACGCGACGTAGTGGAACGAGACCTACCACATTGCGGACTGTTCTCGACGGTCCCAGTCTTCTTATAGCGTTGCAGGATAGCTGAAATGGACTGGTGTTGGATCTTCAGGGCCCTCGCAATGTCGGTGACGCGCATTCCGGATTCCATCATGTTCACGGCCGTCTGGCGAGCTCCAACAGGAAACTCCGCCTTTTTACCCATTTCTGAAAACCTAAGATTGACTTATTATCACACTACACATCACAAAACACACAAAAATCACAAGAAAAACATTAATACATGCAGCAAACAAATGGGTAATAATTGGCGACTCTTGAATATGGCCCATTTCGAACGACAAATTCTCTGTGAGCGAAATACAAACTACGCGGCATTGTAACCCACGAATCAACACATATCATATCCCAAAATGACCCAATTTGGTTCAGCAGAAAATAAATTATGGTCGAAAAAGTGTTTCGCCAAATACTTTTGTTCTCTACTGTATCATCATCATCATCATCATTGCCAACCATTATCAATCCACTGCTGGACGAAGGTCTCCCCAAGTTTCCTCCACAACGGTCTGTCTTGTGCCAGTCTCCTCCATGTCACCCCTGCATACTTTCGAATTTCATCCACCCATCTCCCATGTGGTCTTCTTCTGGGTCTTTTCCTGTCCCTTGGAATCCAATCTAAAATTTCGGCTGTCCATCTATGGTCTGTCCTTCTGGCAGTATGTCCAGCCCATTGCCATTTCAGGGATTTTACTCTGATCATGATGTCTTCCACTCTTGTCATTTTTCGGATCCACGAGTTCCTCTTCTTATCTCTCCTGGTTACACCAAGCATGCACCTCTCCATGCTGCTTTGAGTTGTCTGCAGCCTTTGTATGTCTCTTTTAGTTAAGGTCCACGTCTCTGCACCATACGTAAGCACTGGAAGGATGCATTGATCAAACACTTTTCTTTTAAGACATAATGGCATATTGCTCTTGAAAATTATGCTGTTTCTTCCAAAAGCTCTCCAGGCAAGTTTTGTACGCCGATTAATTTCTTCATCAATGTGACCCTCACTTGATATCTGCTGTCCAAGATAAAGGTACGTGTCTGTTATCTCCACCTTTCCCCATCAATCGATAAATCTTCATTTCTTGTAAAAGCATTGAACATCACTTTTGTCTTCCGAAAGTTCATTTTTAATCCCACTTCTTTACTCTTGTCAGCAAGTTCCTGGATCATACTCTGCAGCTCTGATGGGCTAGTTGCAAAAATGACTACGTCATCAGCAAAACGAAGGTGGGTTAGATAATCTCCATTAATCTTTATCCCCTTGTTTTCCCAGCTCAGTGACTGGAAAACACCCTCCAATGTGGCATTAAAGAGCTTCGGAGATATGGTGTCACCTTGTCTCACTCCCTTTCCAATTTTTATGTGTGTTGTATTTTCAAACAGCCTAATCTTTGCACTTGCATTTTCATAGATGTTATTAATAATATTAATGTATGCATCTTCAATACCGCAGGTTTTCAGAGCCATTGTAACTGCTGATGGTTTCACCGAATCAAAGGCTTTTTCATAATCGATAAAAGCCATGCACAATGGAAGTTCATATTCCCTCGCTCTTTCAATTAGTTCTCTCAGCACATGGATATGATCTATTGTGCTGTAGCCACTCCTGAATCCAGCTTGTTCTCTCGGTTGAGCCATGTCCAGTGTTACCTTCAAGCGGTGTGAAAGAACTTTAGTGAAGATTTTATAAACTACTGATAGGAGGCTGATAGGTCTGTAGTTTCCGAGATCCTCAATGTCACCTTTCTTATGTAGCAGGATCATTGTAGCGGTGTTCCAATCCTCAGGAATCTTTCCTTCATTAAGGCATCGAGTGAAAATTTGGGCGAGTACTGTTTCGATTTCTCCACTTGCTTCTTGTATGATGTCTACAGTAATTCCATCTTCTCCTGGAGCTTTTCCCCGCTTCATGTTCTTGATTGCATGTGCAACTTCTGCTGGAAGGACTGGAGGAACTCTGGTACTGGTATCTTTCATGATGTCTGGAGTACATGTATCATCCCTTTCATATAATTTGGAGTAGAAATCTTTCACTCTTGTCAAAATTTCGCCTCTATTTCTTGTTACAGAACCATCTTCTTTTCTCAGTGCCATAATCTGTTTTCTTCCCTTACTGAGATGTCCCTTTGCTATCTTTAGGCTTTGGTTGTTTTCAATTGCTTTCCTCACTAGTTCACAGTTGAATTTTCTTACGTCTTCAGTGATACTTTTTCGTACTGTCTTGCATAGCTCTATATATTCCACTTTGGAAGTCGCATCTTCTTTAGTTGTCCTCATCTCTCTTCTTTTTTGCATCAACATTTTCGTTTTTCCTGATAATTTATTTACATGCAACTTGTTCTTAGACCCAGCTAATTTTGTTGCAGATTCCATAAGAGCTTTGGTTACTTTTCTGTTAACTTCAGAGATGTCCACTTCTTCCGATGTTAGGCCTTCTAAAGCAGAGAACCTGTTCTTCAGTTCCAACTTGAAGGTATTATGGTGTTTTTTAAGGTTGGTTATGTCAATAGATTTTATTTGTCTTATGAGCTTGCCACGTTCAAGTTTAGTGTTGAGGTGCATCTTACATCTCACCAATCTATGGTCACTACCTGTGTTGAACTTGTTTAGCACACTGCAGTCTTCTATGACGAATTTTTTTGTTACACATAATAAAATCAATTTCATTTGTCGTCCCATTTGGATGTCTCCATGTCCATTTCCTGTGTGGCTTTTTCTTGAAGAAGGAGTTCAAGATGAAAAACCCTTCTGCCTCTGCAAACTCAACGAGAGTATTTCCACGCTGGTTTCTGTTGCCGTGACCGAATTTACCTACTGAAGTTTCATTCTGTTGCCGTTGCCCTATTTTTGCATTGAAATCTCCCATAATTATTTTCAAGTGCTGCTTACCTTTATTATTTAGATGACAAATTTCCTCATAAAATTCTTCAATTTCTTCTTCAGGATGACTTATGGTGGGTGCATAAGTTTGAATAATCTGAGCCTGGTATCTTTTCGAGAGTTGGATAACGAGTCGTGCAGCTCTGTCAGAGGAACTTTCAACTTCTACAACTTTATCTTTCAGTTTCTTGTTTATTATAAATCCAACACCACTAGTTCTGCCAGTATCTGTCCCACGATAGTAGAAGAGATGTCCACTTTTCAGTTCGATGAGATCTTCTCCTTTTCTCCTTACCTCACTTAGCCCCACGATGTCCCACTTGATCCTTTGTAGTTCCTCTTCCAATTCAAGAAGCCTTGAATCAGAAGATAGGGAGCGTCCATTGTACGTTGCCAAGGTCAGCATCAGATGGCAGCCTAGTCCGGTCCTCCGGGGATTCTTAGCACCCTCTGCCTTCATGTCGCACTGGCCGCTGCCTTGGCCAGGTACATTCCAGCTGCCGGAGACTGAGGGCCAAGATTTAAGTTGTGGAGTCATTTTGGAGGGGTTTGGCCATAACTCACCACGCTGGCCAAGCGGGTTGGTGAGTGTGGGATAGAATTTCCTCTAATCCCGATGGTATAGTTATACCGCTATTGGCGGTCGTCAGAGCCCCTTTAGTAGGAACAGGATGCACCACGAGAAGGCGGGGTTGACATTTGTCAAGGAGAGGCTGTGATGTTACGTATCACCTGACCTTACATCCCTGTATATATATATATATATTAGCTCTGCCAGTTCATCAAATCTCTATAGGCAGCATAAAGAACATTTGTTTAAAAAGGCATGCGCCTCTTTATTTCTTCATTAACATACAATAACAACAATGCATAAATAAGTTATTTTATTGCACTGCGCTAAATTTTACGAAGAAAGATTAATGCGCTAAGTAATGACCATGAATTTAGTTTGTGAAGTATTCCGAATTCCTCTCTTTTGTGAGAAATTTTTAGAGAAGGGCTTCGTCTGAGGGCAAAACTTATATGTCAGAAACGTTTCTGCCGCTGGGAGGAGATACTCAGGAGAACAAAATGCGAAATGTAAACAGTAGAACGTAGGCGGTAATTTTGGAAAGATTCTCTTTGTGAAAAGTTTGTCTGTTAATTACACGTTTAGAAGACGTTGGAGTCATGTTCCTAAGCGAATTGCTCTTACCCTTAAAGAGCACAGGAAAACAGGAGACTAAAGCACAGCATTGTAATCTTCAGGGAGTTTATCATGCGGAACATTCTACGGATTATCTTCAGAAATGTGAGTGCTTGTGCACACGCTCCACAATCTCTGTTGATTAATTTTATGAATTTCCTTAAATTAATGGTAAAACGAGCGTGAAAAAATTCGGTCATTTAACTCAGGACGATGTGAGACTCACAAAGAATATTTAGATAAAAATAAATTCCAACATTTGTGAATAACTCCCTTCTATTTATATCCAAGTGTGAAAAAACAACAACTAAGTTTGTAACATGTAGTTTGAAAGAAAGAACGTACTTACAATTTGACTTTGTTCGTCCATGTATGGGCACTATATCATTCCATTTCTTAGTCCAATATAAATAATACCTTCAGAATTAGAAGGCCTAAAATACGATTAATTTTTACTTCTGGTCGCATTACTTTGCCGCTTGATGTCGCAATATATTTTACTACCCAGCATTCCTGCGAAAATTCGATTACTAACATTGCCCTTTTTTTCGTTATCTTTCCTACAAACATCACTTTGCCTGAAGTTTCTTTTTCAAAAATATGCCCAATTTTTCCGTTAGAGGGCATTAACGTGTGTTGCATTTCCCCCTATACCTCCCATTGTTGTATTCCTACCGAAACTTTCCTTTTGCGTCAGGTAGTGTTTATCAGGAAGAACACTACTGTATATAAATTTACGAATTCTTGGCAAACCATAAGTTCGCCAGTAAGGTCAGAAATGTATATTTCCATTTGTACCAACTTGTTTTTTGTCTTCTGTTTGTGTTTTGATTGAAGGCTTAACGACCACCGTGAGCAACTCGATGAGCTATAAGCAGTCGCCCGTCCCTAATTTATAGCCACTGGTTTCAGGGAAGGAACGAAGGCAGCGCCGAACTCAACAGCCATGCCTCACCGGTATTCGAACCTGGACCCATCACGGACGAATGGTCAGAAACTATCAATTAGAACACTGCGTCCGTAGGGCCGCGTACCAGCTAAATCTCCAATTCAAAGCCATTTTTTTTGGTTACATATACTCTCTCCAGAAAACATTTTATTTTTTACAAAATAGCACGTTCTAGAAGTCCAATTAGGAAATACTTTTTGCGTCAGAGAGCGTTCAGGTTGAGAAGTATTTTCATATAATTTCACAGTTTTTTGAAATGAAACATTTTGCAGCAAGGGGGCGTTAGTTGTATATTTCAGTTTACAACTTATTTTTAGCCGTATCATTATGTCTGCAATTCGATTAAAAAATTATGTTTTAGTCAAATACTACTCAATATGGAAATAATGTTCTTACCGTATTTGTTGCCCAAAGTCATCCGCAGTTTTTCTTCTAAAGGGCGTAAATATAGTATCTATTTTTCCGAATTTCTCAGCTTCTGAAAGATGAATTAAAAAAACATATTTTTTACATCCGATATCATTCACTTTAGAGAATATTTATGCATTTACCTTTGAATTTTTCATTATGTCAGCTCTTCAGCTAGTTGGAAGAATCAAGGATATTTGTTTATAAGTGTGATGATGTTTCTGAAAATGTTTTTATTTTGTACTGTACGCCATTAGCTGTGTTAAAGACTACGGACATTATGCAGTTCACAGTGGGGAGGATTTACAGGGAAGCCCAGAAACCTAAGAGCTAAGCCCTGCGATGCTAGAGGTCCCCCAAAATATCGATTTTTCTTTTATTTTTGTTATTTTTCTTTTTGCTTACGATAATAAAAAGGAACGATCAATCCACTGCTCTAGGGTTTAGGAGCCTGATTCCTCCCAAACTTCAGGTACGCCATGTGGAAATAGAAATTTGTTAGCTTAAATGCAGACTAACAAAAAATCATTTTGAAAGTAATATAACTTTATACTACAAAACAACTGAGATTAGAAATAGGACTGTTATTTCTGACCGATTTTCGTAGGGTGTAATAAACATTTTCCTCATTAAACCAATTTTTGACATCATCGCCGGTCTTTAACTTAAAATTCCTTTTCCTTAATTCAGCATTTTCATTATTCTTTGTATTACTACGTCATCAGTGTCTTTTATGCGCTGTTGTACATTTACTATTTAGTCTATGGAATATAACTTGGCTTTATAGTGAATTTCTGGGCGCTGTTCCGGGCATGCAGTGCTGCACATGTTATTTCATATAACTTAAGGTTGTACTATTGTAAGTGTTGGGTATGTCGTGCGTTTGTTACATACTGTACTATGTTCAGCTGTTCAATCAGCAAGTGCTTGCCTATTTTTTCAGATTGTATAACACGTGTATTCTCTCGTTCGTCGGAAAATCCTTGCTCGGGGTTTTAATGATATTTGCCGTAGTGTGTTCCACTTATCTATTAAATAGTTGCAATGGCCTAAACAGCCTTTATCTAACATCTTACCAATTTCTGTATTGTTAGTAGCAGTTTGCTTGCCGTGATCGTGGCTGCCGTTGTATCTCACCACTGTATTGACTGATCATGATTTTGCTGTACATCATGAGTTTCATGTACTTTCATCTTACAGTCCCTGATGTAACCGTATTCTTACTATACGTAGCATTGTGCCTCTAGAGCGATTGTATGCTTATACATGGTTTTCTAATATACTACAACGATACAGAAACAATGTGAATCTTGCTACTCCTTGAGTGTTCGTAATTTTCTTTTGTTACTATGTTCAGTGGTTCTGCTGTACCGTTGTCTTTTTCAGTTCGCTTCACATGTTGTATGAACTTGTGTTAAGTACGCAAGGTCTTTGTTTGTTTTTTAATAAACTAGGTGTGCATTTGCACACCTACTGCATTTTTACCTCAATCCACTACCGTAGGAGTAAAATGACATTGGTAAAGTACGCGTTTTACGAGACACGCTAATGGATTACAACCGTGCTGGGGCCCTTTAAAAGAACTTTCAGAAATGATGGAATCTTAAGAAATGTGCAGCCGATCGCACTTTGCACTTAGCATAAATACCAGTAGAAGCAAGACATAATCTGCAGCTGATCGCACTTTGCATTTAGCATAAATATCAGTTGAAGCAAGACATAATCTGCAGCTGATCGCACTTTTGCATTTAGCATAAATATCAGTTGAAGCAAGACATAATCTGCAGCTGATCGCACTTTGCATTTAGCATAAATATCAGTTGAAGCAAGACATAATCTGCAGCTGATCGCACTTTGCATTTAGCATAAATATCAGTTGAAGCAAGACATAATCTGAAGCTGATCGCACTTTGCATTTAGCATAAATATCAGTTGAAGCAAGACATAATCTGCAGCTGATCGCACTTTGCATTTATCATAAATATCAGTTGAAGCAAAACATAATCTGCAGCTGATCGCACTTTGCATTTAGCATGAATATCAGTTGAAGCAAGACATAATCTGAAGCTGATCGCACTTTGCATTTAGCATAAATATCAGTTGAAGCAAGACATAATCTGCAGCTGATCGCACTTTGCATTTAGCATAAATATCAGTACAGCAAGATATAAACTGAACCTACGCATCAGAAAGCGTTGTTCCCCCTTAGATTTATTATCTAAAGTGGTCAGGGGACAGGTTGACCCTAATCCTTTCTGACTGATTGCCTGCTAATCGAAAATGAAGAGAGGAATGATGTTTGAGCTACTTGCTTTTCCCTAGGGGCATGATGTCCATGCCAAGAAGACCAACTCTTCTCCATCATACCTTGGGTCACAGGGTAAAGAATAAAGGACTAGAAGCGAGATTTAATCAACAATTACAGCTTTATAGACAGTACGGCTGCGATGGGAGTTGAGAAAGAAATCCGTTTGCAGTAGTTTTATTAAATCCCAGACGCTATGAGAACATTTCTATTTGGGCAGAAATGTCTGGAGCACCATTTGGTGAAAGGTACATGAGCCCTTTAAAGGGTTAAAAGGCACTTTAGAGGAACATGAAAACTTTGATTTGCTTATCCGAGCAGAATGGGGGGAGGGGGTAGTGCTTTCCCAATTCTGACATCTCATTTCCTCCTATTGCATGATATCCTCCTGATTTTTGTATTTAGTTGCTATGTTTCATTAATATCGCAAACGCATAAAATAAAAATGGTGTTTGCAGTAGTTTGTGTATGTGTGTGAATTCTTCTGCGTAAATTAACACAATAATTAAAATGAAATTTATTACGAAATCAATTGTTTCACATTGTTCAGAAAAAAATACAAATTTGATCTGAGTACGGTTATCCGCATGATCACGTCAATTACTTTCTTTTACGTAGAAGATTTGGAAACGTGAAAATCCAACAGAGCATTTATTTCTTAACTTTTTAGCATGAAAGAAAACTAAAAACAAAATATTTCTGTCTTCCCCAAGAAATCTCTTTTTTGTTGAAAAGTGAAATAAATATTTTATTTTAAAAACAACCGTCTTTACCTTCAGTAATTTTATCGGTTTTTATATTAACTTATACTTTCTCACAAAGACATATTGAATAATAGAAATGGTAACCATTAGGCCAATTCTTATGTATACAAAGTCTCTATCCATCACACTGTTCGATATAATCGAGAAATCGAAGATAAATCACTTTCGGATTTTTTGGTTTTTCGATGGTTGACGATCATCATGAGCAAATGCTCCTTCCGTAATTTAACGCCACTAGTGGTTTAGGCCATGTTGGTTAGGCCAGTGCAATCGGACAAAAATCCCGCCCTCTGATCATTTGTGACTTAGTGCAAGGCCGTCTAGAAAACACAAGGCCATGACCTTGGAGACATTAGTTCTCCCTTTTAGCGACATCAAGCGGAAACGAAGGCTTCCGATTGGTTTCCAACGCTATCGGGTATGACGCCAAACACGACACCGACGCACCATGTCATTTAAAATGAGAGTGACGTCACAAACGGAGGGATCTGATGTCTCTAATGTCATTTCCTTAAAGTCTCTAGACCGCCTTTCACAGAGACGGGAGCGTCTTGGACGAATGATCATCTCTACAGCCCACTCGCCCATCGAGTTGCCCCTTTGCTATAAAGTTAAATTCCGAAATCAAATGACAAATTATGTTCTGCAACCTGTACTGAGAGTACAGGTGGCCCATAAAGCACTTGACAATAACAACCATCTGACTAAAGATGCTAGGGTAATGTATATGTCTCCGTATTATTCACTATACAATTATTGTACGTTGGCAGCTCGTTGTACTGTATTAATATTGTCCAGCGCGCACGATAAAATCAAAAGGTCCACGAGTTGGCCCAATCCTGCTTTAAGAATCTCAATTCTAGAGTATGGTGTTCAAAACGGTTCTAAATGAATAAGTCACGTCTTGAAATTTCACAAAATATTACAAGAGTACATGTAAATAAAAAGAGCAGAGGACTAGTATAAGTGCTAGTTTCTAACAACTCTTCCGAGATGGTTCTGGGCTCGAATTTCGGTGAGGCATGGATGTTGTGTTTAGCTTACGGCACCGACTCTCTTCCTTCCCTGGAATCAGTGATCCCAAATTAAGGACTAGGGACTGTTTATAATCCATCGACTTACTTCCGGTGGTCGTTAAACTCCTAAACAAAAAAGAATGATAAGGGTTACTGGCTAGCCAAAGTATCTAGGCATTAGTCAAAGTTAAAGAAGGGACTCTTCGAGCTGTCAATGTCATATCAAGAAGTTCAATGGTAATGATTCCAGCCTCGAAAATGAGTAGTGATCTAGAGGCCCTTTGTGAACAAACAATCTGTTCCACAGTTTTGAACATGATTCATCTATGAGAATTCGCAGATACTCATCAAGATCTCCGTTCCTAACAGGAAACTAACATAAACTGACTGCTGAAAAAGGCAATCGCAGCGTAGAGATACACAAATCCATGCAACCTCCATTTCGTCAAGTGAACTAACACGTGCGTTGAAAAGCCAGTCAATTTCAAAATTCCGCGAAGCTGAGACTTATACTTGTATGCAAACTCCCTCTTGAGCTTTCTTACGTGAACTTAGTTACTTCTTGGTTAAACCTTTTCTGGCTAAATGGAATATTTTTTTGCAGAATAACTTTTAAAAATTGGCAACACTGATAGTGACTCATAACAAAATAAATGACGACATTGAATGAAGAGCTGGCGAAGTTTTAGAGATTTGTAGTTGATTGTTAAACATTGATATTGAGAACCAGTTTAAAGCAGTTGACATATACTGTATGGTAATACAGACAATTAACGTGGACCAGGAACATCAAACAAAGGTCTACGCTCTTTCCACGTTTATAAGTGAGTCAGGGAAAAATTCTCATTGGCCGCCACCGGGAGTCGAACCCAGAGTCTTCCAGTTACGCGCCGGATGTGCTCCCCTACACCACAGCGGCCACGAATTCCTCCAGACTCACACACACTAACTGCCAAGCCAATTTGGCAGGTTGTTTCTTGAAGCCTCGCACAATGCTGGGGAATCAACAAAGATGATCAGCAGCAACTGCAGAAATAATTAGAAGGCGAATGAATAATTAATACAGACATTTAACGTGGACCAGGAACACCAAACAAAGGTCTTTGTTTGATAAACTGTATGTGTTCAAAATATAAGTGTCATTGTCATATGATTGATATCTGTGTTGACACCTGTGGGATTTTATTCTGTGTGTGGATTATATTGATGTCCTAAAGAAACATTACTTGGAGAATAAATTGTTGGAATTGAATAGCTGATTCTCTGTACTTCGCCGTTTTCACATGTTTCTCAAGTGCAATTTATATGCTACGGAGCCATGTAAAAACATTAGCCAATTAGCTGCTTAATAATTAAATTGAGTATAAGTTAACAAATGACAAAGATAAAACTTTATATAGCCAAAATTCATTCTGCTGTCAAACTGCTGCGCTTCCAGTACCAAGGAAAGGACCGTATAAATAATTTTATGTATTTGCTGTAATTCTGAAGGAGAGTGCATTCAGAACTAGTTCATAAGGAATGTGCTGTGCATATCGAATTATACACGGCACAACTCGAGTGCCTGCACTCTGTGATGTTTCAGTACTACCCAGGATTGACAAACAGAAAACAAATATTCCTCCAGCAACATGACGCCAAACCTCAAGCATCGCATCTATTAAAAGAGAAGAATTTAAAAAGAAGCTTAGAGAACTACCATTTCAGTTGCTTTGTAATATTTCATAGAACTCAGAACTTGTTCCTTCCTACTGCTACCTCGTTCGTCCCATGGCTCATTTTCTTCGACTATTGCGATGAAGAACACTAAAGATATTCGAAAATGAACGTCGATAGGTTTTTACCCTCTAAGGACCTAGCATGGTATACAGAAGAAGTCAAGCGACTTGTCTACAGAAGTTCACAAAGTATTGAAAATTATTATGGCTTCCATTTGGTGAATAAGTTTCATTTTTAACATTTGTAATATTCCTTTAAAAATTTACACGAAAACGTACAGACTTATAAATTCCCCATTATAAGGCATCAAAATATTGTCACTAAAAATATAGACTAGCAAACGTAATGGAGCATAGACTGGCAAACGTAATGCTTGCTGTTCTCAAACGACAGGAATCACTTGAACATGCAGCGCCCTCTGTGAATGCGGAGAGAGAGCAGTGAACAGATGCCTTTCGGCAATCAGGAATGCATGATTCATTTCATAATGTACTGCAGACATTACTCAGAATGTTCGCTTTCGAACCAGGGGTTTTCTAGATCAAACTGTTACTAGCAAGTTCTCACTTCCGAGTTTTGTTAACTTACATTGCCTTGATGTTCCTTAGATGATATTTTCTGTTTCAATTGCATTTTATAAAAATTTTACACTTCCGTTATGTTCTCATAAAAATCATTACCTTGCGACTGATTTCTCGCAAAAATCGAAAAACAAAATCTACTGAAAAATCTGGATAGACAAATGAACTAACATTGGTATTTCAACTAACAGAAACAACAGCTAGCAAAACATAATATTCGAATTACGTATGAAAGGTATCCATTGTCCTGAGAAATACTGGATTCATTGAATCCAACTCTACTGCTGCAATACTACGTTGACCATAATAATCTACCATTTTATCTTAAAAACGTAGTGTGCATTTGGAACCGAAATTAAAATTTCAAGATTAATGAAGTTAGTAAAAT
Organism: Macrothele yani; assembly: GCA_039090855.1. Lineage (NCBI taxonomy): Eukaryota > Metazoa > Arthropoda > Arachnida > Araneae > Macrothelidae > Macrothele > Macrothele yani. Next base: position 160,424,668 of record CM077011.1, read on the forward strand.
CATGCAATGCGTTGATTATGATACGCTTTCCAACATACCAGAAATCCTTACTCAAGTTATGAGGATAATGGCTGTGGAATTAATCTCACTCCTGCGCCCTGACCTCTTTAATTCCATTTTGATGATATTAATCATAATTGATTCAGTATACCTCCGGAACAACATACTAAAGTTTTGTCGCAAGAGAAACATTTTTAGTTAAGTTATGAGGATAAGGGCTGTGGAATAAATCTCGCTCCTGTGCCCTGCCCTTTTACCCCATTTCGATGATATTCAACAGAACCGATTCAGCAAACCACCGAAATAACATGTTAAAGTTTTGTCGCAATCGAAGAATGTTTACTTACGTTATCACGATGGAATGGATCCCGCTCCTATGTCATGACCTTTGACCCCATTTTGCCCATTTTCAATAGAGTTCATCCCCAGGTTATGCCCTACCACATACTAACATTTCATCGAAATGAAACCATTTTTACGAGAGTTATCGTGCGGACAGACAGACAGACGGACAAAGCTGGAGCATATATGCTTCTTCAACCTACGGTTGGAAAGCGTAAAAAACCGCGGGCAAGCACCTCAACACACCAGACACTCATTATATCCACACCAGTTTTTACATTATGCTAGAAGTACTGTACTCCGTGGCAGTCTATTATTTTCTAATATCTTTGATTGTTACAATGTTGCACCGTGTTCTTTGTTTCTTTTTCAATGAAGTTTGAACGCTTTTGAATTATCATAACACAAGCCTCATATGAGTCAAAAATCTCCTTTAATGGCGTAGAAACAAACACTCAATATTTGCGGAACTCCTGCAAGAAGGAAATAATTCGTTTTCTGTTATCTACGGTTTCCAACCGTTGGTTCAAAAAGCGTATACGCTCCAGCTTTGTCCGTCAGTCTGCCTCTCCACTCGCTATCTCGCGTAAAAATGGTTTGATTTCAACGAAATTTTGCTATGTGCTAAGGGACAACTGGGGAACGAGCCCTCTTGAAAATGGACGAAATGAGGTCAAAGGTCAGGACATAGGAGCGGAAACCACTTCATCGCCCTTATGAGTCATAACTTACTTAAAAATGCTTCGATTGTGACAACACTTTATCATGCTGTTCCGGAGGCATACTGAACCGGCTCTGTTGAACATAATCGAAATGCGGTCAAAGGTCAGGGCACAGGAGCGAGAAATATTCCACAGCCATTATCTTCATAACTTAACTAAACATGCTACGATTGCGACACAACTTTAGTATGTTGTTCCGGAGGTATACGGAGCCAATTCTGTTAAATATAATCGAAATGGGGTCAAAGGTCAGGGCAAAGGAGCGAGATTTATTCCCCATCCATTATCATTATAACTTGAGTAATAACTTACGCAATGATTTCTGGTATGTTGGAATAGCGTTTCATAAACAATGCATTGCCTGATTTTACTAACTTGTTCAATGAACTTTGAATGCTATAGAAGTACCATAACACAAGCCTCATATGAGTCTAAAATCTCCTTTAATGGCGTATATACAAACACTCAATATTTACCAAGCTTCTGCAAGAATGAAATAATTCGTTTTCTGTTATTGTTCTAAGCCCTGGATGTAACCTCCTAAATGAGTTTTAAAGCTTGGCAAATATTGACTGTTGGCATTCGTGACATTCAGGAAGATTTTAGACTCATATGAGTTGCGTATTATAATATACAGATGGCCCAGTGCATTTGGGGTAACTACGGATTTACAAATGAAGATTAATTCCATGTTGGGAACCATTGTTCTCAACAGAAACGCGGGCTCTGCCTGATACCGATTTAAAACTTCGAAGGATATTTCGAATTTAATTGGAACACTTGCTTCGAGAGATTTCGTTTTAGACAATCGGACAATGGGTATGAGAAAATCGATAATTTATTGGCTGTAACTGAGCATTGACACTGGAGGCTGGAATCTCATGAAATTCGTGGATCTTAAGTAAACCGGGAAATGAACAACTCTTTCCAGAAAAGCTGTGAAATTTCACGCTCCATTTTTCATCCATTTGTTCAAATACACTGAATGAATTTCAATTGAAGCTGAAAATAGAGAACCACTGCTATTCAAACTTGAATTATTCAAACTTAATGCCACTTTCTGTGAAATGAATACTTGAAATGCTGTATTAAAATGTACGTATTGACTCGCAGTGAAAAATCTCACGTAGTATTATCAGCCGCAGAATTATGTAGAGAAATAATGTGAATCAGTCTTCTCCATATGATTCCTTTGTTCACACGTCTAGTAAAAGATTTCCTCTTCATGTCAAAGTTGAAAATTATTTCCATCACAATGTACACTACGTGGCCAAATTATTATGACCACCTGGTTAATAACTTGTTGCTCCACCTTTCGTTCTTAATACTGCTTGAATTCGTCTTGGTATGGACTCAATTAAGTATCAGTAAGTGTTGTGAAGGTATTATACCAAACGCAACGAATTGCGCCTTTCAGCTCTTGAAGATTTCACTGTAGCGAATCAAGCTGTTAATTTGACTTTACCCCACAAATGCTCCATTGGATTAAAATCTGATGATTGACGAAGCCAATGTAGCAGGAAAAAGTAGCCGTGGTGTTCCTGAAGCCATTTGCGTACAAATCGGCAGTATGCCATGGAGATGCTGGAAGCTATCCATCTCCATTGGGAAAAATCATCAACCTAAGTGGGTGGACTTGGTAGGCAAAGATATTTAAATACATTTGGCCAGCCAGACGATGTTCCAGATGAATCAAAGGGCCCAAACACTGCCGCGTAAACATGATCAAGATCATAACGTTGCCTTCGCCAACTTAAAGAGTAGTGACGATGCAAGGTGGGTCTATGCTGACCTTTTTCTACTCACTTGCTGTCCAAATTGTGAGCGAGGTGGAGGCGTTTCTTCTTGTTTGCTGCGAATATCAATGGCTTACGGACAGTATAATGAATAAAGTTCTCCGCTGGACGTGTAGTGCAGGGAAGCTTACGTTAAGTCACGTTAGGGTTATTGGAAGGTTACTTGACGTAGCTAAAGTGTGCCTAATCTTCAAAGTGCTGTTTGTTTAGGTTAGACACGCACGTGCAATAAGTTCATTGAATATGGAACTTCTTTTACTCAGCGTTCCTCATTATCTTGAATATCAGTACTATAACTTCGGTTTTAGTACATTTAGTACCTTGAAGGCTCCTTATTAGAGCGGTAAACACAATATACCCTGGACTTAATGTAGACACTCCATGAAATAGACTTAACGGCCAGACAGAGGTCTGACAATAAAATGAAATAAGAAAACGTACTCACTTTTAACCTTTTATTGGGGAACTCCTGGTATTACTCAAACACACTCCAACAAAACACAACTACTGATATTCAGAACTTTCGTACTATCGTAGATAACAATAATAATGGAAGAATCTATCACAAATAAAACGAAGCTACTTGGTATAGTTGATTGGTTGGTTGTTGGATTTTATTGGCGCAAGGGCCAGGTTTGGCCAAAGAGCGCCAGACAAAGAACTATCAGCCACAGATTTTTAAAAACGTGGAAAATGATTAAGAGCAGACAGGCTTGGTAAAAGTTGAAAAAGAGTATGATGAAAGCTGTGAAGACAAGGTAGTTAATTAGGTTTATATAAAAATTTATTAATTTACTATTATAATTATAATTTTTTTTTCTTTAAACACAACTACACAAAGGATGAGTCACTCTCCTCCCCCCCACACTCCTCTGCAATGCTGGCAGAGGGCGGGGACGAACTGTCACTCTCTTCCCCCCATGTTCCTCTGCAATGTTGTTTGAGGCTGGGGACGAACTGTCACTCTCCTCCCCCTATGTTCCTCTATAATGTTGGTTGAGGGTGGGGACCTCGCTGAGGCCGAGACAGTTGGATGGACACTGCACACCTTTGCGGATTGAGGGCCGGGTCTTCCGCACGTGCAGGCTTTCGACTGGAAACTGGAAGAGACGGTCGGCAGCAAAAGAGAAGGCCCAGAATCAGGTATTCGAAAAATCTCGAGCTCGGGGAAAAACACCTGTGTCGCTTGGTCAGCTGTAGATCGCTTGGCAAGGGCGGCGAGAGCTACAGGGCGCGGAACAAAGGGCTGCACGGGTTGTGGCAGAGACTGAACTACTGCGGCAAAAGTACGCTGTCGGGTGGTGGGTATACCCAACTTGGCCTGGCAGCAGGGTACGAGAGGCCTTCCAGGGTCTTGAGCCGCTGGATCGCCATCTCGTCTTTCCATTTCATACAGTTGCGGGAGTAAGCTGCATGGGCCTCACCGCAGTTAACACAGCAGGCCGCAGAAGTGCAACCTTCTCCGTCATGTTCACTGGAGCCACAATTTGCGCAACGAGCGGAACTCTTACAGAAACGTTGGGAATGCCCGTACCTCTGGCACCTGAAACAGCGCAGAGGACTGGGAATGTACGGGCGAACTCCACAGACCAAGTAGCCAGCCTTGATTTCGGTCGGAACTTTCGGGGAGTTAAAAGTCAAGATGACATTTTTTGACTTAATCATGGAACCATCACGCCGGAACATCATACGACGTGCAGCAATAACACCTTGATCAGCAAGTTCAGTCACGAATTCGTCTTCACTGCATGGCAAGAGATCAAACTCCGAAATAACACCCCGAGAGGTGTTAAGAAACGGGTGAGGTGTCACTTTTACAGGAATGCCTTGAAGACTAGTGAGGTTCAGAAAAGTGTTACTCTGAGAAACACTGCAAGTTTCCACGTATAATTCAGCGGGAGAAATAACATCTCGTTAAGTGAGAAGATAATTTGCATAGGAAAATAAAATAACAAGAAATAGTAAAATCAAAAGGAAACTGAATCTAGAGTATACGTTACAACAGATCGTCTGATTCTGTGGCCCATACGATGTCATGAAGGACGAACTGTACGCTCAGACGCCATCGGAATTGGTCCCTGATTCAGAGTATCTGTAATCTGACGAAGTGTTTCTCGTCTGTTAGACTGAACAAGTCTGCTTACTCTCCGCTCAGCTCGATCATACAGTTGCTGTTAACGACCACACGCCTTGCGCTCAAGCTGGTTTTTTGACTGGTGGAGTCCAATTTCTGCAAATTTAACAACTACTTCCCTCGAACATTTCACAAGTGAAGCTGTTTTTCTAATGCTCGGACCAGTGCTTCGGACACCTTCGGTCATTCCACGTTACAAGTTCATCAGATCCCGTCTTTTACTCATTATTTCCTGCGCAATTCACTTGTTTTAGTCTCCGCATGCCTTCAGCTTTCCCTTTTATGCCGATTCAGCCATTTTGCGTCATCAACATCTGTTGAATAGCTACTTGTATAAAACGATTTGGTGGTCGCGCTAATTTGGCAACTTAGTGTATGCCTTCTTACGCCATGCGCCATGCGTGAGATCTTTGTCCTCATGCTTCCTTCTTTTCCTTACAGCACACTTCTAGGAAGTATTAGCTTTCTTTTCAGCTTTGAAAAATCTTTTTTCAAACGTTGATATCACCTTTATATTCTTCTACTGTTCGTTCTATTGGCACAATACATGCATCTTGCAATATTTATGCAAATCCTTTGGACCCTTTTCCATACGAATTTTTCGTAAGGGGTCCGGGTTCGAATCCCGGTGAGGCATGGATGTTGTGTTTGTCTTAAGGCACTGGCTCTCTCCCTTCCCTGGAGCCAGTGACCCTAAATTAGGGACGGGCGACTGCTTATAGCCCATTGAGTTGCTCACGGTGGTCGTTAAACCTCCAAACAACCAACCAACCAACCAACCATACGAATTTTTGTTGGGCGTCATGTCCTAGCACTGCTCGTCCCCACTGCTTTTACTAGCCTTAAAAACTTCAATTTTCAATATCGCTTTCGAAATTCTGCTGTCAGACATTATATTTATTTTACACCAGTAATGCCATTCAGCCTGCGTCCTGCTATTCAACACTTCAAATAGTATTGTTACGTGCGCTCAAAGATTAAGATTACATAGGTTGAATGTTTCCACTAAATAAGCTATAGGTTATTCCGCGACAGAAAGCTAAACTGTGAATCTAGTTACGCTTTTTCCTATAGCGAACGAATAGCCGCTCATCTTTAAACTCCTCTGCGAGGTTTCAAAAGCTTGACGTGAGTTCTTCTTCTTGGTTTCTCAGTCCAAGGACTGGTTGTTCAGTAGATGTACTCTGTCTCTCCATCGCTCTCTATTCTCTGACGCTTTCTTCAAGTCATAATATGTCCTGGTATTAGTGTCTTGGAGTTGCTGTGGCACAAAACTATTACTTGCCCGCCCTCTTCCTCTCTTGCCTTGAATTTGTCCTTCCAAAACTGTCAGAATCAGGCCTCCATAGCGCAATATGTGTCCCATCCATATAATTCTTCTTCTGTTTAACATGTTGGTCAGAATCCTGAGTTCTCCCACTCTCTCCAGGACCTTCTCATTTGTCTTTCTATCTAGCCAAGTCATTCTCTCTATTCTTCTATAATTCCACATCTCAAATGTATCCAGCCTTTTCACTTCCTTCTTGGACAAACACTTCCTTCTTGGACAAAGTCCATGTCTCAGATCCGTAGAGAGCTACTGACCAAACATATGCCTTTAGTTTCTAAAGTGTATAACTTCAAATTTTGCTGAAATTTAGCATGAGATTTGCAGTGTGAAACGCCCAGACGCTTTGTCAAATATATTATTACGTATTTGTGTTTGATAATGCAAACAGTGTTATGAAATAGTGGCTAATGAAATTTGTGAATAATGGCTCGCCATTTCATGCACTTCTAGTGTATTTCCTTCTGTTTGAAATTTGGTTGCTTCGTGAAAAAAAATAATTTTTATAAAGGGTGTGCTAGATCAGTACAAAAGCTTTTCACAAAAGTTCACAAAAATGCACATGCAGATTTCTTTTAAAAAACTGTATAGACTTTAAACTGAAGAACATTTTCTGGTAGTTATCGAAACATGTGAAAAAACACGAACACGCTTCTCCTGTCTCAGAGAGAGATTCACTGTGCGGAAAAAGTTTGTGTTGGCGGTTACAATAAAGCATGCAACTAACGCAAAACAATTTCCTAGCAAGAGTGTTCTGGGATTGCAAAAAAACATTTAATTTGTCAATTTTTTACAGTGTGGAAAAACCGTCAATGTAGACCATCGCATTCGTTTATTAGAAAATATGAAATAAAAGAATTGGCTTCACACGACGTGTAAGATTGCGGAATAAACTATTTTCTTTGCTTCGTGACAACACAATTCAACTCTCATATGCAAGGCATGAATAAACTACCTGTTACGATTTTAACCTTTTATGTGTCATATGGAAGGCATGAATAAACTACCTGTTACAATTTTAATCTTTTATGTGTCATATGCAATGGATGATAAAACTACCTGTTACGATTCTAATATTTTATATTCCATATGGGATGTAAGGTCAGGTGATGCGTAACATCACAGCCTCTCCTTGACAAATGTCAAAGCCGCCTTCTCGTGGTGCATCCTGTTCCCACTAAAGGGACTCTGACGACCGCCAATAGCGGTATAACTATACCATCGTGATTAGAGGAAATTCTATCCCACACTCACCAACCCGCTTGGCCAGCGTGGTGAGTTATGGCCAAACCCTTCCAAAATGACTCCACAACTTAAATCTTGGCCCTCAGTCTCCGGCAGCTGGAATGTACCCGGCCAAGGCAGCGGCCAGTGCGACATGAAGGCAGAGGGTGCTAAGAATCCCCGGAGGACCGGACTAGGCTGCCATCTGATGCTGACCTTGGCAACGTACAATGGACGCTCCCTATCTTCTGATTCAAGGCTTCTTGAATTGGAAGAGGAACTACAAAGGATCAAGTGGGACATCGTGGGGCTAAGTGAGGTAAGGAGAAATAGAGAAGATCTCATCGAACTGAAAAGTGGACATCTCTTCTACTATCGTGGGACAGATACTGGCAGAACTAGTGGTGTTGGATTTATAATAAACAAGAAACTGAAGGATAAAGTTGTAGAAGTTGAAAGTTCCTCTGACAGAGCTGCACGGCTTGTTATCCAACTCTCGAAAAGATACCAGGCTCAGATTATTCAAACTTATGCACCCACCACAAGTCATCCTGAAGAAGAAATTGAAGAATTTTATGAGGAAATTTGTCATCTAAATAATAAAGGTAAGCAGCACTTGAAAATAATTATGGGAGATTTCAATGCAAAAATAGGGCAACGGCAACAGAATGAAACTTCAGTAGGTAAATTCGGTCACGGCAACAGAAACCAGCGTGGAAATACTCTCGTTGAGTTTGCAGAGGCAGAAGGGTTTTTCATCTTGAACTCCTTCTTCAAGAAAAAGCCACACAGGAAATGGACATGGAGACATCCAAATGGGACGACAAGTGAAATTGATTTTATTATGTGTAACAAAAAATTCGTCATAGAAGACTGCAGTGTGCTAAACAAGTTCAACACAGGTAGTGACCATAGATTGGTGAGATGTAAGATGCACCTCAACACTAAACTTGAACGTGGCAAGCTCATAAGACAAACAAAATGTATTGACATAACCAACCTTAAAAAACACCATAATACCTTCAAGTTGGAACTGAAGAACAGGTTCTCTGCTTTAGAAGGCCTAACAACGGAAGAAGTGGACATCTCTGAAGTTAACAGAAAAGTAACCAAAGCTCTTATGGAAACAGCAACAAAATTAGCTGGGTCTAAGAACAAGTTGCATGTAAATAAATTATCAGGAAAAACGAAAATGTTGATGCAAAAAAGAAGAGAGATGAGGACAACTAAAGAAGATGTGACTTCCAAAGTGGAATATATAGAGCTATGCAAGACAGTACGAAAAAGTATCACTGAAGACGTAAGAAAATTCAACTGTGAACTAGTGAGGAAAGCAATTGAAAACAACCAAAGCCTAAAGATAGCAAAGGGACATCTCAGTAAGGGAAGAAAACAGATTATGGCACTGAGAAAAGAAGATGGTTCTGTAACAAGAAATAGAGGCGAAATTTTGACAAGAGTGAAAGATTTCTACTCCAAATTATATGAAAGGGATGATACATGCACTCCAGACATCATGAAAGATACCAGTACCAGAGTTCCTCCAGTCCTTCCAGCAGAAGTTGCACATGCAGTCAAGAACATGAAGCGGGGAAAAGCTCCAGGAGAAGATGGAATTACTGTAGACATCATACAAGAAGCAAGTGGAGAAATCGAAACAGTACTCGCCAAAATTTTCACTCGATGCCTTAATGAAGGAAAGATTCCTGAGGATTGGAACACCGCTACAATGATCCTGCTACATAAGAAATGTGACATTGAGGATCTCGGAAACTACAGACCTATCAGCCTCCTATCAGTAGTTTATAAAATCTTCACTAAAGTTCTTTCACACCGCTTGAAGGTAACACTGGACATGGCTCAACCGAGAGAACAAGCTGGATTCAGGAGTGGCTACAGCAGAATAGATCATATCCATGTGCTGAGAGAACTAATTGAAAGAGCGAGTTAATATGAACTTCCATTGTGCATGGCTTTTATCGATTATGAAAAAGCCTTTGATTCGGTGAAACCATCAGCAGTTACAATGGCTCTGAAAACCTGCGGTATTGAAGATGCATACATTAATATTATTAATAACATCTATGAAAATGCAAGTGCAAAGATTAGGCTGTTTGAAAATACAACACACATAAAAATTGGAAAGGGAGTGAGACAAGGTGACACCATATCTCCAAAGCTCTTTAATGCTACATTGGAAGGTGCCTTTCAGTCGCTGAGCTTGGAAAACAAGGGGATAAAGATTAATGGAGATTATCTAACCCATCTTCGTTTTGCTGATGACGTAGTCATTTTTTCAACTAGCCCATCAGAGCTGCAGAGTATGATCCAGGAACTTGCTGACAAGAGTAAAGAAGTGGGATTAAAAATGAACTTTCAGAAGACAAAAGTGATGTTCAATGCTTTCACAAGAAATGAAGATTTATCGATTGATGGAGAAAAACTGGAGATAACAGATACGTATGTTTATCTTGGACAGCAGATATCAAGTGAGGGTCACATTGATGAAGAAATTAATCGGCGTACAAAACTTGCCTGGAGAGCTTTTGGAAGAAACAGCATAATTTTCAAGAGCAATATGCCATTATGTCTTAAAAGAAAAGTGTTTGATCAATGCATCCTTCCAGTGCTTACGTATGGTGCAGAGACGTGGACCTTAACTAAAAGAGACATACAAAGGCTGCAGACAACTCAAAGCAGCATGGAGAGGTGCATGCTTGGTGTAACCAGGAGAGATAAGAAGAGGAACTCGTGGATCCGAAAAATGACAAGAGTGGAAGACATCATGATCAGAGTTAAATCCCTGAAATGGCAATGGGCTGGACATACTGCCAGAAGGACAGATCATCGATGGACAGCCGAAATTTTAGATTGGATTCCAAGGGACAGGAAAAGACCCAGAAGAAGACCACATGGGAGATGGGTGGATGAAATTCGAAAGTATGCAGGGGTGACAAGGAGGAGACTGGCACAAGACAGACCGTTGTGGAGGAAACTTGGGGAGACCTTCGTCCAGCAGTGGATTGATAATGGTTGACAATGATGATGATGATGATATTCCATATGCGAGACGAAATAAATTACTGCATGAAGATAAATGAGAGGGACTTTATGAATCATCCTTCCCACGCTTCGAACTTACACCTTATCATGCGTTTCTGTTTGGAAAGCTAAAGGAAACTTTGGTGATGAGCACTTCACTGCGTAGAAACCCGTAGTGCGGACTATTATCGAGGTAGAATTTCTCATCTCATACACAAGTCAGGAAAATGCTTAAAATTATCCTACTGATTATAACGAGCAGTGGAACACCACTACCCAAATTATTGTATAAATTTTGGGAAAAAAATTGACATAATTTTTGCTTGAAGAATATACTTTGATATTATGCCAACTTCATAAATCTTTCTTCTCCTTTTTTTAATTCCCCTTCGTTACTGCAAACCACACAGCGGTTCCCTTTGCATTTCTTCGTAGTAGCACATTCCTCTGTTTTGTCTTTAATTTTCTTAACTGTTCTATTCTTTGGCGTTAGAGTTTTCCTTTTAATTCTTTCTATAAACCATTCCGTAGTGTATCACGTAGTCGTTGTCGCGATTTTAATCTTTTATGTCTCATATGCAAGACAGGAAGCAACCCCGGTGGTGCATTGGTCTAAGCGATGGGTTCTGTTCATTCGTCCAAGATGGGTCCGGTTTCGAATCCCGATGCGGCATAGGTGTTGTGTTTGTCTTGCGGCCCTGGATCCTACCCATCCTGGAGCGAGTGTCCTTAAATTAGGGACGGGCGACCGCTTAAAACTCATGGTGGTCGTTAAACCTCAAACCAAAAAGAGCATGATAGTCGTCACTCTTCGCGTTTTCCGGTATTTTATCAGTGAAAATTATTTTCTCAAACGAACAAAATTTCGTTTAAATGTTAGGTGATATCACTTTCATTGTTGACTGAACATGCATCCGACTACTTTTGAATACCTGAATGTTGCATCATCAAATTTTGAGTGCTACCATTATATAAAGAAAATCAAAAGATTTCTGTTCTGAAAACAAGAATATGGAAATCATTTGTCCCACGGAAGATGAAGTAGCAGGTGAATGGAGAAAACATTCACCTTTGCTGCCTTTCGGACTCAACTATTATTTAACAAAGTCTATATACACTATACATTTTTGTTTTTAAACAAGGCTCTAGGGAAAATATTTGGACCCATCAAAGGTGTACAAACAGGAGAATAGAAAAAAACACTATCAAGAAATTTATGGGGCCTTAGGTTACAACTTTTTGGACTAATAAAGTTAAGACAATAGATTTGTTTAACATGAAATTCTAAAAATATATATATATATATTTGAACCCATCAAAAATTAAGAAACCTGAAGAAAAAGATATAACCAGGCACTTTATGGCGCTCTTTGAGCTTTTTCAGTAGTAAATGAAGTGAAGGCCTTAAATATGAAATGTAGTCTGAACATATTAAAAGAATACTTTGGGAGAAAAAGCAAGGCAGGCTTTTAAAATTAAACTGAACAGTACAAGATCTATAGGACGGAACTAAAGATTATGGAGGGAAAATGTGGAAAACGATCCAGCAGATGTGAGTGCCAATTTTCGTTCTACGATTGTATCATTTCGTTTTACGATTGTACTTGAAGACAAGGGTGGTGAATGTTCATTATGGTAAGGACGAATTATTTTTATGACAAAGAAGCAGTTATGCTAAATAAAATTTTCCGGTTTTAAAGACATTGACAATACGTATCAACGATATTGATGGGAAACAGCAGTTGTAGCTGCCATATTATCGGATTTTACTTAGACTACCTATTACGACTGTGAAAGTTTTTGCTGATGTAAAATTTGCATGTTACTCTATTTGAGAGAAAACATTTTATTCGTTTGATTGTGACGTATATCCTAATTTAACTTTCGTTTTTTGTTCCTGTTATCTATGTAAATTTTGGTTCATCTTCGTTAAGCACTTTTAGAACATAGCGCTATATTTCTCGCTCGATTAATGTTTTTGTGGCAATCTGAATTAGGTCAAAAGTTGAATGACGTATATTCACGATACAAAACGAAAGATGTTTACGCTTGTATGGAGAAGTTTCTCGCTAGATGTATGTTTCACGAATGTTCACGTTAGATGTTTCATGAATGTTTGCGTTAGATGTTTCACGAATGTTTACGTTAAATGTTTCACGAATGTTTACGTTAGATGTTTCACGAATGTTTACGTTAGCTGTTTCACGAATGTTCACGTTAGATGCATTTAGATGTACCATGTTCTTATTAGATATATTGAGTTTCTCGTTAAGGGGCTTTCTCGTGTTAGATGTCGTATGTTATTGATTGATTCTTTCACATTGAATGTTGGTATTTTATGAGACTGAAGCCTGAAATAAATTGTTAATGAGTTTATTAAAAATATTGAGAAGTATTAAGTATGTTCGAGAATCTGTTGTGCCCAGGTGTCAAAATACTGCATGATTATGGGATGCATGCTGACACTTAAAGTTCCTAGAGTGGACTAAATAAACAATTCCAGTTTGTAAGTATAGGACGTACTATTTACCTGACCATTAAAGCCATTTAGAACGTAATGAATTGTTGATTAAATGTTGAATGTGTATTACGTTATCCGAAAAATGAAAGTATAATTTACGGTAAAGTAATGTTGTTTTTTGGTATAAGAAAAACAATTAACTTTTCCTTCATAAATGGTTTGACACTAAAGGACATTATATGGTATTCAGACATTTATTTTGATTCATATTACCATTGATATAGGCAGACCACAATCGGACTATATCAACTGTATACAAGTTTTTCATTTCTTCGGACTGTTATCCTGAGGGTCAACGCAGTCCTGACATATTACGCTGTGGAGGCACGACAGCATGTACAGTGACTTCACAGGAACACCTGATAGCAGTAAAGTGAACTAAGGTTAGTAGCAAGTCAGATCAATAAAAATGCGTCTTTGAAATTTGACCTGCGTAAGAAGCATTAATTAGTCTTAGAGAGATTTAAAAGCCCAGTTACCAGTAACTTAAAAGGGACGATTTTCACCAAATCATAGATTATGCCACTTGAATTTCGTGATGGTGCAACCTTATCAGCTGAAATACTTTGTCACCATTATAATTCCTGTAGCAGAGGGATTAGTAATTTATGTAGTTTATTCATAACTAAAGCGTGTTCTTCTTTGAAAAACATGCTACAAACTGTTTTAGGAAATATGGTATAACCCTCCTCTTCTAACAGATTGGAAATTTTCAAAAGATTAGCTATTTATCCAGTCAGGAAGTGTAAATCAGAGAAAATGAAATGAGGGGGCAAATTCTGTTAACTGATGTATCATTTGATGATTTGCAGACACAGCTGCAAATGTATCCAAGAGAAAATAAAAGAGCAATTTGCACTGAGACAATGTTATACTATCCTAGTACACAGAGAGCTGCAACGAAATCGCAACTGTAGTACTGCCGTGTTTACGAAGCCCCAAAGAACAGCAGATTCAGACATCGCTAAACTTTTAAATTACTACAAATTTTTAAGATGACAATCCTTTCATGATTCTTTCATGATTTCTTTCATGTTTTAAATTACTTTCGTATTTTCGGCCATTCACTGAAAAAAATGAAATAAATGGATTTTGTTAGTAACAAAGCGTGATTCCAATTTCATCGCCACACAAACAGTCAGACGTAAATTGATTTGGATTTAATGAAATGGAAATGAGAAAAAGTTACATAGGACATATGTTCATCCAGAGAAACAATTTGTTCAAAATATGCTCCTGTCTGGTTAGAAACATGTTTTTTGAAGTTCAATGAAAAGCGAGATTATAAACCGATTAATGTCATTGCTAGCTTCGACAAAGCGGAACCAATAGCTAATACTCTCATCAAAGGTCAAACTGCTTCAAATAAATTATTGAGAGCCATCTCATTTCTAAATGCTTGTGGTTCTTAAAGTCACCAAACGTGACGTGCTGTCCTAGTGGCTGACTGGTCAGAGGCGCAGGTCTGAAGCTAAGGTGATGTTCCTGCATTCTAATCCGGGACAATTCATGGGTAGTGCTCTTGTCGCATTTAACTGGTTCCGCTTCTTCCCGGGAAGTAATAACCTTGCTGTCAATGACGAAGATCGAAGCCGCGTCTACTCGCTCTGGAGCCAGTTGTTCTAACCAACTAAACTACACCGACGGAGTGTATCTCTGCAGATTCGTTGTCTTGGCACGTGTTTCACATCTGTAGTACGTTGCATCGTCTCACCCTTATTTTTTTTTTATTTGAAGCGAACAAGGACGTTACATTAATTCCAGACGATGTGTGGAAATAATATCACATACATTTTTCGAAGAGCCCAACGGCCAGTAGATCCATTTTTACGTCCAGGCGGTAATGTGGAAACACAAATTTCTCGGTGACGAAGATCGAATCGCGTCTCCTCGCTCCAGAGTGGGTTGTTCTAACCGACTAAACTACACCGACGGAATGTATCGCTGTAGATTTGTTGTCTTGACAGGTGCTTTACCTCTGTAGTACGTCACAGGACAACGTACAACATCTAAATGACCTCACACCATCTAAATGGCGTCACATTACCTAAATGACGATCTGAAAAGTCACACGATCTAACCCAACAAAAACACAAATGCTGGTAAACTGCTGGCCACCAGCTGGCAATGCTAGACCACTGCTGGCTGAAATCTGCCTCTCACGGCCTAGTAGCGGTCCATTGGTGGCAGCGGTATCATTTGACGAACCATTGATGGCCCTGCAGCATCGCCGTGAATTGTGGGCCTCCAAGCAAGTGCCACTAGTGGCTCGTTGCTGGGAACCAATGCAACCCCAACAGCAGGTGGAAGCAACGGACTGCGCATGCGCAGATGTGTCTCTCATGGTACCAGTTAGTTGAAGACGACTCTATCGCCATCGTGTTATTTTAGTGGATGTTAAGAAAAAAAATACATGTGTGGAGAGGCGAATTAATTTCCTAATGAAATTCCACGTCTACGAAGATATCAGATTAAGCCAGGAAATACTAGATTGCAGCCATGAAATACACCCACTCCATTTCCATGAATAACAATTCATGGACTGGAGTGGGTGAATAACAAGAAAAAATTTTAAACCGCTTGAAACAAATGTCCTGGAAAACCAATAAAAAAACGTTTGTTGGAAAAAAAAGACATACGCGTACAAAATTTATTAATTATTTGAATGAAAAAAAAAGCAACGCTCTGTGGATATAATGTACTCATCCATGGATTGAATACACAAGACTGGGAGGAATTCGCTTCTAAAAATAACGAGAAGTAAAATAAAATATATTTCCTCTATAAAACAAATGTAGCTTCGGACAACGGAAAGGAAAGATACAACTTTAAAAATGTAACATAATGTGACATGAACCCGGGTAAATATGTATATTAATTCAACAATCTCCTTTCAACTTTGGAAAGCGACTTTAAGTATGTACACTCCTTGAAAATGAGTGAAGTTCCCTTAAGGTAGAAAACAACTATCGCTACGTTGACAAAATAAATTTATGAATTATATGAAACTGACTTTTATGAAAAATACCTCGCAATATTTTAAAATGAAAGCGGGAAGGAACCATTTGATTACATATTACGCACGAAACAGACAGCTTCAAGCAAACGCGTGAGCAAATTCGTTCCGACGGTAGAGAACTCATCCCCCACGCAAACGGCCCTGGTTCGTATCCACTCAGATTCCAACGGGCGTTTTACCGGTCTGTTGAGAAAGTTTCCCCAGCGCAGTGCTAAAATTCACGAGTTTCGAAAGGGTAGAATAAAAAAAAGAGTTGTATCTTTGGGGAACTGCGGTTATACTTGATTTTTTTATGGCTACTGCTGGGAAATTGGCGGACAAGATTCGGCAAGCCACCAGTAACGTCACATGGTTTCCTGCTGCCACTACCGGAAAACTAGCGGATTACATTAGGCTAGCCATAATTTCTGGCACGTGCTTACAGTGCCGCTGAAGGGCCACTTGTGACAGCTACTGCCTATGATGGACAACTGGTGGCCCTGTTCTGGCATATGACAACTGATGGGGTGCCAACTGTTGGCCAGCTATTGGTCTGAGCTGCTGACCCTTGTGTTGGCCGCTCGGACATTTTATTGACGGTTCGGCAGCGGCAACATAGTCATGGTCCATTGCTGGCAGTGCTGGCCCAGCAAGACTATTTTTGCTGGGAAATGACGTCACACTACTTAAACGACAATCTGAAAAGTCACATCATCTAAATGACGTTACACCATATAAATGACGCTACACCATATAAATGACGCTGCACCATATAAATGACAATCTGAAAAGTCACACCGTCAAAATGACATCACACTCCCTAAATGACGATATAAAAAGTCACACCATCTAAACGACGTCACACCATATAAATGACAATCTGAAAGGTCACACCATCTAAATGGCGTCACACTACCTAAATGACGATCTGAAAAGTCACACCATCTAAATGGCGTCACACTACTTAAATGACGATCTTAACAGTCACACCATTAAATGACGTCACAGAATATAAATGACAATCTGAAAAGTCAGACCATCTAAATGACGTGACTTTTCAGTGATCCTATACTTGGTATGATTGATTGCACTATATTGTTTTACAAGTGTTATGAATCAGAACAAGCATTGCAAGCAATAACTTACTTTTATCGAAGAAATATCGAAACACGAAGTGTAAAAAAGGGACATGGATATACAGACTTTCTGTTTCGTTTGTGATTCTACAGGACGCATTAAAATTGCGATAAAACTATTTAATGAGGGATTTACCTCATGAAAAAGTCAATCGTTCTACTTGTTGCGAGTTGTAGTTGAAGTTTTATGAAAAATAAAACTTATTTTTTTGTCTGATTCTAAAGCTTGGAGAAAAAGAGTATTTTTTTCTACGTTGACTTTTTTTTACCAGCTGAGAGTGTCTGTATTTCGGACACGTCGATGACATTGAAACTGATAAAGAACTCTGCCATCTAGCTCATTCCTCCGCATTAAGGGCAAGGAGCCTATTTCCTCCACTTGGTCGAAACTGATGCACCTCGTGGGTGTGGACACCCTATTACATAACCTAAATCGATTGCAAAATGACGGGAAAATCAATGAGAAGTTTCCTCCTGTCCTCTTCAAGTGAACGACGCTCCTACAAAAGAATGAAAGGAGGTGCATAAAAAAAGACCCATCCTGTTATTGTAAAATCGATAATTGGATTACAATTAGACTCGGACTGAAGGAAACTCCGATATTCTTAGCTGCCTCGTCGCCTACTTTTCATTTCTATAGATCCTCTCGTTTCAAAATAGCGTCGCTGCTCGGAAAATTATTTCGAGCGGTGTAAATCAAAGGGTGCCGCCATTACTTAAACGTCTGAGTCATTAATTTGACAGCGCAGGGTTTTTTGAGTGAAGTTTGCCAATATTTATTCCATCAGTTAAAATTCTGACTTTAGCAGAAAGCTAATAAAGGTAGTAGAATTGAATTTTAAGAGTTCTGGGAATTTTTATTCCGTTTCCAAAGTGGAAATGTATGGCGTAAACTGGAAGCATTTGTTTTATGTCTTTATTAAATTTTAGTTCAAATATCAAATTAGTAATATGTTTTTCAAAAAGAGAGACTCCGTCATTCCCATTTCTTTTCAGTCGTCTAACCACTTTTTGAAACACAACTTTTTTTTTTCACTTTGGGAATTGTGGTGTTTTGCTGTAATCTCGAAACCTTTTATAGGCTCACATACGGTTAAAGACCATTAAACCTTAACGCAGCACTAGTGTCGGTCCAGGAATCGATAAGCAAGAAAGGGAAGAAATACAGGGTGTTTCAGAAAATTTGTCCACGCAAATGAACTAAACAGGCTTAATGTTGAGCAAGATAAGATATATTCATCAAACTCTGAATGAGAAATTGAAAGGTATATGGATTTCATGAAGGATTACACAAGTGTGACACGGCACACGTCAAATCTGTAGTACAGCTCCTGCCAAACACGATGTAGCATGTCCCTCATGTGCTCAAATGTGGCATGGGGATTTTCTTTGCCCCAAATGCGAACATTATGCTTGTTGACTTTGCCATTCGTATGAAATGCGGCGTCATCACTGAAAACAAGACGATTTTCAAACTCGTCTTCTTTCATTTTCTCTCACATATCATTTTCTCTCACACAGAATTGCTAACGCTTTTGCTTGCCATCTGTCTTAAAAGTCTGAACGAGCTGTAGCTTGTAGGGTGTCATTCGCAAGCGTTTCCTTGCGACACGCCAAACTGTCTTTGGAGGAAACAGAGTTTCCAGATTTGCTCTTCTCATGGACTTCCTGAGGCTTCGCAGAAATGATTCCCGGACCCGCTCGACCATCTCTTCCGCTACTGGTGGTCATCCACATCCTTTGGTCCTGCACAGACATCCTTCTTCTTTGAACGTTTTGTGCCATGTCCAAATCTGCATTGCAGTTGGCGCATCTAAGCACATGAGGGACATGCTGCATCGTGTTTGGCAGGAGCTGTACTACAGAATGGACGTGTGCCGTGTAATAGGCGGTGCGCATATCGAAATCTTGTGAAATCGTTTATGAGATCCACATATCTTTGAATTTCTCATTCAAAGTTTGATTAATAAATCTTATTTTGCTCAACTTCAAGCCTGTTTAGTTTCATTTGCCTGGACTATTTATATATTTACGCATCTCAAATTACATCACATTTTCTGAAACACCCTGTATAACTTACAACTCCTTCGTATTCTCCTGTTTGTCGCAACACACTTTAGTAGAGAATCTATTTTGACAATTCACGAAGTTTAGTTGATCTCACAACTCGTTCACAAGGCAACATCTCTTTATATATATAAATGGTGCTCAGGGTGAAATTGTCCGACAAACAAATGTAATATATTTTCCTGCAGTTGACCTACATGTATGCAATTTTGACTACAAGGCAGAACACTTACCAAGTTTTTATGTTTTTCAGTAGATTTCTTACCAAATTTAACTGGTTACCAAGTTTTAGTGCTTTTCAATAGGTTTCACTGCCCGCACTACATGCGAGACGAGAAACGTCCAAATGGTATTCCCTTTCTGTCCAGGTGCTGTCGAATGCCACGAAGTAACCCAAAGGCAGGAACTTTCCGTTTGGGTGCACCTGTCTTTCACGTATCTCCGGAGAAAGGAATCACATGGCGACAGGTCTGGGGACCTTGTCGTCCAAAGAAACGGGCCCCCTAAGCCGATTCCCAGCTGCGAAACCGAAAATTTGTACCAGCTGCAGTTATACGCGCAATATTCCAGCATCTTGTGCACCACGTCGTGAACTGTGGACTAAAAATCCCCACCCAGCTTGTCGAACGGGCTCCCGGGATCTTCTCTGAAAGGGATTTAGAATGGCATCCACGCCTTTCATCTTTAGAGTTTTACCATCATTTTTCTGCTCGAAACTTCCTTAAATCAAAAGATGGTCCTACCATTTGTAGATGGTATTCTTCACCGATGGTCTCTCCAGCGGAATATGAACATAAAATCATCTACGCTTTCGCAGAAAACATCAATTCTGCAATCCATTGACAGCACTGCATTTTATGCTGAGGTGGAAAAGGCTCCATTAGCAGCTATATAGTCTTACTGCACTGTCTATGCAACCTTTATAGGCCATCGACATTCTTGTAAAACGGGCTACATTTACAGACGTTTTGATGCAAGCAGAATGCACGTATCTTTGTTACTAGTGAAGTTACTAAATTTTCTTGTAGTTTCTTCTCGGACACGCTGCATAATCAAAATAAAAAGATGGCATTCATTACAATATACTCTTTGTTAAACATCATAGCTTTCATCGTACCATTGTAATCGAGCTGCCCAATACAACTACAGGTTTTGCTCTCGACGTAGTTTTATTTACTTTTCGACAGGGTTACCAAACCTACCAAGAATTTCAGGGAAGAGGGAAACAATGTTACGTTTAGTGAAAAAGAATCTAACTAAGAAGTAACAAATAAGAATTAGAAGCTCAAAAGGAAGGTTAATTTGGGATATACACTGAAGTGCCACAAAACCTGGTACACCAGTCTAATACTTGGTAGGTCCCCCACGGGAACGCAGGACTGCAGAAATACGACGGGGCATGGATCCACTAGCTTTTTGGAAATATGCTCTAGGCAATGCACACCATACTTCCTGCAGAGCGTTCCACAATTCGGGTGTATTCCGAGGTCTCGGATTCCTGTGTTCGATAGCGTGTTGCATGGCATCCCAAATGTGTTCTATCACGTTCAGATCTGGGGATTTGGGTGGGAATGGCAACACCCCAAACTCAGATGAATGCTCCTCTAACCATAATGTGGCGTCCCGACACGTATGTGAAGGTGCATTGTCCTGCTGAAACAGGCCCTACCCATCAGCATGAATGCTGGAAATGAACGAGTGTACCTCGTCAGAAAGAATGTGCACATAGCGTTGGCCGGTCACAGACGTTTGCAGACGTACCAGGGGTTCCAGTACAGTCCAGATAAACACATCCCATACCTTTACGGACCCCCACCGGCCGGTACATTTTCCTGTTGACAGGAGGATCAATGGCTTCATGAGGTTTGCGTCACACACGAATCCTTTCATCTGCCCGATACAGTTGGAAACGCGACTCGTCAGACCAGGCTACTTGTTTCCATGGAAGTCATCAAGTGTCCAGTGGCAGTGTTGCCGTGCTCAAGCGAGGCGTCTAGCTCTGTGTCGATCAACCATCAAGGAGACTTGAGTTGGGCGTCGGCTTTCAAAGCTCATATCGTGCAGAGTACGTTGCACAGTCCAGACGCTGATGCTTGTTGAGGCTCCAGCATTGAATTCCGATTATACCTGCGAGAGTGTTGCACGCCTATCGCGTGAAACGATGCTTGACAGCGGACGATAGTCACATTCACCCAATGTCTTTTTACGGCCACAATGGTATCGTAGGTTGGAGGTTTTGCCGGAATTCTTGTGATTACGGTACACCCTTGCAATGGTAGTCTGTGAAAATCCGAACTTCGTTTCTACCTCCGAAATACTATGGCCCATCTCACGAGCGCCAACTATGACACCGCGTTGAAAATCACTTAAATCGTTATTACTTGTCATTCTTATGCCGAAAACAGCTCTGACAGCAGGAAAGGATGTGTATTGTTTTATATATGCACTGGCGGACGCAACCGAGTACGCGCATAGGTGACGTTGCTATATATTTTGCATAAGCTCGTGTGTATCAGTGTTTCTGGCCCTTCAGGGTACGTCACTGAATAAGAAACGCAGTGCAGCGAATGTTGGAATGGAAGTTGAATTTCTTCATGTTTTTTTGAAGTCTGGTGATCTCGTTGAACTTCCGAGTTTGGGAATAACATTCTGCTTCTATTTAGAAATCATAACTTAAGTGACTAGACAGAGGTCAATTAAAACACAAAGCCATCAACTGTGCTCAATTGGGACTTGAAATGCCCGCCTTACAGAGAAAGGTTAGTCTCCTAAGCCCTTTTCAGGTACGACGTTGGAAGTTCCAAATCATTCAAGATTGCACCGAACAAGATCAGGCAAAACTCGACTATACCTCTAAAAACTCTTAATACCACGACGAGAAGGATAAAAGGATTTTAAGAATTGACCTGGATGAAACATTTCCGCTTAAAACCATGCAAACGTGTACATACAGAAATATTCCATACCGATATCTAGTTCGGGTGTAAATACATAGGATGAGCACTAAATAAATTCCAATTACCTTTGACGGGAGATTAAGGATATATATAAATCAGTGTCTTCCAACGGTACTGTACTCTCTCGACGGATGAGAGTATTTTAGCACAGAAGTTTAAACAAACACTGCAGGAGAAGAGATTCAAAGGGAAATGACAACCCGACGGGGAACAACGCCTCACTCAATGGTCATGCGTGGTGAATATTTCTGGGTACGAAAGTTTCCTCCAGCAGTGATCGTTTTTTAAGGAAGAAGAAGGGGTAACCCAAACCCATGAGCAAACCGTCGGACCATAAGCAGTCGTCCGTCCCTAATTTAGTGCCACTGGTTCCAGGAACCTAACGATATCAGACAAGCACACCATTCGTGTCTCATTCGGAACTCAAATAGCACCCACCTCGGACGAATGGTCAGAAGTCAGCTCCTCAGACCTTTCGGCAAGGAGAGTGGAGCGCAGGACATCCGTTCCCAACTACAAGTCTATGATCCTTATGTGGGGAAGTTGTATCATAGTATCAAAGAGTACGAGGTAGTTAAACTTCAGTAATACGTGTCATGATGAAAAATAAAAGAAAGAAAGTAGCATTTTGTAGCATTTTAACCGTATAAAGTGGTGATAATACTGATCGATGACAGAATTGCGGAGAGTCAGTTTGGCAAAACAGAACGATATCGGTCTTTTCCACTCATTGTATTAAAACAGTCATTAATTTTTTTCGAGTTTATTTATACAGTAATTATAACTGCCTGGTGGCTGCTCAGATAAAAGCGACAGCTGAATTATTGTTATGGGCGAAATATAGGATGTTTTTTATTGGCCCTTATTACGTTCAAGATGATGTCCCAGATAAAATGGCTTTGCTTATGCTACAAGCTCTGTAGATTTGCTTGATGATGTACCTTTGAATCGTTAAAGAAACATGAGCTGCCCATAAATGGGAGAACCGCGGTGTTGCACAGCACTTGCGCATTAATAAAGAAACACGTGGTTTTCCAAAAGATAGACTGGACGCCGATGCATTGTTGTCTGGACATCTTGATAGTTCCCTAGACGTCAAATTTTCCCAAGTGATAGACTGGACGCCGATGCATTATTAAGGAGGCAGCTTGGTAACTCGTTACACGTCAAACTTTCCTAAATGGGTAGCAACCTTGGTAACATCCTAAACGTCCAACCTTCCCAAAAGACAGGCTGGATGCCGATGCATTGTTGATTTGACACTTTGGTAACTCCCTTGACTTCAAACTTTGCCAAGTGATAAGATGGACGTCGATGCATTGTAGAGTAGCCACCTTGGTAACTCTCTAGACGTCAACTTTTCCCAAATGATAAGCTGGATGCCGATACATTGTTGATTAGACACTTTGATAACTTTCTAGACGTCAAACTTTGCCGAATGGTAAGATGGACGTCGATTCATTGTTGAGTAAACACTTTGGTATCTCCCTGGACGTCACACTTTCTCAAATGATAGGCTGGATGCCGATGCGTTGCTGAGTAGCCACATTGGAAACTCCCTAGACGTCAAACTTTTCCAAATGATAGGCTGGACGCTGATGCATTTTTGAGTAGCCACCTGGATAACTCCTAAGACGCCAAACTCTCGATTTCTCCTTTGGGTCGCAGAGAGATAGCAGCTTATCTACCGGAAGGCCCCAAAAGAGCCCTCAGGAATAACAGAAAGTTATATTGAAATACTAAACATTTTCAAAAATAAAATTTTCACGCACTCATATATCATTCGGTGAGAGATAAAGGGACTTTTTTTCAGTTGAAGTGGGTCGGTTTGATGACACATTAAAACCAATTCTGTGCATGATGGATTAACGATTTGGACCTGATGGACAGCAGCTTCCGGGGACAGAATATATCACACTCAATGGAATGATCATTCCCTCGTCCTACAAGAGCTCGTTCACACAAATTACCTCCTGTGACATTTGGCTGTGGTTCATCTGAAAAATACAATGTATTCTGGTAATGTTCTTCACTCGAAGGACAAAGTCTCAACACTTCACCGGCACAAAAGAACTAAGTCGGGATCAGACAAATTGTCTCAAACGAATATATTCTCCGTCTGAGAAGCTGGCTGGAACTAGTGGACCTGTACATCACTAAACGTTGCTTTCTCTTTAGTTTTGTAACTCAGAGTGGGCATTTAATGGGATGATTGGTAAAGGGTTTTTATGTTGGTATCAGGTGACTGGCCATTCCTCATCATGCTCCGTAGCGGAGAAGAAATAATTAGAATCGATAGCTTATCACCAGTGAAATGTTTATGGTTATTACTGATGTAATGAAAGAGGGAGAGAAATTATTCTTTCGTAGCTTTCAATAAATCCCGGCCGCTGTGTGAACATTTCCATTTGGAGAGCTCAGAAAATTTGGGGATGAATTTAGCTCAAGCATTTCGGCCAGTTAATGGGCTGTAAAGAAGGTGAGCAGCTTTACTCGAGATGAGTTGTATTCTGCCATCAAGAACGCAGTTTCACGAAATCAGCTTTTTGTTTCATCAGTGTAACGAACGTATTGAACAATGTCTATGATCTTCCTCAGCAGCACCCAGTTGCTTCAATCACCTCTCCGTTTTAAAGAAACACCTATGTGTTTCTACTATTACGGTCTGAGAAGGAAAACAACGAACCTAATCGATCAAACTGAATCGATTGATAAATCCATTTTGTTAAAAAAAAGTCGTTTAATCAATGGAGTTTTCAGATCACAAAACTGCCATTTCTCCCTTTTGTGGTCATCTTTTGAAATACGTTTTCGTTACCAAAATCTCTTTCCCATTCTTTTAGAGTATTGCTACCAGGTTTGGTTGAGTTTGTCTAACAAGGTTTCTATGCAAATGGCACAGAATATAGAAGTAGTTTAATTACGATCAGCTTCTTTTTAAGATGGTATACTACGCAGTTAATTTATAAAGCACAACGTCTCAATAATTGTTGAGCTATTTGCTGCAACATTACCACCTCACCATTGTTGAATGATATTCTTCCCCTAAATAAAATCACCCCAGGACATATCTGGGGTGATTTGCTTTAGTGGAAGAATATCATGCGGACGATGTTTTCTCCGTATAGTATAAGGAAAGGAGACTCCCACTTTTCCTATATAAGACAAATAATATTCACGCTACGATAAACTTTACTGTAGAGCTCGAGTATAATAATGCTTTGCCTTATCTGGATGTTTTACTAAGCCAACTGCCTGAAAATCGCCTTCGTACACAAGTCAATAATAAACCCAGAGCTGTCCACAACCTGATGCTCCGCAGCTCATTTTGCCCTGCCGATTACAACACAGCTTTCTTCCGTTTGCGAATCAGAAGAGCTTTTGCTGTCTCCTCTGATGTTCCTTCTAGGCAATGTGAATTAAAAACCGTTGTCGAATTGTCCACTGAGGCAGCATACACCCCAACCTGGTACACAACTATATCAAAAAAACCAGAACCAGTCATGTAAATCTCTCTATGCCGCAGCTACGCTACATGGGCTAAATTCTCTACACACCAGAAATCTCCTATCAACTCTACACAGCACTCAAGATGAACCTCGGTGTCACCATAAGGACTGCGACATCTTTATATGCCATGCTTAAGAGAAATACTGACAAGCCCATTCTTTGCAACGAGGCAGGCGTTTATGCCATTCTTTTACAATATCCGGACGGCTCTAAGCGTTACTACATTGGAATGACCAAGCGTTCATTTAGAATTAGTCAAAACATAAAACGGACGCAATAAACATAAAAGTAACCTCGGCTCTATACAGCGAGGTGAAGTTCCGGTCCGCTACTTCTATGTGGGATGACATAAAGAAATTAGCTTCTGACTCCACCCCTAAATCTACTGCCATTCACGAAACTTTTGAGATCATTACCATCAGTGAGTCCTGCAATGATAGCGTTTCCCTGGATTTGCCACAAATTTGAAACCAGTTTTTCAAATAGTTAATGCCTTTGTTTTGCAACCAGAATTCCGCGTGCTTAACGAACATGTTCAAATTCTTGAGACGTTATGTTATTCAGTTTGTTGTCTACCTTCTTTGAAAAAGCTATCTGGTTGATTTGCGAAAGCTTGGAAATTTTTATTTCTATTCTACGCCAAGTCATTCGGATCACTAATGCAGTTTTACGATTTTGAGCAAAATATTTGATTATCAAGTATTATTTATTAATGGCGAAATGGAGCATTTATTTTATTCTATTTCATCTTCGAACTGTTTGCGTAATTTCAAGATAATTTTACAACTATTATATCGCCAGGTACTGCACATCGTTAATGCCAAATTAATTTAGCTAAATCACCAAAACCTCTCCAAGTAGATGTCTCTTTTCCGATAAGACCTGTTGGGAGAAAAGATTGCTTTATCTGCCACCGAAGGAGAAAAAAGCATAAAAAGCTTCAGCAAACAGTTGGCTAATTGTTGAACGGCAGTCATTATCCCCGGCACAAAGTAGTTACGAATTCAATGCCTCATTAACTTCCATATCGCTCGGTCAGCTTCCGTTAATATAGAGTCTGGGATAATGATAGTTTCATCGGTGCAGCAATTCTTAATATCCCTAGTGTTTACTTAAGCTGGAATTTTGTATCGAAAATTAATAGGCAATCTTCGTTTTTGTCTTTACTTCTCTCATGGATGGAATGTTGCGCTTGTAATGTTTACAATCGGGGCATAAATTACTTAACAACACCTGACAAGCATTGAAGAAACCATAGCTGCTTCGATCGACAACTGCCTCCCGAAATTCACTTATGAATTCACAGGAAAATGGAAGAAAAGTGTTTGGAAATAGATGCAAAAGTTACTTGCTGGGAAATTTAGTACTGGAACTGGATTCAAATATGTTACAAAATAATCTGAACCACACTTTGTGTGAAAGAACAAAATTAGAGAAGGAAGTCAAAATTTACATACAGAAATACAATTAAAAATCAAAGTTAATTAGAGTATATGTCATAAATGCTATCCATTACTCAACCAGCTTTACCGAAATTCCAGTTGCATGAGGATGGAGCATCTGAATCACGTCAGGTCATACGCCAGTTGAAGACAATTCCGCTTCCTCGTAGCGTAGTTAAGTATATCTCCAATATCTTAAAAACTGAAGACATATTCTTTATAAAAACAAAGTCGAGTCACATTTTTGTGACCTCCTTCTACTTTTGACATCAATAGTGCGTAGCCAATGAAGGAAAGCACGTGTCGTGAGCTGGCTGGAGGGGTATACATAAAGTGTGCTGCAGGAATTATGAAAATATGGACCGGGGATTGACTAGTGGTCAACGTTCGTGACTGCAAATGGAAGGACCTCAGGTTTGATCTCAGGCAGGTACGAACGCTCGAACCACTAAATATCCGCTGTTCGTCGGATGGGCATGTTAAGCCATCGGACACCGGGTACTGGCCCCCAGGTAATACATAAAGTCGTCTTACTCCCCCTTTCTACTTAGCTTCCGTGTTACTTTCCTATCGGGCATTCTAGCCCAAATCTTCTAGCTTCCTATCTTTAAGGGTTGCTTAAGACCTGAGGTCAGACACTCCCTTCCTAAAATCATCTACATATGGTCTGATCTGATCTGATTCTTAAACGATATCACTCCTTGCTGTCATGGATAAAAGGGGCGATTTATAAGATTTGCAAAAAAGGATGACTTTCGGCTTTCGGGCCAAGGGTGGCAGTATTTATGAAACAGCGCAGTTTGCGAACTGTTGGCGTATTGCTGTGTTTAAAATGTATCGTGATTGGAGAAATGGCACTGTTGCGAATAAGAGACTTGGAAACACCGCAGCATCACCTGCCATTGATGTGAGAGGTGAACGTCGACTTCGAAGGCGCGTGAGGGCGGATCGACACACTACAGTGGAGCAACTCACTGACTGAATGAACCAAGGGGCTACCGGAGGTGTGTCTTAAACAACAGTTCAGCGAACCCCGCTGCGTATGGTGCTCCGATGCAGACGTATGGTCACTGCACCTATGCTGACAAAGGTACATTGGCATAAAATGCTTACATTTGCACGGCAGTATCGGAATTGGACATCCGCTGATTGGCAAATTATTGCCTCCTCCGATAAGTCATATTTTCTGCTTCATCGAACAGATGGACGTTGGCGTATAAGGCGAGAAACATCAGAGAACAGACACTCTTCCACCATTGCTGGACCAACACAAGCTGGTGGGGACAGTGTTTTGTCTTTGTCAAGCACATGTCTTTTACTTCGATTTATCCTGTAAGGATTGAAAAATCGCTGTTGGCAGTCATCCTATGAAGAACGTGCATCTAATAAATCCTAGACAATTTAGCGTGTAAAATGTAACACCACACTGATTTATTTTTTCGAAGCACGGGAGAACGGATTCTCATTTTCCCTGTCTCGCGGTGTAGAAAGGATATCACACCATTGCGAGAAACCTAAGGGTCACGGCATCCTGGAAGTTCGTGCGCCAACGTGACGAAGTAAATTTCTCCATCAATTTTTATGCCAGGGGTGGAATTCGAACCCCCAACTGTCGGTTCCGGAGATTCCAGTGCTATACACTATACTACACTGGCATGTGCTCTCACTGCTATCTGCCTTTATATCATGTGCGTTCTGAGGGGCAAGCACGTCACAAGCGTCAATGCCCCACCTGGTGAGTGCTACCTTGGAGGCACGAAGAGGACCAACATCATATTAAGCAGGTGGTTATAATATACACTGAAGAGCAATTGAATTGGAGATACCTGTCTAGTAACGTGTAACAGAACCTTTCGCCCTGATGACGGCTACGATTCGTCTCGTCATGGACTCGACAAGACACTGGAAGCGTTGAGAAGCCATACGGATCCGCGACACCTGAAAAAGCTCCCACAGTTCACGAAGATTTGATGGAGGGGTGCCAGAGCCTCGAACATTTCACTCGATGGCATCCCATATGTCCTCGATGAGATTAATGTCAGGTGACTTAGCTGTCCAAGGAAGCGAGATCACGCCGGTGGAGTGTTCATCCAACCGTTCGGATACAATTCGGGAGCGATGGCACTGTGCATTGTCTTGTTGCAGGATGAGGTCCCCAGTGGGATGTTGAAGACGCACAAACGGGAGCAAATGGTCGTCCAGGATATCCCGGTAACGTTGACTTGTGAGGGACGATGTCACATGTTCCAGGGGGTCCCATTTCAGTCCACGTAAATAGTCCCCTGACGAGAATGCCACCCCATCAGCTAGAAGACTACCCTGCTGGCAAGAAGCATCCATCGCTTCATGTAATTTGCGCCGTACTCGTATCCTGCCATCCACATGGACTCATCAGCTACATGAACTCATCAGTCCAGGCAACATTTTTCCACATGTCTAGAGTCCAGTGGCGATGTTCCCGCGTCCATGCTAATCTTTGCACTATGTGATTGATGTGCGGTGAGCAGCGGTACCAGCGTGGAACAATGGCGTCTGTACCACATAGCGAGGAGATGGTTCTGGATGGTGTGGCTGCGTACAAGTTTTCGTGCACCAGCGTTAAATTGCCGAGTGATTTCTTGCACTATAGCCCGTCTATCCGCTGTTACAATGCGAGCTAGCCAACGATGACCTCGCTCATCCACACGCTGTTGTTCACGGCAGTTGGCCCTTGCAGGGATAGTTTTATCGGATTCGATGTACTCACGGTGCACCCGTGACACAGTGGCTCATGAAATTCCCAGTGCCTGCACGACTTCCGAGATGGAGTGACCCATTCGTCGGGCCTCGACAATTTGCCCACGATCAAATGCGCTTAGATCCTTTGTCTAACCCATACTGCGTCCGACTCTTACTTATTCCTGCCGCATCACTCCTTATATTGTCTGATCACTGCATACGCCGTGTCGCTTCCGTTTACACGGACGCCCACAGAGCCACATTTGCAAAACGCCAGTATGCAAATGTGGCGCTGTGGGCGATTTGCATGCTGGCGTTATTGCCTTCGATTAATTGATAAATAGTGTGCGATTATCTAGTTTTAACCTAACATAATGTAGTATGCCAAACATACCCCCTTTTTATCTGTCCCATTCTAACGAAGTTTGCTTGTATCAAATCATTTTTATTTTCCCTTCAACTTTGCTATACACCAAAGAGCCAATACATTAAAGAGCAACTGAATTAGGGACAGCTGGCGTTATGCAAAACTTCGTAAGAATGGGACAGATAAAAAGGGGGTATGTTTGGCATACTACATTATGTTAGTTTAAAACTAGATAATCGTACACTGCTTATCAATTAATCGAAGGGACATAATGCATGTTAACTGAAAACTGTTGCTACAAAATAATGTGAGTAAGATCTTTAATAAGCGATACACTTAACGAATGTAAAAATTAAAGTAACTGCAAAGAATTTTAAATTTCACCTATTACATATTTCTTCCAATATGCTGCCAATTGTCGCTTGTTTTTTACTTATCATGATCTCTGTTTTAAATGTTTTCCCTTTTCCCCTGATGCGGCGGTTAAGATATTTCTAGATACACAATAAACTCTAAAGTTTTTTTAACACAGATTAAGTGATTGAAAGATTGTGAGGACAGGGAATGAAAGTGGCGGTCAGCGGAAAGTAGTAAAAAAAACAAATAAAATGTTTTTGTCTTCATGGAAACTGACAGATATCTAAGGGCAAACCATGGTGTGTTATCAATATCAAGTAATTCCTAGTTTTCAAATGAAAGAGGAAATCTTAAAAACTGGGTGAAAGTCATTTTTTTTTTGTTTACGGATGATCGTGCTGACCTTCGATGCATGCTGTTTCTCCAAATATTATTGCTCCTAATAGCGATTAAAATAACAAGAGAGATTATTAATATTAAGGGATCTATAAAAACTTCGGTTTATGAGGAACTTCGCATTATGCGAACTCGCTATATGTGGTTTCGTCTGTGTTTAATTGCATTCTTTCGAAGATAGGATAATCACAAAAATAATCGAGTTTACATAATATCAGAAATCACGATTTTCCGTAAAACAAAAAAAGCCAGAAATGTATTTCTTCCTCGCTGTAAGAAGCGCACAGCATGTCCATATTAATATAACTTACGCTTCGAATTGATAAGCATTTCTAAAGAATTTTCAGTTTTTCCTGTGGCAAACAGCGATGTGTCTCTGAAAGAATTTAGTTCAAGCACATATTTTACTTCGATTTATCCTGTAAGGGATGCCTACGAGTAGCGAGAGTTTATTACAGCTAACAGAAACACCCGGAAAGCAAAATATTTTAGTTACCACTGAACAAATTTCATACGTAATTTACGTGACAATACAGGGTGATTCATAAAGAAGTACACAGATTCAACCCACTATAAAACAAGAACAATGTAAGATATTTCATGTTACCTAAAACAGAATTTTAGGGGAATGTTTCTTGTTTTTTTTTAAAGACAGTCACAGATGTTCTAAGTGTGCACCCTTAGTCACACATCGAGCCAGTAATCCATTTCCGCCCAAACGCGAGTTAAGATATCTGAATCAAGTGCAGTGAAAGTGGCTGTGATACGCTGTTTCAGCTCCGCTAGATCAATAGGAAGGGGAGGGGCGAATACATTGTCTTTTACGTACCCCCACAGGAAAAAGTCCTTTCCTGTTGATCTAGCGGAGCTGAAACAGCGTATCACAGCCACTATCACTGCACTTGATATAGATATCTTACCTCGCATTTGGGCGGAAATGAATTGCCGGCTCGATGTGTGTCGTGTGACAAAGGGTGCACACATAGAACATCTGTGGCTGTCTCTAAAAAAACTTAAAACATTCTCCTACAATTCTGTTACAGGTAATATAAAATATCTTACTTTGTTCTTGTTTTATAGTGCGTTGAAACTTTATACATTTTTATGAATCACCCTGTATACACCGATGAAACATTCAATTATGACCACCCCTGCATGGAGACCGAACGGTGGCGCAGGTGAAACTCATAGAGCAGTATGTATGCAACCCCAAGTATCGCCTTTCGGTTAGTGGAGTGTTCGGAGACAGAATGGGAAGAGCTACTGCTCTATTGAGTACGTATCAAAAGTGGTGCACAGATGGGTGCACAAATGTCTGAATTTTCCATTTTCTTTGACGAACCGTCGTTCAGCCGTCTGTCGTCCGCAGCGCAGAGAGAAGCGAAGAGGGTCGCGCATCGTTCACAGCGATCTTAGGGCCGCAGTGCGACAAATACCCCTCAGCTACAACAGTGGTGATCAGGGCAATGTGTCACGGCACACGGTCAATTGCAGTCTTCTGCGCATGGGCCTGCGCAAGCGAAGACCTAGCCGGGTCCCCATGCTCACCGAACGTCATCACTAACAACGCATGGCATGGGCCCAAGATCATCCAGATTAGAGCGTGGATGAGCAGAAGAAAGTGGCCTGGTCTGATGAATCAAATTTCGTGGTGTATCACGTAGACGGCCGAGCACGGATCCGCCGATTACCAACGGAGGCAATGGCACCTGGATGCACTGTTGGGCGGAAACAGACCGGCTGCGGCGGCGGCGGTGTTATGCTGTAGGCGATGTTTTCCTAGGATACATTAGGCCTAATTATCCCAATAGCACAATCCCTGATATCTGTCAGATATCTGATCATCGTTGCGTTCCAAGTTCAACCATTCATGGCAACTGTGCTCTCTGCTGTTGATGGCCGTTACCAACAGGATAATGCGTCATGCCACACTTCCAGAATCGCAAGTGGTTCAAGGAACATGCCAGTGACTTTCTGTTAATCCACTGGCCTCCAAATTCATCTGAAATGAACCCAATCGGACATTTGTGGTTCGACGTGGAAAAGCGGGTTCGCGCTAAATCACCACATCCCCGAAATGTACGGGAACTGGAGGACCTGCTGTTGACATTATGGTACTAGATACCCCCGGAATGCCTATCGCCACCTCATCGAATTGATGCCTCGCCGAGTGACCGCTGTTTTGCTGGCTAAAGGAGGTCCTATAGCTTATTGGGTAGGTGGTCATGATGTCATTTGGCTCATCAGTGTATGCAAACATTTGAAAAAGAAGTTTGACTGCGCTTTAGATTCTATAACGGAGTAAATTTCTCCCTCATTTTTAATCCACGCCGGGGCTTGAACCCGGGTCCCCTCATTCCGGAATAAGTCAATCTACCAATGGAGCTACGCGGACGTTCGTTCTGACTGCTATCTGCCTTTATGTCGTGTGCGTCCTGCTGGGCAGGCACGTCACACCTCCCCCTCCCCGAAAGAGGGCCGGGGGCATGGCCTACGGGTCAGCCGTGACCATAATTCGTTGCAGGCAGCCATCCACTGTAGAACGTGCACCTGAGAACTCCCAGTAAATCTGGTGTGTGGTATGCAACGTCAGACACATTTATTTTTTGAAGCGCTGGAGAAAGGATTCTCTTATTTTTCCTACCTCGCGGTGTGGAAAGAACATCACACCATTGCGAGATTTTGAACGTCCGGGTCATCCGGAAGGTTCGGGCGCCATTATAACGAAGTAAATTTCTCCGTCATTTTTGTTTCACGCCGGGGCTCGAACCCGGGTCCCCTCATTCCGGAATAAGTCACTCTACCAATTGAGCTACGCGGACGTTCCTTCTGACTGCTATCTGCCTTTATGTCGTGTGTGTCCTGCTGGGCAGGCACGTCACAATTCTGAAAAACAAAAAACAAAAAACGTGTTTGTGGCCAATGTGTAATAATTATCTGAAAGTGTTTTTGCAAAGCACATCCAAGTGTTGTACTTTAAAGCAACACTCAGAATACAAGGAGCTTGATTATATACCAGATTCTTCAGCATTAAAATAAGGAACATTGTAGATGCACACTTCTGAATTATAGTTATCGGAAACTATATGGCGAAAAACTGAAATGGTTAAACAAACTTGATAGACATGCTGCTTATAGTATACCAGTAGCAGTAATAAATATTTGATTTCGAACGCAGAACGGAAACTAGTAGTAAAGGGAAATTGCTTTTATATTTATAAGTCCAGATTTACAGAGAAGAGTTTTGAAGAGAATAGCAGATGGCATCATGTTTTCCTGCTATGCGAGTAAAGTTTTAAGTTCAACTGTAAAAAAAAATCTGAAATTCACAAGCCACTTTGTTTGATTCCTTTCGTGAAATGACGAAGAATATTTCTGAAGCAATCTTTTCCGTAAAACGACAAAACGAAACTTGAATCCCAAGGAGTTTTCGTACGCCAGGAACATTCTGAATTTTCAGAAAACTTTCGGCAATTCTTTTCTTATATTAACAGTAAACTGCCATTTTTAAAATGTGTTAACGGAAAATTTGGAACTTTCAGAAACCTTTCCGCTATTCCTTTCGTTAGTTAATGAAAAAATCTGATCTCAGTTTTTCCGTATTCCTATGACGAATAATTTCCTGTAATAAGAGCGATTCGGGTGAAATACAGTCAAACCCCTATTTAACGGGCCGCGATTTTACGTACATTTTTTATGGTCCCGACGGAATCATATTTAAATTAACGCTTGGCGTTTCCCGATTTAACGAACACATTTTCTCAATTTCGCGAATATTGTTTATTTTACAAACCACAACACTATGTTTACCAGCATTTTCACGTTAAAATTTACCCCTAATGCAATCCCTTGATGATGTTTTCCATGAACAGATTGGACTAAATGCATCAGATTCTGATGAAAAAGATGAAGCAGAACTGAGAGTTAGCTGCTTTAGTGTTGCTGGTAACACCATAGAATGTGCAAAAAGTACTTGATGCCCTTCGATATTAATCATACACTTCATAAAATTGAAGCTGCGATTTATAAAGCTAAACATTCAGATAAAACATAAACAATCTTCTGTAAAGCACTTCGTTTCTACAATGTAAAAAGGCAATCAACACATATTCCATTTTGACAAGTTAATTAGTACTAATTGATATTCTGTTTTATGCAGTTTAAGATACTGAAATCATTATTTAAAACACTAAATCCTTGGAAAAAATCAACTATCGTATTTTTCTCGCAATTTTGAAGTACGCTTAAATTTTGATGCTATATATTGAACTCTAATATCTGCAAATTACGTATTTACACATGTATCATGCAAAGTAAATGTGTACGTATTATAGTATTTTTATATTAAATTCGTAATTAAAAGTACTATAAATAATTCAAATGTTCCTGAAAGAAAGAGAACATAGCTGCTTACGCATTCTATTGGGAACACTAGCTTAATTTGGATGTTTCATTCGAAAGGCTTCCTCGATTTAGCGAATAACGCGATATTACGTTCAAGACGGTTGGTACCTTGAAGTTCGTTAAATCGAGGACTGACTGTATGTACTTGATTGTTCCAGCACATATTCCTTCCCCTCTCCCCTGTTTTGTGGTACAGCCATTTTACATTTTCTTACCACAAGAGACCGAGTACTTATAAGGTATCCTCCCACTTCGTTGAAAATGTCGTTTTGGGCCAAATTTCACATTTTGTAAAAATGCGTTCATTTTAAAGCCCCATTCTTTAGCATTCCAAAACCTGCCTTTGCTTCTTGTCTACTATGAATAGATACAGAGTTACAGCAAAAAGGAATATCTAAACCCAGGTGCCAAACGAACGGGAAGCGACACTTGAAACGCGTTTTTTCAAGGGTGAGATTTTCGTCCCGAAATCTTTACGGAAAACCTGATAATTGCAAAAGGTATGTAAATAATAGAAACATACACTGAAGAGCATTTCAATTAGAGACAGCTCGGGATATGCAAATGTGGCACTGTGGGTGGCCCTGTAAACGGAAAAGACATGACATATGCAGCGATCCGACAATATAAGGAGTGATGCGACGGAAATCAGTAAGAGTCGGACGCAGTATGGGTAAGACAAAGGATCTAAGCGCATTTGATTGTGGGCAAATTGTCGGGCCCGATGAATGAGTCTCTCCATCTCGGAAGTCATGCAGGCACTGGGATTTTTACGAGTCACTGTGTCACGGGTGCATCGTGAGTACATCGAATCCGGTAAAACCATCCCTGTAAGTGCCGACTGCCGTAGACAACAGCGTGTGGGTGAGCCAGGTCATCGTCGGCTAGCTCGCATTGTAACAGCGGATAGACGGGCCACAGTGCAAGACATAACTCGGCAATTTAACGCTGCTGCACAAAAACGTGTAAGCAGCCACACGATCCAGAACCATTTCCTCGCTATGGAGTACAGAAGTCATCGTCCCACGAGGGTACCGCTGCTGACCGGACATCACAGGGTGCAAAGATTAGCATGGGCGCGGGAACATCGCCACTGAACCCTAGACATGTGGGAAAATGTTGCCTGGACAGATGAGACGAGATCCATGTTGGTACATGCGGATGGCAGGATACGAGTACGGAGCAAACCACATGAAGCGATGGATGCTTCTTGCCAGCAGGGTACTCTTCAATCTGGTTGGGGGGAATTTTTGTCTGGGGACTGTTAACGTGGACTAAAATTGGACCCTGGTACGTGTGACATCGTCCCTCACAGGTCAATGTTACCGGGATATCCTGGACGACCATTTGCTCCCGTTTGTGCGTTTTCAACATCACACTTTGGATCTCATCCTGCAACAAGAAAATGCACCGTACCATCGCTTCCGAATTGTATCCGAATGGTTGGATTAACACTCCACCGACGTGACCTCGCTTCCTTGGCCAGCTAGGTCATCGGACCTCAATCCAATCGAACATATCTGGGATTCCATCGAGAGAGATGTTCGAGGCTCTGACCCCCTCCATCAAATCTTCGTGAACTGTGGGAGCTTGTTCAGGGGTCGTGGATCCGTATGGCTTTCCAGCGCTTCCGGTGTCTTGTCGATTCCATGCCGAGACGAATCGCTGGCGTCATCAGGCCGTAAGGCGGTGTTACACGTTACTAGACAGGTATCTCTAATTCAATTGTTCTTCAGTGTATATGTTTACGGTGCACCAATGATAAGCAAAAATCTAATCGCAGTAAATCCGTTTAATGGCACACAAAAGTTTTTTAAATAACGAACTAGCAAGCTTTCGCTGCGAAGGTGTCTTTGCCAGGCTAAGTAACAGATAATAGTAATCTGATACAAAACACAGTTCACAAATGCTCAAAAAAATCGAAAGTCTAAATTTAAAATGCTAAACAATAGAATATAAAAATGAGCTCGCTCGTACCTTGCGCATGGGGAAACGATTCTTCAGATTCCAGAGGCTCCGGATATCCAGCTTCATACGCCACACGTTCGGCAAATCAATGGAACTTTCTCCATTACAAGCAGTGAAGTTTGTTAAAATCTCTATACCCTCCCAGTAGGCTGTTCCTTTTGTCGTTGTGAAATAGTCCAGCTTCTGGGTACCGTACCATTTCGGTGTAGCGCAGTGGTTGTTGAGCTCCCTAGCAAGTGTAGTGGTTATTCTAGCGTGGGCTACGTCACGCTTATGTTCCTGCTGTCTCTGCTTGAAATAATGCTTTGTCATGCCAATATAGCATTTAGAAGTTCCATCTGGGTACTTAAGGGGCACCGCGTACACTGCTGCGCCCATACGATTCATACCTGGAGGGTTCCTTGAGGTAAGTATGGACGAGATATAGGAAGGTGCCCTTATACCCATGTCAAAACCAAGCTTCTTCAGAGCATTCTTAAGAAAAACGGTGAAACCAATTATGTAAGAGCAGTATTCCAGATATCGTAACTAAGGCTTCTGGCTCATCATAGGCGGCCCGAAGAAGCCTTCCTTTAACCGGCGTACAATGTTGTTAAAGAGATGGCGGTCCAACGCAGAGTGAGATGTAAATTCCTTAGATGGTAAATTTCGCTACGACGCTCTTCGGTTCCAGAGGATAGAGCGAAGGCTCTCCGTCTCCTGTATCGCCATAATGTCAATTTATGTGACATTAGGCATGCAGAGTACAGTTGGATTACATTAGGAACATGCGTATGTTTATAGTAGACTTGGGAGCCTAGCGAACCATGCTCTGTCTTGCTGACCAATACGTCAAGAAAATGTAGTGACCCGTTTTTTTCACGTTCAATGGTAAATTTCAGGTCTGGATGCTGAGTGTTGATGGAAGTAAAGAATTGATCAAGTTCTTGTTCGCTATGTTCCCACACGAAAAAATGTCGTCTGCGTGGTGTCGCCATATGAGCGGTGAAGGTGTGGCAGCTCCCATAATACCAGTTTCCAGCGGTCGAAGGACGGCTTCGGCAAGCACAGTTGAGAGTGAAGAACCCATTGGTACGCCTTTAGTTTGCTTAAAGTTAAGCCCTTGAAACGAGAAAAAATTCGAATCTATGATCATATTCAAAACAGTTGCTATATCATCATATATTGGGTGAAAAGTTCCGAGTCAGATAAAGCCTTCGTAAGAGAGTCAGTGGCTTTCTGTACCGGGATGGATGGATATAAAGACGTCACATCAAAACTACCCATGATATTGATATGATTGATTTGCAAATTTCTTATTCTCTTAATGAAGTCTTCGGAGGAGCTTAGGACCATTCTTGACGGAGGCAGGAAGTCGGCGACAAAATTGGCAAGGTTCTTTTCCAAATGGCAAGAGGCTGCGCACTTACCATTTGGAAAAGGCCCTTTGCAGAAAGAGCAAACATGCTTACGTTTGTGCTGTTTCCGAGCAAACGATGGATCCATATCAGGAGTTCTACAGGATCAGACTTAGATTGGAAGAGAAAAGATGTTAGCTCAGTTTTCTAATGACCTGCAAGCGTAGCAGCATTATTTCGCTTTTCCTTACATTTAAATCTACGCTGCGTGGCGTCTGGTTCCGAAGAAGAAAGGACGTCTTCCAGCACCAAACACTCTCTCACCTAGTTCAACAAAAACGTAAGCACGAAATGACAATGGAGAAAAACCTTTTTAGGTTTCAATTACCTTTGGCAGAGGAGTTCTCTCCTTTAGAACTGGACATCGCTTTGAGACGCATTAACATGCTAGTTGAACGACAGCATCAGACTTTGACTTCGATCTATGCTAAAAAGCTGTCCACGCTGCAGACAACTACCAGTCCTTTACGTTCACGTATTAAGGCCCCAATAGTAAACTCATCCTCAACAACCCTCTCCTAAGTGGATACGTGTGAGAAAAGCCCGAAGTTCTCTATGGCTACCTCTATGTCCTTAAAGGAGATCGTTCCTGAAGTAGAAAACATACTTTCAGCGATTCGTACCGATCATCGAGATCCCATAGGACAGGCATGCGCAGCGAGGCTACAGTATGGCCGAAAAACCGTCGTGAGCTCCAGCCGCAGGAAACATAGACCTTTTGCAACACTCGGACTCCTCAAAAACGACACTGCCATAGTCTTCACTCCGACTGACAAGTCGGGCCAGCTAGCCATAATGGACCGCACCGACTATGAATGCGAGATCAACGACTTCATTTTACAATCCCGGTCTACGCAGCAAACTCGAGATCCATTAAATTGTTGGATTGCGTCAGTAAAGATGATTGCAAGGATGAGAACACTCCCGGACTCCATCAAAAAACAAACTCCCCTCCCACCGGAACCACATATCCCACTAATATATTTGCTTGCTCGCCTAAACATCACAAGCCTGGCTACCCGATTCGCCCCATTGTCTCTAGAAAGTGCGCATCCTCTTGCCATTTGAAAAAGGCCCTAGCCAATTTTCTCGCAGACTTCCTGCCTCCGTCAAAAACTGCCCTCAGCTCCTCCGAAGACTTCATTAAAAGAATAAGAAACCTGCAAGTCAACCATAACCATATCATGGGTATGTTTGATGTGACATCTTTATATCCCTCCATCCCGGTAAAGGAAGCCACTGACTCTCTTACGAAGGCTTTATCTGACTCGGAACTTTTCACACAAGACGCCGTTGATGATATAGCAACTGTTTTGAATCTGATCACAGATTCCAATTTTTTCTCGTTCCAAGGGTGCATCTTTAAGCACACTAAAGGCGTACCAATGGGTTCTTCACTGTCAACTGTGCTTGTCGGAGCCGTCCTTCGAACGTTGGAAACTCGTATTATGAGAGCTGCCACACCTTCATCGCTCATATGGCTACGCTACGTAGACGACATTTTTTTCGTGTGGGAACATAAAGAACATGAACTTGATCATGTTTTCACTTCCATCAACACTCAGCATCCAGACCTGAAATTTACCATTGAACGTGAAAAAAACGGGTCACTACCATTTCTTGACGTGTTGGTCAGCAAGACAGAGGATGGTTCGCTACGCACCCAAGTCTACTGTAAACCTACGCATGTTCCTAATGTAATCCAACCGGACTCTGCATGCCTAATGTCACATAAATTGGCACAATGCCGATACAGGACACGGAGAACATTCGCCCTATCCTCTGGAACTGAAGAGCACCACAGCAAAATTCACCATCTAAGAGACTTGGGCATCTCACTCTGGGTTGGACCGCCACCTGTTCAACAACATTGTACGCCGCGCAAAAGCATACTTCTTCGGCCCACCTATGACGAGCCAGAAGCTTCAATTATGATATCTGGGATCCTGTTCTTACATACCTGGTTTCACCTTTTTCTTAAGAATGCTCTGAAGAAGCTCTGGTTTGGCCTGGGTATAAAAGCTACTTCCTCTATCTCATCCATACTTACCTCAAAGAAACCCCCAGGCAGGAATCCTATGGGCGCAGAAGTGTACGCGGTGCCCCTTAAAGTACCCAGATGGAACTTCTAAATGCTATATTGGCATGTCAAAGCGTTCTTTCAAGCAGAGACAACAAGACCATGCTAGAATCACCACTACCGTTGCTAGGAAGGCCAACAACCACTGCGCTACACCGGAATGATACGCTACCCAGAAGCTGGCCTCTTTCACAACGACCAAACGAACAACCTACCGAGAGGCTATAGAGATTTTAACAAACTCCACCGAATATAATGAATAAACTTAAATTAGTTTTCCGCATGTGGGGCTTATGATGTTGGACATCCGGAACCGATAGAATCTGAGGAATTGTTTGCAAATCATGAGCGAGCGCATTTTATATTCTATTGTTTACCATTTTAAATTTAGTCTTCCGATTTTTTGAGCGTTTGTAAACTGTGTTTTGCATCATCTTACCGTTTTCTGTTACTTAGCCTGACGAAGCATATGTTTGTGGAGAGAGCTTGCTATTTCGTTATTTAACAAAGTTTTGTGTGACATTAAACTGATTTACTGCGATTAGTTTTTTGGTATGGAAATAAATTGAAGAAACTTGGCATGCATCTTTCTTACAATGATGTGCATGCAATGAACTAAAGGGTGTGCTCTTTTTTATCAGTTAAAAGTTAGGTTATAGCTACGTATTTACATTCAACATGGTGAAGAAATTTGTTGAAAATTCACACTAATGCATGTAGGAATGCGTGTATCTAAGCAGTGTTTAGGAACATCACTTACCTTTTAGTTCACTGTATAGATAATAGTCATGGAAATATACTGATGCCAAAAAATGCCATCATATATCTGTAACTTTTTAATTTAGAGCGTTTACCGTAAACGACATATTTCCTTAAATTCCTTCACAAATTTCCCAATTTCTTGAAAAATTATTTTGATATCATATATATATATTGATAGCCTTCCTAAAAAAATTGACTTATTCTTGCATTTTTCCCCTGGTTCGAAACCTTCCAGAAGGGGACCGCGGGTGGCCTAGCTGGCAACGTTCGTGACTGCCACGGAGAAGACCTGGGATTTGATTCCGAGCAGGTACCAACGCTCGAACCACTGAATATCCGTCGTGCGTCGGATAAGCACGTTAAGCCCTCGAGCCCTGGGTATTGCCCCTCCCTCTCGGTAATAAATAAGGGCGTCTTCCTCCCCCTTTCTACCTCGCTTCCGTGTTCGGTGTCACTACCCTATCGGGCACTCTAGCCCAAATCTCCTCGCTTCTTATTTCTAAGGGTTGTTTAAGATCTGGGGTCAGACACTCCCTTTCTGAAGTCCTCTGCATCTGATCTGACCTACCGTAGGGAAAGTATGCGGTACTTTTGTACGCCAGGGAAGAAAAATCTCAGGGAAAATGGCGAAAGAGTTTGTTAAATTTCTGAATAAATACGAAAAATAAATCAAACAAACGAAATTACAGACTGCGGAAATTCTGTCATAATACTGAAGCTAGAAGAAACGGAAATTTTAAAATGTTAAAATGTCATCAAACTAAAATTTCGTGAGATATACTATACCACAATACTCGATCTCGCTACAGAAGTTCAAAATGAGATCCACGACAACGATTGAAACTTAATAGTAAACCAAAACCTCAAGTCTTCCAGTGAATCACTCCGATTACCAGAAATCGTCTGTCATATGGATAAGACAAAAGTGAAAACACGTTAATATAGAAAAGGACTCACGAAAAGCTTTCTGAATATTAGGAATTTTCCGTTGACACATCTTAGAAATGATAAATTATCGTTAATATAAGAAAACAATTGCAGAAAGGTTTCTGATCCAGAATTTTCCTTGCGTAAAAAATTCCGCGAGATTCAGCATTTTTTCCCGCCAGTTCACGGAAGACATTGTATCTGAGTTATGCTTCGTTAATTTACGAAACTGTTCATGGAAACTGGCTCGTGAATTTCATAATTCTTTTTACAATGTACAACAACCCATAGTCGTTATAGACATGGCTTTCATAATGAAGTCCGTTTTACTTTTGTTTCCTGTTTTCGCACAGTATACCGTTAATCAATCTCCGCAGTTGAACAAATAATCAAACAAACGGCATTTTTATTGTCTGCATTGAAATTTTCATGTTGTGAGAAATAGTTAATAATCTCTCATTCAAACACGCGTCTAAAGTG
This sequence comes from Macrothele yani, assembly GCA_039090855.1. Lineage (NCBI taxonomy): Eukaryota > Metazoa > Arthropoda > Arachnida > Araneae > Macrothelidae > Macrothele > Macrothele yani. The sequence continues at coordinate 160,467,742 of CM077011.1, forward strand.
TCCTATCATTATTTCCTTTCCAGTCATCATCTTTTATTAAAAGTGGATTGTATGTTGTTAAATTCCCGGGCACCACTGATTTCTTCCATTCATAAGTGAGCTAATTAATTGTTGTGCTCAACTGCTGGCCGTATTCCTTAAGTTATGAGTAAATTCGTCCGTAAATTAATATCTTCTAGAGAAATTTCTTTACGTCGCCCACCCGCTGTGCATTTTTAAGCAATAAACTGAACAATTAATATACATTAGATTACTCTTTTCGTTTTCTTTGTAAATTATTTATTATACTAATTTTTTAAAATTAATTCTGCGCGATGAAATTTAATGCGAAACTCAATTTGAATTAGGATGTTTAAGCAAACTGACATGCTGAAACTACAGTTTATTTCTGCAAAACGCAGTCCCTTCTGATTTATGATTTAGTATTTTCTGAAAGACAAAACGTATCAGCGAATATTGTCATTCATTTGAAGAATATCAGAAAAATATTAATCTGAATTTTGCAAGACCATATTAAGTCTCGTGGCAGTGATAGTCGAGCTATGAAACCAGTACTTACTGCGACAGATTTTGTTAAAGCTCCTAATATGAAATTCGAATCGACTTTCCCGTGTTGTTTAAAATGTTTAGGCCACCCAAAATGTCTATGCAACCTTTATTTAAAAATATTTTTGTAGAAAATGCCTATGCTACCCTCTCGAAAAATGCTTTTGTAGAAAATATCTACGCCACCCATCTTCAAAAATTATTTTGAAGATTCAAATCTCTTCTGAGTTGGGCCTCATATGAACGGATGTAGAATTTATCTATAAATTGAGCTCCATTAAGTATTTTACAATCACGTTGTGACGTACCTGCCAGCAGGACGCACACGACATAAAGGCAGATAGTAGTCAGAAGAAACGTCCGCGTAGCTCAATTGGTAGAGTGACTTATTCCGGAATGAGGGGAACCGGGTTCGAATCCTGGCGTGGACAGAAATGACGGAGAAATTTACTTCGTTATAATGGCGCCCGAAATATCCGGATGACCCGACCGTTCAAAATCTCGCAATGGTGTGATGTTATTTCCACACCGCGAGATAGGAAAAATCAAAGAATCCCTTCTCCAGCACTTCGAAAAAAAAATTGACTGGGAGTTATCAAGTGCACGTTCTACAGTGGATATCTGCCTGCAACGATTCATGGTCACGGCTGACCCGTGGGCCATGCCCCCGGCCCTCTTTCGGGGGGAGGAGATGTGACGTACCTGCCAGCAGGACGCAGACGACATAAAGGCAGATAGTAGTCAGAACAAACGTCCGCGTAGCTCAATTGGTAGAGTGACTTATTCCGGAATGAGGGGATCCGGGTTCGAATCCCGGCGTAGACTAAAAATGACGGAGAAATTTACTTCGTTATAACGTAAAATACGAGGGAAACATTAAAATAAATAGATATGAAGCGAGGGCCATGCAAGGAAATATTAGAAAACGTTTTAAAATTGTTTGAAGAGCATTTGGAAGAAACAGTACAATTTACAAGACCAGAGTACAATTATGTCTTAAAAGAAAAATGTTTAGTCAATGCACCCTGCCAGGTTTTACTTATGGATCAAAGCATGATATTTAAGTTTTGAAAATTTTGTCTTCGGGTGTATTTTGTTATTGTAATTTTGTACCTACTCCGCGCAAGGACTGTCCCCACCGATTCGACATACCTTTCACTTCCTTTAGAAAGTTATGAATATGAATCCTTCTTTTTATTTTAATTTTACTTCAGCGGTTTTTGCCAAAACATTGCCTTGCCTTTAGTGTATCCTGTGTCTGAGGAAACACAATATCCTGTGAATAACCGTTTCAATTACCCAAGTTCCAATTTGGCTCTCTAAAATTATGTGACATTTAAAAATGAAGCAAAAGCAATATCACATGGCCTATTGGTGTAACACAATAAGCAGTTTCACAAAATGTACATAATTCCGCTTTGGAAGGTAACCGTGTTTCAAATTATTTCTTTACAATGCTATCAAAAGCTACAAAGGAAACGATTTCTATAACACTCGCTTTTGAACATGTTTGCTCCGTTTTCACTGAGTGCGATGCCGCTTAAGAATAATGTGAGTGAAGGGAGTTTGAAAATGTCTCCTTATAACAACGTGTAAACTAACCATTTGGGAATTCCACAGTGTTTTAAAATGGAAATTGCATTTTCTTCTACTGTTCGACGAATATATTTAAATAGGATGGAATTTTATATAAGGAAGTCTGTTCCAGTCTGACGCAGCATATTTCTCTGTTAGAGAGACACGAGAAAGAGCTTTCTTAGATGATTATAGCTCTTGCCGAAGGAAAGATAAAATGTCTCTGGGAGCTCGAAATTTTGCTCTCTGCATTATTCGATCCATCTCGCATATTTCTGAGATAATGATGTCTTGCATGCGCTGAATGAATGGAGAAGGACTGAAAATCCAAAACTTTTTGCTCCTGCATTTCAGCAAACATTTTCCATTTTAAGAGTTCGCTAAAACTTTGTAATCTTCCCGATATATTTCAGAAGCTTTTTTAGTTAACAGAGCGATTCACTTCAAAAGCCTTAATATATTTCATTAAATATCGTAACTGTTATTTAATATGTACTTCACCTTTGTTGAAAATATTTTAACGGAATTATATTTGGCATAAAACTCCGGTTGTAAAATTTTGCAGGAAAATTATTTTCTGTATTTCATCATGAGAATTTTCGGAAAATGAACTACAGTGATACTTCGTTTATACGTTTTCCTAAGGGATGACCTTAAAAACGTATGGATGTAAAACAATCGTAGAAAAGGAATTTCAAATTGTTAAATATTATTTTTTAAATTTATGGTTTAAAGGAGTATAAGATGCTCCTGAATAATGATTTATTTAAAATTGAAGAGGCAGCGAAATGAAAAAGAGAGTTACAAATTATACAGTACATGAGCCAAATGAAAAAAATTGATAAAAAATTCAAAGCACAGTGAAAATTGATAAAAGTTTAAAATAAATTGAAAATTGATTAAAAAATGAAAATACACTGAAAATTGATAAAAAAATGAAAATACAGTGAAAATTGATAAAAATTCAAAATACAGTGAAAATTGATAAAAACTCAAAAAAACAGTGTCATTGTCCTGTAACTTGAAAATACGGCAGCACATCAGTTACACGTGGTCCTAAGTCCACGTTGACCAACACCTTTTATCCCGCGTTCACGAGTCGGCGTCTCCTTCTAGTCTTCTCGAGAATAATCTGATTCTCCCATCGCGAGTGTCCCTAAGCCCCTTGGCCGTTTATGGAACCACTCAACTGTGCGCTGACGCCAGCAAAACTTATCGAACGTGTAAAGTACAGCTGGCATTATTATATACAAAGAGAAGTATTCAAAATATTATAACAAGAGTCCTTACAAACAGATTCAACATATAGATCAGTCACCGTGACTTTTGATGATCTGCGTGAAGTTCAGGTATTTCAATGGTGTAACGTATCTACAAAAACGTTCAGAGGCCTCATTAAATCAATACCACGCCTAATATCTGCAGTACTGGTGGCACTAAAATGTCATACCTAAATTGAAAGGTGTTCATAATGTTTTGATTGGACTGTGTATGTTAACTTTAAGAACTTTTGTGAATATTCTCAACTTAAAGTTTTTGAAATCAGTTAAAGAGAAAGTCGGTGTTCCAAATTTCCATTTTAGCGTGATTAAATACGCAATGCAAAATTTTCATTTGCCATCTTATATTTAATTATTATTCACTGTTTAACTAATAAATTTTCCCCCTGTTGTTTAAAGATATAGTTAAATTTAAATTTAAATTGCTTTATCTGATCCTGGAAAGCGCTCAAATGCTGAACTATATGAATTACGTATCAAACACATTGACACGGCAATGAATCATATCTGACAGAACGATTATGCATTGCGTTACAGTCCATTTTGTAAAAAAATCACTGAGTGCATGTAAAGTTGTTATTGCATTACTATGGCTTCAAAGACGGCATCACATTTCGTTCCTTTCCGTTTAGATCCATTTTTATGTCATTTCAGATGACAGATTGATCTTTTATTTGCCCAATAACTGTCATCCATAATGCATCGGACTTCCATTTTTGTTTTTTATTTCCTTGCCTTTAAAACTTCTCCAATATTGTCTCTCATTTTTCTAACATCCCTTATGTGCAGCCAAATTCCCATCAGAGTGGTATAATATTTTATTTTAGTTATTTTTTGTAATGGAATCTCACATTGCAGTTGTGTGACTTTCATTGAACGAGTGTGGAAACAAAAGTGTGCCGTAGAATGATAAACCTCGAACTTAATTTGTATGTAAAAGAAATTACAGTGATCCACATTCATAAAGTAATTAAAATTGTTTTTGTTTTCATATTATCACATGTAAAGTAATCGTCAAAATAACTGAGGTTTTGAAGCATTATGATAACATGGAAGGCATAATCATTCTTTCTCCGCTGTTACTAAACTTCGTGAAGGTTTGTTGTTGCGAAGACACCTTGGCAACAACAAGGAGTCTTGGGAACAACATGGAAAGACTCTTTTGCCTGTAGCAGTATTCAGCTGTACTTGGTCAATTGGAAGCATTCCCAGAAGTTTCCTGATTAAAACTTTGATCGAGTGTCGGGCCATCTTTCCTTTTTCCCCATAAAGTATTTTTGACACACACCTTTACCATCATTGTAAAACTAGACTGATAAGAAACTATTTCAGCAGTAGTACACTGGTGTGCAAAAATTAAGGACAAAGAGAAGAAATTAGCATAACAGCGGAAAGAGCCGGCAGAACGGAGAGAAGTACCACTCAGGAGATAGACTAGGGTCCGGTACGGTAGTGCATGCGCATATGTGCAGCATGACATACGGGGGGGGGGGTTCGGAAGGGTATAAAGCACACGCGCGGTGTACACTCAGCAATTCGGTGAAAGCTATTGCACGGTGTACATCGGTTTGAACGACGTCGAGTTGCTGCCACCGTGTGATATGGCCAATAGGCAATCCAGTAGACGATATCTAGATGACTTTACCCGAGGTCGCGTCATTGGGAAGTTGGAAGAAAGTCGAAGTGTGACTAGTGTGGCCGAGGAATTCGGGATCGCTCACAGCATCGTTTCACGAGCTTGGAGAGCATTTCAAACGACAGAAACAGCTTTCCGAGAGTTTAGCAGTGGTCGTCCACGACCAACCACGGCGGCGGACGAACGGTATATTGTCCTACAAGCGAGAAGACACACACGGTAGACAGCGGGAGAAATCGCAAGGCACATGCAACAGACAACTGGACGTCTGTTATCGCGTTTTACCGTGGCCATGAGGCTGCACAAAGGTGGTCTATTTGCACGACGACCAATACGGCGTGTGCCCTTAACGCCTGCTCATCGGAGACGGCGATTTCTGTGGTGCAAGGAACACAAGAACTGGACACATCAGCAATGGGGACGAGTTCTCTTTACGGATGAGAGCCGATTTAGTCTGCCGAGCGATTCTGAACGTATACACATCTGGAGAGAACATGGAACACGCCTCCAACATTATCGAAAGGGACAGGTTTGGAGGTGGCAGAGTTCTCGTTTGGGGCGGTATCATACTTGGTAGACGTACTGACCTCCACATCTTCCAAGGAAGTTCAGTCACTGGTGTCCGCTATTGTACCGATGTTCTCCTGACTCACGTGCGTCTGTTTAGAGGTGCTGTGGGTCCTGAGTTCCTCTTCATGGACTACAACGCTATACCTCATCGTACAGTGGCTGTGGCAGAGCTGTTGGAGAGTGAAGATATTCAACGCATGGATTGGACAACAAACGGTCACAAGTATATTCACGTGTGGGACCTTCTCAGTAAACGCTTGGCAGCACGTCACCCGCCGCCAGCAACGATTCCGCAGCTGCGATTGGTGCTACAAGAGGAATGGGCCGCGATGCCTCAACAGCTCTTTGACAACCTCGTCCTCAGCATGGACAGACGTTGTAAATCCTGCAGCGCAATTAGGGGTGATCATATCCCCTACTAAAAACTGGATTTTTTCAACCGCCTGTTACATGGACGTTTCTGTCTTCTGTTCAGTTGTGCTCGAAGCTACCTTTTCAATAAAGTGCCTTTGTATCCTTTGTATTCCTTGTTTGGAAGGTTTTGCTCACTTGTCCCATATTCTTACATCTTGGGGATCTTATGGTATGATTTGAGTCGATGTGGAGCACGTCTGCACGACGTTACATTCGAAAAGCCTGGTCGTCCTTAATTTTTGCACGCCAGTGTACCTTTCCTTTAGAAAAATACCGAAAGATTTTTTTTTCGGTTTGGGGTTTAATGACAACTGTAAGCAACTACATGGGCTATAAGCAGTCGCCTGTCTCTAATTTGGGCCACTGGCTACATTTGAAGGGAGAATTGTTTAATGTGGCTTTATCCCTCCAGCGAAGACAGAGATACAGTGGCGTAAGACAAGCCTAACATCTAGCCCTCATGGATTCAAACCGGCGCCCATTTCGGACGAATGATCAGAAGCCAGCGCTTAGAAAAATGCCCACTGGGGCGGCCTGCTGCTTTTTGATGAATATTGCGCTAAAATCCTTCTTTATTAGAATATGAAGTGTTACAGATACCAATGAAATAAAAGCTTTCAACATACCTTTAACCGCAACCATCTATTAATACTGATCTACCGTTTTGAATTTGTTCTTCCATTTATTTTCTTTGATGAACAAAGCAAAGCTGCACTTTCACTTTACACCAATGATTTATCTACGACACATTTCAGAACTTTTCCTGGGAGAGATGAACATAACATTACTGCATAAAGTTTGAACAGTAAAAGTACAGTCAACTCTGCTTATAGTGAACTTCTGCGGACTCGTATATTTCGTTCACTATGTCCGAGATTCACTAAAACCGAAGTGACTTCCTTAAACCTGAATTGAGTGGAATGGTGAGCAAGAAAATAAAATGTGTACATATGTATCTAAAAAATAATATTTTTTATGTACGTAGTGTATATTCATTAAATTAAGTAAACAAAAAATCATTTTACATTACCTTAATTAACATGAAAATAGTATGTTATGTGCCGCTGTTTTGCAGAAAACAGTTTTAATAAATATTTTCTATATGTCATTTTCTAGAGTCTGTGCTTTTGCTACACTCGATTCTACATTTTCCATACATTCTAGGAACTTTAGAACAGTCCCGACACCCTTCAACGTCTCTTCAATGTTGGAACACGATCTTCATTATCTTCATTGTCATCTTCAGCCTTTTTTTCGCCCATGCTGGAACCGCCTTTCACAGCCTCGAGAATAGCTTCATCTCACGGTACTTCATTCGTTATAACTTCACAGTCAGCATCGATAAAATCTTCCGCTTCAGTAGAATTTGAACCGATATGCTGAAGCTCTTTCTTGAGAGGCAGATCATCCTCTTATTGGAATGCCACATGTCAAATAGCCAAACCAGACCTCCAGAAAGAGTTCTGTATAGTGATAATTGACACACTCCTACACGCTTTGTTTCCAAAACGTACAGCATTCAGAACATTTACTGATGTGTTCTGCTTTGATTCCAAGGCTTGGATTAAATGAAGCGTTACTTCCCTTCTGTAATATCTTTTAAAGCTGCGAATCACAACTTCATCCATGGGTTGGAGTACTGACATGGTGTTGGCAGGCAGGAACACCAGCTTGATGTTGCTGAGGTTTTTAATCCTACCTTTCTCCTTCAATGCACTTAAGGAGTAGTAGGCTTACAATATTGTTCTCAACACATTCTTTCAAGTTTTTACAAGAAGGTTATCTTTGAAATAAATTACAATTTCATGTTACAAGTACATTCTCTTCTTTGAAGTTTAATTTTTTAGGTCCACTATAAACGAAAATTTTAAAATACATTTCCGATTTTGCAGGTCGGGCCCACTGATTTAGGTTCTCTATAGCCGAACGTTCACTATAACAGAGTTCACTATACCCAGAGTTGATTGTATATATTTAGATGTGTGTGGACCAATGATTTAGGTTCACTGTAGCCGAATTTTCACTATAACAGAGTTCACTATACCCAGAGTTGACTGTATATATTTAGATGTGTGTGGACCAATGATTTAGGTTCACTATAACCGAATGTTCACTATAACAGAGTTCACTATATCCAGAGTTGACTGTACTTCTTTTAGGATAGCAATCGCATTTTCAGGAATATCTGTTCCTTCATACGGACATTGGCGTCGTAATACGTTTCCCTCAAATCTCTCAAGGAAGCATTCTTGCTTATCACTAATGCTTTTAGCTATCGTTTCGCATACTCACTCCTGATGCGATTTCAGTATCTTTAATAGGATTCCCAGTGTTGGGATTCTCCATTTTTCTGATTCTTTAGGTTATATGTCGTTAACCTTTTAAAGATTTTGGAACTATTGCGATCTACGGATATATCTTTCTATCCACATTGCTTCTCCCAGCAGGGATTCTAAATAGGCATTTGCTTTTCCGAAATGTCTACCTTTCTTCAAGGATAGTACGTTGCTGAGTAATTCCAAATTCAAGCTATCCAGTGATCAAGAAATAAGCCTGACTGTGCATTAGGGTGGAGCGAAAAAACATTTTTTGAAATTCATATTGCCTTACTTATTATTATGTTCCAAACGGGCTAGAACAAATTGTCTCCAAATTTCAGCCCAAAATATTGGCATCTTGAGGTTCCACAACTCAAGTGAATTGTATGCTTGTGGCACATCAGCGAACTTTGTATGCTAGTTGTACACCAACGAACTGCCTCTTCGTCATCTTTTCCAGAAGATTGATGGAAAGACATCTAGGCCGAAACAGTTTTCCTGAATAATAGGAAAATCCCAGGTAACGTGTGAAACCCTTGCCGTGAAAAGTTATGTCCCTATTCCAGTTGCTCTACCCGAAATTGACAAAAAAGACCTCAGTACAGACCAAAAATACTTCTTTGATATTTCTAGGGCAGTATCCTCGGTGGAGTGCCCTCCAAACTTAGCAAGCAGGAGTCCTGGGAAGATGGCCCACTCAAAATGGCTCACTACTACAGCCAAAATAATGCATCGCCTTTGCGTATCAACCGCAGGACCACCAGATGACTTAAAGCTCCTAGCAGAATATGTTAGAAATGTTTATGTGCCATTTTGGTTTGAAATAAAGAAAATCCCGAGAGCAACTCATGAAGCACGTCATCTTCACGGAATGATAAAGAAAAGTTCATTCTTGCAAGAAGAGTTTAAGGCAATCGTGCACGAATTTATTTAGAGGAACTGTCATTTTGTTCACTCTGAAAACATTCTGTTGGCGATGCTGGAAGATGAAAGAGCACACATTCGAGAACTTGGCTTGAGAAAAATACTGAAAATAAGAAAAGCTGACTGGAAGGGAAAACGCCATTTTGAGCTTCCCAAATTGAATTTCAAAGCAGAGGAGTATTTTGAGATGATATGCTGGGACAATATCTTGGAACCACCAGCTAACTTGAGCCTCAGCGACGATGACATAACAAGATTGATCAGAGGCCGCTCACAGTTTGAAATAGGGAAGCTTCCTTGCCGTTCTCAAGTAGTAGAGATGCATGTGAGACTGGCGACAGAAGCGTCAATTGCAACATGTGGGGCAAAAGCAAGGGATGAATTCATACGCTGCCGAATCAAGTTCCGGAACGGAATTCCGACGTTCGACACCAAGATGAATTTCTTCTGATCTCGTGTGAAACCTGAAGATGACGGGTGATCGAGCTGAAACGTTTTTCCTGTTTCTTTTTTACCAATTACAACCATTTGTTGATTTAGGAAACAAAAATATTGTAAAATAAATTATTTTCGTGTTTTTACTTTTTTGACGTTAAAATTAAATGTTTTAAACCTAGTGTGGTACCGGAAGAGGACGAGTTATTAAGCTGGAATTTTTTACTGTGTTTTTTTAACCAAACAGAACCATTTGTTGGGTCAAGAAACAATAAAATTAAAAAAACGTTTTTTTGGGCCTTTTTCACCCCACACTGCTGTGCATGTAGTCTATGAAAGTAAGATTCATATTTGTAAATAAAATCATGTAATAAGAAGTTGGTCATTGCTGCTCTTCCGCAAGGGCTACAAACTGCTGCTCGTAACTCGACAGCGTAACTCATTTACTGGAACCCAAGTTGATGTCCGTGCATCCGAATTAGAATTTGTTCTTCAAAATTTCCTACTCGAAACGGTTGATCTGCACATCCGGGATTAGCCTAAAACCGAAGTGGCTTGCGGAGCAACGTCATACAGTGAGGCACAGTTGTAAGCAGTTTTAATTTCTCCAAACTCCGAAGTTTCTTTAACTTAAGCATTATTCTGCATCGTGATTAATTCCATTTCCAAGGCAATTTCTCCCCGACAAAAAAAAATGTTTTATATCAATACCTTTAGTTTCCGCGTCACCAGAAACAAACAGAACAAAAATTACCCAATTGCTTCAAGTTCGTTCAAGTCTTTGGACCGCTGGTAAAATTCTGATCGCAGTTGTTGAATGATGTTTGTCATGTTAATTGGTTTCTTCTAAAATGAACGAAAAACATTTCGTATAACAGTTGCTAAAACACTCGTTAAATATGATTAAAAGTTTTTATGATTTCCTTGGCGTTATGAATTCAACTCAATAATTTTATTTATTAAAATCCCCTGAACATTTTTGGCTGTTTTCCAGTCTTTCAGCTCTCGGTACTCAGAGCTAATTTCGTTCAGAAATTCTTTGATCTGCAGAAGCTATTCTTTGAAAGGCAGTAAAAATTTCCTTTCGTTCAACAAACGGACACAAGCATAATAGAAAAATTACCATATTCACAGTTCAACTCATTCGTAAACTCTCAAAAGAACTGCATTTTCAAGGCCCCAGTCCTAATGGTGTTCATATTTTAAGAACCAGCTTGATGACATTGTACATGCTAAGAAATATCCCACACAATGTGTGTTGATGAGTACTGCAATGGTAGTCCAAGAAAATGGAAATGTCGTGTTTCTCTTACATGAAGATAGAAATCCATTGAGAGTACCACTAAATTATAGCTTATGGTCTCGCGTAATAATGCCTCGTTTTCTAGTTGACAAGTTTTTCATAACGACCAGACATTTGAAAGTGTAATTGTCTGCTTTTCTGATTCTGCTGGTGAGTTGTAATATTTTGAAAAACTCTCCTTCAGTGGACAAATCTTCAAATAACATCCTCCTAAATATGTAAAGATGTATTGCATGAACTGCGCCGTTTGATTCCTTCATTTGCAAATTGAAATACAACGCTTTCTTAATAGCCATCTTCAGTTATGCAGTTTGGTTGGTGTCCATGATTTAAATTCGACTATCAAAAACTTCCGCTGATAAAAACGCGCAAAAGGTATTGCGCTTATAATTTCGGATTTGTTCCTAGAAATCAGTACATTTAATTGAAAGCCGCTTCGTTAACTGTCCCCTTTAATATATATATATACATGAAGGTAACAGTAAACGGCGTTTGCTTCTCGCCAGGAGGCAAAACACTTTGTTCTGGGCAACTGTTGCATCGACGCCGTTGTGTGGATGCCTTTTGAGTACCGACTGTTCAGAAGTGAGTTTACAATTCATTGTTAAAGTTTTTCGTGCTTCAGAATGGAATTTTATTCAAGCTTTGCATTGATGTTTCCATGGATGGTTCGGTTGTGCCCTTCTGAATTCCCTTTCTTCAAAATGGAAAGAATTTTTCATGACACATAAACGTACCAAAAACCTCTTTCCTTCCACATACACTGGCGGAAAAAAATCCCAACACCAAGAAGTGGTTGTGTTAGATAAACGAAAGTTGGTAGGCGGTGAGAGTACATCTGTAAGACGACGTCTATGCAAATTTCGCGCTCGGCGCATACGTGTGGCGCCCATAGCTCCCCTCGGAACATGCAAAGCAGGTTTGCTGCAAATACGCGCTGTAACGTTCGTGATCGTTAGTTATCGTTGAGATTCGACGTAGGGTGTTAATGTTAGTCAACAATGCCTTTAAGAAGACGAAGAAGCCATTATCAACAGCTCACGGAGTTTGAACGAGGTCGTGTAATAGGGGTAGGAGAAGGTGGATTTTCTTTCCGCAGTATTGCAAAACGACTTGGCAGGAATGTAGCCACTGTGCCCGATTGTTGGCAGCGGTGTTCAAGGGAAAGTACAGCCTCAAGAAGACCGGGTTCCGGCCTGCAACGTGGCACTACTGAGAGGGAAGACCACCGTGTACGGCTTATGGCCGTGGCACATCGTACTGCGTCTGCGTCAGCAATTCGAGCTGCAGTTGCCACCACAGTGACACAACGAACTGTTACAAATCGGTTACTTGAAGGACAGCTCCGAGTGAGACGCCCTGTAGCGTGCATTCCACTTACTCTACACCACTGCCGTTTGCGACGTCAGTGGTGTCAAGCTAGAGCTCATTGGAGGACGGAGTGGAGATCTGTTGTGTTTTATGATGAAAGCCGGTTCTGCCTGAGTGCCAGTTATGACCGTGTGTTGGTTAGAAGGAGGCCAGGTGAGCGCCTGCAACCAACCTGTCTGCGGCCGAGACTCACTTGACTTACACCTGGAGTTATGGTCTGGGGAGCAATTTCCTATGACAGTACGAGCACTCTCGTGGTTATCCCACGCACCCTGACGGCACAGTTGTACGTCGGTCTGGTGATTCAACCTGTTGTGCTGCCATTCATGAACAGCATTCCAGGGGGTGTTTTCCAACAGGATAACGCTCGCCCGCATACCGCTGTTGTAACCCAACATGCTCTATACAGAGTGTCGACATGTTGCCGTGGTCTGCTAGATCACCAGATCTTTCACCAATCGAGCACGTATGGGTCATCATTGGACAACAACTCCAGTGTCACCCCCAACTAGCATTAACCGTCCCAGTATTGACCGACCAAGTGCAACAGGCATGGAACTCCATCCCACAAACTGACATCCAGCACCTGTACGACACAATGCATGAACGTTTGCGTTCTTGCATTCAACATTCTGGCGGTTACACCGGTTATTAATGTACCAGCATTTCACATTTAAAATGGCTCTTCTCGCGCTTACAATGAGCTGTGATCTTGAAACCTTAATCGATTGAATATGTTACCTATGCAAATGTATTGCCGGCATATCATTCCTCTACAACTATTTTTTCGTGGTGTTGGGATTTTTTTCCGTCAGTGTAAATAAACTCAAACTTCAAATGCTACTTGAGACTGAAATGGATGCATTTAGATTTCTGCATAGAGCTCACGGTATGTGCAATCACCCTTACAAACCGATAAAACATAAATGGTGCCGCAAACATTAGTGAGAGCCGGTTGACCAATAACGCTATCAGCTGATCAAGAGCCGATAGAATAATCCTCTCAACAGGAATAGCTTCTGCATTCCCTTCAACAGGAGGTGTCAAAGGTTTTGCCCATGGAAACAGTTAGAATGCTTGCAAACCTGTGACAGAGAGAGATAAAGGAGGAGACTGATATTCAAATTCTGTTAACAGCACTTTGCTGATTGTGAGGGCAGCCCCAGTAGGCAAGTGGTCTAAGCACTGTCTTATGATCATTCGTCCGAGCTGGAAAGAGTTCGAATCCCGGTGAGGCATGGATGTTGTGATTGTCTTACGGCACTGGCTGTCTCTCTTCCCTGCGACCAGTTGCCCTAAATTAGGGATGGGCGGCTGCTTATAACACATTTAGTTGCTCACAGTGGAAATTAAACCCTTAATAAAAAAAATGTGAGGAGTACGAGTGGAAATTTGTCGCCGTTATTTCTTTCCCTACTTCTCGCAACATTCAGCAACACAGTGGGAATAGACACTGTACGGTTCACGATTTACTCGACAGCAAGATAAAGTCAACTATTCCACGACGTAACGTACATTACTGTCCCCCAGACTCACGTCCTTCTCGTGTCCTTTGCAGAAATATTGAATGCCACTTCCTTTGCTTTCAATTGCCGGAAAATCAAATCGATCTACTAATAATGTTTCTTACGCAATGAATCTATAGAATTACCTCACTGGACTTGATACCTACTCCAAAGTTCGCCGTTAGTAAATGCAGTACAGTTAATCGACAGAAATCATAGGACACCTACCTATTAAGGAATAGGGCCACCTATCTCCCTAATGAGATCCCTCACACAGTGAAGCACTGAGTCCAATATGTCACGAAAGAGTTCCACATGTATCTTTACCCATGCTAGCTGCAAAGTTGTCCAAAATTCCGCCGCATTCTTGGGTGGGGAATCCAAAGCGAGAAAGGATCTTTCCTCAGCATCCCAAAAAGTTTCTACAGGGTTCATCTCCTGTGAACGAGGAGACTATTCAAGCATGGGAACATATGCCGAATGCTCTTCTAACTATGCTCTACCGTATTTACCACGGTTCTGTGTGAAGGCCCATTGTCTTTCTGGAAAAGTCCATTGACCGTGGGTGGATGATGACTACGAACGGTTGCAGATGGTCTGAAAAGATTGAAGCGACGAGGGGACCATTCACAGATGCATTTAGACGCAACAGGGGCCACAATGTGTGCAGGTTACCATGCTTCCTATCATAACAGGGTCTTCAACCAGCGTGAAAAGTTCGTTGTTGGGTACCGGGGGAATTGCTTCGTGCAGTTTCCATCATATCTACATCCTCCAATCTGTGAGAAATGGCTGCAAACGAGATGCATTGGACCAGAAGACCCGTTTCTAATTATCCAAGGACAACTGCCAATGTTATTTTGCCCATATGAGTCTTACAGTCCGGTGATTTTGCATTAGCAATGGGACACCGTTGGGTCGGCGGCTCCCATAAAATTTTCGGGATAATGATCGTCGAATGGTCTTGGTAGAGACATTTCAGTCACATCCCCTGTTGAAGTCGGCAGTGATTTGTGAGTATCGCTCTCCTGTTGGTTACAACAATGCAAGACAGACATGGAGGGTCGCGTTGATCCCCCACATTTCTCCGCTATTAGTACTGTCCATGATACAATGTTATTCCGGAAACGGCGTATTTCCAATACAGTCTTGATAATGTCTGAAAAGGTTACTGCAATTCCTGTACCACCTTCGCGATAGAGTGACAGATGCATCGGGCACCCAGTATCATCCTTCTTCCAAACTCTGTTAACTCACGACGTTTACTCATACTGGCATCGTATTGGCGTCTACGTGAGTACAGTGATGTTCTCCTAGCCATGTACCTTCCAAGTGGTAGGTTCGTCCTCTAGCGAAAGTGGCAACAGCGTCCCATTTTCTTGGTACCAGGTATGCGATGATTTCTGTTCACCCATCGCTCTTTCCATGTTTATAAGTGAGTCACGGAAACATTTCTCATCGGCCGCCACCGGGAATCGAACCCTGGGTTTTCCAGTTACGCGTCGGATATGCTTCCACTGCACCACAGCGGCCTCGAAATTCTCCAGACTTACAAACGACAAACTGACAAACCATATGGTAGGGTTGATTCTTTGGAGCCCCGCAGAATGCTGGAGATTCACCACAGATGAACAGCAGAAACGGAACAAATAACTAAAAGGTGAATGAATGATAAATATTCAGTTGACGTGGACGAGAACATGAAATAGTAGGCATCGGTCTTTCCACGTTTATAAGTGAGTCACGGAAAAATGTCTCATCAGCCCCGGTCGCGGCCGATGAGAACTTTTTCTCTGCCAACCCTGCCATGTAGTTTGGACCCAGGGTTCGATTCCCGGTGGCAGCCGATGAGAAATTTTTTCGTGACTCACTTATAAACGTGGAAAGAGCGATGACGTCGATTTGATGTTCTGGTCCACGTCAACTGGTATTTATCATTCTGTTCACCCAGTGTACTTTGTGAAAACACAAGTTTGTCCGAGCCCCCTTACTCCGGAGTAAGTCGTTCTCCCAACTGAGCTATGAGGACAGAATCTCTCGCTGGAAATTTGTCGTCTTGACACATGTTTTCACCTCTGTAGTACGTCACAACTTACTTTCTTCAAATCACTACTTAGAAGAAAGGAGTCAACCACCTTCATTAGCATTTTTTACTCTAACGAATCGCCAGACACTAATTTATGCGATTGACTCCAGAAAAAAAAACAAGAGCCACAGTACTAGCGGACCACTAATATCTCATCCAGAACTTCAATCCGAGCCCAAGCAGGTGATCTGTGGCTCAAACCACGCGGCTACCAGGGCAGTTTATAAACTTTCTGCTGCTTAGTGCCAATCGCTGTTCATTTGTGAAAATGACAGTATTTTTACAGGATTTGTTTTTTAATTTTGAGGCATGCTACTTACCAGCCAAATATATCCTCTGATTTTCTGGAGTCTATATCGGTAATGCCGAGAATTCAGGTTCCTTCAGTAACGTCGCAAGACATTAATGTTTCTTCGTGTTTTTTCAACTACTCCTCAAAATTTCCAGAATCCTAAGAATGTGAATTATGGTGAACTTGAGACAACACGGAAACTGAGACTTTTTCTTAGTTGTGAGAAAGATCGTCAGATAATGCTTCCGCTGGAGCTGTTTGACCGTTTCTCTACTACTTTCAATAATAGCCGTATTTTGCAATCAAGCTCTCGTAGAAAACAGCACATCAGTAACAACTATTTTGATTTTTGTTTTCAGAAAAAAAACTGCCATTATCTTAGGAGTTAGATGATATCTCTTTCCATCATTAAAATTTCTGCAGCACAGGAAGACACCTTCTTCAACAGATTTCGCAAAACTTTTTGGTTCCTCTTGATCGCCACATACATATACAGGGTGTTCCTAAAAATTTGGCCATACTTCGAGAAGTTTTTCTACCGTAGGATCTGACGATAGAAGTGCTATAACATACGGCTGGGAATATTCCTTATGGAGGTGTTCAAGGTCTTTAGCAGAAGTCCAACAGTCGGACGTTAAGAGCGATGTGGGACCAACGAGATTGGCGCAAGTGTCAGAACGCAGATCCAATCAATTTTATTTCAGCGGCCATAGCTGCGAAGTTACAAGCTTGCTTCACTGGCATCCATAACTTTGACAGAGTAAAAATACCAATTAAAAAGTTGGATAGCATTACTTGTAATAAATACACTGCAGGACAATTGCTAAGGACGGATCATAAACGGCTATACAGCGCATAAAAAAGTAAGTGTCGTTGGATGCCAAGTGAAATAAAATAATGTCAGAATGCCAGGACATTACAAGAAAGACAATTTATTGTGCTCTGAAATCCAGAAGGTTTTGGAACGTGTTCAAGGTACAAACAGGCCATTTTGTGCAGAATACGTAAACGTGAAAAAATGCAATTACCGTCCGCAGGCGTTCCGGCGTAAGATGTCAATACGGGATATGGCCACCATGGAGGGCGATGCAAGATTCCACACGTCGTGTCATGCTTTGCACAACATTATCAAGCAGCTGTTGGGGTAATTTATCTCATTCCTCTGTCAGTGCACGGATGAGGGTGTCCTTTTTTATTGGAGGGCATTGGCGACCAGCAAGACTCCTCCCCAAAGCATCCCACACATTTTCAATGAAATTCAGGTCTGGAGAACGTGCTGGCCATACGAGGCGTTGAATATCCTCGCTCTCAAGACACTCCTGGACAGCGACTGTTCGATGACATGCTGCGTTGTCGTCCACGAAAATGAATCTATCGACGACAGCACCACGGAACATGCGAACATGAGGTAGCAGAACATCATTAATGTATCGTTGGCCAGTCATAGTCCCAGTTGGAACCACATAGAGGGACGTACGGCCATTGATCATGATGCCAGCCCATACCATGACACTACATGTCGGATATCGGTCCCTTTCCTGTATGTTTGCTGGACAATATGCCGTATCACTATCACGCCAGATCAGTTGTCGTCGACAATCAGATATTAGACTGTATCTACTCTCATCTGAGAAGAGGACAGCAGACCAGTCGTTATCAGTCCATTTGCGATGTTGATGGCACCATTGCAAATGGGCGGTACGGTGACGTCTGAACAATGGGATGCACACAACAAAACGGCAGGCGTATAGTCCTCCTTCATGCAAACGTCTGGCGACAGTTTTTCGGGAGATCCGCTTACCAGTAGCAGCCATAAACTGATTTGCTACCTCACTAGCTGTGCTGCGCCGGTGTCTTTTTGTTGATAGCACTATGTACCGATCTTGTGCAGGTGTCGTAAGGCGAACACGACCTCCCCCGTGACGTTTGCCACACTCTTCATTTGTTTGAACTGATTTCGAAAGCCTTGAAACAACACTTTGGCTGACGTCGAACTTCCTGGCAACATCTGTTATTTTTCGCCCTTCTTCAATCTTGCCAATAATACGGCCACGCGTAAAATCGACTAGGTACTGTCGGGAAGACATACTGAAAATTGCAAGTTCGTCAATTGATTCTTTCCCTTTCAACTTTGCATTTGAACAACAATGGTCAATACGCGTCAAATCCTTTATATCTCTTATCAGCGCTATGACGTCACGAACAAGTTCGGCAATCCACAATTTGCATACGCACAACACGTCTTACTGTATCCCGCACTTATGCTAATTTCCACATTTTCCGGCCTTCCATTTTATGGTTGCTATCGTTGCTATTGTCATCCGTCCTTAGCAATTGTCCGGCAGTGTACATAGTTGACGTGGACCAGAAGCATCACATAGAAGTCATCGCTCGTTCCACTTTTATAAGTGAGTCACCGAAAAATTCTCATCGGCCGCCACTGCGAATCGAACTCAGGGTCGTCGAGTAACGCGCCGGATATGCTACCACTGTGCAATGGTATCATTTTCGGCGTGTAGCTGGAAGACCCTGGGTTCGATTCCCGGTGGCGGCCGATGGGAATTTTTCCGTGGCTCGCTAATAAACGTGGAAAGAGCGATGACTTCTATTTGAGCACTACTTGTTCCTTCCAACCCCTCCACAAAAAGGAGGGTTGGCTGAGGGCGAACTTAGGCTATGAACTGAAGAGGCAAATCTATCTAAAACTTTTCTAAGCGGCGCAATACCATTGGATTATTGTCTGGTAATGGCATAACCTCTAAACGTAGAAGAGAATACACCGTGACATTTGAATACCCCGTCCTCCATCGTACGAATCGCCACTGACAAAGGCGACCAGACAGTTTTGTAAGAGCGAGAACAGCAGGATCACAGATTCAAAACTATCTCTGCACACCAAACCAAAAATCTTTTGGTCCGTTTGGAAATGATCTTAGATATTTTATCGTTTTCAGCGTTGAGCTTAATTTATCTTGTTAATCCGTAGTTATTGTGATTCATATGCAACAAATAAAACATGCTCCCCAATTTTGTGGTTACCATTTTGCATTATCTATCATATTTTCAGAGCTCGGGATTTCTAAACTTGCGCATTCTCAGTTTAGCACACTGATATCTAGCTAATAGGAGGAATTATCTGGCACATGCATCTGTTCACCAGTGAAGCCGGTAGTGCCTGTCTTTATACACACATTGTGTACCACCAAAAAAGTGTTTCTTAAGCCTTGTTTTATGGAAATTGGTGGTTGAACATGTTCCCATAGTTTTTCCAAACATTCTTGAAATACCATATATGCTAATTCTATGTGCTTAAACCTCAAGACATTCAGCTTTTGTGCCTCCAAAAACATTCGCTTGTCAATCTAAATGCAAATCATATCTTCCTTTAGAATTCCTTGAAAATTCATGAGTAAGAACAGAAAAATCAGCTATAAACAACAAATTGTGCTGCCTGCAACAATGTGGAAAGAGAAACGAAAGGCAGTGCCATTTAGGTTAACCCCCGTCAAATAAAATAATTCAAAGCCCAATGTTGTTTATAGTTTGTTTATGATCAGAGCCCAATACGGGAGGTCGAAATTAGTTAAACTTATAAATTCCATTGATCCTCACATTCAATTCAGCTACGAAACTGAAATTAACGGATGCCTACCATTCCTTGACGTCCCGGTTACTCGCTCAAATGGATCTCCCGCAACCACAATTTATGGTAAGCTTTTCGTTGTTTTCTCACCTCCACATTCTAAGTCCAATTACCCTTGGCAACAAAATCTCAGCGCCCTTTTACAGTTGCATATACGGCGCGATACATATATGTTCAGATACAGACGGTTTGGAAAAAGAACTTTATTTCCTTAAACGTGTTGCACTACAGCGAGGATACAACCTTTCCATTATAGACAAAGCTCTAACAAAATTCCGGAAACCGAAGCCTATATCCACGTTAACTGCTGTGAAGCGCCCATTGCGAGATAATTTTGCCATTATTTCATTTTCCGGGGACATTGCCTTCAAAAATTCTCAAAACCTTTAATTTTAAAGTGATTCTTAAACCCATAAACAAAATGAACTTTTTTGGATCAAAGGACTATGTTGAAGACAAAATCTCGTAGGGAATTTATCAAATTCCATATGAATGTGGCGCTTCGTACATACGACAGAACCGTAGAGCCTTGCGTTTTTAATTGAAGGAGTACAAGACCTACATTCGGAACTGTGACCTAAAGAAGTCATCGATGGCTAAACATTGTTACAAAAAGGACCATACATTTATCTTTGAAGAAGCAAAACAAATTGACAAGCCAGATTCAACGACCAAACTTGATATTTTGGAAGCTTTCCATATATATCATAAGTCTTTGCAACTTGTTAATGACATGACATCCACCCCATTTCTGTCCAGCGCGTAGAAGCAGCTAACCAAAACCCGTAACTCTAAACATCATTTATATCATATATAATTTGAATATTTACGTGCCATTCGTCCTGATGAAGCTAGGTCAATACCCAGCGAAACCATGGTCGGCTTGAAAAAATAAATATTTGTGACAAACCAAGTTGTGTTATCTTAATTATCGTCACAAGACTGCAGTCTTTCAATTCAAGAATGGGAGATCGTTTTTTTAAGGGGAGTTAACGACCTAAGTGAACATTGAACGCTATGAGGGGTCCGTCTTCTTTAATTAGATCACTCGTAACTGGGAGAGAAACAGAACCATCGCTCACGGACAAACATACGACGCTTGTCGCACCTGGGACTTGAACTAATGTTAACCTTAGTTGAGTTCTCAGAGAGCAGTGGTAGAGATCTTGCTGGAGGTCCAAATGGAAATGGCCCACAGAAAGAGAGCCGGAAATCTCAAGATATGGACCAACTTTTACTATTAACAGCAGCATATATATGTATCTTATTCATACCGTTCTCCTACTAATGCTAATGTCACAGCGGTTCCAGTTAGCCGCTCATTCACATCCATGTTACAATGGCATGGAGACAGCTTTTATTCGAGTAATTGTTAGTTCTGAGTTCACTGCATTACTGTGTGTTGTCATTTTATGCAGGGCGTGCTGCTAAATATTGTACCTATAATTGGAGACCCGTCCAATGGAGAACGACATGCAGAAATCTGGTTTTTAAACTCAAAGAGAAAATCGCCAACTGAATTCACAAAGAACAAGTAGCCAATAATGGCGAACATACGATTTCACAGAAACAAGTCTCGTTGTGTTGTAAGAAGTTTCGAGAGATGCGAATAACATTTTTCAATGAGAAAAGTGCAGAAAATCTACGGATAGCCTGCACTGCCGACAATGGTAAATTCTAGAACACACACATCACAACCCTGATCTAATGCCCTTTGAATATCACCTGTTCGCGAAGCTGAAAGGACAGACCGGTAAGTATTTTGCTCAGACGAGAATGTCAAAGAAAATGCACAAGAGTGTCGATGAAAAGACACGAAATTGGATCACAAAATGGGGTGAACATTTCTAAGAATAGATCATTTTGAAATTGGTGTTGCCCGAGGACCAAATGATAGCACTGTTGTAGAGAAATAAATAAGCGTGCAGATACATATTGGTATGTATGATCATAAGGTTTTTCTTTTCATGGTCTAGTATACCTCTGTTTTCGAACCTCCATCGTGAAATCGGGTATTTGGAATATAACCCATAATATTTAATACAAATGGTACGAATCTTGGCTCTGCAGAGGTGAAATATTATAAATAGCACATTTTGACCTCGCGTATTTCTAAATTCCTGAGAATTCGAACTTGCAAACGAATCCAACTGAGCCTCTGATAAAGTAAAAAATAGCAATTAAACACCTTAACTGAAAAATGCTTATAGATAAGTACCTAGTTAATATGCATTAATATATTGTTGTTTTAGATGTTATAGTTCTCACATGTACAATATATATGAAGAACAAGTTGTATATATGCCCCGGAGTGAGATGTTCTAACCGACTAAGCTACACCGAAGGAATATTTGTCGTCTTGACACGTGCTTCACCTCTGTAGTACGTCACATCATCTCCCTCCTTTTTTTTTTTTTTTAATAAAGAAGAAACCTTTTATTAATTCCAGATGGTGTGTGAAACGAGCATCACACATTTTTTGAAGAACCCAACGGTCAGCGTATCCAATATTGCGTTCGCGCGCCAATGTGAAAACACAAGTGTGCCGGTGACGCAGATCGAAACTGCGCCTCCTCGCTCCGAAGCCAGTTGTTCTAACCGACTAAACTACACCGACGGAATGTATCGTTGCAGATCTGACAACTCGACACGTGTTCCACGTCTGTAGTGTGTTACACTGCCAAGAACGCTCATGTGAAATGTGATCGAAGCTACCATCGTGACTGGTATGCTTCAGGAGACCATGGTTTGATTTACGCGTTGCAATCGTCCCATCTGAACCTTCCGTTTCAGTTTAAACGCTTACGGTTTCCTGCTCTTCTTCAGTTTCGCCATGAATATCATCAAGGACAGAGATGATGGTTAAAAATTGTTAGACTCAACGAGCGAATCCATACTTTTTCCATCTTCAGCCCTATGTTAGTTTCTTCAGAGGTGACAGAAATACTTAAACACCTCTTCGTCTTGGCTCCAAATAGATCACTCAGCTTCGCTGACCCAGAAGCTCTACAAAAATAAACTCACTTGAGCTTCCGAAGAATTCTACATAACAGTGATCACAACACAGTGGAAAATGTAGGCATTTCATATAATTCTTAAATTCACAATCGACAAAAGGCAGCTGGTGTCAGCCAACCAAAAAGGCCTTTTTTCCAGACTTCTTTTCAGCCAGTTAAGAACAGATTTTATTAATTCCTTCCTTTCGATTAATGCTACAGATTTCAATTAAATATTTCCGTTCAATATTCATAATTTCAGGAAATCGCTGGTTGACAGTCGTGAAATGTGTATGAGTAACTTATATATGTCGCCGGGTCCCTTTGATAGTTGTTTATAAAAACAGTTTTGAGCTAACAAGCGAAATAATAAAAACAGTGAATATTTAATTGTGCGTGCCGAGTAATGAATTTTCAAATACCCTGCTTAGGGCCTAATTTTCCTTTAAAACGCAGTCGGTTGAATTTCCTACCGGAAAAATTATTAACGGCAACTTAAGGTGCCAGTAAATAGATATATCTGATTCGTACGTACAAGATCTGTTCATATCAGGTTTAAAGAACAAATAATGATCTTATGCTTAATGACATTTCAAGCAATATAAGCTTGAAATACCGCTTAACGGAGTTCAAAGTCTCTCACAAAAGGAAATTACTGGATACTTACATACTCATCCTCTTACCAGGTAATTCCCAAAAGCACCTAGTAAGACAATGAGATGCGCAGGATCCATCACTTATGTCCCAGGCTTTACATATTGGTAAAGTAATTTATTTCGTAAATACAACATATTAATAATATCAGTGAAGTCCCCGACTACGTTATCACATGTAATATCAAGTTGCAAGGAGAGTCATTGTGAGAAGAAAAGGCGGGTGTGCACGCTATACCGCGGGTATATCCTGACGACACGGAAAATATATACATATATCGAAATGACAAAGCGATCCTCAGACACCAGATGTAAAGAACACGTGCGAAGTGTCAACCAGGGCATACAGAATACAGCCCTCGCCAGAGAAGTAATGCATTCATCGGCCGCTATTGTACGAAATAGTAATGGAAGAACTGCCCCTTACACGAACTTTAAAGAGACTGCCATCAGAAAACAGTCGAAATCCTATCCAGCAGACTAGCGTGCAATGGTATAGTTTCTACTGAATTACCAAGTGTTTGGCATAAGTTATTAAAGGATGTAAACACATAGAGACGCACCGTGTAATTGCGTGACAAAATTCGTGTTAAATATATATATTTTTTTATTGGATTTTTAACGATTACCGCGAGCAACTCAATGGGCTATAAGCAGTCGCCCATCCCAAATTTAGTGTCAGTGGTTCCAGGGAAGGAAGAGAGCCAGTGCCGTAGGACAAACACAACATCCATGCCTCAACGGGATTGGAACCCGAACCACCCAACACGAACCAATCGTGTAATATGCTCGTGACGTCACCCACTTTATTTTCAAAAATAATCTTTGTTCCTTACGAGTTCCGATTCCCTGCATTTTTATATCTACCACTGCCTTTAAAAAGCCTCCCAGTGAAGTGAGAAAGCTTGGAGAATCTTAGTGCTTACTACAGCACAGAAATAAACGGATTTAAAACACTACACTGAAGAGCAATTGAATTAGAGACAGCTGGCGTTATGCAAATGTGGCGCTGTGGGCGGCTCTGTAAACGGAAACGACATGACGTACGCAGCGATCCGACAATATAAGGAGTAATGCGACAGGAATAAGTAAGAGTCGGACGCAGTATGGGTAAGACGAAGGATCTAAGCGCATTTAATCGTGGGCAAATTGTCAGGGCTCGACGAATGCGTCACTCCATCTCGAACGTCGTGCAGGCACTGGGATTTTCACGAGCCATTATGTCACGGGTGCACCGTGAGTACATCGAATCCGGTAAAGCCATCCCTGCAAGGGCCAACTGCCGTGGGCAACAGCGTGTGGATGAGCGGGGTCATCGTCGGCTAGCTCGCATTGTAACAGCGGATAGATGGGCCACAGTGCAAGAAATCACTCGGAAATTTAACGCTGGTGCACAAAAACGTGTAAGCAGCCACACCATCCAGGACCATCTCCTCGCTATGGGGTACAGAAGCCATCGTCCCACGATAGCACCGCTACTGACCGCACATCACAGTGTGCAAAGATTAGCATGGGCGCGGAAACATCGCCAATGGACCCTAGACATGCGGGAAAATGTTGCCTGGACTGATGAGTCGAGATTCACTTTTGTACATGCGGATGGCAGGATACAAGTACGGCGAAAACCACATAAAGCGATGGATCCTTCTTGCCAGAAGGGTACTCTTCAAGCTGGTGGGGTTGGCATTCTCGTCTAGGGACTGTTTACGTGGACTAAAATGGGACCCCTGGTGCGTGTAACATCGTCCCTCACAGGTAAACGTTACCGGGATATCCTGGACGACCATTTGCTCCCATTTGTGCATCTTCAAAATCCCACCGGGGACCTCTTTCTGCAATAAGACAATGCACCGTGCTATCGCTTCCGAATTGTATCCGAATGGTTGGATAAACAATCCACCTACGTGACATCGCTTCCTCGGCCAGCTAGGTCATCTGACCTGAATCCCATCGAGTACATCTAGGAGGCTATGGAGTGAGATGTTCGAGGCTCCGACACCCCTCCATCAAATCTTCGTAAACTGTGGGAGCTTGTTCAGGGGTCGTGGATCCGTATGGCTTCCCATCGCTTCTGGTGTCTTGTCAAGTCCATGCCGAGACGAATCGCCGCCGTCATCATGACGAAAGTTGGTTGTACACGTTACTAGACAGGTATCAAATTCAATTGCTCTTCAGTGTATATGCGCCTCTTGAGTATTAAGATTGCTTTCAGGAACATGAACAAGTGTTTAAATGCCTTCTCAAACGGCACTTTTGTTTTCATATTTCGGATAAACGAATCCGCAACAAGAAATTTAGGAGAAATGGGAGTTCATAAGGTGTACGTTGAGCGCGAACCTCCTGAAATTTAAAGTTTATTTGATAAGTTATGTAAATTGGGTTATTTTTGAGCCGCGTGTGTATGTTTGTGTTGATGTGTTAATATTTATTTCCTATCTTTTGCATTTTAAAGTATTTAGGATAACATGATTATAACAGCCTAAATGCGCTAAGGAGAAATCCTTGACTTCGGAAGGATTTAATTGATCAGTTTTCGGCTCTAAGTTTTGTGATTCGAAGGTTTCGTGAGCGTTCGCAAGGTTGCTTCGGAAGGCCGCGTCCTTAAATTATTCAGTGAAAATTGAAATTAGTAATCACTGAGCATTAAATGCTTCCAGCTAACTTTAAATTCCGCAAATAATTAGTTCTAGGACATGTAGGAAGCAGAACTGAAGTCCTATATTGTACAAAATCGATGACAGAATTATGCGAAAGCATCCAGTCAGTTCGAAGCTTTTCACTAAAGCCAGTCGGATCAAATCCGTTTCTTCGAAGTTAATGTTCGTAGTGACAAAGCATTTTCGGAAAGTGTTCTTAAATTGTATCACAAATCCATCGACGCGTGTATCAACAGGGCGGAAAAGTCACTCTAGCGAGAATTGAAAGGACGCGCGTGAATCCTCAAATTGCAGATGGCTGGGACACGTCCTTAAACTCTAACTCAGATTGCCTCAATTCATTGCAGGGCTCCGCGGCTTCTCGTTGAGATCAAATTAATGATGCCGATAATTAATTTGATTAATTAATCGTTAACTTGAACCACAAATTCGTTCTCTTCAGGAGTGGATAAGTGTTGCCAAGGTTATTTGCGTCCGGCTTTAGTATTAAAGCTACAATCTGAGCTTCACGGAAGTTTCCCCTTTTTGACAAATTTTGTGGAATAGAAATGACATTCATGCAACAAATCTCTTGATGATTTATGATTTTGTGTAAAGAATTCTGTAACGTTTATTCAGGTAGCATTCATTTTCCCCGCAGCAGTCCGCAGACAATCCACTGTATTTTCATTGATCAGCAGGAATATATAAATTGATTAAAGTCATTTTAGAATAACAGCCTAGCTCCCATTTTTAATTCAGGAGGCATACATAATGTGTTTCGCAACTTTCTGAATAACGTTTCGCGGGGAAATATTTGCAATGAATTTCGGAAGAACGAAAGCAACTGCACAATAAATTATGCTGAAATCGCAAATGAATAAGTCTTAATGAATATATGCGTAGTTTGCTGTTCTAAGGGAACGCAGAACTAAATTTGTTTCTTATCTAGCACTTTGCGCATTTTGAAAATAAGTGCTCTTCGAAGGCGTAAGCAGTGGGAAACAGTTCTAATCTTTACCATCGCATTCAGAGCAGCTTAAATCACGCGAATAACTGCTTAAGGATGGGCAAGTATTCTTTTAACAAAAGCACACAAAAGGATGGTCGACAACATCACACGTTTACGCACTTTCAAAACCGCAGATGAAAAGCCAAGTTTAAACAGCCATATCCTATTTCTAAAGAAATGGTCTCATCTAATATAATATCCATATAATTTTACAATAGTTTTAGAACGGGCATTCCAAAAGCACCAAGTGTAAACACTTGGTGTATCAATTTTATGGTATAATGTGAATGTGAACCTTTTATTTCTTCAAAATCATACTACTGTAAATAATACACAAAATTTTTAGCACGTCTTTTGTGAAAAAAGATCGTGCTTATGTTATCGGTTCGTCAATCCGTCCATCCGTCCTTCCGTCTGTAAACATGATATCTCTGAAGCTAATAGTCCGATTAGAAAATTCTTTTTGCGTTAGGAAGCTTGATATGTAAGAATGATGATCCTCTATTTGCTTTTGTTTTTTAGGATGAACAATTTCGCCGATAAAGGGCGTAAATGTAGATGATATCGAATTCAAAATATATTTTATTCCATATATTTACGTCTAAACATCCAATTCAAAAAATTATTTTACCTTTCGATTCCATTCATGTCAAAAACTGTTTCAGGTATAGTCACTTTTTCAAGTTACGCATAGATTCTCCGCTAGCGGGAGTAAAAGTAAATTGCGTTTTCCCCGATATCCCTGCTTCCAAAGCTCCGATTTGAAAAAATATTCTGCAGCAGATACAGCTCCTGATGGAAAATATTTTCCATATAAAGTCTAATGTTTGCTGTAAAGCGGTTTGGCACCAGGGGGCTTAAGTGTTGATTTCTGCTTCTGATGTATTTGCAGCAAAACCTGAGTTTCGCAATTCTCGATTGAAAAAATTCTTCCGTGGACCGATACTACTCACGTCGTCAAACCTTTTTGGAATGGTTTCTTCTTTAAACAATGCATGGTTTCTCCGCCAGGGGCGGAGATATATATTATATGTTTGTCAATATCTCTGCTTCTAATGGCCCGATGTGACAAATTTCTTCCTCTCATATAATTTCAAAATTTTCAAGTAATTCAGTGACCTTCCGCTAGGGGGAGTATAAGTAAATTGCGCTTTCCCCGGTATCTCTGCCTCTAAAGCTCCGATTTGAAAATGTTTTCCTGTACCTGATACAGCTCCTGGTGGGAAATGTTTTGATTGTAATTTCTAATTTATTTTAAAATATAGTTTGGCCACCAGGGGGCGTAAGCGTTAATTTCTGCTTCGTAGGTATTTGCAGCAAAATCTGAGCTTCTAAAAGCTCGATTGAAAAATTATTTCGTGGACCAATAGCGCTGATGTCGATAAACATTTGAGAATATTTTCTTCTTAAAATAATGCATGGTTTCTCCGCCAGCGGGCGTTGACATATATCTTATTTCTGACAATATATCTGACTTTAAAAGTCGGATTTAAAAATTTTCTTCTTTGTTAGATAGCGTTTCCGGGGTAAAATGTTTCTCACATAATTTAAAATTTTCAAGTAATGCATAGATTTTCCGCTAGGGGGCGTAAAGGTAAATTGCGTTTTCCACGATATCTCTGCTTCTAAAACTCCGATCTCAAAAAATTCTTTCGGCACCGGTTACAGCTCCTGATTGAAAATGCTTTGCATATAATTTCTAATATTTGATAAAAAAAAATGGCTTGGCCACCAGCGGACGTAAGCGTTAAATTATGTGTTTGATGTATTTACAGCAAAATCCGAGCTCCTGAAAACTCGATTGAAGAAATTATTTCGTGGACCGATACCGCTCACATCGAAAAACCTTTTGACAATACTTTCTTCTTAAAATAATGCAGGGATTTTCCACCAGGGGCGTAAAGTCATATCTTAGTTTTGTCGATATTTATGCTTCTGAGAGTCCGATTTGAAAAATTACTTCTTTGTTGGAGAGCGTTTCCCTGGGAAATGTTTTTCGCATAATTTCAAACTTTTTTTAGCGCACAAGTCTGCCATCAGATGGCGTAAGTTCACGTTTCTGTTTACAGCAATTCCTGCAGAACAAAAAACCCTATTGAAAAACTTCTTATTTCGGTCAGATACATCTAACTATGCAAACTCTGTGTGTTTATTTTCTTTTCAAAATAGTGCACACTTTTGCCGCTAGGGACGCAATGCTTATTCTGTTTTTCTGAATATCACTGATTTTACATGTACGATTTCAAAAATTCTTTCAACACAGGATGCCATTTTCTTGTTTTTACTTCAGGCTAGTACATGAGGAATTTTGTAGTTCACAGTTCTGTCGGTAGGTGGTGTTTCGGCAGTTTGCAGCTGTATCGCCGATTCTAAAAGCGCTATTGAGAAAATTCTCCTTTACTGTATGTAATTCGCTACAACAGAGATGTGGAGCATTATCCTCTTTAAATAACGCAAAGATTTCCCGCTAGCTCCGCAATGGTCGAAAACTTTTTTTTTTTTTTTTGCTATATCTACCTCCGGGGGACATATTTGAAAAGTTCTTTTCCCTTAGCGTACTTTTTTCCATGACGAATATTTTTCGCCTATTTTCAACTTTTCCGTTATGCAAAATATTTTCTCTAGCAGACGTAGACTTATATCATGTTTCCTTCTATATTTCTCCTTTTAACTGTTCGATTTGTCTCTGGTACCTTCCTTGTAGTATGTGGAACTTTTTGTGCGTCATTTGTTAATTTTCGTAACATGCTTCTTAGCCGCTGGTGGAACTAAGTAGATATTTCTATTTCTAGATATTTAATCGATTGTTGGAACCAGTTGATTATTTTTCAAACAGGTTCCACTGACTTTTAAAAGCTTTGATAAATTTAATTCGCGTCAGAACGGATTCAAAAGACGTGCTCATTACATCCGAAAGTTGGGTGTCATCTTTCTTATTATCTAAATACTAGGTGAAAGTCCCTCAATAATATCGAGAAAAAATAATTTATGTAAAGTAATTTTTTAGTACTCAGGTACTATTTTTGTTTGTGATGTCCAAATATGAAAGTATGTTTCCCGAACATTGCAACAATAACAAAATGTATTGGTTGCGGCAGGGATTCAACAATTAAAAGAGCCAAGCGCTCTTTCCACTGCTCCACCAAAATGGGATAAACGTTCAGACAAAGAAAATTATATTGTTTGTGATAAAAATAAACAAATGAATTACTGACCAAGCATTTCGTAAAAAAAATCATCAACCTATTTAAAATATAGAGAAACGTATGTTCCGTGTTTAAAACTCTTTAATGCTGGAAGGGTTCAGTCTCTTGTTTAGGCATTATTCCCTCAACATAACTCTTCAAAATTCCAAACTGTCAGTAAGCCACCCCCGTGGAACATTGATGCAAGCGCCAGCTAGCTTCTTGCTATTCTTGCCAGATGTGTCCGGGTTCAATTCCCGTGTGAAGCACTGAGGTTGTTTGTGTTACAGCACTTGCTCTCTCTCTCTTCTATGGAACCAGTTGTCCAAAATAAGACACCGGTTGACAGTCAGCTGACCCCGCGGTGCAGTGGTTTAAGCTCTGGCTTCTGACAATTTTTCGGAGATGGTTTCGAGTTGAAATTCAGGGTGAGACATTGATGGTGTGTTTGCTTTTCGGCTCTGGAGTTTTCCCTTGCCTGGAAGCAGTGGTGCCATATTATGCTCTCCATAGAGCATAAGTGTCACAACTTCCCATATTTCGCTGAATGTGCGGGAGACCACTTAGCTTGCACCAAAAGGAAAAAGTATAACTTTCTGAATGAGTTTTTTTTATTGTTGTCACAAAGTGCACAGTTTACCGGATACTAGCTTAAACAGGCATTTCAGAAAAACCTCTTATAAGCACTGTGCATCACGCCCAGCAGTGCTCGTTTAGAATGTAGACTTTTTGAAGATCCGAGCTAACTCAGATAGGAATGGTAGGCTAGTTACTTATATTTCGGCTAATGTGGAACACTGAAAACAAAATACCCTTTCAGTCTTTGTCCTTACCCCGCGGCCATCTTGGCGTGCCGATTTGATTCAGGAGATGACACCCACTACAGCCTTGTGTCGTTTTCAAGGACAGTCAGTCTATGCAAACTGACGTGAAGATCTGCGGTACCACCTTCTCAAAATAAGGAGCGTATTCGTGGTAATATTTAAGTGATTGTGATGTAGTTTTTGGTGTGTGTGAATGGTTTAAGAATGTACCCAAACTGGAACAAAAAGAGAAGGCCGTATGAGGTGTGCTCACTTATTTTTATTTTTTTTTATTTTGATTGGTGGTTTAACGACCACCGTGAGCAACTCAATGGGCTATAAGCAGTCGCCCGTCCCTTATTTAGGGTCACTGGTTCCAGGGAAGGGAGAGAGCCAGTGCCCTAAGACAAACACAACATCCATGCCTCACCGGGATTCGAACCCGGACTCTTTTCGGACGAATGATCAGAGGCCATCGCTTAGACCACTGCGCCACCGGGGCTCACTTATGTATCAGGGACAGTGCTAAGAGTGAGCTTCCGGTGTTCGACTCTTATGGTGCTAAGAGTGAGATTTTAAAACGCCAGCTTCCTACTTACGCTAAAGTGATGAGATCTCATCTGTCTGAGCTGAAAAGCGTGAATTCTAAGCAAAATAATTTTGAACCTGCTGTCAAACGCTTTGCTAGTGTTGTAGCTTCTAACGTGGGTAAAGTGTGACAATGTGCGTCATTGCCAACATTGACACAAGAGTGCGTTGTGGAGATGATCATAACATACAACGATAAACTTCTTGCTGTTAAAAATATAATGCGTAAAAACTGTTTACGAGAGAAGTCAAAGAAATTAACAAGTAATACGACGACCACATTTTTTGACATCTGCAGTAGTATGTGCAAAACCCCAAGCAGAACTGTAAGTATGAAGCACCCCGGAAAGTGCCTGAAATTGAGAGGCTATTTCTACATGAACAGTGGACAGATCGGAAGATGGCATTCAGAATCATTGATATCCAGACTACTAAGAAGCGGCAGAAAAGGAAGCAAAGTAAAGGTGCTTAATGTCAACGAAGAACCCAGTGCACTAAAGGAAAGTCAACGAAGAACCCAGTGCACTAAAGGAATGTCAATGAAGGACCCAGTGCACTAAAATAATATCAACGAAAGATCCAGCGCAATATACTGTCAGCCAAGTAGAATTATCAAGTAAAACGGCCCAGGTTCAGTTCTTTCGTAAAGGCCTAAGTACGCACAGGTGTGTCAGGTAATGCGGGGCCTATGTATGATAGTTACTGCTAATACATTTGGGCCTCCTGAATGAATCGGATACGTCTAAATCAGGTGACAGGAAATAAACTAAGAGAAAGCTAGAAGGTGATGAGTGACGAGCTGATAGAAAAAAGAGCGGAAGAGGACACATTCTGATGAGCGTACAGATGACACTTTGGTGTATGACGAGAGACACATTAAGGCAGAGTAAGAAAAGTACATTCGCTTGGTAGAGGATACAGGTTTCAAATACATGTATTTAGGATGTGACACACCTGACGGTTCAACATCAAAAAATATATCTCAAAATATACTCTAGTTTGTTCAATAAAAGAAGAGGAACGCCGAAACTTTTGTTGAGACTGGTTGCGATGGGACACTTAGAAACTTGCGCCTGAAGAAACTCATCACATGACGCATTGACTAAGCTTGTCAGGGACCATTACACAGGTTCGTGTGAATGTTACACAGTAAAGAGCTACCCACCTGTCGCGTGTTTAAATACACTCACGGACAATGAAATTTGGGCACCAAGAAGGATGCATCGGATAGAACTGAAATTCTGTGGAAGTAATAATACAGATTAATGATACACATGATGGCAAAAACAGAGCTGCAGAACAATTACAGAGAGATCTGTGGAACGCAGTCCGGCCATCTTCAATAGCGCGTCGCACCGCCTCGTGCGGCGATACATGCTGCAATATGGTCCGGCATGGTGGCGAACAGACTCCTGATATTGTCCTGCGGCAGAGTGGCCCACACATGCTGGATGGTGTGCTCCAAATCTCGGATAGTGTGGCACGGCGGCAGCCAGAGTTTCAACTAGTCCCACACATGCTCGATAGGGGACATATCCGGGGAGCGTGCAGCCATGGAAGTGTCTGGGTAGGCAACCCTGGACAACCCGAGCCATGTGCGGGCTGACATTGTTATAGCGCACCTGGAATCCTGGCCAGGAATGGGAGCACATGGGGCCGTAAGACCTCATCCACATACCGCTGGCCAGTCAATGATCCACTTACCACTACTAGAGCTGATCAGCTGTCGTAGTCAATGGCTCCCCAGAACATAATGCCTGCAGTGGGGGACGTGTGGCGCTTGACATCGAGGTTGGGACTGTGCTGTTGACCCGGGGACTTCCACACCCTGACGCGATTACCATCTCTCCCCACAACGAAGCGGCACTCATCGCTGAACACCACACGTTGCTAGTCTGTGGCGTTCCACGTCGCTCTGGCCTGGTACCACTGCACTTGGAGCCGGCGATGTTCCCGTGTTATGGCAGCACACGTAAAGAGTGCTGGGATCGCAGAGTCACTTCCGCCAGGCGTCGGAATATTGTTCTTAGGTACACAGGAGCCGTAACATCAACTTATATAATGAATCGGGTCCTCGTGGGATTCATTAGTGCCCGGCCGACGATCAGTCGATCCTCTCTACAGGTGATCCTTCTGGTCCGTCCGGAGCTGCACCACCGTGTGGCAGGCCGTCACGTGTCCACTGCTCAAAACACAGTCGGACTGTATGGTCAGAACAATCCACGTGGCGGGCTATAACGCGTGCCGACCACCATGCGGTTTTCATCCCGATGATCAGGCCTCTCTCAAAGTCCGTAAGTTGCGTAAATCGACGTCTTTGGAGTTTATCCGGCATTCTTGTCACTCTGTACTCTTTCATGATTCGGCCAGTGCTTTTCGCTTTAATGGGGCATCGACTACTCACCGGTTCTTAAGGCTGCCGGTTTGTGTTTGCAGCACCACCACAGGTTGTGTGGTCACGCGCACTCGCACCAAACGTGAATCATTTGCAAACCAGCACGCACTCTAACTATTTGCAAAGTTTCGCGGTTTTAGCATGTTTTCTTCTATGTGCGCAAATTTCATTGTCCGTGAGTGCATACTGACAGATCAATCGGCGATCAAAAAAATTACTCTGGCTTCATTGGCCAGATGTAAAAGCTTCCCTGTGATAAAATATAAGCAAATACAGGTGACTCATTCGGGTATTGACAGAGAAGGTTTAATTATTGACGAATAGAACGAGCTGGACATATGTAGCTCTGTTTTAACCGGAAAAGTCCCCCCTAATTAATACAGAGAACACAAGGAACACTTTTTCACTCTACCAGTGGCACAATTTCATGCATAATCCTCGTTTCTATCTGCAGAAAAACCCTCTAAAGGCCTTAATATTCTTTCCGAGATCGTGGTGAAAGTGAGTGCTTTTCGATGTATGCTCTCAAGCAGACGGTCACACTTTTTAATTTTTAAGGAGCCCAAGTGCTCTCACACACGCTAAAGCGAAATGCCGGAAATAGTGACACTTGGGCTTCTGAGCGAGCCGCAGTAGCCACTCATAAGGTTCATCTAACGCATTTTTATTTCGCCTGGCAAAGACAACTTTTGAAAAAAAAATCACCACTAGTGGCAGTTCCTCCCCACCCACAAGAAAAAATGAAATTTCAGAAAGCAAATTGTTATCTTCATTTGTTGAAAAATATCTTAGCAAATGTTTGGTGATAGCATCCACGTCAGCTTCTGAACATATGCACACTCGACGCCTGTAGTCTATACAATGTTCCAGTTTCAAAGAAAAAGTCGGCTGCGTCCATCCTAAAGTAACAAACGAAAATATTCTAAACAACCAGAAATATGTACTGAATTGCCTGTGGTTTACTTGTCTTGATGTAACATCCGCTCAGAAAACTTGAAAATTACATCGCACGGGAAACGAACCCGCATATTTCGATTTCCATTCGAGTGTGCTATCCTTTACACCTCCCAGGACAACGAAGTTCCAAGCATCTAAGGCAAGCACTACCTGGAACTTCCTTGTACTGATGTAATA
Organism: Macrothele yani; assembly: GCA_039090855.1. Lineage (NCBI taxonomy): Eukaryota > Metazoa > Arthropoda > Arachnida > Araneae > Macrothelidae > Macrothele > Macrothele yani. The sequence continues at coordinate 160,503,042 of CM077011.1, forward strand.
CTATTTCTGAACATGATTCTCCAAATACGCCATTTCCCTTAAGCTAAAATATTAAAGTAGATAATGTGCCTGCTGTGTCGGTGATGATCCGGAAACACGGCGGCATTACAAGCTCGAACGTTTTCTGGTAGTTGTTCCGAGAAAGACTGCGTTCTTTATCTTCGAGTCTGCAAAACTTTTGTAATTTCCATATACGACTGAAGCACGTACTTACCAGGGCTATATCAAAACTGAGAATTGAATCTGCTGCGCAAAATGTGTGCGAAAACACAAGTTTGTCAGCAAAGCATATCGAATCCGTGTATCCTCGCTCGGGACTAAGTCGCTCTCCCAACTGAGCTATGAGGACAGAATATCTCGCTGTAGATTTGTCGTCTTGGCACATGCTTTCACCTCTGTAATACGTCATATGTGTTTAAACAGGATGTTTATTTCCAAAGGGATAGCCTCCCCTCATGCATCGTAACATCAGAATCGAGGGCCAGAATAGGAAGGATAAAAACAACATACTGAGATAGGATACCTATGAAGTTTTATGGAAGACCAATTTACGGCCAACTATGGAACGACTGGGCTATGACAAACGATGAAAACTTTGAGTGCTCTTGTTAATTACAAGTTACTGTGCTACCGAATAAATACCACCACTAGATCGTGGATGACCAAAGACTGGTGGCTTGGCCGATTGAATCGAGGTTCTACCTACAACACATCTACGAGGGAATGAGTTTTTGTAACGCAGAACAAAGGATGCCATCGACCACAACTGACAAATAGGTTTGCAAAATGTGGGAGAGACGTAATGTTCTGGGTGGTGTTTACTTTGAAAAACTTGGATTCCATTTTACCAATTAATTCCACCATCACAGCAGAAGTTTACCGGTGAGCCATTATATTATGACCACCTATCTAATAAGCTGTAGGACGCCCTTTAGCCTGCGAATCAGCGGCCACTAGGCGAAGCATCGATTCGTTGAGGTCACGACAGGTATCCTGGAGTATTTACTACCATAATGGCAACAGCAGGTTCCCAGTTCCCGTACCTTTCGGGTGGAGGGGGGTGGTGATTTGGAGGAAACCCGCTTTTTCAAGTCGAACAACATATGTTCGATTGGGTTCATGTCAGGTGAATTTGGAGGCCAGGGTTTTAACAGAAAGTCACCAGCACATTCCTCGAACTATTCCTTGACGATTCTGGCAGTGTGGCATAGCTTATTATCCTGTTAGTAATGGCCATCACCAGCAGGGAATACAGTTGCCATGAATGGGTGAACTTGGTCCGCAACGATGTTAAAATATCTGACAGCTGTCAGGGTTTATGCTATTTGTATAATGGAGCCTAAAGTGTCCCACGAAAACATTGCCAACAGCATAACACCACCTCTCCCAGTTTTTCCCGCCCAACAGTGCATCCAGGTGCCATAGCCTCCGTTGGTAATCAGCGCATCCGAGATTGGCTTTTACGTGATGCGCCAGAAATCTTATTTTTCAGACCAGGCCACTTTCTTCCAATCATCCAAGCTCGATCATTTTGGGCCCATTTTATGCGTTGTTGGCGATGACGTATAGTGAGCATGGAGATCCGTCTGGGTCTTCGGCTACGCAGGCCTATGCGCAGAAGGCTGCGATATACAGTGTGCTGTGACACTTTGCCCTGATCACCACTGTTGTAGCTGTCGGTGATATGGAGCGCTGTTGCCCTGCGGTCGCTGTGGACATTGCGCCAAAGTCTCCACTGCATCAATCAGCCGCGGACGACACACTGCTGGACGACGGTTCGTCGTTACGCCCTCTGTGCACCACTTTTGATACGTATTCACTACAGCGTTACGTGAAAGACCTACAAGCCGCGCCGCTTCCGAAATCGTAGTTCCGAGGCTTAGTGCCATCACATTTTGTCTTTTATCAAACACCGATAAGTCAGCATCATTTCCCACTCTGACTCCTAACACTTTACTAACCGAAAGCCAGCCCTCGGATTGTATATATTCTGATCTGTGAACGTCATTTGTGCCACCGTTCGGACTCCATGCCCGATCATTTCTCTTGGCTGGAAGTGGTCATAATGTACTGGCTCATCGCTTATGTTACCGTTTATGTTGACGTACTAATACCCCGTTGAAATGTTTCCCCTTGGTCATCACTGACAACTGCTCTCTTCTCGGGAAAGAAGTCGAGATGCGAGTGCAAGAAATGGATCTTTAAAAACATTCGGCAGTCAAGATTTTCATAGTTTTTGAGAAGATTTTGAATGAGCTGATAGTAGTTTTCTTCTTTGTGATATCCCATAAAACCCTGGACCACACACGTAAATTATATTCATGCATTCCCTCTCCTTCATATTCAGTTTTTCTTCGGAGACAGTATTATTCATTAACTACTGATCTGAGAAGCAAGAAAGATCCCTTCTTTGAATTTGCCATCACTTAGTTTTGGAAATTTTCATTTACAACTGCAAAACCCCTTTACCAGTTTTGTTCATAGCCTTTACAAAGTTTTTCATAAATCCCCGTTAGATGTGTAGTGGCGGAAGAAGAATATCACAGGCGTCAACTAGAAACTTATACTTCGCATTATTCTTTTCTAGAACATAAATACCTCTTTTTGGCCAGTCTTTTGTTTTGTTGTCTTCCTTTCTGGATCTACTATCCCACAATCACAGAAAACAACAACATTTTGTGAAGCCTCCTTGAAGCCCGAGCAAGATAGATATGAATTTAAAAACACCACATATTTTCCACTTAAACTGGTCATATTTTATAGCGCTGATTATTTTTTTATGCGTTCATAAGTTCCCTTCATTCCCACAGTGTGGGCAACTGGAGATAAAGTTTTTTGGTTTTCTTTGTGCAACAGGAAAGTTTTAAGCTGAATTTTGATGAATCTATTAATAGACGCTATTCTTTTGAGTTCTTAAATTTCTTCCATGAACCCTGAAATATTTGTGCAGAAACACAAACCATCTTGCATCTCGTAAGAAGCAAAAAAAAACATTTTTTTCTCTGAACAGGTACATTCTGACACCCAGATCCAGAAGATTCCACTCTCGAGGTTTTGAACCTAAAATATCTGCTTGTTGTTTGTAAATTCCTGGGTCATGAACAAGATTATTTAGTTCATTTGGCTGAATCAGATGAGGCCCGTCTGATTCAGCAAAATCAGGGGTATATGTAGGATCAGCATCTGTACAACCCTCGAAGTCTGATGTATGTGAATTTTGTCAATATAGTGCATGTGTGCTCCATTTCGTGCACTGTTGGGTGAGTAAATAGTTGGAAGGTAAGATAAAAGTCATGCGCTTTGTGCGGTTCCAATGGTGTGGCGTGAACCAACTAATCACTTGAATGATTGCTATTTTTCTTAACTAAAGTTACGGGCTTTTCAGAAAAGAACAAAAGCAAAATACAATATCCAAACGTTCCTGAGGCCATGAGAGCAATTCCTCATGGATATGATCTTCCTATAAGATCACCCCCAAACCATTGGGAGGAGATGAATTCACATGAAATTCTTTGCAAATGGTACGTGTACATAGCGAGGTTCCAACATTTTTACTCACCTGCAAACTGATGGCTTGTGCAGTGCTCCGTCGATTAGCTGTAACGACTCTCCTTAGGTCTCGACGTCCTCTATCACTGATTTTCTTTGGTCTGCCGGTCGTTTTGCTACTTCAGCCACGCCATATGTCTTCCACTTATTCCGTACATCCAAAACAGTTGACTTGGGTATGTTTAAATGCCTCTCGGTTTCCCTTATGGACAACCAACTAATATAACACCCAACATTTTTAACGCAGCTGATCGTTCATTTGCTTTTAAAGGAGTGTTTGATAACTTTTGTCAATATCGTGTATCCACATACATATCGTATCTCCACAGTGACTCAATAAGGTGTTGGAAAGTGTTCACATGAATGTGGAGCCATGCTGACTGCAGTGCATCTGACAGCTGCTGGAGAGTGCGTGGTGCAGGATCAATAGAGCTAACAACACGATCAAGGTGGTCCCACCGATGCTCAGTTGGGGAATTGAGCATCGGTGCGACTACCTCGATGGGGAATTATGGGGCCAGGGAAGTACTTTAAAGTATTTATCATGCTCTTCCAACCACTCTAGGACATTTCTGGCAGTGTGACAGATCGCATTGCCGTTCTGGAAGATCCGATCCACCCCAGGGAACATAATAAGCATGTATTGGTGTACATGGTTTGCAAGGACAGATTCATTACAAATTCAGTTCATAATGCATTCCACAGGTATAAGTGGACTCAGGGAATGCCACGAAAACATTCCCTGAACCATAACGCTGTCCCCACCAGCTTGTACTCTTCCAGCAGTGGTTGAAGAGTGTTTGTTCTCCGATGTTTATCTCCTTATACGCCAACGTCCATGAGTTCGATGAAGCAGAAAACGCGATTCATCGGAGAAGGCAATCCTTTGCCAATCAGCGTAGGTCCAATTCTAATACTGCCGTACAAATGTAAGCCTTTTCTGCCGATGCACCTTCTTTAGCATAGGTGCAGTGCCCATCTGTCTGCATCGGAGCGACATACGCAGCAGGGTTTGCTGAACTGCCGCTTTAGACACACACTTCCGGTAGCCCCCTGGTTTATTCGACCAGTGAGTTGCTCCACTCTAGCAGGTCGAACAGCCCTCACGCACCTTCGAAGCCGACGTTCACCTTTCAGATTAGTGGCACCTGGTGCTCCGCAGCTTTCACGTCACTTATTCGCAATGGTGCAATTTCTCCAATCACGATACGCTTTAACCAGAGCAGCTCGCGAGCAGTTCACAAACTACGCTGTTTCAGAAATACTTCCACCCTTTGCCCGAAAGCCGATAATCATCCCTTTTTGCTAATCTGTTAAATCGCTCCTTTTATCCATGACAAGAGCGAGTGATATGTTTTCAGACTGCGTACAGCACACCTTCTATACTTTCCAAGTCTGCTCACGACACGTGACTTCCTTGATTGGCTACAAGCTGCTGACGTCAAAAGTAGGAAGTGGTCACAATAATGTGACTCGACTGTGTATATGCCAAACGATCTAACTATGCTTCAGCCGCACGGATGCTCTATCCACGATGCTGCTACCTGCTATATTATTTGGAATCTTAATGCAAATTTTCATTGAAAGGCTATCTTAAATGGCTCGCACCCGTGGTACAGTGGTCTAAGCGATGGCGTCTGACAATTCTTCCGAGATATGTCCGGGTTCGAATCCTCGTGATGCATATATTTCCTGTTTGTCTTACGGTACTGGCTCTTCCTCTTCTCTGAAACAGTGACCTTATATTAAGGACGGAAAAATGCTTATAACCCATCGACTTGCTCACAGTAGTCGTTAAACCCCCAAACCACAACAATAAAACACTCAATGGCGGGAACTTATGTATTTAACCAATATTCGAAGCTTTGATGATTTAAAATAAATTTACTAGTGTTCCATAGACACAGGGATATTTCGCTTTGAGATAAGCGAAAAGTCGCAATTTTTTTGTAAGTTTACTTCTGTCCGATGTAACAATTCTTTTCAATCTATTTCCGTCAGCCCCGGTGGCTCACTGGTCTAAGCAATGGCCTCTGATCATTCGTCCAGAAGGGGTCCGGGTTCGAATCCCGGTGAGGCATGGATGTTGTGTTTGGCTTATGGCACTGGCTGTCTCCCTTCCTTGGAACGAGTGACCCTAAATTAGGGACGGGCGACTGCATGTAGCGTATTGAGTTGCTCACGGTGGTAGTTAAACCTTCAATCAAAAAAAAATCTATTTCAGGAGACAGAGTGATCTTGGAAAATTCAATGGTGCATTTGTGCAAACATAAAACTTCGTTCGCAATTACTAACACGAGTACAATTTGATCAATCATGATACCAATTACATTTCTAAACTGCCTGAAAATACTTTCCTCGACATTATTTTTTACGCTTTCCAACCGTAGGTTGAAGAAGCGTATATGCTCTAGCTTTGTCCGTCCGTCTGCCTGTAAGCACGATAACTCGCGTAAAAACGGTTCGATTTCGATGAAAGTTTAGTATGTGGTAGGGGACCACATGGGGACGAACCCTATCGAAAATAGACGAAATGGGGTCAAAGGTCACGACATAGGAGCAGGATCCATTCCATTGCCCTTATGAGTCATAACTTGCGTAAATATGGATCGATGTCGATGAATGTTTAGTATATTGTAGGGGACCACCTGGAAATGAACTCTATTGAAAATGGGTGAAGTGGGGTCAAAGATCAGGACATAGAAGCGGGATGCATACAGTTGCCCTCATGCGCGATAACGTGCATAAAAATTGTTCGATTTCGATGAAATTTTAATATGTGGTAGGGGTCCACCTGAAGGCGAACCCTGTTGAAAATGGGACAGATGGGATCAAAGGTCAGGACATAGGATCGGGATCCATTCCATCACCTTTATCCCATGCTACACTGCTGGCTACCCAAAATGCAACACCAAGAAGGACACGAGATAGCAGAGCCAGATTTGCTGGACACATAACTACAGATACAAAGATGAAACGATTGAGTTTACAGGCCCGTGCGACTTGCGGAACACGCAGACATCAATAGTTCGTGTGGTCCCCATGGCTGGCAATAACGGCCGCTACACGCCGCGGCATCAAACGAAAGAGGCTTTGGATGCGGCCTTCGGGTATGTCGGTCCAGGCTGCTTCCACACGTTGCCACAGTTCATCAGGCGTAGCCGCGGGTGGTGCTTTCCGCGCCACTCGGTTGCCGATCAGCGACCAGACGTGTCCGATGGGCGACATATCAGGAGAACAGGCGGGCCACGGCAGCAGTGACACCTAGTGGGCCGTTAAGAATTGTTGCACAATGAGTGCCACGTGCGGACGCGCATTGTCCTGTTGAAACGTGGCGGCTGGCAGGTCCAGCTGCTAAGGGAGGACTACAGGCTCCAAAACGTCGGATAAGTAGCGGTGGCAGTTGAGTGTACCGGCGATGCGTACCAGAAGGGTGCGAATATCATATCCAATTGCGCCCCAAACCATATCGCCAGGCGACGGACCGGTATGGCGATGCATAATGCTGACGTCATAGAGTCTCTCGCCGTGGTGCCGCCACACGCGGATCCGACCATCGTGGTGTTGCAGGCAGACGCGGGATTCGTCGGAGAAGCCAATGTCGTGTCATTCCGTTGTCCACGTGCAGCGTTCAACGGCCCACTGCAGCCGCACTCGCCGGTGGTCTAACGTCAATGGTAATCGGGGCAACGGGCGCCATGCGATCAAGTCCCTGCTCTTGCAGACGACGTCGAACGGTACGAGTTGACACAGGTTGTTGTGCAACACACCCTAATTTCTGCGCTAACGTGCGTGATGTGGCGGTGCGAGCCGCCATTGCCCGCCGCACAACATGTCGGTCCTCTCGCTTGGTGGTGTCCCGCGGCTGCGGCAATCGTTTACGTCGGTCCGTGCGTCCCTCCTGCACCCACCGAATCCATACTCGCCTCACTGTGGCTGGATGTCGTCCTACACGGGTCCCCAATTCTCGGTACGATAAACCGCTGTCGCGATAAGCCACTATGTGTCCTCTGTCGAACTCCGAAACGTGCTGGAATGACTGCCGTATTCTGCGACGAGGCATCAAGAAGCTTCCCACGCACAGGTCCGGCAGCACAACACACTTCCACTACTTTCACTCCTCCTTCTGTGCACCCTTGTTATAGTGATTCTCGGTGGCGTGCCGGGCGCACATGATTTTCATGTGCCCTGCAATGCTAATCGTTCGCATGTCCTCTCGCGGGCGACGCATGCTGCGAATTTCAGGCCACTCGGATGCTTCCTTCTTGGTGTTGCATTTTGGGTGGCCAGCAGAATATTACGGTGGACGTCAAGTAATTTTGCTTCCTATACTTCCAATGGAAAAAAAAAACTTTTGTACACATTTCCTTCACAATTAGTGTGTTCCCAAGGATGGAAATTTGAACATCGATTAAAATAACTTCATATTATAACTTGGAATACTTAACATTTTCTAAAACATAACCTTAATTATATTAAAAAACAATAACGTTTCCTTTGCTGGTGTTGAAACCAGAAAAAAGGTGGCGCAACTTGTACTTTGGAGAAGACAGTAGACAAATAAATGTTGAATTGCATAATTGTGGTTATGTTTTAGAAAATATTAAGTATTCCAAGCTATAAAATGAAGCTATTTTTATCGATGTTTAAATTTTTATCCTTGGAAACGCATTAATTGTGAAGAAAATGTGTACAGAAAATTTTCCATTGAAAGTATAGGAAGCAAAATTACTTGACGTCCACCTTAAAGGAGCAATTCTTGTGTCTATGTAAATTTTATTTTGAAAACGGCTCTAAGGATTTTGATGAAAGTCGTTAACCAACCGTTTTCCGGTACTAAAAATCGATTTAGCTTGATCTCGACTTTAGGAAATTGGTTTAGTGTGTTAAATAACCACCCCGAATTGCCACGTTTTTAGTGTCATGCCGTCGTTCCATTAAGGTTATCCAAGCTTAGAAATCATATGACGTCACATTCTGGCGACTGAGATGTTGGCGCGCGGTCACGCCATCTGTCTCATTACGTCACGCGTTGTGTGTGGATCCTATTAAAGTTTTATGACGTCACACTCTTGCAAGCATATGGTCCCGATACCCATCTGCCTAATTACGTCACGCGTTGTGTGCGTATGTCCGTCTGTACGATAACTCGCGTAAAAATGGTTCGATTTCGATGAAATTTTGGAATCTGGTAGAGGAAAACCTGGGAAGGAACCCTATTGAAAGTGAACGAAATGGGGTCAAAGGTCAGGTCATAGGAGCAGGATTCATTCCACTGCTATTATGCGTCATACCTAACGTAAAAAGGTTCGATTTCAATGAAATTTTAGTATGTGGTAGGGGACCACCTCGGGACAAACCCTATTGACAATGCGCGAAATGGGGTCATAGGTCAGGACATAGGAGCGGAATCACTTCGATCGCCATTATGCGTCATAACTTATGTAAAAATGCTTCGATTTGAATAAAACGTTAGTATATTGTAGGGGTCTGCCTGGGAACAAAACCTTTTGAAAATGGGCGAAATGAGGTCAAAGGTTAGGACACAGGTGTGGGATCTATTCCATAGCCCTTATGCATCATAACGTACGTAAAAATGCTGCGATTGAGACAAAACTTTATCATGTTATTTCGCAGGTATACTGAACCAGTTCTGTTGAATATCATCGAAATGGGATCAAAGGTCAGGGCAGAGGACCAAGATTTATTTCCCAGCCATTATCCTCATAAAAAAACTTTTTTTTTTTTTTTTTTTTTTTTTTATTGGAGGTTTAACGACCACCGTGAGCAACTCAATGGGCTATAAGCAGTCTCCCGTCCCTAATTTAGGGTCACTGGTTCCAGGGAAGGGAAAGAGCTAGTGCCGCAAGACAAGCACAACATCCATGCCTCACCGGGATTCGAACCCGGACCCCGTTCAGACGAATGATCAGAGGCCATCGCTTAGACCACTGCGCCACCAGGGCGGCCCTCATAACTTGAGTAATGATTTCTGTTATATTGGAAAGCGTACTATAATCAATGCATTTCATGATTTTACTAACTTGTTAAAGTATTAGTTTTTTTCTAGAGGATTTCAGTGTCAACGACGAGAAATTTGCAGTTTCAAACTTCTCCTAATACATCGTCCACGAAGGGAGCATCAGATCAAATTTATCGTCTTTAAAATTTATCTAAAATTTCCTGAATAAGTATTTTTAGGTTCAGTTGTGTTCTTTTTGCAATTGAAAGTCTTTAAACGCTTCGTCAAATGACTGCGTGACTTTAAGCTTTGCCTCCCGGAAAATTCCTGCACTAAATTAAAAATAAAACACGCAAAAGTTTAAGGACTCGTACAACCTAAAGGCCAAAAATTTCTTTTCTGTAACCAAAGTATTGTCTTCACATTCGGATTATCGGATTTCCAAACGAAATATTCTGAATAACATTTAGAAATTGAGATTCGTTAAATTTTTGGAGCATACCAGTTTTGATTTTTATATCCCACAAAAACAAACTTTGAAAATATCGAACGGGAAGCGTGTTATACGCATTGATGGGCGAGAGTACAAAAGTACATTTTTTAAACCAAAATTTCAATACGGAGATTACTAACCGAATAGCAGTGCACTTGAAATAAGCTATCTAGCTTCTTTTTTCATTTTTAACGCAACAAAAATGGAAAATAATGAGAGATGTATTCCGTTTCGAAATGTAAAGTAGCCAAAAAATGAAATACAATTCTGCGAATAATGATAATTTGGCAGTGCGGCAATGAATCATAATATTCTCCGGTGTTATTGTAAAAAAAATGATACTAACAGAAAAGTAAGACGACAAGTGTTGGAAATTTGCAAATGCAATACAAGAAATTAGGTACTCAGAATAATGGTAAACGTGTAAAGTAATGTATAATGAATACCTTTGTCCTAGCCAGACATCGAATCCCATCACTCCGGAGTAAGTCACTCTCCCAACTGAGCTAAGCGGACATGTACTCTCACTGTTATCTGCTTTTATCTCATGTGTCTCCTGCGGTGTAGTCAAGTCACATCTCCCCCTTCCCCCGAAACGTACATATTTGAGAAATCCTAGACAATTTTGGTGTGTGGAACATAACATCACGCACATTTGTTTTGAAGCACTGAAGAAGGAATTCTCATTTTTCCTGACTCGCCGTGTGGAAGGAACATCACATCAGTGCGGGAAACGTAGCAGCCGTGTCATCCTGGAAGTCCGGGCGCCAATATAACGTACAAGTTTGTCTGCGCCGTGCATCGAATTCTGGTCCCCTCACTCCGGAGTAAGTCGCTTTTCCATATGAGCTACGCGGACATGTACTCTCACTGTTATCTGCCTTTATCTCATGTGCGTCCTGCGGTGCAGTCACGTCACAAATGGTAAAGTACAGTTATTTCGGTATTTATGGAAAATCTTATTCATTCACACTTATGCGTTAAGGGAGGGGTCGACAAATTGAGGTCAGCAGGCTACATGCCAATCCAGAACCAAATTTGTGCGACCGTTGATGTGGCATGAACCAAAGATTTTTGCCTCGTTTATTGTACGTTTACATCTGCAGAAAATTACTGATCATTAAGGGCTTCTGGATTATATTTCCTGGAAATTATGTTCAATCCGCACGTCTGTTTCCATTTAACAATTGCTGTGAAACATTGCATCCATCGCTAATGAAGTTACATACGAAGAGTATGTGTGAAATAGTAATATATTAACTTCCCATCGGCCGCTTCAGTGGCGCAGTAGTCTAAGCGCCGGCTTAAGACCATTTGTCCAAGGTGGGTCTGGGTTCGATTCATGGTGAGGTATGGATTCTGTGTTTGTCTCATGGCACTCCCTTCCCTGGAATCAGTGACCCTAAATCAGGGACAGGTGACTGCTTGTAGCCCACTGAGGTGCTCATGGTGGTCGTTAAACCTCCAAGCAAAAAAAACAAAACAAAAAAAAGAAGTAGCTTTAATTACTTGATAACCGATTTTGGCACTGCCTCGAAGACGATGCAAAAGTGAATACGTAATAAATGTATATCAGAAACAACAAAGATGACAACTACACTCTCATAATAACTCCATGTTTAGCATTGAAACAACTACTTACTTTACATTCCTGTTCAGTTTCAGCTAATGCTTGATAAAGTATCGGGCTTTTAACTTTTCATTTATTTATTTGTGTTCACATCCCTACAGACAGAAGGTCTAGTTACAGAGACAGCTGTAACATCATTGTTCTTTAATGTCAGTGCATTAAAAATGATAATTACAAATTTTCAACAAATGTTTTACGAACCAATCCATAACTTACGTTAAAAATATTCGGACATTCTGCAAGTGAGTCATGGAGTCCATACCTTGCGCTGGTCGAAGCATTTTTCCCAGCTTCAGTCCTGCAGAGAGCACAGCAAATATTTCACATCTTTTCTTGGTGAAAAAATGTGATTTGCTTGGATAATAATGACAATCAAGCACAGTTTTCTTCATTACTGCCCAGTATTGGAATATTTACACGAAAACCCTGAATAAGGCACTTGCTTCTGACCATTTTTCAGAGATGGGCCGGGTTGAAGTCCCGGATGGGCCGAGTTGGAGTGCGGCGTTGGCTCTGTTTATTTCCTGGAAGTAGTGAAGCTTAAATTAAAAATACGGACGAAAGCTACGAGTTGCCCTTGGTGGTCTTTACACCCTAAAACGAAAAACAATCCTGTGATTTTGTCTCAGAATATGTGAAATATGTATAAAACAAATGAAATTATTTTCTACTCAACTTTGGTTTTCAAGGCGGTTGTAAAAACAGAAGAACGCAGTACTGGTAATCGTTGGATGTACCTTAAAGTAATTTTAAATGGATTTCAATGTAACTGCAAAATCATTATTTTCTAGAAATACGAAGCTTTTTTTGTATGGAAGTGGATGAAGAGCAATATTCGTTCGGCTTATGTTTGGAATGAAGAATTGCTCTCGGTAAAATAACGGCACATTCACTTAAACCAAAAATGGAACGGTTATTGTCTCTAAAATATCTGTTATGCCACCTTTTATTGCTCGGTGAAATTTGTATTTAATGCTTTTCTAAAAAAAAATATCATTCCAAATATGCAACGAATTGCATAAAAAATGAGAAAAAGCTTTCATAGGTATGTTGATTTCACACGCAGGGTTTGAGGAATGGAATTTAAATCTCCTCATTTATTTTAATTGCTACAAAACAACGCCTGTCAGACCATCTGAGGCTTATTCAAATAAGGGATTCCGCTTTCCGGTGACATCTTTTAGAGCTTTCAATGTAAAAAAAATGAGACATTAAATGCTTTGGAATCTTGAAGAAATGAATTTTAGAAATGCCATTAAATGCGAGAAATTTCTGCTAACTTATTCATGCGTGCAACTAAATAAGCAATTACAGTTCGAATTGGGAATGAAGCAATATGTTCTGTGTTAATTGCTAATTTTTAGTCGTGTCTAGAAAAACAAGCAAATGCGTTTGAACACATCATAAGCACTGCAAGATGGTGTTTAAAAATCAATTATCATAAAAATGACATTATTAGGTTACCATCTGGAAGACGATGCAAGAGAACATTGTACCACATATGGTCTTTAAGCCACATAATGCAATTTATTGCAGATTTAAGTGATACTTGATACTTCCGGTGCATTTCACAAAAATTAACATTTTTTCGTTATGTAAGTTCTACAGCATGCCAATAACGCTCAAGTGAAAGCATTAAGTTTAAAAATGTTCACCACGTTTTCCAATGGGAGTAAAATAAAGAATTTTTACCAATATAGATTTGTTTTTGAGCGATAACAAAATTATGGTATACCAAGCGCACGAAGCGCTTAGTGTATCATAATTTTGAAAATGTGTTCATTTTTAACGAATAAATAAAACAACTATTTCTGGTTTAAAAAAAAATTAGTATTGAATTTTTCATTCGATTATAAAAACATGTCCTGTTACTACTAACTACAAAAGGAAATTTTGGTAGACGTGAGCATTCCAAAATAATTTTTTTCTGCTGTTCACTCAGATTTAAAAAATCAAACATCGTGTTTCTAAAAAAGAAAATTATGAGTTTAGACATAAAATACCTACCCGTGAATATAAATTATCTAATAAAACTTTTGGATAACTACATTATACGAAATATTAAAACTTAATCCTGGCTGAAGCTCGTATTGCATTCTTTTAAAGCGTGATTGTTATTATAAATCCAAAATACTTTTGAGAAGGATTAGTATAAGCCCAGTATCTATGGATTTTACTGAAAAAACAGCAACGACTGTTTTTTCACTAAACTCCTGTGGATTTTGGTGAAAAATAGCAAATACGAATTTTTAACATCTCATTAAATGGTTTTATCTAGGGATATATCTTTTTTTAATTGATCATCAGCTTTTTCAACCATTATCAATCCACTGCTGGGAAAAGGTCTCCCCAATTTTCTTCCACAACGGTCTGCCTTCTGCCAGCTTTTTCCATGTTACTCCCAAATGCTTCGAATTTCATCCATTTATCTCCCATGTGGTCTTCTCCTGGGTCTTTTCCTCTCCCTTGGAATCCAGTCTAAAGTTTCGGTTTTCCATCGGTGATCCGTCCTTCTTTCAATAAATCCAGCCCATTACCATTTCAGGGATTTTACTCTGATCACAGTGTCTTCCACTCTTGTCATTCTCTTGCTCCACGAGTTCCTCTTCTTATTTCTCCTGATAACACCAAGCATGTACCTCTCAATGATTCTTTCAGTTGTCTGCAGTCTTTGTATGTCTATTTAGTTAAGGTCCATGTCTCTGCACCATACGTAAGCACTGGGGGATGCATTGATCTAACACGTTTCTTTTAAAGCATAAAGGCCAATTGCTCTTAGAAGTTGTACTGTTTCTTCCAAAAGCACCCCATCCAAGTTCTACACGCCGATTAATTTCTTCATCAGTGTAAACCTTGCTTGATACCTGCTGTCCAAGGTAAATGCAGATATCGGCTACCTCCAGCTTTTAAACATCAATCGATAAATCTCCGTTTCTTGTAAAAGCATTGTACATGATTTTTGTCTTTTGAAAGTTAATTTTTAATCCCACTTCTTTACTCTTGTCAATAAGTTTGTTTTAGTTGTTTCTGTTTCAATTATATGATGTTATAAAATGTAAGGGTTTTGTAGTAATTGTGTACAGTATAGCTTCTATCCATTTATGAATGTAAACCTTCTAATAATCCTTTTGAATACTTCATTATAGCATGATTATAGTAATTTAAAGATATTAAAACTCACTCGTCGTTGATGCTCGTATTGCACTCTTTTAGAATGTGTGATTGCTGTTATAGATCGAGAATACTTTTCAGAAGAATCAGCTCAAACGAAGAATCCGTGGAGTTTATTGGATTTTGGTAAACAACAGCACAATAAATTTTACTGTCTTATTTAATAGTCTTATCTACAGACCTATTTTGTTTTTAATTTAAGATTTTATTAAACGTAAGGATTTTGTAGTAATTATGTGAACTAACTATAACTCATATTCTTTTTAAATGTTTTATTTCACTGAAATTCCCATGACGTCGCAGTAATTTTAGAAATGCAGACTTACAATAAAATAAGAAACTTCTGTGGTTGGACACAAGTGATAAAATTAAAGCATTTCACCAGCCAAAATGTGCAACGTTATGTATTAAATTATTTGCGTTGTATGTTTAAAGTTGTAAAATGAACATACGAACTTATCTTTGAAGACGTTCCTAATTAAAGGAAAAGAAAAGGTATTTCAATGGTTGTCACTTTTCTCTAGAGTCCTACCGACTGTGTTTGACTGGAATGCACACCTAATATTTCGTTTCCTTTCAACATACGAGATTCTATTTCACCTTTATATATATAAAATAAAACAATGCTGGAAATGGTGCTTAAATTCTATCAGATACTACGATGTTCGCGTTCCATTGCGATGACTCCAATGAAAGTCTTTCACAATCTATTAATTATTAATTTCTATAAAATTTTTGTGCTTGATCGTTTTAACGACAAGCCTGTTTACGCAAATTTCTGGCATGAGTTGTTTCTTTGTAGAACACATATATTATGCTATGTGGAATGCAATGCTTTTATTACAAGAACTAAAAGTTTGTAGAATAAAAGGACAAATTAAGAAGAAAAGGATGCTTGCATTTATCTTCGATAACATATATCAAGCGATGGTCTTATCAAATAAGAATTTAATATTTGATGCTAAAAGTTTTTAGAATGATGGGACAATTAAGAAGAAATGTATCTTGCATTTCATTTCGATGACATAAATGATGGTCTTATCAAATAAGAATTTAATATACATATAAAATTTGGATGGAGTGTATTCGAAAGAAACACAGCTATTCCCAGCAGAAATTTACCATTGAGTCTTAAAGGAAAAGGGTTTAATCAATGCATCCTTCCAGTTCGAACTTATGGTAAGCCAACAACGATTATAATTTAAAAGCAAATCAATACTTAAGTATTCCCGCTAATCGCCCTTATTGCCGTTAATCTTTCGTCATACGGATACAAACATAATGAGAACAGAATTTTCTGTTAATATAAGAAAGAAATTACGGGAAGTTTCTCTGAAAATTCAGCATCTTCCGATAGCACCTCTTAAAATCGGAAATTTTATTGTCAAGAGAGCATTTCTGCTTCATTAACAATAAAAATTTCCGATTTAAAACCATCAACTTACGTATGACAATTTCGTAAATATTTTAGTCTTCCCGTCAATTTTCGGAAAATCCGGAATATGCTCTGTTAATCCGCGAAAAGATTCACGAATATTTGTATGAAATTAATATGTTAATTACAGAATACTTATGTAATTTATAATCACAGTGTGTTTCATTTAATTCACCGCGATGTCCCCAAGAATATGTACATTCTGTTTATTTCGTTTAAGGAATTAAGTTAACATAGAATATGTCTCCGGCTTTGACACTTTCAACGGCTCACCTGGAACTTGTAAGAAACATGGTACTAGCTTTGAACGGTATGCGTGTGTACAAAACTTTATTCTCAACCTTTGTGGTTGTCTTGGTAGTCGTCGTTATTTAACATAGAACTCATCACATTAATCTATGCAGGATTTCCGGAAATAGTCAGATTTTTATCGCTGTGAAATAAACTTGTTTTTCGTAAAAGAAAATCGTAATTAAAACCAATAAGTTTGAAAACTCTTCTCTTCCCCTTTGTTAGGAACATGAACTTTTCTGTGATGCCCTGTAAAATCTTGACGTGCGTGAGATTCTGGTGTTTAATTGTTCGGTGATCTAACTTTTAGTGTGTGTTCATTATAACCGTCACTTTGTTTTAGCATTGATCACAAGTTTTAAGGATTTCCGGTTTTGTTTCTATTTCGTGAAATTCGCTTTGAAAAATGATCATTCTTAAAGCCACACTGATCCAAATATCGAGCACTGATTTGTAATGTTTAAGATGAAAACCACTAAATCGTTTTCCCTAGGTAAAGCAGTCCATTTCACTAAAATAGACTCATCTTGCACGCGATGACTGACCTTTCTTTGAAGAATAAGCTCATTTCTTTCGAAAGCACTACCTTTAAAAGAAGTTTGACTATCAATCTCCTAAGGGAGACGAGAAACATGCATACCAAAGTGGAAATTTCTGTAACGTAAACTGAAAGGCGTTTCTTTGAAAAGAACGGATGTTAAGATATTCTCCGAAATTTCGAACCTAACCTTGAAGCCAATTCGCAAGGCGCTGCCACATAAAATTAGCTTCTTTTGCGTAGTGTATCATAGATGAAACGTCCGTCAAATTTTTAGGTCCCTATATGGATACCACAAAGCTTACCTTTTCATATAAACTCGGGAACTATTTGCGTCATTCGCAAATCATCTGTTCTCCTTCATAAAAATTTAGATTCGAATAATTCGTGAAATGGTGTTGTTTGTCAGAAGGGGCAAGTCTTGGATTCTTCGAAATGGCATTATCCTTTTGAGGAATATAATATATTTTGAGGAAAGCAGAACCAGTCTTCTGTGAATCGAAGAGGAGAAATTATTATCATTTGCTCGTAGACGACTAATATTTACTGCATAATATTAAAATCTACTTTAATGTTGGAGCAGGCATCAGTCTGAGTACAGATATTAACCTATTAACCGGTCGAAATGAATTAAGTATATTAACTCGAGGCTAGCAAAATAGTTTCAAATTTGCTGTCTAAGAAGTGGACTGAACGCGGCTGGAATGAATCAATTCGATAAGTATGTAATGGTCACAACGCCGGTCGAACGAGTGCTCCACAAGGACAGAGCATCAGAAATCATTGCTTTGAGTTTGTGCATTTTTTATTAAGGTGGAGGTCAAGTAACTTTGCTTCCTATACTTCCAATCGATAAACTTCTGCACACATTTTCTTCCCAATTAATGCGTTCCCAAGGATGACAATTTGAACATCGATTAAAATAGCTTCATTTTATAACTTGGAATACTTAATATTTTCTAAAACATAACCATAATTATACAATCCAACATTTGTTTCTCTACTAACTTCTTCAAAGCACAGGTCGCGCCATCTTTTTTCTGGTTTCAACACCACCAAAGGAAAAGTTATTGATTTTAAATATAATTATGGTTAGGTTATGTTTTAGAAAATATTAAGTGTTCCAAGTTATAATATGAATTTATTTTAATCGATGTTCAAATTTTCATCTTGGGAACACTCTAATTATGAAGAAAACGTGTACAAAAGTTTTTCCATTGGAAGTATAGGAAGCAAAATTACTTGACGCCCACCGTAAAACTGCTCATTTAGGGAGCTGACTGATGGTACCCTTTCTCAATACTTACCTGCTAAAGAAGTGTCTTCCAACCGCCACTCCGCGAAAAACGAGTGAATTTATTTGTTTTTCCTTTGAATCCAAATGTAGTCAAAAGTAAGAAAAAATTTAGATCTGAATGTTTTTCGAACACCTGTCGCTGAAGTTGAAAGGAAGCTTAGATCGATAATCTCTTCACAGAAGATCTGAACTCCTGCAGGCTAACTAACAAGGAAAATAAAAGATTTGTTGAACTTCCTTCTGATACCAGTTTCGTATCGATATTCAGATCCAAATCTCTAACTCAGTTTTAGGGTATTATCCCACACAGCACAGAATATTTCATGTATGTTACAAGTGCGTAGCACTGAAACATTGAGACTTTTCAGATACGTTTCGCATGTAACAGTAATGTTTCAGAAACCTTACGGTTACCTCAAAATGTCCGCAAACGTTACATAAGTTTGAAACATAACCCATACGTTACAGTGAAAGGCCTTTGTAACTTCAACATACCAACTTCATGTTACTGTTACGTATTTGAAAGATATTTGTAACTTCGTTACATTACTGTTTCGTATTTTAAAGATATTTGTGACATCATCATATTACCGTTATGTGATAATAGAGGGTTTCTGTAACAAAGAAAGCAGTCCACGTGCTGCCATAAAGACGGGTGAGGGTGTGGTCGATTCCTGGTCGAACATGACGTCAGCCGCAGCCATTTTTTTCCACGTGATTTTATCGACCATCTTTTCTCCGCTATTTTCTCTTTGTGTTCAATAGTTCAACCACACCATTTTGTGTGCCACGTGGTCTTACCGAACATGCTTTGTTTGCCTTTTTTAGCACGTCTTTTGTAAAAAAAGATCGTGCTTATGTTATCGGTTTGTCCGTCCTTCCGTCCGTCCGTCTGTACCGACGATATCTCTGCAACTATTAGTCCGATTTGAAAAAATATTTTTGCATTAGGAACTTTAAATATGAGAATGATGATATATTTTTTTTACGATGTACAATTTCGCCGCTAGAGGGCGTAAATGCAGATTATGTTGAATTCAAAAATACGTTTTATTCCACATATTTGCTTCTAAACATTCGATTGAAAAAATATTCGATCTTTTGATTTCATTTATGTCGAAGAGTATTTTTAAATATAGTTACTTTTTCAAATTACGCATATATTTTCCGCTAGGGTGCGTAAAAGTAAATTACATTTTTCCTGATAACTCTTCTTCTAAAGCTCCGAATTGAAATTTCTTTTCTTCAGCGGATACACCTCCTGATGGAAAATCTTTTGCATATAATTTCTAATTTTTGGTAAAGAATACTTTAGCCACCAGGGGGCGTAAGTGTTAATTTTTGCTTCTGATGCATTTGCCATAAAATCTGTGCTTCTAAAATATCGATTGCAAAAATTCTTTCGTGGACTGATGTCACTCACATCGATAAACCTTTTCGGAGTATTTTCTTTTTAAAATATTCCAGTTTCTCCGCCAGGGGGCGTAGATTTATATCTTAGTTTTGTCAATATCTCTACTTCTAGGAGTCCGATTTGAAAAATTCCTTCTTTGTTGGATAGTGTTTTCAGTCTGACATGTTTTTCATATAATTTCAAAATTTTCAAGTTATTTATAGACTTTCCGCTATGGGGCGTAAAGGTAAATTGCGTTTCCCCCTATATCTCTGCTTCCTCTAAATCTCCGATTTGAAACATTCTTTCTGCACAGGATACAGATCCTGATGGGAAATTCTTTGCACATAATTTCTAATTTTTGTAAAAAAAATGGTTTGGCCACCAGGGGGCGTGAATCTTAATTTACGCTTCTGGTGAATTTGCAGCAAAATTAGAGCTTCTAAATTCTCGATTGAGAAAAGCGTCGTTTGTAGACCGATACTACTCATGTCAACAAACCTTTTAGAAACAGTTTATTTTTAAAATAATGCATGGTTTCTACGCCAGGTAGCGTAGATGTATATCTTATTTGTGTCAATATCTCTATTTCTAGGAGTTCGATTTGAAAAATTTTTTCCTTGCTGGATAGTGTTTTCGATGCGAAATGTTTTTCATATAATTTCAAAATTTTCAAGTAATTCATAGACATTCCGTTAGGGGGCGTAAAGGTAAATTGATTTCCCCCTATATCTCTGTTTCTAAATCTTCGATTTGAAATATTCCTACTGAACCGGATACAGCTCCTGATGGGAAATCCTTTGAACATAATTTCCAAATTTTGTAAAAAATGGTTTGTCCACCAGGTCTTGTAAGTCTTAATTTCCGCTTCTGATGTATTTTCAGCAAAATATGAGATTTTAAAATCTAGATTTAAAAAACTCGTTTGTTGACCAATACTACTCATGTCGACAAACCTTTTAGGAATAGTTTATTCTTGAAATAATGCATGGCTTCTACACCAGGGGCGTAGATGTATAATTTATTTTGGTCAATATCACTTCTAAGAGTCCGATTTGAAAATTTCCTTCATTGTTGGATAGTGTTTTCGATGCGAAATGTTTTTCCTATAAATTCAAACTTTTTAAGTAAATCATAGACTTTACGCTAGGGGGCACAAAGGTAAATAACGTTTTCTGCGGTATTTCTGCTCCTAAAACTCCGATTTGAAAAAATCTTCCTGTATCGCTTACAGAACCTGATGGAAAATATTTTTCACATAATTTCTAATGTTTGATAAAGAATGGTTTGGCCACTAGGGGGCATAAGTGTTAACATCTGCTTCTGATGTATTTGTAGCAAAATCTGGGATACTGAAAACTCGACTAAATTTATTTTTCTTGGACCGATACGGCTCATATGGAAAAACCTTTAGGGAATACTTTCTTCCTTAAAGAATGCACGGTTTTCCCACCAGGGGACGTAAAGTCACATCGTATTTTTGTCGATATCTCTGTTTCTAATAGTGCGATTTGAAAAATTATTTCTGTGTTGGAGAGCGTTTCCGGCGCGAAACGTTTCTCATATAAATTCATGTTTTTCTTAAAGCACAAGTCTGAAACCCGAGGGCGTAAGCTCACGATTCCGCTTACAGCAATATCTGAGGGATTAAAAACCCGATTGAAAATCCTCTTTCTTTCGTCAGATTTATTGTTTTCCATACCGGTTCCATTGACTTTGAATAGCTTTGACAAATTTAATTTAAGTCAGAACGGATTCAAATGACGTGCTTATTACACCCGAAAATTCGGTGTCATCTTTCTTGTTTTTGTTTTTTTACTTTCCCACATGGTCTCACCGATATATTTTGTACGCCATTTGTTGTTTTTCCATCAAAAAATTTTACCGGGTGACGTCACGACGCTGGAGAAATTTTCTTTCCAAGGAAATACAAATTCTCGAAGATCGCGGTAGGCCCTAACAGCTGTACAGCTGGTTTTTAAGCAGATGCACACCCCACTCGATCACATTTCGCCTCGCTCTTACAGCGTTCTGTAGGAACTAGCGTGAAGGCCAGTGCTTTGCGAATACGTTATTTAACATAAACGCATTATTTTCTCCACGAATCATTTTCTCTTTCTGTAGGATGACTTAAATTTCTTCATGATTAATCAACGAAATGTACTTTTTAATGCATATCATAATCTATTTTTTTTTTTTGTGGTAAGTATAAACCAAAACATTGTACAAAACAAAATTTGCCTGCTGAAAACAAATACTAAAGGAAACAGTTTATAGAAACAAAATATTATTGAGGTACTTTGCCTATTTAATTTTCACACCTTATGTTTCACCTGGTTCTGTGTAAATACATGTTCCTTGCGAAATGTTTTTGGGTGTTTTCTTACATACAATATTACATATATGATACTCGTTTCAACCATAATGTGTACAAAGAAATTATGCAAAAAACAATGTAATTGAAACGAAACCTAAATATCACAAAAATTATATTTGGAAATTGAAATTTATGAAAAGAAACATTGTCTGTAAACAAATATTTAAAAAAAAATTCGAAGACTGTCAGAAAACATCACTATTTTGTGGAAAAGTGAAATGGTATAAAAGTTTTGTAATTAAATGTATAATTCTATCAGAAAAAAATGTGGGAAAACATGTTATTAAACTTAACGTTTCTTTGTAAAGAATTATTCCCAGGGAATAAATAATTGGAGAAAATATAAAACATAATATTTGTAAATATACATAGTAACTGTCAGAAAACACAAATATTTTGTGAAAAAACATTACGTTATAAAGCAGTTTTTGTAAATAAACATAATAATTCTATCAAAACACCGAATGTTATAAAACAAGTTTTGTGAAAAAACGTAATAATTCTGTCCGAAAACAGAAATATTTTGTAAAAATGCGGAATGGTATAAAACAGGTTTTGTAAAATAACGTAATTATTCTGTAAGAAAACACAAATATTTTGTGAAAATACTGAATAGCACAAAACGGTTTTTGTAAAAAAAAACTTAATAATTCTGTCAGAAAACGTAAATACTTTGTGAAAAGACAGAATGTTATAAAACAGTTTTGTAAATAAACGTAATATTTCTGTCAGAAAAAGGAAATATTTTGTGAAAAAAACATAATATTATAAAACGGAAGTTTTGTAAAAGAACAGAATTTTTATTAACGGAACGGAAACATTTTGGCAACTGTGCTGCCATAAGATTTTACGTTAATTCACGGAATTTGTTTTTACAGTTTAGTCGTTAAACTTCTCACTATGTCAACATTGTTTTCTACTTTTACAAACAACAACTACTTTTATGGAGACTTTCTTTTCTAATTGAAACCCAACACATGTACTAAGATATTATACACTGGCGTGCAAAACTTAAGGACGGACACTAGTGTACACTAACTAGCTAACTCGGGTACGAGAGTGGGACGACTACGAGAGTGCATCGGTGAAATGGCATAAATGCGCATGCGTATCCACGCCGTTGCCAAAACTAAAATCTAAAATATCGCCGGAATGTAACATCAAGGTAGCAATTATGTAAAATGCAAACTATAAAACAGTAGTATCGGTGAAAGCTATTTTTAATGTAAACGCAATGTACAAAGATTTATATTCCAAAATAGATGTTGCTGAAACGTAATTGTAAGATATCTCTGAAAGTGAAACGAAAATGAGAGATTGTAACATTATTGATACACATCTGAAACATTTTGTGCTGTATGGGATGGGGAGAGAATATCTAAGACTCATCGACAAATCTCTAAAAACATTGGCAAATTTTTGGACCACTGATTTATTGCGAGTAAACTTTTTCAGTCGTTTTGGTATTCAAAACAAAGCACATTCAATACTGCACTGCGCTTTGCAGAAACGACACTGGAATCACTGCTCGAGGAGATTATCACGAAGCAGCAGCAGCAACAGACGTCGCATTAATCCCAGAAAAACTGATATCATCCCTTTAACCGGCTGGAACGAATTAACTTGGGGTTACCAAATAGGTTGAAATCAGCTCGAACGAATATATTCGCTGTCTAAAAAGGGTGCGGAACGCTGCTTGAATGAGTGAACTTGTGCATCATTTAGGGAAATGATTGACACTAAATTGTCACTTTAATTATCCCCTCTAAATTACCACTTTGCTTGTCAAAGTGGTGATTGAGGTGGATGATTGACACCAATCCTTTCTAACTGATCTCCTGCTGAAAGGGCTATAGCAATTACGATTAACATAAGAAAAGGGAGTGGTTTGAGGCATTTGTTGGTATTCAGTGGCATGTCATCGGACCATAAGCCCTTTCCCATAAGGTCTTGGGTCATGCAGAAAAGAACAGAGAACAATAGAAGCCAGATCCTTTAACTGGCGACAGGTTTATGGTCGGTAATGATGAGGTAAGGAGGGCAAATCAATTGTTTTGTCGCAGCTTTCGTATAACCCAATTGTTAAGTCAACATTTGCATGCGGGTAGCTCCGAAAATTTGAGTGCCATTTGTTTCAGGTGCATCGGCCGTTTAGAGAGGTAACGGTAACGAGAATATTGGGGTATATTGATTATGGATTGTACTTATTAGCCATTAAAGAATATTAACAAATTAAATTATGTTAGCTGTAAGTAGGTGACATGGAATAATCTGGTATATAAATTACGGATTATACGCAGTGATCATTATCATATAGAATATTACAAGATTCAATGCTCGAAAATAGCCAAACAGACTTGTTTCGGCGTCGCCGGCATTCAAACGTTTCTCCAACGTTTTGCCTGTTCGCGTATGCGAAAAAGTTGGGAACTACTGTGCTAAAGGTCTGTAACATTGCCGACGAACCTAAGAAAATAGAGAATAGATCTTTGAATGGCCTGATTTAGGTGTCAGAGGAGCTAGCCTTTCCCCATTCATGCCTTTGATCATGGATCAGTGAATAAAGGACTTTTAGGAAGCGCTTATCACCAGTAGTAGGTGTAAAAATACAGTCTTGTCCACGCCCGGCATCGAATCAAGGATCCTTCACTCCGGAGTAAGTCGGTCTCCCAACTGAGCTACGCGAACATGTGCTCTCATTGCTATCTGCCTTTATCTCATGTGTGACCTGCGGCGCAGGCACGTCACATCTCCACCCACCGAAAGAGGGCCGGGGGCATGGCCCACGGGTCAGCTGGGATCATGTGTCGCTGCAGACAGTCATCCGATAAAGAACGTGCACTGGAGAACTCCCAGACAATTTAGTGTGTGAAACGTAACATCACACACATTCATTTTTTCGAAGCACTGAAGAAGGGATTCTCATTTTTTCTGTCTCGCCGTGTGCAGAGAACATCACATCATTGCGAAAAACTTGACAGCAGGGTCATTCGGGAAGTACGGGCGCCAATGTGAAAACACAGGTTTGTCCACGCCGGCCATCAAACCCGGACCTGCTCACTCCGGAGTAAATCGTTCTCCCAACTGAGCTACGCGGACATTTGCTCTAATTGCTATCTGCCTTCACCTCATGTGTGTCTTGCGGCGCAGGCACGTCACATAGGCTTATAGGAGAAAGGTGAGAATAAAATTTTTGAATAGCATGATCTCGGTGACAGGGGAACTAGCCCTTTCCCATTCATGCCTTTCATTACGGATCAATGAATAAAGGACATAAACGAAGCGCTTATCACCTTTGATAGGTTTATAGTATGTACGTCTGAGGTTAAAAGGGGAAAGGCATTGTTTTACCCTTAAAACAAGAATTTTCGGAAATTCCGTACGTCTGAGGTTAAAATGGGAAAGGCATTGTTTTACCCTTAAAACAAGAATTTTAGGAAATATCCGGCCGATGATCACCAGTCCTACTTCGGGAATGGAGAAAGTTTGGAGCCAATGCGTCCGCAGGATACGACTAAATTTGGGCGCCATATGATTCAGGTAGATCTGCTGTTTAAGGAATTAAAGTGACAAGTCTACAAAAAACATTTTGTTGTTTGAACAAAGAAAGTGATTGTCATTTTTCTAGAAATCACGTCTTTGATAAAAGTGATCATGAACTCATGTACAGCTTGAATTGGGAATTCCAGTCTCGGGAAATAACGTGAAAATCCTCCAAATACGTGGCATCAGAAAATAAACAAAAACATCGCTCTTTCCACGTTTTATCAACACACTGCAACCGAAAAAGTGTTAGATATCGAGAGATCTAGGGTTTGGATCCTCAGCGGTGACCGGATAACAAATTGTAGGTTGCTGTGTGTTGATAGAACGTGGAAAATGCGATGTCTTTGTTTATTCACTGACGCTACGTATTTGGAGGATTTTCATTTTGGATCTCGCCCTTTGGATTTAACTGCTATAATTATTAGGTGTACAAATAAGTTTTGAAGTGTCTTAAGGCAACGCAACATGTAATTTGAGAGAAAACAGCAATACATATACGAATCAAAATATGCGCCGTCATTATCTATCACTTTCCGCCATAGTCAAGCTGCTGATGGATTCCAGCCATGAAGAATACTTCGTTGTGTGACGCGATGAAGTCGTCAACCCATTTTTGCACTTCGTCACATGTCCGGAACTGTACAGCAGACAACCCATGTTGTATCAATCGGAACAAATGATAGTCTGAAGGGGCTATGTCGGGACTATACGCCGGGTGCTCCAAAACTTACCAGCCAAGGGTCAATAACGTGTCTTTGACAGATTTCGCGACATGAGGCTTAGCTTTCTTAGGCAGTAATTTCACTGGACGCAATCATTTCCCTGTGAATGGACGTTTCCGACAGATTCCCTGGTTAAATCGCAACAATTGTTGCTTGTAGCG
This sequence comes from Macrothele yani, assembly GCA_039090855.1. Lineage (NCBI taxonomy): Eukaryota > Metazoa > Arthropoda > Arachnida > Araneae > Macrothelidae > Macrothele > Macrothele yani. The sequence goes on from CM077011.1 coordinate 160,529,607, forward strand.
ATCAGCAGTAACAGTTTGACCCTGTTCCAATAGTTCATAATATAGCACATCCTCCATATCCCACCAGATGCACAGCATAACTTTCTTGGAGTGAATATTGCGTTTCGGTGTCGAAGTTTTTGCTTCACCAGCCCAGTGTTGTTTTTTTTTTGCTTTTGGGATTGTCGTACCATATCCACTTTTCGTCACCCGTAACGATTTTCCACAGGAAAGACTTTCTGTGTTGTTTATACAAAAGATTCAAACGCTTCATGATACGATCATCCTTGTTCCTCTAGCTCAGGTCACGTGGCACCCATTTTCCTTTCTTCTGAATCTTTCCCATTGCGCGTAAACGATTGGAAATGGTTTGTTGTCTTATTCCAAGTTGTTCAGCTAATTCGTTTTGCGTTTGAGACGAATATTCATCCAGCAATGCTTGCAGTTCCTCACGTGCAACCTTCTGCGGGGCGTTGCTACGTTCTTGATCGCTAACATCAAAATCACCTGCTTTAAATTGCCTAAACCAAAACTCACTCGCGCTCTTCGATACAATATTCTCCCCCAGAACAGAACCGATCGATGTACGTGCTTTTGCAGCAGTTTTTCCTTCATGAAATTCGTAACAAATGCAGTGTCGCATAAATGCAGTATCGTTTGCCATCTTTCGCCTACCGATGTGGAAGTGCGTTTGACTGTTGGGCAAACTTCTGTGTCACATTTCCTACTCTGGACTAGTTACGGTCACATGACAGCAACGCGGGGGAATGCCGGATATGTAAATTAGCGGTATACGTCACAAAAGAAACGCTTTAAAACTTATTTGTACACCTACCAACATATAGCCAGTGCCGTTAATACCCACCAAATGGAGAAAGACATACATAGCGCCGCTGATTGTTGGCCACCGTAGTGTAAGGCTAACGCACTCGGCTAGATATCGAGAGGTCTGGGATTCGTATACCCAGCGGTGACCGGATAACAATTTTTCGGTTGTCGCTTGTTGATATAACGTGGAAAGAGCGATGTCATTGTTTATTCTCAGAAATAACGGCGAAGTATTGAATAAGATAAGAAATATATAATGGTGGATGGGGCCGCCTTTCCAGATGATAATTATTGAAAGCATTAAATTTAGCATGTGTGAGCTTGTGTGAAACCGTGTTGAACTTCATAAATGGATGTTGGGTGCTTTTTGGAAAACATTTCATTAGCAACAATATTGATTTGGCACTTAATTAATACTAATGACGTCATTATCTTCAGTCACGGAGTTCGCAAAACTTTTTGTTTTCTTTCAAAGTTTGTCGGTGTCTCATAAATTGGGAATCTCTAAGCTATGGACTGAATTAGGAAAAATATCACTCCACAATCTCACGAGATCTGATGTTTATCTATAAGAAAATTTTGCAGCGTTGATTCATCAATAAACTTTTGCAAACATAAATCATCCATGAATATTTAAGAGTTCTGTGACACTTTCTAGAAAGTTGTATTGCCATAACTTCGTTTTTTTACGATAGAGTTCTTTTACACCACCTTGCAGAGAGATGTCATGCGTTTCGAAGAGAAAACATCCCATAAAAATGGCGTTCCGATGGACAGCTCATTTTTTTTTAACTAGGCCGAATTCCCAGACGCCTTCGCTGTGATACAAGAGTTTGCAAGATACTTCTTCGGAAGTATGGCTACAATTTAGAAACTTTTTGGAATTTAGGTAGTCACGTCCGGAGGAGACGCATCGCATGCACTCTACCCTGCCTTGCTACACAATCCCAGCGGTCAACATAAAAATATAAAAATGCGTAAATAAGATAAATTGAGACATTGAGTTTTTCGATGAAATATAAGGTAGTGGTAAAAATTTTTCTGCGGCAAATGTAAAATAAAATGACTTAGACGGAACGGTAACCATCAGTGTGGATAACTTTTCTAAGTAGCCTCCATGAAAAATTATTTCTGTTTTAGGGATGTACACCGTGAGCAAATCAGTGGGCTGTAGTATGTCTCCCTTCCCCAATTTAGGGCCACAGGTTCCAGTGAAGAGAGAGAGTTAATGCCGTAAGATAAACAAAACATCCGTGCCTCACCGGGATTCGAACCCAAGCCCGTCTATGACGTCTGGTTAGATGCCACAGCTTAGATTCCTGCGCCACCCGGACGGCATGAAAAATTCGAAAAAAACAATAGACTATGACTAGCTTAAATTAAGAAACAAATCAACAGGTTAGTAAAATCATGCAATGCAGGGATTATGATACGCTTTCGAACATACTAGAAATAATTACTCAAGTTATGAGGATAATGGCTGTAGAATAAATCTCGCTTCTATGACCTGACCTTCGAAACCCATTTCGATGATATTCAACTGAACCGGTAAAGTATACTTCCGGAACAACATGATAAAGTTGTGTCTAAATCGAAGCATTTTTACGTACGTCATACCGCATAAGGGCGATGGAATGGATCCCGCTCCTATGTCCTGACCTTTGACTCCGTTTCGCCCATTTTCAATAGGGTTCGTCCCCTGGTGCTCCGTTACCACATATTGAAATTTAATCGAAATCGAAACCTTTTTACGCAAGTTATGACGCATAAGGGCCATAGAATGCATCCTTCTCTTATGTCCTGACCTTTGACCCCATTTCGCCCATTTTCAACAGGGTTCGTCCCCAGGTGGTCCCCTACCACTAAATTTTCATCGAAATCGAACCATTTTTACGCGAGTCATCGTGCAGACGGACAAAGCTGGAGCATATACGCTTCTTCAACCTACGGTTGGAAAGCGTAAAAAAAGCAAGCTCCAACTTCAGAGTGGTCATAATTTCAAGCAGAGGCTAAAAATAAAATAGTGTTTATCCGTTTAATAAATAATACTAATATATAAGTAATAGTACACGAACGTTTCGAAATAGAGTGACGATGTTGATGTAGAAGATTCTAGGAATTAGGTAACTGACCCCAGGTCTTAAATAAGTCATAGAAATACGTAACTAGGATATTTGGGACAGGCTGTTCGGCAGGAATGGCACATAGAAATGAGGTAAAGCACGCGAAGAATGTAGATTTTATCAACATATGACAGCTAAATTTCTGTACAGTGTATGAATTTTAGGGTACCAGGAGGAAATATTATTTGAAATTACACTGAAGTGCCAGAAAAAAAAAACAAAAAAACTGAGGTACTTCTCTAATACTGGTTTGGTCCCCCTGCCGATCGGAAAACGGCAGCAACGCGTCGAGGTATGAGCTCCACTTTCTCTCTAATGCTGTAGAGATAGTTGACCCTATGATTCCTGAATAGCGTCCCACAATTCTGTAATACTCGTCGGGTGTGGAGGATTTCTGGCTTTGACAGCACGTTGAACAGCACCCCGAATGGGTTCGAGGGCGTATAACGTACAAGTCTGTTCGTTCCGGGCATCGAGCATGGGTCCCCTCACTGCGGAGTAAGTCTCTCTTCCAACTGAGCGACGCGAACAACCTCTCACTGCTATCTGCCTTTACTCATGTGTGTCCTATGGGGCACATTCCCACTCCACCGAAAAAGGGCCGGGAGCATGGCCCACGGGCCAGCCCGGACCATGTATCGCTGTAGGCAGTCATCCGCTGAAGAACGGCCATTTAAGAACTCCCAGACAATTTGGCGTGTGGAACGTAACATCACACACATTTACTTTTTTCGAAGCACTAAGGAAGGGATTCTCATTTTCCCTGTCTCGCCGTGTGGAAAGAACATCACATGATTGCGAGAAACGTAACAACCGGGTCATCCTGGAAGTTCGGGCACCAAAATAACGTAGAAGTTCGTCCGCGATGGCATCGAAGACTGGTCCATTCACTCCGGAGTAAGTCGCTCTCCCAACTGAGCTACGCGGGCACGTGCTTTCATTGCTACCTGCCTTTATCTCATGGGCGTCATGCGGGGCAGGCACGGCTCAGGCGCTTTATTCCGGCGAACAAGGATGGTCAAGTTAGGTGGCCAAACAAGGTGGAATTTTCCTCCACCTATAATTGGGCAACTGTAAAGGTATGCGATGATGCATTGTCGTGTTGAAAGTAGTCGTACCTGTCGGAATGATTGCATGACATGGAAGAGTGTAAATGATCCCCAAAGATGGTTACGTAGACTCCACCGATCAGAGTGATCTGTAGATCTATGAGCAGTCCCAATGCGTGCCAGCTTATAACACCCCACACTACATGGTGATTGTAAACTCCTTCAACAGAACAAGAGGAGGGACAGTACACATCAAGACGAACAATATTTGCAATGGAACCTGCGGCCGTATTCCACTCCTAGTGCCAGAAAAGAATAAAGTTACATATCCACGTTAAGCCTTCTTTTTTTTTTTTTTTTTTTTTTTTTTGAAGGTTTAACGACCACCGTGAGTAACTCAATGGGCTATCAGCAGTCGCTCGTCCCTAATTTAGTGTCACTGGTTCCAGGGAAAACACAACATCCATGCCTCACCGGGATTTGAACCCGGACCCCTTTCGGACAAATGATCAGAGGCTATCGCTTAGACCACTGCGCCACCGAGGCGGCCGTTGAGTCTTCAACAGTAAAAACAAAGAGACATACCTAATTTTTTGAGATGCACAATTCCAATCGCATCAGAACAAGATTCAAAGGAGCTGCTCAAAGTTGCTTCCAAGGGCGTCCTTGCAGAGCCAACATCGGCGAATGAAAAACTGTCGCCGCCTCTCGCAGACTCCCGGTGTGGTGTTGATCTTGTCCGCAGCAACAGCGACTCGCGACGAGATCTTCCAGCGAGTCCACATGTGTATCGTACACCAATGATTTCATGTGCCGCCAGAAGAAGAAGTCCCGTGAGTTAAGGCTAGGGGAGCGTGGGGTCCAGGCCACAGGTCCACCGAGTCCAATCCACCGCCCAGGATATGTGGCATTTAGGAATTATCGAACCTCGGTGGCTAAGTGTGCTGGGGCCCATTCGTGCATAAACCACATGTCCCTCCGTGTGGTGAGCGGAACATCCTGCAACAGATCGGGAAGCACTCGCTTCAGGAACACACGGTACGTTGCGCCGGGCAGACGTATACGTCAATTCTCATGTGATGTTCGCACGGTAATCGCTGAACGGGCTCAGCTGGGATTTTAAATGTTTGCTCCTCATCGTCTTCGCACGTGTTTAGCACACCTTATTTGCATCTTTTGCCTCTCATGCTCTGGTTGGAACTTCGTCTGTCTGCTGAACGTTTTTCGAACGTGCTCTTTTCTGGCACTAGGAGAGGACTGTGGCCCTAAGTTCCATTGCAAATATTGTTCGTCTTGGTGTGTACTATCACTCCTCTTGTTTTGTTGAAGATGTTTACAATGACCCTGTATAACAGATTCAATGTGGACCTGCATTCTCTCTTGGTGGTTGCATGGTGAGCGGAGTTCTCACCACACCCGGTGTAGCCCATCTAACCGAAACAGTTGGCACCGCGATTCGTTGGAACAGGCTACGCGTTTCCGGTCATCTGGAGTCCAATTATGGCGAGTCGCACTGCCTTGTGACGTGGGGTCAGTAATGCTCACCCGAGTGGGCTATCGGCTCCGAAACCACGTAAACCCAAGGGAATGCTGCACCTTTCGAACGCTGATGCTACTGCTGGCTCCAGCATTGATTTGTAGCAAATTTGTACATCAGGAAAATGTTACAATACGTACCATACGCCGCTGTACACGATTTTCCAGAATTTTTCTATGGCCATCACGGTCTCGCCTTCTGGATTTTTTCCATGTATTTCTGTAATACAGGTGCACCTTGAAATTGTTGTCCATGTAAATCCAAATTTTAAGATAATTTCCGAGATTGCAAAATGCATTTCCTGGGCGCCGACTATCATACCACTTTCGAAATCGCTTAAATCCTGATAAGCTATAATCCGAACTGCGAAAGCTATACTTGAGCTTGAGGAGATATCTACCTCTCTATACAGTATACACTATATTGACAAAAGTCACCGGTCATCCCTTAAAAAGCAAATGACCGGATACGCTGCGTTGTTAAGATTCGCGGTTCAGCTGCAAACGGTATAAAAACAAGCCTACAGCTGACCGCGATCATATCGCACTGTGAGGTTGAGTGAAAATGTCGCGGTGGGAGAGAACTGACTTTGAGAAAGGAAAGATTGTTGGGTGTTATATTAGTGGGTTGTCCACAAGAGAAACCGAAAGGCGTTTAAACATACCAAAGTTAATTGTTTTGGATGTACTGAATAAGCCGAAGACACATGCCGTGCCTGAAGCAGCAAAACGTACCGGCAGACCAAAGAAAATCAGAAATACAGGACGTCGAAGCATCAGGAGAGTCGTTACAGCTAATCGCCGAAGTACTGAACAAGACCTCAGTGTACAGGTGAGTAAAAATGCTGGAACCTCGGTATGTACACGTACCCTTCGCAGAGAACTTCATTCAATGAGTTACCGTGGTCGTGCGGCTGCTCATAAGCCTTTCATCAACACTCGAAAAGCTACTCGTCGTTTAGCACGGTATGAAGAAAATTTTTCGTTAACCGTAGATCAATGGAAACGGGTCCAATGGACTGAGGAATCCCGATACACGATCCACCAGTTTGATAGCTGTGTGCGGGTATGGCGGCAGCCGGGGGAACGCCATTTATCACAGTGCACTGGTCCTACCGTCCAGTTTGGAGCTGGCAGTGTACTGGTGTGGGGGTGTTTTTCGTGTTATCGTACCGGCGCATTGGTTACCGTGGACAAACCTGTTAACCAGCACGTGTACCTCGGAATTCTGGACAATTATGCCCTACGAACTCTGTGGCGATACTATGGAACTGAACCATAAAGCAAGGACTGTTACAGCGTGGTTTGACGATAATTCTGTATCGTGTGTTGACTGGCCAGCACAGAGCCCTGATCTTAACTCCATAGAGCACGTATGGGATGAATTAGAGCGCTGCATAAGAAGTTTGGAACCAAGGCTTAGTACTAAGCAACGGTTAGCGGCAGCATTATGTACCGAATGAAGGCGCATACCTATTACTGTGTTCCAAAACCTTGTAGAAAGCATGTCACGATGGGTCAGTGCATGCTTTAAGGCCAATGGTGGACCGACACCGTACTGATGTTTGTCAATAAAAGCTATGTTGTGTTTCTCTTCTAGATGTCCGGTGACATTTGTCAATATACTGTACGTAGTTTGCAGACGATACCATTTACCGCATGAATGTGGTGGCATGTAATGGAAATGGTAGCGCCCTTCCCACTTGTTTTTCGCACCTGAGTGTAATTTTCATATTCAGGTGATATATCTGGAAAATGTGGTACCAAAGTGAAACGAACAATAAATCTTAATAGTAAGATATTCCGGAAACCGAACAATGTATTAGAAGATACGCAAATTTTATTGGTCTTGATAACTCGAAGTTTGGAGCAATATCTCTGGAACGGCAATAACAATCATGTATGTTACACACTAATACATCAGTTTCCATATCCCAGTCAAGCTAAACTTATCGTGAGTGTAAAATAAACACGTTTTGAAGTAACGAAAATTACGAAATTATTGCCGATATACTTGCACTTCACAGGTCCGATGTTCGCATTATTCATCCGGGACTTGTACCTATCCCTTGTCGATCGAATGAGAGCTTAGGGTTATTATTCCTAACTCAAAGTTCACACAGTAATTATTCTTAGTTCAGGCTAGTTATTCATATCTCAGGTACAATATCATAGGCCATTGTTTCGTCGATTAAGATATTTATTCCCTGTCAGGAATCGCAAGACATTTATTCCTAACTTATGATTTATTGTTTTAGTTAGTTATCCGCAATTTGGTATCCATATTTTGGATATATAATCATAGCTTACTGTATGGTTCATTGCCTAAATAAGTTATTCACAGTGTAAAATATTTATTAGAAGCATATGGTAGTCACTCATAGCTTTAGGATCATAGGCTGGTTATTCTTAGATAAGGACCACCTATGAAAGGACTCACTACACTTCGGAGTTCATCGCTTTGGGCAAGTTACTCGTAGCTTGTCATGGTGTCCAACTGAGAGATCGAAACTCTCGGGATGAAATGAAATGATTTTATGTAGAGATCTGAAAGTGAGGAAAGACTGTGCCAAACTGGTGCTGAGTGATTATAGTAATGATATTTGGCATCCGCTTCGCACAGGCTTTCATACTGATACGAACCCAGCTTGTGTCTTCAGAAAAAGTTGAGTAGCTTCTGTAGCAAAGACTGCTGTAATGAGGGCGTGCACTTAGTCAAAATTAATTTTACTATCATAAGAGAATCCACCAATTAACTGCAATGACTGCTGGCACATAAATGCACTTTAATTTGGGAACTCATATTTACATAAGAAGATGAATTGCGTCAAATTATTGCTATAGACAAGTCACTACGACCAATTTGGCAATTTTAACAGATTGCATTGTCCAATCATTAATTCAAAATCAGTAACTAATACGTTCAGTCATAGGTAAGTTTAGCTATTGGCTAGATCAGTTCAAGCGGCGAACAAAGACAAACTGAAATGTTTCCTACTGTCTTTGCTGCATAGAATGCAAAACATCAGTGTGTGAATTCACAGAAAGTTGAAATTAACGTGCAGTGAAGTTGCAGTACGTGTCCGTGTTTTAACGAATTTCCGTTTTTTAAAGTTTCCGTTACTTCTAATTTTGACTGACTTTATATAACCAGTAACTCCATTTCGGGTTTTTCGGTATTTATACAGACATTTCGGAAAATATCCAATGTTGGCATTTCAGATCCTTTCCGATTGCACCTGGTGGCGATCGAGCCAGCCTGGTGTTCAACGAGACGCGCGTAAAATCCGTTGAGCCAGAAAGCCACGTAATGAGGAGTCACGTAAGATTTTTTTTTCTTTCTTTGCTGTTATATTCCTTTTGCTATGATTTCCTGTTCTTTTGAAGCAAATTATTTCATAGGTCTTATTACAAATCACTTCTTTTTTTCATCGTGATTTTTCGAAGCAACCGATTGTATTAGAACTTTAATTTTTTTAAACTGACAATGACTTTGAATTACAGTGCGAGTAAGAAATATAAGACCACATCACGTTGACATAACTGAGAGTCATTTAATATCTCAATGCAATATTGAGGACATTGAGATATCGGGATAGTATATAAAAATAGTTTGAACAGATAGCACGCTGCTCCACTGAGCAGCGTAGGAAAAACCGAAAACAGGGTGTGTTAAAATTATAAGTCCACATGGCAAAATAAACAAAATAGAACAAACGAATATTTAGTATAGCTGCCCTCTGTATTTATGGCATGAAGTACTCTTTCAGTCACGGATGCTATCAAAGAAGGCACAGTTTTGGATGAAATTCGTAACCATGCTAGACGAATAGCGGTTTTCAAATTGCCCAATGAGGAAAACTGTCAACTGTGCGCATAAAAGTCTCTCGTAATGATACCCCATAGGTTCTCAACAGGATTAAAATCTGGGCTGAGGTCTGGCCCGCGCGTTCGTCGAATTTGCTAGTGATTAAACTAGCTTACGGTGTCACGGGAGACATGAAAAGACGCATTGTCTTGTTGAAAGATTCATTCATGTCCACTGAAACGGCTGATAAATGGCATCAAATACGTTTCAAGAAGAGACTGATAGCGCTGAGAGTTTAACCGATGGTTTACGAAAGCAACAGCAGTATTTACACAAAATGCAGCCCACACCATCACTGAGCCATCACCTGCACGACGACTAAATGAATGTCGCTTCTCCTTACGTACGTCGTGCCAATAGTACGCATAGCCATCGGGTCCGACGAATTTGAACTTAGTTTCGTCGGAAAACACCACTGATTGCCATTCTCGATCTCGGGACATGTGTTTTCTTCGCCTATTCCAGACGTTATAATTTATGACTTGACTTCATTCGAGGTTGACGTTGAAATTTACGTCGGGTAAGACAAGGATGTCGTTTAATATAATTGTACGACCTTTTGCGACATATGGGAATTGACATTGCAGCCATTACATCTCGTGTTAACACAGAATGATTTGGAAACAAAGCGATGCAGTAGTCTCTGTGCTCTCATAGACAGTTTCATTGGTCGTCCAGGCCATCGTTTAGAACGATAAGATTCACCTTTCGTCAGAATACTGGCAATGGCTGTTTTCGACCTTCCCACTGCAGCCGCAATTTTCCTCTGTGGTATCTTTTTTGCATGCAGTAAATAAATTTTGCGGATTTCACTTTCTGACAGGTCTGTCCCTCGCGGCATTATGACTTCCTCTGCGTTTGCTTCGGGCCGGTGGGGCTGTTGCACTGCTCTTAGCTGGGTATTTCCGCGTGTGTTAACATCCCAACCTATTTTGCATAAGTAACTCGACATGTCTTATCGTTTACAGTAGCGGTCTTATACTTATTAAGCGCCTAAAATTCATGTTTTTCGCGTTTATTAAGTATCTTCTTCAGATGCTGTCCTACTGCTATTAGTTTTATATGTCTCCGACATATTTGCAAATTCACACGACAATCGTATGCTGCATCTTACTAGGAATAGCGTAGAAATTTGTGTGGTCTTATAATTTTTACACGGACTGTATCTTTAAGGAAAAGCGCAATGTACTGTTTGATAGCATTACTTATGAAAATTCCTAAATGTAAAATTTTTACTCTTGATAACTATACTGGTCTTAATTTGTACCCAAACTAATATTAGGTGTTCAATTTAATTCTGTGCCACAGGGACGACACGTTGACAGCAAATTATAGGAAATCGAATACGTACCTAATCTGGGAAACAATCCTCGTCGTGTTGGAAACATTTGAGCCATCGGTCAGGGAGCTGCCGAATGCCGCTGCGGAAAACAGGGGGCTGTTTCGAGTTGATAAAGTCATCAATACATCTGTGGACCTCCTAAACAGAAGTGAAGTGCGTATCACTCAGGTGATGTTGCCGAGAGCGAAAGAGGTGATAATCCGATGGGGCGAAGTCTGGAGAATACGCCGGTTGGGGGAAAATCTACCATCCCAGGTCGGTGATCGTGTTTAAAGTCGTTTTTGCGGTGTGAGGTCGCGCCTTATCCTGAAGCAACAGGACTGATCTTCTACCCTTGCCGGTTTATGGCCTTTTTGCCTCCATTGCGACACTCACAGGAATGAGTTGCTGACAATAACGCACAGCATTGACCTTTTCACCAGGTTTAAGCAACTCATAGTGTACGACACCGCGCTGATCCCACCATATGCACTGCCGCAACTTCCTGGCATGGATATTTGGTTTGGCGGTACTGGTGGAAGGCTGACCTGGATAAACCCACGATTTGCGCTGCTTAGGATTATCGTAGTTGATCCACTTCTCATCACATGTCAAAATTTTGTGGAGGAAATCCTTCTTCTTGAATCTAGAGAGCAAGAACGCAGCATCATCGTAGCGCCTAGAATTGTTCGCAGCTGTGAGTTGGTGGGGCACCCAACGGCCCTCCTTCTGAATCCATCCAAGCTTGTGCAGGCGCTTTGCAATGGCTTGCCATGTTACTCCGAGTTCCTGGGCGAGCTCTGACTGTGTGCGACAGGGATCCGTGTCCAACAATTGTTTCAGTTCCTCATCGTCAACTTTCTGTGGCTGTCTCAGACGTTCTGCATCACGGATACCAAAATTGCCTTGCTTAAACCGCTGGAACCACTTTTTACACGTACTGTTGGACACAACAGCTTCACTCAAAGCAGCACAGATCATTTGCTGGGCTTCCGCGGCACCTTTCTTCTGCTGAAACGCGAACAGGAGGCAGTGCCTCAATGTTGCTTCTCGAACGACATTGCTTTCACCGTCAACTTTCGTTCCTTCTCTCACAACAGCTGTTAGCGGTTACGGTTGCCTGGAAAGCTGTTGGATGACGCTGCAGTCATCCATTATCGCACACAGCTATTTTGCATTTGGCCAGGTTCTATGATCGCTTACGGTTAGGAGCCGAGAATTAAGTTGCACACCAATACATAAGCATCGTACCGTCACCTTTTCGATAATTATCGAACAGGTGACGGTACGATGCTTATGTATTATAGTGCTATCGTAAGAAATCGGGTAATTTAAGTACCCGATTTCTTATGATAACACTATTCAATAGCTGATGCCCAAAATTGAAGAGAGGGAAAGAAATATCTGGTGCCTCAATAGCCATGCGTTATGCTATCCACAATACCCGATCTCACTACAGAACTTCCAAATCTCATCCTTCGGCAGACGACTGAAATTTAATAGTTAATCAAACCATAAGTATTCCCTCGAATTGCTCCTCTTACTGGAAATTTTCCGTCTTATGGATATGAAAAAAGTGTGAACATAGACTTTCCGCCAATATATGAAAGGAACTGCCGAAAAGTTTCTGAATTTTTTTAATTTTCTGTTAATTCCACTTAAAAACGGCAATTTATCGTTAATATGCAAGGTGATTCATCTAAGCGTGTACATACTTCTGGAAGGGGTAGGTTGCACAAAGACAAATCGGAATCACATAACAATGCAGGGTCGTAAGCGCCATTTGCATGCGGTAGATGGCGTTCGGCCGGGAGACTGCCCATACCTCTTGCCTCCTCGACTGGACGAAAGGAGTTACCGGATATTTCTTCAGGACGTTTTGCCAGAGCTATTGAGCCAACAACAGGTCCCTCAGTCGTTGCGCCGTGCAATGTGGTTCCAGCACGATGGGACCGCCTCCCATTTCAGCAATGACGTTCGTCATCATTTAAACATAACGCTTGGACATCAATGGATTGGGTGTGGTGGTCCTGTTCATTGGCCTGCAAAATCGCCGGACTTCACATACGTTGATTACTTCTTCTGGGGTTACATCAAAGGACTGGTGTACGACACCCTCGTTGAAAATGATGAGGACCTTGTAGCAAGCATCACTGTAGCTGCTTCGGAAGTCCGATACACGGCAGAAATTTTCATAACTGTACGTACGTGCTTCTATGCGCCGACGACTTCAAGCGTGTATTACAGCTCAGTGTCGCAGCTTTGAACACCTTCTGTAACCTCAATACATTTCGCAAATGTCTTGTGAGTAATAAAGATCATTTTGTTCTCTTACGTGTTGCTCTTTCGTTTGTCGTCCTCTCTGTACAACTAGCACATGAACATGGCGTTTCCGACCCTGCATTGCTATGTGATTCCGATTTGTCTTTGTACAACCTACCCCTCCCAGAAATTTGTGTACGCTTAGCTAAATCACCATGTACAAAAGGAATTGCGGAAAGTTTTCCAAAGATTCAGAATTCACCTGGCGAACGAAATATTCGTGAAATTCAGGTTTTTCCCGTCATTTCACGGAAAATATTATGTCAGAAAGAAAGGAATCACGAAAAATGGCTCATTAATTTCTGAAATTTTTTTCTACAGTGTAGCAAAATTCAAGAATACTTCAGAAAGCGCGCACACTACAAACCAAACGTAACACTCGGTTACGTAGACAGCGGTATCATTCATTGACATCGCTTGCTGATATTTCTGTAACACTTTTACTTACATGAACACTCAACAAAACGATGCATTGGGGATATCTTTCCTTCGGGAAGCATCTCTCACCTACTGCCGAATCCTGCTACACCGGGCGACGGCTTTGTTCCGTTGCGTGGACAAAACGCAACAAAGACACCCGTTCACGTAGAAGCGACCGACGTGAAAGGTGGTTCCTGCAGCAACCACTCCTCTCTTGGAGCTTCTATTTGTGATGAGACGCAAAATCCAACGATAAGCTGCTGGACTCCTCCTTACCAGCATTTAAAGAACATCTTCCTGGAGGCCTTTGAGCGGACAAGCTGTTTGATTCACCATGAGTTGTACGATTTTCGCAATCCGACATATTCTTTTCGGACTTCTTCAATACGTGTCGCCGTCTTTCTTCGACATAACGTACAGCTGTGCTCCTTTCCATTAGAAGCCCTTGGAAACAACTTACTTTTTTGCGTCCTTTGATTTCCACTCATAAAGTCTTGCAAATCGTCCAGCATCGGGATACCAGGAGCACTTGATAATGCATTAGTCAATTTTCATTATCGCCAATCTACAAGGAAGTCTGGCCTTGGCTGACCTTATTCACCCATAATTTTCCCTACAATCGATATCTCGAAATGTCTACTCAAAGAAAGGATGGCATGTTTAGTCTGTATCCTCTCCGACCGGCTAATATTCGCATTCCGGACCCCACATGACAAGAAAGCCTTCATGTCGTCCAAATTCTTTAAAGTGAGTGACCCTAACCTCCCACTTTACCCTTAATCAGCAACCACGAATTAATTAATCAATTAATTAATGGGCCTGATTTTCCATGATCATTATATAAAAAATAGTGAGGCAAAATTCGTACCAATATTTAGAATACGAAACATTTTGTACTGAAAGAGATTACTGGAGTTGGAGTATTCCCAGCTGTCTTCTGAACATGCTGCAATGTATGACCCCCTAAGAAACAAAAAAATCCCTAATTTCAGTCAACCAAAGACATCGAGGTAATTCTAACGTACTTGTGGAAAGGTTGGAGGTTCTTATTGTCAATGTCAAAGCAATGATATAACTGCCAAAAAAGCGAAAAGTGGAGTGCATCGACAAAAAAAAAAAAAAAAGCTAAGTATCTTTTTTTTTTAAACTGATTATTTGTATCATTGTCACTGAGTATACAACTGCGTAAAGTTGATTCAAATTCCAAAACTATAGCAGAATTGCAGGCCAAAGTGACTATGAATAAATTAATAAACGTAGTAGGGACAATTATATAAATTCCAAAGGAATTTGTTAAAGTTATTGTCGATAAAAATTGCATTTCTCAATAAGTTGCTGTACTATTTGCTATGGGCGGGGGAGCATTTAAAAAGGACTTGTTTAATTATAAGAGTGAGAGTTTACATGTCTCTCTTTTAGCGAGAAATGGAAAAAAAATAAAGCAAAATTTTACGCTTGGAAGAAGAAGAAGAATTAGCCAGCAACATAATTACCGGGAAAATAATTACGATTTTTTCCCTTTGAAAGAAAATCTGCAACGTTGAATATTCCTAAACCGCGGGATACTTTGTCATCCTTTACTCGATATCGATAACTATGGTAATGAATAATCGATAAGCCTGATGTTGTCTGGTGAAAAAGCGACATTTAATTAAAAACGCTCGCGACATTTGGGAGTTTGACATCTTGTTTCCCTTCCTTTTTGAAACCTTAACAATAAAATATTCAATACATACAGAATGGAAACGAGAAAATGTTATTTTTTAAATAAATTATGCACTTTCTCCGGTAATAGATTCATCATCTTATTTCATGCCGTTGTCAATATTGGGGATCTGAAAATTTTCGTTTGTTGTTTTGTGAAAGTAATTGCTACAAGCTGGATTTCATCTCTTTATTTAATTCAGTATTTTTAAACTCTCCATTACGGCTGGTGTATTTTTATCGGAAGGACTTGTAATAGTTATTTTTCTCTTTCTTTCGATTTGTTCTTATGTTCTCGATAAGACATTTTTCGCTTATGCTTATTTTACCTGATGGTGACTCTTATCATTTCTCAGAAAATAAAAATAAAGATGCGGCTGTTGAAAACATCAATGAACTGTTCTTTTCATCTCTTACATAAACTGCGGATGTACAAGAAAATAATTCAGATACGTTGTTGCGTTGGTCTACGCTCCGCACTATGGAGCGCTGATACGTTGCCAGAGATGTTACGTAACTGTAATTTTTTACCAAGTAGTTCTCTATAACATAGTTGTTCTTTCATACTTTCTTACCGCAACGTAGGTTAGTCAAAAGTAATGAACAATCGCCCTGAATTATTTTTATTTGGGGTTTAACGACCACCGTGAGCAACTCAGTCACCCGTCTCTAATTTAGGGCCACTGGTTCCAGGGAAGGGAGAGAGCCAGTATAATTAGACAAACACAACCACTATTGCCTCACCGGGATTCGCACCCATACCCATCTCGGACAAATGATCAGTACCCATCGCTTAGAGAACTGCGTCACCGGCGCGGCTAAAACCTTTTCTCTCTTCTTCAATGACTCAACAGTCTTGTGTGAGTCCTGGACTTCTCAATGAGTTTTTTCGTAAGATTTCGTAATGAGATATTTTTGACGACGTGGGGTCTTTGGTTCACGCTCAACCCCCAATCTGGGGGACCAAGGGACAAAGTGCGTCCGGGACCGATTTCACAGGGAACCATCCACGCGTTCACGTCCCTAAAAAGTAGAGAGTCTGCGAAAAACACCGGAAAACCCGCAGACTATATGGCCGGCAGGACCGAGATTTTAACACTCGTCAGAAACGTCAGCCTCCCACATAGTACATAGCGACTTTACCAACTGCGTCATGGCGGTTATAAAATATTTCTATAGAGTTACAAAAACGAATTTTGGTAGAAACAGAAAACCGTCCTTTAATTATATATCGTTCGAAATAACAAACCTTATTCTGTACGGTCGCCCCGGTGGCGCAGTGGTTTAAGAGCTGGCTTGTGATAATTCGTTCGTCAAAGTTCCGGGTTCGAATCCCGGTGAGGCATGGATGTTGTGTTTGTCTTACAGCACTGGCTCTCTCCCTTCCCTGGAACCAGTGACCGTAAATTAGGGACTGACGACTGCTTATAGCCCATTGAGTTGTACACGGTGGTCGTTAAAACTTCAATGAAGGGAACGGAGAGAGCCAGTGGAGAGAGCTAGGGGAGAGTGCCAAGGGAAGGGAGAGAGCAAATGCTGCACATTTTTTCCAGCATTTTTTTTTTGATTGGAGGTTTAACGACCACCGTGAGCAACTCAATGGGCTATAAGCAGTCGCCCGTCCCTAATTTAGTGTCACTGGTTCCAGGGAAGGGAGAGAACCAGTGCCGTAAGACAAACACAACATCTATGCCTCACTGGAATTCGAACCCGAACCCCTTACGGACGAATGATCAGAGGTCAGCGCCTTAGACCACTGCGCCACAGGGGCGGCCCAGCATTTTGACAGTCCACAAAATGTTTTTGGTAAAAGCAGGGACCCGCTCTTGATACCAGCTTCTTTATCAAGTATTTATTCGAATCAACTCTTTTTCCACGAAAATGCTCGACAAAAAGAAAACAATCCGTAGTATCCATATCAGCAATATACGCAGGGGAAACATTCAAGTCCAAGTGAATCTTGCAATTATCGAAAGAGTCATGTGCACCATAAGGAGTTTCTCATTTTCCCGGTGACTTTAAACGTGTGCGACCTTTAGGTGAGGATAATAGGTTTACACGACTCGCTGAAGTTTCCTTAAGTATCTGAACCATCATATATTTTTAATAGTGATATTTTTTTCAAGTGCGTTAAAGAATATAATTTCATCTTGTTCCCAAAACACCGTAGTCATGATTTTGTTCTTCGATTAAAATAGTATGGGGTGTTTCGACGCTACCCACCATTCCAGAGTGTAGTAAAGCAAATGCCAAGTAAAAAATTGGTATTTTTACGGAAATTGGTAATGGAAATAATCAAAAGCATTGTTGAAACCTGATTTTTGAAGGAATGCAACAACAGTTCAACGCGCAACAACGAAGTGACACGACAATAGCTAATTTCATTGTTATCCAACAATATATTTTAATAAACCATCACCGAACATTATTTCATCACATTTTACATAAACGTAACAATATCTCATTCGCGGTACCGGACAATTCGTCCAATGACGATTGGACCAATGCTGATTCGTCCAAGGGGACAATTGGACCCATGCCGTTTGGTCCAATGGACTGTTTGTCCAATGTATGATTAGTTCGATGCCGATTTGTCCAATGGTGCGATTGGGTCAATACCGATTAGTCCAAAGGGACAATTGGTCCCATGCCGTTTGGTCCAATGGACTAATCGTCCAATGAACGATTAGTCCAATGCCTATTCGTCCAATGGTATCATCCTATCAACAGTCAACTATTTTTGTTTTTAAGAAAGGAATAATAATTCAAATTATTCTCCTCTTTATATCCTTTTGAAAAAAGATTTCCATATATTTGGTATTTGTAAAAATTTTATAAACCTGACAAAAGGCGCTCACTGGAACATTTCTCAGCTGTTCATAAAGCACCTAGCACGTCGGCCTTTTTAGAAGATATTAAGTTACAACCTAGGTATTTGGTATTTGTAAACATGTTATAAAACCTAACAAAAGACCCTCAACGTATCCTTTCTCAGCTCTTTACAAGTCACCTCGGCCACAGGCCTTTTTAGTAGATTTTATGTTAATACTTAGATATTTGATATTTGTAAACATTCATAAAACCTAATAAAAGGCCCAAAACAGAATATTTCTCAGCTCTTTGCAAGGCACCTCGGCCGGGGGCCGTTTTGGAAGATTATAATAGGCACAGCATATTAACTTGCGTCTATCTGTAAACGTTAGGAACATGACGTAGAATAAAAACTGGAAAAAGGGCCTCAACCTTGCGCCTATGAATTAATATTTATTACCTACGTAAAAGCGCAATATTATTAACTTGACTTGCTACGTAAACTTTATGAATATGAAGTCGACGGGTCAAAAACTGTTAAAAAGGCTTAGGGTCTACGAATTATTATTTAATGCTTAAGTAAAAGCGCAATGCTTTTAACTTGATGTGCAAACGCTGTGAATATGACATTGATCGAATAAACACTGTTTAAAAGGCCGAATCTTAGGGTCTGTGAATTAATATTATTGCCTAAGTAAAACACAATATTATTAACTTGACATGTTGTGTAAATATTGTGAATATAACATCGGTCGAATAAAAACCGTTAAAAGGGCCTAGGTCCGAACCTCGTCCAGTTTTCCAGTGGCTGCGTAGCAAAATCCCACTGCATGCTACAAACAGAAACGGGAAACTAGTCTTTTCTATTACTTAATGCAAGAGAGAAACATCGAAGTTAATTGAATGGCTCGTACATCAGTAACTTCATACCGCAGCGAGAACAGTATAAGAAAAATCGATTACAAAAAACAAAATCTATAGCAACAATTATACGCATGAAATATATCACTGCTTCACATTCGTTGGACTACTGGTACCTACATACAACATCGAAGAGAGAATCAGAACGGATGAGATTTGTTTCTCACGAGTAGCACATTAGACGGCATTGAACCAATCGTCCCACTAGACGAACCGGCATTGGACCAATCGTCCCATTGGACGAATCGGCATTGAACTAATCGTACAACTGAAGGAGTACCTTTGGACTGATCGGAGTTGGACCAATCCTGCCTGACCCATCATTCCAGCATGCGTAGATTGCGAGAAACTGATGCTAAATGTGATAAAAGCTATTACAAAAACACATTTTGACGGTATCCATCTTTACCAACAGTAGGCATCGTAGCGAAATTTGGCTTCCTTTCGACTCACAAAGGGGCGTGGTGAGTTACCCTATATTGACAATTGTATAAAATGCTGTTCGTATAACACGATGGGGTGTAACCTGTAGATATCCTAGACCAAATGTGACTATTTCCCCTTACTAGCACACTTGCGATTCAGCTTTCCTTTCTATTTTAAGGTCAGTTTTTAGGTTGCGTATGTGCAGATGGATATTCGTAAGTAAATGTACATTTTATCCGTGGCTGGGTCGTTTCCTATGTTCGTGTAAATAATAATGATAATAATTATAATAATAATAATTTTGCTGCACAAGAACAAGCATTGCAAACAAATGTTATGAGAACTAAAATCCAGAAAAACAGTGATAATCCAAAGTGTCGACTTTGTCGAGAAAAAGATGAAACTGTGTATTGTCTCATATGTGAATACAGCGAAATTGCACAGACAGATTACAAAACTAGACATGACAGGGTTGCAAAATTGATTCACTGGTCATTGTGCAGAAAGCACAATCTGCCAGCATCGAACATGTTATGGGAACATCAGGCTAAGAAAGTCGTAGAAAATGATCAAGATCTTGTGGGATTTACGACTTCAAACCGATCAGCACGTAGAACATAGTACCCCTGACATAACACAGAAAATCGGAAAGTCCGGATAATTGGTATAGCGATTCCTGGAGATGCCAGAGTCAATGAAAAAGAACTGGAAAAAATGACTAAATATGACCTGGCAATAGAAGTTAGTCGATTCTGGACTAAACACACTACGGCAGTCCCCATTGTCATCGGGGCACTTGGAACAATGTCAAAAAATGTATGAATCATTTCGAAAAATTGTAGCTTTCTGATATACCACCTACACAACTGCAAAAGACAGTTTTACTTTGGACATCATGTATTTTACTCCGATTCTTCACCGATACCTAGGTCTCCGGTGGAAACTCGTATCAGCTCAACAACACCAGTCAATGATAATTTTGTCGTTTATGTTTGATTGTCATAGGCTGTGCTTCATATATTTGGAATAAAGAAAATAATAATAATACTGCATATTGTTTTTTGAAAAACTAAACAGCAGAAATACTTACTAATTCCACTGCCGCAGTTTAGTTAATATTTAATTTTAGATTCACATATTTTCTGTTATTAGTTTTACGACAATAACATTCGTTAAGCCACCTACCTAAGTACCGCAGAATGAATTTGTGAACCTTATTGTTCGTTGTTATGCAGAATATCCGAGAGTTCAAAGCAAGTGCATAATACTTTCTTTAGATATTGAACTACCTCCTTTGTTGTTATTGTTCTGTCAGCTTGGATCATTTGTTCGACAAGGGCTGCATTTTAAACCGTTGTCACCGCCGCGAGTCTGAATCATTTTGTCAGTGATATAAAAATCACCCTATTTGAAGCGCTGATTCCATCATGAGATATTATTTCTGTCTGTATATTTTTTACCATAAATAGTTTTCAGATTTTCTCGAATTAGGATTGCTGAAATCTCATCGGTCTTGAAAAGGAACTGAATGACGGATTGTTATAGGATTCTGATTCTTACTTGCGGTTCCAGAACTTTCGACCTATTACCATTCATGAGACAGAAGAAGAAAAACAAGTTAGTAAAATCATGCAATGCATTGATTATGATACGCTTTCCAACATACCAGAAATCATTACTCAAGTTATGAGGATAATGGCTGTGCAATAAATATCGGTCTTGTGCCCTGAACAGAACCGGTTCAGTATACCTCCGAAATAACACGATAAAGTTTTGTCGGAATAAAAGCATTTTACGTAAGTTATGATGCATAAGAGCTATGGAAGAGATTCCGCTCCTGTGTCCTAACCTTTGACCCCATTTCGCCCATTTTCAATAGGATTCGTTGACCCCATTTCGCCCATTTAATAAGCAGGCCCCTACAACATACTAACATTTCATCCAGATCGAAGAACTTTTACGTAAGTTATGACGCATAATGGCGATGGAAGTGATTCCCCTCCTATGTCCTGACCTTTGACCCCATTTCGTTCACGTTCAATAGGATTCCTTCCCAGGTCATCCCCTTCCACATACTAAAGTTCATCCAAATGGAATGATTTTTACGCGAGTTATCATGCGGACGAACTTACGAACACAAAGCGTGACGTAATGAGGAAGATTCGAATCGCGACCATCTGCTCGCATCTGCTTGATATGTTGGCGTGACCGCGCGCCAACATATCAAGCGCGAGATTGTGACGTCATAAGATCGTCCCCAGGTGGTCTCTACCACATTATAAAATTTCATCGAAATCGAGCCATTTTTACGCACGTTATGACGCATAAAGGCAATGGAATGCATCCCGCTCCCATGTCCTGACCTTTAACCCCATTTCACCCATTTTCAATAGAGCTCATTACCAGGTGGTCCGGTACAATATACTAAACTTTCATCGACATCGAACTATGTGTACGCAAGTTATGACGCATAAGGGCTATGGAATGGATCCCGCTCCTATGCCATGACCTCTGACCCCACTTCACCCATTTTCAACAGGGGTCATTCCCAGGTGGTCCATTACAATATGCTAAAATTTAATCGACATCGAACTATATATTTATGCACGTTATGATGCATAAAGGCAGTGGAATGGATCTCGCTCCTATGCCGTGACCTTTGACCCCATTGCGTCCATTTTCAATAGGGTTCGTCCCCAGGTGGTCCCCTACCACATACTAAAATTTCGTCAAAATCGAAATATTTTCACGCGAGTTATTGTGCCGACAGGCAGACGGACGGACGGATAGACAGACGGACAAAGCTGGAGCATATACGCTTCTTCAACCTACGGTTGGAAAGGGTAAAAAAAGCTGATCTTTTTAACTGGGTGAAAAGTAATAACACACGGACAGAAATCGAGAATGTGACAGTATGAGCAAGACTGAACAGTTCGCTATAATCTGTACATATAAAAAATGTAAGCCCTCACTGACTCGTCACAGAATCTCAGAAACTACTGAACTTAGAACTTTCCTATTTGGCAGTAATGTTCCTTTTGCAACATAGAGGCGCACTAAGAAAATATTTTTTTCTACGATAATTTTAAGTGGGTCGAAATGGGTTTTTTAAAATAGCCCAGCTTAGATAACGCTAGGACGTTTTGCAATGATCGAGCCATTGTTGCCTAGTAACTGACGCCCTGCCCTCAGGTTTGAATGACTTGAGTTGACTTGCTCAGTATATATTTTTTTCTAAATTTATTTGTTTTGAATATATTTAACAAAAAACCTTAAAAATGTATTTAAACATTTATATTATCGTTTGACGTAACGAAAGTCAAGGTGTTTTGAGTCAAAATCAAATTATCAACATTCGTTTTCACCGAAGCAACGGTGACGTTATATAAGTGGTAAGGTGACTGCAATAAATATAAATATGCGGGTAGATTTCCATAATTGAAATTTGAAAAAAAAAATTCTCCATGAGATATTAGCGACGACAACACAATTTTGCTCACGCTTCCAAAAACATCTGTCTTACTAGCTTTTAAGGTGGATCCACCTAAAATCTTGTTCTTGTATCTCCAATGGCAAACGTCTGTAACCATTTTTTCCACAATTAATGCGTTCCCAAGCATGCAAATTTGAAAATCAATAAAAATAAATTCATATTATAGCATAGTATAATATTTCCTAAAATTTAAACATAATTATATTAAAAATCAAAAACTTTTTCTTTGGTGGTGTTAACACCTGAAAATAGATGGCGCTACCTGTACATTGATGACGTCAGTAGACAAACAAATGTTGGGTTGCTTAATTATTGTTAAATGTTAGAAAATATTAAGTATACTAGGCTATAATATGAAGTTATTTTTATCGATGTTCGAAATTTCATTCTTGGGAACGCATTAATTGTGTAGAAAATGGCTACAGAAGTATGCCCATAGGAAATACACGGCAAAGATATTAGGTAAATCCACCTTAAATGTACAGTTTCGAGCGAATTTGTTTACGAAATTGTTTATTTTCACGTTCGAAGAACGGGTATTTAGCTAGTTCATTTATAAGATTTAACTGGAGCATGTCATCGTATTCGGAATATAAAATTGCTGAATCAAAGCAAAATGAAACAGTTTTAACTTATATTACTTCAAGCACAAGTTTTTCTTGTTTTGTTTTGTTTTATTTTTGTATTTGCTTCAAGATCATCTCAAGTTTCGTCTGGCAAACAAGATTGGTTTTCTTTTCGATAAGTTCTATAGCCATATTTGTCTCTAACTGACTCTCCATCTGCGCAGTATGCATTTCTCAATACGTATTTCTTTCTACTGACGTCTTTAACTTTCTATTTCTTTATTGTCGCTCTTCTTTCTTTTTTGTTTTTGATTTTATCCGTTATGGTGAAAGAACTTTCAGCCTGCGGACCATGACTGCACGATATCAAAGCTGTTATTATTTTAGATAAATAGTGTAACTGAGAAGATCATGCATGAATTCTTAAAAACTTTCCAACATCGTCACTTCCGTTTTCGGAGATTTTTGCTTCCCTTATCACATTTGGGGAAGGGGGTAACATTTAACAGCGCATGAGAGTGGGAATGTCGCAGGGGAAAAAAATTAACTTTTCAGGAGAATTGTTCGCTCCATCCGACTACCGTTTTTCAGAAATCTTTCCCCACATTCATGTTGATATACAAATATTTGTATGTGGAATTAAGTGATACATTGTATTTAATAGATAAAGTGATATTTTAAATAACACATCCCGAGGTAAACAGATTACCATTACTACAGAAGACATTTTTACTCCGTCAATCTTCCGTTTGCGAAAGTTTCGAATAACGGAAAATGCTCCCTACCAATCTCCCGAAAATTTTTGTTCGGTTGTGTTTCGATCTGGACAATAACTTAAATGATAACGCAAAAGGCGGAATTCCTCGAATCCGCGGAAGAATCTCATGTCTGAAGACTACAGGGAGTTTTCTCGCCGTCTGATTTCCACTTTCGGGTATTGTGGACTGCACTTTCAATCCCGAATACGAACATTTCTGCAATAAAATGATAGCTAAGAGCAATACTGGAGAGGTAACATCGTGAGTAAAAAATATATTACGATTACGAGAAAAGTCTTGACTCCGTTGAACTTCCGGTTTCGAAAGTTTTGGAGAAATAAATTCCGTCCCCAGACGATAAATGGCACTCCCCCCCCAATGATTCCTAAAAAATTATATTCAGTTTTGCATCGATCGCGAGTATGATCCAACTAATGGTCAAAGGAAGCGTAATACCGCGAATTCGCGGAAGGATCTCATATACACATACAACGCACATAATATTTGCATTAGTTGTATTTATAAATATATCAATAGATACAAAGGAATGTAGATTTCAATACCGTTTCCAGACGATAAACGACACAATCCGCCAACTGATCCCTAGAATTTTCTATTCAGTTTTGCATCGATCTAGAGCATGATCCAAATGATGACCTAAACAGCTTAATTCAGCAAATCCGCGGAAGTATATCATATATACCTACAACACGCAGAAGTTTGCATTAGGTAAATTTATAAAGATATCAATAGAGAATGTATAAACCAAAAATTATACCGATGCTATAGTCATACTTATAATGACCGAATGTGCTTTACTTTTTCACCTAACCTTGTGTTATAAATGCAGATCAGCAATTACCACCAAAGAGTAAGTTCTAAGCCGTGCCGAAATGCACACAATTTCTTTTCGTTCTTGGTGTATATGCATAAGCTCTGTCCAAATGCAAATCTAAAAAAAAATAAAGTAGTAGTTCAGTTTGCTTTAAAAATGAGAATATAATTTTGCCCCAGCAAACAACTCAGCTCAATTTCTACTCAGTGATACTATCATTACTCTAAAGTGGTTGATTCGACAGGGCTGCCGGCTTTTGGCATTTGATAAAGTCGGATGTAGTTTCGAATCACGGCGAGGTAAAAGTTGGATGACTGTTTTTGCCTTTGCGTCGTAAATCCTTTTTCGCAATTGTCAGCACATAGCAAGAACTGACGGCTCATTCTACCATTTGATATTTGTGAGTATGAACAAGCCCTAAAACACTTCCTCTCGCCGGATTATTGCATAAGCACAACGGATTGACAAACTGGTTCCTTAATTACACGTACGAAAAATGCAGAATTGCGGTCCAATGACCCAATGGGATCTAATCAAGTTCAATATTTGCGGCACTAGTTGGATGTTAACTAATTCTGATGTGCGTTATGATTGTTAATATCACATGCAAAAAAACAGAAAGGTTGTCTTTTGCTTTTATGAAAGGACGAGGAACTAAAACAAATATGGACTGCTCATGCTTATCTCCCTTTATTATGAACAGAAGATTTCCCTTTATTTAAATCCATTCTATATTGTGACACAAGCCGAACACTGAGGAGTCCATTTCCAAATTTTTAAGAAAAAATGTGCTAAATGTAGGACTATTCCGTATGCCGCATTTGAGATCCATGTACACAGAAAACAAGCTGCATTTCGGAATTTCAATCAATAAGATAAACGTACGTTTATTGGATGGTTCAGCTTTCAGGTCAGAGTCTTATACGAATCACTTTCTGACCACACCCAGCGCAGAAAAATGTGCGCGCCTGGAGACCGAAGAGTTCGGAAGGTGAAGTTCTTAGAGCAGTATATATACAACCCGAGGACCGGCTTTGGTTTAGCAGAGTGCTCGGAGTCAGAATGGAAAAAAAACGATTTATCGGAATTTGACAAAGGACAAATTCTGATGGCACGGCGTGACTTGTGGATTGTTCACGTAACGCTTTTGTGAGTACGTATCAAAAGTGGTGTACAGATGGACAAACGACGACCCGTCGTCCAGCAGTGTGTCGTCCGCAGCTCATTGATGACAGAGGAGAGCGGCGACTGTCGCGAATTTTTCACACCGACCGCAGAGCCACAGAGTGGCAAATCACCGGCATCTACAAGAGTAGTGATCAGAGCAATCTGTCACAGCACTGAGTTTGTCGCATCCTTCTGCGCATGGGTCTGCGTAGCCGAAGACCCAGCAGGGTCCCTATGCTCACTGAACATCATCGCCAACAACGCATGATGTGGGCCCAAGATCACCGGGATTGCACAGTGGATGGTTGGAAGAAAGTGGCCTGGTCTGACGAATCAAGATTCCTGGTGCATCACGTAGACGGCCGAGCGCGGATACACCGACTACCAACGGACGCTATGACTCCTGGATGCACTGTTGAGCGGAAACAGGCCTGCGGGGGAGGAGTTATTCTGTGGGCGATGTTTTCTTGTGACTGGATCAGACAAAGGCTTCCGGAGACTCCGGCAGGCAGCGAACATCTCCGAATTACGTGTCGAATTTGAAAGCGCATGAAATGCTATCCCCCAGCTTGATATCCAGCATTTGTACGACCGATTGTATGCCAAATTATAAACTTGTATTGCTGCTGGAGGAGGTGCAACACCTTATTAAAATGTGCTTTCTGTACATTGTAATACGCATTGTAAGGTAAAATATAAATTGAATTACTTCACACGTGTAAAAATGTCCTTCTTCTTTGTTAAGAAAGTAAAGTGATGTTTTTTTTGTTTGCTAAGTTGTTGCTATGACATAAATCCCATAGATAGCAGTTTTGAATGGTATTCTCTTTTCTCGTTCCTGTAGTGTATCTACGTATAAGTGCAATCCTATTAAAATAACATCAACAGTATCCTTGCCTATAACCGTTATTTTAATAGGTTCAGTACTGGAACCTATTAAAATAACTGTAGTAATCAAGGATGCTTCAAGAAAGCCGCATTACTTGCATGATTTCCATAAAACGTTCATGTTTATCACCACTTATATGCCATTTTTAAAAGTCTCAACACGCAAATCAGTTCGTCTCACAAATTCTTTTACAACATTTTTCTAATTGTAAAAAAGAGAGCGAATTGCATGTTAGTTTGACTATGAATTGGACATTCATGCTGATCAGAAAGTAAGGTTGCAAAGATGATAATTCTACAAGTACACTTGCAAGAAATACAACAACTGTGAGAAACTGCAATCCTGAGCAGCCTGGAATCGTGTGCTTACTTTAGATCAGTGCTGTGGCAGCTCAAAGCGGCGATTAGTCTGGAACGTTCTAGTGAGAACGTCCGGGTAGGTAATAGGACCTTTGTAGACACATAAACTTCTCCTTATATTCAGATACACATTTTATCCATCGACAACAAATTGAAGTATTTGGAGAAGGTATAATGTCGAATCAACATACACATGTGTGTAGCTCAGTGGTGGGGAAGATTTACGGCTGCTTCGCCAGTCTAACCGACGACAATTGTGAATAGCGCAAAGAAGATACTCAAAGAAATTAATCACAGCACGAGCTGGAGAAATGAAAACTTGCGCCTATCACGCTTTCCCTTTTTCAAAATTGAAGAACAGTCTGAATGTGAGTGGATTCAATGTAGATGAACCAGTGAATATTTCTGTTCTCCAGAGAAAGGGGCGAAATCCTCATAGGGAACGATAAACAAGCTTATACACTGAAGAGCAAATGAATTAGAGATACCTGTCTAGTAACGTGTAGCACTACCTTACGCCCTGATGACGGCGGCGATTCGTCTCGGCATGGACTCGACAAGACACCGGAAGCGTTGAGAAGCCATATCGATCCCCAACCCCTGAACAAGCTTCCACAGTTCACGAAAATTTGACGGAGGGGGGGGTGTGGGTGGTCAGAGCCTCGAACATCTCCCTCGATGGCATCCAAGAAGTGCTCGATGGGATTAAGGTTTGGTGACGTAGCTGGCCAAGGAAGCGAGGTAACGTCGGTATAGTGTTCATCCAACCATTCAGATGCTATTCGAGAGCGATGGCACGGGGCATTGTCTTGTCGTAGGATGAGGTCCCCAGTGGGATGTTGAAGACGCACAAACGGGAGCAAATGGTTGTGCAGGATATCGCGGGAAAGTTGACCTGTGAGGGACGATATTACAAGTACCAGGGTCCCATTTTAGTCCACGTTAACAGTCCCCAGATGAGAATTCCACCCCCTCCAGTTTCAAGAGTACCCTGCTGGCAAGAAGGATCCGTAGCTTCATGTGGTTTGCGCCGTACTCGTATCCTGCCATCCGCGTGTACCAACGTGAATCTCGACTCATCAGTCCAGGCAACATTTTCCCACATATCTAGGGTCCAGTAGCGTTGTTACCGCGCCCATGCTAATCTTTGCACCCTGTGATGTGAGGTGAGCAGCGGTACCCTCGTGGAACGATGGCTTCTGTACCCCATAGCGAACAGATGGTTCTGGATGGTGGGGCTGCTTACACGTTTTTGTGCACCAGCGTTAAGTTGCCGAGTGATTTCTTGCATTGTGGCCCGTCTATCCGCTGTTACAATGCGAGCTAGCCGACGATGACCCCTCTCATCCACACGCTGTTGTCCACGGCAGTTGGTCCTTGCAGGGATGGTTTTACCGGATTCGATGTACTCACGGCGCACCCGTGACACAGTGGCTCGTGAAAATCCGAGTCCCTGCACGACTTCCGAGATGGAGTGACCGATTCGCCGGGCCTTGACAATTTGCCCACGATCAAATTCGCTTAGATCCTTCGTCTTACCCATACTGCATCCGAGTCTTACTGATTCCCGTCGCATCACTCCTTATATTGTCGGATCGCTGCATACGTCGTGTCGTTTCCGTTTACAGGGCCGCCCACATCGCCACATTTGCATAACGCCAGCTGTCTCTAATTCAATTGCTCTTCAGTGTACTACGTAACGACAAGTGACTTAAGGCTTTTGGTGACTTCAAAAGTTTGGTGTAGATAGACGTTCCATTTTGTAAATCCCACTCAAAGCATTAAACATTCTGATTCTAAACAAAGAGCTCATAATCTTTCTTTTAGATAAATACATGTATGATGAATATTTTGCCAAAGCTACTGGAAAAGTTCGTATTATTGAGGAACTGACTTCAAAACGTTAAACTCCCATATTCTTGAATAGGGTGGAACGAAAAATTATTTTCTTGGAAAT
Organism: Macrothele yani; assembly: GCA_039090855.1. Taxonomy (NCBI): domain Eukaryota; kingdom Metazoa; phylum Arthropoda; class Arachnida; order Araneae; family Macrothelidae; genus Macrothele; species Macrothele yani. The sequence continues at coordinate 160,558,939 of CM077011.1, forward strand.
TCATATCAGCTGAAGTTATGAAATTTGAAGGCACCCAACATGTGTATCACGCCAAGATTTGAAGCTTCTAGCACTCCATCTTCAGGTGCCCCACAGGGGTTGCAATGTGCAAAAAATGTTCTTTTTGCGTCATTTATAAGAAATTTTTATTTGCATTATTTAAAAAATATTAACTAGTCTGAAGTTGGAAAACGCAAATAATGATTCATAATTGATATATAAAAAAATAATTTTCGGCATTCATTCCAGGTGCCCCAAGAATCTTAAATTGCAACAAAAGGTAAGATTATATGGCAATTTTTTGGTTACAATTGTGAACTAGGATGAAAAATATATAAATATTGTAGTGTGTAAAACTCATAAACAGGTGCACTGAGAAAGCATAAAGTACGTTTAGTGCAATGTAGTTATGTACTAATTACAAGAGGCAAAGTTAGTAGTAATAGCACAGGTAAAATATACGTTATGCGATTATTGTAACTGAACACACGAAAAATTGCATTAAACTTGAACTTGAATTAAAGCCTATATTAAAAAACACTATTAAAAATACAGGTAAAAAAATACAGTGTTGGTTACACTTGGAATTCAGACTTTTTCTAGAACGTTTTCATACCATTGCGTGTTTGATTCCTTGCGATAATGAATCCATGTTTTTGCTTCGCCCCACAAACTGCTGTTGAAGCCTCAGTGACTAGATGAACATACCTTTCAGTTCCTTGGGAGTGACAGGGAATCTGTTTGGTTATCTCCAACCACTCATAAAATTGTGTGACCTCAGAGCTGTCAGAACTGTATATCTGTCAGAATATTCTGTATTACTTCATCAGGTTCCTGTTGAAAGAAAGAGGTGGTTGATATCGTTCATTTGTTACGTACCAGTCTATTAGATCAATGTATTGTTTTGCGTGAAAATTCACCTTAGGTAGGTAGAATTGTCCCAACGTATCTTCCTGGTGCCTTGCTACAATGGTCCTTCTTAATGCCAACTTACGTGTATCTTCCCTTTCATCAGTCAACATTCAAAGAAGTATGTTTTCAAGCATTCCTTTGGATTACCTCATCAACATTACTCCTAAGATTTTCTGGTAGATAACGGGATCGTTCTATCATTGTCCACATGTGTCGAGCTCCATTGGTGCAAGAAGGATTCATCTTAATAGTGAACCATGTTGGGACATAAACCGTCATGATAAAAGTAGAAATGGAAACAAGATTCGCTAAAGGATATTCGGTGGCGATGTAGAAACGAAGTATTCTCGGTGCTGTTGTTATCTAACGAGAATGTGCTACTGGAGCAGGTTTCTCAAAGGCAAGGTCTTCAGAGCAATTGCCAGATAAAACTGTTTGATGTATGCGATATAAGTATTTCTGATCTGTGATCACATCATCTTGGTTCACAGTAGGGCAGTTTACAACTACTGCATGGTTAAATGAAGTCAGACTTAGTTTTTCATAATTCATAATAGCTGTACCTATAGGTACAGAATAGGATTTGGGCAAAGAGTACCACCATCGAGCTTCTCCATTAGATGTCCAAGTGGTAGCTCATTTGTATGTAATACAAAAATGAGCCACTGGAACAGTTTTTGAAGATCTAACTCAATGAATCTAACTTCTTCTCATTTTGAATCAACGTTGACTTTGGCACTGTCGCATCCAATTGCAGATTCATGTTAATTTCACCCTTCTAGAAGAAATTCATGATGCCTGTTTTGATTGTTACTGCTTCTCCTATGGTAACGGCGATGTGGCCTGTATATTTGAAATCAGGTTCTTCCACAAGGGAAATGTTTTCTTATATAGCAACCATTGGATGTAGTTTGGTACCTTTCTGAACTTGTGTCTATGTTTCGTCAATTCTAGCATTGAAAAGCAGTACTATTATTTCATTTGGCTTAGTCGCTCGTAATTATTTCCTTAAATTTGTACGTTCACTAGAAATTTACTTCAATCGACCATGGAAAAGATATCAGTCACCGTCCCTAGACCAACGTCGTGAAGAATTGCAGATGTAATGGCAGCAGCACTCGTGTCAGATAATCCGTATCTATCTCATTCTCTTGCAAACATAGACAAACTTGAAAGCATCTGGATGTTATCTCTTGAAGAGGATGCTTCACTTGCAGCCACTGCAGGGAAATTTGCATCAATGAGTACATCGTCCAATTTTTTAGGGCTGTAATCTCTATCTGTTAATTCTTGGCTGTCCTGAGATTTGACAGCAATTCTACTTGCAGCTTATAACTCTACCTCCCTATATTTTCACCTCATACCACAAGAACAAGACAGGAGGGGAAAATCTTTCAATCCCGCAAGCGACTTATATATTGGTGGAATTATAAGCTTTTTAGGGCACTTGAAGATGAATGTGAAAATTCTGAATTTTTTTATATATCAATTATGAATCATTATTTCTGTTTTCCAACCCCAGACTGGTTAATATTTTTAAATAATGTAAATAGAAAATTCTTATAAATGATATAAAAACTACATTTTTTGCAAATTTCACCTCCTGTGCGACACCTAAAGGTGGAGTGCTAGAGGCTTCAAAATCTTGGCGTGATACACATGTTGGGTGTCTTCAAATTTTCGAACTCCAGCTGAAATGAATTTCCAAAATAAAAAAAATACTTTTTCACTCCACCCTATTCTTGAAGTTAAAAAAATTACGCAGCGCTAAACGTCCGTTCTTTACGAAAGCTATACCAATTTCAACAGCAATGTGTTAATTCATTTACGCAAAGGATTGTAGAAAATGATTGGATACATTTTAATTCTGAACGCTACCATGCGTTCTTTTTGCTCAACTATAGTTAAGACTTGTTGCTTATATTTATGCAAACAGGTACTGTATGCATTGTGGAAAAAAGATCTGTGCATAAACATAGTCGGTCACATTTAGATAAGATCAACTGCTATGAAATTATAACTGACCATTCTAATTCCACTCATGAATGAAACCGTACATACTTTTCGTTATAGCGAAGTAAATTTCTCCGTCATTTTTGCCCACACCGGGGCTCGAACCCGGTCCCCTCATTCCAGAATAAGTCACTCTACCAATTGAGCTACGCTGACGCTTGTTGTCGCTGCTATCTGCCTTTATGTCGTGTACGTCCTGCTGTGCAGGCACGTCATATCTTCTCCCCCGAAAGATTGCCGGGGGCATGGCCCACGGGTCAGCTGTGACTATGAATCGTCGCAAGCAGCCATCCGCTGTAGAACGTACTGGAGAATTCCCAGTCAATCTAGTGTGTGGAATGCAACTTCACACACATTTATTTTTCGAAGCGCTGGAAAAGGAATTCTCTGATTTTTCCTATTTCTCGGTGGGGAAAGAACATCACACCATTGCGAGATCTTGAACGGTCGGGTCATCCGGAAATTTCGGGCACCATTATAACGAAGTAAATTTCTCCGTCATTTTTGCCCACGCCGGGACTCGAACCCGGGGTCCCCTCATTCCGGAATAAGTCACTCTACCAATTGAGCAACGCGGACGTTCGTTGTCGCTGCTATCTGCCTTTATGTCGTGTACGTCCTGCTGTGCAGGCACGTCATATCTTCTCCCCCGAAAGAGGGCCGGGGGCATGGCCCACGGGTCAGCCGTGACTATGAATCGTCGCAAGCAGCCATCCGCTGTAGAACGTACTTGAGAATTCCCAGTCAATCTAGTGTGTGGAATGCAACTTCTAACACATTTATTTTTCGAAGCGGTGCAAAAGGGATTCTCTGATTTTCCTATCTCTCGGTGGGGAAAGAACATCACACCATTGCGAGAATGTGAACGGTCGGGTCATCCGGAAAGTTCGGGCACCATTATAACGAAGTAAATTTCTCCGTCATTTTTGTCCACGCTGGGGCTCGAACCTGGGGTCCACTCATCCCGGAATAAGTCACTCTACCAATTGAGCTACGCGGACGTTCGTTGTCGCTGCTATCTGCCTTTTGTCGTGTGCGTCCTGCCGGGCAGGCACGTCACATCGTCTTGAGCAATTCTTTTTCATGTCGTTTCAGTGTGTTGTCGCATTTCATCCACACATCCGCCATGTGTTCTTCTCTAAGTCTTATTCTATTCCTTAGTATTCCTTAGTATACACTCTAGTGTTTAAGCTGACCAACATATGTCCAGTGATTGCCCGTTGTGGCTTTTAGCCATGATACCATCAACTCTTCCCACATTTCAGATCCATGAACTCTTCTTCCTATGCTTACTAATTACACGAAGCATGCATCACTCTAGGCTGCTTCGATTGTCTGGAGCGTCTTTCTGCGCTTTGTAGTTAAGGTCCATGCGTCTGATCCATAAGTATGAATTAGAAGGCGCTGATTAAACAATTTTCTTTTAAGACATGATGGCAAAAGGCTTTTGAAAATTGCAGCGTTTACTTGAATGAGATCCAGGAAAGTTTTATGCTGTTAATAATTTATTCTTCGGTGCTATCCTGATTTAATAACAGTTATTCAAGACACATCTAGGCATTAGTTACTTATAAAATTGCTCCATCACCACCTGCATCTTCTACTCTTGTAAAAGCATTTCACGATTTCCTGAACCTTTGTTATAAAATTCGATGTTCTACATTACATAAAATAACTTCTACCGTAAAATCATTCTGGGAAAGTTTCTGCAAGCCAAACCGCCCAACTTCTTGATCAATAAATTTAATTTTCTTTGCCTGGTTTAACAACATGTGCGTTTATTTCTTTTCTTCAGTAAAAAAAAAGCAAAAAGAAAGAGGACTCCTATGCTGTGTTTTCCTGGAACCCACAAATTTTAAGATAAATAAATGCACATGTCCATTAATAGGAGGTTATTTAAATGCTTTACTTTTTCATTTCAGTGGAAACATTTCGAGGATTTTCTGTGTTGTAAACTTATTCTAGAGTTGTTTTCCGTTCTTTATAATAGGCATCATTTTGCGATTTGCGATATACTTAAGTCAGTTTTCTAATAGCTGCGTCTATTAAGCATCCAAATCCAGATCATGCGCATGCCCAGTGCTGCAACAGCTTTGAAATCCGAACATCCTGCAAACGATGTGTTATATCTGCGTCTGATAAGTGACGTAATTTCTTCTTTTTTAAAGAAAAACAAAGGAGAAACGGCATAAATCTAAGTCCATTAGTTTTCAAACTAATTAAAGTAATTTACATATTAATTAGTGATTAATCTGGAGCATTTTCCCTAGCGTCCGTTGCTTAGGTAACAAAAACCAAGCCTTGGTCGAAAATTGCTCGATCTTTTTAAATATTGACTATATTGTTTATCAATCCAAGCTATGTGTGTGTGTGTGTCTGCGCGTCCTGCGAAGAAATCATAGCTTATCGGCTAAAACTGCCCTTGATTCCGAGTACTTTTCTTTTTTTTTGTTTTAATGAGGAAATCATTTTCATGCGAGGCAGATAAATTTGGTTTTTCACAAAAAAGTAATGAGGAAAAACAAACAATATATATACGTCGTGAAAAAAAACGAATTATAAAAACCGTCGATATCCTTTGAAGCTAATAAAAGATTAAGCTATTATGTTCGGATCACAAGATTCCTTCAAATTCAACACAAAACTTCTTAATTATGGAAATTAATCGATTCATTTTCGAATTCGAAGACTCATTCATGCTATCGAAGCGCGTTTAATAAAAAAGAGATCCAATGCATTCGAGGATCAGAATTTAAAAAATATTCTTAGTGGGTACCTAAAGTATTTATGTTAAAGAGGGAAAAGTAAGATATTTGACAAAAAAAAAGGTGACGCACCTGAACTGTTCCGTGTAGACCGAATTATCTCGCTGCTGAAATGTAGTATGCGGCGTGACTGAAATGCATAGCCGTTGAAAAATGTCTAACTAAAAGAATGTTGCGATTGAAAATTGGTGCGATCAGTGAATGACAACGGTGAAATTTGGTGAAACTGGATACGCTGCCGATCAAAATTATGGGGTACAATATTTTACGGCTGAAATATAGTGAAAAGGGAAAATGTTGAGGTTGGAAAGGGGTCCTGCCGGAAAACTTTGGAGCTGAGATTTTATTATTATTGGAGGTTTAACGACCACCGTGGGCAACTCAGTGGCTATAAGTAGTCGTTCCTCCCTAATTTAGGGCCACTGGTTCCAGGGAAGGGAGGAAGCCAGAGCCGTAAGACGAACACAACATCCACGTCTCACCGGGATTCGAACCCGGACCCATTTCATACGAATGATCAGAAGTCATCGTTTAGAGCACTGCGGAGCTGAGGTGTCCCTTGTTCCAGTGAAAGATACAGCTGCAATGAAGTATTGCTGTACGCCATTGCCGTTCAAATGGGACACAGTAGAAGAGTGCCCCAGTTGAAATGTGACACAAGAAAAGGAAGGTGCGGCTGAATTGTGACACAAGAAAAGAGTGTTTCGTTGAAATATGACACAAGAAGAAGTGTTGCAGTTGAAATGCAACACAGGAAAAGAGAGCTGCGGTTGAAATGTAACACAAGAGCAGAGTGTGGCAATTAAAATGAGCTGAGTGCGAACGATGTTCTTGTCGAGATCTTGAGAATCTGAATAATGATGAGTGTGACGTACTACAGAGGTGAAGCATGTGTCAACACGGCAAACCTGCAGCGACGTATACAGGGTGTGTCAAAAATAGCAGGACAGTGTTTCAGAAATAGGAGGGAAAATGAAATATATAAATACCCCCGCAAAGGATCGGCGAGGAAGCCTATCTTTTAGGCTATTTTCGGAACATAGCCACCATCTTGAAATCCGCCATATTGGATCAAAGACAAATTTTTCAAATGGTAAGGAGGTTATGTTTCATATGAAACAAGAGTACAATTTTCTCAAAGACAGATTGCCGTAATTAGATTTGACATATGTGTTCTGGTTCACAAGTTATCAACACAGAAAGTTGAAATAGCCATTGTTTGTTTCAGGTGACTGAAGATGGCATTGATGAAAGAGGAGAGGATTGAGGTGATCCTTATGCCTGGGGAACGCAGCTGCCACATTGTAGCCGCATACTTCAACAACAGACACCAAAAAAGACCACCAATTTCACACAGAAACACCACATTACGGAGAAACTGTTCGTCAATTGTCAGGTGCTTTAATTCCTTGGAAACTCTAAGTGTACGCTGAGAAAATCCGCGACAATCGTCTTCAGCAACGCATTCTGGAGGCCTGTAACCGCATTCCTTCCGATATTCTCGTGAGGGTGCATAACGACTAAATCAAGTGCCTTCAGCTCAGTGTTCAGCAACAAGGACAACGCATTGAACGTATCAAATAGCTACGCATCACAAGGTACTTTAGAGGTTGTTATTTCAACGTTCTGTGTTGATACCATAACACATAAGTCAAATTTAATTACAGCAATAAATTCCTGACAAAATTCTGATCTTGTTTGATATGCAACAAGGATTCCTTACCATTTGAAAAATTTGACCTTAATCCAATGTGGTGAATTTCAAGATGGCGGCCATGTTCAGGAAATTGCCTAAAATATAGGCCCCTTAACCGATGTTTTTGCTCGGGTATTCAGATATTTCATTTTCCCACTCGTTTCTGAAATACAAGGGTGTCCTGCGACTTTTGACTCAGCCTGTATTTACATTTATGTGCATTTGTATTTTCACGTCTTTCTTACGAGAACCTGATTCCTACAAAGAATTGCAAAGTTTTATTATTGCCTGTGCCTGCGTCTCCGATTTGGGGATTGTTCGATATCCTTTATTTCATTTTTTTGTTATATAGATTCCTTTAAATGTTCCTCTACATTGTTGTCATACAAAGGATATTTGAAAGACTTTTCGCACATTGAGATGCACAAAGAACTGCCGCTGTATTTATTCGTCTGAACCGAAATTTTTGCATTCCAAATGTCCCTATTTTTTCTCAACCGTAAAATGTCTTCTTTACAGTGTTCACAGTTGACAAAACCGTTTGCTGACGTATACCGTAAAGACACTGACTACTTCGATGTACAATTGTTTGTCAAACATTTTGTTTCGCCAGCGCATATGTGACAGCAATGAAGTAACCAAAATTTTCATAGCGCTGCATTTCGTGCTCTTCCACTGCCATTCTGACCTTAGAATATTTGCCTAGGTTTTTAAATCGTAATATTCTTAAACGTTTTGAGCCATTTAGATGACATGCACATATTTGTGCTGAGTCATTTTCCCTTACTAGCTGTAATCTACGAACTTTTCTGTGAGAATCCCTTTTGACTTGTTGTTGAGAATAACGAACTAATTATATAGGGATATTATACACCTTAATAAAATGAATGTGGGCATGCTTATAGAAAAACTCTTTACATGTTGTTCTTGAGTATCTAAGGACATAGACGTCGTTGAAGCATAGTAAGTCTATTGAATGCCAACGAATATATATTTTGCTGACATTTATTATATAGTTAAAACATTTATGATCTATCTGTTGCTATTATCATCGCAACACGTTGCAAAAAATTATCAGTGCAGGGGATTTACAGACATATGTACCTACACTATTATGTTCAAACACAGCTATATATATTCATCGAATTCAAGTACGAAATTCAGTATCGTCATGCTAATAGAATTTTTCTGTGAATCGCCTTGTTTATCAGATAATATACGTTTAAAGTCATAATGAAGAGATTTTTACTACCACTGCTTTAAGATATAAGATATGTAGAAAGGTATGTAGAAGAATATTTAATATAACATGAACTTTCACAGTGCTTGAAATAATTACATTATAAAATTACAGAAAGTCAGCTCAGATTTGACGTTCACAGATATTCTGATAAATAGGTGTTGAAAGTCAACCAGCAGCAGATGTTCGCAGATTATCTGATGAATAAATGTTGAAACTACCTGGAACTTATTGCGAACCTACTATGATCATTATGGACTTTTTCCTACTTAAGAGAATGCTGCCATAAAATACAGTTCAGATGAACTTTTTCAAGACGGTTAATATTTTGTCGAATTATAAGGGACTATTCATTTAATTTTATGGTATTTACAGATTGGACTTGCGGCGGAATTTCTTACACGAATTTGATGAATATATATAGTTGTGTTTGAACATAATAGTGTAGGTACATAGGACTATAAATAACCTACACTGATAATTTCTTGCAACGTTTTGCAATGACAATAGCAACTGATGGATCATACATTTTTTAACTACACTGGTGTGCAAAAATTAAGGACGAGACGGTTTTTCGACTGTAACGTCGTGCAGAAGGGCTGTACATGAACTCAAATCATTCCATAAGATCCCCAAGATGTAGGAATATGGGACAAGTGAGCAAAACCGTCCAAACAAGGAATCCAAAGGATACAAAGGCACTTTATTGAAAAGGTAGCTTCGAGCACAACTGGACAGAGGACAGAAGCGTCCATGTGACAGGCGGCCGCCAAAAAAATCCAGTCTCTAGTAGGGGATATGATCACCCCTAACAGCGTTGTGCGATTTACAACGTCTGTCCAAGCTGAGACCAAGGTTGTCAAGGAGCTGTTGAGACACCGTGGCCCATTCCTCTTGTAGCCCCAATCGCAGCTGCGGAACCGTTGCTGGCGGTTGGTGACGTGCTGCCAAGCGTCACCCGAGAAGGTACCACACGTGTTCGATTGGATTTAGGTCCGGGGACCTTGTGGGCCAATCCATAAGTTTAATATTTCAGTCGCCCACTGCTCTGCGACAGCACCTCTGAACAGACGAACGCGAGGCAGGAGAACCTTGGTACTAGAGCGGAAACCAGTGACTGAAACTCCTTGCAAGATGTGGAGGTCACTACGGCTACCAAGCATGATACCGCCCCAATCGAGAACTCCGCCACCTCGAAACCGGTCCCTTTAGATAATTTTGGAGGTGTGATTGCGTGTTCCCTGCTCTCTCCATATGTGTATACGTCCAGAATCGCTCGTCAGACTAAATAGGGTCTCATCCGTAAAGAGAACTCGACCCCATGGCTGATGTGTCCAGTTCTTGTGTTCCTGGCACCACAGACACCGCCGTCTCTGATGAGAAGGCGTTAATGGCACACAACGTACTGGTCGTCGTGCAAATAGACCACTTTTCTGCAGCCTCCTGGCCACGGTAAAACGCGACAACGGCCGTCCAGTTGTCTGTTGCATGTGCCTTGCGATTTCTGCCGCTGTCTGCGTCTGTGTCTTCTCACCTGTAGGAAAATATACAGGTCGTCTGCCGCCGTGGTTGCTCGTGGACGACCACTGCTAAACTTTCGGACAGCTGTTCCTGTCGTTTGAAATGTTCTCCAAGCTCGTGAAACAATGCTGTGAGCGATCCCGAACTCCTCGGCCACACTAGTTACACTTCGACCTTCTTCCAACTTCTTAATGACGCGACCTCGGGTAAAGTCATCCAGATGTCGTCTACTGGATTGCTCGTTGGCCATATCACACGGTGGAAGCAACTCGACGTCTTTCAAACCGATGTACACCGTGCAATAGCTTTCACCGGATTGCTGAGCGTACACCGTCCGTGTGCTGTATACCCTTCCGACCCTCCCGTTTACGTGATGCTGCATATATGCGCATGCCCTACCGTTCCGGCCCCTAGTCTATCTCCTGAGTGGTCGTTCGGTCCGTTCTGCCTGCTGGTTCCGCTGTAATGCTAATTTCTCCTCTTCGTCCTTAATTTTTGCACACCAGTGCATATAATAAATGTCAGCAAAATATATATTCTTTGTCATTCATTAGACTTACTATGCTTCATCGACGTCTATGTCCTTAGCTACTCAAGAGAAACGTGTAAAGAGTTTTTCTATAAGAATGCCCACTTTTTATTAAGGTGTATGATATAACTATATATATCTCCACAACACGTTTCAATTAAACGATACTGCAATTTTTGATATCGAATTTAGTAGGAATTAAACAAACAGAACACGTATATCGAATCCTTAAGTATCTCATTTGCTATATAATACGGATTTCCGTCCGTATCAGTATTTCTGCATGCTTGAAATGTATGTACAAAATTTAAAATGCAATATACACAGTGGAGCAATTAAATAATGAGACTGAATTTAAATGAATTACACAAAATAGAAAACCAGGAAACCTCGCATGAATATTTTTTATTGCAAGTACGTTCCTCTTTTGTTAATAAAAGAAGTGGCACGATTCGCCAACAAATGGAAGGACTTGTAGATGTCATCATTTGGTATGAAGTGCAGATCTAATGTTTCACAATTCTTTGTATGTCTTGAAATGTTTTCCTTTCAAAGGCAGCTTTCATTTAGGGAATAGAAAGTAGTCACACTGTGAAAAATCTGGAGAATAGGGGTGATGATTGAGTACACACACTTAGTTTTGTCCCAGAAATAGCTGTACACTCACTGCTTTGTGTGCGGGTGCGTTACCTTGAAGAAGGAACCATAACCCGTTTTTGTACACACGCCTGACATGAACAATCATCTCCCACAATCGTTCTTAAATGAATGCGTAAGCACTGCCAGTGGCACTTGCACATTCAGGAATGAATTCGTGATGCAGAATTTCTTTGCTGTCGTAAAAGCAGACTTTGGACTTCTGTAATATGATCTTTCCTTCGTGTCATTGCGGCAATTACCACTGAGTACTCTAACTCTTCGTTTCAGGATCATAAAGAAAACACCATGTCTCGTCACATGCCATAATGCCTTGGAGAACATTTTGCATTGCTTTTGCGTCTCCACGATGTTTTGCGTATTTAACTCGTGCATGTGTATTGTCGTCTGACAAAGCATGCGGAACAAAACCGGCACGAACTCCTTCTCCCCCCAAAAAAAAAACTATTGCACTAACATTTAACAAATTGTCTTCCTAAAAGCACTGAGCTCTCACTCCACCATGCTCAAGGTCACACAATGATCACTTTCTATCATTTCCGAATTAGTCTCAATGTGTTCAGACATGCGCACTTAAATCGAGCTTCAAAGCCTTTCATCATTTTCCAAATCTTTCCTCCCATCCTTGAAACGTGCATACCATTGGAATATTTGTGCCCGAGATAAGTTAAATGTCCCATACACATCACGCGAACTTCAACTGTCTGAGATGCAGTTTTCCTGATTTTCAAACATAACCGGACACTTGTTCTGAGCTTCATAGCAGAAGTGTCGCAATGTTCTTCCAACGAATGACGTCATGCACAGCGTAAATGGTCATCTGCAGAATTATCACGCTAATGCTGTTGCCACCGTATAGATAAAGAAGTAATTATAAAATACAACATGCCATCTCGCCCTGTGTGTTTTTCCGGTATTATTTAATTGCCGCACTGTATAAGTACATATTTACGCACATGCGCTCAAAGTACCTTAATTTTCGTCATGTAATTCTCGGATTATCTTTTAAATCATAGCTTTGATTTCTGAGGATAGTCCGCCGATGCAGATAATACGCTGCTTAAAAAAATAGCAGTACTTGGATTTTCAAAACATTGGCGTCGTTTTCGTCAGGACGAGTCGTCTGTTTCAAGAATTGCGGTCCATGCTTGAAAAATTAAGAAACTTATGCATTAATAACAGAAAAATGTAGCGCAGTACGAGGATGGAGGTTCATAAACAGTTGGGGAGAAGTTTTCTTTTTATTTCAATTGCGAGCATTTTGAGAGAACGCATAATTGCAACAAAAGTTTTATTATTTGCTCTCGAAGACGATCACGTGTTGTGGAAAACTAAGCGTCACACACATTCATTGGTGCCACAAGTCAACTACGGAACTGTCAGGTGTAACAGGAGAATTAGGGTAATATAGAAAAAATTCATAATTTCGTCACTTATTCACTTGAACGTCACAGAAAAATATTCAAACGTTTTAATGGAAAAATCGCTTTTTTTTTCTTATTTCTTCCGGCTGCTGGATCATCCCGTGAATCACGATATTTCTGTAAGACAATACGTTTCGGGGTTAATATTTCTGGTACGGATTATACGGCGTTTTTTTCCTAAATTTCACGGCCGGGGGAATACGCCCCACCACGGATTATAGGTAAAGCTTTTTCCTTCTTTTGCTGAATTTTGCTGTATGCTTATTATATGAAGAAAAATGCGGTATATGTTTTTGACTTAAACTAATGGCAATAAGGATATATTTATTCCAGAAAGGCGCTGTTATCTTGGGCTGTCATATTTTCTGAATTTCATGTTTATTTTGTTTAATTTACAAAGATCCTCATTCAAATGATAGTTGATGGACGCTGCACTTTTCAGTGTTTGAGGAACTTGGATTACGTGGATGGAATTTTCAACTTGAGGAAATCTAAATAAAACTATACTTGCTTTTGACGCATTTTCATTCGAAACAAATTATAGAATTTCAAGGCTTCATTACTAAATCATCAGAGCTCACCGCTGTAATAAAATATCTGATTAAATTAGAAATTATTTCATTATCTTGTTTAGGGTATTATCTCCGAAGAAATGTGACGTTTCCAAGCAACACGTATTGCTCTTTTAATCTTCATGTTGACTTGTGCTTTGTCATACTGAAGAAAAACACATCTGTTACAGTTTCTTCTGCTATTGATCGCTCAAAGCAAGCTAGAGGCATCTCGGCTTCTTTTGCTTCTTTCGATTTAGAAACGGAGGCAGTGGCACAGACACATCTTGCACAGCGTGAGATTCGAGATTAATTTTGTTTTCGTGAAAAACGTCTGAAAGGCAGATGCAGTTTTCAGAAAGCGAGGGTATTATGTACCAGAACAAATCACAGCAAAACACATGGAGTCTCTCTTAGGCAGATAACATTCTTCTGATTCCATCAAGAACACTTGTTGCAAATTGATACGGCACAATGCTTTCGCTTTAACTTCCAGTGGTTAAACTCGTCCTTCCCAAAAATGATACGATTCTTTGATGCGATGAAGTACATTTTTAACTTTAGGAAACTAGAAAAACAAAAATGCACTGCGACTACGTTTTTCCGTTTAAATCAATGAATATTTTAGAAAGCCTAAAACATATCTCTTTATGAATAAAAATGTGAAACACATTTATCAAATGGTATTAACATGCTTCAACGGGGGAATATGAGCTTCCATTATGTATGGCTTTTATCGATTACGAGAGGCCTTTGATTCCGTGAAACCATCAGTAGTTACAATGCCTTTGAAATCCTGCGGTGTTGAAGATGCATACATTAGCATTATTAGTAACATCCATGATAATGCGAGTGCAAAGGTTTGACTGTTTGAGGACAGAGCACCAATACAATTTCGAAAGAGAGTGAGACAAGGTGACACCTTATCTCCTAAACTCTTTAATGCCACAATGTCTTTCAATAATTGAACTGGGAAAACAAAGAGATAAAGATCAATGGAGATTATTTAACTCACCTTCGTTTTGCTGATGACGTAGTCATTTTTGCAATTTCCCCTTCGGAACTGCAGAGTATGATCCAGGAACTGGCTGACAGAAGTAAAAAAGTGGGATTAAAAATGTACTTTCAGAAAACAAAAGTGCTGTACAATGCAGCTACAAGAAATGAAGTTTTATCGAATAATGGGGGAAATCTGGAGTTAACCGATACCTACATTTACCTAATACAGAACATATCAGTTAAAGGTGACATTGATGAAGAAATTAATCGACGTATAAAACTTGGTTGAAGAGCTTTTGGAAGAAATAATACAATTTTTACAGCAATATGCCCTTATGCCTTAAAAGTGTTTAATCAATACACCCTTCAATGCTTACATTGAAGGATGTATTGATTAAAGGATGTATTGATTAAAGTTTTTGTACGCCCTTTTTAGTTAAGTGCACCTTAACTAAAAAGGGCGTACAAAAACTGCCGACAACTGAAAGAAGTATGGAGGAATGCATGGCTGGTAAAACCAGGAGAGGTAAGAAGAATAACTCATGGATAAGGAAAATGACAAGAGCGGAAGACACCGTCATCAGACTAAAATCCCTGAAATGGCAATGCGCTGGACATGTCGTTAGAAGAATGGACCACCGATGGACAACCGAAATTCTAGACTGGATTCCAAGGGGCAAGAAAAGACCCAGAAGAAGACCACATGGGAGATGGGAGGGTGAAATTCAAAAGTATGTGGTGGTGACATGGAAGAGGCTGGCGCAAGACAGACAGTTGTGGAAGAAATTTGGGGATACCTTCATCCAGCAGTGGATTGATAATAATTGACAATGATGATGATGATGATTAGCGTGCTTAAATACCAGTTGAACTTACCTTACAAAAGCTGTAAGTAAGTTATAAATAAATGAGTTTTGTTCTTTACAGTAATAAATCCAAAGAAATGGCATTTTTTTTTGGTTGAAACCTTTAGTTTCAACCAAAAAAATGCCAGTTGAAACCTTTGGTTTCAACTGTAGCTGGTCCATTTAAAACCATTCATATTCATTTATTGGCTCAGTCACCATTTGTAACGTACCAGGAGATGTGACGTACCTGCCAGAAGGACGCACACGACATAAAGGCAGATAGGAATCAGAATACACGTCCGCGTAGCTCAATTGGTAGAGCAACTTATTCCGGAATGAGGGGATCAGGGTTCGAATCCCGGCGTAAACTAAAAATGACGGAGAAATTTACTTCGTTATAATGGCGCCCGAACTATCCGGATGACCCGACCGTTCAAAATCTCGTAATGGTGTGATGTTATTTCCACACCGCGAGATAGGAAAAATAAGAGCCAGCACTTCAAAAAAAAAAAAATAAATAAATAAATAAATAAATAAAAAAAAATAAGGAGGAGATGATGTAACGTACCAGGAGATGTGACGTACCTGCCAGAAGGACGCACACGACATAAAGGCAGATAGGAATCAGAATACACGTCCGCGTAGCTCAATTGGTAGAGCAACTAATTCCGGAATGAGGGGACCCGGGTTCGAGTCCTGGCGCGGATAAAAATGACGGAGAAATTTACTTCGTTATACATTTTGTTATACATGTTCAAGAGTTCATTTCATTTATTATGCACTGCCGGAAAGTGAAAAAAGATCACCAACAAGGAATTGGCGGACGATCATTAAATTTACATATGTTAATGGGGTCGAGTTGACGTAGGTCTGATGTTAATTTCGGGACCCACCGGTGAGCGCTTACGCCACAACACGGCATAATATGCAAATTATCGTCGGTGGTATTTAAAGAGTACGGCGAAGTGAATGTAATCAGTCGTCGGCGTACGGACACGTGCGAAGACCCTGAAGAAGCTGCAATGCCTGGACATGGAAAACGTGTAGGATTTCAGCAGTTAACGGACTTTGAGTGAGGTCGTCTAGAAGGACTCCGCGACTCTGGGTATTCTTATCGTCGTATTGCGGAGCGAATTGGACGGGAAGTATCGGTGGTGGTACGATGGTGGCGTAGATGGTCCAAGAAACATTCCCACACGAGAAGACGTGGAACCGGGAGTCACAGACGGACTGATGAGCGGACCGATCGACGCATAAGAAGAGCGGCGTTGTCAAACAGAACATCCACTGCGAGGCAAATCCGAGCTGCCGTTGCACCTGAGGTGACTGTGCGAACAATCCGCAACCGTATACTGGATGCAGGACTACGTGAACGTGTGCCTCTGGAATGTGTACCTCTGACTCCATCCCACCGTCAGGAACGGCTGCAGTGGTGTCGGCAACATATGTACTGGAGAACGCAATGGCGATCTGCCGTGTTCAGCGATGAAAGAAGATTCTGCTTGGGAGCCTGCGATGGCCGTATGCGTGTTCGCAGACGCACAGGGGAGCGTCTCCACCCTTCTTGCATCCGCCAGCGACACACAGGGCCTGCACCTGGTCTCCTGGCGTAGGGAGCGATCAGCTATCACTCCCGTACACAACTAGTGTTTGTACCGGGTACGTTAAACAGCACCTCCTACATCAACAACATCATTCAGCCCGTTGTTGTGCCATTTGTAAGGTCGGTCCATTGTGGTGTTTTCCAGAAAGATAACGCACGCCCACACACGGCACGTGCAATGCAACATGCACTTCAGGGTATGAGACAACTTCCATGGCCTGCACGTTCACCGGATATGTCCCCCATTGAGCACGTGTGGGTTTTTATGGGACAACGACTTATCCGGTCTCCACGGCCAGCCATGACCATCCCCGATTTACGCGTCCAGGTTGAGGATGCTTGGAACTCAATACCCCAAACTTACATCCAACATCTGTACGACAGACTCCATGCCAGAATTGCACAGTGTGACGCAGTTCATGGCGGTTCAACCTCGTACTAACCATGTTACATGGAAATATTATTTTTCAGTTTACCAGCAAATACAGCTGTATTTTGCCATAACGTTTTGATCACGTTATCCTCTGTATTCTGTTATTATGCTGTATAAATGTCGTTGGTATCAGACGTCTCCTTCTTGGTGTTCTTTTTTCACTTTCCGCCAGTGTATTTTAGTTTTTACAGTAATAATACACAATAGATGGTACATATACAAGTGACATAATGAGGTAACAACATGGAATGAGGAGGGAAAAGGCCTAACTGGTCTGACTGAGCCCTCTTCTTCAAGGAGCTTTCTTCCTAACTTTACGTTTTGTGCTTATTCAAATAAAAATATCCTCTCATGTATTGTAGCTTTCGTGGTTTGTCGTTTTTCGTACTGAGTAGATAGAATAAACAACTGAGACGCAGGTAGAACCTTGCGTTATTCTATGCAGTAAAGGCACGTGAATCTTTCTGATCGGAGCTAGTATCATATGCAGAAGACATTCTTTCAGTCTTTGCTTTAGAAACCAAACTATGAGGTGACATACGAATATGTCTTCCAGATCATATGCTTCTAAAGTATCCTTTCAATCTATACTATAGATGGTAGATTATGACCTGAGATTCAAGTATACATTTCCGCGCCATCAGTCGCTTCTGAAATATTCTATCAATCAGTACTTTAGAAGTAAATTACGACTTGAGATCCAGATGTGACTTTCTTACCCTTCGTTTCAAAAATATTCCGTCAATCAATACTATGGAAGCACAATTGTGATCAGTGTTCCAATTATGCCTTTCCGATTCTTCGTGGCAGAATTATGCATTACGTGAACTTAAAAGAAAACGAATGGGAAACATTTCTCATAATGAGAGCTTTTTGGCGCTAAAGGAATATTCCAAAGCAAACAAATATTTCAGACAAGCAGAAAATCATAGGAAGAGAGCATGTATTGAAGCCATCTAATGGATACCCTGCGCAGTATTTAAAATGCAAAATGGTCATCGAGGAAGAAATCTCTCCCAAAAATTATTATTTGTTGAAATTTTAGAAGCAGGGATTCTGATGGAATCTTGATATTAATTTAAGCCTCCTAGCTGGAAAATTGTTCGTTATACAGCGAAGAAGAAAGAATTCAAAATATTTCTCATAGTCAATTGCATAACAATGAAAAAGTTACTTAAATAGTATAACTATACTAGTAATACGAAATTGCTTGCTGTAGAATAGAAATCAAAGTTTCCAAGGTTTCTCACATCAACGAGCTGGCTTTTTCAAGAAAGGTATACCGCAAACTGAATAATAGAATGCTTCAACAATGTGAACGCGGTGACTTGACTTGACTTGACAATAACGAAGAAATGCGAACGTAATTAGGTATTCAAAGACACGAGACGTTTTACACGTTTAGCACGCGGAATCATGGAAGGAAAACCAAGAGGCAATCACTATTTGAAGAACTGGTTCCAAACTTGTGGCAACTCCAGTAAGACGCTATCATTGCACGACTCGTTGTTGGTTATGATCTCAAAGGTTTCGCGATTGGCAGTAGAATTTGGGGTAGAGTAGCAAGCTAATTTCTGAGAAGTCAAGTTCAAGTCCGCTGCTGCTATGTGGTATGACGTAATGAAATTAGCTTCCTACTCCACCCCAAAATCTACTGCCACTCGCGAAACTTTAGAGATCATCACCAACAGCAAATCATGCAATAACAGCGTCTCGCTGGAGTTGTCACGAGTTTGGAATCAGTTCTTCGAATAGTGAGTGTCTTGTTTTCCTTCATGTTTCCGCGTGCTAAACGAACATGTCATCTCGAGTAGTTGAATGAATAATTACTTAGCATCAGTTCGTTTATTATCAATTTAAGTCACCTCGTTCAAATTGTTGAAGCGTTCTATAATTGAGTTTGTAGTCTTCTGTCTACCTTCCTTCACAAAGCCATCTGGTTGATGTACGAAAGCTTGGAAACTTTGATTTCTATTCTACACTAAGACATTTTGGATCACTAGTACCGTTATACTATTTAAGAACAGTTGGTGTACAGTTCCTTCTTATTTAATTAATGAAAAAAATTGTACTCAATGTTTAGAAACTGAGATACCTTTATAAATATAAATTTTCACTGACGTACCCTTAGTATAACTGTACGTTATAAAATGTACCAAATAGGATGAGGGTACAGAAAGGGATTTCTGGTTGGCTGTAAATGAAATAATTTCGGCAATAGTAATTTTATTTCACTGGCAAGCTTACACATACACTATATTGACAAATGTCACCGGACACCCATTCAAAAGCAAATGAACGGATTCCTTGCGTTGTTAAGATGCGCGGTACAGTTGCAAACGGTATAAAAACAAGCCTGCAGCTGAGAGCGATCATATCGCACTGTGATGTTGAGTGAAAATGTCGCGGCGGTAGAGAACTGACTTTGAGAAAGAAAATATTGTTGGGTGTTATATTAGTGGGTTGTCCATAAGAGAAACCGAGAGGCGTCTAAACATACCCAAGTCAACTGTTTTGATAGCACTGAATAAGTGGAAGACACATGGCGTACATGAAGCAGCAAAACGTACCGACAGACCAAAGAAAATCAGTGATAGAGGATGTCGAAGCCTCAAGGAGTGTCGTTACAGCTAATCGAGAGACTACTGCACAAGTCCTTAGTGTATAGGTAAGTAAAAATGCTGTAACCTCAGTATGTACACGTACTATTCGCAGAAAACGTCATTCCATGGTTTACCGAGATCGTGCAGCTGCTCATAAGCCTTTGATCTTCACTCGGAATGCTACTCGTCTTCTAGCATGGTGTAAAGAACATTTATCGTGGACTGTACATCAATGGAAACGGGTCTTACGGACTATTGAATACAGATACACGATTCATTAGTCTGATGGCCGTGTGTGAGTAAAACAGCAGCCAGGAGAACGCTATTTACCACAATGTACTGTTCCCACGGTAAATTGGAGCTAGAAGTTTAAAGCTACGGTCAAGAGTGAAGCTGCTGTCAAATTTGAAGGCACTGAAGACACGTATTTTTTCCGATCTTGTGTCAGGAGATGAAACGTTTGCGTATCTTTACGATCCGGAAACGAGAAATCAAATCATGCAATGGTGTCACACCTCTTCATCAAGGCCTAACAGCCAGTGATCAGCACAGAAAGTAAGTCATGGTGACTGCTTTTTGAGATGACAAGGGTGTCCTTCTCCTTGAGTTTCTGGAACGTGGCCGTAGCGTGACCAGAGAGCGATGCATTGAGATACTCAAGAAGCTTAGAGGTGCGATAAGGAGGAAAAGACCGAACAAGAATCTGAAAAGGATCCACATTCACCATGACAATGCGAAACCACACACATCTTTGGCAACAAGTCAGGCGATCAGAAAGTTAGGCTCATCGGTAGTTCCCCATCCACCGTAAAGCCCAGATCTGTCGCCCTTCGATGTCTACTTGTTCTGTCCGATGAAGAACAGTCACCGGGGGACAACGATTTGATGACACAGACGAGGGGAAAGTGTCTGTGAAGAAGTGTGTACAACAGCACACACCTGAAGTTTTTCAAAGAGGAATCGAGAATTGGGTTCAATGATGGCGCAAATGCATCGCTTGTGATGGAGACTATGTTGAGTAGTACTGTTGCATAGAAAAGAAGATATTCTACCAGCATGTGCAATTTCAACAACCTTTTTCACTTAATAAAAAAGTTATGCCCACTTTTGCATTACTTTCGGTACAAGCTTCGTACATTTAGTGTTTGGAGTTAAGTATTCTGTTTACTAACTTGCGTTACTCAGTGTTGAAATGCTAATACCACTGTGATTACTTCACGAATTTTAAAACATGCGAGTGAAGAAGTGTACTGGTGTGTGAGTGTTTTTCGTGGTATGATCCACGCCTATTGGTTATTGTGCACAAACCTGATAACTAGCACGTCTACATCGATAGTTTGGACAATTATGCCCTACCAACTATGTGGCTTTCAAAATTGTTTATTGAGCAAACATGAGAGGAGGGTACAGAGGGCCTGTATTTACAGTGCCAACAGAAACATAATTGACGACATATGTACATAAAGATGACAAATGTAGGCATGCTGATGTGCTATATACAATGGCAATAAAAACATAGTAGATGAGTATCTTCACAGATATAAGTTGAGCTACAGAAGTGACCGACAGCAATGGTGCATGAGTAATGCAGGAGAGATACATAATGAAGAACCAATACGAACAATTCCAGTTGAAATGTGTAACAAAGATAAAGTTATAGTTATAATACTATGTACAATGTAGTGATGCACTGGGTAGGTGCCTATGAGAGGCTAATATTAAATGAGCAAAAAATATTAATAATATGTACAACATGTGCGGTAGTAGAATGGTTGATGTCAAATAGAAAGTGTAAAAGACAATGTGATAACAGGAATAAGTAGAGTACAACGGTAAAAACTTTGTGGTGAATCTCACAGGTAAGAACTTTACAAGGTGCAAGTGATTCAAGTAAAATTACCAATGGCAAAGTAATGGAGAACAGTTCTCAAAGAAGGAGTTGTACATGTACTGAGGGATCAGTAAACTAGGTTCGATTCAGTGACCAAACCCGGAAAAAGCGACGTTTCTGAGAGTCAGTTGAGGCAGACACAATCGCGACAGAAACTTGTTGCGAAAGAAACAACACATGGCATTCTACAATTCAAGTTCACTATCTTGAACGGATATGTCAGATGCTGGCTGGTTTGTGTCATCGGCGCGCTATGCAAAGGAGGTCTAAACGACGAACGAATTTCGGTATCCAGCGCGGATCAACAAAGGTCTCACGATGCACCGCTTGAAGATAAGAACGGATGATTTGCAATTGTAGAAGAACATCGGGTAAAATTGCAGTATAAGAGGATAAAACGTTTTTCGACTGTTTGTTTTGATGGGGACCTGAAATGAAATTGTATAGAACACCTCCAGTGACTAGAATTTGAGGAAGAAAAAATGTTTTTAGAAATTGAAGAAATTCATGTGCAAGAACTGGGTCTGCAGAACCATTATCAGTATCAAGTTCAACAGAAGCATCTGATGCAGTGTAGCCGGCTGAGTGATCGCTACGGTCAGAGCGGTCAGTCGTTGTTTGGGTCTTCGTGGCACGAGCATTGTACGTCATTTGACGCTTTCCTCTGCCCCGAGTTGGGTAACATCAGGGTTGTCAGAGACTTTGAAGTGGCTAGACGCAGTGGACCAACCAGGAGAAACAGACGATTGTACTTGATCATCCTCCAAGTGAGGGGTGAGGGTGAGTGAACTAACAAGCGAAGGTGTGTCTGATGGAAGATGTGACGGAGAAGGATACACAGGTCCGGATTCTGCAGGTCGTTGCGAAGTCACGCGTTGACCAATGACTGTAGTGCTACTTTTGTCTGAAGTAGGCCGTTGACAAACGGCTGTAGTGCTACTTTTACTTTTGTGTGAAGTCACGCGTTGACCAACGGCTGTAGTGCTATTTTTGTCTGAAGTAGCCCATTGACCAACGGCTGTAGTGCTACTTTTGCTTTTGGCATGTGCTGAAGTCGTTGAGGGTACCGCTGAAGCAAACGGTGTTTGGGTTTTCGAAGTTGTAGTAGAAGTGCGATGTGGACATAAGGCACGAGGGTGTCCATAACCTTTACAGATAGAACACATAGTACCGACAGTAATGTTGATATCACGGATGTGCGTATCACAACGAATACTGAACTTGGGTGGAACTCGTAGTTTCGCTTCATCAGACGGAAAAACCACTCTTACATTTCGCCGTAGACCAAGAAGATAACGATCTTCCGGCAGGGCTGGAAAAGAGGAGAAGGTGGTGATTGTGCCAACTATACGTCCAATGTTTTGCGCAATGGACAGTAAAAGTTCGTCAGAAATTTCTGTCGGGACTGGGGAAAAACTCAAAACAGTAGGCATGTGGGAGATAGGATCAGCCTTAATATGTCTGTCACCAATAGAAAGTCCATCATTTATAACTTGAAGTGTAAATTTGGGATCAGAGAAATATGCGGTTCCTTTGCCATCTTTCCGGCCTTCGTGTGTGACGGCTGACTTCGGGAAGAGTAAACGAAGTGCTGCGCTGTACGCAGTGAGCTTAGTATTGGCAAGAGCAGGAAAGGCAACGCAGGGGTCAACTTTACTACGGAAGTGCTGACCAGCTGGCGAAGTTGCTGGAAGATCGACGGAGAAGTTGGAGTGAAAATCACACTTTATCTGATAAGGGCCTTTGATAGAAGCCGACGCAGAAGGAGGATAAGATTTCTTCGAAAGGACGGCTGCATATAGAATGGCTGGGCAGTGTGATGACGTAGAGATCACTGACGAACGTGAAACGTCCATCGCCTCTTCTGTCACCTGCTGGGAAGGTTGCTGGTAACCACACAGTGACGTAAAAGTAGGATTAGCTGATAGGGTAGCTGAACTACGCTTAGGAGAGGAGGGGCTTGTCGGAGCAGGCCCGCCATTGGTGGATGATGGAAGAGGAGGAAAATCGTTATCAGGAGCAAAAGCTGGGACGTCGACGTCTCCCGATGTAGCCATCCGCAATGGTGAAGCAGAATTCACGTCTTGGCCGACTCGGCGAAGACAATTAAACGAAGATAACTTAACTAAATGATCACTCACCAACTCGGCAGGGATACGAGCAGAATTGTGGTACCTTCACAGAACTCACACACACAAAAATATATACTCGGAACACCGAAGAGAGCACAAGTAAGACAAAATGTACGGAACAGAAAAACTGCGTGTCTTTGGCAATACTATGGAACCGAGCCTTGTTGGTACCAGAAGGATAATGCACCGAGACATAAAGTAAGGACTGCTATGGCGTGGTGTAAAGATAATTCCATATCGTGTGTGTACTGGCCAGCACAGTGCCTGATCTTAATCCCATAGAGTACTAATGGGATGAATTAGAGCTCCGCATAAGAAGTTTGGAACCAAGGCCTACTGTAACGTATACTCTATATTCACTTTCCTTTTGATTTTACTATCTCTGGTTATTTTATTTTACTATGTAAATTATCTTCCTACTGAACGAAATATTATTTCACCCGCTGAATGAGATCTGGCAATGAGTGTAAGTCATGACGTGGTGGTAGCTAGTATATAGGCGCGTTCATCGAGGAGGTTGTGTGTTGTTATGAGGAGAGCTTGTGGTCGTTAAGAGAGAGCGTGTACAATACGAGGAAAGATTATTCATTATTGTGTACAAGTGTTATGTGTGCCTTAGTTGACCAAGAGTCGTTCAAATAAAGAAGTTTTCAGTAAGTTCAGTCTTTCTTAATTCATAGTTTTTGTCAGACCTCTGTCTGGCTGTTAGGTTTATAATATTTATTGATTCCTATAAATAACCAGCGTTGAGACTTTGTTTAAGTTCGTAATTAACTAGTAACAACACCCTTTTGGATTCATTATTTTGAAGCTTAGTACAAGTATATCATTAGCTAGCTGGTAGGAAGAGAATCATTCATAATAATTAGCTTAGCGGAAAGTAAATAAAGCTAATTCATTATACTACTACTAAGCAACAGTTAGCAGCAGCATTATGTACTGAATGGGAGCGCATACCTATCGCTTCGTTCAAAACCTTGTGGAAAGTATGACTCGAAGGGTTAGTGCATACATTAAGGCTAAAGGTGGACCGACATTGTACTAATGTATGTCAATAAATGCTATTCTGTGTTTCGTTTTTAGGTGTCCGGTGACTTTTTTCAATATAGTGCATCTTAAGGTACTTCTTAATACATTGTATTATCTCTCCCTGCAAGGAGCCGTTTTACGTATCGGGCAAATATTTTTGTAGACCCTTGTCGAATAAATGTGTGGCAAAGGTGTTGCCCCAATCCTGGTTGTCTGTCTTCTCCTCAGCACTATTGTTCCCGTCTTGAACACAATCTACGACACTCCAAGTGTTCTATGGCAATTTTCAGCTATAAAGAACGAGAAATTTTTGAGAAATACGTAGTCAACTGAGAAATGGAGAATCTTCGGTTCCTTTGAATTTGTACATTCACCTGGTAAAGCAGATTAGCAGAGACAAATGACAGGATGCACCTTCGAACTTCGCCTTGGACACTACCTTCATTTTCATGCCTACACTATCCTTTCATCATTCATTCACTCATCACATTTTCTCCATAAACTTCACCAATAAATTTGAGGGTTGCGTACGTTTTTGGCATTCAAATATTTAATTATCGATTGTATTTCAAAACTGGCATGGTAGCTGATTGTCTTACTCGTACTACAAAATGGAGAAGTCATAAAACAAAGAACGAGAAGTGACAATGTGCTCGATGCTTCCTTCTTGACACATGAGACATCACTGCGCAGGAGGTACTCTCACTGCGCCACCTGCTCGGCCGGCATGTGTGATTTGGTCATCACGCCGGCTGTATATGAGAAATCTGCTGATACTTCTTCGACGAGGGGATACAATTTTATTTGCTCCGATAAAACAAATGTTTTAGTCAAGGGATCCATTATGTTAAGAAGTATAATAGCTTCAGGTATGTGTAAATTCGTGGTAAAAAGTAATATTATTAATATGAAATAATTTGAAGTGATCAGTAGTATCTAATCCCTTTAAATCACTTTGTTTTTGAAGTGATCCGTAGTATCTGATCACTTCGAATACGCAAAACATTCTTCATGGTTGAAAGATTGTGACCGCCGCCCCGGTGGCGCAGTGGTCTAAGGCGTTGGCCTATGATCATTCGTCCGAAGGGGTCCGGGTTCGAATCCCGATGAGGCATGGATGTTGTGTTTGTCTTACGGCACTGGCTCTCTCCCTTCCCTGGAACAAGTGACGCTAAATTAGGGACGGGCGACTGCTTATAGCCCATTGAGTTGCTCACGGTGGTCGTTAAACCACCAATCAAAAAAAAAAAAAAATTGTGACCGAAAATTTATCTTTTTTTCAGTTGGCATTTGAAAGGAAAGATTAGCAAGAAATCAGAACATATATATGCCGCATCTGTTCAAAACTATGGTTTATTAAAGATACTGATATACATAATGGCACAAAAATACTTTTTTCAGTTGGACCTTAAGTAGCGGAATTACAGGCCCAAATGCGAACCCGCACTTTCAGCACCAAAGAAGTAGAAAGGAGAATTCTACAATAAAAAATACTGGAAATAATGTGGAAAATGTTTTTGCTATCAAACTATATCTGAAATGAAATGATTTTTCAAAGCCAGCATTTAAAAATAGAGATAGTGAGAGGAATAGCATATATTATTACGCCACCTAGCAGGCAAAATTTGAACTATTATCAGCACAAAATATTTTACATAGTGAGTAGTATCTCATCAAAAATAGTTATTTCCAGACAACTGTTTAGAAGCGAAGGTAATTTAGGAAACATCATATGCAAAAGAGAAATATTTAATATGCCATATTTAATATACCATATTAAATATTTCATATATAAATATTTATTTACTACCCCATACGGGGAAAATCCATTTTACAAAAATCAGCTCATGGTGTTGAACATAAAAAGCTTTAAGTTAGACTTCTATAAGCAGAGATACCGCGAAAAGTACCTTTATACCTCTTAGAAAGAAAATACTCTACTAGTTGAAGTAGCATGTGTTCGCGAAATGGTGTTCGTGATAAAAGGTATTCGTCAGAATAAGAATAGTTTTTCAACCGGAATTTTAGATCAATGATAAAATATATTTTTGACTGAACAACATTACAATTTCCTCTCTCGGGCTGCAAGGTTTAACATAAAAACGAACCAAATGTAATGGATCTTTGTCTTTAAGGTACCAACCAGTTTGACGATACTTAAAGAAAATTTGAAGTCATAATAATATGTGCACCGATCTCGTGCCACAGATAGACTGACGGGTGCATAGTGGTACGAATATATATTTTTCTAAAAACGTGTTAAGAACGATGCATCAAAAACAAGGTTTTTATTTTCAGTTATAAATCTAAAGAATGGAACAGATGCAAATTGGAATCATTTCTTATTTTGGTTTCGGGGTTTAACGTCCTCCAACAGAAACTCTGACAAATAGAAGCAATTGTTCTTCCTGAATTCTAGGCCATTGGTTTCAGGAAAGGGACAGAGCCAAACGTGTCTGACGTGCCTCATCCAGGTCTCGACGGAGAGGCCATTTTAGGAATGGCTAGAAGCCAATGTTTCAGACCACATGACCACCTGGCTAGAATGCTAATGGAAGTACGTTATTAGGAACTTCAAGAGAGGAGATTTGTACCTGTTTGTCCCGATTCTAAATGTCAACAACCCAATACAAGAAGACATGCACCGTGGGAAAAGAACTTGACATGATACACCATCACACAAATGCTAATGAGAAAGACTCCTGATTGATATGAGGTGTTCTTGTGTGGTAGATATATATCGAAAGCTCACATTAATGCCTATGAACTTCGCCATGCGAATATTGACGCGTGCATACGAGAAGCGAACCCCAATCTATACGGAGCTCATCATGATGGAGCAATTTTTAACAGTTTCTTTGTATACAGAAAAGACAGTTCCGCCCTCACATTGACAGACGGCTGATTCGGACTCTAGCAAATGCGATTCTTAGTGACATTAATTTTTCACCCTATTCATTTGATCTGTATTCAGGCAATCGTGTTGGAAACCTCTGGAGAGTCCTATGAACCGTTTCTATTGCTCCTCCCAAACTCTGGGGAAGCTTTTCATTGAATAGTGATGTTCGGGAGACGAAGTCGTAAGCATGATCTCGTTTTCATCATGGAGCATTGAGGTTTGCGTTACTGTTATTGGTGATCACTTTGTTGTTTAGTGTCTTCTATCATCATAATTATTATTTTGGTCATCACGAGACCGATGGCTGTGCGAAAATTAATCATTCAAATAGTCACCTTTCATGAAAATCCATCTTTTTTATGCAGATGCGTTTTCTTTTGTGCAATGTGCCTATTGCTTAACACTAGAGTAAATATATCCAGTTTGTTGGGAACTGCATTACTTCCAAAAAGGGAATTCACTTTTGGAATGGAGTGTCTTGTTAAGTAGTTTCATGAACTACATGGCTTTCTTTAGTTGATAACGCTTTTCATTGCAGTATATCAAATCTAACGTGAGTTACAGAGATGCTTTCACCAACAAATCCTACTTTTGAAAAGCATTATTGATTGTTTCTGAATTATGCGGCTATTTTCAACAGATTACAATTTCGAGTGCGTTATGATCTAGCAGTGAACGACTTGCACGTCATTTCTATTCATAATTATTTCATGATCTGTCAGAGCAAATGTAGCAGCCTTTGTGAATTCAAACGTTCCTCGCCAGAGCAGAAATTCCGCATACGTCACGTATTTTGTCATTCTATCAAATAATTAAGCTTTACCACATATACAAAAAACAGTATTGGACGCTCATGATCTTCTTTGGTTTTTAATTCAAGAAGCAAAAAAGTAAACATTTCTGGAAAATATTCCGAGATGAGAAAAATTGGGTATGTAAAAACGTTTTACAGCTCCCATGAGTTTTTAAGAGGTGCCGATCCCTAATTTAGGACACCTGGTCCCTGGAAAGAGTCAGAGCAATCGTCAAGTCTAAATACCCCGTCATGATTCGAAGACACCAACACTCCGGACAACACCTGAGGTTGACAACAGCCAGTGATTTTGATGACTCGGTCACCGTGTCATCCTCATGTTTCTGTGAAAGCTGAGGAATTAAAAGGAAACAAAAGGAGAAAAATCAAAATATTCGGCTTACCCTTGTGGTGTGATAATGTTGTTTCAGGCACAAACTAGGTATTCTAGTAATATCCAACATTCACCAGCAACGCTGCACCATCTATATGACATATACTTCAAATTAACTTTCATTTTTAGTTGCTTTCCTTAAGTAAATTTGACTTTATTCTTTTTTGGGTTTTCGAACCTTGACGTTATATATTCTCTCTGAAGAAATGGTGTTGGAAACAACCCTGAAGTCAGTGCGTAATGTCTGAATGTTGATAGGTAAGAACGTGAGATACATAATGTTGAAACATCAGCCAATAAGTGTCGTGGTGGAAGCCGTACTTGGCTGAAACGGTGTTTAGTTGAAGTTTGTGAATTCGTGTAGTATTGTTATACAAATATTGTACCTACGTAAAGTCATGCAAAAGTGGGCAAAACATTTTTATTAACTGACAGAGTTCGTTCAAATTGCACATGTTGATAGAGTAACTTTCCCTTTATAGTAACCTTTCTTCTTCATTGCAGTTAAATAATGGATCTCGAGAAGAAGCCCGTGCCGTCATTGAATTCTTGACGAAGGAAGGGTGCAGGCTGTCCGACCTCCGCAGAAAGCTACCGAATGTTTACGGCGATGACAACATCGACAAGCGCAATGTACAGATGGGTGAAGAAGTTTAGAGAAGGGGAAACCAGTATTAAATGCAAACCACACAATGGGAGATAATCATCTGCGACCACTGACACGAATCTTCAGCCAATGGATGAATTTATTCGCGCGGAGAGAAGAGTCACAATCCTTGGGCTTGTTGCTCAACTGGACTGTGGTCATAATGCCATACAGAAGATGGTGGGTGACTTAGGGTATCGGAAATTGTGTGCAAAGTGGGTACCTCGGCGGTTTACACCCAATTTGAAGGCTAGAAGTGTTGAATTCTGCTCTGATCTGCTGGAAGCGTTTGAAGCCACTGAAGACACGTATTTTTTCCGATCTTGTGTCAGGAGATGAAACGTTGGCGTATCTTTACGATCCGGAAACGAGGAATCAAATCATGCAATGGTGTCACACCTCTCCATCAATACCTAAGAGCCAGTGATCAGCACAGAAAGTAAGTCATGTTGACTGCTTTTTGAGATGACAGGGGTGTCCTTCTCCTTGAGTTTCTGGAACGTGGCCGTAGCGTGACCAGAGAGCGGTGCATTGAGATACTCAAGAAGCTTAGAGGTGCGATAAGGAGGAAGAGACCGAACAAGAATCTGAAAAGGATCCACATTCACCATGACAATGCGAAACCACACACATCTTTGGCAACAAGTCAGGCGATCAGAAAATTAGGCTGATCGGTGGTTCCCCATCCACCGTAAAGCCCATATCTGTTGCCCCCCGACGTCTACTTGTTCCGTCCGATGAAGAACATTCACCGGGGACAACGATTTGATGACACAGACGAGGGGAAAGTGGCTGTGAAGAAGTGTGTACAACGGCACACACCTGAATTTTTCAAAGAGGAATCGAGAATTGGGTTCAATGATGGCGCAAATACATCGCTTGTGGTGGAGACTATGTTGAGTAGTACTGTTGCATGGAAAAGGAGATATTCTACCAGCATGTGCAATTTCAACAACCTTTGTCACTTAAAAAAAAAGTTATGCCCACTTTTGCATTACTTCCGGTACAAGTCTCGTACATTTAGTGTTTGGAGTTAAGTATTCTGTTTACTAACTTGCGTTACTCAGTGTTGAAATGCTAATACCACTGTGATTAGTTCACGAATTTTGGAACATGCGAGTGAAGTGCTACGAAGTAAGTAAGTCTTTCTCTCACTTCATTTGAGTGACTTTGTTTCACTTAGAGAGAGAGAGAAAGAGAGAGAGAGAGATAGATAGATAGAGAGAAAGACAGAGACAAAGGCAAAGACGCGCAGAGACAGAGACAAAGACACACAGAGACAGAGACAAAGACACACAGAGACACACAGAAACAGAGACAAAGGCACACAGAGACAGAGACAAAGACACACAGAGACAGAGACAAAGACACACAGAGACACACAGAAACAGAGACAAAGGCACACAGAGACAGAGACAAAGACACAGAGAGAGAGAGAGAGACAAAGACACACAAAGACAGAGAAAGAATATAACATGATAAAATTTGACGAAAAGAAAAAAACAAGATAATTGACACCGAATTTTCGAGTGTAATGAGCACGTCTTTTGAATCCTTTCCGACACGAATAAAATATTTCAAAGTTATTCATACTCAGTGGAACCCTTTACAGAAGATATAAAGAAATCAACCGCATTTCTACAACCGATAAAATATCAAGGAACAAAAGCAGTTCCTTTTGTTTTTTGATTGGGGGTTTAACGACCACAGTGAGCAACTAAGTGGGCTATAAGCAATCGCCCGTCATTAATTTAGGCTCACTGGTTCCAGGGACGGGAGAGAGCCAGTTCCGTAAGACAAACACAACATCCATGCCTCGCCGGTATTCGAACAGCACCCATCTCGGACGAATGGTCAGAAACCAGCGCCTCAGACCCCAGCACCACTGCGGCGGCCAGTTACCCTTCCCCACTGGCGGTTGAAAAATCTGTTACGAAAATGAACAAATGGTGCTCAAATTTTTTTATCTTAGTTTAAAGGAACACAGCAAAGACAAAGCGATTTTTATGTCAAACAGTTAAAGGTCAGATACAGAGGAAATCATGATCTAACGTTACGTCGCTAGCGGAAGAATTTTGAATAATGGAAAAGTAGAAATTACGTGAAACGTATTCTTCACAGTAAAAGATATAGTAAGGAAAAATAAATTTTGAAATACATATGGCGAGAAAAGGTTTTGATATTTCTTCCGCCTAGCAGGTAAACTGTAAATTATTTTAAAAAGATAGTATTTCATATCTTTACTGTAACGTACGCCAAACATTTCAAAAGGAATCTTTTTCAAAAGGATTTTTAGAAGCGGAGATATCAAACACAACTACACACTAACACCACCTAGCGCCAGCACTCTGAATTACAAAACTTCACGAGTGCAGGCAAAATGTTCCCTGATGTAAATACTATACGGCGTTCAAATATTTTTTTAAATCGGACTTTTAAAAGAAGAGATATTAAAAAAAACGAAAAGACATTTGCTCCTTTACTGGTAAAATTGTGCACTATTTTTGGAAATAACTGTTCACAAAATGTTTCCGCAGTCAACAGTATCTGAGATAATTTTTTCATTCATGTTTTTAGAGCTGCAGATGTTGCTGTTAATATACTGCTAACAAAATCGTGAAATCATGCGCTTTTAGTAGCACACGTGTTCATTAAGTAAAATTTGAAATTATATGCAAAACATTTTAATTCCAACGCGCTCTCTGACAAAGGAATGTTTTCTCAAATCGGACTGTTAGAAGTAGAGATATCGGCCAAAATAATATATACATCTTCGTCACCTGGCGGGAAAATACTGCACTATTTTTAGCACAAGGTACAGGGAAAATGCTAGTATTACGCAGATATTCCTGCAAATATATCAGAAACAAAAATAAATACACACTTACGCCCATGGTGGCCAGATCGTTCATTACATAAATATGAAATTGTATGCAGACCATTTTCCATCAAAAACTCTATCCAATGCAGAATTAATTTTTCAAATCCGACTTTTAGAAGCAGGCATATCGGGGAAACCGCAATTTAACTTTGCTCCTCTTAGCGGAAAAAATATGCATTACTTGAAAAAGAAAATATACCCAAAATAGTCTTCCTTATAGATGATATCGAATGGAATAAAGAATGTTTTGAGTCAGGTGTTCGGAAATTGTTACATTAAATAAACATATTTTGAAGCCGATAGCATCTGCATTTACGACCTGTTGTGGTGAAGTTATGGATAGTAGAAAACCGCTAACCAGGAGTCATCGTTATCACATTTGAAGCTTTCTAATGCAGAAAGAAATTTTTAAATCGAACTAATAGTTGCAGAGATATGTTGTCCATGGACAGACGGACGGACAAAGTTATAACATATGCACAATTTTTTTATAAAAGACGTGCTAAGAAAAGCACAACACATATAATGCATTGATATATGGAATCACCTTTAAATAATTTAATTCAGAATATTCGCCTCTCGAGCTGTAGTAAATGCTAGCTATTCCCAACATCACAATTGACGATTTAGGAGTGGTGTAAATTTCTTGCCAGTAGCAAATTTATTTTCAGAAGTGATGTTTGCTAACCAAAGACTTTCTTGGACGTACTAATTTCTATGGTGTCTGAAGTTAGTGAAGTAATCTGATTCCATATGGAACAACATATAAGATTTGCCACCATTTAAGGCGATCTTAAGTATGGAAAGGCATAGTTTATCAAAAATAAAAATTCAAAGCAATTTTTATCAAAAATATGAGCATATATGCTTTGCGTGTAATGATCGTGACTTCACCGTTTACTTCAAAACATAGAGATTCGTGTTCAGGAAATGATAGTATCTGATCACCCGATTGTGTAAACAGCAGATCAGAATTATACACCCTGATATAAGTTCGATAATGTAATTTGTACAGCTCTCCCGATAGCAGCCAGTAGCTTTTGTAGCACCTTCGACGCTTCTGTCAAGGATTCACTACAAAGTTTACTATTGTGACATTATTTTACTCAGCGTGTTTAATTCAACGCTCGCTATTTTGCTGTATTATATGTAGAGCGATCAAATTCTGTTACTGATTTGTTTCGTGTTAAGTGTCTATCATGTGGAATCTCCTTAGAAAATGTGAAAAATACATCACCCTGGATCGAAAATCGGAGACGAGTTTCGTTTAAGTGGAAATCGGGTGATTTGCAACGGTAACTACACTGACGGAAAAAATCCCAACACCAAGAAGGGGTTGTGTTAGATAGACGACAGTTGGTAGGTTGTGAGAGTACATCTGTAAGATGACGTCTATGCAAATTTCGCGCTCGGCGCATGCGTGTGGCGATAGTAGCGCCCCTCGGAACATGCAAAGCAGGTTTGCTGTAAATACGCGCTGTAACGTTCGTGAGTGTTAGTTATCGTTGAGATTCGACGTAGGGTGTTCATGTTAGTCAAGAATGCCTTTAAGAAGACGAAGAAGCCATTATCAACAGCTCACGGAGTTTGAACGAGGTCGTCTAATAGGGCTACGAGAAGGTGGATTTTCTTTCTGCAATATTGCAGAACGACTTGGCAGGAATGTAGCCACTGTGCATGATTGTTGGCAGCGGTGGTCAAGGGAAGGTACTGCCTCAAGAAGACAGGGTTCCGGCCGGTCACGTGGCACTACTGAAAGGGAAGACCGCTGTGTACGGCGTATGGCGGTGGCGCATCGTACTGCGTCTGCGGCAGCAATTCGAGCTGCAGTTGCCACCACAGTGACACAACGAACTGTTACAAATCGGTTACTTGAAGGACAGCTCCGAGCCAGACGCCCTGTAGCGTGCATTCCACTTACTCCAAACCACTGTCGTTTGCGACGTCAGTGGTGTCAAGCTAGAGCTCATTGGAGGACGGAGTGGAGATCTGTTGTGTTTTCTGATGAAAGCCGGTTCTGCCTGGGTGCCAGTGATGGCCGTGTGTTGGTTAGAAGGAGGCCAGGTGAGCGCCTGCAACCAACCTGTCTGCGGCCGAGACACACTGGACCTACACCTGGAGTTATGGTCTGGGGAGCAATTTCCTATGATAGCAGGACCACTCTCGTGGTTATCCCACGCACCCTGACGGCACAGTTGTACGTCGGTCTGGTGATTCATCCTGTTGTGCTGCCATTCATGAACAGCATTCCAGGGGTGTTTTCCAACAGGATAACGCTCGCCTGCATACCGCTGTTGTAGCCCAACATGCTCTACAGAGTGTCGACATGTTGCCGTGGCCTGCTAGATCACCAGATCTTTCACCAATCGAGCACGTATCTGACATCATTGGACGATAACTCCAGCGTCACCGCCAACCAACATTAACCGTCCCTGTATTGACCGACCAAGTGCAACAGGCATGGAACTCCATCCCACAAACTGACATCCAGCACCTGTACGACACAATGCATGAACGTTTGCGTGCTTGCATTCAACATTCTGGCGGGGGACACCGGTTATTAATGTACCAGCATTTCACATTTAAAATGGCTCTTCTCGCGCTTACATTAAGCTGTGATCTTGAAACCTTAATCGATTAAATATGTTACCTATACAAATGTATTGCCGCCATTTCATTCTTCTACAACTGTTTTTTCTTGGTGTTGGAATTTTTTTTTCCGTCGGTGTATGTTCATAAACGAAAGACTCCTGATTTAAGTTTTTTGTTATTTATGCTTCACTAAACACACAACTAAAACGCTAACGAAAGTTGACTGATATATAATAAACATAGAACGAATGAGTTATTTTTAACAATAATGACACCGTGCTTTAAGGTTATTTCGTCTGTTTTAAAGAGTCTTAGCATGATTAATATTCCCTTTAAGAGTTCATACAACACACAGCTTATTCCGGCTATAGTCCTTTTAGGTCGTCATAATTCGTGTACTCTTTTAGAGCACTTTTGTAAGAACAACAACACAGCGAAGCGACGAGGCCATCTCATCTTTACTCTGTCAATTGTCCAGGGTCGTGATCCCATAATTCTTTGCAACGCACCGCTGATTGTTCCGTTCTGCATCGTCGCAACTGAAACTCGCAAATCATAAACAATCTTGCAGCAGGTGTCCGATGAAAAAAAAAAGGGAAACGAGCGAAGGACGCTAACATCCAACAATTCTCATACATTTTTAAACACACACAATTTCTCTGACGGTTATGTCCTCTGCAAGGTATATCGAGAGTTCTTTCCAGTAAACTACTGGTTTCACCATTACGTCTAATCACTAGGCTACCTTGACTTTCGTTTTAATTTTGCTATTTTGAAGTAAACAACTAAAAAAAGGATTCATGGATATACAAGATTTTTGGGTTCTGGATTTAAGACGTCACAGTTTACGGCAAGATCTTATAGAACATAGATCCAATTTTTCATTAACATTTTTACATGATTTTTATTAAAGTTAAAGAACAATGCACTCGAAGTATAAAACTGTATTTCATCCAGTATGCCTCAGAAAAAAACATCTAGTTCCTGAGTCAAATTTAGCAACATTTGGTTTCCCGAAAATTCTGAAGCTTACACGTGAAATAAAAGCATCACTAAAAGTGAGAAATGCATCGAAATTAGTTTTGAAAGCTTTCAAAACTCTTATCGAATATATTAAACACTGGAACCCTATTCGAAAGCAGAGCTGTTAACTTATAATTAAATTTTAATCCTTTACAAGTTTCGTGTTTGCGTCACCACCATGCTTCCACATAACACAAATTGTCAACAGGCCCTACGAAATTCAAAACAAACTTCTCTAGAGAAATGTCAACGGAATGTCATGCTATATTTAAATTCTGAATATATTTGAAATCTAATAACTCGGTTCGCTTTTTCATGCCACAGAATCTCACAAAAAGTGAAGTGTTCTTAATTGTATTGCATGCTTAACAGAATATCAATTTTCATTAAACAAAAATTTTAACTAAAGAAGGAAAAAAGCAGAAGCATACTTCTGAAATGTTTTCCAGATGATGATAAAATCCTTATGGAGATCCAGAAGCAATAATTCCGAAAAACTCTAATTTCAAATTTTACATCCCAATAAACATTTCTTGTTTTCTTTTAGACTGTATTTTCTTAAAAAGATCGCTCTTATGTTATCGCTTTCACTGTCCGTCCGTTCGTCCGGCTGTGGACAACATAACTCTGCAACTATCAGTCGGATTTTAAAAATTCTCTTTATTTTGGGGAACTTCAAATGTTTCAATAACGATCCTTGTAGACCGTCTTTTTTACGATGCAGTTTCGCAGCTAGATGGCATAAATGTAGATGATGATCATCATCATTATCAACCATTACCTAATCACTGCAGGACGAATGTTTCTCCAAGTTTCTTTCACAACTGTCTGTCTTGTGCCAGTCTCCTCCATGTTAGCCCCGCATACTTTCGAATTTCATCCATCCATCTCCCATGTAGTGTTCTTTTAGGTCCTTTACTGTCCCTTGGAATCTAGTTTAAATTTTCAGCTGTCAATCGATGGTCTGTCCAGCCAATTGCCATTTCAGGGATTTTACTCTAATCATGATGCCTTCCTCTCTTCTCATTTTTCTGATTCACGAGTTTCTCTTCTTATCTCTCCTGGTTGCATCAGGCATGCATCTCCCCATGCTGTTCCTGTTGTCTGCAGTCCTTGTATGTCTCTTTAAGTTAAGGTCCATGTCTCTACCCCATACGTAAGCACTGGAAGAACGATTTTCTTTTAAGACATAATGGCATATTGCTCTTGAAAAGTTTCTTCCAAAAGCTCTCCAGGCAAAGTTTTTTACGACGATTAATTTCTTTATCAATGTGAATCTCACTTGATAACTGCTACCCAAGATAAATGTAGGTACTGGTTATCTCCAGAACTTCCCCATCAATCGAACAATCTTCATTTCTTGTAAAAGCATTGTAAATCACTTTTGTCTTCCGAAAGTTCATTTTAACCCCACTTCTTTACTCTTGTCAGCTGATGGGGTAGTTGCAAAAATGACTATGTCATCAGCTAAACGAAGGTGAGTTAGATAATATCCGTTAATCTTTATCCCTTAGTTTTCCCAGTTCAGTGATTAAAATACATTTTCCAATGTGGCATTACAGAGTTTGGGAGATATAGTGTTATGTTGTTTCACTCCCTTTCGAATTTTTATAGGTGCTGCATTCTCAGATAGGCTAATCTTTGCACTTGCATTTTCGTAGATGTTATTAATGATATTAATGTATGTATCTTCAATACCGCAGGATTTCAAAGGCAATGTAACTGCTGATGGTTTCACGGAATCAAAGGCCTTTTCATAATCGATAAGAGCCATGCATAAAGAAAATTCATTTAGATGATATCGAATGCAAAATGCATTTTATTCCATATATTTGCGTCTAACTATCCGATTGAAAAACATATTTTTCTCTTCGATGCCACTTATACCAAAGATTATTTGAGATACAAACTATTTTTCAAGTAATGCATACATTTTCTGCTAGAACAAATAAAGTTAAATGGCATTTTCCCCGATGTCCCTGCTCCTAAAACTTCGATTTCAAAAATTATTTCTGCATCTGATACACCTCCTTAGAGGGAATGACTTGTACATAATTTCTAACATTTGGTGAAAAATGGTTTGGTCACCAAGGGGCGTAAGTGTTAATTTTGCTTGTGTATTTGCAGTAAAACCTGAGCTTCTAAAACTCGATGAAAATATATATTCGGAATATTTCCTCCTTTTTTTAAGGCACAGTTTCTCAGCCGGAAGAGGAGGGTGGGGCGTAGATAAACACCGTTGAGTCACATTATTATGACCACCTCCTACTTTGACGTCAACAGCGCGTAGCCAATGAAAGAAGGCACGTGTCGTGAGCTGACTTGGAGGGTATATAAGGTGTACTGTAGGCATTCTAAAAAAATATCACTCGTTGCTGTCATGTATAAAAGCAGCGATTTTTCAGATTTTCAAATATGGGATGATCATTGGCTTTCGGGCCAAGGGTGGTAGTACTTGTGAAACAGCTCAGTTGCTGTGGTTAAAGTGTATCATGAATGGAGATATGGCACCATTGCGAATAAGCGATGTGGAAACAGCAATGCACCACGTGCCACTGATTTGAGAGGTTTATGTCGGCTTAAAGGGTGCGTGAGGACCGATCGACACGCTACAGTGGAGCGACTCACTGGCCAAATGAACCAGGAGCCTACCGGAAGTGTGTCTAAAACGACAGTTCAGAGAACCCTGCTGCGCAATGGTGCTCCGATGCAGAAAAATGGACACTGCACCTATGCTAATGAAAGTGCGTCGGCAGAGAAGGCTTACATTTGCACGGCATCATAGGAATCGGCCCTCCGCTGATTGGCAAAGGATTGCCTTCTCCGATGAGTCACGTTTTCTGCTTCATAGAACGGATGGACGTTGGCGTATAAGGTGAGGAGCATCAGAGTACAAACACTCTTCAACTATTAGTGAAAGAACACAAGCTGGTGGGAGCAGCGTTATGGTCTGGAAACGTTTTCGTGCCATTCTCTGGGTCCACTCATACCTGTGGAAGGCACTATGGACCGAATTCGTTATGATTCCATCTTTGCAGACCGCTTACACTCATACATGTTGATTGTCTTCCCTGGGGTGGATGGTATCTTCCAGCACGACAGTGCGACGTGTTACACAGCTAGAAATGGCCGAGAGTGGTTGGAAGAGCACGATGAAGACTTCAAAGTACTTCCCTGGCCCTCTAGTTCCCCAGATTTAAACCCAATTGAGCATTTGTGGGAACACCTCGATCGTGTTTTGCGCTCTATGGATACGCCTCCGCGCACCCTCCAGCAGCTGTCAGATGCACTGCAGTCAGCATGTCTCCACATACCTGTGAACACCTTCCTGCACATTATTGAGTCACTTCCAGTTCGTGTAGCTGCTGTTCGCGCTGCACATGACGGTTTCTCTAGATATTAGCTGGTGGTCACAATAATGTGACTCGACCGTGTATATTGTGTTATTGTCAATATCTCTGGTTCTAACAGTGTGCGATTTTTAAAATTGTTTCTTTTTTGGAGAGCGTTTCCGGTACAAAATGTTTCCGATATGAATTTTTAAGTAAAGCACAGGTTTTCGGTTTCGGGGAGTAGAAGTAAATTGCTTTACTCCCGATATTTCTGCTTCTAAAACTCCGATTTGGAAATTTCTTCCTTCATGGGGTACAGCTCTTGATGGGAAATATTTTGCATATAACTTCCAATTTTTGGAAAAAAATAGTTTGGCCACCAGGGAATATATGTGTTTATTCTGATTCTGATGCATTTTTAGCAAAATCTGAGCTCTTGAAAACTCCATTGAAAATATATTTTCGTGGAGCCATACCAATCACCTCGAAAAACCCATTCAGAATACTTTCTTCTTAAAATAATGCATGAAATGGCCGCTACGGTGGTCGCAGATGTATATCATATTTTTCTCAATATTTTATATCTGTAAATAAACCTGTACGTACATATGGCTCAGCTTCAAGTCTGTCTCTACAAGTCATCTTTTCCTTCATCGTGCCTCTGAGGAGCAACACAAAAGCTAAGTTGACTGGGACATACATATCCTGGTCTGGTGGCAGCTAATTACCATAGCGGAGTCAATTAATCAAACTCCAATCTACTCGCGGAAAATAAAAAGAACGAGTGATAAGCAAGTATAAATAACAAGTTATTAAAATCATGCAATGCATTGATTATGATACGCTTTCCAACATACCAGAAATTATTACTCAAGTTATGCGGATAATGGCTGTGGAATAAATCTTGCTCCTGTGTCCTGACCTTTGACCCCATTTCGATGATATTCAACAGAATCGCTTCACTATACTTCCGGAACAACGTGATAAAGTTTTGGCGCAATCCAAGCATTTTAGGTAAGTTATGATGCACAAGGGCGATGGAATGGATCCCACTCCAGTGTCCTGAACTTTGACCCCATTTCGTCCATCTTCAATAGGGTTCGTCTCCAGTGGCTCCTTACCACATACAAAAATTTCATCGAAATCGAACCATTTTTGCGCAAGTTATGGCGCATAAGGGCAATGGAATATATCCCGCTCTTATGCCCTGCCTGACCTTTGACCCCATTTTGCCTATTTTCAATAGGGTTCGTGCCCAGATGGTTCCCTACAACCTACGGTTGGAAAGCGTAAAAAATATATATATATAAGCATGGCAGCCCACGCGAATATGACAGGCCGCCATATATAGTCTGCTTTTCTCAATATATGTGCTTGTAAATGTCGATTTAAAAACTTTTTTCAACTCCGGATGTCATTTATCTTTTGCATCCCTTTTAGCTTCAATTTGAGGAGTTTTCTTGTTCACAGTTTTGTCGCTTGTTTTGGTTTGTATACTTTTGTTTGCAGCTCTATCTCCATTTCTAAAAACCCTATTGAGGGATTTATTTTTCACTGTGTGTCATTTGCTTCAATAAATATCGGGAACATTATACTCTTTAAATAATGCACAGATTTCCCGCTGCGGGACGTAAAGGTCACAAACCTTTTCTTGTGACGTCTGCATCCAGGAGATGCATTTGAAAAATTATTTTCCTTAGCACAGATTTTTTCCGTGAAGAAGATTTTTCGCTTATTTTCAACTTTTGGTTTATGCAAAACACTTCCGCTGGAAGACGTAGAATTATATCATGTTCCTTCAATATTTCTTCTATTTACTGTTCGATTTTAAAATTTCTTTGTCTCTGATATTCCTTGTGCTATGATAAACTTTTTGGGCGCCGTTTGTTAATTTGCATAACCTACTTTTCAGCCGCTGGTGGATGTAAGCAGCTGTTTCTGTTTTTGGATGTTTTACCTATTGCAAACATCTGGATGATATTTTTTACATGTTCCATTGAGTAGGAATAGCTTTTATAAATTCTACGCACGTCGAAATGTATTCAAAAGACGTGCTCATTACAACCGAAAATTTGATGCCAGCCCAGTGCCATATCAAAGACTCACCAGGTTTCGAAACCGAACCCGAATGATTACACTGGTACAATGTAAGGACAAATGCACTATCATTGACTCACCCAGGATTCTATCCCGTACCAGAATGATTGTACTGGTATTAACTAAGGACCAGTGCGGTAGGACAACAGCACTATCATTAATTCACCAAGGATTCGAACTCGTACCAGAAATATAACACTCATACAATGTAAGGACCAGTGCGGTAGGACAAATGCACTATCATTGACTCACACAGGATTCCATTCCGTACCAGAATGATTGTACTGGTATTA
This sequence comes from Macrothele yani, assembly GCA_039090855.1. NCBI lineage: Eukaryota > Metazoa > Arthropoda > Arachnida > Araneae > Macrothelidae > Macrothele > Macrothele yani. The sequence continues at coordinate 160,600,735 of CM077011.1, forward strand.
ACTAAGGACAAGTGCGGTAGGACAACAGCAGTATCATTGATTCACCAAGGATTCGAACTCGTACCAGAATGATAACACTGATATAATGTAAGGACCAGTGCGGTAGGACAAATGCACTATCATTGGCTCACCCAGGATTCCATCCCGTACCAGAATGATTGTACTGGTATTAACTAAGGACCAGTGCGGTAGGACAACAGCACTACTATTGATTCACCAAGGATTCCAACTCGTATCAGGATGATAACACTGTTACAATGTAAGGACCAGTGCGGTAGGACAAATGCACTATCATTGACTTACCAGGATTCCATCCGTACCAGAAGGATTGTACTGGTATTAACTAAGGACCAGTGCGGTAGGACAACGGCACTACCATTGATTCACCAAGGATTAGAACTCGTACCAGAATGATAACACTGATACAATGTAAGGACCAGTGCGGTAGGACAAATGCACTATCATTGACTCACACAAGATTCGAAGACGCACCCGAATTATTAGAGTTCTGTTATTCGCACCACATGGCCAACGGGATGGCTAAGGAAAATTAAGACAAGTATGAATAGTATCATTCATCACCCATATATATTTTTTTCGAAAAAAGTGGATAAATAAATCAAAACTGATAGTCTCGCTTTTTTGTATTTTGGTAATGACCCCCTTAAGCATATAAAGCCTTTGGGAGGTTCCAGTCCTTAACATGGGGCCACTGTTTGCAGGGAAATGCTACAACGGGCACTTAAGGACAAACACACGTTCATTCCTTACCCGCGAATCCAAACCGGTCTCAGCTCCACAAATAGCCGGGATACCCTATTTATGACAGCGACGTCACTTCCGGTTTTAGTTTTGGTTTCAGAATTTCTAGAATGATTCAGATTTACTTTCCGAAAAATCAGCCATAAAGGTCATAAAAGTTACTGTCGATTTTGTCGCGTTTTGAAACCGCAGATTTTTAAATATCGTTTGTTTTCCATAAAAGTTTCAGAATAATATTTCATTTGTTTTAATAAGGACTTCTCTCTTGTATTGCAAATACCCATAACCCCTCCATTCAAAAACATCAAAAATAATAAAACTGAGATTCCAGACTTCCTAAGAGAATTTAAGATTACGAAACATGGTTCAATGTTCTGAGGTCTATTCATTCCTGCAGTGGAGCATTACAGAGAAATGCTTAAATGCATAATCTGTGAATAAAAACAAAAGTAATTAGTTTTAGAGCTACGTCTACGGCTTAGAAAAGGCGTTTCTGGAACACCGGGGGATTAAGTTCGGAGATACTTTAAGTTAAGAAGATCACGATGGTAGAACAAAGGAGGAAAATAATAAACCTCGGTACTTCATTGGATCTTTATTTTAAGATCATGGAATGCCATATATATTTTCAGGTTGTTAGAAAATCTCCGAAGCATTGAAATAACTGGGGATGAAGAAGAGTGGCTTCTACGAAAGAAAAGAACTTCCAGGACTTAATACTAAATAAGACCGAACCGCCATTAATGCTTGTGTAATGGTCACAATTTGTTTTTTCCTCTCCAGAACATCTAAGAGCTGAATCCATTGACAAATGTTTCTAAACGTGATGTCGTACATTACGGAGGTGTTCTTACAAGAAACTGAGAAAGGTGGTAACAGCTTTGCCATGAAACAAAAGGACTCAGCAGTGATAAAAATGTACACACATGGCAGAAGTGCAGTGTTTTAATCAGGTAACAGCAGGCTTAGGATATGTGAAAGCATACTAATACGTTTAGTTTTGTAAAACTTCTGGTTTCAAATGGATTCCGTCTTTAAAAATAAATAAACATATAATCAAATAAGGCGATAAATAAAAGAAGAAATATGCCACCGACATCTCGGGGCATGACTGCATGTCCTTCAACTAAAGTAATCAATCGATGAAGATATCCACTACATTATAAAGAGTATTCGGCCACTAGGAAATACATTGGAATAAGTGCAAAGAACAGTTGAGAAGGAAAGTGCGCTGTCAGTGGGGATGTATGTTATATACGGACGAGACACATTATTGTGACCACCAGCTAATAACCAGAGTAACCGCCGTGTGCAGCGCGGACAGCAACTGGACGGGCTGGGACTAGCTCAGTAAGGTGGTGGAAGGTGTTCTCAGGTATGTGGAGCCATGTGGACGACTGCAGTGCATTTGACAGCTGCTGGAGGATTCGTGGTAGAGGATTCATAGAGCGAATAACACGATCGAGGTGGTACCACAGATGCGCAATTGGGTTTAAGTATGGGGAACTAGGGGAGCAGGGAAGTACTTTGAAGTCTTCATCGTGCTTTTCCAACCTCTCTTGGACATTTCTTGCTGTGTGACACGTCACATTGTCGTGCTGGAAGATCCCATCCACCTCAGAGAAGACGATCAACATTTATGGGTGGGTGTACGTGGTCTGCAAGGATGGATTCATAAAGAATTCGGTCTATAGTGCCTTCCACAGGTATGAGTGAACCCAAGGAATGCCACGAAAACATTCCCCTGACCATAACGCTGCCCTCACCAGCTTGTGTTCTGCCAGTAGTGGTTGAATAATGTCTGTTCTCCGATGTTTCTCGCCTTATACGCCAACGTCCATCTGTTCGATAAAGCAGAAAACGTGACACATCGCACACGGCAAGACATTGCCAATCAGCAGAGGTCTAATTCCGATACGACCGTACAAATGTAAGCATTTTTACCTTCGTTAGCATAGGTGCATTGTCCGCCCGTCTGCATCGGCGACCGATACGCAGCAGGGTTCTCTGAACTGTCGTCTCAGACACACTTTCGGTAGCCCCCTGGTTCATTTTGGCCAGTGAATTGCTCTACTGTAGCGTGTCGATCGGCCCCCACGTACCCTCGCAGCCGACGTTTACGTCTCACATCAATGACGCGTGGTGCTCTGCAGTTTGCACGTCGGTTATTCGTAATGGCACCATTTCTCCAATCACGATACACTTTAACCACAGCAGCACGCGAACAGTTCACAAAGTGCGTTGTTTCAGAAATACTGGCACCCTGAGCCCGAAAGCTGATGATCATCCCTTTTTGCAAATCTAATAAATCGCTCCTTTTCACATTGTCTACAGCACATCTTATATACCCTCCAATCCAGCGCACGACACGTGCTTCTTTCATTGGCTACGCTCTGTTAACGTCAAACGTAGGAGGTGGTCACAATAATGTTACTCGACTGTGTATAAAGCTCTAAGGTTCTGCAGGGTGTTATCAGTACCTTTGAAGCGGATATTTAGCATGAACGTGAAATCCCCGAGTTTCAGCGTGGGCTGGTCATAGGATGTCATTTGAGAAACATTTCCATGCGGAGTATTGCAGCTAAAGTAAACGTACTAAAATCGACTGTAAGTGATGTCGCGAAGAGATGGAAGCAGGACGAAGCAACTACAGGAAAAATAATAAGTTCAGGAAGGCTGTACAAACTGGCGGAACGTGATTGAAAAGCCACGGTAAGAAATATCAAGAAATCCAGTTCTTCCAGTGTCCTTTCCATCGCCGTTGAAGTAGGAATACTCGGATAATCTATCGTTGAAGTAGGAATACTCGGATAATCTATCCTTGAAGTAGGAATACTTGGATAATCTGTCTTTGAAGTAGGAATACTCGGATAATCTATCGTTGAAGTAGGAATACTCGGATAATCTATCGTTGAAGTAGGAATACTCGGATAATCTATCGTTGAAGTAGGAATACACGGATAATCTATCGTTGAAGTAGGGAATACTCGGATAATCTATCCTTGAAGTAGGAATACTCGGATAATCTATCCTTGAAGTAGGAATACTCGGATAATCTATCGTTGAAGTAGGAATGCTCGGATAATCTATCGTTGAAGTAGGAATGCTCGGATAATCTATCGTTGAAGTAGGGATACTCGGATAGTCTACCTTTGAAGTAGAAATACTCGGATAATCTATCCGCAGAGAGTTGTGGTTTATTATGGTAGAGCAGCAGCACATAAGCTTCATATCACAACCCTGAATGCGAAGATTGGATTGGAAGGGTGTTTCTCCCGTCCTTTCCGGACTGTGGGCGAATGGAAAGCTGTTCCTTGGAGTGATGAGTCACGCTTTTTTCTCTTCCAATCTGATTGGTGTGTTTGGAGATGGCGACAGCCCTTCAAACAATTTTCGTCGGACTGTGTTCTTCCAACTGTTAAGTTCTGCAAAGTTTCCATCACGGTATGGAGTTCTTTTTTGTGGATGGGACTCGTCCCGTTGACTATTATACAAGAAACCATCAACTCTGAGCTGTACCGACGTTCTGTATAATTCTGCCGTACCAACAATGTGGCAATATTATGGAAATGACCGTTGTCTCTTCTAAAATGATCAAGCTCTCTGCCACACTGCATGTCGTGTGCATAACTGGTTTCTTGAAAATGTGGGGGAATTGTTAGACTTCCCTGCTTAGAGTTCTGATCTCAATTCAATAGAACACCTCTGATATGAACTGGATACGAAATCGATCACAACGGCCGGCTTTTTTCTCCACTCTGGCAGCAGCTTTTCAGGACGCATAGCGAGCCAATCCTGTTGAAACCTATCGGACACTGGTGGAATATATGTCTTGAGGAGTTGCCGCTGTCATACGTGTAAAATGGTGACCAACTAAATATTAATTTGGTAATAAAGTGATTTGTCCAAACACATTGTGGTGTCTGAATACTTTTAATAATATAGTGTAAGTATTGATTTTATTAAAGTGTGCTTCCAGTATTTTTCTAAAAATTAATTTAGTTTCAAACTAATCCACCAAAAATGTTGAGGCAGAAAATCTTCATAACGCACAAGAAATTGCATTTTCTTTATATTCATGAGGTATGGAAATATTTTGGTTAAAATAGGATATTTAGAAATATAAATAAAAGGTGGAAGCCGTTTATGGTTATGCACCTAATGGGGAAAAATGTGTCTCATGGAACTAATTCCGTCTTAAAAAGTATTGTAAAATAACGTGCCTTATGGAAGTGATTCTGTCTTAAGAAAATATTGTGAAATAATTCGTCTCAGCGTATCATGGAACTGAATTTGTCTTAAAAAATATTGAGAAATAATCTGTCTAACGGGTATGATTCTGTCTTAAAAAATAGGAATATAATGCCCTTCGTGGAACCGATTCCGTGGTAAAAATATTGGGATATAATACTTCTTATGGAACTGATGTTGTTATTGAAACTAAATAACCAAATAATTAAATAGGTCGATAAATAAATCAAGAGGCATGCAAAGTAATCAACCTCCAAAGTTATAAGTATTGATTTTATTGGAGTGCGCTTCCAGTACTTTTTCCAACAATTAGTTTAATTTAAAATTAATCCAATGAAAACTTTGGAGAAGAAACGCTTCATAACATTAAGACAAATAGTTTATAAAAAATATAATTATATTCTTAAGAAAATATTTGAATAAAATAATATGCAATAGGTCACGAATTCATAGTAGCATCCAGAGCCAAATGTTCATTTTCATGTGTTTGAAACTGTTTTTGTTCCTGTGGCTGTAATGTTTTCGTACTTTCACTTTCTTCCATTTTTACTTCTTTTGTGTCTTCCTTTTCTCTCATTTTCAACGCATCACTTCAATATAGGTCTCTTCATAGGGTTCTCTGATGAGATGATCCTACATAAATTTAATAAAACCTTCTCCAGGAGGAGTTTCCCCGGGCAAGGCTCTACCTGCGAAGATGTTTTGACAGATCTGTAACAAACATGTGAAGAATATTGCTATAATTTTTAAGTACTGTGAGGTAAAAAGAACTTTCATTTTTAGTACATTTTCCTATGTAAATTTGAGTTTGTTCTCTTTTGCACTTTCCTAACTTAACGTGATATCTTCTCTCTCACATGAATAAGGTTGGCAACACTTTTGAGCTCAGATAGGGACGTATGAATGTGATAAGAACGTTAAATAAAAAGGACGATACATCAGTTGCTTAGTGTGTGTGCGTGTGTGGAGATGCTCAATCTTTGTTAAGCTAGACTATAGGACAGATAATTAAGGTAATATGTGTGAAGAGTGTATCGATGTGACAAACATTAAAAATAATTATACCTTCAAATTAGAAATGAGGAACAGATTCTCTATTCTAGAAGGTCTAACAACGGAAGAAGTGGACATCTTTGAAGTTAACAGAAAAGTAACCAAAGCTCTTATGGAAACAGCAACATAATTAGCTGGGTCTAAGAACAAGTTACATGTGAACAAATTATCAGAAAAAAACAAATTGTTGATGCAAAAAAGAAGAGAGATAGGGACAACTAAAGCAGATGATGTGACTTCCAAAGTGGAATATATAGAGCTCTGCAAGATAGTACGAAAAAGTAACACTGAAGACGTAAGAAAATTCAACTGTGAACTAGTGATGAAAGCAATTGAAAAAACCAAAGACTGAAGATAGCAAAGGGACATCTCAGTAAGAGAAGAAAACAGATTACGGCACTTAGAAAAGGAGATGGTTCTGTAACAAGAAATAGAGGCGACATTTTGACAAAAATGAAAGATTTCTGCTCCAAAGTATATGAAAGGGATGATGATACATGTATTCCAGACATCATGAAAGGTACCAGTACCAGAGTTCTTCCAGTCCTCCCAGCAGAAGTTGCACATGCAATCAAGAATATGAAACGGGGAAAACCTCCAGGAGAAGATGGAATTACTGTAAACATCATACAAGAAGCAAGTGGAGAAATCGTATCTACGTACTAAGGGAACTAATTCAAAGAGCGAGAGAATATGAACTTCCATTGTGTATGGCTTTTATCGATTATGAAAAGGCCTTTGATTCAGTGAAACCACTAGCATTTACAATGGCTTTCAAATCCCGCGGTATTGAAGATGCATACATTAATATTATTAATGGCATTTATGAAAATGCTAGTACAAAGATTCGGATGTTTGAGAATACAGCATCCATAAAAATTGGAAAGGGAGTGAGACAAGGTGACAGCATATCTCCCAAGCCCTTTAATGCCACATTGGAAAATGTCTTTCAATCACTGAACTGTGAAAACAAAGGGATAACGATTAATGATGATTATCTAACTCACCTTCGTTTTGCTGATGACGTAGTCATTTTTGCAACTAACCCATCAGAGCTGCAGAGTATGATCCAGGAACTTGCTGACAAGAGTAAAGAAGGGGGATTAAAAATGAACTTTCAGAAGACAAAAGAGATGTACAATGCTTTTACAAGAAATGAAGATTTATCGATTGATGGAGAAAAACTGGAGATAACAGATACGTATTTTATCTTGGACAGCAGATATCAAGTGAGGGTCACATTGATGAAGAAATTAATCGGCGTATAAAACTTGCCATGGAGAGCCTTGGGAAGAAACAGCATAATTTTCAAGAGCAATATGCCATTATGTCTTAAAAGAAAAGTGTTTGATCAATGCATCCTTCCAGTGCTTACGTATGGTGCAGAGACGTGGTCCACAACTAAAAAAGACATACATAGACTACAGATAACTCAAAGCGGCATGGAGACATTCATGGAGAGATAAGAAGAAGAACTCGTGGGTCAGAAAAATGACAGGAGTGGAAGACATCATGATCAGAGTAAAATCCCTGAAATGGCAATGGGCTGGACATACTGCCAGAAGGACAGACCATCGATGGACAGCTGAAATTTTAGATTGGACTCCAAGGGACAGGAAAACGCCCAGAAGAAGACCACATTGCAGATTGGTGGATGAAATTTGAAAGTATGCGGGAGTAACATGGAGGAGACTGGCACAAGACAGACCGTTGTGGAGGAAACTTGGGGAGACCATCGTTCAGCAGTGGATTGACAATGGTTGACAATGCTGATGATGTTGATGTGAAGACTAATACTAGTAGAACTATATTGTGGATGTGATCATACGTTGCTGGACCAACAAAAGGTTATCGTAAAAAAAAACAAAAAAAAACGAGGAAGATGTGACGTGCCTGTGCCGCAGGACGCACATGAGATAAAGGCAGATAGCAGTGAAAGCACATGTCCGCGTAGTTCAGTTGGGAGAGCAACTTACTCCGGATTGAGGGGTACGTTATATTGGCGCCGGAACTTCCAGTATGACCCCGGCTGTTACGTTTCTCGCAATGGTGTGATGCTCTTTCCACACGGCGAGACTGTAAAAATGAGAATCCTTTCTTCAGTGCTTCGAAAAAATAAGTCAGTGTGATGTTACGTTCCACACACCAAATTGTCTGGGATTTCTCAAATGCACGTTTTGCATGGGATGACTGCTTACAGCGGCACATAGTCCCGGCAGACCTGCGGATCATTCCCTCGGCCCTTGGGGGGGGGGGGGTGACGTGCCTGCCACGCAGGACGCACATGAGATAAAGGCAGATAGCAGTGAGAGCATATGTCCGGTTGGAAGAGCGACTACTCCTGAGTGAGATGACCAGGATTAGATACCCGGCGTAGACAAACTTGTTCGTTATAGTATTTATTGTAAGATTTTATCTTTTGGATCCACATGAAATTTAATTTAAATAATATGTATCTGTGAGAAATATTATAACTTGGTGTTCTTCGGTTTTTTAACCAAGGAACACGTTTATAGTGTTAATTACCTATCTATTCTTCTAAATAGTAGTTTAAATTATTTCGCATTCTTCGATATATTAAGTAAATGGTATGAAAGTGAGTAAAAGATGTTTTTAAATGTGATTCTGGGAAAAAACAATACCTTAAAAAATTTTTATGAATCCGTCATGGTCGACTTTTATTACAGTCGGACATGATATAGAAAATAAAGAAACGGAAAAACTTCATAACATATAAGAAATTATACTTTATTTTCAGCCATAAGGTACGGAAATATTTTATTTAAAAGATGATATTTAGAAATACAGATATGGCATGGGGGTACAATTTGTGGTTACGCAACCTAATGAAAAATAATGAATTTCCTAAACCAAAAGCCACGCTGATAAAAATGATAAAATTGTCAGAAGTTAGAACTAGATATTGTTAAAATAAATTTTCTCGATTGACCACTAAAAGGTGCAGTATGGAAAAATCTAAACTCATGTCACATAGGAAGAATTTCACTGAAGAAACTTGTGAAACTGAAAGCGACTATGTGATGTGAGATGAGTTTTCATCTCCATGATGTAAGATGAGTCTCCTCAGCCACATTTCTTACTGATGCCCATTTAATCTGGGACTGAATATTCTACAAAGGAGCATTTGATACAGATTTGTAGAAGATTCAGTCCCAGATTATAATGATTCTGTCCCAGTTAAAATGATTCCGTCCCAGATTTAAATGATTCAATCCCAGATTAAAATAATTCAGGCGCTGATTAAAATGATTCTGTCGCAGATAAAAATGATTAAGTCGCATATTAAAATGATTCAGTCCCAGATTAAAATAATTTAGTCGCAGATTAAAATGATTCAGTCGTAGATTAAAATATTTCAGTCCCAGATTAAAATGATTCAGTCGCAGATTGAACTGATTAAGTCCCACATTAAAATTATTCTGTCCCAGATTAAAATGGGTCAGTCCCAGATTAAAATGATTTAGTCCCAGATTAAAATAATTCAGGCGCAGATTAAAATGATTTAGTCGCAGATTAAAATGATTCGGTCCCAGATTAAAATGATTCAGTCGCAGATTACATATTTTGCCATGAAGAGCCTAAAATTTCTTGGTACCAGTTGAGTTTTAAGCGATACCTTGGTTAGATTTTTTCATGAATGATGTGCCTCTCAAGGTATCTTTTATAGAAACCTCGTCATTAAAGATAAAGACGGACAAATAAGAAGTATACCCGAGTGAACATCAGTGCCAACCGTCGGCTACAGGGGGTAAAGCTCGGCACCAGGGGACTCCGGATCAGTGGAAACGGATCTCTGGATTGATGAATCGCGTTGACCATTCGGGAATCCGTTGGATGTGTCCAGTGTGAATTTTGCTATGAGAACGATACTTCTCCGACGGTGTTGTACCAATTGCGCAGTTTGATGGAGGAGGCATCACGATCTGGAGTGGTTTTTCATGATTCTGAAAGGGCCCACTTGTTCCAATGCCCCAGAAATCTAAACGATGCTGCTCAAAATGACAGTCTCGACCATTTTGCGTTCCAATCATTATGCCAATAGTTTGATGAAGGTCCTTTCATTTCCAACAGAAGATTGCGAATGGTATGATGAGATGGATTTAGAAGAAACTGATTTGTCTGCTCGACGTCCCGAGCTCAATCCCATGTAACACCTTTGGAATAAAATAGAAAGGCTACTGCTTGGCAGGCCGAAGCATACGGCGTCTAAAATATACCCACCAACCCTTTCCTCCGTAGTCAGAATGGTTTGGCCCATGGAAAGTGATTGGAATGCGCGCGCAGACGTTTCCTGCTGTGGTTAGTCGTCTGTCTTCTGCGATGTGAGAAACGTGGCCTTTGAAGAGCAACGTTGTAACATTAAATTTTGTCGGCGTTTGAGTAAAACAGCTGCAGAAACCTCAGAAATGCTTTCGAAGGTGTACAGGTACTCTACGATGACGAGATCGAAGGTGTACGAGGAGTATCGGCGTTTCAAATAAGACCGAGAATTCATCGCAGATATTGAGCGCTGTGGTCAACCTGTGACTACACAAAGTGAAGAAAACTTTACGATGGTAGCGCAGTGTTTTCGTCAGGATCGTCGACGAACCATTGAGAAAATTGCTACCGCAACTAACTTATCGGAGACCACACGGCAGCACATTTTGACGAAGGATCTTAACATGCACCGCTTATGTAAGCACATTGTCACTCGCCTTTTTGACTTTCGAACAAAATGATGAAAAGATGCGGATATTGGGCGAATTAATCGACAAAGACGATAGCGACGCTACGATTTTGGATAACATCATCACAGGTGATGAAACGTGGTGCTTCTTGTTTGATATTCAGCCATAGCCTGCTCCTTCAACATGGAAATCACGGTCTTCTCCGCGATCAAAGAAATTCAGGCACGATCGCTGCAAAGGGAAAGCCATGCTGGAGGTGATTTTTGATTCTTACTGCATTGTTCGTCCCGGATTTATTCCTGACGGCACAACAGAATGATACCATCTCCATGACAACGCGCCTGCAGTAAAGAGAACCAAACTGAGTTACCCGACCTGTTGTTCTCTTTTATCTTCCTCATCTATTACGTGATTCATTCGCAATTGCAATTATTTCCATGCAATCCATTTGTCGATACATACCTGCCAATTTGCATGGAGTTGTGCGAAGCTGGCATATAAAGTTCTATCCAAAGTCCCCCAAAATAGTACGTCTCCAGTACGATGCACATTGAGAGTATGTAAGGGGGTTCCAATGTGAAATATGGATTTTGAAAACTATTGATGCTATGCAGAAAGGAGAATTTTACCAGAATAATATCCTTGAACTCAGTGCTTCTCTTCAATTCCTTTTCCGACGGAAAGAAGTGCAAATTCAAGGCGGGTTTAAGGTACACTGGAATGATTGCATTAGTTGCGAAACGGACGATTTAAAATGCACGAACTGTGTAGAAGAATGTTAAGAATATGCAAAGAAGTTTCGTCAAAACGTCGAGAAATTGTAAATCTATAGTCGTATTCATATCGAGAGTGGGCCATAGAAATAAATGTGGATTCTGATTTTGCGGCCAAGAAGTACAGAAAATACGAACAAAGGAGAAAATAAGACACGAAGGAAAGTATTTTGATGGTAAAGATGAGTGAAGGAACAGACAAGCAGTTTCTCGAACGAAATTCAGAATGTGTTTTGAAGAAAACTGTAAACGAAACAATAAAAAAATGGGAAATATTTGTTGTTTGAAAAAATGGTGCCGGGTGGCAAAAAGATAATTATGAGCGAGAAAGAATGTCACGACGACACAGAGGAAAAGTGATACGCAAAAAAGGGTTCTAGATGAAAGAGAGAGAGAGAGAGAGAGAGAGAAGAAAGAGAGAGAGAGGGGGAGAGATAAATGAAAGAAAGCAAAAAAGTTTTCAAAAGATGAAATAAGGAAAGACAGAAGGATGGGAAACGGAGACAAGTTTAATAGGGGCATGGATTTCGGGGAGAAATGAATTGTGACAAAGGCAAAATTCAATTAACAACTGATGGAAATGAAAAAGCTGAATGAAACATCAGAGAAACGAAACGAAGAGTATGGATGTCAAGAATAGTTTTACAGAATATCATTAAGAATAGCGTTATTACGGAGACGAGTGTAACTTTTGACACGATAAAGGTATTTCTCCTTCCCAAAGGATGAATTTTAAGGCGTGGTAGCGTAACCGCCTGTTAAGGAGCATGCCTGTTGAAATACAGAAAAAGCTGAAACTATTTCCATATTTATATTATGAACTACGTAAAAAAATTGTTTTCTGTTTTGATTCAGACTCCAGTTCTTGGCGTGCTGCATATCTTAACACTGCTCATATGTCCGCCCGAAATTCGTCTAATGATCCAGTTGTTATTACACTGCGCAATGTTTCATCGATACTGTCAGATTAGGAGGCATCATTGCAGTGAACTATTAGTGAGGAATTATTTGTCAATTTCCTGGATGAACGCAGCAGCACATTACAAACACAGAGCCGCAGTGAGGAATACATACGCATTACAGCAAATCCCGAATTCCTCATTTACTAATGCTGATGGGGTTCCTCCTGGGAACTACCACTGTTGAATCAAAGCAGGAATTTGGGTATATTACATGCTATGATTGCTGAGAAGTCAGAACAATGAATATAGTGACTCTGCACCAATTCTTCGTCGCGGGATTATTTCTTGAATGAGAATCTCCTCTCAAGTGTTTCATATCATGAGATTTTGTACGGGCATTTCTGTCACCACGCACTTAATTTGTCCATGTGTTTTAACTTTTGGTGTAAACGTTTTAGCATAACAAACTGGTGTCCTAGAACGCCGGACACGGGCTCAGGTTGTTCTTGGCATCTTCGAAAAAATGGCGTGGGACACTTAATCGAATGTCTTTCTTTCTAAATTATCAAAAACTATAAGCCAATTATTTGCTCATGGATGTTATGACTAAGTAAATTTCTCTATCATTTTGATGCCAAGGACGGGATTCGAACCGCACCCCCAAATCTCGGCTCGGGAGCGCTATCCACTATACTACACTGACATGTGCTCTCACTGCTATCTTCCCTTATTTCATGTGCGTCCTGCGGAGTAGGCACGTCACATTGCCCCCCCCCACCCCAAAAAGCATAATTAGGGCCGGGGCATGGCTTACGGGTCACCCGGGACCACCATGTGTCGCTGTAGGCAGTCATCCTATGAAGAACGTGCATTTTAGAAATCGCAGACAATTTGGTGTGTGGAAAGAATACCACACCATTTACGAGAAACGTAACAGCCAGACCATCCTTGAAGTTCGGGCGCCAATATGTCGAAGTAAATTTCTCCATCATTTTTATGCCAGGGGCGGAATTCGAAACCGCAACTCTCGACTCCGGCATTCCGAGTGCTATCCACTATACTATACTGGCATGTGCTCTCACTGCTATCTATCTTTATTTCATGTGCGTCTAGCGGCACCATACAATGTACACAGTGTCTGACGAAAAAATACCATTTTTGACTCTCAGATTTGTGCGTACAGAAGTCTTTTTAACGAAGCATTGATTCGAAAAAGCTACGTTTCGGCTACGTTTTGGTAAACTGAGGCTCTCTAGTCTCTATTTAAGCAATCTGGGAGCAAAGTCGTTCTAACATCCATACTGTATGTAAATATATATATGCAGTCGTATCAGAATAATATGACCACCCCCAGAATTACAGTGTATCCGTCCAGGAGCGTCACAGAGTGCACGGGACAAGGTCGATCACAAGGAGATAAGCATCGCGGACAAAAAAATACGGAATGATGTCATCCGGAGGAACAGTTGGGAACTGGTGAGGCAGAGACAAATACGTGTATATAATGGAATGGAAAGTATTGTATGTTACTTGTTACTTTTTCAGCCTTGTAAGACGTGCATGCCTAATCAGTTTTATTGTTGCTTACAGGTAGTAACAATGGGTAGAAAAGGTGACGTAACAGAGTGGCAAAAGGGAGCTATCGTCTTTGGTCGTGAACATGGTCATTCGCTGAGGGAGGTGGCGGAGTTCGTTGGCGTGTCTAAGTCCACAGTCAGTAGTGTTCATTTAGCGTAGAATAAGTCGGCCAGAGACAATTCACGTCGGAGCAGCTGCGACAGAAAAACCATCATGAGCAACCGTGATCGTCGACGTCTGGGGCGATTATCAACCGCAAAACGATTCCAAATCCGGCAGGAATTGCTGCAAGAGTACAATGTGGCACATAGTCAGCCTGTTTCCGAACGAACGCTTCGAGGAGAACTGCATGGTGTAGGAATATTCAGTCGTGTAGCTAGGGTACACCTCAAGCTGTCTGCCATACATAAGAAAAAACGGCTGTAATGGGTGAGGGAACACCAACACTGGACCACAGAACAGTGGCGACGCCTCATCTGGTCGGACGAATCCAGGTTCTGCTTGTATTCCAATGATGGTAGATCCAGGACCATGCGGAAGGCCACAGAAGCATTCCACGCAGAGTGTGTGCAAAAGGCTGTACATAAGGAGGGGGGTGCCATGTTTTGGGGCTGTATATCCAGTGTTGGGGTGGGTCCCTTAGTTCACGTGTCTAATGGCATGAAAGCGGTGAACTACGTGAAACTGTTGGATAACGAGGTGTTGCCAAATGTCCAGTTCCTCCAAGATACCGCCATTCCTGATCCACGTTATCAAGACGACAACTGCACTGTCCACCGAGCTGCCATTGTGCCGGATTGGTTTGCAGAACATTTGGTCGACGTCCCACATCTCACCTGTCCCGCCAATTTGCCTGATCTCAATGTTATAGAGAAAATTTGGGACATGCTTGAACTGGCCGTTCAGAAGAGACAACAGCACCCTCCCAATTTGACTGCTCTGCGGGATCAGTTGTTTACGGCTTGGGCAAACTGGACAGTAATATCATGAACTCCTATATTGACAGCATGCCAAAAACAAATCAAGGCTGTGCTCCGAGCTCGTGGTGATGTAACTCGATATTAGCCAATAAAATGAGCATTCCGTAACTTTTGTCCGGTGTGCTTATAAGCAGCCGGCCAGTATAGAGCCATAGTGTGTAACGTAAGGACAATGAGCAGAGGTAATTTGACGGACCTACAAAAAGGAGTGATCATCGGCTACTGCGCCAAGGGCGGAAACATCTCAGAAACAGCAGACTTCTTGAGCTGTTCGAGAGGTGCGGTAGTAAGAGTGTACGAAGAATAGACCGCAGGCAGACAGAGTACCTCTGGACATCATGACTGTGACTTCAGAGGAGAACATCGCCTCCGTCTACTGGTAAAGGGCAATCGACGCGCAACAGTGCAGCAATCGAGCATGCAAATGAACGCTGTGGAACACAGGTACATGTCCCCGATAACAGTAATGCGATCCCTGTTACTCACAGGTCTCAGGAGTCGACGTGGCGTCAAGGTGGCCATAAAAACCCAGGTCCATCGGCAACGACGACTGCATATCTCTTGGGACTACCGTTATTGGACAGTGGAAGAGTGGACAAAGGTCGCCTTTCTCCGTCGAATCGAGGTTTTTATCCCGCAGGAGTGACGGGCGGTGGCGGATATGGTGAGTAACACACGAAAACCAACAAGTGGACACGCTTGTCGGTCAAGTACAGGCTGGCGGTGGCAGTGTGCATGTCTGTGGGATGTTTTTCTGCTATGAAATGCGACCTCTGGGACTAATGGATGAGTCCCTGAACTCCAATGGCGGCTTATCCATCCTCGCTGACCACATGCATTCCTTCGTGTTGGACGCTTTCCATGGTGGTGATGGTGTTTACCAACAGAAAAATGCGCCGTGCCATGTCGCTAAGGGGTGCGTGAATGACATTAGGAACACGACAGCAATGTTGCTGTTCTCCCTTGGCCGGCGAAAATGCCCGACCTCAATCCCATAGGTCACTTGTGAGACTATTTGGATCGACAGATTCGACATGCCGACCCACAACCACGTCACCTCCGGGACCCCCATTCTCTGCTGCAGTATGAATGGGCACATGTGGCACGGGCAACCTTCCAGGACCTCACTGCGTCCATGCCACGCTAGTCTCGCCGCTGTCATCCAGGCCAAGGGTGGTTATTCCAATTATATAAGTAGGTGGCCATATTGTTCTGATACTACTATGTAAACCTCTCTCAACAGAGAAGAAAAATCCCTAACGCAAATTTAAAAGGACTGTAAAAATTACAAAATACGTATTTAGTGTCTGAATGAAGATTTATCGAATTTTGATCAAAGTTGTGCTGTTATCATTTTGTGATAACATCCAGAAACAAAGGGAAAGGAAGGAAAAGAAAAAAAGCCTCTACGTCTGCGTTTGCGACCATTTTGTTTTTGCATGACAGTGAAATACAGGAAACTGATTACTCTAGAGTTATGCAAAAAAACAGTGTTATGAGCTAAAACTATTGTTAGAGAAAATGCTAACCTAAAATCGCAGACGTGAATTCTCGTTTTTAATGTTTTTTATTGCTATCACAAATTAGAAAGAGAAAAGTACCTGTAAAAATGGATAACGCTATGTGTTTTCTCCAGAATTAATAAACTAAGTTTAGCTAATGTTTGTGCTTATTTTTAAATAAACACCTTGTTTTTAGCGCATTGAGACCAACACAAAAGGGATGTCAACATAAAGAGATGTGCAAGTCTGTGGGCCCGTTCTTCATAATTCCTGCCCAGACCATCACGCCATCGCCACCAAAATATTCCTTCCCTCTTATGTTAGAGGAACAGTTGCGGGTCCCTAGTTTACTTCAGATTAGGGTACGTCGCGAATCAGTATTTGATCGGAATCGCGACTCATCTGTGAAAAGATCATTTACCCACAGATGTTGAGAGCGTTTAACTCTTTAAAGAAAATAACGCCCGAAATACCCTTACATCGAAACTACTAAGAGCTCCTCAAAGCGTCCGTTTAGGATGAATAACATTTCTCCCCTCCTTACCCAAACGTTTCTTTGGATTTACCGGACCTCTACCAGATTAGCAGAAGTTACCCTCAGGCAAAATTGTGTTGTAGTATCTCCCGGTGCCACATTTTGGACTCTCACGACATCGCGTGGATTCTCTGTGGAAGAAAGTAAATCTTCGCCCCCAGAAAATGACTGAAGGTCAGTGCATATCAAGACTACAGACTTGAAGTTCCGTGCGGTGGCCGAGAATAAATCCTCCTTTGTTAACTTGTAAAGCTGAAGGAAAAATTCTAAATGGCAAAACAGACGGTTTCTGGCGCTATGGTATTTTGAGCTACACAAGATTTCAGTGGCATAGCCGTTAAAGGATCAAACGAGTTCTCTGTGAGGCAGGCATTAGAGGGGCACAAACAACTAGTCTCTTTGCTTAAAGGCATTACTCAAAAATTTTTTCTACAAACACTATCTGCTGCAAGTACCAAGGAGAGTTGCGTAGCGGACATCTATTACCTGACCGTCAGACGGAACACATAGAAGCCATCGCTTCTCTGTGTTCTGTTTGACAGTCAGCTTCATACAGCCATCGTTAGTAGTAATTGTGACCTATCCTGGGTGACGATGAATATCTCCTGTCTGTTGCAGTTTTCTCCATCTCCTGCTTGTTGACGTTTTCTCCATCTCCTGTCTGTTGAAGTTTTCTCCGTCGCCTACCTGTTGACGTTTTCTCCATCTCCTGTCTGTTGAAATTTTCTCCATCTCTTGCCTGATGACGTTTTCTCCATCTCCTGTCTGTTAAAGTGTTCTTCATCTCCTGCCTGTTGACATTTTCTCCATCTCCTGTCTGTTGAAGTTTTCTCCGTCGCCTACCTGTTGACGTTTTCTCCATCTCCTGTCTGTTGAAATTTTCTCCATCTCTTGCCTGATGACGTTTTCTCCATCTCCTGTCTGTTAAAGTGTTCTTCATCTCCTGCCTGTTGACATTTTCTCCATCTCCTGTCTGTTGAAGTTTTCTCCGTCGCCTACCTGTTGACGTTTTCTCCATCTCCTGTCTGTTGAAATTTTCTCCATCTCTTGCCTGATGACGTTTTCTCCATCTCCTGTCTGTTAAAGTGTTCTTCATCTCCTGCCTGTTGACATTTTCTCCATCTCCTGTCTGTTGAAGTTTTCTCCATCTCCTGTTTGTCTACTGAGTGCATCTGGACCTAAAAGCTCTGCTGTCAGCCTATTTATCGCCTGCTTTCGGTTTGCGTCTGTTTCACTCCGCGCGAGGGATGCCCATAGCAACTGCCCATCATCCATATCTCTAATGTTTTGTCTACCGAGTGTATATACATTACTGGCTGTGAAAACTTCAACACCAACAAAGAACGGCGCTATTAAAAAGAAACTTATATCACGGATTCCTCATGTTACGGAAGATAACTGATTGCATTTGTAGATATACAAGAGTTTTTTTCGCTTCAAAGTTCAGTATTGCGTAAAGCCACCTCAACCAACAATATATTGATATCGTCCTGGGGGAAAGATTGTTCCTATGTGAGGCCAGAGTTCATTTGTGGTAACTGACGGAAGCGCTTGGCGGACCAATCGCTTAGCTATGATGTCCTGGACATGTTCGATCGGAGACATATCATGCGAACGTACAGGCCATGGATGAAAAGATATATGTCCTGCATGGAAGAGGCCTTGGGCATTCCGAGTCACATGTGACAGAGCATTATCCTGCTGGAATGCTAGTGCTAGGAAAACACTGAAGCAAAGGTATCACCTCTGCCGCTAAATCATTATCGATGTTTCACTGGCTGTTGAGGGTTCCCACAATTCATATCAGGAGATATCGAAAATTGATTCTAATGGCACCACAAACCATGACGCTTGGAGTTGGGCCGGTATGACGCTGCAAAATACACCTTGCAAAAGCGCCGTTCATCGCGACGTCTTCCAGTAGGTATGCGACCATCATGGCGCTTCAAGCTGAATCGTGACTCGTCGGAACACACGACCTGTTGCCAATCAGTTCACCATACCCTATTGGCGTCTGTGGTTGAGGGTCAAAGAGAAATGGGGTGCAAGAGACCAATCTTCTGTCAAGCAGATGATGTAGAACTGTGCTGGAGAACAAAACCAGACATATGACACTGCTCCACTGCTTCTCTGACATCGTGTATGTCACTGTGCGATCATCACTACCATGCCATAGAGGTGTCTGTCATCCCGTGCAGTCTTGCGATTTTACGGTCCATTTCCCGTATTTCTGTGCATCGAGCCTCAACTGTCCATTGACGCCACATTCGCATAACTGTACTGGCGTTTCGTTCTGTGCAAGTGGCAATTTCGATGTAGGAAACTCCAGCTCCTCTTATCCAAACAATTCTTTGTTCAAAGTGCGCCAAATTTTCATAATCCGACCTTATTCGGCGACGGGCATAGTGAGATATAGCAAACATCCTTTGGTTTCAATGTAGGCTCTTTACCGGTTGCAGCATCTAGTTTGAGCCAACTCTTTATACCTAAGACCGGACAGTTCAGAGGGTGCTGCCCCGAAAATGCGTGCGCATTTTCAATGACATTTTCATAATTGAGTGTCCCAACGTTCTGTGCATATCCTCTAAGTTTAAAGTTAAGGTTGACCTCAAGTAATTTTGTTTCCTATACTTCCAATGGAAAAACTTCTGTATACATTTTCTTCACAGTTGATGCGTTCCCAAGAATAAAATTTTCAACATCGATTAAAATAGCTTCATTTTATAACTTGGATTACTTAATATTTTCTAACATATAACCATAATAATGCAATCCAATATTTGTTTGTCTACGGACGTCATCAAAGTACAGGTCGCGCCATCTTTTTTCTGGTTTCAATAATACCAAAGGAAAAGTTATTGATTTTTAATATAATTATGGTTATGTTTTAGAAAATATTAAGTATTCCAAGTTATAATATGTAGTGAGTTTAATCGATGTTCAAATTTTCATCCTTGTGAACGCATTAATTGTCAAGAAAATGTGTACAGAAGTTTTCCCATTGGAAATATAGGAAGCAAAATTACTTGACGTCCACCTTAATACCATCAGTTCTTCATGGTATTGCAAATCTCACAAGCAGTAGCATACATAGTATCGGAACTTGCTGCAGTAAAACACGTTGTTGAATGATCTACTGTCGTCGAATGAACAGCTGACATTCAGGTAAATCATTGAGCCAAACTATCAACAAGCTATACTTCGGTTCGGCGTTTGTTTTAAGTTGAGAGTTTGCGTTAACTTTATTTAATCTTTCACATTAACTGTGTTTTACTAATTTATGGTGAAATTTGTGTCATTGGGTAACTTCAATTATTATTTGGTGGGAGATTTTGCACTTTCTTATGGAATAAAAATTTGGGACGAGTGCTGTAATTCCCAGTAAGTTCTAGACATAGTTCATTTTACCGTGAGATACCTTATATTGTCTTGCGCAATATTAGGTTTAGCCTTTATTCTTTGTAGTAGTTGTTTTCACTGCAAAAGTAAAAATAAAACTTTAGTTTAGGTTTAGGAGTTATTTGCTTAAATGTAAACGTTGTTAAAGCTAAGACTTGTGAGCATCATTATGACACTTATGATTACAGAAAACATTTTAATGGACAAGGGTATATCACTTCATCATACGTTTAGCACACTAGCCAGAGAACGCTTACTGGTTTCAACTCAAATCACAATATCAGTTTGCTCAATCCCTAATCAACTTACCTAGTTAACAATTCGTGATCTCAAAACACTTGCTCATTCTCGACTCTGCGCTTTCTCATACTTTTTCATTATACTATGTTGTCCTCTGACTCTCTGCCAGTGATGGCAATATTGGGAAACTAGTCGGGGAAAATAATGTGTCGCTAAGTCAGAAAAACTTTTAACGAGAAGAAACAAAATTTACATAAGATCTCAGAACTAAAAAGGAAGGTCAAATTAGAGGATGCGTAGCACATGGAATTAAGTTACAATAAGAGTGTTCATAGATTCTACAACGAATTTGTTGGAAATGCACACAAGGAATGTTTTCATATCTGGAGCACAGCAACAATGCAACAGAAAGCTACGGAAGATTTCTTGATGCAGGATGAAAACGGCAACGTATAGGGCATGGTAGTATATGAGGCATATTAGTATATGAGGCATGGTAGCAGTACTGTAAATATTATAAGAAGGCAAAACAACTGTGATGCACAGTTTATATTCAGTGATGGTCTAACCAGTGGCGTAACTACCATCCCCGCAGCCCCCATACCCGCGGGGGGGCGCAGGTAACGAAGGGGCGTACTGCAGCTGCCAGTTATAGTTTCATGAAAAAATTCGAACACGCACAATAGTTATCCCAAAGATTCAGATTTTGCTTTAAGATACATTTCGCTTTGCCTAAATAAATACCTAGTTTCACTTTTAAAACACTGAATGTCCTACAGATTGAAAGTGTTCGGCTCTTTGACTTCGGCTTGTAATGCGATTGCTTTGCAATGAGTTGTAAATAATACGATCGCTCTCCAATCGCCCTCTCTCTGCGCTGCTGAGGAAAAGCGGAGGCAACAGTGGGATTCCCCGTGGAAGATGTGGGAAAACAGTCAGTTACCTAGGATTACGCGCACGACAGGCGTCAACATTTGTTCACAGCAGCCACAGATATGCCATGTGTAAGACGGTGATTTCTTCAAATGATTTATTTTAGTTTTGGACGAAGCAATTACACGTATTGTCAAATCTATTACTTACAAATTTAAAACTACAGGGCTCTAGGTACCAGCTTTACTTTTGAGACACTCTCTCTGACTTCGTAACACTTCCTTTCCCCCAACCACCACACACACACACACACTGCGAAAAATGCATCGTTCCTCGTGTTCGAAGTCCCAAGGAAATTATTGTGCTTAGGGATGCTGGAGTAAATCTGGCGAGGGGACAGGAGGGCGGGGACACACGTTGTGATAGTACGCTACTGGGCTCAACGGCAATGTTTTTAACTTTCCGTTATGAATTCCATGGAAATGTAGAAGAATGAATAGTAACGGTGCTTGGGGAACGAAAGCAATAATGTTAACATCCCAAAATGAATTGTTTCGACTTGTAGATCGAGAGTTATATCAGCTTGGATAACAGTAACAATGCTGTGAACTCTCTGTTAGGGCAATTTTAAAATATAAACACCAGAAGAAAATGATTGAAAGGTTAAGCCTAGCACTAAGATTGAAAACATAGTATCAATGTTAGTAGCATTAGATACACACTATACTGACAAAGGTCACCGGACACGTTTCAAAATCAAATAAACGGTTCCGCTGCATTGTTAAGATGCGCGGTACAGCTGCAAACGGTATAAAAACAAAGCCTGCAGCTGACTGGGATCATAATGCACTGTGCGATTGAGTGAAAATGTCGCGGTGGGAGAGGACCAACTTTGAGAAAGGAAATATTGCTGGGTGTTATATTAGTGGGTTGTAAATAAGAAAAACCAAGAAGCTATTAAACATACCCAGATCAACCGTTTTGGATGTACTGAATGAGTGGAAGACACATGGCGTGCCTGAAGCGGCAAAACGTACCGGCAGACCAAGGAAAATCAGTGATAGGGGACGTCGAAGCCTCAGGAGAGTCGTTACAGCTAATCGACGGATTACTGTAGAAGACCTCAGTATGCAGGTAAGTAAAAATGCTGAAACTTCGGTATGTGCACGTGTCATTCGCAGATAACTTCATTCCATGGGTTACCGTGGTTGTGCTGCTGTTCATAAGCCTTTCATCTCCACTCGGAATGCTACTCATCGTTTAGCATGGTGTAAATAACATTTATTGTGAACCGTAGATCAATGGAAACGGGTCTTATAGACAGATGAATCCAGATACACGATCCATCAGTTTGATGGCAGTGTGTGGGTATGACGAAAGCCAGGGAAACGCTATTTACTTCCTACGGTCAAGTTTTTAGCTGGCAGTGTATTCGTGTGGGGGTGTTTTTCGTGGTATAGTCTTTGCCCATTGTTTATCGTGGACAAACCTGTTAACCAGCACGTCTACCTTGATATTCTGGATAATTATGCCCTACCAAATCTGTGGCAATACAATGGAACCGAGCCTCGTTGGTACCAGTAGGATAATGCACCAAGCATTAAAGCAAGGATTGTTACGGTGGGGTTTGACGATAATTCCGTATCGTGTATGGACTGGCTACACACGATACGGAATTATCGTCAAATCCCATAGAGCACCTATGGGATGAATTAGAGCGCCGCATAAGAAGTTTGGAACCAAGGTCTACTACTAAGCAACAGTTAGTGGCAGCATTATGTACTGAATGGAAGAGCATACCGATCGCTGCGTTCCAAAACCTTGTCGAAAGCATGTCTCGAAGGGTCAGTGCATGCATTAAGGCCAAAGATGGACCGACACCGTACTAATGTATGTCAATAAATGCTATGTTGTGTTTCTCTTCTAGGTGTCCGGTGACTTTTGTCAATATAGTGTACATCTCTGAGACCGACGTACTGAACTTCGAACCATTCTGTTTATTGGATTTGAAGAAAGTTTTCTCTACTAGATCTAATTTCCGATAATGTTAACAAGTTTAACCACGGCGTATAATGTTCCCGAAATGTATACCAAACTTTAACGTTTGGATCTTTTATGATGGTTTCTTATATTTGTTAATAGAGTCGCATGGAAAACCTCGGATTCGAAATTTAGTGCTACAGTTTAAACCCTGTAGAACTATTTTTTCTTATGATAAGAATATGGTATAGAAAAACGTAAACCGGAAAATTTTGCAATAACAGAAATGGACCAAAACATTCGACTTACATAAGTTTGGAATCAGAGGACAACTAACCTTCGCTTCTCGGGTATTTTATCTGAAACATCGCTTGTTTTTAAACGTCAGTAAATGTTCGTAAACAGTTTCCTTTACTAAAGCCCTAATTTAAATTGATATTAAATGGATAAATATCCGTAAATGGATCATTTTTCAAAAATATCTATTTGTAGAATAGCCTGGAATTACTCGCTGTTGAAAAGCATTACAGGTAATTATCCCTATCATTTATACGTAAACACGATGATTAAAAACCGCGCTAATATTAAATATACAGAGATGGTAATGTACGTTATCTAGTTATATTACTGTGTAAAAAAAAGGTAAAATATCTGCAGTATGCACTTAATCTCTTGCGTAATTGAAAGATGTATCTAAAAAATCCAACATAATGCAGGATTTAAAAATATCGACAAACGCTAATTGCTGTTCGCTTATCGATGCTCCTGCTGCGCCTACGGGAGATATTTGCGAGAAGATCCCATGTTTATATAAATATTACGAGGAAAACTGGCGTTATTTGATGCAATAGGTATGATGAAACCTTCTGTGTCAGAGCTTCGAGGAACTCGTGAGATTTTTAACATACAATCACTCCGTTAAGAAAAGCAAACAGCTAAGATTACAGGAACTTAATTGCGCTTTGGTGATTTTTTACCACATGTCTTTAAAGCATGCGTCACAACTGAAACAATCACCCCAACACGAAAATGGGATCTGAATTAAATGGGTTTTACTTTGTCTTTAATCGCATAACCAAACTTTTCTAATCTTGGCTTAAGACTGTTTTTTTTACTAGACGAGCAATCACCCGGACGTTTTTTATGACTTATGAAAACAAATGTAAATAAGAAAATAATACTAAATTCTCAGGTGGAATGAGCACTTTTTTTTTGAAAATTTTAAGACATAAAAATTATATTTCAAAATTTGTTCAAAAGAAACAATTCAGCGAAAAATAAATGTATTTATGACTCATAGAATGTGCATATGGTTAAAAACGCCACAAAAGAAAAAAAGATTAACTAAAGTTTAAAAAAAAATTTTTAAAACATCCCCAAATAATTACAGTAAACTTCGGCAAGTAGTGGCCCAATAGTGTACTGAGAAAAATCACGAATTTTGGGCAAAACATTACTCCTTACTGAAGATATGCAAATCAAAGTGGATTTCTCAGATCTAATTCTTAGAAATAGAGATATGGTTTCACTCGCAGAAGCAATGCAAATGTATACTTACTTCGCAAAACTGGGTGCTACAAAATTTGGCAATTATATAAAAAATATTCGTAGCCATAAACGCTATCTGTAGCAAAAATTTATTTTAAGTAGGACCTTTAAGAGCAAAGATGGCATACAGTTATTTACGTTAACTCCCTAGCGGGAAAACTGCACATTAAAAAGTAAATGGTGTGAATTCACAGAAAATTTCTGAAAATAACGTGCAGCAAAGTTGTCGGTAGGTAAAAAATAAACGGTGTGAATTCACGGAAAGTTTCTGAAAATAACGTGCAGCGAACCTGCCGGTAGGTAAAAAATAAATGGTGTGAATTCACGTAAAATTTCTGAAAATAACGTGCAGCAAAGTTGCCGGTAGGTAAAAAGTGCAGCAAAGTTACCCGCAGTCGCTTACACTACTGCGCCAGCTGGGTGGCCACACATTTACAGATATGGTAGTTTGGCGTCAACAAGTAGGATTACAAAATATGTGAGATGCATGAAATAGGTGCAACTATGAGGATCATGATTCTTTTTTTTTATTCGGAATTTAACGACCACCGTGCGCAACTCAATGGGTTATAAGAAGTCGCTCGTTCGTAATTTAGGGTCATTGACTCCAGGGAAGGAAGAGAGCAAGCGCCGTAAGACAAACAGAACATACACGCCTCACCGGGATTCGAACCCGGACCCATCTAGGACGAATGATCAGAAGCCAGCACTTAGACCACTACGCCACCG
Source organism: Macrothele yani (assembly GCA_039090855.1). Taxonomy (NCBI): domain Eukaryota; kingdom Metazoa; phylum Arthropoda; class Arachnida; order Araneae; family Macrothelidae; genus Macrothele; species Macrothele yani. The sequence goes on from CM077011.1 coordinate 160,626,531, forward strand.
GTTGTTTCGGAAAGCATCTGAAGATTAGGGTTTCTAACAGGGGGCGTAAGCGTCTTATGCTTGTGCGTGTGTGTGTGTGTTTTGCTGGATGTGTACACTTAAAAAACTTCCGTTCGAGAAAAATAATTTTGTCCCTTTGATAGCCAGAGCAAATTGGGCCCGCCGCCCCGGTGGCGCAGTGGTCTAAGCGATGGCCTCTGATCATTCGTCCGAAAGAGGTCTGGGTTCGAATCTCGGTTAGGCATGGATGTTGTGTTTGTCTTGCGGCACTGGCTCTCTTCCTTCTCTGGAGCCAGTGACCCTAAATTAGGTACGGGCGACTGCTTATAGCCCATTGAGTTACTCACGGTGGTCGTTAAACCTCCAATAAAAGAAAAAAAAATTGGGCAACCTCTTGTGGTTCAGTGGTCTATCCGTTAGCTTCTGACGATTGGTCCGAGTTCGAATACCGGTGATGCATGGATATTTTGTTTTCCTTACGGCAGTGTCTCTCTTCCTTCTCTAAAACATGTGGCTCTAAATTAGAGGTGAGCGACAGCCTGTGGCTCATTGAATTGCTCAGGGTGGTCATTAAACCTCTAAGCTAACAACTTGGAGCAAACAGCCATTTTGGGGCTGAATGAGTTTTAGCTTTGCCGCAAGGTGGCCCGAATCTATGCTTGCATTTGCCATTACATCCCTGCTTCTAAAAGTAGTTAATATCTAAAGGCTTCTCTTTCAAATCACATAAATAATCATGGGCATTATACAGTATTTCATGCATTTGTAAAACTTTCATGATGAAATACCGTATGTTACTTCTAATTCGCATAATTGTTACTATACAGGGGATGCTTAAAGTCTTTCTCTGATTGCGATAAATCGTATAAAATGAACCACGCTCGTTAGACACACACGGTTTTCCAATATAGCTTACCTGAAATCAAAATTTATTTTCCTGGTGGTCAGTACACCTCAACGTGGGCTCCTTTTGTTACACAGAGGACATCCAGTCGGTACTCTATCTCTTCCCATGTCGGCTGCAACATGTCATCTGTGATGGTCGCAAACGCTTCAGTTATTCTTCCCTTCAAAGTGTTAAAATCTGTAACTGGCGTTGCATAAACGTGATCCTTAATGTAGCCCCATAAAAAGAAGTCAAAGGGGATAATGTCTGGGGATCTTGGTGGCCATGGTATGAGACCATCTCTGCCTATCCATCTGTGAAAGAATTTGTCATCTAAGAATTGACGGACAGGTACACCTTAATGCGGGGTCGCACCGTCCTGCTGGGACATTACTCATGGTTGCAGCTCTTCCAATTGAGGTGCAACCTACAGCTGCATCATGTGGAGGTAAATACCCGATGTAATGGTGTTCTCAATAAACAAGTTAGTAAAATCATGCAATGCATTGTTTATGATACGCTTTCCAACATACTAGAAATCATTACTCAAGTTATTACTCAAGTTATGAGGAAAATGGCTATGGAATAAATCTCAATCCTGTGCCCTGACATTTGATCCTATTTCGATAATATTCAACAGAACTGGTTCAGCATACCTCCGAAATAACACGACACAGCTTTGTTGCAATCGAAGCAATTTTACATAAGTTATGATGCATAAGGGCTATGGAATAGATCCCGCTTCTGTGTCCTAACCTTTGACCCCATGTCGCCCATTTTTAACAAAATTCGTCCCCTGGCAGGTTCCTACAACATACCAACATTTCATCTAAATCGAAACATTTTTACGTAAGTTATGATGCATAATGGCGATGGAAGTGATTCCTCTCCTATGTCCTAACCTTTGACCCCCATTTCGCCAATTTTCAATAGGGTTTGTCCCCAGGTGGTCGCCCACCACAAACTAATATTTAATTGAAACCAAACCTTTCTTATGTTAGTTATGCCGCCTAAGAGCAGTGGAATGGATCCCGCTCCTATGTCCTCACCTTTGACCCCATTTCGTTCACTTTCAATAGGGTTCCTTCCCACCCAGATATTCCCAAGGGGGTTATATTACTGGAGACACCAGTGGCTCTGCCGCCATAGGTCACAGCTAATCTGAGGTGTGACGTCACAAGCAGGCAAAAATTAACTAAATTATACCGTTGATGAAACAGTAAGCTTGTGTATCATTGATAAAGATTATTGAATTACTCATTTTATCTGTTTATACGGTAAGAAGCTTTTGTTCCATTGGTTTCCAAGCAGCTTCTTTTCTGCGACTGCGTCGCGCCTGCTCATGACGGCATTTGCAGCACAGATGATGACCTATGGCGGCCAATGCTGCGTGGATAGGAGTGGTGTCTCCAGTAATATAACCTCCTTGGGTGTTCCCCTACCACATACTAAAAGTTCATCGAAATCGAACGATTTTTACGCGAGTTATCGAGCGGACGAACATACGCACAAAACGCATGACGTAATGAGGCAGATGGGAATCGCGACCATCTGCTAGCAAGATGTGACGTCATAAAACTTTAATAGGATCCACATACAACGCGTGACGTAATGAGGCAGAAGGCGTGACCGCGCGCCAACATCTAATGACTCGACGCCATTACACTACACTAAAAACGTAGTAATTCGGGGTGGTTATTTAACCTAATAAACGAATTTTCCTAAGTCGAGATCAAACTAAATCGATTTCTAGTACCAGAAAACGGTAGGTTAACGACTTTCATCAAAATTCTTAGAACCGTTTTTAAAATAAAAATTTACATACATATCAGAATAGCCCATTTAAGGTGAACGTCAAGTAATTCTGCTTCCCATAATTCCAATGGAAACACTTTTGTAGACATTTTTTTTACATTTAATGCGTTCCCAAGGATGAAAATTTGAACATCGATTAAAATAGCTTCATTTTATAACTTGGAATACCTAATATTTTCTAAAACATAACCATAATTATGCAATCCAACATTTGTTTGTCTACTGACGTCATCAAAGTATTGGTCGCGCCATGCTTTTTCTGGTTTCAACACCACCAAAGGAAAAGTTATTGATTTTTAATAAAATTATGGTTATGTTTTAGAAAATATTAAGTATTCCAAGTTATAATATGAAGTTATTTTAATCTATGTTCAAATTTTTATCCTTGGGAACACATTAATTGTGAAGGACATGTGTACAAAAGCTTTTCCGTTTGAAGTATAGGAAGCAAAATTACTTGAAGTCTACCTTAATAATATGGGATAAGGGCGATGGAATGGATCGCAATCCTATGTTCTGACCTTTGACCCCATTTCATCCATTTTCAATAGAGTTCGTCCCCAGGTGGTCCCCTACCACATACTGAAATTTCATCGAAATCGAACCATTTTTACGCACGTTATGGCGCATAAGGGCAATGGAATGCATCCCGCTCTTATGTCCTGACCTTTGACCCCAATTCACCCATTTGGAATAGGGTTCGTCCCCAGGCGGTTCCCCTACCACATAGTAAAATTTCACTGAAATCGAACCATATTTACGCAAATTATGACGCATAAAATCTAATTATGACGCATAAAATTAACACGCAAATTATGACGCATAACTTGCAATACTTTATATTTTCTAAAACATAACCATAATTATGCAATCCAACATTTGTTTGTCTACTGACGTCATCAAAGTACTGGTCGCGCCATGCTTTTTCTGGTTTCAACACCACCAAAGGAAAAGTTATTGATTTTTAATAAAATTATGGTTATGTTTTAGAAAATATTAAGTATTCCAAGTTATAATATGAAGTTATTTTAATCGATGTTCAAATTTTTATCCTTGGGAACACATTAATTGTGAAGGAAATGTGTACAAAAGCTTTTCGGTTTGAAGTATAGGAAGCAAAATTACTTGAAGTCCACCTTAATAATATGGGATAAGGGCGATGGAATGGATCGCAATCCTATGTTCTGACCTTTGACCCCATTTCATCCATTTTCAATAGAGTTCGTCCCCAGGTGGTCCCCTACCACATACTGAAATTTCATCGAAATCGAACCACTTTTACGCACGTTATGGCGCATAAGGGCAATGGAATGCATCCCGCTCTTATGTCCTGACCTTTGACCCAATTCACCCATTTTGAATAGGGCTCGTCCCCAGGCGGTCCCCCTACCACATAGTAAAATTTCACTGAAATCGAACCATATTTACGCAAGTTATGACGCATAAGTGCAATGCAATGGATCCCGCTCCTACGCCGTGATCTTTGACGCCATTTGTCCCATTTTCAATAGGGTTCGTCCCCAGGTGGCCCCCTACCACATAATAAAATTTTACCGAAATCGAACCATTTTTACGCCAGTTATCGTGCGGACAGACGGACGGACGGACAGACAAAGTTGGAGCACATACGCTTCTTCAACCTACGGTTGGAAAGCGTAAAAAAGAACGGTCCAGTTACTTTATTGTGCATTAGTCCGCACCGAAAATTGATTTTAGGGCTATCCCTCTGTTTTTCCAAAACCACATGTAGGTTCTCGGATACGGACATTATGCGTGTTCACTTTACCTGAGGTATGAAAAGTTGATTCGTCTGAAAAACAAATCCGCTTCAGGTAATCCTTATCTTCTTTTATACGTTAAATAACATCCATAGTGAATGTCACACGTCTGGGCCCATCATTAGGTTCCAAGGCTTAAAAAATTGCAATTTATATGCGAAAAAATGAAGCTGCTTTCTTAAAATGCGGTGCACGGACTTCATAGGTATTCCTAGTTTACTGGATGCATGACCAATTGATTTCTTCGGGCTTCGTTCAAATGCATCACACACGGCTTCGACAGTTTCCTCAATACTGGAAGGTTTCCCACTTCTTGCAAGGTCACCGACACTGCCCGTCTGTTTAAACTTTTGATACCAGTTCCTAATGCTCTTCCCAACAGGTAGAGCTCTACTCACGCCTTAACTTCTACTGCACTGAAATTGCAGATTTGGTTTCATAAAACCAGGGAACACAATTAGCCTTTTCCTGCATAGACGCCATTTTGCTGACTGACGCTTTCAATAACAAACAACGTTGCAGATGTGCAACGCCACCTGTTGTTTCAAAAGTACAACGAACAAAAAATATGAGAATATGTCCCAATGAATGCAACAAACTGCGTTCGTGTACCTAACTCGGCTCATTTTATACGCTTTATCGTAATCAGGGAAAGACGTCAAACACACCCTGTATAATATTACTACAATACCCCACTATCTAAATTTCAAACAACCAAAATTCCTTTTTTTGCCCTTTAGTTCAGCAATGATAAACGTTTTTAGAAAAATGCACGTGCTGTGGCATTTTTTGAATTTCCCGTATGCACCCTTTTCCGACCAAGGAGTTTTCTTTTTTTTTTGATTGGAGGTTTAACGACCACCGTGAGCAACTCAATGGGCTATAAGCAGTCGCCCGTCCCTAATTTAGGGTCACTGGTTCCAGGGAAGGGAGAGAGCCAGTGCCGTAAGACAAACACAACATCCATGCCTGACCGGGATTCGAACCCGGACCCCTTACGGACGAATGATCAGAGGCCAACGCCTTAGACCACTGCACCACCGGGGCGGCACCAAGGAGTTATCACGGCCTGTTGACATTTATAGCTATATCTACTTTTATTAAGCTCGAGTTCAATGATATTCTTCACGTTCAATTTCTATCGCGATGACGAAAAATTCACATGACTTTGCAGTGGTTGAAAGTTTTTTCACTAGCTCATTAAATATTCATTGTTCGTTCGTTGAAACCTCACTCTGTGCAGGTATAATTACAAATAATATGTTGCCATTGGTTAGTTCAAACCCGATCAATATTATCTGCACTATTATCCTCGTGCTTTCTGATTTTAGTATGCTCTATTTTCACATAAATCGGTTTTACAATGCACATGATTTTGTTACTGCACATATTTTATTCATAAACGTATCACTTTATTCATGATAATTTTTTTTACGAGATGAATATAACTACAGTGTCAGTGTTCCGTGCTTTCTCCAGAATTGTTTTGTTAGAAATTGTCCCGCTTAGTACTGAAGCATACGGTATGTTTTTTATGGCATGCATACGATTTGATTAAATTTAAAAAAAAAGAAGACATTAAAACACCCCCAAAAAAGCAGATTTGAGAATTTTGTCAAAACGGAAATGCACGTTATGCCGAGAATTTCGTGGCATCACTCTTTTTATCATAATATTTTCGAACACAGAAATGACTCTAATTCACTTTTAACCTGCACAGAAAATAACTTTGTTTCCTAAGAGAGGGAACTTCACTTCCGTTTTAGAAGTTTCCTGACAAACGAGCAGATCAAAACTGTCTTTAACTAATGGCTTTTTCTTAATTTTGTACCACTGATACCAGTAAAAATTGAGTAGCCAATGTTACTCACTCCTCAATCGTGACTCATGCTTTATCCTTGACTAGAGCCTTGGCTGAACTCAGACGACTATCCAGAAATTTACGCCTCTTAGCACTCGGCCAACTTTGCGCCATGGACCCATGAGTTGTGTAAAAAGTTATTTTCAATATTTTGCAAATGTTAAGCACAACACTTTTAGATGCTACTGCCATTTTATTCAGTAATGTAAGCATCCAATATTTTTCAGTACCTCTATCGGTAATTTGATGATTCAATCCACCCAGAAATTTGCAGTTTCTACGACAAAGAAGTGTAAGATGATTTTTTCAGGCCTCCAAAGAACCGAAGTTCTTTCCGTTCAGCGAGTTTTCAGGAGACTTAATAAAAGGAAATCTCAAGGCACAAGGTCAAATTAATATGCCAGTCGAGGCAGAAATTCTCAGCTAAGCTCCAGCTATTTTTTCCTGGTGCCTAAATAAACATGATGCCTCTTGCTGTCCTGGTGGAACACAACGCTCTTCTTGGTGAATATTTCTGGACACCTATCATCGGTTCTGACCTTGAGATGTTTCAATTAGGAATATCGCTCATTGAATTTGACCACATAACTGTTCGACAGCATTTTTTAATATAAATTCTAGTCCCGCTATACTCAAAACATCACCTTCTTGGAATGCAGACCGGCATTCGTAATGGTTAATGACGTCTCATCTCACTCTGCCCAACAGCAGGTTTTGCTCCACGTTACTGTACGCAATCCATTCCTCACAACCACTCATAATTCGTTTCAGAAATGAATTCAATTAATTCCGTTTGAGGAGTGAACCGCTTACAAAAATATGATTGAAAGCATGTTTTCACTCAAATCGTGCTTTACCCAAACTTCTAAGCGATTAACATACCCAATCTTTGACAAAAGCAATACCAATGTGCTTGTTATTGTCAAAAGCAACACCAATGTGATTGTTATTGTCTGCGCATATTTGATAAAAGCAACATCACAGGGCTTGTTAATGTCTTCAGTGTATGTGCATCTTTGATAAAAGCAACATCACGAGGCTTGTTTGTCTTCAGTGTCTGTGCATCTTTGATAAAAGCAACACCACGGGCCTTGCTGATGTATTCAGTGTCTGTGCATTTGCTCGTGTGGCCTATTTTCGGTTAACGACTTGATTTGATCACCGTAAATTTCAACGTTTCCTTGAAATAGTAGTTCATCGGGGAATGAGTAGTTTTCATGACGGAACTTTGTGAACCAAAGCTGACAGAATAGAACGCTTACAGTATCATTGTTTTTTGTTTTTGTAGTCCGTTTTTATCTCTTGTTATAGAAAAGCAGCATTAAATGGCAAAAATGAACATTTTGTGTCACATTTTCAGCTCTATGGCAAATTACCACAACTGAATAGACCACGTTGAACTATTTCCCATGTGTGAAACGAGTTTTTCCTTTTGCTATATGCCACTGACTAACAGAGAAAATGCCACACCATGAAGGAATGCTTCAAATCAGACCACACTGCACACACAGATAGCCAAGTAGGTCCTGAACAAATGATTTAATTGTCACATACACACTAGGCTCCAGTGACCGAATATACAGGATAATCAATAAGGAGTGTGGCCCCCATTTTGGGCAATACAGCGTTAAATCCGACGTGGCATCAAGGCAATCAGAGCTCCAAAATTATCCCGGGGTGTCGTGGACCATGTGGTGTTGATCCGAGTCCACAGTTCATCATCATTCTACGGGAGTGGGAGGTTACTCAACCGACCCCAAATCGTGTCCTACAGATGCTTGATGGGCGAGGGGTCGAGGGATCGTGCTGGCCACGGAAGCATTCGCACACTGTTTAAAGCATTTAGGCTGGTCCGAGCGGTATGCGGCAGGGCGTCATCCTGTTGAAAAACGGCATTTGGGATGCCCTGCAGATACAGTAGTTCCACGAAGCGCAGCACCTCGTCAACGTAGCGGCGTACCATCAATGTGCTCGTAACGCGTACCAGCGGTGAGCGGCTGTTGGTGCGGATAGTATCCCACACCATAATTCCACGTTGCCGGACAGTGTGGTGCTCGACAATGGCAGAGGAATCCTTCCGTCCGCCATATTGCCTCCAGACTCTCACATGGCGATCATCCGTTGTGAGACAGAAGCTCGATTTGTCGCAGAACACTACACTATTCCATTCGGCACACCACGAAGCTTTGGAGCGACACCACGCTAAGCGAAGACGACGGTGGATCGCTGTTAAGAGTAGCCTTCGCAACGGAAGGCTGGACAGCAAAACCGACGCAGCCAATTGGCGCGACCCTGACCGAGTCGATAGCGGAGCATCCAAGACTCCCCGTACACTCCGCAAGATGTCGCCCGTTGTTTCCTACGGTTCTGCTACGTCATGAAGCCTTATGCCACGATCGGTGCGCTTGGACATCAGTCTCCGTGCTCCGGTCCCCCTACGACGTTGCACAGATTTTTCCCGGTACCACTGTCTTTAAATGCGTCCGACGGTTACATCATCACGTTGCGTTTCTTCCGGAATACGACGCAAGAACCATCCAGCGGTACGAAGACCTACGACGACACCTATCGTGAACTCATCCGTTTGATGAAATCGCGTACGGCGGGGTCTTAACGGCATTGGTACCCCTTGTTGGTTCTCCAAGCACGGTCACAACAGAAACACTCAGTTCTCGCGGCAGCGACGACGTCTCGACTGTCCTCACGGGCTGGTTATTCGCTTTTATCCCCCGCGCCGTTCGTGCGATTGGCCTACAAATGCAACCATTTGCATAACTTGTACGTGTGCACCCACCCTGTAATTTGCATGTCGTTGCGTTTAGTTCTTCGTGATGTGGCAGATTCTTTGTCAGGTAGTGTATTTCGAAATAAGCAAATGAAATTAAGAGGTAGCTTTCAGGTAGCTTTTTGTTTCTGTAAAATGTACCTCACCTGAGAAGGAGAATCTCCACTCTTAGAAGGTGAATTTCCGCTCCTAGAAGGAGGTTCTGTTGAATAGAATGAAATCTGAGTTGCAGAACTAGTAATCGGCGTTGTTTGGTGTGGATGTCATTTCCTCGACTGCATGTCCGGAGAGAAACACTGCGGTAATTTCCTCGGTTGAAGCATCACCATAGGAGTAGGAACAGATTCTGTCCTTGAAGATCTAAAAGTGCAAGGGCGAGTTTCAGACGGATGTACAAGATGTTGTCTCTACTGTAGAAGAGAAAACGAGCTTCTCGACTCCAATGGTCTCTTTGTTCTGGTTACGAGCGACACAATAAGAGACTGACCTGACTTCTGCCACCAGTATGGAAATTGGACGTCCTGCAAGATGATGCGAGATGTTTCTGCGCCATAGCATGAAGATTCATTGCCACTTCATTAGTCGAAATGTATGAGTTCCAAAAAACCTTTGCTTCTGATGAGGAAATTTCATCATGGATTGGTCTAATAGGAATATGTGCGCACGCTGATCTAGAAGATGAATTGGTTGTTGAAATTTCATGCACTGATTTTTGAGTAAGTTAAGCACATGATTTCTTACCGAGACGTAGAGGAACAACATTCTGACTATGGCTTGTGTTATAAGCTGACGAAAATGATCCTCTCCTTACACTAGTATAAGATTTTCAAGGAGAGCTGGAATAAACACGACTTATTGTAATAGATGTCGCACTTCTCGAAAATGCAGGAGAAGACACTTTGAAGATAATCAGAGCACAATGAGTGAAAGATAATGCATTTTCACCGAAATTGGAATGTATGGAAATGGAATGCTCTGAAGTGTTTTGACGAAAATCTTCCAGCCGATCTTTATCATCAAAATCTTCTGAAAATCTATGACAGGAGTAAGGCCAGTTACTAAATCATTAGCTGTCCCTTGTAAATCGTGTATCCCAGCCGCTGTACGTTGGTTAATTCATAGTATCTGGCATAATACTTTTTGCACTGCTCCACGTACATAAATAATAACCACTTAGCTTGTAACTGCACTCTGAATAGAATCCGCTCCATGATTTTCTGCAATATACGTTGACACTTACATCGCTGCATATAATATATAAGTTTGTTCATATAATACACTCTTTCAATTCTGCACGTTGAAAGCCGCTCAATACATTTGTAACTTTGAACATCGCCTATTTCATCGTTGCTCTTCTGAACATTAACTCTTATTTAACTTGATTGCAGTTAGACCCACTGTCAGGTTTCTGACTTCTATGTCGTCAGGAGAAACATCGCAGCATTAATTAAATATTTCGCGAGAAGATAAAATTACGTAAGAACACAGAAACTGAAAAGGAGAGTTAAATTACAGGTATACGTCATACGCTTCTTATTTACATTGGGCACTGCTCTATTTAAACTCATTTTGTCAATGCCTCTTTTAGTATTTAATTTAAATTACAAATGTTAGGGCTTACGTCAATTTCAAAAGGAACTTATTCATTTCGAAGGAACGGCTATTTTTCTTTTCTTATAAAAGGTTACAGGACATGAAATTATGCAAACATCAGACGGCTCATCAAATATTGAACACTGTCAATATCTCAGTCCCTTCATCTACGCAGTTAGCTAAAAATAACTGATTCCCTCAAACCCGAATAAATGGTGAAAGTAAAATCGTAGTATTCCGCAATTTTCACTGATTTATCACGTTAAGCAAATATAGAAAAGAAATGCGGTTGCTTTTAACACCAAACAAGTTGTTTACTTAGCTTTATTACCATAAATATTTTGGCACTGCTTTATTCTTTACCAGAGCAATATATCGTAAATTTCTAATCATAGGAAAGCAGATGATAATAAAATTGACCATAAAACATTAAAAGTAAATATTAAGTACAGTTATGTGTATAGAAAGAGGAACGTGAACGGAAACCACGGCGCATTATACGAGTTCTGTTGACTTCGTGAAATTTAAAATCTTCGACTGGAGTTTGTACTTTTATTCATGTGGAAGCATTTATTCTGTATAGAACACAGGAGTATAATGAATATAGCTTTTAACTACTAAGCTAATTATAATGAATTCAGCTTCTTCTAATGCTTTATAATGAATTCAGCTTCTTCTAATGCTTTATAATGAATTCAGCTACTTTTAATGCTTTATAATGAATTCAGCTTCTTCTAATGCTTTATAATGAATATAATGCTTCTGCTACTAGTTTCTTCTAGTAATGGTTGTTGTTTGTTACTTATATCATGAATAAACTTTCCTGCTAGTAGTGTAGTAATAATAATGAACAAGCTTTTAACTGCTAGTAATGTTGTAGTAGTAATTAAGATGAATAAAGTCTTAATGCTGGTTGGTAATAATAATGAACAAGCTTTTAACTGCTAGTAATGTTATAGTAGTAATTAAGATGAATAAAGTCTTAATGCTGGTTGGTAATAATAATCACCTAATGAAATAAACCTAACAGCCAGACAGAGATCTGACAAAACTATGAACTGAGGAAAACGTACTTACAACAAATTCTTTATTAGTGAAACTTCTGGCTCTCACATAAACGAAGATCTCTTTATACAACAACAGCTTTCTGACACATAAACCACAGCTCACTCTACGCACATCAACAAAAAGCTCTCTCACATAAACAAACGCTCTCTCTATACAACAACAAACGCTCTCTCTATACAACAACAAACGCTCTCTCTCTTTACAACAACAAACGCTCTCCTACGTATCGTTGAATGCGCCTATTTATACTGGCTACCACCACGTCATGACTTACACTCATTGCCAGATCTCATTCAGCGGGAGAAATAACATCTCGTTCAGTAAGAATATAATTTACATAGTAAAATAAAATAACCAGAGATAGTAAAAATCAAAAGGAAAGTGAATCTAGAGTATACGTTACAGAAGCACAGTTAATCTTATGAATTAAAAGCCTTTGTAAGAGAGACTTCAATTTGCTAAATATGTAAGAAACACTCTTGAAGGAAGCTGCTTCTTTTTCTTTCTGATGCATTCACTTTTGATTTTCGTTAAGTGTATTTTGTGCCTAATGCAGAAACATTTCAAATTAATACAATTAGTTCACAATAACTACAGAATATTTTAAATAACATATTTATGTTATAGATACCCTGGTGAGGTAACTTTGCAGTGTGTTTATAACGTCCTCCGTAAATAATTCATGCATAACTGGTTGTATATTTCCTATTCGTCTCGTTAGTAGCAGTCTCTCTAATTTAATTTATTCTGGGGAAGTATACATTGAATGGCATATATAGCTTAAAATCTTTACACAAAATGCATCACATGGATTTACTGAATTATATTTATTTTGCATTTATTGAAGAGAAAGATTTCGGAAACGAACAAGCATTCCTTCAGTGATGAAAAATACAGATACCGGAATATTGTTACCCCTCAGTGGAAAAATAACTAAAATTTGCGACTTACGTTTTCTGGCTCTCAAGACAGGAAAGGACAAATCATGATACCAGAGATTGGTTGCTTCCAGTGTATGTCACATATACACAGTCGTATCAGAATAATATGACCACCTACGTAATGATGGGAATATCCATCCTTGGCCCGGATGACAGAGGCGAGACGGCATGGCATGGACGGAATGGGGGCCTGGAAAGCAGCACGAGGAACACGTCCTCATTCAGACTGCAGCAGAGCACGGAGGTACCTGAGATGACGTGTTTTCGCGTCGACAGGTCGAATTTGTCGATACAAATAGTCCCACAAGTGCTCATTGGGATTAGGTGTGGGCGATTTCTCCGGGCAAGGGAGGACGAAGACATCGCTGTCGTGTTTCTGGAATCAATCACGTACCCCCTTAGAGACATGGCAGGGCGCATTCTCCTGTTTGTAGACCGTTTCACCACCAGGGTAAACGTTCAATATGAAGGGATGCATGTGGTCAGAGAGAATGTATAGGTAGCCATTGACGTTCAGGGACGAATCCAGTGGTTCCAGCGGTCCCAGCTCATACCAGGAAAACACAAGCAGACATGCACGTTGCTACCGCCGGCATGTAAGTGACCAACAAACGTGTCTGGGTGTTGATGCTCGTGTGTCTGATAATATAACCGCCACCGCCCGTGACTTGTGTAGTGTAGAAACCTCGATTCGTCGGAGAAGGCAACCGTTTTTTACTCTTCCACAATCCAATGACGGTATTCCCATGAGAACTTCAGGCGTCGTTGCTGATGGACTTGGGTTAACATGGGTGCCTTAACGCAGCGTCGATTTCGGAGACTCATATGTAACAGGGTTCGCTCAACTGTTATCGAGAACACGTACCTGGGTGCCCCAGCGTTCATTTTTCCGTGGTCAATTGCTGCTCGTTTGCACGTAGATTGTCCTTCACCAGCAACGGGAGCTACATCGTTCTGTGGAGTCGATGGCTTTCGGGGCTCCGCAGTATAAACGGCTGTAGGTACTCGGTGTGCCAGCCGTCTTTTCTTGGTACACCCTTACTACAGCACCTCGCCAACAGACCACGAAGTCTGTTGTTTTGGAGATATTTCCACCCTTGGCGCGGTAGCCTCTAATCATTCAGTTGTGAACGTCCTTCTTATCACTACCTCTACACAGTGTGCTCACGTTACGCACTATAGCTCATCTGTCTTGGCTGGCCGCTTTGTATATCCGTGTTGTCGACCTTTTTACGTGCACTCTGCAATGAGCCTGGGAGGGTAAACTGTGTTTCTCGGGGTGGTCATATAATTCTGACGCGACTGTGTGTAATGTATTAAAATTTCATTCTTCCTACCTCTGCTTTAGATTTTGAGCATCTCTCGTGTAGATTTTTCAAACCGAACGTCACGTGTTAATTACACATATTTTCTGTTCATCCGGTAACAGTAACAGCAAATGAAAGGTAAAACCAAGGAGGTTAGAATCTCCGACAATAAATGGACGACGTTCTGATAATGGCTGCCACTGAGACACCGCTTTCCCAAAATAAGAGCGGTCAGATCACGGAACATTAGGCGCAAGTAATTCCGTGCCCTCCGAATTCAATGCTTTCTTGTGACCTGGCAGGCTACTTTGAAATATTAGGATTTAGTAAATCATGAACCCAGGTAAGTTAGATGCGTCTTTTATAAGAAAAATGCCACTGAGGATATATTCAGTAAGAAATTATCCTTCAGCGAAATTTAGTTGCAATTGTTTTAAAGTTACAGACTGAGCCGTTAGGTACAATTAAATCATAAGCTTCTTGTGTGATTTTGTGTGAATCGACTGCGTTTGTTTGTACTTCTACTTTATGTACACTGGTGTTCTGTTTAAAAACTTATAATACAGAGCTGCACTATTTTCAGTATCCTATAATGCGAAAACTTCTGATATACTCAATTAAAATAAAATATACGCCTGACAATGCTGTAGTCAAACTAAATTTACTTAAGGTATCTATGTGTACAGATGGGATTGTTTACAAGCAGTGATTCATAATATGGTGAAGAATATTTGCGAAATCATTTAGACATGTACATTCATTCTTTATTGCAAATAACTATAGCATCTTATTAATAAGCACACGCTTTCTAGATTAGAAATTGAACCTTAATCATGATTACTCCTGCCTAAACAAGATAACATTTTTTTTATTCCTGCCTAAACAAGATAACATTTTTTTTATTCTTGCCTAAACAGGATAACATTTTTTTTATTCCTGCCTAAACAGGATAACATTTTTTTAATCCTGCCTAAACAGGATAACATTTTTTTTATTCCTGCCTAAACAGGATAACAATTTTTTAAAATATAGAAAACTCAGGTGGAATGGTCGCCCTTATTAACCATAAAAACAATTTATGCGAAATTGGAATCACTACAACTTTCCTCTTACACGATCATCTAAATTTACAAGATTTTTTAATGAATTAAATACATGAAATTGAAACCAAAGCTGTGACAAATATCATACTTTCAATCATGATAATCATCATTGTCACCCATTATCAATCCACTGTTGAATGATGGTCTCTCCAAGTCTCTTCCACAATTGTCTGTCTTGTGCCTGTCTCCTCCATGTAACTCCGTCATGCTTCGAATTTCTCCATTCATCTCCCATGGGGTCTATTCTCTCTCGGGACACAGTCTAAAATTTCTAAAGGTCCTTTCCTGTCCCTCGGAACCTAGTCTAAAATTTCGGTTGTCCATCGGTGGTTCGTTCTTTTAGCAACATGTCCAGCCCATTGCTCGTTTTTCACAAACGTTTCGTCAGTGGCTTCTACATTTTCTGCATTATAGTGTAATATACCTCGTCCCATACTTACCTGCTGCGTGCCCCGCCTGTCTAAAGGTACTGTGCATGTTTTGAGTTTCTTTTATGGCTATATCGTCCTTATATTTGTTTATATTCTTTCGTTTTCCTATCGTTAGCTCGTTTCTTTACTTTCGGAAACTGCCAACATGTCGGATTCTGGTCTATCCTTATCATCTCTGGGCGTAGCGGATGCACGTAACGTCGCACCACCCACGTCTGGGGAAGTTGACGTAATCTCGTCCTCAGATGCGTCTGCTGAGGTGCCTTCCCAGCTGCCTGGTACTCCTGCTCCGGTGCCTTCACTTGAGTTCACTGCGCCTCCTTCTTCTGCTTTTGCCGCTGCCTCGGTGCTCTCCTTCGGTACTGCTGCGACTAATGCCTTGCCTTCTGCCTGTGCAACTCTTCCCTCACTGCTTAATGTGCCATCCAGCTCCGCAAAGTCTTCTCTTCCGATGATGTCATTTGTCTATAAACTGCAGTTAAGCTCTGCTTCTACGTCAGCTTCTTCTCAACCTGATGGTCTCTTGCAATCAACACCTTTTATTCAGGTCCAATCAAAAGGTGACAGTAACGATTGATGAAAATTCGCAGATTGGCAGTGAATTCCATAATCTCCTGGATAGAGGTGTGCTCTTTCATGCTTTACGGAATACTGCTTCGCACAGCTACATGGAAGCTCTCTCTAGTCATGTGTCGTCCGCGTCTATTGCCGGAATTTCTCGTACCCCTCGGGGTATCTCAGTGCAGATCCAGCGCAAGAATGATGCTGACTTTTTCTTGCACATGGACTTTCGATTTGAACAAACCACCTAATTCCATCGCCTCTTTCCAAGCTCCTCGTGTACATCGCGTTCTTTCCTGTTCCAGAGGAAGTGCCTGATTCTGCGCTTCCTTTTCTTGTCTATCATGTTTGTAAAGTTGTGGGCAAGGTCAGTTGCTTTTTTGACGCTCCCCGCGGAACTCGATTTACACATGCTACAGAACTTCGCTGTCAGTTGTTGGTCGTCTTTCCCAATGAGAACTCCTTGGTGGATTGTCCTACAGAAGCTATTGTTGAAATTGGCTCATGAATATACAGTTTCAAGGTTTTCACCACTAACTATTGTACTCACTGTCTTACACAGGATCAGACGACTGCCTCCTGTATGTGCATACGCCGTGGTCTTTCTTCCAGCTCGCATCCGAATGCCGAACGTTTTAGTCCTTCTACAATCACTTCTTCCAGAGTTCTGCCTGACGCGTCCTCTCCTTTCCACCAGACGCAACTTCTAGTCAAGGACAATAATCCTTTATCTCCTCTTCCGCACCGTACGGTAATGCATCCTCCTTCTGGGTTAACAAATAGGTCGTCTACTACTGATATGTCTTCGGCGGAGTGTTCCTACACGGATGCGTCGAGTGGTGCTTCGGCACTGCGGCCGACTGGGTCTCCCCGTGTCCCTCGCATACCGGATCTCCAACTACGACCGTGTCTGCTGTTCCCATGTTCCCCCCTTCCTGCTGTATCGGCTGATGTTCTAGTGTACACTTTTGCTGATCGGGTTTATACTGATTCCTCGGCGCAACTTGTTTTTACGTCTCCCGATTCATGTGTTCTTCCAGATCCACCAATGGATTCATTCGTCTCAGCTTCGTCTTCCTTCGAAACGGACTGGAACTTTGAAAGGATCTGAGAAACAGAAAAAAGGTAAAACATCTTTCTGTTACTCCTTCTCTAGCCGCATATTGTGTTCCCGGTTTTTCCTGTTCAGATGTTTCTCCGCCTGATGACTCTCCGTTCTGGTCCTGTCATTCCTCTATCAGATGATGAGATTAAACAGCCCATTGATAAGTCTCCTCTAGTTACTGGAGCACTGTCCAGACTGCAACTCTTACGCCTCTTCCAATCTTCTCGTACGGTTATCTGTACTGAAGAATTTCTCCACTCACCTGATCTTGATCTGTGTGCAACGGTGCTTTAGTTTGAAGCTTAAGTGTCAGTTTTCAAATCTCTGAGTGTCACAGATCTTGGGTACCAGGTTTTCATGAGACGATACACTCGCCGTCTCTTGTCCTTGAAATACCTCGCTGAGAAACACTTTTTCTATACCTTCAAGAATGGAGTGGAAATTTTGCTCGAAGTTTTATTTAGTGCAAACAGGATTTCTGATGACTGTGCTGAAAAAGCTAATAAACAGTACTAAGCCAATGAACTTTAGTGCTCTTTCCCAACCCACCACTCTTCGTTCTTTTCGGCGACGTTTTCCTCCTTGTGGTTCCCTGGAATTACTTTGTTTTGCATTTCTTCACCTCTTGTTTCGATAATTGTGTGCTGTTCCCTTCATGTTGTCGCTCTCGTATTGCATTGTTGTTACCTGATTTTGTTATTGTGCTTTGTGCTTTTCTTTTGCTCTCACTGAATGCCCTTGCTGTACTACTGTTTTCCTCCGTTGCGGTTATCTTAGTGATGCGATTGCTAACTTTGTTCTCATATTGTAGTTGGTGTATGTATATACTGTGCCTTACATTTTAACCGTCGTTGTTATATACTCGGTTGATGTTTTAACATACCCGTGTACATATGCTCATCATCTTGTACTTGTGTTACTTTGTATCGAATGATATGTCGTTATACTATTCCTTATTTGTGCGCATCGTAATTTTGCTACAGTTGCCATTGCTGATTTTGGGCATTGTCTCCCACTGTTGGCTCCCTGATGTTATGGTCCGACTCCTTATTTGTTTATCATTCACGTTGAGCGGTT
The DNA here is from genome assembly GCA_039090855.1 of Macrothele yani. Classification (NCBI taxonomy): domain Eukaryota; kingdom Metazoa; phylum Arthropoda; class Arachnida; order Araneae; family Macrothelidae; genus Macrothele; species Macrothele yani. Next base: position 160,644,842 of record CM077011.1, read on the forward strand.
CTCTTACTTTCGTGTTATTCATCTGATTGCACCTCTGTTCATACCGACGACACTGCGCTATAGTAATGTGCTGTTTATGGTTGCTCTCCAGTTTGTGTTGCATTGTGGATATACCTGTGTTTTCCTGTTTATATTTTCTGTACTCCACTATTGAGCGGCATCTCCTATGTTTATAATCCAATTCTAGGAATGAACGGGGTACCGCTTTGGCCCCCACAGTTACCAAAAAAAAAAAACATTTCCATTTTACAGATATCAATATGATGATGGTGTCTTCCATTCTTGTCATTTTTCTTATGCACGACTTTCTCTTCTTATATTTCCTGTTTATACGAAGTATGGATCTCTCCATGCCTTTTTCAGTTGCCTGTAGAGTTTATATGTTGTTGTTTTTTAGTTAAGGTCCGCGTCTCTGCTTCATATGTGAGAACCGAAAGGATGCATTGATTAAACACTTTTCTTTTAAGACATAATGGCGTATTGCTCTTGAAAATGGTTGTACTGTTTCTTCCAAAAGCACTCCAGCAAAGTTTTATTCTCCGATTAATTTCCTCATCAATGTGACCCTCTCTTGATATCTGTTGTCCAAGATAAATTTAGTTGTCGGTTACCTCGAGCTATCCCCCATCAATCGCAAAATCTTCATTTCTTGAAAAAGCATTGTACATCACTTCTGTCTTCTGAAAGTTCAGTTTTAATCCCAATTCTTTATTCTTGTCACCAAGTTCCTGGATCATACCCGGAAGCTCTTAGGCTTAGTTGCGAAAATAATTACGTACACTTTCAGTACTTGATATAAAGTAAAATATAAGCTACTTGTCATCTGCAGCAATTGAGTGAAATCATTCCTTCTCAAGGCCATGAGTATAGTTTTCTCCTCGCTTCTTCTGTAGAAAATCTTTTAAATTAGAAAACACAAACTAAAGCACAACATTTATGCTAGAAATATGTCAAAAACTGAAACTCTCTTTCCCTATGCCGGTGAATGTCACTATCAGAAAAATGCGTTTAGCCTTAACTTTGATGATGATGACTTCGTTTGTTTGTTTGTTTTTGAGGTTTAACGACCGCCATGAGCAATTCGATGGGCTATAAGCAGTCGCCTGTGCATACTTTAGGGCCACTATTTCCAAAGAAGAGAGAAAGCCAATGACATAAGACAAACATAACATATATGCCTCACCGGGATTGAAACCCAGATTTATCACTAACAAATTATCAGACGCCAGAGCTTATACCACTGCAGCACCGGGGCGGCGATGATGACTTCGAAATGTTGTATCCAATTTATTACCATAAATGCATAGAACCTATTTAATTACTTAAATAGTTCGTCATCAGTGAAAAGTTGTAGATTTTGATTAACACAGCGTTCTGAGTAGCCATAAGTATAAAATGTGGTAACCGTTTTATCTAATACCAAGTGATTTTACGCCTTTCGATGTTGGAACCAGAGAATGTGACGTCATGCGCAGTCTGCGTCACAATCTCTGCGCAGTATATATGATCCAAGGTTAGAATAGAGGGGTAAGCATGACGTCACAAATGTAAAGCTTTTTAGCAGACGACGCTGAGATGATTGCCACTCTCAGTGAGATTTTGCGAGTACGTTTTCACCGTTGTGGTAACAGGGAAACACAACTTATGGGCCGCTACTTTGGTTTAATTGTGCGGAACACACATTTGGATCCTTTAACGAAATTGCAGAAGAAAGTTTTGCGCCTTTTTGGTAATATCTGCCATGGCTCCAACGTACTATCTGTATACAGGCAAAATGAAATCAAGACACTGGATGAAATTCTGTTGAACCTGATTACTAAGTATTATGATAAAGCGATTAAGCACGCAAACCCTCTATTAGAATTTTCCTTACAATGTGATGAAACACAAATACAGAATTATACACAAATACAGAAATATAGAAGACCGCCGTATGCTACTAAAAGACTGCCAGATAGAATTGATAGAGGCAAAGTCGAAATACACCAATATTGTATGAAGCATGCAGTTGTTACCTGTCCAACCAGCAATCCCCGAGATCCCTAGGTGATGATTTTTTTTACCAGGAATCCCCGAGATCCCTAGCTGATGATTTTAATATTGACATTGGATTGCATGCTGAGGCCGTTGGACAAGGAATTCACATGCTGCATTACCACATCTGATTCAACATCCAGAATCGCATATGGGTGGATACTCCAAGTGCGGCAAGGTCACCTCTACAGTACCCAATATCTTTCCTTACAATAATAAGAAAAGAACACACATGAAATAAGTGGATTTCTGATATCTAATCTTTAGCAAATTCATTTAAGCTATCAAACTTCTTGATGTCTGACATAGTAACTTTTTGTTTGCTCTGTTTTGCTGCTTTTATAATGGTACTCCTATTAAGTTGAATCACAGCCAGGTTGAGAAAACTATCACTTGTCAAATTCTTTTGTTGGCTCTCTGCCATGCTCTTGTCTTGATGGACTCATTCAATACAATTTGCATGTAATCGATCACGTACTGATACCGTTCCGCTTACTTGAACTGAATACACGATCCCTTAATCCCTCAATTTATGCTGCGATATGAATTTGCACCTGTTGCGGTCCCTTCATCGATATCTCAGCAATTCAGTTATCGATATGCACTCCATAGTTAGTCATGCTCATGGTCGTATCACTACTGGACCTAGGTACTTATACACAAAATGACGCATCTGCTTTTGTTTGATCACATCAAAATATAATGCAACTCTCACTGTGGGTCACGAAATCCATATTCTGTTAATATCTCTAACGAATTTTACTACTATATCCTTAAATTATTTTATGTATATAAATGAACGATAACAAGTTATAAAGAGTGAACCAATAATGTTCGCTAATGGATATTTTATAGCAACTACTGTTTTTGTTTATACTACTATACAAGTTTAAGAGAGCCTGCATCAATTGAACTACACTCACGGTCAATGAAATTTGCGCACCTCGATGAAAAATTGCCAACCGCGAAACTTTGCAAATAGCTAGAGTGCGTGCTGGTATGCAAATAATCTACGTTTGGTGCGATTGCGCATGACCGCACAACCTGTGGTGGCGCTGCAAGCACGAACCGGTAGTCTTAAAAACCGGCGTGTAATCGATGCCAAATGAAAGCAAAAATCACTGGCCGACGCAAGCAAGAGTACAGAGTAAGAAGAATGCCATGTAGACTCCAGAGAGGTGGATTTACGCAAGTTACGGACTTTGAGAGAGGCCTAATCATCAGGCTGAAAGGGTGGCCGGTGAGCCGTATAGCCTGCAACGTGGATCGTTTTAACCATACCGTCCAACTGTGTTGGGAGCAGAGGCCACGTGACGGCACTGCCACACGGCGGAGCCTCTCCGGGCTGACCAGGAGGACCACCGGTAGAGATGATTGACGGATCGTTCCCCAAGCACGAACGGATGACACGGGGACCCGACCCACTATACAGGCAGATGAAGCGGCACCTGTGTGCCCACGAACCATTTCCTGACGCCTCACGGAAGCGAATCTGCTATCCCAGCTCACCTTACGAGTGCTGCCATTAACATCGCCAGCTACGTGTGCAGTGGTGCCAGGCCAGAGTAACGTGTGATTTATAGGGATGAGTGCCGCTTCGTTTTGGGGACAAATGATCATAGTGTCCGGGGTTTGAGGTCCCCGGGTTAACGGCATAATTCCAACCTCGCTATCGAGCGCCACATCTCCCCAACTGCAGGTATTATGGACTAAGGAGCCGTTGCCTACGATAGCCGATCAGCTCTAGTAGTGGTACGAAGACCATTGACGGGCCAGCGGTATGGGGATGAGATTCTACGGCCCATGGGCTCCCATTCCTGGCCGGGATTCCAGGTGCGCTATACCAACAGGATAATGCCCTCCCAAAATGGCTCTGGTTACCCAGGACTGCCTACGTCATATCCAGACACTTCCATGGCCTGCTGGCTCCCCGGAAATGTCCCCTATCGAGCATATGTGGGACCAGGTAAACACCAGCTGCCGCCGTGCCTACCTATAAAGGATTTGGAGAACACCGTCCAACTTGTGTGGGCCAGTCTGCCGCAGGACAACACCAGGCGTTTTTTGCCTCCATGCCGGACCGCATTGCAGCATGTATCGCCGCAGATGACAGGACTGCGTGCTACAGATCATTCTGTAATTGTCCTGCAGCTCTGTTTTTTCCATCATGTGAATCATTCATCTGAGCCATTACGTCAATAAAATTTCAATTCAATCTGATGCTTCCTTCTTGGTGCGCAAATTTCATTGACGGCGAGTGTATATAATTGAACGATAACAAGTTTTAAAGAGTGAACAAATAATGTTCGCTAATGGATTTGTTATAGCAACTGCTGTTTTCTCGTTCTGGTGTTTGCTTATACGGCTATATACGTTTGAGAGACCCTGCCTCAATTCCACTACTAATCTGCTAATTTGTAATAAAAATTGGAGAAGCTCATCAACTACTCAGTACAATTTGACATGCAGCACCTGATTCATCTTCCCCAACTATATTGTTTAGTAAAACGTCTGTGATCACAACCTGGCAGTGAGGTATGCTATGTATCACCCTTTTGCGGTACGGTAACTTGCCCCCCCCTGCCCCTGTAGGAACTTTCAATATCTTTTCTAGACGTTTCGTCGTATATTTTCTTCAACTCTAATTTTCATCAGTCGTCCTGTCTCTTGTCCTGTCAAGACATCCTGTGTGTTCCGTTCTTTCACCGTTCAGTCCAAGCAAAATGCAGCAGCAGTCATACTGCACATAATTGCCAGCCATCCCCGAGGATTGCAGGTTCCTCGCTTGTAACGGCCCGACGTCAGACTTATAAGCATTTCTACGTTATGCTTTCTACCCTTTTCTTTATTCTGATGAACCGGCTATTCTGATTCACGCTTCCTTGCAGTGCTGATTATCCTCAGAAAATCTACCTTGCAACATTCCCAAATGTTCTTCCTTCTTTCCCTCAATTTCTTCTGTAATCTTACTGTTTCACCAAGCATTATATTTATTGCTACTCAATGAAGAGGCCGTGCATATACAATACATTAAAGAACTTACACCGTCTTTGCACGAAAACTTTAATTTAAAAAACGACAAATATTTACAAGATTAAAAAACACATTAGTACTTTCGAGTCGACAATCGACCCGTCTTCAGATGGAGGAGAGACGTTGCTGCACATGAGCTCCCATATATATGTCTGAGTATGATGACGTACAAGGTATGGAATAGCATTGCTATCATTTCATTGCTAAATCACGAATCAGATGAGTTCCATGTAGAAATATGATAAACAGGGTGCAAAATATATATATTTGTTATAACACATACATTTAACTAGTTCAAACTATCAATAATCGAACCGGATATAGATAGCTCGCTAAAAGATAGCAAGCAGTAGCATCCTTCTCATAGATACTATGATTATTATTGTAGTTATTAATTTTATTAATAATTACTGAATCTTCATACGCGGATTTTCAGGAAAGTATTAAAATCAAAAGAGAAAATCAAAGTATAATTTTCCATATCACATTTTGCACATGATATAACTTGAATTGTACGGAAATTTTTTAGCCGTGGCTCGAATTTAGGTTGGGGGGGAATGCGATTTTTTGAAAATGTTTAAGTAATTTCCCATGTATATTGCCTGTTAAAAATCTTACCTTTTGGCGTTTCGAGGAGTGCATGAACCCCCAAAATCCTCTTACCTACGTCCGCCCATGCTGTGACTACATTGCTAATTATTTAATTAAGCGAATGATCTTTTTTTCGTCATACAACTGACAAAATAAAACCACAACTCACCAAATATCTTTCTTTCATTCTTTATGAAATATGGGTATTCAAAAAATTACTTTGTTTCATAAAGAATTGGCAGCCAACCGGTATTTTAAGGACATGGTCGGAATGTTTGGCGATTTTCTGCCTAAGGCCGGTCGTAATTGCTTACTGACCCTATTGAGAACTCTTTTGTTTTCAAGTAAAAAAAGCTGCAAATTTGCTGACAAAAGTTTAAAATTTACGAAAATAAGCAAAAATTACTAAAAATTACACTTCAAGCCGGGTAAATTGAGCCGGAGCTCATAAACGCGCCTATCAATCACATAAATTGGGGGATACTTTGGTTGTGTCTTTCCTTGGAGTGGGGGGAGGGAAGGAGTTATCACTCACCGGCCGATGAGGGTGTCCGGTAGGTCCTAATATTGTTAACCAGGGTTGGCAACCTCAGTTTCAGACAACATATTTTTCAATTTCAAATTTCTCCCAGGGACGTTCCCCAGGCTCTCTCGCTAGGTGGGCCGCGATTAGTACAGAAATGCTTAAAGAGGTCCACGTGGGACAACATTTTGAGAAACACTAATTTAGAATAACACCAATGTTATACCGGATTCGTTTCAACTTTCATTCTCTTCATCGCAGGCTAATCAATTGGTGTATTTATTCACGACGCTAATAATAAAAAGTTTGGTAAAGTAGCTAGTGATATCACCAATGTTGAAAGCTAGGTTATCAAGTATATCACCAATGTCATTAGATTGTCTGAGCAATTAGGCAGTCTATGAATGGAGTAAGGTAGAACATTTTCCCTCAGTTTTACTAGGATTTCAGGAATTCAAACATTGAAAACAGCAAACGCTGCAAAGAAATCTGTGAAACTTTCTCAGCAATTAGTTTTGGGAGAAATTGAGGAAGGTGCACCTAAAAGTTTGCATGCATCACTCAACCATGAATAAAAGAATGAGGACTTTCTGGAAGTAAGAAACGAAAGGCAGATGGAAGAATTAAGGAAAGAAGATTTCCTGGAATTAAAAAAACTAATGGCAGCCGGAAGGAAAAGGGCACAGCCCGAATCAATTTGATATACTAACACGTCAATTGACTGTAAAGGGAATGGCACAGGATTGTTTGACCTCATTCTCTAGCTGTTGAAATTTGTGAAGAAGACGGTCGAAAAATGGAGTCCTGTTCTCCAGTAACGGTCGATGGTGAGGTGCGTGTCTGCATAACAAGAAACCTCAAATTAAAAACCAGAGGTAAAGCTCAAGGCGTTGGAATCCTTTCTTCTGCTAAATTGTTTCAATGCAATAAGAATAATCTTCAGCATGGAGGAAAAGATAGCTCGTCTAAACCTGACGAAACTTACAATTACACTTCTTTCCGTGGGATCAATGTACAGGGTGTCTGTGAATGAAGTATACAACTTCAGTATGCTATTGAAAATACGATAAAAAAACTTATTTTAAACGTCAAGAAACGTGGAAAGTGTTAAAGTTTTTTAAGTCAGATGATAGATGGCGATAGGTGTCTCATGTAATAAAATCTTGTCAACAGACATGGCCTTTCCATTGGAGAAAGCAGTGTGTGCGCTTTGGTTTGCGGAGAGTCAACGTTTCTAACAACAGTTAAGCGTAAGTTCAGGACGGAGTACAAGAGACACGAAGGAGCATCGGACAGTCGGTAAATAAATTCAAAGCAACAAGAATTATCTTGAAAGGCTCGTGATCAAATGATCATATGTAGAGGATTTTAGGAAAGGAGTGTCTGACCCCAGGTCTTAAACAACCTTTCGAAATAGGAGATTTGGGCTAGAGTGCCAATAGGAAAGTGACACTGAAGCGAAGTAGAAAGGGGGAAGCAGACGCCTTTATTTATTACCAGGGGCAGTACCCGGGGTCCGACGGCTTATCGTGCCCATCCGACGCACGGCGGATATTTAGTGAATCGAGCGTTCGTACCTGCCTGGGATCGAACCTGAGGTCCTTTCCTCGGCAGTCATGAACGTTGCCCACTAGACCACCCGCGGCCCATCTTGAAAGGCAAAAGCACTGGGAGACCTTCCATTTTGGACGAAAACGTGCGTCAGGCTTATCTACGAAGCCCGAAGTAGTCCATGCGCCTGTCCAGTCGTGAACTCGAAATCCGCGAGGAACGATTCACAAGATTCTGCATAAACCTCCCCTTCTGTATGGGTATAAAGTACAGTTAGTGCCAAAACCTCGACCATATGATTAACCACGTAGAAACGCACTTGTGGTAGACATGCTTAGTTGCATTGACGAAGTCCCCCACAGTCCTCTTACACGGACCTGTTTAGGTGATGAGTCGATATTCCATGTTTCTGGCAGAGTTAATAAACGTAACTGCCGAATCTCGGGCACGAAAACTCCTCATGTGGTCGTAGCACACGAGAGAGACAACCTGAAAGCTAATGTCTTAGCTGGCCTTATGAAAAACAGAGTAATGGGGCCCTTGTTCTTTTTTTTTTTTTCAACCAACCGCTACTGGCATAAGGTACCAGGACATGTTAGAACAATTCGCAATTCCACAACTCCAGGAGATTCAGGACTTTGTTTAGCAGCAAGATGGAGCGCCTGCTCACCGGTCTTTGGATATAAGCAGATCTTTATAGCACCATTTTCCAGGGCGTTAGGTTTGACGTGGGGGACTGATGGCATGGACACCCCATTCTCCTGATATTGCCCCATGATTTTTTTTTCTTTGAAGCTTTATTAAGAACATTGTGTACAAGAAAAAGGTTACATCTATCACTGAGCTCAAAGAATGCATTCCTGCAGCCTTCCTTCCTTGTTACACCCAACATTCTGCAACGTACGTAGGTGGACCTGGACTATCGTTTAGACATCCTGCGAGCAACCAAGGGATCACACGCGGATACCTACTGGCATTTAAAAAACTTGCACAGTTACCATGTGTTTTGACATTAAAAGTAAGTTGTCATTTATTGTAGTTATTTTTTCAGGAGCATACTGAATTTGTATACTTCATTTATGGACATCCTGTATATTACAGAAACGATCTACCCTCTATAAAATTTCAGGGATCAATACTTCATAAGTATGAAAACTTCTATACCCGTTTAATGTCCTAACGGTTGTTTATTGGCAGCTATTACAAAGGTACACCAGGATGCAAAAGTGAAGACAATTCTACAAGCGTCATAGATCAACAAATCAAATCATAACAACAGGTGCCGACTTCAAATTCGACATCAGACTAGCAGTCAGAAAACAGAGAGGGCAACGTAGTTACCAAGAATCACATCTAGCTCATTAACTTTACACAATCATTCATCTGTAACGTCCTGTTTTATTCAAATCTTCATAACTCGATTGCCTGCCAGAGTGACCTAAAGAATTAAAAGCTTTGGAGTTCCGACGTAACATTCAGTGCAGAAAACATACGGGAGAAGCTAATAAAAAATGCACAGTTAATAGGTAACATACGTCACGCATCCTAGTGATGATTATTCATGAGGTCTCTGTTTTGATGTAAAGATGATGCTCGAAGATCATATATCATGGCTGCAAGGCTGTCCCGTAGTTGCTTTAAATTTCACTTATTTATTAAATGTTTTCAGGTCGTATATTGGATCAATTTATCAAATTTTCATTAAAAGTGTTATTTGTTTCTTCTGTGCGTATTTTATTTTTGCGTGCCAAAATATGGGACTCTTAGAAGCAAGAATATGCGACAATGGCTGCAAATGTATGCCCTCCGCGAAAGCACCATTGCTTATTTTCGATTTACTCTTATAAGAAAATTAATTTTTAATTATGCGAGATCTTCCGTATATATGGTTCGCATAAAAAACGCAATCGATCTGCACTCTGGAATAGTTTCATCTTCTTCTGCTTTTAAAACATTGACTAGATTTGAATGTCTGATCTTCTGAATCGGTTTAAAATTTCATAAAAGCGCATGGCACGCTTTCTTTCGAAAACAGGTATGCTAAATTTAATATACTACATAAAAAAGATTTACTCATCATTTTTTCGTTATCGTTATGAAATCAGCAACTTTCGTCTTGAGTGGATGCATAAATTTCAGTGTTATCGCTGTGCAATGGCGCGGCATAAAATAATTGTTCCAACGCATTTCTCACTTTTCAGCCTTTCAACTAATATTCAACGAAACACATATCGCATTTATTTTTATCGCGTTATTGTCTCTTTTTCTTAACAAAAATAGCTGTTCTAGTTTGCCGGAATACATCAGTTCTTTGCCGCAAATGCGATTAGTTTCAATGAAAATTTTCTATGCATCATTGAAAAATGGGATAGTGAAAAACCATTTAAGACTTGGGTATTTCTTCTCTTTATGAAATGATATCATTCGTTGTTCGGCGGAATCCACTTCGTCTCTTTGCACTCTAAATGCTGAGTGGAAAAAGCTAAAAGCAAGGAAATATTTAATGAGATGCACAAATAGATTCATTTCTGCGGACAACACATCCAATTTCCCTCGTCGTGGCATTTAAATGACGCGTATAATTCAAACACAATGTGAAACTCGTGCTTTGTGTTTTACAACATGCAAATACTACTATTCTCCGGACTAACTTTGACTAAGCAAAGTCCAGGAAATCAAAGTTGCATATAACAAGAAATACAAAAATGCATACTCTACCAACGAAATGTGCAAAACATTTATTAATAAAATGTCGGTATATCTTTAACTGAAATACAGCAGAAGACCTCCTAGTATAAAAAGGTTTCTAGATGCGAATTACCAACTGAATGGACAAATACACTAGTTAACGTGGTTTGTGGCACATGGAACAATGAAAATGTTTCTAACATAACATTTCACGCTGAATTCAAATATACAATTAGAATTTTTCATTCAACCACAGATTTCTGTGATAAAGCATTTTATTAACAGATATATTGAAAGATTTGTCCTGAACGACCACGAGGTGCTTTAAACGACCTTATTCGGTGTTTGAATTTGCCCAAATCACAGCCGAACCTCTGCGGTATAGGCTGAAAGTTTGGAATCTACTTCAAAAAGACACTAAAGTGCGTCTTTTTCGTGACCGCCAGGATGAGTTTAAATTGGTTTATTCTCAAACACGTGATTTACTTTATTGTAACAATGTTGCTCTGCGATTGATGTTCTTGGTAATAAACATAATACCTACAACAGAATGGCGCCTGTTAATTGACTCCTCTAAAACTAGTTTAAAATTTTGTTGTTTCTTGTGCGAGCGGGACACTCGAGACAAGACATGTCAGTACATCAAAAAGGAATGGCCAAAGCGTGAACCACTTACTCCTGGACAGAAAAACGTTGCTCATCCCTTGCTGGTCAAACCTGAAAATATTTTTTTAGCTTCACTTCGTACAAAATTAGGGCTTTTAAATATGATGCTGGGTTTGCTTATTTGAAGAAAACGTTTTCACCGTGTACTTCCCCATGTCATAACTGTGGAGACCCAAAGGCAACCGTTCCCAGAGGGAACATCGCCTCCGTCGACTAGTAAAGGGCAATGGACGCTCAACAGTGCAGAAATTGATCACGCAAATGACCTCTGGGGAACTCTGGTACGTGTTCCCGATAACAGTAGAGCGAACCCTGTTGCGCATGGGTCTCCGGAGTCGACGCTGCGTCAAGGCATTCATACTAACCCAGGTCCATCGGCAACGACGCCTGCAGTTCGCATGGGCCTACCGTCATTGGACAGTGGAAGAATGGAACAATGTTGCCTTCTCCTACTAATCTGCTTTTCTACTCCACAGAAATGACTCGCGGTAGTAAATATGGCGTCAGACACAAGAGAATCAATACGCGGATACGTTTAACGGTCAAGTAGAGGCCAGACGTGGTAGTGTGTATGTCTGGAGGATATTTTCCTGGTACGACCTGGGACCGCTGGTACCACTGCTTTTGTAATGGCTCGGTAACGCTAATGGTTACCTGTCCATCGCCGCTGACCACATGCATCCCCTCATGTTGGACGTTTATCTTGGTGGTGAGGGTGTCTTCCAACAGGACAATACGCCCTTCCATGTCGCTAAAGGGGTGCGTGACTGGTTCCAGGAACATGATAGCTATGTCTGCGTTCTCCTTTGGTCAGCGAAATCCCCCGACCTTAATCCCATTGAGCACTTGTGGGACGATTTGAATCGACAGGTCCGACGTGCCGACCCACAACCACGAGGGACATCCGTGCTTTGATGTAGACCGAGTTTGCGTCGGGAAAACTTCCAGGGCGTCTTTGCGTCCATGCAAAGTCGTCTCTCCGCTGTCAATAGGGCCAAGGGTGGTTATTCCCATTATTAGGTAGGTGATCGTATTATTCTGATACGACCTTGTATCTCGTGCTTGCGGCCGTGGTCATCGGATGTGCGAGAGTTCAGGGTGAAGCTCATTTAAACGCACTCCACAGTGGCACGCTGCCTTTACCTATATATATGATCCCAACACGACAAGATGTAATGTATGCCAGAAAGGCACCCTCCCATCAGAGTGAAACAGTTCAAACTGTGATTCTGACGTGTTTCCCATCCTCCGCACTCAGTTGTGGTAAGCCTACACTTTTGCAAACTACAGCCTAATCTTTTGATGCGATGCAGTAAACAAGAGGACACGACGCGGACGTCGATTTTTGTAAAATATTTTTTCCTTGCACCAAAGAATAGTTTTTCTTAATGAGCTTGTACACGCGTATTCATTAAATCCCGACGTCATCTGCAGCGCGGTTGCCGTATAATTTGTTGTAAAAATTAGGAGCTGCCTGAACTGACCTCGGGAGTCAACTATACGTTTAAAGCCAGATTTATTCCGTTGGTTGAAAGCTTTGCCGTATTTCACGTAACCTTGGAGTGCATATGTGACGGTTTGAAGTGGAAATGTGAACAGTTTAGCAGCTGTGGTGATTGGACAACTAACCTGCTTTGCAGCAAATATCTGTCCACGATGAAACTCACGTAGCTGCATTTCTTTTTCCATGATTATTCTTCTGTAACGGGATTCCAATGCGTAGCGAAAGGCTCTGTTTATAGGCATCTACCTAGGTATGATCTAACTAGCGTGCCGCGTGACTGGACACCTCTGTTTATAGGCATCTGTCTGGGTAGGATCTAGTTTTAGCGTCCCGCGTGACTGGACATCATAATTTTGCTTAGCATATTGTGCATACAGGGTGATTGTAAACTCCTTCAACAAAACAAGAGGGGTGACATAGTACACGTCAAGACGAACAATATGTGAAATGGAACCTAAGGCCGCATTCCACTCCTAGAGCCAGAAAAGAATGTTACGTATCCTCATTGACCCTTCAACAGTGAAAACAAAGAGACATACCTAATTTATGAGTTACACAATTCCAATCGCATCAGAGAAAGACTCAAGAGACCTTCTGAAACTGTCATCCAAGGGCGTCATTGTACAGCTCACACCGGTAAATGAAGGACTGTCGGACCCTCTCGTAGACTCCCGGTGTGGTGTTGATCTTGTCCGCAGCAACAGCGATTCGCGCACCGAGGTCTTCCAGGGAGTCCAGAGGTATCTCTTGCACCAATGATTTCATGTGGCACCAGAAGAAGACGTCCAGTGGATTAAGGTCTAGACAGCGTGGAATCCAAACCACAGGTCCACGGAGTCCAATCCACCGCCCGGGATATGTCGCATTTAGGAAGTATAGGACCTCGGTGGCAAAGTGTGCTGGAACCCCATCATGCATAAATCACACGTCCCTCCGAGTGGTAAGCGGAACATCCTGCAGCATACCGGGAAGCACTTGCTCCAGGAACACACGGTACGCTGCGCCGGTCAAATGTATACGTCAATTCTCATATGATGTTCACAGGGTAATATCGCTGAACGGGTTCGGCTGCGTTTTTAAATGTTTGCTCATCATCGTCTACGCACGTGTTCAGTGCATCTGATTTGCTTCTCATGCACTGTTTGGAACTCCGTGTGCCTGCTGTACGTTTTTCAAACGTGCTCTTTTCTGGCACTAGGAGTGGAATGAGGCCCTAGTTCCTATTGCGAATATTGTTTGTCTTAATATGTACTATCACCCTTCTTGTTTTGTTGAAGGATTTTACAATCAACTATAATGAATAAACTCTTCTACCAGCTAAGCTAATTATAATGAATAAAGCTTTCAACTAAGCTAGTAATGTTTTATAATGCTTCTACTACTGAATTATATGCTCGTACTAAGCTTCTAATAGTAAATTCAAATGGTTGTTGTTACTAGTTAATTAAGATCATGAATAAAGTCTTCTGCTAAGAGTGTAGTAATACACTGCCGGACAATTGCTAAGGACGGATGACAATAGCAACGATAGCAACCATAAAATGGAAGGCAAGAAAATGTGGAAATTCGCATAAGTGCGGGATACAGTAAGACGTGTTGTGCGTATGCAAATTTTGGATTGCCGAACTTGTTCGTGACGTCATAGCGCTGATAACAGATATAAAGGATTTCACGCGTATTGACCGTTGTTGTTCAAACGCAAAGTTGAAAGGGAAAGAATCAATTGACGAACTTGCAATTTTCAGTATGTCTTCCCAACATCACCTAGATGATTTTACGCGTGGCTGTATTATTGGCAAGATTGAAGAAGGGCGAAAAATAACAGATGTTGCCAGGGAGTTCGACGTCGGCCACAGTGTTGTTTCAAGGCTTTGGAAATCATTTCAAACAAATGGAGAGTGTAGAAAACGTCACGGGGGAGGTCGTGTTCGCTGTACGAAACCTGCAGAAGATCGGTACATAGTGCTATCAACAAAAAGACACCGGCGCAGCACAGCTAGTGAAGTAGCAAATCAGTTTATGGCTGCTACTGGCAAGCGGATCTACCGAAAAACTGTCGCCAGACGTTTGCATGAAGGAGGATTATACGCCCGCCGTCCTGTTGTGTGCATCCCATTGTCCAGACGTCACCGTACCGCCCGTTTGCAATGGTGCCATCAACATCGCAATTAGACTGATAACGACTGGTCTGCTGTCCTCTTCTCAGATGAGAGTATATACAGTCTATCGTCTGATTGTCGACGACAACTGATCTGGCGTGATAGTGGTACTGCATATTGTCCAGCAAACATACAGGAAAAGGGCCGATATCCGACATGTAGTGTCATGGTATGAGCTGGCATCATGATCAATGGCCGTACGTCACTCTATGTGCTTCCAACTGGGACTATGACTGGCCAACGATACATTAATGATGTTCTGCTACCTCATGTTCGCATGTTCCGTGGTGTTGTCGGTGATAGATTCATTTTCATGGACGACAACGCAACATGTCATCAAACAGTCGCTGTCCAGGAGTGTCTTGAGAGCGAGGATATTCAACGCCTCGTATGGCCAGCACGTTCTCCAGATCTGAATGCCATTGAAAATGTGTGGGATGCTTTGGGGAGGAGTCTTGCTGGTCGCCAATGCCCTCCAATAAACAAGGACACCCTCATCCGTGCACTGACAGAGGAATGGGATAAATTACCCCAACAGCTGCTTGATAATGTTGTGCAAAGCATGACACGACGTGTGGAATCTTGCATCGCCCTCCACGGTGGCCATATCCCGTATTGACATCTTACACCGGAACGCCTGCGGACGGTAATTGCATTTTTTTTTCACGTTTACGTATTCTGCACAAAATGGCCTGTTTGTCCCTTGAACACGTTCCAAAGCCTTCTGGATTTCAGAGCACAATAAATTGTCTTTCTTGTAATGTCCTGGCATTCTGACATTATTTTATTTCACTTGGCATCCAACCACACTTACTTTTTTATGCGCTATATAGCCGTTTATGATCCGTCCTTAGCAATTGTCCAGCAGTGTAGTATTGAACAAACTTATAACTGGTAGTAATGTTGTAGCAGTAATTAGGATGAATAAAGTCTTAACGCTGGTTGTTAATAATAATACACTAATGACATAAACCTAACAGCCAGACAGAGATCTGACAAAAACTATGAATTGAGAAAGACGTACTTACGAAAAGCTGTTTTATTATGTAACTCTTGATCATCCAACGCACACACACAACTCGTTTCACAATAATGAAGAATCAAACTAATCACATAGAACGAAGCTCTCAATACAACAACAACAACAAACTCTCTCCGTACAACAACAAACGCTCTCCGTACAACAACAAACGCTCTCTGTACAACAACAAACGCTCTCCCTAGATATCGCTGAACGCGCCTATTTATACTGGCTACCACCACGTCATGACTTACACTCATTGCCAGATCTCATTCAGCGGGTGAAATAACATTTCGTTCAGTAAGAAGATAATTTACATAGTAAAATAAAATAACCAGAGATAGTAAAATCAAAAGGAAAGTGAATCGAGAGTATACGTTACACATCCTGTATACTAATCTGTCAGTTCAGTTTAAATATTATCCGTAAGTGTATTTTCCTGCTTTCAGGGTTTGAGATGCCATTACCTCTCCTTTTGTTGTTCTAATCTGTAATATTCGTATACGCACGTATGAGACAAGTCCTTATGATTACCCCTCTCTCCAAACGTGGACGTGTTCCACGTCTCGTAGGAGGGCGTCATCGACCCTCGACGAAAATATACGAATTGCTCGGGCATGGTTTGTCAGCTCGTCAGTACGAAGCGCGTACAATTGGAAAAGAAAAAAACTCGGAATTCAAAGGGGTTAAAAGATTTCCCTTGCTAGAGAGGAGGCTTCTATGATATCAGAAACCGAAGGCATTGTTGGCTGTCCGATTGCCGTCGAGGAAATGTATATGAGTAAATAGTCCGAAAAGGGCCAACCTGTAACAACCAGCCGTGGCGCATTGGTCTAAGTGACAGCCTCTGGTCATTCGTCCGTAAGGGGACCGGGTTCGAATCCCGGTGAGGCATGGATGTTGTGTTTGTCGTACGGCACTGGCTCTTTCCCTTCCCTGGAACCAGTGACCCTAAATTAGAGACGGGCGACTGCTTATAGCCCATTGAGTTGCTCACGGTGGTCGTTAAACCTCCAATCAAAAAAAATATCAAAC
Organism: Macrothele yani; assembly: GCA_039090855.1. Lineage (NCBI taxonomy): Eukaryota > Metazoa > Arthropoda > Arachnida > Araneae > Macrothelidae > Macrothele > Macrothele yani. The sequence continues at coordinate 160,661,647 of CM077011.1, forward strand.
GTGCCGGAATAGGGATACAACCTTTGGTTTACAATCAAGTCTAACGCTAATTGGCGTGTGCTATCCGGTACAATAGATGGCGTACTATGCCTCATTTTACAGAAGACTGCAACCAGGGCCTGCCCAGTAACTTTTCAGAGAAGGCAATACATCAGAAAAATTTGTGGGTGGATTTGAGGAGTCGACGACCCTTACATTTAATCTGTCGTGGCGAACAGCTCCGTATCGGAAATGCCACGACAGGACATTCGACAGCTAGGAAGAATCTCCTTCACGGAACGTAGCTTCTAGATACAATACGCCGATGAATGGCTCCACATTTGACATTCAGGGTCTAAACAGCTGCAACCAAACTGCAAGGAATGATGGAAAGAGGAAGACTGCGGCGTTGTCATCGTATGAGGGCTGTTCTCATTGACAATAGTGGGACTCGTGACCCCGCTGAACATACCCTTACTAGCTAGATCCTACTTAGTAGTGATGAGATCTTACCAGTCAGATCCTACCTAGAAGTGATGGGGTATTCGTAAATGATTCATTAAGAATGAATGAATCTTCACCATGAACTGTGAATGCCTTGCCCTTACCGATGTGAAGGATAATTCAATCAGCCACTCTGCGATTCACACACTATACTGTAGCAACACGTTCACTTTTCTTTTACCACGATCAGTTTGGGAATGAACGTCTAGTAAGAAAGTAATTTCCAGAGTTAATAAGTGTAAACCGTTAAGCGAGTAAGCAATCAGTTAGATAATAATAGTGATGTTTAACAATGGGAATGATACGTTGATGCCGTTCATTTGAATGATGTTCTCGAAACGTTCGCCACAAGCGGAGATTCATTTGTGAATAAACGATGAATGGATCCCCTAAGCCCCTCTTTTAGGATGTTAACCAAAAAGATAAATGATTTGTCGTGAACGGTGAAAGATGGGAGATCTTAAGCTCTTCTTTGACATTTGCCAATTTCCAGTCTGGCCTCGTAGGCTATTTCGAGCAAATGGTGGTTTGTTTGCACAGTGAGCGTCAGGCATTTGGCCGGGAGGGGAAGCAAAGTGAATCGCCATTAATACGAATGATCATTCTTGATTCACCCTTTTGCGTAAATTATTAACAATGAATGAACTCCCAAGCATAAATAATTTAGGCTATCAGTACTACCTGAGCATGTTTTTGGACGAATGCTGTCCTACATGTTGACCGTGTATCCACACGGTACTGAACACATTCACGAAGGCAACTCCTAGCGTCATATGGCCAGAACTATGCACAACTGTTTCAAAGATCATGTGCAATCAGTGTCCCTTACTACCAGATCTGCTTGACTTGAGTCTCATCCAAAATTTGTGGAATTCATTCTTGGTACCCAAGAGTGCCACGCATCTTAGCAGAGCTCAGCAACGTCTTTCTGTTCAACTAGTACCGAATGTGTGAGGACAGTTTTCGCTGTCTAGTAGATTTTATATCACGCTGGGTGCAAGCCCAGATAATAGAAAAAGGCAGCCCTATACGCTGTTAGCTTAAGTGTTCCTTAGGTTATGGCTTATGAGTTCAAAGAGCATGTTGCTGGGACATTTCGTGTCAGTAACGCAACATCCTTCTTCAGAATATTAAAAGACTAGCCTTTTCGTGGATATTACTTGTTAGAGTTCAATAAATTGGAGTTTCCCGTCATTTCGTAAGGAAGGGAGAAAATTAAAAATCTGAAGCTGGGTGAAATGATAGAATTGTCTTGTGGAAGTATGAGTTTCTGAGGAGTATGTGGTGAAACTGAATGAAGGTTCTCTTGAGGCATCATGACGTTCGTAACGGAACCCTTGAAGTACACTAGCCTCATATTATACAGTCGTTTGGAACTGTTGCGAAATCTGACACGACGCTCTGCTGGCGCACTGGTCTAAGCGCTGGCTAAGGACCATTCGTCTGAAATGGTCCTGGTTCAAATCCTGCTGAGGCATGGATGTCGTGTTTATCTTGCAGCACTGGCTCACTCCATTTCCTGGAAACAGTGGCCAGACATAAGGAATGAGAGACTTCTTACAGCCATTAGGTTGATTAGGGTGTTCGTTAACCCACACCTAAGAAACAAAACCTGACGCAATCTATAAAATACAGTTAATGTAAACAAACAAAATGATTCTTTCCCCTGATATGCAAACAATATTACCCGAATGGCTTTTTCTTGCTTTATTTTTCAGTCTGTCTTATTCTAAATATGTACCCTCAGCTTCAAATGTATGAAAATATCCTTCAATGGTTTTTTTGTTTTATTTTATTGGAGGTTTAACTTTCCTAATTTAGGGCCACTGGTTCCAGGGAAGGGAGAGAGCCACTGCCGTAAGAAAAACACACCTTCCATGCCTCACTGGATTCGAACCCGGGCCCTTTTTGGACAAATGATCAGAGGTCATCGCTCAGACCACTGCGCCACCGGGGCTGCTTTCAATGGCTTCAATTTGTATTTTCAAATATTCTCCCGAACGCTATTTATTGGTCCTTTGCGTATTCAAACGTATGTTCTGGCCACCCCGGTGGCGCAATAGTCTATGCGATGGCTTCTGATCATTCGTCCGAGATGGGTACGGGATCGAATCCCGGTGAGGCATGGATGTTGTGTTTGCCTTACGGCACTGGCGGCCACCCTCCCTGGAACCAGTTACCCTAAATTAGCGACGGGCGACTGCTTATAGCCCATTTCGTTGCTCACGATGGTCGTTAAACCTCCATTAAAGAAAAAAACACGTGTTCTGGGACGTAACTCTCATTCATTTAGAGTGTACCTAATTCCAAATTTTTGTGGTCTTTTCTACCTGTGGAAGCAGGTGCTCCTAACTTCTCGTGAACCGCCAGAAGTACATATCCACACCTGTACCATGGCCGTAGTGTGTGTGTGGGGGTGTGACAGAGCGGCACATGCACCTGATTTTAGAAAGTTTAAATGCTAGGGCAAGCCTATGATGGCGCAGTAAATATGAATGCACTGATAAATCAAGTCGCTTCGAAGTTCAGAGAGGGGCTCTATAAAAATCCATATTCTTTTAGATTGGACGTTGTGAGGAAATTTCATAGCGGTAATATTCCACCAATGTAGGGACTGATCATACAATATTGTTTGTGTACCAGCGAAAAGTTTTGAAATCTTTAAATGAACGTGTAGAAAATGAGAGGACTTTATTTTCTTGGAACTTAGCACCTTGTGTAAAGCGCACTGGCCTGTTCTTTATCGAACATTATCCTAAGTGATTGAAGAGTATTTCATAACTATTAAATGGTATTCGATAGACTTCCGGTCTGTGTAGGGTCAGAATCCCATCTGTGTCATTCCGGACCATAGAAAAGATGCTTCTTGTGGTCACACCAAAATTCAAGTTGTGTCTATGACATGTTTTCTTAAGGATTGAGACAACAGGAGGATAATAGTCAACCTTACCCACATACTTAGTTGAGTTTGGTTCGGTACACAGTGTAGTAAATTGTAATCTGTGTTAGTCGAGCAGCAATTTCCGGAAGTAGTTGATAGAATAACCCGACAGGTGAGCTAAATTTAGGATTTTAGAAAACTCTTCATTCCTAAGTGATCTAGAAGAAGAATGTGAGTAGGCTCGTTTTCTCAAAAAAGGAAAGGCTGCAGATTTGTGCTCTGAGGGGTGGGTTGATGATACCGGAATAATACAGGGGGTGAAAGTTGGTTTTCTATAAACTGAAAAGCTTAGTTAATTAGAAGTCTGGTCCCGAACCAATAGAAAGTCTAAAAAACTTAGACGTCCTTGTTCTTCAATTTTTGGGGTAAATTTGATGGTAGGAAACTGGGAAGAGAGTAGTTCAGTAAATTCATCCAAAACCCGTTGATTATGAGGCCAGAAGACCAGCATGTCGTCAACATATCTGAGTAATAGGAGAGGTTGATATGGAAATTCAGCTAAAACTTTATTCTCGAATTTCTGTAAAAGTATCTTGGCCAAAATGGGGGAGAGGGGGTATTGGTGCTCCTTCTAACTGTTGGAAAATTGGCCAATAAACGTAAAGTAAGACCTCCTGGCCACAAGTTTTAATGCGGACAATATGGCTTCAACCTCTATATTGGAAAGAGAACTATCACTCTGTAATTTCTCCGCTATGATAGAATGCACTGTTTCTAATGGAGTGTTCGGGAATAGCGAGATAACATCCAGTGAAGCCATGATAAAACCAGTTCCCGATGAATCAAAGGGTTTGATGTGGTTTAAGTCTTGAGTTGAACTATTTATTGATACTAGTGGGTCTAGAGTATAAGGTTTCAGATAGGTGGCTAGAATCGTCTCTTGTGGACGAGTGGACTCGCATAGATTGATACCAACAATCTGAAGGTTTTTTCTGGGTTATGGGTTTTCATTTTACCAAAGAGTTGAGGGACTCTAGGTCCCACCGGCGGCTTCATCTTAGAAGAAATCACACTGGGTAGGGTTCCCTCATTTCTTAACTTGCTCAAATCCTTAATCGTGGCCGAGGTCGGGTCTGACTTGAGTGGACGATGTGGTATCAATTCGAGTGCCTGCTGTATTCTTGAGATGTAATAGTTTCTGTCAAGAATGATAATTTGCTGAGTTTTGTCAGCACTTATAATTGACATGCCAGGGTTTCTATTCAACTGTGTGAGTTGTTCCCTTTCATACTTCAAGATCGGAGTTAGTTTATTTTGTGTTAAGATTTTCCTTGCCAAGTTGAAGCGAGTGTCATCTTGCTCCCCCTCAGGTAGATTTTTAATAATGTTTTCGATCTGTAGGAGAGAGGACATAGGTCGAACTTCGGAAGCTGAATTTAATCCCTCTGTTCAAGGAAGATTCTTGGCTTCGTTCAATTGGTAGGAACTATAGTTGAGGAAGGGTTTCTGAATTGAAAAATTATTGTTGGAGGGTTGTACGAAAGAGGATCTAAAAACCTGTGAATTGTACGGTTAGAAACGAAGACGCAAAGTTTCTTCATATGTCGTTGATTTATTCTTGAAACCTCAGACTGCAGAGAAGTAAAGAAGGCTTTTAGTCTTTGGTCCAGGGTGATTGCATGATTTTGAGCAGTCATGTGGGAATAAGCTCTATATGAACTTCGATTTAGAATATCCAAAAGGCTGCGTTTCCTGCGTATTTCCGTGGATAAGCGTCTCGTTTCAGCCTTCCGTAAAACTCGAGAGTCCTTAGATGAAACAACTGAACAATGTATAGTTAAGAATCTTAGAATCACCTGTAAAAACCTGCAGTTTATCAAAAAAAGCAGGTGTGCTTCGTTGGTAGAAATTTTCTTTCTGATCTTACAGAATGCCCGTGTGGCTCGTTCCATGTTTACGCACACTTAAAAATAGGTGCATCAAGGAATACTTACATTGAAATTCCTCGTACTAATAGTAGCCGCGTAAAAGGTATTAAAATGAAGGAAAATTCGCACGTTACGTTCACAAAAATACTCATATGCTGTCTGCGTGCGGTGAATCTAAAACCATGTCCTCTAAAATTGCAAAATAAAAACTTTACTTACAATCTAAAAACATAGTTAAATGCAAGAACTTTGGAGACATCTAATGTCTCATCATCAGGAATTATGTGCAAACTGAAACATGGGGTACACGAGTCTTCATACAAGACACAAAGTGATCAAACCTCCCTATTGGTGGCCAAATTCTATACACGTGGTCAAAGTCTACATCCTTCATTTTAATATTTTTCGTTTTCTATCATTTGAAGTTTTGTCTGTGTAACTCTTATGTTTTTGGCTTTCTTTACATAACAAATACACACACCTTGTGCCTTTAGTGCCTTAGTTGCCGAGAGATCAGCGTCTGAGCTCAACCCATGGTCGATCATCAGACAGGTGATTTTGCCAGTTTCCCAGCGCTGACCCTGTCCCTGCTTTGAACCATTGGCCCCAAATTAGAGACCGCCGACACAAAAACAAAGAGCGAACTGAGTGCTTTCCTTTCACTTTTCATGATAGTTCAGAATTGCTATTTTGTTTCTAAACAGATTGCTAGGTTGTTACACAGTATCTTGTTAGAAAAAATGCAGACTTAGCTATACGGATTATTTTTTGACCCTTAACACTTATGCCGCCGGTGGCCTAGTGGTTAGCGTTCGTGACTGCCATGGAGATAACCTCAGGTTCGATCCTGGACAGGTACGAACGTTCGGACCGCTAAATACCCGCCTTGCGTCGGATGGGCACGTTAAGCAGTCGGACCCCGGGTACTGGTCCCCCGGTAATAAATAAGGGCGTCTTCCTTTCCCTTTCTACCTCGCTTCCGTGTCACTTTCCTATCGAGCACTGCAGCCCAAATCTCCTAGCTTCCTATTTCTGAGGGTTGTTTAAGACCTGGGGCCCGAGACTCCCTTCTTAAAATCCTCTACATATGATCTGATGTGATCTGATCTGATTTGACGCTTAAATTTTAGCAAGGTGTTTCGATGAACCTACAGATATTTGGATATATACTCGAATATAACCTTCCTTTGTGGTTACTGTATCTGGGTAAATTTTCGTTCTATCTCCCTTAAGCAGTTTCTAACTTGATGGTAAATTCTTCTCTCGACTGAATATTCTTGTGGCAACCTGAATTAAGGGCATGAATAGAATGAAGTACGTGTTCATCAGAGAAAGAAAGATGTTTACTATACACTTTTGGGGCGTTTGGAGGGGATTTCGAGCTTACTAATAAAAATACAAACTACCAGATAAATTGTTAACTGATTTTTTACTTACTGTTGCCGTATCAAACTTCTCAATTTACAGTGATCTTGACACACAACTCGGGCTTCACTGGCATCCATCACACGACGTATACAAGACCTTCTACACTTCATACTCATAATAATCTTTTTCTCATGCACAAAATCCTGAATCTGATCCTCCCATGACTGATTTGGCCTTCCTTTGCCATTCCTTGCTGCCACGTGAGCTAAAAAGGTTTTCTTAGTGAGCAACTCATCACTCATTCTTTCAACATGGCTAAAAAACAGAAGCATATTAATCTCCACCTTGCTCTAACAGTATTTTGCTTCACATTACACAATTGCAACACATATTCATTCCTCACACAATCAGCACATGCCTTGCCAGAAACCTCCCGTAAGTAACGCATTCCTTCAGCACACAAACTACTCCTATGTTTCTTCTGTAGCACCCATGTGTCAGTGCCATACATCAGAGTAGGAACAATTACACTTTCATACACAGCCATGCAGGACTCTCTTGAGAACTCATCATTTCTGTGAAAACCTCCTAAAGCAGCTGTGACTTTCAATGAAGAATTCCTTCGCCTACTAATTTCACCATCCAATTCGTTCTCTCTGTCAAACATGCTTCCTAAATACACAGTCATTCCCCTGATCAATCACTGTGGTATTCAGAATTATATTACATTCAGTGCTAACAGTTTCTCGCTCAAAAACCACAACTTCCGGTTTTCCCTTATTTATACTCAGTTTGAATTTCATGCTGACTCTGAAGCACTAAGTATTAATCATGTATGAAGTGTGTTTCACGATGCGAGTGATATGATAAAGTATGCTATCCCTTAAAGTGACCAGTTTTGGAATAATAAAGACGCTGAAGTTTGCGTAAGTAAAGACGCTTTATTTAACTGGCCGTTCAAGCCAATCAGTGTTTAAATTAAGACATGTTTAGAGCATTAATTTAGGCTTCAGTTAAAGCAGTTTTCATTTGAACGTAATATAATATTTCAGGGAAACTTGCTCTTCACACAGAGTTATACATAATTAACTGAGAACATTCTGACGTCACACTCGAAGAATTAATGTAGGGTAAATCTCCAATCACAGCATGCCTTTTTCCAAATCCAGGAATAAACACATGTTATGATTGATGATATGCATGCTTTTGATTCGGGATGGTCGTATGACGTCATAAAACTTGCCGAAAAGATTTCTTTGGAAATAAGAAGCGCTGGCGATAGTGACCTAGTCTACGTATAGATATGGGTTTAAGCCTCTTTCAGCGAATATAATAATCTTCCGTTTCAAAATTAATGTTCTTTGAAAAACAGAAATGGTATTTGCTGTATTTGAGAGCTTAAAGGATTATATTATACGGTTTAGATTATCGCATACGTTTTTTTTTTCTGGGACGGAAATTCGAAGTAATATCGAATAGCTGAAGCGAAAAGAAAGTGACTTGATCTCCGTACCATCATGCCCTACATTTACGGGAGAAGTCTGGGAGGCTCGTGACAAAGAAATTCTCCTTCCGTGAGTTGTTTAGAGAAATCCTCGAGGCAGAGATAAATCTCCGTAGATGCCTCCTTTTCTTCCAACTCCAATATTACTTCGCATACCACAAAGCAACTCGTGACTCCATTTCTTTTCTTCTTAATGCGCCTGGTTCAAGATCCCAGAAATCCGCGATTTTCTTTTTTTGTTGAAGGTGATCAAGCTCTTTCCATTGACAACACCTCCGAAAACATCCCTTACTCGCTTTTCCTAAAACATGAGGTCCTTTGATTTCTATTTCTTCTTCCTCTACTAAGACTTTTTTCCTTTCATTCATGCTACAAGTTGTCGGAAAGGCGTCAATATTCCTCCTACTTTTTTTGAGACTAACGGGCACCTTACACTGAGGTCTTTTCCAATGGAGAACGAAATAACTTTAAAAATATTTTCGAGGGATACACAGCTAGAAAATGTGCTTTAAAGAAACAGATTACGAGAAATGAAAAATTGCCCTCCTTCCTTATAGTTTAGAAACTGGGTAAGAGTCGTAGACCTTATTTTGTAAAAGAAACGAATGGTAAAGGGATAAAATTTCCCCTACATATCGATGTACTGCCTACAGTTCTATCCTGTGAATCTTAGGAAGTTCGGAGAAACGTGTGATCTGTTAAAACTCCTGACATGTATTCTAAAGGATTTAAAAGAGGCGCTACATATAGACGTTCTCCCAATTGGAATTTAAGATTTCAAAGATGCAACTATAAATTTGATCTGTATGTGGTTTGTTTTATCTTGTTCACCTTTTACAAAAGTAAAATTTTAAATTAAAAAATGTTTTGTGATTGAAATTGGATATTAAGAAGTGGCGAAAAACACTTCCAAAATACAGCTAAACTTTAAAAATTGTAGTGTACGGGATTTTCGGAAGGTAATGTCTGGCACCTGATCTTAAACATTCCTTAGAAATATCAAGTTAGAAAATTAGGCTAAGGTACGTTGCAGTAAAGAAAAACACCACTTCGGAGTCAGTGAAGTGCAACTACATAGCTAGACGGAATCCACAGGGTCTAAAGCAAAAGACATCGATGCGAACGGGTAATATCCCACGCAATAATCCCCGCTGGTCCCGGTGAAAGGCGATGACATACGCGTGATCTGGAGCTTGCCTTAAGTGATTACTGTCGCTCTGGCAGTGTGGCATGGGACATTATGCTGTTGGTAATTGTGATCACCAGCGGGGAACACAGTTGCCATGAATGGGTGAACTTGCCCCGCAACGATGTACAGATACCAGACAACTGTCAGGGATTGGACTATCGAGATAATAAGGCATAAAGTGTCCCAAGAAGATATTGCCCACAATATAACCCCGCCGTCGCCAGCCTGTTTCCGCCCAACAGTGCATCCAGGTGCCGTAGCCTCCGTTGGTAGTCGGCGTATTCGCGCTCGGCCGTCCACGTGATGCACCAAGAATTTTGATTCGTCAGACGAAGCCACTTTCTTCCAATCATCCATGGTCCAATCTCGATGATCTTGGGCACATTTCATGCGTTGTTGGCGAGGACGTACTACAGTGAGCATGGGTACCCTGCTGGCTGCGGTGAACTGTGTGCTGTGACACATTGCACTGATCAACACTATTGCAGCTGCGGGTGATTTGTCCCAGTGTGGCCCTGCAACCGCTGTGAACAATACGCGACCATCTCCGCTCCGGCTGAACGAAGATTTGTCGTTCGACTATCTTTTGTTCCTCTTTTGATACGTACACACTACAGTGGCACGTAAAAGTAGTAGCTCCGTCCTAACTTATCTTCGTACCGTTTGTACGAAGATAAGATAGGACGGAGCTACTACTCTTCAAAGTGACTATCACCCACGTAGGTTCGTGGGCTACATGATCTACTTCCCAACGATAACTCCCCTCCTTACAGGTGTCTCTACGCCTTATGATATTGATTTTGGAGTCCGTAGAACAAGCATTTTTTATGTAAAAAGTGATCGTGACCAAGTCTTCGGTATGGAAAGATTTGGAGTATATGGAATACTCTTGAAAAGCGTCGATAAAGACACACCGAATAGCTTTTATGTCGGCTCCACCAAACGGTCTTTGTGGAGGTACATGAACATAATTGCGCTGTTAAGAACGGACTCAGAAACAGGGCCCTCGCTTGTTTAGTATATGATGCTTCACATTCCCCAGACTGTGAAGATGCTTCCATCATCGTGACTCCATGTTCTACAGTATATCATCACTGTTGTTCACAGATAGTTTGGTAATAACGTCAAAAGGACAACTTTGTTGTAATGACAGTATTCCCAATTTTTTGCTGTACCCTTGGAAACAAATAATATGGACTGTTGATCATTCCCGCGGGGGGGGGGCGATATCTTATAATTATAAGTATTTCATATTTCGACTCTATTGGGTTTGACTTGGGTGAACTGTGTATCTTTGCTGTTGTGAACTAATTTGCAGGCTTATTTTTGGCATACCTGTTTGTTCCCTTTATTTAGAGGACTGAATTCATTATTGTATGTGTTTTGAGATCCTTCCAAGCTGCTGGCGGTTATTGATCAGCTCGACAATGCGACGTGTCACACATCTAGAAATGTCCGAGAGTGGTTGGAATAGCACAATGAAGACTTCTAAGTACTTCCCTGGCCCCCTAATTCCCCAGAATTAAACCCAATTGAGCATCTGTCGGACCACCTCGATCGTGTTGTTTGCTCTATAGATACTCCGCCCGCACCCTCCAGCAGCTGTCAGAGGCACTGCAGTCAGCATGGCTCCACATACCTGTGAACACCTTCCAGCACCTTATTGAGTCACTCCCAGCCTGTCTAGCTGCTGTCCGCGTGGCACACTGCGGTTGCTCTGAATATTAGCTGGTGGTCACAATAATATGACTCCACCATGTATATACCTTTACTCAAGCTAGGGTTTGGTTTATTCATCTGATGATGGGTTTATGGAAACCGGAAAGATTTTATGATTCAATGTTTTACTCTTAATCTGTGTGCAATTAAATCTTTTAAATATACAGGATGTTAATATTGCGCACCGATGGTTGCTGCCTGGAATACTATTAGATTTACTCTGCACAATGAAATGTGTTACTGACTTGGTTTGTTTTCATTTTTATTCCCTGCGTAGGTATTAACTTCTTTAACAGTAGATACGAGTACACAAAAACCTACGATCTCCGAATTAAGTTCAGACCAAAAAAATACACGATCTGAAGTTTAAAACTTTGCTCTAAAGAGAAACGTCACGTCAGACATATGTTAGTGTTTTCTCCTGTCGGAGGTTTGGCTGTCGGCGTTCCGGTTGTCTGTATTGTGAGTGTCTTTATTTTGTACGGACGATATTTTCAATTTTTCAGACCTTTATTAATGGCTCATAAAGAAGAATTATATTCAGTAGTTTAAATAATGAGATGCAGAATCTCGCTACCGTACGTTGGTAAAACTTATGTGGGCCTATGTACTTTGATATGTGTTTTACTAAGTCAGATTGGCTACAAAAATCTGATTGAGGTGATAACATTTTCGTCGAACACTGAAAAACATGAAAGTTTTGTAGCCAGTTCTAATCAATTTATATACGGATTCTTTCGTCTGGAATTCAGATGTGCATTCTGTTACCTTATTAATTCCTTCTTCTAGAAACCATATTGGGGAATTGCGTTACGCGGTAGATAATTTTCACTATCTGGAACACTGTTCCTAGTCTTCAACATTTTGTTAACATATATTTGTTTCTCTAGATTATGTAAAGATTGCTTCTACTTACAGCAGCATATTCTTCCCTAAATATCGATTAAGATAAAAGCTATTTACCCCAGTAAATAAATTTCGCTTTATGTGGAACATCTTGGATGCATTATCTCTGTAAAATATATTTTATTTTTACTTTTGGTTAACTGTTTGCATCGCAACGCACGTTTCCACAGAATTTCAGTTTCGATGCTATGCATGTTTCCCGACAGTAGTGAAGTATTTTCCCTAGCAAAAAATTTCGATATAACGAAAATGGGTAACGGTATTTCACTACAAAAACCACTGTTGAAATCTGATCAAGCAGTATGCTTTCCCAGGAAGTGACGCAAAAATACTTAATTTCATTGTTGCTCAAGAACATACTCTCTGTAGCAAAAAAAATCCGCCCTCCGCGAATGATCATCCGACAAGCGCGAAACGTAACATGCAAATACCTCTGAGACAGACATGCAAATTATGTAAAATGCACAGCCAATGAACTCACAGAGTGTGTGTAACGCGCATCGGAAACGTTCACCCCAGCACACATATAAGGTCAAATGCTCGACCACTTAGTCAATTCGAGCCGCGGATGGCTTAGTGGTTAGCGGGTCAGACTACTGATGGGATATCCGCAGGTTCAAGCCTGAGCTGATCTTCCAGAGGTGATGTGATTTGCTAACAATCGCTGAATATCCGATGTGCATCGGACGAGTACTTTAAATGACGGCTCCCGGTTACGTTGGGTATCCCTTCCTACCCCCTTGATTCTCTCTAGCCCCTCTATGAGGAACATCGTACTTGTACGGTGGCGCCATCTACTGTGCTCTCTCTCACTTACAAAGTCATCTGTCAAAAGTCGTTAGACTTGCTCTCACTCTTTTCGATTCTTTGCCCTGCCCAAAAGGCGGACCCACTGTAGGTGGTTTGGGCCTAAACCTTCTCTGTGGACGGAAGTCCTACATGAAAATGCCTAGCTGAGTCTGTCGACGCTGCGTCAATTCGGACGGCTGCTGTGGAACAGTTTTAGCAGTAGCAAATGAGAATGCCTCGAATTCCCACCTGACGACGTTACAAACAGCTGAGCGAGTTCGAAAGTAGGCGTATCAGCACACTCCGTGAAGCGGGCTGATCGAACCGACGTATCGCCCGCCATGAGGGTCACAACGATAGCACAGTCAGATGATGTTGTTATCAGTGGTTCCAACAAGGCGTCCATAACCGTCAAGAGGGCAGAGGCAGGCTTCGAATGATGAATTCTCGCCGTGATAGTGCGAGCTGCTAGACACACACCAACAGCTTCGCTATCCCCCATCCAGACGCACCTACTCACATCTCCTGGACGTTTAGTGTCACGCATCAGGCTCGCAACTCTATTGTCAGCTACCATTGCGCCGGATACCAGCAACGCTTCATCAGATGTCGCCACCGCGCAGGTTGGAATGTATCGGATTGGAGCCGTATCGTGTTCAACGATGAATCCTGGTTTTCAATGGGCTCGGAAGACCAGAGAACTTATGTGTAGAGGAGCCCTGGGCAACGCTGCTCACCCCACGTCATTGTGGAGTGGCATACGTCCATAGCACGTGGCGTTACCGTTTGAGGAGCCATCGCCTATGACACCCGGTTACCGTTAGTGGTCTTTGGCAACACAGAAACGGCCCGCCGACACGTCAACAATATCGTACGACTTATGGTATTGCCAATGCTGTCGAGACAATCTTTCATCAGGATAATGCCCGTCGACACACAGCGAAGTTCTCCAAGTATTATTTGCGTGGTGTGACAATTCTCCTCTGGCCTGCGCGATCTTCGGAGTTTTCCCCAATCGAATACGTTTGCAACGTCGTAGGACACCGGATTCAGCCATCGCACAACGTGGGTGAACTGGCTGCGCAATTGCAGCCGATCCGCAGGACAGCATTTAACGTCTGTATGAGTCCATACCGGACCGAATTTCCTCATGCTTTGCCGTCAGATGTAGCTATATATTTTAATAAAATGTAACGGTCCTGAACCTATATGTGCTCAATAAATGGAGGGATTGCCCTGTAATTTGAATCATTTCGTCCTCTTAGTCACCTCATTGCTCATGTCAAATTTCATCATGATCGGACCATTTTTGCAGGTGCGCGGATTTTATTGCTTCAGAGTGTATTTTACTAAATATGCCGAACGTTATTTCATTATGTTTTACATTAACGTAAAAATATCTCATTGCAATCTGCAAAACTTGCAAGAACCTGATGTTAAATGTGACAAAAATCATTATAAAAAGGCATTTTGATGCTATGCACCTTTCCCCATAGTGTCTTTCGTCAAAGTTGAGGGTTCGGAGTTTCTATAAGACTCATAGGTGAAATAGTTTCTTTTGAATATACGATGCTTAATGAAGAAACTTTGTTGCGTTTATGTTATACATATCTCCGGTGTTATACGACCGACAAGATTATAGAATTCGTTGAATTTGTAATTCTTCTTTACACATACAAGGGATCTGCTCTTATGGAAAGCTCCAAAAATTATCACTGGATGCCGATGATATTAGCGGGAGATTTTAATATTGGCTTTCCAATTGAAATCCCCTGACTCAGACGGAACTCTTCATTTAGAATGTCTCCAAGGCTTTAAATTCTGGAGATCCTATGCCAGAATCTAAACGCTTTCTCGATTTTCTAAATGAAGAATTCGGTCAGGCAACCACTTTACATTTTATTGTTTCTACTACAAAGGGAAATATTATAATCGATGCAAGAGACGTTTGGGAAGTCTAGAATCACAAGTTTATGAATCATACTTTAGTCACCATAGGCTTATTGTATCTGTTTTACTTGATAAGATTGCAAGGTGTTGTATGTAAATAAAAAATGTATGCTCTCGAAACACCTGTTTTATTTCGAATTCACAAAGATCTGTGCATGAGAAGGATACATAGCATAAATTATCTACGAAGAATACCGGGGTACTTGCTCGATATTTCTATTAATCACAAAAGTTAATGCCATGTTTTACGAAATACAATTTTCGTTTCAGAAAAGTACTACTTTCACAGTTAAAACATAATAAAGCATTCTTCTGTATACCTCCGTTATAGATGTGATATATTTGTCAAAAAAAAAGTGGTGCTTATTATACCACAGAATTTGTTATCTATATTATGTTGTTCGTAAATTAATGGTAACCAGTATTACACTATTCCCGAACAGCACAGTTCAGATAGGCTATGCTTGAATTGACCTTCTTCGCATCATTCAAAAACTTCAGGTTCAACCGTATCTAAAATGCTTGGAATCAAACTACTAACATTTCAAAAATGTATATCCTCAATCCATTAAGCTTAATCTTTAACGCAAATAACGTACACTTAAAAAAATTAGTAGCCCTTTAGTTTTCCCGTTCGTAAGTTAGCTGATATCCTTGTTGTCATAAATAATTTCTGTATTTATTCAGATGCTTCGGCATTTTGTGTCTGTTCCCTGGATACCTGCTCCCAGACTCAAGACGCTTATGTGGCTGTTTCCGTGGCATCTTAGACAACGTCCTACGTTGCAATCTTAGAAGGAATTCGCATTCTCGCGATCTTTTGGTTTTATCGCTTACAGAAAAGTGGTTGACAAAAAGATAGATTCTGTTTTGCTCCTTTGTTCATGGTGAAATGGTTATTTGAAAATTCACCTCTGCAAAATGCTGAGGTGAAATTTCGAAGAATCGACTTTTCTGATAGAGATAAATCAATAACTGGAAATATGAGGTGATAAACATATTGTGGAACACAAAAGTATATTTCAGCTCGTTAAAGAAACAAAAATTATCCTCAGCGAATGCAGATACTGCAGAAATTATTTAAACTGATTTTATGACGTCAACAAAGAACTCATCATGGAATCTTGCACCAAATTAGGACTACTTGCGTTTCAAACATAACATGCTAAACAAATTTCAAGCTACATTTTTTGTCTTATTTCAAAGTATAAAATCAGTAATTTTTGTAATAAAAACTTAATTTCAAGACTCAAAGTTTCCATCAGTAAAGATATAAAATGAGCAGCAAGTTATTTTCCTGGTTACACCTGTCTGATGAGAAAAATATGGAAAAGCAATAAAAACAGAAAATGTTTAACAAAAAAGAATAAATCTGAGCGGGAAACATTTTCATCTGGCCCTTTTCAAAAGAAGTTTCAGGTAGATGTGTACATTTGGCTTACCACTAGAAAAAAATTCCCCATTACAGCAGCACGAAAATGAATGTTAACTATTTGTCATAAAAAAAGTATCCGGACAGAATTATCTTCCTTTATTTTCTATTCACGCTCCACTTCTAAAGTTGGGCTTTTAAAAGTGGTGCGTGAATACATTTATTCTGTGCATCATTAGATGTCGAAAACACCTGTACATATTTGTCATAATGACTGTTATTCGATGAAAAAATTGTTTTTGTAGTTTTCAGGTTATGGCTTTGCTACCAAAGGAAATATCCATTTACAGCGACTAACTGAAAATAATAGCAGCTAGTAACTAGCAAGGCTAATCGGACAGTTTATTGTGCTTTACAGTGAAACCATAAGATCCTCTAGAACTCATGATTGTAACAGTTATAACGAAGTAAATTTATCCGTCATTTTATCAACGCCGTTGTTCGAACCCTGGTCCCCTCATTCCGGAATAAGTCACTCTATCAATTGAGCTACGCAGACGTTCGTTCTGACTGTTATCTGCGTTTATGTCGTGTGCGTCCTGCTGGCAGGTACTTCACATCTCCCCAACCCCGAAAGAAAGCCGAGGGCATGGCCCACGGGTCAGCCGTGACCATGAGTCGTTGCAGGCAGCCATCCGCTGTAGAACGTGCACTTGAGAACTCCTAGTCAATCTGGTGTGTGGAATGCAACATCACACATTTTTATTTTTCGATGCGCTGGAGAAGGGATTCTCTTATTTTTCCTATCTCGCGGTGTGGAAAGAACATCACACCATTGCGAGATTTTGAACGGCCGGGTCATCCGGAAAGTTCGGGCGCCATTATAACGAAGTAAATTTCTCCGTCATTTTTGTCTCACGCCGGGGCTCGAACCCGGGTCTCTTCCTTCCGGTATAAGTCACTCTACCAATTGAGCTACGCGGACGTTCGTTCTGACTTCTATCTGCGTTTATGTCGTGTGCGTCCTGCTGGCAGGTACGTCACAGAGTACTAAGTCCTTCTTCGTATTCTGTAGCAAAGTTATATGAAGAAACTTAAGTTATCGAAATTTAAACGAATGGGTAAAAAATGTTATAACATATTTAAATACGTTTTAACGTATATTCTATTTTAACTTTCCTTTTTGAGTTTCTTTTTATATGTAAATTTCAGTTCGTTCTGGGACCATTCAGCCTATAACCACTCTATGTGTTCTAATACAACCACTAGAATTCTAATACAACCACTAGCATTCTAATACAACCACTCTATGTGCAGTCTGTCCACCCTTACCAGCGGTAGTCAGTTCTGGTCTGGCCAGATGTGTTGTAACGTATATTCTATTTTAACTTTCCTTTTGCGTTTCTTTTTCTATGTAAATTTGAATTCGTTCTCTTAGACATTTTTTTTATTGGAGGTTTAACGACCACCGTGAGCAACTCAATGGACTACAAGCAGTCGCCCGTCCCCAATTTAAGGTCACTGGCTCTAGAGAAGGGAGAGAGCCAGTGCAGTAAGACAAACACAACATCAATGCCTAACCGGGATTTGAACCAGCCATTTTCAAACCTTAATGTTATATCTTTTCCCTCAAGCGAGAATAATTTAGGCAACACACTGAGGTCAAATCAAGAGTGACATATGTGTGGCCGGATGAGAATGCTAGATAAAAACGCAATGTAGCGGTTGTTTACTGGGATTGATGTTATGGATCATAGACTTGTTGTTATACTCCGATTGGCAGCTCCAGTGGCGCAGTTGTCTAAGCGATTGCCTCTGATCATTCGTCTGAAAGGGGTCCGGGTGTGAATCCCGGTGAGGCTTGAATATTGTGTTTTTTCTTACGTCCCTGACTCTCTCACTTATTCTGTATTGAGTATGCCAATAAACCGGAAGTGAGTGTGGAGTACAAACCATACAAGCAAAATAAACGTATTTGTAAGTACTACAATTGACCTCTTTCTTGCAATGCGTATGAGTACCTTCTGATATTTCATTGACTTTAGCACACATAACGTAATTACTGACGTAAGGACTAAGTTACAGCGGAAAGCCAATTGCGTTATAACGTGTCGACTGGTCATTAAAAGCTCAGGTCTAACATAACGTAAGTAACAGTATTATGCAGCAGGACGTCTTCCTGCTGAATGTGTACGAAATTATCACCACGTTTTAAGGGTTGAAATACAACGTGTGAACTGAACTTGAGATGAAAAAATGAAAAGCTGCTCATTACACAAGAGTGAAAAATGTTCATGGGAGATTTTACATAGCGGACACTCCTCGATGCGAAGAATTATTTTGAATTGCACTTCAAGAAACAGAGCCAATCAGGAAATTAATCTATATACTACCTCCTGATAGCCAGAAATTAAATCGTTCTTTGCAATAAAAAATGTGGCAGAGGATTTAAAATGGTGAATGATATTTGCTTGAAAAAATATTTTATCAGTTTTGGTATTTGAAGCTCAGAAACGCTTACAAAAAAACCTCCAAAATAAAACCATCTAAAGCGTACATGATATCATATGCAAAAAGACGATTTTAAGCAATATTTGACAAATTTCGCATTTAGATTTTTACCTGTTATGTATTAGATACATGGTTTTATTATTTGAGGTTTGAAGTATTCGCATTATTTCCTTATTCTGTTCTCTATATGCATTTGCATTTTAATGGGAATATAAGACCAGATAAACAATTAATCTTTTTTGTAATAATATTGATTCAGAATTCATTTATTAAACATGAACATAAGAGTAGATTTACCAGGCGTGTTGTTGTTTTATGAATTCCTATATGCACTACCTCCCGTTCGCAGTTTTAACGTCATTATATTCGATCTATTGTCGTGTTGGCATTCAGATTATTTCACGTGTTGCATAGTTTCTGCAGCTCTCAAGATTTCGGCATTAAGACATGTTCCGTCAAAATCCCATTCACTCCCTTCTTCCGTCGTACATATCCAGTTCTTGCCAGAAACTTCGCTGGAGATTCAAAATTTTGAACATGACCAGCCAGCACTTGTAGGAGTTTAAATGAAAGTTCCCTAATTTAGTTGCTCGTACAATAAATAATGTAGTTATTTTGTTAAATATGAACATAAGATAAGTTTTACCAGATGTGTTTTTTTTTAAGTTTTTAAACATGATTTCAGCAGGTGTATCAGTGAAATAAGCAGAATATATACTATTGGAAGTAGAAAATGTACGCGACACTCGCCATGTTGAAAGGTAAACAGCCAATGAGGAAATACTGTAACTTTTCCATTTAGCGTCTTAGAAAAAGAAGTGTGTAATGAACCGAGTTACTGTGTAAATGCATTTGCATTTGGCCTCTTAATGGCGCTACATGATATTTCGTAATAAAATGATTTGGCCTCTTGATGGCGGTAAATGATGTGCATTTTGATGTGCGTTTGGTAAATACGTATTTCATTGTCATTGATATCAACTTGTCCCTTTATGGTTTTTGTCAATGATATCAACGTGTCCCTTTATGGTTTTTGTCAATGATATCAACTTGTCTTATGGTTTTTGTCGTTAATATCAACTTGTCGTATTTCATTGTCATTGATATCAACCCTCGATGCCTCTTAATGGCGGTAATGATGTGCATTTGGCCTCTTAATGGCGGTAAATGCATTTACATTTTGGCCTCTTAATGGCGGTACATGATATCGAAGAAAGAACGAATGGCATTAATCATTACTATACTAGCCCTAACAACCAATTAAGAATAAAGAAGCAATGTGGTATTATGCTCCACGACATGTAACGGATTGACGTACGGGCCTACCAAAACTAATAACACGAAAGTTTACATTTTTCTGACGGCATTGATGCCGAAAACAGTATTTCGAAAAGTACGTACGATCCCAACATGTACTGTCCGAACATGTTCAAGTAGTGAAACGCAGTCAAATTCAAAAGTGAAATGCGGTCGAATTCAAATAGTGTAATGCATTGTGCCGCACTTCTTCTGAATTTTTTAAGCATGATAATAACCTCGATACTTGACCTAGGTTTCCGGTACCAGCTTCGTAAGTAGCAGAAGAGTAACTAGAAGAGGGCAGACAGACGGGGCTCCCTCCCCGGGCGCAGCTTAAGCGAGGGCGCAAGAGTCATTCTTTGTGGTCTGATCAAAATTGGAATTGCATCTTTTACACCAGTTTGAGGTGTACTGAATATTCGAATTTCTTTCTTCTCAAAATGCTCATGGGAGACTAGTTATTCACACTCCGTCCAATTAAATAAGAACCACGGTTTTTCTTGAAAACAATGGAATAAGAACCACGGCCTTATTCTATTGATAACTATGTCGCTTTGGATAAGATGAAGATGCTTTTCCCATTGTTGAGATTCTCAGGGCCCATTCGGCCATTGCTATGGCTGTGAGCCACGACATCCAGCTACATTTGGTCCGTTTGATATGGTGCCGAAGGTCCGAACTCCGAAGCAGTTGCGAAAAGTTTTACAAACAGTCTCAGTCTGATTGTGTCTGCTACATAAAGATAACATTGGGATGTGACCTTAATTTTGAATTGACGAGCATATATGTATACAACTATAAATATTATGTTAAATTATAATATATTAAATTAATAATGCATTAATGCATATATACATACACTATACTGACAAAAGGTACCGGGCACCTAGAAGAGGAACACAAGATAGCATTTATTGACATACCTTACATTAGTACGGTCTCGGTCCACCTTTGGCGTTAATGCATGCACTGACCCTTCGAGACATGTTTTCTACAAGAAGGGAGACTAGTTATTCACACTCCGTCCAATTAAATAAGAACCACGGTCTTTCTTGAAAACAATGGAATAAGAACCACGGCTTTATTCTATTGATAACTATGTCGCTTTGGATAAGATGAAGATGCTTTTCACATTGTTGAGATTCTCAGGGCCCATTCGGCCATTGCTATGGCTGTGAGCCACGAAATCCAGCTACATTTTGTCCGTTTGATATGGTGCCGAAAGTCCGAACTCCGAAGCAGTTGCGAAAAGTTTTACAAATAGTCTCAGTCTGATTGTGTCTGCTACATAAAGTTAACATTGGGGTGTGACCTTAATTTTGAATTGAAGAGCATATATGTATACAACTATAAATATTATGTTAAATTATAATATATTGAATTAATAATGCATTAATGCATATATACATACACTATACTGACAAAAGGTACCGGGCACCTAGAAGAGGAACACAAGATAGCATTCATTGACATACCTTACATTAGTACGGTCTCGGTCCACCTTTGGCGTTAGAGGAACACAAGATAGCATTTATTGACATACCTTACATTAGTACGGTCTCGGTCCACCTTTGGCGTTAGAGGAACACAAGATAGCATTTATTGACATACCTTACATTAGTACGGTCTCGGTCCACCTTTGGCGTTAATGCATGCACTGACCCTTCGAGACATGTTTTCTACAAGATTTTGGAGCACAGCGATAGGCATGCGCTTCCATTCAGTACATAATGCTGCAACTAGCTGTTGCTTAGTAGCAGTCCTTGGTTCCAAATTTCTTATGCGGCGCTCAGATTCATCCCATAGGTGCTCTATGGGATATAGATCAATGCTATGTGCTGGCCACTCCACACACGATACGGAATTATCGTCCAACCACGTCGTAATAGTCCTTGGTTTATGGCTCGGTCCATTATCCTGCTGGTACCAACAAGTGTAACGTACCAGGAGATGTGACGTACCTGCCCGAAGGACGCACACGACATAAAGGCAGATAGGAATCAGATTAAAAAAAACGCCCGCGTAGCTCAATTGGTAGAGTGACTTATTCCGGAATGAGGGGCCCGGGTTTACTCGCCTGCACACTGAGGCCTTCAACAGTAATCCGTCGATTAGCTGTAACGACTCTCCTGAGGCTTCGACGTCCCCTATCACTGATTTTCCTTGGTCTGTTGGTACGTTTTGCTGCTTCAGGCCCGTCACGTGTCTTCCACTTATTCAGTACATCCAAAACATTTGAATTGGGTATGTTTAAACGCCTCTCGGGTTCTCTTATGGACAACCTACTAAAATAACACCCAACAATTTTTCCTTTCTCAAAGTCAGTTCTCTCTCGCCGCGTCAGTTCTCTCTCGCCAGTCAGCTGCAGGCTTGTTTTTATACCATTTGCAGCTGTACCGTGCATTTGAACAACACAGCGGATTCGTTCATTTGCTTTTGTAGGGTTGTCCGGGGGCTTTTGTCAATATAGTGTGTATGTGTAAGGCAGAAACGCAGATGGGAGCGCAATATTTGTGGTCTGGCGCGGGTGCACAAGTGCCTAGTTACGCCTCTGGTTAATGATGCGATTGGAGCACCAAAATAGTAAGTACAGAAAATGAAATACTCTCCCATTTTAAAGCGGTAACAATGTTTCAAAATGTTTTGCATCAACTTCATGTGGAGAAACTAACACCCACCCACCAGCCAGTTCACTTCGATAACCGGTGCGTAACAGTTCTTTTATTTCAGGGCTTTAACGATCACTTTTAGTTACTCCGACTACTAGAAGAGGTCACTAGTCTCTTATTTACGGTCACCATATGTAGAAAGGGAGGAAGGACAAGAGCCATAATACACGCACATCACTCATGTCACATCCACGGATCGAACATGGACCAATGTCGGAAGAATGGGCAGAAGACAGCTCCTCAGACCAATCGGCCATCCCGGTGGCGGATCTGCAAGAGTGGTGCCATCCCCCGTGGAAAACAGATGGACTCACGGGAAGAACGTGGTGGTTCCCCACCGTAAAGTCCGTGCAATGGGGAATAGGAAGGACATTTGGTTAAAGTATTCCCCTTCATGATGACTCTGCATGCGGATGGCACCGGATCCATTTCCGCACGACAAAGTCTCTTACCACATGATTCGCAATATCTGGAATAGTACAATACAAGGGACATATCAAAACAGCTTGTGAATTTTTTGCCCGACTCATTCCACGGACACATCCCATTGAACTTTCATGGTAGGCTGAGGAATACATCATTTTTGTCCCACCTTAATGCTTTGCTGCATCGCCGAACACCAACACATCATTCTGTCACGCTGGGACAAAATTCCCAAGGACAACTTTCGCGGACTAGTGGAGTCGATGCCACCCAGGTATAATAGATTATCATGACAAAAAACGGACAAATGCGTTTGGGTTAGATAATAGAATTGTTTGTGTTTGTATGCTACACATCATGATAAAAGTATAACTTTTGTTCATAAGGTCGCAGGTGAAGATTACTTGCAAACATCTTTTAACCCTTTAACGACCATAACGCCCAAAACGCCAGTATGTACAAATAGCCTTAGACGCCTGAAACGAATGTCTAGAGTGATTCTTCAAATTTTATCGACCTATGGGAGATCAGTAGGAATCACCCTCAGTCACTATTGTTGTTATTAAAAAAGAAGTGAAACAACAGACAGTTTCGTGCGTTATGTTGTTTAGAGTGATGCAAGATTTTTGGGTCATGGTCGTTAAAGAATTAAAGTATCAGTGAACTTTTTTATTTTCCGATCCTATATTTTTTCCCAAAGGGTATTTTTTTCATTTATGGAAATTATATAAGAAATATTCTTCCCAAATACATGGAACAACTACATGGTTATTAACACAGTAATTAGGATATCATGAATTGCCTATACTTCGATTCACCCTGAGATGACACCGCAGTTTACCGTACAGGAGCCTATGCACTCACCGAGCCTTCCGGGGCGGTTAGTTATGTTCATCCGCGTCACTCTCCACTGTGTCCTGCTGATGGCAGCTATCAATAACTTCGTCCATCACCTCATTGGCATTCTTGTCTCCCAAACACTGCATATCTACGCATGCGTATGTTGGTCTAATTTTTAAACCTAATTTCTGAAAATTGATCATTTTTAGATTTGTCTAAAATAACTATGTACTTATAAGTAAACAGCTAGGACCGTGTATAATATGATTCTGGACAATGAATGTGTTGGTTTTCATGGAAAATGTTGGAACTACTTTTAGTCGCAGTGATAGGTTTCACGTATCTTCCTCTTCAGTGTCATCTTAAGGTTAATCGAAGTATAATTTACTGTTCAGCATGTAATATCATATCCGAAAACACAAAAAATCTGAAGTTGCTCACATTCTTCGTTTTCAGATACTTGGACCATTTGCTGACTTGGGTGGTGCAACGGATAGCATGCGCAAGCAGAATTCGGGGAATGCGGATTTAATTCTAGCTCCAGAGATACGTAATTTTCAGTTTTTCTGATATGAAAACTGTAAACTAGGTAATTAATATATCTTGAACAGTAAACTTGGTAATTTAGGCAATTCTGATTACCATGTTAAGGACTGGAGTTTTTTGTTTTTGTTCTCTCATGTTGAGAACTGTATATTAGTTTTGCACGGAATTGTACACGTTACACTATTCGTGAATAACTCATTTATATCTTTGAAAACAATTTAACGACTTTGCAATCTACGTAAACCAAAGAGTGCCAAAAATCATCAGCAGCTTACGGACGGTTTGGTTCTAATTTTCTGAGCTCTACAAAGAGAAATGGTCACATGACGACCGAGTTTTACGAAAGCTGTTTGTTTTCACGACGCCACAATTAATCTCCCTCTCTCATCTCAACAGAACCTACCATAAATCAGTCAATAGTGATTAGCGTACTCTTCCAGTTCTTTATTTTCTGTTCCACGACACACAGCATGATAGGTGAGGGCTAGTCCCCTTGACAGGGTCATTTTGCCAATTGGTAGAAACAAATGATACAAACATCTCTCTTCTTTTCTAGTTCAGTGCAACTATTGCAGCCGTTTTAACACGTAAACAGTCAGAAACGAATAGTTCCAATCACCCTCTGAAATGACCATTTTGAGTAACAAAGCTTAGTAGAAAGCAAAGTTTTCTGATGCTCATGTTCACTCGTTCCAGCCGCATTCGGTCCATTTCTTATACTACAAATATATTATTTCTAGTTGAGTTTGCTAACCCCGAGTTAATTTGTTCTGGCCAGTTAAAGCGTTAAAATCTGAAGTGAATGATGATACTATGGAAATCCAGTTGCTTCCATAACTAAATGATCTTTTGATATCGTTATTACCGTATCAAAATTTCCTAAACACAGGTTGTCAGTTTTCCTGTAAAACCCGCACACCTCCTCAAATACTATCTCAAAATTACCATATACACAATCGAGTCACATTATTTGTGACCATCTCCTACTTTTCATGTCAACAGCTCGTAGCCCATAAAAGAAGGCACGTGTGGTGAGCTGCATTGGGGAGTATATAAGGTTTGCTGTAGGAAATCTGAAAACATATTACCGTATCAAAATTTCCTAAACACAGGTTGTCAGTTTTCCTGTAAAACCCGCACACCTCCTCAAATACTATCTCAAAATTACCATATACACAATCGAGTCACATTATTTGTGACCATCTCCTACTTTTCATGTCAACAGCTCGTAACCAATGAAAGAAGGCACATGTCGTGAGCTGCATTGGGGAGTATATAAGGGTTGCTGTAGGAAATCTGAAAACATATCGCTCGTTGCTGTCATAGATAAAAGGAGCTATTCATCAGAATTGCAAAAAGGGATGATTTTCGGCTTTCGGACCAACGGCGCAGTATTTCTGAAACATCGCAGTTTGTTAACTGTTCGCGTGCTGCTGTGGTTAAAGTGTATCGTGTTTGGAGACATGGCACCATTGTGAATAAGCGACGTAGAAACTGCGAAGCACCACGTGCCTTTGATGTGAGAAGCGAGCGTCGGCTGCTAAGGTGCGTGAGGGCCGATCGACATGCTACAGTAGAGAAACTCACTGGCCGAATGAACCAGGGGGCTACCGGAAATGTGTCTAAAATGCCAGTTCAGCGAACCCTGCTGCGTATGGGGCTCCGATGCAGACGGATGGTCACTGCACCTATGCTAACGAAGGTGCATCTGCAGAAAAATCTTACATTTGCATGGCAGTATCGGAATTGGACCTCCACTGATCGGCAAAGGATTGCTTTCTCCGATGAGTCACGTTTTCTGCTTTATCGAAAGGATGGACGTTGCCGTGTAAGTCAAGAAACATCGGAGAACAAAATCTCTTCAACAAATGCTGGAAGAACACAAGCTTGGGGGCAGCATTATGGTCTGGGGAACGCTTTTGTGGCATTTCCTGAATCCACTCATACCTGTGGAAGGCATTATAAACCAAATGCGTTATGAACCAAATTTATTATTCTTGGAGACCACGTACACCCATATATGCTGATTGTCTTCCCTTGGACGGAAGGGATGATCCATCTCGACAATGCGACGTATCACACAGCTAGAAATGTCCAAGAGCGGTTGGAAGAGCACGATGAAGACTTCAAAGTACTTTTCTGACCCCTAATTCCCCAGACATAAACCCAATCGACCATCTGTGGGGCCATCTCGATCGTGTTGTCCGCTGTATGGATTCTCCTCCAGGCACCCACCAGCAGCTGTCAGATGCACTGCAGTCAGCATGGTTCCACATACATTTGAACAGCTTCCAGCACCTTATTGAGTCACTTCCAGCCCGTTTAGCTGCTGTCCGCGCTGCACACGGCTGTTACTCTGGATATTAGCTGGTGGTCACAATAATGTGACTCGACCGTGTATATGAAATTGTTGAGAGTTGAAACTTTCACTGATCTCAGTCTTCTGGGACAAACTAGTGCTTGAATCCTAGACTCCTGAGGTTGGACTTCCGAATGAATTGCCTCTGCGATTCCGTTTCCAGGGAAAAAAATGGTAATGCCTGTGGTCTGAAAGAACTGCCTCCTATTTAGACAACAAGCTTATTTGGGTTTCACATGCAGGCCAAGAAGTTACGAGGTAGGCATTTCTTAATTAGCATTTTAAAATAGTGAAACTGGCGGCACATTCACAGAAAAAAAGCAGAGTGTGGCCAAAGTATCTTTTGTTTCTTTCTTGAACAGTGAGATTCTGCACACTGCGTCCGTGCAGAACATTGCCTCTGCATTCTGAACTCACTAAATGTAGTTTACAGTTTTGATAAATATAAAAACAGCATCGTCAGAAAATCAGCTCTTCTCCTGTTGCCAAGTATTTTCGTTTTTGATGTATGTTGTTAAGCAAAATGACTCTATAAGCATAAGCAGTGGTAAAGTTTAGTCCCTGGAAATTTCGCAGGAGGCGTTCCATATGCTACCTTGATCTTGGGAATCACTTACGAATAATACCTGCACCGAATTTGTTGATACGTGGTTAGTAGTGTTGCTTTTGTAGTTTAGTTTCGTAAAGGGAATATGATTCATCAAGTGATTTGTTAGAAGACCGTTTAATGGTTCAATAGATCGACGAGAAATAATAGTAAATTACTTGTTTATTTTACTGGTCATTCGCACGTTTCTTGTGTTAATGAAGGAATAAATATTCTTCATAATTTTATTATTTATTTTATTTCAGCGGTTTTAATACAATTGCATTTAAACTAATTGACATTATTACATTTATTAATACATATAGCTATGAAGACTGCATAGGAAATCGCTAGAATATTCAAAGCAAACATAAATTAAATTCTTAATTTTGCCTGTAACACTTACTGGTCATCCACAGACAAATCAATGAAGGAAGAAATATTCCTCACAATACATGGGAAATCGATATAATATTCAAAGCAAACAGAATATAAATTCTGAATTTGCTTGTACCACTTACTGGTCATCCACAGATAAATCGATGAAGGAAGAAAT
Source organism: Macrothele yani (assembly GCA_039090855.1). Taxonomy (NCBI): domain Eukaryota; kingdom Metazoa; phylum Arthropoda; class Arachnida; order Araneae; family Macrothelidae; genus Macrothele; species Macrothele yani. The sequence goes on from CM077011.1 coordinate 160,689,525, forward strand.
ATTCCTCATAATACATGGGAAATCGAAAGAATATTCAAAGTAAACAGAATATAAATTCCTGAATTTGCTTGTACCACTTACTGGTCATCCACAGATAAATCACTGAAGGAAGAAATATTACTCATAATACATGGGAAATCGATAGAATATTCAAAGCAAACAGAATATAAATTCTGAATTTGGTTGTAACACTTACTGGTCATCCATGTGACATCTCTCTTAAATTTTGAAAATTTCAAAGAGATGTTACATGGATGAACAGTTACAACCAAATTCAGAATGTCAATTCAGAGATGTCTCGTTGCTATGTTAAGTATCATGCATTTATGTTCTCTTTGCTTTGAAAATTCCGTTTCTTTTATTATTATACTATACATGCATTTACGTATCGTTGCATTTGTACACCTATGTGATTTGAACTTTACAAAATACTCTACCTTGCGTAATTTCTAGCGATGTAGGCACACTGCAGTAATGGTTAACCATCATCAGCATGCGCCTAATTGTATAAGAAAGCAGCTAATGTCTCACAGGAAACGTATTCAAGTACTAGAAAAAGGAATGCAGGGTTGTGTCCTTTACTTCTGATTTTGTTCCTTTCCTGTAACCTTTAAACCAGGTAACTATAGAGAAAAGGACCAAAATACTCTAGTCGACATATTTCTGGGCAACCGTCCGTGCAAGGTCGGATCTAGGGCCTCAGATGAGTCATAGGTGGTGCAACTATTGTACGGCGTTTAGTCTTGGACTAGGAACCAGGAAGGACTGCGTACAGCCCTATGAGCTGGTCACGCATGTCATTATACAATGTAATAAGAACATCGAATAATCATTAAACCTGGACGTGAAGAAGACGGAAACGGGAAAAAGCAATCGTTAGCAATTTTTTTCTAAAAAAATGGTACCGCCCCGGTGGCGCAGTGGTCTAAGTGATGGCCGCTGATAATTCGTTCGAAAAAAGTCCGGGTTCGAATCCCGGTGAGGAATGGATGTTGTGTTTGTTTTAGGGCACTGGCTCTCTCCCTTCCCTGGAACCAGTGACCCTAAATTAAGCACGGGCGACTGCTTATAGCTCATTGAGTTGCTCACGGTGGTCGTTAAACCTCTAAAAAACTGGGAATGAAAATAATATTCTGCGAATACACCCACAATAGGGAATACCAAAAGGCCGAATGCCATAAAGGCAATTGTATAGATTCATTTACTTCAGTTCTGTGAAACTAAGTTCTCTAGGAAAATACACTTTCCTCTTTCAAATGTACTGCCCACCTATGTTCGATTTTAAGAGGAATTTCCCGTTAGAATCATTTTCTTTTGAGGTTGGAAACACTAGCTATGTACGTAAATAATCGAACATTTTCATGTTTGAACATTTTCAGTCGAACATTTGAACGTCAGGAGATGCGTAACATCACAGCCTCTCCTTGACAAATGTCAACATCGCTTTCCGGTGGTGCATCCTGTTCCACTAAAGGGGCTCTGACGACCGCCAATAGCGGTATAACTATACCATCGGGATTAAAGGAAATGCTATCCCACACTCACCAACCCGTTTGGCCAGCGTGGTGAGTTATGGTCAAACCCTCCAAAATGACTCCACAACCTAAATCTTGGCCCTCAGTCTCCGGCAGCTTGAATGTACCTGGCCAAGGCAGCGGCCAGTGCGACATGAAGTCAGAGGGTGCTAAGAATCCCAGGAGGACCGGACTAGGTTGCCATCTGATGCTGACCTTGGCTACGTATAATGGATGCTGCCTATCTTCTGATTCAAGGCTTCTTGAATTGGAAGAGGAACTACAAAGGATCAAGTGGGACATCGTCGGGCTAAGAGAGGTAAGGAGAAAAGGAGATCTCATTGAACTGAAAAGTGGACATCTCTTCTACTATCGTGGGACAGATACTGGCAGAACTAGTGGTGTTGGATTTATAATAAACAAGAAACTGAAGGATAAAGTTGAAGAAGTTGAAAGTTCCTCTGACAGAGCTGCACGACTCGTTATCCAACTCTCAAGAAGATACAAGTCTCAGATTATTCAAACTTATGCACCCACCATAAGTCATCCTGAAGAAGAAATTGAAGACACTTTTGAGGAAATTCGTCATCTAAATAATAAAGGTAAACTGCACTTAAAGATAATTATGGGATATTTCAATGCAAAAATAGGGCAACGGCAACAGAATGAAACTTCAGTAGGCAAATTCGTTCACGGCAACAGAAACCAGAATGGAAATACTCTCGTTGAATTTGCAGAAGCAGAAGGGTTTTTCATCTTGAACTCTTTTTTCAAGAAAAAGCCTCACAGGAAATGGACATGGAGACATCCAAATGGGATGACAAGTGAAATTGATTTTATTATGTGTAACAACAAATTCATCACAGAAGACTGCAGTGTGCTAAACAAGTTCAACACAGGTAGTGACCATAGATTGGTGTGATGTAAGATGCACCTCAACACTAAACTCGAACGTGGCAAGCTCATAAGACAAACAAGATGTATTGATATAACCAACCTTAAAAAACAACATAATATCTGCAAGTTGGAACTGAAGAACAGATTTCTCTGCTTTAGAAGGCCTAACATCGGAAGAAGTGGATATTTCTGAAGTTAACAGAAAAGTAACCACAGCTCTTATAGAAACAGCAACAAAATTAGCAGGGTATAAGAACAAGTTGCATGTGAACAAATTATCAGGAAAATCCAAAATGTTGATGCAAAAAAGAAGAGAGATGAGGACAACTAAAGAAGATGTGACTTCCAAAGTGGAATATATAGAGCTATGCAAGACATATAACGAAGTAAATTTCTCCGTCATTTTCGGTCTACGCCGGGATTCGAACCCGAGGCCGCTTATTCCGGAACAAGTCGCTCTACCAACTGAACTACGCAGACGATTATTCTGATTTCTATCTGCCTTTATATCGTGTGCGTCCTGCTGGCAGGTACGTCACATCTCCTCCCCCCGAAAGAGGGCCGGGGGCATGGCCCACGGGTCAGCCGTGACCATGCATCGTTGCAGGCAGCCATCCACTGTAGAACGTGCACTTGAGAACTCCCAGTCAATCTGCTGTGTGGAATGCAACATCACACATTTTTATTTTTCGAAGCGCTGGAGAAGGAATTCTCTGATTTTTCCTGTCTCGCGGTGTGGAAATAACATCACACCAATGCGAGATTTTGAACGGCTGGGTCATCCGGATAGTTCGGGCGCCATTATAACGAAGTAAATTTCTTCGTCATTTTTGGTCTACGCCGGGATTCGAACCCGAGGCCGCTTATTCCGGAACAAGTCGCTCTACCAACTGAGCTACGCAGACGATTATTCTGATTCCTATCTGCCTTTATGTCGTGTGCGTCCTGCTGGCAGGTACGTCACAGACAGTAAGAAAAAGTATCACTGAAGACGTAAGGAAATTCAACAGTGAACTAGTGAGGAAAGCAATTGAAAACAACTAAAGCCTAAAGATAGCAAAGGGACATCTCAGTAAGGGGAAAAAACAGCTTATGGCACTGAGAAAAGAAGATGGTTCTGTAACAAGAAATAGAGGTGAAATTTTGACAAGAGTGAAAGATTTCTTCTCCAAATTTTATGAAAAGGATGATACATGTACTCCAGACATCATGAAAGGTACCAGTATCAGAGTTCTTCCAGTCCTCCCAGAAGAAGTTGCACATGCAATCAAGAACATGAAACGGGGAAAAGCTCCAGTAAAAGATGGAATTACTGTAGATATCATACAAGAAGCAAGTGGAGAAATCGAAATAGTACTCGCCCAAATTTTCACTCGATGCCTTAATGAAGGGAAGATTTCTGAGGATTGGAACACCGCTACAGGGATCCTGCTACATAAAAAGGTGACATTGAGTGACACCGAAAAATGACAAGAGTGGAAGACATCATGGTCAGAGTTATATCCCTGAAATGGATATGGGCTGGACATACTGCCAGGAGAACAGACCATCGATGGACAGCCGAAATTTTAGATTGGATTCCAAGGGACAGGAAGAGACCCAGAAGAAGACCACATGGGCGATGTGTGGATGAAATTCGAAAGTATGCGGGAGTGACATGGAGGAGACTGGCACAAGACAAACCGTTGTGGACGAAACTTAGGGAGACCTTCTTTTTTTTTTTTTTTTTTTTTTTTTGATTGGAGGTTTAACGACCACCGTGAGCAACTCAATGGGCTATAAGCAGTCGCCCGTCCCTAACTTGGGGTCACTGGTTCCAGGGAAGGGATTGAGCCAGTGCCTTAAGACAAACACAACATCCATGCCTGACCGGGATTCGAACCCAGACCCCTTACGGACGAATGATCAGAGGCCAACGCCTTAGACCACTGCGCCACCGGGGCGGCGGGGAGACCTTCGTCCAGGAGTGGATCGATAATGGTTGACAATGATGATGATGATGATGATGACATATTGTCAATAACATTAACTGTGCATCTTCTACACAAAAGCATTTTAAATCCATTATAACTGCCTGTGTGATACTTTCACGGAATGAAATGCCTTTTCATAATCAATAAAAACCATAGCGAGGAGGAGTTCATCTGCCGTGGTCCTTTCAATTAGTTCTCCCAGGAAATACGTGTGACTAGCAGTGCTGTTCGTGCGCCTAAATCCTTCTTTTCCCTCTTTTGTAAAACAAAATAACTGTAGCGTAGTTACAGTTATCACTAATCTTTCCTTTGTTGAGGCATGTAATAAAGCCTTCTGCTAATGTATTTTCTGTTTCTTCAGCTGCTTCTCGAAAAATATTCATGGAAATTCCATCTCCCTTGGAAATCTTCCTTTTAGGCTCTTCATTTCATGAGGAACTTCTCTCAGTACAACTGGAGGAATTTTAGTGTCTTTACATTTCTTTATGTCGGTAATAGATGTGTCATCCCTTTTAAAAAAAAAATTTTTAACTCTCCTCGACATTCCACCTCTATTATTGGTTACAGTACAATCTCATTTCTGTGTTTCCTGTAATCTACTGTCTTCCATTACTGAGACGTCCCTTTGTTTTTTTTCCGGGTTTGGTTATTCTTTAGCGTTTACATTTTACTAGCTCATGGTTGAATTTCACGTTATGTCTTAAGCGATATTTTTTGCGCTGCTTTACATAATTCTGTACATTCGACTGTGTATAAGTAACATTTTCTTTACATTTCTCATATTCCTGCGTCTTTGCGTTAACATTTATGCTTTTCCGGTCTTCTAAATGTGTGGTTTGCTTTTAATTCCTTCTGTTTTTTTCGTTTTTTTTTTCATAAAGGCATCGGCAATTTTTAGTTTCCCTCATGCTGACGCAGTGGTCTAAGCGCTGGCGTATGACTATTTGTCCGAGAAGGGTCTAGGTTTGAATTACCATGACACACGAATGTTTTGTTTGTCTTGCGGCACTGGCTCTCTTCCTTCCTTCGAACCAGTGACCCTAAATTAGGGATGGGCGACTGATTATAGCCCATTGAGTTGCTCACAGTGGTCGTTAAACCACCAGACAAAAAATATTCTATTAAATTCGCAAATGTCTACTTCTTCTGTTAGACCTGTTAGTGCACAGAACCGTTTTCTGACATCCGCTGTGGAAATGTCTTGATGTTTCTGAAGATTTGTTGTCGCTACTCAACTTGCTGCGCCATGATGGTCGCATACGTGTTCAAATACATCGAGGTGAATGGCACCACGTTGTGTGCATTTTGCAGCATCATACCGCCTAAACCCCAACCTTCATGAGTTGGGGCACCACTGGGTTCAATTCGCGATCTCGCCTGATAGGAATTGAGGGAATCTCTCAACAGGCAGCGATATATCAGGGATGTTATAGAGACAGAGTTTATATCCTTCCTTCAGAGTTGTCCTGATGCTGTGTTGCAGCTCAACAATGCATGGCCCAAAATGCCCAAGACCCCGTCTAAGCACAACAAACACTGCTTCTTCCCTGGTCTGCAGGTTCACCGGATATGATCCCGATTGAACATGTCTGGGACATGGTAGCTAAGCGAATAGCCCATCTAGTACCTCCACCAGTCACAACAAATGAACACTGGTCATACATAGAAGCAGTCTGGCATACTATTCCCCAGAACGATATCAAAAACCTCTTCCATTCAATGCCACTCGGTTTAGAGATTGTTATTGTTGCTTAAGATGGCTTCATACGATACTGAGTTTTAAAGCAAAACATATTTTATAGCTCTATACATCTAATCAGTTATCTCCTACAACATGAGGAATCTGTGATATAAACTTCATTTGAAATAGCGCGGTTCTTTCTTGGTGTTGCAATTTTCACAAACAGTAGTGTAGTTTAGCATTGTTACCTAATCGTATATACGCTGCTGGCCTCCCAAAATGCAACACCAAGAAGGAAGCATCCGATTGGCCTGAAATTCGCAGCATGCGTCACCCGCGAGAGGACATGCAAATGATTAGCATTGCTGGGCATATGCAAATCATGTGCGCCCGGCACGCCACCGAGAAGCACTATAAGAAGGGTGCACAGATGTAAGTAGTGAAAGTGTGTTGTGCTGCCGGACTGGTGAGTGGGAAGCTTCCTGATGCCTCGTCGCAGAATACGGCAGTCATTCCAGCACGTTTCGGAGTTTGACATAGGACGCATAGTGGTTTATCGCGACAGCGGTTTATCGTACCAAGACATCGGCGCCCGTGTGGTACGGCATCCAACCACAGCGAGGCGAGTATCGATTCGGTGGGTGCAGGTGGGACGGACGGACGGACCGACGTGAGCGATTGCCCCAGCCGCGGCACACCACTGGTCAAGAGGGCTGGCATGTTGTGCGGCTGGCATTAACGGCTCGCACCGCCACATCACGAACGTTAGCGCAGGGATTCGGGTGTGTTGCGCAACATCCTGTGTCAGCACGTACCGCTCGACGTCTTCTGCAGGAGCGGGGACTTGTCGCACGGCGCCTATTGCTCCGATTACAATTTATGTTACACCACCGGCAAGTGCGGCGGCATTGGGCCGTTGAACGCCGCACCTGGACTACGGAATGTCACAGCATTGTCTTCTCCAATGAATCCCGCCTGCAACACCACGATGGTCGGATCCGCGTGTGGAGGCACCGCGGCGAGAGACTGTATGACACCTGCATTATGCATCGCCATACCGGTCCGTCGCGTTGCGTTATGGTTTGGGGCGCAATTGGATATGACACCCGCATCCCTCTGGTACGCATCGCCGGTACAACCAACAGCCCCCGCTACATCTCCGAAGTTTTGGAGCCTGTAGTTCTCCGTTACTTGAAGGACTTGCCAGCGGCCGCGTTTCAACAGGATAATGCGCACCCGCACGTGGCCCGCGTCGTGCAACAATTCTTCCTGGCCCACCAGTTGTCACTGCTGCCGTGGTCCGCCTGTTCTCCTGATATGTCGCCCATCGAACACGTCTGGTAGCTGATCGGCAACGGAGTGGCCCGGCAAGCACCACCCGCAGCTACGCTTGATGAAGTGGGGCAACGTATGGAAGCAGCCTTGACCGACATACCCCAAGCCCACATCCAAAGCCTCTTTCGTTCGATGTCGCGGTATATAGTGGCCGTTATTGCCAACCATGGGGGCCGCACGAACTATTGATGCTTGTGTGTTCCCCAAGTCGCACGGTCCTGTAAGCTTAATCGTTTCACCTTTGTATTTGTTGTTATGTGTCCAATAAATCTGACTTTGCTATCTCGTGTCCTTCTTGGCGTTGCATTTTGGGTGGCCAGCAGTGTAGTATGGCATACAATATACAGAACATGCCTGCAGCACCATATTATGGGATGCACCATTATTAAATGTGACGTGCCCTTACTGCTGGACGCACATGAGGTAAAGGCAGAGAGAAGTGAGAGCACATGTCCGCTCAGCTCAGTTGGGAAAGCGACTTACTCCGGAGTAAGGGGCCTCGGATTCGATGGCCGGCGTGGAAAAACTTGTACAGTATATTGGCGCCCAAACTTCCAGGATGACCTGGATGTTAAGTTTCTCGCAATGAAGTTCTTTCCACACGGCGAGACAGGAAAATTGAGAATCCCTTCTTCAGTGCTTCGCAAAAATAAATCAGTGTGGTGTTACGTTCCACACACAGAATTGTCTGGGATTTCTCAAATGCACGTTCTTCATGGGATGACTATCTACAGCGACACATGGACGCGGCTGACCCGTGAGCCATGCCCCTGCTCCTCATTCGGAGGGAGGGAGGGATATGACGTGTCTGCACCCCTGAACGCACATGAGATAAAGGCAGATAGCAGTGAGAGCAGATGCCCGAGTAGCTTAGTTTGGAGAACGGCTTACTCCAGAATGAGGGGACCCGATTCCCATGCCCGGCGCTGATAAACTTGTACGCCATATAAACACCAGCTGAGTGTTTCTTTCATTGCAGATGTCGGTTTATTTCTCTTCGATTCTCAGCTAGTTGCGTTTAATGCATCGTTTGCGAGCATTGTATTATCTCACATCCGGTTACCGTCGCTTGCTTTGTTACTATGTCAAATCCATGGATAATAGTATAATCCGTCGAAAGACATATTATTGTCCACGTATTTTTGATCATGGGAATAACAGAACAGTGTCACTCGCTTGGTTTACAGTTATAGTGTCAGAGAACAGAAGTGAATTCCATTTATGGGAGGTGAAAATCAGCAAAAGTACGAGTGAGAAGTACGGAGATTTCTAATTAAAATTGTCTATACCGAGTCACTAAAATATTTGTGTTTCTCAGGAGAGGCATTCACAGAGAATTAAAAATGTATTACTGTGATCGTCTGAAGTCAAGCCACTTAGAAAATCAAGGAAAGAAAAGACACATTACATTACTTCCCTCATAATAAATACAGAGTTTCAGGACTTCCAGATTAAGTCTGAGGAAGTATCACACATCTAAAAGCATCATCGCGATTCAGGTAATTCACAAATACCCCCCCCCCCTCAATATGCCATTGGTCTTGAAACTGCGAACTAACACAAGATAACATTTAATTATTCCGTGTAATGTTCTTTAAGGTATTACTTTTTCTTTTTAACATTTTATCTGTTGATATTCAACTAAACACTTCGAATGCTAAATTCAGACAGAATGGTATTCTGTCCCTTGAGACATCAGTTACTTTAAACCTAAATGCGTGTATTGCTTTAAATATCAGTATTCAAAACATGTAAGAGCCGAAGGAATTTAACCTTCAAAGGTGACATCAGTAGGAATTTACTTAAAGGGAATTGAGAGTTTTTTAAATTTTATCGTCGGCTTTGCAAGACAACTGATTGCTTGAATTCATTCGTCTACGGGAAATCCTGTAAAAAACGAAGGAGTTGTGCTCACGGCTCGACAACACAGATCTCACGATGAAAAATACCTGTTTTTACCTTTTTATCATTGGTACAGTAAAACAGGTAACATGGTCTTTGGCGAATTAGAAAAAAACTTCCTAAGCTCAAGAGCAGGATTTTTTGAACATATTTTTTATACGATGTAGTAAATAAAGTTCGTATACTGCCAATTGAAGTTTAGGAATAATCAAAGATTTAGAATTCCCAGATTAAATCGAGTGCCTCTACGGACGCACAGATAAAAAGATATTAAACCTCTCAGTGAGAACAATAAGAGAAGGTTGAGAATATCTTATATAGTCATCAACTCGCCATACTGCACACGTGTAGGTTCCATGGAAGCTGATGACATTTGTTTCTTCCTATATTATACTCTGCTCCACATATAACTAACCACACCAGGAAACAGTCGGAGCGATATGTAAATCCGTGGCCATGTGTCGACAACTGGATTATGTAAACTATTACAGTCGCAAGCTAGTCACGTGATAGATAAAGAAAATGAAAGAACAAAATGGCTCAGCGTAGGTGCATTTTGTGGTCCTGAGTGCTGTATCTGAGCGAGCTGGTGAAGAATGCACGTGTGAGGAAAGTGAATATCTGGATGGCATAATCGGTAATCTTACCATCGCTTGGGAACCTTTAACACAGAGCTACTTACGGCTGGCTGGTTTCTTCATCGTATCGCACCGGAAACATATCGGAATGGAAGTCGGTCGAATGTGGCGGCAGTAGTTGGAAAAAGCCAACATGCGGAAATCAACCTCGTTATTTTAGACGTCTGAGGGCTTCGATCGCTTCATTTGACGGCAAGACCTAGCAGCTCTACAATCCACATAAAACGGCATTCGACGAGGTGTACAGGAATCTATGGACATTCCTTTATCGACACGGATTGCGACTCGCAGACTGACGGAGACATGTTTGCCTTGTCGCCAGCTATTGCAATGACTGCAGCTTAGCACAGCACAGCGTCAAAAAGTTTGCAGTAGTGCAGTCCTGCACATGCGCCGTGGGACAAACAGAACCATGTCGTACTCTCAGAGGAGCCTCTATTCTGTCTCAGCACCGACGACCACTGATTGAAACTCTGAAGACGACGTAGTCACTTGACTTATCTTGCTTCCAACTGTAAGCGTCATTCTGCTCGTCAGGTTGGTGTCATTGTTTGTGAGCGCCATCTTTTTCAAAAGTCATTTACTGCTCTTACAAATGGGGATTACAATGACAGCAAGAATTACATCGATGGAATGCTACATCTGGTTACATTGTATCTCTCCGGTGTTTCTAGTGCCTAGTCTCGACACGATAACGCCCCGCGCACACTACCAACATCGACAGATAGTGCTAAAAAGGTGTCCACGTGCTTCCCTGTCAAGCTAGAATTCTTCCCGACGGAAAATAAGTGAAACTTCATTGACAGACTATTTAACTTGTCTTCGTGACGAACCTCTTTTAATATCGATGAAATTTTGACACCGTTCAACGAAGCATGGTCAAGGGTATCTCACAACATCATCCGCGGCATTTTTCACTCGAGGCCCGCCATGATTATGAATGAATTGCTCAGCGTGGCAGTCATTCGACCTATAAACTCAGGCACGTTGTACAGCATGCAACTTTCATGTGATCTGTCAAAAATTAAATAATAATTTTCCCAGTTACTAATCTACATATGTGGTACGTTTTGTCTGATTTTGTATGTTCATTGATGATATAATATTTTTCTAAAAATTCACCTCACGAGGAAAAAACGTCCGCAGCTGCAAATTGAGGGTTATTAGTAAACTTTGCAGCGGACTTGAATAGAAACAATCCAGTAATCTTGTCAGTTCAGAAATTTACTTGTAAACTTAACAAGACTATAGATCTAAAAGCTTGTAAACTTAACAAGACCATAGATCTAAAAGCTTGTAAACTTAACAAGACTATAGATCTAAAAGCTTGTAAACTTAACAAGACTATAGATCTAAAGCAGATCTTCTTGAATATTCATATTGTGGTGTATTAAAAATAACGGAACATGTCTAGATCAAGTTGAAGAATTAGAGCTTCTTTCGTAAGCCTGATCTCGTTTATCCTCATGAATGAAATTGCAATCTCTTTTACTTTCCTGAGATTTATTTTTCTTTGAAATTTTAAGTTAAACACTGGCTTAGTTGTAAAATAACTTCTCTGAGCTTAAAGATAAATTGAAGTATGATACTTTACAAAATTTAAACATAAGTAATAATTCCAGTACTCTTAATTCAAGAAATTAATTCTATTTAAGTGCACATTTAAATGCATAAAAGAAGGTAAAAATATATGTTTTATTTTCATCATAGGAAATGAAGTATTACCAAGTGGTAAAAAGAGATAATTTGCAATTCATTTTAGACGGAATTATTTATGCTGCCAATTGTACTTGCATAGATTGTGATGGAAAGGGTAATTAATTAAAAAAGGGGTTGAAAGGAAAGTCCGAGAAAAATTCAATATAACCGAAGATATCGCGTGTATGTGAAATGAACATTTTTTAAATGCTCAAAAAACATTAGTCTAAAGAAAACTTTAAGAAAAGACTGATATCGAAATGATTTTATATAGAATATCCAAAGAAATGAAAATTTTAATAAATTTGTTTATGGAATGCACGGATTTTTTCTATTAAAATAACTTATTTAGAATGAAAAGGCTCCCTAAATTGGCTTTATTTTGATGTGATGTACTTAACTTCACCTTTAAGGTTTCTGTTTTTAGGTGGTTTTTTTTGTAAACAGAATGAGACTTAAATTCTTTAAGGTTTTTTTCGTTCCTCATTTAGTCTTTTCTATGCTTGTATGTTCACCAGTATTAACTGTTTAATGGTTGGATACGAAAAGCAGTATAGATATAATACAGAGCGAAACACATTCCTTGCCAAACATTTCGTAGCTACCCTCAGCGATGGCTTTCTGGAAAGGTCTACATGTATAAGTTTGAGTTAACTCTTTAAAATCTCCAATTTTTAGAGAGGAAAAACATAAGGCATTCATTTTTTCCAGTAGCTTATGCAATAGAGTAAGATCATAAAGTTATCTTTATCACCATCAAAACTAAATAAAAGAGTTTTATTTAAATTTTTTATTATTTTTTATTCTTTTAACCGTCTGGAACGTTTAAAGTTGAGGTTGGATAAATGGGCTGCAGTCAGCTTTCAAACGAATATATTCGCTGTCTAAGAAACGGACCGAACGCGGCTGGGATGTGCGAACCTACCCGTTAGAAAGCGTTGCTTTCCCCTTAGCGGGATGACTGACAGTAATTCTTTCAGACTGATTACCTGATGAAAGTGTAATAACAACGGTGAGACGAATTTAAGAAGATACAAGGAATATGCTTGATTTGTTTGCTTCTATTCAGTGGCATAATATCTGTGTCGCGGGGGAGGCGGGAGTGGGACTAGACATTCCCCATTATGTCTTGGGTCATGTATCAGAGTATAAAGGACCATACGGAGCGCTTCTTGTACGTAACTAGTTCATGATCGGTACTTCTGAGGCGAGAGGGCGAAAGGAATTTTTCCCACAACTTTCCTAAAACCACGCTTTAGTGAAAATGTCTGTTCGAGGGCGCAGAAAATTTTGGGTACTATGTGTTTCACAAGCAACGGCAGGTTAACGGGTTATGGTTGGTTTTATTCTTGCTTAGATTCATCAATTGTTAGAGAATGTGACGTATATTCTAATTTAACTTTCATTTTTAGTTTCTTTTCCTATGTAAATTTGAGTTTGTTCTCTTTTGCACTTTCCAAACTTAACGTGATATCTTCTCTCTTGCATGAATGAGGTTGGCAACACTTTTGAAGTCATATTGAGTGACGTATGAATATGATAAGAACGATAGATAAAAAGGACAATAGCGCAGTTGCTCAGTGTATGCGTGTGTGTGTGTGTGTGGAGATGTTCGCTCTGTGTAAAAACTAGATGATACGATATTGTACATGGCTATATTGTGGATGTCTTCAATTTGCTGGACCAATAAAAGGTTATCGTAAGTTGATTTCTGTTTATGTTTCGTCTGGCTGTAAACTATTGCATCGTATTCTGATTTAGTTCAACATTTCTTTAGTAATGGTTTTAGACCTAGCGTAACACCAATCTTGCCCACGAAAAAAACTTACTTTATAAGGAATCAAAACGTTTATATCTCTACCTTGTGATATTAAGCTAAGACGCTGATTCACAATTGATTTAAAGTATATCCAAAACACTTCTTTCAGACGTTTGCAGAGGCATTGATTTGCCCAGCCTACAAGGTATTAAAACGGAAATGCATATTTTAAGTTCAGCACGCGCTCTTCCGCGCCAACTGTCTACCGCGGCAACGTAAGCATACAAATTTATCTTTAAGGTTATTGGTTAGACCAATTGAAGGAATGTGGTATTTTCCCTTTATTTCCTTTGGGTATATTTGTCAGTGTTTGCATGTTTAAGCGAAGGAGAATGTTATACTCGATGCACGGGACTGTAAATGACATAAAAACGCTTCATCTGAAACACAAACACAACAGAAAAACTATTCTGAAAAACGTTGAAGGCCTCTGCTACGTGAAGCAATGGCCTCTAGGGAAGGAAGGGAGGAAAAGCGGAGATAAAATAAATTTTTTGGTTCTCGTAAGCAATAATAGAAGAAGTTTACATTAATTCCGGCAAAAATATACGAAAATTCTCGACAACTACTCTTCTAGATGAATGAATATCTTGTAGTTAATGCATAACAGACAGCGGTATGTAACAGTGGCGGTTTGTGCATAGGAAGTGAGTAAAATCTTACTACTGAGGATCAAATAACCACACACAGTGCAAAAACGATAGATGGATGCGTTTTCTTCATGGAAGTAAGTTATCCGTAGATTAATCATCAAGCAGAAATCATCGCTCTTTCCACTTTTATAAGTGAGTCACGGAAAAATTCTCATGGCCGCCACCGGGAATCGAACCCATAGTCTTCCACTTACTCGCTGGACATGCAACCACTGCGCCACAGCGGTCTCGAATTTTCCAGACTCACGTACGACTAACTGCCAAACCACATGGCAGGTTGCTCCTTGGAGCCCCGCACAGTGCTGAGGATTCATGAAAGATGGAAAGCAGCAACTGAACAAATAATTAGGAGGCGAATGAATAATTACTACACACAACTGACGTGGACTAGGAACATCAAATAAAAATCTCCGCTCTTTCCACGTTTATACGTGAACCACAGGAAAATGATCACGGCCGCCACCAGGAATCAAACCCAGGGTCTTCCAGTTATACTCGGGACATGCTACCACTGTGCCACAGCGGCCTCGAATTCACCAGACTCACGTAAGACTAATTGCCAAACCCCATGGTAGGTTGCTTCTTGAAGCCCCACACAATGCCGGGGATTCACCAAAGATGGAAAGCAACAACTGAACAAATAACTAGGAGGCAAATGAATAATTAATACACAAAACTGACGTGGACTAGGAACATCAAACAGAAATCATCGCTTTTTTCACGTTTATAAGTGAGGCACGGAAACATTCTCATCGGCCGCCACCGGGAATCGAAACCAAGGTCTTCCAGTTACGCGCCGAACATACTAACACTGCACCACAGTGACCTCGAATTACCCAGACTCACGTAGGACTAACTGACAAGCCACATTGCAGGGTGCTTCTGGGAGCCCCGCACAATGCTAAGGATTCATGAAAGATGGAAAGCAGCAACTGAACAAATAACCAGAAGGCGAATGAATAATTAATACACACAATTGACGTTTACTAGGAACATCAAAGAGAAATCATCGCTCTTTCCACGTTTATAAGTGAGGCACGGAAAAATTCTCATCAGCATCCACCGGGAATCGAACCCAGGGCATTCCAGTTACACGCCGAACATGCTACCACAACACCACAGCGGCCTCGAATTCTCCAGACTCCCGTACGACTAACTGCCAAACCACATGGCAGGTAGCTTCTTGGAGCCCCGCACAATGCTGGGGATTCACCAAAGATGGAAAGCAGCAATTGAACAAATAACTAGGAGGCTAATGAATAATCAATACACACAACTAACGTGGACTAGAAACATAAAACAAAAATCATCGCTCTTTCCATGTTTATAAGCGAGTCACGGAAAAACTCTCACGGCCGCCAACAGGAATTCAACCCACTTTCTTCCAGTTACGCGCTGGAGATGCTACCAATGCACAACAGTGGTAGCATGTTTGATTTTCCTAGTCCACGTCAATTGTGTGCATTAAAAATTCATTCGCCGTAGGTTAAATTGTAGCACAGTAAAATGTACGACACCAGCCAGAAAATCCGAATTATTTCTGGTGATTACTCCTTCACCCGACAATATACTGTAAATACACACAAAATGTAACAGGAGGTTGTTTCCCATACATTGTCCTTAGTGATCAGAACGGTTGACACCAAAAACACTTGGTGTACGTCTTCATGGTATTGGTGTACAGTAGCCTGGTACATGGACGCGAGTGCAATTAAATGTGTAGATAATTCCGTTAGACCACACCACTGTCATGGTATTCTGGGGGTTCAATGCACCATGCCAGTCATTTTCTTTCATTTCTTCTCACATGGGTGTTTTCTGCATAGTACAGCAACAAGAAACTCCCAGCATTTCATTGTGATTCATGTTCATGTAATACTCTCCCTCCTTATGTTGAATTCTGTTTTTTGTGCTACAAATATCAGAATACAAAGAGAAAAAGAACCATTCGGCCATGGGATTCTTGGAGAATTTTATTCTTGCTTCATTTCTGTCTTTGGAAAGCTGATGGTGTATTTGCTTTACATTCAGTACAGACGTCTAAGGCAGTAGACTACGGAGTGATCAGAGATTTCCACGGTCCGGGAGTTCTCGTCATCTACTAAGTGTATGCTCGTAATTAAACCTTGATTTCGTAGTAAGGGAGGTTTTCTAGGTTTGCTAAAGTTTGGGGTTATTACCCCAACCTTTATTGCTTGGTATCCTCTACATCCGGAACGGTGGAAAAAACAGGTTTATATAAGCCTAGCTCTTCCCGAAAAACTCTAACCCGACATGGACCTAGGACGGAGCAGAGCTTTGTATTTAATAAATTAAATGAAAATTTCCCAGTTCGGTCCGGACTGCTAATGAAAGGGTTAGCATTTTACTCCTAGATTAAAGAAAAGCATTTTGACTCCCACAACGAAGATTGATTTGTTCAATTATCAGATAGAGAGTATCACTGAGCGAAACAAAATATTTAGAAGAAAATCAGCCAAGGGATGAGTTAACTAATTACCGTTGAAATCGAAAAGCCTGTTTGTAAGGTGAGAGTAAGCAATGGGTCTGATTATTTCTTTAGAGGTTGAAATAAAATTCCGTTTTCACTTCGTTAAATTTAGCGACTAAACACGTGGGTTTTATCCTACTCAGGGTAATTTTCGCATAAGCAGACTCTTCAGCTCCATCAAACCAGATGACCTAACTTTACAGGTCACATGTACAGGACACCTGGACCGAAGCAACCATTCTTGCTTGCCCTAACAAAAAGCGCCCTCTACTATTCACCGAGAGTTTGTACATTCTTCATTTTTTAAACACCTGTTGTAATGTGGACCTACCTGCTTTTGTTCATCAAGCATGGAAGCTTTTGCTAAATGTTATTTGTCACTAACTGTCGTTACTCACAAGTCTACCGACCTCAGACTTTATTTATTTCACTTTCATACCTAGGTGTCATGGCCAAATCTTTACTATTACCTTTGTGTCTCTTCGAGTGGCAACTGCGCTAATTTACTCCTGCATGTATATGTGCCCATGAGTGTTTCACGACGTAAGGTTTTCCATCTGAAGATGAGGCTGATGCAGCCTCGAAAGGCTTAGCGGCATTTTAACTAATGTGTATGTATTTTTATCTCATTAAAGTTTTAGCTAATCACTAAGTTTTATTATGTCATTGTGCAACTACGGCTAAAGTCTATATTCATCCTATTGCAGCTGACCTAGCATCTGACTGGATTCGTTGCTATAACGAAAGAAGCATTTCGAAGAAGTGGTAGTTTAGACTTCAAAGAAGAAATAGTGAAGCAGATATCAAAGAAGTAGTTCGAAGCATTTGTTTACATATTTGTGTGGGAATGGAGGTTACCTTTTTAATAATTAATTATTGTAGAGGAAATGCGTTTATTTTGCAAAAGAAGTATGTGGACAAGTCTAAACCTCTTCGCCGAGAAGAATTCGCATGAGAAATTGTACGTCTCTGTGTGCTATATTCCCCTTATTACTGAGGTAGTTCAGCCCAGTAGAGCATCAGGGTTTCTCCACGGGAAGTATTATGTTATTCGTATGATGAAAATATAAAACGGACTGGGACCATAGCCTAGAACAGAGGTGGGGAACCTTTTCATGTTGGAAGACCTCATTAAGTTAGCTGTAATCAAATAAGGCCGCATTCAAGTAACGTCAATTAGATGTTCTTCAAAATGTACATTTTTTTTGTAAAACTCTAACTACTATGTACTAACTAACTTCAAAAAATGAAACAAAAATAATAATTCTAAATTTAACTAGCCTTTAATGACTTTGTTGTGAATGCTTGTGTTGGAAAGTATTTGTATATTTGGTTGCAAGATGTCCGCAGTTTTAGCTGATCCTCTAGATGGGAATTTGCCATTAGTGACCTTAACATAGAGGCCCGCATATTCGATTGTATTTTTCCATATTTCAATTGGATTTTTCTTATGGTCAAATAAAGACTTTAAAATGTCATCTTCTGAAAGCTCAGTCAAATCCATCTGCAGTTCTTTAGGAGCCATGGGAGCCTACGAGAGATTCAAATGCTAATTTGAGTGCGGTGTCATGATTCTTAAAGTCAGTGAACCTTAAATTGTATTCTTGGTCTCAAAGACTACATACAGTCTTGTGACGATTATATATACACTGAAGTGCCAGAAAAACTGGCATACCAGTCTAATACTTGGTAGGTCCCGCACGGGAGCGCAAGATTACAGAAATACGACTGAGCATGGACTCCACTAGCTTCTGGAAATATGCTGTAGGCAATGCACACCATACTTCCTGCAGAGCATTCCACAATTCGGGTGTATTCCCAGGTCTCGGATTCCTGTGTTCTAAAGCGCGTTGCATGGCATCCCTAATGTGTTCTATCACGTTCAGATCTGGGGACTTAGGTGGGAATGGCAACACCCCAAACTCAGATGAATGCTCTTCTAAGCATAATGTGGCGTCACGACACTTGTGTGGAGGTGCATTGTCCTGTTGGAACAGGCCCAACCAATCAGCATGAAGGCAGGACATGAACGGGTGTACCTCATCGGAAAGGATGCACACATAGCGTTGGCCGGTCACAGACGTTTGTAGACGTGCCAGGGGTCCCAGTGAAGTTCAGTTAAACACATCCCACACCAATTAGGACCCCCCACTAGCCGGTACAGTTCCCTAGCAGGCGGGATCCATGGCTGCAAGGGGTTTGCGCCACACACGAATCCTTCCATCTGCCCGATACAGTTGGGAACGCGACTCGTCAGGCCAGGCTACTTGTTTCCAGTCATCAAGTGTCCAGTGGCGGGGTTGCCGTGCCCAAGCGAGGTTCATAGGTCTGTGTTGTGCACCCATCAAGGGGACTCGAGTTACGCGTCGGCTACCAAAGCCCATATCGTGCAGGGTACGTTGCACAATCCGGACGGCAATGCTTGTTGAGGCTCGAGCATTGAATTCCGATGATACCTGCAAGAGTGTTACACGCCTATCACGTGAAACGATTCTTGACAGCCGACGATCGTCACGTTCACCCAGTGCCTTTTTACGGCCACACTACTGTTATCGTAGGTTGGAGGTTTTGCCGGAGTTATTATAGTCACGCAATGGTCGTCCGTGAAAATCCGAACTTCGTTTCTACCTCCGAAATACTATGGCCCATCTCACGAGCGCCAACTATGACACCGCGTTGAAAATCGCTTAAATCGCTATTACTTGTCATTCTCATGCCGAAAACAGCTGTTACAGCTGGCAAGGATTTCTATCGCTTTTTTTTCTGCCACTTCAGTGTATTAAGAGGATACAACGTGGTTTGTCACAAATATTTTTTTATTATTTTTTTCAAATCGACTATGGTTTCGCAGGGTATTGACCTAGCTTCATCAGGACGAATGGCCCGTAATTATTCAAATTGTATATGATATAATAAAAGGTGTTTACAGTCACGGGTCTTGGTTAGTTGCTTCCGCAAGCTTGATAGAAATAGGGTGGATGCCATGTCATTAACATTCTAGAATTATAAATGTATAACATTATAGTTGTTATAGAATTATAATTGTATTCTCCAATTAATAATTCTATAACAGCTGCGTATTCTTCAAACGATTCGTATGAATACTTCTGCTCATCGTTGACCTTTGCGAACTGATGAAAATGCTTTTCCAAAATTTCCTTTTGAAGAAGTAATGTTTTAATTGTGGCCGTCAGTCGGGGAGCATTATTTCGTTGAATCTTCTTCTACTCTTTATTATTTTAAAAACGGTCATTTTAAGATTAAATTAAAAATAATAAAATACGGACAAGAAAAGTAATAAAAAATAAAAGGACTTGTTCTGCAAAATGCGAATTAACTAAAAAAAAACACGTAATGTCCTTGAGGGCCGCAAGTTCATTACTCCTGGCCTAGACAAATCTGAGTCGGGCCAGGCTGTAATCTTGAGAGTCAAACACGGGGCCCAGAATGGACTTCAAAATTATGGTACGTGCACATGTCAGCAGCTAATCATCAAAGAGTATACGCACTTACACCAGTACAATATAAAATGCATAGGTCCAATTTTGTGTTAAATTATGGTGCGTGCAGATCTCTAGTGTACCTACCAGCAGCTAATTATGAAAGAGTATAGGCACTTAATACAGTATAATATAAAATGCGTAGGTCCAAAACTTGTGTTACATTATGGTGCGTGCAGATCTCTAGTGTACCTGCCAGCAGCTAATCATCAAAGAGTATAGGCACTTACTACAGTACAATATAAAATGCATAGGTCCAAAACTTATCTTAAATTATGGTGCGTGCAGAAATCTAGTGTACCTGCCAGCAGGTAATCATCAAAGAGTATAGGCACTTACTACAGTACAATATAAAATGCATAGGTCCAAAACTTGTGTTACATTATGGTGCGTGCAGATCTCTAGTATACATAGCAGCAGCTAATCATCAAAGAGTATAGGCACTTACTACAATATAATATAAAATGCGTAGGTCCAAAACTTGTGTTAAATTATGGTGCGTGCAGGTCTCTAGTGTACCTGCCAGCAGCTAATCATCAAAGAGTATAGGCACTTACTACAGTACAATATAAAATGCAAAGATCCAAAATTTGTGTTAAATTATGGTGCGTGCTGATCTCTAGTGTACCTGCCAGCAGCTAATCATCAAAGAGTATAGGCACTTACTACAGTACAATATAAAATGCATAGGTCCAAACTTAAGTTAAATTATGGTGCGTGCAGATCTCTAGTATACATAGCAGCAGCTAATCATCAAAGAGTATAGGCACTTACTACAGTATAATATAAAATGCATAGGTCCAAAACTTGTGTTAAATATGGGGCGTGCAGATCTCTAGTGTACCTGCCAGCAGCTAATTATCAAAGAGTATAGGCACTTACTACAGTACAATATAAAATGTATAGGTCCAAAACTTATGTTAAATTATGGTGCGTACAGAACTCTATTATACATAGCAGCAGCTAATCATCAAAGAGTATAGGCACTTACTACAGTATAATATAAAATGCGTAGGTCCAAAACTTGTCTTAAATTATGGTGCGTGCAGATCTCTAGTATACATAGCAGCAGCTAATCATCAAAGATTATAGGCTCTTACTACAGGACAATATAACATGCAGAGTTCAAAAACTTGTAATTTAGATTTTGGTGGAGTAGACAAGGTTCGTTCTTTTTTTAAATTAAGGTTTGACGACCACCGTGAGCAGCACAGTCGGCTGTAAGAAGTCCCCGTTCGTAGTTTAAGTACACTGGTTCCTGAGAAAGAAGAGAGTCAGTGCCATAAAACAAACACACCATCCAAGCCTCACCAGTTATTCGAACCCGGACCCATCTCGCAGGAACGGTCAGATGATAGCGATAAAACCACTGCGCAACCGACGCGGCAGTTCACGCGATTACCGCACCCGGATTAACATCAACCGTATGTCTACAAAGAGTTTATTTTTACAGGTATTCTGTTATTCATCATCATCAGTATTGCATCAGAGTTTCTAGACGTTCCTGAGACGCCACACATGATCAAAGTTTAGCACGTTACGAAGAAACTCAACTGACAATTTGACCTGGAACCGCTTCAAAATACGGGCAAAAGATGAAGTAATAAAACTGTTGCTTCTCCGGATTACTCTTTTCTTTGAATATTCAGTAACTTCACATATGATCAAAATTAAGCAAGTTATGAAGAAACTCAATTGCCAACTTGATCAAGAACTAGTTCAAAACACTAGCGAAAGATAAAGTAATAAAACAATGGATTCTCCGAATTACTCCTGCCTTTGAAAATTCAGTAATTTCATGTGGCTCTATCCAAAAGAGGAAATAAGCCGTAATTAAGTGCATCTTCAAAAAATGAACGCTCAGTACTTTTAGAAATATATTTTAAGAATACGAAAGGAATGAGTACTTGGCTGGTTGCATAATTTATCTAGAAGTCCTTGATAATACATTCCATTTAATATGGAAACCCACAAGCTTAAAGAAATATCGACAGTTTGAAGCATTAAATCGTGGAATACGGTCACCAGTCATTAACATTTGATTCATTTTATTGTATTATGATGATAACTTGACGTTTTGTTCAACTACTTGACGCATCAATCATGTTTTATTCAGTTACATCTCATTTCTTCAACATTAATAAATGATTCTAATTCGGCAACGCGCATCATTTGCGTTTGCGAGAAAACACAACTTCTTTCTTTCTAACCGCAGTTCCACAAAACGAATGAATAATATATATCACATTTGCATGTTATGTTACCCATATTATTGGTTAACATTGACACACGCACGCATTTTTATAACGAACGCAAACCGTGGGAACAGCGTACTGGAGAAGCAAGCAGAGCAGCTTACCCTCGAAACCAGAAATCATGAATATTAACAGTCAACAATGGTCGGGTAGTTACAGAAACTAGAATGTTTAACATCTGGTTTGATCATTATAAAATAAGCATTGTTGCTTTCAAATGGAATACATTACAACAATCTGCCATTATATTTTCATCATAAACATCTTACAAAAGTTTCAGAACATTCAACTACTGACATTTTAAGAAGTCAGAATTTCAAAATTTCCAATCCTCACTTAAAAACTAAAATGGTCACGCATACATAGTGATTACAAACAGATTACATTATCCTGACGAATTTCCATTCCTTGTAGCGAAAGTCACGCTAAGGGAAGTTTTTCAGGAGACTCACTAAGAGGCGAGAAATAAAAACCTATCGGGCCGAAGTGGATTTCTCCGCTGTCTTCAAATGTAGAACTACGTATGCCTTGTCGTGTGCATGTGATAAGATCGTGAATAAATATTGTAGCGCTGGGCATTGGTAGTTCCGGGTTTCTTGGGTCCACAAATTTCTGCCAGTCTTTTAAGTTTCCGCAGCTCTATTCTGCGCTCAACTTCGCATTTCTGTGGCAGTTTGTTGCTTTCCCCCGCTAAGTCTACAAATCTGCGAAACAAAAAATTCTGATTAAACTTGTTGCTGTTGGTGGCAGTGGTTCCACTATCCACCTTTACGGTCTATGGAACATAAGTGACGTGCAGGGTCAAGGGATTAGGCGGGATCATTTAAAAGTATTTCAGCAGAGCAATAATAATAAAGTACAGTTACATTACCATCTACTCTTATTGTTAAAAGTTGCAATTGCAATTTTTTGAATTCACACGACTAGACCTCTACGTTTACATTAATTACATACCAAAACCAATGTTCAATCATCTTTATTTCAGAAGTATTAAAAACGAAAACAAAAGTATAATAGCGGCGCAGAACACAAGAATGACCATCCACTTTGGTGTGCTGTCGCGGACTGCCATTGATCCACAGGCCCCACCACTTATAATTGTCACCAAATGCCATCTATGCGCTATCAAACGATACTAGCGGCGGCGTTGCCACGACCATTATTACCCCAGAGTTAATGCGAGTTGAAATCGGTCGCACAATTATGTCGCGTCCCCCGATAATCTGTAGCGTACCATAAGACGTTGTTCTACACCAAAACCAAGGCCTTCAGAAATTTGCCGAGATCAGTCACTTCGACGAAGAAGAAATTCGATGTCATGAGATATTGCACAGGGTGAAACCAACAGCTGATTCACTTCTTTGTATACTGACAACGGTAGTGAATGAGGATGGCGTATGCTAATCCCACAGTGGCTGTTCAAATTCATAGAACATGTGGGAGTAGGAATTAAAATTGACTGCAGACGGGCTTTTCGGACGACCTTGGTCGTTTGTATGTACAAGCGTTTTGGGCGGTGTTGTCGTTAAACTGTTAAAACAACACTTTTTTCTTATACTTGCTTCATGTCATTCCGTTGTCGACTAAGCATTCAGTTCATTGATGCAATCCCCATTAAAACTGATCGCTGCTTCAAATTTAAAAGCACAAAATGGGTGAATGTCTTTAATTGTGGAAAAACAAAATTTATCTATGTTAGAATACGAAGCTTGTAAATTTAATGTAAAAAGCGGTATAAAAGTAATAATAAAAATGATTTCTTTTCCTAAGTAATGGAATTTGCAACAAGAAACATCCCATAAAGGTGGTTTCGTTTGTTGAAGAAAACGTTCGTTATTCTATATCTTAAATAATGTTTTCCGTTTCGCTTATGTTTTGTCAACAATTTTAAAAGCGCTTTGAATATTTGCACACCCTTTTCAGTAAAGCTGATAAACAACCACCCAAACAACGCAACCCAATTTGAAATCTTCTAAATCATACTAATTTTCTTTTCGTCCAGCTGCATCTGTTACTTTTCCATCAAAGAAGGAAATGTTGACGTAAAAACTTTGGAGACTTGATCCAGAATGAAAGCAGATTGCGCTCCCCATCCATTTTTTTTTCTTTTCCGATAAAAAGGCAAGTAGGATTTTGTTCTAGATGTATCACTTGTTTTGAAATTCTAAGCATATGACTGATGCACGCGCCAAATGCGTCAATTTTTTATTTGGTAGGAGATGATTCATCATTCTAAGCGCATCCAAAGCATGCATTATTCGAAAGGTGATATATGGAAGAAAAAATTTAATATTCATATATTATAAATGAAAGCCTTACTTCGTGAGATCAATACCTTAGAATGACGAAAATATCTTCCGGAATTATAAGATTTTTTTCTCTGCTTCTGAAGAGCTTAGTTCACGAACAACAAGAATTTCAGGTTACTGACGCAGCATGAACAGACAAAAAGTATTATTTATTTTACCTTTTCTAGTTATTGAACAAATGACCCGTAAGCTATGAAATATACATAATAAAACCATGTTTCTTTGACTATACGCTAACCATTCTTTAAGAAACCTCCACAACACAATTTAATGTAAATATTAATTAAAAACAGGATTAATCAGGTATTAATCATTGATGAAGACCTTCAACAAACAAATGAATGAATTGCAGAGCATGTCTAATGTGACTCTTGTGAAGATTACAAGATGTATATTTAGTCCATCTCTATGATATCTTTGAAGCTTCCGGACTTCCTTGTGTATTCGTGCTTTGAATGTATAAATGATTATATCACGAATGCAACATGGAAAACGGAAAATACCCTTTGATCACAAGGACCTATAAAGAAGCATGGTTTTTTAATCTACAATACTGTATATACATTTGTTTTAATTAATTTTGCCCAAACACTATTTATATTCGAAATAATAATAAAACGATTCTGAACGATTTTATTTTTGGGGCTCTAACTGCAAAAATTTCTCTCATCGGTATTCAGTACATTACAGATTCTGACACTCTCACTATACATGCATATAACGAAGTAAATTTCTCCGTCATTTCTGTCCACGCCAGGATTCGAACCCGGATCCCCTCATTCCGGAATAAGTCACTCTACCAATTGAGCTACGCGGACGTTTATTCTAATTGCAATCTGGCTTTATGTCGTGTGCGTCCTCCTGGCAGGTACGTCATATCTCCCCCTCCCCCCAAAAAAGAGGGCCGGGGGCATGGCCCACGGATCTGCCGTGACCATGAATCGTTGCAGGCAGCCATCCACTGTAGAACGTGCACTTGGGAACTCCCAGTCAATCTGGTGTGTGGAATGCAACATCACACATTTTTATTGTTTTTTTATTTTTCGAAGCGCTGGAGAAGGGATTCTCTGATTTTTCCTATCTCGCGGTGTGGAAAGAACATCACACCATGGCGAGATTTTGAACGGTCGGGTCATCCGGATAGTTCGGGCGCCATTATAACGAAGTAAATTTCTCCGTCATTTCTGTCCACGCCAGGATTCGAACCCGGATCCCCTCATTCCGGAATAAGTCACTCTACCAATTGAGCTACGCGGACGTTTATTCTGATTGCTATCTGGCTTTATGTCGTGTGCGTCCTGCTGGCAGGTACGTCACATGCACTGATCGACAATGAATTGTTATTAATGATTTATTATTGTTATTATTATCTGTGTTATTAGAAATATATGAAACACAGCCCATGGCAGTCAAACATAAACAACAAAATTTAATTGACTGGTGTTGTTGAGCTGATACCAGTTTCCACCGAAGACCTAGTTATCAGTCAAGAATCGGCGTTAAATATATGATGTCCCAAGTAAAGCTGTCGTCTACAGTTCTGTAGGTGGTGTATCAGAAAGTTGCAATTTTTTGAATGATTCGTAAAAATGTTTTGACATTCTGATTGAGAGCCCGGATGACAATGGGGAGTGCAGTTGTGTGTTTGTTCCATTATCGGGTAAATTTTATGGCCAGGTCTCTATATTTAGTAATTTTTTCCAGTTCAATTTCACTGACTCTGGCATCTCCAGGAATAGCTATATCAATTATCCAGACTTTCCGATTTTCTATGTCTGGTGTATTATGTTCTAGGTGCCGATTGCTGTTATTGTTAGTATTATAAAGTTACTTTTCGATCATCCCTGGTATTACTCACGTCTGTAATGATCCTCATGGGCCAGCTGTCACCTCGGTGCATGATGATAATGTGCTGGTTGCTGTCTCTATCCCTGCCGCATGGACACAATTTTTAAAAATGTTCCAGGAAGATAATGCGCGTCCTCATTTTGCAAGAATTTCCAGAAATTTCTACAAGTTGCCAACATCTTTTAACCCTTTGAGCGGCCGATATACCTGAACGAAAAGTTGCCCAAATTTTTCTGTACTCCTCAAACAGATGTGTTCCCATAGTAACCGGGTTATACAAAAGGCTACGACAAAACAATTCATTTCCCTCTTTCGTTTTAGGAGTACGGACTATAAATCTGTTGCTAGTTGTAGGTGCTGCCTTACGGTCCTTAGTCTTACAGTATGAAGTCTGATTCCCTTATAGTCCTTTGTTTTCTGTTCCATTACCCAAGGAATGATTCGGAAGCAGTAGTCCCTCGGACACGGACATCATGCCACTGGGTAGAAACAAGTTGCTCAAACATCTTTTCTCTTGTTTCTTCGGCTCGTCATCCTTTTCTTAGTATTCGTAGAGGAAAAGGTAATCACACAGCGAGGATTAAAGCTAATTATACCGCCTCCCTAAATGACCACTTAGAATGACAAACGTAAGTTAAAAGCAGCGCTTTCTGATGCGCAGGTTCACTCGTTGCTGTCGCGTTCGGCCCACTTTTTAGGTACTGAATATATTCGTCCGAGCTGATTTCAGTCTATTTTGTTAGCCCCGAGATAATTCGTTCCAGCCTTTTAAAGGGTTTAAAGTTCCTCAAAGTCCCCGGATTTGTCCTCAATAGATCATGTATGGAACACGGCTGCAAGGCATCTCAAATCCCACCTGCAACTCGAGAAGTAAGTGCTGCCCTACAAAACCTACTGTAAAAGGGTTTTGAAAATGCCGTGGGTGGTAGTCTCTTTGATATTATGCCACTACAAATTATTGAATGCGTTCCCAACAGAAGTGAGTGCACCTGTTATTGTTGCGCCGTACTGTTCAGGCTCTAAAGAGGTCCAGTAAGTTTGACAAAGCTATCAAATATATTTTCCACCCCTACCCATATTACTTACTGTGTGCGTGAACATCAGCACAATTTTCCGTCCGCGTCTGGTTGCTACAACTTGAATTTTTCAGAGCGTATTTTCTTCAGAGGTCCAACATAACAAGTCTTTTTTGTGTACGATGCGTTGCAAAAGTCAACTGATATGCCTACGAACTGTAAAATAACGGGAATGAGAGGAAATGGAAAGTAGCCAGCAGCCAGAGAAGGAGTAATAAACAATGCCACTTTAACTACAAGATTTGCTAAATAGACTACGCAGTTGGTGGAGTTGTTTTATCACCACGTACTAGTTCTTCATAACACTACAATTTCATACTTGGAGAAGAATGCGCCATTTATTACAAAGGGTGAGTCGAACATTTTGTAATATTTGCATAAACGCATGTGCTGCGGCGGGTATGTCACGTGTTTAAACTAGTTCAACTCGTGTACTGCAGTCAGTCGAAAGGGATATAAAGTGATAGGCTTTGCTGTGAACAGCATTGCATGTCGTCGTTCTGTAAGTGGTTGGGATGCGTAAAAGATGAACAGCCACAACCGGCTGATTAGGGAACTTTTGCTTTACGAGTTTGATCTCAGCCATAACGCTGCTCAAGCAGCACGAAACATTTGTTATGCGAAAGGTGAAGGTTCCGTGGAGCACATGACCACAACCAGATGGTTTAAGAAATTTCACTCAGGTGACAGAAACCTCGACGATCAGCCAAGTAAGCGCGAACCGTGGATTCAGAGGCCATTCGCCGGGCCGTAAAGGCAAATCCGACAACCAGTGCTCGGGGATTATCCTGCGAGCTGGACATATCACAGACCACCGTGGTTCATTACCTTCAGAACCTCGGCAAGGTCTACAAGAGCTGCCGCATTGTCCCTGACGAACTGACGATAGCTGAAGCAAACAGCTGAGTTGCAGTGTGAATGAAATTCCTAGAAATCCTCGGGATGTACGTTTCATCAAAAGAATTGTTACGTGCCATGTAAAGTGGGTCTATTTTCGTACTCCTAACACACAAAGGCAGTGGTTGAGTTTCCTGAACCTGTTTCAAATTATGGGAGCTTCGAGCACAAGGTGATTCTCTATGTCTGGTGGAATTTCGAGGGAATAATCCATTACAAATCTGTTCCAGACGATCGGACCATCAGCTCCAAACTCTGCTCTGAACATCTGGAGCAGATGTGTGCCGTTTTGAAGGAGAAGTACGCAGCACTGGAGAACAGAATGTGCTCTGTCCTGCAGCATGACAATGCTCGGCATCATACCGCGCGAACGACCCGGCCAAATCTCCAGGAACTTCAAGGCATCGAACTGATGCCACACCCAACATTAGATTATTACTTGTGCCTGCACGTGGCTCCACTTCCTATGAGGGCGGCACTTCAACAACCAGGAGGATGTGGCAGCAGGGCTGAAGGAGATTTTTATCTCGAAGGACAAGCACTGGTACAGCCGTGGAATCGAAGAACTCTCAGACAGATGGCGAGAGACGGTGCAACACGATGGGTATCCTCAGAATGCTAGTCAGCTTTTGTCACAAATGTACGTATGAAGACATAAAGTGATCCAAATATTGCGAAACGTTCGACTCACCCTCTGTAGGAAAATAACTTATGTGTGTTATTGTGCTATTTCACCCCTATGTGCCCCGTAAAGCACACGCTTTTGGCATGTGTTTCAGTGTCCAGCAATACAAAGTGATCAGTTTATTTCAAAATCTTTAGATCCCAGGTGGTTGGAACATACTGCGACGTTTTCCATTTACAGATATATCTGACATTAAATAAAACGAAACACATCTAGGCAGTATATTATTATCTTGGAGCCTTCAATCTCTTAATCAGAGTATTTCCTATTTGAACATGTTGACAATGCAAAAGTAAGTGTCTCTATAACTTGTCTGAAGGAGCATAAGCTTCACATGTCTCCTTCCTTAGTATTGTAACCCTAAATACTAGGACTGAGTCATTTATATATTCCAAAATGTTAAAAATAATGATATATTTCTATTTAAAACATGTTTGGAAATGCTTCATAAAAGACCACGGCGCATTGTAGGAACGTTTTAGAGTCAGAAGTTTTCATCACGGCAATGTTTTACTTCTGGATTAAAGATTAGAGAAATTCCGGGTAAGAACAAGAAAAAAATACGAGAAGTTATCCAGTATCAGACACTCAGTTCTTTGTGCCTTTAGTGTGGTGGCTTGCAGGAGCAACTTCATTTTAGAGCCGTAGTTTATTTCATTTATCCTGTATTAGCCAGCCACGTCTCCATCTCTTTAGGGAGATGTCTTGCAGGATGGGCAAACTACACATCTGATGAATGTAACCATATAAGTAAATATATCTCGTGTCAAAAATTGTGGGACGTACGCATCCATGTTATCATTCACGTGACTCTGATTCCCATTAGGTTCCATTTAGGCTAAGTCGACTTTTGTTCAGTAGATGAACAAACGCCCTCCATATTTCAACAAGCTTCTTTCCCAAGGTCATTCCACCAGCATTTTTGCTTACATCTTTTTATTATTGCCGCCCCGGTGGCGCAGTGGTCTAAGGCGTTGGCCTCTGATCATTCGTCCGAAGGGGTCCGGGTTCGAATCCCGGTGAGGCATGGATGTTGTGTTTGTCTTACGGCACTGGCTCTCTCCCTTCCCTGGAACCAGTGACCCTAAATTAGGGACGGGCGACTGCTTATAGCCCATTGAGTTGCTCACGGTGGTCGTTAAACCTCCAATCAAAAAAAAAAAAAAAAAAAAAAAAAATCTTTTTATTTTGCTCTTTGGATATTCACTCTGCTTCACCTAACTTATACAAGCACCACACCATTTTTTTGTTTCCTGATTTCCGTAAAGTGCGTAGTCTTCTGTTTGTAAAGAATTGTTTTGAAAGCTTGATTTGATCCAATACTGATTATTTCAGTAGATAAAATCGTTAAATGTAGTGAATCCGTTTATTTTCGTAGTGAGATATGCTTAATGATTTGCCCAGCTTTCACTCTCCCCTGGGTGGCATTTTCAAGGCAATGGTAGACATATTATGTCAACCATTACCTTGAAAAATCCCGCAGCGGAGAGTGACATGTTGGCGAATCTTTATGAATATTACACCACGAAAATAAATGGTAGTCATTTTATGTCCATCATTGCCTTGAAAATGCCTCTCAGAGGAGAGTGAAAGGTTTGGCGAATTTTTATGCATATTGCACCACGAAAATACATGGTAGTCATTTTATGTCCACCATTGCCTTGAAAATGCATCTCAGTGGAGAGTGAAAGTTTGGCGAATCTTTATGCATATTGCATCGCGAAAATAAATGGTAGTCATTTTATGTCCATCATTGCCTTGAAAATGCCTCTCAGTGGAGAGTGAAAAGTTTGGCGAATTTTTATGCATATTGCACCTCGAAAATAAATGGTAGTCATTTGATGTCCACCATTGGCTTGAAAATGCCTCTCAGTGGAGAGTGAAAGTTTGGCGAATCTTTATGCATATTACACCACGAAAATAAATGGATTTACTAGGCTTAAAGTGTTTCTTGAGTATTCACTATCTAGTGTATTTAAATAACGTTACTGATTATGTTCTTGCACACCATATTTTGGATGTTCCATTCTCTCACTGTTTCTAAATGTCTCTATTTTACAGGTATACTTTTCTACAATGATGACAATATCTTTAATGATTCTGATCTTTGTTGTCATTGAAATGTTAATATGATTTTTGATTATTCTTAGACAGTGTTATTCCCCGCTTTCAGCGAATAATCTCCTCACTTCTTCCGGAAAAGTGCACAATCTTCTGTAGTAGAATATGATACATTTTTTCCAACCTCCTAGAAATTCTTCAAGGAAGGAAATCAATGACTTTTGACACCTTAATATTTAGCATTAAACACGTGTTGTCTTCATAAAGGTGAGTACAATCACGAAGTCGCAAATATTTGAAATGCACAGTTGCACCTTCTCTACGACTCAGGAACACTACACAATGTTAAATTATTCCCAATAGAGGTGATTGAATCTCTCACTATTACGAAATGTTTAGCCACTCAAATGCTCGAAATAGCCATCATGTATAAACCGAAAACCCCCTTCAAAGATCATATAAATTTGGTTTTCTTCAGGCTTCCATCTGATTAGTTTTAAAAGTAAAATTGATCCAAAAATACAAGTTATCACAAGTTATCCCTCCCTGTCTTTCAAAGCAGAGCAACCATTGCTGTAAGGGTAAGGGAAGTTTTATCATACTCCAAAAGAAAGTTCAAATTTCCTTTGTCTTTTTTCAAACATTTAATAAAATGCCTTACCGTATGCCAAAACAAAGAAAATAAATGACACCCATAGGTTTATATATATGAGAAGAAATGACACATATAGGTTTATCAAAATCTAATGCTTGCAATTTTTAGCTACGAATGTTTTGTTCTCTCCCTGACAGGACTAATTAGTTCGATACAAAAATAAAGAGAGAGACTCTGAAACTTTGCTTGAAGGTTGAATGGGTAAAGTTGAGATTTGATATTCTAAAATAGTGTGACGGTTACGAAATTCAAAGGACAGGTACTTATAATTGTATTTTGGCATCATAACTGGACAAGAATATTAGATCCGCCTTCATTCCATCTTTTCTTAATTTAATATTCACCAATATTGCGTTCATCAATCAAAGTCCCTAATTGCCTTTTCACAAGAATAATTCTCACAGGTGCTCACCCTACGTGACCTCTCTCAATAACTACGAATATTTATGTAACATAGATCATCCCTGTCTTATGAGCATCATGACAAGTCATTAGAGAAGTGGATTTTAAACTCCTATAAGGAAATGTAACTTCTCTGGAAAATTAAAGCTCTCCCATGGGGACATTGCACCGGGACAAGGAAAAATGTCACAAGGTCAAAATAAACTGAGGGTTGGGATTCATCTTTCAAAGTGAAACTGACGGTTTTCATGACCGCACCTACACGTGCAGCAGTGAAAGTTGGTTGTTTACGGTTATCGATTCTGTCATTTGTTGAACTACAAACTAGAAATTTTTCGTTCTCATAAATAACAACATACACTGCTGGCCACCCCCAATGCAACACCAAGAAGGACACGACATAGCAAAGCCAGATTTACTGGACACATAACAACAGATATAAAGATGAAACGATTGAGCTTACAGGCCCGTGCGACTTGCGGAACACGCAGACATCAATATTACGTGTGGCCGCCATGGCTGGCAATACCGGCCGCTACATGCCGCGGCATCTAACAAAAGAGGCTTTGGATGCGGGCTTGGGGTATGTTGGTCCAGGCTTCTTCCCCACGTGGCCAAAGTTCATCAGGCGTAGCAGCGGGTGGTGCTTGCCGGGCCACTTGGTTGTCGATCAGCGACCAGACGTGTTCGATGGGCGACATATCGAGAGAACAGGCGGGCCACGGCAGCAGTGACACCTGGTGGGCCGTGAAGAATTGTTGCACCCACGTGCGGGCGCGCATTGTCCTGTTGAAACGTGGCCGCTGGCAGGTCCTGCAGGTAAGGGAGGAGTAAAGGCTTCAAAACGTCAGAAATGTAGCGGTGGCTGTTGAGTGTACCTGCGACGCGTACCAGAGGGGTGCGGGTGTCATATCCAATTGCGCCCCAAACCATAACGCCAGGCGACCGAACGGTATAGCGATGCATAATGCAGGCGTCATACAGTCTCTCGCCGCGGTACCGCCACACGCAGATCCGACCATAGTGGTGTTGCAGGCAGAAGCGGGATTCGTCGGAGAAGACAATGTCGTGCCATTCCGTCCTCCAGGTGCGGTGTTCAACGACCCACTGACGCCACACTCGCCGGTGGTGTAACGTCAATGGTAATCAGAGCAATGTGTGCCGTGCGACAAGTCCCCGCTCCTGCAGACGGCGACGAACGGTACTTGCTGACACAGATTGTTGCGCAACACACCCTAATTCCAACTCTAACGTTCGAGATGTGACGGTGCGAGTCTTCAATGCCCGCCGCACAACATGCCGGTCCTCTAGTTCGGTGGTGTATCGCGCCTGCGGCAATCGCTCACGTCGGTCCGTCCGTCCCTCCTGCACCCACCTAATCCATACTCGCCTCACTGTGGCTGGATGTCGTCCCACACGGGCGCCGATGTCTCGGTACAATAGACCGCTGTCGCGATAAGCTACTATTCATCCTCTGTCGAACTCCGAAAGCTGCTGGAATGGCTAACGTATTTTGCGACAAGGCATCAGGAAGCTTCCCACACACAGGTACGGCAGCACAACACACCTCCACTACTTACACCCCACCTTCTGTGCACCCTTCTTATAGAGCTTCTCGGTGGCGTGCCGGGTGCACATGATTAGCATAGGCCCTGCAATGCCAATCGTTTGCATGTGTTCTCGCAGGCGACGGATGCCACGTATTTCAGGCCAATCGGATGCTTCCTTCTTGGTGTTGCATTTTGGGTGGCCAGCAGTGTATATTAATGCATTTCTATCAAATATAGTGACTTTTGTAGAAATATTCAGAAAGCACTAAGGAATCAAATTCCCATGACCACCCATGTCCCCTCTGGTATTTGCGTGCTAAAATCAATAAGAAATGATGTCAGTGAAAGACACGGATATGATAGGTCTTGTCCAATTGCCACCACAAAACATGCGTAATAGCGAAATATTTGCAGAAGCTTCAACGGGGTGTGTTTTTCCTGCCGAGTAAAGCAGAGGCCGTCATCTCACCAGATGTAGTCTTTGTTGGTTATTCGAGGACCGCTGAGGTAATAAGGGGCATAGTACGATGAGGGACGCACATCCATTCAACGTGCCGGAAGTAGAAGCCAACCACTGACTGACCGTCGTGATGAACGCCAGTTAGTGCTTTCACCACAACGGTGAACACGTGATTGGTTTAGCTTTTCCAACTTAGTTTTTTAGTTTTTTTGGATTCAACAGTCACAGTACCTCAGTTAACAGTGTACTTTAAACAGGGAGAAAGTGAAACGCTCACGAGCACACAATCAAGTGGACACTCTTGAAGCTAGACGTTCATGTACCCATATTGACACATCATCATTGCCAGCTGGATTTGAACTGGGCACCGGGACATCGCCATTGGATATTGGGCGACTGGAAAAACGTTGCTTGACTAGATGAGCCCAGAATGCAGCTCCAACAGAAAGTGAACAGATCCGCATTTCAAATCGAGCGAGTACACAGCTGCAACCATGCCGTGCTATTCTATGGCAAACAAGAGATGAATCATGTATGAAAGCAAATCCCTATTTGCTGGTGGTCGTGCTCCGGAGCCGGACATTCTCCTAATTAAAGAACGTCGTCCAGACGTATCGCTGAAACTTGCGGTTTTGACTCATGTCAAACCTCAGTGGTACGTCGCAAATGTTAGGGAGAGGTTTCTCATTAAAGTAATTATAACCCTTATCTCTTTTGAATACACTCCCAGCAGCTGATTCTTCCGAGGCACTGTTTTGGCCGAAGCTGGCCCACATGGTGATCGTTTATCCGGATGGCACGGGATCCCAGTCCGAGGATAGGTATTGTGCAGGAATGGTTTTAGAATCATGTTAAACCCATCCTTGATCTCCCCTTACAGTGAAGTTCTACCTGACTTGAATGACATCGAACATTTGTGGGTTGCATAAAGGAGCATTCGTTCTACACCACTACCTTGCTCCGTCAGTGTACCGCAGGACGTCATTCAATCCAACCGAAGCAGAATACCTTACGATGCCATCTTTTATTTAGAGGAGTCGATGTCACATCGGGTGTCAGAGGTTGTCAAGGGAAGAAACAACTCTACATGCATTCAGGAAGGTTGACATGAATACATATTTTTAGAAACATTACAAAAAAGCGTAATATACTGTTTTTTAGAGACATTGCATGTTTAAAAGGGTACACAGGGTCTAGAAAACATCATTGGCGAGCATGAACAGTAGAATGCGTCGCGCAGCAATCCTCAGTAAATTTCAAGCAATACGGTCATAGGATGCTATCTCACCAACAAGTCATCTCAGGGAATTTTAATTTGAAGCTTTTCATGGCAGAGCGCTGCAACACATTCACCTAACATCCACAAGATGAACTCCAAACATCAGATAGAAGGGTGCAGAGCTCGGCGACAATGGGTTATGAAGCAGTGGAAACGCATTCTCTGAAGCTATAAATGACGCTTTACCATCTGCCTGTCCAACAGACGAGTTTGGGTGTGAAGGATGACACATGAACGTGATCTGCCCAGCTGTGTTGTGCTAGCAGTGAAGTCTGTCGGTGAAGGCACGCTCTGTGGCTGTTTGAGCTGCGCCCCGAGTTCCAGAACCCTGATTATCCCGCATATAATAACATTTCTGTACACATCTGTGCTTCCAACTTTATGGCAACAGTCAGGTGAAAGCTCGTTTCTTTACCACAGCACAACGCCCCGATCCACAAAGCGAGGTCCATGCACGAATGGTTTGCTGAGATGGATGCGGAAGAAGCTGAACGGTCTTCACAGAGTCCAGATTTCAACTCCATGGAACACATTTGGGATGAACAAGAGAGACAAATAGAGGGCTATGGAACAACCAGCCATCGGTGCCCGACGTGACTAATGCTCTTGTGGCAGAGTAGAAGGCCATTCTCGCGGCAACGGACCAAAATATAGTAAAAAGTCAACCCAGCAGAATGGAGGCTGTAATAGAAGACATTTCTTTCCGATTACAGAGTATTTGTGGATAAGCAAATGTCCGGATGCTTTTAATCAGTTAGTATGTACCTTAAAACGCTGTGATGCATATCACCATCACATATTTCAATAAGTTTGACATTTTATTTCGGATCATTCTCATAGATCAGATTATAGCATATGTAAAGGATTTTAGGAAGGGAGTGTCTGACCTCAGGTCTTAAACAACTCTTAGAAATATGAAGCTAGGAGATTTGGGCTAGAGTGCCCGATAGGAAAGTGGCACGGAAGCGAGGTAGAAAGGTGCAGGAAGACGCTCTTATTTATTACCGTTTGCATTACCCGGTGCCCGGCGGCTTAACGTGCCCATCGGACGCTCGGCGGATATTTAGTGGTTCGAGCGTTCGTACCTGCCTGGGATCTAACCTGAGGTCTTCTCCGTGGCAGTCACGAACGTTAACCACTAGGCCAACCGCGGCCCAATCTGCATGTAACAGGAGTCGTTAATCGGTATATAACTACTTCTGTTATATGCGTTCTTGGGGTGTGTCAAAACTCAAGGACGTAAAAAGCATCCATTCAGTCATCAGTAACATGTCCTGGGAAAGCAAAAAATACTCACTGAATGATCTCGTAAGCACGACCTAAAATTGTCGGCTGGTAAAATTTCCTTAAGCTCACTTGATGAAATATGAACTTCATTGCAGGACATTTCAGAGAAGGTAAGCCCAAACTGTTAAATTTAGGTTCCAAGAATGCTTTGCTTTGTCTCTCTGCTTGGAAGAGAAGATACGAAAAATTGGCACAACTCGTAGGAAACATGTTGAAAAATAAGCTTCGCTTCACTTCAGTGGGTAACTTATATGGCAGATTTCTGGCTGGACTTTCCAAAGTCCCACGTGTTTTCTTCCGCAGCAGTTCACTACGGATTTTCTTAAGTGCTATCTGTGTGTCACTACGCGACATAAACAGTTCCACACGGGACATTTACCTCTAATTTAACCTTCCCTTTGAGTTCTTGCGTTCTTATGAAAAATTGATTTCTGCTTGTTAAGTATTTTCTCACTTAACGCCACAAATTTAATCTCGACGAATTTAATGTTGGCAACTCCTGATAGTAAGTCAAAGTGCAACCTACGTAGTTAAAGTCGAGAGATAACTGCTCGTTTGTGCAATGTTTCTCTGGTAAGCTGTTATTGGTAATGTTGATTAGACTATTGCTGAAGTATTGATTCTTAATAAACCTTAGATAGAGAATTTCATGATCGATTGATATACCGTGTTCCGTGTGATTTAAGTGAGTTATTCTTGTGCGGATAAGATCGTAGTGTATTGTAATATCGAGTTCACTTCAGCGTGCCCTATGACAATACGACGTTTAGATAATGTTTAAAGCGCCTGACATCTAAAATACACAGTGGATTAGGAAATTAAATAATTTTATCTTCCCTGATTCCAGGCCGTGATTTTGAAAACCATTTATATGGTTTTTTAGGACTATCAGGTACAACCAAACGGAATTTATCAGGAATGAATAGTAACTGGTTCACAGAAAACTTAATTCAATAATCCTGTGTATTAATGTAGTCATGACAAAATATTAGTAATGAAATACCGTAGAAGTATTTTTTAGCAATGCGGGGATTTCTAGAAAGACGTAAATATTACGTTTTTTCAAATATTTCGGGTTGCAGAGAAACCCGTCGTAGAGACTGACTCAAGAAAGTAGGTGCTGCCACTACTTTCCGAGTCAGTCTCAAGGGGTTATACCCAGCCCTTTATGTTCGTATAATATATATCTTCTGGTAATACTCAGATTTTTTATCGAAAGAAGAGGTGCCACGATTGCCGAACATAAAGGCTAGGTATCACCACTTGAGTGATAACACTTACTCTTTTGAATCAGTCCCGACGATGAGTTGGTGTGCAACCCAAAAATTTGAAAAAAAGGTAATATTTATGTCATCATAGTAATCGCCGTATCGCAAAATAATATATTTAAGTTAATTCAATGCTTTAAGTTAAGATTTCAGTTTTACTACAAAGCCCATTCACTGAGTTAAACCTTACATGAGATGAGATTTAGTGTTCTACAGGTAGTTCAACAATCACCGATACAAGTATCAACAATTACCAATTAAACAAATAATATTATAGAAACTTAAATGCAAAAGAAAGTGACAGAATTGCTATTTCAGATATTTCTAAAGTTTGTTCATTTGTATTTGATCCATGTTTAATTGAAATTAGTTTTTAAAATAAATTCGTCACTCTTTTGCTTTCCGATGCCCGACATTTCCCCTCTATACGCGACAATGTTCTGACCTTCTGTTAGTTATATTCTTAGCTGTGGATAATGATAAGTAGTGTGTATGATTATTCTGTTCTCAACACATCGATGAGAAATGCCCTACCGTCCATGAGAGAATGAAGTGCGTGCGTTGGAGAAATTGATTTCACACCGAAGTAGTAAAAGTAAAATTCTTATTTGAGATATTTTTGTTCTCCCAATCTACATAATTTGTGCATTCTTGAACAAGTCCCACACCGTTTTGCATTTCATTGTGGGACTGCACTGGTGCCCAAACGTTAAGCATAATCAACAAAAATGTTAAATTACAAAGACGAGAATGTACAGTAAAACAGGTTGCGTATTAAGAGAACATAACGTGGTTTGTGACAAATATTTATTTTTCAAGTCGGCCATGGTTTCGCAGCGTATTGACCTAGCTTCATCAGGACGAATGGCACGTAACTATTCAAACTATATATGATATCAACAATGGTGTTTACAGTCACGGGTTTTGGTTAGTTGATCCTACGCGCTTGACAGAAATGGAGTGGATGGCATGTCATTACCAAGTTGCGAAGACTTCTGATATATAAGGAAAGCTTCCAAAATATCAAGTTTGGTGGTTGAATCTAGCTTGTCAATTAGTTTTCCTTCTTCAAAGATAAATGCATGGTCCTTTTCGTAACAGTGTTTAGCCATCGATGACTTCTTTAGGTCACAGTTCCGAATGTAGATATTGTACTCCTTCAATCGAAAACGCAAAGCTCTACGGGTCTATACTATGTACGAAGCGCCATATTCACAGGGAATTTGATACATTCCCTACGAGATTTTGTCTTCTTTTTTTTTTTTTTTTTTGATTGGAGGTTTAACGACCACCGTGAGCAACTCAATGGGCTTTAAGCAGTCGCCCGTCCCTAATTTGGGGCCACTGGTTCCAGGGAAGGGAGAGAGCCAGTGCCGTAAGACAAACACAACATCCATGCCCGACCGGGATTCGAACCCGGACCCCTTACGGACGAATGATCAGAGGCCAGCGCCTTAGACCACTGCGCCACCGGGGCGGCGAGATTTTGTCTTCAACATAGTCCTTTGATCCTACAAAGTTCATTTTGTTTATGGGTTTAAAAATCACTTTAAAATTAAAGGTTTTGAGAATCTTGAAAATTTTGAAGGCCATGTCACGGGAAACTGGAATAATAGCAAAATTCTCTCTCAATGGGCGCGTCACAGGAGTTAACGTAGAGATAGTCTTCGGTTTCCGGAATTTTTTAGAGCCTTGTCTATAATGGAAGGGTTGTATCCTCGCTGTACTGCAACACATTTAAGGAAATAAAGTTCTGATGTCTCATGCTGTTGACAAAGGAAATAAGAACACTCTGTTGCAGTAAATACCACTCCTGAACAAGAGACGTTTGGGGTTATTAAGGCGTATGGTTACCTCTTACAGCGATACAAGTCTCACAACAGTGTCTCATGCTGTTCACGAGGGAAACAAAAGGACTGTGTGGCAGCAAATCCCACTCCTAACAAGAGCAGATCGAAATTATTAAGGCATATGGTAACCTGTTACAGGAATACAAGTGTTACACTGATGTCTCATGCTGTTGACAAGGGAAACAAGATGAGTATGTGGCAACAAATCCCGTTCCTGAACAGAAGAGAGTTCTACGAGGAGTTTGCTGACCAGGAATGCGTCTCCGCATTGCATCTTATACACGATTATTGGGGTGCTGAGGTCTCGAGAATGCTCTGGCCATGTTATGCAGGCGAGATCTTAACTTTCCAGATAATCATCGACAATAGCAAATCTGGGAGGTCTCCCGTTGTTGTCCGTGAAGAGGAAATCTAAGCAATCAGCACCCTAAACAAACCTCACGTAGGTCTCAAAGAGTATGTTTCTGTATTCGGAGAGCAGTTAATGTTCCACCAAAATAGACCTGGAGTTATATGCGCCTGTTGGACGAAAGGCCACCACTCCGTATAATTACCCCACCATCTCTGTAACGGTGCATTTCTTGGATGTTTGTGGAGGAAGTACGAGTTCCAGGCTCTGTCCAGATGGGAACACGACAGATGTCACTTTCGAGACAAAACCTAGATTCATAGTAGAAGAGGATATTTGCCCATTGATTTCGGTCGCATCCTCCATGTTGTCTGCACCACAATACACTTGCATTTCTTGCTGACGGTGTGAATGGGATGAAAACTGCAGGTTTTATCTCGTATAGTCTTTGATCATTGAGACGTCTGTATAGTGTTTGCCTGAAAACACCTAGTAAATCAGCCGCAGATAGTTCTAAAACAAGCACTCTCACTGACATTGACCTGTTACGTCTCGGTGTTAGTGCCGTAAACCTATCATCCCGAGCCGTTGTAATTTGTGTACGACCTGCCACAGGTTGACAATTAATATATCCGGTGTTCTGGTACCTTCTCCAAAGTCTGGATACACTGGACTGATTCGCGCCAGCAGCTCTGGCAACATTACTATTCTGCCTCTGGCCGGATTCCAATATTCCGATAATCCGACCGCGTGGCAACATATCCACTTGCCGTCTTTATGACATTCAATAAAAATAAATTCTACTATTAGCAGGACAAAGAATGTCGCTTTTTGCGGTTTTGCAGCTCTTTCGCAACTCCATAAACGTGCTGCTTCTCCTTGTATATGAATTATCGCTGGTCAAGTAGTATTGAGTCATGATTTCCACATTTGAATATTCCCAAATCCTATGTTCTTTGCTTTATTCCGCATCTTCCCTTCTTCTGCTTCTTCTAAAATGTCTTTTTTTAACTGTGCTTAAGTTTTTTTTATTGGGGGCTGAACGACCACCGTAAGTAATTCAGTGGGCTATAAGCAGTCGCCAGTTCCTAATTTAGGGCCACTGGTTTCAGGGAAAGGAGAGATCCAGCGCCGTTAGATGGACACAACATCCATGCCTAACCGAGATTCGAACCCTGACCCATCTCGGACGAATGATCAGAATCCATCGCTTAGACCACTGCGCCACTGGGGCGGCGATTAACTTTTTGACACCTGTGTATTTATATCGCATAATAGTGCATGTATAGATGCATGATGTCACACGTAAACAAATCCAACGGCAACACCCGCGACAAAAAACGCGTAGCAGTTTGGAAGTATCAAAGAATGAAATACACGATTACACCATTGTATAATACAAATTTGGAAGACGGGACTTCGTTTATTAATGTAAATATAACGTGGATGTTAAGTCAGAAACTATCCGAAAACTTAAAAATCTTCGTTGTCCTGGAGCGGGAATCAAATCCGCGTACTCGGACATATGGATAGCATACTCGGGAGCTATTCTAGTGACAAGGGTTCGATTCCCGCGCCAGGAGTACGAAATTTTCAAGTTTTCGTATATTATCTGAATTACCATCCACGTAATATGGCAGTGAAGCCTGGGTGCTACAGAAGACACATAGGAGTCGTTTGTGTGCTAGAGAAATGCGGTACAAGACACGTTCTGACACGTTCAAGACACGTTCTTGTGGCAAGACACGTTCTGATTGTGTGAGGAATGAAGATGTGTTGCAGTTGTGTAATGTGAAGCAAAATGTTGTTAGCAAGGTGGAGACTAATATGCTTCGATGGTTTGGCCATGTTGAAAGAATGAATGATGAAATGCTTACTAAGAAAATCGTTTTAGCCCATGTGGCAGGAAAGAAAGGTAGAGGAAGGCCAATGAAGTCGTGGGAAGATCAGATGCAGGAGTAATAAAACAACACTGTTTGCAAACGCATGAGAAAAAGATTATGAGTATGAAGCACAGAATATCTTGTGTACGAAGATCGAGTTGTGTAAGTAAAAATAAAGTAAACAGTAAATAAAAATTATCTGGTAGTTTGTGTTTCTTTGTTTAGGTAACTTCTGAATATCAGAGACCAGCGTAGTGATAAGTATGTATTTCATATTTACACCAATAAACGGATTCCAATATCCCAAATTTGAACTTTGGAAGGACTTCCACACTTTTGAAGAACTCGCAAGGTATTCGAAGGCGTCTCTTGGATTTAATATAAAATCAGTTGTT
Source organism: Macrothele yani (assembly GCA_039090855.1). Classification (NCBI taxonomy): domain Eukaryota; kingdom Metazoa; phylum Arthropoda; class Arachnida; order Araneae; family Macrothelidae; genus Macrothele; species Macrothele yani. The sequence goes on from CM077011.1 coordinate 160,732,135, forward strand.
AAAACAGTCAACAAGGGTTAAAACCCAAAACGTTAGTTGTGAAAATAATGTAGCTTAAGAATAAACATTCACTTGTTGACATTTTATAGAATAATGCTATGTCAACAAAAACGATAATCCAAGAACTACACTCACAGAATAGAGCTGCTTTTCATTAAAATTTGCATTAATTTTGAATTCACACGTGTTTATTAAATGTAAAAGAATTCATACAACAGCGCACGATTTAAAAACTTTATGAAGGGCACTTTACAGCTTCTTTGCATGATAGAACAACGCTTTTTTTGGCTTTTTTTCAGTTTACAATAAAAAATCTGAAAGTTTACATAATTAATGAAAACACTGATTTTGTTTCTTTTGGTTTTTAAAAATGAAACCACCATGAACAATATTTCCAGAGTCACGTGTTAGAAAACAGCATTGTGGAAGTAACGGTTTTATGGTACACGGAGTATTTTCACAGTATGTGGAATTTGCAGCAGGACAAAAACGTGGACTTTCAAGTTCTTTTGTATAGTGAATTCACTGAACAGTTGATTGAGCGAATAAATATATATATATATATTTATATGTATATATACATTTTTCTCTGTATAATGTCCGTGTCACACCTTGTATTGTAACTTTCCTGTCAGGCATAGGAATATTAACTTTTTTCGCAAAGCTTCTGGTCAGTATGCCTCACGCCGATTGTCTTCTTAAACTCTGAGAAATGTTTTTTTTAATAAACACTCTCTTTCGCAGTTTTTTTATTGTTATACAGAAGCGTTCATTCTTTCTTTGTGCATTGCATGAGATGTCCAAGTTCAATATTTATCGGAAGCATCTTGCATTCCGGGATTCTTTCTTCCATCTAGTATCTAAAAAAAAATAAAAATTCCTTAAATTGTGGTATTCGCCCTAATAGTCACATTCATCTTTATAAACGTGAGAATCACAGGGGGTTAGTCGAAAATGTACACTTACTTATACAAAGATGTCGATAGAAGGAATTCCTCTATTTCACAAATTGTTTTGCGTCACACCCTCTGAAACTGAAAGACGTACAGTAATTGAAAGATGGAAAAGTGTGGGTGCTTATTTCTGAGGTGCTTTAGCAAAGAAGAAAATAAAACAACACTGTTTGCAAACGTTTCAATGAACAATACCGTTTCGAGGCGTACATGTTATTACATCAATCGATAACACCCTCTATTAGAGTTGATGACTCGTGCAGAACGACAAATCTCAAAAACTCTCATAGAAATTTTCGTTTTCTTCGGTGATGTCAAACAAGACAGGGCATTTGGTTTACTTAAGGTTCCACACATTGGTCTTCCATATTACACTTCCGTCGGTCTTCCTCTCCCTCTCTCTCTCTCTCTCTCTCTCTACCTCTGGCATCTTATTCACGTGATGTATATATTAATTAATGATTCTTACATAGGTGCGCTGATGCCTACGATAGGACCAACCCTGAAGATGCAGGAGGCCCTCTCGCGGTTACTCGCTCACCGCAGAAAACAGCAGAAGTACGCAGGGTGACATTCTGTGGTGAGAACAATTATGAAACTTGTATACTGCCATTATTCACTCTTCGGTCTTGGGGTATATTCAGTGCTTTCTTTCACGCTGTATCACAGGAAAATATGGCTAACGTAGCCTCCTATGGGAAACAGGCGATCGGCTCTGTAATTTGTTATACTTGCAATTTTCTTTTCTGTTGTTTTCCTAATGTACTCGTATTCGTTCCAGTTTTCAAACGGCGCTTTCCCTTTTGTTCTTCATTAGGGGTGTTTCGCATGAAGTGCAGCTGATTTCTTCATCTTCTTCACCTCCGCATTTGCTGTGCAGATGACGTTGGTGGTCCAGTTTTGCATATTCCGTTGGTGGGTCTTTTCTTCGGACTGTAACTGTGGCTGCGGTTTGTTGGTCCAAAGGAAGAGCTAGTTCGGCATACGTCACATCTTCCTGCGGAAAGAAATGGAATGATTAACGGAATTAACGGAATTGCCTAAACAAACAAAAACTATTTATAAAATACAAAACTCACATATTAGTAGGTGAAAGATTGCAGATATATCACACTCCATTGCGTGAGGCGGAAAGAAGCAATAACCAAACTAAGAACGATTGCTGTGAATATGAAATGCAGCGTACCGATGCATACTTATTTCTTTTCTTATATAAAGACAAGGTTGGAAAGTTTTCGTGTGTATTCCCACACAAATAAACAGAAATGATTTAAAAAGTAACAAATATATAGTAAATAAGTACGAGGTAAAACATATCAGAAACACCAAGTTCCTTCAATGCAGAAAAAGTGATACTGAGGACTTCTCTTTCAAAGAAGAACGAATGGCCAACGATATTGGGAACTACTCTTTCCTGTTTTAAAGAAGACGTACTGATATTGAGGACTTTTTTTCTCTTTCAAAGAAGAGCCAATGGCCAACGATATTGGAAACTACACAAAGAAGGAGTACTGATATTGAGGACTTCTGTTTTCTCTTTCAAAGAAGAACCAATGACCAACGATATTGGGAGCTATTCTTTCCTCTTAAAGAAGAAGTGCTGATATTGAAGACTTCTATTTTCTCTTTCAAAGAAGAACCAATGGCCTACGATATTGGAAACTACTCTTTACTCTTTTAAAGAAGAAGTACTGATATTGAGGACTTTTGGTTTCTCCTTAAAAGAAGAGGCAGTGATATTGGAGATTACTCATCTGTCCTTTAAAGAAGAAGCGTTGATATTGTGGACTTCTCTTTTCTCCTTCAAAGAAGAACCAATGAACAACGATATTGGGAACTACTCTTTCCTCTTAAAGAAGAAGTACTGATATTGTGGACTTCTCTTTTCTCCTTCAAAGAAGAGCGAGTGTTATTGAAGACTACTCGTTTTCCTATTCAGGCATTTTAGTGATTGTGCATTTTTGCTTATATACACGTATAGCATTCACAGTTTACCTGATGCCAAGTCTTTTTTTTTTTTTTTTTGCATCAGCGCAGAATTATATGTACCTTTTTACGATGACAGGAAATAAACTAAATAGATAAGCTGAGTGGCACGCATCGCCTATACCTGCGTGTCCCAGTACTATTTTCTTTTGGTCTCTTCAAAAGATCTGTTTGTTGAGGCTGCTCGCTATAAAGGTAAAATTAATTCTGCACAATTCATAGGACAGAAAAACATGCGCGGCATAAAAACACAAACCCACCAAACCTCCTATTGCACGGTCCTGCGAGCATCTAAAAATCCATATATTCCTATAAGAGTCATTCAAATGAAAAGGAGCCAACCGACATAGCAAACTGCCGAATGGGTTTAACCCGGCAGCGTCGACACAAAACATAAGTGGCAGCACTGTAGTTTTATTGCGTTGTGAAATGTGACACTGAAACAGTTGACCTTTGTACAGGACCTCGTGCAGGTGTTCGGTCCAACCAGTCATGATTGAAGCAACGAAAGATCATGCCTGGTTGGAACGAACAGCAAGAGTGGTTATCTGGTTATTAACCGTGGAAGGTATCGAGAGTACAGAAATTCATTGCCACTTGAGTAAGGTGTACGAAAACTGTATGTCTTTGTCACATGTTAAACACTGGAGTAAGCCGTTCCAAGAGGGCTGTCATCGTTGGTTCATGATTCAAGGCCAGGCCAAGCACACCTTTTGATCATCGATATTTCCGTCGCTGAAGTGTATAGTCTCCTTTGGGAAAACAGAAGAGTCAAGTTGGAATCAGTGTAGACACACACCATTACCCATGATCGTCTGCAGCACCCGAAGATTTGTGCAGAAAGACATTCGCATGGGTGTATCCTTGGAACATGTACTGCGACATCATGAGAAAGGTCACCGTTTCGTCGACAGAATCATTGCAGGAGATGAAACGTGGTGCTTTCATTATCAACCTGAAAGCAAATTACAAAAAGTCTATAGAAGCACATCGTCTCCAAAACCAAAGTTGTAATTAGTGTAGACACCATTATCCGGGATCTTCTGCAGTACCGGAAGATTTCTGCAGAAACATATTCGCATGGGTGTGTCCTTGGTACATGCACTGCGGTATCATGAGGAAAGTCACAGTTTCCTCGACAGAATAATTGCAGGAGATGAAACGTGGTGATTTCATTATTAACCTGAAAGCAAAAGATAAAGCAGCCAACGGAAACACATGTCATGACCACCGCCGAAGATGTCAAAGAGAAAGCAGACAATTGCACGAAAAGCCATATTGACCTTCTTCTCTGACCACAAGGGCGACCTGTTGACCGAGTTTCTCGTCACTGGAAACACGGGAATTACTGACTGCTTGCGGACACATTTAAATTTCTTCGACAATTATTCGTGTCGAAGCGGCCCCGGGCTGCTCACCATTGGAGTAATTCTGCTTCATGAAAACTCCCGCCCCTTCATTGAGGAAATCGTGCACTATTTCTAAATTCTGCAGCATCCGGCATAGAGCCAAGAGTTGTTGCCCTGTGACTTTCACATTTTCGGGGAGCTGATGAAGCCCCTGCGTGGGCACAGATTTCACTCGGACGAAGAGGGGCCGGACACTGTTCGGGAATGGATCTGCCAGGAAACCTCGCCTTCTACGTAAGAGGAATCGAACATCTAATGTCACAGTGGGATAAGTGTCGGAATAGCCACGGGGATTAATTTTAAGGTAAGTCACAATATGTATCTCATACACCCTTTAGCTCGTTTTCATTTCAATGTTTCTCAAAGTTTAAAAAGCAACAAAAACTTTACTTATCCTTTAATAGAATTGAGACGTACTACAGAGGTGAAAACATGTGTTAAGACGACAAATCTGCAGCGATAGTACACGTACGCTTAGCTCAGTGGGGAGAGAGACTTACTCCGGGGTGAGGGGATCCAGATTCGATGCGCGGCGCGGACAAACCTGTATGTTATACTGGCGCCCAAACTTCCAGGATGACCCAGCTTCTACGCTTCTCGCAATGGCGTGATGTTCTTTTCACACGGCCAGACAGGAAAAATGAGAATTCCTTCTTCAGTGCTTCGAAAAAATAAATCAGTGTGACGCTACGTTTCACACACCAAATTGCCTGGGATTTCTCAAAAGCACGTTCTTCATGGTATGACGGCCTATAGGTGGGCAATGCCCCGGTGTTCTTTCGGAGGTGGGGGAGATGTAACGTGCCTGCACCGCAGGACGAACATGAGATAAAGGCAGATAGCAGAGATTGCACATGTCCACGTAGCTCAGTTGGGAGAGCGATTTACTCCGGTGTGAGGATGCCCAGAGCGAACAAAACTTGTGTCATCCCATTGGCGCCCGATTATGGAAAATGGATCTACTGGCCGTTGAGTTCTTCGGGAAATGTTTGATGCTTGTTCTACACATTGTTTGGAATTAATGAAAAATTCCTATTTCAATTCAAAGACGAGAAAAAAATATAAGAGGGAGATGGTGTGACGTACTACAGAGGTGAAGCACGTATCAAGACGACAAGCTGCAGCGAGACAATCTGTATGCTTAGCTCAGTTGGGAGAGCGACTTACTTCTGAGTGAGGAGACCCGGATTCGATATTCCGCGCGCACAAACTTGTACGTTACAGAATCCTAATTGATCGATATGTGTTTTGATTAAGTAAAAGGCTATACTCCAAATTTCACATAATGGCTTGAAACATTGAAATGTTTCTATTCTTTTGATGCTTTTGATATTAGATATGTAATTTAAAGATGAGAATGGTAGGACAGGGTAAAAATACGAGAGCATGCGAAAATGGATATTATGTTACGCAGAGACGTAAAACGTGCTTCAGTGGCGAAGACCAGATTAGTAGAGGACAGGATTATGCTCATCCTGAACAATAGTTCCTTCGTCACGTCACAGTCTAAATTGCCAGAGTAATTCTACTAGCCATCACGTTTTTCATATCTTCACCATAGTAACATTTTGGGATTATTATTCGCAAAACAGAAGAAATAACTTTAATGACTTCTGCCTTAACATTTAACGCATATTGCTTACAGCGTCCAATTTAGAAAATCATTGGTTACCGAGATATTTTCCGTTCGAAATAAAGATATATTTTATATTATATGAAAAACAAATTACACATCCTTTTTGTCTTTTAAATTTATATAAATGACTGGGAGAATTTCACTTGTAACTAAATTATCTTTCAAAAGTATAATCGGTTTCCCTTATAAATATGTGCGGAACGTATGTCTGAAATTTCGGTTTATTCTTTACGAAAATATTCACAGTTCTGTTAATTTCTTTGGCGTATAATGTAAATGTGTTTTTGAGTTAACTTTGACAGCAATTTTGAGATCTGTACGATTTGTGAATTGAAAATTGTCGAAATAATTTCCTCTCCCATAGCACCAGTTTGCATCCATGATTCACCTATTAGGATGGTGACGTTACCAATTTTTCGACTAAAAGGCACGAGGATTCTGCTGAAAACTGAAGAATTATGAAAAAAACAAAGTACAAGCAACAATAACGGAAGAGGAAAACAGTGACGATTCTCCTAAAAAATGATGATTGATGAAACAAAGTACGAGCAACAGTAAATGTAGAGAAAAACAGTGACGATTCTCCTAAAAAATGATGATTGATGAAACAAAGTACGAGCAACAGTAAATGTAGAGAAAAACAGTAAGGATGTTTCTGAAAATAGGAATGGTAAGAAAACAAAAGTACGAGCAGCAATAAAAAAAGAGGAAAACAGTAAAGCATATCATGAAAAATGAGAAATGATAAGAAGACAAAGTACGAGCAACAATAAAAGAAGAAAACTAAGGATTCTGCTGAAAACTGAAGAACGATGAGAAAACAAATTACGAGCAACAATAAAAGAAGAATAAAACTAACGATTCTCCCGAAAAATGAGGATTGATCAAACAAAGTATGAACAACAGTAAATGTAGAGGAAAACAGTAAGAATTTTTCTGAAAACAGGAATGGTAAACAAACAAAGTACGAGCAACAATAAAAGATAAGGGAAAGATTAAGAATTATCCTGAAAAATTAGGAATGATAAGAAAACAAAGTACGAGCAACAATGAAGGAAGGAGATAACTAAGTATTCTGCTGAAAAGTGAGGAATGATAAGTCAAAGAAATCAAAGAACGAGCAACAATATAAGAAGAAGAATACACGCTATATTGAGAACTGAGAGATCTTAACGGCAGGAAGCTGAACAACAAATGTGATTTATTTTAACACAAAATTTGCGTCATGTCTCGCCTTGGAACCTATCTGTGAGTGTTTCGAGGTTGAACTTTTTATCTGGGAGTCCGAGCTGAGTTCAATCTCCATGGGAGGCATTTCTGTTGCGTCTGTTGTACGTTGCTGGATTCTTCCCTTTCCTGGAACCAAGGACTTTAAATTAGGTGCGCGCGGCTTTTTATCGCCTTTATAGAGCTCATGGTGGGTGTTAAATACTCGAAAACATATTTATTTGGATGCTGTCTTGTTAATTATAATTAATTCATTCAATTAATATAACATTACAATCCAAATGACTACTGTGTGAAACTCTGGAAAGAATCTATTAACTACAGTGATATACGTAAATTTGTATAATCGAAATACAATGAATGGCAAAGTTATTATGACGAACAGACCATTTTATGCAATGTAGCAATGCAGCTAATGTACGATGACTTAATCAGTACAAAAAACGGAACGCATGCAGACACTAATGAAGTGCATTGCCAAGAAATAATGGGTAAAAAACACGATCTGGCTAACTATGAAAGTGGTATGGTTGTGGGTGCTCGAAGCGTTTGTGCGACGGTAAGTAAAACGGCTGTACTTGTGAAATGTTCCAGGGCAGAAGCTGTTAAAGTTTACATAGATTGGACCGCCAGTCAAAACACCGGGTCTAAGCGCAAGGCGTGTAGTCGTCAAGGCTTACTAGTTGTTTGAGCTTAGCGGAGAGTATGCAGATTTGTTCAGTCCAAGAGACGAGAAACACTTCGTCATATTATAGATAATCTTAATCAGGGATCAATCATGATGGCCTCTGAAAGCACATTCCGCCGTACATGACATGTTATAGGCTACGGCGGAAGCAGATGGCTTGTCCGTAAGCCATTTTTATCTGAAGCGAACAAGAAGAAACGCCTCACGTTTGCTCAGTAACATTTGAATTTGACAGTAAATGATTGGAGAAGGGTAATGTGGTCCAACCAATCACCTCCTCAATTACACCATGCTGATGGAAAGGTTAGGATATGGAGACAGCAGCACGAAAGCATGGACCCCATCTTGCATCGTCACTAATCTCCAAATAGGCGGAGGTAACGTTATGGTTTGGGGCATGTTTTCGTAGGAGTGTTTGGATCCTTTGATTCATGTAGAGAAACGTCCGACCGTCTAATGGCATTTAAATATCATTACAGACCAAGTCCACCGAATTTTGTTGATGGTTTATCCCAATGGAAGTCGACAGCTGGACATTGCACCATGCCATAATACTCTCACATTGTACTCGGATGGTTCAAGGAGCATCACGGAAACTTTTTCTTGCTACATTGGCCTCCTCAAGAACCGGGAAGCATTTGTGGGATGAAGTCGAAAGATACATCAGGCAGCCGGATTCGCTACCATCAAATGTTCAACGCCTATACTTTAACGCATTAGGGCTGATATACCCAAGCCACTTACCGACATTCAACAGAACCCATAACAAGAAGAGTTCAAGAAGTATTAAGGGCCAAAGGTGGCTCCTAAATTTACTTATTAGGTAGTCATATTTATATGTCCACTCAGTGTATAAAGACTTCAGCTATCATATTAGATTAACAGATATCTCTATATTACCAGATCATTTAGAATTCAATGAAATTTTGCAAATTGATTTATAATGTTATCTACAACAGGTATTGATAGAGATATGATGTGTGTGAGTCAATTCAGAAATATTATCAAGGACATGAACACGCATTACATTACGGCAGGTTATGGCGCGCTATAACTGCAGAGCCATTGACAGTTCTGCTCTCGAATGTGTTCGGATGCTACACATCCGCTACAAATTTTCCCTGAATGATATTTAAAAGAAGTTAGTAAAATCATGCAATGCATTGATTATGATACGCTCTCCAACATACCAGAAATCATTAGTCAAATTATCACTCGAGTTATGAGGATAATGGCTGTGGAATAAATCTCGGTCCTGACCTTTGATCCATTTCGATTATATTCAACAGAGCCGGTTCAGTATACCTCCAGAACAACATGATGAAGTTTTGTCGCACTCGAAGCATTTTTACGTAAGTTACGACGCATAAGGGCGATGGGACGGATCCCGCTCCTATGCCCTGACCTTTGATCTCATTTCGTCTATTTTCAATAGCGTTTGTCCGTAGGTACCAAATACTAAAATTTCATCGAAATCGAACCATTTTTACGCAAGCTATGACGCATAAGGGCAATGGAATGGATTCCGCTCCTATGTCCTGATATTTGACCAAATTTCGTCCATTTTCAATAGAGCGTATACCCAGGTGGTCCCCTACCATATAGTAAAATTTCATCGAAAGCCAACAGTTTTACGCAAGTTATGAGGAAGAAGAGCATTGGAATGGATCCGGCTCCTATGACCTGATTTTGGATTCCATTTCGTCCATTTGTATTAAGGTTCGTCCCCAGTTGATCCCCTACCACATACTGAAATTTCATCGAAATCGAACCATTTTTACGCGAGTTATCGTGCCGACGGACAGACGGACAAACGGATAGACAGCGGGACAAAGCTGGAGCATTTACGCTTCTTCAACTTACGGTTGGAAAGCGTAAAAAAAGAAAGATGAAACTATTTTTCTCCAGTATTGAAATATTCACCTACGAACTGCTGTTATATTTTACTGAGGCAGCAACAAAAAAAATAGAGAAAAAAACATTTAAATTACATGAGCTTTGATTAACGCTTTTTTGTGCCTGGATGGATTCACTATTACGAAATTCAATAATTTTAGCAGAACATTTTCGGGAAACACTTCCGGAATTCCTTTTCTCTTCGTAACATTCACATCCCTACTCCCCTTGCCTGTATAACAGCCTTTGTAAAATCCTTTCATGCCTGCAGAGCAAAAATATTCAGAAATCTTTCGCATCACAAAACGTGAGATTTCGGGGCATGTGAAAATGTAAACAACCGTAAAAACCACTAAACTAGAATCACTTTATTAAAATCGTAGACAGTACTGTAAGAAACATGATTCGCCTCCTAACATCAAAATAGCTTTACAGAGAACTTGTTTCGTAAACAATTTTAAACAGCTTTTTCTTTGGCTTCACTTTCGCGAAGTTCAACTTCAGTCGAGGAGATACTTCTTATATTTGGATGTATCCTTTTTGTTCGTTTTCAGTTTAAGAAAATAATCTACATACGCAATATGTTGGTAAATGTGTTTAACAAAATATGTTCCTACACTAGTAAATAATGATCCAAGCAAAAATATTCAGAAATCTTTGGCATCACAAAACGTGAGATTTCGGGGCATGTGAAAATGTAAACAACCGTAAAAACCACTAAACTAGAATCACTTTATTAAAATCGTAGACAGTACTGTAAGAAACATGATTCGCCTCCTAACATCAAAATAGCTTTACAGAGAACTTGTTTCGTAAACAATTTTTTCAGTTTAAGAAAATAATCTACATACGCAATATGTTGGTAAATGTGTTTAACAAAATATGTTCCTACACTAGTAAATAATGATCCAAGCATTTGGTGTTTACAAGCTCATTCCATTTCCCTTTCACGTATGGAGAACTGGTACAAAAAAAAAAAGCAAAGACGGCATATGTGGGACAATAAGTGCACTCTTTGAAAACAAAAAGCATCCGGAAGGAATAATCCAATCAAGAAGAAAATTGGTATGTTCAATGTACATGTCTAAGGAAAAAATGATTGCAATTCCAGAGCAGTTGGGCAATTTATTCGGATGAAACAGGCACACGAGTGGAACAGGTCAGTACATTGTAGAGCCGCTGCTTGCTCGGATACAAGCCGTTTTCTGGCGTGGCATAGACACATACAGTTGACGGATACTTTTCTGACGTATGATATGTCAGATTGTTTCCATATTGCGGGTCAGTTCGCCGCCACTCCGGGATGGGCGTAACTGGCGTTCCATCATGTCCAAAACATGTTCTACTAGAGAGATGTCGGACGATCTGGCTGGCCATAGAAGGGCGTCGACATTACGGGGGCAGAACTACGAGAGCCGTGCTGTGTGTGGATGGGTCTTATCCTGTTGAAAAATTTCCTGATGATGCTGCGACACAAACAGCAACACAAGAGGTCGTAGAATGTCGTCGACGTACCGTTGAGTTGTGAGGGTGGTAAGGTAGACTATCAAGGGCCTCCGGCTATCGTAGGAAATAGTTCCCCAGACAGTCACTTCCGGTGTACGAGGCATGTGTCGTTTTACAGTAAAGGCAGGATAGGTGCACTTGCCAGCTCGTCTATAGACAGGTGTGCGCTTGTCATCGGCGCCAAGTGCGAACCGTGTCCTACCACGACGCCACTGAACACTACCCTACGTTGATCGGGCCAGACACCACTGCTTCAGGTGTCGGTGATGCTCATTGTTCAGTGGTATACGGCCCTTCTTGAATGTAGTCCCGGTGCCGCAATTCCTCTCGTAAGGGTCCGAATGTCCATTTCCGACGCAAAAGAAGTACGGAAATGGCCATCCGGATGGTTGAGAGCTGCGAATTCGGTTCTGTTTGTGAGGCTCTCAGAATCTCTCAATCCTCGCGTTCTGTCGTTGCCTTCGGCCGTTCCTATGCCCGATGTGCGCTGGGTTTCGTCCATCTCGATCCAATTGAGGCAACATTGTCCAATTGCCGCATCGCACCGATCCAAATGCCTGGAGATACGGCGTCTTCACCAACCGGCCACTCTCAGCAAAATAATACGCCCTCTTTGAAACTCGCTCAACTGCTCGTATTAAGCATGGATCCGATGTGGAGGGAACTTTCCAATCCGTAGGGTTTAATGCAACAGCAATCCGCTGTCACGATTTCCCCTTCGTGCGAGTTTTGCCCTTGATATTACCTCCTCGATGACCGGTTCCCATGAGTTGTGGCGGGCCAATATATACAAAAGTTATTGTTTGTTATTTTTTAATCATTTGCCTATTCGACCCTGGTGTACTTGCATGAAGAATTTCATCAGGACCGAACGACTTTCTCCAGGTGAATCGGTTTTTTTTTGCCAAAAAGTGTACTAGAAAGTTAACATTTTAGCGATGCATAAGATACTTCTTCACATGTGTGGCATTTATAAAACAACTTTGCTAAAAGCAATTACTTCATTCATTTATAGAAAAATACTGTCCCGCAATTAATCCAAACCTACTCAGAGCTAATACCGCATGTTAGGACTGAAATTTTCAGATTCTGCATAGTCGATTATTCCATCGTAGTTTTCTTTCTCATAATTTTCTCTGCGAGCGTACAGATGATCCGCCAGTTTACCAGGCAGTGATAAAACTATCCGTCTTCATAATTCGCGTCGTTATCATCATACTATGAATAGATCTTGCTCTTACACAGAAGATAAGAAAACGTAGGAAGACAGAAAAAAGATAACAACAATTCCTTATTCGTATATATTCGAAGCATTTATGGGAACCACATTCCTGTGCAGACAACGCAAATGGGCACATTACGTTCATTCATGGTTAGCTATGTTGCTGTCTTTGCATGGCGATAGTGTTGTCATTAAAAAGAGTGGTAGGATTTGCAGCAATAGAAAGGTGGTGAATGAGATATAGAGGGAAGTACATAGGAAACAGAAGCGTTACCAAGCATACTACAGAAACAAAAGCTTTACCAAACGTACTATCGAAACAGAAGCATTACAAAAGTACATAGGAAACAGAAGCGTTACAAAAGTACATAGGAAACAGAAGCGTTACAAAAGTACATAGAAAACAGAAGCGTTACCAAAGTACGTAGAAACAGAAGCATTACCAAAGTACATTAGAAAACAAAAGCGTAACAGAGGTACAAAAGAAACAGAAGTCTTACCAAAGTACGTAGGAAACAGAAGCGTTTCCAAAGTACACAGAAACCGAAATATTGCCTAGGTACATAGGAGACAGAAGCGTTACAAAGGTACATCGGACACATAAGTGCTACCACAGTACACTGGCGTGCAAAAATTAGGGATGTGACGGTTTTTCGAATGTAACATCGTGCAGAAGTGCTCCACATCGACTCAAATCATACCATAAGATCCCCAAGTTCTAAGAATATGGGACAAGTGAGCAAAATTATCGAAACAAGGAATACAAAGGCACTTTATTGAAAAGGTAGCTTCAAGCACAACTGGACAGAAGACAGAAACGTCCATGTGACAGGCGGCTGCCAAGAAAAATCCAGTCTTTACTAGGGGACATGATCACCCCTGACTGCGTTGCAGTTTGAAATGCTCTCTAAGCTCGTGAAAGAGAGTTTGAAGATCATTTCAAACAACAGGAACAGCTGTCCGCGAGTTTATCAGTGGTCGTCCACCATCAACCACGGCGGCGGACTACCGGTATATTGTCCTACAGGCGAGAAGAGACAAACGACAGACAGCGGGAGAAATCGCAAGGCACATGCAACAGACAACGGGACGTCCATTATTGCGTTTTACCGTGGCCAGGAGGCTACAAAAAGTGGTCTATTTGCACGACGACCAGTACGGTGTGTGCATATTAACACCTGCTCATCGGAGACGGCGGTTTCTGTGGTGCCAGGAACACATGAACTGGACACATCAGCAATGAGGTCGAGTTCTCTTTACAAATGAGAGCCGATTTAGTCTGACGAGCGATTCTGGACGTATACACATCTGGAGAGAGCAGGGAACACTAAATCACACCTCCAACATCATCGAAAGTGACCGGTTTGGAGGTAAAGGAGTTCTCGTTTGGGGAGGTATCATGCTTGGTAGCCGTACTGACCTCCACATCTTTCAAGGAGATTCAGTCACTGGTGTCAGCTATTGTACCGAGGTTCTCCTGCCTCACGTTCGTCTGTGTAGAGGTGTTGTGGGTCCCGAGTTCCTCTTAATGGACGACAATGCTACTCCTCATCGTACAGTGGCTGTCGCAGAGCTTTTGGAGAATGAAGATATTCAACTCATGGATTGACCCTCAAGGTCCGCGGACCTAAATCCAATCGAACACGTGTGGGACCTTCTCAGGAGACGCTTGGCAGCACGTCACCAGCCGCCAGCAACGATTCCGCAGCTGCGGTTGGCGCTACAAGAGGAATGGCCCGCGATGTGTCAACAGCTCCTTGACAACCTCGTCCTCAGCATGGACAGACGTTGTAAATCCTGCAACGCAATCAGGGGTGATCATATCCCCTACTAAAGACTGGATTTATCTTGGTAGCCTCGTGTCACATGGACGTTTCTGTCTTCTGTCCAGTTGTGCTCGAAGCTACCTTTCTAATAAATCCTTTGGATTCCTTGGTTAGACAGTTTTGCTCACTTGTCCTATATTCTTACATCTTGGGGATCTTATGGTATGATTTGAGTCAATGTGGAACACTTCTGCACGACGTTGCATTCGAAAATCTGTCTCGTCCTTAATCTTTGCACGCCATTGTATTTGGTAGAATATTTGCCGTCTGACTAGGGACTACAAAGACTTCAAAATTAATTCTCGTTTCATTCTGAAGCAAAAAATATAAAGGAAAAAACTTCCCTGTAGATCGGCTTCCATTGGAAAGTATTAAGCCGTGACATGTGTAATAAATCTAATTGTTTGTCTCTTTGTTATACTTGCATTGAAAAAATATTCTGGTAGCACCTGTGGCGCAGTCTCAGCGTTGTTTTCTGACCTTTCGTCCAAAATGGGTCTTGGTTCGAATCCCGGTGCTGTATGGATGTTGTGTTTTTTATGGTACTGTCTCTCTCCGTTCCCTGGAGATAGTGGACCTGAATTTGAGACGGGAGATTGCTTACAGCCCATTTGGTTTCTCACGGCGTTCGCTAAACAACCATTCGAAAACAATCCTGAAAGTAACTGCCTGAATTTAATTCTGTATTTTTTCATAGAAAACACAGGTCAAAACTTTTTAGTTTCCGTAATATATTCAGCGAAGTCAAACACAAGAATATAGCAGAACATTCATTTTGTGAAAACATGTATCATGATAGCAGTTTTGACACCTTTAGTCGATCGATTTATTGCCCTCATTTCTTTTTTGGTACCTTCGAATCAGAAATACCTCTGCAAAAGTTTACCAATATCGAGGTTAGGAGACAAATTTTGTTTGTTGGGTGTCTGCTCTTAACTAGTTTTAGAGACGCTGACGTGTACGTGACTCAAACACCACTTGCCCGCTCATGCCAAATAGTGTTGACGTAAATCCTCACCTTTTGTAGTTCTTCTGAATTCTGCAGAGACACATTCGGCTGGGTAGGAGATAATAGTCATTGTATGACATTTATTGACAGTCAGACGCTTTTACTCAAAGAAGGCATAATCTGGTAAAAAGCAAACGCACAAAAAATTGCATTTGAATCTGCGCGAAATGCATCCTGCACGAAAAAAATACACAACAAATACTGCGATATGTAAAACCCCATCTCAGTCTCACAGACTTTTTTTATTTTATTTTTTTGAACTTCTGCAAAGAAAATTTTAAAACCGATGTGGCGAATAGAATAATGCTTTAGAGGAAAGAAACTAGCTGAAATTACAAAGATTCTATTCCATTTGTCTACTCTCTTGAACTGTCTCAAGTGACAGAGACACTGCACAAAAAAGAGCTAAAAACTAACTTCAAAGTGTAAAGGAAGACGGATGAAACACGACAGTGTGCGATCGTGATTCCCATATTATTCGTAAGTGATAATGCTATCTTTTACAGACGAAAAGAAGGACTTCACAGAAAAACATACGTGCGAAACTTGAAAGTATTGATCCAAATCTTTCGAAATAATATCTCGCACACTGTAAGCTGAATGCAGATTTTCAACATCCAATGAAATAGAAAAGAACTTTAAACGCAATTATAAAGAAATCTTCCTGAAATTCCAGAACAAATTACAGCTTTCCAGAGAAACAAAAGGTATGACTGCCATCGGATTTCGTGATCTCCTAATGGTTAAAAATTAAAAATGTCTGCGCAAAGTGTGAAAGCATAAGAAACATTTGCTAAATGTTTCGAATTTTGGAAAGCTCAAAGACATGGAATTAAGTTTGGTTAAACAAGTCTAATAGTTTAACGAAACCACTATTGGTGGAGTTTATGCTATATGTGAATCTATTCAGAAATATTTCTGAGAACTGAACATACGTATAAGAATGTAAAATATTACGACGAAACTGAAGCCAGCTATTATGAGATGCCGCTGAGGGCTACTATCAGAATGTGCTCATCTGCTGCAATCGCTGAAAGAATTCATATAATTCTATCTAAATATTTTTTCTGGCCATTTTACTTCCTGGATTAGGAATCAAACGTTTGCATGTTTCCTGCCGTTGAAAAAATTACTGCGAGTAAAACGAATTCACAGAGATCCAAGCAAATCAAAAGCATATGCCTGGGTCATACTTGGAAAAGTTAGGTATCGATTTTTGAAAAAATAGAAACTTATGGATTGATTCTTAAAAAAATAGGAAACGTATGAATTGAGTTTTGAAAAAATAGGAAGCTTATGTATTGATTTTTGAAATATATTTACACATTTCTCCTTTCCGAATTTTGTTAAAATTGTGGGCTGTATTTTTGATTTTCTCTTGTAAACATCCTTATTCATTGACGGCTACAAGTTCCCAAAGTAGGATAGTAAAGTCGTAAAATGATGGAACAGACATCTTAATGAGCTTCCTTGAAATTTTACCAGATTGTTATAAACAACAACGGAGGAGTAGATACGTTCTTCTGTTTCAAGTTGGAGTTATTTTCTTACTTATTGAGTTTCGTGCTTATGCCATTTAGGCCATCCACTAAATAACACGCTTCATCTGTTTATATATTAAATTTTATTAGCAAACTTGCTTTTATGCATTGAAGAGCAGCATGATATATTGCTAAGTTATTTGTATGAGAGCCAAATCATCCTTTTGACGGGCTTCACCTGCCGAAACTGCTGCTGAAATATTAAACAAGAGAAAATTCTTCGAAAACTAGTATTCTGTAATTTTCTCCACGGATTTGGATATACGTATTTGCATGCTGTCACAAGTACAAACATTCGTCATCTAGTTTTTCGATAATTGACTTGTGGCTTCGACACTAGCCTTTTTCATTCTATTCCTACTTTGCCGTCAATTCAGGGGGTCAAAAGTTCGTGGATACATCTTCTGTTACGGTTATTGATTTGGAGATTCACGACTCCCGCGAGCATCCCTAATAATTATAAACAGTGTAAAGTCCTAATTTAGAACCATCGGACCTTCGAAAGAAAGCCGCCAAGGTTGCGTATTGGTTCAAACGTATGGTGTTTGACCATTCTTACTGTAAAGGTCCGGGTTCAAACTCCGGTGGGGCATGGGTACTATTCTTGTCTTAAGGTACTGGATTTATCTCATTCTTCGAACCAGTGGCCCTAAATTGGAGACGAGCATATCTCGTACCGAACGAGTTGTTCACAGTGGTCGTTAAACCCCCCAATAAATTAAAACCTCTGTCAAAGAAAAGAAAGATATGAAAGAGCTAATGACCGACCCGGTGGCGCAGTGGTCTAAGTGCTGGCTTATGATCATTCGCCCGTGAAGTGTCAGGGTTCAAATCCCATGAGGCCTGAATGTTGTCTTTGTCCTACGGCACAGGCTGTCTCCCTTACCTGGAGCCAGTGATCCTAAATTATGGACGGGCGAATGCTTATAGCCCATTGAGTTGCTCACGGTAGTCATTAAATCTTCAATCACAAACAAATAGCTAGTGCCGTTAGAGAAGCACACCACCAATGTCTCATCCCATGCTTAGAAATTTAACAAAAAACAGGAAGGAGAAAGAGCCAGAGCCGTAAGACAAGCTCACCACCCATGCCTAGTACATACTTGGAAGTTTAACAAAAAAGGAGGGAGGGGAGAGAGCCAGTGCCGCAAGAAAAGCACACCACCAATGCCTCGTGCCAAGCTTAGAAGTTTAACAAAAGATAGGGAGAAGAGAGAGCCAGTGCCGTAAGACTTGCACACCACAGATTCTTCATTCCATGGTTAGAAATGAAAAAAAAAGGGGTAGAGAGAGGGAGTGCCGTAAGACAAGCACACCACCCATGCCTCATCCCGAAGTTTAACAACAAAAAGAGGGAGGAGAGAGAGAGGTTTAACAACAAAAAGAGGGAGGAGAGAGAGATTGTGCCCCAGAAGCACATCATCCATGTCTTATCCCATGCTTAGAAGTTTAACAAAAAAAAATGAGAGGAAAGGGCCAGTGCCGTAAGACAAGCACACCATCCAGCATTATTTAGAACGGTCACAATCCACAGCTTATACTACTGCGACACCTGGGCGGATGAGATGCATATTTGACAAAAATATTTTTTTAGGAAGTATATATAAATTTATAAGAATGCAATTTTTATACATACCTTTTTATCAACCTATATAAAACCACAATGTTTGGCACACATATGCACTGGTAAACATGCCTGTGCCAAAAATAATGGTTTTACATAGGTTGATTAAAAGCTAATAGAATTTTCCTAGGAATGCATGTTGGCTGCTTGCTTGCATGGAACAAAAACACGGCCTGAATACACGTCTTTTGACCGTAATTTGTATGCCACTGGGCGAAGGAGAAGCATGATCTGTTTTGTACCGAAAATAGTACAGTGATATACAGAAGGGAAACTAAGTGACCATATCTGGAATGAAATTAGAGCACGATTTCAAATTTCCCTCTCTCCCTAATTTTTTTTTATTCAAGGTTTTTTTTATTCACGGTTTTTTGATTCAAGTTTTTTTTGTTCAAGGCTTTTTTATTCAAGGTTTTTTCTATTCAAGGTTCTTTTTTTGGATTCAAGGTTGTTGTTTTTCTGATTGGAGTTTAATTGACCACAGTGAGCAACTCGATGGGCTATCAGCAGTCTTCCGTCCCTAATTTAGGGCCACTAACTCCAGGGAAGAGAGAGAGCCAGTGCCGTATGATAAAGACAACATCCATGACTCATTTGGATTCGAACCTGGACACTTCCGGATAAATGCTACTGCGCCACCGGGGAGGCAACTTTCTCTTCTCATAGACTACATGAATAAGCATACAAGGAAAATAAAATGAAACCTCTGATGTCATACAAGAGTCCCATGGTCCAGGAAGCGTGATTCTTACCACTCTTATTTCAGAGACTAACGCGGCAAGATAACTGGTAAATATGAAAAATGATATGAAATAAAACTAACCCGTTTTAGCTAATTTAACGGTGCTGGATTCGAAAATGACATGTGCAAAGGCCATTGACTCTCATTATTAAAGTACAAATCATTATATTATGAGTGCTTTGCATTATTTCTACACCATTCAACGAAAGTAAAGCATAGCTGCTGCTTTAGTGTCACAAAAGTCTTTTCACAGGATCTGACGATGCTTCAGGCTCCCTCTGTACGACGTGTTCAGTCGGCGTGGCGCACCATGCTGATCACGTGATCCTACTATTCGTCGCTTCCCTCAGAAATGGAATGAAGGCTTAACGACCACCGTGAGCAACTCAATGGGTTATAAGCAGTCGCCCGTCCCTAATTTAGGGTCACCGGTTCCAGGGAAGAGGGAGAGATAAGAACTGTAAGTATGGCTCACCATACTTAGTTTATTTAAAAATAACAAATGTGAGACCACACGGCCTCAATTAGTTAAAAATACATGCAAAAATAACTCTGCAAAAACACATGCCCATGCTGTGATAAGTTACAAAATTTAAACGATGGAAATGTGACGATTATCGTCTCACCTGTGACTCATGCAGTGAACAATATATATTTTATACAAGTTACAAAATTAAACTATGATAAAGTTACAAATTGCATTTCACCAGCGTCATACGTTAAAGGAATATGATTGACACTGAACCTTCCATATGGAATATTCACAATAAGATAACTAAACAAGATATCTACATTTGTAGAAAAGTGTTGCGAAACGCAACTGTTATGACTCCTGTTATGAGTAGCAACTCACATGTAAATAAAGACAGATATGTACAGAATTGTCGATTTTCCTTGAACTAATTAGTTGAGTTACATTATAACTAAACATGGTCAATCACCATTAAAAAATGCCAATTTACGGATTCAAAACTTTATTTTAAACAATTCAAATTTAAGTTTTATATGTATAGATAACTACAGACAGTTCACAAAGCCTCACGTTAAAACATTTGTCGTGAGCCGTCTCCAGTCACATGTACACACCTACAGTTCATTTGTGTTCCCACTAACTGAACTAATTAAGTGAGGAACAGTCATACATGATTGATCGCCATTCAATGATACAATGCAAATTTACGTATTCAAAACATGGTCTTATACAATACAAATTTAAGTTTTATAAGTATAGATATTAATAGTCAGTTGACAAAGCATCTATTTGAACATTCGTTGTATGCCGACTCCTCGACATATAAGCACACCTACCGTTCGTTCGCACTGTCACCAAACTATCGAGTCCAGGAAACAACATCTACACGAAAATGTAAATCACATCTGAAGGGAGCACTGGCTCTTATTTTTTCACACCATATTGCAAGCTGGTCCCAAGAAATGACAAAGTTAAATAATTCAACCATGACGAGCTAGCGCACATTTAACAAATAAAATATTCGTGTTCATTCGTTTATCCATTGAAATTGACTATGATATTACATATTGATTTCAATTAAAGGTAGAATGACACAAAATACTGCTAGTTGCCTTATTTACAATTTACAATTTACTACACATCAAGTGATCTCGCTGCATATCTGTAACCAATATCGTTACTTGAAAACACACTCAGAGGGTGGGGGGGATTTCTTTCTAATTCACTCCACTAACAAAGCACTTTATCAAACGTATACGTTAGGCTGACTTAAAGTACATTTACTGCAATGGGGCATTAATGTCAGGCCTATTACATCTGTTGTAGTCCAATGTTATTGAAGCCATTTCAACACTTTAATAATATGTGCAAGGACATGCATTTTGTTAAGTTATGAAAAAAAAAACAAAAAAAAAAAACACATGATATGAAATCTAAGATGAAATGAACTAGCGAAAATGACACAATTGATGTTTGTCTAGAAGTGCACTATTGCAAACTTCTTACTTTATGATTATCACATATCAGGGCTATGAGAGTGCCTCAGTGTTAGAGCCGGAGGCAAAACCAGCTCCTTTTTGGCTCTCCTTCAAAATGCAATGAAAAGTAGTATTATTTACCTAATGATAATGGTTAATAATTAGTAAACTCATGCGTTTTTACGAGCTTAAACTTCTACGTACTAATGATAATGGTTAATAATTAGTAAACTCATGTGTTTTTACGAGCTTAAACTTCTACGTAGTTCCGACCAACTGCTGTAGTTAGATTGTTGCCTAACTGAAATTGCGTTTGTTATGGGCAAACGATGATCTTCAATTTTAGGACGAAAGGCACATTGCACAGTTATGAACGAAACCCAGGTAAACTGACTATATGCAACAAATTGTACGTGCTTAACAAAAATGGCATTCATAAAGATGGAAAGCACACTCTACATACTTCAATTAGAATCAATTACAAGGAAAGATAAGGATGGATTAATTGTCAAAACCGAAACAAAAACGAAAAAAAAAAAAAAACGATTGTCTCTTGAAATCTTTCGGGGATGACAGTATCTCTGTACACGTGGGACACTTCCTCAAAGTGACCCTTTCCATGAAAACATTGTGTAATGAAACAGGATAGAGGGTTAATTGTTAAGAATGACAATGATCTCACGATGTGCAAGTCCGGACAACAGCACTTCGCCTTGCAAATGCCACAGGCAGACTTTTGGACAATTCAAGTCCAGGCAGACATTTTGGACAATTTAAGACCAATTCAAGTCGCAATCAACTCCATTTAATCCTCAGAGTGGGGAAATATACCGTACACTTAATACACTATAACGGAAAGATGAACTTGTGACATTACACACACACACAAAAAGATAATAACAAAGAATCTTTAAACGGAGAAGCAGCTATGTGCAAGCAGATCTACGCTGAAGATCCACGGGCAGCTGACAAAGCCACACGCATCACCTCTGTCTGCTCCGCTTTACACGGTTAGATGAACAATTCGGTTAGATGCTTCATACCAAGTTGATCCCGGGGACCATTCAGAATGAAAGATCCCTTAACTAGAGTTACAAGAGTGGGTTGCATATTCCGATGACAGACATGTAGTTAATGCATTTTGAAAACGAAGTTGCAAAAGGTTACCCGCTTCAGCAACGGAAGGGGTAGGAGAAATGTGTCTTAATGATTGCCAAAATCCATGAAATGAAAATTTTGCTTTGAAATTTCTCGATGCTGTGTAACCCAGTCACGAGGGACCAAATAATTGAACTCACGACGAGAGTGCATGTGAGAACACACTTTGCCTACAAGGATGTTTACAAGTTGAAATAACGGTTCTAATACACAGCATGCGTTGTAAATGTGGAAAGTGTCCCCGAAAACACCGCAGAAGGGGCAGTCCGAGGAATTTCTGAGACCCCATCTGGCCAGCCTTTCCGGTGTTGGGAGTCTGTCCATCAAAAATCTCCACTGTATGTCACGCTCCTCCGGGAGGCCGACGGTGCGGTGCGGAGCACTCCACACCGCCCTTTCTACCCCCTGAGGAATTGACAGGATGGAGATTGGAGAAGTCGAACCCAACAACAAGTGTTTATAAATAAAACTAGACCGAAGGTTGGGAAATAACACTGGCCCAGACGGGTGGGATAAAGCAAACGTGAGGGATAAAGGAACTGGCGCTGGAGGAATGAGACCCGATGAAGAAACAAAAATTGGAAATAAACGTTTCAAAGCAGAGTGTAAACAGGCCGATTTGTCCACATTAGTTGAAGAAATTGGAAGTTTTGCGGAGACAAATGAAAGTGAGAACCATTGGAGATCAGGTCCCGCCAGCTGTGCAACTGTCAGTATTCCAGCCTTAATCCATTCTGGGTACACAAAGGGATCACCTGATAGTTGATAAACTGTCGTGGAGTAGAACAAAGGCTCTTCGAGTAGTTCTTGGAGACAGGTGGGTGGAAGCCTTTGTAATGCCAACTCCCTCCAGAATTTGATGGCTTCTTTTGTGACTGCAGGTAGGCGTCGAGGAAGAACAGTGAGTCGATCCATCTTTAATAGCACTTTAAATGTTAGATATATATTGTGCGGAGCGAGAATTGCATCCACAGTGAGCACAGTCGATGAGGGTGGATAAGAGTATTGTCGTAAAAGAAATACTAGCCGAGTCGCCCTGTACCGCAGTGCCACATCTGGTAGATTAACTCCACCCCAAGGCACCGGCAGCGACAGGACTCTCAGCGCTACCCAGTGTTTCCTGTACCATATGAACGAGGAGATTTCTGAAGAGATTGTGGAAAGAAACGCAGCTGAAACAACTTGTGACGTCCAAGTATATAGAAAGAGGGGAATAAAGTAAGTCGCGACGACTCGCGCCCGTCCCCGCACTGACATGCAGTTCCGGACGCGTTTCCATCGCGCCAGTAAACGTTGAAAAGTGGAAAGAAGAGATATATTAGTGTTGTTAGTGCGGAGAGAAGACCGGCCAACCGAGACCCCCAGGAAGCGCTGAGCGATATTTGACCAATTTGCGCCCCATGGCCGATCAGTAAGAGAGCTCCACGCCCCACACCATAACCCGGAGCACTTGGCTGTGTTCAGCGCTGCCCCGTGCGCTCCCGTATAGTCGGCATAATAGGAAGATAGCTGTCAAAAGGAAGATTTAGAGCGGATAAAGACCGTGAGGTCATCAGCATACGCCGTAAGCATGGCCGCATGATGACGACTCACGAGAGTTAATGAGAGTGGAGATGGTGTAAATCGATTACGGAGTAGGACAAAAAAAGGTTCAAAGGATAGCGAAAACAGCTGTCCTGAAAGGGGGCATCCTTGCCGAATACCAGACGAAAACGGTATACCCCCAGACAGCAGTGCTGCAGTACGAATGGGGACAACGGGATCTCTGTAGAGATTTAGGATAATTGAACAAAAACTGTCTGGGAATCCAAAGCACTGTAAGGTTTGAAAAATGTAAGGATGCGCAACTCGATCAAACGCCTGACGCTGATCAAGTGAAAACACCGCCAGGGGTTCGACCCGCTGCTTTGCCAGAACGACCATATTCTGAATTAAATGAATTGAATCATGAATAGATCTTGATTGAATTGAATAAGCTTGGTCTTCGTGTATTACCTGTGGTAAAACTGAGTTGAGCCTGAGTGCCAGAATTTTCATGTAGTTTAATAATCGGAGTTTAGGATGCTAATGGGTCGCCAGTTGTTCAGGTTGAGCAAGTCCTCTTTCTTTGGCAGAAGGCGGATGTATGCAACGGTGAAAGTTGACGGAATAGGGTGACCAGTAAGAAGAGCATTAAAAAAAGCTTGTAGAAGTGGCAGAAGTAACGGAGCAAAAGCGCGATAGAAAGAGGTAGAGAGACCGTCGAGGCCAGAAGCTGAATGTTGATTGAGAGTGGATAAAGCATTTTTAATCTCAACGTCAGAAATTGGGTAAATGAGGGGAGAAAAGAGATGAGACGGAACCTTGGGAAGGTTAGCGAACAGGGGGAGGATGAATTATAGGAAGGTAGGGATAGGTTAAAACGTTCACGGAAATAATCGGGGATCACGGGACCCAGGATAGTAGGATCGTTAGTAACGGTTCCGTCTGGGAGAGTAAGATGGGTGAGAGAAGCCCTCGAAAGGAGGCCCTGCTCAACCCCAGCGAGTGTGCACACGTCCTGGACTTCATCAGAGAGTTCCTGGAACTTGAGTCTTCGCAGTGCTTGGCTTGCGTCCTGTTCCAAAAGTTTCTTAACGCTGCTTTTGTTGAACTATAGGTGGCACGTTTTACTTCCAGACAATCAGGGATTGCTCGCAAATGTGAAATTTTCATGGAATGATTAAAATTATAACTCCCTGAAAAACGTGGAGCAAAAGCTATAATCTGATTTTCTGTTGTGGTCCAGTGGGTTATCGGGTCGTCAGCAGTATTCAAATTATTTTTTGCTGTTTGAAGAATCTGAGTGACTGTATTGTTGAACTCCACATCTTGTAATAAGTAATCCGAAAGAGAACAAACATGATATTTCGGGATATGTGTGGTTGGTAACATGAAGGAGATTGTATATATGCAGTAATCTGAGGAGATTGTGGGTTGATATTCTGCCTTTTGGACCGCGGTACAAAAATGTTCCGAAACGTAGAATCTGTCAAGGCGGGCCTCCGCCTGTGATGTGGCTACCGGTGACCTCTACGAAAACACCGGAGTGGATGGGTGGTATTCACGATTCACATCGCTTAACGTAGCATAGTTGACTAATGTTGTTAGAGCTGAAACTAAGGCCATCCTATACTCAGTCGAGTGGTTTCGATCTAGATCTGGCTGCAGGGTATAGTTGAAATCGCCTCCCACAACAATGACATCGTTGGATGGGATCGTTTCGAAAAGCGCCGTTAGTGTTTCGATGAGCGAAAGTGCTTCTGCATTTGAATTTGGCATATGGATATTAAAAAGATGAATGGTTAAACCTGCAACAATGATACTAAGCGCCAAGAAGATGCCTTCAAATCGTACGATCTCCCTGATGCTAGCAAATGTATACGAGAGTTTATTATGCACTGCGATGACAACCCCTGTTTCGGGTCGACTCCCATAACAGTGAAATAATTTGCATGGCCACACCCTCCAACGGTGCATCGAGGTCACAGGAGTACAATTGGTTTCCTGCAAATACAGGATTTCAGGCAGGGTTGAGGAGAGATCCTCATAAGAAAGAGAGTTTGCAAAAGAATTTGCGAACCCTCTGCAATTGAAGGAGACGAAGTTAAGTTGTTTGGACATTCACTGGGTCATACAGCTGCTTCTAGGCGTTTGAAAAATAATAAGAAATTTTAGCTTGGTAACGTGGCAAATACGAACGAAGGCGATGTTTCTGTGGAGTGACTTTAGTAAAAAAAACTCATAATATGCTTGTAATTGTTTATATCCGGCTTCAAAGTCCACCGGATGCTCTTGACGAAATTGTTTGGTGAAACACCTTCGTCCCTGTATCTCTGTAAAAATGTTTTTCCAAATGTCTTTTGAGTACGGCCTCGCCGGGTGTGGATGCATGTGCACTAGATCATTCATATTACAATACACTGGAATCGGCACTGATGTTGCTTTACGTGTTAGTCCGGTGATAACTCGCTTTGAACCAGCTGCTGAATTGGATGGTTCTCCTCTCACTCCGCTATCCACTGATTTAGTGGAATGAGCGGTTGTTAGTTTTCCTGATTTGAACGCTTATGCTCAGTCATATTAGGCGATGAGCCACAACGCTTTGACATACTGAGGCAATCTGCAGTGGTGTGCTCCATTGGCTCTGAATCAGCTGGAAGGTTAAGTTTCGCAGACGTGGTGACCTCTCCATCTGTCTCTGGTACTGAAAATAACGAGGTGTTCAGTGGTTGTTCCTTTAACTCTTCAATATGAGTCTGTGTTTCATCACGAGTGGTTCCTCCAGTACCAATGTGTGTGGACTCTTCTACATTAGGAATGCAAATATACATGGAAAGTCCACCTTCACTATCAGTAACAGGTGGCTGTTATTTGATGATATCGCTTGGAATTACAGATATTGTTGCAGGCTGCAAAGGCTTATCGTCCAGAACCTTAGTAGATTTGGAGTTCTCTACAGCCTCATTTCCACCAGCGTTGTCCGCTGACTGATGTGGTGTCATAGCTATGGTCGTTGAAGCTATCGTTGGCTTGGTTGTCGTTCTCTGTGGAGCTGTTGAAAGAACGAATTCAGTTGTCGTTCGATAATTTGGGCATTGTTGCCTTATGTATCCAGCCGCATGGCAATAATTGCAGTATTTATCCGAGAAAATTTGGAACATGTAAGATCTCGTTCCCAGTATCACAGTTCCTTGAGTTGGGCACTCCGTCTTAGCATCCTCAGAGGCGAAGATCACTCTGACCTGTCTTTTGAGTCCTGCAACATGCTTGTATGGCGAGTTTCTTCGGCCGTCGGACACTCGTTGGACTGTACCAAGGACTTTGCACCATTTATTGACTGTAAATAATAATGCCTCTTCCGGTACCTTAAGTGGTACCGGGTAAAACATGCTCCACACTGGGTGATTCGTCAGGGTAGTGGGATAAATTGTACGGGATTTTATTGTGATCCCACGCTGCATGACATTTTAAAGTGACGATGCTTGTTTAAAGAGTACTGAGGTACCTCGAGTGCATCGCGTTACTCCCTTCATCGCCTCTTTCGGAAATAATTGCTCCAATTCTTCTAGGTACTTTGGGATGGGAGTTTGAGGTAATGCTTCAAAAAGCACAGTACGATTTGATAAGCTCGTATGTGGCCTTCCCACAGGCGAATCAGACAAAATGACAATTGATACTCCCTTCTCATTTACTTTTACCACTGACTCAGAGAAAAATGCTGAGCGTGACGATGCAGCTGCCGTATTTACTGCTTGCGCAAAACTACGTATAGCTTTGGGCGGAGATTGAATTTGTAGCGTTTCCTCAACATTTTGTTGACCTGAAGGTTTTCTCCTGTCAGCTGCTTTTTTATTTGTAAGTGCAATAGGGGATTTTCTCGTGGCGAGCATATTAAGGGATTGGCAATCCATTGCTGGAAAGACTTGATAGAAAATTCTTTCAAGAAAGTGATCTTTAGCTGTTTTGTCATGCTTCGGTCGAAGTGGTAACGAAGCCATTGCACCTGCTGTTATTGACGTACCTTGAAGAAGAGGTACTTCCTGTCTTAAAGCAGCTGGGCTGCTGCAACCGGATCCGCCATTTTTTTTATTGGAGGTTTAACGGCCACCGTGAGGATCTCAATGGGCTATAAGCAGTCGCCCGTCCCTAATTTAAGGTCACTGGTTCCAGGGAAGGGAGAGAGCCAGTGCCGTAAGACAAACACAACATCCATGCCTCACCGGGATTCGAACCCGGACCCCTTTCGGACGAATGATCAGAGTCCATCGCTTAGACCACTGCACCACCGGGGCGGTGATCCGCCATTTGCATTCGTGAAAAAGGCAAACAAAAGCCTTGCGAAGAGATTAAATGAGTATAATAAAAAATTAGTGCTTTTCAATAGGAAAGGACGACACCGGAGGTTAGTTGAATCCTTCAAACACAAACCAGGTTAGTTGAAACACAAACACAACTCTGTAAACTAGAAAATAACTTCAATTTTTTCAGGAGCTCGAAATTGCGTGACTGAGGGAGAAAGCCAGTGCCGTAAAACAAACACAACCTCCATGCCTCATCGGGATTCGAACCCGGACCCCTTTCGGACCAACGATCAGAGGCCATCGCTTGAACCACTGCACCACCGGGGCGGCACTTCGCTCAGGATCAGGTCAGTGGTAGGTGTCGCATGGCACCTGCTTTATTTATTTCTTTTTATTGAGGGTTTAGCGACCACAATGAGTAACTTAATCATAAAAGCAGTCACCCGTCCCTAATTTAGGGCCACTGGTTCCAGGTAAGGGAGAGAGACAGTGCCGTAAGACAAACAGGACATCCATGCCTTACCGGGATTCGAACCCGTGGCCGTCCCGGACGGATGTTCATAAACCACCGCTTAAACCACTGCGCAGCCGGGGAAGCTCCAGATGCTTTCAGTTGTCATGTAGTAGTCAGAATTTCAGTTCTCCTGTTGTTTCTACCTTGATAAGTTTCAGATAACTTATTTTTATATCGTTTCAACTGTGAAACATTAAAAATGAAACGCAAATGTGTAAAAATTCAAGAAAACTTCTATTATGTATGTGGTGAAGTGGCATTTGCGTCAAGAAAGTCTACGTTAAATGCAACTACGAAAAAAATACATTTCTTGTATTTCTGTTGCAAATCGGTGATCTTGACAAGAAATGAACCCCACACGTATGTTGCATTACCTTAGCTTCAAACCTGACTGCGTGCGTGAACAAGAAGGGGCGTTTTGTGCCATTTGCATGCCAGTGATTTGGAGAGAGTCAACAAACCGCACCACAGATTGTTATTTCTGTATGGTGCCTCCTATCAAAATGATATGATTATGAAAAAGAGAAACACAGTTTCATATTCAAATATACCTCCAGCGATTAGCCCCGTGGCTGATGGCGAAGGCTATCTAATCGTGAACAACCTAAATGTCTTTTTCCGCAGATTTTGATGAAGAAAACAATATTGATGAAAATAGTTTACACAGCGAATCATAGCAGCCATCAACATCAAGACATCCAGTATTTTGTCCAATCCCAGAGACCTTAGAGCCAAATATTATCATACAGTTTCAACTTAACAACCTCTTCAGAGATTTGGAATTGCCAAGGAATAAGACTGAGCTGTTGGCATCAAGATTAGAGCAATGGAATCTTCTAGACCATTCTGTGAAAGTAACAGCATTTTGTACCAGAAATGAAGATTTGTAAAAATTCTATCAAACAAAAGCCGGTTTTACATTCTGTAATGCTGTTCATGGGCTTTGATGGACTACTAACAGCAAATACCCCGAGACACGTTTCTCTGAAGAGTGGCGACTATTCATAGATGCCTCTGAAGTGAGCTCTAAAGGTGTATTACATCTTTAGAGTTCACCTCAGAGGCATCGGAGTATTATTACACCTTTTGGGCTCAATAATATAAAAGTGTATATTATTGAGCCCTAAAGGTGTATTGTTACACAATGGAAATAAATGTCCTTTAATTCCTATTACATATGCAGTCCACAAAATGGAGATATAAGCAAAAATGAAAAGTATCATTTAGGTGTACTCTATCAGAAGTTTGGGTGGCAAATATGTGGAAATTTAAAGGTGATCGTCATTCTGTTAGGATTACAGAAGTGTTACACCAAGTATTATTGCTTTCTCTGTGAGTGAGATAGTCGTGCAAAAGATATCCATTACAAAAACAGAAATTGACCCACAAGAAAATTACTAAAGCTAAAGCCCGGAATTAAGAACATAGCGTCTGAAGCCTTGATACAACCAAGTAAAGTTTTGCTACCCCCACTACACATAAAACTATGGCTAATGAAGAACATCGTCAAATCTTTGGATACGAATGGTCCTGCATATTCGTGCCAGAGATTTCCAAGACTTAGTGCAGAGAAGATTAAAGCAAGCTGTTTCATTGGCCCAAAAATAAGGCAACTCTTCAACGATATTATTTTCAGTGTGTGGTCTGCTG
Organism: Macrothele yani; assembly: GCA_039090855.1. Classification (NCBI taxonomy): domain Eukaryota; kingdom Metazoa; phylum Arthropoda; class Arachnida; order Araneae; family Macrothelidae; genus Macrothele; species Macrothele yani. Next base: position 160,762,494 of record CM077011.1, read on the forward strand.
TGACTTGGTGATGTGTGGTCAGTGAAATGAAAAAAAAACACCACGGAAATCATTTCGCTGTATTTCAGCTGAGCTTCTGGGAAATGCCAAAGCAACAAACTTCAAGAAGCTTATAGAAGATATCATAAATTCTTACAAAGAAATGATGTACAGCATGTCTTTGAAAATGCACTTTTTCACTCACACGGCGATTTCTTCGCATCAATTGTAGCGCAGTTAGTGAGGAGCATGGTAAGCGACTTCATCAGGATATCTCGGCGATGGAGCAGAGGTATGTATAATTGCAAATGGAGTTTCACCATGTTAGCTGGTTATTGTTGGATGCTAAAAAAAGAATCCCCAGAAACTGAATACAAGAGAATGTCAAAAATAAGCCGTATTTAAAACGGGCTTTGTTTTACGTTTGTATATACAGGGACACCATATCTCCGAAGCTCTATAATGCCACATTGGAAAATGTCTTTCAATCACTGAACTGGGAAAACAAAGGGATAATGGAGATTATCTAACCCACCTTCGTTTTGCTGATGACGTAGTCATTTTTGCAACTACCCCATCATAGCTGCAGAGTATGATCCAGGAACTTGCTGACAAGAGTAAAGAAGTGGGATTAAAAATAAACTTTCAGAAGACAAAAGTGATGTTCAATGCTTTTACAAGAAATGAAGATTTATCGATTGATGGAGAAAAGCTGGAGATAACAGACACGTACGTTTATCTTGGACAGCAGATATCAAGTGAGGGTCACATTGGTGAAGAAATTAATCGGCGTACAAAACTTGCCTGGGGAGCTTTTGGAAGAAACAGCATAATTTTCAAGAGCAATATGCCATTATGTCTTAAAAGAAAAGTGTTTGATCAATGCCTCCTTCCAGTGCTTACGTATGGTGCAGAGACGTGGACCTTAATAAAAGAGACATACAAAGGCTACAGACAACTCAAAGAAGCATGGAGAGGTGCATGCTTGGTGTAATCAGGACAGATAAGAATAGGAACTCGTGGATCCGAAAAATGACAAGAGTGGAAGACATCATGATCAGAGTTAAATCCCTGAAATGGCAATGGGCTGGACATACTGCCAGAAAGACAGACCACCGATGGACAGCTGAAATTTTTGATTGGATTCCAAGGGACAGGAAAAGACCCAGAAGAAGACCACATGGGAGACGGGTGGATGAAATTCGAAAGTATGCGGTAGTGACATGGAGGAGACTGGCACAAGACAGACCGTTGTGGAGGAAACTTGGAGAGATCTTTGTCCGGCAGTGGATTGATAATGGTTGACAATGATGACGATGATGATGATGATACAGGGTTAAAAGGAAAGTCCGTGATCAGGCCAATATTTAACGAACTATGGCAGTTAGCGATTTATTTCTTGTGCAGTTGTATAGGAAACCCAATATGGCGCAGACAATAACACCACGAAAGATCCCCTCCCCCCTTTAGGAGTGTGAGGGAGCTATCGCGCCCCCTTTGCAGATAGGGCAAAAAACGTCAATTACAAACTTGTTCAGCGAGGCACAAATAGTACAAAAATGTTTTTGTCCCATAACAAAAGATGGAAGGGGACTCTCCAAATGCGAAGCATATTTGCATGGATTTCAAATGTGCTTTCTGCTCCATCGTCAGAATACAAAAATGATATGCGTATTCTGTATGCCAACAATTCGTGAACCAGTGACGGGAAGTCGAAAGCTTTGCCACATACGCAAGTCAATTAGATGTGCATAGAGTTTTCCCTATTAGATGAGTGTTTCGCCACTTCACGATATTTCTCCTTGTCTCAGTAAGTTGGACATCAATCTCTGATATTGAATATGTCAAGGAACTGCATTTTATTTCAGAACAAGAACTGTTGGTCAGGTGTAGGAAAATTTTTCCTTTGTGCTTTCATTTACTTAGAATTCACCAGTTTAGATAAGTTCTAAGTAATAGGTTCTTGTCTAAATACTCCGTCGTTGCTCCCGGATGTTGTGATTTTCTTGGGGCCACATTCCCGGTCCCCTTCCATCTTTCGTCATGGGACAAAAACATTTACAGTATGTACTACCTTTGCCTCGCTGAACAAGTTTGTAATTGACTTTTTTGCCCTATCTGCAAAAGGGGGTGAGATAGCTCCTTTAACCCCCCCAAAGGGGGCGAGGGGATCATTCGTGATGCTATTGTGTGCACCATAGGGGGTTTCCTATCCAATTGCACAAGAAATAAATATCTAACTGCCATAGGTCGTGAGATATTGGCCTGATCAAGGACTTTCCTTGTAACCCTGTATATCTTAATGTCATGTAAACAACAGATATCTTAGTTTGAATATAAGAAGTGAAATTTCTGTTAAACAAATAAGACCAGTATGCCAACTTAATTATCATTTTCATAACCACGGGCTCAAAATTTATAAAAAATAATAATTTGAAAACCATAACAAAAAAGCCAAAACTGGTTGGCCAGTCTTTTTTTCTTTCGGATATGTCCTTTCCATAGAATGAGTAACTCATGAATGGGATTGTTCTGTAGCCTTAGATGTTTTTGCAAACGCTGTATAGCACGAAACGCAAAAAATGCGAAAAGAAAATTCAAAAGCATATACTTTCGAGAAGGATAAATAACTGTTCTTTTTTTTCACCGTTCTTTCGGAATTGGAGAGGAGCAACTGTTGTTTCGAAATTTGTGCATTATACCACTTACTGAAATACAAGGCTGAAACAGGCGTCACAATTAGTGCTAAGCCAACTATTTAATTGTCGCCCTTGGAGCGTATTTTGTCTCATGCATTACATTTTGCAAGTACCAGTAATATATTTTGTGCTTTTATAATTTCGTCAGTAAAGACAATAGAATGTTTAAACTAATTGACGAATTTAGATATCAAATTATAAATCCGAACCGTTCATGGAAATAAAACCTGTCTCAGCTCAGAAAAGTCCTTTCGCTGTTTCATGGCGCAGAATTTGGACGTCTACGAAGATTTCGAACTTTATCTATCTTCGAAACATACTTCGGCCTTCTGCAAACAAAGACAGGCACTCTTTTTGGAGTACGCACATAAATGTATATGAGTTCCATCCCCCTTTTTTTGGACGGAAATATCTTGTTGCCATACCGATTTAGGAGAAAGCACTGTAGGAATGGTCTCTACGAGTTTCTGCGCGAGTGCAGTTTAAATATTGATATCCATGTATCTTATATTTCATTTCCTCTTGGAAATACCCAACGATCACATAAGGAAATGCCAGATTTCGAATTTTTCTACATCTACGCTGAGCATAAATATTTAAACTTCGAGCAGCTTCTGTCCGGAAATTCGGATGAATCCGAAGATTATTAAAATGTTTCTTCCATTTTGCTGCACTGCGTTTGGCCGTCCTTTCCATTTTTGCAAAAATATGCAAGGCTCTGGGGTGTCACACGGAAAGAAAATACAAAAAGAAAAGTTACTTAAGCCCATATCTTAAAATATGAAAAAGAGAATATCTAATGTACCTTATTCGCTGTAGTTTTCATATTTCAAATTAAAAAGGAATTGTAATGTTTAATGTTTCAGATAAATCTCCCTGTTGACTGCCTCCGGAAAAGTTTAGTAATACGGCTTGGCTCCATACTTTCGAGCAAGTGAGAACGTAAAGAATCTATTCTTCTTCTGCAGTAACTTCATTTTCTGCATGAGATATGAAGCGAGAAATGTGGAATCTCTCTGCTGAAAGAAAGCGAATCCCAGACCTCTGAAATCCTTTAAGAATTACGATTTCTTAGATGCTTTATTCTCTCTTTCATTTGAAAACGATACGGAACGTACATATTGACAAAAGACAGAATTTCTAATCTTTGTATTACAGTGCACACATTTTCATAATTACTTCCCTACAGTAGTATTGACGGAGGATTGGTTAAAAATATTTGAGGTACAAGCAAAAATGCTGTGTAATTATGTTACCCTGATATAAAAAAACCCCACCCGTTTGTTCAAGTGTTAGAAACAGTTACCTTCCACTTGTGTATCATGTACAACTATATCAATACAACGTCAATTTTTCTATGAAATTAGAGTTCAATTTTTTGCTGAAAAATATTGAACAACTAGCATGAATTAAATTATATTTTTCAGTTTTCAGATTAAATCTCTTTTTTCGTCTGCCAATGACGGGTTGAGTACCGCTAAGACAACTATACGCCTTTGAGAATTACTGGCAAGCTAATGCAGCCGGCTTGCCCTTCTCCTGCTGCCAACGGGTAAGGGACAAATGCGTCAGGGGCTGTCTTCACAGGCAACCATCAACGCATTCGCGTCCCCAACTCAGGGATTCTGCGGAAAGCCCCGAAAAAAATCCGCAGACTAGATGGCCGGAAGGACCGGGATTCGAACACAAGTCAGAAACGTACAGCGCATAGAGATTTAAGCAACTGCAGATGAAATCATCTACCACTAAAGATAAAACGTTCAGCTGCTTTTCAAGTCTCAGGATACAAACTTATTTCTAGTGTAAGGTCAGGTGATGCGTAACATCACAGCCTCTCCTTGACAAATGTCAACCCCGCCTTCTCGTGGTGCATCCTGTTCCCACTAAAGGGGCTCTGACGACCGCTCATAGCGGTATAACTATACCATCGGGATTAGAGGAAATTCTATCCCACACTCACCAACCCGCTTGGCCAGCGTGGTGAGTTATGGCCAAACCCCTCCAAAATGACTCCACAACTTAAATCTTAGCCCTCAGTCTCCGGCAGCTGGAATGTACCTGGCCAAGGCAGCGGCCAGTGCGACATGAAGGCAGAGGGTGCTAAGAATCCCCGGAGGACCGGACTAGGCTGCCATCTGATGCTGATCTTGGCAACGTACAATGGACGCTCACTATCTTCTGATTCAAGGCTTCTTGAATTGGAAGAGGAACTACAAAGGATCAAGTGGGACATCGTGGGGCTAAGTGGGGTAAGGAGAAAAGGAGAAGATCTCATCGAACTGAAAAGTGGACATCTCTTCTACTATCGTGGGACAGATACTGGCAGAACTAGTGGTGTTGGATTTATAATAAACAAGAAACTGAAGGATAAAGTTGTAGAAGTTGAAAGTTCCTCTGACAGAGCTGCACGACTTGTTATCCAACTCTCGAAAAGATACCAGGCTCAGATTATTCAAACTTATGCACCCACCACAAGTCATCCTGAAGAAGAAATTGAAGAATTTTATGAGGAAATTTGTCATCTAAATAATAAAGGTAAGCAGCACTTGAAACTAATTATGGGAGATTTCAATGCAAAAATAGGGCAACGGCAACAAAATGAAACTTCAGTAGGTAAATTCGGTCACGGCAACAGAAACCAGCGTGGAAATACTCTCGTTGAGTTTGCAGAGGCAGAAGGGTTTTTCATCTTGAACTCCTTCTTCAAGAAAAAGGTACACAGGAAATGGACATGGAGACATCCAAATGGGACGACAAGTGAAATTGATTTTATTATGTGTAACAAAAAATTCGTCATAGAAGACTGCAGTGTGCTAAACAAGTTCAACACAGGTAGTGACCATAGATTGGTGAGATGTAAGATGCACCTCAACACTAAACTTGAACGTGGCAAGCTCATAAGACAAACAAAATCTATTGACATAACCAACCTTAAAAAACACCATAATACCTTCACGTTGGAACTGAAGAACAGGTTCTCTGCTTTAGAAGGCCTAACATCGGAAGAAGTGGACATCTCTGAAGTTAACAGAAAAGTAACCAAAGCTCTTATGGAAACAGCAACAAAATTAGCTGGGTCTAAGAACAAGTTGCATGTAAATAAATTATCAGGAAAAACGAAAATGTTGATGCGAAAAAGAAGAGAGATGAGGACAACTAAAGAAGATGTGACTTCCAAAGTGGAATATATAGAGCTATGCAAGACAGTACGAAAAAGTATCACTGAAGACGTAAGAAAATTCAACTGTGAACTAGTGAGGAAAGCAATTGAAAACAACCAAAGCCTAAAGATAGCAAAGGGACATCTCAGTAAGGGAAGAAAACAGATTATGGCACTGAGAAAAGAAGATGGTTCTGTAACAAGAAATAGAGGCGAAATTTTGACAAGAGTGAAAGATTTCTACTCCAAATTATATGAAAGGGATGATACATGCACTCCAGACATCATGAAAGATACCAGTAAGAGAGTTCCTCCAGTCCTTCCAGCAGAAGTTGCACATGCAATCAAGAACATGAAGCGGGGAAAAGCTCCAGGAGAAGATGGAATTACTGTAGACATCATACAAGAAGCAAGTGGAGAAATCGAAACAGTACTCGCCCAAATTTTCACTCGATGCCTTAATGAAGGAAAAATTCCTGATGATTGGAACACCGCTACAATTGATCCTGCTACATAAGAAAGGTGACATTGAGGATCTCGGAAACTACAGACCTATCAGCCTCCTATCAGTAGTTTATAAAATCTTCACTAAAGTTCTTTCACACCGCTTGAAGGTAACACTGGACATATCTCAACCGAGAGAACAAGCTGGATTCAGGAGTGGCTACAGCACAATAGATCATATCCATGTCCTGAGAGAACTAATTGAAAGAGCGAGGGAATATGAACTTCCATTGTGCATGGCTTTTATCGATTATGAAAAAGCCTTTGATTCTGTGAAACCATCAGCAGTTACAATGGCTCTGAAAACCTGCGGTATTGAAGATGCATACATTAATATTATTAATAACATCTATGAAAATGCAAGTGCAAAGATTAGGCTGTTTGAAAATACAACACACATAAAAATTGGAAAGGGAGTGAGACAAGGTGACACCATATCTCCGAAGCTCTTTAATGCCACATTGGAGGGTGTTTTTCAGTCACTGAGCTGGGAAAACAAGGGGTAATAAAGTTTAATGGAGATTATCTAACCCACCTTCGTTCTGCTGATGACGTAGTCATTTTTGCAACTAGCCCATCAGAGCTGCAGAGTATGATCCAGGAACTTGCTGACAAGAGTAAAGAAGTGGGATTAAAAATGAACTTTCAGAAGACAAAAGTGATGTTCAATGCTTTTACAAGAAATGAAGATTTATCGATTGATGGAGAAAAGCTGGAGATAACAGACACGTACGTTTATCTTGGACAGCAGATATCAAGTGAGGGTCACATTGATGAAGAAATTAATCTGCGTACAAAACTTGCCTGGAGAGCTTTTGGAAGAAACAGCATAATTTTCAAGAGCAATATGCCATTATGTCTTAAAAGAAAAGTGTTTGATCAATGCATCCTTCCAGTGCTTACGTATGGTGCAGAGACGTGGACCTTAACTAAAAGAGACATACAAAGGCTGCAGACAACTCAAAGCAGCATGGAGAGGTGCATACTTGGTGTAACCAGGAGAGATAAGAAGAGGAACTCGTGGATCCGAAAAATGACAAGAGTGGAAGACATCATGATCAGAGTTAAATCCCTGAAATGGCAATGGGCTGGACATACTGCCAGAAGGACAGATCATCGATGGACAGCCGAAATTTTAGATTGGATTCCAAGGGACAGGAAAAGACCCAGAAGAAGACCACATGGGAGATGGGTGGATGAAATTCGAAAGTATGCAGGGGTGACATGGAGGAGACTGGCACAAGACAGACCGTTGTGGAGGAAACTTGGGCAGACCTTCGTCCAGCAGTGGATTGATAATGGTTGACAATGATGATGATGATGATTCGGAAGAAATCACAAAAAATATAATTTCCTTCGTCTGAACGTTTGAACGTTTGTCCCACTATGGTGGCGCAGTGGAAATAATTTTTGCCTGTTTTAATTGTCGAATCCCTACCTCAACCAATATACTTTTTGTTATTATTGTAATGCTCATGAAACATACTTTCACATTTGGACTTCGCAGAGAAAAAGAATACCTGGTTATTAAAAATTACCCTACATATCTTATTTTCCCCCATCATTATTGACAGGAGCCGTCCCGGTGGCGCAGTGGTCTAAGCGATGGCCTCTGGTCATTCGTCCGAAAGGGGTCCGGGTTCGAATCCCGGTGAGGCATGGATGTTGTGTTTGTCTTACGGCACTGGCTCTCTTTCTTCCCTGGAACCAGTGACCCTAAATTAGGGACGGGCGACTGCTTATAGCCCATTGAGTTGCTCACGGTGGTCGTTAAACCTTCAATAAAAAAAAATAATTATTGACGGGCTTTCACCTAATATGTAATAATATCCATGGGTACGTGCAGAACTGAACAAAATTTAAAAATTCCCATTGCCATTAGGCAAACCGCTTTTTTCACTGCCCACACGTTAGTGATAAATACAGGGTTTTTAGGAAAGTCCGTTTACTAGGCCGCGGGTGGCCTAGTGGGCAACATTCGTGACTGCCACGGAAAGGACCTCAGGTTCGATCCCAGGTAGGAACGAACGCTCGATCCACTAAATATCCGCCGTGCGTCTGATGGGCACGTTAAGCCGTCGGACCCCGGATACTGGCCCCCCGGTAATAAATAAGGGCGTCTTCTTTCCCCTTTCTACTTCGCTTCCGTGTCACTTTCCTATCGGGCACTCTAGCCCAAATCTCCTTGCTTTCCTATTTCTAAGGGTTGTGTAATCTTTTAACAACCATTACCCTGAAATCTAGTATCACTCTAAATACCACAACGCCCGACTCTGTCTTTTGTTTCACTTCTTTGTATAGTAACAACAATGGTGACTGACGGTGACTCCTGCTGATTTCTCATAGGTTGTGCAAATTTAAATAGGTAAGGGTAGGAAATAAATCTCATTGTAGACAGGAGTTTTAGGCGGCTAGGAAATCTGACTCACGCTAGACAGGCGTTTCGGCAGCTAGGGTCGTTTGTATGTACACGCGTTTTGGGCGCTATGGTCGTTAAAGGGTTAAAACCAGGGGTCAGACACTCCCTTCCTAAAGATCCTCTACATATGATGATGATCTAAGTCTGTTTACCTCCCCCTCTAACTTTTAAACCGCATATCGTACCGCCACGAAAGTAACATGTACCTTTAGGAAAGTGACCATGCGCAATCAACTGGGCGTGCTCGTATCGCTATTTGTGGCGAAATACGGAACTTAGCAAAACTAACTCAGAAACTAAGAGAGATACGCAAAAAAAGTCAAATTATAAAATGAAAGAGCGGTGTTTAATTAGTACAAAACGACACTTGGTTCAACAGAAACACTTACAGGAAAGATAAGAAAACGCGAACAAAGCGTCAGATGTCCATCTGCTAGCACGCGACAGCTACAGAAAAGTGGTTACGTGACATAACACCTAGTTATGCTAATTTCAAGTTTGACGTAAAATAAGGTCAGGCACCCGAAGAGCTATAAATGATGGGTGGGAATTCAGAGTGAATCAGAGTAGAAGGTCGGTAGGTAGATAGCTATCTTCACGAATGAAGAGTACTGTGATGCGGTCTTGCTGTACGGCGAATGACAGCAGAATGTAAAAAAGGCAGCGAGGTTTTATAGAGTACAGTTTCCCACTCGTCAGTATCCAGCAGAACAGACAATTGCCAGAGTTGTCCGGGGCCTGCGAGAAACAGGAAGCGTTACTTGCAGCTGTTATGTGGTCCAGTAAGCGATTGGTTGGATGATGTTCCTTTGACGACGTTACCACGCTTATGGTTTCTGCATGACGGCTGTCCCCACAAAACGTTTTCAGTTAGCTCGCTTTTGTCTCCCACGTTCGGCAACAATAGTATTGGGTATGGTGGTTGTACGGAATCGCCGCTACGGTCACCCAACCTAACACCGATGGACTTCATCTTTTGGGGATACCTGAAGGATCAAGTGTTCTCTAAGAAACCTTCCAGCATGGCAAACTTAAAGAAACGCATCGTCAGGGCCTGTAAATCTGTAACCCCTGCGGTGCTGCATGCTGTTCGAGATGCATTTCTGTCCCGAGTCCAGATGCACATCTTCGCTGATGGTGCACACGTCGAACAATGTGTACGGTAGGCCACTCACCAGGGTAGTTGCACCTGTACTACACGATCTGTGTGTTGCGTGTGTGTTGGTTTGTGTGTAATTTAAAGTTTACTGCTTTAACATGTTTTGTCTTTTCTGAAAGTTTTTCTGTTGAACAAAGTGTAGTTTTGTACTAATTAAACACCGCTCTTTCATTTTGTATTTGGACGTTTTTGCGTATCTCTCTTGGTTTCTAAGTTTCGTATTTCGCCACTAGAGACGCGACAAGCACGTCCAATCGATTGCGCATGATCACTTTTCTATAGGTGCACGTGACTTCCGTGGAGGTACGATCGCGGTTTAAAAGTTAGAGGAGTGTAAACGGATTTTCATAAGAACACTGTATATTGAATAGGAATTTGTGGGAAAGGTAACAAATCATATGACATTTCCTTTATTTTTTGTTCATTTTAGTCTAGAGAATATAAAGCTAATATTCGCATCTATGAAAAAAGTTGACACCGGTAAGGAGGATGTCTACGATTAGATGCAAGTTGAATCCCATCTCCTACACGAAGTGTTCATGTACGACAGATGCCCGTGGACTGCGAGAGATGACTAATGCCCAGAGACTGCGACAGATGACACATGCCCAGGGACTGCGACAGATGACACATGCCCAGGGACTGCGACAGATGACAGATGCCCAGGGACTGCGACAGATGACAGATGCCCATGACATGTACGACAGATGCCCAGGTATTGCGTTTTGGCAAGCGCAAAGTAGAGATGACAGAATTGAAAAATTTGGTTTCTTATGGGAAACTTCTCAATCGTTTTCTTCTGTGACTTGCTAATGGTTATGGTTGGAAATCACCTATATTCGACAGCGAGGCAGAACAGAAATTAACATTTCTTGTTCCGCAAGGTACAAAATGAATTATGAATTGCATACATTTGGTTAAACTATGGAATACAGGGATCAAATGAAGTTCTGTTCCTTCTATAGGAAACTTACTTTCCTTTTGACGAAACGAGAATACGTATCTCGTACCGAAGACATATTGTACGTATAGTTTACTATATAAACATTATACTTCTGTCATTTTATATAACCAACAGTTATGAAGAGTGCTACCAGTAAGAGAAATTATGATCGTTTAAGTGATAATGAAACAGAGGTAGTGTCCAGACGAAACAAGATATTGCAAGTGAAGTCTAATAAATGAAATTCGATGCTTCGCACCAAGTAGTTCTAGATGGTAATCCACCCCCGCACGCACACCCACGCGCACACAAACGCAAGAGTCAAAACGGCAAATTGCGGCGATAAGTCAAAACCGGCGTAATTTAGTCGGAAAATATCTAGCTCCTGAGCAAGGAGACGTAGTTTCAAATCACCACGGGCAAAAAGGGGTTTTATTCCACAATAGTGCCCTGACGTAAAACTGAATCTCCTGGCCGATAAAGAAAAACAAACGTGTGATGATTCTTCATTTGGAATTAAGGAAGAAATACTTCTCCTTCACTGGTTTCGCGACGTCGCACGAAATCGCGAAATGAGCGATATCATGCCCACGTTTTCCTCAAGGGAAGGGGATATATGTGATGCAGTACTGAGGTACCACAAGAGTCAAAACTAAAGGTTGCAGCTAAGGTTTGCCGGCGTAGTTCAAACGAGATGTTCAGCTTCGGAGGAGGAAAGCGTAAGTTTGATTCCCAACATTGGCAGAAAGGGCTTTTTGTTCACAGATCATAGTGGTTAGAATGCAACGGAAAGAGTTGGTTGCTACCAAAGAATGATTTTGAGCTTTACACTTCTCCTCTTTTGCGCTTCAGAAATTAATACATAAAGAAATAAAATTGCAAGAATTCAGAATAATGCTAAAATATTTTAGTATCGCATTAATTGTATCGCGAAATTTCTTTCATTTTGTTGATGCACAATGACACTCTCCTGTGGCCAAGTAATTTGTGGTGCCGGCCTATGATTCCCCGTGCAATTTGGCCCAAGAGCCAGATTCGTGTGGATATGGGAAGTGTGCTCCCCCCCTCCCCCAGTCTTGCAGCTTGGGATATGCAAACACAAATGCATGCATTCTCGGCAAACAGTGTTCCGCATTTGACAAACACCAGGCCATACGTGGCCACCGTGGGCCTGTATGTCTCAGTATGCGAACAGAATATCTACTATAATGACAGAAGTCACCGGACACCCCTTAAAAAAATGAACGGATCCGGTACGTTGTTAAGATGCGCGGTACAGCTGCCAACGGTATAAAAACAAGACTGCAGCTGACCTCGATCATATCGCAATGTTAGGTCGAATGAAAATGTCGCGGTGAGAAAGAACTGACTTTAAGAAAGGAAAGATTGTTTGGTGTTATATTGGTGGGTTGTCCATTAGAGAAACCGAGAGGCGTTTAAACATACCCAAGTCAGCTGGCTTCGATGTACTGAATAAGTGGAAGACACATGGCATACATAAAGCAGCAAAACGTACCGGGAAGACCAAAGAAAATCAGTGATAGAAGAAGTCGAAGCCTCAGGAGAGTAGTTACAGATAATCGACGAAGTACTGCACAAGATCCTCAGTGTACAGGTGAGTAAAAATGCTAGAACTCGGTACCTCCATTTCGCAGCGAACTTCATTCTATGGGTTACCGTTGTCATGCGGCTGCTCATAAGCCTTTCATCTCCACTCGGAATGCTACTCGTCGTTTAGCATGGTGTAAAGAACATGTATCGCGGACCGTAAATCAGTGGAAACGGGCACTATGGACTGAAGAATCCAGATACACGATCCATCTGTCTGATGGCCGTCTGGTTACTATTGTGTGCTGTTCCTACCGGTCAAGTTAGGAGCTGGCAGTGTACTCGTGTAGTGGTGTTTTTCGTGGTATGGTCCCGGCCCATTTGTTATCGCGGACAAACCTGTTAACCAGCACGTCTTCCTCGATATTCCAGACAATTATACCCTACCAACTGTGTGGCAATACTATGGAACGGAGCCTTGTTTGTACCAGTAAGATAATGCACCGAGCCATAAAGCAAGGACTGTTACGGCGTGGTTTGACGATAATTCCGTATCGTGTGTGGACTTGCCAGCAGAGAGCCATGATCTTAATCCCATAGAGCACCTATGGAATGAATTAGAGCGCCGCATAAGAAGTTTGGAACCTAGGCCTATTACTAAAGCAACAGTTAGCGGCAGCATTATGTACTGAATGGAAACGCATAACCATCGCTGTGTTCCAAAACTTGTCGAACGCATGTCTCAAAAGGTCAGTGCATGCATTTAAGGCCGCAGGTGTACCGACACCGTACTGATGTACACTGAAGTGCCAGAAAAACTGGTACACCAGGCTAATACTTGGTAGGTTCCCCACGGGAGCATAGGACTGCAGAAATACAACTGGGCATGTTATCCACGAGCTTCTGGAAATATACTGTAGGCAATGCACACCATACGTCTTGCAGAGCGTTCCACAATTCGGGTGTATTCCGAGGTCTCGGATTCCTGTGTTCTATAGCGCGTTGCATGGCATCCCAAATGTGTTCCATCATTTCATAATGTGGGGACTTGGGTGGAAATGGGAACACCGCAAACTCAGATGAATGCTCCTCTAACCATAATGTGGCATCCCGACACTTGTGTGGTGGTGCATTGTCCTGTTGGAACAGGCCCAACCCATCAGTATGAATGCAGGGCATGAACGGGTGTACCTTGTCAGAAAAGATGCACGCATAGCGTTGACCGGTCACAGACGTTTGTAGACATACCAGGGGTACCAGTAAAGTTCAGCTAAACACATTCCATATCATTACGGACCCCCACCAGCCGGTACAACTCCCTGTTGACAGGTGAGATCCCTGGCTTCATGCTGTTTGCGCCACATACGAATCCTTCCATCTGCCCGATACAGTTGGGAACGCGACTCGTCAGACCAAGCTACTTGTTTCCAGTCATCAAGTGTCCTGTGGCGGTGTTGCCGTGCCCAAGCGAGGCGCATAGCTCTGTGTCGTGCACCCATCAAGGGGACTTGAGTTGGGCATCGGCTACCATGGCCCATATCGTGCAGGGTACGTTACAGCGTCCGGACGTTGATGTTTGTTGAGGCTTCAGCAGTGAATTCCGATGATACCTGCGAGGGTGTTGCACGCCTATCGCGTGAAACGATTCTTGACAGCCGACGATGGTCACGTTCACCCAGTGTCTTTTTACGGCCACACTGGTATCGTAGATTGGACGTTTTGCCGTAATTCTTGTAGTCACGGTACACTCTTGCAATGGTTGTCCGTGAAAATCCGAAATTCGTATCTAGCTCTGTAATAATATGGCCCATCTCACGAGCGCCAACTATGACACCGCGTTGAAAATCGCTGAAATCGTTATAACTTGTCACTCTCATGCCGACAACAGCTCTGACAGCTGGCAAAGATGTCTATCGCTTTATATATGCACTGGCGGACGTAACCGAGAACGCGCATTAACGACGTTGCTATGAATTATGCATAAGCTCGTCTGCACCAGTTGTTCTGGTACTTCAGTGTATATCAATAAATGCTATGTTGTGCTTCTCTTCTAAGTGTCCGGTGACTTTTGTAAATATAGTGTATATAGCACAAGAGCGAGTTGTTGAATCAATAAGAAAATTAGATCTCCGGATCAGTTTTCTTGCAGCGCTAATGAAGAGGAAAAGTTCATATGCTCGCCCACAAAACCAGGAACATCCCACAAGAGGGCACTACTCCCATTCTTTTGCTAGAAACGACTCACAAGAGATGGCTGCTTAAATGTCAACATAACCACGCAGAAAGAGCAAGCGTAATACGCTTTATCCACGCAAAGGACGTTTCTTCAGTGAAAATTCATTGCTCCTTGAAGGACGTATACCGGCGAATCTGTTGTGTTAAGCACGTCGTTGTGGAAATTGTGAAAGTACTTTGAGAAGAGCAGAACAGAGTGTACCGACAAATCTCTTCCTAGGATCCCAGTAACTGCCATTCCAAAGAACATTGTGCTGGAGGTGAATTCTTTCGCTCGTGGCAACACGTACATTGCTGTGAAAGAACTTGCCCGCGAACGTTACATACGAGGGTGTAGCATCCACAGTGATGTGCATGACCAACTGCGTCTTTAGAAAATGTGTGCAAAGTCCAAATGTCTCTCTCTCTGTCTGTCTGTCTGTCCCTTTCTATGTCTCCCTCTCTGTCTGTCTGTCCCTTTCTCTGTCTCCCTCTTTCTGTCTGTCTGTCCCTTTCTCTGTCTCCCTCTCTCTGTCTGTCTGTCCCTTTCTCTGTCTCCCTCTCTCTGTCTGTCTGTCCCTTTCTCTGTCTCCCTCTCTCTGTCTCTCTCTCTCTCTCTCTCTCTCTCTCTCTCTCTCTCTCTCTAATCTGTGATAAAATATCACCAACAAGATGAAGGCTTCTGGGAGAGCGTTGTAACTGGAAACGAAATTTTGGTGCTTCATTCGACTGCAGATGAGCATCTATGTCATGGATGCATCCATTACCTCTACCTGCCAAAAGGTCAAATTGTTAACGTCCAGCCGAAAACTCATAACAACTGGTATTGGTACTGTCAGTATGTGCTTTTCATTAATATCTCGGACCTTCATAAAAGTTTAACTGCCGAATGGTGTATATTTTTTCAAATGCTTGACATGTTGCGGTAACAGTACAACTCCTCTGGTTCGCTGAGGTTTTATGTTACCGTACGATAACGTCAGAAAACATGCAATCAAACCTACGACCGAGTAGTTTCAGCGATACGGGTGGAAAGTTTCAAAGCTTCCTAGCTGCGTCCCTGAAATCTAAACCTTCTATTCCTATCTGTTTGATCCACTTAAAAAACACTTGGCCAAATAGCACTTTCTTACTGACGCAGATGAGAGACAGACCATAACAACGAGGGTGTTATGATATGTCCACATCTGAAATCGAGATCCTACAGGACCTAGATCTCTTCTGTGTTGGTATACACTGAAGATCAATTGAATTAGAGATACCTGTCTAGTAACGTGTAGCACCACCTTTCGCCCTGATGACGGCGGTGATTCGTCTCGGCATGGACTCGACAAGTCACCGGAAGCGTTGGGAAGCCATACGGATCCCCGACCGCTGAACAAGCTCCCACAGTTCAGTAAGATTTGATGGAGGGGTGTCAGAGCCTCGAACATCTCTCTCGATGGCATCCCAGATGCGCTCGATGGGTTTGAGGTCAGGTGACCTAGCAGTCCAAGGAAGCAAGGTCACGTCGGAGGAGTGTTCATCCAACCATTCGGATACAATTCGGGAGCGATGGCACGGTGCATTGTCTTGTTGCAGGATGAGGTCCCCAGTGGGATATTGAAGACGCACAAACGGGAACAAAAGGTCGTCCAGGGTATCCCGGTAACGTTGACCTGTGAGGGACGATGTCACTCATACCAGGGGTTCCATTTCAGTCCACGTAAACAGTCCCCAGACGCGAATTTCACCCCCACCAGCTTGAAGAGTACCCTGCAGGCAAGAAGGATCCATCGCTTCATGTGGTTTGCGCCGGCCTCGTATACTGCCATCCACATGTACCAACGTGTATCTCGACTCATCAGTCCAGGCAACATTTTTCCACATGTCTAGGGTCCAGTGGCGATGTGTCCGCGCCCATGCTAATCTTTGCACCCTGTGATGTGCGGTCAGCAGCGGTACCCTCATGGAATGATGGCTTCTGTGCCCCATAGCGAGGAGATGGTTCTGCATGGTGTGACTGCTTACACGTTTTTGTGCACCAGCGTTAAATTGACGAACGGTCTCTTGCACTGTGGCCCGTCTAGCCGCTGTTCCGGTGCGAGCTAGCCGACGATGACCCCGCTCATCCACACGCTGTTGTCTACGGCAGTTGGCTCTTGCAGGGATGGTTTTACCGGATTCGATGTACTCACGGTGCACCCGTGACACAGTGGCTCGTGAAAATCCTAGTGCCTGCACGACTTCCGAGGTGGAGTGATCCATTCGTCGGGCCCCGACCATTTTCCCACGATCAAATGCGCTTAGATCCTTCGTCCTACGCATACTGCGTCCGACTCTTACTGATTCCCGTCGCATCACTCCTTATATTGTCGGATCGATGCATACGTCATGTCGTTTCCGTTTACAGGGCCTCCCACAGCGCCCTATTTGCATAACGCCAGCTGTCTCCAATTGAATTGCTCTTCAGTGTACATGCCTTGCTTCCACGACAAGATTCTGTGGAAAATTAAATAGCAAAGGAAATATCGTTATGGACTGTGCATTCAGTGTAGAATAGTATCTACTTTATGATACTTGTAGCAGCAATTATTATTCTACAGTTAAATTTATTTTCGTGTGAAACACAAACTTTGAGATTGTTAGGTTTACGATCGCTTACTGCTTATTGCCTCAGCTTTATGACTTAGAGCTTCTTTCTCGTTACACCTGGATAGCTTTATTCTTTATGCATCTGAAAGTCTTGATTATATATGAAACAGCTACTGAGGCACATTACAATAATCATAACGTCCATGTAGTACTTACAAAACCCATATTTGTATTGGCTCTAGTCAAGTAGTGTGTCAGTTTTTTAGACACTTCACTCATCAATGATTATTTAAATATTCAAGTAGCACATTCTTCTCTACTATTTAACAATGAGCAGTATACGTCTCTTTCAACAATGATAAGTTGGAAAATGTTCAGCGTAATAACATTTCGAACTCTAAAGACTTAGTATCGAATAACATACTAAGCAGTGAAATCATCTAGTGCAGCAAAGACATGGTGTCTTAAAGCATATAATGTTTTTTTGTTTTTTTTTTATTTTTTGATTGGAGGTTTTACGACCACCGTGAGCAACTCAATGGGCTATAAGCAGTCGCCCGTCCCTAATTTAGGGTCACTGGTTCCAGGGAAGGGAGAGAGCCAGTGCCGTAAGACAAACACAACATCCATGCCTGACCGGGATTCGAACCCGGACCCCTTACGGACGAATGATCAGTGGCCAACGCCTTAGACCACTGCGCCACCGGGGCGGCATATAATGTGTTAAAATATTTCAAACAACAGCTCTTATCTTCCGAGATTCGTTAAGTGTTTCAACTACGCCATTGCATTTCGACCTGTTTGTCAGGAGCTGCCAAAGTTAAATTCGTCGAGAGAAAAAATGTGACGTTAAGCTTTGGTAAAGGTTTTACCAGAATAACCAAATTTATACAAGAATACAGGAAGCCAAAGAGAAAATTAGATTGCAGTACACATCTGTCTGTAGAACTCATAAATATTTCTGAAACAACAGGACATTTTATTTCGTTACTTTTAACAAGTCTTGAATGCGCTTTTTGCATCTTAGAGCGAAATATGCTTGCTAGTTTAACAAGTCTTGAATGCGCTTTTTGCATCTTAGAGCGAAATATGCTTGCTAGTTTAAGTGAAAACATTCGCTTTTTTCAAAATCGCAAAACCTTTTGCTACATTCTTTTTGAATCATATGCAATGAAAAGTAGCCATTTTTTTTTATTTCCGAGTTCAACGACACTCACGAGTACCTACGATGTCACCTGTTCAAATCTTATGTCATGGATTCCAGGCAAAAGGATAAAACCTACAGAACCAATGCAAAACGGCAGACACAGTGCCCATTCTTTAACCGGGACACGACTTCGGCTTGAACTCGAACGAGCCGCCCCGGTCGCGCAGTGGTCCAAGTGCTGGCTTATGACCATTCGTCCGAGAATGGTCAGTGTTCGAATCCTGTCGGGCATGGATGTTGTGTTTGTCTTACGGCACTAGCTCTCTCCCTTCGCTGGAACCAGTGACCCTAAATTAGGGACGGGCGACTGCTAAAGCACATTGAGTTGCTCACGGTGGTCGTTAAACCTTCAATCAAAAAAAATAAAAAAAAAACCTAGAACGATTAACCAGAAATCAAGCGTCTGACAACTTGCTACAGAGGCGGAAATATTCATTAATGCCAACGACTTGCAAAGTTCATGAAAAATGTTCCATATATTTTTCATTACTTTCTGAGAATAATTTCCTCAGTGAGACTTCTGAAAGGGAGCACAAAATCAAACGAAACAACCAGAGATAGCAAACTAAACAACCGGTGGTATCCTTCGTTCTAATTGATTTTCTATAATAATAACCGTCTAATAAAATTTTATTTTGCACAATCATATGTTCTCGTTGAGATTAGACGAAATACGTTCTTAATAGGAGGTCTGTCTCTCCTTCGTATATGAGAGTCCATAACTATGTCATCATCATCATCATTGTCAACCATTATCAATCCACTGCTGGACGAAGGTCTCCCCAAGTTTCCTCCACAACGGTCTGTCTTGTGCCAGTCTCCTCCATGTCACCCCTGCATACTTTCGAATTTCATCCACCCATCTCCTATGTGGTCTTCTTCTGGGTCTTTTCCTGTCCCTTGGAATCCAATCTAAAATTTCGGCTGTCCATCGATGATCTGTCCTTCTGGCAGTATGTCCAGCCCATTGCCATTTCAGGGATTTAACTCTGATCATGATGTCTTCCACTCTTGTCATTTTTCGGATCCACGAGTTCCTCTTCTTATCTCTCCTGGTTACACCAAGCATGCACCTCTCCATGCTACTTTGAGTTGTCTGCAGCCTTTGTATGTCTCTTTTAGTTAAGGTCTACGTCTCTGCACCATACGTAAGCACTGGAAGGATGCATTGATCAAACACTTTTCTTTTAAGACATAATGGCATATTGCTCTTGAAAATTATGCTGTTTCTTCCAAAAGCTCTCCAGGCAAGTTTTGTACGCCGATTAATTTCTTCATCAATGTTACCCTCACTTGATATCTGCTGTCCAAGATAAACGTATGTGTTCTGTTATCTCCAGCTTTTCTCCATCAATCGATAAATCTTCATTTCTTGTAAAAGCATTGAACATCACTTTTGTCTTCTGAAAGTTCATTTTTAATCCCACTTCTTTACTCTTGTCAGCAAGTTCCTGGATCATACTCTGCAGCTCTGATGGGCTAGTTGCAAAAATGACTACGTCATCAGCAAAACGAAGGTGGGTTAGATAATCTCCATTAATCTTTATTCCCTTTGTTTTCCCAGCTCAGCGACTGAAAAACACCCTCCAATGTGGCATTAAAGAGCTTCGGAGATATGGTGTCACCTTGTCTCACCCCCTTTCCAATTTTTACGTGTGTTGTATTTTCAAACAGCCTAATCTTTGCACTTGCATTTTCATAGATGTTATTAATAATATTAATGTATGCATCTTCAATACCGCAGGTTTTCACAGCCATTGTAACTGCTGATGGTTTCACCGAATCAAAGGCTTTTTCATAATCGATAAAAGCCATGCACAATGGAAGTTCATATTCCCTCGCTCTTTCAATTAGTTCTCTCAGCACGTGGATATGATCTATTGTGCTGTAGCCACTCCTGAATCCAGCTTGTTCTCTCGGTTGAGCCATGTCTAGTGCTACCTTCAAGCGGTGTGAAAGAATTTTAGTGAAGATTTTATAAACTACTGATAGGAGGCTGATAGGTCTGTAGTTTCCGAGATCCTCAATGTCACCTTTCTTATGTAGCAGGATCATTGTAGCGGTTATCCAATCCTCAGGAATCTTTCCTTCATTAAGGCATCGAGTGAAAATTTGGGCGAGTACTGTTTCGATTTCTCCACTTGCTTCTTGTATGATGTCTACAGTAATTCCATCTTCTCCTGGAGCTTTTTCCCCGCTTCATGTTCTTGATTGCATGTGCAACTTCTGCTGGAAGGACTGGAGGAACTCTGGTACTGGTATCTTTCATGATGTCTGGAGTGCATGTATCATCCCTTTCATATAATTTGGAGTAGAAATCTTTCACTCTTGTCAAAATTTCGCCTCTATTTCTTGTTACAGAACCATCTTCTTTTTCTCAGTGCCATAATCTGTTTTCTTCCCTTACTGAGATGTCCCTTTGCTATCTTTAGGCTTTGGTTGTTTTCAATTGCTTTCCTCACTAGTTCACAGTTGAATTTTCTTACGTCTTCAGTGATACTTTTTCGTACTGTCTTGCATAGCTCTATATATTCCACTTTGGAAGTCACATCTTCTTTAGTTGTCCTCATCTCTCTTCTTTTTCGCATCAACATTTTCGTTTTTCCTGATAATTTATTTACATGCAACTTGTTCTTAGACCCAGCTAATTTTGTTGCTGTTTCCATAAGAGCTTTGGTTACTTTTCTGTTAACTTCAGAGATGTCCACTTCTTCCGATGTTAGGCCTTCTAAAGCAGAGAACCTGTTCTTCAGTTCTAACTTGAAGGTATTATGGTGTTTTTTAAGGTTGGTTATGTCAATAGATTTTGTTTGTCTTATGAGCTTGCCACGTTCAAGTTTAGTGTTGAGGTGCATCTTACATCTCACCAATCTATGGTCACTACCTGTGTTGAACTTGTTTAGCACACTGCAGTCTTCTATGACGAATTTTTTGTTACACATAATAAAATCAATTTCACTTGTCGTCCCATTTGAATGTCTCCATGTCCATTTCCTGTGTGGCTTTTTCTTGAAGAAGGAGTTCAAGATGAAAAACCCTTCTGCCTTCTGCAAACTCAGCGAGAGTATTTCCACGCTGGTTTCTGTTGCCATGACCGAATTTACCTACTGAAGTTTTATTCTGTTGCCGTTGCCCTATTTTTGCATTGAAATCTCCCATAATTATTTTCAAGTGCTGCTTACCTTTATTATTTAGATGACAAATTTCCTCATAAAATTCTTCAATTTCTTCTTCAGGATGACTTGTGGTGGGTGCATAAGTTTGAATAATCTGAGCCTGGTATCTTTTTCGAGAGTTGGATAACAAGTCGTGCAGCTCTGTCAGAGGAACTTTCAACTTCTACAACTTTATCCTTCAGTTTCTTGTTTATTATAAATCCAACACCACTAGTTCTGCCAGTATCTGTCCCACGATAGTAGAAGAGATATCCACTTTTCAGTTCGATGAGATCTTTTTCCTTACCTCACTTAGCCCCACGATGTCCCACTTGATCCTTTGTAGTTCCTCTTCCAATTCAAGAAGCCTTGAATCAGAAGATAGGGAGCGTCCATTGTAAGTAGCCAAGGTCAGCATCAGATGGCAGCCTAGTCCGGTCCTCCGGGGATTCTTAGCACCCTCTGCCTTCATGTCGCACTGGCCGCTGCCTTGGCCAGGTACATTCCAGCTGCCGGAGACTGAGGGCCAAGATTTAAGTTGTGGAATCATTTTGGAGGGGTTTGGCCATAACTCACCACGCTGGCCAAGCGGGTTGGTGAGTGTGGGATAGAATTTCCTCTGATCCCGATGGTATAGGTATACCGCTATGGGCGGTCGTCAGAGCCCCTTTAGTGGGAACAGGATGCACCACGAGAAGGCGGGGTTGACATTTGTCAAGGAGAGGCTGTGATGTTACGCATCACCTGACCTTGCATCCATAACTATGTACAGCGTTGTAAATAAAGTTTGTAAAAAAAAATGTTAGTCTTGTTGGTTTCCGTTGTAGTGTGGTGACATCAAAAGCCTAGCAAAGCACTCACTGAACTATTCCTTAAATGTCAGCTGTAATATAGATGAACGAAACTCGACTTCCATACGCAAGTGAAATCCAAAGGAGTCAAGTACATGTTTTTGTTTTCTGATAAAATCTTCCGTTCTGAATCAAACGCTACCGGTTTCAGTGAATTTCATGCAATATCGAATGTGAAGTGAAGAAACTCATTTTGCAAATTCTGAAATCATCGATAATACAATTTTTTCCCTAGAAAACAAAATTTGGCGCACGAGCAGAATATTTCATAGCAAAAAGAATTACCATGATAATTTGAAAAAATACTCGGAGACAACAAATATCGCTTGTTATCTGTGCTCAAATAAAAAGCAGGAAATTTGTAATTGTGCAGGTCTTCAGTTGTGCTCAAGTAAAAGCAGCAAGTGTTTGTATGGAGGAGGTCTTCAGTTAATTTTGTTTTCTAATTTTTAGACAATGTTCAAATAAATCTGCATGGAAAACGATACCTGCTATAAAATTTTAAATGGATTCCTTCAATCCCGATAACTTTGTGTCAATGGGATATCATTATTTCGGAAAACTAAGAAAGAATCAAGTTACGTCTTAGTCAAGATTAACTAGACTAAGAGGTAACTTGATTCTTTCTCAGTTTCCCGAAATAATTTCTTTTAATGTCTTTCTCAGAAGAGTTTCAAATTTCAGTCTTAGTTAAATTTATTTATTCTTTCAAACTACTAAATTTCTGAAATTGCTTGCGACGTATATTCTAATTTAACTTTCATTTTTAGTTCCTTTTCCTATGTAAATTTGAATTTTTTCTGTTTTGCACTTTCCAAACTTAACGTGATATCTTCTCTCACATGAATGACGTTGGCAACACGTTTGAGGTCAGAGAGAGTGACGTATGAATGTGATAAGAAACATAGATAAAAAGGACGATACACCAGTTGCTTAGTGTGTGTGTGTGTGGAGATGTTCGGTCGTTGTTAAGAGAGATGCGAAGTTTACAATTTGTAATGCTATATTGTGGAGTTCATCAAATATTGCTGAACCAATAAAAGGTTATCATGAGTTTGACTTCTGTATATGTTTCGTCTGGCCGTAAAAACTTAATTAGGAATTATTGCATCGTATTATGACTAAGTTTAACATTTCCTTAGTCATGGTTTTAGACATAGCTTAACACCAATCTTGCTCACGAAAAAGACATTACGTTATACGCTCCAATAAAAAGATATACATGAGTTGCAATACACTTAGTGTTATGTACATGCATTTTCCGAATAATTTAGACCTTTACTTTGATTTACAAGAGATAAGGACTGAAATTAAGTTTTAAAAGAAAACAAATTAAACAATAGTGTAATGACGTAGAAACCCGCTGCATTTTTTAACTTAAGTCTCGTCTAGAATGTATTTTAGTTTTTATGGACACTATCGAGGTTTCTGCATTTAAATAAATGCAAATTACAGATTTTGTGCACCGAGAATGCGCAAAAGCTGTTTATTGAAAAGAATTTCATGTGTCTGCGACTCCATTCCTTTCATTCAAGTTCCCACACGCATTTACCTTTTCTTCTAGGCAACCGCATTGTTGAAAAAACTCTGCTTTCATTCTGACAGCGCCAATAACGTCAGGAACAATGACTTGGTGTTCCTCCTCCTTTTCTATTCGGCACTTGGGTGCATCAGCACAGCCAAGCACAAATTCCCTAGAGAGAAGGTTAATGCAAACTTGTAAATGTTTTCTTTTGCATGTGTTTTCCTCTCTACAAATTAGTAGAAACTATTTTCCTGCATGTTTCTTAAAACCGCAGAAAAGCCTGGCTGGAGTACATCGAAAATATTCAAAGAAAACAAAGGGCTGTAGATTATATGTTCTCTTAAGCACGACTCATGGGTAGTTGTTTTAATGTGTGCATAGTACTTTCCGAGAGAACAATGCATTTTTCCAAAATATTTTTTTCAATTTTGCGCCCCGTCCGTTCGAACAGAAATGTACGAACCAATGCCACCTGCATTCAAAACTGGATACCAAAAATTGGAAACTATATACTCTAGTCACAAAAGTTAGGGATATTGCGTGAAATGAAGTATGCATGTACCTGACTCAATTAAGACTCATTTAAATAACACCAGTGAGGCAATGTAACACAAACGATAAAGAGTGCGTTTACAAAAACAATTTATTGTGCAATTTATGCACACCACAAAGTAGCACTACAATAAAGACAAAATACTAAATTCGGAGAATGTCCATACCAGTGGATTTCAGTACCCTGTAACGCTACCTCTGTATCGAAGAACGTCTTCACACCTACAAGGCATACAAGTACTTGTATTGACATTATTGATGAGTGCTTGACGAGCATCTCCCTACATATATTGAAGAGATATCCGGTTTCCAATGGACAATTTCAGCAAAGGCAAAATGTTACAATGCCCACGTTGCGCAGCATAAGTTTAAAAATTATATCCAAGCATATGATGTGCTTTTCTGGCAGCCAGCTCAATTTATTGCGAACAAAAATTCGTGAAACACGGTAGAACTCAACATTTGCCGGTCTAATCTCGTGCCCTGCTATATCGCTGAATACCTGGACGTCATTTTGCGAAGATACTAGGAATTACCTGAGTACACCTTCTGTGTTGTAACGGGGTCGTTTACAGAGCGGGTGCATACGATTATCCCAAAAGTCTACATGATGTGTTATTTGCAGTGGTCATAACTTTAAGGAATCGTTCTTCCGAGACGGGTCTGAATTGGAATCCCGCATAACACAAGGATGTTTAGGATAATCCACTCTCTTTGTGTCTGTCTTACGGCACTGGCATTCTGCCTTCACTGGTGTCAGTGGCAATAAAATAGGGATGAGTCTCTGCTTATGTAGCCCATTGAGTCGGTAGTCGTTAAACCTGAATTAAGTAATACAATGTCAACTATTATGATTATATGACGAATGTGTTTTGCCAGCATTGTAGCTCTGGTTGTCTTAAATGACATGAAACGTTGTGAAAACAGGAATTGGCCGTACCGGTGGCGCAGTGGTCTAAGCGATGGCTTATGATCATTCGTCCGTGAATGGTCCGGGTTCGAATCCCGGTGAGACATGGATGTTGTGTTTGTCTTACGGCACTGGCTCTCTCCCTTCCCTGGAACCAGTGAGAATAAATTAGGGACGGGAGACTGCTTAAAACCCATTGAGTTGCTCACGGTGGTCGTTAAAACTTCAATAAAAAAAAATAATAAGGAGTGAGATGACACCAAATTTTCAGGTGTAATAAGCACATCTTTTGAATCCGTTCTGACGCAAATTAAATTTATCAAAGCTATTCAAAGTCAATGGAACCAGTATGGAAAACAATAGTATCTGACGGAATAAAGAAGATTTTCAATCGGGTTTTTAATCCCTCAGATATTGCGGTAAACGGAATTAAGAGCTTACGTCCTCTGGTTGCAGACTTGTGCGTTAAGAAAAATATGAATTTATTTGAGAAACATTTCGCATCAGAAACACTCTCCAACACGTAGTAACAGTTTTTCAAATCGGACTCTTAGAAACAGGGATATCGAAAAAAATAAAATGTGACTTTACGCTCCTGGTGGGAAAACCATGCATTATTTTAGGAAGAAAGTATTCTCAAATGGGTTTTTAATATGAATGGTATCGGTCCAAGAAAAAAAATCAGTCGACCTTTCAGGAGCCCAGATTTTGTGGCAAATACATCAGAAGCAGAATTCAGACTATGCTCCCTGGCGCCCAAACCATTCTTTTTCAAACATTAGAAATTATATGAAAAAATATTTTCCGTCAGGTGTTGTAGACGATACAGGAAGAATTTTTCAAATCGGGGTTTTTGAAGCAGAAATAACGCAGAAAACGCACTTTACCTTTGCGCTCCGTAGCGGAAAGTATATGATTTACTTGAAAATTTTGAATTTATATGAAAAACTTTTCGATTCTAAAACACTATCCAACAAAGAAGGAATTTTTCAAATCGGACTCCTAGGAGTAGAGATATTGATAAAAATAAAATATATATCTACTCCCCTGGCGTAAAAAAACATGCATTACTTTAAGAAGAAACTGTTCCTTAAAGGTTTGTCGACATGAGAAGTATCGCCCTACACATGATTTTTTTTTCAATCGAGATTTTAAAAGCTCATATTTTGCTGCAAATACACATCACAGCCTCTCCTTGACAAATGTCAACCCCGCCTTCTCGTGGTGCATCCTGTTCCCACTAAAGGGGCTCTGACGACCGCCCATAGCGGTATAACTATACCATCGGGATTAGAGGAAATTCTATCCCACACTCACCAACCCGCTTGGCCAGCGTGGTGAGTTATGGCCAAACCCCTCCAAAATGATTCCACAACTTAAATCTTGGCCCTCAGTCTCCGGCAGCTGGAATGTACCTGGGTAAGGCAGCGGCCAGTGCGACATGAAGGCAGAGGGTGCTAAGAATCCCCGGAGGACCGGACTAGGCTGCCATCTGATGCTGACCTTGGCTACTTACAATGGACGCTCCCTATCTTCTGAATCAAGGCTTCTTGAATTGGAAGAGGAACTACAAAGGATCAGGTGGGACATCGTGGGGCTAAGTGAGGTAAGGAGAAAAGGAGAAGATCTCATCGAACTGAAAAGTGGACATCTCTTCTACTATCGTGGGACAGATACTGGCAGAACTAATGGTGTTGGATTTATAATAAACAAGAAACTGAAGGATAAAGTTGTAGAAGTTGAAAGTTCCTCCGACAGAGCTGCACGACTTGTTATCCAACTCTCGAAAAGATACCAGGCTCAGATTATTCAAACTTATGCACCCACCACAAGTCATCCTGAAGAAGAAATTGAAGAATTTTATGAGGAAATTTGTCATCTAAATAATAAAGGTAAGCAGCACTTCAAAATAATTATGGGAGATTTCAATGCAAAAATAGGGCAACGGCAACAGAATGAAACTTCAGTAGGTAAATTTGGTCATGGCAACAGAAACCAGCGTGGAAATACTCTCGTTGAGTTTGCAGAGGCAGAAGGGTTTTTCATCTTGAACTCCTTCTTCAAGAAAAAGCCACACAGGAAATGGACATGGAGACATTCAAATGGGACGACAAGTGAAATTGATTTTATTATGTGTAACAAAAAATTCGTCATAGAAGACTGCAGTGTGCTAAACAAGTTCAACACAGGTAGTGACCATGGATTGGTGAGATGTAAGATGCACCTCAACACTAAACGTGAACGTGGCAAGCTCATAAGACAAACAAAATCTATTGACATAACCAACCTTAAAAAACACCATAATACCTTCAAGTTAGAACTGAAGAACAGGTTCTCTGCTTTAGAAGGCCTAACATCGGAAGAAGTGGACATCTCTGAAGTTAACAGAAAAGTAACCAAAGCTCTTATGGAAACAGCAACAAAATTAGCTGGGTCTAAGAACAAGTTGCATGTGAACAAATTATCAGGAAAAACCAAAATGTTGATGCAAAAAAGAAGAGAGATGAAGACAACTAAAGAAGATGTGACTTCCAAAGTGGAATATATAGAGCTATGCAAGACAGTAAGAAAAAGTATCACTGAAGACGTAAGGAAATTCAACTGTGAACTAGTGAGGAAAGCAATTGAAAACAACCAAAGCCTAAAGATAGCAAAGGGACATCTCAGTAAGGGAAGAAAACAGATTATGGCACTGAGAAAAGAAGATGGTTCTGTAACAAGAAATAGAGGAGAAATTTTGACAAGAGTGAAAGATTTCTACTCCAAATTATATGAAAGGGATGATATATGCACTCCAGACATCATGAAAGATACCTGTACCAGAGTTCCTCCAGTCCTTCCAGCAGAAGTTGCACATGCAATCAAGAACATGAAGCGAGGAAAAGCTCCAGGAGAAGATGGAATTACTGTAGACATCATACAAGAAGCAAGTGGAGAAATCGAAACAGTACTCGCCCAAATTTTCAGTCGATACCTTAATGAAGGAAAGATTCCTGAGGATTGGAACACCGCTACAATGATCCTGCTACATAAGAAAGGTGACATTGAGGATCTCGGAAACTACAGACCTATCAGCCTCCTATCAGTAGTTTATAAAATCTTCACTAAAGTTCTTTCACACCGCTTGAAGGTAACACTGGACATGGCTCAACCGAGAGAACAAGCTGAATTCAGGAGTGGCTACAGCACAATAGATCATATCCACGTGCTGAGAGAACTAATTGAAAGAGCGAGGGAATATGAACTTCCATTGTGCATGGCTTTTATCGATTATGAAAAAGCCTTTGATTCGGTGAAACCATCAGCAGTTACAATGGCTCTGAACACCTGCGGTATTGAAGATGCATACATTAATATTATTAATAACATCTATGAAAATGCAAGTGCAAAGATTAGGCTGTTTGAAAATACAACACACGTAAAAATTGGAAAATGAGTGAGACAAGGTGACACCATATCTCCGAAGCTCTTTAATGCCACATTGGAGGGTGTTTTTCAGTCGCTGAGCTGGAAAACAAGGGGATAAAGATTAATGGAGATTATCTAACCCACCTTCGTTTTGCTGATGACGTAGTCATTTTTGCAACTACCCCATCAGAGCTGCAGAGTATGATCCAGGAACTTGCTGACAAGAGTAAAGAAGTGGAATTAAAAATGAACTTTCAGAAGACAAAAGTGATGTTCAATACTTTTACAAGAAATGAAGATTTATCGATTGATGGAGAAAAGCTGGAGATAACAGACACGTAAGTTTATCTTGGACAGCAGATATCAAGTGAGGGTCACATTGATAAAGAAATTAATCGGCGTACAAAACTTGCCTGGAGAGCTTTTGGAAGAAACAGCATAATTTTCAAGAGCAATATGCCATTATGTCTTAAAAGAAAAGTGTTTGATCAATGCATCCTTCCAGTGCTTAAGTATGGTGCAGAGACGTGGACCTTAACTAAAAGAGACATACAAAGGCTGCAGACAACTCAAAGTAGCATGGAGAGGTGCATGCTTGGTGTAACCAGGAGAGATAAGAAGAGGAACTCGTGGATCCGAAAAATGACAAGAGTGGAAGACATCATGATCAGAGTTAAATCCCTGAAATGGCAATGGGCTGGACATACTGCCAGAAGGACAGATCATCGATGGACAGCCGAAATTTTAGATTGGATTCCAAGGGACAGGAAAAGACCCAGAAGAAGACCACATGGGAGATGGGTGGATGAAATTCGAAAGTATGCAGGGGTGACATGGAGGAGACTGGCACAAGACAGACCGTTGTGGAGGAAACTTGGGGAGACCTTCGTCCAGCAGTGGATTGATAATGGTTGACAATGATGATGATGATGACATCAGAAGCGGAAATTAAGGCTTACGCCCCCGGGTGGCCAAATCATTTTTTCAAAAATTAGGAATTATGTGTAAAGCATTTCCCATCAGGAGCTGCATCCGGTGCAGAAAGAATTTTTCAAAACGGAGGCTTAGAAGCAGTGATATAGGGGGAACGCAATTTAACTTTTGCGCCCCCTAGTGGAAAGTCTATGAATTACTTGAAAATTTTGAAATTATATGAAAAACATGTCACACTGAAGTCACTATCCAACAAAGAAATATTTTTTTAAATCGGACTACTGCAACTAGAGGTAGTGACAAAAATAAGATATACATTTACGCCCCTGCCGTAGAAACCATGCATTATTTTAAGAAGAAAATGTTTCTAAAAGGTTTGTCGACATGAGTAGTACATGGGTCTACAAAGGACGTTTTTTTTAACAGTGATTTTAGATGCTCATAATTTTCTCCAAATGCATCAGAAGCGGAAATTAAGACTTACGCACCCTGGTGGCCAAATCATTTTCTTTCAAAAATTAGAAGTTATCTGTAAAGTATTTCCCATCAAAATCCGTATCCGGTGCAGAAATATTTTTTCAAATCGGAGACTTAGATGCAGTGATATAGGGGAAAACGCAATTTACTTTTACGCCCCCTAGAGGAAAGTCTATGCATTACTTGAACATTTTGAAATTATATGAAAAACATGTCACATTGAAGTCACTATCCAACAAAGAAGGAATTTTTCAAATCGGACTCCTAGAAGTAGAGATATATACCAAAATAAGATATACCTCTACGCCCCCTGGGGAAGAAAGAACCCATGCAATATTTTAAGAAAATATTCTGAAAGGGTTTATCGACGTGAGTAGCATCGCTCCAGGAAAGTATTTTTTCAATCGAGATTTTAACAGATCAGATTTTATGGCGAATGCATCAGAAGCAGAAATTAACACTTACGTCCCATGGTGGGCAAAGTATTATTTACCAAAAATTAGAAATTATGTGCAAAAGATTGTCCATCAGGAACTGTATGCGCTAAAGCAAACATTTTTCAAGTCGGAGTTTTAGAAGAAGAGATATCGGGGAAAATGTAATTTACTTTTAGCGGAAAATCTGTGCTTAATTTGAAAAAGAAGCTGTACCTAAAATACTCATAAATAATATTATTTTATCTTTTATTCCATTTATCTAGAAAGATAAATGGAATGGAAAGATAAAATAATTTTTTCAATCGGATATTTATAAGCAAATAGGTGGAACAAAACGTATTTTTGAATTCGCCATCATCTGCATTTACGCCCTCTAGCGGCAAAATTGTACATCGTAAAAAATAAATGAAATGTAGGATCATCATTTGCATACCACAACCTTCCCAATGCAAAAAGAATTTTTCAAATGGGACTAATAGTTGCAGAGATATCGTGACTACAGACGGACGGACGGACAACCGATAACAAAAGCAATTTGTCGGTGATGGGAAGGAATACCCGTACCTTTTATTTTTTATTCTTTTTTTAATTGAAGGTTTAATGACCACCGTGAGCAACTCAATGGATTATAAACAGTGGCCCGTCCCTAAGTAAGGGTCACTGGTTCCAGGGAAGGGAGAGAGCCAGTGCCGTAAGACAATCACAGCATCCATGCCTCACCGGGATTCGAACCAGGACCCCTTTCGAAGAAATGATCAGAGGCCATCTCTTAAACCACTGCGCCACCGGGGGCGGCTCAACGGACTTCTAAAACCAGTCATCGAAAATAAAGGTGGTTGCGGGAATTAGGACGTACTTTTTAAGGGGAGGTGGTCAAAATCGGACAAAATGTGACATAGGAAGGGGAGGGAGGGTCTAAAATTAGTAAAAAATCACGGACGTATTTTACGGACGGCCGCCTTACCTCTGTAGAACGTCACAAGATGCATGCTTACTATTTCATTTCCTGAAGTCCAATAACATGCTTGCAGGTTGTGCAACCATGAGGCAAAATAAATAGAATGCAGTTACGCAAATAATTGTTTTATTTACTTGGATAGAGCGCGCATCGATTGTATCACAAATATGCAGTAAAAGTACATTAACAATAGATAAGATCTGATATATAATGATTACAT
The DNA here is from genome assembly GCA_039090855.1 of Macrothele yani. Taxonomy (NCBI): domain Eukaryota; kingdom Metazoa; phylum Arthropoda; class Arachnida; order Araneae; family Macrothelidae; genus Macrothele; species Macrothele yani. The sequence continues at coordinate 160,794,326 of CM077011.1, forward strand.
ACTGGTTACAGTGTGTATGTAACGTGACTGTGGGATTTCCTATCACTCTTTCCGAGGACCTTTTTGGTGAAGAAGGTAATATGAGACAGAGAATCACTTCTTTGGTTGTTTGTTCCTTCGCTAAGAATGGATGATCCCGATTTGTTTTCTTTCCCACTAAGCACTTTATTAGCATCCTTGTAGGGTTTCAGAGCAATCACAGCGATTCTCCTAAACTTGATGCAACTGTCCATTTCTCAGAGGTAATCGGCAACATCATCTGACATTAACGATCTTTTTTCGTCTCAGTCAAAGATCTGATGTAACTGATATCCACACTTTCTTTGAGTTCTTCGTGTTTATTATGTGCCTCTTCAATGTTCTCAATATTTCCCAGTTTTGAGGCCAATAGGCCCATACATTGGAAACAATATTCACAGAAATTAAAGTGTTGCATGGAATGCGATGCAAACAGAAGAAATACACAAGAAATGTAGAACTGAATTATCGAGTTAAGTTGACTGATTCCAAATTCGTGCTAGAAATACAAGCATTAAGTTAATATCCGAAATTGCACAATTTGGTACCGTGGATGAAAAATACACTGACGGAAAAAAAATCCCAACACCAAGAAGGGGTTGTGTTAGATAAACGGCAGTTGGTAGGCTCTGAGAGTACATCTGTAAGATGACGTCTATGCAAATTTCGCGCTCAGCGCATACGTGTGGCGCTAGTAGCTGAGAGCTAGTAGTTGAGATTCGACATAGTGTGTTGATGTTAGTCAAGAATGCCTTTAAGAAGACGAAGAAGCCATTATCAACAGCTCACGGAGTTTGAACGAGGTCGTGTAATAAGGCTACGAGAAGGTGGATTTTCTTTCCGCAATATTGCAGAACGACTTGGCAGGAATGTAGCCACTGTGCATGAATGTTGGCAGCGGTGGTCAAGGGAAGATACTGACTCAAGAAGACCGGGTTCCGGCCGGCCACGTGGCACTACTGAGAGGGAAGACCGCCGTGTACGACGTATAGCCGTGGCGCATCGTACCGCGTCTGCGGCAGCAATTTGAGCTGCAGTTGCCACCACATTGACACAACGAACTGTTACAAATCGGTTACTTGAAGGACAGCTCCGAGCCAGACGCCCTGTAGCGTGCATTCCACTTACTACAAACCACTGCCGTTTTCAACGTCAGTGGTGTCAAGCTAGAGCTCATTGGAGGACGGAGTGGAGATCTGTTGTGTTTTCTGATGAAAGCCGGTTCTGCCTGGGTGCCAGTGATGGCCGTGTGTTGCTTAGGAGGAGGCCAGGTGAGAGCCTGCAACCAACCTGTCTGTGGCCGAGACACACTGGACCTACACCTGCAGTTATGGTCTAGGGAGCAATTTCCAATGACAGCAGGAGCACTCTCGTGGTTATCCCACGCACCCTGACGGCACAGTTGTACGTCGGTCTGGTGATTCAACCTGTTGTGCTGCCATTCATGAACAGCATTCCAGGGGGTGTTTTCCAACAGGATAACGCTCCCCTGCATACCGCTGTTGTAACCTAACATGCTCTACAGTGTGTCGACATGTTGCCGTGGCCTGCTAGATCACCAGATCTTTCACCAATCGAGCACGTATGGAACATCATTGGACGACAACTCCAGCGTCACCCCCAACCAGCATTAACTATCCCTGCGTTGACCGACCAAGTGCAACAGGCATGGAACTCCATCCCACAAACTAACATCCAGCACCTGTATGACACAATGCATGAACGTTTGCGTGCTTGCATTCAACATTCTGGCGGTTACACCGGTTATTAATGTACCAGCATTTCACATTTAAAATGGCTCTTCTCGCGCTTACAATAAGCTGTGATCTTGAAACCTTAATCGATTAAATATGTTACCTATACAAATGTATTGCCGCCATTTCATTCCTCTACAACTATTTTTTCGTGGTGTTTTGGGATTTTTTTCCGTCAGTGTATTAACCCTTTTACGACCATGACCTTAAAATCTTGTATCACTCTAAATACCATGATGCTCGAAACTGTCTGTTGGTTAAGTTGTTTGTTTAATAACAACAATGTTGACTGAGGCTGACTCCTACTGGTCCCTCATAGGTCGAAAAATTTGAAAAACAAGCGAGGGTAGGAAATCTGACTAACTCTAGATAGTCGTTTCGGGTGGCCATGGCCGTTAGTACGTGGGGGCGTTTTGGGCGTTGTGGTCGTTAAAGGGTTAAAACCCATGATGTATTAAATTACTTTAATTCACATATCCTCAGTCATAAGACCACATATACACAAGTTAAAACAATACATGTGAGATTTTTCTTCAATCCTACTGTCGGTCCATCATTAGACATTAAAGCTAACTATAACTGATATCGTGAAATTACGGATAATAATTTAATGCTTGAATTATCGTGAGTATTATTGTGCCACAGTTGGATGACTTTCAACCAAGCGGGATATGCCAACAAGACGGTGCGCCACCACACTGGGGATAGCATGTTCGGGATGTTTTAAACACAACATTCCCTGGGAGGTGGATTGGATGGGATGGTCCAATTGCATATTCACGCCGTTATCCCGACGTCACACCTCTGGACATTGTTGTATGGGATACGTGAAGGATATCGTTAATCGGCCTAAGGTGCAGGACATCGATGACCTGAAATTGAGGATCAGTAATGCCATTTCGACCATTACTGAAGACATGCTGCAGCGCACATGGTTGGAACTGGAGGTTTGGTTAGATGTTCGACGTGCAACAAATGGTGCGTATATTGAGCTTTTGTAATGAGGTAGAAAAAACTTTAGTCTTTACTATTACTTATGTGCTGAACCACATTTTTCTATCTGATACAGCATATCCGTAATAAATGTGCAAAGTTGTAAAGATACTTTGTGGGCAGACACCCTGAAGTTTTATTTTTGTAAAATATGCCTTCAAAGGCATCTTCCTGTGGAGCTACGAAGATAATTAATATACACTGAGTGGCCACTTTATTATAACCACCTGACAGTTTTAAACAAATGAACTATGGCTGCACGCTGTTGCAGCCAGAGGGTGAGGCTAGTATAAAAAGGGAAAGCTTAGTGCTTGCGACAGTAGTAGAAGTGATTTTGGGGTGACGAGATGGGTAAAAAATGCGCTTTGACAGACTTTTAATGTGGGATGATTGTAGGAGCTCAGAGCCATGGAGCGAGTATCACCGAAACCGCCGCACTCGTGAAATGTTCCAGAGCAGCTGGTGTTAAAGTGTTTAAAGACTGGACTGTCAGCCAAAACAATGGGTCTCTACGTACAACGTGCGCTCGTCATCGATTAGTGACTGCTCTGGAGGAACGGACAGTGTCCAGACTGGTAACAGACAACAGAAACGCAACAATGCAGCATATTACAGACCAGCTTAATCAAGGATCCCCTCAAATGATCTCTCCACGCACTGTACGCCGTACACTGCATCGGATGGGATATGGCAGCCGAAGACCTGTTCGAACACCTATGTTGTCTGCAGTTAACAAGAGAAAACGTCTCCAGTTCACACAGGAGCAGAAGGATTGGACAGTCCATAACTGGAAACAAATTATGTGGTGCGATGAATCACGTTTTTAGTTGCACCATGCCGATGGCCGAGTGAGAATTTGGCAGAAACAGCACGAAAGCATGGACCCCAAATGCCTTGCTACAAGCCTTCAAGCTGGTGCAGGCAACTTTATGGTTTGGGGAATGTTTTCCTGGCATGCTTTGTGCCCTTTAATTCATGTTGAACAACGTCTGACTGGCACATCATATCTAAACAACGCTGCGGACCAAGTGAATCCTCTCATGTGGATGGTTCATCCCAATGGCGATGGCTACTTTCAACAAGATAATGCATCCTGCCATAGTGTCCGCATTGTACAGGATTGGTTTCAGAAACATGCCGGTGAGTTTATTTTGCTTAGGTGGCCCCACAATTTCCAGATCTCAACCCCATTGATAATGTGTGCGATGAAGTTGAACGAGCCATCAGACAGCTGGATCCACAACCCTGCAATATCACACTCCTGGGAAGTGCTATTCATCACGCATGGACTCAGATTCCACGAACCACCAATGAACATCTCGTGGAGTCCATGCCACGAAGAATCGACAACGTATTAAAGGCAAAAAGTGGTCCAACGAAGTACTGATTAGGTGGTCAAAATAAAGTGGCCTTTCAGTGTATTTCCGCCAAACAGCTTTTGACGTTCAGTTAAGTTGTGGAGTAACCCATATGTGGATAATGATTCTCGTTTTCCGACAGTTCACCTAAATACACCGTATCACTTCTTGATACTGTGTTTGACTGAGAAATTGATTTTCTTATACCTCGTTACCAGAGCGGTAAGTATCAACTTTGAGTATTGTTACGATTATTACTACGTTGTTGCAGATAACATTTTCCTAAAACTTGATAGAAACTTGAAACACCTAAAATATGGTGCAAAATAAATAGATTTACGAAGCGAAATAATCACCCCCAAACAGAAATACAATTTAGCTAATGAGATACAAGCTTCGGTATGACCTTATGAAAAAATTCGAGACGTATCAAGGCCGTCAGGAAAGCACACGACCATGACGTCGCTTTGTATGTTACACGGCCTGATAAGTCTTTGTCGTTTTTGTCGTCATACATGACAGCGTTGGAAACCTATCGGAAGCCATGGTTGCTGCATTAAAGCCATTTGACGCTATAGGAGGGAACTCGTCTCTTTAATGTCATTGCCTTGTATTTTCTGAACTGCTTTAAATGCGCCATCCTAATGGAATGCGGTTTTAAGCGATGTTAGATTGGGAGACCTTTTACCTCGTAGAATGACCTCCTGGTGCTTATAACACATGTAGTCTGTATAGGACGATTCAGGTGAATAAGGCGGACGAGTAGAGGTTTAGTACCCCGCTAGAGCAACTTCTAGATCGTCTGACGGGAAAAATGGGATCTCGTGCTATCATAGAGAAGTATAGGCCTAATCCTAATGTTTGGTGGACAATTGCAAATGCATGATGTCAAGTTCGTAACAATACATATCAGCTGCGATGGTTTCACTCTGCAGTAAGAAGGAGAAGATCCCTCCAACTGGGGGTAACCAAAAACTGGCCACCATCTTCTAAGATAGAGTATCGCCTTCGTGGTGCGTTTCGGGGCTTCAGGGTGAATGAGAAATTGCGACGAACGTCATACAGCATCAATTTCTCATAACGCCAGACGAAGCGCTTCAAAATATCGTCATTCGTTCACGGATAATCACAGGAGTGTCTGCATCAAATCGTTGTGTTTTGTACTGTTTCTTTAACTCGTGTAGAAACCGCTTATCCATCCTTTTTGCTTTGCCCATGGCCGTTAAATTTAGGAAAACAGTTACATAGTGTACTCTGAATTTGTCGCCCATGTTTCATGCCATTTGACAAGGATCGGATTCAATCAAGGCGTCTCACTCGGCATCCTCAATGACTACTGCCGGTTTACCGTGTGGGTGATTTTTAAGGCACGTATCGCAGGACTGGAATTCAGAAAAAGAATATTGGTGTCTTGCGTTCTCTAACGATACCTTTCACGAACACGGTATTGATGTTGCGAGCGCCTCCGAAAGCGCGGTGTCCAAGTTTAAACACAAATAAGAAAAATACACGAGTTGGACTCTGATGCATCGTGTTATTTACTGTAGTACATTCTCCAATCATCTTTTAACATGCTACTGACAAATTGAACAGGGCTTTACAGGCATCAGCCTAGTCGCACTGATTTTTAAGATCATATCTCACGTCGGCCGTGTGTTAATTCCTAAATTACCTGCAAACTGTACCAGTCGACGAAATCTCCCATTTCGTCTGCAGCAACCTGATGTAATGTATATTTCTCAGAAAATATATGAAATGTCACGTCGTACTACTAAAAATAATGATGTAACCAAACCATTATACCATATTTACTTGTATACGGCCAAACTAAATTTCACCTTAAGCGTTGACGTCTATTATATCAAAAGTTCAAAATTACTCACCTGGTTATGTTTACTTAAAACATCACGTCCTTAAAATTTTCTAGAGTAGAGTGAATCAACAATTGTCTCATTCCAGACAGAGAAAACCTAATCATGAGCATTAAATGCCTTTATTCTTACTTTATAAAACACATTTAATACAAAATATTTTTTCGACCTGTTTTATTATTACAATGCTTCCTTTGCATAAAACTACGTATAAAGGATAAAAATGTTGTTTGCGTTAGGCAAAGAAATAAGTCTGTTCCTTTCAGAACGCATTTTAGTATTTTACCTAAAATGGTAAAATACTAAAATGCGTTCTCAAAGAAATAATTTTAGTATCGTCGGCACTATTGCGCAACTATATTGAGGAAGAGTATTAACGTAAAAGAAAAAAAAAGAAAATCAAATTAATGTACTCTATATCGTTTTTAAAGCTGTACAAAACGAACACTTGTTTAACTTGTTGTATTTATTCGCTTTCAAAATGGTGAGCACTATTAATGATGTATGCATACGCAAGTGGCAAACAATTTCTTAGAGAACAACTATCTCTTGCATTTTCAAATGACCAGCCTCTTCGGTGAGATACGCATATAGAAGGGACCAGAAATATTACCTACAAGATTTTATTTTTGACTTATGAAAATTGTGAGCGAGTTCATTAGAAACTAAAAAACATTATTTGTGGAAATCCGCTTCTTACCCTCCTAAATGGTGCGCATTGTTGAGGAGGTGTGCTATTGTCGATGCACGGATTTCTTGGAGGCGAACCCCAATGCGATATGGGAGCAGGACTTTTAGCAGGTGACTTCTCTTGCTTTTCATCTAAGCAAACGATAAAGAGGGATACATACATTTTATTTTCATGACAAAGGATCTAAAATAACTTACGTCATTTAAATGCTGGAATTGATGTACATACATAAAATCTAGACATTTGACACATGCATGTGCAGAATAAAACGCAAAATTCGAGGCTCCGCGGATTTGTTTTGCAGATATTCCACAAGACATGAAAATGCAAAATGAGTTATGCGATGAGGAAACGATTATATGAATACCACTCGACAAAAAAGTATCTTTGTGGATCAACTGAATTCCTTCGTGGTATCAGTCTAACAATCTGAAAATCAAAGACGTTTAAATTTTTTTTTATTGGAGGTTTAACGACCACCGTGAGCAACTTAAGGGGTTATAAGCAGTAGCCCGTCCCTAATTTTTGGTCACTGGTTCCAGAGAAGGGAGAGAGTCATTAACGTAAGACAAACACAACATTCATTCTTCACCGGGATTCGAACCCGGACCCCTTTTGGACGAATGATCAGAGGCCATCGCATAGACCACTGCGCCACCTGGGCGGCTTTAACGTTTAGTTTCGTGCAGAAATATACCCAGGATGGGAAAGGATTTACTTAATCCTACTGCAGGGTTTGGAAAACATAATGTGAACACCGTGGTTATAAGGACTACTGTTATTCGTGTAGGCTATAATGAGAAAAAAAAACGTTGTGATTATATTATATAAAACAAACGTTATGTGATCGCTTTGTATATATTCTGTAGGTTGCATGCCAGTGTAGTACAAATTGTGTTCAGCAACGGTGCGTGCGACACGTTGGTGGAAATGGTGAGCTGTCAGACTTTCAACGAAGACATATCGAGGCAGCCAGTTTAGCAGGAGCGTCAGTAACCATAACAACCAAATTGTTTTGTGTTTCAACAGTAACAGTCTCCACGATTAAGACTACGTACATAGACCTCATCGGCGAATAAGAAGTGGGAGAAAACCGAGATGGAGTGAGAGAGACCATCGATCACTAAAATGGATTACGTCCCAAACAGCACACAACTACTGCAGCAAAATGCAGAACTGAATAAACTACTCTAGCACAGAAGAACTCAATATCCACCTGAAAGTCCTATTGAACTACTGTAGCACAGCAGAACTGAATATCCACCTGAAAGGCCTATTAAACTACTGTAGCACAGCAGAACTCAATATCCACCTGAGAGTCCTATTGAACTACTGTAGCACAGCAGAACTCAATATACACCTGAGAGTCCTATTGAACTACGGTAGCACAGCAGAACTTAATATCCACCTGAAAGGCCTATTGAACTACTGTAGCACAGCAAAACTCAATATCCACCTGAGAGTCCTATTGAACTACTGTAGCACAGCAGAGCTCAATATCCACCTGAAAGTCCTATTGAACTACTGTAGCACAGCAGAACTCAATATCCACCTGAGAGTCCTATTGAACTACTGTAGCACAGCAGAACTCAATATCCACCTGAGAGTCCTTTTGAACTACTGTAGCACAGCAGAACTCAATATCTTCCTGAAATTCCTATTGAACTACTGTAGCACAGCAGACTCAATATCCACCTGAGAGTCCTATTGAACTACTGTAGCACAGCAGAACTCAATATCCACCTGAAAGGCCTATTGAACTACTGTAGCACAGCAGAACTCAATATCCACCTGAAAGGCCCGGTTTCCATTAAAAGAGTCTGCGAAGAACTTTACAAAGCAAACATCCATGGAAAAGCTGCAAGTGCTAAAAATACAATCACAAAAACCAGCGCTACAAGGCAAACCAGATAGTTTCATAAGAATAAAACCTGGACAGCTGATGGATAGAAACGTGTGATATGATCAGATATGTCGTCATTTACATTATTCTCAACAGTAAGTCGGGTTTTGGTAGGCAGATCCTCCAAGGTAGCGTGCAATTTAGAATCTCTGGTTGCAGCTGTCAAGCATGTCGATAGATCTGTGATGATTTAGCCGGCCACATCTTGGTATTCGGCTGGTACTGTCATTATTCTATATGGATGAGTTAGATCCAACGAATACTTGAACATTCTAGGTGATCAGGAACATCCTATGGTCCGAATGCTGTTTCCCGTGACGCAAGTTTTCGAGATTATAATGCGCCCATTCTCACTGCCAGAACAGTTTAGCCTTGGTTTGAAAAGCACCGAGATAAAGTTCAGCATCAGCATTGGCCAGCTCAGTCGCCTGACTTGCATATAACCGAAAACTATTCAAAACTTTTATGAATCTATTACAAGAAAGTTGGAATCTGTATTAAAAGCAAATGGTGGTAACGCCTTATTAATAAATACACTCAGCCTATTTCCAAAGTTTTCCTGTATACACTACATTGACAAAAATCACCGAACACATAGAAGAGAAATAAAACATAGCATTTATTGACACGCATTAGTACGGTGTCGGCCCATCTTTGGCCTTAATGCATGCACTGACCCTTCGAGACATGCTTTCGACAAGGTTTTGGAATACAGCGATAGGTATGCGCTTCCATTCAGTACATAATGCTGCCGCTAACTGTTGCTTAGTAATAGACCTAGGTCCCAAACTTCTTATATAGTGCTATAATTCATTACATAGGTACTTTATGAGATCAAGATCAGAGCTCTGGGCTGGCCAGTCCACACACGATACGGAAATACCTTCAAAACACGCAGCAACTATCCTTCCTCTATGGCTCGGTGCATTATCCTGCTAGTACCAACAAAGCTGGGCTGCATAATATTGCCACAGAGTCGGTAGGGCATAATTGTCCATAATATCGAGGTAGATATACTGTTTAACAGGTTTGTCTACGATAACCAACGGGCCGGTACCATACCACGAAAAACACCATTGCACGAATACACTGCCAGCTCCAAACTTGACAGTAGGGACAGTACACTGTGGAAAATAGCGTTCCCCCGGCTGCCTCCATACCCACACACGGCCATCAGACTGATGGATCTGGATTCATCAGTTCATAGAACCCATTTCCATTGATCTATGGTCCACGATAAATGTTCTTTATACCATGCTAAACGACGAGTAGCATTCCGAGTAGAAATGCAAGGCTTATGAGCAGCCGCACGAACACGGCAACACATGGAATGAAGTTCCCTGCGAATGGTATGTATACATACCGAGGTTCGGGCAATTTTACTCACCTGTGCATTGAGGTCTTGTGCAGTACTCCGTCGATTAGCTTTAACGACTCTCCTCAGGCTTCGACGTCCTTACGAGTGATTTTCTTTGGTTTACGGTACGTTTCGCTGGGTCAGACACACCATGTGTCTTCCACGTATTCAGTACACCCAAAACAGTTGACGTGGGTATATTTAAACGCCTCACGGTTTATCTTATGGACAACCCACTATTATAACACCGAACAATTTTTTCTTTCTCAAAGTCAGTTCTCCTCCGCCGCGACATTTTCCCTCAACCTCACATTGCGATATGATCGAGATCAGTTGCTGCAGGCTTGTCTTTATACCGTTTGCAGCTGTACCACGCATCTCAACAACGCAACGAATCCGTTCATTTGCTTTTGAAGGGGTATTCGGTGACTTTTGTCAACATAGTGTGTGTCATCATCATGGACTATTTTCGGTACATTGCCGGATGAAGGTTCCTTTCACGAGTTGCTCTCTTGAGCCAGCCTCTTCCAACACATTTTCACGACATTTCTTCTGAGAAAGGTAATTTATGGCTGCAGTTAAATGTATGGACACAAAAGGAGCTAGCATTTAGAAAACAAAAAATAAAATCAAGAAGAAAAAACATTGTATCATCTAACGAAAAGACGATTTACGAAATTTTTTAAGGGGAATTATAAACTTATAATTACGATTTTTCTATATTCATGTATTCTACAGATTATTACTACAGTGATGACCATAGTTACACTCATAGATTTCATAGAAAATCCGATTATTATTCGTGGTTAGATGGTTCAGAATGTAGTATCACAACAAATTCATTTAATTCAATAAACATCACATATACAGACAGCATCGTAAAATTTACATCGTGGCAGCGCCTAGCACAATCCAGCTAGTCAGAGGTGAAAAAATTATGACTAAACACCTTACACGAGAAATGATATAAAGAATGATGTTAGGTATAATTTCAATTTTAAAGGGCAGAAAAAAGGAAATACTGGATTAGTCAACAAAATAAAACAAAAGGTGCATTATTTCACAAAAAATTGAAAACTAATAAACGCACTAGTCACCTCGAAGGAAAGGGAAATAGGAAATGCTCGAATAGACTGACTTTACGTAATTCTGAACTCTGGCACCGAAAAAAGGATTTGTAGCCGTCGTAGCTTAAGAGTCGCTGAAACCTGTTGAATCGGGCGGCCAAAGTACCATTAAAAGAGTCACTGACCTTTCTTCAAGGCTCGAAGCATGCGCGTTTGTTTACACTGTTGTAAATCATCTGAACAAACGATAGTTTCCAAATGACGCGTGTGCTTTGAAGAGATTTCCCAAGTCATAACCATCATCGTGAGGTTTGGAAGAGTGGAGTCTGTGCTCAGCTTTTCTGTAGCGAAGAAGCCGCCTAAATTCATTCCTTGTTTATCTATTTTATTTCGAATAATACAAAAGCCACAACATTATCTTCACCTATTTTTATTTAAATATTATTTGTGCCACATCCTAGTGTTGTGTTGTATACGTATCACATAAAAAGCATTTCATTATAGGATATCTGATACGACTTCTACTGTGCAATCAAGGGACTTTACGTTACGTCCCGTTTTTTTCTTCTATATGAAGGACGTTGCATTAGCTTTTGTTTCATTTTCTTTTTACATGATATATATTTTTATTTTTTTTTTGATTGGAGGTTTAACGACCACCGTGAGCAACTCAAAGGGCTATAAGCAGTCGCCCGTCCCTAATTTAGAGTCACTGGTTCCAGGGAAGGGAGAGAGCCAGTGCCGTAAGACAAACACAACATCCATGCCTGACCGGGATTCGAACCCGGACCCCGTACGGACGAATGATCAGAGGCCAGCGCCTTAGACGACTGCGCCACCGGGGCGGCTCATGATATATGATAGATTCACGTTGTTTTTCATGTTACATGATGTGATTTCGATTATGATAGATTCATGATTCTCCGATCCGCTCGTATTTTATACACGATCTTTAATGTTGGAACCGTTTGACATAAATGAGATAGAAAGCATTGCAATAGGCGCATGGAAATAAGAAGCCCAAAATAGAGAGATAGAGAGCGATAGAGCGCAAATTGGAGAAAAGGGGGACCTCCCTCGTCTAACAGCAGTGCAACTCAGGTTGAAGAAGAAAAGGGGACTGAAAAATCTACCTGAATAGCCCGGGAAACGAAATGTGACTATGAACGAGCATATTATGTCTAAATATAAGTTTCCGGTGCTCCACGTAGAAGGCTGCAAAAGTGTTGAATTTTGTCCAGAATTTCGTACTGTGAAAGTAAGGTGGCGTATTGCGTCGAGCTACACGTGCATGCGGACAGCCCACACGCGCGTTAATTTGATCTAGGATATAAAAACCGATATAGTGCGTATTAGAAACTGTCTTTTATTCGTGTTTAACCTCGAGGAAATCGCTGCAGAAAAATCAAAATTAATTTCTTCTGCACATGGCGGGAAATGTGTTGATGCAAGTACGTTTCGTGAGTTATTGGTAAACTTGATAAGTCGTGGTTCAAGCGTGGAAGGCAAGAAGCTTAGCGGACGACCGCAAATGTAAAGAGCAGATTAGAAGTTTCTTTGACCGTTCACAGCACAGATTTGTGTGCCCTTCGTCTCGGTAAACGCAGATGAGCATTTCCTTCGGCCACGCCGAGCGAAGACATTGTTCCATGATGATAATGCAGTGTGATCTACTTTTGTAAGTAGGCCATCTATTTAACCGTACAACTCCGGAAACCTTTATAAACCTAAAAATATAGGATAAAGATATATCTTCTCCTTAGAATGGAAAACATATATTAAAAATAATTATATTGTTCTGAAGCGGCAAACAAATGTTGATGTTATAAAACACAAAGCAAGACGTTGGCTTCCGGAACGGAATTATTATGTTTCATGTACTAATCATCATCATCATCATCATCATTGTCAACCATTATCAATCCACTGCTGGACGAAGGTCTCCCCAAGTTTCCTCCACAACGGTCTGTCTTGTGCCAGTCTCCTCCATGTCACCCCTGCATACTTTCGAATTTCATCCACCCATCTCCCATGTGGTCTTCTTCTGGGTCTTTTCCTGTCCCTTGGAATCCAATCTAAAATTTCGGCTGTCCATCGATGATCTGTCCTTCTGGCAGTATGTCCAGCCCATTGCCATTTCAGGGATTTAACTCTGATCATGATGTCTTCCACTCTTGTCATTTTTCGGATCCACGAGTTCCTCTTCTTATCTCTCCTGGTTATACCAAGCATGCACCTCTCCATGCTACTTTGAGTTGTCTGCAGCCTTTGTATGTCTCTTTTAGTTAAGGTCCACGTCTCTGCACCATACGTAAGCACTGGAAGGATGCATTGATCAAACACTTTTCTTTTAAGACATAATGGCATATTGCTCTTGAAAATTATGCTGTTTCTTCCAAAAGCTCTCCAGGCAAGTTTTGTACGCCGATTGATTTCTTCACCAATGTGACCCTCACTTGATATCTGCTGTCCAAGATAAACGTACGTGTCTGTTATCTCCAGCTTTTCTCCATCAATCGATAAATCTTCATTTCTTGTAAAAGCATTGAACATCACTTTTGTCTTCTGAAAGTTCATTTTTAATCCCACTTCTTTACTCTTGTCAGCAAGTTCCTGGATCATACTCTGCAGCTGTGATGGGGGGTAGTTGCAAAAATGACTACATCATCAGCAAAACGAAGGTGGGTTAGATAATCTCCATTAATCTTTATCCCCTTGTTTTCCCAGCTCAGCGACTGAAAAACACCCTCCAATGTGGCATTAAAGAGCTTCGGAGATATGGTGTCACCTTGTCTCACTCCCTTTCCAATTTTTACGTGTGTTGTATTTTCAAACAGCCGAATCTTTGCACTTGCATTTTCATAGATGTTATTAATAATATTAATGTATGCATCTTCAATACCGCAGGTTTTCAGAGCCATTGTAACTGCTGATGGTTTCACCGAATCAAAGGCTTTTTCATAATCGATAAAAGCCATGCACAATGGAAGTTCATATTCCCTCGCTCTTTCAATTAGTTCTCTCAGCACGTGGATATGATCTATTGTGCTGTAGCCACTCCTGAATCCAGCTTGTTCTCTCGGTTGAGCCATGTCCAGTGTTACCTTCAAGCGGTGTGAAAGAACTTTAGTGAAGATTTTATAAACTACTGATAGGAGGCTGATAGGTCTGTAGTTTCCGAGATCCTCAATGTCACCTTTCTTATGTAGCAGAATCATTGTAGCGGTGTTCCAATCCTCAGGAATCTTTCCTTCATTAAGGCATCAGTGAAAATTTGGGCGAGTACTGTTTCGATTTCTCCACTTGCTTCTTGTATGATGTCTACAGTAATTCCATCTTCTCCTGGAGCTTTTCCCCGCTTCATGTTCTTGATTGCATGTGCAACTTCTGCTGGAAGGACTGGAGGAACTCTGGTACTGGTATCTTTCATAATGTCTGGAGTGCATGTATCATCCCTTTCATATAATTTGGAGTAGAAATCTTTCACTCTTGTCAAAATTTCGCCTCTATTTCTTGTTACAGAACCATCTTCTTTTCTCAGTGCCATAATCTGTTTTCTTCCCTTACTGAGATGTCCCTTTGCTATCTTTAGGCTTTGGTTGTTTTCAATTGCTTTCCTCACTAGTTCACAGTTGAATTTTCTTACGTCTTCAGTTATACTTTTTCTTACTGTCTTGCATAGCTCTATATATTCCACTTTGGAAGTCACATCTTCTTTAGTTGTCCTCATCTCTCTTCTTTTTTGCATCAACATTTTCGTTTTTCCTGATAATTTGTTTACATGCAACTTGTTCTTAGACCCAGCTAATTTTGTTGCTGTTTCCATAAGAGCTTTGGTTACTTTTCTGTTTACTTCAGAGATGTCCACTTCTTCTGATGTTAGGCCTTCTAAAGCAGAGAACCTGTTCTTCAGTTCCAACTTGAAGGTATTATGGTGTTTTTTAAGGTTGGTTATGTCAATAGATTTTGTTTGTCTTATGAGCTTGCCACGTTCAAGTTTAGTGTTGAGGTGCATCTTACATCTCACCAATCTATGGTCACTACCTGTGTTGAACTTGTTTAGCACACTGCAGTCTTCTATGACGAATTTTTGTTACACATAATAAAATCAATTTCACTTGTCGTCCCATTTGGATGTCTCCATGTCCATTTCCTGTGTGGCTTTTTCTTGAAGAAGGAGTTCAAGATGAAAAACCCTTCTGCCTCTGCAAACTCAACGAGAGTATTTCCACGCTGGTTTCTGTTGCCGTGACCGAATTTACCTACTGAAGTTTCATTCTGTTGCCGTTGCCCTATTTTTGCATTGAAATCTCCCATAATTATTTTCAAGTGCTGCTTACCTTTATTATTTAGATGACAAATTTCCTCATAAAATTCTTCGATTTCTTCTTCAGGATGACTTGTGGTGGGTGCATAAGTTTGAATAATCTGAGCCTGGTATCTTTTCGAGAGTTGGATAACAAGTCGTGCAGCTCTGTCAGAGGAACTTTCAACTTCTACAACTTTATCCTTCAGTTTCTTGTTTATTATAAATCCAACACCACTAGTTCTGCCAGTATCTGTCCCACGATAGTAGAAGAGATGTCCACTTTTCAGTTCGATGAGATCTTCTCCTTTTCTCCTTACCTCACTTAGCCCCACGATGTCCCAGTTGATCCTTTGTAGTTCCTCTTCCAATTCAAGAAGCCTTGAATCAGAAGATAGGGAGCGTCCATTGTACGTAGCCAAGGTCAGCATCAGATGGCAGCCTAGTCCGGTCCTCCGGGGATTCTTAGCACCCTCTGCCTTCATGTCGCACTGGCCGCTGCCTTGGCCAGGTACATTCCAGCTGCCGGAGACTGAGGGCCAAGATTTAAGTTGTGGAATCATTTTGGAGGGGTTTGGCCATAACTCACCACGCTGGCCAAGCGGGTTGGTGAGTGTGGGATAGAATTTCCTCTAATCCCGATGGTATAGTTATACCGCTATGGGCGGTCGTCAGAGCCCCTTTAGTGGGAACAGGATGCACCACGAGAAGGCGGGGTTGACATTTGTCAAGGAGAGGCTGTGATGTTACGCATCACCTGACCTTACATCCCTCATGTACTAATAAAGGTTGAAAAACCACTTTCCTCAAGTTAGCATTTCCGTGCTGGGCTGATTACTTCCTGTCTGTGAACAGCATGGGACCATGTACGTGACTTATTGCTGTAGTATTTGGGTCTCTAGGGGCAGAATTAGTGATAGCAAACTTTTGCTAAATCCATTTTTCAACCTTCATGTACTAATAAAGGTTGAAAAATGGATTTAGCAAAAGTTTGCTATCACTAATTCTGCCCCTAGAGACCCAAATACTACAGCAATAAGTCACGTACATGGTCCCATGCTGTTCACAGACAGGAAGTAATCAGCCCAGCACGGAAATGCTAACTTGAGGAAAGTGGTTTCCTATCTGCTTAGTAGAATGGTATTTGAAGAATTATAAACTATATATCAATTACATTCATGGAAGTTTGTCATGACGTTTTGCTAACTTTATTCTAAATGCACCAGACTGCGAATACTCATGAAGCGCATATAGCGTATTAAATCCGTTTATCTTTGTGGTGTAGTGAGCACAAAGATTCGCCAAGCTATCACGAAGATGTCACCCACGTTATTTTCAAAAAACATCTTTGTTCCTTACATGTTCTAATTCCATGCATTTTTATGTCTGCCATTGCCTTTAAAAAACCTTCCATAGGAGTGCGAAAGCTTGGTGAATCTTTGTGCTTACTGCATCACAAAAATAAACGGATTTAATACGCTACACATATGCTTTTCATGAGTATTAACTGGCATTGCTATTCAAAAAATAAAAATAAAAATTGAAATACAGAATTTGTCCAATCAAAGGCATTGTAACACTGTTGTAAGGAAAATAATTTTCGTATCGAAAAGTTTGGTTTGTTTTGAAAACAAAAATAGTTGGAAGACTGTTTTTTGGCTGTTTGTATGTAAGCCCATCTCAATTCGGAAGTTCCATAAAATGTCGCTGATGTATAACTGCTCGAAGCATTGCGTTAAAAACCCCAAGAGCTTTTTTTGTGCAAAAAACGTTTTATTTCTGAGGATGATGTAAAGAATGCTAACATCGAGTAGCTCCTTTTGAATCTCCCTGAGGCTTCCACTCAGCTTCCAAATGCCTTCTGTTCTTCCTTACATGCGTGTCATGAAGTGAGTCTACTTCAGATAGAGCTCATCGCCATTTTTTTTTCGCTTCAAGTTGGCTTTGATTCCTCATTTTTGTAAGTCAAGCAAAAATATTTGATAGAAAAGATCTCTTAAATGAATAATAAAATTCCTATTCTTTTACTTCAGCTTCATTTGTTCCCCTGAAGGAAAAAGCAAAAACGAAGCGAACTCAGAAAAGAAAGGCGAATGGCGAAGAATTTAAGAGGAAGTCTGAGCAAACCGAAAAATAAAATCGGAATGTATAAGAAAATACAAGACTAATGATTTACAAACGAATAAATTAAACAAACCAAGCTTCTCTGTTTTCTGTTAATTTAAGATGACATTTTTTACGACCAAGAAAAAAAAAGAAAATGGGTAATATGCACTTGGAATTAATTAAGTGAATAAGTGCGTGATAATAAAAGTTACTATACAATTGGTTGTTAATTATGCAAATGTACTTAGACATTGATATTAGGCCAGATAGTTTTTCTTGATGTTTTCCTTCTTGTTAAGAGTGAATTGAGAACATAATTTAATTTAAAATTATATGCAAAATCGAAAGAATTTCATCTAATACCATTTTGTTAATTTTAAACTATTTTTGAATTATACTGCTGTCTGTTAACAATATAAGGCCAAGAAAGACCTGGGCAGGGGTGGGGAGCCTGCGACTTTAAGGCCGCATGCGGTCCTTTGGGCAATTAACTGCGGCCTTTTGATTGAATCTAAATTTTGCAGAACAAATCCCTTTATTTTTAATAATATGTTTTAGTTCGTCTTTTATTATTCTTATTTTAATCCAAAGCTTACTGTTTTTAAAATACCAAAGAGTAAAACAAGATTCAACGAAATAATGATCCCCCAGTGATCGCCACAATAAAAACATTAGTAAGTCATAAGGGCTATTTTTATACCTGCTACTCTCTTGATGTCGCCCTATGGCTCTTGAATAACTACAGATGGAATTGACTGAGTTCTCAGAAGATGACATTTTAAAGTTCTTCTTTGACCTTCAGAAAGATACAGTTTCATATCGAAAAACGGAACAGAATACTCACGCCTTTGGCAACATGCACAAAAAATGATTTCTTGCTTTTAACCACTTATCGTTGCGAATCTACATTCTCCTACCTAACCGAAATCAAGACGCTCTTAAGGTCACAAATAACGGATAGTCATCTAGAGTATCACCTAAAAGTGCGGACCTCCATGTTGCAACCAGATATTCAAATGTTTTCCAACAAAAAGCAGTCACAATAGTCATTAAAAGGCTAGTTAACTTTAGAATTAGCATTTTTTTTCATGTTTTATAGTTAGTTAGTACATAGAAGTTAGATTTTTGCAGAATAACGTACATTTTGGAGTATGTCTAATTGAAGTTTCTTGAATGCGGCTTTATTATTGGGTTGTCGGAAACGTCATGACGTATTTTTGCACCCGATGGCGGTTGGGCGGTTTTGGAATTACAAAGGGGCATGCGCAGCTCTGTTATCGCTGTGGCATTCGACAGGCGCCATTTCTAGCTGCAGTCTTAAAGGAATAGTGAGCGATTTGGTTGATTTGCGAAGATTTGACATCAAGTTGAAGATGGAAGACCAAACTGTGTATTTTCGCCCTGTTTTACTATTTTACTTCCGTAAAAGGAAGAACGAGCGTCAAGCTTGTGAAAAGTTGCGTAAAGTGTACGTTGATAATGCTCTACAAGAACGTCAGTGCCAGAGGTGGTTCGCAAAATTCCGTACTGGTGATTTTGACCTAAACGATGCTCATCGGCCCGGGAGGCCCACCAAGGCTGATGACGACTAAGTCATTGATCGAGTCAAATCGACGTTGCATGACACGAGAGATTGCAGAAACATTGCACATATAAAATTCAAGCGTTAACGACCACCTGAAGAAGCTGGGATACGTAAGCAAGCTCGATGTGTGGGTCGCTCATGAACTCAAAGAAGCTCAATTGACGGCGCGTATAAACATCTGCGATATGCTCATTAATCGTGAAGAAAACGATCCTTTTTTGAAGCAACTGATAACTGGTGACGAAAAGTGGATTGTGTACAACAATGTGCTGCGCAAACGGTCTTGATCCCGACATGCTGCTTCGCCTCAAACGACATCCAAAGCAGACACTCATCAGCGGAAGGTTCTGGTCTCAGTGTGGTGGGATTTTAAAGGTGTCGAGTTTTGCGAGCTCCTACCTCGGAACGAAACAATCAATTCGAATATGTACAGCAGGCAATTGGACAGTTTGAACGAATCCATCATCCAGTAACGTCCAGAGCTCGTTCATCGTAGAGCTGTTGTGTTCCATCACGACAACGCGAGACCACACGTAAGTTTGATCACCCGCCAAAAATTATTGGAGCTTGGGTGGATTTTGTTGCCACACCCAGCATACGCGCCTGACCTTGCGCTGTCACATTTCCACTTGTTTCGCTCTCTTCGAGAGTCCTTGCGTGGTATAACGTTCAATTCAGATGATGCTGTAAATCAGCACCTTGTACATTTTGTCGCCACGAAAGACAGGTCCTTCTATGAACGAGACATTCTGCAGCTCACTGAAAGATGGCAAAAGGTTATCAAACAAAACGGGCATTATATCATCAAATGATCTTTGTTCTTTCTATCAATAAATGACCTTTGCAAAACATGGCTAAAATACGTTATGATTTTTCCAACAACCTAACAGATTATAACTAACTACACTGCCGGACAATTGCTAAGGACGGTTGACAATAGCAACGATAGCAACTATAAAATGGAAGGCAGGAAAACGTGGAAATTAGCATAAGTGCGGGATACAGTAAGACGTGTTGTGCGTATGCAAATTTTGGATTGCCGAACTTGTTCGTGACGTCATAGCGCTGATAAGAGATATAAAGGATTTGACGCGTATTGACCGTTGTTGTTCAAACGCAAAGTTGAAAGGGAAAGAATCAATTGACGAACTACGTGCAATTTTCAGTATGTCTTCTCGACATCACCTAGATGATTTTACGCGTGGCCGTATTATTGGCAAGATTGAAGAAGGGCAAAAAATAACAGATGTTGCCAGGGAGTTCGACGTCAGCCACAGTGTTGTTTCAAGGCTTTGGAAATCATTTCAAACAAATGGAGAGTGTAGCAAATGTCACGGGGGAGGTCGTGTTCGCAATACGACACCTGCAGAAGATTGGTACATAGTGCTATCAACAAAAAGACACCGGCGCAGCACAGCTAGTGAGGTAGCAAATCAGTTTATGGCTGCTACTGGCAAGCGGATCTCCCGAAAAACTGTCGCCAGACGTTTGCATGAAGGAGGACTATACGCCCACCGTCCTATTGTGTGCATCGCATTGTCCAGACGTCACCGTACCGCACGTTTGCAATGGGGCCAACAACATCGCAATTGGACTGATAACGACTGGTGTGCTGTCCTCTTCTCAGATGAGAGTAGATACAGTCTATCGTCTGATTGTCGACGACAACTGATCTGGCGTGATAGTGGTACTGCATATTGTCCAGAAAACATACAGGAAAGGGACCGATATCCGACATGTAGTGTCATGGTATGGGCTGGCATCATGATCAATGGCCGTACGTCCCTCTATGTGCTTTCAACTGGGACTATGACTGGCCAACGATACATTAATGATGTTCTGCTACCTCATGCTCGCATGTTCCGTGGTACTGTTGGTGATAGATTCATTTTCATGGACGACAACGCAACATGTCATCGAACAGTCGCTGTCCAGGAGTGTCTTGAGAGCGATGATATTCAACGCCTCGTATGGCCAGCACGTTCTCCAGATCTGAATTTCATTGAAAATGTGTGGGATGCTTTGGGGAGGAGTCTTTCTGGTCGCCAATGCCCTCCAATAAACAAGGACACCCTCATCCGTGCACTGACAGAGGAATGTGATAAATTACCCCAACAGCTGCTTGATAATGTTGTGCAAAGCATGACACGACGTGTGAAATCTTGCATCGCCTTCCATGGTGGGCATATCCCGTATTGACATCTTACGCCGGAACGCCTGCGGACGGTAATTGCATCTTTTTCACGTTTACGTATTCTGCACAAAATGGCCTGTTTGTCCCTTGAACACGTTCCAAAGCCTTCTGGATTTCAGAGCACAATAAATTGTCTTTCTTGTAATGTCCTGGCATTTTTACATTATTTTATTTCACTTGGCATCCAACCACACTTACTTTTTTATGCGCTATATTGCCGTTTATGATCCGTCCTTAGCAATTGTCCAGAAGTGTAAATGCGGCCTTACAACATGAAAAAGCTCCCCACTTCGGACCTAGGGTATTGAAGCGTAATTTAAGGGTACATTACTTACGATACAAGGCATGAGGGATAAAAAGGACTGGCCTGTAAAAGATATGAAACACATAAAATTCACTACGTTTATATTCATTACGAACGGCGATAATAACTAGTACATGGCGTGATAGCGATTGAAAGAAGTTCTGGATGTCGAACGGCGGAAGGTCATTCATGCTGTCTCGATTCATACCCGAAGTTCTTCTTGGGAATATGGCGGCAGAGTCTGATGAGCCAGACTCTGCCGGATGTACTGCTCGCTGCTCATGTACTGCGCCCGGGATGTACTGCTCGCTGCTCATGGTTCCTCCTATGCGGAGGAAGAGGTAAAGTAAATGGAACCCAACATCACCCCACACCAGAACGCGTAGGTGGTGGGAACGTGAATGGAACCCAACAGCACCCCGCACAAGAACGAGTAGGAGGCGGGAACGTGAATGGAACCCAACATCACCCCATACCAGAACGCTTCTGTCTGACTCGTATGACGCTGCATAATACATGCCCCCAGCACACGTTTACCACTGTTTCACCGTACAAGAATACTTCCTTCATGGGCCATAAGTTGAAGAGTAAGTCTTGAGAAGACACAATGCGCTGCCATTCATCAGGCCTGCGTATGCGTTCTTGGCCCCATTGCGGTGGCTGTCTTCTGTAGTCTGAGGTTAAGGGAAGTAGAAGCAACAAACCGTGAACGCCTAGGCCTCTATGTAGCAAAGGGAGTCAGACAGATTTTACATACAATCTCTGATGTCGTAAAAACCTCCACTGTCGTGCTAATGTTTGGTCTGCCAACACCATACGGTGGTGATGCGTTCGTCCATCGCTGCAATTTAGAACCCTCAAGTCGGTGTGTGAGACCTTCCTCTTTAAACTGACATCATATTCTCATCACTGTGTTTGAGTTTCGTCCAACACTGGTCCGCCTTCCCGCAGTCCAGCACAACGGGTTCGCTCAAACTCCGTAAGCTGTACGTACGGTCTCATCTGCTGAAGTGGGGAAAAACTCAGTTACTACAACAACCTTACTGACAAGATCACCGCGAATCGAATATGGCGTTTTGCTCTGTGCATCCTGCTTGTATACCTCCTGCGGGACGGCTACGCGGGTGTTGCTGGCACAAATTATTTGCATGTGGTCTGCGGATGCAATCATTTGCACCTCCTCAAGTGACCTACTCTTCCTGAAAGTTCCGGTCCAATCGCACACGTCTTTTTTTTTGGTATTGATTTTTAGCAAAGAGCAGTTTACTTGCATACCTTAACATTTCACCGCCTTTTCATACTTTTGTCTAACACGCGTTGAAACATATTACAAGAACTCTGAATGATATAACTATACTAGTGACCCGAAATTCTTGGCGTAGAATAGAAATCAAGCTTTCGCTCATAAACGAGATGGCTTTTACAATGGTGGTAGATAGCAAGGAAAGAAGGTAGACAGGTAGACTTTTCAAGGAAGACAGACAGAAGTTTGTTGTCTGCCTTCCTAGAAAAACCCATCTGGTTGATGTGCGAAAGCTTGGAAACTTTGATTTATTCTCTACGCCAAGAAATTCAGATCACTAGTATAGTTATACTAATTTGAGTATAGTTGTTGTGCAGTTCCTATTAATTAACATCCCAAGAAGGTATGCAAGAGTTATTTTGGTCAGTGTGCGTGGGGCACGGACCAATTGCAATACACCTTTTCGAAATGTTTTAAGATATCTTGGCAAGATGTTTCTAAATTTCAGAGTTTGTCTTTCATCTATGTTTTCTATCCAGATTTAACGATCACCATGAGCAACCGTTCCTAACTGCGATCAACTTGTTCCGGGAGAAGCATATAGGCAGCGACGTGGAACAAGAACACCACCCATCCATGTTTCGTCCCTTTACTCGAGCCAAAGCGGCTTGCAGCGAACCAGCACCTCTGACCACTCTGCCACCAAGACGAAAGCGTGTGCAGAAGTGACAAATCTTCAAAACATTTACTTAGAATGGTAATCTACATTTACCTTGATACATGCATGTCTTTTAATCGTTTCTAATGCTCTGTTAGCAGATGTAAGCATCAGAACAGTAAAACGCCATCTGGTTGATTTGAAATAGGAACAACCACGAGGTAAAGGTATTGGATTGATGCATAAGTTCACATGAATGCATTACATCAGAAGGGAAAACAAAAGCAATCAACTATGTACCCCCCCCCCCACTGTTTACGTTGGTGTCCCAACGCCTGGATAGGTCTATAGGTCTGCACTGACATTCTTTAAAAGAAAGGGGAAAGGTTTTGCTGCGAAGAAATCATCAAGGAAATTCTGGAGATCAACATCATTGTTAAACGTTCTGTCATGAAGTGCATTTGCAGAGATCGGAACAGGTGAAAGTCGGAAAAGGCGACATCGGGAGAAAGGGCCGTATGTAGAAGGATCTCCCATTTCATGCTCTGAATGGGCGTATTGGTCATGTTTGCACTGTGAGGGTGTGCGTTATCATGTTGGAAAAGGACACCGTGGCCACGATGTGGCCGTTTCTGCAGAATTGCTCCCTCCACACGGTGGAGTTGCTCACAATAGAGCGCAGCGTTAATACGCTCCAATTCCTCGGCAGCATTTCCCAGTGAATAATGCCTTCCATGTCCCACCAGACACACAGCATGATCTTCGCAGGAGGAAGATCATGATTTGGACGTCGTGTGGGCTTCTTGTTTGGACTTAACCGTTCCCTACGATGCATGAAATTCACGCACATGCACCACTTTTCATCTACAGGAACACTACGAGACAGAAAGGGTTTGTGTTGCTGAGAACATTCGCGATAACGGGCGAGCAAGGAACCACACATGACACCATGCTGATTATTGTTGTCCTCGTGGAGAGTGTCAGGCACCCAAGATCCTGAATTCCGGACATTTCCCATATGTCCCATGTGTCACACCACGCTGGCCTGATCATAATCCATCTCAGTGGCCAGTTACCGTGTGGTTTGATGCGGACCCAAGTGGATGAGATGGTTCAAACGATCCTCACCGATTTCCGGATCTTTCCCATACGTTCCATGTGTCGCACCGCGCTGGCCTGATCATAATCCATCTCAGTGGCCAAATACCGTGTGGTTTCATGCGGACCCTAGTGGATGAGATGGTTCAAACGATCCTCATCGAACTGAGATGGACTAGCTGAGTGTGGAGAATCGTTGAGGTCAAATTTGCCACCATGGAACCTCTCAAATCATTTGCGGGCTGTTCTCGGAGCAATAGCATCTTCCCCATACACAGAAGAAATTTATCGAGTAGCCTCGGTGGCTGTGAATCTCTTGTTAAACTCGTAGAGGAACAGACGAAGGAAATGTTCATTTCTCTCTACTTGACACTCCATACTTCCGCACCTGAAAACCAAAAAAACCATTAGCCACAATCACACAACGCAATATGATTAAGATACACGATATTACTGGCTACATTTTGATATACAACTGGGAATCTGCACCTTCACTACTGACTTGAGAAACACTCTTGAAATAAAACGACATGAACTTATGAATCAACGCAATAGATGCTCTAATACAAGAATGTGGCTAAGTCGTTTAATGTACCATACGAGCTCGTTGTAAATATTGTATAGCTATGAAGAATAGCAACATATTATGGAAATCGAATTCAGCCCCCTAATAATGTTACCTGAAAAGCATTACTGCCGATTAATGCCATGAACAAAACGTTAGAGAAGTCGAATAGACTTTTGGAATATATTGGGGACTGAGAAAATGTTCACAAATTCGTACTAAAATTCCCATTACATGAAAACGAAATGCTTCGTAACAATATTTCTCGATATTCACTTAGATAAAATTAATGAAATATGCTAGTATAATTGAAATTAACTTGTTGCATGGAATCTATATATTAATTAAATAAGGATTTTTACTATGTACTATGAGCCCTATTTTGAGAGAAGGGCTGAACATAAAGATATGGTCGAATTATCAAAATAAAGGTTTTACTATATGTACATGTGCCAGTCGAAAAGAAAATTGAGATTGGGGCAACAGTTCGGGCGTTATGGGTCGGCAAAGTTCCCAAGTAAAGTCTATGGCAGAAGCGTACCTTCGACATTAGGTCGCCAGCGGTTGACTCACGCACTGTTGAAGGCGGAAGCATGAAGGTACTGATATAGTCTAAAGTCCGACGTCTTCTCTTTTCTGAATGAACCGTTACGCAAAGCAACGCTAGCAGGCATTCGTATCAAAGTTCTTCTCATCGGAACAACGAACACTGTAGAAGACCTGATTGCGTTATGCAGTTGGACTGTGTGATGTATATATACAATTTAATATTCATTCAATCCACTTTATTCACGTAGGTTAGACGTTTCCCATTACTTAAAGATGTAAATAAACATTCCGTTGAGCATTGGTAGTGAAAATATTAAGAATATACATATTGAGTTGCGCCATCTATATCATCATTCTATAAAGTATTTTACTGAGACCTATTTTGAGAGAACGGCTGAACGTAAAAATATGGTTCGAATATCAAAATAAAGGTCTTACCATGTGCATGTGCCAGTCGAAGAGAAAACTTAGATTGGGGAAGCGGTTCGTGCTTGGCGGGCCTGAACGGTTCCCATGTAAAGTGTATGGGAGAAGCGTGCGGCCATTATCTACAGCGGGCGCTCAGTTCAGTGTCAGAATTAGTGTGTGCATGGTGTTCTATGATCAGTCATAAAGTAAGTAAACACATTATTGCATACTTACCGTTAACAGAATGTCTCTCTCGCAGAAGAAAAAATAAAACGTAAGAGCCTTACTGGAAGGCGTGCGTGATCAATGAAGAGTATTCGCAACGGGAATCTCATTCCAACAACATTTACAAACACACTTGTGACTGAAGATGAGAGTGAAAGAGTGCGCTATCCAGTTGAATTTTTGCACACAATCCAGATGAGTACACTTCAGCATCCCATTTTACGACTGAAAAGGTATACAGTCGTGATGCTCATCACGAACCTGGCCGCCCCGGTGGCGCAGTGGTCTAAGCGCTGGCTCATGATGATTCGTTTGTGAAGGAACCTGGTTCGAATCCAGCGCGGCATGGATGTTGTGCCTGTCTTACGGCACTGGCTCTTACCCTTCCTGGAACCAGTGACCCTAAATTAAGGACGGGCAACTGCTTATAGCCCCTTGAGTTGCTTACAGTGGTCGTTACACCTTCAATAAAAAAAATTGATTGATTGAAGACCGTCGTAAGCAACTCAAAAAAAAAAAATTACGAACCTGAACTATTGTCTATACTGAAGTGGTTGAATGAATTTCTCAATCAAATAAAATTTACATTTGTTGTGATAAATGAGTTTATTCTTCCCCCCAAAGAAAAGAAAAAAAAAACTTAACCGTCGATACCGACGGGTTTTGTCTAGTATACGTTATTAGCAGCAACGAATCCCGAAGTTCGCGTTCATTAGATGAAAATATTTTGCGAAGAACAATATAATCTTTGTTGTTCTGTTTTCTATTTACGTTCCCTTAATTTTCTACGATTAGTTGTTTAGTTACTACCTCGTCCCTGCCGTGGTGCACCAAAGAATAAAAAAACTCATTTGCCTGAGGTTACATCTGCGCTTTATCATTCTTTTGTGCTTATCATCTCTTCAATTGTTATACAGCATGCGCACGAGCTGTCTTTTTTTGGTCTAGCACCAGTTTTCAACACTCACTGCTTGTGCAATACTTCTAACGTCTTCTATAGTTTATGGGGAAACGAAATTCTCCAAAACTGATCTCTTAAAGAAAACTACACATATTATTTTTCCTGCTGGCTAGACGGTTTCAAATATTAGTGCTTACCACCATTTCTATCAGTATTCGTCTTCATCAACAGATTTTGTTCTTCGTATTAGATATAGAATTTCACCAAACTTTGTTATTTAGTTTCTAAGGATCAACTCATTAAACGAGAGAGTTCATTAAATTCTGCTCGCTAAAACCAATGAATTTAATCTCAAAATACCATAATTCTAAACAATTCTGCTTTCCTCATTAAAGCTGAGACCATAGGTAACCCGAGCTCAAAAGTTTGATCAGCGGCTTAAGTTTCATTTTTTATGTGTCATTGAAATAAGCGAAAAGTTTAATTTATACACTCTGTGAAACTGAAAGTGCAGAACCCACATTGAACAGGAATACAAACAGGATACTCAGAACAATCACAGGAAAGGGAATGAGTGACACGAGATACATTTTCAAGATGCTATTAACATATTTTTTCACAAACAACTAGAACAAGCCGCCAACGGTAACTGATAACTCGGGTATAGTAGGAAAATTTTGAGCGAAGCTATTGCAAAATCTAAGCTCATTAAAGCGCTTGTTATAACAAATTCTAATAAACGAACGCGTAAAATGTATGACTTCCAGAACAAAAGCACGAAACATTTAAAAAAAGATATGCCTAAAATTTATCATGAACTACTTTGCTTCACGCCTTCACGTATGTTGTGATCAGGTTGCATGTAACCAAAGCGGAAAGACACACTCAGATCGGGAACCACGTGTTCTCTGAACCACTGCTGAATGCATTTGCGCGATGGACAGTTGCATTGTCGTCCATGAAACAGTCTACATTGCAGGACTGACTTGATCGACAACAATGTTCAGATAATCTTTGGTATACACCCTACCTTCCTGCATTAACATAATACACCATCCAACATTCCGAACCAAACATTACCTTCCACATTTTCCAAAAGCACAGAACGTGCTCCATACCATGACCCTACCTCCAGAACCGTAAACTGTGTTTTCCAGGCAAACTTGGTCCATGGATGCATGGGGTTCCTGCCATTTTTGTGCCTACTGTCGGTGTAGAACAAGGTGTACAGCGACTCTTTGAACCACAATTTTTTTCTTTGATTGAGGGTTGAACATCCACCGTGAGCTACTCAGTGGGCTTTAAGCAGTTGCTCGTCCCTAACTTAAGGCCACTGAGACCACTGCACGACCGGGGTTGCAATCTGCCTCTTGTCTATCGCTGAGATCACCGCAATCTGCACGACCGGGGCTGCAATTCGCCTCTTGACCATCGCTGAGACCACTGCAATCTGCACGACCGGGGCTGCAATCCACCTCTTGACCATCGCTGAGACCATTACTAATCTTCCAATGTCCATGTAGTTGGACAACATGTACATGTGTTCCTAACAACTACATGTGTTCCTGACAACATTTAGTTGGACCTTCCGGTTCTTCGCAGAAATCAGTGGTTTCCATGGAGGAATGTGACTACCAATACCGATCCTCTTCAATATCTCGGGCATTGTTCGCCGACATATGTGTCTAGAATTTCTTAAGAAATTCCCAACCTATATATCAGCGAACTACGCATGGGTTAGTAATTTTGTCAAGGAAATAACTGTGATACAGACCAGCAGAAGAGCAGGACGTGTTCATTGAAAGGAGCCAAATAATGTCTTCTTACTCTCCTTTTCACCGATTCTCCAAGCCCATCATAAAATCTTCGAAATGAGCCTCAGTACAAGCGTACTGTTTGTCTGGAGAATTAAATGTGAACATCAGGAATGGCAGTTTGCAGTCTCCCGTCCCTAATTTGGTCTAACTCACTCCAGGGACGAGAGAAAATTAGGACCATAAGATAAACACCTCGTCTATTCCTCACCCGCGATTCGAACCGTGACCCTGTCGGACATATTATTAGGAGCCAAAGCTTAGGAGGCAAAATTTCTTATCACTGGAACAACAAGACTGCCAAGCGCGCTGTTGATCGAACTCTGTAAGAAATATGTGTTGATCTATGGAGTCTTTGCTTTGCACGCTGACAGATCTACTTTGGTGTTTGTACGTGGAACAATGAAGTTCAAGAAAGTTTATTAATTCTAAGAACATTATCCTAACGTTAAACTTTCCAGTAAAGCAATCCATAGCTTAAGCTCATCTCAAGTAAGGTTAAACTTGCCGCAGAACGTTAGCTTCACTGTAGAAACCCATTTAAGGCTTACTGATTTGCTTTAAGGTCAACCCGGAGAGCTTCACTTTTTGTTGCACTTGAAAGTCTGGCTACTATTATATGTACGTAACTTACATCAATACAATAAAACGTCGCAAGGCTCAAAGGCAACTCAAGAACTTGTGAAATCAGTGGTTTATTCTCAGCCTGCATGTCATCTAATTGGCACACACTCGGCCACAGATCTTTTAGACTTTGAATACAATTCACAGTACGTCTTTAACAAACCACATATAAATATCCTCTCTTCTCTTACAATCAAAAGCATGCTACTTTTGCTCGCTTGTGAGTTAGGAATCAATCCTTATTTTAGAAACTTTAATGAAACATACAAACACGGACTATTATCAAAATAGCTCACTGAAGGTCACTTTGACCTACAACATTGCCTGCACATATACTAATCAACCGAGCCTAAAGCACTCAATTGAGCAATTCAAAGAGCCCCCTTGAACATTAAAAACATGAATTCGTATTTTTCTATTCGAACATACGCCATTAAATTCTGACCTGTTGTCAGGGTCTCCAAACTCAAATGTAGTGGGCAGGAATTAGTGGCCATAAGTTGGAAAAATATTTAAAGGGGAAGAAACCAAATTTACGTAAGAACACAGTAACTGAAAAGGAAGGTATATTAGAGAATACCTCACCTACTTGGAAACAAAGCATTTGGGAAGATATAAATTTTAACACCAAATTATGGGATAGCTGATATGGTTTACAGCAAAAAAAATCTTTATATTTGCCAATTGTTCGAAGACATTTCTTGTCTATTATAACAAAAGAGAATGTCTCCCTTTGCGCGCGTGTGTGTAGAAGTGGGGGAGGGGGCGGTTCTAGCTTCCCTAAACTCATTGTGTTAGGTCGTTTTATATTAATGTCAGGGTTTCAGTGTCTGTTCTATGACGACATTTCAAAAGGGGCGGGCACTCTAGAAGCGTAGCTATTTTCCATGTTATGCCCTCCGTACAGTAACCAAGAAGTCTATAACGAGACAGCTGCAAATACCTACATGACCTTGAACGAGCTTACGCCGCTCGCAATTGACACCTGCGTGAGGATGCTTCTGCCATGTGTACATTACAAGCAACAAACAGCTTTCATTTTTTATCCATTGCTTTTGTTTTGCTCGGATTGTATCTCAAGGGCAGCTCAGTTAAGGAATCTTAAACTTAAGGGTATGTATAAGGTTTTCAGGGATGCAAGGTCAAGTCGTGCGCAAATGTATAGCCTCTCCATGACAAACGCCAACCCAGCTTTCTCGCAGTGCATCCTGTTCCCACTAAAGAGGCTCTGACGACTGAAAAATATCGGTATAACTATCTGTTGAGATTAGAGAAAATGCTATCCCCCACTCACTAACCCGCTTGGCCAGCCTGGTGTGTTTTAGCCAACCCCCTTCCTCATCCAACAAACAAAATATGCTTGAAAGTATCTGGAAAAGGCAATGGGCTGGACGTGTTGCCAGAAGAACGGACCTCCAATGGACAACCGAAATTCTATGCTTGTACCCAAGGGATAGGAGAAGACCAATAAGAAACCATAAAATGGTTTCTTATTGGTCTTCTTCTGGATTAAATTTGAAAGCATGAGAGAGTGACACAGAGGAGATTAGCACATGCCATACCTTTGTGGAAGAAACGTAGAAAAATCTTCATCCAGCACTGAATTGATAATGGTTGACAATGAGGATTACCATGATTATTAGGCTTTCATAAAGTTCCTCCTTATCTGCATATATCGGCCACTGAATTAGAAATTTTTATTCAATACCGGTTGGACCTTTTTTAGACAGAATTAGATAACGTATTCTATGATTCAAGAATAATTGTACAAGGAGTGCTTTTCACATTTGTGTTCATCGCACTCCTGTAGCGATAAAAAACCAAAATGAACATTTCAGTATCTAATGAAAACGTGACCAATGGGTCATTTCATTTTTTATTTATTCCTTCAGTTGCCACATTGTCTTACACATAATGCTTTATCTGTAAACAATATATGTACTGCAGCAACTGGGAAAAAGAGGGAACTCGCCGTAAGGCCTGACATAGCACTCCTCTCTCTAGAATACAAATAAACATGAAGCTTTACAAAAAAGACAAGCCAACACGTATATGGCAGGTTAATACGTGAATAAAACAGAAACTAACTCATAACCAACGCATACACTATATTGACAAAAGTCACCGGACACCTAGAGGAGAAACACAACATAGCATTGGATTTAATGCATGCGCTGACGCTTCGAGACATGCTTTCGACAAGGTTTTGAAACACAGCTATAGTTATGGGCTTCCAGTCAGTACATAATGCTGCCGCTAACTGATGCTTAGTAGTAGGCTTTGGTTCCAAACTTCTTCTGCGGCTCTCTAATTCATCCCATAGGTGATCTATGGGATTAAGATCAGAGCTCTGTGCTGGCCAGTTCACACACGATACGGAATTATCGTCAAACCACGCAGTAACAGTCCTTGCTTTATGGCTCGGTGCATTATCCTCCTGATATCAACACGGCTTGGCTCTATAGTATTGCCATAGAGTTAGAAGGACATAATTGTCCAGAATATCGAGGAAAGCGTGCTGGTTAACAGGTTTGTCCACGGTAACCAATGGGCAGGGACCATGCCATGAAAAACACCCTCACACGAGTACACTGCCAGCTCCAAACTTGACCGTAGGAACAGTACACTGTGGTAAATTGCGTTCCCCTCCCTGGTTTGTAGGCATTCCCACACATGACCATCAGACTGATAGATCGTGTATCTGGATTCATCAGTCCGTAGTACCCTTTTCAATTGATATACTGTGCACGATAAATGTTTTTTACATCATGCTAAACGACAAGTAGCTTTCCGAGTGGAGATGAAAGGCTTATGAGCAGCCGAACGATTATGGTAATCCATGGAATAAAGTTCTCTGTGAAAGGTACATGTACATACCGATGTTCCAGCATTTTTACTCACCTGTACACTAAGGTCTTATACAGTACTCCTTCGATTAGCTGTTACAACTCTCCTGAGGCTTCGACGTCCTCTATCACTCATCTTCTTTGGTCGGCCGGTACATTTTGCTGTTTCAGGCACGCCATGTGTCTTTCACTTATTCAGTACTTCCAAAACAGTTGACTTGGGTATGTTTAAACGAATCTCGGTTTTTCTTATGGACAACCCACTAATACACTATCTACTAACAAGTAATTGGACACCTGTGATATAAAAGGAAAACGAAGTTTATTCACCTTTAATAGTTGGTGGAGCTTCCACGAGCGGCGATTACAGCTGCGACCCTCCGGGGCATAATATCAACCAGGCGTTGTACGACGGCTAGCGGTATTTTTTCCACTCGGCTTGGAGAAGACAGGTCAGTTTCTTCACCGATTTCGAACGGCGGGTCACCCCTTAAGTCGACGCTCCAACTCGTCGCAGAGGTGCTCGATAGAGTTAAGGTCCGGGCTCTGCCGCTGGCCAGTCTATTCGATTAACCCCATTGTAACCATACCAAGACATGGTGGACCTCGCAACATGACAGGTGGCATTGTCATCCTGAAAGTAACATGGGTCCACCCCGTAAAACTGCCACAACTTAGAAAGCCCATAATCATGCAAAATAGTGCAGTATGTCTCGCCGTTGAGTCTACCAGAAATTGCGACCAAGGGTCCCGTGCTATACCAGGAGAAACACTCCCATAGCCTAATTCCACAGCCGCAGATCTTCACAGTTGGCACAATACATTCCAGCAGGAGGCTTTTTCCAGGCAGACGCCAAACCCAGACCCTGTCATCCAAACGGTGGAGGGTGAACCTTGTTTTGTCACTCCGGAGAACCTGTTTCCACTGTTCAACGGTCCACTGTCGACGTTCTTTGCACCACGTTAGCCGAGCAGCGCTATTGGACTTGGTGATAAAAGGCTTGTGGGCTGCAGCACGTCCATGATAACCAAGCAGATGGGCTTTCTTACGGATGGTATTCATCGAAAGAACACTCCCGGATGCCTGTTGAAACTCCTCGCGGATTTGGCCCATTGATTTGATGCGGTTCTTCCGAATTTCTCTGGCCAGCACCCATCGGTCTATAACTCCCAGTTTTGTGGGTCTGCCGGGTCGGGGCACATTCCGACAGTCACCTCTCATCTTCCACTTGCCAATCACGTAGGCCACTATCGATTTTGGGTACTTCAACTCGCTGGATATGTCACGTATGGATCGGCCATTTCTGTGATGCCCGACGGTTACACCTTTCTCAAAATCAGAAAGTTCTGAACTGCGTGGCATCTTGCATGCGACTGGTTGCGTTGTTGTGTCCCACACGATATTTAACGGCGGTGGCCGTGACGTGTATCAGGACTGCTGATATCGTCGATTGCAGGGGTGTCCAATTACTTGTTGGTAGATTGTGTATAACACCCAACAATCTTTCCTTTCTCAAAGTCAGTTCGCTCCGGCAGCGACAGTTTCACTCAACCTCACAGTGCGATATGATCGCGGTCAGCTCCAGGCTTGTTTTTATACCGTTTGCAGCCTTACCACGCATCTTAACAACACAGCGGATACGTTTATTTTATTTTGAAGGGATGTCCGTTGGCTTTTGTCAGTATAGTGTATATCAATATGTTCCATGACTAATAACCTTATTCATAGTTAAATAAACAACAAATACCGTTTGCCATTCACTCTACTATAATCACGTATATATATACACTAAACAGCAATTGAATTAGAGACAGCTGGCGTTATGCAAATGTGGCGCTGTGGGCTGCCCTGTAAACGGAAACGACATGACGTATGCAGGGATCCGACAATATAAGGAGTGATGCGACGGGGATCAGTAAGAGTCGGACGTAGTATGGGTTAGACGAAGGATCTAAGTGCATTTGATCGTGGGCGAATTGTCGGGGTCCGACGAATGGGTCACCATCTCGGAAGTCGTGCATGTACTGGGATTTTCATGGTCCACCGTGTCACGGGTGCACCGTGAGTACATCGAATCCGGGTAAAACCATCCTTGCAAGTGCCAACTGCCGTGGACAACAGCGTGTGGATGAGCGGGGTCATCGTTGGCTAGCTCCCGTGGTAACAGCGGATAGACGGGCCACAGTGCAAGAAATCACTCGCCTCTTTAACGCTGGTGCACAAAAATGTGTAAGCAGCCACACCATCCAGAACCATCTCCTCGCTATGGGTTACAGAAGCCATCGTCCCCCGAGGGTACCTCTCCTGACCGCACATCACAGGGTGCAAAGATTAGCATGGGCACGGGAACATCGCCATTGGACCCTAGACACTTGGGAAAATGTTGCCTGGACTGATGAGTCGAGCTTCACGTTGGTACATGCGGATGGAAGGATACGAGTACAACGCAAACCACATGAATCGATGGATCCTTCTTGCCAGCAGGGTACTCTACGAGGTGGTGGGTGTGGCATTCTCGTCTGGGGTCTGTTTACGTGGACTGAAATGGGACCCCTGGTACGTGTGACGTCGTCCCTTACAGGCCAACTTTACCGGGATATCCGGGACGACCATTTGCTCCCGTTTGTGCGTCTTCAACATCCCACTGGGGACCTCATCCTGCAACAAGACAATGCACCGTGCCATCCATCCCGAATTTTATCCGAATGGTTGAATGAACACTCCACCAACGTGACTTCGCTTCCTTGTCCAGCTGGGTCATTTGACCTCAATGCCATCGAGTACATATAAAATGGTATCGAGAGAGATGTTCGAGGCTCTGACTCCCCTCCATCAAATCTTCTTGAACTGTGGGAACTTGTTCAGGGATCGTGGATCCGTATGTCTTCCGAACGCTTTCGGTGTCTTGTCGAGTCGATGCCGAGACGAATCGCCTCCGTCATTAGGGCGAAAGGTGGTGCTACACGTTACTAGACAGGTATCTCTATTTCAATTGCTCTTCAGTGTATATAAATAAACAACACATATGGTTTGAACCTAACTCTGTAATCACATTAATCCACATTTTCTCAGTTGTACTCTTTTTAATTAGTCTTGGCAACTATACCTGCATCCTTTCACTTTATATTATAGTTATCATCCCTTATCGTATACCTTTTCCCATGTAACATTATGCATACCCTAGTGTGGAGTATTCAATATAAACAACTTACAGTCCACTACCCAGTATCATCATCCATTTAATCAAAATTGCCTGTTATTTACTAATTATTTCATAAAATGTGATTTTCATTTTATTTTAAATAAGTAAAAATTATTAATAGATTTTAGTTCTTGGGGCAATGAGTTCCAAATTTTTGGGCTACTATAATTTATGTTCATTTTAAGTTTCTCAGTTTGTGGGAACATTGGAGTTAATTGTGATCTATTCCTAGTATTGTGGTAATGAGTATGTATATTTAGTGCTATTATATCATTTTGTTAACCATTTTAAATTTTTTACACATTATTTTCCCAAGTTACATTCATATAATTGCTTTATATTTAAAATACTATATATATTGGGGTTCACTTATGACCGAATAAATGAGATTGCTTGAAAATGATTTTATGTTTTAAAGTCTATTAGTCTTATAAATCTATTTTGCAATATCTGTAGTTTATTGGTATTGTCCTGTTATTGTGTAGTTGGTCCCCAGGTTAAAATACAATAATTAATATGTGTTTGAATTGGTGTATGATAAATTGAAATTAATGTTTTTGGTGTTAAGTGTAGCAAGGTACTACTGACCACCCTCTATATTTTTAGAAATCTTGTTACTTAAATTTTCGATGTATTTGTTCGATTTCAAGTCATTGTGTATAGTTGTACCTAGATATGAGTGCGTTGAGACAATACAAATCCTGACTCCATGTAACAGAATCGGTAAATCGTATAAATGTGAAGTTTGTGAATTAGATAAAACCATTAACTTAGTTTTGTTAGTATTAATAACTAATTAATTTGCATTTAGCCAATCCGTTATTAGTTTAAGCTGTAGTTTATGAAAAGGTACTATGAGCTTAAAACTGAAATTTTCCAGGATTCACTTACTGAAAAGTTACAACTGACCCACAACTAACATGACTTACACAATGGACAAAAATTTTCCGCGGTTACGGAGCTCAGTATGTGGCACTGAGTAAAGATCAGAATAAATGTTGTTCGCCTTGAAGCTGGAGTATTATTCACTATGCTGTTAAAAGTTTATCTAATTCTCTAAAAACGAAATTAAAATGCAAATGGTTAAAAACAAAACTAAAACGCTGGGCGTATCATTTAGTCTTATCTACGTTCGTTTATAAAATGATTTCAATTTCGCCGAGGAGCCCAGAATAAAAGCAGCAGTACTTACCGCCACAGGGGTTGGAATCTCAGAGAAAAATTATATCTAGATAATGCGAAGTTACATATGCCATGTCAGCTGCATTACAAATTTAAAAATGAATCCTTTTCGACGTCATGTCCAATTCTAACTCCATCAAAACGAACATGACTCGCACGAACAGCCAGTTATTTAAAATTATTGAAATACATATTCAGTTGACAGATGAATATCCTCAACGAAAGCATTTAAGGAACGATTCTTAAATTCGAAAATTAATATTCCCTCTAAGAATTTCTGGCTTTTTTATGCATTTTTCCGACCAGCTCTTGAGGTAGTCTTTTTTTTTGGCGACAAACAACGTTGTGCAGAAAAGTATTATCTGTCGGTCCGCGGATCAAATATTTCTTCTAAACTAATTCCACTTTTCTAGCATTACGGACTCCTTTAAAAAGAAATTATATATATTTTTCTATTTCGAGAGGGTTAATTAAATTTATTTCTGAATAATATGTAGCATTGCGTACAACGGAAGAATGCACAAATCTTCAGTAATGCTGTCACATTCAAGATCAGACACTGAACTGTAGAGCATTTTTTTAATATTTCAAGAAACGGCGGTTTAAATAAACAAATAGCTTATTAGCATTCTCTCGACTGAACAGTTCGAACTCGGATTATTATACACAAGTGCTGTCTTGGGCAACATTTTTAGAGCGTTATCAGTACTTGCCCCAATATATTTAATTTTCTGTGTTACAGTACATATAGTTTGTAACTACTAAAGAAAAATTTTAGTTTTTTTACCTTAGTGGGTAAGAGTGTCCAGAAATCCCTGAAAGACATAACGGCTGCAAAAATTTCAACATGATACAAAGGTTGAACATAATAATGTAAACACCACGCTCAGAGACGTGACTTTTCGTGAAGCTGCGTACGTCGCAATACGCAAAGGTATCCACCACATTTTGGTTTTAACAGCTTTGTTTAGAACATCCAGTTCCTGTTTAAGTGCATTTAAAGTGTCTTCTTGTAAAATTTCTTTAAGCGACCTAACAGACTTTAAAAGAGGGATAATTGTTGGTGGCTTGATAGTTGGTGTCTCTGTGACAGCAGCCGCCAGAACAAGGGGGAAATCAAAAGCTGCTAGTCTTCGTGGCAAACGCTCGTCTGCGAAAAACAAGATTGGCTGGAAAGCGACCCTGACGGATAGAGACAAGAGAGTGTTAAAGATTGTTACCCGTAATTAGAAGACCACGGTGCCGAAAATTAGTGCGGAGCTCAATCTGCATCTCCAGACCCCGGCATCAATGAAAACAGTGCGCAGGGAACTGCATAAACAAGATAGGCGTAATAGATCTGCTATTGCAAAACCTTTGGTGACTTAGGTGAATGCACAACGGCGACGGTAGTGGTGTCAGGAGATTACAGCGTGGACTGCCAATGTACGGAAGCGTGTAATGTGGCCGGATGAATACACATTTACAATATTCTCCATCGCAGGGCGTGTTTGCGTGTGAGGAGCAACGTCAGAAACGTACAACCCAGACTGTCTGCTCCCAACAGTGCAACATGATGGTGGTTCTGTCATGCTCTGGGAGGTCATACCGTGGTTTTCGGTTGGTCCCCTGATCACCTTGAAAAAACGAATGACTGATAGGGCGTATGAAACCATTTTGGCAGACAAAGTTAGTCCAATAGCTCAGGCCTTGTTTCCTGTAGGGGACGCCATCCATCAAGATGATAACGCCCCAATTCGTAGAGCTCGGAATGTCCAATCATGGATTGAGAAACATGAGGACGAACTTTCGCAGTTTCTTTGACCTCCACACTCACCAAACTTAAACATCATCGGGCCACTGTGGCCTCTGTTGGAAAACAGAGTAAGATTCCGTTATCCTCCTCTTAAATCTCTCAAGGACCTAGAGCAGTTTGCCAATGAAGAATGGTGTAATATTCCACTAACCACCATCCATGATTTGTATGCGTCTATTCCAAAGAGTATTCAGGCGGTTATGAATGACAAACCCGTATAGGTCCTTAAGAGATGCCGTATGAGGCACGTAAAACTTTCTTTTCCTATGTGTTCACATTACTCTGTCCAACCTTGTATATTTTGTAAAATGTTAAAGAAATGCTTATATATTACAAGCAGACAGGGGTTTATCAAAATAATGGAAACCCTGACTGAGACTGGAGTAAACACAATCTGCCGTATGCAAATCACAGAGACGACATCACCCGCGATGTTAGGCATATAACGGGTGCAGTATTGTGTTGGCTATTACGTAGCAGTGCCACAGTGACAGGAGGAGTAACTGTTGTGGGAAGTAATTATATCGACAATGTCAGATCACAGTGACCTCAAAAACTGCATGATCTTTAGTGCGCATCTTGCAAGAGCTTCATTAACTAGAACGATAGAAAAAGTAGGTATAAAATGTGGACATGTGTCTATGATTATGATTACCTGTCAGAAAGGACACAGCGTCGGCTCTAAACGTGTAAATTGTGGACGCTAATCAAAGATATCATAGAGGGATGGGCGAACGTTTGCACGAATTGTGCAATGGAAGTACCAGACCACGCCACCTCAAATGGTAGCACAAGTTGGAATGATCCCGCTTCCATCATGGCAGTTCTTCGTGAACTCCATCGCGCGGTTATTTACGGCAGTGATGCAATACACAAGCTTCTGATTACCAACATAAATGCAACAAAGCGTGAGAAGCCGTACAAAAGCACATAAAAGCTGGCATGTTGAAGTCTGACAGCGTGCTATCTGGTCTGAAGAATCGTGCTTCACCTTGCTTGCCACCACTGGCAGAATGTACGCCTAGCTAAAACCAGCAGAAGAGTACCATCCTGACTGCGTGGTTCCGACTTTGAATCATGGAGGGTGGATTCCTGATGCTGAGAGGTGATATATCATGGCATTCTTTAGAGACATTGGTAATTCATCAGGGTAGCGTTACATCTGCAACGCACGATTCCATTCCTGGGGACCACCTGCACACAATACTCCAAGTACTATTCGGTAATGACCTTTCCTGGTTTCAAACAAATAATGCCCATGTGCATTGTGTGAAACATGTCAAGTTGCGGTACACAGAGTATGAAAATGAAGTATAACAGCTACCATGGCCACGTCAATCTCCAGACCTCAATATTGTTGCACATTTGTGGGGTATAGCTAAACCGGAATCTTATTTTTCAATCATATTCTTCACCTTCAACATCAGTGGCACAGTTGAGACATATTTCACAAGAAAAATAGTCCCAAATTCCATTGCCGCCCCGGTGGGGCAGTGGTCTAAGCGATGGCGTCTGATCATTCGTCCGAAAGGGTTCCGGGTTCAAATCCTGTGAGGCATGGATGTTGTGTTTGTCTTACGGCACTGGGTCTCTCCCTTCCCCGGAACCAGTGACCCTAAATTAAGGACAGGCGACTGCTTATAGCCTATTGAGTTGCTGACGGTGGTCGTTAAGCCTACAATCAAGAAAGAAATCCGTTATGGTAGGAGCATAACTTGTATAATTTTTCCAAATTGAATTGCTCATGTTCTGAAAACCCGAAGTGGTCCTACAGCTTATTAATAAAAATGTCTACTTAGTGTTTTCATTATTTTGATAAACCTTTCTATCTCATTTCCTTAATAAAATGGCAACTGACTTCCAAGTATCTATTCTTTCTCAGACGTAAAGGACTCTCTGGTGCAAAGTTTTGGAATTGAGTTACTAGACGATCAGTCGCATTGATTTCATGCTCAGAAATCATAGAATGCATCGTAATTTTTCATCAAGTTATAGCTTTTTGATCTTTATAGTAATCAAAGGATGGAACGAGTCGTCCATATCTAATTTAAAGTCAATTGTTCCACGGAAGAGAGACAGAACTAACACCGTAAGGATAAAATATTCTCATTTTACCCAGGGATTCGACTCCAAGAACATGAGAATTCAAAACCTTGCGTTCTGAACCACTTGACCGCCCGCCAACCTGAAAACTTCATCAACTAGCTATGGCAGTTATTGTAATCTAGCGAAGATGCGTTGGCTTAAATTACATGAAAGATTCATTTTTTCTAGATTGCAGAGGACGACGTTTCCCAGGTTCGGAACTCGCTCTCTCCAAAAACCCTCAGTGGTGCAATAATCCAGGCGTTTAAGCAATATGCCTCTTATTCTGGTCTTCATTTCAGATGTACTTCGGTATTTAATCTATTCGCTTCTATATTTTATTGAAATAATTGCCTCCCAGGACGCTAACTTCTAATACTCTCAAAGAAAAATTAATAATACGTGATAAGATAATGCATACATGCAAGTGTATTCCATAATGGTTGTCCGTGTGTAACGTCATCTAGTTTCAAAGAACATTTTGTTTAAATTTTGAACACTCGAGGAGAGGGAGAACAGAGACGTCGATTATCTACAAAGTCATCGGGGACGACCCGATAAGACATCGCTGAGATCTGGTCCTTTAAAACTGCTTCGAAACATGATCAAATCATACAAAGCTTCCATTTGACCAAACCTCCATTGCTGAATATCAAGATTCCTCTGCACTAAATTATCCACTGTTGCATACGCTTGCGCTGGGTTAAACTCTCACAGCTGAAAACCCAGCTTCCACGGGTCTAAATTCCTAATGCTGATTACTAAGCATTCACTGGAATAAATTACCACTGTTGAATATCAAGCTTTCACTGCACTAAATAAAATCTGTTGAAGTTTCCACGGGACAAAATTGCCACTTTGGAATACCAAGATGCCACAGGACTAAATTTCGACTGCTGAGTGCTAAGTTTTCACTGGACAAAATTACTACTGTTGAATATTAAGCGTCCACTGAACTAAATTACCACTGTTGAATACCAAGCTTCCACTGCACTAAACGAAATCTGTTGAAGTTTTCACTGGACTAAATTGCCACTGTTGAATACCAAGCTTCCACTGGACTAAATTGCCACTTTGGAATACCAAGATGCCACTGGACTAAATTTCGACTGCTGAATACCAAGCTTCCACTGGACAAAATTACTATTGTTGAATATTAAGCGTCCACTGAACTAAATTACCACTGTTGAATACCAAGCTTCCACTGCACTAAATAAAATATGTTGAAGTTTCCACTGGACTAAATTGCCACTGTTGAATACCAAGCTTCCACTGGACTGAATTGCCAGTTTGGAATACCAAGATGCCAATGGACTAAAT
Source organism: Macrothele yani (assembly GCA_039090855.1). Taxonomy (NCBI): domain Eukaryota; kingdom Metazoa; phylum Arthropoda; class Arachnida; order Araneae; family Macrothelidae; genus Macrothele; species Macrothele yani. The sequence goes on from CM077011.1 coordinate 160,836,349, forward strand.
TTCCACTGCTGAGTACCAAGCTTCCACTGGACAAAATGACTATTGTTGAATATTAAGCGTCCACTGAACTAAATTACCACTGTTGAATACCAAGCTTCCACTGCACTAAACGAAATCTGTTGAAGTTTTCACTGGACTAAATTGCCACTGTTGAATACCAAGCTTCCACTGGACTAAATTGCCACTTTGGAATACCAAGATGCCACTGGACTAAATTTCGACTGCTGAATACCAAGCTTCCACTGGACAAAATTACTATTGTTGAATATTAAGCGTCCACTGAACTAAATTACCACTGTTGAATACCAAGCTTCCACTGCACTAAATAAAATATGTTGAAGTTTCCACTGGACTAAATTGCCACTGTTGAATACCAAGCTTCCACTGGACTGAATTGCCAGTTTGGAATACCAAGATGCCAATGGACTAAATTTCGACTGCTGAATACCAAGCTTCCACTGGACAAAATGACTATTGTTGAATATTAAGCGTCCACTGAACTAAATTACCACTGTTGAATACCAAGCTTCCACCGCACTAAATAAAATATGTTGAAGTTTCCACTGGACTAAATTGCCACTGTTGAATACCAAGCTTCCACTGGACTACATTGCCACTTTGGAATACCAAGATGCCACTGGACTAAATTTCGACTGCTGAATACCAAGCTTCCACTGGACAAAATTACTATTGTTGAATATTAAGCGTCCACTGAACTAAATTACCACTGTTGAATACCAAGCTTCCACTGCACTAAATAAAATATGTTGCAGTTTCCACTGGACTAAATTGCCACTGTTGAATACCAAGCTTCCACTGGACTAAATTGCCACTTTGGAATACCAAGATGCCACTGGACTAAATTGCCACTTTGGAATACCAAGATGCCACTGGACTAAATTTCGACTGCTGAATACCAAGCTTCCACTGGACAAAATTACTATTGTTGAATATTAAGCGTCCACTGAACTAAATTACCACTGTTGAATACCAAGCTTCCACTGCACTAAATAAAATATGTTGAAGTTTCCACTGGACTAAATTGCCACTGTTGAATACCAAGCTTCCACTGGACTGAATTGCCAGTTTGGAATACCAAGATGCCAATGGACTAAATTTCGACTGCTGAATACCAAGCTTCCACTGGACAAAATGACTATTGTTGAATATTAAGCGTCCACTGAACTAAATTACCACTGTTGAATACCAAGCTTCCACCGCACTAAATAAAATATGTTGAAGTTTCCACTGGACTAAATTGCCACTGTTGAATACCAAGCTTCCACTGGACTACATTGCCACTTTGGAATACCAAGATGCCACTGGACTAAATTTCGACTGCTGAATACCAAGCTTCCACTGGACAAAATTACTATTGTTGAATATTAAGCGTCCACTGAACTAAATTACCACTGTTGAATACCAAGCTTCCACTGCACTAAATAAAATATGTTGAAGTTTCCACTGGACTAAATTGCCACTGTTGAATACCAAGCTTCCACTGGACTGAATTGCCAGTTTGGAATACCAAGATGCCAATGGACTAAATTTCCACTGCTGAGTACCAAGCTTCCACTGGACAAAATTACTACTGCTGAATATTAAGCGTCTACTGAACTAAATTACCACTGTTGAATACCAAGCTTCCACTGCACTAAATAAAATATGTTGAAGTTTCCACTGGACTAAATTGCCACTGTTGAATAACAAGCTTCCACTGGACTAAATTGCCACTTTGGAATACCAAGATGCCACTGGACTAAATTGCCACTTTGGAATACCAAGATGCCACTGGACTAAATTTCGACTGCTGAATACCAAGCTTCCACTGGACAAAATTACTATTGTTGAATATTAAGCGTCCACTGAACTAAATTGCCACTGTTGAATACCAAGCTTCCACTGCACTAAATAAAATATGTTGAAGTTTCCACTGGACTAAATTGCCACTGTTGAATACCAAGCTTCCACTGGACTGAATTGCCAGTTTGGAATACCAAGATGCCAATGGACTAAATTGCCAGTTTGGAATACCAAGATGCCAATGGACTAAATTTCCACTGCTGAGTACCAAGCTTCCACTGGACAAAATTACTACTGCTGAATATTAAGCGTCCACTGAACTAAATTACCACTGTTGAATACCAAGCTTCCACTGCACTAAATAAAATATGTTGAAGTTTCCACTGGACTAAATTGCCACTGTTGAATACCAAGCTTCCACTGGACTAAATTGCCACTTTGGAATACCAAGATGCCAAAGGACTAAATTTCCACTGCTGAGTACCAAGCTTCCACTGGACAAAATTACTACTGCTGAATATTAAGCGTCCACTGAACTAAATTACCACTGTTGAATACCAAGCTTCCACTGCACTAAATAAAATATGTTGAAGTTTCCACTGGACTAAATTTCGACTGCTGAGTACCAAGCTTCCACTGGACAAAATTACTACTGCTGAATATTAAACGTCCACTGAACTAAATTACCACTGTTGAATATCAAGCTTCTACTGCGCTAAATAAAATCTGTTGAAGTTTCTACTGGACTAAATTGCCACTGTTGAATACCAAGCTTTGACTATACTACATTGTCATTGTTGAATACCAAGCTTCCACTGCACTAAATAAAATCTATTAAAGTTTCCACTAGACTAAATTGCCACTGTTGAATGCCAAGCTTCCACTGGACTAAATTGCCACTGTTGAATACTAAGCTGCCACTGGACTAAATTATCACTGATAAATAACAGGCGTCCATTGGATAGTATTACTACAAAATCATAAACACGCTTTAAATAAAAATCTGCGTCCTGGTCGGCGATATGGAATTACCAAGTGACTTGGGGACCATGCTGAAGTTTCGCTGCAGGAAGATAATACCTGTTCTCTTTCTAAGGATATTTTAGAGTATGTTCTTGTAGCAAAATAAAATTTGAAGGTGTGTTAAATTGTCTCTCTCCTGATGTTAAAACGGGTTAACAGCAGTATTTGGCTTGCTGTCTAAGTATGTACAGTTATGTCTTTAAAAGTCAAAACAATAAATACAGTTCCTCTGGCAGGTCATAGTTAGTCCGGGTGCTGCAGTGAAAATTGGCTGACATTAGCCGGTGATAACCGTTACACCGCTCTGTGAAACCTGACTACGGTCCATTACCTGTTTGCAGATTCATTGCCGTATCATATCAGAGCCTTCTGCTGCATTCAAAGTGATGTTCTCAGTTTCATTTTCATATTGCTGCAGACTCTTTTCCTCTCGGTATACGAAAATCTTTGCTCAGTTCATTCTAGGCTTGACAGAACCATGGAAAAAGATTAGTAAAGTCATGAAAACAAGGACGTTCACCAAATGACTACACCATGAATATCAGACTGAGCAGAAAGGATGCATGGTTTCAGAAGTTTTACTCCAGATCGTCATATTAAATATGTACAACGTGTATCACCTAACCGCATGTTTCCTATTCTCGACTGACCATTCTCGCCGTTCACCACCACCAAGGACGGAGACATCGTTTTGCTCAGAGATGAGAGGATTATCCAGGGCAAGGTATCTATGTACCCTATTGATCTCGGGTCCCAGTGTATTGTGCGGATGGATATGAGTCCCTTTGGTCTAGATGCGTCCTTGAGAGTTACTGGCAAATCAATGAAGCCGGCTGCATGCGGATAAGGGAGAAATTGTGTCCGGGATCGACTTCATCCCCTGCCTTTACCGCTAATTATTCACCGACTTGGGTTTATACTACTTCTAAAAGAGGTGATGCCTTCAACCTTTCTCTTTTCGTACGCCAGTACAGCTACAAACATCCATGAGACACTGGACCTTTTCAATATCATGTGAATACCATGAAGTGAACTATGCTGACATAAGCCATAAAGTTTTAACAAATCTAATTAAAACATTTTTTTAATCTTACGGTTGCCCATGTTTTTCAAAACGAAGTGCAATTTGTCACTTAAAAGGAAATGACTGCGGTCGGGAAAACACAACCGTTGAAATAGCAACAATAACAATTTTGCACAGCAGTAATCAGTAAAAAGGAAAGCAAATTGCCAGCACTCTTCCAGGAGTATGTAATAAAGCCACATACAATAAAAAAATTCTTCTAAACTGAAATAAAAAAAAACCTAACAATTGGAAGCACAAAAAAACTAGAAGGTATTACCAATACATTGTCGGACACGAAAAAAAATGAAAAGAATAAACCAGGAAAGAAAATCTTCTAGTGATAAGGACCAGGTAAGTTTGTTTAATTACACCCTCTTCAACAGACGAGTATTCTCTAATATAATAACCTCGTGTGCGAGGGTTTCGAGACATATGTATTAACTCGTTACCATTTCATCGTAATTATTGCTTTCTGGCGAATCTCTATTATCTTTTTCCTGTTGTTCTTCTGAAGATATGGATGATAAATTCTTCAGAAAATAAACACTTTAATATTTTAACAGGATAGGTCGTCTCATTGCTTTATGTTACACTGATCCATTTTTAATGATAAACGGGTTTTTGTTTGATAATTTTGTAACTCCGTGTTGTAAGTGCAGGTTTTGGGGAATCATTACTTCGTTATTATTTTCATTTAAGTCAATTACGGTATTTCCCAGCTTCAAGGACGCACTTCAATTTTAAAATGCCAAATTTTGAGAAAAACGAATGAACATGAAAACAAGGTATCAGCACTTTCATAAAGATTAAAAACAATATAAATTTTACATCTCAAATCCAGAAAATTCACTGGTGTTATTCATATCACTGGCATCATTGTCATAATCTATACTTTCCTATCCTTCACCTCTTCCTCCAGTTCTGGCCACTTAGATGTAGACCCATTCAAGTTATGTTCAATTCTTGATTCAGGCTTCAACAGGTCCTCCTGCTTCGTCCAGTAGCGGATTATTTTCTTAGTTGGAGGTGGTCCAAAATATCTTTCTGCAGCCCTGTTGCCATGCTGTTTGACATATTCCATTACCTGCAGCTTGCAGCCGATTATGTAGGACCACGTTTTGCTTCCAGGTGCCATAATATGGGTAGTGTTAAAAGTTTTAAGTCAAAGTCTTCTGAAGCTGTAGATTACTGCTAGCATGAACAGGTACAAGTTTGAACTAATTAAGACCAAGTCTTTTTGTCTCAATCACGACACGTCAGCAACACTGCACTCGAGTCACATGAGTCAAAGATGACATAATCAAAGGAATGAAGCAGAAACTGAGATAGAAAAAGTATAAAGAATGAATCTTACTACGGTAATATTGTAACGACGGCTAACTAATGCCTTGTTTTTGTTAAGTGCGAAAAGTAATTCTTTCTTTTCAGCACGTCTTTTGTAAAAAAAGATCGTGCTTATGTTATCGGTTTGTCCGTCCGTCTGTACACACGGTATCTCTGCAACTATTAGCCCGATTTGAAAACGTCTTTTTGCATTCGAAAGCTTGAAATATGGGAATGATTATCCTTCATTTCGTTATTTTTTACGATGTACAATTTCGCCGATAGAGCGCGTAAATGCAGATGATGTCGAATTAAAAAATACGTTTTATTCCACATATTTGCTTCTAAACATTCGATTGAAGGAAATCTTTTATCTTTCAATTCCATTTATGTCGAACAGTATTTTGGATATAGTTTCTTTTTTAAATTACGCCGAAATTTTCCGCCCAGGGGGCATAAAAATAAATTGCATTTTTTTCCCGATAACTCTTCTTCTAAAATTTTCCCGATAACTCTTCTTCTATATTATTTCGAATTTTTAGTAAAGAATACTTTGGCCACCAGCGGGCGTAAGAGTTAATTTTTGCTTCTGATGTATTTGCCATAAAATCTTAGCTTCTAAAATATCGATTGAAAAAACTCTTTCGAGGACTGATGCCACTCATATCGATAAACCTTTTCGCAATATTTTCTTCCTAAAATACTGCACGGTTTCTCCGCCAGGGGGCGTAGATATATATCTTATTTTTGTTAATATCTCGACTTCCAGGAATCCGATTTGAAAAATTCCTTCTTTGTTGGATAGTGTTTTCCATGTGACATATTTTTCATATAATTTCAAAATTTTCAAGTAATTCATAGACTTTCCGCTAGGGGGCGTAAAGGTAAATTACGTTTCCCCCTATATCTCTGCTTCTAAATCTCCGATCTGAAAAATTCTTTCTGCACCGGATACAGCTCCTGATGGAACATCGTTTGCACATAATTTCTAATTTTTGGAAAAAATAGTTTGGCCACCAGGGGGCGTAAACCTTAATTTCCGCTTCTGATGTATTTGCAGCAAAATATGAGCTTCTAACTTCTCGATTGAAAATAACGTCGTTTGTAGACTGATACTGCTCATGCCGACAAACTTTTAGAAATATTTTTTCTTATAATAGTGCACGGTTTCTACGCCAGGGGGCGTAAATGTATATCTTATTTTTGCCATATCTGGACTTCTAGAAGTCCGATTTGAAAAATTCCTTCTTTGTTGGATAGCGTTTTCCGTGTCGCATGTTGTTCATATAATTTCAAAATTTCACGTAATTCATAGACATTCCGCTAGGGGCGTAAAGGTAAATTGCGTTTCCCCCTATATCTCTGCTTCTAAATCTCCGATCTGAAAAATTCTTTCTTTACCGGATACACCTCCTGATGGGAAATCGATTGCACATAATTTCAAATTTTTGTAAAAAAAAAACCGGTTTGGCCACCTGGGGGCGTAAACCTTAATTTTCGCTTCTGATGTATTTGCAGCAAAATATGAGCTTCTAAATTCTCGATTGAAAATAACGTCGTTTATAGACCGATACTACTCATGCCGACAAACTTTTTAGAAACATTTTCTTCTTATAATAGTGTACGGTTTCTACGCCAGGCGGCGTAGATATATATCTTATTTTTGTCAATATCTGTTCTTCTAAAAGTCCGATTTGAAAAAATCCTTCTTTTTTGGATAGTGTTTCCGATGCCAAATGCTTTTCCTATAAATTCAAAATTTTCAAGTAAATCATAGACTTTCCGCTAGGGCGCACAATAGTAAATTGCGTTTTCTGCTCCTAAAAGTCCGATTTGAAAAATTCTTCCTGTATCGCATACAAGACCTGACCAAAATATTTTTCACGTAATTTCTAATGTTTGGTAAAGAATGGTTTGGCCACCAGGGGTCATAAGTGTTAATTTCTACTTCTGATGTATTTGTAGCAAAATCTGGGCTCCTGAAAACTCGACTAAAATTTTTTCTTGGACCGATACCGCTCATATGGATAAACCTTTTGTCAATACTTTCTTCCTTAAATAATGCGTAGTTTTCCAACCAAGGGATGTAAAGTCACATCTTATTTTTGTCGATAACTCTGTTTCTAAGAGTTCGTAAGCTCACGATTTCGTTTACAGCAATATCTGAGGGATTAAAGACCCGATTGAAAAACTTCTTTCTTCCGTCAAATGCTATTGTTTTCCATACCGGTTTCATTGACTTTGAATAGCTTTGATAAATTTAATTTGCGTCAGAACGGATTCAAAAGACGTGCTTATTACACCCGAAAATTCGGTGTCATCTTTCTTGTTAATGGTTTGCCGGCGAATTGCCAAGCGAAGATACCACCTCTTTTTTCAGCTACGACTATGAGAAAAGCTTTTCGAACAGGCGAGCTAAGATAGTTTACACGTTTTGGCAAAAACCAATTAGAGAGGCTCTTTTGATCTAGAACCCCATATGTGTGTCTCTCGTAGTATAGACCACGTGTCTTATCGTAAATGCATCGCAGCAAATGCGCCCCGAAGAAAAAAAAAACATTTGTCTTCCCATGGCGTTTCACGACGAAGGCAGTCTTGTTATTAATAAGATTTACCGATCAGCATTTTAACAGAGATAACCTTCCTCTGGGGTTATCTATGATAAACCAATATTAGCCTCCCTCTGGGGTTATCACAGACCTACGAAAATCGTAACATTCCGTCTCCAGGACGGAGGGTAAATTTTGGAGATTTACTTCAGATAAAAATAGCGTCCACGACGCCGGAAAATACGGTGATTCGGACTTCAAATAAAGCTTTATTAAACGTAAATATCATTTACAGTTGCAATAGTTACTTACTGACAAAATATTTTGATATTAGTTATAGAAAAGATACTTACCATTTGCTATAAAGTGTTGCCTGTTATTGATATTTGCTGGAATGATATCCGGTCCTTTTTCTTCGCTATCACCAATATCGTCTGTATCCTTCTTCAGCGGAGTTTGGCACCTACAAAAAAAAATATTTGTAAACGCAATGTTTAATTCGAATTGTAGCTGGAACGATCATTGAAGAACATTAGTAATGAGATTAAAAATTCATTATGAAGACAAAAGTATTCGGACAAATGCAGTAGCATTAGAAAACGAGCATTTCTATAAACAGAAGAGCACGCCTGATGTTTGTCACATGCTGTATATAAATGGAAGCGTTGACACAACTCTTAGACCCCATGGAAACCGACAATTCCCAGCACAGATGAACTAACGGACTTTGAGAGGGGCATGGTTTTTGAATGCCAACTTAGTAAAGAAGCAATGTATCTTTAGTGTTCAAAAACTTAAAATGCTCTCCTTCATTATTGGTTAAATTTCAAAGGTCTTGACGTTTCATTAAACTGTAAAGATAACTCTAATAAACTGTGTTTTAAGTCTAGTGTATGTTTTATGTCTAACATAGGGGATAGGCTATAAGCAAGGGTCCCGGCGGCTGCTAAGGGCGGCTCTGGTGCGTTGCCGCTGAGATGGATCATTCTGAACATTTACTGTGATGTTGATTCAAATAAGTGTTCTCACTGGTGGTCACATTCAGTGAGCTGTAATAACTGAAAGGTAGACTAAATAACTTCGTATGCTGGCTTACTTCCCCACTCAAAATATGCCAAAAGTCGGATGGGAAGCTTTTTAGGCTTAGTTATCATGGTAACATTTTTCCTCATAACGCTGTGCACATTTTCGTAGGTTTGGTGCGTAGGTTTGGTGAACATTTTGGAAAAATCGTGAATGTCTTTAATTTTCTCCTAACAAAAGTTTAATATTGCATCCCTACGCCGAAACTATTTATAAATATATATTTTTTTAAATAGAATTAATTATTAATCGATGTGTCTCTCTCTTTCCAGTTCAAGTTTCCAAACGCGTTTTTATCAAGGATGACACAATAAGAGGAAGGAGCATGTGTTCTCACATGTAAAGCCAGCTGAGTTGCGTGGCCGACATGTTGTGTCACCCTCAAGTGCTTATTGGTGCACTTTAAGTTGTGAGACTGAACGCTAACTTCTTCTATTTCATTGTTTTTAATTTCTGATTTTCAATTTTATTTGTGTTGTTTTTGCGCGATAGGAGCTTCTTAGAAATGCCTGTAAGGGTAGCCGCCGACTGCACTAATTAGGTGGATAAAAAACTGTCTATAATCACGTTCCACAGGTACGTTTTACGCATCTAATATTCTAATTTCAAGTTTAATGAAAAAACGTTGAAAACATGAAATCACTACAAGGCCATGTCACTTTTAACTAACTGTTAACTAGTTATTTTATGAACTCTAAGAAACAAGATCAAGCTAATAACAGAGAAAATTGAGAATAAACGATGGTCTACATGATGCGTTACTGTTATTCATTAACGATGATATAAAGTTAGAATTGCAGTTTTCAGTAAAAAAAAAAAGCATAGATTCGACGCAAATTGTTGAACTGTAGCAATGGAATGCTCACCATCGCTTATCCACGATTCGAATAAGTTTTACTGCAGGTGTCGAATTATCAAGTTCTGGAAATAAAAAATTTGCACTTTCAAAATCCCTATTAAAAATGGGGGCAGCAAGATTAATTATTATATAGGATTGAAATAATCTTCCTTCAGTGCTTTTAAATGCAGTAATATAGTATTGACGTTGTAGAACAAAATCAGGTAGTTGAAGCAAGATATGAAATTTGTTTTTCTAGGAACTCTGCAGTGATATGAAAATTCTAAAACTTAATGTATATCAATATTTCACACCGTGTGTTATTTTTTACAGAAGAGTTTGTGAACTGCTTCATGCATTACTTTAAATAGCATGCAATTTTCGTGTGGTAAATTCAAGCGATTTTTGAAGTACGTAGCGATTAAACGTGGCCTAACAATGCATTGAAAGAAAATAAAGCAGAGGTATTATTATAGAATATATCCATAAATGTAAATTAATATTTTTTCTTTTAGCAAGGCTTTAAAAGAGCTAACCATTCTAACGCAGCTAGATACATAATTCAATGGGAACGCCATGAGAGGGGTAACCTAAAATGGCTGCCGCTCAGAATCGTCGGCTTCAAAGCTTTCGATAGGAACTGCTTGTTATTCTCCTTCCTCTTATTCAATTCTCCCTGGTTTTTACGCTCAGTCTTGGCCTTGGTAATATCGTACGCGTTCAGAAGGAGATGCAAAAATACAGAGAACAAGTTTTTTTTGAGGCTGGGGTTCTCCGAAGCGAAAATAGGACGCAAATTCAATTAATCACAATCTCTAGATCTGTATGAACTCACTACAATCGATCAGAACACTGACGATAATGTGTAGTAATAAGAACAATTCCAGAAACAGGAGAGTGCAAGACTTCCGGAAATGGCCTTTCTAGGTGTAAATGGAATGATTACTCATATTTCCATTCGCCTGGTGGTGTTTCCTAACAGAACGATCAACAACAGCATTGCTCTAATTTTCGCCGTTCAGAGAAGCGAGTCTTCCTTCACACCAAATTACGTTTTCTTCTTTTGTCTGCTCTCCGTTTGTATAACAATGACTGGCTGCTAGCTCTCACATTACGCATCTGGCATCCGCCGAAGGAAATTATTCTTTATCCGTTATAAATCACAGTATCATCCCTTCACGAGTATCATACAGTGTCCCGTTTATGTATGGATGAGGGGCATTTGTTCATAATCGAAAACTTACATGGCCCATTTAATCCTCAAGGAAAACTCCTTTATATCTAGCAACCTTCGTTCTTTTGTAAAAATCAGTTAATATTAACTCCCTTGTAGGAACGCGGCAGGCCTAGAATTTCGAGAGCATCACGTGCAGCCGAAAAATCCTAGATTTCACTCCGGTGGCCAGAAAATACATTTATACGCTGGTTGGTGTTACAAATTTCTCTTTACAAATATATCGACCCTGTCCTGGTGGCATAGTAATTTAGGTGCTGGCACCTGACCATTCTTCCGAGATAGCTCCGGGTTTGAATTCCGGTGCGCCATGGATGTTATGTTTATTTTACAGCATTGGCTCTCTCCCTTCCCTGGAGCCAGCTGTCCCGGGAACCATACTCTCTCCCCACTTTATTTGATTAGGGAAGGTCACTGCTTATAGCCCATCGAGTGCTCACGGCGTAACTTTCCACTTTGGATTATCTCGCATCTCAAGATTTCTTTGCTGGTCTGGTGGTGTAGTGGTGAAAGGCGTAGACTTCTCACCTGTCGTCTAGTTTGGAGGAGGTACGGGTGGTACGTTATCTTACGGTGCTGGTTATTCTCCTCCGTAGCACCAGTTGCCCTAATAAGAAAGGGCTGCTACTCTGAGCCCTAAGATTTGATCATGGTGGTCGTTAACCCCTTCGTGACCATACCGCTCAAAGCGCCCGAGTCGCCCGAATAGCAAGAGTGAGTTTGCCTCCCCTCTCCCCACGTTATTTTAATTTGCATGGGGTAGCAGAATTCACATTCAGTCATTATTGTTGTCGCTTAACAAAGCAGCGCACCAGTAGTTTGTTTGTCCCGGGATTATATCATTCAGTCTTCTGAGATCGCTCAGTAGAACACTTGCTTTGTTAACATGTGCTTTGTTTGCATGTGACATTTTACATGGTTACAAATGCGGAGTTTATGAGGAAAAATTTACCGTAAATATTTTTTTATTCTGCACAATCCAAATAAACAGCTCGAGAGCACATTGTTTACAAGAAAGAACAAGAAAAGGAATATAAATAAGATTTTTCAGCTGTTAGCACTCCCTCTTATCTGCTTAAGCCTCTCATTAGAATAATGCACTGATTGGAACCAGGGAAACTTCCGAAGGTCAGAGTATGTCAAGCCAAAAGTCCGGAAGTTTCCAGTGGTGTCATACAACTAATCCTTCTTTTGTTATTGCAAAAGGGAGGGCGAGAGAAATTCGTTAACGAGGAGCAGACATATTCGGGCGTTATAGTATTCTGGGCGACAAAACATTTTAGAATCGTGGTCGTTAAAGGGTTAAACCCAGAAACAAACACAGGTGGTTTCTGCGACATGAAAGGAAAAACAGGTAAGTTGATCAAAAAAATCATGCTTACATTGCAAGACTCGAAAGTCGGTCCAATGTTTTGCATGCTTCCTTCAAAAGCTATGTAAAAACGCACACACAAGCGTGGGCTGAAATATGTGTACTCGTGTTATACATACCTGCATAATTATAAAAGTTAGAGTGTTGTTTAACTGAGGGACCATGAGAGTTAAACAATTAATTGGAAAACCTGTACTCACCAAATAAGGTAGAAGAGGATTTAGTGAAACAATTATACGAGGCGTATTCAAAAATCAGTGCCACCCTGCTTGTGACTTGTCGCCCAGCCACAAGTCAGACGGCAAACGTTTCTTTGTGGCGTTAACTTTATTTTACTCTTAACAAAACTCCGTACATCTATTCGTTCGCATTTAATTGGGTTTAAAATGGATGATTCCTTTTTGACTGTGTGGAAGGGTTTCAAATAACTAGTTTTAGAGTTTTTAACTCATGAAAATGTATCTCACAAAGACATTAACGCCAGAGTAGTGGCAGTTTATGGTTCTGGAACTATGGACATAAACATTGTTCTTATTTGGGTAAGAAAATCAAAGCACAGTGGTGGAATGTTGGCGGTAAAGGATCAACCGCTGAGTGGAAAGCCCGTAATCGCAACTTGCAATTCGATCAGACAAAATGTCGATAGGCGGTTCAGAGAAAATAGAAGAATAACTCAGAGAAACATAGCAGGTAGGCTGAACATTAGCTTAGGTAGTGCCAATGACACTCTTAGCGTTTTAGGATACAAAAAAGTGTGTGTTGGTTGTGTATCGCGTCACCTGACGACTGAAATGAAGGAATCAAGACTTGAAACTTGCCAATCGCGTTGCTTGCTCGCTGTGAAAAATATAGAAGTGAGCAAAGCGATGGCTTCTGATCATTCGTCCGAGATGATCCCGGGTTCGAATCCCGGTGAGGCATGGATGTTGTGTTTGTCTTACGGCGCTGGCCCTGTCCCTTCCCTGGAATCAGTGGCTCTGAATTGGGGAAGGGCGACTGCTTATAGCATACTGAGTTGATCACGGTGGTTGTTAAACTTCCAAGAAACAAAAAATATGGAAGATATTTTCTGTAAAACATTGTGACTGGTGATGAGAGTTGGGTTCAGCGTTATGACCCAGAATAGAAAAATCAATCGTTTGAATACCGACACCCATCTTCTCGAGAGCAAAAGTTCAAAACTAAAATTTCTGCCGATAAGTGCAAGCTCACTGTGCTGAACTAAAGGGGCGTTGTTCATCTGGAGTACAAGGTCAAAGTTTCGACTATCAACTTTGAGAGCTATGTGCATACCTTAAAATAGTTGAAGCAAAGACTAAACCACGTGCATGGAGAAAAAACGCAACGATTCTGCAATATGATAGCGTTAACCACCATACATCAGATCAGATCATATATAGAGGATTATAGGAAGGGAGTGTTTGATCCCAGTCTTAAACAACCCTTAGAAATAGGAAGCTTGGACATTTGGGCTAGAGTGCCAGATCGGAAAGTGGCACGGAAGCAAGATAGAAAGAGGGAGGAAGACGCCGTTGTTTATTACCGGGGGTCAGTACACGGGGTCCGACGTCCTAACGTGCTCATCTGAAGTACGGCGGATATACAGTGGTTCGATCGTTCGTACCTGCGTGGGATCGAACCTAGGTCTTCTCCGTGGCAGTCACGAACGTTGAACACTAGGCCACCCGCTGCTCAAACCTCACACATTTCACTAGGCTTGTGTATAAATATGGAGGCATTACTTTTCGAACACCCTAATGCAGTGCTAAAATGCAAAATGGTGGCAGTCATGAAGAGCAGAGAGAAATGAGGTTTGGAACAATATGGAGAATGAGTTGTAAAAAATGTGATAGTAGGCAAAGTAACACTGTAGAGCACCTAACGAAGCAGGCACTTAAAAAATTTTGAAAACAGTTTTAAAAAATATCATAGTTTTTTTTTGTTTTTTTTTATTGGAGGTTTAACGACCACCGTGAGCAACTCAATGGGCTATAAGCAGTCGCCCGTCCCTAATATAGGGTCACTGGTTCCAGGGAAGGGAGAGAGCCAGGGCCGTAAGACAAACACAACATCCATGCCTCACCGGGATTCGAACCCGGACCCCTTTCGGACGAATGATCAGAGGCCATCGCTAAGACCACTGCGCCACCGGGGCGGCTATCATAGTTTGTAGGTAGAAACATTAGGACACATTAAACATGGCGTTATCAAAGGCAAAGCACGTTAAAGGTTTCTCCTATCTCTACCGCCACCTAGAATGTGGGGTTCTGCTTGTGACATTTACCTAAACTTTAAAAACATTTGTAACTAATTAAAAAACTAAATCTAATCTAATGTGTATAACCTAACTTGAATGTAAGGCTGAAATGAAACACTAAAAATTAGAATTTAAAAAATTAAATAACTTATTTTAAAGAAAGCCATAAGTTTAAAAAAATAACGTGAATTTGTGAAAAAGTAAACAGAACTAAGAAATAAGTGAACTGCATAGCCCTGGCGGACCCAAAATAAGTCTCACACGAAAATGAAGACACTCCAGAAAATGAGCGTGAGTAAATAATTATATTCTAACGCAGAAAATAAGTGAGAAGACTCATACGCGGGCAACTTTAAAAAAATAGTTTTCAAAGGGATATAAGAAATTAGATGAAGGTTGGAAGTCAAGCTAAAAGTTATTTTTTCTTTGTGCAAACACGAATTAAATTGGGTAACGTTAAAACAACAGCACTAAGGAAAATTCACCATAATTACATCAACCAGTGTATAGTAAAATTAAGGAAGTGAAAATTATTTAAATATTATTCGCATTTTTACATAACAGATATTTTGTTGAGAAAAATATCTCCCAGAATGGATTTGACGAATGCTGTAATTGAACTTTCTTTTTTAGTTTCTTTCTCTATGTAAATGTGAGTTAATTCTTCTTAGTGTTTCTCAAACTTAGCGTGATATCTTCTCTCTCGCAAGAGTACGGTTGGCAACATCTTAAGGTCGGAACGCATG
This sequence comes from Macrothele yani, assembly GCA_039090855.1. NCBI lineage: Eukaryota > Metazoa > Arthropoda > Arachnida > Araneae > Macrothelidae > Macrothele > Macrothele yani. The sequence continues at coordinate 160,851,643 of CM077011.1, forward strand.
ACGTGTGTATGTGTCCGTTGAGAACTGAACGTTATATTATTGTAGCAAAATAATATAACGTTCAGTTCTCAACGGACACATATTTAGTTCTCAACGGACACTTATTATAGCAAAAGTGTGGAGAGAGATTGTGGAAGTTATGATGTTAATTGTGGAAGAGGCGTTGTCTAACTGAAGTATTGCGCCATTTGAACTCTGTGTTATACACTGGTGAACAAAAATTAATGACGAAGAGGACAAATTGGCATAACAGCGGAACGAACAGGCAGAACGGACCGAAAGACCACTCAGGAAGGGTATAAAGCACACGGGCGGGGTACGCTCAGCAATTCGGTGAAAGTTATTGCACGGTGTACATCGGTTTGAACGACGTCGAGTTGCTACCTCCGTGTGATATGGACAACAGGCAATCCAGTAGACGACATCTGGATGACTTTACCCGAGGTCGCGTCATTGGGAAGTTGGACGAAGATCGAAGTGTGACTAGTGTGGCCGAGGACTTCGGTATCGCTCACAGCATCGTTTCACAAGCTTGGAGAGCATTTCAAACGACAGGAACAGCTGTTCGAGAGTTTAGCATTGGTCGTCCACGAGCAACCACGGCGGCGGACGACCGGTATATTGTCCTACAAGCGAGGAAGAGACAGGCGGCAGACAGCGGGAGAAATCGCAAGGCACATGAAACAGACAACTGGACGTCCGTTATCGCGTTTTACCGTGGCCAGGAGGCTGCACAAATGTGGTCTATTTGCACGACGACCAGTACGGTGTGTGCCATTAACACCTGCTCATCGGAGACGGCGGTTTCTGTGGTGCCAAGAACACAAGAACTGGACACATCAGCAATGGGGTCGAGTTCTCCTTACAAATGAGAGCCGATTTAGTTTGACGAGCGATTCTGAACGCATACACATCTGGAGAGAGCAGGGAGCACGCAATCACACCTCCAACATCATCGAAAGGGACCGGTTTGGAGGTGGCGGAGTTCTCGTTTGTGGCGGTGTCATGCTTGGTAGCCGTACTGACCTCCACATCTTCCAAGGAGGTTCAGTCACTGGTGTCCGCTATTGTACCGAGGTTCTCCTGCCTCACGTGCGTCTGTTTAGAGGTGCTGGGGGTCCTGAATTCCTCTTCATGGACGACACCGCTACACCTCATCGTACAGTGGCTGTCACAGAGCTGTTGGAGAGGAGAAGATATTCAATGCATGGATTGGCCCGCAAGGTCCCCGGACCTCAATCCAATCGTACACGTGTGGGGCCTTCTCGGGAGACGCTTGGCAGCACGTCACCAGCCGCCAGCAACGATTCCTCAGCTGCGATTGGCGCTACAAGAGGAATGGGCCGCGATGCCTCAACAGCTTCTTGACAACCTCATCCTCAGCATCGACAGACATTGTAAATCCTGGAACGCAGTCAGGGGTGATCATATCCTCTACTAAAGACTGGATTTTTCTTGGCAGCCACCTGTTACACGGACGTTTCTGTTTTCTGTCCAGTTGTGCTCGAAGCTACCTTTTCAATAAAGTGCCTTTGTATCCTTTGGATTCCTTGTTCGGACGCTTTTGCTCACTTTTCCCATATTATTACAGCTTGGGGATCTTATGATATGATTTGAGTCGATGTGGAGCACTTCTGCACGACGTTATATTCCAAAAAACCGTCTCGTCCTTAAGTTTTGCATGCCCGTGTAGTTACTACGAAAAAAAAGTGTGAGCGTGTCCTTCCCGAAATACGCAAAATTTCCCCGCTAGGAGCGCAAAAGTTTTAGGTATTTTTAGCGATATCACCGCTTCTAAACGTGTGATTTGAAACATTTCTTCAACACCGAATATCATTTATCTTTTCCAATGCCTTGTCTGTACTCTCGGCGTTTTCTAGTTCTCAGTCCTGGTGCCAGACGGTATTTGTTCGCATTTCTGTCTGCAGCTGCAATCTCAGCTTCGAAAAATCGTAATGAAAAATTTCTTTTTTTTTCTTTTTTTACTGTATGTCATTTGTTGTAGTAAAGATGAGGAACATTATCCTCTTTAAATAAAGTAAATTTTTTTCCGCTAGGGAGCGCAAATATCGAAACCCTTTTCTCTCTATCTCTGTTTCCAGGAGATGTATTCAATTATTTTTATTCTAACCGATTCCATTGACTAGGAATAACTTTGAAATTATTTTATTCCCGTCGGAAAGGATTTAAAAGATATGCTGATTGTAACCAAAACATTGGTGTTGTCTTTCTTGTTTAATTTTTAAAATGGTTTCATATTTCATACTCTGAAAGCCGTCGTTCGGAGTCAATGCATTCCAATTTTGTGAAAGACATATAAATATAATTATAAGAACAGGACTTTAAGTTGTTAAATATTAAAGAAGTTTTATGTAAATTAGTCGTTTTATTCCAATGTAATTTTTAATAATCTTTAAAATTGATAAATTGTACTTACTTATCGACAACTTCCGGAGTTCTTTTGTTCGCTGAAACAGAAAGAGAGAATTCAGTATGCTAAAACAGTTTGTTTATCAACACAGAATTTGTGTATGAATGTCCTGCATTCAAACATAGAAACGTTAAAATTACATTTTAGCAGAGAGACAATGAACATTACTTTAAATTAAACTATTGTAAATACGAAGCTGCAAGATATTCATGGAACACCTACTATATATTTCGTTATATGCATAGTGTATGAAACATGAGAGTTCAATTTATTTTGCTTTGTTTTCGGAGCACTTCTAACACACTGGAATTTTTTTCCACGTCTTATTGACCCTTGTGTACATCTTAGTCCATATGAAATCGTCTCCTGCACAAAATGTAGGCCCACATCTTCCTGGGAGGAGAAAGAGTCAGAACCGTGGAGGAAGATCATCTCCCTTGTCTCGTATGTGATTTGCACTAATGGCCGACTCGGATGATTAGCCAGAAGTATTGAATATTCGACCACCACGGGGGTCGTTAGTTGTAATGTGAAATGTCCAGTGGCGTGCAGTGACAGTTTTCTGTAGACATGAAGAAAAATTAAGAAGAGTACGTAATTTTAAGCAGTAGCGTGCGGGTCAACAAAACAGCTTTCGGAGCTTTAAAACACTACAAATCCTGTCTATTTGGTAAATGCAATAATTTCGTATGTTTCTGCCTGCATACTTAACGATGATGTTAAGCCGCTTATGTTGCTTATACATTCAGATTTTTCTGTAGAACGTGGGAAATCGGAAGACACTTATTAATATCGCATCATACATTTCTTTATTTTCCTTATGCAGTTTGATTAAATGTCTTTAAGCATTAGTGAGCTTCAAAAACACAAAGAATATACAGAAAAGTAGCCTTGCGTTCTTCCAACTGTATCAGAAAACATCCCGCTGAAATTACGTACAGACAAGAACACCGTCGAAAGACTAACCGCTGAAATACACGCCCAAATGTCGAAAGAATGTCGAGGACTATAAATTCCAGACAAGATCACCTGCCTTCCATGTGTTAATGCAATATGCTCTTTCGCATTTGGGTGTGATTTTCAGCGGCAATTAACATAAGCGCATCGTACGTGCGGATAAACAGAGGGAACTGAGAAAAAGATCTAATTCCTTGAGGACCGAAAATTAAATGCCTCGAGAAACTTCGCATCAACAGTGGTTTCCACGTTGATGTCAGTTCGCTGCATAGGATCAACTATTTTACACGGCACAATCTCATTTTACTACGGGCATAATAATACCAATATAGTTTCTGAATTAAAGCTGTTTTTCTAAAACTGGTGAACTTTATTTTAAATAAAAATGTTTTGCAACAGGTACATAGTCTAAATTTTCCCTTAAAAAAACTGCAGGACAAAGTTTTTATTCATGTAGTTCTATTTAGCTCGTCTTTTGTAAAAAAAGATCGTGCTTATGTTACCTACTTGTCTGTCCGTCCACCTGAGTGGACACCATATCTCTGCAACTATTATTCCGATTTGAAAAAATCTTTTTTCATTGGGAAGCCAGAAATGTAGGAATGAAGATCCTTTATTTCTTTTTTTTTACGATGCAAAATTTTGCCGCTAGAGGGCGTAAATGATGATGATATCTAATTCAAAACACATTTAATTCCACATATTTGCTTCTAAACATCCGATTAAAAAGTTTTTCTTTACTATTCGATTCAATTTACGTCGAAAACTATTTTAGGTATAGTCACTTTTTCAAGTTTCACATAGATTTTCCGCTAGGGCAGTAAAATTAAATTGCATTTCCCCCGATATATCTGCTTCTAAAACTTTGATTTGTAAACTTCTCTCTGCAGCCGAGACAGCTGTTGATGGGAAATATTTCGTATATAATTTCTAATTTTTGGTAAAAAATAATTTGGCCACAAGCGATCGTAAGTGCTAATTTCTTCTTCTAATGTATTTCCAGCAAAATATGAGCTTCTAAAATCTTGATTGAAAATATTTTTTCTGCGAACCGATGCCACTCACGTAGATAAACCTTTTTCGGAATATTTTGTTCTTAAAATATTGCATGGTTTTTTCGCCAAATGGAGTAGATGTATATCTTATTTTTGTCACCATCTCTGCTTTTAATTGTCAATTTAAAAAAAAAAAACCTTTTTTATTGGATAGAGTTTCCAGTGAGACATGTTTTTCATATAATTTTAAAAGTTTCAAGTAATTCATAGATTTTCCGCTAGGGGCGTAAAGGTAAATTGCTTTCCCCCCGATATCTCTGCTTCTAAAACTCCGATATGAAAAATGATTTCTGCACCGGATACAGCTCCTGCTGGGAAATGTTTTGCATATAATTTCTAATAATTGGTACAGAATGGTTTGGCCATCAGGGGTCGTGTTAATTTCATTTCTGCTTCTGATGTGTTTGTAGCAAATACTGAGCTCCTGAACACCAGATTGAAATTTAATTACCCTGGACCGATACCGCTCATATCAAAAAACCGTTGAAAATACTTTTTTCTTAAAATATTGCATGTTTTCTCTTCCAGGGGGCATAAATGCATGCCTTATATTGGAAAATATCTCTGTTTCTAAGAGTCCGATTTGAAAAATGCATTATTTGTTGGAGAGCGTTTCCCCCGCGAAATGTTTCTCATATAATTTCAAGTTTTTCCTTAACACTCAAGTCTCACACCAGATGGCGAATTTTCACGATTATGTTTACAGCAATATCTGCGGGATGAAAAACCCGACTGAAAAACTTATTTCTTCGGTCAGGTACTACTGTTTCCCATACTGGTTCCACTGACTTTGAATAGCTTCGATAAATTTAATTCTCGTCAGAACGAATTTAAAAGGCCATTACAAAGGAAAATTTGGTGTCATATTTTTTTTTTTTTCATTGAGAAAATTTGTGCATATTTAGGGCATTCAATGCATGCGTTGCATACAACGACCTCGCGCTACTGGAAATGTCGTTGCAAATGCCAAAAATCTTGACAAGCAGTAGCGCGATTTGTGGTGAAAATTCCATTAACTTTCCTTTTGAATATGTTCTAAACCAGGCACTGTGTTCTAGTTATAGCAAGCCCTTATGAAATTCCTAGTTATTTTCTCTTCTACTCCTAGAGTTTGCATTTGAAGAATTTACTTTGCCTTGGATGATTTCTATTATGAAAAATGCTTTATTCCTAATTTGTGAATTTTCGTAGCGCACAGTTCAGCGCAGATAGACAAGAGTTGCTATTTGCATTTGTGGATGTTTTACGGATCTGGTAGAAATCAGATACATGTTTTTCATATTTTTAAGCGAGTCAATACACCATGAAGAACACTGTTTACTTGCTTGCTATTAATTATGCACAACTTTTCTTAGGAGGCTCAAGAGTGCTTTTGTTTTTTCGCTGGACTGTTATTTCCAAAACTCCTTTTTTTAAATAGTTTTTTCATGTCATAAAGGAATTAAAAGACCTGATCTTTACCCCAGATAGCTTTATGTTACCTTTCTTGTTTAATGATTTGAAAGAAGAATACCAAGAATACCCTAGGCTTCTTTTTATTGCAATACAGTTTCCTTAAAAATGCTCAACAAGTAACAAAATCCCGGTATTCCGAGTTTAGAAGTGTAAAGTTGTCAGTTCTCGAAATGCACGTACAGCCCATTTATCATTACTTAACATAATGCACATACAAAATTGAGCTGCGTGACTTCTGGAATGTTCTTGTTATGCTAACTGTAATTTTAAGCGTTAAACATAATGAAATCTTTTCTTCTCTTTTATGCTAATTTGAACCTAAGTGTTCTTTGATGCCGTCCTTGCTTATGTACCTTTAAGTAGTCCTTTCAGTGTGAAATAAGAAATCACGGCCCTTACGGGGAACCAGAAATAAGGAAAACAGCTTTGAAGCGCAGTGTTGTTAAGACAGTTTTCCTCAAGCAATTATGAGGTGTGAAAACCCCCTTCATTACATAAAGCGATAATTTTGCACAAACTTAAAAGAAAGCTGTAAACTAGTGTGTGTGTGTGAGAGAGGGAGAGAGAGAGAGAGAGAGAGAGAAAGTAAAGAGAGAGAGGGAGAGAGTAGACAACATGTACTCCCCTTGTATGCTCTTTTTGAAATGAACTCTAGCTTTCCCATGGCTACTAAAATTAGCAAGTTAATTTGTTAGAAGCACGGAATTTCTAAGTTTGTTCAGTGCAATTAACTCGCGGGATGAAAACGTCTAAAGCATTAGAACAATAAAAAAATATATTTGCTTAAATTATGAATTTTGCTGCGTAAGCAAGTTAGCTTTGCTATTTGAGCTGCTGCAGATGCTCGGTATTTCCAATTTGATATGAAAACTTCAGACTAGGTTCCTGACAAGTAATATTGAGAAGATGATAGTGATCAGTTATATAGAAATTAACAGGCACAATCCAAATTATAAATACAGAAAAATGCGTAAAGTAAATAAATATATTTTTATACATAGCTGTGATAGCTGTGACCCTCTACATAATGAGCCCATATGGCAGAGCTCAGTGAGTTTTCAGGAATTTCGGTAGGTTGTATATCGGCCATGTTAATTGTAACATAGTAAAGACCAGTTTTCTCAGGAACCAATGGAAAGGAGTGGCTGAAATTTTCAGTGGTTGTTTGCTACATACTGCTACACACTTTAACACAAGGCTTTCTTAAAATTAATTTTAGTTGTCACTATGATTTCTATTTCAGGAACCACTAAAAGCATTGTAAAAAATGAAACATAAAAATGTAATAAGGCATCACATCACAAAACTCTTGTGTAACAGTCTGTAGATACAAGTGACAAACCTGTGGTGCAAATTTCAAAGCTGCATCTTTTATAGTTTCTGAGATAACGGTTCATTAATATTCTAAAATACGACTCTCGGAAATATGCAATTGAAGTTTATTGAGCTAACGCTTACCATACAACAGTAGAGTCAGTGCTTTCCAGCAACATAGCAAGGGTTATCTGGTCCCTCTTCTTCATGTTACGGCTCTTCAAGCTTCCGCTTGGCACTTGCACGCTGTTGTCTAGCTTTTTTATGGAGTAAGGGCTACATACGCTTTTATTTTTTTTTCTGTGTAGTCACACTGTGGCAACCTACGTACGCATAATTATGGTAACATGTTAATATTGTATTGTGTTGTACACACTTGAGTTTCGCACCACAGTACGTGGTTTTTTTTTTCTTCCTGTTGTGACCCCATTTATGATTAATGTTACTTGCCTGCTGTTTTCTGTAAATATCGTATTTGTTTGTACGTACTTATACATAGTTATTATAGTTTTATCCGTGTTATAGGCGAATACGTTATTATCGTATTACTCTGCAAATGTGCTGTACATTTTTCTAGTGTATTCTTTCTTGTTCTCTGTATCAGCATGATGAAATTGTACCTCTTTCATAACCTAGGGTCTGCACCTCTCTTGTAGATTTCATTTGCATAGCTTCCCTGAGTGATAATTGTGTTACATATGTACTTTAACGATATTAACCACTCTGAGTGTTCTATTCATTTTATTAGTCGTGTTTCTTCTATTTTAAGTACAGAGTGTAGACCTACGTCATCCTTTTCTTTCTTTCAATATGTTGAAAACAACATGACTTTTTAAAGGTGGTATACTGTTCACGAGACGTTGACTCATCAAGCTTTTTGATTTTTGTTTCCGCCAGGTTGTATTCACTGTTCTCTAATGTTTTTTTTTCACTCACCGTACCTAGTGTGTATTGTGTCTTTACTGTTTTCTTCAGTTTGCTTTTTTTTCCCTCGCCAATGTCGAGTAACATCGTGTGTACTGTTAATTAACTTTATTTGTGTGGCAACATGTTGTACAAATTTCCTTTTTTCTTACATTGCATATTATATGTGATTTTGCTCAAGAACATATTTTTATTCTGTAGTATGTCATTATGTCTTATTAGGTGAGTCGTGTTCTGTGACGATATTATCTCCGTTAGCATCCCTGTATTTTCTGATCAAAGTTCTTGTTGTGTCACCGACTTTGCGATGTTGTATCTTGTGTTTTGTGTATTGTTTTTGTTTATTACATACATCGTTGTATTTACTTACATTCTCTGTTCTAGCACACTCTCCCGAAATCATTTTGTTATTTGCTCTCATATACTAAATATGCTTCCTGTGTTTCTCTAGTTGTATTTCACGTATTATGGGGCTGCACGTGACCCCAGATTCCTGTACCATTATGATACTCAAAGAATGCTTGCCTGCATTCGTGTTTTTATTATTTTAATCTGGGTAGCTTTATCCTCTGTCATGTGTACATATCATTATAAATGTCATGTGTATTTTTATGTTTTTGATGGGCGCAAATGATGTAACAGCCTATTTTCTTAAATAAAATTTGTTGAAAACCACTTCTCACCCGCAGACAATCGAGCTCCGTCAGATCTGATCCCGTATTCTTGCTGGCAATGATCCCAAGCTGTTGCAAAACCATGCATCTAGATATATTCCCTTTGTTAAAGTTTAGAATGGCATCATACACTCAAAATACCATAGTACGAAACCCTACAAAGGCAGTTTTCGGTACTCTTAGCCAAATGGCCAGGTGCAAATGGTCATTATGATTATATTGTTCATTTTTCGCTACTGCTTGTCCGTATTTACACCAGCTGTCATGTACTTACATTAGCCTGTCATGTACTCACATTTATGACCGTAACTTTTGTTGTATCAGTAGGATAAGGACAAATGAGGTGCCAATTACAGCCAATGATTCATGCAATGGAAACATACAATAAAACAAAAAAAAATGACTTTTGTTCCCATATTAACGTACCACCGAACCCCCTTAACGAGTCCCTGTCATACGATGCCACCTTGGAAGCAAGTCAGTTTGGAAAATTCTGCCCTACTACAGCTTCCCCGATCAGCTGAAAGTGAAGTATCAGGTTGTAAAAATTTATCCGGAAAACAGAGAAGCATGTATTTCAAACTTGAAAAAAAATCATGCAAATCACTATAACCTAATCGTCAAGTTAGTCCCGATTAGAAGTGATGACCTTGTTCCATCGGTCTACGAGTTGAAATATCCCATCGCGACAGAAGTCTGGCGAGAGGGAGTTGAAGAAGTCATCTATGCAATATTTCATATCATCGTCATTAGCAAGGTTTTTCTCAGCGAGGAAAGTTGACAAAGAACGGAAAAAGTGTAAGTCGGACGGGGCAAGGTCGTGGAATAAGGTGTGTGTAAATATATTTTCCATTCGAGCTCATGAAAGTTTTGCTGGGTCCACAAATTCATATGTGGACTAGCGTTGTCCTGGTGAAAAGCAACTCCATGGCGATTAATCAACGCTGGGTTCTTTTCTTGCACTGCAGCATAGAAACGGCCTAACTGTTGAATGTAGGCATCCGCTGTGATGGTATTGTTCCGCGGTAAGAGTTCATAGTGATTCGCACCGTGACAATCACACCAGCAACTTAGCATCACCCTTCATCCGTGAAGGAGTGTCTTAGCGAGGATATGTGGGAGTTGTCTCTATCTGTTTCATGCTCTTTGTCGCGTAACATTCACGTATGTGACTCATTTTTCGTCACCCGTGACCAACCGATCCAAAAAGTCTTCTCGTTTTTTCTGTCACGCAGAGAAACAGCAATGGAGTAGCGTTGCATCCGATTCGGTTCAGACAAAACATGGAGTTCCCATTTGCGCAGTTTACAGGAATATCCCAAATTCCGAAGTCGGGTGCTTGTGGTCTTATGGGAGGTCTTCAGTTTCTTTGCCAGTTCCCGTACTGCTGCATGAGGCTCGGTTAATAGCACGTGTTGCAGTTTATCATCTTCACCCTCAGTGTGTCTGCCACTTCTCAGCGCATCAGACAGATACCGTTCGCTAGTGTCGAATTTCCTGTACTACTCATAGCAAGTACTCTGTCCGATAATATCGTCACCAAACGTGTTTCACAATTTCGCAAGTGTTCCGTAACTTCCATGCCATTCAAATATTCATAGAGCAATATTGCATGCACACCTTCTTTCGATATTGCCATTGTATCGTCGCCACGTGCAACTAATCTTCACCACAGCAGCGTATGATCTGTCCTTAGAACATATTCTTTTGCGGACAGCACTCCAGAATGTTTACGTTACTGCAGAACCTCAGAATATTGCATTACAGAAGCCACATACGACGTTTTCTGGACATTTTCTTTACAACCTTATAATTGTGAAGTGGCAACGCCTGGACGCTACAACAGCCCAATCGCGAAATTGGTAAACCATGTAAAAAGAACCTAGCTGTACCGCTGAGTGCTGAAGCGTGTGCTGCCACAAAAGTGCCGGTATTCGGTTGCAACACTCACCAACGAGCTCCAAAATGCCTCTGGAAGCAACGCCAGCACTCTTTCGGTACGTCCAGAACTGAAAGTAGTAGGTTTTAATTGGAGACGAGCAGCCTAAAATCAGCAAAATCTATGCCTAGTGTTTGCTGGACTGGTGTAAATCTCGGCGCCAGTGAACTCTAAATGAGTGGAAACATGTTGCTTGAAATAATTAATTACACTTAACCATCTGGCAACCTAAAGTAACAGTCTCGGTGTCGAGGATGCCAGATGAACGCCACCTATCCAAATGTGTTGTACCAAATGTAAAGTTTCTTGGAGGAGGCATCATGCTTTGGGGCTGTTTTTTTTTATGTTTGTGCTACGTCTTCTAGCTACAGCACCCAGGAATCTTAACGCTGCAACCTATAATGACTTATTGCCAATTTAATACTTCCAATATTGAGGCAGCAGTTTGGTGAAAGCCCTTTTCCTTACCAACAAAACAATGCCCCTATCCAAAAAGCAAGGTCCATGTCCGAATCGCTTAATGAAATGAGTGTAGAAGACCTTGCCTTGCCCGCACAGAGCCTCCATCTCAACCCCATGAAACACCTTTGGGATGAATTAGAACGCAGACACAGGCCCAGCATTCCGCCACTAATGACAGACCTGACAATTTCTATTCCAGCAGAACGGAAGGCAATTTCTTCAGCGATGTACCAAACTTTACCGGAACGCCTTCCCAGCAGAAATGCTAGGAAATATTAATTAAACATGAATCACCGTTATTTGTACCTGCAAAATGCTGAGAATATTTGGAGAGCGTACGAGCACAAAATGGTACCAAACAGCCTATTAATGAACTTGCAGAAAGGAAAGTTGTTTTACGATGTTTCCTCAACGACTGATGACATTGGTTGGTGGGAGTAAAATTCATAAGTAACTGATGCATACATATATACTCTAGACAGAATATATAAAGCGAGAGCCACATCGAAGTAGAAATTGTTACGCCTATAAAACTTGGCTTCTAAGCGCTTCGAAAAAAAGATACAATTCTGAAGAGCAATTTCTTACTATGGCTCGTGTCGTATATTCTAAATTAACTTTCCTTTTTAGTTTCTTTCCCTATGTAAATCTTGAGTTTATTCTCAGTTATACTTCACACTTAACGTAATATCTTTTCTCTCAAACGAATACTGTTGGCAACATAATTGAGGTTGGATGAACGTGACGCATGCCTGGTATGATAAGAACGAGAGATATAAACTACGAGTAAACTGTTACTTGGAGAGCGTTGTGCTGAGAGCGTTGTGAAGGGAGCGCTCTGAAAAGAGCGTTGTGTTGGAGCGCGATTAATGTGGAACATAGCGTTGTTGGTGTGTGTTGTATTTAATGTTAATACCGATTTGATATGGAAGTGCTACATCCTGAATAAAGCATCTTTACCGTAAGTTTGACTTCTGTTGTTTACATGTTTCGTCTGGCCGTTAAGGTTTAATTTAGGTACTATTTCATCTTATGGTTATGTTTTTAAAATAACGTAGAAGTACAAAAAGACTTCTACGTCATAGGCTTAAAAGTAATGTGATCAGTAAAAACCCATCATTTTAGTTTTGAAAGAAAGTAATAGAGACATGCTTGCTTTGTGTACAAAAACGATTGGAACAGTAACTAATGAAGCAGGAAAATAAGAAGAGCTAAAGACTGTAACACCAATGTAAAGACCCTAAAGTGGCAATGGGCTGGATGTAACGCTGGAACAATTAATAACCATTACACAATAAAATCCTGATAGTATGATATGGTTACTAACTGAGGGGAAAACTCCCAGAAGACCGTGTAAGAAACAAGACAATGAAATATGGAATTATTGCCATGTGGCATTCGAAAGTATCGCTGAAGCTGCGCAAAAGATGGGGAGAGACATTCATCTAGGTATGAATTGAGAATGGATGATAATGATCAATGAAGCACACAGCCTTTGTGAAACAGTAAGCCCTTACGTAATATAATTTAATGGTTAGCTATGGCTCCCGTGCATGCTTGAAATAAAAGCGTAAATGAATTGGCTTACGCTTAAACAGATTTTCATCAATGGCGGCAAACTAACTAGATTTGGTCTGAAGCCACCAATCTTACGAGACATATTCCTGAAAGTCTTTTGAACAATCACCTCTGAGAAAACTTTGGATAACATATAACTACAGATTTTGCTGGCCAGGCATTTTGAAATTACCAAATCTCTTTCTGTTAGCTGGTGCCTACGTTTAGAGTGCGATCTTTTCCCCGGATTTTGTATAAATAACCAATAGTTAAAATACCGCATAGTCAAATGATTTAAATTTCATTTGATAATATGCGGTAGAACTCTGTAATAACGGTACAATGGAGGTAAATAGGCCCGATGATTTGCCTACACGAAGCTGCATTAAAATGGAAGGAGATGCAATGGTTGCACATGTATTGTATGTAGACTTTTACAGGCCTACAGATATCTGTCTAGTGAGTTCCCAAAACCAGGTAAATGACACGGTGCTTCTTTTGTACACGACATTATGTTCAAACCCAATGGTTTTATATCATTAATTCTCGAAACCAAGCACGAAAATCAGATTTTGCTCACTTGGGCTGATGAAAACAGTTCTCAAACTACGTTTAGGAGGTTGTAACGTACGTATCATGACGTAAGTGAAATAATAGCGCAGTGACGTTTGACTCAAATAGGGAGCAGCTCTCTACTGAGTAGAAGATGTGGATTCGAATCCACCAGAGACAGAAAATTCTTACGCAATGAAGGAAGGGAAAATTTTCGATTATCGCGACCTCGCTGATATGAGAGGAGTTCTATCTGGGCCACATGAGACAGCCCCAAAACTGATTTGGAAGATGAAGCCAGCAACCGCTGCTTTGTACACTGGTGTGCAAAAATTAAGGACGAAGAGGAGAAATTAGCATAACAGCGGAACGAGCACGCAGAACGGACCGAAAGACCACTCAGCAGATAGACTAGGGTCCCGTACGGTAGGGCATGTGCATATATGCAGCATGACGTACGGGGAGGGGGAGTGTCGGAAGGGTATAAAGCACACGGGCGGTTTCCGCTCAGCAATTCGGTGAAAGCTATTGCACGGTGTACATCGGTTTGAACGACATCGAGTTGCTGCCACCGTGTGATATGGCCAACATGCAATCCAGTAGACGACATCTGGATGACTTTACCCCAGGTCACGTCATTGGGAAGTTGGAAGAAAGTTGAAGTGTGACTAGTGTGGCCGAAGAGTTCGGTATCACTCACAGCATCGTTTCACGAGCTTGGAGAGCATTTCAAACAACAGGAACAGCTGTCCGAGAGTTTAGCTGTGTTTGTCCACGAGCAACCACGGCTGCGGACGACCGGTATATTGTCCTACAGGCGAGAAGAGACAGACGGCAGACAGCGGGAGAAATCGCAAGGCACATGAAACAGACAACTAGACGTCCGTTATCGCGTTTTACCGTGGCCAGGAGGCTGCACAAAGGTGGTCTATTTGCACGACGACCAGTACGGTATGTGCCATTAACGCCTGCTCATCGGAGACGGCGGTTTCTGTGGTGCCAGGAACACAAGAACTGGACACATGAGCAATGGGGTCAAGTTCTCTTTACGGATGAGAGCCAATTTAGTCTGACGAGCGATTCTGGACTTATACACATCTGACGAGAGCAGGGAACACGCAATCACACCTCCAACATAATCGAAAGGGACCGGTTTGGAGGTGGCGGAGTTCTCGTTTGTGGAGGTATCATGCTTGGTAGCCGTACTGACCTCCACATCTTCCAAGGAGGTTCAGTCACTGATGTCCGCTATTGTACCGAGGTTCTCCTGCCTCACGTGCATCTGTTTAGAGGTGCTGCGGGTCTTGAGTTCTTCTTCATGAACGACAATGCCACACCTCATCGTACAGGGACTGTCACAGAGCTGTTGGAGAGTGAAGATATTCAACGCATGGATTGGCCTGCAAGGTCCTTGGACCTAAATCCAATCGAACACGTGTGGGACCTTCTCGGAAGACGCTTGGCAGCACGTCACCAGCCGCCAGCAACGATTCCGCAGCTGCGATTGGCGATACAAGAGGAATGGGCCACGATGCCTCAACAGCTCCTTGACAACCTGGTCCTCAGCATGGGCAGACGTAAATCCTGCAACGCAGTCAGGAGTGATCAAATTCCCTACTAAAGGCTGGATTTTTCTTGGCAGCCGCCTGTCACATGGACGTTTCTGTCTTCTGTCCAGTTGTGCTGGTCGCTACCTTTTCAATAAAGTGCCTTTGTATCCTTTGGATTCTTTGTTTGGACAGTTTTGCTCACTTGTCCCATACTCTTACATCTTGGAGACCTTATGGTATGATTTGAGTCGATGTGGATAACTTCTGCACGGCGTTACATTCGAAAAACCGTCTCGTCCTTAATTCTTGCACGCCAGTGTATCTAATATCATCTTCTCAGGCACTTATCGGTCTGTTTGCCAAATTGCGAAGTTTACTCTAGTTTATATTTCTAATAATTTCTAAATTCAGAACTTTGATGATGTCACAATATTACCAAATGTTTATAGAAATTTCTATTGTGATTCCTTGAAAAACCATTTCACTAGTACACTTTGTGGAAAAAAAGTTTTCAAACACCAGTGCTTTTTACACAATACTGCGTTTATGTCAAAAATAATCAAGAGTTGGCTCTCCATCAGCCACAGTTTCATTGTGCAGTATCCATGGCACAACTTTTAAAGAAATTCTGGTAAGTAATCGCAGGTATATTGCTCCCGCAAAGTAGTGGTTAGTTCGGACACAGAAGTTAGACGTGTCGTTCGAGACCGAATCCGACATTCAAGTTCATCCCAAAGGGCCGCTATAGGATTAAGGTCTGAGCTTTGAGCTGGCCACTCCAAATTCTGTGCACCCATATCTTCGAAGCATGTCGAAATGGAGCGTGCCTTTTGGAACGGCGCGTTGACTTGCTGAAAAAAGAGTGGCACGTCTCCATAAAGCTGATGAAGTGTAGGCCGTGAAGCATTCTCTAGAGTGTTCTGGTACTTCGTGGCGTTCATGTTACCGAACCACAACCAGCAACCGCCCGAGTCCATACCACGAGAAACATGCTCAGACCATAACACGGTTAACAACAAATTTAAAGGTTGGGAGGACACATTCTGGCAGATACCGTTCACCTGGCATGTGCCACACCTAGCAATAACAACCATATTTAGAAACTGTGTATCGTGATTTATCACTCCATAGCACTCGTACCTACTAGAGTAGGGTCCGCGGATAATGTGCGTTGCACCATGCAAGTCGTTTACTCGCATTCTTACAAGTTATTAACTGCTCCTATGCAGCAGCTTGGCTATGGAAATTCAACTTATGTAGTTCCTTACTAACAGTCATAGTGCACATACTCTCCGCAGCTAAATCCGGAAATTCTTTAGTGACGTTATTTACAGAAAAATGGCGGTACCCATGGACGACAAGTTTCAGAGTTCTCTTGTCCCTTTCCGTCAGTTGTCTTGGCCTTCCTGAATGTTTTTGGCAGTCGCAAGTCCCTCACGTTTCTATTCTTGAAAGTTGACCGTGGGTGTCGCAAATGTTCTGCAGTCGCACGCACGGACAGGTTGCTGATGTGGCACCTTGTGATAATTCCTCGTTGGAAGTCAGTATGCTCAACACGCATGGTCATGTCTTACACGTAGATGACATACGACAACAGAGGAGTTTATCCGCAGTTTTGAAGGAAATCTGGCAATTGGAATGTTCCATTTTCCTTGCGGAAGTGGTGTCCGGAGACTCTTCCACAAAGGTTATTTCTAATACCGAGGAATAAACTTTCTTTCACTGTGTATATGTTTTGCCGAAAGCGGAGCTCAAGCATTCTTATGCATAGCGCAAGAAGATATTACTCAGACAGAGGGGATAAGTTCAGTGCAGTCAGGTGGATATGGTACAATTTCATAAGAACTGTGACATGAACTTATAAATTAAAGTTGATATCGGTGCGCAGTGGTGATTACAGTCATGAGAAGACACAACCTGTTGCACGAGTACATGTAATGTCTTTTTTCTGAGAAACTGGGCAGACATTTGTCCGTACTTTTTGATCACAGCAGTTAGGCCGCGTGCAGAATAGAAATTCCGCCTCATATTCATCTTACAAAGTGATTTCGATTCTGACTTCAAACTGAGGTGCACCTGTCTTCTTCCCTTTTAAAGTACTGGATTAACCGTTGTCACATTATTGCTACGATCTTTGCTATTGTGCGGGAGTTGAACCGAAACTTGTAAGAACATAAATTTCATAAACAAAAAAATATATGTGTATTATACAACATTTTCGGAGAATCCTGAAGAAGAGGCCTTCAATTATCTGTGAAACAAATGAGATGCATTATTCATACATTATTAAGACCACAAACTCTATGCACATTTTTTCACACGTAATGAGAAATGTTCCATTTTAATAGCGGTAACGAAGCACCAGAATTCTCACAAGAAAGGAGGGTCGAAGTTACAAAATTGAAGCACTTTGAAATGCAAATAATATATATGTTAGAACAATACCTTAAGTCATGAAGGCAAGACAGTTTTGCATAGATGTAGCATAGTCTAACACATCTCCGCTTGTGTTAATGCTCGTGCTTCGTTGCAGCCATTAAAATGGAACTTTGCTCCTTACGTGTGAAAAATGTGCATAGAGTTTGTGGTCTGAGTAATATATGAATAATACATCTCATTTGTTTAACTGTTTTAGCACATCACAATTGACCATATTTTCATGGATATAATATTCAATTTTAGATACTGTAATTATTTGAAATCCTGAGGTATTGAAGATGCATACATTAATATTATAAATAACATCTATGACAATGCAAGTGCAAAGATTCGGCTATTTGAGAATACAGCACCCATAAAAATTGAAAAGGGAGTGAAACAAGGTGACACTATATCTCCCAAACTCTTTAATGCCACATTGGAAAATTTCTTTCAATCACTGAACTGGGAAAAAAAGGGATACAGATTAATGAAGATTATCTAACTCTCCTTCGTATAGCTGTTGACATAGTCATTTTTACAACTACCCCACCAGAGCTGCAGAGTATGATCCAGGAACTTGCTGACAAGAGTAAAGAAGTGGGATTAAAAATGAACTTTCACAAGACGAAAGTGATGTGCAATGCTTTTACAAGAAATGAAGATTAATCGATTGACGGGGAATAGCTGTAGATAACCGATACCTACATTTATCTTGGACAGCAGATATCAAGTGAGGGTCATATTGATGAAGAAATTAATTGGCGTATAAAACTTGCCTGGAGAGCTTTAGGAAGAAACAGTATAATTTTCGAGAGCAATATGCCATTATGTCTTAAAAGAAAAGCGTTTCATCAATGCATCCTTCCAGTGCTTACGTATGGTGCAGAGACGTGGACTTTAACTAAAAGAAACTCACAAAGGCTACAGACAACTCAAAGAGGCATGGAGAGATGTATGCTTGTTGTAACCTATGAAGAGGAACTCGTGGATTAGAAAAATGACAAGAGTGAAAGACATCATGATCAGAGTAAAATACCTGAAATGGCAACGGGCTGGACTTATTACCAGAAGGACAGACCGTCGATAGACAGCTGAAATTTTAGACTGGATTCCAAGGGACAGGAAAAGACCCAGAAGAAAATCACATGGGAGATGAGTGGATAAAATTCGAAAGTATGCGAAAGTAACGTGGAGGAGTATGGCCCAATGCAGAGCGTTAGGGAAGAAACTTGGGGAGACCTTCGTCCAGCAGTTGATTTATAATGGTTGACAATGATGATGATGAATATTCAGTTATCTGACATTTTATGCTCAATGACATATCTTTCAATTTATTCAAAATGTTCTTACGCAGTCAATAAGGAGCATATACATCGAAGAGCCAAAACATTATGACCACCTGCCAAATATAATGTTGGTTCTCCACGTGCAGCCAAAAAAACCCCACCTTGCCCGGTATGGGGTGGAATTGCAAGAATTCTAAAAGTGACTTGTGGTATTTGGTACCAATATGTTACCAGCAAACTCTTGGAAGTTACGTGGCTGAGTCGCTGCATATCGGGTTTCCTGTTCCAACACAAACCACAAATGTTAGATTCGATTGATATCTGGGGAATTTGGAGGCCAGGGAAATACCTGGTAATCTTAACAATTTTCGAAATTCCGGGAAACGTGGCATCCCGCATTATCCTGCTGAAAGAAGGCACTACTAGAAGGGATTACCGTTTTCATGAAAGCATGCACCTGGTCTTCAATGATGATTAAGTAGGTGGTGGACGTCATCGTTTCTGACGCGTAAATGACTGGAATCAGGATTCCCCAGAAAAACATTACCAAAACGTTAAACTTCTTCCATCTGCTTGTTTTAGTCCTAAGGTGCTTCCTGGTGCCTACACTTTTGCAGGTAAACGACTAACACCAGTGGCGTATATTCGAGGCTAGCCGGGCTAGCCGCGTAGCCCAGAGAATCCAAAAATAAAACAGAATTAAATATACAAAAATAAAAGTCAATTATCAAAGGTATTAAAATATGTCGATGCTTTCGGGGTGAAAAAAAACCCGTGCGGATTCGCTTCTTTGACTCAGTCTGGCGAGCGAAAACCAACGGCATAACGCGAGCAGCTCTTCCAGAGTCTTAGCAGTTCTGATGCGAAAAACCTTCCGTACAATCACCTTATAGCGTTTCCATGACAACATGAATCAGCTGGTAGAGGGGAATGGTCCATTGCTTTGGGAAAGGGTTCGCTCAGAAAAAAGAAGAGTTATACTATCTCAGTCACTCGCATACTACCGCCCATAAGTGTTTCGCGACAGTTGTTTCAGTTTTGTGAAGTGTCAATGAATTAAAATCAGAGATATTACATCTTTAAATTCATGGCTTTCTTGGATTCGAACTGTTTTGATAAATTTTCTGAAAGCTTCCCTGAACATCTACTGTCATAACTTAAAGAACGCTATGCTTCAAATTTTGATAGAGCTCGACTAAAAAAATGAACTGGCTGTGTTCCCCTGATGAATACAAAAACAAATCAGTAAGAGACATAACGTGTTATATAAAGTTGGATAAAATGGACATAGTGTTTAGTGAGGTGTACAAATTAGCAGATCTCATATTAAACTTTCCATCAACAACTGCAATTGCCGAAAGAATTTTTTAGCATTAAACAAAAATCAAGATATATCTTAGAGCCACACAAAGACATGCACATTCGAAAAACTTGGCTATTTGGTCAATAGGGAAAAACTTTATTTTAAAATATGGAAAAGTACTCGGAAAAAACATTGTATGAAAACTTAACACTCAAGTCCACACAAAAAAGAAAGAAAAATGGAGTTCATGTAAAAATTAGGTGCAATGGCATGCACCTAAAATTTAAAAACAAATGTTACTTGTATTACTTAACAATTAAAAAGTAAACTTCGAAATTAAAAAAGAACAGTACTGGGGCAGGGGCGAAGGGGTGGCTTAGCCCAGGCCTTGAACCCAAGATACGCCACTGACTAACACGTACCATCCCGTTCACGTGATGCAACAGGAAGCAGATTCTTCGGAACTGATGACCTTCTTCCAATCATTCAAGTTCCAGCTGTGGTGCTAGTGTACCATTAATAGGAGCTTCGGATGGCGAACAGAGGTTAGCATGGAAACACGGTGCTGCCTGCAGCTATGCTGCCCCATTTGTAACAGGGTTCGATACACTGTGTGATGTGACACATTATTCCCTTCACCAGAATTCAAATTTCGGGCAAATTGTGCTACATTACCCTTTCTGTTGGCTCGTACCATAGTAGATAGCCTTCGCTTATCTCTAGCATCGACAAGTCGTGGTCGACCAACACCTGGCTGGTGGTTGGTGGTTTATTCGTCTTCGGGCCACTTTTTTAAGGCATTAACCACGGAAATGCTGCGACCCAGTCGTCTGGTCATTACTATTTGGTCTTTATCAAACTGGCTTAAGTCCGCTGCCTTTCTTTGCCATCTGAAGAACAAGAATAACACTGATTAACAGAGCATAGTGTCAGGTGTTATTTTATCCTCAAACAGAAATCATCGCTCTATCCAGTTTAATAAGTGAGTCTCAGAAACATTCTCATCGGCCGCCAGCGGGAATCGAACCCAGGGTCTGTCAGTTACGCGTCGGACATGCTACCACTGCACCACAGCGGCCTCGAATACATCCAGACTGAGTTTGGAGAATTCGAAGCCGCTGTGGTGCAGTGGTAGCATGTCCGGCGCGTAACTGGAAGTCCTGGCTGGGTTCGATACCCGCTGGCGGCCGATGAGAATTTTTCCGAGACTCGCTTATTAACGTGGATAGAGCGAAGATTTCGGTTTGATGTTCCTGATCCACGTCGAATGTTTGAATTAGTCATTTTAACCGTCACCACGTCGAATGTTTGAATTAGTCATTTAAACCATCACACGCGCCGTCATTTACATGCAGTAGTTGCTTAGGTTTGTATAATGGCATGCCGGTCATGATAATTTGCTCTTCGTTTTTTTTTTTTTTTTTTTTTATTAAAGTTTAAATGATTCATTGGACCTGGTGGTACAGAGACATACAGACAGACATAAACAGGATACAGATATAACACAGCAACAAGTACAAATCATACATGGTGTACAGCATGCCAAATGATCAATGTACGCAGATATAGAGAGTGTTGATCAAGTAACATATTGTGAACAAGTATACATCAAACGTGGATTCTACAGTATGCCAAATGACCAATGTACACAGATAACCAGTGTTGGAGAAGTAACATATTGAGAGCCGGTGCCGAAAGACGAACACAAACATCCATGCCTCACCGGGATGGATGTTAGTGTTTGTCTTTCGGTGTTTTTTTTTTTTTTTTTTTTTTTTTTTTTTTGGCATTCGAACCCGGACCCAACTAGGGCAAATGGTCGTAAGCCAGCAACTTAGACCTCTGAGGCACCGGGGTGGCTATTTGGCTATTCGTTGTATATATATTATTTCTTGGTGTAAATTTTAGAACACAGATTCCATCAAAAGACAGTTTTTAATCATATTTTTAAAGAACGCTATTTAAGTGTATCTCGAAATGTACTTACCTTTATCTTTCTGATGCCTCTTTACTTTCATGTACACTACGACCACAATAGCGACGATTACCAGGGCTACAACAACACCAATAAGTAGTCCCAATACCGGACGAATGATAATTATCCCCTGCATTCCTGTAAGGTTAACTGTTTTTATATTGTATGTGACATTTCCAACAAGACATGCAAATTTGAAATCACATATGTTAAGAAACTATTTTCTGCATTTTTGATAACATTTCTTGTAAAACGTTTTATTATATTTTAAGAAAAACACAAACAAATTAATAAAATAAGAGAAGTGAGACATATACAGGGGTTTGACAGAATAATGTGAACACCTAGGAAGTTATGGTTCTCCGTTCCTAGAAGGGTGTGGGACTACCTTTGGCATTCAAAACGGCCTGAATCTTCCTTGGAATGAACGCATACTAATCCCGGATGGCGGTTAGTGAGATGTTACACCATTCTTAATGCAGAAACTGCTCCGGGTTCTTGAGAGATGCAGGATGATGATAGCGGAATCTTAGTCTGTTTTCCAACATAGGCCACAGTGGCTCGAAGATGCTTAAATTTGGTGATTGGGGAGGCCAAGAAAGGTGTGAAAGTTCGTCTACATGTTCCTCAAATCATGATTGGACATTTTGATTTCTGTGAATTGTTGCATTATCATCCTTATAGATGGCACCATCTGCAGGAAACACAGCTTGAGCTATTGGATGGACTTGGTCGGCCAAAATGGTTTGATACGCATTTTCAATCATCTGTCCTTTCAAGGTGATGAGAGTACCCGCCAAAAACCATGGCATGACTGCCCAGAGCATGGCAGAACCACCAGCATTCTGCACTGTTTGGAGCAGACAGTCTGTGTTGTACGCTTTTGACGGCATACTCCACACGTATGCATGTCCTGCGGTGGTAAATAATGTTAATATGGATTCATTCGACCTCATCGTACGCTTCTATGCATTGGTAGTCCACGTTTCATGCTACTGTCACCATTGCTGTTGGGTTGCCGTTGTACATCCATCCGGGTCATCAGTGGTTTTGCAATAGCAGCTCTGTCATAAATATCTTGTTTATTCAGTACTCTGCGCGCTGTTTCCTTAGCCACTGGGGTCTGGATTTGCAGATTGAGCCCCGCATTGCATTTCGAAGCAGTGGTCTTCTTATTACGTGTAACAATCCTGTTTAATGCTCTCCTCTGTGTATCAGTCAGGGTCGTTACCGGCTGCTCTTGTGTTTGGCCGACGAGGTTTTGCCACAAACACGGTATGCTGTCATAACGCTGGACACAGTAGCTCTCTATACCCCCCTACCCTGACCACTGTTGTCACGGTTGCACCAACTAGTCAGCCACCAACAATTAGCCCTCTTTCAAAGCCCGTTAGGTTGCTCATTTCGTCTTCACCCTAACACAAAATTTGCAACAAGACACTTTAAAACGCACTTAAACATAACCTTGAGGTTCTAAACAAAGCTATTGCAACCAAAATGCGGTGGA
This sequence comes from Macrothele yani, assembly GCA_039090855.1. NCBI lineage: Eukaryota > Metazoa > Arthropoda > Arachnida > Araneae > Macrothelidae > Macrothele > Macrothele yani. The sequence continues at coordinate 160,875,005 of CM077011.1, forward strand.
TACCTTTGGGTATTGCGACGTGGTGTTTACATTATTGTGTCCAACCCTTGTATCTCTAATTTGACCTTCCCTTTGAGTTTCTGTGTTCTTGTGTAAATTTGGTTTCTCCCAGTTAAATATTTTCCAACTTAACGGCACAATCCGGGTTCTTGAGAGATGCAGGATGAGGATAACGGAATCTTAGTCTTTTATCCAACATAGACCACAGTGGCTCGAATATGCTTAAATTTGGTGATTGGGTATTTCAACCTTACCACAAACTTGAAGTTTGATTAAGTGTCAGCTTGAAGTTGGCCCCGAACAGCTTGAAGTTGGAAATCTGACATTAGGTCAAAAGGCAATCAATGTAAATAAATTTCTATGAGATAAAATTTGAGTGTAAAATGTTGAAAGCAGATTGTATTCGAAGAGCGATATTTCATGTGAAGACTATGAGAAATAACTATATGACCAAGGCTAACTATTATATGTAGAGAGAGATGAGTGTCAGCGAAGTCGTTGAGTGGCTTCCATTTATGAACGAAATGATTACCATCAACTGGAGATGGATTTGATTGACAACTAAGGTAGAACTGGATTTCCGTAAGAAGCATTCTGTTGCTACTGTGTTCTGGTCGTTATCGTGAAAGTGAATTACACCTGTAATTAGGTTTTTACTCCGTAAAAACAATTCTGAAATTCACGAGCCACTTGAGTTTCTGCATTCGATGATTCCTTTCGTGAATTAACAAAGCATGTTTCGGATACAACTTCTTCCGTGAAACGGCAGGCAAAAGCCTGAACTTCACAGATTTTTCGTTCGCCAAGAGATTTCTGAATCTCCAGAAAGCTTTAAGCAATTTCTTTCTTATATTGACGGTAAACCGCCGTTTTCAAGGTGTGCTAACGGTGTGCCCCGTCTTCACTTTTTTCCTATCCATAGGACGAAAACATTCCGGTAAAAGAAAAGATTCGTGGGAATACTTGACGTTTGATTAACTGTTAAATTTCAATCATCTGTCAAAGAAACAGATTTTGAAGTTCCGAAACGAAATCACATAATACGAGTACGGGTAGCATATCTCATGAAATTTGGTTGTTGTGGCACAGGAGATTTCTTCTCCTCTCCAGAATTTTTTGCACCAGTTATTATACACTATATGGACAAAAGCCACCGGACACCTAGAAGAGAAACACAACATAACAATTATTGACATTCATTAGTACGGTGTCGGTCCACATTTGGCCTTTATGCATGCACTGACCCTTCGTGATATGCTTTCGACAAGGTTTTGGAACACAGTGATAGGTATGCGTTTCCATTCAGTACATAATTCTGCAATTACCTGCTGCTTAGTAATAGGCCTTGGTTCCAAACTTCTTATGTGGCGCTCCAATTCCTCATATAGGTGCTCTATGGGATTAAGATCAGGGCTCTGTGCTGGCCAGTCCATACACGATACGGAATTATCGTCAAATCGTGCCGTAACAGTCGTTGCTTTATAGCTCGGTGCATTATCCTGCTGGTACCAAGTCTCGGTTCGATAGTATTGCTGCATAGTCGGTATGGCATAATTGTCCAGAATATCTAGATAGACGTGCTGGTTAACAAGTTTGTCCTGGATAACCAATGGGCCGGGACCATACCACGAAAATCACTCCCACACGAATTTGCAGTCTCCCGAGGCAAAGCTATTAGCAGACATCATAAGTTTTCAGAAAAACGAACAGAAAATACAGATTCCCGCGGTAGAACGATTAAACGCAATGGAGAAGTGAAAGACCCGACCGGGAATTTGGAAGGGAAATATTGTATTGTAGCCATCTTAAAATTCAGATTTCACACACGTTCCCGAAGAAATAATACTTTATCTTCCAGGACTCCTTAAGAGACATACTGAAATCATTAAAGCATAATCAAAACAGAGCCTATGTTCTCTTGAATCGATACAGTAAGTCCTTCTGCACTAAACATTTCAAGGAATTTCGTGAAACAAAACCACCCCGGGCTTTTATACCGGTTTCTCAGCTTCTGATTAGCAATTATTTCGCTAAAGGATTATTTACAAGCATTATTTGATTTGGCGTAAGAATTTAAAGCTTCGCACATTGAGTATAGGGAAGAGGAATTTAATTTTCAAGGAAGTATTCCGCTTAACCAATCTCGATGAGAAAATTTTATGGGATATTAAGCTCTTGCACTCGGCTTTTCATTATCTTCTCTAAAACAAAAGGCACATACCTCTGCACTGTTACACGGCAGCAAAGATATTCCTCAAATCTGTTTATTTTAGGACATGCTTCTAGAAGACTTGGAAGTAATATCTTTGTACAGGAACGCCTGTATATAATAATAATTCATTTCAAGATATGATGTTTTCTTTGTAAACAAAAACGAATAAAGACGTGAATAATTTTGGAATCTAACAGATATTTTCCCAAATTGAAAATTAATGAGAAATTAAATAGATTTTTGGTTTGAATTAGACACATTAGAAACAACACTTTGTGTAAATAAGGAGTTACTTTGCTCAAGAAAAGCGAAGAGACTGGCGAGATGCTATTTCTTTCGTTATTCAAATTTCAGTGACCTTGAAATTTTAGGCTTTTAGGAACTCTTAAGAAGTAATTTTCAATTTCCCTTTTTGAGCGTTATTCAATGATTACAAAGGAAGAAAGGATAAAACCCATCGCATAACGCGGACTATTTTTTTCTTCACCTTTGGCGAGCACAGTTTGCTTTTAGAGAACATTATAAACTCTCAAATGTTATGCTATGGAAACAGTTATTTTTTCTTTGTAATGAAGTAAAACAACAGTTTGTGTCCTTTTTATTTCGTTATGGATGTAAAGAAACTTTCTACCAATTTTTATATAACAAAGTACAATTTCGGGTTTTTGTCACTTAGGAAATATTACGTATGAAATGCTGAGAAATACCCATGGATTCTTAACGCTTTTCTTCTATTCCACAAAAACATAAGATTCATAGTGAGATATTGTGTTCAAAAGCAGACAGGATAGATACAAATAGATTCAGGATTATAATTTTTTGAATTGAAGCTAATACGAAATTTTAAGCATGAGTCTCTGCATTCGATACAGTTAAACTGAATTCTAGTTCCAAGAAATGAATGTATCGTGCCCAAACATTGATAGGCATTTGAATAAATTTTAACAAGAATATATTACTGCCGTAGGAAGCACCCTTTGTTACTCGCAGAAATACACCCTCAGATTGTTGTCTGGTCTGAGGATTGACGAACATACAGAATGTATGGAAAGGCTTTCACCATGTTTCTGAAGTTAATTTTAGATAATGTGGAAATCGTGGCGTGATTTCCCGTTTATCTGAAAGTGTTCGTTACCATCAGCAATGGTTGAATGTACTTATCAGGGATGATGTTAAAATATGCCTGAGAATTCGGTCGTGGGTTAAATGTAATTCTCCAACGAAAACAGAGTTCACACCATGGAAATGCCATAGTCAACCTGGAGTCTCGAGAACATGTACTTTATAATCATTCTCTCACGCTGTTTTTTACAAATTCTCATCATCCCATCAGCATGGGACGAAGAAAAAAGGCAAGTCATCTGACTGTGTGATCCTCTTATTTAACCCTTTAACCTGCCAAAAAGAATTAACACGTTGTTGGCATTATGGGTTGAAATCAACTCGAATGAATTTGTTAGCTGTCTAAGAAGTTGGAGGAACGCGGCTGGAACAAGTGAACCTACCCAGAAGAAAAAGTTGATTATCCCTTCGTTTTGTAATTTAAAACGTGCATTTATGGGAATGATTGACACTGATTCTTACCTACCGCTAACATGTTGAAACGGCTACAACAATGGCAACGATCTAAGAAAGGAGGGAGTAGATGTTTCAGACACTTTTTTCAACCTACTGGCATGACGTGCATGTCAGGGGGGTAAATGATTCCCGTTATGCCTTGAATGCCTTGAATCCCGTTATGCGTTGAAGGCCTTGAATCTCGTTATGCATTGAATGCCTTGAATCCCGTTATGCATTGAATGCCTTGAATCCCGTTATGTCTTGAATGCCTTGAATCCCGTTATGCCTTGAATGCCTTGAATCCCGTTATGCATTGAATGCATTGAATCCCGTTATGCCTTTAATGCCTTGAATCTCGTTATGCCTTGAATCATGGATCAGAGAATCCCTGAGGTGGCAATGGGCTGGACATGTTACTAGAAGAACGGACCACCGATGGACAACCGAAATTCTAGGCTGGATTACAAGGGACAGAAAAAGACCCAGAAGAAGGCCACATGGGAGATGGATTGATGAGATTGGAAAGCATGACGGAGTAGCATGGAGGAGACGGGCTAGAGACAGACAGTTGTAGAAGAAACTTGAAGAGACCTTCATCCAGCAGTGGGGTGATAATGGTTCAAACCCGAATCTATAATAGTATGAACATGAATCTATAGTAGTATAAACCCTAATATATAGTAGTATGAAACCGAATCTATAGTAAACCTTAAATCATAAATAATAACTTAACGTCGACTATAGTTACTATAGTTTCAATGAAACCTAAGAAGATGTTAGGCCATTTCATTTATAAATGTTGTTTCTTTAAATTGCATTGCATTTATAAACGTTATAAAAATAGTTTATCTATACTAGTAATTCGAATTTATTGGCGTAGTGTAAAAATCAGTTTTCCAAGCTTTCGCACATCAACCAAATGACTTCTTCAAGGAAGGTAGACATACTGCAACTGAATGACTTAACAATAAATACGATATAATATTCATTTAAAGACACGAGGCATTACTTTGGTTGCGCGCGCGGCATCTTGGTACGGAAGAAGGCTTTACTTGAAGAACTGGCTCCAAATTCGTGGCAACTCCAGAGAGACGCTATAATTGCAAGTATCACTGCTTGTAATGATATCCAAGGTTTTCCGAATGGCTGTACATTTAAGGGTATAGTAAATCGATAATTTCTTTGTACCATCGCACATAGGGGAAGAAGACTTGAATTTGACTTTTCTGGATAGGTCCGAGTTAATTTACCGTATTTGGTCTCCTTTTTGTGCTGGTTGACTGATTCTAAATGAACGCTTGGTCATTCCAATATAGTAACATCTGGACCCGTCCGGATATTTTAGATAGATCGTATAAACACCTGTTTCGCTGTATTAATCGTTATAAATTAGTTTTTTCTTTGCTTTGCATTATTTTTTATAAAGGTTGCTTCTTTATATTACATGATATTTATAAACAATGTTTATGATTATCATGAAACATTGTTCATTATTTATATTACATGATATTTATAAACGATGTTTATAAATATCATCGAGAAATTGTATATTTGTTTAAACGGCTCTTTCTAAAGGAAAAATGTTCACAGATTGCCACAACAGTATGATAGTAATAACAATAAGTAGCTTGTAATTTCAATTTACAGTCAATGATAGAGGAGAAAAATCTGGGTCAGAAATGCTCGCTTTACTTGTCAATGGTTTGCTTTGACAAAGCACATTTCCGATTGTACAAAACCATGCATTAAAATCCTTATACTTTTGATAGTACTTCAATAGAACCATATCGATGAATGCATGCAATTACATCATTACCTTGATGTTATTTCCGCAGTCAAACAGCACCAGAGTATTTAATTTATTTGCGATATTCACTTGTCCTTTCATGAAGTTTGTAAACCAAAAGAACATAAACATCTAAGTAATGCGTATCTTTGAAAGATATCAAAATTGTTTTCTCCAACGGGGATCGTTCATATTTGTTAAATTTATTGCGAAACGAAAGAAAAAATATGCGAAACAAAATGGAGACAGAGAAATGTTTTTACTGTCTACATCGATATGCCATGTAAAAAAAATGGCGCAAAATATATAACAAAAAGTTATTGCATCAAAAAGAAGCAAATGTGAATCCACTTCCGTAAAAACCGAAACGAACATAAAATGCATGAAGCTGAGCTTTCGTTCATCACTGGATGAGGGCAGTAATTTAAAATCATTAGCAGAAAAAAGAACTTTCAATAATTGATTCTAATGGATCATAACGAACACCGACAACTGAATGATGAAATCAACAGGATTAGCTAATGTTTAATGGAACAAAATAAATGGGATTTTTGAAGTCAATGATAATTTATTTCCGAAATGGTTTTAATGTAAGTGTCTTCTTAAGTCAACGTTATCTTTGCGTTAAAAGGATACTTAAAAGTATTTTTAAATTGTTTCATTCACTTACAAAAACGATTTGATTTAACAAGTCGAACTTCCTACTTCCATTTCAGTGTATGTATATTTGGCTCTTGTTATTTATCAGTATAAAGCAGATAACTGATTAAAAGTAATATAACTGCATAAAATCTTATCTTACTGTCTTCTTGATTACTTAGAAAAGTGATTTGTTCTAGTCTTGACCATCATTTGACCACTAGACAACTTGAAACGAACTCCTCACAAGCATGAAATACGTATTGCTGTGAGAGATGGGATATTAAACTTGTTGTTCCTACACAGCAAAAGCAGTATCTTTTTAATACACAGATTACCATATACTAAAAAAAGAAACAGAAAAGTCGTAGCAATTCAAAAAATACTCAATTAAATGTTATGAAATTTGGTGAAAATCTTTATTAAATCCTACGTTAGATAAAGAAACTAAAACATTTCGTAAGAAACACTTCATTTTAACAAAACTGACCAGATGAAGACCTAGATGAAAAACAAATGGCCAAAATGGAATAACGGAAGTGTGCAAACCACTCTCGACTCTCGGTAGCACAGGCCTCACAGCAATATTTGAGGCTATTAATTATTTCGGCTATGAGCTCAGTAGGTAACAACGACTATTATTCGTGCAGAGCGTGGGTAAGTCCACCCAGCTTTAGTAGAGGTGGACGGGGTGCGTGTGGGGAGCAACACATTACCCCAGAGCTTCCCAGACGTGCTCGATCAGATTAAAGTCGGTAGAGCTAGCTGGCCAATCCATACGGACAATGATCTCGTCTTGCAGATATTGTTCTGCAACGTCTCTAGGTAGGGACTAACGTTTCCGTTTTGTTGGAGAAATGAATCTGCTATGGCGCCTGCATAAGGGCGAACTTAGGACCAGGATATCATCCAAATAACAAAGAACATTCATGGTTCCTTTTGGAGATGCATAGAAGTTTAGGTCTTCAACTAATGCGATATCTTCCAGAGCCGTAGCTATCGGGAGGGCAGGAAGAGCGGTTGCCCTCTCATAATGGTCATTCCAGGGGGGTAAATTCACGTTCTAGGGGATGTAAAATATAAAACTTGTAACTAAAAAAGAAAATTACGCTCTTCAGTATTTTCTTTTTAAAGACTTTCGCTAGCCTCATACAGTATTATGCAGTTAACTAAGGTACAGAGCAACATACACTATGAGGTGCGAACATCTCATATCCATTAAGAAAATATTACAAAACAATGAGTGGAAGCATAGAAAACAATATGCTGATATGCCTAACCTGCATGACCTTTCCGAACATGTCGTTGGGATGAAGAGTTAATTAATAATTTGTGTTCTGTGGCAGAAAGTTCTGTAAGCATTTAACAATGAACGTAATTTTTCCAAGCCCTACCCCTAAAGCTCCTTCCAATGGTTTCGTTCACTATCTGATACTCTTTAGTATTGTGCTGTTTTTTTTTCATTCTGCCTTTCTGTGGAGAGTTGTGTTGTCGGCGTTCACATGACCTTTACGCTTTATTTGGTATTTACCACCTGTGGTTAATTCTTTGGTATTTACCTGGTTTTTGCATTTTTAATAAAATTATGTCAAACGTCAAACACCTAAAGTCTGATTTTTGATAGGTCATACAGTAATACTTTCCTATAACGTCAGTGTGTGAGTAAGTAAAAACTACGTATTATTTGAGTGGGGCGCGAAGGGGTGTAATTTTGAACTCCAAGAGGCGTAATTTTGAACTCCAATGGGCGTAATTTTGAACTCGAGAGGCGTAATTTTGAATTTGAAGGGGTGTAGTTTTGATTTTAAAGTGGCCCAATTTTGAACTCTAAGGGACGCTGCTTTGCATTCCGAAGGGTGTAATTTTGAACTCAAAGGAGCGTTGTTTTGGACTCCAAGGGAAGCAGTTTTGAATTCCGAAGGGCGTAATTTTGAACTCGAAAGAGGCGTAATTTTGAACTCGGAGGTGCGCAATTTTGAACTCGAAGGGGCGTGGTTTTGCACTCCAGGGGCGTAATTTTGAACTCGAAGGGACATAATTTTGAACTCGAAGAGGCATAATTTCAAGTCTCGATCTCCCAGATTAGAAAAGCTTGCTACGGTCCTGATGTCACCCCATATCTCCACGCTGTCACCAGCATAGGTTTCACTTTAATGAGTCAAAGAAGGATGGTAGCGTGTCCCTCGTACTCTCCAGATCAGAACACTTGTGGATGCTCTGCAACGCAAACATGGAATCCCCTGTGAAGAGTATTGATCTCTACTGGTTTTCAGTACAACTGATGTAAAGTCATGATTAATTCAAACTTTCCACACTGTGACGGGGCATATATACAGTAGTACTAGTAGTCGCCTAGCACAAATCCTTTCTTCGAGGAACTTTCTGCGCACAGTGGAAACAGATACCGTAGTGCTTGCAGCTTCAGCAAGGACGGATCTCAGCTATGTTGTGGTAGCTGTCCTGTTCCTCCACGCAATTAGCCGAAAATGCTGGCCATCCACGGATGTTGTAGCCCTAGGCCTATCTTCACTGTGCTCTCGGGCAGCTGATTGCTTATTTTGAAATTGGTTCCATAAACTGTGAATAACACAGGGATTCACATGCACGCATCATACAACTCTCACCTTACTTTGGACTACATCTAATGTTCAGATCTCACTCTACCTCAGTTCATCTGCTTAATGTTGTATCATAGGTATCACAACACATCTGCTACCTCAAAATGCTTCCTTTATACTCCTTGAACAAAGTGAAGTGCATTCTCTCAAAAGCCAATTTTAGGTATTAATACCCAAACCCGGCATTACATTTCACGTCAAAAAACCTAGTTTTGGGTTTATGTACAAAATAAGCTGTCTATACATGCGATAAAAGCAGACCACGTCTTCAATAAGCAAATCAAAATCAATTTATTTACAAATTAAAAGCGGGTTTAAAGCAGACTAGCGCTTTCAGGGATCTCCCGTCCCCATCTACCGGTCAAAGCGCCACGGCATCCAACAGAGTCAACCCTTATATACTAGATAACACGACCCATCATTCACCACGTCACCAACAGACCGTGATGTCACAGTATAAGCACAAATTATAAAATTTCCATCCCAATTCAATAAAACATAAATATGAGAATACAAAATATTTACAAAATGTACTGTTTCGATGTTTCAAAATTCCTTATGTGTCAAAGTCTCTTGCGGAGCAACCATTTTTCGCCAAGGTCTTGGTACAAATGTGGGGAGATCTAAATTACAACAGTTGTCTCTGTATGCAATAATATATAAACTTTCTGAAAAGAAAACAGTACTTTTGTTGACATTGGAGTTTAAACTTTTAACATTCTTCCAAACAGGGGTGTAACCACCCTGTTTAACTGCCATAGTAAAGGCAGTATTAATAGTTCCTGTCCGGAGGGTGTACTTGTGTTCACCCAACCGGGTATTCAGAGTCCTAATTGTAAAACCTATATAAAATTTGTCAATAACACCCGAATCCCCATGGGCGAGCGGAAGGCAGTATACACCATATTTCATGAGTTTGGGTATTTTATCTCTGTCATTTCTCAGTAAGGTAAATACATTTTTAGTGCAAACTCCAAACGTCAAATTATGCTTATGGCATATCTTCTTGAGAGTGTTAACTATTGGAGGGAGATAATCCATTTTTCGAACGTATCTAGTGGTTTTATTGTCCGTGGACAAGGTCGTGAATCTTAACCTGGTGAACCTTCTCAATATGATGGGAAAGTAGTGCTCTGGATAACCGAAGATCCGTGCCATAGTTGAGGCCTTAGAGAGTTCGTCTTGTCTTGCTTGGTTGGAAGAAGAGTGTGTGAATGCGCGTTTGATTAGAAATCGAAATGATGATGCTTTTTGTTCTGGCGGGTGAGAAGAGTTAAACGGTATGATACATGGTATGAACGTAGGTTTTCGGTACACGGAGTATTTAATCTGGTGAGTGTTGAGGTCCCTTGATAGCAAAAAATCAAGAAAAGGTAGCTTGCCCCCCTGCTCAAGTTCTTTCGTAAATTTCATTGTGGGAAAATGTGAAGATAAGCGGTCAATGAAAACATCCAGTTGGGGAAGCGAATAGGGCCAAAAAAGTAACATATCATCGACATACCTGATTATTAGTAATGTTACGTTCACACCATGTATCATACCGTTTAACTCTTCTCACCCCTGAACAAAAAGCATCATCACTTCGATTTCTAATCAAACGCGCATTCTCACACTCTTCTTCCAACCAAGCAAGACTAGACGAACTCTCTAAGGCCTCAACTATGGCACGGATCTTTGGTTACCTAGAGCACTACTTTTCCGGTCTATTGAGAAGTTTCACCAGGTTACGATTAACGACCTTAACCTGGTGAACCTTCTCAATAGACTGGAAAAGTAGATTTCGAATAAAAGGTAAAATAACTTCAGTGTGCCAACTGAAATATATTTTGTGGGTAATTTTAATACAAATAAAAGTAATACGAATACGCAGGAATGCTCTCTTATCCGTAAAATGGCAGCAAGTCATTTTGATAGTTATTTATCTCCAAACTTTTCTCCGCATGAGAAACGTACGAAAATATTTTTGAAAGTCAAACATTTGTTCAAATTTATATGTATCATTAATGTATATATCATTTGCATAATAAGATGGTGATATTAAAGCATTAAAAAAGAATATTTGTTGAAATGAATTTGATATGTGTGGTTGCGTGTGTTGTTATGAAGTTGATATGGGAGTGTGCATGAAATTTAATGTGTGTATGTGGGAAAGTATTCCGTCACATGCACAGGGGCACAGACACATTAAAATAAAGCATAATGTTTAAAATTAAATGCTGGACATTGCTGTTCATAAAACAAGGAGCAACGATAAAATGTTTCAAAAACCACTTTTAATTGTTGAATTCATTGTTAGCAAAGGAAAGTGAATTACCAGTGAGTTTTTCAGGCTTCTGTAATGTGCTGGCAGTAAGAACGACGGGAGGGCTTTTTCCTTTGGAGTTTTTTGAAAATAGTACAAGCCTCAAGAGCTTTCCACTAGGCAAGCCAGTGACGAAAAAGTGTGGTTGGGATGAAGTAAGATTCCCTTGAATCCTACGTCCAGTTTCATCGTACACTTCCATTTGGAATACTTGGACGAGACCACCATTGTATCCCTCGATGCACTCAACTTGCAGGGAGTCTTCAGTGTGGTTCACCACTGTGCAGTTTTGAAGTGGTTCAGGCGGACCTATATAACAAAATTGACAAAAAAGATGCTAATCAGCTTTTTATTAATGGAATTAAATTGATCTTTAGTCTGCAAAATATAGAACACAATGTTAAATACAAGCTGTTATAACTTACACTGAAGAGCAATTGAATTAGAGATACCTGTCTAGTAACGTGTAGCACCACCTTTCGCCCTGATGACGGCGGCGATTCGTCTCGGCATGGACTCGACAAGACACCGGTAGCGTTGGGAAGCCATACGGATCTACGACTCCTGAACAAGCTCCCACAGTTCATGAAGACTTGATATAGGGTCAAACATATCTCTCGATGCCATCCCAGATGTGCTCAATTGGATTGAGGTCAGGTGACCTAGCTGTCCAAGAAAGCTAGGTCACGTCGGTGGGGTGTTCATTCAACCATTCGGATACAATTCAGGAGCGATGGCACGGTGCATTGTCTTGTTGCAGGATCAGGTTCCCAGTGGGATGTTGAAGACGCACAAACGGGAGCAAATGGCTATCCAGGATATCCCGGTAACGTTGACCTGTGAGAGACGATGTCACACATACAAGAGGTCCCATTTCAGTCCACGTAACCAGTTCCCAGACGAGAATGCCACCCCCACCAGCTTGAAGAGTACCCTGCTGGCAAGAAGGATCCATAGCTTCATGCGGTTTGCGCCGCACTCGTATCTTGCCATCCGCATGTACCAACGTGAATATCGACTCATCAGTCCAGGCAACATTTTTCCACATGTCTAGGGTCCAGTGGCGATGTTTCCGCTCCCATGCTAATCTTTGCACCCTGTGATGTGCGGTCAGCAGCTGTACCCTCGTGGGAAGAGGGCTTCTGTACCCCATAGCAAGGAGAAGGTTCTGTATGGTGTGGCTGCTTAAACGTTTTTGTGCACCAGCGTTAAATTGCCGAGCGGTCTCTTGCACTGTGTCCCGTCTATCCGATGTTACAATGCGAGCTAGCAGACGATGACCCCGCTCATCCACACGCTGTTGTCCACGGCAGTTGGTCCTTGCAGGGATGGTTTTACCGGATTCGATGTACTCACGGTGCACTCGTGACACAGTGGCTCGTGAAAATCCCAGCGCCGGCAAGACTTCCTAGATGGAGTGACCCATTTGTCGGGCCCCGACAATTTGCCACACGATCAAATGCGCTTAGATTCTTCGTCTTACCCATACTGCGTCCGACTCTTACTGATTCCCTTCGCATCACTCCTTATATTGTCGGATCGTTGCATACGTCATGTCGTTTCCGTTCACAGGGCCGCCCACAGCGCCACTTTTGCATAACGCCAGCTGTCTCTAATTCAATTGCTCTTCAGTGTAAAAATCAGATAGTCGGATTTGAAAGTTTACGTGTTGTAATACCATGAACACTAACTTTCACCGTTGATGACGATACGTTACGCATATATATATATATATATATATATATATATATTTGTAAAGATGGTGTAGCTTCTACAGGGGTTACCAAACATTGTTTAGCCACGAGCTGGTCCTAGTCTCTATAAAATGGCAACGTCATTGTATATTCCATATGCCCTCTTTCTCTTCCAGCGGTACAACAACGTATTTCGATTTATCATTATATCTACGTTTATTTCAGTCATATTTTAGAAATTCTTTTTTAATTGGATTCCTGTTACCAAGACTACTGTTTCCATGGAGATTCCTCGTTTTTGAATAAGTAATTTGCTGCGCAAAGTAGCGTGAATTCCAATTTTTTACGGTAGTCTTCATGTTTCATGATAAAATGTTGCTTGAACTTTGCGTAACTGGTTTGATATGTTATTCGGATGACGTATGATAGTTCCTCATCTAATTTAAGCAATATTATTAATTATGTTATGAGAGAACCCAATATCATTAAGCTTTTGAAAGCCCTAGAGAATGCACTGTTCTATCTGATGTACATGTAATTTCACAAGAATGTTCTATGTAAACAGATATTCGCGAGAAAAAGGCAAATATAGATTTTGCTACCACTTAAATAGAGATTTCTGGTACAGAAAGATTCCGAAAGAAATAGTGGAAATTTTGTGCGTACTTAAATGTTTGAACAAAAGTTATCTTTTCTGTTAGTATTGCAAGCTCGTGATTCATTCCGATTGCGGGATTTTGCGATATCTACGAATACCGGTGTTCAACTCAATATTGATAAAATATACTATGACTTATAAATATAAATATACCAGACTTGTAAATATACTGCAATATACCACGCTGTCTGTAGTTCGCCTTTAACGCATTGGATTGACTGTATTACAATAAACTCTTTTTAAAAAGTCTACCTATCCCTAAAGAAGCGATATTTAATGCGACAAATCAAATAAAACTGTAAAATGCGGTCAAACTAAGTTCAGAAAAATCCTTACCCATGTTCTATATTGCCCCAAAGTTAGTTTTTGGTTAAGCCAAAGCAGAATCACATCAGCTGTCCAATTTACTTAGTTGAAATATTTATAAAAGAAACATTTATCTGAATATGCTTCAGAATTTGGACATTACATTGATATTACTGTATACTGTACCTGCAGCCTTATATCATATTCTAGAAGAATGGTGTTTGTCTACATTGAAAAACATGATGGAGGAACATTATGCTTTCTTGGTTACTGTATTTCGGTAGAACGGTGGATTGGCTGGCATATATTGATCCCCTGGCCATTCCGCCCAATGGACAATATACCATTTGCTTTTCGCGTATAAGTAAAAACGTTTTATACAAAGCTTAGGTAAGGACTTACAGGGCCTGCAATAATTTGCCAAAAGTGTTTTTGCTGACCTTCAAAACGAATTGTTCCACCAGACACCCTGAAATTCAGCTCAAGTTGCTTGGTAATGTTTTTCGCTTAAAATGCCACTACGTAAAACATTACTATCCTACTATCTGTCAGTTAAACTAGTAGCATTGTAACGTTGAGGTCTTAAGTACCAGATAGCAAGTACACAAAAATAACTAATTATATACTGAATTAAATTAGACTACCCAACGGTCAGAAAAGAGTCAATTTAAACTTTCAAAAACAACTGTCCTTTACTGTCCAAATACTTCAGGTCAAACAGGCACCTACGATAATCATTACACTCACAATAACGAGTATTTATACTTCACAATGAAAATGACAACTTCTTTGCATTTAGAAAGTCGTGAAAGTACAACGTAACGCAATATTAATCTACACACAACACTGCCACCCTTTTTGGCTGCTTGCTTCAACATTATATCTCTCATTTTTACCTGTCAACACGTACAAGTCAGAACTCTGCATTCAAGACTGTTCCCAACGTACATTCAGCTAGTGAAAAAATATAAAGTTAAGGTTGAAAACGCCTAAAAAGGATGACATTATATTTACATATAGAAATAAACTAAAAAAATGAAAGTTAAATTGGAGTATACGTCCTAGCATGTGCTCGGCGCAAGCAAGGGATTGCATAAAGCAAAAATATATTACTTGACTGGTACAAATTAATTCGAGATTGGCAAAATGGGCTGATATTAGCTCGAACGAAAATATTCGTTGTCTAAGTGGGACTAACATGGTTGGAATGGGTGAGCCTGCTCACCAGAATGCGTTGTTTTCTCCCTTAGCTGGGTAATTTAAAATGTGTCATTTAATCAATTCTAACTGACTACCTTTCAAAAGTGCTATAACAATAACAACGAACCTAAGAAAGGAGCGACAAGATATTTCAGTCACTTTTTCCTACCCAGTGACATGATGTCTGTGTCAGGAACACTATAACTTCCCCATCATGCCTGGGGTCACGAAGCAGAGAATAACAAATTTTTATGATCAGTACTGCTGAGATAAGGGGGAGGGGGATTTTTCAACCGTAGTCCTCGTAAAATAACGCTTGTAAGTCAACATTTTTTTGGTTGTGACCGAATAACATTTTGGTGACCATGTGGTGCATCCGCCACTCAAAGTGTAAACACCAAGTCTCTAGGTGAAAATTATTCTTGGGAGCGCAGAAAATTTTAAACCACCATTTGGTACATATATTTAAAGGGAAAAAATAAGAATTAAAAACAAACAAAAAAAACAGGGCTGCAAAGTCCCTAGTGGTAAACGTTCGTGATTGCCAAGGAAATGTCTCAGGATCGATTCCTGGCTGATACGAATGCTCTAACCATTAAATATCCACCGAGGTTCGGATTGGCACGTTAAGCAGTCAGAACCGGGGTACCTGCCCTCGTAATGATTAAGGGCGTCTTTCTCAACCTTTCTACTTTGCTTCCGCGTGACTTCGCTGTCGGGAACTGTAGCCCAAATCTCCTACTTTTAAGAGCTTTTTAAAATCTGGGATCGAACCCTTCCTTTCTAAACTCCTCTACATAAATCTCTAAATTTAAATAAGTTAGTAAAATCATCCAATGCATTGATTATGATACGCTTTCTAACATACCAGAAATCATTACTCAAGTTATGAGGATAATGGCTGTGGAATAAATCTAGGTCCGGTGCCCTGACCTTTGATCCCCTTTCAAATATATATTCAACAGAACCAGTTGAGCGTACCTCCGAAATAACATGATAAAGGTTTGTCCTAATGGAAGCATTTTTACGTAAGTTATGATGCATAAGGGCTATGGAATAGATCCCGCTCCTGTGTCCTAACCTTTGACCCCATTTCGCCCATTTTCAACAGGATTAGTCCCCAGGCAGGTCCCTGCAACATACTAACATTTCATCCAAATCGAAGCAGGTTTACGCAAGGTATGACGCATAATGGCGATGGAAGTGATTCCACTCCTATGTCCGGACCTTTGACCCCATTTCGACCATTTTCAGTAAGATATGTCTTCAGGCTGTCCCCTAGCACATACTAAAGTTTCATCGAAATCGAACCTTTTTTACGTTAGTTATGACACATAAGAGCAGTGGAATGGATCCCGCTCCGATGCATTCACTTTCAATAGAGTTCCTTCCCAGGTGTTCCCCTACCACATACTAAAATTTCATCGACATCGAACGATTTTTACGCGAGTTATCGTGAGGACGGACATATGCACACAACGCGTGACGTAATGCGGCAGATGGGGAATCGCGACCGTCTGGTCGCAAGAGTGTGACGTTATAAAACTTTAATAGGATCCACACATAATGCGTGACGTAATGAGACAGATGGCGTGACCGTGCGCCAACATCTCAATCGCGATAGTGTGATGTCATAAGATTTCTAAGCATGGGTAACATTAATGGGACGACACCATGACACTAAAAACGTGGACATTCGGGTGGTTATTTAACCCACTAAACGAATTTTTCTAATTCGAAATCAAGCTAAATCGATCTGTAGTACCAGAAAACGGTAGGTTAATGACTTTCATCAAAATCCTTAGAGCCATTTTCAAAATAAAATTTACATAGATACAACAATTTCTCCTTTAAGGTGGACTTCAAGTAATTTTGCTTCCTGTACTTCCAATGGAAAAATTTCTGTACACATTTTCTTCCAAATTAATGCGTTCCCAAGGGTGAAAATTTGAACATCGATTAAAATAGCTTCATTTTATAACTTGGAATACTTAACATTTTCTGAAACATAACCATAATTACGCAATCCAACATTTGTTTGTCTACTGACGTTATCAAAGTACACGCCGCGCCATCTCTTTTCGGGTTTCAACACCACCTAAGGAAAAGTTATTGATTTTTAATATAATTATGGTTATGTTTTAGAAAATATTAAGTATTCCAAGTTATAATATGAAGCTATTTTAATCGATGTTCAAATTTTCATCTTTGGGAACACACTATTTGCGAAGGAAATGTGTAGAAACGTTTTTCTATTGGAAGTATAGGAATCAAAATTACTTGTCGTCCACCTTAACAGTATGGGATAAGGGCGATGGAATGGATCCCAATCATATGTCCTGACCTTTGACCCCATTTCGCCCTTTTTCAATAGGGTTCGTCCCCAGGTGGTCTTCTACCACATACTAAAGTTTCATCGAAATCGAAACATTTTTACGCACGTTATTACGCATAAGGGCAATGGAATGCATCCCGCTCCTATGCCCTTTCCTTTGACCCCACTTCATCCATTTTCAATAGGTTTTGTCCCCAAGTTATACCTTACCACATACTAAAGTTTCATTGAAATCGAACTATATTTACGCAAGTTATGACGCATAAGGGCAATAGAATATATCCCGCTCCTACGTCGTGACCTTTGACCCCATTTGTCCCATTTTCAATAGGGTTCGTCCCCAGATGGTCCCCTACCCCATACTAAAATTTCATCGACATCGAACCATTTTTACGCGGGTATCGGGCGGACGGTCGGACGGACGGAAAAAGCTGGAGCATATACGTTTCTTCAACCTACGGTTGGAAAGCGTAAAAAAGAAATAGAAACAGAACTTTCGGCTATAACCTTTGAAGCGCCGCATATCTTTTCATTGTAGTACGTTTAGTACCTTACAAATAATTTTGAAATGCGGAGAAGGATTATGAACAACCCCCTGTATTTACATATATTTGCTCACCCTATATGAAAGATAGCGCGTCAGGTAAAACGAAAAGTATGTGACATGAAAGAAATACGGGATTACGCCATATAATACAAATTTTGAAGATGACAATCCGACCCTTGGCGCAAATGTGACAAGGATGGCAAGTCAGATAATTTTTGAAAACCTGAAAATTCTCATCGTCCCGCTCCAGGACGATGAGAATTTTCAGGTTTTCAAAAATTATCTGACTTGCCATCCTTGTCACATTTGCGCCAAGGGTCGGATTGTCATCTTCAAAATTTGTAGTATGTGACATACTTGTTTAGTCATGATAATTAATACATCAGTCAGACATCTCTGAATTGACTTTATTTACTGCTCTTCATCAATCACATCAGAAACTTGAAAATTGCATCGTCCTGGAGCGGAAATCGAACCTACAACTCCCGATTGTCGTACGAGTATGGTAACCGTTACACCGCCAAGGACGACAAAGTCACAAGAATCTGAGTACTAAGAGCATCGGAATATAGTCCGACCTAACCGCTACACAACCCAGGATGACAAAGTGACAAGTATCTTAATACAGACACTTGACGTGGACCAGGAACATGAAACAGAGATAATCCCTCGTTCCACGTTTATAAGTGAGTCACGTAAAAATTAACATTGGCCGCCACCGGGAATCGAACCCAAGGTCTTCCAGTTACGCGCCGGATATGCTTCCCCTGAACCACAGCGCGCCTCGATTTCCTCCAGACTCGCACTAACTGCCAAGCCAGCGGAAAGAGCGATGACTCTGTTTGAGGTGACAAGTATCTCACTGTCAAGAGCATCGGAATACAGTCGGACTATATTCCGATGCTCTCAACACTCAGATACTTGTAACTTTTTCTTCCTGGATGGTGTAATGGTTAGTACACTCGAACGGTAATCGGGAGATACGGGTTCAATTCCTGCTCCAGGACGATGACATTTTCAAGTTTTCTGATGTGATTGATATTACGTGAAGAACAGTAACTACAGTCAATTCAGAGACGTCCGATTTATCATGACGTATTTTCCACGTACTATAAGAAGAACATTTCTTCCTCTCTATGTACTAATTAATAGGTTTGTAAAAAATAGAATTTCAGTAATCAAATTTCAAAAAGGAAGGGCAGCTGTAAATTTAAATACAGATAGGTAACTCATCTACACGTCCGTAATCATTCTTAAATTTGATCAAAGATAGTACAACAGTTTGATGTAATAACATATACACAGTTGAGTCACATTATTGTGACCACCTTCCACTTATGACGTCAACAGCGCATAGCCAATAAAAGAAGAAATGTCTCATGAGCTGGCTTGAAGAATATATAAAGTGTGCTGTAGGCATTTTGAAAACATATCTCTCGTTGCTGCCATGGATAAAAGGTGCGATTTACCAGCTTTTCGCAAAAAGAGATGATTGTTGGCTTACGGGTCAAGGGTGAAAGTATTTATAAAACGGAGCAGTTTGTAAACTGTTTGCGTGCTACTGTGGTTAAACTGTATCGCGATTGGAGAAATGGCACCAATGCGAATAAGCGACGTGAAAACTGCGGAGCAACACTTGCAATTGATGTAAGAGGTGAACGTAGGTTTCGAAGGCGAATGAGGGCCGATCGAGACGCTACAGAGGAGCAACTCACTGGCCGAATGAAACAGGGGCTACAGGAAGTGTGTCTAAAACGACAGTTTAGCGAACCCTGCTGCGTATGGGGCTCGGTGGAAGACGCATTGTCATTGCACCTATGCTACCGAAGGTGCATCGGCAGAACAGGCTTTCATTTTCAAGACAGTAACGAAATTGGAGCTCCGCTGATTGGCAAAGGATTGCCTTCTCCGTTTTCTGCTTCATCGAACGGATGGACGTTGTCGTATAAGGCGAGAAACATCGGAGAACAAACACTCTTCCACCATTGCTGGAATAACACAAGCTGGTGGGGGCTGCGTTTTGGCCTGGGAAATGTTTTCGTGGCATTCCCTGAATCCACCCATACCTGTGGAAGGCACAATGGACCTAATTCGTTATGAATCAATACTTGCTGACCACGTACACTCATACATGCTGATTGACTTCCCTGGGGCGGATGATATCTACCAGCACGACAATGTGAAGTGTCACACAGCTAGAAATGTCCGAGAGTGGTTGGAAGTGCACGATGAAGACTTTAAAGTACTTCCCTGGCGCCCCAATTCCCGAGACTTAAACCCAATTGAGCATCTGTGGGACCACCTCGATCGTGTTGCTAGCTTTATGGATTCTGCACCACGCACCCTCCAGCAGCTGTCAGTTGCACTGCAGTCAGCATGTCTCCACATAGCTGCGAACACCTTCGAGCAGCTTATTGAGTCACTCCAAGCCCGTCTAGCTGCTGTCCGCGCTGCACACGGCGGTTACTCTGGATATTAGCTGGTGGTCACAATAATGTGACTCCACCGTGTACCTACGTATTTGTAGAAATACATTCTTAGAACTATCTCACCAGGAAAATAATTTGCAAGGCCATTAAACGTCTCTAAGCTAAAATATCGGAAGTTTCACTTAGTATCGTCTCCTTTGTAAAATTCTCAATAAGTATTCGGTAATAGTTTTAAAACTTCCGTCACGCACAGGTAGACTTTCATGTTTTCCTCTCTTTTAATAGGAACACCTTTCTTCGATGAAGTTCTAAAACTTAAAGAAACTTGACGTTTCAAAGGAGGCGAGATGCTTTGGAGATATAAAAGAGGAAAATAAAAATCTTATTTTTTCAAGAGAGACGACTCTCGCAATATTCGGTGAGAGAATGCCTTTCTCCTAATGCTGCTGACAGCTTTTGTAATTGCAAACCTGTTATGCTAAGACCAGCAAGTTTTTATTTTGGGTGAAAAAAAAAGCACTTTGTTGCGAACTTTCTGTTTAAACCATAACAACGAAAAGTAATCTTTCTCCACAGAATTTCTTTTTTAAGGTTCCATTTATTTGCCAACCTGCAAGTCTTTTTCTCTAATTCCCTTCCTGTGTATTTCAGACAAGCATGTTTTGGAGTCAGGTTATCTACCTAATTAGGGTGACAGAAAATTTCAGTTCCAATTTCGTTTCGAGTCTGCTAGATAAGAATAAAGTCGGAGAACTTGACATTTTGTCCAAAAGTATTCTGAATAAGTTTGCTAATGTTGCTCTCCAGATATGATGCCCATATTAGATTTATCTTGTTTACCGAAATGAAAAATTCGTAACACGTCGTCGGTTGTGCTATGAGAAATTTTCTCACGCTACACATACAAAGAGCGTAGTTATTTGAAAGGGACCATGGGAGCACCACGAGGTGACATTTAGAATGATCGCAACAGTGTGTTATCACTTCCGAAAAGCATTGGCGCGTCTTTGACCTTCAAAGAGTCTGTCTGCCATTCTCTCCCGTGTGATTCCTGCAAGCATTTCTCTCATCAAGCGACCGCTGGCGTTTGTGTCACTTGAGAGCTTTTCTCTTCAAGGGATCACTGGTGTTTGTGTTCTGTATTTTTATAGATAACGTGATGCTACGTGTGCGTTATTCGCCTAATGTGATTTGTAACTATGCACAACGCTCGGTCCATAAAAACTGAGAGTAAAATTACACAAAATGAAGAAATGTAGGTACAGCAAAATATATATGTTATTCTTTCTCAAAGTATCTTCCCTCGGATGATATGCAACGTTACCATCGTTCAATTCACTTTTCAAAGCATGTGGCGAAAGCATTTTGTGGAAGCTGCTTTGGCAACGCCTGCACAGCTTGAATAACGTCAGCATCTGTGTTGAATGTTGCTCCACAGAACTTCTCCTTCATGGTTGGAAACAACCAGAAATCGCACGGAGTGAGGGCAGGACTGCAGGCATAATGTGGCATGATTTTAATACCGCATATCGTAAGAAACTGTTGAACACAAGCAGCCACTTGTGGGCCGGCGTTATCATGGTGTAGGGTCCACTTGTCCACCAGTTCCGGTCGCTTAATCGATATGTGTCGTCTCAAACGCTTAGAGACTGAAACGTAATACTCAGCATTGGCAGTAATTTGTGGAGGAACGACATGCTGGTAGGCTACACCTTTGTGATCAACGAAAATTATCATCATCCCCTTCACAGCTGATTTGGTTTGGCGGACTTTTTTCGGAGGAGGCGAGCCTGTGTGTTTCCAGACACTCGTTGTGCGCTGTGTGAAGGGGTCGAAATATTAGACCCATGTTTCATCGGCGGTTATTACTGTGTTTAAAGTGTCTGGATCACTTGTAATGATTTGTTTCCATTCATGATGCGCCTGAAATCTGACTAACAATTGTCTTCTCGTCAGGTGACTCATCTGGGACACACACAATGCAGCAGCAATTTGGCGCGTAGAATGCGGAATGTCGACGTTTTTGAAATATTATTTGACGACGCTGTCTTCACACATCATTCCTCGATCTCCGTGCAGGATTGTCCAAACAGTGTTAAAAACACGCTCCGTAACAACACTTTGAGGTCGACCGGTCCTAGGAGCAAGTTCTGCCGACAAACTTCCTTTTTTTAAATCATTGTGCCTTTCTAAAAATCGTTGACTCACCCAAACATTTGTCTTTATAAGTTTTTTTCATTAAATTAACTGTTTCTGGAGCCCTTTTACCCAAACGATAGCAACATTTTATCGCACAACGCATTTCACTTCTTAACTCTAAATCACTCACCTAGCTGTATGGCGAAATGCAGACATAACTTAAACAACTGCGCAATAACAAAAGCAGAATCATCTGCCACGGCTAATAACTGTTGCCATAGATATTTCCTTAATTTAGTAATCGTCCGCGTGGTTACATTTCTCCCCTTAGAACTGTTGCCAACTCGAAAAAAAATACTCTTAATTTTTATGGAACGGCCTTTGTATAATAAGTACATTTCTTGCAAAGAAAGAATTCTGAAGTGTTATTATTGAGTAAAATGCTTAAAACAGCGGAAGAAGGTAGGGTGACAAAAACTCCCACGCGCGACCACTAACGTTGTGTAACGTGTAGCAATCAACGACGGAGCTGAAAGCTTGTACAGGTCAGTCGACATTCACATATATACAGAAATAATATACATTCGTACTTATTTGTATATCAATACATTCATAAATATTATATACACTATATTGACAAACAAATTCGGGCAACAAGGTCCAGCAGAAACAGGAGCATTTAATAGCAGTTACAGAAAACAGTTTGGTCGTTATGATTGCTGCAACCTTTTTGTGCATGCTATCCACGAGATCTGTATGGAATTTTTCTCCATTTCACCAGCACAGCTTCAGTCAAAGCTGCCGTAAAAGAAGATCCTAACTGCAAAGATCGAACTCGGCATTCCAGATCGTCTCGCACATATTCTACTGCATTTACATTTGTATATTAAGCTGTCCAATCCAACACTTTGATGTCCTGCTCCTCAAACCAGGCCTGAACAGACTCTGTAGCGTGGCAAATCTGCTGAAAAAGTAAGTGATCGGTGCTAAAGTTCTGCAACAGCGTCGGTAGTACAGAATCATCCAGGCTATTTTTGTAGCTGGCGGTCGTTAGCCTGTAATGCAACAGAACCGTAGGAATGAATCCTTCCCAAAAGAAACAGCACCACGCCATCGCAGATCCTCCTCCAAAGCTGACTGTAGGAAAAATGCTCTCGGCCAGATATCGATCCCTGGCAAACGCCATATCCAAGTAAGTCATTCTAAAAGAAAGAGTGCGTAACGCTATTTTCCACTTCATTCGACCCTCCTCTATGCAGTTGTCCACAAATAGGAAGCGAGGTACCACTGCAGTCTTTGCCCGCCATTGCCTGGTGTACTGTAAACTGAATTTTGGTAACACCACAATGATTGATTTTGTTGAGTGAGTAGAGTTTTGGGCTATTACACAAACCCTTTACCATTTGGAATATTTCCACCTCTAAACCAGTAACAGTAACGTCAATAACACACATAAAGTACACTGAATACAAAAAACATAGAGAAAAACACACTGACATAGATATAGCCGATGGAGTCCGAATCACAGATTCTAGCTGTGCTGCAAATATATGAGAAATCATCCCTGCATGATATTTGATTTAAACTTTTCGCCCCTCCGGTATATAATGGCAGCCGTGAGCCGCTATTACCTTTTCCCACTCAACACCAGCTCTTTAAACGCTATATTTCATAGCTAATTGTTTTAGGAAAATAAATGACATCTTAAATAAAAAAAAGAATTAGTGCTATCGATGCCATACATCTTAAAGAGCATCTCCCTCCAGGATGGGAAAAAATGAGGTTTAAAATCGCGAGAAAGTTGTTCAAGTTAGCAAAGTCAGAAATTACGTAAGTTATCATGATTGACACTTTTTGTTGGAGCCAATGCAATAAGTTGGATATGATTAGCCAAAAGGATGAGGTTTCTCAAAATCGAAAAAAACTTAAACGCTTAGGGAGAGAGGAGGAGAATGAGAAAACTTATTTCATCCTACATTCAGAAGCAGGCATACCAGAAAAAAAAATTGAAGGGATATTGATATATATATATTATACAATATATTTTGCCTGATAAAGACGAGGCGGATCTTATAAACTGTTCACAAACGGTTTGGGATATAAGGATGCAGTAACTGTCTTTGAAATCACATCAGTGAGGTTTCGTAACCCAAAAAATAAGGAGTTCGTTTAAAAAAGCAGTTTATTGTGCAATTTCTGCACATAAAAGTGTAGCACTGCAATATACACTATATTGACAAAAGTCATCGGACACCTAGAAAAGAAAAACAACATATCATTTACATATCATTTATTGACATACATTAGTACGGTGTCGGTCCACCTTTGGCCTTGATGCATGCACTGACCCTTCGAGACAGACTTTCGACAAGGTTTTGGAACAAAGCGATAGGTATGCAGTTCCATTCAGTACATAGTGCTGCCGCCAACTGTTGCTTAGTAGTAAGCCTTAGTTCCAAACTTATGTGGTGCTCTAATTCATTCCATAGGTGCTCTATAGGATTAAGATCAGTGCTATGTGCTGGCCAGTCCACACACAATACGGAATTATCATCAAACCACGCCGTAACTGTACTTGTTTTATGGCTCGGTGCATTATCCTGCTGGTACCAACAAGGCTCGGTTCCATAGTATTGCTACAGGGTTGGTAGGGCATAATTGTTCAGAATATCAAAGTAGACGTGCTGGTTAACTGGTTTGTTCAAGATAACCAATGGGCGGGACCATCCCACGAAAAACACCCTCACACGAGTACACTGCCAGCTCCAAACCTGACCGCAGGAGCATTACACTGTGATACATAGCGTTCCCCCGGCTGCCGCCATACCCATGCACGGCCATCAGACTGATGGATCATGCATCTGGATTCATCAGTCCATAGGACCAGTTTCCATGGATCTATGATCCACGACAAATGTTCTTTACACCATGCTAAACGACGAGTAGCTTTCCGAGTGGAGATGAAAGGCTTATGAGCAGCCACACGACCACTGCAACCCATGTAATGAAGTTTTCTGCGAGTGATGAGACTACATACCGAGATTACAGCATTTGTACTCACCTGTACACTAAGCAGTACTCCTTCGATTAGCTGTAACGACTCTCCTAAGGCTTCGACGTCCTCTATCACTGATTTTATTTGGTCTGCCGGTACGTTTTACTGCTTCAGGCACGCCATGTGTCTTCCACTTATTCAGTAACTCCAAAACAGTTGTCTTGGGTATGTTTAAACGCCTCACGGCTTCTGTTATGAACAACCTACTAATATAACACCCAACAATATTTCCCTTCTCAAAGTCAGTTGTCTCCCGTTGCGATATTTTCACTCAGCCTCACAGGGCGATATGATCTCGGTCAGCTGCAGGCTCGCTTTTATACCGTTTGCAACTGTAACTCTCATCTTAACAACGCAGAGGCTCCGTTCATTTACATTTGAAGGAATGTCCTGTGACTTCTATCAGTATAGTGTAGACAAAATATTGGGTTGTCGGAAAAGTCATGACGCATTTTGGCACCTGATAGCGGTTGGGCGGTTTTGGAAGTACTAGAGGCATGCGCAGCTCTGTTATAGCTATGGCATTCGACAGGTGCTAGTTCTATCTGCAGTCTAAAAGGAATAGTGAGCGATTTGGTTGATTTGCGGAGATTTGACATCAAGTTGAAAATGGAAGACCAAACTGTGCATTTTCACCATATTTTACTGTTTTACTTCCGTAAAGGGAAGAACGCGCGTTAAGCTTCTGAAAAGTTGCGTAAAGTGTACAGTGATAATGCTCTACAAGAACGTCAGTTCCAGCGGTGGTTCGCAAAATTCCGTGCTGGTGATTTTGACCTCAACGATGCTCTTCGGTCCGGGAGGCCAACCGAGGTTGATGACGACCAAATCAAGGCATTGATCTAGTCAAACCCACATTACACGACACGAGAGATTGCACACACATTGCACATCCATCATTCAAGCGTTCACGACTGTCTGAAGGAACTGGGATACGTAAGCAAACTCGATGTGTGGGTTCCTCACGAACTCAAAGAAGCTCAATTGACGGTGCGTATAAACTTCTGCGATATGCTTATTAAACGTGAGGAAAACGATCCTTTTTAGAAGCGACTGCAATTGGAGAGTTTGAAAGAATCCATCATACAAAAACGTCCAGAACTCGTTTATCGTAAAGGTGTTGTGTTCCATCACGACAACACGAAACCACACACAAGTTTGATCACCAGCCAAATATTATTGGAGCTTGGGTGGGATGTGTTGCCACACCCAGCATACTCGCCTGACCTTGAGCCGTCAGACTTCCACTTGTTTCGCTCTCTTCAACAGTCCTTGCGTGGTATAACGTTCAATTCAGATGAGGCTGTAAATCAGCACCTTGTACAGTTTTTCACCACGAAAGACAGGTCCTTCTATGAACGAGGCATTCTGCAGCTCACTGAAAGATGGCAAGGGGTTATCAAACAAAACGGGCATTATACCATTGATTGATCTTTGTTCTTTCTATCAATAAATGACCTTTGCAAAACATGGCTAAAATACGTCATGACTTTTCCAACACCCCAATAGTAAATTTGACGAATATCCATACCTCTGAATTTAGGAATCCGGTAACACCAGTTCCTTGTCGAAGAACGTCTTAACCCTTTAAGCGGCCAATGTACCTAAGCTAAATGATGCTGAAACTTTTCTCAGCACCCCAAACAGAAATGTTCATATATCGACTGGGTTTTACGAAAGCTACAACAAAAAAAATATTCTTTACTCCTCTTCTCTCAGCAGCACCGACCACAAACCTGTTCTAAATTATTACATCTCTCTTCTATAGTCCTCTATCCTCTGTCGTACGACCCAAGACATGACTCGGAAGGGCTTTTCCCCATAATAAAGGCAACGTGCCATTGGAGAGAATGCAGTGTCTCAAACATTTCTTTTCTCAGGTTAATGGGCATCGTTATAGGCCTTCTAGAGCAATCAGTTAGATAGCATTAGTATCAATAATAACCCTAAATGACCACTTGAACAAACAAAGTGGTCATTTAGTGTCAATCACTCCCCTAAATGATCACTTTGAAAAGCTTAGG
Source organism: Macrothele yani (assembly GCA_039090855.1). NCBI lineage: Eukaryota > Metazoa > Arthropoda > Arachnida > Araneae > Macrothelidae > Macrothele > Macrothele yani. The sequence continues at coordinate 160,902,509 of CM077011.1, forward strand.
CGACAGCAACGCGCTCTGATAAGCAGATTCACTCATTCCAGCAGCGTTCCTCACATTTTGTAGACAGCGAATACATTCATTCGAGCTGACTTCAACCTATTTTGCTAAGCCCGAGTTGATTCGTCCCAACCGGTAAAAGGGTTAACAACTACGAGGCACACTTGCAATATCATTATTGATATATGTCTGTGCTAGCTCGTCCAGTTATACAGAGAACACGTTACGAAGTTCTGCCAGTGTACTGGGGCATGGAACGTGGTTATCCAGATGTCGGTCTACAGCGTCCTAAATTGTCTCAACAGGATTAAGGTCAGGAGACCTCGAACGAAGCTGCAAAGATTCAATCCCATGATTTTCTAGCTTCTGATGCATTATTCAGGCACAGTGACTGGTTGCATTGCCATCGAGGAAAAGGAATGCATGTCCAGTAGCAGCGTGAGACAGTGTCACAATAGGTACAATGATCTCGTTTCGGTGCACGGAGGCCTTCATGTTGCCTTGACAAACACACAAAGAAGCACGGACATTAAAACATACTCCTGCCCAGACCAGAACTGACTGCGCTGGTAAGTGTGGATGGACTGATTGTGGTCGTATTCGTTTGCCAGATCTCCTGATATTCGTTTGCCAGTGATCCTCGGAGTTGGGTACTGGTGATACTTGTTCTTCTCCGAGCAATTACTCTCAGGTAGCAATCTTGCATCCTGGTGGTTACCCTCGAGCGGCCACACCTGTATCGATCTGCAACGTTTCCGTGCCGTAGAAATGTTGTCTGTAGCCGACTTTCTACACGTTGCGACATTATTAAAGCAGCAGCCACATCGATCTGCCGAACACATGCCAGTAACACACCAACAGACCTATTTCTCTTGTGAATGTTAAAAACTCGTCTACATGTCATTTCAGGTTAATCCCACACAAAAGGCAATATATTCAGCAATATTCTAGACCAAATGATGAAACCACACAGAAGGGAATACATTCAGCAAACTTCTTGACCAAATGATGAAACCACACAGAAAGGAATACATTAAGCAAACCTCTAGACCAAATGATGAAACCACACAAAAGAGAATACATTCAGCAAACTTCTAGACCAAATGATGAAACCACACAGAAGGCAATACATTCAGCAAACTTCTAGACCAAATGATGCTCCCACACAGAAGAGAATACATTCAGCAAACTTCTAAACCAAATGATGAAACCACATAGAAAGGAATACATTCAGCAAACTTCTAAAGCAAATGATGAAACCACACAGAAGGGAATACACTCAGCAAACATTTAGCAAACTTCTAGACCAAATGATGAAACCACACAGAAAATAATACATTCAGCAAACTTCTAGACCAAATGATGAAACCACACAGAAGGGAATTCATTCAGCAAACTTTTTGACCAAATGATGAAACCACACAGAAAGGAATACATTCAGCAAACTTCTAGACCAAATGATGAAACCACACAGAAGGCAATACATTCAGCAAACTTCTAGAGCAAATGATGAAACCACACAGAAGGGAATACATTCAACAAACATCCAGCAAACTTCTAGACCAAATGATGAAACCACACAGAAGGCAATACATTCAGCAAACTTCTAGAGCAAATGATGAAACCACACAGAAGAGAATACATTCAGCAAACTTCTAGACCAAATGATGGAATACATTCAGCAAACTTCTAAAACAAATGATGAAACCACGCAGAAGGGAATACATTCAGCAAACATTCAACAAACTTCTAGACCAAATGATGAAACCACACAGAAGGGAATACATTCAGCAAACTTCTAGACCAAATGGTGAAACCACACAGAAGGGAATACATTCAGCAAACTTCTAGACCAAATGATGAAACCACACAAAAGGCAATATATTCAGCAAACTTCTGGACCAAATGATGAAACCACACATTATGCACTTCTAGCAGGGTATTTTTTGGAGCTCGCACCCCACGTGCTGTGATGTAATCCTGCTAATTTACATATGGCGTAGCTTACCATGCTGAACACCATTCTCCAGTAATTAATAAATGTTCATGTCACCAGGTTTTCCCTTCGAAACCACATTATCCATAACGTGAGCAGTGTATAACAAATGACATTACCTGTAACAGCAGTATAAGTGAATATTTACTGAGATGTCCGTTCATATTCATAATAAAATATGAAGCAAAATTGCACCATGATTAACATCTTCATGTTCTTAAAAGGCACGTTTCTTATTTTAATTTCCATATATGCAACTGATGTTTAATTCAAACGAGTTGAAGTTCATTATCTAAATAGTGTCTGTTTGTTTTTTTGCGTTAGTGTGTGCCATTTTCAGTTTTAGGATGTTAGCCATGCACTTTATAAATTACAGGGCAGTATAGGAAGCATTACTGCAAAGCGAAGACTCGAAAAAAGGAAACGCTGTTTTTACGTATATCGAGAAATTGCTTCTCTTTACAGAAAACATATGTAAATAATAGATGCATATCAAGCGAACTAATGATATTTGTCTAAAGCGATGTCGTTTTCTTGATAATACGAACATTTTTCGATCCCCTTTAAAATCAGCAGAATATGCTACAACTGTTCTTCGTTCCTCATTGTTTATTTTAAAGTTAAAACCTTTGCATGTGGAATGACGTTATGGTTCTATTTTAAGTGTCCTTTGCTTAAGCAATATGCAAAGAAATCTTTTTTCCGAGAACAGTTTAATCCTGCAAAGAGAGTTAATTTGTAATCCAATTTAATGAGATTATAGAAAGAAAGCAATTAGGCAGCTTTTTATCTGTCTTAAAGAATTAATTACCATCCCTCGAGCGGAACAGCCTAATGTCAATTGATTAAAGTTGTTCTCTGTTTGGATGTTTACTAGGTTTCTCCGAAACGCAGCGAGGGAACGAAACAAAAAAACTGAAAGAAAAATTCCTCAAGATGAATTTCAAAATGTGAGAAAATTTCCTTTTTATAGAATAAAGATGTTCTGCGGAGCATTATCGCGTTCTCCTCCGCCTAACTAATGAAATATTTCTTAGACTTTTAAAATGCAAGATGAATCGCGTTTTAATTTACGCGAAGTTGCATTAAAATGCAAACAAGGCACGAGACACTGGAAGAGCGTCTTAAGGTTTCCTCAGTGCGTATACCTGATATAATTGTGCTGCCATTTCCATTTCATGCCCCGAATATCATTAACTTTAGGGACAAATTATTACACAGCTTCGAATTAGCAGCATCTACCTAATAACACGCTGGTCAACATTTTTTGTACAATCACGGCTCGCAGATGCCTAGGAACATAACCTGCAAAGTGGCGAACAAATTCCATGTGTAGCGAGATCCATGCCACTTCGCCAGTTCCCGCTCATGGAATGAAGAAATTCTCACACTCCTTCTAGCATATTCCACAAATGTTCAATTGGGTTACAGATAGAAGAGTTTTCGGGTAGGCAAAGTGGCGAACTCGTTGTCGTGTTTCTTCAACCACTCAGTAGTTACATGAGCCCGATGGCACAGCGCGTTGTTCTGTTGAAAGATGGCTCTGTGGTCCGGTGAACCTCCAGCAGAAATGGATGGTCGGCAGACAGGTCCCTCTAGCGTCCATCGTCCAGTGTTTGTTGGACGATAAGTAACGGACCTAGCGTTTTGCCAGGAAAAAAAGCTTCCAAGGCAAGAACATTACTCCCTCAACCTTCCAGTTCTGTGCAACAAGAGGATAGGGCTTCATGCTGTTTACTCCGTATACGAACCTGAACATCAGCATATTGCAACACGAAACGGGACTCATCACTCCAGATGACCTCCTTCTATCAGGCAAGCGTTCATTGTCGACGTTCCTCGGCGCATGTAAGGCTTTGTTTGCGATGACTGGGCTTCATCATGGGTACTTTCGTTGGTCCGCGGCTGTAAAACCCCAGGCGAAGCAAGGTATGGTGCATGTGAAAATAGGTCGAACTGCGCTGTTGTTCTATTGGTGGGTGAACAGGGTGACTGTTGCACTTTGCTGAAAATTGTCCTAACATATACAAACCCTTCCAAGAAAACATAAACCCTGGTACCCGAGTGGTCGAGATACGTAGGCTTGTGGCAAGTCACCGGAGTAAAAACCTAGGACCATGACGTCCATGTCCTACTCTGTTCGCACGAAACATCGGTGGTGTGTTTGTCCAACTTTGCTGTCGATCTCTCAATCATTGAAGCAGTCTCTCAAATTAGAGAACAAGGTTTGCTTATACAATAATATGATCGCGATGATCGTCCAAATCTGTACTAAAAAAGAAGAAAACACAAAAAATTAAATCGTGTTACAACCAATTTTATTCAGGAAACTGCGCATGACCATTGAATATTATTAGGTGTTTGAATTAATTCCCGCTGTAGCCCAATAGAGCGCAGCAGTGGTGCGCTGTGACTTGGGCCACACGTGACCTGCCTTAAACACGCACGTACCGTCCGTAGTCTGGGTGAAGCAAACACGCGATCGGAGAGCACAGAACACGAGTTTGTATCGCATTCACGATGTCTAGTTTCGTACCAAAAAAGGAGCATTGGGAGAAGCATTACTCTTCTGCTTTCATGTCAAGATATCTGCAGCGGAAAGTCATCGTTTGCTGGTGCAGGCCTATGGGGAAAATTCCCTATCGGAAACAACATGCAGAGAATGGTTCCGACGCTTCAAAGCCAACGAATATGACGTGAAGGACAAAGTGCGCCCTGTGCCACCTAAAAAGTTCCAGAATTGCGCATTGGAGGCTTATTGGACGAGGATTCGTGTCAGACGCTCGACGAGTTGTTTGAAACACTACGGGTCGATGCGTCAACGGTTAGCAAACGTTTAAAGGCAATGGGAATGATCCAGAAGCTCGAAAACTGGATCCCACAGGACAAGGTTATTCTTCTGCACGACAACGCTAGACCTCATGTCGCCAAATCCTTGAAGGAACTCTTGGAGGCTCTTGGCTGGGACAGATCCCACCCGCCTTGTTCCCCGGACATTGCTCCCTCGGACTTCCATTTGTTCAGGTAGCTACAACATCGCCTGTCATAGCAGAACTTCCTTTCTATCGCGAATATCCAAAAATGGCTCGATGAATGGTTCCCCTCGAAAGAACCTGCATCTTTCTACTGCAAAATCCATTTCTTACCCAAACGGTGGGTAAGGGTCGTAGCTGCCAACAGACACTACTTTGAATAGACTATCCTGTACCGTTCTGTGGCAACACACAGGTGTTTGTGTGGCAAAAAAGAGCGGTAATTAATTCAAGCACCTAATATTATGTGATGGTATCTAAAGGAAACAATAACTCGGAATTTATTTGCTAAGACTAAATCAAACAGCTGATCTGCGAGATACAACGCACAATAAACAGGGATTGCAGAAAATGAAAATCTATCTTGTAGACTTATGAATCACTCAAGACGCTGCTCACACTTGTTTTAGAATCCAGGATACCTAAACAGAGCCTATTATATCAGTGTCTCGTGCCCTTTTTAGCACACCGGTTTGTCCGTCCGTCCATCCATCTGTACCCACGATATCTCTGCAACTACTAGTCCGATTTTTTTACGATGTACAATTTTGCCAAAAACGCAGGTGATGTCGAATTAAAAAATACGTTTTATTCCACATATTTGCTTCTAAACATCCGATTGGAAAAATCCTTTTACCTTTCGATTCCATTTATGTCGAAGAGTATTTTAGATATAGTTAGTTTTTCAAATTACGCATAGATTTTTTGCTAGGTGGCGTAAAAGTAAATTACATTTTCTCCGATAGCTCTTCTTCTAAAACTCCGATTTGATAAAAATGTTCTTCAGCGGATACATCTTTTGGTGGAAAATCTTTCTTTGGCATATAATTTTAAATTTTTTGTAAAGGTTAATTTTTGGTTAATTTTCGCTTCTGATGTATTAAAATCTGAGCTTCTAAAATATCGATTGAAAAAATTATTTTGTGGACTGATGCCACTCACATCGGTAAACATTTTCGAAATATTTTTTTCTTAAAATATTCCACAGTTTCTCCGCCAGGGGGCGTAGATGTATATCCTATTTTTGTCAAAATCTCTACTTCTACGAGTCGATTTGAAAAATTCCTTCTTTGTTAACACGTCTTTTGTAAAAAAAATCGTGCTTGTGTTATCGGTTTGTCCGTCCGTCAGTCTGTACCCACGATGTCTCTACAACTATTAGTCCGATTTAAAAAATTAATTTTGCATTGGGAAGCTTGAAATATGCGAATGATGATTCTTTATTTCTTTTTTTACGATGTACAATTTCGCCGTTAGAGGGCGTAAATGCAGATGATGTCGAATCCAAAATACGTTTTATTCCACATATTTGCTTCTAAACATCCGATTGAAAAAAAAATTTTATCTTTCGATTCCATTTATGTCGAAGAGTATTTTAGATATAGTTACTTTTTCAAATTACGCATAGATATTCTGCTAGGTGGCGTAAAAGTAAATTACATTTTTCGGGATAACTGTTCTTCTAAAACTCCGATTTGAAAATTTTTTTATTCAGCGAACACATCTCCTGATGGAAAATCTTTTGCATATAATTTCTAATTTTTGGTAAAGAATACTTTGACCACCAGGGGCGTAAGTGTTAATTTTTGCTTCTGACGTATTTGCCATAAAATCTGATCTTCTAGCATCTAGAATATCGACTGAAAATTTTCTTTCGTTTACTGATGCCACTCACATCGATAATGGTTTTTGGAATATTTTTTTCCTAAAATATTCCAGTTTCTCCGCCAGGGGCCGTGTGACATGTTTATCATTTAATTTCAAAATTTTTAAGAAATTAATAGAGTTTCCGCTAGGAGGCGTAGCGGTAAATTGCGTTTCCACCAATATTTCTGCTTCAAAATCTCCGATTTGAAAAATTCTTCCTGCACCGGATACAGCTCCTGATGGGAAATCGTTTGCACATAATTTCTAGTTTTCGTAAAAAAAAAAAAAAAAAATGGTTTGGCCACCAAGGGGCGTAAATCTTAATTTCCGCTTCTGATGTATTTGCAGCAAAATATGAGCTTCTAAATTCTCGATTGAAAAAAACGTCGTTTGTTGACAGATACTACTCATGTCGACAAACCTTTTAGAAGCATTTTCTTCTTAAAATTGTGCATGGTTTCTACGCCGGGGGGGGGGGGGGGTTAGTAGATGTATATCTTATTTTTGTCAATACCTCTACTTCTGGGAGTCCGATTTGAAAAATTCCTTCTTTGTTGGACAGTATTTCCAGTGTGACATGTGTTTCATTTAATTTCAAAATTTTCAAGTAATTGATATACTTTCCGCTAGGGGCGTAAATGTAACTTGCGTTTCGCCCTATATCTCTGCTTCTAAATCTCCAATTTGAAAAATTCTTTCTGCACCGGATACAGCTCGTGATGGGAAATCGTTTGCACATAATTTCTAAATTTTGTAAAAAATGGTTTGGTCACCAGGTAGCGTAAGTCTTAATTTCCGCTTCTGATGTATTTGCAGAAAAATTTGTGAGCTTTTAAAATCTCGATTGAAAAAAGTCGTTTGCTCACGGATACTACTCATGTAGACAAACCTTTTAGAAACATTTTCTTCTTAAAATAGTGCATGGTTTCTACGCCAGGGGGCGTACATGAATATCTTATTTTTGTCAATCTCTCTACTTCTAAGAGTCCGATTTGAAAATTCCTTCCTGTATCGCATACAAGACCTGATGGAAAATATTTTTCACATAATTTCTAATGTTTGGTAAAGAATGGTTTGGCCTCCAGGGGTCATAAATGTTAATTTCTGCTTCTCATGTATTTGTAGCAAAATCTGAGGTCCTGAAAACTCGACTAGTTTTTTTTCTTGGACCGATATCGCTTATATGGATAATCCTTTTGAGAATTCTTTCTTCTTAAAATAATGCATGGTTTTCCCACCAGGTGACGTAAAGTCACATCTTATTTGCGTCGATATCTCTTTTTCTAAGAGTTCGTAAGCTCACGATTCCGTTTACAGCAATATCTGAGGGAGTAAAAACCTGATTGAAAATCTTCTTTCTTTCGACAGATTTATTGTTTTCCATACCGGTTCCATTGACTTTGAATAGCTTTGATAAATTTAATTTGCGTCAGAACGGATTCAAAAGACGTGCTTATTACACCCGAAAATTCGGCGTCATCTTTCTTGTTGGATAGTGTTTCCAGTGTTACATGTTTTTCATATAATTTCAAAATTTTCAAGTAATTCATAGACTTTCCGCTAGGAGGCGTAGAGGTAAATTGTGCTTCCCCCTTATATCTCTGCTTCTAAATCTCCTATTTGAAAATATTCTTTCTGCATCGGATACAGCTCCTGATGGTAAATCGTTGCACATAATTTCTAATTTTTGTAAAAAATGGTTTGGCCACCAGGGGGCCTAAATCTTAATTTCGGCTTCTGATGTATTTGCAGCAAAATATGAGCTTTTAAATTCTTGATTGAAAAAATTCATCGGTTGTAGACAGATAGTACTCATGTCGACAAACCTTTTAGAGACATTTTCTTTTTAAATAATGCATGGTTTCTACGCCAGGGGCGTAGATATATATCTTATTTTTATCAATATCTCTACTCCTAGAAGTCCGATTTGAAAAATTTCTTCTTTGTTGGATAGTGTTTTTAGTGTGACATGTTTTTCGTATAATTTCAAAATTTTCTAGTAAATCATAGAATTTCCGCTAGGGGGCGTAATGGTAAATTGCTTTCCCAGCAAACACGCTGAAAAGAGAGTCCGCCAACATGTGTCGTCGGGTGAATTTGTGCCTTCAACAGAATGGTGGATAATTCCAGCATCAATTGTAAAGTGGTTTTCATTACCTGTAAGTATGAGTGTCACTATAACAGTATGTAAAAATAGTTATATATCACTATATTCGTGGTAGAAATATTTGAATTCAGAGTTCGGGGAATTTTGAATCTCCTGAATATTCATTGAAGTAACTGGTATAATCATATATCTATTGGTCTTTGATGCTGATGAACCGATTTCTGCATAAACTTTTTTCAGTCATTTTTGCGCAAGTGTACGTCCAGGGTGCATCTCCTTTTCAAATCTGCTTGGATAGGCGTTGAAAGTCTGACATGGTGATAGGCTATTGGACACAGTGAATTCTCTATAACTTGGGAAACGAAACTGTTGTCTATTTCGTGAACGTTGTCCTGTTCACTGCGAAAATTACGCCTGACGAAATGAGCGATGCATCGATATACAATGTTATTTCTCCCCATAACGGTGACGCCTTGAATGAACAATTTCTATCAATTTGTGATTCTTCATGTGCATAATCGTAAATCGAATCGTCCTATCATATCAAAATGCGCTTCAATTTCTCATGACACTGAACTTTTCAACCACTTCACGGTTGATTGTTTTTAATGAGTTTTCTTTCTGTAGTTCTTCTTCGATACTGTATAAAGTTTTTTTTTCATTCTTTATTATTTTGAACACTTTTATAACTCTTGAAAATTATCGTCTCTGTACGTACGTGAAACTTCCATTGCCTCCTGTCACGTCCAGTGCTCGTAACAACTGATTTCATTATCTCGATCCAGTTTGCACAGTTTTATTTTATTTCAGCGGAAATGGCATGTAAGAACAGCTGCTACTTTCTTTCGATTCCTCTGAAGGGGCGCTTTGTATGTGTTCATCATCATTATCTACTTCTTCTTTTCCATATGATTCACTTTGATAATCAAGTTCACATTCCTCAAATACAAGTGGGTTCATTTTACCAATTCAACACCATTTTCTTTCAACTGTGTTTTGATTTGTAGGAACATCACTCGATCGGTAAATGTTGGTTCATCGTTTGAAACACCAAACTGCTTCACAAATAACTTTACTACGCTTCTAGGATCCATTTGACATACTGCGCTTCACCCTAGAGCACTACATTCCATACACGCGATTCATGCAACCAGTTTGTCTGGTCATCACGCCATCTGGTTTTCTCATATACTAAACGGTAGTTCTATATATGCTCCTTGTTGTACGAACCATGAATAATGTTTCTGTATCAAACACAATCTAACTGAAAAATTACGTATGAATTTCACCTAATATACCTGCATTGAAGCTGTTACTTCAGGCATTTACACCTTCACTCTTTTGAACCGTGCAGTACGGAAACATTTTAATCTCCGCGCGTAATATTCTGGAAACAAATATTTCTTAATATGCTTTATCGAATGATCTTAGCCATAGAAAACCTCCCAGATGAACTGGAGTGATAAATACGAAATCGACCACAACGACAGTTTTAGCTCTCCACCCTGGCAACAGCTTTGCAGTATATGAATGGCGAGCAATTCCTATCGAGATTTACCGGAAATTGTTTGATTGTATGCCTCGACGTGTTGCGGATGTCATACAAGCAAAATGTGAACTGAGAAACTACTAATTGCGATAATAAAGCCATTTGCTTCAAAACATTGTGGTGTCTGGATGCTTTTGATGATGCAGCGTGTGGGCAGTAGAAAAAGTGGAGTACTTGTGTCGTCTATGCCCCATAGTCTGGTTACATGAAAGCCTGACAGTTTGGCAACATTATTTTTTACAGTTTTGTCTTAGGAGGGCTCAATGAGAGGAAAATTGAACCAAACCGAAATAAAGACACAGATCATAGCTAATGGGAATCCTAATCAACATTCTGGGCTCTGGTGGAAATTTTAGCGCTTAAAACTCTAACCCGGCTGCACCCCTGTATTTATATTTACAGATAGCGGACATAATCCTGGAGTTATCTCTTTAAAAATTTATAAATTTTGATTCTGAGTTCTATACGCGGGTGCCGATAATGCCACTTTAAGAAACAGAGTTCTTTCAGCAGCTCGATTTTTATTAAAGATCCCGCATCACAATCGTCAGGAAAGGTCGTATATTTGTAAAATTACCAGAAATGCGTTAATAAGAGAAAACTATAACGAATACGAAAATGAATGTCAGAGAACGGTTCTAAAAGAGTTTTATACGTTTTATTTACGAGCATTTGGACTGAAAATACCATGGGAGGAAGGCTATATTATTTTATCTTGCGGAAGATCACGTGCTGTGAGAAGCTGAGCTTCACACACGTTCGTGGGGGTCGTAGGTCAAGCTAAGGAACCGCACACTACGGAATTTAATTACGGAACTCTCAGACCTGAGTACGGAATTGCGGAAATCCTAAAAAAATATCTCTTTTTTTTTCATCTTTATTCACTTGAAAGCAAGATAAAAGTGTTTAAAAAGACATTTATTTTTCATAATAAGAACATCGTTTTCTTTCCCCTATTTTTTGACTGCTGGGTCATTCCGTAAATCGTGACTTTTCTGTATAATATTATGGTTAGGAATCAACATCGTGAGTACGAATTATACAGCATTTTTTAAACTTAAATTTCAACGAATGTCGATTAGGCTCCACCAAGGATTACACTCTTTTTCTTTTCCTGAATTTGGCGGTCTGAGGATTATACGCTGCTGCTGATTTTTCAAAGGAAATTAAAGTTCTGTGAATAACGCCCTTCTATGCGTCCGGACTAATCCATTTTTGTTCATCGTTCGGCTGAATGAATATAACGAGGTAGCTACCGGATATCTGCTGTTCATATTCATCAAGACTGTTTTTACGTCAATTATTAATAACAAAGTAAACTGCAAATATTTAACAACTGATTATCACTGAATTGGTAACGAAGAAATGGTCATCATTTGCGATCATATGGTTAAGCTCAATGGAAGTTCAGACCTATAAAATATCACATTGCAGCACATAGAGGTACTAGGTTTGTCCGAGTAAGTCATTCGTAACGGAAAACACGGACGGTGTAACATGGCTTTCAATAACGAGCACATTAGACATTCTTTACTGTATGAGTTAAATAAAAGCGGTAATGAAGCCGCGGCTTGCCGTAACATCTGCCAGGTGTATGGAGAGGATGCAGTTGATGATAGCACATGTCGCCTTTGGTTTCGAAAATTCCGGGACGGAGACAGAAGCTGTAAAGATTAACTACGTCCTGGGCGTCCATCCGTGGTTTCAAACGAGGATGTGGACCAAGCCATAACAAATGTCCCACATCCAACCGATCAGGAATCAGCAGAAATGTTGTCGGTACACAGAACAACAGTCGAAAGATAGATGCATGCGCTCACCAAGTTCAATAACTGGTTTCCTCACCAGCCTTCTGCAAAGCAACGAGAGGAGAGAATCCGTATCTGTGTTTCTTTGCTTTCTCGTCACAGAAATGAACCGTTTTTGGGGCGAATTGTAACGGGTGATGAGAAATAGGTACTGTACCGTAATGTAAAACGTCAACGGACTGTGTGCCAAGGTGAGGAGCCTGCTGCATCAACCTGGAAAGCAGGACTGCATCGCAACAAAGTTTTGTTGAGTGTTTGGTGGAATGTCCAGGGAATAATCCACTGGAAGGTATTGAGACCTAAACGAACGATAAATTCTGACCTCTACGGCCAACAGTTGGACAGATTGTGAGAACAACTGACATCAAAGCGACCAGCACTCGTCAATCGCAAAGGCGTGATCCTTCATCATTATAACGCCAGACCTCATTCTGCTTTAATCACTCGACAAAAATTACTGGACTTTAGTGGGAAAGTGTTACCTCACCCGTCGTAATTTCCTCAACTAGCACCTACGGACTATCACCTTTTTTGATCATTACAGAACGCATTCGCTCTCCATATCTTCGATGATATGGGATCTGGGAAAACGGCATTTCATGATTTAAATCACAGAAGTTCCTTCTGCGTGGGATTCACCTACTCATAGGACAGATGGTAAGAGGTCATACAAAATGGTGGCAATTATGTAAAATCCCAGGTACGTTATTTGTTGTGTTCTCCACCTCTCTTTGTAGCCTACAAAAACGGGTAAAACGTATGCACACACCCAAATAATTTCATAACACGAAAGATGACGCGATAAATGCGTTGCAGGTACCAGGAACTGATTTCAAAGTGAAGGAGAGTGGCATGTCAAAATAAAGAATTACTAAACTTCGTAGTATGCTTCCTTTGTACAATATTATGACATTCTTCTTAATTTTAAGCAGAGTCTTTGAAAGCAATGAGCAGGCATTAACGATCATCTAAAATAAAATGCTCCAAAAATCGTTAACACTGGATTTCCAAGACATCATCTGTTTTTGACGAGTTCTGATGGTTTAATGTCATTAATGTTACCAGAGTTTTTTTTCTTCACAGTAAAAAGAGTTTACATTGTTTGGAGGAAAGACAGCATCCAAAAAACATCGTAACGTCATGTAGCTGTGGGATGCTTTAATGGGTTCTTAATTTGCTACGAATCCATTACCCTTAAGAAAAATAGCAATATCTGACAACATTATTCTGTAATATTTTTTCTGTGACCTTTCACCATTTGCTTTATTCCACTTAAGAACGTGCTAATGCAGATGTTCTTTCTCCTCATCACGTATGAAAATGAATTAAAACTTACAGTTCAATAAGGACTTTAAACCGTTTTTTGTCGAATAAACAGACCGGAGATTTTTAGTAATTCAGAATTAAATTCACATGAATTTAATTTAATACAGCAAAACTTCAATTACCTCTATTAAATGTAGCATTTTTGAAAATCGGGGGAAAGTGTTCAAACTGAAATTTGACAAAATTCAGGGGAAGAACATCAGGTTCTCGTGCGGAATTAGTCAAACATAAAAGTTTAGCAGTCTTAAAAAGCACGATGATTAAAACAGTATCAAGTTTCAGATGAATTGAAGAACTTATTTAATGTATAGGTTAACAGGTTAAAAATAAAGCCATAAGATCTTTCGGTGTTCCTAAAGACCATTGTCAGATGGAAGTACTAAAGGAATTTGTTTGGGTGGGGAGACATATAAGTAATCTACAGAAACGGGTAGAACATATTGACGTATTGAACTGATAATCATGTCGTCAAATACAAATATGACAGTTTTAAATAGATATATTAATACATACAATTAAGTGGTCAAATTATCGAATGCGTAACATAAAAGACATGCAAGACATTGTCTCGTATGTTTTTTATTGGCATTGTCTTATAGTTCAAGACAAGTGAGATTTTGTATGTATTTGCCTTACTTCATTAATTTATTATTTTTCTCTGTCTTACTTGTGTTGCATGTTATTTATTCAATAATTTGACCACTTGACGGTTTGTATTCATATATCGATTTAAAACTATCATATTTGTATTTGAGGACATGATCATCTGTTCAGTATATCACGTTCTGCCTGCAGGTTATTTATATATCTCCCTACCCAAAAAAACTTCTTTACTATTTCCATCTCATAATGGTCTAAAGACCGAAAGTTCTTTTGTCTTTATTTTTAACCTTTTTTAACTTATGCATTAAATACGTTCTTCACTTCATCAGAAGCTTGCGTACTGTTTTAATATTCGTGCTTTTAAGACTGCCACCGTAAACTTTTATGATTGAAAATTCAGGGGAATGTGTCCAAAAATAACTAATCAGTTTTCCTGTTCGAAATATATTAGAAAAACTTCATAATTTAATTCAAGCCGTTGATTACAGTACGTGACGCATTACTTAAAGCTGCTGAATAGCAAAATACGATTTTTTTGAATTCTCAAAAGTGATATGTGAGTTAACTCTTCTGGGATTTATTTTTAAAAGTTATCTGCACAGCGACATTCAAAAAATCGCCCTGTTTTACACACCCGGTTTACAAGGTATAGCTATGAAACAACCGTTCTGTGTTTGTGTCGAACAAAACGATGGGTGCAGGCAGAAAGTGAGTGGAATGACATGGACCTTGATCTGTCCGTAACCGGAAATGAACTGTTCATCTCCCTCTCTAGATTTGCAAGATGCCACGAGGCAGTGAGATTGATGTGTTGTGTCGCGCATTAGAAAACTGCTAAGTTCAAAAATTAAACAGCAGATAAATCTGAAATTTCTAGTGAAATTAAAGACATGTTAGTAAAATCATGCAATGCATTGATTACGATACGCTTTCCAACATACCAGAAATCATTACTTAAATTATTACTCAAGTTATGAGGACAATGACTGTGGAGCCGCCCCGGTGGCGCAGTGGTCTAAGCGATGGCCTCTGATCATTCGTCCGAATGGGGTCAGGGTTCGAATCCCGGTGAGGCATGGATGTTGTGTTTGTCTTACGGCACTGGCTCTCTCCCTTCCCTGGAACCAGTGATCCTAAATTAGGGACGGGCGACTGCTTATAGCCCATTGAGTTGCTCACGGTGGTCGTTAAACCTCCAATCAAAAAAAAAAAATGACTGTGGAATAAATTTCACTCCTGTGCTCTGACCTTTCTCCCCATTTCGATGATATTCAACAAAATTGGTTAAGTATACCTCCGGAATTTTGTCGCAATAGGATCATTTTAGTCAAGCCATGAGGATAATAGCTGTGCAATAAATCTCGCTCCTGTGCCCTGACCTTTGACCCCATTTCAATGATATTCAACAGAACTGGTTTGGTATACCTCAGGAACAACATGATAAAGTTTTGTTGCAATTGAAGCACTTCTACATACGTTATGACGCATAAAGGCGATGGAATGGATCCAGCTCCTATGTCGTGACATTTGACCCCATTACGTCCTTTTTCAATAGAGTTCGTCCATAGGTTGTCCCCTACCACATACTAAAATATCATGGAAATCGAACCATTTTTACGCGAGTTATCGTGCGGACCGACAGACGAACAAAGCTGGAGCATATACGCTTCTTCAACCTACAGTTGGAAAGCGCAAAAAACGCAAACAAAATATTTTCGTATATTACGTGAACATGAGGCGTACACGGAAGAATGTGTATGTCACTGATACCGAAACACTTAAAAAACAGACGACGATGTTGACAATATCTATGCAGCTCTTCGAAATGTTCAACAAATTAGTATTATAATGACACCAGAAGTGGTAAACATCGATAACCAGCTTTTAATGATAATTTTAAATGAAAATAGGAACATGGCGATGGTTTGCGTCAAGATGGCGTGGAAGCTTTTTACATCTAAACAAAACAGAAACCGTGAGCAAATTTTGATTCAGCGGAACACTTCGAGAAACCGAACCTTTTAGATGGTGTTACCATGTATGATGAAACTTGGTTTTTCAAACACCTTGCCGAAGTGAAAAAGCAGTCGATGCACTCGAAAATACCATCGTCTCCAAAAATGGTCAAAGCACGACGAAGCAAGTATAAATTAAAAGCCATGTTAATCGTTTTTTACATTAAAGGGCAAATTTTAGGCGGCCCCGTTGGCCCAGTGGTGTAAGCGCTGGCTCATGAACATGTTTCCTAGATGGGTCCAGGTTCGAATCTTGGTGAGGCATGGATGTTGGCTTTGTCTTATGGAACTGGATCTCTCCCTCCCTGTATCCAGTGGTCCTAAATTAAGGACGGGAAACTGCTTATAGCCTATTGAATTGCTCACGGCGCTCATTAAAACCCCCAGTCAAAAAAAGAAAAAAAAAACTATTTGGTAGAGTTGGTTCCCCATGAAGCAACAGCCAACCACCATTACAACAATCATATTGTGATGAGTTTGAGAGAGCGAGTCAAAAGGAATATTCCAGGGATGTGGAAAAATAGAGTCGTCCTTTACTTGAAATAAGGCGCCAGTTTCTTCAGCGCTCTCAGTCAAGTGTAGGGGAAAACGATTAAAGTGCTTGTACATCCTGCGACTTTTTCTTTCTTTTCCGTATAGTCAAATCTGCACTCAAACGAACCGGTTTTGAGTCAGGTACTCTGATGACGAAGAGAACTTCCCATCTTCTCAAAGGAATCACAGCAGATGAGCTACAGCACTACTTTGTCCAGATAAACATCTGAATGCAGTGGTGTGTTGATGAGAGTCTTGTAGGTTATAAAGATTAAAACTGTATGTTTCTTATTTAAGTAAAGTCATAGCGACAGTCTTGTTATTAAATACCCATACCTCTTATGACTTGCATTCCTTTCATAAAAACAAACCCTCAGCACAAATTCGGATTTTTCAAATAATAGCACAATTTTACCTATACTTGAAGTTCATGATGTTAGCCGCCTATTGAGAAATCATTCAAAATATATGACTCTTTTTTCTCTTTTTTTATAATCATTTCTGCTGAACGATTCGTATAAACTTTCTTAACGACCGTTTTTATTAATCATTTTGAAATCATACTGCATAAGAGACGTATGCACTAATTTGCCTCCAAGTAATGATCTTTGTGTCATTTATGTTGTTGTCATATTATCAGTTATCAATACTAACACGAGACACATAAATGCCTAATTTAAATGCAATCCTCACATAGATCTCAATGTTGCTTATCCTGAATAATAACGAGGAACTGTACACCAACTACACTTAAATTAGTCTAGGAATCCGAATTTCTTGTGGTAGGTTATAAATCAACTCATTATAAATGAACCTGAGTGTCGACATCAGGTCTCCGACATCTTTATAGGCCATGCTTAAGGGAAATACTGACAATCCCCAGCTTTCCAATAAGATAGGTGTTTATGCCATTCCTCTACAATATCCGCACGACTCCAGGCGATACTTTATTTGAATGACCAAACGTTCTTTTATTATTAGAATCAACGAGCATAAAACGGACATAAAGAACGCTTAGGTAACAACATCCCCATCCAGAGGTGTCCAGTTCAAGTCCGCTATTCCTATGTTGGATGGCGTAAAGAAATTAGCTACTTACTTTCCACTAAAATCTACTGCCATTCGCGAAACTTTGGAGATCGTCATCAACAGCAAATCATGCAATAACAGCGTCTCATTGGAGTTGCCACGAGTTTAGACCCAGTTCTTCAAATAGTGAATGCCTTTTGTTTTCCTTCTATGAGTCCACGTGCTAAGCGAACATGACGGCTCGGGTCTTTGAATGAATTATTACATTCGCATCGGTTCGTTTATTTTCGAGTCAAGTCATCGCTTTCAAATTGTTGAAGCGTTCTATTATTCAGTTTGCGGTTTGCTGTATACCTTACTTAAAAATGCCATCTGGTTAATGTGAGAAATCTTGGAAACATTGATTTATAATCTATGCCAAGAAATTGGGATTACTAGTATAGTTATACTAATTTAAGTTGCTTATCCTGTTACAAAATTCCGAAAACTTAGAAGAGATACTCCTATCAGAATGTCGTTGACTATACGCGGCGTGACACTGAGATTAATTTGTCTTCACACATTAATATAAGAGTCCGTCGGCGGCCCCTGTCCCGAATGGTACGAAGCGCTGGGTTTTAATCATTAGTCATAGATGGATCTGGGTTCGGATCCCAGGTGAGGCATAGATGGCGTGTTTCGGTGTGGGTAACTACCTTCCTGCGTTTCCTGGAACCAATGGCCACAAATTAGAGACGCATAGCACTTAGAGTTGCCACAGTTTTCTTTAAGTCAAAAGGGCGGTGTCTAATTTACTGTTGCAACCTTATCAACAAAAGTGATATGAGGCGTAAAAGTCATAGTATCTGTAGTGCCAGACAGTTCTCTGTGGAGCATGACAATGATACCGGACACAAAAATTGAAGATTTCCTACATCAACACTGTTCTCGGTATCTCTTATTCAGTTGCAACCCTTTCAGCAAAACTCTAATGAGACACAAAATCATAGGATCTCTGATTCCCCATAGATCTCAGTGCAGATTCTGTTGCAACTATAAAACCAAAGATAGGAGGCACGAAAGACAAAGTGTTTCTAAATCAATACCGAATTCTGTTTCTTATTCAGTTACAACCCCCTCAGTAAAACTGATATGATACACAAAAACCATAGGGCTTCGAATGCCTCATAGATCTGAGGGTAGCTTAGTACGTCTGAATCAACACTGATCTCAGAGTCCCTTATTCAGCTGCAAATCTATCAGCAATAATAATTTGAGACATAAAAATCATAGAGTAGATAATTCTACACAGATCTAAGTGTAACTAATGATGCTGCAACATCAGCAACACTCATACTAGAAAATGAAATTTGAATATCAGAAAAAAACGCGAACAAAACTGATTTTAAATGGTCTCCCCATACCTTGTAGTATAGAGAGACAAATATTGTTTTCGCAGTTTCCTTTAACTCTTTAATGTTTATTGATGGGCTATTTACACTCTCTTATACGAAACCACAGGTAGCTCCAAGCCCTTCTTGGTGTGTAGGTAATGGCTCTCAATAAAATATTTACTATCACATTTCCATTTTAGTAATATCTGTTCAATTTACTGAATCTAACTATATACAGGTTTTTGATACTGATAGCTGTAGTTTGGGGATTTGTACTAATGTTTAACTGTTTTCCTTTTTTTTTTTTTTTGTATTCGAGGTTTAATGACCACATTGAGCAACTTGTGGCGTAACGGAAGTGTTGACTTTTACGCTAACTTAAAATATCAACATACTAATAAATTGTTCCTAAATGAAACAAACCTTAACGATCAGACGAAACATATAAAACAGAAGTCAACTTATGGAAAAAGTCTTTTATTCAGAATGGAAAGCACAACACTCTTCACACATTTATCTCAACACTATTCAATTCTCTCGTACAGCACTTTCTTAACAACGCTCATCATAATCGCTCACAATAATAGCTCTCAATAATCGCTCTTATCAACACCATTCAATAATCGCTCTTATCAACACCTATCATACAACAGATCAGTCGTCGCTTTTATCTCTTGTTCTTATCTTATTACATGCATACGTCACGTGCATTCAACCTCAATTGTGTTGCCAAACGTATTCGTTTGAAGGAAAAGATATTTCGTTAAGCGTAAAGAATACTGAGAATAAACTCAAGATTTACATAGAGAAAGAAACTAAAAAAGGAAAGTTAATCTAGAATATACGTCACAAACTCATCATCATCATTGTCAACCATTATCAATCCACTGCTGGACGTAGGTCTTCCCACGTTTCCTCCACAACGGTCTGTCTTGTGCCAGTTTCCTCCATGTCACTCCCGCATATTTTGGAATTTCATCCACCCATCTCCCATGTGGTCTTCTTCTGGGTCTTTTCCTGTCCCTTGGAATCCAATCTAAAATTTCGGCTGTCCATCGATGGTCTGTCCTTCTGGTAGTATGTCCAGCCCATTGCCATTTCAGGGATTTAACTCTGATCATGATGTCTTCCACTCTTGTCATTTTTCGGATCCACGAGTTCCTCTTCTTATCTCTCCTGGTTACACCAAGTATGCACCTCTCCATGCTTCTTTGAGTTGTCTGCAGCCTTTGTATGTCCCTTTTAGTTAAGGCCCACGTCTCTGCACCATACGTAAGCACTGGAAGGATGCATTGATCAAACACTTTTCTTTTAAGACATAATGGCATATTGCTCTTGAAAATTATGCTGTTTCTTCCAAAAGCTCTCCGGGCAAGTTTTGTACGCCGATTAATTTCTCCATCAATGTGACCCTCACTTGATATCTGCTGTCCAAGATAAACGTACGTGTCTGTTATCTCCAGTTTTTCTCCATCAATTGATAAATCTTCATTTCTTGTAAAAGCATTGAATATCACTTTTGTCTTCTGAAAGTTCATTTTTAATCCCACTTCTTTACTCTTGTCAGCAAGTTCCTGGATCATACTCTGCAGCTTTGGTGGGGTAGTTGCAAAAATGACTACGTCATCAGCAAAACGAAGGTGGGTTAGATAATCTTCATTAATCTTTATCCCTTTGTTTTCCCAGTTCAGTGATTGAAAGACGTTTTCCAATGTGGCATTAGAGAGCTTCGGAGATATGGTGTCACCTTGTCTCACTCCCTTTCCAATTTTTATGGGTGTTGTATTTTCAATCAGCCGAATCTTTGCACTTGCATTTTCATAGATGTTATTAATAATATTAATGTACGCATCTTCAATACCGCAGGATTTCAGAGCCATTGTAACTGCTGATGGTTTCACCAAATCAAAGGTTTTTTCACAAACTCAATGGGCTATAAGCAGTCGCCCGTCCCTAGTTTAGGGTCACTGGTTCCATGGAAGGGAGAGAGCCTATACCTTTAGACAAACACAACATCCATGCTTCACCGGGATTCGAAACCGGACCCTTCACGGACGAATGATCATAAGCCAGCGCTTAGACCACTGCGCCACTGGGGCGGCAAATGTTTAACTTTCTTACTGTGTTTTCAATCATTTCAGTGTTGTTTTGTACACTGAAGTTCCAAAAATCATGAAATAGCAGTATGCAGATGCCGCTGCCGTCGTATAAAGGCTTCAACGCACGCGATGTATTTTATCAGTTCCGAGGTGTAAACTCGTGAGTTAGGTTGAACAACCGCCGGTAGGACTATGGCAAGCTAACGTGAATTATCGGAGTTTAAACGAAGTATGGTAGTGGGAGCCAAACGGATGGGACATTCAATTTAAAAAGTTATGCGAACATTCAACATTCCTCGATCAACGGTGTCACGTGGGTACCGAGAATACTTTGTGGAAGACATTACCTGCCACTGTGGACAGTGCAGTGGCCGACCACGAGTGCTGAATGACCGTGACCAGCGACGTCTGACCAGGATTGTCCATGCTAACAGACAAGCAACACTGGCTCAAATAACATCCACATTCAATGCAGGAGGTACCAGAGACATATCCATCAGATCCGTACAACGTAATTTAGAGTCCATGGGGTACGGGAGCGGAAGACCCATCAGAGTGTCTTTATTAACCCTACCACATCGGACACAGCGCCTCACCTGTGCTCGTGAACACGGTAATTGGACCTTGGAAGACCGGCAACATGTGGCATGGTGGGATGAGTCACGGTACCAGTTGTTACGAGCTGATGGTAGAATTCGAGTGTGACGTAGACCTCATGAGGCCATGGAACTTAACTGCCAACAGGGAACTGTGCCAGCTGGTGGTGGTTCCATACATGTATGGGGTGTCTTTGCGTGACACGGTTTGGATTGCTTAGTACTCGTAGAGACACCATTAACCGGCAATAACTTTGTTGCTCTGCTGAGTGACTGTTTGCAGCCTTTCATGGACTTCATGTACCCTAAGATCGATGGCTTTTTCAAGGTGGACACTGCACCATGTCATCGGGCCCAAGTTGTGCAAAATTAGTTCGAGGGTCATTCTGGACAGTTCCGACGGCTGGGGAGGCCCCCACGTTTGCCTAACTTGTACCCAATAGAGCACTAATGGGACGTGGTGGAAATGTTCATTCGAACCCAACATCCTGCACCTACAAATAACAGGGAATTGTGGGCGGCTGTTCAGACGGTATGGCTCAACATCTCTCCAGAAGTCTTCCGGCCACTTGTGGAATGGGTAGCACGTCGAGTTGCTGCACGTCGCCGGCGTAGAGGAGGTCCTACACGATATTAAGTGCGTATCCAATGACTTTTAGCACTTCACTGCATTTTGTTATGTTAACTGAGTTGCCATGTGAAATTTAAATTATCTCCATTAAGGTCATGCAAGGCAGTTTAACGCAACATTTGCGCATTGTTCAGGAGAGTCTACTACAGTTGATTTCAACAAAGTGCAGAAAAAAGCTGAAAAAATTAGCGCTTACTTTCTGAATGCTACCTTCCGTGAAACAAATCTTTGCCATATCCTGAATTCAAATTTAAAGGGAAATGATTTTAGAAAATAAAAGCTGAGAACGAAAAAGGGAAACATTGAAATTAGAAAAAGAAAAAAAAAAAAAAAAACGACAACGTGCGGAACTGGCAGGGAGTCAGATGTTAAAAAAGTGCAATCCAAAATAAAAAAGATACTTCAAAGCAGCAGCTGCCATTTGCCTCAGGAAACGACACAGTAAAACATAACGAAGTTGTAATTAGCAGGTACAGTTCTAATGAGCAGCATAACCTACAATTTTAAAGACACCGGGACACTAATGAGAGGAAAAAAAGGACACATCTATTGAAGAAGTTCCAAAAGTTTCTACAAAGACGAACGAAGGTGAAAGACAAGAAGAACGTAAAAATAATGGCATGCTAATAAATGAATTAATGAACTAAACAGCGTTGCATTTCAAGTGAATCATGGAACAAGGATATATTTAACTTCATGCATTCAGCTGAAACTGCTTCACAGAAATAAATTTTTCCTTTATGTATACATTACATAGCACGGCATAAAGTTATTTGGATAAAATCGAGTTTTAGCGAAGCACACCCAATAAAGGCAAAACATGAAAGTAAATATTCCTTTTTTTAAACTAAAGAGCAGCTTTCTTAATGAAACACATTCGTCGCTCTCAAAAATATGGTCCAAACTACATTCTTTCGCTATTAATAAAATCACATTGCTGAAAATATGAATTTTTTAAAATCTATATATTTAACTAACCTTGATGGAAAAGAAGATCACATTTAAAGGAGATTAATTTATCAAATGATTGACAATTAGAAAATTAATTATTTTCATGTCGTTAAATGTTTTGGCGTTTAGTGCCACATTTTAAATATTACTTAGATATAAAAACAATATTAATTTCTTGTGGCTCTTTTATATTTTTTTGTTCATTCAATCATGGCAGACATCATCGACGGGACTGCCTTTTTTTCTACTTCTTTCCACGAAAATTGAAAAATGTGATTAGTTAAGACTTGCGTCATTTTAAGGATTCTGGTATGTGCAAATTCAATACTTTTAATTCCAAAAACTATTTCACGAAAACTCAATGGTTTTTGATTTCTCTTTAAATAAAGCATTTCCTCAACAAATATTTAGTAGCTATTTATTTAAGGGAGCAGAAAATGTAATCGTTATGCACGAATGATATTCATTGTCACTGTAAAGAAAGAATGGTTCTCTGCTAAGAATGCAAAGAGGATCCCTGAAAAAAGTATCTTTTCGTAATAATATTTACTTGTATCTTTTGATAAACATTTACATGACATAATTTTAATGCTTTGCTTGCTGTTTTTCCTGTGCGGTCGTGTATGTACAGTGAAGCCTCCTTTAACGGACACCACCGAGCAATGGTAACCTCCGTGCAACGGCAAGTTTCGGGCGGCACAGAACAGTTGCCATATGATGAACATTAACGATAACTTCCGAACAACGAAACCTGCTAACTGCGGACAAAGGACATTCTAGTCAGTTGCGAAAGAGTTCTAATGGACAACTTGTCACTCAGGATTTTACGTAGTTTCTATGGCGATAAAGATAAGATAAAGACAAACAATATTGCTAAAGAAACTGTGATTTAGACGGGACGCGTTGGATTACTGTGGGTACAGTGGCGTGCTTAAGTGAAAAGAAAATAATTACAATTTAATTCCACGTGAAGCTAGCTCCAGTATGTTTCAATTGGCTCTCGGCGGCTGCATGGAAGATGGCATGTTCCAGATATGTTGCCGTTTGACGGCAGTATCTCTTGGTTTGGTCTCTACGGCCTCTGTTCCTGTTTTCCGGCAGCACGGTGCAGTTCCATTTCACTGACTAATAGCTTTTTATTTCTTTGCAAACATATCCTAGTAATAATCTCTTAGCTTGATGTTCCTAAGTGCTGTTTAAGACCAAACGTTAGTCACTGCTTTCCTAAAACCATCCACTCAATAACATTTGTTTTGAGAAAGTAATGCAAGCGTTTTCTTTGTGAATAAACTTCATATGCTTATTCTGCTTGTGTATAAACGCATCGAACTAGCAATGTTATCTTAGGCCTAACCTCCGAACAACGGTCACTTTATTCCGGTCCGAGCAGTGACCGTTATTCGGAGCTTTTAGTGTATGCTTCTGATTAAAGGTATCCTGACACTTGGCTATCCACAAACTCCCTGTAACAGGAAAAGAATTAATATCGAGTTGATCCACACTTTATTGCTACCATAGCCTCCACTACACTGGGAAGGCTTTCCACTAGATTATGGTACGTTGTAGTAGGAACTGCCTTCCACTCTGTCTCAAGAGCATTAGTTAGCTCGGTCAACGATGTCTAGCGATTATGCGTAACTCGCAGTGGGCGTTGCAGTTCATCCCAGAAGTGGTCCACGGGTTTGATATTGAGCCTCTACGCAAGCAAGTAAAATCTTCCACACACATTTCATCTTACCATTCCTTCACGGACCTCCCTTTGTTAACGGAAGCATGGGTAAATGAAGCGATCTTTATCGAAAATTTTCCATAATATTGGGAGCACAGAGTTGTCGAGAACATTATTATACACCACAGCGTTTAAATCCCCATGCACTGGAACTAGGTCCACAGCCCAAACCATGAAAAACAACTGCACAGCATGGTACTTCCTCCTCCAAACTTCACAGTAGGCACAACGCAATGGAGCAAGTAGCGTTCACCTGGAATCATCCACACTCAGACCCGTCTGTCGGACTGCTTGGTGGTGAAGCGTGACCGATCATTCCAGGGAACGGCGTTTCACTGCTCGACAATTCACTGACGTCGAGATTTGCACCACTCCAAACGACGCTTGGTGTTGATCTTGCTGATATTAGGCTTATCTGTGGCTGCTTCTCCATGGTAACCCATTTCCTTAAGCTCTCGGCAAACCCTTATTGTACTGGCATGGCTTCCAGTGGCATTTCGGACATCTGTGGTTAGTGTCCCAATCGAGGACAGGCAATTTTGTCGAAACACTCGTTTCAGCACTAGGCGTTTCATCTCTGTTGTTCTGCGTTGCCTACTAAGCGGCGATTTCAATTTTGTTGCTCCTTGGCGTTCAGCTTCACAATAACGTCCCTACCGGTTGATCAGGGCAGCAGCAGCAGTGCACAAATTTCCAAAACTGACTTGTTACTAAGATGGCATCGTATGGCAGTGTCACATTGAAAGTTATTAAGACCTGCCCTACAGCACATTCTACGGCTCATGCATGTCTATAATGCTGTCCAGACCGTGCGTCTTTTTATACCTCCACAGGTATTGGCTCTGACGTATATAAGCAAATCCACTACTAAATCGTTGTAGTAGGGTATTTAAACACAGGGAAGTTAGATATAAATGCATGTACCCCCACGCACAATGGTGCTGGATAGCTGAAACTGAGTAGGTTGTTTAATTCTATTGCTGATATTCACCACCCAAAGGAAGACAAGTTTTGCAGCGATGGGTACTTTGTGAATGCTTTCTATTCAGAATGTCTAAGACCGCTGTCCACGCCACAATTCGTAAGGCGCCGTCATTCAAATATGTCTTTCAAATAGAAATGACTTCAGGGAGGGAACACCGAAGAAATCATAATATTGTGATCGCAGACGTGTAGATGGAATGGGATAAAACATCGAATCTGGATTCATACGGAGCAAGGTAGGCAAGAACTTGTGCATTGTCCTGGATCAGAAAGACACCATCCTTTACCATTCATTGTCTTCGTTAATATACATTTTAACTCAGTTTTCTAAGAAAGTTAGCGTAATATGTTCCGGAATGCTGAATTCCTTTAGAAGGTAATCAGTGAGGATGAAACTTTATTGGTTTTAAATAAACGTTGAGCATCTCTTTCCCTCGCAAATGTTTCTACTCCGGTAGTTTCAAGAGGGGTTAATCTGCATGCTTCTATTGCTTGGAGCTTTCTTTTGTTTCTGAATCGAAGTGTTTCTTTCCTACTTTGTCATTAATCGTGAAAAGAAGTAATCCAGGTCTTTGTTCACTAGTGCCAGAAATTGCAGTTAACACTGTACTTTGTAACCTTCTACAAACGTGTGAGAAGGCTGGATATTAGGGTGGAGCGAAAAACACTTTTGTTTTTTTATTTGAAACGTCACCATCGGCAATAGTTGAGAATTTATTACTGAAATGACCACCCAAAATATGGTTGACATTATTCGATATCTTAGGCTTCCCCAAGAACCTCGAAGTTTGAAAGTTATAGGGAGAAATGCTTTTAAAACACGCGCTTTCTCCATTTTGTAAATATAAAAAAAATTGTGTC
Organism: Macrothele yani; assembly: GCA_039090855.1. NCBI lineage: Eukaryota > Metazoa > Arthropoda > Arachnida > Araneae > Macrothelidae > Macrothele > Macrothele yani. Next base: position 160,929,376 of record CM077011.1, read on the forward strand.
ACCTTGTTATTTAATATCACCTTTGAGTGTATAAACACGGGTAACAATTCATCTGGCGTGAGTTAATTCCTTAGCCTTCTCCAGATTCCTTATAGTTTGTACTTTTTCGACAAAAATGGCATGATATGTTGCGTAAGAATAAAATTTGACAGCAACCTTACCGTTACCAATTTACACTTAACATTAACAATCTTCCATATCACACTTTCTGGAAACCTCGTGTTGATTTTCTGAAGCATAGCTTGCGGCTTTGCGCTCTCCTTTGCATTTGTTACTTTCTTCACTCCACAAATCAGTTGTAAAGCATATTACTACATATAACACTGAAATCCAAAAGCAGAAAGATCACGCTGCAAGAATGAATGAAATCTACCGAAAGAAGGTTGAACAATTTCCTATCCTTTGTCATATGCTCGTGCAAGTGCAAATGTTTTAAAACCTGCAAATGCAGCTCTGCAAAAAAGGTACCGTGAAAGAGTGGGACTTTCTAATGGATCAGAGAACAAACAGAAGACTAATAGTAGGTGAGCTTGGCACAAAACCCACCAGCGTACTGGGGAAAAGATCAGCTCGAAAGATTGATAGGGAAGAGCATGTCCGTAGGAAATAAGAGTAAACTGCATCACAGAAATCGGCCCTGCGAGTCGAGGATGATACTTCAGAAAAGGACACAAGTACTAGTTCTGCAGCAAAACCAGATGAGCCGGAGTCCTAGTTATTTTTTGGCCTCGGAGAAAGATTATGATTTCACTCTAGCTCGCTCTTCAAAACATAGGCATGAAATGACACTGTCTGCATTTTCTAGAAAGTGCGATAGGCGAGGCATCAGCGATCAAAGGGCAACTGATCTTGCGTCGGCGTTGCTTCATGATGCAAGTGAACAGGTTCAGTCGAAAGAATGTAATGCACCTGTTATTGACCGGTAAAAACTACGACAAGAAAGGAAACAAACCCTTCAAACAATTCAAGATGAGGTATACTTGAGTGGTCGCAAAACTGTAGCTCCATTTTTGGACGGAAGAAAGGATGAAACTCTTACGAATACACATGCGGATGATGGCAAGTGGTACAAGTGAAAAGAATGGGAGGAGCATATTACACTTGTTAAAGAACTGGGTTCGGTCTATCTGGGACATTTTGCACCAAAAAGCAAGAGGACCGGCACATTTTTGGTTGTATCTTTAGCTTATTGGAGCAGATGGCCGTTGACCAGTCGGAGTTAATCTTTATTGGAAGTGACTAATAACGGCACAAATGCAGGTACAATTAGTTGCCATGAAAATAAGTTATATTGTTCTGTGCACTGGATTATATGTCAGCTTCATTTTAATGAACTGCCTTTACGCCACCTCACTGAAGCACTCGATAGGAATACATCAGGTCCAAGAGGATTTAGTGGATTGATTGGAAAGCGCCTGAAGACGTGCGCAAACCTTCCTATCGTTAATTTCCAGAAAACATAATTTTCATTTCAGTCCGAGATCTTAGATCGGATGAAATTTATTTGTAGGAAATTTGTAAGGCAGTCTGTGTAGGTGATTACCCATAAGATCTGGCAAATCGGGATCCTGGACCACTTGCACAATCCCGTTGGCTCACCCTCGCAAATCGCATTCTGCGTTTGTATGTTGGAACTAGTGATTCAACACCACAAATTATCTCATTAGCCACCTTCGTAATGAAAGTGTATGCAACATCGTAGTTCACGATCAAATGTAACGGTACCTGTAAAGATGGTCCAAGAAATTTGCAGCTTTTTATAACTCGGTTTCAGAATATTCCAGATAATTTAAAGGATGCTGTAAAAAGAGTCGTCCAAGACAACGTGTATTTTTCCCATGCGGAAAACTTGCTCGCTGCAATGTTCTTTGACCACATAAGGTATGTCGCTGAGCTTACTATTCGACGCATCATGAAGGCCAAACAATTTTCCGAACAAACAACTACCATTAGAAAGTTTGGGATTCCTAAGCTTAATTTCCAGAGCAATGATTACATCGACCTAATCGACTGGCAAGAATGTACTGTGACTGAGCCTCCCATCAGACGGAAATGGAAAGACGACAAGTTTCTGGAATTACTGTAGTAATTCGGATACATATCCAAGCTCTTGCCACGAATTTACAGAAATACCCTGCCATTCTCAAGCAGTAGAGAGGATGGTTAAGATTGTAATAGATTCTTCTGCTCATGTGTGCAGCCTTCTTGCAAGAGATGAATTTTCAGAACAAAAAGTTTGGATAAGAATCTGATGCGAAATTTTGAAAAAAAGTTTGATTTCCAAAAGAAATAAACTCACTCCTCAAGTTATGCTGCTAGGTAAGGCTGATGTCTATCATAACTACATGACTTATGCCATTTCCAGAGAAATATGACAAAATGTGAGCTTCTTGGGGGAGCGTAAGAAATTAACTCGTGTCAGCTGAATGTTTACCCATGTTTATACACTGAAAGACGATATTAATTAACATGGTAACACAGTATTTTTTTATATTTACAAAATGGGGAAATCGGGTGTTTTAAAAGCATTTATCCCTATGACTTTCAAACTTCGAGATTCTTGGGGAAGCCTAAGATTTCGAATAATGTCATCCATATTTCGGGGGTCATTTCAGTAATAGAATCGCAACTATTGCACATGGTGATGTTTCAAATTAAAAAAAAGTGTTTTTCGCTCAACCCTACTAGATATCCATATGTCCGCAACTGTACTCATATGTACGTTATTGTGAGCTGTGTTTTCCACGAAGCAAATACTAATTTCGACCTTATTAATGCTCGTATTGTTATGCTCCGGCCGTCCATGACTAGTGACTTGACTTTCATAACCGTCTGCTATGCAAGAGTAGTTTTTACATTCTTCGCTTTGGATGCTCATTCGTCCACACTTAAATTTCATGCACAAATAACTGTTAGATATGCCCTCAATACTGTGAACCGCATTCATTCCCTTGTGAATAACCTTCTGGGTTTTACCTTGCCGAAACAGAGAAGAGATCACCGCTCTGTGCTCTACCTTGTTCATAATTACAGATCACATGGCTCTGCTACCCGTAACAAGAAAGCCTGTGATCACTATTTTAGCACACTTTGCGCCATTATTAAGTAGGTTATTAAACATATACCAAAACAAATTATAATATTATACTATGCCAATTTACATTCACTTATGGAGATTTTGTGAACCCCTTTCTTACACATCATATTTAGTTGAACGCAGTGGAACGCCCTCACACACATTTTTTTTAACTGAAGGTTTAACAACCACCTTGATCAACTGAATGGTCTATATACATATAAGCAGTCGGCAGTCCCTAATTTAGGGTCACTGGTTCCAGAGAAGGGGGAAGGGCAGTGCGGTAAGAAAAACAGAGCATCCATGCCTCACCGGGATTCAAACCCGGACCCTTCTTGGACGAAGGGTCATAAGCCAGCGCTTAGACCACTTCGCTAACGGGGCGGCAGCACATATAAGGCTTGTGGAGCTCTAAGAGCTATACGCTGTCACTCTACCCTAATTCAGCGCCGCTCATTTCGGGGATTGGATGTGTCAGTGCTGTTCGACAAATACACAACCCGTGATTCATCTAAAACATCTCGGGCAGATGTTTTGAAACCACGTACACTAATGCACCACCAAGGCGTTAAGGTCACAGTCCACGTCCGATTTATGTGCTAATATGGGCAGATATTTAGGCCTATGATGAAAAACGACATTCAAGACTGCTGGGAATGCAAAAAGAAAAAAATAGTCAATACGAGGATTTCTTCGATTCTCCTCAATAAACTTTGGGGTCAACATCACATTATTGAATGAGAAATACCCCAAGAGCGAATTACAATGCTGTTACATTTAAAATGGGTTGTGCAAAGTTTTTCTCAATTTTGGCTATATATAGTATGTCTTTGGTGCCAACTTTTTAGATAAATTTGCATTTCAGGCGTACCTCTGTATATTCTAAAAAGTGCAGTCCTCACGCATATACAGTGTAACTTGGATAATTCAAAGATGAAGGGACCACACAATAAATTCGAATTAATTATCGGCAAATTCGAATTAGGCAAAATGAATATGGGTACATTCAAGTATTGTAAAAAACAACATATTTCTTCATAACATATAAAAAAAAGTACAGTACTGTAAATTTACATATTTTTGTGAAACAAAACGTGAAATTTTGCCCTGCTTTTTGGAATTTTTGTTATGGGTAAGTGTAAATTCATCAAGTTTCTCGAGTCAGTGATATAGAGTGTCACTTACATTCTGCTATCCTTCAACAAACTTCCTTTACTGTTGGAGGTCAACCAAGGCCTCTACCGATTTTGGAAAGCGCTCTTCAGGAAATTCTGGCCGTTCTAGTTCTTCATCTGAAGATACATAGCCAAGATCTTATCATCTGTGAGCTCACCACAAACAGCTACAGCGCTATGTTGGTGAGATAGTGCACACCCGAACTTGCACCTTGCCTTCATCTTTTCAATGGTTCTAGTATTTGTAGAAATCCTACAATGAAACAGAATTTCACTTCCTTTTGGGCTTCCAAAAATCATCTTCAATAATCTTTTCCCCAAAATCTGCAATATTCTGTGTTGATGGATGGATGGCAAGAGGTACAGGAGACTAATGATGCCTACATTACAAAATAGAGTGACATTTCTATATAAAAGTTTGTTTTTTATGTTGACAATAGATGCGAATGTGCTTTCGACAAAATTCAGCTCATTGAAATCTATGTAGAAATTGTTTCCTATGCCAAGTTGAGGACTTTATAATTTAATTGCGGCTGCACGCGGTTGAGGCAATGGAACAAATTGTAACGCTGCATCATGTATAATTTAAGATGTCAGTATGCGCTTGGCAGCGTGGTTCTCGAGAAGCTGCTCATAACTGAAAAACACGCAAAACGAAGTTTTGCTTTTAAATTAATAAGGTCATGTCATGCTTTGCTCCTTCCTCTTTGTTTCTGTTTTGTTTTTGTGTGATCCTTCCCAAATGCATCGCTTTTACCTACCCTCTTATTCTTCATCTTTAGCCCTTCCTTTATTACTCACTGCCTTTCAGAATTTTCCCCGTGTTGTAACTGACCTTTCTTTCACTGTCCGTATTACTGAGTTTTGCATTCACATTTTCTCTTGCTATGGGCCAACCACTTTCATCCACTTTATGTTTTTTAACATCCTCTCTATTGGTCTGCTTTTCGCGTTCCTTTCCTATCCTACTTTTGTGGATTTCTCCCATTTTCAATATCTCTGACGTTTTCTGTTTAATTTCTAATCACTTCTGTTCCTTCACCTTTGAACTCACCTTATGCATATCACTCTATCACTTGAACAGTACATCTTTTAACGTCAGTCTGCTCCTTTTTAGCAGTCACATAATTTACTTTATCCTCACTACACTTCAGACACTCTTCTTATATTTCTCTCCTACTCGATCTTACCTACCCTTTTTTCAAATTCTACATGTCTCACTAACAGTCAGTCATTAATTTCTCTTTTTATGACCAATTAACGACTTGCTCTCTTCCTCAGCCCGTATGACAACCCTAAACTTTATTTTTATTTTTTGATTTCTCATATTATTTCTACCATTCATCCTCTCCTTCAGTTCTTTTTAAGAGCTCCTATTTTTTATCTCTTTCTCAGCTGGTGACTTCCATTCATCCTTTTTTCCGATAACACTAATTTTTTCTTTCACACTTTCAGTGCCGCTCAACCATACATCTTCTTTGTCAGGCCGTATCACCTGATATATTTGCTATTCTTGATCCATGACAACGATCCTTCTTCTTATGCGAAACGTATAATCTTCTATCGCGTTTTCTTAACCTGTTTCTCAATAATTTTCACTCACAGTATACCTACTTTTCTCTGTTTCTCAAATCACGTTACACACACTTTCTTGATCTCACTCCCTCTTTCTCACAGCGTTTCAATGTGTTTTTCTCTGCTTCTGTCTTTCTTAGATTATTTCAAGGAGTTTCAGATTTTTCTTCTTTCTCCGTTTCTCGTTTTATCGACCAACATGAACAACTCTAAAGGTTATAAGCAGTCACCTGTTCCTAATTTGAGACCTCTCATTAGACAGAGATGAGAGAGCTAGCGCCGTAAGACAAGCACACCGCCAATGCTTCATCATCAAATTTCGAACCCAGAACTGACTTGGAAGACTAACCAATGACCACCTCTGACCATTTGGCCATAGAAGCGGAAAACATTGTTTCCCTCGCAATCTTTCTCTCGCCTTTTCTCCATCGTTCTCGAACTTTATCTATCCTTCGATACCTTTCTGCCTTTCTGTCTATTTCTGTCTTTGTCTCAACTTCAGCTCAAGGAGAATGATTGAACAGCTGCAGTTGTATACAATCATAAAAATGTAACCGTTGCGTGAATTTGATGGTAAAATGCAATGCACTTCAAACGAAAAAGAAATAGGTCAAAATGAAAGGAAAGAGGAGAAAGAAACCGTGAAGACACGGAGATGGTATCCAAAAAAACTAAAAGAAAAAAAATGCCATAAGAGCCGTAGAGAAGAATAAAATAAAAGTGAAGGTCTGAAGATAAATGGCATACCTGCGGGTATGACGGTGAAGACACAGGGCTCCCTCTGCCTTCCGACGTCATTGCTTCCCCAGCAGACCACAGAACCGTAATCGTCGTCCGTGTGCGGGATATAGGTAGCCGTGCTTTGGGTTCCAGAGGTCTTAAACTCCGTGACGTCGAGACTCTTCCCGGAGCTATTGAACCGCCAGCGGAATGTAATGTTGTCGGGATCAGCATCCAGGTGGCAAGTCAAGCGCACACTCTCGAACCGCCCCACTCCGTAAATTTTCTTTTGGCCGGTCTTGCATTCCGGAGCATCTGCAAAAAGAGAATAAAGGAGGAATGAAAAACAGGTTGAATAAGGTAATATAAATGGATACTGGCTCAAAAAATAAAAGACAAAGGACAAATGGTAGAGGAGATCTGAAGCTTATATTTTTTAAACCTCAGCTGCATATTATTCATATTTTCAGTTAGTCGCTGATATCCGTACAATGAAGGTATTTCGATGAATTTCTTTCTTTGAAAGACTTGTATTTAAATTCAATTTCTTTTCCTGAAAAACTTGTGGAAATATAGCGAATGCAAACTACGACAATTCAGATAATAAGGAAAATTCCCGAAAAAGCAGTTTTCCGATATTGAAGGAAGGCATATGTATGTATGTATGTATGTATGTATGTATGTATGTATGTATGTATGTATGTATGTATGTATGTATGTATGTTTGTTTGTATGTATGTATGTATGTATGTATGTTTGTATGTATGTATGTATCTACAGGTCTCCGGTCTCACTGATATTATTTTTCCCAACTAGCAGTCTTGAGCCAGTCTCCCCCATAATCATTTGAACATACTTTAGATTTCATCCACGATTCTCCCATATGGACTACTTCTGGGTCTTTTTCTGCCCTTTGGTACACAGTCTGATCTGTTTCATGATACGTAAACTCTTTATGTTGTGACCTCCTAGACATGGTGTTAATTCTCATAGATAACACAACAGATTGGTTAGAAACTGCCTCGCTAGTACGCAACAACACTGACACTTAAACCAGGACTTGCTAGTCCAGTAGTCATGTGTCTGGAGCAAAATGATTAGCATAGATGGAGTAAGGATGACACCACAAACTTAAAGAACTTTGAGCAGACGACTATAGTTCTAAACCGTCTCATCAACATGGCAGCAGAGGCTGTGATTGTAGGCGACGCGTCTCACTCGTCTCACCAACATAGCGGTAGAGGCTGTGATTGGCTGTGACTTCATGATCACGACGTTTCGGTGGCTTCACTTTGATGACACGAGGGGAACGGCTGGCTCTTACTCCACCTATTCAAACATCTTTGGTTCAGAGTAGGGCAGGATTCTGGCCAGTCAGCACCGGTCTCCAGTCAAAGATGAAGCACTGATCGTCCGTCTGTTCACAGAACTGGTTCAATCCCTTCCCTTCAACGAGTGTTGCCTGAAATACCGAATACAAACTGAAAGAGACATGCAGAGATTTGTTCCATCAAAAATCAGAGCATGTTGGAACTTGGACTCAACTGCAAGCCCAGCAGGCTATTGATTATTTGTTTACTGTACGTGACATCAAACCTTCAACCCTATCACGCTACAGATTTTTGTTTATAGGTACGTGGCGTCAACTATATAGCCACAGAACGCTAGCAGCTGTTGTTTATTTAAGGTAACATCAGCAGGAGCAGACGAAGTAAGAAGAAAAACCGTTCATGTGCAGTAGTTGAGTAAAAGCATGTAGAACTGGCTTGAGAAGTTATACGTGAGTTCTTGTATTCAAAGTTTATGCAGGATTGTGTATTAGTGTATATGAGGAAATATCTATTTATCTTCGAGTTGAATGGTGTAATAACTGTTAATACACCTAGCAACTGTCTTCTTCGATATCAGGATTCCTTTGTTTGGAGGGATGACTCGTCGGAAAAGGTAGGATTTGCTTACTGCAGAGGGTGAGTCGAACGTTTTGCAATATACGGATCACATTATGCCTTCATACGTACCTTTATGTTGAAAGCTGACTAGCATTCAAAGTATAGGCTATCGTGTTGCACCATCTTTTGCAATCTGTCTACCATCTCTTCGATTCCGCGGCAGTACCAGTTCTTGTCCTTCGAGGCGAAGAAATCCTTCACCCCAGCTGCTACCTCCTCATGTTTGTTGAGCGGCCCGCGATGGAATTGGGCCATGAACCGGAACAAGTAATAATCCGACGGCGCAAGTTCCGGATTATATGCTGAATGTGACATCCGTCCGATGCCCTCAAGTTCCTGGAGTTTTTCCCGGGTCGCTCGCGCAGTATGAGGCCGAGAGTTGTCCTGCTGTTGGAGAGCGTGCTCTCTGTTCACCAGTTCAGGGTACTTCTTCAAAACGGCATACATCCGCTCCAGCTGTACAGAGTAGAGCTTGGCGTTGATAGTCCGACCGTCTGGAAAAAATTCGTTATGGATTATCCCCTAGAAATTCCATTAGACGCAGAGAACCACCTTGTTCTCAAAGCGCCCACGTTTGGCAACAGGTTCAGGAAACTGGCCCGTGCTCAACCACTGCCGTTGTGTGTTTGGCTTACGAAAATAGACACATTTTTTGTCGCAAGTAACAATTCTCTTGATGAAACGTACATCAAAGAGGATTTCTGGTAGTTTCGTACACACTTGGCGGTTTGCTTCAGCTGGCGTCAGTTGGTGAGAGACAATGCGGCAACTCCTATAGACCTTGCCGAGGTCCTAAAGGTAACGAACTATGGTTGGAAGCTTAACTGACCTTGGCTAAACGTCGAGGTTTCTGTCACGTAAGCGAAATTTCTTTAACCATCTGGCTGCGGTGCTGTGGTCCACTGACCCTTCCGTTTTCGCATGACAAATGTTTCGTGTTGCTTGAACAGCGTTATGGCTTAGTTCAAACTCGTAAGGCAAAAGTTCCCTAACCAGCCGGTTGTGGCTGTTTATGTCTTAGGCGTTCCAACCACAGACAGAACGACGATATGCAATGCTGTTCACAGCAACGGCTGCCATTTTATATTCCTTTCGACTGCCTGTAGTGCGCGACATGAACTATTATAGTATGAATACGTAACGTACCCACCGCAACACATGCATTCCCACACAGCACATAATATTTTGTATATGTTAGAGGTACGTAACACTTAAACATTAAGACTTTTCCGATGCGTTGCGCAATGTAAAAATAATGTTTCAGTAACCTTACCGTTACGTCAAAATGTCCGCAAACCGTTACGTCAAAATGTCCGCAAACGTTACATAACTTTGAAACATAACTGATACGTTACAGTGAAAGATCTTTGTAACTTCAAGATACCAACTTCATGTTACTATTACGTGTTTGAAAGATATTTGTAACTTCGTTACATTGCTGTTACGTGATGATATAGGGGGTTTCTGTAGAAAAGAACCCGTCCACGTGCGGCCTCAACTGATCGATTCCTGGTCAAACATGACGTCAGTCGCAGCCATTGTTTTTCTACGTGATCTTCCCGACCATCCTTTGGTCCACCATTTCTCTTTGTGCTCAACCATAACATTTTGTGTGCCACGTAGTCCTACCGAACATGTTTTGCTCACCAATTTTTTTACCTCCCCACATGGTCGCACCGATATCTTTTGTGCGGCATTTTTGTTCCCCCCCACCCTATCAGGAAATTTTATGGAGTGACGTCACAACGCTAGAGAAATTTTCTTTCCGAGGAAATACAAATCCTCGAGGTCGCGCCAGATTTGAACCCAGGCCGCGAGTGGCCTAGTGGTCAGCCATGGAGATAACCTCAGGTTCGATCCGGAGCAGATACGTACGTTCGAATTACTAAATACCCGCCGTGCGTCGGATGGGCACGTTAAGCCGTCAGACCCCGGGAACTGGGCCCCGGTAATAAATAAGGGCGTCTTTATCCCCCTTTCTGCCTCGCTTCCGTTGCCTCGCTTCCGTTTCACTTTCCTATCGGACACTCTAGCCCAAATCTCCTCGCATCCTATTTCTAAGGGTTGTTTAAGACCTGGGGTAAGACACTCCCTTCCTAAAGTCCTCTACATATGATCAGATCAGATTCGAACCCCTGTCCAGCGGGTTTTAGGCTGATGCATTATCCCACTCGACCGTGGGACGCCTCGCGATTACAGCGTTCTGTAGGAACTAACGTTAAGGCCAGTGCTTTGCGAATACGTTGTTTGATTGAAATGCATTAGTTTTTTCCACGGATCATTTTATTTTTCTGTACCATGACTTAAATTTCATCATGATCAATCGAGAAAATGTACAATTTAATGATTTGCGAATACATTATTTAATAAAAATACATTATCTTTTTTTTTTCCATAGATCATTTTATTTTTCTGTAGGATGACTTAAAGTTCTTTATGATTAATCTACGAAATTTACCTTTTAACGCAATCTCGCTTTTTTTTTCAAAACTTGCGTAGTCGTTAAACTTTGTAATATATCAACATTATTTTTGTTCTACCATTACAAACAAAAAACTACTGTTATTGATGCTTTTTTCTGATTCAAAACGAACAAACGTACTAAGATATTATACATTGGTGTGCAAAACTTAAGGACGGACACTAGAGTACACAGCTAACTCCGGCTACGGAGAAGTGGCCCCCGGAGAACTGGAGAAATTGTTATTTTTAGTGCCATTAAATTGCTCTGCATAAACACATTTCGCGAGGCTACATTCCCCGCTACTTGAGCAACTATTGTTCAAAAAATATTTTTTTAATATTTTATTTTTAGTAAGAAATTTAGACATTTCCATGATTTTCGGGCCAACGACAAAGTGGAGAACCGACCACCGGAGAACTTCCATCAAAAATTTTAAGGGGCCGTATAAAAATTGCGTTTTGGTCTGCTCCGTAGCTACGTCTCCCGAGATTGGTTATCTGACACACATAACATTTCCGTAATTTCGTATTTTCTTTTTTACGATATTTTTCAAGGTTTTTAAACTACAGCTAAACAAATTCTCTGCGGGTATGTGCAAACCCAAGAAACTTATCGTGTGTGTGGGGGGGGAGGGGGGGGTTAAAACCACCTAAAATATGAAATATAAAGAATTTCTGGTTAGATCTGGATATTTTCAGCGTTTACAACCTACAACTCAACAAATTATCTGAAGGCACGAGCTTACCCAGGAAACTTGTCGCGGGGGAAAGGTAATACCTAAAGTGTAGAATATAAAGAATTTCTCGTCCGATCGGGAGATTTTCAGCAATTGCAACAAGAAATAATTTATGTTTTATATTTTAGGTATTACCCTCCCCCTCCCTCCCTCCTTGAGAGGTTTCTTGAGTCCGCACATGTCCTCAGAGAGTTTGTTGCGATGTAGGTTGTAAATGCTGAAAATCTCCCGATCGGGCCTCAAATGCTTTATATTTTACACTTTGGGGTATCCCCCCAACACCCCCGACGGGTTTGCTGAGTAAGCAGAGTCCCTCAGATAATGTGTCGAGTTATAGCTTGTAAATGCTGAAAATCTCCCGATCGGACCAGAAATCCTTTATATTTCACAATTTAGGTGCCCCCTCCCCCGACAGGTTTCCTGGGGCAGCACATGCCCTCACATAACTTGTTGACTTGCAGCTTGTAAATGCTGAAAATTTCCTGACCCGACGGGAAATTCCTTATATTTTACGCTTTTGGTATTACTCCCCACACCCTTAACAGTTTTCCCGAGTCAGCACATGCCCTAAGATAAAACATTTGTCATGCGAAACCCTTCCGTTTTCGCATGACAAATGTTTCGTGTTGCTTGAACAGCGTTATGGCTTAGTTCAAACTCGTAAGGCAAAAGTTCCCTAACCAGCCGGTTGTGGCTGTTTATGTCTTAGGCGTTCCAACCACAGACAGAACGACGATATGCAATGCTGTTCACAGCAACGGCTGCCATTTTATATTCCTTTCGACTGCCTGTAGTGCGCGACATGAACTATTATAGTATGAATACGTAACGTACCCACCGCAACACATGCATTCCCACACAGCACATAATATTTTGTATATGTTAGAGGTACGTAACACTTAAACATTAAGACTTTTCCGATGCGTTGCGCAATGTAAAAATAATGTTTCAGTAACCTTACCGTTACGTCAAAATGTCCGCAAACCGTTACGTCAAAATGTCCGCAAACGTTACATAACTTTGAAACATAACTGATACGTTACAGTGAAAGATCTTTGTAACTTCAAGATACCAACTTCATGTTACTATTACGTGTTTGAAAGATATTTGTAACTTCGTTACATTGCTGTTACGTGATGATATAGGGGGTTTCTGTAGAAAAGAACCCGTCCACGTGCGGCCTCAACTGATCGATTCCTGGTCAAACATGACGTCAGTCGCAGCCATTGTTTTTCTACGTGATCTTCCCGACCATCCTTTGGTCCACCATTTCTCTTTGTGCTCAACCATAACATTTTGTGTGCCACGTAGTCCTACCGAACATGTTTTGCTCACCAATTTTTTTACCTCCCCACATGGTCGCACCGATATCTTTTGTGCGGCATTTTTGTTCCCCCCCCACCCTATCAGGAAATTTTATGGAGTGACGTCACAACGCTAGAGAAATTTTCTTTCCGAGGAAATACAAATCCTCGAGGTCGCGCCAGATTTGAACCCAGGCCGCGAGTGGCCTAGTGGTCAGCCATGGAGATAACCTCAGGTTCGATCCGGAGCAGATACGTACGTTCGAATTACTAAATACCCGCCGTGCGTCGGATGGGCACGTTAAGCCGTCAGACCCCGGGAACTGGGCCCCGGTAATAAATAAGGGCGTCTTTATCCCCCTTTCTGCCTCGCTTCCGTTGCCTTGCTTCCGTTTCACTTTCCTATCGGACACTCTAGCCCAAATCTCCTCGCATCCTATTTCTAAGGGTTGTTTAAGACCTGGGGTAAGACACTCCCTTCCTAAAGTCCTCTACATATGATCAGATCAGATTCGAACCCCTGTCCAGCGGGTTTTAGGCTGATGCATTATCCCACTCGACCGTGGGACGCCTCGCGATTACAGCGTTCTGTAGGAACTAACGTTAAGGCCAGTGCTTTGCGAATACGTTGTTTGATTGAAATGCATTAGTTTTTTCCACGGATCATTTTATTTTTCTGTACCATGACTTAAATTTCATCATGATCAATCGAGAAAATGTACAATTTAATGATTTGCGAATACATTATTTAATAAAAATACATTATCTTTTTTTTTTCCATAGATCATTTTATTTTTCTGTAGGATGACTTAAAGTTCTTTATGATTAATCTACGAAATTTACCTTTTAACGCAATCTCGCTTTTTTTTTTCAAAACTTGCGTAGTCGTTAAACTTTGTAATATATCAACATTATTTTTGTTCTACCATTACAAACAAAAAACTACTGTTATTGATGCTTTTTTCTGATTCAAAACGAACAAACGTACTAAGATATTATACATTGGTGTGCAAAACTTAAGGACGGACACTAGAGTACACAGCTAACTCCGGCTACGGAGAAGTGGCCCCCGGAGAACTGGAGAAATTGTTATTTTTAGTGCCATTAAATTGCTCTGCATAAACACATTTCGCGAGGCTACATTCCCCGCTACTTGAGCAACTATTGTTCAAAAAATATTTTTTTTTAATATTTTATTTTTAGTAAGAAATTTAGACATTTCCATGATTTTCGGGCCAACGACAAAGTGGAGAACCGACCACCGGAGAACTTCCATCAAAAATTTTAAGGGGCCGTATAAAAATTGCGTTTTGGTCTGCTCCGTAGCTACGTCTCCCGAGATTGGTTATCTGACACACATAACATTTCCGTAATTTCGTATTTTCTTTTTTACGATATTTTTCAAGGTTTTTAAACTACAGCTAAACAAATTCTCTGCGGGTATGTGCAAACCCAAGAAACTTATCGTGTGTGTGGGGGGGGAGGGGGGGGGTTAAAACCACCTAAAATATGAAATATAAAGAATTTCTGGTTAGATCTGGATATTTTCAGCGTTTACAACCTACAACTCAACAAATTATCTGAAGGCACGAGCTTACCCAGGAAACTTGTCGCGGGGGAAAGGTAATACCTAAAGTGTAGAATATAAAGAATTTCTCGTCCGATCGGGAGATTTTCAGCAATTGCAACAAGAAATAATTTATGTTTTATATTTTAGGTATTACCCTCCCCCTCCCTCCCTCCTTGAGAGGTTTCTTGAGTCCGCACATGTCCTCAGAGAGTTTGTTGCGATGTAGGTTGTAAATGCTGAAAATCTCCCGATCGGGCCTCAAATGCTTTATATTTTACACTTTGGGGTATCCCCCCAACACCCCCGACGGGTTTGCTGAGTAAGCAGAGTCCCTCAGATAATGTGTCGAGTTATAGCTTGTAAATGCTGAAAATCTCCCGATCGGACCAGAAATCCTTTATATTTCACAATTTAGGTGCCCCCTCCCCCGACAGGTTTCCTGGGGCAGCACATGCCCTCACATAACTTGTTGACTTGCAGCTTGTAAATGCTGAAAATTTCCTGACCCGACGGGAAATTCCTTATATTTTACGCTTTTGGTATTACTCCCCACACCCTTAACAGTTTTCCCGAGTCAGCACATGCCCTAAGATAATTTGCAGACTTCTAATTTTTAAAACCTGAAATCTTTTGTTGAGTTGCAGAAAACGAACCTTTTTTTTTTTAAGAATTATCCTAAAAATTGCAATTAAGAAAAGACGAAATTATGGAAACTTTATATGACTCAGATAACTAACCTCTGGGTGTCGTGGACATGAAGCGGTCAAAAATGCAATTTTTATACGGCCCCTTAAAAATTGTGTGGCCACTTCTCAGGTGGATAGTTCTCCTACACCCAGCTAACTCGAGTGCGACATTATCACCAAAGAATATCCCAGTAGCACGTGGAACAACTACGAGAGTGCTTCGATGAAATGGCATAAACGCGCATGCGCATCCACGTCGTTTCCAAACCAAAAATCTTAAATATCGCCGGAATGTAGCAATTATGTACAATGGAAACCATTAAGCAGTAGCATCGGTGAAAGCTATTTTTACCGTAACCGTAATGTACAAAGAGTTATGTTCCAAAATAGATGTTGCTGAAACGTAATTGTAAGATATCTCTGAAAGTGTAACGAAAATGAGAGATTGTAACATTACTGATACATATCTGAAACGTTTTGTGCTGTATGGGTTTATGCAAATATTGCAAAACTTTCGACTCACCCTCTGTAAATGTATGCATTATACTACAGGAATTTGTAATAGCGACCGAAATAGAAACTCGAATGATAGCATTTGATTAAGTGTTTGTCACTTAAAAAACATTCAGAAATTAAAAATTGCATGTGCATTCATTCTTGGTGAAGACATTGTTACATAGTAATCTGAAATCAATGTCAAACTTTTAACGAACTCCAAAACAGGAACAACACCGTGTACAAAGCCTGTTGCTTTCATTTTCAATATGCTGTGAATTAACTCAACGAAAGAAGAGCAATGCACGTAAGTGAAAAAAGGAAGAGCTAAATCTTAGACTGCTACTCTCTCCAAAAATAGCTCTTCCAGCCCACACACAAAAATGCCTGAAGGATATATGAAAAACGTAAGGCGCACTTTTCTATACCATGTTTATAATTTGCGTTTATGATACCATGCACCAGGAAAAGATGATAAAAATCCCAAAAGAGCTTCGCCTGGCATAATTTCCGTCATATAATCTGCGGATTATCTCTTACAAAAGTTAATAGCAGTCATGTCCGTTTTCCGAACTGTGAATCATTATGATTATTTTTTGAACATAAAAGTAAAGTAAGGGAAAAGTAATTAAGGGTAAGAAAAGTAGTTTAAGATACGTAACTGTTTTACGATGTAGAACAGGATCGTGACGTCAATGCAGATGATTTGACGTAAAACAGAGCAGCCTTTGGCGCCTCTTAAATTTAAATCAAAATTTCATGGAGTTTTTAAAGCATTTCATCATTTCTGGCATAATTATCTTTAAACCTATCAGCGTTTTGATTTTGAAAATTACAGCTATGCCACTCTTGATGTTTATTTAGTTTTCAGACTGATACATAGAGGTGTATGTGTATAAGTAGTAGAACAATTCAATCGAAAAATGTTCGAAAGCCGCTATTTTGATTTTTTTGGTTTTCGGATTTTTTTAGGTATCAGTACTTTAAGACCTATCAGCATACCAATTTTAATATCTGTAGGCCATTTAGAAGTGGTCTAACAATTCCCGAAAAATTCTAGCAATGTTCAAAAGCCGCCATTTTTTATTTTTATTTTTATTTTCGGACGTTTCTAGGTATCTGGACTGCAAGTGCTATCAGCATACCAATGTTCAGATCTCATGGTTACTGGAAGTGGTTGAAACATTCCCTAAAATTTCAAGCAGACTATGTCCCAATTTGGCCACTTTGATTTTTTTAGTGTTTTTCGGACTTTTCTAGATATCCGGATTTTAAGAGCTATCAGCATGTCAATTTTCAGATCTGTAGATCATCTGAAAATGGTTGAACTATTCACAAAATTTCAATCTACAATGTACCAAAGCCACCATTTTGATTTTTTAAGGTTTTCGGATTTTTCTAGGTATACGGATCAGTATGTCAAATTTCAAATCTCTTGGCCATTTAGAAGCAAGTAATTCACGAAAAATTCAAGCCGGCAATGTTTCAAAGCCGCCATTTAATTAATTAATTAATTAATTAATTAATTTATTTATCGAATGATATTCGACTTTTTTATGAATCCGGGCCTCAAGAGTTACCAGCATGCAAATTTTCAGATCTCTAAGTCATTGAAAAATGGTCAAACAATTCGCAAAAATTTCAAGCAGACAATGTTCCAAAGTCGCCATTTTTATTTTTATTTTATTTTAGGTATTTTCTAAGCATCGGAACTTCATCCCTATCAGCATGCAAATGTTCAGATCTCTAAGTCATTGAAAAGTGGTCAAATAATTCCTTAAATTTTCAAGCACACAGTGTCTCAAGTTTGCGATTTTTTTTTCTAGTGTTTTTCGGACTTTTCTTGGCATTGGGACCATAAGAGCTATCAGAATATAAATTTTCAGATTCAGGCAGGCAATGTTCCAAAGCCGCTATTTAATTAATTAATTAATTAATTTATTTATTTATTTATCGAATGATTTTCGAACTTTGTTATGAATCCGGACCTCAAGATTTATCAGCATGCAAATTTTCAGATCCCTAAGTCATTGAAAAGTGGTCATACAATTCGAAACATTTCAAGCAGACAATGTTCCAAAATCGCCATTTTATTTTTTATTTTATTTTAGGTATTTTCTAGGCATCCGGATCTTCATCCCTATCAGCATTCCAATTTTCAGATCTGTAAATCATTTAGAAGAAGTGATTGAACAACTCGCGAATGGGGACACTGGCCTTTTCCCACTTTGCTTTTGTGTACGTATACAGATAAATTTAGGCTCTGTGGATAACACGCGTATTTAATGCAAACAAGAAAAATGACACCGAGATTTCGGGTGTAATAAGCACACCTTTTGAATCGGTTCTGACGCAAATTAAATTTATCAAAGCTATTCAAAGTCATTGGAACCGGTATGGAAAACAATACACTGCTGGACAATTGCTAAGGACGGATCATAAACGGCTATACAGCGCATAAAAAAGTAAGTGTGGTTGGATGCCAAGTGAAATAAAATAATGTGAGAATGCCAGGACATTACAAGAAAGAAAATGTATTGTGCTCTGAAATCCAGAAGGCTTTGGAACGTGTTCAAGGGACAAACAGGCCATTTTGTGCAGAATACGTAAACGTGAAAAAAATGCAATTACCGTCCGCAGGCGTTCCGGCGTAAGATGTCAATACGGGATATGGCCACCATGGAGTGCGATGCAAGATTCCACACGTCGTGTCATGCTTTGCACAACATTTTCAGGCAGCTGTTGTGGTAATTTATCCCATTCCTCTGTTAGTGCACGGATGAGGGTGTCGTTGTTTATTGGAAGGCATTGGCGACCAGCAAGACTCCTCCCCAAGGTATCCATCACATTTTCAATGGGATTCAGATCTGGAGAACGTGCTGGCCATACGAGGCGTTGAATATCCTCGCTCTCAAGACACTCCTGGACAGCGACTGTTTGATGACATGTTGCGTTGTCGTCCATGAAAATGAATCTATCACCGACAGCACCACCGAGCATGCGAACATGAGGTAGCAGAGCATCATTAATGTATCGTTGGCCAGTCATAGTCCCAGTTGGAAGCACATAGAGGGACGTACGGCCATTGATCATGATGCCAGCCCATACCATGACACTACATGTCGGATATCGGTCCCTTTCCTGTATGTTTGCTGGGCAATATGCAGTAATACTATCACGCCAGATCAGTTGTCGTCGACAATCAGACGATAGACTGTATCTACTCTCATCTGAGAAGAGGACAGCAGACCAGTCGTTATCAGTCCAATGCGATGTTGATGGCACCATTGCAAACGGGCGGTACGGTGGCGTCTGGACAATGGGATGCACACAACAGGACGGCGGGCGTATAGTCCTCCGTCATGCAAACGTCTGGCGACAGTTTTTCGGGAGATCCGCTTGCCAGTAGCAGCCATAAACTGATTTGCTACCTCACTAGCTGTACTGCGCAGGTGTCTTTTTGTTGATAGCACTATGTACCGATCTTTTGCAGGTGTCGTACTGCGAACACGACCTCCCCCGTGACGTTTGCTACACTCTCCATTTGTTTGAAATGATTTCCAAAGCCTTGAAACAACACTGTGGCTGACGTCGAGCTCCCTGGCAACATTTGTTAGTTTTCGACCTTCAATCTTGCCAAAATTACGGCCACGCGTAAAATCATCTAGGTGATGTCGAGAAGACATACCGAAAATTGCAAGTTTGTCAATTGATTCTTTCCCTTTCAACTTTGCGTTTGAACAACAACGGTCAATACGCGTCAAATCCTTTATATCTCTTATCAGCGCTATGACGTCACGAACAAGTTCGGCAATCCAAAATTTGCATACGCACAACACGTCTTACTGTATCCCGCACTTATGCTAATTTCCACATTTTCCTGCCTTCCATTTTATGGTTGCTATCGTTGCTGTTGTCATCTGTCCTTAGCAATTGTCCGGCAGTGTAGTGTCTGACGGAAGAAAGAAGTTTTTCAATCGGGGTTTTAATTCCTCAGATATTGCTGTAAACGGAATCGTGAGCTTACGCCCTCTGGTTGCAGACCTGTGAGTTCAGAAAAACATGAATTTATATGAGAAACATCTCGCATCGGAAACGCTCTTAATCACCGACAGAATTTTTCGAATCGGACTCTTAGAAACAGAGATATCGAAAAAATAAGATGTGACTTTACGTCCACTGGTGGGAAAATCATGCATTATTTTAGGAAGAAAGGATTCTCAAAAGGTTTTTCCATATGAGTGGTATCGGCCAAAGAAAAAAAAACTGTCAAGTTTTCAGATGCCCAGATTTTTCTACTTATACATCAGAAGCAGAAATCAAAACTTATGCCACCTGGTGATCAAACCATTCTTTACGAAACATTAGAAATTATGTGAAAAATATTTTCCATCAGGTCTCGTATGCGATACAGGAAGAATTTTTCAACCCCGAGTTTTAGAAGCAGAAAAAACGCAGTAAACGCAATTTACCTTTGTGCGCCCTAGCGGAAAATCTATGATTTACATGAACATTTTGAATTTATAGGGAAAATATTTCGCATCGGATACACCATCCAACAAAGAAGGAATTTTTCAAATCGGACTCTTAGAAGTAGATATATTGACAAAAATAAGATATACATCTACGCCCCCTGGCGTAGAAACCATATATTATTTCAAAAAGAAGATGTTCCTAAAAGGTTTGTCGACATGAGTAGTATCGGTCAACAAACGACTTTATTTACAATCGAGATTTTAGAAACTCATATTTTGCAGCAAATACATCCGAAGCGAAAATTAAGACTTACGCCACGTGGTGGCCAAACTATTTTTTACAAAAATTGGAAATTACGTACAAACGATTTCCTATCAGAAGCTCTATCCGGTGCAGAAAGAATTTTTCATATCGGTGATTTAGAAGCAGAGATACAGGAGAAAACGCAATTTACCTTTACACCCCTTAGCGGAAAGTCTATGAATTACTTGAACATTTTGAAATTATATGAAAAATATGGCAGACTGAAAACACTATCCAACAAAGAATGAATTTTTCAAATCGGACGCCTACAAGTAGAGATACTAAGAAAAATACGATATACATCTACGCCCCCTGGCGGAGAAACTGTGGAATATTTTAAGAAAAATATTCAGAAAAAGGTTTATCGATGTGAGTGGCATCAGTCCACGTAAGAATTTTTTCAATCGATAGTTTAATAGTTGAGATTTTAAGGTAAATCATCAAAAAAAAATAAAAAAAAATTAACCCTTACGCCCCCTGGTGGCGAAAGAATTATTTACCAAAAATTTGAAATTGTATGCAAAAGATTTTTCATCAGGAGTTGTATCCGCTGCAGAAAACATTTTTCAAATCGGAGTTTTAGAAGAAGAGTTATCGGGAAAAATGTAATTTATTTTACTCCACCTTGCGGAAAATCTATGCGTAATTTGAAAAAGTAACTATATCTAAAATACTCTTCGAGATATATGGAATCGAAAGATAAAATAAGTTTTTCAATCGGATGTTTAGAAACAAATATGTGGAATAAAACGTATTTTTGAATTCGACATCATCTGCATATACGCCCGCTAGCGGCAAAATTGTACATCAAAAAAAAAAAACGAGATAAAGGATCATAATTGGCATATCTCAAGCTTCCCAATGCAAAAAGAATTTTTTAAATCGGACAAATAGTTTCAGAGATATCGTGGGTACAGACGGACAAAGCGGTAACATAAGCACGATCTTTTTTTTACAAAAGACGTGCTAAAAACTGTTTGTGCTGTACATTAATTTATAATAGATCCGCGTAGTAATTCTTAGGAAAGGTCGTGCATTTCTAAAATTACCAAAATATGGGTGAAAAATAGAAAAATGTAACGTGCTATATAGATAGCGGTCCGCAAACAGTTAGAAAGAATAATCTTTTTCTTACTTAGCACCATTTTGGCATAATGTCCGACGCAACTCAGTGTCACGGACGATCACGTAGGTGGGGGTCTCCATGTTACATACCTTTGTAGGTGCCGCATGTAAAGCTAAGGAATTCCGGAAGAGCTGAAAAAACTCGTGATTTTCTGCCTTTAATGGCTTGAAGTAAGAGAGAAGTACTTAGAAAGTGATAGTAATGTTTTAATAACTTTTTTTTTCTATTTCTTTTGACCGCTAGGCCATCTCGTGAATCCCGACTATTTTGTACGAAATTACTGTTCGGGATTACTTCCCACACAGCAAAGAATATTTCATATATGTTACAGGTACGCAGCACTGAAACATTTAGACTTTTCAGATGCGTTGCGCAATGTAACAGTATTGTTTCAGAAACTTTACGGTTACTTCAAAATATCCACTAACGTTACAGAACTTTGAAACATAACCAATATGTTACAGCGAAATGTCTTTGTAACTTCAACATACGAACTTCATGTTACTGTTACGTGATAACAGGAGGTTTCTGTAACAAAGGAAGCCGTCCACGACCGTTCCCGGCCATCCACGTGCTGCCTCAAGGACGGATGTGGTCGATTTCTGCCAATCATGACGTCAGTCGCAGCCATTTTTCTTCCACGTGATCTTTCCGGCCATCTTTTGTCCGCCATTTTCTCTTTGTGTTCAACCACAACATTTATGGTCTTACCGAACTTGTTTTGTTCGTCATTTTTTTTACCTACCCACATGGTCTCACCAATATCTTCTGTACGCCATCTTGCCCCCCCCATCAGAAAATTTCACGGCGTGACGTCACGACGCTAGGGAAGTTTTCTTTCCAAAGAAATACAAATCCTCGAAGATCAAGCTAGGCTCGAACACCTGTCGAGCGGAAGCCATCGTCCCACGAGGGTACCGCTGCTGACCGCACATCACAGGATGCGAATACTAGGATGGGCGTGGTAACATCGCCACTGTACCCTAGACATGTAGAAAAATGTTGCATGGACTTATGAGTCGAGATTCAAGTTGGTACATGCGGATGGCAAGATACGCGTACGGCGAAAACCACATGAAGCGTTGGATCTTCTTGCCAGCAGGGTACTCTTCAAGCTGGTGAGGGTGGCATTCTCGTCTGGGGACTGTTTGCGTGGACTGAAATAGGACCCCTGGTAGGTATGCCATCGTCCCTCACAAGTCAACGTTACCGGGATAACCTGGACGGCCATTTGCTCCCGTTTGTGCGTCTTCAACATCCCACTGGGGACCTCATCCTGCAACAAGACAATGCACCATGCCATCGCTCCCGAACTGTATCTGAATGGTTGGATGAACACTCCACCGACATGAACTCGCTTCCTTGGCCAGCTAGGTCACCTGACCTCAATCCAATCGAGCACATCTGGGATGCCATCGAGGGAGATGTTCGAGGCTCTGACCCCCCACCATCAAATCTTCGTGAACTGTATGAGCTTGTTCAGGGGTCGTGGATCCGTATGGCTTCCCAACGCCTTCGGTGTCTTGTTGATTCCATGCCGAGACGAATCGCCGCCGTCATCAGGGCGAAAAGTGGTGCTATACGTTTCTAGACAGGTATCTCTAATTCAATCGCTCTTCAGTGTAGATGTTGCTGCAACGTAATTGTAAGATATCTCGGAAAGTATAACAAAAATGAGTGATTGTAATTTTATTGATACATATCGGAAACGTTTCGTGCTGTGTGGGTTTCGAGGTATCTTAACATCAATGCGCACTAAGAACACCCGTACATAAGAATGATGTTTCCTGATTTAGGCAGCATCAACTTCCAGCGGGAAAATAGCCGTGCTACAAGGCTGAGATCATTACATAGTGATCCAGGAGGTCGGGAGTAATTTCAAAATGTGAAAATGGCTTTTGCTGTCCCTGTGGCTTAGTTGTCTAAGCGCTGACCATTCCTCCGGGATGGATCCGCTTTCGATTCCCGATAAGGCATGGATTTTGTGTTTGTCTAATGGCATTGGCTCTCTCTCCCTTCCCTGGAGTCAGTAGCCTTAAATTAAACACTGGCGACTGCTTATAGATGATTTAGTTGCTCCTGGTTGTCGCTAAACCCCCAATAAAAAGAAATGGTATTTCAAGTAACTTCAAAACGCTACATGCTTCAGATAACCCCCAAACAACCGTGGGATGAGATTGAGACATATGTTCGTAACAGATAACGACCTCCAGCGAACATTCGGTAATATGGAAGCAGTCATATCCACTTCACTGAACACACCAGTAGAAAGACACCAGCAGCTCGTTCAATCTATGAAACACTGAATCGAGGCTGGCCAAATGAGGCAAAATACTTTAGTAGTAATAACTTCTATTTCATAATTTGATATTTAAGTGTATAGTTATTTGAATTTTTAAGTGGATTTTTAAAGTAAACTGCGAGTTGAAAATATTCGGATGGCAGTGATCTTTATATTTTAGTTTGCCCCATCTAAGAGAACGCTTTAAGTTATTTTAGATGAGAATGAATCAATACGACAGCATGTTAACACTCTTAAATAAATTTGAAAATACCATTATAGTAAAAATTATTTTATTTCAGTCATTTTCACAGCAGCAAAATATTCTTCCTGCTTCTTAACAAATGTGTATCCACTAAAAGTTCAGTTAAGACTCCAAGTGCCATTATTTCAGAAATCGTTACTGTCTGTCTGACTCTTTCCTTTTGCAAATGTCGTGCTATTAAAGCTTCTTCACTTCCACTCTTTTTTTCCCCTAGGATATCGATTTTCCTCAGATGCACTTGTAGGTTGTAAAGTCCTTGAACAATTCCAGACATTGGGTACATTTTGTAATCGAAAGCTACTGTCACTGTTAAGCGACTTTTCTACGATATTTATTTATTCTTCAATGGTTTTTTTTTACTTTTTTTGTTCCATTTCGTGCCTTTTTGTTACTTCATTTACTTCGGCGATTTGTACAGAAGTTCTTTTGCTCATTATCTTCGCTATGTTTGTTTCTCTTTTTCATCAAAGGTGATGTCAAGACGGCTTTCTAAAATTTCATGCAGAAGTGCAGACTTTCAGTTTTAGAACACAGATAAAAAACTTCTTAAGAATCCATTATATTTAAGAGACCAATTCCTTAAACGTAATGTGTCCCTAAGAATTTCTCCCTAAATTTGTTCTGATAGACAGAAGTTCCTATGAACTCATTCTGTTTTAAGAATCGGCGCGTACAACGCTCTGTAATAAAATGTTGAACTTATATTTTAGGTTTCTCAAAGTACACTTAGGTAAAACAGAGCAATTAAAGCAAAATCTTCGGAGTCACTAATTTACTTGTGCAAAGTATGAAAATGATAATCGAAAGCGCAGCACATTGCTATGATTATTATTTGAGAAAAAAGCGTTTTATAGGTGATGGTTAAAGCGCGAAACTCTAACGCAGAAAAGGCTGGCTCCCGAAAGGAATTCCTCAAATTAGACTCATTCGCAAGGCAGCATTAAAGCCTTAGTATGCCCCTAGGCTAATCCATCTGATTGGGCTACTAAGACATCTGAGTTAGCCACCCAAACAAATTATGACAGACAGCCATTATTGAAGTCCGTTATATTCTAGCAGTATGTTTGTGATAATTAATATGTAGCGCATTCTTTAAAATAATACAATACCTGCACAATTTTCATAAAAAGTTCACTGTATTTCCCACTGTCCTGACAAGAACTTGAGTTAAAAGTCTTGGAATTTTTAACAATTTAGCATTCTATGCTTTTCTTGGGGCAGCTATTTTGCTGTACCATGTGAAGTCACAGTGGATTTCGCTCATTAAGGGTTCCAAGTGCAAACAGGGAGGTGTGTGTGGATGATAGGGAAACAGTTGAAACTGTCTCGCCGACCTCGCTGTACACAGCGACATAGAATGCTTACCCTGAGTGAATGACTGCCTTGAAATATGTTTCCTTAGGGAGTCACTCCTTTGAAATCCTTCTTTTAGCCACTTTTTTATCAAGTGGAAATAATAGGAGACAAAAAACTAAAACTATTTTACTTCTATCTATATATAAATACATTGTATATAAGCTAAGTATTATTTGCTGTGTAGCGGCATGTCTCTTGGACCCTTGTTAATGGTGGGCCCCAAGGCTATAGGCCCGCTAGGTCCACCTGTTAGTCCGGGCCTGCTCCTTCGACCCGAAAACCGGATGAGTCTAGAATTCTGTCAAGAAGCTAGAACAGCGTCCTAGACAGGCACGTGATTGCTTGATTGTCATAATTTATTTCTTAAACCTTTTGTTGTGACAGAACAAGCGGGGGGACAAAAAGGGGAGTCTCAGAGAAAGAAGTGTTGTTGCCAGCGTCTCGGAAGGAAGCCTTTGACTTGGAAGGCCGCGGTCTCATTGGGTGCCGAATTCGAGCTAGATGGTGAAATTCCTCCTGAAGACGTTGCACTGGAAGATCACGAGCGTATATAGGACCAAATTTGAGGTGGATGATGAAATTTCCCATGAAGGAACTGAACTGGAAGGCCATGAGCGCATACGGGGCCAAATTTGAGCTGGATGGTGAAATTTCCCAAGATGAGAACTCAGAAAGAATTTATATAGTAAGCTAGCGGCGTAGGAAAAGTTCGAAAATCACAGGGTGAATTTCTGGCCTGAAAAAAACAAAGAGTCACCATATATCTGTAAGGAGAGTCTGGGTGCCATAGCAGCTACGCCTGACAACAGGATATTTTTTAGTAAGATGTTAGCAATGAATTACGTACAGCGGAACCAGCCGTTACTGCGAAATATTTATGAACAGTTAAGATGTGAGAGCGATTAATCCCATCCACACTCGAGGACCGAGAGCTGGGAACGAAGGAAGAAATCCAACAAGCGTAGTATGCATACAAAACGAACCATTGCAGTACATGTGAGCCTGGAATGAGAGACGGACACTGTGTTGACCTCCTCGTAAGCTGGACTTGGAGGGAAGCTGCCACCAGCCTAATGGCAGCATCTATAGGGAGGAAGCACCAGCGTGAGTCCACAGAGAGTCGTAAGAAGGAATGGTCTCCCTATGTGTGTGGGACTGAGCATTACATACGCTTTAGCTATGACCAGAAAGCTCCAGCGATCAGCGCTTTTTACTGTAAGGGCCCGATTTTGGTTCATGAACCACCCAAAGCGCAACAAAGCCTGCTTGCGAACCATGGATAACACATTATATTCCGTAAGTACTTTGCGCGACGTTTCGTTAGCTCTCCCCAATGAAAGATAACCTTTTTTCGAATCACCCTTTTCTTATCAGGAACTTTAATTGGCCTAAAATAATGATGATTGGCGGGTGATTCAGTAGAAGTGTCAATAGCTCCACAAATCCATCCTCCCTTTATTTAATTTTGTCCAATAAACACTTGACAATTTAATTTATGTTAATTATCTAAATTAAAGTTTTTGCTTTTGTGGTCTACATTTATGCTACCACTCTCCAATAGTACGCAGATATATGATGAAGCATCTGATAAAAGTGCCCGCGCTCTTAATCATACCGAATGTAGAAAACGATGCTTCATTATGACACACTGTCACGTCGATGATGCACATAACGTCATACGTTGCAGACGGCTACACTGTCAGTGGCCTACGGGCTGCAGTATTGATAACAAATATTCGTGTAGCTGTGTGTCGTTCAATGTTGAGAAAACAAGCTGGAGAACCTTCCTTTAGCTTTGATCTGAATATTTATGAGAAAACAAACTGATATATTTACAATGTATACTTCTGATTAATTTATAAACTGCCGTATAATATGCAAGCAAATGCATCATGCAAAATGAGATTTGCGAGTATAAGCCTAAGTATACCAGACATATCTGTACGATATTTCTAGGGAACAGCGGGGCACGCTGCATGATTCTATATCAGAATTATGCAGTGGGCACTGACATTATTAGCTACGTAACTGATTCAGCGTAAGTGGTAAAAAATAAAAGGTACAGGAAGCCACGAAAGAGCAACATTCAGGAATGAATATAATCGAATAAAATGATTAGTGTTAATCCTAAAATGTCTAGTGTGGTGGATATCAGTGCGCATCGTGCTTCTCGAAAAGATCGCAGTAGACATTTGGAAACCAAATGTCATCACTTAGTATATTTCCGCAGATGATCTTTCTTTGGGAACTGTAATGTTTATGTTTAAATTGGGTTGATTTGTTGCCCTCATATTAAGTTAGCTTTACTATAAACGTGAAGCAGCCTATCTCGCGTATGTTTTAAGTTTAACTTAGTGAATAAGTTTCACTGTAGAGCCAGAATATTTTACTATTCATTGAAGCTGAAAAGAACTTAACTATACATAAAATGAATCAATCCGGGGCGGCTCGTCAGGTGAAGTGAATGAAGTTCCACTTTACCTAAAATTGAAAGAAAAAAATGATTCGAATGATTTAACGGATTCTTAAAATTAGTCACTTCTTTTTTACAAGAATTATTTTTGGAAAATATTTTGGCTTTGAAACGAAAATTTCAAAAAGCAAACTAGAAGGGTGAGAACCGCCGTTTCAAATAGCACTACGAATTAATGGACAGACGACCTTGTTACTGCACTTAGGTCACGCGAAGAATCACTAACCGCAGTTCCAAATCACTACACTCCGGCACCATAAAGAACAGCGACGTAGGAACTTCTAGTTTACTGAATAAAGGGGTTGCTATGACAACCAATGACGTCAATGATCGAGTTGAAGTGAAAGCCGGCTCCACTGGTTGTCACTTGACCTCCTTCGAGTGAAATGACAGTCCCCACATTGTGATTTTGAGTTCTCGCGATTCTAGTTTCGTCCTTTGGGTTTACATAGCAACTGCGAGCGTGAATTTCAGTTTGAGTGCTGTTTCTTCATTATTCTCTGTGTGTTCTGGATTCACGTTTTTGTTAAAGAAATGAACCCGGAAAATGATACAGAGTGGATGTTGCTGCATCAATGTACTACATCGACAAAAGTCGCCTGATTCCTAGAAGAGAAACGCCCCATAGCATTTATTGCGGTGTCGGTCCACCTTTGGCCTTCATGCTTGCACTGAACCTTCGAGACATGCTTTCGACAAGGTTTCGGAACACAGCGATAGGTATGCTCTTCGATTCAGTACACAATGCTGTCGCTATGTACTGAATCGAAGTGCATACCTATCATAATACTTAGTAGGCCTTGGTTCCATACTTCTTATGCGGAGCTCTAATTCATCCCATAGGTGCTCTATGGGATTAAGATCAGGGCTTTATGCTGGTCAGTCCATACACGATACGGAATTATCGCCAAACCACGCCGCAACAGTCCTTACTTTATGGCTCGGTGCATTATTCTGTTGCTACCAACACGGCTCGGTTTCATAGTATTGCCACAGAGTTGGTAGAGAATAATTGTCCACAATATCCATTTAGACGTGCTGGTTAACAGGTTTGTCCACGATAACCAATGGACCGGGACCATACCACGAAAAACAGCCCCACACCAGTACACTGCCAGCTCCAAACGTGACCGTAGGAAAAGTACACTGTGGTAAATAGCATGATCCAGGCTGCCGCCATACCCACACACCGCCATCAGACTGATGGATCGTGTATCTGGATTCATCAGTCAATAGAACCCGTTTACATTGATCTACGGTTCACGATAAATGTTCTTTACACCATGCTAAACGACGAGTAACATTCCAGTGGAAATGAAAGGATTATGAGCAGCCGCACGACGACATCAACCAATGGAATAAAGTTCTTTGCGAATGGTACGTGTACATACCGAGGTTCCAGCATTTTTACTCACCTGTACACTGAGGTCATGTGCAGTACCCCGTCGATTAGCTGTAACGACACTCCTGAGGCTTTGATGTACTCTATCACTGATTTTCTTTGGTGTACTTTTTGCTGCTTGAGGCACGCCATGTGTCTTCCACTTATTCAGTAACTCCAAAACAGTTGTCTTGGGTATGTTTAAACGCCTCTCGGTTTCTCTTATGGACAACTTACTAATATAACACCCAACAATCTTTCCTTTCTCAATATCAGTTCTCTCCCGCCTCGAGGATTTTCACTCAATCTGGGCAGCTCCAGGTTTGTTTTTATACCGTTTGCAGCTGTACTGCGCATAATAAAAACGCAGGAATCCGTTTATTTGCTTTTGAAGGGGTGTCCGGTAACTTTTGTCAATAGAGTGTATAACTGGTTGAATTGAATAAAGATGTATTTTTTTGTACTCATAACGATGTATTCCAACAAGTGTATAAACTCCTTTCTGTAGTTCTTACTTTACTCTCAACCTTTCTGCTGTGCCAGCAGAAAGGAATTTTTCTGTTTGAAACAAATAAACAATTGCTTAGGGAATACTATTTCACAGTAAAGACTATCATCATTATCTAATATCCCGATACGAAAAGAACTTCTCTCCGAACTTGGAGTTAAATAGGCATTTTACGCTGACTTCATTGACCTCTATGCTTTCTTGAAAGATAGAAGGACTTACCTTGGTTATAAGAAATAGGTGAATTTTTTCATGGGTTTCCATTTTGTAACACTTCACTTTTTTCTCTGGTCATGATCAGCCCCTCTTTAACTTGCGTCTAATCCACTTTATTTGTTATTTTGACATATCGTTCAATTTTCGCACACTTAGCCAAAAAACATTTGTTGATTTTAATGAAATCACAATAATACTTGGCTCAGTTCAACCGGTTAATGTTTTCTCTCATCTTGCGTTCCTATTTGCCTGCTCCACAGGTTTTTCAACCCAAATTTAGCGTTTTGTACTTCGCGATTTGGATCAAGATGATAAAAAATATCAAGGACACTGTGCATTTCCTGTGTCATCTTCTCTGAATCGCAGGAGGAAAGGGAAGAGCACCACATATAAAACGACATCGATAAAATAGATTTTTGAGCAACATTTTTGGCGTTACACTCATAAATTCGCATAAAATTCTAGATAACTGAAACCTAAGTACACGTGACCATCCTGGTGGCAATGTGGTCTAACCGCTTGCATCTGACCATTCACTCGTAACGGTTCCGAGTTCGAATCCAGATAGATCATGGATGTTGTGTTTGTGTTACGGCTCTAACTCACTTCCTTCCCTGGAATCAGTGGCCCTAAATTAGAGATGGGTAATTGCTTATAGTTCATCAAGTTGCTCACAGTGTTCGTTAAATACCCAACCAAATTTTAAAAAAGTAAACATCGGCTTCCAGGAAATACGAGGATAGCAAATATGTTGGCTTTCAATAAGTCCCATTCTGAAATTTCGACTTCAACCCAGCTACTGGTCACCCCGGTAACCCAGTGGTTTCAGGACTTGGATTTTGACAGTTTTCTGAAGATGGACTCAAGTTCGATTTCCGGATGACGCACTGGTTATGAACTTGGCCGAACTTGCTGGCTCTGTCCTTTCCTTGGAATCAGTAGCACAAAATTTGGGACGGGTGACTGCTTAGCCTCCTAGGAGTTGCGCATGTGGGAGCGCTAAATTCCGAAATAAAAAAAAACAAGAAGTATGTGCGTTTGGCTGCCAAACGCACATACACACAAACATGTACTTTCCCGCACACGCATATTTTTCGCTATACACATGTGTATTTGGGGAGGAAAGCAAAATAATTAATAAATCCGCAGACAACTTAAATTAATCGGTTTCTGATTTGAACATTAAAAGTCATCTTTCAAACTCTGTGCAGATTCTCGTTTGAAAATGCCTTTCTTATAGCTTGGATGATAAGGCCTCTTAGCCGCCCCGGTGGCGCAGTGGTCTAAGGCGTTGGCCTCTGATCATTCGTCCGTAAGGGGTCCGGGTTCGAATCCCGGTCAGGCATGGATGTTGTGTTTGTCTTACGGCACTGGCTCTCTCCCTTCCCTGGAACCAGTGACCCTAAATTAGGGACGGGCGACTGCTTATAGCCCATTTGAGTTGCTCACGGTGGTCGTTAAACCTCCAATCAAAAAAAAAAAAAAAAAAGGCCTCTTAACTTCTAGCTGAAAGTGAAATAAACGACAAAACCCCTCATTACCTGCAGCACATTGCTTTTTCGTTACACCCAGCAGTTTCTCGTAAGGACAGTACAGTACCCACAGGGAACGTTTTGACGAAACTACATGTCGGATATTGGGAATTTTGTGCTGGGTATCAGAAACCAGCCAGGTTACATTAGATTGAACCCAGAGGCCCATGCGCGAGAGAGTGTAGAGTGCTAAATTCAAAGTTTGAATGGGCACAGTTGGGAGTGCCAGAGTATTACATCACAACACTTGTTCCCTGGGTGAATGAATAAGGTGAAGGGAAGGAAGAGATGATCTGATTGGTAACGAGGCTCCGATAGCATGTGTTAACGGCTTGGCTTGCCCTCTTGCGCGCAATCGGTTGTCATTGTTTCCTAGCATCTCAACCAGCCTGGTATCAATCCCTTGATCATCTGGTCGGAAGGCATTTTCCCTCACTACAGGGCCACACGCGGCATTTACACATTGCTTGCTGCATATGGAATTCCTTAGGAGCAAACATATTGGTTTACATTATGCTCTCAATGACTCAACAATAAATGCCAATTACGTTAAGTCATACTCATTTAAAAATGAACTCTTTCACACTGTGTACGAAAAGTTATCCACAGTTCCGGTGGCGCAGTGGTCTAAGCGATAGCTTTTCACAATTCCTCCGAGATGTGTACGGGTTCGAACCCCTGGTGAAGTTTGGATGCTGCGTTTGTCTTGCGGCACTGGCTCACTCCCTTCACTGGAACAAATGACCCTAAGCTAGGAACTATCGACTGCTTATAACCCACCGAGTTGCTCAAGGATGGGCATTAAATCCCCAAACAAAACAAAAACAAAACAAAAAAATGATGCCCAGAAAAGATACGAAGACCCAGTTGTGCAAGAAATTAGACAGTTAATCGTTCTATTTACTGTAAAATGTGTCTTCGCTCACGATGTAACGTGAAATACAAAGCAGATCGTGGCCAAATAACATATGCTTTGTCATACACCTTGGCATAAATTGTTTTAAAAGAATGCAGTTCTTCTGAAAAAATTGGAAAAAAATTGCTTTGAAGGATTCATGTGACAAACGTAATCATTACTTTTGGATTAAAGAGACATATTGGTAACCTTAATAGCAGCACTTTCCTTGCTATTTTAAATCTCACCGGCGAATTTCACTTTACATGTCGAATGAACACTAAACTCTTCTTTTTTTGTCAAAAGAAAAAAGAAACTAACATTGTATTTAATGACTCAGTCATCCAATATTGGCCCCGAGAAATGCCGTTTCCCTTGTGAGCAGCTTAAAGCAACACCCCGGAATGCAATATATCTCAATGAAGAGAAGCTGGAATCATCCCGCAGTCGATCTGCAGCAAATGACGAATAGGCAAAATTACATTGTTTGACATGCAAATATCCCTTTTTCACAGTTTGAGCTATAAATTTACCTAGTACCATCAGTTTTGATTGCTCCCATAACATTTCGTTAACCTCGTAACGACAATATTTTCAAAGAGTGAGTAAAACTTTGGATGGGAATGATTACTTGTGTAGGCGATTCAAGATAAGTGTGCTTTCATTGAAATTGCTCACATTTTGAGAACCATCATTCTTTAAGGGAGTCCTAGGAATATTTTAGCAATTATTGGTTTTCGCCACGTGTTTTCCAGCAGAAATTCCCATATGTTATTGAGAGCATTTTAGTGAGGCTGGTATTGATCAAAGCGAACATTATGTTATGATCTATGACAGCCATTATCACCCTCTTTATTAGTATTTAAAACGCATTTTACACAGGA
Source organism: Macrothele yani (assembly GCA_039090855.1). NCBI lineage: Eukaryota > Metazoa > Arthropoda > Arachnida > Araneae > Macrothelidae > Macrothele > Macrothele yani. Next base: position 160,962,822 of record CM077011.1, read on the forward strand.
GTTGCATCAAGACAGGGCATCCTTCCGTCTGCCGTAAACCTAGTTTCATTTCCAAAATAAGAGCGCCGTAGACATATAAAAGACAATTCGCAGTAAATTGCCCACTCAACTTAAGTGGCTGTTGGAAAAATCAATATTAGTTTTCTGTACGAGCACATCTTTTATACATCCCAATAGAATTCTTTATTTTCTGCAATCCAACGGTTACTGTAACGCAAAGAAACGCCATCGTTTGTAACCAATCAGGGTTTCCTCTGGCGAAAATAAAAGGACAGGAAACACACGCCGCGCAAAAATGGAGCTGAGGATGCGGTACACACACGGATTTCGGTATTTATGTGATTCTTATGTTTCCAAAGGGTGGTTCACTCTGTAATTAACGAATAAATCATTTCAGAGAAGTTGAATTGAGGTTTTTGTCTTTCAGGCCTGCAGCTGTGACGTATGGGATGCAATCCTCCAGAGATTGCACAGGGCGAGGCTGGCTTTGCTCTGCGCTCGTGGGAATTCATCGCCCTTTTTCATTTCATTTGATTTATTTATTGTGATAGTCTGATATCCCATTTTTTACCCTGACGTTCAAGAGAGGCAAGAGTAAAGGGAATGCTCACAGAATGTTAATGGAAATTTCGATAGAAGCGTTTATCTAAGAGCATTTCAAGCGGCAAAACATGATTTTCGGATAACGTTGGCATGATAATTTAAAAGGCCGATAAAAATTCCTGGAAGAAAATTATAATCGCAGTTATTAGGTTAGGCGGCGTGAGTAAAATAAAATTATCCGCGCTTTTCATTTCCGACCGTCAAGGTAGATCTTAATGACGTTTCAACAGCTCCAAACTCGGCTCACAGATTTGGCTCCCGTTCCAGCAAATAACAGTTCGTGCCTTAAGGCCAAGAAACAGGAAAAATCTTAGGAACTCATTTTCCTCCGTAAGGCTAGAAAACACTCGGATTGTTCAAACAACCTTCCATACACGTGATCGCACACTTATCGCATGCTGAAGCTTAGGATAAAAACAAAAATTCTAATTTATTTTGATAACGTTAGTGCTCCGACAAAATTCCTTTTTCGGAATGTAATTTAATTCTCTCCAAGCTTACCGGAATTAGTTAGCAATCGTATTTTAAAAACAATGACGTTCTGTGAAAGCAAATCCTCTGGAATTAGAATATATCGTCATGATAATATGACGTTATCGCAATACACATTTGCATTCGCTGTTTCAGTAACGTTGATCCCTTATTTAATTTATATTTTAGCTAAATAGTTTAATCGGAGTTATACTTAGGAAATTTCTTTCTGAAGGAAAAAATAAATTGAATACTGTTTTGTGTGCGTGTGTGTGTGATTTTTTACTCTTTGCTATAATGCAGCTGAGCAACCAGGCCGACAAGTGACATACATGAGAAATTTCAACATCACATCACTGGGAAAGATTTGCAAAATAAAATCCTGTTATTAATACATTCTTCATCCGGTTTCATTCGTACACCAATTTATCACTCAAATTAAAACATCTAACCGCAATACACTGGCGTGCAAAAATTAAGGACGAGACGGTTTTTCGAATGTAACGTCGTGCAGAAGTGCTCCACATCGACTTAAATCATACCATGAGATCATCAAGATGTAAGAATATGGGACAACTGAGCAAAACCGTCCAAACAAGGAATCCAAAGGATACAAAGGCACTTTATTGAAAAAGGTAGCTTCGAGCACAACTGGACAGAAGACTGAAACGTCCATGTGACAGGCGGCACGAAGAAAAATCCAGTCTTCAGTAGGGGATATGATCACCCCTGACTGCGTTGCAGGATTTACAACATCTGTCCATGCTGAGGACGAGGTTGTCAAGGAGATGTGTGAGGCATAGCGGCCCATTCCTCTTGTAGCGCCAATAGCAGTTACGGAAAAGTTGCTGGCGGCTGGTGACGTGCTGCCAAGCGTCTTCCGAGAAGGTTCCACACGTGTTCGATTGAATTTAGGTCCGGCGACCTTGCGGGCCAATCCATGCGTTGAATATCTCCACTCTCCAACAGCTCTGCGACAGCCACTGTAAGATGAGGTGTAGCGCTGTCGTCCATGAAGAGGAACTCAGGACCCGCAGCACCTCTAAATACACGCAAGTGAGGCATGAGAACCTCGGTACAATAGCGGACACCAGTGACTGAAACTGCTTGGAAGATGTGGAGGTCAGTACGGCTACCAAGCATGATACCGCCATACACGGAAACTTCGCCACCTCCATACCGGTCCCTTTAGATGATGTTGGAGGTGTGATTGCGTGGTCCCTGCTCTCTCCAGATGTGTATACGTCCAGAATCGCTCGTCAGACTGAATCGGCTCTCATCCGTAATAAGAACTCGACCACATTGCTGATGTGTCTAGTTCTTGTGTTCCTGGCACCACAGAAACCGCCGTCTCCGATAAGCAGGCGTTGATGGCACACACCGTACTGGTCGTCGTGCAAATAGGTCACCTTTGTGCAGCCTCCTGGCCAGGGTAAAACGGGATAACGGACGTCCAGTTGTTTGTCGCATGTGCCTTGCGATTTCTTCCGTTGTCTGCCGTCTGGTTCTTCTCCCCTGTAGGACAATATACCGGTTGTCCGCCGCCGTGGTTGGTCGAGGATGATCACTGCTAAACTCTCGGACAACTGTTCCTGTCGTTTGAACTGCTCTCCAAGCTCGTGAAACGATGCTGTGAGCGATACCGAACTCCTCGGCCACACTAGTCACACTTCGACCTTCTTCCAACTTCCAAATGACTCGACCTCGGGTAAAGTCTTCCAGATGTCGTCTACTGGATTGCCTGTTGGCCATTTCATACGGTGGTAGCAACTCGACGTCGTTCAAACTGATGTACACCGTGCAATAGCTTTCACCGAATTGCTGAGCGTACACCGCCCGTGTGCTTTATACCCTTCCGACACTCGCCCCACCCTACGTCATGCAGCATATATGCGCATGCCTTACCGTACGGGACCCTAGTCTATCTCCTGAGTGGTCTTTCGTTCCGTTCTGCCTGCTCGTTCCGCTGTTATGCTAATTTCTCCTGTTCGTCTTTAATTTTTGCACTCCAGTTTATATTCATATTTAAATTTCATATAAAACAGTCAGAGTATCATTCCGTGCTCGGAAATTATCTTGTGCCGCCTCTACCCTTCCTACTGCTTCCGGTGGACACGTTCGCTCATGATAATTAGCACAACAATCAGACATCTCTGAATTAACTGTAGTTACTGTTCTTCACGTAATATCAATCACATCAGAAAACTTGAAAATTTCATCGCCCAGGAGGGTCAATCGAACCCTCATCTCCCGATTACCGTTCGAGTATGCTAACCGTTACACCACCCAGAACGAGAAAGTCATATGCATCTGAGTGTTAAGATCATCGTAAAGTTGACATTAACTGATATTGGCCACGATGAAGACAACGAAATAATTCTTCTTTATTTTTATTTTATTTTATTATTTAAATATTTTTTAAACAATAGTAACATCATTAGTTGGTAAATTATCTTTATGGTTTCTTATGTTTTATGTGAAGAAAAGACCATTTTTGGTTAGCATACCCCCTTCCGCCCTTAATGTGCTTAGTTAAGTTTTGACATATTATATATGCACACGTGATAATTGTATTAATGTATCATACTGCTTTCCTTTTTTACAATTAATCTTTCACTTATCATTGGCCAACGTTAATCCGTGGAGTGCAATTCTGCGCACCAATGGTCACGTAGTCCTTTATGACATCATTCATCACACATTCACAGTGTATATATTAGCCAACCACATAGTTGTCAAGTTTTTAATCATCTGAAGATGGGCAAATGGGTTGTCCGAAAAGTCTAATGTGTGTTTTTAATTTTTAGTTTTATCAATAAATATTCTTTGAGCGTAGTGGGAAACTTTTTAATTTTTAGACTTCCATACCATCATTTTCAAGGATTGTATTAACGTGCAAGGTGGTGGCTGCTGCCTCCTTTTGATGTCATTTTTATTGGAGAGTAGTCCGACAACATTCTTAATCAAAGCAACTGTGCTGCCATCTGGCGCCGTTAAGCAAACCACCAGTCGTCCAGCACACGGTGATCGGGGTATGCGGGTTCAATTCACACTCAAAGGCGATGAAATTTTCAAGTTTACTGATGTGATTGATATTACGTGAATAACAGTAAATACAGTTAATTCAGATATGTCTGATTGTTGTGTTGATTATAATGACGTATTTTCGATGTCTTACGGGGGAACTGTTTCTTCCATATTATGTGCTTGGACAACTGGTGGTGTACTTAACGGCGCTAGATGGCAGCATAGTTGCTTCGATTAAGAATGCTGTCGGACTACTTTCCGATGCTCTTGGCCGCGGGTGGCCTAGTGGGCAACGTTCGTGACTGCCACTGAAAGGACCTCAGGTTCGATCCCAGGCAGGTGCGAACGCTCGATCCACTAAATATCCGCCGTGCGTCGGATGGGCACGTTAAGCCGTCGGACCCGGGGTGACTAGTTCCCAGAGCAGGTCTTGGGTTTGAGTCTCGGATAAAGCATGGGGAGTGTGCTTGTTTTGCAGTGCTGGTTCTCTGCCTTTTCCAGGTTAATCGCTGTCGTAATCATTCTACCGTGAAGTTCAATACTCCGTCGACATTGTGTGTGACCGCAGGAAGAACCCGTTGCCTTCCTTCACCATCGTTCCTAGAGACTTCTCTGTTTGTTTTCGTCATATTCTGTAGATAGGAATCAATGCTGTTCCTTTCAGGTTGAGAGCAAATTTACCACTATGCAATACCGGCTCATTATTCTCCAAACTGTAGTGCTCTGTATCCTGAGAATCGACGATGGATCCATTCCACACCATGACAACTCTCGAAATCATCTTTCACCGCTGGATATTACGTATCTACCTTCAGGAAGTGGAGACAACGTCTGTGTAGTTGTTTATGTTCTCAACCAATATGAATCCCATTTAAAAGGAGCCTTACAAAATCGAACAAGCTGCGTCACGACGCATATGTTCCCAACCTGTCTAGGTGGAATTCCGGATGGCTGCCGTTAAAGTGTGTGATATTTAGACTGCAATCACCTTAACGATACAGTACAGCACATGACACTACAGATGCAGAACTGCATCACTTCCAATGGTGGAGTGGCTACCTTCTAAGGACAGCTCCAGCGCGTATTTCTCTGAACAACTTACAGACACCCTATCGCCGTGTGTTCTGAAATTGCGCTTGAGCTTGCGATGCATATCAGGAAATTGCCACTTCATATTGCCATGGTATCACTGGTTTTATGTCAAAGTTCTCCCTTGCCATCATCTCACACGATATGTCGTAGACCCGGTTAAAACACGTTTTTTAACTGAATTTTAACTATGTGTTTGAATTGAGGATAGAGAAAAAGTTTTGATACTTACATCTGATTCTCAGGAAGACTTCGTTACTTTTCCCTTGGCCTTCAGCGTTAGTTGCCATACAGTAGTAATTTCCTCGATTTGACCTCTGGACTTTCTGTAGCACTAATGACTGATTGCTGATGACCACTCCAGCTGAAGTGTTAGTCCTTATTTCATGACCTTTAAAGTACCAACTGACTTCTGTCACCCAAGGGTTTGCGTGAATGTTGCACTCGAAATACACATCATTACCCTCTTGAATTTCGCCCTTCTTAAAGGTACTTCCCAACTGCAACGTTACATGTGGGGGATCTGTAAAGAAACATGGATTATCTGAATTATCTTAAGGTAATTGTTTAAAATTAAAAATTTAATAGTTTAGTTGGCTTTTTATTTTAAAAAAACAGTAGAAAATCTAATAAAAAGGAAAATTGAGAATTTTTATTTGGTATGATATGAATTCGTATATATGTATCAGAACTTTTAATATAGCTGAGATATTTGAGCATATTGTAAACATTTTTGAACCATATATCAAACAGTCTTTGTTTTTTCTCACTTTTAAGATTACTTAACGTGATATGAAATTATTCAGATCCCAGTTAAGACACAGGCGCACTGCTCTTTTTTACCCTTCTCCCACAGAATTATGCACAAACTGCGCTCCTCCGCCTTTCAACATAATACGCTCACGTTGAATGATCGATACTTCAGGAATGTATCGGGTAATCAACGTATCTTATGACATATTAACTGATAAAAAATGTGAGTGGATGGAAGTAATTTCAGTTGCTAAGGTATTTTTCAAAGGAAACATATCTTTTTCAATATATCAATTGAAAGAAACTGCAATGACTTGCGCAAATATATGACGAGAGATACGTACGTAGAAACCTTTACAATTACTACAGCCATAATTCTTGCAAAGAAATAAAATATTTTACGACTCATTCATACATTTTACACAGTCGAGTCACATTATTGTGACCACCTCCTTCTTTTGACGACAACAGCGCGTAGCCAATGAGAGAAGGCACGTGTCGTGAGCTAGCTTGGAGGGTATATAAGGTGTGCTGTAGGCATTCTGAAATCAGGGCCGCGGGTGGCCTAGTGGGTAACGTTCGTGACTGCCACGGAAAGGGCCTCAGGTTCGATCCCAGGCAGGTACCAATGCTCGATCCACTAAATATCCGCCGTGCGTCGAATGGGCACGTTAAGCCGTTGGACCCCAGGTACTAGCTCCCCGGTAATAAATAAGGGCGTCTTCCTCCACCTTTCTACTTCGCTTCCGTGTCACTTTCTTATCTGGTGCTCTAGCCCAAATCTCCTAGTTTCCTATTTCTAAGGGTTGTTTAAGACCCGGGGTCAGACACTTCCTTAATAAAATCCTCTACATATGATCTGATCTGATCTGAAATCATATCCTATAACGAAGTAAATTTCTCCGTCATTTTTGGTCTACGCCGGGATTCGAACCCGAGGCCGCTTATTCCGGAACAAGTCGCTCTACCAACTGAGCTACGCAGACGCTTATTCTGATTACTATCTACCTTTATGTCGTGTGCGTCCTGCTGGCAGGTACGTCACATCTCCCCCCCGAAAGAGGGCCGGGGGCATGGCCCACGGGTCAACCGTGACCATGAATCGTTGCAGGCAGCCATCCATTGTAGAACGTGCACTTGAGAACTCCCAGTCAATCTGCTGTGTGGAATGCAACATTACACATTTTTATTTTTCGAAGCGCTGGAGAAGGAATTCTCTGATTTTTCCTATCTCGCGGTGTGGAAAGAACATCACACCAATGCGAGATTTTGAACGGCCGGGTCATCCGGATAGTTCGGGCGCCATTATAACGAAGTAAATTTCTCCGTCCTTTTTTGGTCTATGCCGGGATTCGAACCCGAGGCCGCTTATTCCGGAACAAGTCGCTCTACCAACTGAGCTACGCAGACGCTTATTCTGATTCCTATCTGCCTTTATATCGTGTGCGTCCTACTGGCAGGTACGTCACAATCCCTCTTTGCTGTTATGGATGAAAGGAGCGTTTTATCATTTTTGCAAAAAACTGATAATTATCGGCTTACAGGCCAAGAGTGGTAGTATTTCTGAAACAGCGCATTTTGTGAAATGTACGCGCGCTGCTGTGGTACAAGTGCATCGTGATTGGAGAAATTGCTTCGTTGCAAATAAGCGACGTGGAAACTGCGTCGCACCATGTGCATTTGATGTGTGAAAGCCGATCGACACGCTACAGTGGAGCAACTCACTGGCCGAATGAACCACGGGGACACCGGAAGTTTGTCTAAAACTACAGTACCGAGAACCCTGCTGCGCGTGGGCTCCAATGCAGACGGATGGAGACTGAACTTATGCTTACGAAGAAGCATCAGCAGAAAAGGCTTATATGTTCACGCCAGTATAGGAACTCGACGTCCACTGATTGACAAAGGACTGCCTTCTTTGATGAGTCACATTTACTGCTTCATCGAACGGATGGACGTTGGCGTATAAGGCGAGAGACATCAGAGAATAAACACTCTTTAACAATTTCTGGAAGAGCATAAGCTGGTGGGGGCAGAGTTATGGTCTGGGGAATATTTCCGTGACAGTCTCTATGTCCACTCATACATACTGTGGAAGACACTATGTACCGAATTCATTATAAGTCCATTCTTGCACAGCACGTACAGCCATACATGCTGATTGTCTTCCTTGGAACGGATGAGATCTCCAGCACGACAATACGACGTGTCACCCTGATAGAAATGTCCGAGAGTGGTTGGAATCACACGATGAAGACTTCAAAGCATTTCCCTGGCCCCCTAATTCCCCATACGTAAACACAATTGAACCACTGTGGGACCACCTCAATCGTGTTGTTCGCTCTATGGATCCTCCACCATGCACCCTCCAGCAGCTGTCAGATGCACTGCAATGCGCATGGCTCCACATACCTGTGAACACCTTCCAGCACCTTATTGAGTCACTCCCAGCCCATCAACTACTGTCTGCGCTGCCCACGGCGGTTACTCTGGATATTAGCTGCTGGTCACAATAATATGACTCGACCGTGTATTTCACTGTATATATTCGGCATTCAAGCGTTTGCAGTTGACCAAGTTTTTATAAAGTTAAATAAGAAAATATGCATAACATAAACGAAAACAAAAACTAAACTACAGCGAAACAGCTAATACATACGCATATATACGTGCTAATCCAAGACGTTACATATTAACACGCGCCAGAGAGATATTGAAAATTGTTTGACTCTAATTGTAATATTGATTATTTTAATTTCTATTCTACTACGCTTTTTTGTTTTCTGTCCCTCTCACTTCGATTACTTTTTTTATTTTAATATTTAATCAGATGGGAATATTTAATTTACTTTTCGCAACTTATTAATGACGGACTTTCAGGTGTGGGTTTGAGAAATGCTATAAATAGGCAAATCCATCCTCTAGAAGAAAACGACGCAGATATTTGAATGGCACTTTTCAAAACCTGCTTTCTGTGAAATTTCAGGCGTGATTTTTCATATGTATCGATGTCTGTTCTTCATAATTTCTTGTCGCATACACGAGTTAAATATGGCCGTTCCTCGATTGGATTGCGCTAAAGTTAGACTTGGAGCTAGACTATGCTTTTTTTTACGTTGAATTGATACAATAAGTTAAAATTCCCTTTTGAATGCGGCCACAATACGGGAAGAGTTGTCGTGAAACCAAAAATTGAAGTTAGTGATAAAACTTCCTAAGAAAATACGAACCTCTCTGAGCAATAAACATCGCTGAGAACTCTCATACATCCACGTGCATGACGATATGGAAGCGTTGATGTCATACTGAGGGAAAATAGGAATATTACCGTTGAATATTTCCGGCATAATTCATATGAGAGAAATAGCTTTGAGCATAGAATTGAGCCAAAAGCACTCTGCGATCAATAGCTGGCGGTACTTCTTAAGCGTGAAAAAAAAAACCGTACTTCTAATTTCTATTGTTCAGTGTAATCAGGTAGAAAGTTTGCAACAAGATACAGTAAACTATCGGCTTCTTTCTGTACCTCACTACCTTACACTTATAATTTTCTGGCTGTTGGCACTTTTGGGCTCTTTAAGACACTTGTTGAACGAAGCGAGGCCGAAGGCTGAGCGGCGCTCTTTTTACGTTCGGTCACCCCGAAATCATGCTCCTCAACTCTTCCCTTGTTTTAATAGACGGAGCTCGACCTGCTTTGTGAGGGTGAGTTCCATGTGTTCGTGAATGTTGTCTGCATCGCCTCAGCACTTCGTCTTGTCCTGTGAATTATTTAATTGCTTTTTTTTCGATTTATTTCTTGATTTCTCTTAGCCCTCGTTGTTTTTCCCGTGACGTGTCTCAACTTTCTCCTGCTCCTTCGTCAGCGTTCCTTAACGCCGTCTTCTGTGTTGTCTATTGTTGTCTTGAACTAAGTTACGTGCTTTCCGTATCACGTCGCCTATCTTTAGTGATCCTCAGGTGACGTCAAGGTGCACGCCACCTGTGTCCCGCTACCCTGTTTTTGTGTCGTCAACATCGTGTGTTTAGCTCATTTATTACTTGTATTTTGCTTCTTCGTTATTCGTATTTGAGCTTGCGGCTTTCAAGTTTTTGTCTTCATCTTTTCTTGCACAGGTGTCAAGTTACCTTTCTTTAGTGGTCCTCGTGGGACGTCAGGGTGCACGCCGCCCGTGTTCCGCTACCTTATTTTGTGACGACGTATGTCTTGTAAATAGTTCATCTCTTCATCGTGATTCCGCTTCTTCATTTAATGTTTTTTCTTCATCTTCAACCTTTCACAGTTCATCTCTATTTCTTGTTGTTTAGGTGCTCGGTTATTTTTGCTCATGGCTTGTGCAAATTCCACTGCTTATGTTTCACGTATTATGCCACCTCCAGATGATATGCAATACAGCCAATCTGGACTCTCCTCATCTTCCAGTACCAAGTTCTCAGCTCTTCTACCTTCATGCTTAGACTTTATTATTTCCCGCAAGGATTCTGTTCTCACAGTGAATATTCCAGATATTTCACCACAAGGTGAGTCTCTGCTTGCTACTCTAGCTTTGGGGGTGAAATATGTCGCTCTCCCCATTACCAAGCTCTCTCATTACTTGACAGCTGTTCATGCAATTGTTCCTCCGAATACCATTGCACATTTTGCTCGAAAACCTCGTTCAGTACTGACTTACTTTTCTTCACCTGCTCATTGTTCGCTATTCCATTAGCAAAATGACCCATTTTAGTCAGTATGTCCCCAATATCTCCAGAAGTCTCAGATGATATCCTCCATAGTTTTCTCTCCAAATGTGGACTTGTCATATGACCCATTCGCACTTTGCCAGCTATTTCGGACGAGCAAGCAGCTCATCCTTACCTCAGTTTCAGACGTCAAACTCTAGTAGTGTTTCCAGATGAAGCCTCTATTGCCTCATGTCCTGCCACATTCCAAGTTGTCTGTGGTGTAAAATCTCATATTATACATGTGTTTGCCCTACATTGCTTCAACTGTAAATCACCTACCCATGTTCGTGCTCCTTGCCCCGGCAAAGAAGCTCAGCATGTCCCACCTTCATCTTCCGATCTTCCTACCTCTTGCTCTCCAACAGCTGTAATTCCACCTGTTTTAGGTGGTGTTATCCACCCTCCTGCTTCCTCTTCATGTTCTTTCCTAACGGATGCCACACCGCCTGCTCATTTATTACCGAATTCTTTTCTAGATGTCACATCTTCAGCCACCGTAACTTCCTTATGCTCGCCTCCAGTGAATCCGACTTCCATCAAGATGTCTTCCAAACGGCCTATATCGTCGTCTTCTTCACCCACGTCTCCTGCTTATGATCGTCCATATCCTGCACCTCCAGACACTGTGCCTCCGGACATAGTGCCTTTACATGTTGTCCAGCTCTCTGATGGCATGTATACCGCTTCAGTTTGTACTCCTCCGTCGGCAAACTCTACGCCTTTACAGCACCTCTCCCCTGTTCTTGAATCTATAGATGAGAGTTCCGACTCCTACTACTTTGACTATACACCACACCCCAAGAATGCATTCCAGACTCACCCCACTTCGTCATCTTTACCGCCTGACTCATCTTCTGCAGCACATACCAGACTACCTGATACTCCTGATGTTCCCCCAGATCCGTTTGCTCATCTTTCTACCTCTCAGCGTCGTGTTCTGGCTACCCTGTCCTGTCAAGAAGTTGAAAGGGAGAGGATTGATAATATCCTCAGGCACCTTGAACATCTTTCTGTTCCTAAAATCTACAGCAAGCACTACAGCTCTTTCGCTGCCTATCAGGCTGCCCGTGAAGACCGAAGAGATGCTCTTGAGTTCTTTGAAATTGGACCTTCTGACTTTTGCCTTTCCAGATCACCTCCACCGGCCCGTGCTTCTCCAGTGTCTGTTCCAGCTTCACAGCTCAACTCTTCCATGCCATCATCAGTATCCTCCGTTGCTCAAAGCACAACTTCTGTGCCTGCGGCCTCGAGTCCCGGACAGTCCTCTCATCAAGCGTCTTCATCAGGCGCCCACTCTTCATCTCACTCAAGTCGCTCTTCACAGCGTGCCCGGAAGCGGCAGGTTAAAACGTGACTTTTTCGTTACACCAGATGTGTCCGTATTTTGACATTTCACGTCCACATTGGTGGAGGTATTTTCCATGCATTATGTGTTTGTAAGTTGATTCTATTCCTCTTTATGTTATGCACTTACCTGCTTACATTCCACGAATTGTGCCCCATGTGTTGTCTCTTGTATTTCATCAAGTACGTTTCGACCCCTACTCAGCCCTGTTATACCTCTTATACTGTTTCATTATATGCTCCGGACTTTTAGCCTTAGTTTCATGATGTGTGTTTTTCCGCATGCTTTGTATTTGTTCCTAATGTTTGCTCTTGACTTATTCTGTGTGTATTCCTTGTTTCTCCTCTGTCCACTTTCCTATGTACTTATTATTAGACGTCTAATAAAGCGATTTTGAAATCTGTTTACTAGACTCGGCACAATTAGTTGTTCGGACATAGGTACGAGATGACACATCCGATCACTGTGAAGTTTTTGCATTGATTGGACACCGTCCATGGTCAGGTTTTGACGCCTTTCGATTCCTGAAATTCCGTGTCTTTGAGGGATAATCGTTCCACTACCAAAGGTGGGCGAATAAGGCGAATCATGTGATTGACGTATATATAAAAGAGTTCACAGAATTGAATTTCATTGGGGCCAAGACGAAGACATTTTTTTGCATTCCAGAAAAATGAAAAGTGCATATTTAAGCTACCTGAAAGAAAAGGCACCTCCAGGAAAACTTTACCCCACGCCTGTTGTAACCATGTGGAATGCTTGGTTCAAAGCTGTCATTTATTTGAGCGAATATATGGAGCATATTTTTGGTTTTCTCTATGAATATGAGGACGATAACTCGAGTGCCATTTTCCTAAAGGAAAGTTTTGAAAATGAAATTCTAGCTCGTAAAATACGCGTTCAATTGACTTTCGTTTCTGAATTCTGTCCGAAAATTATGAATAATTGACAATTTAGAAGGATCAAATTGTCCATCTGTAGCCGCGACCACACCCACATCATCTCTGAACACAAATTTATTATTGGAAAGCTTCTCTAAAATACCATTTTTTAAAGACATACCATAGGATGAGCTCATCGATGGATGCAATCATTTTCACAGGCAGCTACTTACAGTGGTCAACCAAGAGACTCCTGCTGATGTCATACAGATTTTAAAAGCAACAAAATGCTGCTACCTAAATTATGCAAAAACAGCTATTCAAACCCTCCAGAGTCCCATATACATAATAAAAATACCGCACTTTTGTGCTAATAAATAATAAAAATACGGCACCCCTGTGCTAATAATGGCATTTGCTAACAAAACAACAGCATTTAGACTTTACGTACACAGTTCTATATCAACAATACATGAAACACGACATTTTGTTTTAAAAATAAATCCACTGTAGCATCTTGTGCATTGTTTCCCATTCTGAGTCCAAAACAAGAAATGTTTCCTTTATTAAATTATGTCTCCCTAGTTTAAGTACTTAAGTCTGGTAATGAACAAACTAAAAGAAAAGAAATGTTGATATTGCGTTCACATTTAAGCTCTTAATAATAGTAAATTAGTAATAAAGCAGATTGTAACTAAGCAACGACATCGATGTCATACCAAATCCTTAAAATGAGTTTCGTAAGATTATATTATTAAACATAATGAAACGCATAGAGAAAGAATTCAAGAGCTCTCTATTTATTCAGAACTTGCATCATTAATGTTCGTCCGAATAACATTTTACTTTAATCTCATCTTTTGAAATTGACACGACCACCGGAATTCCCTATTCATTCTGTTGCAGCTTGCTTGGTGTTGTGTGGGCGCGTATGTTCTGTTCCTAACAAGAAAAATCAAGCCGCAGTTCTGAAATGCTGATTTCAAGTGAGTGCGTTTCTAAAGACACACCATGCAAAAAGTCAATTATGCAAATATATTGTGTGGCATTAATTTCATCTTGTGAGATTCAATTCCAAAGTTTTAAAATGTATTTTGAAATCCACTTCTAAACTCATTTGCCGAAATATTTGTATAATTTCCCCGTATGGTGTGTTCTGAATTTTTGAGCAGTTCACCACTTTAATGTGATAATGCTTAGAAATGCGAGGTGCGTATCAGCCATCCTACTAACTATGCGGGCGGTTTACAAATGACGGTATCCTGAAAGAACGCATGAGCAGTCTAGCGACCGAACAACGCCATCTACCGCATGAAGATGGCGTTTCTGACCCTGTATTGCTATGTGATTCCGATTTGTTTTTGTGCAACCTACCCCTCCCCGAAGTTTGTACACACTTAGCTGAATCACCCTGTATACATATTTCTTTACACTTATATTATTTTCTATCTCTTTGGAAATCGTATCTGTAAGCTTTGGTATTGCTGAAAGCACAGAACCGTTCTTATCATTCAATTAAGACATTCAGAGATACCAACGATACCTTTATTTAATATTTAACTGTTCTGTTTCTTTATCCTTTAACATTATATCATTCAATTACATTACATTTATAAGCTTCGGCGATTTTTAATACACTTATGTGACACAATAGTTATTTCTTGTAAGTAAAAGTCTCATTTAAATTCTAGAAATCTTTTTTTAATTTGCGACAATTCCAAGGACACTAAGACATATAGGAAAATTACTTTCATTTGCTATATAAAATTTGAGATCTGTAAGAGTGACTTGAATGTGGTGAAGCACCTTATTGCCGTTTTCGGTCTGTAAGGCTGATTTTCTTAACTTTCATGATGACACATGACACGTTGACTGTTAGAAAAATTTGAGAAAATTGTTGGAAAACTGAGTTTTTAAGGTAACTGCCCAAAAAATTTGCAACTTATTACTATAACAGCGACAACAGTAACGCTTTGTGTGAAACATTATTTTTGTTAACCAGTTTGTAACAGATTACGCAGAATGTAAATAAGAACCGTGGATGAATTCGCTGCGATGTGGTAGCAAGCAGCGTGAGAATAAAATGATATACAACATTTACCATCAATGTCCTTTCAGAAACGAACGACGTGGGTGCGTGGGTGTGCTTGTGCATGTGCCTGCGTGATTTACCTCTTCGTGTGCGCGAAATGAAATTGAAGCAATGTTGTCTTAATTCGAAGGAAGACAACGGGAAATGTTCAAATGAGACTAAATACAAATGTGAAGAACTAACATGTTTGGATACCAGATAAGTTCTCTTCTGAAAAGAAAAGAAAGGAAGAAAAACACTTATGCATATGTAGTGTGTTATTTGTAGAACACTGTTTAAAGACTATGTAATACGCTAGAAAGGGACGAATAATGATGCTTGATGATATCATAGGCTCAGGAAGGTATCAAGTATTGAAGGAGAAAACAAGGGACAAAGAAAACTGGAGGATGATAACTTGTTGAGTTACCGTTGGACTTGTCAAAAGACAGAACACTAATGATATTGAATGTACTATACATCTCACACTGGAAGTGTTAAAAAAATTGTGTTCACCGCAGTCGCACCTTGCCAGAGAGTTACTAATATTCTTCCTCCTTCTCTCTTCAACCCGAATGTTGGTGGGTAGTATGGGTCATCCTCCCACAATGTGTATTCCATGCTAGACAATCCTGAAAAATTTAAATTGGTGGGTTCCCGTTACCTTCCACTTTGTAGTAAGAGGATCAAGGACAAAGTGCGTCCGAGACCGACTTCAGAGGGAACCAGCTACGCATTCGAGTGCCGAACCACGGAGATTCACCGGAAAACCCCGGAAAAACCGCAGAGGCCGGCAAGACCGGGATCCGAACACTCGCCAGAAACGTCCGCCTCCCATGCTGCACACAGCGCGTTAAACCAACTGCGTCACGCCGGTGGTTTGCTAATATTAAAGGATTTAAAATGAAACGTAGGTGCGAAACCTTTTCTCTCCGATTCGTATTACGAATCCTAAGCCATAGAAAATCAAAGTGCGTATTAAAAAGCCCCAAAGAATGCATGCATATATGAAAATATACATCAATTTGACATGATGATAAACACGTCAAAGCTAAATCGTCAGCAAATTTCCCACCTCAAATGCTATTATAATATCCTTCACATTTCACATTACTTGAAGGTCAGCATTTGTATAACTTTATCACTTGCTCTCATTTGTCACGTGAGACACTCAAATGACTCCCTTCACGGCCCGAGAAATATTGCCCAAGTCTGCGTCCTCAGATAACCTCTTTAGATTCTGCATTCATGGAAAGGTGGGCTCCATAAATTACAACTGTAGTTCCTGCATGATGAATTAAAACTGTTGAGTTCAGTCATCATCACCTGCACCAATGTTCAGTAACAAACACGCCTTTCCTTTCACAAATTGCATCGTGTAACGTAGATTTCTGAACCACAAGGGGACGTTTTCGAGAATCCACCACGAACAAGCTTCGTGAATATTTTATTCGAACTGATATCACTGTATTCAAATAGCTTAATTTATATTTGAAAGTAATCACCGCTTGCATGACGTCAGAACAAGGAGTTCTGCGTTTCCATAGTGTAAAATGGAATATTTCTGAACCAATTTATTCTGACATTTTAACTGTTATCATCACAGGACATGTAATTCTGCGTGTCGAATGTACCTAAACATTGTCAAGAAATACGCGAATGTCTTCCAGGTGTCTGTCAAAAATACACTGATGTTAATAGAAATTGCGACACCATGCAGAAATGCTCCGATTTGTTGTAAATTTGCAGGGCGAATAGAGCACCATTGGAGATGCAAATGATTACAATTGCAGCGCACATGCAAATGTGGAGTGCGCACAACGCCATTCGAAACGTCACACCAGGGTATATGAAAAGCTTATAGAGATATGAAAAGCTTATAGAGAGCAGTTTTGAAAGTTGTTGTCGCTAAACTCGACCGTACGCCGTTAACAGGTAAACACGCCGCGCAGTAGGACTAGACAATCGTACGAACACTTGACGGAGTTTAAAGCGCTTAGAATCGTTGGACTCAGAGAAGGTGGTTTATCATACTGTGATATTGCTGCACCCCTTAGGGGCAACGTAACTACAGTTATGCGTAAATGGCGTCAATGGACAGCAGAAGGTTCTACACATCGTCGTGCAGGATATGAAACTGGAAATTGCACGATCGAGCAGGAAGATAGATACTTGCATCGTATGGCAGTAAGCCTCTTTGCTCGCCGTTCATTACTGCGACTTCCCTTGACTCAGAACCATAGGCGGCAGAGATTGCAGTGGTTCCCGCAAACGTCGAGACTGGAATGCAGAATGGGAGCGTAGTGTGTTTTCCGACAAGTCCAGATTCAATTTAATGCATCACGACGGGCGAATCCTTGTTCCCAGATACCGTGGAAAACGGCATCTGAAAGACCACATTATGCAACGCCAACCCGGCCCCACCCCGAGTGCGATGGTCTGAGGCGCTATTGCGTTTCATTTACGCACTCGCCTACAATGCAGCACAAGGACATTGAACAGCCAACGCTACATCACGGAAGTGTTGTAAACTGAACTTCTGCCCTTCCTTGAGACGATTCCTGGAGCTGTTTTCCAACAAGACAACGCCCGACACCATGTTGCTCGTACTTCCAAGACGTACTCTGTGCGCTTCAAGTAGCTCGACTTCCCTGGTTGCTCGCTCGCCAGATTATTCGCCTACAGAGAACGTCCGGGGTGTCTACGCGGAACGACTGACCCGTATGGTCTCGCCGATTTTCACAGCCAACGAATTGTGGATGCGTGTATAAGCAGAATGGAATGCAATACCGCAGATGACCATCCAAACTCAGTTTCATTCCATCCCACGGCGTGTGGGGGTCGGTTATTACCGACCAATGGTAGATTTACTTATTACTCATATTTTGGCCTTTCTAATCAGGAACCGGCATGTAATTGTAACCGTTTGCAGCTTGTACCATAACCAATCCCTCCCATAAATCTCATTTTGATTGCTTGTTTCTTTCTTGGAATTGCAATTCCTATTTTTTTTTTTTTTTTGAATGAAGGTTTAACGACCACCGTGAGCAACTTAGTGGGCTATAAGCAGTCGCCGTCCCTAATTTAGGGCTACTGGTTCCAGGAAAGGGAGAGAGCCAGGGCCGTAAGACAAACACAACATCCATGCTTTACTGGGATTCGTACCCGGACCCATCTCAGACGAATGATGAGAAGCCATCGCTTAGACCACTGCGCCACTGGCGCGGCATTGCAATTTCTATTAACAGTAGTGTAGTTCGATATTGGGTCCAAATTATGTGCTAATTAATGAAAAAATATCCAACTTTTGCGAAATTGAATGCCACTACGTTTATGCACACATATCTCAGAGGATGGAGACAACAATGGACACCTTCTAGGTTTTGTGAACCCCTTAGGAGGATTTCACAGGAATGATGGATTCTCAAGGAAGTCCAGAATGGCTGTGTATGAAAGTGTAATTGTTCCTATTTTGAGGTATGACAGTGAAACCTGGATACTCCAGAAAGACATTGTTTGTGTACTGGGGGGATGCGTTACTTAATGGGGATTTGTGGCACGACTCGCTGTGATCATGTGAGGAATGGAGATGTGTTGCATTTGGGTAATGTGAGGCAAAATGGTGTTAGTAAGGTTTAGACTAATGTTCTTCGGTGGTTTGGCCATCTTGAAAGAATGAGTGATGAGATGCTTACTAAGATAATTTTTTCAACCTTGGTTGCGGAGAAGAAAGGTGGAGGAAGGCCCAGGAAATCGTAGAAGGACCAGATTCAGGAATGTCAGCATGAGAAAACAATTATGAGTATGAAATACAAAAGTTCTTGTGTGCGTCGTGTGATGGATGTCAGTGAAACTCGACCTGTATGCCCAGATCGCAGTAAATGGAGACATTTGATACATCAACATTAAGTAAAATCTAGGTCCAGAAGTTAAACATTAAACTGGCAGATATACTTTCTTTAAGCAGCTCACCTTGAAATCTCAGAGAACAGCTTAGTGACATGTATGCACCTTTTTCAAGTGAATGAATAACGTTCTGCACCCTTTAGCTCGAACCCCAAGCAACAAACCTTACAAAACCACACCTTAGGCCTCGAAGTCGCACCCTTTCCTCACAAAAAATGTAAATAAAAAGAATAAAAATGTACAAAATGCTTGGCTGTTCCTACTGAGCTGAGCTAAAAAAAGACTGAATCAAACTGAATACCATTAAATGAAAATTGGTAATGTACTAAACGTTATTTTTCATTTAAAATTGCACATTATTATTTGGTGTGCCGGAGATTACTGAAGCAATTTTAAACGAAAGTGAAGATGATTAAGAAAAGTTATATTTTTTTCCGTTGTGGAATAAATTTTATCAGATTTTGTAATATTGTAAAAAGAATGTTCCATTAAATCAATCACATTCTAGTGAAATAGCAGCAGCATTGCTTTTTCCAGTGAATGTGACAAAGGCTGACATGCAAACCATGAGTTGTCAGCTACTATTTGGTTTACCTGAAATGTATCTTCGATTTACAAGAGCTTTCTATGAAAAACTATTTAATTGAGTAATTTCGAAATATTTTTTTTTATTTTATTCACTTTTATTGTTGCTATGGAATACACAGTACTTCAGAACGGGTATCTAATATTTATGATATAGGAGGGGGGGGGTAGAAATAATACCTCCATATATACCTACAAACCCAGTTGCATGGTGACAAATTGACACCAAACAAGAACAGTGCTGAGAATTTCTAACTTTAGTTAAGATGTTTCATATTTCTACACTATATTGACAAAAGTCACCGGACACCTAGAAAAGAAACACAACATAGTATTTATTGGCATACATTAATTAGTACGGTGTCGGTCCACCTTTGGCCTTAATGCAATCACTGAAACTTCGAGACATGCTTTCGACAAGGTTTGGGAACACAGCGATAGGTATGCGCTGCCATTCAGTACATAATGCTGGGGCTAACTGTTGCTTAGTAGTAGGCCTTGATTCCAAACTTCTTCTGTGGCGCTTTAATTCATCCTATAGGTGCTCTATGGGATTACGAGCAGGGCTCTGTGCTGGCCAGTCCACACACGATACTTAATTATCGTCAAACCATGTCGTAACAGTCCTTGCTTTATGTCTTCGTACATTATCCTGCTGGTACCAACAAGGCTCGGTTCCATAGCAATGCCACAGAGTTTGCAGGGAATAACTGTTCAGAATATCGTCGTAGACTTGCTGGTTAACAAGTTTCTCCACGATAACCAATGTGCCGTGAACATACCATGAACAACACCCCCACACGAGTACACTGCGAACTTCAAACTTGACCGTAGGGACAATACGTTGTGGTAAATAGCGTTCCTCCGGCTGCCGCCATACCCACACATGGATGGCCATCAGACTGATGGTTCGTGTATCTGGATTCATCAGTCAATCCATAGGACCCGTTTACATTGATCGACAGTTGGTCCACGATAAATGCTCTTTACACCATGTTAAACGACGAGTAGCATTTCGAGTGGAGATGAAAGGCTTATGAGCAGCTTCAAGACCACGGTAACCCATGGAATGAAGTTATCTGCGAATGGTTCGTGTACATACCAAGGTTCCAGTATTTTTACTCACATGCACACTGAGTTCTTGTGCAGTAATCCGTCGATTAGCTGTAACGACTCTCCTGAGGCTTCGACGTCCCCTATCACTGATTTTCTTTGGTCTGCCGGTACGTTTTGCTGCTTCATGGGGACGCCATGTGTCTTCCTCTTATTCAGTACATCCAGAACAGTTGACTTGGGCATGTTTAAACGCCTATTGGTTTCCCTTATGGACAACCCACTAATAAAACACCCAACAATCTTTTCTTATTCAAAGTCAGTTTTCTCCCGTCGCGACATCTTTCACTCAACCTTAAAATGCGATATAATCTCGGTCAGCTGCAGGCTTGTTTTTATACCATTTGCAGCTGTACCGCGCATCTTAACAACGCAGCGGATCGATTTATTTGCTTTTGAAGTAGTGTCCGGTGACTTTTTTCAAGAGAGTATATATAGTCAACCTCAAGCTCGATAGAGATATGCTAACGTTAAACAAATTTTTAAAACCCTTCTCTGAAAAAAAATTCAGATTATTCTAGGAACCTTTTCATTATAGCGGCTTAAACATCTTCGATACACGTGAACTGAATTCCTTTCAGATGTCCCTTGAGAGCAGAAAACAACCAGAAGTCAGACGTAGCCTAATCAAGGCTGTAGGCTGTTAAAAATGTTGTGGTAGGTTGCACCAAAAATTGGTGCTACACCAGCTGCACCACTTTCTGAGAAAATCTACACCATTTTGTGGTGCAGACAAAACTCAAACACGTGGTGCTAATTTGTACTGCGTTATGGTACACGCGGTTGCACCACATTATGCTGGAAGGTTTCACCATGTTTTTAGGTTTGTTTTGCACCACACAATGGCGCATCGTTTCACAGAAAATTGTGCAGCTGATGTAGCACCTTGTTTTAGTGCAAACTAATTTTTAACAGTGTAGAAAGGGTGTTCAAGAACTTCAAAACCGATTTTTGTATGGCCTCTGAAGTGAATGCACTGGCGTGTGGT
The DNA here is from genome assembly GCA_039090855.1 of Macrothele yani. Lineage (NCBI taxonomy): Eukaryota > Metazoa > Arthropoda > Arachnida > Araneae > Macrothelidae > Macrothele > Macrothele yani. The sequence goes on from CM077011.1 coordinate 160,984,379, forward strand.
TTGCGTTTGTCGTGTTGCAGAATCATTCGTGTGTTGTTTTTTTTTTTTGTTGTTGTTTTTTGCTCCACATAAGCGGTTTCTTCTTTGCTTTAACTTCTTAAGTGGCTCTGAGTTGATAGCCGTATCTTTGACCATGTAGTCTTGATGAATGATGCGTGTGTAGTCCCAGAACACAATGACAATGCACTTACTGGCAGAAATTTGAGTTCCGAATATTTTCGCTCGAGGAGAAGATGGGTGTTGGTATTCCAGTGATTGATTTCTTTTATTTCTGGGTCATAAAGGTGAACCGAACTCTCATCATTAGTCCCAATGCTTGGAAGAAAATCACTTCCCACATTTTTCATAGCGAGCAAGCAATCTTTAGTTTTAGTCTTTGCTTCAAAATTGAGTTCTTCATTTCAGACTTTATGAGAGGCTGTACCTAACGAACGCACTCTTTGTCGTGTACTAAAACGTTAACAGTGTCATAAAAGAAATACGGGATTACGCCATATAATACAAATTTTTAAGATGACAATTCCAATTTTTGGCGTAAATGTGACAAGGATGGTATGTCAGATAATATCTGAAAACATTTAAAATTTTCATCATCCTGGAGCGGGACTTGAACCCGCGTTTCCCAGAAAACGCCCAGGTATGCTAACCACTACACCACCTAGAACGACCAAGTTTCAAGTTTCCGATCAATTTGAATATAACCATCACAGGATTCGCTAATCGAAGCAATCGGCATTCATGTTTAGTGAATCTGAAGGTTAAGAATCTTATCCCGTTCATGATGTATCTGCTTCTCCGGGCAAACACGGGATAATATACTTAACCTCCAGATTCGCTAAACATGAATTCTGGTTGCTTCGACTAGCGAATCCTGTAATGGTTATACTCAAATTGATCGGAAACTTGAAACTTGGTCGTTCTGGGTGGTGTAGTGGTTAGCATACCTGGGCGTTTTCTAGGAGAGGCAGGTTCGAGTCCCGCTCCAGGACGATGAAAATTTCCAAGTTTTCGGATATTATCTGACATACCATCTTTGTCACATTTACGCCAAAAATCAGATTGTCATCTTCAAAAATTTGTGTTAACAGTGTCATTGATACTTCCTAAACTAATGATCAGCATCAAACAGATGCTACAGGCAGATGGATGCCAACTTAGTCAAGCAAGTCTACATGCCTTTGAAAATGGGAAAATTGCATCGTCCTGGAACGGGAATCGAACCCACAGCTCCAGATTTACGTTGGAGTACGTTACTGTTGCACCGCCCGGAACATCGTCAGTTGCTTGCAGATTCCTTGTTCTGGGTGATATATCGGTAAAATACTCGAACCGAAATCGGGAGATGCGGATTCGATTCCCGTTCTAGGAGGATGCAATTTTCAAGTTTTCTGAGGCAATGTAAACTTGCTTATTGATCCGCATACCTGCTATGTTTCTCTGAGTAATTCTTGAATTTTCCCTGCTGAGCTCATTGAAATTTTGCCTGTTCAAATCGCAAATTGCGATTACGGCCCTTATACCCAGCTGCTGAGTCTTTACCACCAACATTCCTCCACTGTCCTTTAATTTTCTTATCCAACGACGAACAGTGTTTATGTCCAAAGTTCTAGAACCATATTCTGACACTAATCTACCGTGAATTCCTTTGCGAGGTACATATTCATGAGTTCAAAGCTCTATAGCTGATTGTTATTTGACACTCCTCAACGAAGTTGAAAAATAATCACTCATTTTAAACACAATTATATACGAACAAATACATGTACTGCGTTTTATTACAGAGTAAAATGAAGATAACGGCATAAAAAATCGTTTGCCGTCTGACTGGCTGCTAGGCAACAATTCATGCGCGAGACACTTACCCGAAGGCATTACTTATAGAAAACGCTTCGTATTCATCTTTTGGAATAATTGGTAAAGTTCTATCTTAAAATCATAGTTCCAATGGAACTATTATTTCTGTCAGTTAAAGTATACACTATATTGACAGAAGTCACCGGACACCCCGTAAAAGCAAATGAACGGATCCGCTGCTTTGTTAAGATGCGCGGTACAGACTGCAAACGGTATAAAAACAATTCTGCAGCTAACCGCGATCATTTCATACTCTGAGGTTGAGTGAAAATGCAGAGAACTGATTTTGAGAAAGGAAATATTGTTGGGTGTTATATTAGTGGGTTGTCCGTAAGAGAAACCGACAGACGTTTAAACATACCAAAGACAACTGTTTTGGATGTAGCCACACAGCACAGAATATTTCGTATACGTTACAGGTACGTAACACTGAAACATTGAGACTTTTCAGATACGTTGCGCAATGTAACCGTAATGTTTCAGAAACCTTACGGTTACGTCAAAATGTCCGCAAACATAACTTTGAAACATAACTGATACGTTACAGTGAAAGATCTTTGTAACTTCAAGATACCAACTTCATGTTACTGTTACGTGTTTGAAAGATATTTGTAACTTCGTTACATTACTGATACGTGATAATAGGGGATTTCGGTAAAAAGTAACCCGTCCACGTGCTGCCTCAAAGACGCATGTGATCGATTCCTGGTCAATCATGACGTCAGTCGCAGCCACTGTTTTCCCACGTGATCTTCCCGATCCTCTTTTGTCCGCCATTTTCTCTTTGTGTTCAACCATAATATTTTGTGTGCCACGTGGTCCTACCGAACATGTTTTGCTCGCCAATTTTTGTTTTACCTCCCCACATGGTCACAGCTATATCTTTTGTACGCTTTTTCGGTTTTCCCCATCAGGAAATTTTGCTGTGTGGCGTCACGACGCTAGGGAAATTTTCTTTCCAAGGAAATACAAATCCTCCAAGTCCCGCCAGGTTCGAACCCTTGTCCAGCGGGTTTCTAGGCACATGCTTTATCCAACGCGACCATGGGACGCCTCGCGATTACAGCGTTCTGTAGGAACTAACGAGAAGGCCAGTGCTAAGCGAATACGTTGTTTAATAGAAATGCATTATTTTTTCCATAGATCATTTTATTTTTCTGTAGGATGACTTACATTTCTTCATGATTAATCAACGAGATATACCTTTTAATGTATATCTTACTCTATATATTTTTCCAAAACTTGCGTAGTCGTTAAACTTCTCAATACATCAACATTATTTTATTTTCTACCTTTACAAACTAACAACTACTTTTATTGAGACTTTTTCTTTCTGATTCATAACCAACAGACGTACTAAGGTATTATACACTGGCGTGCAAAACTTAAGGACGGACACTAGTGTACACTAACTAGCTAACTCCGGGTACAGAGAAGTGGCCACCGGAGAACTGTACACATTCGAATTTCAGGGCCATTAAATTGTTCTGCATAAACACATTTCGTGTGGCTATATTCCCCGCTACTTGAGCAACTATTGTTCATTGTATATGTTTTTAATATTTCATTTTCAGTAAGAAATTTAGACATTTCCATGATTTTCGGACCAACGACAAAGCGGAGAACTGGCCACCGACGAACTGACCACCGGAGAACTGTCCACAAAATGTTTAAGGTGCCGTATAAAAAATGCGTTCTGGGCTGCTCCGTGGCTACGTCTCCCCTGAGATTGGTTATCTGACCGACATTACATTTCCCTAATTTCTTATTGTCTTATTTACGATATTTTTCAAGGTTTATAAACTACAGCTAAACAAATTCAATGCGGGTATGCGCAAACACAGGAAACTTATCGGTGGGGGGGGGGTGCTTAAAACCTCAAATATGAAATATAAAGATATTCTGGTCCGATAGCGAAATTTTCAGCGTTTACAAGCTACAACTCAACAAATTATCGGAAATCATGCGCCTACACAGGAAACCTGTCCTTGGGGGGTGGAGTATACCAAAAATTTAGAATATAAAGCATTTCTCGTCCGAGCGGAAGATTTTAAGCATTTACAACCAGAAATACTTTATGTTTTATATTTTAGGTATTATCCCAGAAAGGTTTCCTGAGTCAGCACATGCCCTCAGAGAGTTTGTTGCGATGTAGTTGTAAATGTTGAAAATCTCCCGATCAGACCAGAAATTCCTTATATTTTATATTTTTGGTGTTACCCCCCCTCCTCCCCGACAGGTTTCCTGAGGCAATACATGCCCTCAGATAATTTGTTGACTTGTAGGTTCTAAATGCTGAAAATCTCCCGATCGGACTAGAAATCTATATATTTTACACTTTTGGTTACACCCCCAGCCCTGACAGTTTTCCTGAGTCAGCACATGGCCTCAGATAATTTGCAGACTTGTAATTTGTAAACCCTGAAATCTTTTGTTGAGTTGTAGATCACAAAATTTTTTACAAAGAATTACATTAATAATCGCAATTAAGAAAAGACGAAATTATGGAAACTTTATAAGACTTAAATAACCAACCCCTGGGGATCGTGGACACGAAGTGGTCAAAAATGCCGATTTTTACGGCCCCTTAAAATTTTAGTGGCCACTTCTCCGGTGGCCAGTTCTCCTACACCCAGCAAACTTGAGTACGATAGTATCACCAAAGATTTTCCCAGTAGCACGTAGAACGACTACGAGAGTGCTTCGATGAAATGGCATAAATGCGCATGCGCATCCATGCCGTTGTCAAATTCAAAATGTTAAATATAGCCGGAATCTAACATCAAGGTAACAATTATGTACAATGGAAACCATAAAGCAGTAGTATCAGTGAATGCTATTTTTAACGTAACCGTAGAGTTATGTTCCAAAATAAATGTAGCTGAAACGTAATTGTAAGATATCTCTGAAAGTGTAACGAAAATTAGAGATTGTAACATTATTGATACTTATCTGAAAGGTTTTGTGTTGTATGTGTATTGGATAAGTGGAAAACATATGGCGTGCTTGATGAAGCAAACCGTACCGGCAGACCAAAGAAAATCAGTGATAGAGGACGTCGAAGCCTCAGGAGAGTCGTTACAGCCAATTAACGGAGAACTGCACAAGACCTCAGTGTACTGGTGAGTAGAAATGCTGGAACCTCGGTATGAACACGTAAAATTCGCAGAGAACTTTATTCCATCGGTTAAGGTGGTCGTGCGGCTGCTCATAATCCTTTCATCTCAACTCGGTATGCTACTCGTTGTTAAGCATGGTGTAAAGAACATTTATCGTGAACCGTAGATAAATGGAAACGGGTCCTATGGACTGATGAATCAAGATACACGATCCATCAGTCAGATGGCCATGTGTAAGTATGGCGGCAGTCGGGAGAACGCTGTTTACCACAGTGTATTGTTCCTACGGTGAAATCTGGAGCTGGCAGTGTACTCGTGTGGGGGTGTTTTTCGTGGTATGGTCCCTGTCCATTGGTTATCGTGTACAAACCTTATACCTGCACGTCTACCTGATATGCTGGACAATTATGCCCTACCAACTCTGTGGCAATACTATGGAACCGAGTTTTGTTGGTACGAGCAGGATAATGCACCGAGCTGTAAAGCACGGACTGTTACGCCGTGGTTTGACGATAATGCCGTATCGTGTGTGGACTGGCCAGCACAGAGCCCTTATCTTAATATCATAGAGCACCTATGGGATGAAATAAATCGCCGCATAAGAAGTTTGGAACCAAAGCCTACTACTAAGCAACACTTGTTGGCAGCATTATGTACTGAATGGAAGCGCATACCTCTCGCTGTGTTCCAAAACCTTGTCGAAAGCATGTCTCTGAGAGTCAGTGCTTGCATTAAGGCCAAAGGTGGACCGACACCGTGCTAATGCATGTCAGTAAATGTTATGTTGTGTTTCTCTTCTAGGTATTCGGTGACTTTTGTCGATATAGTGTATATTAGCATGTCACATTAAAAAAGTATATTTTTCTTTTGAAACTTTTTTATATATTTTCAAGACAATTTGGAAAGCACACAACTTTTCTAGTAGGAGTAGAATATTCAGTATAAAATGACGACGCGTGAAATTGGAGTCCGTTTACTCTGAGATATTGCGTTAAAGGAATAGTTATGATTGGTTAAGAAGGTCCAACAAAATAGCTTTTTTTGGCTGTAGGACTGTCTTTCATGCGGTGTACGATAACCGCGGAACAATATAAAAATATTGTATCTCAAGTTTCCTTTGAAAGCAAATAATGCTCTCTTATATAACGGACTTAATAACTTTAATGTATTGTAAGCTTATACATTTCAGAAAATCTTTGGAATAATATTTCCAAAAGAAAGTTTACTGCAGACATTAAAGTGGTAAGCTTTTTCTTATGCGGATTTGTACTATGCCGAAACGATGCATCAAAGCTATTTGGTATGTCTGATGTATACTCTGATATGTCTGGAGAATAAAAATTTCGATATTTACGGGGGAAAACACAGCACTAAGTAGCTATATTTTTTCTGGTGCTTCGCGTTTTTAATTTCTATCAAATAGCACCATTCCCTTTTGTTAATTCATGTTTCAATAATAAAGAATTAACAAAAACCGCATTTAATAATCCACTAGAAGAAAATATAGCATGAAATTATATATATTGCCAGAATCAATTCTGCTTTTCACTTTTTTTTCGGTGTAATGGATCTTTCGCAACAAAGTGTAGCTCAGGTTTTTTTTATATCCTTAAAATTGTGTTTAGAATACTTTAGTATTTCACCCATTTTTGTTCACCAGCAAACAAATCGGTAAAGTTCAGTTTCTAAGGAATTTTTCACGGGCAAAAAATGACTTTTATACGAAAAAAAAGTTTATAATAACGTCTAATGCATAATCCCCAATGTTTTTCTATGCACTTTAAGATAAATAAATAATATAAAACAATAAAACTGTATTAATAATCCGATTTATTGGCATAAAAATAGAAATGAATGTTTCCAAACTTTCGCAAATTCAACCAGATGGCTCTTTCAAGGAAGGCAGACAAAAAACTGCAACCTGAAAAATAGAACGTTCTAACATTTTGAACGTGGTGACTTGACTAGACAATGTTAGTTCAAAACACAACAGGCTGTGCACAATCAAGAAGTTCTTATAGCGTAGTAAAATCCGTTTTTTGCTGGCGTAGTATGAATTAGATTCGCCAAGTTTTCACGCTCAACTGGGATGATTTTTTTAAGGCAATAGTAGACATAAAATTGAGGGCATTAGAACATGTAAGAAACAAAATGATTTTTTGAAAGTAACGCGTGTGACATCACCAGCAGTATTACGTTACCTTTTATCACGCAATTATACGGTGTGCTGTGATGTGTTTTTCTTTTCTTTTGATTGGAGGTTTAACGACCACCGTGAGCAACTCAGTGAGCTATAAGCGGTCTCCTGTCCCTAACGTACGGCCACTGGTTCCGGGGAAGGGAAACAGCTAGTGCCTAAAGACAAACCCAACATTCATGAATCACCGGGATTCGAACCCGGACCCATCGCGGAAGTATGATCAGAAGCCATCGCTTAGACCACTGCGCCACCAGTAGCTTGATGTGTTTCCTACCTGTAATAACGCATGCCAAAGTTCAGTAGAGACCATATCATTCCGTATAGCTTGCTGCTAAGGATTTCGACTGCTACCGGGATTGCAGTATTTTTAAAGTTCGTCTAAGGGGCAATTATTCTATTATTATTACACGTAGGAGCGGCCGGCAATGTATGACTTCTCTGGCAACCACCCTATTCTGAATGTCCTGGTGACATTTCTCATGTGTCCTTTACATCTAGTGTCCAAGGATCTCTTTGTCATTCCGATATATAACTTTTTCGTGTTGTCAGGATACGCCAACAGGTTCGGCGTACACACCTGCATTTTCTTTCTTACACTGTCTCTCCTTGCAGCTTGATATTATATGTGATACCGGGATTGGCGACTGCATTGCTAATAAGATGTTGTACTTACGTAATGAAATCTTCAACCAATCCGGAAAGCCTAGGATCAGTGTTGCCAACTGACTGATTTATCAGTAGATCTACTGATTTCGACTTCTGTCTACTGATGAATTTCGTGATCTTCTGTTTTTTCTCTGTTGTAAAGCCACCTCCTGAATTTTGTACTAATAAGTCTAATTATTTGGCTTGAGACAAACTTTGTGATTGTTTAGTAGATGTTTTCCCCCTTTAAACTCTGTAACAACTTGTATGCTGCAACTCTAATACTAATGTTATCCAATTTTTCAAGCAGCTGGTTTTGGTGCATTTATAGAATACCTTAGAGAAGTTATAAAGTCCTACAGTTATTTCAGCGGAATTATAATATTTGTGAAAGTTCATTAAATATGAGCTGTGAATGAATACTGTTGGAGAGGAATTTAGGAAACGATTGCCTGAACCAAAATTTTGCATAACCCTTAGAAGTAAGAAGCTACGAGATTCGGGCTAGGGTGCCTGATAGAAAAGACACAAAGTACAGAAAGCTACGTGTTTATCAGTCAGTTCTAACGTCCGTCCTGGTTCCAAGGGGTGTAAGAATCTTTGTTACGACCAGGCAAGTCACCTCTGTTGGCAGTGGAGCTGCCAAAGAGAGTACTTCAGTGCCTCTGTGTTTTTTCTAACACACTCAAGAACATGCTGTCTAAGAATATCTGCATCCTTTCAGTACTCACCAACTATTGATCCAATCGACAAGACTCACTCAGAACTGATCTGAACAACAAAAAGCTTTAGGAATATCAGGGAATCGTTTAGTAAGAAATGTAAGTACATAACTATTCATTTTTAGAAAGACAACAGTTAAATTAGGGACAGGAGACTACTTATAGCCCATTGAGTTGCTCACGGTAGTCTTTAAACCTACAATAAAAAAAAAAAAAAAAAGATCAGAGATCAGCTTAGGCTTATGTATGCATGTATATAATTGTTAGCATCGGATACATATACACAACGGCATACACACATCTACATTTACTCGCACAAAGATCACTTAGCAGAAAAACTTTGCACCATAGAATGCGAGAATTGCATTTAATTTTCGCTGAGCTATCGAATGTAAAACGAATTACTTCAATCCATTTTTGACGAGATCTGATATTCTGTCGAAGAAGTTCTCGAGAGGTTGATGAAAAACTTTCCATTGCAGAAATTTGGAAATGCAACTGCAATCGTACTCTTTGTTAACACTATCTCGAATTAATTGATTTTGGGAAATTGTTCGTACACAGGTACAAAGGAACGGAGCGATGTACTGAAAGATGATTTACATACTTTTTATCAAATAGTATACAAAAAAGATTTGTTTTTGTAAAAACGAAAGTATAACATCGTTGACGGTGCTGACTTAAGATTACACTATCCTCAATGAAACTTTCAAGCATAAATTTTGGCCGCAGATTTTGCAAATGTGATGCATTCCGTTGAAAGGTCTAAAGATGAAGTGTTAAGTTTGGAATAATGAAGCTCACATTTGCTTAATGCAGTGTTTCCCAGAATAAAGACAATGTAATCTGAACTCACAATACACTTCCAGGTTCCATCCATCAGTTCCCGGGCTGCCTGGGATGACTGGATTATGCGCTCTGCATGAGAAATGAACGTTGTTGTCCTGAACTGTAGGGGTAAAGCTAATGATGCTGGTCGTTGTTTCCGTCGTTTGTGTCACCTTCTCATCTGGGGTCTTCATCTGTTTGCTTCCTTTCCACCAGGTTACGATGGCCGGAGGGCGTGATCCCGCTGCAGAGCAGGTGAACTCGTACTCTTGATTGGCGGATAGCGGCTGTCGCGGAGGATCTATCCGGACATCCACTGGCTTCACTGCAAAAGAGTAAATAACTATTATTACAGGTTGGCTGAAACTGTCAGAGCATCGCAGCATGATGCCTAGCTCAGTTACAAGTGGCAAACAGAGATATTAGATTCATGTTCCGAACATTTTTTTGCACTTTTCACGTTTCTTACTATGAAAAAAGTACCAACTAGCACAGCCTTAAAATCTAACAAATAATAAACTTTACTTTCATTCTCGTTTTTTCTTTATTTTATTTTATTTCGAAATTCATTCTACTCTATTTATAAATCAACTGTGTCAGTCGATGTTCATGGTACTAACACTGTGGCATACACACACACAATCAAAACGCATTTCAGATTGTAAAATGTCCTAATTTTACAATATAGCAATGCATTTCAAGTCCAATTTAACAGTCGATAGCAATTATAAGAATAAAAGAATACCCCAACGTTCTGTGAAAAAACTGCAGGTATGTCACAACATACCCGGTCTATTGCAAAGTTGAACATTGTATTAAAATAAAAATTAACATAATGCAGTATATCATCGTTAAATGCGATCATCAAGAAAAAATGAAAATACCCAGTTTCGTATAAAATGTTCAACAAAGTGTTAAGAACCCATTAAAGACAGAATTGAAAATCATTAAACCGAAACAGTGAACAATACCAATAGCATTACAACCAGAATTATACATAGCATTCGTCACAACTAGAAACAAAGTCGAAAAGGTACATGCGTATAGAAATTGTGTGTCAATCATGATAATACAACAATGTCACCCCAGGTCACAAACGCAATTAAAATCGGCTGCATCATACGGCACAGTCGAACGATAATGCCATTGAACTCTGCGATGTGTACATTCTAAGTTTCAAGATTGAAAATAGGTCATTTTGTGTCTCATCCTTATAACAGTTCCAATGTTCTATATGCAAATTAAAAGAGATGCGCAGATAGTCAAAGTACTCTACTGGAGTCGGATCTCCACAAAATTATATAGACCACTCTGGTCGATAATACTCACTAAACCATAACATTCCCTGAAAACATACATCCGGAGCTACCTGAAAATGTGGTACACCCCTCAGATCACACGGTGGCGAAGCAATGGACTCATCATTCTCAAAGGGATGTAATGATGTCTCACAAGCGGGTTGAAGAAATAAATTCTGGCGGAACCAAATCAAACGGAAGGTTCTCAGGGAAACCAATGGGACGGTGGATCGTTCCAACAGTGTACTTGATTTCCAGTTCTTGAATGGTACACGGCAACAAACCACCAGGTGTCTCCCCACGAGATTCTTCTGTAGCAACCACAGGACATTCGGAGCAAACCTTCAACTCAACAGATTCAGACGACACCGGAACTGCTTCCATAATCGCTAGAGTTGAAACAATAGCATCGGCAGGTTCCTGCATTTCGTGTTCTATAGTTTTGTGAAACACCTGAGTTGATGACAAGGGCGTACACGGCAACTGGAAATCCACATCGGAATATTCCCCCGCCATACAGCATGTTGCCCCAGAGACACATCATAACTCAAAGCTGGTATAAAACTACTAATATTGTGACATGCACACAATCAAAAGGCATTTTAGATTGTAAAATGTCCTAATTTTACAATACAGTAATGCATTTTGTGTCCAATTAAACACTCGAAAGCAATCACTTGATTTATCAGAATAAAAGAATACCTCAACTTTCGATTGTTTCTGCAGATATTAGTTTTTAAACCTGGTTCATTTGCTTATATGGCGTTTCCTTGGTTATATGGCAAAGACAATATTGATTGATATTCTACAGTTCATAAGATGTTAAATGTATTTACTTTATGTCTTATGAGATGCAAATGCTGTTAAAAGTTTGAACTACATAGTGATAAATATAAAATATGTAAAATCCATTATGGCCGTCTTGGTTGTAGCCATCACAGACCCTCGTTTTTCGCTAGTCGTCCAAGCTTGCTTAGGGTTTAAGACCCGGATGAGGTATGAGTGGTGTGCTCGTTCTAAGGCGTAGAACATACTCATTCAAGTTGATATCCATAAATTATTGACGTCCGACTCCTTATAGCCATAAATGCACATAGGGTCTGTGACGTGCCTGCCCCGCAACACGCGTATGAGATAAAGACAGATAGCAATGAGAGCAGATGTCCACGTAGCTCAGTGAGGTGACCAGGTTTTGTTGTGGACAAACGGTGTTTTCGCATTGGCGCCCGAACTTCAAGGATGACCTCGCCGTTACGTTTCAGGCAATGATGTGATGTTCTTTCCAGAAGGCGAGACAGGAAAATCCCTTTTCAGTACTTCGAAATATAAATCAGTGTGATGTTACCTTCCACACACCAAATTGTCTGGGATTTGTCAAATGCATATTCATCATGGGATAACTGCCCACGGCGACACATGATCCCGGATGTCCCGTGGGCCATGCACCCAGTTCTATTCCGGGTGGGGGGATATGTGACGTACCGACCCCGCAGGACGCACATGAGATAAAGGCAAATAGCAGTGAGAGCACATGTCCGGGGAGAGCGACTTACTCCGCAGTGAGGGGACACGGATTCGATGTCCGACGCGGACAAACTTGTACATTATAGGTCGTAAAACTCAGAAATAAAACCAAATCAACATATCGGCAGTTGATATTTAAATATCTTATTGATTACCACGCTTAACTCTTGCACGTATAATAGCATACTAAACCACATACAATGTTTGACATAGTAAATGGAGCATTCTTAGTAATCAAATCCAAGGATGACCCCGTTTTCACAAAAGAGAAATTAGAAAAACATGAGCTTGCATTCCAGTAAAACCGTATATAACATATACACCGATGAGCAATTACATTATGACCACCCTTAGCCTAGTGAAATGAGCGCTCCTGGTGACTGAACGGTGGCACAGGGGAAGTTCACAGAGCAGTATATATACACTGACGGAAAAAAAATCCCAACACCAAGAAGGGGTTGTGTTAGATAAACGACAGTTCATAGGCGGTGAAAGTACATCTGTAAGATGACGTCTATGCAAATTTGGCGCTCGGCGCATACGTGTGGCGCTAGTAGCTCCCCTCGGAACATGCAAAGCATGTTTGCTGTAAATACGCGCTGTAACGTTCGTGAGCGTTAGTTATCAATGAGATTCAACGTAGTGTGTTGATGTCAGTCAAGAATGCCCTTAAGAAGACCAAGAAGCCATTATCAACAGATCACGGAGTTTGAACGAGGTCGTGTAATAGGGCTACGAGAAGGTGGATTTTCGTTCCGCAATATTGCAGAACGACATGGTAGGAATGTAGCCACTGTGCATGATTGTTGGCAGCGGTGGTCAAGGGAAGGTACTGCCTCAAGAAGACCGGGTTCCGGCCGGCCACGTGGCACTACTGAGAGGGAAGATCGCCGTGTACGGCGTATGGCCGTGGCGCATCGTACCGCGTCTGCGGCAGCAATTCAAGCTGCAGTTGCCACCAAAGTGACACAAAGAACTGTTACAAATCGGTTACTTGAAGGACAGCTCCGACCCAGACGCCCTGTAGCGTGCATTCCACTTACTTCAAACCACTGCCGTTTGTGACGTCAGTGGTGTCAAGCTAGAGCTCATTGGAGGACGGAGTGGAGATCTGTTGTGTTTTCTGATATAAGCCGGTTCTGCCTGGATGCCAATTATGACCGTGTGTTGGTTAGAAGGAGGCCAGGTGAGCGCCTGCAACCAACATGTCTGCGGCCGAGGCACACTGGACCTACACCTGGAGTTATGGTCTGTGGAGCAATTTCCTATGACAGCAGGAGCACTCTCGTGGTTATCCCACGCACCCTGACGGCACAGTTGTACGTCGGTCTGGTGATTCAATCTGTTGTGCTGCCATTCATGAACAGCATTCCAGGGGGTATTTTCCAACAGGATAACGCTCGCCCGCATACCGCTGTTGTAACCCAACATGCTCTACAGGGTGTCGACATGTTGCCGTGGTCTGCTAGATCACCAGATCTTTCTCCAATCGAGCACGTATGGGTCATCATTAGACGACAACTCCAGCGTCATCCCCAACCAGCATTAACCGTCCCTGTATTGACCGACCAAATGCAACAGGCATGGAACTCCATCCCACAAACTAACATCCAGCACCTGTACGACACAATGCATGAACGTTTGCGTGCTTGCATTCAACATTCAGGCGGTTACACCGGTTATTAATGTACCAGCATTTCACATTTAAAATGGCTCTTCTCGCGCTCACAATAAGCTGGGATCTTGAAACCTTAATCGATTAAATATGTTACCTATACAAATGTATTGCCGCCATTTCATTCCTCTACAACTATTTTTTCGTGGTGTTGGGATTTTTTTCCGTCAGCATACAACCCGTGGACCGACTTTCGGTTAGTAGAGTGTTCGGAGTCAGAATGGGAAAAGCTGCCGATTTATCGGAATTTGATGAAGGACAAACTGCGACGGCACGGCGCCTCGGAACTATGATCTCGGAAACTGCGCGGCTTACACGAATGTATGACATAAATGTATGACATTTATGACATTCGGCTTACACGAATGTGTGATACAGTAAGACGTGTTGTGCGTATGCAAATTTTGGATTGCCGAACTTGTTCGTGACGTCATAGCTCTGATAAGGTATATAAGGATTTGACGCGTATTGACTGTTGTTGTTCAAACGCAAAGTTGAAAGGGAAAGAATCAATTGACGAACTTGCAATTTTCAGTATGTCTTCCCGACATCACCTAGATGATTTGACGCGTGGCCGTATGATTGGCAAGATTGAAGAAGGGCGAAAAATAACAAATGTTGCCAGGGAGTTCGACGCCAGCCACAGTGTTGCTTCAAGGCTTTGGAAATCATTTCAAACAAATGGAGAGTGTAACAAACGTCACGGGGGAGGTCGTGTTCGCAGTACGACACCTGCAGAAGATCGGTACATAGTGCTATCAACAAAAAGACACCGGCGCAGCACAGCTAGTGAGGTAGCAAATCAGTTTGTGGCTTCTACTGGCAAGCGGATCTCCCGAAAAACTGTCGCCAGACGTTTGCATGAAGGAGGACTATACGCCCGCCGTCCTGTTGTGTGCATCCCATTGTCCAGACGTCACCGTACCACCCGTTTGCAATGGTGCCATCAACATCGCAATTGGACTGATAACGACTGGTCTGCTGTCCTCTTCTCAGATGAGAGTAGATACAGTCTATCGTCTGATTGTCGACGACAACTGATTTGGCGTGATAGTGGTACTGCATATTGTCCAGCAAACATACAGGAAAGGGACCGATATCCGACATGTAGTGTCATGGTATGGGCTGGCATCATGATCAATGGCCGTACGTCCCACTATGTGCTTCCAACTGGGACTATGACTGGCCAACGATACATTAATGATGTTCTGCTACCTAATGTTCGCATGTTCCGTGGTGCTGTAGGTGATAGATTCATTTTCATGGACGACAACGCAACATGTCATCGAACAGTCGCTGTCCAGGAGTGTCTTAAGAGTGAGGATATTCAACGCCTCGTATGGTCAGCACGTTCTCCAGATCTGAATCCCATTGAAAATGTGATGGATGCTTTGGGGAGGAGTCTAGCTGGTCGCCAATGCCCTCTAATAAACAAGGACACCCTCATCCGTGCACTTACAGAGGAATGGGATAAATTACCCCAACAGCTGCTTGATAACGTTGTGCAAAGTATGACACGACGTGTGGAATCTTGCATCGCCCTCCATGGTGGCCATATCCCGTATTGACATCTTACGCCGGAACGCCTGCGGACGGTGATTGTATTTTTTTCACATTTACGTATTCTGCACAAAATGGTCTGTTTGTCGCTTGAGCACGTTCCAAAGCCTTCTGGATTTCAGAGCACAATAAATTGTCTTTCTTGTAATGTCCTGGCCTTTTGACATTATTTTATTTCACTTGGCATCCAAAAAAACTTACTTTTTTATACGCTATATAGCCGTTTATGATCCGTCCTTAGCAATTGTCCCGCAGTGTATGACATTGAGTTGAAATGGCCAAACACTGCATATTTCTTCGCTCTTTTGAGAAACACATACCTGCCTGACTTATTCTGCCAGAGGCATAAGCAACTTCGTTCATAACTGTAAATTTAAAACTTCAAGCCTACACAAAACAAATCAAAATACGTCGTTACTGTTCACTTTCATCGTTAAAATATTAATAGACAACAGAACAAAATACGTTGTTACTTTTAGCTTAAATGCATAAAGAACATTGCTTATAAACAATTTCGTTTGACACTGTACATTTAAAATTTTAGAAGCGTGAGCAAAATTGTGTTCCCATTGCTAATATCTCAAAGGGGAAACTTTTTTTTCTAATTTAAATTACTATGAAAATCTACACGCGTATTTATATTTATTGTATTCACCTTACCACTTATATGACGTCACCGTTGCTTCGGGTAAAACGAAAGTTGGTAATTTGATTTTGACTCAAAAAACCTTAACATTCGATATGTCAAACGATAGTATAAATGTTTAAATGCAAAGCATATTATGATATAGCGCTTTTTACGAGATTTTTAAGTTTTTTTGTTAAATAAATTCGGAACAAATAAATTCAGAACAAATAAATTTAGAACAAAATATTGATATTTATTGCAGTCACCTTGCCACTTATATGACGTCACCGTTGCATCGGTGAAAACGAATGGTGGTAATTTGATTTTGACTGAAATGAACCACTTATATGACGTCACGGTTGCTTCTGTGTAATCGAATGTTAATAATTTGATTTTGACTCAAAAAACCTTGACATTCGATATGTCAAACGATAATATAAATGTTTAAATCCAAAGCATATTATGATATAGCGCTTTTTACGTGATATTTTGAAAAGGGTTTTTTTGTTAAATAAATTTAGAACAAATAAAAAAAACCTTGGCATTCGATATGTCAAACGATAATAAATGTTTAAATGCAAAGCATATTATGAAACAGCGCTTTTTACGTGATTTTAAGGGGGTTTTTTTTGTTAAATAAATTCAGAACAAATAAATTTAGAATAAATTATATACTGAGCAGGCCAAGTCAAATTAAGTCGTTAAAACTTAGGGCGAGGCTTCAGTTGCTGGGCAACAACGGCTCGATCATTGCAAAACGTCCTAGCGTTATCAAAGATGGGTTATTTAAATTCCCCCCCCCCCCACACCCACCCACCCACTAAAAGTTATCGTTTGAGAAAATCCTTTCTCAGTGCGCCTCTGTGTTGTAAAAGGAATAACATTCCTGCCAAATATGAAAGTTCTAAGTTCAGTAGTTTCGGAGATTCGGTGATGAGTCAGTGACGGCTTTCAGTTTTATACCCCAGTAGCACACTGACATTGGCCAACGGTTGGCCCAATGATAATTTTGCGTCGGCAGCGTTGGGCAAAGGTTGTGTTGTTTATCGAAGATTGGCCAACCGTTTTTCTAACCACACATGACCAACCATTTATCAACAAATGGCCACTTAACGGTTGTCCCATGGTTGTCCAAGAACATATGATCACATTGGAAAACTGTTTACAACAGTTTTCCAATGTAGGTCCAACCGTTGAACCAACACATATCCAATTGTTGGCCGCCGAGTCGCTGGGCCGACCGTTGAAAGCCCACAGTTGGTCCAACACAATATTGCTACCTGGGAGTGTACAGATTTCGTAAACAATTTCGTTCGAAACTGTACATTTAAAAGTTAGCATTTCAGATGTTTTTGGAAGCGTGAGCAAAATTGTGTTGCCATCACTAATATCTCAAGGGAGAAACTTTTTTTTTTTCAAATTTCAATTACTATGAAAATCTACCCGCAATTTTATATTTATTGCAGTCACCCTAAAATTTATGACGTCACCGTTGCATCGGTGAAAACGAATGGTGGTAATTTGATTTTGACTGAAATGAACCACGTATATGACGTCACGGTTGCTTCCGTGTAAGCGAATGTTAATAATTTGATTTTGACTCAAAAAACCTTGACATTCGATATGTCAAACGATAACATAAATGTTTAAATGCAAAGCATATTATGATATAGCGCTTTTTACGTGATATTTTGAAAAGGGTTTTTTTGTTAAATAAATTTATAACAAATCAAAAAATCTTGGCATTCGATATGTCAAACGATAATAAATGTTTAAAAGCAAAGCTTATTATGATATAGCGCTTTTTGTATGATTTTTAAGGTTTTTGTTAAATAAATTCAGAACAAATAAATTTAGAAGAAAATATATGCTGAGAAGGTCAAGTCAAGTCATTTAAACTTAGGGCAAGGCTTCAGTTGCTGGGCAACAATGACTCGATCACTGCAAAACGTCCTAGCGTTATCAAAGCTGGGTTATTTAAAAAAAAAAAAACATTTCGACCCACTTAAATTTATCGCAGGAAAAAATCTTTTCTTAGTGCGCCTCTATGTTGTAAAAGGAACATACCTGCCAAATATGAAAGTTCTAAGTTCAGTAGTTTTTGAGATTCGGTGATGAGTCAGTGAGGGCTTTCAGTTTTATATGTATAGATTTAATTTAGAACCTCTGCTTTCACCGAAAGAAAAGATAACATAAGTAAAAAATGTATTTCTGTTATCACAACCTTCCTCAAAGAAGGAAATATATTCTTTTCATCTAAGAATTGCAATATAGCAGACTAATATAAAATTTTGATAATAACACATTTGCAAATAAAAAAACTGTAGTCATATATTTGTCATTATGATTTATAATTATTTAACAAATAAATATGTGTTGTACGAACAGGATTTTAAGAGAAATACAAAGAATGTGAAGATAAACCTTAATTGATAGTTTATCCTTACAGCCTGTAACCATTTAACGACCACACCGACCGAAACGCCATTACATCCAAACTACCAAGACCGCCCGAAACGCCATTACATTCAAACTACCAAGACCGCCTCAAAACGCCAATCTTGAGTGAGTAGGATTTCCTACTCCCAGCTGTTATTTGAATGAATTTTCACGGCCTTTACGGGATTAATCGGAACCACTCTCGGCCATCATTGTTGCCGCTGAAAAGATAAGTAAAGCAGGCTTTGATATTTCCTATTTACTCTAATCAAACACTACGACACCTCGTCGAAAAATGCAGTGATCACTCACGGGAAACGTCTGAAATTCAATGCAAATCAAAACTACAGATCGGAAATTTAGTGTCGTGATCAAGAACTGGTCCTAATTTTGCCAATTTGTGAAGGAGAGGAAAAAAATTGAGAGAGTTTAGAGCGTCATCGTATTCCGAGTGGCGCAAGATTTCAGGACGCTGGTCGTTAAAGCGTTAAGATAATTCGAATGACTGATTGCACAATATTTGTGCCAATAGATGCCTTTATCTATGGTGATTGCCAAGAAGGATTGTTCTGTCAAGATTGCGCCGTTCTACTCAGACGTTTGATGTTGTCACTGCTTTTGCTTTGGACTTGTGACTGGATTAGCTGAGTAGGACTCAAGGTAGTTAGAATGAGAGAAGGTAGGTCAATGAGTTTGCCCAACCCACTCCGGCTTAGGGTTCCAGGAATCAGTGGAACCCTCTTGGAGCTGTCCTATGCTCTCTCTCCCCTGTGCAGACGTCCACTTGGCATCGTGAACTCGTTTTCAGATCAAGGAAGTTATATTTCTTTGTTTAATCAACGGATAATTTTACGATCATCCGTTATCAACTGATTTCAAGCACAGGCTGAAAACGCCATTCCTTGGATCAAAGCTTCCGCTGCCGGCAAATCGCAACCTGCACTTTTAACAATGTGTGTAAAAAACCAAATACTTAAATTTAACGAAATAAAATAATCAATCACTGCAACATCCACATGAAAAAAAATTGTTTTCATGATTTTATTTTAGAAGAGTCCATAATATTTCATACACAAAAATATTCGGAATACAAAAATATGCGCTACGCATTTATCTTTTTATCATTTTGTGAGGAAGTTTTTATTAAAGACACAATACAACCTCGACCACCTTCGATCTGGAAAGAAAATCGTGGACTAAAACATTTTTTACTCTCTCTCTCTCTCTCTCTCTCACTCGGAATTTTCAATCTATATCATGGCCTTTTTCTGAAGGTTAAACCCAATATGTATTTCTGTGAGATAATCATTATGATTTTAGGACAGTTTTCGTGTGTGTTCTTTACGAACGGCATTTTTCACTTAACAATTTTATTAAAATATGAGATTTATTTTCTAATGCCCGCAATGAAATATCGCTCTGGGCCCAGCAATAAAATATCGCTCTGGGCCCAGCAATAAAATTTCGCCACAGGCCCCGCAAAAGCCCCATCTGGCCCTGCGATGAAGACAAAATAATAAGTGCCAATTTATTTTTTAATTTAATGGAAACACAAGACGAGGCAGAAAATTCGAACGCCTGTGAGATGGACAATGTGTGAATTAATACTTGCAATTTTCTTAATCCTGAAGAGGAAGAAGCGTGAGCTATTTTGCTGGATATTTAGTCTTTCTTCACAAGGATAAAGAATTGGAAACGTTTTCCTACTTAACGGGGAACCAAAATAAAGGCTGGATTGAGACTTTATCAAAAGGTAGGCTAATGATACCAAACAACATTTGGATACAAACTGTCAAAAATATTGAATCAGTTTTTTCAAAATTTCATGGAGCTACATATATAAACCCCAAGAGGCCATAAACAAACTTCAATCGAAATTGAAATTAAACTTTCCCGAAATAGACGTAGGTGTCATTAAAACCTATACGAGGGCAAGAACATGTTTCGTATTAAATATAATAACGACGTCAACCAACAAAACTTAATGAAGAGAAAAAACCAAGCACATGCATTAAATTCCACGGTTAAAAAAAAGGGAAACAATGAAGGGAAAGTTTCAAGTTTTAGTAATCGGTAAGTTTTGTTTTAATTCTGTAATTCCCATTTTAAAAAATCCTGCCTATGCATTCTTAAAAGCTTCTAATTTGAACTAAGAATCGCGCATTTCACCATTCTTTACCACCGCGACAGAACACTGCTGGGGACCAACCACGTCATAGGCTTCCGCGAGGGGAGATCACTGGCTGTTTGTTTACAATCTTTGACCTACCTCTCTCATTCTAACTACCTTGAGTAGGACTTAGTCCGTTGGTTGTTTCACCTGAATCCACGAAGTCTAGTCCATGCCCCGACAATCTGAACATTTCCTGTCTTTCTTTAACCCTCCGACCGGCTCATGAAATCTGATTCAGCCGCTTTGAAATCGCCACTGGGATCCGTAGTAGCCGGGTCAAAGATGGGTTGCATTTTACGAGCGAGAGAGATAAATTCCGTCAGCGCGAAAACACGTCTTACACCGTGAAACTGTCACCCGTTTCTACGGTCGGCTTCACAGCACGACACTGAATACGACACCGTATCTCCGCTTCTAGACTTCACAAACCATCGCAGAATGGTTCGTTCGTTGGCTGTATTCTCCACAAACGCTTTGTTAATGTTTCGAGCGGCAATTCCTGCAGAATGGCCCAGTTTAAATTCATGCAGGAAGATGACTCTGAAATCCAGCGTCTGCATGTTATCTTTGCAAGCCACGTTACGTCCAAACAAACCACGCCTGAACCTTCTTCTTCATTTTTTTTTCTCATTTCATATGTAAAGGATTTTAGGAATAGAGTGTCTGACCCCAGGTCTTAAACAACCCTTAGAAATAGGAAGCTAAGAGATTTCGGCTAGAGTGCCCGATAGGATAGTGACACGGAAGCGAAGTAGAAAGGGGGAGGAAGACGCCCTTATTTATTACCGGGGGCCCAATACCCGGGGTCCGAAGGCTTAATGTGCCCATCCGACGCACGGATGATATTTAGTGGATCGAGGGTTCATACTTGCCTGGGATCGAACCTGAGGTCCTTTCCGCGGCAGTCACGAACGTGGCCCACACGGCCAACCTTCTTCTTCACGCACCTGCTAGCTATTTGTAGTAACTATGTGACGTAATATCCGAAAAACGTGTGGGTGGTTCCATTCAGCTATGGTGGGGCCTGTCTCCAATGCTCGTTCGTGCCAGACATTTCACTCGAACCAATTCAATATTTTAGCATTCTCTATCCAAATTTCTGAAATACCATTTACTCATAATATATTTTACTTAAAATTCATAATCTGCTATTAAAATACTTGTAATCACCACAGCCTTTTGTTATATTTAGTTGAGGTAACACTTATACCAAAATAGTACCACACAACCTTAAAAAATAGTAAAAGGAACGAGAATTTATATAAGCCTTAGATACATTTTAGTGGTTGATCATACGTGCTAGAAATAACTACGATATGTTCATAGATTATGTTTCTATTACATTTATAGATTATAGTGACAGCGGCTTCGTCAATAACGCACTTTCACAACCGAACTGAGTTTGTTTTATCACATGCGGAACCTATAGTAAATTTCTTCAGAACTGAAACATATAGAAAACTGAGAGAATGTAGCGAAATAAACCTCTCGAAGGTGTGCTGATCATGCGAATTTTACGAGGTTTTTCAGCTGAAGCTAAACTCCCCCTGACTTGAAGGATGTTTCTGAATACTATTTATTATTTCAGTTTAATAAAAATAAGTTACATGAAATATATTTGTAACATATATGATAAAGATTTATGCACGCATGTATCCAAATAGAAAATGAGAACTCGTTGATCCGAAAAGCAGGGATTTTACTTTGCCCCAGGAAAAATGTATGATGCTATTTTTATGCCGAGGCAAAGCTGGGTTACGCTGTAAAACAGGTGGTCTCTAAACACAAAGAATATACTACATATTGATCCACCGCTATGCGAGACCAACTTTCATTTCAAAGAATTTAAATTAAGGCGACCGGGAAGCAGCCTTTTGACCACAAAAGAGGAATTAAAGATTGCGAATACCCTACCCTAAAAATCACTGCCCCCAGGTTAGAAACGCACCCAGTGCTTTAGAGTCATTAATCCGTATGATAACAATGAACGCATTCCACGCATGCAAACCGTTTCGAGAAGAAGTCAGAGTAGTATCGCCCACGCCCTGAGTATCCCTGCCTGAGTATCGCCTGATGCAGTCAACCCGTTTTCCGAACAGTAGGGAGAGAACGAGTCACAGATTTTCATCAGGTACAAGGGCTGGCTCATACGACAGGTTTCAGTTGTCCCCGGAAGTTGCGGCTGGTGACGTAGCTGGGATGCATCGGTGAGTGTTAGGAATCGCGTTTGCTTTGCTCTGTGCGGGGAACTCTGATGATAAATACAACTACTGAGCTGCCGAATGAAACAAAATGGTGAAATGATTTAAAGAAGCAAAAGGAGTGAAACAGAATATATCATTAATTGCTTCATTTTATATATATATATATGTGTATTACTCCTATCAAACGTGAAAATAATGCGTTTTTGTTAATAACAAAACCTTGGCTATTGTAATTTTTGTGAAACGTTTCGGATATTCAGGTGTCCATTTAATTCGACTTTTACTCTCTACAAGAGAGGTTACCCGTGTTTATGTAAGTATGTTTCGAAAGCATTTGTCATTTTTTTTTTTTTTGATTTCTCGTATTTTTTTTTTACCTTAATTTTCAGTTCTCTGATATGTTTCAATAAAAGCCGGCGCAAACGATTTCATCTTCTGGCTTTGCTAGAAAAGCTCTTTAAAATATCATTTTTTTTTTCCTGTTTTCATAAAGTTTAGCTGTTTTCCCGTTATTGACAATTTGTCATTTAAAAAAATTTTAAATGACAGATTTTTATTTATTTTTTGAGCAAATCACATTTCACGCAGAAAATTGCCTCTTCTTCTGATGCAGGTTGAATTGGGACCAAATTTTCTGCAAAATACCTCTTTTTGGGACTAAGATTTTTAAGTCTATCAAAAGCATCATGCAGTATTTTTCTACTTCTTTGTCTTTCACCTCTTGCATTGACATTTTCAACGTTTGATTTCGGTAAATTGACTGTTGGTACAGCCGACGATTTAAATATCTTTTTCATTGGTTAACGAAGCAAGCGATTCATCATATAGTCTTCGTACTTACAATTTAAAAGTGCTCACTGCAAATCCTGGCATTTTTCAAATTAAAAGAATCTGCTCTGCAACACCTGTTAACCCAGTTTTTTGTAACTACTGGATCGTTTCTAGGGAAACAGTGTAAACTTATGTTTCGCTTTTTCGTATTCCCGCGGGTATTTCGGCACGTAGCAACAGCGAAAGAAGCCATTGCACGAAAACGATGTACTGAAGAAATTAAATAAAATAATTCGATGTCAGAAATGCAACCTAATAAACAGCAGATAACTAATGCCAATGCAACAAACGGTGGTTAACAGGATCCCCGTGACGTCACTGAGCAGCACAGACGAGGACCACTTCAAAGACCGGAAAGACAAAGCGATGAGCAAGCCCTTGTTACTAAGTATCGCACAGGGCTTAGTAACAACGACTGTTTTAGACAACGATTACATGCGGGAAGCGACCCTGTGGAAAATCGTGCGCGAAGCGACCCTGTTATATTCCATCGTGGACGAAGCGACCCTGCTAATCGAATAATGTTACTTATATATATATATATATATATACACACAAATCGCAGTCAAATTATTTACATCTAATTAATTAATTACTTACATCAAGTTTTTTATACTAAATACAAGTTTTTAATATAATTTTACTTATTATATATATATATATATATCGTTGTCAAATTATTTACACGTAATCAATTAAGTACTTACATCTTCTAAATTTTGATAGCTTAATGCTTTCATAAAGTCTTTAGAATTTCCAAATTCCGCCATGATATTACGAATGCGTTCTTCTAATTGTATACATATTTCTTTTCTTCCTTTTTGGACCAAGTTCTCCTAATTCTTTTAATTGTTGTTTGTGTATTACACGTCAATTTTGGAAATTTAAAGACCTTAAAAAATGCCTGAAAGCATTAAGCTATCTTACCAAGTTGGACTAAGGAAAAAAGCTACAAAATTCCGATGTAAGTACTTAATTAATTAGATGTAAATAATTTGACTACGATTTGTATATATATATATATATATATATATATATATATATATATATATATATATATTCTATAAAGAAGATACCTAAGCAAAAAAATACATATATAATTTTGACTCACACCTAGTACAACATAGAAAAGGTTATGTATCTACCTGTGTGATCAAAAGGAAAAAAGGTAAAAAATAAAATAAAACAACTGAATGTAGAAGGTGTCGAGAATACTGAGCCTTGGCTTTATCAAGGACCAGCAAAAACTCTGCATTTTCTCACTTCCACAAAGACCTAGTTGGAAATGGGTTTCTGCAAGGCCATAGATGCAAGTAACAATCCCACCTAAAATAGTTTAAAAAATATATATATAAGTCATGTCCTCCTTAAAGTTGCATGACCTAGCACTAGTTAACATTTTCGCTTGCATCCATTAACCTTCCTGGCCCGACCCATACTCTTCATCTGTTACTATTAAACAGAGAGAAGAAGATTAAAGAGAACTCAAGCTGTGAGAGTGACATAATAATTAGAAATGATTTTCAGCCATAACGAAATTCCAAGTTCGTTTGAGAGAGAATTTAAACCTGAAAAACAATGCAAGAGAAATCCAAATTTTACATTGCAATTAAAAAAGGAAATGTTAATTTATAACGAACAGATTTTTGAAAGAAAACTTGAGTCTAAAACCCCCTACTCTACAACTTATGACAACACAAAAACGAGAATAAGTTAAAGATAATAATTAACTAAAGAAAACTTTGTGAAAGTTATATACCTTAAACAGTTAGTTGCAATATGTACAAAGTATTTCAGCAGTGCTTTAAGTGCATAATTAATTAGTATTAAGAACTTAACTACTTTGAAAAAACAGCGCATAGACAGCGCATAGAAAAGGAACAAGCTAAGCCATCTTCTGTTCCTAGGTACCCCAAAAGACGCTCAAAGTTACAAAGAAAAGAAAGAGTTAAAACCCGCAAAAATGTTAACAGACAAATCTAGGTTTTATAAGTTCAATGTTTGTACTTCATGTACCTTTTCTCTGTCGTTTTTTAGCTTTTCAACTTTTAGGCATTGATTTGTCTGTTAACATTTTTGCGGGTTTTAACTCTTTCTTTTCTTTGTAACTTTGAGCGTCTTTTGGGGTACCTAGGAACAGAAGATGGCTTAGCTTGTTCCTTTTCTATGCGCTGTCTATGCGCTGTTTTTTCAAAGTAGTTAAGTTCTTAATACTAATTAATTATGCACTTAAAGCACTGCTGAAATACTTTGTACATATTGCAACTAACTGTTTAAGGTATATAACTTTCACAAAGTTTTCTTTAGTTAATTATTATCTTTAACTTATTCTCGTTTTTGTGTTGTCATAAGTTGTAGAGTAGGGGGTTTTAGACTCAAGTTTTCTTTCAAAAATCTGTTCGTTATAAATTAACATTTCCTTTTTTAATTGCAATGTAAAATTTGGATTTCTCTTGCATTGTTTTTCAGGTTTAAATTCTCTCTCAAACGAACTTGGAATTTCGTTATGGCTGAAAATCATTTCTAATTATTATGTCACTCTCACAGCTTGAGTTCTCTTTAATCTTCTTCTCTCTGTTTAATAGTAACAGATGAAGAGTATGGGTCGGGCCAGGAAGGTTAATGGATGCAAGCGAAAATGTTAACTGAAGTGCTAGGTCATGCAACTTTAAGGAGGACATGACTTATATATATATTTTTTAAACTATTTTAGGTGGGATTGTTACTTGCATCTATGGCCTTGCAGAAACCCATTTCCAACTAGGTCTTTGTGGAAGTGAGAAAATGCAGAGTTTTTGCTGGTCCTTGATAAAGCCAAGGCTCAGTATTCTCGACACCTTCTACATTCAGTTGTTTTATTTTATTTTTTACCTTTTTTCCTTTTGATCACACAGGTAGATACATAACCTTTTCTATGTTGTACTAGGTGTGAGTCAAAATTATATATGTATTTTTTTGCTTAGGTATCTTCTTTATAGAATGTGAATTCTGAATTTTCAAAACTGCTGCGTTGCGCGTTTTGATTTTCAGGTTATTTTGCACCCTTCGTTTTAAATTCTAAAATTTTTTCCTTAGTCTTCAGTTTTGCTCTTTAGTATATATATATATATATATATATATATATATAATAATAATAATATTAAAAACTTGTGTTTAGTATAAAAAACTTTATGTAAGTAATTAATTAATTATATGTAAGTAATTTGACTACGATTTTTGTGTATATATATATATCATCATCATCATCATTGTCAACCATTATCAATCCACTGCTGGACGAAGGTCTCCCCAAGTTTCCTCCACAACGGTCTGTCTTGTGCCAGTCTCCTCCATGTCACTCCCGCATACTTTCGAATTTCATCCACCCATCTCCCATGTGGTCTTCTTCTGGGTCTTTTCCTGTCCCTTGGAATCCAATCTAAAATTTCGGCTGTCCATCGATGGTCTGTCCTTCTGGCAGTATGTCCAGCCCATTGCCATTTCAGGGATTTAACTCTGATCATGATGTCTTCCACTCTTGTCATTTTTCGGATCCACGTGTTCCTCTTCTTATCTCTCCTGGTTACACCAAGCATGCACCTCTCCATGCTGCTTTGAGTTGTCTGCAGCCTTTGTATGTCTCTTTTAGCTAAGGTCCACGTCTCTGCACCATACGTAAGCACTGGAAGGATGCATTGATCAAACACTTTTCTTTTAAGACATGACATAATGGCATATTGCTCTTGAAAATTATGCTGTTTCTTCCAAAAGCTCTCCAGGCAAGTTTTGTACGCCGATTAATTTCTTCACCAATGTGACCCTCACTTGATATCTGCTGTCCAAGATAAACGTACGTGTCTGTTATCTCCAGCTTTTCTCCATCAATTGATAAATCTTCATTTCTTGTAAAAGCATTGTACATCACTTTTGTCTTCTGAAAGTTTATTTTTAATCCCACTTCTTTACTCTTGTCAGCAAGTTCCTGGATCATACTCTGTAGCTCTGATGGGATAGTTGCAAAAATGACTATGTCATCAGCAAAACGAAGGTGGGTTAGATAATCTCCATTAATCTTTATCCCTTTGTTTTCCCAGTTCAGTGATTGAAAGACATTTTCCAATGTGGCATTAAAGAGCTTCGGAGATATGGTGTCACCTTGTCTCACTCCTTTTCCAATTTTTATGTGTGTTGTATTTTCAAACAGCCGAATCTTTGCACTTGCATTTTCATAGATGTTATTAATAATATTAATGTATGCATCTTCAATACCGCAGGATTTCAGAGCCATTGCAACTGCTGATGGTTTCACCGAATCAAAGGCTTTTTCATAACCGATAAAAGCCATGCACAATGGAAGTTCATATTCCCTCGCTCTTTCAATTAGTTCTCTCAGTACGTGGATATGATCTATTGTGCTGTAGCCACTCCTGAATCCAGCTTGTTCTCTCGGTTGAGCCATGTCCAGTGTCACCTTCAAGCGGTGTGAAAGAACTTTAGTGAAGATTTTATAAACCACTGATAGGAGGCTGATAGGTCTGTAGTTCCCGAGATCCTCAATGTCACCTTTTTTATGTAGCAAGATCATTGTAGCGTTGTTCCAATCCTCAGGAATTTTCCCTTCATTAAGGCATCGAGTGAAAATTTGGGCGAGTACTGTTTCGATTTCTCCACTTGCTTCTTGTATGATGTCTACAGTAATTCCATCTTCTCCTGGAGCTTTTCCCCGCTTCATGTTCTTGATTGCATGTGCAACTTCTGCTGGAAGGACTGGAAGAACTCTGGTACTGGTACCTTTCATGATGTCTGGAGTACATGTATCATCCCTTTCATATAATTTGGAGTAGAAATCTTTCACTCTTGTCATAATTTCGCCTCTATTTCTTGTTACAGAACCATCTTCTTTTCTCAGTGCCATAATCTGTTTTTTCCCCTTACTGAGATGTCCCTTTGCTATCTTTAGGCTTTGGTTGTTTTCAATTGCTTTCCTTACTAGTTCACAGTTGAATTTCCTTACGTCTTCAGTGATACTTTTTCGTACTGTCTTGCATAGCTCTATATATTCCACTTTGGAAGTCACATCTTCTTTAGTTGTCCTCATCACTCTTCTTTTTGCATCAACATTTTGGTTTTTCCTGATAATTTGTTCACATGCAATTTGTTCTTAGACCCAGCTAATTTTGTTGCTGTTTCCATAAGAGCTTTGGTTACTTTTCTGTTAACTTCAGAAATATCCACTTCTTCCGATGTAAGGCCTTCTAAAGCAGAGAATCTGTTCTTCAGTTCCAATTTGAAGGTATTATGGTGTTTTTTAAGGTTGGTTATGTCAATACATTTTGTTTGTCTTATGAGCTTGCTACGTTCGAGTTTAGTGTTGAGGTGCATCTTACATCTCACCAATCTATGGTCACTGCCTGTGTTGAACTTGTTTAGCACACTGCAGTCTTCTATGACGAATTTTTTGTTACACATAATAAAATCAATTTCACTTGTCGTCCCATTTGGATGTCTCCATGTCCATTTCCTGTGTGGCTTTTTCTTGAAAAAGGAGTTCAAGATGAAAAACCCTTCTGCCTCTGCAAACTCTACGAGAGTATTTCCACGCTGGTTTCTGTTGCCATGACTGAATTTACCTACTGAAGTTTCATTCTGTTGCCGTTGCCCTATTTTTGCATTGAAATCTCCCATAATTATTTTCAAGTGCTGCTTACCTTTATTATTTAGATCACGAATTTCCTCATAAAATTCTTCAATTTCTTCTTCAGCATGACTTGTGGTGGGTGCATAAGTTTGAATATTCTGAGCCTGGTATCTTCTCGAGAGTTGGATAACGAGTCGTGCAGCTCTGTCAGAGGAACTTTCAACTTCTACAACTTTATCCTTCAGTTTCTTGTTTATTATAAATCCAACACCACTAGTTCTGCCAGTATCTGTCCCACGATAGTAGAAGAGATGTCCACTTTTCAGTTCGATGAGATCTTCTCATTTTCTCCTTACCTCACTTAGCCCGACGACGTCCCACTTGATCCTTTGTAGTTCCTCTTCCAATTCAAGAAGCCTTGAATCAGAAGATAGGGAGCGTCCGTTATACGTCGCCAAGGTCAGCATCAGATGGCAGCCTAGTCCGGTCCTCCGGGGATTCTTAGCACCCTCTGCCTTCATGTCGCACTGGCCGCTGCCTTGGCCAGGTACATTCCAGCTGCCGGAGACTGAGGGCCAAGATTTATAGGGCCAAGATATATATATATATATATATATATATATATATATATATTTATAAGTAAAGGGATGTAAGGTCAGGTGATACGTAACATCACAGCCTCTCTTTGACAAATGTCAACCCCGCCTTCTCGTGGTACATCCTGTTCCCACTAACGGGGCTCTGACGACCGCCAATAGCGGTATATCTATACCATCGGGATTAGAGAAAATGCTAACCCACACTCACCAACCCGCTTGGCCAGCGTGGTGAGTTATGGCCAAACCCCTCCAAAATGACTCCACAACTTAAATCTTGGCCATCAGTCTCCGGCAGCTGGAATGTACTTGGCCAAGGCAGCGGCCAGTGCGACATGAAGGCAGAGGGTGCTACGAATCCCCGGAGGACCGGACTAGGCTGCCATCTGATGCTGACCTTGGCTACGTATAATGGACGCTCCCTATCTTATGATTCAAGGCTTCTTGAATTGGAAGAGGAACTACTAAGGATCAAGTTGGACATCGTCGGGCTAAGTGAGGTAAGGAGAAAAGCAGAAGATCTCATTGAACTGAAAAGTGGACATCTCTTCTACTATCGTGGGACAGATACTGGCAGAACTAGTGGTGTTGGATTTATAATAAACAAAAAACTAAAGGATAAAGTTGTAGAAGTTGAAAGTTCCCCTGACAGAACTGCACGACTCGTTATCCGACTCTCGAGAAGATACCAGGCTTAGATTATTCAAACTTATGCACCCACCACAAGTCATCCTGAAGAAGAAATTGAAGAATTTCATGAGGGAATTCGTCATGTAAATAATAAAGGTAAGCAGCACTTAAAGATAATTATGGGAGATGTCAATGCAAAAATAGGGCAACGGCAACAGAATGAAACTTCAGTAGGTAAATTCGGTCACGGCAACATAAACCAGCGTGGAAATGCTCTCGTAGAGTTTGCAGATGCAGAAGGGTTTTTCATCTTGAACTCCTTTTTCAGGAAAAAGCCACACAGGAAACGGACATGGAGAAATCCAAATGGGACGACAAGTGAAATCGATTTTATTATGTGTAAAAGAAATTCATCATAGAAGACTGCAATGTGCTAAACAAGTTTAACACAGGTAGTGACCATAGATTGGTGAGATGTAAGATGCACCTCAACACTAAACTCGAACGTAGCAAACTCATAAGACAAACAAAATGTATTGACATAACCAACCTTAAAAAACACAATAATACCTTCAAGTTGGAACTGAAGAACAGATTCTTTGCTTTAGAAGGCCTAACATCGGAAGAAGTTGATATTTCTGAAGTTAACAGAAAAGTAACCAAAGCTGTCATGGAAACCGCAACAAAATTAGCTGAATCTAAGAACAAGTTGCATGTGAACAAATTATCAGGAAAAACCAAAATGTTGATGCAAAAAAGAAGAGAAATGAGGACAACTAAAGAAGATGTGACTTCCAAAGTGGAATATATAGAGCTATGCAAGACAGTACAAAAACGTATCACTGAAGACGTAAAGAAATTCAATTGTGAACTAGTAAGGAAAGCAATTGAAAACAACCAAAACCTAAAGATAGCAAAGTAAGGGAAGAAAACAGATTATGGCACTGAGAAAAGAAGATGGTTCTGTAACAAGAAATAGAGGCGAAAGTTTGACAAGAGTGAAAGATTTCTACTCCAAATTATATGAAAGGGATGATACATGTTCTCCAGACATCATGAAAGGTACCAGTACCACAGTTCTTCCAGTCCTCCCAGCAGAAGCTGCACATGCAATCAAGAATATGAAGCTCGGAAAAGCTCCAGGAGAAGATAGAATTACTGTAAACATCATACAAGAAGCACGTGGAGAAATCGAAACAGTACTCGCCCAAATTTTCACTCGATGCCTTAATGAAGGGAAGATTCCTGAGGATTGGAACAACGCTACAATGATCTTGATACATAAAAAAGTGACATGGAGGATATCAGGAACTACAGACCTATCAGCCTCCTATTAGTGGTATATAAAATCTTCACTAAAGTTCTTTCACACCGCTTAAAGGTGACACAGGACATGGCTCAACCGAGAAAACAAGCTGGATTCAGGAGTGGCTACAGCACAATAGATCATATCCACGTACTGAGAGAACTAACTGAAAGAGCGAGGAAATATGAACTTCCATTTTGCATGGCTTTTATCGATTATGAAAAAGCCTTTGATTCGGTGAAACCATCAGCAGTTACAATGGCCCTGAAATCCTGCGGTATTGAAGATGCATACATTAATATTATTAATAACGTCTATGAAAATGCAAGTGCAAAGATTCGGCTGTTCGAAAATACAACACACATAAAAATTGGAAAAGGAGTGAGACAAGGTGACACCATATCTCCGAAGCTCTTTAATGCTACATTGGAAAATGTTTTTCAATCACTGAACTGGGAAAACAAGGGGATAAAGATTAATGGAGATTATCTAACCCACCTTCGTTTTGCTGATGACATAGTCATTTTTGCAACTACCCCATCAGAGTTGCAGAGTATGATCCAGGAACTTGCTGACAAGAGTAAAGAAGTGGGATTAAAAATGAACTTTCAGAAGACAAAAGTGATGTTCAATGCTTTCACAAGAAATGATGATTTATCGATTGATGGAGAAAAGCTGGAGATAACAGACACGTACGTTTATCTTGGACAGCAGATATCAAGTGAGGGTCACATTGATGAAGAAATTAATCGGCGTACAAAACTTGCCTGGAGAGCTTTTGGAAGAAACAGCATAATTTTCAAGAGCAATATGCCATTATGTCTTAAAGGAAAAGTGTTTGATGAATACATCCTTATAGTGCTTACGTATGGTGCAGAGACGTGGACCTTAAATAAAAGAGACATCCCAGCAAAAACACAAGTGTTGGGAAACTGCTGGCCATCAGCTGGCAGTGATGGGTCACTGCTGGCTGAAATCTGCCGCTCACGGCCCGGTAGTGGTCCGTTGGTGGCAGCGCTATCAGTTGGCGAGCCATTGATGGCCCTGCAGCATCGCCGTGAATTGTGGGAATCCAAGCAAGTGCCACTAGTGGCCCGTTGCTGGCAACCAATGCAACCCCCAACAGCAGGTGGAAGCATCGGGACTGCGCATGCGCAGAAGCAACACTTGCTGTGTCTCTCATGGTACCAGTTAGTTGAAGACGACGCTATCGCCATCGTGTTATTTTAGTGGATGTTAAGAAAAAAATCCATATGTGGAGAGGTGAATTAATTTCCCAATGAAATTTTACGTCGACGAAGATATCAGATTAAGCCGTGAAATACTAGATTACAGCCATGAAATACACCCACTCCATTCCCATGAATAACAATTCATGGAATGGAGTGGATGAATAACAAGAAAAAATTTGAAACCGCTTGAAACACATATCCTGGAAAACCATTAAAAAAGCGTTTGTTGAGTTAAAAAAAGAATTATAAGCGTATACAATTTATTAATTATTTGAAAAAAAAAAAAGAAGCAACGCTATGTGGTGTACTCATCCATGGGTTAAATACACAAGACTGGGAGGAATTCGCTTCTAAAAATAACGAGAAGTAAAATAAAACATCTTTTACTCTTTAAAACAAATGTAGCTTCGGACAACGGAAAGGAAAGACACAACGTTAAAAATGTAACAGAATGTGGCATGAACCCGGGTAAATATATATTTATTCAACAATCTCTTTTCAAGACGGCAAGGACAGTACGAAACTTTGGAAAGCGACCCTAAGTATGTACACGCCTTGAAAATGAGTGAAGTTCCCTTAACGTAAAAAAAAAAAAAAAAAAACTATCTTTACGTTGAAAAAATGAATTTATCAATTATATGAAACTGACTTTTATGAAAAATACCTCGCAATATTATAAAATGAAAGAGGGAAGCATTCGATTACAAATTGGATGCCAAACAGATAGCTTCCAGCACGCACCCGTAAGTCGTTAATTAGTCCGGTAGGTAGCGAGCGCGGCTTCCACGTAAACGGCCCAGGATCGAATCTAGTCAGATGCAAACAGTGTTTTTCCGGTCTCTCGAGAAAATTTCCCGCGCGCAGTGCGTTAATTCCCAAGCTTCGTAAGGGTGTAGAAAAAAAAATTGTAGCTTTAGGAAACTGCGGTTATCCTTGCTTTTTTTTTTTTCTTTTTTTATTATTATGGCAAATACTGGAAAATTGGCGGACAAGATTCGGCAAGCCACCAGTTGCGTCACGTGGTTGCTGGCTGCCACTAACGGCCCACTAGTGGACCACATTAGGCTAGCCATCATTTCTGGCACGTGCTTGCAGGGCCACTGAAGGGCCACTTGTGGCAGCTACTGCCTGTGATGGACCACTGATGGCCCTGTTGTGACATATGACAACTGATGGGGTGCCAACTGTTGGCCAGCTGTTGGCCTGAACTGCTGGCCCTTCTGTTGGCCGCCCGGACATTTTATTGACGGTTCGGCAGCGGCAACATAGTGCTGGGCCATTGCTGGCAATGCTGGCTGCCAACAATGGCCCACTGCTGGCCCAGCAAAAACAGTCTTGCTGGGATACAAAGGCTGCAGACAACTCAAAGCAGCATGGAGAGGTGCTTGCTTTGTGTAACCAGGAGAGATAAGAAGAGGAACTCGTGGATCCGAAAAATGACAAGAGTGGAAGACATCATGATCAGAGTTAAATCCCAGAAATGGCAATGGGCTGGACATACTGCCAGAAGGACAGACTATCGATGGACAGCCGAAATTTTAGATTGGATTCCAAGGGACAGGAAAAGACCCAGAAGAAGACCACATGGAAGATGGGTGGATGAATTTAGAAAGTATGCGGGAGTGACATGGAGGAGACTGGCACAAGACAGACCGTGTGGAGGAAACTTGGGGAGACCTTCGTCCAGCAGTGGATTGATAATGGTTGACAATGATGATGATGATATAAGTAAAACGATTCGATTAGCAGGGTCGCTTCGTCCACGGTAAAATATAACAGGGTCGCTTCGCGCACGATTTCCAGAGGGTCGCTTCGTCCACGGTAAAATATAACAGGGTCGCTTCGCGCACGATTTCCAGAGGGTCGCTTCGCACACTACACCTAGACAACATGCTGTTTTAGACAACGACGACGTTCAAACGCTAGGCGCGTCCAAACCGGTCAAAGGGATAATGTGGCAATGCTTTAGTACAGGTTTATTTCAGCTTGATTATGCTCCATGCCACTCTTCACAATATGTGTGAGACTGGGTTTGTGTAGAACGTCGTTGAAATATTGAACTGACGAGTTATAAGTCCGGACCTCAATCCCATAGAACACCTATGGGACGCATAGCAACGCCGAACAAGGTTTCGTTCACAACAACCTTCCTCCATATCACCTTAGGCAATAACTCTGCAGGAACAGTGGAGGGATATACTAGTCGAAACTTTCTGGAATTTAGAAAAAACCCATTCCCAGACGCCTTGTCGCTGTCATTAAAGCCAGAGGCCGCCCTTTTCGTTTACCAAGATTTTGAAACTAAAATATGTGTTGCAACTACAGATAAATGTTTCCGAATGCCTTTGGCAACACAGGGCATAAAAGACAAACATACGCACATATATTTATTTCACAAAGGAAAAGGCAAATAAACAGGAAGGAGACTCTGTATCATCGTCGAAATGCTTATAATCCTTGATTGAACAAAGCCATTAATCCGCAGTTTTTACTTAGATTATAGATTCTGTGCAACGAAATATCCAAAATAATAAGATTCGAAATGGCATATATTGCGTACTTTTGTATGTGCGACTCAATATCTCTTACTTACTGTTTCTTTCCTCTAGGAATTTATGCTCTTCCGCATTTTCCCCCAAATAACTTCACTGTTAGCTTCCCAAAACACGAAAGAAGTTCGCTACTCTGAAATACCATGAATTCCGAACTTCTTTTTATTCCCTTTTTATGAGGAATGAGACATTGTGTAGTATTTACAGAAGGAATATCCTTTATTAAATGACATTTCTTGAAAAAGTCTTTGCAACTTCTCAAAAGAGAGGCACAATGATACCATTCTTTTTCTTTTTTAAGAGAAAATCCATTTCATCAAAGGAAGTGAGCTCTGGCCGACTGAACACTGAGATTCAGATCAATATTCTCCAAAAGTTATTCAGCGAATGCTCTTCACGTGGAATCATCAGCGGCATACTTCTTTCCTGCTTTAATTAAAGTTATGAAAGATTACGCAGGACAAAATGTAATAATGCTCTGTTCGATGCTGCATCCCAGAAGCATGGTGTTTTTCTGGTAGAAAAGGGAATGCATTAAAATGAAAAGCGATATCTATTGACTTCTCATTCTGGAAATATTTCTTTTTATAAATTATGCATGTGAATATAAATATTTGTGTGTCGAAGATTTCCCTCCTGGTATTGGGAAAATTAAAAGATAATTTTGTGCCAGCATCTACAGTCGATGAAAGGACGGTTTATTATGCTCTACGCTCTTGATGTTCCGGGGCGTTTGCAATGTTCATAATTGTATTGCAGCACGTTGTCTAACTAAAAATGAATATTTGACATACACATCTGAAATCGTTTCTCTTGCTTATTGTGACCAGACTCAAATACTGGGTAATCTCTCCAGTTTGTCTGTTTCTACACAGAGTTTTGGCAACAATGTGTTTCTGTTTCTATAGATTTTTACACTACTATTGTGTACAAATTTTAATTCCTTTCTTTTTTGCGAATTGTGACAACTAGTCTGTAAAAGGATTGCAACACTATGAACTACCTGCTAGGTGATTGAAAAATCACTAAAAAAACTGTTAATAAATAACTGCTACATGTTTAGCAAAATTTCTAAAATATTATTTCACCATTAAATTAATGGTGAGCTCTTCTAGTGATCTTCAGATTAACAAAACACGGGTTCCACACCTTTTACATTTCATACGATGTGTACAAATATATATATATATATATATATATATATATATATATATATATATCCAATGTGGGTACAAATAAAGATATCCAGTTTGTGTGTATAAATTAAGACATCCAGATCAATGAAATACGATTTCCACACTTTGGACTGAATTGATTAAGTGCATCATCTGAAGTCTGACATGTTGCTATGCTAACCTGGAAAGGATTTTATCGAAAGTGAAAACTAACCCATAACAAATAAAATGAACAAAAGGAACATGTCCCGGTTAAGGCAGTCTCAATAAAATTGACATTGTTCATTAAATATTTCTTAAGACTAACATTTGTTCCGGATGGTACTACGCCTAATGTTTTATTCTAGACCACAAACACTAAAAATTAATAAAAAAGAAAATATACGATGTGTACAAGGAAATATATCCAGTATAATTGTTTTAAAACAATAAAATTTGTATCTTATGGATAGCGTTTTGTATTTTATATTTATTATTTTTTGTGCAAGTGAATGAATACAGAAGTTAATGGTTTAAGTGATAGCGAATGTTATCAGAAGAGCTTATTTGACGACACATTTCAAAAATAGCACCCAGGTGTCACATTTGTTTAAGCATTGGCTTCTGAGAAGCGTCTGACGTGCGTCCAGGTTCGAATCCCGTGGAAGCATGGATGTTGTGTTTTTCTTACGGTACTGGATCTCTTTCTTTCTCGGAATTAGTGTCCCTAAATTAAGGAAGGGCGACTGCTTATAGCCCATCGATTTGCCCACGGTGGTAGTTAACTCCCTCCTACAACTCGGAAACAAAAACCAAATATCAGGCAATAGGAAATTGTAAAATCATACACAGGGACTATTTGAATAGGAATTAGTTTGTATCCATATTTTCGAGCCCCGGTACTCAAAAAAAAGTATATTTAGCTTGAGTTGCACTTAGCCCAAACACTCCGGATTCCAGCCTTTTAACCTCCAATTCTTGAGATATGATGACAGGCATTTGAAAAGAGGGAGAGACAGACAGACAGACAGACAGACAGACAGACAGACAGAGAGAGAGACAGAGGAAGGAAGAGAGAAAGAGACAGAGAAAGAGAGAGAGACCTAGGAAGAAAGAGAGAAAGAGACAGAGAAAGAGAGACAGACAGAGGAAGGAAGAGAGACAGACTGAGATAGTGAGAGAGAAAGAAAGATGTAGACTGAG
The DNA here is from genome assembly GCA_039090855.1 of Macrothele yani. Taxonomy (NCBI): domain Eukaryota; kingdom Metazoa; phylum Arthropoda; class Arachnida; order Araneae; family Macrothelidae; genus Macrothele; species Macrothele yani. The sequence continues at coordinate 161,022,369 of CM077011.1, forward strand.
AAAGAGAAAGAGAGAGATCCAGAGAAAGATAGATACATATATATATAGAGAGAGAGAGAGAGCAGACAATCGCAGGAACTTTGTGAATACTCCACCGTAACACAAAACGTAAAATGAAAACCAGTCAGCACTTTGTTTAACAACAACTCGGAATAGATGGATGCACAGAAAAGTAAATATGAAACCACTGCCACTTAGTATCTGCCGACGTAAAATTCCTGTAGGATTCGGTAAAACACACAGTTGTGATATTAATACATATTAAAAAATCTACAGAAGAAAATATATTGCAGTCTTGTTTCTCTCTATGCCGAATTTTGTTAGCCGACTGAGTAGATAGAAATCCTCACCACAGCATTAATTTTAAAAAGGTTGCATCATAATTCAGTGAATAGAAACATTTTTTCTCCGTAATTCAGAATATTTTGAGAGTTGCCATAATTTTAAATCAAACGCAAACGGAATGATTCTAATTAAATGGATCGTTAAATAATTGCCTCAGCAATAAGTAGATTTTCAAAACTACGTGGGTTGTAATCGGGTTGTGGCAGCACTAAACAAATCAGAAACATATTTCACAGCTTGTTTACACATGGCGAAACTGATTGTAAGGACTTACGTACATCATTTCTGGAAAATCAAATGTTGTTTTACTATTTCCTTAAAAGAAAAATTGAGAAAATAATTGCTGAAAAAACTTTTAGGTTTAGTTCTTTTTGAACCGCATCAATTGATTTCTGTAAAATAAAAACTGTACCCTTAAGCAAATTGCAAGCGCTTGGCGTTTACAATAAATAAATCGTAAAATGTTTTTTATATCATTAAGTAAATACGTAAAGATAGCCTTCATCATTAAATTTGTCAAGAACGCCTTCATCGTGCAATCAGTCAAGTGGAGAAACGTTTGCTGAATCATTAAGTTAATCGAGAAGGGCCTTTGGCGCTCTTTTATGTGCAAATACGATCATCATGGAGAAAATATATAAGTTACAGCAAGTTATTATTTTTCTGTCATCCATTGTGCCATCTACAAACGACTTGCACGAAGAAGTGCTCCGTGAAGAAGTAGTGGCGTTTTTGAGCTGTTGGTTAAATTACAAAAACATTCGGGAAAGTTTTACATATCCATTTTTTTAATCAACGGAGTTTCAAAATTTTTGGCCGAATACTTTATGAACCACACGGACACAGATATATTAGCTATCTCATTAGGTTATTAAAGAAAGGGTTCCTACAACATAAGATTATTCAAGAAAGGATTGCTACAACATTAGATGATTGTGAATAAATTATTACAATAAATAATAGTTAAAGGGGGAATAACGCGAATGATCACTGAAAAACTTCGACAGATTTGTTCATTCTGCTCGTCGCTACATTAATAACTTCACTAAAAAGGCTTATACAGTGGAAAATGAACAATGGAAAGAGTTGAGTCTCATCTAGTGACACGTGAAAGGTGTCACTGGATGTCTAAGTGAATCTGGAAATGGTCGCCTCATCATAAATTGGCAAATGAAAAAGCTTCACATCAATGAATTTGTCATCTGAAGGCTTCTTCGTCATAAGTTTTCCCCCCAAAAAAATCTGCTCACACTGATGAAAACATTTTCCCGCGTAAATACAAAATTATCCAGAAAATAACGATTTAGCGACATCCAATTAAGACATAAATCTTGAGAACATGCGACACCTTCACGTTATTGCTCAGAAAGTTATTTCTGGTATTCCACGGCTGAAATAATTTCCACTCTTCCAAGCCAAAGATTTGTTACTGATTTTGAAGTATCGCAAAGGTTAAATATGGGAATAATTTAATTTGTTAAACATGTCAAGTAAGCGTTGTTTTATTTCGTTTTTTTCCAGCCCGAAATCATTTTAACATTTGCAAAATTTATATTCGTGTATTGAGTTATTGTGCGGGATGCATTCTTATCCAAATGGACATAATTTTCGAATATAAGATACGATTGCTGTGACCGAGTAGAATGATTCAGCAATATTCTGATCTGTAATACTAGATGCAACAGGATAAATCCAATATCAAATGATTTCTTGACTCAAGCATCTCTCCGATTCAAACTACCAAAAAGCAAATATTTTATGAATCTAAACCAATTTAGATTAACAAAGACATGCTGGACAATATTTAGCATTGATTGTTTTCAATCAATGATAAATATCTTGTATTTCAAAATGCTTAATCACTTTACTCCTAATCGTTTGAATATCGTTGAATCTGTTGAGAACAGCTTAAATATGTACGGTGATGTAAACCAGACCTTAAACGGGCTTCTTATGGGATCTTCACGAGTAAACGCTTGAATTGTTTTATGCATCATTGTTCCTGTTCTTGGCTAGCACACTTTGTTTCATACTACGGCAGCATTCTTCTACGATTACACTTCATTTTGGACTAAAGAAGTAAGATGACTCCAAGCTGTATTTCCAACGCGTAGTCAAAATGCTAAGCGAATATATTGCCTATGCACTTAGCTATATCATACATCCACCAGAAATAAGCTCAAGAGACATTAAATGACCAATTAAAATTATCGTGAACCTGGAATTTATGGTGCCAATTATTTGTTTTTGTTTTTTCTTTTTTGATTGTAGATTTAACGACCATCGTGAGCAACTCAATGGGCTATAAGCAGTCGCCCATCCCTAATTTAGGGTCACTGGTTTCAGGGATGGGAGAGAGTCATTGCTGTAAGACTAACACAACATCCATGCCTCACCGGGATTCGAACCCGGGCCCTTCACGGACGAATTATCATAAGCCAGCGCTTAGAGCACTGCGCCACCGAAGCGGCATTATTGGGTTGGAAAGAGAGCAAAATCTGCAAATGCAAGGGAGCAGAAAAGTACTAACTATCGTATACACAAGTTCAAATCAGTTCAAAATGTTGTCGCTGTTGTTTGCCACGATATGCTACCATTGACTGGACAGCTGTTGGACACCGTCCCTTTAGAACTATGGCAGCTTGGATGCAAAGATGTGAACAAGTTCGCATTCGACAACGTCCCGTTTGATAAACCACTGTCCGGCCAAGAAATGATGCATCGACCGGAACAGATGGTACTCGCTTGGGGCAATATGCGCGGAACAGGTTGGGTGAGGCAGCAGCTCCGAGACCAGGTCCTTGATCTTGGGACACGTCACCTGTGCTGTATGAGGTCTTGCTCAATCCTGCTGTAGGAAGATCTTGTTGTGGGTAAGCAGTTCTGTCCGTTTTGACGATAGTAATGCGTGCAGATCATCGAGCTGATGGCAATAAACATCAGCGGTGATAGTGGTGTTGTCCAGCAGCAGCTCAACAAACACAACACCCAGCACATCTGTACAAACAGACAGCAGGACATTACGTGTGTATTAGCCGGAGTTGGAGGTCGGCATGGGCTTCTGTCTTGTGGTCCAAATACTGTTTCCGGGCATTGTCATACAAGACCCATTTTTTCACCTGTGACAACGAGGTCCAAAAATGGTTCAGCTTGGTCGGGTGCAAGTAGGGAAACGCATGCTCTTATGCAATTTACTTTTTGCTCAACTGGGAGTTGAAGGTACCCACAAAGTCCTCTCTTGTGCACCTTTCCAATTTGGCGTGGTGAGTGACAATGCTCTTGTGTGTAGTTCCCAGCTGTTCGATTAACTTGCGCGTGGTAACATGTGCGTGTGTCTCCACTAATCTCTTCAGCATGTCCATATCCAATGCTGCGGGTCTTCCGGCTTTTGGACGGTCTGACAGGTCAAAATTGTCCTCTCGAAACAATTCGAACCAACGACAGAACTGACGATGTGATATGGCCTTTGGGTACACACTGGTAATGTTCCTCACAACACTTCCGGTTGTGATACCGCGACGAAACTCATACAGCATGCAATCGCGAATGTGCTCCTTGTCCACTTCCATGCTGGCTCGCAGTTACCCTCTTCGCCTTCTGACGGCTAACTCTCAATGACTTAAGCCACCTACCTGCTGATGTAATGCAAGTGTGCTGCGCAATCTCAATGGCCTATGTGAGCCGTGGCCGGAGCTTCGACTTCGGGTACCTAGTCATCATTATTATTTTCCAACCCGATATTTAGAAAATTACTGCTAGAATTTTCAAAAACTCGTTCAAAACACTTTTGTGATCGACGTCTACGTTCATGTATTGCATGTTTATCGATCTTCCACTCCGAGTGCTTTCTAGTAAATCATCACAGAGTCGTTAAAAACATCCCCTTTCAGTGACTTTTGAACCTACAAACTCGGACAATCCCATAGGCTATTTTATTCCCTCATACAACGCTCAGTTTTGCCATAAGCATACACTCTTCTGATAATGTTTCCTTTGGGTGACAGTTTGTGTAGATGCGCAAAATGGCAAGAATTGCTAAGCCGCTCCGGTGATCGAGTGAACTCAGGGGTGGGCTTCGGATATGTTTCCTTGCTGAGCCCGGGCTATAGTCTTTGGTGGGGCATGGATGATACACTTGTTTGACCGAGTTGGGTCTGTCCCATCCGTGGAATTTTTGGTCCTAAATTAGGGACGCACACCCAGGTATAGTTCTAAGAGTTGTTTATGATGGTCGTTAAACACCGAAACAAAAATAATTCTTTTTACTCTAAAAACGCTTTTAAAATTATAAAACATAGCGGAAATGATATTTATGTGCCAAAATTTCAAAATTAAAATGCCTTTCAATGGCCTGTATTCTAGCCCGCGAGTAATCAAGGACAAGTGCTTCTGTTAATCAATCAAGTTAGAACTGCGTTAGGGCCCGTATTAGGTATGAGTGGCGTATTTGTCTGACAGCATTGGCTCTGTTCTATCCTTGAAAGAAATGTTTCTAAATGAGAAAGAAACGATTCTATAAAATGAGAGCTATTTCATGGGTTTTCTGAATTCCATTTTAAGCTACGTTTAATCCAATACCTAGAGCTTATAGACTTAATTCGTCACATTCCCAGATGAGCCTCATTCATTTAAAACTTAAAATCCTAACTAGACAAGGAATCTCTATTTAAACAGTTCTAGAATAACGGCCACTCATTAATCCTTATGCCCCCCTGGTAGCCAAACCATTCTTTTTCAAATATTAGAAATTACATGAAAACATTTTCCATCCGGAGCTGTATGCGGTACATGAAGAAGTTTTCAAATCGGAGTTTTAGAAGCAGAAATAATGCAAAAACCGTAATTTACCATTGTGCCCCCCCCCCTAGAGGAAAGTCTATGATGTATTTGAAAATTTTGAATTTATATGAAATACATTTCCCATCGGAAACACTATCCAACAAAGAAGGAAGTTTTCAAATCGAATGCCTAGAAGTAGAGATACTGACAAAAATAAGATACACGCCGCCTGGCGTAAAAACCATGCATTATTGTAAGAAGAAAATATTCCTAAAATGTTTGTCGACGTGAGTGGTATCGGCCCACAAGCGATTTTTTTTCAATTTATAATTTAGAAGCTTAGATTTTGTTGCAAATACATCCGAAGAAGAAATTAAGACTTCCGCCCCCTGGTGGCCAAACCATTTTTTTTACCAAAATTAGAAATTATATGCAAATGATTTCCCTTCACGAGCTGTATCCGTTGCATAAAGAGCTTTTCAAATCGGAGTTTTAGAAGCAGAGATATCGGAGGGAACACAATTTACCTTTACGCCCCTAGCGGAAAGTCTAGCAATTACTTGCAAATTTTGAAATTGTATGAAAAACATGACACACCGGGAACTATCAAATAAAGAAAGAATTTTTCAAATCGAACCATTAGAAAATTCTTTACCAAACATTAGAAATTATATGCAAAAGATTTTCCATCAGGAGCTATATTAGCTGAAGAAAAAAATTTAAAATCGGGGTTAAAGAAGAAGAGTTATCGGGGAAAAAGTAATTTATTTTTACCCTCTTAGCGGAAAATCTATGCGTAAATTGCAAAAGTAAATATACCTGAAATATTCTTCGACATAATTGGAACAGAATGATAAGAGAATTTTTTCAATCGGATGTTTAGAAGCAAATATATGGAATAAAATGTATTTTGAATACAACATCATCTGCATTTACGCCCTCTAGCGGCGAAAATTTACATTGTAAAAAAAACGAAATGGAGGATCATCATTCGCATATTTCAAGCTTCCCAAGGCAAAAATACTTTTTTAAATCGGAATAATAGTTCCAGAGATATGGTGTCTACAGGCAGACGGACGAACCGATAACATAAGCACGACCTGTTTTTACAAAAGACGTGCTAAAAAGGAAAACCAAGTGAAAGAAATAAGATAGGTCAAGTGTAACTGTAATTACATCTATCAAATTAGTCTCACGACTTTTGCTTCACAAGATAGTATAACCTAATTCTACTGATGAACTATAGATTGATCCACGTTTCTATCGAAATTTGTTGAACGTTTAACTCTGCAATTCATATTATGTTCAGTGCAATTCTCGTTTGAATGGTTTTAGTGAATATTCATTTAAAAGAAACCTGGCAATTAAACTGTAAATGTTAGTCTTCCAAAAGGTATGACTTTTAATTCTCTGCACGTTGTGCTGCCGGAGCTCACGTCGTGGTGTACAAGCTTTAAGAAGAATTTTTTTTTATACTTCTATTGCTAAATTATTTTTTATGTACAATGCTTTTGGTAGAATGCTTTAGTTGAATAGCTTATTAAAAGTTTACCTAGATACATTGTCCAAAGAAGTTGTATTATAGGCAAAAACATTTAAAAACATTTCTTCCTGGGGAAGCCAACAACTCCATTTCTTGCTGGGGAATAATACAACTTTTTTGGACAATGTATCTAGTAAAATTTTAATAAACTATTCAATTTAAACATTGTGCAATAAAGCATCATCATCATCATCATTGTCAACCATTATCAATCCACTGCTGGACGAAGGTCTCCCCAAGTTTCCTCCACAACGGTCTGTCTTGTGCCAGTCTCCTCCATGTCACCCCTGCATACTTTCGAATTTCATCCACCCATCTCCCATGTGGTCTTCTTCTGGGTCTTTTCCTGTCCCTTGGAATCCAATCTAAAATTTCGGCTGTCCATCGATGATCTGTCCTTCTGGCAGTATGTCCAGCCCATTGCCATTTCAGGGATTTAACTCTGATCATGATGTCTTCCACTCTTGTCATTTTTCGGATCCACGAGTTCCTCTTCTTATCTCTCCTGGTTACACCAAGTATGCACCTCTCCATGCTTCTTTGAGTTGTCTGCAGCCTTTGTATGTCTCTTTTAGTTAAGGTCCACGTCTCTGCACCATACGTAAGCACTGGAAGGATGCATTGATCAAACACTTTTCTTTTAAGACATAATGGCATATTGCTCTTGAAAATTATGCTGTTTCTTCCAAAAGCTCTCCAGGCAAGTTTTGTACGCCGATTAATTTCTTCATCAATGTGACCCTCACTTGATATCTGCTGTCCAAGATAAACGTACGTGTCTGTTATCTCCAGCTTTTCTCCATCAAACGATAAATCTTCATTTCTTGTAAAAGCATTGAACATCACTTTTGTCTTCTGAAAGTTCATTTTTAATCCCACTTCTTTACTCTTGTCAGCAAGTTCCTGGATCATACTCTGCAGCTCTGATGGGCTAGTTGCAAAAATGACTACGTCATCAGCAAAACGAAGGTGGGTTAGATAATCTCCATTAATCTTTATCCCCTTGTTTTCCCAGCTCAGCGACTGAAAAACACCCTCCAATGTGGCATTAAAGAGCTTCGGAGATATGGTGTCACCTTGTCTCACTCCCTTTCCAATTTTTATGTGTGTTGTATTTTCAAACAGCCTAATCTTTGCACTTGCATTTTCATAGATGTTATTAATAATATTAATGTATGCATCTTCAATACCGCAGGTTTTCAGAGCCATTGTAACTGCTGATGGTTTCACCGAATCAAAGGCTTTTTCATAATCGATAAAAGCCATGCACAATGGAAGTTCATATTCTTTTGCTCTTTCAATTAGTTCTCTCAGCACATGGATATGATCTATTGTGCTGTAGCCACTCCTGAATCCAGCTTGTTCTCTCGGTTGAGCCATGTCCAGTGCTACCTTCAAGCGGTGTGAAAGAACTTTAGTGAAGATTTTATAAACTACTGATAGGAGGCTGATAGGTCTGTAGTTTCCGAGATCCTCAATGTCACCTTTCTTATGTAGCAGGATCATTGTAGCGGTATTCCAATCTTCAGGAATCTTTCCTTCATTAAGGCATCGAGTGAAAATTTGTGCGAGTACTGTTTCGATTTCTTCACTTGCTTCTTGTATGATGTCTACAGTAATTCCATCTTCTCCTGGAGCTTTTCCCCGCTTCATGTTCTTGATTGCATGTGCAACTTCTGCTGGAAGGATTGGAGGAACTCTGGTACTGGTATCTTTCATGATGTCTGGAGTGCATGTATCATCCCTTTCATATAATTTGGAGTAGAAATCTTTCACTCTTGTCAAAATTTCGCCTCTATTTCTTGTTACAGAACCATCTTCTTTTCTCAGTGCCATAATCTGTTTTCTTCCCTTACTGAGATATCCCTTTGCTATCTTTAGGCTTTGGTTGTTTTCAATTGCTTTCCTCACTAGTTCACAGTTGAATTTTCTTACGTCTTCAGTGATACTTTTTCGTACTGTCTTGCATAGCTCTATATATTCCACTTTGGAAGTCACATCTTCTTTAGTTGTCCTCATCTCTCTTCTTTTTTGCATCAACATTTTCGTTTTTCCTGATAATTTATTTACATGCAACTTGTTCTTAGACCCAGCTAATTTTGTTGCTGTTTCCATAAGAGCTTTGGTTACTTTTCTGTTAACTTCAGAGATGTCCACTTCTTCCGATGTTAGGCCTTCTAAAGCAGAGAACCTGTTCTTCAGTTCCAACTTGAAGGTATTATGGTGTTTTTTAAGGTTGGTTATGTCAATAGATTTTGTTTGTCTTATGAGCTTGCCACGTTCAAGTTTAGTGTTGAGGTGCATCTTACATCTCACCAATCTATGGTCACTACCTGTGTTGAACTTGTTTAGCACACTGCAGTCTTCTATGACGAATTTTTTGTTACACATAATAAAATCAATTTCACTTGTCATCCCATTTGGATGTCTCCATGTCCATTTCCTGTGTGGCTTTTTCTTGAAGAAGGAGTTCAAGATGAAAAACCCTTCTGCCTCTGCAAACTCTACGAGAGTATTTCCACGCTGGTTTCTGTTGCCGTGACCGAATTTACCTACTGAAGTTTCATTCTGTTGCCGTTGCCCTATTTTTGCATTGAAATCTCCCATAATTATTTTCAAGTGCTGCTTACCTTTATTATTTAGATGACAAATTTCCTCATAAAATTCTTCAATTTCTTCTTCAGGATGACTTGTGGTGGGTGCATAAGTTTGAATAATCTGAGCCTGGTATCTTCTCGATAGTTGGATAATGAGTCGTGCAGCTCTGTCAGAGGAACTTTCAACTTCTACCACTTTATCCTTCAGTTTCTTGTTTATTATAAATCCAACACCACTAGTTCTGCCAGTATCTGTCCCACGATAGTAGAAGAGATGTCCACTTTTCAGTTCGATGAGATCTTCTCCTTTTCTCCTTACCTCACTTAGCCCCACAATGTCCCACTTGATCCTTTGTAGTTCCTCTTCCAATTCAAGAAGCCTTGAATCAGAAGATAGGGAGCGTCCATTGTACGTTGCCAAGGTCAGCATCAGATGGCAGCCTAGTCCGGTCCTCCGGGGATTCTTAGCACCCTCTGCCTTCATGTCGCACTGGCCGCTGCCTTGGCCAGGTACATTCCAGCTGCCGGAGACTGAGGGCCAAGATTTAAGTTGTGGAGTCATTTTGGAGGGGTTTGGCCATAACTCACCACGCTGGCCAAGCGGGTTGGTGAGTGTGGGATAGCATTTCCTCTGATCCCGATGGTATAGTTATACCGCTATTGGCGGTAGAAAGCATAGAACATAAAAAATAACATAAAAAATAACTTAGCAATAGAACTATACATTTTTTTTCTTCTTAAAGTTCGTTCACCACGACGTGAACTCCGGCAGCAGAACTTGCAGAGAGTTAAAAGTCATGATGGTGATGAGGATGATAAAAGTCATTGCTTTTCGAAAATTCAAACTTACAGTACAATGTTCAGCACGTTATATTACAAGACTACCATCAGTAGTCTGTATGTCGAAATGTAACTGGAAATTAAACTTTCATTTAAAACAAATTGATTTTACTGAATTTCCACATAAAAATCAGATATATTTTTGTTATTCAAATGCACGATTAAATCTCAAAGTCGGCGTTTATTTAACTGCAGATATACACAATAACTTTAGTGGATGCCTAACGCGTAAAGAATTATTATAAAAAACAAGTAACCTTACGTTTTATTTGAAATAAAACAGGAAAACAGCAGAAAACGACTCAAAATTCAAACTAGGGATTTTCGCCGTTTGAAATGAGACGTTAAGAATTCGATCGTGTTGGTGTCTGTCAAATCGATATTCGAGCGGAGTGAATTCGGTGAACTCAAAGAAATGTGGGCAAACTGTGGAGATTGGTTTCTTATGAAGTGTAGAAAGTTGTTCGCGATTCAAGAGCAAAAATATCTATTTGTCGAGGGCATCATGGTATCTCTCCCACCATATCATTCAAACCACTAAACTGAGGTTAAAGTTTGATAAAATGATTTCTTTGAATTGTAAGTTACCTTTGTCAGCTAAATACAAGCCATACCAAACACGTTTACTATATAAAAGTTTTTCTGGAACAAGTTAGAAATAGCATCTTACACAATCAAATAACTAAGAATGAATTACTCCATTTCTTCCACTCTCGGTTTCCCAGAGTTAAAGTTACCCAATTAACACTGCATTTACCTACTTAAGAATGCAAATGTGAAAAGAAAGGAACTGTCTACCGGCAGACTAGAATTTTACCTGAAAATATATAGTATTGCAGCTTCTGTAAAAGTGTCAGAGAGAAGGATTCACCCGAAAACTCTCAAACCTATACACTGAGTAGCCACTTTATTATGACCACCCCCTCAGTACTTCGTTTGGCCACATTTTGCCTTTAATACTGCATCGATTCTTCGTGGCATGGACTCCACGAGATGTTGATAGGTGGTTTGTGGAATCTGAGACCATGCTTGATGAATATCACTTTCTAGGAGTGTGAGATTGCAGGGTTGTGGATCCACCTGTCTGATGGCTCGTTCAACTTCATCCCACAAATTCTCAATGGGGTTGAGATCTGGAGATTGTGGGGGCCACCTAAGCAAAGTAAACTCACCGGCATGTTCCTGAAACCAATCCTGTACAATACGAGCACTATGGCAGAACGCATTATCTTGGTGAAAGTAGCCATCGCCATTGGGAACAACCATCCACATGACAGGATGCACTTGGTCCGCAACGATGTTTAGATATGATGTGCCAGTCAGACGTTGACCAACACGAATCAAAGGGCCCAAAGCATGCCAGAAAACCATGCCCCAAACCATAACGTTGCTTTCACCAACTTAAAGGGTTGTAGCAATGCATTTGGGGTCTATGATTTCTTGCAGTTTCCGCCAAATTCTCACTCGGCCATCGACATGGTGCAACTAAAAACGTGATTCATCGGACCTCATAATTTATTTCCAATTATCGACTGTCCAATCCTTGTGCTCCTGTGCGAACTGGAGACGTTTTCTCTTGTCAACTACAGACAGCAAAGGTGTGTGGAAGCTGGTATCCTCGGCTTATACACGAGTATATACGGCTTTCGTGCATCCTGGCCTTCACGAGAATATACGGCGTTCGCGTATCTTACGACCGATGGTTTTTTTCAGCGCAGCCCCACCAGGCCACAACAACGCAGACATCGCTCGAGCGATACCCATCTGAGTCTGGAACCATACAGTGACACATAAGGTACCCAGAGCTTAACCCTGTATATTCTGGTATTCTCGGCTTACAGGCGAGTGTATACTGCCTTTGCGCAACCTGGCCTTCATGAGTATCTACGGCCTTCGCGCATCCTGGCCTTCATGAGTATATACGGCTTTCGCGCATCCTACGATCGACGGTCTGTTTCAGCGCAGCCTCAACGGGTCGCAACCACAGAGATATTGCGCGACGGTTACTCATCTGAGTTTGGAACCATGCAGTGTTGCGCAAGGTCACGAGAGTTAAACCATGTTGAAGGTGTCTGAGAATCCGTGGAGCGGAACGTCAGATCCATGGATCCTGAACCGACGTCTAAGGCGGAGTTGTAGACAGTGTTGTAAAAGTCATGGCTGACATTACTTCCGGGAGCCCTCCGGCATTTGGTGGAGTCGAATGTCTCGGCGTGTATGAGCTGTTATTCGCGGTAGAGGAAGACGAACACGCTGTTAGGTAGGTATCTCTATTTTTTTCAATTTAGTCTATAAACTCAGGCACTGTTGTATGTCCAACCAAGCTTTACTGAGCTACTTTGAGAATAATCAATGTTTATGTATTTCTTAAATAGCATAACTATACTAGATATCCAAAATTTATTGGTGTAGAATAGAAATCAAAATTCCCAAGCTCTTGCACATCAACCAGATGGTTTTTACAAGGAAGGTAGACATTTGCTGTCTAACTTATGTTATTCACTAACTACTTATTTTCATCATTGTGATCCAGCAGTAACCACGCTGCTTCGAAATGAACAATCTAGGCGCGTATTGTAGAGTAGTATAAGACCGTAGTCTATGGCCACCCACAGTAACCGCGTTTCCCTATGGCTAGGTACTTACTGTAACTTTGCATCCTTCGCTAGGATGTGGGTGTCAATTACTCCAAAGAGCCTAATCTATTGTAATGGGTAAAAGAAAAGGCTCCCACAAAACACTCTTGCAAACCTTGATGACTGAGCTAGCATTCCAATACAAAATGCTGCTTGCCCATACAAAGGTTTGTAAATCACCCTGTTCATTCCGTTTTGTGATGAGGAAGATCATTTATCCTTCTTCTTCTAGAGGTGCCATGTCCCTAAACAGGGACGAAGAAAATTCATTTCCATAAACCACTCATAGACATGATCCCATATATCCTGGCAAAAGGAGGTACTCCGTGGTAGGTTCCCGTTGCCTTCCACCCCACAATACAAGCACTAGGGACAAAGTGCGTAAAAGGGCGACTTGACAGGGAATCATCTACGCATCCATGTACCCAAGCACAAGAATTTTGCGGAAAATTGGCAGGGCCGGGATTCCAAAACCTGACAGAAACGCTTGCCGCCCACACTGCACACAGCGCGTTAACGAACTACGCCATGCCGGTGGACCATTTATTCTTAGATATATCCTTTTAATTTTCTAACCATTTGCAAAGTAGAGTTCATAGTTGTAAGAATGCTACTCACATGTAAATAAATCATTCCCTATAAGAGCAATTTTGGAAACCGAATTAAAAATTGTTGCATAGTAGGTACTCCCACTAGTGTTGCACCAAAGTGTGAAATATTATTGATTGTTGCACTTCACAGCAAGGTAAGCTTTCAACAGGTATATTCAGAACTAATGGCGTTGTATTTTCGTTCCAGCAAATTTTAATTATATACGTATATTCTGAAGTTACCTGAATCTTATTTGCTGTTTTTACGTGTGGTTTAAGTTTGTTTTGGAGTTCATTATTCATAAATGCTTATTTGCGATTTTGTTTATACAGTGCATCCATAACATATTGGGTTTTGGTTTATCGAGTTTTGTCTTAGCTTCATGATCCTAATTCTATTCTCCACGTATCTTCAGTTCCTTCTGTATGCATTCCCGAACAAATCCAATCGTGCTTCCTCTTAGAAACCTCTGTTACTTTAATTCACGTTTTGTTAATTAATTTCCTTTCTGTTAAGATCTTAAAACAACCTTTGCTTCTCCATCTCCACAATATTGAGCATGATTTCCATAATTCGTCCACTAGGACCAGTACAGCGTTGTTGGATCCTGAATGCAATCCCACTCAATTCAAAATATATTTTTATTCCTCCTAAAAGCAAGATTTGTTTACGGTCATCTTGACAAGGTTTAGCCTTCCTGTCATATACCAAAGGCAAACTGCCTACAAGGATAGAATTAATTGGCTTCCAACGTAAAATAACGAGTTGAAATATACACATTCGTATCAGAATAATATGACCACCTACTTAATAATGGTAATAACAACCCTTGGCCCAGATGATAGCGGCGAGACAGTGTGGAATGAACGGAACGGGTCCCTGGAAGGTTACTCGATGCACACAGGCCCCGGAGATGACGTGGGTGTGGGTCGGCACGTCGAGCCTGTCGATCCAAATAGTCCCACAAGTACCCTATGGGATTGAGGTCGGCGATTTCACCGGCCACGGGAAAACAGAGACATCGCTGTCGTGTTCCTGAAACCAGCCACGCACCCCGTTAGCGACGTGGATCAACGCATTGTCCTGTTGTTAGACACCATCACCACCAGGGTAAACGTCCAACATGAAGGGATGCATGTGGTCAACGAGAATGGAGAGGTAGCCATTGGCGTTCAGCGACCCATCCAGTGATACCATCCGTCCCAGGTGATACCAGAAAAATCTACCCCGGACATGCACACTGCAACCGCCGGCCTGTACTTAACCGAGAAGCGTGTCCGGGTATTGGTTCTCGTGTGTCCGACGCCGTATACCCCACCACCCGTCACTTCTGTGGAGTGAAAAGCTCGATTCGTCGGAGAAGGCAACATTTTCCCACTAATCTACTGTTAAATGACAGTAGTGCCATGCAAACTTCAGGCGTTGTTTCCGGTGGACCTGTGTTAACATGGGGCCTTGAAGCAGCGTCAACTCCATGCGTAACAGGGTTCGCACTACGGAGACACGCACCTGGGTGCCCCAGCGTTCATTTGCGTGGTAAATTGCTGCACTGTTGCGCATCGATTGTCCTTTACCAGTCGACGGAGGCAACGTTCGCCACAGTTATGACATCCATAGGTACTCAGTGCGCCAGCGGTTCATTCTTGGTACACTCTGACAACAGCACTTTGCAAAAAGCCCATGAAGTCTGCTGTTCCTGATATGATCATTCTTTTTTGAACGACCGCCAAAGCACTACCTCTGCCCATTGCGCTCGCTCCACGCACTATAGCTCATCTGCCCTGCCCGGCAGCTTATATAACCATGTAGTCAACCTTAAGACATGTCCCTTGAGACGCGCCTGGGCGGGCACATTATTATTCTGATACGACCGTGTAATCTGGGGACATTTCAGTATTAGTGAGCACCACCATATCCACGACTGGTATTGTACCTGCGAACTGAAGTGGAATGTCAAAGATCTTTAAAGGAACACAACAGAATAATTCTCAAAGGATCGTCCTCTTCCAACGCCGGTGAAGTTGCCCACCCCACAACCTAACTTTCACTCAATGAACAGGGAAAAATGGGATCAGTATACTGAACCCGAAACTGCATGGTGTGAGCTACTCCTATTCTGTGGCCGTCCGCAAGCCACTATGTTCCCCAAGCAATAGTAGAGGCCTCTTATCCTGGTAATAAAAGACGGTCGTTCTTGTACCGTAGACGAAAGGAAGCAGTCCCACTGATCAAATGTTGTGAGCAGCTGATTTTTTACCACTCTTCCGAAATGAACTGAGGGTTGGATTACTTGTTAGGGTTTCGGTGGTGTAAGCGTTTTGCGGTATGGCTTTCTCCCTTCCATGGAAACTCTGGGCTGAAATTTAGGTAGAGCGAAAACTTTTAGTTTGCTCATTGCAGTCGTTAAACTTCGAAACAACAGCAAGATAAAAAAATACCAGAGGAACACTTGTGCTGTGGAGCAACGGGAATGAAGTGTAAATGATAACTGAAGAACCCTACCAGCTGGGAAACATCAGTTTTATTGTATGATAACGGTACCAGCAGTGAACGTTGTAAGTAAAAATCGTAGCGGAATAACGAAGCTTGAATCTATCATAATGATATCACATCATACAGCAGGAAAAAGAAACAAACCGTAACGTAGCATACCTATACTGCACACACGTGCAGGTAAGTATAATCCAAAAATCAAATCATTTAATGAAATGACACGCATATGAAAACTCTAAAATGTGGCACAAAAAATGTTTGAGTAAAATTGGTATGAAGATAATAATGTAGTGTTTCGTTATTCGGAGTAAAATCGATAAACAAAATGAATTTACGTGGCTTCATCACTAAGGGAAACCTGATCTCATAGGTTGCTGTTCCAAACCGGACGACGGTGGTGTGGACTGGAAAATCTCCTCCAAACACGTGTAAATTGGATACTGTCACTTGTTGGGAAGATTTACAATAGTAATAGTAAACGAACGCGTCATCTCTTCGAATAACGGATACAGGTCAGTGACATTTTAACGGCATCTTGGCTGGCCAATTCCAACAGTGTTCCATGACTCGTAAGCCACGAGGACTAATTATTCTGACGGAACTTGTGGTCTAGACAACATACACCAATTGTTTTGGGTAAAACCATGAACACTAAAATCTACCTAGACGTTCTGAAAAATAATATTACCTACTCTATACTAGAACTACAAGGGTAGTCCCATATCTGAATCAGAAGAACAATGTACCGTGTCATTCTGCTCTCGTTTGGTTGAGTAATTTGACTATCAATCGTTCAAAACAATGTGTTCTGTAGGAGCAGAGCTCTGATCTCAGTTCTGCCGAGAACCTGTAGGATGAACTACACTGGCGTGCAAAAATTAAGAACGAGATGGTTTTCGAATGTAACGTCGTGCAGAAGTGCGCCACATCGACTCAAATCATACCATAAGATCCCCAAGATGTAAGAATATAGTACAAGTGAGAAAAACCGTCCAAACAAGGAATCCAAAAGATACAAAGGCACTTTATTGAAAAGGTACCTTCGAGCACAACTGGACAGAAGACAGAAACGTGGATGTGACAGGCGGCTGCCAAGAAAAATCCAGTCTTTAGTAGGGGATATGATATCCCTGACTGCGTTGCAGGATTTACAACGTCTGTCCATGCTGAGGACGACGTTGTCAAGGAGCTGGTGAGGCATCGGGGCCCATTCCTCTTGCAGCGTGAATCGAAGCTCGAAATCGTTGCTGGCGGCTGGTGACGTACTGCCAAGAGTCTCCCGAGAATGTCCCACATGTGTTCGATTGGTGTTAGGTCCGGGGACCATGCGGGACAATCCATGCATTGAATATCTTCACTCTCCAACAGCTCTGAGACAGCCACTGTACGATGAGGTGTAGCGTTGTCGTCCATGAAGAGGAACTCAGGACCCACAGCACCTCTAAACAGACGCACGTAAGGCAGGAGAACCTCGGTACAATAGCGGACACCAGTGACTGAACCTTCTTGAAAGATGTGCAGGTCAGTACGGCTACCAAGCATGATGCCGCCCCAAACGAGAACTCCGCCACCTCCAAACCGGTCCCTTTCGATGATGTTAGAGGTGTGATTGCGTGTTCACTGCTCTCTCCAGATGTGTATACGTGCAGAATCGCTCGTCAGACTAAATCGGCTCTCATCCGTAAACAGAACTCTACCCCATTGCTGATGTGTCCAGTTCTTGTGTTCCAGGCACCACAGAAACCGCCGTCTCCGATGAGCAGGCGTTAATGGCACACACCGTACTGGTCGTCGTGCAAATAGACCACCTTGTGCAGCCTCCTGGCCACGGTAAAACGCGATGACGGACGTCCAGTTGTCTGTTGCATGTGCCTTGCGATTTCTCCCGCTGTCTCCAGTCTGTCTCTTCTCGCCTGTAGGGCAATATACCGGTCGTCCGCCGCCGTGGTTGCTCGTAGACAACCACTGCTGAACTCTCGGACAGCTGTTCCTGTCGTTTGAAATGCTCTCCAAACTCGTGAAACGATGCTGTAAGCAATCCCGAACTCCTCAGCCACACTAGTCACACTTCGACATTCTTCCAACTTCCCAATGACGCGACATCGGGTAAATTCATCCAGATCTCGTCTACTGGATTGCCTGTTGGCCATATCACACGGTGGCAGCAACTCGACGTCATTCAAAGCGATGTACACTGTGCAATAACTTTCACCGAATTGCTGAGCGTACACCGCCTGTGTTCTTTATACCTTTCCGACACTCCCCCTCTACGTCATGCTGCATATATGCGCATGCCCTACAGTACCGGACCGTAGTCTATCTGCTGAGTGCTCTTTCGGTCCGTTCTGCCTACTCGTTCAGCTGTTATGCTAATTTTTCCTCTTCGTCCTTCATTTTTGCACACTAGTGTATATTTCGCACAATTATCGTGATTTTTCGGTTTTTTGCTTTATTTATGTAAACCAGTATAGTACTATACCAGTAATCCAAATTCATTGGCGTAAAAGAGAAATCAAAGTTTCCAAACTTTCGCACATAAACCAGATGTATTTTTCAAGGTAGATATATCTTCATTTTATTGATGTGCGAAAGCTTGAAAATATTGATTTCCATTTTACGCCAATAAATCAGGTTAATAATGCAATTACACTATTTTAAACATATTTAGTTAATAAATATTAATTAATAATTAATATTATTAATTATAAAATAAATATTAATTAATAATTAATATTATTAATTATAAAATAAATATTAATTAATAATTAATATTATTAATTATAAAATAAATATTAATTAAGAATTATTCGTTATTAATTAAATAAAAAACATTTTATAAGATATGGTTTTTCTATCGCTTTGTGGTCTTAAAGAACTAAGAGTAAAAGCTTGCAACACCTGATGCCACTAAACACATAAAGATGCATTTATAAATAAGTACCACAGCAACTGACAGTGTTCTAATACCAATACTGCCTCTTGGAATGTCACACATGCGCAAGTATAATAGTTTCATATTTCAGAACATAGGTTTTCCCAAATGATCCCATGGTTTTCGCGTTGCAATATTTTATTCTTTCAGTGTTTTGTATTATATTTCGAATCATATATTTTACGTTTCTTAAACTGTGTGCTCAGTTACGTAACACCACAAACTATTAGGGATCTGAAATGTTTAGAAAGATGAACGCGAATTCGTTCCCAAGTTCAGTACGTAAGAAGACGACACAAAGGAATGTTTATAAGTAAGTAATCTTTGATTATTTTGGTCCGAGAGTTGGGATTAGTAAAGCGGTTTCTCCGAATGTCACTACGCTGCCCGGATTAGAGAGCATTGTTCAGCACAGCAGATCAAATAGAAAGACAATAAGTTGGAGAGCAGATTCGATGACCAACAATAAATTGGAGAGACAATATGTTGGAGAGACATAAGTATGACTGAAAATAAGTATGATCAACAAAATAAGTTGGAGAGAGACATAAGTATGACAGACAATAAGTTGGAGAGACATAAATATGACTGACAATAAGTATGATCGACAAAATAAGTTGGAGAGACATAAATATGACTGACAATAAGTATGATCGACAAAATAAGTTGGAGAGAGACATAAGTATGACCCACAAATTAAGTTGGAGAGAGACATAAGTATGACTGACAATAAGTTGGAGAGACATAAGTATGACCGACAAAATAAGTTGGAGAGAGACATAAGTATGACAGACAATAAGTTGGAGAGACATAAATATGACTGACAATAAGTATGATCGACAAATTAAGTTGGAGAGAGACATAAGTATGACTGACAATAAGTTGGAGAGACATAAGTATGACCGGCAAAATAAGTTGGAGAGAGACATAAGTATGACTGACAATAAGTTGGAGAGATACATAAGTATGACCGACAAAATAAGTTGGAGAGAGACATAAGTATGACTGACAATAAGTTGCAGAGACCGACAACAAGTATAACCGACAAAATAATTTAGAGAGACTTAAGTATGACCGACAAAATAAGTTGGAGAGACAAATAAGTATGACCGACAAAATCAATTGGAAAGACAATAAGTTGGAGAGACATAAGTATGACCGACCATAAGTTGGAGAGCAGTAAAATCGATGACCGACCTGGAAGTATGGTCTCAATGATAGGTACAAGCAGGTTGAACCATGTGGAATGCTGTACCGAAAAGAACATTCACAGAAATCTGACGCAAAGTCCCCCGTCTTCTTTTTACAACATAGTCTCCACAGGTGTGCAACGTTGCTCTCTGTTGTTGATGCTAAAGGCCACCCACTACGTTTCTCCTCCGTTAGCAGAGTGTGCATGCAAATTTTGAGCAACATTCTGATACGCTCCGAATCTCAAAATCATTACTCTTGGCAATTAAATCCTGCTGTCGGCGTTTCACGTTCCAAGGGGAACCTGATCACCCAGCGCACCGCCGAATGATCCCATGTTTTCAAGAGGGTTATTATTTTAACTTGAATCTATTCTCCAGTTCTTACCTTTTTATTCAAACCCGCGTGCCTAATATCTCCCTCTAGTCAGAAGAGTGCAATGAGTCTGGGAGATACCGATTTACACACATCCAATCCGCCGCCAAAGGTAATTGAAAGTTATTTGTTGTTCAGTATGCAAATCTTCTAGACACAAGCTTGTACAGGGAATTCGAAAAATAATTATGCACTGAAATTAACACTTACCATGTAGAACTAGTTCCTACAGGAGATGTTGCAAATTGGCCTCACCGACGTCCAGGCATATCTGCACACACTTCTGCATGTAGGTGAAGACCTTTCTCAGGGGGTGGAGTGAGATTTGTTGGATATGAGTCGTAATTGCAGCCTGTAGCTCTTGAAGTGCATGCGGATTACCTGCCATACACCTTCCCCTTCAGTGTTATCCACAGAAAAATCAGCCGGTGTCAGATCCGATGACCGGGAAGGTCACAGCGCCCGGGAGATGATACGATTTCTGAAGAATTCCTTCTGAAGCTGTATTGATGCACCAGTGGTGTGAACAGTTGCACTGTCTTGCTAGAACCATCCTTCGTTGATTTCCCGTTCTGTGATTTCGGATATGAATGGCTGGATAATCTGGGCACCGTATCGTCCTGAGTTAACGGTTTCACTGAAGGAAATGGGCCCAATAATGCGCGTAAGGGTCATGATACATTGAGCACTGACCTTCTGGCTATGGAGAAGCACTTCGCTAAATTCGTGGGGATTTTCAGTACCCATAGACGAGTGTTTTGGCTGTTGATGTACCCGGACAGGTGGAAACATACCTCATGCAGTACCGAACACAGGTCACGTGGTCTGTTTCTTTCAGCTGATGCACAAAAGGCACTTTATACTGGTGGAAACGCAACTTCGTTTTTCAAAATATCGTCGGCTGTACTCTTTTGGTACATTAGCTTGTTGTGGTAGCCGCCTCACGGATTTTTGTGGACTCCTCTGTGTCCTGACCTGGATATCTGGCAGAGTCTTGTCTACCGTGGATGGCTTACCGGGGCGGGGGATATCCAGACACTGCAAGTTTTTCGAAACTTCGCTGTGAGCTCACGTACCGCATTACGATGCAGTCGTCTCCTAGCGAACTGTTTTTGAACTGCGTCCATGTAATTGTAGTCATGACGAAAGCCATGTTCCACCAACAACACTCTCTGTTCATCCATCAACACCATTCATTGTCATTCTGCCGAGCAGAGTGATCAACCGACATGTCTGCTTCAGTCTAACAAGCGCTCGGAATGACAGCTGCGCGCACCTCGGTGTGGGAAGGCATGTAGGTTACCAGAAAAAGACCTCTCCCACGTAGCAGCTCACTTCCGTTGTAATCCCATTGAAAATATTTTTTTTATTGCATTAGTACGATTCGTACATTCAGTGCACAGTCATTATTCGGATACCCTGTACATACAAAGTAAAAACATTTTATTTTCAGTAGAACATATGCAGAATTTAACACGAAATTCGTGCGTAACAGAGGCAATAACATTAATTTAAATAACAGTAGCGTTTAATAAAAGGTGCGAGAACAAGATTTCAAACAAAAAGGAATGCTTACAGTTAAGATCAAGTGATACTGATGTGGAGGCAGGCACAGTGATATTGTTATTTGAAGCTTGACATGTGAGTACTGCTAGTAAGTCGTGTCGTTTCAGTTCGTCGATCTTCAGTTCGTTCCTCACTAGGTTATCACCAGGAATGAAAGAATAAGTGTCATCCAGTAAGGAATACTCTCTCCACCATGTGACGGTTGGCCTCGGCTTTCCTACAAAGAAATAAATTAAGTAAGTGAATAAACTATATAACTAAATGTTACATCGTACCTAATATACCAGGGGTGTTCAAATGAAATGTGAACATACACTATATTGACAAAAGTCACCAGACACCCATTCAAAAGCAAATGAACGGATCCGCGGCTTTGCTAAGATGCACGGTACAGGTGCAAACGGTATAAAAACAAGCCTGCAAATGACCACGATCATATCGCATTGTGAGATTGCGTGAAAATGTCGCGGTGGGAGAGAACTGACTTTGAGAAAGGAAAGATTGTTGGGTGTTATATTAGTGGGTTGTCCATAAGAGAAACAGAGAGTGTTTAAACAAACCAAAGGCATCTGTTTTGGATATACTGAATAAGTGGGAGACACATGGCATGCCTGAAGCAGGAAAACGTACCGGCAGACCAAAAAAATCAATGATAGGGGACGTCGAAGCCTCAGGTGAATCGTTACAGTTAATCGACGGAGTACTGCACAAGACCTCAGTGTACAGGTGGGTAAAAATGCTGGAACCCAGGTATGTACACGTACCATTCGCAGAGAACTTTATTCCATGGGTTACAGTGGTTGTGCGGCTGCTCATAAGCCTTTCATCTCCACTCGGAATGCTACTCGTCGTTTAGCATGGTGTAAAAAACATTTATCGTGGACCGTAGATCAATGGAAACTGGGTCCTATGGACTGACGAATCCAGATACACTATCCATTAGTCTGATGGCCGTGTGTGGGAATGGTGGAAGCTGGGGTAACGCTAAGTTCCACAGTGTACTGTTCCTACGGTCAAGTTTGGAACTGGCAGTGTACTCGTGTGGAGGTGTTTTTCGTGGTATGGTCCCGACACATTGGTTATCGTGGACAAACCTGTTAACCAGCAGTTATACCTCGATATTCTGGACAATTATGCCCTACCAACTCTGTGGTAATACTAACGAACCGAGTCTTGTTGGTACCAGCAGGATAATGCACCGAGCAATAAAACAAGGACTGTTACTGCTTGGTTTGATGATAATTCCGTATCGTGTGTGGACTAGCCAGCACATTGCCCGGATCTTAACCTCATAGAGCACCTATGGTATCAATTAGACCGCCGCATAAGAGGTTTGGAACCAAGGCCTACTACTAAGTAACATTTAGCGGCAGCATTATGTACAGAATGAGACAGCATACCTATCGTTGTGTTCCAAAACGTTGTCGAAAGCATGTCTCGAATGGTCAGTGCATGCATTAAAGCATAAGGTGGACCGACATCGTACTGATGTATGTCAATAAATGCTATGTTGTGTTTCTCTTCTACGTGACTGGTGACTTTTGTCAATATAGTGTATGTTATGTGCATTTGTTTGAATGAGCTATCATTGTTTCCACCCACACGCAATCAAATGCCAAAAGAGCTTCAGCTCCAAATCAGTCACAACTATCGTATAGACGTTGATAATTATTTGTGCAAATACTAACAGTTATTTTATATGGAAGAATCCAAGAACAACGGGCACCATTTACTTCAAAACAAACTTCAGAACAAACAGCCTCTCGTGTTTGCTTGCGCGAGAATTAAGCCCGCGGGTGTACTTACGTGCCAAGACTTACATAAAATGTAGTTACTTCGCGATGGCCACCAACAGAGCGACATGAATATCCTTTTTCGGATGATAAGAGATTGTCACCTACAGAGCGACATCAACATCCCTTCAGGGAGGATGGGTGACTTTCACAGAAAAAGCCACATGAGCATACCTTCGCGGATGATACAAGATTGTCACGGACAGAGCGACATCAATATTCTTTCATAGATGATGGAAGATTGTCACCGACACAGCGATATCAACATCCCTTCACGGCTTATAAAGGATTTTCACAGACAGAACCACATCAGGATACCTTTAAGGATGGGGGAAGATTTTCACCGACAGAGCGAAATCAACATCCCTTTGGGGATGATGGAAGATGATTTCCAAAGAAGCGACATCATCATACCTATACGGATGCTGGAAAATTGTCATCCACAGCGTGACATCGGCATGCCTTTATGATAGAATATTGTCATCGACAGAGTC
This sequence comes from Macrothele yani, assembly GCA_039090855.1. Taxonomy (NCBI): domain Eukaryota; kingdom Metazoa; phylum Arthropoda; class Arachnida; order Araneae; family Macrothelidae; genus Macrothele; species Macrothele yani. The sequence continues at coordinate 161,046,544 of CM077011.1, forward strand.
ACATCAATATACCTTTAAGGATGATGGAAAATTTTCACCAAATGAGCGACATTAACAACGCTGTACGGATGATATATGATTTTCACAGACAGAGCCACATCAACACACCTTTATGGATGGGGGAAGTTTATCACCCAAAAAAATAAACATCCTTCTGGGTATGATGGAAAAATGGTTCCAAAGCAGCGATATTACCCTTTCTGTAGGAATAGTGGAAGATTATCACCGAGAGGGTAATATTAACATTGCTTTAGAGATGACGGAATATTGCCCCCGACAGTGCGACAGTATTCATTTCCAAATGCTGATGTCACGCTGTCTTTTTGATGAAGGAATATTGTTATAGACAGATATACACTGAAGAGCAATTGAATTAGAGATACCTGTCTAGTAACGTGTAGCATCACCTTTCGCCCTGATGACGGCGACGATGCGTCTCAGCATGGACTCGACAAGACACCGGAAGCGTTGGGACTCCATACGGATCCACGACCCCTGAACAAGCTCCCACAGTTCACGAAGATTTGATGGTGGAGGTTTAAAGCCTCGAACATCTCTCTCGATGGCATCCCAGATGTGCCCAATGGGATTGAGGTCAGGTGACCTAGCTGGTCAAGGAAGCGAGGTCACGTCGGTGGAGTGTTCATCCAATCATTCGGATACAATTCGGGAGCTGCATTGTCTTGTTGCAGGATGAGGTCCCCAGTGGGATGTTGGAGACGCACAAACGGGAGAAAATGGTCGTCCAGGATATTCCGGTAACGTTGAACTGTGAGGGACGATGTCACACATACCAGGGGTCCCATTTCAGTCCATGTAAACAGTCCCCAGACGAGAATGTCACCCCCGACCAGCTTGAAGAGTACTCTGCTGGCAAGAAGGATCCATCGCTTCATGTGGTTTGCGCCGTACTCGTATCCTGCCATCCGCATGTACCAACGTGAATCTCGACTCATCAGTCCAGGCAACATTTTCCCTTATGTCTAGAGTCCAGTGCCGATGTTCCCGCGCCCATGCTAATGTTTGCACCCTGTTATGTTCTGTCAGCAGCGGTACACACGTGGAACGATGGCTTCTGTACCCCATAGTGAAGAGATGGTTCTGGATGTTGTGGCTGCTTACTCGTTTTTGCCGAGTGATTTCGTGCACTGTGGCCCGTCTATCCGCTGTTACAATGCGAGCTAGCTGACAATGACCCCGCTCTTTCACACGCTGTTGTCCCCTGCAGTTGGCCCTTGCAGGCATGGTTTTACCGGATTCTATGTACTCACGGTGCACCCGTGACACAGTGGCTCGTGAAAAACTCAGTGCCTGCACGACTTCCGAGATGGAGTGGCCCATTCGTCGGGCCTCGACAATTTGCCCACGATCAAATGCGCTTAGATCCTTCGTCTTACCCATACTACGTCCGACTCTTACTGATTCCCGTGGCATCACTCCCTATATTGCCCGACCGCTGCATGCGTAATGTCGTTTCCGTTTACAGGGCTTCCCACAGCGTCACATTTGCATAACGCCAGCTGTCTCTAATTCAATTGCTCTTCAGTGTACTTTGTGGCACTCTTTTACTGGAGATTGCAGATAGTCACCAGAGAAGCATGTCTTTATGGAGGATTGAGAACTCTTATATTTGAAGAAGGCTCAGCATGAATCTACAGGCAATGGACGATAATCATAGGAAGAACTTGATCAGGATGCCTTTAATGGTGATTGCGATGGAACAGCAGAAACATGCCTTTAAGGGCGGAAATATTACTGTAGCGAATACGTTTTGAATGATTGAGAAACGGCCTGACAGATAAAAGCATGAGTGAATATTCGCATAGCAGTTCCTTATAAAATTTCCATCAACGCCAAAACCTTCTCGAAGGTGGATAACGAGGAAAGGGGAACAAACGACGTGGATGAAGTTTCATTTAATGAAATATTGAGTAGGACTTTATGATATTATCCAAAGTATTTCGGCAGATGACAAACTAATATGTCAGTACCTGCATAAAAGGCTGTACAAGCTGGAGGAGCATATGCAGCACATGGCTATGTGCTGCATATGCTGGTTTGCGGCATAATATTCCGTCAGGAAAAGCTTAATTCATTTTTCTGACAGAATATTATGCCACAAACTTTATTTGGAGGCACAAGGTGTAGAATTATGACCATAGGGTTTAAATTAATTAATTGTATACGTTTACTCCCCACCTATCCTTTTTTTCATTTGAACACCCTTTATGCCTTTTTGGTATATTAATAATTATGAAGAACAGAAAGAATTTGTGCTATGAACAAATTTTAAAAACAAGATGATAATTACACATACTTTAAAAATATCACACAACGCAAATCTCGTTGCGTGATGCACACGTGAATAAATTAGTTTTTTGCTTGCAAGTTAAAACAAACGAAAAAGGGATTGAAGCACTATTCCAAAACTTAAACTGATTGAATCTCAAACCGACGATGAGGCAAAGACATTATTAATCGCACGCACACAGTTCTATCACGCGCAATATTTAAAAACTGTAAACAGTTCGTAATTTGTAAGCATTCAAAGTACTGGTGCGTAAAATCTAATGGAGTCCAAAGTTCTTTGCCTACTCATTGCTTTTTAGTTTCGTAATCTCATTTGCTTTCCCGATGCCTTTCTTTACAGCTTTCCCGCTGAAAATGTGATGTTTTTATGGGATTTTTAATATTTCCCTTCTACTGAAGATTTTTGTGTAGATATCCATAATTTAAAAACTCAGTCGTTCTTCCTTAGCTTCCAGTATTTGAACGGATACAATTTGAGCAACTCAAACACACCCACGCTGTCCATGCCAAGACAGGAAGCTCCCGTCTTAATAAAACGACCATTTATACAATGAAACACAGGAAGACAGAGATTAATTTTTATAAGTAAGCATACGTACATGAAAATTAATTTCACTAATAAGGTATCTCAGTCTGCGATGCCTTAAAAGGAAAATAAGCCAGTTTTAGAATAAAAACACCAACGTTTACCACAATCAAAAATTTATTGTACATCCACTATGGTTTAGTATATCTTAATATAGTTCCATAAAAAGCGATCTAGACATTGATCAAACAGAAACAATTCGACATTGTGTCAGCCAGATAATGACGTAAAAGTCCTTTCCACCCAGTAAACCCAATCTCAACAAGGAAGAATATAATGTTCTAAAAGAATTACAGTAAAATCGTGATATTATCATTACTAACGCGGATAAAGGAAGACAACTTGTTATTTTGGACAAGAGGCAGAAGTCGAAAAACTTATTTCCAAAGGACCCTATAAAGAAATGAAAAATAATCCATCGGAGAAACAATTAAAAGAAGTTCGGAAATGGATATCAAGTTGTGTATCTCTTGACCAAAGCTCAAAACATCATCTAAAACCCTCATACGCTCGATGTCCGCGGTTCTATGCACTTCCGACGATGCATAAGACAGGTAACCATTTTCGTCCCATAGTCAGTATTATTGGATCAGCTACACATAAGTTGGCCAAGTTTCTATCTTGAAAACTAACCACGTTGACAACTTCTTCGAAAACAACAGCTGTAAAAAATTCCATTGGGTTTGTAAATCGCCTAAAACGACATTCATACAAGGATCAGTTGTCCTTCGATGTGAAATCCATGTTCACAAGTATTCCACTGAATTGAGCCCTCAAATCAATGAAACCTAGTCTCACTGAACATCATTTTAGCCAACCGGAAGTAGAAGATATTTTGAGACCAGTGGGAATTTGTACCAGACAAAACAGTTTTCTTTTTCGTGGAATATTTTTTCCAACAGATGGAAGGCCTTGCAATGGGTAGCCCACTGTCGCCTATTTTATGCGATTTCTAATTCGTCACTTTAAGGACAAACTCTTTCATCTCGTTACATTTGACCAGGAGATTCGATATGTAGATGATACCTTTATTCTCCGTAATGGCATGAATTCGGAAATACCTAAATTAGTTGAACTTATCAATTCGATTGATCCTCATATACAGTTTACATATAAGACTGAAAATAATGGCTGCTTACCGTTTCTGGATGTCCTTGTGTCATGCTCTGAAGGATCCTTTAGTACAAGAGTTTATCGTAAACCATTTGCTGTTTCCTTACCTCCACATGCAAAATCAAATCAACCATGGAAACAAAAAATCTCTGCCTTTTACATATATGTATATCGTGCAGTACATATATGCTCAACTGATGATTCCTTACAGAAAGAGCTTGACTTTCTTAAACAAATTTCAGTACACAGAGGATATAGCCCTTACGTTACAAACAAAGCTGTTCAAATATTTAAGAAACCAAAGAATGTCTGCTTGCTCATGCCAACATATCACCCAATACAAGAGAATTTAGCAGTTATCCTGTTTGCTCCTCAGATTTGCTTCGGAATTTCAAAAAGTCTCAAGATTTTTAATTTCAAAGTTATTATCAAACCCATAAACAAGATAAATGTGTACGGGTCAAAAGACTACGTCGAAGACATAAATTCCTGGGCAATTTAACTGATACCTTGTGAATGTGGACTTTCAGATATAGGACAGATCCGCAGGGCTTTAAATTTCCATGTGAAGAAACACATGAACTACGTACGGAACTATGAACCGAAGAGGTCGTCTACAGCCCAACACTGTCAAGAAAATATCCATAAATGTTTGTTTAGAAACGCTAAGCTCATTGATAAACCTGATTCGACTTTCAAGCTTAATGTATTAGCAGCTTTCCACATATACCGGAACTCTTCACGCATTGTCAACGACATGACATCGACTCCATTTCTTTCAAGCGCGTGGTAACAACTCACCAAAAACCGTGACTGCCAGAACTCTGATGATGTCGCAATGACTTGAATGTTTACGCTCTATTCGTCCTGATGAAGCCGAACCAAACGCTCTGCGAAACTATAGTCGATGTATAATAAACCTTTGATTGTGGTAAACGTTGGTATTTTAATTCTATGTGAACACCACATGTTCTGTAGTCATAAATTATCTAAAACCAGTTTCATTAACTTAAAATCATTTTATGAATAAAATTTAGTTGTGATCAACATTAAAGATTCTTCTGTTTAGATGTCTGATGTTTTTGTAATTATAAGACCTCTATTTAGGCTTTTTTGCGATTTCTCTTATCTTCTGGAAATTGTTGCAAATACGAGAAATGTTTTGCAATTAGGAAAGGGCAGTAATAGCAGACGGGATAAGATAAAATGATCAAAAGGTGTTGATATCAAAATTGTAAAGTATATTGTAATTAAAGCAGTGATGCCACATTGCAGAAGTTCAAGCAGGTTGTAGAAAGTTCAAATCTTTTTCATTCTCGTGAGACCGTATATTTAAAATGTTATACTGATTGTAAGATTTAAGGTCCACGCAGTATAAGCATAATGTAAGTAATATCCAAACAATATCTTGTACGTTTGTTTTACAAAGATGTGTGTTATACTATTCTAGTAAGGTAGGCATTTCCTGCAACATATGTCATTTCCGTTTCATATAGAGCTTATTTTTTTGCTATGAGTAAATAAAATGAAGTAGACACTTTCACCAAAATATTTCTATTCGGGTAGCCTAAATCTCTGAAATCGATCGGAAAATTTCACCTCTGATGGTTTATAAAAGTTATGATGAAATATCTTTATATAATGTTTATCGCACCATACTAAAGGCAAACAAAATTTAGTTTTTAAATTTCGAAGATTATTTCCTCAGTGCAAGTGCTACAAAAAATAACAAGTTTTAACTCTCTGCTTATGTGGAGAATGCTTTGAATTTCTGGAAATTTTTGCACCATGAATGCTCAGTGACTTGTTTTTTAATTGGAGGTTTAACGACTACCATGAGCAACTCAATTGACTATAACCAGTAGCCCGTTCCTAATTTAGGGCCATTGCTTCCAAGGAAGGGAGACAGCCAGTGCCGTACAACAAACACACCATCCATGCCTCACCGAGTTGCGAACCCCGACCCATCTCGGAGTAATGCTCAGAAGCCGTTGCTTAGACCACTAGGCCACCGGAACAGTGAAAATTCCACCGATTTATTCAGCTCAAGGTTAATATAAAATCAGTAATAAGGTTTCAGGGTCTGTGTAATGTTTCGGGTTTGAAATAAATTTCTCACTTTGTGAAATACAGATCACGTGGGCAAAATATTATTAAAAAGTTATAAGAAGAATCATAGGCGAAATGCTTTCTTTTTTGGAATGAACGTCAAGCTTTTTGTCCATGAGTTGCACGGATGTTGAGAAAGAGTCAATATGTATTCTTCTACAGGCATAGTGTTACATGCATGCTTCTAACACAATGTGGTTCGAAAATCTTGTGCTGTTTAAAAAAAATGAAAGTTATTACGCAATTTACAGAAATAAGATTTGCAGTGTTCTGAACTGTTCACTCGGATTAACACCACATAGTCCACGATGCCCCAGGACTGTATTCATACTCTCATTGCCTAGATGCCACGTCGGATTCAACGCTGTATCGCCCAAAATGGGAGCTACACTTCTTGCTGGCCTTCGTCCACCGGATGGTCCTTACGTGGTATTGCAAAAGAAACGCAACGTGATGCCACAACCGTCCGTCGCATTGGGAGACATCAGTGATCCTAGGAAGGGTCTGTGCAGCGTCGTAAAGGAACCGGAGCACGGACACGGACGTCCGAACGCACCGATTGTCGCATCAGACGTCATGCCGTAGCTGACCCACAGGCCACAGTGGGCGACACTTCGTGGAGTGTACGGGTAGGCTTGGATGCTCCGATATCGACGCGGACAGTGTCGCGCCGATTGGCTGAGTCTAGATTGCTGTCTAGCCGCCAGTAGCGAAGTCTACCCTTAACAGCAAGCCATCGTTGGCACAGCTTGGCGTGGTGTCAATCCAGAGCTGTTTGGGGTGCCAAATGCAACAGTATGGGGTTCAGCGACAAATCGCGGTTCTGTCTCACCACAGTTGATTGCCGTGTGAGAGTCTAGAGTCGACGTGGCCAATGGGCGGATTCCTCCGCCATATTCAAGCGCCACACGGCACGGTAACGGGGAATCATGGTGTGGGGTGCTATCAGCGCATTCAGCCGCTCACCGCTGGCAGGCATTACAGGAACATTGACGGCACGCCGTTGTGTTGACAAAGTGCTGCGGCTCTTGGCACTACCGTATCTGCAGGGCATCCCAAACCCCGTTTTGAACAGGATAGCGCCCTGCCGCATACCGCTAGGATTAGTCTGACTGCTTTACACGGTGTGCTGATGCTCAAGTGGCCAGCACGATCCCCCGACTACTCGCCCATATAGCATATGTCGGATACGATTGGACATCGGTTGAATACCCTCCCACCCCAGCCAAATGAAGATGAACTGTGGACTCGGATCAACACCACAGAGTTCACGATACCCCAGGACTCTCTAGGGACTCTCATTGCCTGGATGCCACGTCGGATTCAACGCTGTGTCGCTCACAATGGGGACCACATTCCTTATTGATCATCCAGTATATTCAGCCACTGGAGTCTAGTCTGTATGTGACAATTGAATCATTTCTTTTGGACCTATTTGGCTGTTTATCTGTGCAGTTTGGTCTGTTTTCGAGAACTCCTTCATGGTGTCGCATTTTCTCTGTCAGGCAGTATACAATGTATATGTATATATATATACATTGTCAGTATACAAGTCCCCACTGACTTGCATCCTGACGACCTTACCCTAGAAAAAACCAACAGATCGTCTACTTATATTTGTTACCTCGATTTAGAGGTTCAGGTGGACGAGGAGGGAAGAGGTGGGGTGAACTTATTTGATAAAAGAAACTCTTTTGAGTTTGATATCATTCACTACACTCACTGGTCATCCAACATTTCAAAAGTTATGCATCACAATCTACTCATCTCTCAGTTTCATAGAATAGCTAAAATTTGCTCTACACAGTTCTTACTTGCAAAAAATCTGAAAGCTCTTCTTTCTAAATTGCAATCTAACAATTTTCCTAAAAATTTCTTAAGACATCATTTTAACCATTTAATTTTGAACTATAATTCAATGTCCAAGAGATTCAAATTACACATTGACATGCTTTATTAACCTAGGACCTAACAACTTTAAGTATATAGGTAACATAAAGTGCTATTCAGTGGGTCCCTAATAGCTGAAGATCCTATCTACATACACAGTTTTACATCTTGTCAATTCACACATTTTTTGGTTTACCATGTAGTTGATTAACCGTGACCACCTTTCTTATCAGTGCATATATTTGGGTTCTTGTGGGTGCTCTGTTCAGTCTTGTTTTACTTTTTGTCATGGCGGGTTTTGTTCTGCCAGTAAGCTTTTAATTTTTTTTTTTAGTTTTATAAATTTGATTCTTGGAATTTTTGTGCTTATTAGAATTTGGTTTTGTGGCCTAGGGAGCATGACCAACCGACAATTTTGGCTTGCCTTGTCATTTTGTTGGTATTAGAACGGCCACTCCCAAAGGTTGATGCTCTCCTGATGACGGCAACCTGTCTTAATTTTCACTTGTTTTGAAGTTCGTTTTTTGTTCTGTAATATTTTCATTCTATATAAGCTACTACATGACGTTTAGCTGCCTTCGGCGCTTCTGATGTTATTAGCCCTTTTTGTCTAATTTTTTTGTGTTGGAATGGTTTATTTGTAAAGTTATTTTTTATGTACTGTTTATTATATATATATATATATATATCATCATCATCATCATTGTCAACCATTATCTGTCCATCGATGATCTGTCCTTCTGGCAGTATGTCCAGCCCATTGCCATTTCAGGGATTTAACTCTGATCATGATGTCTTCCACTCTTGTCATTTTTCGGATCCACGAGTTCCTCTTCTTATCTCTCCTGGTTACACCAAGCATGCACCTCTCCATGCTTCCTTGAGTTGTCTGCAGCCTTTGTATGTCTCTTTTAGTTAAGGTCCACGTCTCTGCACCATACGTAAGCACTGGAAGGATGCATTGATCAAACACTTTTCTTTTAAGACATAATGGCATATTGCTCTTGAAAATTATGATGTTTCTTCCAAAAGCTCTCCAGGCAAGTTTTGTACGCCGATTAATTTCTTCATCAATGTGACCCTCACTTGATATCTGCTGTCCAAGATAAACGTACGTGTCTGTTATCTCCAGGCTTTTCTCCATCAATCGATAAATCTTCATTTCTTGTAAAAGCATTGAACATCACTTTTGTCTTCTGAAAGTTCATTTTTAATCCCACTTCTTTACTCTTGTCAGCAAGTTCCTGGATCATACTTTGCAGCTCTGATGGGGTAGTTGCAAAAATGACTACGTCATCAGCAAAACGAAGGTGAGTTAGATAATCTCCATTAATCTTTATCCCCTTGTTTTCCCAGCTCAGCGACTGAAAAACACCCTCCAATGTGGCATTAAAGAGCTTCGGAGATATGGTGTCACCTTGTCTCACTCCCTTTCCAATTTTTACGTGTGTTGTATTTTCAAACAGCCTAATCTTTGCACTTGCATTTTCATAGATGTTATTAATAATATTAATGTATGCATCTTCAATACCGCATGTTTTCAGAGCCACTGTAACTGCTGATGGTTTCACCGAATCAAAGGCTTTTTCATAATCGATAAAAGCCATGCTCAATATCATCATCATCATCATCATCATTGTCAACCATTATCAATCCACTGCTGGACGAAGGTCTCCCCAAGTTTCCTCCACAACGGTCTGTCTTGTGCCAGTCTCCTCCATGTCACTCCCGCATATTTACGAATTTCATCCACCCATCTCCCATGTGGTCTTTTTCTGGGTCTTTTCCTGTCCCTTGGAATCCAATCTAAAATTTCGGCTGTCCATCTATGGTCTGTCCTTCTGGCAGTATGTCCAGCCCATTGCCATTTCAGGGATTTAACTCTGATCATGATGTCTTCCACTCTCGTCATTTTTCGGATCCACGAGTTCCTCTTCTTATCTCTCCTGGTGACACCAAGTATGCACCTCTCCATGCTTCTTTGAGTTGTCTGCAGCCTTTGTATGTCTCTTTTAGTTAAGGTCCACGTCTCTGCACCATACGTAAGCACTGGAAGGATGCATTGATCAAACACTTTTCTTTTAAGACATAATGGCATATTGCTCTTGAAAATTATGCTGTTTCTTCCAAAAGCTCTCCAGGCAAGTTTTGAACGCCGATTAATTTCTTCATCAATGTGACCCTTACTTGATATCTGCTGTCCAAGATAAACGTACGTATCTGTTATCTCCAGCTTTTCTCCATCAATCGATAAATCTTCATTTCTTGTAAAAGCATTGAACATCACTTTTGTCTTCTGAAAGTTCATTTTTAATCCCACTTCTTTACTCTTGTCAGCAAGTTCCTGGATCATACTCTGCAGCTCTGATGGGGTAGTTGCAAAAATGACTACGTCATCAGCAAAACGAAGGTGGGTTAGATAATCTCCATTAATCTTTATCCCTTTGTTTTCCCAGTTCAGTGATTGAAAGACATTTTCCAATGTGGCATTAAAGAGCTTCGGAGATATGGTGTCACCTTGTCTCACTCCCTTTCCAATTTTTATGTGTGTTGTATTTTCAAACAGCCGAATCTTTGCACTTGCATTTTCATAGATGTTATTAATAATATTAATGTATGCATCTTCAATACCGCAGGATTTCAGAGCCGTGGTAACTGCTGATGGTTTCACCGAATCAAAGGCTTTTTCATAATCGATAAAAGCCATGCACAATGGAAGTTCATATTCCCTCGCTCTTTCAATTAGTTCTCTCAGTACGTGGATATGATCTATTGTGCTGTAGCCACTCCTGAATCCAGCTTGTTCTCTCGGTTGAGCCATGTCCAGTGTTACCTTCAAGCGGTGTGAAAGAACTTTAGTGAAGATTTTATAAACCACTGATAGGAGGCTGATAGGTCTGTAGTTCCTGAGATTCTCAATGTCACCTTTTTTATGTAGCAGGATCATTGTAGCATTGTTCCAATCCTCAGGAATCTTCCCTTCATTAAGGCATCGAGTGAAAATTTGGGCGAGTACTGTTTCAATGCACAATATATATATATATATATATATATATATATATATATATATATATATATATATGGGCATCGGCATTGCCCAATTTTGACACTGAGTTCAACTGCATCAGTAGGTCTTTGCAATATACTTGTTCCTTTTTCAAATTTTACAAAGCCAGCTAAACTTTATCTTGGAAATTGCAATGCCATTTTCCTTTCTAAAAATAATGAGACCTTCAGAAACAATTTCCGAGTAATAGCAACATTAACTTACTTTTCAAAACAAAGTCATTACTTTTTCAAAATGAGTTAAAAAATCTTACTGGGTTCGTGGCAACCGCAGAATACATAAAATACTCTGGGTCAGCAACGCGCTGCGTTTACAGTGAGAAAAGGCAATAATAAACATACGGTATTCAGGTGACAATGCCGAATAAACTGCAAGGCAATTACATTTGCGCTCTGCTTGAAATGAAAGGCATCCCATAGAAATTATTTCAACACCCAGTAGCATCAGGTAATGTAGTGAGATGTTTCTTTATAAGCTTATTGTGAAAAAAATTTCTGACGACTACGCTCTTCTTTCATATCGAGCGAGAACAACGGAAAAGTTTAAATTACTTCGTATGAGTTCTCTTCGACATAATGAATCAAAGCATTTCATTTCTATCTATCGTAGCAATGTGATCTTCTCTTTGGATGGTTTCTTGGTACGCCCAGTTTTATATAGGAGAAAATATGTGTTTCCCAGGGGAATGCACTTTTCTAGTGTTTAATGAGAACGCAACTTTAAAGACACTGCATTTCTCGTTCCCAATATATGCGTAGAACTTCTTCTCTGTTCATAGTTTCCAAGATGGAACTTCTTGTATTTCGAAATGACTGAATAGCGATTCTGAAAAAGTAATAATGAAACCTCGTGTTTCAAGAGAAATATATGTAGTGATGCCACACAGAACGGAAAACGACAAATTTCTTAGATAATATCCTACCCTTCGATATTGACTGCTTGCGATATATCACAGGCATTGAGTAAATTTCACACAGAGTCTTTCTGTTTCTATCCTCGTTCGCGAATGAGGAATCCCGCGTTTCTTTCTTCCTGATGAAACTGGTTCCCAGCATTGCAGCATTCAAGACAAAGGCTCGGTAGAAGAGCCTGACATGATTACGTAAATAAAATGAATGGCAAGGGATTATTCCATGCATCATGTATTACCTAAAAGTTTCTGTTCAGGTTCTACACTGATGAACACACCATTCTTGTCCAAATTTTAAATTGTCACATATGATTTGGTATAAGAAGCATACTGACACTGAAGAGCAATTGCATTAGAGACAGCTGGCGTTATGCAAATGTGGCCAGCTGTCTCAACGGAAATGACATGACGTATGCAACGATCAAACAATATAAGGAGTGATGCGACGGGAATTAGTAAGAGTTGGACGCAGTATGGGTAAGACGAAGGATCTAAGCGCATCTGATCATGAGAAAATTGTCGGGTCCTGACGAATGGATCACTCCATCTCAGAAGTCGTGCAGGCACTGGGATTTTTACGAGCCACTGTGTCACGGGTACACCAGGAGTACATCGAATCCGGCAAAACCATCCATACAAGGGCCAACTGCCGTGGACAACAGCGAGTGGATGAGAGAGGTCATCGTCGGCTAGCTCGCATTGTAACAGCGGATAGACGGGTCACAGTGCAAGAAATCACTCGGCAATGTAACGCTGGTGCACAAAAAACATGTAAGCAGCCACACCATCCAGAACCATCTCCTCGCTATGGGGTACAGAAACCATCGTCCCACGAGGGTACCGCTGCTGACCGCACATCACAGGGTGCAAAGTTTAGCATGGGCGCGGGAACATCGCCACTGGACCCTAGACATGTGGAAAAATGTTGCTTGGACTGATGAGTCAAGATTCACGTTTTTACATGCGGATGGCTGGATACGAGTACGGCGGAAACCACATGAAGCAATGGATCATTCTTGCCAGCAGGGTACTCTTCAAGCTGGTGGGGGTGGCATTCCCGTCTGGGGACTGTTTACGTGGACAGAAATGGGACCCCTGGTACATGTGACATTGTCTCTCACTGGTCAACGTTACCGAGATATCCTGGACGGCCATTTGCTCCCGTTTGTGCGTCTTCAACATCCCACTGGAGTCCTCATCTTGCAACAAGACAATGCCCCATACCATCGCTCCCGAATTGTATCCGAATTTTTGGATAAACACTCCAGCGACGTGACCTTGCTTCCTTGGCCAGCTAAGTCACATGACCTCAATCCCATCGAGCACATCTGGGATGCCATCGAGAGAGGCGTTCGAGGCTCTGACCCCCTCCATCAAATCTTCGTGAACTGTGGGAGCTTGTTCAGGGCTCGTGGATCCGTATGGCTTCCCAACGCTTCCGGTGTCTTGTCGAGTCCATGCCGAGACGAATCGCCGCCGTCATCAGGGCGAAAGGTTGTACTGCACGTTACTAGACAGGTATCTCTAATTCAATTGCTCTTCAGTGTATATGTCACAGTTGACTGCAAAAATTTAGGATGTGAATGTTCTGGTATTCTCACTTAATCTCTAACTTCAGACATGCCCACAAAAATCTATAAGTATAGCGTGGTTTATTCTTTATTACGTTTATTATTGGATTATATTTAACACTATAATGCAATTTTATTTGCTGCATTATTACTTTTCTTTATGTACAAAATCATTTCCTTTCATAGTCCATTCTATACACTAAACATAGTCCTTTTTTAAAAAACTCAGTTCTGTGAAACGCAATATTTAAAACCTATATAGAGTTTCGTGCACTTGAATGTAATTCTTCTTACCTTAAGATGATAATATGTAGAAATAGCATCTGTAGGTTCTCCAGTTTTCAAACTTCCCACACTATGGCACAAATATATTTACTGCATTATTGTTCTTCCCATTGTAAGAAGTCACTTCCATGTAGGTGCACTTAAAATTTCAAACACAGTCCATTAAAAACAATTAATTTTAAACGCAGTCTATTTTAAAGGCTTATGTACGCTTGAAAACCCTTCTTGCACGACTTTACCCTATAAATCTGAGTGGTTACACCACTGCTTAAAATTTTGTTTTTTGAACCACAAAGCATTTAAAATATTATAATTCACTTTACCATAACATAGTGACATGCTATGTTATGGTAAAGTGAATTATAATATATTACGGTATTCCTTAGTCCACCAGTTTTCGTACTTGAAGCTTTTGTACGATATTCCATGGTCATCTTCAGGAGGCACTCCTATGCTATCTTGCTAGTTATGAGTCCATGTTTGGGGTCCTACCAAGTGCGATGAGGGGCAAAGGCGTTTACTGTTAGTAGTATTCCATAATGTCGCGCCATCTGTTTCGTTTATTATGTTTTGTTGTAAATATTGATTCATCTGTAGGATTTAAACGTTTTTTCTTTTTTCCATCAATATTTTCTATGGCTCTGCTCTTTTATACGATTCATTGATATTACATGTATTATGGTTATTTTTCTCAATATTTAAGGTTTCTGAGTACCTCAATTCTCACTCATTTCGGTGGGTACTTTTAATCCAAATTTTTCCAAAAAATGGTTTGGCTTCTTCGTCTATGCAGTATTTTACCATTGATGTTTTTTTCTTTCTCTTTTTTCTCCAATTTTTTACCATGTCGTCATATCCTTTTTTCAAGTCTATTTTTAGTTGAGCCATGAGTTTTTTTTTCTTTTAGGACCTACAGATACTATTTCTACATATTATCATCTTAAGGTAGGAAGAATTATATTCGAGTAAACGAAACTGTATATAGGTTTTAAATATTGTGTTTCACAGAACTGAGGTTTTTTTTAAAGTACTATTTTTAGTGTATCGACTTTACAAAATGCATAAAGAAAAATAATAATGCAGTAAATAAAATTGTATTTTAGTGTGAAACCTAATACAATAATAAACGTATGTGAAATAAATAAGGAATAAACCATACTCTACTTATAGATTTTTGTGGACCTGTCTGAAGTTAGGGATTAAATGAGAATACCAGAACATTCACACCAAAAGTGTGCAGAGAGTTAACTATGAAATATAACTATGCTTCTTATATCAAATCATATGTGACAATTTAAAATTTGGGTAAGGGATTATATCTTCGAAAATTATCATTTAGTAATCTTTTTTTCAACACGTATATTTACAGATGAAGTTGAAGCTGTAAACGCATTACTAAAGCACTTCAAAGACAACATAATCCAGGATTCAATAGTCAACAGAGTTCTGAACTTACTTGTTCAATGTCCCATTGTTTTCATTAGATACGGCTCGCTAAGACATTCATAATAAGTCACAAATACTGAGGTAAAAGGTCCAGTAATTTGAACTATTGGATCGCTGTAAGAAACATTATCCACATAACTCTAATCGTATAATTCTTATCGCCCTCAGAATCCCTTATCTCTTTCACATAACTCATAGTATATCGTACTCTTCTCTTAGAACACCGTACACGTCTAACAGCATATCGAACTCTCTCGTTTTATTTTTCTTTCCTTAAACTCTGACTCACTGTCAGATTGCCAATTTTGCATCACTCTTCGGGAGGAACAATATGTCGTTAAATCAGAAAAAAGTTTAACGAAAAGAAAAAGAATGTACACAAAAACACAGAAACTCAAAAGGACCATTAAGTTGGAACTGCACGTTATTGCCTTATTTTGGCGAATCAATTTTGCTGCTTCATGCTTCTTACGGCGCTATTCGTCCTAATTAACGCTACCTTGCAACCTCAGTGCATGTGGTGCTTTCTTTCTCTTTACCTCTTCTGTGCTCTGGCTGTACTACCAAGCATCACACTAAATGCTCTCCCTGCAGCAGTATCACAAATCACTTTAGTGACAAGAACAAAGCAGTCCTTAAGAAATGTCCACATCTCTTTCACATGGTTGTTGATATTTGTTAAATAACTTAATAATGTGTTTTCCTCTGTCCTCTAAGTAATTTTAAGAACGTTTCTCTATGGACTTCTAGGATTTTTTATACCTGAGTGGCGATCTATCTAACTCGAATCAATGCTTCAGGTTGAATGTATTATTGTTGCAAAAAAGCAGATTCTTAGAGTTGAGGGATTTGAGAGTTCCTTTACAGAAATTTTAAATGTACTTTAGTTGCTTAGAAACGCTGTCTCAGGTGATTATGAAACCCAAGAGAAAATAGAGAGATGAACTAATTAGACGCTTGCTATTTACTTTAACATTTCTTAGAGAAACTGTTACTGTTATTTTACCTTGACGCAGCAAAATTAATCCCAGTTTGAACAGGTATTGTTTTTTTTTTCGCTTTATCAGTACCAGTTGTAAACTTTCTGGCAGCCATTGGTCTAAGCGCTAGCTTCTAACCATTCTTTCGAGATGGGTCCTGGTTCGGATTCTGGTGAGGCATAGTACGTTGTGATTGACTTACGGCACTGGTTCTCTCCCGTCCCTGAAACTAGTGGCGCTATGTAAGGTTAGTGTGCTTGCTTACGTCACACTGAGTTGCTCACAACGGTCGTTTAACCCCTAAACAATAATGTTTCTGGCTTGTTAAACGTAATATTACTTCTGTAGTTTAAAGTCTTTGATATTATTGCCATTAAAAAAGTGCTTCCTCAGATTCACTGGAGATGAAGGACAGACAAATGTTACAGTAACTGTGGATGTAACACGAAAAGGAATTAAAAGATCCCTGAAAAGGTTTAAAAACAAAACGGGTTGTGAGGTAAAAAGCACACATGCCGAATTGCAGAAAGCACCGAATGAAAAAGATTTAGCAATTTTGCGATATTTAAAGAAAAATTATTTGAGCAAGGATTTATGCTAGATGAATGGAGGCGTAGTGTTGGTGCCTTTTTATATGGAAGAAGCGGATGTACAGGACTGCCACCACTTGGGGTGTAGCAAAACATTCCTTTAAAAGAGACTGATCAAATAGCAGTTTGGATTTATGGCTGAAACAAGTACAGTATATGTTAGTTTTTTCTAAGACAGCTCATCAAGAAGAGAAGAGAAGGAAATGCACCCTTAAACATGTTATTTATTGATATGGAGAAAGTATAGAGTAGAATGCAAAAAAAAAAAAAAAAAAAGGCAAGAAATGTGGAATTTCTGGAAAGAGAAAATAGTACCAGATAAATATATCCATTTGACAAAGAAAATGCTTGGAGATTCTCATGTATGTGTCAAAAGAAGAGGAAGGTAGAAAAGCGAATTTGATGCAATAGTTGGAGAAATTAGAGGAACAGCATAAGGCCAATTCTTATTTAATATTTGTTTTAGATTTGGAAATAGCAGAAGTAAGGAAAATGGCACAGTGTATAATACTGTTTGCAGAAGATATGCGTCAATGGTAAACGGAAGCGGGAAGAAAACCAGAAAACTGTAGAAGGGCGTTAGACCACAGAAGGACAATAATAGGAAAACCGTAATAGAGAACAGAAGCTGCGGTAAAGAACTGAAACATCAAATTGAGACTCAATATTTGACAAATAGGGAACAGTAATAGCATAAGAGGGTGTCATAAAGTGTAAAAAGATTCCAACACTTGGAGTCAGTGTTGCAGGAGGTATAGCGAACAAGCTCTCCTCTGCAGATGATGTGATTCAAAGCCACATCTTCCTTTTTTAAGCTCGTATATTCTTAAGCATGAATTACATCGACTGATGCAATTCTCTGCAACTTGTCGTTCTGACATGTACGTTAGCCTGAGGTATGCACGTCACATATACCCCCCCCTCCCCGCTTGATTAAGACGAGTGCAAATCGCAGGTTATTTTGTATCAGCTAACTAACCGTGCTTGAAAGAAATCTGCAGAAAAAGCAGCTCTAATGAATTCCAGACTACATGTGGTAGAAGTATCACGTACCTTTAAGCAAGTGCTGAAAAAGAAATTATCATTAATTTCAGATGATTCGTGAAAGGAGTATCACAAATGACTTTATTTTCGAACCTAACGGCCAATAGATGGCACTCCAGAATGACATTTACACTGGTTTTCTCAAGACGACCATTGTATTCCAGACGACGATAGATTCCGGTATTATCACGTGCGTGAAAGGGAATACTTATAGCACCACGTATAAGATCACAACAGAACATGTACCAGCTTAACCATTTAACGACCATAAGGCCCAAAACGCCCGTACATACAAACGGCCATAGCCGCCTGAAACTCCTGTCTAGAGTGAGTCATATTTCCTACTCTCACCTGTTCTTTAAATTTTCTCGACGAATGAGGGATCAGCTGGAGTCACCCTCAGTCACTATTGTTGTTATTAAACAAAGAAGTGAACCAACAGACAGTTTCGGGCGCTATGGTATTTGGAATAATGAACGATATTTGGGTCATGGTCGTTTGAAGGTTAAAAAAGTATTTGTTTTTAGAAAAAATTGCTAGACGAAAGTTCCCTTTACGGATGAACAAAGATGTTGCACTTGAATATAGAGATATCACTTTCCTTTTGTCTCTCCTTATCTTTTTCGCTGCCTGCTTCAAGATCTGCTACACCGCTTCCCCTGTTTTTTGTGACTATGTCTTGTAAATGCAATCTACAAAAAGTAGGGCCGGCCCCGGTGGCGCAGTGGTCTAAGTGATGGCCTCTGATCATTCGTCCGAAAGGGGTCCGGGTTCGAATCCCAGTGAGGCATGGATGTTGTGTTTGTTTTAAGGCCCTGGATATCTCCCTTCCCTAGAACCAGTGACCTTAAATTAGGGACGGGCGACTGCTTATAGCCCATTGAGTTGCTCACGGTGATCGTTAAACTTCCAATAAACAAAACAAACAAAAAGTAGGTGATAGTAACGCTGGGGAGCTCTGTACTGGATTGCTATTAGGCTCCAGTACTGGCTCTTACACTTCTCACAAATACAGTAGTATACCAGCCCTGTAGCCAAATGCAGAACGGCATAAAAAATAAAGTAAAAGATTGGCAAAACGTCTTCTGATTGTCTGACTTGATGTGTCTATCTGTTGTTTCATTTGTTTCTTCTACGGGGAGTATAGGGCTATGTCAGGCCATTTTTAGCGTTTTCCTTGTCTCCCCTGTTGTGACAGTCTATGTTCATAATTTATATACTGCCAATTTTTCCCCCACTCTTCTTTTTTTTCTTTCCTTTCTTCTAAAAGCATGTAACAACAAAAATAAATGAGATAAATAAGTTTTTAAGTAATCTTCAGAGCTGCTCCAAGATATAGTCTCCGAACGAGATAACGGTAGTGTACTTCTGTGAAGACACCAACTTTGCCCTTTCTCCTCAAAACAGTAACCCTACATTATGGACTTATACCCATCAGAATTGCCAATGTCGGTAGTTAAAACTCGAAATACAAAGAAGACACTACTATAATTTTTCGGAAATGACCAAGCGATTCAGTGATTGTTCTCTGACTTTTGTTCTGTGCATGCCATTTATAATGCAGCTGCATTATAAAACACGTGTACAGTACAATTGGTCAGCACGAGTGATACATTTAGCTTACCTAAAATTTTGGTATAAATGCCTACTTTAGTAAGTTATTTTCAGAAGTTCATATCATCATTAAGAACACTTATAACGAAGTAAATTTCTCCGTCATTTATGGTCCACGCCGGGGATCGAACCCGAGTCCACTTATTCCGGAACAAGTCGCTCTACCAACTGAGCTACGCGGCCACTCGCTCTCGCTGCTATCTACCTTTTATATCGTGTGCGTCCTGCGAGGCAGGCACATCACATCTCCCCCCCCCCCCCGAAAGTGGACCGGGGACATGGCCCACGGGTCAGCCGTGACCATGAATCGTCGTAGGCAGCCATCCGCTGAAGAACGGGCACATGTGAACTCCCAGTCAATCTAGTGTGTGGAATGCAACATCACACACATTTTTTTTTTTTCGAAGCGCTGAAGAAGGGATTCTCTTATTTTTCCTATCTCGCGGTGTGGAAAGAACATCACACCATTGCGAGATCTTTAACGGCCCGGTCATCCGGGAAGTTCGGGCGCCATTATAACGAAGCAAATTACTCCGTCATTTTTGGTCCACCCCGGTGATCGAAACCGAGTCCACTTACTCCGGAACAAATCGCTCTACCAACTGACCTACACAGACGTTCGTGTTTTGCTGCTATCTGCCCTTATGTCGTGTGCATCCTGCGAGGCAGGCACGTTACATCTCCCATCCCCCACCCAAAAGAGTGCCGGGGCATGGCCCACGGGTCAGCCGTGACCATGAACCGTCGTAGGCAACCATCCGCTGTAGAACGTGCACTTGAGAACTCCCAGTCAATCTAATGTGTGGAATGCAACATCACACACTTTTTTTTTATTTTTCAAAGTGTTGATTCTCTTATTTTTCCTATCTCGCGGTGTGGAAAGAACATCACACCATTGCGAGATCTTTAACGGCCGGGTCATCCGAGAAGTTCGGGCGCCATTATAACGAAATAAATTTCCTCGTCATTTTTGGTCCACGCCGGGGATCGAACCCGAGTCCACTTATTCCGGAACACGTCGCTCTACCAACTGAGCTACGCAGACGTTCGTTCTCGCTGCTATCTGCCTTTTATGTCGTGTGCGTTCTGCGGGACAGGCACGTCACATACTACAGATACCGATGCACATGTCACTCAGATCATTTCTGTGCTGATTTACGTTTTGAGATCTTGACAACTTCTTCTTGTATCCAGATGTCGAGTGAGCCGATGGCAGACTCATCGCGAGCTAGATTGTCGAGCCAAAAGGTTTTCGCCTGGCGACGTGAAATGGCATTATTACATGCTCTTGGAATTTTGGATTTTACGCGTCATTGAATCAGTAACCTTAAATTACAGATGGTTGATTCCTATTAAAAGTCTGTGATCGCAAACTTACAAAAAAAAAAAAAGAGATTCTTAAAATATTTAGAGTGGTCTTGCTTCTACAGCAAAATGGTAAATTAAAGAAAAGCTGAAAGTACAGATCAACACTACAAATTATAAGTGCTTTATATCAGTGATAAAAACATTTCGTTTTACACGAGAAGCATGAAGTATTGTTGGTTGAGAGTATCTACAATTCATTTCTAACTTCTAGAAAATGCAACTTTTTAGAAGCTCACAAGACACGGCTCGTGTTATTCAATTTCATTTTTCTTCTTTTTCTTTCCGTACAATACATAAAATTACATCGCGAAAGAAGAGGAAAGTGAAAGAGAAAAGGAAACTCTGAACAATTTTCACATCACAAAAAATTGAGGCTTTGAGAAAAAGGTTTTTGTTTCTGTTTCTTCTTTTAAAACACCGTAGTACACGGATTCAAACAATACAACGAAAACGGCATCTGGGATCACAATCTTCTTTTATTGTGTTGGTACAGACAGCCTACGATATGAGTTCGGATAACACTTTCTTGAGAAGAGTATGTTTTAAGCCCTTACGATATCCAGAGCTGAACAAAGTTCTGAACGAATGAACAAGAGAAGATTTTCTAGTTTCTCCCAAAAAATAAATACCTCCTTTAGCTACGGATGAAAACTTCTTTTGGATTACAGGTGTTTACCGACTCCAGCTGTCATGGGTTTTAAGAAAATCTTTAAGTAAACTTCTCTCGCTTGGGAGGAACATGCGAGTATTACTTAGTTTTTCTATATGAATGCCGTTATAATGCCTTATTTTATATTTTGTTCACCAATACAATACGTAAGGTACGCTAGGAAAGGACGCAATGAAAAGCAGTGGGTTTATATTGAATTGATACACGATACTGCTTGGAAAAGGATAATTTTGATGAAGGGTTCTTTTGGTAAAAGCTATTTATACACACATAGATGGCTCTGAGCAATGTGGCTCTGTTTGAAGTTGTTAATCTGCTTTGTTGATCAGTTCACGACACGAAACATTTCCCATTTTGAGATGTCTCTTACAAGACCAAAAGAAAGAAAGAAAACTACATGTTACAATAGGATTTTGTAAGTTATATTAATTTATGATCCACTGCTAAGTTGTTGTAGTAATTCCGTATTCTTATACAGCAATAGGATGCAAATAGTTTTGCCACATTCAAAGTTATTTCTGGCTAATCATAGAGAAACGCAAAATGCTTCATTTATGTGCTATCTGGGGTATACACTGAGTGGCCACTTTATTATGACCACCTGACAGTTTTAAGCAAATGAGCTATGGCTGCACGCTGTTGCCACCAGAGGGCGAGGCTAGTATAAAAAGGAAAAGCTTAGTGCTTGCGACAGTAGTAGAAGTGATTTTTGGGTGAGGAGATGGGTAAACAAGAAAGATGACACCGAAATTTCGGGTGTAATAAGCACGTCTCTTGAATCCGTTCTGACACAAATTAAATTTATTAAAGCTATTCAAAGTCAATGGATCCGCTATAAAAAAAACAATAGATCTGACGAAAGAAAGAAGATTTTCAATCGGGTTTTTAATCCCTCAGATATTGCTGTAAACGGAATCGTGAGCTTAGGAACTCTTAGAAACAGAGATATCGAAAAAAATAAGATGTGATTTTACGTCCCCTGGTGGGAAAACCATGCATTATTTTAGGAAGAAAGCATTCTCAAAAGGTTTACCCATATAAGCGGTATCTGTCCAAGAAAAAATTACTCGAGTTTTCAGGAGCCCAGATTTTGCTACAAATATATCAGAAGCAGAAATTGACACTTATGACCCCTGGTGGCCAAACCATTCTTTACCAAACATTAGAAATTATGTGAAAAATATTTTCCATCAGATGTTGTATGCGTGCGATACAGGAAGATTTTTTCAAATCGGAGCTTTAGGAGCAGAAATAACGCAGAAAACGCAATTTACCTTTGTGCCCCCTAGCGGAAAGTCTATGATTTACTTGTAAATTTTGAATTTATAAGAAAAGCATTTCGCATCGGAAACACTATCCAACGAAGCAGGAATTTTCAAATCGGACTCTTAGAAGTAGATATATTGACAAAAACAAAATATACATCTACGCCCTCTGGCTTAGAAACCATGCATTATTTCAAGAAGAAAATTTTCCTAAAAAGTTTGTGGACATGAGTTGTATCGGTCAACAAACGTCTGTTTTTTCAATCGAGATTTTAGAAGCTCATATTTTGCTGCTAATACATCAGAAGCGGAAATTAAGACTTACGCCACCTGGTGGCCAAACAATTTTTTACAAAAAATAGAAATTATGTGCAAACGATTTCCCATCAGGTGCAGAAAGAATTTTTCAAATCGGAGATTTAGAAGCAGAGATATAGGGGGAAACGCAGTTTACCGCTACGACCCCTAGCGGAAAGTCAGTGAATTACTTGAAATTTTTGAAATTATATGAAAAACATGTCACACGGAAAACACTATCCAACAAAGAAGGGGTTTTTCAAATCGAACTCCTAGAAGTAGAGATATTGACAAAAATTAGATGTTCTTCTACGCCCCTGGCGGAGAAACTGTGGAATGTTTTAGGAACAAAATATTCCAAAAAGGTTTATCGATGTGAGTAGCATCAGTCCACGAAATAATTTTTTCAATCGATATTTTAGAAGCTCAGATTTTATGGCAAATACATCAGAAGCAAAAAGTAACCCTCACGCCCCTGGTGGCCAAAGTACTCTTTACCAAAAATTTGAAATTATATGCAAAAGATTTTCCATCAGGAAATGTATCCGCTGAGGAAAAAATCTTCAAATCGGAGTTTTAGAAGAAGAGTTATTGGGAAATCTGTAATTGATTTTACGCCCTCTAGCGGAAAATCTATGCGTAGTTTGAAAAAGTAACTGTATCTAAAATACTTTTCGACATAAATGGAATCGAAAGATAAAAAAAAATTTCAATCGGATGTTTAGAAGCAAATATGTGGAATAAAGCGTATTTTTGAATTCGACATCATCTGCATTCACGCCCTTTAGCGGCAAAATTGTACATCGTAAAAAAAAAGAAATAAAGGATCATCATTCGCATATTTCAAGCTTCCCAATGCAAAAAGAATCGGACTAATAGTTGCAGAGGTATCGTGGGTACAGACGGACGGACAAACCGATAACATAAGCACGATTTTTTTTACAAAAGACGTGCTAAAAATGCGATTTGACGGACTTTCAACGTGGGGTGATTGTAGGGGCTCGGAGCCATGGAGCGAGTATCAACCGAAACCGCCGCATTCGTGAAATGTTCCAGAGTAGCTGTTGTTAAAGTGTTTAAAGACTGGATTGTCAGCCAAAAAAACTGGGTTTCTACGTGCAACGTATGGTCGTCATCGGCTAGTGACTGCTCAGGCGGAACGAAGAGTGTCCAGACTAGTAACAGACAACAGAAGGGCAACAGTGCAGCAAATTACAGACCATCTTAATCAAGGATCCCCTCAAATGATCTCTGCACGCACTGTTCGCCTTGCACTGCATCGGATGGGATATGACAGCCGAAGGCCTGTTCGAACACCTTTGCTGTCTGCAGTTAACAAGAGAAAACGTCTCCAGTTCGCACAGGAACACAAGGATTGGACAGTCGATCATTGGAAACAATTTATGTGGTCCGATGAATCAAGTTTTCAGTTACACCATGCCGTTGGCCGAGTGAGAATTTGGCGGAAAGAGAACGAAAGCATGGACCCCAAATGCATTGCTACAACACTTCAAGCTGGTGGAGGCAACGTTGTGATTTTGGGAATGTTTTCCTGGCATGCTTTGGGTCCTTTAATTCGTGTTGATCAACGTATGACTGGCACATCATATCTAAACTGCGTTGCGGATCAAGTGCATCCTACCATGTGGATGGTTTATCCCAATGGCGATGGCTACTTTCAACAAGATAATGCGTCCTGCCATAGTGCTCGTATTGTATAGGATTGGTTCCAGGAACATGCCGGTGAGTTTACTTTGCTTAGGTGGCCCCCACAATCTACAGATCTCAACCCCATTGAGAATTTGTGGGATGAAGTTGAACGAGCCATCAGACAGCTGGATCCACAACCCTGCAATTTCACACTCCAGGAAAGTGCTATTCATTAAGCATGGTCTCAGATTCCACAAACCACCTATTAACATCTCGTGGAGTCCATGCCACGAAGAATCGAAGCAGTATTAAAGGCAAAAGGTTGCCCAACGAAGTACTGAGGGGGTGGTCATAATCAAGTGGCCACTCAGTGTATACATAACGCGAAATGGAAAAAGGCGATTGTTTCCGTCTGCGAATTGTTCGACCACTTCTAAAAGACATAAAAATCTGAAAATTGGTGTGCTTATAGCTCTTAACGTTTATTTACGTAGACATGTCCGAAAAAAAATAGAATCAAAAAGGCAGGTTTGGAAAACTGTCGCCTTGAAATTTTCGTGAATTGTTCGACCATTTCTAAATGACCTAGAGATCTGAAACCTGGCTTTCTGATAGGTCGTAAGACCCGAATACCTAGAAAAACCAGAAAATAGAAATGGCGGCTTTGGAATATTATCTACTTGAATTTTTCTAACACTTTTAAACCTAGCAAAGTATGAAAACCAAAAATCAAAAAACGTGGTTTAGCTTTATTATTGAATAGGCTGTAAGGTTTCAAGGTTCGAATACCTAGAAAAGTTCGCAAGCAACAAAAAAATCAAATTGGCGGCTTTGGAGCAGTGCCAGTTTGAAATTTTCTCCCACTTTTACACCAAGAAATCTCTGAAAACAAAAAACATTTTAAAGGGTGGCATAGGTTTACGCTTGAAAATGCTGATAGGTTTAAAGATAATTATGCCAAAAACGTTGAAATGGTGTAAAACCATGAAATTTTGATTTAAAACTATGGGGCGCTAAAGCCTGCCACAATTTACGTCAAACTGTAAGCGTGGACGTTACGACCCTGTTCTAAATCGTAAAACAGTTACGGATCTTAAAGTGCTTTTCTTTCCGTAATTACTTTTATGTTTCTTTAATTTTATGTTCAAAAATTATTTTATAGATTCACTATTGGAAGAACGGGTATGACTGCATATATATATATATATATATATATATATATATGGGATGTAAGGTCAGGTGATGCGTAACATCACAGCCTCTCCTTGACAAATGTCAACCCCGCCTTCTCGTGGTGCATCCTGTTCCCACTAAAGGGGCTCTGACGACCGCCAATAGCGGTATAACTATACCATCGGGATCAGAGGAAATGCTATCCCACACTCACCAACCCGCTTGGCCAGCGTGGTGAGTTATGGCCAAACCACTCCAAAATGATTCCACAACTTAAATCTTGGCCCTCAGTCTCCGGCAGCTGGAATGTACCTGGCCAAGGCAGCGGCCAGCGCGACATGAAGGCAGAGGGTGCTAAGAATCCCCGGAGGACCGGACTAGGCTGCCATCTGATGCTGACCTTGGCTACTTACAATGGACGCTCCCTATCTTCTGATTCAAGGCTTCTTGAATTGGAAGAGGAACTACAAAGGATCAAGTGGGACATCGTGGGGCTAAGTGAGGTAAGGAGAAAAGGAGAAGATCTCATCGAACTGAAAAGTGGACATCTCTTCTACTATCGTGGGACAGATACTGGCAGAACTAGTGGTGTTGGATTTATAATAAACAAGAAACTGAAGGATAAAGTTGTAGAAGTTGAAAGTTCCTCTGACAGAGCTGCACGACTTGTTATCCAACTCTCGAAAAGATACCAGGCTCAGATTATTCAAACTTATGCACCCACCACAAGTCATCCTGAAGAAGAAATTGAAGAATTTTATGAGGAAATTTGTCATCTAAATAATAAAGGTAAGCAGCACTTCAAAATAATTATGGGAGATTTCAATGCAAAAATAGGGCAACGACAACAGAATGAAACTTCAGTAGGTAAATTCGGTCACGGCAACAGAAACCAGCGTGGAAATACTCTCGTTGAGTTTGCAGAGGCAGAAGGGTTTTTCATCTTGAACTCCTTCTTCAAGAAAAAGCCACACAGGAAATGGACATGGAGACATCCAAATGGGACGACAAGTGAAATTGATTTTATTATGTGTAACAAAAAATTCGTCATAGAAGACTGCAGTGTGCTGAACAAGTTCAACACAGGTAGTGACCATAGATTGGTGAGATGTAAGATGCACCTCAACACTAAACTTGAACGTGGCAAGCTCATAAGACAAACAAAATCTGTTGACATAACCAACCTTAAAAAACACCATAATACCTTCAAGTTAGAACTGAAGAACAGGTTCTCTGCTTTAGAAGGCCTAACATCGGAAGAAGTGGACATCTCTGAAGTTAACAGAAAAGTAACCAAAGCTCTTATGGAAACAGCAACAAAATTAGCTGGGTCTAAGAACAAGTTGCATGTGAACAAATTATCAGGAAAAACCAAAATGTTGATGCAAAAAAGAAGAGAGATGAGGACAACTAAAGAAGATGTGACTTCCAAAGTGGAATATATAGAGCTATGCAAGACAGTAAGAAAAAGTATCACTGAAGACGTAAGAAAATTCAACTGTGAACTAGTGAGGAAAGCAATTGAAAACAACCAAAGCCTAAAGATAGCAAAGGGACATCTCAGCAAGGGAAGAAAACAGATTATGGCACTGAGAAAAGAAGATGGTTCTGTAACAAGAAATAGAGGCGAAATTTTGACAAGAGTGAAAGATTTCTACTCCAAATTATATGAAAGGGATGATATATGCACTCCAGACATCATGAAAGATACCAGTACCAGAGTTCCTCCAGTCCTTCCAGCAGAAGTTGCACATGCAATCAAGAACATGAAGCGAGGAAAAGCTCCAGGAGAAGATGGAATTACTGTAGACATCATACAAGAAGCAAGTGGAGAAATCGAAACAGTACTCGCCCAAATTTTCACTCGATGCCTTAATGAAGGAAAGATTCCTGAGGATTGGAACACCGCTACAATGATCCTGCTATATAAGAAAGGTGACGTTGAGGATCTCGGAAACTACAGACCTATCAGCCTCTTATCAGTAGTTTATAAAATCTTCACTAAAGTTCTTTCACACCGCTTGAAGGTAACACTGGACATGGCTCAACCGAGAGAACAAGCTGGATTCAGGAGTGGCTACAGCACAATAGATCATATCCACGTGCTGAGAGAACTAATTGAAAGAGCGAGGGAATATGAGCTTCCATTGTGCATGGCTTTTATCGATTATGAAAAAGCCTTTGATTCGGTGAAACCATCAGCAGTTACAATGGCTCTGAAAACCTGCGGTATTGAAGATGCATACATTAATATTATTAATAACATCTATGAAAATGCAAGTGCAAAGATTAGGCTGTTTGAAAATACAACACACGTAAAAATTGGAAAGGGAGTGAGACAAGGTGACACCATATCTCCGAAGCTCTTTAATGCCACATTGGAGGGTGTTTTTCAGTCGCTGAGCTGGGAAAACAAGGGGATAAAGATTAATGGAGATTATCTAACCCACCTTCGTTTTGCTGATGACGTAGTCATTTTTGCAACTACCCCATCAGAGCTGCAGAGTATGATCCAGGAACTTGCTGACAAGAGTAAAGAAGTGGGATTAAAATTGAACTTTCAGAAGACAAAAGTGATGTTCAATGCTTTTACAAGAAATGAAGATTTATCGATTGATGGAGAAAAGCTGGAGATAAGAGACACGTATGTTTATCTTGGACAGCAGATATCAAGTGAGGGTCACATTGATGAAGAAATTAACCGGCGTACAAAACTTGCCTGGAGAGCTTTTGGAAGAAACAGCATAATTTTCAAGAGCAATATGCCATTATGTCTTAAAAGAAAAGTGTTTGATCAATGCATCCTTCCAGTGCTTACGTATGGTGCAGAGACGTGGACCTTAACTAAAAGAGACATACAAAGACTGCAGACAACTCAAAGCAGCATGGAGAATTGCATACTTGGTGTAACCAGGAGAGATAAGAAGAGGAACTCGTGGATCCGAAAAATGACAAGAGTGGAAGACATCATGATCAGAGTTAAATCCCTGAAATGGCAATGGGCTGGACATACTGCCAGAAGGACAGATCATCGATGGACAGCCGAAATTTTAGATTGGATTCCAAGGGACAGGAAAAGACCCAGAAGAAGACCACATGGGAGATGGGTGGATGAAATTCGAAAGTATGCGGGGGTGACATGGAGGAGACTGGCACAAGACAGACCGTTGTGGAGGAAACTTGGGGAGACCTTCGTCCAGCAGTGGATTGATAATGGTTGACAATGATGATGATGATGTTGATATATATATATATATATATACATTTAAAAAGATATTTTCAAAATATTTTTAGATGGTGTAATGAGCCATTTTTTAGAATCATTTGAAATATAGGACATTTATAGCGAATTAAAACTGTAATATTTTACTTTTTGACACAAGTTTTCCTAGAAATGAGCTACCAATATTTTTAATTTTCACTAGTGTAATCATCAAATAAATTTCTGTTAAGTAATAAATCGCACGGATTAATTTTATCTTTATATCTCAGAATAAAATCATGTGTTACTTCTTGGTGTTTCGTAACATCTTTTCTGTCAATAAACTCACTAAGAAAATTCACATGCTTCTTCTCATAATTTTTATTTTATTGAAAAGAACTGGCATATGCAAATGATGAATTTTTTTTTATATAATCATCCCTTTTTTTAAACTTAGAAATTCGTTTCTTATTTGGTTTAACTGTATTTATGAAGAGGAAACTCTAAGAGTGCATTTGATATTTAAAAATTATCAGCACTATATTAAATGAAATCTTCAGAAAATGCATGGCATTAAAAATAGTTCTCATTGTACTTTATGATAAAACACTGGTATAATATCTTCAAAGAACTTTTGATATGCTTATGTAAGATGGCTAAAATTTCCCACCATCTTTTGAAAATAAATCCCAGTTAACGTTTTTCCTACCTAATTTGTTCATTTATGCAGAAAGACCTTATACAAGAAATCAACATCTGTTTGAATATGTATGGTTACTTTGAATTGATCATTTTGACCTTAATGTTCATTTTCTGTTATAAATAACTTAAAATTTCACCTTATTTATCTAAAGTAAAATATCTTAAAAGCTTAGTGGAACAATTTAAGACAAAATTGTTCCACTAATCTTATAAGATATGTATTTCAGATAAATAATATTTCAAAAAACCTTTTTATTTCCTTTCACAACTCAGATTTCCGGATTATAGCTTTCCAATTATAATATTAGAAATATTGTTATTTTTGCATGCATAGGAGTTTCTAATTTTATTTGTGGATCCATTATTCGGCTTCTCTCATAATTAATATTTCATTTGAATTCTAATAACTCCTGCCAAATATATTAGAAAAAAATATCTTGAAATCATCATTACTTTGCCAGACAAAATTAAGATTTTAGCCACGATATTTTTCCAATTAAAAAGTCAGAGGATATTTAAAAATGAATTATACGGCTGCAAGAATTGCAAGCAAAAGTTTTCCAAATCGGAATTGTAGATGCGCAAATATAATTTTATGTAAAAATTTACCATAACGACTTCTAGAACAAAAGTTGCGGGCACCTGATAAATAAATAGCATGCATGCATGCTACGTTCCTATAGCCAAAAGTAGCTAATGTTAAGGGGGGATTCTCATTTCTTGTGTGAAAAAAATCGATTTTTTTTATTTTATTTTACTATTTCAGGTCTTAAGAATGTGTGTACCAAATTTTAAGTCAAAATTCGCAAAATTGGCCAAGTTATAATCTGTTATTGTCCAGTGGAGTCACAGACTTGGTGCAACTTGCGCAAAGCCTAAGCTGAGAAAACTCTGGACGAATTCAATCACGAACCGCCACTTCATAAAAATTCGAAAATGCTATAAAGCCAAAAAAAAGCAACGATTGTCATCAAAAGAGTTGCTAGAAAAGTGTTTGTGTGTTGACACTCAAAACAACAATGAACGTTTCAATTCTACTGTTTAGCAGTTCTCGCCCAAACATCTTCACTGTGGCTCAAAAACCATCAAACTGGCAGCTTATGCAGCAGCACGCATTTTTAATGAAGGGTTTTCAGCCGTCCTGAAAATGATGACAACGATAGGAATCGTTATTGGCGAGCAAAGGAAGATATTTGCCAACGCGCGAGACGAACAGCGTCTGCAAAGTTCGTCGAGACGCAACCTCGAGGCTACAAAAGAGGCTCGTACAAGGCGTAGAAGCGATCAGATGTCTCTAAACGAATTTTACAAAACCTAGGAAGGAACATTGTATGGCCCTGGTATAGCAGATCAGCAGAAACATACTGTAATCACTGATATGCATCCGTAAACTGAACTTCCGAAACTTTAAATGCGTTTTTCTCGAAACAGCTTTTTCGCGAATGGTTGGCATGAAATTTCGAAAAACATTGGACCATTCGACTTCAAATGTAAAACTGCATGTTCAGCAAACATCCTTTTATCGTTTGATGAACCAAGAACGCGATACGCTATTTATATCTTTTAATAGCAAAAAACTTTGTCATTTTTTTTGAGCTATATTGATAATTTGAGTTTGACAAGTCATCATTTCCACAAATATATATATAATTTTTTTCTGGTTAATCAAACGATAACTACTTGTGTATAGAGTAAAACGCCGTTCGAGTTTTTTGCTTCAGATCACCTGGAGTGTAGAAATCATGCCAACCAGCGAACGTGGATCTCCGCGTAGTATCATTGTCGAGGGGGATTTGCGGGCGTGATTCTTCACGAAATTTATTAAAAATTGCTTTGTAAATACCTGAAACGATAATAAATAGATGTACCTACTTTGGAATCA
Source organism: Macrothele yani (assembly GCA_039090855.1). Classification (NCBI taxonomy): domain Eukaryota; kingdom Metazoa; phylum Arthropoda; class Arachnida; order Araneae; family Macrothelidae; genus Macrothele; species Macrothele yani. The sequence continues at coordinate 161,078,268 of CM077011.1, forward strand.
ATTAATTGCATAGTTTCGACAATAAACACTCCAAAAAAGCGGTAATTTTAGCGTAAAAAATGGGAATCCCCCCTTCAATGTTTTTGACAGACTGGCAAGTAAAAACTGATATATCCTTGCACACATTATTTAAATTTGCTCCACCTGGCGGGAAAATTTTACCCTAGAAAATACTTGATAAAGCATGAAATATTTTCCTTGTACATGTAGCTATCGGATAGAAGCGGAGTTTCATTAAATGCTCTTTATACAAGCGCAGATACACAAGTAAGCAAAATATGTCATTACGTGAATGCTCAAAAATATATAGTGTCTCCATCTATTGTCTATTTGTTTATTTAACGACCGCTATCACCAAATCTAAGGGTTAAAAGTAGTCGCTCTCCAGCAATTTGTGAAGGCTGGTTCTGGAAAAGAGCCAGCGCCTTGAAACAAACAAACGCACCATGTCTCTTCCGTGAATCGAACACAGGCCTGGCTGAGACGACTGGCCAAATGTCAGCATCTTTGACCACTCGGCGAAGTATTTAATTTTAAGTCTTAGAAAATGCGTGGGAAGTTTTAACCGAACTCTTTCTATCGAGTGCAATTGTAATTTTCGTATTGAAAAGAGTAAGTTTGTACCAACCGTGAAAACGTCTTTTCGGCACATAGCTGAAAGCATCACAAAAATGTAGGGAAAGTGAATGATTCTTCATCGATGCACTTAACTCTGTCTGATGAAACAATGCTTTGAATTCGACATATTTTTGCGGTTTTGATGACGGACGAAATGATGATAAAAGTATGTTGCTCTTTTCTTACAAAAGACAAATTCTGACTTCTAAGAGCAGCAAATTGTTGTTTTCCTTTTTCCATATTTACAAAGCTTCACTAAACTGGAAGGCTCGGAAGAGTCTCTCGTCTTTTATTCTCGGTCCATACATAGGTTCTAGGGAATGAGACTCTCTCTTTCCACGAGTGCAGTACGACACACTGCAAACATTGTCAAGGAGACGTCTTAAGATTATAATGGAAAATTTTCCTGCTACTCTGACCATCTCAGTCTAGAGAGCTCAGTCCCACGGGATATTTTTAGGATAAAGTCGGACGGTACAGTAGAAATATGAACCCACTTTCGATCCGCGTAAACTGTAACATTCTCTTTCACATGCATAGGCCAATATTTCAGTGACACGTCGCCAACTCTCAGCTACATTAATGTCGAGACGAACTGCTCTTGTATTGAAGCCTAAAGGTGATATTACGCATTACTTCAAAAGTGCTTCAAGTACCACGGTTTGCATAAATTATGGAAACATACCCCAGCAACTTCGTCTAACATCATACGTTAGATAAGAACCCTAAAACGTTTCGTTAAAAACGATTCATTCGGGGGAAAATGACCACATGCAGAACCAGATAAAAAATAAGGTATCAGACTGAAACTGCAAAAGTACCTCCAAATAGAGTGTGATAACCACTCACACAGATGTAAGTCTCAAACCCATATTTCATACTTATAACTGAACCCTTTTTCGTTATGAGATATTTATTGTTATGCTAAGTTCCAAATGTCCGGCTGAACAGATGTTAAACTAAGGGTAAATGTGATGCACTAATTGCACCGTACAGCTCATTTTAATTTAAGGATTTTAGAGCCAGACGAGACATATACAGAAAGTAGAATCATTTACGAAAACTTTTATTAGTCCAGGATCTTTAGATTTCAAGAAACTTTAAACGAAATCACATATTGTTGTCTATTTATGAAATTCAAAACATATCGCAGTGAGGCACATCACACTATCCGTCTTGTTGCTCTAAGAAGCTGATCAGTTATGCTCGATTGCATTAACTTTGGAAGACAGCTGGCTAATCCACACAGCTACTGCTTAGCCATTTTATAGATTTCGTACAATCAATAACTCAGCAAAGATTTAACATCTCCACACCAAAAAACTGCGTCGCAAAATATATATATCCCTTCTCGTTCTTATCGACATTCACACGCCCCTTACGTACTGACCTCAGGGGTGTTGCCAAACCTCCGTTCATGTGAGAGAGAAGATATCACGTTAAGTTTGAAAGGTGCTAAAGAGAACGAACTGAAATTTACATAGAAAAAAGGAACTACAAATCAAAGTTAAATTGACTATAAGTCTCACAATATTTATGATGATTTCTAAGAACGGAGTAGGTAGCAACGCCATTGGTCGTGCAAAGCTTGTCTAAACCACTCCTGGTCTTGCAGAGGGACTTTGGGAGTCAAGAACACGTCTCTCCTGATCATCGCAGTTATGCTCGATTGCATTAACTTTGGAAGACAGCTGGCTAATCCACACAGACAAGGATCTCCTCTTGAAGATATTGTTTTATCACACTTCCTCGGTGGGGGACGAGATTTATTGTTCTGTAGGAGAAATGCATCTCCAATGGCACCTGCACAAGAGCGAACTGCCGTGTCAAACATCCATGGTTCCTTTTGGAAGCACATAGACATCTGCGCGTCCACCTAACGAGATGATACCCCAAACCAGAACTCTTCAACCGATCATAAGAATGAGTAATATGTACCTCGTTTTCTCGAGATTAGATCACGCTTGGAAGCTCTGCAAAGCGAATCTGAACTCATCAGTAAAGACCACAGGCCTCCATTTCTGTTCAGTCTAGTTAACGTGAAGTCTTGTCCAAATCAAACGTTTCTCTCCTTGTGACAATTGGTAAGGGCACGAATACTGCTGCTTCCTTAGCCTAAAGATCTCCTTTGTGAAGTTTCCTGCTCACAGTCGAAATAGATACCACAGTTCCTGTACCCGCAGCAAGGGTAAATCACATATGTGTATCCGTCTTATTGCTCTGAGAAGCTGATCAGAGATAACGGTCATCCATGGGTTTGGTTTTCTTGCGCTAGGCCTCCCACCGTTGTAAGTTCGGGAAGTCGGTTACGTATTTTGTAATTGGTTCCACAGCGTGTACCACAGAAGGACTCACATGAAGCCATTTTACAACTATAGCTCTGAACCTCAATTAATCTGTGAAATGATGCCTCGCAGCCGTTGAAAACATCCATCTCAAAATCCATTCTTTGCACTTTTCAAATGATATGACCGACATATCAGAAACAGTTCTGCGATCATTTGCATACACCGATGCCATCGAAACTCATTTGCGTACGATACCCCGACACCACATCACATTTTACGTCATATACCAAACTTTCGTGAATTTCAATCTCGTCTTTCACAAACAATCGGGATTTTCTTTTTTGTCCTTAATTTAAAAAAGCAAGGTATACTAGCCACTCACTTCATATACACGGTCGAGTCACATTATGTTGACCACCAGCTGATATCCAGAGTAACCGCTGTGTGCAGCGCGGACAGCAGCTAGACAGGCTGGGAGTGACTCAATAAGGTGCTGGAAGGGGTTCACAGGTAGGTGGAGCCTTGCTGACTGCAGTGCATCTGACCGCTGCTGAATGGTGCGTGGCAGAGGATCCATAAAGCGAACAACACTATCGAGGTGGTCACACAGATGCTCAATTGTGTTTAAGTCTGCGGAATTAGGGGACCAGGGAAGTACTTCGAAGTCTTCATCGTGCTCTTCCAGTCACGCTCGGACATTTCTAGCTGTGTGATACGTCGTATCATCGTGATGGAAGATATCATTCGCCGAAGAGAAGACGATCAGTATGTATGAGTATACGTGGTCTGCAAGGATGGATTCATAACGAATTCGGTCCACAGTGCCTTCCACAGGAATGAGTGAACCCAGAGAGCGCCTGTCTGTTGAAGAGTGTTTGTTCTCCGATGTTTCTCGTCTTATACGCCAAGGTTTATCCGTTCGATGAAGCAGAAAACGTGTTTCATCGGAGACGGCAATCCTTTGCCAATCAGCGGGTCCTTTTCCGATACTGCCGTGCAAATATAAGCCTTTTTTGCCGATGCACCTTCGGTAGCATAGGTGCAGTGACCATCCGTCTGCATCGGAGCCCCATACGCAGCAGGGTTTGCTAAACTGTCGTTTTAGACACACTTCCGGTAGCCCCCTGGTTCATTCGGTCAGTGAATTGCTCCATTGTAGTTTGTCGATCGGCCCTCGCGCACCTTCGTACTCAACGTTCATCTCTCACATAAATGGCACGTGGTTCCCTGCAGTTTTCAAGTCGTTTATTTGCAATGGCGCCATTTCTCCAATCACGATACACTTTAAGCAACGGGTGATATGCTTTCAGAATGCCTACAGCACACCTTACATACCCTCCAAGCCAGCTCATGACACGTGCCTTCTTTCATTGGTTACGCGCTGTTGACCTCAAATTTATTGTGGTCACAATAATGTGACTCGATTGTGTATGACAGAAATGCCTGCAATAAATACATCACTTTTTAGTTGCCCACATGTTCATGAATATACGATGGTTAAGGATTTTGTTTCTTGCGAGAAGTATTGTCAGGCACTCGAGAAGCATTGTCAGAATTGTATCGAAAGTCATCACTGGATTCACACAGTCTGGATAAACAACATCCAATAGGACAATTTGTTTCAGGATATCGAACCTAACTGAAAAGTGACCGCTGGGTAGTGAAACGGATTGTAGGCAGAACTCATTAAAACTACTGTAGGAAAAATAACTGATGAAACTGATATAAGTCTTAGCAGTTTAGTGTCTAGCAGAAAATTTCCGCGGAAACTTCATAAAGTCTGATTTTGTAGTAAACGGTATCTCCAAGCCACCCGTTATTGACTCTAAAGCAAATTAAGGATCCTATTTTGGCGCAAAGCTCGGATACTGCCTGATTGGAAACCCTTTCTCCAACTTCGGAGAGAGTTTACATTTGGCGAATACCAAAGGAAGCGCGTAATGCCAAATGCTTTGTGCCAAACATCGAAATTGGTATTAAATCAACAATGGCTTGGGTAGCAAGTTCTTGGCATTATTTAGGTCGTGGCATCACTCCGAAAGCCCACGTTAAAGCCACCACATACTGGGAGTATTGGTTTATCATATGGTGCAGCAAGTTCCCCGAAAATAATGCCATGTTTCCAGGGGATAGCGCTATAATACACATAACAATCTTGGTTTGAAAAACATGGAACTAAAGTTAAATGTCACACAAAACCTGCACAATCACCAGACTTCAACATTATTGAACCTGGGAGACTGAGAAGCAGACTTTGTTCAATATCGTTAATCAATGACCTTGATATCTTGTATGACGAATGGTGCAGTATTCCTCCGAAAACTGTTAACAAAATATTTAAATTACTTCTATATTGAATTCATGTTGTTATAAAAGCAATAGTGGTCCAGTATCATATAAAACAATGGTCTGAAATTCAGATCTTTGGAAGTGCTGCTTTCCAGTTTTGAAGGTACTTAGGGGGCCAAATGAATATTAGTAAATGTCTTATGAATAAATATCAACTTCACAAAACTACTCCAATGACTTGGCAGTGGATTGGAATATTATTTCTAATTATCGGGAAATAGTAAAAACAAATGCTTAATCAATCACTAAAAATAATCACTTTCATATAATAATTATTTTTACTTAAATCTTAAAACAATCATATTTTACCAACTGAACACGGTACATGGTACAGAACATATTACATGTTATGACCAAAAACTTGGGCTCGCTTTTCTGTCACTAACTTATCGATATTTGGAATAATGTCCTTTAAACATGCTATTTTTAAAAGCGAGCATAAGTGACTGTCACTTATATTATTCCTTTCAAGACATTTTACTTGGTTCTTTCTTGAAAACAACAGTTCACATGAGTATGTTATTCCGAACATAGACAGAACCCGTGCAACTAGGTTATCAATGTTTACGTACTTGTCCTTTGAAACTAACTGGTATAACTCTGAAGATGACAATCCGATTTTTGGTGTAAGTTGGACAAGGATGGTAAGTCAGATAATATCCAAAAACTTGAAATTTTCATCGTCGTGGAGCGGGACCCGAACCCGCGTCTCTCAGATAGTGCCCGGGTATGCTAACCACTACACCACCCAGAACGACCAATTCTCAAGTTTCCGATAAGATTCTTAACCTCCAGATCATATTTTACCAACTGAATCCAGTATTTCTTTCATGGTAAAACTCTGTTAGATAGCAGCTGTTTAATTTTTCTTTTAGGAAAGAATCACACTGAAAGTCTATTCATTCAAGTTGAAGTTCTTCAAGTGCGTTGTCAACATTATAGGAAAACGGAGACTTGAATATATTGAAATTATTTTACATGTCTTTGAAACATTCAAACCGCCTGTTGAAATCCACTTTTAACATAACTATCTTCGTAGAAAATTCACCAAAGTTGATTTCTTCTTCACATGAAGCTTTTGAAAAGGGAAAGTGTTCCTGCGCGTAGCTGAGCTTCCCAAAGCTGACGTTTCCTCTGAAATGCGTTAACAATATCAATAGCATCAGTGACTAGCTTATTTTGTGTTTGTAGTTTGATATTCAAATCGTTTAAATATCCAACTATATCTGTGCTGAATGCCAGATCATGTAACAATTTTGGATCATCAAAGAGCGAGACGTCTTGACCTTTAATTTCAAGGAACATCTTTATTTCATCTCTGTAATCCGAAAAACTTGTTACTTATAAAAAGGACGGCTGTTTAAAGCATTGCTATGTTTATGTTGTATTTAATATATTATAATATACTTGAAAAAAGGGTGATTTAGGTTTATTTTGTAATCATTCATGCAGGCGGCAAAAGAGTTAGCGTCGGGTCACATACGGCCAGCGAGTTTGAGACCACTGCCATAAAACATCCTTATAGCTCTTCTCTACCGTTCAGCATGTAACATGATATCAGAAAACGTGAAACTCAGGCAAGCTTGGAGCGGAAATCGAACCCTCTTCTCCCGACTGCGCGTTACATCGTGCTGCTCGTAACACCTACCTCGGAAATGATCTTCCATCTAACTGAAGTTATGCAGTTTTAACCTAGATAACTGAACAAGTTCAGCTGTTCCCTAGGTATATGTTTAAAGTGACATTTTTTTTGTTTGCGGGTTTAACAAGTATTGGCCTCCCCAATGGCGCAGTGGTCTAAGCGCTGGCTCATGATCATTCGTCCGTGAAGGGTCCGGGTTCGAATCCTCATGAGACATGGATGCTGTGTTTGTCTTACGGCCCTGGCTCTCTCCCTTCCCTGGAACCGGTGACCCGAAAATAGGGACGAGCGACTGCTTCTAGCCCATTGAGTTGCTCACGGTGGTCGTTAAACCTTCAATCCAAAAAAAAAAAAAAAAAGAAAGAAAATAAGAACAACTATTGTGAACAAACCGATGTGCTATAAGCAGTCGCCTCTCCCTAATTTAGGGCCACTGGTTCCAGGGAAGAGAGAGAGCCAATTCCGCAAAAAAAAAAAAAAAAACACAACATACATGTCTCATCTCATGTTGGGCGAATGGCAAGAAGCCAGCGCTTAGATCACTGAGACAGCAGGACGGCAATAATGATATTCTAACCCAGCAAAAACAGTCTTGCTGGGCCAGCACTGCCACCAGTGAACCAGCACTATATTACCACCGGCCAACCATTAATAAAATGTCCGGGCGGCCACCTCATGTGCCAGCAGTTCGGGCCAGTAGCGGGCCAACAGTAGCATCCCCATCAACTGTCATATGACAGAACAGGGCCATTACCCAGCAAAAACACAAGTGCTGGTAAACTGCTGGCCACCAGCTGGCAGTGATGGGCCACTGCTGGCTGAAATCTGCCGCTCACAGCCCGGTAGTGGCCCGTTGTTGGCAGCGCTATCAGTTGGCGAGCCATTGATGGCGCTGCAGCATCGCCGGGAATTGTGGGCCTCCAAGCAAGTGCCACTAGTGGCCCGTTGCTGGCAACCAATGCAACCCCCAACAGCACGCGGAAGCAACGGGACTGGGCATGCGCAGAAACACTTGCTGTGTGTCTCATGGTAGTAGTTAGTTGAAGACGACACTATCACCATCGTGTTATTTTAGTGGATGTTAAGAAAAAAATCCATATGTAGAGAGGCGAATTAATTTCTTAATGAAATTTTACGTCGACGAAGATATCAGATTAAGCCGTAAAATACTAGATTACAGCCATGAAATACACCCACTCCATTCCTATGAATAACAATTCATGGAATGGAAGGGATGAATAACCAGAAAAAATTTGAAACCGCTTGAAACAAATATCCTGGAAAACCATTAAAACAAAGTTTGTTGAAAAAAAAAAGAATTATACACGTACAAAATTTATTAATTATTTGAAAGAAAAAAAAGCAACGCTATGTGGTGTACTCATCCATGGGTTGAATACACAAGACTGGGAGGAATTCGCTTCTAAAAATAACGAGAAGTAAAATAAAATATTTTTTATTCTTTAAAACAAATGTAGCTTCGGACAACGGAAAGGAAACACACAACGTTAAAAATGTAACAGAATGTGACATGAACCCGGGTAAATATATATTTATTCAACAATCCCTTTTCAAGACGGCAAGGACAGTACAAAACTTTGGAAAGCGACTCTAAGTATGTACACGCCTTGAAAATGACTGAAGTTCCCTTAAGGTAAAAAAAGCAAAAAAAAAAAAAAAAACTATCGTTACGTTTAAAAAATTAATTTACCAATTATATGAAACTGACTTTTATGAAAAATACCTCGCAATATTGTAAACTGAAAGAGGGAAGCATTCGATTACACATTGCATACCAAATAGATAGCTTTAAGCATCTGCTTGAATGTGACAAATTAGTCCGGTTGGTAGAGAGCTCAGCTATCACAATAACGGCTCAGGTTCAAATCTACTTAGATACAAATGTGTGTTTTTCCGATTTGTTAAGAAAATTTCCCCAGCGCCGTGCGTTAATTCACAAGCTTTGTAAGGGTAGAAAAAAAATTGTAGCTTGGGGAAACTGCGGTATCTTTGCTTTTTATTATTATGGGAAATTGGCGGACAAGATTCGGCAAGCCAGCAGTTACGTCACGTGGTTACCGGCTGCCACTAAAGGCACACTAGCGGACCACATTAGGCTAGCCATTATTTCTGGTACGTGCTTGCAGGGCCACTTGTGGCAGCTACTGCCTGTGATGGACCACTGACGGCCCTGTTGTGGCATATGACAACTGATGGGGTGCCAGCTGTTGGCCTGAACTGCTGGCCCTTCTGTTGGACGCCCGGACATTTTATTGACGGTTCGGCAGCGGCAACATAGTGCTGGGCCATTGCTGGCAGTGCTGGCTGCCAGCAATGGCCCAGCAAGACTGTTTTTGCTGGGTAGTTATCCATCACAGGCAGTAGCTGCCCCAAGTAGCCCTTCAGCGGCCGTGCAAGCACGTGCCATAAATGATGGCTAGCCTAATGTGGTCCGCTAGTTTCCCTACAGTGGCAGCCGGCAACCACGTGACGTAATTGATGGCTTGCATAATCTTGTCCGCCAATTTCACAATAGTAGCCATAAAAAAAAAGGATAACCGCAATTTTTCAAAGCTACAACAACATTTTTTTCGCCTTACGAAACTTTTGCATTATAGCACTGCGCTGGAGAAGTTTTCAAAACAGTTCCTGAAAAACATCCGTTTGGATCTCGGTGGAAACGAATCAAGGGACTGTCTGCGTGAGAAGTGGACGCTCTATCAACAGGACTCATTTGCCACGCACGAGCATTTGCTTGAAGTTGAGACTCTTTCCTGGGAAATGTGTAACAAATGGTTATCTTTTTTCAATTTTACAATATTGCCAGTTATTTTTCATAAATATCAGTTTCATATAATTCGCAAATTTATTTTTTCAACGTAACGATTGTATTTTTTTACCTTAAGGGAACTTCACTCATTTTCAAGGAGGGTACCAACTTAAAGGCGCTTTCCAAAATTTCGTGATGTTCTTGTCGTCTTGAAAGACGATTGTTGAATTAATATATTTACCCGTTCATGTCATATTCTGTTACATTTTTAACGTTGTATCTTTCCTTTCCGCGGTCCGAAGCTTTAAAGAGGAAAGATATTTTATATTACTTTTCGTCATTTTTAGAAGTGAATTTATCCAATCTTGTGTAACCCATATATATATCCACACAGCATTGCTTTTTTTTTTGTTTTTAAATAATTCATAAATTTTGTGCGCGTATAATTCTTTTTTTCTCCCAACATAACGTGTTTTTGATGTTTTACAGGACTTTTGTTTCAAGCAGTTTAGTGTATGTTAAAATGAAAGTTTACACAGGATTTATTTCTTGTTATTCATGGGGATGGAATGGGTGTATTTCATGGCTGTAATCTGGTATTTCATGGCTGTAATCTGGTATTTCATGGCTGTAATCTGGTATTTCATGGCTTAATTCGATATATTCGTCGACATGCCATTTCATTATAGGTAATTAACTCGCCTCTCTACATATTTTTTTCTTCTTAACATCCACTAAAATAACACAATAGCGATAGCTTCGTCTTCAACTAAGAGAGACATAACACGTGTTGCTTTTGCGAATGCGCAGTCTCGTTGCTTCCACCTGGTGTTGGGGTTGCATCGGTTGCCAGCTACGGGCCACTAGTGGCACTTGCTTGGAGGCCCGCAATTTACAGCGATGCTGCAGGGCCATCAATGACTATCACCAACAGACCGCTTCAGGGCCGGAGCGGCAGATATCAACCAGCACTGACCTATTTTTTTTTTATTTTTTTTTTTTTTTGAGGTTTAACGACCGCCGTGAGCAACTCAATGGGCTATAAGCAGTCGCCCGTCCCTAATTTAGGGTCACTGGTTCCAGGGAAGGGAGAGAGCCAGTGCCGTAAGACAAACACAACATCCATGCCTGACCGGGATTCGAACCCGGACCCCTTACGGACGAATGATCAGAGGCCAACGCCTTAGACCACTGCGCCACCGGGGCGGCACACTGACCTATCACTGGCAACTGGTGGCCCGCAGTTTTCCAACAGTTGTGTTTTTGCTGGGAATTGCTGCTCGAATATATGAATATCCCATGTATTTATGAGGAATATTTCTGCGTTGATTTTCATAGTCATGCCTTTTCTCAGAGATGTTTACTTTGCTATGTCCATATTCTATACGTTACTTCCAAGTTTTAATGTATCATAACAAACCTTATGCTCTAGATCTTTTTTTCAGCGACTTAAAATGAACGAAAACTTTGCATTTCAATTATTTATCATCTTATCTTTAAACTTTTAGTGATCCAACTGATTTTTTCACATTTGTTTCAACACAGGTTTAGTATTGAACAACAAGGATGTTTCACTTGTTAAAATGAACAGCATTTCCTCTTAAAATGTTTTTCTTTAATATTGTCCAGTGGATTTTTTTCTTTGCGGTTAGTAAAGTACATATCTAATTGAAGCAAACAAGCACTTTTACTTTTGAGCGTGACAAATGAAATAGCAGGGCAACAATAAAAAATATGTTGCGTGGAACGTGAATATGAATTTTTTGAAAAGGGAATGATGGCATAATGAATGTTAAACCACTTAACGAGTGCTGTAAAGGAATGAAGCAAAAAAAGTTATGCAATTCTTCAACTTTCATTTTTTTCATTACTAACTCAATTTCCAAGAATGAAGTCTGACGGCATGAAAATGTTGCTTATTACGCTGAAAGGAAAAGCCTTCATCTCTAATTTAGATGTAAATTCACACATAGGAAAAAATGAAGTTCTCCACAGAGAAGAGTAGCTTGGTGTTTAATGGAAGATTGACAGGTTCGTTTAAAGTTTGGCACGAGAGAATTTCTAAAATTTCTAAACAGCATGGCACATTTTTTAATACTTCTTTTCTTTTGCTCTCTTTCTTTCTTTGTAGAATTGTGAGCAACGAAGATTTTCCAAAAATTAGGTTAATACCTACTTGTAACTTTGGTTAAATGTTTAAACGTACGCTCACTGAAATATGCATTTCATCATGTTGCTGTCAAAACATCACTTCGCTGTTTTTCCACATGCCAAAACTCAGCATGTAGTGAAATACAGCAAAGAACAGAGAAAGAAAAAAGAAAAGAAAAGTAGAAAAACGCTTTTAAATAAAAGAGCGAAATGCGCGTATTTTTAATCAGTTAATTTCCACAAAATGCGAATGTTGCTTTTTCATTGGAGACTAAAATTTTCTGAAATATGTTACCTGTCCTACCCTACACTGTAAAAAAAATTCTGAAATTCACGGAAAAGTTCCCGTCATTTCTTTGGGGAATTAACGAAGCATGTTTCTGAGACAACCTTTTCCGTGAAATGCCGGAAAAAAAACCTGAATTTAACGGACTTTTCGTGCCACGGGAAAATTCTGAATTTTCAGAATCCTCTCCAGCAGTTTCTTTCTTATATTGACAGTTGATTACCGTTTTAGATAACGGAAAGTTCTAAATTTTCGGAAACCTTTCCGCAATTCCTTTTGTATATTAGCGGAAAATTTCCGTTCTCACTTTTGCCATATCAGTATGACGAGAAATTTCCGCTAATAGTAGTGATTCGTGGAAATACTTGAGGTTTGATTAAATTTCAAATTTTAATCGTCTGTCGAATTTTGAAGTTCCGTAGCGAGATCGGATATTGTGGATAGCATATCTTATAGATTTTTTTGTTTTTTGTGGCACAGGATATTCCTTCTTTTTTTCTTCTATTTGGTGCACTAGCTATTTATTATATAATGTATTGCTGCAAGAAACCGGGTACTTATTGTACCGATGATTTTACGATGTCTGTGTATCAGTCTTTGGACAACGTAAGACAAAAGCTATTATAGCTATCAAGAGTAAATTTTATATTTAACTTTTTTTTTTGTGTTAAATAATACCATAAAAAGTACATTTCACCTTTTTTAAAGATAAATGAAAGTCATTGTGGGTTTAAACAAATCATGTTGCAAAGCATTTTGTTGCTTCGAAAAACCACGATGAAAAATGCTTAATTTTCGAAAAATCCTTCTATTGGAAAAAAAAATTACAAACCTATTCAGAAAAATAATATGCTCCAACAGAAAATAAAATGACTAAATCACTCACATTGACCAAAAAAAAAAAAAATTTTTTTTTGGTCACAGAATTCCTTTTGCGATGTACGTTAGTCAGGTTGCTGAGCGTTTGTGGATCATTTAATTAAGGCGCGAGTTCTGACGTCGGGTGTTCGATCTTGACCTCACCGGAAGGATTATTTAGGGTGTGAGTGCTGCACAGGGTTGTTTATTTTGCGGAATTTCTGTTTAAATACGGAAAAACCAGAAATGGACTTTTCTGAAATAAACGGAATTTCTGTCTACGGAAATACCTGTGAAAATACGGAAGTTAAAATGAACGGATACTTTTAAAAACGCAAATTTTTGAAAGAGACGGATATCTACCGGCAACTTTGCTGCACGTTGTTTTCAGAAAATTTCGGTCAATTCACACAACTTATTTTTTACAGTGTATCATACCATTGGCGAATCGTAATGAGTATAACTTACAATACTGCATAACAGTTGGTTATCGGGCATAATTTGTATAATGTGGCGCATTATTTAATTCGAATTCTACTCAGCTTGGAACCGTGATAAATTCCAGGGATGTGGTCGCATTCTCCACTCTAGGATTTCGAACTTTTACTTTAGTGTTGTTTCCACATATAATATTAAATAGTAACCACCTGGATTTCAACTGGTAATTTGACAACTGGATTAAACGTTATTAAGTGCTAAAGCGTTCGAACTATATTTTTACATCTATGGTTCTATAAACTGCTATAACCTGTAGAGTCCACAGCAGGATTTCAGTTAAAATTACGGAATAGCCGTTGGTAATTTTATTACACTGCAAAATAATTTAAACTGTCTCTTCCAGTAAATAAATAAGAGACAGAATTGGATTGAAACCGGGTGTTTCATCTCCCAAGGAATTATCATTGGAATATCGCGACATGTGTTGAGAATCGTCAATGAATCCACAAATAAAGGAAAATTACACACCAAGAATGTGCATCGTATAAACTAAGGATTAGAGATGCGTAATAGTATTTGATCTATTAGTGGATATACTGTATAATTGTTACTATGAACTATCGGTGTGAGTTATCAACGAGGACCTGAAACAAACCTTTTGTGGTTCTACTAAGATAGTTTAACAATTATACACCAAATTTGTTAAAACTATTATAAAAGTCAGTTTGTTAACGGCGTAAATAACAGATATTGACAAGCTTTCGCACAACTACGGATGGCTGTATCAAAACCAACAAAACTACAAATCTATATTCGGCGAAGACATGCATGATACTTTATTATTTGAAAGGAAATAGTAGTAATCCGATTTATTGGAGTAAAAATTGAAATCAACGTTTACAACTTTCTCACGTCAACCACACGGATTTTTAAGGAAGATAGACAGAAAACTGGAAACTCAATGATAGAACGCTCCACCAATTTGAACGCAGTGACTTGACTACACAATAAACGAATAGATGCAAATGTAATTTTCATTTAAAGGAATGAGGCGTGAATTTGTCGGCATTCCGTACCTTGGAAGGAAAACGCAGTGATTTGAAGAACCGATTCGAAGTTCGAGGCAACTCGAGAGAGACTCTATCATTGGAAGCCTCACTGTTGGTAATGGTTTCCAAAGTTCCCCGAATGGCTGTAGATTTACTGGTGGAGTAGGGAGCTAATTTCTTTGTATCGTCCCACATAGAAACAGCGGGCTTGAACTGACTTCTGTTTATCGGGCCATGTTTACTTTATCGTGATTTGTGTTCCTTTTCTGCTGGTTGAGTTTAATTCTAACCGAACGTTTGGTCATTCCGATATACATGTGTAGTATCGTTTGGAGCCGTTCGGATGTTGCAGAAAGATGGCATAAAAACCGGCCTTGTTAGGAAGATGCGGCTTGTCAATGATTCTCTTCATTTCATTTCATTCATTTATTTATTTTTGTTGTTACATGCTCTTAGAAGAAAAAAAAGAGTGGAAAAAATTTACAATTCATAAATGATGAACATAGACTGTAACAACAGGGAAGACAAGGAAAAAGGCCAAAATGGCCTGACATAGTCTTATACTCCCCGTAGAAGAAAAACAAATGAAGCAACAGATAGACACATCAAGTCTGACAATCAGAAGAAGTTTTGCCAATCCTTTCTTTTTTTTTAATTATTGAAGAAGATAAAAGATTGGTTTATAAAGATTTCTTAAGCTTGGTTTATAAAGATTTCTTAAGCTTGGTTTATAAAGATTTCTTAAGCTTCATTTATAAAGATTTCTTAAGCTTCATTTATAAAGATTTCTTAAGCTTCATTTATAAAGATTTCTTAAGCTTGATTTATAAAGATTTCTTCAGCTTGGTTTATAAAGATTTCTCAAGCTTGGTTTATAAATATTTCTTAAGCTTGGTTTATAAAAATTTCTTAAGCTTGGTTTATAAATATTTCTTAAGCTTGGTTTATAAAGATTTCATAATTTGATTTATAAAAATTTCTTAAGCTTGATTTATAAAGATTTCTGAAGCTTGGTTTATAAAGATTTCTTAAGCTTGGTTTATAAATATTTCTTAAGCTTGGTTTATAAATATTTCTTAAGCTTGGTTTATAAAGATTTCATAATTTGATTTATAAAAATTTCTTAAGCTTGATTTATAAAGATTTCTTAAGCTTGGTTTATAAAGAAGCAAGAGACATTATTCCTACACAATAGTTCGATTTCTTGGGAATGTTCTTGAGTTCTTAGTACGCAATTTAACATGTAGGGATTTTAACGCGGGGTCTTGACTAGGCAGTACACGAATAGATGCAAGTGCGATAAGAAAATGTTCACGTTTTTTGGTTACTACTTATTTCACGAGCACATTTGGACTTTACATACAATTTGAAGTTAACTGGATAGTCTCCGTCGACCCCGGGCATCAATGCCGTATGGCTGGCCATCGCTTGTTCTCTGGGCATTGGTACGTCTGTCGATGGTATACTCACGAAACACCCTTGATAGGGTTGCCTCGTAAACCCTAGAGTTCCTACCATTTGCGCGATAGAATGACTGGTCAGTTCTTTTTTTTTTTTTTATTGAAGGTTTAACGACCACCGTGAGCAACGAGCAACTCAAAGGGCTATAAGCAGTCGCCCGCGCCTAATTTAGGGTCGCTAGTTCCAAGGAAGGGAGAGAGCCAGCGCCGTAAGACAAACACATTATCCATGCTTCACCGGGATTCGAACCCAAACCCTTCACGAACAAATGATCATAAGCCAGCGCTTAGACCACTGCGCCACGTGGGCGGTAACTGATCTGTCTTGCGACGACAAGGCGTCAACGATCACGGCCGCTAAGTTCAGTAAGTTTCTCCATGTTCATCGATTGCAATGCAATGTTAGAAACTGTGCTGTCCTATTTATCTTCTACGTTTGGTTTGGTTCTGTTCCACCCAGCGCGGGTGATGCCCTTGTTAACTGCTCATCACTCTTATCTCTAATATTTTGTCTACTGAGAGTTAGGCGTTCATTTCACTAAGTTAGCGTTTATGTTTAAGTATTTTGAAATTAGAAGTTAGAGTAAAATCAAATATAGAAACCAAAAAAATCATGTTTATAGTATAAATGTTTTCATTGTACTGTGAAACATAACAATACAATCTCAACTTATGATGTCTTCATAGGGTTTCCAAGTGTATTTGGATGACTATCTTTTAAGCCTAATAACAGTAATGTGTATAAAATCATGTACACTATGTTCTAATTGTTGGAATTATGGCCTCTCAGCGCTAAAAAAACGAAAAAAAAACGCAGATTGTCAGACAAGATTTTCAGCCACTCCAGTTGGATTGTCACATCACTACGTTCCAGGCGTAGCTGTTATTCACCCACCAAGAGGAACTATGTGTAACTTGAAACCACTCATCCGGGTATTTCTCCCGTTCTCTGCGTTCAGCGCGGTTTGGAAGAGTTCTTTATAGCGATTGTGCGCGGTCATACCTGTGTGTGTTGTTTATGAATAGAACTAACTGCTCCTGAATAAAGGAAGCAACTGCATTAAATGTAATGTTCCCGATCATTATACTCAGTTACGCTACACTATTTCAAGGACGTGTATTTTCCTATTATTGTGTAAGTGTTTTCTCCAATAGCTACCCAATTATGTGGCGAGACTGAAGTGTTCTTCTGCAACAAACATGGCGTCAGTTGGCGTCAGTACGAAATGCTTTATTGTGTTATGGTTAAGTATCTACGTGTTACGAATATGTTACATCAAATTGGATATCACTGTGTCTTGGTATCATCATTTGTATTACAATTAAAAGTGTTTTCTATTTACGTACAACTCAGGTCGGTATATGATTTTATTATTACTAGTATGAGTGCTCTTTGTTCTATTATTGTTAAGCACACGCATTTATCCGTCTTGAATAAAAGTCAAGCGAAAAACCTTTTTATTTTCTACTGCAAACCGAACTGATTGGAGTGTTGGTATTAACCATTTAACTACACATCCAATTTAAGAATTAAATTCAACAGTAATCAAACACAAGGTAATTTGTAACAAACAGGTGCGTGTTATGTTTTCTTTTGCTACTTTCATTTCACGACCAGCATACACATATTAACTAAAAACACCCTATTTCGTTCGTATGATTGCTAAAAAGTCGTAATTTTTGGTCCTCATTCATTACAGATTTCGTGGAAAACTGAACACTGTAATTTTACCCCTACAATTTTTTTTTAAATATTTCAAACATAAATTAGTCCTTCTGCATGAGTTTAAGCAAACAAGTCTCAGAAGTTCTATTTTAAAACGTGCATTCGTATATTTTGATAACGAAATGAAGAAAAAATATTTATACTGGGGAAGCAATCTAAATTTAGTGTACTTTAAAGCAGTCACAGTGAACCTTTAACGTTGGAGAAATTTTTGTTTCAATTCATAGTAAAAGCTTTTGCTATTTTCCCAATTTCTTTCTTGTGATTTATTGGTTTTTCGTAGAAATGTAGGAAAATTGGGAACTATAAACTAAAGCCATACCTTAAAATAAAAATTGAATTGTTTTTATACATTTATTCTTCATTGTTTCTTGGATAACAGATCCCTTTTAACAACAGCGTCTTCGTGCTCCCGAATCATAACCGCTTGCACGAATTCTGAGAAACATATTTCTGAAGAAGAACATGAAAATATAAGAGTGCAAAAACTGAAGGTTAACAAAATTTCCTCGAAATAAATGAAATGAAACTACATAATGCTTCGTTTTTGATGACCCGTTTCAGTCTAGTGACTCAGATACTCACTAATTATTCATGCAGCCTGTTGTTTCTCCTAATAGACTATCAGAATCAATATTTTTTGTTTCGGAACGAGTACGTCAGGGAAACAAAGTGTATTACTGGTAATTTCTCGACAGAACTATATCTGCTAAATATTGATAACATGGTTTTTCGTTTCCTCTCTTTTTCTCTCGCTTTTGTTAAAATGTCATTAGAACATAACAAAGCACGCGTTAGGGTTCAAATCAATAACATAAGCAGAATAATGCAATCCCTTTTGAATTGATATTTCATTTCAGAGGAATAGGTAAGTTGCCAAATAATCATTTGGTCACAAAAAAACAATTTATAGTGTACCTCGTAACCTTCTTATTGAATTCGGCAGCTGATGTCAGTTGGATATCTATTATATGTTGTACCAAAACATTACTAGCATTACAAAAATGTAAATACACGTCGTATTGAAAAGTTCCGTAACGTTCAGTCGTGTTCCAGATAATTTAACAAAAACATTTAAAACAAGCTTAGGCACTAATGGTAGAACGGCCAGTAAAATCAAGCCTACTTACCATTTTGATGATTTATTGGTTTCGCATTCAAGTCAGTACATCAAAAAAGCATTCACCCTTTACTCAATCATCTGGTGCTTCGAAAGCCAGTTACAATAGATTCTCAAATGCACTACTAAATTCGTTCATGAATTCAGGAACAATTTAAACCCTCAGTATCAACAAAACCCAATAAACGTTAAAGACTTAATCTGTAGCAGATAGGTTACACTCTCTTAACATCTATATCCAAAGCAATACAAAATCTCCGAGCCATCTAACGGGAAAGTGCATTCAGTCGTAAACATCAGTCTTATTTGTCTCTCTAACATACTTCATTCAACTTTTGACCACGAGTCAGGATGCCACAGAAGCATTCAACGAGGAGAAAACGTAGCGTTAAGCTCAGAAAATTTTAAGGAGAATAAACCAAAATTTACATAGGATAACAGGAACGAAAAAACAAAGTAAAATTAGAGTAGACGTCACAACAAATTAAAGTAGACGTCACAACAAATTAGAGTAGACGTCACAACAGGATATAAGGTATTGTTGTCGATCCAAGATATTTTGTCACAGGGGGCGTGGCTCTTAATCTTTTCCAGGATCTGAAGCCTATTGCGCCTCAACTTGAATTGACACTTCTATTCCTCAATGAAAGTTACAGGATCCGCGAAGTAACAAGGTCACGTTACAGGATCCGCGAAGTAACAAGGTCACGTTCCAGGCTCCGCAAAGTAACTAGGTCACGTTACAGGCTCCGCGAAGTAACAAGGTCACTCTACAGGCTCCGCGAAGTAACAAGGTCACTCTACAGGCTCCGCGAAGTAACAAGGTCACGTTAGATAAAGCTAGGTTGCGCTCTAGTTCGCTTTCGTAGCAATGGAAACATGCAAAATTTGGAAATACTGCATTCAATTCTTACTCCGTATACAACTGTACCCACAAGATAAGAATTTAAGAGCCCAAACACTTTTCCAGTTAATCACGAGACGACAGCAGAGTAGCAAACTTAAATCCAAAATTTTATTACCAGCTGTTATTGGCCGATAATGCTGCTAATATACACTATAATGACAAAAGTCACCGGACAGCCTTTCAAAAGCAAATAAACGTTTCTCCTGCTTCGTTAAGATGCGAGGTACAGCTTCAAACGGTATATAAACAAGACTGCAGCTGACCGCGATCATATCGCACTGTGAGGTTGAGTGAAAACGTCGCGGCGGGAGAAAACTGACTTTGAGAAAGGAAAGATTGTTGGTTGTTATATTAGTGGGTTATCCATAAGAGAAACCGAGAGCCATTTAAACATACCCACGTCAACTGTTTTGGATGTACTGAATAAATGGAAGACACATGGCGTGCCTGAAGTAGCAAAACGTACCGGCAGACCAAATAAAATCAGTGATAGAAGATGTCGAAGCCTCAGGAAGGTCGTTACAGCTAATCGACGGAGTCCTGCACAAGAACTTAATGTGCAGGTGAGTAACAATGATGGAGCTTCGGTATGTACACGAACCATTCGCAGAGAACTTTATTCCATGGGTTACCGTGGTCGTGCGGCTGCTCATAAGCCTTTCATCTCCACTCAGAATGCTACTCGTCATTTAGCATGGTATAAAGAACATTTAGCGTGGACCGTTGATCAATGGTAACGGGTCCTAGGGTCCTATTCATTGATGAATCCAGATACACTATCCATAAGTCTGATGGCCGTGTGCGGGTATTGCGGCAGCCAGGGGAACGCTATTTGCCACAGTGCACTGTACCTACGGTCAAGTTTGGAGCTGGCAGTGTACTCGTGGGGGGGGTCGTGGTATGGTCCAGGCCCATTGGTTATCGTGGAAAAACCTGTTAACCAGCACGTCTACCTCGATATTCTGGACAATTATGCCCTACCAACTCTGTGGCAATACTATGGAACCGAGCCTTGTTCGTAATAGCATGATAATGCACCGAGTCTTATTGGTACCAGCAGGATAATGCATTGAGCCATAAAGCAAGGACTGGTAAGCCGTGGTTTGATGACTGGCCAACACAGAGCCCTGATCTTAATTACATAGAGAATCAATGGGATGAATTAGAGAGCCGCAAAAGAAGTTTGAAGCCAAGGCCTACTACTAAGCAACAGTTAGCGGCAGCATTTTGTACTGAATGGAAGCGCATAGCTAACGCTGTGTTCCAAACCTTTGTCGAAAGCATGTCTCTAAGAGTCAGTGCATGCATTAAGGTCAAATGTGGAGCGACATTGTACTAATGTATGTCAATAAATGCTATGTTGTGTTTATCTTCTAATTGTACGATGACGTTTGTCATTATAGTGTATGTGCACATTGGCAAAGCTTTCATAAATTGTGAAAAATGGAATTTACCTTTATCGAATATTTGGTTTTCTAAAAACAGTCGAATTCGTATTAAGTAAAACACAGTCACAGTTTAACAGTACCTATTTCAGATATTGCATTTTGCGAATATTTCAGGATACAGAAAATGAAACTCAAATCCCAAATTTAATAGTGTAAGCCACTGCTCACGTGCAGGCAGTCCAAAGCTGAACGATACGGATATTCTGGCATACGTAACTGCCCATCCCTACAGCAGCACAAATTAAGTTACTCTGATAGTGGATTAAGCCAACGCCAACAGCGTGTACTACAATGTTTGCACTGGAACCATATGCATCCATATTTGTTTCATTCGCGGACAAAAGACTTGATTTTTGTAAAGTCATGTTGAATGCTTTAAAAGAGAACCCAGAGTTTCTGTCAAACATTTCAAGGACAGATAAGTCACGCTTCACACGAGATGGTGTTGTGAATACGCATAGTGTACACTACTTGGCACAGAAAAATTTCTGTTGGACGAGAGACACACATCATCAAGTGAGCTGGTTCACCAACTTCTGGTGTGGCATTTGGGGGAACCAGCTTGTAGGACCTTTTTTTACAACGCAACTCTTAATGGTGACGGATATTTACATCTCCTTCAAAGGGATGTAACGGATTTCTTGGAAAACGTACCATAACAACCTTTACTGAACATGTGGTACTAGCACGACGGGGCACCACCTCATAGGAGTGCACACGTATCAAGATGGCTAAACGATGTGTTTGACCTGAGATGGATAGGACCAGGATGCCCAGTAGCATGGCCTCCACGCTCAGAAGACCTTAGACCTCTGGACATTTTCCTTTGCGGTCATTTAAATCACAGGTATATGCAACACCACCGCTAACTGTAGCAGATCTGCAACAGCGTATAACATCCTACTGTGCCTCTGTTGGTGAGGATATGGTGCAACGCATGCACGGTCAACCCGTAGAACGCTTACAGGCGTGCATCCTTGCAGAAGGGCAACAGTTTGAGTATGCAACCACGTAAATTGTATTTTCTGAACTAATAAAATCACTGCAGTATTATGCATTTATATCTTGTAGCTTTGTCTACATACTCGGTTGTTGCTTCTGGATGTTGTGATTTTCTTGGGGCCACATCCCGGTCCCTTTTCATCCTTTGTTATGGGACGGAAACATTTTTGTACCATTTCTGCCTCGCTGAACAAGTTTGTAATTGACTTTTTTGCCCTATCTGCAAAGCGGAGCGCGATAGTCACCTAACTCCCCAAAAACGAGGAGCGAGAGGATCCCTCGTGGTGTTATTGTGTGCACCATAGGAGTTTTTCAGTACAACTGCACAAGAAGTAAATCGCTAACTGCCATAGTTCGTGAGATATTGGCCTGATCAAGGACTTTCCTTGTAACCCTGTATATATATACCGTTTTACAAAAAGACATGCATCGGAACGTACTGCAGTATTCAATTAAACTGAAAAACTTTGTTTATACGGTATGGCATTTAAATAATGTTGCTTAGCTATTTACTGAGTGTCTAAATTTTCAAGGTTAGAAATTATATATTATTTGTATGTGAATTATTCTAACATTAAGAGTTTAAGCGCCTGTATTATACTGTAATGGTTATTTACATTTGACAGAGCAGGCAACAGATGCAACTACAGCACTATTTTCCAGGTTTCATTCTAGCAACACAGGTAAGATAAACGATACGAGAAAAATGTTATTAATTTTTCTGAAGGTATGACGAAACATGATGCCAAACGATATGCTATATGTTGTCTAAGCAATAAACGATAGTGAATATTTTACCGTGGTGTAAGCGATAGGTCCTGGCTCGAATCCCGGTGAGGCATGGGTGTTTTGTTTGTCTTACGGCACTGGCTCTTTCCCTTCCCTGGAGTCAGTGGTCCTAAATTAGGGACGGGCGACTGCTTATAGCCCACTGAGTTGTTCACCGTGGTCTTTAAACCCCCAATTAAAAAATATACTTTTCATTCTGCAAAATAATGGAGGGAACGGAAAGTAATGTCGATTTTGGAAAAGAAGAGAAACACTCTTTTTAATAGAAGAAATTTATTTCTTAATCAGTTATATAATCGTTATCATTCACGATCACACTTGTTCATCGTGAAACTAAACTTTCAATGCCGTCTTTATAATAGACTGCTTTATAAGTCTTTTATAGAAATACATAAAAGGGAAGAAAAGAAGACGTCAGAGAACCCCGTTTCGACATCATCAATATTATGGAATGTTTTCCCAATAATAAAGTGCTGCATAGATCTGAACAAATGGTAATCAGATGGTACAATGTCAGGGAAATAAGGGGGATGGGTCAGAACTTCCCTGCCAAAATCTCTGATCGTCAGCTGGGTCCGTCTGAAGGATGACACCTTTTCTGTTGACCAGTGCTGGATGTTTTACAATAAGGTCTTGCTTCAAACGGTCCAGTGTTTGACAATAGAGGTCTGCCGTTACATTCTGTACGGATTACAAGAACTCAAAGTGAGCTATACCAGCCGTAGTCCACCAAACACAGAGCAAAACCTTTTTGGGTTGTAGGCCTGGTTTTGGCGTAGGAACTGGTGTCTGACGTGGAGAAAGCCACTGGTTTTTTCGTTTGTTGTTCACGTAAAGAACCCACCTTTCACCTCTAGTGACAATTAGATGAAGAAATGGATCCTTTTCCTGTCAGCTGAGCAAAGAGTTGTAGATGGTGGAACGCTGGGCTTTGTTGTCAGGAGAAAGTTGGTGTGGGACTCACACTTCTTGTCTATATACTTTCTCTATCTGTTGCACGTGCTCTTGAACAGTAGACCATGAGGCATTAAGATGTTGGGATAATTCATCAATGGTTTTGACCAGGATCTGCCTCAACGGCTGCACGCAGCAGGTCATTGTCCAGCTTCATGGGCCTTCCTGCAAGAGGAGCATCAGAAAGGTCACAACTGCCGGACCGGAATTCGACAAACGGACATTTAACGCATTCGGATAAACAGCGTAAATGTTATTGGTGGCCATGATTGCATTGTTCCCCTTGTGAAATTCGAACTTGGCTCTCAGCGGGTTTTATATCACTCATTTTGTTCTGCAAATCTGGAAGACAAAAACACCTACATAAGTTAAAGGCGAATAGCTCATTCACTTGTACAAACACTTACTTTACGTTGAACGTACATAAACACCTCAAACCTGTTCCCCAAACTTATCCACCCAAAAAACGACCTTAGTCTCCCCACCAATAATGCACAGGTATGATTAAAAAATCTGCTAAATTATAGAGAAATATTTGCGTAGATACGCTAAATGGAGCTGTACTTTGGTACTCTAGAGCTGGATTACTCAAAACATAAAACAGTTGAGGACAGGCCTTTAGACCATTTTTCTCAGCCAAAGATGGAATCAGACATAAAAGAAGAAACAATTAAAGAACATACAATACAGCTCAAAACTAATGCAACAGCAACTAAAGCCTAGTTAACAGACCTAGTTCTTATATGCCATTTACGTGCCCAGAAATCCCACTGAATGGCACAAAAGAAGCAAATTACATTGTAAAGCTGCAAATTATGCGGCAAGAAAGGAGCAACTGAACTATAGAGATCCATAGGACAGCAAAATTTGCATATGTCACACACAAGTGAATTCCGCGTTGGAGCCAAATACGTAGGCAAGGGCTCAAACATGCAAACCACAAAATGTAGCGCAGTGATAATACGTCCTTATGTCCCCATTTAGGTTGTTCATTTCGTGGGAGAGCTAGGGGGATATTAGAAGCAGGACATTCTCAAATTGAAGGAGCCATATGGTTAAATGTGGATCAGTCCGTTTCCTGCCGGCTTTAGGACACTAAAACATCTCGAGGTGGTTTAGACAAGATGTCGATAAGTCACTTTCCCTCTAGAATACCACATATTAGTGTTAGTCGCTGGTTCCATCCAAGTAACATTGCTCGTTAGTTGGCACGAATGCTCACTGGTGTAACCCCGCGGATATATCTACATATACGGTAGAGCGAATATTGTGTAACAGTGGTCATCATGCGTTGGGGGAGTGGGGTTGTTGTGTGTGTTTCCTTGAGATTATCACGGAGATGAGCTCACTTTGAATGGTGCCGTCAAGATAGTTATTGGACTCACCAAGAATATGCACGCGTGCTCTTTACAGAAAAGAGCAGATTCTATTTGCAGCGAGATTCTCGGAGAATATTCATGTAGAACTCGTGGCGTCTAGGGTAATTCATTCTTGCACTACGACTACAATAAACAGTCATCATATCCTTAACACTTTATTTGAACACAAGACCCATGTAACACATGACATTAATTTAAATAACAACTGAAATGGATTCATTCCACAACAACGACCAACTCCCTACTCTTCTGCTCGACGTCGTCTTCATTATCTGCAGCTACTGTGCAGAAAGTACTGTGCCGTCATCTGTGAGGCAGAATTGTCATTACAAGTAGTTAGTCCATTGGAATAAACAGAAATCCTACATTTGTATGGCATATGGCAATAACCGTCGCTCGCCTCTCCACGTAATGAAAAGTTCAAACCAAAAAGGTCAGACCGAAGAAGACTAACAAATGCTCGCTATTGCGGTGAGATTCTGGATTCTCATGTGCGTCCTTTTACATGTGACGTTGGTCAGGATATCCTGTTATGTACAACACTGCTCGACCTCGTAGAGCTTTGCTACTTAGTGAATATTTTGAAAGCAAAGTTATTGCACGTTTGGATTGGTCAGTACGATCACCAGTACTTAATCCGATTGAGAATGTTTGGGACACTTTAGGCCGACTAAATGTTGAATGCTACAATGCACCTACAACTCTACAGGACATGAGGTGTGCTCTCTAATCCCACAGACAGAATGAGGGTGTCCACAAAAGTCTGGTAACCCCACAGACTCTTGTGGACAATTTCATTCAAACCTCGTTTGGCGCTGTGAAGCTGGCATTAGTATCCATAGAGATTCCTATTCCATATTGAAGATGGTAGTGAAATCTTTGATGATGCATGTGATATATTTTCATTCCTTGTTTCACAGATGCTTTTTTCCAAAGGCCCGTAACTTGGGTGCATTTCATTAGTTCTTTTGTGTTCACAAACGTGATGTATACTGTGTCTGTGAAAACACAAATTTGTCCGTAACGATAATCGAAACCGCGCCCCTTCACTCCGGAGTAAGTTGCTCTCCCAACTAAGCTACACGGACGGAATGTATCGCTGCAGATTTGTCATCTTGACACTTGCTTTACTTCTGTAGTTCATCACATCTCTGTAGTACATCACAAGTGCAAAACAATGTACTACACAGCATGCATGTTGTTTCTTTCCTTGTGTTCATTACTTTGCCAGATATGCAAGGTAACTAGGTTTTTGTAGCTATTGCCTTAATTTTGAGAACCAGTGTATCTTTTTCTGCTTGTGTAAGCTTACTTTTCATTACAGGACATTTATTAAGAATCTCCACGTTGATTTCAAATTACTAAGAGCAGAACTAATAAGAAGCAACAACTTAGTGCCAGGAGTAAAAGGAGGTAGTTGACTCTTCAAATTAGGATTATGTCTTTACTTATTGTTTTAAGAAAACTCAAATTTAATTTATATGTCGTTTCGAAAGGCATTAGTAATTTGACATCTCTTTAAAATAGAAGTGATCGTTCTTTTCTATAACTGAATGAGAAATCATTCAAGACGAATTCATCAAAATTTTCGTTTAATGCTTAGTCATAAAGCAATTGAAATAATGAATGAACTTGTGATGCACTCACTTGTAATAATCCTCTCTTTTCAATAGCACCTAAGATATCCTTATTACATTTTGTTCTTAGATTTTTTCACTGCAATTCAGTTGACCAGTAAGAAATGAATACAAATCTGGCTTGTCATCTTCCTATGTCCGGGGTTATTACGTAATAGTAATATAACTTTGTAAACATTGGTAGATGTCTGGTCCACAGCTGAGAAGAAATTGTGCTCCAAAAGAATGCATATTCGTATTGTAGACTCGCAAAAATTTAAAATTCTTTAAACGTGTACCATGAACATGAGATAGTTACAATTTATTTTATGATATTGATAGGAATTGATCAATGCCATGCACGATACCTGTAAGATGGTTGCTAAATTTTCGAAAGGAACGCATAGATTCCTTTCATCATTTCATCATGTTCCGCAGTTTCAGATAGGTTCAATAGCTGCAGGTTGCACAAGAATCCCAGAGTAGACGAAGGCATGTAAACTAATACAATTCCACAGGGGATTAAGACCTACAGAATGGAAGTACAATCCCAGGGGATGGGGGGGGGGCGTTACAAAGTTATGCAAGGTAACACAATCCTGAAGGGAATGAAGAGCGAAAAATGCACATAATCCCAGAGGGGACGAAGGCATATGGAACATTAAAATCCCTGAGGGAATGAAGACAGCAGGGCGCACTTGAAACCCAGATGGAAGTAATACTTGAATTATAGGAGAATTCCAGAGGAGATGAAGACCTGCGTGATGGCAAAAGAATCTCACAGAACACAAGGGTAGGCAGGACAACAAATTCCCATGGGGATGAAGAGCTACAATATGGCCTAGAATCCCGAGGAACGAATACGTGCAATGCAATATACTCCAATAATGGACGAAGGACATCAAAATGCTCTAGAATCCTAGAGACGTAGAAATACAATACAACAGGAATTTAGAAGGTATGAGTACCTGCATGATGCACTAGATTCCTAAAAAGGACGAAAACATGTATTATAACCAGATCCCAGAGGGAATATAGACGTGCATGATGCCAAAATAATCCCAGAGATTACGAATACATGCAAGACAACAAATTCGAGAGTGGGCGAATATCTTCAGGATGAACAAAAATCAAGAGGGAACGAATACATGCAAGATAATACAATGCTTGAGTAGACGAAGAACTGCAGGATGCATTAGAATCCCAGAGAGGACGAAGACATCTACGGTAGTATGACAGAATACCAGAGGGTATGAAGGTTTGCATATTGGGAATAGAATCCCAAACAGGTAAGACAAGAGAACCCCAGATGGGATGAAGGGCTACAGGATGCATTAGAATCCAGAGGGAACGAATACATGCAACGTAATAGAATCCTAGAGTGGACGAAAGACTGCTGGATGATCTAGAATCCCAGGGAGAATGCAGACATAGAGTATAATTGAATTACAGAAGGGATGAACAACACATGATGAACTAACTTCCTAGAGAGGACGAAGATACGCAGTATTACATAATCCCAGATGTGATAAAGGCCTGCATGATGACAAAATATCCCAGAGGGATATTTTGTCATACATGCAACACAAGCCCAGACAGGAGGAAGACATGTAGCATAACACAATCCGAGAGAATATGAAGAGCTGCTTGATGCAAAATGATCTATGTTTACAGAAACAATGAGAAGCTGCAGTGCGACAAAAAATACTAAAGACGATGAAAACCATTAGGATTCATAAACGTCCATGGTTTCAGGGTTGATAAAGGGATGCATAATGGCACACAATCTTATGATTGCAAATACGCAGAAGAACCGAAGGATCCCATAATGTGTTGAAAGATCTCTGCATAAAAATAAACCGTAATGTCTTAAACAACAATTTGCGCAGATTTTTGTTTGTTTTGTTTTGTTTAAAAACATTATTTACTCCCCATGCTTCATTTTTTAAATTCTGCAGGGCGTTACTGACTTACATGACTAATCGACTACGTAAATAAACTGCAATAAATGATACACGTATACAGCTAGTGAATCGTTGGTTTCGTGCTAAGAAAGGATGATGGCATCCTACTCGGAATTAAAATCTTCTGAAACTTCAATTTTATATATCTTTATTGATATCGCATTAAGATAATCAATTTTAACAAGTCGTTGGTCGCGCTGTGAGCATTTCTCTCACGCTTCGCATACAAAAGAGCGCCATTTACTTGGAAATGATCCTGGTGGCACAACTCCCGCTCTAAATGACTTTCAGAATTTTCTCAACAATCTGTTATTAGTTCCGATAAGGATGCCTTGCACCTTCAAACAGTCGCGGCCTTGTTCCTGTGCACTTCGTGTGAACATTTCTCTCACAAAGCGACCGCTGGCGTTTGCATCGCGTGAGAGCTTTTCTCATCACTGAAATTTATTTTTCCTACTTTTATAGATAACGCGATGATACGACAGCGTTTTTCGACGATTTTGATTTGTGATTATATATATTAATTGTTATTTCTTGCAAAGAAACAATTCTGAAGTGTTATTAATGAGTAGACTACTTAAAACAGCGGAAAAGCTAGGTTGGAAAAAACTCTCACTCGCGACCACTGACGTTATTCAACGTGTAACGACCGACAACGGGTTAAGCAACTAGATTAAATCAACGTATAATGTTCAAAACTTATTCCCGCAGTACAAAATTTGTTATTACTTGTGGCAAGGTTCTAAGCAAAACCCTTAAAGGGGGAAAATATTTGAGCATCAAAGTGCCTGGGTAAATAATGAACAGATACATATCTGTTCATTTTTCATTTGGTATTGATTCATCACTAGGCTGTAGATATGCTTTGATTGAAACGAGACTAACCACGGAATGTAAATTACTTATGTTCTGTTTTAGGTGTAGAGAGCTGAGGGAAATTTGTGTGCTCCGATTAAATTTACACTGCAATTCCGAGTGCAGTATTGAATAAGTGAGTTAATGATCTCTGAGTTGTCACTATACTTTAGAAAGCTGTAACAAATATTTATTTCCGATTCGTATCAACCACAAAAGAAAAGAATTGAAAGAAACATCTTTCAAGAACTACAGCACTACTGACAGTAAATAACATACAGAACAGAAAATTTAAAAAAATATTGCATTCGGCAACGTGTCATCCAAAGAACGGAGGAAGGAAAGTTATGAGGAAGAACCCTAGAAACAAGATGATAGGAGAAATGCTAATGTGGAATGGAGTGCCAAAATAAATGGAAGAAAAATCCCTTTTCCAATAGTTCTGACGTAGCTAAGTAGAATGATAAATTATTTTTCGCAGAACAATATTAGTTTATTTACCGCTTGCGGATATAATGGTCTAAGGTTTTGCATTTACTTATCGGTAAAACAGCAATGGTGAACTCGACCAAGGAATCTGATTTACATATTTGACTTCAAAGTCGCTACTGCAGTCTTCTTTTCGTGGAAGCAAATCTCGGGAGTAGATCTGTCCTGGTGTATTTTCTGGGCCAAGGCGGTAAACCGAATTAGAGTTTACCCATGCGTGAAGTGAACTTCCACGCATGGCACACAGAACAAATTCCGAGTCCTCTGTTTAATGTTCCGGTCCGCAGATGATACTTTGGCAATTTGCCTGACCCCATACATGGGGGGTATTAAGAGGGGGCAACAGGACGCTATCTTGCCCAACCATGAAACTTCATTTCATGGAAGAGAAGATATTTCATGATAAAAAAGAAAAGATTCTGTAATCTACAAGTCACAGAATGTGAGTATCATGATACCGGTGCAGGAACGTGAGGGAGCGGGGAAGATAAAAGCATCCTTTTCAAACATAAAAGAACCATAGAAAAAAGCTTTTAAAAAACTTTTAAGAGCAGTTATTACACATTTACGTACTGTACAAAATATGTTTTTTAAATGATTCTGTTGGTGGAAGTAACCCATTTTGTTTCACTGTTCAAAACCGTGGTACACGTCCCAAGTAATCAGAACCTTCAGCTTTCCTTCAGCTTTTTCAGAAGTTTCACCAAACTTTTTGGTTTGCTGCACTAATTTTTAGCCCCCCCCCCTCCAAACTAGAACTTCTGGAAAATTTAATAACTTTTTCATGCTATTTTAATTATGATTTGGACTTACATGATCAAAAACAGGACGAATACCAAGAACTATGAGTTATGATGCGCATGTTTCAGATCTAATATTTCTCATGATGAAATTTCAGATAGCGCGAAATTTTCTGAAAAGCTTTCAAGAGATATCGTACATGGGATGCATGTTACCAGCTTTCAAAGTTGTGCTATACGAAACTGCAGCAGAAATCCAGGTTTAAAAAAAATTGGAAAATTCTGCACTTGCGTATATGTCAGCTACAGAGACCAGAAAATGTGATTACTTTACCTGCAGAAATAAATATCATTCGGAAAATACAGTGTGTCTATAAATGAAGTATACAAATTTAGTATGCTATTAAAAATACGATAGGAAAAAATACTTATTTTAAACGTCAAGAGATGTGGCAAGTGTTAAAATTTGTTAAGTCAGATGATAGATGGCATCAGGTGTTTCATGTAATGAAACATCTCGTCAAACACATAATACAGCAGACATGGCTTTCCCAGTGGAGAAACCATCGTGTGTGTTTTGGTTTGTGGAGTCAAAGTTTCTAACAAGACAGAGTAAGTTCATAACGGAGTACAAGAGACAGCCGCCAACTAAAGGAGCATCGAACACTGGGTAAGAAAATTAAAAGCAACAGGAAGTGTCTTGAAAGGCAAAAGCACTGGAAGACCTTCCATTTCGGATGAAAAGGTGGAAGACGTGCGTGAGGCTAACCTAAGGATCCCGAAACGAAAACGTCCGTTCCATAACTCTAACATATGCAAGACACCATTTACCAGTAAGATAGAGCTGCTCCAAACTGGCACCATTTTCAGGGCGTTGGATTGGACGTGGGGTTCCGGAGGCATTGCCACCCCGTTCTCCTGATATTA
The DNA here is from genome assembly GCA_039090855.1 of Macrothele yani. NCBI lineage: Eukaryota > Metazoa > Arthropoda > Arachnida > Araneae > Macrothelidae > Macrothele > Macrothele yani. The sequence continues at coordinate 161,110,093 of CM077011.1, forward strand.
CCCCATGCGAATTTTTCTCTAGGGCTTTATTAAGGACATTGTGTACAAGAAAAAGTTTTGCATCTATCACTGAGATCAAAGAACGCATAAATGTAGCCTTCCTCCGCGTTTCACCTGACATTTTGCAGCGTAACTTGAATATAGCGTAGACATCCTGCGAGCAACCAACGGATCACACGTGGAGACCTACTAACATTTAAAAAACAACTTTCACAGTTACCATATGTTTTGACATTAAAAATAAGTTGTTATTTATAGTAGGCGTTTTTTCAATAGCATACTGAAGTTGTATACTTCATTTATGGACACCCTTTTAACTTTGGGTTATTCAGAACCACAGATATCAAGCTGGATATTTGCTTGCGCCATCCAGAAGTATGATTGGAGAGCAGAATATATATCTACAACATCTGGAAGTATATATGCCGTGTGAATCATACACTAAGAGGAAAGAAATCATATGATACCTTGTTTAAGGTGAACTCGACGTGGTCACCCCACTCGCTAATGGACAGACCGACCGCTTGGCAAGTACATTGGTAAGAGATGAGTGTATTCTTCACATGGACGGAAATCCTATATCATTATGGATAAACATCGTGAGTAAAGAGAATTTGAAATAATTATGATAGTGTTTGCGCGACACATGGGTGACTTTATCACAGAGGTGGTACAGGATTTGCAGTATTTCCGCTGGACAGTATCAAGGCGGTGTCGGAAATACGCCATTTCTGAAATAACATCACATCATGGAGAGCACTGTGGTCGAAGAAAGGTGGTGAATGAACGCCGCCGTCGACACCTGTCTCGCACATTTGCAATTAACTGTAGAGAAGCAATGGCAGAAATAACCGCCCACATCAACGAGGGCAGTCCCAGAAGCATCTCTACTAAGATCACCAGGCGATCATTAGCCGCAATAGGTTACGGCAGCTGCTGACCCACCTGAGTCTCATTGCTAACGTCACAACATCGGAATGTAAGCCTCAGCTGGGCAAAAGAACATCTGTTCTGGATCTTGGGTTACTGTAAACCTGTTTCCTGGACCGAGGAGTCATGTTTCAATTTATTTGGCGTAGACAGGAGTGTGCGGATCTGGTAGAAACAACGCAAAGCGATAGGCATGGCATTTCAGCAAGGAACTGTTAAGGTTGATGGATCCTCGGTTATTGTATTGGCTGTGTAAAACTGGCACAAGTTAGGGCCTGTGGTACATCTAGATATACAGTATCTCTGAATGGTCCATGCTATTTGTTCATAGTCATCATGAACCCACGGGGCAACGGAGCCTTTCAGCAGGACAGGTCACCTCTACACACAGTCGTTGTGACAAGAACAAAGTTAGCAGATCATTCTGAAGAATTTCCTAGCATGGATTGTCCACCCTGTTTACCGGACATGGACCCTGGGGAAAATGTTTTAGATGCTATGGTACGATCCATTCGAGCTTTGGATCCTCCACCCGGAAATGCGATGGAATGGTGTACAGCGGTGTTAATAGCATTGGTGGACATATTTCTGGAATGCTTTCCTGACCTTGTGGACTCAATACCTTGACGTGTGATTGCCCTTATCATGGCGAAAGTTATGCCTATCCATTACTTTCTACGTAGAGATTTTAGGCCTACCCTACATCTGGTCTTCCTCCAGAGGCTTGGAATATGTTTTACATCTGTTATTTTCCAGAAGGTTTGAGTCTACTTTTCGCCTGTCTCTAAATAAAATATTTGGGCTGAGCCCCAGATTTTCCCCACCCGAGTGGAAACTATAAATGCGTTAATCATTGCAACTCGACTACAGCTCAGAAAATTCCGTGCTTACATTATTGTCTCTCCTCATTATTCGTGTATCGATAAGTACCGTAATTTCGCCCATTAATGCTGTTAATTTTTATCTGAAAAAACTCATTGTCACGCGAACGTTTCAGTTTTACCTATATCATGATTACTTATTGCTTTCTGTATTCGCTATGCTACATTCACTTAGTTTTTAACTGTGTTTCCAAAAATATTTCTGCTCTTGATAGAGGTGTCAAACTGAGCCGAGATCTTCTTTATCTAATTCCATTTTTCCAGCAGCACCGTTTTCATCTGGGTGACATAAGAAAATGATAATTTTTATCTGACAAAACTCATTGTCACGCGAACGTTTCAGTTTTACCTATATCATGATTACGTAATGCTTTCTGTATTCGCTATGCTACATTCACTTAGTTTTTAACTGTGTTTCCAAAAATATTTCTGCTCTTGATAGAGGTGTCAAACTGAACCGAGATCTTCTTTATCTAATTCCATTTTTCCAGCAGCACCGTTTTCATCTGGGTGACATAAGAAAATGATAATTTTTATCTGACAAAACTAATTGTCACGCGAACGTTTCAGTTTTACCTATATCATGATTACTTAATGCTTTCTGTATTCACTATGCTACATTCACTTAGTTTTTAACTGTGTTTCCAAAAATATTTCTGCTCTTGATAGAGGTGTCAAACTGAACCGAGATCTTCTTTATCTAATTCCATTTTTCCAGCAGTACCGTTTTCATCTGGGTGACATAAGAAAATGATTCCGTTAGATGTAAACCTAAATTCTCAATATTTCACCAATACCTCACAGATTCATGTGGTTTACTGTTTTTTCGCTAGATGCAAGTACGCAACATACATGTACCCGTCAGAATATATCTATTTTAAGAGAGGGATAGAACTGTTGTAGTAATCGCATAGTTATGAACGTGTGTACGAATTATACAACGAAGAGCCAAAACATTATGAACACCCGCCTAATAAGTTGCGAACCTCATTTTGCCGCCAAAAATGCTCTTACCTAGCGGAGCATGGACGCTACAATATTTTTAAAGGTGTCTTGTGATATCTGGTACTAACAAATTACCAGTAGATCCTTTAAATCTTGTAAGTTAAGTAATTGAGCTGTCGCAGATCGAATTTGTTGTTCCACCAAAAGCCACTGATGCTCGATTGGATTAACGTTTGGGGAATATGTAGGCCAGTAAAAATCCTGGAAGTCTTCCGCAAGTGCGGCGAATCATTCTCGAACAATTCGGGGAGTATGGCGAGTCACATTATCATGCTGAAAGAAGGCACTGCTAGAGTGAAATATTGTTGCCACGAAACGATATGCCTCGTCTGCGATTATGTTTAGGTCGGTGGTAGACGCCATACCTTGCTGCATATGAATGACTGCACCAAAGGTTTCCCAGCAGAACGTTGCCCAAAGCATTACGCTTCATTCACTGGCAAGGTTTGGACCCAGGATGTATTCTGGTGCCAACATTTTACCATGTGAATGTCGTACACGTACCTGGCCATTTACATGACGGAACGGGAAACGATATTCATCGCACCTTACAGATTTCGTCTAATCATACAAAGTCCAGTTTTGATGCTAACTTGAGCCTTGTAGGTGGTTTACATGGTAAACCTAGGATAACGTGGACACTCGCACAGGCATTTGGCGAGGCAACCCGATTTTCAGTAGGGTTTTATGAATTGTGTGTTGTGACACACAACTCTCCTCACCACACATTCAAATTACCGGCGAGTAGCACCACAGTATACCTTCTGTTGCCTAGTATACCACACGGGATAGCCTTCGTTCACCTCTAGCATCGATGAGCCGTGGTCCATCCACACGTTTCCTGCGGTTGTTGGTTAACCCTCCTCGGACCACGTGTTGAAAGTACTGACCATGGCTGACCGTGAGAACCTCAGAAGCTTTGTCGTTTCGGAAATGCTCTGACAAAGTCTTATGGACATTACAGTTTGGCCTTTGCCTTTCCCATCTGAAGAAAGAGAATTACACTAATTAACGGAGCTCAGCATCAGGTGTTATTTGTACCACTACATGACCTTTACCCGAGTCGTTTTTTACCTGCAAGTCTTTCAATTTGCATAAATACACGCTGCATATATTGTTTTCACGCTTTCCAACCGTCGGTTGAAGAAGCGTATATGCTCCAGTTTGTCCGTCTGTCTCTCTCCCTCTCAGCACGATAACTCGCGTAAAAATAGTTCGATTTTGATGAAAATTTAGTATGTGGTAGGGGACAACCTGGGAAGGAATCCTGTCGAAAATGGGCGAAATAGTCGGAAAGGTCAGGACATAGGAGGGGATGCATTCCATCGCTCTTATGCGTCATAACGTACGTAAAAATGCTTCGATTGCGACAAAACTTTATCATGTTGTTACGGAGATGAAATGAACTGGTTCTGTTTAATATATTCGAATTGGGGTCAAAGGTCAGGGCACAGGAGCGAGATTTATTCCACAGCCATTATCCTCATAACTTGCCTACAATGCTTCTATTGCGACAAAATTTTGGTATGATGTTCCGGAGGTGTTCTGAACCGGTTCTGTTTAATATCATCGAAATGGGGCAAAGGTCCGTGCACAGGAGCGAGATTTATTCCACAGCTATTATCCTCATAACTTGAGTAATGATTTCTGGTATGTTGGAAAGCGTATTATAATCAATGCATTGCATGAATTTACTAACTTGTTTAACTACAGTATGATACTCTTTTGAATACTCACATAAACTGAACCATGGAAATAATATGAATGACACTTTCCTTTTATTGTTGGAATTTTACATGTTAAGTTTCTTGTAAAAAAAATTCTGAAAATTATTGAACAAAGGCATAACAAATATATTAATGTTAGAATTCAGGTCAACAAATCTTGAGTCCGTTCTTGTGAAGACGGTTTCATGCTGTTTGAGTATTTACTGTGATACCAGAAGCAGCTCGAAATGATTTCTAGCTTTGGCTACTGATTATACTAGGGATTCCACGACCACTTATTCTAAGTTCACGATCTTGCTTCCTGGTGCTTATCCTCGGACGACAACTCCTGGGTCGAACTGCAAGATCTGCATGCCGTAGAAATCATGTGGGTAGTCGACTAACTGCATTATGCAAAACTCCTAAATAAGCAGCCATATCGACCTACCGTACACCTGTTTGTAACAAGCCAACAGCCCTATTTCTGTTTTCAATGCTTAAGTCGGAACATCATTTGAGATTAATCACACAGTGAAGGCAGTACATTTAGCATTCTTCTAGACCAAGCGGTGAAAAGAACCGTTTTCCATTTCTCGCGGGGTACTTTTATCGGAGTTCGCACGCCACGTGCTGTCATGATGCTAATTTACGCATTTCGTAGCTACCCGCACTAATAAGCTATCTCCAGTACAAGCTAAATGCGCATACTACAACGTATTCTCTTCGGAACCGCAGAATCCCTAGCATTTTCTGACTATTGTATAATCAGCTGTCTCCCTAAATTAGTGGCTATCATTTTTTTGGAAAACAATTTATTTGCTAGAATTGATTAGTATTTAGATTGTAGCAAGAGTGGTATTTAAATAAACCACCCAGCATATTTGCCAGTGAAATGCTCTGAATCCAATACTCCGCTGAAGCTATCCGTATTTCTCAGATTAAGATTTAAACATTCCCTGTTCAAATAACAAGCTTCTAATTCCGATGTATCAGTATCGATATCAATGTAAACGAAACGGGGGAATTTACTCGCTGACGATATCCACTGGTTCACTCACGCTGGGAACCACTTTCCAAGATTCTATATATTCCAAAATAAAATAAAATTATGACGAGAAATCATGACATAAAATATACGGAACCTATTTTTAATTTACTTTGTTTTTGTTCCATCGTTTAGCGATGCTTTGGATCACCTCAGGCTACAAGAGTGTTTGGTTTCGAATTTGGAGCTGTTTGTTTCGTGAGAGATCCCCTGTGTCCTTTACCCGCATTTGAACCCGGGCACAGGTTCGAAAACTAGTTGGGAGCCAGCGCCTCCTAAACGATTAGGCGTGATTTTAATTTAACAGTGACATCGTGGTATTATCGAATATTTGGGGCCGCAGGTGGCCTAGTGGTCATCGTTTGTAACTGCCACGGAGATAACCTTAGGTTCGATCCCAGGCAGGTACGAACGCTCGAACCATTAAATACCCGCAGTGCGTCGGATGGGCACGTGAAGCCCTCGGACGGCGGGTACTGGCCCCAGGTAATAAATAAGGGCGTCTTCCTCCCCTTTTCTACCTCGCTTTCGCGTCACTTTCTTATCGGGCACTCTAACTCAAATCTTCTACCTTGCTATTTTTAAGGGTTGTTTAAGACCTGGGGTCAGAAAATCCTGTCCTAAAATCCTCTAGATATGATATGATGATATGATTATCGAACATTTATTGGGTACCTTAAAGACGTTTCTATGTGGAGAGCGATCTTTACAGAATAAATGACAACCGCTTTGCTACAGGGAGGTTCAGTTTCTGCCAGACAAAGCCGCATTTCTAAGGAGTTGATATAGAATAAAACTGTTGGATAATAGCAGTGTTTACTACTAACTTCCGAGTACTACCGTCTCTCTTCTGGCTACGGTAAGAGAAATCAGACGAATAGCTTAGAAGAGAAGAAAAAATGTTCAACAAGCAAGTGATGTAAATAGGTCTATTACGTTAAATATCGTATTAAATAACATAACTACAACTCCGGAGCAGCAATTCAGAATATCATACTTCGTCGCGAACCCGCAATTTTCTTATGTAATAAAAAGGAAGTTATGGGCCTCATCAATCTCAATCAGTCACTTCAAAGATGTCATAAGGGGGGTTGCGGTTGATGATGACTTGACGTAGTCCTTCATGGACTCTTTGGAATCTCCTGCCGAAAGAATAAACACAAATACGCAGTGTGGACTCTTCATGAGATTAAGGATCGCTGAGATTCAAGATATACTATGCATCTAGTCATCGATATTGCGGAAGTCGCATAATTCTGCTACGTAAATAAGGTTTGTTTCTTGAATAAATAAACTGAATTTCCACATCGAAATCAAATATTAAACTTCATCGCGTGATTTCTACTGTCATTCCATCTGAAAATTTTCAAGGATGTATTCGATAAACGTAAAATTAAAATTCACATAAAATTTAAACTCCTGAGATGTAATTTTGTCAACTGTGGAAATTTCCTAATATAGAAAATATTCCGAAATTTATTCAACACTTTAACTTCTCTTCTAATATTTTTATTTTGAGATAAGACTGATATAATTCTAATTCGGAAAGTTCAGATGACGCAAATTTCGTTAAAATATAGTCGCTAAAATTAGGTCTTTAAATCTCCATTCTCAGATGTGCATGATATTCGTTTCCCAGGGAACTGCTAATGGCATCTGCTGCGTGTTTTGCTATAGCGTGCAAAAGGAGTATTTTCAATAATTCTCTACAAATGCGTAAATAATCTTCTTTGAGTTTATAGCAATCCGATGAAAAGAAAATTTTTAAAAGATTGTTTCAGAAGCATATTTTGCTCGATTTTGGGATAAAATGTCGTATTCGGAACTTGGGTTCTACAGAAGAAAAATAGGAGTCGCTTGTGTGCTGGAAAAATTCGTTACTTACGGAGGGGGGTTGTGGCAATACACGTTCTGATTGTATGAGGAATGGAGATGTGTTTTAGTTGTGTAATGTGAAGCAGAATGTTGTTAGTAAGGTGGGAACTAATATGCTTCGGTGGTTTAGCTATGTAGAAAGAAAGAGTGACGTGATGCGTGATGCTTACTAAGAAATTCTTTCTTAGCCCAAGTGGCGGGAAGAAAAGGCAGAGGAAGCCCAAGGATGTCATGGAAGGATTGGATTCAGGAATGTCTGCATGAGAAAAAATATTATGAGTATGAAGTATAAAAGATCTTGTGTACGGCGTGTGATGGATGTCAGTGAAGCCTGAGTTGTATGTCAAGATACCTGTAAATGGAAAAGTTTGATACGACAACAATAAGTAAAAATTGTCTTGTTGTTTGTATTTTTTGTGGAGCTAACCTCTGAATCTCAGAGAACAGCTGAGTGATATGTATGTATGTATTTCGTATCTGGAAAAACTAAAGCTGACGTATAACAATGACGACTTCCACGAATATCCAGCGTTAAAAGAACGTTTCTAGCCCACGCTGGGTAGTCGAGTGGTTGTAGCACGATAACAAAGTGAGCAAGGACAGGCATCTAAGGACTCATGAGTCCTGAGAAGTGGGAGTGTCCGACGGGGCAAACCTATAAAAACACATATAAACAGTATAAATTCAGTAGACAAAGCATTTGAGGTTGAGATGATGAAGAATCGGCATGGGCGCCCCAGCGCAGAGCAGAAGAGACCCGAACCAAACGTAGGAGACATAGAGGCGGGCAGAAAGACTTTCCAGCAGCGTATTCCAATCGATGAACATGTGTAAACGTGGTGATCTGAGCGATTTCGATCGGGGACGCATTGTCAGCGCAAGACAGATGGGCCATTCTGTCGCCCAAATGGTAAGAATCATTGGGTTCCCGAGGGCAACCGTATCATGGGTTTACCACGAGTATACCATGGACGGGTGTACCATCGCCGTTAAGCAAGCGGTGTCTGACCGCACGCTATTGATGCCTGTGGTTGACATGGATTACTAAGGCTCGTGGTTGACATGGATTACTAAGGCTCGTGGTTGACATGGATTACTAAGGCTCGTGGTTGACATGGATTACTAAGGCTCGTGGTTGACATGGATTACTAAGGATCGTGGTTGACATGCATTACTACGGCTCGTGGTTGACATGGATTACTAAAGCTCGTGGTTGACATGGATTACTAAGGCTCGTGGTTGACATGGATTACTAAAGCTCGTGGTTGACATGCATTACTAAGGCTCGTGGTTGACATGGATTACTAAAGCTCGTGGTTGACATGGATTACTAAGGCCCGTGGAGGTTGACATGGATTACTAAGGATCGTGGTTGACATGCATTACTACGGCTCGTGGTTGACATGGATTACTAAAGCTCGTGGTTGACATGGATTACTAAGGCTCGTGGTTGACATGGATTACTAAGGCTCGTGGTTGACATGCATTACTAAGGCTCGTGGTTGACATGGATTACTAAAGCTCGTGGTTGACATGGATTACTAAGGCCCGTGGAGACCGACCTCTTGGCAACAGCTGCTCGAATCACAACCAAGATAACGTCGGAGGCTCAAGTAGCAGCGCATACTGCATACCCTGACCTACGGACACTGCTAACTGTTCGTAATCGAAAATCACGCCTCTACTGGAGCGGAGAACATCAAAACTGCACATCTGCAGTGTGAGGCCGTGTCATGTGGTCAGATAAACTCCGTTTTCAGCTGAACCGAGCTGACCTAAGAGTGCGAGAGTAGCAATGATACGCATGAGACCATGGCCTCATCGTGACATATTGACTCTGTTCATGGCGGTGATGGCTCTCTGATTGTTTGGGGTTTTCTCATGTGGCACATTATAGGTCCCTTGGCTCGATAAAAACTCATCTAAGTTTGAAACCATCCAGTAGCATGCTCTCTGGATTTAAACCCTGTAGAAGGCATCAGTGACATCCTTGGAGCAGAACATCACATCCATGGATCGACGTTTCGGGCAGAGTTGCCGGCAATGCTAAAATAGGTATACCTGACATTACCTCCGGAAACCCTGTAGTATCTGGTGGGAGTTGATGCCTAGTCGTGTGCTGGCTGTTATTCGCGCTAGAGGACCATCAACACGTTATCTTGTAGGTATTTCTAATGTTTTGTCCATTGTGTATATGTGTTTTTTCAAGTTGGATTTAACAAAGGTTCATATTCACTCGTTATAGTTACAAATGGATACGAATGTTCGATAAATCCAACCTCTGAAACCACATATATCGTTAAAACTAATGTGGTAACTAATGACACCTAACTTGATCCATAGAACCAAGAACTTAAATATCACACTGGGGTCTAGATTTAACTGAAATTCATACAGTAGGTTGATGCATTGTGTGATCGTATGACCTTGTTCGTGAACGTTGTGGAAGGATTCCATAATTCGATGATTTCATACTTTTTTTTAATCGTCTCACCAACAACTTTTAATCAGAGTAAAACCACATTTCTCAAAGATTGGGCTTTCTGACAGACTGTTGGGTGATGGCGGTAGTGTGGTCCGCTCACGGTGAGCCAACACAATATTAGCTAATTAGCAATAGTTTTTTTGTTCAACATTTGCAATTTTTAATATGCATCGGTTCAAGAGTAGAATGTTTTGATTTTCTTTCTCACAGCTCAATCAAATAGGACTAATATTCGCTGCGATATGGTTTCTATAGAGAAGACAAATTGGTAACACTACATCCGTGTAACTTTTTCTCTAACAAGTAATAAAAATTTTCTCCTCTCGTAAATTGAAATGTATTTATTGAGAGCTGGCGAAAAAAACAGATCCCTACAATTCGGCAGATAACAAACTGCCGGTATATTCGAAAGTGACGGTCAATGATTTCCATTTTTCACAAACATGTGTCGTATAAGCAGGATAAACATTTAGGAACTCTAACTTCCAACGCGACCAATGATGCTGTGGATTTCTCAGTTTTTTTGTTTCAAATCAATGATTTCTATTCAGCAAAGCTATTGAAATAGAAGAACTGCATTTATCAGTAGTTCCTTTGAAATAGAAGGCGAAGTTTTTGACGAGCATTTCTAATTCAAAAGGGTGTCATCTTGAAATATACATAACTCTGATACGCTCGTCTCCAGGATAGATTCGTTTAAAAATCGAAGAAGTGTATCGTCGTTGAATTATTTGAAATGATCCTATGCTCGTCTAAGAGCAGTGCGTTTCGCAGAAGATAAAGCGATGGGAGTTTTCTGCTAATGAAAGACGTTCCTCTTGGCATTAGCGATTGGAATCACTGAATGAACACTCGTCAGTAGAGTGGGACAAGAGCACAATGAATCGAATGTCAGGACGACGTATTCGCAAAACGTGCTGGTGGAACAAGCTAAAGATATTGAGATTCTTTGGACTGTTTGATGGCGGCTTAAAATCAGCGGAAATGAAACAACATCCAAAATTTCTGACACAAAGGTCTGTTGGTATAGCCAAAGCACAATGCAACAATCCACGGATTCTGCATCTATTTAATTATTTTTTTGCTTTTCCAGAAAACCAGGAGAAACGGACACTTGTTATCAGTTGATGGAAAAAAGTAGATTTTTTGCGTCGTGTTGTAACGCGGCAAAACATTTTTAACATCAAGCACCAATTAGATACAGGATTTTCATGGAAAAAAAGAAAGAAAACGCTTTACAAACACACAGCATTCATGCAGTATCATGAACTCGTAGCTAGAATGCACACAATGTATTTTCTATTATAACAGAAATTTAGTGAGCAGGACATGATGATGCATTTATAAAGATGGAAAACACAGCTTAAACAAAAAGCACTGATAGTTAGATGTTGAGGGATATTGCGCCTTGCAGTTGTGGGGAAAATTCAAGCACATGACTTAAAAAAGTAACACAACACTACGAATTTCTTTTCCTAGTGTTTGTTACTTTTTTAATTGGGTGAATCAGGTACCCTCCAACACATCCTTTAATAATGATCGCCACAATTTGAAGAGCTGTTACGTTAGACATGAAACATTCGATAATGCAAAGAAGCACCGTTTGCTGCCTTTTACCATTTCTACTAATGAAACAGGATATACCCGAGAAAAATTTTCAAGACTATGCTGTCAAATGTGATAAATATTAGCATGTTACCTGGGTTAATCCAATTTTAGATGATGCACCGATGAACCATTACATTATGACCACCCCCAGCCTAGAGAAATGAGCGCGCCTAGAGTCTGAACGGTGGCGCAGGTGAAGTTCACAGAGAAGTATACATATAGCCCGTGTGTCGTCCGCCGCTCATTGATGCCAGAGGGGAGCGGGAACTGTCACCCATTATCCACAGGGTCTGCAGAGCCACACTGCTGCAAATCACTCACAGCTACAGCAGTGGTGATCAGAGCAATGAGTCACAATACACAATTCAGCGCAGCCTTCTGCGCATGATCAGCCGAAGACCTAGCTAGGTCTCCATGCCCACTGCACGTCATCCCCAAGAACAAATGAAATAGGCCCAAGATCATCGAGATTGGACCGTAAATGATTGGAAGAAAGTGGCCTGGTATGAAGAATCAAAATTCCTGGTGCATCACGCAGACGGCCGAGCGCTGATACGCCGATTTCCAACGGAGGCCATGGCATCTGGAGGCCCTGTTGGGTGGAAACAGGCCCACGGTGGCGGTGTTATGCTGTGGACGATGCTTTCTTGGGGCATCTTAAGCCCCATTATCCCAATTGCACACTCCCTGACTGCTGTCAGGTATCTGAATATCGTTGCGGATCAAGTTCACTCATTCATGTCAACAGGTGTTCCCCGCTGATGATGGCCATTACCAACAGGATAATGCGACATGCCACACTGCCAGAATCGCAAAGCAGTGGTTCAGAGAACATGCTGGTGACTTTCTGTTAAGACCCTAGCCTTCAAAGTCAGCTGACATGAACTCAATGGAATATTTGGGGTTCAATTTGGAAATCATGCGTTCGCGCTAAATCACCGCCACCACGAAATGTAAGGGAACTGGAGAACCTGCTGTTGCCATTATGTTTCTAAATACCCCAGGATACCTATAGCTACCTGATCGAATCGATGCCTCGCCGAGTAGCAGCTGTTGTGGCTAAAAAGGGTCCAACAACTTATTACGTAGGTGGTCATAATGCAGTGGCTCATATGTGTATATTATATTCATCAGTAGGACATGTTGAGAATGTGAAGTAGATATCGTAAGGAATATCCCTGGTTTAACGGCCGAACAGGGTTGCAAAAAATATCGTCATTCATACTGATACGATTGCAAAACTTACCATTAATCACCCTGATGCCATTGTAAAACATCATTAACCGTCTGCTAGCCATGATGCGTAGGCAAGAAAATTTTCCGGAATGCTCTAAATCAGGGTAATATGCTTGTCTCGGAGCAAAAGCACATTTCTGCATCTAGTAGGTGTAACATGAAAGCAATATTTCCCATACTCACATCAATACTCCAAATGCAAATTTTACACGCTATGTGGTGTAATGATACACTGGTATTCGAACGGTATTTTTGCTTTTTGAAGTCAGATAAGAAATACTCCTTTTATATCATATAGCTGGTACCGTCAATAAGGTTGCTGATATACGTATTTCACTCTAGGTGGTCAAACTAGTTTTGAATTCTGCCCATTATGTTTGATCCAAGAAGTCGAATAGAAAAGAAATCCTCGAATGTTTGTTATTTGTTGTTATTTGTAAAGGCTTTCAATAAGTAGTGAGACTTTCTGCCTGAAAGAATCAAAACGTGACATACCTAAAAATAATCACAGCCAGCATTTAGACAGCGGGATACGGCTCCTGATGGGAAATCGTTTGTATATAATTTCTAATTTTTGTAAAAAAATAGTTTGGCCACCAGGCGGCGTAAATCTTAATTTTCGCATATGTTGTATTTGCAGCAAAATATGAGCTTCTAAATTCTCGATTGAAAAAAACGTCGTTTGTTGACCGATACTACTCATGTCGACAAACCTTTTAGAAATATTTTCTTCTTAAAATAGTGCATGGTTTCTACGCCAGGGGGCGTAGATGTATATCTTATGTTTGTCAATATCTCTACTTCTAAGTGTACGATTTGAAAAATTCCTTCTTTGTTGGATAGTGTTTCTGATGCGAAATGGTTTTCCTATAAATTCAAAATTTTCAAGTAAATCATAGACTTTCCGGTAGGGGGCACAAAGGTAAATTAAGTTTTCTGCGTTATTTCTGCTCCTAAAGCTCCGATTTGAAAAAATCTTCCTGTATCGCATACAAAACCTGATGTAAAATATTTTTCACATAATTTCTAATGTTTGGTAAAAAATGGTTTAGCCACCAGGGGTCATAAGTGTTAATTTCTGCTTTTGAAGTATTTGTTGCAAAATCTGGGCACCTGTAAACTCGACTAATGGACCGGTACCGCTTATATGGATAAACCTTTTGAGAATACATTCCTCCTAGAATATTGCATAGTTTCCCACCAGGGGACGTAAAGTCACATCTTATTTTTGTCGATATCTCTTTTTCTAAGAGTTCGTAAGCTCACGATTTCGTTTACAGCAATATCTGAAGGATTAAAAACCCGATTGAAAATCTTCTTTCTTTCGTCAGATCTGTTGTTTTCCATACCGGTTCCATTGACTTTGAATAGCTTTGATAAATTTAATTTGCGTCAGAACGGATTCAAAAGACGTGCTTATTACACCCGAAAATTCGGTGTAATTTTTCTTGTTTCATATGGAGTGAAAAATTGATGTCACAGTTCTTTGTATGTCTGGGAAAATTTCTCCTTTTAAAAACAGCTTTAATTTAGGGAATAGAAAGTAGTCATACGGTGACAAATCTGGAGAATAGGGAATGGTTGTACCATTATCATTTGGTAATGCTGAATGAGAGTGAATTAAAATTTATACTATATAAGGTAGTCGTGCCAGAAATTGCTCCTCACTAACTCTCTCTGTGCGGGTTCGTTATCGTGAAAAAGGAATCATTGCCCGTTTACGTTCTCAGGCCTGACAGGGACAATCCTGTTGCACAGTCGTTCCAAATGGATGTGTAAGTATTTCTAGTGACAGTTGTACCTTCAGGAACGAACACGTGATACAGAATCCCCTTGCTCTCCTAAACGTATCCAAGCAGTGTCTTGATTTTGGACTTCTGTAACATGATAGTCTTTCCTTTGGGTGACTGTGACGATTTCCACTGGGCAGTCTGACGTTTCGTTTGAGGATTATGAAACGAAAACACCATGTTTCGCCATCTACCAATATGCTCTGGAGAAAAGTTTGCATTGTTTCTGAAGTCTCCAGAATGTGTTTTGTGCATATTTCTGGTCGTCTGAAAAGGCATGCGGAACAAAACGAACACACAATTTTCACCCCCAAATCTTGCACTAAAATTTGACGAATCGTATCCTTATCAACACCGAGCTCACATTCCCACATAACGATCAAAATTTATCCTTTTGCAAAATTCCTCAGTGAGTTCAGACGTGTGCACTGAAATCGAGAACCGGGGCATTTCACCATTTTCCAAAATTTCCCTCATATCTTTGGAACCTGCATGCTATCGTAATATTTGTGCGTGGAATAGATTATATCCATCACGCAACAGCTCAACTGTTTCAGATGCAGTTTCACAGCTTTTCGAACAGAACCGGGTATCTGCCTTCTGCTCCATGAGAGAGAGATGACAATGTTCTTTCAAAATGATGTATGCACAGCGTCTACAATAATATGCGCAAATGTCACGCAAACGCTGTTGTCACCGCATAGAGGATAAATGACTTATCAAAAAACCGTGCCTTTCCGATTCTTGTGTCTCACCGAGATTTTTTAAATAAATTCGTCTTGTTACTCAATTGCAGCTCTGTGTACTAGACTACATTCCAAGAGAAAAGATCAGCGAAAGTAAATTAGAGACGGAAGACTGCTTCTAGCCCATTGAATTGCTCACGGTGGTCATTAAATCCTCAAATATAATAGAACAAGGGAAAAGACCTATCCAGAAGACCATGTTGGAGATGGGTGGATGAATTTGAAGCAGGTCAGAGGAGACATGTGTACACACACACACACATATGTAGAACTCGTGGCGTCGAGGGGAATTCATTCTTTCACTAATTAATTTTCACTTCGACTAACGTGATATCTTCTTCATAATCCAATTAAAACTTATCCAGAAGTAGTTTTCAATATAAAATAAATAAATCTAAAATTATTTTCACCTTTGTTAATAAAAAAACGACTTACGGTCTTGAACGAAGATCGAAAGTATCTACGCACACCACTAGCGTACCGGGCAAGATAACCCCACAAAAACTTGAATCTTTCCGGCAAAACTGCCACATTGAAATATTATATTTGCACTCGAGCAGAACGCTCGCTATAACCATCGAAACTGGGTGCCTCCTCGGAAAAAAAGGAACGAGTTCACACGTGACAGGACGACACAGGCTGACTTAGAACTTTCGTTTCTCCTTGGAAACAAATCTCGGACGGGTCCCAACTTTTTTCTTGTAGAACTCGTGGCGTCTAGGAGAATGCAATAAAAAAGGTGACATTGAGGATCTCAGGAACTACAGACCTATCAGCCTCCTATCAGTGGTTTATAAAATCTTCATTAAAGTTCTTTCACACCGCTTGAAGGTAACACTGGACATGGCTCAACCGAGAGAACAAGCTTGATTCAGGAGTGGCTACAGCATGTAACGTATACTCTATATTCACTTTCCTTTTGATTTTACTATCTCTGGTTATTTTATTTTACTATGTAAATTATCTTCTTACTGAACGAAATATTATTTCACCCGATGAATGAGATCTGGCAATGAGTGTAATTCATGACGTGGTGGTAGCCAGTATATATAGGAAAGCGTTTGTTATACGAGGAGAGATTTTGTTGTTATAAGGAGAGCTTTTGTTGTTATAGGGAGATCGTTTGTTGTTATACTAGAGGAGAGAGCTTCGTTCTATGTGATTAGTTTGATTCTTCATTATTGTGAAACGAGTTGTGTGTGTGCTTTGGATGATCAAGAGTTACATAATAAAAGAGCTTTGTCGTAAGTACGTCTTTCTCAATTCATAGTTTTTGTCAGATCTCTGTCTGGCTGTTAGGTTTATGTCATTAGTTTATTACTATTAAAAACCAGCGTTAAGACTTTATTCATCCTAATTACTGCTACAACATTACTACCAGTTACAAGTTTGTTCAATACTATTACTACACTACTAGCAGGAGACTTTATTCATGTTCTTAATTAACTAGTAACAACAACTATTTGAATTCACTATTTGAAGCTTAGTACAAGCATATCTTTCAGTAGCAGAAGCATTATACTTAGCTCAATAATAAGCTTTATTAATTATTAGCTTAGTCAGCTAGAAAAAGGTTATTCATTATAAGCACAATAGATCATATCCACTGTAACGTATACTCTAGATTCAGTTTCTTTTTGATTTTACTATCTCTTGTTATTTTATTTTCCTATGCAAATTTTCTTCTCACTTAACAAGATGTTGTTTCTCCCGCTGAATTATATGTGGCAACGAGTGTAAGTCATGACGTGGTGGTATGCAGTATATATAGGCGCGCTCAAGTATACCAAAGAGCTTCGTTTTATATGTGATAGGTTCTTCCTGATTATTGATATGCGATTTACCTACTTTTCTACGATATTACGATAGTACAAAAGTTCGGGCTACCAGTAGTTGTGTTATTTTGGAGTGTGTATTTGAGTAATACCAGGAGCTCCCCAATAAAAGGTTAAAAGTGAGTACGTTTTCTTAGTTCATTTTATTGTCAGACCTCTGTCTGTTCATTGAGTGTTTACGTTAAGTTCAGGGGATATTGTGTTTACCGCTCTAATAAGGAGCCTTCAAGGTACTAATGAACTAAAACCGAAGTTATATTACTGATATTCAAGATAATGAGGAACGCTAAGTAAAAAGAAGTTCCATATTCTTGGAATTTATTGCACGTGCGTGTCTTACCTAAACAAACTGTAGCACTTTGAAGATTAAGCACGCTTTAGCTACGTCAAGTAACCTTTCAATAACCCTAACGTGACTTAACGTAAGCTTTCCTGCACTACACGTCCAGCCGGAGAATTTTATTCATTATACCACGTACTGAGAGAACTAATTGAAAGAGCGAGGGAATATGAACTTCCATTGTGCATGGCTTTTATCGATTATGAAAAAACCTTTGATTCCGTGAAACAATCAGCAGTTGCAATGGCTCTGAAATCCTGTGGTATTGAAGATGCATACATTAATATTATTAATAACATCTATGAAAATGCAAGTGCAAAGATTCGGCTGTTTGAAAATACAGCACAAATAAAAGTAGGAAAGGGAGTGAGACAAGGTGACACCATATCTCCGAAGCTCTTTAATGCTTCATTGGAGGGTGTCTTTCAGTCGCTGAGCTGGGAAATAAAGGGGATAAAGATTAATGGAGATTATCTAACTCACCTTCGTTTTGCTGATTACGTAGTCATTTTTGTAACTACCCCATCAGAGCTGCAAAGTATGATCCAGGAACTTGCTGACAAGAGTAAAGAAGTGGGATTAAAAATGAACTTTCAGAAGACAAAAGTGATGTTCAATGCTTTTACAAGAAATGAAGATTTATCGATTGATGGAGAAAAGCTGGAGATAACAGACACGTACGTTTATCTTGGACAGCAGATATCAAGTGAGGGTCACATTGATGAAGAAATTAATCGGCGTACAAAACTTGCCTGGAGAGCTTTTGTAAGAAACAGCAAAATTTTCAAGAGCAATATGCCATTATGTCTTAAAAGAAAAGTGTTTGATCAATGCATCCTTCCAGTGTTTACGTATGGTGTAGAGACGTGGACCTTAACTAAAAGAGACATACAAACGCTGCAGACAACTCAAAGTAGCTTGGAGAGGTGCATGCTGGGTGTAACTATGTGAGATAAGAAGAGAAACTCGTGGATCCAAAAAATTAAAAGAGTGGAAGACATCGTGATCAAAGTTAAATCCCTTAAATCGCAATGGGCTGGACATACTTGCCAGAAGGACAGACCATCGATGGACAGCCAAAATTTTAGATTGGATTCCAAGGGACAGGAAAAGGCACAGAAGAAGACCACATGGGAGATGGGTTGATGAAATTTGAAAGTATGCAGGAGTGACATGGAGGAGACTGGCACAAGACAGACCGTTGTGGAGGAAACTTGGGGAGACCTTCGTCCAGCAGTGGATTAATAATGGTTGACAGTGATGATGATGATGATGATGATGATATATATATATCATCATCATCATCATTGTCAACCATTATCAATCCACTGCTGGACGAAGGTCTAAGTTTCCTCCACAACGGTCTGTCTTGTGCCAGTCTCCTCCATGTCACTCCCGCATATTTACGAATTTCATCCACCCATCTCCCATGTGGTCTTTTTCTGGGTCTTTTCCTGTCCCTTGGAATCCAATCTAAAATTTCGGCTGTCCATCTATGGTCTGTCCTTCTGGCAGTATGTCCAGCCCATTGCCATTTCAGGGATTTAACTCTGATCATGATGTCTTCCACTCTCGTCATTTTTCGGATCCATGAGTTCCTCTTCTTATCTCTCCTGGTTATACCAAGCATGCACCTCTCCATGCTTCTTTGAGTTGTCTGCAGCCTTTGTATGTCTCTTTTAGTTAAGGTCCACGTCTCTGCACCATACGTAAGCACTGGAAGGATGCATTGATCAAACACTTTCTTTTAAGACATAATGGCATATTGCTCTTGAAAATTATGCTGTTTCTTCCAAAAGCTCTCCAGGCAAGCTTTGTACGCCGATTAATTTCTTCATCAATGTGACCCTCACTTGATATCTGCTGTCCAAGATAAACATACGTATCTGTTATCTCCAGTTTTTCTCCTTCAATCGATAAATCTTCATTTTTTGTAAAAGCATTGAACATCACTTTTGTCTTCTGAAAGTTCATTTTTAATCCCACTTCTTTACTCTTGTCAGCAAGTTCCTGGATCATACTCTGCAGCTCTGATGGGGTAGTTGCAAAAATGACTATGTCATCAGCAAAACGAAGGTGGGTTAGATAATCTCCATTAATCTTTATCCCTTTGTTTTCCCAGTTCAGTGATTGAAAGACATTTTCCAATATGGCATTAAAGAGCTTCGGAGATATGGTGTCACCTTGTCTCACTCCCTTTCCAATTTTTATGTGTGTTGTATTTTCAAACAGCCGAATCTTTGCACTTGCATTTTCATAGATGTTATTAATAATATTAATGTATGCATCTTCAATACCGCAGGATTTCAGAGCCATGGTAACTGCTGATGGTTTCACCGAATCAAAGGCTTTTTCATAATCGATAAAAACCATGCACAATGGAAGTTCATATTCCCTCTTTCAATTAGTTCTCTCAGTACGTGGATATGATCTATTGTGCTGTAGCCACTCCTGAATCCAGCTTGTTCTCGCGGTTGAGCCATGTCCAGTGTTACCTTCAAGCGGTGTGAAAGAACTTTAGTGAAGATTTTATAAACCACTGATAGGAGGCTGATAGGTCTGTAGTTCCTGAGATCCTCAATGTCACCTTTTTTATGTAGCAGGATCATTGTAGCATTGTTCCAATCCTCAGGAATCTTCCCTTCATTAAGGCATCGAGTGAAAATTTGGGCGAGTATTGTTTCAATTTCTCCACTTGCTTCTTGTATGATGTCTATAGTAATTCCATCTTCTCCTGGAGCTTTCCCCCGCTTCATGTTCTTGATTGCATGAGCAACTTCTGCTGGGAGGACTGGAAGAACTCTGGTACCTTTCATGATGTCTGGAGTACATGTATCATCCCTTTCATATAATTTGGAGTAGAAATCTTTCACTCTTGTCAAAATTTCGCCTCTATTTCTTGTTATAGAACCATCTTCTTTTCTCAGAGCCATAATCTGTTTTCTTCCCTTACTGAGATGTCCCTTTGCTATCTTTAGGCTTTGGTTGTTTTCAATTGCTTTCCTCACTAGCTCACAGTTGAATTTCCTTACGTCTTCAGTGATACTTTTTCGTACTGTCTTGCATAGCTCTATATATTCCACTTTGGAAGTCACATCTTCTTTAGTTGTCCTCATCTCTCTTCTTTTTTGCATCAACATTTTGGTTTTTCCTGATAATTTGTTCACATGCAACTTGTTCTTAGACCCAGCTAATTTTGTTGCTGTTTCCATAAGAGCTTTGGTTACTTTTCTGTTAACTTCAGAAATATCCACTTCTTCCGATGTTAGGCCTTCTAAAGCAGAGAATCTGTTCTTCAGTTCCAACTTGAAAGTATTATGGTGTTTTTTAAGGTTGGTTATGTCAATACATTTTGTTTGTCTTATGAGCTTGCCACGTTCCAGTTTAGTGTTGAGGTGCATCTTACATCTCACCAATCTATGGTCACTACCTGTGTTGAACTTGTTCAGCACACTGCAGTCTTCGATGACAAATTTTTTGTTACACATAATAAAATCAATTTCACTTGTCGTCCCAATTGGATGTCTCCATGTCCATTTCCT
This sequence comes from Macrothele yani, assembly GCA_039090855.1. NCBI lineage: Eukaryota > Metazoa > Arthropoda > Arachnida > Araneae > Macrothelidae > Macrothele > Macrothele yani. The sequence goes on from CM077011.1 coordinate 161,131,117, forward strand.
GTGTGGCTTTTTCTTGAAAAAGGAGTTCAAGATGAAAAATCCTTCTGCCTCTGCAAACTCAACGAGAGTATTTCCACGCTGGTTTCTGTTGCCGTGACCGAATTTACCTACTGAAGTTTCATTCTGTTGCCGGTGCCCTATTTTTGCATTGAAATCTCCCATAATTATCTTCAAGTGCTGCTTACCTTTATTATTTAGATGACGAATTTCCTCATAAAATTCTTCAATTTCTTCTTCAGGATGACTTGTGGTGGGCGCATAAGTTTGAATAATCTGAGCCTGGTATCTTCTCGATAGTTGGATAACGAGTCGTGCAGCTCTGTCAGAGGAACTTTCAACTTCTACCACTTTATCCCTCAGTTTCTTGTTTATTATAAATCCAACACCACTAGTTCTGCCAGTATCTGTCCCACGATAATAGAAGAGATGTCCACTTTTCAGTTCAATGAGATCTTCTCCTTTTCTCCTTACCTCACTTAGCCCCACGATGTCCCACTTGATCCTTTTTAGTTCCTCTTCCAATTCAAGAAGCCTTGAATCAGAAGATAGGGAGCGTCCATTGTACGTTGCCAAGGTCAGCATCAGATGGCAGCCTAGTCCGGTCCTCCGGGGATTCTTAGCACCCTCTGCCTTCATGTCGCACTGGCCGCTGCCTTGGCCAGGTACATTCCAGCTGCCGGAGACTGAGGGCCAAGATTTAAGTTGTAGAGTCATTTTGGAGGTGTTTGGCCATAACTCACCACGCTGGCCAAGCGGGTTGGTGAGTGTGGGATAGCATTTCCTCTGATCCCGATGGTATAGTTATACCGCTATTGGCGGTCGTCAGAGCCCCTTTAGTGGGAACAGGATGCACCACGAGAAGGCGGGGTTGACATTTGTCAAGGAGAGGCTGTGATGTTACGCATCACCTGACCTTACATCCCATATATATATATGTACATGTATATATATTACCCATTGTTTCGATCTTCTACTAGATCTTTATCTATCACACGGTATGCTTGGTATCCAATCTAATATTTCAGCTATCCACAGGTAGTAACTTCTCCTAGGAATAAGTTCCGTTCATTATCACTTAATCATCTTTTTAGTGATCCCCGATTATCTTTTTATATCTTGTCTGTTTCAGAGTGTGTGCATGTCTTCCTGCATTTTCGAGCTTTTATTTTTAATTTTGATTTGCTTCAAAATTCAACGACCACCATCACCAAATCTAAGAGCTAAAAGCAGTCACCATTCTTTAAAATGTGGCTATTGTTTTCAGTAAAGGAGCATATCCAGTGCCGTATGACAAACACAGCTCCTATTCCTCGTTCCAGACTCGATCAGGTGGCGCAGTGATTCGAGCCAGCACTTCGACAGCTGTGGCATTTTGGCCTCCTTTGAGTCTGCACAGCGTGTGTAGGTATATTATTTTAAGATCCGTATCGCTGATCCCTGGGTAAAAACAGGAAGGGTACTCTTTATGTAAACACTGTTAACCTTATAACGACAAGGGCTGTAAAATATTGTGTCTCTCATAATAGTATAAGGCCTGAATCTGTCTGTTGCTAATTTTTAATTTCCGGCCCTCCTTTTACAGGTTAGCTAAAGAATTAGTGTTGCGTCACCACACGAAACTTCCGATCTGTAAGACTTTGCATGCATTTACCTTCAGCAGTATTCCGGGGACAGTTACATCATTCTTTCACCTGCAAGTGATATTAAGTCATGAGAGGAAAGGATAACACATTCTTTATTGAATGTCAACAGTGGTGACTACGTGTAATTATGCTAATCTCGCAGAAGACCTGCAAATTTAAAGAACATGTGAGGTAATTCAGGCGGTCGTGGTCTACAGCATATGCTGGCATTTTGGATCGTATTGTCGTTTAAACGTTAATAATATCAAACATCAAATGGTATTGTCGCTAAAACTATTCTCAAATATAAAACATCGAGATTATCTTCTTCACAGAAAAAGGGTAACATATGTAACATAGCAAAAGTTCATAAGGACATTATGTTTCACGGTAAGTACTTACTTTTCTGCTTGTGCTTATGTTGATAATGTCTGGAGCCTGAAGTAACTTTCTGAATGAATTTGCTTGGTGTAATAATGTTAGTTTCTAAATTATCAGTTCCATTAGAATAATTTTCTGGTAAATAAGTGGTCTGTCTAAAAGTTTGAGATCCTACTAAAATAATCCTTAAAAGTTTTGGTTACATTTTAGTTTATTACTCTTAATTGATATATGCAGAATGTATGTTATTAATGTTGGCATCATTTAGCAAATGAAGTAAATAAGGTACTAAACAAAAATCAATTTTACTATGTCTACGCGGAAATGAAAGAGCGATTACGTGTGTAGATCCCAGATGAAGGCATCCGCGATGATTCCGTCACTTTCTGCTTTTCATTTAGATTTCATTTTTATATTGCATTCTGAAAATTCACCCTGCAGCTTTTCCTCCTGCAGATTTTAAAATATTTCTGTTATTCACGTTGGCATAATTTGGCAAATGAAGTAAATAAGGTACTAATAAAAAATCAATTTCCCTGTGTGTACGTGGAAATGAAAGACCTATTACGTGTGTAAATCTCAGATGAAAGCACACGCGATGGTTCCTACACTTTCTGTTTTTCATTTAAATTTCATTTTTAGATTGCATTTTGAAAATTTTACCCTGAAGTTTCTCCGCGTGTAGATTTTCAAAGGTTTGTGTTTAAATTTAATCAAAATGTTTTTTGGTTTCCTAACCATTCTTTTTTTGGTATATGAAAATCATCGTCATATTCATCCGAATCAATCTACTGCTGGATGAAGATCTTTCCAAGTTTCTTCCACAATTTTCTTTCTTCAGCCAATATACTCAAAGTTAATCCAGCCTTATTTTGAAATTCATCCAGCTGTCTCTCAAGTTGGCTTCTTCTAGGACTTTAAGGTTACTTGCTATCCAGTTTCATATTTCAGTTTTCCCAATGGTGGTCAGTTCTTCTGGCAATACGCCCTGCCCATTGGCATTTCAGAGAATTTAATCTGAACATGCTGTCTACCACCCATAATTTTCCAGATCCATGAACTCCACGTCCTATTTTTCGTGGTTACACCAAGAATGCACGTTTCTATGTTTCTTTCAGTTGTCTGCATTCTCTGTATGTCTCCTTTTGTTAAGATCCATGACTCTGATTCATAAGTAAAAACTGAAAGGGAGAACTTATTAAACATTTGTTTTCAAGATGTAATGATGAATTACGCTTGAAAATTACACTGGATGTTTCAAATGCTCTCCAGTAAATTTTTATACTCCTAGTAATTTCTTCTTCGATGTGATTCCCGCTTGAAACCAGGCACACGTAGGCATTAGTTACTTTTAAAATTGGAGCACCAACATTTAAATCTTGAGTTCTTGACAAATCACTTTACAACTGCTTTGTTCGTTGTAATTTCATCTTCAGTCTCAGTTCTTTATTCTTGTTAGCAAAGTTACTGAATCATATCCGGTAGCGTTGAGAGTGTACTTTCAAAAATGTCTATGTCATCAGCAAAACGAAGTTGGTTTACGTAGCCTCCGTTAATCTTTATCCCTTTGTCTTCAGAGTTCAGTGGTTTAAAGATTTTAAAAAGTTCGGCAAAGTGTCATCAAAGAGCGCTGGAGCCATCTTGTATAAGATCCTCCCTTATTTTTGTACGTGCTATTACCTTCAATTATCAGATCTTTGCCAGTTTCATAGATGCCATTAATAACAAATAGAGTATGTATATTTAATATCGCAGGACTTCAAATACACTATAATTACTGAAGGTTTCGCGGAATGATACGCCTTTTCACAATCAATAAATCTATATATACTGATTTATTGATTATACCTACGGAAACCTTCTATTCCGGGAAACTTTTTTGTGCGCATTTTTATAATGCACATTTCTGTCGTTAAGATCGGAAATATGTATTGATATCTCAAAATCTAGACTCGCTTTTGTCAATATATTCAAAGACTATAGGATACAAGTCAAAATGACAAATATTTGCATGCATTTACTGGCTTTAATTTTCAAAAATTCACTGTTAGATACCGTTAATATCTATTTGCAATACAAGTTTTGTCTCTCACAGTTCAGAAAGAGGAAGTAATTACCGATGATGGGTTCCTTCAAGAAAAACATTTTCTGTGAATATATGCTACGCTTTATGTAAGCCGCGCAAATGAAATTCAATTGTAACCTTTTCCCGTTTCCAAACAACCGGTTTTAAAAGTTTCCTTTTCATGAAATTTCAATCTCTTAGAGAAACAGCTTCTTATTTATCACACAAACATCTAGTTTCGAACTTTTCCACGCCATTAAATGATCTCGGCAATTTTCATATGGTCACACACTCTTTTGATTCATCAGAGTGAAGTGCTACTCGCGCACGATGATTTTCTGTCCTTTTTCTCTTTTCTGAAGAATCTGTGAATATCTCCAACTACCTTAAAGAAATATTGTAAGTGCATGTGAACCCGCGTGCCTGTGAATTTGCCTCAGATTTCATCTTAATGCTCGTCTCCGCAGATATAAATTCTACGACGCACATCTTGAAAATAAAAGTGCTATATAAGACTCAGAATACCGTGTTAGTCTTATGATGTATAGATATACACATATTTTGGAAGCGTCAATATCTTTTTAGCACGTCTTTTGTAAAAAGATCGTGCTTATTTTATCGGTATGTCCGTCCGTCCGTCCGTCTGTACCCAACGGTATCTCTGCAACTATTAGTCCGATTTGAAAAATTCTTTTTACATTCGAAAGCTTGAAATATGCGAATGATGATCCTTCATTTCGTTTTTTTTTTACGATGTACAATTTCGCCGCTAGAGGGCGCAAATGCAGATGATGTCGAATTCAAAAATTCGTTTTATTCCACATATTTGCTTCTAAACATCCGATTGAAAAAAAACTTTTATCCTTCGATTCCATTTATGTCGAAGAGTATTTTGGATATAGTTTCTTTTTCAAATTACGCAAAGATTTTCCGCTAGGGGGCGTAAAAGTAAATTGCATTTTTCCCGATAACTCTTCTTCTAAAACTCCGATTTGAATTTTTTTTTTTAGTTGATACATCTCCTGATGCACAATCTTTTGCATATAATTTCGAATTTTTGGTAAAAAATACTTTGGCCACCAGGGGTCGTAAGTGTTAATTTTCGCTTCTGATGTATTTGCCATGAAATCTGAGCTTCTTAAATATCGATTGAAAACATTCTTTCTTGGACTGATGCCACTCACATCGATAAACCTTTTCAGAATATTTTCTTCCGAAAATACTCCACAGTTTCTCCGCCAGGGTGCGTAGATGTATATCTTATTTTTGTCAATATCTCGACTTCTAGGAGTCCGATTTGAAAAATTCCTTCTTTGTTGGATAGTGTTTTCCGTGTGACATGTTTTTCATATAATTTCAAAATTTTCAAGTAATTCATAGACTTTCCGCTAGTGGGCGTAAAGGTAAATTGCGTTTTCCTCTATATCTCTGCTTCTAAATCTCCGATCTGAAAAATTCTTCCTGCACCGGATACAGCTCCTGATCGGAAATCGTTTGCACATAATTTCTAATTTTTGTAAAAAAATGGTTTGGCCACCAGGGGGCGTAAACCTTAATTTCCGCTTCTGATGTATTTGCAGCAAAATAGGAGCTTCTAAATTCTCGATTGAAAATAACGTCGCTTGTAGACCGATACTACTCATGTCGACAAACCTTTTAGAAACATTTTCTTCTTAAAATAGTACACGATTTCTACGCCAGGGGGTAGATGTATATCGTATTTTTGTCAATATCTCTACTTCTAAAAGTCCGATTTGAAAAATTCCTTCTTTGTTGGATAGTGTTTCCGATGCGAAATGTCTTTCCTATAAATTCAAAATTTTCAAGTAAATCATAAACTTTCCGCTAGGGCGTGCAATGGTAAATTGCGTTTTCTGCTCCTAAAACTCCGATTTGAAAAATTCTTCCTGTATCGCATACAAGGCCTGACGGAAAATATTTTTAATGTTTGTTTGGCAAAGAATGGTTTGGCCACCAGGGGTCATAAGTGTTAATTTCTAATTCTGATGTATTTGTAGCAAAATCTGGGCTCTTTTTCCAAATCGGAGTTTTAGGAGCAGAAAACGACTAAATTTTTTCTTGGACCGATACCGCTCATATGGATAAACCTTTTGTGAATACTTTCTTTCTAAAATAATGCATGGTTTTCTCACCAAGGGGCGTAAAGTCACATCTTATTTTTGTCGATAACTCCGTTTCTAAGAGTTCGTAAGCTCACGATTCCGTTTACAGCAATATCTGAGGGATTAAAGACCCGATTGAAAAACTTCTTTCTTTCGTCAGATACTATTGTTTTCCATAGCGGTTCCATTGACTTTGAATAGCTTTGATAAATTTAATTTGCGTCAGAACGGATTCATAAGACGTGCTTATTACACCGGAAAATTCGGTGTCATCTTTCTTGTTTAGATTATTTTGACATTTTGCTGGTACAAGTGCTGTGTGTGCGAAAACGCGAGAGGTAGTTAAACATCGTTGGCGAAAAAGGTAAAATAACTACTGGAATAAACCACGAAGCAAACTTTTGTGAAAGAACACAGTGAATGATTTTGACTGTAAGTTATAATATAACCCTTTACGTAATACGAAATTTGGTGTAATGCTAAGTTCCAAATGTCCGGCTGGAGAAATGTTGAACTAAGTGTAAATGTGATGCACTAGTTGCGCCAGATAGCTCATTTTAAATTAACAACACATAAGGCTTTTTAGAGCCAGACAAAACATAGACGGAAAGCAGAATCACTTACGTAAACTTTTCTTTTATTGGTCCAGCACAGCACTTTCATTTTTAATAACTTGAGACGACACCATTACGTCGTCTATTTACGAAATCACATAACTTTATACAGCGTGATACTAGGATATCCAACACATATTACAGCAAGTTTCACTCGCACACCAAACACTCAGCTGCTGCTTAGTCATTATATATATATATATATATATCTCGTCTTGTTTTTAACACCACAATCATACGTCAATCTTACAGACCTTAAGTGTTGCCAACGTATTCATGTGAGAGATAAGATATCACGTTAAGATTTAAAGGTGCTAGAGAGAACGAAATCAAATTTACATAGAAAAAGGACCCAAAAACGAAAGTTAAAATAGAGTATACGTCACCAAGTCCTCTGCGTGTACATACTTTGTGTCCTGGTGGATGACAACGAATGTATCGCCGGGTTGTTATGTTCCTACGAGAAGTTGCGTATGGTACCTGTGAGGAAGAGTTAAATTGTTACCCACAAACGTTTATCACGCTGAGACCTAATGACTTAGGAGAGATAAAGAAACAGCGACTGAGGAAAGAAAGGGGAGATTCGGAACAAGAAATAGGGCTTGACGTCGGACAACTGGGTGTACAGGATACAGCGACAACGAAAACAGGAAGTTTTAGAAATGTCTCTGTTATAAAGCTCAGAACTAGGGGAGTGAGTCCTATGAACAAAATAAGAGAAGTTCGGCAGCTTTAGGACTCTCTTTCGTCAAAACGAGTTTCAAATAAGAGAAAAATACAAATAAGAGAAGTTTGACAGCTTTATGACTCTCTTTTCGTCAAACCGAGTTTGTGGAAGAAAGACGGTGTTGCCGCTGTATCCTTTACACCCAATTGTCCGAAGGGGACAGATATCTCCCTGAAACAGCTTTATGATCTATGCAATTACAGGCGTGTGATAAGAACTGGACATTACGAGCTCCTGTGCACAACTGATTCTGTTACCAGATATAAAATAATAATGAAACAGGGCAGTTCGCAGGATTGGAGGAAGGCTAATAAGGTTCTTACTGGTGCAGAGAATTAGGTTAGATTATACATACACAGCTAGTGTAGTTGCTTGCATTTTTTCAAGATATCAATACGACAGAACTTTTTTGTTTAGTGAATTGACGTCTTGCAAAAGAATGACTTGCTGCTCTTCTTCCTCTTCCCAAACTCTCCGAAGCTTTTAGGCAGACCTCGTCTGCCAGTTTTTGTTACTTCCTTCCCACACATAGGATTATAATGACAAGCATGCATTACCTCCAGAAGGAGTAGCATTCCATACTAACGCATTTTACATCGAATCTCATTATGGTTTGGAGTTCCGTCTATGAGGAATGTATGTTTGTCGGATAACTGTGTCTATATTGCTTCATGTCTATAAGGTTTATACCCAAAATATGATTGTAAGATAATGTAATATAAAGTTTGACATAAATTGATTAATTGTTCTTGAACTGAGCGCATTTTTAAACTGCGAGCTTAACAATTTCCAGAAAGTGGATTTACTAACAACGAATTTGTTGAAGGAATGTAAAAACGTAATGCGAGGCACTTAATTTACATACTTCGATGCCTTTCATTTACATACTTAGATGCCCTTCATTTACATACTTAGATGCCCTTCATAGGTGACCCAATGGAGAAATTCCCTATATCACGTGACTGTTGTTTTAACCAACAGTCATTTTCAGTTTGCTAGTGAAATTTCTGTACAAAATATTTCTTTGGCAATAGAGCTGGTTCAAATGACTTTTGCTACTGCTCATCATAGCGTTTCCTTAGTAATAAATTGGAGAAAAAGAAAACTTGATACAACTGTAACTGCTGAGTTTCAGTGTTTAAATAGTTGTAAATATTGTTATTTGCTTAAGCTACAACTAAAACTCTAACATAAGTTCACTTTGACCAGATGTCTTATTTAACCCTTTCAAGAGCAGGGCCCTGAAAGCTTGCGTTCCTCAGAATACCATAACGCAAAAAACTTTGTCTTGTTTCTTTCAGAATTTCTATCCTCCCCTTTACAAATAGAGAAGTGTTCAGTGTAGTCTTTATGTACATTGTCATCCATATGTTTGTCGGGAAGGATCACTGCATTCTTCCAAGGAGAAGGCATCCTATGTCATTAGAGAAAATAATATCCAGGAGATACCTGGAAATCTCCTAAATCCCCAAATTCCAATTTTAAATCAGCCAGGAAGATACCAACGTCTGCTTCATTTATTTGTTCAGCGACAACAATTGTGACTGAGTGTGACTTCTGCTAATCCCGTAGAGGCAGCCTAATTCAATGAACAGTATAAGGTAAGATATCCACCTCCATCTAGACGGACGTTTTCGGGCGGTCGTGGTTGTTTGGATGTAAGGGCGTTTCGGGGGTTATGGGCGTTAAAGGGTTAAGTGTAATTTTGTTGCAGAACTCGGATTCAGTGTAAAACTTAAGTTAGTGCTCCGGTTAGCTTAATTAAACAACATAAATATAATTACTCACTGAATGGCGCTAACGGAAAGGTTAAATAAGAAGTCTTATACTTTTTGTTTTATTGAAGGTTAAGCGAACACCGTGAGCAACTCAATGGGCTATAAGCAGTCGCCCGTCCTTATTTTAGGGCCACTGTTTCCAGGGAAAAGAGAGAGCCAGTGCCGTAACACAACATACATGACTCACCGGGGTTCGAACCCGGACCCTTCTCGGACCGAAGGTCTTAAGCCTGCGCTTAGACTACTGCGCCACCGGGATGGCCGTCTTATACTTAGAGTAACCAATATCGTTATTATGTCATATTTAGTCACATAAATGTCAGCATAACACCAACTGTATAGTATAACTTCACTTCGTACTTAATCAACTAGCACTTCGATATTTGAATACAGCATAATCTCGTAACGCAGAATATTCGTCGAGTCTTACTAACTCGACATCAGTACGCTACTTCAACAACAAAGCAAGAGTAACATTCCGCCTGAGAGATTTATTCAAGATCGAAACAAGTTTATCGATACAGGTGTTTCTCTCCAATTTATTTTCAATATCTCTTCGATAGAAAAATTACCAGAACTGTTATCAGTACCTTTCACATACGTCATTTACTCTTGGGCTAACGTCAGATTGCCACCCCAACATTCATCGAGTGAGAAAATGTAGCGTTAAGATGAGAAAATGCTTAAAGAGAATGAACCAATATTTACATAAATTAACAGGGACCAAAAAGGTAATTTAAATTGGAACATATTTACATAGTCAATATTGATCTTCAAATCTGAAGTGTGAGACAGAGACAGTATGTAACGATTGCGAAAAAGCTACTCAGATAGTTACGGCTGCAGAAACAAATTTAAGTTGTGCATCTAACCAACAGCTACATGAAATGAAAATATCTGAAAGATTTGTCTGCAATCAAGATGAAAATTGCTGTGTTGCTCCATTTCCGGGACTTTGGTGGATTCGTGTAATCCTCTTGACATGAGACATTTACTGGAATTTGTAATAATAAAGAATATGGGTCATCAAAAACAACATAATATACTTTGTCTGAACACTTGTCCCACATTGGTGGCGCAGAGGAGAGTTCTCTAAGAGTTATCACTATAGCATCAACAGAGAAAGAAATATTCGGGACGTCATGCTTAGCTTTTTGTTCAGGTGCGCAGCGAATGGAAACTGCATTACGCACTAAAATATGAGACATTATCATCTTAGAAACAACTGAAAAAGAATATTTGTGATGACACGCTTAGTTACTGTATTTTCGTTCAGGTGTTCAGTGAATAAAAACTGCTTCCCGGATGTAATTATGTGAGGTCATCACCATAGCACCAACTAAGAAAGAAATATTTGTGACGACACATTTAGCGTTTCGTGTTTTTTGGCAGGTGTTCTGTGATTGGAAATTGCGAATTATGTCAGCGTGTTATGTAACAACTGTATGACGTAGTACTTTTTCTATTGCTCTAGGGTTCATGAAACATTCTTTCACATTTAGGCATCACAAACAAATTGAATACCTGCCTGGTTATTAAAAATGGATCTTCATATCTGATTTTCTCCCGTCATTAATGACGGGCTTTCACCTAGTCCAAATATAAAGAATTAGATATTGGTTAAATCAAAACTTAAAGTCTAGCCTTCTCTACCTGAGAAAATGAAACACACAATCTGAAATTCGCATTGCTGTTTGTAGTATTTCTTTTCCTTTCTAAGTATAAAAGATTAAAAGAAAAAAATCAAACACAAGATGGTCAATACTTTGATTTGTGTTAAAGTGTGAACGGTTAGAATAAACATATGGCAAATGTATGAATATCTACCTCGTAACTGTAAATCAGGACGGGTCTTTCTTTTACAGCTTTATTTAGGCAAATCGAAATGATTCCAATGTTCGTAAATCAACCTTTTCACTAAAGCAATCGTAACCCAATTCCATCAAAATGCAGACTCCCGAGAAGAGAGTTCCCGCGAAACAAATAGTTTCCTGTTGAGTCAATGAAAAGAAAATTGTTTTCTAGCGATGATAAAAGCTCTGCTCTGAGGAAACACTTCAGAGCTCAAAAGCACTTCGGCATTATCAGAAAAATCATTCTTAACCAAACGGCAGGAAGCCAGCCAGCATCAGCATCTGGGATGCATTGGAGTGACAAAGGCAATTGTAATTTTCCTTTGAATTCGGCGGAAAAGCGATAGAGAGGGAGAGGGAAAGAAAGAGAGAGAACTCCTTGAAGGCTGACAACTAACTTCAGTCGGAATCAAGAATAGGCACTTGAAAATACTACGCCTTGGAAATTAAGCCTTCAGGGCAAAAGCTGAACTTCTTGACTTGATTAGCCTGTTTGTTTCGAAACTGAGCGTTTCAGAGCTGCAGTGCATCAGGGCTTCGATTCTTTATGGATAAACAGCTGGAAGCCTTATTGTCCTCTGAGAACGAGTATTTCACTCACAGCTTTCCTAGAAGAGATTGTGGCAGATCATTTCAAGTTCTCAGGGACAGTTGAAGACAGTATTTTATTAAAAATTATTTCTCAAATGAGCAATTCAGCTGTGCCGAAGGGTGAGACATTTCTTTTCTTCTGGAGAAAAACGCATTCACCCTTACAGATAGTCGTCATGTGTGTTAGGTGCGTAAAATTAAAGTTGAGAACAGACAATTATCGGTAACCATGTACATATCGCAGGAGATATCTCCGGAAGTTAAAAGTATGCTTCATTGAATTTACCGCAGAGATCAAATCAGTTCTTTATTAATTACCTTGTTAATATTCACAAAAGTTTCCGGCTAATTTATACACCATTTTGGCGAATACTTGAAACGACATAAGGAATTGCGCCCAAAAGTGCAAGAACGCACTGCCAGCGAAACTGCGTTTCCGATTTCTGTGTTGTACAAAGGGGTTTGTACCTTGGAGATAAAGATGCCTTGTCACGCTAAAATATTTAATATTTAATAGTTTGAGAAAGAACGGAAGAGTGACTCAGTACGTACTCAAGAATGAAGTAGCGACAAGGTATTTCACTGATAGCAATACTTTGCAAATGTCGTTTCCCTCGAGTAATTTACTAGTTTTGTAGAAATCTGTTATAAAGGCGTTTAAAAGACCAAAACGTTTAAATCCAGAAATTATTGACAAATATTTGAGATAAATTGAGAGATAAATCAATCACCTATACTCGAATAATTTGCGTCACAAATTTAAATAAACCTTGAGTAACCCTTGATCCCTGTACAAAAAATTTGCATCTAACCTTCAAAGGAATGGAAACGTAGAATTAAAACGGTGATATCAAAACTTTTCGGAAGGTAAATGACACACATTTGTGCGTGTGTGTGCGTGTGTGCGAGGTGCGCGCGTGCGCGTGCGCGTGTTTATGTGTATATCAGCAGGCGTGCTAACGTACTAAATGTTTCAGGGCTGCACAATTGGGAATCTCAGCCGTCCGATCTCCCTGTAGCTGAGAAAGGAAGAATTAATATAGTACGTATAACATTCCTAGCTGTAGTTAGAACGTCGCTTAGGTTCGGTTGACTTGTTTTGGGGTATTTTTGCATTTATTCTGGAATTAGAGAGTGGTATAATCGAAAATTCCGAGAAGAAGGACAATTCATATTGTTGTGTCCCGCAGTGTCGTTCCCAAGGTTCCAGCTATGTTTTTCACAAGTTAGTATAAACGTTTGTGCCTTGCATTTGAAATCTTTCCAGTAAAATGCTACTGACGTAGTAACGTGTTTGAATGAATAATAAACAAGGCAACATGTTTTATTGCATAGTAATAATTCCGCATTTCTACATGCTCTTGAAAAGAAGTAATTGCTATTATCCATATAAATTTAAACTTTATTCGGGAACAAGATTTGTAACGTTCTGTCAAGAGTCACCAGTTCAAAAACACTGTTTGAACTGGTGACTGCCACTTTACAAGAGCACTCAAAATACGTTACAGTTCCATTTCTGCCTGTTTTAGAAAAGCAATCAAAAGACTTTACAGAAATTCCAGTGATTTCTGCCTAAAACACCGTTGCTCGAATGAGGCGATGACGTGATTGAGGTGGATTGAATACAATGTGAAACTATGTGGATTTCTTTTCTATCTTCCTTCTTAATTCTGCATGAAATTATATGACGTGCATTAAGAATCACTTCCCCTTCTTTGATGCATTGTGAAATTTTTGTAGCGTCCACAAATTTCATTGTATCAAGGATTGAGAGTGTTAAACAAGCCATTCCTACATAGACTTTACGGAAACACGTGTGACGTTATCCGTACTAAAAGAAGATGGTTTACGTTTGCGCAGTGCCCCCGATAGTTCATTTAGGTTGCGAATCATGCAGCATGGTATGCTTAGATGACATAACTAAATGTATATGACAAATTCTTTGTCTTCAATGTCAGTTTTCTGTCTTAAGTAGTTAAATATTTCGAAATCGGAAAATAACCTTCATTTTTTTATTGTCGTCTTTTTTTTAAGCTTTAGCATTTTAGTACAAGGATGGATCGAAAGGTAACGCACGCTATTTCTTTAGCAACAGTTTAATAAATAGGCAAAACAAAACATGTACACAGTGAAACTACGTTTCTTAGCTAGTTTTCAACATAAGAATCGAGACGCTTGAGACATTTATCGCAGCGTGGTACTAGAGTTAGTATACCTTGTTCATAAACGTCTGTTTTCTTGGGGTATAGCGACCTGCGGACAGCGGATTTGACTTCGTCAGCCGAATCGAAGCGTTCTCCGCCCAAGAATCTTTTCCAGGGACTAAACAGATGAAAGTCCGAAGGAGCCACCCACAGCGACATACAGGCATTACATCAATCGAAGCAGCTGTGACGAAACTACTTGCGGACATCCCCGAAAGTGCCTTCCACAACTGTTTTCAGGATCATCAGAAACGCTGGAAACCGTGTCGTGATTCAGGAGAGCGGTATTCGAATGTAACCAGCATTAATGTTGAGTATGGTACCTTTTCATATTCCTTATTGGCTCAGTCCTGGAACTTTTTAGAAGTAGTTTGTATGTGCAGAAACATTATCCTTTCATGTAGCGTATCACACATGTGTAACGGTAGAGTCAGTGACCCCTTGCAAAAGGACCCAAGGACCCATTCAAAAGTGCGGTGGTCCCAATTTGCACCAGATGCCGTTCAAAATATCTGAGCAGCATTCTGTGTTTCAGATGTCGTTCTATGTAAAACAGATGGAAACCAGTCCTGGAGGGTGCATTACAATAGGTGTTGTTTTATACGTACTATAGAAATTGTACTGTTCATTTTTTCTTTAAATTTTGTTAAATCAGAATGTATATCAAAACCCCCAGGAACGTTTAGTGTTTTTTTCCACAAAATACGCCTTGTATTCCGCTGAGAATTTAATAAAAAAAACAAGAATAAAATCTTAAGTCTCATCGCCTACCTATTTAAAACATCTGCTTTTAAAATGCCAATGTGCTATTAACATATTAGGCGATGCTTTTCGTTGACTATTAATGAAAAAAATCCCTTTAATTAAGGAAAAGAGAGGGTGAACGCCATTCCAATCTATTCCATTTTTATTCCTATCTACCATATTTTTATTTCTCTGGTTTTTTTCAGGCTTTAGCTTTCTGAAAAGAACATCTTCTTTATTATCCAATTTTCAGTTCTGTGGATTTTCCTCTTGAACTCCGCTGTATTGGTGTAGTATGAATGTAGGAAAAACTTTAAAAAAAAGATACCGCAATTAAGAGGGACAACAGTGGAAGGGAAATTAATCTTGAATTAGTGTGACAGCGTCGGTCTTTGGTGAAACCACAAGGCCGACTTGAGGCAGACACCAGTGCCGTTTAATCACACGGTCTGTTGCCCAACTACCCTCTGCAGAAAACACGGGGGAGATGGGTTCCTTCACTGCAGAGCAAACTAATCAGTCTGACTAGGACCTTGCTTAAATTCCCAAAGTTTGATGTAGTTCGCAAACAGGCGACTACATATTTCCGCGAAAGAAATTTGAATTTATGTTTCGCAGACTTTTTCAACATTTTTCATATTTGTTCGTTTCTCTCGGCTTTGCCGGTTTCTTAATCCATTCATTTGCAAATAAGATACTAATTACTTCATTCGCTGTTTAACTGCATTATTTTAGTCATTTGTTATATTTTACAACTTGTAACACCAAGTGGGTGATAAAGAGAAAATAATTTATTGGGATATACCAAATAAAAAAGCAAAGCACTTCGAAACGCCACGCACTTTTATTTTAGACTTCAGGAGGAAATATTTGATTAACTCAGAGTCCCAAGCGTTTCAAAACAGTGCTAACAACATATATCCCATATTGCTAGTGCATAAACGAAATCAAATAAAAATTCCTGACATGAACGAGAAGAGGATTACAGAATTTATACATAATATAACGAACATTTAAAAAGATGAAGGTTAATTGGACAAGATTTTGTCTTATCACTCGGTGGAACCAGCCGGTATTGTAAGGTGACGGATCATGTAGGAAGTGTAGAGTTGTTCAGAAATGAAAATTTTGAAATACCCTGTATCATAATGAAAAAGAAAGGAAAGGAACAAAAAGTTCTGCAAACCGTGGAAATTCGTTCGAAAGGCTATTTTACGATCGCAATCATAAATTTGTACTATAATACTTTCTGGACGTGAAGTAAGGCAATTTCTCGTAGGGTGTATATATACAGTATAGGCGCAATTAGCAATGTCCAACGGGACTTCTGTGTTCGTACCAGTAATCAAGTTGCACTAGACGACGCTACGAGCTCAGATGCGATGCCCGATTTGGGGTGCATGTCAGCATGGTTGGGGGTGCCCGATGTGGGTGCATGTCAGCATTTGGGGTGCATGTCAGCTTCCTAGGGGGTCGATGGTCTTGTTTGTTGCAAAGTCCAGTGCGCTGAGGCCGGCGGCTTCGTGAGCCCATTTGACACGCGTTCGCTGCAGCTCTGCCTGAAATGGGATTGACCACTCTGCCTGATTAGGATTGATCACAAGGGTGGTTATTCTAATCTCTAAGCTACTCGCATTCCAAAAATATTTTTATGGTATTAAGACAACTAAATTACAGTGGCGGAAAGTGAAAAAAGAACACCAAGAAGGAGACGTCTGATACCAACGAAATTTATACAGTATAATAACGGAATACAGAGGATAACGTGATCAAAATATTATGGCAAAATACAGCTGTATTTGCTGGTAAACTGAAAAATAGCATTTCCATGTAACATGGTCAGTACGAGGTTGAACCGCCACGAACTGCGTCACACTGTACAATTCTGGCATAGAGCCTGTCGTACAGATGTTGGATGTAAGTTTGGGGTATCGAGTTCCAAGCATCATCGAGTTGGACGCGTAAATTGGGGATGGTCGTTGTTCCGTAAAATCCAAAACGTGCTCAATTGGGGATGGTCGTTGTTCCGTAAATTCCAAAACGTGCTCAGTTGGGGACAAATCCGGTGAACGTGCAGGCTATGGAAGTTGTCTCACACCCTGAAGTGCATGTTGCGTTTCACGTGCCGTGTGTGGGCACGCGTTATCTTGCTGGAAAACACCACGATGGACCGACCTCACAAATGGCACAGCAACGGGCTGAATGATGTTGTTGATGTAGGAGGTGCTGTTTAACGTACCCGGTACAAACACTAGTTATGTACGGGAGTGATAACTGATCGCTACCCACACCAAAAGAAAAGATGTAGGCCCTGTGTGTTGCCTCCGGATGCAAGAAGGGTGAAGACGCTACCCTGTGAGTCTGCGAACAAGCATACGGCCATCGGAGGCTCCCAAGCAGAATCTGCTTTCATCGATGAACACGACAGATCGCCATTGCGTTCTCCAGTGCAGACGTTCGCGACACCACTGCAGCCTTTCCTGACGGTGGGCCGGAGTCAGAGGTACACATACCAGAGGCACACGTGCACGTAGTCCTGCATCCAGTAGTCGGTTGCGGATTGCTCGCAGTCACCTCAGATGCAACGGCAGCTCGGATTTGCGTCGCAGTGGATGTTCTGCTTGACAACACCGCTCTTCTTATGCGTCGATCGGTCAGCTCATCAGTCCGTCTGTGACTCCCGGTTCCACGTCTTCTCGTGTGGCAATGTTCCTCGGACCATTTACGCCAGCATCGTACCACCACCGATTCTTCCCGTCCAATTTGCTTCGCAATACGACGATACAACCACCCGGCCTCGCGGAGTCCGACTAGACGACCTCGCTCAAAGTCCGATAACTGCTGAAATCGTACACGTCTTCCATGTCCAGGCATTGCAGCTTCTTCAGGGTCTTTGCACGTGTCCGTACGCCGACGACTGATTACATTCACTTCGCCGTACTCCTTAAATACCACCGACGATAATTTGCATATTATGCCGTGCTGTGGTGTAAGCGCTCGCCGGTTGGTCCAGAAATTAACATCACACCTACGTAAACTCGACTCCATTAACATATGTAAATTTCATGATCGTCCGCCAATTCCTTCTTGGTGTTCTTTTTTCACTTTCCGCCAGTGTAGGAAATGAAATAAGACTCAAACCCGGATTATATTCTGTTGCAAAGAAACCCATTTGGCACGCGTTCGGTGCAGATCTGCCTGAACTGGGATTGACCATTCTGCCTGACTGGGTTTGATCCAAAGGGTGGTCATTCTAATATCTAAGTTACTCGCATTTCAGATAAATTTCCATGATATTAAGACAAAAAATATAGAAAATGAAGGTTCAAAACCCGGATTATATTGGGTAGCAAAGAAACCCATTTGGCGCGTTCGGTGCAGCTCTGCCTGAAGTGGGATTGACCACTCTGCCTGACTGGGTTTGATCCAGAGGAGGCCATTCTAATCTCTAAGCCACTCGCACTCAAAATATATGTCCATGATATTAAGACAAATAAAATAGAAAATGAAGGTTCAAAACTCGGATTATATCGGGTTTCAAAGAAACCCATTTGGCACACGTTCTGGGCAGCTCTGCCTGAACTGGGATTGACCACTCTGCCAGATTAGGATTGATCCCAAATGTGGTTATTCTAATCTCTAAGCTACTCGCATTCCAAATAAATTTTTATGATATTAGGACAACTAATATAGAAAATGAAATAAGACTCAAAACCCGGGTTATATTGTGTTGCGAAGAAACCCATTTGGCACACGTCCGCTGCAGATCTGTCTGAACTGGGATTGACCACTCTGCCTGACTGGGTTTGATCCAAACGGTGGTCATTCTAATATCTAAGCTACTCGCACTTCAGATAAATTACCATGATATTAAGACAAATAATATAGAAAATGAAGGTTCAAAACCCGGATTATATTGGGTAGCAAAGAAACCCATTTGGCACGCGTTCGGTGCAGCTCTGCCTGAACTGGGATTGACCATTCTGCAAGATTAGGATTGATCCCAATGGTGATCATTCTAATCTCTAAGCTATTTACATTCCAAATACATTTCTATGATATTAAAACAACTAATATAGGAAATGAAATAAGACTCAAAACCCGGATTATATTGGTTTGCAAATAATATATTTAGTTCCATTTGGTACGCGTTTGGTGCAGCTCTTTCCTGAACTGGGATTGACCACTCTGCCTGATTGGGATTGATCCCAAGGATGGTCATTCTGATCCCTAAGCTACTCGCATTCCAAAAAAATTTCCATGATATTAAGGCAAATAATATAGAAAATAAAGATTCAAAACGCGGATTATATTGTTTTGCAAAGAAACCCATTTGGCACGCGTTCATTGCAGCTCTTTTTTTTTTTTATTGGAGGTTTAACGCCCACCGTGAGCAACTCAATGGGCTATAAGCAGTCGCCCGTCCCTAATTTAGGGTCACTGGTTCCAGGGAAGGGAGAGAGCCAGTGTCGTAAGAGAAACACAACATCCATGCCTCACCGGGATTCGAACCCGGACCCCTTTCGGACGAATGATCAGAGGCCATCGCTTAGACCACTGCGCCACCGGGGCGGCTCATTGCAGCTCTGCCAGAACTGGTATTGAACTCTGCCTGACTGGGATTGATCCCAAGGATGGTCATTCTAATCTAAGCTGCTCGCATTCCAAATAAATAAATATCTATGAGATTAAGACAACTAATATAAGAAATGAAGTAAGGTTCAAAACCCGGATTATACATGTATGTAAGGTCAAGTGATGCGTAACATCACAGCCTCTCCTTGACAAATGTCAACCCCGCCTTCTCGTGGTGCATCCGTTCCCACTAAAGGGGCTCTGACGACCGCCCATAGCGGTATAACTATACCATCGGGATTAGAGGAAATTCTATCCCACACTCACCAACCCGCTTGGCCAGCGTGGTGAGTTATGGCCAAACCCTCCAAAATGATTCCACAACTTAAATCTTGGCCCTCAGTCTCCGGCAGCTGGAATGTACCTGGCCAAGGCAGCGGCCAGTGCGACATGAAGGCAGAGGGTGCTAAGAATCCCCGGAGGACCGGACTAGGCTGCCATCTGATGCTGACCTTGGCAACGTACAATGGACGCTCCCTATCTTCTGATTCAAGGCTATTTGAATTGGAAGAGGAATTACAAAGGATCAAGTGGGACATCGTGGGGCTAAGTGAGGTAAGGAGAAAAGGAGAAGATCTCATGGAACTGAAAAGTGGACATCTCTTCTACTATCGTGGGACAGATACTGGCAGAACTAGTGGTGTTGGATTTATAATAAACAAGAAACTGAAGGATAAAGTTGTAGAAGTTGAAAGTTCCTCTGACAGAGCTGCACGACTTGTTATCCAACTCTCGAAAAGATACCAGGCTCAGATTATTCAAACTTATGCACCCACCACAAGTCATCCTGAAGAAGAAATTGAAGAATTTTATGAGGAAATTTGTCATCTAAATAATAAAGGTAAGCAGCACTTGAAAATAATTATGGGAGATTTCAATGCAAAAATAGGGCAACGGCAACAGAATGAAACTTCAGTAGGTAAATTCGGTCACGGCAACAGAAACCAGCGTGGAAATACTCTCGTTGAGTTTGCAGAGGCAGAAGGGTTTTTCATCTTGAACTCCTTCTTCAAGAAAAAGCCACACAGGAAATGGACATGGAGACATCCAAATGGGACGACAAATGAAATTGATTTTATTATGTGTAACAAAAAATTCGTCATAGAAGACTGCAGTGTGCTAAACAAGTTCAACACAGGTAGTGACCATAGATTGGTGAGATGTAAGATGCACCTCAACGCTAAACTTGAACGTGGCAAGCTCATAAGACAAACAAAGTCTATTGACATAACCAACCTCAAAAAACACCATAATACCTTCAAGTTAGAACTGAAGAACAGGTTCTCTGCTTTAGAAGGCCTAACATCGGAAGAAGTGGACATCTCTGAAGTTAACAGAAAAGTAACCAAAGCTCTTATGGAAACAGCAACAAAATTAGCTGGGTCTAAGAACAAGTTGCATGTGAACAAATTATCAGGAAAAACCAAAATGTTGATGCAAAAAAGAAGAGAGATGAGGACAACTAAAGAAGATGTGACTTCCAAAGTGGAATATATAGAGCTATGCAAGACAGTAAGAAAAAGTATCACTGAAGACGTAAGGAAATTCAACTGTGAACTAGTGAGGAAAGCAATTGAAAACAACCAAAGCCTAAAGATAGCAAAGGGACATCTCAGTAAGGGAAGAAAACAGATTATGGCACTGAGAAAAGAAGATGGTTCTGTAACAAGAAATAGAGGCGAAATTTTGACAAGAGTGAAAGATTTCTACTCCAAATTATATGAAAGGGATGATATATGCACTCCAGACATCATGAAAGATACCAGTACCAGAGTTCCTCCAGTCCTTCCAGCAGAAGTTGCACATGCAATCAAGAACATGAAGCGAGGAAAAGCTCCAGGAGAAGATGGAATTACTGTAGACATCATACAAGAAGCAAGTGGAGAAATCGAAACAGTACTCGCCCAAATTTTCACTCGATGCCTTAATGAAGGAAAGATTCCTGAGGATTGGAACACCGCTACAATGATCCTGCTACATAAGAAAGGTGACATTGAGGATCTCGGAAACTACAGACCTATCAGCCTCCTATCAGTAGTTTATAAAATCTTCACTAAAGTTCTTTCACACCGCTTGAAGGTAACACTGGACATGGCTCAACCGAGAGAACAAGCTGGATTCAGGAGTGGCTACAGCACAATAGATCATATCCACGTGCTGAGAGAACTAATTGAAAGAGCGAGGGAATATGAACTTCCATTGTGCATGGCTTTTATCGATTATGAAAAAGCCTTTGATTCGGTGAAACCATCAGCAGTTACAATGGCTCTGAAAACCTGCGGTATTGAAGATGCATACATTAATATTATTAATAACATCTATGAAAATGCAAGTGCAAAGATTAGGCTGTTTGAAAATACAACACACGTAAAAATTGGAAAGGGAGTGAGACAAGGTGACAACATATCTCCGAAGCTCTTTAATGCCACATTGGAGGGTGTTTTTCAGTCGCTGAGCTGGGAAAACAAGGGGATAAAGATTAATGGAGATTATCTAACCCACCTTCGTTTTGCTGATGACGTAGTCATTTTTGCAACTACCCCATCAGAGCTGCAGAGTATGATCCAGGAACTTGCTGACAAGAGTAAAGAAGTGGGATTAAAAATGAACTTTCAGAAGACAAAAGTGATGTTCAATGCTTTTACAAGAAATGAAGATTTATCGATTGATGGAGAAAAGCTGGAGATAACAGACACGTACGTTTATCTTGGACAGCAGATATCAAGTGAGGGTCACATTGATGAAGAAATTAATCGGCGTACAAAACTTGCCTGGAGAGCTTTTGGAAGAAACAGCATAATTTTCAAGAGCAATATGCCATTATGTCTTAAAAGAAAAGTGTTTGATCAATGCATCCTTCCAGTGCTTACGTATGGTGCAGAGACGTGGACCTTAACTAAAAGAGACATACAAAGGCTGCAGACAACTCAAAGAAGCATGGAGAGGTGCATGCTTGGTGTAACCAGGAGAGATAAGAAGAGGAACTCGTGGATCCGAAAAATGACTAGAGTGGAAGACATCATGATCAGAGTTAAATCCCTGAAATGGCAATGGGCTGGACATACTGCCAGAAGGACAGATCATCGATGGACAGCCGAAATTTTAGATTGGATTCCAAGGGACAGGAAAAGACCCAGAAGAAGACCACATGGGAGATGGGTGGATGAAATTCGAAAGTATGCAGGGGTGACATGGAGGAGACTGGCACAAGACAGACCGTTGTGGAGGAAACTTTGGGAGACCTTCGTCCAGCAGTGGATTGATAATGGTTGACAATGATGATGATGATGATGATTACCTATGTACTGTGTTTCTTTGTATTCCATCGCTTTTGTTTTTCAAAATAGTTTTCTCCAAATATTGTATGCCTGTGTCACTTTAGAGGACTTTCTTAATTTTTTTCTGGGGTTTCAGATTTCAAGCGCTTTCCAAATTATAGCAAGCAAATCCTTTTTACCTGTGGCGGTTTCGAATCCACATTACCTCACCCCGGAGTGGGATATTCTCCCAACTGAACTACTCCGGCAAGGCTTATTACTGCAGCTTTCCGTTTCGACTCATGCAACACCTCACTGGTACGTCATAACATGTTCTCATTTCTTCTGTACTCTATACAAATTTGATGTGGTGATTCCGTCTATTGGTGTAAATTATGACAAGAATGGTAAGTCAAATAATAGCCAAAAACTTGAAAATTTCATCGTCGTGGAGCGGGAATAAAACCCGCGTCTCCTGCTTTGTGCCCGAGCATGCTAACCACTACACAATCCAGGATGATCAAGTCCCAAGTTTCCGACTAACTTGAACTTAACACATCACAGGAATCGCCAGTCGAAGCAACGGCATTCATATTTAGCGAATCTGGATGAATGGAATTCAGTGTCTCTCGTGATTGCCCGGAGAAGAAGATAAACCATGATATACGGGATTACACCAGTATGCAATACAAATTTGAAGTTGTGATTCCGTCTATTAGTGTAAATTATGGCGAGAGTGGTAAGTCAAATAATATCCCAAAGTTTGAAAATTCCATTGTCCTGGAGCGAAAATCTAACCCGCGTCTCCTGGTTTGCGCCCGCGTATGATAACCAGTCTACCACCCAAAACGAGCAAGTGTCAAGTTTCCGAGTGAGTTGATCTTTATTTTAAGTCTTCTGTATGCGTTTCTGAAAATCACTTTCTGGACTCTAGACACAACCTGTTTTCTTCATTATTGTTGCTTATATTTCTTCACGGTTGACTAATTCAGTGTCAAGACAGCAGATATGGAGCTGTTATACCTATGAATTTCTTATTTCACTTTGAATGGTACTCTCATGTCACAGAGTCACCTTGCTTTTTCACGCTTTCCAACCGTAGGTTGAAAGCCTTGTCCATCTGTCTGCCCGTCCGCACGATAACTTGCGTAAAAATGGTTCGATTTCGATGAAATTTTAGTATGTGGTAGTGGATAACCTGGGAAGGAACACTTTTGAAAATGGACGAAAGGGGGTCAAAGGTCAGGACGTAGGAGCTGGATACATTCCATCGCCCTTATGCGTCATAACATGACTAAAAATGCTTCTATTGCGACAATACTTCAACATGCTATTCCGGAGGTATACTGAACCGGTTCTGTTGAATTTCATCGAAATGAGGTCAAAGGTCAGGGTACAGGAGCGTGATTTATTCCTCAGCAATTATCCTCATAACTTGAGTAATGATTTCTGATATGTTGGAAAGCGCATCATAATCAAAGCATTGCATGATTTTACTAACTTGTACATTTATTCTAGCACATTAAAAATTCTAACACGTTTTTCAAAAGAGACGATGCTTCAAAAGCGGAGTGTTCATTCGATACACTTGTTGTATCACTCCAGTTATAAATTTCCGTGATGATGCATCGACCAATATAATAAACAGGGAAACGTACAGAAACGGAAAGCTTGTTCAACACATCTTTCTGTTTACTATGAAACCAATTTAATTTTTTGTTTGATAATCCGTGGATTCATATACAAAATTAGTTTTTAAAACTTGAAAGTTATTTCGATTAGTCTCAGCTTTATCACATCTCATCAACATCTGTCACTTTGAACATATCATGACTTCTGAAGTGTGCAGAGTGGTGGAAAAAACTCATGGAGGATGTGAAAAAAACAAAGTGTAATTGGGATATCAATGCATATGGGTACGGGAAATTATTTCCGATATTAAATAAAAACAAAGCATTTTACCAGTCACAAAGTGCATTGAACTCGTAAAATTATGATAAATGGCTGAGCACTTACGGAAGGAGCAGGATATTACGTACGATAATCAAAATGAGAAGTCGTTACCAAAGCTTAATGAAAAGGAAAGAGGCAACTGCAAAAATTATTTTTACTCATTTAACTAAGTTTTGGAAGCTCGAAAAATAGTTCTCTCTCTCACGCAACCCTGATTATTATCGGATCAATAATTTTTTCCGTCGTTTTTAAAAGATCCGAAAACAGGATCTCGTGAAGAACGGAAAAGATCCACTTGAAGATAGGTGCTTTTCTAACCTTTAAATTTAAATTTATTTAAATAGATTCAAATATTTTAGAAAGCCTACACATTGAGAACATTAGAAATGAAGATTTTGTTGAAAACACTGCTCTATGAAAACACGATCAGAAAAACCACAAATTGGACGGATGTATTCAGCGATTTCAGTTCCTAATGTAGCACATTGTGCGAGATGAAAGAGCATTTTCCTGGTTTTGAACAACCCTTTTTGATCTTCGTGGTTGCGAATGTATTGCGTTTTATCGGAACTCAAATGGAATAACAGGAAGTTTTAGAGATTAATAGGATATATGCTAAAAGAACATTATTAATACTGTATAAATTTGTAATCAGTTTGCTAACGGACAGCCTCGTAGTTCAGCAGAAAATAAATGAAAGTGAGTTGAAAAACGTTTCTGAAGATATTTAATTTTTGATTAAAACTTGACACTGTAGCATTAATAGTCTATTCATTTGCAAAACAGCTACTATCTGCTGCATTATTTGCGTCATGGCTGTTTTAGGCCGTGTCGCCGAAGGCTCACTAAGCAGAATCCTTCTTTGGGAAATGTAAATTCTTATTTTTGGATATCCATCCTGACTTCGAATATATATTGAGCGCGATTTGCAGACAAATTTAGTCTTAATCTTT
This sequence comes from Macrothele yani, assembly GCA_039090855.1. Lineage (NCBI taxonomy): Eukaryota > Metazoa > Arthropoda > Arachnida > Araneae > Macrothelidae > Macrothele > Macrothele yani. The sequence goes on from CM077011.1 coordinate 161,156,617, forward strand.
TCACAGAAGGCATTCACTATTAAAGCTCATTAGTTCCCTGCCAAGAAGGTGCACTTTGTTAATAAGGAATTGTGGTTATCCAAATAAATATTAAAGCGTATTTTGCTTGTTGGTAAGTTATTTCAGTTGTCCTGCAAGTTTCAATAATGTACTGTACAGTAATTTTGCGTTCAATGCACTGTACTCTAATTTCACAGATTCCACTATTTTTTGCTTTTTATTACTAGACGCTGTACTTTTGCTTGTAACTTCACTTCTATTAAAAATAGTTTAATTCAGTATAACATTTCCTTTAAAAATGTTGTATAATATGGAATTCTGACTTTATCGTTACGCTGTATAAGTTGGCTTCAAACATCAAAAATTGACTTTCGATCTATTGGTGCAGCACTTTTGGCCACGACTGTAGGATATGTTGTCCCGGATGTACGATGATTGTATACATTTCAAACTGTTTTTCAGCGAGGAACTGTTATTAGTGAATGGAAGTACAACTTTTGATCAGGTGAATGCATTTCTATATTTAGCAAGCATGTTTGACAGAGGAAACAAATTAGAAGGTGAAATTAGTAGTCGAGTGAATTCATCTTTCAATAGCATAGCTAGCTAGTTACCTGAGGAGGATTTCACAGAAATGATGGGTTCTCACAGAGACCTAGAATTACAGTTTATGAAAGTGTGATTGTTCCTAATCTAACGTACGGCAGAAAAACATGGGTACGGCAGAAGAGGCATAGGAATCGTTTGTGTGCTCGAGAGATACGTTCTGCTCATGTGGGGGATTGAAGATGTTTTGAAAATGAGTCATCGAAGCAACATGTTGTTAGACCGCTGTGGACAACTTGTATGATGTATACTCTAAGTTAGCTTTCATTTTTAGTTGCTTTCTTTATGTAAATTTGAGTTTATTCTCTTTTATCGTTTTCGACCTTAACGTTATATCATCTCGCTGAAGAAATGATGTTGCCAACAATTCTGAGGTCAGAGAGCGTGACGTATGCATGTTGATAGATAAGAACGAGATAAATATAATGTTAAAGCAGCAGCCAAAATGTGTGTTGGTGTTGTAATATCATAACCGCAGAAGCTGAATTACGCTGAAGTTGTGTTTACTTGAAGTCTGCGTGCTCGAGTTGCCTTGTTATAAAGTGAGTGTTTCGAATATATCAAGTTTTCTACTTACCAACTTACATTAATTGGCTTCAAAATATTGGTGCTGTTATAAATCAAGTTCTGCATGAATAGTGCTCATGACAGAATAAAAGGAAGAAGTGTTAGTAACTATTTCTTGAACTTTATCTGAGTGACTCATGTTTCACTTAAAATGAGTGGGTAAGAAAGACTGAATGTATGTAGTGTTTAGCAAGCCATATATACAAGTTTCAAATAGTAAAGAACGCTATGTTCAATGTAAAGCAAAATGTTGTTCTTAGAGTGGAGAAAACATTCTAAGGTGGTTTGGGCATGTTAAATGGACGAATGGTGAAATGCTTACTAAGAGAAATTATTCAGCCCAAGTGCCAGGAAATAAAGGTAAAGGAAGGCCAAGAACACCAAGGGTGGACCAGATTCAAGAATGAGAAAAAGGTAATGAGTATGATGAACAAAAGGTCTTGTGTGAGACGTGTGCTGAATATCAGTGAAACTCGAGTTGAGTGCCGGGATAGCGGTAAATGATGGCATTTCATAAATCAACGGTAAGTGAAATCTAGTTCCATAAGCTTTCAGCTTTGATTTGGCGGATGAGCTTAATTTGAGGCGCTAATTTCTGAATCTCAGAGAGCAGCTTATTGATACATACGTATGAAAATGTTCTCTCCCTTCCTCTCTCTCTCTCATTATCTATCTATCTATCTATCTATCTATCTATCTATCTATCTATCTATCTATCTATCTATCTATCTCTCTCTTTCCCCCTCAATATCTCTTTTTCTTTCTCAATCTCTCTCTTTCCCCCTCAATATCTCTTTTTCTTTCTCAATCTCTCTCTTTCCCCCTCAATCTGTCTTTTTCTTTCTCAATCTCTCTCTATCTCAGTCTTCTATCTTTTTTTATCTGTCTCTTTCTCTCTCAATCTCCCTGTCTCTCTATCTCTCCCTGTCTCTCTCTATCTATCTCAATCTCCCTCTTTCTCTCTCAATCTCTCTGTGTCTCTCTCTTCCTCTCGTTCTCAATATATTTCTCTCTCTCTCAATCTCCCTCTTTCTCTCTCAATCTCTCTCTCTTCCTCCTCTTCCTCTCTCTCTCACTTTCTCAATATCTTTTACTCTCTCTCAATCTGCCACCTGTCTCTCTCTTTCTTAATAACTTTGTCTCTCTTTCAATCTCTCTCTTTCTATCTCTCTTTTTCTGTCTCTTTCTCTTCCTTTCTCTCAATTTCTCTCTCTTTTTCTTTCTCTACCTCAATCTCTCTTTCTCTATCTCTATCTTAATCTCTCTCTTTCTCTTTCTCTCAACCTCTCTCTCTCTCTCTCTCTTTCGCTAGATTTAGGGTTCAACAAACACAACTAACCTGAAGCAAACTTATCTGATGCCTGTGGGTGTTCGTGTGTGTGTGTTTTTTTTTTTTTAACTATGTAATGTTTTGGAAAAAACTGTTTCACTAGAGCTAAAGATTTTTGTGAAATCTTATTTCATTAGCTTTAAAGAAGTTCTAATATTAAATTGTTCGCTGCAATCGGTTTCACTCAGTTAGGTACAAAATACCGTTTGATACGACAGATGAAATCTGAGCCTACAGCGACATACGTAGCAAGAATTAAACGATTGGAAAACAAAAGATTCGAATCAATAACAAAAAAAGCATAGTAACCACTGAACAAATCAGCTAGTTATGCTACGTGTTTAAAATAATTCGTAACACTTTTTTGTTACTTCTTGAATATGGCAACAGTTTGCAAAAATGGCTTTAATAAACTGATTAACTGTCTGTACATTTACAGTTTTACGGGAAGAGCATCTGCTTTCTTAAAGAAAAAAGTAATTTTAACATCACAAAAATACTTCTTTAATATTTGCTAACCAAAATGTAGAAAAAAGTTGCCCTATTAATCATCACAGCTTAAATTAAATGCCATTCGTTCAAATTAACATTATTTCCAAACAAAAATATTTTTTTGTCACAATACAAATGGCTGTACGGCTGTTTTTGCTTTAGAATACAATAAATATTTCTCCTGCAGGTGGGAGCAGAAATTCGTTCAAAATTAAAGTGATCTTTGAAACAGAAGCAGAAGAACGTAAAAAAAAAATATTTTAATTGCATGAAGTTTTTTTATGCATAAATGTAAATTCTGGACGGGAGTCAGTAGCTAATTTGAATGCTTAACAAGGTCATTACAAGAAAAATATTAAGCAAGAAGGAAGCTTCTTTTTTTTTTTAAACAGATCTCATTTTCCTACATGCGACTAATTAAGTAAGAGGCTTGAAAGGGAATTTCGTGACTGTCGGCAACGCTAATTAATCGAAAGATTAGCATGATTCTCAGATGATTTTTGTCCATTCTCCTACAAAGATTAATAGAATATCTGAGGAAGGGAAGGAAATGAAAAAAATTCTGTTGAAATTACCTTGTTTGGCTAATGATGTTTTTCATCAATTATTCGATTCAGATTCGCGTCCTGACTCTAAACGAACTTTTGGATTCTAAATTGTCAGAGGCAGGAAAGTAGAAAAACATTTTTCAAAATTAGAAATTCGGAGTTCTCGTGTTTCTCCAGGAAAACACCCTTTTGATTTATATATCCTACAGAAAACATATTCAAAATCCAAAGGCGTCCTAATTAAGTTTTCCCTAAATCGAATTCCTTATGACTCCCATATGACACATTTCTTCAAATACTAAACAACAACATAAAAACCATAAAGAGCATAACCTTAGAGCGCATTAATCTTCGCTTACTGCGATATATCGCTTTAGGAATCTGAAACGACAAAGGAAGTACTATTTTCCTGAATGGAATCAACTTTCTACGCTATTAGAAAAATCGTGCCGTCTTTAATTTCAAAACAATATAAGCTAATATCGAAAACGATCCCGAAAATTAAAAATTGTGCAGAAGATGCTGCGGTTTGAAGAAACAGTAAAAATTTCCCCTTTTGAAATATTATGCACAAACGCAAGAAGAATCACAGTAACTTTTTTAAAATCACGCCTTCTTTTTTATTTGGAAAATGATGAAACTAATAACAATTATTCAGGCGTCATCCAAACGAGATACAAGAGCATATCTCTTTTTTTGTTCATTCTTTCTCTTTATGTATAGAGTAAAATCGAAATTGTTTAGCAAACAAAAGTTATTCGCAATTACTTCTTCATTTAAATTGTAGTTTTCGTGAGTTAAAAGCCTTAAATATTTACCAAACAAAGTATAATTAGAAAAGTGCTCTCTGATTTCAAAACACACAAAATAAAAAAAAATTAAAAAAGGAATGAGCAGTTTTCCATTTTGTTTAACCCAATTTCCGCGAGACCTTCCAGAACTGTAAATTTATTCTCTCTCTACGATAAAAACGAAAGAGTTATAGATCCTAATTGTTCGAAAATACACCTCGGAATAATGCTCTTTGTGTTGAAAAATCATGATCTTCATGTTGAAATGAAATTTTAAAATTCACAAATACGCTCTTTGCAATAAAAAAAAAAAAAAAGATGTACCCCTAGGAAGTCGTTCGATCATGCTGAAACTCTGTATTCAAGTATATGCAAGTGATTAAAAAATAACGACCAATAACTAAATATTGGCCCCGCGCACCCCATGGGAAGTGCGAATTAAGGAGGGTATATCAAAAGCAAAACTCGCACGTAGGGATAATTTTGATAGCTGATTGTGTTTGCATTAACCTCCACTGACTGTAAGGAAGCCACGACGGCGGATCCGTGCACACTAGGAGCGTTTGGGCGGATTTGAGAGAGGAGCTATAATTTGGCTGAAAGAGGCCAGTCGGTCAAGTCGCCGTATCGCCAGGCATTTGTGTTGGAACGACACGGCAACCGGGCGATGTTGACGCCAGTGGCTCCACGAGAGCACAACCCAGCGGCATGCGGGAAGTGGACGGCCAAGGATAACGACAGACCGCTAGGACCGAGCGATTGTGAGAGCCACACAAAAAGAAGCTAATTCGTCGCTCTCAAGCATCCGAGGCCATATTGCATCGTCTACAGTTACTGAAGTGGCCTACCCGGACCAATACCAGACGACTTGCGGCACGGGGATTACACTGGAGAGTGCCATACCACCGACTACCAATCACCAGCGAGCATCGCCGGCACCTGATGCAATGGTGTCAGGACCGATCAGCCATTGCAATTGCATAGTGTTGAGTGGCGTCGTATTGTCTTCGGTGAGGAGTTATGGTTTAAACTTGGCGCCGATGACAAGCACATACCTACGCATCTGGAGACAAGCGGCCCAGCTCACGAATCCTGCCTTTACAGTGGAACGGCGCACGGCTCATATACCAGAAGTGACTGTCTGAGGAGCCATTTCCTGCGACAGCCGTATACTCTTGGTCGTCCTCAGTGCCGCCCTCACGGTTCAATGGTACGTCGACGACATTCTACCACCTGTTGTGTTCCCTTTCCTGTCACAGCAGCAGCGAGCAAATTTTCAGCATGATAATCCCCGGCTACACACGAGACGCCTCTCCTAAAATCCAGCTTTAGTTATGTCGGCACCCTTCAATGACCAGCCCAATAGCCCTAACTCTCACCGATCGAACTTGTTTGAGATATGATGTGACGCCACCTACTTCCGGGAATGTCGGCGAACTGGATACCAATTTCGACACCATCTGGCATGCTATACCTCAGGACAGTATGCGTGAGCTACGTCTGTGCCACGCCCGGTGACCGCTTGAATTTGAGACAGAAGTGGTGCAACAATGTACTGACTTGTTCCACACGTGTAGGTGTTTTATCCGAATAAATTACCCAACTGGTCTTGAAATGCAATCGTTTTCTTTCCATTACATGTACATTGCTCATACCACTTTTCATCTCGATTGTATGATTAGTTCTGGGGCTTCGTTTTTTTTTTTTTGTTTTTTTTATTTTTTTGTTTGTTTGGTAAAATGTGTATATTACTCTAAAAATTGTTTTCAAGGAGTATGGCAAATATACAAAATACAAATAGAAGAAATGATTTCAAGACAACAATGTAGGTCAAAAAGCTCTTCACAATCGGTCATGAAAACGTTGTCATAGCATTAAAAGGCAAAAATTATTGCATTACAAGGCAGAAAGCCATATTTACCTGTGTGCAGATATCATTCAGTATATCCATCTTCGTATTTGGAACATCTTCTCAGGCATTATTTTGTCCACAAAAGCTGTTTGGTAAAACGATGGTTGCTGCTCTAGAAACCAGGACTTTGCCACATTTACGAGGTGTTCATCCTTTCCTACGTAAATTTTCACCAGTAGACCAAAAGTAAAAAAAAATCTGAGTACCTCAGGTCACGAATATACACATTGCAAGACGTTAAAGTAAAAAAATCTGGGATCCTCAGTTAAGGAATATACACAGTGCAAGACGTTAAAGTAAAAATATTCTGATAGCCTCAGGTCAAGAATATACCCTGTGCGAGACGTTAAAGTAAAAACAAATATGAGGGCCTGAGGTCAGGAAGATACACAGTGCAAGACGTTAAAGTAAAAATATTGTGAGGGACTCAGCTCAGGAATATACACAGTGCGAGACGTTAAAGTAAAAACATTGTGAAGGTCTCAGGCCAGGAATATAAATAGTGCGAGACATTAAAGTAAAAAGATTCTGAGGGCGTCAGGACAGGAATATACAGAGTACGAGACGTTAAAGTAAAAAAAGAATTGTGACGGCCTCAGGTCAAGAATATACTCAGCGCTAGACATTAAATTCCAACCGAATCTTCCAGTTGTTGAGGAAGAGTCGGGTGCGAAATGAGGGGTCCTGATGTAACATAATCTGTACGTCTCCTTGGTGAGGCCTCTTGATTTCAAAGGTTCTCTAAACTTTCCTTAACCCTTTAAGCGGCCCATGTACCTGAACCAAAAGTTACACAAATTTTCCTGCGCTTCTCAAACAGAAGTGTTCTCATAGTGGCCGGGTTATACAACGCTACGGCAAAACAATTTCTTTCCATCTTTCATCTCAGGATTATCAACTATAAATCTGTCGCTGGTTATAAGTGCTCCCTTACAGTCTTACAGTATGTTGTCTGATTTTCGTATACACCTTTATTCTGTGCTCCATCACTCAAGGAATGATTCGGAAGTAGTCCCCCGGACATCAACATCATGCTACAGGGTAGAAATAAGTTACTCAAACATCTTTTGTCTTCTTTCTTAGATTCGTCGCTCCTTTTTTATAGCATTCTTAGCGGAAAAGATGATCAAACAGGAAAGATTAATGACAATCATACCCCGAAATGGCCACTTAGAGCGACAAACCTAAGGACTGAAAATGGCCACTTGAGTGACAAACCTGCTTTCTGATGCGCAGATTCACTCGCTTCTCTCGCGTTCGGCCCACTTCTTAGACAGAGAATATATTCGTTGGAGCTGATTTCTGCCTATGTTGTTAACCCCGAGTTAACCCGTTCCATCCGGTTAAAGGGTTAAGGGTTCTGAATATCCTTCCTTATTATTATAGTCATTGTTTTCAACTGTGTGAAGAACAACAATGCTATCTCCGTCCGTGATCATGTGCAGTTCCTTGATAGAGAAAACCTGGGATTTTTCTTAATTGTGAATGTTTCATGGGTCCATTATATCAAATGACGTTTAGAACAAGGGTCGTAATGTTAAATCCAAATCTGATAGCATACAGTGAGTTGTGTCCGCTTAGAATCCTCAGTTGGTGGACCATAAGAATTGTCTTAAATGTCGGTGCAGATTTGTCATCTCTACTGATTCATCTCATGAATAAAAAGCTATGTGCCAATGATGAGCAATATTTTCAATATTCCAAGGTTGAAAGCAACTTCACAAAACTTACTTTGGACACTAACCGTTTCTCTATTATTTACTACAAAGCTATTGTTCTATCAGCTTAGATACTTTTTTCAAAAAGGACCGTATTTTTCGTCCGTTGTTACTGTTACTCATTGACTGATCTAGACTGATCATGTTCTGAAGCGATAAATTCATATCTGGACATTATTCCTGTCAATAGAAGTTTCAGCGGTCTTGAAATAGAACTCATTGATCGACAGTTGAAGGATTCTTTTGCTTGTTTCAGATTCCATAACTTTCGACTTATAACACAAAGAAAAGTATCATAAATTATATTTATAAATATGTTACAAACGAATATGCAGATAAAAAATTATGCTAATCCTATAATTGCATTTTATGCCCAGTTGTGCCATACGTTTTCACAGAACTTTGTGTTTTCTTGGAAAAACGGAAATTCTGTCTAGAAATGAATGTAAAGGCAAATACACTGCTGGCCACCAAAAATGCAACACCAAGAAGGATACGAGGTAGCAAAGCCAGATTTACTGGACACATAACAACAGATACAAAGATGAAACGATTGGCTTACAGGCCCGTGCGACTTGAGGAACACGCAGACATCAATAGTTCGTGTGACCCCCATGGCTGGCAATAACGGCCGCTACACGCCGCGGCATCGAAAGAAAGAGGCTTTGGATCTGGACTTGGGGTATGTTGGTCCAGGCTGCTTCCACACGTTGCCACAGTTCATCAGGCGTAGTCGCGTGTGGTGCTTGCCGGGCCACTCGGTTGCCGATCAGCTACCAGACGTGTCCGATGGGCGAGATATCGGGAGAGCAGGCAAGCCATGGCAGCAGTGACACCTGATGGGCCGTGAAGAATTGTTGCACAATGCGTGCCACGTGCGGGCGCGCATTCTTCTGTTGAAACGTAGCCACTGGCAGGTCCTGCAAGTAAGGGAGGACTACAGGCTCCAAAACGTCAGAGATGCAGCGGTGGCTGTTGAGTGTACCGGCGATGCGTACGAGAAGAGTGCGGGTGCCATATCCAATTGCGCCCCAAACTATAACGCCAGGTGACGGACCGGTATGGCGATGCATATTGCAGGCGTCATACAGTTTTTCGCCGCGGTGCCGCCACACGCGGATCCGACCATCGTGGTGTTGCAGGCAGAAGCGGGATTCGTCTGAGAAGACAATGTCGTGTCATTCGTAGTCCAGGTGCAGCGTTCAACAGCCCACTGCCGCCCCACTCGCCGGTGGTGTAACGTCAATGGTAATCGAAACAATGGGCGCCATGCGACAAGTCCCCGCTCCTGCAGACAACGTCGAACAGTACGCGCTGCACAAGTTGTTGCGCAAAACACCCTAATTTCTACGCTAACGTTCGTGATGTGGCGGTGCAAGCCGTCAATGCCCGCCGCACAACATGCCGGTCCTCTCGTTCGGTGATGTGCTGCGGCTGCGGCAATCGCTCACGTCGGGCCGTCCGTCCCTCCTGCACCCACCGAATCCATACTCGCCTCACTGTGGCTGGATATCGTCCCACACGGGCGCCGATGTCTCGGTAAGATAAACCGCTATTCGTCCTCTGTCGAACTACGAAACGTGCTGGAATGACTGCCGTATTCTGCGACGAGGCTTCAGGAAGCTACCCACGCACAGGTCCGGCAGCACAACGTACTTCCGCTACTTACACCCCACCTTCTGGGCACCCTTCTTATAGTGCTTCTCGGTGGCATGCCGGGAGCATATGAATTGCATAAGCCGTGCAACGCTAATCGTTTCCATGTCCTCTCGCGGGCGACGCATGCTGCGAATTTCAGGTCAATCGGATGCTTCCTTTTTGGTGTTGCATTTTGGGTGGCCAGCAGTGTGCATGCCGAAGAAAATATTTAATACAAGTGCCTGAAATACACCTAACTAGTTTGTTCAAACTACAGCACACCGAAGATCAGATCAGATCATATGTAAAGGATTTTAGAAAGGGAGTGTCTGAGCACAGGTCTTAAACAACCCTTAGAAATAGGAAGCTAGGAGATTTGGGCTAGAGTGCCCGATAGGAAAGTAACACGGAAGCGAGGTAGAAAAGGGGAGGAATACGCTCTTATTTATTACTGGGGGGGCCAGTACCTGGGGTCCGACGGCTTAGCGTGCCCATCTGACGCACGGCGGATGTGCACGTTAAGCCGTCGTATCTGCCCAGGAATCGAACCTGAGGTTATCTCCATGGCAGTCACGAACGCAGAGAGAAGGTTTTCATAGGATATATTTATATTCTGATTCTGCTGCTTGCTTCAGATTCCAAAACTTTGGAACTACGACGGACAGAAGGTTTTAATAAGGTATATTTATAGTCTGATTCTGGTGCTTGTTTTAAGATTACATAACTTCCGACGTACAGCACAAAGAAGGATATCAATAAGATATATTTATAAAGATTTAAAAAGAATATGTACACAAAAAAAATTTGCTGAACCTATATTTGCATTTTTTATATCCAATTTTGCTCTACTTTTACACCGAACTTCGTATTGTCTTGGGAAAACGGGAATTCTGTCTACAAATGCATGTAAAGGAAAATACATGTCGAAGAAAATTAAATGTAAGTGCCTAAAATACAGATAACTAGTTTGAAACTGAATATATGTTCTTTAATATAAAAAGAGAACTTCAGAAATGTTTGTTTGCAATTGAAGGGAACACTGGGAATTGAATTTCATATTGTGCAAAACAAAACGAGAAGTACCTGATCTCTTGAGATTTTTGCGAATGAAAATTTCGGCATGTTTTTTTTTTGTTTTTTTTTTTTTGTGTGACTGATTTTGCACTTTTCATTCTTCGCATTGATATATTTATTTTCTTTGTTTACTCAATTACGTTTTCCTTTCCTCATTGAGGAGAGAATAAATATAATATGTGCGAAATGATATTTGGGACTAAAATCCAGAACATGTAATTATTCACGAAATCCTTGAGCACATAATAATCGTGAATTGGTTAATAACAAATTCTTAAAAAAAATTAATGAGAATGACAGAAATGAAATTAAAAAAATAAAGTTATTGTACTGAGCTTTAAAAGGAATCCCGGATTTCAAGCAGCATTTTAATTTTATGGATAAAAACCACTTTCATTAAAAAAATTACAGAAGAAAAGTTTTACGAAACGCGTTTATCAGTAAAGTAAATCAAACACCAATATTCATCTCGAAATATTTTTTCCGCAAAACAGGAAGTACCAGGAATTTTGGAGCGAAGGAAAACCGCGAATCGCTGAAAATAACAAGTGCTTCAGCCTATGATTAAGGAAAAACAATAACGGCAGAAATATTTTTAAATAAACGGAACTACGCGAAACGGGAAAAAGAGGAAATAAAACCAGAGTGTATTTCTTATATCGTCTTCCATTCTCCTGTTATTTCTGTACCGCAGTGATTCACTACTTGATATGAAAGCATGTGTAAACTAATTTAATTTCATTTATTTTGGTGCATGGCTGAAACAAGTTCAGTTGAGGTCAGTAATTTCAGTGGTTACAGCGATGCTTTTCCCATATTGATTCTGATCTTTTCCTGGTGTTAGATCGGAAAAGGAAATTAATTGGCTTGCAAACGCAGAAAATGTAATTCAGCGGTAGATCTGCTGGTTAAGTATGCTCATTTTCTTGCAGTGGTTTCTTTCGAAACACAGAGATCTTATTTCACGAAATAAGCAGAGTTTGGGACTTTACGGGAGTGTTTCAAATGCAATTTTATGATTTCCCTACAACGCCTTTTAACAATATCTTCAAGCGGAGAAGGAACAGCAAACATTCTTTATTTATTGGGTAGGGAAAAGTATTACTAAATATTTATGTTGCAGGGCATTTGAGTATGGTACTTTTTTACGCTTTCCAACCGCAGGTTGAAGAAGCGTTTATGCCTAAGTTTTGTCCGTCTGTCTCTCTGCCCGTCCGTCCGCAAGATACCTCGCGTAAAAATGGTTCGATTTCTATGAAATTTTAGTATGTGGTAAGGGACCACTGGGGACGAACCTTATTGAAAATGGGCAAAATGGAGTCAACGGTAAAGACATAGGAGCTGGATCCATTCCAACGTCCTTATGCGTCTTAGCTTACGTAAAAGTGCTTCGATTGCAACAAAACTTTAACATATTTTTCCGGAGGTAGACTGAACTGGTTCTGTTGAATATAATCGAAATGGGGTCAAAGGTTAGGAAACAAGAGCGAGATTTATTCCACAGCCATTATCCTCATAACTTGACTAAAAATGCTTCTATTGCGACAAAACTTTAGTATGCTGTTCCGGAGGTATATTTTTTTAATATCATCGAAATGGGGTCAAAGGTCAGGGCACAGGAGCGATATTATTTCCACAGCCATTATCCTCATAACTTGAGTAATGAGTTCTGGTATGTTGGAAAGCGTATCATATTCAATGCATTGCATGATTTTTCTAATCTGTTATTCCCCTAGAAGATATGTTCTAATAAAATTTAAAGATCAAACAGTAGTCATTGCTCTTTCCACGTTTGCAAGTGAGTCGCGGGAACCTTCTTACTGGCCGCCACCGGGAATCGAACCCAGGGTCTTCCAGTTACGCGCCGGACATGCTTCCACAGCACCACAGCGGCCTTGAATTCCTGCAGTGGAAGCATGTCCGGGGCGTAACTGGAAGACCCTGGGTTCGATTCCGTGGTAGCCGCCAATGATATTTTTTCCGCGACTCACTTATATACGTGGAAAGAGCGAGACTTCTGTTTGATGTTCCTAGTCCACGTCAAATGTCTGTATTAAAATTTAAAGCTTTGACCTTTTATGTAGCCGGTGAACCTCAAAATATTTGTTCGTTCCAAACAGAAATACTCGGGCTCTGTGGAAGCTTGAGAAATAAAATTCCTTTTCCCCTCTGGACTGGGCAGTAGCAACCACAAAACTTCAACTGGTGGTAAGTGATTTCTTCTAGTATTTTGTTCCTTGCTTCAGGACTCAAGGCATGATGGTGAAAGGCTAGTCACTCTGACAAAGACATCATGTCATTGAGTAGACACAAAAAAATGTCAAAAAAGTTATCCCACCTCTTCACGGTTTGTTAGTCTTTCCCCTAAATGACCATTTCGAATAAAGCGCTAAGGGGCCACTCTTTATGATGCTTGGATTCATTCCATCCATCTGCGTCCGCCTCACCTCTTAGACAGCGAATATATTTGTTCGAGCTAATTTCAGCACATTTTGCTAATCCTAAGTTAAATCGTTCGAGAATACTAATTAATTAACTCAGTGTAGGCAAAATAAAAGTGGTCAACATTTTTTGTCCCTGATGATAATTCTCATATCATAGGGCATTTATCAAACACACAGCATTGAAAAAATTAAACACTGCGGTCTGTCTGTCAAGGAACCAAAGACTTGTTAATTTTGCAGATTTGGTGCGATTTTCAAATAATTTGGAGTAGAACAAATTTTAATCTGCTAAACACGAATAGCTTGCGTGTGTTCGGTAAAAATAACTCTAGTTAAGCATCTTTCACTAATTTTTAGAGTTTTATAAGTCATGTAATGCCACCGAATGCACTCCATTTGGCAGTTCTCTTAGATTCAAATCATAGTTATTCAAAGAACTACCCTACGGTCTGCCGAATGAAAATTACTGATACCGTTAAATTTCACTCAATGCTGAGGTCATTGTACAGCGATATTTGCAACTAATCTGCGTTTCACCCATATATATCATGCGTCTCACACAAGATCTTTTGTATTTGATATTCATTATCTTTTCCTTTTCAGGCATTTTTAATACGGTGTTATCGTTATTTCTCTGGAGTTCATCTACCTTTGTTTTCTGCGACTTCCGCTGAATGAGTAATCTTAGTTAACACTTTATCACCCATCTTTTCAAAATGTCAAAACACTACTTCAAAAATTTACACCCATTCTACTAATAACATTTTGCTTCACATTACACATCCGCAACCCATCCCCATTTTTCAGATGATCAAAACATGTCTTGCTAAAAACTCTCCGTAAACAACGGCGATCATTATTGAACAGACGAGATTTTCTTTTTTGTTGTTGTGCTCCAAGGTTTAACGACCAACGTGAACAACTCAATGGGCAGTAGCCCGTCCGTAATTTAGGGTCACTGTTTCCAGGGTAGGGAGAGAGAGAGAGCCAGTGACGTAAGACAGACACAGCATCCATGCCTCACCGGGATTCGAAACCGGACCCATCTTGGACGAATGATCTGAAACCATTTTCTTTTTTGTTGCTGTGCTCAAAGGGTTAACGACCACCGTGAGAAACTCAATGGGCTATAAGCAGTAGCCGTCCCTAATTTCGGGTCACTGATTCCAGGGAAAGGAGAGAGCCAGTGCTTTCAGACAAACAGAACATCCATGCCTCACTAGGCTTTGAACCCGGACCCATCTTGAAGGAATGATCACACGCCATTTCCCTTTTTTGTAGTTGTGCTCAAAGGTTTAACGACCACCGTGAGCCACTAGGGCTATGAGTCACCCGTTCCTAATTTAGGAACACAGGATGCAGAGAAGGGAGACAGCCGGTGCTGTAAGACAAACACAACATCCATGCCTCACCGGGATTCGAACCCGTGCCCATCTTGGACGAATGGTCACAGTAAGAGCTTATACCATTGCGACAACGGGTCAGCTACCAAAACCTCAATATTTGGCATATACATCATGGACAAATCTTTAGAGATACCTACCTAATAGCCAGTTGGACCTCCTCAAGCGCGCGAAAAACAGGCTATTCATGCCGAGGAATCGACTCCACCAAATGCCGGAGGGTTTCCGGAAGTAATTCTAGCCATGACTGTTTCGGCATTGCCCAAAACACTGCCCTAGACGTTGGTACAGGATCTATGGATCTAATGCTCCGTTCCGCGGCATCTAAAGATTTTCCGCATGGTTTAACTCCCAGGAACTTTGAGGGCCACCGGATGGTTCCAAACTCGGAGGAGTGTACTTCGAACCATGACTAGGTAGTTATTACCCGGTGGAGCGGCGCATTGTCTTGTGATACAGACACTCTGCCGTAGGATGTACGAAGGACATAAAAGCGTGTAGGCGAGCAGCAGGGACATGCTGGTAGCGCGCAGTGGTTACGAAACCCTCAAAACTCACTAGAGGACCTAAAGTATCCGATGAAAAGTCTACCCAAACCATCATAGAACAAACACCGCTTTGAACGGAGCCGACCTGGGACGACGGAGCTATGACTTCATGATATTGACGCCACAACCGTACCCTCCCGACAGCTCGGAATAGCTGAAAATGGAGTTCATCTGACTGCACGAATCTGCGCCACCTAACAGAGGTCCAGTTTTGATGTTCCCGGCATCAGGTGCTGCGTAATTCTCGATGACGGGCAGTCAACATTGGCATATATATCGGACGTTGGCTCCCGTAGGTCAAGGTAAACAGAGTGCGCCAATGCTTGAGATTCTGACATTAACCTGCATGCGATTTGCGCCGTCTCAGCCAAATGACCGGTCTGTACGAGTCGGGATAGTCTACGTCGACCCAGGTCAACAATGGCGTGTAGTCAGTCTGAGCATAACTGGTATATGCTGGACGTACATACCGGTGATGGTATGTACGTCGATGTCGATGTCGTGATATACGCTTGATACGGTTGTCCTCGAGAATACTAGCTTTCTTACCAGTTGGACGACAGAATGACTCATCTACGTGTACCGACAATGCGACCACAATCGAAGTCACACAGATCACCACGTTCACCCATTTTCGTTATTGCGATACACAGTTTGGAAGTATTCTGTGCCGCCCCGGTGACGCAGTGGTCTACGCGATGGCTTCTGATCATTCGTCCGACAGGGGTCCGGGTTCGAATCCTGGTGAGATATGGATGTTGTGTTTGTCTTACGGCACTGGCTCTCTCCCTTTCCTGGAACTAGTGGCAATAAATTAGGGACGGCAGACTTCTTATAGCCAATTACGTTGCACACGGTGGTCGTCGAACCAAAAGAAAAGAAAATCCCCGCTGTCTTCCTGTTTATCGCCTTCGTTCGCTTTGGGTCTGTTCCACTCTACGTGGGGATGACGATGTCAACTGCCCATCACCCTTATCTCCGATGTTTTGTCTACTGCGGTATAAACGATTTTGCTATTCCTAAATTTTGATAAATTAGTACTAGAAAATTCCATTGTCTTCATGGGTGTTTCACGATTTGCCGCCATTTAAGCACATTTCTCACATGGAACGAAAAACACACAAAGTGATGGGAATAGCCGATGTTGTATACAATTTTGACAGAAACATGCATTTTGACAGTATATTTAAAAGACTGATGCCTTTTTTTCTAAATTTTTTCATTGTTGGAACGTATTCCCAAATATTTCCAAGTAACACTGAACAGCTAACTTGAACTTTTGTTTCTTGCCCGAAACCAAAGTAGGCGATTGTGACTAATTAGCATGCCCGGATTTCGAATCTGAAACCCAAAAGGCTATCTCCTACCAAAGTTTTGGGAACTCAAGTTGAAATTTTGAGGATGAAGTTGAAAATTAAACAACACATAAGGTTTTATTGCAATGTTGAAAATGAGTTGAAAATTGGTCGTTCCAGATAAGAATGGCATGCAGAATCCAAAAATGATGTCAGGAAGGGTTTATAAACGCAAGAGATTGCTATAAAGATGTCAAAAATATAAACAAATTAAGTGTGTGTTTAACTCACATTTTTAAACGTTTTCCAGGAAGACCTACTCTTGTAACTGGACTACAAAACGTCTGAAGTAAGAAACCAGTAATATTCAGCTAGTATACATGGTAATCACCTACCGTATATCGCCATTCCAAATGAGATCTATCCTTCTGGAATTTTTCTTCGTGATCGTAGCTCACCGTACCTATGTTTGGCGTGAAAATGTCCAGGTGCGCGGCAGAAAGTGGATTTTAAGGGATAAATTGGACTTCATAACCTTGTGTGCCTTTAGCTTCGACTAGTTCGCAGCACGTGATGCAGTGTATCATCTTCTTCAACATTAGTGCGTCTACCACTTGTGGGCGCATCAGACACATTCCGTACACCAGTCATAGCAAAGCACTCTCCCCAATGATGTAGTCACCAAACTCGTTTCGCAATTTTCCAAGTGCTTCCGTAACTTTCACGCTATTCAAATATTCATAGAGCAATAGTAGACCGAAGCAAGAGATAAGAGGTGTTGTGTTCAACGATCTTCAGGCACTATTTGAGCAACCATTGAGAGAGCGATTTATTTGCAGAGCAAGTTTGATGCTGTGTGAAATCTGACTTATTGTTCTTATTGATAAATTATATGCAACGTATTTTATTCGTGCTACGATGTCTTGTAAGAAATTGACTTGCTACCGGATATAATAATGACGAGGATTTTGTTCACAAGTACAGTTTTATTACTCAACCCTGGTCATAATCCTGTTGTTCACAATTAGAGATTTTAGCAGAAATCCAAAGGGCGAGATCCTAAGTGAAAATCCTTCACGTCAGTGAATAAACAAAGACACCGCTCTTTCCACGTTTTAGCAACACACATACATCTTATGCCTAGCTTAGACTTTTCTAGATCTTCTGCGAAAACTATCATTGAAATTATCAGGGCTCAATTTGTAGTTTATATATATATATCATCATCAGCATCATCATTGTCAACCATTATGAATACACTGCTATACGTAGGTCTCTCCAAGCCTCTTCCACAACGGTCTGTCTTGTGCCAGTCTCCTCCATGTTACTCCCGCATACTTTCGAATTTCATCCACCCATCTCTCATGTGGTCTTCTTCTAGGTCTTTTCCGGTCCCTGGGAATTCAATCTAAAATTTCGGCTGTTCATCGATGGTCTGTCCTTCTGGCAGTATGTCCAGCCCATTGCCATTTCAGGGATTTTACTCCGATCATGATGTCTTCCACTCTTGTCATTTTTTGGATCCACGAGTTCCACTTCTTATCTCTCCTGGTTACACCAAGCATGCACCCCTCCATGCATCTTAGAGTTGTCTGCAGCCTTTGTATGTCTCTTTTAGTTAAAGTCCACGTCTCTGCACCATACGTAAGCACTGGAAGGATGCATTGATCAAACACGTTTCTTTTAAGACATAATGGCATATTGCTCTTGAAAATTATGCTGTTTTTTCCAAAAGCTCTCCAGGCAAGTGTTATACGCCGATTAATTTCTTCATCAATGTGACCCTCACTTGATATCTGCTGTCCAAAATAAACGTACGCATCTGTTATCTCCAGCTTTTCTCCATCAATCGATAAATCTTCATTTCTTGTAAGAGCATTGTACACCACTTTTGTCTTCTGAAAGTTCATTTTTAATCCCACTTCCTACAGATATGTATATATACAGACCTATATATATATATATATATATATATATATATATATATATATATATGGGATGTAAGGTCAGGTGATGCGTAACATCACAGCCTCTCCTTGACAAATGTCAACCCCGCCTTCTCGTGGTGCATCCTGTTCCCACTAAAGGGGCTCTGACGACCGCCCATAGCGGTATAACTATACCATCGGGATTAGAGGAAATTCTATCCCACACTCACCAACCCGCTTGGCCAGCGTGGTGAGTTATGGCCAAACCCCTCCAAAATGACTCCACAACTTAAATCTTGGCCCTCAGTCTCCGGCAGCTGGAATGTACCTGGCCAAGGCAGCGGCCAGTGCGACATGAAGGCAGAGGGTGCTAAGAATCCCCGGAGGACCGGACTAGGCTGCCATCTGATGCTGACCTTGGCAACGTACAATGGACGCTCCCTATCTTCTGATTCAAGGCTTCTTGAATTGGAAGAGGAACTACAAAGGATCAAGTGGGACATCGTGGGGCTAAGTGAGGTAAGGAGAAAAGGAGAAGATCTCATTGAACTGAAAAGTGGACATCTCTTCTACTATCGTGGGACAGATACTGGCAGAACTAGTGGTGTTGGATTTATAATAAACAAGAAACTGAAGGATAAAGTGGTAGAAGTTGAAAGTTCCTCTGACAGAGCTGCACGACTCGTTATCCAACTATCGAGAAGATACCAGGCTCAGATTATTCAAACTTATGCACCCACCACAAGTCATCCTGAAGAAGAAATTGAAGAATTTTATGAGGAAATTTGTCATCTAAATAATAAAGGTAAGCAGCACTTGAAAATAATTATGGGAGATTTCAATGCAAAAATAGGGCAACGGCAACAGAATGAAACTTCAGTAGGTAAATTCGGTCACGGCAACAGAAACCAGCGTGGAAATACTCTCGTTGAGTTTGCAGAGGCAGAAGGGTTTTTTCATCTTGAACTCCTTTTTCAAGAAAAAGCCACACAGAAAATGGACATGGAGACATCCAAATGGGACGACAAGTGAAATTGATTTTATTATGTGTAACAAAAAATTCGTCATAGAAGACTGCAGTGTGCTAAACAAGTTCAACACAGGTAGTGACCATAGATTGGTGAGATGTAAGATGCACCTCAACACTAAACTTGAACGTGGCAAGCTCATAAGACAAACAAAATCTATTGACATAACCAACCTTAAAAAACACCATAATACCTTCAAGTTGGAACTGAAGAACAGGTTCTCTGCTTTAGAAGGCCTAACATCGGAAGAAGTGGACATCTCTGAAATTAACAGAAAAGTAACCAAAGCTCTTATGGAAACAGCAACAAAATTAGCTGGGTCTAAGAACAAGTTGCATGTAAATAAATTATCAGGAAAAACGAAAATGTTGATGCAAAAAAGAAGAGAGATGAGGACAACTAAAGAAGATGTGACTTCCAAAGTGGAATATATAGAGCTATGCAAGACAGTACGAAAAAGTATCACTGAAGACGTAAGAAAATTCAACTGTGAACTAGTGAGGAAAGCAATTGAAAACAACCAAAGCCTAAAGATAGCAAAGGGACATCTCAGTAAGGGAAGAAAACAGATTATGGCACTGAGAAAAGAAGATGGTTCTGTAACAAGAAATAGAGGCGAAATTTTGACAAGAGTGAAAGATTTCTACTCCAAATTATATGAAAGGGATGATACATGCACTCCAGACATCATGAAAGATACCAGTACCAGAGTTCCTCCAGTCCTTCCAGCAGAAGTTGCACATGCAATCAAGAACATGAAGCGGGGAAAAGCTCCAGGAGAAGATGGAATTACTGTAGACATCATACAAGAAGCAAGTGGAGAAATCGAAACAGTACTCGCCCAAATTTTCACTCGATGCCTTAATGAAGGAAAGATTCCTGAGGATTGGAACACCGCTACAATGATCCTGCTACATAAGAAAGGTGACATTGAGGATCTCGGAAACTACAGACCTATCAGCCTCCTATCAGTAGTTTATAAAATCTTCACTAAAGTTCTTTCACACCGCTTGAAGGTAACACTGGACATGGCTCAACCGAGAGAACAAGCTGGATTCAGGAGTGGCTACAGCACAATAGATCATATCCATGTGCTGAGAGAACTAATTGAAAGAGCGAGGGAATATGAACTTCCATTGTGCATGGCTTTTATCGATTATGAAAAAGCCTTTGATTCGGTGAAACCATCAGCAGTTACAATGGCTCTGAAAACCTGCGGTATTGAAGATGCATACATTAATATTATTAATAACATCTATGAAAATGCAAGTGCAAAGATTAGGCTGTTTGAAAATACAACACACATAAAAATTGGAAAGGGAGTGAGACAAGGTGACACCATATCTCCGAAGCTCTTTAATGCCACATTGGAGGGTGTTTTTCAGTCACTGAGCTGGGAAAACAAGGGGATAAAGATTAATGGAGATTATCTAACCCACCTTCGTTTTGCTGATGACGTAGTCATTTTTGCAACTAGCCCATCAGAGCTGCAGAGTATGATCCAGGAACTTGCTGACAAGAGTAAAGAAGTGGGATTAAAAATGAACTTTCAGAAGACAAAAGTGATGTTCAATGCTTTTACAAGAAATGAAGATTTATCGATTAATGGAGAAAAGCTGGAGATAACAGACACGTACATTTATCTTGGACAGCAGATATCAAGTGAGGGTCACATTGATGAAGAAATTAATCGGCGCACAAAACTTGCCTGGAGAGCTTTTGGAAGAAACAGCATAATTTTCAAGAGCAATATGCCATTATGTCTTAAAAGAAAAGTGTTTGATCAATGCATCCTTCCAGTGCTTACGTATGGTGCAGAGACGTGGACCTTAACTAAAAGAGACATACAAAGGCTGCAGACAACTCAAAGGAGCATGGAGAGGTGCATACTTGGTGTAACCAGGAGAGATAAGAAGAGGAACTCGTGGATCCGAAAAATGACAAGAGTGGAAGACATCATGATCAGAGTCAAATCCCTGAAATGGCAATGGGCTGGACATACTGCCAGAAGGACAGATCATCGATGGACAGCCGAAATTTTAGATTGGATTCCAAGGGACAGGAAAAGACCCAGAAGAAGACCACATGGGAGATGGGTGGATGAAATTCGAAAGTATGCAGGGGTGACATGGAGGAGACTGGCACAAGACAGACCGTTGTGGAGGAAACTTGGGGAGACCTTCGTCCAGCAGTGGATTAATAATGGTTGACAATGATGATGATGATGATGATATATATATATATACTGAAGAGCAAAACTGAAGACTAAGGAAAAACTTTAGAATTTAAAACGAAAGTTGCAAAAAAACCTGAAGATCAAAACGCGCAACGCAGCAGTTTTGAAAATTCAGAATTCACATTCTGAATTTTCAAAACTGAATGACTGCAACAAAAACTGACCAAGGTCTTTTCCTGGGAACGGAATTTTCATTGTTGCAGACTTTCTTCTATCTGTCCGACAGAAAAAAGATTCTGATTAATCTGTAGAAGCTCACTAAGGTGATTTAATACATGCAAAGATTATTAAATACACTACTCGTGTATTTTATAATATTTCTCATGTATTCTGGAGAGTTAATTCTGCTCTTTCTGATCATACAGATCCACAGTCTTAAGTTTATATATTTTTTTCTCTGGTTAAAATCTCCGCGAGTTGGTTTCTTTCTGTATGAGGAGGCCATCAGCCCCACCCACACTGCCCCCCAGCGACTAGGGAGTGGCGGAAGAGGTCAGCCATGTTTTAATCTTGTGAGGAGAAAGTTTCGTCGCACAAGAGGTAAGCTCTCTTCCTTGTATTTGGGTTTTAGGTCTTATAAGTTCAATGTTTGTACTTCGTGTACTTTTTCTCTGTTGATTTTTTGCTTTTCAGCTTTTAGGCACTGGCTTGTCTGTTAACATTTTTGCGGGTTTTAACTCTTTCTTTTCTTTGTAACTTTGCGCGTCTTTTGGGGAACCTAGGAACAGCAGATGGCTAAGCTTGTTCCTTTTCTTTGCGCTGTATTTTCAAAGTAGTTAGGTACTTAATAACTAATTAATTATGCACTTAAAGCACTGCTGAAATACTTTGTACATATTGCAACTAACTGTTTAAGTCATATAACTTTCACAAAGTTTTCTTTAGTTAATTATTGTCTGTAACTTATTCTCGTCTTCGTGCTGTCATAAGTTGTAGAGTAGGGGGTTTTAGACTCAAGTTTTCTTTCAAAAATCTGTTTTTTAAAAATTAATATTTCCTTTTTTAATTGCAATGAAAAAATTTGGATTTCTTTTGCATTGTTTTTCAGGTTTAAATTCTCTCTCAAACGAACTTGGCATTTCGTTATAGCTGAAAATTATTTCTAATTATTATGTCACTCTCACAGCTTGAGTTCTCTTTAATCTTCTTCTCTCTGTTTAATAGTAACAGATGAAGAGCATGGGTCGGGCCAGGAAGGTTCATGGATGCAAGCGAAATTGTTAACTAGGGCTAGGTCATACAACTCTGCGGAGGACATGACATATATATATATATATATATTTTTTTAAAACAATTTTAGGTGGGAATGTTACTTGCATCTATGGCCTTGCAGAAACCCATTTCCAACTAGGTCTTTGTGGAAGTGAGAAAATGCAGAGTTTTTGCTGGTCCTTGATAAAGCCAAGGCTCAGTATTCTCGACACCTTCTACATTCAGTTGTTTTATTTTTTTTATCTTTTCTCCTTTTACTCACACAGGTAGATACATAACCTTTTCTATGTTGTACTTGGTGTGAGTCAAAATTATATATGTATTTTTTTGCTTAGGTATCTTCTTAATAGAATATATATATATATATATATATATATATATATATATATATATATATATATATAGGGATGTAAGGTCAGGTGATGCGTAACATCACAGCCTCTCCTTGACAAATGTCAACCCCGCCTTCTCGTGGTGCATCCTGTTCCCACTAAAGGGGCTCTGACGACCGCAAATAGCGGTATAACTATACCATCGGGATCAGAGGAAATGCTATCCCACACTCACCAACCCGCTTGGCCAGCGTGGTGAGTTATGGCCAAACACCTCCAAAATGACTCTACAACTTAAATCTTGGCCCTCAGTCTCCGGCAGCTGGAATGTACCTGGCCAAGGCAGCGGCCAGTGCGACATGAAGGCAGAGGGTGCTAAGAATCCCCGGAGGACCGGACTAGGCTGCCATTTGATGCTGACCTTGGCTACCTACAACGCACGCTCCCTATCTTCTGATTCAAGGCTTCTTGAATTGGAAGAGGAACTACAAAGGATCAAGTGGGACATCGTCGGGCTGAGTGAGGTAAGGAGAAAAGGAGAAGATCTCATTGAACTGAAAAGTGGACATCTCTTCTATTATCGTGGGACAGATACTGGCAGAACTAGTGGTGTTGGATTTATAATAAACAAGAAACTGAAGGATAAAGTGGTAGAAGTTGAAAGTTCCTCGGACAGAGCTGCACGACTCGTTATCCAACTATCGAGAAGATACCAGGCTCAGATTATTCAAACTTATGCACCCACCACAAGTCATCCTGAAGAAGAAATTGAAGAATTTTATGAGGAAATTCGTCATCTAAATAATAAAGGTAAGCAGCACTTGAAGATAATTATGGGAGATTTCAATGCAAAAATAGGGCACCGGCAACAGAATGAAACTTCAGTAGGTAAATTCGGTCACGGCAACAGAAACCAGCGTGGAAATACTCTCGTTGAGTTTGCAGAGGCAGAAGGATTTTTCATCTTGAATTCCTTTTTCAAGAAAAAGCCACACAGGAAATGGACATGGAGACATCCAATTGGGACGACAAGTGAAATTGATTTTATTATGTGTAATAAAAAATTCGTCATCGAAGACTGCAGTGTGCTAAACAAGTTCAACACAGGTAGTGACCATAGATTGGTGAGATGTAAGATGCACCTCAACACTAAACTGGAACGTGGCAAGCTCATAAGACAAACAAAATGTATTGACATAACCAACCTTAAAAAACACCATAATACTTTCAAGTTGGAACTGAAGAACAGATTCTCTGCTTTAGAAGGCCTAACATCGGAAGAAGTGGATATTTCGGAAGTTAACAGAAAAGTAACCAAAGCTCTTATGGAAACAGCAACAAAATTAGCTGGGTCTAAGAACAAGTTGCATGTAAACAAATTATCAGGAAAAACCAAAATGTTGATGCAAAAAGAAGAGAGATGAGGACAACTAAAGAAGATGTGACTTCCAAAGTGGAATATATAGAGCTATGCAAGACAGCACGAAAAAGTATCACTGAAGACGTAAGGAAATTCAACTGTGAGCTAGTGAGGAAAGCAATTGAAAACAACCAAAGCCTAAAGATAGCAAAGGGACATCTCAGTAAGGGAAGAAAACAGATTATGGCTCTGAGAAAAGAAGATGGTTCTATAACAAGAAATAGAGGTGAAATTTTGACAAGAGTGAAAGATTTCTACTCCAAATTATATGAAAGGGATGATACATGTACTCCAGACATCATGAAAGGTACCAGAGTTCTTCCAGTCCTCCCAGCAGAAGTTGCACATGCAATCAAGAACATGAAGCGGGGAAAGCTCCAGGAGAAGATGGAATTACTATAGACATCATACAAGAAGCAAGTGGAGAAATTGAAACAGTACTCGCCCAAATTTTCACTCGATGCCTTAATGAAGGGAAGATTCCTGAGGATTGGAACAATGCTACAATGATCCTGCTACATAAAAAAGGTGACATTGAGGATCTCAGGAACTACAGACCTATCAGCCTCCTATCAGTGGTTTATAAAATCTTCACTAAAGTTCTTTCACACCGCTTGAAGGTAACACTGGACATGGCTCAACCGAGAGAACAAGCTGGATTCAGGAGTGGCTACAGCACAATAGATCATATCCACGTACTGAGAGAACTAATTGAAAGAGCGAGGGAATATGAACTTCCATTGTGCATGGCTTTTATCGATTATGAAAAAGCCTTTGATTCGGTGAAACCATCAGCAGTTACCACGGCTCTGAAATCCTGCGGTATTGAAGATGCATACATTAATATTATTAATAACATCTATGAAAATGCAAGTGCAAAGATTCGGCTGTTTGAAAATACAACACACATAAAAATTGGAAAGGGAGTGAGACAAGGTGACACCATATCTCCGAAGCTCTTTAATGCCACATTGGAAAATGTCTTTCAATCACTGAACTGGGAAAACAAAGGGATAAAGATTAATGGAGATTATCTAACCCACCTTCGTTTTGCTGATGACGTAGTCATTTTTGCAACTACCCCATCAGAGCTGCAGAGTATGATCCAGGAACTTGCTGACAAGAGTAAAGAAGTGGGATTAAAAATGAACTTTCAGAAGACAAAAGTGATGTTCAATGCTTTTACAAGAAATGAAGATTTATCGATTGATGGAGAAAAACTGGAGATAACAGATACGTATGTTTATCTTGGACAGCAGATATCAAGTGAGGGTCACATTGATGAAGAAATTAATCGGCGTACAAAACTTGCCTGGAGAGCTTTTGGAAGAAACAGCATAATTTTCAAGAGCAATATGCCATTATGTCTTAAAAGAAAAGTGTTTGATCAATGCATCCTTCCAGTGCTTACGTATGGTGCAGAGACGTGGACCTTAACTAAAAGAGACATACAAAGGCTGCAGACAACTCAAAGAAGCATGGAGAGGTGCATGCTTGGTATAACCAGGAGAGATAAGAAGAGGAACTCGTGGATCCGAAAAATGACAAGAGTGGAAGACATCATGATCAGAGTTAAATCCCTGAAATGGCAATGGGCTGGACATACTGCCAGAAGGACAGACCATAGATGGACAGCCGAAATTTTAGATTGGATTCCAAGGGACAGGAAAAGACCCAGAAAAAGACCACATGGGAGATGGGTGGATGAAATTCGTAAATATGCGGGAGTGACATGGAGGAGACTGGCACAAGACAGACCGTTGTGGAGGAAACTTGGGGAGACCTTCGTCCAGCAGTGGATTGATAATGGTTGACAATGATGATGATGATGATGATATATATATATATATATATATCTGTAGGTTTGTTGCCAGTGGATGATCATTGATTAACAGAGAAGTGATCGTTTATTCGGTTTGGACGATTTTTGTTAAAATAATTATGAAATAAATAGGGACACTTCAGAAATAATTGTAAAGATTTCTGATAAAAATTATGAAATAAGTAGGAACACTTCTGATTAAAATGATCATGGAATAAATAGGGACACTTCTGATTAAAATCATCATGGAATAAATATGGATACTTCTGATTAAAATCATCATGGAATAAATAGGGACACTTCTGATTAAAATCACCATGGAATAAATAGGGACACTTCTGATCAAAATTATCCAGAAAACACGAAAACATTCGTGATTCCATTTAACTAGGAAAGAAGATAAAAAAGGTGCTAACTCTAAATATTCTCTTGGGATGCAGTCAGGTTTTGTTGGTAATAATAAATATTTTGTGTAGCCTATAATATACGCTACAATATTATTATTATTATGTTATATTGCGCAGCTCTGTTAAGCAGTTCTAGATGTACGGCGAAATAGAACGCTAAATGAAACAAACACTCCCATATTAAAAACTACGAAGACTACTTAGTGATGCACTGAATAATCGCAACACAGGAACGCAGATAATAAATTAACTTGAATACACTGAACAAAGCCAGTACACAAACTGACGCAGTTCTTTCTTCGCGCAAGGCAACCAGACTATGATGATGTCACTCGTGTTAGTTGTTATCGCTTTGTCCGAAGTCCGAAAAAACTTTTCCTATGCACTTTTTACCAGTCCGTTCGAATAAAACAAGACATATGTCGCCTAAATTTTCAACAATATCAACCATAATGTGTGTAATGGGGATATTTTTTAGGCTATGTCAGAATAATTAAAAATCTGCTTTCCTAATACATCTTGTCCACAAAATACTTTAAACCATTATTTTGGAATTGCACATTAATCCTGCAGTAGCTTAGAAAGAGGAAGGAAAATTCCGTTCCCAGGAAAAGACCTTGGTCAGTTTTGTTGCAGTCATTCAAAAATAAATAAATAAGTAAAAAATAAAACAAAAACAATTTTTTGCGATATAGGTTCTACAAATATATATTTTGAAAAATTCCCATTTGCACCATCTAGCTCGGGAAAATACCGAAAGCTTCGGACTTTCTTCTATCTGTCCGACAGAAAAAATAAAGTTTCGAACATTTTTTGTTGGAACATAGATATTTTGATAAGTAAAAATTCACTCATAGTAAAGTATTTTCCTACAAAACAAGCTAAAGATTACAGAACTCCCATAATATCTGAGAAATCAGCAGCAGGAACTTGTCGTTTCCAGAAACACTCATACATTGAGGTCAAAGAATTTGCCAAGAACAATTACCAAAGGAAATTATAAATATTAATAGCCTGCGTGCTTGCAAGTTATACTTAATTGTCTACGCGTTCTTTTGCTTCGTTCTGCGTATACTGTGCGTTATGGAAAAAAACATAAGTAAAAAGTAAGTATACGAAAGGGAGAGTGACGAGATTTCACAGAGCAAGGTGAAAATGTTTACTGCAGAGACAGGAACGTAATGAGATAATAACGAAAAAACAAAGTAAATAAGGTTGAGATTGGTCGCTAATATGAAAAAGTATAGTATGTAAATGAGAATAAAATTAAATTTATTTCAAGGATTTGAAATTTTCCTGATTCTTCTAAAATTAAAAGGCAAATGTTAGTAATCGCATAACTCTAAAGCTGAGGTGCCAAGTGATTTGTGCAGTCCATTTATTCTGTATTCACATGTTGAAGCTTACCTAACTGACTGCAGATGTCAAACACAAATACCAGTCAATAGAAATCTACCGTTAATTAAGGCGCGATTTTTATGTACTGCTACCAAAAGTCACCTGGCTATTCTTGAGTTAAAAAAAATACATCAATCACCTTCTGTGCCAGCGGTTTCCGAGTTTTACTGAAATTATAATTACAAAGTATTAAAAGGAATAATTTAATTAAAATATGTTAAACTAATGAAATTTCAAAGCAGTCTAAAACAGAGAATAAAATGTATACTTCTGCCAGAACAACTGAACAAAATGAACAGTCTATTTCGATCGTGAATATAGGAAATTTGAAATATTTGAAACATCAAAATGTTTTTTATTGTGTTGGGATCAATGAAAGGTACAATTCCCCCGAAGTGCAAATGAGCTTATTCTTGAAAAGCCTCTGAGTCAACGACGTTGAGTGCTTTTCTATGTGGAGCCAAGATTAAGAGGCTTTCATTTTTGCCAAATCTGGAGCAAATAACTTAGAGACAACCGTGGGAAAATCATGGGTTTTTCTCATTGAGTTCAATATCTTTTAAGGATTTACCTGTTCTTTGTTGATGCTCATGCCAAAACTGAGACGGACAGAAAACTGAAGGCGTTTAAACTGAAATGGAAAGTCAGGTATGGTAATTGGAACGAATGGAATAAAACATGGTGTCCTGTGTATGCAGCATGCCAGTCATGATGGTAGCTTCGATGACATTGGCCATGAGTTTCTTGACAGCAGAACACGATAGTCACTCGTATTCCATTGCATAGTATTATTAAATTCCGATTACCTGAAGATCTAATAAATAAGTAATCAAGATGAGGTGGGAGGATGCGTGTACGAAGGAACAGAAATGATAAGCTTTGAAGAAACGAAATGCCAGGAAAAAAATTTTTTCTCACGTTTTCCACATATCATTTCTAAAATTCTATTTGCGTGACATTAAAATATATTTCATCAATAAAAGAGCTACGGATCTGACGTTTTTAACACGTCTTTTCCAAAACAGATCTTACTTATGTTATCAGTTTGGCCGTCCATCCTTCTGTTTGTGTGGACACCGTATCTCTGCAACAATTAGTCCGATTTTAAAAATTCTTTTTGCATTGAGAAGCTTGAAATATGAGAATGATGGTCCTTGCATTCCCGGTCTTTTCGAAGCACAACTTTGCCGCTAGAGAGCGTAAATGCTGATGACATCGAATCTAAAATGTATTTTATCCCATATATTTGTTTCTAAAAATTCCTTTGAAGAAATTCCTTTCTTCTCTACGATTCCATTTATATTGAAGACTATTTAAAGTACAGTCTCTTTTTTCAGTAATTCACAGATTTTTCGCGAGGGAGAGTAAAGGTAAATTGGTTTTCCAAGATATCGGTCCTCCCAAAAATCCGATTCGAAAAATTCTTCTGCGTCGGATACAGCTCCTGATGCGCAATGTTTTGCATGTAATTTTTGATTTTTTCTAAAGAACGCTTTGGCCACTAGGGGGCTTAAGTGTTTTTTTCTGATTGTAATACATTTGTAGCAAAAACTGAGCTTCTGAAATTTAAATTGAAAACATTATTTCGTGGACCGACACCGTTCAACTCGAAAAACCTTTTGAGAACAAATCCTCCTTAAAATAGTGCATACTTTCTCCACCAGGAGCGTATATATACATAATATTTTTTGTCGATATTTCTACTTCTGAGAGTCCATTGAGGGAAATTCTCTCTATGTTGGAGATCATTTACGGTGAGAAATGTTTCTCATATAATTTCATATTTTTCATAACGCACACGTTGCCCCCAGAGGACGAAAGTTTATGTTTTCGTATATAGCAATATCTGTGGGATTAAAAACCCGACTAAAAAGAATCTATTTAGGTCAGATACTACTACCCATTAATATTCTTTGTATATATTTTATTTCCAAAATAAAGTAAAATGTAGCCGCTAGGGGGCGCAAATATTTAATATGTTTTTCTCAATATCCTGCTCCTAAATGTGCGATTCGAAAAATTCTATTAACACGGGATACCATTTACCTTGTGAAAGACTTTAGATTTGTATTTCAGGAGTTTGTAGATCACAGTTCTGTCGCTAGATGGTTTTTGTTTACTTCTGTTTGCAGATGTATTGCCGCCTCTAAAAACCCAATTGAGAATACTTTTGTTTACTGTATGTCATTAACTGCAATAGAGATACGGGGCATTATCCTCTTTAAATAATTCACAGCTTTCTCGCTAGGGGCGTAAAGGTCAAAACCTTTACATCGATATGTCTGCTTCCTGGAGATGTATTTGAAAAGGCTTTTTAGCTTTAATAGCTTTTGCCATGAAAAATACTTTTTGCTTAATTTCAACTTTTCCATTACACAAAATATTTTTACTGGAAGGCACACTGTTATATCGTATTTCCTTCTATAATTCTTCTTTTAGCTTTTCGACTTAGAAATTTCTTTATCTTTTATACCTTCCTTGCGCTATGAATAACTTTCTGTGTGTCATTTGTTAAATTTCGTAACATACTATTTAGCTGATGTTAAATAAGTAACTATTTCTATTTCTGGATGTTTTATCGTCAGTAGAAATCGTGTTGATTTTTTTACCCGGTTTCATTGACTCTGAATAACATTGATAAGTTTTATTCTTGTCAGAAAGATTCAAGAGACGTACTCATTACAACAGAAAATATGGTGTCATCCTTTTGTTTTAAATAGCAAAACTATTTATTGCGAGTATTTATTCACAGAGAACGGCTGCTTGAAATGTAAATCAACGTATCACCCTGCACATATAATATTTATTTTTAATATATATATAATATACGTATATTATATATTATTTTAATTATGCCAATTTATTTAAATTTTTGGGGTAGTATATTACATTTCTTAGTAAAACTTTAATTGAATTAGCGCTTAATGTTAATTTGTTTGCGTATTGCTTGTTAATGCTAAACACGTGTGCTCTAAAAGTAGGTTTGAAAGAGAAAAATTAAGCAAATTGAAAATTCGGGAATTAATTTTATCCTCATCTGAAGCGCCTCCTTGCTACGTTGCATTTATTCCTAGGAAAATTAGACTTGACTTATGTCATGTCTTACAGAACGTAACACTGGCACGAAAATTGACAGACGTGTATATACCTCGAGTTTATACAGTCCATCTATCACCGTGCAATCGTGGAAGTGATCTTTATGAAGAAGCAGTAGAAAGAAAGGTAAAATATACATTGCTTTTAATAGAATTTGCAACACCAAGAAAGAAGCAAGCAATCGTAATGAAAAGGTTAGTTATGGTACATGCTGCAAACGATCACAATTACATACCGGTTCGTGATGAGGAAGGCCAAAAAATTAGTATTAAGTAAATCCACCATGGGCGGTGATAACCGACCATACACGCAGTGAGATCGAATGAAACAGACTTCTGGATAGTCGTCTGCAATATTGCTTTCCATTCTGCTTCTACTTGCATCCGCAATTCTTGATTTTCAGAGGCATGCCAGCCAGGCGTTACGCAATGACAACCCAGACGTTCTCTATATGCGACAAATCTTGCGAGCGAGCAAGCCAGGAAAGACAACCGACTTGATGCGCACAGAATACGTCCTGGACAGTGCGAGCAACATGGGTCACGCGTTGCCTTACTGGAATACGGCTCCCGGAATTATCTGAAGGAAGGGTACAAGTTCAGCTTCCAACACTTCCGTGATGTAGCGTTGGCTGTTCAATGTGCCTGTGATGCGTAGTAGGCGAGTACGTGAATGAAACGCGAGAGCGCCCCACCCCATCACGCTCCACGTGCGGCGTGGGAACGGTAAGGAGTTGCAGAATGCAACCTTCCAGATGCTGTTCACCACGGTATATGCGAACAAGGATTCGCCCGTCGATTTGCATTAGATTGAACCTGGATTCGTCTGAAAACACAATATGCTCCCATTAAGCATTCTAGTTTTGACATTCGCGGCACCACTGCGATATCTGGCTCCTACGGTTTAGAGTCAAGGACCGTCGCAGTAATAGACGGCGAGCAACGAGGCCTCTCTGCAGCAGTCGGGGACGAAGAGTGTTTTCAGACATTGGACGATGTGTGACCATCCTCCATTTCTGGCCAAATGTCACGGATGGTGTTGTGTGCGACGTCACTGCCATACAGTACAAGTGCCGGTCTTCCCTCTCCGTCGTACGACTTCGAGTTCCAAAGCCTGAACGACATAACGTAGCACCTTCTGCTGTCCATTGACGCCATTACACAAACCAGTAGTTGCGTTACGCCTAACGCTTGCAGCAATATCACGGTTTGTTAAACCACCTACACTGAGTCAAACGATTCAACCTTTTTGAAACTTCGTGAACTGTTCGTATGGTTGTCTCGTCTTTCTGTGTGGCATGTTTACATGTTAACAACTGTATACGGTCGAGTTTAGAGAGAGCAAGTTTTAAAACCTGCACTCTGTACGTCTATATATATATTCTGGTGTGACGCTTCGAATGGCGTTGCGGTGATCGAGCCTCACATTCGCATCTGCGCTGCAGTTGTAATAATTTGCATGCCTTATGGTGCCTTATCCACCCTGCAAATTTTGTGCAAATGCGAGCATTTCTTCATCGTGTTGCAATTTCTATTAACAGCAGGGTATTATCTTTTCACTTCTTCCTTTCTCTCGCTGAATGCAAACAGCATCCAAGAAATTACCTTCATGTAAAAAATATATTAGTACTATATGAAAGTCAGTCAATAATGACGAGGAAAAATAAAATTTACGATACAGAAATTATTGACACTTATTTATTGAGTTTTTGAGTTCCACGTCAATAGATGACGACGTTGGCTCACAGCTTTCTGAAAATTTCCCGAGCAGTCGATAATGGAATTTAATACGACGGGCTGTCTGCTTTTTATGTGTATTGTAAAACCTTTAGTCTCTATTTCGTCAACACTTCCTTGTACACATTTTTCTTATACACTGACCGTGAACCCTATATCAATTTTCCCTGTTCTTTTTCGTGAACTATTTTTATCTTGACGTCGTCAGATCGACGTACTCTTGACGTTGCCACATACAGACGGCTAAACACCGGTTCAGGAAGTCAACCAAAATTCCTGATGTAAAGTTTTTCATAGCCGGGGGTGACGCAGTGGTGTAAGCAATGGCCTCTGATCATTCGTCCGAAAGGGGGCTGGGTTCGAATCCCGGTGAGGCATGAATGGTGTGTTTGTCTAACGCCACTGGCTCTTTCACTTTCCTGAAACCAGTGACCATAAATTAGGGACGGGCGACTGCTTATAGCCCAGTGACGTGCTCACGGTGGTCGTTAAACCTCCAATCAGAAAAAAAAAGTTTTCGTATCTCTAAACTTCACCGTGTGACGTGACGCATCTCTGACGTCATGTAAGAAAGCTTTGGCCGCCCCGGCGGCGCGGTGATCTAAGCTAAGGCTTCTGATCATTCGTCCGAGTTGGGTCGGGCTTCGAATCCCGGTGAGGCATGGATGTTGCGCTTGCCTAACGCCACTGGATCTCTCCCTTTCCTGGAACCAGTGACCATAAATTAGGGACGTGCGACTGCTTATAGCCCAGTGACGTGCTCAAGGTGGTCTTTAAACCTCCAATCAGAAAAAAAAAAAGTTTTCATATCTCTAAATTTTACCGTGTGACGTGACGCATCTCTGACGTCATGTAAGAATGCTTTGGCAGCCCCGGCGGCGCAGTGATCTAAGCTAAGGCTTCTGATCATTCGTCCGAGTTGGGTCAGGGTTCGAATCCCGGTGAGGCATGGATGTTGTGTTTGCCTTACGGCACTGACTCTTTCCCTTCCCTGGAACCAGTGACCCTAAAATAGGGACGGATGACTGCTTAAAGCCCATTGAGTTGCTCACGGTGGTCGTTAAACCTCCAATAGAAAAAATGCTTTGGATTAGATGACGTAACACCAGCAGCTGTGTTCTTTGTTGCTATGACAGCAAATATACGCGTGGACTGTGACCATGTAGGTGATGACATCACCTACACGAAAACACGAAAGGCTAAGCGTGACGTCACAAACATTTGTTTCTCGGTTGTTCCTATGACGAATTAAAAAGTGGCACGGAGAAGGAGGAGGGCTCTAGCAAATTATACGAGTATATTAGGATGCTGCTGCGTGAAGTGTAACATCAGAATTAATTAGAAACAAACATTTGCCTTTACTTATCAGCAAACATTCCATAAACCAAGAATTAAGAAAATGAGTAAGGAAAATGAACAGTGAGTTAGCATGCACTTATTTTTCATTTCCAGTTTTAGTTTACTTTGCTTCACAGATAAAACTCTGTATGGCCAGTTTACCGATGTATCCCATATTTTGCAGTTTCATAACAGCATTCGTTTTCCTCTTTTTGTGTAACGTCACAACATTTTATAGTTATGATACAATCGGAATGTTCTACGGTAAAATCTTACATTGCAGCATATATGCTGCATGAAAAGCTTCTAAAAGAAGTAGCTCATCTAATGAAACCTCTTATGAAAGGGACTTATTCTTACGCAATTCGATTCAGATTTGTTAGGCATGCAAATTATTTCGCAAAGAAGCTTCGAAAACCTCATTAAAATCATATTATAATTGTTGTTGTTTTCTGTGCCTAATTATCTACTATTTTTTAAAATTAATAGTGATTGAAAGAATTCCACGCTTTTTTCTGAAGCATTATAAATCACGATATTTCTTTTATTTTTCTGGGTGAAAATTAAATCCGTCTACCAATTATAAAAAGTTTTTGTCCAGAAATCAAATAATTCAAATATTAAAATAATAGTACAATATGAACTAAAACGCATATGCCAATGCAGAAATTAACAAAAATTCGTGATGATGAAAGGAATTTGTCGAACCACATCAGGTAATTTCTAATTTTTTTTTAGAGTACTATGCATGATGTTTGGCTTTAATTATAGAAGATTATAGGTAGGAACCATATTTAAAAATCATCCGCTTTTCTTTAATGCTCTCTGTACGTTTCACTTGGAGCATAAATTTTCCTAGAATTTTATTTGATTTTGTCCTCCTTTTTCTTTTGTTCCAAATGCAGAGATTTTTTTTTAAATCAAGCAAAAGATAAACAAACGATTCCGCAAACAGATCCTCCCATTGCATTTCGTATTGAAAAGTCATAAGGGAAAGTCTTATAAAGTCACATCTTTCAGTAAAACTAGTCAGCATTTGTTAATAGAAAAAAATGTTTTACAATTTCTTAATGGAAAGTATATTAAAAATATGATATTCTTGTTTTATTTGTATGATAAAAAAAAGCTCCGAAGCATAGGCACACTCTGATAAACATTTATATGCTGAAGAATTATACAGGGTAATTTAAAACTATTCATCAGATTTCAAATGTATGTATTATATGTGTTTCTAAATATACAGCAATTAAATGTACATAGGATAAAGAAGAAGCTATCCAAATTTTGTTGTCATACCTTACTTATAAATATTCTGTGTGACTTCTGTTGGTCACGTGAACTACGTCGGGGCGATAATCAAGTTCCTGCCATACGTGATCAACCATGTCTATTGTCAACGACTGCTGAGCACTGCGAATGCGAACTTTGAGTTCATCTAGCGTTGTGGCCAATGGTGGCACATACATATTTTCTTTAACATACCCCAATAAGAAAAACTTGCAAGGGGACAGGTCCGGAGACCTGAGGGACCACCTGTAGAGCACCTTGTCGTCGTGTCCACGGCAACCAATCCAGCGGTTAGCAAGCTGTTAGTTAAGGTAACGGCGGCTTCCTAACCGATGTTTGTTAAGGTCTTGCGCAGTTTCAATTATTGCATGTGGGTTTACCGCACATGTGCTATGTTGTGAAGGTTGACCTTGCTACTTAAATGGAATGTTGCTTCGTCACTAAACACTAAGCGTGAACCAAATTCATCGTCCTCCATCACCTCCTGCATAACATTTTTCACAATGATAGTCTTTCGCCCAGGTGCAGACACATGCGTTACAATGCGCCATCTAGCGGTTACATTCTTAAACCCGGTGCGTTTCTCTTCATTTTAATGTGTGCTACGCCTTGATTTCTTTTTATTATCTTGATTTTTACAGAGCTATAATCTACCGAAATTGGATGAATCATTTTGAATTACCTTGTATTTAACAACGAAATAAGATATCTTAAAAGTAATTTAAATATATTATATTATATTACATTACATTACATTACATTACATTACATTACATTACATTACATTATATTATATTATATTATATTATATTATATTATATATTACAGTAGGAATACTCAGATATGTGAAAGTGATGTTGTCAGTCGTAGCATAGTAACAGCAGTTCTAGTCAAAACAATGGGATTAGTGAATTTTAATAACCAAACTTGGTTGTAGCCAAATATTTAAACTTGCGCTCTAAGCTATGCACAGCTACAGGTGAAAACAAAACGCAGATCATGCATTAAACTGTACACATATGTATGAAACTTAAAGTTACTACCTCCTAGTGCTTCACATATAAGTCTCAGTGAGTCTCCTTCATTATATGGACCTATTAAACCTTTTACTTGGATACCTTCTTCGTCTAGGATCACAGGCTCTCCTGGAGGTACTAGAAAAGAAATAAAAAATAATTAATACCATTTAGGAAACGATCCAACAGAATATTATATTTTTAGACAACATGGCACCGTGCGTCAAACTTCAGTGAACCGTACAAAAATTATGCCAATTACTCGTAAATGGAAGAAATCTCAATGATTAGCCCAATTTTTAATTCAAACATATACTGCGACAAAAACACCTTTCGTACCTTTATCTGTAGAATGTATTTTAATATCACGACATGCATGGGAAAAAAGACTTTTCCATGTCAACGTCGAAAATATCATTTGTAGCACATGAGTGAAATGCAAAGATATCCACATATTCCGATGCAATAGCTGTGGCAGCACGTGTACAAGTGTCAAAAATTGATATTCTCGTTAAAAATTTCCTGTACAGTTATGCATA
Organism: Macrothele yani; assembly: GCA_039090855.1. Classification (NCBI taxonomy): domain Eukaryota; kingdom Metazoa; phylum Arthropoda; class Arachnida; order Araneae; family Macrothelidae; genus Macrothele; species Macrothele yani. The sequence continues at coordinate 161,193,778 of CM077011.1, forward strand.
GATGATACGTACGAATGTATGAGGAAAAGTAACGTGCTTACAGAATGACTTAGTTCGTACTTTCCGTTAGGAACATTTTCGAGTTCCGAAATTTCTTATCAACAAAAATTCTCCTTATTTTTAATCCTACTTTTCTCCCAACATCAAGTTCTATGAAAATGATGACTTTTACGTTTCCTATAAAAATTTCCTCAGTCTCAGTTTCCAACTATGTTGCCCGAAGGCGCACTGCATTTTACACATGAAGCTTCTAAAAGTTCGTGGGGTTATGCTATTTCTGTCTGTCTCTCTGTCTTTGGCACTACACAGTTAAAAGTGTTAGCTCTTTTTTGATTGGGTATTTTACACCTGATGAACATTGATCCATAGGTTTTTTTTTCTTTTCCCGACGTGTTTCATATCAACACATAATCGGTTTTTTGGAAGCAGTGAATAGGAGGAAACTTTAGAATACGTTTCTACTATTGTTATCACTGTGTCCGACCATCAAATGCTTATGCTATCACTCTGTGTGGCCATCAAATGTTTATGTTATCAGTGTGACCGACCATCAAATGCAAATGTCATCACTGTACCCGACCATCAAATGCTTATATTATCACTGTCTGACCATAAAATGCTTATAGCATCACCGTGTCTGGCCATCGAATGCTTATGTTATCATTGTATCCGATCGTCAAATAACTGTGTCCGACCGTCAAATGCTTTGTCTGACTATCAAATTCTTATGCTATCACTGTGTCCGACCATCAAATGCTTATGCTATCATTGTGCCCCACAGTCAAATGCTTATGTTATCACTGTCTCCGACCATCAAGTGCTTATATCATCACCGTGTCTGGCCATCAAATGCTTATGTCATCATTGTGTTCGATCGGCAAGTGCTTTTACCACTGTGTCCGACCGTCAAAAGCTTTGTCTGACCATCAAATTCTTATGATATCACTGTGTCCGACCGTCAAATGCTTTGTCTCACCATCAACTTCTTATGCTATCAGTGTGTCTGACCATCAAACGGTTATGCTTTCATTGTGCCAACAGTTCAAATGCTTATGTTATCACTGTGCCTGATCATCAAATTCTTATGTTATCACTGTGCCTGATCATCAAATGCTTGTTTCATCACTGTGTCCGACCAGCTGTTCGGTAAGAATTACAACTTTGCACAGTTATAATGTTTACAAATGTACGATGTTTACATCTATAGATGTAAACATCGTGCATTTGTAAACATCTAACTTTGCTCCTTGAAAGAGAACACTGTTGATTGTATAATTTAGAATTATTTAAAATATTAAAGACCTTTTTCACTTCATACTTAGAGAAAGACAATAAAATTTCATTCATGCTGCTTATTGAAATTTAGTTGACATCCCCAATTATGAATGTTAGATTACGAATATTTTTTTCATTGTTTTTTTCTTTGTGGGTTTAGCGACTACCCTGAGCAACTCGATGGGCTATAAACAGCCACCCGTCCCTAATCTAGGACATTTGGTTCCAGGAAAGGGCACAAAACAGTGTCGTAAGTCAAACACAATATAAATGCCTCCTCGGGGTTCTAACTCGGACCCATCTCTGACGAACGATCGGAAGCCAGTGTTTAGAGCACTGCGTTACCTTGACGGCAATTTAGTTTTCACTGCATTGCTGTTGCTTTAATTAAAGTTCCCCATGACTTTTCTACTTTGCATGCTTGACTGATATTTGAATTTGCACAATACAGCCCGTTTCCAAAATCTAACGTGAAAACTTTGGATACCGCAACTTTCATCAAATCAGTCTCCGAGCATTTTCTAGCTATTGCCGACTAAATGTTTCTCCACTTAAAGGTATAAATCCATATTTTATATGATATTTTAATTGAATCGGGGCAGGAAGTATTATTTTAGTATTAGCAGTTCTAACCGTATTTCTCACAAAATTTTTAATCTCTTCCAAAGGCTGAATTGTTTATAGATCGAAAGACGCCGCGTTCCTGTTTGGGGACTATCCTAAATATCCAAAGTATTATTTCAAATTTTCACTTTGCAATGCATGACCGATACCATGGCCCATTTTTTCCTCATAATTCCCATCTAGTCTTTTCACAAAGAGAAACAACACTCGGAATGTACAAACGCATTCCTAATTTGGAAACTGTATCCACGAGTGAGTAATCTGGATAAAAATAATTACTTTTCCACTGGAAAACTTTCTTTTTTTTTTTTTGTATTGGAGGTTTAACGGACCACCGTGAGCAACTCAATGTGCTATAAGCAGTCGCCCGTCCCTAATTTAGGGTCACTGGTTCCAGGGAAGGGATAGAGCCAGTGCCGTAAGACAAGCACAACATCCATGCCTCACCGAGATTCGAACCCGGACCCCTTTCGGACGAATGATCAGAGGCCATCGCTTAGACCACTGCGCCACCGGGGCGGCGGAAAACTTTCTCAATATTTTTGCATGTTTTCCAATTTTTTTGTTATGATAATTTAATTCGCTAAGAGCTAGTAAATTATGCGTCGTATTTACGCTTAAACATTCCGAATAAGAAAGAGCTCTTTGCCGCTCGGATGGCGCAGTAGTCTAAGCCATAGCTTCTAATCATTCGTCCGAGATGAATTCGGGTTCGTATCCCGGTGAGGTATGGATGTTGTGTTTGTCTTTCGGCACAAGCTCTCTCTTTACCCTGGAACCAGTGACCCTAAATTAAGAACGCGCAAGTACTTATAGCCTATCTAGTTGCTCATGGTGGTCGTTAAACCCTCAATAAGAAAAATTATTCTTTCCAACTTATAATTCAAAAATGTCCATACATTTTTTGGGAACCATCTGTGTGATTTTTTTTTTTTTTGATAAGCAGAACAAATGTTCGTTTCTGAGAATTTCATGAAATTAGTTCAGGTCGATGATATTTATTTATCGATAAATATTTACAGTCAGCAAAAGGCTTCATCACCAAATGCTTTCTTCAGGGTTTAACGACCACCGGGAGCAACTCGATGGTCTATCACCAGTCCCCCGACCTTAATTTAGGGCTACTGGTTCCAGAGAAGGGAGAAAGCTAGTGCCGTAAGACAAAAAAAAAAATCCGTTCCTCAAAATACAAAAAAAAATTCCGTTCCTCACCTGAATTCGAACCCAAACCCATCTCGGACGAACGGTTAGAAGTGAACGCTTGGACCACTGTGCCACTGGGGCGGCCTACGATACGCTTGCTGTTACACTTTGCGATGTATTAACTGAACTAACCAGCATTTTGTTTTACCTGTTTGTAGGTATGCTTATCGGTTTCCAGGTTTAACGACCACCTTGAGTGACTCTATTTGCTCTAAACAGTTGCCCGTCTCTAAATTGGGGACACTGGTTCTGGAGAGGAGAGAGGGACAATGCCGTAAGGAAAGCGCACCATCCACGCATCGGCTAGGACTGGACTACGGCCCACTCGAACTACGATTCAGACACCAGCGCTAAGACATCTGTGCCATCGATATGGCGGATTATTCTAAGCATTGAAATGTTTTGTTTTGCTATTTCCTCGTAGCCATCTTAGAAAGAGAGAAAACTGTAAAGTCTTGGAGCGGAAGCAAAACCCGCATCACCCGATTTCCGTTCAAGCATGCTACCGTCACACATAAAGGATAAATTGTTTCTAAGTAACTGCAATTTACTAATCTGAACAAAAATTGTATTTGCGTTAGTGGAACCATGTCTTCTCGCATCGTTGACGACCATTTGAATCTGGGAAGAAATCCATGGCACCATCTGAAGAACTGATGATCTGGATCCGCTATATCAAACAAACTTCAGATTTTTCCTAGTCCAAGCATCGTGATGACTCAACGTAGATTCAACGACTATTCTAACGTAGCAACGAATAAACGATAACACGTGAAGAACGAGTGATCCCCGCCTGGTTCCAAAAATCTGAGTGATCTTCAAATTTTTCCTAGTCTAAGCACCTGGATGATCCCTCGTAGCGTAGATCACCGTTCTTTCCCAGGGACAGATCCATGACAACCTCTGAAGATCTCATGGTTCCTGTCCTGGATCCGCAAATCTGAGCAAACTTCAGATTTGATCTAACTGAAATACCCCGATGTCCTCTTGAAGCGTAGATTAACGTAGATCACCTCTTTAATCCAGGAACAGAAAGGTGATAACATCTGCAGAACTGATGACGTTGGCGGTCCTGGACACATTTTAATTTCCAATAATCGATGAATCCTGATGCTTCCTGGAAGAGCAGATGATCTCTTCAAAATAAAGTAGCAAATTCATTATAACATTTAAAGAACTGACGATTACCTACCTCGATCTTCAATTCGAAACAAAGTTCAGATTCCTGCTAGAAGAAGCAATCTGACGATTTCTCTTAGCACGGAAGACAGTTTTAATCCCGAGATGTACCCGGGTTGTAAAGCATTTGTGCTTTTGATGTAAGATAAATCAGTGAACAATATTTGAATTAATGAAATTTGAGAAAAGCGTTCGTTCACTAACTCAGATTTGATTAATTTTTGCAAGAGTTTTCTACGATAATATCAGAATGAACACATTTTTCATTGGAGAAACCTAAAAAACCAAAGTTATGGTTTTTGAGCGAGGAACTGTTAGTACTGAATGCAGGGTAAATCTAAATGGCACAGTGATTGACCAGGTAAATGAGTTTGTGTATTTAGGAAACATGTTTGACAGAAAGCACAGATTAGATGGTAAAATTAGTAGGCGAGTGAGTTCTTTATTGAAAGTAATAGCTGCACTGGGAGACTTTCTTCAGAATGACGGATTCTCAAAAGAATCCCGATTGGCTATGTATGAATGTATAATGGTTACTACTCTGATGTATGGCAGTGAAACCTGGGTATTACAGAAGAAACATAGGAGTCGTTTTCATGGTGATGAGATGCGTTACTTTGTGGGAAGACACATTCTGATCACGTGAGGAATGAAGATGTGTTCCAGTTGTGTAATGTGAAGCAAAATGTTGTTAGCAAGGAGGAGACTAATATTCCTTTGGTGGTTTGCCATGTTGAAAGAATGAGTGATGAGATGCTTACTAATACAATTTTTTCAGCCCAAGTGGCAGGAAAAAAGGCAGAGGAAGGCCAAGGAAGTCGTGGAAGGATCAGATTCAGGAGTGTGTATGAGAAAAAGATTATGAGTGTGAAGTATAGAAGGTCTTGTGTGCGTCGTCTGATGGATGTCAGTGAAGCCTGAGTGGTATGTCAATATCGCTGTAAATGGAGAAGTTTGATATGACAACAGTAAGTAAATAATAATCAGTTAGAAATGTATCTAGTGGTTTGCATTTCTTTGCGGAGCTAACCTTTGAATCTCAGAGAACAGCTTCGTGATATGTATGTATGTAGAAACGCAAATATAATTTTTGTTCTTATAATTTTTAGGAAATTCTCCATATGATGGAATTTCTCATGAAATACATCTCACAATGACAAAATGTTTATAAAAATTAGCTTACACGCTATTTTTTTTAGAAACACTAGCATATATTATACTTCGGAATTTAAATTCCCCCATTGTTATTACATTTTAAACGATACTCGTTCGATCTTCACTGTCCATTTACATTTACTTTTTCCAAATCTATGGTAATTGAATACATGAAATGTTTCATTCACTGTTTTTATACATAGACCATTTCAAAAGTTTTGCACACTGTGCAGGAGCTGCCCGTAGGATGATACAATCGCTCCAATCGTTGTGCCAGTTGTTAACCAGACTTCAGTATACAAAGTTATGTGTACGTTTTCTGAGTAATTAGTTCCTGTTCCGAAAAATGCTGCCTAGAAATGGAGGAAGAAAGTTAGTCAGGTCAGATCTAGCGTAGCGATCTGCGATCCTACGTTAAAATTGAAACTTTGCAAGGAAAATAACCAACCGAAATTCATAAAGCTTTGTGTGAAGTTGGTGAGATTAGTGTAGTGGATCGCTGCACAGTGTCACGGTGGGGTTCTTGTTTCCGCCAAGGTCGGGAAAGCATCGAAAACGAGCCCAGAAGCGGCCGGCCGTCAGATGCAACGGACAACATTTCTGTGGTTATCGTCAACAGCATTTTGGAAGAAGATCGACGGAGAACATGTGATGGGATTGCATATGAAGCAAACATGTCTACCGTTTCGGTTTTCAGAATCCTAACTGAAAAATTACGGAAGAGAAGAGTAGCTGCGAAATGGGTTCCGCATAATTTGAATGAAGAACAGCAAGCAGTTCGCAAAGGGATAGAAGAAGATTTACTTCAGTGGTACGAGACAGAAGGCGAGCAGTTTTTTGACAGAATTGTTTCTATAGAGGAAACCTGGATACGAGATTTTGAAGCAGAGCCTCGCCATAAAAAATTCCGCCGCCAACAATCGAAGGTTAAGGTGATGATGATTATGGCCCATGACAAGGTTGGAGTGATAGCAACGGACAGAGTGCCAGAGGGGACCACTGTAGCTGCAGAATACTACAGAAGATCAAACAGAGGTTATCGCTCTTTCCACCTTTATAAGTGAGTCACGGAAATATTCTCATTGGCTGCCACCGGGATTCAAACCCATGGTCTTCCAGTTACGCGCCGGATATGTGTCCACTGCACCAGAGCGGCCTCTACTTCCTCCAAACTCACATGCACTAACTGCCAAGCCAATTTGGCAGTTTGTTTCTTGGAGCCCCGCACAAAGCTAGGGATTCACCAAAGATGGTAAGCAGCAACTGATCAAATAATTAAAAGGCGAAAGAATAATTAATACATACATCTGACGTGGACTAGGAACATCAAACAGAAGTCATCGCTCTTTCCACGTTCATAAGTGAGTCACGAAAAAATTCTCATTGGCTGCCACCGGGATTCGAACCCAGGGTCTTCCAGTTACGCGCCGGATGTGATTCCACTGCACCAGAAGGCCTCGAATTCCTCCAGACTCACATACACTAACTGCCAAGCCATTTTTGCAGTTTGTTTCTTGGAGACCTTCAGATTGCTGGGGATTCACCAAAGATGGTAAGTAGCAACTGAACAAATAATTGCAAGGTGAATGGATAATTAATACAGACATTTGACGTGGACACGATTCCCGGTAGCGGCCAATAAGAATTTTTCCGTAACTCACTTATAAACGTTTAAAGAGCGATGACCTCTGTTTGGTGTTCCTGGTCCACGTCAAATGTCTGTATTAATACTACAGAAATTTTCTGCAACATGCTTTTGCGCCCAAAGATTCGCCAAAGAAGGCCCGACATGCTCAGAGTTGGTGTCAGCATTTTGCACACCAACGCGAAGCAGCAGCATGTTTCCCGTATAGTAAGAGACATTCTGGAAAATTCTGGATGGGAAATTGTTTCTCCACGCCGCGTACAGCCCTGACATGAGCTCACCAGATTCTGACTTGTACCCACAACTGAAAAAGCCACACCTTGGTAACGATTCAGGATGTTTCTAATGAGGTGACCCGAGTATTCCGACGCCTCAGCAATGGAGGTGTCCTGACTGGAATAAAAGACTTTCCCAAACGTTGGGCTGCTGTCGTAAAGAACATGGAGATTACTTCGAAGGCTTGTAAAGATATGTGGTGAAATAAATTCCTTTTTAAGAAGATAACCCACAGAGTGCAAAACTTTTGAAATTACCCTCGTGGAAAAGAATGAATACTCTTTACAGGACGACGGTTCTCTTCCCTTGGAGACAACAACGTAGAAAAACCTGGAAGGTAAAAGATGGTAGGGGACGAAATTTCGTAGAAAGGATCAAAATATGATAAATTAAGCCTGATTGCTTGCGATCCATCGTTTCGCTCTTATACACGATAGATTTCCGTTCTGTAATTCTTTAATGCAACAAATTGCAGTTTTTTAATGAAAAACCAGTGATGAATATTCTCTTGTTCCCTGCAGTTAAATTTGATAGTGTTCAAGCTTCAAGACGAAAGGAACTCAAAAATTGATCCTTATCATCTTTCGCTATTTCCCAACTACACGCTTTTAAAATAAATTTAAACGGTTGGTTATCAAACAGAAAATGCAGCAGAGCAAACTGAAAAATAACTTCTGTTTTTCCCGGTCGATAAGGCTATTATATTTCTGGCAGAATCTCAGAGCAATGAAGTAAATCAAAATTAACGAGAAAATATTAACTGCTACAAGCGTTGCGCTTCAAGAAAGAAATATGTTTCTTGCGTAATGGGCGACGATGTTAAAAACAATGCGGATTTAATTTTCCACTAAAGTGGCGGCTGTCTTATCAAGAAACAGCAGATTCTTAAGAAGGTCAAAGGCAATTTTTATTTTCTTGCGACACGGGGACACTTTGCTCTTCAAGCACGATAAGTTTCACAAGGCTTCAGTTAGAGGCCAATGTTTTTTTAAAAATAAGGTAGAAATTTCAAACGGAAATCTCCAGAAGTAACACACAATTTTGAATATTCACTTTACGGCTAAATTCTTAATAAATGTACAATGATATTTTGGACGTCCTCTACGTTGATCCGTTCTTTGGAAACTTGAATCGATAATTATTTTCCGCCATTTCGCAAACTAAAAATGTATCTTCAGAAAAAGGGAACTGGAAGATTGGTGCAAACTGAACGTATTATTCAGCTCTTATATCGGATTAGGCAAAACAAAACCTCGTCTCTATAAGCCTCGGTGGGAAATTTTAAATGTGACAATTCTAAACCAAAAATGCCACTGAACTGGAAAATTGGTGCAAGCTGTACACCTTTGATTATTTTTGAAATTCACGTCTTATACAAAATTATGCAAATCAAATCTTCGTCTCTGTTTATGTGCGTTTCATTTCGCGGGATATCGATGGAAGGTAGTACGGAATTTCATAGAAAGAATGTGAATACAGCAAATACTGTATTCACGTTCTGTTGATACAAATTATGCGTACATTTTATTTTCCGGAATCATAACAAACCTTTTGAACCTCAGGTCACTAGTGCAGCACGAATTTTCAGTTGACTGTTTCATTCCTTTTCTCCTTCAAACCGGTCCTTCGCACCATTTGAAAACAGTACACTAGCGAGGATCACTAATGAAGCAAAAAAAGGATAGCTCTTATATATGTACATATTTACCTCTTTCTCTTTTAGATATAGGAACGTGGTTGCGGTAAACACTAGAATAAATGGCTACGAAAAAATATACAGCATTGAGATTCGCGCGAAATGTTTTTCCCTACCGGCCTGATGGAGATTTACTCACATCGCGGGGGTCAGCTTTAGCCGACATCTTCAAACCGTTTTGTCCGAACTTAGGAGCAATCGGTGGTTCTCAGTCCCTGTTGAATTTTGAGTAATTTTCGTTTTTTCGTGACTTACGATTAGCAGGGATGTACGATGTTGTCATACTTTAATTTGTTAAAATAAAATACAAAATTGTGAGCTATTGTTTTTCGTTTTATTTTCTGGAACAATCCTAGAAGGTGAGTTTATGTTTGTGTATGAATTCGAATCCGCTGGCTACCTATTCCTCAGCAAATACTGGATTCACGTTCGTTGCTGCCTCGGACGTGGATTGTCCGATTTTAAACTCATAAAGAATAATAAGGCCAATTTGACTTTGCTCCAAGGCACACTTACACTACATCGCGTTTACTACTCGAAGCAACTGTACAATCGGAGCGCATGCGCAGTTTTTGATTCGATGATTATTCCCCCGTACACGTGGCGGCGCTGTTAATTTTCATCAACAGAGATCAAGCCATGACAGTGGCGTATTTTTGTGTAGATATTTAATTTATAACAAGAAACCATATCGTCTTGTATGCAAACATGACTACTTTGTTAAATACGCAACTTCAACATTTAATAAGTCGTGACATACTACACTCATTGCCATTAAAAATCGCGCACTAAAAACGAGGCGTCGGATTGAAATGATATTTTATTAGTGAGATGGTACATACTAAGGACCGGAGTAATTACAATATCAGAGCAGCAGGATGATTTTCCGCCGACATACGGTACACATTCCGGTTAGCGTTCTTACCGCTTCGGACCGCCTCGTGCTCGGATACACGCTGTGATGCGGTCCGGCATGGAGTTAAAGAGACGCCGTATGTTACCCTGGGACATATTGGCCCACACTTCTTGCAACTGACGCTCTAAATCGCGAACACTGGGACATGAAGAAATCGGGCGTCCCCTCTGAACCCCACACGTGCTCGATAGGCAATCTGGCAGGCCATGGAAGCGTCGAAACGTGCCGTAGACAGTCCTGGGGAACACGAGTCGTGTGCGGACGGGCGTTACCTTGTTGGAAAATGTATCCGAACCGCCCCGCAAGGAAAGGCAGCATATGGTTCCTCAGGATCTCCTTTGCATAGACGTGGGCTGACAACGTCGCTCGGATCGCTGCGACGGAAGTCCGGCTGTCATACGCGATGAATCCCCACACCATCACGCCTGCAATTCTGGACGTATGCCGATGTACAGTGAGGTTGGGGTTGTAGCGATCACCTGCGGTCCTCCGTTCCCATAGAGAAGCGGGATTCGTCGCTGAACACTATACTTCGCCAGTCAGTAGCATTCCATGTTGTTCTCTGCTGACACCACTGCAATCGATACCGACTATGGTCAGGTGTTAATGACAGAAAACGCAAGGACCATCGAAAGTGCAGATTCACCTGCGCCAGGGGCGTGGAAATGGTTCTGGTGGACACAGGAGTCATTTGAACAACCACCACATGTCTCTGGATATTGGACAATGACATTGTTGCATCTGTGCGTGCCGCTCTCATGATCCAACGGTCCTCTGCTGGTGTTGTGCCGGGGTCGTCCGGAGCCAGTCCGCCGTGTCCGGGTGCCTTTCTGTGTCCATTGCTTCCAACAGGATTGCGAGGTACTGTCCGATCTGCCCAACCGGCGGCCGATTCTGCGCGCCGGCCACCCTGCGTCTCTCATCCCAACTATACGGCCTAGTTCAAACTCCGTCCGTTACCCGTACGCACATTTACCTGGGCTCTTGGGCATGTCTATCGCACAGAGATCTCACCTGACTCTTACCGTGCATAAGACGACCCCTGCGCACAGGAGCCCTTTGAATAGCCACAATAAGCACCAAAGGATTAAGATTTCTCCTACATTTGGGCTTATCCTCGCGATTGACCCAAGGATAAGCCCCAAGGATTGCGATTGTACGCGCAGACGTGCAGAATCGCTCAAAATTTTAATCATTTCAATGTCTGCCCTTTCCGTAGCTATTCCCCGAGTTTTGTGCTAATCTCACGGCTTTTTCTTGTTGCGCAGATATTTGTGACAATGAGTGTATGATATGACTTTTCCTTTTGAGGGATTTTTAAATTTTTTATTTATATCATATATGAATGAGTTGAGAAACAAACGGTTATGTTCGACTCCTATTCAGCTGCACGCAAATGAGCATTGGGCTGCTGTGTTTCTTGCGTTGAAACTCAAAAATTACTGTGCAGTGAAAATGCTGGCAGCTTATGTCAACAATATTTCTTAAAAGGGACAACATTAATAACAATTTTTAACTTCAGTGAAACGTAGCGGAGATAATACAGGACGTTTCAAAATTAGCTTTGCAACTTTGACCCTCGATAAAACAGGAAAGGAATAAGAGAACAAAAATTAATATATTGCATATGGAATAGCACGTCAGAAAGTTAATTGGGACGCTAGTAGATTTCCACATGCACACCGCTGGTTGCACGAATAACGCAGATATAATATTTGACCTTCTGCCATGTTCTCCAGAGCATGTCCTCAGGAATTGTGATGATGGCAACTGTAATCGTGGGTTTTAGCTAATCCACATCCGGAAACTTTGTGCGGTACACAATATCCTTCACATAGCCCCACAGGTAAGACCTGGTGAACGTGGAGGCCAATGAATTGGACCATTACGCCCAACCCATCGCACCGGAAATATTTCCATCAAATAACTCACGAAAACGAGTTCCCAGTACGAGGATGCACCGTCCTCCTGGAAGATGATAGCCGGTTGCAGGCCTTCCTATTCAGGGGGAGGGTAAAAAGAGCCCTCAACATGTCCAAATAAACATTGGATGTGACTGTGTTTTCGAAGAAAAATAATTGGCCGATGGTGCGTTTGGGGGAGGAAACCGCACCAGACGTTTAACTTACGGTTGTCACGTTCAGTCTCACGAACGGCATGTGAGTTTTCAGACTCCAAATTCTGCAGTTATGCCTGTTCATAAAACCACACACATAAAACATTGCCTCACCGCTGAATAAAACACGTTTCAGGAAGCCTTCCTTATTATCAATCCTGTGGAGCATATCAGCAACTAAATCGAAACGTTTCGGTTTATCCCCGGGGTGCAGTGCTTATGCCAAATGCACTTTGTAGGTAGTCAGGTACAAGCGCTTGTGCAGCACCCTGTGTATCATTGTAGGTGAAAACCCCAACTGCCTGAAGACCATACGAATGGACGTCTCTGGACTTGGTCGGAAACTCTGTCGAACACGTTCCGTATCCTCTTCACTTGTACTTGACCGGCCAGAGCTCTTTTTAGGAAGCACTCTACCAGTCTCCGTAAACTTCTTGTGCCACTCGCGTATTGAGGGTCTGGATGGTGGATTACGTCGGTATTTGGTACAGAATCTCCTTTGGACTTGTGACTTGTGCATCTGACTTAGTCTCTATGAACCATGTCGCACGCTGGACCTTTTCCTGTGGAGTAGACATCACAAGTTCAGGGTCGTAACTGGTAGTAAACAAGCAAAGTACCAACAGTTTTATTGGTACGTTATTTCTCATGGTAACAACGTACCAATGAAACTTTATGCGTTGATGTCAATGAAACCTTATGCGTTGATGTCAATGAAACTTTATGCGTTGATGTCAATGAAACTTTATGCGTTGATGTCAATGAAACTTTATGCGTTGATGTTACATGTAGGAAAAACATAACTTCGCTATCTTATTTCGTTTTGATTTTATTGATGTTCAAAGCTATAAAGAAAATTTCGGAACACCCTGCCGATGTTTTTTAGGAGTAAATACTTAACATTGCCCTTTTTTTCTCGAAATTGCTCCTCATGAGCGGGAAAACTAGAGATGTGTCACAGTATGTAGAATCAAACTTCTACTCCGAAGCCACTAAGCGGTTCGAAACGAAAAATAAATGAACCCGATCATCAATATATAACAATTAAAACTATAAAATGACATTTAAGTGTACTTATTTTCTCGAAAAACACATTAGTAAAAGCAATTTAATGGCGAATAATTTTCTCATTCTGCTGCTGGGAATCTTAGACGCGCACTACTCTGCCGAGTGCTGATTTTTACATACTAAGGTACTCTAAGTGTGGGACTCCTTCTTGTCTTTTTTCTCACGGTATCTCTCAAGCAACGAATCAAAAGAAGAATATTTAGCAAACCTCATAGGAGACTGTATTGAAAATTGCGAGAGCGAACGTGACTACCAATATAGACATCGGATAATCTTTAAGCAAACGCAGGAGTTCTGAAGACATCTATGTCAAATTTATTTTCCTCTTCGTATCGCATGAAAAGTTTTGGCGAGCAACTCACTTCATCTTCAAGGACATTAATTACTCTTGGGACACTTTCCACGTCACAAAAGTAATTAATATGCTGCTGAAGGGCTTTGAAATGCTGCATTCAAACACGCGTTGCTTGCTGAATGCAACCTACTAATATTATGAAGATCATTATTTTAGTGTGAAACGCCTCTTAGCTCGTTGAGTATTCTATCCACTAGAACAATAACTCAATGATTGAAGAAATGAATAGCCGAAAATAGTAAATATGTCAGCCTTGACAAGATTCATTTCACCACAAAGTTCAGCAATTTTATGCAATAGACACTGCTTTATTGAAGCTAAACAGTTCCAGATAGCTTTGGAGAACTCGGATTTTAGCAATGGTAAAACTTTGGTAATAAAAGACTAAACACAAGATTATGTACACTGAGATGTGACCTTACTCGCTGTCTACGTCACGTAAGTGGTTCACTCCAACGCGTAAGGCATCACGTGAGATTGATGAGCTTTATGAATCGGGTAGATGAGCACAACAACTTATTTAAGATGTCATCATAGCTGAACCACATTTTTTTCTCATGCTCGTCTAACGACTAGAATAGGCAGAGAGAGCCCAAATAGGATAAATAGTAGACATTTACATTTAGTCGTTGTTTATGATATTTTTCGTCACAAAACCAACTGAGTTAGCGATAAAAGCATTATTGTCTTGACAAGGGACATTTATAAAATGTCTTGTATATTTGTGCTATATCACAAATACCGTCGCTTTTGCCGCATGAAATGCTGCAAATAACTATTGCATTTTAACATTTGTGGATCCGTCTGTTCAAACTACACCAGAAGCCTCACATTCTGATTGGCTGACAAGCACTGGAAACAAAGATGGAGTCCACTCAAGATGATGTCATAAACAAGTTGTTAGATTTTAAGTTACAGGGGGCGTTGGATGAGCCACCAAGCATCAATTAAATTATAGTTCAACCTAGAGTCAGAATGGGCAAAGTGATGGACCTGTGTTACCTTGAACTTGGCACAATGGTTAAAAGCTGGAGAGCAGGTTGAGCATCTCCCAAAATGCCACACTCTTGGTCGTTTCACGTGCTACCTTATGAAGCTTTTACCACATGAATAGTGCCACACGCGAAAAACTTCCATCAATTGGTGATTTTGAGGACCAAAACAGCTGGTGAATCTGAGAAGTCACAGGTAATTGACGACAATTTTATACCGACCACAACCTAGTAAATCAATGCACAATTCAATTTTGGTGCTTCGATTGTCATCTCCGAAAGTGGACGTATCATAATAAACTATTTCAGTTAGCACAGCCTTGTAATTTAACTTAGTTCCAACGATGAGCAACCATCTTTTCGGAATAGAAAACGGTAGCTCAGTGTTGGGCCTATGTTAAATTACTAGGCTCTGCTACCTAGGATGCTATTAATGACCAATTTTAGCTGATGACTTTTTTACTTTCCGTATGAAAGATGGATAATTTATCTTAGAAAAAACCACTGATTCCATATTTTCACGTGGCTTCCACGTAGCTTTTTTTCTCTTCTTGATGTTTTCTTCCAGATTCAGTTTATCTCAAAATCATGTTTTTATTGTTACTTTAAGTGAGCAGTGCGAATTACCTGGCTCATTTCGTTTTATGCGTTAAAAACCATAATACAGCCTTTCGCAGTTATATTCCGTTTGGTTCTCAGGATAATTTGTCATTGTGGCTAGAAAACAATATATTCAATCAGTTTAATCTCCCGGTTATTACATCTGGGACTGAGACTTGGACACTAAAGAAATATCGAAATTCTTGGAATTTCTAAGAACACCATAGATGGCCCAAAGAAGTATGGAATGCTTGGGAATTTATAGAAAATATAGGTAACTTGGCTCACAGAATGCATTCTCTGAGCGTAATTCTATGCTGGATACCAAGTGACTAAAAAAGACTATGAGAGAGGCCACATTAAATATCAATGGACTCTTCTGGAGGACACACTGCTCCACATCGTCCATTACCGAAAGCACTTTATCTGAGCATTTCGATAAACGATAAAATGTGACTCTGAAAGGTTTTGCTTGTGCATGGAAAAATGTTCGGTTTTCAAGTGTTTTGTAACTTTAAACTGCTTAAAATTGCATAGAATACGTGAAATAAAGATGTCGCAATTTCGGATTTCTGTGTTTCGCAGGAAATACTACGTACAGGCTCATCTGAGTATACTGTAGAATCATTTGTCGACACGATACTGCTAACTGTATTCCCACGCTTTAGGCTTTCTGTGACATTTTCAGCCTCTTCATCGTTCTTCATCGCCAATGCGTGACGATGAAGAACTGCCACATTTTCAATTCCTTCATCGTTCCTCGTTCCCAATGCGTAACGATGAAGAACTGCTATATTTTCAACCCCTTCATCGTTCTTCATCACCAATGCGTGACGATGAAGGATTGCCACATTTTCAATTCCTTCATCGTTCTTCATCTGCGTGACGATGAAGAACTACCACATTTTCAAACTCTTCATCGTTCTTCATCGCCGATGCGTAAAGATGAAGGACTGCCGCACTTTCAACCCCTTCATCGTTCTTCATCGCCAATGCGTAACGATGAAGAACTGCCACATTTCAACTCCTGCATCGTTTTTCGTTGCCCTTGCGTGGCGATGAAGGAGTGCCACATTTTCAACCGCTTCATCTTTCTTCATCGCCAATGCGTAACTATGAAGAACTGCCATATTTCAACCTCTTTATCTTTCTGCATCTCCAATGCTTGACGATGAAAAACTGCCACATTTTCAATTCCCTCATCGTTCTTCGTTGCCAATGCGTAACGATGAAACACGTACCTTACGGGATTTAAATGCAATTCTGGTAATGCTTGAGTACCGGATATCACAATACACGTTGATAAATTTTGTAGCTTTCCTGGCTCACCCTGGTAAGAGCTGTTCTCGCGGCACGTGGAGGACTAACATCATTTCAGGCAAGTGGTCACAATATTTTAGTTCTTCGGTGTATATCCCTTCGAGTTCCCCATAATGCTCGTTGAACCACAAGAATAAGAAAAATAGGCATGCTGCTTCACTGCCTTATTTTTTCACAGTTTACGATATTTAACATTCTTTTGTCTTGTTGTTTTAACTTTCTGATCATTTCATACGTATGTTTGCGATGTAATGATAAAAGAAAATATTTTGTTCTAAGATGAGAAGGCCGCAGGCATTTTATTTATGATGAAGAAAAGTGCGCACGAAACCGCAATATTATACAATCATGTTAACGATAAAGTATAAAGCTTTATCTGCAGTACGGTGTTCTTAAAACCATATAAAAATAAAAGTATCTTAGCACGAACATTTTCATGTGTCATTTGGTTAATGGAACAAATGGTGTTTCTTTCTGAAAATGACTACCTAAAGTACACAAAAAGTCCGTGAGCCACACCCTTCGCTTCTTCCAAAGGCAAGTTACTTGATTCTCTTGAGCAAACATTGTTCTTATACATTTCATAAGATTTCTCAGCTTCCTTCTCCCTGTTGTCCTATTACTGCGGGTTGATACTGGCAACCGACATTAATAGGACAAAAGGGACTTCACTGAAACCTCTAAAATAATTTTAGCAGCGTAACACGTAGGAATGAATCAGAATAAATCCTGAAGACGTTTTTATTTTATATGCAGAGCAAACCACAAATAAATAGAAATATTTTAAGTTTCACAGCTCGTAGTAAGGCTCGTGGTAGGAGGGTGTTTCCATCGACAACAGTAGGGCCAACTTTTACCTGCTAGTAATCAAACCTTTATCTTTCTTGCTATCTAATTAATAACGATGAACTATATATAACACCTACTATACCCCAATCAGGAAATTTATTGGCGTAAAATATAAACCAGATTGCAAGCTTTCTCAGATCTAACATTGGCCGTTTCAAGGAAGGTAGGAAGCAAACTGGAAACCAAATAATAGACAGCGTCAACAATTTGAACGCGGTGACTTTACTAGATAATAAACGAAACGATACTAATGCAATTATTCTTTCAAAGAAGCCAGACGTCATATCAGGGTGTTTGCGCATGCGGTATCTTGGAAGGAAAGACAGGCATTATTTGAAGAACTGGTTCCAAAATCGTGGCAACTGTAGAGAGACGATATTATTGCAAGCCTCACTCTTGGTATTGTTCTCCAGGATTTCTCGAATGGCAGTAGCTTTATGGGTGGAGAAGGAAGCTAATTACTTTATGTCATCCCACATAAGAGCAGCGAAATTCAACTTGACTCTTTTTTTTTTTTTTTTTTTTTTTTTGATTGATGGTTTAACGACCACCGTGAGTAAATCAATGGGCTATAAGCAGTCGCCCGTCCCTAATTTAGGGTCCCTGTTTCCAGGGAAGGGATAGAGTCATTGACGTAAGACAAACACAACATCCATTCCTCACCGGTATTCGAACCCGGACCCCTTGCGGACGAATGATCAGAGGCCATCTCTTAGACCACTGCGCCAACGGGGCGGCCAACTTGACTTCGTCGGGTTGGGCCGTGGTAATTTTACCATCCTTCGTGTCTCTTTCATGCTCGTTGATTTTAATTCTAAACGAACGTTTAGTCATTCCGATGTATAATAATACGGCGTGGTGCCGTCCGGATATTGCACAGGGATGGCATTAACACTAGCTTCGTTGAAAAGAGAGGGCTTGTGAGTGTTCTCATTAATCATGGTATTTATATGTATGTTCCGCAGACCTTACACCGACGCCGAGCATATGTTATAACTTTAAGTTCTTCCTATCTCTTTTTTTTCTGCTGTCATCCAATATTCTGCTTAAAATATGATGTGAATGCGCAGCTGAGATGAAATTAGCATTTCTTGTACTGCAATTGCGCAACTGAATTGAAATTGATAATTCCAGTGGTGCAAATGCGCAACTTAGTTGAAATTGATTATTCTAGTGGTGCAAATGCGCAACTGAATTGTAATTGAAAATTCTAGTTGTTCAAAGGCGCAACTGAATTGAAATAAGTAATTCTAGTGGTGCAAATGCGCAACTGAATTGGAATTGGAATTCTAGTGGTGCAAATGCGCAACTGAATTGGAATTGGAATTCTAGTGGTGCAAATGCGCAACTGAATTAAAATTGATAATTCCTTTCTTCAGGGTTGAATGTTACACTGAGCGAACTCAAAGGTCTATGGGCAGTCAGCCATGCTTAATTTAGGTACGCTGGACACCCAGTAAGGTCCTACTCGAACGAAAGGTCGAAAGTTAGTCCTTTGACTACTGCTTCATAGGGCGGTTAACTCCTTTTGTAGAATTCGCTTTAAGGGAATAGTATTCTTTGGGTAGTTTTAAATATAACAGCTATCACTGCCATGATATCCCAGCTTTTTTTCAAGTTCTCATTTCTCAGGAAGGTAATTGCACCTGTGAATTCGAATTGTCGGCATTTTTCTTTTAAATTTGATTGGGAAAATTTCTTTTGAAACGGGAAGCTGACGGAATGATCAGTATTATTAAAAACATTTACTGTAACTTCTGTTTCCATTTTACAACGAACACAGGAAGGATACATTTTGAGAGCATAGCCAGTAAATTGATGACAGTGCTGTTTAGAGAATTGTTGACAGCAAACTATCTTTCATTCATCACCTATCTTTGTTAAAGTTAATTTCTGGCTTGCGGGTTCAGTCTCGAGCATCATAGGAGTTCATTACCCGACGAACCTAAGCTTTGAACGCGGAGCTGTTGTGTTTGATCTCATTTAAAGCATCCATATACTTGTTGCATTGAATAGCAGGGCTACAATTTCTTTTGGAATAATATTCCACCAGTTGCTGATGGAGCTAACGTGCTTTATCTGCCATTGCTTCATCATTAGTTTAAAAATGACCCGTCCAATTTTTAATTTTCAGCAACTAAAGGCGTGTTAAGCAGATGGTAAAATGAAAGACTGTACGGAGATGTTTGAAACGTTCCTCCTTCTGCCGACGCACCTTTTCCTCCACCACGTACACAAAAACAGCTGCGACGGGACGAGGAATCTGTATGGACGGATACTTTTATATGTCTCGACAATATCTCTGATCTCTGTATGGGGGCCAGATAATGCGCTGTTAAATAACTCCTCGCGCTAGAATAACTGGTCGATTTGTCATCACTGTTCCAATATGGTTTTGCACAGGATGCGTTTCTCTTCCATAGTGAGACTATCAACGCAGAAGAAGGCTCCCCTTGGAATAAACGAAAAGGTCAACAATAATTTATCATTGCTGAAAATGTAAAATACTGTTATTTGGTGTAGCTGATTAGGCATAATGTCACTGTTGGACTACGTGCAGTGTTTGGGATTATAAAGGTGGCATGCTTTGATTGACCCATTACTTCCTAGACCTAGGAGAAAACTATTTCATAAGTACATATACACTGACGGAAAAAAATCCCAACACCACGAAAAAATAGTTGTAGAGGAATGAAATGGCGGCAATACATTTGTATAGGTAACATATTTAATCGGCTTAAGGTTTCAAGATCATAGCTCATTGTAAGCGCGAGAAGTGCCATTTTAAATGTGAAATACTGGTACATTAATAACCGGTGTAACCGCCAGAATGTTGAATGCTAGCACGTAAACGTTTATGCATTGTGCCGTAGAGGTGCTGGATGTCTGTTTGCGGGATGGAGTTCCATGCCTGTTGCACTTGGTCGGTCAATACAGGGACGGTTAATGCTGGTTGGGGGTGACGCTGCAGTTGACGTCCAATGATGTCCCATACGTGCTCGATTGGTGAAAGATCTAGTGATCTAGCAGGCCACGGCAACATGTCGACACTCTGTAGAGCATGTTGGGTTACAACAGCGATATGCGGCAGAGCGTTATCCTGTTGGTAACCCCCTTCCCCCGTGGAATTCTGTTTATGAATGGCAGCACAACAGGTTGAATCACCAGACCGACGTACAACTGTGCCGGCAGGTTGCGTGGGATAACCACGAGAGTGCTCCTGCTGTCATAGGAAATTGTTCCCCAGACCATAACTTTAGGTGTAGGTCAAGTGTGTCTCGGCCGCAGACAGGTTGGTTGCAGGCCCTCACCTGGCCTCCTTCTAACCAACACACGGCCATCACTGGCACCCAGGCAGAACCGCCTTTCATCAGAAAACACAACATATCTCCACTCCGTCCTCCAATGAGCTCTAGGTTGACACCACTGACGTCGCAAACGGCAGTGGTTTGGAGTAAGTGGAATGCACGCTACAGGGAATCTATCTCATAGCTGTCCTTCAAGTAACCGATTTGTAACAGTTCGTTGTGTCACTGTGGTGGCAACTGCAGCTCGAATTGCAGCCGCAGACGCGGTACGATGCGCCACGGTCATACGCCGTACACGGCAGTCTTCCCTCTCAGTAGTGCCACGTGGCCAGCCGGAACCCGATGTTTCTTGAGGCAGTACCTTCCCTTGACCACCGCTGCCAACAATCATACACAGTGGCTACATTCCTGCCAAGTCGTTCTGCAATATTGCGGAAAGAAAAGTCCACCTTCTCGTAGCCCTATTACACGACCTCGTTCAAACTCCGTGAGCTGTTGATAATGGCTTCTTCGTCTTCTTTAAGGCATTCTTGACTAAACATCAACACCCTACGTCGAATCTGAACGATAACTAACGCTCACGAACGTTACAGCGCGTATATACAACAAACCTGCTTTGCATGTTCCGAGGGGCGCTGCTAGCGCCACACGTATGCGCCGAGAGCGAAATTTGCATAGACGTCATCTTACAGATGTACTGTCAACGCCTACCAACTGTCGTTTATCTAACACAACCCCTTCTTGGTGGTGGGATTTTTTTTCCTTCAGTATATATGCCATATAATTACTTTTGCTCAGCCAAGCACTTTGCAGCCCGACGTACATACCTTTCTTGTTGTGGGTGATCCTGTGGTATCGAGTAGATAACAACATATGTGATACCGAGCTCGGAATCTGTAGTGCGAACAGTAATTCGACGTTTGCCCTGTTCGACACACTCTGAATGTAATCGAAGATATTTCCCTTTCCGGGATAAAGATCATATAAGGCTAATCGTTGCCCTTGCTTAAAAGTCTTAAAAAATTTAAATGTCATCGTTCTTTTTCAAGTACTCATTGTCGTCTTAGCTATGATAAATCGATAAATATGAGTTCGTCTTTCTGTGCTCAAAACCCATTAGCTACATATTACTGGCTATAGTGCGAATCCATTACCACTTCGCTGCACCGTTGTATCCTACCTTTCTACTGTTTATTTCTTACTTATACTTGCTTACTTATATACACTGAGGTGCCAGAAAAACTGGTACACCAGTCTGCAGTCCTAATTCTGCAGTCCTGTACTCCTGTAGGTCCCCCACGTAATTTTGCAGTCCTGTGCTCCTGTAGGTCCCCCACAGGAGCGCAGGACTGCAAAATTACGAAGGGACATGAACTCCACTAGCTTCTGGAAATATGCTGCAGGCAATGCACACCATACTTCCTGCAGAGCGTTCCACAATTCGGGTGTAATCCGAGGTCTCGGATTCCTGTGTTCGATAGCGCGTTCCATGGCCTCCCAAATGTGTTCTATCACGTTCAGATCTGGGGACGTGGGTGGGAATGGGAAACACCTCAAACTCAAATGAATGCTCCTCTAACTATAATGTGGCGTCCCGACGCTTGTGTGGAGGTGCATTTTCCTGTTGGAACAGGCTCAACCCATCAGCATGAATGCAGGATATGAACGAGTGTACCTCGCCAGAAAGGATGTGCACATAGCGTTGGCCAATCACAGATGTTTGTAGACGTACTAGGGGTCCCAGTGAAGTCCAGATAAAAACACCCCATACCATTACGAACCCACTGCCAGCTGGTACAGTTCCCTGTTGACAGGCGGGATCCATGGCTTCATGGGGTTTGCGCCACTCACGAATTCTTCCATCTGCCCGATACAGTTGGAAAGGCGACTCGTCAGACCAGGCTACTTGTTTCCAGTCATCAAGTGTTCAGTGGCGGTGTTACCGTGCCCAAGCGAGGCACATAAGCCTGTGTAGTGCACCCATCAAGGGGATTCGGATTTGGGCGTCGGCTCCCAAAGCCCATATCGTGCGAGGTACGTTGCAGCGTTCGGACGCTGATGCTTGTTGAGGCTCCAGCATTGAATTCCGATTATACCTGCGAGAGTGATGCACGCCTATCGCGTGAAACGATTCTTGACAGCAGACGAAGGTCACTTTCACCCAATGTCTTTTTACGGCCAAACTGGTATCGTAGGTTGGAGGTTTTGCCAGGAATTCTTGCAGTCACGGTACAATCTTGCAATGATCGTCCGTGAAAATCCGAACTTCGTTTCTACGTCCGAAATACTATGGCCCATCTCACGAGCGCCAACTATGATACCGCGTTGAAAATCGATTAAATCGTTATTACTTGTCATTCTTATGCCGAAACCAGCTCTGACAGCTGGCAAGGATGTCTATCGTTTTATATACGCACTGGCGGGACGCAACCGAGTACGCGCATAGGTGACGTTGCTATGTATTTTGCATAAGCTCGTCTGTACCAGTTTTTCTGGCGCTTCAGTGTATAGTTCGGTAACTGCGACTCCTTATAGATGTCATCTTCGTTACCTCAACGGCGAAAGACCTCAGAGTCAGGGTAATTCTACGTGACAGATACCGTCTCTGATGAGAACTGAGAATAAAATAAAGCTATGCAAGTGCGCCCTCGTGATACGGTATAGGGAGAGAGCTGACTAGTTGTGATGTCCAGAAAAGTATTTTTGGACGAAATTAGGGAAAGGTAAGAAATATGAAGAAACATCAAAGAGAAAGATAATTTATGCAGCCCTAAAGTTTATTGCTTTTATTACGGACGCAACATTTCCGATAATTAATCTGTGATAAAGGCACGGTGGTAGAGATATTTGTTTTCCAGAAAAATGAGGCGAAAAAAGCAGCTTCAAAAATACGAGTAGATCGAAACAGGCAGTGACTGCAGAGGGAAACAAGTACATTGAGCACTTTGTGTTTTCTCAAAAGCGCGTATAGCGTCAACGCAACCAATGCTTATAACAATGCAGAAAGAAGCATGTCATTTACGCCAGGGCACTGCGTCTTACTCTAAACGTTTTGAAGCTCCAGAGTAAGATGTACTTTCTCCATTCTACTCTTACTGCTGGACACCAAATACTGCTGTTGGCTTGTTCTTCAGAGCACCGAGACGCGGTAATAACTGACATAAATCCCATTGGTCTGAAGTGTTTCACATATCTTCTGAATTACGTTCCAGAAACTTTAATGCGGGTTATGTGCCTCCACGGACACAGAAGACCGTAGGACAGCGCACTTTCTGTTCACATATGGCGGATACTTCTCCTCCAAAACGGCATACATACGCTCCAGCTTTTCAGAGTAGAGGTTGGCGTTGATGGTCCGACCAACCGTGTGGAACAAATTCGTAATGGATTATCCTTCGAAATTCCACCAGACGCAGAGCATCACCTTGTGCTCGAAGCGCCGACGTTTGCCAACAGATTCAGGAACCCGGCCCGCGCTCATCCACTGCCATTGTGTGTTAGGATTGCAGAAATAGGCCCGCTTTTCATCGTACGTAATAATTCTCTTGATGGAACTTACATCGTGCTGGTTTTCTAGGAGTTTAGTGCACACTTCCAGTAAGCGGTTTGTTTAAAGCTGGCCTCAGTTCGTGAGTGACAATGCGGCAGCTCTGCAGACCTTGCCGAGGTCTTGAAGGTGACAAACAATGATGGTCTGTGATTCGTCCAGCTCGCCTGATAATCTCCGAGTACTGGTTGTTGGATTTGTCTCTGGCTCACGGCCTCCGAATCTAAGGTTCGCTTCCTATCTTATCTTGGCTGATTGTCGAGGATTCTGCCACTTGAGCGAAATATCTTGAACCATCTGGTTGCGGTGCTGTGGTTCACGGCCCCTTCCGCTTTTCGCAAGACAAATTTTTCGGGTTGCTTGAGCAGCGTTATGGCCGATTTCAAATTCATAAAGCAAAAGTTCCCTAATTAGCCTGTTGTGGCGGCTGTTCATCTTTTAGGCGTCCTAACTACAGATGTCAAGACGACATGCAGTGCTGTTCACAGCAACAACTACCACTTTATATTCCTTTCGAATGACTGCAGGGCGCTACTTGAACTAGTTTAAACACGTGACATCTCGCTGCAGCACATGCGTTTATGCAAATATTGCAAAACTTTCGACTCACCTTCTGTATTTAATTCGCGATTCAGAAGACGTAGTCATTACCACTGAATACTCGTTGTCATCTTTCTTGTTTATCCTCCCCATATTAATGGCTGCCTATGCCGTGAAACGCATTATGTTGCATTTAGCAAACTTTGTAGAAAAAAAAATTTGCTTCAATGAGTATAAACAATTTCTTTTCAGTTAATGAATACCAATGAAAATATATAAAATACGTCGCGTTACAATAACAAAAAGCGGAAAGATTTGAACGTCCAGTAGGAATATGATTCCACCGAAAAAAGAAAGAGGAAAAAAGAAATAGAAAGTCGTTTTATCTCCTTTTTTGTTCAGAAAGCGAAAGTCTGTGAATAGTTCTTTTATTTTTTCTATATAGCACCGACGGTAACAGTGCGTAAAAACGAAAAGCGGAAACATGGAATTCTTGTTGTTCGTATATGCAGAGAGAAAACGTGCATCGCTGGGAGAGATCATGGCTTTTTCCCTTGAAGTATATTGCGAAATCTTGTGTATATTTCTCTTGGAGTATGCAGAAAAAAATGATAAACTGAGCGTTTCGAAACACAAACAAACACAGCAAGAAAACCCACGAATATTGCGGCCAGAACACAGGAAATGGTATGAAACCCAAAATAAAACAGCAGTTTTGATTATTCTAGAAACCAGAAGAAGAGCAATATCTTGGGAAAATGCCCGCAGGGAAATACCTCCTCTTGACGTCAAATACCGCTGAAACTAAAGGCTTCCTCTCTTTCTATCTTTAGAGGAGAGGTATTTCTTCACTCTTATTTCCTTTTCTTATTATCGAACGCTCAAAATGCAACAAAGCATAGAGCGTGACTGTCTTAAGAAATAAAAAATAAAGTTCTGTTCCTTAATTCATGTATTTTTGAGTCCGAATCCAGCTAGAAACGTACTTCTTTCAAGAAACGATTTGCCTACTTTCACGGAATGCAAAACTAAATAGCTCATAATCTAAAGATTACTTTCTTTCAAAGCTAACCAAGCATCATAAACTTAAATTGGGGGCATATATGAACCGAAGTATGCATTCGGTACTTACAGAGCAAATAACATAAAAAGTTGCAACTGTTTTTTACGAAATCCTTATGTAATGGGGTGTTAAATTATATAAAATAATTATTTTCTTTCTTCTATAAATATAATTAAAGTGAAATCATTCACATAACAATCGTAACCTCACAGTTCCAACGGCGTAGATTTGTATAAGAATTCTAATCAAGTTGTACAGCATACTGGTGCAAAATACCATCATTTCGATTTCAATGCAAACGTTTCTCCGAAATAAAAGTTTTAAAATTTGGTATGGACTGTTATTTTTTCTTCTAAAAACTGAAGAAATTAGACTAGAGTATAGAAATCAAAACCCTGTTCTCATGAACCCACTTTTAAGTATTTCGATTCTCTTCACTTTTAAAAAATATGAATGATTTGCAGTGATATTAGGGTTATGCAAAAGTTTCCGCCGTTTTAAGGAGAAAGAAGACAGGAACAATCAGGAAATCAGTACTCATTTATTCAACGAAATATTGGCCGTTAGCATCAATGACCTTTTGCTATATTTCAGGCAACAAATGAATGCCTCTGTGACAGAAGTACTCGGGATTTGAGCTGAAGAACGCAGTGATGAAATTTTCCACCTCTGGAACTTCGGTGAACCGCTGTTGGGCTAGGACATGTTGCATACAGCGAAACAGATGAAAGTCTGAAGGTGCAATGTCCAGAGAGCAAGCCGAGTGCTATAAAACCTCCCAGTGTATCTGTTCAAGGGTTGATTTCGTGGTGGCACCGAAATGTGGTCTGGCATTATCGTGTAACATCGTGTAACAGTATGAATGGGCGGCGTTCTTTACCTGTCCATGGGCGTTTTTGTTCGATTGCGGCGTTCAGTTTCATCAACTAATCGCTATATCGTTGTGTCGTGATTGTTTCGTTTTAACAGTTAGAAGTACAGCACTCCATGCATATCCCACCACATACACAACATCACCATCACCTTTTCCCATGGATATCCTGTTTCGCAATGGATGTTGATGGCTGGCCTGGGTCGATCCAGGATCGCTTGCGTACGTGGTTTTTGCAATAGACCCATTTTTCAACCCCGGTGACAATCTTCTATAAGAAATGCTACCCTTGAAACCTCTTTAGAAATGAAATGCAGATGCCCAATCGTTCACCAATATTATGCTCCCTTAAAGTATGCGGAACCCACTTACCAATCTTCTGGATCTTCCCCAAGGGTTGTAGACGCCATACCACCGTCAAATGAGCCACTCTCAAACGTTTCGTCAGTTCCGTGGTCGATTGTGTGGCATCCTCTTGCATCAGCGATTCCAGCTCCTCGTCTGCGAGTTCCTGCGGTCTACCTGCACGTGGCTTGTCTTCCAAGCTTAAATCATCTTTCTTAAACCTGGCAAACCATTCTCGACACGTCCGCTCACTCATAACCGTTTTGCCGTACGCCTGACATATTGAACCATACGCTTCACTCGCACTTTTCCCTAAGTTAAACATGAATAACAAATAGTGCCGCAAATGAACTTTATCGACCGCCATGCTTGGCTTCATGTACGAACTCACAGCACGGGTCGAAGGCCGGTTAGACCCTAACAGCGTCCGCCAGTGGGGTCGGAGGAAACTTTTGCATACCCCTAATATGTGATGACGCGTATCACTTCATAATTAAATCACAAATATAGCATTTTTTGCAGAGCTCTGCTCGAGCCTATGGTGAAAGTTTAGCATTTCGATTCAGCATTGAAAAGTATTTTTATCTCACAGAACTAAGAGTGACTTGTTCGATAATAGATGGAGAAGTTCACGGAGAGAAATGGATCTGCCGCCAGATTCATTTATTAATGACATCTTAACTGACTTTTCGGGTTGTAAGTTGAGAGTCTGAATTGGACCGGTGGATTTCTTCTAAGGTTGAAATCAGTTTCCGTTTTCACTTCAATGGCTTTAGCGACCAGAACACCAGGTTGTTGTTTTTTCTCGTCGGAGAAATATTTACAAAAACAGAGTTATCAGCTTCTCGAAACCAAAACGAACGTCTGGTACCATTCGTTGCTGTAGCGAAGTGCAGAGCCCAGAGTGTCATATAAGGTGTACCTGGGCATGCTGGAACTTTTTGTAGAACCTCAGTTGTACGCACTCCCATCTTCGGTTATTTTCCCAACAAGACGGTGCCCCACCACAGTGATAAATAATACTTCGTTTGTTCCTGAGTGTTACATTTCCAGACAGATGGGACTGACAGCGACGGTCCTATGCCATGGTCACCTCGATCGCCCGACATAACCCCTCTGGACTTTTTCCTGTGAGGTTATGTGAAACCTAAGTTTGCTCTATCAGTGTTCCGGATATCGATACGTTGAAGAGCAGAATAACGGACGTCACTGGTTCTGTGTCTGCTAAGATGTTAAACAAAATATGGCATGGAACCGGATATCGCTTAAATGTCCTTCGGGGAACAAATGGCGCCCATGTGGAGGTGTACGGACACTGGAAAAAAAAATTATTGTGCACCATGATTGTCATGCAGTCGCTTTCTTGTACCTGTAATATATTTTTATATGAATTTTTGTATAGGTCGGAAATACTTTATGGACTCTCTGTACTTCCAATGGCATTGCCTAAATAATTCAGGGAAATGTCTAGATGCTTGTCAAATACTTCCAACAATTATGTTCTCTTGAATCTCCAGGTTGTGGATAAGAAAACTGGTTTAGGTGTAGTGGAGCATATCTTGCAGTGCAGATATTTCCAAAAGGTGTGGGGGTGCTTTTACAGACGACTTTTATCTTCTTGCAGTGCTGCCACTTGAATACTTCTGTGAAACGGTCTTACCACCTTTACTGTTGACTTTATAACCACCTTCTCCATACTTATCAATATGTAGCATAAACACCAAACAGAAATTATCGCTCTTTCCACGTTAATAAGTGAGTCTCAGAAAAATTCTCATCGGCCTCAACCGGGAATCGAACCCAGGGTCTTCCAGTTACGCGTCGGACATGCTACCACTGCACCACAGCGGTCTCGAATTTTCCAGACTCACGTGTGATTAACTGCCAAACCACATGACAGGTTGCATCATGGAGCCCCGCCTAGTGCTGGGGATTCACCAAAGATGGAAAGCAGCAACTGAACAAATAACTAGGAGGCGAATAAATAATTAATTCATACACTCGACGTGGTTCAGGGACACCAAACAGAAATCATAACTTTTTCCACGTTAATAAGATGAGAACCGATGAGAAATTTCCTGAGACTAACTATTTAACGTAGAAAGAGTCATGATTTTTGTTTATTGTTCCTGTTCCACGTCGAGCGTTTGAATTAATTATCCATTCCCCTCCTAGTTACTTGTTCAGTTGCTGCTTTCCATCTTTGGTGAATACCCAGCACTGTGCGGGGCTCCATAAAGCAACCTGGAATGTAGTTTGGCAGTTCATCACATGTGAGTCTGGAGAACTCGAGACCGCTGTGGTGCAGTGGTAGCATGTCCAGCGCGTAACTGGAACACCCCTTGGTTAGATTCCGGGTGGCGGCAGATGAGAATAACTGGAATACCCTTGGTTCGACTCCGGGTGGCAGCAGATGAGAATAACTGGAATACCCTGGGTTCGGCTCCGGGTGGCGGCAGATGATAATTTTTCGAGACTCAGTTATTAACGTAGAATGAGCGATGATTTCTGTTTGGTGTTCCTGATCGACGTCAAGCATTTGAAATAATGTAACTTAGAGTTGCGATTCAGAAGTAACATAAATTAAACATTACTAAAGGCTTGCACTGTAATTGAATGTAAATTTGTTCATTTAGGTTCAGTTCAAGTGTCGCTTTATTTATTTTCCTTAGCAAAACTTGTGATTTTTTTTTTTTAATTTGGGATGAAAAATCGTTGTAGATATTGGATGATCAGATGATATACAGAAGAAACTAGGTACAGTTTCTTCTGATAACGTATGGCTCTACATTACCTCAGGTTAGATATTGCATGTAACTACCATTTTAATAATTACAACGCCTCTGAGTGTTACTTCCCGTTGGAAGAATAAGAGGGCTGTCTTAATAAAGTGGGAAATTTAGTGTGTGTGATATATATAAATCGGATTTTGGACTTGCGCTGATTTATTGCACTTAATTTCTTAAAGGCCCGGTTGGCCTTTTTCTTTAAACCTGTAATACATATTCATAACCGAATTTTGAATACGCCCTTCTTCTAAAATATTGGTAAAAGCTGCGGTCATCGTGCGTGAAATAAGATTGTCACGCGCAATCTTTTCAACAGAATGACGTGATGAACAATGTTTATTTTTAGCAAACAAATAAGGAGATAAGGCAAATAATAGGCACTGAGAAGGCAGAAAAAAATCGCTGATGTCTGCATCAGATATTCTTTATTACAAAATAATTAATAAAAGTCGCATGCGTGATTTCCCTTGTCAAGCAAGCTGCATTATTACATGGTCTTCTAATAAATAATTTAGAATCTACGCATTGGAGATCTCTTGGTGCTGTTTTTTCTGAAGCTCCCCCCCCCCACTCGGAGCTTTCAGATTATTATGTTTCTTTCTTTTTTTCTCTTCGTGCTACTCATATCTCGGAAATCATCTAAATTATTTATGAAATTTGCGTTTCCCACCAGAAGAGAGCTTAATTTTTTGCTTCCTTTCTCTCTAACAGTGTCTACGTTAAATGCATTTTCTCAAATAAATTTCGTCACGCAACGTAAGCATTGAAAGAAGGGAGGTAATCAACGAAATGACTCTTGGCACGGTACATCATAGATGGTATAGTTTGATTCTGTCTGCTGTTACCTCATAACGATGTTCGCATCCGGGGATTAATTTATGTACATAAGCTTTTATATCTATACTAGACGAAACCCGTCGGAATCGACGGTTGGTTTTTTTTTTTTTTTTGGTTTTTTTAAAGGAAAATCTCATATGAAACAACAAATGTAAACTTTATTTGATTCACAAATTCATTCAACCACTTCAGTAAAGACAATAGTCCAGGTTCGTGATTTTTTTTTTTTGACTGAAGGTTTAACGACCACCGTGAGCAACTCAATGGTTTTTAAGCAGTTGCCTGTCCCTAATTTGGTGTCACTGGTTCCGGGGAAGGGAGAGAGCCAGTACCGTAAGACAAACACAACATCTATGCCTCACCGGGATTCGAACCCGGACCCTTCACGAACGAATCATCATAAGCCAGAGCTTAGACTAATGCGCCACCGTGGCGGCCAGGTTCCCTTTTTCAGTCGTTAAATGTGAGGCGGAAATGCACTCATCTCAATCGTGTGCAAAAATTCAACTGGATAGTACACTTTTTCACTCTCATCTTTACTCCCAACTGTGTTTGTAAATGTTGTTGGAATGAGATCTGCGTTGCAAATACTCTTCATTCTCTCTTGTCTGGCACAAATACATACTTGGGACACATTGATCTCTCACGCCTTCCAGTAAGGCTCTTACGTTTCCTTTTCTTTTTCTGCGGGAAAGACATTCTGTTAAGGGTAAGTATGCAGTAAAGTATTTATTTACTTTAGGACTGATCATAGAACACCATGCACACATGAAGTCTGACACTGAACTGAGCGCCTGATGTAGACATGGGCCTCACGCTTCTCCCATAGGCTTTACATGGGAACTTTGCCGCCCCACGGCGCCCGAACCGTTGCTCCAATCTCATTTTTCTCTTCGACTTGCACATCTACATGGTAAGACCTTTATTTTGATACATTAACCATATATTTGCGTTTATCCGTTCTCTCAAAATATGACTCGCAATAAAAAACTTATAGAATTAATATATAAATTACACTGCCCAACATACATTTTGGTGTCTTGAAAGTTAAACCTATTCGTGGTTATATATGGGACGCTGATTCCAAAAATGGATTCAGTTTTGCCCTATTAGCTCTAGTTTTGGAGATAGGGTACACCCACCCTATATGTTAATTCCACCGGTCATCCGTCAAAATGCGGGATCCTACATCACATGATCGACTATTTTTGAGAAGATCTTGACAAATATTGATACTACATACATACTACTGAAACAAGCACATATTACTAAATCTGTATATTTCAAGACAAGAGCATATAAACTGATCAGTCATTCAACATATGGGAAACGTATTTTATAGGACTTTCTAGAGTGAGATCTACGGAACAGTCCCGCTGAAGGTTCCAGCAGTAGTTTGTCATCATGTGGGTATCCCACCTACCCTAGTATCTGTCTTCCATAGTTATTATGTCCTGGTGAAATCTTTCACTTTTGCTTTAATCACCAAGGTTTTCTAGAAACCTATCTAGGTGGCTGTGTAGGCAATGGACCTTGATGCTCATATTACAGCCGAGCTTATTAAAATTGGAGGGCATGTCCTCAACTAATTCAGAGTACTTGTCTGCCTTATGCTTGCCAAGAAAGGTTTTGACAACTAGAACAAACGAAGTCCAGGCACAAGGCTCAATGATGTCCATCGAATCTATGAAATATGGATCGTTTATAAACTGCCTTATCTGGAGACCATCCAAGATCCCTGCTTTCAGTTTTTCAGAGCTCAGTCCAGAGAATGTACGTGATAAATAGCCAAAGCACAAATCTTCTGTGTCCACCGCCTTTACAAATCGTTTCATTATACTAGCTTGATATGTAAAGGTGGCAGCATGATTCTGTCTCTGCTTACCACAGGTTCCTTAATGACATTTTGTTCTCCAACTACCATATCTTTTCTTTGTCAGTCTGTCTGTCCGCACGATAACTCGCGTAAAAATAAATCGATTTCGATGAAATTTTAGTATGTGGTAGGAGACAACCTGGGAACGAATCCTATTGAAAATGGGCGAAATGGGATTAAAGATCAGGACATAGGAGCGAGATCCATTCCATCAACCATATGCGTCATAACTTACGTAAACATTCTTCGATTGCGACAAAACTTTATTATGTTGTTCAGGTGGTATACTGAACTGATTCTGTTGAATATCATCGAAATGAGGTCAAAGGTCAGGGCAAAGGAGCGAGATTTATTCCACAGCCATTATCCTCATAACATGAGTAAAAATGCTACTATCGCGACAAAACTTTAGTATGTTCTTCCGGAGGTATACTGAACGAATCAATACTCAAGGTAGGCTGGAGGGTTTGTCTGCACACGATTTCTGGTATGTTGGAAAGCGTATCATAGTGAATGTATTGCATGATATTGCTAACTTGTTAGTTACTTTCTCTATGCAAATTTGAGTTCATCTCATTTAGCGTTTTTCAAACTTAACGTTGTATTTTTTCTATCCAAAATGTATCGTCGGCAACACCTTGAGGTTGGAACGTATGACGTGTGTATGTGCCCGATGAGAACTGGAAAATATTTAAGATCTGAGCAGCAACAAAGGTGTGGAGATGGTGGGTGCTATAATGCTGTATTCGTGAAAGTGGCTTGGTTTAATTGAAGTTTGATCTATTTGAAAGATGTGTGTTATATCTTTAGTGTTTTTCCTTAATCAAGCATTCTGATTTTTAACTCGCATTAGTTGTATTAATTTAATTGAGTTGTAGTTGTGCCTTACTAAAAATGTCAAAGGACTGTTGGGTGGATCTTTGACTAACCGTAAGTAACCTCTTCTTGAAGTTCTTTTGGTGATTCCTGTTTCACTGTAGCTGAAGTATTTAAGAATTTATTTATGTAGTGTTCAGTCAGCCATATACGTGTATATATATCATCAACATCATCATTGTCAACCATTATCAATCCACTGCTGGACGAAGGTCTCCCCAAGTTTCCTCCACAACGGTCTGTCTTGTGCCAGTCTCCTCCATGTCACCCCTGCATACTTTCGAATTTCATCCACCCATCTTCCATGTGGTCTTCTTCTGGGTCTTTTCCTGTCCCTTGGAATCCAATCTAAAATTTCGGCTGTCCATCGATGATCTGTCCTTCTGGCAGTATGTCCAGCCCATTGCCATTTCAGGGATTTAACTCTGATCATGATGTCTTCCACTCTTGTCATTTTTCGGATCCACGAGTTCCTCTTCTTATCTCTCTTGGTTACACCAAGCATGCACCTCTCCATGCTTCTTTGAGTTGTCTGCAGCCTTTGTATGTATCTTTTAGTTAAGGTCCACGTCTCCGCACCATACGTAAGCACTGGAAGGATGCATTGATCAAACACTTTTCTTTTAAGACATAATGGCATATTGCTCTTGAAAATTATGCTGTTTCTTCCAAAAGCTCTTCAGGCAAGTTTTGTATGCCGATTAATTTCTTCATCAATGTGACCCTCACTTGATATCTGCTGTCCAAGATAAACGTACGTGTCTGTTATCTCCAGCTTTTCTCCATCAATCGATAAATCTTCATTTCTTGTAAAAGCATTGAACATCACTATTGTCTTCTGAAAGTTCATTTTTAATCCCACTTCTTTACTCTTGTCAGCAAGTTCCTGGATCATACTCTGCAGCTCTGATGGGGTAGTTGCAAAAATGACTTCGTCATCAGCAAAACGAAGGTGGGTTAGATAATCTCCATTAATCTTTATCCCCTTGTTTTCCCAGCTCAGTGACTGAAAAACACCCTCCAATGTGGCATTAAGGAGCTTCGGAGATATGGTGTCACCTTGTCTCACTCCCTTTCCAATTTTTACGTGTGTTGTATTTTCAAACAGCCTAATCTTTGCACTTGCATTTTCATAGATGTTATTAATAATATTAATGTATGCATCTTCAATACCGCAGGTTTTCAGAGCCATTGTAACTGCTGATGGTTTCACCGAATCAAAGGCTTTTTCATAATCGATAAAAGCCATGCACAATGGAAGTTCATATTCCCTCGCTCTTTCAATTAGTTCTCTCAGCACGTGGATATGATCTATTGTGCTGTAGCCACTCCTGAATCCAGCTTGTTCTCTCGGTTGAGCCATGTCCAGTGTCACCTTCAAGCGGTGTGAAAGAACTTTAGTGAAGATTTTATAAACTACTGATAGGAGGCTGATAGGTCTGTAGTTTCCGAAATCCTCAATGTCACCTTTCTTATGTAGCAGGATCATTGTAGCGGTGTTCCAATCCTCAGGAATCTTTCCTTCATTAAGGCATCGAGTGAAAATTTGGGCGAGTACTGTTTCGATTTCTCCGCTTGCTTCTTGTATGATGACTACAGTAATTCCATCTTCTCCTGGAGCTTTTCCCCGCTTCATGTTCTTTGTTCTTAATTGCATGTGCAACTTCTGCTGGAAGGACTGGAGGAACTCTGGTACTGGTATCTTTCATGATGTCTGGAGTGCATGTATCATCCCTTTCATATAATTTGGAGTAGAAATCTTTCACTCTTGTCAAAATTTCGCCTCTATTTCTTGTTACAGAACCATCTTCTTTTCTCAGTGCCATAATCTGTTTTCTTCCCTTACTGAGATGTCCCTTTGCTATCTTTAGGCTTTGGTTGTTTTCAATTGCTTTCCTCACTAGTTCACAGTTGAATTTTCTTACGTCTTCAGTGATACTTTTTCTTACTGTCTTGCATAGCTCTATATATTCCACTTTGGAAGTCACATCTTCTTTAGTTGTCCTCATCTCTCTTCTTTTTTGCATCAACATTTTCGTTTTTCCTGATAATTTGTTTACATGCAACTTGTTCTTAGACCCAGCTAATTTTGTTGCTGTTTCCGTAAGAGCTTTGGTTACTTTTCTGTTAATGCAGCAATATCCACTTCTTACGATGTTAGGCCTTCTAAAGCAGAGAACGTGTTCTTCAGTTCCAACTTGAAGGTATTATGGTGTTTTTTTAAGGTTGGTTATGTCAATAGATTTTGTTTGTCTTATGAGCTTGCCACGTTCAAGTTTAGTGTTGAGGTGCATCTTACATCTCACCAATCTATGGTCACTACCTGTGTTGAACTTGTTTAGCACACTGCAGTCTTCTATGACGAATTTTTTGTTACACATAATAAAATCAATTTCACTTGTCGTCCCATTTGGATGTCTCCATGTCCATTTCCTGTGTGGCTTTTTCTTGAAGAAGGAGTTCAAGAAAAAGCCACACAAAATGGACATGGAAGATCCAAATGGGACGACAAGTGAAAATTGATTTTATTATGTGTAACAAAAAATTCGTCATAGACACGGTGTGCTAAACAAAGTTCAACACAGGTAGTGACCATAGATTGGTGAGATGTAAGATGCACCTCAACACTAAACTTGAACGTGATATATATATAAACATTACACAGCAATATGGCAACAGTTCGGTGATGCCTTTTCTTTTACCAACAGCGCAATGTCCCAATATACAAGGGTTATCCCAAAACAACTCAGAATATTTTCATAAAAAAATATGCGTACCTTAATTACCAAGAAACTGGTCAACGTTTTTTGAAATACTGTCTATTGCATAGAATACTGGTGTGCCAACGTTCCTCCCACTTTTGGGATATTTTCTGAAACTGTTTTTCTGAAATGCTGTTGAAGTTTTCCAGCGCAGCTGTAATAAGTTATAGATCAGTTTCAAATTGTCGTCGCCGTAGTGTCGCTTTTAAAATGAGGAACAATCAGAACTCACTTGGTGACAAGTCTGGAGCGTCAACTTTATATTAAATTTCTCCAAAAATTAAAATGCAGGTTAGAGCATTAACATTAACTTAATATTAACATTCTCCAAATGAGGAACGATAGAACTAACCATGTGCGTCCTTGTATTGGGCTGCACATGAACAGAAATGGGGATCCCAAATTGAACGAAATCATTTCACGCCCAAATACTCGTTTAAAATGCTGTGAACTGATAATTTTGAAATATGAACTATGTCTTCGATGTCTCTAATTGATATCTGTCTGTCTTCCCGTATAATAACACCTACTGTATTGCTGTTTACCTCTGTAGCACACGTTGAAGGTCTTCCTCCATGCACGATTAAAGTCGCCGACTCACGGCCATCCATTAATTCCTTATGCCATCTGTAAATTATTGGTTTTCTTAGACAGTCAGCCCCTTGCATAAGACAGAAAGTCTTTCCGACAGACATCGTACGTCGACATCAAAATTTAATGACGCATCTGTGTTCCTCTTTCACATAATTTTTTTCCGAAAAATTGGAGCGCGAAAGCACTTGTTAGGGGTTCACGGAACAACGCTTATTAAACTGCGCACTACCCACGACGCATGCGTGATAAACAGGCGTGGTCGGTTGCTATGGTTACTACAACGACTGCCATTTTTACGAGACTCGTGGCAAGGTCGAACTCGGTATTGCCCATTTTTTATAAAAAAACATTCAGAGTGGTTTTGGGACGAGCTATGTAAAAAGCGAGATCCGTACAGGCATTGTTTCATAAGATGTGCGTAAACGAATTTGACAGGCCTGCACAGAACCTCATTCTTAACCCCATAGAGCACTTTTAGAATGAGATAGAACGGCGAATTCGAGCGAGACTTCACCGCTGATCGACACCGGTGATCCATATAACTAATGCTCTTATGACAAAATTGAACGCGATTCTTGCAGCAACGCACCAATGTCTAGTGGAAAGCAGAGTAGGAAACGGGTCAAACATTTCGGACGCGGACCCGTAACTGACCCGAATAAATCTGCTTTGAACTATAAATTCGAAACTTAATTATATGTACGTACATATAAACGTAATATATGTATTCATCGCAATAACTGCTTGATATATCCTTTTTTAATAATAAAATTTGGTTACTTGCTAAATCTTAGAGCCATTTTTAGTACAAATATTTTGCGTAATCCAGAAGTAATGGCTGACTATGACCGTGACCATGAGTTAATTACAAATGTGAATCATTATTTACGATTACACAAACGTATTTTTTTAAATGTATTTAGATTGTTCACTCTTTCCTTGTTTTGATGGAGGTACGCATACTTTCATATGGTTCGTTAGATTTTTGGTTCCATAATATCTTATTACACCGTCGACATCTTGCTTTGTAATTATGCACCTTCCACATTTTGAACAACAAGCAAGACTAAAAAACACAGAATTATTTACCG
Source organism: Macrothele yani (assembly GCA_039090855.1). Classification (NCBI taxonomy): domain Eukaryota; kingdom Metazoa; phylum Arthropoda; class Arachnida; order Araneae; family Macrothelidae; genus Macrothele; species Macrothele yani. Next base: position 161,231,546 of record CM077011.1, read on the forward strand.
GTTCCTTAATGAGACGAAACAATTTCCAGCATTCACTCTTCCCCTTGTGGATTTGCACAAGCACGTATTTGTTGGCCTCGACGCCTTTCTCAACCTCCTTAACATTAAATCCATATATAATAAAAAATAAGTAGTTAATTTTGACATGACATGTCATGGGAACGAGATCTTAGCACATCAATCGGAAACCTCTAAATGCTCAATGCAAAAGATGCGATGTGAAAAGTAACTCTCAGTCATACAGTGAACTTCGCACGGAGAGAGTGAATGAGCTGAGAAGCAGGCGAATGGCGTTTGCCTGCACCTTGCCTTGGACAATCGCACTGTAAAAGAACGCAAATGAAGTAACTTTTCCCGATATGGTGTCACTGTGTTTAAAGGCAGTCGGTGGAAATCTTCGTAGCCTTAAGAAAGAGATGACCATATGTTTGCATGGTAAATCATTATTCACTCCGTGAGAACCAGTATCAACTACAGAATTCCATAACGCGTCTTTTTCTTTGGAATATATTTTTCTCTTTTCAAACCTAAAACCGGAATAAAACCGGCAAAAAATCATGTCACAAATACCTTGACCAGACCCGTTGGATTCGCAAGAAATTGTTGACCCGTTGACCCGTTCCCATCTGTTACGGAAAGCCTTCTTCGCAGAATTCAGGCTGTGACAGGAGCAAATGGTCGACCAACTCGATATTAATTCCTTTCCTATAACAGGAAGTTTGTGGATAGGCAAGTGTCTGGGCACCTTTGATTACAGAGTGTGCATTGTTTTCGAAACCCAAATATGCATTTTACACGAAACGTTGGTTTGAGGTTTTCATTTCGTATTGTTACAGAAATTTACTGGATCACAATTCAGTTCAGATAATGTGTGAATCTACAGGTCCTTTAGGTCAACGAAGCGATTAATGTATTATATTTGTATTATAGGGAAACAAACCGTTGGCCAGTGGCGGTCATCGTATGTTTCCAGGTCAGTTAGCAAACCATACTTGAAATAACTCTGTAGATGAAAGAATTTTCACTAATTTTAGACGATATGGGAAAGAAGCATCACATATTTTTTGAAGAATCTAACGGCCAGCAGATCCACTTTTACGTTTGGGCGGCAATATAGGGTAACAAGCTCTTTGCCGATGGCGTAACCCGCATCCTTCTGCCCCAGACCGAATGCTTTCATAGTTAAGTTACACCGACAAGTGCTTATCACCGTTACTTGCCATCTTGACTTGAGCGTCATCTATCTCTGTAGTGCTTTACAGTATGTACAAGAAAACAGTTTTTTTTTCCTTTTTGTACGTATAAAACCTGTATCATAGGCTACGTCTGTCCATAACTCCCTGACTCCCCTCAATACTTACAGCGCCATGTGCTTTTATCCAGTGGCCGAAATCGGAGCTAAGATCACCGATATCGCACGATGCGTAAAATCAAGGAGAAATACCCTGACGTCATTCAGTACTTGTTGCGCCATCTAGTTTCATCCGATGGCCGAAATCGGAACTAAGCTCACCGCTATCACACGATAGGTAAAATTAAGGAGAAATACCGGAAAAGAAAATAAAGTTAGTAAGACGAACGACTTCATTTGTGGCAACACATATGTGCTCTGCGACGTTTGTTCTGTTATGTAGGTGTCATGCCGAGTTATATTTCATTGTCTTCGCATTGCAGAGTAATTTAATAAGAAGAAATAAAATTGCAGAGTAATTTCATAAAAAGTAATCAGCGTTATTTTATTTCATAAAACTAATTTCGTAAAAAGGAATCAGCGTTATTTTATTTCATAAAAGGGATTTCGTAAAAAGGAATCTGGGTTATTTTATTTAAAAAAAAAGAAACAAGTAAGATTGTAAGAAAGTAACTGCAGGCGTAGAAACAAGTAAGATTGTAAGAACGTAGATTCACTGTGATGAAAATTTAAAAAATCATTGGTTCCGTGGAATATTTTCTTTGTAGTACAAGATGGAAGAAGATAAAGCTGAAAGAAAACGTCGCTTGAATAGAAAACGACAGCGGCGATGGCGTGCAAACCAACCTTCTAGTACTTTATAACTTGAACGAAGGTTGAGCAAATCGCAGACCTATCTTATAGACTGCCCATTAATAATTCAACCGTTTATTATAGTTATGTCTATGTATTTTACGATTCATGTTATAAAAATTTCAGTCACAACTTTTCTCCCGTGCAAAACACTGGCTATGAGCTAGTAATACAATGGTTAACTTTATTTGAATCTAAAAAATTACCACACGACAGAGGAGCGTTTTATACTCTCTGACGTAATGTTTGCAAAAATAAGGACACACTTTTTTCACCCAAACGGCAATGCATGCTTAAGTGTTTTAAATAATATAATGAACTATGTTCATTTGCATTTTGATTTAAAACATATAGCATTCCGTAATGTTCGTGTGATCAAAGTATGCAGAAAGGTTTGGTTGTAACGCTTTAATTCACTGTCCCTCACTTTATGTAATCAAATTAGGAGTTTTAATCTCGGAGAAAGCAGTGATTGTTTAAGTATTTCAATCTGTAAGATAAACAGTTCCTTCTATGCTAACGTGATGTACCATATTAAACATACAGATTTGCATAGCGCTGACTTGTTCAAAATGTGTGCCAGGTTTATTCGAAAGCTGTTTTAGTCTTTTTTTAACAGAAACGGGTTTAGCCCAGTGACATTTCAAATTATTTAGGCTTCTCCTTTGTTTAAGCTCTGAAGAAGTGCATTAGATGGCTTTAAGGTAACGAAATTGCTTCAGAGGAAATAGATGGACTGCCGAATTCTCGTAAATTTGAATGTACATCACCAGAATGACAACAGAGATCCATCCTCTTTGGTACCCTTTTCCGATTTTCACCGTTTGTTCAGCTTGAACTTTTTTCCAGATTTATTCTATTCTTCCGTCTCTTTCCCTTCATTTTCTTTCTTTTTGCTCTTCGATGGTTCAGTGTCTACACTTCTTCCCTCGAAAGTCAGAAACAAGGAAAATTGAATCGATCTCAAAAGTACCTGAAGTCCTCGTATCCCAGTTCAATCAATAACCCCCAATCTTTGCCATCAGTGACAATGAAGGAATTGCTCAAATTTGAAAGGACTTCCATTATACGAATCCTTCTGGAGAACGATCTTTCTTTTTATTGGGTTTTTGCTTTTCCTTTTCCACTTTTTTTAAAGGTGGTAAGTTTTACTTATTTCTTTAAATCGAATCTTTCGTTGTAATAAACCCTTATTTTTCATTCTCATTTGAGTTTCATGTCTGTGTACGTGCAAGAGGAATTTAAAATTCGAAAACATTATGTTAACAGGCAATGCACGTTATTATTAACCACACATATAAGAGTTAATTCAATTGAGGTGTGTTGGTTTTGAGCATTGTCTGCAAAGAATAATAAATAGTCTGCTGTTTTCCCTATCGATCTTGCTCGAATCAAATTCAATAGACCTTACTCATGTGACGTCAGAAGTGTATTTCTGCAGACCAACATGGCTGCTGATTCAATATTGTCGCTATTAGATTACCAGTTGCAGTTGGCCAATTTTTACAGTCTTAACGTCATGTAGTATGCCAAAGAAATAATAGAGCTACAGTGCGAAGAATAAGAAATTCATTTCTTACAAGAACAAATTAAGTTTGCAAAAATATACCAAGATAATTTTGTGTTCAGTTTTTATTCCGTATGATGCAGGAGGACGTGGTCATTAGTCATCATGAAGTTTTTAATGAAGAATTTCTCATACACGGCATACTAAATTTTCATGTTCTTATTGTCCGATATTGGCGAAACATCTGAAATACACTGAGTGGCCACTTTATTATGACCACCTGACAATTTTAAGCAAATGAGCTATGGCTGCACGCTGTTGCCTCCAGAGCGCGAGGCTAGTATAATAAGGGAAAGCTTAGTGCTTACGACAGCAGTGGAAGTGATTTTTGGGTGACGAGATGGGTAAAAAATGCGCTTTGACGGACTTTCAACGCATTTTGATTGTAGGAGCTCGGAGCCATGGAGCGAGTATCACCGAAACCGCCGCATTCGTGAAATGTTCCAGTGCAGCTGTTGTTAAAGTGTTTAAAGACTGGACTGTCAGCCAAAAAACTGGGTCTCTACGTGCAACGTGTGGTTGTCATCGACTAGTGACTGCTTGGGTGGAACGGAGGGTGTCCAGACTGGTAACAGACAACAGAAGAGCAAGAGTGAAGCAAATTACAGACCATCTTAATCAAGGATTCCCTCAAATGATCTCTGCACGCACTGTTCGCCGTACACTGCATCGGATGGGATAGGGCAGCCCAAGGCCTGTTCGAACACCTTTGCTGTTTGCAGTTAACAAAAGAAAACGTCTCCAATTCGCACAAGCGCACAAGGATTGGACAGTCGATAATTGGAAACAAATTATGTGGTCCGATGAATCACGTTTTCAGTTGCACCATGCCGATGGCCGAGTGAGAATCGGCGGAAACAGCACGAAATCAAGGATCCCAAATGTTTTGCTACAACCTTTCAAGCTGGTGGAGGCAACGTTATGGTTTGGGGAATGTTTTCCTGGCATGCTTTGGGCCCTTTAATTCGTGTTGATCAACGTCTGACTGGCACATAATATCTAAACATCGTTGCGGATCAAGTGCATCTTGTCATGTGGATGGTTTATCTCAATGGCGATGGCTAGTTTCAACAAGATAATGCGTCCTGCCATAGTGCTCGTATTGTACAGGATTGGTTTCAGGAACATGCCGGTGAGTTTACTTTGCTTAGGTGGCCCCCACAATCTCCAGATCTAAACCCCATTGAGAATTTGTGGGATGAAGTTGAACGAGTCATCAATCAGCTGTACCCACCACCCAGCAATCTCACATTCCTGGAAAGTGCTATTCATCAAACGTGGTCTCAAATTCCACAAACCACCTATGAACATCTCGTGGAGTCCATGCCACGAAGAATCGACGCAGTAGTAAAGGCAAAAGGTGGCCCAACGAAGTACCGAGGGGGTGGTCAAAATAACGTGGCCACTCAGTATATAAACTTGGATTTTTTTTTTTTTTTTTGGGAAAACAGAACAACATTTAGAAGCCCAGACAAACACGTAATATCGAAACAAGCTGCAGTTGAAAAAACAACTAAAAATTTTCCACTACGCTCTCTAGGCAGTTTGTTTAAAAATTATATCAATGTGTAATATCGCTAAAAAAATATAGATATATGCATTTGGTTCTTTGAGGAGAGAACGTAGAACTGAATTCGTAAGTTACCGATCCAAATATTCCATCAGTTTTCTCCTTCAACATGTCTTTTTTTTTTTTTTTGGAAATTGAAATTGGAAGGAACAGTACTAGGTTTCAGCTGCTTTCGATTCGTAATGTCACAATATCCAAACATTTCGTCGTTAAAGTGGGCAGAACATATTCGATAATGCATATTGGGTTGAAAATCATCGCGTTTCCTTTTACACAGTCATTCCATTAACAATTTCGGCTGTTTCATTATTACCAGTGACTTGTTTGCATCGTTCGGTTACCTTTTTAATTTTCCTATTAAAGAAAATAGCGTACGTTGAATTAGAAATAAGTTAGGTCCGACGTTTCCACCTCTAAATAATCCTTCATGATTTTTCAACGATCAGATCAAGTAAAAAACTGTTGCTCCTAAATCCAATGAACAGGATGGGTGAGGCAAAAGTTTCAAGCCAAGTTTCATCACCTTGGGCTGTGCTACATTAGTCAGATGAAGTCTGACGTCATTTTTGTAAAAGGAAAAAGGATACATCTTACAGATTCACCAAATTGGGACGCTTAAACTTCAAGACTTCCTTACTCTGTCAAGCTGACGATTTGTTTACTCTTCGAGACTTCGTTTACTTTTTCAAATTGCTCGCATAAATCGTTTGGGTAGAAACCAAACCAAACTGGGACTCTTAGACTTCAACGCCTCTTTCACTCTGTTCGGTTCCTGAAAGTAGAGACTCTCAGTAACCTTCTGGTTAGAAGCCAAACCAAACTGTAAAGCTTAGACCCCAATTTTTCATTCATTCCGCCAGTTTGCTGAGCTTAGAGAATCGCAGTAATCGGTTAGTTCGAAGCCAAACCAAACTGAAACTCTTGGGCTTTAACGCCTCGTTGATTCTCTCAGGTTGCTGAGAGTAGAGACTAGCAGTAATCGTTTGGTTGGAAGCCAAACCAAACTAATGCGCTTAGGCATCAAGGCCTCGTTCACTCTGCCAAGTTGCAGATAATAGAGATTCGTAGTGATCGTTTGATTAGAAGCCAACAGCTCACAATAGATAATTCCCTTGCAATCCCATAAAACACAAAGAATGACCATATATGGGTGGAGATCAACGTTTAAGGTTTTTTTAAGCTTCAACACTCTTACAAAGATATCTAGCGCGTTTTATATTATTTCACATCACCCATGTTTAGTCTCCAGTTGCTATTCGATTCAAGAACGGATCGGTACCAAACTTGCAGAGAAACGCTTCCCATTCTATCGATTCGGTTCATAGGCAATATTGATGTGGTGCCCAATTATAGTTTTCGGACCATTCCAATAGCTTAATTTCGCCTAGTGAGAGTTATCCGGTTTCCATCGACAAAATCTTCTTAGGTTTGATATAGGACTCAATAACTGTCAATATTTCTTCCTCGCACAATTCAAGAGGTTGCCCAAAACGGAGCTTTATTCGGGCATCCTGTCACTCGAAAGGAGCTTCGCGAGTTAATCACGGAATTCTCGCATACTTACACCGTCATCAGTGCATACTGTTTCCATCGAAAGAAAGAAACAAAACTGAGAGTACTGTTTTATCAAACGCAAGAAACAAACACTGGCAAATGTGCACTTTATCAAAACTCATGCTTACACCACGAATGCTATATCCTATATCAGTTACAAAATTCGAAAGCATGTCCGTGTACCATGGTGGAGACTGACTCGGGTAAGAAAGTTATGGACGAGACTTAGAAAGGCCTTCATTCATCCGTGGATTGCTAATAGTTGTAGCTGTCGTTGATAAAATGGCGATGATATCAGTTGCAATTTCCGAAACAGATGTTTTTATCCAACGAAGACACAAAAAGCTAACTGAAAGGAGCTTGCGTGAAAACTATGATTTTCAAATCTAATATAAATCTATGCTTTGACACCAAGACCTGTCATCCTGTGGATTGGACAGCAATCTTCGACAGAGAGCGGTACGTTGTTCCTCCCGCTGGGATTTCAATTCATTAGATGGCGTTCGAAGAAAAAACTTAGCTGGTACACTTGACGAGCAATGGTGGATTTTGAAAACCTCACCTCAGCTGCCAATCATCGATATCGAGTGTAACTATAACAACTTCGTCCAGGTTGTCAGTGTTGGTGGTTTTTTGACCTCGTGATCTTGGCTTGTTTTCGGGATTGGTGACCCCATCATTGAAATGGTCTAACCATTTTTGTGCAATGCTGATGTCCCCTCTTTCCTAGCGTTCAACTGCATCAATTTATCTCGATGCTGCTACGACCTTTAACCCTTTTTTTTCAAAAAACGGCCTAGGAGCACCGGAAAAAATCCGTTATCTACTCCCATCCTCAGATCACCTGACAACTCAGCGTGACTCTGTGCCGAATGTACGACATCAGCCTCTTGTGGTCCACGTCATCGCCACACTCATTCACCGTCGTTCGGCGTTTTGCATGGTAATGGAGGCTGTGTAGAACATGCTGTCTTTATGGCTACTCATCAAAAACTTTAGTCAGTTTTTAGTAGAGGGGGGGGGGAAGATGTTGAAAGGCAGGGTGTGTATTATAAGATTGCCAAACAGGGTAGTTGCTGAAAGAAGTAGACATGACTCGGAAAACGTGAAAATTACATCGTCCTAGAACGGAAATCGAACCCGCAGCTCCCGATTTAAGTTCGAGTATGTTACCGTTTCACCACCCAAGTCATGGAACCTTCAAGCAACTAAGGATATATTTAGGGACTCAGATGAGGAGGTTTCTTTGTTCTGGGTGGTGTAACGGTAACATACTAGAACGTAAATGGGGAGCTGTGGGTTCGATTCCAGTTACAAGACGATGACATTTTCACGTTTTCTGAGGGATGTCTGCTTGTTCGATTAATTTGGCATCCATCTGCCTGTAACATCTATTTCACTATAAACGTAGCCGCTTCTTAATAAAGTGGCCAAAATAGCCTGTAAAATATTTGAAAGTAAAGGTGCTATAACTATCGCGATTCTTTGATGAAGTACGACTCAACTTAACAATGTTATAGCAACTCCTATTGGTTTTAATCTCTTAAAAACATTTAATTCGATAGAGGATACCAGTATTAGAGCACATGAAAAAGCGATTTAGTAACTTTTCTGATTAACTGTAAAAGCCAATCGTCTGAGGACAAATGTGCATCACACATTTTATAGAAAATTTTCCCACTCTTCATCATAAGTTCACTGCTTTCTATAATTTAGCGCGATCAATGTCCAATGCAAAAATTTCATTTTTAGGTAGAAGACGACTAACACGAATGAAAGAAATTTCAAGAATAAGTATGCTGTCCCCAACGCAAGACGGAATTACAAATGCAAATATTACACGATTAAGGGGATGAATGGCTACTTCTACATAAATCCTGTTTAAAGGTTAAAGACCATAGACATCAAGCCCTGTCTAGGGAAAGGCGGATTTATGGCACCAAATTAGCGATTAGTGCCAAAGGTAGTAGGTTCAGGAGCCATAGTTTACAATAAACTGCACGAATATATGCGACATTGAACTCGGTATATGGCAGACCGTTTTCGCAACGTATGTAGCATTTGAAGCCGTCACATGCCGATGAAACGAGCTTAATTTCCTTCATTCGGCGTTTTATATTTTTCACCGCTCTTTTATACCGTGAACCATCAGGAGCTAGAGTTCATTTGTCGACTTGAAGAATATGTTCTTGTTCTTGTGCATGAATGCTACATTTTTGCTTCCTATCATTTTACACGTTTACGTTTTTTATGCATTTCGGATTCTTGCCTTTTGTTCTTCATATTACTTGCATTCAAAGAGAGCTGGCAAATTCAGAAATTTCGTATAGAAAGTATTTTCAATTACTCGGAGAAAAAATGCACAGAATTAAAAAGAAGTGTCGCAAAATTGGAAAAATAAAGAAGGAAGTTTACGAATAATATACACTATATTGACAAATGTCGCCGTGCACCTAGAAGAGAAACACAACATAGCATTTATAGACATACATTAGTATGGTGTCGGTCCACCTTTGGCCTTAATGCATGCACTGACCCTTCGAGATATGCTTTTGACAATGTTTTGGAACACAGCGATAGGTATGCAATTTCATTCAGTACATAATGCTGCCGCTAACTGTTGCTCAGTAGTAGGCCTTGGTTTCAAACTTCTCATGCCTTGCTCTAGTTCATCCCATAGTTGTCCTATGGGATTACGATCAGTACTCTGTGCTGGCCAATCCACACACGAATACGAAATTATCATCAAACCACGCCGTAACAGACCTTGCTTTATGGCTCGGTGCATTATCCTGCTGGTACCAGCAAGGTGCGGTTCCATAGTATTGCCACACACTTGGTAAGGTATAATTGTCCAAAATATCGAGGTAGACGTACTGGTTAACAGGTTTGCATACGATAACCAATGTGTCGGGACCATACCACGAAAACCACAGCCGCACTAGTACACTGCCAGCTCCAAACTTAACCGTAGAAATAGTACACTGTGGTAAATAGCGTTCCCCTGGCTGCCGCCATACACACACACGGCCATCAGACGGATAGATCGTGTATCTGGATTCAGCAGTCCATAGGACCCGTTTACATTGATCTACGGTGTAGGATAAATGTTCTTTACACCATGCTAAACGACGAGTAGCATTCCGAGTGGAGATGAAAGGCTTACGAGCAGCTGCGCGACCACGGTAACCCAAGGAATGACTTTCTCAGTAAATGGTACGTGTACATACCGAGGTTCGTGCATTATTACTGACCTGTACACTGAGGTCTTGTGCAGCACTCCGTTGATTAGCGTTAAGGACTCTCCTGAGGCTTTTACGTCCTCTATCACTGATTTTCTTTAGTGTGCCGGTACGTTTTGCTACTTTAGGCGCGCCATGTGTCTTCCACTTGTTCAGTACATCCAAAAGAGTTGCCTTGGATATGTTTAAACGCCTCTCGGTTTCTTTTATGTACAACGCACTAATATAAATCCCAACAATCTTTCCTTTCTCAGTCAGCTCTCTACCGCCGTGACATTTTAACTCGACCACGCAGTGCCATATGACCGCGGTAAGCTGCAGGCTTGCCACCGTTTTGCAGCTTTATCGCGCTTCTTAACATAGCAGCGGATCTGTTCATTTGCTTTTGAAGGGGTGTGCGGTGACTTTTGTCAATATAGTGTATATATAAATATGTGTGTGTGTGTGTGTTTGTACTGCATATATATATATAGCAAAATCATACAAAGGGAAAAGACAAAAAACCAAGAACTTTTGTGTGGTCGGGCAACGTGTTTTAGTTTGCTGGGTTTTGTTTTTTTTAGAAATCCCTTTTTTTTTTTGACAATTTTACCCCTAAATTCAATCGGCATTTATAGTAAACTAAAATAGCAGAAACCCACAATTTTATGATCTCAGTAGATTAATGAGTGATTTTCATATTGCTTGCCCTTGACGAAGCCAACAGAGATTTAGTCCTTAATATACTCCCCTGCATTCTTCTAATCGTTGAATTTCCGTCGTTTGAAGCCTACCTGCTTCGAGTGGTTGGAAAGTTGGGATTGTTGCACTTCTTCTCGTTCCCCAAATTTTATGTTTTTTCTTTGTTCAAAATTTGCTCTTTAATTTCACATTTATATCATCATCATCATTATCATTGTCAACCATTATCAATCCACTGCTGGACGAAGGTTTCCCCAAGTTTCCTCCACAACGGTCTGTCTTGTGCCAGTCTCCTCCATGTCACCCCTGCATACTTTCGAATTTCATCCACCCATCTTCCATGTGGTCTTCTTCTGGGTCTTTTCCTGTCCCTTGGAATCCAATCTAAAATTTCGGCTGTCCATCGATGGTCTGTCCTTCTGGCAGTATGTCCAGCCCATTGCCATTTCAGGGATTTAATTCTGATCATGATGTGTTCCACTCTTGTCATTTTTCGGATCCACGAGTTCCTCTTCTTATCTCTCCTGGTTACACCAAGCATGCACCTCTCCATGCTGCTTTGAGTTGTCTGCAGCCTTTGTATGTCTCTTTTAGTTAAGGCCCACGTCTCTGCACTATACGTAAGCACTGGAAGGATGCATTGATCAAACACTTTTCTTTTAAGACATAATGGCATATTGCTCTTGAAAATTATGCTGTTTCTTCCAAAAGCTCTCCAGGCAAGTTTTGTACGCCGATTAATTTCTTCATCAATGTGACCCTCACTTGATATCTGCTGTCCAAGATAAACGTACGTGTCTGTTATCTCCAGCTTTTCCCCATCAATCGATAAATCTTCATTTCTTGTAAAAGCATTAAACATCAATTTTGTCTTCTGAAAGTTCATTTTTAATCGCACTTCTTTACTCTTCTTAGCAAGTTCCTGGATCATACTCTGCAGCTCTGATGGAGTAGTTGGAAAAATGACTACGTCATCAGCAAAACGAAGGTGGGTTAAATAATCTCCATTAAACTTTATCCCTTTATTTTCCCAGTTCAGTGCTTGAAAGACATTTTCCAATGTGTCGTTAAAGAGCTTCGAAAATATAGTGTCACCTTGTCTCACACCTTTTCCCATTTTTATGTGTGTTGTATTTTCAAACAGCCGAATATTTGCACTTGCATTTTCATAGATGTTATTAATAATATTATTGTACGCATCTTCAATACCGCAGGATTTCAGGGCCATCGTAACTGCTGATGGTTTCACCGAATCAAAGGCGTTTTCATAATCGATGAAAGCCATGCACAATGGAAGTTCATATTCCCTCGCTCTTTCAATAAGTTCTCTCAGTGCGTGGATATGATCTATTGTGCTGTAGCCACTGCTGAATCCAGCTTGTTCTCTCGGTTGAGCCATGTCCAGTGTCACCTTTAAGCGGTGTGAAAGAACTTTAGTGAAAGTTTTATAAACCACTTATAGGAGGCTGATAGGTCTGTAGCTCCTGAGATCCTCAATGTCACCTTTTTTATATAGCAGGATCATTGTAGCGTTGTTCCAATACCGAGGAATTTTCCCTTCATTAAGGCATCGAGTGAAAATTTGGGCGAGTACTGTTTCGATTTCTCCACTTGTTTCTTGTATGATGTCTACAGTAATTCCATCTTCTCCTGGAGCATTTCCCCGCTTCATGTCCTTGATTGCATGTGCAACTTCTGCTGGGAGGACTGAAAGAGATCTGGTGCCTTTCATGATGTCTGGAGTACATGTATCATCCCTTTCATATAATTTGGAGTAGAAATCTTTCACTCTTGTCAAAATTTCGCCTCTATTTCTTGTTACAGAACCATCTTCTTTTCTCAGTGCCATAATCTGTTTTCTTCCCTTACTGAGATGTCCCTTTGCTATCTTTAGGCTTTGGTTGTTTTCAATTGCTTTCCTCACTAGTTCACAGTTGAATTTCCTTACGTTTTTAGTGATACTTTGTCGTACTGTCTTGCATAGCTCTATATATTCCACTTTGGAAGTCATATATTCTTTAGTTGTCCTCATCTCTCTTCTTTTTTGCATCAACATTTCGGTTTTTCCTGATAATTTGTTCACATGCAACTTATCCTTAGACCCAGCTAATTTTGTTGCTGTTTCCATAAGAGCTTTGGTTACTTTTCTGTTAAGTTCAGAAATATCCACTTCTTCCGATGTTAGGCCTTCTAACGCAGAGAATCTATTCTTCAATTCCAACTTCAAGCTATTATTGTGTTTTTTAAGATTGGTTATGTCAATACATTTTGTTTGTCTTATCAGCTTGCCACGTTCGAGTTTAGTGTTGAGGTGCATCTTACATCTCACCAATCTATGGTCACTACCCGTGTTGAACTTGTTTAGCACATTTCAGTCTTCTATGACAAATTTTTTGTTACACATAATAAAATTAATTTCACTTGTCGTCCATTTGGATGTCTCCATGTCCATTTCCTGTGTGGCTTTTTCTTGAAAAAGGAGTTTAAGATGAAAAACCCTTCTGCCTCTGCAAACTCAACGAGTGTATTTCCACGCTGGTTTCTGTAGCCGTGACCGAATTTACCTACTGAAGTTTTATTCTGTTGCCGTTGCCCGATTTTTGCATTGAAATCTCCCATAATCATCTTCAAGTGCTGCTTACCTTTATTATTTAGATGACGAATTTCCTCATAAAATTCTTCAATTTCTTCTTCAGGATGACTTGTGGTGGGTGCATAAGTTTGAATAATCTGAGTCTGGTTTCTTCTTGATAGTTGAATAACGAGTCGTGCAGCTCTGTAGAGGAACTTTCAACTTCTACAACTTTATCCTTCAGTTTCTTGTTTATTTTAAATCCAACACCACTAGTTCTGCCAGTATCAGTCCCACGATAGTAGAAGAGATGTCCACTTTTCAGTTCAATGAGATCTTCTCCTTTTCTGATTACCTCACTTAGCCCAACGATGTCCCACTTGATCCTTTGTAGTTCCTCTTCCAATTCATGAAGCCTTGAATCAGAAGATAGGGAGCGTCCATTATACGTAGCCAAGGTCAGCATCAGATGGGAGCCTAGTCCGGTTCTCCGGGGATTCTTAGCACCCTCTGCCTTCATGTCGCACTGGCCGCTGCCTTGGCCAGGTACATTTCACCTGCCGGAGACTGAGGGCCAAGATTTAACCCTTTAAGCGGCTCGAACGAAATAACTCGGGGTACGTTTCTGTGGCCCATAACGGCTGGCACGAAATAACTCGGGGTACGTTTCAGTGGCCCATAGCGGCTGGCACGAAATAACTCGGGGTACGCAATCTGTCCACTGCCCAGCTCACCCGAGTGACCTCGAACTCCGGTTAACAGTGAACATTGCATTCCCCCTTTGCTTTGTTATTCAAACTGCTCGTTTACGGGGACTGTTGACACTAATCCTTTCTGATTGATTACCTGCTAAAAGGGTTCGGACAATGGCACTGAATCTAAAAGGAGAGACGTTTGGATGTCATTGCAGTTTCTACATTTGTCTTGGAAAGATAAATTCACGAAGCTTGAACTGTAGTTATGCGACAATTAAAACTTAAGGAAAACTTTAGAGTATTTCAGTAATTCTCTGTAATCAACTTGGCAAGAAAAAATTTTACTTTCGGGAACACAATCTTTTAATTTTAAAATACTTAATTAACGCAATTTTATTTAAAGAAATAGGAAATCCACTGTGAAACTGATTTTTCAGTTTGCAACAGCAACCTAAAAATAATTGAAATAATATGACATGATTTTTTTTTTACGTGAAATTTCTGATTAGGTGGTAATGAAAACAAAATTTAAATTTCAAAAATTACTTTATTTTAGGATTTTTCAAAAGTGCTTTGCTATTTTAAATGAAAACAGCAACGATTTGAACTATTAGTGAGAACAGATAGTTAGATATAAGTGTGAGCAATAAAAAGTACATAAAACACACAAGACACAAAAGCGATTTTCATTAATTTAACAGGAGGAAATAGTTGGTCGGTTGTCAATCAGCATGTTTTGTACGATGACAGTTGATCTAATTCTTTTGAACACATATGATTTCAGATTCATAGAGATGGAAAATGGTTTGCGAGAAAAAAATCGCGCTATCCTTGCAGAAGTCCAGTCAGACTATCATTCATTGTATGTTATTTAGAATTCAATAATATTACAAGCTATGCTTATCAGAAAGCTTAATATCGAGTTGCCCATAGTTGGATTTTTTGAACCTACATATTTTGAGGAGCGAGTTCAGACGGGTGTAGGAGAAGTGGCCACCAGAGAACTGGCCACCGGAGAACTGGCAACAAAATTTTTAAGGGGTCGTATAAAAATTGCGTTTTTGACCGCTTTATTCCCACGACCCCCAGAGGTTGGTTATCTGAGTCATATAAATTTTCCGTAATTTCGTCTTTTTCTTAATTGCGATAATTAATGTAATTTTTTTATAAAAAATGTTTATGATCTACATTTCAACAGAAGATTTCAGGGTTTTCAAACTACAAGTCTGCAAATTATCTGAGCGCATGTGCTGACTCAGGAAACTTGTCGGCGGGGAGGGTGTCCAAAATTGTAAAATATAAAGCATTTCTCGACCCATCCGAATATTTTCAGCATTTACAAGCTACAACTCGACACATTATCTGAGCGTATGTGCCTACTCTGGAAACATGTCCGGGGGGAAGGGGTTAATACCAAAAGTGCAACATATGAAAAATTTCTCGTCCGATCGGAAGATTTTTAGCATTTATAAGCGACAACTCGGCAAATTTTCTGACGGCATGTGCCTACTCAGCATACTGTCGTGGGGGGGGGGGGGGGGGGTAATACCAAAACTGTAAAATATGAAAACTTTCTCGTCCGATCTGGAGATTTTCAGCATTTACAAGCTACGTACAACTCGACACATTATCTGATGACATGTGCCTACTCTTCAAACCCTTCGGAAGGGGGGGGGGGGGATTGATACCAAAAGTGTAAGATATGACGAATTTTTCGTCCGATCGGGAGATTTTCAGCATTTACACGTTACAACTCGACGTATTATCTTATCTGAGAGTATGTGCCTACTCTGGAAACCTGTAGGGGGGGGGGAGAATACAAAAACTGTAAAATATGAAGAATTTCTCGTGTGATCCGAAGATTTTCAGCATTTACAAGCCCCCCCCCCCGACAGGTCTACTGAGTAGGCACATACCTTCAGATAATGTCTCGAGTTGTAGCTGCTAAATGCTGAAAATCTCTGATCGGATGAGAAATTCTTCATATTTTACACTTTTGGTACCCCCACACACAGGTTTGCTGAGTAGGCACATACCCTCAAATAATGTGTCGAGTTGTAAATTGCCAAAAATCTGCCGATCGGACGAGAAATGCTTCATATTTTACACTTTTGAAATCCCCCCCCCCCTCCCCGACGGGTTTGCTGCGTAGGCACATGCGCTCAGAACAGAAAATTAGTCGAGTTGAAGCTTGTAAATAGTTAATATCTGCCGATCGGAAGAGAAATTCTTCATATTCTACACTTTCGGTTTCTACCCCCCCTCCACATACACAGGAGTAGGCACATGCCTTCAAATAATGTGTCGAGTTGTAGCTTGTAAATGCCAAAAATCTCCTGATCGGACGAGGAATTTTTCATATTTTACACGTTCGGTATTAACCCCATCTCGCCGACAGGTTTCCAGAGAGTGCACATGCGCTGAGAAAATTTGTCGTGTTGCAGCTTGTAAATGCTGAAGATCTCCCGATCGGAAAAGAAATGAGAAATTCTTGATATTTTACGCTTTTGGTATTGCCCCCCCCCCCCACTAGTTTCCTGAGGCAGCAGATGCCCTCAGACAATTCGATTACTTTGTAGCTTGTAATGGCTGGAAATCTCCCGATCGAACCAGAAATTCTTCATATTTCATATTTTAGGTTTTAAGTCCCCCCACCCACACCCGACAAGTTTCCTGGGTTTGCTCATACTCGCAGAGAATTTGTTTAGTAGTAGTTTATAGAAAAATATCGTGAATAAGAAAATACGAAATTACGGACATTTTATGTGTGTCAGATAACCAATCTCGGGGAGACGTGGCAACGGAAAAATTTTGTGGCCAGTTCTCCGGTGGCCACTTCTCCGGGGTCAGTTCTCCAGTGGCCAGTTCTCCGCTTAGTCTTAGCTCCGAAAATCTTGGAAATGTCTAAATTTTAAATTTCTTACTGAAAATGAAATATTAAAAAAAAAAAAAAATTATGAACAGAAGTTGCTCAAGTAGTGGGGAATATAGCCACACGAAATTTGTTTATGCAGAACAATTTTATGGCACTGAAATTGCAATGTGTCCAGTTCTCCGGTGGCCAGTTCTCCGGTGGCCAGTTCTCAGTACCCGAGATCAGACAGGATTAATTTTTCATAAATACAGTCATGTAAACACTTGCATTTATTTTAAAAACAGCCTACGCCTCCTAATGCACAATCTCGTGTCTGTTATGTTTAATCCGATGTGAATAACGAATGCGCACAGAAATATTGCTCACAGAAAAAATCGCACTCCTCGAAAATAAGAAAAAAATGCCCACGTCTTGAAAACAAGATAATACTCAGATGTGTGTTGTTTTCTTACGTCTGTTAGAAACAAGTGGTCATTTTTAATTTCACTAAGAAATATCTTGATTTTAACTAAGCAATCGACAAAACTAGTCAGATCATTTCCTCTGCTGAGCGGCAGAACTTTACCTAGCGTTACAAGGAAATTGAACAGTTCTGAAAATTTCACAACAGTCTTGTTCGAAGAAACTCAGCAATTTTAATATCTCGTAAGTGTGAACTTGCAGTCAAATGTTATTAAGAAGCAAGAACGGACTGAACCTAAAACGCTTACAAAATTCCTATGCCTTGGACTTTTCAACAAAATTTAGCTTTTACATTGGAGTTTTAAGGTGAGGTGTATTCAAATATACATTCTAAAATTGGGATAGGAGAAGTAGTACATCAATCCTTAGATGCCTGCATGAACAAAAAGTTCTAAGCTCTTTTTACGACGTTTTCCGTTAAATGCTTGATATTTCATTTTTGTATACGAGTGACAATTACCAACAAAAAAAATTGTGCTACACATGAAACTCGTGCAAAGCTCCCTAGACTTTTTCAGCAGAATTTTTGTTACAATCATAATGTT
This sequence comes from Macrothele yani, assembly GCA_039090855.1. NCBI lineage: Eukaryota > Metazoa > Arthropoda > Arachnida > Araneae > Macrothelidae > Macrothele > Macrothele yani. Next base: position 161,249,353 of record CM077011.1, read on the forward strand.
TGATATGTTTAAATAAATAAGAAAAAGTGGTAAATGGATATCAACATATCAGTCATCGGATGTTTGAAACAATATATCAGTCATCAGGTGTTTGTATCTCCCAAACTCTTTAATGCCACATTGCAAATGTCATGCAGTCACTGAACTGGGAAAACAAAGAGATAAAGATCAATGGAGATTATTTAATTCACCTTCGTTTTGCTGAAGACGTTGTCATTTTTGGAACTGGCACATCAAAACTGCAGAGTATGTTCCAATAACTTGCTGACAAGAGTGAAGAAGTGGAATTAAAAATGAACTTGCAGAAGAAAAAACTGATGTACAAAGCAAATTTTGAAGATATGAATCATTTTTTTTGGTGTAAATACGAAGTGGGTGGTAAGTCAGATAATATCCGAAAACTTTAAAAATTCGTCGTCCTGCTGCGGGAATCGAACCCGCGTTTCCTGATGAATCGAACCCGCGTCACCCTAATAGCGCCCTAGTCTATCCGGGAGACGCGGATTTGATTCCCGCTCCAGGACGACGGCATTTTCAAGTTTTCGGATACTATCTGACTTATCATCCATGCCATATTTACACTAAAAAACGGATTCACATTTTCCAGATTTGTATTGTATGGTGTAATCCTGTATTCCATTCATGATGTACAATGATTTTACAAGAAATAAAGAATTACTGATTGATAGGGAGAAGCTGGAGATAACGGATACCTACATTCACCTTCGATAGTAGATATCAAGCGATGGTCCCTTTGATGAATAAATTAATCTGCGTATAAAACTTGATCGGCGTGCTTTTGGAAGAAACAGTGAATTTTTAAAGAGCAATATGCTATTATGTTTTAAAAGAAAAGTGCCTAATTAATGCATCCTTCCAGTGCTTACATATGGAGTGGAGACGTGAACCTTAACGAATAAAGGCTTAAAAAATACGGACAACTGAAAAGAAGCTTAATATAACCAGGAAAGAAAAGAAGAGGATCTCGAGAATGAAGAAAATGACATGAGTGGAAGACAGCTTGATCAGTGCAAAATCCCTGAAATGGCAATGGGCTGGATGCATTGCCAGAGGAACGGACCACCGAAGCTGAACTGAAATTTTAGACTGGACTCCACAGGACTAGAAAAGACCCAGAAGGTGACCGCATGGGAGATGGATAGATGAAATTCGAAAGCATGCGGGAGGGACATGGAGAAGACTGACTTGAGGCAGATCGTTATGGAGGAAAGTTAGGGAGACCTTCTTCCAACAGTGGATGATAACAGTCGACAATGATGATATAGGTGCAAGAGAAGTGGCCACCCAGAGAACTGAACACAAATATATAAAGGGACCGTATAATAATCGTCCATTTGACTGCTCCATGTAAACATTCCCAATTGTGACTCATAACGACCCTCATAATTTTGTGTTCCTTTTAATTGAGATATTTAGTGTATTATAGAGATGTGAGACTCTTCCTCAGTTCTTTTTCCTGTGTTATTACTATGCCGTTTGTCCTAAAAGTGTAAATTACAACGAAAACAAAAGAACGATAATTCTGATCTTTCTTTTCTTTCTTTCTTTGATTAAAGGTTTAACGACCACCGTGAGCAACTCGATGAGCTACAAGCTGTCTCCCGTTCCAAATTTAAGGCCACTGATTCCAGGGAAGGGAACAGTGGCATGAAATCAGAATGATCTCATTCTGATTTCATGAATGATCAACACTGGCATGAATATTCAACACTGGCATGAGATCAGAATGATCTCATGCCAGTGTTGAATAGATAAGAAATCAGAATGTGGCCCAGTGCCGTAAGACAAACGCAACGTTCATGCCTCACCGGGCGGGATTTAAACCCGAGCCCTTCACGGACGCGTCAATGTGCACGTTAAGCCATCAGACTCCGGGTACTGGACCCCCGGTAATAAATAAGGGTGTCTTCCTCCCCCTTTCTACCTCGCTTCCGTGTAACTTTCCTATCGGGCACTCTAGCCCAAATCTCCTAGCTTCCTATTTCTAACGGTTGTTTAAGAACTGGGGTCAGGCACTCCTTTCCTAAAAACCTCTGCATATAATATGATAGGATGTGGGTAAAAATACCCCCTGGAAAAAATATTCCCGGGGAAAATACCCCTCAAAACTTAAAAGCGGTAAAAGTTACCCCGAAGGAAATACCCCCAGAACAAACTGTTCACTGTAAACTGCCACACAGGAACACTGATGTGTGGCAGTGTTTCGGTGTGGCAATTTACCGGCAACCCTGCCACACATCTTTCAGCAACTTGGAAAATTGCCCTGTTTTTCATTAAGGGGCCGGGCACAAATAGTTGTTCCTCCGAAGAGCACTTTGAATGTGTGACAATTTTTCTAATGGGGTAGTAGTCCAAATTCCAAATATATTCCGATTTATACGTGACAGTAAAAAAAATCCGAATTATATGTGGCAGATTTCCAAGGTGCCTAACGAGGGGAAGAAGCTCTTTTATTTGTCTGAATTTCCATGCAGGTTCTTACGAGTTTAAGGCAACTGGCTACAAAAGTTCAAGGGGGGGGGCTATAAAGATTGCCGTTTCTGGGCCTATTTTGAGAACTGAATTGGGAACTCCAAACGAATTTCGAGAATACGTTCCATGCCAGCCAAGCGAGAATTGTACTTTAATTTGAAGAAATAAATTGCCGAGGATCCGAGGTACACTTAGTTTGGGAGGGGGGGTCCCCAACTTCCGTAATATTATATTCTGGGCCGTTTAGAGTGCAAACAGGTGTTCAAGGTAAGGGATTTGCTCGCAATTTCTATACTTCATGTTGTGTTTAGTGGCAGACTATGTATGCCTTTCCCCGCTGCCCCGGTCAGTTGGTGAAGTCTGTAAAAGGGATACGAGGTGCTTGGTTTGGAGGGCTCTACCCCCAACTTCCGTAATTTTATATTCTGGACCTCTAGAGTCGGTCAGTGTATCCTCGATGTTATCCATGAAGAGCTCTTAGACACATGAAGGGGGAAGGGAACTGAATTCACCCCACCCTCCTGAAAATTCGTGGTCGTGTACAGAATCATTATATAAAACATGGTACTGATGTTTACAGCTCTACTTATATTCTAACATTTTGTGGTACCCGCCCCCCCAGCCCACGGACCTTGCGGACGCTTCAATAGGAACATCCTGGATACACTGACAAACTCCAGCGGCCAAGAATATAATATTACGGAAGTTGGGAGGTAGAGCCCTCCCAAACCAAGTGTACCTCGAATCCTCGGCAATTTATTTCTTCAAATTAAAGTACAATTCTCGCTCGGCTTACATGGAACGTTTTCTCGAAATTCGTTTGGAGTTCCCAATTAAGTTCTCAATATAGGTTCAGAAACGGCAATCTTTATAGCCCCCCCCTTGAACTCTTGTGGCCAGTTGCCCTAAACACGTATGAACCCGCATAAAAATTCAGACAAACAAAAGAGTTCCTTCCACTCTTTAGGTACCTTGGAAAACTGCCACACATAACTCGGGAATTTAGAAAACTACCCCACTGGAAAAATTGTCACACATTCAAAGTGTTCTTCGGAGGAACAGCAATTTGTACCCGACCCTTTAATGAAAAACGTGGCAATTTTCTTCTGTGGAAATTTTCCAAGTTGCTGAAAGAGGTGTGGCAGGGTTGCCGGTAAATCGCCTCACCGGAACATTGCCTTTACTGCTTTTAAATTTTCATGGGTATTTTCAGGGGGGCTATTTTCCCCGGGGGTATTTTTACCGTTTACCGATATGATATGGTGCGATCGTTTCCCGAAAAAGAGCATGGGTAATGAGTGGTAGGGAATCCTGGGTACCCCGTACACTTCGGAGTCCCACTAGAGATTAATCCCCCCCACAAGAAAAAAGAAAAAAAAGTTTCCCTGAAATGTATACTGTGGTTTCGTAAGAAGGGTTGGAACTGTTTCTTTTTCATTAAGGTACAATAACATCATTCCTTCACTAAAGAAAAAAATTAAAAGGGGAAGGTGACGAAGGGAATGAGATATTTTTACACGTACATCGTTTGCATAATCTAAGAGCTACGGCTCTTGTGGAATTTATACTACAGCAGACATGTCCAAATCAATACCGTTTGTCACTGTTTAATTTACAAATGCGAAATATCTAGGTTGCAACTTAAAATCTATTCAAAAGGCCCGCGGACTAGGGGGCTTGTAAATAGGTGAGAAATAATCCTTTGTGTGTCTTTCATTAGGTTCAATAAAATGTTTACAAATACGAAATTTCTAGGTTGTAACTTAAAATCTTCTAAAAGGGCCCGCGGCCTAGGTGGTTTGTGATCCATTGAGTGCCTTTTATTAGGTTTTATAAAATGTTTAGAAATACGGAATATCAAGGTTGTAATTTAAAATCTTCTAAAAGGATCAGCACCTGAATATCGATTCGTTGAGCCCCTGTTAATTAGCCTTTATTGCTTGTTATCACATGGGAGATATTAAAATCATAACTCAAGATTAAATTAGTCAGAAACGTTCTACATAAACCTTGAGCCATTTTGATCTTACATACCCATTGAGATCCCTAGGAAAACTGGTACATTCCGTTTTGTTCAGCTAGGAAAACTCGTACACTTTGTCAAAATCTCGGACCGAAACGCAATTTGTGTATATCCCCTTACTTGAAAGGGTGTACGAGTTTTCCGCCGTTTGCACTTTTCTCAGCGGCATGAGAAAGTGTACGAGTTTTCCTGGATCCGTTGGAATAAGGTAATTTTTGTTCCTTCATCTGAGCAATGGACAAGAATTTTTGGAAGGGTGGGGAAAGGGGACGGACCTTATGGGTTTTGCCCGGGTGTGCGCCACTCATAACACACAGTGGTATGAAAACAAAAGTAACTTCATATCGATATATTTGGTTTTAGAAAAATATAGAACATAATTATTTTGAATTAATATTGAAATTTTATACATACAAAGTTTTGAAATTAAAAAAATTAGGAAAGAGTAATATGTTATGTGAAAAACTTTATTCAAAAATTCAGGGGGTGTTCTCGATAACGGAAGTTGAGGGGAACGTGAGTTCCCGTCTACATACGATTCAACCCCTATGGTTAAATCCAATGTATGCGGATGTAAAACTGTTTTCTTTTTTTTTTTTTCAATGTAGTGGGCATCACTGTCTTTACATCTTAATTCTTTCCTTTAATTTTTTTTCTTCCTACCGACTCAGCAAGAATTGTGTTGGAGGAGACTGGCCTTCCTGTTCTCGCCTTGGGTCATAGAACGGAGCATAAAGGACACTTGATGGCATCGTTAATCCCTGTCACAGGGTTGCGTTCCACCCGCTGAGGTGAGAAGGGGGACAGCAATCGCTATGTTGGAAAAGCTGAAATCCCGCCGAAATGGGACCAGTTTTTTCGAAAGAGGAAGGGAATTTGGAGACAATACGCGTTCAAGCTTCGGGTGATTTTGGCGACAATTTGTTCCCGCAGACCGGCCGGTTAAAGGGTTAAGTTGTGGTGTCATTTTGGAGGGGTTTGGCCATAACTAACCACGCTGGCCAAGTGGGTTGATGAGTGTGGGATAGCATTTTCTCTATACCCGATGGTATAGTTATACCGCTATTGGCGGTCGCCAGAGCCCCTTTAGTGGGAACAGGATGTACCACGAGAAGGCGGGGTTGACATTTGTCAAGGAAAGGCTGTGATGCTACGCATCACCTGACCTTACATCCCCACATTTATTTATATATACTGGCGGAAAGTGAAAACGGAACACCAAGAAGGAGACGTCTGATACCAACGAAATTTATACATCATAATAACGGAATACAGAGGATAACGTGATCAAAACATTATGGTAAAATACAGCTGTATTTTCTGGTATACTGAAAAATAACATTTCCATGTAACATGATTAGTACGAGGTTGAACCGCCATGAACTGCGTCAAACTGTGTAATTCTGGCATGGAGTCTGTCGTACAGATGTTGGATGTAAGTTTGGGGCATTGAGTTCCAAGCATCCTCAACCTGGACGCGTAAATCGGGATGGTCGTGGCTGGCCGTGGATACCGGAGAAGTCGTTGTCCCATAAATTCCCACACGTGCTCAATGGGGGACAAATCCGGTGGACGTGCAGGCCATGGAAGTTGTCTCACACCCTGAAGTGCATGTTGCGTTGCACGTGCCGTGTGTGGGCGTGCGTTATTTTGCTGGAAATCACTACGATAGATCGAGCTTACAAATGGCACAATAACGGGCTGAATGATGTTGTTGATGTAGGAGTTGCCGTTTAACGTACCCGGTACAAACACTAGTTGTGTGCGGGAGTAATAGCTGATTGCTCCCCACACCAGCGACCAGGTGTAGGCCCTGTGTGTCGCTGGCGGATGCAAAAAGGGTGGAGACGCTCCTCTGTGCATCTGCGAACACGCATACGGCCATCGGAGGCTCCCAAGAACAATTTGCTTTCATCGCTGAACACGACAGATCGCCATTGCGTTCTCCAGGGCAGACGTTGGCGACACCACTGCAGCCGTTCCTGACGTTGGGCTGGAGTCAGAGGTACACATGCCAGAGGCACACATGCACGTAGTCCTGCATCCAATAGATGGTTGCGGATTGTTCGCACAGTCACCTCGGGTGCAACGGCAGCTTGGATTTGCGTTGCAGTGGATGTTCTGCTTGGCAACGCCGCTCTTCTTATGCGTCGATTGGTCCGCTCATCAGTCCGTCTGTGACTCCCGGTTCCACGTCTTCTCGTGTGGGAATGTTCCTCGGACCATCTACGCCACCATCGTACCACCACCGATACTTCCAGTCCAATTCGCTCCGCAATACGACGATACGCCCACCTGGCCTCGCGGAGTCCGACTAGACGACCTCGCGCAAAGTCCGATAACTGCTGAAATCCTACACGTCTTCCATGTTTAAGCATTGCAGCTTCTTCAGGGTCTTCGCACGTGTCCGTACGCCAACGACCGATACCATTTACTTCGCCGTACTCCTTAAATACCACCGACGATAATTTGCATATTATGCCGTGCTGTGGCATAAGCGCTCAATGGTTGGGCCCGAAATTAACATCACACCTACGTAAAATTGACCCCATTAACATATGTAAATTTCATGATCGTCCGCCAATTCCTTCTTGGTGTTCTTTTTTCACTTTCCGCCAGTGTATATATATACTAATAAAATTGATGCAAGCTGAATTAGTCATGATGCAATGTACAAACGTAGAATTCGCACTGGAGCGCTAAAGCAGCAATCCGGAACGAATCACCTAAACATACCACTATAAACCACAATTTGAAATAACAAACAAAGCAACCAGAAACTCAAAAAAAAAATAATAATGCAAAGACTCAAAAAATCATTATTACCAAAAACAAACCTCTCAAGCCGATCTCATCCGGGAAACAACGCCTCGTGGATCATGACCTTTCGAAACTCAGCAAAAGCCGGAATAACGCAAGACTCGCTGAGTTGCTCCCGAGGTTATGAGAAACAACAGATAAAGACCAATCTTATATACAAAGCCCATTTGACAGAAAGCGAAAAAACCCGATTACGTGGTCCAACATAGGAAGCGAATGGTCATCCAAAATGGTGCAGTAGGTCTCGGCGTTAATTCTACCAGGAATTGCAAACATGGGTCCCGTGTCATACCAGGAGAAACACCCCCATAGCATGATTTCACCGCCGCCAAACTTCACAGTTGGCACAACACATTCCGGCAGGATGCGTTCTCCAGACACACAGGCACACGCCAAACCCAGACCCTGCCATCCGAACGGTAGAGGGTGAACCTTGATTCGTCGCCCCAGAGAACCTGTTTCCACTGTTCAACGGTCCACTGTCGACGTTCTTTGCACCAAGTTAGCCGAGCAGCGCTAATGGACTTGGTGATCAAAGGCTTGTGGGCGGCAGCACGTCTATGACAACCGAGCAGATGTTCTTCCTTACGGATGGTATTCATCAAAATAACACTCCTGGATGCCTGTTGAAACTCCTCGCGGATGTGGCCCATCAATTTGGTGCGGTTCTTCCAAATTTCTGTTGCCAGCACCCGTCGGTCTCTAACTCCCAGTTTTGTGGGTGTGCCGGGTCGGTTCACATTCCGACAGTCACCTCTTATCTTCCACTTGCCAATCACGTAAGCCACTGTCGAATTTAGGTACCTCAACTCGCTGGATATGTCACGTATTGATCGGCCATTTCTGTGATACCCGACGATTACAATTTTCTCGAAATCAGAGAGCTTCGAACTGCGTGGCATCTTGCATGCGACTGGTTGCGTTGTTGTTTCCCACACGATATTTAACGGCGGCGGCCGTGACGTGTATCAGGACCGCAGATATCGTCAATTGCAGGGGTGTCCAATTACTTGTTGGTAGATAGTGTATATGTCACAGGTCTCTATCTGTGAAAATACTATTCAAGACCACGCTCGAATGCTTCTATTCTTTCGGAAAAGCAGTTATAATGCGACTAAGTAAATCGTGAAAAATATTTTCCTACATTGCTTAAAAATTATTACAAAGTTTCAGGTTCAATGTTTCAAAAGACATAAAAAAAAGGATTAAAGATGATGCCGTACCGGTTGCTTAATGGTAGCTTCGACAAAGATGCACTAGGATACACAGCTGAAGGCAATTCCACAATCGTGATAACAGTCCTCAGCTTTAACCCTTTTAACCCAATAGGCCGGTAAACAGGCATGAAGAAGGGTCGCATATATCGTAATGGCCGATTTTCCGGCCTCTGCATCTACCGTCAGCACACTACGACCCGGTATAACACCCTTTCCTACACGGGCCTTTATACCACACCGTAGGGAACTGATGGTAGATGCAGAGGCTAGTAAACCGGCAATTTTAGTATATACGTTGCTTTGAAACCTAAGCTCCTCGTAAGAGGTGGAGCTTAGAGTTCAAAGGGATAAATTCAAAAATGCACGAAAATGACAATAGCAGACCAACAATCATTTATGAAATAAAACGCCTAAGTCGTTACTAGCATGCAACATTCTGATCTCATTCTCTAAATAATACACTATTTTAGCTATGCAGTCCTATTTTTTTGAGTTCTGCATGACGTAGCCGCCACAGCGGACGAGTGGTCTGACACCCCAATTCTTGATCATTGGCTCCTGGTTCAAGTTCCGGGAGAGTCATTTCGTCGTGTGTGCCTCCGATGTTGCTGCTCCTGTCCCTTTCCCAGAACTAATGGCTCTAAATTTGGGACGGCCGCCCCGGTGGCGCAGTGGTCTAAGGCGTTGGCCTCTGATCATTCGTCCGTAAGGGGTCCGGGTTCGAATCCCGGTCAGGCATGGATGTTGTGTTTGTCTTACGGCACTGGCTCTCTCCCTTCCCTGGAACCAGTGACCCTAAATTAGGGACGGGCGACTGCTTATAGCCCATTGAGTTGCTCACGGTGGTCGTTAAACCTCCAATCAAAAAAAAAAAAAAAATTGGGGACGAGACATTATTTTAGTCCTGTTATTTGCTTATAATGCTCGTTAAAGCCCGATACAAGAATAAATATAAATCTGTATGTCATGACAGACAGCTCTTACAAGCTAAAGAACTAAACTCTTCGGAGTTCCAACGTGACGTACAATGCAGAAAACGTAAGAACACATAGCCGAACTTTACATAAAATAAAGTAAACAAAAAACGGAAAGTCAAAGAGAAAGTATAAGTCACACTTTGTTTGTTCTCAATGTCATGCTCGCGTTTGTTGATGTATAGCAATAGTTTTCTAAATATAGCGTGTTTTATTTCGCTTCGAATCTTGTTCTACAAGCTTTCGGCACATATGAAATAGTGAATTAAGTACGAGACGTAGCTCTACGGTCAAAAGGTTAAGATTCCAATGTCTCCTACTAACTGCCTGAATGTGAATCTTGAGTTAGCCAATGTTTCTCCTGAAAGCCCTGAATCCGAATTCCCAAGAGATATATCCAAATCCCAGAGCTTCATCTTATTCAACTCCATACATGTCTCTGATGGCGGGATGGGAAGAAAGTTCCTGCCTTAATTTAGTCGTATTTGCTTGGAAACTCAGGATAAGTGTAACATAAGTCTCTGTTTTCTTTCCTTCATGATCTAGATTACGAAAAAGAGGAAGACAAAGAAAAGGAGACATATGACAAAATACAATGTAAGTAAGGAAAACTGGTTTCTCCCTTACTAAGAAGAGACTTGCAAAACAATAAGGTGTGCCAGTTTGGATTACCTCGATAGAGATACAATGTCGATGTTATGTTTTTCACAATCCTTGCGAATTAATCAAGAAGACCTTGCTACCCAGAAAGGGAATTAAAACCGTTGAGTTAATAATCAACCCTTTCGGTCTCCCCTTTGTGGTATTTCTTCCACTGTAAACCTCAGGTGAGAAGTTTTGGGTCTGCTTACCAGTGATGGTTTCTTTTATTCTCTGTGTGGATCGCTGACACCAGACGTTTGTGACGTATAGCTCTGATTTGACATTCCTTTTGAATTTTTCTGTTTTTTTATGTACATAGGTTTCTACTCGTTAAATATTTTCTAACTTAACGCAACAAAGCCCCTCACGACGAGTTTGAAGTTGGTATTCTGAAAGCAGGCCAAGGTGCATTCAACGTAAATAAAGTGTTCTGAGACAAGAGCTTGCAGTTCGGAGTGCTGTGAGCAATGTTGATACTAACAGATAGAGATATATTTTTATAAGAGCAGATTGTATTAGATATGTGATTCAATTATGAGCAACGTTGATATGAGTAGATTGTATTGAGTGAACAATTTGCACTCGAAGAATGATAAATGTCACGTATATTGTGAAACATCATTTACTGAGTTCTACTCGCCTTTTTATATTACAAATGACTGGCTGATGATCAACTAGTGATACTAATAAAGTGGATCTGGCAACATTAAATAGCATTCTGTTAATATTGAAGTCTGGTCTTTTTATTGAAAGTCATGTTCGTTAGTTGTAAGACTTCCAGCAACAATACCAACGTCTAAGGATAATCTGAAAGTGAAGGAAATTCCCAAAGCCTTAAACGAAGCTAACGGAAAGACCAATTCACGCAACAAACCAGTTTCTAACTTTTATTTCATAAGTTTAAAACTGGTCAGCTTGCAAATTATTTGATTAATTCAGTGTCTCTCAAGTCGTGGCCAGACTCGCCCAGTCTTAGATAAAAACCAACCTAAATCTACAGGCTCAGATAGAAAAATTACAGAACCGACTTGCTCTTGAGTTTTAAAAATCTCATCCTGAAGGCTCTGTAAATGGGCTACGCACTTTATGTGAAACGATACTGCATTTTGGAACAATAAAAAATGAAAATAAAGAATTTTTGCCCTTTTTAGTTCTTTCCTCTTTTTAAAGACTTCGTTCTAGTCCTCTATAATACCATAAGCCATTGCATGCCACTGAGAACAAACAACACGCAAAAATTTAAGAAGAAATTCTCCTGTTTTTTGTAAGGTGTTCAAGCGAAGATTTTCACAATTAATTGTGTTTTTATTCCGTAACGTAGAAATCCAAATTGTTTGCTTACCAAAGTCCTCGGCAACATTCCAGTGCTTGACAGGTGTACTTTTATACTCACCTTACTAGGAGCTCAGCTTATTTTCACTTATTTCTCTGAAGAAATACTATTTCTTAAGCAATTGATAAACAGAACAAAACAAAATTTCCAAATAACTGCTTTAGTGAGACTTCGTTTAATTACTTTTCATTTAGATATAGCCAAATGTTCGACATACAATGAGCTTAATAGCGTAAAACTGAGGAATGGTATACGGAAAATTCAGGAGTGAGAAGTAATTTCTCTGTAAACAAATATTTGAATGAGAATCTCCTGAGATTTTAAAGAGAAGATTTCGTTTTCGCATTTTGTTATCTTCCCGTTGAAAACGAAAATATTTTGTTGTGCATATTTCTAATGCACATCGAATCATCTGAGCGAAAGTAAACAACTTAGTTTTGATATCTAAATGTTCGCTACTGCAACTTCTCCCATTTTCTCAGAATGCAGAACAGCATAAAAAAAGGAAAGAACAGCATAGAAAAAAAGTTAGTGAACAAACAAAGCCTTGCTTCATTCTCTAATTTCAAACTCTCTAATCCATGCTCAAACGATACTTATCCAAGTACGTAATTTGTAGGTACGCGAACATCACACAACACATATTTCAGAAGAATAAGAATACTACTAAATATTTAAATATGTAGGCCGCCCCGGTGGCTCAGTGGTCGAACTCATAGCTTCTGATCAATCGTCCGAGATTAGTCCGGATTCAAACCCCGGTGAGGCATGGATGTTGTGTTTGCCTAACGGCTCTGGCTCTTTCTCTTCCTTGGGGTCAGTGACCCTAAATTAGGGACGGGTGACTGCCAATAGCCCATTGAGTTGCTCACGGTGGTCGTTAAACCCCCAATCAAAAAAAAAAACATTTAGACATGTACTAGGTGTACAAATACGTTTTGAGGCGTTTATTGTGTGACGTATACCGCTAATTTACATATCCAACATTCCCATGCATTGTGGTCTGGTGACCGTAACTGGTCCAGAGTATAAAATGTGACACAGAAGTTTGCTCAACAGTCAAACGCACTTGCACATCAGTAGGTGAAAGATGGCAAGCGATATTGCATTTAGTATACACTGCATTCGTTATGAATTTCATCAAGGAATTCATAACGAATGCTGTCTTTCAGCTACTTGCGTTGTCTTAAAACGCTTTAAAATATTCTCCCCCACAACAAATTGATGCATTGCATCGATTTGTCCTGGGAGAGAATATTGTATCAAAAATCTAGTCTGAGTTTTGGTTTAGACGGTTTAAAGCAGGTGATTCTGATGTTAGCGATCGAGAACGTAGCAGCGCCCAGCAGAATGTTGTACATGAGGAACTGCAAGCATTACGGAATGAAGATTCGTCCCCAAATGCAAAATGAACTAGCTGAATAACTGGGAGTAACTCAACAAACCATTTACAACCGTTTACGCACAGTGTGAAATATTCAGAAGGAAGGGGAATGTGTGCCACATGAACTGAGCCTGAGGAACAAGGATTAGCGCGTCTTTGTTTGAATCTGTTGAATAAACAACACAGAAATTGTTTCCTGTGGAACATCATTACGGGAGATGAAAAGTGGTTACGGTACGATAATTCCAAACGCAAACAACATTAGGTAGACCCCGGTGAAACAACGACTTCGACACCGAAACACAATATTCACTCCAAGACAGTTCTGCTGTGCATCTGGTGGAATATGAAGGTATGCTCTATTATGAACTATTGGAACAGGGTCAAATCCTTACTGCTGATCGCTACAAGCAACAAATGCTGAACAACTGAGATTAAACAGAGGAATCTGCCTGAAACTTCCATTCACCGGCAAAGGATTTCGTCCCGCGAAATTACTGCACGACAACACTATGCCGCATGTCACGAAATCGGTCAAGGAAATGTTATTGATGCTTGGGTAGAACGTTTTGGAGCACCTGGAGTATAGTCCCGACATAACCTCTCCAGACTATCATTTGTTCCGATCGATGCAACATGGTTGTCTTCTGTACACTTAAGGACATATGACGAAGTGAAAAAATTGGTTGACGAATTCATCTCATCACACGACGAAGTATTTTTCATGGCTGAAATCCGTCAGCTGCCCGACCGATGGCGGAAGGAGATAGATAATGGCGGCGTATATTTTCATTCGTAAACGTATTGTTGTTTATCTCTCAAATATCACGTTGCGTTGTCTTAAAACTCTTTAAAACTTATTTGTACACATAATACTACATACTTAGACGTTGCTTCGTCCAGCATCAAGTGCTCTTGGGTTGAAGCCAAAATGCCCTCAATGTAAAAAACATTAGAGATACCCAACTTATTTCGTGTATTTCATTAGCAACAGATCAAGATATATACACCAAGGTATCTACGTCACCAGATGTCAGAGGGTTTCCGGAAGCAATACCAGTCATGCCTTTTGTAGCATTGTCCACAACTTCGCCCGAGACGTCAATCCAGGATCCATCGATCTGATGATCCGCTCTATGGCATCCTAGAAAGCTTCCAGAGGGTTTAAATCCGGGGACCCTGGGGTCCATTGGATGTTTCCAAACTCAGATGAGTGTTCCTCGAGCCATGCCTGGGTGGTTTGCGCCCTGTGGGGTGGCGCATTGGCGTGCTGAAACAGACCATCGGCCGCAGGAGGCGCTAAGACCATTAAAGTGTGTTGGTGAACAGTCTGCACATACTGGTAGCGTGCAGCGGTTAAGGAGCACTCCAGATACACTAAGGGGTTAATTCTTTCTCAATTAGTTTCTCGTTAGTGAGCTATGGATAATCAAGAGAAGGTTCCCACAAACAATGACAGAACCACCACCGGCTTCAACACAGCCGACCTGTCACAACTGGGCCTTTGCCTCATGCTGTCAGCGTCACACCCTTACTCTGTCGTCAGCTCGGTACAACTGAAAACTAGTTTCATCTAACCGCACGATATGGCTCAACTCTGCAGATGTCCAGTTTTGATGTTCATGGAAACAGGTGAGGCGTAAATTCCGCTGACGAGAAGTCAACATTTGCAGACGAGTAGGGCGTCGGCATAGCTGCAGCTCGAGGCTTTGGCATACACGAGAAGGGCATATCCGTAGGTCAGGATGTGCTGCATGTGCCATTACGTTTGCTTACTGACTCTGCTAGTGCCTCCGACATTTAACCTGCATGTGATGCACGCTGCCGTTACCTAGCGGCCGGTCTGTAACAGCTTATATAATCAACTTTGAGCCCGGTGATCAATGCCGCGTGCTCGTCTACCTCTTACTCTTTGGGCGCTGGTACGTCCAACGATGGTATACTCGCGGCACACCCTTGATACGGTGGAGCCGTACAATTCTTACCACTTTGGCGATAGAATGACTCATCTTTCTTGCGTCGATAATGCGTCCACGATCAAAGTCGCTCATATCACCATATTTATCCGTGTTCTTCGATTGCGAATCATTTAGGAAGCCGTGCTTTCTGCCTATTACCGTGTACGTTCGGTTTGGGACTGTTTCTCTCTGCGAGGGGGATGCCCGTGTCATCCCTATCTCTAAAGTTTTGTCTACTTAGAGTACAGTAAAGCAAGGGTATTAGTCATTTAAAACAAGTAAACCGTTGAAAAGTTCCCGAAATAGTCTCTCAGTAATACTACAAAGTCATCTGCAGGCAAATATATAACGACAAGAGCCGAAGGTAAAAGAATCCTAGGATCTGGTGCACCGAAAATAGCTGTGTTTACATTTTTCAAATTTCAATAACCTTGGATCACTGTAGAAACTCTTGATGCAACTGTTCTCTCGTTAATGAGCTATGGATAATCAGAAAACGAAATTGTCTTAAAAACGTTACAGAGTAGGAAATAAATTTCATCACGCAAGATGTTGAGGAAATAATAGAAAGAGAAATAAGATTGAGTGAGTTTTGTTCTTTCCTTTTTTTTTCAATTGGTTTCGTCAAAAGTTTTGATCAAAACATTTGCTCGTTATTTTGAATCTCTCTGTTCCATCGTAAAAAAAACCTACTCTTTCTGTCAAAAAATATCGCGAAAATTCGGACCAGTTGTACATTTCCCCCTAATCACTGGAAATTAAGATATTCTTAAATTTTGCAGTCGTTAGGAACAGAGTTGGAAACGGATCAAAAATTTTAGATTAGGGCCCGGATGTCACATAATTGGACCCGACCTGGATTAGTAAGTGACCCGGACAAATCTGCTTTGAACTATAATATGTACAGGGCGTTCACAAAGTCTTATGTTATATACGGAAAAAGCTTTACATAATATCGAAATCAAACAAATGTTTTATAGAAACGTATAATTTACTCACTTACAGGAAGTATTGAAACTGTCGTTCTTCATTTGCATGACATAAACTTACTGACTGTTTTACAAATATTTTCAAAGACATCTGCGTTAGTCGAAAATCTATCTCTAGTAATTTTAATGCTGTTGCTTCTAATTTTGATGGCGCTACAGTTAAAAGTTGTAAATTTAGCAAGTTGTTGTATGTTTAATTTTAGTTTTTGCTGTTTCTTGATAACATATCAAACTTCAGATTGTGTTTCACAGCAACACAGTTTTTTTACAAGTTTATGATGGGTTGAAAGTTTCTAAAATGTGGATGTTGTTTTCATCATTGCCCGTCAGAAGAACGAAACACTTTTCCTTCTGAGGACACTCTTCCTTCATATTTCATAACAAATCATTTTTCAGTCCGCGGGCACCAGTATCGAGCACAAAATTCCACAGTGTGCATTTTTGTTTGAAAAAAATGTTTTTTTGCTTTTCAAAAAATTAAACGGAAATAAAACCTGGTATAAATCGGTTCAGTAACACCTTGACCCGACCAGTTTGACCCGCTTGAAATTGTCGACCGTGGAGTCACTGATCCGTTGACCCGTGACCAGTTTCCATCTCTGGTTGGGAGGCGTTTAAACGAATGCAAGAATTCCTAAAATTAATTCGCACAAAAAATTCAACACGCTGAAAAACGTTTTGAGGGCTGTTCGGCAAAATATTATCTGGTTGTACAGTTTAGTTACGTTCGATGAAAGATTATGAAAGGGCAGTAATAAACTTTTCAAATGTCGAACTCGAAGATTTTTGCATTAAAATTGGGTCCATACACTCCTTGCATAGTAATTTTAATTCATCATACATGGAATTTCATCCATGCAAATAAATGAATAAATGTGTGTCTCCCTACGGATAAATGTGGTTGTCTGAGAGACTTTGACACGCGTTGCAGCATTCCGCGGAGCTCTTTCATTAAGACTGATGCTATGAACGAACTGTTGCGCACATTAATTTCAGATCCGGATATAAAATCCAAAAATCTCGTGCGTCAGCAGGCAGACGCAAACTAAATTGTGAGTTTAACACGGATTCGGGATCAACCTCATTGAAGCATAAAATGAATAAAAATCGGAATAAAACCTTTTGAACAAAATAATATTACAATCTGAATTCTGAAGCGAACTTCTGAATTTGTACGTGAGCACCACACATATATTTTTCAAAATCAGATCGACAGACTAACTATTTACTTAGGATCGGAAGTGTAGTAAAGTCGGTCTTTAACAAGAGAAAAGAACTACGGTTCTGTTAAGGCGCCTAAATGGAGTCAATGCCGGAGATATCTGCATTTCAGCTTTTATGTAAATACTATTTCAAAAATATCTCAGTTTCGCTTTTCATTTATTGTGAATCGGATTTATTTGAGTATTCAGAATTATTTTTAACTTCACGCAGGGTGTAATGAAAAGTGGTAAAAGCTATTGCATACAATTTTTAAAATTTTAGTAAACATCTCACTTTCACTAGAGGAGTAACGCTCTAAAATTTTGAAAACATCCGCCTTTTCTAATCTACAATTTTCCACTGAGGTGCTGCAAGAAAATAGTTATTTGCCAGGCTTGCAGTTGAAAGTGCACTGAAAGTAACATCGATTTTGATTGAAAGAAACACGGTTATTGTCAGGATATTTCAGTTTCCTTAACATGAAATGTCTACTAGTTAGCAGCACAGTTTAATATAAAGTTCACACAGTTTTTTCCTAGGTGCACCACGCTACCGATGCCAAGGATTTCACTTCATACTGAAACGTGACGAAGGATTTAAAAATATTTTTCACTTTTTACTTCATCCTTTACGGGACTGATTATATCTGAGTTTCAGTCGCATCATATTTATTCAAGAAATACTACCTTTTTCATAAAGTGAAAATATCTTGCTCAAATAATCAAACAGCTCTGCTCATTCTGTGCACATAATGGTACTCTCGTTACATTTGAATAATTATCTCTACATTATTATGCACATAATGGCACTACATTTTCAGTAATACACTGTTAAAATTTTCAGTTCAACCTTGTACCACAACGTCGTGCAGCATCTGACACTTACACCATGATCTGCTGCGATTTTCACACTTGCGCCATAAAGTGGTGCATGAAAAAATTTGACTTGAACCAAATTTTCGTGAAAATCACCAAACGCAGGCGGAACAGCGTTTACGTTACACCACATTATTTTGGAACAGTGAAGAAAACGGCGCATGCGTCTTCCTTCATCAAGTCATCCGAAGGAGGAAGTTGTTGCGTTGTGCAGTCATGCTGGTTTTGTCGTCCCAATGAGTGCTAGTTTGGAAATTTTAAAGCAGATATACACTGAGTGGCCACTTTATTATGACCTCCAGACAGTTTTAAGCAAATGAGCTACGGCTGCACGCTGTTGCCGCCAGAGGGCGATGGTAGTATAAAAAGGGAAAGCTTAGTGCTTGCGACAATGGTAGAAATGATTTTTGGGTGACGAGATGGGTAAAAAATGCGATTTGACGGACTTTAAACGTGGGGTGATTGTAGGAGCTCGGAGCCATGGAGCTCGAATCACCGAAACCGCCGCATTCGTGAAATGTTCCAGATTAGCTGTTGTTAAAGTGTTTAAATACTGGACTGTCAGCCAAAAACTGGGTTTCTACGTGCAACGTGTGGTCGTCATTGACTAGTGACTGCCCAGGCGGAACGGATAGTGTCCAGACAGGTGCCAGACAACAGAAGGGCAAGAGTGCATCAAATTACAGACCATTTTAATCAAGGATCCCCTCAAATGATCTCTACACGCACTGTTCACCGTACATTGCATCGGATGGGATATGGCAGCCGAAGGCCTGTTCGAACACCTTTGCTGTCTGCAGTTAATAAGAGAAAACGTCTCAAGTTCCAACAGGAGCACAAGGATTGGACAGTCAATAATTGGAAACAAATTATGTGGTCCGATGAATCATGTTTTCAGTTGCACCATGCTGAAGGCCGAGTGAGAATTGGGCGGAAACAGCACGAAAGCATGTACCCCAAATGCATTGCTACAACCCTTCAAGCTGGTGGAGGCAACGTTATGGTTTGGGGAATGTTTTCCTGGCATACTTTGGGCTCTTCAATTCGTGTTGATCAACGTCTGACTGGCACATCATATCTAAACATTGTTGTGGACCATCCTGTCATGTCGATGGTTTATCCCAATGGTGATGGCTACTTTCAACAAGATAATGCGTCATGCCATAGTGCTCGCATTGTACAGGATTGATTTCAGGAACATGCCGGTGAGTTTACTTTGCTTAAGTGGTCCTTACAATCTCCAGATCTCAACCTCATTGAGAATTTGTGGAATAAAGTTGAACGAGCCATCAGACAGCTGGATCCACAACCCTGCAATCGCACACTCATGGAAAAGTGCTATTCGTCAAGCATGGTCTCAGATCCCACAAACCATCTATGAACATCTCGTGGAGTCCATGCCACGAAGAATCGACGCAGTATTAAAGGGAAAAGGGTGCCCACGAAATACTGAATAAAGTGGCCACTCAGTGTATAAAGCAGTGTTGTTTTGTTAATAAGAGAAGTGAAGAAAATAATTTTTGTAGCACATACATATCTGGTGTTTCTGACATAATCGTTTTCACGTTGAACTTTCTGATGTTACATATGCGCCTAGTCACGTGTAGGACAATACAATTATAGTTCTCTGAGGAGGTTGTTCGCACGGAAGTAGCTTCTAATGTAGTATAAGCCGCCCCGGTGGCGCATTGGTCTAAGGCGCTGGCCTCTGATCATTCGTCCGTCTGGGGTCCGGGTTCGAATCCCGGTGAGGCATGGATGTTGTGTTTGTCTTACGGCATTGGCTCTCTCCATTCCCTGGAACCAGTGACCCTAAATTAGGGACGGGCGACTGCTTATAGCCCATTGAGTTGTTCACTGTGCTCGTTAAACCTCCAATAAAAAAAAAAAAATGTGGTATAACAAGCTCAAATTGCGGCATTAAACTGGTCCAGTGTATTCATCTTGAAGTTGAAATTGTATGTTGTAACATAAGCAATAAAGATAAAAAAATTCCGAATATGCGAGGGAAAAAAAAGCAACATTTTATTCCTAAATTGATGAAGTAAACAGAAACATTTTGGAGTTGTACACAGAAACCGTGTTTTCAAAATATTTTATCCATAAAGCAGTGATGTAAAAAGCTACACTGAATTTTGGTGATATGTTGCACCAATAAGTGGAACTACACCAGCTGCACCCCATTTTGCGAAAAACACCAATCATATTGTTGGAGTAAGGTTGCACTATAAAATGCTGCATCCTTACATTTGATGGTGTAAGACTGCACCATTTTATTGTGCAACCATACATCATATTCAGGTGCAAACTTATCTATACAGTGTTCTAAGGTTGCACCATATTATTGGATTTTGTTTGCACCATATAATGGCGCATCGTTTCTCATAAAGTGGTGCAGATGGTGTAGCACCACATTTTCGTGCAACATATCCCCAAATTTTTAACAGTTATAATACAACTACGCCGTCCTGGCAGCCGAACGGTGCGAAACGTTGATTTGCTAGCATTTGTCTGAGATGAATTCGAATCCCGGATGAGTCGCAAATTATGAATTTCTCTTACGGCGCACCAGATCTATCTGTGCCAAGCATTTGTCCGAGATAGATTCGAATCCCGGATGGGTCCAAATAATGGGTTTGTTTTACGGCTTACCAGATCTTTACATTTGATCTTCCTCGGAACCAATGGCCCTAAATTAAGGATGGAAGCGAGCTTATAGTCCATAGGGTTACTTTTAGTGGTCGTTAAACTCCCGAACAAAAAAAATATACACTACTCTGTAATATAACTAACTTTAAGTCTTAGTTGATATAACAGTACGCAGTTGTTTGGGTATCAGAACTACATCATAACAGAAGCACACATTTTTCATTATTTTTCTTATAAAAGCTATCTAATGATAATGAACTTAAAAAGAAACTGATAAAACTATCCAAAGGTCACTAATTTAAGGAGAAACGTATGAGATGCACTGCGTCGCCTTGAAAAATGTATGGCTCTGATTAATTCAGAAATATTCATAATTTTTCCGGCCTCAATTCATACAATGTGTAAGATTTCCACGAGATATTTCAAACATTGGTTTCTTGGGCATAGCGAAGAGCTCCTTCTTTTGGAACCGGTCCACAGTAGGTTCTAGCAACATCAACCGAGCATTTCTTATATTTTTTACAAGCGCACTAGGAATTCCTTATGCTTGTCTCAGTAACGTTCAAATAGAACTGCGTTAAAGCAAGATTATGAACTCCTTTTTGTTCATTTCTCTTCTTTCGGGGAAAAGGTACTTTGGTAGAGGATTTTCATTTGTCGTCGTGGGTAATTTTTTTCTCTTTTCCGCCGACTGATGTATGTTAACTAAACCAGAAGAGTGGACCACTTGGTAGAAGAATGTGTGTTTTGTTCTTCAGAAGGTTTTACTATGCTAATATATGTGCATGTATTAACGTACTCCCTTGTCTTTCCATGGTAAATCCAGCGTGTAAACAAAACTCAACACAAGTACAACGCGACATGCTGTATAAGTAAGGACATCGTTTCCCAAAAACCGAAATGAGATTTCTTTTCGCGGTAAACATTTGTAGAAACGCTGGCAGGACTTGGTAATTAAGAACTCTCACGGTTTTTGACACGCTCAAAAATGATGAATTGCCCTACTCTATTTGAGTTTAAAATATTCTCTCTCCAGCGAAAACGCTTTTTCAGATATACTCCAGTTCCATTAAGTTAAGTAACATCAATGTAGATTTCAAATTAAAAGGAAAGACAGCAGAGAGCTTAAAATGATCAGTGCAGCAAGTAGGAAGAACCTGCTCAATTTTATAAAGTTCAATAATGTTTTAATATCTTAGCATGTTTCAAGCACCTGGGCTATAAAGACACCAGTCATAATATCTTTGTTTCAATTGGAGTCACATATGAATGATATAGCAAGGAATAAATTGGAGAGTTCTATTCAACTGGCGGTCCGCCTAACGAAATTTTGCTGCTCGCAAATGAAGAGTAAACTAAATTTCGTTTCTGACTGCTGGAATCAAATAAAAAGGTAGTGAGAAAATGGATTTTTTTAGAGGCAGAAACCGTGATCTCATCGTAGAAAATTCAAAACATTTGTAGATGGACTTGATGTACAATATGGCGAATTTTTTCTGCACAACTGAATGCCTTAGCGAATTGCTGAAAAAGGCTTAGTAAGTTTTTGCAATTTCGGAAATGACTTTATCTCTTTTCATTGGAAGAAATTGAATATGATGCTGATCTGTCTAAAAGACTCAGTTATGTCTATTTCCTTAGATCACTAGCTCTTCTAGCTGACATCACACATAATTTGAATGCGCCAAATAGTGCTCTACAAGGTCAGCAGCCGCAATTGTGAAAATCAAATCCACAAAGGAACGCTGTGACACACTTCGAATACCATATAGGAAATGACAAAACTTGGTGAAATTATAGATTTTAAAGCATTGGTTTCTTAGCTCGGCACTCGTATAAGAAATAAACAATTTCAAGGGCTTCAACATTGAACTTCTTATCTTAGCTCGACTCTCTACAGGTATAAAGAATTTGATGAACTTCAACCAAATATACGTCCATCCAGCGATCCATTGAATGTTGGCATCGAAAGAACAAAACCCCACTTACCGAATTCATCAATTTTGCTTATCACATTATGTGAACTCTAAGCAGTTGAATTTACTAGAAACTGGAGCAGTAGTGTTTAAACATTTCTTCACTACGAAACGCCCAAAATTAGACTTAGGAATAAAAGATATTTTAATGTTTGCAAGCGCTTTCATAGGCAAGAGGGTGTTTTCTGACATGAAATTCTTAAAGTCACAATACAGGAACAGTATGAATGGCTCTACTCTTGAACTTTTACTTTTACTAGTAAATGTTGGGCAAGCATTGAAGTGGACATGCAACAAACTTTGGCTGAATTTAATCATCCACAGAACTCTTATTAAATGCAAGGCGTTATTTTGTTTTCGAATTTTAAATTTCAGATGTTCTAGTATTAATTAAAAGAGTTTAAAGGTTTTATAAAATAAGCAGGACATCTTTATATTTTCCATCATCTTATATGTATTTAAAACAAGTTAGTATAATCATGCAATGCATTGGTTATGATACGCTTTCCAACACACTAGAAATCATTATTCAAGCTATTACTCAAGTTATGAGGAAAATGGCTGTGGAATAAATCTGACCCCTGCGCCCTGACCTTTGATCAATTTCGATGATATTCAACAAAACTGGTTGAGCATACCTCCGAAATAACATGATAAAGTTTTGTCGCAATCGAAAGCAATTTTACGTAAGTTATGATGCATAAGGGCTATGGAATAGATCCCGCTCCTGTCTCCTAACCTTTAACCCCATTTCGCCTATATTAAAAAAAGATTTGTCCTCAAGCAGGTCCCTACAACATACTAACATTTCATCCAAATCGAAACATTTTTACGTACGTTATGACTCATAATGGTGATGGGAGTGATACCGTTCCTATGTCCTGACCTTTGACCCCATTTCGCCAATGTTCAATAAGTTTTGACCCCAGGTAGTCCCCTACCACATACTAAAATTTATTCGAAATCGAACCTTTTTACGTTAGTTATGACGCATAAGAGCAGTGGAATGGACCCCGCTCCTATGTCCTGACTTTTGACCCCATTTCATTCACTTTCAACAGGGTTTCTTCCCAGGTGTTTCCCTACCACATACTAAAATGTCATCGAAATCGAACGATTTTCACTCGAGTTATCGTGCGGACAAACATACATACGCACACAGCGCGTGACGTAATGAGGCAGATGGGAATCGCGACCATCTGCTCGCAAGAGTGTGACGCCATAAAACTTTAATAGGATCCACAAACACCGTGTGACGTAATGAGATATATGGCGTGACCGCGCGCCAACATCAAATGGAGCGACGCCATGACACTACACTAGAAACGTGGTAATTCGGGGTGGTTATTTAACCCACTAAACGAATTTTCCTAAAGTCGATATCAAACTAAATCGATTTCTGGTACCAGAAGACGGTAGGTTAACGACTTTCATCAAAATCCTTACAGCCGTTTTCAAAATAAAATTTACATACATACAAGAATCGCTCCTTTATGGTGAACGTCAAGTAATTTTACTTCCTGTACTTCGAATGGAAAAATTTCTGTACACATTTTCTTCCCAATTAATGTGTTCCCAAGGATGAAAATTTGAACATCGATTAAAATATCTTCATTTTATAACTTGAAATACTTAATAGTTTCTAAAACATAACCATAATTGTGCAGTCCAACATTTGTTTGTCTACTAACGTCATGAAAATGCAGGTCGCGCCATCTTTTTTCTGGACAATTAATGCGTTCATAAGGATGCAAATTTGAACATCGATTAAAATAACTTTATTACAACTTGGAATACTTAATATTTTCTAAAACATAACCATAATTATGCAATCCAACATTTGTTTGTCTACTGACGTCATCAAAGTACAGGTCACGCCATCCTTTTTCTGGTTTCAACACCACCAAAGGAAAAGTTATTGATTTTTAATATAATTATGGTTATGTTTTAGAAAATATTAAGTATTCCAAGTTATAATAAAGTTATTTTAATCGATGTTCAAATTTTCATCCTTAGGAACACATTAATTGTGAAGGAAATGTGTACAAAAGTTTTTCCATTGGAAGTATAGGAAGCAAAATTACTTGACGTCCACCTTAATAATATGGGATAAGGGCGATGGAATGGATCGCAATCCTATGCCCTGACCTTTGACCCCATTTCGTCCATTTTCAACAGGATTCGTCCCCAGGTGGTCCCCTACCACATACTGAAATTTCATTGAAATCGAACCATTTTTACGCACGTTATGACGCACAAGGGCAATGGAATGCATTCCGCTTTTATGTCCTGAACTTTGACCCCACTTCACCCATTTTGAACAGGATTAGTCCCCAGGCGGTCCCCTACCACATACTAAAATGTCATCGAAATCGAACCATTTTTACGCCAGTTATCGTGCGGACGGGCAGACGGACGGACAAAGCTGGGGCATATACGCTTCTTCAACCTACTGTTGGAAAGCGTAAAAAAAAGTATCCGGCCATGGTATTCTTTCGAACACCTTAGCCAACAGCTTTGCCGAAGTTGGAGAGTACTGAAATACCGCCGTTCTTATTCCTAAGGCAAACTGTCATTTGTTTTTTCAATATTTGTTGCATAAGCAAGGACATAAGATTTTTCTTTCTGCTCCGATTGTGACACGATGGACAATATATTGGTACAGATATATAAAGAGACAACAGTTTTAAATCTAAGGCACTGCATGCTATGGAAGAAATATAAATGAAGTTAAAAGGTGAAATTGTTTTTTTTTATTAACTGGTGAAAACATATTTTACCATTCTGTGTTTTAAAGACAGAAGTTTATGACAATTAAAATGATATAAGCGCTTTACCAAATATACCCCCCCCCCCCCCCGTGGCGCAGTGGTCTAAGCAATGGCTTCTGACTGTTAGTCCGATATGTGTCCGGTTTCGAATTTCAATGAGGCATGGATTCGAAACACCGGACACATATACACATATGAATGCACATGTGTGATATTCATGTTTGTCTTACCGCGCTGGGTGTCTCCCTTCCCTGGAACTAGTGGTTCTAAATTAAGAATGGGTGACTGCTTTTAGCCCCCTAAGATGCGCATGATGGTAGTTAAACCTTCCAACAAAAATTAGAAAAAACTTGCATCATAAAAGGAGTCATTTGGTTCTTATGGAGAAAGCAATGGAAAAAATGTAAATGACAAAAGCGCAGATCAAAAGATTTTTCTTTCACTTCACTTTGTTCTTAAAATATTAGAAGTGCTGCTTTGTTCCATTGAGATCGATGACGCTGCAACTACAGGTATGGAACTTCTGACGTCACACATACCAGCAAGCGAAATAGCGGAATTTGAATTTTCTACCAATGTAAGTAATTATTTGGCATGCAACTTTTGGTGTGTCATCGCAGGAACCGCGTATCTTCCTTCCATATCTTTCCGAGAAGGTCGATCGTGTCTTTTATTTATCTTCTTTCTTTTCTTGCATTTTGGTATCTTAGTTCAGTTAACTAAGATGCCATGTACCCAAGAAAAAGGAAAGGAACGAGCCTACTCCATGTTTTAGCAATGTTGTATGGGTTACCACTCATCAGAAATTCCAATTTATTTACTTGTATTTTTAAGCAACAATACCAGAATTGTAACATAATCATATCATTTTGTGGCATATGATAGCACAAAGATAAACGGTTCCATTAATCTTTTTTATCGGTTTGTACACATAAATTGTTACTTAATCTTAGTGACCTTAAAGGGAAGTTCAACTGTCCAAGAAGTCTACGTTTTACAAAATAAGGTAATTTGCAGAAGATAAAATAGGACAGAAAATTCAGCCTTGTGGTTTTAAATAAACAAAATAATATAAATGCCGAATTATAATTCTCAACAAGAATTCAATACTTCCCTAAAACCGTATTCATATACTGTGTATAATACTGTTTTGAACGTAGACATTTTAGTTATATTTATTGCCTGGACACAGAGAACAGCACTGAACACTTTAATGTTCCCTGTAAAATCTTCTACAGATATATGTATAATTGTATGTATTGGCACTGCTGTTTTCTATGTGTGAAAAGAAGTACTTAAAAAAACAGTTCGTGTTCATGAGTTGGAAATGTTCCGCTCATTGCATGTATGTGTGATAAACGTGCATACAGCGTTGTTTTAACGCAACGAAAGAAAAAAACCCTTGTCCGTTCCTGGCAAAGAAGAAAAAACAATTACGCAATACTTCCAACGATTACATGACTTTACTACTCTTATCTGCGCAATAAGGTAGCAATATGTGAACTAGGAAGCACAGTAATCTGATCACAAAGAGGTATCGTTACTTCAAAAAAGGTTGGGTGGCAACCTAAATATTTATTGGATCTTTTTTTTTTTTTCTGATTGGAGGTTTAACGACCACCGTGAGCAACTCAATGGGCTATAAGCAGTCGCCCGTCCCTAATTTAGGGTCACTGGTTCCAGGGAAGGGAGAGAGCCAGTGCCGTAAGACAAACACGACATCCATTTCGGATTCGAACCCGGACCCCGTTCGAACGAATGATCAGAGGCCATCGCTTAGACCACTGCGCCACCGGGGCGGCTATTGGATCATTATCTGAAAGGCACTGTAAAAATTCCTGAAATCCACGAATGAATTTCGCTGTATGCAACGGTGCAAAATCTTCTTGAAAAAGTAATTCTCTATCGCCGAGTAAATATTTCGCTCTCAAGTTAGCAATTCAGCAAAAATACCATCTGTTTGCGGCTCTTTTACTCAGAGTTTCACAAAATAACTTTGTTCTTCCCATTCTATGGGCAGAACTTTCGTTAAGAAAATTGAGGGTATTCGTTAACAAGGTGGAGACTAATATGCTTCTGTGGTTTGGCCATGTTGAATGAATGAGTGATGAGATTCTTACTAAGAAAATCTTTTTAGCTCAAGTGGTAGGAAGGAAAGGCAGAGGAAGGCCAAGGAAAGGCATGGGTGGATCAGATTCAAGAATGTCTGCATGAGAAAAAGATTATAAGTATGAAGTATAAAAGATCTTGTGTACGGCGTGTAATGGATATCAGTGAAGCCCGAGCAGTTTGTCAAGATCGCTGTGAATGGAGAAGTTTGATACGACAACAGTACGTAAAAATACGTGGTAGTTTGTATTTCTTTTTGGAGCTAACCTCTGAATCTCATAGAAGAGCTTAGTGACATGTATGTATAAAAAACAAATCAAAAACGAAAATAAAATTTCTGAAATAAATTGTTATCACTTCTTGTGTTTCCTTCATTAAATAAAACATCCTTGCAGCCATATTGAGTTTAGTGCAAATGTTGTTTAGCCATAAAACGCGTGTTTCCTTTGCTTTCGTATTCGTTTTATTTTTGATGATGTGTTTGTTTGTTTCCTTGTTTAACGACCACCATGTGCAACTGTTAAGGTTATAAGCAGTCACGCGTACCTTATTTTTGGCCACTGGTTCCAAGGAAAGGATACACCCAGTATCAGCGCACAAACACACCACCTATGACTCATTCGGAACTCAATCCAAGACTCAAATCGGAGGAGTGATCAGAACAGTGATCCTCGGAGAACACTGTTTGACAACTCCTCCAGCCTGCCTCAGTGCCTTCGAGCCCGAAGATGCTCTGTTTGAACCAACTACTTTCTAATTTCATTTGTACTTTTTGCTTTGGTTCCAGTTTTTTCTGTCCGTTAATGCAGAGGTAAATACGTCTTCAAGATTGATAAAATGAATAGGATTATCCCTCCTTATTGTGGAGAGGCGACTTCTTCCACACTTGCGTACTTTTGCACTACGTGGTTATCCAAATTCCATCAGTTTCATCCAGCTTCCTTTTCTAATTTGTGCGACATGTCGGGGTGTTGCCCGTTTGTTTGCTTGCACGATTCCGGCCACTACTCTTTGAGCCCTGTGACGTATATCTCCAGTTTAACCTCTCTTTTGAGTCCCTGTGTTTTCATGCAAATTTGGTTT
Source organism: Macrothele yani (assembly GCA_039090855.1). NCBI lineage: Eukaryota > Metazoa > Arthropoda > Arachnida > Araneae > Macrothelidae > Macrothele > Macrothele yani. The sequence continues at coordinate 161,277,852 of CM077011.1, forward strand.
CTCCTTCTCAAACGCTTTCTGATTTAACATCACAAAAAATCTCTCAACGAACTTGTAAAAGATCCCAGCCTGACGTGGGGTCAAAGTGCAATCAAATATAAATAAGAAGAGTTGTTATAAGATAAGTTCCCAGCTTGACATGAGGTCAAAGTGCAATGAAAGGAAAATAAGAAGAGTGGTTACAAAATAAGATACTTTAACTTTCGTAAGTTCCGATCGCTAGCATTAAAATCACCTGCTTTAAACCGTCTAAACCAAAACTCACACATATTTTTCGATACATTATGCTCTAACAGAATACAACAGATCGATGCACATGATTTTGCAGCAGTTCTTCCTTGATGAAATTCGTAACGAATGAAGTGTCAAATAAATGCAATATGTCTTGCCATCTTTCACCTACCGATGTGCGAGTGCGTTAGACTGTTGGACAAACGTCGGTGTCATATTTTATACTCTGGAACAGTTACGGTCACATGACAACAACGCGGGGGAATTTCATATATGTAAATTAGAGGTATACGCCACACAAAAAGGCTTTAAAACGTATTTGTACGCCTAATATTTGTACCGTTTCATGACCTTCACAGCCGCTGTCCTTTGACTGCAGCTGCTTGTATGTGCATAATGACGTGCTGGTCACAATGTGTTGTATCTTCGGTGTATAATCGTAGTTATGATCCTTGCTTAGTGAATGTTGCAGCTGTTCCGAACATGCAATGAACGAATTGGAATAATATGGGTTCAGCAAATTAAGTTAAAGGCAATAGACACTTAAGTTTAACCTTTTAACAACCATGACCCAAAATTCTTGTATTACTCTAAATACCATAACGTCCGAAACTTTCTGTTGTTTCACTGCTTTTTTTAATAACAACAGTAGTGAGTGAGGATGACTTCTGCTGATCCCTCATAAGTCGAGAAAATTTGAATTACAAATAAGGGTAGCAGATATGACTCACTCTAGACAGGCGTTTCAGGCGGCTTTGGCGTTTTGGGCGTTTTGGGCGTTATGGTCATTAAAGGGTTAAATTGAAGTTTATGTTCAACCTCAAACACGTAATATTTCTACAGGCATTTTAACCCTAATACTGCGTACCCCCTGATCCACCAGCTGTTTTCTTCCATAGGATCGTCGATTGCTGGAATTGTTTTGCTCGTCGCATTATCCACGGCAAACATTTGCTACGGAAGTTGGTGTTATGCCAAGACTGTCTAGAAAGCCCAAGGCCATAATATTCGACAGATGAGTTCCCTCTTTTAATGACGTCACATGAAAATCAAAGCTTCCGATTGGTTTCCAACGCTGTCGTGTATGACGTCAAATAAAACACCAACGTGTCAGGCCGTGTAATATGAGAGTGACGTCCCCAACGGAGAGAACTCATCTCTCTAATGTCATGGCCTTGTGCTTTCTAGATGGCCTTGGTTAAGCCCAGGAAATTGACATTTCGGAAGATTCTCGAACGTAACTCTGGCAACAAATATGAGGCCACGTTCAAAGCAGCACATATCCATCGTTTTGTTTTGTTCATTCAGATCCTTAATAGAAATTTAATCCATGCTTGACTAGCTAGTCTCCTTCATTTAATAGCGGACCTGAGAGTCACGTGATATGTGGGCCATTTACATGAAGATCGTGGTGTACCTAACAAAATGGTACACTCACACATTGGAGTGAGCCACATCGTGGTGTACCTAACAAAATGGTACGTCTTACACATTGGAGTGAGCCACTTACGTGCACACGGTAGGTGAAACTAAAAAACTGATATACCCACGTGCATCTTACGCATTGGAAAGAGCCATGTACGTGAAGATGGTAAGTGCACCTAAAAAACTGGTGTACTCACGTGCATCTTACGCATTGGAGTGAAACATTAACATTTAGACAGTAGGTGTACCTATCAAACTAGTATACTGGCGTGCGCCTTATGCATTGAAGTTAACCATTTACGTGAAGACGGTAGGTGCTTCTAATGAACTGGTGTACTGACGTGCGTCTAACGCATTGGATTGAGACATTTCGTGGAAACGGTAGGTGTAGCTAACAAACTAGTCTAGTCACGTGCGTCTTACGCATTGGAGTGATACACTTACATGGAGACCGTAGATGTATCTAATAAACTGGTATACTCACATGCGTCTTACGCACTGGAGTGAGCCATTTACGTGAAGACGGTAGGTATACCTCGCAAACTAGTACACTCACCTGTGTCTTACGCATTGGAGTGAACCATTTACATGAAGACGGAGGGTGCACCTAACAAACTGGTACAATTTACGTGCGTCTTACACATTGGGGTGAGCAATTACGTAAAGACGGTAGGCGCACGTAACAAACTGGTAGACTCACGTGTGTCTTACGCATTGGAGTGAGCCATTTACGCGAAGACGATAGGTGAACCTAACAAACTGGTATCTTGGTGTACAGTTTAAATTTTACCCAAATTCTATTACCCAAATTTTTATTATTACAATACATGAAATGTCGGCAACTAAAATCATACAATGTGTTCCGTTATGAATTTGAAGTTAAAAACTGCGGGAGAAGGAACACCGAAGGTAGTTTTCACTTAAGCTGAAGAGGCGATGTAGTGACATGTCAAAAGGTATAGTTGTTGTGATGAAATAACAGAATAAAAATAATGGCAATATTAAAATCAACAAATTTTAAAATAAATCTATCTTTTCCTAGATTAAATGTACTCTATAGGTCATTTTCAGAAGTAAATAATTCGCGCCATAACCTAGTTTAGATAAACATTTAAAACTTATAACAGGTAGTTATTTCCAGAAAACAAAAATTTTTATTTGTGAGAAGAGAAACCTGACTTAACGAATATTTAAAAATTAGGAATGTACTTCTGAATTTGGCAAGATTTCAGTGTTCAAACGCATTTAAAATTTGCAGCAACATCCGATAGAAAATATTTTCGTAATAAAAGTTTGAAAAAAATACACACGGAAGGATATTTTTGATATCTTCTTAAATATATATATAAGATGAATTGCGTTTGAAATTTTGATTAGAGAAAAGTTATAGTGCTTTGCATCTTCATTTCAATATTTTCGAAAATTATCCATTGCCACCGCTTTTGGATAACAGTTTTTAAATTCTGCTCATCGTTGCGATAGTCACTTTTCATTAAGAAAATATCTCTTCCACTGATGCAAAAGATTATAAATAGAACGTTGTTTGCATTCTGATTTTTTTAATGGGTAATCTCAGTAGACACGGTAAACGAAATTTATTTCTTTAGCTTAAAATTTTACACTTTAAGAATATGGACGCCTTTGTTTTCCTTATTATCTGATGACTTTTGTCTTTTAATGAAATAAATTTTGCAACGTGAGGAAGTCAGTGAAATGGGGAGTGCGTTTCCTTCCCGTATCTCTCAATTATGTCTCTTTATTCTTTTTCAATTACCTTACATTGGTTCAGAAAATTCGACATCCTCACTCTAGTTAAGGAAAGGAATGTTTACACTTCTCAGTTGAGTTTGCTAACTTCTCCAAGCGAGCACTCATCTCATGGGATATGCTTGCAGAATGTACGAAATATGAGCTTAAGGCAGGTTAAATATATTTTATATTTATAGCAAACACGTTTGTCATTGTACTACGATATCGTCAAAACATGATTAGCTTTGGGCTTACAGGAATAATGAACGCCCAGCCCCACACAAACTTATGTAACGTCATATATCACACACACTTCTCGTCATAAAAAAAAAACACTACGAAAGAACAAACGAAATGAGGCGACAATTACTAGACATGCAGACATTAAGTGAGAAATAACTAATTTAAAGTATGTGTAATTACACACATGCAGTGGGCGAGGAGACAGTCATGCAGCGGGCGAGGAGACAGTCATTCAGTGGGCGAGGAGACAGGCATGCAGTGGGCGAGGATTACAGGCATGTAGTGGGCGAGGAGACAGGCGTGCATTGGGCTAGGATTACAGGCGTTTAGTGGGCGAGGAGACAGGTATGCAGTGGGCGAAGATTACAGGCATGTAGTGGGCGAGGATTACAGGCATGTAGTGGGCGAGGAGACAGGCATTTAGTGGGCGACGATTACAGGCATGTAGTGGGCGAGGAGACAGGCATGCAGTGGGCGACGATTACAGGAATGCAGTGGGCGATGATTACAGGAATGCAGTGGGCGACGATTACAGGCATGCAGTGGGCGAGGAGACAGGCATGCAGTGGGCTGGGATTACAGGCAGGCATGCAGTGGGCGAGAATTACACGCATGCAGTAGGCGAGGAGACAGGCCTGAAGTGGGGAGGATTACAGGCATGTAGTGGGCGAGGAGACAGGTATGCAGTGGGCGACGATTGCAGGCATGCAGTGGGCGACGATTGCAGGCATGCAGTGGGCGAGGATTACACGCATGCAGTGGGCGAGGATTACACGCATGCAGTGGGCGAGGATTACACGCATGCAGTGGGCGAGGATTACACGTATGCAGTAGGCGAGGAGACAGGCATGCAGTAGGTGAGGAGACAGGCATGCAGTAGGTGAGCAGACAGGCATGCAGTGGGCGAGGGGACAGTATAATGCAACCTGAGAAAGTTGGACGCGTGACCGCCATGCTGTGAGCTACAGAGTCGGCAACACGGAGTAGCATCGATTAGAAAATTTAAGGCAGCCCAGGTGTCGCAGTGGTCTAAACGCTGGCATATGAACATTCGTCAGAGAAGGGTCCGGGTTCAAATCCCGGTGAAGCATGGATGTTGTGTTTGTTTACGGCACAGGCTCTCTCCCTTCCCTGGAACCAATGGCCTTAAATTAGGGACGGGCGACACCTTATAGCCCATTCAGTTGCTCCCGGTGGTCGTTAAATCTTCAATAAAAAAACCATTACTGATGGTATGTGGAGATATTACTGACCATTCGCCGTTCAACTGTGCCCACAAATTGTCTACATTGCGAGAGGGTCGTGAAGAGGCTTTCAGTCGTCCCATACAGGCGCCTCACACGTTTTCTATAGGGAATCAATCTGCTGATCGTGCTAATCAGGATAACACTCTGTTGATGTTGGCAGTGTGCTGGCCGACTGTAGTAAAAACTGGGTATCAGGTATTGTGATTAATACTCTAATTTAATTTTCCTTTTTAGTTTCTTTCTCTACGTAAATTGAGTTCTTTCTCCTTATCGTCTTTCAAACTTAACGTGATATCTTCTCTCTCGCAAGAGTATGTTTGGCAACCAACACCCTGAGGTCGGAACGAATGACGTGGGATGTCTGAGATAAGAACGGAAGATCAACTTTTCACGCCAATCTTAATTCAACCATGGACAGTGGACTCAGAAGTGGACATGCCGGAGCCTCAGTTTCTCTCTCTATATATATAAGGTGACACCATATCTCCGAACCTCTGTAATGCCACATTGGAAAATGTCTTTCAATCACTGAAGTAGGAAAACAGTGGAATAAAGATTAATGAAGATTATCTAACTCACCTTCGTTTTGCTGATGACGCAGTCATTTTTGCAACTACCACATCAGAGCTGTAGAGTATGATCAAGGAACTTTCTCACAAAAGTAAATAAGTGGGATTCAAAATGAACTTTTAGAAGACAAAAGTGATGCACAATGCATTTACAAAAAATGAAGATTTATCGATTGATGGGGAAAAGCTGGAGATAACCAATACCTACATTTATCTTGGACAGCAGATATCAAGTGAGGGCCACATTGATGAAGAAATTAATCGGCGTATAAAACTTGCCTGGAGAGCTTTTCGAAAAAACAGTATAATTTTCAAGAGCAATATGCCATTATGTCTTAAAAGAAAAGTGTTTGATCAATGCATCCCTCTAGTGCTTACATATGGTGCAGAGACGTGCACCTAAACTAAGAGAGACATAAAGACTGCAGACAACTCAAAGAAGAATGGAGAAATGCCTGCTTTTGTAGTCAGGAGAGATAAGAAGAGGAATTCGTGGATCATAGAAATGACAAGTTTGAAAGACATCATGATCAGAGTAAAATCCCTGAAATGGCAATGGGCTGGACATATTGCCAGGAGGACAGACCATCATGCAGCTGAAAGTTTAAACAGGATTCCAAGGGACAGGAAAAGACCCAGGAGAAGACCATATGTGAAATGGGTGGAGGAAATTCGAAAGTATATGAAAGTACCACGGAGGAGACTAGCACAAGACAGACCGTTGCGGAAGATACTTGGGAAGACCTTGGTCTAGCAGTGGATTGATAATGGTTACTAATGATGATGATGATAATGGGGCATGGACTCCATTAGCTTCTGCAAATATGCTGTAGGCAATGCACACCATACATCCCACAGAGCGTTCCACGATTCTGGTGTATTCCGAGGTCTCGGATTCCTGTGTTTGATAGCGCTTTGCATGGCATCCCAAATGTGTTCTATCACGTTCATATCTTGGGACTAGGGTGGGAATGGCAACACCCAAAACTCAGATGAATGCTACTCTAACCATAATATGGCGTCACGACACTTGTGTGGAGGTGCATTGCATTGTTGGAACAGGCCCAATCCATCAGCATGAATACAGGACATCAACGGGTGTACCTCGTCAGAAAAGATACGCACATACCGTTGGTTGGTCACAGACGTTTGTAGACGTACCAGGGGTACCAGTGAAGTCCAGCTAAATACACTCCATACCATTACGGACCCGCACCAGCCGGTACAGTTCCCTGTTGACTGGCGGGATCCATGGCTTCATGGGGTTTGCGCCACACATAAATCCTTCCATCTGCCCGATACAGTTGGAAACGCGACTCGTCAGACAAGGCTACTTGTTTCTAGTTATCAAGTGTCCAGTGGCGGTGTTGCAGTGCCCAAGCAAGGCGCATAGCTCTGTGTCGTGCCACCATCAAGGGGACTCGAGTTGGGCGTCGGCTCCCAAAGCCCATATCGTTCAGGGTACGTTGCACAGTCCGGACGCTGATGTTTGTTGAGGCTCCAGCATTGAATTCCGATGATACCTACGAGAGTGCTGCACGCCTATCGCGTGAAACCATCTTGATAGCCGAGGATGGTCACGTTCGCCGAATGTCATTTTACAGCCACACTGGTATCGTAGGTTGGAGGTTTTACCGGAATTCTTGTAGTCACGGTACACCCTTGCAATGGTCGTCCTTGAAAATCCGAACTTCGTTTCTACTTTCGAAATACTATGGCCCATCTCAGGAGCCGAAACTATGACACCGCGTTGAAAATCGCTTAAATCATTATTACTTGTCATTCTCATGCCGAAAACAGCTCTGCCAGCTGGCAAGGATATCTATCGCTTTATATACGCACTGACGGACGAAACCGAGTACGTGCATAGGTGACGTTTTTATGTATTTTGCATAAGCTCGTCTGTACCAGATTTCTGGCATTTCAGTGTATATATATACACTATCTACCAACAAGTAATTGGATACCTGTGATAGCAAAGAAAAACGAAGTTTATTCACCTTCAATTGTTGGTGGAGCCTCCATGAGCGGCGATTACAGTTACGACCCTCCGGGACATGCTCTGAACCAGGCGTTGTACGACGGCTAGCGGTATTTTCTTTCACTAGGCTTGGAGAAGATAGGTCAGTTCCTTCACCGATTACGGATGGTGGGGGCACTCCTTAAGTCGAGGCTCCAACTCGTCCCAGAGGTGCTCGATAGGGTTACAGTCAGGGCTCTGCGCAGGCCAGTCCATTTGATTAACCCCATTGTCACCATACCAAGCCATGGTGGACCTCGCAACAAGACATGTGGCATTGTCATCCTGAAAGTAACATGGGTCCACCCCGTAAAACGGCCACAACGTAAGAAGCGCATGGTCACCCAAAATGGTGCAGTAGGTCTCGGCGTTGAGTCTACCAGGAATTGCGACCAAAGGTCCCGTGCATACCGGGAGAAACACCCCCATAGCATAATTCCACCGCCGCCGAACTTCACAGTTGGCACAATACATTCCAGCAGGAGGCGTTCTCCAGGCAGACGCCAAATTCATACCCTGCCATCTGAACGGTAGAGGGTGAACCTTGATTCGTCGCTCCAGAGAACCTGTTTCCACTGTTCAACGGTCCACTGTCGACGTTCTTTGCACCACGTTAGCCGAGCAGCGCTATTGAACTAGGTGATCAAAGGCTTGTGGGCGGCAGCACGTCCATGATAACCGAGCAGATGGGCTTCCTCACGGATGGTATTCATCGAAAGAACACTCCCGGATGCCTATTGAAACTCCTCGCGGATGTGGCCCATCGATTTGGTGCGGTTCTTCCGAATTTCTCTATCCAGCACCCGTCGGTCTCTAACTCCCAGTTTTGTGGGTCTGCCGGGTCGGGGCACATTCCGACAGTCACCTCTCATCTTCCACTTGCCAATCACGTAGACCACTGTCGATTTTGGGTACTTCAACTCGCATGTCACGTATGGATCAGCCATTTCTGTGATACCCGACGATTACACCTTTCTCGAAATCAGAGAGCTCCGAACTGCGTGGCATCTTGCATGCGACTGGTTGGGTAGTTGTTTCCCACACGATATTTAACGGCGGCGGCCGTGACGTTTATCAGGACCGCAGATACCGTCGTTTGCAGGGGTGTCCAGTTACTTGTTGGTAGATAGTGTATATATATATGGAAATTAATGCTAATTGTACATACGATATTGTTTAATTTCCGTTTGAGTTATTTGAAGACTGCGTGTTCCACTTTAATATCAGTGTTGTATTTCTTAGTTAAGTGTTACTGTTGATGTTAACACACGTTCGTCACCTTGTCGAAGTGCTAAATGATATTTAGATGAATAAAGACTAACCGTAAGTAATATTTTCTGAAGTTATTTGAGTGACTTTTGATTCGCTTGGAAGTGATGTTATCAAGAACTGATTTCTGTAGTGTTCCAGCAGCGCTATATTCCACGAACATTACATAATTGGCGCCCTAACCTTTCTTTGGAATCCCGTTTTCCCCTTGGAAGTTCATCATCATGCAGGCTCAAGACATGCGATTTGTTGACTAGTTCCAGTGGGCCTGTCGTACTTCCTTACCCGAGTCTCTTGACAGTATCAGACGCCGCAGGAAGATTTATTAAGGCTTGTGGTGCTGACTTTTCAGATTCCAACTTTGATGATTTCGTCAATAAAGTACCCGGCATATCAACGTTTCACGCCACTCTTAATTCAACCATAGCCAACGAGCTCAGAAGTGGACATGCCGGAGCCCCAGTTTCTACAACGGAACGAACTCAAATTTACGTAGAGAAAGAAACTAAAAGAGAAAGTTAAATTAGAGTATACACCACAGTATACCATGGAGATACAGCTACAAAATGGGCTGTATCATATCATTAACGAATCATCCAGCTGTCATTGTAACCAATATGAGTACCAGCGGTGAATGGTTGAAAAATGGAAGCAAACCATGGCACAAAGCTAAGTAACTGTATGACCTTCACGGATGGCAGCAAAGCCAGCCCGGTGACCACGTTATTTCCTGGCTCTCAATGGGTGATCGGCTACCCTGAGACAGAAGAAAGGCCTATAGCTGAATACGAAATGGTTGCATTTGTAGCAATATACATATCATGTGCGGCATCATTGGAAACTTTCCCGACGATGTGCTCCGGTGAGTGGCAGTCGTTGCACTGGCGAGGGAGAGCAAATCTACCTCAGAGAATCAGCGATTCAAAGTCCATGTCGATACCGGAATGTACCGCCCCGGTGGCGCAGTGGTCTAAGCGATGGCCTCTGATCATTCGTCCGAACGGGGTCCGGGTTCGAATCCCGGTGAAGCATGGATGTTGTGTTTGTCGTACGGCACTGGCTCTCTCTCCTTCCCTGGAACCAGTGACCCTAAATTAAGAACGGGAGACTGCTTATAGCCCATGGAGTTGCTCACGGTGTTCGTTAAACCTCCAATCAAAAAAAAACGGAATGTGCATATTTGCTTATATATTGTGTCAAATATCTTCCGCTGTGGTTTGTAAGGTTGCTACAGCTTGCCGCCGAATGCCTAAATTGTGGCGTTGTGATGTCTCCTGCTTACAGAAGTCCCACTATCGCGACGCACGTAACTTTCCTTCAACCACTCAAGTCTCATTACGCCGACAGTTTTTACATCCCGATGCATTCCGCCGTTGGACCAAACAACCTAATGAAGCCCTGTGATGGAGCTCCTGGTAAAGGTGATTGTAGTATTTCTGATTACGTCACACAGGCAATCTCACATTTTGCATGTGCTTCCACCACCGAGATCTCCGCGATGGAGTGTTCTGCCCGGTGAGGAAATTAAAGGGCAAAACTGCAAGCAGTTTAGAGCTTTTATCTATCTCACTTATCACGTGATTGGTTTTCAACTGCATAATTCATCTGTAGACAGATACCCACCAATTAGCGTGTTGCTCCAACTAATACTTCCTACTGTAGCATTATGTATGTCAAGCGGTATACGAAAGCCAATAAAGAAAAATACTGAAGCAAATTTCCTAATAAGCATATCTAGTCATCTCCGTCTTGTTGAAGATGTTCCAAAAGCAAAGAAATACCGGGTAAGTATCATTAGGGGTGTCCAGGTAACAAACCAGCACTCTCGTTCACGTTAAACGTAACGCTGAAACGGAACATGAGACACCAAATTTGGACCGGGTGACATGTTAGAGCCAAATTAACTCATTATGGCAGTATTCAGGTAAGGAAGATAATATGTTGCTCATAATCATAGTCTTATGCCACCTAGAGAAAAAAAATGTCAGTCTTTCGCCGTAAATGGCTGAACGTACACTGAGATATTTATCTCTTAAATACATCTGCCTTCGTCATATAAATGGCTTACTTCAACACGTAAGACAGCATGTTGTGGTGACGTTGTCTGGTGTAAATAAAATAGAAGAAACAAATTGCCAGTAGTAAAAGAAAATCAGTGGTAATGTTGAATTGAAAAAAAAAAAGGTGAAGTGAGGAAACTCTGAACTCGGCTAATGGGACGCCATTCTTGAGTGAAAGAGAAGGGATGAAGAAACTGCAGCCATCTTTGTGACAATCAGGAAAAGGCTGGGCGTTTCTAAGAATTGGAACGTGGAATTCACTATAGCAACAGCAGAAAGGGCATTTAGATTACGTCATGGGAAGGTGACAGGACGCGGATAGCAGGTCATGCAGAGGACCAAGGGTTCCGAATGCAAGCCTGTGATTGGTCATGCACTATCCAGGGTCACTAGATAAAGTTGAGGGACGCTAAGCAGAAGATTTTAGCGTAACTCTTCGTATAGCTTTCACTAGGACAAAAGGTCAGATCAGATCTCACGATGAATTTTGAGACCTAAAAATTTAGACGCTCAGCTGCGGTTGAGTTGCCAAACGATTCCCACTAACTCCGGTTAGTGGATGATCTTCTGAATTACAGACTTAACAGGCTGCGGTCAATAAATCTGATGTAATAATATAAATCTGGCGGAGGAATTCTTACACCCAGTTTTCATGTCCAGAAGCAATATTGTCACAATCGTGTGCGGTACCAAATAAGTACATTTAGAGGCTCAGCGGTTGGAAAACGACTGTAATATAATGGTTTTCGATTACCATGACTGCGGACTGTGTGTGTATATCTATATAAACGGAATCTCACAGCTATGGACGACCTGAAATTTTGAAAAGGAACTGTGCGGGTTAAATAACTCAACAAATTAGACCTCAATATTTATAAGACTCTCCGTCATCTTTGTAAATATTAAAGCAACTGCAACGGCATGTAAATAGATTAACGTCTTATATCTTTGAAGATGTTAGCTCTGTGTTTGTACGCAATGCGTGATCCTTCGCTACGCCTCTGAAGTGACTGGAAAAAGAAGTTAAGGGTGTCCAAACCGAACTGTCATTCTGGATTGGTGGCAACGAACTAAAGGTTAAATACACTCCGGTAAAAATTCTAACAAAGTGCTTATAAGATTATGTATAAGAATACTTAACATCAACCAATCTCAAGATTGAGTTAAATAAATATTTCAACAACATCACATCAACAAAAGAACCTCTAAACTACCACACGTGGTTCGTCACCAATACACAAAAATTTAACACACGTGGGCCCTAAATGTGATATGCATATGGCAGACTAGCTAGAGCAACATCCATAAGCGTTCTAGTGAGAATCGCGATGGGTAAAATCAGAAATATGAAAGCCTTTTAAATTGTCATGATATTAACATCAGGCTTGACAAGGTCAGAAGAAAGTTTGTCATTTTCCGAACGGCCAAACTTCTGCGCTTTTCACGCCGTTCCGTAGCAAGAGATTTTCTTGAATGGTGCGACGTGCAAATTTCTTGCAGCAATCAACTATTCTGTGAAGGAAAATGGCTAGTGGATTAGAATGGCAAGCATACTGTCGTGATTTATGCAAGCGAATACACACGACGCAAACCAGAAAATGAACTGTATATTTCGATATTCCTCCGCCAAGGGTCATCTTCAAGCACACCACGTATCAGACCGTGTCGCAAATACCCCTAACATTCCGATCTTGTAAACGCGAACAGATAACCGCCACACCATTCGTCAGGGAGCATCGACACCGGACTATTCAGGAGCAGAAAAATCCCGTAAGCGGAAGACTAATGTTTCCTCCTACATCATGCGTACAGCAGAATTCGATTTTGTTTCGAACAACGTGAAGCCATGTAGCTGTCCTTTCAGCTATCAACAGCACAGTGTAGCGGCGGAAGTGTGCTGACGTAAGGAATGTTTTCCTAGCAGGGAATTATGCATCTATGACACTTATCGACGGACATCTGATCACTATATCGTATCTGAACATAGTTTTAGAACAAATTCTCCACTTCATGCCTACAGATTTTCTTGAAGCAGATGGACACGTCTAGCAGATAACGCTATCAGATCAAAAGCCTCGAATATTCATTGAATGTTTCCAGCAATATGTTGACCACATTTCCTTGTTTCAGCGACCTGCACATTCCCGAATTCAAAACCGATCAAGCATCTCTTCAATAGTGTGGAGCATCTCTTCTATGGTGTGGAACATCTTTTCGATGGTGTGGAGCAAGCTGTTGACTTCGAGACTGTGCCGTAGTCTAATTCGCATAAGCTGCGAGACTTTACAACATTTCCACATGGTACAACATTCTTGCAGGACATTTTCAAGATCATGAATGTTCGATGCACCAAATAAACTGGCATACTGCTTTCATTCATTTCTGCTTTATGAAACAAAGACGCTGTGAAATCATAAATACGCATTTCCATTTCAGAATTAAAATTATGCATTTCTAAAGGTTGAAAATGTAGACAATGTTCGTTACGTTTCGCTTCATCAAGCAAAGGAAACAGATTTGCAGTTTGACTTGTTGAAATGAGGATATCTTTTCTAGAATTTGTCAAATTAAAGGCCGACACACGAACTTCGTTTCGCTTCATCAGGAAATAGAAACAAATTTGCAATTCGATTTGTTGAAATGAGGAATATCTTTTCTAGAATTTGTCTAATTAACGGACGACATATGAACTTCGTTTCTAACTAATAAAAATGAAAGTTAACTTTACGCATTATCGTATGCGAATCAGCTTCCGTTCTGTTTCTTGCTAACGTTTCACATGACGTAGGTGCCTTAAATTCTATTCTGTCTTAGCAATTTCCTTATATTTTCAAACGTCATGCCAAAAAGACAGTTTGTAGATGCATACATATACTATGAATCAGTTATCACATTCTGTTTGGAAATCTTGCATGCATTTATAAGCACCTTCTTCGGATGCTGTCTCACGACATCTTTATTCTCATGTGTTACTGTGAAACATCGGCGAAATGAGATTACCAAACTAAAAATTTTACTATTATTAATTTGTTGCATGGAATGATATGTTACAAATGAATTTTGCGAGGAGCAATGCGAAGACCAATATAAACTTGCATATATCAGAAACATCATGAAAGGTACCAGAGTTCTTCCAGTCCTCCCAGTAGAAGTTGCTCATGCAATCAAGAACATGAAGCGGGGGAAAGCTCCAGGAGAAGATGGAATTACTATAGACATCATACAAGAAGCAAGTGGAGAAATTGAAACAGTACTCGCCCAAATTTTCACTCGATGACTTAATGAAGGGAAGATTCCTGAGGATTGGAACAATGCTACAATGATCCTGCTACATAAAAAAGGTGACATTCGAGGATCTCAGGAACTACAGACCTATCAGCCTCCTATCAGTGGTTTATAAAATCTTCACTAAAGTTCTTTCACACCGCTGGAAGGTAACACTGGACATGGCTCAACCGAGAGAACAAGCTGGATTCAGGAGTGGCTACAGCACAATAGATCATATCCACGTACTGAGAGAACTAATTGAAAGAGCGAGGGAATATGAACTTCCATTGTGCATGGCTTTTATCGATTATGAAAAAGCCTTTGATTCGGTGAAACCATCAGCAGTTACCACGGCTCTGAAATCCTGCGGTATTGAAGATGCATACATTAATATTATTAATAACATCTATGAAAATGCAAGTGCAAAGATTCGGCTGTTTGAAAATACAACACACATAAAAATTGGAAAGGGAGTGAGACAAGGTGACACCATATCTCCGAAGCTCTTTAATGCCACATTGGAAAATGTCTTTCAATCACTGAACTGGGAAAACAAAGGGATAAAGATTAATGGAGATTATCTAACCCACCTTCGTTTTGCTGATGACGTAGTCATTTTTGCAACTACCCCATCAGAGCTGCAGAGTATGATCCAGGAACTTGCTGACAAGAGTAAAGAAGTGGGATTAAAAATGAACTTTCAGAAGACAAAAGTGATGTTCAATGCTTTTACAAGAAATGAAGATTTATCGATTGATGGAGAACAACTGGAGATAACAGATACGTATGTTTATCTTGGACAGCAGATATCAAGTGAGGGTCACATTGATGAAGAAATTAATCGGCGTACAAAACTTGCCTGGAGAGCTTTTGGAAGAAACAGCATAATTTTCAAGAGCAATATGCCATTATGTCTTAAAAGAAAAGTGTTTGATCAATGCATCCTTCCAGTGCTTACGTATGGTGCAGAGACGTGGACCTTAACTAAAAGAGACATACAAAGGCTGCAGACAACTCAAAGAAGCATGGAGAGGTGCATGCTTGGTATAACCAGGAGAGATAAGAAGAGGAACTCGTGGATCCGAAAAATGACGAGAGTGGAAGACATCATGATCAGAGTTAAATCCCTGAAATGGCAATGGGCTGGACATACTGCCAGAAGGACAGACCATAGATGGACAGCCGAAATTTTAGATTGGATTCCAAGGGACAGGAAAAGACCCAGAAAAAGACCACATGGGAGATGGGTGGATGAAATTCGTAAATATGCGGGAGTGACATGGAGGAGACTGGCACAAGACAGACCGTTGTGGAGGAAACTTGGGGAGACCTTCGTCCAGCAGTGGATTGATAATGGTTGACAATGATGATGATGATGATATCAGAAAACGTGAAATGTAATTCTCATAAGCCTCAATTCGTCGCAATTTCCAAGATCCAATCCCACCATGGCGAAGAAAAAACTAACTAGTATGATGAAGAGATGATTTCAAAGGTCTCGAGTACAGGGTGCATTAAAATTGAATCGGAAAGCATTAACAAAAATGCTGTGGACATGATATCTCACTAGGAAGCTTTGGATAACAGGATTCCCCTAGACAGTTGTGGAAAGATAATTCATTTTCTTCCTTTGTTTTGGTCTTTGCTTGTCTCACATTTGGGGCCAGTAGTTCCAACAAAAAGGGCACAATTTTGCAGGACGTAAATTTTAACTGAACATCCGCTTTTTTCGAGCTTGGCAGGTCAAAATGTACCTCGATTCTTGACTGGTTAAAATGAACCTCGTCCTAACGTTTTGCACAGGAGGGTTTGTGAACTTTGTCTTCATCTTAAAGTTTCACTCCCGCACACGTTATAGACGAGGACTTTAGTTTTTTGGGGTTTTTGTATTTGTAATATCATTAGAAAATATGATAAACAAACCTCTAACGTACGCACCAAGGGTCAATGACTGATTATCCAGTTTCTCTCACCTCCCCCACTTTGCCTTTGACCCATATTTACATTGGAAACGATTTCTCCTTAAAATAAAGCTTGAGCATTATGGAAGACACTTTAGCAGCGAATTGTATAAAAAACATTGTTGCTAATTTTACATTGCTATCGCGTATGAGAAAATAATTTTGTAAATAACGTTTAACTTTAATCTAATCGTAATTTCTGCAAACATTGTCAATTTTATCGGTACAATCTGAACAAAACAACTTCCATTTTTGCACGATATTCAATAAGACATTATTTAAAACCCACTGACTTACTAAAATCTTTAATTTACAATTAAAAGACAAAATAATATCGTAGTTTAAAACCATAAGACATTTCAAGCTCGCCACGAGCTCATCTTCAGATGGGAACTACAAACTAATGGAATTGGTGTTTAAATATCAAATTCTCCGTCACACGATTGAAGGATGCGCGACAAATATGCGTGTAAACAATCAATGAAAACTGAAACAATGTTCTAGTGTGAGTTGTCACTTGAGTTCGAATGTTCACTCCAGACAGCTGGTATCCACGAGTCAGAGATATAGCAAGGGGTTTCTTCATTACAATCGGACAGGCCATATCCACGGATAAATAAACCTTCCGCAAAGAGTGTGGTGAATTTCGTATTCGCTGTGGTGAGGACATCCTTCTAAATTGGTACATGAGTTCCTTTCGAAGTCAGTATGGATAGTGCCGTTGTTTGCGCACCCATTTTGACATTGTATCTGTGTTCCCTAATCCTGGTTCCCAAAGTGCGTAATGTCGATCCTATGTAGACTTTGCCTTCTAGGGACGAATCTGTAGTCCTTTGAGGTATACAGTATACCCCAAATTTATGGTCGTTATTCGTAGGATCTTTTCTATTTCTGACCATGGATAGGGTATTCCTTGTCCTAATTCCAAAAGATACGTTGTTGTGTCGGCAGTGGTTCTTTAAGACGTTAATAACATCGGGGACGCAGTCCATGGAACCCACAAATCTATTTCTAATGGGTTTTCTCTGTAAAGTCGTGGCTACTTGCAATCTAACCTTGTACATAATGTTGTTGACGATATTTTTCGGATAGCCGTGCGTCAAGGCAATTTCGTAAATTTTATCAAATTCTTGTTGGCGAAGATTGGCAGAAGAGGAATGTGAGAAAGCTCGTCGTACGAGGGAACACAAAGCTGAAAGTGTGTAGTTTGCCAGGTGAGCTGAATTTCTGGGTATAATAGTGGAATGTGCCGAAGATTTGCGGTACACCGAGAAAGGGATATTCTGGGTATTAGGATTGCGAACTAATTGAATATCCAAGTATGGGAAGAAATAATTGGTGTCGGTTTCAATGGTAAAATTGATTGTGGTATATTGTGAGGATAATCGTTCAGAAAATAGAGTAAGTTCTGCAATGGATGATGGCCAAAAAACAAGTACGTCGTCGACGTGGCTGAATTAGAGATTGAGCCAGAATTTTATCTTCTAAGGATTGTAGCAGAATTTCAGCCAGTATAAATGACAGGGGAGAGCCCATAGGAGACCCCTCAAGTTGTTGATAAAAACGTTTGTTAAACGAAAAATATGACCGTTTTTGTACAAGACGTAAATCATTGAGGACAGCCTGTATTTCATCGGGGGACGTTTGTCTTTGGAGCAACGTTTCGTCAACGCAGCAACTTTTCGTCAATGGCTAGACATTGAAGCCCATGGTCATTGGGTTAGCCTGCTGGGTCCCATGAAATGGCCACCCAGATTATCTGACCTCACACCACTCGACTTTTATTTGTGGGGTCATCTGAAACACCTGGTTTTGTTGAAAAAATCCGCGACAAGCACAGCCTTCAGTAACTGATCCTGGAGGCCTGTAACCGCATTTCTCCCGATATTCTCGTGCGGGTTCAACTTTCTGTGTTGATAACTTGTGAACCCCAACACATATATCAAATGTGATTAATGCAATCAATTTCTGAGTAAATTCTGGTCGTGTTTGATGTGTAAAAAGAACCTTTTACCATTTGAAAGATTTGACCTTGATCCAATATGGCGGATTTCAAGACGGCGGCCATGTTCCGAAAATAGCCTAAAAGATAGGCCAGCTCACCAATTATTTGGTGGGGTGTTCAGATCTTCCATTTTCCATCCCGTTTCTGAAATACAAGGGTGTCCTTAACTTTTGACTGACCCTATGGAGGTTTCTTTTTGGTTTAATTCATGCGTCAATTTCGAATACAGAGCGTATCAGAAGAAGAAGATACTGTGTGGTACTGTGAATGGCTTCGTTGCCTACAATGCATATAAAATATTGATTATTTTTAATATTTATTTAGTTTCTTTCTGAACCACATAAAACATTCCAGTGGAAATAGTGTATCATTCGACGAATGGATACACAGACAGCCAAATCCTTAATGTTCGAACACATAATTTGATAAAACATGCCTCTTAAAAACCGTTAAAATTGCAATGCTTTAACGGAATAAAATGCAAAGCATTTGTTAAACAGCATTTTTAGTAATTAATATATCTCATTTCAATATTCGTAGCACTTATATCACTCCGTAAGAATTCAGAAGGGTTCGATAAAGATCATGTTCCTGCGTATATCACAATTTGGCACAGCCATTCATTTGTTTCTTCTTCCACTGATCGGTACAAAGTCATCGACGTGTACATTAGTTCCACAAGGGATGGCCATTATTTCCCCAGACCCCGCATAAACGTGCCAAAACACAGTTTTCACGAGACCACTAAATTAGATGGGACTTGTGTTTTGAGGTTCGCCAGTATTTGCATCGATCGGTGTCAAGTTACGCAGTTGGGGATCGAAGAACATGTTAGGCTATTATGGCTACACGCAAATAAATTAGCGCGAGTAACTCCAATCAGATTTCCAAGTGAGGTGACAGTGGCCTCGGTTTCAGTCATTTGTTCGACGTGAGATTTCTTTCATTACTTTCTGGCAAAATTTCTACTTCACCTTATGGTGACTAGTAATCGCCTGAAATTACCCAATTCGTGCAAAGTATATCATCGTCTGGGGATCTATATATTATGAGCGCAAAAGATGCAATTTATTAATTAGAAAACTTTAGCAAAACAAACTTCGATTATCTGAAAACAGGGATGATATCAATTATAGTGATTATAACGGAGTAAATTTCTCCGTCATTTTTGTCCACGCCGAGGATCGAACCCGGGTCCCCTCATTCCGGAATAAGTCGCTCTACCAATTGAGCTACGCGGACGTTCGTTATTGCTGCTATCTGCCTTTATGTCGTGTGCGTGCTGCTGAGCAAGCACGCCATATCTCCCCCTCCCCCGTAAGAGGGCCGGGGGCATGACCCACGGGTCAGCCGTGACCATGAATCGTCGTAGGCAGCCATCCGCTGTAGAACGTGCACCTGAGAACTCCCAGTCAATCTGGTGTGTGGAATGCAACGTCACACACATTTATTTTTCGAAGCGGTGGAGAAGGGATTCTTTTATTTTTCCTATCTCGCGGTGTGGAAAGAACATCACACCATTGCGAGATCTTGAACGGACGGGTCATCCGGAAAGTTCGGGCGCCATTATAATGAAGTAAATTTCTCCGTCATTTTTGTCCACGCCGGGGATCGAACTCGGGTCCCCTCATTCCGGAATAAGTCGCTCTACCAATTGAGCTACGCGGACGTTCGTTATTCACTGCTATCTGCCTTTATGTCGTGTGCGTGCTGCAGGGCAGGCACGTCACATGATCTACTGCAGTTTTATTGCTATAACCTTTTTTAGAAGAAAGTAAGATTTGAACCCACATTTTGCTACTCTAGAGCGGCTGTTCTCTCAAATGAACTACGCCCGCAGGCTTATCGCTGCTTTATCATTCACTGGGTAAATACAAAATATTATTAATAAGTAGCCAGATTGGATGTATGAAAAAAGGAACAGGTAGGCTCAGTTCTGATTGAGCCGTCAGTTTGGAACGTAGGACAACGACTTGCAGTACGGGTTCGTGCGGTGTGTTGGATTTTTGTTTGTTGGTGGCTGCTTTCAGGCGTTCTCCACACTCTTTAGTTCGTTTTACTGCAATCTTCTTGAACTTCTAATGTTGCTCATCACTTGCTCTTGCCTCTCGTTTTGATTTTCTCCACTTTTGCTTGCGTTCGTTCTGCGAATTCCGAGGCATTGTTGAGAATGTTAACTAGTTCACATGAAAACAATTTTTCAAAATTTTAGTTCAAACCACTGCAACATGTTCTTTACACATTTGAATAGGTGTTGTCGAGAGCTTTAAAATGATACCACGCACAGTCGTTTTCCATTCACGGTTGTCCAGACAAACCACGATATTTTCAAAAGTTTTCACCAGTTCACAAGGGAAGAATTTTAAAATGTTCAGTTCAAACCACGGAGAAATGTTCTTCGTATATTTGAACAGATCTCGTCGAGAGCTTTAAAACGATGCCACGCACAGTCGTGTTGCGTTCACTGTTGCCTAGACAGACTGAGTCAAACGCACAAGCGGCTAGATCCAGCACCTTGGCACACATCCAAGATTATCTCGTGCAGGAAGCCACGCCTCTCAGCCGTCAATCATTTAGGACTGTCAACATGGTCTGGTATTTTGTACCGCACAGGTAACGCAGATTTTTGAATCCGATCTGTTGTGACATCCTTCGGCGTGTTTTGCTACGTACCCATACGAAAGCATTGAAAAATTTAAGTAATTTTTAGAAGCTCATATTTTTTGTTAAACTGGTTTGTCAGTGTAAATTTTTTCTGTGTTTGACATACTCTTTTTGCTTGAATACTCTCTTTCCATGTTTCAAATTCCTCCAGCGATTCGAATGATAGCACACGATCTTCTAAATTATATCCATGAGTGTAGCATAAATGTTGCTTTAAATCTTCAGAATACAATGCAATTCTATCTTAAAAATGGAAAACACTTCTGTGCGATGTATTTATTGCGAAAAGAAATTCAGTAGTGTTAGAGATCGAAATATGCATGTTAAAGTGATTCACAAATCACAGAAATCCTTTGATTCACTTTGAAATTTCCATGTGCAGTAGAAAACTGTAATATTGCATTGTATTCTGAAGATTTAAATTAACATTTATGCTCTAATCATGGATATAATTTAGAAGATCGTGTACTAACTTTCGAATTGCTGGCGGAATTTGAAACATGGAAAAAGAGTATTGAAACAAAAGATAAAGTTTTTTTTGTCAAAGTCAGAGGTATTTTCGTTAATTTTGCTACAATTTCAAAACACTACATAAGCTAAAAAGCGCGCAAATCACAGCAAAATATGACGTAGCCATTCACAGTAAATTGCAATGAACTATTAAATCCCAAAGAACTGAAAAATATCAACAAGCTGAAGTATGCTGTCAAACACAGAAAAAAATTCTACACTGACAAACTAGTTTAACAGAAAATATGAGCTTCTAAAAATTACTTAAATTTTCAATGCTTCCGTAATGCAGAAACGACCAAGAGGGTAACCAACGCTATGTACGTAGCAAAACACGCCGAGGGATATCACAACAGATCGGCTTTAAAAATCTGCGTTACCTGTACGGTAGAAACTACCAGACCATGTTGACAGTCCTAAATGATTGACGGCTGACGCAAAGGCTCACGGATGAGAGGTGTGGCTTCCTGCACGGGAGAATCTTGGATGTGTGCCAAGGTGCTGGATCTAGCCGCTTGTGTCAAACGCGGCGGCACACCCAGAGTTATTGTATCACCTGTCCCGCGCACAAGGAGCGAGGGAAGCGTCGCGCGCACGATGTACTGCGCAGTACGCGAAATGGACTCCATGCTGTTTATGAACATGCTAACACGATTAGTGTGCGGCACGTATTATTAACGCTATAATGATTTCAATTGGGATCCATTTTTGTCACATGTGGTCGGCCGTAAGTCGCCCCATGCTATCCGCGGAGCCAGACGTAGTCCTGCGTTAAAGCGTACACGTATTACAGATTTGAAACTTTATCGCCTTCGAAGAAGTCCCATTAGGAAGCCACCCACTTTTCCTAGCGCTGTGTCCGATTATCGATGCAATTTTTGAAATCATCTTCTTAAATAGCGAATAGCTGCTTCGTTGGACTCTATTGTATCTCTTCAATATCTTGGAATCTTTTCCTTTCAAGTGGTATTTAATATTTGGGAAGGTAGCGAGTACTGGCGAATAGGATGGCTGTCGGACCTCTACAATACGGTGCTTAACACTAAACTGCTGCATAAGTTGCGCTGCATGGGCAAGCTCGTTCTCATGGTGCAATTGTCTTTCGACACTCTCATGTCATGCTGGCATTTTGCGATGAACGGCGTTCCCTCAAACGTTGCCAAATATGATACTAGTTGATTGTCTGAACTGAAGGAAGGTATTCATGATACACAATTGAACCATGATTGGAAAAAACAGTAAGCATTGTCTTGACACTGCTGCAGTTCTGTCGTGCCTTTATGGTATAACGAAGTAAATTTCTCCGTCATTTTTATCCGCGCCAGGATTCGAACCCGGGTCCCCTCATTCCGGAATAAGTTGCTCTACCAATTGAGCTACGCGGACGTTTTGTTCTGACTACTATCTGCCTTTATGTCGTGTGCGTCCTGCTGGCAGGTACGTCACATCTCCTGGTACGTTACAATGGGTCTGGGAGACCTTGAGGTCTTCCACTCTGAAGACTGAACCTTAGTTTCGGAGTCATACCCATTAGCCCAAGATTTCTTTGATTTTAAATAAGTTTTTTCTCGTTTTCTACGGATTCAAGCTGGTCAGCAACTGAAACACGGGCCTGATTTTGCTCAGCTGAGAGCAATATTTGCACACATTTTGCTCAGACGCGTCTCGTACCAAAAGCGTCCGTAAGAATCGGCTGAACTCAGCCAAAACTAATGTTGAAGTCTTCAGATAACTCACGAATACAGATTCGGCGATTTTTCCCGCAAAGGTATGCGGAGAAGTTCGACATTGTTTTCAGTTTTGCTGGTTCCGAGCCTCCTAGACCGTTCATCACTCTCAACACTTTCACGTAAATCTTTAAAACGTTTGTCTACTTATAAACTTGCGCACTACACATACAATCATTCCCACAGACTTTCCGTAACTTTAAGTGCGTGTTTTTGCAAGTCTAGCCACATCTATGACAAAATCTTAGGAGAATTTGATGATCAATTTTTTCGACATGACCAATGCGATGGACAGCTTCACGCACGTAAGAACAAAGTACTACTCCAAAAAAATGAGACGAGCAGGGAGATGTGACTCACAGCACATGTGTAGTAGGTTCGAAAGGTCAACGTGTGTCATACGGCTTTCTGCTGTGTCGCGCGACTGCGAACTTATGCAACCAGTCCGGATACTTTTTGTTCACACCTCGGACATCACTTTATTGGACACGCAATTCTAAAAGTTTCGGGTCAACCGACAGCAATATTCTCAACCCTTCCATTGCAGAAGTATTCATTTAATATTTACAAACATTGCGTGGAAGAACAGTCACGCAATTTTTTATCAATCCTCACGGCCACGAAATCCTTTTCCGTTCGGGGGCCAATGCAAACTTTCGCTTGCCGACAGTCAGATTTGAACACACATCTTTCCACTCCGGAGTGGCTGTTTTCCCATTTAACTTACGCCAGTAACCTTATCGCTGCTTCATTCTCCATTTGAATCATACATCACATTGCTTGAGATTTAATCTCTCTTTCGTATTCATTTTGATACGCTGATATCAAAAGTGACGTTCACAATTGTCTATCATTTAAATGTTTTCCCAAATTGATTTTTTAAATCATCGAGATAAGCCAAAAATAAATGATTTATACATTTCTGCTTGTGTACAATTGCCAATAAAATAAAGTTGCTCCTCAAACGTGTTGTGTAGCATGCCTGAACCTGTATCTGGTAATAATTGAGGAAAGGGTCAAAGAAATTATGTGGAAATAACACGGCACCGAAACGTGCTGAAAACTGCACTGAAATCTGTCTGAAATCGCAATTGAGCTCATCGCAACTTCTCTGTAAAGCTGAAAACTTCCAGTTAATGTTATTTTTCTGCAAAATGAATAACTGTCTATGTTATTGGCATTACGTTTTAATGAAGTGAATATGGTATGTTTTGTGTCGATAGCTGAATGAGTGTGAGTTAACAGTCCGGGCAGTTTCCGTTACACATGTGGGAAGATTGCCATTCAAAAATAACACAGAAACATTAGAGACTTTGTACAAAAAATTTGCGATGCATGGTTTGGAAAGAAACTATAGAACAAAACAAATAACGGCTTCACATAAGATCTGAGCTGTGTGTGCTGAAAAAATGAAGTAGTCGACAAAAGATAATAAAAATTCCATTCGTTTTGTTCTACCAATGATCTAGAGCAGGAATGGGAAGTCTGTGGCCCTCTAGGCCATTAAGTGCGGCCTTTTGAGGGAATCCACATTTTTCAGAACAAATCTTTTTATTTTTACTAATGTTTTTTTTTCGTCTTTTATTATTTTTATTTTAATCTTGATATGACCGTATTTAAAATACGAAACAGTAAAAGAAGATTCAACGAAATAAAGCTTCCCGACCGACGGCCACAATTAAAACGTTTGTAAGTCATAATGGCTATTTTTACGCCTGTTACGCTCATGATTTCGTTTTATGGCTTCTAAAAAACTAGAGGTAGAATTGATTAAGCTACCAGAAGATGACATTTTAGAGTCCTTACTTGACGCTAAGAAAGATTCAATTGAATTATTGAAAAAAATCAATATAATACCCGCGCTTTCGGCAACACGCAAGAAAAATGTTGTCTTGCTTTTAACCCGACAATGACCCAAAAATCATGTATCACTCCAAATATCATAACGGCCGAAACTGTCTGTTGGTTCACTTATTTGTTAATTAACAACAATAGTGACTTAGGGTGACTCCTGCTGTTCCCTCATAGGTGGAGAACAATTGAAAAACAGGTAAACGTAGTAAATCTGACTCCCTTTAGACAGGCGTTTCGGGAGGCTATGGCCGTTTGTATGTACAGGCGTTTTGGGCGTTGTGGTATTTAAAGGGTTAAACTACTTTTTTCTGCGAATCTACATTCTCCTACCTAACCCAAATCAAGACGCCTTTAAGGCCTCAATGACGGATACCGATCTAGAGGATCAGCAAAACGTGCAGACCTCCATCTTGCAACCAAATATTCAAATGCTTTACAACAAAAAGCAGTCACAACAAAGTCATTAAACGGTTATTAACTTTAGAATTAACATATTTTTAAATTTAGATAGTACATAGCAAGATTTTTACAAAATAATGTACATTTCGGAGTATATCTAATGGAAGTTTTTTTTAATGCCGCCTGGTCAGATTAGAGGTACCTTAATACGGCCTTCCAACATGAAAAGGTTCACCACCTGTGATCTAGAGCGAACCAGAAAATCGCAATCATAGCTAGTACTCTTCCTCTTGTATTGTACAAGAAATTAACACTTGAAATAATGGTGGTAGACAACTGCTGAATTTTGCGCAGAGAGACGCCAGAAGAGACACATGAACAGATGAGTAAGAAGTTATTTTGAATCTGAGACTCATTAGGGAAAATAACGAAACACTTGCATAAATGATTAAAAAGTGAAGCTTGTACTTTTAAAAATTAAAATAACTTTTCTACACTTTTCCTGTTTAATTACCCACTCAGTATTTTTCAGCTATTCTCCTCAAAGTGCCACATCCTTTCGTGAAAAAATATTACATGATGGAATGACACTGAAATCTTATCATCACAGCAAATATGTGCAATGCCCGCGAAAATACTTTAAACAACTTTTAATATGTAATATCTTGTACACCAGTGCTATGTGTTGCTGCGAGTACTATTGACTCTCTAGTGAGAAATGAGAATACAGGCCGCGATAAAAATATATGTATCAGCTCTAATAAGAGCAAAAGTAACATTAACGTAAGTCTTTGCTGTTTAATGACACAGCACTTAAATTACAGTAGGCAAGAAGGTAGTCAGAAATGCAAATTGGTCTTCTACAAAACCAATCAAGGCGTACCCATATATTAATCATTGCGGTGTGTGCTGCTTTTTAGTTAATTCTTACAATATTAGATCATTAGGAGACATTTGCCATATGCCAAACTATCAATTACTTTTATTAAAAACAAAATAATCGTTATAGTATGATGCTCTGGAAATTATTGGTGAAATTACTGGCGTATGATATAAGTGTAATATATAAATTATACTCCAAACTCCAAACTTTGCTTTGTTTTTTGTTCTAACGTTAACACCATGAAATAAATGCAATAATCGTAATACACTTGGTTCATCATCTGTTACTCTCAATCTCCAGATAACTTTAATCTTTACGGGTACTGATCATTTTTTTATAATTATGTTTCTTTGTGAGCTCGCGATTTTTTCATAAAATTATTTTTCTAATCAATAATCGTGGATAATTGTGGACCCTCTTGTGGCCGAATGGACAAGGGCTTAGGATCTACACTTGGGGCAAGGCTAACCTGACTATGGAGTTAAAATTACAAAGTGTGTACTTCTCCTGCATAACATAGTTCCAGTTGAAAAGTTAGTGTTCGAACTTGAACTGAGACCTTAAAAGCTCATGGATATATCGATGTTGTAAATGTTGTACGTACGTACATTAAAAATAATTAATATCCCAGTTTTGGTGATGTTTTTGAAAAATACAAATATTCGTATTTTCGCGACGTCATGATCACTTCTGTCTTGCTTCAGAGAGGCTACAGTATACACGGAAGAAATTTACTGAGAGGGCGGGAATTGAGAATTGAGCCGGAGGGTAAAAGTGGAGATAATGGATCGCGGCAGTCACTAAGCTTGCCCCTTTCTTCCTAGTTCCTGTCTCAAAATACTCGTTCTGTCTTGGACTTGGTGTTTATCAGTACATCTGGAAACATAGCGCAGTCCAATGTATTTCTAACTAAAATAAAATGCGTGCTGCATACACGTTTAATATGTAACTAAAAAAATATCTTTGGGACACTTTAGGAACACCGAAAGTTCTCGTATAACTGATGAAATTGAATAGTAAGGAATATGTTTAACGAAGGTGTTTATCTTATCCATACCCAGATGCGTTTTTGAAAAGAAAGAAAGCGTTTGTCTGGTGGTTGGCAGTTGAGGGGAACATCGTGATGGACGCCTGAATGGGAAGATTCCTTTTGTCTTTCCTCCCATCCTCTTAGGGTCTTAGAGGAAAGGGTCAGCGACACTTGGCACCCCATTAGTGCGCGGAGAAATACAAATAATCAACAGATACGGACTTGTCGGTGAATCGGTTTCACAGCGTTAACAGTGTAATCAGGTTAGCTTTGCCCCGAGTATAGGCTAATTTTCCGAGTTTAGGCCAGTTTCAAATTCTGGCGGTTGGGTGATAAGCACGTACTACTTCAGTTTTAACTTTTTTCCATGGAATCATTTGCCCTGAGCTTGGAATGGAAGTATCTTTATATCCTGATATATTGAAGGACGTGGTTAAATTCCAAGGAGAAATGCATTACGAAATTGGTTCAGAGATTCTTTTGGTAATTCTGAGGAAAAGCTTATCCTAATTTCTAGTCAAGTTCTAAATATGCTCACGTGCACAAATGTTACCTTTTCCACCAAAAGAATGGAGAAATTGGTAATCAATCTTCTTTTAATAAAGTAGACATGCCTCAGAAAACTTGAAAACCACGTTGTCCTGGAACGGGAATCCAACCCTCATCTCCTGATTTACGTTCGAGTTACCTTTACACCACCCGAAACAAAGATTCTCAAAGCAAGTGTAAATGTGTTTTGGGACCCAAATATGACGCTACGCCATGCGCAAATCGAAGCATATATGATCCTTCATCTCAGCGGCACGCGAGAAGAAAGCGAATGCCCTGAAGAAATAAAACTTCGAAAATAAATGAAGACATATACGGATCATAGATGTTACAGAAGCCGATGAATGCCAACTTAATCAAATTTCTTTAGAAGATTCGCTTTCTTCTAGAGTGCCACTAAGATAAAGAATCATAAATGCTTCGATTTGCGCACGGTGTATCGTCATATTTGAGCCCCAAAAGTTGTCGTCAGTTGCTTGAAGGTTGAGTGTTCAGGCTGGTTCAACGGTAACATACCCGAACGCAAATTGGGAGATGCCGATTCGATTCCCCTTCTAGGACGACGTAGTTTTAAAGTTTTCTGAGACTCTACTTTCGTGATTAATTTTGCATCCGTCTGCTTGTAGCATCTATTTGTAAACCTTCTTTTATTTTCTATTTGAAAATTCTTTTAATCCACAAACCAAAAAAAAAGGATATTCTATAAACGTTTTTCCTAGTCACAAGATTTGAATACTTATTCAAAACTTGTGAATGGTCCATTATTTTTTATCTGTTCTTTTATTTCTGTTCGAAAACTCTTTCATCCACAAGCAAAGAAAGACAATTCTACAAACGTTTTTCCTAATCGCAAGTTTTGAATATTTATTCAAAAGTCTACATCCAGTTCATTCCAGTATCATTAAAATATTAGTGCTGAGTCTTTCCTTTATAACGACGTTTCACCCATTTTTCAGAAAACAGTTCAAAACATATTTCCCGAAGAACAGTTACTAATTTAAATAAATCGTTATAGCTACACGGGAGTACGAATTTCAGTCATAGAGCAGTTTATTGTGGCGGGGAATGCTGTGTTTCCGTTTTAGGCAGTCTGTAATGTTTTTAGAATTGTTACTCACTTATAACAGCACTTGTCGTACAATGGGTGGCACTGGTAACACTGGAACTAGGAAGTCTTAACGTCATGCTCCGGATAACTACCACGAAATCTTTAATTGAACTTAAGAGGATCGAAAAGTAACTCAAATCATTTTGTTCTTTGCAGGTTGATAGTAGTATGTTGCAGTTTGGCAGACAACCAGTTTGAATATCACGTTATATAGTAGTTTACTGGATCAGGTGTCGGCGTGGTGGAAGACAGTAGGAACGACGGCTCAAAGACGTCGCGTTTCTTAGCGTCGTCTACGAATGAAGGGTAACGCGATGTAGTCTGATTTTTGTGGGCTCAACGGAAAACTCCGACGGAAATTCACAAAGAATCGGTCGAAGTGTATGGTGATAATTGGAACATCTCCAGATGGTACAGTATCTTTGAAGAGGGTCGTGGCAACCTTACCGATTCGTCCCGTTCCGGTCAACCTGTAACCGCATCATCACCTGTCACTGAGAGGCATTGAAATGGCAATTCTGAGTCGCCAGCGGATCTATCCGCGACCGAGGATCAACATTTCGTACGTTATAGCCTACGGTATTGTGCATGTCAAATAGCAATTTCGCAATGTCAGTCCGCAATGGGTGCCCACAAACTTGACAGACGACTGGAAGGAACAGAGAAAATTGGGCAACTTGGCTGGCAGGTGCAGCAGCACCCACCGTACAGTTCGAACCTGGCTCCTTTGAACTTTCATATGTTTGGTCCCCTGAAAAAATTCCTGGACACTCAACGCTTCGATTCGGCTAAGAAGACAAATTCATATTATGAGCAATATTAAGCTTTCTAACAGCCAGAAGATACAAGTCTTCAAGTACTTACATAAATCGTCTTTATTTGTTATTCAATCACAACATAACTACGCTTCAAATATCTTCGGTAGTCACAATAAATTGAACATCTATAATGTGAGGCTCAACTGTATATTTCTTCAAATATATAGGGTGATTGTAAACTCCTTCAACAAAACAAGAAGGGTGATACTACACCTCAAAACGAACAATATTTGCAATGAACCAAAGCTTGCATTCCACTCCTAGCGCAAGAAAAGAGTAAAGCTACATATCCACATTGAACCTATAAGCTACATATCCACGTTGAACAATCTAAAGGTAAAGCGTCAAAGAATCTAAAGGTAAAGCGTCAAAGAAACTAAAGGTAAAGCGTTAAAGAAACTAAAGGTAAAGCTACATATCCACGTTGAACCATTCCACTCCTAGCGCATGAAAATAATAAAGCTACATATCCTCGTTGAATGTATAACGTGAGGCTCAACTGTATGCTTCAAATATATAGGGTGATTGTAAACTCCTTCAACAAAACTAGAGGGGGCATACTACACCTCAAAATGAACAATATTTGCATTGGAACCTAAGGACGCATTCCACTCCTAGCGCAAGAAATGAGTTAAGCTACATATCCACGTTGAACCTATGAGCTACATATCCACGTTAAACAATCTAAATGTAAAGCGTCAAAGAATCTAAAGGTAAAGCGTTAAAGAATCTAAAGGTATAGCGTCAAAGAATCTAAAGGTAAAACTACATATCCACGTTGAACCAATCCACTCCTAGCGCAAGAAAATAATAAAGCTACATATCCACGTTGAATCTTTAACGCGAGGCTCAATTGTATACTTCAAATATATAGGGTGATTGTAAACTTCTTCAACAAAACAAGAGGGGGGATACTACACCTCAAAACGAACAATATTTGCAATGGAACCTAAGACCGCATTCCACTCCTAGCGCAAGAAAAGGGTAAAGCTACATAACTACGTTGAACCTTCAACAGTGAAAACAAAGAGACATACATAATTTATAAGTTGCACGATTCCACTCGCAACAGAGAAAGTCTTAGCTGCTCAAACTGGCGTACAAGGGCGTCGTTGCACAGCCCACACCGGATAATGAAGGACTGTCGCACCCTCTCGTAGACTCCCGGTGTGGTGTTGATCTTGTCCGCAGCAACAGCGATTCGCGCGACGAGATCTTCCAGGGAGTCCACAGGTGTCGTCTCGTACACCAATGTTTTCATCTGTCCCCAGAAGAAGAAGTCCAGTGCATTAAGGTCCGGGGAGCATGGAGGACAAGCCCCAGGCCCACCGCGTCCAATCCACCGCCCGGAATATGTCGCATTGAGGAAGTACCGGACCTCGGTGGCAAAGTGTGCTGAAGCCCTATCATGCATAAACCACATGTCCCTCCGTTTGGTGAGTGGAACATCCTGCAACAGACCGGGAAGCACTTTCTCCAGGAACACACGGTACGCTGCGCCGGTCAGACGTATACGTCAATTCTTATGTGTTGTTCGCACGGTAATATCGCTGAACGGGTTCTTCTGCGTTTTTAAATGTTTGGTCTTAATCGTGTACGATGAAAAGACTTGTTCAGCGCACCTGATTTGCATCTTGTTCTTCCTATGCTCTGGTTGGAACACCGTGTGTCTGCTGAACCTTTTCCGGCCCTAGGTACTTTTGGAAAGATTCTTCGTCTTGATGTGTACTATTCCCCCTCTTGTTTTGTTGAAGGAGTTAACAATTACCCTGTACAGTCTTAAAGGTATCACGCAAGGCTGCACTCATCTACCCACATTTAACCCTGCTCACTCCACGTGTTATATATATATAGTACTTATCTTGTCAAAATATTCACACATCGTTCAAACCGGATCTCAAAACTATTGCCAAATAACATCCAGGGAGTGAGAAAATACATTATAACATTATGGTTAAAACGCTTAAAGAGAACGAACTCAAAGTTTACATCGGGAAAGAAACTGAAAATGAAAGTTTAGTTAGAATATACTTCATACGTCTGGAAAAACACAAAATAAGCCCAAAATAATGATTTCTAGCATTCTTGTAATTTGGCAAAGTATTTTGCAGTGACCCTGAAAAAATTAAAAACACTTTCTTCCATTTCGTTTTTTCTCAGATCACTAGACTTTACAACGTGAATGGAAAAGATCTGATATCGTATACCTCAACGCCATTCTTTTTCTTTCTGTTCACATTTGTTTCTTGTATAGCCATGCTAAACCTTTTTAGTTCTCCCAATCACGTAGGAGCTATCTGTCTTATCAGGAAAGAAAGGTTTTTCGTCTACACAAACAAGCAGAAAAGGCTGCTTTCTTTGCTTTACCTCCGAGCCCTAATTTCTAATTAAACTTCCTCAGAGTGCGAAAAATAGCGTAAAACAAATTTGTAAACTGTAGGTATTCTGCGAAGCTGCTTTTTCGTGTGAAATACGAGAGGTAAGGCGAATCCATTTTCATGGAAATGTGTTTCCACGAAACTGAACGATATGCTGCGGGAAAAGCTATAGATCTAGTTACCAAGGGAAAAAAGATTTATCTGTAGCCGATGCAATTCAACAACGCAAAGGAAAGCTACCAAGAAGAAAAAGGGCACCGCATCAACGTTTTACAAAGTTTCGAGTCCGTAAATGTTCAGGTGACAATACCTTGAGCATTCTTTGGTCGATAAATGAACTTATAGCGAAGATGTATTGCATAATCGATACAGTCTGGCTCACCAGAAATCGTCACAAACCGATTAGATAATTATTTTAAAGCACGGTATGCGTTAAAGTGCCACTTCAGTTATCAGATATAGTTTTAGGGAATTAAAAGTAGTATTTCATCATCAAAATGTTGCTGATATTCTCCTGAAGTATGTGTTTTCCTCTAGTAAATTACTTAATGCTATTGACTTATCATGGCCATAGAGAAACGTCAGAGCTAGTAAGTGACCACTGAGTAAAAATAAAGGAACGGTAAGGTACACATTTAATTTGTCATGAGCAACCGCAGAAGTTAAATACAAAAAAGAACAGAAAACCCTCTTTTGGGTGTCGTTCGCATTTTCATTAAATTACCTACTGACGGAGGAACAATAAATCTCATTTGATCGGAGTTTAGTGAATTAGTAATGGCAGTAGATAAACGCGGTGCTTTTTCAGTCGCTGAGTGAAACAGTTCTCTACTACTGACAAGGGAAGCCTTTCAACTGCAACTCTCCAAAATTGAAGAAACGTATAGAGGAGACAGTACTAACGGCAAAAACCAATGGGTGTATTTCTGTTTTGGCCCAAATGAACTGACAAAGGTCAACGAGTGGTCTGAAAATGGTCTTATCGCACAAGTAGAGAAAATCATCGAACGGATCAATGAACAATCAATGGCAGTCAGAAAAGTTCAACAACATGTTGTTATATCCGTTAATAAAAATTGGATACTGTGAAAGTGATGACGCTTATTTTGATAATGTCCAACGTATTTGCTTTTCAGATATCAATGACAATTTTCTGTACTGTAATAACTTTGGGATTTTGTGTTGTTCTCATTGTTCCAAATTACTTTGCTTCGGTCATGTGTTCAATGCCGCAAATGTTCATTTACATCCGTAATAAAGGTTTTTGTTGTTTTTTGTATGACACGAGATTATTTTGAATCATGGGGACATAGCTAATATTTTGGCCGCCCCGGTGGCGCAGTGGTCTAAGCGATGGCCTCTGATCATTCCTCCGAAAGGGGTCCGGGTTCGAATCCCGGTGAAGCATGGATGTTGTGTTTGTCTTACGGCACTGGCTCTCTCCCTTCCCTGTAACCAGTGACCCTAAAATAGGGACGGGCGACTGCTTATAGCCCATTGAGTTGCTCACGGTGGTCGTTAAACCTCCAATCAAAAAAAAAAAAAAAGGCTAATATTTGGGGTTACATATCACGCACCACAACACATGTTAGATGATTTTTCCCACTTGTGCTCGAAGGCCATTTTCAGAACACTCGTTCACCTTTGTCATTTCATCGCTTTTAATAAAAAACATTTATTTGGTTTACCATGTACAAGAGTGATATACACAGTCGAGTCACATTCTTGTGACCGCTTCCTACTTTTGAAGTCAACAGCGCGTAGCTAATGAATGAAGGCACGTGTTGTGAGCTGGCTTGGAGGTTTTTTTTTTTTTTTTTTTTGATTGGAGGTTTAAAGACCACCGTGAGCAACTCAATGGGCTATAAACAGTCGCCCGACCCTAATTTAGGGTCACTGGTTCCAGGGAAGAGAGAGAGAGCCAGTGCCGTAAGATAAACACAACATCCATGCCTTACCGGGATTCGAACCCAGACCCCGTTCGGACGAATGATCAGAGGCCATCACTTAGACCACTGCGCCACCGGGGCGGCGGGTTGGAGGGTATATAAGGTGTGTTGTAGCCACTCTGGAAACATATTACTTGTTGCTTTCATGGATAAAACGAGCGATTTATCAGATTTGCAAGAAGGGATGTTTATCAGCTTTCGGGGCAAGGGTGGCAGTATTTCTGAAACAGCGCAGTTTGCGAACTGTTCGCGTGCTGCTGTGGTTAAAATGTATCGTGATTCGAGAAATGGCACCATAGAGAATAAGCGACGTGAAAACTACAGAGCACCACGTACCATTGATGTGAGAGATGAACGGCCGCCTCGAAGGTGCGTGAAGGCCGATCAACAAGCTACAGTGGAGCAACTCACTGGTCAAATGAACCAGAGGACTACTGGAAGTGTGTCTAAAACGACAATTCCACGATCTCTGCAGCGTATGGGGCTCCGATGCAAACGGATGGTCACCGCACCTATGCTAAGGAAGGTGCATCGGGAGAAAAGGCTTATATTTGCACGGAAGTATCGGAATTAGACCTCCGCTGATTCGCAAAGATTGCGTTCTGCGATGAGTCATGTTTTCTGCTTCATTGAACGGATGAACGTTGGCGTATAAGGCGAGAAACAGTGGAGAACAAACAATCTTCAACCATTGCTGGAAGAACACAAGCTTATGGGGGCAGGGCTATGGTCTGTTGAATGTTTTCATTGTGCTCGCTGTGGGTCCTCTCTTACCTGAAGAAAGTACTATGGACCAAATTCGTTGTAAATCCTTCCTTGCAGACCACGTACACCCATACATGATGCTTTTTCTTCCCTGGGGCAGATGGAATCTTCCAAAACTACAATACGACGTGTCACACAGTTAGAAAAGTTCTAGAGTAGTTGGAAAGCACGATGAATACTTCAAAGTAATTTCCTGGCTCACTAATTTCCAATAATTAAACCCAACTGAGCATCTGTAGGACCACCTCGATCGTCTTGTTCGTTCTATGGATCGTCCACCACGCACCCTCCAGCAACTGTCAGATGCACTGTAATCAGCATGTAGCTCCACATACCTATGCACACCTTCCAGCATCTTATTGAGTCACTCCCATCCCGTCTAGCTTCGGTCCGCGGTACACACGGCAGTCGGTTAGTCTGGTTATTAGCTTGTGGTCACAATAATGTGACTCGACAGTGTATATACAGCACTTCATCCTCATCATCATTGTCAACCATTATCAATCCACTGCTGGACGAAGGTCTCCCCAAGTTTCCTCCACAAGGTCTCCCCAAGTTTCCTCCACAATGGCAATGGGCTGGGCTGTCTTGCGCCAGCCCAGCCCATTGCCATTTCAGGGATTTAACTCTGATCATGATGTCTTCCACTCTTGTCAATTTTCGGATTCACGAGTTCCTCTTCTTATCTCTCCTGGTTACCCCAAGCATGCACCTCTCCATGATTCTTTCAATTGTCTGCAGCCTTTGTATGTCTCTTTTAGTTAAGGTCCACGTCTCTGCACGATACGTAAGCACTGGACGGATGCATTGATCAAACACTTTTTTTTAAAGACATAATGGCATATGGCTCTTGAAATATATGCTGTTTCTTCCAAAGGCTCTCCAGGCAAGTTTTGTACGCCGATTAATTTCTTCATCAATGTGACCCTCATTTGATATCTGCTGTCCAAGATAAACGTACGTGTCTGTTATCTCCAGCTTTTCTCCATCAATCGAAAAATCATCATTTCTTGTAAAAGCATTGAACATCACTTTTGTCTTCTGAAAGTTCATTTTTAATCCCACTTCTTTACTCTTGCCAGCAAGTTCCTGGATCATACTCTGCAGCACTGATGGGGTAGTTGCAAAAATGACTACGTCATCAGCAAAACAAAGGTGGGTTGGATAATCTCCATTAATCATTACCCCTTTGTTTTC
Source organism: Macrothele yani (assembly GCA_039090855.1). Classification (NCBI taxonomy): domain Eukaryota; kingdom Metazoa; phylum Arthropoda; class Arachnida; order Araneae; family Macrothelidae; genus Macrothele; species Macrothele yani. Next base: position 161,313,729 of record CM077011.1, read on the forward strand.
CCAGTTCAGTGATTGAAAGACGATTTCCAATGTGGCATTAAAGAGCTTCGGAGATATGGTGTCACCTTGTCTCACTCCTTTTCCAATTTTTATGTGTGTTGTATTTTCAAACAGCCGAATCTTTGCACTTGCATTTCCATAGATGTTATTAATAATATTAATGTATGTATCTTCAATACCGCTGGATTTCAGAGCCATTGTAACTGCTGATGGTTTCACCGAATCAGAGGCCTTTTCATAATCGATAAAAGCCATGCTCAATGGAAGTTTATATTCCCTCGCTATTTCAATTAGTTCTCTCAGTACGTGGATATGATCTATAGTGCTGTAGCCACTCCTGAATCCAGCTTGTTCTCTCGGTTGAGCCATGTCCAGTGTTACCTTCAAGCGGTGTGAAAGAACTTTAGTGAAGATTTTAAAAACCACTGATAGGAGGCTGATAGGTCTGTAGTGCCTGAGATCCTCAATGTCACCTTTTTTATGAAGCAGTATCATTGTAGCGTTGTTTCAATCCTCAGGAATCTTCCCTTCATTAAGGCATCGAGTGAAAATTTGGGCAAGTACTGTTTCGATTTCTCCACTTGCTTCTTGTATGATGTCTACAGTAATTCCATCTTCTCCTGGAGCTTTTCCCCGCTTCAGGTTCTTGATTGCATGTGCAACTTCTGCTGGAAGGACTGGAGGAACTCTGGTACTGGTATCTTTCATGATGTCTGGAGTGCATGTATCATCCCTTTCATATAATTTGGAGTAGAAATCTTTCACTCTTGTCAAAATTTCGCCTCTATTTCTTGTTATAGAACCATCTTCTTTTCTCAGAGCCATAATCTGTTTTCTTCCCTTACTGAGATGTCCCTTTGCTATCTTTAGGCTTTGGTTGTTTTCAATTGCTTTCCTCACTAGCTCACAGTTGAATTTCCTTACGTCTTCAGAGATACTTTTTCGTACTGTCTTGCATAGCTCTATATATTCCATTTTTGGAATCCACACCTCCTTTAGTTGGCCTCATCTCTCTTCTTTTTTGCATCAACATTTTGGTTTTTCCAGATAATTTGTTCACATGCAATTTGTTCTTAGACAATTTTTTTAGACAATTTGTTCCAGCTAATTTTGTTGCTGTTTCCATAAGAGCTTTGGTTACTTTTCTGTTAACTTCAGAAATATCCACTGCTTCCGATGTTAGGCCTTCTAAAGCAGAGAATCTGTTCTTGAGTTCCAACGTGAAGGTATTATGGTGTTTTTTAAGGTTGGTTATGTCAATACGTTTTGTTTGTCTTATGAGCTTGCTACGTTCGAGTTTAGTGTTGAGGTGCATCTTACATCTCACCAATCTATGGTCACTACCTGTGTTGAACTTGTTTAGCACACTGCAGTCTTCACTGCAGTCTTCTAGCACTTATATCCCTATATTTCCTTTTTTACGTTTACTATACTTTTTTATGATCTGGACCAAGTGTTAACTGGTGTTTAGCATTATTGTTTGTTGCCATCACAGCACTAAATCTCATTCAAAGGATTTCCTAATCTGAGAACATAAATCTGTGCACAAGGTCATCAAAATGCCTATCTGTGAGCACCTCAATTGTTCAATTTGCCTAAAGCCGAAGCTTTTGTCATATTGATTATAATTTCAGTTGTGAATTAAATTTATTAGCAGATTCATTCGTTGTGAAAGTTACCGACATGCGTTGAAGAGTTTAAATAAGTTTAACTCATTGGTAGAATCAGATTTGTTAGAAGGTCCTTTCGTTGAGACAGTTATCGACGTGCTACGAAAATTTCGCATTTTTTTAATTCATTGATGTATCTGGAATCATCTTTGATCGTATAACGCGAATAGGCTTTTGCTTATTATACGTCAAAAATTGCTCTATTGTTAAGCCATACGTTTACATGATTGATAACACAGGCCTGCAAAATTTGAGTCATGAAAAAGTGTTTGCAATGTAATGGCTGATTTTTATATTGTTTGGTACGCTGATTTCAAATATGGCATCCATTTTTCTCAATCACGTAAGGATTTTTAACAAAATGGGCTTGAATATATGGGGAAGAAAGCCTATTTTACATATTTTGGCGAAAAGTAGGTCTTTTCAAAATATTTGTAAGTGTTTATTTACATATTTATTATTTATCAAACTATTGGAAATGATTTGCTAAATTATAATAATAAGAGCAGTTACCATTGTTAATGCATCCTGGTATTCATAGGTCCTTATGCTGTCTTTTCCTTTTCCCCTAAAAGCTCCTTTGGCACTTTGTCTCTTGTAGGCAGTAGGCGGGTCTTCTCTGTGCAGCATCCAACAGTAGTCCGCAATCATATTGACGTTCCACCTACCTTGGTATCTACGCTCCATCTCCTTTATATCTTGGTGAAATCTTTCTCACTGTTCTTCACTAACAGCGCCACGATTTTCGGGAAAGTAGTCCAAATGCGATTTTAAAAAATGCACTTTCAAAATCATCGAACAACCCAAGTCTTTGAATTTCGTTAACATGTTTTCCACGATACATTTAAAGTTGGGGTCCTTAAAATTCCAGAGGAAATTTTCGATGACTTTCTTAAAAGCTCCCCAGGCCTCTTTTTCACTCAAAACCATTTTACTTTCAAACACTTCATCTGTAAAAAGTTTCCGAATATCTTGACCTACGAAAACAACCTTCCTTTAGTTTTGCTTTAGACAGTCCTGGAAACTTGTTGCCAAGGTATTTAAAGCTCTCTCCTTCTTTTGATAAAGCCTTAAACAATTGTTTCATTAAGCCAAGCTTGATGTGAAGTGGAAGCAAGAGGACTTTAATGGGATTAACCAAACTTTCCTTTACTACATTTTTGTTTCCAGGTTTTAATGCTTTCCCATGCGGCCACTCCTTTTTGATCCAGTGATTGCCCTTCTCCCGACTGTCTCATTCACACAAGAAGCAAGGGCACTTGGTGTATCCCGCTTGTTGTCCAAGAAGCATGGTCAGCACCTTTAGATCACTGCATATCGTCCATCCAATATCTTTATATTTCAATTTGGTGAGAATCAAGGCTAAATTCTCGTAACATTACTTCAGGTACACAGAATGCGCTAATGGCACTAAAGCACACTTACTGCCATTATGCAGAAGCATTGATTTGAGGCTTCTTTTTGACGAGTCAATAAAGAGCCTCCACTCGTTCACGTCATACTGTATATTAAACATCTCCATCAATCCAGGGACATTGCTACAGTAAACCAAGCCACTATCTTGAGAAAAGTATGGAACGAAATATGTTTCTCTCAATCTGAACCATGTGAAAGAGGTACCAGGAGCCAATAAATTATTTTCCTTTAGCATAGAGCCTAAGAGTTCTGCAGGTTTTTTAGAAAGGCCCACATCTCTGACTAAATCATTCAATTCCAGCTGGGGAAAAGGTTGGGGCTCGCTGCTATCTGAAACACCATGAAAGTCCTAGTCATAAGCCTGACCTTCGTCTTCAGTCTTCAGGAATGTCTTCTAGTTTCTCAGTAGGTTTAGGTAAAGGTATTTCTGAGCTATAAGGAACAGGGCGTATTGCTGACTGGAGGTTTGGATAAAATATTTCTCTCTTATTAATTAAATTGTACCCCTGCACATTACATGAACAGAAGTAGCAGTCATCACTATGATTTTTAGGTTCCCTCCAGATCATAAGGATTCCAAAACGGAAAGAATTTTTTGTGCCTTTTGATCACTTTCGCAATTCTTCTACACAAGGGTAACACACTTTATGTGGGGCCCATGACTTATACTGGTCACGAAGTTTTACACCAAAATATGCATAATATACTTTCTTCACAAAATCTGTTATATTTCTTTGATGTTTCTTCACTACAAATTCCCCACAAATATAACAAAAGGAATCAGGTGAATTAAGACTAGCCCTTGCTGCCATTTAGTACATTTTATAGGTTCAAACTTTAAATATGAAAACTATAAAAATGAGTACCATCATCCGCTGCGGGAAAAAAGGTTTTACCTCTACAGATATAACACCTTAAGAAAAATTGCTCTTCTCAGCACACAACCGTTTCACTCAAAGATCAAAGTACAACTGAGCAGAGAGCGGCGGGAAGCGTGGAACAGGGGAGAGGAACGAAAGGGAGTGAGTAATCAACTAACTTATTTCCGGTCGCACTTGATGTTCCTGGAATTCTCCTCATGATAACGACTGGTGAATCATGATGATTTTTAACGTAGGCTCTCGACGAATAAGAGCCATTTGGAAGTAAAATCTGTCCAAACAAAACTGTTTTTTGAACATATTATTACTTGTAAATTGCTTTTTTTTCGTACCAGAGACTGCCCTAAAAATCTTCAGTTTTTGTCAGTAATGACGACTTATGACACTAAATGCTCATCCCCTTCCTTAGTAGATTATAACACAATGGATTGATGGCTACGAAAATCGAAATTTTCAATTTGTGAAAAAATGGTACGTGATGGAATTTTTCGACTATTTTTCCTGAAATCAGCATCCAAAAATCTATCAGAATCAGCTATTGGTTTCTAAACACTTTTTTGGTTGCAGGCCTGCGTAATTATTCTATTTAAATCATATAACACTAGAGTCATATGTCATATTTAGCGCATCCTGAAAGTTTTCTTAATGTGCTACCGCAATTACTGCTACAGCAATGAAACTGTTGAGTTACACTTGCCTGAACTGTTTCAGTTTTCGCAACATTAGATCTTTGAAGGAACACTTCAGTTAAATAGGTCTTCGTTTAAAATACGCTTCCATTTAGAAATTCCTTCCATGTTGTTCACGCGAAGCCGATTAAAATTGTTCACAATAAGTTCTTCAGATATTTGCATTATAAGATCTATGATAGTTCAAGAGGGACGTTTTGTTTGGTTTTAGGGTTTTACGACCAAAGTGCAAAGGTTTGGTTAGGACAGTCGCACTCCCCTAACCTGACCTGTAGCACTGACTTCAGTGTAGGGGTGAGCCAGTGGTGTAAGAAAAACACACCATCAATGCTTCAGCAAAGATTCGATTCAATTCAGCACCCATCTCAGCAGCAAGCCAGTGACTCGTACCACTCTACCAGCGAGTAGTACGAAATACCTTATATTGACAAAAGTCACCTGACACCTAGAAGTGAAACACAACATAGCATTTATTGACATACATTAGTACGTTGTCCGTCCACCTATGGCTTTAATACATGCACTGACCCTTCGGGACATACTTTCCACAAGGTTTTGTAACACCGCTATAGGTATGCGCTTCGATTCAGTACATAATGCTGCCGCTATATGTACTGAATCGAAGCGCATACCTGTTGCTTAGTAGTAGGCCTTGGTTCCAAACTTCTTATGCGGCGCTCTAATTCATCCCATACGTGCTCTATGGGATTAAGATCAAGGCTCTGTGCTGGCCAGTCCACGCACGATACGGAATTATCGTCATACCACTCCGTAACAGTCCTTGCTTTACGGCTCGGTGCACTACCCTGCTGGAACCGACAAGGCTCGTTTCCATATCATTGCCCCAGAGTTGGTAGAACATAATTGTCTAGAATATCGAGGTAGACCTACTGGTTAACAGCTTTTCCCACGATAACCAATGTGTCTGGACCATTCCATGAAAACCATCTCACACGAGTACACTGCGAGCTCCACACTTGACCAGTACACTGTGGTAAGTAGCGTTCCCCGGCTACCGTCATACCCACACACGGTCATCAGACTGATGGATCGTGTATCTGGATTCATCAGTTTTTAAGACCCGTTACCATCGATCTACGGTCGACGATAAATGTTCTTTACACAATGCTAAACGACGAGTAGCATTCCTAGTGGAGATGAAAGGCATATGAGCAGCCGCACGACCACGGTAACCCATTGAATGGAGTTCTCTGCGAATCGTACGTGTGCATAGCAAGGTTCCAGCATTTTTACTCACCTGTACACTAAGGTTTTGTGCAGTATTCCGTCGATTAGCTGTAACGACTCTCCTGAGGATTCGACTTCCTCTAACCCTGATTTTATTTGGTCTTCTAGTACGTTTTGCTCCTTCTGGCACGCTATGTATCTTCAGCATATTCATTACATCCAAAACAGTTGACTAGCGGATGTTTAAATGTCACTCGGTTTCTCTTATGTACAACCCACTAATATAACAAACAACAATCTTTCCTTTCTCAAGGTCAGTTTTCTCCCGCAAAGACATTTTTACTCAACCTCAAAGTGCGATATTATCGCGGTCAGCTGCAGGCTTGTTTTATACCGTTCGCATCTTAACAACGCAGTGGATCAGTTTATTTGCTTTTGAAGGGGTGTCCTGTGTCTTTTTTCAATATAGTGTATCTTCAAAATCACTATTGACGATATCGAGATAATAAATATTTTCCCTTGCTTACGACCAGAGTGCCTGTTACTGCTCTTAGGTTCTGTATCGTTTCGTATATTCTAGTAAACATAATTGAGATCCATCTTTCACGTGCTGTTGGATATTGAGTACTGGAGGAAATACGCACTTTTTCGACTCTCACAAGTGCTGAGAAAGTCGAAAAAGGTGAATATTAACTGACTATGGAACAACTTCATTTATAATCAGAGAGGCAACAGAGAAAGAAGTCTTTATGGAACATGAATTTTGACTTCTCCATAGTACAAGAATCATTTCTCCATGAATATGAATATTCGTATCTCACTAATATATGCGATGATATGCAAAGCACTGGCAATTTATGCCGTATATCTGTTCTCAGATGGAAAACGATAGTCACAGCATCAGATTGCTTCGACTAAACAAACCTAAAAGTTTCTAAGATTACTAAGCTACACATGGTTATTTTCAGTTACTTGGAAGGCCGTTGTTCAGAGTTATATAACGGTAGCATACTCCAATGGATATCAGGATATTGTGCTGTATACACTAATTTAACTTTCCGTTTCAATTTCTGTTTTCTTGTAAAAATTTGGGTTTATTCTCGCTAAACCTTTTTCCAATCTGAACGCCACATTTTTATCGCTCAACGAATTTGTGTTTGGCAACCCCGTCAGCAAGTCAAACTGTCGTGACCTATGCTAAAGCTGATGATAAGCTGAATCACACTGACTTGACCAGTTATTCATGGTCTCTCTGAATGTATCTGCTTCCTTATTACCAAACAGAAGTCGTCGCTCTTTCCACGTTAAAAAGTGAGTCACGGAAAAATTCTCATCTGCCGCCACCGGAAATCGAACCCAGGGTCTTCCAGTTACGCGCCGGAGGGGCCTCGAATTCTCCAGACACACAAGTGATTAACTGCCAAGCCACATAGCAGGTTGCTTCTTGGAGCCCCGCTCGATGCTGGGGCTTCACCAAAGATGGTAAGCGGCAACTGAAGAAATAACTAGGAGGCGAATGAATAATTAATTCATACACTTGACGTGGATCAGGATCACCAAACAGAAGTCATAGCTCTTTCCACTTTTATAAGTGAGTAACTGAAAAATTCTCATCGGCCGCCCCCGGGAATGAACTCAAGGTCTTCCAGTTACGCGCCGGACATGCTATCACTTTCTAGAACGCGCTGGACACCCTACGACTGCATGCATGCCCGGAGCGTAACTGGAAGACCCTGGGTTCTTTCCCGGTGGCGACCATGATAATTTTTCCGTCACTCAAAAACGTGGAAAGAGCTATGACTTCTGTTTGGTGTTCCTGATCCACGTCGAGTGTATGAATTAATGCTTCCCTATTATTTGTTGGACGTCGGCAATATTTATGCTGCTTTGAGGACGACACTGGGAAGTGTGCTAATTACGAATGTATCAAAGCAAGCTCTCAGTATTGTATTTTAATGAAAGAGAAAAATGATCCCATCCAAGTTATTGCGTTTGTTACCAAGCTACTTGATTAGGCAGAATGATTGCTATGTTACCTGTTCCTGACGAACGTGAGTAAAAGAGCAGATACTGTATTCACGATTTATTTGACTTTCATCTGGTCGATATTATTCCTAGCGCTTAATTACTTATTTCATGTTCAATTAATTATACAGTTGCAAAGAAGCGAAGTAATCTGGGATTCATCTAAAATAATTTAGTAACTTTACGGCGACGCAATTTTATTTCGTTAAGTTCATACTAAGTTGGAGATTGTGTGAAAACACAATTTTGTCCATTGTTTTTTTCATGAGCAACTTACTCCAGAGTGAGGAAGCTGCGCCCCCTCACTCTGGAGTTTGCTCTCCCAACTAAGCTACACGGACAGAATATATCGCTGCAGCTTTGTCGTCTTGACACGTGCTTTACCTCAGTAGTACGTCACAATCGTTGTAGTGCTTTACAGTCAAGTTTCATGTTAGGGTAATAGTTGGAAAAATACACATATTCTGAAAAACAACTGTTATCCCACATGATGTGAGTATAATTCCCGCTAGAGGGCGATGCTTGTTTTCTGTAGAAATGGGTACATTGAAGGCAATGCAAAACTGGTGCTTATTTGCCAAGAACGACATTAGTTTCATTTGCTGTTCACACAATTTTATGGCCTTTGCATTGCACAAATTAGTTTTTTCTATAGTGCAGTTGCCTCATTCCTGTATTTTTTTAATGGAGTATGTTCAGAGATGTAAATAAATGCCCTAATAAATAACAAAGTAGCCATGTGCTCATGTTTGTATAAGCCTACTGAAATTTTGAGCCGTCCCGATGGTGCACTGGGCAAAGATTCCTCTTTTGACGGTTTGTACGAGATGGGCACGGGTTAGATATCCGGATGAGGCATTAGGGTGTGCTTACGGAAATTTCACCCTCGCCAAAACAAGTGGCCCCAAGTTAGGGACGCGCGGCTTCTTGTAACCCATGCAGTTTTTCGTGATGTTCTTTTTTTTTTTTTTTTTTTTTTATTTGAGTTTTAACGACCACCGTAAACAACTCAATGGGCTATAAGCAGTCTCCCGTCCCTAATTTAGGGTCACTGGTTCCAGGGAAGGGAGAGAGCCAGTGCCGTAAGACAAACACAACATCCATGCCTGACCGGGATTCGAACCCGTACCCCTTACGGACGAATGATCAGAGGCCAGCGCCTTAGACCACTGCGCCACCGGGGCGGCTTCGTGATGTTCGTTAACCATTTGACCTGCTGGAACGAATTAACTCTGGGCCAGAAAAATGAGCTCAAATTAGCTAATGTATTCACTATCTAAGACGTTTCCCGGATGCGACTGGAACGAATTGACCTGCGAATCATAAAGCATTGCTTTCTACTTTAGCTTCGTTGTTCGACATGGCCATTTAGGGGAATGATTGACCCTAATCCTTTCTGGTTGCTTTCCATCTTAAAGTTCTATAACAGTTACGATGAACCTAAGGAAGGAGAGGGTAGGTGTTTGAATCGCATATCTTTGTCCAGTGGCATAGTGGCCGTGTCAGGGGGACTAGCCCTTCCCTATCGTGCCTTAGATCATGGAGAAAAGAATAAAGTACAGTCATTTGCAAACGTTTAAGACCATCTATTGGTATTAGGAGATTTCTGCCGATTGCGCCAGCTAATACTGTCTGTATTACTCAACTTCCTGTCGGTGTTGCATACTTCTGCAACAGTAGCTGTTGATAGAATTGGAGAAAGCGTGCGAGAGTCACTTTGCTTATGGTTTTCATGCTGTGAGGTTTTGTACGTTTATTCTATATAGTGAAAAATGGGCAAAAAAGCGTTATTAAGTGTTACTCAGAAGGCACAAATAGTGACTTTACATAATGAAGGATACTCCAAACGTGACATAAGGAGAAAGGTGAATGTGAACAAGACTTCTATTCATAATACGATCATGAGATATCGAGGTACAGGTGAATTTAGCGACCGAAAGAGAAGTGGATGTCCAAGGCAAACAACCCGATGTGATAACAATACCATAAGGCGAATAGGTATGCGTTCTCCGAGGAGTTCGTGCAAGAAAATCAAGCCCTTTCTACATTCAAAAGGGTCTAATATTAGTATCAGTACTGTTTCCTGTCCTCTTAGCAAAGATTTTGGATTAAAGACTTATAAACCGGCACATAAACCTAGACTAACCTCTGTCATGAAAAAGAAGGGTGTCCAGTTTGCGAAGTGTCATAAATCGTGGACTGCTGAAAATGGGAGCCAAGTTATTTTTCCGATGAATCAACTGTGCGTCAAGTTGAATCACGTGAAACACATGTTCGACGACCAAAATGCAAAAGGCTTGATGAAAATTACAGCGTTAGCACCGTGAGACATCCGCCTAGTCAGATGATATGGGGTGCTATATCAACATCCGGTACTGCTTCATTATCCTTTTTGCCGACAGGCACTACCATGACTGGTCCTTTTTATGTGGAAATGTTACCTGAGAAGCTGTTAACTCATATGCAAGCGCAAAGATACAGAATATTTATGCAGGATGGTGCTCCGCGCCATAGATCTAATACAGTAAAGGACTACCTGCAGAGAAAAATATAACTGTGCTTGACTGGACGGGTAATAGTCCTTCTCATCAAAATCTGTGGACCATTTTAAAAGACAAGGTACAGAAAAACAGCCATCAAATCCCCAAGCTTTGATTGACGAAAGTATACGTGTGGTGCAAAGACATTTCAAGTGACTACTGCAAATCCCTTATTAAGAGTATGCCACATCGTATTCTTTCCGTTATAAAAAACAAAGGTGGCCACAGAAAGTACTGATTGCGGTCGTTTTGTGTTTAAAAGAATGTAATCATTCATCTGTGGTGTCATGTTTTCAAATATCTCTGGTTAGTAACAATTTGCTTCTTTGAAGATCTTAATTCTCAATAAACTGACAGGAGGTCTTAAACTTTTGCAAATGAGTGTACTAGAAATTTACAGTTTGTCGAAATACTCTAAGGTGCAAGTTCTCCAAATATTCTAAGGAAATTAGGATAATACTCCAAGGAGATTAGAAGTGAGCGCTTTTCACCACTGGCAGGCTTACATGATAGAAGTCATAATAATCATCATCATCATTGTCAACCATTATCAATCCAGTGCTGGACAAAGTTCTCCCCAAGTTTCGTCCACAACGGTCTGTCTTGTGCCAGTCTCCTCCGTGTCACTCCCGAATACTTTCAAATTTCATCCACCCATCTCACATAGGGTCTTCTTCTGGGTCTTTTCCTGTCACTTGGAATCCAATCTGAAATTTCGGCTGTCCATTGATGGTCTGTCTTTCTTGCAGTATGTCCAGCCCACTGCTATTTAAGGGATTTAACTCTGATCATAATGCCTTCCACTCTTGTCATATTTCGGATCCACGAGTTCCTCTTCTTATCTCTCCTGGTTACACCAAGCATACACCTCTCCATGCTTATTTGAGTTGTCTGCAGCCTTTGTATGTCTCTTTTAGTTAAGGTCCAAGTCTCTGCACCATACGTAAGCACTGGAAGGATGCATTGATCAAACACTTTTCTTTTAAGACATAATGGCATATTGCTCTTGAAAATTATGCTGTTTCTTCCAAAAGCTCTCCAAGCATGTTTTGTACGCCGATTAATTTCTTCACCAATGTGACCCTCACTTGATATCTGCTGTCCAAGATAAACATACGTGTCTGTTATCTCCAGCTTTTCTCCATCAATCGATAAATCTTCATTTCTTGTAAAAGCATTGAACATTACTTTTGTCTTCTGAAAGTTCATTTTTAATCCTACTTCTCTACTCTTATCAGCAAGTTCCTGGATCATACGCTGCAGCTCTGATGGGGTAGTTGCAAAACTGACTACATCATCGGCAAACCGAAGGTGGGTTAGATAAAATCCATTAATCTTTATTCCTTTGTTTTCCCAGTTCAGTGATTGAAAGACATTTTCCAATTAGGCATTAAAGAGCTTCAAAGATATGGTGTCACTTTGTCTCACTCCCTTTCCAATTTTTATGTGTGTTGTATTTTCAAACAGCCGAATCTTTGCGCTTGCATGTTCATAGATGTTATTAATAATATTAATGTATGCATCTTCAATACCACAGGATTTCAGAGCCATTGTTACTGCTGATGGTTTCACTGAATCAAAGGCTTATGTGAAGAGAATGCCGTAGCTTTAGTTATCCCCAGCCGCTCTGTGCACATTTGTGTTTCGGAAGCGGTGCGAATTTAGGATTTTTGGACAGGAACATCAGCAAATTCAAAGGGTTAAAGCACGAAATAAAAGGAAAAGAAGAATATTCCGTGCCCAGTGTTCTCTGTCGACTTTCTAAAGTGCGCTTGGAACAGCGTAAGGTGAGTTTCCTGGATTAGAATATTAAGCTTTGGTTATCATCGGCATTCCAATGATTTCTTCGAGCGTGTACAAGAGGAGGAAAATTGTCAGCAGCACAGTATCTTAAAACAATATTAACTATTTATTATTTTACTTCTTTTACACAATATCAATATGTGCCTATTTTTTCGAATCAATGTAAGATGGCCCATTATATTTTCATGTTTATATGATGCTGAAATAATGCCTTTCATGCAGATGCAGTCTTTATATAAAGAATTTCAAAAGATTTGATTCGTTCTTAAATTTTAAAGGTATCTTGGTAGTGTAAAGTTTGAAAGGTAGCAACACACGCCCTGAAAAACGAACAAAACTGAAAATTATATGCTCGCTCGGAAGTGAAAATGCATATCATTATCTTGCCATGATGATAGTTAGAAGAACAATTTGGGAACTCTGAAATGTTTTTATCCTGACAGCATTTTAATCCGTGAAACACGGACAGTAAAAAACTTCGCGAACAATATTTCTTTTCTTTAAAGAAAAAAAAAATAAAGTTTTTAACTGACGTATCCACTCAGCACGCACGTACAGACACATGTATACGTACAATTTTCTCTGGTCGACAACATACATTTGACGCACATTAATTTTTTTCTTATTTGCTATGAAAATGCAGGAAAGGACATTCTGCGTTATATTAAAAAACCTGAAATCTTGGGGGAAAAGCAGCGCATTTATGAAGAATATTTTACCGAATTTCATTTTTTCACTTTACGTGAAAAAAGGGCAATTAACAAGACTTCTGGTTAGTCTAGACAGGTAATCTCTTTATCGCATCATAACAGATGACGCTGAAACTATATTGTCAATTCATTAAGTATACGCTAGAAAACTATAGAAAATCCCGTGCATGTTTTGTTGGCATAATACGGAGCAAATAATAAGGTTTCAGTAACGTTCGACTCTAAGTTGAATTCCGACAGTAATGCGGAAAATGACAAAAATGCAGCTTTTGATGTTCAAATTTATTCACTCCTCCGAACTAAAATAAAAGAAAACTCAATTAGTTTTATTACCCACCACCACAAAAAGTATTCACTTATTCGGAAGAATAAAAATAATATCCATTAATATTTCTAAATAGGGTTTCTTTTCGGCGTTCAAGCGTAAAATTGCTTTATCATGATCATCATCATCATCAGTCCACTGTTAGATGGTCTCTTCAAGTTTCTTACACAACTTTCTGTCTTCAGCCAGTTTCTTCCATGTCACACGGACAAGTTACCGAATTTCATCCACCAATCTAACACATGGTCTTCTACTGGGTCTATTCCTGTCCCTTGTAATTCTGCCAAGTATTTCAGTTGTCCAACGATGGTCAGTTACCCTAAAATGTATCCAGCCTATTGCCACTTAAGTGTCTTCATTGTTATCATGATCTCATCACTTGCCGTCATTTTGATGATCTACAAGTTCCTCTTTCTATCTTGCCTGGTTACACCAAGTATGTACCTTTCCATGCGTCTTTCCGTAGCTTTCAGGCTTATGACGTATATTCTCATTTAACTTTAGTTTTTAGTTTATTTCGCTATATAAATTTCGAGTTCATTCTCTTTAAGCGTTTTAACCTTAACGTTATATTTTTCTCACTCACTGAATGTTATGTGGCAACAGTCTTGAGGTCAGGTTGAATGACCAGAAGACTGTTGCCACATAACATTCACTGTAGGTTTTGACAATATAAGAGCGATCTACATGATGTCTAGAGCGAGCAGCGTAAAGGATAAGAACGATGTATATGACGTGTGGAGCGAGCAGCATAAAGGGTAAGAACGATGTACATGATGTGTGGAGCGAGCAGCGTAAAAGGATAAGAACGATGTACATGATGTATGGAGCGAGCAGCGTAAAGGCTAAGAACGATGTACATGATGTGTGGAGCGAGCAGCGTAAAGGATAAGGACGATGTACATGACGTGTGGAGCGAACAGCATAAAGGCTAAGAACGATGTACATGATGTGTGGAACGAGCAGCATAACGGATAAGAACGATGTACGTGATGTGTGGAACGAGCAGCGTAAAGGCTAAGAATGATGTACATGATGTGTGGGACGAGCAGCGTAAAGGTTAGGACGATGTACATGATGTGTGGAACGAGCAGCGTAAAGGATAAGGACGATGTACATGACGTGTGGAGCGAGCAGCGTAAAAGTAAAAGAACGATGTACATGATGTGTGGAGCGAGCAGCGTAAAGGCTAAAAACGATGTACATGAATTGTGGAGCGAGCAGCGTAAAGGGTGTGGGTAGATTAGTGCAAGCCTTGCGTTGTACCTTGTACATATTGGATGAAATTTGTACGGAGATGAATGCAGTTTAGGCCTTACGTTAGAGAGGTTAATTTTTTCAAGTATTTTGAAGTATAGTGTTCTTAATCCTGTTGAAACGGTTTGAAGCGTAATTATGAAGACACTTACTTGTAAGTGATTAAGATACTTTTCTTTTCTGGCCATTGGAAAGACTACTATTGCTCATTGTGTAATTAAATACTTTGTGCTAGCTATCCGGAAAATAATAATTTTAAGGAGCTGTAGTATTACAAAAACCACCAATAGTACGATATCAAATATTTTAAGTGAGTAGTTTTAATTTAAACAAGAAAGATGACACCGAATTCTCGGGTGTAATGAGCACGTCTTTTGAATCAGCTCTGACGCAAGTTAAATTTATCAAAGCTATACAAAATCAATGGAACTAGTCTGGAAAAAAGTAGTTTCTGACGGAAGAAAGAAGTTTTTTCAATCGAGTTTTTAATCACGCAGATACTGCTGTAAACGGAATGGTGAACTTACGCCCTCTGGTCGCAGACTTATGAGTTAAGAAAAATTTGAATTAACATGAGAAACATTTGGCAGCGGAAACGCTCTCCAACAAAGAAATAATTTTTTTCAAATCGGTCTCTTCGAAGCAGAGATATGGGCAAATATAAGACACGCATCTACACTCCCTAGGGAGAAAACCATGCATTACTTTAGCAAGAAAGTATTCTCAAATGGTTTTTCGATGTGAGCAGTATCGGCCCCCCCCCCCCAAAAAAATAAATATATTTAGTCGAGTTTTCAGGAGCCCAAATTTTGCTGCCGATAAACTAGAAGCAGATATTAACACTTATGCTCCCTGGTGGCCAAACCATTCTTTACCAAATATTAGAAATTATATGAAAAACATTTTCCATCACAAGCTGTACACGATACAGGGAGAAGTTTTCAAATCGGAGTTTTAGAAGCAGAAATATCGGGGAAAACCCAATTTACTTTTGCGCCCCTTAGCTAAAAAGTCTATGATTTACTTGACAATTTTAAATGTTTATGAAAAAAATCGCATCAGAAATTCTATCCAACAAAGAGGGAATATTTCAAATCGGACTCCTAGAAGTATAGATATTGACCAAACTACGATATACATCTACGTTCCTTGGCGTAGAAGCTATGCATTATCTTAAGAAGAAAATATTCCTAAAAGGTCTGTCGACGTGAGTAGTATCGGTCCACAAATGAATTTGTTTCAATCGAGATTTTAGAAGCTCAGATTTTGCTGCAAATACATCAGAAGCGGATATTAAGACTTGCGCCTCCTGGTGGCCAAACCATTTTTTACCAAAAATCATAAATTATACCCAAAACGTTTTTCATTAGGAGCTGAATCCTCTGAAGAAAGCATTTTTCAAATCGGAGGTTCAGAAGAAGAGATATCGGGGAAAAGGTAATTTATTT
Organism: Macrothele yani; assembly: GCA_039090855.1. Taxonomy (NCBI): domain Eukaryota; kingdom Metazoa; phylum Arthropoda; class Arachnida; order Araneae; family Macrothelidae; genus Macrothele; species Macrothele yani. The sequence continues at coordinate 161,329,681 of CM077011.1, forward strand.
TTACGCCCCTAGCGGAAAATTTATGCGTAACTTGAGAAAGTAACTATACCTAAAATACGCTTCGACATAAATTGTATAGAAAAATAAAATACGTTTTTCAATTGGATGTTTAGAAGCAAATATATGTAATAAAATATATTTGGAATTCGACATCATCTGCATTTACGCCGTCTAGCGTCAAAATTGCACATCGTAAAAAAAAAAAAAACGAAATAAAGGATCATCATTCGCATATTTCAAGCTTTACAATGCAAGAAGAATTTTTCAAATCGGACTAATAGTTGCAGAGGTATGGTGTCTATGGACGGACGGACAAACCGATAACATAAGCACGATCTTTTTTTACAAAAGACGTGCTAAAAACATTAAAAGTTGGTAGTGTCTCTTTTAGTTAAGGGAAATTTCTTTGATCTTTATGTAAGAACCGAAACTATGCATTGATTAGATACTTTTCTTTTCAGACATAGTGACAAATCGCCCTTGAAAACTGTGCTGTTTTTTCCAAACGCTTTCCAACCAAATTTTACACGCTTATTCATTTCTTCTTCGATATGGCCCTCTCTTGATGTTTGTTGTCTAAGGTAAATGCAGGCATCGCTTATTTCTAGATTTGCTCCATCAGTGGACAAATCTTCATTTCTTTTAAAGCCTTGTACATCAATTTCGTTTTGCGTTAAATTCAATTAAGATCACTTTTTTACTGGTCTTGGGAAGTTCCAGGGTCATACACCGCAGCTCTGAGAATGTATTTACAAAAATGTCTATGTCGTCAGCATACAAAGGTGAGTTAAATAACCTTCATTAATTTTTATAATCCCCTTGTCATTCTAGTTCAAGAATTTAGACGCAACCAAGACTTTTGTGGTGTGGACTTTTGTGCTGTGTATCAGAAGAGAAATTACGTTGGATTTAACCTAAAGGCTCAGATACTACAGAGGGTGGACTGGTCAGGTAGGTAAAAGTGCGGGATTGGGCGTTCCGGTCAGTGTCGTTGGCAGAGCTGAACTATGGCGTCGCAGTGGGTGCTTCGGGAGATCAAGGGAGTCGCATGCATTATTTGTGGCGCTGGGTAGTGTTCCCAGACACCGGCGGCTTGCTGTGCCCATCTGGTGCACGGTTGATATTTGGTGGTTCCCTATTTGGGATCGGGCTCGCGAGCACCTGGTTGGATGGCAGTTGCACAAACCATGGGGCCATTCACAACTCTGCCCATACACTAAAAAGTATGAATGTCTTTCATATCGCTCTTAGAGACTTAAATGTTCGTAGAACTTTCCATAAGCGCCTCGTCCATACCAAGTGAAAAACCAGCTTGCGTTCTATTAATTGAAGCACGCTGCCCGTGACGGAGTAAAAAAAGCGTGGCAAAAGCGCGTGTCGATCCGTAGGTACGCACCAAAAACCACGTTCTTTTTTGTGTGCTAAATTTCAATAATACTACTCTATTGTATTGATTTGGATTGTTTCAATGACAGTAGACCCTTTGTCTTCCTCGATAACCATAGCTCATCGTCTGGAGTTATAGTCACAAGATATTTTTCTTTTTTTGTGGTTAAATACTCCACCATTTCACAGGAAAATGGGGGAGGGAGTTCAACTAAGCGCCCCATTCCCGAGCTATGCGCCCTGTGCTGTTGCACCGCCCTAAAGCCGGCCTTACGACAAAATGTGCAGCAGATTAATCTTTTTGCGAGATGTATCGCATCGATTCCTTTAATTGAAAGTAAGACAACTTTTCTAGTAAAATTAGCTCATTGCTTTGTGTTAAGGGGATGAAATATTGTTGTTTTTGAACTGATGTTGCTATATAACATGAGCAATACGTTTTATACTCATTTGCTTTGGCATACATTAATGCTTATCGCTGATATAAAGTACTCAAGCGAAATTGCATGCTCTTTTTCTGCATTTTACGAGCCCAAAGAATTAAATATTTATTTCAGTAAAAGGTAAAGCAAACAGAAAATAAGAAATTAAATTTTCATAAATCTATTCTGCTGTACGCAAGTCCTTTCGTTCTATACATCTATATCTTTAGCCAGTGCGTTACGCTTAAGGCGATAAAGCTGCACTGAATAAATACATAACGAAATATTAATTAAAGCTCAAATAATATACTGAAGTACCACGTGAGATTAATAATTATTTAAGAACGCATGTTTCGATATTAACTGATTTTATCAACAGAGGATTGCTAAAACTGGGAATTGTTGATTACATTAATTTAGAATATTAAGAAAAGATGAGAGGGTTATTCAATTTACCAAATGCAACAATGTCTTAATTAACAGAAATCCGGCTTTCTCCGGGAATTTAAGACATACTTTGGAGTTATATCAACTTATATAATAGTACTTTCGCTTAAGATTTATTTTGGAATTTTATGAAGTGTGTAGATTACTCAATAAACGATATAAAATGGTTTGTCTGTGTGAAAAATACATTAGTATGGTGATGCGTTCGGCTCGGAGATAAAAGATAGAAGCTGATGACTTATAATGCAGTTCTCCTTACCTTAAACAAAGGAATTTTTATTTTCGGCGACCAATGAATGTTGTCTATTGTACACTGAGTTAACTTTCATTATGAACGCCTATTTAGTTACGTGTTGGTCCTCTTTTCTGTGCAGTCTCGGCTCTCAGACGCCTAGAAACAGATTCTACAAGACGTTGAACATCCTACATGCGTAATTTGATCGATGATCGTTGGAGCAGTTGAGTCAGTTCAGGGTCAATCCGTGGAAGAGGATCAGCAGTTTTCACACCCCGCTCGAGCATTTCCCACAAATGTTCAATTGGGTTACAGTCAAGGACGTTTGGAGGTCAAACTAATTGGATGTCGTGTTCATCGAACCATTGAGTAGTAATACGAGCCCGATGACATCGTGCATTGTCCTTCTGAAAAATGACACAATGATCCGGGAAAACCTCCTAAAGATACTCAAGTAGCACAGCCTTGCAAATTAACATTGGGCCAACGTCTTTAACGTCTTTTAGGAATAGGGAACGGTGGTTAGGTGTAGGGCCTACGTTAAATTGCAAGGCTGTGATACCTGGTTACTGGTTATGGATAAAGGTGGTTGGTTAACAGGTCACGGTAGAGTCCACCATTCAGTGTTTGTGTAATGGTAAACAACGGATGTAAGAGTAAAGACAATTGGGTTCGTACACGCCGCTCTAAAGTAAACATAAACAAAAACTTAAAGATCCGTTAGTAGGCGTAGAAACCATTTTTTTTATTTTGCAAGCTTTCGTAAAATAAAATTTAAAGTCACCGAAAACTATCACTGCCCTACTCGCACCATATTGTCGTAATATGGAGGTCGAAAATCAGGCGGGAGTGTACGCCGTACCTCTCCAATACCCGGACTCATCTAGGAAAGTCAACATCAGTATGATCAAGAGGTCATTCAAGGACCGTATAAAAGAACACCATCGTGATTTGAGAAATAGCAAATTAGGCACGGCTCTATCTCGGGTGTGACGTACCTGCCAGCAGGAACGCACACGACATAAAGGCACATAGCAATCAGATTGAACGTCTGCGTAGCTCAGTTGGTAGAGCGACTTGTTCCGGAATAAGCGGACTCGGGTTCGAATCCCGGCGTAGACCAAAAATGACGGAGAAATTTACTTCGTTATACGGGATGCTGCCATCCTGGAAGTCTTGCCCATTTGGTCTGATCTGCGCATGTTAGCCCCTTACGATGGACCAAGATCTACGTCTGTAAGTGAAACTATCGAAATCCTGACGCAACATGAATCCTGCAACACTGACATCACGATGGAACTCTCTCCGATTTGGAGCAGAATTCTTGGTATACAGCGAGCGCACCCGTCATGAGCAACATGACAATTATGAGCTCGAGCTCCTGTTTGATTGTGTGATTGTTTGACATATTTGAATTGCATTTGTGTTCTGATTCTGTTCTATTTTATCTGTTTATTTTTCCGCTGCTTGACGAAGCTTCCCGTTGAAAGCGAAAGCTTGCAAAACCAAAATAAAGGTTTCTACCCCTACTAACGGGTCTTTGAGTTTTTGTTTACTAACGGACGTAGAGCTTGCCAGGAAAAAGCTCCCCAGACCAGGACACCACATCCACCACCTCGTTGAGCTTCAACTGTAGACCAAGGGAATAGGGCTTCATACTATATAAGCCATATGCTAACCCGGCCATAAGCATGGTGCAGAAGAGAAAACGGCACTCATCGTTCCAGATGGCCTTCTTCCATCTGTCGAACGTTCGTTGCTGACGTTCCTTTGCACATGAGACGTATTGTTTGTGAAAACTGGGTATTGTGCACCTTCGTTGGTCTCTGGTGTGGAAGCCCTAGGCGACGTAAGGTACGACGCATGTGGAAATAGGATAAGCTTCGCTTGGCAGACAAATTTAAGCATTTGTGCTGGATGTCTGGGCATGATTCCACCCGTTCTAGTACGCCGTTGATGCAGTAGAACGAGCCGGGGAGCAGCCACTAGTGCCGCTGTTTCCGAAATACTGGCACCTGCCTTTCTGCCCCTGACGTTTACTGATAACGTACATTGAATAGATGTGCACAATTTATAGTAGACGAACGCGTGGTTGATATCACGTGGTTCTTCGGTATTGCTCCGAAGATATAAAACAGCAGTTGTTCCTAATGCAAAGTTAACTGCAGTGTATGTCGCTTGTAAAAAACGTGGTATCAAAGAGTTTATTCAGATCAGCCAAATCCCTCTAGCCAAAAATGAGATAATTTTGCTTTAAATACAGTTGAACCTCGTTTTAGGGCCAGCGTTTGTTTGGTTTGCAGTACGCATCCAGCAGTAAGCATAGCGATGGTAAGTGAGAATGGCGGCGGTTTTTGAAAAAAATATTATGTCGGTAATATGTGTTTCATAATTAGCATTCTGCGTTATAGCTAATGGACAAAAATGATCCTTTTTACTATTCTTAAGTCTCTTCGAACAGTAGTTTTCAATATTTCCTCTTGTTTTAAGGAAGATGTTGAGAAAGAAGTAAGGCATGAATTGTCTGACCAACATTCTCACGAGGATGCATAATACGTCCGTTTGTAAACTATCCTCCCGTAGATGATAGTTTACTAATATCATCTACGGGATGAGGACGCTCTACGTCCATTAGTAAACTATCATCCCGTAACCTGGTTATTGCGAGCATGTATTTGTCAAGATATTAGATTTAACGAGTATAACAGGAATGTTTGTTTGATACAATGTTAACTGATAGCCCATTTGATTTTCTTTAACGAACCGAAATAAGTCCCTGAATTTAACAAGAGAGAAAAAAGCTAAGGTGATCACTTTTTAACAAAAATTAATGAAATTCCATATTCAACGTCCCAGAAAAAAAAATCTTCTGCTCAATAACCTGGAATGAAGGAATAGAAATGGCGGCATACAGGAAGAAATTGCAACAGTACAGGGTGAAGATAACGGAATGTCATTAAATTATGTATTTGTCGAAGAATGTTGATAGAAAAGCAATGGGGAAGTACTGCATCAAATACTCAACAAACGAGGTATGCAGAAGGCTCTCCCCGCTACCAGCTCAAAAAGCATCACATCGACAGAATTAAAAACAGACTACCAACTTTTAGGCAAATAGAGGATAGTTGGGCCTCACGCACACGTAAGTTGACTTCTGGGTGGCAATTGCAAGGAAGTTTGGGGGAGTGTTGGAATCAGAATGTCGCCGGTGGGAAATGAAGAGATAAGAATTCCTGTAATTGCGTGCACTTCTTTTCGTTTTCCAAGTGAGCGTTTCAGTGGGAGAGTCAATGCTGCTATGGCTTAATGTGTGTTGTGTAGTTAAACTACAGTCAGTTTAATATACTTGAAATATTTAATTAATTAACTATAGTACTACCCTAGGTGATTAATAAACTCTTTCAAGTATATCCAGTGGTTATGGATACGCAATATAAACATGTGTAAATATTAATTACCGCGTATAAATATTTTTACATGCTGAGAATTTTCACCCAAAACGGATTTAAGGTGATTTAGATTTAACGAGAGGTTTTGTCGTTTTCTAACTCCTCGTTACAACCGGATTTAATTTCCAGCTATACCGCAAATTAATGAGTCTTTTTCCGAATACGTAATTTCATTCGTAATGACCCCGTTTTGGGGTTCATTTGTTTTATCCACAATACTAGGGCTTGTCCCAGATTATCGTACTTGTATTATCTAGTTTTATTTTATTTATTATGTACAATGACTTTTCCAAGGTTATCCACTTGCTTATTTCATTTTGGATACATTCCGATGTCTGACTGCTGATATATTTATCAAATAAATATAAAATACAATTTGCAATAAATTGCTAACTTGAAGAACTATTTTTTTTCTGGTAGGTACTCACAAATATTTTTTTATTTACGTAGAAGGTTAATTCCTAGGATAGCGCCGTTCTATCCTATCACACTGAAGGCATTAAATGGTGATTTGAAATACACTCATGTTAATAGCCACGCATACTCATGGATTTCCGTTTTCTTCAAATACAGAGATCGACTTTTGAAAGCAAAATGAGAAGCGAACCAATAGAGGCGTGATGCCATGGCAAACACATCCGTCCAAGTTTCGCAGGAAATCCCGTGAACTAGAAACACTAGAGATGAAAATTCGACTCCTCAAATGGCAAACCAAAGTTACACGACATGTTGTTCTTTAAGCCTTTTCTATGAAGATGGCAGTATTGAAATGGTGTTTGACCTGCTTTGAAACCATATAGTGCTCTCAGCGTATAGACAGTTCGCGGACACCTACGTTGAGGTTTATACAGATAATTATCAATGTGCCTGGTATTCGAGAAAAATTCGTTCCGGTCTTACAGCCGGCGAAAGGTAATGATGGCGGTATAAGGAGAGACTGTTTAATGTTTAAACAGGTTCGAGGATATTTTAAATTCAATCATAATTATTAACTTTCGTGAAGAACATTAAATCGTGCTACGACACTAAATGTTGAAATTACACATTTCTGTACGTTTAGCACTTCTTCTGTGAAAAAGAACGTAGTACTTTTGTTACCGGTTTGTCCATCCGCCTGTGGACAACATTTACTTCCAAAATTTCTTTTTGCATTGGGAAGTTTCAAATGTGCGAATGTTGTTCCTCTATTTTCGTTTTTTTTTTTTTTTTACGGTGCACGATTTCGCCGTTAGAAGAAGTAAATGCAGATGATATCGGATTCAATATATATATATATATATATATAACATCACAGCCTCTCCTTGACAAATGTCAACCCCGCCTTCTCGTGGTGCATCCTGTTCCCACTAAAGGGGCTCTGACGACCGCCCATAGCGGTATAACTAAACCATCGGGATCAGAGGAAATGCTATCCCACACTCACCAACCCGCTTGGCCAGCGTGGTGAGTTATGGCCAAACCCCTCCAAAATGATTCCACAACTTAAATCTTGGCCCTCAGTCTCCGGCAGCTGGAATGTACCTGGCCAAGGCAGCGGCCAGTGCGACATGAAGGCAGAGGGTGCTAAGAATCCCCGGAGGACCGGACTAGGCTGCCATCTGATGCTGACCTTGGCTACTTACAATGGACGGTCCCTATCTTCTGATTCAAGGCTTCTTGAATTGGAAGAGGAACTACAAAGGATCAAGTGGGACATCGTGGGGCTAAGTGAGGTAAGGAGAAAAGGAGAAGATCTCATCGAACTGAAAAGTGGACATCTCTTCTACTATCGTGGGACAGATACTGGCAGAACTAGTGGTGTTGGATTTATAATAAACAAGAAACTGAAGGACAAAGTTGTAGAAGTTGAAAGTTCCTCTGACAGAGCTGCACGACTTGTTATCCAACTCTCGAAAAGATACCAGGCTCAGATTATTCAAACTTATGCACCCACCACAAGTCATCCTGAAGAAGAAATTGAAGAATTTTATGAGGAAATTTGTCATCTAAATAATAAAGGTAAGCAACATTTGAAGATAATTATGGGTGATTTCAATGCAAAAATAGGGCAACGGCAACAGAATGAAACTTCAGTAGGTAAATTCGGTCATGGCAACAGAAACCAGCGTGGAAATACTCTCGTTGAGTTTGCAGAGGCAGAAGGGTTTTTCATCTTGAACTCCTTCTTCAAGAAAAAGCCACACAGGAAATGGACATGGAGACATCCAAATGGGACGACAAGTGAAATTGATTTTATTATGTGTAACAAAAAATTCGTCATAGAAGACTGCAGTGTGCTAAACAAGTTCAACACAGGTAGTGACCATAGATTGGTGAGATGTAAGATGCACCTCAACACTAAACTTGAACGTGGCAAGCTCATAGGACAAACAAAATCTATTGACATAACCAACCTTAAAAAACACCATAATACCTTCAAGTTAGAACTGAAGAACAGGTTCTCTGCTTTAGAAGGCCTAACATCGGAAGAAGTGGACATCTCTGAAGTTAACAGAAAAGTAACCAAAGCTCTTATGGAAACAGCAACAAAATTAGCTGGGTCTAAGAACAAGTTGCATGTGAACAAATTATCAGGAAAAACCAAAATGTTGATGCAAAAAAGAAGAGAGATGAGCACAACTAAAGAAGATGTGACTTCCAAAGTGGAATATATAGAGCTATGCAAGACAGTAAGAAAAAGTATCACTGAAGACGTAAGGAAATTCAACTGTGAACTAGTGAGGAAAGCAATTGAAAACAACCAAAGCCTAAAGATAGCAAAGGGACATCTCAGTAAGGGAAGAAAACAGATTATGGCACTGAGAAAAGAAGATGGTTCTGTAACAAGAAATAGAGGCGAAATTTTGACAAGAGTGAAAGATTTCTACTCCAAATTATATGAAAGGGATGATATATGCACTCCAGACATCATGAAAGATACCAGTACCAGAGTTCCTCCAGTCCTTCCAGCAGAAGTTGCACATGCAATCAAGAACATGAAGCGAGGAAAAGCTCCAGGAGAAGATGGAATTACTGTAGACATCATACAAGAAGCAAGTGGAGAAATCGAAACAGTACTCGCCCAAATTTTCACTCGATGCCTTAATGAAGGAAAGATTCCTGAGGATTGGAACACCGCTACAATGATCCTGCTACATAAGAAAGGTGACATTGAGGATCTCGGAAACTACAGACCTATCAGCCTCCTATCAGTAGTTTATAAAATCTTCACTAAAGTTCTTTCACACCGCTTGAAGGTAACACTGGACATGGCTCAACCGAGAGAACAAGCTGGATTCAGGAGTGGCTACAGCACAATAGATCATATCCACGTGCTGAGAGAACTAATTGAAAGAGCGAGGGAATATGAACTTCCATTGTGCATGGCTTTTATCGATTATGAAAAAGCCTTTGATTCGGTGAAACCATCAGCAGTTACAATGGCTCTGAAAACCTGCGGTATTGAAGATGCATACATTAATATTATTAATAACATCTATGAAAATGCAAGTGCAAAGATTAGGCTGTTTGAAAATACAACACACGTAAAAATTGGAAAGGGAGTGAGACAAGGTGACACCATATCTCCGAAGCTCTTTAATGCCACATTGGAGGGTGTTTTTCAGTCACTGAGCTGGGAAAACAAGGGGATAAAGATTAATGGAGATTATCTAACCCACCTTCGCTTTGCTGATGACGTAGTCATTTTTGCAACTACCCCATCAGAGCTGCAGAGTATGATCCAGGAACTTGCTGACAAGAGTAAAGAAGTGGGATTAAAAATGAACTTTCAGAAGACAAAAGTGATGTTCAATGCTTTTACAAGAAATGAAGATTTATCGATTGATGGAGAAAAGCTGGAGATAACAGACACGTACGTTTATCTTGGACAGCAGATATCAAGTGAGGGTCACATTGATGAAGAAATTAATCGGCGTACAAAACTTGCCTGGAGAGCTTTTGGAAGAAACAGCATAATTTTCAAGAGCAATATGCCATTATGTCTTAAAAGAAAAGTGTTTGATCAATGCATCCTTCCAGTGCTTACGTATGGTGCGGAGACGTGGACCTTAACTAAAAGAGACATACAAAGGCTGCAGACAACTCAAAGTAGCATGGAGAGGTGCATGCTTGGTGTAACCAGGAGAGATAAGAAGAGGAACTCGTGGATCCGAAAAATGACAAGAGTGGAAGACATCATGATCAGAGTTAAATCCCTGAAATGGCAATGGGCTGGACATACTGCCAGAAGGACAGATCATCGATGGACAGCCGAAATTTTAGATTGGATTCCAAGGGACAGGAAAAGACCCAGAAGAAGACCACATGGGAGATGAGTGGATGAAATTCGAAAGTATGCAGGGGTGACATGGAGGAGACTGGCACAAGACAGACCGTTGTGGAGGAAACATGGGGAGACCTTCGTCCAGCAGTGGATTGATAATGGTTGACAATGATGATGATGATGATCTTTTCCTGTCCCTTGGAATCCAATCTAAAATTTCGGCTGTCCATCGATGATCTGTCCTTCTGGCAGTATGTCCAGCTCATTGCCATTTCAGGGATTTAACTCTGATCATGATGTCTTCCACTCTTGTCATTTTTCGGATCCACGAGTTCCTCTTCTTATCTCTCCTGGTTACACCAAGCATGCACCTCTCCATGCTACTTTGAGTTGTCTGCAGCCTTTGTATGTCTCTTTTAGTTAAGGTCCACGTCTCTGCACCATACGTAAGCACTGGAAGGATGCATTGATCAAACACTTTTCTTTTAAGACATAATGGCATATTGCTCTTGAAAATTATGCTGTTTCTTCCAAAAGCTCTCCAGGCAAGTTTTGTACGCCGATAAATTTCTTCATCAATGTGACCCTCACTTGATATCTGCTGTCCAAGATAAACGTACGTGTCTGTTATCTCCAGCTTTTCTCCATCAATCGATAAATCTTCATTTCTTGTAAAAGCATTGAACATCACTTTTGTCTTCTGAAAGTTCATTTTTAATCCCACATCTTTACTCTTGTCAGCAGGTTCCTGGATCATACTCTGCAGGTCTGATGGGGTAGTTGCAAAAATGACTACGTATTCAGCAAAACGAAGGTGGGTTAGATAATCTCCATTAATCTTTATCCCCTTGTTTTCCCAGCTCAGTGACTGAAAAACACCCTCCAATGTGGCATTAAAGAGCTTCGGAGATATGGTGTCACCTTGTCTCACTCCCTTTCCAATTTTTACGTGTGTTGTATTTTCAAACAGCCGAATCTTTGCACTTGCATTTTCATAGATGTTATTAATAATATTAATGTATGCATCTTCAATACCGCAGGATTTCAGAGCCATTGTAACTGCTGATGGTTTCACCGAATCAAAGGCTTTTTCATAATCGATAAAAGCCATGCACAATGGAAGTTCATATTCCCTCGCTCTTTCAATTAGTTCTCTCAGCACGTGGATATCATCTATTGTGCTGTAGCCACTCCTGAATCCAGCTTGTTCTCTCGGTTGAGCCATGTCCAGTGTTACCTTCAAGCGGTGTGAAAGAACTTTAGTGAAGATTTTATAAACTACTGATAGGAGGCTGATTGGTCTGTAGTTTCCGAGATCCTCAATGTCACCTTTCTTATGTAGCAGGATCATTGTAGCGGTGTTCCAATCCTCAGGAATCTTTCCTTCATTAAGGCATCGAGTGAAAATTTGGGCGAGTACTGTTTCGATTTCTCCACTTGCTTCTTGTATGATGTCTACAGTAATTCCATCTTCTCCTGGAGCTTTTCCTCGCTTCATGTTCTTGATTGCATGTGCAACTTCTGCTGGAAGGACTGGAGGAACTCTGGTACTGGTATCTTTCATGATGTCTGGAGTGCATATATCATCCCTTTCATATAATTTGGAGTAGAAATCTTTCACTCTTGTCAAAATTTCGCCTCTATTTCTTGTTACAGAACCATCTTCTTTTCTCAGTGCCATAATCTGTTTTCTTCCCTTACTGAGATGTCCCTTTGCTATCTTTAGGCTTTGGTTGTTTTCAATTGCTTTCCTCACTAGTTCACAGTTGAATTTCCTTACGTCTTCAGTGATACTTTTTCTTACTGTCTTGCATAGCTCTATATATTCCACTTTGGAAGTCACATCTTCTTTAGTTGTCCTCATCTCTCTTCTTTTTTGCATCAACATTTTGGTTTTTCCTGATAATTTGTTCACATGCAACTTGTTCTTAGACCTAGCTAATTTTGTTGCTGTTTCCATAAGAGCTTTGGTTACTTTTCTGTTAACTTCAGAGATGTCCACTTCTTCCGATGTTAGGCCTTCTAAAGCAGAGAACCTGTTCTTCAGTTCCAACTTGAAGGTATTATGGTGTTTTTTAAGGTTGGTTATGTCAATAGATTTTGTTTGTCTTATGAGCTTGCCACGTTCAAGTTTAGTGTTGAGGTGCATCTTACATCTCACCAATCTATGGTCACTACCTGTGTTGAACTTGTTTAGGACACTGCAGTCTTCTATGACGAATTTTTTGTTACACATAATAAAATCAATTTCACTTGTCGTCCCATTTGGATGTCTCCATGTCCATTTCCTGTGTGGCTTTTTCTTGAAGAAGGAGTTCAAGATGAAAAACCCTTCTGCCTCTGCAAACTCAACGAGAGTATTTCCACGCTGGTTTCTTTTGCCATGACCGAATTTACCTACTGAAGTTTCATTCTGTTGCCGTTGCCCTATTTTTGCATTGAAATCTCCCATAATTATTTTCAAGTGCTGCTTACCTTTATTATTTAGATGACAAATTTCCTCATAAAATTCTTCAATTTCTTCTTCAGGATTACTTGTGGTGGGTGCATAAGTTTGAATAATCTGAGCCTGGTATCTTTTCGAGAGTTGGATAACAAGTCGTGCAGCTCTGTCAGAGGAACTTTCAACTTCTACAACTTTATCCTTCAGTTTCTTGTTTATTATAAATCCAACACCACTAGTTCTGCCAGTATCTGTCCCACGATAGTAGAAGAGATGTCCACTTTTCAGTTCGATGAGATCTTCTCCTTTTCTCCTTACCTCACTTAGCCCCACGATGTCCCACTTGATCCTTTGTAGTTCCTCTTCCAATTCAAGAAGCCTTGAATCAGAAGATAGGGACCGTCCATTGTAAGTAGCCAAGGTCAGCATCAGATGGCAGCCTAGTCGGGTCCTCCGGGGATTCTTAGCACCCTCTGCCTTCATGTCGCACTGGCCGCTGCCTTGGCCAGGTACATTCCAGCTGCCGGAGACTGAGGGCCAAGATTTAAGTTGTGGAATCATTTTGGAGGGGTTTGGCCATAACTCACCACGCTGGCCAAGCGGGTTGGTGAGTGTGGGATAGAATTTCCTCTAATCCCGATGGTATAGTTATACCGCTATGGGCGGTCGTCAGAGCCCCTTTAGTGGGAACAGGATGCACCACGAGAAGGCGGGGTTGACATTTGTCAAGGAGAGGCTGTGATGTTACGCATCACTTGACCTTACATCCTATATATATATATATATATATATATATATATATATATATATATATATATATATATATATCATCATCATCATCATCATTGTCAACCATTATCAATATACTGCTGGACGAAGGTCTCCCCAAGTTTCTTCCACAACGGTCTGTCTTGTGCCAGTCTCCTACATGTCACTCCCGCATACTTTCGAATTTCATCCACCCATCTTCCATGTGGTCTTCTTCTGGGTCTTTTCCTGTCCCTTGGAATCCAATCTAAAATTTCGGCTGTCCATCGATGGTCTGTCCTTCTGGCAGTATGTACAGCTCATTGCCATTTCAGGGATTTAACTCTGATCATGATGTCTTCCACTCTTGTCATTTTTCGGATCCACGAGTTCCTCTTCTTATCTCTCCTGGTTACCCCAAGCATGCACCTCTCCATGCTACTTTGAGTTGTCTGCAGCCTTTGTATGTCTCTTTTAGTTAAGGACCACGTCTCTGCACCATACGTAAGCACTGGAAGGATGCATTGATCAAACACTTTTCTTTCAAGACATAATGGCATATTGCTCTTGAAAATTATGCTGTTTCTTCCAAAAGCTCTCCAGGCATGTTTTATACGCCGATTAATTTCCTCATCAATGTGACCCTCACTTGATATCTGCTGTCCAAGATAAACGTACGTGTCTGTTATCTCCAGCTTTTCTCCATCAATCGATAAATCTTCATTTCTTGTGAAAGCATTGAACATCACTTTTGTCTTCTGAAAGTTCATTTTTAATCCCACTTCTCTATTCCTGTCAGCAAGTTCCTGGATCATACTCTGCAGCTCTGATGGGGTAGTTGCAAAAATGACTATGTCAGCAGCAAAACGAAGGTGGGTTAGATAATCTCCATTAATCTTTATCCCTTTGTTTTATATATATATATAAAGGGTTTTTAAATTCTACAGCGCCAACGGCTGCATCAAAGAAAAATCAAAAATATTACTGAAAATCACCTAAATATTGAAAAGTGTAAAATCTGATTTGCCGGACCAAAAAGCTGGTCGGTCCGGGTTCTGGGAGGGTTTCTTCAAAAATAATGTTTTATTTTGTTTTTATTTTGCGTTGTTCTTTTCGGGAGCTATTTTTTGCTGTTGCCGGTAGGCTCGTTGCCGCATTTTAGCAGACTAAATCACGTAGAAACCCACACTTTCCTTTGGTCTCTATAGAGGTTGGATAGGTGTTGTGCGTGCCTGGCCCTTGACAAAGCCATGGGGAACAGCCTAACATAACTCTATATCCCTCTCTTATTCTCCCAGTGGTCGGTAGCTTTTCGGTCCGGCAAATCTGTATATACACTTTTCAATATTTAGGTGATTTTCAGTATATATATATATAAATATTATATCAAATATTTTGTTCCATATATTTGCTTCTAAACATCCGACTAAAATGTTTTTTCCCTTCTGATTCAATTTATGTTTATGACTATTTTAGGTATAATCACTTTTTCAAGTTACGCATAGATTTTCCGCTAAGGGGGCGCAAACTTCTCAAATATTTTCTGGCGCAAATTCCTGTTTTGCATATAATTTCTCATATTTGGTAAAAAACTGTTTGGCCACCAGTGGGCGAAAGTTTAAATTTGTTTTTTTGTTGTATCTGCAGCAAAATCCGAGCTTCTAAGATATCGATTGAAAAACAACTTTCGTGGACCGATACCACTCACGTCGATAAACACTTTCGGAATATCTTCCTCTTAAAATAATACATGGCTTCTCCGAGAGGGGGCGTGGATGTATAACTTATTTTTGTCAATATCTCTGCTTCAAAAAGTCCGAATTGAAAATTTCCCTTCCTGCTCGATAGCGTTTACGCTTCATAAAATTTTAGAATTTTCAATTGATTTATGATCTTTTCCGCTAGGGATCGTTACGGTAAATTGCGTTTCACCTGATATTTCTGTTTCTGAAACTGCGATTTTAAAACTTCTCCCTCTATCGCATACAGCTTCACAAAGGGAAATGTTTTTTATAACTTCTGATATTTGGTAATTAATTGTTTGGCCACCAGGGAGCGTAAGCTTTAATTCCTGCTTCTGCTGTATTTTCAGCAAAATTTGGGCTCCTGAAGATTTGATTGAAAAAATTCTTCAGTGAGCCGATACCGCTCATATCGAAAATCCTTTTTAGAATACTTTCTTCTATAAAAAATGCACGATTTTTCCGCCTTGGGGGTATATTAATTTCTTATTTTTGTCGATATCTGTACTCCTAAGAGTTCGATTTGAAAAATTCTTCTTTTGTTGGAGAGCGTTTCCGCTGCGAAATGTTTCTCATATAATTTCAAAATTTTCTTAACACACAACTTTTCCACCAGAGGGCGTAAGTTCTCGTTTTCGTATACATCAATGTCTGCTGAACTAAATACCCTATTGAAAAAACTCCTTTATTCTGTGAGATTCTACTAATTATGTAAACTGTGTCAGTGAATTTTCTTCCCAAAATAATGCACGATTTCGCCGCTAGGGGAGCAAAGGCCTAACCTGTCTTTTTTTCAATATCACTGCTCCTAAATGCACGATTTAGAAAGTTCTTTCAAACCCGGATTCCAATTACCATGTGGAACACATTAGGCATATGAGAAATATGAGGAATTTTGTAGTTCACTGTTCTGTCGGTAAGTGGTGTTTGTGTACTGTAGTCTGCAGCTGCATCGCCACTTCTAAAAGAACTACTAAA
The DNA here is from genome assembly GCA_039090855.1 of Macrothele yani. Taxonomy (NCBI): domain Eukaryota; kingdom Metazoa; phylum Arthropoda; class Arachnida; order Araneae; family Macrothelidae; genus Macrothele; species Macrothele yani. The sequence continues at coordinate 161,345,794 of CM077011.1, forward strand.
AAATTTCTCTTTTACTGTTAACCATAAGCTACAACATAGATGTAGAGCATTATCCTCTTTAAATAATGCAAAGATTTCTCGCTAGGTGCGTAAAGGTCAAAAATGTTTTTAGCTATCTGTGCATCCAGGAGACGTATTTGAAAATTTCTTTTTCCTTAGCATAGCTTTTTCCATGAAGAATATTTTTCGCTTATTTTCAAATTTTCTATTATGCAAAATTCTTTCTCTAGAAGGCGTAGAGTGATACACAGTTGAGTCACATTATTCTGACCACCTCCTACTTTTGACGTCAACAGCGCGTAGCCAATGAAAGAAGGCACGTGTCGTGAACTGGCTTGGAGGGTATATAAAGTGTTCTATAGGTAGTCTGAAAACATATCACTAGTTGCTATCATGGGTAAAAGGAGGGACTTATCAGATTGGCAAAAAGGGATGATTATCTGCTTTCAGTCTAAGGGTGGTAGTTTTTTTTGAAACAGTGCAGTTTGTGAACTGTTCGCGTGCAGAGGTGGTCAAAGTGTATCGTGATTGGATAAATGGCACCATTGTCAATAAGCGACGTGGAAACTGGGGAGCACCACGTGTCATCGATGTGAGAGGTGAACGTCCGCTGCGAAGGTGCGTGAGAGCCGATCGACATGCTACAGTGGAACAACGCAGTGAGAAAATGAAACAGGGGGCTACCGGGAGTGTCTAAAACCACAGTTCAGCGAAATCTGCTGCGTATGAGGCTCCAATGCATACGGATGGTCACTGTACGTATGCTAACGAAGGCGCATCGGCAGAAAAGGCTTACATTTGCACGGCATTATCGGAATTGGAACTCCGCTGATTAGCCTTCTCCGATGAGTCACGGTTTCTGCTTCACCGAACGTATGGACGTTGGCGTATAACGCGAGAAACATCGGAGAACAAACAATCTTCAACCATTGCTGGAAGAACACAACCTAGTGGAGGCAGCGTTATGGTCTGGGGAATGTTTTCGTGGCATTCCTTGGGTCCACTCATACATGTGGAAGGCACTATGGATCGAATTCGTTATGTATCTGTCCTTGCAGACCATGTGCACCCATACATGCTGATTGCTTTCCCTGGGGCTGATGGGATCTTCCAGCACGACAATATGCAACGTGCCACACAAGTAGAAATGTCCGAGAGTAGTTGGAAGAGCACGACGAAGAGTTCAAAGAACTTCCCTGGCCCCCTAATTCTTCAGACTTAAATCCAATTGAGCATCTGCGGTACCACCTCGATCGTGTTGTTCGCTCTATGGATCCTGCACTACGCACCCTCCAGTAGCTGTCAGATGCACTGCAGTCAACATGGATGCCTTCACATACCTGTGAACACCTTCCATCTCCTTACTGAGTCACTCCCAGCCCGTCTAACAGCTGTCCGCGCTGCACATGGCGGTTACTCGGAATATTAGCTAGTGGTCACAATAATGTGACTTGATCGGTTATTATGTTTCTTTTTACATGAATATTTCTTCTTTTAACTGTTGGATTTGAAAGTAACTTTGGGTGTCGCATCAGTTCGTCGCCAGTGTCAACCAATTCGTCGACTACGTCAATTCATCGCGCGTTAATTTGTCGACTACGACGATTCGTCGCGGTTTAATTCGTCGACTACGACGACTCGTCGCGCGTCAATTCATCGCGGACCAAAGCATCGTCTACGTCAGTTCGTCGCTGTCAAATCCGCCGCGTTTACAAATTTTTATTAGATACAAATTGCATGCAGAAAAACGTACGATTTCGGATGTCTTCCGTCGTGATCAGATTTATAAGGTTTGGACACCCAGACAGGTTAGTAATATTACGCTTTTTTTGCACTAAAGCTAAACTAATATACCTAGGTCTAAGCTTAGGCGTTTTTAACAGTTTTTATTCCATCATGTTTATTTTTATAAGGTTTAGACACCTTGATAATTCAGTATTATTGCACTTTTACTTAGGCATTAAATATTAATACCTTGGCCTAGGCCTTTTTAACTTTTTATTCCATCGTGTTCATATCATAACGTTTAGACACCAAGTCAAGTTAGTATTATTGCGCTTTTACTTTGACATTAAATATGAATACCTTGGCTTAGGACTTGGCCTTTTCAAGAGTTTTTTTCCATTGTGTTCATAGTCATAAGACTTAGAAGCCATGTTACGTTAGTATTATTGCATTTTTGTTTAAGCATTAAACATGAATACCTTGGCCTAGGCCGAGGCGTTTTTAACAATTTTTATTCCATCGTGCTCGTATTCATAAGGTTCAGTCACAAGGTCTAGTTAGTATTAATGCGCCTTTACTTGGACATTAAATATTAAAATCTTGATCTCGACTTAGGCCTTTCCAGCACTTTTTTTCCGTCGTGCTCATATTTATAAGCTTTGCATCAAGTGAAGTTAGTAATATGGCGTTTTAACTTATGAATAAATATTTCATACACTTAAACAAAATCTATCATAAAGAAATGGACCAAATGTCTACTGATTAGTATTTAAGGCCTAAGTAAAAGTGCAATATTACTAACTGGACTTCATGTCCGAACCTTACGAAAATGAGCACGACGGAATAAAATGTGTCAAAAAGGCCAAAGCCTATTTATAAATACTTAATGCCTAAGTAAAAGTGCAACTTGACTTGGTATCCAAACCTTATGAATGCCAGCACAACGGGATAAAATTTGTTCAGAAGGCCTAGTCCTAAGGCCTACTTATTAATATTTACTGCCTAAGTAAAAGCGGAATAATACTAACTTGACATGGTGTCTAAACCTCATAAATATGAACACGATGAAATAAAAAATGTTAAAAGGCTCAGGATTAGAAGCTATCTATTAATATTTAATGCCCAAGTAAAAGCGCAATAATACTAACTTGACTTGGTGTCTAAGCTTTATGTATATGAACACGATGGAATAAAATCTGTTAAAAAGTCCTAGGCCAAGGTATTAATATTTAGTGCCTAAGTAAAAGCGCAATAATACTAACTTGACTTGGTGTCTAAGCTTTATGTATATGAACACGATGGAATAAAATCTGTTAAAAAGTCCTAGGCCAAGGTATTAATATTTAGTGCCTAAGTAAAAGCGCAATAATACTAACTTGACACGGTGTCTAAACCTTGTGCGTATGAACACGATGGAATAAAAACTGTTAAAAGTGCCTAGGCTTAGTCCATGGTATTAATTTATAATGCCTAAATAAAAGCGCAATAATACTAACTTGACATGGTGTCTAAATATTATAAAAATGAACACGATGGAATAAAACTGTTAAAAATACCAAAGCTTAGTCCTAGGCATATTAACTTATTTTTAGTGCCAAAGAAAAAGTGTGATATTACTAACCTATCTGGGTGTCCAGACCTTATAAATATGATCACGGCGGAAGACAACCGAAACTGTAAGTTTTCCTTCATGCGATTTGTATGTAACCAAAATTTGTAAACGCGACGAATTTGATCGCGACGAATTGACGTAGTCGGCGTTAACGCGCGAGGAATTGACGCATGACCTATCATTTTCTCTGATATGCCTTGTGCTGTGAGAAATATTTTGTGCGCCATTTGTTAACTTTCGTAATATATTTTTTTGCCGCTGGTGGAAGTAAGCATCTGTTTCTATTATATTTCTGGATATTTTATGGGTTGTAGAAATCCGGTTGTCTATTTTCCAAACCAGTTCCAATGACTTTGAATAATAGCTTTGATAAATTTAATTCGCTTCAGAACGGATTCAAAAGACGTGTTCATTACAACCGGTGTCATCTTTATTGTTTCACTCCTTTCCAGAATAGCCATGTAAAATAAACACATATCCTGTGTTTTCATGCAGCCAGTGCTGGATGCTAAAATATCCTGTTGCAATAATTTATCCTGCTCGCTTAACTGGAGTCATTGTGCAACAAGTAATATCAATCATAATTCACTGACAGTACCGTGAGTATATTGATTTTCTTTTTGAAGAAGCCTAATAGAATTCCATATTATGTTCCAAATTGAATATATCGAAATTGATGTTGAAAAGCTAAGAATAAGCTCATTTGACATAATCTCCTCTCTTTCCTTTCGTTTATGTTTAAAGAAATTTATTGATATATTTAACTGCATTGAAGCGTTGTTGTTGCTTTTACTCGCTAATACCGAACAGTGAAAAAATATAATCTCCATTGCTATCGCATTCTCTTCGAAAAACCGCTTATCAAAGTTTACTCAGAATTCGGTTTTACCCTTTGTTTAACGGCATCAAGTTCCCAAAGGCATCTGTGGAAAAGACCTACTGCATTTTTCCTGTTCTCTTCTGCCGCGTATTACTCGGATGCACGAAAATTGGTTTGGGTTGTCTCTGTTGATTTGAAGGGGGTGGAGGGAATATCCAATTCGTAAAATCTATTTGCTTTCAAGGGACAATGCATTCAATTTTTAAAGAAAGGATATTAAGATAACAAGCCATTACAAAACATATTTGGAACGACTCAAAAATATAAATTTGATATATTCTTCAGATAAAGAAAATTAACAGTGGAACTTTTATGAAAAGCCTGCGGGATATTCGTAAACCGTTTTTAGATAAAAGGTACTTTTTTGAAGTGCTCTTGAAGGTTCCAAGCCCTAAAATAACTCACACAAAAAAAGAAAAAAAAAGAAACTGTTAAAGATACTCCCTAAACTAATAAAAATGTTTGCCGTTACATTACTCATTTATTGAAACTATGAATCAATATAAAAATTGGCATTTCTTTTAATATTGAGAAGCCAGTATTAAGATGTTGCACAAAAAGTACCAATTTCTAACTGAAGGCTTCAATCCGCCAAAGGCAATAAACTTGTTCCGTTGAATGAACAATAATATGTATGAGAAAAGCGGCAGAAGTAATCTACTTACTCAGTTAACAAAAGCATGTATGGCTTAGGGGTATTAAAAACATTTTGAAATTGTAGGTAGTTTTTTCAAGTTTCAATTATATTCAAATCACATTTGCGATAAAGCTGAAAGTCCCTATGATGACTGAAATGTGAAATACCGGTAGAAATGATTTCTATTTTTTGTTTTGCATTCGTTTCCGGAAATGTTTGAGCGGTATTTATTCTAGAATGATATGTTGCTTCATTAATTTTGAATGAGCAAATTATTTCTAATTTCACGAGGAGTAATATTTTTTTAAATGTTATACGTGCCTTTCGTTTGGTAAACGAAACACGTTTCTTTCAATTCAATTTTCTTAAACATGTGAGCAAAGAGAACTTATTGCATCTAAATAAGAAAAGTAAATCACATGATCAGTACATCAAAGGATACAGTCCAAAGGAGAGAAAAACAACGAAAATTAAATTAGATTAATTTAGGAGATAATGCTAGTTCTGAAATTTACGATAGCCTGGAATGCAGAATCATATATTTTCGCTAAACATTTTGTTTCTTCAAAAGGAATATAAATATATTTTGAATCTTCAAAAGGAAGATAAATACATTTTGAATTCTGTAGCTTCATTTTTTTCTTTGTTTAGGTAGCAAAACAGATCTATCTAGAAATGAACAACTATTAGCTGAATGTTTATAAAATTTTAAAGGTGGAAGTGATTCCTAAACCTAAAGTTCTACAAAACTACCAGCTACGATTAAGAATATTTTATAATGCTTTACAGTTGCACTCAATATTTAAATAGGGATATCTTGTAGACATGTGCACTTAGTTTGGGCTATTTCAACATACTACGTGACATGACATACATGACGAAACACAGCGGTAAAGTATGGATCAAATGAGTAATGTTGCAGCGATAAGTCTGCCGGCGTAGAACAAACGCTCCGGAGTACAAAACGTACATTTCGAATGAATTTCACATCACCAACAAAGAGGCTATATGTAACTGATAACGTTTTATGTTAAATTAGTGACATTCGCTTTGACTACTGTATTACGTTAACTTGAACTATTACCCTAACATAAAACATCCCTGTAGAGAACTACACCGTATACGTAGTGAAGCTTAAATTTGCCGAAGTAACGTGCTTCACTTTAAAGCTACCCTTGAGACTACTAAATAACTTTAGTTGAATCCTGAATAACTTTATTTCGTTGCAAATATAATCCTAGATTATGCATTAAAAGAGCTAATTAAACACCGTAAGAAATATTACTTCAAATTGAAGTAAAAGGTCTTACTTAAAACGGCCGTTCCATAAAAACTGAGATTAAAATCACACAAAATGAAGAAATATAGGTACAACAAAATATATGTTATTCTTTCTCAAAGTATCTTCCCTCGGATGATACGCAACGGTCCCATCGTTCAGTCCACTTTTTAAAGCATGTAGCGAAGGCATTTTGTGGAAACTGCTTTAGCGACCCCTGTACATCTTGAATAACGTCAGCATTTGTGTTGAATGTTGCGCCACGGAACTTCTCCTTCATTGTTGGAAACAACCGGAAATCGCACGGAGCGAGATCAGGACTATAAGCAGATTTTGGCATGATTTCAACACTGTATTTCGTAAAAAAAAACACTTGAACACAAGAAGCCACATGTTGGTGGGCGTTATCATAGTGTTGAATCCACATACCCACAAGTTTCGGTCGCTTAATCGATATGTTTCGTCGCAGACGCTTCAAGACTGATATGTAATACTCAGCATTCACAATAATTTGTGGAAGAATGGCATGCTGGTAGGAAACACCTTTGTGATAAAAGAAAATTATCATCATCACCTTCCCAGCTGGTTTAGTTTGGCTGACGTTTTTCGGAAGAGGCGAGCCTGTGTGTTTCTAGACACTCGTTGCGCGCTTCATGAGCGGGGTCGAGATAGGCAACCCATGTTTCATCGGCCGTTATTGCTGTGTTTAGAAAGTTTGGATCCTTTGCAATCATTCGTTTCCACTCATGGTACACCTGAACTTTGGCTAACAATATTTCTCTCATCAGGTGATGAGGTACCCATCTCTAACACACACGATGCAACAGTAATTTTTTGCATAGAATGCAGAATGCTGACGTTTTTGAAATATTAGTTGACGCCTCCACACGTCATTCCTCAATCTGTTTGCAGCATTTCACAAACAGTGTTAACAATACGCTCCGTAACAGCACTTTCAAGTCGACCACGCCCAAGGACGAGTTCTGCCGACAAACGCCGTTTGTTACGCTTTCTAACCGTAAGTTGAAGAAGCGTATATGCTCCAGCTTTGTCCGTCCGCAAGATAACGTACGTGAAAATGGTTCGATTTCGACAAAATTTTAGTATGTAGTAAGGGACCACCTGGGGACGAACGCTATTGAAAATGGGTGAAATAGGGTCAAAGGTCAGGGCATAGGAGCTGGATTCATTCCATTGCCATTATACATCATAACTTGCGTAAAAATGGCTCGATTTCGATGACATTCTATTATGGGGTAGGGAAACCACCTGGGGACGAACCCTATTGAAAATGGGTGAAATAGGGTCAAAGGTCAGGACATAGGAGCTGGGTCCATTCCAGTGCCTTTATGTGCCATAACTTACGTAAAAATGGATCGATTTCGATGAAATTTTAGTATGTGGTAGCGAACCATCTGGGCACGAGCCCTATTGAAAATGGGCGAAATGGGATCAACGGTCAGGCAGGACATAAGCGCGGGATTTATTCAATTGCTCTTATGCGGCATAACTTGCGTAAAAATGCTTCGATTTCGAAGAAGTTTTAATATGTGGTAGGGAACCAACTGGGAACGAACCCTATTGAAAATGGGTGGGCGGAATGGGGTCAAAGGTCAAGACATAAAAGCGGGGTCCATTCCATTGCCTTTATGCGCCATAACATGCGTAAATATGGTTCGATTTCGATGAAATTTTAGTATGTGGTAGGGAACTATACCTGGGCACGAACCCTATTGAAAATGAGCGAAATGGAGTTAAAGTTCAGGACACTGGAGTTGGATCCATTCCATTGCCCTTGTGCATCATAACTTACCTAAAAATGCTTCGATTGCGACAAAGTGTTATCATATTGTTCCGGAGGTGAAGTGAACCGGTTCTGTTGAATATCAATGAAATGGGGTCAAAAGGTCATTGCACAAAAGCAAGATTTATTCCACAGCCATTATTCTCATAATTTGCGTAAAACTGCGTCTATTGCGACAAACCTTCAGTATGCTATTCCTGAGGTATACTGAACCGGTTCTGTTAAATATCATCGAAATGGGGTCAAATATCAGGACACAGGAGTGAGATTTATCCCACAGCCACTATCCACATAACTTGAGTAATAATTTCTGGTATGTTGGAAAGCGTATCATAATCAATGCATTGCATGATTTTAATAACTTGTTTGAAATCATGGTGCCATCTAAAAATCATTGACTCAGCCAAACATTTATCTTTGTAAGCTTTTTCCATTAAATCAACTGTTTCTGGAGCCGTTTTACCCAAACGATAGCAAACCTTTATCGCACAACGCATTTCACTTCTTAACTCTGAACCACTCAACTCTGTAGATATAGGCGAAATGCAGACTCACCTTAAACAACTTCGCAATAACAAAACCAGAGTCGTCTTCCATGGTTAATACCTGTTTCCATAGATACTTCCTTAATACAGTTAGTCGTCTGCGTGGTTATTTTTCCCTTTCGCACTGTTGCCAACTCGGAAGAAATTAATCTCAGTTTCTATCAAACGGCCCTTGTACGAGGTCCACATTATATTTACTAGCATTTTCATCAAGAATAAGTCGTGTAAAATTGTGTAAAGAAAATGGTCGGAGAAATGATATAGGAGCAGAATGAGCTAAGTGAAAGATGGGGTGAGTAGTTGTGTGATTTATTAGATCCTGAAAGCAAAGGTGATTCTCAGGCAGAAGCAGATGATGTCATAGTGAGAGATGGAAGTACCGGTGAGATCTCAAGAGAAGAGGTGTGTAAAGCTCGAAAGTCTCTTAAGAGTGGTAAGGCTTCTGATGTAGATAGCATATCTGCTGAGAGTAAGTACGGTGGTGACTATGTGATTGACTGGTTAACTGACATTTGCCAGTTTGTTGGGAGTTAGGAATTGTCCCTTAGGATTGGAGGAATGCTATCATTACTCCTTTGTACAAGGAAAAAAAGTGATCAGACTGAATGCAAAACCTATCATGGTATCAGCTTGCTGAGTGTGCCAAGAAAAGTGTGGGAAGGTCATTATTGATAAGATATGAGGTCTTACATCAGAGAAAATGTGGAATGTACAGAGTTGTTTTATTTCTGGAAAGGGCTGCACTAACAATCAAATTTTTGCATTACCCATGACGACTGAAAATAATATGTTTGTCGGTAATAAAATCTTTACGACCTTCAGAAAGTTAGAGAAAGCTTATGACAAGGTAAATAGGACTTTTCTCTGGAAAGTAGTGAGTAAAGATGGTATGACTGGGAATCTACTTGTAGTGTTAAAGTCATGTACGCTTGCAGTAGAGCGTGTGTACGAGTGAAAGGTGTTTTATCGAAATGGTTTTCTATTTGTGCAGGAGTCAGACATGGTTGTGTAATGCCACCCTGGCTGTTTAATATATTTATGGATGTATGCATGAGTGATACCAAAATGGATAATACTGGTTTATGTCTTGGTAATATGCGTGTGTACTGACTGCTTTATGGTGATGACAGAGTTTTGTTGGCAGAGAGCAAAAGTGAGTTGCAGAGTATGTTGTCTCGGATGTACGAAGTTTGTATGAAAAAAATGCTGAGTATGAATAAAGGGAAAACCGAAGTTATGGGTTTTCAGAGAGGAACTGGTAGTACTGAATGCAAGATAAGTCTTAATGGCACAGCGATTGACCAGATGAATGAGTTTGTGCATTTAAAAAGCATGTTTGACAGGGAGAACAAATTAGATGGGGAAATTAGTAGGCGAGTGAATTTCTCATTGAAAGTCATAGCTGCCTTAAGTGGATTTGACAGGAATGATGGGCTCTCAAGAAGGTACCTAATGGCTGTGTATGAAAGTGTAATTGTTCCCACTCTGATGTACGCCAGTGAAACTGTTCTGCAGAAAAGACATAGGACTCGTTTGTGTGCTGACGAAATGCGTTACTTACGGGAGGTTTGCGGTAAGACACGCACTGATCATGTGAGGAATGATGTGTTGTAGTGTGTAATGTGAGACAAAATGTTGTTATTAAGGTGAAGACAAATATTCTTAGGTGGTTTGGCTATGTTGAAAGAACGAGTGATGAGGTGCTGACTGAGAGAATTTCTTTTCAGCCCAAGTGGCAGGAAAGAAAGGTAGAGGAAGGCCAAGGAAATCATGGGAGGACCAGGTTCAGGAATGTCTTTTTGAGAAAAAGAATATGAGTATGAAGTACAGAAGGTTTTGTGTGCGGCGCGTTATAGATGTTGATGAAGCTTGAGCTGTCTGCGAGATACTTGTAAATGGATACATTTGATACACGAACAGTAAGTAAATACTAGTTCTATCAGTTAAATTTGTACTTGGCTTATGGTCTTTCTTTGAGGAGTTAACTCCTAAATCTCAGAGAAAAGCTTAATAATATGTATGTATGTAAGAATATGTCGTGTCATAAACATTCTGCTTAGTGGGATAGCATAGTCACAGAACACATCCAAACTGACATAATCATCTCTTATACTCAGCAGTATTGCAAGACTGCATGGCTTTGGTAAAAATATTAATATTGATTGTTAACAACTCGAGCTGTCGTGCTTCATACATCAGGAATGTAAAACAAGTCAAACGGTTGAACATTTGCAAATACCAAAACAAGTGACAGTGATAGTCCAATGCTCGTGACCCAACAGAGCTCGTGATAAAGCGTGAGCGTCATAAACTAATGCATCGGTAAAACATTGTTCCTACACATCAATAAACAAAGACATTGCTCTTTCCACGTTTTACCAACACACAGCAACCGTAAAATTGTTATTTTGGCCACTGCTGCCCGTGGTGTAAGGCTAACGCGCTTGGCTAGATATCGAGATATCTGCGGTTCGATTTCACAGCAGTGGCCGAATAGCAATTTTTCAGTTGCTGTGTGCTAATTAAAGAAAACGTGGAACGACCGATGATTTTGTCTATTCACATTATCTCCACGTATTTGGAGGATTTTCACTTTGGATTTAACTGCTATAATTAATATATAGCCAGTGCCGTTAATGTCTCAGTAGCTGAGCCCATCTTACGGATTAATGATGTCAGAAGCTGAGAGAAAAACACACATAGCGCCGCGGATTGTTGGCCACCGTGCTGTAAGGCTAACGCGCTCGGCTGGATATCGAGAGCTCTGAGATTCGGTTCCCCAGCAGTAGCCGAATAACAATTTTTTGGTTGCTGTGTGTTGCTATAACATGGAAAGCGCGATGTCTTTGTTTATTCACTGACACCACGTATTTGGAGGATTTTCAGTTACACATCAAGTTTTCTCTCTGAACAGTACTAAATCTTATAATCAAAACATCAACTCTAATCTACAGTTTTAGAATTCGTCATTATATTTCGACCTGTTGTCAAGTTTCTAAACACAAATACGTCGAGAGGAAAAAAATGTTGCGTTTAGACTGAAAAACATCTAAATATAATGAATCAAAATTTATATAAGAAGACAGGAACTAAAAAAAAAGGTTAAATTAGAGTATACGTCACACCAAAAATGATAAAAAGCGAAACTGAGCTTTTTCATTTATAGTACATTCCGGTTAATCGGTACATGAGTTAATTTGGTATGTTATTCAAGAATTGTCCAAAATCAACGGCTGCCCTGATTAACCGATGTCCCTCTCAATTAAATGTTATTTACTGTACTTTCAATTTTTGCTGCCATCTGGTTGAAAAGGAAAAAGAAAATATGTGAGGAAACATGAAAGGTATCAGATAAATAGTAGCAGTGTTACGAAAAAGATAAGGTATGTTATCTATGTAAGCTAATTTCAATGCTTTTCTTTTCTGCTTATTATTTGATTCTTAGATTACGTCTTTTTTTCTGTTTTCATTATCTTTTTTTAGTTTAACCAACACCACTACCGTGATGATCATTGAGCAAATTTGCATACTTGATACACTAAGGAGATACGATCGGCTGACGCAACAATGTGGAAAAAATTTACGAGCATGGGACAACATCGATGTCCTGGAAAGATATTAAAGATCTGGCAAAAACATGCAGAAGCGTACCACTTTGACTGTTTGGTTCCAACTGTGAAGCAAGGAGATGAACACGTGATACTGTGTGGTGCCCTATCATAGCATTCCTTGGGGCAATTGGTTACTCTACATGGTCATGTAACAACTGCAAAGTACGAACTCATTCTTGCGGACCACCTGTACACATTGCTACCAGCATTGTTCCATAATGACCCTTCTGGTTTCAAGCACGTACTTCCCCCGGGCAACTTGCGAAACATGTCAAGTTGTATTTTGCAAAACATGAGGATGAGGGACAGCAGCTTGTTTGGGCGCCTCGATCTTTATACCTAAATATTATTGAATGTTTCTGGGAATATCTGGACTGAAAGGTCAGATCACACTTTCCTCCTCCAACAGCACTGGCAAAGTCGGTACATATTTTACAAGAGGAATGGTTTCAAATTCCATGACCGCATGTGCATAAATTGTATAAGTGTATTCCAAGTCGAATTGTATCTATTCTGAAAGCCCGAGGTGGACCTACAGCTTTTTAATAAATAGTGTTTCCATTATTTTGATGTCTCTATATATCCTGTTGGAAATTTTAAAATATTTGATAATTTTTAATCTATTACGCCATAGTTACTATTTTGGATTTGCCTTTCTGAAACTGATATTTTGTAATAAATACAAATATATAGACGACAATATAACTCATAGAAAAAAGTAATGGAATACGGCAGTTTGTGCGATGAAAAAACAAGCAAAGCCAATATCAAAATCACAGACGGGTGGTATTTGGACGCGTAATGGAAATCAGAAGACGAATTAACACGTACATCGCAGATTCATAAATCTACTACAATCTACTACTTCATGCGATTGACATAAAAACTACATACATCTTCTACTTCCATAATCTACTACTTCTTACGAATGACAAAAAAGCTACATACATCTTCTGCTTCCGTAACCTACTACTTCGTGAGATTGACATAAGAACTAAATACATACATCTTCTAATTCCATTATTTACTACTTCCTGCGATTGGCATAAAAACTACATACATCTTCTGCTTCTATATTCTACTGTTCCTACAATTGACATAAAAACTGCATACACCTTTTACTTCCATAATCTATTGGGCTGGTGCGAACGAAATATCCGGCGCGAACGAGCGGTGGAGACAGACCCCCCCCACACACACACACAGGAATGGAACCACCCATAGGTGTTACGGGTATTACGTCACAGAGTTACTATAAATAGCTAGCAAGTGTGTGAAGAACAAGGTTCAGGCGCGGTTTGTTTGGACGTAACGTGTCTTGCAAAGGAAACATGCAGACACTGGATTTGACATTCATCTTTCTGTATAAATTTAAACTGGGCTATTCTGCAGAAATTGCGGCTGGAAACATTAACAAAGCGTTTCGGAAGAATACAGCCAACGAACTAAACATTCGCCCATGGTTTGTGAAGTTTCGACGCGGAGATACGGATCTGCAAAACGAAGCACTTGTTCACCGAACTGTTGCTGTTTTTGACGATATTCTGTTACGTGTGGTTAAAGCGGACCTCCGAAGAACGTGTCGTGAGATAGCGGCAGAAGTAGGTGCCTACCACACGACAGTTTTTCGGCGTCTGGCTGGGCTGGGCAAGGTCAAAAAGCTTGACATGTGGCTGCCGAGTGAGTTGACAACTGCCAAGAAGTCTAGGCGTTTGGAAGTCTGCACGTTGCTGCTGGCTAGGAAGAAACAGAAACCTCTACTGCATCGAATCGCCACATGCGACGAGAAGTGGGTCATTTATGATAAACGTAAATGATCTGCATAATGGTTAAGCAATGCACAGCCTGCTGGACGGCAACCAAGGCCATCCTTATACACCAAGAACATGATGTTCCTTGTCTGGTGGCCCACAGCCGGGATAATTCGCTTGAGTTTCTTGGCAAGAAGCCAAACCATCGCTGCAGAACGTTATTGTGCTGAATTACACCACATGCACTGGAAATTGCTACTGGGAATTGCTGGCATTGGCCACCAGACAGGGTGTTCTTTTGCTCCAGGACAATGCGCGCCGTATTGTCTTATAGCGTACGATGCTGACAATAAGTGCCTCAGCCTATGAAGCACTGCCTCATTCTGCATATTCCCCGGACTTGTCTCCGACAGACTGTCATCTGTTCAGTCGCCTGGATCACTTCTTGCCCGGGACACAGTTCACGACACACAACGAGGTTCAACGTGCTGTCGATGACTTCTTCGGGTCCCAGCAACAAGACTGTTTTTGTTCCAGGATCATGATCTTGGCGGGCAGATGGCAGTTATGTGTTTTGCCTAGGTAAGTTGTCTTACGTTTCCGTTCTTGTAGTTCACGTGTGCTAGTTCTTTGTCGGACATTTCATTCGCACCAACCTAATATTACTTCCTGCGATTGACATACAAACTGTTAATTATTTCAAAGCACAATAGGGCTTTTAGTTTTTCAAATCTTTTTAAAAATAGTTTTGTTCTAAATCACAATTTTAGTAGATTTCAACATGCAACAAAAATATAAACTATTTTCAAAGACAAGTAAATTCGAAATCCGATAAAAAAAATTGTTTATAAAAGGTAGGAACTGCTCTTTTATCGTATCAAACAGTAATTATTAATACGACGGCTATAAATTAAAATGCTAATTTATTTTAATTTTAGTGTCTCACACTTCTCCCTATTTCCTAAATACGTTTAAAATGCTTTGTTTCTTGGGCCATTTAATTTTTGAGCCAGAGAGTGTGACAGATTTGTGCTTTTATTCTCAACGCCAACTGTAGAAGAGCCGTTATTATTCTGTATTGAAATGACGCATGATACGACGACTTTTTTCGCACTGGTTTTGTATCGTATTTGAAGTGCTGTTATAAAGTATTCCCCAAAATGAATTTTTCGCTTTCAATCCGTCCTTTCCGCCTCGGTGGAGAAGTAGACTGAGCGCCGGCTTCTGACAAATTGTTCAACTGAACTCAGGTTCGGGTTTCTGATGAGGCATGGTGGGATATTTGTCTTACGATACTGACTCTCTTTCTTCCTTCGCACCAGTAACTTCAAATTAGTAACCGGGGATTGCATATTGCCCATAGAGGTGCTCGGGACGGTAGTTAAACCCAAAAATATTAAACTCGTCTTTACCGCTCACAATGATTCTTGCTTTGTAACCACAAATTCCAATATCCAATAAAAAGAAATTACACATTAAAAATAATTGAAGGTACCTATCAAGTTCAGGTCCTCCATGGCGCATCATCAAAGACGGAAGTGGTCTCAACTGCGATGCTATGCAAAATTCGCATGCCTGCCAAGCCTTCATTTCTTTTTCCGAAACATAAGAAGTCGAAGCAGTTTTGAGACGCTGGAAAACCCTAATGAGATTTCTTAATAGAAAATCATCTGCATTTCACAGTTGAGAATGGGAGTAACATTTCAAATATTACTCTTTGAGCTTTCACGGTGAAATCAGGCGCTTGGTCAAAGGACTAGCTTCTCCGATGGAGCTTGTAATTCCTACTGAAAGCCGTTCTGTGTGGCACATCTTTTGTAATTTTTTTTTGTTTAGGGATTTAACGACCACCACGAGCCTCTAATGACTAACACAAGTCGCCTGTTCCTAATTTATGCCCACTGATTCTAGGGAAGAGACAAATCCAGCACCGATGGTAAAACACACTACTTCAACGAGCTGGCGCACATTGTGTTTCAATCAAGAGGAAACCGAAAAAGTGCGAGTGTGCTCCGTTTTCCGGCTAACACAGCGTTTTTGGGTGTGCAGTTATATGCGAAACATCTCCCAACACAACCTACTAGGCTGTGAAAATAGCTGCAGTCGGTGAAATTGTGATGGTATGCTTTGAAATTCCAGAATATGTTATATGCGTGTTCGGATTCCGTGAATCCGAACGTACCGCTGGACCACTTTCACAAAAAAGATACGCCATTGTGTGGTGTATATTTTTTTCAGATTTCATACTACACCAGCTGCACCACTTTCTTAAAAAAGATACACCATTTTGTGGTGTAACCCAAACTTAACAACGTGGTACAAGATTGCACCCCGTTATGGTATAATACAAGGCTACACTACATTATGGTGCAAGGATGCACCATTCTATTGGTTTTGTTTGCACCACACAATGGTGTATCTTTTCTCAGAAAGCAGTGCAGGTAATGTAGTGCAGCATGCATCAAAAATTAGGTGCAGCATACAGCAAAATTTTTAACAGTGTATTGGAGCGGTTTTATTATTTTATTAATTATTTAAACATTTATCTATCATTTCATCCACTCTCAATTTTTGAAACAATGGTCCAGCAACGCCGTTTTCTTACGTAGCAGAAAAATGTACGCTACCGCATTTTGTTCCTTAGTTAGACCTACTTAACCCAGTAAAATCAGGAACATGGGATGTTTCCACATCTGCTGAATTGGGAAGGAATAAGAAGAGGGTTCTGTTACCAGTTGAGAAGTGTTTCTGATACAAACTGAAATTCATGTTTGCGGGCTCCTTAAGAGGAAGGAAATCACGTGACATATTTTCACACCTTGGGAAAATCTCGCAGCTCCGCCAGGTGGGCCGCGCTTATAACTTGAGAACGGTTTACTGACTGTTGGATATTTGCTTTTGGCTTGTACTTGCTGTTTAGTGGAAAATAAATCACGTGACATAATTTGGCTTGCTTCAGCTCACATGCAGATAGGTTGTATACATTTTCAGAAGTAGGATGCGAGTCGTGGGTACACCTTTTTTATCCCTAAGTCTTTGCTAAAGGTCTGATTGACTGGCTGAAGTTCCTAAAAGTGACAAGTTGATTTCTTTGCCTAAGCTTTCTGTAGAAGTGCGCTGTTTCTAGCAATCTGCAGGAAGTAAGACAACTACTGATGCTTAATCAAGATTATTTTTCTGTAGCATATTCTGCTGCGAATTTAGTGTTGCGTGTATTTATCAACGATGATTTACATGAAGCTGTACATGCTAAATGTAATATTTTCCCGAGAGAAACATGTAAGCAAATTTTTCTGGAGTATATGTTTCTTTATTTTCTCATGCGAGGAGGTACCGCTAGTAATAATTCGCTAGTATTAAGATTTAGAGTACAGGTGTAAAGGCTTCTTTCAGAAATGTTTTTTGTTTCGCATTAATTACCATACGTTTCTGCTAGAAATATTACTTCTGTGTGTTTTCCGTGTTTCGTGCATTCTTTCAAACGAAGAAAGGAAAGTATATTTCTCATGCTTTTAAAATTGTAAAATTTGATGTTTTCACGGGGAAACCAAATTCGTCAAAATCTATCAGTCAGGTTTTTGGCAAATCATCGTAAAATTAATAGTTATTTACTGTACCTTATGATTAAAAAATAAATTTATTCACAAAGATAAATCAAAGAGCAGACAAAGTATTCGTGTCTAGTAGATACAACGATATTTTGCACATCGATAAATTAATGTTTTCCGTATTTAATGGGGACAAGTGTCATAATTGGCTGAAGAATATCATGTCACAGCACAATATGCACAAACGTGGCAGTAGAGATGCCAATTCCAATCAACTGCACTCATCTATTTATCTACAGATGCCTATTGCAAAGTTTAAAACTGTAGTCCTAAATCTTAGAATATTTGCTGACCAACGCGCGATATAGCACAGTAGTTTAATCGCTAGCCTGGTTTCTGGAAATTGTGTCGGGTTCTAATTCCTCTGCCGATCATTCAGTTCGTGGTTTTCCAACTTTCTCGCGAATGTAACATAGCGCGTAGATGAATATTTAAAATCGTACATGAAGAACTCAGTCATTTCTAGGGATTATCACTTGAAATTTGATAAGAAAAGCTACGGGAAAACAAATCCTCATAATCCCATTACCCGGGATATTTTTCACCATGATTGATTGTGCTGTTCAAGACCATGAATCGACTTCGTCCTTGTGTGATTATGACACATCAAGAGGTATATCAGATGACCTGTTCTTAAGTCTGAACTAAATAACTAAGCATATCAGATGACTTGCTTTTAAACCTGAATTAAATTAAATATATTTGGAGACTTGTTTTTAAGTCTGAATTAAATTAAGCATATTAGATGTCTTGTTTTTGAGTCTGAACTAAATGTGGTATTATTAGAGGACTTGTTGTTTGGTCTGAATTAAATTTAGTATAATATAGGATTTATTCTTACGTCTTCAGTTTCGGCTTATTCTATGGCTTGTTAAATCTGACTTAAATTAAGCATACTTGACAAATTTGTGTTAAGTCTGAATTAAATCATCAAGTGTTGATGAATATAAAGGTCTAACACAGAAAAAGTCATCATGCTTTCACTATCTATAGAGCTAAAGCAAAAATAATTCCATTGACGAAACCTTAAAAGGTAGGTAGGTGGCTATCCCGATGACTAGGTGGCCAGAACTGCGAGTTTCCGGATAATAATCCATATTGGGCCTGGGTTGAGGCCTAGTACGAGATATTTGATGACGTACTTGTGCTAATTCGCTGATATGTCCCTCTTCTGGAACCATCCACTCTAAATTAGTGACAGATGATTCATAATTGAGATAATTCTGGAACCATTCACTCTAAAGTAGCAATGAACGAGTCGTAAAGAAGGAGGCAACAGAGTACCTTTGGTTACTTACAGGCTTGGGTGTTTCTGGGTGTCGTAAATTAAATCCCTGAAACAATAAGTAAAGCTATAATCTCATAAGATATGAATTAGACCACAATTTCCTCGAATGAGGCTGGACAAGAAGTGATATTTATGAAGTGCTTGTTCGATTTATTACATACAACCAACGAAACAGAGCTACCATATTAGCACAATATCTATGTAAATATAAAGACTGAGAATTCGCTGTATTGTGATTGCACAGCGCTACATCATCCTTTTTTCTGTTTTCATTTTCTATTTCAGGGTTTTCTCTTCAGCACATGAGTTTATAAGGAGTCGTCATTGTCTAGTTACTAAGAAACGAATAATTCCAAAAGCACTAAGAAACGAGTAATTCCAAAGATATTAAGAAACGAATAATTCCACAGGTACTAAGAAATGAATGATTCCAAAGGCACTAAGAAACGAATAATTCCAAAGGTACTAAGAAACGAATGGGAGCAGCTCGAAAGACAAACACCTCCTATGCTTCATTGATAAATAAAACACCGGCCCGAACCCGCCTATTAGCCGGAAGTCGGAGCCTCTGAACATTCGTCAACCTTGGAGATGTATTATGAATGGCAGGACGGAAGCACAAAAAACAAAACGAGAAAAACAAGAATTCTGCAGTCCATATCGCCTGTCTGTTTGCCTTACGAAAAATAAAACAAAGAGCAAGATCTGCTAATCAAAATGGGGTAAAACTTTAAAGATATGACAACCATTTTGGTTTTTGATATCATAATTTTCAAATTAAAGCCAGTTTTCTAAAAAAACTAATAAAATAGAACACAACGAAATCAATGTTTGATCACAATATTCTCATTGTCTATTTTTTATTTTTTGGAATGATATAGAAAAGGAAATGCTTGTTACGGCAACACAACATGCAATGGCTATATAATGAACTAGCTTCCTTCAACTGAGCCATTCCTTAATTAAAAAAAATGAGATTCTTTTAAAACTAATCATTGAGTTGCTCCTGCTTGTTTTCTGTTTTTCGTAGCTTTCCTCTGCATCCATAGAAATAAATAAAATGTTTCGAGTTCGAATAATTCACTTGCAATCAATATGCATATAAATGCATCAGAAAAAGAATTCATACGTATGTATAATATGTTTCCGCACACCTGGTAATGTGAGTTCTTAATAAGAACCACGAGGTGCTGGTCTACAATATTCGCCAAAAGTGACTTGAAATGATTATTTTCAGCTGCAACAAATGCCGCTCTCATGGATACGGATATGTTTTTCGTGAAAATAAACGCAATTTTTCTCTGAATTATCATACTTTATCAGCCTATTCATATGCAAGAAGTAATCATACTTTTTTTGCATGTTATTACCATCTTTCTAATACAAAAATATTCTGCAATCGATATTATTTTTCATAATGCAGATAGCAATCAAATGTCGCCAATACAGCCAAGTTAATCGGAGCAAATAACTTTCTCGAAACAAATGTCGATAAACACAGTAGCACAAACTACGAGCAAATCTTTTTAATTTGTTATGACAGCTTTGGGATTAAAAATCGTAAATAAAACCAGAATTCGCAAAAGAAATTATGGAAAATAATTGACTGAGAGTGCATTGTTGTTATGTAATCCGAGAACTGCACAAAGAGTTCGTTTATAAAAACACTATCACATTTTCTGAAGTATATGTATACTTCTGGACATATTTATTTCGAATTACAGACCTTCTATTCTTAAAGTAATGCTTAATATAATTTTGCTTCTTTCAGCATGATTTGACGTCTTCTAATGAGAGAATTCAGTCCTTTTTTTTTGACATCCTTTGTTATCTGCTGATATGGCAGATTTAGGTAAATGAAAGGGACATTTGCTTCCTCCTGTCCAGCAAAATTAATTTGCTAACCATAGCTAGTAAATTATGCGCACACACCACAGCTAGCAAATTACGCACACATACCACAGAAAGCAAATAATGCACACCTTCATATGGCAAATTATGGCACATTCATCTAGCAAATTATGCGCACATACCACAGCTAAAAAATTATGCACACATACCACAGCTAGCAAATTATGCGCACATACTACCACTACCAAATGTCAGGCCACTAGCACTGACCGCGTGCGTTGGGTAAACAGAACTTCAGCTGCATAGTCAGCTCCTCACTATATCATTTAAGAAATTTCTTTTGCTTTTTGTCTATCTTTTTAGTCGGAAGTAGGAGGTGCTTGGAAATTAATACTGCATTTTCTATTTTATTCAAGAAAGTTACTTGATGTGCGTCAATAAAGAAAGTAATTTCGTTCACTGAAATCAAAAATTATTAGAATACCAGCCTAGTAACGTGTGTCAAAAAACCAGATTTGACGGTGGCGGACTCAACTGAACATCCTTCTGCTCCGGAGCCGAATGCTTTCCCAATTAAGCTACACCGACAAGAGCTTATCACTGCTACTTGCAGTCTTGACATGTACGTCACCTTGGTAGAACGTCACATACAACCCCCTTTGAGAAAGGCGAGGGCATGAAATCGCAGGTTTCTTGCCCACCGCAAACCATGCTTGAACTAACTCTGTGTAGAAGAAGGAATTCTCAGTAATTCCAGACGATGTCTGGAAGAAGCATGACACACTTTTCGAAGCGAAGAAGGAATTATTCTTAATTTCAGATGTTGTATGGAGAGGAACATCGCATATTTTTTGGAAGAAACGAATGTGCAGTAGATCAATTTTTGCGTTCGGTCGCCTTCATGAAAACCCAAATTCGCAGCTCTCGGACTAGAGCCCACATCCTTTTGCTCCGGAGCCGTATGCTTTTCCAGTTAAGCTACACCAACGAATGTAGCTTAACTATCACTATAGCTTAACTAGTCTATAGTCCACGTGGCATGTATTCAACAAGGTGCTTATAGCGTCCAATAGGAATGTTCAGCCTAGCAGATGTAACAGAGTCCCCCAAATAGCAAGAGTTCGCTGGAAGATAATCTCTGTTATAAATGACTCTCAATTTGATCGCACAGGTGTCCAATTGGGCTAAACCCCGGGGACTGTGGTGGCCATTTTATCACTTTGAAGCAATTGTCGTCTTTCTGGGACCACGTGTGTCTACCCGAGGTTTGTGAGATGGCGTATTACTCTGCTGTAAGCATCCTACCCCGTCAGGAAACCCCATGGACATATACGGTTATGCCTTGCCCGTAGTCATGTCAAGATACCTCATGACGTACAGATGCTGTTCCAGATATACTAAGGTGCCAATTCCCTCAATGCAAACAAAAAATGAAACCCCATGGACATATACGGTTGTGTCTTGCCCATAGTCCTGTCAAGATACCTCATGACGTGCAAATGTTTTCCCAGATGTATTAAGGGGCCCAATTTCTTCAATGCAAACACAAACCAGATCATAACTTGTTTCCATCAACTTTTATTTTAACGCTATACAGCTGCGACCCATTGATACGCGCTGTTGACATCATGTTCGGACCAATACATCGGTGTTTGTTAACTGAAAAAGTAATTCATCGAACAGTGCAATGGTTTTTCAATCTTCGAAGGTTTAGGTTTTTTGCGCATTGCAGGCGAATTAGCCGGTTTTCAGAAGAGAAGAGTAGTACACGAAGGGATGTTCGCTGTTACAATCCATTCGCGCCAAATACGGTTCCATGTATATGCTCAAATTGTCCTTACTCAAGAAGCTCTTATAGCGTATAAGTCCATTTATTTAATGGCTTTATACAAATAAAGATTTTCCAAGGCTTTCGCTCTCCACTGGGAGGCTTTTTCAAGGCAATAGTAGACAGTAGCAATTGTAGACATATGCAATAGTAGACGGTGAGGCAATTGTAGACATATGCAATAGTAAACGGGGAGGCAATTGTAGACATAGGCAATAGTAAACGGGGAGGTAATTGTAGACATAGGTACATAGGTAATAGTAAACGGGGAGGCAATTGTAGACATAGGCAATAGTAGACATTTTATGTCTACCATTGCCTTTAAAATGCCTCGCAGTGGATAACGAAGGCTTGGTGAATCTTTATGTGCATTACACTACTAAATAAACGGACTTACAACGTTATAAAGGCTTCTTGATTTTATTTCGTACAATATATTTCAGCTGTCGTTGCGCTCGAACATAAACCAGTTCTTTTCGCCCAGAGGAATCGCGCTGACCGTCTTGCTCTCTGTGCACCACTTAGTGTGCACCCTCTATACAGCTGTTTTTGCATAGCCCAGAAGGGTTGCCGTTTCTGAGAAGATTTCACCATAACTTAAACGAGCCAATTTTGTCCCATACAAATGTAAAATTGGCTTACAGAGCCAAATGATGTGATTAATATTACGACTAAACTCCCACACTGTCAGAATATTCAGAAGCTAAATAAACGTGCAATAAACATAAGAGTAACACTCGGCTGATAGAAAATAAATGGCCCATTTTGGGGCTACTCCCAAAATTGGCAAATTATTTTTAATCAATTAAATCTAAGATAGAGCGGGATAAATAACATAGATTTTCACTTTCTCAAAATAACTCATTTTTGAAAATCAAAAATATTCTCAAGATTTACCTCGAAATGGTACTATGTTTCCCTCTATATGCCTCAAATTGGTAATACGTTTCTATCTGTACTTTACTTCAGGGACTATGTGTGTTGAATCAAATAGTCCCGCGTTTCTCCGTGGTATTGCTTGAGTACTTTTTAAAATATAGCAGACGCATAATTGTGCAAATGTGTGGCCTGTACGAAGAAAGTTGGAGGACTTCCTTTCTTTCGTGCACCAAAGATATCTTCTTATACTCTAATCAAAGTGGAAAATGTCCTCTTCACCAAAACCATTTTCTTAGATGCGCATCATCATTAGCAAATTAGACTCATAACTGAAAAACCTCCTCACTTTATTACAGTATTATTAACTCTTATTACCATAGCAAATGCTCTTTGCATAATCAAATGAAGGACATTTTCTTGCAACCTGCCGAAGTGTTAGCTGTGATCTACAAAATTCACCACCAGCACAGCGCATCAATATTTCGTAATGTTGAAAAATATTATATTTGGGTATCCCAAACAAATGCGGCACCTTCAGCCTACCACCTGGAATTATGAAAACACTTTGCCAAAATCAGCATATTTTATTTTTCTGTTACCTTCGAAGATACCTATGAACTGGATCCTGTTTGCTTTGACAAGCTCAATTACACTTGAAATTGTCGTTGTTCTCCCTGGTTCTAAATGCTGGGTGCTTTGCTTTAACTGGACTAATTTCCTCATTATTATCATGAGGTTTTCAAGTTTCCTGGTAGGAAGTGATTGCTACATTACAACTTTGAGGTCAACTGGTTTTGCGGTCTTTGCAAAGAAAGTTGGAGCGCTTCTTTTGTTTCGTGCACCAAGGTTATGTATTTCTATATTCTAATCGAAGTAGAACATGTCCTCTTCACCAAAACAATCTTTTTAGTTGCGCATCAGCCACTTAGACTATTAACTGGAAAAAACTCATCACTTTTTATAGAACAGTATTATTAACTCTTATTACCACGACATATGCTCTTTACATAATCAAATGAATGACATTTTCTTGCAACCTGCCGAAGTCTTAGCTGTGATCTACAAAATTCACGACCAGCACAGCGCATCAATATTTCGAAATTCTGAAAAAAACAAAACTTCCCTAACAAATGCGACACCTTCAGCCTACCATCTGGAATTTGTGTTTCAAAAATACGTCGTACCTCTTTCAAACCCCTGTACCGTTCCAAAAAGAACACGGCTTGCATACCTTTCTTTTCCTGTGAATTCTCAATTATAGTAAATCACTGATTGTATTGAGTTGGAGAGAAGGTAATGTCTGCAAATCCAAGACAACAGAAAAGTTCTAATTGCCGCATGTACAAGTACAAATCAGTCCAAAATGTAGCCCCCCATCGTTGGCCACGACCTGCTCCCATCATCGGGGCAGCAGTTGGATACAGTCCCTGTACAATTATGGCGGCTGGGACGCAATGAAGTGAGTAAGTACGCCTTCTACATCGTCCTGGTTGGTTCACAGCTGTCTATCCAGGACATTTTGTAGCAACCTGAAAAGGTGGCAGTCGCTTGGAATAATGTCCTGGGAACAGACTGGGTGTGGCATCATCTCCCAGCCCAGGACCTGATCTTGTGATAGGATACTCGTGTTGTGTGAGGTCTCGCTCCCCTTTGCTGTAAAAGAACGCTTTTGCGGGTCAGCAGTGCTGGTTATTTCTTTTATTTCCAACCAAACGTGTACACGTACAACGTGTTTTCTCGATATGAGATGCAGTTTTGAAGCGACACGAATTTTGAAAATTTAAAGTGGACATCTATCGCAGTATGTGTATTTGCACATGTACTATAGCAACTTTGATGTATTTCTGAATTTTTATTTTTGCATGTTAGATTCTTCATGAAAGTTTCTCAAACTCGTGAAGTTCATTTTACGTCAACGAATTACATTATAACTTCTACTAGTTTGTTATAATTCTAGATCTTTAAAACCTAAATCTAATTAAAATCTGATGTACCCTGACGGTAAAAAAAAATTTCAACACCACGAAAAAATAGTTGTAGAGGAATGAAATGGCGGCAATACATTTGTATAAGTAACATATTTAATCGATTAAGATTTCAAGATCACAGCTTATTGTAAGCGCGAGAAGAGCCATTTTAAATGTGAAATGCTGGTACATTAATAACCGGTGTAACCGCCTGAATGTTGAATGCAAGCACGCAAACGTTCATGCATTGTGTCGTACAGGTGCTGGATGTTAGTTTGTGGGATGGAGTTTCAAGCCTGCTGCACTTGGTCGGTCAATACAAGGACGGTTAATGCTGGTTGAGGTGACGCTGAAGCTGTCGTCCAATGATGTCCCGTACGTGTTCGATTGGTGAAAGATCTGGTGATCTAGCAGGCCACGGCAACATGTCGACACTCTGTAGAGCATGTTGGGTTACAACAGCGGTATGCGGGCGAGCGTTATCCTGTTGGAAAACACCCCTGGAATGCTGTTCATGAATGGCAGCACAACAGGTTGAATCACCAGACCGACGTACAACTGTGCCGTCAGGGTGCGTGCGATAACCACGAGAGTGCTCCTGCTGTCATAGGAAATTGCTCCCGAGACCATAACTCCAGGTGTAGGTCCAGTGTGTCTCGGCCGCAGACAGTTTGGTTGCAGGCGCTCACCTGGCCTCCTCCTAACCAACACGCGGACATCACTGGCACCCAGGCAGAAACGGCTTTCATCGGAAAACACAAGAGATCTCCACTCCGTCCTCCAATGAGCTGTAGCTTGACACCAATGACGTCGCAAACGGCAGTGGTTTGGAGTAAGTGGAATGCACGCTACAGGGCGTCTGGCTCGGAGCTGTCCTTCAAGTGACCGATTTGTAACAGTTCGCTGTGTCACTGTGGTGGCAACTGCAGCTGGAATTGCTGCCGCAGACGCGGTACGATGCGCCACGGCCATACGCCGTACACGGCGGTCTTCCCTCTCAGTTGAGCTACGTGGCCGGCCGAAACCCGGTCTTCTTGAGGCAGTACCTTCTCTTGGCCACCGCTGCCAACAATCATGCAGAGTGGCTACATTCCTGCCAAGTCGTTCTGCAATATTGCGGAACGAAAATCCACCTTCTCGTAGCTCTATTACACGACCTCGTTCAAACTCCGTGAGCTGTCGATAATGGCTTCTTCGTCTTTTTAAAGGCATTCTTGACTAACATCAACACACTACGTCGAATCCCAACGATCACTAACGCTCACGAACGTTAAAGCGCGTATTTACAGCAAACCTGGTTTGCACGTTCCGAGGGACGCTACTAGCGCCACACGTATGCGCCGAGCGCGAAATTTGCATAGACGTCATCTTGCAGATGTACTCTCACCGCCTACCAACTGTCGTTTATCTAACACAACCCCTTCTTGGTGTTGGGATTTTTTTCCGTCAGTGTATATATACGAACGATGAAAAAGCTGGTTTCTGTACGCAAAATTAATGAGAAGACGATATAAAAGTGAACTCCGTTTATTAGGCGTATAAACGATGAGAAATAAAGAGATGCTAGCTTTCGTCACCTCCGGGTAGCTTCATCAGGAATATAGTAGTTAAGATCGCAGAAAGAACGGGAAAACCCCTTCTAAGAATATAAGTAAATGCAAAATAAGCAAGACACTTGCACGATGTCACGAGTGGTTTGCTCCTAGGACAGGGTGCTCACGTGAAACATCAAGAAGCCGATGCCATATCAAAGGAAGGCTCATGTTTATGTCCTTGTTGCATGAATGCCGTCGAATGAGATTATCAAAGAAAGGCTCGTGATTACGTCCTTAACCACGAGCCTTCCTTTGATATGGCACCGGCTTCTTAATGTTCCACATGAGCACCCGGCCCTGGGATGAAACCACTCGCGACATCGTGCAAATGTCTTGCTTATTTTAAATTTATTTATATTCTTTGAAGGGGTTTTCCCGTTGTTTCTGCGATTTTAACTACTAAGTTCCTGATGAAGCTACCCGGAGGTAGCGAAAACCAGCATCTCTCCGTTTCTCATCGTTTATACCCCTAATAAACGGAGTTCGCGTTTTTATCGTCTTCTCATTAATTAAAAACATTTTTAATAGCATTATATTTGGGGGAATCAATTTAAATTCTTCCAAAGGTGAAAATCAATACAAAATAAAGTGTATCTGAGTGTGAGGAAACATTTCGCTATTTAACATGCTCGGTTTTTGCAGTTGGACTGATTTTCGTACACATTAATGATCGCTAAACTCAGAATCTGTTGTACATAGCATCAAAATCAATTCTTGCTTTCTTTCTTAGAAGTGGGGAAAGGATGAATATTAGTTCCTTTTTCCTTGATTTAAATTGCGATGGTTGAAATCATCTTAAGAATGGAGCCGAATAAATAACTGCAAAGTTCTGATGATAGGAGGAACGAATGCGTGCTTGAAAAGTGAGGTTCGTGGAAATTAACCAACTGTACACAAAAGGAGTTTAGTGTTCAAGTGTCAGTTTAAAAATGACAAATGCGATGCTAAATCAGGGATAGGTGAAAGGACAGGCCGACAGTCAAACGCTGATTTCTACGCCGAGGAAAGAAATGTGGCTGATCACGTATATGCTTTTTTATTTTGAAAATTCGTCAAGGTGCAAAAACTTTGAAACATAATTTTCTAAAAAAAAAAAAAAACTGGAGGAGTTGTACCTTCTAAACGAAGGTTGTGCGTGTTTGTAAATTAAAACAAGTAAAAACAATGAAATCGGTTGATGAAAGCGGCGTAAAAATCTTAAAGAAACTATTTTTTTTATTGAAACCAAGAGCCCTATCAGAGCTCATGATAATTGGCCGCCCTCGGGACTGAAGGTTCTGCTAATTAGCGAAATTGGCAGATTATTCAACGATCATTAAAATGTTAATGAAAAAACACCAGCTCATGCATATTTAAAATTAGTGTATCCATTGTTAAAAAAATGAAGGGTGTAAGAACTATTAAAATGCGCTGGGTCTGTAGCATAATGTGATAATATTTTTTTACATAATACGTATTTAGGTGTAATGTAAATACGTACCATATTTTTTTAAATATATTTTATTAGTATGTGATTTCTTTTTGTTTCATCGATGAAAAAATATTTTAGCTACACATTCCCTCCTGTTTTGAATGGGTATGCTGTCAGCGGCAGGGAACATGGTTTTTACTCATTGGCGCGGAAAGCCGATTGCAGAAATTCTTCTCCCTCGGAATATGTCACTTTGGGGAACGTCGTGTTGTCCCCGTTTTTTCCTTCATCCGAATCATTCTAACTTCATCCTGCAGGAATTTAAAGATTTCTACGTCATCCACGATTTTATTTTTCAATAAGAAATCACATTTCATCTATTCTTCCACATCGGCTTCATCTAAACCTTCATTCTCTAACAACTGCGTACTATCTTGAACATTTTATTTGTCTTCGGCTTCGTTTTGTATCTCGTCAGCCTCCTTGCATTCGATACTGAGCTAAAAGTTTCTCCAAGATTTCAGAAACGCTGACCTCGGAACACCATTCCATGAGCCGTAGGTACATATCTCTGTGCTGCGATTCAGAGGTTTGCTCCTCAAAGAAAGCTGATCTTTCAGATTAAAGTTTAAAAACCTGTGCAACGGGATTTTACGTACTGTTGACGCATCCAGCGTCTCCATTTACAGCAATCTCGGCACAATGCTCCAGCTTCACTGACATCCATCATACCACGTCTTTTATGTTGATGGTTTTTTAAAGATTCCAACAGATTAAAATTTTCGATTTGTCCATTCCGCATCCTCTCTTCAAACATTCTATGACACCCTGATCCATTGGTTTCACAAAAGATGTCACAAACTGCATTAAATATATCTTTTTTCTTTCTTTTGAAGCACGTCACAGTTTTAATGTGAAGGGACATTATCGAGTAAAAGCCTGATATTCTTCTACAAATATTCACTTTTCAGAAGTTTTTCCACGGCAGGGACGAACTATTACGAAAACATTTCCCAAAACAGATCTACATTCATCCACGCAAATATCTGGGAACTGTAGTCGACACTCAATACATCACAATTTATTTTGTTGAACACCAGAGGATTCCCAAATTTACCGATGACCAAAAGTGGCAAAAGTGTAATTTCCCGATGCATCGCTGCATTCCACATTCATGGCCTTTTCTTTGTTGACCTGACGCCGTCTTTTCGGTTTTGCTTGAAAATGTTTTCTTTTGTAACATTCTGAAATTCATCCACGTTTCGTTCATATTGTAAGCCTGTTCCGGACTCAACTCCTCCTTCTCTATAAATTAAATTCACTCGTAAACTTTTGAGATAAATATTCATCGGCTGACTGAAAGATGAATTCTACGGTACTGTTTCCAGCGTAGCTTCGAACCATTGCTAGCAGTGCATGTTCTGCTTGCATCACTTTTTTCGTGGAACGTGAGGTGTTTTTCTTTCAACTACGATCCATTGAATGGGTTTCCTCGATGCTCTTCTTGCACGAACTCTTCCCTCAAGACGTCGCCCAGAATCACGAGTTTCGCACTTTTTATGGTAAGATGTGATTGTAATATTTAGCACCGTCAATCTGTAGAGAAAGAATTTCCACAATAGAGCGATGTTTTCTTCGGTACTGAACAGTGGCTTCTACGAACACAGTTGGCAGTTTTAAACGGAGATTCGCCTTCAGCCATCTCTTTATCGTCCACCGCTAGTGTGCAGGCCAGTTAAATTTCGTCAATGGGTGGTGCTAGTGTACAGACCAGTTATATTTCGTTAATAGGTGGCACTAGTGTACATGCCAGTTAAATTTTATCAATGGGTGGCGCTAGTGTACAGGCCAGTTAAAGGCGCTAGTGTACAGGCCAGTTAAAGGCGCTAGTGTGCAGGCAAGTTAAATTTCGTCAATGGGTGGTGCTAGTGAACAGACCAGTTAAATTTCGTTAATGGGTGGCACTAGTGTACAGGCCAGTTAAATTTCGTCAATGGGTGGCGCTAGAGTACAGGCCAGTTAAAGACGCTAGTGTACAGACCAGTTAAATTTCGTTAATGGGTGGCGCTAGTGTACAGGCCAGTTAAAGGCGCTAGTGTACAGGCCAGTTAAATTTCGTCAATGAGTGGCACTAGTGTACAGGCCAGTTAAAGGCTAAACAACTTCATTGCATCTTGTTTGTTACGGAAGTCGTGTACCATGCTGGAATAAATTTAATGTTCTCTCGCAGGAGCTGGATACATCCAGAGTTGCTCAAGGTGCTGTAGTTCAAATTTTGAAGGTGGAGAAAACGCCACCAAGCGAGATTCATATAAGAATGAAGGCGGTGTATGGGCCTGCTTGTCTTCCAAGCACTACTGTTGTGCGGTGGTGCCAGCTCTTTAGTGGTGGACGAACAAGCGCAAACCAGCCAAAATCAAGAGCACCGAGTCGTGCTGTTTCAGTACTGTTTTATTTGCACGTGTGGATGCTGTAGTAAATGCCAACCTAAGAATCACGATCCTAGAACTAGCAAACAGTGTGGGTGTGAGTATCGGAACTGAATATCATTCGCACCTTGAATATCGTAAGGTCTGCGCCGCGTGCGTACCGAAACATCTTTCCGATGAACACATGAGTCAACGAATGGGATGAGTCAACGTTACAGCATCTGCTCCGCTACCATGAAGAAGGTGAAGATTTCCTGCTGCGCATTATTGCTGGGGACGAAAATTGGTGTCATTATTTCTTTTTTTGTATTTTTTTTTATTGGAGGTTTAACGACCACTGTAAGCAACTCAATGGGCTATAAGCAGTCGCCCGTCCCTAATTTAGGGTCACTGGTTCCAGGGAAGGGGGAGAGCCAGTGCCGTAAGACAAACACAACATCCATGCCTGACCGGGATTCGACCCCGGACCCCTTACGGACGAATGATCAGAGGCCAGCGCCTTAGACCACTGCGCCACCGGGGCGGCATCATCATTTCTAGCTAGAGTCAAAACTCCAGAGCATGCAGTGGAAACATGCATCGTCGCAACCACAGAGGAAATCATGGACCACCATTTCCGCAGGGAAGGTGATGTTAACCGTGTGTTCTTTGACCATCGAGGACCATTGCTTCCTGAGTGACTAACAAAAGGATCAGCTATCAGTGCCGAACGATATTGTCAAACTTTAATGGAGCTTCGACAAGCCGTTGAAAACAAGACCTTGCAACCTCACTGAGGGTATTGTGCTTCTGCATGATAACGCCCGACCGCATACGGCAGTTACCACGCAAATGACATTGCAGCGCTTTCGCTGAGAAATTCTTCAACATCCGGCGTATAGTTCTGACATATCGCACAGCGATTTTTTATATTTTTCGACCCATGGAAACATTTCTCAAAGAAAGCGTTTTACTTCGGATGCTCAGATGTGTGAAGCTGTAGATAACGGGTTGCAATTGCAGCCTGTCTTCTCCTATGCCACAGGAATACAAGGACTTGTGCAACGACGGAACCTCTGTCTAAATGCTGGCGGCGATTATTTTTAGGCATGTCATGTTTTGAATCTTTCAGGTAGAAAGTCTCATTACTTATGGAAAAAACCTTATAACATAGCTCTGTTATCGCAATATCATCAAACGCTCAAGAATCATTTGGAGAAGAGGATCTAATCATCTCTATGATGTTGATCTCCAACCGACGCGCACTAAAATAATGCAGAGCCTACTCAACCGGAATATAGACATTCGATGTTACGCAGATGAGCGAGCTGATGGTATCTGATGTTCGAATATGCATTCCTGGTAGAGCTATGCTCCGACGTTTCGGAAGTCGTAGTGTATCCTGTAATAACCTAATCAAAGCTTGTGTATCTCAAAGCTTCAAGTAGTCTGGAACGTTCAGAGATATTAATTTACCAATAAAAATACATTCATTTATGAACAGGTTGAAGCATGAATCATAACAACGAGTACGTGCCGTATATCTTACGACGATGATTACCTTTAGTCATCGCGAGCGGCAAATTAACTAGAGCCTGCTTTACACTTTTATTACATGAAAATTTATATCATGAAGTTTTGTCTCCTTCAATTCTACTGCGCCAGAAACTTCATCGTATGTGTTATAACAACAGAAAACTGTATTTAAGCACTAACAGACGCACGATATTTGAAATTTAAAGAAAATACCAGTCCGAAGTAGTAAAAATTTATATGCAACACTGTACCAAAAGCCTTCATAGTGAACATACATTTCATGATACTCTTTGATTTTGCAGACGTTGGTTCCTTGCCAGTCTAGCGATTTGGGTGCAGGACCGAGACCCGGAGAAGGCGTGGATGGTCTATCTTACGGTACTGGTTCTTTCCATTCCCTGGAACCTGTAGTCTCCAATTAGGGACGGACAACTGTTTATAGTCCTTATATATAGTTGCTTGTAGTGGTTGCTGATTCGAGAAACAAAAGCCCGTGTTTTAAGTGATTAAGGGCTACTTTGAGGGTTTGCTAAATAGCTCATTTTTCTTAAGCTAAACTAATTGCTAAAATTCATTAATAAATATATTGAAAATTAGGACCCATACAAGAAAACAATGTTTCCAGAAAAACCGATATGGTTTCATTGTTTTAACTTTAATTAATTTTGCCACATACAAAACAACATAATAGTAAAATGTTTCTCCTTTATTAGTCATTTTTTGATTCAATAGCCTGTATAAAAATACTCAAGCACAGATCTAAAGGAGCAAAAAAAGGGCATTGAAATTAACAAATTAATGACAAGCACCGATCAATTCTGTCACCATGAGAAAACTTTAACGCATATTAGAATCATAATTAATGACCCTAATGGCAACCAAGATTAGATTAACTCTAGAGCACAAAAGAAGAAAAGACAAATTTATTAAAGAATTGCTTTCCCCTGAAAAAATGTTAATGTCAAAAACGATGTTAAAATCCAGAACTATCTCCTTAAAAGACTTCGACTTTGATCAGAAATGGCGACAAATTGAAGAAGTTAACGCCAATAGAATGCTATTTTGGTATGTTCCTTTATGTTAGGCTCGGGATTTAGCAAACATTAAAGGCAAATGTCAATTGATAGGAAAATATGGGGAAAAAATGTTTTTACACACAAATTATTTAGCAGAACACTTTAGTCCAGAAGCTGGAAATCTCTATTCGCATAAAAACTATAAAAGGTAAAGAAAAACATTAGGGCAGAATTCCGAAACACGAATGAAAGACACGATTTTTTTTTAATTTTACAAACTAGAAATCGAAATATACTTAATACGTGTGAAATTGCATGCAATAAATTAAAATAAAAATAAACTTCACTACCCAAAACTGCTACTGATTCTAGAGAGTGTGTGTCTGAAATTGAAGCGTTACATTTCTTCTTGACAAATTTATGTAGGTTTGTATTGGATTTTAAACAGCTTAGTTTCATTAGCTATATAACGCTTTCCAACGGCTAGAGTTAACGCGCCCTTGCTCTACATTCCTGTTTCTATTTTGTATGTAAATTTAACCCGTACGAAATGTCCAACATTAGCAAAATTTAACGAAATTTTATCTCTATTTACATAACACAAACCACGTCCGAGAACGAGGAACACGGGATCGTTAACACTAGACGTTTGGAAGCGTTTGACTACGTCTGCACAAAAGGAACTGTCGATGTACTGTATTTACTGTAAAGCACATTTTCAGCATCACAGTGCGCTACTCATTCATTGCTTTGTATACAACTTCGAAAACAAAATAAAAACAATAAAAAAAGATCTCACCGAGTTATTGGAATTAATGAGCCCATACTTTGGCAGAGGTCTGGAAACGTAAGTACTAAATTGTCTTTCAGAGTGTTTTTCTGAAACTTGTAATAAGTAGATTTTTAAATTAAATCAACTTCGTATAGTGAACAAATGTGGAAAAACCAGAATGTAATGATACACTTACAAACGGCTAAAATAGCGTCAGACGAAACTACGTAAAAACGCCTTTACGGGTTAAACCAACGCACCTTACAAATTATAAGTTACGTGGACAGTATAGAATGCAATGACATGTAGCAAATCCTGATGGAAATTTTTCAATGAGACTTTTAGGAACTAAAAATATTGTTAAAATAACAATCAAAATTTGTGCCAGCCAGAAGGAACATTTTCTAAAATATGTTCGTACGAAACATAGGAAAATTTCAAAGGTGTTCGAACAGTTACTGCAATTTTATACAGAAATGATACCACTAGTGATAAAAGAAAATACACTATCTACCAACAAGTAATTGGACACCCGTGGTTGCAAAGGAAAACGAAGTTTATTCACCTTCAATAGTTAGTGGAGCTTCCACGAGCGCAGATTACAGCTGCTACCCTCCGGGGCATACTCTCAATCAGGAGTTGTACGACGGCTAGCGGTATTTTCTTCCACACGGCTTGGAGAAGACAGTTCAGTTACTTCCACGATTTCGGACGGTAGAGGCACCCTTTAAGTCGACGCTCCAACTCGTCCCAGAAGTGATCGATAGGGTTAAGGTCCGGGCTCTGCGCAGGCCAGTCCATTCGATTTAACCCCATTGTGACCATACCAAGCCATGGTGGACCTCGCAACATGACAGGTGACATTGTCGTCCTGAAAGTAAAATGGGTCCACCCCGTAAAACTGCCACAACGTAGGAACCGCATGGTCATTCAAAATGGTGCAGTAGGTCTCGGCATTGAGTCTCCCAGGAATTACGACCAAGGGTCTCATGCCATACCAGCAGAAACACCCCCATAGCATAATTCCACCGCCGCCGAACTTCACAGTTGGCACAATACATTCCCGCAGGAGGCGTTCTCCATGAAGACGCCAAACCCAGACCCTGCCATTCAAACGGTAGAGGGTGAACCTTGATTCGTCGCTCCAGAGAACCTGTTTCCACTGTTCAACGGTCCACTGTCGACGTTCTTTTCACCACGTTAACCGACCAGCTCTATTGGACTTGGTGATCAAAGGCTTGTTTGCGGCAGCACGTCCATGATAACCGAGCAGATGGGATTCCTTACGGATAGTATTCATCGAAAAAACACTCCCGGATGCCTGTTGAAACTCCTCGCGGATGTGGCCCATCGATTTGGTGCGGTTCTTCCGAATTTCTCTGGCCAGCAACCGTCGGTCTCTAACTCCCAGTTTTTGTGGGTCTGCAGAATCGGGGCACATTCCGACAGGACAAATACGTATGCCACTGTCGATTTTGTGCATTTCAACACGCTGGATATGTCACGTATGGATCGGCCATTTCTGTGACACCCGACGATTACACATTTATCGAAATCAGAGAGCTCCAAACTGCGTGGCATCTTGCATGCGACTGGTTCCGTTGTTGTTTTCCACACCATACTTAACGGCGGCGGCCGTGACGTGTATCAGGACCGCAGATGTCGTCGATTGAAGGGGTGTCCAATTACTTTTTGGGAGATAGTGTATATGTGTGCGTGTGTGTGCGCGTGATATACATTTTGTGTACATACGTACATCCCTACAGATGGTGGATCTAATGAAAAAGATCGCAATAACATCATTATGTGTTAAAATATGCACATAACCTATTGAAAATTGTCGTAACGTACATTTAAAATATTCGGATAATCATTAAGTCAATTATTAAATCTGTGCATTTTGCATAACGGATGATGTTTTGGTCTTGGATAATGGCCTTTCGAATATTTCACACTTTAACTTGGTGTATACGCTGAGTGGCCACTTTATTATGACCACCTGACAGTTTTAAGCAAATGAGCTATGGCTGCACGGTGTTGGCGCCAGAGGGCT
Source organism: Macrothele yani (assembly GCA_039090855.1). Taxonomy (NCBI): domain Eukaryota; kingdom Metazoa; phylum Arthropoda; class Arachnida; order Araneae; family Macrothelidae; genus Macrothele; species Macrothele yani. Next base: position 161,381,850 of record CM077011.1, read on the forward strand.
AGGCTAGTATAAAAAGGGAAAGCTAAGTGCTTGCGAAAGTTGTAGAAGTGATTTTTGGGTGACGAGATGGGTAAAAAATGCGATTTGACGGACTTTGAACGTGGGGTGATTGTAGGAGCTCGAAAGCCATGGAGCGAGTATCACAGAAACCGTCGTATTCGTGAAATGTTCCACAGCAGCTGTTGTTAAAGTGTTTAAAGACTGTGCTGTCAGCCAAAAAACTGGGTATCTACGTGCAACGTGTGGTCATCATCGACTAGTGACTGCTCGGGCGGAACGGAGAGTGTTCAGACTCGTAACATACAAGAGAAGGGCAAAATTCAGACCATTTTAATTAAGCATCCCCTCAAAGGATCTCTGCACGCACTGTTCACCGTGCACCGCATCGGATGGGATATGGCAGCCGAAGGCCTGTTCGAACACCTTTGCTGTCTGCAGGTAACAAGAGAAAACGTCTCCAGTTCGCCCAGGAGCACAAGGATTGGGCAGTCGATCATTGGAAACAAATTATGTGGTCCGATGAATCACGTTTTCAGTTGCACCACACCGATGGCCGAGTGAGAATTTGGCGGAAACAGCACGAAAGCATGGACCCCAAATGCATTGCTACAAACCTTCAAGCTGGTAGAGGCAACGTTATGGTTTGGGGAATGTTTTCTTGGCATGCTTTGGGCCCTTTAATTCGTGTTGATCAACGTCTGACTGGCACATCTTATCTAAACATCGTTGCGGACCAAGTGCATCCTGTTATGTGGATGGTTTATCCCAATGGTGATGGCTACTTTTGACAAGATAATGCGTCCTGCCATAGTGCTCGTATTGTACCGGATTGGTTTCAGGACATGCCGGTGAGTTTACTTTGCTTAGGTACCCCCCACAATCTCCAGATCTCGACCTTTTTGAGAATTTGTGGGATGAAGTTCAACGAGCCATCAGACAGCTGGATCCAGAACCCTGCAATCTCACACTCCTGGAAAGTGCTATTCATCTAGCATGGTCTCAGTTTCCACAAACCATCTATCAACATCTCGTGGAGTCCATGCCACGAAAAATCGACGCAGTATTAAACGCAAAAGGTGGCCCAACGAAGTACCGAGGAGGTAGTCATAATAAAGTGGCCCCTCAGTGTGTAGCACATGATATTATTTAGTTGGAAAGAAAGGAATGACAACAAATGCAAGGCAACAGAAAAGTGCTCAATACTGTACATACAAGCAAACAACAGTCCAAAATTTAGTCACCATCGATTGCCATGATATGTTCTTATTGTCTGGGCATCTGTTAGATACCGTCTCTGCAGAATTGTGACGACTTGGACGCAAATAAGTGTTTGAGTGCGCGTTTAACATCGTTCCGATTGGTGAACCGGTGTCCGTCCAGGAAATTCTAAAACGACCAGAAACGATAGTAGACGCTTGGGGAGCGATGCCTGATGGATAGGGTGGATGCGGAAGCTGAGCCCAGCACAGGTCCCTGATAATGTGACAGGTCATCCTTGCTGTGCGAGCTTCAGCAGTGCTGGTCATTTCGATGTGAGTGATCAGTGCAGATCGTCGAACTGACGGCAGTACACACCGGCGGTCGTAGTTGTGTCGCCCAGTTGGAGCTCAAATTTCAAGACACCCCTTATATCCCACCAAACTGACAGCAGGATATGGGTGTAATCCGGCTTTGGGGGCCAGCATGTGCTTCTGTTTTCGGTCCAACCACTATTTCCGGAAGCTGGCACTGTGATTTCAGGACCCCGGCTTTCGTCGCCTGTCACAATGCGATCCCAGAACGTGCAAGCAAGGAAACGCATGCACTCATGCGATTTGCTTTCTTCTCAGCTGCGAGCTGATGGGGTACCAAATCTTCCCTCTTGTGCATCTTCCCAAGTTGGCTCAGGTGCGTGATACTGTAATACACACATGGGTAGTCCCTAGCTGCACGGACAACCCCCGCGTTGTCACAGGTGGGTCGGTCTCCACTAAGGTCTTCATCATTCCCATATCCACTGTTGCAGGTCGTCCGGCTTTGGGACGGTTTGACAGATCAAAACATCCCTCTCGATACGGTTCGAACCAACGATAGCACTTACGATGTGACATGGCATTGTGGTACAAATTGGTAATGTTTCTTACAGCATTTGCGGGGGTGTTCTTGCGACGAACGTCATACAGCATGCAATAGCGATTGATCACTTCCATGTAAGCTGGCTCCTACATTCTTTACCTTCTTACAGCTAACTGCTTCTGACTTAATCCTCTTAGCTGTTAGTGTCATGTAGGTGTATTGCACAATCTCAGTGGCCAATATACTCCTTTGCCGGGCTTCGACTTCAGGTACTTGTCACCGGACATTACTTTCTTTCGAGCCCAATAAATTCGATTTAGAATTGGAGTTATACACTGGCGTGCAAAAATTAAGGACGAGACGGTTTTTCGAATGTAACGTCGTGCAGAAGTGCTCCACATCGACTCAAATCATACCCTAAGATCCCCAAGATGTAAGAATATGGGACAAGTGAGCACAACCGTCCAAACAAGGAATCCAAAGGATACAAAGGCACTTTATTGAAAAGGTAGCTTTGAGCACAACTGTATAGAAGACAGAAACGTCCACGTGACAGGCACCTGCCAAGAAAAATCCAGTCTTTAGTAGGAGATATGACACAGTAAATACGTCCATGGGTCTGCTTCTAATGTGAGTGGAAAGGTTCATGATGGAGGTCTGTTTGCTAGGCGACCAGTATCAAACGAGCCCTTTGCCCCCAAAGTTTTGTCATTTTCAAACGTCGGGCAACGTTTGAAATGGACAACGCTTTTTGTGCATTGGACTGAAAACATATTGATGTCAATATTCTACACAGATGAGTCCAGATTTGATTTGCAGACTGATTAAAGGCGTGTTCTTATCTGGAGATAACGAGGAATACACTCTCATTCCTTTGTGACCAGTAAAAGGAACACGAATGGTGATGGTAGCATCCTCGTGTGTGAAGTAGTAGCTCGTTAGGGGGACGTACGTATTTCTATGTGCTTTCAGGTGAAACCATGAAATCTCGACGCTACAGGGACATGTCCTGGAAACTTATGTTAGCAATTATGCAGGTTCCCTAAGAGAAACATTTGTTCTGCCAGGGATAAACGATAGTTCCAACCGAGTGAGGCCTGAAGAACAATATCATTAAGCGGAGATCATTGTCCATGTGGATTGGCCAGCCAGGTCTCAAGAACTTTATGCAATCGAGCATGAGTCGGATACTCTAGAGAAACCTGTTTTGCTTCCCCAACCCCACCACCACAAGACCTACAGATGATTAGACAAGATTCGCTCTATCAGTGGACGCTACTATATATTGAGCTTCAAGACACCATCATCAACAGCATGAAACATGGCCGTGTGGATTGCATTGCTATGGCAGGTGACCATACCCCCTATTGAGGCACTTTAGATGTTTCATTTCAACGTCTCATTTTTCATCTCTTCTTCTTTCTCGGAGTGAAATGTTTCTTATGAAACGTTTTAGTGTCTTTCTCTAGAGTATGAGGCAATTCTGGTTTTCACCATATTTCATAACTTTTCATAATGTATTTTTTGAGTAATCGAGATTTTTCTGTTTTGTTTTCCTTAACTTATGGAAACCAAAGCACTTTCAGATAAGAATTAGATGTATAGGTTTAGCTCCAAGTGCAAATACACCGCGGTTACCGTCCCTAATTGAAAAATAGCAGATCTAAGGAAATTAGAATGCACGAGGATTACATAGATAATGAATGAACTAACAGATGTGAAAATAGTTTTTCTAATGTGCATTTTAACAGTTGAAATACCGTCAAACTAAAAATCGATAACTTTTATCCCATTTCGTCGGAACATTTTCTTTCGGAAATGACTGAAACCGAACGTGAGACAATGTGAGATTGAATGTGCATGGAAGAATCGAAACACTGATTTAATTATAGTGATGGTTTCTAATAATACAATGTTAAAGATAACATAAAATAGCTTTACCGTAGCCACAGCATATTTTTGTTATCTCAAAACAGAAGAAAGGAGAGATGAAACTCATAATCACTTAATAAGGGTACAATGATATCCTTTATTATCAAAGCAAATTGTTTTCCTCATCTCAAGTAAAATATGTTAACTTCAGCTGATTCCGTCAGATTCAATAATTCTTCACGACAGTGGAAGGATTCTATGGACAAACCACAATGCGTTGTTTTTCGTCATTCTTCACAGGTCTTTTGTTCTCTCCCTATTGATTTCATTTATGGTTTTGTCGTGTGGGTTCAAAAATAAAGGGAGTGACTTTCCATTCCAATAAATTAAATGCAGTAACATACGGGATTTCAGCCTGTGTTGAAATTCCAAAGATCAGCAATTATTGATCAATGGATTATCACATGGTGAAACAGATGGTGAAACCACGATGAAGGATTTTCGGATGCTGCGGCATCATGCTTGACAGAACGAAAAAGGAAAGTGTCATGCGCAGCAGTTCCCTGCCTACGTTTCTTCTTTCGCTTGCTGATCTCTTCGTTTATCCTCTCCCATCTTGGTTTTCTTGCTTTTCTCTTCTGCACAACAGCTTTTAGAAGTAAAACTTCTCTCCTTTCTGTGTCCCTAGAGCCAGCGACTGATGAAAAGAAGCAAAATTGGTAAAATCGTTTTCTCTAAAAATGAAAGCGTACGTACGTAATTTTCCAGCTTGTTATAAGCACAATTCTTGGTGGCGTATTAGTTTTTCACATTTCCAACAAATTCAATTTAACAGCAAGGTTGTTTGAAATAATCAGAATCGGAAGTATTTGCTTACCTTCGTGGAACGTTGAACTTCGGAAACAAGTATATGTTCGAAATGATCAGAATCTGAACTATTGCTTTACTTCCGCTGGATACTGTTCTCCGGAAAAAAATTATATGTTCTAAACTTTTGGTTTGATTTCGTTGGATAAACTTCAGAAGCAAATATATGTTCGAAATGATAAGAATCTCAACAAGTGGTTTACTTTTCTTGGATAATAAACTTCACAATCAAATTCGAAATGATAGCAATCTGAACTATTGGTTTACTTTCATTGGATACCAAATTTCAGAAGCAAATATATGTTCGAAATCATAAGAATCTGAACTATTGGTTTACGCTCGTTCAATACTAAACTGCAGAGGACCATACAGTGAAGTGCCAGAAAAATTGGTACACCAGTCTAATACTTGGTAGGTCCCCCACAGGAGCGCAGGAATGCAGAAATATGACGCGGCATGGACTCCACTATCTTCTGGAAATATGCTGTAGGCACTGCAACCATACTTCCTGCACGGCGTTCCACAATTCGGGTGTATTCCGAGGTCTCGCATTCCTGTGCTCGATAGCGCGTTGCATGGCATCCCAAATGTGTTCTATCACCTTCAGATCTGGTGATTTGGGTGGGTGTGGCAACACCCCAAACTCAGATGAATGCTCCGCTAACCATAATGTGGCATCCCGACACTTCTGTGGAGGTGCATTGGCCTGTTGAAACAGGCCCAACCCATCAGTATGAATGCAGGACATGAACGGGTGTACCTCGTCAGAAAGGATACGCACATACCGTTGGCCTGTCACACACGTTTGTAGACGTACCAAGGGTCCCAGTGAAGTCCAGCTTAACATACCCCATTCCATTACGGACCCCTGACCAGCCGGTACGGTTCCCTGTTGACAGGCGGGATTCATGGCTTCATTGGGTTTGCGCCACACACGAAACCTTCCATATGCCCAATACAGTTGGAAACGAGACCCATCAGACCAGGCTACTTGTTTCCAATCATCGAGTGTCTAGTGGCGGTGTTGCCGTTCCCAAGCGAGGCGCATAGCTCTGTGTCGTGCACCCATCAAGGGGACTCGAGTTGGGCGTCGGGTCCCAAAGCCCATATCGTGCAGGGTACTTTGCATTGTCCGGACGCTTATGCTTGTTGAGGCTCCAGCATTGAATTTCGATTATACCTGCGAGAGTGTTGCACGCCTATCACGTGAAACGATTCTTGACAGCCGACGATGGTCACGTTCACTTTTACGGCCACACTGGTGTCGTAGGTTGGAGGTTTTGCCGGAATTCTTGTAGTCACGGTACACCCTTGCAATGGTCGTCCGTGAAAATCCGGACTTAGTTTCTACCTCCGAAACACTATGGCCCATCTCACGATCGCCAGCTATGACACCGCGTTGAAAATCGCTTAAATCGTTATTACTTGTCCTTCTCATGCCAAAAACAGCTCTTACACCTGGCAAGGATGTTTTTCGCATTATATATGCACTGGCAGACGCAACCGAGTACGCGCATAGGTGACGTTGCTATGTATTTTGCATAAGCTCGTCTGTACCAGTTTTTTTTTTTTGGTACTTCAGTGTATGTATATACAGTATATTCGAAATGATCAGAATCTAAAAGGCACCTTTATCGTCTTTGGGCACCAAACTACTGGGCAAATATAAAATAATATGACCAAACAAACAAAATGAAGCTTAATATCTCCCAAATGGTATCCTTTCTCTGTTCTCTAGGTTGGCATTGTCTTACGTGCAGTCGTGTATACATAAATTTATCCAAGGCTTCGCGGAATTAGCTCCATGCGCTTCTAAGTGGCATATACCTCAAATCAATAACGTCAGGTTTGGAACATTAAACAACAAGAAGTACGTGTTTCAATAATTACAGTACGAACTATATTTGTAAAACTGATTCTGTATTGCGCAGTACGCAGTAGAAACACAGATAAAATAATTTAATGTCTTTAATTTTTGCTACTTCCCTTTTATTTAAAATGTTTTGAAGAATATACAGCAAGACAAAATTTATAGCACCGAGAATATTAAAAAGTACTAAACGAGAAATAATGATTATGTAAGCACACCGGACAAAACATTAGTCACCCCTGCCAGAACTTACCTAATAACGGGTGACGACGCTTCATGCTTTGGGAACAGCATGAATCTGGAGTGGTAGAGACTCCACGAGGTTGTGAATGTATTGAACATCGATTTGAAGTCACTCGTACGTCAATTGGTCCCGAAGTTCCACCAGAGTACGTGAGTCTGCATTCCGGCGTTTCCCCTTTTGTTCCGAATGATCCCACAGATTTTCAATAGGATTTAAATCTGGGGATTTGGCTAGCCAGTCGGGGTGAGACAGTGTTGCTGACTGATTGATCGTCGTGCCAATCTGACACAACTTCATCCCTGTACACACAGCAGTTGCAGTCTTGGGAGACAGGAGTGGAAATGTGATTCTGCTCATGGAGGTGTCGGTCAAAGGGCAACACTTTGTCATTCAGAATTCGGAGGTACGCATGCTGGTTCAAATTCATCGTCACAGCAACGAGAGTACCCATTTCGTGGTACGAAAAACATCTGCAAATAATCAGAGAGCCCTTTCCAACTTGAACAACACCTTCGACACAATCAGGATTAAAGGCTTCATTAGGCCTGCGATGCACGCGTCGACTCCCATCATTGGAGTACAAACAAAAAGGAGACTCATCAGACCAAATCATTTGTTACAATCCTCCAAAGTAAGCCTCTGAGCCCCTCGATAACGCGCAACTTTGTGATTTGCTGTTAAAAGAGGCCACTTCCGTGGTATTCTGATCTAGATGTCCATTGCATGCAGTCCTCGTCGCAATGACTTTTCGGAAATTGGTTGGAGTGGACTTTCATTGACTGTTTGGAGCCATTGTTGCCTGGTTTGAAACCGACTTGCAGTTATCAGCCGTGAAATATAGCGGCGGGTCCTTGTTGGTGAGAATGGTTTTCCGGCAACTGTTATGTCAGTGGGCACGGCCAAACACGATGGCTCCTGTTTGCCATTCAATGACGTCTGTCTTACGACCCATATTGCAAACTAAATTCATAACACACGTTGCTCTTCACCACTGCACAAGACAGAAATAATCCTGTTGTCCACGTCAGTACCATTTATCTCCCAGCAATTATATTACGGCGCCCTCTGTGCAACCGGTAACTTCCTACTGTCATTTCTGTTTAGGGGTGACTGACTTTTTGTCCTGTGGGCTTACATACGCCACAACTTTTCTCATTTTAGTTTTCCCTTATAAATTCTTTCTCTTCGTAATCTAGCGAAGAGGAAGTTCTTGTTGAACTCATGTGTTCAAATTAAGACACAAGTGACACGCTAGACACAAATAGCCGCGCGCAACATCTGGAAAATTATGAAAACACATTTTATACGAATACTAATGCAGATTATTCCGAAATAAAAAATATAAATTAACTTTTTATAAAATTAATAAGCTAGTTGAATTAAGTTAAAAAAATGCAGGTTTATTGCAGTTCTTTTTGAACAATGAATCAGCTTCATCGTTAAGAGAAAAATTACATCTATCGTTATCAAAATTATTTTCCACCCGATCTGTAGTAAAAGATAATTACCTTAATCGGGTTGTTAAGTTTTTTTAATATATTATTAATATATCACAACTTTCGCTATCCTATCTGTGTTTTAGCACTTCAGTCGCTGCTTTTAGACATTGCACTGCGTAATACTGATTTTCATTTCTTTCTTTTTCTTAGTGCAACATCTGCGGGTTTTGGTTATTAAATTTCTTTTTAGACGCAAATTGTAAGGAGGTTTTCGGATAAAAAAGCGTTATTTGGACTTTTGCACACAGCCTGCTTTGATTTAATCATAGCATATTGATCTTTTCTCTTATAATGATTTTTTTTCCGAATAGTTGAATATCTGCATAAGCTTTTCTAGCGTATTTTACAAGCTACTGTATGTTGGTACATTGCCTTATTAACACGAGGTTGAGGAAATCATTCTTAATAGCGGTTATTATCAACACAGCAGGAAACAATATCGCAAGTCCTTCATGAGCGAAACATGTGCATTGAAAATTCCCAGCAGCGCTGTCATCTCAGCAACTGAAAACATATGGAATGAACATATTGCTTTCAAAAGAAAGATGTGAGCTGGTTGGAAGAATGGCGATATATGTCTTTTTAGAGGCAAAAGATAAAAGGAAAAACATAGTTTTTGGGAAATTCTACGCTTACGTATTATTGTTTCAACTTAAACAGGAAAAATGGCACCAAATTTTCGGGTGTAATGTGCATGTCTTTTGAATAACGTGAATTAGATTTATCAAAGCTGTTCAAATTCAATGGAACCGTTATGGGAAATAGTAATATCTGACCGAAGAAAGAAGTTTTTCAATCGGGTTTTTTCAATTCCGCACATATTGCTGTAAACGTAATTGTGAACTTATGCCCTCTAGTGGCAGACTTGTGTGTTAAGAAACATTTCAAATTATGTGAGAAACTTTTCGCAGCAGGAATGCTCTCCAGCAAAGAACTAATTTTTCAGATCTGACTTTTAGGAGCACAGATAACGACAAATATAAGATATGCATAAACATCATCTGGCGGTAAACTCATACCTTATTTTAAGAAGAAAGTACTCTCAAAAATGTTTTCGATGTGAGCGGCATCGGTCCAGAAAATCATTTTTTTCAATCGAGTTAAAGGAATACATCAGAAGGAGAAATTAATACAGAGGAAGGAGAAATAATAGCCAATACAGAAACCAGCGTGGAAATATTCTCGTAGAGTTTGCAGAGGCAGAAGGGTTTTTCATGTTGAACTCCTTTTTCAAGAAAAAGCCACACAGGAAATGGACATGGAGACATCCAAATGGGACGACAAGTGAAATTGATTTTATTATGTGTAACAAAAAATCGTCATAGAAGACTTTAGTGTGCTAAACAAGTTCAACACAGGCAGTGACCATAGATTGGTGAGATGTAAGATGCACCTCAACACTAAACGCGAACATAGCAAGCTCATAAGGCAAACAAAATGTATTGACATAACCAACCTTTAAAAACACCATAATACCTTCAAATTGGAACTGAAGAACAGATTCTCTGCTTTAGGAGGCCTAACATCGGAAGAAGTGGATATTTCTGAAGTTAACAGAAAAGTAACCAAAGCTCTTATGCAAACAGCAACAAAATTAGCTGGGTCTAAGAACAAATTGCATGTGAACAAATTATCAGGAAAAACCAAAATGTTGATGCAAAAAAGAAGAGAGATGAGGACACCTAAAGAAGATGTGACTTCCAAAGTGGAATATATAGAGCTATGCAAGACAGTACGAAAAAGTATCACTGAAGACGTAAGGAAATTCAACTGTGAACTAGTAAGGAAAGCAATTGAAAACAACCAAAGCCTAAAGATAGCAAAGGGACATCTCAGTAAGGGAAAAAAACAGATTATGGCACTGAGAAAAGAAGATGGTTCTGTAACAAGAAATAGAGGCGACATTTTAATAACAGTGAAATATTTCTACTCCACATTATATGAAAGGGATGATACATATACTGCAGACATCATGAAAGATACCAGTACCAAAGTTCTTCCAGTCCTCCCAGCAGAAGTTGCACATGCAATCAAGAACATGAAGCGGGGAAAAGCTCCAGGAGAAGATGGAATTATTGTAGACATCATAAAATAAACAAGTGGAGAAATCGAAACAGTACTCGCCCAAGTTTTCACTCGATGCCTTAATGAATTGAAGATTCCTGAGGATTGGAACAACGCTAAAATGATCCTGCTACATAGAAATGGTGACATTGAGGATCTCAGGAACTACAGACCTATCAGCCTCCTATCTGTGGTTTATAAAATCTTCACTAAAGTTCTTTCACACCGCTGGAAGGTAACACTGGACATGGCTCAACCGAGAGAACAAGCTGGATTCAGGAGTGGCTACAGCACAATAGATCATATCCACGTACTGAAAGAACTAATTGAAAGAGCGAAGGAATATGAACTTCCATTGTGCACGGCTTTTATCGATTATGAAAAAGCCTTTGATTCGGTGAAACCATCAGCAGTTGCAATGGCTATTAAATCCTGCGGTATTGAAGATGCATACATTAATATTATTAATAACATCTATGAAAATGCAAGTGCAAAGATTCTGCTATTCGAAAATACAACACACATAAAAATTGGAAAAGGAGTGAGACAAGGTGACACCATATCTCCGAAGCTCTTTAATGCCACATTGGAAAATGTCTTTCAATCACTGAACTGGGAAAACAAAGGCATAAAGATTAATGGAGATTATCTAACCCACCTTCGTTTTGCTGATGACATAGTCATTTTTGCAACTACCCCATCAGAGCTACAGAGTATGATGCAGGAACTTGCTGACAAGAGTAAAGAAGTGGGATTAAAAATGAACTTTCAGAAGACAAAAGTGATGTTCAATGCTTTTACAAGAAATGAAGATTTATCGATTGATGGAGAAAAGCTGGAGATAACAGACAGGTACGTTTATCTTGGACAGCAGATATCAAGTGAGGGTCACATTGGTGAAGAAATTAATCGGCGTACAAAACTTGCCTGGAGAGCCTTTGGAAGAAATAGCATAATTTTCAAGAGCAATATGCCATTATGTCTTAAAAGAAAAGTGTTTGATCAATGTATCCTTCCAGTGCTTACGTATGTTGCAGAGACGTGGACCTTAGCTAAAAGAGACATACAAAGGCTGCAGACAACTCAAAGTAGCATGGAGAGGTGCATGATTGGTGTAACCAGGAGAGATAAGAAGAGGAACACGTGGATCCGAAAAATGACAAGAGTGGAAGACATCATGATCAGAGTTAAATCCCTGAAATGGCAATGGGCTGGACATACTGCTAGAAGAACAGACCATCGATGGACAGCCGAAATTTTAGATTGGATTCCAAGGGACAGGAAAAGACCCAGAAGAAGACCACATGGAAGATGGGTGGATGAAATTCGAAAGAATGCGGGAGTGACATGGAGGAGACTGGCACAAGACAGACCGTTGTGGAGGAAACTTGGGGAGACCTTCGTCCAGCAGTGGATTGATAATGGTTGACAATGATGATGATGATGACATCAGAAAGAGAAATTAATACATATGTCCCCTGGTGACCAAACCATTATTTACCAAATATTAGAAATTATATGAAAGAGATTTCCCATCCGGAGTTGTATCCTCTGCAGCAAGAATGTTTCAAATCGGAGTTTTAGAAGCAGACACATTGGCGGAAAAGCAATTAACCTTTACGTGTTCTAGCAGAATGTCTGTGAATTAAATGAAAATTCTGAAATTATATGAAAAACATGTCGCACTGGAAATTATCCAACAAAGGAGGATTTCTTTTTAAATCGGAGCACTAGAAACAGAGATATTGGCAAAAATAAGATATATATCTACGCCCTTGGCGATGAAACGAGGCAATATTTTAAGAAGAAAATATTACGAAAAGGCTTATCGGCGGGAGTGGCATCGCTCCACGAAATAATTTTTTCAACGGAGATTTTGCAATCTCAGATTTTGGGGCAAATATATCAGAAGCAGAAATTAACACTTACGGCTTCTGTGGGCCAAACCATTCTTAACCAAAAATCAGAATTTATATGGAAAATATTTCCCATCAGGAGCTGTGACCGCTAAAGAAAAAAAAATTAAAATCGGAGTTCTAGAAGCAGAGATATCGGGGAAAACGCAATTTAATTTTACGCCCCCTAGCTGAAAACTTTTGCGTAACTTGAAAAAGTGAGTGTATCTAAAATACCCTTCGACATAAATGGAATCGAAATATAAAATATTTTTTTCAATCGGATGTTTAGAAGCAAATATGTGTAATAAAATGTATTTTGAATTGGATATCATTTGCATTTCTGATCTCTAGCGGCGAAATTGTACATCGTAGGAAAAAACAAAATGAAGGGTCATCATTTTTTTTTTTTTTTTTTTTGATTGGAGGTTTAACGACCACCGTGAGCAACTCAATGGGCTATAAAGCAGTCGCCCGTCCCAAATTTAGGGTCACTGGTTCCAGGGAAGGGAAAGAACCAGTGCCGTAAGACAAACACAACATCCATGCCTCACCGGGATTCGAACCTGACCCCGTTCGGACGAACGATCAGAGGCCATCGCTTAGACTACTGCGCCACCGGGGCGGCGGGTCATCATTCGCATATCTCAAGCTTCCCAAAGCAAAACGAATTTTTCAGATCGTACTAATACACTGCTGGCCACCCAAAATGCAACATCAAGAAGTATAACGAAGTAAATTTCTCCGTCATTTCTGTCCACGCCAGGATACGAACCCGGATCCCCTCATTCCGAAATAAGTCACCCTACCAATTGAGCTACGCGGACGTTTGTTCTGATTGCTATGTGCCTTTATGTCGTGTGCGTCCTGCTGGCAGGTACGTCACAGAAGGAAGCATCCGATTGGCCTGAAATTCGCAGAATGCGTCGCGGCGAGAGGACATGCAAACGATTAGCTTTGAAGGGCATATGAAAATCATGTGCGCCCGTCACGCCACCGAGAAGCACTACAAGAAGGGTGCACAGAAGGCGGGGTGTAAGTAGTGGAACTGTGTTCTGCTGCCGGACCTGTGCGTGGGAAGCTTCCTGATGCCTCGTCGCAGAATATGGCAGTCATTCCAGCACGTTTCGGAGTTCGACAGAGGACGAATAGTGGCTTATCGCGACAGCGGTTTATCGTACCGAAACATTGGCGCCGGAGTGGAACGACATCCAACCACAGTGAGGCTAGTATGGATTCGGTATGTGCAGGAGGGACGGACGGACGGACCGACGTGAGCGATTGCCGCAGCCGCGGCACACCACTGAACGAGAGGACCAGCATGTTGTGAGGCGGGCATTGACGGCTCGCATCGCCACATCATGAACGTTAGCGCAGGAATTAGGGTGTGTTGCGCAACAACCTGTGTCAGCACGTACCGTTCGACGTCGTCTGCAGGAGCGGGGACTTGTCGCACGGCGCCCATTGCTCCGATTACCATTCACGTTACACCACGGGCGAGTGCGGCGGTAGTGGGCTGTTGAACTCTGCACCTGGACTACGGAATTGGACGACATTGTCTTCTCCGACGAATTCCGTTTCTGCCTGCAACACCATGATGGTGGGATCCGCGTGGGGCGGCACCGCGGCGAGAGACTGTATGACGCCTGCATTATGCATCACCATACCGGTCTGTCGCCTGGCGTTATGCGTTGGGGCGCAATTGGATATGACGCGCGCACCCCTCTGGTACGCATCGCCGGTACACTCAACAGCCACCGCTACATCTCCGAAATTTTAGAGCCTGTAGTCCTCCCTTATCTGCAGGAATTGCCAGCGGCCACGTTTCAACAGGACAATGCGCGCCCGCACGTGGCACGCATCTTGCAACAATTCTTCACGGCTCACCAGGTGTCACAGCTGCCGTGGCCCGCCTGTTCTCCCGATATGTCGCCAATCGGACACGTCTGGTCGCTTATCGGCAACCGAGTGGCCCGGTGCGCGGCTACGCCTCCTGATGAACTGTGGCAACGTGTGGAAGCAGCCTGGACCGACATACCCCAAGCCCACATCCAAAGCCTCTTTCACTCGATGCCGCGGCGTGTAGCGACCTTTATTTCCAGTAATGGGGGCCACACGGGCTATTGATGTCTGCGTGTTCCGCAAGTCGCACGGGTTTCTAAGCTGAATCGTTTCATCTTTGTATCTGTTGTTATGTGTCCAGTAAATCTGGCTTTGCTAGCTTGTGTCCTTCTTGGTGTTGCATTTTGGGTGGCCAGCCGTGTATTTGCAGAGATATGGTATCAACAGGCGAACGGACGGACAAACAGATAGCATAAGCACGATTACTTTTTACCAAATAAATACTAAAAATGAAAGCGCTAAAAGCATGATTTGGCGCGTCTACACACACACACTCTGATTCTAAATAAATTCGAAATTATAAACATGAAAATGTCAAATTATAAGAGGTAATAAGAATAGTCTTCGAATTAAAGAAACATTTGTTTTTAACAAACTGTCAACGTTGTCGAAAACTTCTCCGCATATAAAAATATAATAAATCTTATAACTAAGTATGTAAGAAAATTAACAATGTGCTTATGCGCAAGCGTGCCATGAAGGACGTAGGCCGAGGAACTTTCAGGATCTGTGTTTATGTAGAGGAGAAGTGGTTTCAAATAGAACTGTTCTTTTGAGCACAAACCAAAAACGAATTAGGAAAGCAGATACGTAACGTAAAATGTTATTCATAAAAAAATACGCCCAAAGTAAAAACAATTCGGTCGGACTTTTACAAACGGAGATAAGGTTGGAAACAGAAGTACGTAAAAACTTGCACCAAAATGCTTATAACGAAACAGAGAAACAAAGCTATCTATACTGAGATGCAGGAAATGTAATTAACATTTTTCGTAGCGATTACCGTCCTGTGGAGACAAAATTCCTTCAACAGATGATATCTAAACAAAGCTAGAACTTTGATAGGAAATGCGGATTTCCAGACTTCGAGAGGATACAAAAGTAACGAAGGAAACAGATATTTCTTGAAACAAACGGATTCCGACACAAAATGAATTTTTAAAATCGGTAATTTAAAAAGAAACAAAAAAAAATCGAGGGAAACGATATGCATTTGCGTTCGCTTGAGAAAAAGTGAGTGTTGTTTTAAATACATGATATGTGCAGTGGTCCTTGCTGTCAATCCCACTGCGGCAAGGGGAAGCGTGTTCATACTATCACTTGTGAGAGAACTGTGCGTTATGAAAGCTCAGAAAACATACGCAAAGTGCTCAACGTAATTTAGAATATCCGATACAAAGGAATTTTATTTGTAAATAGGATATTTGCAAACAGAGATACAAGGAAAACATTTTATAATTTACTCGCTGTACGTTATTTTGAGAAAAAATGTGCGCAAAGGCATTCTTCGTAGTAAAGAGTATCACCTTGGAAAATACACATTTAATACATTGTGTGACGTACCACAGAGTTGAAAACATGTGTCAAGACGACAAATCTGAAGCGAGACATTCTGTCCGCGTAGCTCAGTTGGGAGAGTGCCTTACTCCGGAGTGAGGAGACACGGTTTCGACCCACACATTGGGGTACCAATGTAGAATTCGCGACGGCCATCGATTCCGTGTCCCCTCACTCCGGAGTAAGGTACTCTCCCAACTGAGCTACGCGGACAGAATGTCTCGCTGCAGATTTGTCGTCTTGACACATGCTTTCAACTCTGTAGTACGTAACAATTAGTTATACGTTTAGGGGTTATACATTTTTCTCTTTTATACGGAAATCTGCTTTAGTTTGGATATTTACCGTACCGCAGTTTTTAGAGCTTTTTCAATTATGTTATACCATTTTGCCGTTACATGTTTTTCACTTTTATACGGAATCCGCGTTACCCCCAATAATTTGCTGTAGTGTCTATCTTTTTTGGAATTTGGTCATAAGCAAATGAGCTGCGATTATAACTTAAAATTTGAATTCCAGTTTATCAAAAACACATTTTTTTTTATGCCTAACCTGGTATACATTTGAGAGCATCGAAATGGCTTCGCTGTGTACCTTCGCGGTGCAGCGAAAGTCGAAATAGGTTCTAACGGAGAACAATATATCGTTTCCATTCAGTTTGAATGAAAATTAGTTTCTCATCACGCTTTCTGGGTAACTATGCTTAGAAAGACCATGAACTTATCTCCAGTCTCCCACCGGAAATCAAGTTTATAAACTCTCCATTCGTTCATATCGCAGAGAGAGTGCTTCATCCTTTCAGGTAAGAACGGATCGGAAAGAAGAC
The DNA here is from genome assembly GCA_039090855.1 of Macrothele yani. Taxonomy (NCBI): domain Eukaryota; kingdom Metazoa; phylum Arthropoda; class Arachnida; order Araneae; family Macrothelidae; genus Macrothele; species Macrothele yani. The sequence goes on from CM077011.1 coordinate 161,398,501, forward strand.
TTTCCACTCAAAGATTATCAGTCGTGTTCATGAAATCTTTACTGTTTAGGAAAGTACAGGGTGATTCACAAAGAAGGATACAGTTTCCAGATGCTGTAAAACAGTAACAGTTGAAGACACGGACCACAACTGCGAACTGTTAGGTAGATGTACTCATAAAGTTTGTTTCCCGCTACTGAGGGAAGTGACGTAGGCTATAGCGCGCGTGTCACGTGAGTAGTCAGTCGATTAACATCTTTCTCACCGATGGATTGGACGAGCCGCGGACAACAACATGCCACTGACCCATTGGCCACCCAGAAGTCCTGACTTAACATCTTGTGACTTTTTCTTGTGGGGGTACGTAAAGGACAAGGTATTCGCCCCTCCCCTTCCTGTTGATCTAGCGGAACTGAAACAGCGTATCAAAGCCACTATCACTACACTTGATTGAGATATCGTACCTCGCGTTTGGGCGGAAATGGATTACCGGCTCGATGTGTGTCGTGTGACTAAGGGTGCACACATAGAAAATCTGTGACTGTCTCTAAGCTCTGTTAATCAGTGTTACTGTTCCTGTTCAGTTGGTAAAGGCAGCGGACTTAATCGAGTTTTGAAAAAGAACAAATTGTAATGGACAGACGACTGGATCAGAGCTTTACCAAAACAGTAAGGCTTGTAGAATGTTCACAGTCATCCGTGGTTAGTACCAGCAAAAAGTGGTCTGAAGAGGAAAAAACCACTAACCTAAGGCAAAATGTCTACTGACAACCGCTCATGGATGCTAAAGATGGGCGAAGGCTATCACGCACAGGACAAGCCAACGGAAGGGACATAGTTGCGCAACTCACTGGTAATTTGAATGCTGGATAAAAAAACAACTAGAACGAAAATGAGATACGCAGGTTCCATTACGTACGTCCCAGGATTTACATATTGGTTGAAAAATTTATTACGTAAATACAACATAACAGTACCAATGAAGTCATCGACCTCGTTATTCACATTATACACGGTCGAGTCACATTATCGTGAACACCAGCAGATATCCAGAGAAACCGTCGTGCGCAGCGCAGACAGCAGGTAGACCGGCTGGGAGTGACTCAGTAAGGTGCTGGAAGGTGTTCACAGGTATGTGGAGCCATGCTGACTGCAGTGCATCTGACAGCTGCTGGAGGGTGCGTGGTGGAAGATCCATAGAGCGAACAACACGATCGAGGTGGTCCCACAGATGCTCAATTGGGTTTAAATCTGGGAAATCAGGGGGCTAGGGAAGTACTTAGAAGTCTTCATCGTGCTCTCCCAACAACTCTCGGACATTTCTAGCTGTGTGACACGTCGTATTGTCGTGCTGGAGTATCCCATCCGTCCCAGGGAAGACAATCAGCATGTATGGATAACGTGGTCTGCAAGGATGGATTCATAACGAATTCAGCATATAGTGCTTTCCACAGGTAGAAGTAAACCCAGAGAACGCCACGGAAGCATTCCCCAGACCATGACGCTGCCCCCACCAGCTTGTGTTCTTCCAGCAATGGTTGAAGATTGTTTGTTCTCCGATGTTTCTCGCCTTATACGACAACATCCATCAGTTAAAAACGACGAAGCAGGGTCGGCTGGAACATAAAGGCAACCGGGACGGTCGCCTTAGAGAAAAATCAAATAATTTTTTGTGGAATTTTTTTAAATTTTTATTTTGTTGTAAGTTTTGGAGGGCGAGGCCTTTAAAATTATTTTATTAAGTTTTTTTGTTTCCAATGCCAACCTCCTCTCCTTTTCAAATAGGTTATCGCCCTTCGCCGTACAGACACTGATATTTTCAGATTTCAAATGATTATTCTAACCACCTTAATGTTTTTCGCATTCATGAAATAGCAAATTAAATTTCATCATTTTGTGGGCCCTACTTTTATATATTCAGCAATTTGTGTACAAACCAATTACTTAAACTTAACAAAATAAAAAAATCAATCACTGCAAGATGTATATGAAAAAAAAACTGATTTAACGAATTTATTTTAGAAGAGTCCTTAATATTTTCTCCACAAAAATATTCGGAATACAAAAATATTCGCTACGCAGGTATCTTTTTAAGCTTAAAGACAATACGTATTTTTGTAAGATAATCATTATGTCTTTAGGACAGTTTTCATGTATGTTCTTTACAAACGGCATTTTTCACGTAACGATTATATTAAAATATGAGATTTATTTTCTAATGCCTGCAATGAAATTTTGCTGCGGGCCCCGCAAAAGCTCCATCCATGCGGCCCTGCGACGAAGACACAATAATGAGCGATATATATATATTTTTAATTTAATGTTAACACAAGACGAGGTAGAAAATTCGAACGCCTGTGAAATGAACAATGCGTCTATAAATACTTGCAATTTTGCTAATCCTGAAGAGGAACAAGCCATGCGCTATTTTGTTGGATATTTAGCCTTTCGTCACAGAGATAAAGAATTAGGAACGTTTTCCTACTTAACGGAGAACCTAAATAAAGGCTGGATTGAGACTTTATCAAGGGGTGGCCTAATGATGCCAAACAACATTTGGATAGAAACTATCAAACAGTTTGAATCAGTTTTTTCAGTATTTTATGAATCTGGCATATATAAATCTTAAGGAGCAATAAACAAACTTACGAAATTAAAATTAAACTTTTCCGAAGTTGACCTGGGTGTCATTTAAACCTATGCGAGAGCAAGAACATTTTCCGTATTAAATGTATTGACGAAGTCAACCAACAAAATTTAATGAAGAGAAAAACGGACACGCATTGAATTCCAGGGAGTTAAAAAACAAAACAATGGAGGGAAAGTCCCATGTATTAGTAATCGGTAAGTTTTGTTTTAATTCTGTAATTCCTAATTTAAAAAAATCCTGCCTATGCGTTCTTAAAAGCTTCTAATTTGAACTAAGAATCACGCATTTAACCATTCTTTACCACCACGACCGAAGACTGATGGGGACGAACTACGTCACAGGCCTCCACGAAAGGAGACCACCCGCTTTTTGTTTACAATCTTTGACCTACCTCTCTCATTCTAACTACCTTGAGAAATTCAACCATCCTTGGACCGAAAGCCGATAACCATCCCTTTTTGCAAGTCTGATAAATCGCTCCTTTTATCCATGAGAGCAACGAGTGATATGCTTTCAGATTACCTGATATGTTTTCGCACACCTTATATACCCTCCAAGGGAGCTCACGGCACGGGTTTTTTTTTCTCATTGGCTACGCGCTGTTGACTTCAAAAGTAGTGGGTACTCACAATAATGTGACTCGAATGTGTAATATCAAGCTGCAAGAACAAACAGTGTGAGAAAAAAAGTCCACGCCATACCGTTGGTGTATGCGGTGTATCTCAATAGAACAGAAAAGAAACATATCCGAATGACGAAGCTATCCTTAGAGACTAAGTGTAAAGAACAGTAGGCGAAATATCAACCAGGACATGCAGAATACATAGCTTGCAAAAGAAGTCACTCATTGCCCGGACGTTGCTATATGGAATAATATTAGAAGAACTGCCACTTACACCAGCTTTAAAGACACTGCCATCAGGGGAACAGCAGAAATCTTCCCCAGTAAATCAACATGCAATGATATGGTCTCTATGGAACTACCAATGGTTTGGCACACATTATCAAAGGACGGACACACATCGCAGCACACCGTATAACCGTGTGATAAGAATAGGTGTAATAAATACTGCTCGGGATATCACCAGCGTTATTAAAAAAATCATCTTAGTTTCTTACGAGTTCTCATTGCCTTACTTTTATGTCTACCTATTGCCACGAAAAAGCCTCCCAGTATAGAGAGCGAAATCTTGGCGAACATATACAGTCTTATCCCAGTAAATATACTCACGGACAATGAAATTTGGTGCACCAAGAAGGAAGCATCGGATTTAGCTGAAATTTTATGGACGTGATGATACAGATGAATAATACACGTAATGGCAAAAATAGAGCTGCAGGACAATTACAGAGGGATCTGTGGCACGCAGTCCGGTCATCTTCAATAGCGCGTCGCACCGGCTCGTGCGGCGATACATGCTGCAAAACGGTCCGGCACGGTGGCGATCAGACGCCTGATGTTCTCTTTGCGGCAAACAGTCCCACACGTGTTGGACGGTGTGCTCCAAATCCCGGATAGAGCGGCACGGCGGCAGCCGGCGTTTCAACTGGTCCAACACATGAACGATAGGATACATGTCCGGGGAGCGGGCAGGCCATGGAACTGTCTGGACATGACGGAAGCAGTCCTGTGCAACCCGAGCCGTGTGCAGGCGGGCATTATCCTGCTGGTATAGCGCACCTGGGATTCCGGCCAGAAATGGGAGCACACGGGGCCGTACGATATCATCCACATACCGCTGGCCCGTCAATGATCCGCGTAACACTACTAGAGCTGATCTGCTATCGTAGGCAATGGCTCCCCAGACCATAATGCCTGCAGTGGGGGAAGTGTGGCGTTCGATAGCGAGATCTGGATTGTGACGTTGACCCGGGGACCTGCACACCCGGACACGATGATGATATGTCCCTAAAACGAAGCAGCTCTCATCGCTTAACACTACACGTCACCCGTCTGTGGCATTCCACGTCACTCTGGCCTGGCACCTTTTGCACACGGAGCCGGCGATGTTCAGCTGCTAATGACAGCACACATAAGGGGCGCTGGGGTCGCTGATTCGCTTTCGCGAGGCGCCGGGAAATTGTTCCTGGGCTCACAGGAGCCGCTACATCTGCCTGAACAGTGGACCGGGTCCCCGAGGGATCCGTTCATGCCTGACGCACGATCCATCGATCCTCTCTACTGGTGCTCCTCCTGGTCCGTCCGGAGCCGCTCTGCCGTGTGGCACTGCCGTCCCCTGTTCCCAACACAGTCGCACGGTATGGTCAGAACGACTCACGTGGCGGGCTGTACGGTGGACCGACCACCCTGAGGTTTTCAGTCCAATGAACAGGCCTCTATCAAAATCCGTAATTTGCGTAAATCAACGTCTCTGGCTCCTACCTCATACTTGTCACTCTGTACTCTTGTTCGCTTCGGCCGGTGCTTTTCGCTTCCTGGTGACATCGACTACTCGTCGGTTTATAAAGCTGCCGGCTCGTGCTTGCAGCGCCACCACAGGGTGTGCGATCGTGCGCAATCGCACCAAACGTGGATCATTTGAATACCAGCATGCATTCTAGCTAATTTCAAAGTTTCGCGGTTGTACCATGTTTTCTTCTAGGTGCGCAAATTTCATTGTCCGTGAGAGTAAATTAATTTTAAAACACTATAAACGCTCTTCTTGTTGCTTTGCTTTGTATTTGAATGCAGAGAAATTATCGATATATGCAGAATTTTCTACCCTAGTGTTTATAGTGAAATTAATAAAGAAATTGTACAAAAGTCAAAACAGACATGTGCCTACGGTAGCAAACAAAATATTCATGCATGTACGTATATAAAATATCTGCAAATATTCAGACTATAATGTAGCAAAATCTAAAATTGCCATTTTTTCCGGGTTTTTTTTTTTTTTTTTTTTGGCAGCATTCAACATTTTACGATAATATTTAACATTCTGAAATTTCTTTCAAAAGCTTTTTACATTTATTCGTGTTTTTAAGGCCACACCTTATGAAAAGGTATAACCGAGATTCACTGTATTTGCAGAGAGGCTTTAAGAAATGGATAGAATGTTGCAGGCAAAATATGCACTTGTTCTCCATTGACGCAGAAATTGTAACCGTGAAAAGCAGAAAAGTAACCAAAAATTTAGATGATATGCGAAACGAAGCGGAATTGAAGAAAATATTTACGCCATCAAGTAGCAGATACGTTCATTGTGCAAAAACATAATTTTTTAAAAATGTGTTCCGTGCGCTGGAAATATTTCGACTGAAAAGGAATTTTTCGAACGAGACAGACTGAAAATGTCAAGAGAAATTATAATATGGATTTACATACTCAGTAAAGAAAAAGATGCGTTATTTAAAAGAAAAAATTTGCGCAAAGCGGTTTTCGTAGAGAGTGGAATCTGATCAAAAGAGCCTTTCCTTTATGTTAGTTTTTTCACAACAACAAATTCTGTTGAAAATAAAAAAAAATACTCCCTAACTCCCTTAAGTGAGAAAACTGTGGTATATGAAAAATGAAAAAATGTACAGAAAGTAATTCCCATATTTTGCGCTACGCGAAATGAAAGTGTATTTTCCGAAAATGATTTTCAGAAGCAGAGATAGTGAGCGAATGGAATTTACATTTCCCACTTCTTAACAGATTATTTGACATTTGAAGTAATCAATGTGCACAAAATAATTTTCGGAGTAAAAAGTGATCTACAGAAGAAATGCAATTCTTTGTCTTATTTTTAGAAATGATGATATGGCATTAAAAATATAAAACCACCCAGATCTGTTTGTCTCTCAGGCATGTTTGACGCCACAGCAACGTCTGCATTGTTGCGCCATCATTTATTGCTCAATTCCAGTGGGCTGTATCAAAATGATTACCTGCTATATAATAGCACGCGATCACCTTTAGATGTCAAGGTGATCGCGAGCTAATTTTGAAAAACATTGGATTATTAATGACTCGAGTTCTATTTTTACGATCTACAAAATTCGTACTGAATTATTTATATCACAACACGCGATCACATTGAGATGTCAAGGTGATCACGTGTTAATTTAAAACATTGGATAATCAATGACTCGAGTTCTATTTATCGTATCTAAAAATTCGAATTAAAAATCTTAATATCACGGCAAACTGCATTTGTATATTAATTAAATCTAGCACAATTCAAATATTAAATTTTACGCTTTAAGTATTTTTTACTTTTTTAATTTAACTAACTTTCCGAGTTTAGTGCTGACTACATTATACATTTTGCAAAATATCGATCTATCTAAACACTCTATCTAACCTACAATAAAAACTGAAATCTTGAGATGTCAAAGTGAACAATATGGACATCTAAAAACAGATGTCGCCCCAACCAGCATATTGTTGATAATTTTGATGGTTCCGATTTGTATTGACAGATGTCGCATTATCTTGTAGAAAAACCTTCGGTATGAAGTTTCAAACTAACCGTCGAAAAGAACACTCTAAAACAAACCGTGTACGGAATAACAAGTGTAACGGAGAAAATGTTATTTAAGTTTTCACTATATATCACGTTTTTACTATATCCAGTATAAATAAATGAAATTTAAATGAAATTTTATTTTTCGACAAAATGAATTTTTTTATAAATGAAATTAAATGAAATATATATATATATATATATATATATATATATATATATATATATATTCTATAAAGAAGATACCTAAGCAAAAAAAATACATATATAATTTTGACTCACACCTAGTACAACATAGAAAAGGTTATGTATCTACCTGTGTGAGTAAAAGGAGAAACCTTCGTTTTAAATTCTAAAGTTTTTCCTTAGTCTTCAGTTTTGCTCTTAAGTAACTAATTTCAATTTATTATTTAGCAGCTCATGCGCAAATTCTAGTTGAAATGTTTTATTATTATTTTTTTATTACTATTTTTTTTATTTGAGGTTTTTTTTCATTTTCTAATTTTTATCTTTAGTATGTTTTGGATGCAGCTTTTGGAGTGTAGTTTATACTCGAGTTTGGTCTTTTCTTGGACTGCTTATTTCTAAAAAGTTTTTCCTAGTTGGTTTGCTCAGAATTTGTATGTTTTGGCCCAAGTGGAGTTCTAAACAGATGAAGAGCATGGGTCGGGCCAGGAAGGTTAATGGATGCAAGCGAAATTGTTAACTAGTGCTAGGTCATGCAACTCTACGGAGGACATGACATATATATATTTGTTAAACTATTTTAGGTGGGAATGTTACTTGCATCTATGGCCTTGCAGAAACCCATTTCCAACTAGGTCTTTGTGGAAGTGAGAAAATGCAGAGTTTTTGCTGGTCCTTGATAAAGCCAAGGCTCAGTATTCTCGACACCTTCTACATTCAGTTGTTTTATTTTTTATCTTTTCTCCTTTTACTCACACAGGTAGATACATAACCTTTTCTATGTTGTACTAGGTGTGAGTCAAAATTATATATGTATTTTTTTTGCTTAGGTATCTTCTTTATAGAATGTGAATTCTGAATTTTCAAAACTGCTGCGTTGCGCGTTTTGATTTTCAGGTTATTTTGCAACCTTCGTTTTAAATTCTAAAGTTTTTCCTTAGTCTTCAGTTTTGCTCTTAAGTATATATATATATATATATATAAATAAATGAAATTTTATTTATATATATATTAAGTTTTTACTATAAATATTCATCGATTACAGTATCGCTTAAATTTTTACTATATATATATATAAAACTTATATATAGTAAAAATTTAAGTTTTTACTATATATTTCCTTACAGAAATCCGGCGTCTGTTTGATTTGTTTTCAATCTACTTCAATTAAAAATTTCACTCCGTCTTAGGACAGGAAACATCCCCTATATATTAATATTTAATTAAAGCTTAAAAACAACCGTCATACGACGGGCTATGGGCTAGTAAAAAATATAATGGTGTTGGCATTTACGGCTCTTAGCGAAAAAAAAAATGTCTCGAGAAAAGTCCAAGCGTACCTTTTTTCATAAGATGTGCTAAAAATATTCAAAATAGAAAATATAGCTGAAGAAATGTTTCTTTGAAACATTTTTTTCGGCTATATTTTTATATTAAAAAAATAGAAGAAGAAATGTTTCATTTGAAAAACATAGCAGATTGACTGCCTCATTTATTGGTCTGCAGTCGTCAAAACGCAATAACTACTTTTACGACTTGAGCTTTTGTATTCTAAAGCACAGCGATCGAACTGCTTTATTAGAGAAAAGCACCCAAGACACGTACACTTGCTTTCCGCGAAATGTAGTTTACTAGATGCAAGTCCGTCAATAATGACGGGGAAAATAAAATTTGATACAAAAGTTTTTGAGTAAAAATTTATGATATTGAGATTTTGAGTTTCACGTCAGTAGATGGCGACCTTGGCTCACAGCTATCTCAAAATTTCCCGAGCAGTTGGGTATGGAATTTAATACAACGGGCTGTCTGTTTGTTATTTGTTTTGTAAAACCTTTAGTACCTATTTCGTTAACGCTTCCTTGTAACATAACATTTTGCCGCCCCGGTGGCGCAGTGGTCTAAGGCGTTGGCCTATGATCATTCGTCGGAAGGGGTCCGGGTTCGAATCCCGGTGAGGCATGGATGTTGTGTTTGTCTTACGGCACTGGGTCTCTCCCTTCCCTGGAACCAGTGACTCTAAATTAGGGACGGGCGACTGTTTATAGCCCATTGAGTTGCTCACGGTGGTCGTTAAACCTCAAAAAAAAAAAAAAAAAAAAAAAAAAAATAACATAACATTTTTAGTATGCACCGACTGTGAACCCCTGTATCAATTTCCCCTGTTCTTTTACGTGAACTATTTTTATCTTGACATCGTCAGATCGTCGTATTCTTGACGTTGCCGCATACAAATGGCTAAACACCTGTTCAGGTAGTGAACCAAAATTCCTGATGTAAAGTTTTCGTATCTCTAAAGAGTTGACCGTGTGACGCAACGCATCTCTGACGTCAGGTGAGAATGATTTGGATTAGATGACGTCACACCAGCAGCTCTGTTCTTTATTGCTATGACAACAGAACAAAGTGATATACGCGTGGACTGTGCGTGTGTAAGTGATGACGCCACCTACACGAAAAACTAAGCGTGGCGTCACAAAAATTTGTTTCTCGGTTGTTGCTATGACGACTTAAAAAGTGGCACGGAGGAGGACGAGAGCTCTAGCAAATTATATATGATTTTACAACTTCGACGGCTTCAGAAAAAAAACAGAAAAAACCCCGCTACATAGCAATCTATACATTCCATTGAGCTGATATATATATTAGGATAAGTAAAATGTGTTCTTTTTAGGATTCTGCTGTCTCTGTTTCATTAAGTGACGTCAGCTTGTGTCGTGTTTCTTATACCAAGTTTAAAGTGAATGCCAGTGGTTTTGCCCTTTTTCACTGTTCTTCTACTGCAGCACATACTAATTACGCGCAGAGAATCCAAAGTAACCTTGCTACGTTTTCACCAAGTGAAAGAATTCCAAAACATTTCGTGAGAAATACCTCATTTAAATTTGAATGGTCTCACTCTGTATATTATAATTAATAAGTTTGACATAAATATAACACGTTCCATAATGTAATAATGTGGTCTGTGATCATTCGTCAGTAAGGGGTCCGGGTTCGAATCCCGGTGAGGCATGGATGTTGTGTTTGTCTTACGGAACTGGCTCTCTCCCTTCCCTGGAACCAGTGACCCTAAATTAGGGACGGGCGACTGCTTATAGCCCATTGAGTTGCTCACGGTGGTCGTTAAACCTCCAATAAAATAAAAAAGAAATGTAATAATGTATGTGCAGTAAGACCACTTTTAACCGACGGTCGTCATTTGAAACTCTCTGTTAACCGACACTCGTTTATTCGGTATTCTCACTTACCTGATGATCACTTATCCGAAACTTGCTGTTAACCGACGCTTGTCGTGTTAGGTATATTATTTTAATTATTGAAATTTAATGCCGGCATTCTACTTGCGATCAAGTGTCAAGGTCACATACTATTTTCATTTCCATATCTCCCTCTTCAAACATGCGAACGTCAACCAAGCAGAAGTCAGAAAAATAAGAAACAGTAGCCTGTGGAAGGACGAAGACGACAACCCTCACTTCAATGCATCCACTACATTCTTACGGTTGGCTCTACTTCAGATCGAAATTGTGCTAAAAAGTCGGAATGATGGCACTCGCTAAACAGAAGCGTGTTGTTTTGAGGACTGACGTCCCTCAAATCAATGAAGGAAAAAAATTCCTCATAATGCATGGGAAATCGATAAAATATTCGAAACAAACAGAATATATATTCTGAATTTGCTTGGACTACTTACTGGTCATCAATATAATACCTCTCGGAAAACTTGGAAATTTCGTCGTCCTGGAACGGGAATCGAACCCGCATTTTCCGATTTCCGTTCGAATATGCTAACCGTTACACCACCCAGGACAGTGCTGTTCCAAGCAACTAAGACTAAACAAACATGGTTTAGGAATTTGAACATCGTTAGATTTTGGCTGGCCGTAGTATCGTTGCTTCCTCATAGCGTTTTGACCCATCTTGAACACTTCATCGAGACTTCGTCCATTTCTGGATGGGTGATGGACCAAAACGCTATGAGGATGCTACGATGATCTGACGATGCTATGCCCAGCGAAAAGATCTGGCGATGCTATGCTCAGATTTTTGCCCAGCGAAAATCTGACGATGTTCAGATTCCTAAGCTAAAATTTCTTAGTCTAGGTTTTTTCTTTTTTTTTAGTTGGAGGTTTAGCGACCACCGTGAGCATCTCAATGGGCTATAAGCAGTCTCCCGTCCCTAACTTAGGGTCACTTGTTCCAGGGAAGGGTGAGAGCCAGTGCCGTAAGACAAACGCAACATCCATGCCACACCGGGATTCGAACCCGGACCCCTTTCGGACAAATGATCTGAGGCCATCGCCTTAGACGACTGCGCCACCGGGGCGGCTAGTCTAGGTTGCATGGAACTTCACTGTTCTGGGTGGTGTAACGGTTAGCATACCCGAACGGATATCAGGTGATGCGGGTTCGATTCCCGCTCCAGGGCAATGAAATTTTTCAAGTTTTATGATGTGGTACAAGCAAATTTAAAATTTATATTCTGTTTGCTTTGAATATTCTGTCTCTCAAAACTCCGCCAGCAAAAATACAAGTGTAATTGCCGTAAGATTAAGATATTGCATATACACTGTGTCAATGTATAGTCATACTTATTTGCTGCTCCGTTGGTGCGCTGGTAAAAGCCCTAGTCTCTCATCATTTGTCTGCGTGGGCGGGTTTGAGTCCCGGATGAGGCAGGGAAGGTGTGTTGGGCACTGACACTCTCCCCTCCCTGAATCCATTGCCCCAAATTAGAAACATGCAACTGCATATATTCTATAGAGTTACTTACAGTTGTCGTTAAACGCTCTTCCCGCAAAAAAATAGTACACGTTAGGTGCTTGTATTTAGGTATTTATATTTTGGATGTTTAATAAAATAAACAAACCAATGCGTACTACGATTACATTAAAGTCCCATTATTTAGTTATGAGTGGTAGCCAATATAGAGTGTTCTCGATTTTTCCGACGACGCTGTGGTCCGAATTATATCAGATAAACGAGATTTTACTGTGCTATGCAACTTATTACCGTTGTAGTAATAGAGAAACCAACTGAACTCAAAAATGTTTACTTTAAACTAGAAATTGTACGTAAAAAACTTGAGATCTATTTTGTTACTTCTGTTCTTTTCTCTATAACAAGACTACATTTTAGAAAGCATGCTAAGTAATTTCAACAAAGTATGTGAATGTACTTGCCTCGCTAAAAGAAATTGTTTTTATTTCTGGAAAAAAGAGATAAAATTGCATAGAAAAAATGAATGTAAACAAAAGTAGCAAAGGTTCATCCAAAGTTTCCTCCGCGGAACCCCTTATGACGTCATTTTGAAGACTAATGAACATAGCCGGAGGACCTCAGAGCGTTCCACCTCAGCAAAACATTTTGCAGGAATTAATTCAGTGAGACTTTATATTGCCCTTGTTATCTAAATCGTTTGAAGTGGTCTCCTAAGTCTAGTCGATGCTGGTTTAATTTCCGCTCCAAGGTAATACTACCAGTCTTTAATATTTCCCCCGCTATCAAGCCATTTAATCGGGTTATGAGCACACCCTGTGAAACTCACTTAATTGTCTTCTGAAGTACTTATGCTTCAAGCGACCCTCTGAGAACTGATGGTGCAGTTTCCAGTTCCAATGGGGTAGTTCCATTTATTTTTGAATTTATGTCTTCAATGTCCAGATTTCTAATTACCTGGTTGCTGCCTACAGCTTATAAAATTCGAAGCCCATTAGCTGAAAGAGGTGTACCTCGGTAATGTAGTAGCAATAAATTGGATGAAACGGCTCAAACTGATTACGAAGAGTTTCAAAGTGAAATGTATATGTATAATTTAAACCCTGGCTTTTTAATTATGTATTACCTTATGTAACAGCTTACTTGGGTATGAGCACAGCGTGATCATGAAAACCACGCTGGCAAAGATATCCTCAACGCACACACACACACACACAAATGGCTGCCTTTCAGTGTTCGTTCACCTAGCTGGAGAAGAATTTATCTTTATATTTACTGAAAGAGAAAAGGATGTGAAAATCAACGAAAGAAATATTCCTTTTTCATCACTTGGGTTACAAATTCTTTACTGATCGCATTATTTCAGTTCTTTCATACGGGCTCACTTTTAGATTTCTTTCCTATTTTTAAGAGCAAATCTTTTATTTTCACATTGTTTCTTTGATCAGGGGTTTAATAATGGCCGCCATGAGCAATGCCGATTCATTCAAAGGTGAACAAGTCGTGACAACTGACCCAGTAACATAATTGGACTACATGACAGCTCGTCCAACGCTCATCCGTGTAAAAGTGACATTACTCCAAAGACAACAAAATATGTTGCTTTTATGAGTACTACTGGGAATATAGTTCTTTATTTTTTATTAGTATGCTATCATCTCGCTTCTTTTTAAGAAAGAAATCATAGAAATGTTTCCTCAGATCCGAATGAATGTACAGATGTCGGAACCAGTCAATCTTTTTGATGCCTGTTTTTTGCGATAAATAAAGGGAAAACTCATGTTTTCCCTAGTATATTTGTAGGTATGTCAGCCAGTGAACGCAATAACTGTGAAAGCTCGCCCGGTGGCGCAGTGGTTTAAGCCAGGAGTCCGCAACCTTTTAGCACATGCGGGCCGCATTTAAATTTTAAATCATAGCAAGGAGCCGCAAGTGCAGTACATAATACGCATTTATTATATATTTATATATAATGTATATATTTATTTATCATATATATTTATTATATATTACTATATAATATATATTTATTATATATAACTGTATCACATATATTTATGATATATTACTATATCAATATATTTATTTTATAGTACTATATAATACACATTTATTATATATTTACATCGAGTGGAGCCCTCTTCCGATTCTTAGCTGTTTTTTACATCATAGGTTATTTTAAAATAAAAAGTAAGGTGATTGGTAAGGCGTCCAGTGGGCAGCACAAAAAGACAGGGCGGGCCACATGCGGCCCGCCGGTCAATGGTGCCAACCCCTGGTCTAAGCGATGACTTCTGATCATACGCCCGAAATGTGTCCGAGTTTGAATCCCGGTGAGTCATGGATGTTGTGTTTGTCTTACGTCGCTGGCTTTCTCCCTCCCTGGAACCAGTGGCCCTAAATTAAGGACGGGCAACAGTTTATAGCCCACTGAGCTGCCTTCAATAAAAGGAAAAAATAGGAAATAGCTGTGAAAGGAATTGTCTGGCATCTTTTGATTTTCTGTTTAGAGGTTTACCGACCACCGTAAGCAACTTAGTGGACTATAAACCTCCCTAATAGGGGACCACTGTTTCTAGAAACAGGAGAGAGCCAGTTCCGTATGCCAAACATTCTACGCATGCCTCACAGGACTCATCTCAGACAGATGATTAAAGGCTACTGCTTCATACCTATTGGCTGCCCGGGTGCCAAATGCCTTTGAATATACCTCTTTGTCTAAGTGGAGGAATGTGTGAAGCTTTGTAGCTGCACATTTTAAATTTTTCGGTATGCTTCATCGTAAATTACTTTACTGAAGAGCAATATATCTTCCCCATCAACATAAACCTGCTTTTTAATAAACTGGCTAAATCTGCTGGTTTTTTTTGTTTTTGTTTTGCTCTATTTTCAGTTTCCTTCATTAAAAGGCAAAACAAATAGAGTTTCCACTTTTTTTTTTTTTATTGGAGGTTTAACGACCACTGTGAGCAACTCAATGGGCTATAAGCAATCGCCCATTTGTAATTTAGGGTCACTGGCTGCAGGGAAGGGAGAGAGCCAGGGCCGTAAGACAAACACAACATCCATGCCTGACCGGAATTCAAACCCGGACCCTTACGGACGAATGATCAGAGGCCAGCGCCTTAGACCACTGCGCCACCGGGGCGGCCCACTTGTTTTTGAAATTTCCAATGTTTTCAGTCTTCTGTTTTGCATTTGTTTATAATGACTACATATCTGCGGAGCTAGAAAATGCGTAATTTATTTTTGAAGCCTACAAAATACACGACTACCTGCAATAATAACGCAAAAAAATTAAGGAAATTTAGGCAATATATTTTTTGTTACCCCCTTTTTCTCTATTGGAGTTTCACTTCCGATTCTTAGCTGTTTTCATAGCATAGATAGGTTATTTTAAAATAAAAAAATAAGGTGATTGGTAAGGCGTCCGGTGGGCAGCACAAAAAGACAGGGCACCAAGTGCAACTTAGGGAGTTGTAAGTGGACGTCCGTCCTTAATTTAGGGCTACTAATTCCAGGAAAGCGAGAGAGCCAGTGACGTAAGACAAAAACAACATTCATGCTTCACAAGGATTTGAACATCGATCCGTCTTGGACGAACGGTTAGAAGCCATAGATTAGACCACTGCGCCACCTGGGCGCGGCGTCTGTTATCACGTCTGATTTGTTTGCATTTAATAACGGGAAACTTTATGATCAAGTTTTATTCAAAATCGCAATTGAACTTCACAAAATAATGTGAATAAAATTGATAATGGGAAATAAAAAACTTTGTAATAGAAACAACGGGGCTTTTGTTTGACGGTTTAACGACCACCGTGAGCAAATCAATAGGCTATATGAAATCTCTAGACTACTATTTTGGATACAGTAGTTCCAGGGAAGGGAGAGAGACAGTGCCATAAGTGAAGCACACCAACCATGACACACCTAAAATTCGAACCTGGTCCCATTTCGGACGGATCATCAGAAGGCAACGTTTCGGACCATCAGAGCCATTCGGTCAGTACGGAGTAAACTGAAAATTGTTTCTATTTATTCTAGAAATACATACAGCGCTTGCCTGGGGACATACCTTCGAACTCCTTAAAAATGTTTAATCTGCTTCTTGTCAAACAATACATAATCAAACTGAATTGACTTAACAGCTAGTCTGCCGCCCCGGTGGCGCAGTGGTCTAAGGCGATGGCCTCTGATCATTCGTCCGAAAGGGGTCCGGGTTCGAATCCCGGTGAGGCATGGATGTTGTGTTTGTCTTACGGCACTGGCTCTCTCCCTTACCTGGAACCAGTGACCCTAAATTAGGGACGGGCGACTGCTTATAGCCCATTGAGTTGCTCACGGTGGTCGTTAAACCTCCAATCAAAAAAAAAAAAAAAAAAAAAAAAAAACAGCTAGTCTCTGATCACACAGTACGTCAAAGTGGACGCGGCTTTGAGTGCCAGAGATCGAGAACTTCCAGCTCCCCATAAAACATCGCATTATTAGTACACAAAGATGTCTTTGAAGACGCTTTTGTATGATAGTAGTATACATGGTAAATGTGTTCGCATTTACTCAACGGTGTCTTTAGTAGAAACTTTATTTTGGACAGTTAAAATTTCATGCTTTTCCTTTTGCAAGTGCTGGACAATAAATGAAACTTTGCCGTTACGTAAGTTTTAACAATATTAGAAATAAGTTATAATATACCTCTATATAATTTATTTATAATTTAGTTATATACAGGAAGCATCTATATAAACGTTTTTAACTTGACCTGAAAGCATCTGAAAGCTTTTAAACGTAGGTTAGGAAAAAATTGTTCTTAGTGTAAAACGATCGGTATCCCCTTCAAGGAATTATCTTTAACTCTCGAACACAGATGCTGTAAAAGTTCATATAATTTTGAACAAACATATTCTTAAATTTCATAAATTGTTCAGCATAATTTTGCGAAATTTCACAAAAATGAGTAAAAATGTCTATTTCCCTTAATCATAGTTCAATCATATTTTGAGTGTAGTCTAAAATCGGATCTTTATCATCTTATTTCTGCGTACTTGAAGAGAAATTCTGAATAAACTCGTTACCAATGAGCATCTCTCAAAAGTTGGCTTAACATTTACTACAAATGATCCAGTCACATTAAAAGGAAAACACCGGACTAACTTAACGTAGTGAAATAAAATGTGGAACTTTACTGACCCAAATTAAAAAAAATTTAAGATTTGGGCAACTTTATTTATTCTGTTGCTGCAATCATCATCATCAACCATGGATAAAATTCCCGTAGGTGTCTGTTGCCATTTTAACTATATTGCCTCATTGAAGTCTATTCATTGCAGAGTGGCTCAGTTCTTGAAGAGTTCCACCGTACCAGACTTTAATATCGTCAGCCCAAATTTGGTGAGGGCGTCCTCTTGCGTTTATTGCGTTCATTTAGCCAAACACCAGTGTCTTTATCTTTCTGCCATTTTTGATTCTGCAGATGTGTCCAAAAAGTCTTAGTCTTATTTGTATGATATTTCGGAACAGGGTCTCTTTTAGTTGTATTCTTCTGTACACGTCTTTATTTCTTATCCTCTGCATCCATCGGATTCGCAAGATTTTACGATAGCAGTTTCTTTCGAAAGCAAGTATCCTTTTATCTGATTCCTGTTGTTGCAGTAGTTTAAAATATTTCATTTTATCACTTATCAATTAAAGTTTCGAATTCCACTGTATTCAGGTAAAAAAGCGTACGGCGGAAATAAAAATTACAATTAATAAAAATAAAGGCTGTGCTATCAGACGGCACAGGCGTGTGGGTTGTTTTTCATAGAAGTTTTTATGTGACACGTATTTTGTTTAAAAGGATGAGAAGCATTGTCTCCACGTCTAAGGAAGTTGTGTTTATGATGCTGCTGAAGAAAATTGGTGTGGGGAGTGTCTTAGCGTGTTTTGAGTTAATGGAATTACTTATGGTGGAATACCTTTATGCATGCCTTAATCTTCACGGCCTATAACCACGATGTCATTTTCAACGCAGCTAAACACATTTTGGAACACAAGTGCTTCTTTATTACCTTATTTCGAAATTACTATCTCACGAGCGTCGTTAGTGGCTGTACTAAAATAATGAACTCTATTTGCCACTTCTGTGCATTCACATTATTTTCTAAATATATTGTCCAAATGGATCACTTTAAAGACAGTACTGCCAAAACACAATTTTGCTACAACGCACAGTTGAAGATGTCACGTACTGTGGACCGAATATGAATTCTTTATTTCTAAATTTATGTATTTTAAAATTTATATTTAAATTACACATGATGAGATCTCTGGAAATTTGTAAAACAGTCTGATTTTAGCGGAAAACATTTTACGAACTGACAGAAGTTCTAGCCACAGAAACAGGCAAAAGAGAAGTTCTAGCCCGTTGCCACCTCACCTATTTTATAAAAAAACTACATGCAACGTTTACAAAAAAAAAAAAAAAAAATTCAAAGTAGTAAAATTTGATCTATGAATACGCTATGGATATGCTACGTTCGACCTCAGTAAGAAAAAAGCATTCTGTAATTCCAAAATTAGTCGAACTTTTGAATTTCGGTGATCCTCACATACAATTTGTTTACGAGATCGAGAACATTGGTTGCATACCATTCCTTGACATCCTGGTTTTGTAAATAACTTAGACAGTAGCGTTTGCGTGATACTTCTGATACCTAAACATCAATAACTCTTAATTAAAAACTAATTGGTAGAATAGCCAATTAAAGAAACGTCTTTACTTATGAAAACTTCATCGTTTATTTGGTTCTTTAGGCACTTAAAGAAGAAGGCACATATCATAATATTACTCGTAAAGTGTAATACTCTTCAAGTATAGTACAGTTGGTAAGAAGCAACTGTTGCTAGCTCTTAGCAATACAGTTTAACAGTCAACTTCTAACAAACACGAGTCTCAAAGAGAAGAGACTCAAAACATCAAATTAACAGCTCCAGATAGTTAACGTGAAACATCAATTTTAGGTAGATGAACTAGAAAGCATATGACCACAACTAACTGAAACAAAATTCAGCTCGTGTGCCAGCGAACCAACATTTCAACTTCTTTCCCATCTCTGCCTTTCTCATACGCTGTAACACCTTTTAATGTGCGATTTTATGAATAAAAATGCAATAAATCCTTATGAAACTTCACCAAAATACAGATTACATTTTATAATACACTTAGTGGCCACTTTATTATGACTACCTGACCGTTTTAAGCAAATGAGCTATGGTTGCACGCTGTTCCCGCCAGAGGGCGAGGCTAGTATAAAAAGGGAAAGCTTAGTGCTTGCTACAGACAGTAGTAGAAGTGATTTTTGGGTGACGAGATGGGTAAAAATGCGATTTGACGGACCTTCAACGTGGGATGATTGTAGGAGCTCGGAGCCATGGAGCGAGTATCACCGAGACCGCCGCATTCGTGAAATCTTCAAGAGCAGCTGTTGTTAAAGTGTTTAAAGACTGGACTGTCAGCCAAAAAAACTGGGTCTCTACGTGCAACGTGTGGTCGTCATCGACTAGTGACTGCTCGGGCGGAAGGAAGAGTTTCCAGCCTAGTAACAGACAACAGAAGGGCAACACTGCAGCAAATTACAGACCATCTTAATCAAGGATCCCTTCAAATGACCTCTGCACGCACTGTTCGCCGTACACTGCATCGGATGGGATATGGCAGCCGAAAGCCTGTTCGAACACCTTTGCTGTCTGCAGTTAACAAGAGAAAACGTCTTCAGTTCGCAAAGGAGCACAAGGATTGGACAATCGATAATTGGAAACAAATTATGTAGTCCGATGAGTCACGTTTTCAGTTGCACCATGCCGATGGCCGAGTGAGAATTTGGCGGAAACAGCACGAAAGGATGGACCCCAAATGCATTGCTACAACCCCTCAAGCTGGTGGAAGCAACGTTATGGTTTGCGGAATGTTTTCCTGGAATGCTTTGGGCCCTTTAATTCGTGTTGATCAACGTCTGACTGGCACATCATATCTAAACATCGTTGCAGACCAAGTGCATCCTGTCATGTTTATGGTTTATCCCAATGGCGATGGCTACTTTCAACAAGATAATGCGTCTTGCCATTGTGCTCGTATTGTACAGGATTGGTTTCAGGAACATGCCGGTGAGTTTACTTTGCTTGTGTGGCTCCCACAATCTCCAGATCTGAATCCCATTGAGAATGTGTGGAATGAAGTTGAACGAGCCATCAGACAGCTAGATCCATAACCCTGCAATCTCACACTCCTGGAAAGTGCTATTCATCAAGCGTGGTCTCAGATTTCACAAACCACCTATGAACGTCTCGTGGAGTCCATGCCACGAAGAATCGTCGCAGTAATAAAGGCAAAAGGTGGCCGAACGAAGTACTGAGGGGGTGGTCCGAATAAAGTGACCACTCAGTGTATATTATAGTTTATTATTATGTTCTACAATACATTACAAAGTATTGCCTGATAACACTTGAACAGAACACTACAGGACCTATTAAAATGCACAATGGTTAACCGTGAGTGTGGTCTAACAATATTTAAATGCATTATCAGATCACAACACTTAATTAATATAGGATCCAGACACTGATGAAACATCACTGTATTTTTAAATATATTGTAATGTCTAACAATAAGTTAAAATCTAATAATTAGTTTTACATGGCAAAAATACTGAATGTTGATTGAAATAAAAACCATCCCTGAAGTCTGACGTATCTATTTAATATATAAACAACATTAATAACCCCTTGGAGGAAAAGTTCCGTCTTTATCATAAGTTGAGTTTTCGTACCTTATACCAAACCCGATATAGAGTAGAAGGTTTAAGCTCCGGGAGCAACTGCTTTAAGCCCACCAATATGCTTTAATAGTCTACACAGATTCAGAATATACTTTTATACTGATGCATGCTGATACTATATGCATGCTACGCCTAACACTCAGTAAGCAAAACATTAGAGATAGGCGGGGTGAGCAGTTGACACGGGCATCCCCCGTTCAGAATGTGACAAACCCAAACCGAAAGCAGGCGATAAATAGGCGAACAGCAGGGCTTCCCAACAGTGGGGCAGCGGTTGGTCTAGTGGTCAACGTTCGTGACTACCACGTAGAAAACCTCAGGTTCGATCCCAGGCAGGTACGAACGCTCGAACCACTAAATATCTGCCGTGTGTCGAATGGGCACGTTAAGCCGTCGGATCTCGGGTATTGGCTTCCCGGTAATAAATAAGGGCGCTTTCCTCCTCCTTTCTACCTCACTTCCGTGTCAATTTCCCATCGGGCGCTATAGCCAAAATCTCCTAGCTTCCTATGTCTAAGGGTTGTTAAAGACCAAGGGTTAGACACTCCTTTCCTAAAATCCTTTACATATGATCTTATCTTCCCAACAATGTATCGCAATCGATGAACATGGGTAAACGTGGTGCTCTAGGCGAATTTGACCGTGGACGCATTGGCGGATAAAGACAGATGGGTCATTCTGTTGCCCAATCGGTAATAATTATAGGGTTTCTGATGAGAACCGTAGCAGGAGTTCACCATGACGTGAGTATACCATAGACGGACGTACCGGTGCCCAGAGAGCAAGCAGTGGCCGCCTGCCCGACCATACGCCATTGATAACCTGGGTCTACGAGGACTATCCAGGATCGTACAGACTGATAGCTTGCCAACGGCAGCGCAAATCACGTGCAGGTTAAATGTCGGATGCTAAAGCAGCATCAACAAGAGAACAGTACAGTGCATGCTACATACCCTGGGCTACGGGTGCAACTGTTCACGGCACATCATCGGATAGTAAGCCTCGCCGGGATCGGAGAACATCAAAACTGGACTTCTGGAGAGTGACTCCGCGTCGTGTGGCCAGATGAATCGCGTTTTCAGTTGTATTGGGAGGTTGAAGTTGTGGCATCGACTTTATGAGGTCATGGCCTCGTTGTGCCATGTCGGCTACGTTCAAAGCAGTGGTGGCTCTGTGATGGCTAGGACAGCACTCTCATGGGACACATTATGTCCCTTCGTGTGTCTGGAGAGTTTCTTAACCACTGCGCGCTACCAGAATGTGCTGGCTGATGACCTACACGCTTTCGTGGCTTTCGCACATCCTGCGGCTGATGGTCTGCCCCAGAAAGACAATGTGACCCCTAACCGGACAGCAACCACCCAGGAACTGCTCGAGAAACACACTCATATAAATTTAGAGAGGCCCTCAATTCCCAAGTGGTTTTAGCGAGTCAGACTATTATTGCAAGGTCCTCAGGTTCGAACATAGGCTGATCTTTCAGAGATGGTGTGATTTACTAACAATCGCTGAATATCGGACGAGCACGTTAAGTGACGGCCCCCAGGCTGGACCCACTGGTTAAATGGGTGCCCTTTCCTATGGCCCCCCTGAAATTCTCTCACCCCTCTATGTGCAACATCGTACTTGTACGGTGGCGCCATCTACTGTACTGTAATATCACTACAAACTGTTCTGCCAAAGTCGCTAGACTTGCTCTCATTCCTTCCGTTTCTGTGTTCTGACCAAAAGTCAATTTCGCTGTAGGTGGCCGGGACTTAAACTCTACTCACTGTGGACGAAAATCCTACAAGAAAATGGCAAATACTGTGGAAAATTCCCAAGTGGCCCTCAAAGTCCCCGGATTGAAATTCTGTTGAACCTCTCGAGATTGCCGTGTAGGGGAACATCAGATCCATTCATTGTGGACCGACGTCTCCTGTGGAGATGTTCAAAATGCTGCAACAGGCATAGCTGGCATTACCTCCGGAATCTCTCCAAAATCAAGTGGTATTGGTGCCTTGCTGTGTAGTAAATGCTGTTTTGCGCGCTAGAGGATGACCAACACGGTATTAAGTAGGTATCTCTAATGTAGTGCATATGTTGCACAATATTATGACTCAATTACAGAATTGCTCTTATGAGGCACAACACTACACTAACGCATGAAGTTTAGCTGAAAAGACTGGTGAAGAAATGGAATTTGACCATTCTTCTGATTTGATAATGAGAATCCTGATTTGATAATGAGTTTGAATCACGATTTGATAATGAGAATCCTGATTTAATAATGAGTTTGAATCACGATTTGTTAATGAGAATTCTGATTTGATAATGAGTTTGAATCACGATTTGATAATAAGAATTCTGATTTGATAATGAATTTGAATCACGATTTGATAATGAGAATCCTGATTTGATAATGAGTTTGAATCACGATTTGATAATGAGAACTTTGATTTGATAATGAGTTTGATTCACGATTTGATAATGAGTTTGATTCACGATTTGATAATGAGAATTCTGATTTGATAATGAGTTTGAATCACGGACGACGAACGTGAAATGTGTCTGCCCGACGTGTTTGGCTTTGAAGCGTTCCGTGGAACTAGTTACCCCGAGTAAAGACGAACTTATAACCCTCAGAGTCGCCTATGGGTTCGTTAAAACCCGAAATAAACGAACGTTGAAAAAATTAATAAAAAGAGAGATAGGAAAACATTTGCAGGTGGTCTGTCGTTTACATTTTTTATATTAGAATCGTAGCTAATGTAGGTGCGTTATTCATAATTTGTTACAGGGTTGTTCACCAGGACCTAATGATAATGTCATAAGAGTGCATGAAGGGTTCATGAGAAGCAAGAACGGAATATACACTGAAGAGCAATTGAATTAGAGATACCTGTCTAGTAACGTGTAGCACCACCTTTCTCCTGATGACGGCGGCGATTCGTCTCGGCATGGACTCGACAAGACACCGGAAGCGTTGGGAAGCCATACGGATCCACAACCCCTGAACAAGCTCCCACAGCTCATGAAGATTTGATTCAGGTTGGTCAGAGCCTCGAACATCTCTCTCTATGGGATTGAGGCCAGGTGACCTAGCTGGCCAAGGAAGCGAGGTCATGTCGGTGGGGTGTTTATCCAACCGTTCGGATACAATTCGGGAGCGATGGCACGATAGATTGTCTTGTTGCAGGATGAGGTCCCCAGTGGGATGTTAAGACGCACAAACGGGAGCAAATGGTCGTCCAGTATATCCCGTTAACGTTGAACTGTGAGGGACGATGTTACACGAACCAGGGGTCCCATTTCAGTCCACGTAAACAGTCCCTAGACGAGAATGCCACCCCCACCAGCTTGAAGAGTACCCTGCTGGCAAGAAGGATACATCGCTTCATGAGGTTTGCGCCGTACTCATATCCTGCCATCCGCATGTACCAACGTGAATCTCGACTCATGTCCAGGCAATATATCCCCACATGTCTTGGGTCCACTGGCGATGTTCCCGCGCCCATGCTATTCTTTGTACCATGTGATGTGCGATCAGCAGCGCTACGCTCGTGGGACGAAAGCCTCTGTACCCCATAGCGAGGAGATGGTTCTGGATGGTGGGGCTGCTTACAAGTTTTTGTGCACCAGCGTTAAATTGTCGAGTGATTTCTTGCACTGTGGCCCGTCTATGTTACAATGCGAGCTAGCCGACGATGACCCCGCTCATCCCCACGCTGTTGTCCACGGCAGTTGGCCCTTGCAGGGATGGTTTTACCAGATTTAATGTACTCACGGTGCACCCGTGACACAGTGGCTCGTGAAAATCCCAGTGCCTGCACGAATTCCGAGATGAAGTGGCCCATTCGTCCGGCCCCGACAATTTGCCCACAATCAAATGCGCTCAGATCCTTCGTCTTACCCATACTGCGTCCGACTCTTACTGATTCCTGTCGTATCACTCCTTACATTGTCGGATCGTTGCATTCGTCATGTCGTTTCCGTTTACAGGGCCGTCCACAGCGCCACATTTGCATAACGACAGCTGTCTCTAATTCAATTGCTCTTCAGGGAACATCTCAGAGCCGAAATACTATCCCCATTTGCCAAATATGATGTTGGTCTTCACGTGCCACCAAAACAGTTCTTTCTCGGCGAGACATAGACGCTGCAAAATCTCTAAAGTTGTGTTGTGGTATCTAGTACCAACACGTTAGTAGAAGATCCTTTAATTCTTGTAAGTTACGTGGTTGAGTCGCCGCAGGTCGGTTTTACTGTTCCATCACAACCCGCAGGAGCTCGATTGGAGAGATGTCTGGAGTATTTGGAGACCATGACAATAACTGAAAAACTTCCTCGTGTTCCACTAACCATTCTCGAACAACTGGACAGTGTGGCATGGCTCATGACTCTGATGAAAGAAGGAAGTACTAAAGGTAATGCCGTTGCTATGAAAAAAAATACCTGTTCTGCAATGATGTTCAGGTAGGTGGTGCAACTCATAGCTTCCAGCATATGAATGACTGGACCCAGTGTTTCCCAGCAGAACGTTGCGTAGAGCATTACATTTCGCCCACCGGCTTATTTTCGCCTCAAAATGCATAGAGATGCCAACACTTTCCTAGGTGAACAACCCACACGTATCTGGTCATCCACATGGCTCAACAGGAAATGCGATTAATACTGTATTGCCAGACGACCATCTTCCAATCATTCAACGTCCAGTTTTGGTGCTCGCGTGCTTATTGTAGGCGCTTTCGACGGCAAACCGAGGTAAGCGTGGGAACTTGAACCGGCCTGCGGCTACTAAGACATATTTTCGGCAGGGCTGTGCTATGCGGAGGTACCCATTACTCCTGTCACAAGCGTTTAAAATACCGACAAAATGCGCAACAGTATCCCTTCGGTTGGTTAGAACTATATTGGATGGACGACACTCACCCCGAGTATCCATGAGCCGTGGTCGTCCCATATCTTGCCGTCGGTTCGTGGGTTTTCCTCCCTCAGACTAGTTTTTGATTGTTCTAACCACGGCTGAACGTGAGCACTGCACAAGCCTTACTGTCTCGGAAATGTTCTGTCCCAGTCATCTGGCCATTATGCGTTTGATTATAAAATAAAAATTTTCGTGCCAAAAAGACTGCTTAGGGGAAGAAACTTGCTGTACATGCACGATGTTCAAACTTGCTGATGATTCGAGATACAAGCAAACTTTTAATAACTAAAAACACACACAAGTTAAAATATATATACATAGTTAAAATAACATGAGTACCTTCGTGCTCGCGGCGAGATCATCATCAGATGAAAGACCAAGTTGGAGTTCCAGACACACATTTATACATGGGTGCCGTTGCCAAACGTTCTCAAAGAGGAAACAAATTCAAGAAAGTGCACTTACTGTAACGTAATATGAAGATGCATACATTAATAGTATCAATAACATCTATAAAAATGCAAGTGCAAAGATTCGGCTATTTGAGAATACAGCACCCGTAAAAACTGGAAAGGGAGTGAGACAAGGTGACACTATATCACACAAACTCTTTAATGCCACATTGGAAAATGTCTTTCAAACACTGAACTGGGAAAACAAAGGGATACAGATTAATGGAGATTATCTAACTCACCTTCGTTTTGCAGATGACGTAGTCATTTTTGCAACTACCCCATCAGAGCTGCAGAGTAGGGTCCAGGAACTTGCTTCAGAAGAGTAAAGAAGTAGGATTAAAAATGAACTTTCAGAAGACAAAAGTGATGTACAATGCTTTTACAAGAAATGAAGATTTATCGACTGATGGGGAAAAGCTGGAGAAAACCAATACCTACATTTTCTTGGACAGCAGATATCAAGTGAAGGTCACATTGATGAAGAAATTAATCGGCGTATAAAACTTGCCTGAAGAGCGTTTAGAAGAAACGGTATAATTTTCAAGAGCAATATGCAATTATGTCTTAAAAGAAAAGTGTTTGATTAGCGCATCCTTCCAGTGCTTACATGTGCTGCAGAGACGTGGACCTTAACTAAAAGATACATACAAAGCCTACAGCTAACTCAAAGAAGCATGGAGAGGTGCATACTTGGTGTAACCAAGAGAGATAAGATGAGGAACTCGTGGATCAGAAAAATGATAAGAATGGAAGACATCATGATCAGAGTAAAACCCCTGAAATGGCAATCGGCTGGACATATTGCCAGAAGGACAGACCATAGATGGACAGCTGAAATTTTAGACTGGATTCCAAGAGATAGGAAAAGATCCAGAAGAAGACCACATGGGAGATGGGTGGATGAAATTGGAAAGTATGGGGGAGTAACATGGAGGGGACTGGCACAATACAGAACGTTGTGGAAGAAACGTTGGGAGACCTTCGTCCAGCAGTGGATTGATAATGGTTGACAATGATGATGATGGGGATGAATATGAGAAAATTGCGGCCTGTAGAGTTCCATTAATGATGGTCGGAATCTGCAATGTTAGAAATAAGAACCGGAATCGAGGACAGTAAGGTTTTCCATGCCTATGAGATATAGCTTGGTACCTCATCATTGCAAAAAGTGTCCACTCGTTTCGGCCTTTGTAAAACTCGCTTAATTTTTCTGCCTTCCCCATCTGATGAACAAGAATAATACAAATTGACAGAGCTCAGTATCAGGCATTATTTACACAGTTTTCACGTCATACAGACGCCCCGTCGTTTACTTCCAATTAGTTCGATTTGCATAAAGTCTCGCTAGTCAAAATGTTTCGGGTGTTGGATGTAAAAAAATCGTAAAAATGTTGAAAATATGCATGGATACTTCACATGGTGTACAGAAGAGTGGATAAAAATCCATGGTCTGGTATGGTAACAAAACGAGACGTTATTATTCTGCAGTATTGCAGTAATGTCTCTGATTCTTCATGCACAGAATGAACATGCAAATTTGTTTGCCTGTCTAAGATAGTAGAAATGACAGTTGGGAATTCGAACAAAGACTTCCAATACGAAGATTACTGGTTACTTTGTGCACGAATTTAAATCTTTGTCTGATGTCTGTGTAAGCGGCGGCAATTGAAGCTGGGCATTGGGATGGTTTAATTATGAGTTCGAGAAAGGCACAACCCTTACGCTTGTTCTTAGGTTCTCGTTTCCACCATTTCCTATTAATTATGAGTACGAGAGAGGCACAACTTTTACGTTTGTTTTTCTCATTCCCACCATTTCCTATTAACTATGAGTAAGAGAAAGGCACAATCTTTACGTTTGTTCTTAGGTTCTCGTTCCCACCATTTCCTATTAATTATGACTACCAGAAAAGCACAACCTTTACGTTTGTTCTTAGGTTCTCGTTCCCACCATTTTCTAGAGGCAGGGAACAAAGTGTAGATTCCCATGTCCAAGCATTAGACATTCAAGGGATCATGAATTTCAAATGTCGATTTTAGGTTTGTTGGGGTATATCCATAGCGATTTACGTTTAGAGGACTGATAGCGATCATAATCGTTTAAAATACCCTAAGGGAAAATGCAAATTAGAACACTGACAAACGCTTTTACAAAGTACGGAATTGGTTTCACGGAGGGCTTGCATCATGGTGACTCAACATTCAACTACCTTCGCATGCCTCTTGTTACCTTGCGCTTTCATCTCCACCCTTTAAAGATTACTCTAGCGGATTTCCCTGACAATTTCAGAATTGTGAATCTCTTTCATTCATTTCCAAAATGAAGGTTGTGTCCGTTTCCACTGTTGAAAAACATAACACGAAACAAACAATATTCCCCTAAGGCAAAATTTTCATCTGTTTGTATGATTTGTAGCCCTGTCGCCGTTTTTAAGCAAATTGTTCAGAGAAGCAGGTAAACGTGCTTTGAGTCACTAATGACAAAACTTTGTTTAATTAATGTAATAAATTTATGCAACATACACCTCGTAGCTTTCAGCTACAACTTTTTAGCATTTGTATATAAAGTTTAGCATCTAATAATTAATCTGTAGAATAATGGAAAGGTCTTTTGCTCAATTTTGTTTAAACAAGTTAGCTTCTAGGTTAGAAATGTTGTGCATAAGATTTTGTTTTCACTTCATACCACCTCTTCTTTTTCAGAAAATTTCTCACTCACTTCCATTCTTATTTTTAACAGATGAAAAATTAAGAATAAAATATTCCCAGTAGCACAGATTTTTCCTTCATAAAATTTTTCTTCAGTGCAATATGTTCTATTCTCAGTTTTTACCAAAATTCTACAAGAACCTTTACATCTCAATTTGTCTCTGTTATTCGTGTTCACTTAAGAAAGTGATGCCATTTTGATTTCTGTCTCTGACTAATAAAGTTTACACGGGGATATCTTCAGGGGGATTTTACATGCAATTGCTGGTAGTGCAGGTGTCATTAGCAAACTCTAACTCACATCTTTTTGTCACCAATCTTTAAAAAAAATAGTTTTTCCGAGTAACATATCCGAAAATGATTCAAGTATGATCACCAGACAATGTTTAGTTTCATTGCATATGCTTTGTGTTTATATCCAATGTAATAAATAAAGAAACAAGTGCTACGGCATCGAATGCTTAAGTGTAATCATCATGCCTTTTAAAATAGTTCTGAAACAAATAAACGCATTTCAAAAAAGGATTTTTAGAAAGTGAAAGAATGAACAAATAATGCATTTATGTTCTCAAGTGAATAAACTGCGTATTTAGGTTTTAAAACACACAACGTGCGGATTGAATCAGTTCTAAAAATATGTTTTTTTAACCGAACTACAGAGAGTCGGTGAACACTTGCAAATAGAAATAGTGATGCACGTTCACTATAGGGAGAAATGTGTTTTCCAGAAAATCTCAGTATATTTGCTACATTTTTGATACACGGATACATCTGAAACAAAAGGAATTTTTTCTAATCAAACAATCAGAACGGCGATATTAAAAAAATGTATTATAACTTTACTACTATGAAAAAGAAAATCTGAGCGTTATTTGAAGAAGAAAACGTGGGCATGTAGTACAGTATTAGACATGGTGAAAAGTTACCTACCAATAAGTAGCTTCCCAATCCGATTTTTAGAAGAGGATATATTGTTTTAAATAGAAATGCACAATGACCTTTTCTAGTAACATACTCGTGCAATATGAAAAACAAAGTAGAAAATACAAGCAAAATATTCTTCATAGCGCAATGTACGATGTGATGGGACACAAAATCAAATATTTTATTTTTAGAAACCGAATAACTGTAAAAAAATTTATATATGTGCGCTCCCTAGCGCGACAACTGTGCAGATGAAAAATACTGAGATTCATCAGCACAGCGAATGGCATGCAATTATAAAGAACATTTAAAGCCGAGTTTTAGAAGTAGCGATAAATACAAAATTACTGTACCCACCTACGATCAGAACTGTTTTTTAAGAAACCTTAAGCCGTATGCAAAATATTACACGCCGTAAGTGGTGGCTGATATAAAAATAATTTTTCTGATCGCATTTTTAGAAAACTTAAATATAATTTTACGCATTTAGTAGATTGTTGCAACGCAGATTCATCTGGAGAAAAAGTTTCACTCTACTTTTCAACAGTTCAAGGTGAATGTCTCATAAGGAACTTTACTTTCTTCTTTTCCACTGCGAGAGCAGTCGAGTCATATGTGAAGGTTTGTAAGACTTCAATCGAAATTCTTCGCTCAGACATTTTGCAACAACGCGAACACTAACTTCTGTGCCCTTAGAATACAATGACCGATGAACTTTTTGCAAGAACTCCGCGGGGAGAGTATGCTGATTCGTCGTATGGCGTGGTCATCTTCAAATTTCACAATCACATTGTGAATAGCAAGTCCTTCGAATGTTCGATCTTGTACTTCTTTTGCGTACAGTGTCCTTCTGGGCACAATGTCGCTACTTGTATCCTCTGGACGAGGCTCAGGGATGCTTTTTTTACCATATCGTGAGACATAGAAAATTCAAGTCACAACCTCTCTGCATTGAAACCAGCGGCCAACTGAAAGTCACACGCTCGACCGACAAACCTATTCTTTGTTGTAGACGTAGGATATTGTCAGGAAATGTTATGATGCAATCTGCGAATCTATACTTTTCTTGGTAAAACTACTAATTGGTCCACTTCAATTTGAATCCACTAGATCACTTGACACAACTTTTGTTCCAACTGTGCAAATGATGAAGTGTTTGCTGTGGACGCGAATAGTAATCTTTATATACGGTAGAGTCATATTATTGCGACCACCAGCTAATATCCAGATTAACCGCCGTGTGCAGCGAGGACAGCAGCTAGACGGGCTGGGAGTGACTCAATAAGGTGCTGGACGGTGTTCACAGGTATGTGGAGCCATGCTGACTGCAGTGCATCTGACAGCTGCTGGAGGGTGCGTGGTGGAGGATCCATAGAGCGAACAACATGACTGAGGTGGTCCCACAGATGCTCAAGTGGGTTTAAGTCTGGGTAATTAGGTGAGCAGGGAAGTATTTTGAACTCTTCATCGTGCTCTTCCAACAACTATCGGGCATTTCTAGCTGTCTGATACGTTGCACTGTTGTGCTGGAAGATCCCATCTGCCACTGGGAAGACAATCAGCATGCAGGGGTGTACGTGGCCTGCAAAGATGGATTCAAAACGAATTCGGCCCATAGTGCCTTCCACAGTAAGGTGGAACGAAAAAAACCAAAATTGCATAAGCGGAAACGGGTACCCATCAATAGTTGTATATTAGGCCCACTAACATTTCTGTGAAATTTTTGTTTTTTTGGAAGTCGTGTTCAGTCTGCGCATCAGGCTTAAAAGTTGAAAATTTTGCTTAAATTTAAGATTTTTCAACATTTTTTTCTGCAAGTTAAATTTGATAAACAGTTTTTGGGTAGTGATAAAATGCTAAAGAAAGACCTTGAAAACAACATACATTTCCCCCTACCGTTAGTTTTTACATCTTCAATTTGCGCATTTGGGTCAAAATATCAGATTTTTTGCATATTTTCGTAATTTTTGGCAGGATTGTGTACTTTTTAAATTTATAATACTACCGTAACTTAGTTACGTCAAACATTAGAAAAAAAAAACAAGAAAAATGAAGGAAACAGAGAGATTAAGTAAGAAACGTTGTGATGGAGTAGAAAGTAGCTTTGCCTATGACGTTGAGGATTCAAAAGATGAGAATTGTAACGAAAAAGGTTCAGATGAAGTTGCAATAGTTTCAGAGGACCCAGGACCACGGCCTTCATCTGCAATTATTTCTGCCATACAGACTAGACTTAATATCCCCACATTTTCTAAAGTAGGTGATATATATGGGGTCCCAGATCGTACTGCAGCTGCTATGGCTTCAGCTCTTTTACACGATGTTAATTCCAGTAATTCCTCTAACAGTGTTATTCCAAAAAATAATGACATAGTAATAGACAGAAGTAAGGTAAGGCGTGAAAGGTCCAAAGTTCGACATGTAACTGAAAAGAGGGAACAAAGTGATATTGATGGTTTCAATGTGCAGGCTCTCTATTTTGACGGTAGAATTGATGAAACACTGTATAGTGAAAAGACCGAAGATGGTAAAATGCACAGAAAAGCAATTAAAGAAGACCACATTTCACTCATGCAAGATCCCAAATCAAGATTTATTGTCTACATAACTGCTAAGTCCGGAAGAGGTCGAGATATTGCCAATGCGATCGTACAATATACGTCTGAAAAAATATTGCACTGTCTGAATTAGTTTGTATTGGTTGCGACGGATGCCCCATAAACAATGGAAGATATAATGGCATTATACGCGCTTTGGAAGAAAAACTTTGGAGACCATTGCAATGGGTTATTTGCCAGCTGCATACGAATGAGCTACCATTAAGGCATTTATTTGAAAAACTTGATGGAGCAACAACTGGACCAAGTGGATTTGTCGGGCCTATTGGCAAAAGTTTAACGAAGTATCATACTCTGAAGTCTGTACTACTTGAGCGTATTGAGTTCAGTACAGATGATTTCATCCCTGAAAAAAATAATGTTCACACCAACAATATATTTATGATATTTGTAAGGCAGTTTCAAAAGGCAAATGCCCAAGTGATTTAGAAAATAAAATCCCTGAAAAGTTCTCTTACTCTAGATGGGTGACAACAGCAAACAGAATCGTGTGATTGCACATAGCTACCAAAAACCATCAGACACATTAAGAGAGTTAGCAAATTTGTTGTTAGAGTTTACCCTATTTGTTGGTTCACCATCAAATGCAACCCCGAAATAAAAAATGGTGCTCCAAACCTGTTGAAAGCGATTCAATGTTCTTATTACTTGAGCAATGATAATAAAAAAAATTGTACACAAATGCCTCCAGGATAATGGATACTTTGCTCACCCAGAAAATGTATTCATTGCAATGCTTTCAGATGACCGAAAATACATCTGTCAACTTGCTGTAAGACGAATCATTTCAGCCAGGAAAAGCGAGAATGTAAGTGAGGGAAGAATAAGAAGATTTGAAATTCTCATCTTAAACTTTACTGCATCTGACTACATAGATCTGACTTCTTGGCAAGATCTGAATGTAACTGAACCACCACTGACTAGACACTTATCAAATAACGGCTTACAAAGGTTTTTAAGAGCGGACAGTTTTGATATTGCCTCTGAGTTGGCACTTATTGGATTACCAACTCATACTCAAGCCGTTGAAAGGGCGGTGAAAGAAGTGACCGCACCTTCACAAATTGTTTGTGATATGCCAAAAGAGAAAGTTTAATAAAGACAAGAATGCTAGACCGGAGTATACATCAAGTTTTTGATACAAAAAAAAACAGTTTAAAGCTTAAAAACGACATGCCCTCATGGTTGGGAGGTTGGGTAGGGCACGGGAGGGACTAGACATGCAACCTCCTCTCCGTGGTTAGTCTTGGGTAGTTCAATATGAACTAACGAAGAGTTGCTTACCATTGATAACTATAACAGCTGTATTTGTGGTATATTTGTAATATATTATCACACCCCGAAAGCAGTTTAGTCATTTTAGGTCACAGAGGAAAATGTTAACAAAAGCAAAAATTTCAAAACATCACGAAAATATACAAAAAATCTGATGTTTTGACCCAAATGCGCAAACTGAAGATGTAAAAACTAACGGTAGGGAAAAATTTGTTATTTTCAAGGTCTTTATATAGCATTTTATCACTACCCAAAAACTGTTTAACAAATTTAACTTGCAGAAAAAAAATGTTGAAAAATCACAAATTTAAGCAAAAATTTCAAACTTTAGGCCTGATGCAGAGACTGAACACGACTTCCAAAAAAAAAAAAAAAAAATTCACAGAAATGTTAGTGGGCCTAATACACAACTATTGATGGGTACCCGTTTCCGCTTATACAATTTTAGTTTTTTTCGCTCCACCCTATTCCACAGGTTCAATGAGTGGACCCAGGGAGTGTCACGATAACATTCCCCAGACCATAACGCTGCCGCCACTTGTTTGTGTTCTTCCAGCAATGGTTGAAGATTGTTTGTTTTTCCGATGTTTCTCGCCTTATACGCCAACGTCCATCCGTTCGATGAAGCAGAAAACGTGACTCATCGGAGAAAGCAATTCTTTGCTAATCAGCGGAGTTCCAATTCCGATACTGCCGTGCAAATGCAAGACTTTTCTGCCGATGCACCTTCGTTAGCATAGGTGCAGTGACCATCCGTCTACATCGGAGCCTCATACGCAGCAGGGTTCGCTGAACTGTCATTTTAGACACACTTCTGGTAGCGTCCTGGTTCATTTGGCCAATGAGTTGCTCAAATACTGGACCTCTGTCAAATTATGTTCGATAGGTTTACATCTAATTTACCAATTACAACAAATAGCTACAATAATCTATCAACAGTTCCCCAAACATCACATCACCGCACTCTTTGTCTGCTATCTCCAGACATTATATCTAGTTTATTGCTTGTAAAACATGTACACGTCATTCACTCTTGACCTCAGGTCTGCTGTCAACATGACATTTAATAAGTGAGAATATATTACGTTAAGGTAAAAACGATAAAAATAACGAACTCAAAATTTACAAAGAGAAAGACAGCTAAAAATGAAAGTTAATTTAGAGTATATGTAATAGCCACGCGAATTAGATTTACCGAGAACTGTTTCTTAATTTCCCGACCATTTCCATGGTATGTTTCCATTTGTTGTTTTTGTTCTAACATGTACATGCTTCACATGAAATACTGTTTTAGACAAACTGATAATTAGCCAACATGGAACAATCAATTCTTTTAGAGCGAACCATCATGTGCGTTACTTGATAACACTACTACTTAGTCCTCTTCAATTTGAAGCTCACTAGGGCACCTGACTCATCTCTTGTCCCACCTGTTCACATGATTGATAGGTTACAGCGGGCGTGATTGCGGAGAAGGGTAGTGGTAAGGATTAGGGCGGAGAGTGAACCTTCTTCCTTCTCCATTTATCTCATCTTCTTAGGCCCGATGTCCTTCCCACTAGAGAAATATAAGTTTTTGGATAAAGAAGAGAGAATGTTTGAAATTTTGGAGGTTGTAATTAACAGCAGAAAAACGGAATCACAGTATTTATCGATGAAGGTAATGACGCTGAATTTCCTGTCACAACGCGAACTTTTCAGAGGACTTCTCTGCATCGCAAGCTTTATGCTAGAACGGAGCTTTTGGAGAACCTGCGCAAATTGGAAATGTCTTTGAGGCATTGTTTTGATAAGAAAAGAAAGCAGCTTCCAATGACAGAAATTTTAAAATCCATCCCCTCACTGGATGTATCTCAAAAATTATTTTTCCACATACGTAAATAAATACGTACAATGTATTGCATAACACAGTGTTACATTTCTAAATATAATTCTGTCTTTTTTGTGCAAAGTTTTGAAAAAGATAATGTTTTAAATACCAAAGGTTATATACTTTCTTTTCTCTTTAAATCTATAGCATAAATTTACATATTTCAGTACGCATTATTTGTTCAATTAATTACATAACAGCTACACAAACTACTATTTTACTCGGTCCGTTTGATGTTAGTGTTAACAAGGTTCTACTGTAACTGAAAATTTTGTATATCCAAATTGTGCAAATGAAAGTAGAATCTTTAATGTGTTTTAACATTATTTAGCTTGGTGGCCTGACGTAGACCACACTTGCACTTATAGGATTTCATGCCCACTTCAGAGACACAAAGAAGTGTCATACAGTGGATTTTTGTGGTCATAAAATGGCAAACGTAGAGGCATTTGCTAGAGCGTAGCCTCCATTTGTGATCTCTTGCCGCTGAGAGAAATCTCTTGATGAACGACACTTGCTGCAACCTCTTGGGATCACAAAATCAATCGCATGACATTTCGTTGTCTCACAACAATGAACAGGGACATATATCCCTAGAGAAAAGCACAGTGTCTTGCAGTTACGGATTTTCGAAATGCAGTGTGTAGTATCGCATTGTGTCGGAACAATATTTGAATGTATTAGGTATTCATTTTTGATTTACATGCTTCATAATGTTTGCAAAAACACATTAAATATGCTGCCGAATTTTTAGGAAATGCTTAGATTTAGCCTCGTAATTGAGCGTATTTGTTCTTAACAAGACCTTTACGCTTTACTGATCTTTGTTTACTTGTGCCAACACATCAACTTTTTTCCGGCATACTCCTTGGTATGCAGGTATTAATAATGAAACAATTTCTTGTTCTCTTTTCATACAGTTTTATCTGAATATACAATATCTCTATGACAATAAGACTTACACAACATCACATGATTTGTTTGCAGATATTTTTCTACTATGGAGTATTAAAAAGTCTCAAAGTACTTTACATATCATCCTTCATACACAGAAAAGAAAAAAACCATTGTAACAACCGGCCTAATATGATGTTAACCCTCTACGTGCAGCCAAAACGGCTCTTACCCAGCGAGAATGGACGCTACAATATTTCCAAACGTTTTATGCAAGTTATCAGAAGATCTTTTAAATCTCGTAAGTTACATGGCTGAGTCGTAGCAGATTGGATTTGCTGTCCCAACGCAAACAACAGATGCTCAGTTCGATTAATGTCTGGGGCCAGAGCAATACCTGGAAGATTTCCTCATTCCACAACCCATTCTCGAACACTCTGAGCAGTATGGCATGGCATGGCGCACGATCCTGCTAAAAGAAGGCACTACTGGAGGAAAACACGGTTTCCATGAAAGGTTGTACCTGGTCTCCAATGATGTTCAGGGAGATTGCAGGCGTTATAGCTTCCTGAACATAAATGACGAGACCCAAGGTTTCCAAGCAGAATATTGCCCAAACTAATTCACTTCAGTCGTCGTCATGCAGGTTCCCCCGTTCATCATGAGTGGGCCAAGTGAGGGGTCTACCTACGATCAAATTTCGTCTTGTTCGAGTCGCTCGAACCAAGTAATGGGTTCCAGCGACAGAGAAAACGGTGAGAGTACCGATGCAATGGTACTAAATTGACTGTTCACAGCTTGCGTGAGTTCATGAGAGAAACCCGTTGCTTCAAATGCAACGGGCTAGGGCACTACCGTGCTAAGTACCCCGCTATCTTTGAGATGTGCTCCCGGTGTGGGAAGACTGGGCATATACATTGGAAATGTGAGCACGAGGCAAAATGCTCCAACTGCATTAAAACCAATGATCGCCTTAAACTGAGACTGCACATCAACCACTCAAGCCTCGATTCGGACTGCCGAGTCTAAAGTGAAAAAAAAAGATACAGCGGAACAGAAGGACTACGGATGAACTACTGCAAGCGGGACTGCGTTTCCGGCGAAGACAACAGGTCCTCCGTTTCGACAGAACCAAGGAAGCTGAATGAAAACCTTTGTATCTGCCTTTTACCAGATTTGTGTTTGCGCTTTAGTATGATTTGTGTTTGTGCTTCAGTGGGATTTGTGTTTGTGCTTTAGTATGATTTGTGTTTGTGCTTTAGTGTGACTTGTGTTTGTGCTTTAGTGGGATTTTTGTTTGTGTTTGTGTTTTTTCCTGAACCCATGTCTTGTATTGTGTCAATTTGGATTTAAAACCATGTGCCCAAAGAAAAGAAAGTTGTTCGAAGCGAACCAGTCTCCTACAGGTGCTCAATAGCACGGTCCATCGAGTACGGCCTCAGTTTGTGCCACCCGTCCACGGGTCCGTATCTGTGGTTATTTACGACCGGGGGATTGCATCGTAGCGTTTGCCAATCGCAAACACGCTACGTGAGATTCGCCTTTCCCTGTGGAGTCTGCATTTAGACGGAACAGAATTTCTTCTCACGGTGCACCCTGATGCCAACCCTTCGCCAAGTAAATGACGCACATATACCCGGCCGTCCACATTGTGCAACAGAAAACGAAATTCATTGGACCAGACAACCTTTTTCCAATCATTCAAAATCCAGGTTTGATACTCTCATGTCCATTGTAGGCGCTCTCGACCCTCAACAAGGTATCAGAATTGGCATTCGGAGCGGTCTGTGGCCACGCAGCCCCATTGTCAGCAGAGCTCAATGTACTGTGTGTTGTGGCGCATTACTCCCGTCATCAGCAAATAAATTATCGGCCAGTATCGCCACGGTATCCCTTCTGTTTGCTTGTATTATACAAGACAGCTTTCGGTCCCCTATAGCAGTAATCAGTCGTGGTCGGTAAAGACATCGCTGGCGGGACGTGGTATTTCACTCCTAGGACCACCTTTTGAATGTAGTAACCATGGATGACCTTGAGCACCCCACAAGCCTTGCCGTCTTGGAAATGCTCCGAACCAGTCGTCTTGCTATTACAGTTTGTCCTTTGTCAAACTCGCTTAAGTTCCCGGTGGTTCTCATCTGAATACCAGTGAATAACGGAGCTCAGTATCAAGTGTTATTTGTAATGTTCCATGACTTGCACACTCGTTGACGTTTATCTGCCGTTGCTTTGATTTACATGAAAATGAGCTGGTCATAGTTGTTTAGCCCTTCGGTGCACTTTACGGTTAACACGTTTTTACAAGTAAATTAAATAATAGCATGAAACGGTTATCATCTTTTTTTTAATCTTTGATATTAATTACAGATGTTATGTTATTTTAATTAAGTAGTTTGTCCAAAAACGTTTGTGTTGAGCAAACGTGTCGGAGGATTCGGCCCAAGAAAAAAAGTACAGTTATGTCTACAGATTAAAATGGTGAAAAAAGTCCGTTTATAAATTTTCACTCAAAAAAATACCCACAGACTCAGATTTGGAAACCTAAGACAAACGACCGTACTTGACATAGTACCGCGAAATATCTGGTGAACCATATTGTTCAACTCTTTACTGATTAAAATTGTTTTAATGGAGATAATATTTTTTTCAAATTCATTTAATTTTTAATTTAGAAAACAAATTACTTAAAGTTTGAAACGTTGCTGGATTGCGTTGAGCATCAGGATGACATTTTTTCCAAAACAAATTTAAAAATCAACTAGTTTAACCTATTAAAAAATGTAAACAATACAAAACCCAGTCCCAAAACAACAAAATGTATTAACAGTCTCACACTCCAAAGTCAAACTTCAATACACTTAATATGTTTCATAACCGTAACTGTTTGTTCCTTTTAAATGCGTCAGGTCGTTCGGAAAATAATGCCCGATTTTCTGAGGTGCCATATTCATTTAGCCCACAATGCTTGCAGATTAGCCCGCTCGCAACGCGATGCGTACGAGTTGAAGAGCGACTCTAACGCCACATACACGCCATAATCGGTTGAGCTGTACTCGTTGCTATGCGTTTGAGGGTGGCTTGTGCAACATGTTAGGAACAAGTGAGTTGCGGGTTATTATACTTCATAAGTTCAAATTGTGCCGTAACGGGTTAAAAACCTACCGTAATGTGGTTAACGCATGGGACGAGGAGTCAACATCTGAACGTACTGATCATCCGTAGTTTGTGAAGTTTCGTTCCGGGAACACGAGCCTAAAAATGTGATGAGGGGCAAGGATGGCATTCGATCATTGATAAAGACAATATGAAGTCAAATGTGGAGACAAATGCTCGCATTACAGTCGGAGACCTGGTCAAACAGTTCAGTGTGCCCATGGCAACCATCTCCGAACATCTCCACCAATTTGGTAAGGTCAAGAATTTCGATACGTGTCCCCCACGAACAGATGGAGAATCAGAATTACAAAAGGTTTGAGATGTGCAGTAATATTCTGTTTTGCAAAAGTTTACTGCATTGTAACCTGTAAAGAAACGTCGGTGCAATACGACAACTCTAAGTGATCCATACAGTGGCTAAAACAAGGTAAACAACCGAAACGATATTCTAAATCAAGGTTAACGCTAAAGACGTTTTTGTTGAGAGTGTGGTTGACAGTTCTAGGTGTCCTACACTAGAGGTTCTTGAATGCTAGTGAAAGCATTACCTCACTCACATACTGTCAAGTAATTGACCGAATGCGCCAGACGTTTTGTTCTAAGCATCCATCTTTGGTGAGCAGGAAAGATCCTATCTTCCTTCATGGTATCGCCAGATCACACGTGTCACAAATGACGAAACAGAAACTACACGAACTCAGGTTCGAAACCCTCCCTCATCCAGCCTACTCGCCTGACTTGGCACCTACAGATTTCCATCTGTTCATGCATTTTAAAATTATCTCAAGGACAGGACCTTCAGAAACCGAAAGAAGGCCAAAATTGGATTCCGGGACTTTCTTGCATCCAGGGATTCAGATTTCTCCCTGAGTGGCATTGAAACATTTGTCATTCGCTGGTATAGGCGTGTAACTGCTGAAGGCGCCTGTTTCGAATAAAACAAGGTTGTGTGCTATGAGGTATGTTTCTTTCATTTTTACCTTCCAAATCGGCCATTATTTTCTGAACGACCTGGTACTATTACTACTAAATCAAATCTGAGCACAACGTATTTGGTTCGAAATTAGAGAGCACCTGAGTTCGATGAAACGAAAAGGACACAATAGCTAAACTTTCGAACGGTAAATTAAATTTGTTTCAACAAAAATCTGATGTCTTATATACAATTCTGTTTCATGAAACTCCTTGAGGAATTATTAATCGAGTAAATAACACGTTTAATATGTTTGGTTCGTTGAATCAAAACAAGTCACATGTTGTGGCATTCACACGTTTACAATTTCATCGTGCTTGCAGAAGTCTCGCCGCGCCATTTGTGTAATTTCGCCATGTTTACTAATTCCCTTTCGAAATCATTTATTGGTCGTTAATATGGAGATCTCTGCTAGCTCCCTGCTCTGTCATACACAGGCTTGTACACCTTGATTTAGAACCGTATAATCCAATTAGCCGGTTGCTGATGATCGTAAACTGTTTGCTTCCGGCCTATTATCTTTGATCATCCGAGTGCATTGCATCCAGGCTCCTAATCAATCTCATCTTATTTTCACATCCTCGGAGAAGAAGACGGAAGCCTGACGACCGAGCGGGTCACTTGCATACTGCATCATCATTTATCTGTTGCTATTAATAACACGTCGCCAGCTGTTGGCTCTTGGATTCAGAACCCAGATCATTAGGCATGAAAGATGGCTCATCAACAAATTTGAATCACTGCGGGGAAATCATGATGATTGTGCCTCTATTTTCATTATGTGATATTTCGTACTAATGTCACTGCGTATCTAATGACGTCTTAGAATGAACGTAAGTGGCCACTGTGCTGTACCGACGATGTATTCTTAGAATAAATTATTCTTAGTGTTTGGCAGATTCATTTTCGCAGCGACTTTTGCGTACAATTAATACTTTGGCTCAACTTTATCGGGCATTTTTCGTACTAATGATTGGCTTCTTATGAATAATTTCAGGAGCGTCGCCCTGCGTCTTTAAACGCACCTTTTAAGAATGTCACTGTTAGTGTCTTCCAGATTCACTCTCTCGCGTTGCTTTCTCCAGTATCAAGATTTCGTCTTGGCTCCTCTGGTTTAGAAACATTTTGTATTTAGGAGAAAGTCGACGGCAAAAGAACGAGAGGACGTCCACCAGACGGATTTTTTGATCAAATGAAAACTCGCATAAATCTATCAGTAGCAAGAATCATGAGAATTGTGGAGAACAGACACTAATGGCGAACCTCGACTGCCGACAGGATATGAATTGAGTCACGACGCTCGAACGGAGCAACGAAGAGATAGAGAAAGTAGGTAAAAGAGATTATAAGAAGATATTTTCAAATGGTCTTTCTGCATTTCTTAATACATTTCATTGCATTTGCTCGGTGTTTATGCATTCTGCTTTCGAATTCCTTGCATATTTTTCTTTAAATAGGAAGACTATACCAAAACGTTAGCCATTTGATATGCAGCATTGATTCCATACCTTAACAACTACTTTCTGAAGACCAATTTTAAAGTGGCTCTGCTGTACGTTTAAAGAGTCATGCCTAATGTTCTGTAGATTCCCCTCTGGCACTATTGCATTGCCTTCTTAAGTATGTAAATACATTGTCCTACCATTAATATCGGAACACCCCTCTATTGATAGGGAATTAGGTCCCATGCATGCACCCAGTCACATTCCCAACTTTAAATATGCTTGTCAGTATATATCAGGAAATAATACGATTGTAACTGCAAGATACCTCGATCGGCAAAGTTAACCAGCGTGGATGGAATATAGCTTGCCACATAACCAGTAGCTCGTTACGAGACATTTCAAATGCACTCAATATCCTTAAGTCACCGATTGGTGATGTCATGTGCAAAATGGAGGGACCAGAGCTGATTCCGCGAAGAAACGACTGGGTAAGCCTTCGAAGCAAACAAAACTTGACAGGTTACTTCAGCAAAGAACTGCTCGCTTAAGACGGAAACCAACGTTGTCTCAAATCACGCAAACGTTATATGAGATTATTGAAGCTTATGTTAGCCCCAATGCAGTGGGAAGGACACTTCAGGTCATAGGTCACCACCATCGAACTACCATTCACGTGCCACTAATAGTTTTGAATAATTTCACACGCTGATTAGCGTGATGCAAGGAATATCAATCTTGCAACTGGAAAACTGTGATTTGGACTGACGACAAAACTCTACAGTCTACCAATTTGATGATCTTTCTTGGGATTAGCGGATGCTGGGAGGAAGTTACATTCCCGACTGCATTGTGCTGGCAATGAGACAGCGTACAGGTATGGAGCTTTTTTTCGCTGTTCAGCTTTTAAAGCTATTAGTCGTTTTGGACAATACTGTGGAAGCTGAGCTTTATCTATCATTATATCATTGAAAACATGCTTGTACAAAGGTTGAAGTTGCCAGCCCTGATCTGAAAACAATAAAGAGCCTCTGGAGTCAAATAGAATCGTCCAATGACAAGATTAGATTGCCTTTGAAACAAACCTGAACTGATCGCTGTTTTATAACGCGAACGGCGGAACGTACCAGTGGACATTTAGAAATAAAACTGCTGGAACGTATTCAGTGAAGACGTATGACGAAGTACATTTCTCCATCATTTTTATACCAGGGGAGGGATTCGAACCCACAACTCTCGGCTCCGGAGCTCCGAGTGCTATCCACTATACTACACTGGCATGTGCTCCCACTGTTATCTGCCGTTATCTCATGTGCGTCCTGCGGGGCAGGCACGTCACAAGCTCCGAGTGCTATCCACTATACTACACTGGCATCTGCTCTAACTGCTATCTGCCTTTGTATCATGTGCGTACTGCGGGGCAGGGACGTCATATCTCCCCTCGGCTCCAGAGCTCCGAGTGCTATCCACTATACTACACTGTCATCTGCTCTCACTGCTATCTGCTTTTATCTCATGTTCGTCCTGCAGGGCAGGCACGTCACAAGCTCCGGTGCTGTCCACTATACTACACTGGCATCTGCTCTCACTGCTATCTGCCTTTATCTCATTTGCGTCCTGCGGGGCAGGCATGTCACATCACCCCTCGGCTCCGGAGCTCTGAGTGCTATCCACTATACTACACTGGTATGTACTCTCACTTCTATCTGCCTTTATCTCATGTGCGTCCTGCGGGGCAGGCACGTCACAAGCTCCGAGTGCTATCCACTACACTACACTGTAATCTGCTCTCACTGCTATCAGCCTTTATCTCATGTGCGTTCTGCGGGGCAGGCACGTCACAAGCTCCGAGTGCTATCCACTATACTACACTGGTATCTGCTCTCACTGCTATCTGCCATTATCTAATGTGCGTCCTGCGTGGCAGGCATTTCACAAGCTCCGAGTGCTATCCACTATACTACACTGTCCTCTGCTCTCACTGCTCTCTGCCTTTATCTCATGTGTGTCCAGCAGGGCAGGCATGTCACAAGCTCCGAGTGTTATCCACTATACTACACTGGCATCTGCTCTCACTGCTATCTACCTTTATCTCATGTGCGTCCTGCGGGGCAGGCACGTCAC
Organism: Macrothele yani; assembly: GCA_039090855.1. Lineage (NCBI taxonomy): Eukaryota > Metazoa > Arthropoda > Arachnida > Araneae > Macrothelidae > Macrothele > Macrothele yani. The sequence goes on from CM077011.1 coordinate 161,442,641, forward strand.
ATCTCCCCTCGGCTCCGGAGCTCTGAGTGCTATCCACTATACTACACTGGCAAGTGCTCTCACTGCTATCTGCCTTTATCTTATGATCTTCCTGCGGGGCAGGCACGTCACAAGCTCCGAGTGCTATCCACTATACTACACTGGTATCTGCTCTCACTGCTATCTGCCTTTATCTCATGTGTGTCCAGCGGGGCAGGCACTTCACAAGCTTCGAGTGCTATCCACTATACTACACTGGTATCTGCTCTCACTGCTATCTGCCATTATCTAATGTGCGTCCTGCGTGGCGGGCATTTCACAAGCCTCGAGTGCTATCCACTATACTACACTGGCATCTGCTCTCACTGCTATCTGCCTTTATCTTATGTGCGTCCTGCGGGCCAGGCACGTCACATCTCCCCTCGGCTCCGGAGCTCTGAGTGCTATCCACTATACTACACTGGCATGTGATGTCACTGCTATCTGCCTTTATCTCATGTTCGTCCGGCGGGGCAAGCACGTCACATCTCCCCACGGCTCCGGTGCTCCGAGTGCTATACTACACTGGCATGTACTCTCACTGCCATCTGCCTTTATCTCATGTGCGTCCTGTGGGGCAGGCACGCCACAAGCTCCGAGTGTTATCCACTATACTACACTGGCATGTGCTCTGAACCCACAACTCTCGGCTCCGGAGCTCCGAGTGCTATCCACTATACTACACTGGCATGTGCTCTGAACCCACAACTCTCGGCTCCGGAGCTCCGAGTGCTATCCACTATACTACACTGGCATGTGCTCTGAACCCACAACTCTCCGTTCCGGAGCTCCGAGTGCTATACACTATACTACACTGGCATGTGCTCTAAACCCACAACTCTCGGCTCCGGAGCTCCGAGTGCTATTCACTATACTACATGGGCAAGTGTTCTTACTGCTATATGCCTTTATCTCATGTGCGTCCTGCGGGGCAGGCACGTGACGTCCCCCTTTCCGTAAGAGGGCCGGGGGCATGGCCCACTGGTAGGCTGGGATCATGTGTTGCTCTAAGCAGTCATCCGATGAATAACGTGCATTTGAGAAATCCCAGACAATTTGGTTGGTGGAAGGTAACATCACACTGATTTATTTTTTTCAAAGCACGGAAGAAGGGATTCTCATTTTTCCTATCTCGCGGTATGGGAAGAGCATCACACCATTGTGAGAAACCTAACAGCCAGGTCATTTTTGAAGTTTGGGCGACAATATGACTAAGTAAATTCCTTCATCATCGGCACTGTTTACAGACAGACGGAAGGAGCAACCCTGAGCTCCCCTCTTTCTCCAGTTTTGTCCGAAATCTCATTACAGCACTTGGAATACAATGTGCTCAGTGAGTTCCACCCACGATCTTACTTTTTATCAGACATGTGGACGATATTATGTTATTTTGGCACTATGACATCTCCGATCTTGAAGTGTTCACGAAATATCTTTCTTTACAGTTCCCAACTATTGCATTTACTTTGCAAATGGAAGACAGAGGGGTTTTACCATATCTTGACTTTCTGTTAGAAAGAGATACTACTGGGAAAGGCGTTAACTATTCTGTATATAGAAAACCTACTGCCACATCAACCACCATACCTGCCGATTCGGCCCACCCATGCAGTTACAAACTTTCTTCTATTAAAGTTTTACTCCATAGAGCTTTCACTCATTCATCTACAAATAGAAGTAAGAAAAAAATATCCAAGATCTTTCACATAGCCAAAGATCATCGCTTCTGTGGGTCCAAAGTGAAAGAGATACTTACGAAATTGGAATGGGATACAGCCACTGCTCTCCAGAGAATTGGACCGAAGTTGAAGTTTATTGGATCCTTGACCTATTATCCCTTAATTATACCTACCCTCAAAAATACATGTAAATAATTTAACATGACTGTTGGTGTTAAGACCAACAATATTAGTAGAATGGTCAAAAAGTACCGTGATCCAGTGCAACAACAATCCAAATATGGAGTTTACAGCATTCCTTTAAAAAGCACTGTAGTTGGTACACCAGATTGCATGTATGTGGGCTCTACAGCTCGTTCTTTGAACATTCGACTTAAAGAACATAAATATGATATTAAAAATGGATTAATGAGGACAGCATTAGCCCGTAAAGTTCATGAAAGTGCACATTATCTAGATTGTGAGAATGCGAATATACTCATAACTCCTCATCCTAGTTCTTTGCTGCTGTTTAATGAAAGTTTGATTATTTTTAACAAAGGTCCCATATGCTGTAATGACAGCTCATCTGCGTTTGTACCAGGACAATAGAAGGATTGATTAAAACCATTGACATTAACTGTTATCGGCCACAATGAAGACAATGAAATAATTCTACTTTATTTTTTCATTTATTTTATTATTTCAAGATATTTTTTAAATACTAACATCATTAGTTGGCAAATTACCTTTATGGTTTCTTATATTTTATGTGAATAAAAGACCAATTTGGTTAACATACCCCTTTTTGTCATATTGTAGCAATGTGCTTAGTTTAAGTTTTGACATATCATATGTGAACACGTAATAATTGTATTAATGTATCATACTGCCTTCCTTTTTTTATAAATTAATCTTCCACTTATCATTGGCTAACATTCATCCGTGGAGTGCAATTCTGCGCACCACTGGTCACGAGCTCCTTTTTGACATCATTCATCACATGTTCACAGCGTATATATTAGCCATCTACATAGTTGTCAAGTTTTATTTATCTGAAGATGGGCAACTGGGTTGTCCGAAAGGTCTAATGTACGTTTTTAAGCTTTTAGCTGTATCAGTAAATATCCTTTGAGCGTAATGGGAAAATTTTTAATTTTTAGGCTTTCATACCATCATTTTCAAGGATTGTATTAAAGTTCAAGGTGGTGGCTGTCTCCTTTTGATGTCATTTTTATTGGATTAAGCACGAGATCACTTCATTAAATTAAATCAATTAAATCATTGAAGTAACTTTGCTTAAGAAAGGGAAGATCTAAATTAAAATTTGCGTCTCATTCCGTGTGGCAATGCAAATGACCTAAACGTGTCAGTAGAATTAAACTGTAGAATTGCTTGAAGGCATCAACCAAACTATTCAATTTCTTAAGCCGAACGAGGCGGTGTGACGCTGTATTGAAGATGATGGGAGTGCCTGGAACAGATCCCTCTGTAATAGTCCTGCAGCTCTGTTTTTGCCATCATGTGCATCATTTATCTGTATAAATACGCCCATAAAATTTCAGTTCGATCCGGTGCTTACTTTTTGGTGCTCAGATTTCATTGTCCGTGAGTGTATTTCATTCGAAGTGCGTTCCTCCAGCGTTAGTACAAGAAGTTGCACGATCAGCCAACAAAAAGAAGGACTTCCAGAAGCCATCTTCTGGAAGTCCTTCCTTCGAAAGGCTTTTCGTTCTAAGACAGCTTTAATTGAGTGAATAGAAAGTGGTCACACGTTGACAAATATTTATAACAGGATGGATGGTTGTGTACACACACTTGTTGTCGTGGCAGAAATTGCTGTACACATTTAGTACTGTGTGTGCTGGTGCGCTATCATGAAGCAGAAACCGTTGCTCGCTTTTGAACTTAGGCCTGACATGAGCAATCCTCTTCCACAACCGCTCCAAAATGTACGTATAAGTATTGCCAGTGACAGTTGTGTCTTCAGGAATGAAGTCGTAAAGCAGAATTGCCTTGCTGTCGTAAAAGTACGCAATAATTGCCCATATTTTGGACATCAGTAGCATGACCTTCTTTCCTTTGGGTGACTGTGACGACTTCCATTGAGTACTCTGACGCTTCGTTTCAGAATTATAACAAAAACAAAATGTCTCATTCCCTGCCAATGTGCTTGAGATAAAATTTTGCATTGTTCCTGCAGTCTCCAGGAGGTCTTTTGCATTCTTCACTTGTGCATGTTTCTGGTCGTCTGACAAAGCATGCGGAATAAAACGAGCACAAAACTTTCGCACCAAGTCTTGCACTAAAATTTGATGAATCGTTTCCTTATTAACAACAAACTCAGATACCAGCATCGTCAAGGTCACAAAACGATCACTTTTAATATTTTCGCGAATTTTCTCAATGAGTTCAGAAGTGCGAACTTAAATCCGGCGTCCTGGCCTTTCGTCACTTTCCAAATCTTCCAGTCCATCCTTGAAACCTGTATACCATCGAAATATTGGTACACGAGATAAACAATTAGCCCCATTCACATCACGCAACAATTCAACTATCTCAGATGCAGTTTGACCGTTCTTCAAACAGAACCGTATATTTGCTCTGTGTTCCATGACAGAGAGTTACAAAGTTCTTCGACCGAATGACGCCATGAACAGCATAAATAATTATCTGCACAATTCTCACGCAAACGCTGTTGCCACTGAATAACTGATAAATTACTTATCAAAAAACAATGCCTTCCCGACCAGCGTGTTCCTCCTGAATTTAAAAAAAAATGTTAAAAAAATGCTGCACTGTGTAGGTGCGGAATTCTCCTTACAGTCCAAAATTGCTCGTTATTGTCATCAAAATCCGCAACGAACAAAATTAAGCGAATCAAAACATAAGTCATACCAATATTTTTCAGTCTTTTAGAAGATTTCACTCTGAGAAAACGTGAGAAAAAGTAGCCGCCCCGGTGGCGCAGTGGTCTACGCGATGACTTCTGATCATTCGTCCGACATGGGTCCGGGTTCATATCCCGGTGAGGCATGGATGTTGTGTTTGTCTTACGGCACTGGCTCTCTCGCTTCCTTGGAGTCAGTGGCCCTAAATTAGGGACGGGCGACTGCTTATAGCCCATTGAATTGCTCATGGTGGTCGTTAAACCCTCAATAAAAAAAGAAGCTAAAGACAGTTATTTCACTTTGTGTGCGAGTGTGTTCGATGAATTATATAAACCCACTATTTTTCTCATGCGCAATTTAACGTAAGTAGTTTCAGAACTTAAGGCTTTTCTGTTCTTCTCAATGGAGCCAAAGCATGATCCACTATTTGTGAAAGATAGGAAGCATTCGAAATGTAGTCCATAAAAGAAAGCTTATAATTTTATGGGTGACTAGGTACGTAATAGCAAAGTACTTACTGCTTGGACGAAAACATGGAAAGTTTTCACTATCAAGAAACGGAAATTAAAATATCTCTGCAAAGTTCTTCGAACTGAAAAATATCGCCGCTAGCAAAACAACTTGCAGGAAAAGATTGAAAAGTAAACGGGGTCTGGGACATCTCAGAATGTCCTGGCTGTAAAATTTGAGTGAGTGGCTCTTCCTTGTTACTGCTACACTCTTCCGGGGAGTAGCCAACTAGGCGCACACCATGATAATGATAGTCATACAAACTTTGAAGATGCCAATCCGATTTTTGGCGTAAATGTGATAAGCATGGTGGGTCAGATAATATCCGAAAACTTGAAAATTTTCATCGTCCTGAAGCGGAACTCGAATTTCAAGTTTTCGGATATTATCTGACTTACCATCCTTGTCACATGTACGCCAAAAATCGGACTGTCATCTTCAAAATTTGCATTATATGGTGTAATCCCGTATTTCGTTCATGATAGTCATCTTTCATAGAGAACATGACACTTAAAAGAGAAGAAGGTTTCAGGACTCAGGACAGGAAAAGTCTTTGTTCCAAACGAAGAGCTTTTTCAGCACTCTTTTCACTCCCGCAATTTTGAGCATATGAGCGTAAAAGTCAAAAACTAACCAGTATTTAAAAATGTTATTTAATAAGATTTTTAATAATAAATACAGGCTGTCTACAAACGATTGGAGCGGTTTCGTGATTTTTTTGGGACTGTAATATTAGCGATATGCTGCTCGAGTTGGATGTTACCAGACACGCATTGCTCAAAGTTTCCTTTGGCGCCACTAGCGGCAGCAAGATGGGCAGCACTTATCTTATAGTCAGTAAAATGGCTTCAAACAGAGAGAAAGCGTTTGCTGTCGTCGAATTTCATGCCAGTCTATTTGTGACAACAGTGCAACGACACTTTTAAACGAAATTTAGGAAAACTACACCAAGCGCCAACTCCATTTGGCGATGGTATGCGCAGTTTAAAGCGACAGGATGCCTGTGTAAAGGGAAATCAACGGGTCGTCCATCAGTGCCTGAAGAAACTGTGGACACGTGTGGAAGGATTTCAGAATCACTCAAGGGGCGCACATCGAGCACCTGTAATATGCCCCAAAAAATTTTGTGCATTGTTTCATGTATTTGTAAAGTTTCGTGATCATATGTCAAGTAATGCACCTACAATAAAATCATGAAACCGCTCTAATAATTTGTAAGCACCCTGTGTATCAATTAATAACGAGGACTGTACATCATCTATACACAAAATAGTAAAACAGCATTAGTAATCAGATTTGGTAGCGCAAAAACAGAAATAAACGTGAACATCAACTAGATGGCTTTTATATGGGAGGTCCTCTCTACCTTCTGTAAGAAAGCGAACTGATAGATGTGCGAAAGACTGGAAACATTTACTTCTGGTTTTACTCCAGTAAATCTTATTGTTTTATTAATAAATATAATTATTTTCTCATTCCGTGAATACAAATTATTTTCGGTGGTCCATAAAACGCTTGATGTGAAATATAAATTGCGTTCCTATGAAACAAAATTTAAACTAAGTGAGGAAAATAAAGTATAGTGTCTATTTTAATTATTATGTACGTACTACAGAGGTAAAGCACGTGTCAAGACGACAAATCTGTAGCAATACACCCATCCGTCTAGCTTCGTTGGCAGAACAACTTACTCCAGAGTGAAAGGGCGCGGTTTCGATCACGTTCACTGAAGAATATGTGTTTTGACATTGGCGCTCGAAAGTAAAAATTGATGTACTGGTCGTTCGGTTATTCGCAAAATGTGTGATGTTTGTTCCACACATCGTCTAGAATGAATGACAATTCGTTCTTCTCTTCAAAAAAAAATTAAGAGGGAGATGATGTGACGTACTACAGAGGTAAATGCACGTGCCAAGACGACAAATGTGCAGCGAGACATTCTGTCCGTGTAGCTTAGTTGGAAGAGTAACGTACCCCGTAGTGAGGGGGCGTGAATTCGATCTTCCTCACGGAAAAACATGTATTTTCCCAATTACTATAGTATTCAGCAAAGTGAGTAAATATATACTATGTTATTACTCACTGCTGAATATTAGTAATTATTACTATAGTATTTTAGCAAACTGAGGAAATAAAGTAAGTATAATATAAAGCTATAGTCTCGTGCCTTTAATAACCAGGTACTTTTGTTTATTAAAAGAAAGAGTTTCGAGGTTTCCATAGTTGCAAGTATTTAGGCAGTTCAGTTTAAAATATTTCCTCCACCTTAAAGATTAACAGTTGCAGAATAAGCTGACTGCTTTCAATTTAATGAACAGAATAATGACAAACAATATGTCTGACTACAGAAGGCGTTTCAAACTATTGCTCTTTTGTTTATCAGAATGCAGAGAAACAGTCTGCATTACTTAGTCTCGTATAATTATTTTATTTTTAATTTATATTGCAAATTAATCATATATTTAAATTTTGATTCGAAGCTTCGGATTGAAAGATGATTAAAAATCATTTTCCAAGCATTTCTCCTGGTGGTCTTACAGCGAGGAATGCAAGAAAATTTAATTCTTAGGTATATCTTACATATTTAGGAAGAATAAAAATCTTTGGAACATGACGAGCAACCAAAATTGATGTTGCTTCTCATCGTAATTGCTTTTCTTTATATTAAGATCGGAAAGCGTTCTCCGAGAAGAGACAGAAAAAAATCAAGCAAATGAAATCACATTAAAAACCTTTTAGTAACAGCTTGATTTGAAAATTCACAAGAAAGTACTCTAGTTCTTGTCATACATTTGTAAGCTGTGGACACACTAATGAAGGGAAAGACTTCTCTTTACTTGGATTTTAATGGTCTATTCTTATACAAGCTTTCAATTTAAAGTACTCAGTAGTTTCAGGAAGCACAATTCAAAAAAGATTCCACGTGGGAATGATCATATCTTTTCCATTGCAGTTTTTAAACGCTTTTAAATACCATGCATGGTTATGCAGCAAATAAAAAACAAAGCAAAGGAAAAAATCCCAGAGTGAATTGATGACATGCCGGAATATTTGATTTTCTTCATAGTTTTACAGGAATATTAAGCAATAGTGTATTTAACGATAAATATGAGAAATACATTTTTGCCATCAGAGAACAAGATCTTTACTTATGTATGCACTTCTGAAACAAAGAGATAATAGCAGTGTTCTTTTTTTTAATTATATTTTAACTTCAGAAAACATGATAGGAATTACGCCGTTAAGTATTCCATACCTCATACATAAAGATGTCAGAAAGTTTATTTCTCATTCACAAACTAAACACATCGTTCATCAAATGAAATACTCCCCTTGGAAGCATATATTCTTAGAGGATCTGAATTTAAATAAACTACATTTCAAAGTAGAAAATATATCTCCATTCTAAACATTTTACCTGGTGCATAAGCACTTCCCAAATTGGATGTAAAGTACTCTGGGTTTCCATTTTTGCAATGGTAAATATTAGCTCTGAAATATTTAGGAAAACAAAAAAAGTAATTTGAGTATGTAGATCCTACTATGCAAAAACACAAACACTGATCTCACCGATATTTTGGCAAGTAGCCAATCCACTGGCCGAGAGGTTTGAAGTGTTAGCTTCTAATCATGAGTCCCAGATGGCTCCGTGCTCGAATCCCGAGCTACGTACGGATGCTATACTTCCTTACAGCACTGACGTCTTCTCTCTGGCCTCAATGGCCCCAGATTAGGTAAAGGCGACCGCTTACATTCGATAGAGTTGCTCACAACGGTCGTCAAACTGCTAAACAGAAAAAAAACTTGGATTGTTTAAATGAAAACGGTAGTTGTGTTAGTAGTTTTTAATGTTAGACATTTCATTTTCCCAGCTGGCAACTCAAAGGCTGTTTTTGTTTCCGCTATTAAAACAGAAGTAATGAAAAGAATGCTGTATGAAACCGATTATACTCATTCAAAAGTTGAATTCTCCATTTCCGGGAGACTTCGGGATGCGTTAACGTTAATTGATTTTTATTATACGTTGTTTGTCAGATTCTAAGTTTCATTTACATCTTTCAGTTTTTAGCTAAAAGGAAAATGCTCACTTTTTGAGTGAGTCTTTGAAGTGTAACGAGAACTATCTGTTTTTTGTTACTGTAAGCTTCCGTTTCTTCTTTTCGGTTAATCGCTGCCGCAAGCATCTGCTGAGGAGGACTGAGATCTGCCGTGGAATAATTTGAAAAATGCAAATTGATAAAAACGAAAGTTCGGGACTTGAAATCTATGGAATTCGTAGCCATGGCTTGGCAAAAGGTTTTATCGCAAATCATAAAAAAAACCTTTTGACTGCGCTCGCTTCCATTCAAATGAAGATTCCTCGCAACCAAACGATTCCGAACTAGCGATAATATTATGTGAAATTTTGGCGCTGTAAGCATAGAAACTTTTCACGATTATGCTGGCTGTGATTCTGAACTTCCAACGTCGTCACGTTTAATAATTATTGAGAGAACACGAAAGTAATGTTGTGTATGCAATAGAAGAGAAACACTGTTTGTAACAGAAGAAATTTATTTCTTAATTAATTATATAATCACCATCATTATCGATCACACGTGCCCATCGTGAAACAAATCTTTCAATGCCGTCTTAATAAAAAGACGTTTTCTGTGATGCAAAGAAGTCCCAGAGCCCCGTTTTGATATCATCAATATTGTGGAATCTTTTCCCATTAAGAAAGTTCTCGCAGAGATCTGAACAAATGGTAATCAGATGGTGCTATGTCAGGGGAATAAGGGGGATGCGGCAGAACTTCTCAGCCAAAATCTCTGATTGTCCACTGGATCCGTCTCGCCGTCTGAAGTCTTGCGTTGTCATGCTGGAGGATGACACTTTTTCTGTTGACCAGTGCTGGAGGATGACACCTTTCCTGTTGACCACTGCTGGAGGATGACACCTTTCCTGTTGACCAGTGCTGGAGGATGACACTTTTTCTGTTGACCAGTGCTGGAGGATGACACCTTTTCTGTTGACCAGTGCTGGAGGATGACACCTTTTCTGTTGACCAGTGCTGGAGGATGACACTTTTTCTGTTGACCAGTGCTGGAGGATGACACCTTTTCTGTTGACCAGTGCTGGAGGATGACACCTTTTCTGTTGACCAGTGCTGGAGGATGACACCTTTTCTGCTGACCAGTGCTGGAGGATGACACCTTTTCTGTTGACCAGTGCTGGAGGATGACACCTTTTCTGTTGACCAGTGCTGGAGGATGACACCTTTTCTGTTGACCAGTGCTGGAGGATGACACTTTTTCTGTTGACCAGTGCTGGAGGATGACACCTTTTCTGTTGACCAGTGCTGGAGGATGACACCTTTCCTGTTGACCAGTGCTGGAGGATGACACCTTTCCTGTTGACCAGTGCTGGAGGATGACACTTTTTCTGTTGACCAGTGCTGGAGGATGACACCTTTTCTGTTGACCAGTGCTGGAGGATGACACCTTTTCTGTTGACCAGTTCTGGAGGATGACACCTTTCCTGTTGACCAGTGCTGGAGGATGACACCTTTCCTGTTGACCAGTGCTGGAGGATGACACCTTTTCTGTTGACCAGTGCTGGAGGATGACACCTTTTCTGTTGACCAGTGCTGGAGGATGACACCTTTTCTGCTGACCAGTGCTGGAGGATGACACCTTTTCTGTTGACCAGTGCTGGAGGATGACACCTTTTCTGTTGACCAGTGCTGGAGGATGACACTTTTTCTGTTGACCAGTGCTGGAGGATGACACCTTTTCTGTTGACCAGTGCTGGAGGATGACACCTTTTCTGTTGACCAGTGCTGGAGGATGACACCTTTTCTGTTGACCAGTGCTGGAGGATGACACCTTTTCTGTTGACCAGTGCTGGAAGATGACACCTTTTCTGTTGACCAGTGCTGGAGGATGACACCTTTTCTTTTTTCTGTTGACCAGTGCTGGAGGATGACACCTTTTCTGTTGACCAGTGCTGGAGGATGACACCTTTTCTGTTGACCAGTGCTGGAGGATGACACCTTTTCTGTTGACCAGTGCTGGAGGATGACACCTTTTCTGTTGACCAGTGCTGGAGTATGACACTTTTTCTGTTGACCAGTGCTGGAGGATGACACCTTTCCTGTTGACCAGTGCTGGAGAATGACACCTTTTCTGTGGACCAGTGCTGGAGGATGACACCTTTCCTGTTGACCAGTGCTGGATGTTTTACAGTAAGAGCTTGCTTCAAACGGTCCAGTTAGTGACAATATAGGTCTGCCGTTACGGTCTGTCCAAGTTCCAAGAGCGCAAAGTGAGCTATACCAGCGTTAGTCTACTAAACACAGAGAAAAACCTTCTGGGGGTGTAGGCTTGGTTTTGGCATAGGAACTGATGTCTGACCTAGAGAAAGTCACTGGTTGTTGAGTTTGTTGCTCACGTAAAGAACCCACTTTTCATCTCCAGTGAGAATTCGATAAAGAAATGGATCCTTTTCCTGCGTGCTGAGCAAAGAGTTGCAGATGGTGGAATGCTGGGCTTTGTTGTCAGGTGAAAGTTGGTGTGGGACCCAAACTCCTTGTCTATAGACTATAGACCTTCCCTATCTGTTGCACGTGCGCTTGAACACTAGACCATGATGCATTAAGTTGGTGGGATAATTCATCAATGGTTTCACAAGAATCTACCCCAACGGCTGCACGCAGCATGCCATTGTCCAGCTCCATGGACTTACCTGCACGAGAGGCATCAGCGAGGTCAAAATTGCCCGACCGGAATTGGGCGAATCAACGCTGGCACTTGCATACATTTAACGCTTTTGGATAAACAGCGCAAAGGTTATTGGTGGCCATGGTTGCATTGTTTCCGTTGTGAAATTCAAACAGCACACCATGACGAACATGGCTCTACTGGGGTTTTATGTAATTAGCCCCCCCCCAGAAAAAACGATATTACTATCCGGTCACCCCAATATTAAGCGAATCATTTCATAAATTATAATTGATTAAATGATTGAAATGGCAGGTGTTAGAACAGTAGCAGTGATGAGGAAGAGCGTGATGAAACAGTTCCAACCCCAAACTTCGCCCAAGCCATTGCTGCTTATCATGTGGTGAAAACATTTATTATTTTTCGTGACGTAAACAAGATTATTCGTGACGTAAACAAGATTATTCGTGACGTAAACAAGATTATTCGTGCCGTAAACAAGATTATGCGTGACGTAAACAAGATTCGTAAGTGTATATTGGTGGTTGTATATAGTAAAAACATATTTCGAAAGTAAAAGAGCAATGAAAATGCTCCCACATCAATGTACCATGAATTTTTCGCATTACCTTAAAAACATCATTTTAGGTTTAACTGACGCAGTATTTTAAAAAAATGTAATTGAGAAGAAAAGCCCAAGGACTTGCTATTAATCCGAGTTACCTGCGTGTCGATAATAATATGACGCAGCTCATATCTATTACAGAAAATATCTATATGAAAATGGAAGTCAATTAAGTTAAAGAAAATTATTCCACTAGTGGTAATTACACCAAACACCAGCTTGCTACATTGATTTCTATATTTCTGAAATATAGAGTTCTTATTTTCTGAAGTAAGAACGTTAAAAAAACAGCTCTAGTAAATTTTGAAGTTTCGCTTATACGTTTTCATGCTTATTTCATCCCTGGTAAAATGCATAACCCATGCTTTATTGTATTTTTTTTTACTTTCAGCGAGAAATAATACAGGAGCTATTACGTCCTATTTCGAAAACTTTAATCACCGCTTTCTAATATTTATAAATAATAATTGTTCTTAATATTCAAACTATCATAACTATTCACATTACAATATTACGAGCAATGTAGGTTAATATATAAGAATACACTCTTCAGGACAATATCAGTGATATACGTATATTCCCTTGCTTTATGAGTACAATTACACCTTAAAAGCTTCCTTGGTTGGATACTGTTGGTGTCTAGGACATAGCAAAACCATGTTTCGAAAGAAAAAAGATTAATTAATTAATGTTATCAAGATTTCGGAATCACACGACATTATGCTTTCCCCTTTTGGTTTTCGTAAATTCGTTATGCATTATTGTCGCACAGCGAAAGACTTGAAAACACCAGTTATATTTATTAAGTGATCAGCAAACAGTACAAGCTGAAAGCGCTTATTGCGAAGTGTGAAGCAGTTTATTTAGTAAAGTAATATAGTGTTTAAGGATACCATAACACCAGTAAATAAACGGATTTATACTACGTTATAGGTGCCGTCAAAGCTAGTGAAGCTTGGGAAAACCCTTTGTTTCTAGTTCGAGTTCTAAACACAGAAATGCCGTGGCTCAATAGCTTGAATCTCTTGTCTCACTTAAAATGAGTACAATGTCGTGAGTGCTTCTTAATATGGAAATCTATGTGTCCATATTTGATGTCTTCACCGTCTCATTATAGGTGGTTCAGAAAATATTCCAGAACTGTAGCGAAAAGTTTCAGTTACAAGAAATTCAGTGAGTTCTTCCTTTTTCTAGTCCCGCCCCCTTTTTTACTCTTTGTGGTTAGTGTTGTACTGTTTGTGAAAATTGTAACACCATGGAGGAATGATGGTAATCACATGAAACTTATAGAATACACAGACCAGGGCAGAACATGCAAATGATTAGAAGTGCAGAGTCATTGCGCATGTCTGGGTCCAGCAGCGCCCTATGGACAGTCGCGACAAAGGTATAAAGAGAGGGCTGTTTAGGATTCACACCAGTAGTGCATCTCGGGAAGTGAGTTGTAAAATGGTCTCCAGGATTCAGTAATGCCTCGGCAAAGACGAAGGGCGCAATATCACCATACGACAGGGTTTGAATGGGAGCGAATGATTGGCCTGCGTGAAGGTGCATTTCCGTACCACGACATTACGGCTCGGACGGAACGTAACGCCACGACAGTGATGCTCGCCTGGCGGCAGTGGACAGAGAAGAGCCAGGTGCATCGAGAATCCGGCAGTGGACCGAGAAATGTGACTTCACCGGGGGACAACCGACACCTCATCCGCATGGCAGTGACGAACCGTTCCGCATCTTCGCAAGTGTTAACCCAACAGTAGAGCAGTGCGACAGGTGTGACATTGCTTGCCTTCACAGTTCGACGCCGTATGCTGCACAGAGGACTCGCTGCACGCATCCCTTTGCAGCGGATTCCTTTGACCCTGAACCATGGACGTCACAAGCTAGAATGGAGTTTTCAATACAGACAATGGCGTGCTGATTGGCAACTTGCCGTGTTTTCGGACGAGTCCCAATTCAACTTGGAATAACACTATGGCCGCATACGCATTACACGGTATTGGGGTGAGCGCCTACTTCCATCATGCATTATCTAGCGTCATACGGGCCGAACACCAAGTGTGATGGTGTGGGGTACCATTGGGTACTATTCACGATCTTAGCTGGTGCGACTTGATGGCATATGTTAATAACTACATTTTTACTTCAAACTGCAGTGTGTATTACACTTAAGTTAATTATGGGTATTGTAATACTGATATTATCATTTGTTACAACATTTAAGTGCATTTCAAATCGCTCTGACAACGTTTGATTTAATTGTGGACATGCACAGATCAAGATTCGTTCTGTCACAGCACACTTATAAAAAATGTGTCTTTGGCGACCTTGTTCCATTCGTCTTTTTAGTCTGAGAATGGATCCTACAGGCGGGTCCGAAAGATCTCACTTGTACTTCAATTTTAATAAACTACAGACCTATCAGCCTCCTATCAGTGGTTTATAAAATCTTAACTAAAGTTCTTTCACACCGCTTGAAAGTGACCCTGGACATGGCTCAACCGAGATAACAAGCTGGATTCAGGAATGGCTTCAGCACTATAGATCATATCCACGTACTGAGAGAACTAATTGAAAGAGCGAGGGAATATGAACTTCCATTGTGCATGGCTTTTGTCGATTATGAAAAGGCCTTTGATTCAATGAAACCATCAGCAGTTACAATGGCTTTGAAGTCCTGCGGTATTGAAGATGCAGATATTATTATTATTAATAACATCTATGAAAATACAAGTGCAGAGATTCAGCTATTTGAGAATTCCGCACCCATAAGAATTGGAAAGGGAGTTAGACAAGGTGACACTATATCTCCTAAACCCTTTAATGCCACATTGGAAAATGTCTTTCAATCACTGAACTGTGAAAACAAAGGGATAAAGATTAATGGAGATTATCTAACTAACCTTCGCTTTACTGATGACGTAGTCATTTTTGCAACTACCCCATCAAAGCTGCAGAGTATGATCCAGGAACTTGCTGACAAGAATAAAGAAATGGGATTAAAAATGAACTTTCAGAAGACAAAAGGGATACACAATGGTTTTACAGAAAATGAAGATTTATCGATTGATGGGGAAAAGCTAGAGATAACCAATACCTACATATATCTTGGACAGCAGATATCAAGTGAGGGTTGCCGCCCCGGGGGCGCAATGATCTAAGGCACTGGCCTCTGATCATTCGTCCATAAGGGGTCCGGGTTCGAATCCCGGTCAGGCATGGATGTTGTGTTTGTCTTACGGCACTGGCTCTCTCCCTTCCCTGGAACCAGTGACCCTAAATTAGGGACGGGCGACTGCTTATAGCCCATTGAGTTGCTCACGTTGGTCGTTAAGCCTCCAATCAAAAAAAAAAAATCAAGTGAGGGTCACATTGTTGAAGAAATTAATCGGCGCACCCATAAGAATTCCGCACCCATAAGAATTGGAAAGGGAGTTAGACAAGGTGACACTATATCTCCTAAACCTAGTAGTTTATTAAAATTGAAGTACAAGATCTCACTTGTACTTCAATTTTAATAAACTACAGACCTATCAGCCTCCTATCAGTGGTTTATAAAATCTTAACTAAAGTTCTTTCACACCGCTTGAAAGTGACCCTGGACATGGCTCAACCGAGATAACAAGCTGGATTCAGGAATGGCTTCAGCACTATAGATCATATCCACGTACTGAGAGAACTAATTGAAAGAGCGAGGGAATATGAACTTCCATTGTGCATGGCTTTTGTCGATTATGAAAAGGCCTTTGATTCAATGAAACCATCAGCAGTTACAATGGCTTTGAAGTCCTGCGGTATTGAAGATGCAGATATTATTATTATTAATAACATCTATGAAAATACAAGTGCAGAGATTCAGCTATTTGAGAATTCCGCACCCATAAGAATTGGAAAGGGAGTTAGACAAGGTGACACTATATCTCCTAAACCCTTTAATGCCACATTGGAAAATGTCTTTCAATCACTGAACTGGGAAAACAAAGGGATAAAGATTAATGGAGATTATCTAACTAACCTTCGCTTTACTGATGACGTAGTCATTTTTGCAACTACCCCATCAAAGCTGCAGAGTATGATCCAGGAACTTGCTGACAAGAATAAAGAAATGGGATTAAAAATGAACTTTCAGAAGACAAAAGGGATACACAATGGTTTTACAGAAAATGAAGATTTATCGATTGATGGGGAAAAGCTAGAGATAACCAATACCTACATATATCTTGGACAGCAGATATCAAGTGAGGGTTGCCGCCCCGGGGCGCAATGATCTAAGGCACTGGCCTCTGATCATTCGTCCATAAGGGGTCCGGGTTCGAATCCCGGTCAGGCATGGATGTTGTGTTTGTCTTACGGCACTGGCTCTCTCCCTTCCCTGGAACCAGTGACCCTAAATTAGGGACGGGCGACTGCTTATAGCCCATTGAGTTGCTCACGTTGGTCGTTAAGCCTCCAATCAAAAAAAAAAAAAATCAAGTGAGGGTCACATTGTTGAAGAAATTAATCGGCGTACAAAACTTGCCTGGAGAGCTTTTGGAAGGAACAGTATAATTTTCAAGAGCAATATGCCATTATGCTTTAAAAGAAAAGTGTTTGATCAATGCATCCTTCCAGTGCTTACGTATGGTGCAGAGACGTGGACCTTAACTAAAAGGAACATACAAAGACTACAGACAACTCAAAGATCATTGAGAGATGCATGCTCGGTGTAACCAGGAGATATAAGAATAGGAACTCGTGGATCAGAAAAATGACAAGAGTGGAAGACATCATGATCACAGTAAAATCCCTGAAATGGCAATGGGCTCGACATATTGCCAGAAGGACAGACCATCAATGGACAGTCGAAATTTTAGACTGGATTCCAAGGGACAGGAAAAGACCCAGAAGAAGACCACATGTAAGATGGGTGGATGAAATTCGAAAGTATGCGGGAGTAACATGGAGGAGACTGTCACAAAAGAGACCGTTGTGGAAGAAACTTTTGGAGACCTTCATCCAGCAGTGGATTGACAATGGTTGACAATGATGATGATGATGATGATAATATGATGCTCAGACGGTTTTAGTTTAGCACGGGATTTTAGCACGGGATTTACATTGTTTGGAGCGACCGTTACATCAGGTAAGATGTACAGGCAGAAGTCATACCCTTCCTTCAGAGCACTCCTGGAGCTATATTCCAGCAAGACAATGCCCGACCAAATGTTGCCAGGAATATTAATTCCATCTTCGCAGCATAGCAGATACTGATTCCGGCCTGGCCTGCAAGTTCGTGAGGCATGTCGCCAATTGATCATGTCTGAAATATTGTCACTCGGCAACTGTCCCATCAAAGTACCAATGGCCTGTGGTCTCGCATACACGCCGCCTGCAAGCACTTACCCAGGACACCATCCAACACCTTTTCGATTCAATGCTACGCCGTCTGGAAGCAGTTATTGCAGTTCGAGAAGGCTTCACAATATGTTGATTTTTGCAGATAAAAATTGTTTTATTGTTTTAAACATTAAATCACTAGACATATCAGTGATGTGTGGTACAAATTTCATTTGAATCGCATGGTTCCTTCTTGGTGTTGTAATTTTCAAAAGTAGTAGCTTATGTTTAACCCTTTAAGCTCCTAGAACGAATTAACTCGGGGTTAGCAAAATGGGCCGAAATCAACTCGAATGCATATATTTACATTTAGCCTTTTAACCAGATGCAACGAATTAACTTGGGGTTAGCAAAATGGCCTGAAATCAACTCGAATGAATATATTCACATTTAACCGTTTAACCAGATGGGACGAATGAACTCGCGGTTAGCAAAATGGCCTGAAATCAACTCGAATGAATATATTCACATTTAACCGTTTAACCAGATGGGACGAATTAACTCGAGGTTAGCAAAATGGACCGAAATCAACTCGAATGAATATATTCACATTAACCGCTTAACAAGATGGGACGAATTAACTCGGGGTTAGCAAAATGGCCTGAAATCAACTCGAATGAATGTATTTACATTTAACCGTTTAACCAGATGGGGCAAATTAACTCGGGGTTAGCAAAATGGGCCGAAATCCGCTCCAATGAATATATTCATATTAACCGTTTAACCAGATAGGATGAATTGCGTCGGGGTTAGCAAAATGGGCCAAAATAAGCTCCAATGAATATATTCACATTTAACCGTTTAACCAGATGGTACGAATTAGCTCGGGGTTAGCAAAATCGGCTGAAATCAGCTCGAACGAATATGTATTCGCTGTCTAAGAAGTCAACCTAGAGGGCGTGCTCACCAAAAAACGTTGCTTTCCCCTGAGCTTTGCTATTCAAAGTGATTATTTTGGGGAATGATTAACACTAATCCTTTCCGACTGATTACTTGCAAAAAGGGCTTAACAAGGGCGACGAACCTAAGGCAGGTGAGAGAATATGTTCGGGTCATTCTCTCCTCCATGATCCAAGGCATGTGAGGTGGACTAGCACTTCCCAGTCATGGCTTGGGTCATGGAGCAGAGAAGGGAGGACTGAAGCTTATCACCGGTTGGCAGAAACTTATCACCGGTTGGAAGAAGCTTATCACCGGTTGGAAGAAGCTTATCACCGGTTGGAAGAAGCTTATCACCGGTTGGCAGAAGCTTATCACCGGTTGGCAGAAGCTTATCACCGGTTGGCAGAAGCTTATCACCGGTTGGCAGAAACGTATCACCGGTTGGAAGAAGTTTATCACGGTTACAGGTTTATGGTCTATACTGCGTAGATGAATAAGGGAATTAAAACTTTTTTGCTTTAACTTTCGTAACACCAGACCATTTAGACAATTCTATTTGGGAAGCGCATGATATTTTGAGAACCATTTGGTTCAGATTCATCGTCAGCTTAAAGGGTTAAGTAAAGTATAGCAACGTTGAAGTGCATATTGCATTTGTGAATAGCATCTGTTTTTAAAAGCTCCAAATGAAAAATATTTAATAACTGATTTGGAAGATCGTACACTACAAAGCCATACTAACTATAGGCATGCAAACGTGAGGGACTTACCAATGACTTTGAGCGTGATGACTGTGTTGACTGTGCGAGCTTTACGAAAGTCCACCCTGCACCGATACTCCCCTGCGTCATCCTCTTGAACAGGGTCCAGCTGGAGAAAGGCTGGCCTGTTAATCATATTGAAAAAAGCTCGATTATCTAAGTGTGGACTAGAGGATTGCCTGGCTTGTTCAATGGTTCCCCTTCTGGCATCCAATGTGTAGATTGGCGCTGGATCTTCACCTTTGTACCACAAAATTAACACCACAGAGTCGTCGACTGACGGAGGAGAAATGTCACATGGCAGAGCCACTTTCCCACGTACTACAGCTGTGTATAGGATGGTAGCTAAAAAGAAAATAAGATATGTTTAATATTTCATTTGTAACATTTATATAAAAACACATTTTTCTTAAACTTAAAGAAAGATTAAACTTAAAAAAAACTTTTAAAATACTAAAGAAATGCAATATATATACAACTTCACACAGTGCTCTCACATAATTTTTTTCTAAATATATCCATGAAAATCGCCAGAGAATAATATTTAGAAGTAGGCATTCCTTACTCGGTATATACAAAAGTTGTCCCAGAGCAACTTGAAAATGTTCTTATAAAAAAAAATGTACATACCTTAATTATAAATGAAGTGTTAATTTCTTTTCAAATACTGTTCATTGCATCGAATACAGGTGTCTCGAAATTCGTCCTACTTTTTTAATGTCTTTTGGAATTCTTCTTCTGTAATGCTGTTGAAGCATGCCTGAAATAAGTTATTAGTCCGTCTCAAATTGTCGTCCCCGTAATATCTTATTTACGCTTTCCAATTGTAAGTTGAAGAAGCGTATATGCTCCAGGTTTGTCCGTCTGTCTGTCTATCCGCACCATAACTCGCGTAAAAATAGTTTGATTTCGATGAAATTTTACTGCGCGTGAAGGGGACAACCTGATGGAGACGAATCATATTGAAAATGGGCGGAATGGGAGCAAAGATCAGGACATAGGAGCGGGATCCATTCCATCGCCTTTATGCGTCATTTTAACAAAACTCTATCATGTTGTTCCGGAGGGATACGGAACCAATTCTGTTTAATATCATCAAAATGGGGTCAAAGTCGGGCACAGGAGCGAGATTTATTCCTCAGCCATTAACCTCATTACCTGACTAAAAATGTTTCTGTTGCGACAAAACTTTAGTATGTTTTTCCGGAGGTATAATTAACGAATCAATAGTCACGTTAAAGAGGAGGGTTTGTCTGCGCGCAGGATAACTCACGTAGAAGTTGTTTGATTTCGGTACAGTTCAGTATGCCTTTGTAGGGAACCACGGAACAAAGTGCAAAGAAACCGTCAAAATCGAATCATTAGTCAATACAATATATTTTAAGGTTTAGGAACGGAATATATACTTACGTCCTCCTGCATTGTCACTTACTTAAAATTATTCGATTTTGACGCTCACAATTTTTTTATTTTGACGCTCACAATTTGTGGTATTTGGGTATATTTGGTAACAATTCTTACTTAAAATGGCTGAAGACAGTTTTAGGTTACCCATAACATACGAGACGCATTACATTGTTTTAAAGCCTTAAGAGCAGCAGATGTGTGACGCAACAGATGAATGCTTCGATTGCTGCGAAATACAATACGTTGTTCCGTAACGACTTTGGAAGCAGTTCCACCAAAATAATTTTTTGTCAGCTATTGCGGGCAGTGTGCATGCGTGAAATTGTTAGCCATTATTTTCGCACGATAACGTCCGTTAAAAATTCTGATTTAGATGGGGTTTTTAATTATAAAACGGTTCATGTGTGGTAGCTCTTGATAACAGAAATGGGTAATACGGGCACAAAGAGCTTTAGTTTTGATATATGTGAACCTCAAAAGTTATACCATAGTTCAATCCCCCCAAAACAAAGGCATTTTCCAATGATGTCCGGTATGTTGGAAAGCGTATCATAGTCAATGCATTGCAGGATTTCACTAACTTGTTTAAAATGAGGAACAAACAGAAGACTCATCGTCACAAATGTGGACTATATGCAGGTTGGGCCACAACTTTATTTTCTCCAAATAAGAAACGACAGAACTGGAAATGGGGAACCAAAGTTGAATGAACTCGTAAATTTGCTTTTAAAATTCTGTGAATTGATGATTTTGAAACGTGAATCAAATCTTCGATATCTCTAATTCATAGGTGTCTGATTTTCCGTATAATAATATCTATTGTACTGATGTTTACCTCTGATTTGGCGGAAACAGCACGAATTTGGCGGAAACAGCACGAAAGCATGGACCCCAAATGCATTGCTGCAACCCTTCAAGGTGGTGGAGGAAACGTCATGGTTTGGAGAATGTTTTCCAGGCATGCTTTGGGCCCTTTAATTCGTGTTGATCAACGTCTGACTGGCACATCATATCTAAACATCATTGCGGACCAAGTGCATTCTGTCATGTGGATCGCTTATTCTAATGGCGATGGCTACTTTCAACCAGATAATGCATCCTGCCATAATGCTTGTATTGTACAGGATTGGTTTCAGGAACATACCGGTGAGTTTACGTTGCTTAGGTGGCTCCCACAATCTCCAGATCTCAACCCCATTGAGAATTTGTGTGATGAAGTTGAACAAGCCATCTGACAGCTGGATCCACAACCATGAAATCTCACACTCCTGGAAAGTGCTATTCATCAAGCCTAGTCTCAGATTCCACAAACCACTTAGCAACATCTCGTGGAGTCCATGCCACGAAGAATCGATGCAGTATTAAAGGCAAAAGGTGGCCCAACGAAGTACTAAGGGGATGGTCATAATAAAGTGGCTACTCAGTGTAAATTGGAATGGCAAAGCGATCCTTAGCCACTAGGTGTAACGAACATAAGAGCAATGCCACCCAAGACATGCAAAATATGGCGTTTTTCAGGAAAATCATACAATTCTCAGCCATGCCTTTATAAAATAATATTAGAAGACTTGCCTCTGGCAGTAAGTTTAAAGTGACCGCCATCACAGAAATATGTGAAATCCTTTCCAGCAAGCTAACATAAAATAAAATAATCCAAAACGTAGCTGTCGATGAACGATAAAACTTGAAGAAGCGATTTAAATCAAGTTCAAAGGTTTCGATTTGCAAAAAAAGGGGATCCACACCCCTGATTGGGGGACCGCCCATATATCGGCTAACACAGCATCGAAAAGATGTACTCTATTTTCCGAAAATTTACTGATACACAGTCTTGGCAGTGTATGTTGCAATAAAGACATCCCTCATGCGATCTCGCCACCTTGGGGATTATTGTTTGGAGGCATCATGCATGATAGATATCTGCACATTGCACTTTACCAGCACCCCTAAATGAACGATTTGTCTCTACCGACCCCGTCACGTCTGAACTAAAGCGAAAGCTCGGAGACATAGTATATACTGTACTGTGCCACATATTAGACGGATATATACTACGCTATTGGAATCTGTATAGTTGGTGCACACTTAACAGATATAGTTTCAGTATGATTACGCGATAACATACAAAGTTAAGACTCTCAGACGTTTTGTAACATATTGGCTGCCACATTAATTCAGTGGAACCTTACACAAACGGAATTCTATATGCTAGTGCTTTAAGGGATGGTAGGTAATTTAATATTGCTGAATATATAAATCAGTAGAAGAATTTAGTCAAGAAAATATATATTCCGTAGGGATTTTGATAGCGTTGATGAAGTTAAACGCAGAGAAAAGCCTTGCAGTATTGGATATAAAATCTTTATTAGCAGGACAGGAGGGTTGTAGGTATTTGTTGGTAGCTCTTGTAACACAGCAAATTGAGATAAACTGCTTGACAAATGCGAATGAGAGAAGACTTGCTGACTTCTTCCGGTGGAGCGAGATAAAACGAAAGAGCTATTCTTATGCTAAAAGCAGAAGGAGCACGAGAACACGCTATTTATTTCTTTGAAGGGTAACTAAAGTGGAAAAAGAGTAATCACCTACTTGAAAGATGTTTTAGAAATGATAATTTATGAGATAGATAATTCACGGATGTTTGAGAATATGAAGTGTTTCTATCATGTTGCATTTAATTCAGCAATCAATTCTCAAGGAATAAAAACACTTATGACGAATGACTGACTGATTTTTATAGATCTTAGAGTTACTTAGACCACAATAAATAACTTTAAGAGCTATGGTAAGCAGTCGTTCGTTTTTACTTTAGGGTCACTGACTACAAAAAGGAGGAGAAAGCCAGTGCGGTAAGAGAAACACACTTTTCATGCCCATTCCAGAGCTCGAACACGAGCCCACTCGGACGAATGATCAGAAGCCAGCGCTTAAACCACTGCGCCAGAGATGGAAAAAAGTTCTGACCCGGGAAAAATTAAGATTAATCGAATAAAAATATTTAGATGAGAAAACATGTATAAATCAAATCCATGCTTTAGGAGCCTTTATCCTTCTGGCTGTTACTGTTGTCGAGCGGTGTGGAAGCGCGAATTTCTGGCTAATCATACATTCTGGAATTGTGTTCTAGATGGTTTTCTGTTTTTCTAATGGCACAGCCATCCCCACTTCAGAGAAGCAGTAGTTCTACGTCAGTGACATGAGACGCCCTTTGAGCCTAAATGCTTACACAGTTTTGTTTAAATACTGAAGGAAGAAACAGTTTAAAATACAAGGGATTCTTGAATAGCAGGTGAGGGAAACAAAAGCGAAGAAAGAAACTAATTACGGAAAATCGTCAAACATGTAGTCATGGACTGCTCTGGTAGTTTACAAAAAGGGCATATAATTTCAAAACTGTACTTCAGGAAGACTAAGTGGCTAAAAACCGATAACTAGGCCTTTTACATCGCAAAAGAAGATTTCCCGTAAGGCGAATGATTAACTGGAAGATTTGTTCTACATACAATTCACGGGGAAATCGTCAAGCGTTTTTTGTTTCGCTGGTTCAAGGCTCCTAGTTCTTCGAGGGCCGGACAGTCAGCGCCAGAGAACAGACAATATTAATAGCAGAGTCATAAAAGACTCGATCTATATTTTGGTACCACTTATAACACATATTATTAATCTGAGTTTTTATTCAGGTCAGTTTCCTGACAGTCTGAAAATCGCTAAGGCCATTCCTATTTTTAAAAAAAGGAGATAGGGAAGCTACCTGTAATTACAGACTGATATCTTTGTTACACGTTTTGAGTAAGATTTTTGAAAGGTCTATTCACAGCAGAATGGTTGATTTTTTACACACCCATGGTATGCTCTCTTTGGAACAGTTCGGTTTCCAAAGAAACAGATCTACTGAAATAACTGTTGCTAAGTTTTCAAACTTCATTTCCGAAACACAAGATGACAGTTATTATACTATTTGTGTTTTTATTGATTTCCAAAATGCTTTCGACACGGTAAATCACGATATTCGGTTACATAAATTACCCAAATACGGTTTTCGTGGAAAAATTATTTCCCTCTTAATGAGCTACCTCTCTCATCGCAAATAGTATGTCACTGCAAATAAAATAAACTCCGATCTACTTATATTTCATATGGAGTGCCTCAAGGTTCGGTATTGGGACCGTTACTGTTAATGCTATATATTAATGACCTTCCTCTGTGCCTGCAATCAACTCATGCTTTGCTATATGCTGATGACACTGTCATTTTTCAAAAATGTCATGATTTGTATAAGTTACAGATAATGATCAATAATGATCTCTCAAATTTATATCATTGGTTATGCTCTAACAAATTATCACTTAATATTCTAAAAACCAACGCCGTATATTTCCGAAACGCTCATAAAAGACAGGACATAAAAAATTTCCAGTCAGGATTAATGATGTCCCCCTTAAAATTGTGGACAAAGTTCAGTATCTTGCTGTTTGGTTTGATGAATTCTTTAACTGGAATACGCATGTTCAGTTTGTTTTAAAAAACGTTTCCCTACAGGTTGGCCTGCTTGGTAAAATTAAGCATCTCTTCCCTATCAATATCCTAAAAACATTTTACTATGTTTTTATTTATACCCATCTCTCCTATTGTCTGGAATCTTGGCATTCAAATATAAGTGCAAACAATAAGTTATGCTTGCTCAAATTACAGAAGAAATCTGTTCGCTATATGCTGAACACAGATTACATGCCTCATTCAAAACCATTATTTCTAAAACTAAATATTCTAAAAATTCATGAAATTTTTACCTTGAAACTAGGTATCATGTGTTTTAAAATAATGCATCTTAAACTGCCTATTTTTCAATCTGACATCAAATATCTGGATTATTCTATCTTCACCAGATCTTTTGCAAACAACAAATTAGGTCAGCCGTGTGTTAGACTTAATTATGGTTTAAATAGCATACTGTATAAAGCCATTATCCTATGGAATAATCTCTCAGAGAGCATCAGATCCCTGGAAAATATCAAAACGTTTTCTTTGTCTCTGCGAAATTACACTGTAAATCACCCTGATCTCCATAACGAATCTCAACCCTATCATTAAATTGTAGTTCCAAGCATGCTGCTAACAGTGGTGCTTCTATTATAACCGTCTTACTTGCTTTCATATATGCCATATGTTTTATTCCTTTTCTTACATCTGATAGGGGGAATCACCTTACAACCAATGTGGTCAGATTCCTTTTAGTGTATTGCATTTTCATATAACTGTAAGTTTTAAATGTGTGCAATAAATAATTATATTGTATTGTATTGTAAGTATATCCATAGCCATCCTCCACTAGGGCTAACAGTCATATGCCAGCTCCTAGAAGACGGCGCCACCTACTACTATAGGTAGCAAAGCGGATATGGTTCTTAATTTTTTGTAAACGATGTTTTGGGAGTATTAAAAGGTAATCCTTTTAAAACAATATTTTCCAGTATTTTACAAGCTGACAATGACAATTCTGTGATATAATTTAAAATTTATAAATTTCTTACTACACCTTAAGTTTTGGTCGAGAAGTTGGACTGCAGGATGTTTTTCACAGATCTTCCGTATAACGACTATTTTGAAGTTACCCATGTGAAATATTTCCCTGCCAAGTAACATAGATTCATGTGGTTGACAAAAACGAATTGTTTTATCTGTTTAGGAGTGTCGGAGCTCTGTTTTATTTAAAAAATATAGATTGTGTCCTGTGTTTTTAAACTTTGTGGCGGTTCTAAATATTAACTCAAGAGTTCGGCAGTTTAATTGTTTTTCAATAATTATCATCTTAAGTGTAATTTTATGAATTATATCGGAAACATAGAGATAAGGAAATTAATGTGAATTCTTTCAAATTTAAATAGAAATGAAATTGCATGAAATGGCTACGTGGGCATAAGAAACCCGGCATGAAACAGCAAATGTTTCGTAAGAAATCCGAGATGAAACTGACATGCGGTCACAAGAAATCTGGCATAAAACGGCCACACGGTCATAAGAAATCTAGCATGAAACTGCCATGCGGTCATAAGGAATCTGGCATAAAAAGTGAAGACCTCTTAAGATATCTGGCATAAAAAGTGAAGACCTCTTAAGATATCTGGCATAAAATGGCAACTAGGTCGTAAGGAATCTGGCATAAAACGGCGATGCAATCGTATGAAATCTAACATGAAATGGCCACTCGGTAGTAAGGAATATGTCATAAGACGGCGATGCATTCATAAGAAATCTGACATGAAATGGCCTCTCGGTCGTAAGGAATCTGGCATAAGACGACGACGCGGTCGTATGAAATCTGAGATGAAATGGTTACTCGGTCGTAAGGAATCTGGCATAAGACGGCGATGCAGTCGAAAGAAATCTGACATGAAATGGCCACTCGGTCGTAAGGAAAGTGGTATGAGACGGCGACGCGGTCGTAAGGAAACTGTCATAAGACGGACCCTAAATCGTAAAAAATCTAACGTGAAATGGCCACCCGGTCGTAAGGAATCTGGCATAAGACGGCGATGCAGCTGTAAGAAATCTGACATGAAATGATCACTGGGTCGTAAGGAATCTGTCATAAGACAGCGATGTGGTCGTAAGAAATCTGAGGTGAAATGGCCACTCGGTAGTAAGAATTCTACTATAAGACGTCGATGCGGTCGTAAGAAATCGGACTTGAAATGACCACTCGGTCGTAAGGAATCTGGCATAAGACGGCGATGTCGCAAGAAATCTGACATGAAATAGCCACTCGGTCGTAAGGAATCTAGCATAAGACGACCATGCTGTCGTAAGAAATCTGAATAAAATAAGTGCGCGGTCGTACAGAATCTGGCATAAAACTGCCATGCGGTCATAAGATATGTGGTACGAAAAGGGCACCGATCATATGAACAAATAAATTGGAATATCAAGATAATGAACAAATACTGGTTTCGAGCAATCATATGCGACATTTTCCATTGGAAGTTTGAATACGACTGTTGGCAGTATGAAAGCAATACGAATACTTCGACGAGAGATAGAAATCGTTGGTATTGATTTTTAAGAGGTACATCCGAACTGCTTCTAATTCCAAAGAATAGAGACCAGAATAGAGAAAACTCACGAAGGATTCGAAAGAGCTTTCCGTTTAGGATAGTGATTGATAGAATGGTTTGGCCATCGAATAAAAAGAATCTGTCCAAACGTAGGACACTCGAATTAACTGGATCCGAATTGGCTTTATTTTTAAATCTTGATACAAAAGAATTTGAAAGAAAACTTTCGTGCTCCTCCAACTTCCATTTTACTCACCATCTATCATGCGGTCAACTTGAACACAGTAAAAAAAATATCGGTTTTCCTTCACTAAAAGAAACATTTAGGGATTATACGGTTTTCTACCTAAAAAAAATACAAAATCTACATTTTCGGCGCACGAAAAACAGTTTATCTTCATTAAATAAGCATAATCAGTTCACCTCTGTTCTTAAGCTTCGACGAAATAACTAAATGAAGAACGTGCCGTAAGTAATACATAAATAATTCCTCAAACTATCGAAGATCTAAAAAGTGTTATATCCAGAAGGTTGTTCTTCCCTGATGATTTCGAGGTGCTATGCGATGTTTCACCTAGGAAGCTTTTAAACGTGTTTCCAAGAACGTAGGAATTTATGCATCTGCTTCAATATTCAGCAATCAAAAAACTCTTTAAGCAACTTGATTGCTTTAAGTGTTAAGTAATTTTTCTTGAGCATTATATGCGAGGTAAGAGCATGAATATTAATTTCTGCTTTGAAATGTATTTACATAGCTTATTAGGCAGTCATTGGCATTCCTTAGAAAAAAAAAACAAGTTGCCTTCTTAAGAACTAATATTAGGAGTAAAATTTTTTTCGGAATGAATTAGACGTAACCGAAATATCTCATTGGGGATTACAGAAACCGATAACATATTTAAGATGTATGAGCACTTGACTCGGCAAGTAGCAAGTTCGGGGTTGATATATCAGCTAAAGATGAATGTAGTGAAATTTTAGGAGTTTGTTTAATACATTAACGATAAATACATGTTTTTTTAACGAGAATTTTAAACCCTGTTCTGAATCGAAACCCAAAAGCTTCCCCCAGGGTGACCAGCAGTTTCAGAAGACAGCTTCTTAAAAATCATTCGTGTTAGAGCTGATTTAGAGCTCCTGATGTGACATAAACGCTGCGTTTTCTCACTTCCGAGAAACGAGTAGCTCTATATTAGGGATTGGCAGCTCCTTACAGCACTTGATGCTCATCGAGGAAGTCGAATACAAAGATGAAGAACTGGAACACATTCAGTCTTACTAGCTCATATTTTCTTATTTAATTTGTTTAATTATTTTAAATAATTTACCCTCCAGTTTCAGAATAAACTTTTATACACTGGGTGCTTCGTTCCAGTTGGTTCGAGGCTAGAGTCCTACAAAAGACAGGAGACATCTGACTGCCCTATGGAGCTTGCGCTCCCAGTTCTCTAGGGGAAGTGACTGAAAATTACAGACGGTTGAATCATAGCCTTAAATGTTCACGAAAGACTCCTCGAATAATAATAATAATATACCTCACCGAGGGTGCCGTCTTGTCGCGGTGGTGGGGCTTGAATGTCCCGATGAGGTTGTGAGCTATGCTGGCTGGTAGTATTGCTACCAGTAGGGCCACCCAACCATACAGGTCTTGACTGAGGAGCCAGACTAAGAGTACCCAACAACCGTCAACCATGATGAGACGAAACAAAAATAAATCCATAAAGGATCGGTCGTCACCCGCGTCCACATGGACCGCGTCATGTGCAATGGCTCCTCAACACCTGCCGACAAATGAGCTTCAGGGCTCAGCAGATCCCGTTGAGGAACCAGGAAAGGGTGCTGCAGTGCTACTGGAACAAAAAAAACGACCGATCGACACGTAGAACATAATACACCAGACATAACAGTAATAGAAAATCGGAAAGTTTGGATAATTTATATAGCGATCCCTGGAGATGCCAGAGTCAATAAAAAAGAACTATAAAAATGACTAAATGTAGAGACCAGGCCATAAAAGTTTCCCAAATATGGGCTAAACACACAACAGTAGTCCCCATTGTCATTGGGGCACTTGGAACAATGTCAAACATTTTATGAATCATTTCTAAAAATTGCAGCTTCATGATATACCACCTAGAGAACTGCAGAAGGCGGCTTTACGTGGGACATCATGTACTTTATGCCGATTCTTGATTGATACCTAGGTCTCCGGTGGAAACTCGTATCACCTTAACAACACCCGTCAATGATAATTTTGTTGTTTATGTTTGATTATCATAGGTTATGCTTCGTATATTTCGAATAAAGATGAAAACAATAATATCAGGAAAAACTCAAATCCCCTACAAAGTTGGAAAAACAAAATTCCTCCAAATTCAAACTCCTTAAATGTGGAAAGCATTGACAAAAACTGCTCACTACAATGGTAAAAGAAAATACAGCTTTATGCAGACCCGAAGGATTCTTTATTAGAATCAAGATGGCGTTATCACAAGACAGAATTACAAGAAATACATAATGAAAATTGCAGATGATGACACTTGCAGAATGTGTGGAAAAGCTAATGAAATCACAGAACACAATTTTGCCTGATGCTATGTTTTTTTTTTCAAACCAGTACCTTAACAGACACGACCAGGTGACCAAGATCTTACACCAAGATCATGACGCTAAATATAGTCTTACCTAAGGCTACATCGCACCTTATTACAAGGGCCCACCAGAACCTATTATCGAAAATCAGAATTATATCATGAACTGGGACAACCTATTAGCGCAGAAAAGACCAATGAGCAAAATCGATCTTACACCAAGAGCATAGTGTTAAATATGGCCTTACCTAAGGCTATATCACACCTTATTACAAGGGCCCACCAGACCCTATTCTCGTAAATGAGAATTATATTATGAACTGGGACAAACCTCTCATCACAGAAAAGACCAATCGGTAAAACTGACCTGACTTTGTAATCGTAAACAAAACAACTGAGGATGAAACAACTGATAGATGTAAGGGTTGAACTTCCAAAAAAGCCAAAGAAAGTTGTTTGAGAAAATCTCTAAATATGAGAATCTTTAAATAGAAATCGAAAGGATATGGAAACAAAACATAACACTGATCGTACCAGTTATCATTTCGGCCACCGCAGTGGTAACAAATAATTTCTGAAAAAATCTCGAGGAATTTGAATTGCTGCGGATATTGTTCCCTCAATCCAAAATGTCGTCATTCTACAAACCGGCCATATCATTAATAAATTCGTAAATTTGCAGGCTTGATATGAATATCTCTGCTTTTTGCTCACCTGCACGAGCCGAAACTATCGGCGAACACAAGAAAAATAATAATAAAAACACTGTCTCTGATGAATGGCTAACAAACGTATCACTATTCCCCAAGACTGAAGGGTTCTGCTAGCTATACAAGAGCCAATTGTAAACACCAGAATCTCTTTTCCGTGAAACCAGTGGCCCTAAATTAGGGACGGGTGACTGCTTATGGTTCTTGAGTTGCTCACGGTGGTCTTTAAACCTTCAATTAAAGACCCCACCAAAATCTATCGGAAGCATATCCGAAAGACACTTCAGTGGAAAGCGACACATGTCGACAATGCCTTTAAACGCCAGAGAATATCCAATATATACAGCAGGAGTCAGAGTCCTCACACAAACAGAGTACACGAACAGGAACAATAAATTCGCCAAGATCCTCCATCAGTAGTTTGGAAGAAAACAACTCTTCAATACCCTCTACTACAAGTATGAGACAAAAAACGCTCCTAGAGAACACAATCCACAAGATCGATTAAAACAGACAAGATTATCACCCATAATTGGCCCGATATCGCTCTGGTCAATATGTGATTGGTATAGTAGTGCTCAACACATGCAACTTCCAGAAGACGGTCGGAGAGAAGCTGTCAAAGTATAACGACTTAAGATACGAAGCCAAAGAAATGTGGCATATGGCGAACGTTACCACTGCTCCGATAGTAATATCATGTACAGGAGGTGCACCCAAGACCATTCACAGCTCTATACATACACTAGACATTCAACCTAACACCTATATGGACCTACTTGTAGGATAGTAAAGAAGTTCTTGGACAGATAAAAAAGAAATACCACTTCTCAGACTTGATGCATGCTAGCCGACCTGGAAGGAATAGAAACATCTCCCCATGAATAGTTGGCATCATCTTTAAAATAATAATAATAATAATAATAATAATAATAATAATAATAACACCTCAACAAGTCTGTCATACCAGCCTCCATAATTGAAAGTGTCACAAAATTAGAATCCATTCACACAGCTGTGCATTGTGCCGCAGTTGCAGACACAAGACTAAACGAAAAACACCATCCATCAGGAGGAGAAAAGTACCAATAGGCCCATTCTACTAGCATGGCAAGACAGACTACAGGGCAGATGTGATAAAATGCGGAAGCAAATTGGCCAAATCACACAGTACATAAAATAGAATAGGTCCAAGAAACTGGTAGGAACAATAAAGCTCATTCCGAAAAGCGCCAAAATCCACAACAATTTCGAAGAAAACCATCAAATGGAAGAATATTTCGACATGCTGAAACAAAGTGTACTAGCTACCAACTAGGAACTAGGATGTTACAAAAAAAAAAAAAAAAAAAAAAAACACAGCGATATACGAAAAACAACACATTCTAAAACGATGAGAACATTTTCTTTTCTAACATTACCGAGAAAGAAATCAAAGGCGAAGCGCCACCGGAACGTGAAGCTGTAGAAGGATTTGGGAGTAACTTCTGGGCAAGGAATAAAAATCACAACAGCAGAGCATTCTAGCTACAGCGAGAAACAAAGAACAGCAAGCCAATGTCAGAAAATGACCGGTAGTGCACAACAGGTGATCTACAGGAAGCCATAACTAAGACAAACAGCTAGAAAGCACCAGGTGTCTGTAATATACACAACTACGGGTACAAGAGGTTCACCTGCATACGTATACAAACATCTGGCAGATCAACTGACCAACATGATCCACAATCCAGCCCTCCTTCCGGCTTTCCTCACCCTGGGAGTAACGATACTAAAGATTAGGGCACAAAAAATTGAGCCAAAATCGACCAACAGCGTGTCTGCCTAAGCTCTATAAGATCCTAGCAGAGTGCATCGTCAAAAGGATGATGAGGCACATGGAAGGACAAGTAATAATGGCTGAACAGTGATAGAGGTCATTGATATCTACAGTGTAAGCCCTGTTTCTATCAAGTTCCTTAATGCAGGCATAAAAGTGAAAAAGACAACCATCAAAGTCGAGAACATCGCGATCAAGCCCATACACATAAAGTGAAGCACATTCCAGGCAGATTCACTTAACTCTCTATGGTTCTGTCTAGCACTCAGCTCGTTGTCAACCATGCTCAACGAAAGCAAGTAGGGATTTACCATCAAAATCAATAAGGCCAATGAGTACAAACTCTCCCAACTCATGTATATAGATGACATCAATCTACACTCATCCTCGCAGAACCAACTCCAGCAGTTAATCCCGATTACCAAAGGCTTCAGCGATAACATCGGGTTGGAGTTCGGTCTAGAGAAATGTAAGAAACACGGCAAGAACCGAGAAAAGAGAGACCAGCTGAAGACCGGAGAAGAGAGAGCAGCTATGGAGAAAGGACAAACTTATAAGTACCTTGATATGCTTCAGTCCCATGTCTGGAACACAAATAAATCAAGAACAATTATCCACCAAATATAGCCAAATGCTGAAGATGCTAATGAGGACCAAGCTCAAAGCTTGCGACATCACCGACCGTTCGTCTGAAAAAGGCCCAAGGGGCTCAATTTCAGGAGAAGTCACAGGGGGTATCAGGATAAGCTCAATTTTAGGATAACTTCCCACACTGTTGGCCTCCACGTCTCCCAGCTACTAGTGTCCCCAAATTCGGAACGGGGAATTACTTATGGCCCACAAAGTTGCTCGTGGTGGTTAATTACCTACCACAAAAATATGTGTAATTCAAATTATTTGTTACATTTCTGTCTTTTCACTTCACGGTCTGTTTGCACAGAACAACTACTTTTATTTAATTTTCAGGCTTCTTAAGAATACATCTCACAAGTTTGAATTGCCCCCCCCCGTTGATGCAGTGGTCTGACCACCCGTTCAAGATGGCTCAGAATTCGTATCCCTGTGAGGCATGGATGTCTAGTTTGTTTTTTCGCTACTGGTTGTATCTCATGTCTGGTGGCAGTGGCCCTACATTAGCTCTACTGGAGTCATCTAGTTGCTCACAGGTCTCGTTAACTCTCCCCCAAAATAAGAAATAATGTGAACACCAAACATAATCATCGCTCTTTCCACGTTAACAAGTGAGTCACGGACAAAAACTCATCGGCCGCCATCGGGAATCGAACCCAGGATCTTCCAGTTACGCGCCGGCATGCAGCACTGCACCAGAGACATGCTACCACTGCACCAGAGACATGCTACCACTGCACCACGTGGAAAGAGCGATGATTTATGTTTGGTGTTCCTGATCCACGTCGAGTGTTTGAATGAAATAATGTGAATTATTCTTTAAGTACCCATGATTCCTTTATTAACCCCGACGGGACTTAATAAATTTTGGCTCAAACATAGTATATTTATCAACATTATGCGTTACTGAACTTCGGTTTCAGCTACATCTGGTTTTCATGTATGATCTGTAACAACAGTATAGTCAATAGTCTTCATTGAGCCCCTGCAGTTTTCTGTTCTTTTTTTTGTACATATCCAGTTCACCATTGGCTTTTTTACGATGTTGACGAAAATCATTGAAGGAAGCACACGGCTTTCCGCCTTTTGAAGTTTCAGACAACACTATAAGATCCATTTTGTTTAAATAAAAACTCCAGATACAACAAGAGCACTGAGCGACAAAATTTTAAAAGAATAAAATAACAAAGTAATGACTCCCACCCTTTGTATGGAAGTAGCACACGATCAGTTTGCCTCTATGTCTCGCCTTGCGAAAGAATTTGGGGAGACGCAGTTTAGGAATGTTTGCTTGTATGAATCTGACATAATTGTTTCATCGTACCGAGAGCCATGTCCGGACGTGCCACGACACCTGTCGTAACAACTGAGTGGTTTCCCCTACTTAACACATTTATGTACTGTGATTATTCTAAGGAAAATGTTTTTCTCTTTCTATCTAGAATCAGAAATTTCTGCTTGTGTTCCTAAACACTACAACATTTTCCTTCAAAAATATCACTATGCATTTATTTATGGCCTGCAAGATTCCAAGCCTTTAAAGCAGAAGGGTAATAATATTTCTCGGGTGTTGTTGATATGGGGAGCACTTTCAGTTGTTTTACGAGCCGCTAGCACACCACTGAATGACAATTTGTTTTCCACTATCCTTTGGACATAATGGCAATGTTTTTCATAGGATAATGAGCTTCTTTCGCTCCTACTGCCAATGAATGAAAATTTAGTATTTGTTACTTCTCGACATCGGAGATCTGTAAGTTAAACAAGTAGCCCAATTTGTTTCTCAAGGGTGATCTTTAAACCCTCAAACCAAAACCAAGTTCAGCTGAAGTACACAGTATAGGTACATATTGCAGACACATAGACGCAGATTTTGCATACTGCATATCACACATACAACTATCTTCATCAATTAAATCCAGATTTTTAGCTGAAATCCGTGACCAGTTAAAATCCGATTGCTTGATTTCATGTTTTAGGTGTTCATTGCGTCTTCAAAGTGCCTTACATGTGCCCTCACCAAGATAAAATAAAACGAGCCAATATCCTTCCCATGAATCAAATATCTTTGAGATACACTTCAAGATGTAACGGAGTTTTTTTTTTTTTATGAAGGAGGGAATATTTCACGCTGCTGGATCTTAGGGATACTCGAAGTTGTTACCATTTCTTGTTGCATTCTGACAGTATTTCAAATTTGTTTTATCTTTGTGATGAGACAGATGCCGTGCATAGGCGCCATCTGGGCTCCTACGGCCGATTACATTTTCCATTTCGTTCTAACATTGGCTCATCCCTTCCAAAACATCAGTGATGGCTTCCTCCAGTAATAGCAGTCATCCACGCACTGGATTGAAAGAAAATTTTACAGTGCGACACAGAAAAGGTAAAGAAAAAAATGAATTAATCTTCCTAAAAACACATTAAAATTACATCGTTTCACGTTTAAGTGAATGCTATTTTCAAAAACCCATTGCATTTTTTAAACCGAATGACGCATATCTTTTATTTTTGTATTAGAATTGTTGGAGCTGCCAGCTAAACTCACTTTGTCTTGAATGGAATACGTGGTTACAAAATACAATACAATTTTTTAAAGATAACAATCCGGTTTTGGTGTAAGTATGACAAGGAGGGTAAGTCAGATAATATCCGAAAACTTGAAAATTTTGTCGTCCTGGATTGGGGATCGAACCAGCGTCCCCTTGATAGCGCCCGGGTATGCTAACCACCGGGCAATCACAGAATATAATTCTTAACTCCAGATTCGCTGAACATGAATGCCGGTTTCTTCGACTAGCGAATCTTGTGATGGTTATATTCAAATTAATCGGAAACATCAGACTTGTTCGTTCTGTGTGTTGTAGTGGTTATAATACCTGGGCGTTACCTGGGGATGAGGATTCGATTCCTGCTCCAGGATGACGAAATTTTCAAGTTTTAGGATATTATCTGACTTACCATCCTTGTCATACTTACACCAAAAACCGGATTGTCATCTTCAAAAATCACTTTGTCTTACTTCACATCCCCCACCCTTACAGGTTAATTTGTCAAAAACCTACGTTCCAAACTTTAACGTAAGTCGGATATGGTCTATACCTAAAGAAAATATACCATCCCACTCATGGCGATAGCATTGTTTGCATTCGAATATAATCTCGAGCATTTTTTAATAGAACAATGTTATTAAAAATATGATCCTGCATAGCATACATTAAAATTGTGGGCGCTGAAATTCACAACTACGCTGAAGGTTGAGACAGACATATGGCAAAATCGTTGTTGGAAGGTTAAGAGTCGGCCTATTTCATAACTCTCATTTTTTTCTGTAAATCCATCACACAAATTTGTGAACTAAAATAACGCTTTTAGATTCATAAAGTTGGTTTCCGACCATTATCAAATTTTGAAATTTTTATAACGCATAAGACCTTACGAAATCGTTAGTACAATGTGACACACATGCGAGAGAACAAGACTGGAAAGAACCCCGAACTGCACCCTGGTTGTAACTGGTTTTGGCTGTTGAAAACTGGTTACGGGTAAACATATCATGGTTGTAACTGGTTTGGACTGTTGAAAACCGGTTTGGACTGTTAGAAACTGGTTTCGACTGTTGAAAAACTGGTGTTGGGTGAACCGCACGCAAGTTGGAACTGGTTCTGAATGAGTCGCAGTCTGCATGGCACTAATTTTGACAGCTGAAAGCTGGTTATGGTGGAAAGGCCTCTTCTTTGGTTGGAACTGGTTTTGGCTGCAGTATGCGTTTGCTGCAGATATAACTGCACTGCTAACGAGTTTCGTACTCTTTATAGGCCCGACCACGATGCTAATATTGCTGCTCAATATTACATCATTATTTGGTAGCAACAGAAAACAAGAGGTACTAGGTGTACTGACAGATCATTAATATATCTCCATCTGGATGTCTACAAATACTCTCTGTATACAGAAAAGTTAATAAAGTGTGCTAATCTCCCCGGCACTCATGACTACCTCGAGTCTCAATGGAGTATTTCCCACCAGATTTCTGCAAATGTTTGCCGGTATTCTTCGCCATTTGGTTCTCCACGTAGTTGAACTTTAAATAATGAGAGATCTCTTTTTTCATGCATGGAATGATCCAGTGCATTCCAGTAATTCTGTATAGGGTTCAGGAGGAATCTGAGCTATCCAACTCAATTTTTTGATGCCCATGTCCTCACACTAATATGTAACCAGCAGAATAGTATGACATAGTACGTTATCCGGTTGGTAAAGGGATGAATTACGCAATGTCCTCCACAATATGCTCATGACAACCATATTGTGCAGTAACCGGGCTGGCGAACATTTTCAGAACTTATTGTGTGTTGTAACCATAATGTTGACATTCCTTTGAGTATATGAACAGCAATGTTATTACACACTGTTTTATTCATTCATTCATTCATTACCGTTCCAGCCTTTGCTACTTTTAGCTGAGACATCCTGTATGTTTGATTTTCCGTCAGTCGGAAACCAAATATATGCGATTACGACGTTCATGACAAATCACAATCATAGAGGATTTAGTGAACTTCTCACGAACTGAAATCTTCAATTTGCCCCTTTTTATTTTACAGAGGAACTTAACAACCGGAAAACACACGATAGAAATTTAACAACCGGATAACGCACCATGGAAATTTAACAACCGGATAACGCCCTATAAAAACTTACCAACCGAAGAACGTTTCCCCAAAATTACT
Organism: Macrothele yani; assembly: GCA_039090855.1. NCBI lineage: Eukaryota > Metazoa > Arthropoda > Arachnida > Araneae > Macrothelidae > Macrothele > Macrothele yani. The sequence continues at coordinate 161,481,005 of CM077011.1, forward strand.
GCCCAAACGTAGTTAGTGCATAATTCTCCAGAACGTCTAGGTAAATCTCAGCATTCACGGTTTTGTCCAAATTGATTAGTGTGACCAGTGACTTGTCAGTCCAAAGCGTAGTTTTCATTTGTCAATAGTCCAAGATCGACGTTTTGTGCACCACACGAATCAGCATGTGGCATTTGTCGAAATGCTTAACATCTTGTGGATCGCTTCTTGACGGTGCTAATTTATAGTCGGGCTAACGCAAGTCCCACTATTCGCACAACGAATTTGCGTGGTTTGAAACAATACTGATCTGATTTCTGAGTAGACAGTGTGTTGCAGAGCTCTCCTTTCACGTTCTGTTAGCTTCAAAGGTTTACCGAGTCGTTTTTTGGCACATTCAGTCTCAGTCCGCTTCTATTTGCATATCAAATCACCAAACGTTAACCAAGGGACATTCAGTGCCGCTTAAATGTCACGTACGTAGCGATTTTTACGTAGCACCGTATTAAGAAAATATGCAGAAAATCAGTTAAATCTGTCGATCGACGAATCTGGCGTTCTCAGTCGTTTAACTAGCTCATTATAGCCCAACGAGCATATTTATAGTTAGCTCTGTGACACGGTGACCTAATTTATTGGCATGACTTCAGTCATTATCAACAGAGGGTTATCCGGCTCTTAAAAATAGAGCAGTGTAGATATCGAGTGCTGATCCTTAGCAAGAAAATTATTTTTGTCAGTCAATGTTCCAGGAAGTACAACAGTGATGAACTGTTCAGTCAGGTACTGAGTGTATAACCGAAGAGGGAGTGTGACGACCACTCCTCGCGGGTGTGTTGTTAGAATCTATGGATATTTTTCATTATTCTATGTCAACCTGAAATTCGTCTCTGGCGTCGTATGCCAAACAGACGTAGTCTTAATGGCATGATGAAGCTTTTTGTTACAAAGAAGTAAAACAACAGGGAAAATGTGCATTGAATTTCTGACTGCAACGCGAAACCAAGCTGTGTCAGGAGTAAAGTCGTTGGTTGATAGTAGAAATGAAGAATTTTGTCTGCTAATGCTGCGGAAAATAACCAGCACCAGTATTCGAACCGTGAACGTGCGTCATACATAGTTAGAATGGTGTACCAAAGTTTTGCATCACCTCCAAAAACCGTAAATGTTTAAGATTAACTCCTCGTTTAACTAACTAATTTTCATAGTTATTTCATCATTTATATGTCATCAGATGTGAAATTAAATAGAGATTTCAAAAATGTCTTAGTTTCTCCTCTAGCTACTTCTGTTCTTAACATACATTACAAAAATCATGACCAAGTCGAAATTATTATGAAAAGGATCATTTATTCAGTACTTAGGTTAGCAGCAATGAATCGTTTTTGTAATTCATAAGGAATGAAATAACATTTAAATACACAAATATAATGAAACAAAATTATAAAATGTACCTAACATTTTGATGCTCAGCCTTTAGTTTTAATAACAGCTTTGCATCTTGCTAGCATACTGTGAACAAGGTTTTGTAAAAGATAGGGTCAAACAATACGATTCCAAATTTGAATTACATCTACAATTAGTTGAATTTTGGTTGTTGGCTTCTTTTTCGATAGTACATACGACACTTTGAACCACAAATTTTCGATCAGGTTTAAGTCCGGTGATTGTAGTGGCCTATCAAGATGCTGAACATATTTTTCCTGAAACCACTTTTCTCACTACTTCGGCAGTGATTCGTCGCTCCAGAGAACCTGTTTCCACTGTTCAACGGTCCATTGTCGACGTTCTTTGCACCACGTTAGTCGAGCAGCGCTATTGAACTTGGTGATCAAAGGCTTGTGGGCGGCAGCACGTCCATGAAAACCTAGCAGATGGGCTTCCTTACCGATGGTATTCATCGAAAGAATACTCCCGGATGCCTGTTGAAACTCCTCGCGGATGTGGCCCATCGATTTGGTGCGGTTCTTCCCAATTTCTCTGGCCAGCACCCGTCGGTCTCTAACTCCCAGTTTTGTGGGTCTGCCGAGTCGTGGCACATTTCGACAGTCACCTCTTATCTTCCACTTGCCAATTACGTAGGCCACTGTCGATTTTGGGTACTTCAACTCGCTGGATATGTCACGTATGGATCGGCCATTTCTGTGATACCCGATGATTACACCTTTCTCGAAATCAGAAAGCTCCGAACTGCGTGGCATCTTGCTTGCGACTGGTTGCGTTGTTGTTGTTTCCCACACGATATTTAACTGCGGCGGCCGTGACGTGTATCAAGACCGCAGATATCGTCGATTGCAGGGGTGTCCAATTACGTGTTGGTAGATAGTGTATATATATATATATATACACAATATAACATTGACAACGTCATTTGCACACATGCCGCTCTAAACCATGACCGTCACCGGATGCTTAACAGTACAGAGCTAATAAGGAACTTGGATGGAATTATTCATGCTTGAATATCGGTACATAGGCAATGCTGTGATTCCCATTAAAGCAAAATTCTGATTCATCACTGAAAAGAACATTTTACCATTGCTCGGTTGCCCATGAGACATGCTGTTTTTCCCACTGAAGTCTACGCTGTTTTTGATTTGCAGTTAACAGTGGTTTACACCTGCCTTTGCAGCCACGTAACTCATAGTGAAGCAGCCACGTAAGTCACAGTGAAGCAGCCACGTAAGTCATAGTGAAGCAGCCTTCTCCTAACAGTTATAGATGTGCTAACAGTAACATCAGTCACTTCAGACCATCTTTGAAGCAATACATGTGAATTGAAACTCCTGTCTCCCAAGCTTTGCTTTCTGAGCACTCTGTCCTGCCTGGTTGTAGTGGAACTGGGCCTTCCACTGAGACGCATATTTTTAATATCATCAGTGAGTTTTACTTTCTTCAATAGCCTAATAACTGCAGATTGATTATAGCCCACTCTTTCAACGATTTACTTTGAAGAATATCCCTGTTCACGTAGAACACCTATTTTTGCTTTGTCCGCCTTGGACAATTTCGCAGTTTTAACCATTATTGAGAATGTACAAAAATTATGTCCTAATAACAACAAGAAGGGACTACTACTACTACATGCTCTAGTAGTTCTGCGTCAACCCTTATAAAGGCTGGCGTAGGATTAGGATAGCATTTGAAGCAGCTAATCAGGTAAAATAAATGTTTATGCTTGGCTGTAACAACTGATACACAGCTAACGGGAATTCCCGTGTGTTTGTCAAACTCCACATTTTACGTTATATCTTAAGAGCGGAAGTAGCAATAGGAAAATCTAAGATGTTCTTAAGTATCCATTAAATTTCGCAACTAACGACTTGTAAATGATGAAACAACTATAAACATTAGTTAGTTGAAGAAAGAGTCAAACTTAAAAATTCACGGTGTTTGCATGTAATGCAATACTTTCGCACACCGCGATAACAATATGTACAATATCCATAAATTTCCACATAATCCTCAGAAAAAAAAATGATAAAATTTAATAACAACATAAAGCGATTGGTAGCAACTATTCACGAGCGTTGCCTTCATTCGTTGTGAAAGTTCGAGGAATTTCCAATTAGATTTCATTGTCATGACATTAGGCGGTTTGACGTTGTTGCATTAATATAATTTTAACATCACGCTTGAGAAATAGTGCCCTTACAGAAAGCCATCAAACAGGAAATGTAATTCGACCCAGGAAAGAATGCCAAGGATGAAGCCAGCTCAGAATGTTTTCTCTTGAAACTGACTGCCAGGAAGTGATACATATTTCCCGCACAGGGAAAGAAAGACATTATTCAACAACTACGATATAGCAAACACAGGCAAGATGAATTTTTTATGATAACTACGCAGCATATCTGAGACAAGTCAACATGCGTGAGTGTTTTATAGATGCAGTATCTCCTGCTGTTTTTCCTTTTGCATAACTAAAATAGACAATGCCACTGCCTTACGATTACATTGTGTGATATCCAAGAAATTCGAATACAATTTACTTGCAGCTCAGACTTCAAATGCTGTAACTTCCTCAGTTCCCTGGAGATTATACAGGTTTGGGCCGTTTCCTCTAAACTCAATTTTTGAACACCAAACTCCCCATACTCTTTAGATAAGGGAAAAAAGGCGAATGAGAATACGGAATAAGCATCTTTTCCTTTCCGATTACTTGCACAGCAATAAAAGTTTGCCTACACGATTTACTAAAGTATATGAAAGTATCCTTTTTCCGGGGCAAAAGAATAACTGCTTTAAAATCAACATTTATTGAACTAACAGGGAGTAGAACATAATTATAATTTACACAAAATTCCTTGTACAATACTAGTGTATTCGAAGTTTCCGTAAATATGTTTTCCTGTGGAGTTTACATGAAATATATCGTCCATGACTATTCTATGCATATACAAATATCCAAGTACAGGATTTGAAAAAGTTAGGGACGTTTTTATGAACTAGATATTATATGCTGTACACTTCATCACCACTCAAATAGGATGGCTCCTAAATGCAGCAATTTATGCGAAACACGTTGTTTCGGGGCCTTATGTTTTGCATTCTAAACCATTATTCAAGTCCAGCAGCTCACAGGCATTGAGGGAGATTTCTATGAAATACTCTGGATTGAGAGTGTATTCTGCCCATTATACAAACATTTAAATTTTACCCTTAACAACCCAGATCCGGTGTCAGGGGCTTCATGAAGGTTATTTTTATATGTATTGTATTATTTTAGAAATAAAATATCCCTTAAAACATAAAAATATTTTATAAATAAAAAATAACATGAAGTAAACGATTAAAATGTGGCGGCCTTAGAGATCGGAAGCGGATTGATATGTGAAAAACGTAAGACCTAGGCAGTTAAGGGTCAGGTAAAACAGCCTGCAAACAGTTATGAATCAGAATGATACGGAACCCTATTCAAAGTGCAATTGAAGATGCAAACTCAACAGCTATTTGAATAGGATTTCGACCATTCTGGTCTCATACAGTATTGGATAAAAATATACAATAGAACCCGGATATAACGCGGTTGGTTATACCACGGAATCGGATATAACGCGGGTCCGATCGTGTCACCTAAATCATCGTCTGTAGCTTGGGACTCTAAGCATTCAAATTCGTATATACCGCGGGCATCTCTATAACGCGGTTATAGCCTTGTCGCCGTACACCTATGTTGTAACGAGCTTCCAATGTATTTATGTTCTGAACAAAATTTCCGAAATATAATTAATGATTGAAGAAACTGGTGTACAAATTAATGTTTTACCATATGCAGGCTATACATTGATTCTAACGGAATCAAAGAACAGTTAAAGAACACGAAAACGAAGAACAGTTAAGAAATACATTCACATGTGTTAAAAATTCTATAAAGGTATTAGGTTGGCGAAAAAATGGCGAAAAGACGCAATGTCTTGTCCTTTCGAGAAACATTATCGATGTAACACTACCACAGTTGTGCATCAACACATCTGTGGTAGCGTTATATCGTATGCCAGGCTTTCCACGAGTATATTTAACTGTATGGTAAAATGGACACAGTTCCAGTAATGCAGACGAGTCGAATGAAGGCCGCCCCGGTGGCGCAGTGGTCTAAGGCGCTGGCCTCTGATCATTCGTACGTAAGGGGTCCGGGTTCGAATCCCGGTGAGGATGTGCATCAACACATCTGTGGTAGCGTTATATCGTATGCCAGGCTTTCCACGAGTATATTTACCTGTATGGTAAAATGGACACAGTTCCAGTAATGCAGAAGAGTCGAATGAAGGCCGCCCCGGTGGCGCAGTGGTCTAAGGCGCTGGCCTCTGATCATTCGTCCGTAAGGGGTCCGGGTTCGAATCCCGGTGAGGCATGGATGTTGTGTTTGTCTTACGGCACTGGCTCTCTCCCTTCCCTGGAACCAGTGACCCTAAATTAGGGAAGGGCGACTGCTTATAGCCCATTGAGTTGCTCACGGTAGTCGTTAAAACTCCAATAAAAAAAAAAAAAAAAAAAAAAAAGAGTCGAATGAAGTGCGTTGCATATGCCGGTAGATAACTTCCCTACACTTCTGCTGGATTACATAACTAGGAGTGCGAAATTTTTATAAACATGAACGATTAGTTAAGAAACTTATTTGAAGAAATATGTGATAACAACGGAAGGACCGAAAAACCTGAATGCAGATATTGCAGGAAAAGGGTGGTTACCAGCTCCACCTCTTTCTTATACGGTCTTCTTCAGGATTTTTTCTAGTCCCTTGGTGTCCAGTCTAACATTTCAGTTGTCCAACGCAGGTCAGTTTTTCTTGCAATATGACTAGCTCATTGTCTCTTGACATTCTTTACCTTGATTGTGATCCACAATTCCCTTTCCCATTCTCCTTCATTAGGGGAAGCATTCATCTTTCCTTGCTTCTTTGAGTCGTACACAGTCTCTTAAATTTTCTATAACTTAAAGTCCATGTATCTGATCCATAAGGAAAAAATCTGAAAGACGCATTGAGTAAACACATTTTAAATACACATTACGTCTTTTAATACGTAATAGAAAATTTCTCCTAAGTGCAATTCAGATAATTTTTCATTATTTTTAATTTCTTTGTCGACGTGACCTTCGATTTTTATTTTTTCTCCAATGATACTATGTACATCATAATGCAATATTTTCATGTTTCCCGTAAACAATGGAAACACACAAGAGTACATCGCCATTTAAACAATCTCATTCTTTTTAAACATTTAGTTCCCTGAAAGATCATTACTGATTTTTTTGGAAGTTTCCAATAATTTCTTCTCTTTATGCCCCTGTGCCATTTAAAGGCCACTGCAATACTGTTTTTACTTGCTGTTTTAGATATTTCGCCTTTTTCCAGTGCTTCTAAGTCAAAATGTATATATGCACATTTAGAAAAAAGAAACTGTCACCAAAATTCGAAGAAATTTTCATTTACCGCAGATAAGATGCACGGAATAAATGAAGTTTTCCTGAAAGATATTCCATTTGTAAAACACATAATTAAAATTAATTATAAAAGCTTGACGCATATGCGCATTTTACTCCTTCTCCGGTTTCTCGGAGAGAGTGAAACTTACGAATATCAATGAGCGGCTCAATGTTTTCTGTTAAACAAATGCGTTTCTTCATTTAGAGAATGTTCACGAAGTTTGTATGAATTATATTTTAGTTTTTATTTTCTTCATGTGGTGAATTAATTGTTTAGCGGTACATCCATCTGTTTTGTTGTCCATTACACTCCATGCCAGCTGTTCTGCGCACACTGGGATATCATAAGATTGAAAACCAATTTACCTGAGCCCTTAATATCCCCGTTTTGTTTTCTTATTACTTCTTAACTCAGTTCGCGAAATGAAAACATTTACCCAAAATTATCACATAACAAAACAATGGTAAATTTAGACGAAACGATGACATTATTTGTACAAATTGTTTGCAATTAACTTGTTATTAAGTATATTATTTCTAGCTTTAACTTTAGAAATATATCTGAAAAAATAATTTTGAAGTCATTTGCTGTTCGGAAAGAAAGTGCTTAATAAATATTTCCCATTATTTTATTTGGAGTACATGAAGAGAAATAACAGCTTGTTGGGGCATATTTGAAACCTCTCATGACGTATATTTTTCAAAGAATCAATTACTAAAATTTGGAACTGTTGAAATATAATTTCATTTAAATGGTTTATATAATTTCAATTAAATGGTTTGTTTCAGTTCCCAATGGAAAATTGTTCTCGAAATATGAGTACAATCAATATGAAGTATGAAGTATTTACTCGAAGTATGAGCACAATCAATATGAAGTATGAGCTATCCACACGAAGTATGAGTAAAACCAATATGAATTATAAGTTATTCACTCAAAGTATGAGTTACCAATATTCACTCGAAGAGTGAGTTATCAATATGGAGTACAAATTGTTACACGAAATATGAGATATTGAATTACAAAAACTTGGAATTGTTGCAATAGTAGCTGAATAAAATTTCTAATAAATGGTGGACTGTTTCAATTCCCAAAGGAAAACTGTACTCGAAATATGAGTACAATCAATATGAAGTATGAGTTATTCACTCGAACTATGAACTGAATCAATATGAAGTGTGAGTTATTCACTCGAAGTATGAGTACAATAATATGAAGTATGAGTACAATCAATATGGAGTACTAGTTATTTACTCGAAGTATGAGCCAATCAATATGAAGTATGAGTTATTCACTCGAAGTATGAGCACAATCAATATGAAGTATGAGTTATTCACTCGAAGTATGATTTCTCAATATTCACTCGAAGCATGAGTTATCAATATGAAGTATGCGTTCTTACTCGAAATATCGAAATATGAGTTATTCAATTACAAAAATGTGTAACTGTTGAAATAGTAGCTGGATATAATTTCAATTAAATGGTGGATTGTTTCAATGTCCAAGCGGATATTGTACTGAAGTATGAGTGGGGTTTCAAAGCGGCAGTTTTCTGGCCTGTCGTCCGGCCCAGAACCCTTGACAAAGCATGAGGAATGGATCTGTCCTACAGCGCTGTCACTCTTCTTAAACTAGCGGCTCTAAACTAGGAACGTGCGACTAATTATTGCCCCCAGCGAGTCTTGGGATGGTAGTTAAACCACAAAGCAAAAACTAACTATGATTTGGCATTGCGATTTGACCCACACTTAATTAGCAGGACACAATTTCGAAAACTTCTTTTACAGCTTTTTACGACTCCGTGATCATCTATGCCTAGAAGGTTCATAATTTGGGTTCACTGCATCCAAGATGTCAGCAGAGCCAAATCCACAGAGCAAACAGACATTCTGTCATGTTTGATTCGGGCCTGATCCGTTGGCTAACGTGGATCACTTGACAGCAGCACACGCTATTGACAACTTAGCCAATGGGATGTCAAGAATATTTGAACTACGCTTCTTGTAGAAAAATGGAACGCTGCAAGATATACAATTACTGCTAACAGCTCCCAAGAGTAACAATAATCTTTTATTCGTAAAAGTTACACAACCTGAAACCTATCGGCAGAGTAAAGTTGCATGACTCATACTGTTAATTCTGCGGCATCTATATGAAGATTCCTCTATTTCCCCATTTCTTACTTTGCCCCAGAGCACAAATAACCAGATTAGAACACAAATAATGAACCTGAAAAATGAGATTCATCAGGTTTCTTCAGTAGTTACAGAACATTGGCTCTTAACCATGGGAAACACCAATTTCTTTCATCCATTGCGAGAAGCAGCTGCTCTTCCCAGCTGCGAGGAATTCTAGATTTTTTTTTAATTCAAATAACAGAAAACACGTTTTAAACAATTAAACATAGATATTTAACCAATTTATCTCATTAACCCTTTAACCTGCTGGAAATAAATAACTCGGGGTTAGCAAAATCAGCTGAAATCAGATGGAACAAATACACTACTGGCCACCCAAAATGCAACACCAAGAAAGACGCGAGATAGCAAAGCTAGATTTACTGGACACAACAACAGATACAAAGATGAAACGATTGAGTTTACAGGCCCGTGCGACTTTCGGAACACGCAGACATCAATAGTTCGTGTGGCCCCCATGGCTGGCAATAACGGCCGCTACACGCCTAGGCATCGAACGAAAGAGGCTTTGGATGTGGGCTTGGGGTATGTCGGTCCAGGCTGCTTCCACACGTTGCCACAGTTCATCAGGTGTAGCCGTTGGGTGGTGCTGGCCGGGCCACTCGGTTGCTGATCAGCGACCAGAAGTGTTCGATGGGCGACATATCAGGAGAACAGGTGGGCCACGGCAGCAGTGACACCTGGTGGGCCGTGAAAAATTGTCGCACGACGCGTGCCACGTGCGGGCGCGCATTGTCCTGTTGAAACGTGGCCACTGGCAGTTCCTGCAAGTACGGGAGGACTACAGGCTCCAAAACGTTGGAGATGTAGCGGCGGCTGTTGAATGTACCGGCGATGCGTACTAGAGGGGTGCGGGTGTCATATCCAATTGCGCCCCAAACCATAACGCCAGGCGACGGGCCGGTATGGCGATGCATAAAGCAGTCGTCATACAGCCTCTCGTCGCACTGCCGCCACACGCTGATCCGACCATCGTAGTGTTACAGGCAGATGCGGGATTCGTCGGAGAATACAATGTCGTGCCATTATGTAGTCCAGGTGCGGCGTTGAAAGGCCCACTGCCGCCGCACTCGCCGGTGATGTAACGTCAATGGTAATCGGAGCAATGGGCGCCGTGCGACAAGTCCCCGCTCCTGCAGACGACGTCGAACGGTACGTGCTGCACGGTTGTTGCGCAACAGATCCTAATTCCTACGCTAACTTTTGTGATGTGGCGGTGCGAGCCGTCAATGCCCGCCGCGCAACATGCCAGTCCTCTGGTCTGGTGGAGTGCCGCGGCTGCGGCAATCGCTCACGTCGGTCCGTCTGTCCTTCCTGCTCCCACCGAATCCATACTCGCCTCACTGTGGCTGGATGTCGTCCCACACGGGCGCCGATGTCTCGGTACGATGAACCGCTGTCGTGATAAGGCACTATTCGTCCTCTGTCGAACTTCGAAACGTGCTAGTATGACTGCCGTATTCTGCGACGATACATCAGGAAGCTTCCCACGCACAGGTCCGGCAGCACAACACACTTCCACTACTTACACCCCGCCTTCTGTGCACTCTTCTTGTAGTGCTTCTCGGTGGCGTGCCGGGCGCACATGATTTGCAGATGCCCTGCAATGCTAATCGTTTGCATGTCCTCTCGCGGGCGACGCATGCTGCGAATTTCAGGCCAATCTGATGCTTCCTTCTTGGTGTTGAATTTTGGGTTGCCAGCAGTGTATACTCGATGTCTAAGCAATATGCCTAACGCGGCCGCAACAATTATGTCTGACGCGCCACAAAGCATCGAAATGGCGTGTAGCATGCCGACGAATCTAAAAAGGAAGAGAGAAGATGCGTAGCTCACTTTTTTCTACCCAGTGGTATGGCGTACATGCCAGGGACCCTATAGCTTCCCCTTCATACCCTGGGTCATGGAGATGGGAATTAAGAACTAGAAAGGAGCTCTTAACAGCTGCGACAGGCTTATAGTCGGTACTGTTGAAATAAGAGGAGAAAGGAATTGTTTCGCCGTAGCTTTCGGCCGCTTAAAGAGTAAAATCTATGGCTCCCCAGTTGCAGAGTTTTCTCGCAATCGGAAGGTACAGCTGCAACTCCCAGAGGACGAAAAGAAAGACTTGTTTCCTCCGACCCTAATACCGAAAGGGGCATGTGTACTGCGCAGTTCTGATGTCGCTGATTTAGCTACCTACTCGTTGAACCATTGCCTGCCGCCGCGGTGGCGCAGTGCTCTAAGCGCTGGCTCATGACTATTCGTCTGAGAAGGGTCCGGGTTCGAATCCCAGTGAGGCATGGATGTCGTGTTTGTCTTATGGAACTGGTTCTCTCCCTTCCCTGGAAACAATGACCATAAATTAGGGACGGGCGACTGCTCATAACCCATTGAGTTCTCACGGTGCTCGTTAAACCTACAATAAAAAAAAAACAAAAAAAAGCCCACATTGCCGTAAGTTAGGGATGGGCCACTAATTAAAGTTCTAAAAGTTGATCATGGAGGTCGTTAAACTCCAAAACGAAAAAAAAATCTATATTTTATCACACATTGTTAAAGTTCACAGTTAAAAAAAAGTTCAAACCTCTATTTGTAGTTCTTTTCTTAAACGTAATGTTTTTTCCAAAAAGAATATAGACTTCATATAATGATAATTTCTGCTGGAGTTCTTAATGTGGAAAGGAAATACATAGATCCATTTATTTTTTATCCCCCGCCTTCCATAAATAAGCAGAGAGCAGTTTGAATAAATAAAGCAGAGAGCAGTTTGCGACAATGGAGTTCCAAACTTCGTTTCAAAAACTGGCCATCCTGGTATTATTTTCGGCTGGATAATCATGTGAAGCAACATTTTCTTCAGTTAAAATTTAAATAAATTCTAGAAGCACATGAGGCTACTTCAGGATTTGTGATGTATGCTCTGATTTAACTTTCATTTTTAGTTATTATTTCTATGTAAATTTGAGTTCATTCTCTCTTAGCGTTTCCCAACCGTAACGTTTTACCTTCTCTCTAGCGCAATGAGGTTTGGCAAAACTTTTGAAATCAAATAGTATGAATGTGACCGATAAGGACTGGAAGAGATATAATGTTGAAGCAGCAGCCGAAGGTACGGAGATGGTGGTATGATGTTATAATATTGGAAATGGCGTTGCTTACTTGAAGTTGTATCTATTTGAAGGCTGCGTGTAGAGTTGTTATTTAGCTCGGATTTAAAAGTGTTCGGCCTACTAATATTTGTTAATTAATTTTGAAGTGTCAATATCAGTGTGATTTATTTAAGTTTCTTTGAATAGCAGACTTCTGCATGAAACGGGTTCACGAGGTTTTGACAGAATACAGGAAAAGATCTGTAAGTAACTAGTTCATTGGACTTTAATTCGAGTAACTCCTATTTTTACTTTAGGTGAAGTATTTAATAACTCATGTACTGTTCAGTAAGCTATATATACACGAGCATTAGATATTTTGTTTTTGTTTTTGGATATTGTTAAACTGATATGAGCTTCTAGTAAATTTAATAAAACTGGGATTTTCATTAAATATTAACTTCATTCAGCAACTCAAATAAATGCATCGTTAATTTGTTTTCATCCTATAGTACTCGTATCTCTTAGGTGTAAAGATCTGATGGACTTCAAAGATAGTTAACCAGGGCTGACACAACATATTTTGAGAATAAGAGAAACGCCAACTACAGAAATATTAAAGATTTAAAGAAAGAGTTATTTTAGCACACAACACCACGTTCTTTTGATCAGACGAGTGTCCAAACTACACTCTCTTGTGGATTCGTCACATGCATATGATCACCGCATAACGAACATGAATAATTTGTTCCATCCTCTTTTAATTATTTCTGAAAACAAGAGTAAGAAAATCCACACTGATGCATGTGACACGTTCCAACGAATTCTTCCCGGTGAAAACGATTTTTACTAATCCCTTCAGTTAGCTTGTAATAGATTAGCTCTGTCGGTTTTTTCCCTTTTTCTCCCATCTGGGCAATAATACAACGAAACAGGGAAGAGATTGATGAGTATACACGCTTAATTCCATATATATGAGAATTTAATTCAGATTGTTCTCAAGGGATGCAAATTGTCGTCAACTTCAACAAACGGGATTAAAACCAATCAAGGTAAAAAAATCCTTAATGAATGAAAATAGCTTAACTGATAATATACGTTACTGAAACTGCTTTTCTTTTGCGTGGAGTGTAAAAAATCCGTTATGTTTAAACACACCTTAAAAAAAGCACATACTCTTTTCTTCGCAAGTATGCCTTGTGAACAAATTGTTTCCACATCAAACAACAGATAGGAAAAATTATTTTGGAACCAAAAAATATTCCGAGCTTCTCCAATTCGTTTACTTTCTGTAAAACATTTTTTTATCTATTTGAATATCCCTTTCTTATGTTTTCTTTTATAGACATCACATTATTATTTCTAACATGGGAACTACGATGGTTTTCTTTATCGCATGGACAAAATGAAATGGAAAATTTGTCATTTTGCTTTTACATCTATCCATTTTTCCATTTGTCTGACCGAAAGAAGAAACTCCTAGATTATTGCAGATGAAATGCCAGATTTTGCGAGACTCCAGCAGTTGATATGCAATTCAGGAATCAGCGACTTGTGGTATGTAAACTTAAACTTAAAATCACTGATCATTTTGGCATCACATCCAAGGGGACAGTGCTATAGTGGAGAAAAAAACAACAGCAACATATCATTCTTTAAACGAGTTTAAACTCGAACACTGTGCATCAGAGGTAACTGGCAACATCAGTAAGCACTTGAGGAAGGCACTGTTAGTGAACGCAACACACAAAGATGGTTTCTAAATTCCAGTCCAGTGAACGAACCTCGAAAGTGGACCACGACGTAGACCTGAGGGAGCTACGCGTGAGGCCGAATTATAGGCGTTGAGTGAATAAAACCTGCATAATAGGCTACGTCTGTCCCTAACGCTCTGATGTGCTTCATTACTTGCTGCTTTTATCCGGTGGCCGAAATCGGAACTGAGCTCACCACTATCGCACGATACGTGAAATCAAGGAGAAATACCGGAAAATAAAATAAAATTAGTAAAGAGAAACGACTTCCTCTGTGGCAACGCGCTCGTGCTCGAACAACTGTCTGCGACGTTTGCTCTGTTACGTAGATGTCGTCTTTTATTTCATTTTCTTTACATTGCGGAGTTATTTCATAAAAAGGAATAAAGTTGCAGAGTAATTTCGTAAAAAGTAATCAGCGTTATTTTATTTCATAAACAGAAATTCATTCAAAGGATTCAGCGTTATTTTATTTCATAAAAAGGAATCAGCGGTAGTTTATTTCATAAAACGGAACAAGTAAAATTGTAAGAAAGTAACTGCAGGCGTAGTTTTGATTCACTGTAGTGGAAATTTAAAAAAAGTATTAGTTCCGTGGATTTTTTTGTTTTTTTTTGTTTTACAAAATGGAAGAAGGCATAGCTCAAAGAAAACGTCTTTCAAATAGAGAACGACAACGGCTATGGCGTGGAAACCTATCTTTTAATATACGATTCGTGTTACAAAAATCTCAGTCGCAGCTTTTTCACCAGAGCATTGCATGGGCGATGGGCGAGTATGGAGATAAAAAACCAATTGGTCCATCACCTGACCCCTTCTTTCCTTCCAACTAAAGATTGCAATGAAAAAGAGAAGATTTGAACGCGGACTTTTTCTTTTTTTGTAGACATGGCGTAGTTCTGTGTTTATTTATTGATGCTGTGAATCAAAATATTCTGGAGGAATGTTCTAGGACAAGTATTCTAAATTTAGAAATGAATTCCATTACTAAATAATACATAACAGAGGCAAATTACGTAGTGTTTAATGATACAAATAAAAATGTACATTGTCGCCACTTAGCGCCGGAACTCTACGGCATAAGAAACTAGAAAGTACACACAAAACATTTTCATAACGGGATCTGTGTACTGTATAAAACATTTAAATACATCTTTTTGAAGCAGCTATAAAAGAAATAACGTTTTTATTCATATTTAACAGCTTCTGATAAAACAAAGCATCTTTTTAAAGTGGATAATGTTTCCAATCTTATTTAGTCAATCGGATTTTTATAAGCCAAGATACTGTTGCAAAAAGAAACACGCCACCCAGCGGCAGAAATATGCACTATGAAAAATCCAAAAACTTATGGAAAACATTCTCCACAAGGAACGCTATCCAATACGAAAGCAATTTTTTAAATTGAAATTTAAGAAACAGAAATATCGTAAACACCACATCTCACAGTGGATTCTCAATAAAATTGACGTAAAGTGTTTTCCGTAGTGAGCGGTCACTGAAAAGTATAATACTTTCTTTCAGTTACGACTTTGGAAGCCTAGATACAGTTGTAAATACGAAACAAACAGAAATGTGTCCCTTGTGCTCCTAGTGACAGAATTATGTGTTACGAAAAATTGGAAATTAGATGCATGGCGTATTTCATAATGCAAGCTATCCAACGCAAAAATAATTTTTCAAATTGCAGTCTTTTGAAAGCAGTTGTATCTGGAAGTACGCATTCACTCCTTTGAGAGGAACAACAGCAGTATTTGAAGAAAAAAGTGTACAAATATGTTTTTCGTTCTAAAAGGTATCGAGAAAAATTAATTGCTTCAATAAGTTTTTTAGATCACTCCCCATAGCAGCTACACTGAGAAAAGTACATAAAGTAAGGTCCATCACTTCATAGTTCGAGCTTTCTAATGCAAAATTCATTTTTCAAATCGGAATAACATGTGCAGAGTTGTGGGGTCCACAGAAGGTCAGTCGAAGAATAAAAAGTAGGGATTTAAACGTTTTTAACCTCAGCAACATTTTTTCAGTGAAAATTAAAATTCATAACTTCTTTCCTTGTCTAGAAAGTATGATAAAAATTAATTTTCTTTGCCCAAACAAATATGCCTATCTTCGTTTTTACCGAAATACAGGAACTGAATTATCTCTGTTCTAAAGACGTCCACTAAAATAGGGCGATCCACATGTTTTCCCAAAAATTATTAATTCGTATGCTAAGTGATTACAAAGAATTAAAAAAAAAAGCTGTGAAAACTATTTTACCTTTGCAACAGTGTGTACGCGCAAAACAGGATTATTATTATTATTAGCCGTTAGCACGAGAAAGGGAATACACAAAACAGAAACGGAGATTGGATGAAAACAGACAATTGCAAATTTAATCTAAATCTCATGTTTTTGTTAAGAAAAAAGCGCAAGCTCATCTCTCTCATTAAAAACTGCAAACAGCCCCAAATGTGAGTCAAACGGGTCGGTCTTTAATTACGGCTTCTATCAGCACGCAAAGCAATAGCATCTGTACCATAAAAGCTTGGAAATCACAACCTGCGCAGACGTAGATAAAGATAAATATACAATTTTCCTCAATTATCCTAATGGCAGCCTTAATTTTGATCATGGATGGACACATCAAATTATGTATTTTCCTATGGGTCGCAGTAGCACAAAGATGAGGTTCTGTGAGTAATACAATGAGCTAAAGAAGACGTTTTAAAGAAAAAAGTTAATTGAAATGGGGAAGTCTTCGCTTTTAATGATTGTCTGATCGAAAGGATAAAAGGGACTGCTGAATACTGGAAATATGGAATTTCATAAAATCTTGAAAAAGATCTGAGATACCAGTATTTCGCAATCTGATGGGAAAGGACCCAATTTCATTCCACTGCCAAAGAGAAACGGAAAAAGAACCACAATGGTATAAGTTTGATTTCTCTTTCTAAAACTGGTCAGCGATGATTATTCAAAGAAAAGTTAGAGGAAGACGAAAGTGTACAGCATCCTGATTAACTATTACGTTCATGCCACATTTCCCAAAACCTTAGTGGTTCAATATATCACTTATTTTATATTCATTCCGTCTCATGTAATTGAATTAACCCTTTAAAAACCCAAAAATGCCCAAAACGGTATACGCTCCCCAAACTGATATAATGTCAGGGTTTTACAAAACCTTCAGCAAAACAATTATTTTTTTCCTCTCAGATCAGATCATATGTAGAGGATTTGGGGAAGGGAGTGTCTGACCCCAGGCCTTAAACAGCCCTAAGAAATAAGAAACTAGGAGATTTGGGCTAGAGTCCCCGATGGGAAAGTGACACGGAAGTGAGGTAGAAAGAGGGAGGAAGACGCACTCATTTCTTACCGGGGGACCAGTACCCGGGGCCCAACGACTTAACGTGCCCATCAGAAGCACGGCGGATATTTAGTGTTTCGAGCGTTCGTAACCACCAAGGATCGTACCCGAGGTCTTCTCCGTGGCAGGCACGAACGTTGACCACTAGGCCAACAGCATCCCTTTTACCCTCTGATCTCAATAATACTGCCAATAAACCTTTAAATAACTCTCTAATAGTCCTTCATGACCCAAGATATGATGGTCAGTGGCTAGTCTTTCTGACATGGACATCGCGCCACTGGGTAGAAAGAAGTGACTCAAACATCTTCTCTCTCCTTTCTTGGATTCGATGCTATTGTTAGAGCCCTTTTCAGAGGTAACCAATCAGAAAGGAAAAGCTTATATCATTTCCAAAATGACCACTTTGAATAACAAAGCTGAAAGAAAGGCAACCCTTTCTAATCCGCAGGTTCACTCGTTCCATCCGCTTGCAGCCCACTTCCTAGACAGCAAATACATTCGTTTGACAAATTTTAGCTTTTTTGTCGATCCCAAGTTATTTCATGCCAGCTGGAAATTGGGTAAATTAAACATTTTGAACGCGATAAGAATAAAACTTCCAGTTCAAATACGGACAATGAGGAATGGGCCAAGGGTGAAGAAACATTTCACGCCTCTATTTTACTTCCACAACTCTGAGGTATAATTTTATGTTATCGATTTGTTAGTTTCCGGTGGAACAAACACACACAAACATTCCAGCTATTCCTAAATACGAATAGAAAAGCTTTAAGAAGAGTGCGTCAGAAATCATAGAAAACAACAAATTTTTACCACCCTGGTGCCAGAATCCCATGTAGCACAACCTTACAACTTAACGTAGGCCCTGAGTCACTGTCTTCAATTCCTAAGAGACGATGTTTCAGTGTTGGGCCTACGTTAAATTGCAAGCAATGGCGTGAATTTCTTTGTTTTCCCTATTCGTCTGAAACCGTTCAGGGTTCGAATCTGGAGAGAGACATAGGTGGTATGTTTGACTTACGGTACTTGCTCTCGCCAAATCCATGGAGTTGAATTAGGATACAGCGACTGCTTACAGGCCATTAAGTTACTCAGGGTCCCCGTTAAATCCCCAAGCAAACAGAATTTAATTATATAATACCAATGTTACGTTCATTGGAAAGATAGCAGATGTTCTTGAAATTACGCTTACAGATCATCACACTAAAGAGTTTAATAAGACCAGTTCTGAAGATCAGTATGAGAAATATTTCCGTAGTTGATGGGAAGGGAAGGCAATGCGCGTTCTTTTGTTAGAAGCCGTTTAAATATTTTGCAAAATTGTCATAATATACTAATCATCCCATACAGATGAAAGTATAAATTGTAGGTTCAGTTAGTTTTCCAGTGTAAAGCAACAACTTCGAAGGGCGATACAGTAATGAAAGTGAGAGAAACTGAACTGCACGCTTCCTAACTGTTGTTCTAGAGAATAATGCAAGAGCATTGTTTAAAAATTCGGAAGGAAAATTCGTTTATTTAGTAAAAACATATACATGGAAGACAAGAAACTCCCAATTCCAATATACTTTGTGTTTCTTTTTTTCTTTTTGCTTAAAACAAAAGGGGAAGGGCAAATTGTGGAAATCATTGTTATGGGTTCTTCTACAACCAGATTTGGTCTGCGATTAACTAGCCAATAGAAATTATTATGCTGGCTGAAACGATAGGAACTCTGTCGTGACCACAAGAGATCTTGCAGAGTTGCGTAACAGACAGCAAAAAGGAATAAAGGATTTTTGCATTACATCTTGCTTAAAATGTTCACTATCGTTTCCGATTTTTAGGGTCAAAGATTTTACAGAAAAATAATTGTTTTGGGTTGGAGGATTAGCGACCACTGTGAGCAGCTCAATGGGATGCAAGCAGTGGACCGTTCCTAATTTAGGAGCACTGATTCCAAGGAAGGTAGAGAGCCCATGCCGTAAGACAAACACGCCATCCATGCCTCACCGGGATTAAAATCCGGACCCATCTCAGAGAAATGGTCAGAAGCCAGTGCTTAGACCACTAAGCCACCAGGACGGCCAATTTTTTGCAGTGTTTCAAGGCCTTTAGTAAATATAAAAAAACTGCTGACCACAATTAAAATATATAAGTTATCTTTGCTCTCGCTGAATGCCGTCACATGTTACCTACTTCTTTTCAGAATAGCCATGGTGGACAAATAGACTGTTCTTCTGCTTCTCGGTTTAGCAGAATGAAAGTACCAATGTTTTGCATAATGACTCAAGTATTCACCCATGGGATCGAATTTGCTTTGGTTAATTTTTTCTATTTTTGAATAAAAAACCTTCTTCAGCTTTTCGAAAGACAAAGATGGCCACACACAATGAATCAGTTACAGATTTCATAAAAACGCATTGACGCACGCGGTGGCGCAGTGGTCTAAGCGATGGCTTCTGATCATTTGTCCGGGTTCGAATCCCTGTGAGGCATGGAAGTTGTGTTCGTCTTATGGCATTGGCTCTCTCCCTTCCCTGGAACCAGTGGCCCTAAATTATAGACGGGCGACTGCTTACAGCCCATTTGGCTCACGGCGGTCTTTAAATTCTCAATAAAAAAACAAACAACGCAATTTACATCGTCACATAATAATATTATCTTTCTTGATTTTATTTTCGGTACCTTCTAACCTTCTGTAAATTGTTGATTAGAACGTTTCGTAATTATTTTGTAGCTGAGTCGTGCGAAGTGTTGGCTTATTGACAATTCGCCGAAGATGGGTCTGGATTCAAGCCCAAGATCAGAAATATTGACCATTCGTCGAAGATGAATGGCCAATATTTACCTCGAAGTCTTCCCCAAGACCATTAAATTTCATATTTACCTGGAAGTAAATATATAATGTCTCACAGCTTTTTTTCATAATTGCTGGTAAAATTTCATAAACCTGGTAAATATTTTCATAATGTTTATTTTCATAATCCCTGGTAAAATTATTTATAATTTTTAATTTCATAATTCCTGGTAAAATTTCACATTTACTTGGAAGTATGCCCAAGACAATACCTGGAAGTCTTCCCCAAGTCCAGAATTATTAACTATTCGTCGAAGATGGGTCTGGGTTCAAGCCCTTACGGCACCGGCTTCTCCCCTTCCTGGAACCCCTAGGCCAAAGCTTTGGAATGGCAATTACTTGCATCCCATTGATTTTCGTACGATGTTTGTTAAACCTCGAAACAAAAAATAATACCGTTATTTAATGGTTTCGACAAGTTGCCAAAGAAAGCTCTGTTAAAACAGTTGTTTATCGTAGTTTTGTTCTCCACGATTTATAGCTTATCGCACATCCCAAGTTCAGCTCGAATTCCACGTCAAAATAGTGTTGCAGTTTTTGTCTTTTCAGGGTTAGTTCGTTTCCCTAACTTAAACCAACGACGACAAATTTGTAAAACGCAACTCCTTCTGACGTGCAAGAAGACCGTTCAACTGCGAAAAATTATGAAGACAAAAACCAAGCCAAAATTCCTATTTGACATTTTAAATTGCAAGATCTCCCTTCCTATGGTACCCTCTGCTCTTCGGCCTTAAAATCAAAAAGAGAAAGCGATATTTCTTTAATCAAACAATGAGTTATGAAGAACCGAAACAGTAAACACCCCCTGGAACTTTGGAAGAAAAGAAGTGTATAGTTAAATAGTACATAAATTTCATTCTAATGACTAAGCCCAAAAGTTCCGAGAAATATGAGGCAATATGTTGGAACAAAGTTTTATTCTTACAAAGTTTTATTCTTACAAGGTTTCACGCCATTCACGCTGCACAGCCGAGGAATTAACCTGAAGAAGATATTTTGGATAACAAGAAATCAAGTTAAAATGATGCGAATTAGGGTAATCTTGAAATTCTAAAGAATTTCAAGATTACCCTAATTCGCAGTGCCAACCATAACATATGGTTACTTTTAACGCAGAATAGTTTTGATAGATTTCACACCATTATCACAACTGCAATGGCGATCACAAACATTTGACAACTCCTTGCTGGCACGAATCCAACAAACGTAATTAATTCTTTTGAAAGAGGAGCTTGAGGTTAGTTGAATAATCCTATTAAAATGCAGATATCAAGCAGTAATATGTTTTTAATTTTCACTGGCAATGGTATGATTTCTTATTTCCTACGTATAGAACATCCATATGATAGTATTATTATATTGTTCAGCTTTACAGTCAGGGACAGCATACAGCGCTCGCTGTGATCTGCAAATAAAATATCGTTAATTCGAAGTACATTTATCGTCATCTTGGCGCATAATGCGGAATGAGTACTGCATCGAGAATGAAAATAAGATACTTGGACTTGACAGAAATGTTATCCCGTGAGAATATCATTTCTCTAAATGTCAACAGGGTGACAAGAGATATATTTTAACATAAGACTGTTGCTAACGAAATTTCATGAGCCTCTGGCTCAGAAGCAAGTCTCACAATGTAACTTCGATCGCTCACTGAACCGATGTCAAAAGAAATGATACAGGAAATGTCTCAGTACCTGTGTATGTATATTTCATTTCTACTTTAAGGAAAACCCCCAGCGGAATTGTAGGCCTTTAAGGTTTGAGATCATTCACTGGAAAATTGCTTCAGAGCAAAAAGACACTTTAACGCTCCTTTTGTTGAAATGAACACGAAACGTTTTCGTGGGAAAAATGTTTGCATATGATTCCGATTTCGCGTGATGAGCCTGGGAATCAACTTCGCTTTGTAAAGTCATTTAAAAAAAATACCAAACCACTCAGAAAATTACTCCGCCATCTGTGTTTCGTCTATTTATTTCAGGCTAATTAGATTCTTAAACAGAGCTGACGTTTTCATTTGGAAACAAAACAGGAGGCAGAAATATTCCATATTCATATAGGACTTTACATCACGTGTTCGTTTGAAAAGGGAATTCACCATGGCGAACAACTTTGTCGGGTCCTAGAAGCTTGCTCTTCGCAAACAGCTGCTGCAGGAATCTACTAAAATTTATCGCCGTTGCTGTGTACATTCTACAACTTAAATTACGGAATAAATTTATGTCTCCTAAGGGAATGCTTCTCTTATGAGATTCCTGGAAGTGTATGGAAATCAGCCAAGTGTTACTCTGAATTAACAAAACTTTGTCCTTAACACAGCAATGATATTTTGGTGGAACGATAAGGAGGATTTACATGTCACTAAAGCCGACTCATGCAGTTTCTCTGCTCATCAGTAGGGCTTGTTCCGCTGTTTTGCACAAGAGGAACTTTTACCTACCTGGGAATGAACAATAAGTTTCAAAAGCCAAGAAAATATTCACAGGCAAGGCGCTTACGTGTAATGCAGATATATCTTTACGATAACACACATATCATAATTTATTGACACAAAACTGCAATGGATGCATTTTTCGTCTAAGCTCTCAGACGTAACGACTACGTCTCTCGAGAAAAAAGAGAAACTCGAATTTATAATGTTGATAATTTTTCCAGAAGGATTGTTTGCTTTAAAGGAATCATAAAACTGAAATTATATAATTTTACCAGGCTAACAAAGACTGTAAACCCAGGAATAGTTGAGATGAGATTACAAAGGATGGAAGGACGCTTATTTAGAACTCTGAAACGCAATGACTACATCACTTGACAGGAAGGATTCAAGTTTCCAATGTTGAGCACTGTTTTGGAATCATGAAAACGCCTTAAGAAAGTTCCTAAGCAGACTGAAAATGGGATATCAGAAATTTATGACAAGAATGGGAGATAGTGATTCCCAGAAACTTTCAGATATAATGGCAACGTCCTCTAATACTGTGAATAGACAAAATTAAAATGTTGATAATTTTCTCAAAATATTTCATAATATTCAAAGCAATAAGCATATAGCCTATTGTGTCATCAATGACGCAACTTGTAAGAATTTGAAAAAATCGTTTTGAAAACAAGGAAGAATGAAAACAAAATTCATCATTTGGAAACAGTGGTATTGCTCCAAATAAATTTCGCAACACAAAGAGAAAGAAAAACACGAAAGTACTTGCATGTCCTTTACACGTAAAAATATGCTTGTGAATCCCACTAACAGACAGAAAAAGACGGACGGACGTGTAGTTTAACGGATAAAATGGCTCACGACTGACACGAAAAATTTAATACCCGAAAAAAATACTAAACAATTTACTAGTTACACCTCGTATTTGACAAGCACAGGAGTGACAAATAAACATACGCATGTAGGTTTATAAAAGGGAAGGTGTTACACTGTCAGTATGGAAAACGCTTGTTTAATCACGATTTCTTTCTTCCGACACCATGAGAATCTCTAGGAGCACTACTTTCAGAAACGGAAATACCTGGGTTGAAAAAGAGAGAAAATGACCCTCAAATCGATGCAATATTCATTGAGTTAGCCTGTGTGAACAGGAAATTATTTTTTCTAAGACATTCTTCAGAAATGACATATAATGTCCAAGACAGACAGTTGTATGAGGTGATAGATGGATTCTGAGATTCACATGTAAAGAACACTGGAAAATCTTGGTCATCTCAACTGTTCTGAAATCCTATAAATACATTTATTTATTGACGTTTTGGTGACGTTGATATGTCAGGCGAAAACAAATTTGAATTTTCTCGCCTGAACGCTTCACAAGGGGCATATGACAATTATAACCACGGTCACAAATATTTTAATATCTGTTACCAATCGATTTTTTCTGTTAGTGGGTGGAAGCAATTTAGTGACCTCATTGCACAACACTTCGGGATATAGGCTGCCCCCTGTCCTAGATTTCGGGCATCTGGCTCCGGGAAAGGGGAAGAGCTAGCCTCTTAGCAAAAAGAATTATCTATGCCTCACACGCGATTCGAAGTAGTTTCTAGGTAGAACGACTATCGAGACGTGCTTTACTCTCCAAATAAAATGTAATGAGAAACATGTAGGCATTCAAGACCAAAGCACTTCAAAGTGGCTGGGAGGTACTGAAGCGCAAGGGCTTGCCGAAATTTTTCCATGTATTTAACGTCATTTTTGCGGAATGCGGGCTGCCCAGAAACTTCACGAAGTTGAATGTATGTCTCTATTTTGACTTCTTTGTTAGTTTCTTTCTTCTACGTAGATTATTGTACTTCTTAGCACGTTATCTTTCTGAACGGCATATCGGCATTTCAAAGTTCCTACTCCGGTGATAAGTGTTATTAGTGTAAATCCTGTCTTTAACCGAGTAACTTTCTAGTATTGACTTCACCTCTTGATACAGGAAAATTCTACGCCCAGATTCAATCTAAAAAAACAGGGTGCGTCGTGTATTCTGAAGCGTATTCCTTTCTCAGAACCAGCTACATTTCATCATCTATTGGACACCGTTCTAAGAATCGTTTTACGTATATGTGTGTATTTGGACGATATTATTGTAATCTCATAGACAACATCATGAAATGCCACCTGATTCATAATTATTGTTGGGGACACTGTACTCGCTGAATTGACACCATGCAGTAGTGAATTGACACTACTGTTAAAAAAAAAAAAAACAATGTGCGTACTGTGGTTCTTCGAAACAAAATCAGTTACCACTACGGAACGTCGTTACTGAATGCAGTATGGCAGAGCTCCACCTTCCGATAATGCTATCCGACGTTGGTTAAAGCAGTTTCAAAAGGTTGGTAGTGTGCAGCATCGAAAAGGAGCAGTACGACTGAGCACTTCGCAGAACGATGTTGATCGCGTCCAGGAAGCCGTTTCTCGAAGCCCTCAGAAGCCAGCGAGACGAACTGCGACTTATTTGTAAGGTTCTGCATAACCTCCTACAATTCCGTGAGTACAAACTGCAGATTGTACAGCTGGACGATAAACCCCGCCGTTTCCAATTGCCCAAGAGATTCTGTCCAACTACGAAGCTGATGAACATTACTTGCGGACATGGATATTTAGTGATGAAGCAACGGTTTTCTTCTCAGGGAAGGTAAATCGGCATAACTACGGAATATGGGGCTCCGAAAACCCTCACGCCATTCGAGAAACCGAACGAGATAGTCAAAAGGTGAACGTCTGGTGAGCTTTGTCATGATCGATAGTACTGGGAGAATCTTTCTCTTTGGAGAAATCAGTGACAGCGGTGGCCTAACTGGACATGCCACAGCTGTATTTCAGTTGGAAGATCGGCAGCCCAATGTGGTGTTCCAGCACGATGAATTGTCCGAGAATTGACTTGCATTTTCATGGGTGCTGGGTTGGGTGTGGTGGACCTATTCCATGGCCTCCGCGCTCAACGAATTTACGCCACTAGATTTCTTCCTGTGGGAATACGTGAGAAACAACGTTTACCAGACCCCAGTGACCTCCCTTGATGACCTGAAGACAAGAATTTGTGCTGCGATAGCAGATGTAAAGCCGCAAATGCTGGCAAACACTTGTCGAGAAAATTATTATCGCTTGGATATCTTAAGTGCCACGTACGTCGCGCATATCGAAGTGGTTTAGCAATCTCATGTATCGATTCTACAGGTAATAAAACTTTTAGTTGTCATCTGTCATATTCCATTTGCGGATTCAGTTTGCTGCTTCCCGTTTATTGATTATATACCACTGAAACCCCGACAATAAATATGAATAGCACTGTATATATACATGGTGATCATAATTAAAGCGCACCTATTCACCGCTGTCTAGAGTGATATTTGGTAGTCCAAATGCAAGAAAAAATTAAAACAAGAAAGTACATAAACTCACCTCTGTGGCACTTGTGCCGCGGCAAGCGACCAATATTTTATTTGTACGAGACACTCATGCTATTCAAAGATACTGACCTTTGTGATGAAAGGGATACTGATCAATGCGGTCCCCATTGTGAAGTTGTAAAATCTGAAGGCGGTAAAAGCTGCATTCAACGGCCCGGCGCAACTGATCATATGTGATGCTTCTCACATGCAATGTGATACTGTCTTTCAAGGTTGCCAAACGCAACATATCCTCGATGAACCACACTTTTTAAGTGTACCCACAACCAGAAATCGTAAGGATTAAGATCCAGAGAACGAGGTGGCCACACTGTACCGTAAGATAAATTCAACTGCAGTGACGCTGCATATGCACTACTGGAGTCTGCAACTTTATTCATTCACTGTTCAACAACAGCTGCGGTTATATCTCAATGACTTGTGATGTGACTGGTTTGCTCCCTCGGCCGGGTTTAATTCCTAGATCTGCAGTTCCCTCGAATAGAATTATCATTCTCCTGAGAGCTTGTGGAGTCATTGGTCCTTTATGTAATTTCTTACAAGGGCGCAATTCACAAAGTGCAGCCGCAGCATTACCGTTGTTTCCATAATACAGCTTCACAAGAAATGTGATTTCCGCCATGGTGATAGTTATCGTAGCTGATAAGAATGACATTCAGCTGTTGTGGCCACTTTTATACAGAATATAGAATCCAAATTACTCAGTCTAAGAAGTATAAAATGCTAAATAACCTAGGAAAAGCACTGTTGTAACCATACACTACAAAAACGTAACTATTTACAAGAATATTCTTTAAATACCTAAAGGTGGAAAATAGCTTGAATTTCGTTAACCTAACTAAATTTAACGTTAATTAAATTCAAGCTAGTTTTCACCTATAGGTATTTAAAGAATATGCTTGTAAATAGTTACGTTTTTGTAGTGTGTGTTTCACAGTATTTTTCCTAGATACTCTAGCATTTTTTTATACTTCTTAGACTGAGTAATTTGGATTATATTAGCTATGTGTGGTTGGGCTAGGACCATGTAGTTTGCTAAAGGGATGGTTTTCGTTTTTATTTGGGTGTTTGTTTTGCTCCAGAATTTGCTTTTTATTTTTAATGTCTACTTTTTTTGGAAGGAGGGGGGGTTCTGTGCTTGTGGGAAGTGAAGGTTACCTGGGAGGGGTTTATTAGTTTTGGGTGGGTTTATTTTATTTTAGTATTTTGTTTTAATTTTTTCTAATTATTATTTTGATGTTTTTGTAGCAAACTGAATGATGCAAAACCCGCACTTTTTGGTTTTTAATGAGGTATGTGAGGTGTTATCTGTGCCTATCCCTTGATGAAGCAATAGATAGCAGCTTGCTATAGTTCTATAATCCTGTTTTTTCTCCCGGTTGGTTATTAGATCTCTTCTTTCGGTTTTTCCCGAATCAGCATTTTTGCATGTTTTCCCCCCGCTTGTTCGCAAATGTGAATATTTGTCTTGCTTTTGGCTCCCGTTGATATGCTTCTTCTTCTTGACAAATGTCAACCCCGCCTTCTCGTGATGCATCCTGTTCCCACTAAAGGGGCTCTGACGACCTCCAATAGCGGTATAACTATATCATCGGGATTAGAGGAAATGCTATCCCACACTCACCAACCCGCTTGGCCAACGTGGCGAGTTATAACCAAACCCATCCAAAATGACCCCACAACTTAAATCTTGGCCCTCAGTTTCCGGCAGCTGGAATGTACCTGGCCAAGGCAGCGGCAAGTGTGACGTGAAGGCAGAGGGTGCTAAGAATCACCGGAGGACCGCCCTAGGCTGCCATTTGTTGCTGACCTTGGCTACTTACAATGGACGCTCCCTATCTTCTGATTCAAAGCTTCTTGAATTGGAAGAGGAATTACAAACGATCAAGTGGGACATCGTCGGGCTAACTGAAATAAGGAGAAAAGGAGAAGACCTCATTGAACTGAAAAGTGGACATCTCTTCTACTATCGTGGGACAGATACTGGCAGAACTATTGGTGTTGGATTTATAATAAACAGGAAACTGAAGGATAAAGTTGTAGAAGTTCAAAGTTCCTCTAACAGAGCTGCACGACTCGTTATCCAACTCTCGAGAAGATACCAGGCCCAGATTATTCAAACTTATGCACCCACCACAAGTCTTCGTGATGAAGAAATTGAAGAATTTTATGAGGAAATTCGTCATCTAAATAATAAAGGCAAGCAACACTTGAAAATAGTTATGGGAGATTTCAATGCAAAAATGGGGCAACAGCAACAGAATGACACTTTAGTAGGTAAATTCAGTCACGGCAACATAAACTAGGGTGAAAATACTCTCGTAGAGTTTGCAGAGGCAGAAGGTATTTTATCATGAATTCCTTCTTCAAGAAAAAGTCAGACAGGAAATGAACATGGAGACATCCAAATGGGACGACACGTGAAATTGATTTTATTATGTGTAACAAAAAATTCGTCATCGAAAACTGCAGTGTGTTAAACAAGTTCAACGCAGGTAGTGACCGCATAGATTGGTGAGAAGTAAGATGCACCTCAACACTGAACTCGAACGTTGCAAGCTCATAAGACAAACAAAATGTATTGACATAACCAACCTTAAAAAACACCATAATACCTTTAACAGATTCTCTGCTTTAGAAGGACTGACATCCGAAGAAGTGTATATTTTTGAAGATAACAGAAAATTAACTAAAGCTCTTATTTATGGAAACCGCAACAAAATTAGCTGGGTCTAAGAACAAGTTGCACGTGAACAAATTATCAGGAAAAAACAAAATGTCGATACAAAAAAGAAGAGAGATGAGGACAACTAAAGAAGATATGACTTCCAAAGTGGAATATATAGAGCAATGCAAGACAGTACGAAAAGGTATCACTGAGGACGTAGGGAAATTCAACTGTGAACTAGTGAGGAAAGCAATTGAAAACAACCAAAGCCTAAAGATAGCAAAGGGACATCTCAGTAAGGGAAGAAAACAGATTATGGCACTGAGAAAAGAAGACGGTTCTGTAACAAGAAATAGAGGCGACATTTTGACAACAGTGAAAGATTTCTACTCCAAATTATATGAAAGGGATGATACATATACTGCAGACATCATGAAAGGTACCAGTACCAAAGTTCTTCCAGTCCTCCCAGCAGAAGTTGCACATGCAATCAAGAACATGGAGCGGGGAAAAGCTCCAGGAGAAGATGGAATTACTGTAGACATCATACAAGAAACAAGTGGAGAAATCGAAACAGTACTCGCCCAAGTTTTCACTCGATGCCTTAATGAAGGGAAGATTCCTGAGGATTGGAACAACGCTAAAATGATCCTGCTACATAGAAATGGTGACATTGAGGATCTCAGGAACTACAGACCTATCAGCCTCCTATCAGTGGTTTATAAAATATTCACTAAAGTTCTTTAACACCGCTTGATGGTAACACTGGACATGGCTCAACCAAGAGAACAAGCTGGATTCAGGAGTGGCTACAGTACAATAGATCATATCCATGTACTGAGAGAACTAACTGAAAGAGCGACGGAATATGAACTTCCATTGTGCATGGCTTATATCGATTATGAAGTGGCCTTTGATTCGGCGAAACCATCAGCAGTTACAATGGCTTTGAAATCCTTCGGTATTAAAAATGCATACATTGATATTATTAATAACATCTATGAAAATGCAAGTGCAAAGATTCGGCTGTTTGAAAATGCAACACACATAAAAATTGGAAAAGAGGGAGACAACGTGACACCATATCTCCCAAACTCTTCAATGCCACTTTGGAAAATGTCTTTCAATCACTGAACTGGGAAAACAAAGGGATAAAGATTAATGGAGTTTATCTAACTCAACTCCGTTTTGCTGATGACGTAGACATTTTTTGCAACTGCCACATCGGACTTGCAGAGTATGACACAGGAACTTGCTGACAAGAGTAAAGAAGTGGGATTAAAAATGAACTTTCAGCAGACAAAAGTGATGTTCAATGCTTTTACAAGAAATGAAGATTTATCGATTGATGGAGAAAAAGCTGGAGATAACAGATACGTACGTTTATTTTGGACAGCAGATATCAAGTGAGGGTCACATTAATGAAGAAATTAATCGGCGTATAAAACTTACTTGGAGATCTTTTGGAAGGAACAGCATAATTTTCAAGATCAATATGCCTATATGTCTTAAAAGAAAAGTGTTTGATCAATGCATCTTTTCAGTGCTTACATACGGTGCAGAGACGTGGACCTTAACCAAAAGAGACATACAAAGGCTGCAGACAACTCAAAGAGCATGGAGAGATGCATGCTTGGTGTAACCAGGAGAGATAAGTAGAAGAACTCATGGATCAGAAAATTGACAAGAGTGGAAGACATAATGATCAGAGTTAAATCCCTGAAATGGCAATTTGCTGGACATACTGCCAGAAGGGTAGACCATCGAGGGACAACCAAAATTTTAGATTGGATTCCAAGGGACAGGAAAAGACCCAGAAGAAGATCACATGGGAAATGGGTGGAATTAAATTCGAAAGTATGTGGAAGTAACATGGAGGAGACTGGCACAAGACAGACCGTTGTGGAAGAGGCTTGGAGAGACCTTCGTCCAGCAGGGGATTTATAATGGTTCACAATGATGATATATATATATATATATATATAGGGATGTAAGGTCAGGTGATGCGTAACATCACAGCCTCTCCTTGACAAATGTCAACCCCGCCTTCTCGTGGTGCATCCTGTTCCCACTAAAGGGGCTCTGACGACCGCCCATAGCGGTATAACTATACCATCGGGATCAGAGGAAATGCTATCCCACACTCACCAACCCGCTTGGCCAGCGTGGTGAGTTATGGCCAAACCCCTCCAAAATGATTCCACAACTTAAATCTTGGCCCTCAGTCTCCGGCAGCTGGAATGTACCTGGCCAAGGCAGCTAAAAGTGCGACATGAAGGCAGAGGGTGCTAAGAATCCCCGGAGGACCGGACTAGGCTGCCATCTGATGCTGACCTTGGCTACTTACAATGGACGCTCCCTATCTTCTGATTCAAGGCTTCTTGAATTGGAAGAGGAACTACAAAGGATCAAGTGGGACATCGTGGGGCTAAGTGAGGTAAGGAGAAAAGGAGAAGATCTCATCGAACTGAAAAGTGGACATCTCTTCTACTATCGTGGGACAGATACTGGCAGAACTAGTGGTGTTGGATTTATAATAAACAAGAAACTGAAGGATAAAGTTGTAGAAGTTGAAAGTTCCTCTGACAGAGCTGCACGACTTGTTATCCAACTCTCGAAAAGATACCAGGCTCAGATTATTCAAACTTATGCACCCACCACAAGTCATCCTGAAGAAGAAATTGAAGAATTTTATGAGGAAATTTGTCATCTAAATAATAAAGGTAAGCAGCACTTGAAAATAATTATGGGAGATTTCAATGCAAAAATAGGGCAACGGCAACAGAATGAAACTTCAGTAGGTAAATTCGGTCATGGCAACAGAAACCAGCGTGGAAATACTCTCATTGAGTTTGCAGAGGCAGAAGGGTTTTTCATCTTGAACTCCTTCTTCAAGAAAAAGCCACACAGGAAATGGACATGGAGACATCCAAATGGGACGACAAGTGAAATTGATTTTATTATGTGTAACAAAAAATTCGTCATAGAAGACTGCAGTGTGCTAAACAAGTTCAACACAGGTAGTGACCATAGATTGGTGAGATGTAAGATGCACCTCAACACTAAACTTGAACGTGGCAAGCTCATAAGACAAACAAAATCTATTGACATAACCAACCTTAAAAAACACCATAATACCTTCAAGTTAGAACTGAAGAACAGGTTCTCTGCTTTAGAAGGCCTAACATCGGAAGAAGTGGACATCTCTGAAGTTAACAGAAAAGTAACCAAAGCTCTTATGGAAACAGCAACAAAATTAGCTGGGTCTAAGAACAAGTTGCATGTGAACAAATTATCAGGAAAAACCAAAATGTTGATGCAAAAAAGAAGAGAGATGAGGACAACTAAAGAAGATATGACTTCCAAAGTGGAATATATAGAGCAATGCAAGACAGTACGAAAAGGTATCACTGAGGACGTAGGGAAATTCAACTGTGAACTAGTGAGGAAAGCAATTGAAAACAACCAAAGCCTAAAGATAGCAAAGGGACATCTCAGTAAGGGAAGAAAACAGATTATGGCACTGAGAAAAGAAGATGGTTCTGTAACAAGAAATAGAGGCGAAATTTTGACAAGAGTGAAAGATTTCTACTCCAAATTATATGAAAGGGATGATATATGCACTCCAGACATCATGAAAGATACCAGTACCAGAGTTCCTCCAGTCCTTCCAGCAGAAGTTGCACATGCAATCAAGAACATGACGCGAGGAAAAGCTCCAGGAGAAGATGGAATTACTGTAGACATCATACAAGAAGCAAGTGGAGAAATCGAAACAGTACTCGCCCAAATTTTCACTCGATGCCTTAATGAAGGAAAGATTCCTGAGGATTGGAACAACGCTACAATGATCCTGCTACATAAGAAAGGTGACATTGAGGATCTCGGAAACTACAGACCTATCAGCCTCCTATCAGTAGTTTATAAAATCTTCACTAAAGTTCTTTCACACCGCTTGAAGGTAACACTGGACATGGCTCAACCGAGAGAACAAGCTGGATTCAGGAGTGGCTACAGCACAATAGATCATATCCACGTGCTGAGAGAACTAATTGAAAGAGCGAGGGAATATGAACTTCCATTGTGCATGGCTTTTATTGATTATGAAAAAGCCTTTGATTCGGTGAAACCATCAGCAGTTACAATGACTCTGAAAACCTGCGGTATTGAAGATGCATACATTAATATTATTAATAACATCTATGAAAATGCAAGTGCAAAGATTAGGCTGTTTGAAAATACAACACACGTAAAAATTGGAAAGGGAGTGAGACAAGGTGACACCATATCTCCGAAGCTCTTTAATGCCACATTGGAGGGTGTTTTTCAGTCGCTGAGCTGGGAAAACAAGGGGATAAAGATTAATGGAGATTATCTAACCCACCTTCGTTTTGCTGATGACGTAGTCATTTTTGCAACTACCCCATCAGAGCTGCAGAGTATGATCCAGGAACTTGCTGACAAGAATAAAGAAGTGGGATTAAAAATGAACTTTCAGAAGACAAAAGTGATGTTCAATGCTCTTACAAGAAATGAAGATTTATCGATTGATGGAGAAAAGCTGGAGATAACAGACACGTACGTTTATCTTGGACAGCAGATATCAAGTGAGGGTCACATTGATGAAGAAATTAATCGGCGTACAAAACTTGCCTGGAGAGCTTTTGGAAGAAACAGCATAATTTTCAAGAGCAATATGCCATTATGTCTTAAAAGAAAAGTGTTTGATCAATGCATCCTTCCAGTGCTTACGTATGGTGCAGAGACGTGGACCTTAACTAAAAGAGACATACAAAGGCTGCAGACAACTCAAAGAAGCATGGAGAGGTGCATGCTTGGTGTAACCAGGAGAGATAAGAAGAGGAACTCGTGGATCCGAAAAATGACAAGAGTGGAAGACATCATGATCAGAGTTAAATCCCTGAAATGGCAATGGGCTGGACATACTGCCAGAAGGACAGATCATCGATGGACAGCCGAAATTCTAGATTGGATTCCAAGGGACAGGAAAAGACCCAGAAGAAGACCACATGGGAGATGGGTGGATGAAATTCGAAAGTATGCAGGGGTGACATGGAGGAGACTGGCACAAGACAGACCGTTGTGGAGGAAACTTGGGGAGACCTTCGTCCAGCAGTGGATTGATAATGGTTGACAATGATGATGATATATATATATATATATATATATATATATATATAGATATACGGAATTAATAAAATATTCTATGCAAATTCGAACGGAGCAGACCACAAAGAAAAATTAAAGGCATAAACCAAGTTCGCTAAATAGCAGCAAACCCAAATCCTGACTGATTATATATAAGATAACCCTTTCAGCAAACTCAAACTGAAAAACGAACCAACGTTCGGAACGAAGGACCCTAGATACACCCAACACGAAAAAACAGCCAGGGTTCAAATCAAATCATAAAACGAATGAACCTGTACAAGCTGAAGTAACGTCCAGCAAAGATTGAATTCAGGCACATTTACAAACAACTACAAACAGGTTAACGCCCTCTCTCCTCCTCCAAAAAAAAAAAAAAATCAAACTCCCACCCAAACCTTACAGAACAAAGCAAAAACCTGTTAAAATAAAATATACCTAAAAATGTTGTGGTAAGTTTAAACTTTTTAGGGAGAGGGGTTAACCTGTTTGTAATTGTTTGTAAAGGTGCCTGAATTCAATCTTTGCTGGACGTTACTTCAGCTTGTCTACAGGTCTATTCGTTTAGTGATTTGGTTTGAACCCTTGCTGTTCTTCGTGTTGGGTGTATCAAGGGTCTTTCGTTTTGAACGTTGTTTTGTGTTTGAGTTTTCGAGTTTGAGTTTGCTAAAAGAGTTATCTTATATATATATATATATATATATATATATATATATACACTGAAGAGCAATTGAATTGGAGACAGCTCGCGTTATGCAAATGTGGCGCTGTGGGTAGCCCGGTAAACGGAAACGACATAACGTATGTAGCGACACGACAATATAAGGAGTGATGCGACGGGAATCAGTAAGAGTCGGACGCAGTATGGGTAAGACGAAGGGTCTAAGCGCATTTGATCGTGGTCAAATTGTTGGGGCCCGACGAATGGGTCACTCCATCTCGGAAGTCGTGCAGGCACTGCGATTTTCACGAGCCACTGTGTCACGGGTGCACCGTGAGTACATCGAATCCGGTAAAACTATTCCTGCAAAGGCCAACTGCCGTGGACAACAGCGTGTGGATGAGCGGCGTCATCGTCGGCTAGCTCGCATTGTAACAGCGGATAGACGGGCCACACCGCAAGAAATCACTCGGCAATTTAACGCTGGTGCACAAAACCGTGTAAGCAGCCGCACCATCCAGAACCATCTCCTCGCTATGGGGTACAGAAGCCATCGTCACATGAGGGTACCGCTGCTGATCGCACATCAGAGGGTGCAAAGATTAGCATGGGTGCAGGAACATCGCCACTGGACCCTAGACATGCGGGAAAATATTGCCTGGACTGATGAGTCGAGGTTCACGTTGGTACATGCGGATGGCAGGATACGAGTACGGCGCAAACCACATGAAGCGATGGATCCTTCTTGCCAGCAGGGTACTCTTCAAGATGGTGGAGGTGGCATTCTCGTCTTGGGACTGTTTATGGGGACGGAAATGGGACCCTTGGTACGTGTGACATCGTCCGTCACAGGTCAACGTTACCGGGATATCCTGGAAGACCATTTGCTCCCGTTTCTGCGTCTTCAACATCCCAGTGGGGACCTCATCTTGCAACGCGCTCGAATTGTATCCGAATGGTTGGATGAACACTCCACAGACGTGACCTCGCTTCCTTGGCCAGCTAGGTCACCTGACCTCAATCCCATCGAGAGAGATGTTCAAGGCTATGACCCCCTCCATCAAATCTTCGTGAACTGTGGGAGCTTGTTTAGGGGTCGTGGATCCGTATGGCTTCCCAACGCCCCGGTGTCTTGTCGAGTCCATGCCGAGACGAATCGCCGCCGTCATCGGAGCCAAAGGTGGTGCTACGCGTTACTAGACAGGTATCTCTAATTCAATTGCTCTTCAGTGTATATATGTGTGTGTTAGAAGGTAATTAGGTATCTGGTTTTTTTATTGGTCTCTTATTGTGGGTGTACCACCCATATCACATCCGAAACTCGAACCTGGTTCTAATAAAACAAACGGTCAGGGCCTTTGGGTCACTGCGACGCTGTGGCAGCAAAAATTCAAGATCATGCATTCGAATTTTTACCAAGTTTCTAACGTATATATAAAAACAAGAAATACTTTTAAATAAAAGTTTTTTTTTAAAGTTGAATGGCAACACTAACTTTCTGAATGCCAACATTTATAGACTCTTAGGCATTAAATACATTTAATCTCTTTACTCCCAGAGTAAATCAATCCATGAAAAGTCTGACGGAATGAACAAAAAGTCTAGAATTCTATGCATTTATAATACATTGTATAAAAATGATTCACTTCTTTCTTTTTCTTAGTAATGCTTACGTTAACACAGCAAAATCTTAAAAAGATAAGCAAAAAAAAACAGAGATAGTTGAGATATTTAATACTTGGGAAGCCTTAAGACGTGCATAATGATGGGAATGATTCAAACATTTCTAATTAATAATCGAATGCTTTGATGAAAATATTCAGAAAAGCCGATGTATTTAAATGCCGACATTGAAGTTTAATTTAACGAGAAAACGTGCGTTCCTCATCTATATCGATCCCTAAACCTAGCACAATGGTGTTTTGTGTTTTGAAGGCAAATTATTTGCAGCACACATTGCATTTACTTATTTCGAATAATAATGTAAAGTACATTGCATTGGAAGCGAAGAAAACAGCGTTTTGAATAATTCTGCAGAGGAAAAGATCTTTCTAATTACAGTCCCAGTCGAGTGAACGCGGCATATTTTTGGATGATGATTAAAAGAACCATTTTTAACACAAAAGTTACACATGAATCAAGTCCACGCATTACTTTTGCAGATTATTATTCGTTTTTCTCCGGCACAGCCTTTACTTTGAGCTTCGCCTTTTTTTTTTAATCTGTCTTGGATTTGATGTAAAAATGCTGTCCTTTGGCAGCCTAATTTACATACAGAATTTAAAAAGAAATTCCTACGTTAGTGCGCAAACGTAAGGAAGCGGAATGCTTCAAAGAACCCGACGGAAAAATTAATGCGTCGATTTCCACTCGACTGAATTCCACCTCGTTAACGAATGCCGAAGAAAACCGCTTGCGTCAATAGTTGGGAGTATAACAATCGATTGCGATGATCATACACAAGGGAAGGCTACTGAATCAGAAAACCAGACATAATTTCAGAACTTTTTCCTACCACGTTGCACAATTCCGCTTTTAGCTTGTGGCAATGGTTCAGAAGTAAATATCGGAAAGTTTTGCTACGTGAAAGACTATTTTTATTTCGGTAATGCTTGAGAATTACGTGTTAATATCAGAGAGGGAACATGTCATGGAAAAAACAGAAAATATCAGAAAAAAAGAAGTGATATTTGCAATATTCAATATCTGGAAAGTCTTTAGATGCGTGTAATGTTATTGCAAAATTTCGGTTTTGACGTCTTGACAGCGAAGAAGGCTAAAACTTAAACACCTAAAGACTTCAGCAAAGCAGAAATGTATAATGAAAACCAATTTCATCTTTGAAACCTCAGACAGGGCTGTCAGATTCTTTACCATACATTATTGTTAAACAGGGCTCTTTTTTCCCCGTCGGCGTGCATACTTACAAAAATAAAAAGATCACACGCGCTACAGTAGTAATATGTGCGTTTCCGCTGTTTAAAGTTCCATTAATTGAACAATCTAATTTGTTCAAACCACAAAAAAAGGAGTTTTCACTCCCACGGTTGATTAAATCACATGAAAAACACCGCAGCAGCTTATTAATATGAGAATTAGATTATTTGGACGATAAAACTCAGTTTTAGAGAATTTGCATTTACTTTTTGCTGATGAGAACCAGCAAGATTTCAATGCCGTTGCCTAAAACATACGTACACAGGTGGTTTCCTTTGGTGCTATGGAGCTACGAATAAATATTATGAACAGATCTTTATTAACCTTTTAACGGGCTGGAAGGAACTCACTAAGGATCAGCAAAATCGACTGAAATATGCTCGAACGAATACACCGAATAGCCAAAACATTATGAGCAGCACAACTTTATGAAAAATCTAAAGAACTGCAGGTAAACGGCTGCGCGTGTGAAGCACAAGGAAAAGACGTGGTACTAATACCAACTGACACTGAGATCTGTTAATTAGTGTTATTCTTGTTCTTTACATAGGAAAGACAGCGGACTTCAGTGAGTTTGACAAAGGCCAAAACCTTATGCCGAGAGGACTGGGTCAGAGCATTTCCGAGACTGCAAAGCTTGAGGAGTGCTCAGGGTCAGGCGTGGTTAGTACCTTCAAAAAGTAGTCCCAGGAGGAGAAAGGTCGCAGCAAGGTTTAAGTCGACCACGGTGAAAAGGGCTTCACAAAGGAAAGGGCTAGTCCGTCCCTTTGAGGAACTGAATGCCGACCCGTGTTTGAAAGAGTGAGTGGAAAACGGGTTGTCCACTTGTGCCCTACGTCATCGCTCTGGTCTGAGCTTCGTTTGTCAACTTCCCTACAAGACAAAATTTTCCTCTGTTATGGTCTTGCACGTCCGCGCCTTTTCTTGGTTTATATATTTCATTTGTTTCTCACATTCTGTTTTACTTAAGTTGTACATTCAGTGTTGATTTATATTTCCGTTTTCTTAACGAAATGTCACCATGTACCGATATGACGTGCTGAAATACACATATAAACACGAGAGGACAGGACATTGTTTTCGACGTCCTTTCATGTTCCGATAAAAATCTTTCTTTAGGAACTATTTCAAAAAACTGCCCCGAAACTAATTCTGTTCAAGATAATTTATCAAGACTAATACTGTAAATGTTGGCTGTTTGACAGTACCATCATGTTCTTAGGATAATATTATTAGACAGTTTGAAAAGATTTTCTGCGCAGTTCACGGCTGGAAAGGTGTTATTAAAAAAGGAAAGGTGTTATTAAGGAACTCATAAATGATCTAGAAAAATGTTTTCTATCTATCAACAAAGATGCTATTTGTCGGTTTTGCAGAATACGAACATTTATTCGAATTCGTTTTTTGAACAGAAATTCACTATTAGTGCGGCGCAGGAAAGCTCTGCAGAAAATGAAGAAAAAATGGATTGACTCAAACGCGGTGAGAAAAAACACAAGTTCTTTTTTTCATTTGGGCAATGAAGAAAACAGTTTTACATTTCGAACAATGAAAAAAACGTTTTCCAGTTTGTGCAATAAGGAACATACCTTCATTTCATGAAGCAAATTTTGTTCACCAATTTCAAAAAACAATGACCTTCAGAAATCATGATGGATGTAAAATGTAAGTAAATAATTTTTATATTCAATATTTTATACATTAAGAGTGTTTGAACTACTTTTGCGAAGTTT
The DNA here is from genome assembly GCA_039090855.1 of Macrothele yani. Taxonomy (NCBI): domain Eukaryota; kingdom Metazoa; phylum Arthropoda; class Arachnida; order Araneae; family Macrothelidae; genus Macrothele; species Macrothele yani. Next base: position 161,520,201 of record CM077011.1, read on the forward strand.
GAAAAACTCAGTAACTTTCCGTGTCTTAACAGTTTTGAACAACTAATGTTTGCGACAGAGAGAAATAGGTTTTAAACCACTAAACTTTTCTAGGGAATTACTAAAAAAAAAAAAAAGGAAAGATACACTGAGTTTTTGACCTCAGAAAAATATAGTTAGTATAGTAAGCAAAATACTTTTTAAAGAAAAAGCATTCATGAAGGAAATTGTATAACGAAGTAAATTTCTCCGTCATTTTTGGTCTACGCCGGGATTCGAACCCGAGGCCGCTTATTCCGGAACAAGTCGCTCTACCAACTGAGCTACGCAGACATGTATTCTGATTCCTATCTGCCTTTATGTCATGTGCGTCCTGCTGGCAGGTACGTCACATCTCCCCGAAAGAGGGCCGGGGGCATGGCCCACGGATCAGCCGTGACCATGAATCGCTGCAGGCAGACAACCACTGTAGAACGTGCACTTGAGAACTCCCAGTCAATCTGGTGTGTGGAATGCAACGTCACACACATTTATTTTTTCGAAGCACTGGAGAAGGGATTCTCTGATTTTTCCTATCTCGCGGTGTGGAAATAACATCACACCAATGCGAGATTTTGAACGGCCGGGTCATCCGGATAGTTCGGGCGCCATTATAACGAAGTAAATTTCTCCGTCATTTTTGGTCTACGCCGGGATTCGAACCCGAGTCCGCTTATTCCGGAACAAGTCGCTCTACCAACTGAGCTACGCAGACATGTATCCTGATTCCTATCTGCCTTTATGTCATGTGCGTCCTGCTGGCAGGTACGTCACAATTGTCAATTTAAAATTATCGCATTTATACTATTACATCATTTCTGGTTTTAAGGAATCGAAATCCTTAACTTTCGTTTTCCAAAAAGGCAATTTCGAATATTTGTGTGCGCATTGCAATAGTTGACACATTGTAATATGTTAAATACGGTAATAACATTGACTGAGAGTGCCTTTCCTATGGTGATCCTTTAGAGCACAGCTCTCCGTTGTTCTTGGCTTCCGAAGGCCCAGCGCAGCTACGTCATCAAGCTCGGCTGCGCGTCTCAGGTTATGAAGCGCTAAGACTAGCCCTTCTTCTTACGGTGAGGGATCGCCAGCAAGGTTTAAGCCGACCACGACTTATCAATCAACCGAACCAACAAAAGGAATACTGTGGAACAACTCCCCGGTAATTTCAGTGCTGGTGACGGGTGTAATGCATCACAAAACACAGTACAGGTTGAGTCACAAGTCGCTGGACACTTTTGTATTTGAGAAACGGGAAAAAATTAAATATTGGCATATTCCAGAAAAGAATCGGTGAAGGTGCCTATCTTTTAGGCTATTTCTGGAACATGGCCACCATTTTAAAATCCGCCATGATCAAGGTCAAATTTTACGAATGATAAGGGCGTCATGTTGCATACCAAACAAGACCAGATTTTTTTCAGAAATTGATTGGCGTAATCAGAGTTGACATATGTGTTTTGTTTCACAAGTTATCGTCACAGAAAGTTGAAATAACCATTGTTTTTTGCAGGTAACTGAAGATGGCATTGACCAAACAGGGAAGGATTGAGGGGATATTCATGTCTAGGGAACCCAGCTGCCGCGTCACAGCAGCAGACTTCAACAACCGAGACCCAGAAAAACCACCATTTTCACTCAGCACTGTCGTATACCTGATACCCAAATTTCGAGAAACTGGGACTGTGGACTGATTCTCGACGTACCTTCATCTGGAGAGCACCTGGGATCCAATAACGTTCTTCCAACATCCGACAAAGGGACCACTATGGCAGCGGAGATGTCATGGTTTGGGCAGGCATCATGTTGAACGGCCGCACACCTCTCCATGTGTTTGACAGAGGCTCCCTGACTGCTGAGAGGTATAGAGATGAGATCTTTCAGCCCTGTTTTCGACTTTTCAGGGGCGCAGTTGGCCTTCGGTTCCTTTTTGTGGACGACAACACTTGTTTACATAGGGCTCAGCTGGTCGACGATTATCTTGAAGTTAGGCTATTCGCCGGATGGATTAGCCAGACAAATCGCCATACCTAAACCCTGTCGAACATGTCTGGGACGCTCTTGGGAGGGCAATTGCAGCTCGCTATCTTCCTCCGAGAACCATCCAGGAGTTGAAAACTGCGTAGCTGCAGGAGTGGGACCGACTGGCACAGGGACTCATTACAGTAACTGCCTCGTTTCCAGTATAACGTCGCGCTGTGAGAGCTGTATGACTGTGAGACGGGATCATACCCCATATTAGAGTCATTTTATGTTCGATCTTGCAACGTAGATTTTGGACATTCCTGCCCGGATGAGCCTTACTGACGATCATGAGTGCGTACCATGACTGTTGTATGGTATTTTCTTTTCTCTTATATAACTGTGTATTCATACCAAATTTCGTTAAAATGTGTCATTAGTTTTTCAGAAATTCGACAGAATCTGCAAATTCTCTTAATTTTGAACATCAGTGTATTTAGGACGATATCATAGGAGGGTCTATTTGTTATTATGCAAGTAGATCTTCATTAATGAAACGGTGTCCAAAAATGCACGAGTTTGTAATAGCGTGATCTCACCGCTTCCCCAACGCTCACCAACCACTATGTCAATATGTGCAGGAAATGAAATATAAATATTGGTAAAACAAAAGTCCATCTTAAACTTTTCCTTCTTTAAATGTATCAGCTACCTAACAAGAAATCAGTTCTTATCAAATTAAAACGCGCATTTGAAATTTCTTATTAAATATTTTTCACCATACATATTCGATGAATTGGTTTTAATCGAATTATACACTGAGTGGCCACTTTATTATGACCACCTGACAGTTTTAAGCAAATGATATATGGCTACACGCTGTTGCCGCCAGAGGGCGAGACTGGTATAAAAAGAGAAAGCCCAGTGCTTGCGACAGTAGTAGAAGTGAGTTTTGGTTGACGAGATGGGTAAAACATGCGATTTGACGGACTTTCAACGTGGGATGATTGTAGGAGCTCGGAGTCATCTAGCGAGTATCACCGAAACCGCCGCATTCGTGAAATGTCCCAGAGCAGCTGTTGTTAAAGTGCTTAAAGACTGGACTGTCAGCCAAAAAACTGGGTCTCTACGTGCAACGACTAGTGACTGCTCGGGCGGAACGAAGAGTGTGCCCAGACTGGTAACAGACAACAGAACGGTAATAGTGCAGCAAATTACAGACCATCTTAATCAAGGATCCCCTCAAATGATCTCTGCATGCACTGTTCGCCGTACACTGCATTGGATGGGACATGGCAGCCTAAGGCCTGTTCGAACACCTTTGCTGTCTGCAGTTAACAAGAGATAACGTCTGCAGTTCGCACAGGAGCAAAAGGATTGGACAGTCGATAATTGGAAACAAATATCGACGATAATTGAAACGAATCACGTTTTCAGTTGCACCATGCTAATGGGCGAGTGAGAATTTGGCGGAAGCAGCACGAAAGCAGGACCCCAAATGTATTGCTACAACCCTTCAAGCTGGTGGAGACAACATTATGGTTTGGGGAATGTTTTCCTGGCATGCTTTAGGCCCTTTAATTCATACTGATCAACGTCTGACTGGCACATCATATCTAAACATCGTTGAGGACCAAGTGTATCCTGTCATGTGGATGGTTTATCCCAATGGCGTTGGCTACTTTCAACAAGATAATGCGTCCTGCCATAGTACTCGTATTGTACATAATTGGTTTCAGGAACATGCCGGTTAGTTTACTTTGCTTAGGTGGTCCCCACAATCTCCAGATCTCAACCCCGTTGAGAATTTGTGGGATGAAGTTGAACGAGCCATCAGACAGCTGGATCTACAACCCTGCAATCTGACACTCCTGGAAAGCGTGCGATTCATCAAGCATGGTTTCAGATTCCGTAAACCACCTATCAACATCTCGTGGCGTCCATGCCACGAAGAATCCATGCAGTATTAAAGACAAAAGGTGGCCCAACGAAGTACTGAGGAGGTGGTCATAATAAAGTGGCTACTCAGTGTATAGTGCGTGTATTGTAGCCAATCACAGATTCCTTTTCCTAGTAGTGTGAGATTTTGTTCTTCATTTTTTCTTATACATACTTAGAATTTTAAATGATAAAGCAATTTCGTTAAGCATGGTCTCACTTGTTTTAACACGATGGCACTATATCTTGTAATTACTTCCACTAGCAACTTTTTCTACTTGCTACTGCAGAATTCTTGCGCGGTCCAGGAAGAGTGTGGTAATATAATTCTTGAAGCTGTTAAATATAATATGGGTTAGGCTTCATGGAGAAAACGTTTTCCCTATTTTTGAAGAGCGACTGCATATCACTGCACGATATTAGAGATCACGTGATTAATTAGCATCAAGATATGACGTGAAATATTACCAGGGATTCTTTTATGGTCTTTCATGCGAATGATTTATATAATTACCATGCTCGTTTTCTAGTGTGCGAGAACTCAAAGAATATATACATGGATGAGCCATTATATTATGACCTCCCCCAGCCTAGAGAAATGAGCGCGCCTGGAGACCGAACTGTGGCGCAGGTGAAGTTCACAGAGCAATACATATTCAACCCGAAGAACAATTTTTGTGTAGAAGAGTGTTTGGAGTTCGAATGGGAAAAACTGCCGATTTGTCGGAGTATGATAAAGGACAAATTTGATGTCACGGCGTCTCGGAACTACGATCTCAGAAACGGCGCGGTTTGTGGGTTGTTCACGTGCCTCCATGGTGAGTACGTATCAAAAGTGGTGCACAAATGGCGAAACGTCTTCCAGCCGTTTGTCCTCCGCTGCTCATTGATGCCAGAGGGAAGCGGAGACCGTCACGCATTGTTCACAGCGACCGCAGGGCCACAGTGCGACAAATCACCCCGCAGAAACAAAATTGGTGATCAGGGTATTGAGTCACAATAGACAGTTCATCGCAGCCTTCTGCGCATGGGCCTGGGCAGTCAAAGATCCAGCTGGGTCTCCATGCTCACTACACGTCATTGCCAACAAACCATGAAATGGGCTCAAGATTGTACCGTGGATGTTTGAAAGTAAGAGGCCTGGTCTGACGAATCAAGATTTCTGGTGCACCATGTAGACGGCCAAGCGCGGATACGCCGATTAAGAACTGAGGCTATGGCACCTGGATGCGCTGTTGGGCGGAAACAGGCCACCGGTCAGGGGTGGCGGTGTCCTGCTGTGGGCGTTGTTTTCTTGGGACACTTTAGGCCACATTATTCAAATAGTACAATCCCTGACAGCTGTCAAGTACCTGAACATCGTTGTGGACCAGGTTCACGCATTCATGGCAACTGTGTACCCTGCTGGTGATAGTCATTACCAACAGGATAATGCGCCATGCCACACTGCCAGAACCGTCAAGGAGTTGTTCGAGTAACATGCTGGTGACTTTCTGTTTATGGCCTGGCCTCCACATTCCCCTGACATGGACCCAATTGTACATTTGTGGTTCGACTTGGAAAAACGTGTTCGCGCTAACTCAACACCATCCCGAAATGTACGGGAACTGGAGGTCATGCTGTTGACATTGTGTTACCAGATACACCCTGTTTCTTATCGTCACCTTATTGAATCGATGCCTCCCTGAGTGGCTGCTGTTTTGTGGGTGTCCTACAGATTATTAGGTAGGTGGTCCTAATGTAATAGCTCATCGGTGTATACCTCTTTTATTCATGATTCCTTTGCATTCCACTTCTTCCCCGAAAGGCTTCGAATCTTCATTTCCTTATGTTTCTAATCCCGATTTTCTTTACGTTATTTCCAAAAGCCCACTTCTGTGGCACTTAATTCATTTTGTTGATATTTCTTGAACTTTCTTAACTGCTCTTCATAAACTATAATTCACTGCACAAACACCCTGTGCTTTCACAATGATGTTTTAACTCCTGAAAACAGAATGTAACATTCCATTAGCTTTTTTCTCTTCCCTGAAGCCTTTCTCTACCTGAACATTTGATTCCACTCTTTCGTATAATGTACTGGAAAATATTTAAACCTCCCTACTAGGCTGACTAATAGCTATCTCAGCGTGTTAGTGTTCATTTAAAAACTCTTAATTTTTTTAGTACTAACGAACCGTCTACTGTGTATATTCATTACCCCCGGATTAGATCCTGAGAATTAAACAGATACTTTCTCAACATCAGCTAACAAATTTTCAGAATTAAAATTGCTTGATCTGCGAGAGCTGGGTCAGGAATAATTTACATAAAATTTTAGCGATAATGAGAGTTGTAGTCAGTGATGGAAATGCAACGGAACGCAGCGGAACCTCACGTTCCGGGAGTGATGTGACACCAAGGGAAAGCTTGGATAAAACATTTCAAAATGCATTATGCATTTCAATTACTGACACCATTATTTATTAGTTGTTCGTCGTTTCAAAAATATAAAAAAATCCTTCTGCTCTAATTAGATGTTTGGTGATAGTGAAGTTCACGACAAGAGGTGATCTCCGACCATCTGGCGGACCTCCTCTGTGGTCCGCCAGACTATCGGAAGACATTGGTAATTATTTTAGGAGATAATTTTAATGTTTTCTAATCGATGTTATAGTATATATTTCAGATAACATAGATGGGTATCAGATAGAGTCGAGTTTCTTTTATTTTGTCGCCCAAGAGAATTAAATATCTCCGCCTTAATACGAGCTGACTTGTTTTCTCCAAAGTTTATTATTAGCGGACACTTTTAATTGCACATTTATTCGAATGCTCTTTTCAATAAGAAACATGCATGGGTTGGACCGAATAATAAGAGCACCATGCTCAGAGACGTGACTTTTAAGTCGGCTGCGTACGTCACAATACGTAAACGTATTCACGACTTTATGGTTGTAATGGCTTTGTTTAGAACCTAAAGGTCTATAACGAAGTAAATTTCTCTGTCATTCTTGTCCACGCAGGGCATCGAACCCGGTCCCCTCATTTGGAATAAGTCGCTCTTCCAACTGAGCTACGCGGACGTATGCACTCCCGCTGCTATCTGCCTTTATCTCATGTGCGTCCTGCGGTGCCGGCAAGTCACAGGTCCTGTTTAAGTGCGTTTAAAAGTGTTATGTTACATACTTTCTTTCAGAGTGACGACGAAATGAGCGACCTAACAGACTTCGAAACAAAGCTAATTAGGAGATTCAAATTCATGCAGAAATAGTCAAAAGTAATCGAGGTAGTTGCTTTCTGCGCACGATCTCGATGAGAAGAATCACTCACAATACAAATTTAAATTAATCGACTGAATTTAAAGATTTTACTGTATATACATGTATAAGAACTTTCAGGTTTCCCTAGAATCAATCGTCAGATACATAAACAGAAGAAGGAATACGTTTAAATAGAATGTTACGTGACATGATACAGACATCACATATTAATATGTGATACAATGTCACGTGGCTTCAAATTGTCTAAAAAACGTAATAAGTATCATGAAATAAAGAAAATAGAATGCAGGTATACATATAATACTGCATTGTAAAAATAAAGGAAAGTTAGTATGTAACTAAATTAATTGTGTTGTTCTCATCTGGAGATACAAAAAGGAACGCTATAGCAGCAATCGAGATTTCATGCATCCTTCATTTTGCTGGGTGTTGCAATAAGGGTCATGTCCTCATATCATGACCCTTATTGCAACACCCAGCAAAATGTAGGAAGCATTTTGAAATTCCATTGTGATGAACAAACAACATAAGTCGTTTCATATTAAGTGACTTAGTCCCCAGTCTGCCTCGAATTCGGACCTGTAAATAGTTTCCAGATTGTCGGTATAGATACTGGAGCATTGTCATTACAGCATAAATGCCTCTGAGGATGGGTTCTAGGGAAACATGAAAGTTCTTATACATGTATATACAATAAAATCTTTAAATTCATCCGATGAATTCAAATTTGTATTGTGAGTGATTCTTCTTATAAAGATCGTGCATAGGAGGTAACTACCTCGATTACTTTTGAGAGAGCTAATTGTTGGTGGACGGCTAGTTGGTGCCTTCTTCACAATAGCCGCAACGGCAGTGGGGGTATCGAGAGCTACTGTTTCTAGCGTTATGACAGCATACTGTGTTCGTGGCTAAACCTTGTTCACGAAGCACACGAGCGACCGGAAAACCAGCTTGACTGATAGAGACAGGAGAGCATTAAAGAGGATTGTTACCGGTAATAAAAAGACGTCATAAAATGGAGAGAATTGGAACACGTAAAGAACGAAGGTGATTTTTGAAAATAACGTGTGGGGCATTACGAGCATATTACATGAATTTTTACCATATTACATGAATATTTACCATATTACATGAATATTTACCATATTACATGAATTTTTACCACGCAATTATACGGTGCGCCGTTATATGTTTCCATTTGTAATAACGTATTCCAAACCATTGGTAGTTCAGTAGAAACTATATCATTGCATGCCACGTTGCTGGATAGGATTTCCACTGTTTTCCTGATGGCAGTCCATTTAAAATTCGTGTAAGGGGGCAATTCTTCTAATATTATTCCATACAGAAGCGGCCGAGCAATGCATGACTTTTCTGGCGAGGGCTGTATTCTGCATGTCCTGGTTCACACTTCGTACGTGCTCTTTGCAATCGCTTTGCCATTCCGATATACACTAAGTGGCCACTTTATTATGACCACCTGACAGTTTTAACCAAATGAGCTATGGCTGCACGCTGTTGCCGCCAGAGGGCGAGGCTAGTATAAAATGGGAAAGCTTATTGCTTGCGACAGTAGTAGAAGTGATGTTTGGGTGACGAGATGGGTACAAAATGCTATTTGACGGACTTTCAACGTGTGGTGATTGTAGGAGCTTGAAGCCATGGAGCGAGTATCACCGAAACCGCCGCATTCGTGAAATGTTTTAGAGCAGCTGTTGTTAAAGTGTTTAAAGACTAGACAGTCAGCCAAAAAACTGGGTCTCTACGTGCAACGTGTATTCGTCATCGACTAGTGACTGCTCGGGCGGAACGGAGAGTGTCCAGACTGGTAACAGAAAACAGAAGGGCAACAGTGCAGCAAATTACAGACCTTCTTAATCAAGGATCTCTTCAAATAATCTCTGCAACGCACTGTTCGCTGTATACTGCATCGGGTGGGATATGGCAGCCAAAGGCCTGTTCGAACACCTTTGCTGTCTGCAGTTAACAAGAGAAAACGTCTCCAGTTCACACAGGAGCACAAGGATTGGACAGTCGATAATTGGAAACAAATTATGTGGTCCGATGAATCATGTTTTCAGTTGCACCATGCCGATGGCCGAGTAAGAATTTGGCGGAAACAGGACGAAAGCGTGGATCCCAAATGCATTGATATAACCCTTCAAGCTGGTGAAGGCAACGTTATGGTTTGGGGAATGTTTTCCTTCCTGCAATGCTTTGGGCCCTATAATTCGTGCTGATCAACGTCTGACTGGCACATCATATCTAAACATCGTTGCGAATCAAGGGCATCCTGTCATGTGGATGGTTTATCCCAATGGAGATGGCTGCTTTCAATAAGATAATGCGTCCTGCTATAATGCTCATATTGTACAGGATTGATTTCAGGAACATGCCTGTGAGTTTACTTTGCTTAGGTGGCCGCAACCATCTCCAGATCTCAACCCCATTGAGAATTTGTGGAATGAAGTTGAACGAGTCATCAGACAGCTGGATGCACAACCCTGCAATCCCACACTCCTGGAAAGTGCTATTCATCAAGCATGGTCTCAGATTCCAAAACCACCAATCAACATCTTGTGGAGTCTATGCCACAAAGAATCGACGCAGTATTAATGGTAAAAGGTAGCCCGACGAAGTGCTAAGGGGATGGTCATTATAAAGTGGCCACTCAGTGTATATCTTTTCTGTGTTGTCAGGGATATACAAGAGGTATAGCGTCCACACCACCTTTTCTTTCTGTACGCAATACCGGTGGTATATCCTGATAACACCGAAAAGATATACTTGTATATCGGAATGCCAAAGCAATCCTTGGAAACTAGATGTAAAAAACACGTACGAAGTGTGAGCCAAGACATGCAGAGTACAGCCCCCGCCAGAGAAGTCATGCATTGTTCGGCCGCTTCTGTATGGAATAATATTAGGAGAATTGCCCCTGACACGAATTTTAAAGAGACTGCCGTCAGGAAAACAGTGGAAATCCTATCCAGCAAAATGGCATGCAATGATATAGTTTCTACTGAACTACCAATGGTTTGGCATACGTTATTACAAAATGGAAACATATCACAGCGCACCGTATAATTGCGTGATAAAAATTCATGTGATATGCTCGTGATATCCCCCACGTTATTTTCAAAAATCATCTTCGTTCTTTACGTGTTCCAATTCCCTGCATTTTTGTGTCTACCATTACCTTTAAAAGGTTCTCAGTGGAGTGCGAAAGCTTGGAGAATCTTTGTGCTCATTGCACCACAAAAAAAAGGGATTTAATACGCTACATGCGTTTCATTACTGTGCATATTGAATTTTTATGGTATTCAATCGTAGGTCGGGTTCCGGTAGCGAATAATTCTCATTTCTGCCACTGGTTATAGTTATCTAAGTTTAAAGGCTTTGAAGTTAATCTGAACAAAGTTTTGAATTAATTAACAGCATTGTTTTTTACGTAAGTGTGCACTTACGTTTGGTAAACGATCTTCAACCAATTTTCGGTAGCTGAAGCTGTAGCAGCCGAAGTACGTCCTCCACAATCCTACGGCGTGGAAGTGCAAAGCGGCGGCTAAATTTCGAAAGCAATGACCGTCCCTTTAACGGAACAATCAACTTCTTACACATTTTGCTGAGGCGTGAGCAAGAAAAAAGAGGTAACACATTCAATTTAATAAAGACTGGAAACTCAGTTATGCGAAGATAATATAATAAACCGACGACAAGCTTTAAAGAAACTTACGGAAGCGAGGTTCATCACAAATTATATGCATGGACGGAACTTGAAGAAGGATTAAAAAGATAGTTACTCCTGAATGCTCTCATTACCTTCTCTCCGCGGTGACGCAGATATTGCAACAATGACGTCACCAATAGCGCCGACCTTTGAAGAAAGTATTGAATAAAAGGAGGCGGAGTAGAGGCTGTAAACTAAAGGCCACTTTTTTTTTAGCTTGGTTCACCTCATTTATTAATTTGTGAGCGCTCCAAGTGCGTTATTCTGAAATATTTTATCAGCTTTGAATAACATAATAGTCTTCATAAAAGAGAGATCTTGGTGCCAAAGAATGCGATGAAATGAAAATGGAGAGATGATGAAAAGCTTCTTTGAGTATCTTCCTAGCATGGGAAGAATGGGATGCAATATAACTAAACGCATTTCCTTTTTTTATGCCCCACTCAAATCGCATAACATGCTCATCACAACGGATGTCTTCTTCTCCGCCATATTGATAGCAGCGAAAACAACTTATTCCTATGTGAGAGGAAGATTCGGGAAAAACATTTGGCCCAGAATTATTTTGCTGATCAACACTAATGTTGTACAAAAATTTAGAAACACTGTGCTTGTAAGCCTCTTATTAAATGTTAATACAGTAGATCCAGCTTATATAAAGGAGCACGGAATCGACGTTAATCCTCGTTAAATACGGCGCTCTCTTAATCCGCTTTGGGGTCAAAATTCCCACTATGTAAAAATGTCTATACGAGGCAGTCGTTTATATGCTTTATAATCATCGTCATCATTGTCAATCATTACCAATCCACTGCTGGACTCCAAAAAAATGTTTCCACAACGGTCTGGCTTGTGTGCATTAGCCTTCTCTATGTTACTCCGGCTTGCTTTCAAATTTCATCCTCCCATCACCCATGTAGTCTCCTTTTGGGTCTTTTCCGTCCCTCGGAATCCAGTCTAGAATTTCGGTTCTCCATCATTGGTTGTCCTTCTGGCAGTATGTCCAGCTCATTGCCATTTCAGGGATTTTACTCTGATCATGATGTCTTCCACTCTTGTCATTTTTCGGATCCACGAGTTCCTCTTCTTATCTATGCTGGTTACATCAAGCATGCATCTCTCCATGTCTCTTTCAGTTGGCTGCAGTCTTTGTATGTCCTTTATAGCTAAGGCCCACGTCTCTGTTCCGCACTTAAACTCTGAAAGGATGCATCGATCAAAACATTTCTTTTGAGTCATTAGGTCATATTGCTCTCAAAAATTGTACATTTTCTCCCAGAAGTTCTCCAACCAAGTTCTTTATGCCGATCAATTTTTTCATCAATGTGACCTTTGATTGATATCTCTTGTCCAAGGTAAACGTTGGTATCGGTTATCTCTAACTTTTCCCCATCAATCGATAAATCTTCATTCCTTGTAAAAGTATTGTACAACAGTCTTGTCTTATAAAAGTTCATTTTTAATCCCACTTCTTTACTCTTGTCAGCATGTTCCTGGATCTTATTCTGCCGTTCTGAAGGGACAGTTGCAAAAATGACTACGTCATCAGCAAAACGAAGGTCGGTTAATTATCACCATTCATATTTATGCCTTTGTTTTCCTAGTTGAATGATTGAAAGGCATTTTGCAATGTGGCATTAACGTTTTTGGGAAACATGGTGTCACCTTGTGTCACTCCCTTTCCAGTTTTAATTGGTGCATCATTAATTGGTTCATCATTACAAAGCCGAACTTTTGCACTTGCATTTTCATAGATATTACTAATAACACTAATGTTTGCATCTTCAATTCCGCAATATATACAGTATGTCCATATATACCACAACATATGGTAACATTTTATCACCCTTTTTTATCTCTCTAACGACGATTACTATGTAGTTTACGAATTTCTTTCCTATTTGACATTTTGTCACTTATAAAAAAAATTAGGATTTTCTACTTAACGGGTGAGTGATATTAACTTCTGTTTCGAGAAACACACGAACAAAAGCAGCATCCATCTTCCCAATGCAACGCTCACTTGGGGGTGAAAGAGGAAATACCAAACAGAAGTCATCGCTCTTTCCACGTTAATAAGTGAGTCACGGAAAAATTCTCATCGGCCGCCACGAGGAATCGAACTCAGGGTCTTCCAGCTACGCGCCGGATATTCCACCACTACACCACAGCGGCCTCGAATTCTCCAGACTCACGAGTGATTAACTGCCAATTAACATGGCAGATTGCTTCATGGAGAGTCTGAATTAAAGTCGAGTGTATGAAGAATTATTTATTCGCCTCCTAGTTATTTGTTCAGTTGCTGTTTTCATCTTTGGTGAATCCCCAGTACCGGGCGGGGATCCATGAAGCAACCTGTCATGTGTTTGGCAGTTAATCACTTGTGAGTCTGGATAATTTGAGGCCGCTGTGGTGCAGTGGTACCATGTTCGGCGCGTAACGGGAAGACCCTGGGTTCGATTCCTGGTGGGAACCGAGGATCATTTTTCCGGGACTTACTTTGTAACGTGGAAAGAATGATGCCTTCTGTTTTGTGTTCCTGATCCACGTCGTGTGTATGAATTAATGAAAGAGGAAATGCACACAACAATTAAGAATTGTTAATACCTGTTTCCCCCTAGGCAACAGTTTCATTCATTACGCCCATGTTTCTGTCTACAATCGTCGCCCAGAAATCCACTCAATATATGCGTGTGAACTCCATTCATCCTTGTTTTGTCTATCACTACAGAAAATCTGCTGAAGCAATACGTCCAAGGTAAAACCCATTGGAGTGGGTGGCAGAGATTCTCTTGCACAGCTCATTTGTTATGCACGAGATGTACTCCTTTCTATTTATTCTCTATCAGCATTCGTCCACTAGCACACACATATTCCACTGCACTTCTCTTGCAATTTCGTCTTGTATACTTCCATTTCCATTCCTTTATTCCAGGACAGTGCGCAGATGGTTTCCTCTGCCATAATAAACACAGAATGCCATTAAAGTTTGTAACTTTGCTTTTTAAAATTGAGCATCATAGTTGTTTTCTTCCTCGCTGAATCCAGAGATTTCATTAAAGTTGGCTCGTTAAAAACGATCAACTTAGCTTTGAATTAACATTCTCGATAAATACGGGATCTCTATAATCCGGTTCTACTGTGTATTATAACCGAATTCTCTTCACAAAGATGGCGCATTTACAACGTTCGCGAAACATGGGTTGTCTTCCCTGACATTGGTCAAAACAAATTGATGTTTCTGAATTCTTGCTGTGTTAAAAGAACATTTTGAGAGCTTTCAGAAATAGCTGCTCCTTCGCCACATCGTAACAAACTGTTTTGATAAAATATCAATTCATCTCGGAGAAAACACCTCATTTTCATGATTCACGCTGTAAAATACCGATTGCGCTTACGCTTATTGGTGCATTCTAACCTGTAAACTCTGGAAATGACACACACTAAGGATGTATAACTTTCTGAACATTAACCTTATAACCAGTCTGGAGCTACGCTGTTGCTGCAGTAGTCGAAACGCTGTTATTCTGCCGTTCGTCCGAGATAGGTCCTGATCTGGGACCTGGATCTGGCATGGGTTGTGTCTTCGTCTTACGGTACTTGCTCTTTCCCTTCCCTGGAACCAGCAGCTATTCATTAGGGACGGAAGAACGCTTATATATGTTACAGTTGCTCCCAATGTTCTGTAAATCCCAAACTAAAAAATGCCCTGTTGGGCCACGTTTCGCAGGGAAAACTACTTGAGTACAGCAAGTCTTCGACTCCACAATACCGCAGTAGTTGTTCTCATATATTCTGTACCAGCTGGAGAGAATGACTCGAGTTCAGCAAAAAAGTGACGCAGTGGGGTAGACTGGCGAATAATGCTTTTCCCTGCATCCTAAAAATGTTCGATGGGATTGAAATACAAGGTGGTTTGGCGGCAAGTTTATCCTACGAAATGCTTAGATATGATTCTCGGACAATTAGTTACCAATGCAGCCCTTGTGTTACCATGCATTTTGTTGATGAGAGTCCATATAAAGAAATTTGCTACGTAAAACCACCTAGGTGTATCCTCGCGGTTAGAGTGTGTGAGAGATTAAATGCCTATGCCGTGATACCGCCGGTGACTGTATGTTTCCACCCAATTGTACAGTCTGATTTTGACTGCATACCAGCGCGGCACCGAATACGATCTCGTCCATTTGCAGGTTGGAGCTAAAAGCTGGATTCATCTGACCAGCCGACACTTTCCCAGTTCTTAAATGTTCAGTCGTTATGTTCCTGTGCCTACTTCAGGCGGACCTATCGATGACGGTCAGTGCACATGTGCACATGAACGGGTCATCAACTACTGAATCCCATTCGCAAGTTAATGTGCTAGATGGTGGGTTCGGAAGCTTTTCCTTGTACGACCTGGTTGAGGTGTGTCGTTGACTGAAAATCGTGAGCAGCCTGTTGTCGCCAGATGTCATGGTCTTGATAGCGTTCTGCTCGAAAGGCAACTAGGGTTTTTTCTGTCCGGCATATAAAGTGGATGTGTGCCCGCCATTTCACTACGACATATAAAGTGGATTTATGCGATTGCTGAGATACATGCCCCCGCCTTTCTGGCGCCAGCAATAGTCCCCCCTTCACATTCCACAAATCCTTCTGACGTCTCATCATTTGGGGTTCCCAGTGTCGAAATGAACCGCCCTGCATATACACTGGCGTGCAAAAATTAAAGACGAGACGGATTTTCGAATGTTACGTCGTACAGAAGTGTTCCACATCGACCCCAATCATACCATAAGATCCCTAAAATGTAAGAATACAGGACAAGTGAGCAAAACGGTCCAAACAAGGAATCCAAAGGATACAAAGGCACTTTATTGAAAAGGTAGCTTCGAGTACAACTGGACAGAAGACAGAAACGTCCATGTGACAGGCGACTGCCAAGAAAAATCCAGTCTTTAGTAGGGGATATGATCACCCTGACTGCGTTGCAGGATTTAAAACGTCTGTCCATGCTGAGGACGAGGTTGTCAAGCAGCTGTTAAGGCATCGCGGCCCATTCCTCTTGTAGCGCCAATCGCAGGTGCAGAATCGTTGCTGGCGGCTGGTGACATGCTGCCAAGCGTCTCCCGAGAAGGTCCCAGACGCGTTCGATTGGATTTAGGTTCGGGGACCTTGCGTGCCAATCCATACGTTAAATATCTTCACTCACCAACAGCTTTGCGACAGCCACTGTACGATGAGGTGTAGCGTTGTCGTCCATGAATAGGAACTCAGGACCCACAGCACATCTGAACAGACGTACGTGAGGCAGGAGAACCTCGGTACAATAGCGGACACCAGTGACTGAACCTCCTTGGAAGATGTGGAGGTCAGTACAGCTACCACGCATAATACAGCCCAAACGAGAACCCCGCCACCTCCAAACCGGTCTCTTTTGATAATGTTGGAGGTGTTATTGCGTGTTCCCTGCTCTCTCCAGATGTGTATACGTCCAGAATCGCTCGTCAGATTAAATTGGCTCTCATCCCTAAAGAGAACTAGACCCCATTGCTGATATGTCCAGTTCTTGTGTTCCTGGCACCACAGAAATCGCCGTCTTCGATGAACAGGCGTTAATGGCACACACCGTACTGGTCGTCGTGCATATAGACCACCTTTGCGCTGCCTCCTGGCCACTGGAACACGCGATAACGGACGTCCAATTGTCTATGGCATGTGCCTTGCGATTTCTCCCGCTGTCTGCCGTCTGTCCCCTCTCGCTTGTGGGACAATATACCGATCGTCCGCCGCCGTGGTTGCTCGTGGACAATCACTGCTAAACTCGCGGACAGCTGTTCCTGTCGTTTGAAATGCTCTCCAAGCTCGTGAAACGATGATGTGAGCGATCTCGAAATCCTCGGCCACACTAATCACACTTCGACTTTCTTCCAACTTCCCAATGACGCGATCTCGGGAAAAGTCATCCAGATGTCGTCTACTGGATTGCCTGTTGGCCATATCACACGGTGGCAGCAACTCGACGTCGTTCAAACCGATGTACACCGTGCAATGGCTTTCACCGAACTGCTAAGCGTACACCGCTCGTGTGCTTCATACACTTCTGAAGCCCCCACGTCATGCTGCATATATGCGCATGCTGTACCGTACCGGACCCTAGTCTATCTCCTGAGTGGTCTTTCGGTCTGTTCTGCGTGCTCGTTCCGCTGATATGCTAATTTCTCCTCTTCGTCCTTAATTTTTGCACACCAGTGTACTATTGGTATCTATTCTGAACCTGTTAGTGATGTCACTACTATGCGTAGTGGAACTTATCCTACCATTAAGACATGGAAGTAAAAATGATCTGGTCCATGAACATATACACTATATTGGCAAAAGTAACCGTACACCCCTTCAAAAGCAAATAAACGGATCCGCTGCGTTGTTAAGGTGCGCGGTACAGCTGCAAACGGTATTAAAACAAGCCTCCAGCTGACCACGATTATATCGCGCTGTGAGGTTGATTGAAAATGTCGCTGCGGGAGGGAACTGACTTTGAGAAAGGAAAGTTTGTTGGGTGTTATATTAGTGGGTTGTCCATTAGAGTAACCGAGAGACTTTTAAACATATCCAAGTAAACTGTTTTCGATGTACTGTATAAGTGAAAGATATATGGCGGCCTCAAGCAGCAAAACGTACCGGCAAACTAAATAAAATCAGTGATAGAGGATGTCGAAGCCTCACGAGAGTCGTTAGAGCTAATCGACGGGGTACTGCACAAGACCTCAGTGTACAGGTGAGTAAAAATGCTGGCACTTCGATATGTACACGTACCATTCGCAGATAAATTCATTCCATGTGTTACCGTTGTCGTGCGGCTGCTCATAAGCCTTCTATCTCCACTCGGAATGCTACTCGTCCTTTAGCATGGTGTAAAGGACATTTATCGTGGACCGTAGACCAATGGAAACGCGTCCCATGGACTGATGATTCCAGATACACGATCCATCAGTCCTATGGGTGTGTGTGGGTATGACGAAAGCCAGGGGAACGCTATTTACCACAGTTCACTGTTCCCACGGTCAAGTTTGGAGCTAGCAGTGTACTCGTGTGGTGGTGTTTTTCATAGTATGGACCCTGCCCATTGGTTACCGTGGACGAACCTGTTAACCAGCAGGTCTACCTCGATTTTCTGGACAATTATGACCTACCAACTCTGGGGCAATACTATGGAACTGAGCCTTGTTGGTTCCAGCAGGATAATTCACCAAGACTTAAAACAAGGACTGTTACGGCGTGGTTTGACAACAATTCCGTATGGTGTGTGGGCTGGACAGCACAGAGCCCTGGTGTGAACTCCATGGAGCACCTATAGGATGAATTGGAGCGCCGCATAAGAAGTTTGGAACCAAGGCCTACTACTAAGCAACAGGTAGTGGTAGCATTATTTACCGAATGGAAGCGCGTACCTATTGCTGTGTTCCAAAACCTTGTCAATAGCATGTCTCGAGGGTCAGTGCATGCATTAAGGCCAAAGGTGGACCGACACCGTCCTAAGGTATGTCATTAAATGCTATGTTGTGTTTCTATTTTAGGTGTCCAGTGACTTTTTTCAATATAGTATATATATATTGACTCCTCTAATGGCACACAATTTTCGCTTTTTTTTTTTTTATTGGAGGTTTAACGACCACCGTGAGCAACTCAATGGGCTATAAGCAGTCGCCCGTCCCTAATTTAGGGTCACTGGTTCCAGGGAAGGGAGAGAGCCAGTGCCGTAAGACAAACACAACATCCATGCCTGACCGGGATTCGAACCCGGACCCCTTACGGACGAATGATCAGAGGCCAGCGCCTTAGACCACTGCGCCACCGGGGCGGCCAATTTTCGCTTGAGTAAATGCTGGTGTCAAATGGTCAAATGGCAGGTAATACACATCTTCTGCTTGCGTTTCTGTTCAAATTCTGTCTTCGTTTCGGTTGCTGAAACTGAAAACTCTAGACTTTCCGGTAGTTGAGTTGTGTGAGGCGTCAATTTCTGACCATTCGTGTAAGATGGGCCCTCGTCCGAATCCCGGATAAAACATTGGCGGTGTTGTCGTGTGATAGTGCTAGACCTGGAACCATTAGCCTTAAATTAGGAATGGAAGGCTATTTGTAGCCATATGAGTTCCCCACTGTGGTTGAGTAATCCCAAAATGAACACACAAAATACAGGTGCAAAATTCAGAATCGCAAATCACCAAGTCTTCTTTGTACACAGTAATAACTGCAATCACTATTCAAACAAAGGGTTCATCTTTAGAAGCGTCTTCTTTTTGTATCCATCCATTCGTCCCTTGAGCATTACGTACGACTCTTTTTTGACAAGTGAAGACATCGCAATTTAGGATGTTTTCCCTTTGCATAACAGACACCAACGCAATTATGATTCCATCTGAAATAGCTAGTGATAGAATGGTCCCATGGAAACGGAAATGCCACTCGGAAGATCAGATAAAACATTTTTCTCTCGTGACCGGAATACGTTGGCACCATCTACCTTTTGTACCAACGATCGTTTCAATACGTGCTCTGAAAACCTAGTACACACCAACGAAGGAAGATGTTTTGCGGTACTTACGAGTAAGTTTCCTTTCCCAGTAGCACATGAAAAGAAAGTCGATGAAAGGAACTGTTGTGCCATGTCGGATCCAGAGCTCAGAAGAACACTCAAAATAAATCATACTAAGAAACTCTCACTATACGCGAAAGATTTTGTTTCGGAATTAATAATTTTGATACGAAATGGCTAAAATCGAAAACGTGTGAGACATTTTATCACGGCTTTTGAAAGAAAATAGGAAATAAGTTCTATTGCTATATATTTTTTTCTTCTTTCATTTATCTCAATACAGAGTTATCTTCGTTTTCTTTATTTTGATAGAAAAAATCGTAACCAGACAGAAAAATCACTCGAACGATCTTGCTCATGTTCAAACATTTCTTGATGCAGAATTTTCGTGTTACACAATAATATTGGCTCTCGTATTTTTCAGTGTAGCTATACGTGTACAAATCGTGCATGAAAACCTCGTTTTAGATCTTAATGAGGCGAAAATACACAAGGAATTTCAAACATTCTCTAAAATGCAGCTGATGTGAATGAAATCTTTTATACTAAGGAGATTAATATATTTATTGTAGTAGAAGCATGCATTAATAGTGGTACCTAATTTTATTAAGTGTAGTATATAATTGTATTAACAGTATATACACTGCCTGACAGAGAAAATTTCACACGAAGAAGACGTGAACGCAGCGCCATGCAAATTGCAGGGTGGGTGCACATGTACAAGTTATGCAAATGATTGCATTTGCAGGCCAATCGCAAGAACAGCGCGCTGGATATAAGCGGACAACCAGCCCGTAAGGCCATCAGCCGAGAAGTCGTCACGGCCGCTAGAAATGAGTGGTTCTGCTGTAACCGTGTCTGGAGAAAGAACAAGGGATGCGAATGCAGTTAGGACGCCGTCGTAAGCGATTTCGTCCAACGGATGAGTTCACGGGAGGTGTCATCGTTGCCCATAGCACCGCCGGCTGGTCCTTGTGTCGTATTGCAGAAGAAACGCAATGTGATACCAAATCCGTAGGTCGCATTTAGAGACAGTGGTCCCAGAAAGAATCTGTGCAACGTCGTAGGAGGACCGGAGCACAGAGGCGAACGTCCGAGCTCACTGATCGTCGCATTCGACGTCATGCCGTAGGGGACCTACAGGCCACAACGGCCGACATTTTGGAGTATATACGGGGAGGCTTGGATGCTCCGAGATCGATGCGGTCAGTGTGGTGCCGATTGGCTGCGTCTGGTTTGCTGTCCAGCAGTCCCTTGCGAAGGATACCCTTAACAGCGATCCATCGTCGTCACCGTTTAGCGTGGCGTCGCTCCAGAGCTGCGTGGGTACGAATGCAACAGTGTGGCATTCAGCGACGAATCGTGGTTCTGTCTCACCACAGATGATCGCCATGTGAGCGCCTGGAGAGGAAGTGGTCAACGGGCGGATTCCTCCGCCATTGCGGAGCGCCACACTACCCGGCAACGTAGAATCATGGTGTGGAGTGCTATCAGCGCAAACAACCGCTCACCGCTGGTACGTATTACAGGCATATTGACGGCACGCAGTCATGTTGACGAGGTTGCGATGTACTACAGAGGTGAAAACATGTGTTGGGACGACAAATCTGCAGCGAGACATTCTGCCCGCGTAGCTTAGTTGGGAGAGAAACTTATTCCGGAGTGAGGGAGCGCAGATTCGATTTCCGTGGCGGAAAAAAGCTTGTGTTTTCACAAGGTGCTGCGGCCTGTGGAGCTACTGTATTTTCAGAGCATACCAAACGCTGTTTTTGAACAGGATACGCCCGGCCGCATACCTCTCGGATCAGCCTGAATGCTTTACACGGTGTGCGGATGCGTCCGTGGCCAGCGCAATCCTCCGACCTCTCAGCCATCGAGGATCTGTGGGACACGGTTGGACGTCGTTTGAGGACCCTTTCATCCCGGAAAATGAAAATGAACTGTGGACTCGGATCAATACCACATGGTCCACCATACCTCAGGACTCTATTCGGACTCTCATTGTCTCGACGCCACGTCCCATTTAACGCTGTAACGCCCAAAATGAGGGCCACACTCCTTACTGATCATCCTGTATATTCGGCCACTGGACACTAGTCTGTATGTGACAAACCATTTGTTCAGGACCTATTTGGCTATCTGTGTATGTGGTTTAGTCTGTTTTCGAGCATTCCTTCATGGTGTGGCATTTTCTCTGTCGGGCAGTGTATTCTCCTAGGCTTTGATGTATTCTCCTAGGCTTTGATGTATTCTCCTAGGCTTTGATGTATTCTCCTAGGCTTTGATCCTTCATGTTGTGGCATTTTCTCTGTCCGGCAGTGTATTCTCCTAGGCTTTGATCCTTCATGGTGTGGCATTTTCTCTGTCGGGCAGTGTATTCTCCTAGGCTTTTATGTACAGTTTGCAACACAGCTGAATGCCATTTACATGTTGTGCAGATTATTTTGAACTGTTTAATGGCCTGGATGTCACTGGTTGAATAATGAGGTAAACACGGATACTGGTTGAAGAATCAGGCAAACACGGGTGACATGGATAATGTGTTTCATATCGTGTCAAAAATTGTTGAATCGTCAAGCCTCGCATCATCATGCAGATTAACATAGATCAGTATTACCTCGACCTTAGGTACAGTTTTTTCAGTGATCATAAATTACAATAGAGAAATTATGTCAGCGGTGCCACTGTTTAAGCGACTATGGAAGCGATCGCTTTGATGCAGGTGAGTAGGTGTCTCTATATTTGGTATGAGGTAACACAACAGGCATTTTTCTTTGGAAACTATGGATGGACAACGTATGTAACAATTTGCGTGACGTTTTTAAAAGATCACAGAATTTAAACGAATGTTCTTCTTTTGTTTTAATTTCAATTACACGAGTTTTGAGCACAGTTTTCTTTTATACCGGTTTTCAGACAAATCGGCAATGTGATTCTTTTGTCAATGATAAACTTATCGAAATATATTGGAACATTATGGGTGCGATTTTCCTGCAAAAGTTTACAGTTGCACCCAATGTTGTTGTGGTTACACCCAGCTCAAGCAGTACAGCCTTGCAATTTAACGTAGGCCCAACACTGTGCCACCGTAGCCTTGCAATTTAACGTAGGCCCAACAGTGTGCCACCGTCTTCTATTCATAATAGAGGTGGCTCAGTGTTGGGATAACGTTAAATTGCAAGGCTATGCTACCTGGGAGGGCTGTCCCTAAGAATGGTGGAAGGACGGACAGACCTGACATTTTCTTCAATAGCCCCTATTCCATCCCGAAACGGATACTACAATTGAAAAACACGCAAACGTGCTGCATTACAATAAATATGTTGCAATAGGTTATGGGTTTCCAGAAGACAGTTCCTGATTGTAGCAAAAACTTCCTCGAATGGTCATGCATCCTTATCGTTGGGCGGTAAGGACGGACGGAATTTTGTTCACAAAAAGCGCTGAAATCAGCGTCGTTGACGTTTTATGATCAGTTTAAGACGATTAAGTGCACATCGAATTTGAACTAAACAGTTGTAGGTGAGTTCATGTACTGAAAGAAATAGCAGACGCGACCTCGACTGTTTTAGGTTAATCCAGTTGTTCCAGAAGGAAGCAGGATATACGTTGACAGTTTTATGCGAGTAAAAGTGTTCGACTGGATAGGATATTTTTTCCTGTCAGCTGTAGGCATATCAAGGAGTTGCAAATTGCAGTAAAAGGGACTTTGCTTCTTACGGATCCAAGAGCGTAAGCATACAAAAGAATATACTTGAACAATTGCAGGTGAGTCAAATTTTATAGTGAACAGCGTATTCAGCCTTGACACTTACACTATCTACCAACAAGTGATTGGACACCCCTGCAATCGACGCGATCTGCGGTCCTGATACACGTCACGGCCGCCGCCGTTAAATATCGTGTGGGAAACAACAACGCAACCAGTCGAATGCAAGATATCACGCAGTTCGGAGCTCTCTGATTTCGAGAAAGTTGTACTCGTCGGGTATCACAGAAATGGCCGGTCCATACGTGACATATACAGCGAGTTGAAGTACCCAAAATCAACAGTGGCCTTCGTGATTGGCAAGTGGAATATGAGAGGTGTCTGTCGGAATATGTCCCGACCCGGCAGACCCACAAAACTGGGAGTTGGAGGCCGACGGGTGCTGGCCAGAGAAATGCGGAAGAACCGCACCAAATCGACGGACCACATCCCCGAGAAGTTTCAACAGGCATCCGAGAGTGTTCTTTCGATGAATACCATCCGTAAGGAAGCCCATCTGCTCCGTTTTCATGGACGTGCTGCAGCCCACTAAACCTTTGATCACCAAGTCCAATAGCGCTGCTCTGTTAACGTGGTGCAAAGAACGTCGACAGTGGACCGTTGAACAGTGGAAACAGGTTCTCTGGAGCGACGAATCAAGGTTCACCCTCTACCGTTCGGATGGCAGGGTCTGGGTTTGGCGTCTGCCTGGAGAACGTCTCCTGCCGGAATGTATTGTGCCAACTGTGAAGTTCGGCGGCGGTGGAATTATGCTATGGGGGTGTTTCTCCTGGTATGGCACGGGACCCTTGGTGGCAATTCCTGGTAGACTCAACGCCGAGACCTACTGCACCATTTTGGATGACCATGCGCTTCCTACGTTGTGGCAGTGTTACGGGGTGGACCCATGTTACTTTCAGGATGACAATGCCACCTGCCATGTTGCTAGGTCCACCATGGCTTGGTATGGTGGCAATGGGGTTAATCGAATGGACTGGCCCGCGCAGAGCTCGGACCTTAACCCTATCGAGCACCTCTGAGACGAGTTGGAGCGTCGACTTAAGGTTCCCAAATCGGTGAAGGAACTTACCTGTCTTCTCCAAGCCGAGTGGAAGAAAATACCGCTAGCCGTCGTACAACGCCTGGTTGAGAGTATGCCCCGGATGGTCGCAGCTGTAACCGCCGCTCGTGGAGGCTCCACCAACTATTGAAGGTGAATAAACTTCGTTGTCCTCTGCTATCATAAGTGTACAATTACTTGTTGGTAGATAGTGTATAAGAAACTCCATGTGTGTATGAGGAAGCAAAGATGCGTCTGGTTGTTTCGCTGTATGCAAAGTAGAAGGATAACCTAAAACGACTTTGTCTTTTAGGACGAAGTTTGTGCATCTATTTAATTTGATTCTCAGCTTTCTTCATGTTTATTTTAGCACATCGATTATCCGGTGTGCGTAAGTTTTCAGTCTTCTCTGTTAAGAATCAGGCTCCCGGGAAAGTGAAGTTGGGCATTGTTTTTCCATTTCGCAAAAGAATAAAAGTTGACAGAATTTCATTTTAGCTACCATCAGTATTCTTTTAGGAGTCAGTGTCAGAAGAATCCGGCCTATTTCACAGATAAAACGGAGTGCAAAAAAATGCCAGGAGCACTTGCGTATGATGGAAAGATTGTAATGATCGCAGCCGGAGCCGGCCGGTGATGTGCTGGTGAAATGCCTATTCTTATTTTCTGCGGCAGTGATTCGACTGACAGAGTGAGGTCATTAAATTGACGGATGTTGCCAGGACAGGGCATGAGAGCAAAATGTTGTATCGTTTTCAAAACCATTTATCAAAACACTCGAATCTCGCTGTAAACCCGTGTCTACATTTCCTGTTATTTTTTTCACCCGCCTTTCCATTTTAGAGGAAGGTCTCCACTTTTCACCGGGAGTTATTTCGACCATTTCGTTGCCACTGCAATTCATGGGGAAGAAAATCTAAAATCATTTCACGTGTCACAACAGAAAATAAAAAGATAGGATGTGAGAAAGGAAAATAATGCCCTTAGTTTTATAACAGAATAACTACTTCAACTTTTTATTTTAAACAAAGATAGAAGAGTGACAAAGGAATTAAAGCAAGACAACCTTGAAAGAGAACCAATAAGCGCTCTTTATGAGGCACGCCTTTGTGCAACAACTAATTAAAAAATGGCTTCTTGGTAAAATAGCTACTGAACCCTAAACTACGTATTCCCGGCTGTCAACAGAATGCTGTTTACGCATTGAAGATCATCGTGACTTCCATGTGGTCTTTTTATCTAAAAGGAAAAACTGGTGCCTTTCATAAATAAACTGTTTTACTTTTAACTGAACGAAGCTTTGCCCTCATCAGAATTCCATGAATTATGCATTAACGGACAACGCGCAATGCATTTCTTAGTGGGATATCACCTCACAGAATATCAATAATGTTCAATAGTAGAGACATTTTGGTTTAACATAATTAGAAACCTGATTTAGAGGAACAGGAACGCCAGTGTATTACGAAATACTTGCCTCATTACATAAAATGCCGCGGCATATGTTTCAATCGAGCTACTCCTGAAATTAAGCGCTGCAGATTATTCCGCCTGAGATATTAAATACATCTGCCGTCAAGAACCATTCCAGTTATCCAGTGTTTATTTGGGTTGCCGCTTGTTTTGTTTTTGTTGTTGTTGTTTTTTTGTCAGTAACTTCATGACGTAACTAAAGAATTATAAATTGTCCAACATTTCAACGTTACAACAGCAATTTATCTTTATGCAGGATCTTAGAAAGATAATACAACGTCAGCCTGGCTTTTATAAATAATTGAAGGTTCTTTAAAAGTACGTTTATTGCAAACAGTAATTTGTGTCCCTGAAAAAACGCATTTCCGCTGGACATGGATATTTTAAAAACAAAACTCCTGTATGAATTGTGTGTATCTGTTGCAGTATTATTTTCTCTTGGGAAGCACATTTGATGTTCATTCGTTTTAGGACCCAGAAATAGGATGTATATGATGTTTTGGAGACATATGGAAAATAGTTGAAGCAGTTGGAGTTAGAATGTTAATTTCTATATCATAGTAATACTCTCTGACACAGAAATTCACATTTGGTTTGTTTTATGTTCACCGTATACTTTGAAGTGCGGCTTCATTCCAATGTATATAAAGAAAGGCAAAGTTTTGAGGGCAAAACAGAAGAATCGAGTTTCACTCATATTTGCAAAAATGCTGTGACGTTTTACAACATTCAAAAACAAATGTGTTTATCTAAAAGAGGTGCGTATGGTAAGTTTAGGAATAATTTTAAGCCATTTCCAAGATATATTGAAAAGGGGAAACAATATGCCCGGCCTTCATTTCCAAAAGATGAATTTATTTCTGGAATAAATAACTTAGGTAAAGTGATCGATGTTAGCACCACTGGTTTCAATTAAAGCTCACATACGTTCTTTTCTTTTTGACTGAAGGTTTAACAACCACAGTGAGCAAATCGATAGGCTATAAGCAGTCGCCTGTCCGTAATTAAGTGCCATTGATTCCAGGAAAGGGAGAGAGCCAGGTCGTAAGAAAACCAAAACACACATGTCTCACCGGGATCCTAACCCGAACTCATCACGGCCGAATGGTCATAATTTAACGCTCAGAACACTGCACCACCTGAGCGGCAATCACATACTGTAAGCCCCCAGGAATCCACCACTCTCCCATGAATTTTCATATTTCGTCTTCCTCCACGTACTGGAAAACTCGTTTTCATTACTTCATTTTGAATCATCGAAACAGGGACATCGATAAATAAAAGTCATCAAAGTGGTGAATTCAGAAAACAATTCCGAATGCAACATGGATTTATTTCATTATTAAACCAGAACCGTGGTACTTTGAAGCTAAGAGCATCCACTGCAATTCGATGGCAAAGTAAATGTTACAAAAACACAGTTTCGTATATTTGTTTATTCAAAAATCATGTTCTTTCAAAATGATACCTAGGCACATTTAGGCAAAGTCCATGTCAACTAATGAAGAATTTTTTACATGCTTCTCTTATCTTCTTCCAGCATGGGTAGCCTTACGACTAGAATGAGTTGCTGCTGGAAATCATTTATCGCCACTCGATTTAGTTCCGTGTCATCCACAATTGTAATTTTCTACATACTCTTCCTTTGCATTCATTGTTTAAATAATCCGTCCAATTTATCTTATATTTTCTGCTACTCCGTTTTCCTGGTACCTCTCCGCTTTTAAATCTACTTCCCACGCAAGATTCTTCTTATTTGCATATATTTCGACACAAATCCAGTCCTCTTCTTTTGACTTCATTTGAAATCTGTCACTTTAAAATACATTGTTTTTTCATCACATTTCTAAATCTATCCTTTCCAGTCATAGAGAACATCCACCTTCGCATCGGCCTGGTTTAAAATTGCAAATACTTACTCAGTCTTGAAAGCTCTGCTTTTCTAATTCGTTGCGGTCATTTGTCACAGACTACACGAGACGAATTCCTCAAATTTAATTGATTGTAACAATTGATTGATATCTTTCAAATGTACAAGATTTGAACGATCAAGATTCAATTGTACTGGAATCTTCATCGGAGTTTTTACACCTAAATACTTGGATCAACATCTTGTCTTACTGCTTCGGCATACAGAGTATTTTACGAAGAGTGTCTGAAAGGAATAAGAAGTGACGGCTGGTCGCAGCGGTAAAATGAAAAATACAAAGTACGCAGCAGACAGAGAAAAATTCAGCTTTGATAATTACACCTCCCGGTAGGATAATTTTGGAAAAATACGATGATTCAATTTTATACGTCCGCCCCCTCCGCCCAGGGAAACCAAAGTCAATTTGTAAAAAACGCTCCTCGCAGTGTTATGGGGAAAGAAATTTACCCGGACGCTTTAGAGGAATATTTCGCTGAGATATCGATAGTTGAAATTCTGGACGTATCAATGACAGCTTATCTGCAGTGAACATTTGCAGCGTTATCGTCCGCGAATAGTTGTACGTATAGGGGGACATCTGTAAATCCATTTAGGCCGCCCCGGGGCGCAGTGTTCTAAGCGATGGCATCTGATCATTCGTCCGAGATGGGTCCGGATTCGAATCCCGGTGAGGCATGGATGTTGTGTTTTTCTTACGGTGATGGCTCTCTCCCTTCCCTGGAGCCAGTGACCCTAAATTAGGGACGGGCGACTGCTTATAGCCCATTGAGTTGCTCACGGTGGTCGTTAAACCTCCAATCAAAAAAAAAAAAAGAAAAAGATCCATTTAAGAAACAATAGACATGTTGTCTGTTCAGGCATTAGAGGCGTGCTATGTGAGTCACACTGAATTTGCATACAAGGAGTGCATGGGTTTTCTCCATTTGTTACCATGTACGTTTCAATCATATTTCTGATCCCGTACAACCGAACGACAAATACTGAATCACACCGATGGGCATGTCTCAGCGAAATATTCTTCCTAAATCATCCGGGCAAATTTCTTTCCCCCGTAATTCGGCGTGGCACTCTTTTCACTAATTTACTTTGGTTTCAGTTGGGGTGTAATATATAATTTTCTTATTTTTTGGAAATTATCCATTCCGGGAGCTGCAACTATCATAACTGAATTGCCCTGTGTTTGCTGCGTATTTTGCGTATTTCACTTTACTTGTACGACCAACCGTTACTTTCATATTCCTTTCGGATATTCTTCATGAAACACCCCGTATTCACTAAACTCAAGATTATCTCCTTTCTTGTAGTAGCACACAAGTTATAATTAATTATTATCAATAGTAAATAATTTATTATCTCCTTTCTTGTAGCAGCACACAAGTTACTTAATTAATTCGCATAACTATGTTTCTTTTTTTATTGTGATGTCGTGCAACTCTCTAAAAAGCTTTTAAAACCATGACAAAACTCGTCCAGACACAGAGTTATGCTCTTGTGACACATTATACACTCTTACGTTTAGAAAGCTGAGGTTTACCTCTTCACGGGCTTCCCAAAACCTCTTTTACATTCACACCGGCTCCTCTAAACCTCTTTTACATTCACACCGGCTCCTCTAAACCTCTTTTACATTAACGCGGGCCTTCGTAAACCTAAATACGACCACAAGGAACTTTACACCAATTATACATAAGATAATATAACTACCTATACTCGTAATCCGAATTTTGGCGTAGAATAGAAATCAAAGTTTCCAAGCTTTCGCATATCGACCAGATGGCTTTTCCGAGCAAGGTAGACAGCAAACTGCAAACTGGATATTAGAACGCTTCAACAATTTCAACGCGGTGATTTTAGTTAACAATACACGAAGAGATGCAAATGTAATTATTCATTCAAAGACACGAATCATTATGTTCGTTCAGCACGCGGAATCCTGAGGCGAAAACAAATGGCATTCACTATTTGAAGAATTGGTTCCAAATTCGTGGTAACTCTAGCGAGAAGCTATCATTGCAGAACTCACTGTTGGTAATGATCTCCAAAGTTTCCCGAATGGCAGTGGATTTAGGGGTAGTGTAGGAATCTAATTTCTTTATGTCATCCCATGTAGGATCAGCGGATTTAAACTGGACTTCTCTGGATAGGGCTTTGGCTTATTTACCGTTCTTTGTGTCGCACTTATGCTCGTTGAATCTAATTCTAAATGAACGTTTGGTCATACCAATGTAGCATCACTTGGAGCCATCCGGATATTGTAGAGGTATGGCATAAACACCTGCTTCGTTGGAAAGTGTTGGCTTGTCAGTATTTCCCTTAAGCATAGCATGTAAAGAAGACGGATATCTTATGCCGGCGTTCATCTTCTTCAGCGCGTTCTTGAGTTTATAGGAAACATTTGATATACTGTATAACGAATAGAGCCCAGGTATCGTAGCCGCGGCATAGAACTATTTGCATGACTGTTTCTTCTTCTTTGTATACATCTATGTACCATATTCGGGTGTATCCCGCCTCAGTGGGCAATTCGATAATGCTCTTTAATTCGCTTTGTCTAGAAGAATCATTGGAGGAGACGGCGAAGGCTCTTCTGCTTCAAGAACGGAAGAAAGCTGTCTTTTAATCAGCGGGGCGGATTGAGCTGCGGAGCATCAGCTTGGGAACGGATGTGGGTTTAGAATAGACCTTGGTACGGAAGAGATTTTCAGGCGATTTTCTCAGTAAAACATCCAGATAAGGCAATGCATTATTGTGTTCTAGATCCAGAGTGTATATCATTGATTTTATTCAGGAAAAGCGGGAAAGTATCATTTCCATGAGGCCATATAAAACATATGTCTTCAGCATATTACAGCCAAGTGGTACGACTTGTGCTGATGCTCCTGAATATATGATTCTCGATTGGGCGAAGGATTACATCCGCGGGAATTTATGATAGTGAAAATCCCATCGAAGCGCCGTTTGTCTGTGGTAACTCTACAAAATTCGGGCGGCTCCAAGCGATACTATATTGGTATGACCAAACGCTCATTTAGAATTAGAGTCAACAAGCATAAGATGGATGCAAAGAACGGCAAATTAACCACATCCCTATCCAGAGAAGTCCAGTTCAAGTCCGCTGATCCCAAATGGGTTAATATAAAAAAATTAGCTTCATACTCTACTCCTAAATCCACTGCCATTCGGGAAACTTTGGAGATCATTGCCAACAATGAGTTATGCAATGACTGCGTTTTGCTGGAGTTACCACGAATTTGGAACCATTTCTTCAAACAGTAAATGCCTTTTATTTTCCTCCCAGGATTTCGCGTGCTAAACGAACATGATGCATAGTGTCTATGAATGAATAACTACCTTCCCGTCTCTTCCTTTATTGTTAAGTCAAGTCACCGCGTTCAAATTGCTGAAGCGTTCTATTATCAAATTTGTAGTCTACCTTCCTCGGAAAAGACACCTGGTTAATGTGCGGAAGCTTGTTAACTTTCATTTTTATTCTAAGCCAATAGGTTCGGATTACTGGTATAGTAATACTATCTTCCTAAACGTTCGGTCTTTTGGATTGTTGGGGAAATTTGAAAAGTCTATTTTTTTATTAGTACCAAAGCTCAGTTTTTTTCCTTCTGATTTTAGAAATCCATAAGGATTCTTCGCTACCACAACATTTTTAGGGTGCTGATTTCATTCTTGTTCCTTTATATTGTTCCATCAGCAAACCACTGGGAAAATAAATTCGAGATACATTCTGTTTTTTGTCTCGATGTTAAGGTCTCTCTTTTCTCTTTTCAGGTCTTAGCTAAATCATTTTTTGCTCTTCGTAGATTGTTTTGCTTTTTAGTACGGAACGTGCATTGATGTTCTAAATATTTTATCCTCGACATCAAATAATTTCTTTCGTCTTTTTATCTAAGTTGTAGAAAAACGTGCAATACCTGCACATAACGTTAGTTATAATTAGATTTAGATGAGGCCTTTTATATTCATTCATTTATTGATACACTTTTTTGGCATTTCGTTTAAAATACCAAATATAGAGTTGCTCTGAAAAGATATAGTTCGTTATCTTTCCTTCAAATGTTTTATCGTCACTGTCGATATATTTAATAGTACCTACATAGAAGGAAAAACTAAGTAGGATGAAATCCTTAGGAATATATGCTTAAAGACTAAAATTCCGAGAGCAAACAAAACATTAGTTTCTACATATTTAGGTTTAAGAATTGATGGGTAGGAAACGCGCTGTTTCTAGCTCTTTCCAGGAAAGACAGCATTATATACTAGAGCCTCGAACACCACATTAAATGATAAGTTTATAGAACATTAAAATCATTTGCGCATTAGCATATTACGAAATGATCTCCTTCGGTACAAATCTTTAATTCATTATACTTTGGTTCTGCGATGTTTCTAAGAAAAAGACAATTCGTTAATACCGCGATTACAAGTTCTTTTTTTAATGAAGCCTCTATTTTTCAGAACTCTCGTAAAGAGTAAAGCTTCCGAGAAAGAATTATTTCTAAGCTTGCTTCTTTTCTCTGATCAGGAAGTACAGGTATTTCAACGGCTGAAAGCTTCAGGATAAGAAATAAGCCGAAAAAATATTGTTCATTAGATTTACATTTCTGCTGAATAATTTCGTCATCTCAAAAAAGAAAAGAAAGAACCGAAAAGAAAAAAAATAGAATTTTACACACGAATACTGCCGTTGCTGAAATTAAATCAGTTCACAGATCACCTCATACTGTGGAAATGCAGGTCAGATTGAAAAAAAAAATAAACCAGATAAAATACAACGGTGAGAATAGAACATAAAACAGAAAATTGTTCCACTGAGTTTTAGAGGGGAATAAGAAAACACATAAAAATAAGGCAGGTTAGATCGAAAAAATCTGGTAATCTCATTAACTTGCGCATAATATCAAGAGAACGCATATGTATGTATATCATTACATCTCTTCTTGAAAACGCAATATCCGAATCGAATTTAATTCCAAAAAGAGTACTCCTTGGGTGATTTCGTATCCTGCATAATTAATAATACTAAATATAATGTTGTCATTATATTTAGTATTATTAAAAAGCAGAGTTTTGCACATGCAGGAAATGATTTTAACAATCACAATTCAGCCTCAAAAGCTGTACAGAGTGTCTACAAAAATGAAAAACCTTATTTAAGTCATGTGAGGACGCAAATGAAGATGGAATCTTAAAGAAACAAATAGTTACAGCAAAATTTCAAATTCAGCCTTCAAATGGTTTCTATATGCTTCTAAAGTATTATGGCCTGACGACGCCTCCTTTTGGCAAGCGAATAATCAGCGAAATATATTTATTGCTACACTAAGTGCAGATTTATGAGCCTTCATTGTCTTTTTTTGACGTAGGACAAAGTCTAACTCCGCGGATATATGGAGCGACTAACGGTTGACCACCTGTTATAAAAATAGGTGACAACTGAAATCATCATAGCGTTAAAAATACGTGCCGCACACTAATAGTGTTAGCATATTCGTAAAGAACGTTTAGTCCAATTCGCGTGCTGCTCAATACAGTGGACGCTCCCCTCGGTTCATGTGCGTGGGGGAGATGATGCAATATTTCTGGGTGTGCCGCAGCGTTTGACTCATGTCGGTTTATCTGGATAACCTTGAGTGTAAAGCGACGGTGTGTGGTATCATTTTAAAGCTCTCGACGAGATCTATTCAAATATATAAAGAACATATTGCAGTGGTTTAAATTTTTTTTAAATGTTTTCGCGTGAATGGTTTTACATTTTCGACAATGACGCGGAATTTGCATAATGAACATAAGCAAAAGTGGCAAAAATCAAAAACAGAGGCAAGAGCAAGTGATGAATAATGTAAGAAGCCCAAGAAGGACAGAGCACCACGTTGGATAATTCGAGTATCGATCTGCTTTGTGTTCGCAAGGTATCCAGCATTATCTGTAAAAATTATGTAATCTATCATAGACCTCTGTTGGCTATAACAAATGAAATCAACGCTTTGAAACCATACTATAGTAGCTCATTTCAACTATCCGATCTGCAAGTCGGAGAATTGAAAACTTGACGGCTCAATCAGAACTGAGCCTACCTGTCTTTTTTAAATGTGGTGGTTCTAACGACCACCATGAGCACTCAGTGGGCTATAAACAGTTGCCTATTCATAATATAGGGCCGCTGACTTCAGGGAAGGGGGACAGACAGCTAGTATCTTAAGACAAACAGAAAATAATCGGGATTTGAACCCCGACACATCCCAGAAGAATGGTCAGATGCCAGTGCTTAAACCTCTACGTATTTGGGGTGGCTCATTGTCTTTTCAATTATGAGGGTGTATTTATTAATATTTTTGTTTTTGTTTTGGAGCTTAACGACCACTGTGAGGAACTAGAGGAGCTACAAGCAGTCTGTTGTTTAGTTTAAGGCTACTGTTTCCAGGCACTGCCGTAAGGCAGACATACCATCCATGTCTTAACGGATGAATGTTTACGTTAATGTTTACGTGAATGTTTACATGCATGTTAAGGAGTCGGTGGCTCATACCACTCGTCCACAGGGACAAATCATGATTTTTTGCACTTGTCCTTAATGTTTAATTTTCTGGAAACTCATGTAAGAATACAAGAGAGAAAAACACTGCAGAAAATAGTAAAACTATGTCAGTAATCCCATTTATTGGCGTAAGAATATATAAATAAGCATTTTTGGAAAAGCTTATTTATATATTCTGTGTCGTACTACAGAGGTAAAGCACGTGTCAAAACGACAAATCTGCAGCGATACATACCGTCCATATAGCTTAGTTGGAAGAGCAACTTACTCCAGGGTGAGTGGGCGCGACTTCGTCACAGACGAACTTGTATTTTCACATTGACGCCCGAACGTAAAAATGGATGTACTTGCCGTTGGGTTCTTCGAAAAATGTACAATGATTGTTCCACTCTCGTCTGGAATTAATCAAAAATTCGTTCTTCGTTTCTAAAAAAATAATAATAAGAGGGAGATGATGTGGCGTACTACAGTGGTAAAACACGCGTCAAGTTAACAAATCTGGAGAGATACATTCCGTTCATGTAGCTTAGTTGGGAGAGCAACTTACTCCGGAATGAGGGTGCGTGGGTTCGATCTTCGTCACGGACAAATTTGTGTTTTCATAATTCCTACGCCAATAAATCGGATTACTAGTCTATTTTTACCATTTTCTGCATAATTGGTGTGTTGTTTCTCTTTATTAAAGCATACTGTATTGTGGAGAACAATAATACAATTGAAATACCTTTATGTAACAATTATAATGGAAGTTCTGTGAATTACGGTTTGCAATGCTATTGACATGCGTTAACGAATGAAAACAAACAGTTACTCTCATTAGAAGGGAAATGGCGCTGCTAACAAAACGTCGTGAAGAGAAATCCCGTAACAAATCAGATGTCATTCCTTATGTGGTCATAACGCTCTGATTTAGGACGAATAGGTTACGTTTCAGTAAAGAATGAGTTTCGCAGAGTAGAATTCAGGCAAACGACACCGTTAACCACTGCTTCGTGTCCCTTAAAAAAGAAAAAAATGCGGAACGTGAAGAAAGATTCAGCAGGGTCCACAGCAGTTAGATAATGCCTGACTGTCTGCGGAGCATCAGTATAATGTCAGATGGCACAACAATGGTTCATCCCCCTGCTGGTGCCCATTTGGTATCAATAGGTTTTCAGCAAAATTCAGTTAAATGGTATTTCCTGAAAGCTCCTCCAGTAAATGAGAAGAATTTGAACTTAATTGAATAAAGCACAGGTCAGAGGAAAAGAGAATTTCAATAAAAACGATAAAGAAGAAAAAGATAATCAAAAGGAAAAAAAAGAAAAGAAAGAAAGAAAAGAAATTGAAAAGGAGAGTCTTGTAGAAGACAAAGACCAAAAACATTACCTAAGATCACTAGCACAGCGCTGTAAAGATGGAATCCTGCCAAAAAAAAAATCTCCTTGCTTAAAAAAAGTCATCTCTCTCTCTCTCTCTCTCACTCACTCACTTTTTTACTTTTAAAAGAATTAGATAAAACAGGAATTCTTAGTTGTGTGACTTCTTTTATGGCTCTGAAACGTTACGTTTTGCCATAAAATTCACACATTTTTTAACAGCAAAAACGTCATGGAAAATGACTTTCAAGGATGTTTTAGCGTCCTTTAAATGTAATGTGACTCTAACAAAACACAAAATGTCCTGAAAAAAACCCAACAATGTTTGAAACATAGCGGACGCTATGCTACTTTAAAGAGGAAGCTTGATAAATTAAAAAAAATGTGAAGTTCGTTTTTTTTAAATCATTTAAGTCGGAGTAATATTTTTTTACAACACATATAAAAATACTCAGCATTTTTGTATTTATGTATTACATAAAATATATCCGTTTTTAAATTAAGAATGTCGCAATAAAAAAGCGATTCATCCAACATACTGCGATTAAATTAAGGAACGACATTAAAATATGTGAAAATTGATGATAATGATTTTCTAGTAGCTTTCCTTATTTTGGAGCCCAATAGCTATTTTTTACTTTTTGTAGTTATATCTGTTTTAACAAAAACATTTTCAGGTTGTGACGAGGTTAAAACACGTGTCAATACGACAAATATTCAGCGATGCATTCCGTTCGTGTGGCTCAGTTGGGAGAGCAACTTACTCCGGAGTGAGGGGGCGCGATTTTGATCTCTGTCACGGACAAATTTGTGTTTTTACAAGGTCTTCAAACAAAAACTCTGCATTTATCAAAAAGCTTGACATTTTAATTAACTGTTCTCTAAAGGTTTATTTCAGCAAGCAAAATATTGATGCACGACTTCCGAGATGGAGTGACCCATTTGCCCACGATCAAATGCACTTAGATCCTTCATCTTACCCATACTGCGTCCGACTCTTACTGATTCCCGTCGCATCACTCCTTATATCGCCGGATCGCTGCATACGTCATGTCGTTTCCGTTTACAGGGCCGCCCACAGCGCCACATTTGCATAGCTGTTTCTAATTAAATTCCTCTTCAGTATATGAGCGTGCATGGGATAACATGCAAGTCATCCGCGTGTTCTCTGAACCAGTACGGAAGAATATGTGCTTTGTGACATGGCATGTTGCCCTGTTAGAACATTCTATTTTTGATGGAAAAACTCTCTGCATTAATTGAATGAACATTGTCTGAAACGATAGATAGGTACGCGGTGGCTTTCAGGGAAACGAGACCATCCCAAATAAACATATCCCAGAGGATTGCACTACCGTCTTTCTTCCTGTATCTGTGAGGTCACAGTGACTTGCCCTGCTAAAGTTCGTAGGCTTCATGCAATATGAAACGAGATTTATTGGAAAAGGAAACTTTGTTCCAAACGCCCACGGGTCACTCCCGACTTTTTACTGACCAACTTTAGACATGATCGTCGATGTCATGCTCTGGTGAGGAATGGTGTGGCCACGCGTTTACAAAGTAGGTACATATGCTGGATGGATAGTTGCACAACAGCTGTGGATACACTATTCTGTGGTCCCTGGTTTCTGATCATGGTCCGCTGGGTCAAAGAAATGTGCCTATTGTTCCGAAAAATATGGCTGAGTCGTCTCTCTTCCGGAGCATCAATCATCCATCCATTGCAGCCCTGATACCCACATCCCCCGGTTTTATGTTACGTCATTTACCATTGACACCCTATATGTACATTTTAACCACGGCATCTCGCGAACAGCCGACAAAGTTCGTCGTTTCCGGTGCATTATCGCTTTTCTTCTGTATGTTATGGAAATAGCGATGTATTCATTTATTAACTGTCGCCACGTATTTGGAGTATTTTCACCTTGGATCTCGCCCTTTGGATTTAACTGCTATAATATATATATATAGCTAGTGCCGCTCATGCCCACCAGATGGAGACATCTCAGTAGCTGAGCCCATCTTACGGATTTATGATGTAAGAAGCTGACTTAAAAATACACATAGCACCGTGGATTGTTGGTCACCGTGGCGTATATGTAACGCGCTCAGCTAGATATCGAGAGTTATGTTGGTTCAATTCCACAGCGGCGGCTGAAAAACAATTTTTCGGATGCTGTGCGTTTCTGGAACGTAGAAAGAACGATGTTTTTTTAACTGTCGCCACGTATTTGGAGTATCTCGTGCGTTACCTATTGCAAAGCCAGCTCCAAATCCGGCTAATATTACTTTTACCTTTACACGCGGGCTCCGCCACACCTAAAACGTTCAAAATATCAATTAAGGGAGAGTCTTATAATTTTTTTTTCCTACCGTGTGTTTTCTACTTAAGTAAAAACCGAACGTCACTATTAGGAATAATTATTTACCCTACGTAAAAGAAGAATAAGTGGAATTAAAATAACGGGACCTTATTTGACGATAAAAAGAAATTATTACACTATGTTAATATTATACATAAGTTTACGGATCATCTGGGTGTTTCGGGTTCTGTGCATTTCGTGCTCTTAAACTTCCAGTTTATCAAAATGAGAAAATTCATGATACATCGCTAACTGGAGTCTCATGTGTTATGATGTGCTAAACACAACTATTACAAAAGTGAAAGTTAGAAAATAAATATAGGTGAACATTTAGGATTTGTTGTCCTTGCGGAAATAATAACGCTAATGTGCGTGCAATGATGCATAACATGAAGTCATAACGAATGAAGATGTCACGATGGTGAAGACTAGATATGAAAAACGTAAAAAGCAGTTATTGTATCAGGATGAGTCATAATTTTATCTCATTTGCAGCTGAAAAGTTTAACCCCTTAACGACCATAACGCCCGTACATACAAACGACCATAGCCACCCGAAACGCTTGTCTAGAGTGAGTCAGATTTCCTACCCTTGCATGTTCTTCAGGTTTTTCGACCTATGAGGGACCAGCAGGAGTCATCCTCAGTCAATATTGTTGTTATTAAACGAACAAGTTAAACAACAGACAGTTTCTGGCGTTATGGTATTTAGAACGATACAAGATTTTTGTTCACGGTCGTTAAAGGGTTAATGATGCATGAAACCTATGCCCGTTCACCTAATTCTGCAAGTATGGGATTTCCTTCTATAGTCATTTACCAACGTTCCACCAAAGCCACGATTCCACAATGAGACCACACGGCTGATTTCGATGAGAGAAAACCCTCAGATCACATCTCTCTCTCTGGAAGTATAACTAGGGGCATTAATCACCTGTATAAACGTCCACTAGATATTAATGTGGGCTTGGTAGCATAAGCTGCAGAGCTTCATGGATCCACTGCAGTTGTTCGCTGTAGAAGTTTCCTTACAGAGTCTGATGTTCTAGTTCGAGTTCCCAGGGCACAGCACCCTCACAATTTCACTAATTCCACAGCGCCCTTGGAATTTCACTAACTGCACAGCATGATGTTTCCTATCGTAAAGTCCTCTTTGCACAGCTGACTCTGCTTACTGGCGTGGTCTATGAAACTGTTTACCGTAGTAGGATAAAGTTGTAATAACCACTTTTCATCAACTGTGACAATTTGACGCCAAACTCTATCTGTTTGTGGACTGGACATCAATATGCGGCAGAGAGCGACATGCTGTACCTCCTACCGAGGTGTCAGTTCGTGGGGAACCATTCAATCTCGCTTGGAGGAGAAACCAAGCTCATGTAGGTGACGAACTGTAGTGGATTGGAAAGACCTTACCTCAGTCGCAAATTGTCGCGTACTCGTATCGGGTTTCGTTGTCACAGCTTTGACCAGGGTGTCAGTGTTGGTAATATTTGGGCGTCCTGACCTCGGCCTTTCTTCGAGTCTATGGTTCCCATCACTGCACCGCCACAACCTTTTTCATACAGTGTTGCTGTCCACTGTTTCTTCGCATTCAACCGAACAAATTCGTTTCGCAGCTATCGCATTTAACAGTTTTTCCAATAATGGCGTCGTTTAACAGTTTCACCACTAATAAGTTGAAAAGAAGATTACGCCTCAATGCGAGTATTTGAAACTATATGCGATAGTGAAGGTAAGGTTCTAATAAATCGCTTGGAAATAATACTCTTAATGGCAAGATGTGAATCAAATACTGTGATTATTTCGGAAGCTAAATAAATTGCATTTATGGGTTTGAAATGGAATTAACGCCTTGGAAATATGATGAGCGGAATATTTTTCACAGTTAGAAATATTTAACCCGGAAAGCCTAATAATGATTTTTTCATAAATAAAATTTGCTGTCCGTTCGAAAGTTTCCGAGTGTTAGAAATTTTGCTGATGAGCCAACAGATCTACGACATTTGCCACAAAATAACGCATAATAAATGCAGGTATTTCCTTGCAATTTTTTATAAAAAGATATTATAATTTTTAACAAAGCTGGAAGAGGATTTAACCTGTGTTATAATTGCATCAGTTGAAAATGATAAAGTTTTACCAAAGCTGTATAAATTCTGTGGAAGAAATATTCTTCTCAAAGTATGTGAAAATACGTCAGGATTATTAATACAGTGGTGAAACATCTCTGAATTGCCTTTATTTTTTGTTCATCACGTGGCGTCAATTACATCAGAAGGCATGGAAATGATATCACCGTGGAGCTGAAATCGAACCCGCATCTGTATCCGTTACACTAAGTCTCAAGTATGTGAATGTTAAGAATCGGAACAATCTCTGATATTCGCCCACCGAAGCAAATTCTGCTTGCTTCAGAGATGTTTGATTGCTGTGCTAGTCATTCTGACGTATTCCCACGTATTGTGAGAGGAATATTTCTTCCACAAAATTTAGCTGAGAGTTCGGTGATTTAGTGATAGAGATTGGTTTAGCTAAGAGATTGGTGATTTAGTGAGAGATACTGGTTTAGTTGAGAGATAGGTGATTTAGTGACAGAGATTTGTTTAGCTGAGAGCTTGGTGATTTCGTGAGAGAGGTTGGTTCAGCTCAGAAATTAGTGATTTAGTGAGATTGGTTTACCCTAGATATTCGTGCTTTAGTGAAAGAGATTGGTTCGTCCGATAGATTGGTGATTTAGTGAGAGTGATTGATTTAGCTGAGAGATTGTGATTTAAAGAGAGAGATTGGTTTAGCTGAGAGCTTGGTGCTTTCGTGAGAGAGGTTGGTTCAGCTGAGAAATTAGTGATTTAGTGAAATTGGTTTACCTGAGAAAATAGTGATTTAGTGAGATTGGTTTACCTGATATATTCGTGATTTAGTGAAAGAGATTGGTTCGTCCGATAGATTGGTGATTTAGTGAGAGTGATTGATTTAGCTGAGAGATTGTGATTTAATGAGAGAGATTGGTTTAGCTGAGAGACTGGTAATTTAGTGATAGAGAATGGGTTAGTTTTGAGATTGGCGTTTAGTGAGAGAGATTGGATTAGTTTTGAGATTGGCGATTTAGTGAGAGAGATTGGTTTAGCTGAGATATTGGTGATTCAATCAAAGAAAATTCTGCTTCCTACGCTACGAGCAAGCAGAACTTGCTTGACTGGCGAATATCAGGGAATGCTCTGATTCTCAGATCCTTGGTACTTCATCAGGCCTGGGACGTGTAACGGATAGGATACTCGAACTGAAATCGAACGATGCGGGTTAGTTAGTACAGGCAACTGAGAGGTGTCTGATTAATGTGTTAATAACGTTGTGTATAGTAGTAAGTGCTGTAATGTGGGCACTTTACAGTATTGCTAAACAGGAAAAGCATAAGGCCAACAATACATGCCGAAAAATAAACATATATACTCAAAAGAGGAACATCTACGTTCTCACTCTCTCTTGGATATGTTAATTGCACGATTTCAGAGCAACATGCGGGTTTCTTCTTTACATATCCGGCTGTGATTACCATTCATTCTTTTACATTTTGGGCATTTATTAACACGTATACATAATGTTTCGAGTATTTTGTCCTCAGAAGTTAAAGCAGCATCAGTATATTTTCATTTCGTGTTTTCATTGTGATCAGAAGCGATACTTTTTTTCAATTTTCTGCATTTATTACAATCCCAGTCCCGCTTTCACATTTACATATGTATAACTGTACTTGAGTTAAGCTGATGATGATGATGATGATGATGCATTATGCAGAAGAATGGATGAAACGAGGAAGGAGTGTTTTATTTTCGGATGATGACACACAAGCATTAGTCCGCAAACCAGAAGAGCCTCTCTATCCCCATGATGATTTAAAAAGTCTCTGGTGACCTCGTCTTTATCAAAAAAATGAAAAGAAGTAAAATTTTGAAAAATAATTTGCCCCACAATTCTACCAATAAAGGGTGCCACATTGGAAACAGCTCTGTTTTCATTTGATCATTGATCATGTACCCAATAAGTATGAAAAACAATGATACTCCTTTCTCGAATGTAAGGGTAATGGATTTGTACAGTACCACTCACACCTTTTCTTTGTCCCCTAGTCTTTTATTTTAGTAAATAATAACAAAATGCTCCGAAAGTAGTGCAGTGTGCACTAATATCAACAAACAAAATATTTTCAGTAATATTGCCGCAGTGCTGAAACGAATAATGACACGCCTTCAGAATAACTTGCTGCCAAACATGCCAGTTCTACTGTTTAAACAACGAGCTGGAATATCTGTAGTTTAATATTATAACTAGTAAATTTGGACGTGACTAGCTAATATTGTTTCCAATTAAGTGCTGAAGGAAAGAATACTTTATTTTGAAGAGGTTTATGTACCAGATACCTGAGTACAATTGCAGGAAATCCACACTTAAACTGGCTTCTCTGAAGAGAACAAAAAAAAACAGCGCATTTCGTTTCTTATTTCGAAAGACAAAATTAAAGAAACCATTGAATGAACAAGGAGACATGCAAAAAAAAAAAGAATTGGTCTCGGAGTCTAGTCCATTGAGTTTTTATTAGGTGGAAACAACAATCATATCCCCACAGCTCTGGCCTCCATGAGTCACCGCCAGTACTGAAAGTGTCGTCATATCCAGGCAAGGAGCTACTTTGAAACTACTGAAACCAATGGAACTGAAGCTTCAAGGCGTATGGATAGATAAAATGAGGAATTCAATTATCTTTATCAATTATACAAGCACAATGTTTTATCAACTGTATAATTTAGTTTCTTTTTGCATGTATATGAGGTCACGCCAAAGATTAGCTGTGACCTATAGTGGCCGAGTCAGTGGTGTCTCTATCCAATATAAGCTCGATGGTCTAGCCATAAAGCATGTACACTATATAGAGAAAAGTATTCAGACACATTCACATATGCAAATGAACGTGCACTTGCAGAACCACGCGCATGCTGGATATAAAATGGAGACCTAGTACACCTATCATACTGCAATGGAAATGACTATGCTTAGATGACACCTCAGTAAGCAATCAAGTCGCAGCATTGCCACCATCCTACGATTTCTAAAGAGTGCTGTCCTAAGCTTCTTGACCGATGTAAAGCAGACGTGTCTGGTGGATTGAGGCCGCGCTTAGGGAGACAGCACAACCAGAGTGTTGGTACCAAACGAGGCTTAATATGAAAGAGACACGAATGTCCTCCCCCACGTAGATGGCTGGAGACGTTGCACACGCCACTGGAATAGCTACTTGCAGCAGAACAGTCCTTCGGGAACTGCATGCCTACGGCAATGCCAGATGATAACAAGAGTCTTGACCCGCTCGCCCTTCTAGAGACAAAGGAATGGAAGAAGAGGTCGTGCAGAGTGACGGTTAATTCTACTCACTCTTTCGTTCGAATAGGCGTTCTGAATTTGTCGTTGTCAGGGAGACTGCATCGTCCTTCCAGTCGAGTCTAGAGAAGGGTCTGTGAAGATGTGGGCCTGTACCTTCGGGAAAGAGTTCTGTACTTTGGTTGTGGTGCTTCCCAGCTTTACGCTTGCCATATACTAAGATATTCTGGACAGTTCCGCACTACCGACGCTGTGTCATTACTTCGTCATAGATCCGTGTCTGTTTCGGCAAAATCGAGCACTTTGCCAGATTGCGATGTCACTCCAAATCTGATTTGAGGAGGATAACTTCAAAGTGTAGGATTAGCCGTCCCAAAGTCCCGATATAAATCCGAACGAATAATTCTGGTACGAGCTGGCTGTAGGACCATCCCATATGGCAGCAGTGGCAGAAGATCTGAAAGAGGAATGGAGGAAACTTCCGGCTCAAATCTACCGTCATTTCGTGGAAAGCATGAAAACAAGTGTAGCTGCAATAAATTTCAAAGCTTTAGGCTACCGGCAGAATATAAGAAACCTTTTACAACAACATAGATTATTGTCCAAAAACCGACAAGCACCAATGGCTTTGATTTAGCAACCTTGTCTCCACTTTCAGTCATGAGAGACACACTCGTTGAACGGATCGCCTTCTAAGAATTCCTGCCCAGTCAAGAATCAGTTGTACTCACGATTCTCATAAACTTTGAACCAACGTTGTTTCACTGCAATACAGGGTTTAGAGAGGTTAAAAGCGTAGTGTTCTCCTTTTCTGAACTAATAGCCAACAGCAATAGGTGATTTATCAGCGTACCAATATTGTTGCTAAATAAGGTGTGATTGGAAAAATAAAGTGTTAAAAAAGATGAAAATTTAGTTTTTCTTTCGCAAGAGATTCAATCACTCACGATGCACAAAATCTTACCTAGATGTCTTTTAGAAACCAGGTCCTCTCATACAATTGCGCGGTGACCACAGCGAAAATGTTGTGACGACTGCATGACACAGTCTGTTTCTGTGCTCTAGTGATGGAAGCAATAGCTCCCATGAGACAGTATTTAAGAGCAGGTATATCTTTGGCTTCCTCCAC
The DNA here is from genome assembly GCA_039090855.1 of Macrothele yani. Lineage (NCBI taxonomy): Eukaryota > Metazoa > Arthropoda > Arachnida > Araneae > Macrothelidae > Macrothele > Macrothele yani. The sequence goes on from CM077011.1 coordinate 161,564,674, forward strand.
TGACGTAACAGGGGCATTTGGCCTTTCCAAGCACCCGTAATAAACTTCGTATTCCACAGAGTAAGTGAACAACAGAGATACAGTATTCATTCAAGTAATAGGTAAGCAATGGAGCAAGTAATACAAAAATAACGGGAAAAAAACAATCGCCTAGGTCCGTTAGAGGGTCATCGCGAATAGCTAACGTAGAACGTTATGTGTTTCACGACATTCAGTTATTCAAAACTTGGAACGGGAAATTAAATAAAGAAGTACGTTAAAATTAGAATACTTACATTCAAACGAAAAGAAGCCCAAAGCAGTATTTATCTTAAAGGTCTGGTATGATCAAACAAAAAAAAGTTAGCGGTATTTATCTTAAAAGGTATGGTATGGTATGGTATAACGGAGTAGCTACGGGTGTTGTTGCCAAGGAGAGTACCCCTGAAGGACATTATTCCGAGATTAGATGTTACAAATGGCAATGATCAAACGAAAAGAAGCCCAAAGCAGTATTTATCTTAAAGGTCTGGTATGATCAAACAAAAAAAAGTTAGCGGTATTTATCTTAAAAGGTATGGTATGGTATGGTATAACGGAGTAGCTACGGGTGTTGTTGCCAAGGAGAGTACCCCTGAAGGACATTATTCCGAGATTAGATGTTAACAGACCATCGGATTTTATGATGGCATTCCTGTACCAGCCGTTGATTCTCTGTGCTAGAGTGACGGTCATTATGGCTTCTGTGACAACTGTCATGTAAGGACGTGAATTCTTCCGCGTTCAATATATGCTCTAAAAGCGAATGTAGTTACCTATCATCTACCTTATATTCCACAAAGAGCTTTAGAGGGACACTATATTAATTCAAGAAATAGGTAAGCAATCGAGCAAGCGATACAAGAACAACTGAAATTGAACAACAGACACAGATCAAATTCAACCAGATATACAAAATGTTCACGAAGAAAATATAAACCTTCAGCTTTGATTTCAAAATTTTGAAGAGTTACATGTGGTCAGATGTGCTACTTGTATGTGAGACGCCAATACCGAAAGTAGATTCACTGAAATTTTTTTAACTCATTTTGAAATTTTGTGAATTCGAAGGGAAATAATTTCTGTTAGACTAGTAAATCACCCTGCGAAACTGATCTGCAGAGAGCTGCATATGAACGTTATCTTCTAAATGAAATAAGGCAACCTAAGTTTGGCTAATTAGGAATATACCCTGAGAAGGGAGAATAAAAAACGAGTTACCTCAATTTTGGAGGTAAAAAATTAATGTGAAAAGGGAAAGACGCAGATACCGACTAAAAGGGATAAATAGCTTTTCAAAGATGGGTTAATGATACACATTGAAAATAATTTACAGATCGGAGATCGACGAAGCTTGGTGGCATTCAAGTTCCTTTCAGTGATGGCATATAGATTAGGTGAAGAATGCATCAAGTACAGTATAGATGTTCAATCTGAGTCATAGTTAAAATTCAAAATGTTTATATCATTGTTGCAAAGAATAATTGCAACATTCATTTTTGTACTGTAAGATTTGCTAATTTTTCTATCTATTTCTTTCGCTAATTGCAATGCAAATTTTTTTCAGCTTCCTTTAAAATGTTTTATCGTTTGCTTACATATTTCTGAGAAGTTCCTAAAGATATTTTTCTCTCAAAACACAACAGCCCACGTTTCAAATACGACTACTTTTCGCCAAGGGTAAAGCGTTCTGGCAATTTTGTAATTTTGGTAAACCGCGGTGTAAAACCTCTTTGGTTCCCATTCCTGATGTGTGTCTTGCTGTTGCTTCGTCAGCATCTAAGGCTGAGTTGCCCGTTTCAAATTTAGGACAACTGGCTCCGGGAAAGGGACAGAGCCAAGAATAAACACAAATCACTGCTTATTAAGAAATCAAATTGCCGCTGAAATAATACTACTGCCCTTAATTCCACCCTCTGACCAATCCGAACCCTAATACCGCTGTGTGTACGTATTCTGAGATTACTCTTTTCGGTACTTCTTTCGGACGATTTGTTCCTTCCTTAATCATAATTCTTATAACAGTAAATTTAGAATAAATTGTACTAAATAACGTATGTACGCATATTTTCATTATATTTGTTCTTCTTATATCAAATATTTTTTTCTTTTATCGAGTTTTATTGAATTAATAAAGTCCTTAAGGGCGGGCTTAAAAATTACTTCGCATTTCTCCTACTTACCGTATATTACTTTCTACAGGTACAACACATAAGACTCATGCAAGACTTTCTCCTAAATTTATTGGTCACTACTTAAATGAAAGATCTTCAAGGGATCTTGTTTTCCAAGTGTGAAGAATTTGTCGCAATAAATCAGTGAAAGTTCGGAATAGTTCAAGAACGGGGAAAAATCACCCCGCAGAAACCATAGGAATCCTCATTCCTCCAAGGCCATACGATGCATATGTGACAAAGGGAAACGTCCTTCAAGGGAGTGTTTTACAAGGGAACTTACTACTTCTTAATTTACATAATCTTCCTCGAGACATCTGAAAGAGAATTTATATCTAATCTCTCCCTCTTCTGATGAAGCTTGCCTCTCTTGTAATCCAACGACGGAGTGGCATTAACTGAGCTTCACAGTTGTTGCCGTTGTAAATAGGTATGTCGAGAGCTGACTTCAATAAAATTTACGATGCATTTACTTTTAGCGATCGTAGAGAGGAATTCGAGGAAAACACAGAGGAAATCTGGCAATGGTGCTCCATCGCGAGACATTTCATCAAGGTACAAAAGAAAACTCCCAGTGCTAACCAACTGGAACAATTCCCTTTCCTCGACGGTGCCTACTGGAATTCTTTTCTGTGACGTTAGCCTTGTATTTAGGCATCTGTTTGTTAACAAGATGAAAAAGTACGCTACGAGAAAACATCTCGGCGGCATTTGGGAGAATTCCCATAAAAGCAATCTCTGTCTGGTCAACGGTTAAAAACTCGGTAGAAGAAATCGATCCAAAAGAATCGATTTCAACAAAACTAGGTTACATTCATCAAAAGCCGAGGGCTAATCAAAGTCCATCAGTTTTTACACCAGCAGCCTGAAACTGCTGCTTCCTCCGGAACATGCCACTCTATCTAATAAAACTTGTCACACATTTTCCTGGGATTTTTTTGCTACTTCCCCTTGCCCTCTTAAGTAGTAATCTCATTTCTCTGAGTATACTGGATAAGAAAAGTACGAAGAAATTGAAGCAACAGTGTGTGTAATTTTTCTTCGAACTCGATGAAGGATTGTCTTTATAGTTCTTTTTATCTGGCATAGGCTGAAATTTATTGAGAATTTCGATCAATACTATGATGGAAGAGAAGCTATTCCTTTTAAAACTGCTTCGTTGTGAAATGACAACGAAGAAAAATGGTTGTCCCTATGTTCTGAAAGTACATTCTTAAGGCCGCTGATAATGTGCCGTAAATCTAGAGAGAACAGGACGACAGCTTTAAAGTACTGTTCCTTTTTCTTAAGTTAAGACAAAGACAACCTTGTTTTTAGGTGCATCACAGACTATTCACTTTGATCAGAAGAATAAGAAACTGTTTTTTATAAGAAAGGTTTCATGTTACTCACATAACTATATATATATATATAATAAGAAACACAATCCAACACTCCTAATAAATATAAACCTAAATACACAAAACAGAAGCAAACTTACCTTGAAAACAAGGACTCAAAATTGAATAAAAATAAAAAAAAAAAAATATCAGAACAATCTTCTTTATCTGGGAGAACCTGTTCTGTGCAGTGGCTTTTCTGATGTCGACAACAACTGGTGTGACCGAAGTCCGTCGACCGTACTCCCTAAGCCAATGAGAACTAAAGAACCAGGAAACACAAAGAACCAGAATACATGAAAACAATATTCCCGTAGCAAATGGCAAACCATTAATCTAGAAAGCCTCAACCAAGGCATGACACACAGGCGTGAAAACTTTTCAAACTTTTCACGCCTGTGTGTCATCACTTGATTGAGGCTTTCTAGTTAAATGGTTTGCCGTTCGCTAGGGGGATATTGTTTTCATGTATTCTGGTTCTTTGTGTTTCGTGGTTCTTTAGTTCTCAGGGGCTTAGGGAGTACGGTCGACGGACTTCGGTCACACCAGTTTTTGTCGACCTCAGAAAAGCCACTGCACAGAACAGGTACTCTCTTGACGAAGACTGTTCTGATATTTTTATTTTTTTTTATTTTTATTGGATTTTGAGTCTTTGTTTTCAAGGTAAGTTCGCTTCTGTTTTGTGTATTTAGGTTTATATTTATTTGGAGTGTTGGGTTGCGCTTCTTATTTTATTTATCATGCTATTTCTTTGGATCGGTAGCAATGACCCTTCCTCGACTTTTAGCTAATTTTAGTATATAAAATATATCAGTAAAACCAAAAAAGCTTTGTATCGGGTGCACGTTGATAACTCACACCGAAATTTCAAAGTAACAATTATATATGCGCTAATAGATTAAATACTATTACGTACCTCTAATCCTCAGTTTATATGATTCACATTGTTGGTGTGTCATTTTTCTTGTTTGTGGATTCATTGACGATTATCGATACATTTCGCGATATTCCAATGATAATTCCATGGGAGATGAAACTTTTCGGTTTTAATATTTTCTTTTACGTACACTATTGCACACACACTATTGCACTATGGTTCCAGCTCGTTTAATGTTAAAATCACTGTATTCATGTTGATAAAATACTGTATTCCGTAGATGTTTACTGTACTTTTTGCACCAGTAGTTTAATGTGGTTTAAAAATTTATCATATTTTTTTTTAATGATGAAATTTTAAACTCCAAACTAAATTACTGGTGCAAAACGTACAGTGATCATCAATGAAATACAGTATTTTATCAACATGTATATAGTGATTTTAATATTAAACGAGCTGGAACCATAGTGCAATAGTGTGTTTGCAATAGTGTACATAAAAGAAAATATTAAAACCAAAAAGTTTCATCTCCCATTGAATTTATCATTGGAATATCGCGACATGTGTCGAGAATCGTCAATGAATCCACAAACAAGAAAAATGACACGCCAACAATATGAATCATATTAACTGAGGATTAAAGGTACGCAATAGCACTTAATCTATTAGTGGAAATATAATCGGTAATTTTAGTCTTTTAATATTTTGTCTTGGTTTGTTCTGGGTTTGAGCTGTTTTGACATGTAGTTTTCGTTATTGGGAACAGTAGTTTTGCATTTACGATATCGATGTCTATTTCACAACTGTTTTTTTTTTTTTTTTTTTTTTTTTTGTAATACCATTTGGCTTGCACTTTTCCTTGTCTATGTTTTTTCATTGTTTGGGACTACTTAGTAATTATACATCATCATCATCAGCATCATTGTCAACCATTATGAATCCACTGCTGGACGAAGGTCTCCCCAAGTTTCCTCCACAACGGTCTGTCATGTGCCAGTCTCATCCATGTCACTCCCGCATACTTTCGAATTTCATCCACCCATCTTCCATGTTGTCTTCTTCAGGGTCTTTTCCTGTCCCTTGGAATCCAATCTAAAATTTCGGCTGTCCATCGATGGTCTGTCCTTCTGGCAGTATGTCCAGCCCGTTGCCATTTCAGGGATTTAACTCTGATCATGATGTCTTCTACTCTTGTCATTTTTCGGATCCACGAGCTCCTCTACTTATCTCTCCTGGTTACACCAAGCATGCACCTCTCCATGCTGCTTTGAGTTGTCTGCAGCCTTTGTATGTATCTTTTAGTTAAGGTCCACATCTCTGCACCATACATAAGCACTGGAAGGATGCATTGATCAAACACTTTTCTTTTAAGACATAATGGCATATTGCTCTTGAAAATTATGCTGTTTCTTCCAAAAGCTCTACAGGCAAGTTTTGTACGCCGATTAATTTCTTCATCAATGCGACCCTCACTTGATATCTGCTGTCCAAGATAAACGTACGTGTCTGTTATCTCCAGCTTTTCCCCATCAATCGATAAATCTTCATTTCTTGTAAAAGCATTGAACATCACTTTTGTCTTCTGAAAGTTCATTTTTAATCCCACTTCTTTACTCTTGTCAGCACGTTCCTGGATCATACTCTGCAGCTCTGATGAGGCAGCTGCAAAAATGACTATGTCATCAGCAAAACGACGGTGGATTAGATAATATCCATTAACCTTTATCCCTTTTTTTCCCAGTTCAGTAATTAAAAGACTATTTCCAATGTCGCATTAAAGAGCTTCGAAGATATGGTGTCACCTTGTCTCACTCCTTTTCCAATTTTTATGTGTGTTGTATTTTCAAACAGCCGAATCTTTGCACTTGCATTTTCATAGATGTTATTAAAAATATTAATGTACGCATCTTCAATACCACAGGATTTCAGAGACATTGTAACTGCTGATGGTTTCACCGAATCAAAGGCTTTTTCATAATCGATAAAAGCCATGCACAATGGAAGTTCATATTCCCTCGCTCTTTCAATTAGTTCTCTCAGTACGTGGATATGATCTATTGTACTGTAGCCAGTCCTGAGTCCAGGTTGTTTTCTCGGTTGAGCCATGTCCAGTGTCACTTTTAAGCGATGTGAAAGAACTTTAGGGAATATTTTATAAACCACTGATAGGAGGCTGATAGGTCTGTAGTTCCTGAGATCCTCAAGGTCACCTTTTTTATGTAGCAAGATCATTGTAGCATTGTTCCAATTCTCAGGAATCTTCCCTTCATTAAGGCATCGAGTGAAAATTTGGGCGAGTACTGTTTCGATTTCTCCACTTGCTTCTTGTATGATATCTACAGTAATTCTATCTTCTCCAGGAGCTTTTCCCCGCTTCATGTTCTTGATTGCATGTGCAACTTCTGCTGGGAGGACTGGAAGAACTCTGGTACTGGTACCTTTCATGATGTCTGGAGTACATGTATCATCCCTTTCATATAATTTGGAGTAGAAATCTTTCACTCTTGTCAAAATTTCGCCTCTATTTCTTGTTACAGAACCATCTTCTTATCTCAGTGTCATATTCTGTTTTCTTCAATTACTGAAATGTCCCTATGCTATCTTTAGGCTTTGGTTGTTTTCAATTGCTTTCCTTACTAGTTCACAGTTGTATTTCCTTACGTCTTCAGTGATACTTTTTCGTACTGTCTTGCATAGCTCTATATATTCCACTTTGGAAGTCACATCTTCTTTAGTTGTCCTCATCTCTCTTCTTTTTTGCGTCAACATTTTGGTTTTTCCTGGTAATTTGTTCACATGCAACTTGTTCTTAGACCCAACTAATTTTGTTGCTGTTTCCATAAGAGCTTTGGTTACTTTTCTGTTAACTTCAGGAATATCCACTTCTTCCGATGTTAGGCCTTCTAAAGCAGAGAATCTGTTCTTCAGTTCCAACTTGAAGGTATTATGGTGGTTTTTAAGGTTGGTTATGTCAATACATTTTGTTTGTCTTATGATCTTGCTACGTTCGAGTTTAGTGTTGAGGTGCATCTTACATCTCACCAATCTATGGTCAGTACCTGTGTTGAACTTGTTTAGCACACTGCAGTCTTCTATGACGGAAACCGAGGGTGTCTTTCCCTGATAAGTGGCTCCTGGTTTCCAACCTTACGTGTTTGCTTTCATTGTATTTCTATTATGGCTATTTTTTATGTATATTTGTAACAGTTTGTATTCTGGTTTACGTTCGGGAGTTTATGAGAGGTTTGGGGGTTTCCTTTGGGACGTATTCGTTGATTGTGAGTAAAATTTTGTTTATATTTATATCATCATCATCATCATCATCTTCATCATCATCATCGTCAACCATTAACAATCCACTGCTAGACGAAGGTCTCCCCAAGTTTCCTCCACAACGGTCTGTCTTGTGCCAGTATCCTCCCTGTCTCCCCTGCATACTTTCGAATTTCATCCACCCATCTCCCATGTGGTCTTCTTCTGGGTCTTTTCCTGTCCCTTGGAATCCAATCTAAGATTTCGGCTGTCCATCGATGATCTGTCCTTCTGGCAGTATGTTCAGCCCATTGCCATTTCAGGGATTTAACTCTGATCATGATTACTTCTACTCTTGTCATTTTTTGGATCCACGAGTTCCTCTTCTTATCTCTCCTGGTTACACCAAGCATGCACCTCTCCATGCTTCTTTGAGTTGTCTGCAGCCTTTGTATGTATCTTTTAGTTAAGGTCCACGTCTCTGCACCATACGTAAGCACTGGAAGGATGCATTGATCAAACACTTTTCTTTTAAGACATAATGGCATATTGCTCTTGAAAATTATGCTGTTTCTTCCAAAAGCTCTCCAGGCAAGTTTTGTACGCCGATTAATTTCTTCATCAATGTGACCCTCACTTGATATCTGCTGTCCAAGATAAACGTACGTGTATGTTATCTCCAGCTTTTCTCAATCAATCGATAAATCTTCATTTCTTGTAAAAGCATTGAACATCACTTTTGTCTTCTGAAAGTTCATTTTTAATCCGAATTCTTTACTCTTGTAAGCAAGTTCCTGGATTATACCCTGCAGCTCTGATGGGATAGTTGCAAAAATGACTACGTCATCAGCAAAACGAAGGTGGGTTAGAGAATCTCCATTAATTATTATCCCCTTGTTTTCCCAGCTCAGCGACTGAAAGACACCCTCCAATGTGGCATTAAAGAGCTTCGGAGATATGGTGTCACCTTGTCTCACTCCTTTTCCAATTTTTATGTGTGTTGTATTTTCAAACAGCCGAATCTGTGCGCTTGCATTTTCATAGATGTTATTAATAATATTAAGGTATGCATCTTCAATACCGCAGTATTTCATTTTAGATTGGATTCCAAGGGACAGGAAATGACCCAGAAGAAAACCACATGGGAGATGAGCGGATGAAACTCGAAAGTATGCGGGAGTAACATGGAGGAGACTGGCACAAGACAGACCGTTGTGGAGGAAACTTGGGAGACCTTCGTCCAGCAGTGGATTGATAATGGTTGACAATGATGATGATGAAGATAAGATCGTTAGGTGTAATTGAAAATATATTTCTTAATACCATTCTAAGATGAAAAATATAATGTCAGATCGAAAACACATTTTATAACTGTACTGCTGTTTATGAAGCAGAAACACGAAGAGTTTCCCAAAGGGAAACAAATGTGTTTACTAAAGGAAGTGCATGAAGCATGACGTGATATTCTAAGGTGACAATGGAAGGTGTTTCTGAGCTACATTCAGAAATGTGCTTGGTTAAGATAAATATCTGAGAGCGTATTCTAACTCTGTCTGCTTTGTTAACCTTACGGAACAGAAACGAACTCGACTTTTCCATCTCTGAAGGAAACGGAGATTAACTCTTACTTCTCTGAATTGAAATTAGCAAAATAAGCACTTATAAGCTTATCCATGAAAAGCAGCATTAACACAATTACATTCCGGCAGAAACAAATGTGCCGAGAAAATTTGAAAAGTCAACATCAAACCTAAAGATAATGTGGTGCTCTGACAGCCAGAAATTTTCAGATGTAATTTATTCCAATTACATTAATCATCCTTGCGAATTCCATCCAAAATTTGTGTAACGGGCATTAATTAATCAAAAATTCACTATAATCTTTCCTCCATTAAAACAGATTTGTCTTGAAGTCTGAAATTCCGAATTCCCGCTATCAGTTTCCATCTCTCTCTCTTAATTTCTCTTTCTCTCTCTTTTCTAGAATCGACGTTCTGGACTAGGAAACGAGAAACGGGTTTTAGCTTTAGTAACAGATAGAGAAGTTACTATTAGGCAGGTTGATGGAGAGTGTTGTAATTAGATTCGGATAATTTACTTTAATAATTAGTCTCCAGAGCGAATCGCAGGGATGCATAGTAAAGTGTCCATTTCTATTGGAGAAACACATCACGGAGGAGATCTTACCATGTGGTAAATTACCATTGGAAAAGGAAGTTGACGTTAGGCTTCCGGTAAATGAATTAAGCTGTCTTTCTTTAGGGAATATGCTAAGCTAGGTGGTAAGGGAAATTAATTTCTTACGATCTGTAACCGTGAGTGCACGCGCCATTACAATTACCTACACAGTTGATTTGTTTCTTTACATACAAATTTTCGATAGAAGGACAAGGAGTCCAATTCAAAATGATTTTCTAATTGAGAGTAATTAAGAAATACCTGAGATTGCTTTGAGAAATGTCTAAGCATTCAAGATTCTGGGTGTAAGGTTGCAGATTAGACAAGATAATGTCATACATCGCACGTCTGAAATGAAATTATCTCCTGTAGGATGTAAGGAAGATAAACTAAAGATTTAATGTCACGCTGGGAAGATAAGGAATTACTTTTAGGATTTAACAGGTTGATAGTATAATATGCTTCTTAATTTCAATTAAATATGTAGTAGCTAACATGTATAACTCAGTGGACGATTCATTGAGATACTCATATGACGCAAAAACAGAAACTGTTAGAAATATTGACTGGTGTCGTAAATGCAAATAATTTTTCTGGTGCAAGAGCACTTGGAGTTTAAATGAAAACACTCCACATTTTGTTCGTTTGCTAGCAAATAGTCTCTTTTCGATAATTTTTGCATTTGCTTTTAATTCTTTTTAGGTTACAATAATCTTAATTTTCTCGCTATGCTACATTACTGATATGTTTTTTAATGTTTTGGACAGATTTCGTATTTCATGTTTTTTCAATTTCTCCACAGTTTGTTTTCATAAAAATGTTGTCACCGTAATTTAAAAAAATATATTTTATACAATTTTATATTTGAACATTACATCATCGAATTTTTTTAGTATGAACGATTTTGAATATTTTCACTGTGTATTTGATGTTCATGGTAAACTATATGTGTTTGAGCTACTCTGTGTGATATACTTCCCTTCTGTTCGGTTGCTCGCTTATATTTCTTTTTTAACTACACTGTAAATAATACCTGATCTTCAGGCAAATGGTACGATTATTTCTAAACACAGGAAAAGAACAAGAAATAGAGATGGGCAATGGATGCCACCGATTTCCTGGTAGTAATTGGCAATTAATTTGTCATAGATCTCAAAACTAGCTCGATAAACATCTTCCAAGATATTGATTTGTGGACATGGTGGCGTCAGTAAAATGAAAAGCAACTTGCAAAACTGAAGATTTAAGTCTGATGCAATAACATAAATACTTGAAAATACAAAATACTTGTACTTTCAAATATTTTTTTTTCAGGTTATACTAAACATGATGAGAACTAGTCGATGTTGAATTGATTATCTTGGTTCGACAGTTAGAAACGGCTATATTATTGGACAAAATTCTAATGAAAGTCAAATGTACTTCACCTAATGGTAACACTTTGCCCTAAAACGACTCAAAAATTCAAGAAAAGTTTTGAATGCAATCATGCAAAGAGAATGGTTCAACATGAAGTTTTAAAGAGAAGAATATAGTATCAATATTAACACATAGATCCGTAAATAGTAGAAATAAACATTTCCACCATCATGATGTAACACTTTGCACCGTACGAAGGAAAGCAATCTCTAAACAGTTGCACATATTTTGGTTTGTGAAAGGCAATAACTGTCTTAAATGTTTTGCACTCCAGTATTTAGAGGCAAAATATTATGTCGTGTATAAGAATAGAGCTTTCGGTAGAAATTCTGACATTGGCAAGATATCATTTTAATGATTAAGGGTCTCCAGAGTAAAAGTAATTTTTTCTATCTGACACATAAGTGTGATATTATTCTGTCTACACATGGACGTAATTAAGAAAGAAGATGATACTGTAAAGCCATAGTGTATATTTTCATTTTTTATCTTTCGGAAAGACAAATTAAATAAAGATGACATCAACAGTGTTCTAATCCGTCGTAAGTCAAAAACGATACCAAACCACCACGCTTCACGAAGAAACTAGTGCACATGCCAGGCAAAACTTCAGCAGGCAATTCATCATCATCGCCATCAACAATTCCAATCCACAGCCGGAAGAAGGTCTTCCCCAGTCCCTTTCACAACTATTTGTCTCAAGCCATACTCTTCCGTGTCAGTCCGGCATGCTTTCGAATTTCATCCTGCGTTCTACCACCTGGTTTTCTTCAGGGTGGCAATTTCCTCTTCCTTGGTTTCCAATCTAATATTTATGTTTTCCAACTGTGATCAGTTCTTCTACAAACATGTCCAGTCATTGCCACTTGGGGGTCTTTATTTTGATCACGATGCCATCAATTCTTATCATTCTGATTCATGAGTTCCTTTTCTTATCTTTCTTTGCTGCTACCCCAAGCATGCACGTAGATGTTAAAAGAAGCTTATTGAACGTAAAACCTTCTGCGGCGGAACATATTTTAAAATAAGACAGCAATTAATTTTCCTTTCGCATAGTATAGGGAATAACCAGAACTAGGGTTACAATTGTTCACTTTAAAATCCCTAAGCGTGAGTGTGTCTAGCTTACAGCTCCATTTGATATAAAAAATCGTGTGTTAATTCTTAAAGTCAGATTCTTTCAGGAGTTATTACACAGGGGAAAGTGCTGCGTTCCTAGCCATAGACCTGTTTACCGATTCTACATCTCATCTGTTACATATTTCTCTACTTTAACCTTCCTTTCGAGTTTATGTTTCTTTAAATAAATTTTGTTACTTCTCAGTTTAATATTTTCTTACTGAAGGGCATTATTTCACCGAAAAGCGTATACGTTTTGAGTCAGGGGAAAATAAAAACTGGTGGAGCTAGTAGCGGAGTAAGAGAAAGATCAAGAGCTTGTTATAGATTTATATGGATAAATGAATAGCATGTAACTATATGGCGGATATTACTATTTTCATATATGCGATTGCTGCTAAAAGATATTTGATGAATTACAACCTGAGAATAGTCGACTAAAGTATATCGGTTGCCGAGACGTCCTATGCGTTACCACATCGTGGACGAATAAAACATGAGTTGATATTATGCAAATTTGCTGACTCTTTCCTCCCTGAACGTTTATTAGCTTATTTATTACTAGTAAATATACATTATATATGTTCAATCAATTATGCAATAACACTAGTTAAATGAATACAGACAACTATCTGAACAACAGAAAACACTACAGATTGTCAAGTGTATTTTAATTTCATAATGAAACAGAAAAACATGAACTAATAAATAAGCACGTGGCTTAAATATACAGTGTGAATTAAAATCCAGGTTAGTAGGTAAAAAATAAAACGTAGAAATAACTGCCGAATTTTGGATCTTTCACGGACGGATTTTTCAAGCCAAAAGCAATATGCAGACTATTTGTTAGCTGAAAAAGTTAGGTGTTGAGGTTTGGAATAACTATTCAGTTAAAATGCCATAATAACCGTAACGTGTAACAACATTAAATTACTGAAGTACGTAACGGAGGGAGGTGGCGTACATTAGCTGATAAAGTGTGAATGATAAACTGATAACTGGTAAAGTTTGAGTTACTACGACTAATTCAGGAAAGTGAAATTGAGGTCTGGTGTTTATCAAACTATAAAGAAGGTTATTGATGTCTAGAACGAACTGATAGGTGTGTTTATAATGAACTAATTGTTGTTTTTATTTATATATCAAACTGCCATATACTGTATATGTTGGCTTGTTGTCATTTTGTTGTGGTTTCTCATTATTTTCCTTTGATTAGGGAGAAGAGGGCCATGTTAGGCTTTATGCTCTTATCCCTCCTCTTCCTAGTTGTTACAGTATTTGTGTATTGTTACAATAAAATTATGATGTGCAATATAATGCGGCAACCAAAAAAATAAATAAATGAAATGAAATGAAATCTATTGCGCTTGATTTTTTTGCCCAGTTTTAACCGAAAGGATCTATTTCCTGTAAGTAATGTGTCTCCGTCCAATTTTGTACAGCGATCATTGTACTATCTTATACATAAAACACAAAACGTCTGTTTGTATGAAGCAGCAAAACCTCTCGAACGCCGAACTGTGGCATCGTGAAATGTGCATGGCTTATTAATAGTGGAATTTAAAGGTCAATGCAACTATTTTAAAATCTGTACGTTGTTCCGTTAGCGAGTTATGAATTAATTAATAAGCTAATCAATAAAATTAGCGTCGTTTGCTACGTCATCTTTACCTTATTCCAAATCTGAAAGTACGTGACTGCATTCATCGCCGCGGCACGTCCACAGGTGTTTCTGTTCCCTGAGAACTGTGCATTAAAAAATGCAAAAACGAACTTTGCGAAATCTTAACGAAACGGGCTGAAATTTTTATCAACACCATGAACTGGTAATACGAGGAGTTTCTCAAAATTTCAGCGGAATCCGGTCAAAACTTTTTAAAATAGGAATGGGATTTTTAATTCATCGGTAAACAGAAATATATACTCAGAAACGGTTAATAAAATTGTGACGGCTAATTTAAAACGTTATTTACCGATTCAGGTAAAATTTGGAGGTCATGTTCCTATTAACGATTTATGGTGTTCATTAAAATTTCAGCCAGTTTCATAAAATATTCGCAAAGATACGTTGTTAACTTTTTTATCACAGAGATTCACCCCTCAATGGCATCTGAAACTGAAAGCACGTGATGCATTTGATCGTCGATAACAAATTGTTAACGAAGTTTGCTCAGTCAGTGTTTTACTTTTCATATCATACACGCTTTTGGTGACAGATTTTGTGAACTAGTAACAGATTAAGTGAACTTTGCAAATATTATTGTACCTTCTAGCGAATGTGGAAGGGAATGTTTTCAGACGTGTCTAATAATCACCCGAGTTAGGTCACCTCTTTTAATCACAACAAAAACATCATCATTGTGTGTTCCAGTAACCCAGTTTGATCCTAAAATTAAGTCCAACCGTGGATCCTTCGAAGTCACCTTTTATCAATGGATAGGAAAAGCAAGGAGCGGACAAGAACGGCAGAAATATCTCAACTGTTGAACAAAATGTGGACTTTTAGTTTAGGATTAAAAATGCAGTTCATCTCTGTGTCACAGTTTAAGGTAATCCTTAACTCAAATTTGATACTGATTTTAATTTTTAAATTCGCTATGTGAATGCAAATGCTAAATTCGCTTAAGCATTCGCTAATTCATAGCAAATATGTACCAAATAAACATGTTTCCCATGCATTATAAAACTTAGGGAATTAATTAACATTTTATATAATAGTGTAATACACTGAAGAGCAATTGAATTAGAGACAGCTAGCGTTATGCAAATATGGTGCTGTGGGCGGCCCTGTAAACGAAAACGACATGACGTATGCAGCGATCCGACAATGTAAGGAGTGATGCGACGGGAATCAGTATATGTAAGACAAAGGATCTAAGCGCATTTGATCGTGGGCAAATTGTCGGGGCCGACGAATGGGTCACTCGATCTCGGAAGTCGTGCAGACACTGGGGTTTGCACGAGCCACTGTGTCACGGGTGCACCGTGGGTACAGCGAATCCGGTAAAACAATCACTGCAAGGACCAACCGCCGTGCACAACAGCATGTGGATGAGCGGTGTCATCGTCGGCTAGCTCGCATTGTAACAGCCGAAAGACTGGCCATAGTGCAAGAAATCACTCGGCAATTTCACGCTGGTGCACAAAAACGTGTAAGCAGCCACACCATCCAGAACCATCTCCTCACTATGGGGTACAGAAGCCATCGTCCCACGAGGGTACCGCTGCTGACCGCACATCACAGGGTGCAAAGATTAGCATGGGCGCGGGAACATCGCCACTGGACCCTGAACAAGTGGGAAAATGTTGCCTGGACTGATGAGTCGAGATTCACGTTGGTACATGAGGATTGCAGGATACGAGTACGGCGCAAACCACATGAAGCGATGGATCATTCTTGCCAGCATGGTACTCTTCAAGCTGGTGGGGGTGGCATTCTCGTCTGGGGACTGTTTACGTGGACTGAAATGGGACCCTGGTACGTGTGATATCGTCCCTCGCAGGTCAACGTTACCGGGATATCCTGGACGACCATTTGTTCCCGTTTGTGCGTCTTCAACATCTGTCTGGGGATCTCATCCTGCAAGAAAACAATGCACAGTGCCATCGCTCCCGAATTGTATCCGAATGGTTGGATGAACATTCCACCGACGTGACCTCGCTTCCTTTGCCAGCTAGGCCACCTGACCTCAATCCCATCGAGCACATCTGGGATGCCATCGAGAGAGATGTTCGCCGCTCTAATCCCCCTCCATCAAATCTTCGTGAACTGTGGGAGCTTGTTCAGGGGTCATGGATCCGCATGGCTTCCCAACGCTTCCAGTGTCTTGTCGAGTCCATGCCGAGACGAATCGCCGCCGTCATCAGGGCGAAAGGTGGTACTACACGTTACTAGACAGTTATCTCTAATTGAATTGCTTTTCAGTGAATAAAATGAACATCTAAATTATGTTTTTGCATTGTGTACCAGCAAACAGTAATGGCACTTAAAAAGACTAATATCCAGAAAATGGAGTCGCTTTCCGTAATTAGGTCAGCTTTCCCCCTTTTTTCAGCAACTTATGTTTATGAGTTCCGGTATTGTTTTCTCCAAGAAAAAAAAAGCACTGGTCGCTGTTATTACAACGAAATTTAGTTAAAAGTATCTGTAAGATTACTTTTACACTTAGAAAGCAGGAATTTGTTTCGTATCTTTGATCCTCCAGCTTGTTTACTACTTGACTCTGGTGTGTCCAGAGTTTCTTGAAACAAAAAACATAAGTTTCAGTTTTTAATATTAATTTTTATTAAGAAGTAATATTTCAAGTCAATGGTAGAAACCTTGAATCATACGTTAGACACTCTCGAATCTTGATAAATGCCCCATTGTTGACATATTACATATTTTGACGTAGGAGTACGTCTAACTACGCTGACAGTAAGGTGCGGCTTACGGCCGACCACCTGTGACAAAAACAGGTCCCAATTGAAATCATTACAGCGTCAAAAATCCTGTTAGCATATTTGTAAAATGCATGGAGTCCAATTCGCGTACTGCGCACTACATCTTGTGCGCGACGCTTCCTTCTCACTCTCTGTGTGCGGGGGAGATGATGCAGTACCTCTGGGTGTGCCCAGCGTTTGACTCAGTCTATCTTGGCAACCGTTAGCGCATCACGATATTTTCAAATATAGGAAGAACATTTCTCAGTGGTTTGAACTGAGAATTTAAAAAATTGTTTTCTTGTGAACCGGTTAACACTTTTGAAAATATCGCTGTTTATTAGTTTGATATGGATTACAACCGTAAGTGCAAAACGACAGTGTGTTGTGTCGTTTTAAATCTCTCGACGAGATCTTTTCAAATATATAAATAACATATCGGAGTGGTTTAAACTAACAATTTTAAAAATTGTTTTCGTATGAACGGGCTAACATTTTAGACAATGCCGTGGAATTCACAGAATGAACGAAAGCAAAAGTGGAGAATACCAAAACGAGAAGCACGAGCAAGTGATGAGGAATGTAGGAAACCCAAGAAGACTGCAGCCCACCAAACTGGAGAGTATCGAGAACGTCTGAAAGCAGCCGCCGCCAAACAAAAAATCCAACACCGATCGAACCCGTACCCGTCCCATCTTCAACTCTGCTTTGTGTTCACATTGTATCCAGCATTATTTGTAACAAGTTAGTCAAATCATGCAATGCATTGATTATGATACACTTTCCAACTTACCAGAAATTATTACTCAAGTTAAGTGGATAATGGCTGTGGAATAAATCTCGCTCCTGTGTCCTGACCTTTGACCCCATTTCGATGATATTCAACAGAACAGGTTCAGTATATCTCAGGAACAGCATACTAAATGTTTGTCGCAATAGAAGCAGTTTTACGCAAGTTATGAGAATAATGGCTGTGGAATAAATCTTGCTTTTGTGCAATGACTTTTCACCCCATTTAGTTGATATTCAACACAACCGGTTCACTATACCTCCGGAAAAACATGACAACGTTTTGTCACAATCGAAGCATTTTTACACAAGGGCAATGGAATGTATCCCACTCAGTGTCCTGACCTTTAACCACATTTCCAATAGGGTTCGTGCCCAGGTGGTTCCCTACCACATACTAAGATTTCATCGAAATCGAACTATATTTGCGCATGTTATGACGCATAAAGGTAATGGAATGGAACCCCGCTTTTATGTATTGACCTTTAACCCCATTCCGCCCATTTTTAACAGGGTTCGTCTCCAGTTGGTTCCCTACCACATACTAAAACTTCATCGAAATCGAACCATTTTTACGCAAGTTATGCCGCACAAGGGCAATGGAATAAATCCCGCTCTTATGTCCTGCCTGACCTTTGACCCTATTTCGCCCATTTTCAATAGGGCTTGTGCCCAAGTGGTTCCCTACCACATACTAAAATTTCATCGAAATCGAACCATTTTTACGCAAGTTATGATGCATAAGTGCAATGGAATGAATCTCGTTCCTATGTCCTGAACTTTGAACCTGTTTCTCCCATTTTCAATAGAGTTCGTCCCCAGGTGGTCCCCTACCACATACTAAAATTTCGTCGAAATCGAACCATTTTCACGTGAGTTATCGTGCGGACGGACGGACGGACGGACGGACAGGCAGGCGGACGGACAAAGCTGGAGCATATACGGTTCTTCAACTTACGGTTGGAAAGCGTAAAAAAATGATGTAAGCTACTTTTCATACCATAGACCTGTGTTAGCTATAAGAAACTAAATAAACGCTTTGAAACCACAGTCGACTAGCTCATCTCAACTCTCCGATCTGCAAGTTGTAGTCCTACGTTCCAAACTGATGGTTCAATCAGAACTGAGCCTACCTGGGGCTTTTTTTAGCTATGACTTTGAGATATGTTTCTATGCGTTGGTGAAATATGAGCGAACTAAACTAAGTTTTTAAGGAACTGGAGAAAATGAAATGAAAAATGTGTGATTGAATCCAACCAATGAGCTACCTGCTTTTCGATGTTTGGAACATATTTGTGACGAGTCTTCTCCCTTAACAGAGATCCTGAACAAATAAAACAGATATCAACACTCATTTCCTAACACGCTAATGATATTCAGGTGCCAAACGATTCGGCCTCCCAAATGCGACTATGTCTTGTGTTTTATTTTTTCCATATTTTTTCCCACAATTAATGCATTTTTATGTTTTATGCAGCTGTTTTATTCAGTGCAAGTACCAATACGTCTACCTATTCTTATTTCTTTAAAGATTTCAGTCACAAAAGTTTTTTCAGTAACTGATAAATATAATTTGCCTCATTTTCGTCGTAGATAAAAAGTAATTTTAGGAGCTGTTTTATTATCACACTAATGTAATATATTTAAAACAATATCCATTTTGTTGTCCGTTTAGTTTAATTCATAAAACTAAGATATTTTAAATTCTGTTAATTTTCCCTATTGCCAAACACAATAATACTTTTCAAATACTTGCTGTTTTTTACACATCATTTTATCTATTGTGTAATTATTAATGACACACACATAACACAAGCAGAAAATGAAAGCAAAAACTCCTTACAACATTGCAGAGAAAAGCAATTTCCCTCTGTTTACTACTCAAAAACAATTAAATTAGTAAAATGTAAAAATTATAGAAAAAAAGTAAAAATACTACTATAAGGCTCACAGAGAATTGCTTTTCTGATAATAAAAACCCACTCTCATCGTACGTTACTTCGCTATTTTGTTTTTAAGTTTTATTGATACAGGGTGATCCATTTAAACCAGTACCCTGAAAAAACCTTACATTTTTGCAAGGGATCGCGCAAGGAACTTCTTCTTTTTTTCAATAGAAGCAGCAACTCCTGGAGAATGAAAACCGCCACCGTGAAGAAGATTGTTAACCGTAACTGTAATTCAGCTCCTGATTTGTTTGTTGTTGCGTTGTCATTCGCTTGCGTGCATTCGGAAACATGCAGTACTCTGTTCCACAGCGTGTTTTTTTTAGTGAAATCGTATTGGGTAACCAATTCTGTCATCAAAACGCAACGATAATTTCGAAGAGAGTTTGGAGTTCAAAAAGTGCCAAGCAAGTCAACAATTCTGTCGATGGCAAAAAACTGGAGCAAACCGGTTCTCTTCTCAGCGGTAGCGGTAGACATCCCCTCAGATGCCCCAAATGCGTATGGACGATGTTCGGCAACGTTTACTTCAATATCCGACGAAATCGTTGCGCAGATTAAGCCAACAGACAGGATATTCATACGGAACTTGTCAAAGGGCAGCAAAAAAAGGAATATTCGACCATTTAAAGTGCACGTAATCCATCAGCTGCAGGAACCGGACAAGGGAAAGAGTGTAAGTTACTGCAAATGGTTTCAAAATTTTCTTAATTTGCGATCTGATATTCTCTCCATCACATGGTTTACGGATGAAGCCTGGTTTCATCCGTCAGGCTACGTCAATTCCCAAAACAGCAGATACTGGGCTGCCGAAAACCCACACGTTATGTGTGAAGCACCGATGCATTCACAAAAGGTTGGTGTATGGTGTGCGGTTTCGTCTACGAAAATTATGGGCCGCATTTTTTCTCTGAGACTGTCAACACTAACGTTCATTGCCGCATATTCAATGAATTTGTAGAACAACTTGATGGCATTGAATTGACAGAGGGCTACTTTCAGCAGGATGGCGCTACGTGTCACACATCGAAAGTCTCAATGGAACTCATAACCAGCTTCTTTGATGACAGATTAATTTCAAAAAACCTATGGCCTCCCCGATCTCCGACCTTAACTTCCCTGACTTTTTTGTATGGGGCTACTTAAAGGATAGAGTTTACAAAACCCATCCAAAAACATTGGATGAATTGCGTGAAACAATCACGACTGCAATTGGCAATGTTACTGCTCGTACTCTACATGAGACAACACTGAATATAGTGCGGCGTGTTCAACTGTGTTTACAAGAAAATGGAGGACAATTCCAGCATTTGCTTTGGTAAAATGATTCTCCAATACCACATGTATAATTCTCAACTTACTGTAGGATTTTGTTGTTATTTATAAAAAAGTTATAAGTAAATCACATCGTACTGGTTTAAATGGATCACCCTGTATATTAAAAATCGAAGATCGCTTGCTGCATTTAACAGAAATAATAAAAAAACAATAAAAATAAATTACGCTTCGATCGTTTTTAAAATATGTGTACAAACTGGTCTCTCTCAAACATAAGAACAGCCGCAACAATGTGTAAATCAAATTATTTTGTTTTGCCTTTCCATATTCTTTGGTTAAGGAAATCTGCTTGTAAAACTAAATGCGTTTCTAAACTGGAGTTGGATGCCTTAAGAAGAGAATGAAAAAGCTTTCTTTGAGAAGTTTTTGTATGCAGTATATTTGACATGTTTGTTTATCTTCAAGATGTGTTTGATATTGAGTAAGTGTCAGGAGATTTATAATATACGACCGCATTTTTGGGGTAATCGGTTTTCTTCGAGAACGAAGGGCTTAAGTTCCCACCGCCCCCACTGGAAATACGTGCGTTGTTTGTGGAGAACATGGGCTTCAAATTACCTTCCTGTAGACTGATTCTCGCATTGAAAGATCGGAAAACCATCTGACTACATTCTGAGACTTTTTCTGTGATCGCCAAGGGAAATCAGGGCAAAGTACGGATCAAAAAATCTATCAAAAAGTTATTGTGACTCTCTTACAAATGCAGCAGTTTACAAATGGTTTTGGTTGCGGTTGAACAGAATGCGAATAAAAGAATTCTTGCCACACGCAAAATACAAAGAATAACACTGTAACACGTGAATCTCTTTCTTTAGAAGAACATTCAGAACTTGCCCGAATCAAATTCTTTGAACTGAAGTTCTCGAAATACTTTTCCAAATCACTCAAAATTTTAACCACGCGTATTAAAGTTTATCAGAAGGCCGATCGCTAATTTATTAAAACGATGTTAAATAATTCTTATCAGTGCTTTTGAGTTCTACTGTAAAAGATGAAATGAACTAAACCATGTTGTCCGCAAAAACAAAATTCAATGCGTTTCATTTAAATAAATCACTATAATCAATATTTATATGGATATTAATTGAGTTAACGGTTTGGGGTGTTATTTACGAAATGAAAATATTTAGAAGAAACTTTCTAAATGGAATATTTTATTTGATACGAAATTTCACAGCGTAAGTTTGGTTTCATGTCTCAATCAAACATGAAGAGAGCAAAGTAATTCTTTGAAAGCAGGCAAATTACTGTACAAATTATGAGGAAAACAATAGACAGGAACTTGGAATGATTTACATAGCAAAGGAAGCTTTTTGTTGATGTCTGTTACTGCTACATAGCTACAGTTATTAATGAACTGGAAGAATGAATTCTGCTAATCGAAATCAAATCATTTTTAAATTTCTGCTGAAGGCATTATTCTTCTACTGGCCATGCACCTGAAGCATCGCTGAATCAATACAAAGTAATGGTTAGCTAAAGAATGTTTCATTTGAAATAAAATTTTCGTCACCGAAACCAATTACCTATTATCGTTCTTTGATGTGAAACGCGATAAGTGCGTATGTATGAATTTTTGCTGGTATTGCGAATGCAAAATTTATGAAGAAAAGAAGGTTTGATTGTAATTCTATCTAACTGTCCATGGACAGAGCAACAGACATATAAATCGATCGATCGATGATAGATGGATGATAGATAACAATAATTAAATCTCTGTTTATTCAATTGAGAGGTAGTGAGACATAAATAGTTCGATGGAAGATAGATATATAAAACTGCCTTCCTATTGAAGAAAACGTTTTCGATCATACTATATATTTCTTACTCAAGTTAAGTGTTTCCAAGTTCCTCCAGTTTTTGAGCATTACGCAAACGCTGTTAATATTCAGCACCATAAATATATATACACTGACGGAAAACAAATCCCAACACCATGAAAAAATAGTTGTGGAGGAATGAAATGGCGGCAATACATTTGTATAGGTAACATATTTTTAATCGATTAAGGTTTCAAGATCACAGCTTATTGTAAGCGCTTGAAGAGCCATTTTAAATGTGAAATGCTGGTACATTAATAACCGGTGTAACCGCCAGAATGTTAAATGCAAGCACGCAAACGTTCATGCATTGTGTCGTACAAGTGCTGGATGTCAGTTTGTGGGATAGAGTTCCATGCCTGTTGCACTTGGTCGGTCAATACAGGGACGGTTAATGCTGGTTGGGGGTGACGCTGGAGTTGTCGTCCAATGATGTCCCATACGTGCTCGATTGGCGAAAGATCTGATGATCTAGCAGGCCACGGCAACGTGTCGACACTCTGTAGAGCATGTTGGGTTACAACAGCGGTATGCGGGCGAGTGCTATCCTGTTGGAAACACCCCTGGAATGCTGTTCATGAATGGCAACACAACAGGTTGAATCACCAGACCGACGTACAACTGTGCCGTCCGGGTGCATGGGATAACCACGAGAGTGCTCCTGCTGTCATAGGAAATTGCTCCCCAGACCATAACTCCAGGTGTAGGTCCAGTGTGTCTCGGCCGCAGACATGTTGGTTGCAGGCGCTCACCTGGCCTCCTTCTAACCAACACACGGTCATCACTGGCACCCAGGCAGAACCGGCTTTCATCAGAAAACACAACAGATCTCCACTCCGTCCTCCAAGCTCTAGCTTGACACCACTGACGTCGCAAACGGCAGTGGCTTGAAGTAAGTGGAATGCACGCTACAGGGCGTCTGGCTCGGAGCCATCCTTCAAGTAACCGATTTGTAACAGTTCGTTGTGTCACTGTGGTGGCAACTGCAGCTCGAATTGTTGCCGCAGACGCGACACGATGCGCCACGGCCATACGCCATACACAGCGGTCTTCCCTCTCAGTAGTGCCACGTGGCCGGCCGGAACCCGGTCTTCTTGAGGCAGTACGTTCCCTTGACCACCGCTGCCAACAATCATGCACAGTTGCTACATTCCTACCAAGTCGTTCTGCAATATTGCGGAAAGAAAATCCACCTTATCGTATCCCTATTACACAACCTCGTTCAAACTCCGTGAGCTGTTGATAATGGCTTCTTCGTCTTCTTAAAGGCATTCTTGACTAACATCAACACCGTACGTCGAATCTCAACGATAACTAACGCTCACGATCGTTACAGCGCGTATTTACAGCAAACCTGCTTTGCATGTTCCGAGGGGAGCTACTAGCGCCACACGTATGCGCCGAGCGCGAAATTTGTATAGACGTCATCTTATAGATGTACTCTCACCGCCTACCAACTATCGTTTATCTAACACAACCCCTTCTTATTGTTGGGATTTTTCCGTCAGTGTATTATATTAACATGATAGTACGAAAGACATATCAGTCGATGGATAGTTGGACAGACATAAATCGATCGATGATGGCCATTTATTTGAATATTGTTTCTCCATGGAAACTGCGTACAAAGTTGACACCAAGTGTATCCATAAGTGCAGCATATTGCAAATAGCAGAAATCTCACCAAGACGTACACTGCTCGACATAGAAAAGTACACGCTATGAAGGATTACACAAAATGAGACGAAATTTAACACACATGTAGAAAAGTAGGTGTGAAAGAAATGATATGATTTCTGAGTCATTACATGAATGCGATAGGCGAAGAAACTACATGATGTAGCTGAGTCATTGGGTAATGTGACATCCATGCTAGGATGTAGATTCAGCAAAACGGCATGGCATCGAGTGACAAAGTCCCCACAGGACCCCTCAAAGTGTCCTCGTGGGCACTGAGAGGGGTTCATTCAGAAGGGTTATCTCGTCATCCAATCAGTGACGTACTACACGTTTTCTATTTGTAAAAATTCTGGGCATCTTAAAGTCCATGGTAGCACCTGGACAACCTGTAGGCCACTGGTTCTTAATTACCTTTCACCAGGGGCCATATTTTTTTTATAGAACCAGGCCAGAGGGTGTGAACACTGCTACTCATATAAACGCTATTTTAAGATTTATTAAAGGCAACGTGAAAATTATTATATGAACTTTGTAGCGGGCAAATGATGAAAATATAACAAATTCTGGAAATGATTGGGTTGGTGCGAATGAAATGTCCGGCGCAAACGAGCACTGGAGACAGGCCCCCACAACAGCGGAATGGAACCACCCACAGGTGTTACTGGTACTGCGTCACAGAATTACTATAAATAGCTAGCACGTGTATGAAGAACAAGGTTTAGCTGTGGTTTGTTTGGACGTAACGTGGATTGAAAAGGAAACATGGAGACGTCGGATTTGAGAGTTATCTTCCTGCATGAATTAAAACTGCGCCATTGTGCAGGAATTGCCGCGCGAAACGTTAACAAAGCGTTTGGGGAAAATATAGTCAACGAATGAACCATTGAGCGATGATTTGTGAAGTCTCGAAACGGAGATTCGGACCTGCAAAACGTAGCACGTGGTCACCGCCCTGTTGCTGTTTCTGACGATATTCTGTTACCTGTGGTGGAAGCGAACCCCAAAGAACGTATCGTGAGATAGCGGCAGATGGTCCACCACGCGACAGTTGTTCGGCGTCTGGCTGCGCTGAGTAAGGTCAAAAAGCTGGACATGTGGCTGCCACATGAATTGACAACTGCCAACAAGACTAGGCGTTTGGAAGTCTGCATGTCGCTGCTTGCCAGGGATAAACAGAAACCTCTAATGCATCGAATCGTCACGTGCTATAAGAAGTGGGTCTTTTATGATAATCGGGAACGATCTGCACAATGGTTAAGCAAGGCACGGCCTGCTGGACTGTATCCTAAGCGTACCAAGAAGATGGTGCTCCTTGTCTGGTGGTCCACATCCTGGATAATTCATCGGAGTTTCTTGGCAAGAGGCCAAACCATCACTGCAGAACGTTATTGTGCTGAATTACACCAGATGAACCGCAAATTGCTGCATAAACAACCGGCTTTGGTCAACAGACATCGTGTTCTTCTCCTCCAGGACAAAGTCCGCCCTCATGTCGCACAACGAACGATGCTGACACTAAGTGCCTTGGGCTATGCAGCACAGCCTCATCCTGCCTATTACCTGGACTTGTCTCCGACAGACTATCATCTGTTTCGTCGCCTGGATCACCTCCTCTAGGGGAAACAGTTCACGATAGACAACGAGGTTCAACGTGCAGTTGATAACTTCGTCGTGTCCCAGCCACAAAACATTTTTCTCTTCGGGATCATGGCCTTGCCGGACAGATGGTAACTATGTGTCGATGCCGAGTGGGAATTTCGCTTAGGTAAGTTGTCCCCCTTTTACGTTCTCGCCGTCCACGTGTGCTAGTCCTTTGTCTGATATTTCATTCACACGAACCCAGTAGCTACTG
This sequence comes from Macrothele yani, assembly GCA_039090855.1. Lineage (NCBI taxonomy): Eukaryota > Metazoa > Arthropoda > Arachnida > Araneae > Macrothelidae > Macrothele > Macrothele yani. The sequence goes on from CM077011.1 coordinate 161,590,937, forward strand.
GTATTAACGTTAAATTACAAACACAATATTTTAAATTTACATTTATTCTTAAAAAAATTAATTAGAGTAATGGGAGTGATGCCCTTCTGCAATATACTTAAAATTTGAAGTATAAGTTGTCGTCAACAAAATAAACCAGACAGAAATACTTGTAGTGTATCATATTATAAATATTGATAAACAATTTTTCCCCTTTGGGATTTATGTATTTATTTTCCATTTTAATATTTTTGTCGCGTGCCTCTTATTGAGAAGCAGTGCCGTAGACACTGTCTGTTAATGTTGACACTGATCATATGTAGAAGATTTCAGGAAGGGAGTGCCTGACACCAGGTCTTAAACAACCCTTAGAAATAGGAAGCTAGGAGATTTGGGCTAGCGTGCCCGATAGGAAAGTGACACAGAAGCGAAGTAGAAAGGGTGAGGAAGACGCCCTTATTTATTACCGGGGGTTCAATACCCGGGGTCCGACGACTTAACGTGCCCATCCGACGCACGGCGGATATTCAGTGGATCGAGCGTCCGTACCTGCCTGGGATCGAACTTGAGGTCCTTTCCACGGCAGTCACGAACGTTGCCTACTGGGCAACCCTCTGCCCGATGTTGACACTGTGGGCGCGGCCGTTATATTTTTGAAACACGCGCTGTAACGTTCTGAGCGTTAGTTATCGTTTATACGAAACACGCGCTGTAACGTGGGCGCGGCCGTTATATTTTTGAAACACGCGCTGTAATACGCGCTGTAACGTTCGTGAGCGTTAGTTATCGTTGAGATTCGACGTAGGGTGTTGATGTTAGTCAAGAATGCCTTTACGAAGACGAAGAAGCCATTATCAACAGCTCACGGAGTTTGAACGAGGTCGTGTAATAGGGATACGAGAAGGTGGATTTTCTTTCCGCAATATTGCAGAACGACTTGGTAAGAATGTAGCCACTGTGCATGATTGTTGGCAGCGGTGGTCAAGGGAACGTACTGCCTCAAGAAGACCGGGTTCCCGCCGGCCACGTGGCACTACTGAGAGCGAAGACCGCTGTGTACGGCGTATGGCCGTGTCGCGTCTGCGGCAGCAATTCGAACTGCAGTTGCCACCACAGTGACACAACGAACTGTTACAAATCGGTTACTTGAAGGACGGTTCCGAGCCAGACGCCCTGTAGCGTGCATTCCACTTACTTCAAGACACTGCCGTTTGCGACGTCAGTGGTGTCAAGCTAGAGCTCATTGGAGGACGGAGTGGAGATCTGTTGTGTTTTCTGATGAAAGCCGGTTCTGCCTGGGTGCGTCAGGAATACCAAGGAGATGCGTCACGGATACCAAGGATATTCTTCAGGAATACTAAGGAGATGCGTCAGGAATATCAAGGAGATGCGTCAGGAATACAAAGGAGATGCGTCAGGAATACAAAGGAGATGCGTCAGGGATTCCAGGATACAGCTCCTCATTGGCGTGTCTTCGTGCTCTCACTGAAACTCCTATGAGTAGGAGCAGTGAACGGCTGTTTAGACTGATAGCACCCCAGACAATGACACTAGCCTGACGATACCCATCAGTTTCACAAATGCCGACAAGATCAGGGCGGTGACCAAAGCCATCTCCATTTCATCAATTGGCAATCGTCGTCGCTCAAACAGAAGCGAGACTCGTCGCTGTAGTTCCATTCTTCCCACAACGCATGTTTCTCTGTAAGCTTACGTGAACGGTGATGTCCTTTGGTAACTGGGAGTCGTCGCAAAGTCTGACGAAAGCACAATCCTACCCGAGCCAATTTGCAATTCACATCCCCTGTCGATACTGGTATGCAGGCCCGACGAGAGGAGGGAGGCAGGGGAGATTTTGCAGTAACCCGGGCGTCGGGGGCCCAATCCTAGTGGACGTTTATCATGAATATTTACCGAAAGGGTCCAGCAGAAAAGAAAAACATGTGTGCCTCCCAGAGCATCAGCTTTGGTTCCCACGCTTGCATTCTCTCATTGTCACAAGAAGTAAAAAAACAGGAACTTCCCGTACTAAATCCCTTAACAATGCAAGCAGGTTAATTTTTGACCCTTCCACATCAGAAATACTTGGTATGCTAGATTCCGCCTAACAGGTAGGTGGAGTCGAATAGTGGCGTCTAAAAATTGACCTGCTTCCATTGGCTGCGAATTACTACAATGATGGGGGCCACGCTTTCGGTGTGTCGGTGTGTATGTGTGTATGTGTGTGTGAGAGGGGGGTGGGGGGTATGCATCAAAAATTGATTTATCAATTCCCACCAAAATAACTTCCGCATTATTCGCAGACAGAGGGTCTGCAGAGTGAAAACGGAATGGAAAGATTCAGTGCGTGATTTTGATTTTTTAGAAGGAGCTAACATTTGCAGCTCGGGTCGAGTGCAACAGTGCAATATGTTCACAGAAGAAATCTATAAGAAACGTCACTATTCGACTGATTCGCGGTGAATTTCTGTAATTATGGATAACTATAAACTTAAATCTGGTGCCCAAAAAGGGGTAATTGAGGGCCTTGCACATAAAAGCACATTTACTTTGTGTTACCCATCTCAGAGTAAAAAGGCCTATTATGCAAAACATTGGATTGTAATACGAGTCGTCTCTGTTTTATGGCAAGAAAGGCAGCAATGAATCGACGTAGTATGTTTCTGTTGCATCAGATGTTCAAAGCATCAAGACTACAATTAGGCATAAAGGGTGCACCTTAGTGTGAAATAAGTTAATCACCCCGTAATGGTACTGCTATTATTTTATGAGCCAAAAGCAAATAGCGTCAAGTATTGCTAATTTAGTTTCACTCGCATTCCAGCTAATTATCTCAGTGAATAATAACAATTTGATTATGGCGCATCGTTTATTTAGAGTTTCTCAGATAACAGGACAGCGTTTAAGCATGGTGTGTACTGCTTTTAATGCATCTCCATAAGGTTTACCAACTCATATCTACTCGAATGGCTATTTAAAGACCAGATGTTGGACAGAGATAATCCTTTCTAGATTCGTAAAGTGGCCTACGGTTTGTGATATTATGAATAAGTGGATTGATTTTGTCAAACGAGTGGAAATCGCAAACAGTTTGGGCAGATAATCAGAATCCAGTAACTAAAAGTGGAGTAGTCTGCCTATTGGAATCAGATCTACGACATTTTCCGGTAGCCTTTGATATTTGCTGCTTGTCAGCTTACAGGAATTGATATAACAGCTTTACTAACCGGAATTATTTACGCAATACGATACTTTTAACAGCAACAATTCACGGAAATCCTTAAAGTTGTGTCCTCCGTGCAAAAGAGTGGTAGGAAACCGTAAATGAAAGGGAATTTGTTTTTTTGAAACAACGATTTTTTGTTTGAGGGGTATCTCTCCTCGAACGAAATTTGCCAGTATAGCTTTCAATTAAAATTTCAGTTCTCTAACTAAAACCAAGATAAGGAATCTTTTTTCATCTACAGATATATATTATTTGAAATGAAATTCGTACGAGCAATGTATGGAGTTTATGCCGGGGAGATCAAATTAACTAGGAGATAGCAAAATGGCTAAAATTATCTCCAAAGTATATATTCGCTCTCTAAGAAGTATGCCGAACGCGGCTGGTATGAGGAACTCTATGATCAGAAAGCCTAGCTTTCAGCTTAGCTTTTTTATTCAAAGTGGTCCATTAGGGAGATGACTGGCGCATGTCCTATGAATACCTGCTGAAATTTAAATAAACAATATCAACGAAATGAGAAAGGAGAAAAAGATAGGTTTGAGTCATTTGCTTCTATCTAGTGTCATGATGTCCGTGTCAGGGGACTCTAGCTCTTCCTCATAATGAACTTCGGTCATGGCGCACAGAATAACGGATGAGCTCTTATCCGTACGCCAATCGTTTGACTACCTGCTAAAATGGAAAGAGAAAATGGCGGCGAAATAAGAATGAAAAAATAAAAATGATTGAATCATTTGTCTCTATCCGGTGACATGATGTTCGTGTTAAGGAGACCAGCCATTCTTCCTAACGAACCTTGGGCATGGTGCGGAGAATAAAGGACTAGAAGCGAGAGTTTATCTAGAGGGGGGCATTTATGGTAGGTACTGCGGAGATGACAGCAGGAAAGGGACTTTTTTGGCATATGTCTCGTACATACCGGCAGCTGAATGGGCGTTTATGTCTCGGGAGCGCAAAAAAGATTGGATCCTCTTAGGTTCAGGCATATCAGACACTTAAAGGGCAAAATGTGCAGGAAATTTACACACTTACTTAGGCGTCTCTGCTCGTTGATATTCATAATGAACTTCGTTGAATATTTAATTTACGTCAGTAAAAATAATGTACACGAATAAGGATTTTAACAGCAAGGGTACAGCATAAGAGACTCAATTGTTTCTTTCACTCACTGTACTTCCGGATATCAATGTTATTTACTGCCAGAAAATAATCTCGATGGCTTCAACACAGATATCAATCTTATAAAAACAACACATCTTCGTCGATCGTATACATCATGATCGCACATGAGATAAAGACAGATAGCAATGAGAGCACAAGTCCGCGTTGCTCAGTTGGGAGAGCGACTTACTTCGGAGCAAGGGGACCCGGATACGATGCTCGGCGTGGACAAACCTGTGGTTTCACATTGGCACCCGAACTTCAAGGATGACCCGGCCGTTAAGTATCTCGCGATGGTGGGATGTTCTTTCCAGTCGGCGAGACCGGAAAAATGAGAATCCCTCCTTCAGTGCTTCGCAAAACTATATGTGCCTGATGTTACGTTTCACACACCAAATTGTCTGGGATTTCCCAAAAGCACGTTCTTCAACGGATGATTGCCAACAGCGACACATGGTCCAGTGGGCCATACGCCCGGCCCTCCTTCCGAGGGGGGGGGTGACGTACCTGCTCCGCAGGACGCAAATGAGATAAATACAGGTTGCAATGAAAGCACATGTTCGCATAGCTCAGTTGGGAGAGCGACCTACTCCGGAGTGAGGGGACCCGGATTCGAAGTCCGGCGTGGACAAACGTGTGTTTTAACAAGGTTTTACATCAACGTTAAACAATATACTCATAATCTCTAGATATATGTACAACTCCACTCAATCAACATTATTCTTGTACTTTTATATTTCTGCTACTTGCTCTCAGTTTTGCCTAATCATAAAAGATGTTCGCAGAAGTAATGTGACTTTGAGGAGAAAGCGTTTAACCGATGGTGTAACTAAATGTACATAAGAAAACAGAAACTCAAAATGAAGGTTATTTAGAGGTATACCTCAGAAATTATAAAGGAATAAAATGTTACAAAGAAATCAGCAATGAATAATAAATCTTCAGAAACACATGGGAATTCATAGAGGCTTATTATTTCTGGTATTTGCGGTGCCGTGTTGAACCGTTGCCACGCAGCCATCTGTTTGAATACTTAAATATTGCATTGCCATGGAGCGGAAATCAAACCCGTATCACTCGATGTCCGTTCATGCAACCTTTGCACCACCAAAGCCAAAGGTTTACCGAGCAACTGAAACTTGGGAATTTGATGAAACTAGAATTTTGCTTCTCGAAGCGGCTGATGCCTTTTTCCAGGAAAAAAATTCTAATCCATTAGACCAAAGTAAGAACTTACGAGTTCTTCAGATAGAATCACAGCTGTTACCGAAGAACGAATCGTCGCAAATATTAATTTGCTTAGCTCCGGTTTGTTGGAAGTTCGTTGTCATGAGTTGTGTGTGGAATGGTGCATGATCAAAGAAGGGATTTTGTTTCCTCTCCACTGATGTAATTTTCAAGTTTTCCGAGGATATTTCTACACATGCAGGCCACTGAATATTAGACATTTTTACGCACCGTATATGGAACATACTTGGTCACGTCCGTCACCACGTGATTTATGCAACTTTTTAAGACTGCTGATTGTCAGCAGTGTTGATAACAATGGGGGAAAAAGGATCTTTCGGATTCGGATAAAGATCGTAATGTGATTGCCAGTCTAGCTGGAGGGACCATTTTCAAAACAGAAAAGCTGACTCATTTTTCAAAAGGTGAGATATCCCGGGTGTTGAATCCGAGGGAAAATAACCAGCATTGTTTGCGTAAGGGGTGTGACTGTGGAGTTACGATAATTTATCCTGAACAAGATCGCTGTTGTCTGAGAAGGCCTGTAGGGAGAAACAAAACTTCATGTGTGAAAAAGGAAGCATACAATGATGGTTGCGCCCGACCCATGTCTCAGCTAACTGTGTGCAGGGAATTGATGTCAGGAACACCGTGAATGGACACTACTGGAAGACTGGGAAAAGGTTATGTTGTCCGACGAATCAAGGTACACCTTGTTCGGTACCTACGACAGGTAGATAACTTGGTGAGTGCCCAATGAAGCAGTTGAACCAGCTTGCTTTGTAAACACAACTCAAGGTTCTGGAGGTGGTGTCATGGTGTATCTCATGAAGCACATTTCTGGAGGTGGTGTAATGGTCCGTTTTGTAAACATAACTCAAGGTTATGGAGGTGGTGTCATGGTGTGCCTCATGAAGCACGGTTCTGGATGTTGTGTCATGTTGTGCTTTGTGAACACAACTCAAGTGTCCTAAGGCGATGTTATTGTGTGCTTCGTAAACACAACTGAAGGTCATGGACGGGATGTCATAGTATGCCGCATGAAGCCCGATTCTGGAGGTAGTGTACTGGTGTGCTTTGTAAACACAACTCAAAGTTATGGAAAGTGGTGTCATGGTGGGCTTTGCAAACACGACTTAAGTGTCTGGAGGTGATGCTATTGTGTGCTTTGTAAACACAACTCAAAGTTATGGAGGTGGTGTCATGGTGTGCTTTGTAAACACATCTTCAGGTTCTGGAGGTGGTGGCACGGTGTGCCTCATGAAGCATGGTTCTGAAGGTGGTGTTATTTTGTGCTCTGTATTCAGAACTCAAGGTTCTGAAAGTGGTGTCATGGTGTGCATCACGAAACACAGCTCTTCATGTGGTATTGTGGTGTGCTTTGTAAACACAACTAAAGGTTCTGGAGGTGGTGTCACGGTGTGCCTCATAAAGCATTATCCTGGAGGTAGTGTTATGGTGTGCTTTGTAAACACAACTTAAGGTTCTGAAGGGGGTGTCATGGTGGGATCTGTAAAAACCACTCCAGGTTCTGGAGGTGGTGTCATGGTGTGCTTTGTAAACACAACTCCAGGTTCTCGAGGTGTAGTCATGGTGTGCCTCATGAAGGAATGGATCCAACTTGCCCTGTAAGAATAATTCAAGATTATAGAGATATCGTCATGGTGTGGAGCACGTTCTGTTGGCAAGAAACTGTCGTCTGATACTGCTGGAAACTTGGATGTCCTCCAAGGTTTATCCCAGAGTTGTTGCCAATCAAGTACATCCTGCAATTTTGACCCTTTATCCAGTAAGTGACGGCATTTTCATGGACATCAATGCTACTCTCCATAACCCGAGATATGTTCAGCTGGGGTTATGCGAACATGAGAGCGACTTCCACCATCCCCCTTGTCCCTCACAAATCTTGGATCTGAACTCCATTCAAAATGTACTGGGCAAGCTTCAAAAACAGATCTGGTTGCAAAGTCCACTTCCGTCAAATTTCAGCCAGTTAAAAGATTATGTAGTAAACGCCTGGTATGCAGTAGATGTAAATGCAATCCGATATATTCTGGAATCTATGCTAAACTTCATGTGTGCTGTACTTCGCCCTAAAAGAGGTCCAACACTATATTGAATAACATTTTCTAATTCAGTGGCCGGCATGTGTATCATTCACATTGAAAGTACCTCAGATCACTCGTTTTTCCCGTTTTGACGCTCAGTTGTACGTTTCCTGATGTTCAACGAGCTGGTCTACTTGATTTATATCGTACACCAAGCTCACATACCGTCTTAAATGTTGGAATGAACCATTTACATTACGAGGGAAAATGTACCTAATGAACTGATATTAATATTTTGGTGTATCCTCACTTCTAATGCTATTACTTTAAAATATAATCTTTTGTTTATAAACACTGTATAGAAGATTAAAGATTTTCATGTTTTCTAGTTCGAGAAGCAAATTAAATGTTCGCAGAATTCTACTGAAAACCAAATTTCAAAGGTTTGAAACTGTTTTTTCTTATTTGGAGTTTAACGACCAGCGTGAGTAACTTATAATGAATATATCGCTTCTGCTACTGAATTATAATGAATTCAGCTTCTTCTAAGCTAATGCTTCTTCTAATGCTTGTTGTTTGTTAATTATATCATGAATAAACTTTCCTGCTAGTAGTGTAGTAATAATAATGAACAAGCTTTTAACTGCTAGTAATGTTGTAGTAGTAATTAAGATGAATAAAGTCATATGCTGGTTGTTAATAATGATCAACTAATGAAATTAACCTAACAGCCAGACAGAGATCTGACAAAACTATGAACTGAGAAAGACGTACTTACTAAGACAATCTTTTATTTGGTAAACTTCTGGTATCCTCTCACATAAACGAAGATCTCTTTACACACGAAACAAAGCTCTCACGCACATAAACAACCGCTCTCTCTATACAACAACAGCTCTCTGACACATAAACAACGTAGCTCTACTTCGTACAACAACAGCTCTCTCCGTACATCAACAAAAAGCTCTCCTCCACATAAACAAACGCTCTCTCTACGTATCGTTGAACGCGCCTATTTATACTGGCTACCACCACGTCATGACTTACACTCATTGCCAGATCTCATTCAGCGGGTGAAATAACATCTCGTTCAGTAAGAAGATAATTTACATAGTAAAATAAAATAACCAGAGATAGTAAAAACCAAAAGGAAAGTGAATCTAGAGTATACGTTACAAACTCAGTGAGCTATAAGCAGTTGTCCAACCCTAATTTAAAGCCACTGGTTCCAGGGAAGAGAGAGAGAGCCAGCGCCGTAAGGCAAACACTACACCCATACCTCACTGAGATTCGAACACGGATCCATCTCAGACGAATGGTCAACAGCCATCGCTTTGACCAGTGTGCCACCATTCGCATTCGACCGAAATTGATTAGAACTTTTATCAAAAGTAACTTGTACAGAGAACTAGCGGATAATGCTTACCTTGGCATTCCTTTCTAGCGACGGGGACATTTCACGCACGTGTTTTCCGGTCTTTCTTGAGGTCATTGTCCTAAAGTCCGTTGTATGCGATGACTGGCTTTACTTCTCACACTTTTCGCTGGGTATACTCATTGGATCTTTGCTTTAGGATTCCAAACATCAATTTTTACCGTTCTTTATACTCGAAATTTTCGCCCATACTCTGGGCATCTTCAGGAGCGTGGCGACTTTACCACCGATGTTCGTGGCTAACTTTCGCGCTAATGGAGTCCGATACTCCTTGTTGCCATTCGTCGGAAAAACTTTCCTGGATATATTTCGTTAACAAGCCCAGCTATGTTTAGTTACGAACACTTCTTTTTTTTTTTTTTTTTTTTCCGTATTTTTTTTTTTTAATTTTTTTATTTATTTAATTTCTTCTCCTATCCTGGTTTTCTTGTCTTTTTTGCCTGTTTTTCTTTTGTTGTTGTTTTTCTTGTCTTATTAGTTCTTTCCACAGGCCCGATAATGTGCTAGGGTCGTTCTGGTTACATACCCTTGCTTTATTTTTGTAGATTAATATTGCTTCTTCCCTCCTCATTTGCCTTTCCGATTTTTTATTCTTTTTTAGCATTTTAATTTCATCGAACTTTGGGAATGTCCGGTTTTCCAAGCAGAATTGCACTAAAGCCGTTTTGGCTTCTTTTTTTTGCCAGTTAGATATGTGTTGTTTAAGTCTTTTTTTTTAATCTGTTTTTCGTACTTCCAATGTACGATATTGGGGGTATGTGTGCTATTGGAATTTCGTAAGTTCCTGATTCTTCTAGCATTTTTTCCTCTGTTTTTTTGTTGACAGTCATACTTTTCACGGTGTGCACTGAGCTTCCTAGTTGTAAGTCATATTTAGCACAGTGCCTATTGATTTCTTTACTCACTCCTTCCAGGTATGGGAAAGCTCCAATGTATTTCAATTTTTTATTTCTCATCTTCCTTTGGTTGTGCACTTCTTGGCCTTCTTTCCTCTGAGTCATATGCTCTTTACTCTCATGTATCCATTTATTAATTAGCTTGCTCGGGTACCCATACTCTTGTGATATTTTCGAGATAAACTCTAGCTCTTGATTTTTTAGCCTGTTGTTAGATGTGTGTGTGTACGCTCGCCGTATCAAGTTTACTATGCTGTTTTTTTTATGTATCACTGGATGGTGCGACGAGTATGGTATCAGTACAGGTATGTAAGTTGCTTTTTCTGAACACAGAGTATTCAAAACTATTTTTGTTTTTCTTTAGTTGAATGTTTTTTTTATGCACCATCCAGTGATACATAAAAAAAACAGCATAGTAAACTTGATACGGCGAGCGTACACACACACATCTAACAACAGGCTAAAAAATCAAGAGCTAGAGTTTATCTCGAAAATATCACAAGAGTATGGGTACCCGAGCAAGCTAATTAATAAATGGATACATGAGAGTAAAGAGCATATGACTCAGAGGAAATAAGGCCAAGAAGTGCACAACCAAAGGAAGATGAGAAATAAAAAATTGAAATACATTGGAGCTTTCCCATACCTGGAAGGAGTGAGTAAAGAAATCAATAGGCACTGTGCTAAATATGACTTACAACTAGGAAGCTCAGTGCACACCGTGAAAAGTATGACTGTCAACAAAAAAACAGAGGAAAAATGCTAGAAGAATCAGGAACCTACGAAATTCCAATAGCACACATACCCCCAATATCGTACATTGGAAGTACGAAAAAACAGATTAAAAAAAAAGACTTAAACAACACATATCTAACTGGCAAAAAAAAGAAGCCAAAACGGCTTTAGTGCAATTCTGCTTGGAAAACCGGACATTCCCAAAGTTCGATGAAATTAAAATGCTAAAAAAGAATAAAAAATCGGAAAGGCAAATGAGGAGGGAAGAAGCAATATTAATCTACAAAAATAAAGCAAGGGTATGTAACCAGAACGACCCTAGCACATTATCGGGCCTGTGGAAAGAACTAATAAGACAAGAAAAACAACAACAAACGAAAAACAGGCAAGAAAGACAAGAAAACCAGGATAGGAGAAGAAATTAAATAAATAAAAAAATTAAAAAAAAAAAAAATACGGAAAAAAAAAAAAAAAAAAAAAAAGAAGTGTTCGTAACTAAACATAGATGGCGCCAGCTGGGCTTGTTAACGAAATATATCCAGGAAAGTTTTTCCGACGAATGGCAACAAGGAGTATCGGACTCCATTAGCGCGAAGTTAGCCACGAACATCGGTGGTAAAGTCGCCACGCTCCTGAATGATGCCCAGAGTATGGGCGAAAATTTCGAGTATAAAGAACGGTAAAAATTGATGTTTGGAATCCTAAAGCAAAGATCCAATGAGTATACCCAGCGAAAAGTGTGAGAAGTAAAGCCAGTCATCGCATACAACGGACTTTAGACAATAACCTCAAGAAAGACCGGAAAACACGTGCGTGAAATGTCCCCGTCGCTAGAAAGGAATGCCAAGGTAAGCATTATCCGCTAGTTCTCTGTACAAGTTACTTTGAAATATCGCACGTAAAAGAGAATAGTACAATAATTAGAGCTATATAATAGTCAGAATTAGAACTACTAAGTGGAATTGTTTTATCAAAAGATGTCATTACCTTCAAGAATTCGACATCTACTTACATGTTCTTTTTTTCAAACGTTATGATAACTATAGATCAAACTGCATCTAACGCAATGGTATTTTTTCCGGTGTTAATTATTACGAGGAAGATCGCCAGTCATTCAGTCACCATACAATGCATCCAATGACCCGAAATATCTTAGAAGTTGTAAGGCAGACTGCTTTCTTCAAGGGAGTAAACAACAGCTTCTTATCGATTTCTTGGCTAGATGTCACCTATTATTTGGATCGAAAGAGTCCCTTTTAAAAGCCGATGCCGGAGAATGGTTCACACTCACGAATGAGACTTTTTTGTTACTTATTTCTCTGTAAACTACATGGCATTCCAAAAAGCAATCAACCTCTTATCGACCGACGGCAATGCGAAAAAACTACTTAATACCTTGTACTTCTCTAAATGCACTTAAACTTAATTGTGTGACCTTCGGTTGAATACAACTGCACGCACTTTGGGCGATTAATTTCTTAGAGTGCACATTCAAACAGCTGAAAGACATTAGGAGGTGACAAGGCATTTTTACTAAGAATTCAACTCAAAACATTCAACCCAATATTTACGAACGCAAGTAAAATATTTAAGCTAAGTTAGACGGCCAGATAGAGGAACGATTCAGTGGGAAAACATTGTATAAATATTGCTTTGTAAAACTCTGCTGAGGCTGAGAAATCGAGAAATGAAATATAGAATCTCATAGTTTCTGACTTTCCAAATGGAACATGATTACTTTGCAAACAAAAAGAAATGAATACAGAAATTGAAAGCAAAAGAAATGTCGTGACTGCAATCGAAATAAAACGACACACTATAGAAAGGAAAACGTGAGAAACGAGGATGAAAAAGTAATTGAGGAACGACGAGATGAAAATTGAAATGCTCTTAATTTTATTTACATTGTATGAAAAAAGCCACACACTTTTAATTTTCAAAAAGAAACATTCTGAGCAATGAATTTAGTTATTTTCGTTTGTTGAGATTTTTACATGCAGTTTTGAAAACTGATAAATTAAGATTGTTTCTTGTTCTTGCTCAACTTTATATCACTAATAAACTTCCTTATGAGAAGTTCTGATTATATCATCCCATCACCTAAACCATGTATGAGGTGAAATGATCGTTAAGATTATTTTAAAGTTTTCATAGCATTTGAAGACGTGAATAATATCCTCGTATTTTTCCTTGTACTGCTTTTACGCATATGAAAACATAGAAATGAAGAAATAGAAAATCACGCGTGATATATCAATAGAACTAGCAATCAAATTGGTATAACTGCTTTAATATTTAGACGGTGTTTAAGTAATATTAAACGAGTTAAGCAATTGTAGAATGTTTTTATCGATTTACCAGCGTAAATTAATCGATCAAATAAAGGTACCCATGATGAAAAGGATGTGGTACTGGTTCTTTGTTTATTGTAAGGTATTTTTGTATCTGGCTTTATAAAATAGTGTCCAAAACCTATGGGCAGACTACATTTTTACCTGTATAAAAAAACAATTACATGACTTCAGCCAAATTGAAAAATGGTTATATTTCCGGCATACGAACGTACGAAAAGGCAAATGGCATTATTCATAAATGACCCACACATTACATTGTAATCAGTGTTTACGCAAAAGCTACAAATTTCCGAAAGAATTTATTGGAAATTCGATGTACAGTGCTTACGAATAACCCGACGGAGAGGCATTTCAGTATGGAATATGTCCACCCCGAACAACGATGCAATTCGCACAACGTCGTGACATGCTAAGCAACAAGTGATCGAGTAGTTCCGGAAGCAAATTGGCCCACTCTTCCCACAGAGCACGGATGAGGCCTTGCTTGCTTTCTGGAGGGAGGTTTCGAACCCTAAAGCGCCTTCCAATTGGGTACCAGATGTGTTCGACGGGGTAGAAACTTGGGGAGCGTGCTGGCCAGTCGATGTGATGAATATACTCTGTCTCCGGAAGTGTCAATACTGTTTTCGTACGATGAGATGTCACGTTGTCATCCATGAACAGAAAGTCTTCGATTGTAGCACCACGGAATAATTGAACATGACGTGGAAGAACTTCGTTGTAGTATCTATCATTCGCCCGCCATGGTCCTATTTTCCAGCACATGTAGCTCATTGCGGGCATTATTCATGATGCTACCCCACACCACGACCGCCGTATTTGTCAATTTTCTGTATATTCTCGTTAGGGTACCCAGTACCATTTTCACGCGAGATCAACTGACGTCTAGAATCCGAGGACAGACTGGGACGACTCTCATCTGGAAGAGTACATTGGCCCATTGATTAAATGTCCAATTTCTATGGATACGACACCACTGAAAGCATGCCCTACCTTGAGCTCTGGATAGAAAGACGCAGACTACATACAGGCCTACGGGTATATCGCTCTATCTGCCGCAGACATGTTACCACAGTTTGTCGGGATATCCGTGTTTCTGTGCTGGAACAGAGGTGACTCGCAAGCTAACCAGCCATGATGCGATGATTAGGTTTACTGTTACAGCTAAAATATGTCTTCATGCGTCGTAGCAGAGCGAAGGCGTTCTCCTAGCATGTGTTTTAAACATATTCTATTAGTTTGAATCGCTGCCCAGATCTTGGATACCACACTATGTGCGGTTCCAAACTACAACATTAGTCATTGGGAAGCTTTCTTTCATCTTCCCTACAATTCTTCCTAGCGTGAAATGAGAGGACGCTTTTGAGACATAATATAAACTACACGTTCGCACTTTTATGTCTTCATGCCCATATTTTCTTTCAAACACACGTCCCCTAACTCGCCCTTTTCTCTTTTATCCGTTTAAGTGAAAGCACGTGATACCTGTGCGCAGGGGTCGACATTTTCCATGTGGTTCGGTTTTCTACTGAAAGTTCCCAGTTTTGAAAAGTGCTACACGCTTTTGTGTCTGATTTTGTGGTTGTAATCTATCGAAATAGTGTCCGTCCTTAGGTTTTGGACACCAGTGTTTTTCGTTCCACGAAAGATAATTAGCATCCTACATTACTTTTGTCTTTCTTATAAAACAAATTGAACACAACGAACCTACATGATCTGAAAAATAGGACGTGTTCAATTTTTATATAAATATAGAACACTTTATAAACACTTATAAACTAGGAGCTCTTGTGCTACCTTTGAACTGTATAAACTAGGAGCTCTTCTGGTGTCTTTGGTAATACTCGGGAATGTAGTACTTTATCCCTCAAACGTATCGTGTTTACAGGTAAAAGATTCAAAAATTCAGGATGTAGCAGAAACGAGCGATTAAGCAAAAATATTAGAGAGACACATAAAAGCTGGACAGAAATATTTGACTTAAGCGTATGTGCTGTGATGTTCGTTTAAGTATAGCTGACTGAACACTACATAAAAACTTTACCTACAGTGAAACAGTAGTCATTCAAGTAAATTTGGAGGAAACATTACGATTAGTCTTTATTCGGCTAGTAATAGTTTGGCCCTTTCCACAAGGTATAATCAAATGAACGTGAGTTAATAGCGATAATAATAACACTTGGTTAAGAGAACAACAACAACACCAAAGTAGAATACGCAGCCTTCAAATAACTCAAACTTCAATTTAATAAACGTCTCTTCCACAGTTAGTATACTAACTTCCACCCTCTCCACATATTGCTGCTTCTCAAAAATTATATATCGTTCTGTTCTCATCTGACACATCCACACGTCACGCGTTCTGATATCAAGGTGTTGCCAACCATACTCTTGCGAGAGAGAAGATATGACGTTAAGTTTGAGAAACGCTAAGTAGAATGAACTCAAATTTGCATAGAGAAAGAAACTAAAAAGGAAAATTAACTTGGAGTATAAGTCACAGTGCTTCTTGTAAGGTTATAACAAACTGATGGTGTGGGACAAGAGGTGTCAGATACCAAGAGCAATGTCTACGATATTGAGGCTAAGAAATGCGCTGAAATGAGTGCACTCGGAAAGGCTTGAAATTAATCAGCGGGAGTAAAGTTACGAACAAGAAGAAGCGGATTCCTTCCCGTTTGTTTCAACAATTCCTGAAGTTGATTTACCCAATACGTAAATTTACCAGTTTTTGATGAAATTATGGTACCCGCATCAACAAAAGCTGTACAGAATAAACATACCGTCTAGAAGAAAATGTGATTTTTAAGGTCTTAATAGAGATTTTTTCTAGGAAACTTTGTGGCCATATTCCTCAGAAGAGAGATCGAAGGGCTGACTCCAGGCGTTACCTTACTTAGAAGCAGGATTAAAATATTGATCTCGTTTGCAGCGTTAAATTAAGATCAGGGGTAGTAAAGAATTAAAGAACAAGATGTTGTGTCCTTATTTTAATGAAAACTTCCTTGATTACCGTCATTCAAGGAGGAGCGCAAACCGATGTTCATTAATTAACACCATGTAAGCAACCAGTGGAGAAGAATGCTATTGTCAGCAAAACTGTACTCTGAATAGATGGGAAGAAGATCATTGACATGAGTAACAAACGGGATAGGAGAGAAAACCATTCACTGTTAAATGCATTCGTTAAGGAAAAATGCATCATAACTTGTACGTTTAACAATCACATTTAACAATTCTTTTTAATGACCAAGCGTTCGTTTTGAATTAGAATCAACGAACATAAAAAGAGACACAACTGACAGAAAAGTAACGACTTCTCTATCTCTATCCAGATAAGTCGAGCTCAAGTCCGCAGATACTATGTGGGTTGATATAAAGAGATTAGCTTCCTACTCCACGCCTAAGTCTACTGCCATTCGCGAAACCTTTGAGAGCATTACCTACAGTAAGGATTGCAATGATAGCGTCTCTCTAGAATTAACAGGGATTCAGAATTAGTTCTTCAGATAATGCTGTTTTACCTTCCACGGTACCGCGGGCCTAACCGATATGATGCCTCGTTTCTTGGAATGAATAGTTACAGTCTCATCCATTCATTTACTTTCTAATCAAGTCACTGCTTTAAAATTGTTGAAGCGCCTTATTATTCAGTTTGCAGTCTATCTTCCTTGAAAAAGCTATTTAGTTAATGTGAGAAAGCTTGGAAACTTTCATACTTATTCTACGCCAATAAATTTGGATTACTAGTGTAGTTATACCATTTTAAGTATAGTTAGTTCTTTGTTATATTCTCATCTATTCATTTATTGTCTAAGCAAGACATCCTTTAAAATTGTTGAAGCGCTTTATTATTCAGTTTGCAGTCTATCTTCCTTGAAAAAGCCATTTGGTTGATGTGAGAAAGCTTGGAAACTTTCATGTTTACTCTACGCCAATAAATTCGGATTACTAGTATAATTGTACCATTTTAAGTATAGTTAGTTCTTTGTTATATTCTCATCTATTCATTTATTTTCTAGTCAAGCCAAGACACTCTTTCAAAATGTTGCGGCGCTTTATTATTCAGTTTGCAGTCTATCTTCCTTGAAAAAGCCATCTGGTTCATGTGAGAAAGGCTTGAAAAGTTTCATATTTATTCCATACCAATAAGTTTGAATTACTTTTACAGTTACACTATTTTAAGTATAGTTATTCTCTTCTTATTAATTACAGTTAACGATGCCATTTAGTAATTTCTGAGGCTGCAATACCTATGTCAATATTCTGAGTGTAGTGCACAAGTAGTTTTCAACATTCTTCCTAGTAACTACAAAATATTTAACATTACATTTGTGAAAACACAAAATTTGTCCGTGACGAAGATCGATGTTCCGTCCTCTCACTCCGGAGTAAGTTGCTCTCCCAACTGAGCTACACGGACGGAATGTATCGCTGCATATTTGTAGTCCAGACACGTGCTTTGTCTCAGTAATACGTCGAACATTGTTCATCTGTGTTTTTCGTTGGAGACAGTAGTCCTCATTATGGTTCGGAAACTGTGTCTCTGGGATTTCTGGAACACTATGAGTCTTTCAAATCTGCTGAACTGTTTTGGAGACTCAGGGATGCTATAGCATGAAGGATTAGAGTGTCCCGTTTGGAATACATTCTTCTATTGTTGAGTGACGTAACAAATCAGCTAACTGAAAACAAATGACTCATATGCAGTAAATGTTTTATTCTTTTTAGTCTGTCAAACAATACCTTACTAAGAAGCACTGTCGAATTTAAGAATTGTGACGTCACATCTGAACTTTGAACTTGTTAAATCTCTAAGATAAACAATAAGTAATTAGCACTAACCTACATCAAGTTAATGAACTTATAACAATACCCGTGGGTTTTACAGGTGCAGAAAACAAATTGGTATAGCCGAACTGTCCTCGCAAACGCGTAGCTTTATCAAAGCTGATAAAAAACAAACTTATACGGAAAGAATCCGCAGTGAACGTTAACATTTGGAAATACACTAAAGTGCCAAATGTCATGGGATATGTACTTAGTATCATGTAGGACCGCCTCTAGTCCTGTGATGTGCAGCAACTCCGTGGCATCGATTCCACAAGTGGCCACAAGACTTCTGGAGAGATCTTGAGCAGTGCCGTCTGAACAGCCGCCCAGAGTTCCCTGATATTTGTAGATGCAGGATCTTAAGTGAGAATGGACGTTTCCACCACGTCCCATAAGTGCTCTATTGGGTTCATGTCGGGTGTACGTGGTGGCCACACCATCCGTCGGAACTGTCCAGAATTCTCCTCGAACCAATTTTGAACAACTTGGGCCCGATGACATGGTGCATTGTCCTCCTGGCAAATCTCATCATTGTTGGGCTACATGAAGTCCATGAAGGGATGCAAATTGTCACCCAGCTGAGCAACAAATCGGTTACCGGTTAATTGCGTGTTTACTAGGTCCAGAGAACCGAAAACGTGCCACGTAAAGCCATCCCACACATGTATTAAACCACCACCAGCTTGCACAGTGCCTTGTTGACAACTTGGATCCATGACCCCATGGGGTCTGCTCCACACCCAAACCCTAGCATTAGCAACTGGTAGCGTGATTCATCAGACCACGCCATACGCCATATACGTGATTCATCAGACCACGCCATACGCCATATACGTGATTCATCAGACCACGCCATACGCCATATACGTGATTCATCAGACCACGCCATACGCCATATACGTGATTCATCAGACCACGCCAACGTGCCACTAGGCAACGGGCCACTAGTGGCACTTGCTTAGAGGCCCACAATTCACGGCGATGCTGCAAGTCCATCAATGGCTCGCCAACTGATAGCGCTGCCACCAACGGACCACTACCGGGCCGTGAGCGGCAGATTTCAGCCAGCAGTGACCCATCACTACCAGATAGTGACCAGAAGTTTCCCAGCACTTGTGTCTTTGCTGGGGTTCACCAACTTCATTACGAGCAATAGTACAAACACAAATAAACATAGTTCAGCAGCATTAACACCAAACGTAACGCCTCAGCTGTATATTTAAATCATAATCTTCGAAAACATCATAGCAATTTTCTTTCAGTTAAACATAAAGCAGAATATCGCCAAACGTTTTGAATTGCGTTTGTTGAAAGCTATATGCTATAAAACGCTGCTAAACTCATTTAGCATTTCGAAATCACCATAACTACAAAATATCCACAAAACGTGAATGACTTTCTTTGGGTAAGATATATCTTCCTATGCGCTCATCGATCAAAGCTGGTGCAGGGCCACAAATGAAAATTCTCGGTTCAGAACCGTATTGCGTTTAGCAGAAATCAAATATTTCAAATGCGTTACTTTATTTAAAGAAAAACAAATTTACGAACATATTGAAATCGTCAAAGAGGTGATTTTCATGAAACGCAGGTTTCTGAGTAAGGCTTCCAATAGCTTATATGATGAACATGAGGATATTCATCTGCAAGATACCAATGTCTTGAATGTTTTAAACAAAAAAAATATGTTATCCTCTTTGTGTAGTGTCACTTCTGGAGGGTTAATATTTCATTGTGTGAATCGTGTAAAAACATAAAGAATGTTCGCGCAATTCCCGTTATTAGAGGCATCTTAGCAAAATGGGGAAGTTCCACGGAAACAAGCGTCGACGCTCCTTTATAAATAATTCACTCGTTCCACCGAAACTCATACATTCTCCAAATCTAGAGAAAGCAAAATAAATGCTTTTCCGCTGCTAAACTAAGTAGACAGAACTCAAGTTTCGCATTAAACATGCAACCATTTGGAAGAAAATGGGTTAGTGGACAGCAATTCTTTTCTCACTTCAACTACTGACATGAAAACAAAAAAAAAAAACACGCAATTCGTAAAACCAGGAGAGAAATTGTAGAGATTAATAATGGGGGAAAGAAAGATGATTAATAATCACGACCGAAACAAAAACCGCACTGATATATATAAGCAATCCTTTAACAGATATTGTTGTTTTCGAGGCATGCTTTCGAATATAAACCAAAAAAAAAAAAAAGAAAACGAACAAACGAAAATAAGAACAAATCAACGGAACATGTGACCTGACGAAATAAGAAAGAAAAATAAATAAAAATAAAAATCTTTCAAACACATCAAGAATTGCCTTGCATGCTGGCTCAAGATCCTCGCGTCTAAGATATTCACAGAGGAAAGGGAAGGGGAAATCATTCTAACGGAAAACGCCTATTCCATCTCATTGTGTTTTCCAAATACAAATTTCATGTCAGTACACATTAGTCATGACGTTCAAAAACGTTATGATAGCGCAGCTAACCTTCAGCTGTAAAGAACTGTGAAAAATCAAAACTTTCATTGCAGCTAACTTCATTCATTCTACGAAAAGACGTCCACACAAAAATCACTGAAAATTGATACGTTTCAACATAAATATGAAATTAACTATTTCAGCATAATGACCTGACATTTTTACGCAATGTCACAGCAAATCATTTTAAATATTCTTAAGAAGTATGAAAAAGTGTCCATTTTCTCTTTTTATCAGTATCCCAGGTGATCGTTAGAGAGCGGAGTTACAAGTGAAACGTGAATCTATTTGCTGGAATATATTAACTAAGCGCATCAATCTTACTGGCTGAGCAGTAAACCTACGCGTTGCAACCATAAATAGTAAACTACTTTTCGCCGCCCCGGTGGCGCAGTGGTCTAAGCGATGGCCTCTGATCATTCGTCCGAACGGGGTCCGGGTTCGAATCCCGATGAGGCATGGAAAGGAGAGAGCCAGTGTCGTACAGCACTGGCTCTCTCCCTTCACTGGAACCAGTGACCCTAAATTAGGGACGGGCGACTGCTTATAGCCTATTGAGTTGCTCACGGTGGTCGTTAAACTTCCAATAAAAAAAAAAAAAAAAAAACTGCTTTTCAACGAAAGGTTGCTTTTGTTTATACGATCATTGAAATCACTCAGAGTACTATTTATCTCTGAGTGTGGACTAAGAGATAAATATTATCAGAAAACCATCTGAGTGAAAACGTCATTTCAAAGATCCTCCCTCCCCCACCCGCTAGAGGAATCCGAAATGTTTGAGGACTGACCGGATAACAGGCGTAACAATAGTGGGTTTAAAATATCCTGTGCATGCTATAAAAATAGCAGTCCTTGGTCAATCCCAGATCGGCTGGAAACCGGTTTATACCGGTACCTTCATGCGGCAGGAGGGCATAAAGGAAGTCATAGCATACGTTCTCCCATTTCAGTTTAGCCTTAGAAGAGTATAGAATAAACGTCCCTATCTGTTGAAAATTTGTAAACCCCCAACGGAAACTTTCAGAAAGTAAAAAGAAGTGTACGGGGACATAGCATTACTCCGCAGCGCAGTTTTCGAATGGTATGCACAGTTCCGTGACGGGCGGTTATCCTTTGATGAGGATCCGAGATCTAGGAGTCGCTCCAGTGTGCGGACACCTGAAAAAATCGAACAGTTGCGGAATCAGTTAAAGATAGAACGCCCAATTACAGTGATACTTTTGGCTGAGTCGGTGGGCATCAGTAAGTCATGAGAATCTACGCGAGGACCTGGAAAAGCAAAAAACTTGATGCTAGATTGGTACCCCGCACACTGGAGGTACTCCCAAATCTGACACTTTCTTTACAACCTGATAGTTACTAGGTGAAAGCCCGTCAATATTGGCCGAAAGCAAAACCTTAATCCCAGATAAGCCCCCGCACACTGGACGGACGCCCAAATCTGGAACGTTCTTTACAACCTGGTAGATACTAGGTGAAAGCCCGTCAACAGCTACCGAAAGCAAAAACTTAAAGCCATATTGGTACCCCGCACACTGGAGGGACGCCCAAATCTGCAACGCTCTTTACAACCAGGTAGATACTAGGTGAAAGCCCGTCAACAGCTACCAAAAGCAAAAACTCAAAGCCATATTGGTACCCCGAACACTAGAGGGACGCCCAAATCTGAAACTTTCTTTACAACGTGATAGTAACTAGGTGAGAGCCCCGTCAATTGTGACCGAAAGCAAAAACGTAATGCCAGATTGGTACCACGCACAATGGAGGGACGCTCAGATCTGAAACTTTCTTTTCAACCTGATAGTTACTAGGTAAAAGCCCGTCAATAATAACCGAAAGCAGAAACTTAATGCCAGATTGGTACCCCGAACACTTGAGGGACACCCAAATCTAAAACTTTCTATAGAACCTGACAGTTACTAGGTGAGCTGCCCCGGTGGCGCAGTGGTCTAAGCGATGGCCTCTGATCATTCGTCCGAACGGGGTCCGGGTTCGAATCCCGGTGAGGCATGGATGTTGTGTTTGTCTTACGGCAGTGGCTCTCTCCCTTCCCTGGAACCAGTGACCCTAAATTAGGGACGGGCGACTGCTTATAGCCCATTGAGTTGCTCACGGTGGTCGCTAAACCTCCAATAAAAAAAAAAAAGTTACTAGGTGAAAGCCCATCAATATTGACCGAAATCGAAACCTTAATCCCAGATAAGCCCCCGCACACTGGACGGACGCCCAAATCTGGATTTTTCTTTACAACCTGGTAGATACTATGTGAAAGCCCGTCAACAGCTACCGAAAGCAAAAACGTAATGCCAGATTGGTACCCCGCACAATGGAGGGACGCGCAGATCTCAAACTTTCTTTTCAACCTGATAGTTACTAGGTGAAAGCCTGTCAATAATAACTAAAAGCAAAAACTTAATGCCAGATTGGTACCCCGAACACTTAAGGGACGCCCAAATCTAAAACTTTCTTTACAACCTGATAGTTACTAGGTGAAAGCTAGTCAATAATGACCGAAAGCAAAACCTTAATGCCAGATTGGTACCCCGCACACTGGAGGGACGCCCAAATCTCAAACTTTCGTTCCAACCTGATAGTTACTTTTTGAAAGCCGTCAATAATGATCGAGGAAAATAAGATACGTATCGTAAATTTTTAATAATCAAGTATTATTTTTGTTTGTTATGTCCAAATGCGAAAGTATGTTTCATGAACACTACAACAATAATAAAAAATTATATTGGTTGAGATAGGAATTCGACAATTAAAAAAAACAGGCAAGCGCTTTTTCCGCTGCGCCACCAAAGTGGGAAAAACGTTCAAACGTTCAGACAGAAGATAGTATATTGTTTGTGATTATATTAAGAAATAATGTATCATTTTTTGTGATTCATCAATTTATATTCGAAAAGTCGTTTCTGGCTCTACAGCATTATTTGGAGATCAATAAACAAAGATTCTGAAAGCACATTTTTACACTTTAAATGCATATTTCGTGAATTTTAAGTGCATTGTTGCGTGTACATTTTACTTCGTTTTAGTGCTTATAAACCTGTTGTGAAAACACAAGTTTGCCCGTATCCCCTGACTCCGGAGTAAGTCGCTCTCCCAACTGAGCTACGCGGACGTAAAGTCTCGTTGCAGATTTGTCGTCTTAGCACATGTTTCCACTCTATAGTACGTCACATCGTGTCCTTCTTAATTTTGCTTTTTCTTTGAAGCGAAGTAGGAATTTTTCATTAATTCGAAACAATATGTGGAACAAAGATCACACATTTTTCGAAGAACCCAACAGTCAATGGAATCCATTGTCCACAATCGGACCGCAATGTGAAAACACGAGTTTATCCGTGTCCTTTCACTCCGGAGTAAGTCGCTCTCCCAACTGAGCTACACGGAAGGAATGTCTCGCTGCAGATTTGTGGTCTTGACACATGTCACTTCTGTAGTGCGTCACACGGTCTCTAAAAACTACAACACGTACCGCCCCGGATGGCACAGTGGTCTGAGTGCTGCCTTCTGATCGTTCGTCAGAGATGGGTACGGGTTCGAATCCCGGTGAGGCATGGATGCTGTGTTTGCTTTACGGGACTGGCTTTCTCCCTCCCTGGAGCAAGTGGCTGTAAATTAGAGACGGGCAACTGCTAATAGCCCATGGAGTTGCTCATGATGGTCGTTAAACCTCGAATCGAAAACAAATATTACTTACAACCATGATTACTATTTTTCAAATTTTTCTTTGCAAATGTCTTATATTCCTTCAAAGCGATACAATGATATATATGTACATTGTTTTTTGTATCTTTGCTTGCAAATATTTCATGTGAAAGTTTTTCCACCCTGCAGAAGGAGATACCATGACCAAGATTATCGACCAACTTTTGGGATATTTTTTTTATGTACATAATTTTTTTTATCTCTGTTTTGAATCAACCGAAGTAAGCCGTTTTTCATATATTAACGGTTTTCAAATCAGTTTCCAACAGCTTCTAACTTCAGACCATGGACAATGCGGTCCAAGAAAGTTTGATATTTCATGATTATTACCTGTAGTAGATTATTACTGTAGCGTTTGCATTCTCTTTGAAGAATTCCGTGTTTCAAAAGCAATCTGTTTAACCAAAATCAGAAATACATTCACACTATTTTCAACACATACAACAGAACTCAAACACTACTAAAAAGACAATGCAAACTCCTTCAAAGAATGCTCAATTAAACGGTGTCGCCCTGTGGGTGAGGAACACCATTCTGCTATCAGCCACGCAAATGACTCGTGACGCAGTTCGTTACTTAGCAAGTTTACCCATAGCTAGTCAGGAAACACATCGCGACACACCCTATAATTGCATGATAAAAATTCGTGTAATACGCTCGTGATGTTACCCGCGTTATTTTCAAAACTCATCTTTGTTCCTTACGTGTTCCAATTTCTTGCAATTTTATGTCTACCATTGCCTTGGGAAAGCCTCCCAGTGGAGTGCGAAAGCTTGGCGAATCTTAGTACTTACTACGCCACAAAAATAAACGGATTTAATATGCTATATGCGTCTCTTGAATGAACTATCTCATTTGTAGGAAAATGAAATGGGATACAATTTTATCTTCATACCAGATGCCCATTTGTCCCTGAGCTAATTACTGGGTAATGTGGCTGGTACATACGACTGTATGTCCAACTCGCACTTAGTGAGATGAATATATGTGTTTCCATCGTGATGTCTTACCGACCAATCACGCATACCTGCGTTGTTCGATTATGAGAAGTCCCAAATAAACATTTCGTTAACTTTGAAAGGCTTGAAACTCTATTTTATGTGGCGATTTGAAGAATAAGACAAAGACTAGATAAATATAATAATTGAATCCCATTCCTTGATATTTTTGACAGTTGTTTCACATTAGAACGTCAAAAACTGAAACGAGATATCAGACATTCACCAAGGATGATATACACCGACATTATTGCATTTTGTCCAACAGAACAAAATAGAATCAAACGTTTGGAGCCAGAAGAAGTTTCTTTTACAAGAACATATTTCTATCCCTCACATTGCATGTTTGAGTGGCTTATTTGGGAGAGAAAGGTAATGTGCACCTCGTTTTTGTTATTTACGATCATTATCACTTTGCCGTTTGCCAACACTTCGCTGTTATTCGTCTACTGAAGGAAGAATCGTTTTGGCGATCCTCTTAGAGGACCCTCAGTTTTTTAGAATAAGTCATAAGTGAGCAGACATATTCTTTGTCTCCGTTTCCCAACAGAGGGTAAATGCTTCTGTTTCTTTCAGAGCCTTGAATTATTTGTAGAAGAATGCATCGTGAGTGATCCTGAAGACGATCTGTTTGCCCACATATTTTTCCTTCGTTGGCATCCCGCAGTCAGAAGAAAGAAGTTTCCTCCAGATGAGATATCCTTGGAGTCTGATCGTTCCAGCTACTTACTTCTGTATTGTTTGTTTATTTTTTTCATTGGCTTCCCTCCGGAAATTTCAATGGAGTTAGTATTCCCAACGTCGCAGGTTTGCGGCTGTTCTTTCGGTGACGCGAATACTGATGAGTCTTCGTAAGAGAACGATCGGTACATGTTAGACATCTCAGAGGAAAGTACTTTGGCTGTTCAGTTTCGATATCTCATAAGAATTTTCTGTATTCATTCGGAGTGTAATAATTTATTTCATAAGCAGTACTGCACAAAGTTAGCATTCGTTTCCCTTTTGCGTATGTGACCTATAAACTGCTGTTGTAAGGAATTCATATCAGCTCTGAAATAATGCCACAAACATAGACAATTTACGCATCTACATACGAAAATTCTGTCCTTGGAAATATATGTTATTGAATTTGAAACGTTGCACCTTTATGAAAACATTTCAAGAAAACATTTTGTTTCTAAAGTTTGAGATACTTTACTAAACGAGAGACAGATGTACACTTGGCGTTTTATCATTTGACACTGCCGTTTGTCTACACCTTTTTTTACCAAAACGGAGAGAGCAGTGCAATTGATGTCTTATCATTTGACAGTTCCCTTTGAATACGTGGCGTCAGTGAATAAACAAAGACATCGCTCTTTCCACGTTTTATCAACACATAGCAACCGCAAAATTGTTATCCAATTGTTGAGGATAAGAATTTAATCGTTTGCTATATGTTGATAAAGCGTGGAAAGAGCGATGCCTATGTTTATTCATTGACACCACGTATTTGCAGGATTTTCACTTTGGATTTAACTACTATAATTAATATATAGTTAATGCCGTTAATGCCCACCAGATGGAGACGTCTAAGTAGCTGAGCCCATCTTATGGATTTATGATGTCAGAAGCTGACAGAAAAACACACATAGCGTCGTAGATTGTTGGCCACCGTAGCGTAAGGTTGACGCGCTCGGCTAGATATCGAGAAATCTGGAATTCGGATCCCCAGCGCTGACAGAATAACAATTTTTCGGTTGCTATGTGTTGATAAAACGTGGAACGAGCGATGTCTTTGTTACTTTCCTTTGCCCACACTTTTCCAAAAGGGAGATGTTCAGTTAGAAGTGGCAGTATGACTAACTAACACTATATTAAAAAAAGTCACCGGACACCTGGAAGAGAAAAACAACATAGCATTTATTTACATACATTAGTACGTTGTCGATCCACCTTTGGCCTTAATGCATGCACTGACCATTCGAGACATGCTTTCGACAAGGTTTTGGAACACAGCGATAGGTATGCGTTTCCATTCAGTACATAATACTGCCGCTAACTATTGCTTAATAGTAGGCCTTGGTTCCAAACTTCTTATGCGACGCAATAATTCATCCCATAGGTGCTCTATGGGATTAAGATCAGAGCTCTTTGCTGGCCAGTCCACACACGATACGGAATTATCGTCAAATCACACTGTAACAGTCCTTGCTTTATAGCTCAGTGCATTATCCTGCTGGTACCAACAAGGCTCGATTCCGTTGTATTGCCACAGAGTTGGTAGGGCATAATTGTCCAGAATATCGAGGTAGACGTGCTGGTTAACAGATTTGTCCACGATAACCAATTGGTCAGGACCATACAACGAAGATGACCCCCACACGAGTACACTGCCAGCTCCAAACTTGACCGTAAGAACAGTACACTGTGGTACTGATGGCCGTGTGTGGGTATGGCTGCTGCCATACCCACACACGGCCATCAGACTGATAGATCGTGCATCTGGATTCATCAGTTAATAGGACCCGTTTCCATTGATCTGCGGTCCACGATAAATGTTATTTACACCATGCTAAACGACGAGGCGCATTCCGTGTGAATATGAAATGCTTATGAGCAGCCGCACGACCACGGTAACCCATGGAATTAAGTTCTCTGCGAATGCCACGTGCACATACCGAGGTTTCAGCATTTTATTGACCTGTACACTGAGGTCTTGTGCAGTACTCCATCGATTAGCTGTAACGATTCTCCTAAGGCTTCGTCATCCTCTATCACTAATTTTTTTCTTTGGTCTGTCGGTACGTTTTGCTACTTCAGGCACGCCATGTGTCTTCCACTTATTCAGCATATCCAAAACAGTTGACTTGGGTATGTTTAAACGTAAACGCCTCTCGGTTTATCTTATGGATAACCCACTAATATACCACCCAACAATATTTCCTTTCTCAAAGTCAGTTCTCTCCCGCCGAGATATTTTAACTCAACCTCACAGTGCGATATGATCGCGGTAAGCTAAAGGCTTGTTTTTATACTGTTTGCAGTTGTTCCGCGCATATTAACAACGCAGCGAATCCGTTCATTTTCTTTTGAAGAAGAGTCCGGTGACTTTTGTCGGTATAGTGTATGTCATGTGATAGATATTGTTTTAAGAAATAAATTTTGTGTGATTGGAGCACATGTTTAACTATTTGTGAAATAAATAAATTTGTAATGGGAAAGAAATCATGATTACTTAGAGAATTTGTTCAGCCCCAGTGGCAGGAAAGAAAGGTAGAAGAAGGCACAGGAAATATTGGGAGGACCAGATTCAGGAAGATTAGCATAAGAAGAAGATTATGAGTATAAACTACAAAAGGTCTTGTGTGCAATGTGGGATGGATGTCAGTGAAGCTCAAGCTGTGTGCTAAGATCGCTGTAAATGGAGAGGTTTGAAATACCAACAGTAATTAAGTTCTAGTTCTATCAGTTAAATATTTATCTGGCGGTTTGTCTCCTTTGAGGAGCTAACCTCAAAATCTCAGATCAGAGAACAGGTTAGTGCTATGTATGTATGTGCATAAGAAATAATGATCACACTTCGGATAAAAAATAGTGAAATACCAGATTTTTTTGAAATCATAAGATTTCAAATACACCTAAAAAAAGGTATGCACCTAGTAAACTTTAATGCCAACTAACAAGCGTCGTGTAGAATAAGAAAGTTGAGAAAGTGAATGAAACCTCAGCACCAACTATTTCAAAAATTGTAAAATCTGATGAAATTGGTGGAAAGTTACAGTTGAAATAAATGAACAGGAAATAACAACTACAAATGAACACTAAAGCATTTTAAACAGAATTGCAATTTCTCAACTCCTAGTTTCAATCATTGCGCAATGACGTTTTACTTTATGGTTTCAAGCGCAGTTAGGGGGAATTTCTGAAGCTCGACTGTTTCGCTAAGTAGTTCAACTATTTCCTTGTAACTCTCCGCCTGGTGGATACTACTTAGGCCGAGTCACTCTTCTGGTTAACCCGACTTTTGAAGTAGTTCCTTTAATGAGATAGTGATGTTTCTTTTCTTTTTATGTTTCGTTCCTACGAGGATTGAATGGAATTTACGGCTATTAACGTAAGAAGCAACTAAAGATTTAAATATTTGTACGAACATGTTGGAGAAAAAGTCTTCTTCTTCCAAAATATGAATTTTGTTCAGATGGTCATCAGATGTCGTTGCTGACGCCTTCTATATAAGGAAGAAACATATATGGTATGCTTCGATGCTATGGAAAAAAAATACGCGGTAAAATGTAAAACAGTGTCGTGTGCAAATGGAATCTAGTTCAGTCAGACACTCTAAAGAAATCATGCAGCTTATATTTTGTTTTGCTATGGACTGCGAAAGTGCAACAGCCATACATAAAAGTACTGTATAGCTCAAAGAAGAGTTACCTCCAATGAATAGATTTTTAAACATACAAGCAAGAATGAACGAAGTTTGATTCCAACACAGATATACACTCAGTTGATAAAACATTAAAGATGGGCTAATGGGAAGTTGACATGGGCATCCCCCTCGCAGAATGGAACATATCCAAACCAAAAGCAGGCGATAAAAAGGCGGACAGCAAGGTTTCTCGACAATATATTTCAAACGACGAACATAACTAAACTTTGTAATCTTAGCAACTTTGATCGTGGACGCAGAGTCACCACAAAACAGTTACGTCACGACGCATACTGCATACTCTGGGCTGCGGGAGCCAACGCCCTACTCGTATGGCACTGATGACTGGTGGTCAGTCGGATATCACGTCTCGACTGATGCGCAGAATAACATAAAAATCGGACCTCAGCAGAATAGGGCCGCATCGCGCTGGCAGATAAATCCAGTTTTCAGCTGTGCCGAGCTGACGGGAGTCTGCCGGTTTGGCTTCGACAGCACGAAGCCATGACGCATCGTGACAAATCGGCTCTGTTCAAGGCGGTGGTTGCTCTGTGACTGTTTAGGGAGCCTTCTAATGGGTCACATTAGGTCCCTTAGGATGTCTGCACAGGTCTTTTATAGCTACGCGTTACCAGCATGTGCTAAATATCACCTACACGCGTTCATGGCCTTCGCCAATCGTGCAGCAGATGAACAGTTTCAGCACCACAACGCGCCAACCCACCGGGCCGCAACCACCCAGGCAAGGCTCGAAGAACACCCATTTGAGTTTGGAACCACACAGTGGCCCCAAATATTTCCGGATTCAAACCCGGTGGAAGATCTGTGGGATGCTGTGGAACAGAACATCAGATCCAAGGACCTGTGGACAATATTTGTGGATAATATTGCTACAGGCATGGCTGGCATTACCTCCAAAAATTCTCCGGCACCTAGTGGAGCCGAAGCCTCGGCGTGTACATACCGTTATTCCCGCTAGAGGAGGTGCAACAAGCTATTATCTCTAATGTTTTGTCCATTGCGTGTAGACATAATCAATATACTACCGAAATTTAGGTGCAATATAGAAAGATTTTATTTTTAAAAAAAATTTATGTTGTCTTCACATAG
Source organism: Macrothele yani (assembly GCA_039090855.1). Taxonomy (NCBI): domain Eukaryota; kingdom Metazoa; phylum Arthropoda; class Arachnida; order Araneae; family Macrothelidae; genus Macrothele; species Macrothele yani. The sequence goes on from CM077011.1 coordinate 161,621,547, forward strand.
CTACTCTAAATACTATATGTCATTTTAACATTTGCATTCTTGTGTTTTTATGGGTTGTAACGACCACCATAAGCAATTCGGAAAGCTGTGGCATTCGTATGTTCCTGATTTAGGAACACTGGCTCCAGAAAATGGACAGAACCATCGGACAAAGGCACAAACCATGCCTCATCCAGGATTAGAACACTGTCTCCTCTCGAAAGAAAGAACGGAATCCAGCACCTCAGACTCTTCGGTCACCGGGGCGACTTCCTACCCTCTCTAAACTAGTCATATCAGTAGAGAATTTAGCAAAATATTAACTTTGCATACAATTGAATTTTGTTTTTTGAGTAATACTGTGCCATTAAAATTCGATGCATTCCACGGCAGCTTTAGATATTTTACTTCATATTTTCGTCAATTGGGATAATGCTGGGCAATAAAAGATTTTTGATCATATTCTGTAAGTGTCCCTTCTTGTTTTTCTCTTACTGTATCTCTACAACATGTCTCAATATTGTGCAATGCTTTCAGACAAGGTGAACAACACAAAATAACGTAGAATAACGTAGAATATTCTAACAGTTTAAATATTTGCTCATAAATATTGGCAGGCACAAATACATATTTTATAGAATATTCAGTTATTTCTGTGTCAATCAAATTTTGAGATTTTACTCCCGATACGTACTGAAACAACGATGCGACTTGTCAAACAACTAACTCATACGATCAGTGGCACTCAACGGTTTTGTGTTAATAAAGGATGACGGAATAGCTACAGTTTTTTACGCTTCCCAACCGTAGGATGAACAAGTTTGTAAAATCATGCAATGCATTGATTATAATACGCTTTCTAACATACCAGAAATCATTACTCAAGTTATCACTCAAGTTATGAGAATAATGGCTGGGGAATAAATCTCTGTCCTGTGCCCTGACCCTTGATCCCATATCGATGATATTCAACAGAACCGGTTCGGTATACCTCCGAAATAACATGATAAAGTTTTGTCGCAATCGAAACATTTTTACGTAAGTTATGATGCATAAGGGCTATGGAAATAGATCCCGCTCCTGTGTCCAAAACTTTGACCCCATTTCGCCCATTTTCAACAGAATTCGTCCCCAGGCAGGTCCCTACAACATACTAACATTTCATCCAAATCGAAATATTTTTACGTAAGGTATGATGCATAATGGCGATGGAAGTGATTCCGCTCCTATGTCCTGACATTTGACCCCATTTCGCCCATTTTCAATAGGGTTTGTGGCCAGGTGGTCCTCTACCACATACTATAATTTCATAGAAATCGAACTTTTTTTACGTTAGTTATGACTCATAATAGCAGTGGAATGGATCCCGCTCCTATGTACTGACCTTTCACCCCATTTTGTTCACTTTAAATAAGGTTCCTTCCCAGGTGATACCCTACCAGATACTAAAATTTAATCGAAATCGAACTATTGTTACGCGAGTTACCGTGCGGACGGAGATACGCACACAACGCGTGACGTAATGAAGCAGATGGGAATCGCGACCATCTGCTTGCAAGACTGTGACGTCATAAAACTTTAATAGGTTCCACACACAACGCGTGACGTAATGAGACAGATGGTGTGACCGCGCGCCAGCATTCTCATAAGCGAGATCGTGACGTCATAAGATTTCCAAGCATTGGAAACATTAATGGAACGACGGCATGACACTAAAAACGTTATAATTCGGGGTGGTTATTTAACTTACTAAACGAATTCTCCTAAAGTCGAGATCAAGCTAAATCGATATCTAGTACCAGAAAACGGTAGGTTAACGACTTTCATCAAAATTCTTAGAGCCGTTTTCAAAATATAATGTACATACATACATACAAGAATTGCTACTTTAAGGTGGACGTCAAGTAATTTTGCTTCCTATACTTCCAATGGAAAAACTTCTGTACACATTTTCTTCACAATTAATGCGTTCCCAAGAATGAAAATTTGAACATCGATTAAAATAGCTTCATTTCATAACTTGGAATACTTAATATTTTCTAAACCATAACCGTAATAATATTTTCGAAACCATAACCGTAATTATGCAATCCAACATTTATTTGTCCACTAACGTCATCAAAGTACAGGTCGCGCCATCTTTTTTCTGGTTTCAACACAACCGAAGGAAAGGTTATTGTTTTTTTAATATAATTATGCTTATATTTTAGAAAATGTTTAGTATTCCAAGTTATAGTATGAAGTTATTTTAATCTATGTTCAAATTTCCATCCTTAGGAACACACTAATTGTGAAGGAAATGTGTACAAAAGGTTTTCCATTGGAAAGATAGGAAGCAAAATGACTTGACGTCCACCTTAATAGTGTGGGATAAGGGCGATGGAATGGATCCCGATCTCATGAGCTGACCTTTGTCTCCATTTGTCAAATTTTCAATAGGTTTCCTCACCAGGTGGTCCCCTACTACATACTAAAATTTCGTCGAAATCGAACCATTTTCACGCACCTTATGACACATAAGGGCAATGGAATGCATCGCACTCCTATGTCCTGACCTTTGACTCAATTTCACCCATTTTCAATAGGGTTCGTCCCCAGTGGTCCCCTACCACATACTAAAATTTCATTGAGAACCATATTTACCCAAGTTATGATGCATAAGGGCAATTGAATGGATCCCGCTCTTATGGCGTGACCTTTGACCCCATTTCACCCATTTTCAATAGGATTTGTCCCCTGGTGGTCCCCTACCACATACTAAAATTTAATCGAAATCCAACCATTTTTACGTGAGTTATCGTGCCGACAGACGGACGGAAAAAGCTGGAGCATATACGCTTCTTCAACCTACGGTTGGAAAGCGAAAAAAAACGTATATGTTCCAGCTTTGTCTGTCTGTCTGTCCGCACGGTAACTCGCGTAAATATTGGTCGATTTCGAGGAAATTTTGGTATGTGGTAGAAGACCACCTGGGGGCGGACCGTATTGAAAGTGCGCGAAATGGGGCCAAAGGTCACGACATAGGAGAGGGATTCATTCCAATTCCCTTATGCATCATAACTTCCATAAAAATAGTTCGATTTCGGTGAAATTTTAGTATGTGGTAAGAGATCACCTCGGGACAAACCCTGTTGAAAATGGTCGAAATGGGGTCAAAGGTCAGAACATAGGAGAGGGATCCATTCCATTCCATTGCCCTTATGCGTCCTAACTTGACTAAAAATGCTCCGATTGAGACAAAACTTTATCATTTTGTTCCGGAAGTATACTTAACCGGTTCTGGTGAATATCATCGAAATGGGGTCAAAGCTCATGGCATACGAGTGAGATATATTCCACAGCCATTATCCTCATAACTTGAGTAATGATCTCTGGAATGTTGGAAAGCGTATTATAATCAATGCATTGCACGATGTTACTAACTTCTTCCAATAAAAGGCGACACGGTAAAATAAGTCTCCCCACGTATTTTAAAACAATAGTCTCAGTGTCCAGAGCTGGGCTATTTTTATTCGAGGTGTTATTATCTCCCATCTAAGTTTGTAAAGAAGCTGCCTCTCTCCTAATTTACAGCTAATACGATTCCAGCAATACAGGAGCATCAGTCCAAAAAATAAAAACACAACATCCGTGTCTCCTATTAATATTCGAACACAAACCTAACAGCTGGGGAACACTTTTTCTAAGATTTAGGTGCTGCAAAAGATAAAACAGAACAATGTGCACTAATACAGTTTTGGTTTCAAATGTTTCTGGTTTGTAATGCTGGATCTTTCAGTAGGTATCTAATAGTTCCGACGGACGTTTCTAATCAAATTTTCAGAAAAAAACTTTACAACTCTGAACTTATTTTGTGAATTTGATTTGCTAAATTTTACATTCGAATCGCTTGATCAAAAAATATTACACTCGATTGGTGTAATATTAATTTTATTTTTGCTGATCTTTACTTGTATATCTTGAGCACTGAAATTTCGGCACTTCAGTTTTCAATCATTTTCATTTGTTCGCTTTGCTTCTGTTTGGATTCAATGGCGGATACCTTTCTCTTAAACGATGTGACGTAAGGCGCAAATGAGGTGATGTCACTTACGCAAAACAAAAGTCGAATTTTAAAGTACAACGCACATCTCATATTTAATGTAACAGGTCAGAGAAGTGAGATTGTAATACTGTGAGAGATATATAACTCAAACTGTTGCAGAGTAGATCCTTATTGCGTTGCTGGTAATTACAAGCTGTCTGGTTATGTTATTAAATAGAAAAATGCAATGTATAGATAATAACTCTTTGACTTTTATGGTTACTTCCTATAGGTAAAAGCAAACGTATTCTGAAAATTACAATGTCCATCATTTTAAAAAATGGAATTTATGAATATGAGGTTTGTAAATTAGAATAAAATTTCTTTTAAGATGTCTTCGAAATACAAAACGAAAAAAAAATAGAATGGGGAAATGAAATTGATAATTTGGCCAGTGACAATTGTGACACAGTACTACGCTGACTCATAACATTTGTGCAAATATTAATATTGGAATCATCTGTGAAAATGTTTTCAGAAAGAACAAAACGGTTTCAGCCTAATGCGATTCCTTTTTCCATGACTGCTACCAGTGTTCCAGTGTTTAATCTATGCTTATCAATGTCAGGTCAAAATTTTAAAATCAAAAAGCTTTAGTGTTTCAAAATTTTAATTATTGACCAGAGCAATACAGAGTTGAACTTGGTAATATGTAGGTAGGTAGGTAGGTAGTACAACTTCCAAGTTCTTATGGACAAATTCTTCAAAATTTCTGGTACGGCAATAGATATTAGCATGATATAAGGCAATGTTGGGTATTTTAAGTCGTGATGTTGTGCAAACCGCGTTGCCGTGCGGAAAAATACTAGAACGAATCCTTAGATTTTTCTGAATAGGATTTTAGCATTTAATATATACCGGTAGCATATATGATATATTTTTTCGGGGAGAATCTGTTAAACCTGTTTTGTTTAAGGACTTAATTTTTCGTGGCTATTTTTTATAAAATGCATGAGTGTATGTTTCTATTAATACCAGGTATGGAAATAATGTTTAAATATTGTTTGTTGTACGCTCCTGGTTGCTACTACTTTTTCTTCTGACTCGTACATGAAATTTGATCTACAGCTGCTCATTTATCATTGAGTGAAATCGATTTATCTACGTCATGTTGCATCTTTCAGAGCCCTTGGACTTCAGCGGTAGGGGCATATTTGAAGCTGCTCTTTTCCTCACAAATGATCTTCTGAGTAAGTATTCTTCCTCCTCATTCTCGTCAGATGTCCAAACTACCCTAAGCTTGAGCAATCAATTATCACCTGCATTTTCCCTGCCGTCAACTTTTCTGTACCTAATCCATCATTTCCTCTGGGGACCTTATCGTGCTTTTCTCACAATACTGCAGAATTTTTTGATACGTTCATCCACTGATAATTTTCCAACGTTAATGCTAATGCAACGTTGTTAAACCCAATTTAATTTCCGGAGGATTTGAATTATTCATCAGTGTAAGTCACCTTCGATCGAATTTTAATTGAACTTATGTTTTAAATGTCTTTTTTAAGTAGGGAAGATTTGAAGCTGATAGGCGACAATTGTTTTCCAAAACTTTATGACTGATTACTCTTAACAAAAAACATGCTCCATAGCTCAAGTGACTGGGGGTAAAAAAATATAACGCAACTTCTAGTGAGAAAATTAATGAAAACTGAAACTGCGCAAAAATTTTCAAACGTACCATTGATACCATGGACATCGCATTTGTTTTACATATTATAAAGAAAAAACCCTATAACAAAACCCCAATAGCAAAGGCGCATGTTTACACATCCGAACGTGTGCACCGTGTATAATTGTTTAAAGTCTCTTCACCCAGGTTTTTTTTTAATAATATAGTAACTTAACAGCAGTTGTTGTACAAAGTGCTAAGATTTTTCTTTCCGTAACAGTTAATCTAATTACCGACTGATCACATACATTTCCTTCGATACGTTGCGTTTTGTTTTCAGACATATTAATTAGCAATGGGTTCTTGAATTAGTCAGAGTAACTGCTGAATGTATTGTCCTTCTTATCTAAAAGTAATCAATTCGCAAAATTAGGATGTATTAATATAATTAATTTCTGGTAATAAATTATTTATTTTTTAAATGCTTGTTTTGGTACTGAACACAAGCACACGGATGGAAGAGAACAACCTCAGAAAACATTTTGTTGAAAACAGTTTTTGGAAATATTGTTTTGAATAGGATATCTCTTTATATATAGGATATTTCTAAAGCATTTAAAGCATTTGAATGTCTTACGAGACAGGTTTGTAAAACTTTTTTATTCTCTCTGAGATTTTGGCATTCTTCCGAACGGAACAAACTAGTAGACAAGAACAACTGTACAGGTAATGAAATTATTTTATTTACTGGCAAAGGTTTTTATTATCTCTGGCTCACCGTGAAGTAATAAAAGCAATCATTTACCCATACGCCATCACACCCATAATTTAGATGTATAAAAAAAATAAAGAAAGCTTATACTCACTTTAAAGATACTTTAGATTCCTGGTTCTATTTATACATATTTAAAGCACTTGGATCAAACCAACAACAGGTAAAATATTGTAGGTCTTGAAGTATTTGAAATAGAAATATTCATGAAAAATGTAATTCGCGTATTATCCATTCTACACAAACACACATACGCAGGTCCTGCACAGTTGACAGTACCTACAATATGGCCAAAAGATATAATAATACTTGTAACATTCACGAGGTATTTCACACAAACAATTTTCCAATTTATCACTAAAGGATTGATACCGGCAATCCTAGTATAACAGCAGATGTTATCAGAAAATCTCTCATTTCTCCGGTAAGGAAAATAGACTTTTCACAAATACACACTTTTAATGTTGTAAGTAAGAAAATTTGAAATAAGAAAATGGAAAATGAGCATCACTGCAAGAGTCTATTTTTCTCTTATTTTTTTTTCCTTAGATGTTATTTTTAAACATCAAGTGTACAGGAAAGTTAAGGAAATTTTAGGACTTATAGTTATATTCTGGAAATTGTTTCGGCAGAAGAATGTTAGAAATAAGTTTTCACTGACATTTAAGATTTTTTTTTGTTTTTGTTAAATGCTTTTTAAGAATTGAATGATATGTGAAAAGATTACGCTCTTGCTGAAATTTTCCCATTCCAAATTGCATTACTTTTAATTTATAATTTTGCTGCACTATATAAAATTACACTCCTTTTATTTGACAATATATCACTCTATTTGATACTGCATGTCATACTTAATCAGTAACTTGTAAAGAACGTGGTTAGATAGATAGAGAGAGAGAGAGAGAGAGAGAACCTTGATAGACATTGAAAGTGTGATTCATGAAACGCTATTCGTTCTTTAGCTTTAGCAATGCCAATATTCTAAGATTTAAAGACAGAAATTGGAATGGGCTAAAAATTCAAAAACATATATATAAGGACGTGTCAGTTCGATATATTCATCTAGCTGCTGTGACGTAATATTCTTTCTAATAGGTACGACAATGATGAAGATAAATTTAAAATTATCTTATGCCGCTGAAAATGTAGATGATGACTTTTTCTGCGGAACAGTATAAATTCCAGAAGCATCTCGCCGTCATTGTAACGCAGAGAATAAAGCTTTTTCGAAGAAATAATAACGACAGTGGAAAAATTTATGCGATGTCGAGAGTTGTGTGTAGGTAGTTTTCGATTTTGTGCCTCGCATTCTTTTTCTTCCGGAAAGTCTTTCATATCTCAGGAGATATCCCAAATAAATGCGCCTCGGACACATAAATATTTCTTATGTCGAATATACATGCACCTCGGGCAACATATGTGGAATCTACAGAAGAAATCACCGAATCCATTTTTCTACTGCTTTACGTATTTCTTACATGGCCACTTAAGTTCTTGTTCTTTCTTTTTCAGATTCAACTTTTTGCTCCGCGTATATCAAAATGGCTGCGTTCCAAATGTTGATTCCAAACCATTTACCATGTGCTATCGCTGGAATATCCCATTTTTACCAGAAAGGTTTACAGTGACGTTATGCCTGGTTTCCATTTTTATGTTTTGGAAACTAAAGACCACACTCTCACAATACCTTATCACCAGTGGATTTTAATCTGTCGTATTTGACAGATGAGGTTTTATGAGGAAAAGAATTTTCAGCCCTTATTTGAGAACAATAGGTATTCCATAGAGAGGAGCAATACTATCTGCAAAATAAACTGTGCGAAGGAATTTTAAAAATATTACATCTACTTCGCATTTTCATAGCTTTAAGTAACATACAATAGAAACTACAGTTATGGAACCAGTTAAAGAAGAAGCGCATATGTTTGTGGAAAAATTACCTGGCAGAATATTGAGGAGCGCCTGGACGAGTGCTTTGAACATGAATAACTGCTTAAAATTTGTTTCTTCTTGATTTTAATAACTAAACCCTTAAATGAAAAGACACATTTCGTATTAAATATTCACGAAAGGTTTTTTTCTGAAGAGAAGAAGTGTTTACATCTTATTCAATGGGTAGTGTAACTTCGAGAAAAACATATTACAACTAGGCGTTTTTACTAAATTGTCTTGAAACTGTAAATTTATGTATGTTGTAGAAATATTTTAAAGTTCTTCTCTCCTTTTCATAACGTTACCCCGTGGTGTAACATTGGTTTAAGCGCTGGCTTATGACCACTCGTCCATATATATCTGGTTTGGAATCCCTTAGATGCATGAATGCAGTGTTTGTCTTAGCTTTCTCCCTTTCCTAGTACTAGTTCCCCTAAATCAGTCACGGGATACTGCTTACAGCAGATTGAGTTGGTCACGTGGTAGTTAAACCATGAAACAAAAATAAAGAAATGAAAAACTGTTTAGTGACCAAACCTTTTCTTTTTCTATCTTTTTTTTGTTTTTGTTTTTACGTGCGTTCAAATATCAAAAGTTTGTACCGTTCAGACAAATACATATCTTTCAAAATAAATTGGCCTGGAAATATATTTAAAGCACGGAATTATTTAATGTTACTTTGTATTTTCTTTCTGGCCTCCATTTAAATACCGAAAAATCCTAAAATTCATGTAAACCCATTTCTTTCAAAACTACTGAGCCTGGAAATCTATTTAAACCACAGTATTGTTTAGCGGTGTTGTGTTGGGTATTTTTAGATATGGGTTTAAATATTAAAATGTAGTAACATTTTGGCAAATCCTAATCTTTGAAAATAAATTGATTTTGAAATGTAATTTAAAGCCTAGAATTGTTTAAAATAATTTGTATGCTCTGGACAAAATCCATTGAATACTGAGACATTCATGAGCGGTCTCATAGTAAAGTATTTACTTCATATTGGCTCGAAACATATATTTAAGGCATTAAACATTTTAATAATAGTGTTTTCTCTTGATTTAATTAAATGGACAATAATCATGTAATATTTCATGTGTTTTACAATTCTGTCTGACGATGAATGAATTTTAAAATGCACACGCAAATGATTGATGCTTTAAAATGGTGTTTTTAACAAATCCTCGTGTAACACCGTTCTATGTCAATTTTCTTTTTTATTTACTTACCTATCATTGTTAAAAACATGGTTAATAGTTTTGTACCTTAAGGTTCCGGTTTTGCTCCTATATATTCGTATTTGTCGATTAACACATCCAAAAAGTTGAAGGCAGCCTTGACTTCAACGCAATTCTATTAAACAATTTGAAAGTTCCTCATTGTAAAATGCAAGTATAATTTTCACTATTATGCTTTTGTTTCCTATCTTTATTTGTCTATATCAGCATCTGAGAAATTGGATCTCACATAAATCACTATCAACTTGAGCACAGTCATTCAAAACTTTTTTAGTCTTAAAACTCACGTTTCATTGCTACGTTTTGCTACATTCTTTTTCCACTTACATGCTGAAGACGTTGAATGTCAAAAAGGAATTTCGCAAATATTACATATCCATTTTAGAGCTTCTCATTGCTAATAGCAATGATTAATTTATGTTTTTAAATTTTGTCTTCCGAGTAACCTGTTTGACATTTCTTGCATTATATTGTTTAGAAAATATTAAGGGCACAAACAGTTATTTACTTTTATTTGAAGTATACGAAACAGACTATGACAAACGAAAATAAACAACAAAATTATCATTGACTAGTGTTGTTCAGCTAATACGAGTTTCCACCGGATACCTAAGTATCAGTCAAGTATCGGCGTGATTAATTTGTTCTAGTAGCATTGCATCAGCCTGTCGTTGTTCCTTAACAGGATCTGCTGAACCCTGAAGCCCATTTGTCGACAGCTGTCAAGGTGTCATAGCACCTGACATGATCCGAAAAAGTTATTATTATTATTGTTATCATTATTATTGTTATTCCGGTGAGCTGAAGGCGGATATATTCCTCTGAAACCTTGAAATAAATTCAGGAATTTTCTTGTGATATGGCAGGTTTGTAGAATGACTACCTTTTAGATCTGGTGAAGCAGTCTGTGGGTCAATCCTAATTTTTCGATCTTTTTCTGAATGTCATTTGGTGCCACTGAGCTTGCCGAAAAATGATAACTCGTGCGATCTGTGTTATTCTTTGTTTCCAGCTCCTTTGGATTTCCATTTGCAGGTTCTCATATTTCGAGATTTTCTCAGATACTGTGCTTTGGATATTTTCCGTAAGTGGAACTGCTGCATCTATCAATTGTGCCATCTTCAGTTTTATAATTATTATAAGGATGATTGTACACCTTTCTGGGAAGGTGCTGTACTCTTCCTTCCGGGACCTGTACAACATACCAAGTCTCAGTATTGGTATTTCTTTTTTTTAGTTCTCCAGGATTTTTCTTAGTCTGCTATAAGTGTTCAGAATAGCTGCCTTCCATAGTTCCATGTGGCTGTTAGGTTGGAAGTGTAGCGTCTGTGTAGAGCTGTCAACGGTCTTAGATACAACTCCTATGGCTGATATTACTATGGGGACACTGGTGATGTTTTCCATATGCCACATTTCCTAGACTTCGTGTCTTAGGTCGTTATACTTTGATAGCTTCTCTCCGTGGATCTTCTGAATGTTGCATGTATTGGGCACGCGCTATGTCAATAAAACATGTTGAATTCTTCTTTTCCTTGTCGACCGGAACGATGTCGGGCCGATTGTGGGGGATTGCATTATCTGTTCTGATCAATCTGTCTCAGAACCGCTTGTGGATGTTGATCCCTACGAGCGTTGTGAACTCATATTCGTAGTAGGGATCAGGCTCAGTTGTAAAGAGGTGGTACTTTCTTGCCAATTATGGCAAAGGATTTTGCCGACTTGATTGTGCCTGTTCGTGCACACTGTGTGAAGATTCTGCACCCTACTGTGATATATTGAGTGGTATCTGTCGCTTGATGGCATTGCCGACGCGTGTCGCTTTCCACTGACGTCTCCTTCGGGATATGCTTCCAATATTCTCTGGTGTTTACAACTTGATCTTGTATAGCCATCAGAAATTCTTCTGCCTCGGGGAAGAGTGATCCGTTTGTTAGCCGTGCATTGGAGACAGTCTTATCCACATGATCAGATTGAAGATCGCTGTAGTGATTTCCGTGTAAAACTTTCTTTCCCTAAGCTTCTTCTTTTGGCTCCCTAGCTCTAATCTCGATGTTCTGGGTAGCCAGGTCTACGGCTGTTACTTCTGGTCACTCTGGTTTATCGCTTGGTAAAGGGGCACCATGCTCTTATGGAAATATTTTCTGAGACTACTGATTTCTTTGTCTCGGTGTCCCACGAGGTCAATCATTACCCGTCCAGCTTTCTCTTGTTGACGACGGGTGGTGCTGGCAATATTTAATGATGGTTGTCCTGGTATTGCGGATTATTTCCTCTAGCCCTATGGCGGTTCACTTGGTAATCTCGTAGGCATATGTGAGGACTGCGTATGTGTTGTTTGATTTTTTGTTGACTGGAGGTTTAACGACAACCATGAGCAACTCATTGGGCTAGAAGAAATCGCCCGTCCCTAATTTATTGTCACTGGTTCAAGTGAAGTGAGAGAGTCAGCGCCGTAAGACAAACGCAACAATCCATGCCTCACCGGGATTCGAACCTGGACCTATCTCGGACGAATGATCAGAAGCCATCGCTTAGACAACTGCGCCATCGGTACCGCTACGTGTTGTCAGACCTGATGATGATGCGAGCGTTGAACTCTGTCTTTATCAGGCTCTTCTGACTTTGGTTGTATTTGGCAGCGAGAATCTTTGTGATTTGTTTGTGTTGCAGGTGTTGGGCCAAAATCATACCAAGGTACCTATAGCTTTTTTTTCCTCCATAGCTGCGATCTGCTCTCCGATCTTCAATTGGTATGTACATGAATCGTGAATTATTATAATTATAATAATAATAATAATAATAATTAATTATAATTATTATTATTATTAGTAGTAGTAGTAGTAGTTGTTGTAGTTTTGTTTTTGTCGTCGACATTCTTGTTTATGGCCGGTGAGAAAATGGTGGAGATATCCCTCCCAGGACTGAAAATTCAGGGTTTCTTGTGATATGGCAGGTTTGCAGAACGACTACCTTTTGGCTTGAGTGAAGCAGTTTCTTTGGCAACCTTAATTCCTCGAGATTTTTCAGAAAGTTATATTTGGTGCCACTGGGTTTGTTGAAATCAAAACTGAGACGATGGGTATTATGCTCTCTGTTTTTCAGGATTTGTTTCCAAATCCTTAAGATTTCCAAATGTATTAATATTACTATTATTATTATTATTATTAAGGTGCGTCGCATAAATATAGAGACAGTGGAATTTGCGCCGTGAACGTAGGAAGCTGAAGTGGTACCCAATTAGACATAACCCTACAACAAACGTTTCGATCCGTCGTGATGACCGGATTGTGTGAAAAGAACACCACAAAGTGAAATAGTGTAATTTTAAGGTGTTTCATAAATATAAAGACAACTATGTAAAATAGCCACATGCAAATGAGGTGTATAAATTAGCATGTTGTACGCACGCGTATGGGCCGTAATTCAGTCCAGCCTACGAAAGATAGCGGATCTGCTGTCAGACATTCATTTGCCGAAATGCCACGAAGCAGTTAACTTTCTGGTGAGGAGGTGCAGAAGATTTGGAGACTAAGAGCAAATGGATTGCCTGTAGCGAAAATTTGTAAAGCCATGGAAAGGAGTAAGGCAGTCATTTATAAAACTGTGTCGAAATGCTGTGCGTTAACTGCCAGAAAATGGCCTGGAAGGCCTCTAATAACAACCAGACGAGATGATCGTGATATCATGCGTTTAGTTTCATCCCAAAGGTCATCATAACTTCAAGTTTCTCGGACTGTTGGTGTCACCATCTCAAAGGACACAGTTCGTCGACAAATCAAGGAAAGTCGCGACATTGTGCTCCGTAAAATGCTCCGTAAAATGCTCCGTCTGCCACACCTCACGCGGCGCCACAAGGAAGCTAGATTGTTATGGGCAAGCAGCCACATGCACTGGACGAACGAGTGGATCACAACTATTTTCTCCGATGAGAAAAAAGCTCAGCCTGGACGGCTCTGACGGTTGGAACTGCTATTGGCATGATTTACGACTCGAGCCACGCACCTTCTTCAGCAGACAGAAAGGAGGGGGAGATGTGATGGTCTGGGGAGCTTTTGCGTTCAACGGGACAACGGATATCTCTTTTCTGTAAGACAGGCAAAACTCCGACACGTATCAGTACATACTCAGCAGCCACCTTCTACCATTTGCCGAAATCCTAGTGGGTGTTGATTATCTGTTCCATCAAGACAATGCCTCTATCCATCGGTTTGCATCAACGAAAAGCTGGTTTAACACTCATCATGTGACCGTATCGGATTGGCCAGCACTCAATCCAGATCTGAACCCTATCGAGAACCTCTAGGGTATCCTAGCTCGTGATGTGTATGCCAATGGACGACAGTTCTCAAGTATGGTGGCATTGAAAGAGCTGATTGAACGCAGCTGGTACGCACTCCGTCCAGAACACTTACATCACTTTGTAGACAGCATGCCCAATCGGGTTTTCGGTGTTATTCGGAACAACGGCTCCACTATTCATACCGGAGGTGCTCATAACTATTAAGTCTTTATATTTTTGAGACAGTGTATTTCTGTTTTTTTCTTGTACTTGGCGTTGGAATTGTTATATTTCCGTCAAACTATTGCGCAGCGGCGTGTCCTATGCTATTTTTGCTATAAATATGAGGTGTACATTACAGCTCGTTGTTGTTTCTTTTTTATTCAAGAATTTGTTTTGTCTCTATATTTATGCGACGCACTATAGTAGTGGCAGTAGTGGTAGTAGTAGTAGTAGTAGTAGAAGCAATTTGACAGCCCTCAAACAAAGAGCAGTGCCGGCAATTGCTGAGACTCGAACCCATCTTTCTCTGGCGAATAGGCATCCCTAGTTCAAACCCCGACAAGTTCTTCCTATTTCCCATTGCACGGGGTAAGTAGAGGAAAGCTAAAATACACTTCCCATGGGATCTATATATTCTGCATTCTGCTGGAGAAGTCCAATATGTGTCACAGGACCAAGAGAGTAGGGTCAAATGGGTTCCTAAATTAGGTACTCACCGGCCATGGCGTATCGCCAGAGCACTTCCGCCGTTTTGCGGTAAGGGAACGGGAGTGTGGATGTAGAGCCCAGTCCGCAGATGTCGCTTACATGATTCTAGAGTGCTGTTCTCTTTCAGTTAGGAGAAAAGTCCTCGCTCCAGAATTGGAAAAAACAAAAACAAAAAAACGAGGGACCTCCTGATCCTGCTCGCTGATCCCAGAGCAAGGCAGGGACTCATTGAGTTGATCAAAGATCTCGTTGCGAGGCAAGAAGAGCTGATGGGAGGATCGCGGATGGCCTGGTGGTCAGCGTTCGTGACTGCCATGGAGGAACCTAAGGTTCCATCTCGGGCGTGTGCGAACGCTCGAATCACTAAATTTTCCGGCGTGCGTCAGATGGGCACATTAAGCCGTCGGACCCGGAGTACTGGCCCCCCTGTAATAAATAAGAGCGTCTTCCTCACACTTTCTAAATCGCTTCCGTTTCACTTTTCAATCGGGCACTCTAGCCCAAATCTCCTAGCTTCTTATTTCCAAGGGTTGTTGGAGAACTGGGATCACACACTCCCTTCCTAAAATCCTCTACATATGATCAGAAGAAGACCTCATGGTAGAAGGGTGAAGACTGAAGACTGAAATGAAGAGGAGAACGGTGACTCAGGCCCAGAATCATCACCGCAGCACAAGCCCTAGTGCTGCGGATTCTCTAAATAAATTTCTCAGCTAGACGCAAAACTGAAAAACGCCGGCCCATTAGCACGTCGTTTCACGCGCGGGTTTTGACAAAGGGGTGGAAGTGGTGGCCCAGCGGGTGCAGCAGACCATAGCCAGACACTGGACCAATCCTGTCCGGGTGAAATACTTGTCGGATCCGGGCAGGATTGCTCGCGCAACACATTCAGTATCAACTATTTGAGAGAGTTCAGCATATCCCTGTAGGGTCGACATTTCGACGGAGCAGAATTAGTCATCAGTCTAGCTTACACTAGGTGTCGTTTTAATGATCTGTACCACCAGTGTACTTCATTCTTGGAGATGTTCAGCTTTATTTCACAATTTTTTTAAACATGTCAAGAAAAAAAAATAAGTAAGGACTTACTGCAAATGGTTTCCAACTTCCCTTTCCATCACGAGAACGAATCTTCGGTTTAAGTGGTCTCGGAAAGTTTGATAAATTTTTAGCTTAATTTAAATTGCCTAAGTGAATAACGAAAAGGAACAAAAACAGAAAACGGAAAATTTCATTCTTTTGCTTTCGTACAAAACTAGTCTCTAGCAATTCTGATTAACACCCACATTTCCTCAAAAACCACCCCTCTTCCTTTTGATGTAGCAGTTACTTGTTTTTGGTGAAACGGTGATAGAAGTTTTTCAAGTACACTCTTACGGGGTAGGATGATTTGTTCCTTCTCAGGAAAGGGATTTTCTTTATGTTTATCGTCGCGCATGACGCTGTCTTTGATTCTTTATTATCGGAAACCAATCAATACTTCCCTTCTGTTAACTAAACTTTTTACCACTCATTAGGAGTCCGCACAATCGATAAAAAAAGGCACATTCTTCATCAACGCTCTTTTTTATAAAGCATTTTAAGCACTTTTGCTATTGAACTAAGCGATTCACGGAACTACATAGAAGACCGAGAACGCCCACTTCCGTTACTTTTTATTTCACGTCCACAAAACTCTGAGAATAATTAAACTAAAAAAAATAAATTCGTTTGCAGAAAAAAACCCCGGAAAAACTCATTTCCTATTTTTTTCATTTCGGGTAGTTAGAAAATTTTTGGGATTTTTATATTTGAAAATTATTTCTTGATGCTTATCAAGAAACATTTCAGTTAAATTTATATTACATTCCCCACTAAACTCGGTATTTTTGAGAAAAACAACATTTCTTTTTTAAACACCGCAAAGCGATTTGGATGCACTTAGTGTTTGTGCACAATTTTAAGATGAAACAAAAGCAGTGTGTTTTACATTCACCGTTCTTTTATTCTTCCTGTTGTGCTTTATTTCGTCTTTACTTCGCGTTCCAGCTGTCTGCTTATATTAGTTATGTAATTGTCTGCAATCTAAAAATTGATTCAAGCCTCAGCGGATTTTGAAAGCAAACTTTAGGAGCATAAAGGCATGTGCCCGTTTTCTATGACTCCAACACCTTTTCCTTTTGATCTCTTAAATTAAATATGTTGATCCCTTAGGACAACATGTCGATTAGAATAACAGTAATGCAAAACTAACTTTCGTTATTTTTTATTTTCGCTATTTTGCGCTAGATTACAATGTAAAAAATGAGGCAAGGTATTTTACTAAACAGAACATTCTCAAAGGTAAACTTTTTAATGAACATTTAGTAGAATAAAATTCGAAAAATAAATGTCATTTTAATGTCACAATTTTTGTGATTTAGTTAAAAAGGAAAATGTAACAGAATTCTTGAGTTAAATAAGCACTAGTGTTGATAGAAATCTGAAATATATTATACTAAATGAGCTTGAATTATTTTTAAGTGTGTAATCACTAATTTGCAAAAAAATTTGATTTTTTAAACAGTCATGAGATTTTGTCCTATTATGTGATTTCCGACTTAAAATGGAACCTTATTTTCTTCATATTTGGATGAGAATTGCCTTGACAAATAAAAGTATTCATATAGAAGAACGAGAATGTGTTTTATATATCAGAAAAAATATATATATTTTATATATCACATGAAAAATATTAGTTGGTCCCGAAAAATAATGTTTCGTTTTAGATTACTAAAATTGGACGTATCGTTTTTGAATAAAAATTCTGTTGTTCCTTCTAGGGGGACACAATTTCATGAAGAACACTGTTAAATACCTTGCATTCTTGAACCTAATGTGATATATTCGTTTCAAAAAGAAATCTCCGCTTGCTCATCACGAAAACATACGATGTAAATATTATTATTTCGACAATGTGGACCCGTCTTTGATCCCAGATGTGGCCCTGTGTGTCCTCAGGATGCAATGATCCTAAATCAGGGAAAGGTGCATGCTTTAGGCACTATGAGTTTCTCATAGTGGGTATTAAACTCGGAAACTAACGCGCGCACACCCACCCACACACACACACACACACACACACACACACTCACACACAGTTATAAGTAGTACTAATGTCTTTGAAATCCTACGGTATTGAAAATGCATACATTAACAACATCTACGAAAAAGCAAGTGCAAACGTTCGGCTGTTTGAGGATACAGAGCAGTAAAAATTGAAAATGGAGTGAGAGAGAATGACACCATATCTCCGTAGTCCTTCAATGCCAATTGCAGAATGTCCTTCAACTTCTGAACTAGGAAGACAGGGCGACAAAGAATCATTGAAATTATTTAACTCACCATTGTTTTTCTGACGACACAGTCATTTTTGCAAGTATCCTTCGGAGTTGCCAATTATGATCCAGGAACTTGCTGACAAGCGTAAAAAAGTAGGTTGAAAAAAGATCTTTAAAAAAAATGTGATGTACAATGCGCTTACCAGAAATGAAGACGTAGCGATTGATGAACAAAAAAACTGTTGAGGTAAATGATAATACATATCTACCTCGGACACCAGATGCCAACGATGGAACACATTCTTGAAGAAATTAATCGCAGTATAAAATCCAGTAGGAGAGCATTTTGGAAGAAAAAGCACAATTTTAAATTGTAATTTACTAATATGCCTCGAAAAAAAAGTATTTAATATATGTATCCTTCCAGTTCTTACGTATGAAGGAGGAAGATTGACCTTAAGTAAAGAATCTATACAGACGCTACTCATAACTGAAACAAGCATGAACGTGTGCATGCTCGGTATAATTAGGAAAGATTACAAGAGGAATTTGTGGATCAGAAAAATAGATATTATGATCGAAGTAAAATCGCAGATACGGCAATGGGATTATTCCTAGAAAAACTGAGCACCGGAGGACAACTGGAATACTTTACTGGACATCAAATAGCACAGAATGTCCAAGGAGAAGACGACGTAGGTGCTGGGTGGATGCAATTCGAAGGCATGCTGGAGTAACATGGAGAAGTCAGGCTCAAGAATGTTTTATCAAATTTCTTCTACACAGTTGTGGAAAAAACTTGGGGAGACATTCATCCAGCAGTCAATTGATTATGGTTGACAATGATGATGAGGATGGTGATATATTTTCGAAGTTGCAAACTTCCAATATGAAGCGGTTTCAATTTTTCTGAAGATATGATCAGGTGATAACAGTTGAATATGGTACTTGTAAGCCCAAAATTAATCTGCTTGTGCTAATGTCATGCATTTATAAAGCATCATTCTTGATGAGTTTCAGATGATCTTTGACAACAGATGGAAAAATGTTTCCCAAATGCTAATTTTCCAGTTGGATTTATCGTGCCTAATTGTTGTACGGTGAAAGGCTAGGAAATACATGTTTTATCTTAGCGAAAAGCTAGTTTCAGATATCAGGTTTTTGGACGGCCAAAGAGAAGTACCTTAGTTTAATATAATAAGGAAGACAAGGACATCTATCGACATAAGAAGGAATACAAGGACATCTATCGACATAAGAAGGAAGACAAGGACATCTATCGACATAAGAAGGAAGACAAGGACATCTATCGACATAAGAAGGAAGACAAGGACATCTATCAACATAAGAAGGAAGACAAGGACATCTATCGACATAAGAAGGAAGACAAGGACATCTATCGACATAAGAAGGAAGACAAGGACATCTATCGACATAAGAAGGAAGACAAGGACATCTATCGGCATAAGAAGGAACACAAGGACATCTATCGACATAAGAAAGAAGACAAGGACATCTATCGACATAAGAAGGAAGACAAGGACATCTATCGACATAAGAAGGAAGACAAGGACATCTATCGACATAAGAAGGAAGACAAGGACATCTATCGACATAAGAAGGAATACAAGGACATCTATCGACATAAGAAGGAAGACAAGGACATCTATCGACATAAGAAGGAAGACAAGGACATCTATCGACATAAGAAGGAAGACAAGGACATCTATCGACATAAGAAGGAAGACAAGGACATCTATCGGCATAAGAAGGAACACAAGGACATCTATCGACATAAGAAAGAAGACAAGGACATCTATCGAAATAAGAAGGAACACAAGGACATCTATTGATATAAGAAGGAAGACAAGGACATCTAAAGAAAAATAATTTCCTAGTTCAGTACACGTTACTGCTACAAATTTTCGATTCCAGAAAAATACTTCAAATCTGACGTTTGTAAAATAACATAACGTCAGCCCATTATTAATTTTTTTTGGCAATTAACCGCAAAATTTTGAATCTGGAAAACTGAGATATAAAGGATAAATTATAGACAAAATCAGAACTATAATTACAATAAAAACAACCCTTGAAATTAGTATTTTACAAGATAACACGTGTGAATAATATACATGTGCACTGAAAATACTCATTTGAGCCAACATGTGAAGAACTCAGCAACGTACAAGACGGAATAAATGGGAAGTTCTGTTAAAAATTTACTTATAGAAATATTTGCAGTACAGCATTTGGGAAATGCAACATCGTGCAATATATAGAATTTGTGTGCACAACCAAGTTGATACTCAGCTCACCATAAAAAAATTAAAATCGGAAAATGTCAAACCACTGATTTTAAAATGATTAGGACAGATCCGCAGGGCTTTAAGTGTCCGTGTGAAGGAACACAAGACCTATGTACGGAACTGTGAACGGAAGAAGTCGTCTATAGTTCAACATTGTCACGAAAATAACCATACATTTTTGTTTGGAAACACTACGCTTATTGATAAACCGGACTAGACTATCAAGCTTAATATATTAGAAGCTTTCCACATATACCAGAACTCGTCACGGCTTCTCAACGACATGACGTCGACTCCATTTCTTTCGAGCGAGTGGAAACAACTCACCAAAACCCGTGATAGTCAGAATTCTGATGATGTCACAATGATTTGAATGTTTACGCTCCATTCGTCCTGAGGAAGCCGAGCCAAACGCTCTGCGAAACTATAGTCTATGTATAATAAACATTTTATTGTGCGTAACGTTGTTATTATTATTCTATCTTAACACCGCAAGCTTTGTAGTCATAAATTATATTTAAAATGATTGTTATGCAAGTTCAAACTGCCCTTTTGAATCAGACATGTGGTGCTTGCATGTTTAATTATGGGAAGGTGGACGTAATACGCCACTCCTCTTCCAGGAGAAACAGTTTTCAAGAGGGGTGCTGAAAACATATAAAAAATGTTATATTCCATGATGCAGAATTCAGCACATCATTTTCCCTTTAATTAGCAACGGAAATGGAAAGAATCAACAAAAAATAAATCAAAATCAGATTCCTTATTATTTATGCCAGATCAATAAGATTTATCGCAATGCAAAAGGCGAAAATGTCATGAAACTTTTGTTTTAGTTTTTAATTAAGTTTGTTGGCTTTTGGGTAACGCTTTAAACTTTGTTAAAAATAATTTACACAATTTTTAAAAATGGAGAAAATATTTTAGGTAATATGTCGTTTTGGAAAATTAAGGAACGCAAAAGTGACTTCGACACATTACGATACTGAATTTGCATTTTAGTTTACTTATATTACAGTGTGCTTGCAACTTTATTTTTTTAAATATTTTGATGGAATTTCAGAATTAGAGATTGCAAGAAGGACGACACCGAATTCTCAGCTATAACTTGCACGTTTTTTCGATGCTTTCCTATACAGAAATATATTTTAAAAGCGATTTTCAGAAACAGAAAGCAATCAGCAGAAAAAAAGAAGAATGAATTGACGTAACCTGGTGGATGTACTGCGCATTACGTAGCAGATGCAATGAGAGCAATTCACGTTCGCACACATATCAAATTCACCGGATTTTTGCGAACAGTGGTTAACCACAAAGAGAAATAGCTGCTTACACCAGTTAGTGAAGGTACGAATGTTACCGAAAATCATAAACGGTACATAAAATATTGCTCATAGCGGATTATTTCAGAGTCCGAAGAAATATTTTAAAAATTTAAAGAAAACGGGGACTATATAGTCTTCATATGTTATCTACCAAGTGATCTATTAGAAACGAAGATAGCCTTTGAAACAGAAATATCAGCTTGTGCTCCCTCGATGTAGAATTGTCAATAATGAAAGAACAGGAAATTCACGCAAAATGTCCTTTGCAGCAAAAGCCTATATACAATGAAAAAACATTTTATATTCAAGACTTCTATAAGCAAAGATAGCAAGAAAAGTTTTGTATATACCACCTAGGCTGGTAAATTTTTCATTATTTAGAGAGGATAATGCTCGACTTTTTAAGTGTAAGGAAGGTCGTATATTACGAAAAGCAATTTGATCGATTATTTGTTTTGAAGCGCAGAGACTTTTGAAAATATAGATACACACTAACACCACCTAGCATCAAAAATGTGCTATAAAATTTTGAACAGTACATGTAGAGTAATTGACGAAGCGAATGGTCTCCAGTTTTAAAAGAATTTCGCAAATTGAACTTTTGGAAAAACAGATATCGTAAAAAATATATTAATACAAATTTGAGTCTCATAGTTAGAAATTTATTTTTGTTTTCTGCAGGAAATGCGCATGAAATATTTTTATAGTGAGCTGAATTTTGTAGAAAGGGATTTTTTTTAATTGGATGTTTTGACGCACAAGTACGGCAGAAAATTGTGGGTTGAAAAGAATTAGATATTATATGCAAAACATTCTTCAACCAGAATTCTGCTCGATTAAGAAAGAAGTTTTTAAATCGTGCTATTAGATGCAAGGGTAAAGAGAAAAACGGGATATACATCTACGCCTCTACAGAAAACAATGGTTGTTAATTTGAAAAGATTTCTGCGTGAAGAAAGTTATGCCACAAAGCGTTTTTTCAGTCGAATTACCAGGATCGTATATTTTGCTGCAAATATATGGCAAACAGAAATATGCGCTTACCTCCCCTACTGGCAAACCTGACCATTAGGAAATATTAGAAATCACATGTAAAACCTTCTTCGCCATGAACTCTATCCGATGCAAAAATAAATGTTTAAATCAGATTTTTAGGAGCAACGTTATCGGGGAAAATACAAAATGAATTTATGCCGCCAGTGTTGAAAATACTGAAATAAAAAGAAATGGTAAGCAAAAGATCGTTTATTCTTAAAGACATCTCAAGAGAGGAAAAATATTTCAATATGATCCGTGGAACCCGTGACATGGAATAAAATACATTTCGAATTTGGGAGCATCTGCTTTTACCTCACCTACTGGCAAAGTTATGCACCAGAGAAAGGTCAAAATGAAAGGTTTATCTATCTCAGTGTAAAGGTTTCTTTCCTATTGCAGACAGAAATTTTCCAAATCCGACAAACTAGTACACAGGAACAATATCCCCAGGCGGAAGGATTAACTGATTGCATGACAAATGGATAAACTGATATACGGACATATCATTTTAACGACCGTGACCCAAAAATCATGTATCACTCACTCTAAACGCCCGAAACTGTCTGTTATTTCACTTTTTTTTTAAATTACAACAATAGTAACTGAGGGACACTTCTGCTGATCCGTCATAGGTTGAGAAAATTTGAAGAACAAGTAATGTAAGAAATCTGACATACTCTAGAATGGTGTTTCGGGAGGCTATGGCCGTTTGTACGTACGGGCATTTTGGGTGTTATGGTCGTTAAATTGTTAAAAAGGCTTTTTTTAAAGACTTGCGCTAAAAGTTGGAATTTTCAGGATAATCTTTTACCAGTAAAAAATGCTTTATTCAGGATTGATATACTGACCAAAAATATTCGCATACCCATTTTCATCATTCTTGCTAGAAAAAAATGCTTTATTCAGGATTCATATACTGACCAAAAATATACGGATACCCATTTTCACCATTCTTGCCAGTAAAAAATGCTTTATTCAGGATTGATATACTGACCAAAAATATTCGCATAACCCATTTTCATCATTCTTGCCAGAAAAAAATGCCTTTATTCAGGATTGATATACTGACCAAAAATATTCGCATAACCATTTTCATCATTCTTGCCAGTAAAACATGCTTTATTCATGATTGATATACTGACCAAAAATATTCGCATACCCATTTTTATCATTCTTGCCAGAAAAACATGCTTTATTCAGGATTGATATACTGACTAAAAATATTCGGATACCCATTTTCACCTCTCTTGCCAGTTAAAACTGCTTTATTCAGGATTGATATACTGACCAAAATATTCGCACACCCATTTTCATCATTCTTGTCAGAAAAAAGAATGCTTTATTCAGGATTGATATACTGAACAACTGACCAAAAATATTCGGATACCCATTTCCATCACTCTTGCCAGTAAAAAAATGCTTTATTCAGGATTGATATACTGACCAAAGATATTCGGATACCCATTTTGAGTGGCGGATTTGCCCAAATGCATCACAGTCATTCCCCATACATGTACAGAGTGTCCGAAAAATAACAGTGCACTGAAAATAATACTTACCATTTCGAATTGGTTCCTACAGGAGGTGTTCGGAATAGGCACCACGACGTTCAGTTATGTCTGCACACGCTTCTGCAGGTTGGGGAAGACCTTTCTCAGGGTATGTTGTGTGATTTGTTGGATGTGGGTCGTTATTGCAGCCTGAATCTCTTGAAGTGTATGCGGATTACCTGCGTGCACCTTCCCCTTCAGTGTTCCCTACAGAAAGAAGTCAGGCGGTGTGAGATCAGGTGAACAGGCAGGCCACAGTCCACGGGAGATTATGCGATTTCCGAAGTATTCTCCCAGAAGCACTATTGATGCGCCAGCGGCGTGAGCAGTTGCACTGTCTTGCTGGAATAACCTTTCGTTGATTTCTCTTTTCGTGTGTTCGGATATGAATGGTTGGATAATCTTGTTTCGATACCGTTCTGAGTTAATTGTTTTACTGAAGGAAATGCGACCAATAATGCGCGTACGTCTCATGACACATCTAACACCGACCATCTGGTTGTGGATAGGCCCTTCCTTAAATTCGTGGGGATTTTCAGTACATCACAGACGAATGTTTTGGCTGTTGATGTACCCGGACAGGTGGAATCATGCCTCATCTTTAAAGAAATTCACGTCCAGAATGTCCCCACCTTCAAAAAGGTACTCTTGCAGCCACCTGCAGTGCCGAACACGGGTCACGTGATCTGCTTCTTTCAGCTGAGGCACGACAGTCATCTTGTACGGGTGGAAACGCAACTCCATTTTTAGAATATCATGGAATCTCTTTGGCGCATTAACTTATTGTGACAGCCGCCTCACGGACTTTTGTGTACTTTTCTGTATCCTATCCTGGCTATCCTGCACGGTTTCGTCTTCCGTGGATGGCCTACCGGGACGAGGAGCATTCAAAACACTGCTGTTCCCTGAAATTTCGCTATGAGCTGACTTGCCGCATTATGGTGCTGGACATCTGCATCATAAAGTTTCCTAGAGAACAGTTTTAGGACTTCGTCCGTGTATTTGTCGTCACGGCAAAACACATGTTCCGCCAAAAACAGTCTCTGTTCAACCGCCAACACCATTGTTCTTGTACCGAGACGAGTGATCAATCAAAACGTCTGCCTCCGTCGACCAAACGCTCGGGAATTACCTTCGCTGGGAATCATAGCTGCGCACTCCTCAAGGTGGGGAGACATTAAGGTTACCAGGCAAAGAGCACTTCTACGTGGCGGATGGCTTCTATAAAGAGAAGAGCTTGGCCTGACAAACTTAATAGATAAGCATGAACAGTGGAATGGGCCATACGGTAGGTCACAGTGGCTTCCAACATAGCACAGTCATAGGACGCTATCTTAGAAATGAGTGAGCTCGCGAAATTTCTTCCCTGCTGGAACATCAGCGGTAAGAGATGTTACTATGAAGTGAAAGAGCCTAGTAGAATAAACAGCACAATATCGACCCTGTAAGATACGTAGAACGACTGCGCGAGACAGCTGAGTGCCAAATCTGGTGATCCGACAGAATATCTTGTCGTCAGCCGCCAACACTCACCACCAAGTTCCAAAATGCCTCTGGAAGCAACGCCAAACCCATAGCTGTTCGTCGAGAGTTGAAGGTCGGATTCCGCGGCTGAGCAACCGCACACAAGCCTAACATCAGCAATATTAACGCCAATCGTCGCTTGGGGGTGGTGCAAATGAGTTTTCTGCAGCGATGAGTCAGGCTTCAACACCTCGCAGACCGATGGACCGGTCTGCTTGTTGAGATGAACAGAACCTTCCCGACGGTTTTGTTCCAAGTTTTACCCTTTAAAGACCATGACCCAAAAATATTTTATCACTCCAAATACCATAACGCCCGAGACTGTCTGTTGGTTCACTTCTTTGTTTAATGACAACAATAGCGACTCCTGCTGATCCCCCATAAGTCGAGAAAATTTAAACAGGCAATGGTAGGATATCTGACTCACTCCAAACAGGCGTTTCGGGCACTATGGCCGTTTGTATGCATGGGCGTTTTGGGCGTTATGGTCGTTAAAGGGTTACAGCTTGGTAGAGTAGGCATCGTGGTCTGAGGTAGTTTTCGAGGGTTTGGGATAGGACACCTAGTTCCAATTCACAAGAATCTTAACGCTGCGGTCTATTGTGACATTCTCAACAATTCTGTGCTGACGATATTATGAAGTCCATTATCGCGTGAAGTCCATTTTTGTTTCAAAAGAACAACGCCCCAATCAACAAAGCGATTTTCGTGCAAGAATAGTTTGTTTTCAAGGAAGGAATAACGAATTGTTAAATGAAAAGACAAATGAAGTGACCTAACTAAGGCACTTGTGGCAGAATAGGATGCAATTTCTGTCGCGTTGGGTACCCTACGCTAGCAGAAAGCCTTCCCAGCAGAGGGAAGGCTATGATAGCAGAAGCGTGTTAACTAACTCAATGCTAATTCCTTTCCTATTACAGGGAGTTTGTGGATAAGCAAGTTCCCAAATACTTTTGATAAGATAATGTCTATCAATTTTGCTTCAGAAATCTAGTAAAAAGAAGAAGGAAACGAAAGCAATTGTACTCGTCAAAATTCATGCACTCCTCAAATATCACCCGCCAAATATTGTAATGCTGTACTACAGTCTGATTTATCCATGTTTGACTTATTGTTTATTTGTATGGGACCAAATTACTAAGACTAATTTATATAAAGTACAATTATTACAAATATGATGGTAAACATTTTAAATAATTGTAGGGGAATTAATTGGAATATTGGGGTACCAATTAATGTTTATGGTTTTTTTAGATATTGAGAAATTATGGCAATATAGGTTATTAGGATTTATGTATAAAACAATAAAATACAGTATAATAGGTATAAACAGTTAATTCAGTTGAACACTGTGTGTAACGACTATCAAACAAGAAACAGAAATTCATTTATATTACCAATGCCTAACACTTTAACCGAACAAAGATTTATAGATTACCAGGGATTGTTGTCATGGAACCACCTACCATGTCAACTAACACATATTAATAATTATAGTAATTTTCGAAAGCAACTAAAAAATTATTTGCTGACAAACTAAAATATAAAATTTAATAGTAAAATTTATTAATCAGACCACATATACGTATATTTTATATGTGCAGGACGTTTGGATATGAGATACACTCAGGGTATACAGTACATAACATTTTACTCAATTTCATGTTCTGTGGTTACCCTGTACATAGGTATTCATATTATATATGTTTTTTTCCTTAATATTATATGTTATTAAATTAACTTTGAAATGCCACATGGTCAAACGTAACCTCATAACGAAAAGTAAAAAGGAAAGAAAATAAATATTTCACTCCAGAGAGTCCATGCTTTCCTTTGTTAATGAAATACATTTTCTGATAGGTAGGGTCTATGGCTTAAATCAGTTAAGGACTCCATGACTCAAGAAGTTGAATATGATACCCGTCATAAAGAAATTACCGTTAAAGCTGGTCAGGCAATTTGCATAGTTTGTCATGATAATTTTATGGATGATCTCATTCTGTCAAAGTTTTTATTCTTCTTAGCTGCAAGATTTTTTTTTATTTCGGTGGAAGCCTCTGTTCACATAAAAACCTAACACGATCAAAGCGACACGTTCTCTTGACTCGTTCTTAAGGTCTCATTCGATCAAAGCAGCACATTATTTTGACTGCCGAGAGGGTCACACGGTATGAGATTGATATTATCGTTAATTGACAGATCACATGCTTGCATAACTTTTTGACAAGGCTGAAACACTCGCTGAATCAATCTGTTTTGTTGTGCATGCGAGTGACCTCATATCAGCGGGCAAGCATATCTTCTGGTATTTACCGTATTGTAAGCTTTCAGTGAATCAAATTCACACCTTTATAGACTGCAATATCTCATTCACGGCAATAATATTTTTTGAATCGCCAGTAAAATGTCACGTTATCGAAGTGCTAGGATATTTTTTCTGCAGTCTACTTCTTCAAAAATTTCTAAAGCCTTTTTCTGCAGTGAGATATTAGTCGATCATATTAGTTCGGATGTTCACTTTAATGTTGGGACTTATCCAATCAAAGTGGCAGCATCTCGTTGCTCTGTACCAGAGAATAATCATCTTGTTTATGGATTTTCCGACCGCATTTAATAAATACACCTGCTGTTCAGAAAGATTTTCCTTTATGCGTCAAAATATTCGCCAGTAGTGGCAACAACTGAACTCTAAAGTAGCACAAAGTAAAAATGCGCTTCAGATGGAAGTGGGTATTTTTAAGAATGAAAATATCCCGTGCTTCGCTCTCCAATACGTCTCGGTAACGCAACCGTTTATATAAAACATTATTTTCCATAGCACGAAATAAATAGGTGGTTGACCATTGGCAAAATATCGGAGGAATATATCTAGTGTGGCAGAATCAACTCACCTAGTAAAGCAATTGTCTAACGGATCACGACGGAAGTGTACAGCTTTACATTATTCTGAAGCAACAGTGGCTTATGACGATTTGCTCAGCAAGTACCCAGTCGCATCAGAATATTTATGACCACCGAGTGGATCACAATATGCCCACCGAGGTGCGTCACAGAGTGCACGAAACAATGTCAACCACACGGAGATATAAGCAGCCAGCCGGAACGGGTGAGCCATAGTGCGTCGCTTGAGCATAATGGGCAGAGGTATTGATTTGATTGACGTTCAAAAATGAATGATCATCAGCTACCGCGCCAAAGGTAGAAGTATCTCAGAAACAGCATACTTCGTAAGCTATTTGCGAGGTACTGTAGTAAGGGTGTACCAAGAATGGACCGCTGGCACACTGAGTGCCTTCTGACGTCATAACGGTTTAGCCCAAAGACCACCGACTGCAGAGGAGCATATCACTTCCGTTCATTGGTAAAATACAATTGACAAAGCCAATAAATTCTGGGGCACCCAGGTACTGTCCCCGATAACAGGAGAGTAAAACATGTTTCGCATGGGTCTCCGGAGTCGACTTTAATGCGCTCGGATCCATCGGCAACGACGCCTGGATTTCGCATGGGACTACTATCATTAGACAGTAGAAGGGTGGTAAAAGATTGCCTCCTCCGACGAATCGAGGTTTTTACCCCACAGAAGTGACGGGATGTGGCCGATACGACGTTGGACACACGAGAACCAAAACTCGGATACGCTTATCTGTCAAATAAAGGCCGGCGTTGGCAGTGTGCATGTCTGTGCTGGGGGATGTTTTCTTGGTATGACCTGGGTCTACTGGTACCACTGGATGGGTCCCAGAACGCCAATGGCTACCTGTCCATTCATTTTCGACAAATGCATCTCTTGAAGTTGGACGTTTACCCTGGTGCTGATGGTGTCTACCAACAGAACAATGCGCCGTGCCACATCGCCAAGTGCGTGCGCGGCTGGTTCCACGAACACGACAGTAATGTCTCCGTTCTCCTTAAGCCGGCGACATCGCTCGACCTCAATCCCATAGAGCACATCTGGGACCATTTGGATCGACAGGTTCGACGTTCCGATCCACAACCGCGCCATCTCCGCGACCTCCGTGCTTAGCTGCAGTCAACATGAACACGTGTGCCTCGAGCAGCCTTACAGCGTCTCATTGCATGCATGCCACGCCGTCTCGAGTGGTTATTCCTATTATTAAGTAGTTGGTCATATTATTCTGATACAACCGTGTCTATTGCTTTTGATTTTAACATCCGCATATAGCAGGATATCTCAGAATTTTTTGGGCAGCAATGGTAATATTCCCTGTTGCAATAACTGAAAATGTAAAATACCAGCCTCTGTCCAAAACACAGCTAGCATCACCACGCATGGTTGCGGTTTCTGCTTCAGCGCCATTTTCGGTGGTTCTTTCGGAGATAGCTACTGATACGTCCACCGGGTTTTTTCGTCCAATATTGATTCTTTATCAGATATCAGGTTCCTATGGATTGAAGCGGGAGACGTGGAAATTGCTCATGCTCTTGAGTTGCACTTTCTTCTGTTCAATAAGAGCGTGAGGAAATAATTTTCCCAAATTTCTTAAACTTTCTATCATACTTAAGTTGCTTTACGGTCTCGACACAGCTACAGAGCTTTGTTGCTAAGCGATGGCCACTGATCATTCTTCCGAAAGGAGTCCGAGTTCGAATCCCGTGATGCATGGATGTTGTGTTTGTCTTACGGCACTGGCTCTCTATATTCACTGGAACCAGTGACCATAAATTAGGGACGGGCGACTGCTTATAGCTAATTGAGTTGTTCACTGGTCGTTTTACCTCGTATCAAAAATAAAATTATCTTGTGTAAAGGCCTTCACGAAACCATTTAAATCATGTCGGTACTATACGAAGCACTACACTACCTTCTGGTTATGCTTTGCATATTATGTGGCCTATGGGTTGCAGTATTCCCAATGTTAAATTGCTACAAATATATAAAACAGTATAAATTGTGACGTACCTGCCCCGCAGGACGCACACGACATTAAGGCAGATAGCAGCGAGAACGAAGGTCTGCGTAGCTCAATTGGTAGAGCGACATGTTCCGGAATAAGTGGACTCGGGTCGAACCCCGGCGTGGACAAAAATGACAGATAAATTTACTTCGTTATAATGGCGCCCGATCTTCTCGGATAACCCGGCCGTTCAAGATCTCGCAATGGTGTGATGTTCTTTCCACACCGCAAGATAGGGAAAATAAGAGAATCCCTTCTCCAGCGCTTCGAAAAATAAATAGGTGTGACGTTGCATTCCACACACCAGATTGACTGGGAGTTTTCAAGTGCACGTACTTCAGCGGATGGCGGCCAACAACGATTCATGGTCACGGCTGACTCGTGGGCCATGCCCCCGGCCCTCTTTCGGGGGGGGGGTGTGTGACGTGCTTGCCCCGCGGGACGCACACGACATAAAGGCAGATAGCAGCGAGAATGAACATCTGCGTAGCTCAGTTAGTAGAGCGACTTGTTCTGGATAAAGAGTGGACTCGGGTTCGATCCCCGGTGTGGACAAAATGACGGAGAAATTTACTTTGTTATACAGTATGCTAGTAATCCGAATATCTTGGCATAGATCATCAATCGAAGTTCCCAAACTTTCGCGCATGAACCAATTTGATGTTTACCTTCCTTGAAAAAAGCCTTCTGTTTGGTGTGCGAAAGCTTGGAAACTTTTATTTATAATCTACTCCAAGGAATGTTGATTATTAGTACAGTTATACTGTTTTAAGTGTAATTGGTGCACAGTTCTTTGTATTAATTTGCTACGATAATGTTCCACGAATTTTTATCTCCACATTCACCATGATTGTACCACAACTTTAACACCCTTTAAAAAGCAACTCACTCTCTACCGGAACGTCACCATATCTTACAATTAACAAATATCAGAATCCTGACCACTTGAGATAAGATCTGTGATATAAATTATGTGACTTAAGACCGCATTGTGATTGGATTACATAAGTAATAAAACTTTTAAAACGGCTGAACTTATTAATAATTTGCGTGCAAGGATTTGTCCAATCAAATTGATGTCTGTTTCGGCATTGATTTCTTTCGATCTAACTGGGACATATCCCTTGTCTTCGACTGATTTCCGTTACAAGGTGTAAAACGTAATTCACTGCAGGTGAAAACTTTCTCTGGCTGGCTTTCATGTCTTTGAACGACCTAAGTGAAAATTCTGATATGAATGCAACGTTTGATTAACCACGCTTTAGCCTGCTTCTGGTTTACTAGATCCAGGTGTGGATTCCTTATCCTATTTTGGCTGCAAAGTCTCACTCCAGACTGTTCAAAACACTTCTGTCTTGCTTTCATCAAGTGCATATTTTCCTCCCTTGGTGTTAGCTGTCATTTGATAACGCTGAAGCTTTCCGCCGTCCTATTCGTGAGTTTTCATTCGATGGAAGAGTATTCTTTTCTATTTGGCTGGAGCATCTTTTTTAATGACAAGCATCCTTTCCGTTTTTATTGATTTTGGTTTTTGCGTAAACGTTCGAAAAGGATTTTACCTATGCAGGAACATATTTGCACATAATGTCTAGAATCATGAACATAGATTCATCAGGAAAACGTATTATACAGTGTTAAAAAATGAATGCAGACAGAAAAGAAGAAAGTGAGAGAAAGGATCTTTATTATATACTTTCGCCTAAATGCTGACAGAGATGGATATTTTAAAAGAGATCTGATTTTCCATTTGGAAAATATTCTGTTATTAATCTCTGTAGAGGCAACTTGATAATAACTTACACCAGCCAAGATTAGAAGAAAATGGAAAGAGTACGTGGTAGGGATATACAAAATATCCTTTTAAACAAACATTATGAAATATGCATCGATATTATTTCCGCAATTATCATCATCGCACAAATCTGACCCAAGTATCTTTCATCAGCAGACATCAATATACAGTACAGGTTTTTGGGTATTTACATGTAAATCTTATTACCCAAAATCCATGACAACTTTATGCTTAAACTAGCTTCCTAACTAAATTACGCAATGTTCTTGATAATCAGCAATGTAAATTAATTAGTAAAAGCCAAATGAAGCGAAGACGCACTGCTTCTTAGCTCCTAATTCATTGAAAGCGTTCTTCATTAGATTAATAAATTATGAATGCCCGATATTTATTAATTTCTGGAACTCAGTGCCTAAATTTCAATAAACACCCCTGTCTTCATAAATAGAAAAAGGCGCTAAGAGTGCATAAGTCTTCTATTAAACGATAATGAATATTTAAGAGCCGGAAATGTGGAAAATGCAAGGAATTTATCCTCGTTTATAAATAGAGTATTAGCGATGGATCATTTTAAACATTCAACTGGCACAGTCCGCTGAATAAACTACAGTTTAATACTCCCTATAGGACGAGCAGATGTTTACGATGCTTCTTTGTGAATATTACCTATGGAGTTTGCCCACCTTGATTTACGAGTCCTCCATAAAAGGAGTTTAATATCGTCTTGGGGAATTTGCTGAAGGGAACGTTTTGTGCGGCAAAAATGATTTGTGACTGGTCCATTATCTCGTTTTTGAACTGCTCTCCGCCACATACATCAAAGTTATAGCATGTGGCTTAGCAGACTCGAACACAGCGAAAAATATGAACGCTAAGGAAAAAATATGTGAGATTTATTTTGTGAACTTTCCTACAAGTTTATGTATGTGAAATGTTACAATGAACAGAAGTGTAGCTTTCTTTTTCAGTGTAGAGACGTGTTGAACATTTTCTTTTCATCTCGCGATGATCATATTTTAGAGAATTTTTACGGACTTTTTCTACACTCTTATTCATGTTTTCGTTTTTATTGGTATATGAATGGAGGTCTATGATTTTAACCTACTTCGAGATACTCAAGAAACTAATATAGAGTACTAAATCCGTTTGTTTTTGTGGTGTAGTAAGCACAAAGAATCGCCAAGCTTTCGAGATAGTGATGATTTTCTACTTCGAGATACTGATGATAAGATCAGTGTTAAAATAAAAATTTGGAATATGTGAATTCATTTATAGATGTAAAGATGACACGCATGTTAAGCCAGAAAATATCCGAAACTTGTAATTTTCGTCGTCATGGAACGGGGCTCGAACCCCCGTCTCCCGGATGGCGCCGGAGTATGCTAACCAATACACCACCCAGAACGACCAAGTTTCAAGCTTCCGATTATTATTTTTTTAATTGGAGGTTAAACGACCACCGTGAGCAACTCAATGGGTTATAAGCAGTCGCCCGTCCCTAATTTTGGGTTACTGGTTCCAGGGAAGGGAGAGAGCCACTGCCGTAAGAGAAACACAACATCACCGCATCACCAGGAGTCGAACCCAGACCCTTTCGGACGAAATATCCGAGGCCATCGCTTATACCACTGCGCCACCGGGGCGGCCCGATTAATTGTAATATAACCAACACATGATTCGCTAGTGGAAGTAACCGGCATTCATATATAGCAAATCTGGAGGTTTTTATTCATTCCCGTGATTGTCCGGAGGCGCAGATTCGCTATATATGGATGCCGTTCTATTCATATTTATTTATTTATGTGTTTATTTAAATGCGCATGCGCATCCACGCCGTTGCCAAACCAAAAATCTTAAATATCGCCGGAACGTAACATCAAGGTAGCAGTTATGTACAAAGCAAACTATAAAACAGTACAAATTTTGAAGATGGCAATCCGGTTTTTGGCGTAAATGTGACAAGGATGGTAAGTCAGATAATGTCCGAAAACTTAAACATTTTCATTGTCCTGGAGCGGGACTCGAACCCGCGTCTCCCAGAAAACGCCCTGGTATGCTAACCACTGCATCACCCAGAACGACCATGTTTCAAGTTTCCGATTAATTTGAATGTAACCATCATAGGATTTGCTAGTCGAAGCAACTGAACCAGCATTCATGTTTAGCGAATCTGGAGGTTAAGAATCATATCCCGTGTTTGCTCAGGTTAACCTCCAGATTCACTAAACATGAATACCGGTTGTTTCGACAAGCAAATCATATGATGGTTATATTCAAATTGATCAGAAACTTGAAACTTGGTCGTTCTGGGTAGTGTAGAGGTTAGCATACCCGGGCGCTATCTGGAAGACGCGGGTTCGAGTCCCGATCCAGGACGATGAAAATTTTCAAGTTTTTGGATATTTCTGACTTACCATCCTTGTCACATTTACGCCAAAAATCGGATTGTCATCTTCAAAATGTGTATTATATGGCGTAATCCCGTGTTTCTTTCATGATATAAAACAGTAGTATCAGTGAATTCTATTTTTAAGGTAACCGTAATGCCCAACGAGTTATGCTCCAAAATAGATGTTTCTGAAACGTAATTGTAAGATATCTCTGAAAGTGCAACAAAAATGAGAGATTGTAACATTATTGATGCATATCTGAAACGGTTGTTGCTGTATGGGTACACACCTTGTATACGTATATAAAAAAAAACGAGATAGAGTTCCATGGGAAAATGGATCATTGTACAGGAAGCCCGTGAAGAAAGAGAAAATATATCCCCTCAAGCCTCAACGAAGGAAAGATTCCTGATGACAGAAACGACACCACAGTGATCGTGTTACGTAGAAGAAGGAAACTCGAGTATAAAGAAATGCAAACGCCCAGATTCCTATCAGTTGTTTTTATAATTTTCACCAAGATTCTGGCGCATCGCTTGCAGGAAATACAGGGCGTAGGCCGTTCCAGAGAAAGGGCTAGATTCAGGAGTGAGTACAGCAATATATTCATACCCATGCACTGAGAAAAACTAATCAAAGAGAGAATGTATTTGATATCCCACTGTAAGGGTCGCCCGCAATCAAACTTTCAATTATAAATTTATTTAATTTTAATATTGTGATGAACACGTGCGGACGGACGTTTCATTCCGCCATTTTGTTGTTTCAGATAAGAACTGATATTCTTCACCACCCACGTGGTACAATTTTAATCCTATGTGGGATTAAGAGAGGGGTGCATGAACACCTGTGGCACCTGACCTTTAAGAGTCAGCTGCTCGAGTGCTTCTGTTAAACAAGTGGTCATACCGCTTTTGTATACGTGCAAGGTTGTAATCGCCTGTGGGTATCCGACGGCATTCCTGAGTTCAGGTTTTTCACGTGCTGAACGGGGAAACCAGTTTTTTTTGCGCATGCGTGGTAGAGGACAAAAGGGGGCAGGAGAATAAAGTGGGACAGTTGAGCTTCGGTCGTCAAATAGAGAGGGTCCTGGTTTGGACACCGGTTTTTGACGGAAGGGCTGCGGGTATCGCAGAAATGCAGCATGGTGAACGGGAAGGAGGATTCCTTCGTCCACCGGGTATCGCGGAAAGAATTGTGGAAATGTAGCACGTGGTCAGCACGGGGAACCTGAGCGGAAAGTCATCGGAAACCCGTGAATCAAATGTTATCGGAATAATAAAATATTTCTGTTGTTTTTATTTCCGTGTACTGGACTGAGTTTGTTGAGGTAATTATACTTCTACACAAGGACGCCTTCACGCACCTTGATAGCCAGATCGTATAGTAAAGGCGAGGCGGTAGCTCGCTATACGGCGGGAAACAAAAGGTATTATCTAAGAATTGATATGTCTGGCCCTACACCCACTATGTGCAGTTCTCTTGATTGTGAAGAGTTATTTTATTTAGTTGCAACGTTAGTAGTTATAATGCTTTTGAACTCCTGCTGTACACAAGTGCATACGTTCATATTATCAGGTTGTACAGAAAGTTTCCGAAAACAATCATATGTGGCGAGTGTAATTTAAAATACTGCCGGACTACAGTGACGTAAACATCCCAGAGTGCTGTTCGCCTCAGAATAGGTTAGAAGGACAGAAAGTACGCTGTTGTTGTGAAGATTAGTTGCACTTGGCGATGATACGATGGCGATATCGAAGGACGGTGTGTGTGTGCAATATTGCTCCATGAATATTTGAATGGCGCGAAAGAAATAATTTTGGGAATCAAGTGACATTCGGTGCACATTAATGAATATATTGTAGAAACAAAGCTATTTGCTTCACCTGATGTTTATGATAAAACAGAAGAAATAACTTCAAGAACTTTTTAAATTACCCGCTCTCTCTCTATTTTGTTATGCGTATTTCTTGAGTCTTAAATGAAACGAGGAGCATTAGTCAGTTACACATATTAAATCTGCCGATATCTCCTGACAAAGGCGGCAAAAAAATAAATAAATAAATAAATTGGAAGTACTTTTTAAAAAACTCATTCTTCTTGTACCAAGTGGATAAAATTGCAATTTATTTAACATGGAAATTGGACTTTTCTGATAAACCCATCACGATCGATATTAAAAGTCTCTCAACTTGCCTGCAATCCTCCCCCCCCCTTTTGTTTTATAGAATACCAAAACTACCAAGCAGGCGAAATCAATAATACCAGGAAATAACTGATTTGATTGCATTTAATTAAAAAATCGAGCGGCATTCGTAAATATATTTTTATTGTTTTTATGATTAATAATTCCAGGGAATAAATAAGAAGCTATTAAAAGTAGCTCACTTGACGGTAATGCGAGGGAAAAAAATGTCGACACCAGTGCAAAGTGCAACGATTTTGCTTTTCCTATAACGCAGTGGCTCAACGAGAAATTAAAATAACAGCTAAAGTCAGGAGATGATGATTTTAGATATGGAGAGAATTAATGATGATTTTATGCTCATATTTCAAACACGACTGGTTCTGAAACCAGTATGTGATGAAAATTGCATTCAAATGGGTATGAATTAATGTTCAGTCGAATATCAGAGGGAACATAATTATGTGCAGGTGTTACTGGATACAAGGACTATGAATACAGTAAAGCCTGCTTATAACGACCCCGTATTTAGCGACCCATGGGATTTAACGATCGAAACAGGAACTTTTGTTTCGTGTCATGTTAATTCAGAGTTAGTTTTTTTATTTTTAAGGAACATAATTTAACGAAGTCCCCGCATTTAATGAGGGAGAGAAAAGCTAAGATGACCACTTTAAACAAGCAAATTAAGAAAATTTAACGCATTTCGATATTTACCGAGGCCGAGAAAATTTTCTGCGCAATGTCCTGGAATCGAAGAATATAATATATTTACCGAGGTCGAGACAAGTTTCTGCGCAATGTCCTGGAATCGAAGAATAGAATATATTTATCGAGGCAGGGAAAATTTTCTGCGCAATGTCCTGGAATCGAAGAAATTAATATATTTATCGAGGTCAAGAAAATTTTCTGCGCAATGTCCTGGAATCGAAGAATATAATATATTTACCGAGGTCGAGACAAGTTTCTGCGCAATGTCCTGGAATCGAAGAATAAAATATATTTATCGAGGCCGGGAAAATTTTCTGCGCAATGTCCTGGAATCGAAGAATAGAATATATTTACCGAGGTCGAGAAAATGTTCTGTAAAATGTTCTGGAGTCGAAGAATAGAATATATTTATAGAGGCCGGGAAAATTTTCTGCGCAATGTCCTGGAATCGAAGAATATAATACATTTATCCAGGCCGAGAAAATCTTCTGCGCAATGTCCTGGAACGAGGAATAGAATATATTTACCGACACCGAGACAAGTTTCTGCGCAATGTCCTGGAATCGAAGAATAGAATATATTTACCGAGGCCGACAAAATTTTATGCGCAATGTCCTGGATTCGAAGAATAGAATATATTTACCGATACCGAGAAAATTTTCTGAGCAATGTCCTGGATTTGAAGAATAGAATATATTTACTGAGGCCGAGAAAATTATCTGCGCAATGTCCTGTAATCGAGGAATAGAATATATTTACCGACGCCGAGACAAGTTTCTGCGCAATGTCCTGGAATCGAAGAACAGAATATATTTACCGAAGCCGACAAAATTTTCTGAGCAATGTCCTGGAATCGAAGAATAGAATATATTTACCGAGGCCGACAAAATTTTATGCGCAACGTCCTGGATTCGAAGAATAGAATATATTTACCGAAGCCGAGACAAGTTTCTGCGCAATGTCCTGGAATCGAAGAACAGAATATATTTACCGAAGCCGACAAAATTTTCTGAGCAATGTCCTGGAATCGAAGAATAGAATATATTTACCGAGGCCGACAAAATTTTAGGCGCAGTGTCCTGGAATCAAAGAATAGAATATATTTACCGAGGCCGAGAAAATGGTCTGCGCAATGTCCTGCCTGGATTTGAAGAATAGTATAATATATTTACCGAGACCGAGAAAATTTTCTGCGCAATGTCCTGGAATCGAATAATAGAATATATTTACTCAGACCGAGAAAATTTATTGCGCAATGCCCTGGAATCGAAGAATAGAAATGACAAAATTGCAATAGCCCAAGAGATTCATTCCTTGTGTGCTGATGGAATAATGTTGATAGAAAAGCAATGGGGTAGAAGTACATGAAATATTTAACAAGCAAGTTGTGCTTTCCACGCCTTAGGGGTATCACGTCAGCAGTGTTGAAGACAGGCTTAATATTCTTAGGCAAAATGAGGATGGGTGGGGTTTATGCACATGTCACATCTGGCTGATAGTTGAAGAGAGGGGTAAGGAACTAATAGAATCGCGGTATCGCCCTGATGGAAAATAGGAAATAACAGTCTCTAGAATTATCTACATTACCCCTTTCACCCTCCAAGTGAGCGTTGCACTTAAATGACCGTTGCTGCTTTTGCCTCATGAATGTTATGTAGTTCAACAGCGGTCAGCCTCACGTGGCCGCCAAGTTTAATATACCGGAAACAATTAATTAATTAGCTATGGTACTAATATAATCAATTAATTAAATATTTGAAGTACGTCTAAATCTTAAATATATACCCAGTCGAGTCACATTATTGTGACCACCTCCTACTTTTGACATCAACAGCGAGTAAACAATGAAAGAAGGCACGTGTTGTTATTTGGCTGGAGGGTATATAAGGTGTGCTGTGGGCATTCTAAAAACATATCACTCGTTTCTGTCATGGATAAAAGGAGCGATTTATCAGATTTACAAAAAGAGATGATTTTCGGCTTTCGGGCCAAGGGTGGAAGCATTTCTGAAACAGGGAAGTCTGTGAACTGTTCGCGTGCTGCTCTGGGTAAAGTGTATCGTGCTTGTAGAAATGGCACCATTGAGAATAAGAGACGTGAAAACTGCAGAGCACCGCGTGCCCTTGACGTGAGAGGTGAACATCGGCAGCTAAGGTACATGAGGGCCGATCGACACGCTACAGTGAGCAGCTCACTGGACGAATGAACCAAGGGACTTCCGGAAGTGTGTCTAAAACGGCAGTTCAGCGAACCCTACTGCATATCGGGCTTCTATGCAGACGGAAGGTCACTGCACCTATACTAACGAAAGGTGCATCGGCAGAAAATGATTGCATTTGCACGGCAGTATTGGAAATGGACATCCGCTCATTAGCAAAGGATTGCCTTCGCCAATGAGTCTCGCTGTTTGCTTCGTCAAACGGATGTACCTTGGCGTATAATGCGAGAAACATTTGAGAATAAACATTCTTCAACCATTGCTGGAAGAACACAAGCTGTTGGGGTAAGCGTTATTGTCTTGAGAATGTTTTCGTGGCATTCTCTGGGACCACTCAAACCTGTGCAAGGCACTATTGACCGAATTAAGTATGAATCCATCCACGTACACCCATACATTCTGATTGTCTTCTCTGGGGCGAATGGGATCTTCCAACACGACAATGCGAAGTGTCACACAGCTAGACATGTCCGAGAGTGGTTTGAACAGCACGATGATAACTTGAAAGTACTTCCCTGGCTCACTAATTACTCAGACTTAAACCCAATTGAGCATCTGTGGGACGACCTTGATCGTATTGTTCGCTCTATGGATCCTCCACCACGCACCCTCCAGCACCTGTCAGATGCACTACAGTCAGCATGGCTCCACATACCTGTGAACATCTTCCAGCATCTGTCAGATGCACTGCAGTCAGCATGGCTCCACATACCTGTGAACACCTTCGAGGACCTTATTGATTCGCTCCCAGCATGTCTAGCTGCTGTACACGCTGCACACGGCGGTTACCCAGGATATTAGCTGGTGGTCACAATAATGGGACTCGACCGTGTATAACATAAACATATATGCATATTATCACGGGTGTATAATTTTCTATGGTGGAAATTTTCACCGAAAAAAATGTACCGAACTCCCGGATGAAACGAAGGTTGCCGTCTGTCCCGATCTCCTCGTTATAAGCTGACTTTTCTGTATGTACGAGTATCTTTAAATGTCACGCAGACCCAAATCACATAAGAATATTAGTGGTAACACGGACCATTAATGAATGCGAGCATTAGAGTTAACATGTGAAATCAATATGAAAGAGTCTTGCGTGTACCGACATGCGAGATTTAGTGCCATATCAACCATAAAAAAGTGAAGTATAACGTGCGCACATTAGTGGTCAATGCACCATAATGTGCAATATATATAGACAGGGCCAAACATATATGTGAAGATTTGTTTAGAGTTCGTGCAAACCAAAAATTCGTGAGAGTATTTGTGGTCACAAATTAATAAATTATCTATTATTATTTTAATGGTCACATCCCTACAAGTATGTGCTAGTATTAATAATCACGCGGACTATAACTTCATGCGAGCGTTACTGGTCACATGAACCATAACAATGTGTTAGGAAGAATAGTATCACGGGCGATAAATATGTGAGTATTAGCCGTCGTATGGATCAAATATA
This sequence comes from Macrothele yani, assembly GCA_039090855.1. NCBI lineage: Eukaryota > Metazoa > Arthropoda > Arachnida > Araneae > Macrothelidae > Macrothele > Macrothele yani. The sequence continues at coordinate 161,662,873 of CM077011.1, forward strand.
CCTTCAAGTATTACTGGTTGCAGTATCCATAAATGTGAATTAGTATTAATGGTCACATGCACAATAAATATGTGGAGTGTTCCACCACTCTATATATTTATGGTGAAATTAAGAGTGATGACACTGGATTCTCGGGTGTAACGGGCATGTGCTTTGAATACTTTTTGGCTCCAAACAGTTTATTTCGAAATGGATTTTTCAAAAGTAGAAATTCAACGAAAGAAAAATTCTTCAAAGATAACCGCGTATTAATTTAGATGCACAATGGGCTTAGTGTTCTTCGTATTCTGTGGAGACAAGGATGGCATTGGTTAAACGTTATTCCTAAAATCACTAAAAAGTCTGTAAATATAAATATCAAGCTGGCAAAACTTAACGTTACTGATGGTAAAATTAATGTTGCATGTAAAAGTTTCCCCAAATTAGGAGATATTCGAAGCATACAGCATTTTTCAAATCGAACAATAAAGGTACATATATGGAGAAAACATAGGAATATTTCATATCCCTAGCGAAAAAACTGTCTGCCATTTCATAATATAACTGAGTGTAAAACTTCTTCATAGTGAACAGAATGCTACAAAGAAACAATTTTAGTCAGAGGGTTTTAAGGATCAGAAACAGTCTCGTAAATATACAGACAGACCCCACTGGACACAATACTACAATATCATCATTGTCAACCATTATCAATCCACTGCTGGACGAAGGTCTCCCCAAGTTTCCTCCACAACGGTCTGTCTTGTGCCAGTCTCCTCTATGTCACCTCTGCATACTTTCGAATTTCATCCACCCATCTCCCATGTGGTCTTCTTCTGGGTCTTTTCCTGTCTCTTGGAATCCAATCTAAAATTTCGGCTGTCCATCGATGATCTGTCCTTCTGGCAGTATGTCCAGCCCATTGCCATTTCAGGGATTTAACTCTGATCATGATGTCTTCCACTCTTGTCATTTTTCGGATCCACGAGTTCCTCTTCTTATCTCCTGGTTACACCAAGTATGCACCTCTCCATGCTGCTTTGAGTTGTCTGCAGCCTTTGTATGTCTCTTTTAGTTAAGGTCCACGTCTCTGCACCATACGTAAGCACTGGAAGGATGCATTGATCAAACACTTTTCTTTTAAGACATAATGGCATATTGCTCTTGAAAATTATGCTGTTTCTTCCAAAAACTCTCCAGGCAAGTTTTGTACGCCGATTAATTTCTTCATCAATGTGACCCTCACTTGATATCTGCTGTCCAAGATAAACGTACGTGTCTGTTATCTCCAGCTTTTCTCCATCAATCGATAAATCTTCATTTGTTGTAAAAGCATTGAACATCACTTTTGTCTTCTGAAGTTCATTTTTAATCCCACTTCTTTACTCTTGTCAGCAAGTTCCTGGATCATACTCTGCAGCTCTGATGGACTAGTTACAAAAATGACTACGTCATCAGCAAAACGAAGGGGAGTTAGATAATCTCCATTAATCTTTATCCCCTTGTTTTCCCAGCTCAGTGACTGAAAAACACCCTAAAATGTGGCATTAAAGAGCTTCGGAGATATGGTGTCACCTTGTCTCACTCCCTTTCCAATTTTTATGTGTATTGTATTTTCAAACAGCCTAATCTTTGCACTTGCATTTTCATAGATGATATTAATAATATTAATGTATGCTTCTTCAATACCGCAGGTTTTCAGAGCCATTGTAACTGCTGATGGTTTCACCGAATCAAAGGCTTTTTCATAATCGATAAAAGCCATGCACAATGGAAATTCATATTCCCTCGCTCTTTCAATTAGTTCTCTCAGCACATGGATATGATCTATTGTGCTGTAGCCACTCCTGAATCCAGCTTGTACTCTCGGTTGAGCCATGTCCAGTGTTACCTTCAAGCGGTGTGAAAGAACTTTAGTGAAGATTTTATAAACTACTGATAGGAGGCTGATAGGTCTGTAGTTTCCAGATCCTGAATGTCACCTTTCTTATGTAGCAGGATCATTGTGTAGCGGTGTTCCAATCCTCAGGAATCTTTCCTTCATTAAGGCATCGAGTGAAAATTTGGCCGAGTACTGTTTCGATTTCTCCACTTGCTTCTTGTATGATGTCTACAGTAATTCCATCTTCTCCTGGAGCTTTTCCCCGCTTCATGTTCTTGATTGCATGTGCAACTTCTGCTGGAAGGAGTGGAGGAACTCTGGTACTGGTATCTTTCATGATGTCTGTAGTGCATGTATCATCCCTTTCATTAATTTGGAGTAGAAATCTTTCACTCTTGTCAAAATTTTGCCTCTATTTCTTGTTACAGAACCATCTTCTTTTCTCAGTGCCATAATCTGTTTTCTTCCCTTACTGAGATGTCCCTTTGCTATCTTTAGGCTTTGGTTGTTTTTAATTGCTTTCCTCACTAGTTCACAGTTAAATTTTCTTACGTCTTCAGTGATACTTTTTCGTACTGTCTTGCATAGCTCTATATATTCCACTTTGGAAGTCACATCTTCTTTAGTTGTCCTCATCTCTCTTCTTTTTTGCATCAACATTTTCGTTTTTCCTGATAATTTATTTACATGCAACTTGTTCTTAGACCCAGCTAATTTTGTTGCTGTTTCCATAAGAGCTTTGGTTACTTTTCTGTTAACTTCAGAGATGTCCACTTCTTCCGATGTTAGGCCTTCTAAAGCAGAGAACCTGTTCTTCAGTTCCAACTTAAAGGTATTATGGTGTTTTTTAAGGTTAGTTATGTCAATAGATTTTGTTTGTCTTATGAGCTTGCCACGTTCAAGTTTAGTGTTGAGGTGCATCTTACATCTCACCAATCTATGGTCACTACCTGTGTTGAACTTGTTTAGCACACTGCAGTCTTCTATGACGAATTTTTTGTTACACATAATAAAATCAATTTCACTTGTCGTCCCATTTGGATGTCTCCATGTCCATTTCCTGTGTGGCTTTTTCTTGAAGAAGGAGTTCAAGATGAAAAACCCTTCTGCCTCTCTGCAAACTCAACGAGAGTATTTCCACGCTGGTTTCTGTTGCCGTGACCGAATTTACCTACTGAAGTTTCATTCTGTTGCCGTTGCCCTATTTTTGCATTGAAATCTCCCAATATAAAACCTAACAAATACACTATCTGATCAGAAGTATCCGGGCCCTTGCCTTTCCATAAACTCCATGTAGAAATGAGCGCGCCTGGAGACTGAACGGTGGCACAGGTGAAGTTCATAGAGCAGTATATTGACAACCCGAGGATCGGATTTTGGTTAGTAGGGTGTTAGGAGCAAGAATGGGAAAAGCAAACAATTTATTGGAGTTTGGTAAAGGACAAATTGTGATGGCATGGCGCCTTGGAACTACGATCTCGGAAACGGTGCGGCTTTTGGGTTATTCATGTGCCACTGTAGTGAGTGCGCATCAAAAGTTGTGCACAGATGGCCAAACAACGAACTGTCGTCCAGCCGTGTATCCTCCGCCGCTCATTGAAGCCAGAGAGGAGAGGGGACCGTTGCGTATGGTTCACATCGACCGCAGGGCAACGGTGCGACAAAGAATCCGCAGCTACAACAGTGGTTATGAAGGCAATGTTTCACAGCACACAGTTCAACGCAGCCTTCTGCGCATCGGCCTGCGTAACCGAAGACGCAGCCCGGTCCCCATGCTCAATGCACGTCATCGCCGACAACGTGCATGAAGTGAACCCGACATCATAGTGATTGGACCGCCAATGATCGTAAGAAAGTGGTCTGGTCTGACGAATCAAGATTCCTGGTGTATCATGTAGACGGCCGAGCGCGGATACGCCAATTACCAACGGAGGCTATGGCACCTGGATGCACGGCTTGTCGGAAACAGGCCAGCGACGGCGGTGTTATGCTTTTGGCGATGTTTTCTTGGGACACTTTAGTCCCTATTACCCCAACAGCACAATCTCTGACAGCTGTCAGGTATTTGAACATCGTTGCGGACCAAGTTCACCCATTCATGACAACTGTGTTCCCTGCTGCTGACGGCCATTACGGAAAGGATAATGCGCCATGCCACAATTCTAGAATCGTTATGGAGTGGTTCGAAGACCATGCTGGTGACTTTCTGTTAATGTCCTGGCATCCAAATTCCCCTAACTTGAACCCAATCGAACCTTTGTGGTTTGACTTGCGGGTTTGCGCTAAATCACCATCACCCCGAAATGTACGGGAAGTGGAGGACCTGCTGTTGACATTGTGGTACCAGATACCCCAGGATACCAGAGCAGATCAGATCATATGTAGAGGATTTTAGGAAGGAAGTGTCTGACCCCAGGTCTTAAACAACCCTTAGAAACAGGAAGCTAGGAGATTTGGGCTAGAGGGCCTGATAGGTAAGTGACACGGAAGCAAAATAGAAAGGGGGAGGAAGACGCCCTTATTTATTACTGCGGGGCCAGTTCCCGGAGCCCGACGGCTTTACGTGCTCAGCCAACACACGGCGGATATTTAGTGGTTCGAGCGTTTGTATCTGCTTGGGATCGAACCCGAGGTCTTCTCCGTGGCAGTCACGAACGTTGACCACTAGGCCACCAGCGGCCCACCCCAGGATACCTATCGCCACCTCATCGAATAAATGCCTCGCCGAGTGGCCGCTGTTTTGCGGGTTAAAAGGGGTCCTACAGCTTATTAGGTAGGCGGTCGTTATGCAATGGCTCATCGGTATAGTCATTCAGAAAGGATTAGTGTCAATCATCCCCCTTTCGATTTGTGTCGCTAATCCTTTCTGATTGATTATATGTTAAAAGTTGTATAACAATGCAACAAACCTAAGAAAGGAGAGAAGATGTTTGAGTTGATTGTTTCTACCCAGTGGCATGATGAGCCAAAGAATTTGCCATCATGCACTGGGTCATGCAACATTAAATAAAGGACTAGAATGGAACGCTTGTCACCAGAGACAGGTCGATTCTAGTGAGATGAGGATGAGAAAGGAATTTTGTGCAGCAGTCTTCCTGAAACCCGGCTCCTATGTAGACATTCCTGTTTGGGAAGTGAGGAAAGATTTGGGCACCATTTGGTTCGGGTACATCAGCCGCTTAAAGGGTTAATGACTACCGTGAGCAATCTCAAAGGGTCACAAACAGTCGTCCTTCCCTTATTTGTAGCCACTGGTTCCAGGGACGAGAGAAAGCGAAAGCTGTAAGACAAAAGCACAAACAATGCCTCATCCGGGACTTGAAGCTGGTCCCATTCATCCTGCAACATTTTACGTATTTTCTGCCACACAACACTGCTTTTTATGCTCTAAAATGTTTTCCGTGGAGATTTCAAACAGATGCTGAATGGTTTCTTAAATAGCTAGAAAAACGAAGCTCTCTATTCATATTGTAGAGCATTTAGCGTAGAGAGGCAACACTAAATGTCGATATTCTGAGCTGAGCATAATTTGAAATTTAATGCTTTCCTTAAAGAGAAAGCAAAGATAAAAAGAAAAATGTCTTTGGAGAAGGTTTTCTTCGTCGAAATATTTTGGTTCACTTTTTTTATTTTTGTTGCTGTGATTACCTTAATTGCTATTTAATTTCGCAGTACCATTTTCGTAAATACCTACACGAACGCTCGTCTTGCTAATCAGGATTTAAAATAAATTTTCCCAAACTGCACATTTGAATTTATGGAATTCGTGCTTGCGGATGTACTTATTGTTTCTTTAAGACTAAAGCCAATTTTCCGAAGGAACACTCCTTTTAAAATACGAAGGAAATTAATCCTACAAAAGGAATTGAACGTGAAAGCTTCACTTAACTCGTGTTTTTTTTATTTCTCAAGGGAAAAACTAGTTCCGCAATATGCTCTGGAAGTGGGGTTTAAAGCAAATGTACCTTCAAATTATCTTCACGCACTGCCTTCTAAAATCCACACACATACTTAGATGCAATCCACTAATTTTGTGCTTGAAATGTTTGCAGATTACGGCTCTGTTTTTCCAGACCTACTTAAAGAATAATATTTCAGAAAATAAAATGAATTCCGTCGTACTCTTGAAAAGAATTACTCATAATGAAAATAAAATAGGTTGTTAAATCACAAAAGGAGATTATAAACACAATAGACATTATCTACTCTTGAAAAGAAAGGTTACCCTTATTCTAGGTTAATTAAAAATGTGTGTATGGTTTTTTTTTGTTCTGGAAAGTAAATTCTAGAAAAGTAACGGAATGTGTATTAAACAGATTTGCAAAATTACACAAACAACTCACTGAGAAATTTACATCAGATGTTAGCCATGCAGGCAGCTCACAAAAAGTAGGTAGTTATGACATCGTCATTGTCAACCATTATGAATCCACTGCTGGATGACGGTCTCCCTAAGTTTCTTCCACAACAGTCTGAATAATGGCATATCCCACGGTATATAACTAAGCTATTTTCTGAGATTCAGAGTTTGCTCCTGAAAAAAACCTCATCTGCGAGATTAAAGTTTAAAACTGATGTTGCTAGATTTTACATTTTGTTGATATATTTACAGCGATCTCGGCAAACAATTCGAACTTCACTGACACCCAACACACGTCTCAAACAAGACCTTATAACGTACAAGTTTGTCAGCGCAGAGCATTGAATCCGCCTCACTTCCGAGTAAATCGCTTCCCCAACTGATGTTAGCCATGCAGGCAGCTCACAAAATGTAGGTAGTTATGACACTGAGTTTCACGGACATGTGCTCTCACTGCTATCTGCTTTTATCTCATTTGCGTCCCGCGGTGAAGGCACGTCACATCTCCCCCTCCCCGTAAGAGAGCTGGGGGCATAGTCCACGGGGTCCCCCTCACTTCCGAGTAAATCGCTTCCTCAACTGAGTTTCACGGACATTTGCTCTCACTGCTATCTGCTTTTATTTCATTTGCGTCCTGCAGTGGAAGCACGTCACATCTAACCCCCCCCTCGAAAGAGAGCCGGGGGCATAGTCCACGGGTCAGCCAGTACCATGTGTCCCCTGTAGGCAGCCATCCCTTGAAGAATGTGCATTTGAGAAATCCCAGACAATTTGGTGTGTAAAACGTTAGAACGTAACATCACACTGATTTATTTATTTATTTATTTTTTCGAAGCACTGAAGAAGGAATTCTCATTTTTCCTGTCTCTCCAGGCGGAAAGAACATCACATCATTGCGAGAAACTTAACAGCCGGGTCATCCTGGAGGTTCGGACGACAATACAACGTTCAAGTTTATCTTCGTCGGACGAATCCGGGTCACTCCGGAGTAAGTCGCTCTCCCAACTGAGCTACATGGACATAGGCTCTCACTGCTATCTGCCTTTATCTCATGTGCGTTCTGCGGTGCAGGCACGTCACAACCTTTTGTACTTCATAATTGTGACCTCTTTCTGATGCAGACATTCCTCCATCTGGTCTTCCCATTGTTTCCTTGGTTTTCTTCTACTTTGCTTCCCTGCTTCTTGAGCTGAATAAATTTTATAAGCACTCATCTCACCATTCACTCTTTCAAAATTGCCAAACCAATTAAAAATTGTTATGTTAACCTTACGTACAATATTTCGCTTCACATTACACTCATCTGCTGCATATCTGCGGTCATTTCATGATCAGAACGTGTCTTGGAAAATCTTCCAGTAAGTTACGCATCTCTCCAGCACACGAACGATTCCTACGTTTGTTTCTGCATTATCCACGTTTCACTGCCGTGCATCAGAGTAGGAAAAATTACACATTCGTATGCAGCCATTCGGGACTGCTTTGAGAACCCATTATTTCTGTGAAATCCTCCTAAAGCAGCTTGATTTTCAAAGACGAATCTACTCGCCTACAAATTTCACCATCTTGTTTGTTTTCTCTGTCAAACATGCTTCCTAAATATACAAATTCATTCACTTTGTCTAATTCTATACCATTTATGCTGATCGTGCATTTAATGTTAACAATTCCCCGAGAGATTTTTCAGAAATAGAGGTCTCTTCTAGATTTTTTAACTGCTGTGAAGAAGCCTAAAATTAATAATCTCACAGTTCATAAGCATGTTTACTGGGAAACAGAAGATAGAAGGGCAGTAAGTTAGTGAGACGAAATTATGGATAACTATTTAAATAATAATCGTTGGTGTGACTTTGCAGTCTCTGCTTGAATGCACGGGATAGTGAAATTAGATAACGATGTAATTAGAAGGATCCTGTTTTTAGCGTACCTATTGCAGCAGCAACCACACACAAACAGTGAAACCTGTAAATAACGTTCATCACTAGGACCCGAAAAGTGACCGCTGTTAGGAGGTGGCAGTTGTTCGGAGGTTAAGCGTAGACTAATATCGTTACTCAGTTGTGTTTGGGCTGAAACAGACAATGTGGAATTAGAGACAGATATTGTCATAAATTGTAGCGCTTAGAAGATCGGAATTCAGACAGCATAATTTTCGCCGATTGAAATCTGAGCTCAGTTCAAGATTGAAGGTTTCCATCTTGTGAACTCTAAATACAACAGAAAGATTGCAACTTAAATTTGGAAACAACAATATCAGCTCTAATGTATGATATTTTCTCATTGTACCTACCTATTGTAACTATAATTGGATGTCCTAGAGCTGAACTCTGTTGTTAATCATGGTGTAGATTATTTTAAGAAGATATGATCATAAGCAAGCCTTAGAAATAGCAAGCTAAGAGATTAGCATTAGGTTTTCCGATTGGAAAGAAAAACAGTATAAGTTCAAACACAGTGAAGTGTATCTGAACAATGAGGTGGCTGCGGGAAAACAGGAACAGTTCCTTGTGCCAGCCGTAATGCAACCCATGCTTTCCCAGGCACAGTATTTTTTTATTTATTTTTTTTATTCTTATTTATTTATTTTGTAAAATTTCTGATGCACAATATTATCTGTTCATTTTTTCTTTTGGGGCCATTCACTCTGTTTAATAACATTCCCTCCCATGTCATTCATCCGCCGAAGTACCGAAAGAGCTAGGTGAAATGCTAAGGCATGTGTCCGTCTGTGCTCTCTCTCTCTGGAGTGACTGGGGTTGCCCGTTGATCACTGTTAGGAGGTTCCGTTACTTATAGGGTACTCTATTTTACAGGTTTCTATTTCTGGTGGTCTCAGTGTGTGTGCGTACGTCTTAACAGTGGTCAACGGGCACCCAATCCAGAGCTCAGTGTGGTGGTCTCAGCTTTTTTATTTGTGTGTGTGTTTTAAGGGAATAAACATGCAATTGAACATGTGTCGTATTTAATTTCCATAACTTCTACTGCCATATATTTCAGCACAGGGAATGGAATGAAAATTCTAGAAACACATCCAAATTATCAAATTTGTATAATGCTCTGAGAGGTACTCACAAACTCAAGATAGATTTCATAGAATTTAATCATACGATTTGAGAGAACGATAAGTGGTCGAAAACTTAAGGTTTTCCGAGGAATCGGATGGCGTACATAAAGATATACTAAAACGGTCTTTAATGAAACCGAATGAATGACGCCTAAAGAAACAGAGTGAATGATCCCAAAAGAACGAATGAATAGTCTCAAAAGAAAGACTGAATAGCCCCTAAAAATACGGAACGAATGGCCCCTAAATACAGAATGAATGGTATCTAAAGAAACAGAACGAATTGTACCCAAAGAAACAGAACGAATGGCACCCAAAGAAACAGAAAGAATGGAACCCAAAGAAACAGAACGAATGATATCTAAACAAACAGAAAGAATGGCCCCTAAGCAAACAGAATGGTTTGCATCTAAAGAAACAGACTGAATGGCCATTAAAGAAAATGAAAGAATGGCATCTCAACCAACAGAATGAAGGGCATCTAAAGGAACAGAATGTCTTGCAAAGAAAACGAGAAAAAGAGCAAAATTACTGGGGCTACAATAACCACAGAATTCAAGATGCATCTCCATGATTCAGTTTGGAGTAAAACAGATACAGTTAAAAATTGAAGAAACTTATAAGTCTTAGTAATGTTTCGAAATCATTTGTTTGTTTCTTATTATTTGGAAGTTTAACGAGCAACTCGATGGATTATAAGCAATCTACCGTCTCTAACTTAGGACCACTGGTTTTAAATAAGGGCGAGAGCCAACACCGTAAGACAAACACAACATCCATGCCTCACGGGATTCGAAGCCGAACTAATCTCGGACGGATGATCAGAAGCCAGCACTTAGAACACCGCTCAACAGGGGCGGGAAACCTTACTTTCTACTTGCGTACAATATCATTAGAGGGTTATTCTGTACTAAAATGATATAACACAACCTAGGGTATCTCAATTTTGCTTGTTTGCATGTGTGTGTGTTGCAAGATCACTTGAAAATTATTGTACAAAAATCACAAAACATACCACAGGAAACATTGTGTTCTGCTTCTTTGATAAAAACTACTGCTGCGTTGCCACAGCAGTAGTATTTATCCTTCTAATACAATTAAAGACACTACAGGAGGCACTATTTTCTGCTTGCTTCATCGATGATAGCCATATACCAATATGATAGCCATATGCCAAACAAAGCCGCCTCGGTGGCGCAGTGGTCTAAGAGCTGGTTTATGATCATTCGTCCGTGAAGGGTCCGGGTTCGAATCCAGTGAGGTATGGATGTTGTGTTTGCCTTGCAGCACTGGCTCTCTCCCTTCACTGGAACCAGTGACCATAAATTAGGGACCGGCGACTGCTAATAGCCTATTGAGTTGCTCACGGTGGTCGTTAAACCTTCAACCAAACAAAAAAAGTATCGCAATAAATCTGACTTTCTGCTTGCTTGTACCAGTGTTGCCAAGTGGAAAAAATGTCATACTACTAAAATCCCAAAGTATATTTTTTATTTTGATTGGAGGTATAATGACCACCGTCAGTAACTCAATGGGCTTATAAGCAGTCGCCCATCCCTAATTTAGGCTCACTGGTTCCAGGGAGGAGAGAGTCACGGTCGTAAGACAAACACAACATCCATGCCTCACCGGGTTCGAAGCCGGACCCTTTTCGGACGAATAATCAGACGCCATCGCTTAGGCCACTGCCCCACCGGGGCGGCTCTATAGTATAGCCAGAATATTTTTACTGTTTGGTCAGCCGTGGTAACTTTCATGAAAAATAATGTTTCTTCAGTTACTGTGAAAGAAAAAAGGGCCGCCCCGGTGGCGCAGTGGGCTAAGCGATGGCCTCTGATCATTCGTCCGAACGGGGTTCGGGTTCGAATCCCGGTGAGGCATGGATATTGTGTTTGTCTTACGGCACTGGCTCTCTCCCTTCCCTGGAACCAGTGACCCTAAATTAGGGACGGGCGACTGCTTATAGCCCATTGAGTTGCTCACGGTGGTCGTTAAACCTCCAATCAAAAAAAAAAAAAAAAAGGGTAAATTGCAGTTCTTTAGGAAGGTAAATCTCATTTATTTTGACGTTCATTCGTCGATGAGTTGTATCTGGCATTAATTCACTACTTGTTCTTGACGTGCTGCGAAGCTTGATCGCTCTACATTAACTTGCTCAAAGGCTTCCGAAATTCTACCTGCACTTAATCTCCTTGCGTGTTATGCTTCCAGAGATCGATGAAGTTTCAATCACATATAACGTTTATCTTCTTCCCGAAATCATTCGTTTAATGACTAAAAATGTTTAGTGGAACAATGGTTGCAAAAAATGGAAAAGGTACAGAAATAACTGAAACACTGTGAACAAGAATGATTTGGAGACTTCACGTCGTTAAAAGATCCACCTCAGCAGTGGCAGTAACACATAAAACGATGACTAATTGTAATGGTCAGTCTGCGAAAAGAAATTAATACGAACTTGCGTACACGGTTCAATTTGCTTCTCATGAGTTTCTTGACTAATCTGAAACGTAATGATTCCAGCTAAACGCCCATTAGCTCAGAAAAATAGAAAGGATCAGCTTCTGCGTGTATGAAGCAATGCAACTTTTGCTACCATCGGCGACATTTTTAAGTATCACGAACCTGAAAGAGTTCTTATCTTTCAGGAGAGATGTGAAATAACTTACTTTTTCTAATATTTCTGCTACGTCTAAGGGCTTATTTACAGCCTTAAGTGTCTGCACGTTTCTTTGTGATATTAATCAGAACTGATCACGAAAGCAGAAAACCTATTTATAATATCAAGAATTCCATTTGCAAAGCTTTGCTGCGTGGCAATTTTAAAAAGACGCGTAATGTGGGCGTTCAGCGATATTATTCTTGCACTAACTGCAGATTTATTTCGGCATTGTCCATAATGAATCATGTGACCAAGATGTGCTGAAAAGGATTACAGAGTAAAGTCTATTTAATTGGACAGTTTTTGGAACACAAGAAAGTGTCGGTGTGAATAATAAAGTTAACTACATTTTAAAAATAATAATACACAATAGATGAGTTAATTTTTGTTTTGTACTGGGGCAGAAACCTATTTAGAAGAAATATATCGTCCAGTGCAAATACTTGCAAGTGTTTGAAGGTTTCGTGATGGAAAGAACTCAAATACACTGAATGGAGTTGTACCTATAACAACAGAAAGCAACCTGACATTATAAGTCTTGAAGTAAATTTCATATCTAATAAACGAATGAAGCATTAATTCCATCTGGGCATCGGCCAATGACAAGACAGGATAGAAATGTTCAAAACGGTGGTACTCAGTTCCTATTTTTTTTTATTTTATATTGTTTTCACCCAAATACAGCTCTTGACCAAATATAAATGCAGCTCTTGACCAAATTATACTGTTTTCACCCAAATGTACCATCACCCAATTGCAGCTCTTGACCAAATAAAACTAACAAACAAACAGACATCTGCCCATTCTAGATGGATATCATTCGAGAGAGAACTGTTTAAAATAAAATACTTCAGTTTGAAGCACACGTACTTTTCATTTAGTTCGACGGTGACACCTAATATTAAGAATTTTTAACAAGCACCGAATATTGTTATATTAGCTGTGTTTCAGAACGTTAAAATATGGGAGAGTCTGTCTGATTTATCAATACCCATTAAGGAAACCATTTGCATAAAACAGAATGGTTTTCTAACGATTAATTTTCTTCCAAAATTCTCTTATTTTACACTAACACAAATCCCTTTTCATAATTTGTCTAAGTTAAAAAGTCATGACTTAGGTAATTATGTAAAACGTTTAAAAATCCATGACTTAGATAATTATGTAAAAAGCTTAAAAAGCCATGACTTATATAAATTATATAAAACATTCAGTTTTTCTGCGCAATATTTCATAACAATCACATATTTTAGAATTTAAAAAAAGAAAACTTCTGCAACTTTACGTGAACTTTGTGGCAGGTATATGAATTAGATATATTTTTTTGTGTGTATCAATTGCACAAATTTTCCTATACTGTGCATTAGTCATTATATTATCCCACGGACATATTATTAGAAAATGTGAGCATCTACAAAACAATTTTAACCGACGTAAATGTTTTAAAATCAGATAACCAAAGATAATTCCTGTTTTTAATAACATTCTGAAATAACTTTAAGAGTTCGACTTTATACTTCTCTAAAAAGAATCCGATCTTCTGCGACGTAAATGGTTTTCAATTTTTTCAAGCAGATTTATTTATCCAATAATATATTCTAAAGTAATTAATGTATTTAAAAAGGGGAACGATATTTTGACAGCGTTTCTAATATAACGTCAGTTTTGAAAAAAAGGAATCGATATGATTTCGGCAACCTACCACGATCAAAAAGAAAGGAAGACAATGAGAAAAATAAATAACCTCTTCCTAATTAACTGATGACGAACAGAGTTTCCTCTTTTCAAAATGCACTATTTTACTTAACTTTGATCATATGTATTTGTCGTAGCAGAGGCCGTATTTTCACGCACACCAAAAGAAGTAAAAATTATTTTATTCGTAATGTGAATGTGTAAGGCACAATAAAGATTTAGATCATGGTTTTATTCAAATATCAAGAAATATTAGTTAATTATATAAACTCATATAAATGTGTTCCTTGTTAGATACAAAGAAACACCTTGTTCCAAGTGTTACTTTTTGTAGGATATAATAAAATTTCGTATATTACTGTCACAAAATACACAGCCGAGTCACATTATTGTGACCACCTCCTACTTTTGACGTCAACAGCGTGCAGCCAATAAAAGAACACACATGTCGTGATCTGGCTGAGAGGGTATATATGGTGCGCTGTAGGCAATCTGAAAACATATTACTCGTTGCTGTCATGGATAAAAGGAGCGATTTATCAGATTTCCAAAAACGGATGATTATCGGCTTTTCTGCCAAGGAGTGACAGGATTTCTGAAACAACACAGTTTTTAAATTGTTGGCGTGCTACTGTGGGTAAAGTGTATCGTGATTGGAAAAATGGTGCCACTGCCAATAAGCCAAGTGGAAACTACGGAGCACCACATGTAATCGATGTGAGAAATGAACGTCGGCTGCGCAGGTGCGTGAGGGCCGATCGACTCGCTGCATTGGAGCAACTCACTGGTCGAATGAATCTGGGGGGGGGGGGGCGCTACCGGAAGTATGTCTAAAGCCACAGTTCAGCGAACCCTGCTGCGTATAAGGCACCGACGCAGACGTATGATCAGTGCACCTATGCTAACGAAGGTGCATCGGCGGGGAAGGCTTACATTTGCATGGCAGTATCGGAATTGGACCTCCACTGATTGGCAAAGAATTGCTTTCTCCGATGAGTCAAGTTTTCTGCTTCATCGAACGGATGGACGTTGGCGTATAAGGCGAGAAACATCGGAGAACAAACACTCTTCAACCATTGCTGGAAGACCACAAGCTGGTGGGGGCAGCGTTATGGTCTGGGAAATGATTTAGTGACATTCTCTGGGTTCTCTCGTACCTTTGGAAGGCACTATGGACCGAATTCGTTATGAATCCATCCTTGCAGACCACGTACACCCATACATGTTGATTGTCTTTCCTGGGGCAGATGGGATCTTGCAGCACGATAGTGCGACGTATCACACAGCTAGAAATGTCCGAGAGTGGTTGGAAGAACACGATGAAGACTTCAAAGTGTGTTTCTGGCCCCGTAATTATCCAGAGTTAAACCCAATTGAGCATTTGTGGGACTACCTCGATCGTGTTGTTCGCTCTATGGATCCTCCATCAACCACCCTTCAGCAGTTGTCAGATGCACTGCAGTCAGCATGGCTCCACATACCTGTGAACACCTTCCAGCACCTTATTGAGTCACTCCCAGCCCGTCTAGCTACTTTCCGCGTTGCACACAGCAGATACTCTGGATATTAGCTGGTGGTCACAATAATGTAACTCGGCCGTGTATATGTTCATTTTCCTAGTATCAGTGCAAATTCCTTTATAAGCGGCACCCTTTCACCAGATGGGACGAATTAACTCCGGGTTAACAAAATGGGCTGAAATCAGCTCAAATGAAAATACTCACATTTAACTCTTTAACAGGATGGGATGAATCAACTCGGGATTAGCAAAATGATCTGAAATCAGCTCGAATGAATATATTTACATTTAACCCCTTACTCGGATGGGACGAATTTAACTCGGGTTCAGCAAAATAAGCTGAAATAAGCTCAAATGAATATATTCACATTTAACACTTCAACCGGATGGGACGAATTAATTCGCGGTTAGCAAAATCGGCTGAAATCAGCTCGAACGAATATATTTGCTGTCTAAGAAGTGGGCCGAAAGCCGCAGGAATGAGTGAACTTGCGCATCAGAAAGCGTTGCTTTCCCCTTAGTTTTGTTATTCAAAGTGGCCATTTAGAAAGATGACTAACGTCAAACCTTTTTGACTTATTGGCTGCTAAAGGGCTACAACAATGTAAACAAACATAAGAAAGTAGATGAAAGATATTTGGATCACTTGTTTCTACACTGCAGCATGATGTCTTTTTCTGGGGGAGTATCTCTTCCTCATCATGCCTTGGGTCATGCAACAGCAAAGAAAATAATAAAAAAAAGGCGTGCTTTTCCCTAATGACAGGTTCATGGTCGGTTCTGCTGCGATGAGGGGGGGGGGTTGCAATATCTGTGGTAAACCAAAAGCAGCCAAGTGAACTTTTCTGTTTTGAGAGCGAAGAATGTTTTGGGCACCATTTGGTTCTGGTAAATCGACCGTTTAAAGAGTTGAAGTATTATTTCCCCCTTTATGGATCGCACTCGGGTTAATGCATTTGTTAAATCATGCTCTAATTTGTTCTACAAAATACGGTACTAATGCTTTTGCTTTTTGAGTTGAACAGAGAAGAAATAACTTGAAAAATCTTGAAAAAAATCGTATTAATTGTTTCCTTAACTAAATTTGTAAAGACATAGGCAGGCACACGTATACGCCAGTGTTTTGAAAGCTATTTGAAGAAAAACGATCACTATATCTAAAGTTATATTATTCGTTGTTTGAAAGAAATGTAAAAATGAATATCCTCATTAAACTCAAGACCGTATTACCTGCATAATTTTTTTTTCTTTATTGTGAAATCAAAACTCAACGTGACTGCCGTCATGAAATTTAAATTTTCAAGTGTTTCAATTTCCGAAATATTCATTGCGGCCCTGGTGACCAAAGGGTAAATGGCACTGATTTCTAGCAAGTTGCCGGAATTCACTTCTGGTTCGAGCCACGCAAGACATAGATGTGTGTATTGTGCGTGTTACACGCCGCTGGCCGTCTTCATTCTCTGGAACTAGCAGCCCCAAATTAGGGAGGACGGGCGACCGCTCATTGCCCTGAGAGTGTCTCGTGGTGATTTTCTACTTTCCTGCCCTCCAAAGGTTTTTTCGTATGATACATTTTCAGAAATCACGTTCTTAGGTTATAGAAGCACACAAGAGATAGAATATTCACAGCAAACAGAACATAAATTATCTAAATTTGCTTGTAACACTTACTACTGGCCATCCATGTAACATCTCTCAGAAAACTTGAAAATTTATGAATTCTAATTTTTAATGGATCGCAGTTTGGTATGGATTTTCAAATAGTTTTAAGCAACCTAACACGAAGATACCCCATAACGTTAAATTTGGATTTCTGTCAATTGCACACTTGTTCTTCTACCGTCTATCAAAGACTCAGAGTTGGCAGGTGCTTTTAAAGTCACGTGGGAACTTTTAACACATATTGTGCTAATGGTTCTTCATGAAATAATGTTCTCAAAGGTTAAAACTACAAAACTTATGTATAGCCATTTTTGAAGTCGAATGAAAAAATCATAACTTATTAAAATCAAATTTTCTATCCTTAAGGCTTCAGTAATTATTAACTACATTATTCGTTGGCCGAAGGAAATGCAAATCACTAAGAACAATTTTTAAACCCCATTTCGTTTGCTTTCTAGAAGCAGAATATTAAAATTTGAGTAAGCCAACGGAGTGCGATATATTGTACTAAACGTTTTGATTTTTTTCTGGCAATATTATGTTACTGGTGGCAGAATGAAAAAGGAATTTGTTTGCATTAATTAATAGAAATGCAAAAATCATTATCGCAACAAATTGTGGGTATAGAAAAGATAACGAAGTACAAAAATTAAATAATGTTCTCAAGGTTTAAAACTACAAAATTTATCCATTTTGAAGACGAATGAAAAAAATCATAAATTCTTAAAAGCAAATTTTCTATCCTTAAGGCATTTTTAGCTACATTATTCGTTGTTTGAAGAAAATGCAAATCACTAAGAAATACATTGAAACGCCATTTTCTTTAGTTTGCTAGAAATAGCATCTTAAAATTTGAGTACAGCCAACGAAATGCGATATATTTCAGTAAACGTTTGGATTATTACTCGGGTAATATTCTGTTACAGGTGGCTGAACGAAAAATGAATTTTCTTGCATTAATTGATATAAATGCAAAAATTATTATCGGAACAAATTTTTGGTATGTAAAATAATACGCAACTCTGAATTTTCACACCAGCATGTGTGTTTCAGAGAAATGTACATGAAAATATTGTGTTCAGTAGTATTCTAGTATCTAAGCGCCGTAATTCTTAATGTCCTAAATGTTTATTTATTTAAAACGTTTAGATCGCCAGGCAAAACCGAAGTGGAATACCTTCCATAAAATACTAGAGTTTCGCTTTCAACTGAATTTCTACTCCGTTCCTTTTACTTCGTTTCTAGTGCCATATATCTTTGTTGTTGCCATCAAAGACAAGGTTTGTAAGAAATAATCGGAAGCGAGTGGACGTGGAACGAACAACTTGCCGAAAACTTTAAACATCTGTGCAGTTTAAGATCTAATTCCACCTTTCGTTTTATCTTCTAGCCTTTTTTTATTTAATTTTTTTTGTACTTCGTCATCTTCTTATCTTTGAGATCCAGGTTCGTAAAATTTACATCCGACTTTACTGCATGTTTCAGATTTATGGTGAAAATTCAGTCTTAATGCCCCGAGTCCCAGTTCTCATATCTCTCAGGACTCGTTCGTGCAAAAGAGTCCGAGGGCGTCCTCCCGTCTTTTTTTTTTTGCTTTGCGCTCTTTCACTTTACCCTGATGGCTTCCCTTTGAAACAGCAGTGCGCCATTTGTACGTCGGAGGAACTCAGATCGCAACTTCCTATATATGTTCAATGCATAAAATATTGAAAGAAGAGCTAGGCTTTCCGACAGTTCGAACATCCAACGTCCGTACCATTATGTAATTAGAATCGGCTGCCGCCATTTGTTCGTAATGGTGGTTTTCAACCACGCAGTGTGCAGGCACACGTGATTCAGGGTTTGCTACTTGATTGGTTCCGTCGTGGATAATGGCATTCACGTAACCGTACCTTCTCACCGAATGTTTAGGAAGCAGTTGGAAGAAATAGTTGGATAGTTTCGTAAAAATCTGTTTCATAATTTTTAGGTTTCGTTCACGCAAATCATGAAACATATTTCTGGTGCCAATTTTCTAAGTTACATTTAACTTCATTTTCTTTATCGTTTGCCATAACTTCAGAAATAAGTTGAAGTCATAAAATCCCTTCTTTTAATGTACATGTATCCTCCAAAGAAATTTGTATTCAAAGGCATTTGGCAAATCATCGCTTGCTTAAAATTCTGATATTACCGGACTTAAATATTCTTTCTCGGTTGGAGATAGATAGCAACAAAATTCTTGTTACACCAATATAAAGAAAACGTTTTTTTAAATAATCTTAAATGCATTTTTAAGGTCTTTTATGTAACTTTTATATGAATTAAATTGGAATCTGTGCTTTTTAGTGTTCATTCCAGACAGCCATAATAATTTTCGGAGTTCAACATAAATCCGCGTCCTTGTGTTTCCTGTGGAAGACGAAACGACATTTCCCCGCAGAAATTATTTTGAAAGTCAGGATTTTTAATAAAATATAATTTTCACATACTTTTTAATCGAATTTCTAGGGCATGTAAGCTTCAGCATTAAAGACTACACATTTAAACCACAGCTTTTATAACGGCATTACTTATTAAAGTATACAATAAATTTTAATATTTAAAGTTTGAGTGAACTAAAACTAAGAAATAATCCTTTGAATTGTGGATAATAATTTGCAAATATTTTGATAAAAGCATCAAAAGTATCACGAGAGTGGTATTTCTGGGTGCTTTTAATTTTTTCTTTAGTGTTCAGTCAGTAGTATTCTAAATATCGACGTTTACGCGATAAATATGAAAAATTTTGCTTTAAAATATACGGAAAAAGAATGGCTAATCATGGTCTCTCCTACAACAATCGAACACTCACACAAAATTGAACAGGATTTTTATAATCACGGGTGAATGATTTAATTTAAATCGAATTCAAATACACTGGTGACAGCAAAATTCCCCAAAATTACCACATTTTGTGCAAAACTTGTATTCAAAATTGGCGTAGGAGTAACATGCAATGATTACTTTAGACTGGAAAACGGTTATTACTATACAATTGAAAGCCGTTCCCAAAATCAACAGCTTACGACAAATGACGCGAAACGGCATTCTTTATTAATTAGGAGATAAAGTGCTATAAAGGCTATGGCAATACTTGGTAGAAATTCAGGTTTCAGAGCGATTGTGATCATACTGTTTATGAGGCAGTACAAAAGCTGATATAATAAAAAATGGCAAACGATAGGAAAGAGCATCTGCCAGCTGCTGGAGAGGTTGTGCTGCGGTTTAGAGAATAGCCACTTATCCTTCTATAACTTTACAGGCATGCTCAATCGAAACGAGATCGGGAGATTGCGCTGGCCACTAATGCGGCGAATGTTTTTCGCTTTGTGATATTCATAGAGCTGTCTTGCATGTTGAGGTTGAGCTTTATCCACTTGTAAAGCGCAATTTTCTT
Source organism: Macrothele yani (assembly GCA_039090855.1). Lineage (NCBI taxonomy): Eukaryota > Metazoa > Arthropoda > Arachnida > Araneae > Macrothelidae > Macrothele > Macrothele yani. The sequence goes on from CM077011.1 coordinate 161,683,114, forward strand.
TTATTTCCCTGACATTAGTTCCCTTTTAGGGTTTAGGTCCTTAGGTCAATACTGTGACTAACTCCTGGAACAATATAGAGGTCCGTACATTCACGCAGTGGGATTCCGGTCGTGGTCTGTATGTCACCCAGTGAAAGGATGACGTCATCCAGATTCCCTCCAGATGAGTACATGCCGATAGTTACATCGAAGAGAAAACTGCTACTCATTGCTGAACAATACAAAGGACCCTTGGTCTTCAGTCCTGTTCCATTTTTCTCTATAAATTCTACCGCGCTGTTTTGTGGTGTACGTACCCAGTGGCACACACCAATGGACGTCTGTCATACAAGCCATCCTCGTGCAACATCTTTGCATGATATCTGCAGAAACAGAAGTTTTCATGGCTACTATTAGGCTAGAACGCAGTTCATACGGGGTTGTCAACCTATGTCGTAAGTTAAAAGATACGTTTTCTCACGTGATGTAGTGGTCCGAGATCTGCCAGCAATGGATCTCCCGGCACTAGTCCCTGTTTCTTAGAAGAGTATCCAAAATGTGTAGGCAATGGAACCATCAGGCAACATCTGCATGGGACTGTCCAACCTTTAAGCTGTCCAACGTCTCACCGTCTTAAAGATCAGTGTTTGTTTGTTTTTTTGTTTTTTTTTATTGGAGGTTTAACGACCACCGTGAGCAACTCAATGGGCTATAAGCAGTCGCCCGTCCCTAATTTAATGTCACTGGTTCCAGGGAAGGGAGAGAGCCAATGCCGTAGGACAAACACAACATCCATGCCTCACCGGGATTCGAACCCGGACCCCGTTCGGACGAATGATGAGAGGCCATCGCTTAGACCACTGCGCCACCGGGGCGGCAAAGATCAGTGCAGATGACTCCTATGAGGTAATGATATAGAAAAAATTACAGCTATACCATACTCTTACCACTTTGATGGTAAGCTATTAAATGTACGTACAGTATGATAATTTAGAATGGTATTCTGAAATTGTTCTGTAATACAGATTTGACAACATTCTTCCCATTTACATGATATATATTGCTAAAAAATTGTTAGTACTTAAAGTGTTGGAAACCGGTGCATATTGTTAACACCCGTCATGCAAAAACTCCAGACCTCTTGAAACTGCTAAAAAATTTCTCTCTCACGTTCTTACGATTTACTAAATAACTAATTACATATTCCTTTGTTCAAAAATTCCTATCATCGGTAAATATCAGCAAAAAATTTTCCCTCTAACGTTCTTGAAATTTACTAAATAGCTAATGCCGTATTTCGTTGTTTCAGATAGGTTATACCAAGTTCAACTCCTTTTATGTGATTTAAATTCAATTTACCTCGCTTCTTATAGATAATGTGGTAGCAATATATCTGTCTCATGAGTAAACACCTAGGGTACGGGAATGAGTTCTTAGTTCTCCCCCAGTTCCAGCAACTTTGTCCCCGCATCTACAATTTTGATTCGAATTTGTTTTTCTCTGGACACCCAATTCATAAAACCGAAGCTACTTTCACTTTTGAATTTTGGTAATGCACAATTTTATCACGATGATGTAAACGTATTCTTGTATTTCTCATACTATCTACACTTCTGAAAGTTACAATGCAAACATTATGTCGCATTGGGAAGGTGAAACTACATACGTGCAAAGCTGTCCATCTACTTTTAACTTTAGGCAATGCAGAACTTGTTTCTAAATGTTGTAAGCGGAAGTTTCAGCGTGGGGACATAAATGTGCATTTGCATATGAGAGCCTATTAGTTTTGAAATTCCTGACTTGTTAAAATATATCTGCGTCCTCTAAATTACTGCCAGCAAAACCTCTATATCATTTTAGCCGAAACCAGGTCAGAGTTAAACCCTTTCCACTTCTGCTTTTGGTGTTACTGCTCACATTTTCTTGAAAACAGTAGCTCTAAATTACCCATGAATGACCTCTTACAACCTTAAGTGCACATGCGCGTCTTTAAATTATAAGAATGTAGGTCAACAAACTACATCAATTTCCAGAGCAGAATTTTATCATTAGAATGCAAAAATTATGACTTTTAGTTCAAATATATATCCGTTTGAGCATGCAGGGACGGATAATTTATTTTAAAGTAAGCTAGCTTCAACAAAGGTCAATGCACTCTGTAACGTATACTCTATATTCACTTTCCTTTTGATTTTACTATCTCTGGTTATTTTATTTTACTATGTAAATTATCTTCTTACTGAACGAAATATTATTTCACCCGCTGAATGAGATCTGGCAATGAGTGTAAGTCATGACGTGGTGGTAGCTAGTATATAGGCGCGTTCATCGAGACTTAGGAGAGCTTTGTGTTGTTATGAGGAGAGATTATTCATTATTGCTCTACAAGTGTGGTGTGTGCCTTAGTTGACCAAGAGTCGTTGAAATAAAGAAGTTTTCAGTAAGTCAGTCTTTCTCAATTCATAGTTTTTGTCAGACCTCTGTCTGGCTGTTAGATTTATAACATTTATTTGATTCCTATAAATAACCAGCGTTGAGACTTTGTTTAAGTTCGTAATTAACTAGTAACAACACCCTTTTGAATTCATTATTTTGAAGCTTAGTACAAGTATATCATTAGCTAGCTGGTAGGAAGAGAATCATTCATAATAATTAGCTTAGCGGAAAGTAAATAAAGCTAATTCATTATAACTCAACATAATACGTGGGTTTTCAGGTGTTCTCTTTAACTCTACGGTTATTCAAGTTATTTATGAGTTTAGAAATACATCTAAGCTTTCACAGGCTTGGAGCTGCTCTGTGGTAGGCAGAAATCTTTGCGCTACGAAACCCATTAAAACAACCTTTCACTTACCCTAAACGCATTTCTATGTTCTGGACATGACCTAAAACGGCCAATTTTTTTCCTGTTCTTCTGATAGAAAAAAATCCCCACTTGACGACGTAAATTTCTATTTCTACATTGTTAATGTCTCGACTTTTTCCTGGAAGAGTGGAATTTTTTTGACATGGACAGCAATAAGATCGATTACTCTTACACATCTGCCTTTCAATTTCCCAGATGCTGTGCTTCTGTTCTTAGGTGCGTGACAGTACTTATTGTATTCGACACTTCCCAGGTGAGTGAAAAGTTACCTTCATTTTGAGCTACACATAACGTTGGCCCTCAATAATTCCTACCTGGCTAGCCCGGTGGTGCAATGGTCTAAGCACTGGTTAATGGCCATTCGTCCCAGATGAGTCCTGGTTCGAATCTCGATAAGGCTGGTGTTATGTTTGTCTTTTGGCAGTGGTTCTCTCCCACCTTTGGAACCATGGCCCTAAATTAGGGACGAGCGACTGCTTATATACCACTGAGTTTCTCACTGTAGTCCTTAAACCTCCAACAAAAAAAAAAAAAACAAAAAAAAAAAACTTCCTGTCTTCCACGGGCGGCAGCGTCGACTGGGTGCCCCGAAAACGCGGAAAAAATGACGCTGATGGTTTCTATTTGGCGAAAACACAGACTGCGTTATTAGTGAGCAGAGGATGGAGGTCGAAAATTATGATTTTCTTGCGCTCCTAAGACATCACTGGAAAAAAGATTAAACGCGGCAGATGATTCCAGCATTTCAATGACGGAGACACCAGTTTCCAAGACAAACCTGGTTCAAGACGTAAAGCGACCACCAACTCTAAAGCCCTGGTCAAAGCTATGACAAAGAACGGTTGTATTGATGTACGGCAATTGATAGCAGAGGTGTGACCTTCTCGATGGCACCATCTCTCGTCACCTGCAGCAGTTTGGTGTCGTTTTCGGGCGCCATCAAATTTTCTCCGATAAATTGACAATACAGCAAGTGGAGAAAAGTGTCGATCTCTACCATACATTACTGCCAAGTCCACAGAAAAATATGTTCTTCTGTCGTATCTTCACTGGTGATGAAATATAGATATTCTTACATTATCCTACTACTGAAAGTATAGCTGAAGCTACGGCAAGAAGCACAGCCAGTTGTGCAAGGAGGGCGGATTAAGATTAAAGTCATACTGTGCGTTTGGTGCAATTTTAAGTGTCCTGTGCACTGGGAACGTGTGCGGCGAGATAGTCAGGCTGTAGTCTGGAACCTGTACGCCATAGGATTGCAGCAGATGCTTCATGTTTTGCGCCAACGCTACGCAGCGCTCATCAGTAGGACGTGGAAGTTTCTGCAAGTGGATAACGCCCCAAGTCACACTTCCAAAGTGGTCTGCCAAAATCTAAAGGAACTTGAAGGGGTTCAGATTCTACGCGATACTTTCCATAGTCCAAACTCTTCCCCAAGCGTCTATCCGACCACTTCGACTACCACTTGTTTTGTTCCATGGTCCATTTCCTACAAAGATAGCTCTTATAAAATCGTAGCTCTGGTAGAATGTTTTATAAGAACGGTAGAAAAATCCTATACTTTGCAGAATGAGATGAACGTATATGGATTTCTTGAAACATGAAATGTTTTTTAACTGCAAACGGGACGAAACTTTGACCTATGCTGGTGTACCTGCGTTCTCGAATTCCTGTATTCAAAAAAAAAACTTGGCCAAAAGATCGCCTCACGTAGTATTGGTTGGACAAAAATCATTACACTAAAATACATTTCACCGAAGGATCACTTGATCGAAAGGTATGTTTCGCGGAAAAGTGGCTTCAGCTAATAATTCATTTGAAATATCATTAAACCGAAATGTCATATCATCGAAAACTGTATTTTATTATAGGATGCATTCAAGTGTAGTCACAGTTGGTAAAATTAGCCACCAAGACGCTAGTGCATTGAAGAAAAATTGCGCTTTTTATTTCTTCTTGTTCACTTCCCTGTTGTTCAGTCTTCTCACTTTTAACGTTTAATATAAGCCCATAGGGCCTTATGATTTAAGTTTTGTGCTTAAGTGCAAAATTATTAACTTAAATTGTTTTGTAAACCTTATGAATATGAGCTCTGATCAAAATTTGCTAGATAAGCCAAGGCCTATGGCATTAGAATTAATATTTTGGACATGAATAAAGGTTCAACATTAATGACTTATTAAGTAAACATTATGAAAATTAACTCGGCGAATTAAATTTTGCTAGAAAATCCCGTGCCAAGGGCCTCCTACTCAATGTTAGAAGGCAGAAGACTGACCTACTGGGAAGTGGACTCGGTGAAATCAAAAGTGCAATTTTTATACGGTTCCCTGAAGTTTTGTTGGGTCAATTTTCTGAACCTGCAGTGCACTTCAGCAGATTCTATATTAAAATCTAGAGTTTTCCATCATTTGACTCTTTGGTGAAATAACATTTCGATGAAATGAACTTTTAGGTGATGCCACGCTTCGGTGAAAATGCACCTTTCGAACAAAGATACCCTTCGGCGAAACGAATATTTCCACCATTTGAATCTTCGATGAAACGATCTTTTCGGTGAACTGATTTTCTTTCAAGTGGCCCTATGCTGAAGTAATCTCCGGAGAAATGAACTAACCCCGATTTCTGTGATTTTGATAATTTTTAAAAACATTTTGCATCTTTATTGCTGCTAAATTTGTCGCCTGTATTGCGCAAAATTCAATTTTTGTAGAAAACTACTTATGCCACGAGGAAGGAAGTCCTGTAAATGTTTTTAGGCTCTGGGTTTTAGATTTATTTTAGGCAATTGGATCATATCCCCTGAGATTTTAGTGTCTTACCTTTCTTTCCACTTTCCTCCATTTCAATATTTGGAGTTAAAGGACTTCTTGAGCGTGAAAATAAATGCAAACTAGCGCACATGTAATACTGATACCACAAAAGAGAGGGGTATTGGAGAAGCACAATGCATCATCCTCACGTTCGTAGTGATTACGTATGTTTTAATGTAAAACGTACTGTTTCGTTTCGTAGTTTAACGGTCCTGGTGTGCCAATCTAAGAGAAAAAATCCACCGTCCCTAATTTGGGGAAATGAGCTTCAGCGAAGCCAGTTCCGTTAGGCAATTATACCTCCCACGCCTTATTCGGGACTCGAGCTCAAGATTATCTGAGACTATTAGTCAGAAATCGGCGCCTCTGATAACTCAGTTATCGGAGTTGGGAAACGAGATATGTAAAAGTCTTAAATATTGTATAGTCTTTGAGCTAAATCTGAAAAACTATTTCAAATTTGGAAAAGGCAGTGTAGGGAGTTTGATTTTCAATGTGATATCACAGGGTAACACAAATTTTGCTTCTTTTTCAAAAAACAAACACTTTGCGGTTATCGTTGAACTTGTTTTTTCTCTTATTATGTTAATATTTGCCAACAGCTTAGGAAACAATTGTCTTGGAAATAATTCTTATAGAGTACGATGCAAAACTTTATAAAATCTTTTATTAACAAAAGTTAATTGCCGTCAATTTTTATAGTAAATGCTTTTTTAGCTTTGCATGCATTGCAAAGGATTCTGCAACAATTTTAAAGCTGTTCGCGAACCTCGAGATACGAACACTGATGTTGAAATCTAGTGATATGTGATATTTAAAGAATTATTCATCAAGGATACGACGCATGGGTAGAATCCATACTGACAATAACATGACAGCTAAAATAATATTTTGTGCAGTATATTGGGGTTGATGGAAATAAAAATTCCCCTTTTTCTGCTTGGGGATCTAACGACCGTCGAAAGCAACTCTATGGGTTGTAAGCAGTCAAGCGACCTTAATTTAGGCCTACTGGTACCTGGGAAGGGAGAGAGCTTTTGCCGTAACACAAATGCACAGTCCACAACGCGTATGAGATTTGAACCCGTACTTATCGTGAACCAATGATTAGAAATCACAGATTTGGACTACTCAACCGGAATTTGAATCCGTACTTATCCCGGGCCAGTGATTAGAAAACCAACGCCTCGTACAACTAGTAGGGATTTTAACCCATACTAATAGCTGACAAATAGGTAGAAACCAACGCCTCGTACAACATTTGAGGCATAGGAGAAACCAATGCCTCGTAGAACTCGACCCGAATTTGAAACCGAACTTATCGCCGACAATGATTTGAAACCAACGCCTCGTACAACTCGACCGGGATTTAGACTCGTTGTTATCCCTGATGAATGATCAGAAACCAAAGCCTCGTACAACTTTACGGGTATTTTAACCCGCACTTATCGCGCAACAATAATTAGAAACCAACGCCTCGTACAACTCGATGGGGATTTGAATCCGTACTTATCGCGGACCAATGATTAGAAACCAACGCATTGTACAATTCTACTGGGATTTTAACCCGTACCAATCGTGGGCCAATTATTAGAAACCAACGCCTTGTACAACTCGACCAAGATTTGAAACGGTAGTTATCGCAGATCAATGATTAGAAACCAACGCCTCGTACAACCCGACCTCTGCGGTGGCGGGTTCTACATTCAAAGTACGCACTGTTATTTATAGTTCAATGTATGGGTTAAGTATTAGTCGTATTCCTTAGTATAAACAGTTGCTTTTGTACAGTTGTCAGTGGCATCAATACTTTTCTACTAGGCTGAAACGAGATTAATATATCCATGCCGTTTAGATGTATATCGCAACACAAGCTTCTGAGTTTATCAGACATATGTCTTGGAACCCAGCCAGAGAAACAACTTTATGTTATCACAGTTATTCACGGACAGCACTACAAACAGCTTCGAATGCAATATTAAACTGGAATGCAATTTTTCTTAACGTGTCGTTGTTAGCTACACGTTGGAAAAGGCCATGGGTTTCGCATGAGAGATTTTCTCACTCTACCCTTTCCGCTGTGTTAAGTAAGCTACTCAATAATAACATTTCAGAATTATTTCTTTGCACGAAATATAGTTAATATATATATATATATATATATATATATATAGTTACATATCAAATTAGGCAAAAAAAAACGGACTCGTGTCACAGCGTCATCTATAAAAATGCAAAACACAATTGCCAGTGGTCGCTTGATGAGAAAAACTCCACGTGACGTAAACGCTAGCGGCCGTTTAATGACAAAAATGTTTGCACGAAGCTCACGGGAGCAAAGAGCAGACGGTTTGAAGGACAAAGAAGCGCCAGTCCTTATCGGAACTGACAACAGATTGATGGGAAGATTCTCAAAGTCTGCTAGAGCGAAAGTGGTAACGCCAGGGTCATTTCTAAATAAATGGCGCTCTTCATATTCCCAGCGTGAGAGAAATGCATATAATGCGACCAACGACGAGTTACGCTCGTCAATCTATTTTCTACAGTCGGTTGTTTTGGTTTGTACTGTTCTCAATGCTATCGCTGATTTAGTCAACTTTATACTGCGCTAGTTATCAAGAATGTCAGATCTACTGTCCCGGAACTCAGAGCGACATTTTCTCTCACTTTGAGTAATCATTGCATCGTCCACTCGTAAACGTCAATCATTTATGTTTGTCCTGGAGTGGGAGAAATGTTTTTCGAAAGAAAACAGTGAACAACTTATATTGACAGTTCACAAGCCACGTTTCCAACACCTTGAGCAATCGCAATTTTAAACCAATCGCTGCTGCCAACACATTGTACTTTAAATACAGTATGAGTGATTATTTCGGATCTTTGGTGCTGCCACACTTCTAAACCTAAGTTACTCTAAATCACAAAACTCAACTGATATAGCGTTAATTATTGATTTTGAATTAACACAGAAGCAGTGCAGGAGTAAACAGTTTAACATTTTTGAATATAGCCTATCCCCTTTTCTGAGCAATTGTTGCGTTATTGCAAAACACCTTTTCATGCAAAAGAAAAATCAAATCAAGCTTTTCTTTTGGCTCCAGGCAATATGCGAACCGCCTACTAATGGTAGTGGAAACTAGAGGTCGGCACAGGCCTTATTTTGTAAGCCCAGCCCGGCTGAAATCCGGACATTTCAGACACAGCACTGCCCTGCCCGTTTCAGATATTATACAGCCCGTCTAGTTGCAGCTATTATTTAGGCCCGGCTCGTGATGTGCCATTTGGCATTATTTTGTCCGTCTATTGTATTTTATTAAATTGTGAAAATTAAATTATGATATTACAAAAAATATTTAATTGAATGTAAGCAAAAAAATAATAAACTTTGGCAATTATCGAAGAATATAACCTATAAAGAGAGAGAGAGAGAGAGAGAGAGAGAGAGAAAAGAAGACTAAGCGCGTTGGAAAATCTCTTTTTCTCTAAACTAACAAGCGGTAACACTACAAAAGTCAATCCCTATGCACATTAGCGATAGGAGAAACAAACGATGTCGTCCCATTCTCCCATACAAACGCGCACACACACACACACATCCCTACCCCACTGCAGACACCCGCGTCTCCCACTCCACACAGCACACACATTCGCTAGGGGTCGAATCTTTTTGTTGTCAACAAGGGTTTTACTATCTTAATACCTGCAGATGGTAAAAATACTGTGAGTGCTCTCCTCGCCTCTGCGATTACGCCCTGGGCTATGCCATGGAAGTAAGTAAAGCCAGCAAGACACCTAAACAGATCAGGACATTAGAAAACGCCACTTTTTTTTTCTTACCATTGAGATAAAAAGAAATAGCTTTGCCCGGCTCCAACTGAAGTGTATGGGAAAATGCCCCGGATTCTCCCGTTGCTTTGTTATTTAAACTAAAAGATAGTAGTATTTAAAAAAAAAATCACACAACATCCTACAATGAAAGGTGAGAGACCGAATGGTATTATTATTTGGTGCAAATGATAAGTCAACTCTCCATGATGATCTCTACAATAGTCGAAAAACCCAAATTTTGAAGATGACAAACCGATTTTTGGTGTATATGTGACAAGCTTTATCTTTTATGATTTATCTGCTCCGAGCAATCACGGGATAGGATTCTTAACCTCCAGATTCGTTAAACATGAATGCCGATTGCTTCGACTAGCGAATCCTGTGATGGTTATATTCAAATTAATCGGAAACTTGAGATTCGGTCGTTCTGGGTGGTGTAGTGGTTAGCATACTCCGGCGCTATCGGGAAGACGCGAATTCGATTTGCACTCCAGGATGATGAAATTTTCAAGTTTTCGGATATTATCTGACTTACCAACCTTGTCACATTTACACCAAAACTCGGATTGTCATCTTCAAAAATTGTATTATATGGTGTAATCCCGTATTTCTTTCATGGTAGAAAAACATTTAGGCACTCTTTGGGGTATATGTACAGTCGTTATTCCTTATTCTTTTTGTTGTTATTTTTATTGAAACAACAACAAAAAGAATTACGGACGGACGACTGGTTTCAGGAAAGAGAGAGAGAGAGCCAACGCAGTAAGACAAACACAACATCCATGCCCCACTGGAATTCAAACTCGAATCCATTCCGACGAATAATCAGATCCCATCGCTTAAACCACAGCGCCACCGGGGCGGACTCTCTAATTCGGGACCTCAATAGTTTCAGTCAACTATTGTAGTAGAATAAACCCACCACCCATGATCGATTAAGGCTCAAACCCGAGTCCAGCTTGGACCACTAGCCATAAATTAATATATGATTACTCGCGCACTGGGGCTACATTTTCGTATGTAACTACTTATGTGAGTCTCAAGCAAGCATGTGGAAATGGGGAACAAACACTATTTTGAAAAAAGAGTACAATGTAATACAAAATTATTTTAAAAAACAGTACAATGTAGTACAAAATTATTTTCAAAAACAGTACAAAACAGCATCTCCTTGAAGTGTGAATTTTAATAAATGTATTGGAAAGATTTATTGAGTTGCTCTGGTACATAGGCAAGTCTTTGTAAATTTAAGGTGCAAAAAAATGTCGGAAAAAAAGAAAAATGGATGACAACCAACTAAAATCAAGGTATTCATATTCCTTCAGGGCTTATCTCTGGAAAAAATTAGTAGGATCACAGAGACAGGAGTGACATCAACCAAGGTAAACATTTGAACGACCCACATGACTGAAGTAGGGAAGACATGATGAAACTAAATCAATAAACTCTGTGCAAGATTCATGAAATGCCACGGACTACTGCTCAGAGCTGCTGACTCTCTCGCTTGGACTGTCAAAAATTGTTTCCTCTGAGCAATCAGAGCGAAAGTATTCTTACTCGTATTCCATCTCAGATTGAGCTCAGCAATGAGTGCCAGGTGAGATTAATTGTGATAGCTTTCCCTTCCTCTAGAGAAAGAGAGAAAAAAGGAGAGAGATCCATAACCCTAACAATTATTTGATTCAGTCACTGTGACAGGGCAGCTGCAAATACGATACTTCCCATTATGAAATAAGCCGAACATAAAGTTCTGCTCCACTTTCCTTCTTGTTGAACAAGTACTTTCCCAAATAGTAATTTATAGTCAAACATCATAGCATCCGTGAAAGTGATTGATATACCCGAGTCATTAAAATATTGAGGTCACTAAAAAGGAGTTATATGCCTGAGGTATCTGTAGATGATACAAAATCGTCAAATTAGTGACTAGAACACTATGTTCCATTTTATGTAGCACACATGCTGGGTAGTTCTTTAACATTTATGCTTATGTGTAAGGAGGCCAAAATACTTGCAAAAATATATGACGCAGTGCACGGAAGAACTATTTGATATTTGAAACTTTTATAGCTCTGTTCGTGGACATACTGAAGTTCACAGTTACTTCAATGTTTGTTGACCTAAGAGCACCTGGAGATTCAATTACTTCATGCGGGGTACCTGAAAATTTTAATCACTATTCACTTGCAGGTTATATTGACTTTATGTGGAACACCTCAGGATTGAGATTATTTAATGAGGATTATCCCAAGGCTTAATTTAACTTATGCAAATCCCCTCACTGCGTTATTATATAATTCGGAGCATTCCATGGATCTAATTACTACATGCGGCTCCGTGATGGAGAGACTGTCGCTGTGTAAGGAGCAGATGCACATAGTTTTAATCAATTTCAAACGGATCACTTCAGGATTTTAGTCATTTCATATAAAGCAGCTCAATGATTTAATTACTTTGCATTAAACAGCTTCGCGGTTTGAAGACCACCATAAGCAACTAGAAGAGCATATGAGAAGCAGTTTGTTCTTAATGTTATACAACTGGTTCCAAGGAAGCGACAAAGCCAGCACCATTGGATAAATACACGACTCCATCCGTGATTCGAATCCGGGTACATCTGGACCGAATGTTTCAAAGCCAGCACCTCAAACTGCTCGCCCAATGGGGTAGTACATCGACATATAATTATTTTTCTTTAAATCACCAAAAATCTTTAAATGCTTTTAGGATATAACTACACGTTCTTTTTTGTTTTGTTTTTGTTTTGGAAGTTTATTGACCACCTTGAGCAACTCAATGGGCTATAAGCAGTCTCCCATCCCTAATTTAGTGCCACTAGTTCCCGAGAAGGGTAAGATAAAGCGCCGTAAAAGAAAAACAGCATCAATGCCTCACGAGATTCGAATTCTGAGCTATCTTGCACGAATGATCAGAGGCCAATGAGCACTTGAAGCCACAAATAATATGGATGATGAACGTTATAGGGACCAGATCCTAGAACCTTATGTTAGACCTTTTAGGAGAGCTTTTGGCACTCAGTGCTTTTTAATGGATGATAACTTTCGACAGTACAGGACACAGCTTCTCGATGATTTCCTGCAGAGACGTATAAACTGGACATCCAAGTCTCCGGAGCTGAATCCTATAGGATGCTCTAAGACGACACGTAGCAACTCGTTAGCCCCTTTTGAGAACCGTTCTCGAGCCACGCACCTGCCTCATCGATGAAAGGAATTCTTTGGCTCAAGGGTTCATCAAAAACTTGGTGATGAGTATGTATCGTAGTTTCGAGAGTTTGCTGTAAGAGATCACATTTCTGATTTTCGCCAGTACAGGACTCAGCTTCTCGATGATTCCCTGCAGGTTACATCCTTACATCTGACCTTCGTAGCATTTGAGGATGTGACCCTGTATATGCGATATGTGACTGGATTTGTCTGTTGTTATAAAATGATTATATACCTTTATGATTGCATCGCTTTACATGCTAAACATCTTTATCTGCTGCTAGATGTTTTCATTTTTATCTCTGTGAATGCCTCCTGGAATTTAATTTTGGAAACCTGTGTAGTTTAGAAGTACACCATATTTTGGTTAAAACCGACAGACAACATGAAAACTGGTGCATAGTTGCACCGCACTAAATTATGGTACGAAATTGCACAACGTTATAGTGCTTTTCTGCACGAGTGTCCAACGTAACTGGTGCAAAGGTACTATTTCGTGTGTTTCATGTAGAACACAGTGGTGTACGTTGATCCCAAAAAGTAAAGCAGCTCGGTTAGTACTACCTGTTGGTGCAACACACCCTTCAATTTGTAACACTGTATATTTGTGCGCTTTGTTGGAATAGGAAAGTAAGTTTCTTCATTTGCGATCTGCGGGCTTTGTCTTTCGATTATTTCGATCAAAATATATCGGTTTCGATTTAACTTTAACTTTCTCTCAGTAAACGTTATTTTGAATAAAAATGGGACATGCGTTTTAAAATGCGTATCTTCTTGTACGTATCTTCCTTTACAGGAAGATCAGCACAAGCATTTTTATATTAAATCGCAAGCTCAAGAAATTGTTTGGGTTCTTTAATATTTCAAACAATATAAGGGAGAGAATGTACTAATAAAATTTGCAATATAAGGGGAGAAACAACCGAAAAAAAGAAAAGATAGCTATTTAAGTTTTACGTAAATTGGAAAGATGGTTTATGATTCAATAAAACTGGAATGCAGATATTCAAAAAACGCCAAACAATCTTTCATGAGAATATCAAATTAATTATCTCTCACAAAAACCGGTAAGAGTGCTCCTTAAAATGGATTCTAAAATGTTTCCACAGCACCACAGGAAGCCCAGATACATCTCTATTCCTTCGATCATAACATCTCGACCTATTTTGTCTTGTCTCTATCCTTCGTGTTTCAAACAATTAATGAAGGATAAATATTTGTATAATCCAGATTTCTGCATGTAGTATCGTAAAATGACACCTCAATATAACTTTACGTTCTTAAATGTCGCAAATTTAACTATCTTCCCATTTTTGTTCTCCTATCACTGAGAACACACTGTTCGCTTTTTAGAAAGATACACAGAATAACTTGCAATGCAAATGCAAACATATTATCTGACTTACATTTGCACAAAGTTCACATAAAAATTTAGCATCGTGCTGAGGTTACGGCAAATATTGATACTTATGACAAAACAATTTATTTTAGATGATACATTTGTTAGAATATACATGTATGGCTCTATGTTTAGTTATAAAATTTCATTTCAACTAGTCAGACGCTTTTACTAATAATATGTTTCAATGGAAAATGAGCGAAGCAATATGTAACATCATTTCAAATTAGAAGCTTAAACAGCCGTGTTGGTTTTTGGCGATAGATGAATTAAATGCACATACATCATGTAAATATACCGTTTAAATATAAGGATAAAATATTAAGCGGTTTTCACGAAATGGATTCCTTGATGTGGTACTTGTGTTCCAGTAAAATGAGCTCATAATAGAATGCTTAGTGTTCCCATTAACAATGTACAAATAAAATTATCAACATTGTAGATCCTGTAGGTTTTTGAATATAAACCTACTACAGTTTTTTATCAAAAGTTGAAAAATTAATTTGAACAGTATACCAAATTCGTAGTAGTGCGAAAATTTGCCAACAATTAAAGTACAGTCCTGCAGAAATAGATACTTACTAAACACCATTACAAAAACCAATTATGAATCATTTATTCAAAATGAATAATGAAAATGAAGAACCTTCGCCGTCTGCTCCGATGCTCCTTCTAGGCAATGCGAAATAAAATACATTGTCGAATTGCCCACTGAGGCAGGATGCACCTGGAACTAGATGCACAACTTTGTTGAAAAGGCCAGAACCAGCTGTGTTAACCTTTCTATGACGCTACCTGGGCTCTGTTTCCTTCACACTAAATGTTTTCTATCAACTCAAAAACGCGCTCAGGAGGATGAACTTCCGTGTCGGCATAAGGTCTCCGGCATCTTTATACTATGCTTAAGAGAAATAATGACATGCCCCTAACCCCTGTTCTCAATGAGGCAGGTGTTTTTGCCATTCCACAACAATATTCGGACGGTTCCAAGCGGTACTACATCGGAATGACCAAACGTTCATTTAGAATACGAATTAACGAACATAAAAGAGACACAAAGGACGGAAATATAACCAATTTCCTATCCAGAAAAGTCAAGTACAAGCCCGCTCATCGTATGTGGAATGATAACAGAAAATTAGCTCGCTACTCCACACCGAAATCTACTGCCATCCGCGAAACCTTAGGGATTATAACCAATAGCGAGGCTTGCAATGGTAGCATCTCCCTACAGTTGCCACACATTTCGAATCAATTCTTCAAATAACGCTGCGTTTTCTCTCACGATACCACGTGCCCAACCAACAGGACTCATCGTTTCTCCGAATGAATAATCACATTTGCACATGTTCATTTATTGTCTAGTCAAGTCACTGAGTTCAAATTGTTGCATTGTTCTATTATTCAGTGTGCAGTCCGCTTTCCACGCGCTTGGAAACTTTAATTTCTATTCTATGCCAAGAAATTCGGATTTGCTATTATAGTTATTTTACTTTAAGAATCATTTATTTTAGTTTTACATAAATTTTTCTCAATTGATAATACTGTAAGCTTGTATCGATATTGCTTTACGGAATGCACTTTTCTTTTCGAGACACCGTATAACGTACAAGTTTGTCAGCGCCGGGCACCGATTCTGGGTCCCTCTCACTCCGGAGTAAGTCGCTCTCCCACCTAAGCTACATGGATATGTGCTCTCACTGCTATCTGCCTTTATCTCACGTGCGTCCTCATGGACAGGCACGTCACAACCGTTCTAAACATTTGCCTCAATTAAACAACAAGATGTAATTTTTTAATATTCCGGTTATAATGGAAAATAAGGAATGTGGCACCGAATGTTTTAGGTGGTAAGGGACAGGGCTGTTGAATCTTTTCCGATACGGAAAATACACTATCTACCAACAAGTAATTGGACATCCTTGCAATCGACGATATCTGCGGTCCTGATATACGTCACGGCCGCCGCCGTTAAATATTGTGTGGGAAACAACCACGCAACCAGTCGCTTGCAAGATGCCACACAGTTCGGAGCTCTCTCATTTCTAGAAAGGTGTAATCGTCGGGTATCACAGAAATGGCCGATCCATACGTGACATATCCAGCGAGTTGAATTACCCAAAATCGACAGTTGCCTACGTGATTGGAAAGTGGAAGATGAGAGGCGACTGTCGCAATGTACCCCGACCCTGCAGACCCACAAAACTGGGAGTTAGAGACCGATTGGTGCTGGCCAGAGAAATCGGAAAAAACGCACCAAATTGATGGGTCACATTCGCGAGGAGTTTCAACAGGCATCCGGGAGTGTTCTTTCAATGAATACCTTCCTTAGGGAAACCCATCAGCTCGGTTATCATGGACGTGCTGCCACCCACAAGCCTTTGATCACCAAGTCCAATAGCGCTGCTCGGCTAACATGGTGCAAAGAACGTCGACAGTGGACCGTTGAACAGTGGAAATAGGTTCTCTGGAGCGACGAATCAAGGTTCACCCTTTACCGTTCGGATGGCAAGGTCTGGCTTTGGCGTCTGCCTGGAGAACGCTTCCTGCCGGAATGTATTGTGCCAACTGTGAAGTTCGGCGGCGGTGGAATTATGCTATGGGGGTGTTTCTCCTGGTATGGCACGAGATCTTTGGTCGCAATTGCTGGTAGACTCAACGCCGAGACCAACTGCACCATTTTGGATGACCATGCGCTTCCTATGTTGTGGCAGTTTTACGGAGTGGACCCATGTTACTTTCAGGATGACAATGCTACCTGTCATGTTGCGAGGTCCACCATGGCTTGGTATGGTGACAATGGGGTTAATCGAATGGACTGGTCTGCGTTTAGCCCGGACCTTGATCCTATCGAGCACCTCTGGGACGAGTTGGAGCGTCGACATAAGAGGTGCCCCCACCGTCCGAAATCGGTGAAGGAACTGCCCTGTCTTCTCCAAGCCGAGTGGAACTAAATACTGCTAGCCGTCGTACAACGCCTGGTTGAGAGTATGCCCCGGAGGGTCGCAGCTGTAATCGCCGCTCGTGGAGGCTCCACCAACTATTGAAGGCGAACACACTTCGTTTTCCTTTGCTATCACAGGTGTCCAATTACTTGTTGGTAGATAGTGTATATTTCGAAGCAGATTTTTAGAAAATCTGGGAATTCAGCAAAAATAAAATGCAGTCACATCACTTGTGCATGATTTAAAACATGCAAGGAGAGTGGGGTTGTTCATACCGAATGAAACCGGTTACAAACAGAATCAACGGAAATTCTTCAATCTATAAAATATCTCCAAACAAAAATAATTGCTTACTTCCACTATCGGCTGAACAGTGTTTTATGTAAACTATCAAACTATGAACGAAATGTCCCTCATAACAAATATATCAGAGCCAAAGCAGATTTTGGAATCGAGCCATTAGAAAAAAAGATACAAAACCCGTCGTGGTATATCTTTGAGCCCCCTAGTGAGAAAGTTCTGCTTTACTTAAAGACGAAAATGGATGATAAATGCTGTTCATGATGAAAATTAACCAAACATAAATGAATTTTTCTAAGGTATTTTTAGAATCGAATGAGCTCTTTCAAATAGAAATATACGCTGACGTCCCATGGCGGCCGAATTTGAATCGAAAGGTACGAAACATGCAAAAAATATTATTCGTAGCAAACGCTATGCTACAAAGACAATTTTTCAAATATGCGTCTTAAAAGCAGAGATAGCGAGAAAAGAGTATCGACATTTACGCCTTCTAGCGGGAAAACTGCGCATTATTTAAAGTGAATAATGTGCAAACTTTGAGGATGACAATCCGATTTTTGGTGTAAATGTAACAAGGATGGTAAGTCAGATAATATCCGAAAATTTGAAAATTTCATCGTCCTCCTGTATTTCTTTCATGAATAATGTACTTTATTGTAACAAATGGCATACAGTAAAAAAAGAAGTTTTTCAACAGGCCATTTTGGAAGCGGGTGTACTGTTGCAAGCATGAATGCACGCTAACACTACCAAGTTCAGAACAGCGAACCAAAATTCCACAAGTGTTCCACAAAGCATTCCACGTGGTTTATAGTATCTGGTGTTAAAATAAGTTTTTCAGTTCGACTTTTAGACGAATAGGTATCGCGAAAAGTAAATTAAACGTTTATGTCCCCGGAGGAATTTTGCCACTGCTTTCAGCAGGAAATGCACAAAATTTGTTTTGGCACTTAGTAGTATCTCCCTGGAAAAGGATTTTTAATCGGGTATTTAGATGCGAGTATATTGCTGTAGATAGCCTATAAACTGAAACCTAAATTTATGGCCTCTCGGTGCAAACCTATGCGTTAAAAATATGCGAAATTATAAATTAATAACAAGGAACTATTCAACAACTACACCATTTCTATTCTACGCCAAGAAATGTGGACCACTAGTACAGTTGTATTATTTTAAATATGAAATTATACTCAAAACGTTTCGCGCGTACCAAAGTCGTTCTCAAAGACTTCTTTTTTTCTTGGTTGAAGGCCTAATATGACCACCGTGAGTAACTCGATGGGCTATAAGCAGTCGCCCGTCCCTTATTTAGGGACACTGGTTCCAGGGAAGTTGGAGAGCCAGTGCCGTAAGACACACACACAGCATCCATGCGTCACCGGGACTCGAACCCGGACTCTTCGCGGACAATAGGTCATGAGCCAGCGTTTAGGCCACCGCTGCGACAAAGATTATTTCAAATCAGATAATTAGAAGCAGAGGTTCTGAGGAAAGCAAGATATGCAACTACGACCCCTGGCGAAAGAAACTGTGTACTACTTGAGAAAGGAATTTTTCCGAGAATAAATACTCTTCGGTAAAAAGTGGTATCGAAAGAAAGGAATAATTTTTTCAACCAGGTATGTAGAAACAATCATGTCGAATAAAATGTATTTTAAATTCCACAGCACCTGCATTTACTCCCTCTAGCGGCAAAATTATGCACTGGAAGGAAACTGGATAGCAAGTATCATCATTCTTACATTTCAAGCTTTCTAATTCAACTAGAAATATCCACATTGGTTTAATAGCTCCAGAGATACGATGTCCACAGGCGGAGGGACAAAGTAATAAATTAAACACTTATTATTTTTTTTTTTTTTTTGCAAAAAGATGTTCTCACTAGGCATACTAAGTAGCGTGATGTTTGTTGCATTTATGGTATTATGAACTTTTCATTTGAATACAACAGAAAGAAAATTAGAATGTTCCTCGAACTTCTGATTTTACTTTACAACGGATCTATCATTTCCTCAGACAGAAAATGTGATATTTTTTCTATCATACGCTGCCTTAAGAGTCCCTCGTGTGATAACCGGCAGCAAATAATATTTTTCTTATATCCCCGAAAGACGAACGAAATATCTCTTTTACCTATTTCTGGCAGGAGAGATATCGTGAGAAATTCTAATATATTTTATTCCAAGGATGAACGGAAATAAGTCCTTCGCCCTTTTTCAACTTACTTTAAGACATACTATCATTCGTTTAATTTCTCTATACAATAATAAACTGAATGCAATTTTTTTTATAGATTACTGAAAGAAACTCCAGTTATTTCATTTTATTTTATTTTATTTTTTGCTGGGATAATGACCGTCGTGAGTAGCTCAATCGGCTATAAGCCGTCGGCCGACCCTGATGTGGGGCCGTTGTTCCTGGAGATAGGGGGGTGCCGTGGGAGAGGTACACTGTCCGTGTCACACTCCGGATTCGGCCGCGAGCCTACGTTGGACTAACAAATTAGAGGATTCGCTTCATGCCACTCGCCCAACGCGGCGGCTTTCGACTAATTAATAAAAGGATGAATGATTTTTATTCTGATTTTTTTAAAACGATGCCTTTACAAGCGCATGTAATTTCGAAAACAGTGTAGGTAGATGTAATTAAAAATATATTTATTATCACAATTTTTGATTAATTTTTTCCTTCAATCAACGCGAATAAGCTACCTGTTGCATAAAAACTTGGCAGATGACCAGGAAAATATCTGTGCAGTCAGAAATTCTTTAAAGGCGAAGCAAAAAGCAGCGCTTTCTGGCAGAAACATGAGC
Source organism: Macrothele yani (assembly GCA_039090855.1). Lineage (NCBI taxonomy): Eukaryota > Metazoa > Arthropoda > Arachnida > Araneae > Macrothelidae > Macrothele > Macrothele yani. The sequence goes on from CM077011.1 coordinate 161,703,287, forward strand.
ATAGTTCTAAGAACTTCATGTGGCTTTTCATCACATTTGAAACCATAACCAGACGAAAAGGCTTTCCCGAATTTTGATGTACATATTAAAATCCGAACAAACCTATCTTCCCTTTGTGAATGTGTGAAGTTTATGAAAAACGGCTGGATGCTACAGTTAATTTCCTAAACAAAGAATCGCCTGCTATCCGTTTTTCTTTAATCAGGAATTCGCTGTAAAATCAAGGGTGTGGCTCATCACCTCCCGGAGTTTTATAATATGTGTGACAGGCATAAAATCTCAGATGCAACGACTTAAGTACTTCATACACTTTAGCATAATACTAACTCGTAATTGGGAATCCGGACATGTGGACTATATTAATTAGGGTTCCTGATATATTAGCTTTGGATTAGTCTCCGTTAGAATAACGATTAGTCTGAATAATTTATAGCCCATTATCTAGTGATTACCTTTCAGAGTCTTCATATTGTTGATGATGTTCATGGGTGTTGCTTTGTCGTTCAGTCACGTGATTAATTTCCTGTCTTTCTTTATTATAAGCATACATCCCTCCGTGTTTCTTTGAGATCCGTACAGTACCTGCATTGTTTCTATTCTCCGTACAGTCTTTCAGCCATTATTTTATTTTAATTTTTTACCAGAGAAAGGCTCACATGCAGCTATCTTGCAACGTCCACTTTGTCCAGCGTCTAGTCTTCCGATAGTTCTCTACCTCAGTTCGTCTGCTAAATGATGTGTAGCAGGCATTACAACAAATCCGCTATCTCAAAATACATATTTCTTTATATTCAGTAAACGATGTAACGACACCTCCGCGGAAGTTCTTTCTATGCTGCTGCTCATTTACATAAACCGATGCCATCGCATATTTGAAATTATATATGATGGTTTCTGTTGAATGATTTATATACACTCAGTAGGCAACAGACCCAGACCGAACGCAGGAGATAAATAGGTGCGCAACAGGGTTTCCCAACAGTGTGGGCTGCGGATGACCTAGTGGTCAACTTTCGTGACCACCGCAACGGAGAAATTCTTCAGGTACGATCCCAGGCAGGTACGAACGCTCGAACCACTAAATATCCGCCGTGCGTCGGATGGGCACGTTAAGCCATTGGACCCCGGGTACTGCACCCCGGTGATAAATAAGGGTGTCATCCTCTCCCTTTCTACCTCGCTTCGTTGTCACTTTCCTATCGGGCACTCTAGCCCAAATCTCCTAGCTTCCTGTTTCTATTGGTTGTATAAGACCTGGCATCAGACACTCCCTTCCTAAAATCCTCAACATATGATCTGATCTGATGTTTCCCAACAGTGTATCGAGTCAGTGTATCGCAATCAATGAACATGGGCAAACGTGTTTACATGCAAAGCTCATTGCTCGGGAATAGGTGAATAATGGACTGATTATATTGACATGAGTTCCAAATGTTGTACAGCTGAAGTAATTGCTAAAAGTTTTTTTGGGGGAAACACTTAATCTTAAGAAAAATGTATAGTTTAAATGAAAACTATTGTATTCAAAGTAAAATTACTAATGTAATTTCTTTGTTTAGAGTAAATAGTATTTTAAAATGATACCTTGTTTAGTATTCAAACCGTTCCTTATTTACTGATATACGTATGCATAACGAATCAACGGGGGAATATTTTAAGTAGGTAAAACAAATAATATGTGTAAGTATACTGCAAAACCTATTCTGAAAATATAGTTATATTAGAGAAACTATTTTAAGCAATGTTACATTTAATTTTGTTAGAACATATCATTTGGTAAGTGGGTGGGAAAAGAAATTACAAGAAATATGGAGGAAATCTCATATTTTAGGAATAAAACAAAAACTATTGTATTTACAGCAAAATTTGTAATAACTTTTCTTTGGGATAAAACATTGTGCTTTAAAATGATACCTCTTTTATTAAAATCCGTTCAGTAATTTCTGAGATATGCGACTTTAAAGAATCTGCCAAGCGGCCATTTTGATGACGTCACTTCACGTGATGTAATCATTTCTAAGGTAGTCTCCCAGCTGATTTACAGTCTTTGATATGTATTTAGCCAACCACAAAGTTTGGTGCCGCTATCCGAAAGTGCAATATTTTTATGCTTGTTCAACGTACTGGTGGACTCATTTTCTGCACAAGACAACCCTTGATTATATGAGCGACATTGATGTGGACGCAACGGTATCTAGGGTGTGACGCGAGTATATCATCGACGGACGTACCAGCCCACAGAGCAAGTGGTGGCTGACCACACGCCATTGATGACCAACTGCAACGGAGACTATCCAAGCTCGTGCAGACCACCTGCTAGGAAACGCAGCGCAAATCACATCCAAATTAAATGTTGGAAGCCAAAGCAGTGTCAGCTAACGAAATGTACGGCGAACGCTGCGTGCCCTGGCAGACGACACCCTATTCGCGTGCCACGGTTGGATTTTTTTTTTTTTTGATGGCAGGTTTAGCGACCACAGTGAGCAACTAAATGGGCTATAAGCAGTCGCCCGTCCCTAATTTAGGGTCACTGGTTCCAGGGAAGGGAGAGAGCCCGTGCTGTAAGACAAACACAATATCCATGCCTCACCGGGATTCGAACCCGGACCCCGTTCGGACGAATGATGAGAGGCCATCGCTTAGACCACTGCGCCACCGGGGCGGCCGTGCCACGGTTGACCGCTCGTCATTGGATATTACACCTCGCTTGATACCAGGAACATCAAAACATGACCAGCAGAGTGATGGCGCGTCGTGTGGCCAGATGAATAACATTTTAAGCTGTACAGAGCTGATGGGAGAGTGCGAAAGTGGAGTCGACAGCATGAGGACATAGCCATATAGTGCCAGGTCGGCTATGTTTAAGGCTCTGTGATGGTTTAGGGAGATTTTTCATTGGACACACTAAGTCTTTTATTGTGTCTGGATAGGTCCTTAACCATTACGCACTACCAGCAAATAATATCTAACGCTTAAAGAATTTCAACTCTCATAGAGATAACGTAAAACAGTCGGCGTCAGCGCCACCACATCTTAAGGGATAATATGCTCTGCGGGAAAGTTAACATTCAGGAGCAAAACAGGTTAGGGGACTACGGCAGGGAAGCTTTTCTTTGATCCACGATGGTTTCCTTCGATCTCATGACTATTTGCATAGAGCGGTTTTTTGTTGCTGTTGCTGTTTTCTGATATCCCGTCCATCCCTTATTTTGGTGAGAAAAATATGCAATAACATTAGTATTACTATTTAAATTAAATTTCAGCAAATGCTACAGGTAGGCCTAATGATCCGTACAAAATGCAGACATTCCCTAGTATTTGGAATTACTGAAAATGTTTCTGTAAAACTGAAGAACAAACAAAAGCCTTAACTAACTCGATTGGCGTAACAAAACTAACATATCCGATTTGCAAAGTTATTATGCTACCGAGAACGTAACAATCACGTGCTGTGAGTAGCTCGGCTGACTGTTCTTTACCCAAAGAATTGAAGTTAACAGAAATACGCATGCGCAGTCTGCTTTGTCTGCTCCGGCATCAGCTTGTATGTTGGCTTCTGTGTACTGCATTTTTCCCCTGAAGATATGGCGGCGCTAGTTACGTCTCGCATAGCTTTAACTTCTTCTCGTTAGATATTCTTTGCTACCAGCATGTGTTGTGTGCTCACCTACACGCTTACGTGGTCTTCGCGGATCCTGCGGTACATGATCTGCTTCAGAAGGACAATGTCCCGCCCCATCGGGCCGCAACCAACCAGGCATGGCCGGAAGAACACTTATATGAGTTCGGGACCATCCACTTTCTCAAAGGTAACCCGGATTTAAACCATGTCGAAGTTCTCTGGAATGCCGTAGAGCGGTACATCAAATCAATGGAACCTGAACCGCCGTCTCGGGCGGAATTGTGGATAATTCTGCAAAAAGCACTGCCCTGGTATTAAATCCAGAAACATTCCGCCATTTGGTGCATTCGACGCATCGGCGTGTACATGCTGTTATTCGCGCTACAGGAGGACCGACACACAATTAGATAGATATCTCTAAGGTTTTGTCCATTGAGTGTATATTTACAGGAATACTACATGGTGTAATTATCCCAATTATTAAGAATGGGATATTCGTATTGTGATGATAAATTTCGAAATTAAATTACTTAAAAGTGTGTGACGGTTTGAATACCTGGAATCAGTGGTGCAAAAAGAGGTCAATAATAAAAAAAAAATCAGTATTAAATCGCATGCCGATGGAATAACTTGGAATACATACGAGTATGTGGGTTCACTTTTATGGAAACATAGTAAGACTGAAGAGCACAATTTTATTAACTTTACAGTGTTGATTATCGACCAATGATCGGATATTTGGTGAATAACACAAAATGCAAAAAAAAAAAAAAAAAATGAAACAAATGAAGTTTTACGGTTTAACTGAAAAGAGTAGGCTTAGAAATTATAAGAGCAATAGTTGGAATAAAAAAGGCTGGTAAGTCAGATAATATCCGGAAACTGGAAACTTTCGTCGTCCTGGAGCGGGAATCGAACCCACGTCTCCCAGATAGCGCCCGGGTATGCTAACCATTAATCTGAATATGGTTATATTCAAATTAATCGGAAACTTGAGACTTGGTCTTAGTGGGTGGGGTAGTGGTTAGCATACCTAGGCGCTATCTGGGAGACGCGGATTCTAGTCCCGCTCCAGGACGATGAAAATTTCAAGTTTTCTGGTATTATCTGACTTACCAACCGTGTCATATTTACATCAAAAAACGGATTGTCATCTTCAAAATTTGTATTGTATGGTGTAATCCCGTATTCCATTCATGATTTATCTGCTCCTCCGGGGAATCACGGGATAGGTTTCTTAACCTCCAGATTCGCTAAACGTGAACGCCGGTTGCTTCGACTAGCGAATCTACTGATGGTTGTATTCAAATTAATCGGAAACTTGAGAATTGGTCGTTCTGGGTGATGTAGTGGTTAGCATACCAGGGCGCCATCTGGGGGACACGGCTTCGAGTCCCACTCCAGGACGACGAAATTTTCAAGTTTTCGGATATTATATGACTTACCATCCTTGTCATATTTACACCAAAAAACGGATTGGCATCTTCAAAATGTGTATTGTTTGATGCATTCCATTCATGATAAAGACTTTTGATAAGTTTCTAATGTTGGTATAAGTATGTGCTGAGATTGAGTGATTTAAACGATTGTCGACGAAGATCCATAATTTTAAACAGTTTACGAATATTTCTCACCAGTAGGGACAAATTCAGTAGCCTCTTACTAGCTGCAAAAATTATTTTCCTTAGACACCTTTCTTTGGCTAATTTGCGGTTGGTAAACTTATGATCTTATGGAAAAAATGATGTCACACGCTATTACAAGCTTCAAACCTTTTCCCACCTACAAGGAAGTCACACAGCATCAGACTAGGGACAAATACATAATGAAATAATGCCGTATAGTTTTGTTTCAAATAAGTTCCTTTAACATGCAAGGCTTCGTGTGGTTTGAAACTTCACGCAGTGCTGCAGACAACGGAAATGAATGCACATAATCTCACTCAGTCTTTTCACATCAGGGTGGAAGAAAACAGACTTGAAATTGATTAATTAGTTTACATTTGTTATACATATAAATCAGATTTCCAAATTTCTTTTACATTCCGTTTTTTCTTTCGGTTCGCCATTCATTAAATGTCGCTGTTAATCACCTAAGAACTGCTTCGAAAATGCTTTCAATTTGAACATCTAATCATAAATTATTCGGAAAAGACAAGATGATTTATGTCGGAAAGTGGAAAGTAGGATAATTTTAATTAAATCTGACAAGTCGCTTATGTGGAATTTAAATCCTGTGTTTAAAGGTTAACGCGTGATTTAGAAGCTAGCCATCGATCAGCTAATACTCAAAGCTTTGTATTAGCTTAAGTTAGGTGTATGCACAGAAAAATATTTCGTGTGTAGGTAGGAAAGGGACTACAGGGCGTGTTTGTATTTCAACAGAGCACTTCCTATTCACATAGATGGAGTAAAAATAGATTTTTGCAGTCATGGCTGATAAAGCCTAGTGACCAAAGTTGAAGATCGCGTGTAAAATATTCGTTATTAAGTTTGGGAGATATTATTGTCTATCCTCGGCTTGTCTTGTTTTCAACGCTGTGAGTTTTTCTGGATTTTTCTCTTTCTCTTTTCTTTTCTTTTCTTTTTTTTTTGTTTGTTGCCAAAGACATTATTACACCTGAGACATTTTTAGCATCATCCTTCTCAGATATATAATCGTGACAAGTATTGTGGTTTATGTCGTGCCTGATCTGATGAAATAAAAATAAAACTGCGAAGCAGAATTTATTACAAGCGCCCATTGCCGTTGTGGAGAGATAAAAACAAAACTATCGCCGCTTCCCAAGCTATTAAGGCGAAACCATTGCATGGAAAGTCACCATCGTAACAATAAGTTTAGCAACCTTTTTTTGTCTTATAGGATGCAGAGAACTCTAGCGATGGAACGTACTTCCAGTCGACGTGGATACATGAATCCTGGCATTTTATTTACCGGCGTAACACATAGGCCATTACCGCAAATGAAGCATCTGACACACCGCTTCGAGTCATCATACGGGCAACACAAACCTCGCTTTTTCCTCTAGATTGGGAGCAACATACATTTTACTTTGTGCTATGATATGGACGCACTATCATGATAAGGGGAATCTCCTGCACATCATTTTGGGCATATGGAGCAATTACGAACCCTTTTCATTTGTTATGAGATATTTGCGATAAATTTGGAGTCAGGTAATATCTGCCGAGATCCTAAAATTTCTACAGAACCAAATTTATCAAATAGGATGCAAAGTTCTATTCGTGACATGCATCTTCTTTATATCTCAAAACTCAGAAGGATTTGCGTAATAGCAAAACATAGATGAAAAATTCGAGAAAGTACCCTATTGCTTTTTGCAGAAAATATATACTACGCATCATTCGCATGCCAAATGTTATTTTGGGGGTGGGTGGGGGAGAGGGTGAAACAAAACCAGTGACTCGAGAGCATACATTTATTTACGTGTAACGTATTGCATTCATTCGCATCACTCACGTCCACAGACCAAGCCAAAGTCAGGCATATAAGTGGAATACAATCATAGAGACAAACAATAAGGTTTACTAATTCTTGACATTGAACGGTACTTAGGTAGTATTATTAAGGAATGTTCTTGTCATAAAATCAATGAAAAAGAAAGATACGCGAGTCAGCGGCTGCCATAGTAAGTATTTCGACTGTTTAGTTTTTCACAAACAATATTCATCTTCATCATTATTATTATTATTATTATAAAAATATTTGGGTATGTTTTTCTCTTCCATCCGGGACGGGTACGACGTACCAAGTACGGGAAATGGTATTTTTTTTCTATTACTATTATTATTGTTGCTTTTCTTCTTATTATTATTAATCATCATCATCATCATTGTCAACCATTATCAATCCATTGCTGGACGAAGGTCTCCGCAAGTTTCCTCCACAACGGTCTGTCTTGTGCCAGTCTCCTCCATGTCACTCCCGCATACTTTCGAATTTCATCCACCCATCTTCCATGTGGTCTTCTTCTGGGTCTTTTCCTGTCCCTTGGAATCCAATCTAAAATTTCGGCTGTCCATCGATGGTCTGTTCTTCTGGCAGTATGTCCAGCCCATTTCCATTTCAGGGATTTAACTCTGATCATGATGTCTTCCACTCTTGTCATTTTTCGGATCCACGTGTTCCTCTTCTTATCTCTCCTGGTTACACCAAGCATGCACCTCTCCATGCTTTTTTGAGTTGTCTGCAGCCTTTGTATGTCTCTTTTAGCTAAGGTCCACGTCTCTGCACCATACGTAAGCACTGGAAGGATGCATTGATTAAACACTTTTCTTTTAAGACATAATGGCATATTGCTCTTGAAAATTATGCTGTTTCTTCCAAAAGATCTCCAGGCAAGTTTTGTACGCCGATTAATTTCTTCACTAATGTGACCCTCACTTGATATCTGCTGTCCAAGATAAACGTACGTGTCTGTTATCTCCAGCTTTTCTCCATCAATCGATAAATCTTCATTTCTTGTAAAAGCATTGAACATCACTTTTGTCTTCTGAAAGTTCATTTTTAATCCCACTTCTTTACTCTTGTCAGCAAGTTGCTGCATCATACTCTGTAGCTCTGATGGGGTAGTTGCAAAAATGACTATGTCATCAGCAAAACGAAGGTGGGTTAGATAATCTCCATTAATCTTTATCCCTTTGTTTCCCCAGTTCAGTGATTGAAAGACATTTTCCAATGTAGCATTAAAGAGCTTCGGAGATATGGTGTCACCTTGTCTGACTCCTTTTCCAATTTTTATGTGTGTTGTATTTTCATATAGCAGAATCTTTGCACTTGCATTTTAATAGATGTTATTAATAATATTAATGTATGCATCTTCAGTACCGCAGGATTTCAGAGCCATTGCAACTGATGATGGTTTCACCGAATCAAAGGCTTTTTCATAATCGATAAAAGCCATGCACAATGGAAGTTCATATTCCCTCGCTCTTTCAATTAGTTCTCTCAGTACGTGGATATGACCTATTGTGCTGTAGCCACTCCTGCATCCAGCTTGTTCTCTCGGTTGAGCCATGTCCAGTGTTACCTTCAAGCGGTGTGAAAGAACTTTAGTGAAGATTTTATAAACCACTGATAGGAGGCTGATAGGTCTGTAGTTCCTGAGATCCTCAATGTCACCTTTTTTATGTAGCAAGATCATTGTAGCGTTGTTCCAATCCTCAGGAATTTTCCCTTCATTAAGGCATCGAGTGAAAATTTGGGCGAGTACTGTTTCGATTTCTCCACTTGCTTCTTGTATGATGTCTACAGTAATTCCATCTTCTCCTGGAGCTTTTCCCCGCTTCATGTTCTTGATTGCATGTGCAACTTCTTCTGGAAGGACTGGAAGAACTCTGGTACTGGTACCCTTCATGATGCCTGGAGTACATGTATCATCCCTTTCATATAATTTGGAGTAGAAATCTTTCACTCTTGTCAAAAGTTCGCCTCTATTTCTTGTTACAGAACCATCTTCTTTTCTCAGTGCCATAATCTGTTTTTTTCCCTTACTGAGATGTCCCTTTGCTATCTTTAGGCTTTGGTTGTTTTCAATTGCTTTCCTTACTAATTCACAGTTGAATTTCCTTACGTCTTCAGTGATACTTTTTCGTACTGTCTTGCATAGCTCTATATATTCCATTTTGGAAGTCACATCTTCTTTAGTTGTCCTCATCTCTCTTCTTTTTTGCATCAAAATTTTGGTTTTTCCTGATAATTTGTTCACATGCAATTTGTTCTTAGACCCAGCTAATTTTGTTGCTGTTTCCATAAGAGCTTTGGTTACTTTTCTGTTAACTTCAGAAATATCCACTTCTTCCGATGTTAGGAGTTCTAAAGCAGAAAATCTGTTCTTCAGTTCCAGTTTGAAGGCATTATGGTGTTTTTTAAGGTTGGTTATGTCAATACATTTTGTTTGTCTGATGATCTTGCTACGTTCGAGTTTAGTGTTGAGGTCCATCTCACATCTCACCAATCTATGGTCACTGCCTGTGTTGAACTTGTTTAGCACACTGCAGTCTTCTATGACGAATTTTTTGTTACACATAATAAAATCAATTTCACTTGTCGTCCCATTTGGATGTCTCCATGTCCATTTCCTGTGTGGCTTTTTCTTGAAAAAGGAGTTCAATAATATTACCGCAAAAAAAAAAAAAGAAAAAATCATTTAAGAGGTCCCACCTCTTCCTGCGGTTTTTCTTCTCTTCCGTCCGGGACGGGTACGACGTACCAAATCTGGGAAAGTGTATTTCTGTCTCTCAGTTGTCCAGGCACTTCCTTACAGTCCTGCAAGTGTTCAGGATAGCTGCCTTCTGTAGTTCCACGTAGGTGTAAGATTGAAGATCTAGTGTCTGTATAGAGCTGTGAATGGTCTTAGGTACAACTCTCGTGTCTGATATTACTATGGGGATGGTGGTGACATTCTACATATGCCACATTTCCTTGACTTCGTATCGTAGGTCGTTATACTTTGACGGCTTCTATCCGTGCGTCTTTTGGATGCTGCACGTGTTGGGCACGACTATGTCAATGAGGTATGTTGACTTCTTCTCCTTGTCGACCAGATTGTGGGGGATGGTCTTATCTGTTCTGATCGATCTGTCTCAGTACATCTTGTCGGTGTTGTTCTCTAGAAGCGTTTTTGGCTCATACTTGTAGAAAGGGACAGGCTCAGTCGTAATGAGATGTAATAATATTGATTATTATTATTTTTGTTATCATTATAAAATGATTTGGAGCTGTTCTTCTCTTCCTACCGGGACGGGACGACGTACCAGGTCCGGGAATACGTTTTAGTTGTGAAAGTCCATCTGCGCATGCGCAAGTTAACATGTGACATAAAGATAAAAATAAAACCTCAACGGCAAGATTGTAAGTAACAGGGATTGCTAACTTGTGGTTTAGTAAGCACTTCATCGGGCTATGCATAATTTTAAAGCTCTCGTCAATAGCAGGAAATTCTCCCTCATTAGAGAGAAAACAAAATTTCGCTACAAAGCATACTTTTCTACTGTGGGAAAAAATGCATAGCATCAAAATGTATTTTTGTAATAGTTTTTCATCACATTTAACATCAGGTTTTCGTAATTTACACTGATTGCAATGAAATATCGTTACGATTATGTAATACACTTGATGAAGTAATATTCGGCGATAGTGTAGTAAAATATATGGTTGAGTAACAATAAAATTAATAATTGTTGCGTCAATATATGGGACAGCATGAAGCAGAAAGAGATTTACATTATATATTGACAAAAGTCACCGGACACCTAGAAGAGAAGCACAACATAGCATTTAAAAGCACCAACCGTCGAAGGCGCCTACAATATGCATGCGAGCATCAAAAGTGGACTTTTAATGATTGGAAGAAGATCGTCTGGTCCGATGAATCTCGTTTCCAGTCACCATATGGACGGCCTGGTACGTGTGCGTCGTTTAATTGGGGCAGTGACGGCACCAGGATACCTCGTGGAACGAAAACTGGCCGGTGGACAAAGTGTAATGCTTTGGGAAATGTTATGCCGGGAAACTGTGATTTCAGTCATTCATGTGCAGGAAACAATGACGTCTACCAACTACCTAAACATCATTGCAGACCAGGTACATCCGCTCATGATCAAGGTATTCCCCTCTTGTAGTGCCTTCTTTCAGTAGGATAATGCGGTCAGTGTGACACTGCCCGCATTGTTCGGGAATGGTTTGCCGAACCACAGGAAGACTTCCTGGTCTCCACATTCGCCAGACATGAATCCAATCGAGCATCTTTGGCTTGTGTTGAAACACGAAATTCAATCTCTGCCAGCTGACCCGCGTAACTTACAAGAGCTAAAGGATCTACTGGTAAGATGTTGGTAGCAGAAACAATCAGACACGTTTAGAAATCTTGTAGCGCCCATGCCTAACCGGGTATGAGCTATTTTGGTAGCACGTTGGGGACTAACATCATATTGGACAGGTGGTAGCAGTGTTTTGACCCTTCATTGTATTTGAAAGCATCATTTTTGAAAGACAGACAATCTACTCTAGCTTTTACTAGAGCAAAAGGTTGCGAAAGGCATCGGTAATACATAGTACAACGTAGATGGGGAAAATAGCTGTAGCATGTGGACGCGATATAGTCGTTGCCAAAGCTTTCTCGTGTTACTGAAAATCAGGCAGATGGCCCGTTCTTTAGCCATGTACTATTACTGCACTTGATCCCTTAAAGATATTATGCTTATTGTAAATTTCAGACGATTTTCTGAAACATCGAACAATGTAAATTATAAATTTGATTAATAAGTAGGAACTGTACACCAGTTATACTCAAAACGTTATAACTATACTAATGATCCAAATTTCTTGGCGTCGAATTGAAATAACACTTTCCAAGCTTTCGCACATCAACCAGATGGTTTTCTCTAGGAAGGTAGACAGCTAACTGCATACAAGATATTTAATCGTAGGGTGTATATAATAGATTTTATCTAGGAAAAATCTTAGAGTCAAAAACGTTAGAGTCATTTTTCATATGGCCACACAGAACGGAGACTACCATTTTTCATCGATAAAATCAATTATATACAGTATACACACTACGATCAATTTCGCTATGGAGTTTAAAGACAATGATACCTTACCTTATCTCGACGTCTCAGTGAGCAAATCGAATGACAACCGCCTTCATACGGAAGTCTATTATAAATCCAAGTGCGTTCCCAACCTGATGCTCCGCAGTTCATTCCGCCTGATGATTACAAGACGGCTTTCTCCCGTTCTCGAATTAGAAGAGCCTTCGATGTCTCCTCCGATGTTCGTTCTGGACGATCCGAACAAAAAAAAAAAAAAAAAAAACACCGTCGAATTGGCCACTGAGGCAGAATATATACGTTGAACCAAATTCATAACTTTATCGAAAATGCCAGAACGAGTCGTGTAAAACTTTCTATGCCGCAACTTCGCTACCTACGTTCTATTCCCTACATACCAAATGTTTCCTATCAACACAAAAACGTGCTCAGGAGGATGAACTTCGGTGTCGGCATAAGGCCTGCCGCATCTTTATATACGATGCTTAAGATAAATATTGACAACCCCCCTTTCTCAATGAAGCAGGTGTTTATGCCATCCCATTACAATATCCAGACGGCTCCAGGCGATACTACATCGGAATGTCCGAACGTTCGTTTGGAATTAGAATCAGCGAGCATAAAAGGGATACAAAAGACGGGAAAATAGCCACTGCCCTATCAAAAGAGGTCAAGTTCAAGTCAGCTGATCCTATGTGGAGTGATAAAAATAAATCTGTTTCATACTCCGCACCCAAACTTATTGCCATTCGCGAAACCTTAGAAATCTTAACCAGCAGCGAGGCTTGCAATGATTGCGTCTCTCCGGAGTTGCCACGTATTTGGAGTCAATTCTTTAAAAATGTGCTGCGTTTTCTACCATGGTTCCGCGTGCCCAACGACCGTTACCTTGTTTCTTCGAATTATCACATTTATTGTCTAGTCAAGTCACCACGTTCAAATTTTTGGAATGTTCTATTATCCAGGTTGAACTTAGCTGTCTACTTTCCGTGAGAAAGCCATCTGGTTGATGTTCCAAAGCTTCGAAGTTTTTATTTCTATTCTACGCCAAGAAATTCGGATCATTAATATAGTTATACTATTTTGAGTACAAATTTGATTTCAATACCTTACACATTTTTCTAAACCTTTTCTGTTACCATTTCGAAACTTCTAACGACAATATTCTTCTTATTTAAATGAAATAAGTTTCTCAAACAAAACCCGGAAATCGTCTTTAAAGGAAAGGAGTTTTATGTAGCCTTAAAGATATCACGGTGAGCCTAATGACTTTACAAGCATTTTAAAACTGTGTTTACGTAGCCGTAATAAGAACCGTTAAATATTCTTTTTCAAAAGTTAACTACATTAGCTGTGTCCTCATCAAGCAAGTTTTGCAACAAAGTCTCGTCGCATGTCATTTTGCGATTACTATTTTACATTTTATTCTACTCCGAATTGCAAATAACGAAAACAGCCATTTGAGAAATTATTTAATGTGTGCTTCTACTTGATGCAACGCTTGCTAATTTATTCCATGTAATTTGTTCCAAATATTAAACTGAAACTGGGAGTTATTTATACTTGTACAGTTTCTGAACGAAATATAAATTAAAAACGAAAATTCTGTATGCGAACATATCTGGGAGCTTCATGATCTCATTTTTTCTACGCCACAAAAACCGAAAAGGGCAGTCCAAATTAAATTTATGTGGCTTTGTATGCTTTATTTTCACAAGAATCTAAATCTCAATTTAATTTTTTTCACGGAATAAAATATTTACACATGCTTGGTTTTGGGAGAGATTTCAAGAGCAAATCATCCCATAAAAGCAATTATCTAGAAAGAAAAGAATATAAATAAATCCTTAACACGAATAAAAAGTGTAAAAAGTTCGTTGCTATGTTTTGTATGAGTCAATGAAATCTCTGATTTGATTACCTTTAAGATTATTAACCCGGTCTTCTGTATGATTTCACTTGAAAGGCGCAATGCTGTCGTCCATTTGATTTCGTTCACTGCTGATTTTATCTTTCATTTTGCCTGATTCATGGATGATAACATAATGTCTTTCGATTGATTTTATTTACTTCTAATATATGTTGACTTTCATTTAGTGTTATTTATAGGGTCAACGTTGTCTTTCTTTCGAAATGAATGAAGTATATTCTCAATTTTCCTAGATTCACTGGATGCCATGTTTTCAACCATTTGTATTTTAAAAATTTGACTTTTTCAAATGCAAGTGAATGCTGTCTTCAACTAATTGTATTCACATTTGAGGGATATTATCTTTCATTTTATTTTCTTTATGATTAAATACAGTTCTCATAATTCCATTAAGGAGTAAAATGATGCTATCATTTATTTTATTCCATTTTCTGTGAGCAAACGGCTTGATTTGATTTCTTTCTGGCATGGATAACAATCTTATTTCATTTCCTTCACATGAGAGCGATCGTTGCTATTTGATACCTTTCAAGATCTGATTTGATTTTTTTCACATGAAAGTTGGCGCATTTAATTTATTTATCATAAGTGTTAGTACTCGTATTACCATTAAAATTATTTGTTTTCTGATAACTTAATACAATCTTTTATTTTAATTGTTATTCGGTTCACAGAAGTACGTTTAATTTACGAGAGTTACACAGAAAATAATGCAAAAGTGGGCATTAACTTATTTTTAACTGACAGGGGTCGTTCAAATCGCACTTGTTGGTAGCGTAACTCTTCCTCTATACTAACCCTTCTTCTCCATTACGGGTAAATAATGGATTACAAGCAGAAGCAGCGTGACGTCATTGAGTTCTTGACGAAGAAAGGGTGCAGGCTGTCGGACATCCACCGAAGGCTACAGAATGTTTACGGAGATGACACCATTGACAAGAGCAATGTGCACAGATGGACGAAGAAGTTTAAAGAAGGAGAAACCAGCATTGAAGAAAAACCACGTAGTGGAAGACCATCATCTACCACCACTGACACGAATCGTCAGCGCGTGCATAAATTGATTCGTGCGGAGAGAGGAGCCCCAACTGTTGCACAAATGGACTGTTGTCAAATGAAATGAAACCCTCACAGTCTATGTACGATATTTAAGAAAATACGAAAGATATTTACATTTAAAATACCCCACTAGCACTTTTGGGGTAACATTTACCCCATCATCAGGTGGAACAGAGGCAATGCAGTACTCCTTTATATAGTAGTGCAACGATGCATTATGGGTACAAGTCATCAAACGTCGCATGGGTCGTGACCGTTGCCATTACAACAGTGTACCGGGTGTAATTTCACAAATTATTAGTTTCACATATCAGTACAAGGATCTGTTACAAATACAAAGTTATGATCAATTTTATATATTGTTGGAATTGTTAACATATATTACTAAAATTTAAAATTCAGGTTGGTAATACGCTCTTTCCAGATTTTTGATATGTCCACAGGCAAGTAGTCATTACAGCATTTGTCCCCTAAAGCTTCGATGTACATACTTTCGACAATATGTAGCGAATGTATATAGGCTGGAGTGTCCAGTAGTTTAATGTTTTCCCAATCTGGTTTTAGCATTCCGTTTACCACATTTCTTGATAATGCTCTATTATTGCTGTTGGTTCGGATATCGTATTTGTGTTCCTGGACACGGATACTCAAACATCTTCGTGTCGAGCCTACGTAGTTGTTAACATGTTCTCCTGTTGAGGGATCCAGCAGTGTGATATTATACACACCCTATTTGTTCATAATATCTGTTGTTGCTCGATCCTTTTTAACTGATGATAGGAGGTTCTTCGATCGGGTGCCGAATTATATGTAATGTTTTGAACAGATACGAGATAGTGTGTTAGTGATATGGGGGTGCTGGTCCAATGCTCCCACGAATCTTTTCTTAGGCCTTGTATCTGGTTTGAGATTAATAGTTCGTTCACTTGATATTCTAGTGCATAATCTATTTATACACTAGAATATCAAGTGAACGAACTATTAATCTCAAACCAGATACAGTGTTCTGGGGTATCTTGTTGTCACAATGCCCTACAGAAGATGGTGGGCGACTTAGGGTATTGGGAAGTGTGTGCAAAGTGGGCACCTCGGCAGTTGACACACGATTTGAAGGAGTGAAGGGTGGAAGTTTGCTCTGATCTGCTGGAAGCGTATGAAGCCAACGAAAACACTTTCTTTTCGATCTGGTGACAGGAAATGAAACGTGGGCTTATCTTTACGATCCGGAAACAAAGAATCAATCCATGCAAGGGCGTCACACCTCTTCACCAAGGCCTAAGAAATTTTAAAGCCACAGATCAGCACGGAAAATCATGGAGACTGTTTTTTGGAGATAGCAGGGGTGTCATTCACCTTGATTTTATGGAACGTGGCAGTACCGTGACCAGCAAGCGGTACATTGAGACACTCAAGAAGCTTAGAGGAACCATAAGGAAAAAGAGACATAACATGAATCCGAAAAGGATCGACATTCACCATGACAATGCGAGACCACACACATCTTTGGCAATAAATCCGGAGATCAGCAAACTACGAAAGTCGGGGGTCCCCTATCAACCGTACAGCTCAGACCTGGCGCCCTCCGACTTTCACCTGTTCGGTACAATGAAGAACAGTTTCCGGGGACAACGATTTGAGGACACAGATGAGGTGAAAGTGGCTGTGAAGAAGTGGGTACAACGGTCCACACCTGAATTTTTTCAAAAAGGATTCGAGAGCTGGGTTCAACGATGGCGGAAGTGCATCGCTTGTGATGGAGACTATGTTGAGTAGTACCTATGTATAGACGAACAATTACTATACCAACACGGGCAATTTCAACGACTTCTGCCAGTTAATGAAAAAGTTATGCCCACTTTTGAATTATTTTCGGTACAATACTCATACTAATATTATAGAGAAACTGCTCTTTTCTGCAGGTGCTGGATGCGAACACACACCTATCTACTCCGGAGTTGCTGTTCTACCGATTGAAGTATACCGGCAAAAGGTTATTGCTACAAATTGCAGCTTTGACTTGCATCACCTCTGTGGTACGTCATACATATACTCTTCTTCAGAAAGGTGGGGCAGGAAATCGCAGGTTTCAGGTCAGCCGACAAACCATGCTTAAAGTACCTCATCTTCTGGAATTCTCATTAATTCTAGAATTTGTGTAGACGAATCATTACGTATTTTTCGAACATTTAATTAATTCCAGACGATGTGAGGAAGAAGCATCACACATATTTTTTGTCAGACCTCACGGACAGAAAATTCAGTTATACGTTCCGCCGCCAATGTAGTGAAAATGTCCTTTTTGCCAGTAGTGGGATTCAAACCCACATCTTCCTATCCCGGAGCGGATGTTCTATCGATCGAACTACGTCGAAGAGGCTTATCGCTCAAACTTGCAGTTTTGACTTGTAGTTTTTCTGAGAAAACTTGCAGTTTTTCTCAGCGGAAAATCACAATGTCCGAATGAATGAAATGGCTGTCTTGATTCTTTTCATGAGCAAAGCTTCACCTGACGGAGAGGTGCATGTTTGAAACAGTTATCAACAGTGCATTAAAGGATTCTTTACTAAACAATGATTTAGCAAGCTAAAGTAAGAAAACATTTTTCTTCCTTTAAGTTTTGATGTATGCATAGTCATTTTTTACTGAATCTTCGAAAGTATGTTTTTAATCTGTTCAAACGCTTTAGTCACAGAAAGAAAAACTCATCTGAAATATCAAATTTTTCAAACTATATGTGCAAGTGATTTGCGCAACATAGTGAATATTTTCTGAGAAAGGGGTATATGTTATGTCTGTTATCAAGCAAGACAAAGAATACTATTAAGGAAAACTTACCTTTTATGAGATTCATATTCACTTAAATGTACATCTAAAACATTTCTAGCACGTGGAGTCGTATTACCGTTCCCGAAATGCTGCCGAGGGGACAACCATACACAATAGCCCCACAACTTATCCTATCACTAATATAGCTAAGTAAAATATCCCAGAAAACTTGTAATTTTATAGGCACATATCCTTTCTTTTGTTCGTTTACCTAATGTTAAACCTCACACTTTCAGCGTTTAATAAGTTATTTAAAAACTAACTGTTATAGACGTGCTGAATATACTGTATAAAGAATACTATTAAAGAAAACTTACATTTTATGAGGTTCATATCCGCTTAAACTAGCTAAGTAAAATTTTCCAGAAAACTCATTATTTTTAACTAACTTATTCAATCCCGAAAGTGAGAGGTCTAATACATTAGGTAAACGAATGAAATAAAGGATATGTGCCAACAAAATTGCTTGAATTGTAAATATTATAAATATTAGGTAGTTAAGTTAAAAATAATAAGTTTTGTGGAATATTTTACATAGCTATTTTAGAAATGGGATAGGTTCTGAGGCTTTTGTGTATGACTGTTCCCACGGCGGCATTTCGGGAACAGCAATACGACTCCACATGCTAGAAATGTTTTATATGTACATTTTAAGTTGACATGAACATCATAAAAGGTAATTTTCCTTTAATAGTATCCTTTGTCTTGCTTGGTAACAGACATGACCTATACTCCTTTCGCAGAAAATATTCATTATGTAGCATAACTTATACTCTTTTCGCAGAAAATATTCAGCGCGTCTATATCAAATGTTGAGCAATGAACTTCTATCTTCACCCGCTGATACCGATCACAAAAGCAAGACAAATTTCAATATATATTTTGTGTCTTCAGAATTGTGTTTTTTCTCCGATCGACTCAACTTTGAGAAACTGAAATTTCCTCCAGAATGATAGCAATTAGTTCACCTTCAGTGTATTTTCTTTGCAAGCATAAGCACTAAAGTTACTAATTTTCCTGAAAAACTAACATAAACCCTAGTTTTGTAGAAAATATGTAAGAAATTTGTTCATTAGTTCGCTTGATCTCATGATTTTTAAAGAAATACACACACGCATACAGAACTCTGAATTAAATCAAATCAACTCACTCTCTAAATAATAAATGTTACGCAAAAATTATTGATCACCTATTATGTTTTTCATTACAAATGGGTGCGAATAGAAGACGTAAGTATTTTAAATAATAAACTCCTTTAACTTCAGCGCACATGCACGTGACTGTATTACAATATGTCATAGACTTATCAGAGATTTAATTAGATATTCCTCGTTTCCAATTACAAATTACATGACTGCATGTGTGTTGAATTGGAAACCTTGTGTTGGAAGTTGTAAGGCGGTACTTTAAAAGAGGCTTCTCTTTTAAGTAAAGAGCTGTAGAAAATTTTGCTTCCGTCGAGTATGTGTACTTGTTCGCAAAGGAACAGAACACCTCCTCTTCAGCGCTGTGACTTATCGGCAAGGGAAGATAACACATGTTTTCGATCGCTGCAACGGTGCAATGCAGTCTCAGCATTGTCCTATCGACTCTATTGACTTAATGAATCAATACATCTTAGTTTCTCTCCCTCGAGCGTTAATGAGTAAATACACAAACATCGCCACGGAGAGAGAAATTGCATATTTCCTGTCGGTGATATCGCTACACCTGAAATATCTACGCAGTAACAAATCAAGGATGCAACATAATTAACCTCTGCATTGGATCTGTCTATACTCATGTTCTTGTTTATATCACTGAGGTAGCATTTCTGTTGCATCAGAGTCTCCCTAACGAACTCCTGTTTGGGAGTTTGGCTTTTTATTGGTATGCTTTTATTGCTTTAATTTTAGTGCAGTGCGAAGGACGAGTCGCCAGTACACGTATTAAAACTTATTGGCCACAATAATTTTAATGCTACTGCTTGTTTTTCGCACGACGGATAAGTGAATTGGCATATCAACTTTGGAAAATATTTGTCATCTTCGTCATTTGATGGAACCTCAGCTCGTGTGTTTTAATTGCAAAACAATGTAAATTAATTCACATACTTGTGGATAATTTTTTTCCTAGTGTGAATATATCCAGTTTTTGTCCAGTTCCAACCCCCCCCAAAGCGATCGTCATCTAAAACATTCCCAATCTGCAGTTAGATAAATAAGTCACCCAAGACTTTTACACGACCCCCTGCATTAGTCACACACACACACACACACACACGCACATATAATAGCAAGCGACGATCACATTGATGAAGAAATTAAACGACATATAAAACTTGGTTGGAGAGCTTTTTGAAGAAACATAGTACAGTTTTTACAACAATATATCCTTATGTCTGAAAAGAAAAGTGTTTATTCAATGCATCCTTCCAGTGCTTACGTGCGGAGCAGAGGCATAGACCTTAACTAAAACAGCCATACAAAGCCTGTGACAACTGAAAGCAGCATGGAGAGATACATGCTTGGGGAAACCAAGAAAGATAAGAAGAAGAAATCGTGGATAAGGAAAATGACAAGAGTGGAAGACATCATGATCAGGGTAAAATGCCGGAAATGCAAATGGCCTAGATATATTGCCAAGAGAACGGACCACCGATGGACAACGGTCATTTTGAACTAGACTCCAACTGACGGGAAAAGACCCAAAGGAAGACCACGTGGGAGATGGGTGGATTAAATTTGAAATCATGTGGGAGTGACATGGAGGAGACCATCACGAGACATACAATTGTGGAAGAAACGTGGGGAGACCTTCATCCAGCAGTGGACTGATAATGGTTGATAATGATGATAATGCTATATATATATATGCATATTTCAAGATAATTATTTTCATATTTTTATATATTTGAAGACAATTATTTTCATATTTTTATATAATTCAAGATAATTATTTTCATATTTTTATATATATTTCAAGACAATTATTTTCAAAATGTGACATGAAGATATAACGAAGGAACTTGGTAGGTTCCAAGTTCCTTCGCGATATCTTCAAATACTGTAACGGAAAAAAATGTTGAACATTCTTCCGATACACGCG
Source organism: Macrothele yani (assembly GCA_039090855.1). Lineage (NCBI taxonomy): Eukaryota > Metazoa > Arthropoda > Arachnida > Araneae > Macrothelidae > Macrothele > Macrothele yani. Next base: position 161,724,384 of record CM077011.1, read on the forward strand.
GTTGTCCAGAACTTTTACGTTTGCACAAACAGTCCGTAATTTCAAATTCTTTATGCCAATCATAAATAGCTTTTCTGGTTGAAGGTTCTTTTCTGAATCGTGTCGAAAATACCGTTGCACAACAGTTAAAATTCCGTTTTGCTCACTATAAGAACACAAAACGCCTTCTCCACTGCAGACGCTGCCATTTTGACTGACTAGTCAAGTGCCACACGCGTTATCGTTTACGTCACTTCCCTCAGTAGCGGGACACAAACTTTATGAGTACATCTAATTAACGTTTCGCAGTTGTGGTCCGTGTCTTCAACTGTTACCGTTTTACAACATCTGGAAACTGCATACTTCTTTATGAATTCCCGGCACAGTATTCTACGATCATTTTCAGGATCATCTTTTATCCCTTGAAATCGAGAGTCGTATTTCAGTCGTCTAACAACGGTCACTTCTAGTAATACGTCAGGCCCATGGTTACTAGATGGCCTTTATTTTTTATCCTTTCTTGATTCATGAATTATTGTGCCCAAGCACACGTATTTCTACATAGCAAAAACAGTCTTGCTGGCCCAGCACTATGTTGCCGCCGCCCAACCGTGAATAAAATGTCCGGGAGGCCACTACATGGGCTAGCAGTTCGGGCCAGCAGCGGGCCAACAGTGGCACCCCCATTGGTTGTTGTATGCCAGAACAGGGCTATTAGTTATCCATAACAGGCCGTAGCTGCCACAAGTGGCTCTTCAGCGACCCTGAAAGCACGTGCCATAAATGATGGCTAGCCTAATGTGGTCCGCTTGTTTCCCGGCAGTGGCAGCCGACAGCCACGTGGCGTAACTGATTGCTTGCCGAATCTTGTCCGCCAATTTCCCAGTAGTAGCCATAAAAAAATTATAATAAAGGATAACCGCAGTTTCCCAAAGCTACAACTACTTTTTTCGCCTTACGAAACTTCTGCATAACAGCACTGCGCTGGGGAAATTTTCTAAACAAGACCCGAACCAAGGACTGTCTGCGCGGGAAGCGGGCGCTCAACCAACGGGAGTGATTTGCCTCGCACGAGCAGTTGCGTGAAGCTGAGTCTCTTTCCTGAGGAATGTGTAACTAATGGTTCTCTCTTTTAATTTTACAATATTGCGATTCAGCAAGACGACGGCATCCACACTTAAATGAGGTACCCTTTCCATCTTTCATCTACCTACCAGAGCTGCCAGAGCATGAGGAATCAAGTCTATGTGATCACATACAAGATAACAGCAGTGGGGAAGGTGATAGTGATTTCGTTGGATACCTTAAGAAAAAGCCACTTATATGTATTATTATAAAACGGATAACATATTTAGGAAGTTGATTTTGCAGTAATTTCTTTGATAACAATTTATATCAAGATATCCGGCAAAATTAAATTTGTATTGTATTGTGACAAATAGTGTGAAATTCTAAGTACTTAGGATGAAACTCAAGTGTACTAAGAGAGAAACCATCAGATCTAAGTGCGAACATAGCAGCGTTTCACTAAACATTAATGTGGAGCTAATGAATCGCTATGAAAATGGTGATCGTTTATAAGATTTAGAACGCCAATTTGATGATTGCAGAGATCATAATTGTTTCATTAAAAACAACTTTTCAGTCATTTCAGTGCTTGCAACTCAACATGTACCACAGATTCTTAAAAGATAAGATATTTTTTTCACTTCCGTAAATTTATTTTTTTGTTTTTCACATTTTTCACAAATGTCAGTTTCATATAATGCGTAAATTTATTTTTTCAACGTAACGATTGTTTGGTTTTGTTTTTACCTTAAGGGAACTTCACTCATTTTCGACGAGTGTACCAAAGTAAAGGCGCTTTCAAAAGTTTCGTGCTGTGCTTGTCGTCTTGAAAGGCGACTGTTGAATTACTATATTTACCCGTTCATGACACATTGTTACATTTTTAACGTTGTATCTTTCCTTTTCGCTGTCCGAAGCTACATTTGTTTTGAAGAGAAAATATATGTTATTTTACTTCTCGTTATTTTTAGATGTGAATTCCTCCAGTCTTGTGTATTCAACCCATGGATGAGTACATTATATCCACGTAACATAGCTTTTTTTTTCTTTTTTTTTTTTTTCAAATAATTAATAACTTTTGTACGCTTATAATTCTTCTTTTTCTTTCCCCCAACATAACGTGTTTTTAATGTTTTTCCAGAACTTTTGTTTCAAGCAGTTTAGTGTATGTTAAAACGAAAGATTATACAAAAATCATTTCTTTTTATTCATGGGAATGGAGTGGGTGCACTTCATGGCTTAATCTGATATCTTAGTCGACGTGGCATTTCATTATGCGAAATTAATTCGCCTCTCTACATGTGTTTTTTTTTTCTTAACATCAACTAAAATAACACAATGGAGATAGCGTCGTCTTCAACTAACTGGTACCACGAGGGACACCGAACTTGTTGCTTTTGCGCATGCGCAGTCTCGTTGCTTCCATCTGGTGTAGGGGTTGCATCGGTTACCAGCTGCGGGACACTAGTAGCACTTGCTTGGATGCCCGCAATTCACGGCGATACTGCAGGGCCATCAATAGCTGTGAACTGATGGCGCTGCCATCAGCGAACCGCTACCAGCTGGTGGCCAACAACTTCCCAACACTTGGGTTTTTGCTGGGCATCATTTTACTAGTTGTCTGCAGCCTCTAAATACCTTCTTCAGTCAAAGATCATATCTCTGATCCATTAGAGAGAACTGGAAGGACGCATTCATTAAACACTTTTCTTATAAAACGTAGCACTAAATTTCTTTTGAAAATTGTACTGTTCTTTCCGAATCATTCCAGCAATTCCTATGCACCTATTTATTTCGCCTTCGATGTAACCCATGCCGTATAACTGCAGCCCAAGGGAATAACTGGATTGGGTAGATTCAAAACTTCTGGGCAAACCTTTATAAAATTACAGTTTGTTCAGCAATTTTAGCAGTGTCCCCTGTGTAATTCCATAAATGAACAATAAAGAATATTTCAGTTGAGTGCCACAATCTAAAGAAAATTTCCTAATCCGGAAAACTCGGCGTAATTACTTTATTATCGTGTCGAAAATATTCTTAATTTAGATTCAAGAATTTCGGTAACGAAAAAACTTTCGAAGGCACCAGAATTTATTTTACAAAATAATTGTACAACATATTTTATATAATAATTATAGATTACAGATGCCGCTACATTGAAATATGTTCGGTAGTTTTAATCTTAAAGTGCATCAGAATTTTTTTCTGGACTTTGCCTAAATCAAAAGCTTTTGATTCTTTTCCCCCATCAGGGCAATGTAATCTTGACATTTATTAGAAATAATTGTTGTCATACAACTGCTCAATAATACAGCGAGAGCAGCAGCAGCAAAACTGTTCACTATTCCAAAGCTCTTCTGGAAACAAATTTCATTTGTCTTCGCTAGCTGCTCGTTGAACAGATTTGTGTCTTAAAAAATGTTAGCACCACTAAGATGTCATAAATATTTTCAGTAATTAGTGTTGTAAACTGAATTTGTTTTTCGTATTTTTTTGTTTTTTAAAACGTGTTCAGAGTTTTTCAAAATGTCCTTACATTATTTTCATTCAAAAGAAAAAAAAATATTAAATCTTTTCTTAAGATGTACACACTACAGGCAAAACATTAAGTCTACCGCTTTATCTGACGTTTGGATTTTTTCTGGCATGACAATGCACAAGTGTAAAGGTCAAGAGAGCAGCGCAATGCCTGAAACGTGCAGTGCCAGTTAGAACTGAAACGGAGGTTTTAATTAATGAGTTAGGAACGGCCTTTTGGAAAAGAGAGTATTTATCGGATACAGAGCAAAACGAAACCGGGAAATTTGCCGCCTGTTTACGGGCTGCCGAATTAAAATTGCACCGAGAGTGGATCGAAAGAGCAGCAACTCATAAACTACGGGTGGATGTCCAACAGCCCGTGTTACTTAAGAATGTATCCGTAACTGGAGTGCACCAGTATCTCGATCATATGATCCTAGGACTTAAATGTATGACCAGACGCCATCGGTGACAACGACTGAAGTTTTCCCGAAAACATCAGAAAAGAATTTTGCAAGACTGGAAGATGGTTGCCTTCTCTGAACAAACGAACAGCTGCGAAGATGATGGTACAAAATGTGGTGACTCCACGGGTACAGGCAGATGACGGAGTGTAATGATCTGCGGATGTTTACCTGAGGTTCCCTCGATCCCACTCTATAGTCCAATTTAACTTTCCTTTTTGTTTCCTGTTACCTTATGTACATTTTGGGTTCATTCTCTATACGTATTTTTCTAATCTTAACGCTACATTTTATCTATCGGTGAATGTCGGTGTGGCAACGTGACGATACTTCAAAAGTAAATCACATACTTGAATGATAATAATAAGGGTGCTCAATGAATGAAATACGGGCAATAACGGGAATAAATCTAAACCTCCAGATTCGACTAGCGAATCCTGTGATGGCTATATTTTCAAATTAATCGTAAATTTGAAAGTTGGTCTTTCTGGGGGGTGTAGCGGGTAGCATACTCAGGAGCTATCCGGAAGACGCGAGTTGGAATCCAGCTCCAGGACGACAAAATGTTCAAGTTTTCGGATATTATCTGAATTAACGTCCATGTCATATTTACACCAATAAACGGATTCACATCTTCCAAATTTGTATGATAAGGGTGCTGTTTACTTTTGAGTAGACGAGAGATTCACAAGATTGTTAGGATATTGATTGAATCTCTCAAATTCAATGTTACCCTAGCTTTATTATTGAAGTCTCGAGACTTGCCGAGTTAGTAGATTAGGAGAGTATCTGTGTTACGATGATGTGCTGCATTCAGGTATCTAGGGCTAGTTTAATTAAATATAAATTTATGCTCTACAGCTGGTGTTGTGCTGAAATTTATGTGCCAATTAATTACCAAATAAACATAATAATTGGGCATCGTAAGTAAAAGACTTTCCCTTAAAACCTGTCGTAAATGCTAATTAGTGCTTAGTTCACTCTGTGTTATATGATTAAATCTTTAACAAGCAGGAACGAATTAACTCGGAGTTTACAAAAGAGGCTGAAATCAGCTAGAACGAATGTATCCGGTGTCTGAGAAGTGGGCCGAACGCCACAGGAACGACTAAACCTGCGCATGAGAAAGAGTTCCTTAGACTTTCCGTTTGTCATTCTAAATGGTCATTTGGGGGTATGATTGACATTATTACTTCCTGTCTGACTACTTTTTCCTCTAAGACTTCTGAGGAGAGGGCGACGAGCCTAAGAAACAAGTGAAAAGTTGTCTGAAGAAATCGTTTCTACCCGGTTACATGATGTCCGTGTGCGGGCGACTACTGCTTTCGAATCATTCATTGGGTAATGGAAAAGGGAATAAAGGACTATATGGGAATTTGACTACATACTGTAAAACTAAGGACTGTAAGGGAACACTTATAAACAGCGACAGATTTATAGTCGATTCCCCTGAGATGAAAGAAGGAAAGGAATTGTTTTGCTATAGCTTTTGGTGCAACCTAGTCACTATGAAAATACTTTTGTTTGAGGAGCGCAGGAAAATTTGGGCAACTTTTGGTTCAGGTACATCGGCTGTTTAAAGGGTTAAGGTATCAGAAGCACGACTTAAACATTACGGAATATTTCAGTAAGAAGAATAAGCTTTACAGTGAAGTATGTTAGGGTTTTCTTTGTAGCATAAGCAAATGATAATATCTTTAAATACTTAAACGCTAAAACTCTAGGCTGATAGGTTGGATAGTCTGATGAATATCACAACGTTCAGGGGAGATACACTTTTTTCATGTGTCCATCATTGAATACCAATTTATCCGTTTACGAGGCAATGTTTCCAGACAGGGGTGGACTGTTCTAGCAAAACAACGTGAAATTTCATAAGGCCGATATTGTTCAGAACTGGTTCGAAGAACACGAGGATGGTTTCCATAGTCTCCCATTGCAATCCATGTCCCTTCACCTGAACCCAATCGAACTGATTATGAACCATATATATCGGCAGCTGAAGAGTATGGATCCAAAAGCACAGATACTTAAATATCTACAAGCAAGACTATTGGTATGATACCGCCTACCAGTGTATACCTTTCGGAAACCTGCGGAGCACATGTATTTTTGCATTGCGGCAATGGTTGCAGCTCACAGTGGACCTACACTGTGTTATTTATGTTGACAAAATATTTTGCTCCTACATTGTACGTAGATTCAAAACGTTATGACCACCTGCTTAATATGATGTTGGTCTTTATGTGCTCCACAGTTGTGGCCAAAATAGCTCTTTCCAGGCTAGCAATGGACGCCTTGTAAAAGGGGCCCATGCCTAGCCTGGTAAGATGCTAGGTATGTACCTACCGAACAAACGGATGAACTCCAATACGTTACCAGCAGATTCTTTAATTCTTGTAAGTTACGAGGTAAATCCGCGCAGATCGGATTTGCTGTTTCAACACAAACTACAAATGTTTGATTGGATTCATATCTGGAAAATTTTGAGGCCAGGGCATTTCCTGGAAATCTTCCTCATGCTTCTCGAACCATTTTGGAATTACTCGAGAAGTGTGGCACTGCGTATTATCTTGCTAAAAGAAGACACAGCTAGAGGGGAATACTTTTGCCATGAAAAGATGTACCTGGTTTGCAATGACATTTAGACAGGTTGTACACATCCTAGGTTCCTGCACATGAATGACTGAACATAACCCTTCCCTGCAAAACATTGCACAAAGCATTACATTTCCTACACGGGCTTGTTTTTGTCCTACGGTCATCCTGGTGCGAACACTTACCCAGGTAAACGACGCACACCTACACAGCCGTTCACACGATGCAGTAGGAAACGAGATTCGTGGGACGAGACGATTTTCTTTTAATCATTCAAGGTCAAGTGTTGATACCCGTGAGCCCATTGTGTGCACTTTCGGCTGTGAACCAAGGTTAGCATGAGCACGTGACCCGCTTTCAAATCACTGGCAAGTTTCGCCACATTATCCCATCTGTTGTCTTTTACCATACGGGGTATCTTTTGCTGACCTCTAGCATTGATGAGTCGTGGTGTACTTACACTTTGCCGGAGGTGCGTGGTCTTTTTCTCCTCTGACTACTTTTTCACTGTATTTACCACGGCTTGCCGTGAGCAGGCCCACCCATACGCTTGCCATATTGGAAATGCTGTGGCACAGTCCTCTTCCCATTACAATTTGACCTTTGTCAAACTCGCTAATGTCTGCTGTCTTTCCCATCTGAAGAACAAGAATAACACTGAACAGAAATCAGTATCAGGTGTTACGTACACCGTTTCAAGACCTTCACACCCGTTGCCTTTTAGCTGCAGTTGCGTTGATTTGCATAAAAATGCGTTGGTCATGATGTTTTGGCTCTTCGATGTACATTACTTTACAGTGTTGTCAATAAAACGAAAAAGTGACAGCGATTTCTCGCGCGAAATGAGCACGTATTTGCGCAAACGTAGCAAACCTGCTGGGCTGACAGCACTTTTTCTTTATTTTCAGATGCGCAATCAGCATACTCTTGAAAGGTTTATTGCATCTCACGCCACTTATCAGGCTATTTTTGTTAGCATCGCAAGAGCATGAAATGCGCAGGAAGTCATGGTTGGCCACTCCGGTGACGCAGGGGTCTAAGCGAGGGATTCTGATCATTTGTCCGAGATACGTCTGGGTTCAAATCCGAGTGAGGCATGGATGTTGTGTTTGTCTTACTGCACTGGCTATTTCTCTTCCTTGGAACAACTGGCCCTAACTCAGAAATGGGCGACTGCTTACAATCCATTGAGTTGCTCACAATGGTCGTTGAACCTTCAATCCAAAAAAAAATAAAAAAAAATAAAAGGAAGTCTTAAGAAGATGAAAAAATAATTTTAAAAATAGGATTTCCAGAAATGTAAGTATACTGTAACACTTACGGTGGGAAACGCGTCATCGGATGCTCAGATGATATATGAAAGGTGTTGATCAAAAAAGAAACTAACCGATGCTGAAATATTCCACCCACTGTACGAGTGATACAAGGAGCTCTCTCATGACCATTCCCGCGAGGCAGGTCCCGGTTCAAGGCCCGATAAGGCAGGAGTGCTCTGCTTATTCAACTTTGCTAGCTCTGCCTCCTCTCCGGAAACAATGGCTCCAAACTAGGGTCGGGCGAACGCTTGTAGCCCTCATGCTTGCTCATCATCATCATCATCATCATTGTCAACCATTATCGATCCACTGCTGGACGAAGGTCTCCCCAAGTTTCCTCCACAACGGTCTGTCTTGTGCCAGTCTCCTCCATGTCACCCCAGCATACTTTCGAATTTCATCCACCCATCTCCCATGTGGTCTTCTTCTGGGTCTTTTCCTGTCCCTTGGAATCCAATCTAAAATTTCGGCTGTCCATCGATGATCTGTCCTTCTGGCAGTATGTCCAGCCCATTGCCATTTCAGGGATTTAACTCTGATCATGATGTCTTCCACTCTTGTCATTTTTCGGATCCACGAGTTCCTCTTCTTATCTCTCCTGGTTACACCAAGCATGCACCTCTCCATGCTTCTTTGAGTTGTCTGCAGCCTTTGTATGTCTCTTTTAGTTAAGGTCCACGTCTCTGCACCATACGTAAGCACTGGAAGGATGCATTGATCAAACACTTTTCTTTTAAGACATAATGGCATATTGCTCTTGAAAATTATGCTGTTTCTTCCAAAAGCTCTCCAGGCAAGTTTTGTACGCCGATTAATTTCTTCATCAATGTGACCCTCACTTGATATCTGCTGTCCAAGATAAACGTACGTGTCTGTTATCTCCAGCTTTTCTCCATCAATCGATAAATCTTCATTTCCTGTAAAAGCATTGAACATCACTTTTGTCTTCTGAAAGTTCATTTTTAATCCCACTTCTTTACTCTTGTCCGCAAGTTCCTGGATCATACTCTGCAGCTCTGATGGGGTAGTGGCAAAAATGACTACGTCATCAGCAAAACGAAGGTGGGTTAGATAATCTCCATTAATCTTTATCCCCTTGTTTTCCCAGCTCAGCGACTGAAAAACACCCTCCAATGTGGCATTGAAGAGCTTCGGAGATATGGTGTCACCTTGTCTCACTCCCTTTCCAATTTTTACGTGTGTTGTATTTTCAAACAGCCTAATCTTTGCACTTGCATTTTCATAGATGTTATTAATAATATTAATGTATGCATCTTCAATACCGCAGGTTTTCAGAGCCATTGTAACTGCTGATGGTTTCACCGAATCAAAGGCTTTTTCATAATCGATAAAAGCCATGCACAATGGAAGTTCATATTCCCTCGCTCTTTCAATTAGTTCTCTCAGCACGTGGATATGATCTATTGTGCTGTAGCCACTCCCTGAATCCAGCTTGTTCTCTCGGTTGAGCCATGTCCAGTGTTACCTTCAAGCGGTGTGAAAGAACTTTAGTGAAGATTTTATAAACTACTGATAGGAGGCTGATAGGTCTGTAGTTTCCGAGATCCTCAATGTCACCTTTCTTATGTAGCAGGATCATTGTAGCGGTGTTCCAATCCTCAGGAATCTTTCCTTCATTAAGGCATCGAGTGAAAATTTGGGCGAGTACTGTTTCGATTTCTCCACTTGCTTCTTGTATGATGTCTACAGTAATTCCATCTTCTCCTGGAGCTTTTCCTCGCTTCATGTTCTTGATTGCATGTGCAACTTCTGCTGGAAGGACTGGAGGAACTCTGGTACTGGTATCTTTCATGATGTCTGGAGTGCATATATCATCCCTTTCATATAATTTGGAGTAGAAATCTTTCACTCTTGTCAAAATTTCGCCTCTATTTCTTGTTACAGAACCATCTTCTTTTCTCAGTGCCATAATCTGTTTTCTTCCCTTACTGAGATGTCCCTTTGCTATCTTTAGGCTTTGGTTGTTTTCAATTGCTTTCCTCACTAGTTCACAGTTGAATTTCCTTACGTCTTCAGTGATACTTTTTTCTTACTGTCTTGCATAGCTCTATATATTCCACTTTGGAAGTCACATCTTTAGTTGTCCTCATCTCTCTTCTTTTTGCATCAACATTTTGGTTTTTCCTGATAATTTGTTCACATGCAATTTGTTCTTAGACCCAGCTAATTTTGTTGCTGTTTCCATAAGAGCTTTGGTTACTTTTCTGTTAACTTCAGAGATGTCCACTTCTTCCGATGTTAGGCCTTCTAAAGCAGAGAACCTGTTCTTCAGTTCTAACTTGAAGGTATTATGGTGTTTTTTAAGGTTGGTTATGTCAATAGATTTTGTTTGTCTTATGAGCTTGCCACGTTCAAGTTTAGTGTTGAGGTGCATCTTACATCTCACCAATCTATGGTCACTACCTGTGTTGAACTTGTTTAGCACACTGCAGTCTTCTATGACGAATTTTTTGTTACACATAATAAAATCAATTTCACTTGTCGTCCCATTTGGATGTCTCCATGTCCATTTCCTGTGTGGCTTTTTCTTGAAGAAGGAGTTCAAGATGAAAAACCCTTCTGCCTCTGCAAACTCAACGAGAGTATTTCCACGCTGGTTTCTGTTGCCATGACCGAATTTACCTACTGAAGTTTCATTCTGTTGCCGTTGCCCTATTTTTGCATTGAAATCTCCCATAATTATTTTCAAGTGCTGCTTACCTTTATTATTTAGATGACAAATTTCCTCATAAAATTCTTCAATTTCTTCTTCAGGATGACTTGTGGTGGGTGCATAAGTTTGAATAATCTGAGCCTGGTATCTTTTCGAGAGTTGGATAACAAGTCGTGCAGCTCTGTCAGAGGAACTTTCAACTTCTACAACTTTATCCTTCAGTTTCTTGTTTATTATAAATCCAACACCACTAGTTCTGCCAGTATCTGTCCCACGATAGTAGAAGAGATGTCCACTTTTCAGTTCGATGAGATCTTCTCCTTTTCTCCTTACCTCACTTAGCCCCACGATGTCCCACTTGATCCTTTGTAGTTCCTCTTCCAATTCAAGAAGCCTTGAATGGTACATTCCAGCTGCCGGAGACTGAGGGCCAAGATTTAAGTTGTGGAATCATTTTGGAGGGGTTTGGCCATAACTCACCACGCTGGCCAAGCGGGTTGGTGAGTGTGGGATAGAATTTCCTCTAATCCCGATGGTATAGTTATACCGCTATGGGCGGTCGTCAGAGCCCCTTTAGTGGGAACAGGATGCACCACGAGAAGGCGGGGTTGACATTTGTCAAGGAGAGGCTGTGATGTTACGCATCACCTGACCTTACATCCCCATGCTTGCTCATAGTGGTCGTTAAACAGAGTAACATAAAAAAATCGAAAAGTAATACTACTCTTAAAGATATGGAAATTCTGTGGCATAGTGGAAGACTAAATCAGACTTTAAGTAGACTAGGAAAAGGCACGAAACATTATAGCCATAATTGATGACATCTGACGAAAAGCGAATTTTTCAAAATCGGAAGTCCCAAAGAACGAAAAATGCAAATGTAGGGACGTCCATTAGAGGGAAAATCGCACACGTAGAAGGTTAGATAATATATTTATTATAGTTTCATTGACAAAGGTTCGCCAATTTTAAAATAAGTTTTCCGGTTCGAAAATTACGAACACGATGTTGCAGTATTAGAAGTGCACTTCACTCCACTTAATTCGAGCATTTAATTTACATCAGAAATTTTTTAAGAATGCGTTATACATGTCTTTCCAAATTATAGCCTTTTTGTGTACGGTACGTAGAGGAACGATATTGCATCTCGGTATGGGAGAAACTCATGTAAGGGTTTACTCATCTTGGACGCCATCGCAAGCAGAAATATATTTCTTAATCTGATCTTTAGAATGACTGGTATTCTGCAGACACGAGACGCCACCTAGCAGAATAATGTGCGTTTCACAAATTCAGAGGTGCATGAATCATCATACATATGGGTGCCATTAACAAATACAAAATGCAACTACTGCCCATAGATGCAGAAATGTCAAGTCAGGAGATTGTCATACGGATGCTGTGGTATTAGTGTATAGTGGTTTCGTAAAGTCACTCTAAGTCAAGAATTTCGGAACAGCAGTTGCCTAATAAACGCGAGAAATCATAAATTCAACTCCTCACATAAACCTTAATTCTGCACAGCTGTTTTGTGACATTTTTATAGGGATTCCCGCGAGACGGGTCCCGGTTCTGGTCGTCATGTTCAACTGACAACTCATTCGATTAAAATTAGTTTATGCGCCACTTTTTTAATCGATTTAAAATCAGTTTATGCGAACCGTTGTGTAAGCTGAATGCACAGACTTTCTAATAGTTAACAGGAGAACGCAGTTTTAATTTCTTTAGAAAATAGTACACTTAAACATAATCAGATAACGTTCATTTATTTACGATATAGTGCAGAAAATATAGGTTCATTTCGTTTTCTCCTTTTGTTTTAAAACCAAACAAGCTTCTAACTTCATCTTGTTGTCTCTTCTAAGAATGTATACCAAATAGACTGAGCTTCTTTACGTACAATAAAGTCGTTAAACCCGTTAGAATACAACAATTTCATTAAAACGTTACCTAGTCGAAAAAGCGCATATGTTTGCTTTGATCACTAAGTTTTTAAAGAAATACACATCAAGAGATCAAACGGCTGAAGCCAAACTGCTGAACTAAACTTATGAAATTTTTAAATTTCTGTTTTTGATTAAACAATGAAATTGGAAAATGCTTGTGAAAGTAAGTAGTTATATTTTTAAAAGACATTATGTCAGAAGTAAACCTTGTAAATAATTTATTGAACATAATTTTAGATATGAATGCCAGACCATATGTAAATGATGCATGGGGAAATATGGAATTGCGCATTTCACCTATATTCTGCTTTTAGAAATGAACTAAATTTTGTAGGCTTCCATTTAAGAATCCCGAACCAGATTTCTGCCTAAAAAGAATAGGCCAGTCCTTCTTTAATCTACCACAAACTTTGATATAAATCCAGATATGAAAATTAAAAAAAGTATTTTTCTTTCTTTCCTTTCTTTTCTTTTCTTTAAATACCTCAAAATCAGCTCTTTATTTTTTATTCCTGCTTTTGCTTCTTTACCTTTACTTTAATATGACTTGAATATCACACATTCGAAAATCCTTTTATAGTCTCCGATCTCAAAATCCATTTGTAAAAAGGCAATCTGTTACATTTTTATCTACAGCCGCCCATCTAGAATATGAGTTTTACGTTTACGAGGATTTGATCTGTAGCTTATAAAACTTCAAATCCTGAGGGAGGGAGAGAGAGAGAGAGAGAGAGCTATATCTTTCTTCTATTTGTGGGGAAGTACTGATCAAATAATTTCCTGTTGTTATTTTATTCTGAAAAACTCGCCGATACCCCGATTTTAGAAGGTCAGTAGAAATATTTTGGCAAGAAAGGCAGACATAGGCTTAAAATATTTTTGCTTTGTTCCATTGAACTTTAATTGATTTCTTGTAAAACGGTTGAAATAATATCTCCGCAAGCTCATCTTTCAAATGTTTTTCTGCACGTTCTGGTTCAATATTTTGGTCAATTAGTAAAAATAACAATTTAGTAAACAAAGGTAAGTTAAAATTTAAAATTCTAACTTCTTTCTGCGAATTTTTAAATGAAAAATATTTTAGAGATTCTTACTAAAACATATTTAGTTATATGGCATCACAATATATCACTCCTTTTTTTCTCATGTCCTATGAATGCTATGGCATCAAAAATATATGTTGTTTAGCACGTCTTCTGTAAAAAAAGATTTTTCTTATGTTACCACATTGTCCGTACGTCCGTCTGTGGCAACTTATCTCTGCAACTATTAGTTCGATTTGAAATATTGCTTTTGCATTGCGAAGCTGAAAGTGCGATAACAATTAGCCATCATTTGCAGTTTTTCTACGATGCAAAACTTCACCACCAGAGGGCGTAAATGCAGATGATATCGACTTCGAAAAAAAAACAACATCTTATTGAATATAATTATTTCTGAACATCCGATTAAAAACATTATTTTTCCATTCGACGCCACTTATAACGAATGCGATTTTGGAAGCAATTTCTTTTTCAAGCAATGCAGAGCTTTTCCGCTAGGGGAACTAAAGTTAAACTGCAATTTTCCCGGTATTTCTGCTTCCAAAAGCCGGATTTGAAATTTTCTTTTTGCATCGGATAGCCTCTTCGGACTATCAATTGTTCCGATTGATGAAACATGGTCTGTCTGCTGTACGGTTCCGGACATGTGACGAAGTGCAAAAATGGGTTGACGAGTTCATCGCGTCCCACGACGAAGTATTCTTCATGGCTGGAATCCGTCAGCTGCCCGACCGAAGACGGAAGGTGATAGATAAAGACGTCGCGTATTTTGATTCGTAAAGGTATTATTGTTGTCTCTCAAATTACATATTGCGTTGTCTTAAAACGCTTTAAAACTTATATGTACACCTAGTAATTAGTGTTATCACAAAGATCTCTGTATTACCTCCCTAGAATAGAAAGGGAATGGCCCGAAATCCAGGGGAGGGAAAATGCCCCCTCTTGCCCCCTTATATGGCGCCGATGACAATTTGTTAATTTTCGTAACAGTTTTTGTCAACCGCTAGTGTGTTTCTAGATGTATTATCGATTGTAGAAACGCGTTTGATTGTTTTTTCTACTTTCTGTAATGGGTTCCGTTAACTATAAAAAATTTGAAATATTTTATTCCTGTCGGAAAGGATTCAAAATCCGTGCTGAATACAGCCATCTTTTTGTTGTTGTCGGTTTAACTATTACCGTGAGCAACTCGAAGAGCTATAAGCAGCCGTGCGTCTCTAAGTTCGAGTAACAGGTTCCAAGGAAGGAAAGAGCCAGTCGTCCGAGATGGCCCATGGATCATTCGTTCGAGATGGGTCGGGTTTCGAACCTGGACCCTTCTCGGACGATGATCAGAAGCCAGTGCTCAGACTACTGTGCCACCGGGGCGGTCCGAAAATTTGGTGTCATCTTTCTTGTTTATTTCATAGGTTTGGTGGTAACACAAGTATCCTCAATACCTCAATTGAAATGAATTCCTAATGATACTTGCAAGTCAGACTTACCCACCCTAGGGAGGAGTAATACGAGATCATTAATCCAATATCATTCAGGGTACGCATCACGTGTGAGGCTTGTACGATGTGTTTCTACGACAACTATGACTGGCAAACATTTGTTTAAGATGGGTCCGGATTCAAATCCATGGTGAAGCATGGATAAGTGTTTGTCTGACGGCGTTGGTTGACTTCCCTTCGACAAACCAGTGTCCTCAAATTAGAGATGGATGACTTCCTATATCCTATTGAGTTACTCATGGCCATCGTTAAGCCTTCAAACAAGCAAAAAGCATTCAAACTTCTTGTAATGCATAGAACCAATGGAAAAGTGATATCAATATATCACTCCACAGCACAAATGCACAATGTGTTTTCATCCGTTCAACGCTTGTAAAACGTAAAGTTAATTACGTGAATGCTGAAACTAGAAATTATCATCTTTTCGTGTATAAGGCATTCACGTCCGTTACCTCTAAATTACGTAAGTGCCTAGAATTCGGGTGTCATCCGAAACTTTGTAAATAAATATCCCCATTTTTTCTTCTAATTCCGAAATACATCTAACGACCGAAGGGGATGAAGCAGATGCGCCCCTTGCGTGTATGGTAGGGTCACGAACTCATCCAAATCACCACCATCAGCTGCCTAATTGGCCGGGAATGGAAGACCTATCCATCCTAATTTTAGTTTCCCCAAAATGAATATATGCATTACCCAGAGTGTAATTCGCGCGGAAATATCATAGTGGGTGCATTTTTAACTCCGTGCATGAGTGCGCTCATTCTGAATCTCCCATCGCTTTCTCGGCAGCGAGGATAATCAAAATTCTGGAAAGCTGAAACGGCTCTAGTCATCATAATTTTGAGCAAAAAGTACACCCATTTTTTTTTCTTCTTTTCTGAAAAGAGGCTTGCTTTGCTGTCATAGTCAGGATACAGGAACGCAAGGCAAAATAGATGTGACCGCTTTCCTCCTCCGATGCAGCCACTGACACTATGTTACACTCATTCGAGAAAAGCGGAATTGTTTTTAGACAGCAACAGACCACTAAAGCGGCAAGAGGAAAGTAATCAACTTATGATAAATTACGTTTGACTTAAATTAACGTTCGTAGTTCATAGAAAAATAATTATCTTTTTAGTACATAGCATTATAGCTCAAGAGAAAAAGAAAGGAGCATCGGTAATTTTCTGAAGTAACGCTTAACGTCTGTTTCCCCTTGCCCGATGAAGTTAAACGAAGGTGCCTGGTAACAAGTTTAATGGACATATTTCTCGTTAGTTTAAACACGAAATTGCCTAAAGAAAATTCCGCTTAAAAATCTAGAAAGTTCGTGCGCAAAACTCCATAATTAGTTATGCAGTTTTGCGCAGAGAAAAAAGAGAAAGATAGAATAAAATGGAAAATTTATTCCATTCTGTCATACTTTCCTGCCAGGCCGTAAATTCTCATTAGAACTACACTTGATAAAATAGTTTTCGGAAAAATATACGCTTGAACTTACTTTTATATTTTTGCAGTTGTACCATTCGGATATTGGATTGAAATTATCTGCAGAATTTTAATTCGTATTCTGATGCATCTCTGTTTGTTTCTCAATAACCTTTATCCCTTAAGAGTAGCACTTTTATCCAAGAATTCCGCAAGCTAGAATATAAGCATTAGGGCCTATGAATTGGGCGTACTGCTCTTTGTAACTTTAGAAAAGTCAAGTAAATATTTATAGCAAATATGAGGGTACATACTTATTGTCCAGATCCTTAGCTTCAATTTTGCGTACATAGCGGACACTTGCATTCCCCTCAGCAATGCACTTGAATCTGTGAAGTTCTCACTACGCGGAAAATGCAGCGTTCCCAGCAGCGAGACAATCAGAAGGGGAAAAAGACTGGGACTGTACCCTGGATGTGTCAACAGCTTGATTCCACCAACTTTGTGAAGATTTATTGGGGTTGCAATGACCTTGTGTAGCTTAACCACTAAAGCAGACGCAGTTTGAGTGGGCAGAAGAAGACATCGGTGCTTAAATCTGTAGTGGTTCCGACTAAGCTGCTCTGAATATAATTCATATTCCGGCCAATTGAAGGGCGTGTAAAGTAGATTATACCCCCGTAAGTCCAGCAGACACGCAGCATGACATTTTTCTTGAAACGCCGGCGTTTGAGAAGAGTTAAAGTTGTTTTACCTTTCAGCAACCATTGTTTGGAGGTGTCTGGATAATGAGCTCCAACAGAAAATAAAATTACTACACAGTCGAGTCACATAATTGTGACCACCTCATATTTTTGACGTCAACAGCGCGTAGCCAATGAGAGAAAGCACGCCTTTTGAAAGTACCAAACAATGCGTAGAAGTATCGTAAAGTAAAAAAAAACTCGGTGCTCAAATGTTATCAACAATAAATCCTCTCTGTCTCAGCACGATCCAATAAGAACTTCCATCTAACAAACATGCCGTAGTTAAAAATGATGTATATTTGCACTAAAAACATATTGATACGAAAATTGGATCTAAATTAATTACTATTAAAATGGGGGACGGACTTGATAATCGTGGTTAAATTATGTTGATGATAAAATTGAATATTTGGCCTATCGCAAATTAAATTGGGAAATTAACTCGTTTTTAATTGAGGAAATAGTGTAATTATCTTTGTCTGGGTGGGAACAAAGGAATTAAGGATATCGCCTCTGGGGTTCTGCTTAGCAACAAAGGGACCACCCGGTCGGCAACTGAGAGCCCCCAGACTCTCATAAATACAAATTCAAGTGTGCCATTAGTGACAAAAAATCTGTAGGGAACGCTGAAAATTACGATTATGAGGGGTGAGCTCAGAAACGGAACTTTTGGGTAGAAGCGACGGCGCTCCGTGCGAAAGGCATCAGAAAAATCTCAAGTGTCGACTGAGAAGCAGATGAAGTCACGTGACAGAGAATAGCAAAAAAAGTGGCAGGATAAGGCACAGTCAGTGATCTCTGTAGGCTGCCGTAGGACAGACGGAGAGAAACTAGCAAGGAGTTGTGTCGGTACTCTGTTGTAAGTCACACGGAGAAATTGCTACGAGGAGAATACGCGATGTGGCTCTACGCAGTGGTCAGACGTAGCTAGCCTGCTATGTGAGAAACTTGGCGTCCGACGCTTACCTATGATTGCCACGGTACTGAGGGCGCAGCTGTAAGTAGCCTAGTACGATGAAAAAGGGAGAGCTTAACAATGATTATGCGGCTGGGTAAGACCACCAAATATGCCAAATTGAGAATGCATACTTAAAAGAAATCATTAGCTAACCACTGCCAGCAAACTATCCCCGAGAAAACACCGTTCTACAACGAGGAAAGAGGAGTAGAGGTCTCTGACCTCTGGGAAAGCTTCAACGGGTCCGCGCTCCAAGCAAACTACGCATCTCTAACTACGGGGTAAAAGAGAGCTACCCCTGTCCATTCTACAGCCCCCGTCTGCTGTGCGAAGAGGAGTCAGGCCTTGGTGTTTCTCTGTGACACCGAAGGAAAGAGGTGCAAGCCAACAAATTAGTGAAGACACTCTGTGACACACAGGTGAAAAACCATTCCCTACTACTACAGAGGGCGTGTGTGTGTGTGTGTGTGAGTGATACTGAAAGAGTGAACTAAATACACGGATTATGCAACAAGCAGTCAACAATACGTGAGTACTTATTTTTCTGTCTATTGCTATCCTGTCACTGAGCGGAGGAATTGAAAACATTAAATGAACCCTGACTCTAAATTTGAACTTTGATACGCCCTTTTGAGGCGGAAGTCTGATTCCTAAATCCAGAGGTAGATGATATTAGCTCCGAATAGGGAGCGAAAAATGTGTTTGTATCACCGTGGGCAATGCCCCGGGATAGAGTTTCCTCATACAATAAAGATGTTTAATTGTTAATCTTACTCTATTCGTTCTATAGGCTCTGGTGTGGTGGATAAATCCTTGTATTAAATCCCTGTGTTTCAGGAAGCATCACGTTCTTGCCCATTTATACCAGCTCCTGAACTACAAGAACCTACAAGTTTCGTTCGTATCAATTATTGGTAGCTCGGTATGGTACCGTATCAAATGATTGACAGCGGTGGGATAATGACCCACTGTCGTATCAAATAGTGCCAGCGGTGGTATCAGTTGGTGACGAGTGCTTATAAATTATATTGCTCGGCACGTTCTTATCAATATGTACAGGTAAATGCCGAAGAATTTAAAATGGCGAGACCTTTCGAGCTTCCTCCAAGCTCATTTTCAATCCCGAAGTGCCATCGATGCACGGAGAGCAGAGATATGTACAAGTAGACGCAACCATCATGTGCTGGTTGTTCCCCCTTTTTTACCCTAACACACAAATAAAACAAAGAAATACACCCCCTAATGACCAAATGAATAACTCGCAAAGAAAATGAAAACAAGAAAACATACATACCATTTCACACAGATAGATAAAAAACATTAATATAAAAACACCCATAGGGTAAAGTCTTAGCTAAAACAATTGATGCTTTTAAGTTCTTAATAGAGAGTCGCCATGGTTGTGGCATGTTGCTAGGAAGATCATCTTTGCAATCAGCAAACAAGGTAATCAACAATGACTCAGTAAATAAGGCATAAGGTCTGTTAACAGTAAAGGCAAGATGATTTCCATTACCCCAGAATGGGGTATATTGACGTTGATTCACAATACGAGTCAGTGCGGTTGATGTTGCCCCTATTCTCACGTCGTGCTGATGTTCTGATAATCGCACACATAACGTCCGTAGTGTAGAACATATGTATATAAATAAGTTCTTTGTCAGATGGTAAGTCAGGTTCTAAAGGTATAAAATATATACCATGTGTAGTGCTACAAAGTTTTTCGCGGTCTGGGGGATTTTATATTAATGCTTTTATCTATCTGTGTGAAATGGTATGTATGTTGTTGTTTTTTCTGTCTTTGCGAGTTACTCATTTGGTCATTAAGGGGTGTATTTCTTTGTTTCATTTGTGTGTTAGGGTAAAGAAAAAATGGGGAATGGGTGTGAGTCTGTGTGTAGGGGAGTTGAACAACTAGTGCATGATGGCCGCGTCTACTTGTATATATATATATATATATATATATATATATATATATATATGCTCTCCGTATATCGATAGCCCTTTCGGCTTGAAAGTTATGTTGGAGTAAGCTCGGAAGATCTCGCCATTTTACGTTCGTCGGCTTTTATCCGTACATATGTTTTTTGTGTAAATAAACATAATTTTTAACTACGGTATGTGTGTTAGATAGACGTTTTTACCTGATCGTGCTGAGACAGAGGTGACTTATTATTGATAACATAGAAGTAACATTCAGCGAGACTTTTCCATTTCTGTGCGGTAGTAGTCGCTTTCTATAAGTGTATGCAAAGCCAGTGACGTCCGGGAGTACCAATCATCAGAATGAGAAAAATATATTTATGTAAAATATACAGTTGACGTAGACCAAAAACATCAAATAGAAGTCATCGCCCCTTCCACGTTTATAAGTGAGTCACGGAAAAATTATCATCTGCCGCCACCGGGAATCGAACCCAGGGTATTCCAGTTACGCGCCGGATATGCTTCCACTGCAGCCTCGAAGTAAACGTGGAAAGAGCGATGACTTCTATTGAAGTCATCGCAAATACTAAATATATTTTCATATATATATTTTAATATATTTTCTTTTTCTTATAAACGTGGAAAGAGCGATGACTTCTATTTTCTATATATATGTTGTTCTCTGAAAGGCAGAAGTCTCCTCAGGATCTTTTTTTTTTTTTTTTTTTTTTTTGATTGGAGGTTTAACGACCACGGTGAGCAACTCAATGGGCTATAAGCAGTCGCCCGTCCCTAATTTAGGGTCACTGGTTCCAGGGAAGGGAGAGAGCCAGTGCCGTAAGACAAACACAACATCCATGCCTGACCGGGATTCGAACCCGGACCCCTTACGGACGAATGATCAGAGGCCAGCGCCTTAGACCACTGCGCCACCGGGGCGGCCTCCTCAGGATCCCATAGTAAGAATTTCTAAATCATATTTGTGTACCAACACTTTCCGTAGATTGGTGCAAACATGTTCAGCTGCAGCAAAATATATCTCTGAAATGCAAGACACAAAACCATATCTGACCATCAGGCAGTTAAGTCTCGAACTGCAATATCATAGAACAGGACCCATGGATAATTTGTGACTTCAAGAAACAAAACCAGAATACTAGGGGATCACCAAGCAAGGTAACATGTAATGAATCAGGTGCCAGGAAATTAGCATGCGGGATAAATCAAAAATAAACCGACAAATGGAAAAGAGCGAACAGATAGAATCCTCTGAAGAAAGAAGCATGGGATCGTAAAAAATTACAGGAACATGGCGTCCTAGAATGAAATGGTGAACATGTCATATTATTATTTTTTTTAATTGGAGGTTTAACGACCACCGGGAACAGCTCAGTGGGTTATAAGCAGTCCATGCTCCACCGGGATTCGAACCCGGACCCATTTCGGACAAATGATCAGAAGCCATCGCTTAGACCACTGCGCCACAGGGCCAGCATATTACTATTTCCTCGGTGAATCTAAAAATCCAAAGCTGTTGTACTTATTTTCAACAAAAATATATATGTTTCATCAAAATGTGAATGTTTCAGGCCTACTAAATATTACGTAAGACATAGTCACACTCTTAGTATCAGACCTGTACACATTTAACCTCTCGAAGATTTAGGTAAAAAGTTCTGGGTTCCATTTGCCACAGTATGTTTACTTATTCTGTGAAACAGTAGCCCGTTTTCTATGAGGGCAGCCTATTCTCTCGGATGCGGTTATAAATAGCTTATTTATTTATCTTGTGTATTACTACTTCAGAGTAATGGTAGTTTCTTTATCTTTCAAAGAGACGTCGCGCAAATCTATCACGTACAGGAAACTTGAAATACTTTCCTTTCCCGAAACCATGAATGCTGGTCATGTATATTTCTGTTACTTCTCTGTTCCTATCCTTTCGATTCCAGCAGTGAAACATTACTCCAAAACAATTCATTCTATGCTTCCTCACCAAGCAAAGAATAAAGTAATAACACCAATGTTTCAAGGGAAAATACTACTAGAAACGTATGTTTACAACTTTTAGACTTTTTCATTTTAAGAACGTTTTTGAGAATGTTTCTCTCTGTAAGTATAACCATAAGCAGACCCAAGGCGCAGAAATGGACGCAGTTTAGAAAAAGAAATGCTCGCTGCATGAAAAACTTAAACACGCAGTCGTTGTTATGCGGTAGTAAATTTACGTACAGCAAAATTTCTATAGTTCCAGTGCCACCCATTGGGAGTTTCAAACAGAGGCGAAACAGTGGCCTTTGTTCTATTATTTCTCTAACGGTTCTTTGGTTTTCTGTACCCGTTTTAAACACTTTTTTCGATTTCCTGGTTGACGTGTATGAATCATTGTATGTGTGAGCATGTATCTTTCAAGAGTTCGGCTTTTTTTAATTATAGTTCTATTGAAGTTCATATTTTTGTGTTTCATTATTTCTTCCGGGTTTAATGACTACGTGAGCAAATCTGAGGGTTAGAAGCAGTCGCCAATCTAAAATTAAATATAACGGGTTCCAGGTAGGGACAGAGCCAACACTATCAGACAAACACACTACCCATGCTACATCGGCTATTCGGATCCAGGAGCATTTCGCTCGAAAGGTCAGAGGTCAGCTCCTGAGCCCACTCCCTACCGGTGAGGCTTTTTACACTTTTAATAATTTTCATTTACACAACTTCATCGTATTAAGATTATAACACATGGCAGCAATGCGTACCAAAAGCAAATAAAGACATGTTTGAGTGGAAACTGATCTTGAAGAAACTATTAAAATACTGTCCAAAAGGGAAACTTAAGGATAGTTGGCACTGCTTCTACATGTACGAGGACTGGAGTTGACGTCAAAACTCATATAACAACGAAGTTATTCTACACTACTAGATTATATCATTTGATTTTAATGAATTCTAGACATCTTTTTCTTTCTTTTGGGTTGAGGGTTTAAAGACCACAATGGCCTGCTCAATGAGTTATAAACAGTCTCCCGTTTCTAATTTAGGGCCACTGGTTTCAGGGTAAGGGGAAAGCCATTACCGTAAAAAAAAACGATGCCTGAATAGGATTCGAACCCGGACCCATCTCGGACTATTGGTCACAAAGTAGCGCTTAGGACACTTCGCCACCGGGGGATGTGTTCTAGACCTCTTTCAGTCTTCAAGTATACCATAGCACCATTTTGTTTTATAGACAACCATACTTTCTGACCTTTTTTAAGAGCTCAGTAATAGTCTGAAATATTTTTTAATCAGTTTGATAGACTTCTACGTAATACCCCAGTTCTTCTCTTGTCATAACTTTATTTTTGCATTTGCCGCTTAGCGTTTAGCATATTGGTAAGCTACATTTTTGTATGAATGTGGTCAACAGCTTCAAAATGTCCTGCAAGCTGTTTTTCCCGTTTTTCATGCGGATTTTTAAACTTCTGGTGGCCAGAAAAAGTTCCTAATCTACCTATACATTCTACCATACCACAATTTATTTATTTTTCTCCTTCAAGTTCACACTTTTCAAACTAGTTTCTCTTTATCTGAAGGTTTTCGAAAGGTAAGGTTTAAATTTTAACATAGCCTTCACTGATTGTATTCTGAGGGATACGCCTTATATCTCAGTGCTTTTCATTTATCAGCTCGTAAGCAGCGTAACGATGTTCCTGGATTCTACAATACATACTCGGATTTTAAGGTTAACTGCGTTGAAACTGTTCGCTGCCTATTTCGAAACCAAGTATATCCTAGAGCATGACATCTTATCCTTCAATGTCTTTCTAAGGTAATAAGAAGGGATAATGTTCCAATCCGGGTCTCCTACACTACACAAAATTAAGCATAGTTGTATGCTCTAAAATAGTTTAATTACAAATTTATTGTGGAGCATAAACTAAATGTTGTCCATGTTTTCCACTGGTAAAAGCATGTCTTCCCTGCTTTTTCTCAAACTAGTGTTAATAATTATACGTTCATTCCATCAACGTAACCAGTCAGCTTTTGCTTCTGCAGATTTCCGAACACTTTACATTCAGGCTTGCCAATTATACGGATCCGTGTAGTTCAGTTATTTCACTTCTCATACTTTGATATTCAAATTCCCAAAATATACAACTCTAGCCACATATAATTTTTACAACATATATACATCTTGCATATACTGATATGCTAGTTTACTTCGTACACCTGTTCTTGCCACGTAAATGGCACAGAAAGCGGAACGTAAGCCCGGATTGAGGTACAAATCAGGCAGATAAAATAGACGAGTATCAGTTAGGGTTCGATAGGGGATTGGAATGTCTAAAACAAGTGATCTCATTAGCTTTGAATGAGGCACGCTTCTTGGTGCCAGACACGAGGGTTGGAGTATCTTTCAAATAAACGGCCGTTCCCTGGACTCTTCAATCGGGACCGCAGATGGGGATTATCTACTACGGTTCTGAGTGAATGGATCGTTGAACACTGGAAGTGATGCAACACGCGAAAGACTTTCAGTATTCAATAAAACTGTGGGTGAAAACAGCTGGTGAATCAGAGGAGTTAATAGAGGTTGTCGACATTGTCGTCGGTCGTCGTAGCCCATTCGCGACATACCCAGACATGTTGTTCAGTACAACTAGCCTGAATTATACAGATATTGCCTGGTAGGAATTCGTCTACTAGCTTGCACTGTCCTCGCCTGTCTTCTTCTACACTTTTAGTCCTCCTGCTCTTTTCATCCACAGGATCACTGATCACCCGAAGTTTTTGTTTAGTGCCACATTCAAGGTGAACCCGTAATTTACGGTCTTGTGTGAAAAGCGAAGGAGAGTAGCTTTTTGAGAGGTGATCGAACGAGCACGTCTGGAGCCAAATTTTATGCCACGTTTCAAGTATAGCTCTGGTTACTCAATTTGCCAATTCCTATCCTGAATCGAATGCTAAGTGATACTAGACGACCTCACCTGCGTGATGTATACTGCACACGATGGACACGGGCCGTCTCAAAAGTTGGAGCGAGACATCTACGTGGAGAGAACACGTGCGCCAGGTTAACTTGCATCAATATATGTGCAAAGAATATCTAACTGATAAGAAGGTAAGGCTCAGCGAGACGTTTCTAGCGCCACTATATTATGCGGCAAAGAATTACTACACAGAAGCCAACATTACAGGCTGATGCCGCAGGGTGCCGAGCAGACTGAGTTAGACTGAGCATGCGTGTTTGTGTTCAAAGAATATAAACGCTTGTTTGTGTTGGCGTTTTGTTCAAAGGTTTTGTTGTTCTCATCTAGATCTGCGTTTATATTACAGCCATGAAATACACCCACTCCATTCCGATGAATAACAATTCATGGAATGGAGTGGATGAATAACAAGAACAAATTTGAAACCGTTTGAAACAAATATCCTGGAAAACCATTAAAACAACGTTTGCTGAAAAAAAAGCTATCGTTACGTTGAAAAAATTAATTTATCAATTATATGAAACTGACTTTTATGAAAAATACCTCGTAATATTGTAAAATGAAAGAGGGAAGCATTCGATTACACAATGCATACCAAACAGACAGCTTTAAGCATACACTCAATCGTGGCGAGTTAGTCCGGTCGGTAGAGAGCTCAGCTATTACGCCAGCGGCCCAGGTTCGAACCTACTCAGATACGAACGGATGTTTTTCCGATCTGTTGAGAAAATTTCTCCAGCGCAGTGCGTTTAATTTACAAACTTCGGAAGGGTAGAAAAGAAAATTGTAGCTTTGGGAAACTGCGGTTGTCTTTGCTTTTTTTTTTTTTTTATTATTATTATTATGGCTGCTACTGGGAAACCAGCCTCAGCATTTTTGACATTTAAGGTATATTGTAAATATGAAATTCATGCCAAGCAACCTGGTATTACTACGGTGCTTAAAGTGAGAATAAAACTGCTAAAATTTCCTTAAAATAATATTAATTGCTAATGTATATATTTGTTTCACCAAAAGAAGGGACAGGAGGGATACTCAGAAAAGAACAACAAAAAAAAATGCTTTAGTAGACCTAATGAGACCGAAGGAAACAGTCGCAGATCAAAGCTTAGCTTCCTTTCCGTGAAATAGGCTTCCCGTCCCGTGTCTCCTACGCTTTTTGCGCCTGAATGTTAACTTTCCCGCAGAGCATCTGCTGCCGCATTACATGGTGGCGCTGCTGTCGCCTGTTTTACATTATCTCTACGAGAGTTGAGCTTCTTCACGCGAAGCGTTTATATTCTTTGATATGTGTGTGTGTGTGTGTGTGTGTGTGTGTGTAAAGGGATCTACCTCTTCAAAACTGAGACTGTTTGCATATTTTGTGTTCAATTTATTTAGTTTACAAAGGGCTCAAAATTTTGCTGAGGAAACATTTTCCATGTAAAAAACGCGACACTGAAAATTAATTTGCCCAAAGAATACTAGTAGATGCACGGGTGATCAGAGACGCTGCTTTTTTTTTTCTGCTAGTGTCGGAACTTCCTTTTTTTGTTTTATTATTTTGCTAGGTTTGACTTCCAAATGAGATACCGGATTGTGCGTCTGTTTCACGAGCGTTATTCTGCCCACTTCCGTATAAACAGTAAATCTAACTTATGGAGAGGCGAATGCTTATAACCCTTAGAGCAAGCAACCAATTAAAAGTACCATGAAACACCCAAATCATGCAACACTGGGAATAATCATCTTAATGAGCTTAACAAAAGAACTGAACCAATGAAATTGGCTCAGGGTCCTCAGACCAATCATCAGGGAACAACACCAGAAGCCCCTGTGTCGAAAAAATCAGGTTTCATGAGAGTCCCTTCTTTTTTCTTAAAAAAACGCCAAACCACTAACTTACTGATTTAAATTTTTGAGATGCTAAATTTTTGAAGGCATTCTGTCCTTCCTACCTGAATATACACTATATTGACAAAGGTCACCGGACACCCTTTCAAAAGCGAATGAACGGATCCGCTGCATTGTTAAGATGCACGGTAACTGTCGCGGCGGAAGAGAACTGACATTGATAAAGAAAAGATTGTTGGATGTCATATTAGTGGGTTGTCCATAAAAGGAACCCAGAGGAGTTTAAACATACCCAAGTCAACTGTTTTGGATGTACTGAATAACTGGAAGACATATGGCGTGCTTGAAGCAGCAAAAGGTACCGGCACACCAAAGAAAATGATAGAGGACGCCAAAACCTCAGCAGAATCGTTACAGCTAATCGTCGGAGTACTGCATAAGACCTCAGTGTGCAGGTGAGTAAAAATGCTGGACCCTCGGTATGTACTCGTACCATTCGTAGTGAACTTCATTCCATGAGTTACCGTGGTCGTGTGGCTGCTTATAAGCCTTTCATCTGCACTCGGAATGCTACCCGTCGTTTAGCATGGTGCAAAATTATCGTGGACCGTAGATCAATGGAAACAGGTCCTATGGACTGATGAATCCAAATACACGATCCATCAGTCTGATGACCGTGGGTGGGTATGGTGGCACCCGGGAAGACGCTATTTACCACAGGGTACTACTGTTCCTACGGTCTAGTTTGGAGCTGAAAGTGTACTCGTGTAAGGGTATTTTTCGTAGCATCGTCTAGGCCCATTGGTTATCGTGGACAAACTTGGTAACCAGCATGTCTACCTCGATATTCTGTACAATTATGCTCTACCAACTCTGAGGCAATGCTATAGTAGGATAATACACCGAGCCATAAAGCAAGGACTGTTACTGCGTGGTTTGACTATAATTCCGTATCGTGTATGGACTGGCCAGCACTGAGCCCTGATTTTAATCCCATAGAGCACCTATGGGATGAATTAGAGCGCCGCATAAGAAGTTTGGAAACAAGACCTACTACTAAGCAACAGTTAGCGGCAGCATTATGTACTGAATGGAAACGCATACCTATCGCTGTGTTCCAAAACCTTGTCGAAAGCGTGTCTCGGAGGGTCAGCGCATGCATTAAGGCCAAAGGTGGACCCGTACTAATGTACAGTATGTCTGTGAGAGTGAACGGGCTTATCTCCTATGTGTACCCGCCCAAAATAATTATACTTCTGTGGCATCAACTCTATGGGCTCATCTCACAGTCAAATGAAATATTTCAAAGGTTCGTTCCTCAGAACTTACCCAAACTCCGACGAAATCTCCCTTGCTTTTCTATAATTGATTATTTGCGAATGAGGGAGGTGTATTGAGATCGCTGAAGCTCCAAGTATAAATTACTCATGTTATATAATGACACAAGAGGATTTGTTTCAAACTTAAAACAGTTTATTATGGATAAAAACTGAAGTTGGAAAGTCCATCTGTCCGCAGGAATACAGCTTTCTGGATGTCGATCAGACGTCCTTCAACTAATGCAGACCTAGTAAATAGTCAAAGTAAACTTGACGTCTTTATCACGATAATACGTTCCTACACTTGGGAAGAGTCCTTCTTTTCCCAGAAGCTACCTGTATCTCCTGGTAAAGATTCTTATCTCCGAATCCTATCTATCTCCGCTCTGCACTTGGTCTTCGCGGTTTCGGTAGAATTATCCCTTGAGAATAATTAAATAAAGCACGTGAAATTCCCTAAGTCAGGGACATATAACACGGCTGCGAAACTTATCTTCGCAAAGATACTCCGACCCCGTTCAGTGCATCGACTGAATCCTCGGACTCATAACGCCAAGTGTCCGATAACCTGAAAACCTTCGAGCTCTGTCTCCCGGCGAACTTGTCCCTGCAATTCCCGAAAACAGACTAACCCACTCAGTCGTCTCATGCGCCTACCTCTCCCGACTTTGGTTGGCGATGCGCATCAGCCATGCGCGCTCCTTCCCTTAGGCGTCCCACTCACTCTATTCTCTCTCTGTGGCGTCGACGTCGCGATGCCCAGCGCGCCTTTTTTCCCGTTAACCGGCCTCGCCCTTCCTGTGTTACGAATACCTCGCTTTCTGCAGTAGGTGACCGGTACTTCTGATGCTTTCATTAGCGGTATTCCCTTTGACAGACTTAATTTTCCGCAAAGTACAACAACCATCGAATATAATGCATACTGACTACATGGATACAATGAATAACGTCTAGGTTCCCAGACTTTCAGGCGTCTGCTCTCTGTTTAACAATACCAGCGGATGTCGCCTGCTTAATTGCTGATGCCTATCTGCTTGGGAACGGCATCCACTTCCCAGAGCGTGAGAATCTCATAATCTCTTTGTCATACACCATTACTTTGTAAAAATGTTCTGGAACAATCCATTGCTCTCTTATACATTTGAATCATTTTGAGTTCATTAAACAATTACATAAATGTATATGGATGCTTCATCCTAAGTCAGTCTGAACACACATTAGCATTAAATTGAATAATCATGATATTCTTCACATTAGTCTATTAATGTATGTTTTTGTAATATACTAGGCATATTGTTCGGTTCATTATTTTGTTGGGCATAAATAATGTGCCCACTCTCACAATGTCAATAAATGCTATGTTGTGTTTCTCTTCTAGGTGTCCGGCGACTTTTGTCAATAAAGTACATTAAACCAACAAACCAAATGAAACTTCACAACCATAATACATGTCTCCACTCTTCTCTCAAGGAGATCATGACTAAGAGATATATCCTGTTCCAAAATCTACCTCATGGTGTGTTCGTCAAGTATGAAAAACAGTCATACACGAACGTTCACAAAATCGACCCAAGAAACACGCCAAGAAAATCTATTGGGTGTACGTAATGTAAATTAAAAGTCTCCGTGGATACTCGTAGGAAAAAAGTATGATTGTGGCCATAGAAAATGGTTAACTGATAGATTGAGATGGTTTGATATTACAAAAACGAGTTTTAAAAGGTGAATAGATATTCAAATAAGATAAAACACTAGAAAAAAAATTTCACGTATAAACCCAGCTATGCCCTACCCTACTTTGAACCCACAGTGCACATATCTGTGCAAAATCATTCATTTAGTTACTATTCTACTCAGTTGTACTTTTGGAGTGGATTACTACCAAACTAACTATAGAATTAGTTTTGTTAACTCCATAGATAATGATATGAGTTTTTTGCGCATTTCCTCAATAATAATTTCCTCTAATCGCACCTAATCATATTCACATATTAATCTTTTTCTTGGCAACACATGGTGTGTCGCATTTCTTTTTCGTTCTGCCTAATCTAATGCTTTTTTTAAGTATCTTAGCTGTCTAATGGGAAGAAAGGGATGTTCGAAACCGGACTGCTTAACAAAGGTATGGATCACTGCTTCCAATCTGCGCTATTAAACATGACTCATCCTAATGGATTTTCAGGCTAGCCAGCCAACTACGAGGTTTGTAGGTTGGGAGTCTCTTTTATTAACTTCGCACTAGACCGGAATTTCTACGCCGCACACCACGTGGCTGAAGAATAGGATACAGGGTATTCTTAACGATCTTGCATATCATTCTAGAATCACCGTAGTTGGGGTTCCATTTGAGTAAAATTCAGCCTTATACATATCCAAACAAGAAAGATGACACCGAATTTTCGGTTGTAATGAGCACGTCTTTGGAATCCCCTTTCCGACACCAAAATATATTTCAAAGTAGCTTTTTAGGAAATATTTAAAATCAGAAAAAAAGGGAAATTCATTTGCAGCACACAGGAAAAAAATTAACATAATTTAAAGTGCACAAAGCAAGATTATTCGTGGTAAATAGAAAGATAACAAAAAAAAACCTGGATCTGCAATAGATAAAATACCCAGAAATAGAAATACCTACTTGCACCCATTAGACACTGAACAGTATGTTAGGAAAGTTAAAAACTTGTGCATACAAACTTTCTCATAGGGGAAGATAGATATCAGAGAAAAATGAGCTGTATAATCAATTAGAAGAACAGATGTAGGGGAAAACCTGATACAACTTGACGCACCAAGCAGAAAACATTTTCGTTACCTAAAGAAGGAATTGGTTTCCAAATACTCTTCATAATAGAGAGTGTCCTGCCAAAAAAGGATTTTTCTAAGAGATTAACTCTTCCAAATTTTTCTAAGATATTAATTTTTTTAAGAGATGAACTCTTCCAAATAGAAATACAAACTAAGAGATTAACTCTTCCAAATTTTTCTAAGATATTAATTTTTTTAAGAGATGAACTCTTCCAAATAGAAATACAAACTAAGAGATTAACTCTTCCAAATTTTTCTAAGAGATTAACTCTTCCAAATTTTTCTAAGATATTAACCCTTTCAAATATATAGATTTTTGGATCTTTTGATCTTCCAAATATATAGATTTTTGGAGATTACCTATTCCAAAATGTTTTTAGCATTTTTCTAAGTGACTAATTTTTCTAAAAGATTAACTCTTCCAAATAGAAATACAAATTGGCGTCCCCTCGCCGCAGAATTTGGAATAATGGAAAAGTAGGAAATATGCTAAATATATTCTTAATAGCAAAAGCTATGCTAAGGAAAAAGAATCTGTCAAACAAGTCTGTTGGAAGCAGACATAGAGAAAATATTTTTGACCATTACGCCACCTGGTGGGAAAACTGTACATTATTTAAGGATAATAATGTTCCTTATCTTTGCTGTGACGAATGTCACCCAGTACGAAAATAAATTTCTCAGTGTAACTTTTAGGAGTGCTGATACGGTTGCAAACACTAATATAAACTAACACCACCTAGCTCTAGAATTGCGAAATGAAATAAAAAACATGCTTTTTGAAGTAGAGATTGTGACGTGCCTGCACCGCAGGACGCACATGAGAGAAAGTGGGATAGCAGCGATAGCTTACGCCGGTGTAGCTCAGTTGGGAGAGCGACTTACTCCGAGGTGAGGGGACCCGGATTCTATACCCGGCGTGGACGAAACTATGTTTTCACATTGGCACCCGAACTTCCCGGATGACCCGGCTGTTAGATTTATCGCAATGGTATGATGTTCTTTCCACACCGCGAGATAGGAAAAATGAGAATCCCTTCTTCAGCGCTTCGAAAAATAAATGTGTGTGATGTTACGTTCCACACACCAAATTGACTGGGATTTCTCAAGTGCACGTTCTTCATGGGACGACTGCCTGCAGGGACACATGATCTAGGCTGACCCGTGGGATATTCCCTCGGCCCTCTTTCGAGGGCGGGGTGAGATGCGACGTGCATGCACTGCAGGACGCATACGAGAGAAGGGCAGGTAGCAGCGAGAGCTTACGTCCACGTAGCTCAGTTGGGAGAGCGACTTACTCCGGAGTGAGGGGGACCCGGATTCGATGTCCGGCGTCGACAAAAGTGATGGAGAAATTTGCTTCGTCATAAGATATTTAGTGAAACAGATTTAATTTTTGGGCCACTAGCGAGGAAATTGTGCAATTTTTTGTGCAGAAATTACACGCAAAATATTTTCGGAGAAGCATTTTTTTCAATTGGGTGTTTAAATGTGCAGATATTGCTGCGAGAATGCTGAGGCGGAAAAATTGACTTGCCATCTATGCAAAATTTGTGTTAAAAAAATTGAAATTATATAGCGAACATTTTGCACCGCAAGCTCCCTTCGCCGAATTTCTTTTTTCGAATCTGAATGTTAGATGAACAGGTATTTAGGGAAGTAACATATACAATTACGTCTTCTTGCGGAAAACTATGCATGCTTTTAAGCAGGAGGTATTCTAAAAAGGCTTTCCATGGTGAAGTATATCTTATCGGGAAAAATTTGAAAGGCTTTCCAGGGGGAACAATACCTTATCGGAAAATAATTGAAAAGGTTTTCCGTGGTGAGGTATATCTTATGGGGAAAAAAATAAAACAAGACTTTCCGTGGTGAACTATATCTTATCAGAAAAAATTAAAAATGCTTTCCGCCGTGAACTACGTATATCTTATCGAAAAAAAAATTAAAAAGGCTTTCCGTTGTGAACTATAACTTATCGGAAAAATAATAAAAAGGATTTCCGTGGTGAGTTATATCTTATCAGAAAAAAATGAAAAAAGGCTTTCCGTGGTGAACTATATCTTACCGGAAAAAAATGAAAAAGGCTTTCCGCCGTGAACTATACCTCTTTGGAAAAAAAATTGTATCGAGTTTTAGACACGCAGATACGTAGATAGTACTCCGAATGCACCTCAAATATAAACATGCACTTACGTTCCCTAGTGAAAAAAACAGGTCTCCCCAAAAATTAGAAATTGTATGTAGAACGTTTCTCAAGAGAATCTGTTTCGGATGCAAAAATATATTTTTTAATTGGAAATTTAGAAGCAGAGATATCGGGAAACTCTGGGTTAACTTTGCGATATTTAGCGGGGAAACTCAGTTGTATTTGAAAAAAGAAACTGTTTGCAAAATATTTTTCGCTGTAAATGGGATCGAAACAAAAACAAATTCTACCGGATATTTAAGAGCATTTAGGTGAAGTAAAATGTATTTTAAGTTCCATAGCATCTGCATTTACGGCTCTAACAGCGAAGTAGTGCATCGGAAAAAAAATGTAATGCAAGGATCATCGCTCTAACAGCGAAGTAGTGCATCGGAAAAAAAATGTAATGCAAGGATCATCGTTCTCACAAGTCAACCTTCTTAATTAAAAGTAAGTTTTCATATTGGACTTAAACCTGCAGAGATACGGGGTCCGTTGAAGGGATGAAGGACAAAAGTGATCACATTAAAAAGTGCCTCTTTTTACAAAAGATGTGCTAAATATGGGTTATGAATACATGTATGTTTACTCACTTCTGACAGCGCAGAAGACCGTGAACATAGGACAAGACCGCCCCGGTGGCGCAGTTATCTCGAGAGCGTAGCCATCTCGAACAAAAGCTACTGACCATTCGTTCGCGATTGGTCCGGTTTTGAATACCGCTGAGATGGATGTTGTGTTTGTCTAACAGCCCTGGCTCTACCCCTTCCCTTTAATCAGTGGCCCAATATTCGAGCCGAGCGACTGCTTATATCCCATTGAGCAGCTCATGGTGGTTGTTAAACCCCTAACAAAAAAATAAAAAAGAAAAGCCGAGACAATAAGACATCAGGGATTGAGTAATAGATGGATGGATTAATGTTTTTAATATGGTTTATATCATTGTTTTAAAGTAACGGTTTTTAACTGCAATAATCATATATCAAGCACTGAAGAGCAAAAGTAAGATCATTTTGACGATTGTTTGATGGCTAACTCCCAGATTTCTTTTTATCATGGATCTTGTGGTGAAGGAAGGGAAAGATAAGCTTGGAATTGATCATCTCTATAAGTGCTGACTTGAAGATTGATGTTGATAGCCGGAAATCATATGCAACCTCTTCCATGCATTATTTCTCGATCTTTATTATCGTTTTTTTTTAGTCTTACCCGTAAGCGGAGCTCCCAAGAAATGAAAGCACAAAGAAGAGTTCTGTAAATGTTGGTCACGTGCCAGCGGAACTTCTAACAGGGAATTCGCAAGCCGTAATGATGGTATAAATTAGAGATAAGCAGAAGTCCCAAAGCGCAGATAAATTTTCTACATTTTCTCAGATCAGTTTCAAGTGACGTACGCGATTTCAAAATAAGACATCAGTAATCACACCGCTGTGATATGTCTAATCATTCCAAGATCAATTAAAATGTGGTGGAGCGTTATGATAGCACTTTCTCCTCCCGGATGCTAAACATTAACTTTGCCTCAAATATACAGAACTGATGTTTAATGATGCATTCAATACGAGTGTGTAACTGTTATTTAAAATTTTACAACGAAGTGTGTCAACTGTGAACTGAAATTGCATTTTGAAGAATTGTTTGGCTTAAGGCTTTTCCATCTATAATCCAACCCGCAGACAAAAAAAAACAAAGACTGAAATTGAAAGACGTACATCTTCAGGTATTCCGTTTTAAAACATTTAGATCAGGTGTCGGCAATCAACGGTTATAAGAGAGCTATTTCACAAAATGACTAACTGCCGACATTTAGATCAAGGTTCGGCAATCAACGGATACAAGAGAGCTATTTCACAAATCACTAACTGCCGACATTTAGATGAACGGTCGGCAATCAACGGATATAAGAGAGATATTTCACAACATGACTAACTGCCGACATTTAGATCAAGGGTCGGCAATCATCGGATATAAGAGAGATATTTCATAAAATGACTAAATGCCGACATTTAGATCAGGGGTCGGCAATCAACGGATACAAGAGAGCTATTTCACAAATGACTAACTGACGACATTTAGATCAGGGGTCGGCAATCAACGGACATACGAGAGCTATTTCACAAATCACTAACTGCCGACATTTAGATCAGGGGTCATCAATCAACGGATATAAGAGAGCTATTTCACAAATGACTAACTGCCGACATTTAGAACTGGTTTCGGCAACAACGGATATAAGAGAGCTATTTCACAAAATGACTAACTACCGACATTTAGAATCAGGGGTCGGCAATCAACGGATATAAGAGAGCTATTTCACAAAATGACTAACTGCCGAAGATCTGCTGCGATGTATGAATAGTGTAGCACTGTACTATATACATACAGTAGAGCTCTGCACGGGCCGGGCCTACAATTTTGTAGGCGGGCTTGGACGAGCCTGCACTTGCATGTGTACCGTTTAGTGAGGTTGTTGATAAATTTAGGTCATTCTGTTTTTGAAGCCTCTGTCCTTTCCTTCCCGTGATCATATTTCTTGTTTCTCGCAATCATTCTTCTCTCCTCCCGCCTTGTGCTATTTTTTTATTTATTTATTTTGCGCGCGTCTTTTCGTCTTTGATCTTTGGAAATCTCTCTCTCCTTTGAATCCATATTCCATTTATTTTGGAAGTTTACAATAGAAACACACTTGCTACGTACGATGATTTGCATTTATAGGAATTAGGAATCAATTAAAGCTTTAATATGCTCTAGTAAACTATTCTTAGGCTAGTAAACTATTCTGTCTTTATAATTTTGATTTGCAACTTGCTTTGCTTTAAATATGGATGAATATTGGGTTGGGTAAATTAGAGGTTCGAGGAGCAAAACAATCGGAAAATTGTGTTACATTTGGATTTTGGGAGTTATATTTTAAACCTGAAGAATTAAAATCAAAGACGTCGGGCCAACAGAACGGAATCATATTCTGCGTACGAAACTTTGCTGTATTAATTATTAACCATTAAGCATGTTATTGTGTGTGCGTGTGTGTAACTGAGCATCTATTTATATTATGTTCTGGGCAAAAGTGTTAAAGAAGACAGTACTTGACTCGTATAAACAGTGATATGACCCTACGAAGGGTTCGATTATGAAATGACGATACTTTACTGAAGTTCACTGAATACTATTTATTGCATTTGCCGTATTTTT
The DNA here is from genome assembly GCA_039090855.1 of Macrothele yani. Taxonomy (NCBI): domain Eukaryota; kingdom Metazoa; phylum Arthropoda; class Arachnida; order Araneae; family Macrothelidae; genus Macrothele; species Macrothele yani. The sequence goes on from CM077011.1 coordinate 161,760,835, forward strand.
GGTTACTGGTGGGTTAGTTAACTTACTCATGCCCTCTTTTAACACGAGTTTCGAGTTAGTCCAAAAAGTTACAGTACAAATTCCGCCTGCGTTAAAGCAAGTGACAGTTACGCAAATGAAACCTATGACAGACCTAAATGGCCGGGCCTGGCCGGGTCCTGAAAAAAAAAACACCGGGTCAGGCCTGACATTAATTGGGTGGGAACGGTCGGGCCTGACATTAACTTGGTGCGCCCGGGCCTAAAAATATTGCCTCTACAGAGCTCTAAATATACAGTATTAACAGTAGGCCTTTATATAAAAGTGTGTGTACTGTTTTTATATTATTTATATGGACATATTATGTAAAACATATAATATATAAATCATATGTAAACTAGTTATAAACAGTTCCATAAACTGGTCTACTTGTATTAATTTATGTAATGAAAAGAAATTATGATCACAAAAATCCTATTCTTCGTTATTGAACATGTTTTAAGCAGGTTAAAGAAAAAAAAGTTTGAACTCACCAAAGAAATTGTATGTTTGTATTCCAATCGTATTGTTTACTATACTTGGAAATGGATAGCATGAAAATGCTATTGGAGGTGGCAATGGATAAATGTTCCCTATTAACTTCAAACTTTCAATTACATGAAAATATGAAAGACAACCAGAAAATAGCATATAGTGAAATAAAGGCAATCGAATATTTAAGATACAAATAATTGTGTAACGTTATGTTCTCATAACACTTTAATAACAAAATCATGTTTCAAATGTGATGTTTGACATTACTTCTTCTAAGTTAATTTCTTGACGTCTGGTTCATAGTATAGCACGTTGGATACACGAGTCTATCTGTCAGTCTGTTCTGGTATTTTTTTTATGTTAAAAAATGTTAACTCACAAGGATGTGGACAGCTCAATAATGCCTTGGGAATCAAATTTCTCAACGAGTGGCCAAAAATGCAGCCTCGATCGACGGGTTGCCAACGGCTGATTTAGATAATACAGTAATTTTGTATTGCCCCACTAAAGTCCGGAAAAGTTTTGTTCAATCAGAACACAAGGTGTTATTCATTTCGAGCCGACCGTTTGCATTTCATATGCAAGAACAGGTAATAAAAGTTTATGTCATTTTAAAATGCGACATCTTGTTTACGTTTGCGTGATCGTCGATTGATAATACATAAATATTCGAGAAACTTCCCTAAACAAAAATAAAATCCCGCATTTATTATTAAGTGCAAAACTAAGGAGAATAGGCTAAATAAAATCATCTCTATCAGTTGCTAGGAGATCTGATTTCAAAACATGATAACTATTTCTTCACGTCGCTGTACGGTGCAGCTTGACTTATATACAGGTTGACTTGAGTCATCAGTCACATTCATGGCTGATTGATAAATGTTTTATCCAACTGACGTGAGTCATAAGGTGGACTTGAGTCATTATTTATATATAGGTTGGTTTGAGTCATTAGTCACACTCATGGTTGGTTGATAAATGTTTTATACAGCTGACTTGAGTCATTAGGTTCACGAGCCATTATTTATATATAGGTTGATTTGAGTCATTAGTCACATTCATGGCTGGTTGATAAATGTTTTATCTAGCTGACTTGAGTCATTATTTACAGATAGGTTGACTTGAGTCATTAGTCACATTCATGGCTGGTTGATAAATGTTTTATCTAGCTGACTTGAGTCATTAAATTCACTTGAGTCATTATTTACAGATAGGTTGACTTGAGTCAATATTTATATATAGGTTTACTTGAGTAATTAGTCACATTCATGGCTGGTTGATAAATGTTTTATCCAGCTGCTTATAATAAAAATCACAGAGAGTGATAAGTTTTGCCTAGGATTTGCAAGTAATCTAACTAGTTCTCTATTTCTCATGAAAGTCTTTTTACACCTGATTTTCAAAAGCCATGCAATACTTAAAGCAACTGAGTGTTTCTTAGGAAATTCTGTTCCCAGCAACATTATTTTCTCCTGATTCTATTCTGTCGCCTCTAGAAGAGCTTCGGAAGATGTAAATGAGATCATCGCGTTAATGGTGCGATTACCTCTCTTCTCCAACGCCTAAATTTCTTTCTACTTGTTGCAATGGAAAAATCACTGTAGAGCAGGTAACAAAAGTGTTACCCATGCCCTGGTAACATTCCGCAGCGTAGTTTGTATTTCCATTTTATGTACACAGTTCGTTAACAGACTGAATGAAAATATAGCTCACAAATACCAGGGGCAAGTCAAAATTCCGTCCCCCTTTTGTGAGCTACACATATTGTTGAACCTTCATTCTTTATTAACATATTGTTCGGCCTTCATTCTTTATTAACATATTGTTCGGCCTTCATTCTTTAGAGAAAACGAGCTCCAAAATCGACCGGGTACAGCTATGATGTGGGAAGCAGAAGGAGATTACATATATTTTTTCACGAAGCCACATTGCGTTACCAGGTAAGCATAGGATGTAGGTTAATAAACGAGCTGTTTGGCTTCAATTGAAGGCGAGGACATAGCGGTCACCATCACCGCAGGAACATTTCCAGAATTATAATGCTAGAAGACTTGCCGAAGTTAGGTCGTCCGACGACCACCAACCCTGACACCGTAGTCGAAGTTGTGACACCTAACCCAAGTATCAGTACATGGCAATCGTCAGCTATTCTGGTGTCTTCCCAGTACCGCTATTTGTCACTTGCACCAGCCTAATTTTTCCTCCTGTCGCCACGGAATGGTTCCCTATGCATTGTCAGCCTAGAAAGCGTACCAACGTATCGCTCACCGTTGCAGATTTTTGTAAAATTCATATAATATGACAATTGGTTTTAGCTTTGTATCATTTAAAGTGGTGAAATGTGGACTTTTCTACCTTTCCTCACCACTGGGAACAAATGGCTCAGGTGACACCAGGAATCCCAGCAACTGGTGCTGAGGGTGCGGTTCGAGAGAAAAACCATGCTGTGTATTTGGTGGAGGGTCGTCTGCACTGGTAATTGCGCCAGATTGTCAGAGCCGTGAAACTCTCTGACAAACAACTACAGCAAGTTCGTAAAGCTCTGTGGCAAAGCTAACCAGCGTTCATTTATAGGAAGCTGGAATTACAGTGGTTCGAAAGGAAAGCACGGTGTGATTTGGTGTGATTGTGAGGGTCCTCTGTACCGTGAATTTCGTGCCACATAGTCAGGCTCTGGCCGTTAAACTCACTGCCGAACAAGTGCAGCGGGTTCGTGAAGCTCTGTGGGAGTACTATCTAGTGCTCACCTGTACGAAGCGAGCATTACTGCAACTGCATAATACCCACAAGTCACACCTGCAGAGCCGTGTACCGAAAACTACAGGAACTAGAAAATGTTCAGATCTTACACTCTCCGCCATAAAGCAGGAGCTTTGTGCCACCCGACTATCCCCAGTTTCATGGACTATTTCCAACAAGAACGCCACTTGGCTTTAATGGTGGATGAGGCATCTGGCATCAGAGAGTTTCAGCCCCCCAAAGCTGCCGATTGCTACTGAAGTGGGATCATGGCTCTGGTTGGACGTTGACAAAGTGCTATAAACCGCCCCCTGCAAAGTCCTGTACTTTCCAGGGGGTAGTTTATACGAGTATATCTCACTATCGTCATCATAGAATGAGGCGAGCGTGTATAGATTTCTTGCATAATTAAAAAAATTCTGCAAACGGACGAACTTCTAACTCATCCTGGTATATCCTTTTAAATTTCAAATACGCATTAACAATTACCAATTATGTCCTAAAGTAAAATGAATGTCCCTTTTATATATCTGGATTTTTCCTGGAGTTTTAAGTATAAAAATCCATCTATCCTGCTGCATTTAAGATTGGACTTCCAAATTATAGGTGCGCGACCCACCATGTCGCGCACCTATAATTTGGAAGTCCAATCTTAAATGCAGCAAAATTTAATTCAACATATGTTAGTACCTCATGTTGTTTTTACACATTCCACGGATGAAGATAGTGGGAATCATTACATAAACATCCCATTTTCAGTTATGTATCTTACAGCGCAAAGCTCATTTCTAATGCCATATTAGGAGTACTTCTCAATGAATATCTTTATTTATTATCTGAAATATTTGTTTTTATTTTTTATTTTTCCCGTGTACGACTGTGTGTGCATTTTAGAAACTAGTTCTGCTAAACATTTCGACTTTTAAGATTCTAGCTTATGTTATGGGGTAAACAATTCGGCTCTTAATAGCCATAATTCAAGAGTTAGACTTTCCTGAATAATTCGAATTTTAACGTTTAAGCTTAAACAAAGATTTCAGCTCCTAAATGTTACGCTTTGTCGAAAATATTTGTTTTTAAGAGTAAGGCTGAATTAAATACCTCTTGTTTAAGAGTTACATTTCGTCTTTTATGACTTAAGCTACACACATGTGCTTTTAAGGTTTGTCACTGTTGTGTTTTAGCTAATTTATTTCTCAATAAAACACTTACAACCACACTTTTCAAGCACTTAAATCTAGAAGTCGAACAATTCCAACTGAAAAAAAATGCAAGTGAAGTGAAATAAGGACTGAATTTTTTTTATTCCAATCGCTGCAGCTGCACCTTCGAAGGCACTGCAACTTGCTCAAAGAATACAATCTCATATGAATCATAAGTTAAACACCTGACTTGAATAGATGTACCAATATCATATGAAATATCAGTTAAACACCAAACGTGATTAAACAGGACAAAGTAAATTGAACTGATAATAATGCAAGTTACACAACTTATAAGATAGAACAACGTTGCAACCCTCAAACTGCAGATGAAGTTAAAACATATAGCATCTAACTATCTGTCACCTCTGTCACTAAACACATAGTCAATATTTATTTAACTTGCTTCACATTTGATCCGTGGCCAGTGCTGTCACATACCGATAATTTTTTTAAAATTTCAGCAACGATCTTATAAACTAATCTGTAGGTTTTTTATTTGTGTCGGAAACAAGTTGGTATAGCCGAGCTTTCTCGCACAAACGTGCGGCTTTGTCAAGGCCAGTGGCGGCCCGTCAGATGAGGCAAGTGAGGCGCCGCCTCACCTGAAATTCCGCAGAATGAGAAGTGAAAGAAAAAAAAAAACCTTCTGTCAGTAACAAAGATATAAGAACTTTGCAGGATAAATGAAACACTGAAATTCACATTGTGATTCATGAATGGTTAAAGAAAGGCTTTCGAGAAGAGGAATGAATCATTATTTTTGCAAAGCAGCTGCATGTTTTAAGCGCTTAGAGGCGATCGGCTGAATCGTCTCGATGAGAAGCCGGTTTTGGGAACTGGGGATCAGAGAAGAGCCCTACAGACTGAACCCCCACCCCCACGGTCCGAGGTCTACCTAAAGAGGTGCCGGACTTCCAGTAAGAGAAAGGAAATTTCTGAGGCGACCCTCCATTTCGCTTAAACTGGAATCGCATCTCCGCTGTTATTGGAGAACCCAAGGATTGTGTATCCAATGGGCGCGGGAAAATGAGCAGATGACCCTTGTGAAAAGTGGTTTCACAGGCGATGACGCCGTTCGCCTCTATACGCTTTGGAGTACGAAGAGATCTACGTAGCTTTAACTATTCGTCAGAGTGTATTTGAATCTAACTTTTTGTAGTGTGTTTTCAATCCTCTCTTCTGCGGGTGTTTGCTAGTTCATAGTAATGTTGAGTTTTCTTTTTTCATTTTGTTATTGTTACTAAACAGCATATTTTGATTTTGGTTGGAAAATATGAATGGCCCAACAAGCGACGTGATTTGTGTTCTGGAAGAAATTCCTTTGAAACACTCGAAAGATTATGATAACAAGGATGTTCTCATATCTGGAAGACCGACACCTATAATAAGTTCAATATCTAAAGATAAGAAGTGCGGCAAATCGTTTTTTAGGTCTTTCAATAAATCATAGTACGAGATTTTTCCCTGGCTTTCTGATGCTATTACAAGCAAACTCTCTTTTGCTGGCCATGTTTACTTTTGAGCAATAAGAAAAATGTGTGGAATACAACGGGTTATTTTGATCTAAAAAACTTTTCTCGTAGTGCAAAATTGCACGAAAGCTCTAAAGAGCATAGAACTAACCACGTAGGTCTAAAACGAATGGAAAAAAACAAACACTATTTCTGATATGCTCAAAGAAAATGCTGCTCTTCATAAAGTCAAGTTTAATGAAAAGGTCAGACTAAATAGGCTTTTTATGGAACATATAATTGATTTAGTTGTCGTTCTAAGCAAGCAAGAACTGCCTTTTCGAGGACATGATGAAACTATTTCCTCATTAAATAAAGGTAATTTCAAGGAAATGTTCCAAATGTTACTTCGTAGGAGCACCCCAGAATTAAAAGCACATTTTGAAGAAATACGAAGCTTATTTTCTGGACAATCTAAAACGATACAGAATGATTTAATTGAGTGTATTCATGAATATATAAAAGTCCAAATAAATACCAGATTTGAAGATATGGGAAAGCTCGAGTTTCTGCAGCTAGTTGACAGCTCAAAATACCATAGTTATTCAGAGTCATTTCCATCCAGTGCCCTTAACACTCTCAAAAAATTTATCCAAACATTTTTACAGACACACAACGACTAAAAAACGAATTAGATTTTTTATATAATGATCACAACTTCAGGGAACTCAGTTTTCAGAAAACCTTGAAAACAATGAAAGAAAACGAGCTGAAAGAGGTGTTACCAGAAGCCTACAAATTATTTTCTCTTGTATTGACACTGGCGTCAACAAGTTCTTTTGCTGAAAGGAATTTTTTCTTGTTTGAAGAGAATTAAGACTTACCTCCGTAATACAACGGCACAAGATCGTTTGTCTTCACTCGCTAAAATTTCAATCGAGAAAGAATTGCTGAACCATCTAATGTCCATTCAACCATTTTATGATCTGATCATAGACAAATTTGCAGCCAAAAGGATCGCAGAATTGAACTTATTTATAAAAAATAAACTGAAAGCATTCTGTTCGAGACCAAAGCAAATTAATATCGTATTCCCCTGTTTTTAATTCCAGGTTTAAATTATTTTATACTTTTTTTATATAGAAATGTGCTTCCTTAGCTTGACTTCTCCTGTACATAGTTATCACGAGCCTGGACTTCAGTTTGTGACCCGTGCTAAATGCACCTTCACTAATATGCCAATCGAACTGTGACTTTTATTCAAGCTCAAGAAACACTTCGTGAGAAAAAAAATTATATTCAAATGATTTACTTTGAATTTTTTAAGAAGTGGATCTCCGATTGGCGTTGGGATGTGAGTGACGCATTGACTAGCTAAAGAAACCGCGCAAATTGCGTATTTTCGCTCAAGTGTATTACATAAAAGAATACTGGTGAAATATTTCTTTCTTTGTTGTAAAATTATCGAATAATTGTTTTCATAAAAATATTGTTGCAAAAGTAGCGTATATTACACACACACATATATAGAGAGGTATATGTACATTTTTCCTCTAAAATTTTTGGATTTTTTCGTGAAGAAAGACTCCCCACGCCGTGTTTCATATATTTCTATAATTTTATTCCATTACTGTTTAATAATATTTGTATATAAGGGCTAAATGACATGGGATGGAGCCCTAAGGGATGGGGTTTACAGCTGTTAATAACAAGGCGCCGCTTACCCTGGACCAATGGCTTAACGAGACTTCCGAATCTCAGCGGATTTTAATGATTCAGCCGACTCGAACCCAGGACTTCAAAGATATCCAATGGGGGATACTGCCTTTGACATGAAACTTTTTGAAGGGGGGGGGGTTCTGCACTTCTGCTGTATAACTGTGTATAAGTACATATAACAATTTGGGGGGGGGGGCGCTTCGACAAATATTTTCCTATTGGTACGTACGCACATCTTGAATATTAATACAAAATGAAGCTAATTTAATAAAATGAAGAAAATGCAATAAATTATAGTTGTTTTAATAAAAAATTTAATAAAGCAACTTCTTTGGCCGCTTTGCTTTACTTTCTCTTCTATTATCAAGAAATTACATTGCTTTCCGAGTTATATAAAAATCAAAGAATTTAAATAGGGAAATTATCTATAAAACGTACTTAGAAAAAGCTAACTGTCTCGCCTAATAAGGGGTGTGCAAACCACGACCCCCCCCCCCCTGCTACGCCACTGATATATATATATATATATATATATATATATATATATATATATTCGTATAACGTTATACGAATTTATATATTTTTCAATAACATACGTTTTACTGTTTTACATTTACATCAAGACCGTTCGCCTCACCAGCATTTTACACCACGAGCCGCCACTGGTCAAGGCTGATTAGAATCTATAACTAATGCGGAGAGAATCAACAGTGATCGTTAACCTTCGAAAATATATACATACATATACTTACATTGAGTTATGTTCACATTGTTCAGGACGGGAAAAGCGCGAGGCAAAATGCGAAGTGAAATACAAAACGTAATGAAAATTCGGTCTTAACATTTCAAGAAATCCGTCCATAGAGGATGCACGTCACAGGAAACAGTAACGTCGTTGTGAGGATTTCAACTGCGAAAGCTCGGCTATACCAAATTGTTTCTTACACCAATAAAAAAAACTACGGATTGTTTCTAAGTTCATTAACTTGGTGTATTTTTGTGCTCATCTCTTACTGTTTATCAGCAATGATGTTCAGATCTGAACGTGTTATCGAAAAGTAAACAAAATTTTCATAGGAGAGAGAAACAGTAACAACAAGTTTGGTCAAATTAAACACGCCACATGAAACACGCAACGCTTCAGCTCTTATAAGTTCAGCTTGACAAAACAAATCGAAACCTGCAAGCTTCACTTGGCAAAAAAATATATATATATAAAAAAATCCTTTCCAGTCAGGGATGACTGAACAATGATGCTTCTATGAGTTATTTCTGGTAGTTTAACGATATATTCTTTTTATCTATCATGAGATATCATTTATCAAAACTGGTCTACGCATTCACATTTTCTTTGTAGGCGTAGGGTATCTTACCTACAATTATCTCAGCTACGTTAACTGTATTCCCAAAAATTGCTGTATTTTGATTACAAATTCATAACAAGAACGAAATACAATTTTTCAGTCGCTATGCGTTATTTAAAAAATAACGTGGAAAGAGCGATGACATCGTCCATTTACATTATCTCCACGTATTTGATATATATTAACCATAACAAGAGCACTTTTGTTGTTACTGCAGCCTACGGTTTTTAATTACTTTAAATTAGTCTACCGATTAATTTTTTCACCAAGCTGTTAATACATGCTTTCTTTAGTTCTTACGCATTTTTTATGCTTTCCAAATGTAGGTTGAAGAAGCGTATATGTTCCAGCTTTGTCCGTCTGTCTGTCTGTCCGTCCTTCAGTCTGTCGGCCCGATAACTCGCGTAAAAATGGTTCGATTTCGATGAAATTTTAGTGTGTGGTAGGGGAGCACCAGGAAAATTAACTCTATTGAAAATGGACGAAATAGGGTCAAAGGTCATAACACAGGAGAGGAAACCATGCCATTTCCCTTAGGCGTCATACCTCGCGTAAAAATGGTTCGATTTCGATGCAATTTTAGTATGTAGTAGGGGTCCACCTGGGAACGAAACCTATTGAGAATGGGCAAAATGGGGTCAAAGGTCAGGACATAAGAGCCGGATTCATTCCATTGCACTTATGCATCATAACTTATGTAAAAATGCTTCTATTGCGACAAAAGTTTATTATGTTGTTCCGAAGGTATACTGTATCAATTCTGTTTAATATCATCAAAATGGAGTTAAAGGTCAGACCACAGTTGCCAGATTTATTTCACAGCCATTATCCTCATAACTTGAGCAATAACTTGAGTAATGATTCCTGGTATGTTGGAAAGTGTATCATAATCAATACATTGCATGGTTTTACTAATTTGTTTCATGATATGTGACGCTGATATAAGCTGGAGATGTATTAAATTAACAGCCTGGGCGATCGCATTGTGTCGCCCAAGAGATTAAATTCCTGAAACGGCCACGTTGATGCTACTATGAGTTATTTCTGGTAATTCTTTCGCCGGCTGTTAATACAGGATGCGGCAGCGTTCATGGGGTAATTTGCCGCATGTCGTACAAGGGCGTCATGTATCAATGCGCGCCCGATGACGCCGCGTTCTTATATCAATGAGCGGCCATTTTGTTTCTTTGTTTGACATGGCGAGCTGGACGGCTGTGCTTCGTGCTTTCGCTGTTCAAATGTATTTCAAGAATAACGATTCTATAGTTGGTACACAACGTCTATTCAGGCGACATTACAAAGTGGGGCGTCATGGGAATGTGCCAAATGGTCGCACCATTACAAGGTGGGTAAGTTCCTTTAAATTAACAACATCGGCTTGTAATCGTAAACTAGGATATAGCGAAAGGACTGTGCGGACACCGGATATGATTGAAAATGTTCGTGCTGCAATCTTGCATAGCCCTGAAAGATCTGTTCGGTGACACTCTACAGCTTTGCACATTTCTGATCGTTCATTCAGAAGAATATTTCACGAGGTTTTCCATTTTCACCCTTATAAGCTCCAAACTGTGCAAGAAATTAAGCCTCACGTTTTGGTTGCACGCGAACAGTTTTGCACAATCATGTGTTATCTCCTTCGTGAAAATCCACAGATCTTGATTATGCCAGATGAAGCACACTTCGAGTTATGTAGTTCGGTGAATAAACAAAATGTTATTGGAGTGATGTAAACCCGGGTCAACTGCACATCAAACCCTTGCACAGCGCCCGTGTCACTACTTGGTGTGGAGTTGCTTCCTTTGGAATTATCGAGCCGTATGTTTTCGAGAACGATGAGGGTGCCGCTGTAGCTGTCACCAGTGAACGTTATCTACGGATGCTGCAAGACATCTTGCTGCCTCAATTACGGATGCTGAACGTTGATATGGACCATTTATGGTTCCAACACGACTGGGCGATCAAGTTCACGGCCCGCGTATGCATGGACTTTTCACGACAGACCTTTCCACTGAGATTAATTTCTCGTTATTGCGACATCCCTTGGCCACCCCTGTCTCCCGATCTAGCATATGCTGATCTTTTCTTATGGTGATACCTCAAGCAAGAAGTCTTCGAAACACGTTGTGCCACCATATTGGAATTGAAGAGTTGTATCAGAGCTGCCGTCACCAATACCCATGGCGACATGTTACGACGAGTAATGGACTCCTTCCAACGCCGCTTAGAATGATGTATGGTGAAGCGGAGCCGCCATTTGACAGGCGTCATATTCAAACATTGGCTGATCAATGATATTCTTTTAACTACTATTTGACCTAGAGAGTAATAAATAAAAAAACATTTGTTCGCTTACGGTGCGATTTGATTAATAGGATATCAACGCTGCCACACCCTGTACATGCTTTCTTTAGATCTTACGATTTTTGTTATGATATGTGACGCTGTTATAAGCGGCAGATGTATTAAATTAACAGCCTGGGGCGATCGCATTGTGTCGCTCTTGAGATTTAATTCCTGGAACGTTCAAAAAGTCTCTCTACAGTGGGTATCTTAGGTTATATGGAAATCCAACAAAAGTATACATTATGGGACGTGTAATTTACTCACTTTCTTACAAATAGTATTGAAACTGTCGTCCTTCATTTGCAAAACATAACATAACTGTTTTACACATGTTTCCAAACATCTGCGATAGCCAAAATGTCCCTCCGCAGTGATGTTAAAGCTGTTCCACTTAATTCTGACGGCGGTGCAGTCAAAATTTCTGAATTAAGTAACTTGTCTATAAATTAATTCTATAAGGTGTTTTATTGTAAGACCAGTTGTGCGAGAACGACTGAACAAAAACATATGGTTGAGGTATCAAAACAAAGGTCTTACCATGTTGATATGCCAGTCGAACAGAAAAATGAGATTGGGGCAACGGTTCGGGCGTTGTTGGGCGGCAAAGTTCCCATGTAAAGTCAATGGGAGAAGCGTGCGGTTAACATCCGATCACCTGCGGTTGAATCACGCGCTGTTGAAGGCGGAAACATGGAGGGACTCAGATAGTCCAAAGTCCGAAGTCTCTTTTCTTAGCGAACCGTTGTGCAAAACAACGCTAGCAGGAATTTGTTTGAAAGTTCTTATCGGAACAGCGAACACTCGAAAACCTGATTACGTTGTGCCATTGAACTGTGTGATGCATATATACAATTTAACATTCATTCGATCCAGTTTATTCACGTAGGTAAGACGTTTCCCATTATGTAAAGATGTAAATAAACGTTTCATATGAGTTTATTCTTCTCAAAAAAAAAAAAAAAAAAAAAAAAGAAAAAGAAAAAGAAACTTCTCTACGATTATGATGGGTTTCGTCTACCGGGGGAAAAAAACTATTCGTCGATTCCACGGGTTTCGTCTACCGGGTTCGAATGCCGGTGAGGCATGGATGTTGTGTTTGTCTTACTGCACTGGCTCTCTCCCTTCCCTGAAACCAGTGACTTTAAATTAGGGACTGACGACTGCTTATAGCCCAAGCGTTGGCTTATGATCAATTGTACGTGAAGGTTCCGGGTTCGAATCCCGGTGAGGCGTGGATATTGTGTTTGCCTTACGTTACTAGCTCTCACCCTTTCCTGGAACCACTGACCCTAAATTAGGAACAGGCGACTGCTTATAGCCCATTGAGTTGCTCACGGTGGTCGTTAAGTCTTCAGTCACAAAAAAAATAAAAAAAATAAAAATCACGAACCTGGACTATTGTCTTTACTGAAGTGGTTGAATGAATTTGTCAATCAGATAAAGTTTACATTTATTGTTTCATATGAGTTTATTATTTTCAAAAAACAAAAAACAAAAAAAATGTCTGTCGATTCCGACGGGTTTCGTCTAGTTGTGTGATTAATTTCAGTTTTTGTTGTTTTCTTGACAACGTATCAAGCTTCAGAATATGTTTCAGAGCAACACCAGTTTTTACAAGCTGATGATAAGTTGGGAATTTCCAAAATGTAGATGTTGTTTTCCTCATTGCCCCTCAGAAGGAAAGGACACTCTTGCTTTATATTGGATGACAAATCATTTTTCAGTCCGTGGACATTAGTATCAAACACAAAATTCCAGAGTACGTATTTTTCTTGAAAAAAAAAATATATTTTGCTTTTCAAAAATAAAACGTGAATAAAATCGAGTCGAAATCGAGCTAGGAACACCTTGTCTTGACCCGTTTGACCTGCGATAAATTGCCGAACCTTTGACCCGCTGACTCGTAGACCCGTGATCCGTTTCGATCTCTGATTAACATCGCATTCTGTAGGAAGATCGTTAAAAATGCTACTGAAACGGTAGATGTATTGAAAGTGGCGTATGTCGAATATGCCACGAAAAAGTGAAGTGTCTTTGAGTGTCATAAAAGCCTAAAAACGCACGTATGTCACGCTCGCTATTCAAGGCCATGATTGTGTGTTTTTTCGAACAGAAGTGGATAGTTCGTCACGAATTCATTGAACAGGGACAAACGGTCAGTCATCAGTGCTGTTTAGAGGCTTTGAAAAGGTTACAGGAATTTGTTCAAAGGAAAAGAGCTTAATTATGACCTGACAATACCCCCAAGCCATGATGCGCTTAGCGTTAGCGACTTCCTGGGCAAGAGACCTATTACCAGATTACATCATCCACCGTATTCGCCTGACGTAGCCCTTTGTGAATTCTGGCTCTTCTGAAAAAATAAAATCTGCCATGAAAGGAAGAAGATTTTTAGATATTTTTGACATCTGGCTTAACGTGACAATTATTCCAGATACAGAGTTTCAGGTATGTTTCTAGCAATTGTAACAGCGTCTAACTAAATACATTGCTGCGGAAAGGGATTCCCTCTAATGTTACAGTAGTCACTAGTGCACACATTTTCTACAGGTGTATTCTGGGAATAAAATTGTCACACCTGGTATAATGTATCACCTATGCAGTCACATTTACTTTTCAACGAATAAAAGGCCCCTAACTAAATTCATGGTTGCGGAAAGGGCTTTCTTCGAATGTTACAGTAGCTGCTAGTGCACACATTTTCTACAGGTGTATTCTGGGAATAAAATTGTCACACCTCGTATAATGTATCACCTATGCAGTCACATTTACTTTTGAACAAATAAAAGGCCTCTAACTAAATTCATGGTTGCGAAAAGCGCTTTTTTCGAATGTTACAGTAGCCGCTACTGCACACATTTTCTACAGGTGTATTCTGGGAATAAAATTGTCACACCTCGTATAATGTATCACCTATGCAGTCACATATACTTTTCAACGAATAAAAGGCCTCTAACTAAATTCATGGTTGCGGAAAGCGCTTTCTTCGAATGTTACAGTAGCCGCTACTGCACACATTTTCTACAGGTGTATTCTGGGAATAAAATTGTCACACCTCGTATAATGTTTCACCTATGCAGTCACATTTACTTTTCAACGAATAAAAAACCCAACTATCATATATATAATCACAGAAGAAGTGTTTCACGTAAACCAACATTCTCGCTAATATGAATAATGATATTTGAAAAAAGAAAACTAAATTTATTTCATTAAATTGATAATTTTGCTTAATACTTGAAAGCGCCTATTCCTTCAACAGAGCTTTTAAGAACGTAATATAAATAACAAACCACGTGATGTATTTTAAATTTCATTAAATTATGCACGGTGTCGCGATTTAAATCAAGGAAAAATAAGCCCTCCAACAGTTTACGCAACTCTCAACAAATCTGCTCATTTTTTATGGTAATCGCAGGCTTTGCAAACGGTGCATGGTTAAATTCAATTAGTGTACATGTTTGCTTTTAACCATTTACTTTTAAGATTAAAATTGACATCATTAGACTTTCCGGAAATCTGTACTGTACTTTTTTCCCCCTCTTTTTTGCATGGGGAAGGGCAGAGTAACTGTGGTTATCTTTTACTTTATTTTACCTCGTCTCTAGAGAACCATCAATCGTTCATCGACACTTTTTTCTATAAATGGTAAAATATTTTTCACTCAGAGACAAAACGCTTAGGGGCACATTTTTCGCATCTCATAGAGAAAGGATTTCTCAGTGTTCGTGACAAATCGCAAGGCTAATAAATCATTTTTAACTTAGCGAGATATTCAAGAAGAGTGAAAAGAAAAATAAGTAGCGAAGAAAGATGCATTTAATTGGACTACTTTAAAAACTGAGAAATCTTTTTAGGCTTTTTGCTGCAGTGGCGAGTTTTGTTTTCTTAGCAGTCGGTCTTTCTGAGCAGAAAGTCGTAAGGAAAATATTTAATTAAGTGTTTACCGGAAAGAATAATGAGATGCTAAATCGAATTGAAAATATTGCGAATAATGGCATATTTTCCGTGGGATGAAATTTCTTTCATGACACCTGAAAGTATTTAAATGTGCTTAAAAATCAAGAGAAATACAAAAAATAAAAATCTGAACACCGAGCAGTGCGCCATTAATGTCCCAAAAGGAATTTGAGTTACGTAGTTATTTCAGTTTTTAAAAAGATTACATTTCCAAAATGATTGTGGTTAATATTTAAAGAACTATAGCTTCAAATTTTAAAATAATATCGTCAAGTATACAGTTCTACACTGAAGAATAATTGAATTAGAGATACCTGTCTAGTAATGTGTAGCACCACCTTTCGTCCTGATAACGGGGGCGATTCGTCTTGGTATGGACTCGGCAAAACACCGGAAGCGTTGGGAAGCCATACGGATCCACGACCCCTGAACATGTTCCCACAGTTCACGAAGATATGATGGAGGGGGTCAGAGCCTCGAACAACTTTCTCGATGGCATCCCACATGTGCTCAATAGGATTGAGGTCATGTGACCTATCTGGCCAAGAAGCGAGGTTACGTCGGTGGAGGGTTCATCCAACCATTCGGATACAATTCGGTAGCGATGGCACGGTGCATTGTCTTGTTACATGATGAGGTCCCCAGTGCGATGTTGAAGACTCACAAACGAGAGCAAATGGTAGTCCAGGATATCCCGGTAACGTTGACCTGTGAGGGACGATGTCATACGTACCAGGGGTCCCATTTCTGTTAACGTAAACAGTCCCCAGACGAGAATGCCACCCTCACCAGCTTGAAGAGTACCCTGCTGGAAAGAAGGATCCATCGCTTCATGTGGTTTGCGCGGTACTCGTATCCGGCCATCCGCATGTACCAACGTAAATCTCGACTCATCCGTCCAGGCAACATTGTTCCACATGTCTAGGGTCCAGTGACGATGTTCGTGCGCCCGTACTAATCGTTGCACCCTGTGATGTGCGGTCAGCAGCGGTACCCTCGTGGGACGATTCCTTTCGTACCCCATAGCGAGGAGATGGTTCTGGATGGTTTGGCTGCTTACACGTTTTTGTGCACC
The DNA here is from genome assembly GCA_039090855.1 of Macrothele yani. Lineage (NCBI taxonomy): Eukaryota > Metazoa > Arthropoda > Arachnida > Araneae > Macrothelidae > Macrothele > Macrothele yani. The sequence goes on from CM077011.1 coordinate 161,777,207, forward strand.
AGCGTTAAATTGCCAGGTAATTTCTTGCACTGTGGCCCGTCTATCCGCTGTTACAATGCGAACTAGCCGACGATGACTCCGCTCATCCACACGCTGCTGTACACGGCAGTTGGCCCTTGCAGGGATGGTTTTACTGGATCCGATGTACTCACGGTGCACCCGTGACACAGTGGCTCGTGAAAATCCCAGTGCCTGCACGACTTCCGAGATGGAGTGACCCATTCGTCGGGCCCCGACAATTTGTCCACGATCAAGTGCGCTTAGATCCTTCGTCTTACCCATACTGCGTCCGACTCTTTTTGATTCCCGTCGCATCACTCCTTATATTATCGGATCGCTGCATACGTCATGTCGTTTCCGGTTACAGGCCCACCCACAGCGCCACATTTGCATAACGCCAGCTGTCTCTAATTCAATTGCTCTTCAGTGTATACGAAATAAGAAATGTTTTTTTATAAAAATATCAAAACAGAACGTTTGTTTGTTTCATTGCACGATATAATTTCATTTTGAACAGATAATGTTGCATTTTTACAGCTTGTATGAAGCTTCTTAAATGAGGCATTATGTTTAAAACTGCTCTATACAAAGGCCGTTCTATAAAAACTGAGAGTAATTTTTATACGTTGGAAACAGTGTGAAGGGGGAAAATAATCACGCAGACGACTAACTGAAATAGGGAAACAGTTATTAGCCGTGACAGACGATTCTGTTTTTTTTTATTGCGCAGTTGTTTAACGCAAGTCTGCATTTCGCCATACAGCTATGGAGGTGAGTGATTAAGATTTACGAAGTGAAATGCGTTGTGCGATATAATTTTGCTAACGTTTGGGTAAAATAGTTACAGAAATAGTTGATTTAATGAAAAAAGCTGGCAAAGACAAATGTTCGGGTGAGTCAACTATTTTTCGATGGCACCATGATTTCAAAAAGCGCGTTCGTCGGCAGAACTCGCTCCTACTCCTGATCGATACTGAAAGTGTTGTTACGGAGCTCATTGTTAACACTGTTTGGGAAACCCTGGAAAAAAATCGACGTGTACAGACATAGGGGCATCAACTAATATTTCAGAAACGCAGGCATTCCGCATTCTATGGGACAAATTACTTCTGCTACGTGTGTGTTTGACATGGGTACCTCTTTTCTTTCTTTCTTTCTTTCTTTGATTGGAGGTTTAACGACCACCGTGAGCAACTCAATGGGTTATAAGCAGTCGCCCGTCCCTAATTTAGGGTCACTGGTTCCAGGGAAGGGAGAGAGCCAGTGCCGTAAGACAAACACAACATCCATGCCTCACCGGGATTCAAACCCGGACCCCTTCGGACGAATGATCAGAGGCCAACGCCTTAGACCACTGCGCCACCGGGACGGCATGGGTACCTCATCACCTGTTGAGAGAACACTTGTTACCCAGAGTTCAGGTGCGTCATGAGTGGAAACAAATGATTGCAAAGTATCTAAACTTTCTAAACACAGCAATAACTGCCGATTAAAAATGGGTCCACTATTTAGACCCTCTCACGAAGCGAGTGTCTGAAAAAACACAGGCTCGCCTCCGAAGAAAGTCCCACATACCAAATCAGTTGGGAAGGTTATGATGATGATTTTCTTTTATAATAAAGGTGTAGTTTACTAGAATGCCGTTCCTCCATAAATTACTGTCAGTGCTGAATATTATATTTCAGTCTTGAAGCGTCTGCGATGACACATATCGATTAAGCGACCGGAATTGTTGAGTAAGAACGCTTTCCCACATGTGGCTGCTTGTGTTCAACAGTTTCTTACGAAATGCAGTATTGAAATCATGCCACAGCCTGCCTACAGTCCTGACCTCACCCCGTGCGATTTCTGGTTGTTTCCAACAATGAAGTAGAAGTTCCGTGGTCCAACATTCAACGCAGATATTGATGTTATTCAAGCTGTACAGGGGTCGTTAAAGCAACTTCCACAAAATGCCGTCGTCACATGCTTTGAAAAGTGGACTGAACGATGCGACCGTTGCATATCTTCCAAGGGAATATATTTTGGGAAATAATAACATAATTTGCTGGACTTATATTTCTTCATTTTTTGTGAATTTACTCTCACTTTTTATGGAACGGCCGTTGCAATTTATCTTAACATTGAAATAATAAGCCTCCTCCGTTTGCTTGCCTTCACTGAGCTTTTTCCCCATAAATTAAAATATAAATATTATTACAAGAAAAGAAGATCACGACTTCGTTATTTTATAAGCTTTTCATTTAATCGACAACAATTTTAATATTCGAACACTCACAGTTTTATTCTTGTTCTTCAGATGGAAGAGGCAGAGGACTTAAGGCAGTTTGATAAAGGCCAAGTTGTAATGGGCAGTCGACTGGGTCAGAGCATTTCCAAAACGGCAGGGATTGTGGATCCATAGCCAGCTGTGGTCAGTACCTTCAGAAAGTGGTCCAAAAAAAAATCACGAACCTCAGGTCAGATGTGGGTTTACCAGTGCTCATCGTTCCTGATAGTGAGCAAAGACTATCCCAGATGGTACGATCCAACAGAAGCGATGCTGTGGCACAACTCGCCCTTAATTTGAATGTTGGTGATGGGAATAATATGTGCCGCCCCCGGTAGCGCAGCGGTCTAAGCGATGACCTCTGATCATTCGTCCGTAAGGGGTCCGGGTTCGAATCCCGGTAAGGCATGGATGTTGTGTTTGCCTTACGGCATTGGCTCTTTCCCTTCCCTGGAACCAGTGACCCTAAATTAGGGACAGGGGACTGCTTATAGCCCATTGAGTTGCTCACGGTGGTCTTTAAACCTCCAAAAAAAAAAAAAATAAAAAAAATTATGTAACAGAGAGTACATCGAAACTTGTCCCAAAAGACGCTGCGTAGCCACAGGCTCCTCCGAGTGCGCATTTATTTTTATTGTAGGTTTAACGACCACTGTGAGCAACTCAATGGGCAGCAGTCGCCCGTCCCAAATTTAGGACCACTGGTTTCAGAGAAGGGAGAAAGCCATTGCCGTAAGACAAACACAACATCCATGCCTAAACGGGATTCGAACCCGTACCCAACTCGTACGAATGGTCAGAAGCCCCCACTTAGATCACTGTGCCGCCAGTTCATCCTGGAATGATCGGAATAAATTCGTTTGGCCTGATGTATCTCGTTTCCTGATGCACTGTGTGTAAGGGGAAGGAACGTGAATGAAACCTAAAAGCTCCCTCAGCAGGGCGTCTAATGTTGGCCCCGTATGGCGCCATATAATGCATGTCTGCAACAGTTGCTCAATACGGCTTCATCGTAGAAGTATGTCTCCATCATGGTTCATCAGGTTGTAAGGCGACTTGTCGGATAACACTATACGCTGCCATTTATCACACTAGTGCCTGCGTTTTTGGCCCCATTAAACACGCAGATGTATTGAGATTTAAGAAAATCAAAGCAAACGGAATGTCTCTCCGAATCAAACAGAGTCGTACAGAGCTTCCAGACAACCTTGATGTGATACAGACCTCCACTGTTGTGCTGACCCATTGTGGAGATGGCGGTCTTCCAGTTCGTTCTTCCGCCTCTAGGGTGCCCATCAATCTTTACTGATGCCATATTACCGTCACTGTGTTAGAGTTTTGTGCAAGAAAGGTCCATCTTTCAACAGTCCAATATATCTCTCTCGCTCAAAGCCTGTCAGCTGTACGTACGGGTCTCATCTGCTGCGGCGGTGCATACTCAGCTACGGCCACTGCTTAACTGCCCCAATTCCCGTGAATCAACTACGGCAACTTCAGATCAGATCAGATCATTTGTAGAAGATTTTAGGAAGGGAGCGTCTGACCCAAGGTTTTAAACAACCCTTAGAAATAGGAAGCTAGGAGATTTTGGCTAGAGTGCCCGAAAGGAAAGTGGCACGAAAGCGAGGTAAAAATGGGGAGGAAGACGCTCTTATATATTACTGGAGAGGGGGGGGTGCGCTATACCCGGGATCCGACGGCGTAACGTGCCCATCCAACGCAAGGCGGATATTCAGTGGTTCGAGCGTTCGTACCAGCCTGGAATCAAACCTGAGGTCTTCTTCGTGGAAGTCACGAGCGTTGACCACTAGGCCACCCGCGGCTCAACAACTTTCCTTGTGCGGCCTCCATTTATACCTCCTGCGGAACAGCTAGGAAGGCGTGGCTGACATAGGTAATTTGCATATGCATTGCGGTTGTAATCCTTTGCACTTCCTCACGTGACCTACTCATCCTGTGAGTTTTAGTTCTATTGCGCCCGTTTTTCCTGGTGTTGCATTTTCAATAAACAACAGTCTCCCTCAGTAGGTTCATATCAGCCATAGTATAAGGAACTTAATGCATCCGTACCTTAAGTAGAGCGAACAAATAAGCAATTTTTATCAAATGGTTCTTTCTTCTTTGTGCTGATAAATTCAGAAGAATCACATCGTTAAAACTGTCTTAGAACGATTTAAATTAAAAACCATTAACTGAACCAGACAGCAATATTAAAACATGACATTTATTTACAATTATAAAACAGTAAAAGAGGTTTAAAATGGGTTAGATCTTTCGCGACTACATTAGTCGCAACTTCAGGCCCAAGCAAGTGACATTACTGGAGCTACCGTTAAGTTTTTATAGTTCCAAAACCTTCCCAGAAGGCGTTAGTAAACAGTTTCCCTGTTGCCAAAGAGCAAAGTTACTGGAGCTAATGGTAATATTTTTATAGTTCCAAAACCTTTTCAGAAGGTATTAGTAAACCGTTCCTCTGTTGCGAGAAAGTAAAGTTACTGGAGCTAGTGGTAACATTTTTATAGTTTCAAAACCTTCCTAGAAAGCATTAGTAAACAATTCCTCTGTTGCCAGAGAGCAACAGGAGAATATTACTAATGCCTTCTGGGAAGGTTTTAAAACTATAAAAATCTTACCACTAGCTCCCGTATTGTCACTTGCTCGGGCCTGAAGATGCGACTAGTGTAGTCGCGAAATATCTAGTACATTTTAAATCTCTTTTACTGTTTTAAGATTGCAAATAAATGTCATGTTTTAATATTGCCGTCTGATTCATTTAGGGGTTTTAAATTTAAATCGCGCTAAGACAGTTTTAATGATGTGATTTTTCTAAGTAATTTGTACTTATGTGGAGAAAAGGACTAAATGAATTTCTATCCAACATCAACTATAGGAAAACCCTAGATTCGAAGTCATATGGCATAAATAGGAGGCTACATTTATCTTATAACTGATTTCACACTTCACCCAGTCTTTTTTAATAAAGTTTTTAGCAAGCCAAGTGTAATTCTTAACTTTTAGTGCCTATGATCTTTCTCTATGTGGCTGCTAATTATTTTTTTTTCATGCAAACTTCCAATATAAAGTGTGAAACAAACATTGACAGGGTAACCGCAAAAATGCTATAGAGGACAGAAAATCTGAAAAACAGAACAAGTTGCTCATGAAAGTGAGATTAAGTACAGAAGAAAAAAGCATCATGAGATACAAAGGGATAAAGCTAATTTATATTAATGTTACATGGAAGCGGATTATTGAAAAAAAATCTTTATTCTCAAACAAAAAGCGACTTGCCCTCAGGAACTTTTAGTAAAAAAACTGAATGTTGAATGTTTCCACATAAAGTTAGGGGGATGAGATTCCTCCCCCCGCTAACGTCGAAAAGAAAAGCAAGTGGCAGTTGCGCAGATTTTTCATGAGTCTGAAGAAAACAAAGAAAACAAAAGAGCTCTTAGGCAATGGAAAATACAGAGAAGCAATTATCGAAGACAAACTACACGCACCCGCATCGCAATCGCTACCTTTATGACACAGCTTATATTTATTGATCTACTGCAGTTTTTCAGTTTACCTAACAAAGCAACGAATGCTCTGGAAGAGAAATTCGTAATCCCGAGGAGTCAAAAATACACGCACAGGGTTTTTCCGTTGAACCCAGAAGCGGTGTCAGCAAAACTGTTGAAATCACAGAGCGCTGCACAAACTCAGCGAGGTCGGGTGGCGTTATACGGTCTCTTGAATCCTTGTTTCCAATCAGTCACCTGTTTTCTTTCCTCTTCTATTTTATTGACGAGCCTACTTTTAAGGCAGTTCGTGCCTGTTTCTTTTCAGGCGGTAAAGTCCCAAAAGTTCGTGAGAAATGAAACAAAATAAGTTTCTTTTTAAACTGAATGTTGTTTTATTTTTCTATTCCTCCAAGGTAATCAAAAATGTAAATTCATTTTCCATTTACTTGTTGCAGATCAACCAAAGTTACTACATAGCCCTTTGAATACAATCTATGTACCCAGTAATGTTAGCATTAGGTAAAAGCCAAATAATAATAACGGGGGAAAATAAGATGAGCAATTTTTTTAATAACCAAGTATTCTTTTTGTTTGTGATATCCAAATGTAAAAGTATGTTTCATAAACATCACAATAATAAAAAAAAAAAGAAACATATTTTGAGGCAAGGATTCGACAACTAAAACAGGCAAGAAATCACATTTTCCCGGTGTTTGTTCTCCGCACATCAGATGTTTCTATAAGCAGCTGATAAAATATCGAAAAAAATTAAACCAGCCAGTTGCAATATCTCTGACGTTTGTTTTTTATGAAATCGTTAGAAAGCAAGCCTTGTCGAAAATCCTCTAAATATGTGGCGTCAGTGAATAAACAAAGGCATTGCTATTTCCTTGTCAGTGATTCCCGTCCTTTTGAACCCCTCAAAAAAAAGCATAATGGCTCTACGGATAAGACTACCAGATTTTTGAGAGCGAAATTGAGGACAAAATGACATGCTGTCCTCAATTTCAATTCAAAATTGAGGGCAGTTTCTTTGTTTCAAAATTGAGGGCAGTTTCTTTGTTTCAAAATGAAAATATGATTAAGGACAACGTCTAACACGTTATGGTAATGCCAAAGATTAGCGAAGAATGTTATGACCTGTACCATAGTTGTCTAGTCTATGGGAAAACATACGATGGATCTGAAGGATGATTTTCTTTTCAAATAAGTACAAAATAGCAATAACATTCCGTTATGCAGAATATTTCTTCTGATAAATTTTAAATGTTACTCATAGGGGGCAGCACATGTAAACACAGCTACATATCGATTTCATACTGAAATTTCACTGTGGTTCCATAGAAGAAAAAATATCTGAAGCCAGAAAATTACTATACAGCGAGCAGGCGGAAATCATGGAATACCTGTATGTTATCTGTATGAGAAGGAATATTCTAAGTCCAATAACTACACTTGAAGAGGCCGTTAAATGAAAAACATGTACTGAACAAAAGTTGTCGAACTCTCAGTGGAATCTACCAAATAGCAAATACAACCAGATTTAAGATCAATTATTTATTTAATTGCTAAAAAGTGGATGCTGGAAAAGACGAGACTTATTTCTCCTCTTGTAAATATTTCATAATACCACAATTATCGAGACAACTTTTGTTCGATGGTCTGGCATATCTTCCATTAATATTGCATGATTTCTAACTTAATTCAAGGAAAAAATCGAAAGCTTCAGAAAATAGTTCAATACTTTTATGAGTCCTTTTTCTTGCAATTAAATAAGTAATTGATGCTAAATTTGGTTGCATTTGTTAGATTCAATTAGTTCTACGACATTTGTTCAACATATTTTGTACCTATTTAAACGTTTTAGTGAAATTTCAAGAGCTGAGAACAAAAATTAGAAATTGGGGACATTTGACGTCCACAATAATTTTTCACGAAATTGAGGACGAATTATTGAAATTGAGTACTGTCCACATAAAATGAGGATATTTGGTCACCTTGCGTAAAGCGCGCATTATTTCATTCACTGTATAAAAAAGATTCACGCCAATGAAAAGCTACTACGTTCACTTGTTCCTGCTGTTGCCAGATAGCAGAAAAGTGTTGAATTAGTAAAAACATTTTCGGAAACTTAGAATTGTGCAGTTGCAAATGTTAAAATGTTATGATAGTTCATAATCAGAAGCACAAACACTATATGTTCAAATTTTGAAGATGACAATCCGATTTTTGGCGTAAATGTGACAAGGATGGATAATATCCGAAAACTTGAATTTTTTTTTTTTTTTTTCGGATGTTATCTGACTTACCATCCTTGTCACATTTACACTAAAAATCGGATTGTCATCTTCAAAATTTGTATTATATGGCGTAATCCCGTATTTCTTTCATGATTTCACTATATTTTCTTTTTTTCTTTGTTTTTTCATTTCTTTTACAAATATAAATGAAAAAAATGTCTTTGTTTTTTTTTCGTATGGATGTTTAAGGTGGTTCCACCTAAAATCTGTACCTTATGTTTCCAATGGTAAAACTTCTTTACATATTTTCTTCGCAATTAATGTATTCCCAAGAATGAAAATTTGTACATCGATAAAACTAACTTTAAGTTATAGCATGGTATACTTAATACTTGCTAAAAATAACCGTAATTAAGCAATCCAATTTTTTTTGTTGTACTGAAGTCTTCAATATACAGGCCGCGCCATCTATTAACAGGTCTGAACATTACTCAAAGAAAAGTGATTAAATTTTAATATAATTATGGTTATGGTTTAGCAAGTATTAGGTATCCCATGCTATAATTTTAAAGTTAATTTTATCGATGTGTAAATGTTCATCCTTGGGAATGCATTAATAGCGAAGAAAATAGGTACAGAAGTTTTACCATTGGAAACATAAGGCAGAGAATTTAAATGGAACCACCTTAACGAACACCGTGAGCAATTTCAAGGACTGTAAGCAGTCGCTGGTCCCAAATTTAGGACCACAGGTTCCACGGAAGGGAGGTAGATACTGCAGTAAGACAAACACGAGAACTATGCCGTACCAGGAATCGAACCCAGACCCATTCGTACAAACGATCAGAATCCAGCGCTTAGATCACTACCCCACCGGGCCAGTAAGTAGTATTTTGTATTATATTACTAAAAGTGTTATGGAAATGCTATGTCTCCAAACAGAATTTGTGCGTGTGAGGACGTTTGGTGTTCGGAGCAAGTAGCAGTAAAACGTTTGTCGTTGAGGAGTTTTAAAGATTAACAACAGTATGAGTAAATTGAAACTGGTAGGCAGCGCCGGTGGTGCAGTGATCTAAGCGATGGCTACTGATCCTTCTTCCGAGAGGGGTCCGGGTTAGAATCCCGGTAAGACATGGATAGTTTGTTTGGCTCTCTTCGTTCCTTGGAACTAGTGACCCTAAATTAGGGACGAGAGACTGCTTACAACCCATTGAGTTGCTTTCGATGATCGTTAAACCTCCAACAAAAAAATGAAAAAAAGAAACTGGCAGACGCATTGCACATTCTAGAGATTCCATTAACTCTTGTTGCAAGCGGCTAATCGGCTACCAAATATCTCTGGAGGAAGGCAATCTTTGTGGGACAACAGATGTGTTGAACAATTAAACTAACAGGCAATTTGAATCATAAATAATGCGAAACGTAATGCAATAGCAATTCCCAACAGCACTGGTGTTTTCATGGGCCGAAAGGAGCTCCCACAATCGTGGACAAACGTCCTGCACCAGTAGACCGTAAGTCAATTTTTGATGTTTGAAATCAACTTATACAGCGTAATATTAAAGTCAGGAACACATATTATAATGCATCGTTTAAAAGGAAATTCTATGCTGAATTCAAATATTTTTACAGAATGCTTTTACCAGTAATAGAAGCGAAGTTACCAGCAAAAATGTGCAAGTGAGGAAACAGAAATCCAGTTCTGAAAAAGAGTTCGCGCCCCTCTGACCCACAATAGTTTTCTCCGACATCCGTTAGTGAGATACAAAAGGAATTAGTACCGTCTGCCGATTTAGAACGCAGCTGTTTGTAGTCAGTTGACGGAAGTTTATGCAGAATTTCTGGTGATATTTGAATTTTGGTATGTCAAACACCTGAAAATTGGTCCTGCCTCTTCAAACCGGGGCAAAAATTATTACTTTGCATGAACTTGGATTCAGTAGTCGTAAAATTGCTGTTAAATGTGACTGTGATCATTCCACTGTCTAGCGCACCATTAAAAGAGTTGCAGAAACTGGATGTGTGGGAAACAGAAAAAGAATAGGTCAACCAAGGCTGTGTACTGAACGTGGTGATAGTCTGTACTTAGTCACTTGCAGGTCTGTACTTCTGATCACTTACATCTTGTATCATAAGCATGTTTCCTATGAATTTCACTTCAATATATCAGGACTTTCTTCAGTAACTTTATACATATTTTATTTTATGAAATGATATATACCACAGAAAAATAATAGACACTAATTATTCCGCAACATGTATAAGAGATTTGGATAAACCGTTGATGAATTAGATAATTATTGATCTCGAAGACAGCAGTCTTGTGAAGATTAAATATATTAAGATAATACATTGTAGTTTGTCAAAATATTTATTTTTTCAAGTCGACCATGGTTTCGCTGGGTATTGACCTAGCTTCATCAGGATGAGTGGCACGTAAATATAATTCACATAATTATATTTACGTAATTTATGTGCCATTCGTCCTGATGAAACTAGGTCAATACCCAGCGAAACCATGGTAGACTTGAAAAATAAATATGTTTGACAAACTACGATGTATTATCTTAATATATTTAATCTTCACAAGACTGCAGTCTTCGAGATCAATAATTATCTAATTCATCAACGGTTTATCCAAATCTCTTGTACATGTTGCGGAATAATTAGTGTCTATTATTTTTCTGTGGTATATACCATTTCATAAAATAAAATGTGTATAAAGTTACTGAAGGTAGTGAATGAAAAACGAGGGGAATGGGGAGAACATGGAAAATGGTAAATTGGATAATTTTCCGTCACAACATCTATTTCCAATCTGAAAGGTACAATGCGTTTGCTTTCGGAGATAGCAAATGTGGAAAGAGATTCCAATCAACAAGTTTCTAGAATCAGGAGAGACAACACAATTTGGACCGTCCAACAAAGAACTGCTTATGCAACACGAAGTAGGTGGATCGCGTCTCTCAATGCTAAATAACAGAGGAAGAAGTTCTTACGCATAGCAAGAGGAACGCCAAAGCATTAATCACAGAAACGGGAAAGTAACTCAGTCACGATCCCTGCTGGAAGATTGTATCGCCAAAGTCAACATTGAAGTTTACATTGAATGATACAGAATATCCTTAGAAAGGACATCTAAAGAAGCTTCTCTAGAATTCTTTTTCCTTTCGAAAGTGTTCTCTGTTGGTTTGCTTTTTCTAGAACGTGAAGTGTGCTCGACAAAATACGAAAGAGTAGAAACATTTTCTGCAGACTGATGCAAGTACCTAAAAATAACGTGCCCCTGTTACATGGAAATTCCTAGAAAATCGAAAACGTAGCTACACATAAAAAAACGAGTTGCGAGAATAGTGCATCTATTTCTCAGTTGGAAAACCTTCTACATTTCTCGTTCTATAGCCATCAATTTGTTTTCAGACGTAAAATAAATCAGAAGTCTGCAGTTTTTCTTTACTTGGCACTTTGCATTTCTGTGTAGGTTTCAGATCATGGATACAAATGTGATGCGTTCTTAAGATATTTTTTGAGAAGGAAGGGTTACTTTTCCATGGCTCCTTGATCACGTTGAAAACTTTATGCGAAATACTTCCATATTTAAGCTGTTTTATTAAGGTAAACATATTAACTTCTTATCCACAACTTGTAGCTTGCCAGCGTTAAAGAAAAATAACGGGAGTTTGTAATGTTCAAAATGTTAACAAGTAAGAAATACCATAACTCTTAAGCAGCGCTAAGGATGAGAGGGTAGGGCAGGTAAGGATGAGAGGGTAGAGCAGTTATAGATGAAAAGGTGGAACGATTGGAGCACAGCATTTTGGTAGCTGAGCACGAGATCGGTGATGATTTTGAGATCGTCCAGCCATTCAAAAGAAAGTGCGACAAAATTTAAGCACGTAAAAGAAATACCAAAAAATGACAGCTATAAATGAACAGGATTGTCACAAAACGCTGAGATATTGGAAAAGTAGTGCGTGCCACGCTGCTTATCAAGCAAATTCCTAGTAATCCTGAAAGAAATACGGGATTACGCCATATAATATACACTATCTACGAGCAAGTAATTGGACACCCCTGATATCTCACCGACTCGTAACGCCAATAAATGCTAATGAAAATTGTTCCGTTTTGCTTGAAAATGGAAAGAAAACGGAAATCATACTTACTGTCAAATTTTGTAAATAAGAAATAGAAATTTTATTTTTATTAAGTGTAATTTTTTTTTCAACATGAATGTATTCTTTTGCTTGAAAGAGAGAAATTCTTCTTCTGAGGGCATTAAAAAAGTCCGAAAGAATTTCGAGTTGCATAAAACAGAAATTCCATTGACAGATAGTGTGAAAAGCTGATCAGGTGAAAAGTACTATTTTACTAGTAGTTACAATCCTGCTCATATATGGTGGCAAAAAGTAAACAGGAGAAATACATCTTTTTCTTCAAGACAAAATCTTGTTGCTTGTTTAATGGGGAGGTTTAGGAATATTACTATGCGAACACAAATTGGTGGAAACTTTCATGCTTAAAGACCGCAAAAGAGTGCTGCTCGTCAGAGGTCACCTAGCATGGAAACAGGAGGAAATCTAGAGTGATTCTTCCTATAGAGTCACCATGCGTCCCACAGTAGGTCATCTTTTATTCGATTTTGCTTAAAATTCATACCCCTATACCTTTAACTTTGTGAAACATGATCCTCTTATATAACTTGCTGAAACTTGTTACTTGCGGAGTCACAGCTCTACCGTATGCATATGTTCTTAGGAATTGCCGCAATATTTTAGAGTATGGTCTCTTTGAAGTTCATAATTATGCAAAGCTTTTACATCTACACTTTCTTGTGCACAGTTCCCCATAGGAAGTAATCTAGAAACTTTAAACTGGATACCTTACCAATCTGAGACATTTTCACGTGATTGGGTCCCCTAGAAAAAACAACAACTTAAAAATCATTTCGGGCTTGCATTTGATATGTCACACCTCGCATCGTCTTCTTGCAAATATGCACCAATCAGATCTTCATCTCTCAAATGATCTAAACTTCTATGGCAAACTTCTGAGAACCCAAATTACATAGGACAGTTTATTTGTCTATGTCATACTAAACACCATAAACCAGTTTTTTCTGCATGTAATGGTACTGCATTTATTACTTGTGAAATTTTTGGCAGTGTACGAGTTAATGCACCATTTGAAAGAAACTGTGATTCTTCTAGAAATCAAGTCAGTTGTAAAATGCGAGTATTTTTCTTCATAAATTTTTGAAACCACAATCTACAACCCAACGTGTTTTTCATAGGTAAAATTAATTCTACATCTCAATTCTTCATTAACCAACAATTGACTGGAAACAATATTCCGCCCCCCTCCCAATTTTTTTGTTTGGCCGGTCGCTAGCGCGTGGAATGCGATAATCCCTTGGGAAAATTTATGCAATGATTTGAAAGATGAAGAAGACAGTCAATCCTTTATATCCCGGTTCGTCTGTTCAGAGAGTCCGTTACCTCTTGGATGTGGATTTATGAGGCTTCCCGTTGTCTGTAATGATGCTTCCAATATCTGGACTCAGCGTGTAGTTGGAACCCATTCGTCAGCCAAATGTGAATCAGCATGCCTTTGGAGTACCCTTAAATGACCCCATCCCACTTTACAAATAACTGCAGACCAGAAACACCCGCTGATTGATTTATGTTCATAATTATGGAGCAAAATTCACGTTCAGACTATCTTAAACACGCGCGAGAAACAGAAGCATTTTAAGTCTCTTGAAGAACCCAGTGTACTTAGGGATATAGGTGACAGTTTCATAAATATGCAGATAAAATATATCAGCCGCCCCGGTGGAGAAGTGGTCTAAGCGATGGCTTCTGGTCATTCGCCCGAAAGGGGTCCGGGTTCGAATCCCGGTGAGGCATGGATGTTGTGTTTGTCATACGGCCATGGCTCTCACCCTTCCCTGGAATCGGTAGCCCTAAATTAGGGACGGGCAACTGCTTATTTATAGCCCATTGAGTTGCTCACGGTGGTCGCTAAACCTCCAATAAAAAAAAATATATTTCAATGCAATTTCGTCAACCAGAGGGAAGAACTGAATTTTAATTCAGTGGTGCGTTTGTTTGATACCGCTGAATTTGAATTATGTAAAAGGGTAATAATCGAGAAGTTCATTCATAATCTCATCAACAAATATCGCTGATAAGGGAAAAGCAAGGAATAGTAAGCACGGAGCATCACGTGGCAGACTCATGGCATAAGAGCAACGAGCTTTTGATGGCAATTAGCATTCTTTTTTACATTACAGCGCCTGTAGCTTTGAATGGCAGTAATCAAGGAAAAAACAGTTTTTGAGGAAGAGTTCTGCTAATAAAGGTATGTGCAGAAAAATAATGACATTGTAAATGTGCGGCTTTTCTGAAGATCTTGAAAACTTCTGTCTTCCTCTGCCGAAGATATCAGCAACACGGGGTGTTTGGAATTAAGCGAATTAAGCATGAGAAAGGTAATTGTTGCTACCAAATGTGAAAAAGAATTGAAACTTAATTCTAGTTTTCTTTTTCGTTTGTATATCATGAAACTTCATGCTAATACGATATGTCAAATTAAAAATGCCGCTAATAAACTGTCGTACATATTTTTTTATTCGAAACATCAGATCTTTCAGAGTTGACCTTTACCCCCGGAGTCACGTTGACTGTTGTCTGAAGAATGATAGCAAGCCACTAAGGTTTAGATATGTTTGTTACTGATAAGTTATCAAGAATAAATATTTCTTGATTATATTTACTATCAGTAGAACAAATTAGAAAGTGAGCAAACGACGTTTTTTGTATGATATGTGGCAAACATTATATAATAGAGTAGATACCTCTAAGAATAATTGCATTTTTTGCAAATCAGCTCTCTAGATTGTTTAAATTTTGACTGCTACAACATTTTGGATTCGCATGATATAACTAGGGAAAACATTTCTTAATATGATCAATATTGGAGTTGTAGCAATATCAATGGAACACGCCATTTATGCTTTAAAACTGAACAGCATGCTTATAAAACAGGGAGAATATATACGGAACAGAATTTTAGCTTTCGAAAGAAACTTCAAGGCGAATAAACAATGACTGAAAATTTGGAACAAAATCCATCCACTTGATATGTCCTGAAATTGTTCCTATATAATCCCTATTAACTATTACAATTCCAAAAATGAGTAAAGATACCGTGCAAAATATATTGCTTGAATAAATTGTTTTCTCTTCTCTAAACCCATGAATGTACCATAAAATTTCACACGACTGCACGTTTTATTTAGTACCAAGAAAACGATTAATACCACATGGATGGTAAACCCTAGTCAACGAAATAATAACCATTGTTTTCAGTAGTTCGGCACCCTGTGGTGACGAGTCAGGTGGTTTTTTTACTAGAGCATACTTTGTCATTTGAAGCCAAGAATTCGTTATATCCGTCTTCGATTTAATTCAAACCTTTCATCAAAACGAAAAACAGATATAGTGCGAAAAGTTTGAGAATTTCTTGGTCCAGGGTATACGGTTGGCGAGGAAACAGCTCGAATGCCAATTTTTATTTATTTTACCGAAATTCCTTCGTGCAGTTTGGTGTGGTCTTTCGACTCCGATACTAAACTTCGATAAGCATTGAAGTATCACTGTTTTATGCATATCATTCGTATTAAAAGAACAGCTTATATAGCGCATTCTTCGCGAAATTGCGAAAAACAGAACTTGCCCCAAATGCTCTATGCTCCAAAAGTTTAAACAAACGCACAGCATTACCTTTGTTTCGAATCATTCTTCCTTAGAGTAAGGAAAGATTCTTGGTACGGGTTAAGTTACTGCTTTCAACTTTTGGGATATATATATATATATATATATATATAGCTGGAGATAACAGACACGTACGTTTATCTTGGACAGCAGATATCAAGTGAGGGTCACATTGATGAAGAAATTAATCGGCGTTCAAAGCTTGCCTGGAGAGCTTTTGGAAGAAACAGCATAATTTTCAAGAGCAATATGCCATTATGTCTTAAAAGAAAAGTGTTTGATCAATGCATCCTTCCAGTGCTTACGTATGGTGCAGAGACTTGGACCTTAACTAAAGGAGACATACAAAGGCTGCAGACAAATCAAAGAGGCATGGAGAGGTGCATGCTTGGTGTAACCAGGAGAGGTAAGAAGAGGAACTCGTGGATCCGAAAAATGACAAGAGTGGAAGACATCATGATCAGAGTTAAATCCCTGAAATGGCAATGGGCTGGACATACTGCCAGAAGGACAGACCATCGATGGACAGCCGAAATTTTAGATTGGATTCTAAGGGACAGGAAAAGACCCAGAAGAAGACCACATGGAAGATGGGTGGATGAAATTCGAAAGTATTCGGGAGTGACATGGAGGAGACTGGCACAAGACAGACCTTTGTGGAGGAAACTTGGGGAGACCTTCGTCCAGCAGTGGATTGATAATGGTTGACAATGACGATGATGATGATGATGATATATATATATATAATCTCTTAAAGGTGTACTACAAAGTTGCCCTACTCATCCGGGAACTGCGCACTGCAGCAAGAACAACTGGTGGAGTAAATAAGTCAAATTTTCTACACCTTCAACCAAGAACTTCCCGAAGAAACCCCTGAATCCCACTAAATTAACACACCCGAACTAAAACTAAAACTCTCACAATTCACATACAACAATAATAAAAGTAATAAAAATAAGAGTTTTAATAAGAGAATGAGAGTTTTAGTTTTAGTTTGGGTGTGTTAATTTAGTGGGATTCAGGAATTTCTTCGGGAAGTTCTTGGTTGAAAGTGTAGAGAATTTGTCTTATATATATATATATATATATATATATTTGTGCATATATATTTTTATCGATGATAGTTACATATATATATATATATATATATATATATATATATATATATATATATATATATATATATATATATATATATATTTATTTATTTATTCGTGCAGGTAAGTATAGCTGAGCTCCTAATGCAGGACATCGAGAATGAAATTTTGCCCACGTTTCCCGTAACTCCGCTGCTCGACATCCGATATGTGGATGATATTTTACTATTTTCTCAATATCCTTTTAAAACCTTGAACAAATATATTGAATACATGACATCTAACTACAGCACCATTAAATTTACGTCGCAGTTTGAGAGTGAATATCAATTACCATATCTTGACTTTTTGCTACGAAGGGATCCAGTTACTTGTGAACTTTCTCAGCCCGTTTATAGAAAGCCCACATCTGCAGTTTAATTGATCCCTTATAACTCCCATCATCATTCATCACGCCATAAATTTGGATCTTTAAACTTTATGGTCCGTCGAGCCATAACGCACTCGTCGACACCCAATTTCCGATAATAAGAATTTGGACAAATCAAGATGTGTGCTTCCTCTTTTGGTTACCCACCCGATATTGTAAGCACAATAATATGCCGCGCTAGCACAAACTTCAGCTCGACCTTAACCAATCCAAAACTCACTGTTTAGTATGTTGCCTCTATTCCGTACATTCCAGCAGTGTCAAATACATTAAGAGGTACTTGCAGTCGCCATAGAATTGAATTCGGATTAAAAATACGTGATATCCAAGATATTATCAGAGAAGATTGTGATCCTATTCCTCACAAACCTAAGTACTGTGTATATGCAATTCCTTTACAGGCAATAAGTGAGGATACTTATAACCAAATATATATCGGATCTGCACGCCGCAATCTGAAATTGCGAGGTAATGAGCGCAAATATAGTTTAAAGACATGGTCGTCTACAACTGCTTTGGCAAGATTGTGTCTACATAGTAACCATTTACCCATACAGCAGAAAGCAACAATCCTTAACACTCTCTTCCTTGCTATTGACTGAAAGTCAATTGATAGATACACTCAGGTCAAATTGTTGTAACGACGATGTACCCATTACAATTCCATTGCCTTGGAGATAATTGTGTGACAATCACGCCCCTGAGACTATCTACAACGAATTGAGTTTACGCACATGCGCAAACGAATAGTGCTCCCTTACATACACTGCTGGCCACCCAAAATGCAACACCAAGAAGGAAGCATCCGATTGGCCTAAAATTGGCAGCATGCGTCACCCGCGAGAGGACATGAAAACGATTAGCATTGAAGGGCATATGCAAATCATGTGCGCCCGGCACGCCACCGAGAAGCACTATAAAAAGGGTGCACAGAAGGAGGGGTGTAAGTAGTGGAAGTGTGTTGTGCTGCCGGACCTGAGCGTGGGAAGCTTCCTGATGCGTCGTCGCAGAATACGGCAGTCATTACAGCACGTTTCGGAGTTCGACAGAGGACAAATAGTGGACATCGGCGCCCGTGTGGGACGACATTCAGCCACAGTGAGGCGAGTATGGATTCGGTGGGTGCAGCAGGGACGGACGGACGGACCGACGTGAGCGATTGTAGCAGCCACGTCACACCACCGAACGAGAGGACCAGCATGTTGTGGAGCGGGCATCACGAAGAACGTTAGCGCAGGAATTAGTGTGTGTTGCGCAACAACCTGTATCAGCACGTACCGTTCGACGTCGTCTGCAGGAGCGGGGACTTGTCGCACGGCGCCCATTGCTCCGATTACCATTCACGTCACATCACCGGCTAGTGCGGCGACAGTGAGCTGTCGAACGCTGCACCTGGACTACGGAATGGCACGACATTGTCTTCGTCGACGAATCCCGTTTCTGGATGCAACACCACGATGGTCGGATCCGCGTGTGGCAGCACCGCGGTGAGAGACTGTATGACGCTTGCATTATGCATCGCCATACCGGTCCGTCTCCTTTCGTTATGGTTTGCGGCGCAATTGGATATGACACCCGCACTCCTCTGCTACGCATCGTCGGTACACTCAACAACAGCCACCGCTACATCTCCGACGTTTTGGAGCCTCTAGTCCTCCCTTACCTACCGGACCTACCAGCGGCCACATTTCAACAGGACAATGCGCGCCCGCTCGTGGCAAGTAATCGTGCAACAATTCTTCACGGCCCACCAGGTGTCACTGCTCCGTGGCCCTCCTGTATTCCCCGATATGTTGCCCATCGAACACGTCTGGTCGCTGATCGGCAACCGAGTGGCCCGGCAAGCACCACCTGCGGCTACACGTGATGAACTGTGGCAACGTGTGGAAGCAGTCAGAACCGACATACCACAAGCCCACATCCAAAGCCTCTTTCGTTCGATGCCGCGGCGTGTAGCGGCCGTTATCGCCAGCCATGAGGGCCACACGAACTATTGATGTCTGCGTGTTCCGCAAGTCGCACGGGCCTGTAAGCTCTATCGTTTCATCTTTGTATCTGTTGTTATGTGTCCAGTAAATCTGGCTTTGCTATCTCGTGTCCTTCTTGGTGTTGCATTTTGGGTGACCAGCAGTGTATATTGTCACTGCAAGAGCTAAGCGCTGTAATCATTACATCTAAAGACGAGTTCAGTGTGAACTTGAAAGTACTCATGATTTTAACATCACTGTGTTTTAGTTGCATATAGTATCCCTATTTTAAATCGTGTATAAGACGGCAGTGTGTGTGTTCATCGAGACATCCAGTTTTCATTGTGTGTAACACGTTTGTTGATGAATCAATGTCCACTTGGTTTCACGAGGAATTTGCTGCAGACAGAGCTCTGTGAGGCGGCTGGTTTGTTCCTTAATAATTTCTTGTGATACACGTCGGTAACTTCTAGCTGCAATAGTTATACAGAATGATCAGAATCGACCACACAATAAACCTACCGGACGATTCCTCTTGGAGAAAGAAGCCGAAAACCGTTGTCCGTTGTCCGATTGGACGTAGCATTCCGGAGATGTACGCGCCGAAAGTTTCGTGACGTCACATTCGGTAATGCACATGCTGGGTGAAGAGCGACGTGGATTGTTATAAAGATACACGTATCACAACGCAATCAAGCCCCACCGGGGGCAAAGTGGTCTAAGGCGATGGTTTCTGATCATTTGTCCGAAAGAGGTCCTGGTTCAAATCCCGGTGAGGTATGATGTTGTGTTTGTCTTGTGGCGCTGGCTCTCTCTCTTCCCTGGAACCAGAGGTTCTAAACTCAGGACATGCAACTACTTATATCTCACTGAGTTGCTCACTGTGGTCGTTAAACCTCCAATTAAAAAAACAATAAAGAAGAAGAAAAAAAGAAGGCAATCAACATTTTAAAATGTGGCACGGGGTGGGTATGCAAATTCGAAGGACGTGGTGGCGTGAAACCATCAGTTGTACGCCTGCGCGATATGGCAGGTAGGGATAAAAAAGGTTGCCGACAGTAGCAGGTAAGCTCATACTGCGTGGTACATTTGACAGTAGTGTGGGTAGCGATATGTCGTACCGTTTGAGAGAGAGAGAGTATTGTGACATGTATCTCCCATTGAGGTATTGCCATGGTTCAGCATTGCGTGCATCAAGGGCCTAGAGCGAGCGATACCCAGCACGACGGCACCCGGACGCCGAGGTCATACGGCGGCTTGACTCTCGAATGCGCGACACAGGCAATGTTGCACCACGTCCAAGTGTAGACAGTGGCGTTGGACCGTCTGTGAGAACATCATCCCTCAAGAACGCCATACTAGAGTTCATAGAGGAGAAGCCAAAGACCAGCAGCAGTGCGATCGCGTGACAATTCGGTGTTCACCAAAGTACCGTACTTGCCGTTCTACACGACAAAGACCTGCATCCATATCACATCACACGGGTGCCAGGCCTATTACCACAGGATTATCCCCGAAAATAGGCATACTGTGAGTGGCTGCTACAGCAACATACTGCCGTTAATATTTTCATCCGCCGGATCTTGTGGATAGATGAAGGAAAGTTTACACGGCATGGTATATGCAACACCCATAATATTCATGTTTGGACATTGGACAATCCGCACGCAACACGTGAACACGCTCACCAGGTCCGGTGGGGTGTTAATATCTGGTGTGGTATTGTGGGCGATATCCTAGTGCGGCCATATCTTCTTCCCGAACTTGTCACAGCTGCCAACTACATGGTGTTCCTACGTGATGTTCTGTCGGACTTACTAGAAAACGTACCATTTGCTGCTCTCAGCAATCTATGGTTCCAGCGTGATGGAGCACCGGCGCATTGCGCAGAAAATGTTCGCCAGTGGCTGGATACGGAATATCCCGGTAGATGGCTTGGCCGTGGTGGTCCTGTCGCATGGCCCGCTAGATCGCCGGATCTTAACCCATTGGACTTCTTCCTCTGATGTAATCTGAAGGAACTGGTCTATCGACGGCCTGTCAACAGTCTGCACGACCTAGTGGCCACCTTGCATGCACCCTCACAACCGTAACCCCTGCTGTGCTGCAACGCGTGTAGATGTCTATTCCTCGGCGGCCTTCCGCCTGTTCCGCACTACAAGGTGGTCATTTTGAACACATGTTGTAATCTAACACAAACTCACGTGTTTTATCATTTGTTTTGTAGTGGTACATATCAATAAATTAAATGTTTTCTGTCAAAGTGATTGGATAAGTTATTTCTAATGTCTGTATTCTTACCCGATGTGACGTCACGAACTTTCGGCGCATATATCTCCGGAATGCAACGTCCGATCGGAAAACGGTTTTCGGGTTCTATCTCCACGAGGAATCGTCCGGTAAGTTTATTGTGCGGTCGATTCGGATCACTCTGTATATGCCGAAATGTAGTTAAATGTGAGAAACTGATCTCGAACGACAGTTTTGGAGTGCTTGTAGATCGATCAGCGTGGCACAGAACGTTTACGATTTACTGGTCCTGAAAGTCTGATTGCGCTTACTTCCAAGGCTCGTGTCACCACTTGTGAACTTTCTCAACAAAGTTTGAGTTGCATGAATGGAGACTGCCGGCACAACTGTATGTTCGTGTTGGGCCATTCACTTGCATTTAATCCGTTTCTCAAATAATGCCGCGGAGTTGCAGGAATCTCAATAAATAATGCACTTCTTGTAGTACTTTTAAAACACAAGATACCACAAGTAGATACTTGTAATAAGAATGCAGAGGCTCAATGGGCTTTATCATTTTCCTTCGCCATACCAACAGACCTTTGGAAATTTAACACGGTGACTTGGAAATGCACATATTACTCATAGAGAAGTGCGCAGTGACTTACGAATGAACGCCACGTTCTAACTATGCTCGTTGTCCATATCTGCAACGGCACATAAAATACCTTGGGATCTGAGCAATACGGATGTCAGAAATCGGAAACATGCCTTTATCCTGAACACTTGTAACCTTGAGGGCGCCATGGGCGAGTTGTCTGAGGCTCTGACCTCTGATCCTTCGTTCGACATGAGCCTGTGCTCAAATGGTCTGAGAACGGACTCTGAGAATTCGTTCCAGATGACACCGAGCTCGAGTCCGGAATGGAACATGGACTGGTGTGCTTACATGATGGAGCTGGCTCTGTTCACTTCCTTGATACAGCGACCTCAAATTAGAAACCGGTGACTGTCCATAGCGTTGTTAATTCAATGGTGGTTGTCAACAGGGTGACTCTCCATAGAGTTGCTAATGCAATGGTATAGGGTGACTGTCCGTAGAATTGTTACGTAATTCACTGGTGGTTGTCCATAGGGTGAATGTCCATACAGTTGTTAATTCAATGGTGGTTGCCCATAGGGTGACTGTCAATAGAACTGTTAATTCAATGGTGGTTGTCCATAGGGTGAATGTCCATAGAGTTCTTAATTCAATGGTGGTTGTCCATATGGTTACTGTCCATAGAGTTGTTAATTCAATTGTTGTTATCCATACGGTGACTGTCCATAGAGTTGTGAATTCAATGGTGGTTTTCCATAGGGTGACAGCCCATAGAGTTGTTAATTCAATGGTGGTTGTCCATAGGGTGACTGCCCATAGAGTTGTTAATTGAATGATGGTTGTCCATAGGGTGACGGCCCATGGAGTTGTTAATTCAATGGTAGTTGTCCATAGGGTGACTGCCCATAGAGTTGTACATTCAATGGTGGTTTTCCATAGAGTTGTTAATTCAATGGTGGTTGTTAAATACTGAAACCAAAAAAGATCTTGATAAAGATTGTTTAAGCGCTTTCGAATTGATCAAATGCACAGTTTTCCCTCTAACTGGATGGGAGTAATTACATTTTAAGTTCGGAAAAGTATCTACGATACTAAAATTTGTACTTAACAAATTTTTTCTTCAATCAGGTTGGCTTTAACTCTCAGGCCAAATTTTCCGCGTATCTCATGTTTTATCAGGCACACATTTGCATTGGTAAAATACAGAAACTTGTAAATCTGAATTTCGAAGTACAGTACAGCTCGCTTATAATGGAATCGTATTTAGAGAAATCCCGGATTTAAGTAGCTAAATAGCTCATATAAGGTTAGTTTTGATCGTTTTTAAGGAACAAAATTTAATGAAGTCCCCTGATTTAACTAGGGAGAGGAAAACTAAGATGATCCATTTTGACATACAAAGTAGCGAAACCAAATGAAATTCCATATTTAACGAGACAAAGAAGACCTGCTACGGACTGTCCTAGGATGGAGGAATAGAAATGATGACATACAGAGCGAAACTACAATAGCCTATTGGAATCTTGGTGTTCTAGAGGAAGGAACATCCTTCTACTTGCACACCAAGTGCACAACTCCCTTGTTGAGCATCAAATGCTGAACGAGGGAGTTGTGCAAGAAAAACATCACCATCCACTCTAAGGGGCTATTCGTAGGAGGTATCACGTCCGCAGAGTTTGAAACAACCAACCTAAATAAAGCAGAACGCCCACATGTATTAACTGGATTTCTAGGAGATCGTTGCAGAGAAGAACAGGGGAGTGTTGGAATGGAGATCCTTCTACTAGAACACCAAGGGCACAACCCACTTGTGGTGCATCAAATGCTTAACAAGCGAGTTGTGCAACAGAATTTCTACCAACCACTACAGGAGACTATTGCTTAGAAGAATCGCCTCAGCGGAGTTTGAAACAGGAGACCTACTTTTGCTTTAAAATGATTTCTAGAATACGACTTTAGAGATGAATAAGGGAGTACTGGAATTGGGATGTGAATTGAGGGAGAGACAATAGATGACAATTTCTAGAATTGTATCTATCGTCCCTTTCACCTACCAAGTGAGCGTTACATTGGGAAGATCGGTCTTGCGTAACCGTCAAGTAGGATATCCTAAAATGTATAAGTGACAAAATAACTAAGACAAAACTGTTACCCATAAAAGATGAAGTAACAATCCCTAGAGAGGCAGAAAAATAGTAACAGAATGTTGCGAAATGTTATGATATACACTGAGTGGCCACTTTATTATGACCACCCCCTCAGTACTTCGTTGGGCCACCTTTTGCCTTCAATACTGCGTCGATTCTTCGTGGCATGGACTCCACGAGATGTTGATAGGTGGTTTGTGGGATCTGAGACCATGCTTGATGAATAGCACTTTCCAGGAGTGTGAGATTGCAGGGTTGTGGATCCAGCTGTCTGATGGCTCGTTCAACTTCATCCCACAAATTATCAATGAGGTTGAGATTTGGAGATTGTGGGGGCCACCTCAGCAAAGTAAATTCACCGGCATGTTCCTAAAACCAATCCTGTACAATACGAGCACTATGGCACGACGCATTATCCTTTTGTTGTCTGTTACCAGTCTGGACACTCTCCGTTCCACCCGAGCAGTCACTAGTCGATGAGGACAACACGTTGCACGTAGAGACCCAGTTTTTTGGCTGGAAGTCTAGACATTAAACACTTTAACAATAGCTGCTCTGGAACATTTCACGAATGCGGTGGTTTCGGTAATACCCGCTCCATGGCTCCGAGCTCCTACAATCATCCCAGGTTGAGAGTCCGTCAAAGCGCATTTTTTACCCATCTCGTCACCAAAAAATCACTTCTACTACTGTTGCAAGCACTAAGCTATCCCTTATTATACTAGCCTCGCCCTCTGGCGACAACAGCGTGCAGCCATAGCTCATTTGCTTAAATTGTAATAAAGTGGCCACTCAGTGTATGCGTATATGTATATATTATAATATAACATGTATGCATATTTTTTAGTAGTAGGACTTTTTTTAGCCTAAAACAGCTTTAGCGAGGGCCGGGACTTAACGAGGATTTGCATTGGTCATGAGCTGCTCATTATAAGCAGGTTCTGCTGCATATCTTTACATGACTGACCGGAAAAATATTACTTTTACGTCCTGTGTGTGAAATTAGAACCAAATGTTTTCATGTATTTTGAGATTTGTCTTGTAAATTATTAGATATTGGTGTAAATCTACATGTCTGTACAACAACATCTTGGTTTCTGAAAGACGGAATAAAATGAACATTCGGTTTATGTAACTGTAGCAAATGTTATTCATATGTTTCTGATTCGGTCTAACGATTTAGGACTTGGGCTTTTGAATCTGCGAACTGCTAGGTCTGTGTGCTGATATACGATACGGACATTGGTTTTATACTTCCGGCTTTCATTCTCGCCCGTTTATGGGGTCAGTGGTTCTCAAATTATTATGGGCGACGTCTAAGAGACTTATACACTGATGTGAATCTTCAAAGACAGAAAGACACAGGCACAAAAGGAAAATATAATCCTCAAGATAAATTATTTCGTCACAAGATGGCGTAAGACATTTTCTGATCTTATATCTGAGCACCTAAAGGTTCCAGACTACAGTGACGAAAATGCATGGATTTAGTTTTGTAAATATCTCCGCTTGTAGAACTGGAAGAAATGTTCTTAATGATATTTTTAGTTGCCTGCGATATATTTTTCGTATCTTCCTAGTTACATCAGGTTCCTACCTTTCTTATCAGCTATCGGACAACAATGTCTTTGAAGCACGTATTTTCACGTTAGTTTGTTTTGAAAATCCTTTGAGAGGCATGTAGCTGACGCAATAGCCAATGTTATCAGCCTACTCTGAGACGTTGTGGATGAAAAATTGTCCTTGCGAATTGCGTAAATGTGTGTTTGCATTTGGCATGCTACGCCCACTTGCATTTGTCCCATTGGAAAAACCATTAGAATGAAAAAGGAGAAACCATCATCATCGAAACAAGAAAGCCGTTAACCCGTCAAAAGGATTTTCAATCCATTTCCCACCATTTTTGTGGATACAATTTGCCACTCTATGGCGTCAGTTTATAAACACTCCATTAAATTTTGGTTACAAAAACTCAGTTTGAAGAATCTATTTTTTTATTAATCATCACGAAATAAGCCCGAATCATTCTCAAGAAAATTTTAATTACAAAAACTCTGATTACATAATTAAAATATTGATGCGAAATACTTTTTGCAGACTTTAGTTTGCAAAAGGTTTTCAATGACGAGCTATAACTCTTTAAAATTAAAGAGCGTGCATGGTGCATTTTGGATCGATTGAAGATACAGAGAATAATATAAGCATAATGCTGAAAATAAATTCAAAACCAATGAGGAACAATATTTCAGAATATTGAAGGTGATTGTTACGATTCTGTTTCATACTGCTTCAGAAAATAAGTTGCAACTCAATGGGTAATGCGTCGTCTCCGGCCTTAATTTATGGACACTGGTTGTAGGGAAAGGAGAGAGTCAGTGCCGTAATACTAACACAACATCCAGGCCTCACCGGGATTCTAACCCGGGCCTATCAATATTTAGAAGACATCCAGGAAAATGTGGCAAACATTATTTAAAGATGTTGAAGAAAGTACCTGCAGGTAATGTTAAAAAAGACATTTAGATTACTGTAATCATGTTTTTGGAAATGAGTCTCAAAATCAAGAATAATATCTATTCAGAATAAATGTTACCAACAGAGTTGGAAACGGGTTGCAAATTTTGTACCCAAGCCCGACCCTGGCCCGGCCGTCACATAAATGAACTCGACCCAGGACTGACCCGGACAAATCTACTTTGAGCTATAAACTCGAATATATCATCATCATTGTCAATCATTATAGATCCACTGCTGGATGAAGGTCTCCCCAAGTTTCTTTCACAACGGACTGTCTTGGGCCAGTCTCTTCCATCCACCCACTGGTATTTTCCTATTTGAGGTGTTCTTTTCACATAAACGGACTCGACCCAGGACTGACCCGGCCAAATCTACTTTGAGCTATAAACTCGAATATATCATCATCATTGTCAATCATTACCAATCCGCTGCTGGCTGAAAGTCTCCCCAAGTTTCTTCCACAACGGACTGTCTTGGGCCAGTCTCTTCCATCCACCCATCTCCTATCAGGTATGTCTTTTCCTATCCCGTGGAATAGAGTCTAAAAATTCCGTGGTGCATCGGTGGTCCCTTCTCCTGCCAATACGTCTAGACCATTGCTATTTCAGAGATTTTACTCGGATCAAGATGCCTTCCACTCTTGTTATTTTCCTTATCCACGAGTTCGTCTTTTTACCTTTCTTCGTTACAGTCAAGAATGCATCTCTCCATGCTGATTTCAGTTGTCTGCATCCTTTTTGTGTTTTTTTAGTTAAGGTTCACGTCTCTGCCATGTGCGTAAGCGCTCTAAGTATGCTTTGATTAAACACTTTTCTTTTAAGACACAATGCCATAATGCTTTTAAAAAATGTACGGTTTCTTTCAAAATCTGCAATCAAGTTTCATGCGCCATTTAATTATTCATCAATGCGGCCCAAGGTAAATGTAGGAATTGATTATCTCCAGCTTTTTCCCCATCAATTGAAAAATCTTCATTCCTTGTAAAAGCGTTATACATCAGTTCTGTTTTCAGAAAGTTCATTTCTAATCCCCATTCCTTTACCCTTCTCAGCAAGTTCCTGGATCATACTCTGCACTCTTAAGTATTATTTCAAATACTTCTGAGGGTTCTTCGAAATATTTTTTCCTATTCAAAACTAAAAAGAAAGTAAAACCGGGTCCAAATCGGGTCAGGAACGTCTTGGCCTGACCTCTTTGACCCACGAGATATTGTCGACCCGGTTACCCGTGACCCGTTTTCATCTCTGGTTACCCATACGCGGTTTCAAAAATATCCCGCAGTATTCAAAAAGGCGTTCAGAATAATATGACAAGTACTGAAAAAAAACTTTTGGAAACAACATTTGCCAATATATTTTTTTCTTTTTTTATTGGAGGTTTAACGACCACCGTGAGAAACTTAATGGGCTATAAGCTGTTGCCCGTCCCTAATTTAGGGACACTAGTTTCAGGAAAGGGAGAGAGACAGTGCCGTAAGACAAACAGAACATCCAGGCCTCACCGTGTTTCGAACCTGGACCCTTTTCGGACGAATGACCAGAGGCCATCGCTTAGACCACTGCGCCACAGAGGCGGCTTGCCAATATTAAGATAACATTCAGAATAACACACAGCCTTACCATTAATGTGTGTACACCTATATATCTACAACTAATCTTTATTTACAGAAAACATAAAAAATGCGTGCATAGCGACTTCTGTACATATAACGACCTGTGTTATTCGTTCAATACCTTTTACTCCTTTTGAAAATAATAATTGTCCATTAGTACCTCCGTTCGATCTTCAAACCAGCGACTAGTTTACATTTGTTTGTCGGGCATTTTCTTCCTTCATCCATCTTACGATGCGTCTCATCCCATAGACTCTGCGTCTCATCCCATAGACTCTGCATATTGTTCACGGCAAGACTACGGGCTGGCCACTTTAGCTTTTTCAACACCCATTTTCTCAGACAAACTTGTGACAATGCATGCAGTAAGACATGGTGTATTGTTCTGCTAATAGAGGTATGGGCCTTCCATAACGTACTGCCACAACATTGGTAGCGAATATTGTCCATCATGTCAAGGTAAAACTCTCAGTGTTCATGGTTTTAAACAAAACGACTAATGGGTCCATGTCGAATCATGAAAAACAGATGCATACCAACAAACTGCCTCCATCAAACTTCATTGTTGGGATGAACGATCCCGAAAGATATCTTTCTCTCGTCATCCGCCACATCCATGGACGACTATCAGATGGGTAGATTGTGAATCGTGACTCGCCTATACAAAGTACAGTTTATTTTTGTGCGGTCCGTAGTCCAAATTCTACGCTCCTTACTTCAGCTAATTGGCATTAGTTGAAATGTTAAGGGCTTGTAGATGGCTGCTTGACTGTGGTAAGCCACATCACGCAACATCGTGCAGACTGTACTAATGCTAGTATCAGTCCCAATAGTCTGACATAGTGTGCGCGTGGTCTGAAACAACGTTGATTTGCATAAAGCAGCCATTTGCAGTGCTGTCGTATCACGATCTGTTAGCGTCGGAGTATAAACAGGTCGTTTCTGTGGAAAACGCGGCACCGTCCGCTTTCTGTTGCATATCACATCACCAGCTTTCCACCTAGGGTTGCTCGGAGCCGCTGAAATGTCCCGTAAGGTGCGATTGTTTATGTAATAACCAGGGATACGTAATTTTCGTATTTACGAAATAGATGCGAATAAATGCGAAATTTGCCAATATCAGCGAAAAAATGCGAAATTTGCCAATACAAGCGAATAAATGCGAAAATTTGATTTTAACTACTTTTCCGCGACATCTCGATAATTAACATTTTTAAAGCGAAAATAGGACGTAATTTCGCGCAGCATTTGCGCCGTGCGTATCCTACTCAGCGTTCGTTACTCGGGAAACCCCAGGCTTCCCTCTTGGCGAGTGAGCCAGCGCCGCTCAGTCGCACTGGCTGGCTGGCCTTGAAAGAATACGAATGAGCACATGTTTGTTTTTGCATTTCGCTAGTAGACTACAAACTACAAAGCTCGCGATCCGTTTGATACACGTATATCAATATGGGCAGCCCTGAGAAGGGATTAGTAGATAAAGTGAAAGAGTTTTAAGCGATACACATATCGTGATGTGCAAATTTTGTAATGTTAGTCTAGAAGGGCAAATTAACTGTCCACATGACATCCAACGCAACAAATGAAGCCTACCAGCATATTGGCAGACTATTTTGCCCATCTGTAGCCGCGACCACACCCACATCCTCTTTAAACACAAATTTAGTATTCGAAAGCTTCTTTAAAATACCATTTTTTAAAGACATACCACGGGATGAGCTCATCGATGGATACAATCATTTTCACAGACAGCTACTTACAGTGGTCAGTCAAGAGACTCCTGTTGATGTCATACAGAATTTAAAAGCAACAAAATGCTGCCACCTAAAGTACACAAAAGTAGCTATTCAAAGTCTCCATAATTTTGTTAACAGCGTGGATGCTGAGAGATATTTAAGTATGTAAAACATCGTTATTACTGACAGAAGGTAAAGCTTAAAGGAAGATAGTATAGAGATTAGAGACTACTACAATGTTGTTAGCTTTTAACTAAGTATTTTGGTACTTAGCCTACCAATAAGTAAACTTTGAAAAACAGTAAACTAAGTAAACTTTGAAAAACATTTTGTTTGAGAGAGAGTGTGTGTGTGTGTGTGTGTGTGTGTGTGTGTGTGTGTGTGTGTGTCTCTGTCTGCAGTTTTTGCGAATAAATGCGAATTTTTTTATTTTAAAATATTTTTCTTCGATTTCTTTTTGGCGAAATTTACGTATCCCTAGTAATAACGTATTATCAAACAATGAGCGCATTAAATCAGTTTGCTCTGCATCTTGCATTCAGGGTAGTCTCGTCTTAGTCCTGGCATAATAAATTTTTTCTGTTTGTAGGTTTAAAGACTACCTTGAGCAAATCAATAGGCTCAATGCGTCTCCTGTCCTTAATTTAGGGCCACTGGTTCCAGAGAACGGAGAGTGCCAGTGCGGTAATACAAACACAACATCCATACCTCATCGGGGATTCCAACCTGGACCCATCGCCGCCGAATGCGTGTAAATCAGCACTAAGACCACTGCGGCACCGGGGGGGGGTGGCGGCTGGATCATATATAGAGTTGGCTCTGTGATGTTATACTTGCGTAGAGGTAAACTCAATATCGATAGGAGATTGTCCCGATATTAACCCTTTAAGCGGCCTATGCACCTAAAAACAAGTAGTGCCCTAAATGTTTGCACTTCCAAACAGAAATGTTCACACAGAGGCCAGGTTTTACCAAAGATGCGTCAAAACAATTACTTTCCTTCTCTTCATCTCAAAAGTATCGACCATAAACCTCTCAGTGGTGATAAATGCTCGAATCTTCTATTATCTGCCTTATAACGGGAAACGGCTACTTTTCCAGACATAGGCACCAAGTTAGGAAAACTACCCCTTGAATCGTTGGCAATCGTTCCGTATGGGACATTTCAGCCGCAATCCCTCCACGCCCGACATTTCAGAGTACAAACAAGCTAGTCAAACATCTTCTTACTCTTTTCGTAGGTTTATCCCCATTGCTGTAGCCCATTTAACAGGAAATCAGCCGCAAAGTATTAGTGTCAATCATCCATGTAAAACAGCACTTTGAACAATAAGCTAAGGGAAAAGCAATTTTTCCCGATTATCAGATTCATAGGTCCCATTATGCTAACCCCGTGTTAATTCGTTCCGGTTAAAGGCTTAATGGCAGACTAGTATACGTCAACAGTGTAGAAAGGCGCTTGAGGAAATAATTTCAGGAAATGTTCAGATGGTATTAAAGATTATGTGCACAAAGATGAAAAGGGAGTTTAAAGAATAAAACAGAAATTCTGACATCAGTTTTGTCTGTGTTTTTTAAATTTAACTTGGGAAGAAAAGTGCGATAAAAGAAACGTGATCTGCTATACGTTATTAACTTTTTTCAGAACATCAACTTGGTTATTTGTGAAACGTCCCTTCACAAAAAGTTCGTTTCAGATTACCTTCCGCTATCAGATCTACTGGGAGCCCTTAAGAAAGTCGATGCTAGAGCGAAAGGATTAAAATTTTTTATAACTAATGACTATTTGTGCAAGAATGTCAGTTATTTTTTATACATAAAACTCCACATACTCTTGGAGTGCGTTTTTGCATGTTCACTAAAGGTGTAAATCTAAAATGCTGTTTGAAAAATTACTCAGATTAAGGTGTCTCATTCAATAAAGAGTATACATCGAAAACATAAGCTTATTTAGGCGTTTGAGCTCGAAAACGATGATAAGTTCCGTCGTGTACTCACTTTAAGCTCTTTATCAAAGCAATTAATGATACTGCATTGCAGGGGTAAATATCTCATGTCTCATTTTATGATGCAGGTTATTTGAATAGCAGATAAATATTCTTTATGTAATAGGCTCAGTTTTAGAATAATTGAATAAAGCTTTGGAGATTAAATTTTGTAATTAATTCTGATTAATACGACAACATTATCTTCCACCCATGTGGAATGCAAGAACACGAGATCAAAAAAGATCAGAGAGTGAAATGTTATAAATTACGTTTCCCTCAGCGACAATTCTTCCTGCTTCATTCAAAGATGAGATTAAGTAACGCGGTGTTCTTTCCTGTCGCCCTAAGTATTTCTCAATCGGAAATAAACACGAGTGGCTTTGCGGAGAAGGAGAGAATGGACATGTAAGGAAGTTGACCTTTTGGAGGAACATCAAGGCTTACGATGTCCCAGTGGGACAATGCTTGCATCAAATTCGTCCTTTTGAAGATTAGATCCGAATGGATGCCTTCCTCGGAAACGTCTCTTATGGGACGAATAAACAGTTCTTGAGCGAAGTAGTTGCGATATCCAGATTACTTGGCTTTGTCCTGACAAAACGAAGCTTTAGTGCCTGTTTCAAAAAAAGCTTTGTAACGTTCTTTCGATGATGTTTCGTTGGAAATATGTGCTATCCTTAGGTACTAAAAGCTCTTAACTCGCAATTTCGCAAGAAAGTACGTGATCTTGGCTACATGAAGTATTTATTATGCAACATAGGGCCAGAATCGATTGAATTACATCAGCTTGCTTACTTCTTCAGATAAGATCAAAATTGACCATATATAGATTATTTAATCAAAATGCAGGAAATATCGGCAAAATACTCTTCAGGGAAAGCAAAATCTGCTGCTGGGTAATTGTGCAATGTGACTGCACCAGATACCTTTCTGATTTTCATAAAGAAAAGTG
Organism: Macrothele yani; assembly: GCA_039090855.1. NCBI lineage: Eukaryota > Metazoa > Arthropoda > Arachnida > Araneae > Macrothelidae > Macrothele > Macrothele yani. Next base: position 161,810,270 of record CM077011.1, read on the forward strand.
TTTAACATCATATTTTAGCACACAATATACATTAGGAAAGAATATTCAAGTAAGCCATTTGACATTTGGAGCATGTTAACAGACACACTTGGAAACTTAACAGGCACAACTTAACGTTGGTGAATAATTGCTTAATGATGTCGCCATTTAAAATCTAAAAATGTTTAAGGACTATATCTAAAAGGTTTAAGGACTATACTGATAAATGTTAAGGACTAAAATCTAAAACGTTTAAGGACGAAACTGATAAAAATTATCGAAATTACAATTGCTATTGTTTAATCTTCAAAGTACATCCCTTTTAACTCCGTAGGCCTCATTGTACGGTCATACATCTGCATGGGTCAGTAGATCTGAGCTTTTGGAATCCTGTTTAACTCTCTTTGTTCTGCTTTGGATCTCTGAATCCCTATCAAAATGGTGCCCCATCAGGTGGAAATTCCCTTTGGGTACACAAAATAATCAGTTAGTGCCAAATCCCGCGAATATTGATGTTGTTAAAACCCTGTATCTCGCATCCAGGCGAATAACTGTTTGCCGATGGTCACTTTATTTTCAAGCGCATTGTCCTTGTGAATCAAACCATCCATGTGACTCGGCAGCACCCGACCTAACTCGCCAAATTATTTTCCATATTCTGTACATCACTCCTTTGTAAACAGTTCTATATTTAATGCCTGCCCTTTCGGTAGATTGTTTTTATGTACAACTCTTTGCTAATCAAAAAAACAATTCCCGACATCATTTTAGTTTGAGACTTAGGAACAGAAATTCTTCAGCTTAGGCGAATTTTTACCATCCCGTATAACTGATTATCATGTACTGGTTATTAACTGCATGCAAAGCACCCGGATTTGCAACCACTTATCATATATTTAGAAAGTCTGGAATTATGTTTGCCATCTCAGTGAAATTTCGACGCTCAGGAATACACTTATTCTTCGGTTTCACCGCAAAGGTCTGCGGTACGATGACGATGAACAAACACCATTTCTCTCTTTCAATCCTTCGCCACGAATTGGACGCACGTTATTCTTGCTCTGACGTGATGATAACATTCAGAAGGAAAACGACGATTTTTCATTAACAGCAGCAGAATGTAAAAAAGTTGGAAGACGCATAGCTTCGTAGTTTCTCTTGAATATCTTCTATAGTTTAATAGGATAGCCCGTACCAGTAAAAATATTCTGGATCGTGATAATGCTTTATCATCGTAAGCTGAAAGCACCACTGGTGCTGTTTCAGTTGCGTGTTGTTGTTTTTTTTCAGTTTTAAAACAAAATTTCATTATAACTTTTTGTCCATTACTTGCCATGAAGAGGTGATTTTTCTGCATCAAATTAAACACGGCTTTCCAGTAGAACCGTTTTGTGGGCACTACTGAATATTATCAAAGAACCAGTTTAGATTTCAGTGAATAGTTCCAACAGTAACCACTGGTTGTCGCTATAGTTGCATCGTTTAAATAAAGTCAGTCACAAAACTTTTTCTACACGTCTGTACATTCATAAATAGTTGCTTTCCTATTCAGCATATTTCAACAATCTTCATCGCTGCTGTGCGATAAAAATAAGATACCTGTATTAATTATTGCAATATTTTTAATAATAACTCATGATTATGACAGTAACTTTGAACGAAAAATAGCTAAGAAGTGGAAAATGTTCCACTGGTTATTAAATATGTTCCTGATCTTGAGAGCAGAGCCAAGAACGTGTGTTCAGCCTATTTTCAAAAGACATATATAGAAGCCAATTGGTTTGAAAATTTTCCACCTTTCATCCTGGGAGCAAAGGAACCGAAAACCTCTTTATCAAAAATCTAGCAACTGTGGAAGCTATAAAATAAGCTAAGCTTCATTTTCATTCAAGCACTCAGTTTTTTTCCTACATTAAATATTCTACATTTGGAAATAATACTAGGTATATTGTGCGCTGCCGTCTATAAAAAAGACTCGCAAAGAATTCTTGAACATTCTGGATGTGATATCAATAATATCCATTAAAGCTTTGGCGTAAAAATACATTCTTTGAAAACAAAATCAGTAAAGCACCCAAAAGGAATCATCCAATCAAGATCAAAATTGGTATGTGCAGTGTACATGCACACTGAAGTGCCAGAAAAATTGGTACACCAGTCTAATACTTGGTAGGTCCTCCACGAGAGCGCAGGACTGCAGAAATACGACGAGGCATGGGCTCCACTAGCTTCTGGAAATATGCTGTAGGCAATGCACACCATACTTCCTGCAGAGCGTTCCACAATTCGGGTGTGTTCCGAGGTCTGAGATTCCTGTTTTCGATAGCGCGTTGCATGGCATCCCAAATGTGTTCTATCACGTTCAGATCTGGGGACATGGTTGGGAATGGCAACACCCCAAACTCAGATGAATGCTCCTCTAGCCATAATGTGCCGTCCAGACACTTGTATTGTCCTGTTGGAACAGGCCCAACTCATCAGCATGAAGGCAGGACATGGACGGGTGTACCTCGTCCGAAAGGGTGCGCACATAGCGTTGGCCGGTCACAGACGTTTGTAGACGTACCAGGGGTCCCAGTGAAGTCCAGATAAACACACCCCATACCAGGCGGTACAGTATCCTGTTGACAGGCTGGATCCATGGCTTCATGGGGTTTGTGCTACACACGAATCCTTCCTTCTGCCCGATGTAGTTGGAAACGCGACTCGTCAGACCAGGCTATTTGTTTCCAGTCTTCAAGTGTCAAGTTGTGGTGTTGCCGTACCCAAGCGAGGCGCATAGTTCTGTGTCGTGTACCCATCAAGAGGACTCAAGAGGTTGGGCGTCGGCTACCAAAGCCTATATCGTGCAGGATACGTTGCACAGTCCGGACGCTGATGCTTGTTGAGGCTCCAGCATTGAATTCCGATTATACCTGCGAGAGTGTTGCACGCTTATCGCGTGAAATGATTCTTGACAGCCGACGATGGTCACGTTCACCCAATGTATTTTTACTGCCACACTGGTATCGTAGGTTGGAGGTTTTGCCGGATTTCTTGAAGTCACGGAACACCCTTGCAATGGTCGTCCGTGAAAATCCGAACTTCGTTTCTACCTCTGAAATACTATGACCCATCTCACGAGCGCCAACTATGACACCGCGTTGAAAATCGCTTAAATCGTTATTACTTGTCATTCTCACGCCGAAAACCGCTCTGACAGCTGGCAAGGATGTCTATCGCTTTATATATGCACTGGTTGACGCAACCGAGTACGCACATATGTGACGCTGCTATGTATTTTGCATAAGCTCGTCTGTAACAGTTTTTCTGGCACTTCAGTGTACAGGAAAGGAAATAATTACAATACCAGAGCAGTTTAGCCATTTATTCGGATAAAACAGCTACACCAGTGAAACAAGTGACTACGTTGTAGTGTCCCCTCTGGCTGAGATACAAGCGATTACTCGGTTGAGGATAAAAGCATACAGTTCATGGACACTGACATGCGGTATAGCAAGACAGATGGCGCACAAATTGCTGGCCAGTTCGCAGACAGTCCGTGATGGGGTAGATGGCGTCTCATCTAGTCCCAAACACGTTCGATCGGTCAGAGGTCGGACTGAAAATGTAACGGTTTCGACCTTACGGAGGCAGGCAGGCCTGGGGAGTCGCACCGTGTGTGGTCGGGCACTATTCTGTTGAAAAATTGTTGGGTGATGAAGCGACAAGAATGGCAGCATAACCGTCGCAGATTGGCGTCGACGTACCGTTTGTTTTTTTTGTTTAACGACTACTGTGAGCAATTCACTGGGCTATAAGCAGTCTCCCGTCCTTAATTTAGGGCCACTGACTCCAGGGAAGGGAGAGAGCCAGTGTCATAAGACAAACGCAATGTCCATGCCTCACCGGGATTCGAACCCGGACCCATCTCGGACGAATGATAAGAAGCCATCCCTTAGACCACTGCGCCACCGGGGCGGCAACGTACCGTTGATCCGTGAGGTGGTAAGGATGGCTTCCAACGATGTCCCGCTATCATATTAAAGGGTTCTCTAGAAAGTCTGTCCGAGTTTGCGAGCCGTGTCTCGTTCCACGGTAAAGGCAGGATCCGCGCACTGGCCAGCTCGTGTCCAGACACGTAGGCGCTGGTCATTAGCGCCAAGTGCTAATTGTGACATATCGCTGAAGGCAACACGACGCCACTAAACATTGTTTCACGTTAATCGGGACCGATACCACTGCAATCGGTGCAGGGAGATGCTCGATGATTAGTGGTAGGCGGCGGAGTGGCGTCCTGGTATGTAATCCCCACGACGCAAGTCACCTGACAATGGTCCGGATGACCACTTCCGTACCACTAGACGACGCAACATGGTCACGGGTGATTGACGGTGACGAATTCAGTTCTGTTCGTGTGGTTCTTAGTATCACTCGATCTTTGTGTTCTGGCGTTGCCCTCGGCCGTCCACTTTCAGCGTGCCGCTGGGCTGTGCCCTCCTCGACTCACTGGGTCCAAAATCGAGCTATTGCGGCGTCGCTCCGACCCAAATGCCTGGCGGTACTGAGATTTGACCAACCGGCCTCTCTCAGTCCAAATATACGTCGTCTCTGAAACTCGCTCACTGCTCGTAGTGCGCACGGGGCCGACGTCGATGCGTCCTCACAATATGTGGAGGTTAATGCAACCGCAATCCGCTGTCACAATTGTCACAGCGTGCGATCTTTGCTCTTGATATATATACAGTGGGTAAAAAAAGTATTTGCACATCAAGTGTTTGTGCACTGATGTCATGATAACAAGGTAAACAGAGCTAAAAACTGTTTCATTGAAAAAATGAATAGGAATGTCAATTATTTACGCAAAAATATTTCTGTTGAATTTGTTAGAAAAAAGTGTACTGAGCAATTATTAAAAAAATCACTACCAAATAAAAGTATTTGCACACTGCACTGACATTACTACGTCAACTCTGAAATCTGCATAAAACGATCTGCAGCGGTATTATAAGAACTTCAAACATCAAGTGGTTGCTACAGTTGTATGTGTGAATGAATTTCAAACTAGTGGCAGTGCTCAGCTGTAGAATTGTAGTTCAACATGCCACTTAAGAAGTCCGAGTTACCCAAACATATGCGGGAAAGAATTTGTTCTTCGCCTACAGAAGGGAAAAGTTATCGAAAAATTGGTGAAATTTTGATGTGAACTTTTCAACAGTCAGAAAGGTGGTGAAAAAGCACGAATAAACTGGTAGCACAGATAACTAGAGGAGAACCGGTCGCGCAAAGATTTTTACTACCAGGGAGCAACGCCATGTTGTGAAAGAAAAGAGGGAAAAAACCATTTACTAGTGCTCGAACTCTAGCTGTACAACTTGCGGCATTAACAGGAAGACTGTTTGTGCTCAGACAATAAGAAATGTGCTGCATCGTGCACAGTTACACGGCAGAAAGGCAAGGAAAAACTTTTTATTAGGGAAAAAATAGACAAAAACGTTTGGATTTCGCTAAAGCTCACGTCAGTAAACCAATCGAATTCTGGAAGGAAGTTTTATTTTCTGACGAAACAAAAATCAATCTGTTTGGCTCTGACGGTAAAAACTTTCTGTGGCGCAGACCTAACACTGAACTCCAGCAACAAAATCTCAAAGCAACTATGAGGTCATATAATGATATGGGGCTGCATGGGTTACGATGGAGTGGGTAAAATTGCGTTTATTGAGGGTATAATGAATTCAAAGAAATATATTGATGTGTTGCGTAGCAATTTAGCAGACAGTGCAGCGAAATTAAGCAAAAGTGATTGTTATATCTTTCAACAGGATAACGATCCGAAACTCAATGCACGTATCACAAAAGAATGGTTCCTGTAGAATGTTCGCGAGAGGCTTGATACACCAGACTCCAGACATTAACCCTATCGATAATTTGTGTTATTTATTGGATTTGTCTTTGAGGAAAATAAAAATGTCATGGCACAATGATCTAAAACAAGCAGTAACTGAAGAATGGCAGAATATTGCACAAGAAACTACTAAAAAGTTAGTAGAGTCTATGCCAAGAAGGCTTTAAGCCATTATTAATGCAAAAGGTATGCATATTAAATATTAGACAATTATTTTGGACTTTATTTATGACACAGTAATGGTATAACTCGTGTGCAAATACTGTTTTGCCATTCAGAAAATGCCTTTTTCGCCTGTGTTTTGTCCCGTATTTTTTCAAACTTCTCAACAGAGTATTTGTTTGTTTAATAATACTAGGGGGAAAAGTGTATTTATTTAGCAGCAATTGCCCATTTTCTGCTAAATAAATATACTTTTACCCCTATTATTACTATTTGTGTCAAATTATTGCTGAAAAACAAGTTGTGAAAATACTTTTTTTACCCACTGTACAATCCTCCGTGATGCGCGGTTCCCATTCGCAGTGGTGCGCTACTGTGTTGTCGTTGGTCATTATTTTGTAATCGTTTGCATATTCTTGGCTCTGAGGTTCTTGCATGCGAAGTTTAATCAGGATCAGGCGATTTTCTAGGGGTGCTTCGTATTTCTACCCAAGAGTGTGTGTGCATGGAAAGTCCATTAAAAACTTACCTGATTATATTTGAAGTGCCCAATATGGTGAAAATGTTTGTCATACTAATTAATGATTTTGCGCGAAAACACCTGGAAATCTGGTAAGATTAAGATATCTCATATTTGATTTTATTCTGACCCAGAAGAGTTTTCGCTTCTTTACATGTTTTAAAATATATTTTCTTTAAAGTTAGACGTATCGCATTCCAAAGAAATTTAGTAAAAGAAACGATCTCGTTCTATTTGCTGTTATTGTTGCATTTGTGTCTGGGTTATTAATTTGGTAGTAAGTATCTATGAAAGCAAAGGCCAGTGTTTGCTTTCATAGAGGCACAAAAGCTCTTTTCCAGTTCGACATTACAGACTGGTCTGTTGATCGTTGTCCTTCCCCCAACTGTTTGAGCAAAAACATGTGTCGAGCACAAGTCACACCCCAGGCATTGAGTTTTAGAAAAACCTCTAGCACAGTAATTAAAGGAATTTGGTGATTAACAAAATCGTCCTGAGACTAATAGCACTGTTTTAGCAACAGCTTACTTGCACTATGTCCAGCGACGGGCATTCCCGAGACAGTGAGGTGTTGCGTAGATTTTTGGAAACGACGCATGTCATTCCAAAATATATTGTAGGTTTTGGGCAAGGATGCTTGTTGTCACCTTGTCTGTTTGGTATTTATGCCGAAATAATGATGGAGCGAGCCTTGGGGTGCGCCAATAAAGGAGTTTGGGTTAATGGAGAGAGAATTAAGGCGATCAAGTTTGCGGACGATCAGCCAAATCATTACAGCTCATGATGTCAAAAATGCACAAAAAGGCGATTATCTACGGGATGACGATAAATAAAAATAAGACAAAACTAATGGCAATAAGGTAGGATCAAGAACAGGCATTCCTTAAAATTGAACGACAATTTATCGAAGAAGTTAAATTATTTCGCTATTTGGGTCAAATAGAACATGCGAGATGTGAAAAGCAAATTCGAATGAGACTGGGGATGGCAAAAACTGCCTTTAGAGAGAATCAAAGACTACTAAATGCCAGAAATATAGATCTGAAATTGAGGAAGATAATTCTTAGAGGCATATGTTTGGCCAGTAGCTCTCTAAGGCTTTGAGATATGGACATTGACCAAAAAGGAAGTTAGAGGACTGGAGGCATTTAAGATGTGCAGTTATAGAAGGATGGAGAGAAAAAGTTGGCTCGATAAAAATACTAATGAGGAGCTCCTTGAGAGATTGGGAGAACCCAGGAATCTTATCAACATGTTAAAGAGAAGGAGAATGTTATGGATGGGACACATTTTGCGCCATGGGGGACCGATTCTGAAAGTTTTGGAAGGAAAAAACCAAGACAAGAGCGGAAGAGGGCGGCTAGGAAACAGTTTTGTGGCGCAGCTACTCCAAGACACTAATACCAGGACATATTATGACTTCAAGAGAGCGGAGGAGAACAGAGTGGGATGGAGAGATAGAGTACAGTTACTGAACTACCATTCCTTGGACTAAGTAACCAAGAAGAAGCATGCCATTACAAAAGCGTTTTAGTTAACAGACATTGGCAATTTTTGTCAGTGCAAAATGAAGCTCTTTACTAATATTTACAAAAACTAATTTCCTTCTGTCACCACGGTAAGAAATACCTGAAAACAATGAAAGCAGAACAAAATTGATTGGTAAATTTCTTGAAAATCGGGTGGACTCGAATTTCGAAAGAACAGTCGTTATAATATGACTAAACTTCATTCTGTTGCTGTTCTTTCAAAACGGCATAATAATGTTTTTGGGCTACGTAAGTTCTCTCAGTGAGCAAGTATTTAACGCTTCTAACAAACCCAAAATCGTTTTCTCAACTAGAAAGGAAAGAATTTAAACATCTGTGTTTATGTTTCCGGTTTTGCAAATTTCGAATCCATTCTGCATTTTGCATCGAAGACGCTTTTGTGGAAACTGTGTCTTGGAGTTGCAGGGACACAATACACATTTCATTTGCGTGACTGCAATAAATCTTTGCTTTTTATCGCTTATTCGACAGTGCTTATGAACATGATAGTGGAGTTTTTTTTTGTTGTTGCTGAATATCGGTTCAGTTTTATGAGCCCGGAAAGAGACTTTTAATGTTTAACCGTTGGCGCGAAATTCGTGTCCGGTGTTTCGCTTGTAATGGCAGTCTGTCATGAAACATTCTTCGTTCGTCACGCCATTTTCGAATCCATAAAAATGTATCCACTTTCAGATAAGGGCCACCTTTGATCCTCTGCGACCTCGAAATTGTGAGAAAATCAAAAAAAGATATCAAGCGAAATCGATACAAGGCAATTCTCTTGTTGGCATGCTTGCAGTACACGAAAGTCTGACTTTCGTTGTAGTTTTTTTGCAAAAATAAATGTCTGCCTTGGATAACAAGCTACAATAATGGCTTGGCACAACAGAATGGTTTAGACTGCTTTAGGTATTTGTCGCAATATGTTGCACAAGGAAATATCTGAAGGACGGAACTTAAAAGTCATGTAAGAAAGACAATTTTATGTATGTTAAAAATAAAAATTTACTTTTAAGGAAGCATTTCATATGTTTACAGCACAAAATAGGATAAGACCAGTTAGGTGTTGGAATTCAAAACGCTTCACTAATGCCTTTGCTATTCCAAAGATGTGATTCATGTTACCTGTTAAGGTTCTTTGTAATAAGTATTTACTTTCAGACGTATTTGTATTTTATTCAAAAGTACTACTTTTGCACTTTCCTTTCGATTGGTTAGTCGTTAGTACAAAAATTATGTGATCTAAAGGCGTCATCAGAAGTACGACCACGCACAGATTGTGAAAATTCCTTATGCCTTTATTGTCTGCAAAGATAATTTGTAACGTACGATGCTTTCCTCAAATCATTTCGCAGCCATATCATGAACTATTGTTTGTAAAGCACACTACAGTTAACCAGTCGCTTATTGTCCAACAACGACGGAAGACACACCTCTACGAACGTCACTTTGCATTCACTATAGTGTTGTGCGGCTTGTGTGCCTTTGCTCTACCGTATGAACCCACATTCTGTAACATTCTGATTGGACGACTGAAATATTAGCCTAAATGTCCAGGCACAGGAAAAGCCCCAGAAGAAGACAATGTTTGAGATGGGTGAAGAAAGTTCGAAAGCATGTAGTACTGATATAAAGGAGACAGCCTCATGATAGAAAGTTGTGGAAGAAATTTGAGGACACCTTCATCCGGCAGTGGATTGATAATGGTTGATGATGTTAATAATGCGAAACATAATGAGAAGCAAACAAAATCGAAGTAAGTCAAAGGTCAACAAAAACGGAAAGTTAAAAAAAGGGAGTATGCGTCGCACTTTTTCTTTTCGATTGATCAGTACAAAAATTGCAGACCTCGTCTTACGAATCTATATTTAATAACGCCTTGAATGCGATTGATACAGCCTTAAACTTTACAAAATGAATGAAACCCTTATTTTTTTTCAAACTGCGTATTTCGAATGCGTAGAACCTGTCTTACACGTGAAAATTGTGGCAGCTATCCACAGAAGGTTTCGGAGAAGCACCTTTGACAAAACAGCGTTGCCAACAGGACTGTTACATAAGATCATATCTGTGGCAGAGTGGTCAGAGGTGCGGTATCTGGTTAATCGTCCGAGTTGGGCCTGGACTAAAGTTCCGGATGAGGCAGTCACATTGTTTCTCCAGGCATTACTTCGTCTCTTCCCTCGAGCCCATTTGTCCTGAACTTCTTATACCATAAAATTTTCACGGAGTCGTTAAATACATTAATCAGCTCCTCCTGCGAAAAAGCCCGAAAAGAAATAAATGGATGTGAGTCTTGCGGTGTTCATTATTTCGTTCATATTTTACAGGGAATCTTTATCAGTAGTCATAACAGAAAACCATTTCAGAATGCACGCTGTTCTTAATTACTTCCGAGAAATTTATAAGATAAACTGAGACAGCCAGCTCGCGTAAGTTATTTTTTTTATGCTAACTCTTTGATAGGAAATAATTTCACGGAATTAGTATTTTGTTCATACTGCTTCTTTTGGATAATAACAGATGATGAAATAAATTTCGCAACACTAAAATCTGAAACCAGTGATGCATTTTGCTTGTTTCATTTCCTTCGAGTGCTGTTACATCTGCCGTAGTTAATATCATTTGCATATAAAGTGAATTTTCTTCCAGACATATTTAAAATTAGTTCTTCTGCAATTAGCACTATATGCAAAATGACATTTTTAATTGCTACCTTAGTAAAATTTCTGTTCTTTTCCAGGCACAGATTACTTTAATGAAGCAGCTGCTGCTGCAGTTTCTGATTTAACCTGCAGTCATTAAAAGCAATGTACGAAAATTATTAAGACATTAATAAACAGAGGATCCATAATGTATAAGTGTTCAACGTTCCGTCTATTAATGGGTTATTTTTTGTACGATGAAATTTTAGTTGCTGCCAGAACTTTAGATGCAGGACACATTTCACCTTACTAATTATTCGTGGGTTCAGGGCGAAAATTGGACATATGTGCATTTATTTGTGTGTTAGATCGCATCTGAATTAACCTAAGATCGCATCTGAATTAAAATATATACGCTCATAATTTTAAAGAATTTGCCTTTAGTAATGAACTATTCGAATTTTTGATGTATTTGTTTAGGGCTCAAGAGAAGTACAAGGACAGTGGTGATAAAACGAAATTTACGAATTATTAATGAACACACTTTTCAGTCACATGCAAAGATAGGATGGAGTGAAGAACGTATAATACAGATATTACAATACAAACTGTGAATAGGAAAAATATTTTCACCGTCCTAGTCGCACAGTGGTCTAAGCGCTGGCTTGTGACCATTCGTCCCATAATGGTTCGGGTTCGAAACACGGTCAGACATGGATTTTGTATTTGTCTTACGGCACTGGATCTGTCACTTTCTTGGAGCCAGTGACCCTAAATTAGGGACGGGCGGCTGCTTATCGCCCATTGATTTAATCACGGTGGTCATTAAACCTTCAGTCAACAAAAATATATATAGTTTCTTGCTTTTCTTCTTTAAAATTCTCCAAAGGGCAGAATCTGAATTAAAATATATACGCTCTGCTGACATCAATACAAGTTTGCAAAAGTTTGCAAAGACTCTTTAAGAGTCATCCTGCCTTTTTATATAGAATTCAATTCTGTGATCACATTTTCATCTGTGTCATAATCATTATCAAATCGGTGTGCGTTTAATCACAGTTCAACTTGGAAAACAGATAAATCAATGAAGGAAGAAATGTTCCCCATAATACTTGGGAAATCGAAAAGATATTCAAAGCAAACAGAATATGAATTCCGAATTTGGTTGTAACACCTACTGACCATGCACATATATTACAATACAAACTGTGAATAGAAAAACCTCTCAGATAAAAAACAAACTGAAAATTCCATACCCCATGGAGCGGGAACCGAACCCGCATCTCCCTGTTTCCGTTCGAGTACGCTAACCGTTACACCACCCAGGTGATTTCTGAACTACATTCGTTTCTGGATGGGAAATATGTCAAATCGCTATGTGGAAGCAACTCTAGCAAAAATTTGAGGATGTTCAAATTCCTAAGCTAAGTTTTCTTAGTCTCAGTTGCTTGGAACTTCACTGTCCTGGGAGTTTGGAGCGGTTAGCCTACTCGAACGGAAATCGGGAGATGCGGGTTCGATTCCGCTCCAGAGCGATGCAATTTTCAAGTTTTCTGAGAGGTGTTGCATGAATGGCTAGTAGGTGTTACGAGCAAATTCGGAATTTATATTCTGTTCGTTTTGAATATTTTTGAAAAACAAAAATAATTCTTCACGAGCTGAGTCAGCGAAGTAAAAGGATAACTGAACTCTCCACGTACCTTTTTTCTTTGTTACGACGTTTGATAGTCAGGATCACTATATATGTCTCATCCAGAATTAAAACCCCAGTTCGGCTCGAACGAATACCCAGAAACCAGCCCCTTTGACCTCTTGGACGCCGACGGCAGTGCAGCCATATGTTGAGCCAATAATATTTGCACATCGATCGCAGTGTGGGCGTTCGCGTTTTCATGCAAAACCACCAATTGTATTCTTTCAAACCTGTTCCCGCATGTGTGAAATTATAAGGTTATTAGATCTTTCCATGCATTTAACTTACCTGCTGGTATTATCGGTGTAATTGGGGGTCATTTTCAATTTCGCACTTTCTCCATAAGTTCCAGGTTGAAGTTTATTTTAGGTTGGCCTCTTTAAGAGTCATCTCTACCTACTTTAAACCCTAAATTAGGAACACGCGACAACTTATATCGCACTGAGTTGCTCAAGATGGTCGCTCGACCCCTAAAAATTTTATGAGTTTCAGGTGAGCGTTTTCTTGAATTCTGCGAAAAAATCGATGACGATCCGTTGGTACATTCTTAAGTTTTACTGATATGGAATCTAAAACAAGCAGATTTAGACCAATTAGTTTTATCTGTCGTTACTACTAAAATGACACTTTGGTGCTTCTGTAGCATTTTCTACCAAAACTGTAGTAGTGTTCGGGTATCGTTAATTTGATCTAAATATCACTTGACCGAAAATTAGTTCGCCGAAAATCACTTGATCGAAAGTTACACGTCACCTAAGAGGCACTTGACCGAAAAGTTCATTTCACCGAAAGGTCTCTTCACCTAAAAGTTAATTTTATCGAAAGGTCAGTTGATCGAAAAGTTCATTTCACCGAAAGGGTCTCTTCACTTAAAAGTTCATTTCACCGAAGAGTCACTTGACCGAAAAGTTCATTTCACCGAAGAGTCACTTGACCGAAAAGTTCATTTCACCGAAAGGTCTCTTCACCTGAAAGTTCATTTCATCGAAAGGTCATTTGATCGAAAAGTTCATTTCATCGAAAGGTCATTTGATCGAAAATTTCATTTCAACGAAGGATTACTTTACCTAAAAGTTCATTACATCGAAATATTATTTCACCGAATGGCCAGTATATCAAAAACTTAAAATTTTGTTGCTAGAGATTTGTTGGAGTGTGGTGCGGGTTTTTGAAAAACTGATCACTTAGACATCATCCGTCGGTAGGTCTTTTGAAATATAACAAAATACATTTTAATTCTCCGTGCTCCTATTCATAAGGTTGCCTTAAGGTGACAAGTTAATAATGTTCTATGGCTCAAATCTGGACATTTTTAACAAATTTTAATCCTCTGAGCTCCTATTTATAAGGTTTACATAGCAAATCAAATAAATAATGTTCGTCTTTTAGTTAAATACAAAACATTTATTTTTTTACCATAGGCCTAGATATAGGCCTTTTTAGCATATTTTAACCATCGCTCATATTCATAAAGGTTACATAAAATTTAAAGTAAAAAATGTTGCACTTTTACTCAAGCCTAAAACATTACTTTTAAGGCCCTAGGCCTAGATCCGGATATTTTTATCAAATTTTAATCCTCCGTGCTTATATTTATAAAGTTTACATTAAAAAATCAAGTTAATAATGTTCCATTTTTACCTAACCACAAAATAATAATTATTTGGCCCTAGGCCTCAGCCTTTTTAGCATACTTTAATCACCTGTGCTAAAATTCATAAGGTTTCCTTAAGGATTCAAGTTAATAATTTCTACTTCTACTCTGACTCAAAAGATAATTATGAGACACAAGGACTCTTTTTAGAAAATTTTAATAATTAGTGGTCATATTTATAAATTTTCATAGCTAATCATGTTAATAGTATTTCACTATTACTCAACCACAAAACGTTAATTTTAGGCCCTAGGTCTAGATATGGGTTTTTTTAGAAAATTTTAATCCTCCATACTAGAAAATTAAAAAAAAATCATCGTTGATTTTAAAACTGTTTTTTTTTGTTTCTGAGTAAATGTACAGCAAAATTAACTTTTTATGCAAACCTTAAGATTATGATCCTGTATTGGAGGTCCTAGGTGCTCAAGTACGGATGATTTAGATTTGTTGGAAAGGCCTAAGCCGATATCTAGGGACTTGAAATTAATTATTATGGTCTTAAAACTAATTCTTTGCGTTCTTTGTGACACGGAGAAACGAAAAGTGCAATTGAGTATGATCCCCTAACGTTTCAGCGAACTGGCACCACGCTTCAATAGGTCTTGTAATGAAATTTAAAGTTTTCGATAAACTGACCCTTCGGTAAAATGACCTTTCGATGTAATGAACCTTTAGGTAAAGAGACCTTTCGATGAAACGAACTTCAAAGTTTTCGATAAACTGACTTTAAAGTTTTCGGTCAAGTGACCCTTCGGTGAAATGAACTTTTCGATCAAGTGACCATTCGGGGAAACAATGTTTTCGGTGAAGTGATTTTCGGTCAAGTGACTCTTCGGTGAAGAAATCGTCGGGCAAATGAACCAGACCCGTAGTGTTCGATATTTGTCTTAATTCAATTCTTTTTCTTTCGTGTTGCAGTTTGCAAAGCAGCATAAGAATAAACTCAATGCATACAAAGAATGTGCACTGCTTTCCTTTTCCTAAAATACTGCTTTCTTTTTCCTAAAATACTGCTTTATTTTTCCTAAAATACTGCTTTCGTAATGCTTCATTTGGCATTGAAGTATTTTGCGTGCGACACAATCGAAGGAGTTTACCAGGAAGAAGAATTGCAGATTATTTCTGTGCAACACTTACAAGAGATGCTCCAAATTGGTAAAATATCAATAATTAGTGATTGTAAGATAATTTGTCATGTTTGTAACTCTCATTTATCATAAATATGATAGAAGAAGCGTGCAACTTTTTTGTTTGATATTCAGCCAACTCTCTCTGCTAAACGCTGCACTGTTAAACATTTTGTGGTATGTTGCACCAAAAAGTGTGCTGCACAACTTTTTTAGAAAAGATACACTGTTCTGTGGTGCGAAATAAATCCAATAACATGGTGCAACCTTGCGTGCAAACTTTTAATATATCGTGGTAAAAAGTTGAACCACGTTGTTCAGTTTTGTTTTCAAAACAAGATAGTGTATCTTTTCTAAGAAAATGGTGCAGCTGGAGTAGCACCACTGGTGCAACCTACCACAAAATGTTTAAAAGTGTACATAATCTTTAAATGGCCCATTTTCAAAAATTCTATCACATATATTAAAGATATGTCTCTCGGACGGTATATCCATCAGTCCGTGAGTCTGTCCCTTCAGTAGCATTATGTCCAATTATAAAACCGGCACTGAGAAAAACACTCTTCTACCCTGATAGGAGATATCATGTAGATACTAGAATAACGGTTAAGCGACAAAAAGAATGGTTTTTCTCATTTTCAACATATGATTTTCTTTATCGGACAGAAACAACTTCTGTGACCCTACCTCTAGAACAGGAGAATATAGGTTTAGCAGACATACGGACAGAAAGGATATTAAATATTGGCAACATGACTTCCTTATTCAGATAAGAATAATTTCTTCAGTTTGACTTCTAGAAGCGCACAGTGGCTTTGCAGATAGCTAAACAGACTCAATGACGGGCATATGGAAAATCTTGAGCACATTCGTCTATCGCGCGTAGAAATAATTTATTCAGTCCGACTTTTCGAAGAAGGGATATCGTTTCATCTGATAGACAGACAATGAGCTATATTCGAAACCATTTCTTATTGGTGCCTCTTTCACCAGAGGTTCAGTCGTTTATGAAAGAACATTTGAAACACACATACATCATGCACGGAATCACCCCATATGAACATTTCTACCTTAAATCCGAACCTCTCTCAGAACTTGCATCCTGACCATTGTAAAAGGTACACATAGAGGCTACTTAACGCGAAGCTCTTATTCATTGCTGGGTTGGACATCTGTTAGCTCGAGAGGTCCAACCCGGTTTGGTATAGATTCCACAGGATATCGGAGTGAATCCACGACTACACCATGTGTTGACCAGACAGACCTCTAACATGCTCAGATTTAACGGGAGAGGGCTATGCTCCCGGATCTATTTTTCCGATATGTCTCATATATTCTCAATGTGGTTGAGATACGTGCTTTGTGGTGTCCAGGGAAGATGGTGAAAGTCACTGTCATGCTCGCTGAAATACTACTGAACACATTTTTCTGGACAGACAGTAGCATTATCTTCTATGAAACAGCCATCATCGGCTGCACAAAAAAATCAGGCCGCCCTGGTGGAGCAGTGGGCTAAGCGATGGCTACTGATAATTCGTCCGAAATAAGTTCGGGTTTGAATCCCGGTGAGGCATGGATGTTTGTGTTCGTCATTCGGCACTGGCTCTCAATGTTTTACTTGTCCAACACTGGCTCTCTGTGCACATTGGTCATTTAGCATACTGAAAAAAACTATGCTTGATATGTACTTGTTGATGTGAAACATCTGTCTCCTCTCTGTGTCTGTCTGTTTGAGATGTTGCTGTAGCACCAGGTCCAATAAGTCATTTCTTTAAACCTCCAATCAAAAAAACAAATCAGCATTGCAGGACAGACTTGATCGGCAACAATGTTCAGAAAAGACTTGGAGAGCATCAAATCTTCTAGCAATATCGGATTAGGGGACCCGTTGCCCACCACCATAACGTGTCCTACACCATCATACCACCTCCAGGATCTTTAATTATGTTTACAAGACAAGTCGGTCCCATTGCTTCATATGGCTCTAGCCAAAATCTCTGCCTATCATCGGTACAGGACAAGGTGTCCAGCGCCTCTTCTGACCACACGACGTTTCTCCAGCCTTCTAGTGTCCGGTCGCATTGTTCCTCACATTATTGGACACGAACTTTTCGATTTTTTTAACTTCAAAGTTAATTTCTGAATTAATTTAAAGCACCTGAACCTCAAAATGGATTTCTCAATCGAGCTCAAATACCATCACCTAAAAATTCATCCCTGAGTTTATTTAGCATACAGTTCAAAATTAATACGATGTGATTTAAAATAAGAGAAACACGAAAATAATTCCTGAATTGATTTAAATACCAGCACCCCAAAATTAATTTCTGAAGTGATTTAAAATACCAGCACCTCAAAACTAATTTCTGAATTGATTTGTAATACAAGCACCCGAAAATCAGTTCCTGAATTTATTTAAAAAATCATCACCCTAAATATAGTTTCCGGAGAACTTAAATTAATACTTTGATTTCCATAATCGATTATTTCAGAAGCTCATGTCTTTTCATGTAGGAGGTGTTAATTAAAACTTCCTTTCCATATATTTTGAAGCTGTGTAAGTATTTAATTAATGGCACTTTCAATACACTACACAAAAATACAATAATTTTAATGCAGACATAAATCAAGCTGTTCTTTCAATGTATTGTAACCATAGAAATTTGAAAATTTAATCATAATAAATGATGGGAGATGCGGATTCGATTCCCGTTCCAGGACGATTAAATTTTCAAATTTCTGTGGTTATGTTACATGGAAAGAACAGCTTGATTTATGTCTGCATTAATTATTCTATGTATTCCATGTTTTAAAAATAAGCACAGGGGCTTTAAATCATTTTCATGATTCATCCAGAAAACGTATTTCGGCAAAAGTTCTAATAAATACTAGTATGATAACTAAAAGTTTGCTCTCTTTGAATTCGAAAACAGTCGGTGAAAATATCTACAACTTTATTTTGCATTAATAAATATTAACTGAATTTATGTATGTATCTATATATTATTTTTGTTCATTGTTTTAATGTTGCAGAAATCTTCCACACTTTCTAATGCTCCGAAATGCGTGAAGTTCCAGGTAAATTAAGTCTGGGTTACCCCAGTACGAGGCGCGTTTTCGCTGAACCTCACGTTAATTATTGCCTGATTCTGTTTGTTGTCTGGGGTCATTTCGAGCTTAATGCCCCGTTGGTACATGGTCATAATACGATGATAATGACACTCTTGCATTCATACTTAATTCCCAGTGCTTTGTGGCGCATCTTACGTCATTACGTAATGTAGCTAACGATCAATAAGTTACTGCTTGAGGTGCAGTAAGAATTCACCAAGGTAAAATAATGACAAAAGAAGTAACATCCTGTTTTGGGCCAATAAGATGCAGTTCCTGTCACCACCCACCCCTTCAATGCCCTATTCTTCTTCCGTTAGTGACGTAAACAGGTAGGAGGATCTTCTTGAGGATCCAGAGCTGCTGCTGCATCCTCCTGCTCGACCATGGTCGATAACTCACTAGGAGAAGATATCTAAAGCGTCTTGTCTTTCAACATTCTGCTTCACCCCCGAATCTTACGCCTTCGATGCGCAGAAATTAATCCGTTTTCAGGGCATTCTATTCGTGATGATGTGATAAACTGGTAAAGGAATGCAAATTGGATTGTGCAGGAGCTTTACGAACCAGTAAGACATCGTTAAAGTCGAAATGCGAATGAGAAATATACATAAGCCATTAGGTTTCTAAGTACTGCGCTTTAAATAACTTTAAGAGGACGGCTTCGTGTATGAAATTATGAAGGACTCACGAAACTCCATTTCAAAATCTCTATCATGTATTTCTTCACGATTATCTCTCATGTTTAGCAGAACACTTGGTTCTGTACAGATGTTGCCTAATTACAAAGGCAGGTCATAACACTTTCTCCAATTTCGAAAGAGTTTTGCGATAAAGATTTTACCTCAAAGTCACGCCTGCTTACCGCTTATGGATTCAGCGCTACCACTAAAATACTTTTTACAAAATGTTTTTAATGCATTCGCGAGCTATATTAGTGAATTCCGAAGAAATCCGTTTGGGAATCTGCTTCTCTGTTTAATCGCTGGCCCAACGGGAATCAAATTAAAAGTTCTAACCTTTCAGAAAATTAAAGTTAAGCAGCCTATCTTTTGCAGCCTGCCATCTTTATCCCTCTAACTCTCGCATAACTTGGTTGCAGCACAGATTCTAAACATTCATTCTCGCATAAGTTGGCTTGCAGCACAGATTCTAAACATTCACTCTTGCAAATCTTGGCTTGCAGCACATATTCTAAACATTCACTCTCGCATATCTTGGCTTGTAGCACGGAATCTAAACATTCACTCTTGCGTATCTTGGCTTGCAGCACAGATTCTAAACATTCAATCTCGTATATATTGGCTTACAACACATATTAAACATTCACCCTTGCATATCTTGGCTTGCAGCACAGATTCTAAATATTCAATCTGGCATATCTTGGCATGCAGCACAGATTCTAAACATTCACTCTCGCATATCTTGGCTTGTAGCACGGAATCTAAACATTCACTCTTGCGTATCTTGGCTTGCAGCACAGATTCTCAACATCCACTCTCGCATATATTAGCTTGCAGCACAGATTCTAAATATTCACTCTGGCATATCTTGGCTTGCAGCACATATTCTAAACATTCACTCTGCAAGAATCATGAAAGAATTTCGGATTTACGCCATATAATACAAATTTTGAAGATAACAATCCGATTTTCTGGCACATCATGGCTTGCAGAACAGATTCTAAACATTCACTCTGGCATATCTCGGTTTTCAGCACATATTCTAAGCATTCATTCTGCCCTATCTTGGCTTGCAGCGCAGATTCTAAACATTCACTCTGGCATATCTTGGGTTGCAGCACAGGCTCTAAACATTCAAATTATCCATGTGAACAAAAACAACACGGAGCACAAATAATCGCACAAAAGTCAATGAAGCATCACATATGCGCATATGCATTTTTAATCAGTGGGACTTCGTGCCACGTACTAAATAATACATTTTTGTAGAACAAATTTAATTCGGTGGTATGCTAGTATATATAGCAGATTAAATAAAATTATGTCCAACTCATTGAGTTAATCATAGTATTTATTATAGCATTGATCTAAAAGATTAATGTTTTACCTTCAATCTCCTATAATTAATGATTTGCCTCTTGCAACTCTTAAATCACATGTTATATGCTACAAAAAACGCATATGACACTCCCTGCTTCACATGGATATCAGAAAAAGGTTTCCTAGTATCCAATTGCTTTCTGCTGTTATGTTATTGGGCGATTCAAAATTCCATCGAGGTATAAATGAAACTCGTCATCTCAGATAGTGGTACGAAGCGTATATTTAACTAAATCGGATTTCACTTACGCTGAAAGACAAAACCCCCGTTTGTCTTGACACATAACGTACGTTTATGTAACAGCCTATGAAACATGTTCTTTTTGGTAGTATTGCTGAGTTCTTGAATCCAATATTCAGCACTTAAGGGTTTTGATGGATTCACTCTAATTGGAATTTGTATACATGGAAATCATAGACATCTCAGCTGCCCCCTGTAGGTGGTTAAGTGGTCAAAGGAGCAAATGTTAAGGCTTGTATCAATGAATGAAATACAGGATTACAATATTGTGCAATACAAACTTGGAAGCTGTGAATCCGTTTATTGGTGTAAATATGACATGAATGGTAAGTCAGATAATATCCGAAAACTTGAGAATTTCGTCGTCCTAGAGCGGAAATCGAACTCGCGTCTCCCGGATAGCGCGCGAGAATGCAACCCATTACACCACACAGAACGACGAAGTTTCAAGTTTCCGATCAATTTGAATATAACTAGCAGAGGATTCGATATTCGAAGCAAGGAATACTAGGGCGTTATCCGGGAGACGCGGATTCGATTCCCGCTCCAGGACACTAAAATTTTCTAGTTTTCGGATATTATCTAACTTACCATTCATGTCATATTTACACCAATAAACGGATTCACAACTTTAAAATTTGTATTGTTAGGCTTGTATTCCGAGCTGGGCACAGGCTCGAGTTTTCTGAAAAAGGCATGGCTTGTGAGCCTGAGCAACGGCTCTGACACTTCGCATTCTCTTAAAACAGTGGCTCCAAATTAAGGACGGAGTGTGTTCATAACCGCCTATAGGGCTGTTCATGGTGGTAGTTAACATCTTTTCTCAGAAAAATTCGTATTAATCGTCTACTGCACTCATTGAAATTCTAAAAGTTCTAAGGAAATGTGCAACTGGGCAAGAAGATGTGGTTCCTTTTGAAATATTGTCATTTCCGCAAAACTTTTTGTTGCGAAAATTCAGTGTAGCTCTCATAAAACCGGCCCCAAACGCAGTTTGGGTTACAGTTGTAAAGGTTTACTTCGTAGTTCGCCGCCAGGAACTATTTGACGCTATTGCGCACGCGCATATGAGTTCAGTGATTATCGTGTGAGTGTTGTGCAGGAATGAAGGAATTATGAGTACGTGATAAGGGAAAACGTGTCCATTACTGTCAGTGCCTATTAGAGATGGTTTCTGAAGGACCGCACAAGCAATTTCTCTTCATTTCAACAGACGAAGCTTGGTTCCATCTTTCGGAATATGTCAGTTCATTCGCAGTACACACAACACTGGTCTGCTGAAAACCAACACGTGTTCTAACAGAAACCACTCCACGATTTAAGAGTCGGTGTGGAGTGTCAGGGAAAGGCATCGTCTGACCCATTTTTCTTTCGAACAGAATGTGAATACCGACATTTATCTACTGATCTCTGAAGGATTTGTAAGGCATTTGACTCCACATGAACTTATTTACGCCTTCTTCCAACATTATGGAGCGACTTGCCATACCTCAGATGGTTCACTTGCTCGAATCCACAAATAGTTTACTCGGGAAAGGACAATCAGTAAGGATCTATGGCCAGTCCGCCCTCCTGACTTATCACCGCGCGACGTTTGCCTGTGGTGCTCGTTAAATATCTATCACAAAAACCGTGGATGTTGGAAGAGTTGAAAACAAAAATACGGCAAGAGATCGCTCGCATTTCAGTTGCCAAATTGCGGCGCGTTTTCCTGAACATGCTATGGCCAGCGAAAAAATACATTGAGGCAAGTGGCGAACAGACCTTGAAAAGGTATGTAAAAAATGTTGATGAACATGTCAATTGGTAGCATAACGGCCTTTATTCAAGTTAAAAATACCTTTTATTTACTATACCAAATGTAACTGAAATGTACGGTACATTACAATCAAATAAAACTGTACAATTATCTTTTCCATTTAGGGCCGGTTTCATATACGCCCCCTTGCACTACACTATTCCGATTCTGTCTTCTTGAGAAAAACCTTTACCACTACAAACTGACAATGCCACGAAGTTTGCCAGCATTGACGTTTCTTTTACCGATTTTGCGGCAATGGACCAAAAGGCTCTCTTTAAAATCTCTACATCAGAAAAGCTATATTTCTCCGAGTGTCCGGAAAAAATTGTTTCTCACATATAGAAATGTACACAGTGAGGTCCTTGAAACAATCGGTGATTATATTTCAAACTATACGCCATCATGTTCAATAATTTGCAGACATCCTTCTACAAGGTGTTCAATCCCTGCACTGTAATGCGTTATCTGCATGAAGGTGAATAACTCCTAAAATCCGAATTTTACATCCTCCAAATCAACAAAGTACCTACCACAGAAATATTGCGCTACTGTCCGAAACTAATCAGAAAGATTAGAACTCTGGCCTGGAGGATGAGCGCGGCTGGAACTTGAATCCGTCAGGTTCTGGAATCTTTATGTGGGTTCGAAAGTCCGTGCAAGGATTGGAATTGTCCTGTTGAAGGAAAGCCGTCTTTCGGTTGACCAAGACCGTGTAGTGTTGCCATACTTGTCGTACATCTAAACCTGAATGAGCACACAGTGAATCATATAGTAATCCCACAAATAACAAACCATGATCTTTTTTTACAAAACCGTGTGCGTTTGGGATGAAGTAAAACTGGTTCACCTGGTCCCAATAACTAGTCGGACGTGACTGGATAATAATATTTCATCGAATTCTTATCCTTAATGACTATTTACTTGATGAATCAAGAGTCACGGATGCTTATTCAGTTCCTCACAGACCTCGACGCATCGTTGGGTTTGAGCTATGGTCACTTCGTTCTCTAAAGATCTTTCTAATCTTTTCTAGCAACACGAAAGACCGCATGTTGCATGTACAGTAAGATACATTCTGGAAAAGAATGGATGGGTATTGCTTCCCCACGTGCCATACAGTCCTGATATAAGCCTACCAGACTATGACTTGTTACCAAAACTGAAGAAGCCACTCCACGGGAAACGATTCAGTACGATTCAGGATATTTCTAATGAGGTGACCTGAGTAATCCAAAGCCTCAACAATAGAGATGCCCTGACAGGAAGACGCGACTTGCGCAAACGTTGGGTCGTTGTCATAAAGACACATGGAGATTACTTCGAAGGCTGTAAATGTATGTTGTGAAATAAATTTTCGTTTTTAAAGAGATAACCCACTGTATGAGAAACTTTTGTAATGACCCTCGTATGTCCAACAAATTGATACTTGATAGTATTCAGTTTTATCATCATGTCATAGACTCTGAAATGACCCTCGTATGCCCATAAAGTTGATACTTGATGATGTTCAGTTTCATCATCATGTCATTGACTCTGAAATAACTCTCGTATGTCCAACAAATTTATACTTGATGATGTTCAGCTTTATAATCATGTCATCGACTCTAAAATGACCCTCGTACGTCCAACAAATTGATACTTGATGATGTTCAGTTTTATCATCGTGTCATCGACTCCGAAATGACCCTCGTATGCCCAACAAATTAATACTTGATGGCGTTCAACTTTATCATCATGTCATCGACTCTGAAATGACCCTCGTACGTCCAACAAATTGATACTTGATGGCGTTCAGTTTTATCATCATGTCATCGACTCTGAAATCAGTGGCCCTAAATAGGGCCACTAGTTCCAGGGAATATATCCCATCGACTTGCTCATGGCGGTCGTTAAAACTTCAATAAGGAAAAGAGCGATGAATTATTGCATTGTCTGGATAATTAAGCAATATCTCATTCTCTTGCTTATCCGTGAAAATAAGAGCTAAACTCTTTGCAATTATTGCAAAAGCAGTAATAGTTAAAAAAACAGATGAAGTTTGCTGGAATTTATGTTCAGATCTTTACCACATTTCAAGAATATGAGAACTTAAATTAATCAAATCAATACGGTCTGTGCTCGTGCATTTGATTACAATTGGTAAAATAACTTGAATATTTGTTATCTCTATAATATATATAGTCGACATTTAAACGGAAGGGAAATTATGTTTCAATTTTTTTCTCTAAAATAAAGGTAAAATCGTTTTACTGGCGATATTCGTCTCAAAGTTTTAAGTTCCTGTTCTTTGCATTATAGTGATAAAATTTGTAGGTGTTAAAATTTGACAATATCATATTATTTTTAAGTGATTCCTTTGCTATAATTTTTTATTTAGAATGGTACAAGGGGAGGGAGTTTGCCTTCCCGATGATTCGACGGTTGTCCCGATAAATAAACAGGTGATGTTTTTACGATGAAATAATGAAGTAATGTTTGCTGTTGTTATGAAAGGGGAACTTCAAATTTTCCTTACGATAAATTATCAAGAAATTCAGGTATCAAATTGTAATGCACGTTCATGTCAATAATACTACAGAAGTGGCTGCAACAAATTTTTGTAGAAACTTCTAATAGTTTACACACCTTCTTTCCTCACTTCACCCTGTTTCACCTCTTGCCTGTTTAAGATAATTGTGTATATATGGAGACAAGCATGCTTGTCCGCCAATAGTCTCTATAACTCATGATTATGGATTTGAAATCACCCGCTACGTTCTGTAAGCACATCTACCTAAGTGGTGATTTGCGTGTGTTAATTCCAACTTACAAGAGGATAATTTCTCATTAGAGGCACCCTGGTTCGCTCGTGTCTAACCACTCGACGTAATCGCCTCCAAATATTGGTCATGACAGCTGCAGTTCTGATGTCAAATCCAGCGAAATGCGTACTTAGTAGGAGCAATGTGTGTGCGTGATTCACATATTACAACACAGTCGCCCTAACATATGCTGACGCCAGTGAGAACCCGTTTGATTAGGCTATGAAGCCTTATCATGTGCGTTATGAAGTGATTATCTCAAAATGGTGTTGAAATATTGTGCTGTATTTATCCGTTAGTAGTGCTATAATTTTAAATGTATGCATACTATTTTTTTAATATTTTGTCGTTATGTTAATACATATTTCTATGGTCATGAAATCTAACTTAGCTTTGTCGAAATGTTTTTGAAACTTAGCAAGGACGTCGACTAAGTCTCCCCTCTTTCAACCATACGGAGTGCGGTGATAAGAATTGTTTGGCTTGGTTGGTGACTTTCTGTTAATGCCCTTTGCAATAAATCCAGAGGAGCAGTTAAAATTGAAATGGAAACATGATTACAGTACAGGAGGTCACAGTATGAAGAGAGAGAGAGAGAGAGAGAGGAAATGAAGCGATTATAAACAAGGAAAAAATGCATGTTCCAATCGAAAAACATTTTCCAAGACAATTTTTGATGTTGTATCAGTAAAGAAAATTGTAGTTAAATAACTTTGTCAAGAAGTACACTCGCATGTAAATACAACGGAATACAATTTGTGAAGAAACGTTTGGTGAAGAACAGCTGAGAGAAGCAACCTAGCATGCAAACTTTTCGGAATTGAACGTGTAAAGAATTTAAACGTTTGAAATGCACAACATTTCTATCGACAAAGGACGAACTTTGATGTATTAGTAAGAAAAGTGAAGCAACATTTGAAAGATCCAGCAGCCTAAGTCGAACTTTTCTTCAGTTAGAACATATGCATAATTAGATGTTACCAAAATGAATTTATAAACAAAAGGACGTATTATAAAAGAAAACCGTTGAGTAACACTGCAGGCATGGCAACTCGTTTCTTATAGCACAGATAATTTGTTTTCGAATGGCAACTGACGTTGTTATTGCACAGAGAATTCGTTTTCTAATGGAAACTGGTTTTCTTATTGCACAGATAATTCGTTTTCTTATGGCAACTAATTTAATTATTGCACAGATAATTCGTTTTCTTATGGCAACTGGTTTTCTTCTTGCACAGATAATTTTTTTCCTTATGGCAATGGTGGTGTTATTGCACAGATAATTCGTTTTCTTATGGCAACTGGCTTTCTTATTGCACAGAGAATTCGTTTTTTTTATAGCAACTCGTTGTCTTATGGAAACTAGTTATCTTATGGAAACTAGTTATCTTATGGAAACTAGTTATCTTATGGCAACTCGCTTTCTTATGGAAACTAGTTATCTTATGGCAACTCATTTTTCTCAAACAACCAGCAACGCCTAATACACGTCTATATTACATCCACCTGGTGCAGTCAACGTCACGGATAAAATATAGACGTGCAGTGGACGTCTGTGGATAAACATCCATTAGACATCACGTACAGATGCCCAGTGGACGTCCTTATAATGGACGGATTCTGGAGCTACCACATTTGGACATCCATTGGATGCCATTGAAGGGACATCTAATCGACGTCCTTTATGGATGAATTGCGGAGCTTTTCGCGCATGCGCACCTTAAATATCAATAAAGTACGAGACCATTGAGACAAACGGAAAAGAAGTTTGAAGTTAATAATAGTTTAAAGTTGTTCACTCGTTAGCACTAAGTCAGGTGTTATCTTTTCGTTTTGTTTATTTTTTGTTTTTCTAAGTGTATTTGTGGTCGTGTTGAAAGTTAGCAGGACGCAGTTTTGTACAACCTGCCAAGTGCTCTGATTATAAACTTCTAACGAATTCAAATCTTGTAAGAATTTCGTACATTGTCAAGATGATACAGTTGGTTGCAGTCTTGGTGGTGTAATCTATAAATGTCAAGTTTTTTTTAAGGCTCATGTATGTACACTGTAAAATAATTTCTGAAATTCACGAGCAATTTTTGTGATTCCTTTCTTAAATAAACGAAGCATATTTCTGCGGCAACCTTTTCCGTGAAATGAAGGAGGAAGGATCCGAATTTTCCGGATTTTTCGTACGTCAGGAAAATTCTGAATTTTCAAAAAACTTTGTGCAGTTCCTTTCTTATATGTACGGTAAACTGCCGTTACTAAGAGGTGTTTACGGACAATTTTGAAATTTCAGAAACTTTTCAGCAATTCTTTTCGTATATTAAGGAAAAATTATGTTATCACGTTTTCCTTACCCACATGATGTACAAAACTCGGGGTAATAGGAACGATTCACAGGAATACTTAAGGTTTGATCAACTATTAAATTAGTTGTATGATTTTTATGTATGTCTCTAGGTTTCTTAAGAGGAAAGTTAGTATAGCTATCAAGAGAAAATATTATACCTAGGAGTTTTGTGAATTAATATAAAGCAGTGCATTCGCCCTTTTTTTAAAGATAATGGAAGTCATTGTCAGTTTAAAAAGATCTCGAGTTCCAAAACATTCTGTTATCTCGAAAAGAAAATCACGATGAAAAAAATACGTTATTTGCAATAAATCCTCCTACAGCAAAAAAAATTGTTACAAACGTATTCAGAAAAATAATAAGGTCCAACAGAAAATAAAATGACTAACTCACCCACATTAATAACAACTAAACATGATCAAAAGTCCAAAGCTGTCGAATGCACGATTCAAAACTTGAAAAACTTGCATTTAAAAATTGATATTTATTTACAAGTTAAAAAGGTAGAGATAAAATCCCCTACATAATCGAGCACTTTCGAAGCTACTTTAGCCTCATCATCGGGCCCAAATGCGCGAAATGATGGTTACAGGCATTTATATTCAATCATAGAATAATATAATTGATGTTGCCAAACTGAGAATGGCATGTTACAAATAATTATATGTAAATCGGACTTACGTATGTGGAAATTCACCAAGTGAAGCATTTAGCTGGTTCAACAGTAGGCTGGTTCAATCGAGGCATCGATTCGATGAAGTGGCGATGGGTGTCCTGTGGTATCTGGTACCATAATGTCAACAGCAGGGTCCTTCAGTTCTCGTACATTTAGGAGTGGTGGTAATTTAGCGCGAACCTGCTTTTCCAAGTCGAACCACAAATGTTCGATTGGGTTCATGTCAGGTGAATTTGGAGGCCAGGGCAGTAACAGAAAGTCACCAGTATGTTCCTCGAATCACTCCTTGACGATTCTGGCAGTGTGGCATGGCGCATTATCCCGTTGGTAATGGCCATGAATGGGTGAACTTGGTCCTCACGGCTGTTTAGATACCTGACAGCTGTCAGGGATTGTGCTATTTGGATAATGAGGCCTAACGTGTCCCAAGAAAACATCGTCCACGGCATAACACTGCCGCCTCCGGCCTGTTTCCGCACAACAATGCATCCAGGTGCCATATCCTCTTTTGGTAATTGGCTTAGGAAGCAGTAAGCTGGTTCCTACTGTTGAACCAGCTAAATGCTTCACCTGGTGAGTCTCCTGATACGCAAGTCCCATTTATATATAATTATTTGTAACATGCCATTCTCAGTTTGGCAACACCACATATATAATTCTATGATTGTATATAAATGCCTGTAACCATCCTTTCGCGCAATTGGGCCCGATGATAAGGCAAAAGTGTCTTCGAAATTGCTCGCCTGTGTAGATTTTCACTGGTAATTAAATATCAATTTATAAATGCAAGTTTTTCAACTTTTCAATCATGCATTGGACAACTGTGGACTTTTGATTATACCATTTACCACGACGTTTTTTAATTACTTAACAACTAAATAAATAAGCATCGTGAAATTAGGGTTGTACCTTACACGCGAGTGGTGTTAACCGAAACTGGTGGCTCCGTGGTAAGGCACCCGCTTCACAATGACAGGGTCGCTGGTTTGAGTTCCGCTGGTATGGGTGAAAAAGGTTTCGTTGTGTCAGACTGGTACGCTGCAAGGGAAACTTCCCGTGAATTCACGCCACTTAGTTTTTTCTACATTGTAGCACACATGATGTGTGATGGATGTATCTAGACCACGTCCATTTAGTGTCTATACGTTATATCCAGTAAACGTAGATTAAACGTAATCGGGTAAGACTTTGGACAGCCATTGGATATCCCGATTGCGTAGATTAAATGTAATCTGGACATTAATGGTGGAAGTCAAACGGACGTCTATCAGATGTGACTAGACTGTGTGGGTTATGACTTCTAACTTCGATGTAGCGGTAAGGACGAGTGGCGCCACCTATAAACAAATATTGTAACTAAATCGAAGTTATTGATTTTTGATATAGCTCAAGAAATATGTTTTTGCAAAAAACACCGATCGCACAATCTAAGTTAGGATCCTTTTTATCAGTGGGCCAAGTTTGGTGTATGGGAAATCTTTCTTCGTTGAGGAAATGGGTCAAAATTCTTTCCATTGGGAGTATAGGAAGTAAAATCACAGAAACGTTCACAGTAAATGACCATTTCGAATAACAAAGGAAATGGGTAAATAAAGCTTTCTGATGAACAGGTTCACTCGTTCTAGAAGCGTTTGATCCAGTTCTTAGACATTTAATATATTCGCTTCAGCAGATCTCAGCCAACCTTCCTTACCCCGAATTAATTCGTGGCAGCTGTTAAAGGGTAGATATTTTCTTGATAAGCAAGCCTTGATGTAGAACAGCACTATTTTCCCAAATTAAGCTCCTAGATTGATAGGTAACCTTTAATTGGTTCCTGCGTTTTGGACAAAGAGAGTGCATTGTTTTCGATTTTCTAGAATGTTTGTATCGTAAAAATTGAAAAATAATCACCTGTTAAAGCATTATGATATTTCTACTCTTATTTAAGCCGAATATAAGCGGTACTTTTTGCAAGAGTTTTGTTCTTCCTATGATAAAAAAACAAGGTAGTAAGTACAAAGCAGGGTAATTTTCTTGTGGAAATTCCAAAGAGTATAGCACAAGCATAACAAAGAAGAGCAAGGCATTTGTGTGCTGGAAATTGCCGGTGAAGAAAGACTGCGAGACAAAACGACGACGACATAGACGTGATGTATCTTAGCATCAATTTCTATTTCGCCTCAGCTCATTTACGCCCAAGGCTATTGAGATATCACAATCTGTCTAGCAAAAAGAAAAAAATATTTTCATTCAAAATCTGCTGCTGCTCACATAAAGTTTTATGAAGTGAATCTACATCTTATATTTGTTCATCAACTGCCATTTCGACCTCTTTGTTGTTTCTTTTTCATGCACTTTTGAAATGTCTTCATGTTCAATGCAAAACACAACCGATTTTCTTAAAAGGGCGATAAAATGCACTTATTGAGATAGCCAGTCTTGACTCCAACCGTTGCAAATTGGAGGGAAGTATGTGATAAAAATTCATGCCACGACAAAGACATGAATAAAAATGCAAGTATATTACTTTTTTTGAGACACAGCTTTGTGTACTGGGTTATGCGCTGCATTACTGATATGGCCTTCGAGGGAACGATACGCATCGTTAGCAACTCGTAATGAATTGCTCCTGCTGAAGCGGCAAAAGAAAAATTTTATTATTTCTTGGAATATTTAATATACGATAATAAATGAAAAGATCTGAAAATTAGGATGAAGCTTTGCCTATGACGTTAGTCATGAGCTCGCTTTGCACTGAATTGATTCTTTCACTAAAATACTAACACACTCAATGGACAAAACATGAGAGATACCTACCTAACTTCATGTTGTCCTCATCTAGCGTGAATAACAGCTGGCACACGCGGAGGCATCGGCTCCACCAGATGCCGGAGGGATTTATTAGGTAATGCCAGACATGCCTGTTTCAGCATTATTCACAACTAGAGGCATAAATAGGGAGCTGCAGGTTAGCCGGCTGCCCCAGGCGCCGCTCAAGAGAGGGCGCAAAAATCACTGCTTACGATCTGATTAAAACTGGAATTTAAATTTTGCACCAATTTTGCAAAATTTGTTTCTGGTGTAAATTTCTTCACACCTGACTCGTGTGCTGGATGATGCACGGGTGGCTTTTTGGTTTCTCTGAGTGTTTAACGACAGCCGTGAGTAACTCAGTTGGGTATAAGCAATCCACTGTTTCTAATTTGGGGCCAATGGTTCTAAAGAAGGGAGCGAACCAGTGGGACGAACTTCAGTAGTGTTAAATTTTCTACTTTACTACAAGTAGTCAACCAAGGTGTAAACCAGTGACACCTAACACTTGATTGTAAGTCCACTTATTGCTCGTGTGTTCGTTCAGCGTAGTTTCGACCCATAAATCATCATGTCGTAAGATAAAAATGATAAAGAACGAGCAGTGGTTCACAAACCAGCTAACTTTCAATATCCATATATCAGAGTTATTTGAAATTCTTAGGTCCTCATGCTATTTTCTTTTAAATTGTCAAATGTCGTGCTGACTCCTAGAGGTAGAAAGTTTTCAAAGTTCTTGGAAGTTATAAATTAAACATTCAAAATTATAACATTAAGAGCCAAATACGTTAAGTGTAGGCAAATGATTCGATGTTGCCGGTTCAAAACGTGGGTCCCATTTTCTGACATGTTCGAACAAAATTTTATTTTCTAGTGGAATTCTATTTTCTTTCGAATATTTCTTACTAGACAGTCAAGGAAATAATAGTTGAAAATGAATTGGCAATTGCTTAGTCTAAGAATTAATGATGTGTTTAGTAATTTCTTCACTATATTTTGGTTAAGGATGGAAGAAAAATTCATTGATCTTTAGAATGAAACTAACATTTCTTTAATCAGTTTTACCCATTTCAGTTAGTACTAACAATTTCTTACCGATATTGGCAAAATATCAAACCAATATAGATTGTGAGATTTAACGCGGAGCGTTATGTATGTGTGTGTGTGTGTGTGTGTGATACTAATATAGAGACCTGTGACGTATGTTACTAATTTAACTATCCGCATCTGTTTTTGATGCTCTTTAGTTACACGGTTTGACCTTATTTTTCAAAGAGTTTTCGCTTCAAGTCAATAACTTTAAGTTGTAGTCATTCAGCTCAAATAGGCTGACATAAAAGTTCTTTGAGTGATACATTAGGTATTGTTTGGTGTCTTCCAGATCCGATGAGACAGCTATTTGTAAGTTATTATATATGAAATACTTTGGGTCGGCGTTATTGCGTTTTTCTTCAAGTAAATGACTATTAAAACCCTTGTTTTATTCCAATTAGCTAAATTACTATGACTGTTAATATACTTGTGCAGTATTTATATATTTTTTGTCAATGTTTCTGTATTTTTCAAACATCCTACTTTGTTTGTAAATTCTGCTGTACTTGTCCAAAATTCATATTTCATTTGCAAGTTCATCACAAGTGGTTTACATGCTTAGAGGGAGCAAACAAAAAGATTTGTTGTGGACAAATTATAAGACTTATTTTATTTCCGCAGTTTTACTGTAATCAATTCAGTGCAACATTACAGACTAATATTTTTTTAAATACATGCTTAACGTATTTTTTCTCATTTGCTGCTGTATAAACAGTATCATGGTAAATAAGGTATATCATCATCATCATCATCATTGTCAACCATTATCAATCCACTGCTGGACGAAGGTCTCCCCAAGTTTCCTCCACAACGGTCTGTCTTGTGCCAGTCTCCTCCATGTCACTCCCGCATATTTACGAATTTCATCCACCCATCTCCCATGTGGTCTTTTTCTGGGTCTTTTCCTGTCCCTTGGAATCCAATCTAAGGTATATACGAATAATATAACGGATATTTTTTTTTTGTAATTTTTTCATCAGTGATTTTCTCTTTGTTGTGTACTTATGGGATACACAGGTTATAAATATATGCATGTCTTATTTCACTCATTATTGCTACAGGTAATATGCCGCATTGTGTGAAATAAATTGTACCAAGATTTGCAAATTTTCGTTGAAGGATTTAAGCCGTTTAAAAAGTAAAATGCCAATAAAACGCTTAGAAAAAACAGACCAGAAAGCCCTTTAACAAATCGCCGTTTCCAAATAATAATTTGTGCATTTACCCTGATGATTACGACTTTCACATCCTTTGAGCCCAAGCTCTGCTTTCGGATCTTTTGTCCGAGATGTGTACGGGCTCAATTGCAGATAAGGCTTGAGCTGTTGAGCTGATGTGTTTGTCATACGTCGCTTGCTCTCTATCTCTTCCCTGAAAATAATCACCCTAAGTTAGGGTATGGAAAGTGCTTACAGCACAACGAGTTGGTCATGATAGTCATTAAACATATAAACTAAAAAAGGTACACCTCTTTATCTGCTTTTCATCTGCTTTCACCTCTACACATCAAGTTGCAATTATTTCTAGTCCAGATAATGTTATTACTAGTTCATATTCTTCTTTAAATGGTGCTTATATTTAATAAAAAGAAAAGCGTTTGTTTTGGTGTTCTTAATATTTTAAGCTTCAACGATTTGCAATTTAAATTGTCGAAAGGAAGGGATTTGACGCTCATGATCTCTACATGTTGGTATGACTTTTAATGTTTAATTATAAGTCTTATTTCAGAAATACGTAACTCACTCACTTTCGTAATATGTAACACCAAACACATTTACTCGTTTAAAGGAATAATTACAATTAGACTAAAATCCTCAGGATTTTATACATTTGTTCTTGTAATGTTTGCCCATGGACTGACGTCCTCTTTCCATTAGTTTTCAGTCACCATTTTATAAAACAAAACCCATTCTCGAAATATCTTAATTTTCAAAGGGATAATTTTCACACTTCCTAACCTCACTTTCTGATTATTTTTAATTCAATTGCTAATGTTTCTGCTCCAGCATCTATCAATATTATTAGTGAAAAGTAAATTTTCTCAGAATTAGCCAAATCGATCTTAGAATAGCCTTTTTTGTTTTTAAAACTGCTTTCTACAGATAAGCCTTTCTCTTTATCCTTTATTCTAACGTGGCTCATAATTCTAGTCCAATTTCTCGTTTATCGCTGACCTCAATTAAAGATTTCTTAAAACGATTTACCGATTTCATTCCGCTGATTCTGATTTCTCCAAACTCATAAAATCTTTGCAGTGTCTACTTAAATAATTAAATTCAAAATAGGAACTTGTAGAGCTTTCCCTTCTCTAATATTTCCTTTGCTGAATGTACGTTTATTTTATTATGTGTCTTTCAATTCTTTCGTCCGCTTTTATGTCTAATAATACTATTATTTAATTTTTCTTCTTCTATTGAACTAAGAATTAGATTGATTATCGACTGACTACGATGGCCACATATCCCTTACAACTTCTGCTTATTTCCCCCAAAAAAGATATAAAATCTGTAAATTATACAAAACAGTGAAATGCAGTTTTTTGTAATACAAGCTATAAGTGAAAATAAATAAAGGACATTCAGTCTACGGAAAATACAGCGGGAAAATTGTTTGTGAGAACTTTGAACCCGTTCATCAAAAATTTAAACGAATATATATCTGGTCCTCCCCTTTCAAATCTTAAATACAAAATGATGAAACGGTTCTGCCTGGAATAAAATATAATTTTGGAAATAAAAGGAGGAACAAAATTTAATAAAACTGTAATGGAAGAAACACGTATGAAAACATAAAAAGATGATGGGCCTCGTAAAATAAAACAATTTAGTTTTGATGAGCGCATTAATTTTTACCTACTTTCTTTCCGGTCGATGTTTTCGTATGCAGACGCGTCTTCGAAATATATCTCGATGGAATTTTTTACAAAAAAAATGGTGAAGAAGGGAAAGGTATTTGCCGATTGAAGATCATCTTACTTGCAGATATGTAAAGCAGATATCGGCCGAAAAAATTGCATAATGTATCTGCAGGAAAATTCGAAAAGCCTTAAGCTCATTTGCGCTAGTGGGAATTGTGACCCGAGACAATCTGCCACGTCGTTGCACCTCCGGTAAAATAATCTGCTCTCTGCAGCCAGCTGCCTGCATGCTTTCAGAAATCTTAATATTTTATTTATTACTAAGCTGCCTTTCTGTCTTCTCCTCATTTTCTTCGTGCAGTTCTTATTTCAGAATCGTAAATGCATAGCCATATAGAGTAAAAATAAAAAGGAACAACGAGCAAAATAAAAAAAATATAGTAACACGTTAGAAAATATTTAAGAAAACATCTCAAATTTTATGAATCTTTTAGTAACTGTAATAACTGAATTCATGAAAGGAGTGCACGAAATAATTTTCGGCATGTATTGGAAGTCGTTTTATTCGCAGAAACGAATTGGAATGTCTTGCATGGGATATATATATATAAGTCAAAAGGTATTCATATGTAAAATTATCCGAGATAACAACTTAAGACTAAGATGTATTTTCGAATTTTAGCAAAAATGAACATCAGAAAACGCGTGACATAGCAGAACTTTAAAACTAGAATTCAATTTACGGTTTGCTGCGTAGATATTAAAATCTTCAATGAGGTTATTTACATTTATTTTAATTAGTAACACGAAATGTTTGCTTTCACAAATGGTTAAGATCAGATGTCTAGTGATTGTGAGAAAAGCTTCAAAATATTATTAAATGGACAATATTATTGTCTTTCTGTGTAAGAACAATTAAAGTATTAAAATATAATTAACCAGTATGCCGTATAAAAATACTGTTACTCACGTTGATTCATAACTGTGTCGATAATGACCTGCCGACAAAGTATCACATTGTTTTACTATTTATTCCCAATACTCCAGTGCATATTCGCATTTAAATGAGTTCTATTTTTTATATAATGAAAATATTGTATTAAAGATCCCCGTAAGCCATTAAAACAGTTCTGCATTGCCATTCAAATTTTCCGCAGTGAACTAAGTGGATAACAACACTAAGACTCAATATCCTTAAATTCTATCACACTATTACATAAAAGTCTGACTACAGTAATTTTTCGAAATTATTATAAGGCACATAGAGTTGTTCATTATCCACTGAATTCAAAAAGATACTTAATTAACTGTAGTTTGCATTCACTATTTCACTTCCTGATAATTAGTTGAGATATAGGCACAGTGCAAGCAGCACTTCACTAAAACCGATTCCACACAATAAACAGTTCAAAGATCAAAAATAAATATGTACACTTTAAAAGTCTTATAATAGAATATTAATTTCCTGAATCAAATCCTGTCAACCAGTCACCATCCACCACAGCCTTCCGGAAATATTTCGGAGCACTTATCTTTGTCCATTTTCAACGGATTATTCACTTCTCAGTTGTTAAGTCCCCGACTGTAACTGAAGTAACCGCTAGGTGTTCTTCGTGAAGGTCTTCACTGTTGTTTGTCGTCCACTTGTCCTGTCCCCACTATTGGAGTGCCATCTTGTGAATAGAAGTCGTATTCACGGCTC
Organism: Macrothele yani; assembly: GCA_039090855.1. NCBI lineage: Eukaryota > Metazoa > Arthropoda > Arachnida > Araneae > Macrothelidae > Macrothele > Macrothele yani. Next base: position 161,846,938 of record CM077011.1, read on the forward strand.
ACATTATTATTGTAATTTCCGGTACTATTGTAATTTATGAATAAGTCACCACGTATGTATTGACTTTCATGTGTTCGCCTTATTGTGAGGTAAACTTTATGAAAAGCAAATGAGAATCCTAACGATGCTACACGGGTTTCCAGAAAAACAATGATAGGTATAAGAGTTTCTAGCTAATTGTATTTGCCCGTCTAGTGGACTTTACTAAACCATTTAGGTATATTGCTGTAATTCACTCTTCAAAAATATTATCATGTTTATCAGTTTGCGGTTTGAGACAAAAATAGAATTGGAAATGCAATTTGTTTTTAATTTTTTTTTCATTCGACGTGTTACCAGTTTTTGGGGTCAGTACCTTTCGTGCTTCATAAAAACTAAAACATCTAATCCTTTTTAGCTTAAGTTCCCAGTTTAACAATTACGACCACTTTAAATAATTTATTGATTAATTCAGAAAAATTTAGGAAACATCGGCATGATTAAATGGTTATTAAAAATTCACCGCACAACCTGATGGTTATATGGCAAACACATCAATCTCCCTCGTCACACCACTTAACGCTGCAAATTAAGTTTTCCTCTTCTGCGCTTCACATTAGTCATTTGTGACTTCATAGCAAGACTTAAACAAGCAAAAAGTAACGTTCGGACAAGTCTGGTCTTGAGCATTTCTATAGGAACGCCCAAAATATTTTGGGTGCTTCACGCGTAATCATTGTAATCTCTTAAGCTGCCGCTTTTCTTCTAGTGACGTCCCACAGCATGTCTTAAGTGACAATCTGTTTAAAATGTCTTTGATGAAAGGAGAAGGAAGAGTCCAAGCGATAGGTCCTCCATTTTCCATCTAAATTTGGGAATTCCTATTCAGAGTATGTATGATGACGTTAACATATGATACTACGAAAGCACCTTTAAAGTTTTTCTGCGTACCAGGCTGTAAAATTTATACCAGTCAAACTTCCTTTGATAAATTTTGAAATTTTCCCCAAAACGTTCCCCAAAAAATACGTACTTTTCATAGCAATTATTTTTAAGACTACAATCACTCGTACAAGGAAAGCAAGCGTTTTCTTTAGAATTTGGATGTATTGCCTGTGTCAGCAAAAGTTACATCATGTTGTGGAGAACATGAGCTTGTCCGCATTGTGCTGTGCGAACTATCAGAACTCTAAAGTTCCCCCGGATTTCCTTAACTTTGTTTTTCTCCTCTGCCATTTTTGCGTTCTTCATCGAGGGACTGACGACATTTTCTATGATGATGTCTTGGATTCTTGTACCCAGGCACCAGTCACTACGTGATAAATGAGTCAGCTTTCTGCAACGCCATTTATGTCATTAGAATATTGTTCAGATGTTAAATTAATAGATTGTATGGAATTTCCACCTATGCTTTAACGTAGCGATGTGTCATACTGTTATTATTTTTACAGAAACGCGTCGTTTTAGGGCATGTCCATGCCGTAATGTGTACTGAACAGCCACCATTATTAACTGGCGTCAAAGATGGCTCATTGTTCGAATCCCGATAAGGCATCGAAAGTGGCCCTAAACTGATGGTTGTTAAACACCTAAGTTAAATCGAAAGTGAGGTGCTCTATTTCGTCATTTGTTCCTCTAACGTTCCACCTGAATCACCTTTACGTTTTTAAAGAAAACATGGCGGTAATCTCATATTTTTACGCACATTAGCGTATAAATGCCACATTTTCCTGTTTTCATTTCTTAGGTCATTTCAAGCCCTGCTTTTGAAAATGGTCTCATGGTTGGAAAAAGATACCATTGTACAGTTTTTGAGCAGTATTTTCGTGAAATATAAGTCCAGAAATAGCCTGAGTTTCAAAGAAAGTATTAACACGACAAATGAAAATTAGAAAATCACCAACTCAAACCTTTTGAAAAAGTTAAAATTTCGGAAACAATTTGAAGTTAATACACATTCAAAACATTGGAGGTATACTATGAAGAGAAATTCAGAATAAACCGAATAGTTGAGGCCCCCAAAAAAACTAGAAAGCAATAGTTCAGAAAAACAAAATATAAAGAAGTAGCTCATGCGAAATACGGTGGTACAGATATTTTTGTCTTTAGTTGACATCCCGTTAAAGTAAAACACAAAGCAGCTCACCTTGGTGTACGACACGTCCATCCCATGACATCCTATGTTCCTCAACGGGATTTCTCACATCTGTACAAACTCAAACTTTTGGATTTATTCATATTTAGACATTTCTCTAGAACGCATTATTTGCATACTATCTATCTCAACTGAAACCACAAAACCTCATACAATACGGGATAAGACTGTCTTGGTGGTTACTGCACTCAATTTAAGTCGGTTGTTTGCGTCCAAGGAATGCCGGTCGTTGTTTGGAAGTCACGTTAAGCCGTTGTTACCTGAGAAGATACACCTTGCTGTAAAAAGGTCTACTGTACTTGCATTCGAGCTTTAATTAAGAACTCGTCGTCTCAAATAAAAGGTTTGTAATTGATTAACTGTTGTTTCGGGAGAAATACCGCGACGATTGACGTAAAATTGTGCAGTGAAAACAAGGTTTGATAAAAACTTCTCTGCAGATGGTACAATCCGAAAATAAATAGAGACCATGACTGCTATGGCCCTTTATGGAATTAATGTCAACGCTGGTTATGCGGTTGTTAATCGAAATAGCTGTTAAAATGGAAAAATAAGTATTTGTCCCATCACCAGGGAAGAATCAAGTTCGTTTCACGAATCAGCATTCTGAGCTTTTTGCTAAGTTTGTTTTGTGACGAAGTATATCAATAAAGTAGTTATTAGGAAAAGGTGAATGTGATGGGGGTATTAGTTCCTATGTTAGCGGAGTGAACTGCAAAGCACTCGATCATCCTGGAACTCTGTTATCTAACACCATCCATCCGAATTAATTCTATCATATTAGTTCTGCGCTGAAGGCCATGACCGTTGATGACATCAGGATATATTAGTTGGTGATGTGACACCAGATGCTTTGCCATTCTGCGTCTATACAAACACGGTTTCAACAACGTTACATAATCAATTACGATACTGTGTCCGTCCAACATTAGTGAGAGGTTCGGACACTAGGCTACCATTTCTGAGGTCATGATCTTCGACTATGGGGAGCGCTGCTGTGACGAGCATCAAATTTCGCCACTGCCTTTATTGACAACCGGTCACCGTGCTCGGGATTACGTTTATTGCGATGTGCCGAGTTTGGGCAAGAATTCCGGTATCAAATCATTTCTTCCGTGGTACTCTACCAAAGGAACGAGAAACCTTGTATTAAATTGATGTTTTCAACGTTGTAAGGGATGAAATATATATCACGAAATGTATATTTTCAGTTAGGATACAAATAAACCACATCGCGTAATTTTGCCAGCTACTTTTGGAAGGATCAGGAAATGCCAAGATGCATGTTATGACAGTTAAATGAAAACACTGTTTTTTACGCTTTCCAACCGTAGGTTGAAGAAGCGTATATGCTCCAGATTTGTCCGTCCGTCTGTCGGCACGATAACTCGCGTAAAATTGGTTCGATTTTGATACAATTTTAGTATCTGTTAGGGTACCACCTGGGGACGAACCCTATTGAAAATGGACGAAATGGGGTCAAAGGTCACGGCATGGAGCGAGATACATTCCATTGCCCTTTTGCGTCATAACTTGCGTAAATATGGTTCGATGTCAATCAAATTTTAGTATATTGTAGGGGACCACCTGTAAATGAATACTATTGAAAATGAGTGAAGTGGGGTCAAAGATCAGGACAAAGGAGCGGGATACATTCCGTTGCCCTTATGTGTCATAACGTGCGTAAACAGGGTTCGATTTCGATAAAATTTTAGTATGTAGTAAGGGACCACCTGGGGACAAACACTATTTAAAATGGACGAAATGGGGTCAAAGGTCAGGACGTAGGATCGGGATCAATTCCGTCGCCCTTATCTAATACTACAGTATTAAAAGAGCAATTCTTGTATGTACGTAAATTTTATTTTGAAAACGGCTCTAAGGATTTTAATGGAAGTCGTTAACCTACCGTTTTCTGGTACTAGAAGTCGATTTGGTTTGATCTCGACTTTAGGAAAATTCGTTTAGTGCGTTTAATAAATACCCCGAAATATCACGTTTTTGCTGTCATGGCGTCGTCTGTCTCATTACGTCATGCGTTGTGCGTGGATCCTATTAAAGTTTTATGACGTCACACTCTTTCGAGCAGATCTTCTCGATTCCAATTTGCCTCATTACGTCACGCGTTGTGTGCGTATGTCCGTCCGCACGATAACTAGCGTAAAAATCGTTCGATTTCGATTAACGTTTGTATGTGGAAGGGGAACAACTGGAAGGAACCCTATTGAAAGTGAACAAAAGGGGGTCAAAGGTCAGGACATAGGAGCGGGATCCATTCCACTGCTCTTATGCGTCTTAACTAACGTAAAAAAGGTTCGATTTCGATTAAATTTTAGTATGTACTAGGGGACCACCTGGGGACAAACCCTATTGAAATGGGCGAAATGGAGTCAAAGGTCAGGACATAGGAGCGGGATCACTTTCATCGTCAATATGCGCCATAACTTACGTAAAAATGCTTTGATTGCGACGAAATTTTATCATGTTCTTTCGGAGGTATACTGAACCGGTTCTGTTGAATATCATCGAAATTGAATCAAAGGTCAGGGCACAGGACCGATCTTTATTCCACAGCCATTATTCTCATAACTTGAGTAATGATTTCTGGTATGTTGGAAAGCGTATTATAATCAATGCATTGCATGATTTTACTAACTTGTTTGTTATTGTGGGTATTGTGTTTGACATGGGACTACGTCTAACTCCGCGGAAAGTATGGAGTGACTTGCGGTCGATCGCCTGTGACAAAAAGAAGTCCCAATTGAAATCATTATAGCGTTAAAAATACATTCCGCACACTAATCGTTTTACCATATTCGTAAACAGCATGGATTCCGACTCGCGTACTGCGCAATACATTGTGCGCGCGACGCTCCCCTCGCTCCCTATGCGCGGGGGAGATGATGCAATATTTCTGGGTGTGGCGCTGCGTTTCATTCAGTGTATCTCGGAAACCTTGAGCGAGCACAACACGACTGTGCGTGGTTTCGATTTAAAGCTCTTGACGAGATCTATTCAAATATAGGAAGAACATTTCGTAGTGGTTTGAACTGAACATTTTAAAAATTGTTTTCTTGTGAACCGGTGAACACTTTTGACAATATCGCGGTTCATCTGGACAACCGTGTGTGCAAAACGACTGTGCGTGGTATAGTTTTAAAGCCCTCGGTGGGATCCATTCAAACATATAAAGAAAATAACGAAGTGGTTTAAACTAAAGTTTATAAAAATTGTTTTGTTGTGAACGGGTTAACATTTTCCATAATGCCGCGAAATTCGCAGAATGAACGCAAGCAAAAATGGAGAAAATCATGACACGAGGCAAGAGCAAGTGATGAGGAATGTAAGTACCTAAGGAGATAGAGCACCACCTTATTTTTAAATACACCAGAGCTGAATAATTACGAAACGCATATAGCGTATGAAATCCGTTTATTTTCGTGGTGTAATCAGCACAAATATTCGCCAAGCTTTCGCACTCCACTGGTATCCTTTTTCAAGGCAATGATAGACACAAAAATGCATTTTTGTGTCTATCATTGTGTCTATCATTTTGTGTCTAGCATTTTTGTGTCTATCATTGCCCTGAAAAAGCTTCCCAGTGGAGAGCGAAAGCTTGGCATATATTTGTGCTGACTACACCACGAAAATAAACGGATTTCATACGCTATATGCGTTTCGTAATTATAGAGCACCACGTTGGGTAATTCGTGTATCGATCTGCTTTCTGCTTGCAATGTATCCAGCATTACTTGTAAAATCTATGTAAGCTACTTTTCATATCATAAACCTGTGTTGGGTATAAAACATTAAATAAACGCGTTTAAACCATAATCGACTAGCTCATTTTAATTCACCGATCAGCAAGCCGTAGTCCTACGTTCCAAACTGATGGCTCAATCAGAACTCAGCCTACTGTATTTTTGTTTGTTTATGTTTGAAAAGAAATCTCAGATACATTCAACAGCCATTTTGACGGTGCTATTCGACATGCCATAACCAGAAAATTCCATACTGTTACGCGCAAACGTATATTAAAAATATTGTATTAAGTAATTACTATCGAAACGTTTCCAACAGTATGAATTTCATGTAACTACTTAATTTAAATCAGGTATTGCAGGAAGTTTCGTTGGTACGAATATTACTTATTATTATTTATTTTTCATGAAACAGTAAGGAAAAACTTCTGACACTTCTTCAGACTCCTTCCTCCAGATAAAAATAATGACAGTGGTAAAAATCCATCTTTCAAAATGAACACAGAAATCCAAACCGAAACGTTATCTTTTTACATACACTCTTTGCCAAATAAGACAAACAAACGAAGCCCACAGAAGGAATCTTCTGATCGAGACGTTTTTTTGAAGTAATAACTCTTTTACTTTTTTAAATATTTGTGGTTCAAACTAACAAACTAGTACCTCAGCATAACTTCACTCTAAACCACTTTTCTGCCTTTAGCGTAACCCTACTTCAGTAACTTGCTTCACTCTAAAGCTTACTGAATTATCTTAGCTAAATGACTTTAGCTGAATCTTAGATAGCTTCACTTCATCACAGCTCGCACTTAATTAGCAAGAATTAACCAATTAAACATTAGAATCTATATCTATCAGACGAAATAGCAAGAATTAACCAATTAGACACTAGAATCAATATTTGTCAGAAGAATTAGCAAGAATCAACCAATTAAACCCTAGATCTGTCAGAAGAATTAGAAAGAATCAACCAATTAAACCCTAGATTTGTCAGAAGAATTAGCAAGAATCAATCAATTAAACCCTAGATCTGTCAGAAGAATTAGAAAGAATCAACCACTTAAACCCTAGATCCGCCAGAAGAATTAGCAAGAATCTACCAATTAAGCACCAGAATCTATATCTCTCAGAAGAATTAGCAATAATCAACCAATTAAACCCTAGATCTGTCAGAAGAATTAGCAAGAATCAACCAATTAAACCCTAGATCTGTCAGAAGTATTAGCAAGAATCTACCAATTAAACATCAGAATCTATATCTCTCAAAAGAATTACCAAGAATCTACAATTAAACACTAGAATCTATATCTCTCAGAAGAATAAGCAAGAATCAACCAACTAAACACTGGAATCCATATCTGTAAGAAGAACTAGCAAGAATTATCAAATTAAACATTAGAATCCATATCTGTCAGAACAAATCAAACTAACAGGCAAGAGCAAGAATTCATATCTGTCAGAAGAACAGCAAATAAATTTCAAAACACTAGAATCGATATCTGTCAGATAAATGGGAAACAAATCTTATCGGTTTCAGTCTTTTATTTCACGTCCATCAAGAGGGAGTAATGTGGCACATCACAAACGCATTGCTTTGTAACATAATAGAGTAACTTGAACCAGGTTTTCTGAATACTTGAATATCGGCACTTCGTCCGTTTCTTTATCATACATCTACATCAAGAGCCAAATTACTATGATCAGCGAGTCTTTATGCAAATCGAAGTAACTGCAGCTAAACGACGATGTGTGTGACGGTCATGAAACGGTATAAACAACATCAAATACTGAGTTCTGTTAATCAGTGTTATTCTTGTTATTCAGATGGAAAATGCAGCTGACCAGCGATTTTGAAGAAGGTCAAATTGTAATGGCCAGACAACTGGGTCAGAGCATTTCCATGACGAAAAGGCATATGGTGTACTGCAGTGGTTAATACCTTTAGGAGGTGGCCCGAGGAGGGTAAAAGCACGAACCGGCGGAAAGGGGTGCGCCGTCCATTGCTCACTGATTTTAAAGGTGAGAGAAGGAAATCATGTACTGTACGAGCCAAAAGAGGGATAATAACGCGCAACTCGCTGACGAGTTGAATGCTGGTCACGGGAGTCATGTGCCACAACATAGAATACACCGACGTCCGCTGAAACTGAGATTCATAGCTGCAAGCCGCTCCGTGTATCAAGCTAATCTTCGTTCACTGTCGAAAGCGACCATAATTATCACGGGAGTGATGTGTCACAACATAGAACACATCGAACCCCGCTGAAATGGGGATTCATACCCGCAGGGCGCTCCGAGTGCCTATAGTAACTTTTGTTCACTGTCGACAGTGACCACAATGGTAACGGGAGTCATGTGTCACAATATAGAATACACCGAACCCCGCTGAAACTGGGATTCATAGCTGCAAGCCGCTCCGAGTATCAAAGCTAATCTTGGTGCACTGTCGACAGAACCACAACGGTAGCGGGAGTCATGTGACACAACATAGAACACATCCAATCCCACTGAAACGAGGATACATATAGCCGCAGGGCACTCCGAGTATCTATGATAATCTTGGTCCGCTGTCGACAGTGACCACAATGGTAACGGAAGTTATGTGTCACAACATAGAACACATCGAACCCCGCTGAAACTGGGATTCATAGCTGCAGGCCGCTCCAAATAACTATAGTAATCTACTTTCACTGTCGAAAGCGACCACAATTGTCACGGGAATGATGCGTTACAATATAGAACACACCGAACCCCGCTGAAACGGGGATTCGCAGCCGCAGAGCGCTTTGAGTGCCTATGCTAATCTTGGTTCACTGACGACAGTTACCACAATGGTAACGGGAGTTATGTGTCACAACATAGAACACATCGAACCCCGCTGAAACGGGGATTCATAGCCGCACAGGGCGCTTCGAGTGCCTATGCTAATCTTGGTTAACTGTCGACAGTGACCACAATGGTAACGGGAGTCATGCGTCACAACATAGAACATATCGAACCCCGCTGAAACTGGGATTCATAGCTGCAGGCCGCTCCAAATATCTATAGTAATCTACTTTCACTGTCGAAAGCGACCACAATTGTCACGGGAGTCATGCGTCACAACATAGAACACACCGAACACCGCTGAAACGGGGATTCATAGCTGCAAGCCGCTCCGAGTATCAACGCTAATCTTGGTGCACTGTCGACGGAACCACAACGGTAACGGGAGTCATGTGTCACAACATAGAACACATCCAATCCCGCTGAAACGAGGATAAATAGCCGCAGGGCACTCCGAGAATCTATGCTAATCTTGGTCAGCTGTCGACAGTGACCATAATGGTAACGGAAGTTATGTGTCACAACATAGAACACATCGAACGCCGCTGAAACTGGGATTCATAGCTGCAGGTCGCTCCAAATATCTATAGTATTCTACTTTCACTGTCGAAAGCGACCACAATTGTCACGGGAATAATGCGTCACAATATAGAACACATCAAACCCCGCTGAAACGGGGATTCATAACCGCAGAGCGCTCCGAGTATCGATGCTAATCTTGGGTCACTGTCGACAGTGACCACAATGGTAACGGGAGTCATGTGTCACAGCATAGAACACATCGATCTCCGCTGAAACTGGATTCATAGCCGCAGGGCGCTTCGAGTACCTATGCTAATCTTGGTTCACTAACGACAGTGCCCACAATGGTAACGGGAGTCATGTGTCACAACATAGAACGCATCGAACCCCGCTGAAACGGGGATTCATAGCAGCAGGGCGCTCCGAGTGCCTATGCTAATCTTGGTTCACTGTCGACAGTGACCACGATGGTAACAAGACTCATGTGTCACAACATAAAACACATTGAACCCCGCTGAAACGGTGATTCATAGCCGCAGGGCGCTTCGAGTGCCTATGCTAATCTTGGTTACAGGGCACCATGTGGACGGCCGGGTAGATGTGCGTCGTTTACGTGGGAAAGTTTTGGCACCAGAATAAACCGTGGGAAGAAAAAAAGCCGGCAAAGCAAGTGTTTCGCTTTGGCAATGTTTTTCTAAGAAACCTTGGGTCCAGTCATTCATGTGCAACAAACTACGATGTCTAGTACCTACCTAAACATCACTGCAGACCACGTACATTGTGTCATGCAAAGGTATTCCCGTCTAATAGTGCCTCCTTTCATCCGGATAATGCGCCATGTCCCTGATTGTTTGAGAGGGTTCTCGGAACCCGAAAAATATTTTTAATTATTGGCCTGGTCTCCAGACTCTCCGGACATCAATTCAATAGAGCATCTGTGGTTTGTGTTGGAGCAGATAATCTGATCTCAGGTCGGCTCAACCACATAACGCCGCCCCGGTGGCGCAGTGGTCAAAGCGATGGCCTCTGATCATTCGTCCGAAAGGGGTCCGGGTTCGAAAATCGGTGAGACATGGATGTTGTGTTTGCCTAACGGCACTGACTCTCTCCCTTCCCTGGAACCAGTGACCCTAAATTAAGGACGGGCGGCTGCTTATAGCCCATTGAGTTGCTCACGGTGGTCGTTAAACCTCAAATCCATAAAAAATCAACCACATAACTTACATGAGTTAAAGAATCTGCTGATAACGTGCTGGTAGCAGATATCCGAAGACACCCTTAGAAGTCTTATAGTGTCTACCCCTCGCCGGATAAGAACTAATTAGGGAAGCCGTTTTAATCTTGGAATCCTCAATATAACTTTAGCAAAGGAAGATATCCTAATACATTTGTTGATAACACGCTCTCTGAGTTGAGATTGCCGTCCGATTATTACGATTACATGCCTTCTCAAAGACTGATAACATTGACTTTTATCTTTGGCTTTCAACTACGTAATTGTACTTTGACCTCCTACCTGAAATGCTAAAATACAAATTCGTCAAGAGACAAAATGCAGCTTTCAGGCTGAAGAGCGCTGAACAAGAATAAACCAAAATTTACATAAGATAAGAGCTAAAAAGAAAGGTTAAATTAGAGTATTAGCCACAAGTATGTATTTTAAATCGCTCTCAGTTTCTGCAATAGATTTCTAAAGCATTCTTCATGACTGAGTTCACCTCTTTTGAAAAACATTTTTCGTGCAGGAAAGTCTTCAAACTGCATGCACACTGAACGCGAAATCCTAATGTCACCTTTGTTGTTTAATAATGTGCATGGAAATTATATAAAACCTATATAATAGGCTACGTCTGTCCCTAACGATCCGAGATCATTCAGTACTTGCAGCGCCATCTGCTTTTATCTGGTGGCCGAAATCGGAACTATGATCACAGGTGTTGCACGATACGTAAAATCAAGGAGAAATACCGGAAAATAAAATATACGTAGCTAGTAAGACAAATGACTTCATCTGTGGCAACACGCACGTTCTCGAACAACTTTCTGCGACGTTTGTTCTGTTACATAGGTGTTAAGTGGCGTTTTATTCTTTAGAAACAGGAAGACGTTACTTTAGGAATTTAGGTTCGAATTGGTCATTCATAAACGACATACACGTTTTGTAATTTAGAATTCAATCGTATGAAATTTGATTTTGAGATTCCCCTTGCGACCTTGAAATCATTATGTTAGATATGATTTGGTAACTTTCTTTTTTCCTTAAACAAATTGTTATATTTATATTTGTAGAAGAAATGAAAAAGAAATACATAACGGAAGAAAAGAAAAAGTAATGTTTGTGTTTCTGTGCATGAACTACCATAACGTTTTAACATTTGCAATTTCACAATTCTAAGTTCAGAAACAAAAAGAAAATACCTATTAATTAAAATATTACTCTACATATCTGATTTTTCCACGTAAATTTTGACGGGATTTCACCTAGTGCAGTTAGGAAAATCTTATAAGAAAGCGTTAGCGATGTTAAGTCAGACAATATCCGAAAACTAGAAAATTTCGTAGTCCTGGAGTGAGAATGAAACCCACGTCTGCCGGATAGCAGCCGAGTATGTTACGCACACCACCACCCAGAACGACGAAGTTTCAAGTTTCCGATAAATTTATTATTTCATTTCATTTATTTACTTGTCGCATCAAGTCGATACATAGCATATATATTAACGAGACAATTAATGATTGTTGAGAACTTGGAAGAAAGAGAGGAAAGGCGTGACATAGTCCTTTTCTCCCTGAAAGAAATAGTTACAAACTCTAAGAGAAACCAGCATGCGACAACATTTAATTACATAGAGATAATTATCTGACTTAACAACAATATCGCATTTACACCAATAAACGGATTGATTCACATCTTCGAAATTTGTATTGTACAATGGTGAAATCTCGTATTTCATTCATTGACGTCAGCGATATTCGATCATACGAACATTTCATTTAAGTATTTCAAGCTCGAAAGCCACTGCATTATTATCTAAATAATATTTACCAAATTGTAAGAAGCGCGTCACTGTTATACATTGTTCACAGACCGATTATTTCGTTGCGGACATAGTCACATGGACGATACAAGAACTTTCACTGTTTCATTACACTACACGGGAGAATAAAAAGATATATATTACGGAAACCACTCGTATACCCGTAAAGCTGTCATCAAGGACCTATTTTCAGCATATTGAACGAAAAGCTCTGAGGCGAGATAACCAATGTTCCTTTGGAGAGAAATTCGACAGACACACAAAAACCCGAAACTACCTTGCGGCGTTTGCCATCATACATGCATCCATGCCCTTGCGATTCCTAAAGGCGGAAAAAAAGAAAGGAAGGAATGACATCAATGTTGGTATGAGCCCACATTTTCCACAGAGATTCTCGGAGGCGTGGAAAGTGAAAAAAAAAACTCTCCTTTGTAGGAAACAATAGATACTTTTCACCCTATGGAACTCAACGACGACGTTTTGTGTGTGATGCAGCGAGAGAAGAAGCAACCCCATGGTGAATCGAACCGAAAGGAGGATACGCCTCTGAGGCAGGAATACACTCCCCGGAGAAAACCAAAGCTTTCAACTCGTCATGCTTCTTCAGTAGAGAAAAAAATAGGATAAGAAGGGAAGAAACAAAAAATTCTCACAAAAAAGCACAAAGCGAAAATGTATTGGTCTCACGGTGGCCTATCTAAGATGCGGAAGGAATGCTAAAGAAACAAATAATTTCTGGTAGTTTCAAAATATTATTTGGGGAAAAAAATATGATTCCCTTTTCTTTGAGAAATCGATTCCAGAATACGATTGTGATGATTGGCGTGGTCTCGTGCTCTTTGAAATGAATAAATAAGCAGGTTTTTTTCCCACTCATACAATACAAAAAAGCTGGAGGGTAAGATTATGGTGATTTAAAAAACAAAATGATGGAAAGGTAATCGATAAATTCGTAGCATTTGATAAATGTAGTTTGGAGACTTCTTTGGCGTGCAAAAATAATAGAAATCGATAGTAAATCAAGTATATTATCGATTGGACACTAATTATCTGTATTTGCAGGTTCTGGTATTGTATGGTACAAAATGTTAACCATAGTACGGAGGCAAACCAAAATGTTGCAGAGTGAAGGTCAATTAGAATTGCAGTGCCATAAAGGCTTATAAGCTTAGTTTTCAGGAGCAGCAAACAGAGGCCGTCGAAGAGCTGGATGAAAAACAATTTAAGATTTAGTATGAGCTTCTTTCGATTCTTGCATAAATAAATGTATTGTTGTTTTTGTAAAAAAATAATTGACCTTTTATGTGGCTACAGATATGAGTACGTGTTTGTTTCGTCTTTTTAGGCCGTAGGTTATATCAGGAATATGCTTCCGTTAATTCAAAAAATCCATCACGGAAAGTGGCTCACAAATTTCAAAATATTTTAGTCTGGTCTACACATATAGCGCAGCTGTACTTCCTTCTAAGGCCTTTCCCAGGCAGACTGTGACGAATACTAAAATTTAAATTTTCTTTCTGGTTCCTCTTATGTAAATTTTGGTTCGTTCCCCTCAAACATTTTCTGAACTTAACGCTACATTTTCTCTCTCGCTGAATGTTTTTGTGGCAACCTGACTTGAGACCAAAAAATCGAACTACGTATGTTTACCATGCAGATAATAATTATATTTATGATTGTATCAGACTAAACCTCATCTGATGTACTGACTGACTCTCGTTAGATGTATTTGGGCTCTCGGTGGAGGTGCGTGTTCTCTCGTTAGATGAGATCGCTCTCGTGAAGAGGTTTGCTCTTGTTAGAAGTCAGCTAAATTGTGAGATCCTTATATTTTATTGGAGACAGAAGTTAAAAAATTCTACCCAACATCTTAATGATTATTTCTTTCCCATTCCATGTTGTGATTCTTTGATACCGAAGCCTGAAATTGTTACTCAGAATTATAAAAGATTTGAAAAATATTCATCTGAATGTACTGAAAAGTTGTTTTATCTTGCTGTCGAAGTACCAAGTACAAATACATTCTGCTGTATTGATCTACATTGATGATCTTTGGAGACCAACAAAATGTTAAACCTCTAAGTAAAAACTTAAATTTCATTTCCTTTCCGATAAAGCCATTAAATGCCTAATTAGCTTTTTACATTGTTAATTATGCTATACGGAGCAGAACTTAAGATTACATAACTTTTCAGTACAAGAGTAATTATATTTGAGTAATGTTAGTATTTTGCTGAAACATAGGATTTCAATTAATATCTCCAACCAATCCGACTGAGAACTTCAGAAGACATGAAATGTATATAATTTGAATTCTTTCCCAAATTAGTGTATATTTCCTATTCAATTATTGCAAAAATATCAACATATACAAAAAATAAATAATCTGCAGTGTGTCAGAAATGTTTTCCAGCGTGTGTTACTAGATTTTATTTGATGAACAGAAGCTGCATCCCCTGCTGTTATCTGTTAGCTGCCATTACCAAGAAAGGTAAAATGTAAAAAAAAAATTGCTTTCACCTGCTTTATTTTCTAATGGTTAGATACACAAACGGAGCACATATTTTTTATATATAATAATATAAATCATTCTGTTACAATGAGGTTAGTTAAAATAAGATCATATGAAGAACTTATATACATTGTTCTTGAAATGTTTCCCCATCTGGAAGAAGATAAATTATATTAAATAATTTTTCCAAAACATAGCAACACTGCATTGTGCATTATGCTAGTAGAAACCGTCGTCTCTTCAGTTTCTTTTTACATTGCAGGAAAAGGAATTGTTCGACTTTTGTTGCTCTTATCTGTTTGGTTTTCAACTGGTCAAGTACTTAGAAGATGCAGGCATTCGAGCTCAGTATATACGATTTCATTCCAACGAAATGTATTTTGGAATTTTGCCATAGTTTATGAAAGGCGACATATGTCTTCTATTCTTTCTGAGTTCTGTCGTCTAACCCCACTGGAAAACTGTTACACTATTTTAAAATCTGTTCGCATTTTATATCAGCCGGCAGTTTATCCAAAGATGTACACAATTTCTGTTTCTGGAAATAACTGCATCTTAGCTGTCCCATTTATTCTCAATATTATATTCCATGAACCTTCGCTAGAAGCTGTGATACCGCATTTCAGATTGTTTTTTTTTCCTATTATGTCTACGAAGCACGAAAGTATAAGATTTGCTCATGTTTTTCACATACCCCGTCAGTGCACGCGCAAAAGTAATGGCTGAAGAGATATGTTATTTTCCAATTCGGAAGATATCATTCCTTTGATATTCACATCTCCAGTTTTCAAGAAGATAACAGTGCTCTCAAAGTTGCTCCAACCTGCAGCAGCAGTATTTGACGTTTGCCGAAACAGGGTAATAACTACCACGGTAATGAGATTACGACTGAGAGTCGTAATTTAACAGAATTCCCTAATTTACAATCAATTCAAGTTATTCAGTTGGTCTCTTCTGAGAAAAGCTACGCTTTCCCTAACTTTCCTTGGGAGTACTTTGCGCTGAATGTACTTTCATCTTACTTTGGTTATGGATACATTTTCTTACCATATTTGACTCAACAAGTTTTAAAAATACTGATGGGTGTGATGCCCTCAATATTTTTATTGAGAGTCATAAAGATAAAACTGCACTCCCGCGGTTCCGGCTTTTATGCATTTGGCTCGAAATGTTTGGTTTAGTTTCAGATCTCGGGACAGATATTTCTGAAATTTTTCATCCCCGCTGCTCACCCCGTCTGTGGAGCTGTACTATTAAATTAAGAATGGGCGTTTCCTCGTAGTCTTCAATACTAATGAAGGTCGTTAAAGAGCCAAAACAAAAAGAGTATGTGTCATAAAATAAAACAAGTTCATTTCATGCACGCAACAGGGAATCGACTGTGGTTATTATTTCAAGCACCATCAGATGCGCAGAATAAGCATCAACTATCTGAAATGGCTTAGTGTGAGCCCAAAAGTGTAAGCAAGGAGTCCTATTTTAAGGGCCTTTGAACTCTAGAGAAAACGATCTTTTTATGCTGTGAAATTTCAAATGTCCACCTCACAAACAGTTACGGGAAAAAATTTTAAAAACTGATTTTTTAATCCAAAACTGAAGATAACTACTTTAAATTTTATCGTTAAGTTCAACTGAATACACTAAACATCTAGTTCGAAATAGGATAAGGCTGGGACAATTCTGGATACCAAAGTAGATGAAATGAATCAGGGAAGAGAACGGCGGAAAGCCACTTTTCATATAAACGTGTTAAATTTCAGTTATTATTAGTATGATCGACATGGGACTTTTCGTTGGATTTTCTAGACAAAGAATAGATTCAATTTTACGAAGCTTTCAAGTTCTAAACCAAAGGCTCCTAATATCCCGAGCAACAGGGATTTTAAACATTGTAGGTCCATGACATATCTCCCTAAATTTTCTTTCAAGTTCAAAAAGCTCGTTAAAATATTTAATAAATGTGGCAATTAAATCACCTACATCGATATGTCACTCCGTATCAACAAACAAGCCACCAGTAATAAAAGAAAGCTCGTCGGGGATTTAGGACATACCTTTAATACTCCGATCAGCCATTACATTATGACTACCTACCTAACAAGCTGTAGGACCCCCTTTAACCCACAAAACAGCAGACACTTGGGGAGACATTCATTCGATGAGAAGGCGATAGGTATCCTGGAGTATCTAGTACCATAATGCGTTCAAGTTGAACTAACGATTGGGTTCATGTTAGGCGAATTTAGAGGCCAGGGTATTAACAGAAAGTCATCAGCATGTTCCTCGAACCACTGCTTCACGATTCTGGCAGTGTGGCATGGCGCGTTATTCTGTTGGTAATAGCCATCACCAGCAGGGAACACAATTGCCATGAATGAGTGAACTTGGTCCGTAACGATGTTTCGATACTTATCAGCTTTCAGGGATTGTGCTATTTCGAAAATGCGGCATAAAGTGTTCCAAGAAAACATTGTCCACAATATAACACCGCTGTCGCCTGCCTGTTTCCGCCCAACAGTGCATGCAGGTGCCATAGCATCAGTTGGTAATCGGCGTATCCGCGCTAGGCCGTCTACGTGATGTAGGAGAAATCTTGAGCCGTCAGACAAGGCCACTTTCTTCCAATTATCCACGGTCCAATCTCGATTATCTTGGCAACATTTCATGCGTTGTTGGCGATGACGTGCAGTGAGCATTGGGACCCGGCTAAGTCTTTGGCTACGCAGGCCCATGCGCAGAAGGCTGCAATGATCTTTGTGTTATTAAGCATTGCCCTGATCACCACTATTGTAGTTGTGGGATATTTGTCGCACTGTGGCACTGCGGTCTCTCTGAAAAATGCGCGATAGTCTCCATAACCGTCTGACATCAAGCCGGTCCTTGGGTTGTATATATACTGCTCTGTGAACTTCACGTGCGCCACCGTTCGGTCTCCAGGGGTGCTCATTTCTTCTGGTTGAGGGGTGGTAATAATGTAATAGCTCATCGGTATATATCCAAGCAGCAGCACAAAATTATGCGTAGGGTTGACACAAAGATCTCTTCTGGTAAGCAGCAAAGAACATAAAAGAGACATTAAAAATGGGAAAAAGAAAACTTCCCTATGCAAGGCGGTCATCCAAAAAGTTGCAACCCCTCTACAGAACAGGATAAAGAGATTAGCACTCTGCAAGAGCTACATTGGCAGATATATGCGGGAAAATGTTCAAATCACAACCCGCACGTACCCGTGCGACGAAAGTTTGTCCTTTGAACTGTCAGACGGTTGGAGAATCTCCTGAAGAAACACCAAAGAAACAAAAGATAGTGCTCCCCTTCATACTACGTGAGCACTTCCCTAGCACGGACTTTCGCGTGAACGGAACAACTGTTTTTTCCGAAATGTCAAAATTTTTTGAGTTGTTTCAGCGTTGTCGGTTATTGTTCTAAGATTCCGATAATCTAGGCCAGACAAAGCTTTCTAGAGTAGCGCAAAAGATCGACAAATATTGAATGTTTGTGATTACGCTATTAAATAAGTTTTATACTCACATGAGTCATATATATATTTCCATTCCATAGCAGCCCTATTTTTCCGGTAATTGTTTCACAATAGATAAAGGAATTGTGTCTGGAAAGTGTAATAGTACATTGAAATACGCACCAGAGGACGGCGACGTGCAGAATGTTTGGAGTCACACGAAAGGGAAAATATTAAAATTCTGCAGGTTCTTTTCACAGTTCAAGAAAAGACAAAGGGAAGGTTGGCTGGAAGAATATTTGACAGAGCATCAGCCCCAAAATGTTTCCTGCCAGAGGACTAAATTCATGTCCTCTGAGTTTCGTCGTCCTTGGCCTGCAGCACGCTGCATTATATTTATTTGTAAATTACATTTTGGGCATTGGAACTACACTTATCTTGTTTCAAGCAAGGACACAACCACTGCATACACACGAGTCTACATTATCCACTTAGGTGGTCGACCATTGATAAATTTAATTGCATTGGATAATCGAGGGAGCCGACGATTGACCCACATCGTACAGACGAATCGGAAGGCTTGTTTGCAGCACATCGCGTCACAATTTAATTAAGGAGCATCCGCAAGCCTATGCTCAAAGATAATCCGCCGATACATGGCACAACTCGGCTGTAACAGTCGACGACCACATCGTGTCCCGATGCTAACTGGCACAGCATCGCATCATTCGGCTGTAGTTTGCGATGGCCCATCGAAACTGGAGCTTAGATGATTGGAAACGTGTCATATGGTCTGACGAATACCGTTTCACAATGTATCCCGTCGACGACAGGCAGCGTGTGTGGCGTAAAGCACATGCAACTATGGACCCTGAATGCCAAAGTGGGGTACTACAGGCCTCTGGAGGCGGTGTAACTGTTTGCGCAGCTTTCACATGGTCCGGCCTAGGTCCCTTGGTACCAGGCTGGATCATGTCCCTGACTACAGCTATTTAGTCAGTGACATGACTACATAGCTGTAGTTAGTGTCACTGACTACAGCTATGTGCAGCTCCTGGCCGACCATCTCCACCCTTTCATTAGGTGCCTCTGTCTGAACCAAGTTCCTATCTTTCAACACGTCAATGCTCCACACATCAGTTTCGACTAGCGACCGTCTGGCTCTAGGAGCATGGCAGTGAGCTTACTACACTCGCATGGCCCCATAGTTCACCGTACATCACCTCCCATAGGAAATTTATGAGACATATTGCAACGAGTTGTTCGAGATCAACCATCCCTCACCTAAATATCTGCCTGCTCTACGCCAAGCACTCTTAGATTGTTAGTCAGCGATACCTGAGTCTGTGTTTCGGAACCTCACTGCGTCGGTACCACGACGTTTGGATGCTGTCCTACGTGCAAAAGGTGGTGCCACAGGCTATTAGGTGGGTGTACGTAATATTTTGTCATTTCTGTGTATATACATGGATATATAAAAAGGATATACACTGGCGGAAAGTGAAAAAAGAACACCAAGAAAGGAATTGGCGAATGATTAGGAAATTTACATATGTTAATGGGGTCGAGTATACGTAAGTGGGATGTTACTTTCGGAACCAACCCGTGAGCGCTTACGCCACAGCACGGCATAATATGCAAATTATCGTCGGTGGTATTTAAGAAGTACGGCGAAGTGACTGTAATCAGTCGTCGGCGTACGGACACGTGCGAAGACCCTGAAGAAGCTGCAATGCCTGGGCATGGAAGACGTGTACGATTTCAGCAGTTATCGGACTTTGAGCGAGGTCGTCTAGTCGGACTCCACGGGGCCGGGTGGTCGTATCGTCGCATTGCGGAGCGAATTGGACGGGAAGTATCGCTAGTGGTACGATGGTGGCGTAGATGGTCCGATGAACAATCCCACAAGAGAAGACGTGGAACCGGGAGTCACAGAAGGACTGATGAGCGGGTCGATCGACGCATAAGAAGAGCGGCGTCGTCAAGCAGAACATTCACTTCCACGCAAATCCGAGCTGCCGTTGCACCTGAGGTGACTGTGCGAACAATCCGCAACCGTCTACTGGATGCAGGACAACGTGCACGTGTGCCTCTGGCATGTGTACCTCTGACTCCAGCCCACCGTCAGGAACGGCTGCAGTGGTGTCGCCAACGTCTGCACTGAAGAACGCAATGGCTATCTGTCGTGTTCAGCGATGAAAGCAGATTATGCTTGGGAGCCTTTGATGGCCGTATGCGTGTTCGCAGATGCACAGGGGAGCATCTCCACCCTTCTTGCATCCGCCAGCGACACACAGGGCCTACACCTGGTCTCCTGGTGTGGGGAGCGATCAGCTATCACTCCCGTACACAGCTAGTGTTTATACCGGGCACGTTAAACAGCACCTCCTACATCAACAACATCATTCAGCCCGTTGTTGTGCCATTTGTAAGGTCGGTCCATTGTGGTGTTTCCCAGCAAGATAACGCACACCCACACACGGCACGTGCAACGCAACATGCACTTTAGGGTGTGAGACAACTTCTATGGCCTGCACGTTCACCGGATTTGTACCCACATTGAGCACGTGTGGGATTTTATGGGACAACGACTTTTCCGGTCTCCACGACCAGCCCCGATTTTCGCGTCCAGGTTGAGGATGCTTAGAACGCAATACCCTAAACTTACATCCAACATCTGTACGACAGATTACATGCCAGAATTGCACAGTGTGACGCAGTTCATGGCGGTTCAACCTCGTACTAACCATGTTACATGGAAATGTTATTTTTAAGTTTACCAGCAAATACAGCTGTATTTTACCATAATGTTTTGATCACATTATCCTCTGTATTCCGTTATTATGCTGTATAAATTTCATTGTTATCAGACGTCGCCTTCTTGGTGTTCTTTTATCACTTTCCGCCAGAGTATAAGTGATATAGCAGAAATACACCAAAGCATTCCTGGCATGCAATTATTCAAAAATACCGACTTAAGATTTGTATCCAAATTGTAAAACACACTCAACTTCGCAAGAGAAACCAGCATGCTCTCTCTCTCTCTCTCTCTCTCTCTCTCTCTCCCTCTGTCTTTCCCCCTCTCTGTCTGTCTGTCTCTGTCTCTCTCTCTCTCTCTCTCTCTCTCCCTCTGTCTTTCCCCCTCTCTCTTTGTCTGTCTGTCTCTCTCTCTCTCTCTCTCTCTCTCTCTCTCTCTCTCTCTTGTGTTAGAGAATTAGTAGACTGAATTAAAAATTTTCCAATCTTTTATTACAGTTTATCTGAACTGTATATTTTCTAAAACGCACTGCGAATACTACATAATACATTATGTTTTAAATGCACTTACGCCCCCTATTGCGCATTGGTCTAAGCGCTGGCTTCTGACCATGATACGATATGAGTCCGGGTTAAAATTCCGGTCAGGCATGGATGTTGTGTTTGTGTTGCGAAACTGGCTCTCTCCCTTCAATAGAACCAGTGGCTCTAAGTTAGGGACGGGCGACTGCTTATAGCCCATCGAGAGGTCGTTAAACATCCAAATAAAAAATAAATGCGTTTCCTAGCAATTCGAAGTCGAACGCATTTGTAGTTGTTATGCTGCCTTTGAAACTTTCAATATTTTGCCGTAGGATGGAACAAAACTTTCAAGTAAGGTGTGGTAATTTCAAAGGAAACACCAATTTTCAATCGATATCTAAAAATACCTAATCCTCTTTAAATTTATCAGAATTTCGGTTATCTTTTGTTCTGTAATGTATTTTATTCGACAAACTTCTTTTTTCTAACGGCAAACGAGGTTTTAGAAATTGGTCTCTGCCTAATCGTGAACAGAAAGTCTCTGAAAGAAAAAAAATGTCTTTTAAAAAAATTAAATCGGCTTCATCCTAATTTATTCATCATTCTATTTTAATTAGAGAGCTTCAAATGTTGACGTTGAGAGTTTCATAATTCAAAAGAAATCAGCAAACGTCATCTTAAGTAAAATACACAAATTGCATAATGTATCTGACACACGCGAAAAGTTCTCATTTCCGTTATCATATAATGGAACCAGTAATTGATTAATTAATTAGTTAATTACAAGGCTGCTAATTTTTATGAGCTGTTGTTTTACCTAAGCGATAAATTTTTCACACGGGGGATCTTACTTTTTAATTACATTTCCTGTACCTGTCACTGTTTAAATCTGCAAAGTAAAAACATTTTGAGTTTAAAACGAGAAGTTACGACGAAGTATGCTTAAGAATAAATTTCAGAAAATACATTAAATTCGATTAGTTTAGTTGTACTTACCTCTGTTAAAGAATAGTTTAGAATTTGCTTAAAACAGGAATTTGGAGGACACGTGAGAAAATGTGGCCAATTTCAGGTCAATACGGTCTATTGTCCTGAAAACCAGTAGAGGCTAGTACTTTTCACCGATGAATCCAGATTTGTTTCTCAGAGCTGTGATCTGGAGGGAATTAGGGACAAGCTATCCATACCTTATCCCATGAAATGGACACATATTGTGGTAGTAGCGGGCTGGTTTGGAGTGGCATTTAGTTAGGTAGGCGCACAGTAGTTTATATGCTTCCAAGAGGAAACACGAAAGCTCAACGCTATTGCAATAATTTTCTGGACTTCTATGTTCGCCCGTACAAACGTAACATACGAGATACATTTTCCCTACAATACGATAAAACTCGTTACCACCAGAAGATGCTGGTAGAAGTATACACTATATTGACAAAAGTCACAGGACACCCCTTCAAAATGTTAAGATGCGCGTAACAGCTACAAACGGTATAAAAACAAGCCTACAGATGATCACGATCATATCGCACTGTGAGGTTGAGTGAAAATGTCACGGCGGGAGAGAACTGACTTTGAGAAAGGAAAGATTGTCTGGCGTTATATTAGTAGGCTGTCCATAGGAGAAATCGAAAGACGTTTAAACATACCCAAAACAACTGTTTTGGGTGTACTGAACAAGTGGAAAACACATGGCGTGCCGGAAGTGGCAAAACGTACCGGCAGACTAAAGAAATTCAGTGATAGAGGACGTCAAAGTTTCAGGAGAGTCGTTACAGCTAATCGACGGTATATTGCACAAGACCACAGTGTACAGGTCTGGAAAAATGCTGGAACTTCGGTATGTACACCGACCATTCGCACAGAATTTCATTCCATGGCATATCGTAGTCGTGCGGCTGCTCATAAGCCTTTCATATCCGTTGGGAATGCTACCCGTCGTTTAGCATGGTGTAAAGAACATTTATCGTGCACCGTAAATCAATGGAAACGGGTCCTTTCTACGGATGAGTCCAGATGCACGATCCATCAATCTGATTGCCGTGTGTGTGTGTGGCGGCAGCAAGGGGAACGCTATTTACCACAGTGTACTTTTCCTACAGTCAAGTTTGCAGCTGATAGTCTACTCGTGTAGTGGTGTTTTTCGTGGTATGGTCCCGGCCCATTGGTTATCGAGGAGAAATCTCTTTACCAGCACGTCTACTTCGATATTCTGGACAATTATGGCCTACCAACTCGGTGGCTTTCAAAATTGTTTATTGAGAAAACCTGAAAGGAGGGTACAAACGGTCTGTATTTACTGTGCCAACAGAAACATAATTGACGACATATGTACAGTGAAGATGACAAATGTACAGATGATGATGTGCTACATACAATAAAGAGCAATTGAATTACAGATACCTGTCTAGTAACGTGTAGCACCACCTTTCGCCCTGATGACGGCGGCGATTCTACTCGACAAGACACCGGAAGCGTTGGGAAGCCATACGGATCCACGACCCCTGAACAAGCTCCCACAGTTCACGAAGATTTCATGTAGGGAGTTGGGTCAGAGCCTCGAACATCTGTCTCGATGGCATCCCAGATGTGCTCGATGGGATTAAGGTCAGGTGACCTAGCTGGCCAAGGAAGCGAGGTCACGTCGGTGGAGTGTTCATCCAACAATTCGGATACAATTCGAGAGCGATGGCACGGTGCATTGTCTTGTTGCAGGATGAGGTCCTCACTGGGATGTTGAAGACACACAAACGGGAGCAAATGGTCGTCCAAGATATCCCGGTAACGTTGACCTCTGAGGGACGATGTCACATGTACCAGGAGTCCCATTTCAGTCCACGTAAATAGTCCCTAGACGAAATTACCACCCCCACCAGCTTGAAGAGTACCCTGCTGGCAAAAAGGATCCATGGCTTCATGTGGTTTGCGCCGTACTCGTACCCTGCCATCCACATGTACCAACGTGAATCTCGACTTATCAGTCCACGCAGCATTTTTTCACATGTCTAGTGTCCAGTGGCGATGTTCCTGCGCCCGCGCTAATCTTTGCATCCTCTGATGTACGATCAGCAACGGTACCCTCGTGGGACGATGACTTCTGTACCCCATAGCGAGGAGATTGTTCTGGATTGTGTGGCTGCTTACACGTTTTTTGTGCACCAGCGTTAAATTGCCGAGTGATTTCTTGCACTGTGGCCCGTCTATCCGCTGTTGCAATGCGTGCTAGCCGACGATGACCTCGCTCATCCACACGCTGTTGTCCACGGCAGTTGGCCCTTGCAGGGATGGTTTTACCGGATTCGATGTACTCACGGTGCACCCGTGACACAGTGGCTCGTGAAAATTCCAGTGCCTGAACGACTTCCGAGGTGGAATGAACCAATCGTCGGGCATCGACAATTTGTTCACGATCAAATGCGCTTAGATCCTTCGTGTTACCCATACTGCGTCCAACTCTTACTGATTCCCGTCGCATCACTCATTATATTGTCGGATCGCTGCATACGTCATGTCGTTTCCGTTTACAGGGCCTCCCACAGCGCCACGTTTGCATAACGCTAGCTGTTTCTAATTCAATTACTCTTCAGTGTACAATGGCAATAAAAACATAGTAGATGAGTATCTTTACAGATATAAGTTGAGCTACAGAAGTGACCGACAACAATGGTGCATGAGTAATGCAGGAGAGATACATAATGAAGAACCAATATGAATAATTCCAGTTGAAATGTGTAACAAAGATATAGTTATAATACTATGTACAATGTAGTGATGCACTGGGTAGGTGCCTATGATAGGCTAATATCAAATGAGCAAGAAATATTAATAATATGTACAACATGTGTGGTAATAGAATGATTGATGTCAAATAGAAAGTGTAAAAGACAATGTGATAACATGAATAAGTAGAGTACATGGTAAAAACTTTGTGGCGAATGTCACAGGTAAGAACTTTTTAAGGTGCAACTGATACAAGTGAAATTACAAATGGTAAAGTAATGGAGAACATGTCTCTAAGAAGGAGTTGTACTTGTACTGAATGATCAGTAAACTAGGTTCGATTTGGTGACAAAACCCAGAAAAAGCGACGTTTCTGAGAGTCAGTTGAGGCAGACACAATCGCGACAGAAGCTTGTTGCGAAAGATACGACACATGGCATCCTACAATTCAAGTTCATTATCTTGAACGGATATATCAGATGGTGGCTGGATTGTGTCATCGGCTGCTATGCAAAAACGACGAACAAATTTCGTTATCCAGCGCGGATCACCAAAGGTCACACGAGGCACCGCTTGAAGATAAGAACCGATGATTTGCAATTGTAGAAGAACATCAGGTAGAATTGCAGTATAAGAAGATAAAATGTTTTTCGATTGTTTGTTTTGACGAGGACCTGAAAGGAAATTATATAGAACAACCCCAGTGACTGGAATTTGAGGAAGAGAAAAAGTCTTTAAAAATTGAAGAAATTACTGTGAGAGAACTGGGTCTGCAGAACCAGTATCGGTATCGGTATAAAATTCAACAGAAGCATCTGATGCAGTGTAACCGACTAAGTGATACCTACAGTCAGAGCGGTCAGTCATTGTTAGGGTTTTCTTTGCACGAGCATTGTGGGTCCTTCGACGCTTTCCTTTACCCCGAGGAGAAGGGGTAGCATCAGGGTTGTCAGGTACCTTGAAAAAGCTAGACGCAGTGGACCAACCAAGAGAAACAGACGATTGTACTTGAGCATCCCCTAAGTGAGGGGTGTGAGAAACAGACGATTGTACTTGAGTATCCCCTAAGTGAGGAGTGATGTGTTAGAAAAATGCTACTTTTGTCTGAAGTAGCGCGGTGACTAACGGCTGTAGTGCTACTTTTGCTTTTGTCTGAAGTAGCGCATTGACCAACGGTTGTAGTGCTGCCTTTGCTTTTGACTTGTGCTGAAGTCGTTGACGGTACCGCTGAAGCAGACGCTGCTTGGGCAATCGAAGTTGTAGTAGAAGTGCGATGTGGTCATAAGGCACGAGGGTGTTCATAACCTTTACACATAGAACGCCTAGTGCCGACAGTAATGTTGATATCACGGATGTGAGTATCACAACGAATATAGAACTTGGGTGGAACTCGTAGTTTCGCTTCATCAGACGGAAAAATCACCCTTACATTTCGCCGTTGGCCAAGAAGATAACGATCTTCCGGTTGGGTTGGGAAAGAGGAGAAGGTGGTGATTGTGCCAACTATACGTCCAAAGTTTTGAGCAATGGACAGTAAAAGTTCGTCAGAAATTTCTGGCGGGACTGGGGAAAACTCATGTGGGAGATAGGATCAGCATTAATATGGCTGTCACCAATAGAAAGTCCATCATTTATAACTTGAAGTGCAAATTTGGGATCAGAGAAATATGCGGTTACTTTGCCATCTTTCAGGCCTTCGTGTGTGACGGCTGACTTCGGGAAGAGTAAACGAAGTGCTGCGCTGTACGCAGTGAGCTTAGTATTGGCAATAGCAGGGAAGACAACGCCAAGGTCAATTTTACTAAGAAAGTGTTGACCAGCTGGCTAAGTTGCTGGAAGATCGACGAAGAAGTTGGAGTTAGCATCACACTTCATCTGATAAGGGCTTTTGATAGAAGCCGACGCAGAAGTTGGAGAAGATTTCTTCGAAAGGACGGCTGCATATGGAGTGGCTGAGCATTGTGATGACGTAGAGATCACTGACGAAAGTGAAACGTCCATCGCCTCTTCTGTCACCTGCTGGGAAGGTAGCTGGTCACCACTCAGTGACGTAGAAGTAGAAGTAGGATTAGCTGATAGGGTAGCTGAACTACGCTTAGGAGAGGAGGGCCTTGTCGGAGTAGGCCCGCCATTGGTGAATGGTGGAAGAGGAGGAAAATCGTTATCAGAAGCAAGAGCTGGGACTTCGACCTCGCCCGATGTAGCCATCCGCAATGGCGAAGCAGAGGTCACGTCTTGGCCTACTCGGCCAAGACAATAAAACGAAAATAACTTAACGAAATGATCGCTCACCGACTTGGCAGGGATACGAGCATAATCGTGGAACCTTCACGAAACTCACACACACAAAAATAGATGCTCGGAACACTGAAGAGAGCACAAGCAGACGAAATGTATGAAGCAGAAAAACTGCGTGTCTTTGGCAGTGCTATGGAACGGAGCCTTGCTGGTACCAGCAAGATAATGCACCGATGCATAAAGCAAGGACTCTTACGGCGTGATTTGACGATAATTCCGTATTGTGTGTGCACTGGCCAGCACAGAGCTTTGATCTTAATCCAATAGAGCACCTATGGGATGAATTGTAGCGACGCATAAGAAGTTTGGAACCAAGGCCTACTATTAAGCAACATTTAGCAGCAGCATTTTGTACCGAATGGAAGCGGATACCTATCGCTGTGATGCAAAACTTTGTCGAAAGCATGTCTCGAAGGGTCAATGCATGCATTAAGGCCAAAGATAGACCGACACCGTACTAATGTAATGCTATGTTGTGTGTCTCTTCTAGGTGTCCCGAAAATTTTGTAAATATAGTGTATCTTCAAGGAGAGAAAACTGCAAATATGGATTAGCAAGTAAAATCTAAATAAGGTCTCCCTACCTTAATCCATGCGAGCATGTCTGGAATGCTCTAGGGGGACATTTTGCATCACTCCACTTCCCATCCGCAAGACCTGGAGGGATTTAGATAAGCTGTGCATGAAAAATGCTCTGTGCTACCTAGTGAGATCCTAAACACCATCAATAGCCTGGAACACTGCTGTGAGGGGTGACCACACTTCCTATTGGGATGCTTTGGCAATTTTATTTTTACATCTTATTTTTTATCTGCTTTTGTATGTGAACATTTTTGTCAGAATGAAATGTTTCTTACGAAATGCTTTGTCGCCTTGCTCTAACGTACGACATAACAAAGGTTTTCACAATTCTTGATCATGTGTTTTTGAGTTATCGCGATTTTTCTGCTTTTTTTTTCTTTAATTTATGACAACCAGAGTACATAGAAAAATGAATATATCAAATTTTGTGATTGTCCGTTTAATAGCAAAAGAACTATCTATTCAGGTCACATGTATGTTGCTAATTTAGTAATGCGTAAATCGAGTTAAAAAGTTATTTTGATCCGACTTCCAAAAGTCGAAATCCGAGAAAACAAAAATTCTGGGAGAAAAGAAGAAACTGTTTTCAGTACGTAACATTGGCGAGGAGATGGATTAACTGAAAACGCCGGATCTACCAGAGCGTATGAAGCAGAAAAGAACATTAAGAACATGCACGACAAATGTGACTGAGGAAAGAAAAATTTCCTGGTGAATGAAATGATTTGATTTTTAAGTGCGAAGTTTCCCCGGACATTTTACAAGTGAGCTCGTTTATCGAAGTTCACGTATGGTTGCTTTCATATTCTAGACCACACGTACAATCTGAATCGCGGGGTTTCTTGAACTAGCAGAAACTGCGGTTTGTGTTAAGACCATCAAAGTGGATTTGTTCCACATTTTTAACTTCGACGGAAGTAAATTCAAGTTTTTTCTTAGGTGATTTGTTCACAGTACTTTGCGTTATTATTTGCGCTCTTTCGAGGACTTCCACGTGTTTTTAAAGTACTGAAAGCTAAAGATAAGCGAATTTCAATTTTCTTGAAACGATGTCAAATAAATACTTCAAACAGGAGAGTTTTATTTCGTTAGTTTCGTAAAAACGAAAATCATTATGAAAAACAAAGAGGGCTACTGCTTTCATGGTCTAAGATGTACATGTATAATTTCTATTTATGCAAAATTTAATATTGGTGTTCTGAATCATTTGGACCCTGTAGCGACCTCTAGTCTTCATGGAATGTTCGCCACTAGGTATTGATAAATGTCTGCCGATATATTGTTCTTCAATATGTAACATTGAAAGCAGTGACCAGTTCAACTTTATGTTTCGTCATACAGATTCGTCCCACAGATTCGTGTTCCAGTCAGGACTCTGGGCCTCTACCTATTCACGGCATAGAAAACAACCAGGAACGGCCATGGTAAATTGTGTATCATGACTATCAATCGGAAGTATAGTTTTTTAATCGCACAATACTCCACGTTATTCGGCTTGTGGCGTTCCTTATACCACCTTATTCGGCGTGTGTTGTTCCTGCACCACTCTTCTTGGCATGTGGCGTTCCGTACACCACGCTGTTTGGCGTGTGGCGTTCCGTACACCACGCTGTTCGGTGTGTGGCGTTCCTTACACCACACTGTTCGGCGTGTGGCGTTCCTCACACCACGCTATTCGGCGTGTGGCGTTCCTTACACCATCCTGTTGGGCATGTCATGTTTCTGCAGCACTATTTTCGTTGTGTGGCGTTCCTTACACCATCCTGTTGGGCATGTCATGTTTCTGCAGCACTATTTTCGATGTGTGGCGTTCCTTACACCATGCTGTTCGGCGTTTGGCGTTCCTTACACCACGATGTTCGGCGTGTAGCGTTCCTCACATCACCCTGTTCGGCGTGTTGCGTTCCTTACAATACCATGCTCGGCGTGTGGCGTTCCTTACACCACACTATTCGGCGTGTGGCATTCTTTACACCACCCTGTTCGGCATGTGACGTTCCTTACACCACCCTGTTCAGCATGTGGCGTTCCTTTCACAACCCTGTTAGGCGTGTGCCGTTCCTTACACCACGCTATTCGTCGTGTGGCATTAGACAAAGTATCTATTGTATTGAGAATGTCTTGCCGACTGTTGTAACCCATGTTGAGCAGCGTTCAGACTTTGATAAAATGATTCCCAATTGCCTCAATGAGATTTTGCGTTATTTGGAAAAAGGTTTATTTGTTTACAAAGTGGACAGAGCTCTCCTGTCAAGTTCCGTTAACTTCAAAGGTTTGCATGTAGTTTCTCTGTACATTCTGCTCTTAGATCAATTTGCATATTACATCACCAACTTTCAACCTGGGGATCTTGGTCTTCCATGCAGCTGAAAATTCACGTACTGAGCGTTTCCGTATGTGGTACCCTATCATCGATGCGCTCTGAAAATCAGGTAAATTTTTCAATGGAGTCAGTTTTCATTCACATTCCTACTATTTATTTTCTTACCAGAGTACTCGAAGCATATTTATACTGATAGTTTGATCTGTGATTTGGAGTTTCCGTTGGGCCTAATTACTATCCATGATAGCCCATTGAGTTGCTTACGATGGTAGTTAAACCTCCAATAAAAAATAATACGTCACGCTCTCTGTCCTCAGAATTGTTGTCAACGTCATTACTCGAAAGAGTAGATATAACATTAGGGCTGAAAACGCTAAAGGAGAATGGACTCAAATTTACCTAAAGAAAACAACTAAAATTGGAAGTTAATTTACAATATACGTTATAAACACATTGAAACCTTGTAAATCGTGGACTAAAAAATAAGAGGGCCTTCAAGCAGTGAACTTAACCTTTCCTTTACTTTTTTGGTGGGGGGAAGCAGGGAATAATAATATATACTATATTGAAAAAAGTCACCGGACACCTAGAAGAGAAAAACAACATAGCATTTATTAACATGCATTATTACGGCGTCGGTCCACCTTTGGCCTTAATGCATGCACTGACCCTTCGAGACAGGCTTTCGACAAAGTTTTGGAACAGAGCGATAGGTTTGCGCTTCCATTCAGTACATAATGCTGCCGCTAAATGTTGCTTAGTAGTAGGCTTTGGTTCCAAACTTTTTATCCGGCGCTCTAATTCATCTCGTAGGTGCTCTATTGGATTAAGTTCAGGGCTCTGTGCTAGCCAGTCCACATACGATACGCAATTATCGTCAAACCACGCTGTAACAGTCCTTGCTTTATGGCTCGGGGCATTATCCTTCTAGTACCAACAAGGCTCGGTTCTATAGTATTGCCACAGAGTTGGTAGATTATAATTATCCAAAATATTGAGGCAGACGTGCTGGTTAACAAGTTTGTCCACGATAATCAATAAGCCTGGACCATACCACGAAAAAAAAACCCCACACGAGTACACTTCCAGCTCCAAACTTGACCGTAGGAACAGAACACTGTGGTAAATAGCGTTCTTCCAACTGCCGCCATACACACACACACGGCTATCAGGCTGATGGATCATGTACCTGGATTCATCAGCCCATGGAACCCGTTTCCATTGATCTACGGTCCACGATAAATGTTCTTTACATCATGCTAAACGACGAAAACCATTCCGAGTGAAGATGAAAGGCTCATGAGCAGCCGCACGACCACGGTAACCCATCGAATTAAGTTCTCTGTGATTGGAGCGTGTACATATCAAGGCTCCAGCATTTTACTCACCTGTACACTGGGGTCTTGTTTATTACTCCGTCGATTAGGTGTAACGACTCGCCTGATGCTTCGACGTCCTCTATCACTGAGTTTCTTTGGTCTGCCGGTACGTTTTGCTACTTCAGGCACTCCATGTGTATTCCACTTTTTCAGTACATCCTAAACAGTTGACTTGGGTATGTTTAAATGCCTCTCGGTTTCTCTTATGGACAACCCACTAATATAACACCCGACAATCTTTCCTTTCTCAAAGTCAGTTTTCTCCCGCCGCGACATTTTCAGTGAACCACACAGTGCGATATGACCGCGGTCAGCTGCAGGCTTGTTTTCATACTGTTTGCTGCTGTACCACGCATCTTAACAACGCAGCGGATCCGCTCATATGCTTTTGAAAGGATGTCCAGTGACGTTTGTCAATATAGTGTATATCCGCATATCATTTCCAGATTAAGATTTCAAGAATTCGGCAGTGTGTTTAAAAATGGCAGTTTCCCTCCTGATAGAGCAACCCAGCTGCAACATAGAAACTGTCAGTTGAAATGTCCGTGGATTGTGCATCACATTGAAATCATTCTCAAAATAATGAGAAACAAAAACAAATACAACTTGTAAGGTAGGGCACTTTAAAAAAATTGTGTGCTCATTCAGTAACACATAGTACCATGGTATAGGTGCTCTTGAACCTGAAACTGGCACGTCCTTCTGATAAAAAGAAAAAAAAACCAGACGAAACCAAAAGTAAATTTATTTGAAGCAAGCAACGTTCACATACAGTATGTTTCCAGAATAAGTGCAGGCCACTTCTTGAGGTAGTTTAAGTGGGAGAAAAAGAGAAGTAGCTCACCAAGCTAGGATCAAGAAATACCAAGCCTGAAGTTGAAACAGCGGAACGCATACTGAAAAATCAATGGACAGCATGTGGAAATCTCAAACGAAGAAAACGAGAACCTGGAGAGATGTAGAAAGCGATCTTCGAAAGAAAATGATTCTGTCGTTGAAAATATGAGAAAAAAGAAGCATAACTCCGACAGGTTTTTTTAATGCCAATGAATTTGTTATTGGTATATTTATAGAGCACGTATTGTTTGAAAGCAAAATTTAAATCTTCAAGGATACCTATTAAAATGCATGTTGTTTTGTCTAAGTTCAAATACCATACCAACGAAATGTTCCCAATGAACTTTTTCACTTTTCCAATTCGCTCCTACATTACAGCCATCGTGTGCGAACTCTCGTTTTTCGTACTGCGTCATTTATTATATGTATTAAGCGTATAAGCATGTTGCCAAAAGTATAACAAAGGCGTATATTGCTAAAACTTCATGCTACTTAATGGTATTCAAATTAGCGACATGTCAAAATGCGCATATGATTCAAGTATCTTACAAGCACGAAAAAGCCAGCGCAGGTTGTGAGCTCGAAGGCATTAAACGTTTAACTTTAAACACTGCAAACAATAATATTTATTCTCGAAAATTTCCTTAAAATAACATTATGCAAGGTTGCCCGTAGTTGCCGGTCTTTTAACGAAATTTCGATTTTAGAAGTTTCCGTTTCTTCTAACTTATGTATTTTGACAGAATTTCGGTAGGCAATAATCCCACTTATTTCAGAAAAGTCAGTTCTGGATTTTTCAAGTGTATTCAGAAATTTAAAATCTTCCATTTTGGCATTCTCCTCCCTTTTACTATTGATTCTTCTTCCCTGAAGTATGAAGTTAACGAATCCTTTTCCTTTTGCCCCTGATGGATTTCAAACCGGCGACGTTTTCAACGGTAGTCGCGCATGCCACCGTTCATCCAGAAAGACACGTAGCTCACAGTTACATGTAAGGTAGAACGATAATCCTGCAATGAGGATGTTTTTTCTGCATTGATGCGAGTGAATAAATCGTTTTATTTTTTGTTGGAGCTTATTATGTTTGTCAATATAATTGTAATACTTTCTTTAATGCAGGACCACTTATTACTAATTGTGTAATGTTCTCATCATGAGTTTCCGAAGCAACAAACTGACAAAGACTTTAAATTATCTTTAAGAATATATGCAATGTGCTACTTTATAATATTATTTGTCAAAACTCCTAAATATAATATTAACTCATGGTAGCTCTAATAATTTTTGTCTTATGGAGTCTGCAGTCTGATACGCAAACATTACACAGTTACCTGTGCAAGTAAGTACCCGGTTCTTTATGGTTACACAGTATACACTTGCTAGGGAACCTAATAAAAAAGATGGGCAAGAACATTCGGTTCCACAACAACCAAAATTCATGCGATATGTTATCCACAATATCCGAACTCGTTCAACATCGTATCATCCGACAGACGATTGAAATTTAGTAGTTAATCAAACCACAAGTTTTTCTGTGATTTTTTTCTTCTACCGGAAATTTTCCGTCAAATGTATACGGAATAAGTGAAAACAGTAATTTCCCGTTAACATACGAAAGAAATTCGGAAAAAATTATAAAAATTCAGAATTTTTCATTAACACCTCTGAAACACGTCAAAGTTATCGTAAAATTCTAAATTTTCCTGGGGTACGAAAACTCCACGAAATTCGATTTTTGCCCGTCATTTCACGGAAAAGGAATATGCTTCGTTAATTTACGAAAGAAATTACCTTTTAAATGGCTCGCGAAATTCAGAAACATTTTACAATGCATCTTTTACTCATGACGACTTATCCCTTAACTCAGAAGTCCTATTTTTAAGCCTTTATAAATTGATCTCAATGACCCACTAAAAGAGCCACTTTAGCTGCTCAGCGAAGATGCAGGTTAAATGTACCACCAGTATGACTGGTGGTCTCAAGTTACCGATTCATGAATGAACAACAGCGTGTGTAAAATGACAAATCGAAACGTTCACTATATACATGGACAGATAACGGAGAAGTACTGATTTTTGTAGTGGAACTGCTGTTTGACGGGAAAAGAATGCGCCGAAAACGGTGCAGATATTGCGTAGCTCAAAGACGACATGCACACTCGTCTTGGTGGAAAAAGTTCACGCCAAGCGACTACACTACGTACGAACCACCTGTTCGGGTCACACTTGTACACAGCAGCAACATGCATTTTACGGCTACCCGAGAAGACTAAAAATTTCATTCAGGGTGTCAAATGCACATTGTACGATGGTGCATCATACAAATCAGCGGGAATACAGAAAAGCGTCATGTAATCCACAAAGACGAATACTTCTTCTTTCTGAAACCTAATTAACGTTGAATACACATGAACGTACAGTGAGGTCAAGGCACCGTTCGAGGAACTGTCGGCACATAATTCTAATGCAAACAGCGGACATCATGTCCTAAGTAGATATCAGCTACGAAAACCAAACATCTCTGCCGTATGTCTCACTAAGAATTTGAATACTACGTGTTGTTTAGCTGCAATTGTGGCCATCCGTTTCGTGCCAATTCGCATAACAACACTCCTCAACATACTGCAAACGTCCTGAGGAAATGTTTACGCAGTATCAGTTTGTTGCCCTATCCAGCGAGTCGCCAGATTTGTGGACGAAAGATCACCTGAGATGCATGGCTGATGGTATTCTTCTGGTCATTCGCCAAAATGGAGTCAACAACCGCCCTTAAGAAAAGCAAAGGAATTGTGTACGATTCCGTCAAAGCTGGCTTCCCAAAGTTACGAGTCTGTGCTACCACACGTAGTCGAGGACATCGCCGATAGTAGAATTTGGAGGGGATTAGTGCCTACTAACGCGTCCCATGTAACTGTCTTTTTGTTTAAATATGTCTGTTAATCCGGTCTGAGAATGTTATCATCACCTCTTAAGTTACCTTGCGTGAGTATTTTTGCACTACTGCTTCTGTATGTTATGTTTTAAGTGTCAGTATATTAGTCATTAAACACAGCTGTAAATTTAAAGTTATATGCCTATGTCATGTAAATATAGTGAATATTTGTCAGGATAATTCGTACATTTTGCGGTACCTAAATTTGAAGTGCGGTGTACCTTACTTAGCCTTACCAACTTACTACGAAATTTAAATTCCTTAATCCTTTCGATTATGCACTTGAGATACAAAACTGCCTTTAACTGATTGGAATGAATTAACTCGGGGTTAGTAAAATGGGCTGAAACAACTCGAACGAATATATTCGCTGTTCAAAATGTGGGATGAACGCAGTTGGAACTAGTGAAGCTGAGCATCAGAAAGCTATGATTTTCCCTTAGCTTTGATTATTCAAAATGTTTATTTAGGGGCAAGATCGACTCTAATCCAGGACTAACCAAGTAATCCTGGTTGAAATGGTATAGGCACCAGGTGGATACAAAACATTAATTAAAAAACCCGTCTAGGCACGTTAATGTTTTATTCACAAGAAACACACAAACGCTTTCGAGACTCTCAAATTGGTCTCATCTTCTGGAGTAAAATGTTAAAGTATTAAAAACTACACCATATGGTCAGAGGTTTTAAAATTACGTCGCACAACACAATCGTAAGTCGTATGTTACACGTATGAACCTGAAGGAATGTCAGCCAGATTCTGCAGGCGAGGTTATCGAGCTGAGGACAACTTTGGTTGCAGCTACACGTTTTTTGTTTTTTTCCGCTTTTGGCGAAGACAATATAACGAAAAGCAACGTCGGGTCGCCTCTGCATGATGAACGAAGTGCTTTCAGGGTTGGGGGAGGATAACAGGTTGATCGTCGTTACAGCACGAGTCCCAGTGTTTTTGAATAATTACAGCTTCCCCGTATCTCAAGGTCCAGTCAATGGTGAAGCCAGTTATTAATTTTATGTCATTCCAAAGGAGCCTGTACTGCTCATTTGTACGGGCTCTTGCCAACGCTGTTGACTGGGCTCGTTTTTGATCGTGCGTTGATGCTCTAAAAGTATATTTCCTAGACGTCTTTTTGTGCTTTCTACGTACTTCAAGATTATTTTTAACAAGAGATATTATACTCTGGTGAGCAAAAATTAAGGACGAAGTGGAGAAATTAGCATAACAGTGGAACGCGCAGGCAGAACGGACCAAAAGACCACTCAGGAGATAGACTAGGGTCCGGTACGGTAGGGCATGCGCATATATGCAGCATGACGTAAGGGGGGGGTGCCAGTGTCGGAAGGGTATAAGGCACGCGGGCGGTGTACGCTCAGCACTTCGGTGAAAGCTATTGCACGGTGTACATCGGTTTGAACGACGTCGAGTTGCTGCCACCGTGTGATATGGCCAACAGGCAATCCAGTAGACGACATCTGGATGAATGTAACCGAGGTCGCGTCATTGGGAAGTTGGAAGAAGGTCGAAGAGTGACCAGTGTGGCCGAGGAGTTCGGGATCGCTCACAGCATCGCTTCACGAGCTTGGAGAACTTTTCAAATGGCAGGAACAGATGTCCGAAAGTTTAGCAGTGGTCGTCCACGAGCAACTACTGTAGCGGACGACCGGTGTATTGTCCTACAGGCGAGAAGAGACAGACGGCAGACAGCGGGGGAAATCGCAAGGCACATGCAACAGACAACTGGACGTCCGTTATCGCGTTTTGCCGTGGCTAAGAGGCTGCACAAAGGTGGTCTATTTGCACGACGACCAGTACGGTGTGTGCCATTAACGCCTGCTCATCGGAGACGGCGGTTTCTGTGGTGCCAGGAACAAAAGAAAATGGACACATCAGTAATGGGGTCGAGTTCACTTTACGGATGAGAGCCGATTTAGTCTGACGAGCGATTATGGACGTATACACATCTGGAGAGAGCAGGGAACACGCAATCACACCTTCAACATCATCTAAAAGGACCGGTTTGGAGGTGGCGGAATTCTCGTTTGGGGTGGTATCATTCTTAGTGGCCGTACTGACCTCCACATCTTCCAAGGAGGTTCAGTCACTGGTGTTCGCTATTGTACCAAGGTTCTCCTGTCTCACGTGCGTCTGTTTAGAGGTGCTGTGGGTCCTGAGTTCCTCTTCGTAGACTACAACGCTACACCTCATCGTACAGTGGCTGTCGCAGAGCTGTTGCACGCCAGTGTATATATAGGTATACCGGCAGACGTTAGGATATTAAGTGAATCTCTGTCTTTTGTTATACGTGTGAATAGGTTTCTCGTGCAAAATCCAAAACTCGTTGAATACTTTTGGCAAGCCAATTTGAGAGTCTCGGAAGTGCTTGTGTGTTTCCTATGAATAAATATTCAACTGGCCTAGACGGGTTTTTTCAACTAATTGTTTTGTGATACTAATCCATTATGACTGATTACCTGCCAAAATGGCTGTAACAATGCCGGCTGAATTAAGAAAGGAGACCTAACATATATGAGTCCCCTGTTTCCAACCAGTCACACGGCGGCCGCGTCAGGGAGACTACGCTTTCCCCACCTTGGCTAGCGTCATGGAGCTGAGAATAAAGGACTAGAAGGGAGTGCTTATCATGAGCGACAAGTTTATGGTCAGTAATAGTACGATGAGAGAGGGGTAAATAATTGTTTTGCCGTGACTTCCGTCAAACCCAGCCGCTATATGAAAACCTATTTTTGGGGGACCGGAGGAAATTTGGGGCACCATTTGTTTCAGGTAAATCGGCCGCTCAAGTTGGATCCAACTAAAATCTTCGCCTTGTATTTCCAATGGACAAACTTCTGTAGCCATTGTCTTCACAATTAATGCATTTCCAAGGATGAAAATTGGAACATCGATAAAAATGACTTCATACTATAGCCTAGTATACTTAATATTTTCAAACATTTAACCATAATTAAGCAATCCAACTTTTTGTGTCTACTGACGTCATCAATGTACAGCTCGCGCTATCTATTTTCTAGTCTCAAGACCACCAAAGGAAAAATTATTGATTTTTAATATAATTATGGTTAAGTTTTAGATAATATTAAGTATACAAGGCTTTCATGAAGTTACCTTTGTCGATGTTCAAATTTTCATCTTTCGACCGCATTAATTCTGAAGAAAATGGCTACAGAAGTTCTCCCATTGTAAATGCAAGGCAAAAAGTTTAGGTGTATGGGTTAAACAGGACATCCACAGCAATGTTAAAGTAACTTACGTGTCTACCGTTGGCGTAAAAGTTGAAAGTTTATCCGATCCTGGATTATTTTTATTGCATTTAAAATAGTGCAGTCAAATCTACAAGCAATTCTTGCTACTTCGTAAAACACATCTCGCATTTTTAACAACTTGTCGCTCACACCTAGATAAGCCCAGTAGGTTACATTCTTCATGCTGAATTCAGTATGAAGAAAAATGATATGTATATGTCTATTGCACGTTCAAAGGGCAAATGTGTCTCTGGACCATTTCAACAAACGAAATCGTACTCTACTCCGTTTTGCCTCATGAATATATGAAGTCGAGTTTGAATATAAATCACTCCTCGCGTCCTTTGCTCACATGGCTGCACGTGCTTCGATGATTTCAGAGGAGTACCATTGCAACAGCCACAAATGTGAAGAACGATAAACTCAATAGACTGGGCCAAAAAGTCATCGGTTTATTTAAGGACGTTCTTTTTTATTTCGATTGCGTGGCATTTTAATCTAGCAGATTACTTATGATTGCCTGAAGAATTTGCTTTGTCCACTGTCCCATGCGGCTAAAATTTAGATCATAGTAAAGAAGTGTTGAGGAAATTTCCTGAGATTCGATAAAATTCGATTTCCTTTTTCTGGTTAGGTAATTTCTCCTGCTCTTGATGAATCGCCGGATGAGAAAGGTTGTTTGCAAAAGACTTACCTTTCTTTTTTTAAATGGCAGCTTTCACAAAAGCTCAAATACCATCCATGTAATGATACTAATCAATTTCGTAACAATGAAATCCGACGAGGTTTCACAGCAGGAATAAAAAACGAAGAGAAACGACTGACATTTTTAACCGAAGTCTTTTATTGCAGAGTAGATAAAGGAAGTGGGAATCACACACACAAATGGTGTAATGCGTTTTGGGGGAAAAAAGTTTTTAAATCACAAAAGAAAGAGAATAAGCACCAAACATCCGCTATTTAAATAAAGATACTAAAATTTGAGAACCATGGACATAGAAAATTTAGGAAAGTCGAAAAAGAAACTATGCTGCGGTAGCTATGAATTGGGAATATACAACAGCCGTTCCATAAAAACTGAGATTAAAATCACACAAAATGAAGAAATATATGTACAGCAAAATATATGTTATTCTTTCTCAAAGTATCTTACCTCGGATGATATGCAACGGTCTCATCGTTCAGTTCACTTTTTAAAGCATGTAGCGAAGGCATTTTGTGGAAACTGCTTTAGCGACCCCTGTACATCTTGAATAACGTCAGCATCAGTGTTGAGCGTTGCGCCACGGAAGTTCTCTTTCATTGTTGGAAGCAACCAGAAATCGCACGGGGCGAGATCAGGACTGTACGCAAGCTGTGGCATGATTTCAATACTGCATTTCGTAAGAAACTCTTGAACACATTAAGACACTGGAACTGGTGGCAAGGGTTCACTTGGTACCCAGTTCCGGTAGCTAAATTGATATGTTTCGTCGCAGCCCCGACGCTTCAAGGCCAAAATGTAATACTCAGCATTGACGGTAATTTGTTGAGGAACTGCATGCTGGTGGAATACATCTTTATGTAAAAAAAAAATTATCATCGTTACCTTCTCAGCTGATTTGGTTTGGCGGACATTGTTTGAAGGACACGAGCTTGTCTGTTTCCGACACACGACGCGCGTTTAGTAAATGAGGTCGAAATAGTGGGCCCCTGTTTCATCGGCAGTTATTATTGTGTTAAGAAAGTTTTAATCCTTTACAATCATTTGTATCCACTCTTGACGCACCTGATCTCAGGCTAACAATTTTCCTCTCATCAGATGATGAGGTACCCATCTGGAACACACATGATGCAGCAGTAATGTGTCGCGCAGAATGCCGAATTCCGGTGTTTTTGAAATATTAGTTGACGGCCTAAGTCTTCACACGTGATTCGTCGATCTTCTTGCAGTATTGCCCAAACAGTTTTAACAATAATCTCCATAACAACATTTTCAGGTCGACCAGAACTAAGATCGAGTTCTGTCGACAAACACCCTATTTTGTAATCCTGGTGTCATCTAAAAATCGTTGACTCACTCAAACCTATTTCTTTGTAAGCTTTTTACATTAAATCAACTCTTTCTGGAGCCGTTTTACCCAAACAATATCAAAATTTTATGGCACAACGCATTTCACTTCTTAACCATGAATCACTCACCTCCTTAGCTGTATGTCGATATGCAGACGTACCTTAAACAACTGGGCAATAACGAAATCAGAATCGTCTGTCACGGCTAATAATTGTTGCCATAGATGGTCCTTTAATTCAGTTAGTTATCTGTGTGGTTATTGTTGTCCTTTGCACTGTTGCCAACTCAAAAACAAATTCTCCCAGTTTTAATGGAACGGCATTTCCTTCATTTTTTCAGTGTGCTCATGGAACTATCATCATCACACACATTGAAAGTTTAATTTCTAAGATTTAATTAATAATTTTTCTCATTTTCGTTTGTGACTGATCATTTTGACCTTAAGATATTTAAATACTGTAAAGTTATTTCGGTGAGCAACTCTCTTAAATTTTTGAAGAAATAAAAAAGCGCTTCAACGGAGCGTGTGGATGCCTTGTTAGAATACACTGTGATGTGCTACAAAAGTGACGCTTGTGTCTTTAACTGCGAGTTGCAGCGATAAACATTGCCCGCGCAGTTGAGGAGAATAACCTGCTCAGTGGTAGGAAAACGTGGGTTCGAGTACTACCACCTGGCAAAAAAACGTTTTCCTTTGCATTGGCGCCCGAACGGAAAATGATTTGTCAGGCCCGGGGTTTGAAAAAATGGGGGATAATTCCAATTCTTCCAGACGTCATCTGGAAATCTTTAATTACGAGGGTGATAACAAAAATTCTGCACACATTAATCTAAAACGGAAGCGGATGAAGCTATCGGGGAAATGATTGCGTCATGTCAAGGTCAGAGTCTCAGCAACACAGTGATGTCAGAACGATGCGCTATCATTTGCCGAGAAGACGTAGGAGGGTTTGGAAATTGAAGCGTGCAGCTCCACGGGTTGAGTCACATCGTCAGACCAGTGCTCGTACGTGAAAATAGAAACTCTGCAGGGAAAAACTCCTACACAGGTCCACATTGCCTTACAAGAAGTTTCTGGGAAAGGAATTCTTGATCGAAACGCAATTTCTTGCTGGGTATCACGCTTTCGGAATGGCCGAAGCAGCATCGAAGATTATCACAACTCAAGCTGTCCTCAAACGGTGACAGACAAAACATCTGTCACCTTTGTTGCAACGCTTCTCAAAGAGAATCGCCGTTTGACTGTCAAGGTGACTGCTCATCAGGCAAATTTGTCTATCATGTCTGTTAACCGGATTTTGACCGACTCACTGTACAAAAGAAAAATCGCCGCTCACTGGGAGCCACATCAACTCACCCCCGAGCAGAAGGTAGCCAGAGCGAGCATCGCACAGAACCACCTCCACAGGTTCGAAAAGGAGGGCTACACCTTCCTGAACAGAATTTTGGCAATGGGTAAGTCTTGGATCCGTGATTTTGAGACGGAACTGGAGTCAAAATCAGCGGAATGGGGATATCCAAGTTCTCCACGACTCTTAAAGTGTCGTCGGCATCAGTCCAAATTGAAGCAAATGATGAATTTTTGCGTACGATGCCCAGGGTGTTGTGGTCTCTGATAGAGGACTGTAACATCCTGCTAGCGTGCAGCAATGTTGCACGCTAGCAGGATGTTACGATGCGTGCAAGACGCCGTTGCACACGATCATCCAGAGCTCTTCTACGGCTACACTGGTCTCGCACTCTGGATATTTTCCCAGTTTGTGTAGTCCATATGCGCCGTTGAAATTGTTCACCGAATAAATCCAAACTTTGTGGTAATTTCCGAGATGGAGAGACCCATCTACCGGGTGTCGACTATCGTAACAGGTTGGAAATCGCTTCTGTTCTAATAAGCCACCATTTGAACTGCGAATGCTACTACTTGAGCTTGCGAAGATATCTTGACAAAAGTCACCGGACACAACTCCAAAAGCAAATGAACTGATCCGTTGCGTGGTTAAGATCGCAGTAGAGCTGCAAACGGTATTAAAACAAGCCTGCAGTTGACCGCGATCATTTCGCACTGTGAGGTTGAGTGAAAATGTCGCTGCGGGAGAGAACTGACTTTGAGAAAGGAAAGATTGTTGGGTGTTATATTAGTAGGTTGTTCATAAGAGAACCCCAGATGCGTTTAAACATACCCAAGTCAACGGTTTTGGATGTACTGAATAAGTTGAAGACACATGGCGTGTGTGAAGCAGCAAAACATAGAGGCAGACCAAAGAATGTCAGTGACAGAGGACGTCGAAGCCTCTGTCACTGATGCAAGATGCAAGATAATTTCTCCCACCGTAATACAGTGTCGTGCGCACGCTGTATTTTTATTGTATCACCTCTCCCCCTGTAAGCGCGAGAGGTGATACAATATTTCAGGGTGTGCTGCCGCGTTTGATTTACTATAACTCAGAAACCGTGAGAGCAACACGACTGTGCGTGGTATCGTTTTAAAACTATCAACGAGATCTATTCGCATATATGAAAAACAATTTGCAGTGGTTTGACCTGAACATTTTAAAAATTGTTTTCCTGTGAACCGGTGAACACTTTTGACAATATCGTGGTTCATTTGGAGAGCCGTCAGTGCAAAACGACTGTGCGCGGTTTCGTTTTAAAGCCCACGACGAGATCTATCCAAATAGAACGTATAGCAGTGGTTTAAACTAAATTTAAAAAATGTTTTCATGTGAAAGGGTTAACATTTTCGACAATGTCGCGGAATTCGCAGAATGAACGCAAGCAGAAGTAGAGAAAACAGAAACGAGAGTCAAGGACAAGTGTTGAGAAATGTAAGAAGGCAAAGCACCACGTTGGGTAATTCATATATCGATCTCCTCTGTGTTCGCAATGTATCCAATGTTATTTGCAAAAATTATGTAAGCTACTTTTCGTATCATAGACATGTGTTGGCTATAACAAATTAAATAAACGCTTCGAAACCATATTCGACTAGCTCATTTCAACTCTCCGATCTGCAAGTCGTAGTCCTACGACAAACTGACGGCTGAGCGTACCTGCATTTTTTTTATCAAGTAGGAGTTGAGCTATCTAATGCCATCCCAGAAGAATCTGAATGATTTAAAGTGAAATCTAGTCGGAGGTATTATTAATGAAACTTTGGTTTTCGATACTGTGGAATATTCTATGAGAAAACGAGAATCTTCCGTGAAGGAAGGATAATCTCCTATGAGCACACTTGTGCTCAGAAACGTGCACATTTCAATGCAAGTTTCTTGATTTCTGTTCATTTGGAAGGAAATTGCGTGATATCTCACAAATTCCAAAACGTTACCTTTAAATCTAACAAATCCTCGCATGATCTCAAACGAAATACATGACGCTGTACGCCAGTTTAAAACATATCGACAGATGGGTGGCAATTTATTTCGGTAGATATCAACTTCGAAATTTTAAATGGACTCAACGAAAGTGATTTTGCAAATGCACTGCTCTCGGAAATCAATCTGTCGTTCAGTAGACAAATGGCTGTTATTTCGGAGTTTAATTCTCCCTTTTCTAATCTTCGGCATGAACTCATTTAAATCCAACACTTCTATAAGAATGTGACTTGGAAACCATTGCTTAAGGGATCATAACTCTTAACTGAAAATTAAAGCCTACCGATGAGACGTAACATTGCATCGCTGATGCGGAGACTCATGTTCATTCCC
Source organism: Macrothele yani (assembly GCA_039090855.1). NCBI lineage: Eukaryota > Metazoa > Arthropoda > Arachnida > Araneae > Macrothelidae > Macrothele > Macrothele yani. The sequence goes on from CM077011.1 coordinate 161,891,560, forward strand.
TAAATGGACTCCAGCCATGCTAAGGGGCCATCTTCCACTGCGATCAAAGAGGAACTTGATGGAATTAAGTTCCACTCTGCCGGAAATTCCTATATTTGGTATGGGGTGCGTGATCATGTTAGCACAGACAGAGACAAGAGAGCCCTTGTGCGGCCGCCATGTGGACATAGAGGGTGATGTTGAATGCACTATTCATGTGATTCTGATTAGATAAGCCGAAAAGGCGCTGCTCTTGCTTCTAGGCTTGTAGGATATTCCTCGGGCACTTTCATTTGCCCAGAAAAGGTACAGCAGCACAGGCGACCGCCGTAAGTGAATTATTAAAGATACGCCGAAGTCGACAAAGGACGCAATCGGAAAATCATGGTGTTATAATTAAGATGTCCTTCTGGAAGAAACTGCAAGATTTTAATAAATCACATAACGACATTTTCTGTTAAGTTTTTAATGCGTATCTTTATATGCAATCGCTATTAAAAATTCCCTGCACCAGAAAGATATTTTCTTATATTTTATTTCTATTTTTACCCACAGAAAGAGGGTTTGGACGTTTTATTAGTTTTAAAGCATGGTTTTATTTGCTGAACTTTATATCCAACAAAACGTAAAAAGCATAATCGAACTTACAGTTGACATCTTCTTTTGAACTTACATTTGTTGAGATATGTTTTAGATGAATTACTGAAGTCTTACGAAATAAAATATACGCAGTAACTTATGTTGAAGCGTAGGTTTTATGTTCATTTTCCGAAGTTGTAATCGTACGGATGTTTGTTGAGATAAATAAGAAATATACCGATTGCTTAAAGATAAGTTATCGAAATAATACATAACGATCATTTTGCATTTGTTTAGATCTAGAACTAGGATATTTCTAAAACATTTTTTGAAAAGTTTCAGGAGCGTTTTTAAAGACTTGTGTCATACAAGGCTCAGTAACTTACGTGCAAAAGTGGATAATGATTAGTATACCTTACCAATTCCCCTACTCCGTTTGTGGTATTGTAAAAAATCTACTGCAAAAGGGTGTTGGACGTTTTATGGCATAAATTGATAGCTGTGACTTAAAAAAAATAAAGAGCATTCAATTGTGGTTTCCTTCAAAAGTTGTTGCATTGACATAATTTATTGAAGAGGTTTAGACTGGCTATTAAAGTCATACCTTAGCTTCTGACGCTGGTCCGATCAAAAAGTTCCGAGACTTGGCCGATATAGAACAAAGTACTTACGTTACTAAGTTTGGCTAAAATATTCCTCAAAGTAGTCTCCTTGGGCAGCGATGCTCCGCTGCTTGCGGTTTTGTCGCTGTTGGAACGCTCCCTGGAAGTCCTGTTCGCGAATCGTGCCAAGCACCGTCTGTGATTCGCGCTGGATCTCGTCCACGGTTTCAAAACAGCTACCCTTGAGCTTCAGCTTCATCTTCGGGAACAGAAATAATTCGCAGGGGGCCAAATCAGGCGAGTAAGGCGGGTGAGGAAGGGTAGTCATGCTGTTGCGGCTGCAGAACTGGTGTGTTGCTAACGCTCTGTGAGCTGCTGCATTGTCGTCCTTACCTCACATTTCAGGTCGTTTGTGGCGAATGTCCTACCCAAGTTGCCGCATAACATTGCTGTAAAAAAGGGCTGTGATGGATGATCTTTCCCTCTGGGACGAATTCACGGTGCAAAACCCCACGAATCTTGAAGAACACGATGAGCATACTTTTGGTTGCGCTCCGGACCTGTCTGGCATTCTTCGTTGGTGCAGATGCCGGGATCTTTCACTGCGTCGACTGTTGTTTGGTCTCAAGGTCGTCACCGTAGACCCAAGTCTCGTCCTCACTGAAGACGCGCGACAGGAACGTTGGTTCATTCACCACCTGCTGACGAAGATCTTAACAGAGTTTGACACGGAGCGCCTTCTGTTCGGTGTTCAGAATCTTTTGCACAAACTTTGCAGCAATGCGTGCACGGACGTCTGTTTTGAACAGACGTCAGTGTTCCGTATGACAGATTGACGGTAGCAATGTCTTGAATGTTTCTCCGACGATCCTCATGCACCAATTCCCTAATTCTGTCCACAATTTCGGGGGTTTTGCTCGTTGATGGTTCCGCTGACCTCTGGTCGTCTTTCAGTACCTCACACGACTCACTGCTTCATTGCCATAAGCCTGCCGCAACATTTCATGCGTTTCCGTAAATTTGATGTTCGAACATCAAATTGCGTCTCCAGAATTTGATGTTCGCTCGCTGCTCTAGTTTGCAGTTCATACCGAAATCGCAGCTGTGTTCTGCACGTGGTCACCAAATATCGTGTAGCACAGCTCCCGATATGCACAGAACGACGCCACTCGGAACAATGACTCATGAAGTTCACTGACCTCGACCACTGCTCACGCATCCGCGTACTGCCATCTGTTGGCGCGCTACGTACCTAGTCTCAATATTGCAAATCTAGAAAAGATGAGAATAACAAATGCAAGTGGATTTTATAAAAAATAAACAAACCCCACTTGCATTTGTTATTCTCATCCTTCTAGATTTGCAATATTGCGGGCATTTTCTGTAAAATGATTTTAATTTATCGTAACAATTGAGATAAAATACTTTCTTTACGTATCTTGTGAAGCATCGCTATTACAACAAGTTTTATATCATCCTTGAACTTCCTATATTACATTAAAGAACATGTTACAGAAATAGTTCCGAGTAATCTTTACTACCCGAATTCGAAGTTTCCTAAAGTTTAGAGCATTTCTATCACATCTGAGGGTCAGACACGTTCTGCTCTTACAGCTCATGACCAGAAAACCCTTATTGTTAATGTTTCACACATTTATCGTTATGTTTCGATATTGTTGTTTATTACTTTTTAATACTCTGATGTGACGCTCTTTGGCCCATTGAGGCCTGAGGCCCTTGCAACGCCAACCAACCAACCAACCTACCAAATAGAAAATCCTTAGAAATGCGCAGATGTTGGTCCGAGTTATTTGAAGTTTCTTTTGGCCAACGCATCGGTGGCATATGTTATTTACCAAAAATAGATGTACAGCAAAATTCTCATCGGGAAAAATATCTATTGAAGAATACCTAACAGTTGGCTAGCGAAAGGAAGAATGACCCGTACATTCAGCCAACTTGACACTATATTTATTAAGTTTGGCTAATAGCAGCCCACTTCTTGTGAATAATTTGGGGTAGAATTTAGTCGGATTGATAACATTCCTCTCCATTTCTTTTATTCGAATTTCACACGATTGGGTAGTGGTATCTGTTTGCATGTTCCATTAGTCAAAAAAAAGTTATTCCATCGAGTATAAGCAACTGTGCCATCCATCTACTGCATTTAATTGCAGAAAATACCGTCGCGAAAAACAGGCTTCTGCGCAGCACCCTTTATTTGCTCCATCAATAGCACATCGAAACTCAAACATTTTCTGCTGCCTAACCTTTTCCGATATAATTTTAAATTAAAGAAGATTGATCTGTGTTGAAAAATTCGAATTATTTAAAAACGACAAATTGTTATCTGTAGCACTTTTTAACACTTTCCCTCATAGAAATAAACAGAATAAAATTTAAAATTCCAATATACGTCTTTGCAAAAGATAAAATTTTACATGACTGAATTAGGTATGAAGCCATAGAATTTATTTAAAGCAGATTTAGCGTTTGTTACTTTAACAATTAAGAAAAATCCGGAGCTCCGGGATATAAAAATAATTATTTGATCCTCGTTCCTGCTCTTCTCCTTCCCACGCACCGCACGAAGGTGATGTATTTGTTTTCCCCTGGGTAGGTTTTGTCTTGGAAAATCATGATTGGCATCTAGATTGTTTTAGCTACCTTTTCTTCCGCTTTTATTTTTCCTGTTGTTATTTGATGAAGTGTTTCTTGCTGAAGAACTGGTATGTGTCATCACAGACTTTTTTTTCCTGTTGTTATTTGAACTGGTATGAGTCATCACAGACTGGTTATTACATGAGTGCAAAATTATACTCATGATGGATTTGACCTCTTTTTTTCTTGAGTTGTTTGACGTCATTTAAGTAGAATTGTAGTAGCGTTTACGACAGCACAGCACTATTTACAGTTTCAATAAGTTTATGTATAAATGAACTCATTCATATGAAACAGCGTTTCTTCGGAAAAACGTTTTCGCTCTCGATGATGACAGTGTTGGATATGGAACAATGTGTCAGGAAAACAGACGTGTCTTTCTGGGCAGCACGGAGAGCCGAGTGAAACGAGGCCCTGGTTCCGGACCAGTGACCCATGACGGGTCCGAACCCAGGAAGTGACATGGACGTTGGCTCCTCTACTACGCTGGAAAAGTGGTGCAAAATTAGTGACAAACGACTACTTATAGCCCAAGATTTGCTCATGGTAATCGTTAGAGCCCGAAAACAGAATCTTTCGTTCCTTCATTTTTTTATAGAAATGTATTTCTTTTTTTCTGGGTTTAACGAACCCTGTGAACATCTAAAGTTACAAAGATCGCTCATGCTGAATTTTGGACTACCGGGAAGAACCTCAATCAGAATCGGATTAACTAACACAACTTTCAGATCTTACATGAGGATTTGAATCTACGAGGACAAGTCAATAACGACTGAGAATGAGTTTATAATTCGACGCGCACAGACAGAAAGGCAAGGAAACGATGCTTTCGTGAAAGGAGAGAGTACAATGACCTTAGTGACGCAGTGTTAAAAATGTGACTTCCTGCAAAAATCAGAGGGAGAAATAGAGAGCAATATCTCCTCGCATACGCGAAATGTCGTCTATTCAGGAGGAACAAATTTTTGCTTTAAAATTTTGTTTTCGTTTACGGAAAACGGCCACGGAGGCCTACGAAATGCTGAAGGAGGCCTGCTTTCAAAACAAGATATTTGAAGACGTTCTTCCCCAATCTACAACATTTTGGCGATTCAAGGAGTACAAGCAAGGTCAAGTTCCCAACACAAAGTGATGTCGCGCAGGGGAGCACTTTCGACTGTCATTAACGAAACGTCGGTCAACACAGCTGCTGTGATTGTTCAGGCAGATCGCCGGAAAACTTTCGATAACCTAGCCGCAACGTTACCCATATCACGTAGTGCATGGAGAGTTTTACACGAATATTTGCATATGAGGTGTATCTGAACACGTTGGGTTCCACGTTTATTGACACCTGAGTAGAAACAGTGGGGAGTGGATGTCTTTAGATCCTGAGCAGAAACAGGGGCGAGTGGATGTCTTTAGATCCTGAGCAGAAACAGGGGCGAGTGGATATCTTTAGATCCTGAGCAGAAACAGGGGCGAGTGGATGTCTTTAGATCTGCTTCAAGGCCTGCTTGCTGAGCATGGCCAAGCGTACCTGAATTCCATTGTCATAGCTGATGAAACCTGGTTTCACCATTACGTTCCCGAAGGAAAACAGGCAAGCAGTGTCTGTAAATCACCATCTTCTCCACGCCAAACAGGGCCAAAGCTGTTCCTTCTGCAGGGTAGGTCATGGTGATTTGTTTCTCTGATAACCGTGGAATGATTTACCAGCATGAAGTCCCTGCGCATACCACTGTTACGGGATGCTATCATGTGAAAGTTTTGGAGACCTGGCCAAAAACATCCAAGGGAAACGTCCCACTCTTCATCCGTGTGCTTGCCGCGTATATTATAATCACCCAAGACCACATGTTTTCAACGTCGTTTAGCAATATTTAGTCAAGAAAAATGGCGAATGTCTGCCACACCCGCCTTGTAGTCCGGATTTAGCATCCTGTGATTTTTTCTCTTCCTGAGGTTGAAAGCGGAATAACGGAGCAAGCGTTTTGCGTCATCCACAGCCGTCATAAAGGAGTCAGAGACGATTCTGAAGAGGCCGTCGGGAGATGGATTCCAAAAAGTGTTCCAGGACTGGTGACCACGTTGGGCAAAATATATGCAATGGATGGTGACTACTTTGAGAAAGACCATACTCCAAAGGATCCTGAATAACATGGCTGGTGAGGAATACATTCATTCTCACCCTTTATTGATTAGCCGTCGGAGAACCAGCAACATGACAGGTCAGATGACCTCTAAATAGTGCAGGTGTATACACAGTCGAGTCACATTATTGTGACCACCACCTACTTTTGACGTCAACAGCGCGTAGCCAATGAAAGACGGAACGTGTCGTGAGCCGGCTTGGAGATTATATAAGGTGTGTTGTAGGTATTCTGAAAACTTACCACTCATTGCTGTCATGGATAAAAGGAGCGATTTATCAGATCTGCAAGAATTGATGATTATTGGTTTACAGGACAAGGGTGGCAGTATTTCTGAAACAGCGCAGTTTGTGAACTGGTCGCTATTTGCTGTGGTTAAAGTGTATCCTGATTGGATAAATAGCACCAATGAAAATAAGCGAGTGGAAACTGCGAAGCACCACGTACCATTGATATGAGAGGTGAACGTCGGCTTCGAAGGTGTGTGAGGGCCTATCGAAACGTTGCAGTGGAGCAACTCACTGGCCGAATGAACCAGGGGCTAACGGAAAATGAGTCTAAAACGACAGTTCAGCGAACCCTGCTGCTCCGATGCAGACGGATGGTAACTAAAGCTAACGAAGGTGCATCGGATGAAAAGGCTTACATTTTCATGGCAGTATCAATATTGGACCTCCGCTGATTGGCAAAGGATTGCCTTTTCCGATGAGTCACGTTTTGTGCTTAATCGAACGGATGGATGTTGGCGTATAAGGCGAGAAACATCGGAGAACAAACAATCTTCAACCATTGCTGGAAGAACACAAGCAGCTATGGGGCAGCGGCGTGATCTGGGAAACGTTTTCGTGGTATTCCCTGTGTCCACTTATACCTGTCAAAGGCACTACGGACCGAATTCGTTATGAATCCATCCTTGCAGACCACGTACACCGATACATATTGATTGTCTTCCCTGGGGCGGATTAGTCCGAGAGTGGTTGGAGGAGCACGATGAAGACTTAAAAGCACTTCCTTGGCCTCCTAATTCCCCATACCTAACCAATTGAGCATCTGTAGGACCATCTCGATCGTGTTGTTCGCTCTATGGATCCTTCACCACGCACCCTTAAGCAGCTGTCAGATGCACTGCAGTCGGCATGGTTCCACGTGCCTGTGAATACCTTCCAGCACTTTATTGAGTCCTTCCTAGCCCGTCTAGCTGCACACGGCAGTTACTCTGGATGTAAGCTGGTGTTCACAATAATGTGAATCGACCGTGTGTTTGTGATGTTAATTAATATATCACTTTAATCTTTTTGTTAAAGGAAACTGAAACACCATCTGCTAGCATTTTAGAATGGTAGTAGAGTCTGAATTTTATTTATATTTTTATCATTAATATTAGATTCGCCTAAAATTAAAAGCTGGTGAACGCATTGCTGTTATTACTGGAGCACACGACATAGTAAGTAAATCTCTAACAAGCGTATGTTTGCTTCTGAACACAGTTCCAGAAATATGCAGATTCCCATAACATCCCATTATTCTAACATCTGGGCTGGTGAGTAACTCTAAAACATATGCAAGCTTACTTCGGACTACTGACATGCCCGAGTTCTAATAATATGCAGATTCCGCTATCTTTTAAGGTTCTCAACTTTTGTTTATTGACATTTTAAATTCACAACAGGCATACTTGGTGATAGATCAATAGTACCGACAAAAATTGCTCAGATCACCTCGGGTCGTGAAGATGTAAATTCCCGTTAAATGTGAATACTCCTCCACTCCTCTTCCCCGTACGGTAGCTTTAAGTCTGGTCTGATGTAGATGGAAAGCTTACTAGCAGTTGTAATTTAAACGAAACAATTCAGTCTGCGAAAAGAAAAGAGCAAATTTCTCGTGACGGGGCTAGTGTATATATAGAATGTCCCATCCTTTCCAGCTTTCAACATTTTTTTTTGAAGTAATTACGTGAAACACCGTCTTTGGTTGCGCAACGTTCTGTAAAATACTGAAACTCTCTTTTATCGAAAATTGCGACTTTACACTCGAGAGCTATGCTGGATCTTGAATACATATGCAAATGCAATATATCGTGAAAGGATTCTCTTCCTTCTACTCATTCGAAGGATGAGCGCAGGTATTTCCTCAGGACTAAATTGCTTGCATAAGCTGACTGCAATTTGGTTATCAGCTGGCAGCCATGGAATATAATTTCGCAATCTACCAAAGCGTTCCCTAAATCATCTCACAGTCTGAACATATCCAAAGGTAAATTAAAATGTTCCATCATCTGGTTCATGCAGTTTAGTCGAGTAGAAACTGGAGATTTACATTGCGCAAAATGTTATTTTTCTAGAATTCGGCAATGTGAGTTGAAACTGTAGAGCTTAAAACGGGCTCTACACCCGCAGTTGAGCATTACCGGACTTTGAGAATATTTTATGTAAAATATTTCATATTTCAAACTGGGCAAATGAAGGAATAATCTTTAATGTGTTTCTGATAATCTTTTGGGCAGCTCTCAGCGCACTGTTCCCTATTATCCTGTTACAAACAAGGCGTCACTGTTGGCATTGCGGCGCAAGGAAAACAACGCTGTTCTTGATTACGTACGCCATGCTTGTAATTCTGCAACTGGCACAGTGTCGCTTTATTTTGAATGTTCTCTTATGCTAAACTATCGTAAGTACTTTTTTTGCTCTCACCAAACTCTCATAAAGACGTGAAAGTTCATGTGAGAAATTTATTTCAAAATGGCTAAAATATTTAGGTCATCAAATTTCAAAGCGAATTTTAGTCCCGTAACTCGGATGATTTGCTCTACAGAAAGGGACCCAATTTCTTTTAAAACTTCTTAGGAAATCTATCGCATTCAATGTCAGTGTAGCCTATTTTCCATAGGTAAGACGCTAAGATCCCTTAGATTTCGGTTGTCAGAACACTAGTCGTTTGTTAAAAGACGTTAGCTCAATAAATATTCCATAGTCCAACATTGTTAGGAGAATAACCACCAATTCGTGTTTGATGACGCTTATGTTAGAAAGACCTAAATCACTGTCTGATTTTTTTACTTTTTAGGAGCCTTTCGCATTTTTCGAAACAGTCCTTCCTTGATGAATGATTCAACCTCATTGCCATATCTCTCATGCACTCGTCAAAACCGGTAACCTCGACGTGCATTTGATACGTGAAAGGATCAACGGCCGTCGCAAGAAGTCAACACGCCACAGTCTTGTGGAAGCTGAACCAGGTTTGTATGCAAAGCTACAGTAGACGTTAAGTTATGAATAATTGCATTTATGAACGTTGTGCTTATATTAAAATGAAAAGTATATTAATTCAATGTATGTATCTCGTCATTTTAAACTATCACAATTTACTAATTTTTAAACGTTCACAAAATATCAGAAGCTGTTAATAACGTCTCTTAGTTTTTTTCTGGTTCTTACTTGAATCTGAGTTCATAAATTTCGTCAAGGATGAAAGTTAGCCGATTAAATATTTTCTCGTGTGAGTAAGTGTAAGTTATTAATGCGTATTGCATAGTTCCCTAGTATTTAAGATCCGAAATCAATGACGTCTTCCACTTTGATATGTCCTCCTTTGTTTCTGTTGAATCGCAGCCTTAAAGTAAATAAAGTAGTGAGTCGCAGCAGTAAGTAGTGAAATGCCTTAAAGTAGTGAATCGACGCCTTATGTGCCTTCAATTTCCGTTGTCCTTGATTTTGAAATAAATGATCAGCAGGTTATTAAATTAGACAGCACTAAATTAAATCAATCATCAGATCGCATTATTTCTGTTTTATTTTGTGGAAAGACAAAACCTAAAAGCGATTAAATATTTCTACATGCCTACTTCAGCCTCGTTTACTTCATTTGCTTTTTACCTGCGTAATGTTATCAACAAAGCACTGGAGAGTCACCTCGCTCAAGTTTCCTAAAGACGACTGCACGAGCTATGTGTTTCGAAAGATGTTAGCGGGTTCTCTTCCTTTCCAGGAATAAGCGGTCATAAATTAGGGACATTCGTATTCTTATATACTCAGGAGTCGTTATTTTCAACCAAAAAGGGGAAGTGGTTAGAGTATATGCAGCATATAGCACACGAAGTTAGTAAGAAAGTTGACGCCGATTTCTTGGTTATATTGAACACATCTTTAGAATCTTTCCGATATAAAATATCGGAGGTGTAACTGTAGGTCGGGGAAGACCTGCCCGTTCACAGCTCAAGACAGGGCGCAAAAATTACTGGAATCTAATTACAATTGTAACTCGAACTTTTACGCAAGCTTTTTAGCATACTTAAAACTAGAATTTCCTCCTCAACGTTCAGGGGTTGTTGTTGCTCACATTTTTTTTTTCTTTTTTTTTTTTTTGATTGGAGGTTTAACGACCACCGTGAGCAACTCAATGGGCTATAAGCAGTCGCCCGTCCCTAATTTAGGGTCACTGGTTCCAGGGAAGGGAGAGAGCCAGTGCCGTAAGACAAACACAACATCCATGCCTGACCGGGATTCGAACCCGCACCCCTTACGGACGAATGATCAGAGGCCAGCGCCTTAGACCACAGCGCCACCGGGGCGACGTTGCTCACATTGAGTAATAAAGTTTTGTTTGTATGATCCGGTTAAATGATGACTAACCACAGACCTTTCGACAAACATTGGGCCCTCGGTACTTCTTTAGTTGGATGGACTGCACGTGCGTTTTAAGATAAGGATGCTGTTAAGGTGGTTCCACCTAAAATATCTGCCTTATGTTTCCAAGGTAAAACTTCTTTACATATTTTCTTCGCAATTAATGTATTCCCAAGGATGAAAATTTGGACATCGATAAAACTAACTTCAAGTTATAGCATGGGATATTCAATACTTTCTAAAACATAACCATAATTAAACAATTCAACATTTATTTGTCTACTGGCGTCATCAATGTACAGGTCGCACCGTCTATTAAGAAGTCTAAACATTACTCAAAGAAAAATGATTGATTTTTAACATAATTATGGTTATGTGTAAGCAAGTATTAGGTATCCCATGCTATAACTTAAAGTTAGTTTTATCGATGTGCAAATTTTCATCCTTGGGAATGCATTAATTGCGAAGAAAATATGTAAAGAAGTTTTACCACTGGAAACATAAGGCATATATTTTAGCTGGAAACCACCTTAACATTTCGAGAATTCTCTGAATGCTATTCAACCTTTATTGTGGCTGCAGGCCACCACTGCCAGCTACATTCTGTACGTTTGATGTCGTACCAAAGGTCCAAACTTCAAATAATTGAGAAAAGTTGTAAAACAGTCAAGTTTCGATTGTGCCATTTTACGCTAGTTTCATTAGAAAATAGAAATGCATTTTTATGCTTAGTTTCGTTTTGTCTTGAAAATTCTTCTCCAGTCTTGAAAATTCTTCTTCGCTCAGGTTTTCGATGATATCGTTCTTTTTTAGCAAAAAGGCGCGTGCGCGCGCGCGCTTGTGTATATGTGTGTTTGTGTGTGATGGGAAGGCAAATGAAGGCTCAATATTTTGTGGCATGACCGGGCCAAAAATGCCTAGTTACGCCTCTGTAAAATATAATTTCCCTGCGGATTATTAGAAGCCAAGAAAATTAACAAAAAAAGCGTATGCATTTTGGCTATTAGAGGAAAAACTTTTTAAAGTGCGGCACCTAGCGATTTTCTTCGCGGCTGCTGATGGCCTAGTGGTCAACTTCCGTGACTGCCACGGAAACGTCTCAGGGTCGATCCCAGGCAAGTACGGATGTTCGAACCACTGAATTTCCACCGTGCATCGGATGGGCACATTAAGTCATTGGATCACGAGTATTGGCTCCCCGAATATAAATAAGGGCGTCTTCCTTCCCCTTTCTAGCTCCCTTCCGTGTGACTTTTGTGTCGTAAACTCTAGCCCAAATCTCCTAGCGTCCTACTTCTAAGGGTTGTTTAAGACCTCGTGTCAGACACTCCTTTCCTAGAATCTCCTACGTAAGTCTCAGGATCAAGTTTTCTTCGTAGCGAATAAGACCGGTTATAAAACAAACTTTTCTAAAGATAATCCTAGAATCTTTAAATATCTGCAGGAACAAATAGCTACTTATGCACACCAGCGTAAGAATTGGTCCTCACGAACTCATAGCGGAAGATAACAGAAGCAAAACACTTTTTTGTAAATTCAGCAAAATGACGAGGTATGCAGAAAACCGTAATATAACTTGCACCCCATAACGGGGAAATAGAGTGTTTTTTTATATCAAGAAAAAAGTGTCCTTAGCAGTCATAGGTACCCGACAAAAAAATTATTTTTCAATCGGATTTTTAAAACACGATACACTCTTGCAACAGAACGTATTCACTGGTGTTCCGTACTTGCTGAGCTCTGCATTAAGAAAATGTAGAATACATATGGAAAATATTTGGCCGCCCCGGTACCGCAGTGGTCTAAACGATGGCCTTTGAACATTCATCCGAAAGTTCCAAATCCATGCCTCACCGGGTTCGAATCCCGGTGAGGCATGGATGTTGCGTTTGTCTTACGGCACTGGCTCTCTCCCTTCTCTGGAACCAGTGACCCTAAATTAGGGACGGGCGACTTCTTATAGACCATTGAGTTGATCACGGTGGTCGTTAAACCTTCAATCAAAAAAAAAAAAAAAAAGAAAAAGAAAATATTTGGATGCACTTTAGAGTTCGGCCCCTGTCGTCTGCTTGAAACAACGTGCTTTTGCAATCACGGGAGAAGGGTTCGTGTTGTCGTGAATAAGAAATTCAAACACTCAAATTCCGCTTGACAAACTCTGTTCCCTCCTTTTCCCTTTGCCACGAATTCTGTTTTCCATTTTCCAATCTCATTCTTCCTCCTTTTGCTCAACTGTAATCCACCTGTTTGAGGACTCATCCTGCGGAATGCGTGCTCTTCTCCTGCTGTATCATAGCAGTAGACACCTGCTCTTGCTTGGCGTTGTAGTACAGGATTCTTTCCTTGAGACCTTCGTTTGCATTCGCTTTCCAAATGAATTACATATTAAGGAGATGTCGTTGCGTGATTTGATTCGAACACTATCATTGAAGAGGATGATGAGTTTAGCTTCCAAAATTACTTTCGTTGCGTTGCGAGTTTGACAACTTCATGACGAATAAATTTTGTTTAAATGAATGGGAACAAAAAGTGCAAATAGAACGTCATCAGTGGAATGAGTTATGATTCTTCTTCTTCTTGTCTCTACAGTTCAGTATGAACCTTGGCCTCCTCAACAAGTTTTTGCCATTTTTCTCAATTTTGGTTCATTATTTTCCAGTTCTGGTAGCAACAGGCTTTTTGTGTCCTCCACTTCTCCCATCTGTCCACCTGGTCTTTGGTCGTCCTCGTCTTCTGTGCTCTTCAGGATGTTCGAACAATGCTTTCTTAGGAGATTCATTTTCCTCCATTCGCACTACATGGCCAGCCCACCTCAATCTTGATACCCTAATCAGTTTAGTAGTAGTTATAAATGAAGTATAATTCGTAATTGTAGCGTTTCGGGCAGAGTCCTCTGTCACATATTGAGCCAACTATTTTTTCTGAGAATTTTTCTTTCAAATGTATCCAACATTCGTTTATTTTCCCTAGTTAGTGCCCAAGTTATGAGGTATGATTATTCCCAAGTAATTGCATCGGCAGACAAGTTTTTAGCGATGACCTGAATTCGTTCGTGGTCATTTGAGATAAACATAATACTGATGAGAAAACAATTCAGGTGGTCAGTTGCCTTGAAGCTGCAATGTTACAACTTATAAGCGAACAACTATGAAAACCTATCGATTTTCTAAAAGCCATGCCAATGTATACGTATTACTCTGCGGAGATGATTCTTCGGAATCTATCGCAATGCTTTTCATTTTTATGTTCGTCACACACATACACGCAGAAACAGAGCTTTCATTAATAACTCCTGATCATTTAATTTTATTACGAAAAGACAATTACTAAATATTTACAATTGCCTCCAACAATCCGAAAGGCAGGTCGTTTATGTTCTAAAATCCAGGGTGAAATTTAACACACGGCCCACCCGTTCGAAGTAAAGGCGTGCCCACGTTGTAGGAAAGGCCATAATGACTTTTACTAACCAGCTGCTTTATCCAGAATCTCCCAGAAAGCTTCAATTAAACTCCGCATTCGAAAGTCAATGCGTTCATCACACACTTTCCGCTGTCAAAAGTTACCGAACCGTGCTGCATGGTGACAGGGTCCGTCATTTGCCCTTTTCTAAAGTGGAACATGTTTCCCCTTCAATCGACGTGTTTCTGTGCAGTCCGAGAGAGAGGGTTGTAATGCCAACAATATGGTGGCAAGCCATCGAACGTCAAGGTGACAACACGAGTGGTGTGTTTCCGCAACACATAATCAATCAAAAACTCTTGGCTGCATCAAACTGTTTCTTCGAAGCTTCAGGTCTTCGTCGACATAATAATGGTTCCCACTGCGGAAAATGATGTGCTTTAACCAAAGCCAGAACATTATTATTGTTTGATTCCGAATTAACTAAACTTTTTCCCCATCTATGATGTAATGCGACATAAAAATGAAGCAAAGGAAAATGAAGGTTGGCTAACACAACGGCAGCAGTACAAATGCAAACTGAGAGCATTATTGATACTTCAGCGTAAAATCCATATATTTCGGTAACTCTTAAATGTAATTATTAATCAATTCTTCAGAGTGTATGACAACTGAACACATAATATCCCGCCCTTCATTAAACATACTGGTCATGGAAGAATTGCTCAAGCTTTTGAGCCGATTGGTTTCCGGGTTACAGCTGGTTAAAATTTGGAAATTTACTTTGGCAACAGATTTCTTAATGATAATGAAAAAACACACGTTCTGACGAATTATTGGGTTTGCATGATTGCTCCTAATAACGAAGAAAGTTAGGTTTCAAATGATGTATGCAATTACTGTGAGCGTCGCTTTTCTCATGCTTGTGAGATGAGTTTTTGGTAAAATGCCATGTTTGCAGCAACGTATAAAATTGATGTGATGATCGTTAATACGTACATCACTAATAGTAATCAAGCCTTTGGTAAATCGGTAATTTATGGTGTCACGGAAAAAGAACAAATAAAGTTACGGACACCCCAGTGCATTTTTACTGCTGATTTTGAAGAAACTGTAACAATAGGTTTCTTTGTTCTTCGATCTAGAATGAGAACGGTCACTGCTGAATAATATTGTACATTTCTGTGAGTTTTCAATACACACTATCATACGTCATACGAAGAAATATTCCTGAAGCAAAGATTTCACCCCCCTTGCTACCTCTGAGTATACTCATTATGAATAGGAGACAACAAGTTAGTAAAATCATGCAATGTATTGATTATGATAGGCTTTCCAACATACCAGAAATCATTACTCCAATTATTACTCAAGTTATGAGGATAATAGCTGTAGAATAAATATCGCTCCTATGACCTGCCCTTTGACCCCATTTCGATGATATTCAACAGAACCCGTAAAATATACTTCCGGGACAACATGATAATGTTTTGTCTCAATCGAAACATTTTTACGTAGGTTATAATGCATAAGGGCGATGGAATGCATCCCGTTCCTATGTCTTGACCTTTGACCCCACTTCACCCATTTTCAATAGGGTTCGTTCCCAGTGGTCCCCTACGACATACTAAAATTTCATCGAAATCGAACCATATTTACGTAAGTTATGACGCATAAGGGCAGTTTAATGCATCCCGCTCCTATGTCCTGATCTTTGACCCCATTACAGCCATTTTCAATAGAATTCGTCTCCAGGTGGTTCCCTACCACATACTAAAATTTCATTTAAATCGAACAATATTTACGCAAGTTATGACGCATAATGGAACGGAATGAATCCCGCTTTTATGTCATGACCTTTGATACCATTTCGTCCATTGTCAATAGGGTTCGTCTTCAAGTGGTCCCCTACCACATACTAAAATTTCATCGAAATCGAAACGTTTTTACGCGAGTTATCGTGCGGACAGACGGACGGACAGACAGACAGACGGACGGACAAAGCTGGAGCATGTACGCTTCTTAAACCTACGCTTGGAAAGCGTAAAAAAGGATGACAATTAAGACAAAGCTGTACAATACTCTGTTCTGAGGACCATGAGTAAGCCATTTAATACCCTATAGACCAATGGTTCTCATTTGGTGGTTCACATAGGTTTTCGAAGGAGTTTGCGGTAAAAATTCTGTAATGGCGCAATGAAGTTCAAATGCATTAACAGCCTAATTATTTTTTGCAGATGTTTGGAACACGCGTGCGTATATAGCCAGCATGCAAGGGAAGGTGATCGTGCTGTATTAAGTTTCAAAAACATGTGTGTGCGACGGACACCTGCAGCGAGGTTAGATTACTCCGTGAGATCACGAGTCCACGGAATAGTTCGTTCTACCTAACTCTGACGTAGAAAGAACCAGTTAGTTTTTTACTTCTGGGATGACCTTGTAAGAGTGCGCAAGTGCTGTTGTTGTTTACCGGAACTCTCAGAACATTGAAAGCCCGTGCATCGATCATTTTGGCTCTAGGAGCTTCTGAAAACTTTGAACTTCAAGACAGAATACCTGCCATTAGTAATTTTTACTGCGGAATCATAGCTCATTAGAAGACCATGGTAAAACGTGGTAATGAGAGGCAAGAAAAATGAAAATATTTCTTCAAATGTGCCGCAAGATTATCTGAAATCCGGTAAAACGCATTGAACTAAAAAAACTCTGAAACACTGCTTAAAAATCTTCAATATATCGGCATTGCATTCAGTACTAATGAGAGTAAATACGGGGAAGAATATATTAAATTTGGCTTTTTATTTACGTTAGGTAAGGACTATCTACGCCTAGGTGTCATTTGCGGAGAAGTCCTCAAGTTCGTGATAATAATATAATGCTGAAAGGCATTTGCCAGTCAAAAAAGATTATTATTTCTGTCTGGCATTCATACATTTAATTATTATTTCTGTCTGGCTGTACAAATCCAACTTGATATATACGCCTGCTGTAGGTAAAAATCCATTTTAATAGACGTAATTGTGGCATTAATTCGTTCCAAAAGTTTTAATCTGAAATATTGATATAGCAATGCTCAGGTCAGGAATTAAGTAAAGAGCGGTTTATGTTGGCAACAAGACAGAAATAACAAAACAATGATGCAATGACATAGCTGGGCAGTATGTTTTTTTGCGTGTGTCTCATAGGAAACGTCTGTATTGGTGTGTGAAACATTAGCTTATTACATTACATTTACAAACGGTCATTTAACAATGTTAGTGTGGTCTGCCATTGTTTTTTTTTTTTGTTGTTGTTGTTGTTTTTATACCAACTGGTTGAAGCCACTGAAGATATATGACATGCCGGTATACATTTACAGCATTTATTTTTTGATTAACTTATGTCATGCGTAACTATTATAGAAGTCCCAGCATATCATACTGATGATTTAATAAGAGGTTCTTATATGAAATGTTTGTTGCTTAAACTATCTCTACAATTGTACGAACACAGGTTAGGTTATTTTATGAACACAAGTTCTCTCCTAAGGGTTTAACAAGTTAAGCCCTTAGAAGACATGTTTAACTTACCCATCCTAATATATAAAAGGATAAGTTGCGAATACGTGGATCACTTTTTATGTCGTCATAGCAACAACTGAGAAACAAATGTTGGTGATATCACGCTTAGCTTTTCGTGTTTTCCTGCAGGTGACGTCATCACCTACACGCGCACAGTGCACGCGTACATTGACCCCACACCTACTGATACAGACCTCCCATTCAAACGTTAAGACAACAAAAATTTCCTGTAAAACTCGCCTTTGCTGTGACCATTAATAAGTCTCAAGGTCAAACACTGGAAAAAGTAGGTATCTACCTTCCTGAACCAGTGTTTAGCACTGGACAACTTTATGTTAATTGTCAAGAGTTCAACGGTTTGTTGATGTCACAGTAAAAGTAATGCATGGGCCATAACAAGGAAAACTACTTCCAGATTCCGAAAAAGATATTTACAAACAATATCGTGTGCAAAGATATTTTCCAACGTCGTTAATAATTGCTTATTGCTTAAATAGCAATAAATGATTTCTAGAACCCGTTGTATTCTTATCTCAACGGGCTTTACAGATAGTAGGATTATAAAAGGGAAGTGCTCATCTGCATTAGCTTAAAAAGGTATATTACGTGTAGTTAATAAACTCTGGAAGTCGACTCTCAAAAAAAAAAAAAAACGGCAGGGGGAATTCCTGACTCGAAAAACCGTGAGGTCTTTATTTTCATTTTTTTTCATTTTTAGTACTGTAGACGGAATAGATTTTCACACAATAACGCACATTTACCTGTACAGTTCCTCAGCCATCAGGTGGAAGTTAATAAGATTTGATCGCCGGTCTTTGCGGAACTTTAGCATGGCGGTTCGCAAAAGCTGTTTTAAGCGTCAAAGACAAGCAGCTCTGTTTCTTTTTTTTTTTTTTCAGTTCTTAAAACTGAAAGAGAGCACAGCTCCAGAAATGCGCCTAGAATGAAATCTGAGTAATATTTGACGAACACATATCAATCAAGACTTCATTTAATGAACAAAGGTTTGTGGTAAGCATACTAATAATTCACATATTGTCTAATTGACGATGAACAGAAGCCAACTGAATTACTGTACTCCGTCTTATAACTTTGAAAACATATGGTTTCAGCTTTCAACACGGACATAATACCTAATGAGTGGATGATGTGCACTGGTGCATATTTTAGTGACATAATGCCTAATGAGTGGATGATGTGCACTGATGCATATTTTAGTAACATAATACCTAATGAGTGGATGATGTGCACTGATGCATATTTTAGTGACATAATACCTAATGAGTGGATGATGTGCACTGATGCATATTTTAGTAACATAATACCTAATGAGTGGATGATGTGCACTGATGCATATTTTAGTGACATAATACCTAATGAGTGGATGATGTGCACTGATGCATATTTTAGTGACATAATACCTAATGAGTGGATGATGTGCACTGATGCACATTTTAGTACTTTTATTTACGTTGCATTCAGTATTTGCTTCTTTTCTTACGTATGTTATGTTTTATCTATTGCACTTGAAAATTACTTTTTTAACCAACTGATAGCACAAATGGTTTTTACTTTCACTTTTATTAACAAGGTTCTCCGATAAGCAAACAGAAAGGGTCGGTACTTTTATTATCGTCTTTTCTGTCTGTCTTTGGATAAAGCACCACTGTTAAAAAGTGTCTTGTACCGATATAATGTTTTCCCATGCACGGTACAGTCAGTACCCTTTTTTTCTCGGTGAACAGTATTTCTCCTGGTACATATTTCTCGTATCTCAATTTTTAGGGAACAGATCTTGAACATATTTTTAAGTGTCCGAAGTCGTTACAAATTTTCCGCAATTAGGTTCCTAGCAAGCGTTGGAAGGATACATTGATTTGAAACTTTTATATTTGAGACATAGTGGTGATTTACGTAAGGAAACCACGACAGGTTTTCCAACTTAATGTTTAAGCCAGAACATTTCTTTCCTAACCCTTTAAAAGCGGCCGACGTAGCTAACCAATTTTTTTTTTTTTTTTTTTTTTATTGGAGGTTTAACGACCACCGTGAGCAACTCAATGGGCTATAAGCAGTCGCCCGTCCTTAATTTAGGGTCACTGGTTCCAGGGAAGGGAGAGAGCCAGTGCCGTAAGACAAACACAACATCCATGCCTCACCGGGATTCGAACCCGGACCCTTTACGGACGAATGATCAGAGGCCAGCGCCTTAGACCACTGCGCCACCGGGGCGGCACGTAGCTAACCAAATGGTGCCCAAAATTTTCTGAGCTCCCCAAACAGAAACATTCACATAGCAGCCGAGTTTTACGAAAGCAACGACAAAATGTTTACTTTCCAATCGTCACAACGGTCCGACCACCGTAGTGATAAGCGGCAGGCTGATGGTCGATACTGCAAGATGAGAGGGAAGCTTCTAAACCTTTATTCTCTTCTCCATGAGCCAAGGAAAAATGTATAAAGGCTAGTTTCCCTCACACGGACATCATACCGCTGATTAGAAACAAATGCCTGAAACACATTCTCTCTCGTTTCTTCGGTTCGTCGCAATTGTTACAGAGCTTTCAGCTGGTAATTAGTCAGAAAGGTTTAGCGTCAATCATTTCCTTAAAGGATCCCTTTGAATAACAAAGCGAACGGGAACGCAGTGCTTTCCGATAAGCAGATTCACCTCTTCCAGCCTCGTTCGGCCTACATCTTAGACAGCAATTATGCTATCCCCGAGTTATTTAGTTCTGACTGCTGCACATTTTGCTAATCCCGAGTTAATTAGTTCTGACTGCAGCCCATTTTGTTAACCCCGAGCTAATCAGTTCTGACTGATGCCGATTTTGCTAACCCCTTGTTAATTAGTTCCAGCCGGTTAAACGGTTGTTACTACCACCTTTGTTTCATGTATTTTTGATGTGAAAGACGTTGGATTTATATCTAATTTCTTTTCTCGGACCAATGTTTCTTTTTTGTCTTCTGTAATTTTGAAGTTATGTTCATTTAATATTACATTTAACACAACTCACTGCTTAAGCAGGCATCTTCTTTTACATTACATACAGATAGAGCATTGCTTTTTAGGGTATGGGGAAATAATTCACACATAAATATTGCCCACAGATGAAATGGCCACTTGTAGAAAAAGTACAAAATTCCCACAACTTTAAAATTGGTATATACAGCAGCTGATGGCTAACTTTTTGTTTACGTCTGTTAGAAACAAGAAGTCTTTTTTACGCTTTCCAACCGTAGGTTGAAGAAGCGTATATGTTGCCGTCTGTCCGTCTGTCTGTCGGCACGATAACTCGCGTAAAAATGGTTCGATGTTGATGAAATTTTAGTATGGGGTAGAGGACCACCTGGGAACGAACCCTGTTGAAAATGGACGAAATAGGGTCAAAGGACACGGCATAGGAGCGGGATCCATTCTTTTGTCTTTTTGCGGCATAACTTACGTAAAAATGTTTCGATTAAGACAAGACTTTATCATGTTGTTCCGGAAGTATACTTTACGGGTTCTGTTAAATATCATCGAAATGGGATCAAAGGTCAGGTTATAGGAGCGAGAAGGTCATAGGAGCGTCATAACGTTCGTAAATATGGTTCGATTTCGATAAAATTTTAGTATGTCGTAGGGAACCACCTGGGAATGAACCTTATTGAAAATGGGTGAAGTGGGGTCAAAGGTCACGACATAGGAGCGAGATGCAATCCATTGCCTTTATGCGCCATAACGTTCGTAAACATGGTTCGATTTCGATAAAATTTTAGTATTTGGTAATGGACCACCCGGGGACGAACCCTATTGAAAATGGAAGAAATGGGGTCAAAGGTCAGGACATAGGATCGGGATACATTCCATCGCCCTTATCCCAAGCTATTAAATGATCAATTCTTGTATGTATGTAAATTTTATTTTTAAACGGCTCTATGGATTTTGATGAAAGTCTTTAACCTACCGTTTTTTGGCACTAGAAATCGATTTAGCTTGATCTCGACTTTAGAAAAATTCGTTTAGTGCGTTAAATCACAACCCCGAATCACCGCGTTTTTAGTGTCATTGCGTCGTCTCATTAATGTTGCCCATGCTTAGAAATCTTATGACGTCACAATCTCGCGTTTGAGATGTTGGCGCGCAGTCACGCCATCTGTCTCATTACGTCACGCGTTGTGTGTGGACCTGATTAAAGTTTTATGGCGTCACACTCTTTCGAGCAGATGGTCACGATTCCCATCTGACTCATTACGTCACGCGTTGTGTGCGTATGTCCGCCCCAAGGTAACTTGCGTAAAATTGTTCGATGTCGATGAACTTTTAGTATGTGGAAGGGGAACACCTGGGAAGGAACCCTGTTGAAAGTGAACGAAATGGGGTCAAAGGTCAGGACATAGGAGCGGGATCCATTCCACTGCTCTTATGCGTCATAACTAACGTAAAAAAGGTTCGATTTCGATTATACTTTAGTATGTAGTAGGGGACCACTTGGGGACAAACCCTATTGAAAATGGGCGGAATAGGGTCAAAGGTGAGGACATAGAAGCGGAATCAATTCCATCGCCATTATGCGTCATAACTTACGTAAAAATTCTTCGATTTGGATTACATGTTAGTATGTTGTAGGGGTCTGCCTGGGAACGAATCCTATTAAAAATGGGCGAAATGGGGTCAAAGGTTAGGACAAAGGAGTGGAATCTATTCCATAGCCCTTATGCATCCTAACTTACGTAAAAATGCTGCGATTGCGACAAAACTTTATCATGTTATTTCGGAGGTATACTGAACGGGTTCTGTTGAATATCATCGGAATGGGATCAAAGGTCAGGCATGGCACAGGACCAAGATTTATTAAACAGCCATTATCCTCATAACTAGAGTAATGATTTCTGGTATGTTAGAAAGCTTATTATAATCAATGCATTGCCTGATTTTACTAACTTGTTTAATTTCACGAAGAAATAAATTCAACTGAGTAATCCACAAAACTAGTCAGGACATTTTCTCTGCTGAATCACGTAACGTTACCAAACATAAGAAGAACACCGTATAGTTTATTTTTAAATTGGCTGAAGGGGTTCACTGTTTAAAAGCAGCACAGCAATTTTAATATGTGATAAACCGTGACTCAAGGAAATAAAATATGATCCACGAGATAAAATATTATCAAGAGCCAGTAACGTGCTGAACCTGAGACGCCTTCAAAATCCTACCTGAAGTGATACACACGTCATGATGGCAAAGTAGCAGTGGGTAGCTTTGTGGCGTAGTTGAATCAGTAAAACGATCGACTCCGGAGTATGAAGCTGTAAAAAACAAATGGCTTATTTTCATACTGGTGCCAGAACCTGGATAAAAAATTAATCTCCTGGCAGTGGGTTCGAGAAAAATGTATGATTATTCTTCCACACTTCGCTTAGAATCAATGAAACGTCCTTCTTCGACATCCCTGAATCATGGTTTACCAGCTGATCAGGAAATTTCAGATTTCGTCCCCGCCTTTCCCATGGGGAGATATATGTGACGTACTTACTTCAGAGGTTACGTACATTTAAAGGCAGCAAAGTTGCATCGATAAGCTTTATCAGTGTAGTTCAGTCGGTAGAGCAGTCGATCCCGTAGAAGGAAGATGCGGGCTCGAAACCAATCACCGGCAAAAAGGGCGTATTTTTAATCTTAGGCCCATGACATTTGAATGAAATTTAATTTTTACAGTCTTAATTTTAGGGTAAGGAGAGTGCAAATATACACTCTTTGCAAATAAAATAAAATAAAATAAAATAGACGAAGCACTTCGACAAAATCGCTCGATCCTGAAGAAACTCCGCTTGCAAGTTCTTCAACGCTGAATATGCAAATTTAGAAAAAATACGACCAATGACTAAATAGTGAGATGAGAGATGCCGGTTGATCAAGTCTCCGTGTCACCTGGCATTTGGGTTGGAGCGGTGGCATTTGGGTTAGGCAGTGGACGGACGAGGGCACCGACTGAACGCGAGGCTTGAGCGATTGTGAGAGCCGCACGAACAGAACATAATTCGTCGCTTTCAACCAACCGTGGCCAGGTTGCGTTGTCTACACATACGGAAGTGGCCATCAGGAAAGTTAATAGAAGACCTGCGCCACGGGGATTAGATTTGAGAAGGACCCTCCGCTGCCTATCTCTGACCAACAAGCATCGCCTGCATCGGCTGCAGTGGTGTGCAACACGATCAACGTGGGATAGTGTCAAGTAACGTCGTGTGGTCTTCAGCGATGAGTCACGGTTTGCATTTGGCGCCGATGACCAGCGAGAAGTCTGCCAACGAGCCAGCCAGAGAACGGATCCCGCCTTTACCGTAGAACAACACACGTCTTTCGCACCGGGAGTGACTATCTGGGATGCCATTTCCTAGCATAGCCGGACACTCTTCGTAGCTCTCCGTACTACCCCTACGGCTCACCGGTACTCCGACAACATTCCACGGCATGTTTTGTTGCCATTCCTGTTGCAGCGTCTTTGAAAACTCTTTTAGCAGGATAATGGCCGGACAACCCGAAGCTGCTCTCTCAGGCCTGCTTCCGTAAAGTTGGCACCCTTCTAGTGTCAGCCCGAACGCTCTGCCTCTCACCGATCGAACGTGTTTAGGATATGATAGGACGCCACCTACGCCTATCGCGAGATGTCGACGAACGGGCCCATAATATGGACACATATCCCGGAATGTCGACAACTGGCCCATAATATGGACACCATTTCGCACGCTATAGTTCTGGACAGTATCCGTGAACTGTATGTGTCTATGCCACACCGTGTAACTGCTTGTATCCGATCCATATGTGGCGCTAAAACGACCTGGCTCGTTTCACTTGTGAAGCTGTTTTATCTGAATAAATAGCCACCTGCTCAGGAATTCTAATCATTTCCTTTCCTACACACCAGTTTCCATCTCGACTGGATGATTCCTTCTGGGTGCTTATTTTTTTCTTTGCATGGAGTTTACATACTAAAATTGAGACAAGAGAAGAAGCACATCAATCCTTTGGCGCTTACAAAGAAGATAGGCCACAGGCCATTTTGGCGGTGTTCTAGTTAAATACTTAGTATTTCGTTAGGTATGCAGGTAAAAAATACTAATAAAATCTATGCAACACATCGATCAAGCCACCATGCAAAGTCCATAGGCTTTAGACATTTTCAGCAGAATTTTTGTTACACGCGTAATATTGGCAAGCTTCAAATAATTAAGAAAAAATAATAAATAGGAGACAATATATTAGGCATCAGGAGCAAAAAATAGAATCAACGCTCAGGCTGGAGGTCGCTTTCTAATCATTTTGTAATTCCTCCGCTTGGAGCACTGAAAGTAATGAGTTTATGGATTGGCATTTACAAAATACCTTACTAGGTGTAGACGTATTCATCTGATGCACCCTCACACATACACTTACTTGATCCATGTCGTGTTTGCGAGGTTCATTTGATTTCCCTATGTATATAGAATTAATTCAGTTGGAGGGCGTGATTAAAGTTGCATCCATTATAATTTTCCACTCCCGAACTTCAAGGGAAAAAGGAACTGCTTTGGCGTTGTTACTGCTAGTGGATGAGCCATGAACGTGTCCCTACGAAATATGAGGCTTTTCTATCATATTGGGAATGAACTATCATACTATGAAATCTATGCAAGACATTCGTAAATGCTTTGCTCACACACACACACACACACACACGCCCGCGCGCGCACGCATAAACCGGAACACTGAAAACAACCACGTGAAACATCATCACTTCTTGTGGCAGAGGGGGATGGACGTTTTCGTAGGAGCTCGTGAATATTTTTATGAGTTCACCACCAGACTCACCAAGAAGTTGTTCCGGAAAGCCGCAGCTCACCTTGATGAATTTGTTAAGGGTGCGGTTGACTACGATCCCAGCGAATTCCTTAGGTATCGCAGATCTAAGGTGGTAATCGTTGTCCCTCCGATGAATGAGACTTGTGGGAGGCCAGCACTGTTGAGAACTGTTTCCTGGGCTGAATACCTTGATTCAAATGGAGGACTAGACTGGATGGAGTGTAAATGTACGAATATTAGGTGGATATTAGACAAACCTCTACCCCTCCCCCTTCTTTTTTCAAGTCGGCATGTGCCGGTGAGTACTGATTGCTGCTCCGGCTTCCGGATGTGATTTTCGTGAGATTCACTCCCCTCCTCGGGGGTGTCGGCTGCTGGCTGCGGTTGTGATGCGATGGATGCGATAGCCCTGTGGCGATTTATTTCCCCTCTCCTTTTATATTTCTTCTTCCCAACCTTTGGGAGCAGTTTGCTTCTGAGATCTGCTCTCTCATCCCCTGTCTCTAAATTATTCTAGTTTTCTTTCCTATTGAGTTCATTTACTGATTTCTCTCAGCTCCCAACTTTTAAGGGCACTACTAGACCTGGGTTTAAACACTCCCTAACTAAAACCCCTTCAACCAATGCAATGCAAACATATTCAGTCTATTCGACGATTTCGCACAAAATAACGTTACCATGGAAGAAAACACACTTGAGTTGCAGGCCGAAAATCATGTGGCGTACAGCCGCTTCATCAAACATAGGAAACTTCATCAAGGAACGGCCTCATTCTCTAAACCTAATACTTCAAACAACGGGCATGTTATCTGCATTGAGGAATTGAGAATCATTGCGAAGTCCTTGAACCGAAAATTAGAGGATCTTCGCAACAAGTGTAAAACCAACAAAAAAAAAATCCAGGCTCAACACAACACCATTCTAAGGCGACTATAGACTACGTAAAGGAACAGTAAGAAGAGAGCTTATAGAGTGTAAACTGGATATAGACAAATAATTCAAGAAAAGAGAAAGTAACAAAGTCTTAGAAGAACCCTCAGCCAAGCCGTTAAGAAAGATATAAAAAAATGGTCACTTCTGAGATATTCTTACAGATATTCTTACCCAACATGTTGCTGAAAGCCTGATAGTAACCCAAGTCCCAGAAAAGAATAGAGCAGAAGAAAGAAAGCAGACCAAAAACATTCCAGTCACCAAATACGTGCTAAAACGAGTTCCATTGTCCATTGAACTAAAATCGGTAGAAACAGAAGGGATCCACAGCCAAAACTTTGGGAGGAATCTGTATCAAGCTACAGGTAGACCACGAGAAATAGTTACCTTCTTTTCCTGTCAAAATAATTTACGAAGCAAAGTTCTCTTAGTAGGTATTGAAGAAAAATATAGATTTCCAACTGAGAGACCATCGCAGCGAAGGCACGACAGAACTCAGCAAGACAAACTACCTGACGATACAGGAGCAGAGACCATAAGTCCAGAAGAAAAAGCTGAAGTCCAAGGAGAAAAACGCATATTGACAATAAAGTAGAAATGTTTAAGCTGCTGTTCAATTAAGTACAAGGATACAAAACACATGTAGTAAAAACAGGCCCTTTTAAGGACTACCGAAGCCCTTCAGAAAAGTTTACCATTGTTCAAAAAAGTAACGACATGCAAACGTCAACAAACTTGAAAACATTCACACCGAAAATAGAGATATGAACTCAATCACACTGAGAGCAATTCCAAAAAATTCTAAAGAGAGATTGCATCTAATACCAGCTACATCAAATAACTAAAAGGTACCTAACGAAACAGAAATATTCAAGGCAAAAACTCAAAATAGGAACACTCACCCCCTAATGTAGAAACTTACATCTAAGACACTATTAAAAAAACACTCATCCACATCAGTAGATAACATTAAAAAAATCGTCTGGCAAGATCTGAGAACACCCAAACGACCTAGTAAACAAAGCAGTCAACATGACATCATCGCCAAGCAATCCAGACCCAGACAAATTATCGAAACTCTCCAAAACAAATTGAAGACAGACGCAAAGAATGAACTAAATATCACAACAAGTGCAAAACCTTAAGCAAACCCCCAAACGACTGAGTTAAATTGGAAGGGGAGGGGGGACACGTCACTTAACCTCAGTACAGATATTCATGGAGCACGACCCACATACGTTAAAAAACACATTTTTAACGTATGTGGGTCGTGTTTAACGTATGTGGGCCATTTTTAACGTTGGTGCCCCACCCACACACGTTAAAAAACACATTTTTAACGTATGTAGGTCATTTTTAACGTATGTGCGCCACCCACACACGTTAAAAAACACATTTTGAACGTATATGGGTCGTGTTTAACGTATGTGGGTCATTTTTAACGTATGTACCCCACCCACACATGTTAAAAAACACATTTTTAACGTATGTGGGTCGTGTTTAACGTATGTGGGCCATTTTTAACGTATGTGCCCCACCCACACACGTTAAAAAACACATTTTTAACGTATGTGGGTCGTGTTTAACGTATGAAGGTCATTTTTAACGTATGTGCCCCACCCACACACGCTAAAAAAAACACATTTTTAACGTATGTGGGTCGTGTTTAACGTATGTGGGTCATTTTTAACGTATGTGCCCCACCCACACACGTTAAAAAACACATTTTTAACGTATGTAGGTCATTTTTAACGTATGTGCCCCACCCACACACGTTAAAAAACACATTTTGAACGTATATGGGTCGTGTAAAATTAATCAACCTACCCCACCCACACATGTTAAAAAACACATTTTTAACGTATGTGGGTCGTGTTTAACGTATGTGGGTCATTTTTAATGTATGTTCTCCACACAAACACGTTAAAAAACACATTTTTAACGTATCTGGGTCATTTTTAACGTATGTGCCCCACCCACACGCGTTAAAAAACACATTAAGTAACGAATATAGCGAATTAAATTCTTAGGAAAACCAAACAAACCGCAGCTGAACCGTCAAAACAACACAAAAATTCAATCTCGTAGATAAATGTACAGAAATATATCACTAAAAATTTATATTAAACAGCAAGTTATGGATTACTACTATTTCTCATACGTCCTAAACCCATAAAGATAGTAAAAGCAAACTATCTAGCACGCAGACATTAAACCCTGTCACCAAATTCTGTGATTTTGTGAAAGAAAAAGAAAAAAAAATATTTCCGAATCACGTCTACCACAAGCAATTATTAAATTAAATTAAAACAAAGCGGAACATCAACTTCGGGCATATGAAAATAGATCATATTACCCCGAACACAGAATAGTCTTTACGGCATTCATCTTAAAAGTCTATTCTTCTTGAAAACTTTAAACTCTTTTTTACTTAAAAGTACATTTTCCTATAAGGGTACCTAACCTATTCTCCGGATCAACAGAAGAAGCCTACGTCGTCAAGCTAATTACTTGACCTGGCATGCTCTGGAATGAAGAATCTTTCAGTCTGCTAAACTCATTTGGGGACCTGAAATACTTATGACATTAAATAAACAAATACATTCCACGTTTTAGCAACACACAGCAACCGAAAAATTGGTGTTTGGCTACTGCTGGAGATTTTTTGATTGCTGTGTGTTGCTAAAACGTGAAAAGAGCGATGTCTTTGTTTATTCACTGACGCCACGTATTTCGAGGATTTTCAATTTGGATCTCGCCCCTTTGGATTCAAGTGCTATAATTAATATACAGCCAGTGCCGTTAATTCCCACCACATGGAGACGTCTCAGTTGTTGAGCCCATCTTTCGGATTTATGATGTCAGAAGCTGACAGAAAAACACACACAGCGTCGTGGATTGTTCGCCACCGTCTTGTAAGGCCAACGCTCCCGGCTGAGTATCGCGAGATCTCGGATTTGTTTCCCCATCAGTTGCCGAATAACAATTTTTCGGTTGCTCTGTGTTGCTAAAACGAGGAAAGAGGGATGTCTTTGTTTATTCACTGACGCCACGTATTTGGAGGATTTTCAATTTGGATCTCGCCCTTTGGATTTAACTGCTATAATTAATATACAGCCAGTGCCGTTAATTCCCACCACATGGAGACGTCTCAGTTGCCGTCTTATGGATTTATGATGTCAGAAGCTGACAGAAAAACACACATAGCGTCGTAGATTGTTGGATACCGTCGTGTAAGGCTAACGCTACTGGCTGGGTATCGCGAGATCTGGGATTTGCTTCCCCATCAGTGGCCGAATAACAATTTTTCGGTTGCTCTGTGTTGCTAAAACGTGGAAAGAGGGATGTCTTTGTTTATTCACTGACGCCACGTATTTGGACGATTTTCACCTATGATACTGGTTAGCGTTGTGGATTGAACAGCGGAAATGGTCTGAACAGTTTTGTAGATTGCATAGTTCACATTAAGATATTTCTTCATGAAACAAAACACACCTCATCTTTCTAACAGACATAAGAACACACCAGTCAACGACTCGCGTGTTTTTCTACATTCGAAAAGAGGGCATTTCGGGGTGTGGCGGTTTTTCAGTGATTCGGCTTGAGGTTCATTGCAATTATATTCCTGTTAAAGATGTTTTAGTATTAGGAAACTGTAGTTAATATTTCTCTACACATTAGAAAGATTTCGGTATGTGCTTTCAACCAATATGACGTCATAAGATAGTAATTTTGCAGTTCATTACGTTGTGTCTTCGAATTTTAAGACGTAATCTAAGAATGCGTCCTAAAATACATTTTCCTGGTTCGTCTTTCTAGTATTTTCTCATGAAATATTGTGCAATTTGGTGCTCATTTTTAACGAAAAGGACGAGGTGATCAGGGAACTCACTGGTGAAAACTGACTACTTGGAGATCATTAAACGTGATATAATTCACAAAGTTCGCAGTTCCCAATGATCCTCGAAGATCTCTTCGCGCTCTCCTCTGGGAACTTAGTTACACACAATTCTAGTGATCTTCTATTTATTTTGACATTTCCGGCTGGGGACAATAACAGGATTGGCGGATTTGTAAACTTAGTTTCGCCGAACGCGTTCTCAGAGGTCCCTCACCGCTGTAAGCCTCTAATCCGGACATTGATGAAGCGACTTTTAATCCCCCCTGTTAGAGCATTACACGCCTCTATAACAATCTGACAAATGTTAAGCCGATTCATACATTTAATTCGACATAAAATTGTTAGAGTTCATACTCGAAAGCATTATCGAAAGTTTGGAAGTTTTCCGCCGCTGGTACCTAATCCTATTCAAATTGAAATGAAACGCGGCAAGGCGGACGTGTATCATTGTACTTATCCTCAACTTTGTTTGGCAACGCTCAGCGTTTCTGCTAGGAGAGACATCCCTTAGATATCAACAGCGCATACGTTCAATACAAGTACTGCAATTGCTAGTACGTCGAATAAATTATGCATCAGTCAAGGTATTTCCTTCGAAACGTCGTAACGATCACTTTTGAACAGAAGATCATTAAAAATCTCAGAAGCGAACTAGCAGTGGAGAACACATATCACTAAACACTGTGAGTCGCAAGGTATGAGGAAAGAAAACCACAGAAAAATGTCCTACTATTTGAGAATAGGAAACGATGACAGCTGTTGACTGACGTATTCTTATGTCTGTTAGAAACACGAGGTATTTTTTAATTTTATGAAAAATATATCAAAATTGCAATTAAGCCTTCAAAAAAACTCCTGAGAACATCTCCTCTGCTCAGCCACATAACGTTCCATAGCATTTCAAAAATATTGTAGTTTGTTCCGTAACTGGCAGAGGAGGCTCATCTTCGAAGGAACACGTGCGTGGCTTTTTCAAAAACAGTATTTACGTTTAAGGAAAATTGTATCTCCATCATAATTTTCACGAGGAATTAGGAAGTGGGGCATTAAAGAAGAAATGGCTTTAGCGATGCCTTCCGAATTGAATGAGTCTTAAACATAGAGTACAATCAAAAGAACTTCATCTTAAAAAAAATTGCAATTAAGCCTTCAAAAAAACTCCTGAGAACATCTCCTCTGCTCAGCCACATAACGTTCCATAGCATTTCAACAATATTGTAGTTTGTTCCGTAACTGGCAGAGGAGGCTCATCTTCGAAGGAACACGTGCGTGGCTTTTTCAAAAACAGTATTTACGTTTAAGGAAAATTGTATCTCCATCATAATTTTCACGATTAATTAGGAAGTGGGGCATTAAAGAAGAAATGGCTTTAGCGATGCCTTCCGAACTGAATGAGTCTTAAACATAGAGTACAATCAAAAGAACTTCATCTTAAAAAAAATTTACCACATACGTTCTGGTCTGAGGGTGCACCAGAGAAATAAGTCTACGTAGAAAAATATTTTGAAAATACAAATTCATAAACTCACCAATTTCAGTGCTCTTTTTAGGCACACGGGAATTTATAATTTCCTCCTATTTATTACTTTCTCTTACTTAGTTAAGCATACCGAATTTGAAGACAAACAAAATTTCTATTGAAAAGACCCGAGGCCTAATGTCTTGCCTAAGTGTCTGGATCAGTGTGTTCCTTACTCATTATTAGTATGTACCACCCAGCTTCGGTACTGTGTAAGCTCCTACAAAGTACCTAAAGGTTGATGTGATCCGTTTGCAATCTCAGTTTTGGTATGTATTTTTACCCCTAACCATAAAATTCCAGACTAAGTTAAATTGCGTTGAAAATTCCTAGACCTAGAAAGTTTTCAAAACGTTCTAGTCCCAGGGTCTTCATGAAATTAAAAACAAACTTCATGTTCCTATAACAGGCATAGAAACACATTAACTAATAGCTGGGGTATTATCCTATTTTCAAAAAGTGGGCTTTTCTTCTGTGGGCAATATTTCTTTTGGTATTTTTCAGTGGACAATATTTCTTTTGGTATTTTTCAGTGGGCACTCTTTCAGGGATCCCTCCAAGTCATGATTAAAACTATCCAACAGCATTTTGTTACTAGGCGTGCGCGCGCTGTTCACTCCTTTCTCTGTTCCGCCAAAACTCTTTCTAAATAGCATGAAGAAGCAGTATTAAATGCAAAACACTTCTTTATGTTTACTTTAACGCAATGAGCAGCAGCTGGTTTTTCCTCCATAAGACAGGTTTGATGCTTTCAAAGGAAAATGTTTCATGTAGCCGCACACCTATCAAAATCGATCACCTGATTTTCTAAATTCATTCAAATTTTCCGACAAGAGCTACAAAGATAGTGTTGATTATATTGAAGATGGAATAAAGTTTGCACTCAGCTTTCAACTAGAGTTACTTGTTCTGAACATCTGTTGTTGAGTTGGAATGAAATCCTTTAGATAAGTTATTGATTTTGAGATTTTGAAAAGCCACATGGAGACACTAGTACAGCACGTACTGGATTACCTAATTTTGTTCGTTTCACGTAAACCATTTTACAGTAAAATCTCTGAAGAGAAACTAAGCTACATATTTTTTGTGCCCACATGGCAGAGACGCTTTTATTTATCTTAATATCAAATATTCACTTCTTCTTTCTGTTTCTTTATGTTCAGTTATTAGCTGAAATGTTTCATATCTTTATTCCATATTAATATGCTACATATATTTTAGATCTCTAATCACTCAATTCATACGGCCTTTCATTGCCTTAATTATTGTTGTTACCTTGGCAATTTATTTCTTTGGAGTCAGATATTTGTTTAGTTATTTTGCAGCCCTTTTTTTATTTTCATTCAAGAACATCCACGTGCTCTAGTTTTTCAGTCATTCATCTCATTTTTTTATGTTTAGAGCACTGCTGAATCATTAAATTTCCCTTTATTTACCTTGAAATTAATCTACTGACACGACAATTTCTAATCGGATATTCTACTATAGATTGAAAATTGTCTATCGAAGTCCGCATTATCTGAATACGAATCAATCCTTGAAGAATGCAATCCGCAGAATTATTCTTTATTTTCTCACTTTCTTGAAATGTTTTCTGCACTAATTTTGCACATGTTGACATGCTTTCGCAATCTCATAGAAAATGTAACGGTGATCCTGAGTAATACATTCTGCACTAAAAAATCAGCCATTTTTTTACTACAAGAGTTCAAGAGATCTCCTCAATGAAACGTTCAACCACTTTAACTGATTGCTGAATCATTATACTTGCTGTCGTCTGCTCCGAAATGCACTCTCTCATCTGTGTTGCCAAATATGGAGTAAGAATTTATTTTTATTAAAACTTCTCTTTTTTCTAGAGACGTCCGTTTAACGCATTGATCACGCCACTGAAATTCTTAAATTAGCATGAGTTCGATACGATTTGAAAGCTAAGTTAATTACACATAAATAAATGCCCTCTCATAGTAATGCCCATGAAAAGACGGCGTCTTGCTCCTCCTTTTCAAAGACATTTCTCCTCGATAATACGAAAATATCAATAACCGTGGTAAGTAGTTAACCTGACAGCCAGCACAAGAATTTTCGATATTCCTTCATCGAGGTTATAGCGCTTACAAATCGTGCTGCCTTTAAAAATTCATTTAATACTTCTCGTAAAATTGGGAGATATTTCAACACAACGCTCATAAATTACGGCGCCTTCGTACAATTCCTCTCTCCAACATCAGCGAACAGAGAGTCTCAGCCATGGAAGTGGAGTTTGCGCCATCAAAGGAAGTGAGATTGGGTACACAGAGTGGCATGTGTGAGAAAGGCGGAAAGAAAAATAGCGAATGGAACGAAAATGAGATAAAGTAGGAACCTTAGTAGTCAGTGTCCTCAAGTGTACTGATATACTGAACGATATCTCCTTTCTCTGCTGCAAAATAATCTTTCCTGCACAAAGAAATCGTTGCTAGAAAGCAAAGCTTACATCCTGTCTTAGTCTTAGTATAATCATTTTCACATTTTGTAAAAGCACCATTTTTTTTCTTTTCAGAAAATCGTTTGCTGCTCTTTCAACAACTATTTATATAAAGATTTCTACTCCACTAATTTGAACCTTCATAGATTTAAATTTATTTGCACGGAGGAATTCTACCTTTCTGTCTGTTTTTCTGCTCTTTCTAGGACATGATTTTTCTCATTTTCCATAAACGCCGATGAAACGTGACTTTTCGAGTAGTTGGGCTATATGCATTAGCAATTCTATAATTTATTTAAGTATATTTTACGGAAGTAATAAATGCTTCGTGCTGCATAAGGAAAGCATTGCTGAACACAATACATATTTAGTGAAATTTTACCGACATGAAACGGACATTGTAACAGGGAGGATACAAAAGTCATTGCCGTTTTCCCGACATTTGATGAAAACGTGTAAAAATACATAAACGGGACAGTTTAACCTTCAAAATAGAGTACATCGTACTCGATGGTACACGCCATCGTGGTGCTACGCCTCCAATCTCCCTGCAAAAAAAAATCTTTGGTGGTGCTATGCTACATCGAATCTACGTGCAAAAAAAATTGGTTGTGATATGTGTTAAATAGTGTTTCCTGATAGAGAAAGCTACTTCCAGTAGGATAATTTGGGTGTCTACTTCATGCAGGATAACGCCCCATGCCACAACGCTCGGATCGTAACATACGGGTTACAGGAGCACAACAGCGTCATCGAAGGGTTAAAATGGCCAACACATCCTGTTCGAATAATGTCGTGTTGCAGATATGTGGAGAAATCTGGTGTAAGTTTTACGAGCTTCCCCGGTTTTAACCTAATCAAACAGCTATGGGATGAGATTGAGAAAACCATTTGTAACAGAGATGAAAATGACCGATACAATCACAAATACCTTTTTTGTAAATCAAAAAATGTTGCTGATTATGAAACCAAGGTCATGATTTTTGTAGATTTTTGTTGAATTATACACATCCTTGTTTTTAGGTGAAAGAAAAAGCAGCACGAGATTTTGCCATATCTGTGTAACACGACATTACTCCAACAGAATTTCAGTTTCGCTAATAACTGCAGGAAAATCTTACAAGAAGAAAGGCAATGTTCGAATCCGTTTCAATGTGAAATATTCAACAGACAAACATAATAATGTTTTGTTTAAATGCAGTTGAATGTTTCTTTCGTAATCTGACAATATTGACAACACCAGGCATTTCCGACATTAAAAACCATAATGTTGGCAGAAGCTAATAAATGTCCAATGAAGAATTCTGAGAGCTATTCGTAACTATTTTTCAGCTGTGCTTCCGCTAAGCGCATAAAATATTTTTCCTCAAGGCATGCTTGAAAGGATAATTAAATTTTTTTGCTTAAAACAATGAGTGCCGCACCTCTAGCTTAGTGGTATGGGGTGCTGGCTTCGGATCTTTTGTCTGAAGTGGACCAGGTTCGACTCCTGGATGAGACATGGGTGGTGTTCTTCACTTTCCTTGAACAAGAAGACTAACTGAATGCAATGTAAGTATAAATGGCACAGTGATTGACCAGGTGAGTGAGTTTGTGTATTTAGAAAGCATGTTTGAGAGAGAGAACAAATTGGATGGTGAAATTAGTAGGTGAGTGAATACTTCATTGAAGGTCATAGCTGCTCTGGGAGGTTTTCACAGGAATGACGGGTTCTCTAGAGAGTTCCGAATGACTGTGTATGAAAGTGTAATTTTTCCTACTGTGATGTACGACAGTGAAACATGGGTACCCCAGAAGAAACATAGTAGTCGTTTGTGTGCTGGAGAAATGCGTTACTTACGAAAGTGTAATTGTTCCTACTCTGACGTATGGCAATTCCTACTCTGATGTTTGTGGCAAGACACGTTCTGATTGGGTGAGGAATGAAGATGTGTTGCAGTTGTGTGAAGTGAAGCAAAATGTTGTTAGCAAGGTGGAGACTAATATGCTTCGGTGGTTTAGCCATGTTGAAAGAATGAGTGATGAGATGCTTACTAAGAAAATCTTTTTAGCCCAAATGGCAGGAAAAAAAGGCAGAGGAAGGCCAAAGAAGTTGTGGAAGGATTAGATTCAGGAGTGTCTGCTTGAGAAAAAGATTATGAGTATGGAGTATAGAAGATCTTGTGTACAACGTGTAATGGATATCAGTGAAGCCTGAGTTGTATGTCAAGATCGCTGTAAATAGAAAAGTTTGATACGACAACAGTAAGTGAAAATATCTGGTAGTTTGTATTTCTTTTTTGGAGCAAACTTCTGAATCTCAGAGATCAGCTTCGTGATATGTATGTATGTATGCTTATAGCTCTTAGAGCAGCTCAAAGTGGTCGTTAAAACAAGAAACCAAAAAATGCCATAACCAGCACTATACTATTTAATTTATCTCAGGGATACTAATACAGATTTTATTATCTTTGACAGCAATATACAGATGACAGATAATATTTCTTTCGTGGCCTTCACATAAAGATTGCCCACTTTTCCTTTCCCCTTGAATTACGGAAAAAAACAAGAACTGATGAAAAGACTTTGTAGGAAAATGTAGGTACTTACATGCGTTTTCCCAAATTTTGTTTCCTTCCGGTCTGGTGTTCAGGACTACAAAAAAGGAAGGTATTGCCATGAAGGGTCATTATGAGGAAGGGAATTCTAGGAGTGAATTTTATAAACATGGGGTTGAAGTCTGGCCCAGATAACGAGCAATCAAAGGGTAATAGTGGCCATTACGGCAACGCGAATGGAAGTAATCAAGAATCCCGGGAACTTTAGCCCCGCACTCCGCTGAGCTGCACCATAGCGTGAAGAAAACTATAAGAAAGAAAGCGATGCAGTGGTCATGTAGTGGGCAGTTTGAGGGCAAAATTTGTTGGAAAACAAAGAAAATGAAAAGGTACCTTTCTTTGATGCACACCATCACCGTCTGGCAGTCATGAATCTTTCAAATCGCATTAAGTCGTAAAGACTGTCAGAAAAAGAACATAGAAACACATCTGAAAGCGGCAAACATTATTGATGGGCTGCACTATTTTATGCCTGTTTTTTGAATCAGCACGTGCTATTTGCCATGAACACGACCTCTGATTTTTAATTTGAGTTGCCAGCACAGGTTCAATCCAAATTGCCCACCTGCTATTTTTAGCACGTCTTTTGTAAAAAACAAATCGTGCTTATATTATGGGTTTGTCCTTCTCTCCGTCTATTCGCCTGTGAAAATGATATCTCTGCAACAAATAGTCCGACTTGAAAAATTCTTTTTGCATTGGGAAGCTTGAATAATGCGAATGATGATCATTAATTTCTTTTTTTTTACGATGTAAAATTTCGCCGCTAGAGGTCGTCAATACAAATTATATCGAATTCGAAATCCATTTTATTCCATATATTTGCTTCAAGCATCCGATTGAAAA
This sequence comes from Macrothele yani, assembly GCA_039090855.1. Classification (NCBI taxonomy): domain Eukaryota; kingdom Metazoa; phylum Arthropoda; class Arachnida; order Araneae; family Macrothelidae; genus Macrothele; species Macrothele yani. Next base: position 161,929,182 of record CM077011.1, read on the forward strand.
AACTATTTTACCTCTCGATTCCACCTATGTCGAAGAATATTTTACGTATAGTAACTTTTTCAAGTTACGCATAAACTTTCCGCTAGGGGGAGTAAAAGTGAAGTGCGTTTTCCCCGGTATCTCTACTTCTAAATTTGATTTTTATTTCTTCAGTCGATACAGCTTCTGATGAAAAATCTTTTGCACATAATTTCTAATATTTGACATTGAATAGTTTGGCCATCAGGGAGCGTAAGTGTTAAATTCTGCTTCTGATGGGTTTGCCACAAAAATTGGAGCTTCTAAAATCTTGATTGAAAACTTATTTCGTGGACCGATGCCACTTATGTTCATAAACGTTTTCGGAATATTTTCTTCTTAAAATTATTGCATGGTTTTTCCGCTAGCGGGTGTAGATCTAAATAAAAACAGGTTTTGTTGTAAGTACGACATTTTACTCAAGTGGGCCGTTACCTAAAAGTGTGAAAGTAGCTATATTATATGCCTAGTTAAGCACTTGAGACTTATCTAACATTTTCGCTAACCGAGTTCGACGATTATTACAGTTAAGAAAAACATAACCTTAGTCAGACAGGCGTTACACAGAAACAAACATAGCATTGGAATAATAATTGCTGTTGCTAAAGATATTGCTAACATTAATTATTACTGCTCACGATCACATTGGTTCTACATCCTTAGCATCCTACGTTCGCCAAAGAGACAGCTCTTGTACAACTTGACTATATTATCTGTATGAAATGGGAAACAAACTACCCTCTAACCTGGATGTATTTATTCTGGACTGAAAACCAAGTTTATGACTTTTTCTGACACTGTATTTCAACTTACAAAAAATGTCATTTCTTGTTTACCAACAACACTTCAAACGCTATAAAGGACATGTTGTCTGCAGTCTAATTCATGCCTAAGCGTACTTAATTTTGATAGAACTAAGGTAATCTTCAAGTTTTCCCCGCACTGCTCTTTTAGGAAAGCTTTATTTAAAGAATTACTGAGTTTCCAATGTATATTCAAAAGCAAGTTTTCTCAATTTTTCGCCCTTCACGTTAAATGTCTTAAATGTCTGGAAAAATATTTCTAAAACTGTGCATCACCTTCATTTTTTACCCATGCACAGGGCATCACATTTCCCCGCATCAACACCGACATTTCGACTTCAATTACTACACAGCTCAAGGATTTCTTATTGGCCTCTGAAACTTCTAGACCCTCTTTTCTTCAAACGCCACTGTCGCCAGAAACTTAATCTGAAAGTTCAATTGGCATCAGAAATTTCAATGATTCATTTTTTTTCAAACACCACTGTCATCTGAAACGTCTATGACCCCTTTTTCTTCACTAACTACTTTCATTTGAAACTTGTATGACCCACTTCTCTTCAAACACCACTGTCATCTGAAACTTTATCTAAAAGTTTAAAATTCCTCTGAAAATTCTGACTTCTTTTTCTTCAAACACCATTGTTATCTAAAAGTTCAATACAGGTTTCACGATTTTGGTATCTTGCAGTTAATTCGGTTGGACTCTCACGCAGACTGGCTTATCACTCTTATCAGGTAGACCATAACAGCAACACTCTTATATCCCTGGTGGTCTAGATCTCAGAGACTCTGGCTGATCTGTCCAGCTGGAGCCGGGTTATAAACCTAGGTATTAATTTTACTTCCGGCACTCCTTTGATTAATTCTGGAAACCCCTGGGCTAGAATGTGTGATGGAAAACTCATTATATCCTTATACACTGAGTAGCCACTTTATTATGACCACCTGACAGTTTTAAGCAAATGAGCTATGGCTGCACGCTTTTTCCGCCAGAGGGTGAGGCTAGTATAAAAAGGGAAAGCTTAGTGCTTGCGACAGTAGTACAAGTGATTTTTGGGTGACGAAATGGGTAAAAAATGCGATTTTACGGACTTTCAACGTGGGATGATTGTAGGATCTCGAAGCCATGGAGCGAGTATCACCGAAACCCCCGCATTCGTAAAATGTTCCAGAACAGCTGTTGTTAAAATGTTTAAAGACTGTACTGTCAGCAAAAAACTGGGTCTTTACGTGCAACGTGCGGTCGTCATCGACTAGTGACTACTCGGGCGGAACGGAGAGTGTCCAGACTGGTAACAGACAACAGAAGAGCAACAGTGCAACAAATTACAGACCATCTTAATCAAGGATCCCCTCACATGATCTCTGCACGCACTGTTTAACGTACACTGCATCGGATGGGATAGGGCAGCCCAAGGCCTGTTTGAACACCTTTGCTGTCTGCAGTTAACAAAAGAAAACGTCTCCAGTTCGCACAGGAGTAAAAGGATTGGACAGTCGATAATTGGAAACAAATCATGTGGTCCGATGAATCATGTTTTCAGTTGCACCATGCCGATGGACGAGTGATAATTTGGCGGAAGCAGCACTAAATGCATTGCTACAACCCTTCAAGCTGGAGGAGGCAACGTTATGGTTTGGGGAATGTTTTCCTGGCATGCTTTGGGCCCTTTAATTCATGTTGATCAACGTCTGACTAGCACATCATATCTAAACATCGTAGCGGACCAAGTGCATCCTGTCATGTGGATGGTTTATGGCGATGGCTACTTTCAACAAGATAATGCGTCCTTCCATAGTGCTCGTATTGAACAGGATTGGTTTCAGGAACATACCGGTGAGTTTACTTGGCTTAGGTGACATCCACAATCTTCAGATTTCAAGCCCATTAAGAATTTGTGGGAAGAAGTTGAACGAGCCATCAGACAGTTGGATCCACAACCCTGCAATCTCACACTCCTGTAAAGTGCTATTCATCAAGCATGGTCTCAGAGATTCCACAAACCACCTATCAACATCTCGTGGAGTCCATGCCACGAAGAATCGACGCAGTAGTAAAGGCAAAAGGTAGCCCAACGAAGTACTGAGGGGGTGGTCATAATAAAGTGGCCACTCAGTGTTACTTAGAGGTTCGCTAAACTCCGATACCAAGAGAGGTTGAAAAGGAAAAAAAAACATCGGGATCTAAGAGTAATTGCATTGCAGTTGTTACTCAAACGAATGATTAAAAAAATCTAATTCTGTAACGTAACATAATTACATTCTTCTTCCAGTGCAATATGCTTTTGTACTTCCGCCTTATTTGAAACGCCCAATTTATCGAATCAGGAAAATAACTAAAAAATAGAAGATAAAAACAAGTAGATTATTTTACGGATATCTAATCGTAATCTCAAATAACTTTGCTTTGGTGCTACGATGTGTCACAACCGATACAAACATCAACTCATATCCGTCTATTCAAATTCTCTAAGACGATTTGAAGCTTTTGCTAGAATGTTTCGTCTCTTTTTTTATACCCAGTGGAAGAGAACATATTTTGAATAAAAGTTGAATCGGTTCTGGATATTTGTATGTTTTTGGTACGGATAAGTTACCGAGGTCATTTGAATAGCTCTAACGTAGACATGAAAGCACAAACCAATTTTAAAATCGAATGTTCCTCTCAAAATGTAAATAATGCATAGACATATGTCTCGAGACTATTTTAAAATGCATTGCTTTTCGAAAAATATAAGTAATGCCCTTTCATCCGCCATACGGATTTCAGAATGTCGTCACTAGGATAACAATTAAATAGGTATTTGACCAGTCTCTGAGAAACAAAATAATGCAAAGATATGTATTTTTGTCTCTGAAAGAAATGCAAAATCGCGAGATTTTCTGAGAAACGTCAGCAATGAAATTCTAACGGCAGAAGAAATTGAGCTGGAATCAAAACACAGAAACTTGTGGAACATTCATCGAGCTCTGTGTTGTTGAAATATTATGCATGCAAAATGCGAGTCGTTTGGACATTAAGAATCTGTGACGTAAGAGCAATGATGTTTTGGTTCTTTTTTTATGTAATTTTTGCAGAACATTTTGAATGTTCGACCAGTCATCCACGCCCCTCTCTCCATCATTACATAAAGGTGAGATAAAATTAGAGGTACAACTTTTATTTGTAAATACTCTGTTAATTGACACTACATAATATACTGAACAGACACATGTTTTCTTTTTTTTGCTACAGTATATAGAGTTACAGTTGACTATCTGATACCTCTACATAATCATGGAAGTGAACGTTTCAGACCTGTAGCGAATTGTATTATGAAAAACGTTTATCTTCCAAAGGGGGCAAATGCTGGGTGCCATTTACCAAGGATGTCATTTTGAAGAGTCCAAAGGAATTATTTCCCATGTGATGGCATCAAAGTAGCAGAAATAATTCAATAGAAAGGATATTGCTTTGAAAACTGTGCCCATTCATTCAGGCAGAAGAACAATCCCAAAGATTGCTGAAAACTATATTTACCATAGTCAGTCAGACGTTCCTACCGTTTCGAGCTGCACCTAATGTAGGGGTTAACTGGGCGCAACACGTGCGAAATGCATTTCATCAGTCTCTGTGCCAAATGCATTTCACCAGTTTCGTGTTTCATGTGTGCCCAGAAATGAAAACGAGACTGTTGAAATGCATTTGGCACAGAGCCACATTGTGTTATCTGGTGAGCAGAATATGGAGATCGATTAACGTGCTCTTCTGGAGCCCCTATTCAATTATGGGAGCAAAGGATGAGAGGCGGCAGCAACATCAAGATACATTCTTGCAGTTGAAGGCAAGAAAACAGTGGAGAGCTACAGTGTAAGAAAATGTGGTTCCGTTCTTTCATTTCTGGGCACACCAATATCGAGGTCAGCACGTCGACAGACCACAATCACGGACAACCTCGTCTAAGTTGTGACTGCAAATCCATGCACGAGTATGTGACAAGTAAAAGCTGAGGTGGAGTTTTCCCAATCTACTGTTGTTTGTCACCTGCACCAGCTTGGTCTCTGAGTCAGGCGCCATCGAATAGATCCTGATCTACTGTCGTTTGCCACTAAAAACCAGCTTGGTCTCTCAGTCCGACGACATAGAATCTCTCAGTCAGGCACCATCAAATTAATTCCGATCTACTGTCGTTTGTCACCTGCACCAGCTTGGTCGCTCAGTCAGGCACTACCAAATAGATACCGAGCTATTGTCGTTTGACACTTGCACCAGCTCGGTGTTTCAGTTCGTTGCCATCGAATCTCTTAATCTGGCGCCAAAAAAAAGATCCCGATCTACTGTCGTTTGACACTTGCACCAGCTTGGTCTTTCAGTCAGGCGTCACCGAATTTCTCAGTCAGGCGCCATCGAATTTCTCAGTCAGGCGCCATCGAATTTCTCAGTCAGGCACCATCGAATTTCTCAGTCATGTGCCAGCAAATAGATCCCGATCTACTGTCGTTTGTCACCTGCACCAGCTTGGTCTCTCAGTCAGGCGCTATCAAATAGATACCGAGCTACTGTCGTTTGACACTTGCACCAGCTCGGTGTTTCAGTCAGTTGCCATGGAATCTCTCAGTCTGGCGCCAACAAATAGATCCCGATCTACTGTCGTTTGACACTTGCACCAGCTTGGTGTTTCAGTCAGGCGCCATCCAATTTCTCAATCAGGCGCCATCGAATTTCTCAGTCATGTGCCAGCAAATAGAACCCAATCTACTGTCGTTTGTCACCTGCACCAGCTTGGTCCCTCAGTCAGGCGCCTCCAAACAGATCCTGATCTACTGTCGTTTGTCACCTGCACCAGCTTGGTCTCTCATTCAAGCGCCATCAAATAAATATTGATCTACTGTTGTTTATCACCTGCACCAGCTTGGTCTCTCCTTGAGGCGCCATCGAATCTCTCAGTCAGGCGCTTCCAAACAGATCTCAATGTACTGCCGTTTATCACCTGCACCAGCTTGGTCTCTCAGTCAGGCGCCATCGAATAGATTCCGATGAACTGACATCCCAGCAGGCGAAACAACGCGGTCCTCTCTTTTGCAGATTGCTCTCAGTCCACTGGACGAATTGTTTTGGAATCGCATCGTCACAGTTCGTACATTTTCTAACCACTGGGAACCACTGGGGACCACTGGCTGATGGTACGCCAGAAAGCACAGCCAGTTGTGCAAAGACGGTGGTTCGATAGAAAATTTGTTCTGTGCATTTGGTGTAATCACATGGGTCATGTACACTGGGAAATTGTGACAGATTGTCAGGCTGTAGATAGGAACCTCTATGCCGAATAACTGTAGTGGGTCCATGCTGCTCTGTGCTATAGCTATCCAGCTATCATCAACAATAAGCGGGCGTTCCTCCAAGTCGATAATGCTTCAAGACATGTCTCCAGCGTGGCTTTTCTAACACTACAAGAATTGGAAGTGGTTGAGATACTACCCCATCCACAATAAGGACCGGAGCTTGCCCGATGCGATTGCCACCTATTTTGCTCCACCGCCCATTTCTAAAAGGATGGCACTTGGTGTATGTGTAATATGGTATCAGAGACTTTCTATCTTCGAAACCTGCCGAGTGGTACCGCACAGTGGTATCGTGACCTTGTTCGAAAATTAGCAAAGTGTCATACAAAACAAAGCCTTGCAGTTTGCAGAATGATGTGGGCGTGTTGTATTTCTTTCATCATTCAACTTAATATCTGCAAGCGTGACGAACTTTTTGATTCCCTCTAGAAAAACCTCTGCCTCTGCTACAACAACGGACCTCAATATAAATCTGAAATATATTTTTTTTGTAGAGATTTAACCACCACTGTAATCATCTCAATGGTCTATAAGCAATAGTCCGTCCCTAATGTAAGTTCACTGGTTCCAGCAAAGCGTCCCTGCCATAAATCAGGAATCTAAACAGGACCCATCTCGGAAGAATTATCAGAAGCCAGCGCCTTTACCGCTGTGCCACTGGCTGAAATATTTAATTTGAAGGAAAAATAATTTTTAAGAGTTGCACAAATCCACACTGTATGTCAAATGTTCCGATTGCTAAACCACATTTTAAATGTGCAAGTGGTGCGAAGTTGCAGAAGCAGTAGCATGAGGAGAAGTGCTGGTTGCTTCATAATTAAAAACGTGGCATATTACTCAGGATATGCATTTTATATTCACTCCAAAATCAAGTAAAGTTAATTATTGGAGAATGCCGAAAGAAGATTATACGAGTATTCCTGATCATCAGGTACCAACACTCAAGCATGAAAGAGGATTAACACTTATTCGGTCACCAACAACCCTGGCGTTAATTTGATTAAGAAGTGTGACAATGGAATTAATTTGATCCCATCGTCATTTTCCTTAGTCTAATTAACGCCAGTATCTACAAATGCACTTTTGGTTACAAGGTGAATCTCTGGTTGACGCATTTATTACTAAACATAAACAGAATGCCAAATCTTGAGCTGATGATTTTCTCTGTAATATACGTATACAGACCAATACGTCAGGTGCTAGGTGGAAGAAAATGATGATGAAGAGTTGCAATTCCCAGAGCCTGTAAGTCATCCAATTTAAACATCCTCCGGCCACTGTGATTGAATTCGAAAATGCTGTGAGCAGTTTCTTCCTTCTTCTTTTTTTTACTTAGCTTAAAAGTATCCTTTTTGGAGAACTAGAGCAGGAAACGGTTTCGAAAGAGTTTAAATAAAAATACAAATCTGCTTGTGGGGTAGCAGCGTTGAAGAATTTACGTATAAGGGGTTTTCGCTATCGCGCTCGGCTAGATATCGAGAGACCTGGGATTCGAATCCCCAGCGGAGACCGGATAACAATTTTTCGGTGGCTATGTGTTGATAAAACGGGGAAAATGCAATGTCTTTGCTTATTTAGTGACCCTACGTATTTGGAGGATTTTCAATTTTGGATCTCGCCCTTTGTATTTAACTGCTATAATTAATATACAGCCAGTGCCGTTAATTCCCACCAGATTGAGACGTCTCAGTTGCTGAGCCCATCTTTCGGATTCATGATGTCAGAAGCTGACAGAAAAACACACATAGCGCCGTTGATTGTTGGCCACGGTAGCGTAAGGGTAACGCGCTCGCATAGATATTGAGAGATCTGGGATTCGGAACCACAGCGGTGACCGAATAGCAATTTTTCGGTTGTAAGGTATTGATAAAATGTGGAAATAGCAATGTCTTTGTTTATTCACTCACCCCAGGTATTTGGAGGATTTTCACTTTGGGTTTTCGTATTATTATCAATAAGCTATCTTTCACATTAACGTTTATTTCTAAAGCCTTTCAATATAAACAAGAAGTTGAACTTTAGGCCTTTTCCTGCATGTTTGCCTTACGTTAGTAGTTTCTATGCAGCTTCATTAGAGATGTATTTTCTGTCCTTCACAAATGAGGTTGGAAAAAAATATTTAAAAAACGCGTTGTTCACACAGTTCGATTCACTGAAGCTACACCGTCCTACAAGTGGCTTTACATCGTCATACACAATTTTTCTCAAATCAAAGTGCACATATTATTATATCTTAAATTTCGCCACGTAATTAAGGTCACCATTCTATTACGAATAAATCAGTTAAACTTGCTTTTCAAGAAAAGGGATCTGCTGAGCGTCTGTTTTTTTTTTAAAGATCAACAAAATTAAAATTTTAGAATTTTTAATTTACAAAAAAAGGGGCTCTGACGTGGGTACATGCAGAAAGTTTAGGCTAAATTTCAATGGTATCTGATCGTTACATTACTCTGTAGGAGAACCACAAAATCACTTTTTAATATCCTAGATATTGATAGTATAATAATCACTGGCGGTTTTTCAGGACACAACTGCAGCCGCTCCGCGCAGAATGCAAACTGTTTATGAATAAATTGTAGTCTACTACAAGGTCAATATGCATATACATGTATGGTTACATTCACTGGTTTTTCTACTACTATATTCATTGTAAGTCAGTCCATTTCGGTTGTATTCATAAACGTATTGTACATCGTCGTGACTATTCGCCATGCTGTGGACCATGAACTCAGGATGCCGAAGGCACAGATTTTACGCTTCACAGAGAAAAATATTTTTTTTTTCTGAGTTCTAAAATGTACATCGGTTTTCGATAACGATGAGGGATGAATGGATGCATTGATAATTTCAATTGAAGAATGCGTGTGCTAAAAGTCTATTAGATTTCAATGAAATTGCACTTTTTGCATTTTGTAGAATGCAGCGTCTTCTGTCAACACTGAAAACTGTCCCCAGTCTTCTTCAGTAAAGCAGCAGCAATAGCATATGAGATAAAAAAATCTGATGAATAATTTCTATCTTAAATTGAATAAACTGTTCTTAAGTACATACGTGCATGCATGATATATTGAAACCAAAAACATAGATACTGCTCTTGCTTTCACTTTACTCAAGAAGGTAAATCTAAGCAAGAGCACGGGTTTAAGTTTTGAGAGATAATGGCGTTTTCACTACAGTTTCTTGAAACTAGTGTCCTCTCAATCTTCAGACCTGTTACCATCAAATCTCTTTGCATAGGAGGCTTGAAAGAAGAATGCACACAAAAGCAATCCCTAGCACTAAAGGTATTTCATTTAAATTCCGTATTATGCTTCTTTGTGGGCACTTCAGGGAAAATTGTACCTGTTTTCATTAAATATTAGGTCGTTCGGGGATAAAGTGAACACTTTCGACTTATCATAATTCTTGTAATAGCAAATCAATGATCACAATATTTATGGGTAATTATTAGTAAACTGGGGATGGCAAAAGTGGCTTTTATAGAAAATCAAGGACTATGACAGCCAAAAATATAACTCTAAAACTGAGGAAGATAATCTTAGAGTTATATGTTTGACCGGTAGCTCTCTACGGTTCTAAGACATGAACATTGGCCAAGAGGGAAGTGAAAAGACTGGAGGCATTTGAGATGTGGAGCAATAAAAGAATGGATATAATAAGTTGGCTCGATAGAAAGACTAATGAGAATGTCCTGGAGAGAGTGGGAGAATCCAGGAATCTGATCAACGTGTTAAAGAGAAGAAAAATATGGATGGGATACACATTGCGCCATGGAGGCCGGAATATGAAAGTTTTGGAAGTGAAATTGAAGGCAAGAGAGGAAAATGACGGCCAAGGAATAGTTTCGCGGCATAGTTACTCCAAGACACTAATACTAGGACACACTATGACTTGAAGAGAATGGCGGAGAATAGAGAGGAATGATAATAGAGAGTGCATCTACTGAACAACTAGTCCTTGGACTGAGTAACAAAGAATAAGAATAAGAAAAGGTGCCCAAAACTAACGTGACAATTATATATTCGAGAATATGTCAAAAACGAGATGACCGTTTGTAAAGATCTTTCAGAGACATGTGCAAGGGCAAACGCTTAGTTGATGAAGTACCTAAGCAACATTTTGCTAACTCATGCTAAAATACGTAACTGACGACCGAATGTTATACGTTATGGAGCTGGCAGGCACGCGACTTTTATAAACCTTCTTCTGGATGGGGTGCGGCAATTGGAGCTTGAGCTGGACGTTTACTGGAAGAATGTATCCGTACCTTCCCTTGGAAAAGTCTTTATTGTGGAAAGCGACCTGTAGATTGCATCCGGAAGTAGCAAGATGGCCGAATGTGTCAAGGGAAGAGGTCTACAATCTCTGGAGGCAGTTCCGAAAAAGTGGAACAATAACCCGAATGCCGGAAAGCAGGACGCCCACGAGCCAGAAGTCAAGACGACCAGTATTTGTATGTAACACCTCGCCACCATAGGGAGTCGAAAGACGCGCAATCGTCACAAGAGATCTCCTCCGCTACAGGAACCACAAACTCGAGGCAAAATATTTACAAAAGACTCCACGAGTGAGGTCTCTATTGAAGGGAGCCAATGGTCTGTATCACACTCCCTGTATTGCACAGAAGGGTCCGTCTGAATGGGGCCCTACAACATCATCCTTGGACTTGGGCATTGTTATCGGACCCGACATAGCCTGTGTTCTTTTCAGTGAGAAATCGCGGTACAGCCTAAACACAAATTTTCTGCAAATGTAGATTTGGAGAGAGGCGAACCCAAACCCTTCTCTCTAACATTAGAGGAATTGGGCATCACGGGTCAGCGAGTCAACGGGTCCACAATTTCTAGCGGGTCAAACTGGTCGGATCAAGGTGTTCCTGACCTGATTTCGACATGATTTGCTTATTTGCTTTCTATTAGATTTTTGAAAAGCAAAAAAAAAAATGTTTTCGAAGAAAATATCCACTGTGTAATTTTGTGCTCGATGCTGGTGTACCCGGAATGAAAAATGATTTGTCATGCAATACGAAGGAAGAGTATTTTCAGAATTGAAAAAGTCCCTTCCTTCTGAAGGGCAAGGAAGGAAACAACATCCACATTTTGGAAATTTTCAACTCATCAGAAACTTGTGAACATTGGTGTTGCTATGAAACATATTATGAAGCTTTATATGTTATCAATAACACAGCAAAAACTGAAATTAAACATACATACAACAAGTTGCTTAATTCAAAAATTTTTACTGTAGCTCCATTAAAATTAGGTGGAACAACATAAACATAACTGCAGATGGACTTTTTGGCTCTCACAGGTGTGTTTGAAAACATGTGTAAAAGAGTTAGGTTATGTGTGGCAAATGAACGACGACAGTTTCAATAATTCTTGTAAGTGAGTGAATTATACATTCGTTTGATTTCAATATAACCAAAGATACCCACTGTTGATAAACTTTTTGAACGCCCTACATATATATTTAAAACACAAGGCGGTTTGCTTCAAAAATCCGCCAGTGCCACCCACTGGAGCGATTTTCATGAATTTTTTAAATGAAAGCTACTGACCCTACATATTTGTCACTGCTAATTTTTATTGTCATAAGTATTTTTTTATGGTACCATGGCATTTTCTTTTACTAACCGCCGTTCATTAATCTGGCGTTTGTTCTCTCTCTTCAGTACTTGCAGCGACACCTGATTTTCTGCTGTGGTCGGACTTGGAACTAAATTCTCCACTATCAACTGCGTAGTTGTAATTATCCGAATCTGTTCAGTAGATTTCGAGATTAGTAAAAAAAGATACGTATGTTATCGTGAACTACTTTCTTTCACGTTGGGTGTGATCAGGTTGTATTTAAACAAAGCAGAACGATACACTGGAAATCGGGAACTACTTGAAAGCGATCTGATTCGGTAGTACAGCCAAAATCAATAAAAAAATAATAAAAACGCATAAAAATAAATGAAATAGCCCATGTCCACCAAAACGAAATAAGCTCCCCAACGGTGAAAGAATTATCAAATCGGTTCAGTAATTTTCGAGATCATCTCAAACACACAAACAAAATTTCTCTCTTTATATATTAGTGTAGATAGATTATATAATGATATAAAAAATTGTTGAAATCATACTGGCAAAATAAAACACATTTTTAACCCCATTGTGTAGTTATCGAGACACAATATCATTTCGGGTCACTGAAAGAATGCCTCAATACTCCAATGCAAGCCCGTCAACGACGGGTATGCACATGTTTACACAATAATGAGGAAAGTCCTCGTTAAATTCCTATACGAGTAGTTGAAAAAATAATAAAATAAATGGGAATATTACGAAAATGTTGTTGTTGGTGACCCATCTTATATACTGCCCATTAATAATTCATCCGTTTATTATAGTTGTGCATTCTATTACGATTCGAATTACATGACAAGAAAACATTTCAGTCACAGTTTTTTCAACCGTGTATGTCATGGATTACGGACTAGTACATATCATAGCTCAAAGCAGATTTGTCCGTGTCTGGTCCTGGTGGGGTTCAATTATGTGACGTCTGGGTCCGGACCCGAACCCTATAGCGCATGTCTGGGATGCCATGGGAATGCAAATGCAAGCGGCATCCATCTTCCGAAACCTTCGCGGCACTCCGATGTGCCTTGGAGGATCGGTATTTATAGACCCAAACTCTCATGTACAGCCTTCAAACAGGATGAAGTCTGTATCGCTGTTCGGAGGATCACACTTCCTGTTATCCCTCGAAGTCCGCATCACTTGCTGCATCATGTTTGGACTACCATGCTGTCACGCGCATGCTTCCACCTCATGGGGTAATGGCTTTCATTTTCTGTCGTAATGTTGCGTTATCAGTATATTTATGTCTGTACCAACTGTTAAATAAACTCTGTCGTGTGGATTTAGCATTAATCATGATTTTGCGTTTGTCACGCTAATTTTGGACACCAGTATATTATCCGATTTTGATAAAACGCGGTAGCAAGCGTACAGCATTCTAAATTCTCAGAATCAGGTCTTCAGAAGACCATATTTACAATGCCAACGAAACATTTTCGAAGACTTTTAATAACAAGGGAGTGGAACGCCAGATCATCTACACTATTCACAATTTTAACGCCTTCTCTATGCGTTCCGGGTATTTGAAATCATACCTCTCCTAATTTTGCGATGAACAGTTCCTAGTTTGCTTCCGGCTACGGTCTGTGTGTGTGTGTGTGTGTGTGTGTGCATGTGTGTGTGCCACTCAGTCGTGAGCTTCCATTTGATTGGCTTCTAACTATAGACGCATTTATCGTTTTCAATGAATTGCGATGCTTGGCTACTAAAACATCCTTTCCAAAAATATCGATTCCCTCGCAACACCGGAAGCCACCTCCTTCCTGCTACTGCAAAATTATGGCTGTCGATATATCTTTGGCCATGGCAATAGCTACAAAAAATACATGTGTAATGTATAAATAACTTGAGCAGAAACGTTACAAAACGCTGGGTAGTTAAACCTCAGAAGATGATTTATTCAATGAGCGCTGGCATGAGCGGAAATGCTTCGAGGAATAACACCATGCTAGTCTGCCATCTCATCGACCTTAGATCTGACGAATTTCCAGCCACGTGTACGTAACTGATTAAAGTGTGGGGAGACATTGGACATTATTAATCAACGTGGAAGTATTAGCAGGTCATAAACTTTCAAGGAAGATTAGGCGACTCTCCATTAATCACCGAAATCCCCAGAGGTTCCACGAATAAAAATTGTTTTAAGAGCTGTTTAGTTGGAGTTTCTGTTTGTTTTTGACTCTCGCCGGTCATCCGCCTTCGGTTTTTCTTTTCTCAAAATTATGAACCCTGATAAGATAAAGTGCATACAGCTGTTACAATTTTTTCACTCAGCGCATTATACAAGTGTGCGGAGAACAAAATACCCTCGGAAACAGTGTAATAAAACTAGATCTAAAGAGTACTATGACATAGGTAAAGATGTACCAAAAGTTATATAAACTTCTAACTCACTCAATTTTTTAACTTCCACACGGCGATGCAATTAATATGGTAATATATATATATCATCATCATCATCATTGTCAACCATTATCAATCCACTGCTGGACGAAGGTCTCCCCAAGTTTCCTCCACAACGGTCTGTCTTGTGCCAGTCGTATATAAATATATGATATTTCTCATACCATGATTGGTAGGTTCTTCGACATTATTTTTTTCTCTTTTATATGGTGCTTTTATAATAATACCTGCTCTTTTCTGATTATTGGTTGCAGTTTTGTCTTTTAATTTATATATATATATATATATAATTACAAGTCCTGATAAGATAAAGTGCATACAACTGTTACAATTTTTCACTCAGCGCATTATACCAGTGTGCGGAGAACAAAATACCCTCGGAAACAGTGTAATAAAACTAGATCTAAAGAGTACTATGACATAGGTAAAGATGTACCAAAAGTTATATAAACTTCTAACTCACTCAATTTTTTAACTTCCACACGGCGATGCAATTAATATGGTAATATACATATATACGTATATAAATATATGATATTTCTCATACCATGATTGTTAGGTTCTTCGACATTATTTTTTTCTCTCTTTTATATGGTGCTTTTATAATAATACCTGCTCTTTTCTGATTATTGGTTGCAGTTTTGTCTTTTAATTTATATATATATATATATAATTACAAGCCCTGATAAGATAAAGTGCATACAACTGTTACAATTTTTCACTCAGTGCATTATACCAGTGTGCGGAGAACAAAATAAGTAGAAGTGGACATCTCTGAAGTTAACAGAAAAGTAACCAAAGCTCTTATGGAAACAGTGCAACAAAATTAGCTGGGTCTAAGAACAAGTTGCATGTGAACAAATTATCAGGAAAAACCAAAATGTTGATGCAAAAAAGAAGAGAGATGAGGACAACTAAAGAAGATGTGACTTCCAAAGTGGAATATATAGAGCTATGCAAAACAGTAAGAAAAAGTATCACTGAAGACGTAAGGAAATTCAACTGTGAACTAGTGAGGAAAGCAATTGAAAACAACCAAAGCCTAAAGATAGCAAAGGGACATCTCAGTAAGGGAAGAAAACAGATTATGGCACTGAGAAAAGAAGATGGTTCTCTAACAAGAAATAGAGGCGAAATTTTGACAAGAGTGAAAGATTTCTACTCCAAATTATATGAAAGGGATGATATATGCACTCCAGACATCATGAAAGATACCAGTACCAGAGTTCCTCCAGTCCTTCCAGCAGAAGTTGCACATGCAATCAAGAACATGAAGCGAGGAAAAGCTCCAGGAGAAGATGGAATTACTGTAGACATCATACAAGAAGCAAGTGGAGAAATCGAAACAGTACTCGCCCAAATGTTCACTCGATGCCTTAATGAAGGAAAGATTCCTGAGGATTGGAACACCGCTACAATGATCCTGCTACATAAGAAAGGTGACATTGAGGATCTCGGAAACTACAGACCTATCAGCCTCCTATCAGTAGTTTATAAAATCTTCACTAAAGATCTTTCACACCGCTTGAAGGTAGCACTAGACATGGCTCAACCGAGAGAACAAGCTGGATTCAGGAGTGGCTATAGCACAATAGATCATATCCACGTGCTGAGAGAACTAATTGAAAGAGCGAGGGAATATGAACTTCCATTGTGCATGGCTTTTATCGATTATGAAAAAGCCTTTGATTCGGTGAAACCATCAGCAGTTACAATGGCTCTGAAAACCTGCGGTATTGAAGATCCATACATTAATACTGTTTGAAAATACAACACACGTAAAAATTGGAAAGGAAGTGAGACAAGGTGACACCATATCTCCGAAGCTCTTTAATGCCACATTGGAGGGTGTTTTTCAGTCGCTGAGCTGGGAAAACAAGGGGATAAAGATTAATGGAGATTATCTAACCCACCTTCGTTTTGCTGATGACGTAGTCATTTTTGCAACTACCCCATCAGAGCTGCAGAGTATGATCCAGGAACTTGCTGACAAGAGTAAAGAAGTGGGATTAAAAATGAACTTTCAGAAGACAAAAGTGATGTTCAATGCTTTTACAAGAAATGAAGATTTACCGATTGATGGAGAAAAGCTGGAGATAACAGACACGTACGTTTATCTTGGACAGCAGATATCAAGTGAGGGTCACATTGATGAAGAAATTAATCGGCGTATAAAACTTGCCTGGAGAGCTTTTGGAAGAAACAGCATAATTTTCAAGAGCAATATGCCATTATGTCTTAAAAGAAAAGTGTTTGATCAATGCATCCTTCCAGTGCTTACGTATGGTGCAGAGACGTGGACCTTAACAAAAAGAGACATACAAAGGCTGCAGACAACTCAACGAAGCATGGAGAGGTGCATGCTTGGTGTAACCAGGAGAGATAAGAAGAGGAACTCATGGATCCGAAAAATGACAAGAGTGGAAGACATCATGATCAGAGTTAAATCCCTGAAATGGCAATGGGCTGGACATACTGCCAGAAGGACAGATCATCGATGGACAGCCGAAATTTTAGATTGGATTCCAAGGGACAGGAAAAGACCCAGAAGAAGACCACATAGGAGATGGGTGGATGAAATTCGAAAGTATGCAGGGGTGACATGGAGGAGACTGGCACAAGACAGACCGTTGTGGAGGAAACTTGGGGAGACCTTCGTCCAGCAGTGGATTGATATATGGTTGACAATGATGATGATGATGATATATATATATATAGACAACTCAAAGAGGCATGGAGCGGTGCATGCTTGGTGTAACCAGGAGAGATAAGAAGAGGAACTCGTGGATCCGAAAAATGACAAGAGTGGAAGACATCATGATCAGAGTTAAATCCCTGAAATGGCAATGGGCTGGACATACGGCCAGAAGGACAGACCATCGATTTACAACCGAAATTTTAGATTGGATTCCAAAGGACAGGAAAAGACCAAGAAGAAGATTACATGGAAGATGGGTGGATGAAATTCATAAGTATGTAGGAGTGACATGGAGGAGACTGGCACAAGACAGACCGTTGTGGAAGAAACTTGGGGAGACTTTCGTCCAGCAGTGGATTGATAATGGTTGATGATGATGATGATGATGATGATATATATATATATATATATATATATATATATATATATATATAGGTTATAAATCTTTAAATTTTGTCTTTAACTCTGCTTTTGGGTATATGTATATATATCATAGGTGCAATACTTCCTAAATGCGACATATCCCTGGCGGTGTATTATACGCGGTGGACCTGTGGCTTGGCCTCCAAGCTCCCCGGATCTTAATCCACTGGACATCTTCGTCTGTGGGCACATGACAACATTGGTGTACGAGACACCTGTGGACACCCTCGAAGATCTCGTGGCGCGAATCTCTGTTGCTGCGGACAAGATCAACACCACACCGAGAGTGTACGAGAGGGTGCGACAGTCCTTCATTCGCGGGTGTAGTCTGTGCAGCGACGCTCTTGGACGCCAGTTTGAGTAGCTCCTTTGAGTCTTTCTCTGATGCAATTGGAATTGTGCAACTCATAAATTAGGTATGCCTCTTTGTTTTCACTGTTAAATGCTCAACGTGTATATGTAACTTTACTCTTTTCTGGCACTAGGAGTGGAATGCGACCCTAGGTTCCATTGCAAATATTGTTCGTCTTAATGTGTACTATCACTCCTCTTGTTTTGTTGAAGGAGTTTACAATCACTCTGTATTTACATCTGCCAATTAGAACGGCTTACGGTTTTGAACACATTTTTCTACTCGACGTAAAGATGTAAATACTGGTTCATTTTTTCTAACTCCTTCTTCCATCATGTGAGTTTGTGGTGAGTTTATGGTGAGTTTGGTGAGTTTGTAAACGCTACCATATTTTCGAAGCATGACAAAGAATCATGGGCATTTGAAATTCTTCAAAGTGATCTGGAACACATTTTTCTGAAAAGGCTTGAGTTTAAATATTAAAAATGCTTAGAAAATTTTCCAAGAAATTATTCATGAGAAGACCAGAGTTTCGATCTTCTATGGAATTCGGTACGTTGGGCAAAAAACGTGAAATACCGTGAGTTCTAAGTGATTAATGAATTTGAATGTCACGCTTTCTCATCCAGAGAGCATTCTGTAAACAGGGTTTGGATTTTTAAAATTTGCCACGAAGGAGCGGTTGTAAGTTCTGCAGCTGGAAAATACAGTAAACATTGAAAAGAACAATCACAACTAATTAATGTGATTACGAATTTGACAGAAATACTTATTTTGTTATCTCAAATTAAAACTGATGAGACTGATATAATATATTTACTAAGATTTTCGGTTTACAAAGAATGGTTAATGTCATGCAAATTCTTGAGGACTTGGAAGATGCACAAGAAAAAAGATTCATAGAACGCAAAACAAAACAATTTTCCGTTGAACTTCGTTTTCCGATAATGGAAATTCGCCTCAGGTTTCTGAAATAGAATCTTATATTCTTGCGGCGAAGGAAAATAACATCTTACTTATGTATGGTATGCAATATCTAATAGTCGCTTCAGAAAGACTAAAACAGCGCTATAAACAGCAAATTTTCAGAAACGTCGGGAGAATTAAATTAATAATGATTCTGTAAAATAAACGCCGCAGAACGACATCACTTAGTGCCATTAAAATGTGATAGCATAAAAGATGACTGGTTTGTGCGAATCACACATTTTCAGTGACGGAAGTCGAAAACGTATACCTCTTCTCCGCAGGGGATTGCTTTATCAATTCAGCCACATCCAACGGAATTTATCGCTGCAACTTTATACTCATGACCTGGGTTTCACTTCTGTAGTACATCATATCATCTCCCTCGTATTTATTTTTCGAAGCGGAGAAGGTATTATCATTAATTTTTGACGATGTGGATAACAAACATCGCACATTTTTCAAAGAATCCTTCGGCAAGTAGAACCAATTCCACAATCGGCCGCCGATGTGAAAACACGAATGTTTCCGTGACGTTTTCGAACCCGAATTCCTCTGCCCCTGAGCGGAATGCTTTACCAATTAAGCTCCTCCGACAAAATGTATCACTGCTAGTTCATGCTCTTGACATGCTTTTCACCTCTGTAGTACGTCATTGGTTGTATAGAGATAAAACTCTTAGATTCTAGTATAATACGGCTAGCAGGGAAAACATTTTCAGGACTAAGAGATTAAATAAACACTGTTAAAGCTCTTTATGTCTAACACGGATACGTCGTCTTTATCGAACTTCTGAAAATCACCGCGAAAATTACATTAAAAAATATAGGAAAGAGAAAATTTATATCGAACTAAACATAGCTGTCATAACGTATATATCAAACATTTGGTGGCCACAGTGCTAGTTAAACTATGGAGTAATATGATTTAGATACACTATTTAATGCACGATGTATTGGATAGTTTCATAATTATTGGCCGATGCCGACAAGGCGAATTTGTATAGCCGGTTACAAAGGACGCCTCGTAGGAGGAACTACCAAACGCCCATGCAAATTGAATCGGTTCAGTCCACGTGTATAAAACGGTATTTCAGACAGATCTCAGCAGTTGGGGACGGGATGGAGCAACCCAACGTGAGATCAGTGATTTTGCACGAATTCAAACTTGGTCGCAATGTGTCCGAAACAGTCGCAAATGTCAACAGAGCGTGGGTTGTCGGAACGACGAATAACAGAACTGTCCGTAGACTGTTTTCCAAGTTCGATATCGGTGATGTTGCCATCGAGCATAAGCCAGGACCCGGTCTTCCGGTTCTGAGCGACACGGTACATTTAAGGCGGAATTAAAACCAATGTCCACAGTACATGAGCTCAATGCCGAACTTGTCGTATCATCAGCGACAATTTCCAGACACTTGGTAGCTATGGGCAAGGATAAAAACTGGATACCTGGGTTCCACACGAACTAACTGAACAGCAACAGATACGGCGTCTGGAAACATGCATTGCCCTCCAGAAACGTGAGGCTATTGCTCCCTTTCTGCATCGGATCTTTACGGTTGATGAAAAATGGGTGCTTTATGACCAAAGGAAGAGAACAGCGCCGTGGCTCGATAAAGGGGAACCACCCAAACACATGTCCAAACCCGGGTTGCACCCACAGAAGGTTCTGATCTCTGTGTGGTGGACTGCGAAGACTGTGGTTCATTATGAGTTTTTGCCGCGAGGTCAAACAATCACAACGGAAGTGTGCTGCCGTCAGCCGAACGAATGTCACCAGAAATTACGCAGCAAACAGCCATCGCTTGGCAATCGTTTGGGTCCCATACTGCTTCAGAATGGCGCACGTGTCCATTGGAAGCATGCGAAAAATCAAAGCCTTAGGTTAAGAGGTCCTTTCTCACCCTGTTTATTCATTTGACTTGGCCGCCTCAGACTTTCACATATTTCCCCATTTGGGCCACTTCTTGAGGGGCAAACGGTTCGCTAATAAGGATGCTGTGATTTCAGCCGTTAGCGATTTCCCGGACCACTTTGTTGCCAGTTTCTGCCATCGTGGCATTTTTGCACTGCAAACAAGTTGGGAACAGTGCATTGCTACTGAGGGCAGACATTTTTCGGAATAAAGTGCATTTCGTCGACTCTTACTGCTGTTCATTTCTTTGTGTCCGAATCGGCCAATAATTATGAAACGACCCAATAGTAACTTGTGATGCAAACCTTGATCAGGCTTTAAAATAGAGGTTTACTAAAATACACTGCCGGACAATTGCTAAGGACGGATGACAATAGCAACAATAGCAACCATAAAATGGAAGGCAGGAAAATGTGGAAATTAGCATAAGTGCGGGATACAGTAAGACGTGTTGTGCGTATGCAAATTTTGGATTGCCGAACTTGTTCGTGACGTCATAGCGCTGATAAGACATATAAAGCATATGACGCGTATTGACCGTTGTTGTTCAAACGCAAAGTTAAAAGGGAAAGAATCAATTGACGAACTTGCAATTTTTAGTATGTCTTCCCGACATCATCTAGATCATTTTACGAGTGGCCGTATTATTGGCAAGATTGAAGAAGGCCGAAAAAAAAACAGATGTTGCCAGGGTGTTCGACGTCAGCCACAGTGTTGTTTCAAGGCTTTGGAAATCATTTCAAACAAATGGAGAGTGTAGCAAACGTCACGGGGGAGGTCGTGTTTGCAGTACGACATATGCAGAAGATCGGTACATAGTGCTATCAACAAAAAGACACCGGCGCAGCACAGCTAGTGAGGTAGCAAATCAGTGTATGGCTGCTACTGGCAAGCGGATCTCCCGAAAAACTGTCGCCAGACGTTTGCATGAAGGAGGACTATACACCCGCCGTCCTGTTGTGTGCTTCTCATTGTCCAGACGTCACCGTACCGCCCGTTTGCAATGGTGCCATCAACATCGCAATTGGACTGATAACGACTGGTCTGCTGTCCTCTTCTCAGATGAGAGTAGATACAGTTCATCGTCTGATTGTCGACGACAACTGATCTGGCGTGATAGTGGTACTGCATATTGTCCAGCAAACATACAGGAAAGGGACCTATATCCGACATGCAGTTTCATGGTATGGGCTGGCATCATGATCAATGGCCGTACGTCCCTCTATGTGCTTCCAACTGGGACTATGCCTGACCAACGCTACATTAATGATGTTCTGTTGCCTCATGTTCGCATGTTCCGTGGTGCTGTCGGTGATAGATTCATTTTCATGGACGACAACGCAACATGTCATCGAACAGTCGCTGTCCAGGAGTGTCTTGAGAGCGAGGATATTCAACGCCTCGTATGGCCAGCATGTTCTCCAGATCTGAATCCCATTGAAAATGTGTGGGATGCCTTGGGAGGAGTCTTGCTGATCGCCAATGCCCTCCAATAAACAAGGACACCCTCATCCGTGCACTGACAGAGGAATGGGATAAATTACCCCAACATCTGCTTGATAATATTGTGCAATGCATGACACGACGTGTGAAATCTTGCATCGCCCTCCATGGTAGCCATATCCCGTATTGACATCTTACGCCGGAACGCCTGCGGACGGTAATTGCATTTTTTTTCATGTTTACGTATTCTGCACAAAATGGCCTGTTTGACCCTTGAACACGTTCCAAAGCCTTCTGGATTTCAGAGCACAATAAATTGTCTTTCTTGTAATGTCCTGGCATTCTGACATTATTTCATTTCACTTGGCATCCAACCACACTTACTTTTTTATGCGCTATGTAGCCGTTTATGATCCGTCCTTAGCAATTGTCCAGCAGTGTATTACACAAGTTAAAAACACACAAATAAACGAGATCTTTGGACCTGACATTCAGGTCATCATCAGGCTATGCTGAAAAACACTGCGGTTACTGATGGTCTTATTACATTATATAATTGTTTATACCAAGGCAAGAATGACGCATCGCGAGACTGCTCATGAGCACAGATGATACAAAATACATCACAAAGAACAATGTGCAGTGTTCCGATGCGTCAGTCTTGCCTTGGTATATATAATGTAAGGTGACCATCAGTCACCGCAGTGTTTTTCACCAAAACCTGATGATGACCTGAATCTCAGGTTGAAAGATCTCGTTTATTTGTGTGTTTTTAACTTGTGTAATATTTTAGTCAATATTTTAGTAAACATCTTTTCTAAAATCTGATGAAGGTTTGCATCGCAAGTTACTACATCGTGCATTAAATAGTGTCTCCAAATCATATTGTCGTATTCTGCACGAATAAATCCAGATTCTTTAAACTATGGGGCACTCGACTACGGCATACCACCTCAGATTTCCAAAATCTTCAGTCAGATACTTATTTAAGGTTATGTGCAAATATTTCATGGCTCGGGAAGTTTCGAATAGCAAGAAAGGGGTGAAGGTAACTCTATACATCTCCAGAAAGAGCACTAAGACCATGGAGAAGGATTATGTCGGTAGTTGAAAATGCCGTTTTTCGGACATTGAAGGTTGATCTCTTGTCTGACTGCCGGAAAGAAAGAACCTGGGATAGGAGTTCAATCTCTGGCTTAACTTTCACAAGTGCGTTTTTGTTTTATGAAATGGCGACAAGACCTACCGTATTTTAGTAAATCTCAAAATAATTCACAGGGTTGAAAGTGGTGAAAAATAGTTTAATGTAGCATATCAAGATACCATATGGCGTATACTCTAATTTAACTTTCATTTTTTAGTTGCTTTCCCTATGTAAATTTTGAGTTCATTCTCTTTAAGCATTTCAACCTTAACGCTATATTTTTCTCACTCACTTAATTTTATGTGGCAACACTCCTGAGATCTGGTTGAACAGCGTGTGCTTGATTTGACAAGACCAGAACGCTGTATATAATGTGTGGAGTGAGCAGGGCAAAGTGTGGGTAGATTATTGTAGACTTACGTTGTACCTTGTATACTATATATATATACCATAATCAAACAGCTGTAACGTCCTCTCGTACTCAAATCTGCATAACTCGACCATTACCTGTGAACGTGACTTAAAGAAATAAATCATTGGGAGTTCAGACTTAACGTTATATATCGCAGCAGTGACACCTGGTGGGCCGTGAAGAATTGTTGCACGATGCGTGCCACGTGCGGGCGCGCATTGTCCTATTGAAACGTGACCGCTGGCAGTTCCTGCAGGTAAGGGATCACTACAGGCTCCAAAACGTAGGTGATGTAGCGGTGGCTGTTGAGTGTACCGGCGATGTGTACCAGAGAGATGCCGGTGTCATATCTAATTGCGCCCCAAACCATTACGCCAGGCAACAGACCGGTAGGGCGATGTATAATGCAGGCGTCATACAGTCTCTCGCCGCGGTGACGCATGCTGCGAATTTCAGGCCAATCGGATGCTTCCTTCTTGGTGTTGCATTTTGGGTGGCCAGCAGTGTATACGAAAAACTTCATATCTACTCCAAATCACAACACCATGAAAACACAAAACAACAAGGAAATAACCTTCTAAACAACCCAAAAGTAAACCACAGAATCACACAACAAGGAAAAGGAAACTTCAAACTTCAAAGAACCATAGCAAAATTAATACAAAAACAAAAAGTAATCAGCAGTTGGTAACCACTCTTCAGGGAAAGACATCACCGACCACTGACCACAAACAGTCAGGTTTCATGTGGGCGAACAAAATTTTTTGCCAAAAGTAAAGATCAGTAAATTTAGAAGTAATTTAGAAATAAATAAGTAATTTAGAAGTAAATTTAGAAGTAATTTAGAAATAAATAAGAAATTTAAAAGTAATTTAGAAATAAATAAGTAATTTAGAAGTAATTTAGAAATTTAGAAATAAATAAGTAATTTAGAAGTAAATTTAGAAGTAATTTAGAAATAATATATATATATATATATATATATATATACAATACATGTATATATAACGTTTTCAATGCCACATGTCTCTCAATCATTAAACTTGGGAAACAAGGGGATAAAGTTTCATGGAGATTATTTAAATCACCTTCGTTTTTCTGATGACGCAATCATTTCTGCAACTACCCCTTCAGAGCTGCAGAGTATGATCCAGAAGCTTACTGACAAGACTAAAGAAGTAGGATTAAAAATGAACTTCCAGAGGACAGTATAATGATTTTACATAAGATGCAGATTTTACGAATGATGGGGAAAAGCTTGAAGTAACCGATACCTACATTTACCTTAGACAACAGATACAAAAAAAAGGGAACATTGATGAAGAAATTAATCGTCGCGTAAAACTTGGCTGGGGAGCTTTTGAGAGAAGCACTGCAAATTTCAAGAGCAACATGCCATTACGTCTCAAAATAAAAGTTTTAATTAATGAATCCCTGCTGTCCTTACATATACAGTAAGACATAGGTCTTAACTAACAAGTTAGTAAAACCATGCATTGAAATCATTACTCCCAATGATCATTACTCCCAATCATTACTCCCAATGATTTATTATAATACGCTTTCCAACATACCAGAAATCATTACTCAAGTTATTACTCAAGTTATGAGAATAATGGCTGTGAAATAAATCTCGGTCCTGTGCCCTGACCTTTGATCCCATTTCGATGATATTCAGCAGAACTGGTTTGGTATACCTCCGAAATAACATGATAAAATTTTGTCGCAATCAAAGCATTTTTACGTAAGTTATGATGCATAAGGGCTATGGAGTAGATCCCGCTCCTGTGTCTTAACCTTTGACCCCATTTCGCCCATTTTCAATAGAATTCGTCCCCAGGCAAGACCCTACAACATACTAACATTTCATCCAAATCGAAGCATTTTTACGTACGTTATGACGCATAATGGCGATGGAAGTGATTCCGCTTCTATGTCCTGACCTTTGACACTATTTCTCCCATTTTCAATAAGGTTTGTTGCCAAGTGGTCCCCAACCACATACTAAAAGTTCATCGAAATCGAACCTTTTTTACGTTAGTTATGACGCATGATAGCAGTGGAATGAATCCCGTTCCTATGTACTGACCTTTGACCCCATTTCGTTCACTTTAAAAAGGGTTATTTCCCAGGTGATCCCCAACAAGATACTAAAATTTCATCCAAATCGAACGATTGTTACGCGAGTTATCCTGCGGACCGACATACGCACACAATGCGTGACGTAATGAGGCAGATGGGAATCGCGACCATCTGCTTACCGCAAGTGTAACGTCATAAAACTTTAATAGGATCCACACACAATGCGTGACGTAATGAGACAGATGGCGTGACCGCGCGCCAACATTCTCAAAGGCGAGATTATGACGTCATAAGATTTCTAAGCATTGGTAACATTAATGGAACAACACCATCACTAAAAATGTTATAATTCGGAGTGGTTATTTAACCCACTAATCGAATTCTCCTAAAGTTGAAATCAAGCTAAATCGATTTCTAGTACCAGAAAACGGTAGGTTAACGACTTTCATCAAAATTCTTAGAGCCGTTTTCAAAATAAATGTACATACATACATACAAGAATTGCTACTTTAAGGTGGACGTCAAGTAATTTTGCTTCCTATACTTCCAATGGAAAAACGTTTGTACGCATTTTCTTCACAATTAATGCGTTCCCAAGGATGAAAATTTGAACATCGATTAAAATATCATCATTTTATAACTTGCAATACTTAATATTTTCTAAAACATAACCATATTTATGCAATTCAACATTTGTTTGTCTACTGACGTCATCAAAATACAGGTCGCGCCATAGTTTCTCTGGTTTGAACCCCACCAAAGGAAAAGTGATTGATTTTTAATATAATTGTGGTTATGTTTTAGAAAATGTTAAGTTTTCCAAGTTATAATATGAAGTTATTTTAATCGATGTTCAAATTTTCATCCTTGGGAACACATTAATTGTGAAGGAAATGTGTACAAAAGTTTTTCCATTGGAAGTATAGGAAGCAAAATTACTTGACATCCACCTTAATAATATGGAATAAGGGCAATGGAATGGATCGCAATCCTATATCCTGACCTTTGACCACATTTCGTTCGTTTTCAATAGGGTTCGTCCCCAGGTAGTCCCCTACTACATACTGAAATTTCATCGAAATCGAACCATTTTTACGCACGTTATGATGCATAAGGGCAATGGAATGCATCCCGATCCTATGTCCTGACCTTTGACCTAACTTCGCCCATTTTGAATAGGGTTTGTCCCCAGGTGGTCTCCTACTACATAGTAAACTTTCATTGAAATCGAACCATATTTAGGCAAGTTATGTCGCATAAGAGCAATGGAATGATCCCGCTCCTACGTCGTGACCTTTGACCCGATTTGTCCCATTCTCAATAGGGTTCATCCCTAGGTGGTCCCTACCACATAGTACACTTTTATTGAAATCGAACCATATTTACGCAAGTTATGACACATAAGGGCAATGGAGTTATTCCGCTCCTACGTCGTGACCTTTGACCCCATTTGTCCCATTTTCAATAGGGTTCGTCCCCGGTGGTCCCCTACCACATACTAAAATTTCATCGAAATCGAACCATTTTTACGCCAGTTATCGTGCGGGCAGACGGACGGACGGACAAAGCTGGAGCATATACGCTTCTTCAACCTACGGTTGGAAAGCGTAAAAAATGACATACAAAGGCTGCAGACAACTGAAATGAACATGGATAGATCCATGCCTGGTGTAACCAGGAAAGATAAGAAGAGGAACTCGTGAATCAGAGAAATCTGCGGAGACAGAAATACATCATGATCAAAATAAAATTCCTGAAATGGCAATGGGCTCGACGGATTACCGATGGAGAACCGAAAATTTAGACTGGATACCAAGGGACAGAAAAAGACCCAGAAGAAGACACCACAAGGGAGATGGATGGATGAAATACGAAAACATGCCGGAGTGACATGGAGGAGGGTGGCTCAAGACAGACAGTTGTGGAAGAAACTTGGGAAGACCTCCATTCACCAGTGGATTGATAATGGTTGACAATGATGATGATATACCGGATGAAAGTTTTGTTGAGATGGATAGAACTTGAGCTTAATATTACAGAGGCTCACTTTCTTAAAATATTTTGAAGTGTTGCGTTCTTGATCCTGTTGAATTGCTTAAAAGCGTGGTTCTGTTTTGCCTTGGAGACCAAAATAAAGATATTTATTGGTGAGTGATTAAAATATGTTTCTATTTTGGCAGTTACAAACATAACATTGCTCAATAAATAACTACGGATTTTCTGCTAGCTATCCAGAACATAACGTTAAAAAGTTCCAGTTTCAAAAGAACCACGGGTAGTACGAAAGGTAATGTTATAAATGAATATGTTCATTTGAGCAACATAACAACCAATTATTACAATAAGAATAATATCAAAAAAAGAAGAAATCATGAAGTAAGGAAATCTAGTGAAGATTCAAATGCAGATGATCCTAATCTTATGTTTGGACGAGGTGGAAAAACCATTCCTAAGGGCGTTTCCTACCTTGTCGTAAAGTAAGGAGTAAATGCCCTTCATAAATTTTTAGAAAGGCGACTTTGAAAAGTATGTCGAGAGACATAATGTATCGTTTAGAGAAAACACGTTCAACGATGAGAAACCCAGTTTGCATGAGAACACAGGAACTCAAAACGAACTATGTAACGAAAATAATTATCACCATAATTACTAAAGACGGATGTCGTTTTTTTTTTTTTTTTTTTTTTTTTTTTTTTTTGGCATGCCAAAATCGAAAAAAGGCAAGCGGCTAGCCAAAATGAGACTCAATTGTAATTCAATTTCTGATTTATAACATAAATTATGTCGAAATAAAGAAGATGATGTCATAAATGTTTATTCAATACCAATCTACCACTCTAACTCGTGTAAGCTCTCCCTTCTTTTTCCCGTCGTTTGCTAACAGGTACCAGAAAATAGCATATATCTAGTGGGAACTCGTTCTGTGGAAACCAGATAATGGAAATTTCAGTCTGAACAACGCGAACGTGTATATACATAATATGTGCATGAAGCATTACTGATTTCAGTTGCGAAGTCTTACAGCCCAAATGATTCGGTTCACTGGTCCCTATTCCGATGCATCCCTAGTCCTCGGTTTATTTGCAGAGAAAGTGACAAATTGAATTCTAAAATAAATTACCGCAAAGGGAAATGCAGCACTAATTGAAAACTCAAAGAATTCTCACAGCTCCAGAAGTTACTTTCCTGGTTTCCTTTGTTTACTGAACTTGCATGCTCGTGAAGCTTCCAGCTTTCTTCAATAAAGAGATCGCGTCCGAAATCCAAATTATTTTGAAGAAGTTTGAAAGTGTTACTTATACTTTTGTGCAGAAAAACCTTTTAACTCGTAATCTGCGTGATTTATACTGTTAGTGATTTTCTTATAAATCGTAAAAAAAAAGAAAAAAAAACTTTAAAGAATTAAAACCTTCTTTCCCTTCTTTTTCTCGGAACATAAAGTCAATTTATATTCTACTTCATTACATTTAGGTATATCTATACTCCATCCACCGATACATACTTCTGTCCAAAACTTATAAACGAACATGAAATTTGATAATTAGAAAACGTGACGTTGTTAAAAGAGCTTGCTAACATATGCACACCAGAGATGGAAACGTGTCACGGGTCCCGGGTCAATGGGTCAACGGGTCCACAATTCCTTGCTGGTCAAACAGACACCTTGACCCGATCACGAACCTGTTCTATTTCCGTTTTATTTTTGAAAAGAAAAATATATCAAAGAACCCTTTCGAGGTCTTTGAAATAATATTATCCGTCAGAGCTGCAGAGTATGATCCAGGAACTTGCAGAGAAGGGTAAAGGTATGTTATTATAAATAAAATTTGAGAAGAAAAAGCTGTAGTACGATGTTTTTACAAGGAATGAAGATTTATCAATCGATGACGAAAAGCTGGAGATAACGAATTCCTGTATTTACCTTGGGCAGCAGATTACAAGCGGGGTCACATAAATGAAGAAATTAGTTAGCGTTTTTGTAAGAAACAGTACAATTTTTAACAGCAGTGGGCCATTATGTCTTAATAGAAAAGTGTTTAACCAATGCATCCTTACAGTCTTACGTACGGAGCAGATAGGTGGAGCTTAACTGAAAATGACATACGAAGACTGCAGACAACTTAAAAAAGCACAGAGAGATGCATGCTTGGTTTAGCCAGGAAAGATAAAAAGAGGAACTCGTGGATAGGGAAAATGACAAGAGGGGAAGACATCATGATCAGGGTGGTCCCTGAAATGACAATGTGTTGTACATTTGCCAGAAGAACGGACCACCGATGAACAACCAAAGTTTTAGACTGGATTCCAATGGACAGGAAATGATCCAGAAAAAGACCAGCTAGGAGATGAGCGGATGGAGGAGACTGGCCCAAGACAGTCCATTATTGACATCGGATTATGGAAATGGGCCACAGCGTAATAGAGGCTGTTGTAGAGGTGTGCGTCAGTCACATCGTTTACTGAGTGTTAATTAAGAATTTTCAGATAGCAGATTTGTTGTAAATGCTGCGAGGCATCTTTTAAAAGAGGCGATCGGAAGACTAGATGCAGGGTCAAAGTCAGGTGGAAGTTACAAGATGGCTGCGTGCGAGTTCTTCTGTGGTCCACGGACTGTGGAACCAATTTCAAAATACGCAATCACGTTCCCGAAGGTACAACGGAGAAAGGCCTAGGAATGCAACATCCGTGGATGTCCGACTCTGTGCGTGGAGGAACAGGATGGTTTCTCCGAAACAGCTGCCATCTGCTCTTGCTGCGGCTATAGGAACTGAAGTATCCGCTTCCACTGTGCGCAGAAAGCTTCGCAAAGGAAGTCTTTTAAAGCCACCAGCTCCATCTTGCCCCTTACCTCTTGTTACGTGGGCGAACGTGTGAATTCAACAAGACTCCACGTCAGTTGGACTGAAAACCATTGAAAGTCTTCATAGATGAATCCAGATTTCTCTCCATGAAAAGTCCATATTTCTCTATGAAGAATCCATATTGCTCTTCATAGATAAGTCCCGATTTCTCTTCATAGATGAGTCCAGATATCTCTTCATAGATGATTACAGATTTCTCTCCATAGATGAGTCCATATTGCTCTTCATAGTTAAGTCCCGAGTTCTCTTCATAGATGGGTCCAAATTTCTCTTTATAGATGAGTCCACATTTTTCTTCATAGATGAATCCAGACTTGTTTTGCAGAGCTATTCTAGAAGTGTTCTGATCTGAAGAGAACGAGGTGGGTACGCTATAATATCCCTGTTATCAGTAAAAGTGACATTATGGTAGTGGTAACCTGCTGGTTTAAAATAACATCTTATTAGATGAACGCAAAGACAACTATATGCTTCCAATCGAAATCATGAATGCTCGACGTCCTGAACCTCTATGTTTGCCTCATGCTAGTTCCGTAGGATATACATTTTCCCTACAAGACGATAAAATTCATTTCCACTTTGCGCAGCTGGTAGAGCAATTTCTTCAAGAGAAAGCTACTGTCCATATATATTGTTCATGCAAGTCCCCCTATCATAATCCGATTGAACATCTCTGAGGATCCGCTATCATCCCACTGTTATCGGTGAAAGTTACATTTTGGTAGTTGTAACCTGGTAGTTTGGAATGACATCTGGTCAGGTGGACGTAAAAACCACTGTGTGCTTCCAACGGAAATCATGAATTTACGACGTTACAGAAGACGTGTCGTGAACTTCTGTGTTTGCCTTATGCCAGTTCCATAGGATATACATTTTCTCTATAAAACGATAAACTTCGTTCCCACCGTACGTAGCTGGTAGAATAATATCTTCAAGCGAAAGCTATTACCTGTATGTATTATCCAGTCAAATCCCCCTACTTTAATCCGATCGAACATCCCTGAGGTGCTCTTCGGAGACGTACTGTTGCCATCAACTTCCCTTCGCAAGACCTGGAGGGTCTTAGAAAAGCTTGGAGGAATAATGGCCGTTGCTACATATTGAGCTCCTTGACGCTATCATCAACAACATTAAACATTAATGCGAGAGCTGCTTTACTGTGAGGGGTGATCACACTACCTATTCAGGCACATTTTGACACCTTCTTTATCACCCGGTTTTTATGTACGTTGTCCTTTTGTGTCGGAATGAGGAGTTTCCTCGCGATATATTTTAAAACCTTTGTCTAACGTATGATATGCTAAAGGTTTTCACCCAATTTCATAGCATTTCATCTTGTAGTTTTTGAACGGATTTTCGCTTTTTTGCTTAATTTATGCAAAACAATGTATATTCATTTATTTAAAATACATGCATTTGTACTGAGTAAATGAATTTATACTACGCCGTCGGCATTTGGAAGTTAGGCAGCTGGTGTTCTCTTAATTAGAAAGAAATATTATGAAATAGTGCACCATATTTGTTAACAGAACTTTTGTTCGACAGCATTTAGGTCGTTTTGTGGAACGTGCAAGTCCTGTGATATTCCACTACGCCACTTATAGATTTCAATAAGACGAAGCCTCGTTGTTCTGTAAAGAACATCCTTTTTGCTTTACAGATTGAAACGCAGATTCAAAAAAATCTGAGATGTGGTATTGTAAATACTACATCTCAGATGTATTCAATTTTTGACCTAAACATCGAACGATGACTTGAGGGGAGGTTTATCAGCTCTGACAATATATAAATTGAAAGATGTCTGCCACACAAACCGTCACCGTTTTTTGCCCTTCTAAGCAGCAAGTGACAAAATGGAAGAAGTAAAAATAAACAATCTGAAAAATGTGGGGTACAGTCAGTATGATTGACAGGCGATAAATTTGCCTGGAAAAAATCACTCGCGATCATTGAACTCCTCCCCAAGGGAAGTATGGAAAGTTTCAGAAGACATCGAGATGGTTTCTGAACCACTCTGTGTTCCTTGAGGGAGAAGTGATCCAATAATATGCACGCGTGATGGAGAGTGCTAAATGCTGGCTTGCGGTCATTTTTGACAGCTCTCTGTGTACTCGGCATCTCTGGAACTCGCAGAAACGTCGGATCCATTTTATCGACAGGTGAAAGGTAGTCCGATCGGTAAACATCATGTTTCTGGAGTACTATCATTTTGCCGGATCTTTTAAATCCCGTTCGCAACAACAGCCCAAAGGCGCGACGTAATCTCTTTCCGATAACTAAATGTATCTTTCGAAACACGAGCCTTTTCATGGAGCGAAATACCACGGAAATCAGTTCTGAGTAATTTACATTTACGGCGCTGCGAAATAACAGATTTCCGCCGATGTGCGAGGATGGAGATAATGAAACATTGCCAAATATCCAACAAAATATCAAATTCATGAATAGACAATGTTGGCAGAAAATCCAGAGCTAACACTTTGAGATACATTTTCTTTGTCATTTTTCTGGAATACGAGAGTTCTATACTTTAATAAACTGCACACGTTCACCTTCGAACAACAACTGTAAGACGCAACAAGCTCTGAGTTCCCTAAAGATAGATATTCAGTATATTGAATATTGATATCCGTTTTATACATAGTGAAGATATGTGGTAATATGAACTATGTGAGTAACACTAGGTGATCATACGATAACACTAGTTTTGTGATTTAGGTAATTAATTGTATTAGACAATAATTCGTTTTAACCATATATATAATGGCTAGAAGGGATAGTGTGCCGTTCGGTTCTGCAGCCGGATTCTTGGAATCATGACATCAGAAAGGGCGCTTCAATGCTATTGCTGTAAACTATAATCACAGATATACGTGTTTCCTCGTTTCGTGCAGTTCAGTAATTTCACTAACATTTTACTAAAGAATCTCTTTTCTTTTTATCCTGTAGTTATATTAAAAGTGATTAATGTCATACATGGAAAGATATAAGCAAATTTTATCCTAAATGGTGTATTTTTGGGAAGCTTCGTCAAATGTATTCGGGAAATGCATAATCTTGCATTGAATGTACGTGTCACAAGGCTGGTTAGTGCAAATATGTACATTGCTGGAGGCAAATTTTCTTGGTAATTATTGGGATTTTCGCTCAATCATCTTATTAAATTCTGTTCTGATCCTGTTGCAATTCTTTTCTCTGTCTCTACCAGACACAAATTGTTTAATTGGGGGTCGCATGATACTGTACTTAGGCCGAATCTTCCCATGATAAAGTTTACAGAAATGTGGACAAAAAAACAAAAAAAAACCCAACAACACCCAATTTCAATAATTTCAGACAAAATGCGGTGATGTATAAAACACTAAAAAGAAGTGCCATACTTAACTAAATAATTATTGAGTGACTGCCAACTTGATACAAGTAAATTAATTTCATGCAAACCGCCTTGCCTCATCTTTCGGCACGGAAAATATTTACCTTATGTTTACAGGACCTGTAACCACTGCTGCATCCAAGTACGAAATACGTTCTCAACGTTTCACTTATCACTACTATTTTTCATGACAGATCTAAGAAATAAATCTCTTTTTCATTGTTTATCGACCAAACGCGCCACAGAAAATCATGTTAATGTTTATTTTTGATTTCAAAGACTATATAGTCTTCTGACAATTATATAGTATATTAAGATAATCCAACGTGGTTTGTCACCGATATTTATTTTTTTCAAGTCGAACATGGTTTCTCTGGGTACTGAACTAGCGTCATCAGGACGAATGGAACGTATATATTCAAATTGTATATGGTTTCATAAATGGTGTTTACGGTCACGAGTTTTTATAAATTCTATCGATCCTCACATTCCATTCAGCTACGAAACTGAAAATAACCGATGCCTAACATTTCTACACGTCCTGGTAACTAGCTCCAAAGGATATCTCGCAACCACAGTTTATCGGAAGCTTTCGCTGTTTCCTCACCTCCACATACAAAGTCCCATCCCCCTTATCAACAAAAACTCAGCGCCTTTTACAGTTGCATATATAGCGCGATACATATACACTGCTGGCCACTCAAAATGCAACACCAAGAAGGACACGAGATAGCAAAGCCAGATTCACTGGGCACATAACAACAGATACAAAGATGAAACGATTTAGCTTACAGGCCCGTGCGACTTGCGGAACACGCAGACATCAATAGTTCGTGTGACTCCAATGGCTGGCAATAACGGCCGCTACACGCCGCGGCATCGAACGAAAGAGACTTTGGATGTGGGCTTGGGATATACCGGTCCAGGCTGTTTTCACACGTTGCCACAGTTCATCAAGCGTAGCCGCGGGTGGTGCTTACCGGGCCACTCGATTGCCGATCAGCGACAAGACGTGTTCGATGGGAGACATATCGGGAGAACAGGCTGGCCACGGCAGCAGTGACACCTGATGGACCGTGAAGAATTATTGCACGATGCGTGCCACGTGCAGGCGCGCATTATCCTGTTGAAACGTGGTCGCTGGTAGGTCCTACAGGTAAGGGAGGACTACAGGCTCCTAAACGTAGGAGATGTAGCGGTGGCTGTTGAGTGTACCGGCAATGCGTACCAGAGTGGTGCGGGTGTCATATCCAATTGCGCCCCAAACCATAATGCCAGGCGATGGACCGGTATCAATATGCATAATGAAGGCGTCATACAGTCTCTCGCCGCCGTGCCGCCACACGCGGATCCGACCATCGTAGTGTTGCAGGCAGAAGCGGATTCGTCGGAGAAGACAATGTCGGGCCATTCTGTAGTCCAGGTGCGGCGCTCAACGGCCCACTGCCGCCGCACTCGCAGGTGGTGTAACGTCAATGGTAATAGGAGCAATGGGCGCCGTGCGACAAGTCCCGCTCCTGCAGATGACGTCGAACGGTACTTGCTGACACAGGTTGTTGCGCAACACACCCTAATTCCTGCGCTAACTTTCGTGATGTGGTGGTGCAAGCCGTCAATGTCCGCCGAAAAACATGCCGCTTCTCTCGTTCGGTTGTGTGCCGCGGTTGCTGCAATCGCTCAAGTCGGTCCGCCCGTTCTTCCTGCACCCACCGAATCCATACTCGCCTCACTGTGGCTGGATGTCGTCCCACACGAGCGCCGATGCCTCGGTTCGATAAACGGCTTTCGCGATAAGCCACTATTCGTCCTCTGTCGAACTCCGAAACGTGCTGGAATGACTGCCGTATTCTACAGCGAGGCATCAGGAAGCTCCCAACGCACAGGTCCAGCAGCACAACACATTTCTACTACTTGCACCCCGCCTTCTATGCACCCTTCTTATAGTGTTTCTCGGTGGCGTGCCGGGGCGCACATGATTTGCATATGCTCTGCAATGCTAATTGTTTGTATGTCTTCTCGCGAGCGACGCATGCTGCGAATTTCATGCCAATAGGATGCTTCCTGCTTGGTGTTGCATTTTGAGTGGCCAGCAGTGTATATAACAAGTCTTCGGAACTTGTTAATGACATGGCATCTACCCCATTTGAATCAAGCGCGTGGAAGCAAATCACCAAAACCCGTGACTGTAAACACCATTTATGATACTATATACATTTTGAATGTTTACGTCTCATTAGTCTTGATGAATCTAGATCAAATACCCAGCGAAACCATGGTCGACTTGAAAAAATAAATATTTTTGATAAACTTCGTTGTATTATCTTAATATACACTGAAGTGCCAGAAAAACTGGTACACCAGTCAAATATTTAAGAAGTCCCCCACTGGAGCGCAGGACTGCAGACATACGACGGAGCATGGACTCCACTAGATTCTGGAAATATGTTCTAGGCAATGCACACCATATTTCCTGCAGAGCGTTCCACTATTCAGGTGTATTCCGAAGTCTCGGATTTCTGTGTTCGATAGCGCATTACATTACATCCCAAATGTGTTCTATCATGTTCAGATCTGGGGACGTGGGTGGAAATGGCAACACCTGAAACTCAGATGAATGCTCCTCTAACCATAATGTGGCGTCCCGAAACTTGTTTGGAGGTGCATTGTCCTGTTGGAATAGGCCCAACGGACCAGCATGAATGCGGCACAAAAACGGGTGTACCGCGTCAGAAAGGATGCGAACATTGCGCTGGCCGGTCACAGACGTTTGTAGACATACCAGGAGTTCCAGTGAAGTCCAGCTAAACATACCTCATATCATTACGGACCCCCACCAGCCGGTACAGTTCCCTGTTGACAGGCGGGATCAATGGCTTTTTGGGATTTGCGCCACATACGAATCCTTCCATCTGTCTGATACAGTTGGAAACGCGACTCGTCAGATCAGGCTAATTGTTTCCAGTCAAAGTGTCCAGTGGCGGTGTTGCCGTGCCCAAGCGAGGGACATAGATTTGTGCCGTGCAGCCATCAAGGGTACTCGGGTTGAGCGTCGGCTGCCAAAGCCCATATCGTGTAGGGTACGTTGCACAGTCCGGACGCTGATGCTTGTTGAAACTCCAGTATTGAATTTCAATGATACCTGCAAGAGATTTGCACGCCTATCACGTGAAACGATTCTTGACAGCCGGCGATGGTCACGTTCACCCAATGTTTTTTTACGGCCACACTGGTATCGTAGGTTGGAGGTTTCGCAGGCATTCTTGTAGTCACAGTACACCCTTGCAATGGTCGTCCGTGAAACTCCGAACTTCGTTTCTACCTCCGAAATATTATGGCCCATCTCACGAGCGCTAACTATGACACCGCGTTGAAAATCGCACAAATCGTTATTACTTGCCATTCCCATGCCAAAATCAGCTCTGACAACTGGCAAGTATGTCTATCGCTTTATACACGCACTGACGGACCCAACCGAGTACGCACATAGGTGACGTTGCTATGTATTTTGCATAAGCTCGTCTGTACCAGTTTTTCTGGCACTTTAGTGTATATGCTAATGTTTAAAATCATAGCATCGAAACTCGAAAGTGCGCTATTTCGCAGTTTCATGAAAAGAGGAAACTAAAATTCAAACAGTGAGGTATTCACGCACGGCACACTATTTCTTGTTGCCACTATACCCTATAAACAGCTTTACCTGAATCAAACTGTACCCCACATTTTCTGGGATCGTCAAACAGAAATGCTCACATAGTGACCTTGTTTCACGAAAGCTACAAAACGATTCATTTTCCATACATCTCAGGTTTACCTTCAGTAAACCTGTCACAAGTGATAACAGCTAGCTTCTATATATAGTCTTTAATTATTTGCTCTATGGCCCATGGCATGATGAAGATGACACGGAAACCATGCCACTGAGTAGAAACTAGGTACTCATATACTTCCTCTCTCATTTTTTGGCCTCGCGATAGTATTATAGAAATTTTAGTGGGTACTCTGTCTGAAGGAATAAGTTGCAGTCATCTCCTATAAATGTCAACTTTGAATAAGATACCAAAGAAGAAAGCAACACTTTCTGATGTGCAAATCCGTTGTGCCATCAGCACCACTTTATTTTTCGGCCCACTTCTTACACATCGGATATCTTCGCTAGAGCTGATTTCGCCTATTTTGTCAACCCCGAGTACATCCGCGTTAGCCTGTTAAACGGTAAAAATATATACTTATTTCTTACAATGAAATAAGTATATAAAATGTATCTGAAAACTGTGTCTTTGAATATTTGAGAAACAGAAAACATGCAGCATTTTGAAAAATCTGGTACACTAGATGAACGCAGCACGAAATGACACCCACATTATTTCAAATTTGTAAACAAGATATGAAAAGTCACTGTTATTAGGAAATACATATACAGTGCCGCAACTAAGTAAGGAGACTGATTTTTTAAATCACCGTTAAACGCACGGTCGTTGAAGTCATGATTTTTTAAAGTCATTTATCAAATATCCAATATCAAAAGTGTTTGCGTGAGAAGTACGCAGATGATTATTTACCCAGATGTCATTTGGTGGAAGAACATCTGTCATGAAGCAATGAGCAGATATCCTGTTCTGTTCGGTAAAACTGCATCTCAGACAGCTAAATTGTTTCGTGGTGTGTACTGGGCTAATTGCCGATCTTGTGCATAAGCATTCCAATGGATGTACCTTTCAAAGATGGTACGAAGATTGAAAAATGAAGAAAAGCTCGATTTATGTATGCACATCTGAACTCATTGAGAAGGTTGGCGGGACGATAAAACAGTGAGTTTGGTGTTTATGAAGCGACGATCCGTCAAATGTTAGTGCAAGATTTGTAGAAAACGGGGATTGTGTTCGTTTCGTTCCGCATGCTTTCTCAGACGACTAGAAACACGCAGGAATGAAGTACTCAAAAGACGTCCTGGAGACTAGAAACAATGCAAAATTTTCTCCAAAGCATTGTTGCAGGTGAACATACATGTTGTGTTCATTATGAACCTGGAATGAACTGTCAGAGCGCCCAGTGTAAGTCGCCACAGTCACCCAATGGAAAGAAGATCTGGTTACACAAGTCCAAAATCAAGACAAAGCTTGTGGGCTTTTAGAACGGCAAGGGAACTGTGCGTCACGACTTGATTCCTGAAGATACAAATGCCGCTGGCAATGCTTAGCAATCAATTTTGGAACGATTGTGGAAGAGGATTTTTCGTGTCAGGCCTGAGCAAAACAAACGAGCAATGGGTCCGTCTTCATGTCAACGCACCCCCAGTCAGTGCTCAGCAATTTCTGGCACGAAAACAAGTGTTTGTACTCAATCATCCACCTGATTCTCCAGATTTGTCACCGTACGATTGCTTTCTGTTCCTAAATTAAAGCTGCCTTTAAAGAAACGTTTTCCATGACATAAAATGAACTGTGGCATCAACTCTTCACTCCATAATAAAAATGTCCTTTAGTTGGTGATCGTGCCACTTCTTGTGTTAATGCAGGAGGAATGTACTTCAAATTAAATATATTCTCGTAAGTTTTCCCTGCTTTTACATTTGTTTAGAAAAAATCAGTATCAGTAGTTGATTACCACACTGTGTATGTACCGGGTGATCCAGAAGTAACAGAAAATATAAAAAATCAATAATTCGCAAAGTATTCACAGTAATCGGATGTGGTTTTCACAGAAATGCACAGAAAGAAATTGGATTTTTTGTGCATAATGCCGAAATTTAATACCAGAATAGTTACATTTCCGACCGCCAGATGACGCCACAAGTGGTTGTGTAGTACAGTTCACACCAAAGACATGATTACAAATGTTCAATGTGGTGCCCATCATTCATAAACACAGTCGTCGGACGAGATAAGACACTATGAACAGCATTAAACAACATGTCAGGTGGTTCCCCTTATTCTGAAGCTGTCGATAGGGTGTGGACTTCGTGTTCGACCTAAGACATGATTCGTGATTACATTTAAGTTCGGGGTCTTCCGCTTCTTGGACTTGCAGCCAAAGAGCCTGTGTGCCCTCAAATGTTTTCATCGTCTTCTTCAATGCCGAACAAGACATTGGTCTCTTTCCACGTCTCATACTCCGCATTGAACGAAAAGAGCGCAATGCCGCACTTGCACTTTGTGAGTTCTGATAAAACAGTTTAACTAACAGTGCTTTATTACATAAAGACAACGTGCTTATGCGTGGCAGTAGCAACTTTCCTGGCACCTATTGTTCCTTTTAACATGCAGCTCGCCGGCGTTCACCAGCAGCAGGAACTTTACTCACGGCCCAATCAATCACACGACACTGATAACTCACTATACCCGTATCCACACCGGCATCGGCAGGTAATTACAGACCCCACACTGATAAATCAGATCAGATCATATGTAGAGGATTTTAGGAAGGGGTGTCTGACCCCAAGGTCTTAAACAACCCTTAGGAATAGGAAGCTAGGATATTTGGGCTAGAGTACCCGATAGAAAAGTGACACAGAAACGAGGTAGAAAGGGAGAGGAAGACGCCCTTATTTATTACCGGGGGTCAGTACCCGGGGTCCGACGGCTTAACGTGCCCATCTGACACACGACGGATATTTAGTGGTTCAAGCGTTCGTACCTGGCTGAGATCGAACCCGAGGTCTTCTCCGTAGGAGTCAGAAAAGTTGACCACTAGGCCATCCGTGGCCCCACACTGAAAATCATTCAGAGATTATGTTTAAATACCGCCGTTAAGTCACTCTCGGACCCTTACAGCGCCACCTGGTGGTCAGAGATGTAACTATATTAAATTTCTGCATTATGCACAAAAATCCCACGTCTTTCTGTGCATTTCTGTGAAAACCGCATTTGAATACTGTAAATACTTTGCGAATTATTGATTTTTCCAGTTTTTCGTTACTTTTGGATCACCCGGTATGTGCTTCTACTAAGTGATCCACAAGAATACGCTTCATTACAGAGTCCCCACGGTAGGAAGGGCACAGAAACAGTATCCGGTTTGAAAGGCAAATGCGGTGCGTAATTCAGAAATGTCTTGAGAACACGGCGTCTGGGATACTTTAAATAAATTATCAGGCTACAAGCGGTGTTGTTGTTCTGACCACGTTTAACGGAACACGTTGGCAGGAATAATACGACAGCCATGTTACAGTTCTCACAAAGGAGAAGTAAATTAATATACTGAACTACTCATTCTAAATATTGTTACAGAAATGTTCCACTTGTGGAAACATTGAGATATCATGGACTACTGAATTCAGTTGGTATTTCGAGTATTTTAATTTTACGCTTTTTGGCTGTTTTATAACTTCCCTGTAGTGTATGCATATAGGACGGATGGACTGTACTCTTTTCTAAAATCGAGCATTGATAAATGTTCTGAAATTTAAAAATACGCTCCGATTATGCTGTGTGCCGAAGTTTGTGTGCAGATCTCATTAAGTCCTACGGCAGTGTTATGCTACTTGACATTATGTGCTCATGCAATCTATCAAAATAGACAGAATCCAACAAAGCAAGAACATAAGGTTTAATTAAGAGAAAAATACTCAATACACTAAGTATTGTTTTGCGTGTCGGACGCCTTGGTAATTGCAATAAAAATGACTTATCAGAAATTGATAAAAAAGTTTTTATTGATCTGCAAACGTGAATGGATTCCGATACTTGTCCGATCACCATCTTAATTAAATGTCTGCTGACTGCCGAGATCTATTGTTTCGAAGAAGCAATTGATTCTCACCTTACATTTTTCGTATAATTAAAAGCCATTGTTCAGGAAAGTGCCGTGTTATGATACAAAACCAATAATCTGAAGTTTGCGAGTAATACTTATTCTCAAGAATAAAAAAAAAATTCCATCCGTGCTAAGGAATTTTCTACTTTATTTATCGAATCCTTATTGATAAGTGCCCCAAATCGAAAATTAACTCCATTTTTGTCCTTAAATTCTAAATGACTTTCTTTTATTTGCTGCGAATAAAATTTTTGTAGTTAGCGGTCTTGGAACTTAAAATTACTTCACCTAAAATGAAATGTACTACCAAAGAAAAAAGAAAGAAAGAAAATAAATTTAGGCTGTATTAGGAAAAATTCGCACATTTTTCTCTATACTGTGAAGCTTTTCTTTGCAAAAGGACGTAAAGACAGCAGGTTAGGAACAGGTAGCAATGGGAGACACGGGCAGGGAAAGGAAGTTAAGAACAAGTAACGATTGGGCGTAAAGGCAAGATATTAAGAAAATGGTAGACAAGTACGTAAGGGAAGGTTGGAAACAGGTAGCAGAAGGACGTAAGAACAGGACGTTAGGAAAAGGTAGCAAAGGAACGTAACAACAGGGATAGGAAATTAGGAACAGGTAGCGAAAGGACGTAAGGGCAGGGTTTTAGAAACAGGTAGCAAAATGATGCAAGGACAGGTGAAAGGAGGCTAGGAACAGGTAGCAATTTGAAGTAAAGGCATGAGGTTACGAAGACGTAGGAAAGGTACGTAAGTGCAGGAGGTTAGGAACAGGTAACAAAAGTACTTAAGGACAAAATGTTAGGAAGAGGTGGTAAAAGAATATAAGAACAGTGACAGGAAGTTAAGAATAGGTAGCGAAAGTACGCAAGGTCAGGAGGTTAGGAACTGGTAGCAAAAGGACTAAAGAAAGTAGATTAGGAACAGGTAGCAAAAGGATGTAACGACAGGAGTTTAGGAACATGATTACCATGCTTGACATCTACCTCATAAAAATGTCTTAAATTTCGTATTTGTTTATACAAGTTATCCGGGACACAACCTACCAATAAGAAATCGTTTTTTCAGTGCAAAACACAGATGCAAAAATGCTGTTTATGGCAGCAGAAAGAGGAACTCGTTGACACACAGTGAGACTCGTTGGTGATAGATGGTGCTTCTCTTCCTCTGCGCAGCTGGTGCGTACGTTGGGAGTCTATTATTGAAATGGTATTCACGGTGTAGCGAAAGTGCAGTGTTGTTACTGGCTTGCAGAATTTAAGTTTCCAATGGCAGTGCACAGGAAATTCCAGCAAATGTACGAAATGGAGCCACCCGAGACACACACAGTAAGAGCGTTGTACAAAACGTCGCTGGAAATCGGCTCACTTAAAAAGCAGAAGGCACGTGGGAAGAACGTGTCTGAGCTATAAATGGAGCTCATTCGTGAAGCGTTCCACAGCAGAAGCTAAGTTAAGTCTGTTCGTCGTGCCAGTCCTGAACTGGTGTTCAAGGACAACAGTCCACGATGTTCTTCTTAAGACGTTGTCTACGTGCATATAAAATTCAGTTACTGCAGAAGTTAAACAGATATACGACATGCCACTGAGATAGTTCGCTTCCTATGTGCCGTCAAAGATTGATAACGACAACGGCTTTCTGCAGAAGGCGATTTTCAGCGACGAACGCACATTTCAGGTCTGACGGACGGTGAACAGACATAAATGCAGGATATGGAGATCTGAGAATCGGCACGCATTGTGCCTGAAATTATCGGCAATTTCTTTTTCATTGAAAGGACTATCACAGCAGATGTTTACTTAGATATGCTGAAAATGTATGCCATACTGCAGGTACCAGACCGATTCTTTTCCCGACAAAATGGAACACCCCACTTATAAGGCAACGTATGTCAGGGCATGTTTGTAAAAATGTTTCGCTGAACGTTGGATCGCACGTGGCGGACCCGTGCTATGACCTTCCAGATGCCCTGATCTTCCCCCTCGTGATTCCTGTGTTTTTGGGGGCATATCAAAGTCACAGACTAAGAAACTCTATTAAAAGATTTAGTGGATTTGCGTAGCAAGATCATCGCTGCTTTTGACAGTGTCACTTCGCAAGCGCTAGAAAACATATGGTGGAAGGTCGAATACTGAATGGAAAACTATCTCGCCACAAAGAGTGCACATGTGCAGATTTTTTGATGCCAAAGAAAACTTGGGAAGTTCCTCTTTCTGCTACCGCCAACAACATTTTTGCATCTACGTTTTACACTGATTTACAAGATTTCGTATTGGTAGTTTTTTTTCCCGGACTCTCTGTATATACATCCATGTGCCTTGCATGTACGCATGTTACTCTTCCGAATTCTGAAAATGCAGATAACGTCTTACGATATGATCTTATAACACTGATATATCCTCAGACTTTCTTTCAAATTGAAAAGACGAAATCACACACATTGTTAATAATGCTGGTTAAATTTCAGCAAGCTGGGTATTGTTTCCGCTGTAAGGGTTGGATATGATATTTCTTCTATGGTTTCAATTTCCTTTCTTTTTAAAACCCAGTATCTTCCAGAAATATGTGGGACTTTTTGTTACCTTTGTTTTTTATGACATCCCGGGCCATCAAACTAGAATAATTTTGAAAAATACTTAAAGAAACATAACTTTCCGAAAAAAATATAATTAGTGTCAGGAATTTAATGCAATAATGCACTCAAAAGCAAAGTAAACAAAATGAAAGTTTTTTTATTGGATGCTGATCGAATAATTTCAACGAACGTTTCAAACCGTAGCTGTGTCATTCCTAAGTTTGCTCGCAAAACTTTCTTACAGAATACTTCTTCTAGAAAACATTTTTTTCTGGCAAACGGAGCAGTGATGAAATTTAGCATTCTCTCAGGAACCC
Organism: Macrothele yani; assembly: GCA_039090855.1. Classification (NCBI taxonomy): domain Eukaryota; kingdom Metazoa; phylum Arthropoda; class Arachnida; order Araneae; family Macrothelidae; genus Macrothele; species Macrothele yani. The sequence goes on from CM077011.1 coordinate 161,973,676, forward strand.
TGATTTACGGGTGAGGCTAAAAGAGATGTCGAAACTACACCCACGAGTCTAATCACAAGATATTTCGATCGATAGCATTTGTCGGGGACTGCAAGTTTTGCTGCTCTCAAATGAGAAATTCAGGCCTAAGAAAATTAGGTGTCAAAGTATTCTGATTATGTTTCAGAAATTATTTTCGAAATATACATGCCACCTATATTTACACCAGAGGAAAAGGATGCGATCCCTACAAAAGAGTTGCCTGATTTTTACCAAATAACATGAGAAAATGATTAAATTTTCAATTGAATGCAATACATTTTTGGTGCGATATAAAAGAAAATAGCCACATTTTAAAGAATGATATCGGGTGTGTCCGTCATGACTTTGAACGGAAGATCTTCTTTGAACAGACACCCGGCAGTTAGTATGGAGTATCGTCGGTTCAGCTAGAAATCGTGTCTGAAAAATCAAGAATGTACGTATAAATTTGAGGCTAGGCGATTAAAAATCGCTTGAACAGATGAAAGGAATTCCAATTATGCGATAAACTATTCATATCCTGAATGTCCAGTCAACAAGTGGTGCTAAGTGAAGGAGCAATAACCCTATAGTTACACTCCACTGTACACATTCGGTAAAAATTAAAAGCGTCTATGGCATTTTTCAATGAAATAATGAGACGTCACACTTCTCTCAGTAAAGAGTACAACTGTTTTCTTGTTGTGTCGGACAGCTTCCCAAATCATTACACCTAGAGTTTGCGGTGAGGGTTTTGGTTTTGTACAGTTTTATCTTCCTTGTCTTACTCTTTTTACCTCTCTTTCTATTGCTTTATGCCAGAAATCCCTCGAGCATCAATCACCCATCATTCGCATGGTAGCTGAAGCTGCTTTTTAACACACTCAACACGTTCTCTCTTCCCCCTCTTTAACCATGTTTAATTCACTTCTGGATGGATGTATTCCACAAAATTTTCAACTGTGAATATGGAGAATATATTTTAAATACGTTAAGATAATGTAAATATACGATTCCATCGCTCTGTCCACGTTATTTTTATAAACAACGAATAGCAACTGAAAAATTGAACATCCGACATGTATAATTGCATGTAGGTACGATTTTTCAGTTGCTATTCGTTGTTCATAAACATAACGTGGACAGAGTGATGATGTCGTATATTTACATTCTCTCCACGTATTTAAAATATATTCACCATTTCTATCGCCATTTGGATTTATCAGCTGTAATTAAACAGCTTGCTTTGTTGAATGCCACTAGATGGCGACACATCAGTTGCTGAGCCCATCCCTACGGATTTGTGAAGTCAGACGCTCACTGATAAACCACGAATAGCACTGTGAATTGTTGGCACCGTAGCGTAAAGCGAACACACTCGGCTAGTTATCGAGAGATCTGGGATTCGATCCCAGCGGTGTCTGATGTACAATTTTTCAGTTGCTATTCGTTGTTTATAAAAACAACGTGGACAGAGCGTTTCATTGTCAACTCTGTTCTTTTCTCGGGGTTTCTTCATCCACTGCATTCCACTGTCATCACTTTTCATCATATTAGCTTCTGCTAGTTATTACACTAACTCTCTTCTTTCACGCAGTAAATACACTGGTGAAATGTGAAAAAAGAACACCAAGACGGAGACTTCTGATACCAACGAAATTTATACAGCATAATAACGGAATACAGAGGATAACGTGATCAAAACATTATGGCAAAATACAGCTGTATTTGCTGGTAAACTGAAAAATAACATTTCCATGTAACATCGTTAGTACGAGGTTGAACCGCCATGAACTGCGTCACACTGTACAATTCTGGCATGGAGTCTGTCGTACAGATGTTGGATGCAAAGTTTGGGGTATTGAGTTCCAAGCATCATCAACCTGGACGCGTAAATCGGGGCTGGTCGTGGCTGGCCGTGGAGACCGGAAAAGTCGTTGTCCCATAAAATCTCACACGTGCTCAATGGGGGACAAATCCGGTGAACGTGCAGGCCATGAAAGTTGTCTCACACCCTGAAGTGCATGTTGCGTTGCACGTTCCGTGTGTGGGCGTGCGTTATCTTGCTGGAAAACACCACGATGGACCGACCTTACAAATGGCACAACAACGGGCTGAATGATGTTGTTGATGTAGGAAGTGCTGTTTAACGTACCCGGTACAAACACTAGCTGTGTACGGGAGTGATAGATGATCGCTCCCGACACCAGGAGACCAGGTGTAGGCCCTGTGTGTCGCTGGAGGATGCAAGAAGGGTGGAGACGCTCCGCTGTGCGTCTGCGAACACGCATACGGCCATCGGAGGCTCCCAAGCAGAATCTGCTTTCATCGCTGAACACGACAGATCGCCATTGCGTACTCCAGTGCAGACGTTGGCAACACCACTGCAGCCGTTCCTGACGGTGGGCTAGAGTCAGAGTTACACATGCCAGAGGCACACGTGCACGTAGTCCTGCATCCAGTAGACGGTTGCGGATTGTTCGCACAGTCACTTCAGGTGCAACGGCAGCTCGGATTTGCGTCGCAGTGGATGTTCTGCTTGACAACGCTGCTCTTCTTATGCGTCGATCTGTCCGCTCATCAGTCCGTCTGTGACTCCCGGTTCCATGTCTTCTGGTGGGGGAATGTTCCTCGGACCATCTCGCCACCATCGTACCACCAACGATACTTCCCGTCCAATTCGCTGCGCAATACGACGATACGACCACCCGGCCTCGCGGAGTCTGACTAGACGACCTCGCTCAAAGTCCGATAACTGCTGAAATCGTACACGTCTTCCATGTCCAGGCATTGCAGCTTCTTCAGGGTCTTCGCACGTGTCCGTACGCCGACGACTGATTACATTCACTTCGCAGTACTCCTTAAATACCACCGACGATAATTAGCATACTATGCCGTGCTGTGGCGTAAGCGCTCACCGGTTGGTCCCTAAATGAACACATCACACATCACACCTACGTAAACTCGACCACATTAACATATGTAAATTTCATCATCGCCCGCCAATTCCTTCTTGGTGTTATTTTTTCACTTCCTGCCAGTGAATATATATATATATATATATATATATATATACTAAAAAGCAAAGCCAAAAACATAAAAAAAACTTTAGAATTTAAAACGAAAGTTGCAAAATAACCTGAAGATCAAAACGCGCAACGCAGCAGTTATGAAAATTCAGAATTTGCATTCTATTAAGAAGAGACTGAAGCAAAAAAATTATGTATTGATCGGTGTGAGTAAAAATAGAAAAAATAGAACAACTGAATGTAGAAAGTGCCTTGGCTTTATCAAGGACCAGCAAAAACTCTGCATTTTCTCACTTCCACAAAGACCTATTTGGAAATGGGTTTCTGCAAAGTCATAGATGCAAGTAATAAGCCCACCAAAAAATGTTAAAATATATATATATGTCATGACCTCCGCAGATTTGTATGACCAAGCTATAGTTAACAATTTAGCTTGCATCCATAATTTTTACGGCCCGACCCATGCTCTTCATCTGTTACTAATTAAACAGAAAGAAGATGATTATAGAAAACTCAAGTTGTAAGAGTGACATAATGAATCAGAAATAATGTTCAGCAATAACAAATTGCCAAGTTCGCCTGAGGGAGAATTTAAACCTGAATAGCAATACAAAAATATTACAAATTCTCAACATTGCAATAAAAAAGGAAATATTAATTTTTTTCTAAAGCACAGATTCTTGAAAGAAAACTGGATTATAAAAAAAAACCCTACTCCACAACTTCTGACAACACAAAAACGAGAATAAAATAAAGACAATAATAAACTAAAGAAATGCTTTGTGAAGGTTATGTGACATAAACAATTAGTTGCAATATCTACAAAGTATTTCAGAAGTGCTTTAAGTGCATAATTAAGTAGTTATTAAGACCTTAACTACATTGAAAACACAGCGCAGACTACAAGAACAATGAAACGGCCAGCTGCTTGGCCTTAGTTCCCTAAAAAACGCGCAAAGATACCAAGAAAAGAAACAGTTAAAATCCGCAAAGAAGTTAATAGATTTGCCAGTGCCTAAATGCTTAAAGCAGAAAGGAAAAAATGTTCAAGAAATTCAAGTATTGAACCTGGAAAACCTAAGACCCAAAGACAATGAACAGAGCTTACCTCTTATGCAACTAAACTTCTTCCACACTTGAGGAAACATGGCCGACCTTTCAACCCAAACTTCCAAACACCCCTGCCACTCCCTAGTCGCTGGGGGCAGTGTGGGTGGGGCTGAAGGCCTCCACACTCTGAAAAATCCTACTCGCGGAGATTTTAACTAGAGAAAAAAATAATTAAGATTGTGGACCTGTATGATCAGAAAGAGCAGAATTAACTCTCCAGAATACATGAGAAATATTATGAAATACACAAATAGTGTATTTAATAATCTTTGCATGTATTTAATCACCTTAGTGAGCTTCCGTAGACTATTCAGAATCCTATTAATTTTAATGTTAGTTTTACTATTTTTAGTATAGCTATTATAGTGAGTGAATAACTAGTTTTCTTTTACATTTATTTTTATTTTCTTTTATAAACAGATTTTTAAGTATTTTTTGGGATTTTGTCTATATTATCTAATTTTTTATTTTTAATAGAACCAGTTTTCCAGGTTCAATATTTGAACTTCTTAAACATTTTTTCTTTTTCTGCTTTAAGCATTTAGGCACTGGCAAATCTATTAACTTTTTTGCGGATTTTAACTATTTCTTTTCTTGGTATCTTTGTGCGTTTTTTAGGGAACTAAGGCCAAGCAGCTGGCCGTTCCATTGTTCTTGTAGTCTGCGCTGTGTTTTCAATGTAGTTAAGGTCTTAATAACTACTTAATTCTGCACTTAAAGCACTTCTGAAATACTTTGTACATATTGCAACTAATTGTTTATGTCACATAACCTTCACAAAGCATTTCTTTAGTTTATTATTGTCTTTATTTTATTCTCGTTTTTGTGTTGTCAGAAGTTGTGGAGTAGGGGTTTTTTTATAATCCAGTTTTCTTTCAAGAATCTGTGCTTTAGAAAAAATTAATATTTCCTTTTTTATTGCAATGTTAAGAATTTGTAATATTTTTGTATTGCTGTTCAGGTTTAAATTCTCTCTTAGGCGAACTTGGCAATTTGTTATTGCTGAACATTATTTCTGATTCATTATGTCACTCTTACAACTTGAGTTTTCTATAATCATCTTCTTTCTGTTAAATAGTAACAGATGAAGAGCATGGGTCGGGCCAGAAAAGTTATGGATGCAAGCTAAATTGTTAACTAAAGCTTGGTCATACAACTCTGCGGAGGTCATGACATATATATATATATTTCAAAATTTTTTGGTGGGCTTATTACTTGCATCTATAACTTTGCAGAAACCCATTTCCAAATAGGTCTTTGTGGAAGTGAGAAAATGCAGAGTTTTTGCTGGTCCTTGATAAAGCCAAGGCTCAGTATTCTCGACACTTTCTACATTCAGTTGTTCTATTTTTTCTATTTTTACTCACACCGGTCAATACATAATTTTTTTGCTTCAGTCTCTTCTTAATAGAATATATATATAACGTTTTCAATGCCACATTACAAAGTGTCTCTCAATCATTGAACTTGGGAAACAAGGGGATAAAGTTTCATGGAGACTATTTAAATCACCTTCGTTTTTCTGATGACGCAATAAAAACTGCAACTACCCCTTCAAAGCTGTAGAGTACGATCCAGGAGCTTGCTGACAAAAGTAAAGAAGTGGAATTAAAAATTAACTTTCAGGGGACAGTCGAGGCGTGGCACAAGTTTTTCTATGCCTTCTGCGAAGAATTTCCGTCCAACGTCCGATAACCATTGATGGTTGCAGCTTTCACCTCGTCATAATAGTATACACACTTACATGTGAAACATCCAGTTCTTTTGTGATTTCGTCTTCTGTTATTCGTCGGCTTGCAAGAATGAGTTCATTCACGCGCGCAACGTTCTCAGCCGCTGTCGAAGTTGACAATCTTCCCTTGCAGTAATTGTCCTCGATATCAGTACGTCCATTCTCGAACAAGATGCACCACTTTGCGATAACTTGACGCGATATTGCGTTCTCGCCGTGCACTTCGTTCAACTGCCGAAAAATTTCGGTGCAGTTACACCCTTTTGCCCACAAAAAACGAATCATTGCACGCAGTTCCAATTTGGACGCCACCAGTAGCTGCTTAGGCATGTTCACGACTCGTTAGCTAGCAAACTAAAACTACTGCGTGGAAGCAACTGCGGCACGTGCTGCAGATAAATGCCAGCAGTGTTGCCACAAAGTGTCAACAAAATATCCTTTTACCAAAATGTTTTACGGATGAGTGCAACTAACCTTTTTGACTGTTCCGTCATATTTATGACATCATCGAACGCAAAATACTTTTGAATGTATTTTGTCCTGTAATAGGACTGTACAGAAGCCATTTATTAATGTAAGAAGGAGGGAGACCCAAAATGTGGGTGTGATTCGTACGTCAAATCAGCTTAAAGCAAAAGATATTACAATGTGCGTGAGTCACGTGAGTAGAATAACACTCCACAACTGTACAGAAGTTGCATACTTGTTCGATAAATCTGTCTATCAGGTAGATTGTTGGTCGATTTCGTTTGTGCTTATGCAAGCTTTATTCATAATTCCGCGTATTCTTCAGACCTTCACAGTAATTGCTAACTTGCTCGACGAAGCCATCTGTCATGTATGCAGATTGTGTCTTTCATTTGTCTTTACGAAATAGTTTATTCATGAAATCGGGTCTTCAAAATCTGTACCAAAGTATCTGACATGTTCGCCCAAACCACCTCTTATTTACGTCGGTTGTGCCCTTCGTATGGTCTTCAAAATCTATACAGAAGTATTTACATAACTCTATAGAGTATTTTTTCTGCTCTTCGTATGGTCCTCAAAATCTGTACAGAAGTATTTACATATCTCTATAGAGTATTTTTTTGCTCTTCGTATGGTCTTCAAAACCTGTACCCATTACTTAAGTCTGTTGTGCTCAATCGTATGGTCTTCAAAATTTGTACTGTTGTAGGCCGGGTGTAGTAGGAGTTCTATTTCATCATATTCGTGAAACTCCAGCTTTTTCTGAATGGTAGTATGAGACTTGGCATTCTCCAGCGGAATTAGTGCTCACACTCTGCTTACCAAAGTAGATCTCACGTCGTAATTCCTCCAGGTATACACTGAAGAGCAATTGAATTAGAGACAGCTGGCGGTATGCCAATGTGGCGCTATGGGCTGCCCTGTAAACGGAAACGACATGGCGTATGCAGCGATCCGACAACACAAGGAGTGATGAGACGGGAATAAGAAAGATTCGGATGCGGTATGGGTAATACGAAGGATCTAAGCGCATTTGATCGTGGGCAAACTGTCGGGGCCCGACGAATCGGTCACTCCATCTCTGAAGTCATGCAGGCACTGGGATTTTCACGAGCCACTGTGTCACGGGTGCACCGTGAGTACATCGAATCCGGTAAAACCATCCCTGCAAAGGCCAACTGCCGTGGACAACAGCGTGTGGATGAGCGGGATCATCGTCAGCTAGCTAGCTTTGTAACAGCGGATAGACGGACCACAGTGCAGGAAATGACTCGGCAATTTAACGCTGGAGCACAAAAACGTGTAAATAGCCACAGCATCTAGAACAATCTCCTCGCTATGGGGTACAGAAGCCATCGGCTCACGAGGGTACCTCTGCTGACCGCAGATCACAGGGTGCAAAGATTAGCATGGGCGCGGGAACATCGCCACTCAACCCTGGACATGTGGAAAAATGTTGCCTGGGCTGATGAGTCGAGATTTACGTTGGTACAAGCGGATGGCAGAATACGAGTACGGCGCAAATCACGTGAAGCGATGGATCTTTCTTGCCAGCAGGGTACTCTTTAAGCTGGTGGGGGTGGCATTCTCTTCTGGGGACTGCTTACGTGTAATAAAATGGGACCCCTGGTACGTGTGACATCGTCCCTTACAAGTCAACGTTACCGGGATATCCTGGACGACCATTTGCTCCCTGTTTGTGCGTCTTCAACATCTCACTGGGGACCTCATCCTGCAACAAGACAATGTACCATGTCATCGCTCCCGAATTGTATCCGAATGGTTGGATGAAAACTCCACCGACGTGACCTCACTTCCTTGGCTAGCTAGGTCACCTGACCTCAATCTCATCGACCACATCTGGGATGCCATCGAGAGAGATGTTCGAGGCTCTGACCCCACCCCCCTCCATCAAATCTTCGGGAACTGTTGGAGCTTGTTCAGGGGTCGTGGATCCGTATGGGTTCCCAACGCTTCCGGTGTTTTGTCGAGTCCACGCCGAGACGAATCACAGCAGTCATCAGAACGAAAGGTGGTGCTACACGTTACTAGACAGGTATCTGCAATTAAATTGCTCTTCAGTGTACATGTAAATTTTGCCAATATGGGGAGAGGGAAAGTTCGTTTGCTTGCGTCCAACCATTGCTTGAATGTGTCTGAATTACTCAGGTATAACATATGTTTTCTCCCAGCAACTATCTGCTTGACAAACCAACGATTATACAACGTCCTGAGAAGGTTCTTGCTGTCGTTCAAAATGTACTCATTGGTCAATATTCATGTGTTGCTTCGCGCCATTGCCTGTAGACGGTTTTGATCTTGTTAGTAGTCATATATAGTGGATTTGGAACTTCCTAATACGACAAACAATTTGCAGGTGCTGGTTGTTGGATTTGCTTCAAAAGCCTTGTGCAGGTGTCTAATTTAATCAGGTAGGACTTTCCTATCGCGTTCTTCCTCACCAAGCCCACATCGCAAATTGTAAACCTCTTGAACCAGATTTGTGTTCTCCGAGTAACGGCAATACCTTCAATTTCGTTCATGTTCGAGATTGCATCAATTACTTTAAACGGTAGATTCAATTAATGGCGCAACAGCACCAAGATTTCATTCAAACTACGTGGCCATTTCGCAAAATGCGATAGAAACGAAATGAACGCTTTGAAAAGCCGGTACATGCTGAAAATCGATTCGTTTCGCAAAGAGTTGTTATAATGTCTGCAACAAAAATAACATATCCTACTCATGCTGCTAACAATGTTCACTAGCAATATTCATAAAGCTGTTTAAGTACGATATACTAAAACACGTTTTCAAATTGCAAAGTAAAAACGACTTTATTTACAAGTTAAAAACAAGTTAAAAGACGCAAGATCTTTCAAGGCATCATCCTCAGGCTAAGTGCCGCAAGTCACAAAGAAGCAATCAGTATATATTGAATACAAAAACCTACAACGCACCCCGTCACAAGCACAAGTCATGCCATTTAAAGTAAATTAAAGTTTAATAGGTAAAATAGTATGCTAATTCTTCTTCTTCAAATTGCTGGATATTATGAGCAATAAACCGTTTCCACTGTCGAGGGACAAAAGCTGGAAGCTCAGAATTAGAGCATGTTGCTCCATACTTAATAATAAAAAGGCTTTCCGAAAGAAAAAATTGTACGCTTGTTAAAATTAGAAACAAGAACTTTGGAATTTATCCAATCCTGGGAGAACCCACCCTGGTTGACTGTAGTAGTTAAAGCTGTAGCTGTGGATTCCGTTCTAATAGAGTATTTATGTTCTGACATCCGGATATTTAAATTCCTAAGCGTGGATCCTATGTAATATTTAACAGCACCACTAGGGTCCCTAGGAACAAGTGGAATACAGTTCACTCCCGGTTTGTTTAATATTGAGACAGTGTCTCCGTCATTTCGTACCAAATAAAAAACATTTCTTGTTCTTATTCCAAAGGCTAGGTTAGGTTTGTAACAAGCGTTTTTCAAAATGGAAACAAGAGAGGTGGGGAGGAACTCAATTTCACCAACATACCTAGTTGAAGAAGTCGCGGTTACCAAAGTCGTAAACCTAGCGGCTGGAACAGTTGTAATAGTCCATGGAAGAAGTGAGCAGGATAACCAAAAAACCGCCTATGTTCAAGACCCTGGACAATTCCTCATGTCGAGCCCTACAAGACGAAGAATGTGTGAAGGCACGTTTTATTAAAAAGCGAAGGGCAGTGGCTTTATATGTTCTGGGGGATTAGATGAAGCAAAAAAGATAACACAAGGTCGGTTTTCGATAACCTGAAAACTTAATTTGGTTAGAATTCAAGTTTCGGGAAAGCAGAAAATCCAGAAAGGGCTCAAGGTACGCAAAAAACACAAACACAATAGAAAAAAGCAGGGTTTTTTTACCACTACAATGCTGTCACATTATTGATATACCTCTATTTCAGTACCCGAAGGAGATTACATTAATGATTTATATATTCTATCGGAAGTCCATAACCTTATAATTCCTATGCGATTAATTTTTCGTAAAAGGCATGTGTTTGCGTATGCATGAACAGCTAGCTTGGAACTTACAGGACATGTACAACAGGATAGGACATGCAAATTATTAGGGAAATGCGCATGCGGGTTTGGACCAGTGCCCTCCTAACTGTCCCGTGTTGGGTATAAATAGCTGGCTCAAACGAGTTATTGCAATTAGTGAAGAGCCGAAAGGTTGTTTCTTGTTTCTCACTGTTACCCGTTTCTGAAGAAGGTCAGATTTTTAACACCTGACAGACTCTACGAAAGGAAAGACTTTGGGGATGAGAGAAGCTGGATTTTCCTACCGCAAATTCGCCACTCATACGAGACGAAACGACAGTACTGTAATGCGAATGTGGCATCAATGGACAGATGGGTCTCGGACCCACAGAAATCTTGGAAATGAGCAACACAATCTCACGACTTCACTGGACGACAAATACATCTACCGAATGATAGTGACCCATCGCACAGGACATCCACACTTTCACCGGAGCAGTGGAACACTGTCAAAGATCAGACTTTGTCCTGCTGCACAGTTCCACGTCGTCTGCTTAACAGAAGACTGATCGCTAGCAGCCCATTGCTGCTCATTCCTTTAACACTCAACCACAGACGCATGACGCTGCAATTGTTTCTCGAACACACGCATTGCGAGTTGATTGGTAACAGGTCGCGTTTTCTTCAACCTGATGCACCACGATTGTCGCATACGTGTTCGAAAACATCGTAGTGAACGGCACTTTGCAATGTGCATTTTGCAAAGTTATGGCTGCCCAACGCCAAACCTCATATTGTGAGACATCATTGGGTTCAATTTGCGATCTCGTCTGATACGAAATGATTGAAATATGAACAGCCAGCGATACATCAGGGATGGTCTAGAGGCACCCTTCCTTCAAAGTTGTCTGCAGCTATATTCCAGCTGGACAATGCTCGGCCACATGTGGGCCAGAATGTCCAAGACCTCTTCCATGCACTGGAGATACCGCTTCTTCCCTCGCCTGCACGTTCGCTTAAAACACTGAAGAGTAATTGAATTAGAGATACCTGTCTAGTAACGTGTAGCACCACCTTTCGCCCTGATGACGGCGGCGATTCGTCTCGGCATGGACTCGACAAGACACAGGGAGCGTTGGGAAACCATACGGATTCAGAGCCTCGAACATCTGTCTCGGTGGTATCCAAGATGTGCTCGATGAGATTGAGGTCAGGTGATCTAGCTGGCCAAGAAAGCGAGGTCACGTCGGTGGAGAGTTCATCCAACCAATTCGGATACAATTCGAGAGCAATGGCACGGTGCATTGTCTTGTTGCAGGATGAGGTACCCCGTGAGATGTTGAAGAACGCACAAACGGGAGCAACTGGTCGTCCAGGATATCCCAGTATCGTTGACCTGCGAAGGACGATGTCACACGTACCAGGGGTCTCATTTTAGTCCACGTAAACAGTCCTCAGACGAGAATGCCACCCCCACCAGCTTGAAGAGTACCCTGCTGGCAAGAAAGATCCATCGCTTCATGTGGTTTGCGCCGTATTCGTATTCTGCCATCCGCATATACCAACGTAAATCTCGACTCATCAGTCCAGGCAACATTTTTCCACATGTCTAGGGTCCAGTGGCGATGTTCCGGCGCCCATGATAATCTTTGCACCCTGTAATGTGCGGTCAGCAGCGGTACCCTTGTGGGACGATGGCTTCTGTACACCATAGGGAGGAGATGGTCCTCGATGTTGTGGCTGCTAACACGTTTTATTGGTGCTCCAGCGTTAAATTGCCGAGTTATTTCTTGCACTGTGGCCCGTCTCTCCGCTGTTACAATGCGAGCTAGCCGACGATGACCCCGCTCATCCACACGCTGTTATCCAGGGCAGCTAGCCCTTGCAGGGATGGTATTACCGGATTCGGTGTACTCACGGTGCACCCGTGACACAGTGGCTCGTGAAAATCCCAGTGCCTCCACGACTTCCGAGATGAAGTGACCCATTCGTCGGGTCCCGACAATTTTCCCACGATTAAATGCGCTTAGATCCTTCGTCTTACCCATACTGCATCTGACTCTTACTGATTCCCATCGCATCACTCCTTATATTGTCGGATCGCTGCATACATCATGTCGTTTCCGTTTACAGGGCCGCGCACAGCGCCACATATGCATAACGCCAGCTGTCACTAATTCAATTGCTCTTCAGTGTATATCCCCGATCGCACATGCCTGAGATACTGTAGCAAAGCGACTGGCCCGTTAAGCGCATTCGCCAGTCACCACAAATCAATTCTAGTCTGATAGAGAAGCAGCTTTGCAGGGTATTCCCCAAAATGATGCCAAGTCGTGTAGAGGCTGTTATTTTTGCTAGAGGTGGCTTCACACGGAACGGAGTTTTTAAGTGAAAAAATCGTGTACATGTGTAATCACTTATCTCTCGTAACATGTGAAATTTATTTGAATAGTGCGATTCATTCTTGGTGTAGCAATTTTCACAAACAGTAGTTTACATAATAAGAAAAGTATCATTGAAACTTTCAAAATCGTATAGGCAAAGAAATTTATTGAAAGGCGAGCAGATTTCTTAAGTTGTCAAAAAATAATTATCATTTCTTGAAAATATGAATATCTATTTTTCATACTCCAAGACCAGTTGTTAATCACATTTACGTTATTTAGTCATGCATTTCTATTGCTCCTTTTTCCAGTGTTTTCATAGCTATTAGACTTTAGGAACTGCCTTGATACTTCTTCACGGAACGAATATACTGAATACAAGTTTTGAAGATGGAAATCCGTTTTTTGGTGTAAATATGACAAAGGTGGTAAATCAGATAATATCCGAAAACTTGAAAATTTCGTCGTCCTGGTGCGGGAATCGAATCCGCATCTCCCAGATAGCGCCCGAGTATTTCGCCGTACAGCTATATAGGTGAGTGATTCTTTGTTAAGAAGTGAAATGCGTTGTGCAATAAAATATTGCTATTGTTTGGGTAAAACGATTGATTCTTCCGTAATGGTTCATTCATGAATAGACTGAATATTCAACAATTAAACTAAGGTTCTATCCACTTTTTCATCAATGAGATATCTCAAACATGAGACCAAAAAATAATCGCCCAATGAAATGCTATACTCTATGGCAAGTTTCATGTTTTTTACTTTGAAACAAGTGAACCATTTGTATGGATGCCTGAAAACTAAAGCCAGTAAGAGAGAGAGAAAGAGAGAGAGTGAAAGTTGAGGATAGAGAGAGCGCTCTGATAGAGAGACAGGGCTACAGAGAGAAATAGAAAGGGAGTGAGAGATTGAAGAAGAAGACGAAGCCCTTTGAGTCTTGAAATTGCCTCATCATCCGTGGATGCATCCTTAGGTAAGCTTGAGTCATTCGCAATTGGACCGTCATTGGATCTCTGAATCTCCTTTTTCGCCGGCACAGTACTCTGCCCTTTCAATTTCCTCTTCAGAAATAAAAAAAGAATTTTCAGATCTTCTCCAACTAGCATTTCTCTCCTACTGAGTTAGTCTATCAACCTCTCAACACCCGACCTCATCTTTCACTCGATCTACTCTCTTCCAACTCTCCCTCTCTTAGTCGAATCGATTCAGAAGTCCTCAAAGAAGACACGCAATATAAAAAAGGAAGAAAAATATTCTCGAGCTATAGAGAAACTCGTCAATTTATATTCTGCGTCACATCTATCCATCACGGGAATTTTATGCCTTATAAATACGACATGAGTTTCCTTATCCTTTCTAAATTCGCCGCAAGCCGTATTCAGTAGTTCGTAGAATCATTTGCTCGGTATTGGAAAATTCCTGAGATCTTATTTCCTTTTTGCTGCATTTCATCCAAAACAATGAACTTAAAAAATATTTATAGGTAGCCAGGTTTGCGAACGTTTTCTACGACATCTACTCAAGTCGTTTCATTCTGAACCATTCATTTTAATTCTTCTAACTAAGTATTGGATGCCGAAAGCTGTACGACCATCAAAAAAGATTTTGTACAGTCTTTTTGAGGGAACTTCTTTGAAATATCAGCACTGTTCGAAATGACTCGATTTGTTATTCACAAAGCAAATATGCGCTTTCATACAAAATTTCAGAGAAATGCCACAAAGATACCATATTCTACCAGGAAAGCAATTGTTTCCATGGTTCTTTTAATATTTGGCAACAGAATGTATCCTGGCAGTAGGAAGGAATGGAGATCGTGGTCTCATTTCCAACGGGAAGTCTATGGTTTGATTTCCATTGCTACCTTTACGTGAAATAACTCATGATCGTTCTACTGTTTTGAACGATATTCACACAAGCTATTCCAGGTAAATTTTGCTTAATAATTTGCTATTGCGAAAGTAGAAATTCGATATGAATGCACTGTTTTTAATAGGTGACTAATAAAGATACTATAAAATCTGAGGAAGCAATTCATAATAAAGATTTAATCAGAAAGCAGAATATGTCCTTTCACCTATATTTATATTTCACTGTTGCCATCACGTAGTTTTAATGAAAAAAGTAACACATCTACATTGGAAGAATGTTGCTTTCTTAACATTGCTGGTGTTGCGATCTATAATCATAAAGCTAGCTTGGCCGGTACGAATTACAACGGCCGTTCCATAAAAACTGAGAGTAAAATCACACAAAATGAAGAAATATTGGTACAGCAAAAATATATAGTATTTTTTCTCAAAGTATCTTCCCTCGGATGATATGCACTGTCCCATCGTTCAACCCATTTTTCAAAGCATGTGGTGAAGGCATTTTGGGAGGTGCCTTAGTGACCCTTGTACAGCTTGAATAACGTCAACATCTCTGTTGAATGTTACGCCACAGAGCTTCTCCTTAATTGTTTAAAACAACCAGAAATCGCACCGGGTGATGTCAGGATTGTAGGCAGGCTAGGGCATGATTTCAATACTGCATTTCGTAAGAAACTGTTTAACAGAAGCAGTCACATGTGGGCGGGCATTATCATGGTATAGGGTCCAATTGCCTACCAGTTCCGGTCGCTTAATCGATATGTGGCGTCGAAGACGCTTCAGGACTGAAATGTGGTACTCAGCATTGACAGTAATTTGTGGAGGAATGGCATGCTGGTAGACTACACCTTTATAATCAAAAATAGTTATTATCATCGTCTTCCCAGCTGATTTAGTTTGGCGAACTTTTCCCCGATGAATCGAGCCTGGGTGTTTCCAGAAACTCGTTGCGCGATTCGTGAAGGGGTCGAAATAGTGGACCCACGACCAATGAGCAGTAATTGCTGTATTTAGAAAGTTTGGATACTTAGTAATAATTTATTTCCACTCATGACACGTCTAAACTCTGGTTAACAATTGTTCTCTCGTCAAGTCATGAGATACCTATCTGGAACCCACTCGATGCAGCAGTAATTTGTAGCGTAGAATGTGGAATGCCGACGTTTTTGAAATATTAGTTGACGCCGCAATGTCTTCACTCATCATTCGTCGATCTTCTTGCAGGATTGCCTAAACAGTGTTAGCAATACGCTCCGTAACAACACTTTTAAGTCAGCCAGAACTAGGGGCGAGGTCTACCCACAGACGCCCTTTTTTAGCACGTCTTTTGTAAAAAAAGGTCGTGCTTATGTTACCGGTTTGTCCGTCCGTCCGTCTGTACCCACGATATCTCTGCAACTAGTAGTCCGATTTGAAAAATTATTTTTGCATTGGAAAGGTTAAAATATGCGCATGATGATCCTTCATTTTGTATTTTTTTTTTTTACGGTGTACAATTTTGCCGCTAGATGACGTAAATGTAGATGATGTCGAGTTTAAAAAATATGTTTTATTCCACATATATGCTTATAAACATCCGATTGAAAAACATTTTATCTTTCGATTCCATTTATGCCGAAGAGTATTTTAAATATAATTACTTTTTCAAATTACGCAAAGATTTTCCGCTAGGGGCGTAAAAGTAAATTACATTTTTCCCGATAACTCGTGTTCTAAAACTCTGATTTGAAAAATGTTTTCTTCAACGGATACACCTCCTGATGGAAAATCGTTTGCACATAATTTAAATTTTTTTGTAAATAATACTTTTCCACCAAGGGGCGTTAGTATTAATTTTTGCTTCTGATGTATTTGCCATAAAGTCTGAGCTTCTAAAATATCGATTGAAAAAATTATTTCGCGGACTGATGCCACTCACATCGATAAAACATTTTGGAATATTTTCTTCCTAAAATATTCCACAATTTCTCCGCCAGGGGGGGGGTGTAGATGTATATCTTATTTTTGTCAATATCTCTACTTCTAGGAGTCCGATTTGAAAAACTCCTTCTTTGTTGGATAGTGTTTCCGATGCAAAGTGTTTTCCTATAAATTCAAAATTTTCAAGTAAATCATAGACTTTCCGCTAGGGGGCACAAATATAAATTGCGTTTTCTGCGTTATTTCTGCTTTTAAAACTCCGATTTGAAAAGTTCTTCCTGTATCGCATACAAGACCTGATGGAAAATATTTTTCACATAATTTCCAATGTTTGGTAAATAATGGTTTGGCCACCAGGGGATATAAGTGTTAATTTCTGCTTCTAATGTATTTGTAGCAAAATCTGGGCTCCTGTAAATTCGACTAATTTTTTTTTTTCTTGGACCGATACCGCTCATATGGAAAACCCTTTTTAGAATACTTTCTTCCTAAAATAATGCATGGTTTTCCCACCAGGGGACGTAAAGTCACATCTTATTTTTGTCGATATCTTTGTTTCTAAGAGTCCGATTTGAAAAATGCTTTCTGTGTTGGAGAGCGTTTCCGGTGCGAAATGTTTCTCATATAAATTCATGATTTTCTTAACTCCCAAGTCTGCAACCAGAGGGCGCAAGCTCACGATTCCGTTTACAGCAATATCTGAGGGATTAAAAACCCCATTGAAAAACTCATTCTTCCGTTAGATACTATTGTTTTCCATAGCGGTTCCATTGACTTTGAACAGCTTTGATAAATTTAATTTGCGTCAGAACGGATTCAAAAGACGTGCTTATTACACCAGAAAATTCGGTGTCATCTTTCTTGTTGAAATCATGGTACCATCTAGAAATCGTTGACTCATCCAACCATTTATATTGGTAAGCGTTTTTTCATTAAATCAGCTGTTTCTGGAACCGTTTTACCCAAACGATAGCAAAATTGTATCGCACAACGCATTTCACTTCTTAACTCTGAATCACTCACCTCCATAGCTGTACGGCGAAATACAGGCGTACTTTAAACAACTGCGCAATAAAAAAGCAAGAATGGTCTGACACGGCTAATAACTGCTGAATAGATAATTCCTTAATTCAGTTAGTCGTCTGCGTGGTTATTCCACCTCCACCCACCCCTCCTCCCGCACTTTTGCTAACTCAAAAAAAAAAAAAAAAATACTCTCAGTTTTTATTTTATGGAACGGCTTTTGTACTATCAATTCACAGTCGAGAGTACGAAATGCTCTACTAAAATCATTTACGCACAAATCGCTTATAATTGCAGTGCCGTGCTGCGTTCTTCACGAGCTGCGATATAGAAAATAGGTTTCGTTGAGATCATGGCAACGTGGTGGATTTAATTCCTGTGAAATGTACCATTTGCTTGCTGTAAACAGTAAAAACGTTTGTTTCCTCTTCCCTTCTTAGATAATAAAATGACAAAAAAAAAACAAAAAAAAACGAAGAAGCAAACATCGCTATATGTTCGTGGTGTGAAGTTCCTCCCCAGTTTCGTTTGGCATGATCACATGTCTTTCATAGCTAAATCTTCTTCAAAAATTATAGAATATCTATATCAAGTGAGAGGACAATTTTTTTCGTGAAAAATATTTGGTTCGAAATAGTAACACTGTACTAGTGATCCGATTTATTGGCGTGGGAAATAGATACATAAGCGTTTCCAAGCTTTATGGTGCTTCGATTAGCGCAAATCTGAATATCGTTCCGAAATCTAAGCTACCACTGCTTATCATCCGTTGCCCGGGTTATGTCATCGCACCAGGGTGATGCACTTCTAAAATTTCTAAAATTTTAGGACTGCATTTCTAAAATAAAGTGCTGCACGGGGAAAATTATTTCTCAATTAATTTTTGTAATGAGAAAAGATTCATTGCTGAAATGATAAGTGGCAAGTGCGTCAGGGTCATAACGATGAAAATGTTATTTTTTCTGTTTTTTTCAGTTGAAATGTTATTATTAGCAATAAATGTTTCTTTGAAATTAAAGAATCATTTATTGCGCAAATGTATTCACATTTTTCCGAGCTTTACCCTTTTTGGACCAATGCCATTCAGTTCTTGATGTATCTATGAATGCAACTGAACCTTAGTATTTTACGTAGCTAACTTAGAACTTGCTTTCTGTTGAAATATATTTTTAACATGTCATATTTTAACACCCTTTGTCATATCTGTCAGTTTTTGTTTAGCGGAGCTATTCGTCATTACTTACTGTAAAACTCTTAACGATTCACAACATTTCAGATTAAGTAACACGACTCAATCAATGTTTCAGAAATCCGATTTTTTCTCTTGAGATGTGTGCTTCAATATTTTAGTAATCACATTTGTCAGTATTTTTCAAAGAACTGTGAATAATGTTTTACAACTTTGACCATTGAACATCTTTCGATTGTTCTCTTTTGAAAAACCTGAACTACAAGTACATGAATTAAAGATGGTATCACAGGAACCTTTCACTTGAATTAAAGTGTTGATAGCGTGACGAGAAGCATTCACTGTACATACCGAAAGACAGACAATGGAAACCACCACTCTAAGTAATACGAAGGAATACAAATGTCTATTCTACTAATGGTTATTTTTCTCTAAATCTCGTTTTCACAAGAGGCAAATATTCTTCTTTTGTTCTTAAGTTTTCCTTTTATTTTCCGAATTTTTTAGTTAAACAACGTCGAGAGCGGAAATAATTTGGCATTCCTTGAACTCTACATCTCAGCTCTTATTTTGCCTACATTTTCATAACTTACCCTTCAACTTTCTATTTATCTTACCATTCTCAAGCATGTTCCAATCTCTAACTTATGGAAATATTTTTTTCTTCTGTTATAGGAATAGAAATATCACATACATCTCGTCGCGTTCCATATTCTACATCTTTCACAACACTTACTTTTGTTTTCACTCTTTTACATTTATTCTACATCTTTCATATTACTTACTCTTTGTTTTCACTGGGGCAGTTGATTTTTACTT
The DNA here is from genome assembly GCA_039090855.1 of Macrothele yani. Taxonomy (NCBI): domain Eukaryota; kingdom Metazoa; phylum Arthropoda; class Arachnida; order Araneae; family Macrothelidae; genus Macrothele; species Macrothele yani. The sequence goes on from CM077011.1 coordinate 161,993,245, forward strand.
TTACCTTTTTTTAGAAATTCCTTTTCGTTATGTACCTGAATTTTCTAACGTATCTTTTGCCAGTGAGTTCTTATTATGGCGGCTAAGTGAAGTTGGTTTATTTCCCTTAAGATTTTTTTTCGGTTTCTTTCGGTACACAATATTATCACTTCCAAATTGTTAATCTTTCGTTTGCATTCAATCTTTGTTTCTTCTCCTGTGCTTTGTAGACGGTATTCAACTGAAAGTGTTATTTAAAACTGAGAATGTGTTTGGAATTATGTTGTGTTTAACAACTCGCCATTGTAATTGTGTTAACATTTTCTCCTCGGTTAAAGGGGAAATGGCATTCTGTAATATATTCGGAGACCTATTTTTGAAAGTCGTAGCTTTCGTAAGAGGATTTCACAGGACTGATGTGCCTTCAAATGTTTCTGAATTTCTGTGTATGAAACGGTAACTGTTCCTACCCTGATGTGCCGTGGTGAAACTTGCTTTCTCCGTAAAAGAGAGCCGTTGCGCACTGAAAAGGTGCATTACCTACTGGGGTCTTTAACTTATTTGCTCCCAGCGGTAGGAACGAACGGTAGACAAAGGCCGTGAAAATTACGGGAGATACAGGGATGCCTGCAAGAAAAAGTTATAATGAATAGTAAAAGAAAATATCCCTGTGTGAAATGTGTCATAGATATCGTTGAAGAACAAGCTGTGTGTCAGGATGTTCAAACTGGAAACCTAAGTAGATACATCAATAGCAAATATAATCTATCATCATTAGGAACTTTGAATTTGCAGTTGATCTTACTTTGAAGATGTACCTTCTGAATATCAAAGAGCATCTGCCTGATGTAAAACGATTTCTATGTAATGTACATGTAGCAATATGAAGGATATTTTACTTGCAATATTTACTGATTATTATACATATAATTGGCTCTTTAGCTTCAAAATAAAAGTTATTTGTTTTGTTTTTTTCTTTTTTGTCCATCATTTGTTGACTCCTATTTTGTGTATAATGAAAAACGTTTGCACAAAATGCAATGCGAACTTCGCCGAGTACCTTAAAATCTAAAATAGTTTCTTCGTAATGCCTTTAAGAATTTCCCCCTAGATTTTAAATAAAATTGAAGAAAAAAATACTTCATTCAAACTTTCATGCATACTGAACTTACGTACAATGATTTCAACCGTTTCCTCCCATCTCAACCTAATTTAGGAGAAACGTTTCTCTGCCGGGAACCTATTTTAGATAATTTAAATTTCCATGTTTTCAAAACGTGCTAAATAAACAATAAAAAAAATATGTAGAGTTTCCAGTGATTCGCAAATATATATTCGCAAAGTTTTATAGATATTTCGACCGCTATCCCTATTCTAAAATTGTGTAGTGAACCTCATGAATCAACATTGAAACATAGTAAAATTTGTCGCTCGCCAAAAGTAACAGGATTTATAGGCATGGAGTGTGTTCTCTGCTGAAAAAGACACTTTAAGATACGAACACCATACAAATCCAGTAGAAACAGGCAGATGCATGTTCACCGCACCCAAGCTCCTGACGTAACATAATTTTGAAGTACTTAGTTTTGAAAAGGTTTAATCATTTCCAGTAGAAACTACTAATTATGTGAACACCCCAGTAATGAATACCAATTTGTCAACGGTATTCCAGAGTTTTGGGCATGAACACACTACAGACATTCAATTAGTTTTGAGATCAATAATCCTCGCCTTCATGATAATGCTTCTGTTACTCTGATAATATCGAAATATTATTTTTACTACTCAGTCCCATTATGTTCGATGCATTTTGAATATCTTTGGTTTATATGCAACACTCTTGGTGATACAAGTTGTGGTAGGCAAAATACCTCTCTGTTGCATTTTGTATAATTTCGTCATCAATGAAGCGCGTGTCTAACGGTTCTAAATATTAGAAAAAGGAATTTCAGAATGAAATACGATCGCAAGCAATCAAAAGGGACCATTCTTCAATATGAAAAAAATCCAGTGCTATATGCAGTCGGCCGTGCCTAATTTCGAGCTACAGGTTCCGAAAAGGAGACAGATCGATTGCCATTAAACAAAGACGCCATCCATGTCTCACCTGGGACTCAATCCCAACTCAGACGAATGATCATAGACCAGAGAATTAGACCACTCTACACTGAGGTGGTCAGGTAACCGTATGTTGCTGAGCATTTGCAAATGCACTCCTCTCCTCTTTAGCATATCTGTGAGGATTTCAGAACAGCGGATGACTAATTTTATATTTAAATAATATTCGTCAGTGTATTTTGCTATATATATACACTGAAGTGCCAGAAAAACTGGTACATACGAGCTTATGCAAAATACATAGCACCGTCACCTATGCGCGTACTTGGTTGCGTCCGCCAGTGCGTATATAAAAAGATAGACATCCTTGCCAGCTGTCAGAGCTGTTTTCGGCATAAGAATTACAAGTAATAAAGATTTAAGCGATTTTCAACAAGGTGTCATAGTAAGCACTCGTGAGATGGGCCATAGTATTTCGGAGGTAGAAACGAAGTTCGGATTTTCACGGACGACCATTGCAAGGATGTACCGTGACTACAAGAATTCCGGCAAAACCCCTACCCTACGATATCCGTGTGGCCGTAAAAATATATTGGGTTAACATGACCATCATCGGCTGTCAAGAATCGTTTCACGCGATGGGCGTGCAACACTCTCGCAGGTATCATCGAAATTCAATGCTGGAGCCTCAACAAGCACCAGCGTTCGGACTGTGCAACGTGTCCTGCACGATATGGGCTTTGGGAGCCGACGCCCAACTGGAATCCCCTTGATGGGTGCATGACACAGAGCTATGCGCCTCGCTTGGGCACGGCAACACCGCCACTGGGCACTTGATGAGTGGATACAAGTAGCCTGGTCTGACGAGTCGCATTTCTAACTGTATCGGGCAGATGCAAGGATTCGCGTGTGGCGCAAACCCCATGAAGCCATATATCCCGACTGTCAACAGAGAACTGTACCGGCTGGTGGGGAGTCCGTAATGGTATGGGTTGTGTTTAGCTGGACCTCACTGGGTCCCTTGGTACATCTACAAACGTCTGTGACCGGCAAACGCTATCTGCGCGTCCTTTCTGACGAGGAACACCCGTTCATGCCCTGTATTCATGCCGATGGGTTGGGCCTGTTCCAATAGGACAATGCACCTCCACACAAGTGTCGAGACGCCACATTATGGTTAAAGGAGCATTCATCTGAGTTTGGGATGATGCCATTCCCAGCCATGTCCCCAGATCTGAACGTGATAGAACACATTTGGGATGGCATGCAACGTGATATTGAACACAGGAATCCGAGACCTCGGAATACACCCGAATTGTAGAACGCTCTACAGGAAGTATGGTTTGCATTGCCTACAGCATATTTCCAGAAGCTAGAGGAGTCCATGTCCCGTAGTATGTATGTAGTTTATTTTGCGCTCCCGTGGGGGACCTACCAAGTATTAGACTTGTGTACTAGTTTTTCTGGCACTTCAGTGTATATATAGTAAGCAAAGCATTAGATATAGGGGTAATGGGTAGTCGGCATAGGCTTCCCCCGCGCAGTCTGCTACAGACCCAAACCGAACGCAGTCGACAAGATGACGGACAGCAGGAATTCCCAACATTGTACCTCAATCGACGAACATGGGTAAACGTTGTGATCTGAGCGACTTTAATCGTGAAAGCATTGTTAACGCAAGACAGATGGGGCATTCTATCGCCCAAGTGGTAAGAACCCTTAAGTCCTGAGGGCAACCCTATCGAAGGGTGTACCCCGAGTATACAATCGATAGTGTACTAGCTTCCAGACAGCAGGCGGTGGATGACCACACGCCATTCATTACCGGGGTCTACCTAGATTTTCCTTGCTCGTATCAACCGTCCGTTTGCCAACGGGGGAGCCAACTACATTCAGGTTAAATGTCGGAGTTCCAAGTAGAGTGAGCGAGAGCACGGCATGGAGCACGCTGCATAAGTTGGGCTAACGGTGCCGATGTCTTATCTGTTAAGTGTTGTCACTGAACATTACGCACTTGTGGCGGAAATTTCAAAAGGGGACCTCACTTTGTGGCGGAAATTTCAAAAGGGGACCTCTGCAGAATGGGCCGGGTCGTGCGGTTAGATGAATCCAGTTTTCATCTGCTCCGAGCTGACGGCGGTGTGCCAGTGTGGCGTCGACAGGATGATACCATAGCGCAGTTGTGCTAAGTCGGCTCTGTTAAAGCAGTGGTCAGTCTTCGATGGTTTGGGGAGACTTCTCACTGGACACATTAGTTCCCGTAGGGTGTCTGGAGAGGTCCTTAACCGCTGCGTGTTACCAGAATGTTCTGGCTGATCCTAACTACATGCTTTCATGACCTTCGTGCATCCTGCAGCCGAGAGTCTGTTTCGACAGAAAAGTGCGCCGTCCCCCACTGGGCCACAACCACCCGAAGAATACTCATCTGCGTTTAGAAGCATCCAGTGGCCCTCAAGGTCCCCGGATTTACACCCTGTATAAGCACTCTGAGATACCGTGGAGCAGAGCATCAGATCCATATTTATCGGCGTCTATGACAAAATTGTGGGCAATAATGCAAGAGGCATGCCTCAAATTACCTCCGGAAGCTCTTTGACATATGGTAGAGTCGATGCGTCAGAGTGCGCAAGCTATTTTCCACGCTTGAAGAGGACCAACGCTGTAATAAATGGGTATCTCTAATGTTTTGTCTAATTCATTGTGTGTCAACGATCACATTGGAGATAATCTAATGTTTATATACTGAAGAGCAATTAAATTAGAGACAGCTGGCGTTATGCAAATGTGGCGCCATGGGCGACCCAGTAAACGGAAACGACATGACGTATGCAGCTATCCGATAATATAAGGAGTGATGCGACGGGAATAGTTAAGAGTAGGATACATTATGGGTAAGACGAAGGATCTAAGCGCATTTGATCGTGGGCAAATTGTCGGGGCCCGACGATTGGGTCACTCCATCTCGGAAGTCGTGCAGGCACTGGGATTTTCACGATCCACTGTGTCACGGATGCACCGTGAGTACACCAAATCCGGTAAAACCATCCCGGCAAGGGCCAACTGCCGTGGACAACAGCGTGTGGATGAACGGAGTCATCGTCGGCTAGCTCGCATTGTAACAGCGAACAGACGGGCCACAGTGCAAGAAATCAATCAGCAATTTAATGCTATTGCACAAAAAACGTGTAAGCAGCCACACCATTCAGAACCATCTCCTCGCTATGGGGTACAGAAGCCATCGTCCCACGAGGGTACCGCTGCTGACCGCAGATCACAGGGTGCAAAGATTAGCATGGGCGCGAGAACATCGCCACTGGACCCTAGACATGTGGAAAAATGTTGCCTGTACTGATGAGTCGAGATTCACGTTGGTACATGCGGATGGCAGGATACCAGTACGGCGCAAATCACATGAAGCGATGGATCCTTCTTGCCAGCAGGGTACTCTTCAAGCTGGTAGGGGTGGCATTCTCGTCTGGGGACTGTTTACGTGGACAGAAATGGGACCCCTGTTACGTGTGACATCGTCCCCTACATGGTCAACGTTACCGGGATATCCTGGACGACCATTTGCTCCCGTTTGTGAGTCTTCAACATCCCAGTGGGGACCTCATTATGCAACAAGACAATGCAACTCCCGAATTGTATCCGAATGGTTGGACGAACACTCAACCGACGTGACCTCGCTTCCTTGGCCAGATAGGTCACCAGACATCAATCCCATCGAGCATACCTGAGATGCCATCTAGAGAGATGTTCGAGGCTCTAACCCCCTCCCCCCCCCCATCAAATCTTCATGAACTGTGGGAGCTTGTTCAGGGGTCGTGGATCCAACGCTTCCGGTTTCTTGTCGACTACATGCCGAGAAGAATCACTGCCGTCATCAGGAACAGAGGTGGTGCTACACGTTACTAGAAAGGTATATCTAATTAAATTGCTCTTCAGTGTATAGTTGATTAATGACTCGTGCAAAATGACGATGTCTTCAGAATCAATATTCGGAACTACAAGCCGATCGGGATTTTAAGATAAACGGTAAACCAAACTTAAAGGAGCAAAAGGATTGAATGTGATTTCTGTAAAGTTGAGCGCACTGTAGGAGACAAAATCGATATGAGAAGGAATCCCACTAGGTAAAACGGGGTCTAAGAGAAACTGAGAAACAAAAAGGACGTAGCCTATCATCAAAATGATGATAGCATGGTAGCGAGAACACTTTAAACGTGTAATAACTAAATATATGTTAATAGTTTTTGTTGAATTAATATTTTAGATGTCATAATGATGTTATGAGATCTGGAAGTCAGACCGTGAGGGCATCCAAACGAACAGCAGTTTACTGGACTTTACAGACGTAGTCCTTGAATAAAGCGTTCAACATTCGCAACGTCCTTTTTAGGAAAGGAACGTTTCATTATATTTGTCCGTCAGTCTGGGCACACTATATTTCTGAATGTAATAGCCAGACTTAAAAAAATCTTAAGCCTAAAATCTGGAACGTCGATATCTCTTAGCTGCTATTCCAACGCACAACTCCTCCGATATGAGGCATAAACGCACATTACAATGAATTAACATATTCCATTGCATATGATATCTTATCAAAATAACATTAAAATACTTTTTTGCACCGTTACTTCTTATAATTAAGACAATTTTGCGCACAGTTCATTCTTACAGTAAGGCAGTTTTATTTCTCTCCGGGCGCAACTGCATTATTCATTCCACCATAGCTCTGCTTCTAACCTCCAGACTTGACAAAGTCTTTTAGAGTGGAATGAAATAATATTTATCATTCACATACTAAATTCACGTAACACACGTTTAATCTTTTAGCAGTCGGAACTTCATATGTCAATTTTCAACACATTCCCGACCGTATTCACGCGTCTCAAATCCTGATCGAAGAAACATTCTGCTTTTTCTGGTACAGCCCACTACCTAGAGCACTTTATGCATACTACAAGATCAAATATTGTATAGTTTATCCGCTAGGTGACGGAAACATACATCTTATTTTCACGATAACTGCTGTTGTAAAATTCCGATTTGAAAAATTCCCTTTTCATCGAATGTCATTAACTGGGAAAAAGTCTGCATATATTTTGTTTTTGTTTTTTCAAAATAAGGAGCTCTCATGCTAAGTGGTGTAAATGTGCGTTCCTGTTTACACCTATACTCCGCTTCTAAAAATAAGCTTCAAATCATTTATTGTATGTTATGCTGTTCTTTATTGAAATAATTTTGAAGATTATCAATTTTAAATATCTGCAGTGTTCCCAGTGAAAGATGTATATGCAAATATTCTTTTGTTATCAATCCTGCTCCCAAAGGTCGTATAAAGAATTATTTTTTTGGGTAGGAGGGGATTCGAAAGAGGTGCTCATTGCACCCGATGATTTGGTGTCATCTTTCTTATCATAAATATTAAATCCCATTCTTGTTCTTCACATATACAGTGGTCCGTTATACTATTGATTTTCATATAAAATTGTTATGTACTTAAGATTTGATATTCGGAGGCTTCCCAGGATTTTCATTGATAGAAAAAGACAAATCAATACTGAGAAGTACTATACATATGCATACATTAATTGCAGTCAGACTTATTAAACACCTCCCGCATACCAAGAGCTTAGCTAAGCGAATGTAAAACGGCCTTTTTTTTCGTGCTGAAAGTAGAGCACAACTTTCGTTGCCGACTGCTTCGACAGATGAATACTAAGCAATAAATCAGCAAAATAGCGTCGAGTTGATGGGGAATCATTTTTAACAAAACATTTTTACGAGAGCTCATTCTAATTTTGGAGTTAAGTTACTTAAGTTTAAAAGTAGGGTTGTGAGAAAAAGGAAACATGTCGCCATATGTGAGAATTTCGGCCTTTAAAGTGCAACGTATCGACCGGTGCTAGTCGTTAAAATAGAAATAAGAAACTTCAGTAAAGCTTCGAAGAACCGTTGGAATGGGCACCGTTAAACAGGATCATGGTAAACTGAAAAACGGAGGAGCTCTCTACATTACGAGATATTCCCATTTCGACGAGAAACGAGAATAAAACCAAACCGTGTTGTTGTGAGAAGGGCGACAGAGCTAAATTTAGTTAGTAGCAGTTTTCAATGAAAAGTTGCTATTACTTTCTGACTTCTTCGCGAAATGATTAACCGGGCTCGGAAATTCTTTCTCGTATCTATTCTGCTTTTCTCCTCGCTGAAGAAGATTGGATTTCCCAAGGCCTTTCGGAACACATTCTTAAGCAGATCACTGCTTCGCTTACTCGCGAGTCTAACATTCTTTTTCTTCGTTTGAGAGACGTATCTCTTGAAACCAGATTTAGAACAACACTTTTCCGAGTTTCTTTTGCTTTTTTCTTGTCGCTTTCATATGATTCCTGAGCTTACGATTTAACTGATTTTTGATGCTGAGGCACTAAATGGGATGAACTTCATTCTTCAACCAATTTTTGAACACTATGGATAACATCTGTTTGGAATTTGACACGTTTTAGGAAAACGCACTTAGAATTGTTCAGCCATACTCTATTTGGAGGTGTCAAAATATCTAGCCGCATGCATGCGCCATCACATAAAGACGTAAGAAACTAAACTATACTTCAAAGTATAAAAATTTGTGTCTGATTTGCTTACTTGTCTCAATTTCTTCTGACACTTAAAGTTTAAAAGTAGCTCTACAGTTGACTTTTAAAATGTAGCTCTACAGTTAACTTATGTTGACTTAAAGTTTAAAAGTAGCTCCGCAGTTGACTTTTTAAGGCAAATCCAGAGTAGAAAAATAAATTTTGCTGACATCGATCTGGTTTTGCGCATTTGCATTGAAAATGTTTTAGAGACATTACAATGAGTTTTCATCTCTTCTTTGAAGCTAAAACAGAAACATTTCAAGAAAAATTAGATCAACCCTTTTTCTTACATGTCTCGTTCTTTCTTGCCCCAGCTTCTTAGAATTCTATGGCGGTTCAATTAACACTTGGTGCTGAACTTTTAGCACATATACAGAATCTAAAATTCGCAGAATTGAGAAGTGCCTCGTGTTACCTTAAAATATCTATAAATATGACGCATACAAGTAAGTCAGGGATATGGAATGATTAAGAGTTTACATAAGTCCCGGGGATCAATTGAATACGTTCACATATAATTTTTATCTTCTGTCTGAATGATTCTCAGAAAACGTCTACCGACTTAAATTCAAACTTTGTTCGAAAGTAGTTTTTGCCATTTGCGGATTGTTTCACCCAAACAAATCCAAAAGAAAAGATGCTTTCTTCTGTTGAAAAACAACTGCAGTCTTATCAAACAATTTAGTTCACTTTAAATTTATTGTCAGCATTAAGCACTGCTCAAAACAATTAGTGGATAATGGAGGTTTGGCACATAATCGCAGCAGACACCAGGCAGCATACATAGATTGGATACGCGGATTCTAAATGGAACTTAAAGTAGTCTGCACACATGCGGAGATGCAAATTACTGCTTGTGAGGTTCCGCAACACGTATCACCAAAGGCTGATAAAAGTAAACGTTGAGGATGTCATTTGTTATGGCCTCAAACTCCAGGAGAACTGTTTGCTGTAAATGTTAGCAAAATCCATGTTGTCTCGGCAATGTGATTTACCATAATCCACAGCGAGGAGAGTTATTTGTCGGTAGGAAGCCGGGTAGGCCCACCAAATCGTGGCAGAAGCCTGAAGAGTTTACAAAAGAGTCATTTCCCCACTGTGGAATCGGTTTCGAGATACAGGAAGTGTTCGTCGACGGCGAGGCCAAAGTCATCCACGTTCAACTTCACAAACGAAGGCCGATATTTACCATTGACGTCGAGAAGGAACAGCAGAGTGAATGTAACCCAACGGCAGTTCGATCTCTGTATATCCACAGAACGAAACTTTTCAATACGAACGATTCGCACTGGCCTTCATCATGTTCGCCTGTATGGCGGCCGGCCTCTGGTCAGTGGTCCTTTAATCGCACGTCATCATTCTGCCCGTACAATAAAGGCCCTAGAACATCGTGACTGGGAATGTGACGACACTAGTCTCGATTTACCTTGCAGCCTGACAATAGGTGAGTGCTATATGGAGAGGGAAAGGAACACGGAAAAGTTTTCTTTTTGTGCAAGATGGGCATCGATATGGAAAAGTCTTTTTTTGTCCAAGAAAGTGGAGTGATGGTTTGGGGACACATTTCCATGAACAGTCGTACCGACCTGTAGGTCATCAGGAATGGTACACTGTCTGGCCAGAATATAGAGTTGAATTCCTACGATGCATTGCTGTCCTTTCCGCTGCAGCTACTGGAGATACATTAATTCTTATGGACAATAAATGTCGAATTTACCGAGCACAGTTTGTGAACCTCTTCATTTATGAGGAGGGTATCCAGCGTATGGAGTTGCCGGCAAGAGCCCCAGATGGGAATCCCATTGATCATATTTGGGATGTACGCGGAAGATATTTGGCATTTGGACATTCACCTCCATGGACTGTTTATAAACTGGGAACTGTTCTCATTGTTGAGTGGCGAGAATTCCTCAAGAATTCATAGACCATCTTCGGTCCATGGCAAACTAGCTTGCCGCAGTGCCAGCAGTTAGAAGACGATTCTTCAGCATTACGAAATTTCATTTTTCGGCATGCGTATTGATACGTCATATCTTTACTAATTTCGTTTATTTATACAAATGTCACTAATTGATTTCATTAATTTTCTTGAGCACATTTTATTCACTCACGTGCTTTACTAGCCCAGAGTTTACATTTTAGTTACATAAATATTTTGTCCTTTATACAGGGTGATTCATAAAGAAGTATACAGTTTCAACGCACTATAAAACGAGAACAATGTAAGATATTTTATGTTACTTGTAACAGAACTGTAGGGGAATGTTTCAAGTTTTTTAGAGACAGTCACAGATGTTCTATGTGTGCACCCTTAGACACACAACACACATCGAGCCAGTAATCCATTTCCGTTTCCAGTTTCCAGATGCTGTGAAACAGTAACAGTTGAAGATACGGTCCACAACTGCGCACCGTTAGGTAGATATACTCATAAAGTTTGTGTCCCGCTACTGAGGGACACAAACATCCCTTCCTGTTGATCTAGATGCGCCGAAACATCGAATCACAGCCACTATCATTGCACTTGATTCACATATCTTACCTCGCGTTTGGTCGGAAATGGATTACTGGCTCAATGTGTGACTAAGGGCGCACAAATAGAACATCTATGACTCTCTAAAAAAACTTGAAACATTTCCCTACAATTCTCTTACGGGTAACATAAAATATCTTACATTGTTCTTGTTTTATAGTGCGTTGAAACCGTATACTTCTTTATAAATCACCCTGTATTATAACGTCCAAACTGGATTATCACCTCATTGTTTTGCGCAGTGTATTTTAGTTAATACCAGGAGGAGTATAAGGTTTGTCCTCTTTTGAGCTACACCTAATCCTGGATCTATGTTCCAGGGCTAAATGCGCGCTGGCGTAAGATCGGAACCGTACTAATATGGAGCACCAGAAGTTGACGACGTGCATTTGGAATGGAGCCACATTGCTTATCAGGACAGCAGAGGATATATGTCGAAAATCGTGGCATTCTGTTGTTCCTACACTGTTATTGAAATAAATGGGATTAAACGCGGTAGCATCGGCAGCCAGAGAAATTCGTGCAGTTGAAGACGAGGAAAAGGTGGAAATCGAGCATCGCACAAAAATGGATCCGGCGTTGAAGATCTGGGGATACCAGACTCGAAGACAAGGAGAGGTCAGGACATCCAACAACCACCAACCCTTACACCCTGGTCGAAGCTGTCGCAAAGGACGCAAGACAACAATTGGCCGCTCAGGTGGTATGTTCCCAATCTGACATCGTTTATCACCTGCTACAGCTTGGTTTCTCCTTCCGGCGAAATCGTATGGACTGACACCAGAGCAGGCGGGATACCTTGTTTTGCTTTCTGTTGCAGATTGCTGTCAAATTCATTGGACAATACTTCTGGGCATCTCATCCTCACAGGTGATAAAAAACAGATATTTCTTTGTTATCCCAACACTGGACTTCGTTATCACCGGGAAAAGGAAAAACAGGCTGAGGCAGGAAGAACTGCCAGTTATGCAAAGATGGCTGGAAGAAAATCATGCTGTGCATTAGGTAGAATTGTGGTGCCCTGCGCAGTGTGGAATCGGTGCCAGAAGAGGAACCTGTGGACAGAAATCTCTCTGTTGAAAAACTGCAGTGGGTTCGTAATGCTATGCGCTAAAGCTACCTAGTGCTCATCAACAAAGAGAGAGAGTTTCTGCAAGTGTATTATGCCACAACTAAGTCACACCTTTGTGTCGTGTCGCCGATAACTACTGGAATTGGAAGGGTTTGGCACTTTGCTTCAGTGATGGATGTGTAATCTGGCATCAGAGAGCGCCCGTCCTCTTACCTTGCCGAGTGGTGTAGTGGTGGAATCGTGGCTGACATGTAACGCTGGCAAAACGGCCTGTACTTTGCAAATGAGGTAAGCGTGTGCAGCTTTCGAAGCAATTTTGAGTCACTCTGGTAATTTTTTGAACCTATTCTTGGAGAATATATGAGTAATTCAAGGATTCAGAAAAAAGAAAAAAAAGGGAACCGTACTAATATGGAGCACCAGAAGTTGACGACGTGCATTTTGGGATAGGCAATGATCTCAACGGTTAACTTCAAATGCCACTTTTTTTTAAAAGTTTTTTTTAAAAAGTTTTTTTTTAAAAGTGGCATTTGAAGTTAACCGTTGAGATCATTGCCTTTATGTATACACACAAATAAGTATGAGCAAAGGAAGTAAAAGTTCCATCATGTGTTAATGAAAAATGCTGTTCAGTACAATTCTTTCGAATGTGTTCTGGCACTCGATAGTACAAAGGCTATTGATAAATGCTGGCATGAAGAACTTCTAAATAAAACCAGATCACGACCACTGTGAGCAACTCAGTGGGCTACAAGCAGTATCCCGTCCCTAATTAAAGGTCACTTGTTTCAGGGAAGGGAGAGAGCCAGTGCCGTAAAACAAACAAAACATCCATGCCTCATGGGGATTCGAACCCGGACCCCTTTCACACGAATGATCAGAAGCCATCGCTCAGCAACCGGGCGGCCACCACTGCGCCATCGGGCGGCTACTGATTTTCATCGTTCATTATGCGTATGTTTTCTGGTTTTATTTTTTTTCGTAGTGCAGAGTTCTACCGACAATGAGCATAGATTTAGACATCTAGTCAGAAGAATGTCTACGATTTTAAAAACCCAGGTTTAAAAAATATAATTTTGGGATACCCTTCACTTAAAAAATATTTTGCACACATTTTCTTCTAACAATACCAAGCTTTTTGTTAGGAAACCTAAAGTGATTTTACGTTTTTTTCCGCATCGCTGCTTCTACATGTTTCATATAAAGAATTTCCTTTGTTTCGGATATCTTCCACCATGAGAATCATTTTGCCCAACCACAATGTGTGACCTCTTCCGTATGACACACATGTACACACTTGGGCTTAAGTAGGTGGTTCTACTTCCAAACGTTTTGCTGATTCTAGGAAGCCGTTTGTAAAAAAAAAAAAAGAAAAGAAGAAAAAAGACAGGTAAACTTGGTTCTGATTGAGCCGTCAGTTTAGAACGTAGGACTACGATGGGTGTGTTGGATTTTTGTTTGGCGGCGGATGCTTTCAGGCGTTCTCGATACTCTCTAATCCGTTGGGCTGCAGTCTTCTCGGGTTTCTTACATTCCTCATCACTTGCTCTTGCCTCTCGTTTTGACTTTCTTCCACCTTTGCTTGCGTTCATTTGCGAATTCCGCCGCATTGGGGAGGATGTTGACCAGTTCACACGAAAACATTTATTTTTTATTTTAGTTCAAACCACTGCGGTATGTTTTTTATATATTTGAAAATATCTGGTAAAAGCGATACCGTGCACAGTCGTTTTCCAGTCACGGCTGTCCAGATAAACAGCGATAATGTCAAAAGTGTTCACCGGTTCACAAGAAACGAAGTTTTAAGATGTTCAGTTCAAACCACTGCTAAATGCTTTAATATATTTAAATAGATCGTGTCTAGAGCTTTAAAACGACACCACGAACAGTCGTGTTGCTCTCATGGTTGCCGAGGTAGAATGAGTCCAACGCGGCGTCACACCCAGAAATATTGCATCATCTTCCCCGCGCAGAGGGAGCGAGGGAAGCGTCGCGCGCATGAAGTATTGCGCAGTACGCGAATTGGACTACATGCTGTTTACGAATATGCTAACACAATTAGTGTGCGTCACATAATTTTTTAGCGCTATAATGATTTCAAGTGGGACCTACTTTTTTCACAGGCGGCCTGTTGTTTGTCGCTACACACTATCCGCGGAGTTTGGCGTAGTCCTACGTCAAAAAACACAAAACAAAAAAAAACCCTTGGAACCGGTTTCATTCGCTATGAAAATCACGGTGCTCATTGTGAATCTTAAACAAAGTTTAGGTTTTTCTCGAAGGTGCATAAATGCATTTGCTTTTTCGCAGATTATCTCCGTTTCTAAATTCCACTTTTAGAATTTCGCGATGTGTCGGAGCGGTTACAAAGAGCGTGATGATTTCATCCGGGAATTGATTTCTGTCTTTTAGGACGTCTTCTGTGGAAAACATTCGTGCTTATGTTATCACTTTGTCCGTCCTTCTATCTGTGGACACCATATCTCAGCAAATGTTAGTCCGATTTAATTGTCTTTTTTACATTGGAAAGCTAAAACGATGAGGATGATGATAATTGCATCTCGTTTTTTTTCCCGATGCATAACTTCACCATTAGAGGGCGTAAATACAGGAGATTTTGAATTCAAAAGACATTTTAATCCTTAAATTTGCTTCGAAATATCCGATTGAAAAAAGTATTTTTCCCTTGGATGCCATTTATAGCGAAGGTCATTTTAGGCACAGTCTCTTTTTTTAATAATGCACAGATTTTCCGCTAGGGGCGTAACCGTAAAATTAGCTTTCTCCCATTTTTCTGCTTCTAAAAGCCCGATTTGGCAATTTTTTCTTGCGTCCGATACAGCCCATGATAAGAAAGGTTTTGCGTGTAACTTGTACTTTTTGGTAAAAATGGTTTGGCCACCATTGGGCGTAAGTGTTTATTTATGCTTCAGATGTATTTGCAGTAAAATCTGAGTTTCTGAAAATGCGATCGAAAAAATGTTTTCGTGGACAGATTCCGCTCATCTTTGAAAACCTTTTGAGAATACCTCCCACTTAAAATATTTTGTTTGCGGGCGTAGATGCATATCTTGTTTTTGTCAATATCTGTGCTTCTAATAATCCGATTTGAAAATTCTTCCTTCGTTGGAGAGCATTTTCCGGTGCGAAATATTTCTCAAAATATTTCAAATTCTTCTTAAAGCGCAAGTGTGCCACTAGATGACGTAAGTTCATGTTTCTGTTTGTACCAATATCTACGGGGTTAAAAACCCGATTGAATTTACGGTCAGATACAACTAACTATGGAAACTTATTGTCAATATCCCCTCTAAGCGGTCATGGGCAATGCCCACCTAACCCAATGAGCTGGGCAGTCATCAAAACCACTTGGGCAAGAAGTTTTATTTTCTCAGCTGCTCTTACTAATGCAGTAGAAGTTGGACTTGGGTTAGAACCCTTATTTTTTCTAATTCCCCAATTTTTTATCACCGTTCTTTCCGCAATTGGTTGTAAATAAAAAAAAACATTAAACATTTAATTAATTAAACTTTTTATTTTATAAAAAATGAGAAGCTCAGTTAAGTTTCAAGCATGAAGAATTTAAAGCAACAGCAGACATTTTTAGTAGTCTAAACCACTCTGATTCTTTCGTTTAGGCATTATTAAATTCAATAAAAAATACGGCACGGAAACGAACTTGAACGCAAACACAAGACGTCTTTCAGAGTCTTTGATCTTCGAAGAAATCTGCTTTATTATCTGACAAGGTTTTGAGCAAAACCCTTTTACCTGCGGCTTGTAATTAAACTGACCGGGATGCCTTTCCCCTGCCAATTTGTATGTGTTTATTAGTTAGTACAATGAACTTGGCTACGGTTTGCTGTGATTGGCTGGCGCTAACGTGTTGTTTTGAGAAACGACTCAATGTCTGCCTCTTTCTCGGCGTGGGGAAATCACTAATCCGCATTCTCGCGTTCACTGTCTGCTCGCACAAGGCTACTTTGCAAGAAGGCTTTGAGAATGAAAAAGACAATGAAACGAACTTAGAAGGATGCGAACGACTTTTAAGAAAAATGTTGTTTTGGTTTTTGAAAGTCCGAATTTTATTTATGTATTATTATTTTTGCAGGTAGTTGATTTTCGATTTACGAAATTAATTAGGGATTTGGGAATTTTAATTTAAAAAATGCGCGGCGGAAGTTAAGTTGTCGCGCAACTGCGCGTGCGCATCTTAGAGGGAACATTGCTCATTGTGTGTATTTTTTTCCCAAAATAATTCTCAATTTCGCCTCTCCGGGGCAAATATTTAATGTGTTTTTCTCAATATTTCTGCTTCTAAATGTGCAATTTAAAAAAATATTTTAACAGACGGAAACCGTTTATCTTGTGGTTTGTGTTCGAAGAGATTTATGGTTCACTGTTTTGTCGTTAGGTGGTGTTTATTACTTCAGTTTGTGGCTGTAACCCACTTCTAAAAACCTTATTGAGAAATTTCTTTTTCTTTTTAATGCATGGTATTTGCTACAATAAAGATGGGGGACATTATTAGACTAAGATAATGCACAGATTTCTCACTAAAGGTCAACACTTCTTTCTCGCTATCTCAGTTTCCGGGAGACGTATTTCAAAAGTTATTTTTCCTTAGCGTAGTTTTTGTCATGATGAATACTTTTCGCCTATTTTAAACTTTTCCATTATACAGAATTGTTCCGCTAGTAAGCTTAGATTTAAATCATATTTCCTTTTATATATCTTCTTTCACCTGCTCGATTTGTAAATCTGTTTGCCTGATACCTTCCTTCTCCTATGAGAAAATTTGTTTCGTGCATAGTTTGTTAATTTTCGTAGCATACTTTGTAGCAGCTGGTAGATGTGTTTCGCTATTTAAATGTTTGGATGTTTTATCGATTGTAGAAATCCGGTTTATTTTTATTTTTTGTAATCGGTTCCATTTATTTTGAATGATTTTGATCAATTTTATTTGCTATAGAAAAGAAAATACCAACGTTTACCACAATAAAAAGGTTTGTTATACATCGACTATAGTTTTGCAGAGCGTTTGGCTCGGCATCATCAGGACGAATCAAATCCCGATGATGCCGAGCCAAACGCTCTGCAAAACTATAGTTGATGTATAAAAAACATTTTATTGTGGTAAACGTTGGTATTTTCTTTCTATCTCAACACCACAAAGGTGTAGTCACAAATTATATATACATTTTATTTGCGTCGGAAAGCATTCAAAAAAGGTGCTCATTACAACCGAAAATCCGGTGTCACTTTTCTTGCTTCTTAATATGTATAAAATTAATTTGATTTAGAACTTGAATGCTGCCTTTTATTGCCACATAAAGCCAGGCAAGGTATTTTCTCTATTACTGACTGGCAATGAAGTGCCGGGTTATAATTTTGCTAATGTACAGAAACAGGCTCTTGGATTTGCAATTGTTTGCCTAGTAGGGCTTTTTGTATCAAAAACTGGAACCCAGTGATTCTCTACTTTGCACGGACGACTCATTATATGCTTAGTGCTAGTGAAGCACTGGAACGAAAGGATTATTTTCGAGAAGATAGAAATTTACAGAAACTTTGATCACGGCGCTATTTATTCAACGTAGGTTTCGCATTTTATGTTTAATTCTTTAAGCAAAAAAGAGAAGGAATTTTTTATTGAACATCGCATTGCAATGCTTCTTGAAAGTAAATGGCAGAAATTTCTCTCCTGCTAATTCCACACCGCTTTGAATAAGTATGATACTCAGAGACATACACATGAAGTGCTGCTATTCATGAAGGTTACATGCAGGAAAGTTGTTACAGCTTCAGCATCTTTGTACTGAAGGTCAAGCTGTTCCTCTTTCTCTCCCAGTTCGCAATGTCAGCAGATGCTGGCACACGCTTTCGGTTCATTGCCATTCCCACTTCCTGGCTCGGGGTTCTGAAGAACAGAGTGAATTCATGCAGTGTCACGTATGAATTCTTCTCTCCACTGGCAAAATCATCGCGTGCTCGTCAGCACCATATCCTTCAGTCGCGTGTGCAAACAGAAAAGCTCTTCGGCGAATGTTCCTGTCAAGCTAATTGTTTCAGACAACTCCGAAGGATGAAACCATTTACGCACACGTGAATCTGTAAACCAATGGGATGTTTCCCTTCTTTTACTCTTGGTTTGTGATAAACCAATAGGACCGCTGCAACGTGGAAAAACGGCGAATCCAATTTGAGGACTGCGGGGTTCGAAGCGGTCACTGTGTGTTAATCCTATTTGGAGATGCAAGCGCGAAGTGCTTTCTCTTAGGTTCCTACTCTTCGCGGAAAAGTATGAAAACGAAAATATTTTCCACCTGCTAGACTGCAATGAATTAAGTACAAATAGAGGGACGCAGCTGTAATACATGAAATGTCCCTGAAAATCAGTGAACGTTTCATTGTCTTAATAACTTTAAAGTCACCGATTGAGTTACCTTACATCATACTCAAAGAAATTAACCGATTTACAACAAATTATCAATTCCAGATAGAGGTGAAATATCATACACTTACTTTTATCCTGTATGGTAATTTGATATGTTAGGATATTAAAGGGTTTAAACTGTGACCAGTGGTGCACTCAGGATTCCTTTATGGAGTAGCCGGTTCAAATAAAATACCCAGGAGAAAGCATCTCCCAAAATATTGGAAGCAATAGAAACATATGCGCAATACTAAAGGACGTTATAACGTTTATTGTAACTTAACTTTCATTTTTTATTTCTTTCTCTATGTAAAGTTAAGTTCATTCTTTTTAAGCGTTTTCAACCTTAACTTTGCAATTTCTCGCTCACGGAAGATTCTTGAGGTCAGAGTGCGTGACGTGTGCGTGTTGACAGATAAGAATGAGGGATATAATGTTAAAGCAAACAATGAAAATTGTGGTGGTGCGGCAATATTGTTGAGCAAAGCCCGAGTTGAGCTGTCTTCACGAGACTCGAGACAATTAGTTGTTCGGGCATAGGTACGAGATGACACATCCGATCACCGTTTTTTTTTTGTTTTTTTTGCAGGCGTATGAATACTATCCATGGTCAGGTTTTATAGCCTTCCTATTCCCGAAATTCCGTGTCAATGAGGAATCTTCGTCCAAAAACTTGCATTTTAGGGGTTTTTCCGGGTTTTGAGAAGGGGTTGTTTGTTATTCATCTCCTCCAAAGATCTTCAGCCGATCGCGGTGACACTTGCCACAGATAAAGGGAAGGACATGGTAGGTGACATGGGGTTGGTTTCATGGTGATTGATCAAGTCATATTAAAATAATGACCATTAAGAACTGACCAATTTTAATAATAATTGAAAAAATCCGCTGTGTATATGAGACTCGGGATAATTATTTGTTCGGGCATAGCAACGGCATGACACATCTGATCACCGTGATTTTTGGCATGCGATTAGACATCATCCATGGTCAGGTTTTGACGCCTTCCAATTCCTCAAATTCCGTGTCATTGATGAACTTCAATTAAAAATAGATGGCCTTTTACTTGAACCGTTTCACGAAAGTCGGCCCACTAAAATTAGTTTAAAAAAATCGTTTTAATTTAAAAAACGAAGAAACGGAAAGACTCCGTCTGTTAGCTCAACACTTGCTTAATTTATAATAATAAAAGAAAGTCTGTGTATGTGTGTGTCTGTCTGTCTGTCTTTCGCGATACAAAATGAAAAACGTGGTTCCCAATCTGAGTGTGTCTTTCCACTTTGTTTACGTGCAGCCTGATAACAACCAACGTGAAGGCATTAAGGAATGTCGTTCATGATAAATTTTTGAGGCATTTCTTTTTTAGAATGTTTCGTACTTTTGTTCTGGAAGTCATAAATTTTACGCGTTCGTTTTTTCGAATTTGTTATAATAGACGCCTTAATGAGTTTAGATTTTGCAATAGCTTTGCTCAAAAGTTGCCAACTGTACCCGAGCTATCAGTTACCGCTGGCGGCTTGTCCTAGTGTGTAGAATAATGTTATGTAACGTTGTACTTTCCCGACTATCTATGTGCAAAGAAGTTGTTGTTTTAATTGATAAGCAGATATTTTCCTTATTGTGCGGCTGATGATATTCCTAGATGCCTATTTGACTTGAAGCATTTGGATAATACAGGAGAGGGATTTTCGTAAGTTGAAGTCGACTCTTTTCTGACCTTTGGGTCATCTAATTTAGCTGAGTGTATAATTAAAGATTTTTCTGTGATAGCTATCCGGTACTTAAGACTTCGAAGTTGCAATGCTGCTAGTTTTCAACTGATAGATAGTAAGATAGTAATGTTTAAATTTTGACATTTTAAATTATAAACATTAGAGCGTTTCCAATGATTCCTAAAATATACATTTAAAACATACACAAATACTTTTAAAAATGAGTGTCAATAACAAAGAAAGAAAGACCAAGTGCTACCTCATGGGGAGGGCCCGGGCCCATGGGACAACCCCCAGGAGAGTGCGCTCCAGACTACGACAAAAATGTGTTAATGCAACGCAATTGAAATAAGTTGCGAAGAAGAGTTTTAGCGCGCGTGAGCTGCACTAAGGCATCGTTGTTTCCTAGGCTTGGCAAGCTACGGGCTTTCTGTGGCTAAATGGTTCAAGAAACTCGCAAAAATAATGCCTTCAGGTAGTCATACATTCACAAAATAAGGAAAATTATGTCATATATACAGCATACATCTATCTTAACCTGAATTCCGCACTTACATGACGAGAATAAGCAGATGAATTATCCATCAACTCCTTTGTTTCGGCAGTAGTCAACAGAACAAAGTTGCGCGTGGTTTATTAAGACTGCACCGCTAAGAGAAACATATGCAAAGTACGTGCAATTTGAAACATATGTCGCCCAATTATGGCGATTTTTCGGTTTGTTGCTTAATTTATGGAAACCAGTGTATTTGTTACAAGTGTTCTGGTTAGTAACACGCAGTGATTTTTGAAAACATTTAATACACCAATTCACGCAGTGAATGCGTTAATTATGTGGTTCTAGGTGCAGTCATTATTATAGAGAACACACTATTTCTGTTCTATACGTGATAATTACACATTAGAGAAAGTGATGAGACTCGAATTCGATATAAGACTACTTCGGAAAATTGTCTGTGTTTGAAAAAGGAATGAATTTAAATGTAACACTGCAGATTCAATTTGAAATATATACCACTCATCATCTTTTTGTAGTATTGCGATCACGTTTTATTTTATGCTGTTTGGAGATAATCCGAATATTTAACGTAATGCGGACTTTTGATCAACGATCTATGTAATGATCTAGTACTTCGATCAGCGAAATGCAACAGATTATTAATATATAGAATAGTTCTTCAGTCTCTTAAGAAGCCAACAGCACTATATGGCTTCAATAGCAACCAAGCGCAATAACCATCGTGAAAGAATTATTTAATCATGAACAGTTAGACGAAGCTCCCTTATCATCTCTCTCCAGCCCAGTTACAACGGTCTTACAGTGTTAACAAGTTCTCAAAAGCGCTCTGATAAATTCATAAATATCACTCTTACCTCAAACAGAAGTCATCGCTCTTTCCACGTTTGTAAGTGAGTCACGGAATAATTCTCATCGGCCGCCACTTTGAATCAAACCCAGGGACTTCCAGTTACGCTCCTTAATGTTCCAAATCCACGTCAATTGTGTGTATTAATCACTCTTACCTTTCTTGTTAACATACATCATTCAACTTTTGATCTCAAGTCAGTATGCCACAAAAACGTTGTTGTCTGTCTCATAGCGAGAGAGAAAATGTGACGTTAGGTTAAGAGGAGAATGAACCATACATTTTATACAGGATAACAACACCCACAAAGGAGATTTCAGTTAGAGTATACGTTACCGCGGTTTCTGAATTCTGGAGATCAGACTGTTGTTTGAACTTAATGATGTTTTTGATAAGCATCATATCTTTTATTTTATTCTCCTTCATGTAGATACCTCAACGGCATGCATTTGAAAGATTCAGGAAACTTTTATATCCAATTACCGTCTGTGAGCACTTTTCAACACATAGCGAAACCAAGCCTGGTTTTGACATTGCTCTAAGATAATGAGTTAAAGAGTCTAGTTTATTTCATCTAATTGGAGTCGTCATTTCATCGAAAGTGATGACCGGAAATTTTCTTCGGCAACAAAGAGATTGAATCTAAAGGTTAATGCCCCTAACGTGCGTTCCATCCTGAATGTCAGTCTTTTCCTGTTGCAACAAACACATTTACTTAGACAATAAGGTGCTGTTGAAAAATTAATGAAATTAACATTTGGTCGAACTACCCCTTTGGAAGAGCACATTGCGATTTGCGGTTCATTGAATTAACATAGTGAAGAGAAACCGAGCTAGAAATCCTAAAAGTTTCGGAATTTTATTTGTAAATGATGTAATACTGAATTTAAATAAAGGAGGGATTCATATTTCAAATCCAGTGCTGTTGGCTCACAGCTTTACGAACACTAACAACTGTTCCGGGGTGCATGCATTTCTGTACGACATTGAACAGTAAAATTAATGCATTTTAGGTATTACTTTTTCTAAATTCAGGATAAATAACTTAACTGAATTTTCCATCCCAATTAAACAATTTTGAAATTACATTTCAAAATTCAATCAAAATACTGAAGAATACGTAAATTCAACCATCACTGGGAAAGCATTTACATGAACAGGACAGGAGTCTGTTAAGTAGTCTAAGACATATATTCTGAACACATGTTTGATTTTAAATCAGCGGATGCTTCTCTTTCGCAACTTCAATAGCTGTATATCTGTTTAAAAAAATGTGTTTCTCCACATTAGGAAAAAAATAAGGGTCACTCAGTATTATAATAATTTTAATGTGGCAGATGGACAGCGAAATAGTGGAGATTTGTGAGCTACAATTGTACATACTGTAGCTAGGGTAACTGGCTGCTATTTTATGGAAAAAAATAAGAACAATTGCGCCACTTAAGCGCTATTATGGATTTTAATCAAGACCAAACAGGAGAAAGTTATAAACACTTAAACTTTCTAGACAAGTTCACCACCGTGACGATAATTATCCTTACTTTCTATTTTTCCTGCTTCAAGAGCAAAAGGCAGATTTATTCGAGCAGACATAAAAAATTATACATTTTAGGAAGTTTGCATACATTTTCTGCCAAGTCCTTACACTTAAATTGGGCAGAAATTTTCCCTCACGTACAGTGCTTTTTATTCGTTTTGGTACTCTTAGAAAGTAAAGTTTAATTTCAAAAATAGGCTTTGCAGAGTACAGGAGTGTAAAATTGAACATTTTGCAAAACTAACACTTCTTGAAATCTTTTTCTTACAGCAAAAGAACTTTCAAGTAAATCCAATTCTTCGACAGACAGAGAGAATTAATCCGCAAAATTTCGGAATTTTCCTCGTAAATGATGGCTTGCTAGATTTAAATAATAGAATAAGGGAGAGATTCACATTTTAAATTTAGCACTATTATCTCAGAGCTCTATGAACGCTATATACACTCAGTAGACAAAACATTAGAAAAAAAATTGATGGGCTGTTGGCATGGACATTCCTCGTGCGGAGTGAAACAAACCCAAGCTGTCGAACGCAGCAGATAAGTACTGGGACTGCAGGGCTTCCCAGCAGTGTATTGTAATCAACAAACACGGGCAAAACTGGTGATCTGAGCAACTTTGATCTTAGACGCATTGCCAGTGCAACGCAGATGGGTCATTCTATCGCCAAAGTAGTAAGAAACCGAGGATTCCGGAGAGTAACGTTATCAAAGATGTACTACGTGTATACCACCAGAGCCCAGAAAGCAAATGGTGGCCGACCACACGCCATGTTATGATCTGGGTCAAGGTAGATTGACAGACAGCTTGACAACGGACAGACAGCTTGACAACGGCGGCGCAAATCACATCAGACAGACAGACAGCTTGGCAACGGCGGCGCAAATCACATCAGACAGACAGACAGCTTGGCAACGGCGGCGCAAATCACATCAAGGTGGAGTGTCAGAGGCCCAAGCAGCGTCGGCAAGCGAAGGGTACATCACACGGTGCATACTTTGGGTTACGGGAGCCCACGCCCGGCTTGTGCGCCACTGTTGGCTGCTCGTCATCGAAACTTACGCCTCGGTTGGTGCCGAGAACGTCAGCACCGAACCTATTCAGAGTGACGCCGCATCGTGTGGTCAGATGAATCCAGTTTTCAACTGTACTGAACTGATGGGAGGGTGCGGGTGTGGCGTCGGCAGCTTGAAGCTATGACCCCATCGCACCAGGTGAGCTCTGTTCAAAGCTGTGGTGGCTCTGTGATGGTTTGTAAAGCCTTCACATTGCACACGTTAGGTCTCTTACTGTGTCTGGAGAGGTCCTTAATCTCTGCGTGCTACCAGCATATCCTGGCTGTTCACCTACATGACATCATGGCCTTCGCGCGTCCTGCGGCCGATGGTTCGTTTCAGAAGAACGATGCGCCTGCCCACAGACCCGCAGCCAACCAGGCGTGGCTCGAGGAACACTCATTTTGAGTTTGGAACCATCCAGTGGCACTCAATGTCTGCGGATATAAACTCTGTGGAAGTGACCCCAAAGAGGTTTCATCCAGACAGCGAGAAGATGATAGTTCAAAGGTTCATCGAAAGGATTCTGCCTGGCCGTAATTCGAAGGAACTTTAGTGTACAAGAGAACAGCAGAAGGTTCAGCGTCCACGATAGCATGTCGATCACCTCTCTCCCTGGAACAGGAGGAAGGGATAACTCCAGTTTTACCCAGTTCCTTCTGAATTACTAGTTATTAAAAACAGGTTATTCCTAAATCTGTTCCACTTAAAACAATTCAAAAGCATTATTTTTGTTAGGTAAACAGACTTCTTTTAGAATAATTTCAAGCCTTTAGCTCGCTTCCTCCTTAAAATAATGAAAAACAAAACGCAATAATAATAATTGATAACCTGCTGCTCAAATTTGGCATGGGTAAGCGCGATAACTTTTATGAGGTTATAGCAAATGTGAGTACATCGTGGAAAGGTTCACCATCCTGTAATGGACTATATCAAATATTCAACATTTTGTAAGTTTTAATGAAATGGTTTTTGATCAGGTAAAATACTTCGACAACACATACAGTTTCAGTAAGATAAACAGCACTTTTTATATGATTAGGATTAGGTCAAAGTGAGGAAACTCAAAGATTTGCTTATTTGATATAATAATCCATGAAACGGCCGAATAATATATTGTAACGACGTTTCACTCATTAAACTTTCATAAAATGTAAACAAGAATTCTCGTGGTTTTCTAACTTGTTTCGCATCCAAGTACCGTAAGTTTGATCATTCGAGTTATCAAATTATCAACCGAAAGCATCCAATTGTTTTAAGAAGATAAATTGTGGGTAAATTATTTTTCCATGCTGTACCATTTTGTTAATTAGAAATTGTTTCCGAGGAAATGCAATTTTCATCATCGGTTCTTTGGTACTATGACTTTTGATGAAAATAGGAAGCATAAAATTAGAAACGAAAATGTGAGTAGGAGTTAAAATGACAGAACATTCAAAGGGAAAATGAGAATAGTTATTTCGTAGGGATGAAATGAAAGTGAATTCAAGAGCTACCAATATCTAGATAGCAGGAAAACAAATTATATAAAAACCTAAAAAGAATTCTGAACTACATTAAAAACAAATTGATGAAGAAGAATGCTTTAGCTGACGCAAATGAACGTAGAAGTTTGGAGAAAGGTATCCAACCTAACTACGCGATTAACAATATTTCAAATGTTTTGAGGAAAAAGCTGAACCGTATAAATATAGAAGACAAGGGATTAAGACGAAATACAAAAGTATGAATTATGGTAAATTGATCGATCATGAACTGTAAGATTATGATTGATCATTGTAAGATGTTTGTTATCGAAAAGTGCAGCTCAGATTTAAATAAAGAACTTGACTAAAGCAAAGTAAAGAATTTTGCCTTTATGAGATTCGAAGTTTGGTGCATTACTTTTTGTTGAGTTTCACTCTTTTTTCCTTCTTTCTTCACTACCATTCAATTTGGGTGTTACGTGGGATACGAAGCAAAGTGACGGACATAATATGAAGTTCGCATGTCATCTTCCTGACGAACTTGCACGAACGGCAGGCACCGTGTAAATTTTACATTACGTAGCAACTTTAGCAGTGAAACCTATATATATATATATATATATATATATATATATATATATATAATAACGGTCGTGACCGTTGTTGGGAGGTTAGGCCTACGTAAACAACGGTAGTCAGTTGCTTTGGTACAAAAGACAAATTATTATACAAAGCTTACGCACAAAAAACACGGTTTCAGAACATTCTCCAAAGGTAGAATACTGACTGAATATAACAATTTAAAATAAAATCATGTCGTAGATCATTTTAGGAAAGTGTTGTCTGAGCCGTTGTCTCAAACTTCCCTTCAGAAATAACCAAGCTAGGAAGTTGAATTTAGGATACGCTAAGGAAAAGTAACAAAAAAGAAAAATGCTATACAGTGAAGTGAAACTTCACAGTTACATAGCCGCACGCCGAATAATTGAAACAGGACCCACAGGGACAAATCAAAGATATACCGCCGCCAATGGAAAAGATTTCACGCATCAGCAGACCCTCCTTCCCCCCAAACACCCCCCCCCAAAGTTTGCGACTGAAACATACACAGGAGCTGGAGTTCCCCCTCGCGTAGAACTAAGCTTTAAATCCTTTCTTTTCACTTAAACAAAACATTGTGCTTGCCGTAATCCAATTCATCGAGCTCGAGGCACGGCAGCAGCATTCTTTATTCCTATCTTATCCCTTTGGCCGAAGTGCCAAAGAAAGTGCGTAAAATCCTAGAAGACATGGCGTCCGTTAGATCTCATTTGGGGCTGACTGGAATGTCCGTTGACCGCTGTTAAGAGGTTTCGTTGTTTGGAAGTTACCATTATTGCTACCTCTACGGCTACTCTTCTGTACCAATCAAAACTTGCATTTGCTCGGAAGGGTTACCGTTGTTCGGAAGTGTCTGTTAATAGAGGTTTCATTGTTCAGAGGTGTCTGTTAAAGGAGGTTTCGACACCGCTGAGATCGAACCCTAGATTTCTCGACAACTATCCGTAATTATACATAATTTATGACTACAAAACTTGTGATTTTGAGATAAAATAAAAATACCAACGTTTACCGCAATCAAAGGCTTATTATACACTGAGTGGCCACTTTATTATGACCCCCTGACAGTTTTAAGCAGATGAGCCATGGCTGCACGCTGTTGCCGCCAGAGGGCGAAGCTAGTATAAAAAAGGAAAGCTTAGTACTTGCGACAGTAGTAGAAGTGATTTTAGGGTGACGAGATGGGTAAAAAATGCGCTTTGACGGACTTTCAACGTGAGATGATTGTGGGAGCTCGGAGCCATGGAGCGAGTATCACCGAAACCGCCGCGTTCGTGAAATGTTACAGAGAAGTTGTTGTTAAAGTGTTTAAAGACTGGATTGTCAGCTAATAAAATGGGTCTCTACGTGAAACGTGTGGTCGTCATCGACAAGTGACTGCTCGTGCGGAACGGGAGACTGTCCAGACTGGTAACAGGCAACAGAAGGGCAACAGCGTAGCAAACTACAGATCATCTTAATCAAGGATCCCCTCAAATGATCTCTGCATGGACTGTTCGCCGTACACTGCATCCGATGGCATATGGCAGCCGAAGGCCTGTTCGAACGCCTTTGCTGTCTGCAGTTAAAAAGATAAAAACGTCTCCAGTTCGCACAGGAGCACAAGGATTGGACAGTCGATAATTGGAAACAAATTATGTGATCCGATGAATTACGTTTTCAGTTGCACCACGCCCATGGCCGAGTGAGAATTTGGCGGAAACAACACGAAAGCATGGACCCCAAATGCATTGCTACAACCCTTCAAGCTGGTGAAGACAACGTCATGGTTTGGGGAATGTTTTCCTGGCATGCTTTGGGCCCTTTAATTCGTGTTGATCAACGTCTGACTGGAACATCATATGTATACATCGTTGCGGACCAAGTACATCCTGTCATGTGGATGATTTATCCCAATGGCTATGGCTACTTTCAACAACATAATGCGTCCTGCCATATTGCTCGTGCCATATTACAGGATTGGTTTCAGGAACATGCCGGTGAGTTTACTTTGCTTAGGTAGCACCCAAAATCTCCAGATCTCAACCCCATTGAGAATTTGTGGGATGAAGTTGAACGAGCTATTAGACAGCTGGATCCTCAACCCTGCAATATCACACTCTTGGCAAGTGCTATTCATCAAGCATGGTCTCAGATTCCACAAACCACCTATTAACATATCGTAGGGTCCATGCCACGAAGAGTCGACTCAGTATTAAAGGCAAAAGGTGGCCCAACGAAGTACTGAGAGGGTGGTCATAATAAAGTGACCACTCAATGTATATCGACTATAGTTTCGCAGAGCTATTGGCTCGATATCATCAGGACGAATGGAGCGTAAGCATTCAAATAATTGGACCTTGCTGCGTACTCCACTGATTGGAAAAGGATTGCCTTCTCCGAATGGTCACGTTTTCTGCTTCATGGAACGGATGGACGTTGGCGTATAAGGCGAGAAACATCAAAGAACAAAAACTATTCAACCATTGCTGGAAGAACACAAGATGGTGAGGTCAGCGTCATGGTCTGAAGAATGTTTTCGTGGCATTTCCTGGGTGCACTCATACCTGTGGAAGGCACTATGGACCGAATTATTTATGAACTCATCTTTGCATACCACAGACATCCATACATGCTGATTGTATTCCCTGGGGAGGATGGGATCTTCTAGTACGACAATGCGACGTGTGACACAGCTAGACATGTTCGAGAGTGGTTGGAAGAGCACGATGCAGACTTCAAAGTACTTCCGTGGCCCCCTAATTCCCCAGATTTAAACCCAACTGACCATCTGTGTGGCTTCCTTGATCGTGTTATTCGCTGTATGGATCCTCTTCCACGCACCCTCTAGCAGTTGTCAGATTCACTGCAGTCGGTATGGCTCCACATACCTGTGAACATCTTTCAGCACCTTATTGAGTCAATCCCAGGCCATCTAACTGCTGTCAACGCTGCAAACGGTGGGTACTCTGGATATTAGCTGGTGGTCACAATAAAGTGATTCGACGTGTATTTCCTGTCTAAGTGTAGCACCTACGTTAAACTCAGTAAGTTATTTAAACATTTTGTTATTGACAGCTTTTGTTAACCATTTCATGAGTTCTACATTTCATAACATAGCCTTTAGCAGCACTTATTTCTTGAAATGCTTTGCTTTTTCTTCTAATAATTCAGATCTATCATGCTGGTAAACGATAATATCATCTCTCCAAATGTGTTCTGCAAACAGTTTTCTGCTTTCATTAATAAATTATGAGATTTCATTGAAATCCGATTTCTTTATTTTGTATGAAGCGGGCCTCTTTTACAAAAAACTTTGTTATCTTTCTCTTCCACGCACATAGCATATACATATATATTAGATTTTCCCAAAATGTGATATAAATGAGTGGAAAGGAATAAGGACTTCATAAATTGTGAAAAATATAAAGCAAGTGCCTACTGAAATGCCGAATGGCCACAATGGCAAAACACATATGCCATTGGCAACCGCTTTTGAAATGTTTAAACTCTTCCTTTAGAAAGTGTACAATCAATTTATTCACATCATGTAAATATTAAAAGCAAAGTTATAAATGAATTTCAGGCCGAAGCCAAGATTTTGATCGCCGTGAATATGGAGTCGTTGTCGACAAGTTATTTGCGCAAATCCCTTTCCCTTATCACTTCCTGCGTTGCTCTGAGCAAACACAAAAGGGCTGCGCGAGGGAGAGAAAAAATGAACATTTCTTTTAATGGCGAAACATCTCGGGGAGATTGCGAGAACAAAGCAAAACTCATACATAACCTCCTAATGGCACTAATTACCACGAAGATCTAGGCGTATCTCTAATGTAAGAGAAATAATGTTTTCCGGATAATATGATCACCCATTGTCTTATGCCATAGTATTAATCATTTCGAGTCTTCTAACCTTTGAATCAGTTTCCGTTGCTTAAAGGGAGTTGGAGCGATTCTCCAAAAGTTTCCGGCATTCAAAGAATGTTAACAAGATAGAGATCCTTTTCATTAAAAAATAAAAAATTCTTTCGGGTTACTGTGCTCATGCTATTTGAGAAAATGTGTCTGAATATATTACCGTTCGTCAGTTAGCAAAAGCTCATACTTTATCGTTTAAGCTTTACATTCATTAAACTTTTCCGCGAGAAAATAATGAATGGCACTTCGAAGTTCAGATTTATAGATCTGTTTACAAGTATTCGAACAATCTTTCATTTCCATTTGTGTTTTTTATCTGTGTGTTGAAAATCGGAACGAAAGTCAAAGAAAAAATTTCAGAAGCCCTAAAGGACTAAATACTTTTGACGACGAATTCAGAATGCAAAATGGCAAATAGCACGTAGCAGTATTTCTCTGGTACAGGGAAATCCTTTAGCAGCAGAAAAACGTATGGGTAAACCAGTTTTCCTAGATTCCTGCATGAATCTGTTTTCTTTTATTTACGATTTCTCCATGAATGCAGGTTGCAAAGTTTCCAGCAAGGGAGATCCTCAGCCTGTCGTCTCCAATTGTTTCCTATCGCTCTGGTCAAACTGTCAACCCATATAATTGAAGGTCTACCAGGTTTTCTTTTAGTAGATCTTGGATACCAGTTTCTGACAGGGTAGATCCACCTGTTGTCGGTGAGTCTGTGAATATAACCTGCCCAGCGTGCCTTGATGTCAAATTTCGTTTTGACTACTTCTTTTACGCCAGTTAAATTTCTGATAGTCGTGTTTGTGATGTAACTTGCTTATCCCTAGGATTCTTCTTTCCATAGAATGCTGGGTGGTTTGAAGACTACTTATACTACTAGGATTCTTCTTTCATATGGAAATAAAGAAGACTCATAGGATTATTATTTCCACTTATCCCTAGGATTCTTCTCTTATCCCTAGGATTCTTCACTTATCACTATGATTCTTCGTTAAATAGAACGCTGGGTGGTTTGAAGACTACTTATAATACTAGGATTCTCCTTTCATATAGAATAAAAGAAGAATCCTAGGATTCTTCTTTTCACTTATCCCTAGGATTCTTCTTTTCACTTATCCCTAGGATTCATCACTTATCACTAGGATTCTTCACTTATCACTAGGATTCTTCTTTCCATAGAATGCTGGGTGGTTTAAATAATACTTATACTACTAGGAATATGCTTTCATATAGAATAAAAGAAGACTCCTAGGATTCTTCTTTCCATAGAATGCTGGGTGGTTTGAAGACTACTTATACTACTAGGATTCTTCTTTCATATGGAAATAAAGAAGACTCATAGGATTATTATTTCCACTTATCCCTAGAATTCTTCTCTTATCCCTAGGATTCTTCACTTATCACTATGATTCTTCGTTAAATAGAACGCTGGGTGGTTTGAAGACTACTTATAATACTAGGATTCTCCTTTCATATAAAAGAAGAATCCTAGGATTCTTCTTTTCACTTATCCCTAGGATTCTTCTTTTCACTTATCCCTAGGATTCTTCTTTTCACTTATCCCTAGGATTCTTCTTTTCACTTATCCCTAGGATTCTTCACTTATCACTAGGATTCTTCACTTATCACTAGGATTCTTCACTTATCACTAGGATTCTTCTTTCCATAGAATGCTGGGTGGTTTGAAGAACACTTATACTACTAGGAATATTCTTTCATATAGAATAAAAGAAGACTCCTAGGATTCTTCTTTCCACTTTTCCCTAGGATTCTTCTTTCCACTTATCATTAGGATTCTTCTTTCCACTTATCATTAGGATTCTTCTTTAAATAGAATGCTGGGTGGATTGAAGACTAAGTACCTCTTTTCGAACGGTGCTCTATGTCTCAGAGCCGTAGGTTAGAGATAGCAGGATTCAGCTGTTGAACATGCCAGCTCTTATTTTGATATCTAGCTTTGGGTCTGTGATTGTGGTTTTCGTGCGTTTAAAGGAGGCCCATGCCGCACTTTTTCTTTTCGATATTTCTTCAGACATGTCATTATCTATATTTATTGTTTGCTCAAGTTAGGTGCAGCAATCTACATTTTCGATAGTGAAAACCAGTCAGACAGAGTAAAACTTTTGGTTGAGGAGCAACACAATCAAGGGGAGAAAACTCGTATATAATTCGAAATTCATTCATAAATTCTGAAAATTGGTATTTAAACAGGAACACGCGTACACCTGTGCGTTTCAAAATATTTTGATTCTTAAAATATACTGTCTTTTTTTCGCATAATTTTTAAAGCTAAATATTTACCCTTACAATTCATTTCCTGCGCAGAAAGAACTCAAAATAGAAATTTATTAAAATATTGATTTAATAAATCAGAAACGTATTAAAATGCTTTCTAATAAGTGTTAAAGGTTTCCTACTTTTCTTCTTAATTTCCATTTCGAACGACAATGATGCTCTTCCTGAAATTACTTTTGAGATTAGTTAAATTTCTTTATATATTGGAACACAAACTGTGAAAGCATAAGCAAATGCTAAAAATTTCATAATTCCTTTTTTTTTTCGGGAGTGGAGATTAACGAGCACCGTGAGCAGTTCGAGGGATTACAGGCAGTAACCCGTTCCTAATCTGGGGGCACTATTTCCAGAGAAGAGATACCCAGCGTCGTAATGCAAGCACACCAAATATCCAGAACTTGATCTCAATCATTTCTCAGACAACGAGCCAGAAACTTATGGCTCTGATCGCTCTGTCACAGTCGCGGCTAAAGTATACACACATTACACGATATAAGCTACATGGAGAAAAAGTAAGTAAAGATGAGACACCAGTAGTTTACAGAAATATTCCTGACACTCTGTTCTTGAGTATGCAGCAAAGGAGAGTAATCTTCATTACGAAAAGGCATGTGGATGCAGACCGATCTGAGAGATTTCAGACAATGTTGCGGAAATGGGGATTTTCCTTTTTACACCGAGGTGGTCTCACAGATGCTCAATTTGTTTTACGTCTGGGGAATCAGGGTGCCAGGAAAGTACTTTGAAGTCTTCATCGTGCTCTTCCAACCACTCTCGGATATTTCTAGATGCGTGACACGTCGCATTGTGGTGCTGGATGATCCCATCCGCTCCAGGGAAGATAATCAGCATGTATGGGTGTACTTGGTCTGCAAGGATGGATTCATAACGAATTTGGTACATAGTGACTTCGACAGGTATGAGCGGACCCAGGGAATGCCCCCAAAACATTGTCCAGACCATAACGCTGCTCCCCACCAACTTGTGTTCTCCCAGCAATGGTTGAAGAGCGTTTATTCTCCAATGTTTCTCACCTTATACGCCAACGTCCATCCGTTCGATGAAGCAGAAAACATGACTCATCGGGAAAGAAAATCCTTTGCAGATCAGCGGAGGTCCAATTCCGATACTGCCATGCAAATATAAGCTTTTTCTGCCGATTCACTTTCCTTCGCATAAGGGCAGAGACCATCCGTCTGCATCGGAGCCCCATACGTAGCAGGGTTCACTGAACTGTCGTTTTAGACATACTTACGGTACCCCCCTGTTTATTCGGCCAGTGAGTTGCTCCACTGTAGCGTGTCGATCGGCCCTCATGTACCTTCGCAGCCGACGTCTACCTCTCACATCAATGACACATGGTGCTCCACAGTTTCTTCGTCGCTTATTCGCAATGGTGCCATTTATCCAATTACGATACACTTTATCCACAGCAACACGCGAACAGTTCACTAACTTCGCTGTTCCAGAAGTGCACCCTTGAACCGAAAGCCGATAATCATCTCTTTTTGCAAATCTGATAAATCGCTCTTTTTATTCATGAGAGCAACAAGTGATATTTTTCCAGTATGCCTGCAGCACACCTCATATACCCTCCAAGCCAACTCACGACACGTGCCTTCTTTCATTATCTACGCGCTGTTGACGTCTAATTCATTGTACAACCATTGTTTACTGATTGGAAGTTGTTCTAAAGTTGCCTGATTTTTCTGAATTTTCCATTCATACACTGCACGACATAGAATGAATTAGTAAATGCGAAAATACTGTAAATTATGTTTTTTCAGCAAATATGAACAATTTTCACAACTTGGTTAGAATTTTTAAAATGTATCTGCTTTTATTTCTTGGAAGAACCAAAGGAACGCGGAAAATGTGACAGGCAATAGCTAAAGAGGAAATGGTTTCTAGGGTCGTATCTCAAGTGGTTGTAAATAATTTAATTCACGTTTCTGTTTTGCGATCATTGAATAAGTTCATCTGAAAAAGTAGCTCTTCACAGAAATTTTAAGGACCGCTTTTTGTTTTAACTAGAAGGTAATGTTAAGATAAAAGGAGTTTAAAAAGACATAAATAAGAAAAGAAACTGCATTTATAGAAGATCTAACTTTGCAAAATCTGCCATTATAAGATATTTAATGTAATACCAGTCTCACATAAAAATGAAAGACGATTGCCCATTTCTTTTATTGTTAAGAAACGTTCCCGAGGCCTGCTCCCTTGTTTTGGGTATTCATAATGTTTTTTAACGACAGGCATTTTTCATGTCCCCTATCAGTGTTGAAGAGGGAGTGCAAGGAGAAGAAAAGTTTGCCACCGAAGCTTTCGTAAGAATTAATTGAACGTGAAGTTGTAATCATAAATCTTCATACGCACACCAAATATACAAAAACTAAAAAAACAGATATTCACACAGAAAAGTAATATATTATTAAATTTCTTCGTCGTGCAACATTTAATAAACTGTATGGCAAATGTTATTTCTTGGCCCTTAAAGTAAATGTACTTTTTTCTGCCTGTGTTAAAAATACGAACATCTGGATGCATGAACTTTCTTTAAAAGAAAATGCATATTTGCGTTGTTTAAAAGAATTATTCTGATCACAACATAGGGACAAATTACGTTTTCCACTGGAGCTGGCATATGATTGTTCGTTCCAGTTGGGCTTCGGTTCGAGGCATGGGGGTGTGTTTGACATATGGCACTGGCTCTCTTCCCTCCCTGGAACCAACTGTCCTAAATTAGGGACGAGCGCGTCCTTAACAGTCTTTAGAGTGGTTTGTTCACATTAGTAGTTAAAAAGTAAAATTAAAACAAAAGGCTGTACTATGTCTGTAGATTAGTCCAAAAATAAAGGAAACGGACGTGAGTGATCCATAGACTGACTGTGATAAACGTTGTGGCAGTGAGTGATAATAAAATACGTTGCGTGATTACTTCATGAAACAGTGACAGGAAAATTGATCAAATTTAGTAAAGAAACTTATGGACTTAACGATAGAAAGAAAAATAATGAAAAAGCTTGCCCTGAGATTTGGAACTATACTGATGCTAAAATACAAGGATAATGTAGAATAACGTATATAACTGCGAACGAATGTAAAATAATGCACAGTAAATGGGGAAGTGCAATATTCGATACGTGAAAGATTTTCATTTGCCTCAGAAAAGCCAGAATATGTTAATTAGGATTGCGTTAGAAAGACGCTCGAGTCAACTCGCATTTTGTAGCTGTTCTGGAAAACTTTTGGTTTCACTTCAGTGGCACGACGAGACTGCTATATCACGAGGACAACATATGGATGATTTTCAGTGGGGATGAACGATTGGTTGAAACAGATCAGACCTCGACGTAATTTTCTGCAGTAATAAACGTTCCACAAAATGTGCTGTCAAAGACTATATAGACAGCTTTAACATAATTTTTTTCTCGTCGACCGAGGAAAGGCCGTCCCAGAGTCACAACTGCTACAGACAATAGCTATATAATTTTGACTGCTGGACGGAACAGATTTATGTCCGCTGGGAAGCTCCCTTTCTGGCGTTAACCAGCTGCAGGAATGAGGGGTTTCAAGGCAAAATGTTCGTAGAAGACTTAACGATCAATGCCTTTATACAAGAAAACCAGTTATTTGCGTACCGATAACTTCCGTCGCCCGGCGAGGATAATTAACTTGGAGTCTTTAAACAGATGAATTGGTATTCAGCTGAAACACTGATTTGAGTCTTATTCTCAACTGAAGTGAACCAGGGACTCGCAACAGTCTCTTTAACTTCATGAAAAGAAACTACTTTGGTTGCAGTGTGGTTATGGTCTAAGCAGAACATGGTGTGCTGGCGAAAGATTCTCATCTTTCAGATTCGTCCTGTTACTGCCCTGAGGTACAGGCACAAAATATTGAGCCCATACGTCAAAGCCATTCACAGGGGACGTTGGTCCTGTTTTTTTTTCTTATGCGCGATAATGTCCAAATTCAACGAGTTCCCTTGGTCAACATTTTATTTAACATGTTGACTCTATATTTGCCGAATGGAGAAGCTATACAGACCCTTGACCTCAGTCTAGTTAAGCATATATTGGATACTCTGTGACATACGACAGAGGTGAAAACATGTGTCAAGACGACAAATCTGCATCGAGACATTATGTCCGTGTAGCTTAGCTGGGAGAGCGACTTACTCCGGAGTGAGGGGGAAACGGGTTCCGTGTCCGTCGCGGAGAAACTTGAATTTTCACATTGGCGCCCGATTGTGGAAAATGAATCCACTGGCCGTAGGGTTCTTCGAAAAATGTGTTATGTTTGTTCCACACATTGTTTGGAATGAATGATCTACGTGCAACGATCAATGTTTGGCGAGAATATAAGGGGTAAATTCAGAGGGTAAACTACTTGGTAAATATGTCTTTGCAAACAAGCAATGATAAATGTTTGTCGAAAGTATAAGCGGTAAATTCAGACGGTTCAGTCCATGACAAATACGTCTTTGGCATAAGTTATTGACTTAGTGTAAAGTGATCGGAATATATTTAATCAAAATATTCTGGTAAAGCTTTGCACCTGATAATTCAGTCATAAGCAAAATCACTGCTCATTACCTGGAGAGCAAGTAGCACAGGCACTCTCCCATTTAAATAATAAATGAATGTGTAATGCATATATATGAAATGCATAATTTTTTTCTTGAGAGACGAATAAATGGAGTGGATGACAAATAAACGAGCGAGTAAAGTGGAAAAGTATTCAGGATGATTAGTTAATGCCTTAGTGAAAGGAGAAGTGACAGCATAAGTGTTTAATTACCGAGTCAAGTGAGAAACCCGATTATATGGAAGAGACCGGTAAAGCTAAATCTGCAAATCTGACATTCATTCAGATATTCATTCATTCAGCCATGTACATAAGTAAGAAGGGCAGAAGGAAAACTGTGCATAGACGCTGAGTAGATGATTAACTCAGTTAGTTGTTTTAATGGACGTCAAATTCATATCAGATTCCGAAGAGCTGATTATATCAAAACAAATTATTATCCCCGCTGCACGTGACGTCACCTGATTTTCACGCATTATTTTGCATTTTTGATAATACTTTAGATCTTTGCGAATTTTGTTTCTAGTTACACGCACACCAGACATTGCATAAATAATCCCACCGAGTTGTTTTGAAATTTGAGGGTACGAAAATGCCATGACTTTTGTTCAAAGCTGTCCTTCCAAATCTGAGAGAATGAACGCATTTCTTTGTTCGCAAAAGAAAAAAAAATGTTCTGGAGAGAAAATTGCAAAAAGTACTAGTGGATGGTGATAATTTATAATAGCATCATATTTCGCAATATTTATGCTTTTTCCTCGGCTCGCTCATAACGCAAATGTTCTGTTAACAGAGGATATGCGAGTATATTCCTCTTTCCTTTCTCTAAGAGCAGAATCATGTTTTACTGCTACATTAAAGATGCTTTCCACCTCTTGGGAGTTCTACAACTCTCATCTAGCGCTATAGAAAACCCATACTGCGAGTGACCTAGTTTTTTCTTTCATTTATTAGGGGTAACCTCCACAGTTTTATAGTTTCCACATCCGTTTTCGAGAGATGTAGAGCTTGTTTTAATTGCGCTGCTTTCCAGCTTCCACTCTAACCCGAAATTTTCTACTGAATCCGTATAGTGATTGAAGAAATGTAATCAGCTTTTTACTTCGTCACAGGAAGCATTTGAATAATGTAAAGTCGCATAAAATAAATGAAAGATATTGCAACAAGCATATGCGTAGAATCTATAATATTTTAAGAAATGATATTAATAAGAATTTTTTTCCTTAGGTAAATCACTACTTTCGATAAATTTCAGTCAAAAGTTTGATTTTTCGGCCCACTAAAAGCAATGAACTTGACCAAATAGCTCGAATTTCGGAATAAAGATATTAAATAATAATAAAAATGAAAAATATTCCAGCCCAAGAAGTTACGAAAGGTTTATATTTACCAAATGAATATAAACTGGATACTTTGTATTGCACATATCTGGCATATCGTGAGGATTTGAATAAAGGCGACAAAATATTTTTAAAGCCTTGTTTCATGTCCAACTTCTGAATGCCAAGACCTTAAGGAAAATCGTCAGGCTTCGCTTAATTTCAAAGATGGTGGACCTATTATATTTTAAACCGTGTTTACTCTATTTCTTCATGAAGGCGCCAACTTCCTGAGTAGCCCTGAACTAGAAATATCCTCCATCCTTTGTCAGTACTAATCTTGTGAACCCCACTGATGAATAGATCCTGGTGACTAATATTCTTAGATCGATTTTGGGGATTAACTTATGTATTGTTTTATCATCCAGTTCTATTTATTTTTCAAGTGCTGTTACAATGCAGTTCAGAGACTCATTAATTAGTGGTTCTAGGGTAGGTGTGAGAAGCGCAACCGGAGAGCAAGAACTCTAAAGCAGAAGTTTAATATTTAAAGATGCAATGAACAAAATCCAAACCACTGCCATAGTACGTCGTGCTGTAAATTCCATAGTTTTCAATCTGTGACGAATTTGAAGCAATGTTGATAAAATAAAAAGCCAAACTGAAGCAGGTCCACCTTTTGGTTCTTAAAATCCATTGTACCACCCGACAAGGAAAATGAAAAAAACAAACAAACTTAATTTTACTGATTTATATCAACATTTTTCTGGTATTACATCACGTTAGTAAATTTTAAATTTTTCATTCACTCAGTTTTCTTTTACTTATTGCATATGTTCATGCGTGCTGCCTTGAGGAGCTCTAAATTATGATTAAAATCACATATATATATATATTATAAAAAATATCTTAAATTTGTACAGTCGAAAATGCTTTCCCCCTTGCTTTACATTTATCTCCATGGAAAAGTTTGCCAATAATTATACATGGTCTTCAGGAACACATGTCTCGAATTATATGGTCTGGTATTACGCAATATCTGGAAACATTCGTCACAGAAGGAATGTTGAATGAAAAAGCTTCGATATTAAATAAATTTTAGATTGTGACGTACAACTCTAATTCAACCTTTTTTTGATGCACTGTTGGGTGGAAACAGACCGGCGACGACGGTGTTATTCTGTGGGCAATGTTTCTTGATACACTTTACGCCCCATTATCCCAATTATACAATCCTGTCAGCTGTCAGGTATCTGAACATCGTTGCGGACCAAGTTCACCCCTTCAGGGCAACTCTGTTTCCTGTTCGTGATGGCCATTACAAACAGGATAATACGTCATACCACACTGCAAGAAACGTCTAGGAGTGGTTCAAAGAACATGCTGGTGATTTTTTGTTAATGTCCTGGCCTCCAAATTCACCTGACATGAACCCAATCGAACATTTGTGGTTCGACTTGGAAAAGCAGGTTCGCGCTAAATCACCACCACCTCGAAATGTTCAGGAACTGGAGGGCATGCTGTTGACATTATGGTACCAGATACCTCAGGATACCTATCGCCACCGCATCAAATCGATGCCTCGCTGAGTGGCCGCTGTTTTGCGGGATAAAGGGGAACCTACAGCTTTTTAGGTAGCACGCGAACAGTTTACAACGTACAGCTTTTTAGGTAGCACGCGAACAGTTAACAACGTACAGCTTTTTAGGTAGCACGCGAACAGTTTACAACGTACTGCTTTTTAGGTAGGTGGTCATAATGTAATGGTTCATCGATGTATATAGGTATTGTGTTACGATGACTTGTTAATATTGGACACTGCAGGTACCTGATTTCTGAATAAAGAACGTGGCTGATTTCCAATAAATAACTTTATCATTGAATCCTGGTCTTATTGCTGAAGCGATATACATATTTATTCTAGATTTTCAGCAAATACAGACGAGTGAAAAATACTCCGGGTTCAACGAAATGTTAAGTATTTATGTTAAACTTATTTGACTGATCATCAAGTTCATCTGAAACTGAAATTAAACCTTTAAGTTAAAAGTTATTAAAAGTCAATATTTTATAAAAGTCATTACAACCAAATACATAAAATAACGTTTACTTTAAAAGATCCACAAAGTCATGCTTGCTTTTATTTTATTATATTTATCTGAAACTATCGTTCATCTTGGCTAAAGGGAAATTGAGCAGTCATTTGTTAAAAGAAAGAACTAGCATTATTTTCTGGCAACACTTCAAGGAAAATGCCATTTTTAGAAAAATATTGAAACAAGTCCATGGAAAAATTTTTACTTTTTCTATTTTGAAAATCATAAATCAAGTTCAGTCTGGCAGACTGGATATCCGTTAGCTTAAAGAAGATGGCCTTTTCCGGATGTCGATTTGTTATGTGCAAAAGTTGAAGAAAACAATGCTAGTGAAGCGTACCTCACGTTGCGTCACGTCTATACATTGTTTTCGTATACTACTTTAAACAAAGAATTAATGATATGGTGATTATTTTGCAATTTTTGGGATAAACTTTGGTTGTAAAATGTTACAGAAATATTTGAAAATTAAATGCGAAAAAATTAGGTGGCATATACATTGCCGCATGGCCGTACCTAGGATGTGTGGGGTTTAGGGCAAATATTACTTCCGGGTTTTTTTTTTCTATATAAACAGTTTGATCAGAAAATGTGTGATAAAATTCATAGGCACATGTGAGGTATACTGATCTATTTATATATATATATGGATATTTATAATAATGAGTACAGAATCGTCATATAATGGGTGTGCAAAGCTTGCACTATTTGCTTCGGAGATGTGCATTTGAAACGAATAATTTACTTTTTCATTCTCATCTATAATAGAATCTTCATTTCCTAAAGAACGTGAAGTTGCAAGAATTTCATTTGAGCTATTCCAATGCTAGACACGATGCGAAAAAGCTTTATTTTCATTTTAATAATTGTTATCAATAATTAAGTCTGCACCGCCTACAGAATTTGCTTCATGCTCAACAGGAGTCTGCTCGGGTTCACTGTTTCCAGTTTTCAAAAAATTAAGCAGATCTCCTCTTTTCAGATCTTCGATTTCGTCTCAGCTTTCTTTCTTCTCTGAATGTCATTTTCGTATTTTCCACTGCTTTCTCGATTCCATTTTGTATACCCTTTCTCAATTATCTAAAGGATTAAAAAATCAAATTTTAATGTATTCAAAGTATATTTTGTAATATTAACAGTTGTGTTGGCAGCACAATCAAACTAGACAGTGGACTGTTTAAACTGGTTTTAGGTTTCATATTTCCTTTCTTTTTGAAATCTCAGATACAACATCTGTAGCTTCTGGAAATTAAAATGACTATCGCTTTGTATTAAATATACAAAATGCATCTGAATCCGAATTTAAAAAAGTGAAATAAAGTAGAACTTACGTTTACGTTGTTGATACGAAACTTATAACAATATTTTCATATTTAAAACTGCACTGCACTTTGTATTTTATTGTTTACGATTGCTTGTTTTAAACACGAAAAGAACACAACGTACGCACAGGAGCTTACCGAATTCCGGAACTATCTCTTCCAATTCATTACAAGTTGCTGGCTCAATTTAGGCGTATTCAGACTCTCCCATATCAGGTCATTCATAATTAATTTGTTCTGTTCTGCATATTGCATTTTTCACCTTAATGTTTTCTGTGCCTATGATTTTTTTTTTTTTTTGATTGGAGGTTTAACGACCACCGTGAGCAACTCAATGGGCTATAAGCAGTCGCCCGTCCCTAATTTAGGGTCACTGGTTCCTGGGAAGGGAGACAGTGCCGTAAGACAAACACAACATCCATGCCT
This sequence comes from Macrothele yani, assembly GCA_039090855.1. Taxonomy (NCBI): domain Eukaryota; kingdom Metazoa; phylum Arthropoda; class Arachnida; order Araneae; family Macrothelidae; genus Macrothele; species Macrothele yani. The sequence continues at coordinate 162,035,638 of CM077011.1, forward strand.
GACCGGGATTCGAAACCGGACCCCTTACGGACGAATGATCAGAGACCAACGCCTTAGACCACTGCGCCACCGGGGCGGCATTGTGCCTATGATGAGTAGAGTCCTACAAAGCGAGGGGCCTCCTGTAACTCAAGGCCCTGGCCAGGTCTAAGGGCGGTCCTGCACTACTGTATTGAAATATTAGTCAATTAAGAACTCGGGTGTCAGTATGTGGTTCCTCAGATGCTTCTCAGCACCAGTAAACAATGCTTTGCGGTCACGTTGAACTAATTACACGTGTTCAACGAGAGAGGCCAGCGACATCAAATACTCATGAAAGACATAACATTACGTTTGTGGCGGTACTGCGAGAGAATCATTAAAAGTCCCTGCGGCGTTGACCTGTGAATAAACACAAGGCGGTCTCTATTGTATGGCCACTGATTATACAGCAGATGGAAACTAGCAACGCAAAGGACACATGAAGCCAACAACAGTAACTCAACGACCAGGATTGGACACGTATATACAAAACATCGTATGCTGAAATCGGAAGTCATTATAGGCTATATAACGAAAACTATTAATGATGTACCAAAAGAACCGATCCCGAGTCTCATGCAGATTAGAAACACTGATCTGTATAACCACTTTGACTTTCAAACTCTTAATTGCTTATTCAGAAAAGGAGTAGGTTTTTCTACCGCACCTGGTTATTTCGATAAAGATACATTCTCGGAATTCTGCCTAGGTGTGCATTACACCAAACAGAAATGATCGCTCCTTCCACGTTAATAAGTGAGTCTCGGAATTTTTTTCATGATTTCTGTTTGGTGTTCCTGATCCACGTCGAGTGTTTGAATTAATTAGGAGTGCATTGGAGGTCATAGTAATGCAGTACAACACTAATGTCATACCGCTGGCTGTCCGTGAGTGAGTTCATCCCCCTCAAACAAAATAATATGTTATAACATGAAAACATTTTATAAAGTATAGGCATCGTTAACGGAAATTAGTCTCGTATCGAATTAGTGGTATAATTAGAACATAATCAGCAATCACTTAGTTATCCGACATTTTGAGTGGTCCTCTATACTTTTCGCATTTTGTTTTATCTATCATCAGCTTCATAAATATATAGTCACTTATAGATATCTCTCGTGGCGTTCTTTGTGTCACCCGCCTTTTATTTGGAATCGCCAATGGAAAGGTCTTCTTGAAATCTCTTTATTTCAACCGTATTAAACTACGTGCAATCAAATTTATTCTTAAGTACCTATACGCATAGTACCACACTTATTTTAGATGCCGAATCTTTCATGACGGTTCATATGGACTTTTGTTCTCCTGCGATTTCTCAAACACTCCATGTCTACTCTCTATAGTCTCCAAACAGCTAATGTGTATTTGTTGCTGACGGTGTCCTGAAACTCTTCGGGTACTTTCAATGAGGGGGCGGCACTCTTCTGCAGTATGGAGCAAAATATATCGGGAATCAGTTGTATATTGTCGAAACAATTTTGTGGATTAATTTACTTGTTTGGTATCAATTAGAGCGATTCTGACTGTAGATTATCTTTTCGCTCCTCCAATGAGTAAGCTTAAAAGAAGTGTTGCTTCGTAATGAAAAGCTTTTCTTCATTTACTCCTGTTTACTGTTTTTCCATTTCGAAGCCAACACATGGAAGTCTAAAGCTTCTATTGAACAATGCAAAGTACTGAGAGGACGTATGGTGTTTGTATGGAGAACGGAAAGTGATAGTTTTCTTGCTTGCTTTACAATGTGGTTTTCGCCAAAATGCCTTTTTTGCTGGGTGTGGTAATCAAGCAGAAAGTCAACAACAGAAATTGGAGGAGTGTCAAAATGAATCTCCTTTTCCGAGTGAATAAAAATAATTATGATGCATAAGTCACTGGTTGATCCTTCAAAGTTTTTGCTTCCTTCATTGAGCATTAAACTTGGATTAATGAAGGAACTTGCAAAGGCTTCTAATGAGAATGATGCATGTTTCAAATGCATTTGTGATCAGTTTACATCATTCACACACAAAACGGTTAAACCAGGTAATTTTGTTTTTGGGCCTCAAAATATAATATGATCCTGCGCTTCACGAAATTATGAATCAACGTGAAAAACATACAAATAAGCTTCAGAAATATTTGTAAAATTTCTTGAGTGCAATGGATTCGAAGTAAAAGAAAATTGGAGAAATGTGCTTAAAAATATATTTATAAATATCGGCTGCAAAATTATTGTAAAAATATACCCCTCGCATTTGCATTTAGATTATTTTTCCGGAGAGTTTGGAAGTGTAAACAAAAAGCAATAAGAGCGATTTTACCAGGACATTAAACAAATTATAAAAGGGTACCGAAGTCGCTATATAATATAACACGATGGCAGACATTGCAACTATTATAATGTAGTCGAACCTAAGAAATCAGAGAAATGATGTATGAATGACTTCTTCCTGCTCAGTGGCATGGCTCTTTCCCATCATGCCTCGGATCATGGAGAATTGAATAAATTACTACAAGGGAGCGCTTATCATCAGCAAGAGGTTCATGTTTGGTACTGCTAAGATGAGAGTGGGGAAAGAATTGTTTTGTCGTAGCTTTCCGTTTAGGGAGCTAGAAAATTTTGGGATCTTTTGTTTCGCATACATCGGCGCTTAAGGGGCTTAACTGCATTGCGTAAGAAAAGATATTCTACTAGCCAAACATAAATTAACAAATACACTGGCGGAAAGTGAAAAAAGAACACCCAGAAGGAATTGGCGGACGATCATGAAATTTACATATGTTAATGGGGTCGAGTTTACGTAGGTGTGATGTTAATTTCGGGACCGACCGGTGAGCGCTTACGCCACAGCACGGCATAATATGCAAATTATCGTCGGTGGTATTTAAGGAGTACGGCGAAGTGAATGTAATCAGTCGTCAGCGTACGAACACGTGCGAAGACCCTGAAGAAGCTGCAATGCCTGGACATGGAAGACGTGTACGATTTCAGCAGTTATCGAACTTTGAGCGAGGTCATCCAGTCGGACTCCGCGAGGCCGGGTGGTCGTATCGTCGTATTGCGGAGCGAATTGGACTGGAAGTATCGGTGGTGGTACGATGGTGGCGCAGATGGTCAGAGGAACATTCCCACACGAGAAGACGTGGAACCGGGAGTCACAGACGGACTGATGAGCGGACCGATCGACGCATAAGAAGAGCAGCGTTGTCAAGCAGAACATCCACTGCTACACAAATTCGAGCGGCCGTTGCACCTGAGGTGACTGTGCGAACAATCCGCAACCGTATACTGGATGCAGGACTACGTGCACGTGTGCCTCTGTCATGTGTACCTCTGACTCCAGCCCACCGTCAGGAACGGCTGCAGTGGTGTCACCAACGTCTGCACTGGAGAACGCAATGGCGATCTGTCGTGTTCAGCGAGGAAAGCAGATTCTGCTTGGGAGCCTCGGATGGCCGTATGCGTGTTCGCAGACGCACAGGGGAGCGTCTCCACCCGTCTTGCATCCGCCAGCGACACACAGGGCCTACACCTAGTCTCCTGGTGTGGGGAGCGATTAGCTATCACTCCTGTACACAACTAGAGTTTGTACCGGGTACGTTAAACAGCACCTCCTACATGAACAACATCATTCAGCCCGTTGTTGTGCCATTTGTAAAGTCGGTCCATCGTGGTGTTTTCCGGCAAGATAACGCACGCCCACACATGGCACGTGCAACGCAACATGCACTTCAGGGTGTGAGACAACTTCCATGGCCTGCACGTTCAACAGATTTGTCCCCCATTGAGCACGTGTGGGATTTTATGGGACAACGACTTATCCGGTCTCCACGGCCAGCCACGACCATCCCCGATTTACGCGTCCAGGTTGAGGATGCTTGGAACTCAGTACCCCAAACTTACATCCAACATCTGTACGACAGACTGCATGCCAGAATTGCACAGTGTGATGCAGTTCATGGCGGTTCAACCTCGTACTAACCATGTTACACGGAAATGTTATTTTTCAGTTTACCAGCAAATACAGCTGTATTTTGCCATATTGTTTTGATCATTTATCCTCTGTATTTCGTTATTATGCTGTATAAATTTCGTTGGTATTAGACGTCTCCTTCTTGGTGTTCTTTTTTTCACTTTCCGGCAGTGTAATAAACCATTTCACAGAGAAATTACTAGATTTCGTGAAGTCAGTTTTGATGTCTAAGTGATTAACTATATCTCTAAGGAAAATAATATTTTTTACTGAAAGAAGCTCTTTGAAGGGAAAAAAGGAACTGTCGCATTGAAAAAAATTAAGTTCATATAACTAAGTTCATATCAGGCAAAAACAAATTCAACAAGAGTTCAATCCTTTTGATTGAAAACAAAAACTCGAATTGTTTACAGTTGGAACGCCATTTTCTTTTTATAGTTTTCATAGTTAGATTCTTTGGATTTTTACACATATATGTCTAGAAGGGGCATTCCGGTAGTAATTTAGGGCTTTGATTTTCAAGAAAGACAGTGGAGATGTCACAAATATAGTACGAACTACCTTTTCGGGAATTTAGCAGATATCCTACATACTTTGCACTGTGGAACAGACTAACATCACTTATACTTACGTCTTTGTGGAATTAAAGTAATTTTCATAATTAGGAGGTTCTAATTGGGAAGCAGGAGGTTTTCCGTTCACAGAAAAAAGGTTGCTTAAACTAAGAAAGTTATAGCTCTGACTGAAGCCTTTCTAAGCAATCAGTTTAAAGATCTTTGACATCTAGTGATCAGTCTGTTATGTTCATTTGAAGAAATTGTTTTATGTTTCATGATGCAAAGAAGTAATGTACACATTAGATTATAAGTGCTGAGTTATTGTTATCTTTTCAACAAGCTTCTAAGATCTATGTCGGCCTGTGGCTTTAGATCACGTGTATTTATTCTACCTGTCATCTAATTCTAGCCAGACGTTTAGCCCTTGTGTTATATCTTTTTCTGTTGTTACCAAGATTCCGTTCTTTGCCCTTGGAGACAAAGCTTCTCCAATTAGAACATGCCGTTCCAATGTCACCACTATTACGTTTTTTTATGTGTGCCATTCACTGAGCCTTAATCTTATTATAATAGAAGTCCTGCTGTCCCAACTTCCTCATTTATACGGTAATCTATTTGGGTAACTAAGGAAGACTGCAGGCTTCTTCTCCCAGTTTCATCAAGAAGTACAGTAATTCAGTGATATAGCGATGTGATTTTCTCCTGCCGTCCTATTTTTCTTTGGAAAAAAACTAGCTTTTATAGCGTGTACCAAGTTTCCGAAATACTTAATCATGATTTCCGAAAACGTGTTGACGATTCAAAACATGTTCTGGAATTTTTTACTTACTGGCTCTTGTCTTACGTTATTGACTTATTCTGATCAACTTAAACTCTTTCGCTTAGATTAGTTATTGAATATTGAATCGCTCTTTTTAAATAAATTAGAGAATATGAACAATATCAACGTTTAGTTTTTTAGCAAGATTTTTGTTAAAAAAATTACGCATTTATGGTATCATTTTACACGTCTGTCCATCCGTCCTCTTGTGGATACCGTATCTCTCAAAATATTAGTCGATTTCAAAAATTCTTCTTGCATTGGGAAGCTCGAACTGTGATTACGATGATTTTTGCTTTCCAGCATTTTTACGATGCATAACTTTGCCATAAGAGGGGTTTTTGTCAAATTCAGAAAACATTTCACACCACGCAATTCGGTTCAACGTTTTATTTTGCTCTCGGTGGTGTTTAACGACTACCGAAATCAATTCAGGGACGTATTTGCCCGTTCCTAATTCAGGGTCCCTTGTTCTACGGAAGGGAGAGAACCTGTGCGGTAAGACAAACACAACATCCATGCTTTATCGGTATTCTAACTCGGGCTCATCTTGGACGGAAGGTCAGATGCCAATTGTGACGTGCCTGCCCCGCAGGAGGCACACGACATAAAGGCAGATAGCAGCAAGAACGAACGTCTGCTTAGCTCAGTTGGTAGAACGACTTGTTCCGGAATAAGTGGACTCGGGTTCAATTCCCGGCGTGGACCAAAAATGACGGAGAAATTTACTTCGTTATACAGTACTTAGACAACTGCGCTACCTGGTACACTCTATATAATTTGAATATATTCAATTAAAAAAGTTATTTCTTTCATTCAGTATCATTGATAACGAATACTATTTTGAGTAGTTTTTTTTTTTTTTTGGAATAATGCATATTTTTACGATGCTGGCCGGAAATTTAAACTGCGATTTTTGCGTGGTTTTCTTTTTTTTTTTTTTTTTTTGCTTCTAAAAGTCCGATTAAAAAACAATCCTTTTTGCATCGGACAGGTCCTGGAAGGAAATATTCTGCATGCAACTTCTATTTTTTTAATAAAGAATGGTTAAACCACTAGGGCATGTAAGTGTAAATTTCTCTTTCTGACGTATTTGCAGCAATGTTTGCGCTTCTGAACATTCCATTTAAGAATTTCTTTCGCGGTCGCATGCCGGTCACCACGACAAATCTTTCGGGAATACCTTCAGCTTAAAAAAAGTGCCTAGTTTGCTCTCAAGGGACGTAGATGTATATCTTATTTTGTCGATATCTCTCTGCTTTTAATAGTCCGATTTGAAAAATACATTCTCTGTCGGAGAGCGTTCTTTGTGAGAATTGCTTTACGTATAATTTCAATTTTTTCTTAACGTACATGTGTGCCACTAGAATGCATCAGCTTTCCATTTACGTTATGTTAGCAGTAATATCAGCAATTCTAGTCATAAGATTGTTTTTTTTCCGTCAGCTATGACTTACTACCGAAATATTCAGTGTGCATTTCTTGCCAAAAATAAAGAACAGTTTTTCCCCCAGGAGCTCAAATGTTCAACCTGATTTCATAGATATCTCTGCTCATAAAAGTTCGATTTGAAAAATTCTTTTAACACCGAATATCATTTACCTTATGAAACATTTTGCTTGTACTAATAGAGCTTTTTTTTTTTATAATTCTAAGTTCTGTCATTATAATGCACGTATACTGGCTACAAAGGTACACTGATTAGAGAGAGTATTGAAATCTCCACACATCCCTACGCATGCAACGATACCCAATCTGTTGATATTCCGTCCGCGTGGAGGAATATGCTGAGATGATTCTCCGCATGAAAGAAACCAGTGTATCGCCTCGTGCCTCGAGCATCAAATTTTCAAAATACGACGTTCCCGACCATCAGTGTTTCGAAATCTTTTGATTATACTCGCCGGACTTGTTATAACGTCTGCAACCCTTGAGAAATCCTCCCGGTTGGAGAGCGAAAACTCGGGAGATACAATTTTCCCTTGTATTCATTCTTTAATTATACTTTCACACCAGTAAACGGAGTTTGTATAGATTTGTTTACTGTATTATTTAAGTGTGAATCCCGTTCAACAAGTACACGTAGATGGTGATTGCGCATATTTCAATTTGCAGTTGCATCTGCGCTTCAAAACTTTTTATTGCAAAATTTATTTTTTGCTGTATACTAATCGATACAGCAGAAGGTGAGGAACATTATTCTCTTTGAACAAAGCACAGTTTTCTCGCAAAAGACGTAAATGTCAAAACCTTTTTATTGCTATATCAACTGCCAGGGGTCGTATTTGAAGAATTACTTTTTTTTACGATAGCTTTTGCCATTAAGAATATTTTGCGCACATTATATGCATTTCCACTATTTAAAATTCTTCCGCTAGAATGCAGAAGGTAATATCATATTTTCCTTTATATATCTTCTTTTAACAGTTTCATTTAAAATTTCCTCTTTTCGTGATGTCGCCCATCCGCTATGAGAACCTTTCTTTGCACAATTCGTTTATTTTCGTAAGATATTTTTCAGCAGTTAGGAGGAGTAAATACATATTTCTATTTCTGTTTTTTTTTTCGTGCATTGTAGCAATGAGTTTGATTCTTTATTTAAACACTATGCGTTTCAATTATCGTTTTAAGATTTTATTTTTCAATAAAATCAAAGCTAATTAAGATTTTAGTTTTAAATAAAATCAGTAAACAGTATTTCGTTAATATCTTAGTCAGGGTGTCGAGAAAATGTTTGATGAAACTAACAACAGTAAGTACAAGAGGCGCATATCAAAAATAAGCGTAATGTAGAGGTACATTTCTATAAATAAAGGAGTGTAAGTGTTTTTGATAAATACCTAATCTAAGACTTAAAAACAATAATAAATTATAAATAACACTTTATACACTGAGTGACCACTTTATTATGAAAACCCCCTCAGTACTTCGTTGGGCAACCTTTTGCCTTTAATACTGCGTCGATTCTTCGTGGCATGGGTGCCACGAGATGTTGATAGGTGGTTTGTGGAATCTGAGACCATGCTTGATGAATAGCACTTTCCAAGAGTGTGAGATTGCAGGGTTGTGGATCCAGCTGTCGGATGGGTCTTTCAACTTCATCCCACAAATTCTCAATGGGGTTGAGATCTGGAAATTGTGGGAGCCAACTAAGCAAAGTAAACTCACCGGCATGTTCCTGAAACCAATCCTGTACAATACGAGCACTATGGCAGGACGCATTATCTTTTTGAAAGTAGCCATCGCCATTGGGATAAACCATCCACATGACAGGATGCACTTGGTCCGCAACAATGTTTAGATATGATGTGCCAGTCAGACGTTGATCAACACGAATTAAAGAGCCTAAATAAAGCATGCCAGGAAAACATTACCCAAACCATAACATTGCGTCCACCACCTTGAAGGGTTGTAGCAATGCATTTGGGTTCCATGCTTTCGTGCTGTTTCCACCAAATTCTCACTTGGCCATCGGCATGGTGCAAGTGGATACGTGATTCATCGGACCACATAATTTGTTTTCAATTATCGACTGTCCGATCCTTCTGCCCCTATGCGAACTGCATACGTTTTCTCTTGTTAACTGCAGACAGCGAAGGTGTTCGAACAGGCCTTCGGCTGCAATATATCATCCCATGCAGTGTACGGCGAACAGTGCGTGCAGAGATCATTTGAGGGGATCCTTGATTAAGATGGTCTGTAATTTGCTGCACTGTTGCCCTTCTGTTCTCTCTTACCAGTCTGGACACATTGCGTTCCGCCCGAGCAGTCACTAGTCGATGACGACCAAAAGTTGCACGTAGAGACCCAGTTTTTTGGCTGACAGTCCAGTCTTTAAACACTTTAACAACAGCTGCTCTAAAACATTTCACGAATGCGGCGGTTTCGGTGATACTCGTTCCATGGCTCCGAGCTCCTACAATCATTCCACGATGAAAGTCCGTCAAATCGCATTTTTTACCCATCTCGTCACCCCAAAATCACATCTACTACTGTCGCAAACAAATGAGCTATGTCTGCAACAGCGTGCAGCCATAGCTCATTTGTTTAAAACTGTCAGGTGGTCATAATAAAGTGTCCACTCAGTGTATAAACATAATTACAGATTTGGAAAATATGACTTACAATTTGTAAATAGATCAAAAACATTGCTGCATTATCCGAAACTGAAGTTGCTACATTTCAACATAATCCCCCCTTTTCGCGTTGCTTTTACGCCAGCAGTCCAGAAGCTTGAGGATGCCGCTCAGGAAGAAATATTTCGGTTATCAGTGTAGCCATTGCCAAACAGCCTGTATCACACCCTCATTACTGTAAAACATTTTCCCGCTCAGATGTACCTTTAGAGGGCCAAAGAGGTGATAATCCAAGGGTGCGAGGTCAGGAATGTATGCAGGTTGTGGTAAAACATTCAATATCAGTGTCTGAATGGTTTCTATAGTCCGAGCAACCACGTGTGGACGAGCGTTATGCTGAAGAAATGACACAGATGTTTATGCCCTTTTTCACTTGTTCCTGGTTTCTGTCTTTACTGGATCTCCGTGAAGTGTCAAGTAATATTCAGCATTTACTGTGCTACGATCTGTGGGGAAATCCACGCAGAGTACACCTTTATAGTCCTAGAAGACGGTGGCCGTAATCCTCCCAACAAAGAACGTGACGCTCCTAAGGTTCATTCTCCAATATTTTCTTTCCATTTTTAAACGCACTGCTCTAGTTACAGACACTCACATTGGACAGTGTATTCTCACCATAATGTCTACTCAGTCGTGAACAGATTTCCAACGGTTTACAACCTCCGTTCGTCAGGAATTTCATCATAATGCGCTGTTTCACCCTAACGTGTACCTTCGCTTCGCTCATCATCCTTCCAACTGACTAACGACGTCATACCACACACGTGGTGGGTTAAAGACCTTGGAACAGTGCTGCCACCTGCCACGTATTACCGCTTTCAACGCATAGCGCTGCATTGTTGAACTACGAACAAATTATAATTAATATTTGCCTGCACCTTCCAACTTTGGTGTTTTTGAATTATTAATAGTTGCCATTTCAAATGCATATATTTGAAATTATATGATTTACATATGTGACTCTGAAAGAGGCATGATAAATGGGACTGGGCAAGAAAGTATAACTATTTCTGAAACGGCATACCCTCTGTTATATGCAAGAACCACTGTATCCAAACCAAAGTGTACAATGCGTTAACAAGTAATATGTATCAGCAGTCAGCTGGCTTACTGGTGTGAAAATGACTGGTCGATGTTTGAGGGGAACGGCGATAGGAGACGTTTGTAAGAGCTATCTGACGAACCCCATTACGACAAGTAACCGTGCAGTACAACAACAATATCAAGAGGAAACTTTCAGCAAACGTGAGCCGTCATACGTTGGCGTTAATGGCCTATAAGAGCAGATGTCCCTTTGTGAGCCACTGGTCTCTTCTAAGAACCGATAGATTCCTCTACATTGGGAAAGTGAGCACAAGTACTGTCACTTTGAGTACTGGAGAAAGTCGCCTGGTCTTATGAATCACCTTTACCGTAAATACGCATAGACGGACATTTGCACACTTTTATCACCTTTGCCGTAAAACGCATGATAAACGCATCTATAATCACCTTTGACGTAAATACGCATGGATCAGATTATGGCGTCAATAGTAAGAATCGATGTAGACCAGCTGCCTAGCGTTAATACACATAGATGGACGGACCAGATTAGGGCATCAACAGTAAGAATAGATGGATTTCAGGTGCCTAGCGTTAATACGTATAGACTGATGGACCAGATTATGGTATCAATAGTAAGAATAGATGGATTTCACCTGCCTAACGTTACTACGCATAGACGGACGGACCTGATTATGGCATCAACAGTAATAATAGACGGGTTTCAGCTGCCTAGCGTTAATACGTATAGACTGACGGGCCAGATTATGCCATCAACAGTAAGAATAGATGCATATCAGCTGCCCAGCGTTAATATACATAGACGGACGGGCCAGATTACGGCATCAACAGTAAGAATAGATGAATTTTTCGTCTGCCTAGCGTTAATACGTATAGACGGACGGACCAGATTAGGACATCAACTGTAAGAATAGACGGATTTCAGCTGCCTAGCTTTAATACGCATAGACGCACGTACCAGATTATGGCATCAACAGTAAGAATAGATGGATTTCTGCTGCCTAGCGTTAATACGCATATTCGGATGGGTCAGATTATGGCATCAACAGAATGAATAGATGGGTATCAGCTGCCTAGCGTTAATACGCATAGACGGACGGACCAGATTAGGACATCAACAGTAAGAAGAGATGGATCTCAGCTGCCTAGCCTTAATGCGCATAGACGGACGGACCAGATTCTGGCATCAACAGTAAAAATAGATGGATTTCATCTGCCTAGCGTTAATACACATAGACGGACGGACTAGAATATAAAATCCACAGTAAGAATCGATGGATACCAGCTTCCCAGAGTTAAATGTACATGCTGGTGTAGGCGGTGTAATGAGGTCTGTTTTCATTGAGCATAGTATACTTGCGTATACCTCTAGAGCCACACTTGTATCTTAATATAACTTCCCTACCAGGCACACCTGTACTTGTGCATGGTGCTTGCTGTTGGAAAGGGCTATAACTAGCAGGGTAATGCGCAGGGACAACAAATTTGGATAGTACTACACAGTTTCCACGAGCAAGACTAACTTCAAAGTGCTATATGGTCCCCACAGTCCACAGAACTTAACCCGATTGAAACAGCCATCAATAACATAAATATTCTAGCGAGCATTCGGCAATTGAGGCACACTGTCATATCCGCTTGACTGAACATACCTGTAGAACGGTATCAACACATTTTTGAATCCAAGCCACATCAAATTGCTGCTATTTTGAAGGTCGAAGTCGGCCGAATACGCTATTTGTTAGGTATTCCTAATCATTTTCTACTTCAAGGTACACAGAACTTACAAATGCTTGTATGCTTCGGCGAGAATAACAGTTAAACGACCAATGCACTAATGGATTATTAAAACCGGATTATACAGTATATAGGAAGCCACGAGGAATTCAGAATGCCTCTATCGACTAAAGAAACGAAGACCTGTTATAGAGCTCTTAACTTCTAAAAATTTAAAATAACTACAAAGCTCCAAATTATAGTCAGCTGAATATCTGGTTCAAAAGAATTAATTAAAGCTCGCCATATTATCTTCCACGTACATTCCCTAAAAGGGAACAATTCATGAGCTGAGAAATTCTCAGGCTCCCAGACATTTCAAATAAATCAAAATAACCGAGGAGGCGTTTGGAGACATTTCTGACTCTGGCATGAAAGAATACTTACGAGGTAATATTTCACAAGCAAAGGAAAGATCCGTTTGATCTGCATGCTGTTTGAAACAACGTTTTGCTTTATGTACGAAAAACTGTGAACAATATAACACAGCAGTGCGCATGTAAATCAACTAGGAAATCATGTCGCCAGAAAAGAAAAAGAAAAACCGTCGATAACTGCATTAATACGGAATACCAAAATTACCCTAATCAACTACGTAGTGAAACAAAATAGCACAAATAGCAAAGATATATATCTCAGAATTCTTTACTTTAAAGAATGAATATTAAGAAATAAGGAGTTTTGTTCTACCAGAAAATATTTAGCTTTTTCAGATATTAGTCTTTGAAGAAAATGAATTCTTATTGGCAGGCTTGGCGAACTGGCGTTCGTAGCAAATTGATTTATTTGTGGTTGTCTTCCTTTCTGACATTACTTTTTTGGGTAGAAGAGGAAAAAAAATTAGCGATAATAAAATTGAAGATTACTTACTGGAATCTGGAATAAATATATACATGTATTGTATATATGTACCGGTATATATATACAGGGATGTAAGGTCAGGTGATGCGTAACATCACAGCCTCTCCTTGACAAATGTCAACCCCGCCTTCTCGTGGTGCATCCTGTTCCCACTAAAGGGGCTCTGACGACCGCAAATAGCGGTATAACTATACCATCGGGATTAGAGGAAATGCTATCCCACACTCACCAACCCGCTTGGCCAGCGTGGTGAGTTATGGCCAAACACCTCCAAAATGACTCTACAACTTAAATCTTGGCCCTCAGTCTCCGGCAGCTGGAATGTACCTGGCCAAGGCAGCGGCCAGTGCGACATGAAGGCAGAGGGTGCTAAGAATCCCCGGAGGACCGGACTAGGCTGCCATTTGATGCTGACCTTGGCTACCTATAACGGACGCTCCCTATCTTCTGATTCAAGGCTTCTTGAATTGGAAGAGGAACTACAAAGGATCAAGTGGGACATCGTCGGGCTAAGTGAGGTAAGGAGAAAAGGAGAAGATCTCATTGAACTGAAAAGTGGACATCTCTTCTATTATCGTGGGACAGATACTGGCAGAACTAGTTATGTTGGATTTATAATAAACAAGAAACTGAAGGATAAAGTGGTAGAAGTTGAAAGTTCCTCTGACAGAGCTGCACGACTCGTTATCCAACTATCGAGAAGATACCAGGCTCAGATTATTCAAACTTATGCACCCACCACAAGTCATCCTGAAGAAGAAATTGAAGAATTTTATGAGGAAATTCGTCATCTAAATAATAAAGGTAAGCAGCACTTGAAGATAATTATGGGAGATTTCAATGCAAAAATAGGGCAACGGCAACAGAATGAAACTTCAGTAGGTAAATTCGGTCACGGCAACAGAAACCAGCGTGGAAATACTCTCGTTGAGTTTGCAGAGGCAGAAGGATTTTCATCTTGAACTCCTTTTTCAAGAAAAAGCCACACAGGAAATGGACATGGAGACATCCAATTGGGACGACAAGTGAAATTGATTTTATTATGTGTAACAAAAAATTCGTCGTCGAAGACTGCAGTGTGCTGAACAAGTTCAACACAGGTAGTGACCATAGATTGGTGAGATGTAAGATGCACCTCAACACTAAACTGGAACGTGGCAAGCTCATAAGACAAACAAAATGTATTGACATAACCAACCTTAAAAAACACCATAATACTTTCAAGTTGGAACTGAAGAACAGATTCTCTGCTTTAGAAGGCCTAACATCGGAAGAAGTGGATATTTCGGAAGTTAACAGAAAAGTAACCAAAGCTCTAATGGAAACAGCAACAAAATTAGCTGGGTCTAAGAACAAGTTGCATGTGAACAAATTATCAGGAAAAACCAAAATGTTGATGCAAAAAAGAAAGAGAGATGAGGACAACTAAAGAAGATGTGACTTCCAAAGTGGAATATATAGAGCTATGCAAGACAACACGAAAAAGTATCACTGAAGACGTAAGGAAATTCAACTGTGAGCTAGTGAGGAAAGCAATTGAAAACAACCAGAGCCTTAAGATAGCAAAGGGACATCTCAGTAAGGGAAGAAAACAGATTATGGCTCTGAGAAAAGAAGATGGTTCTATAACAAGAAATAGAGGCAGAAATTTTGACAAGAGTGAAAGATTTCTACTCCAAATTATATGAAAGGGATGATACATGTACTCCAGACATCATGAAAGGTACCAGAGTTCTTCCAGTCCTCCCAGCAGAAGTTGCTCATGCAATCAAGAACATGAAGCGGGGGAAAGCTCCAGGAGAAGATGGAATTACTATAGACATCATACAAGAAGCAAGTGGAGAAATTGAAACAGTACTCGCCCAAATTTTCACTCGATGCCTTAATGAAGGGAAGATTCCTGAGGATTGGAACAACGCTACAATGATCCTGCTACATAAAAAAGGTGACATTGAGGATCTCAGGAACTACAGACCTATCAGCCTCCTATCAGTGGTTTATAAAATCTTCACTAAAGTTCTTTCACACCGCTTGAAGGTAACACTGGACATGGCTCAACCGAGAGAACAAGCTGGATTCAGGAGTGGCTACAGCACAATAGATCATATCCACGTACTGAGAGAACTAATTGAAAGAGCGAGGGAATATGAACTTCCATTGTGCATGGCTTTTATCGATTATGAAAAAGCCTTTGATTCAGTGAAACCATCAGCAGTTACCACGGCTCTGAAATCCTGCGGTATTGAGGATGCATACATTAACATTATTAATAACATCTATGAAAATGCAAGTGCAAAGATTCGGCTGTTTGAAAATACAACACACATAAAAATTGGAAAGGGAGTGAGACAAGGTGACACCATATCTCCGAAGCTCTTTAATGCCACATTGGAAAATGTCTTTCAATCACTGAACTGGGAAAACAAAGGGATAAAGATTAATGGAGATTATCTAACCCACCTTCGTTTTGCTGATGACTTAGTCATTTTTGCAACTACCCCATCAGAGCTGCAGAGTATGATCCAGGAACTTGCTGACAAGAGTAAAGAAGTGGGATTAAAAATGAACTTTCAGAAGACAAAAGTGATGTTCAATGCTTTTACAAGAAATGAAGATTTATCGATTGATGGAGAAAAACTGGAGATAACAGATACATATGTTTATCTTGGACAGCAGATATCAAGTGAGGGTCACATTGATGAAGAAATTAATCGGCGTACAAAACTTGCCTGGAGAGCTTTTGGAAGAAACAGCATAATTTTCAAGAGCAATATGCCATTATGTCTTAAAAGAAAAGTGTTTGATCAATGCATCCTTCCAGTGCTTACGTATGGTGCAGAGACGTGGACCTTAACTAAAAGAGACATACAAAGGCTGCAGACAACTCAAAGAGGCATGGAGAGGTGCATGCTTGGTATAACCAGGAGAGATAAGAAGAGGAACTCGTGGATCCGAAAAATGACGAGAGTGGAAGACATCATGATCAGAGTTAAATCCCTGAAATGGCAATGGGCTGGACATACTGCCAGAAGGACAGACCATAGATGGACAGCCGAAATTTTAGATTGGATTCCAAGGGACAGGAAAAGACCCAGAAAAAGACGACATGGGAGATGGGTGGATGAAATTCGTAAATATGCCGGAGTAACATGGAGGAGACTGGCACAAGACAGACCGTTGTGGAGGAAACTTGGGGAGACCTTCGTCCAGCAGTGGATTGATAATGGTTGACAATGATGATGATGATGATATATATACATATATATGTGTAAATATATTATATATACAAATATATATGTCATGATCATCATCATTTTCAACCTATATAAATCTACTGCTGGATGAAGGTCTCGCCAAGTTTCTTCCGCTAGGGTCTACCTTGCTCCAGTCTCCTCCAAGTCACTCCCCAATGCTTTCGAATTTCATCCATTCATCTTCCATGTGGTCTTGTTATGGGTCTCTTCCGGGCTCTTAGAATCCAGTGTAGAATTTCGGTTGTCCATCGGTGGTCCTTCCTCCAAGCAACATGTGTAGCCCATTTCAATTTCAGAGATTATTCACTGTTCAAGATGTCTTCCACTCTTGTCATTTTCCTAATCCACGAGTTCCTCTTCTTATCTCTCTCCTGGTTACACCAAGCATGCATTTCTCCAGGCTTCTTTCAGTTGTTTGCAGTCTTTGTATGTTTTTTTAGTTAAGGTTCACGTCTCTGCTCCGTACGTAAGCAGTGGAAGGATGCATTGATTAAACACTTTTCTTTTAAGACATAATGGCATACTGCTCTTAAACATTGGACTGTTTCTTCCGAAACTTCCCTAACCAAGTTTGATACGCCGATTAATTTATTTACCAATGTGACCCTCACTTAATATCTGCTATCCAAGATAAATGTAGGTATCGGTTATCTCCAGCTTTCCGCATCAATCGATAAATCTTCATTTCTTGTAAAAGCATTGTACATTAGTTTCATCTTCTGAAAGTTCATTTTTAATCCCACTTGTTTACTTTTGTCCGCCAGTTCCTACAGCTGTGAAGGGACAGTTGCAAAAATGACTACAACAACAGAAAAACGAAGGTGATCTAACTAATCCCCATTTATCTTCATCCCTTTGTTTCCCCAATTCAATGACTGAAATACATTTGCCAATGTAGCATTCAAGTGTTTGGGAGATATGGAGTCACCTTGTCTCACTCCCTTTCCAGTTTTTATTGGTGATGTATCCATTCTAAATTCTAATTTAAAAAAAAAAAAATTCAGTCTATTTACATTCTGGGACTACCAAGAATCTAAAAAAAGAAGAAAAAAAGGGAATAAGGAGAAATGGAACGGAAAATGTAAAAAAAAAGGGGGGGGAAGAAAGGACTAAAAATTCAAAGGGATATATTAGGAAAATGGGAACCGGAGGGCAAAGTAGTAGGGAAGTGGGGAAAGTTGGGGGAGGGGGATAGGAAGCAATTTTACTATTACTAATTCCTACTAATGCCTTTAAATGTTATGTTCCATGCTTTCAGATGTAACCCTGACTTGCCTACATTTGCATAGGCTTTGTCAGGACATTTGTGGCTTTTTCCCAGATCGCCCTTGCTGTTACAATTACTTACACAGTTGTTATATTACATTGTATTTTTGGTTTCAATGAAATTTCTAAATAAACTGAATTGAATTGAAAAGATGGAATGTACTCGGAAATTTCTCGAGAAATCTCCTGTTACAGGAAATTTCTCGTCAGATGGATACGGAAAAAGTGAGAACGGGTATTTTCTGTTAATATACGAAAGGAATTGGAAAGTTTTTTTTTGAAAATTCAGAAGTTTCCATTAACACATCTTAAAAATATCATTTACTGTCAATGTAAAAAACGAATTGCTGAAAGGTTTCTGAAAATTCAGAATTTATCTGTCGTATGCACAATCTGTGAAATTTAGTTATTTTTTACAGTCACTTCACGGAAAAGTTTGTATCAGAAATTCACAAAAGGATTCACGGAAATGGTCTCGTGAATTTCAGAAACGTTTTACAGTGTACATACACAGTCGTATCAGAATAATATGACCACCCCCAGAGTCACAGTGTAACCGCCCAGGCGCGTTACAGAGTTCACGTGACAAAGTTGACGACACGGAGATATAAGCGACCTCGTAATCTCCGTGTGTTACGTGAGCACAATGGGTGGTACTTGAGCTCAATGTACGTTATGTGAGCACAATGGGCAGAAGTAGAGTTCTGACGGACGTTCAAAAAGAAATGATCGTAAATTTACGAAAATTTCGCCAAAAAAAATTCGAAATTCCGCAAAACGAAAATGTTCATCAAAAATTTTGCATTTATTCGCAAAAACTGAAGACATAAAAAAAGTGTTTTTCAAGGATTACTTTACTTAGTTTACTGTTTTTCAAAGTCTACTTACTAGTAGGCTAAGTACCAAAATACTTAGTTAAAAGCTAACATTGTAGTAGTCTCTATATTCTCTTCCTTTATCCTTTGCCATCTGTCAGTAATAACGATGCTGTACATACTGAAATATCTCTCAGCATCCACGCTGTTAACGGGACTATGGATGCTTTGAATAGCTGGTTTTTGCATAGTTTAGGTAGCAGTGTTTTGTTGCTTTTAAAATCTGTATGACATTAACAGGAGTCTCTTGGTTGACCACTGTAAGTAGCTGTCTGTGAAAATGATTGTATCCATCGATGAGCTCATCCCGTGGTATGTCTTTAAAAAATGGTATGTTTTGAGAAGCTTTCTAATTATAACACACCTCCCTTGTTTTTCGAATGTTTCATCGGTACTACAACTACTGGTTTATTTTTCAGCTGCTTTTGTATTGCCTATTTTTCTGAAATCCCGCTAAGTGGTACGTATTTACGTCTCAAAGTATCTCCAGAAGGAAGATTACCTGAACCAGGCACATATTTTGCGAAATAATCGCGAAGAGCTGGGTGATCTAGTTTATGAATGAGAGTATTGGCTTTTAAACACATTCTTACAGTGTCTTCTGCAAAATCATCTCTTTCCTTTTTGACAGGTTTTTGCATTTAAAAACCACCGACGATTGTAGTCTGCCGTTTAGCTCCAGATGGGCCTGACTGAGGTGCGTTTTTCTTCTTTAAGTGAGTAGCAGGGGTCGTATGTTTCATTAAAGTATCATTTCTCTGCCCTTCTAGACGAACATTACAAAATTTGCACATCACGATATTTGTATCACTTAAATACCATCCCTCGTGGTCAAACTCTTTCACTCTATCAACTAATTCCTTCTTAGGACTGCCCGTACTGATATTCGTCTATCAAACGGATTGCGAGCGTTGTAGTTTGTAGTCTACTAGCGAAATGCAAAAACAAACATGTGCTCATTCGTATTCTTTCAAGGCCATACAGCCAGTGCGACTGAACGGCGCTGGCTAACTCGCCGACAGGGAAAGAGGCGTGTCCTGAGGTTTCCCGGGTAACGCACGCTGAGTAGGTAAAGCACAGCGCAAGTGTTGCGCGAAATGATGTCCTATTTTCGCTTAAAAAATTTTTAATTACCTAGATAACGCGGAAAAGTAGTTAAAATCAAATTTTCGTATTTATTCGCTTATATTGGCAAATTTCGCATTTATTCGCATCTATTTCGTAAATACGAAAATTACGTATCCCTAATCATCAGCTAACACGCCAGAGGTGAAAGGAGCATCTCAGAAACAGCAGACTTCGTGGGCTGTTCGCGAGGTGATGTAGAACGGATATACCAAGAATGTGCCGCTGGCACACCGAGTACCTCCCGTTGTCACACTGTGGAGCGTCAAAGGCCATCGACCGCAGAAGAGAATGTCGCCTCCGTCTACTGGTAAAGGGTAATCGACGCGTAACAATGCAGCAACTGACCACGCAAATGAACGCTGCAGCACCCAGGTACGTGTCCCGATAAGAGTGTGAATCCTGTTACGCATTGGTCTCCGGAGTTGACGCTGCGTCAAGGCACCCATGTTATCCCAGGTGTATCGGGAATGAAGTCTGCATGGAACAACCGCCAGAGTGGAAAATGTTTGCCTTCTCCGACGAATCAACGTTTCTACTCCACAGAAGTCACGGCCGGTAGCGGATACGGCTCCAGACACTGGCGAACCAGCACCCGGACACGCTTGTCGGTCACCTACTGGCCGGCGGTGGCAGAGTGTATGTCTGAGGGATGGGGCTTCCCGGTATGATGTGAGACCGCTGGTACCATTGGATAGCTGCCTGAACACCAGTGGCTACCTCCTCTATTCTCGCTGACCACACGAACTCCTTCATGCTGGACGTTTGCCCTGGTTTTGATGTAGTTTACCAACAGGACAATGCGCTCTGCCACATCGCTAAAGGGGTGCTTGACTGGTTCCAGGAACACGACAGCGATGTCTTCGTTCTTCCTTGGCCGGCGAAATCGACCGACCTCAATCCCATAGAGCACTTGTGGGACTATTTGGATCGACAGGTTCGACGTGCTGACCCACAACCACGCCATGTCTGAGACGTCCGTGCTCTGCTGCATTCAGAGTGGGCACGTGTGGTTCGGGCAACCTTCCAAGGCATCATTGCGTCCATGCCACGCCGTCTCGCCGCTCTCATCCGAGGCAAAAGTGGTTGTTCCCAATATTAGGTAGGTGGTCATATTATTCTGATACGACTATGTATGTTTCATTGATGCGTTCGTGTACCAGCTTTTGTTGCCCTTGCGATAACTGAGCGGATAGATAGATAATTTTTCTTTTTTGCTAAATAACACGAAAGGATAATATTTATAATATTCAAAGATATTTCAATCAAACCAATTCGAATCCTTACCAGAAAATTGTATCTTTAAGAAAAGAATATTTCAGGCAGTTTATTGCGAGAAACATGTCTGTTAAGAAACTCTACCATATTCTTTTGTTAAAAGACCTCAATAGATTTTTAATTAATTCGTTCTTAAGGATTGATTACGTTCTAAAGCTTTTGTTTTCTTCTTCTATCTTTTTTCTTTGAATTTTACGCTGAACTGAGCACATGTGCTTCGATATGCTAGACTTAATGGTCTGTCTTTTTGTTAGATTATCCCAACGCGTAATTTTTTTCTTCTCTTTCTATATAATCTTTGGGTTACTGAGTGTATTGTTTAAGTACTTCTATTTAACTTGAATCATCCAGTGCTTTCAGGAAAAGATTCTTAATTATGCTCTGTATTTTTTCACTTACACGGCATCCTTTGCTGTTCTCGGTGACGTTTGCAAATCGCGGTTTTACAATTTGGGAGAGTGTGCTCCGGCATTTCGAAATCAAAGCGTGTCGTGTCATTGAAAACGCTATCACTATTAATCACCTATAGTATTCCAATTGCCGCATTATGCTCGAGCCAAATATAAATTCCACCAGTGCAACGTTAAATATAAGCATACAAGGAATAAATAAACGCATTCAAATGTAACGAATTAATTTTGTTTGAAACTTATTAAAAACGGAAAGCAACATGGGAATTTTTTAATGTAAACTGACATTCTTCTCTAGTCTATTTCACTAAGCGTTTTAGAAAGTTTAAATGCATGTGTGCGTGCTTGCGTGGCACCTGTCAAGCTGGATTATGAAGTTTATTTTGGATAAAAACAGTCGATGCGAACATTTGTACCTTTTAAAAGTTTTCACATTTTTATTTTTTCTCTTTACGCCTTTATTACATCACGCACACTCATTAAATAAAGTAAATCTGAAATCAAAAGGAATTATTTAATTCTGAGGGAAAAATAAATTTTTTAATTCCCAAATTCGTCATAGCAGTACTAATCTGGCTCATTTCTATTTTAGGAGATAAACACTGTGGCCCGGAGATTGAAAAAGCGAATGTAATGCATACAGAGTAATGCAGTATGTAATTGTACACTCATGCTCATTTCGGCATTGGGACAGTAAATGTGCTTTGTTATAATTCAATACAAACCAAGGAAATCATTTTTATCATGTAAATCCGATCTTTCAGGTTGAGTCATTTTGTTTTTGATTTATTTCGATATTGAACACATTTAGTGTTCAAATGTCAAAATTTAAGCAATATTGGGATGTCAAATAAAGATTTGCGGAATTCTGCTACACCAGATGACCATCAAATTTCACCACAGAGAAGTAATGGAGTTTTTCATTTTTAATTTGAAAACTCATCGTATAAGAAAATGGAAGTATTTTTGCGTAGAATGTTACCTCGCACTATTCACACATATACACACACACCATCCACAGAATTAGAAACTATTATGCTCGTAAACGTCTCTTACGCAGGGGATATGCAGAAATGCAGAATGCGTATTCACGTTCTGTATAGGGCTTATTGTGGATGCCAGTTTGGTTGGCGGGGCGAAAATGACTAGTTTCGCAAAAGGTGAGATACCTCGGGTCTTTAATCATTGGAAATATAGCCCACATTGCTTGACTAAGGTGCATAATTGTAGCGCGACGACAATCTGTTAAGAACGAGATCACCGTCGCCCAATGGACTAGTACCGAGAAACTGGAGTTACTTTGTGCAGCAATTGATCGAAGCATACAATGAAATCATGAAAGAAATATGGGATTAGGCCATATAATACAAATTTTGAAGATGACAATCCGATTTTTTGCGTAAATGTGACAAGGATGGTAAGTCAGATAATATCCGAAAACTTGAAAATTTTCATCGTCCTGGAGCGGGACTCGAACGCGCGTCTCCCAGATAGCGACCGGTTATGCTAACCACTACACCACCCAGAACGAACAAGTTTCAAGTTTCCGATCAATTTGAATATAACCATCACAGGATTCGCTAGTCGAAGCAACCGGCATTCATGGTTAGCGAATCTGGAGGTTAAGAATCCTATCCCGTGATTGCCCGGAGAAGCAGATAAATCATGAAAGAAATACGGGATTACGCCATATAATACAAATTTTGAAGATGGCAATCCGATATTCGGTTTAAATGTGACAAGGGTGGCAAGTCTGGGAGACGCGGGTTCGAGTTCCGCTTCAGGACGTTGAAGTGTTCAAGTTTTCGGATATTATCTGACTTACCATCCTTGCCACATTTACGCCAACAATCGGATTGCCATCTTCAAAATTTGCATGCAATGAAAGCTTTTTTCGACTCATATATCAGTGAACTATGAGCAGGGAACTGAGGAGGATCATTATTGGCAGTTTCTTGCCTTTAGGGAAGGTTTTCCCGACTCATATCTCATGGAACTACAGAGGGTTGACAACGGAACTGAAAAACCTGCGCAAATAGCACTCCACGTGTCTCGTCGCTGTACGCGCTACCTGGTGGCCAGAGCCTTCATCTATTTCGCAGTCGATCATCGAGAACGGAGTGTGAAGGTTGCATTAGCAGAGCAGTAGCACAGCTGGACGTCAAGAAGTGCGATCCACACAACATAATGGGAGACATATCCAAATATCAAAGAGGACAGATTGTTGGTGCGCGTCTCGCCAGTGCATCTGCGTCCAAGGGTGTATCACGAGCCACAGTATCTAGGTTCACGTAGGCATATCAGCAAGAGAGAAGAACCACATCCAATAGGAGTAACTGTCGAGGTAAGAGGAAGCTGTCTGACAGGGACGTCCGGGTGCTAACACGGATGGTGGCCAAAGAACATAAAACAACAGCTTCCCAACTCACACAGCCGAAATAAATATTCACCGCGACTCCCCTGTTCCCATCAAAACAGTTCCTCGGGAGCTTCACCAGGTCAACCTTCACGGTCGTGTTACTATCGCTAAACCCTGGATCACCAGTGTGAATGGCAAACGTCTGTTGCAATAGTGCCAGCAGCGGAAATCGTGGACCCTGGACAACGTAAAATACGTATTTTTCCCCGATGAATCGTCCTGCGCTGTCTTTCCTGCAACCGGGGAGTCTACGTGTGGAGACATCCCTCAAAGGATTGCCATCCAGACTGTTTATTGCTCACAGTAAAGCACGAAGGCGGATCGGTGAAGGTTTGGGTGGCGATATCGTGGCAGTCTATCGGCCCGCTGATTGTTCGTGAGGGGCACATCACTGCCAAGGACTATCGGACAGTTCTGGAGGACCAGGTGCACCCAGTTGTTAAAAATTAAGGACGAGACGGTTTTGCGAATGTAACGTCGTGCAGAAGTGCTCCACATCGACTCAAATCATACCATAAGATCCCCAAGATATAAGAATATAGGACAAGTGAGCAAAACCGTCCAAACAAGGAATCCAAAGGATACAAAGGCACTTTATTGAAAAGGTAGCTTCGAGCACAACTGGACAAAAGACAGAAACGTCCATGTGACAGGCGGCTGCCAAGAAAAATCGCGTCTTTAGTAGGGAATATGATCACCCCTGACTGCGTTGCAGGGTTTACAACGTCTGTCCATGCTGAGGACGAGGTTGTCCAGGTGCTGTTTAGGCATCGCGGCCCATTCCTCTTGTAGCACCAATCGCAGCTGGGGAATCGTTGTTGGCGGCTGGTTACGTGTGCCAAGCGTCTCCCGAGTAGGTCCCACACGTGTTCGATTGGATTTGGGTCCGGGGACCTTGCGGGCCAATCCATGCGTTGAATATCTTCACTCTCCAATAGCTCTGCGACAGCCACTGCACGATGAGGTGTAGCGTTGTCGTCCATGAAGAGGAACTCAGGACCCACAGCACCTCTAAACAGACGCACGTGAGGCAGGAAAACCTCGGTACAATAGCGGACACCAGTGACTGAACCTCCTTGGAAGATGTGGAGGTCAGTACGGCTACCAAGCATGATACCACCCCAAACGTGAACTCCGCCACCTCCAAACCGGTCCCTTTCGATGAAGTTGGAGGTGTGATTGCGTGTTCCCGGCTCTCTCCAGATGTGTATACGTCCAGAATCGCTCGTCAGACTGAATCGGCTATTATTCATAATAAGAACTCGACCCCATTGCTAATGTGGCCAGTTCTTGTGTTCCTGGCACCACAGAAACCGCAGTCTCCGATGAGCAGGCGTTAATGGCACACACCGTATTGATCGTCGTGCAAATAGACCACCTTTGCGCAGCCTCCTGGCCACGGTAAACCGCGATAACGGACGTCCAGTTGTCTGTTGCATGTGCCTTGCAATTTCTCCCGCTGTCTGCCGTCTGTCTCTTCTCACCTGTAGGCCAATATACCGGTCGTCCGCCGCGGTGGTTTCACGTGGACGACCACTGTTAAACTCTTGGGCAGCTGTTCCTGTCGTTTGAAATGCTCTCCAAGCTCGTGAAACGATGCTGGGAGTGATCCCAAACTCCTCGGCCACACTAGTCACACTTCGACCTGCTTCCAACTTCCCAATGACGCGACCTTGGATACAGTTTTCACCGAATTGCTGAGCGTACACTACCCGTGTGCTTTATACTCTTCCGACACTTCACCCTCTATGGCATGCTGCATATATGCGCATGCCCTACCGTACCGGACCCTAGTCTATCTCCTGAGTAGCCTTTCGGTCCGTTCTGCCTGCTCGTTCCGCTGTTATGCTAATTTCTCCTCTTCGTCCTTAATTTTTGCACACCAGTGTACATGCCTATAGGGAAACCTTTCCCGACTCATATCTCAGCAAACTATGGTGAGGGGACTGAGGAGGATCCGTATTGGCAGCTGGTGGTATAAAAGGAAACCACTGATTCCTGCGAAGCCTACAGTGGTGTCAGTAACACCGTGACTGGACACTGGAAGATTGGAAAAAAGTCATATTGTCTGGCGAGTGACGGTAGGCAGAGAGTTTGGCGGGAGCCCATGAAGCAATGAGCCCAGCTGCTTTGTAAACACAACTAGCAGTTGTGGAGGTAGTGTCATGTCATGGGGCGCGTTCTATTGATACGGAACGAGATTCCTATTATTTCTGGAAGTTCAGGTGTCATTTAAGGATTATTTGAACATTGTTGCTGACCACGTCCATCACACAATATTGACTTTTTTATCTAGCAGGGGATGGCTGTTTTATGGAAGACAATACAGTCCATGACTCAAGATGCGCTCAGCAGTGGTTCAGCGAGCATGGAAAAATATTGCCAATATCTACCCTAGCCACCACAAGGCTCGGATCTGAACCCCATTGAGAATATATCAGAAATGCTAGAAAAACTAATCCAAGAGCAAAGTCCTGTTCCGTCAAATCTGAGCCAGTTAGAGTACTGTCTGGTGAATACCTGGTGTGCTGTAGACATAGATGCACTCCAATACCTTATGTAATCTATGCCAAAACGCACATCAGCTGTAGTACCGGCTAACACACAGCCAATGGGGCGCTGAACAAAAGTTGTTAATTCAGTGGATGGTGGTGTGTAGATTAAAGTTGTGATGAAACGTGACCAAATAATTCTGAGCTTTCCATATTTCATGAAGTATATTTTTGTTTGTTTCTCGTTCTTTTCAGGATTCAAGAGTGGCAGTAGGCACTGAATGATGTAATGAGTCTCCCGTTCCTCATTTACGGCCAGCGACTACGTAAAAGTGACAGAAAAGCGCCGCAAGACCATAACAATAGCCAGAGGTAAATAGGGACGAGATTCGAAGTCTTACCCAGCTGTGAAGACTAGTCAGAAGCCAAGCCCACTTACCACTCGATTGGAAGCTCGGCGAATGAATGAACTGATAACACAATAGGAACATGGTTTTTATGTGAAACATCTGTGCACGAATCACGCAACTCAAAATGAAAAATGTGAAAAACTCTTTAGGAGTTATAGATCATTATTCTTCAACGATGAGTGAGAACTGTTAGATACCAACATGTCTTCGAATTTCGCATTTGAGAAGCCTTTTTGTAAAATTGCTCGAGAGCTAACGGTAGAATTACAAATTTTGATTTGATACCAAAGTCGAACACAAATATAACAGCAATGCCCGAACTCATTTTTTAAGAATCTTCTCTATAATTCGCGATGATGTAACTCCTAATCTACGTATGACAAAGTAGTTTCTTCTTGTGCGTGTAACAATAATCTCATTTCGACACAGTTTGCAGTCAGAACTGGTAGCAAACACCTGGTCAGAAACTTTTAGGGTTGGTGTAGTTTGTGAGTTTAAAATGCAAGTCGAATATCTTTCGCCGCTTGAGTTCTTTTCACCGATATAAAAAGCCCTCAATATTATTTAGAGCATTGTTTATTGATTTAGCTGTACTCAGTTGTTTTGTATTCTAATCTATTTAGAAGCAACAAGGCAAGTTTGATATAATTACGTTCGATCAGAAGTAGATTTAAACATATCTAATGAACCTTAAAATCTATTTTTGGGGAAAATGTTATCTATACATCATAAAACAACAGCGGCTGGATTTATTATCAATGTCACATTACTAGAAATCGATATTTCATTATGCAACTTTCAAATTTTACACTCGGCACTCATAACATTGCGGCAACCCAGTGTATATTTTTCCAAAACACACCTATATTTCTTAAATAGCACCACTTAAAATTGAGATATCACTATGCAGTATTTCAAGAGTTAAGACACTCACGTTTGAATGACACGTTTGAGTGTTACGTCTGCAAATTGGGAAGTTTTGTGCCTGAGAAGGCATGTAGCATTGAGTGAAGAGGATTGTGGGAAGGCGTTGAAGAGCTTCACTCCTGCTTCACTCCATGCTACATGCCGCCTAAGGCACAAAACTGCCCTGTTTGCTGAAGTGACATTCGTTTGCTAAAGTGTGTCTGTGGCCGCTTTTATGCTCGCAATTGACAACACTGCGGACACGCTTAGACTAAGACCAGAGTCGGATAAGCAGTGATTGACGTCAGTGTAAGGGAAAGAACGCTGCGCACAAAGCAACATTTTTGCTCTCATGGTTAGGGAATAGGTAGATAACGTCTTTTCCGCAGCGTTATTTCCGTTGCATCCAAGAACGAAGTTATATGGTTACAAAATTTGCGGCATCGTCTGTATTTTTCACACAGAGCAAACGAGGCTTCCAGCGGAGATGGCGATGAACTACCTCTAGTCCCAAATTAGATGTACGAGATCTTGAACGTTTGACCTTGCGAACAGGAGACCTTCCAGACATGCTAATTTTGTATGGAATCAGGCTTCGGTGTTGTAAGAAAACGTTTTCGCACACCATCGAAAGGCGACTGCTAAAAACCCACTAATGAATTAGCATCGAATTCTTTGGAAAAACAAAGCCTCCAAGAAAACGTACCCTTCACCAGGGGTATATCACGAATACACCCTATAACAATCAAGTGTCCCTACCTGGCACATATATTTTTTTTATGATTAACAGGCGGTGAAAGCGATGACGAAGGGAAATGAAATGTCCGAGGAGCTGTTTCACCATATTTTCCTGTTACTACTTCGAAGGAAACGCCGATTTTCCATGGTATTTTATGTACGTTAAATTTTCAATACCTCTGGAGAAGAATGGGAAAAAGCAGCACAGTCTATACGTAGAAATTCTGATTAAATAAATTCTTTACAATCATAAAACGTAGTCAACTTGAATTTCAGTGCTAATAGGTTTGTGCAAAAATCTTGGATGGACAGTAGTTTCTAGATTTCATTACTTCATTTTCTCTTGATTGAATTGCCGTACACAGCATGCACCGACTAAGCCCACTCATCAAAAGTCCCGCCGTCCCCAGTTTTAAGCACATTACCATGTACGCTCTGCATAGAATGTGCCACGCAATTTGGCTTGATCAGCTGGAACTTCTTAAATATCCGCCATGTTATCCACTTGGAATTCAGTTTCGAAAGATAAGGCAAATAGTTCCATACAAGGATTTTATTTGGTCATCAGCAATACCGGTGTCGCAGGGCAACATCCATGGGATAGTATTGTTCTGACCAGTTGGCTTTCTCAAAGGTCGATCATACCATACCTCTCCTCACACCCATCGAATTTTTAATTATTGGGATCAGTAAAAGGTAGACTGCTGATACTAACATTTTCCGTAAACAGCTCTTTTACATACTTAGTGTAAGTCATCTTTCGAAAAATGTCGCTTGATACGACAGTATTTGCCCATCAACTGAATCTGAAATCTAACAAGCGTCCTGAGTGGATGAGTGGTCAGAGAATCTGGTTTGTGCCTTGTTTTCGAATTGGGCCACGGTTCGAGTTCCAAACGAGACATAGATGGTGTGCTTGACATTTGGCACTTGCTTTCTCCCATCTGTGACGTATATTCTAAATTAACTTTTCGTTTTTAGTTTCTTTCCTTATGTAAATCTTGAGTTTATTCTCAGATATACTTCGCACTTAACTTTTTATTTTTTCTCTCAAACGAATACTGTTGGCAACATAAACGAGGTTGAATGAACGTGACGTATGCCTGATTTGATAAGAACGAGTGATAGAAACTACGAGTTTTATCTCTCTTTCTTATCAGAGCGTTGTGTTGGAGAGCGATTAATGTGGAACGTAGCGTTGTTGGTGTGTGGTGTGTTTAATGTTGATACCGATTTGTTACGGTAGTGCTACATCCTGAATAAAGCATCTTTTCCGTAAGTTTGACTTCTGTTGTTTACATGTTTCGTCTGGCCGTTAAGGTTTAATTTAGGAACTATTTCAACTTATGGTTATGTTTTCTAAAATAACGTAGAAGTACGAGAATGCTTCTACGTTATACATCCTAAGAACCACTGGTCCCACATTATGAATGGGAGACTTGTAATGTACCTAAAATTTACTGATGTCGTTAAATCCAAGAAACAAACGAAACGAAATGAAATAGTCAGACAACAGGAACGCCATTTTTAAGTGTCCCTCTCCTTCGAACAAAATTCTTAGACGTTAACCTAAACTTAAATTTAAATTTCATATTCAAGGGTACACAGAAATGCGACACCTCATATTAGAAAAATAAACTCCCAAAGAATGTTTCTCATTTGTCCAAGTACATGCTACCTAAACTTCCGATAATTAATTATTTTTTATCTTAAAACAAATAACAACTGATTCTCAAAAGCGTTTCACAATTTGCGAAACTATGGCAAATCTTTGCGGTTAGTAACACGTGAAGTTGTGGCACATCTTTGATTCACCATTTGCGAGATTGGTTTTGCCTCGGAAATAATTGACTGATCGTCGTCATAATCACTGCAACCACGGATCGTCTACATACATGCAAATGACACGAGTCTAAGAAATTGCCGCAGAATACGCAGTAGATAAAGACAGGGCCGACTCTTTTAGAGGAAGTTTGGGGCCAACTGCAATTAGCTAATGAGCACAGATCAGAGAAGATATTAGCAGCGTTCTTATCTTGCTCAAGTTCAGAACATCGTTGCCATGATTTAAGGAGTGTTGACTGACGGTATTAATAGCAGTTGTAGGATGGGATGTTCCTGCTCTTCCGATCATTTTGAAGGGGAGGGCACGTCAATCCTTTAGATGGTGTAATTACGGCTTCTGATCTTTATCTATAAACTAGTGGAGCTTCGACACATGTTCGATCCACTCTTCAACATATAATTCACAAAGATATAAGTAAAACAAGAGGGACGCTACCGAACTTTGGTGTGAAATGATCACATCTTTTTACCCAAAAGGAAATGTAACGATGTACACTGTAACAAACATCAAATACTTACAAGTACAAATTATTTTAAAATTAAGGGTTTACGATCACAAGGGAAATATCCATAGAAAACGGGGTCCGATAAAAAACTATTATTTTCATCTGTCTTTTAAAATTGAAAATATGTTCAACGGAAATATACATTTGTTCCTCTCAGGCGATGATTCAGCATTAATGGATGAATAATACAAAAAAACTTTGGCAGGGAAAATGCGACTCAACGAAAACGAATCTCTTTGAGAAAAGGAAGTGATTGCAAATGGAAACAGAAATTAAAGACTCGTAGAGAAAATATTGTGTATCTTTAAACGAAAAAAATAGATTCCATAGGGAGATAAATCTGTCGAAATGACGGTTTCTTGCAGTCGAAATTTTCTGTGTCATTAAATGTAGAGTATAAATGGCAAAATGAGTGATATATGTCGAAGCAAAGATTTCTTGCAGTCGAAATGTTGTGTATCATTAAACGTAGAACATGAATCTCATAATGAGTGATACTTGTCGAAGTAATGGTTTCTTGCATTCGAAATTTTCTGTATGATTAAACGCAGAGAATAGATCTCATAATGAATGGTATCTGTCGAAATAGACGTTTCTTGTAGTCAGAAGTTTGGGTATCGTTAAACGTACAGAATAAATCGCATAATGAGTGATACCTGTCGAAGTAAAGTGTATCACTCATTTTTGCAGTCGAAAGTTTATGTATCATTAAACGTAGAAAACAAATCGCAAAATGAGTGATATATGTCGAAGTAAATGTTTCTTACATTCGAAATGTGTATCATTGAACGTAGAAACTAAATCGCATAATGAGTGATATCTGTCAAATCGAAGGTTTCTTGCAGTCGAAATTTTCTGTATCATTAAACGTAGAGAATAAATGACAAAATGAGTGATATATGTCGAAGCAAAGATTTCTTGCAGTAGAAATTGTGTGTATCATTAAACGTAGAAAATGAATCGCATAATGAGTGATACTTGTCAAAGTAATGGTTTCTTGCATTCGAAATTTTCTGTATCATTAAACGCAGAGAATAGATCTTATAATGCGTGGTATCTGTCGAAACAGACGTTTCTTGTAGTCGAAAGTTTGGGTATCGTTAAACATACAGAATAAATCGCATAATGAGTGATACCTGTCGAAGTAAAGTGTATCCTTTATTTTTGCAGTCGAAAGTTTATGTATCATTAAACGTAGAAAACAAATCGCAAAATGAGTGATACTTGTCGAAGTAAAGTGTATCACTGACTTCTGCAGTCGAAAGTTTGTGTATCATTAAACGTAGAAAATAGATCGCATAATGAGTGATCTATGTCGAAGTAAATGTTTCTTGCATTCGAAATGTGTATCATTGAACGTAGAAACTAAATCGCATAATGAGTGATATCTGTCAAAATGAAGGTTTCTTGCAGTCGAAATGTTCTGTATCATCAAACGTAGAGAATAAATCTCATAATGAGTGGTATCTGTCGAAACAAAGGTTTCTTGTATTCGAAATTTTTGGTATCATTAAACGTAGAAAATAAATCGCATAATGATTAATACCTGTCGAAGTAAAGTGTATCACTCATTCTTGCAGTCGAAAGTTTGTGTATCATTAAATGCAGAAAATAAATCGCATAATGAGTGATATCTGTCGAAGTAAAGGTTTCTTGCATTCGGAATGTGTATCATGGAACGTAGAAACTAAATCGCATAGTGAATGATATCTGTCAGAATAAAGGTTTCTTGCAGCCGAAATTTTGAATTCAAGGGTTCACTTCAAAGAAAAATATGCATTTCCTTCCCCCATGAAGAATTTGGCATTGCGGAAGAACGGAATGTACACATAAAATGTTTCTCATAGAGCACATCATCCGGCAAAACCTTTTCTCTAGAAGGACATTTGGGAGCAGAGATAACAAGCAAAGTATAATATATATGTTCTCCCCAGTGAGAAAATTCTGCATTAAATTACGCAACTAGCGAAAGATCATTTACGAAGCCACACTATCCAGTAAAGAAGATATCTGCTCAGCAGGATAACTTTCCCCTTTATTTCGGGACTTAACGACCACCATGGCCAACTCTAAAGACTATAATCAGTCTCCTGTCCATAATATTTTGCTACTGGTTCCAGGGAAGACAGAGAGCTAATGACGGAAGACAAGCACACTATTCGTTCCTGAACCAGAAGTCAGGCCCTGGATCACTCGTAGAAACGGTCAGATACCAGCGCTTAAACCGCTGAGCCTCTGGGGTTGTCAGTCGGAATTCTGACGGCTGAGATTTCGTTTTAAATGGGAAAACGAATTAATATGTTCAAATTGGAGAACTGTTTATTTTAAGAGAGTAAAAGATGTACTCAAAATAAAAATAAACATATTTACAGTCAAAATATTTTCTTCAGATAGGATTTTCATAGTAGATGTTATCCTGCTCAAAAAGAAATTATCGAATGGTGCATTTCGAAGAAGACAGGGTGAATAAAATAGGATACCCATTGATGTTCCTTTGCGGAAAAACCGCATTTCTTAAATTCGGCACTGTGTGTGATGATATTCATTGTGAGTAGATCTGGTGATCTGGTTCAAAACAGATTTGTTTTTAATCTGAATTTCAGAAACGGAAATACAGTCGTAAATGCAAATATATATTTTAGGGGGGATATCAGCTTATTAGGGGAAATACCACTATGAGGAGATACACGAGGAGTAAGCAGTTGTCCGTCCTAAATAGTTTTGTCCACGTCCAGGTCTGTAAAATAAACCCATCATGCAAGTGTCACCGGGGATTAGAATGCGGACGAATGATCATGAGCCAAGGTTTTGTACCAGTCGAAAATCTGCGCGGCGTACACTTAATGTTGTTAGCACCAGTATTCTGATAACCGATAGCTGCTAATCTGTGCATTATGGAAAAGTATACATTACGCGAGAAATGTTCCTCGTGTTAGAAGAAATCGTGCAAAATGAAATATTTCTTCTGATCGGTCATTTCGAAGTAGCTACATTGAGGAAACGCCGATATGTATTTACGCTCCCTGGAGAAAATACTGAGCTATATTTTAACCAGAATTGAGGAGGCCATTAGTAATGACAGGTATCCGAAGATAATACGTATTAATAACATGATGTTTAGCAGGCGACCAAAAAGGTAAATAATGTGGTAATAAGAAACATGCCTTTAGAAACCCCACTAGAAAAATTATGAATTATAAGAAATAAAAATTATATGAAAATATTCCGTACACTGGAATTTATCCTACAAAAATATAATTCTTTAAAACGGAATTTAATAACCAGAGTCAGCAAAGAAGATATAATGTACGTATGCACTTAAGTTCCAAAAGTCATGGGTATGCAAATTTTTATCTGGCGCTGCCGTCGTATAATGGCTTCGACGCACGACACAATTTTTTCAGTTGCGATGGGTACTCTCGTGAATCAGGTTGATCAACCGCTAGTAGGATTATACAAACGGACGTTAATTATCGGAGTTTGAACGAGGCATGGTAGTGGGAGCCAGAAGGATGGGACATTCAATTTCCGAAATTGTGCAAACATCCAACATTCCTCGATCCACGATGTCACGTGTGTGCCCAGAATACCTCATGGAAGGCATTATCACCCACAGTGGACAGCGCAGTGGCCGACCACGGGTAATGAATGACCGTGACCAGCACCGTCTCATCAGGATTGACCATGATAACAGCCAAGCAACTGGCTCAAATAACATCCACATTCAATGCAGGAGGTACCAGAGACGTATCCATCAGATCAATGGAGCGTACATCACGAGCAGTATTACGTGAATTTTTATCACGCTATTATACGGGTGCTGCAATGTATTTCCATCCTTTAATAACACATGACAAACCATTGGGAGTTCCATAAGGACCATAGCATTGCAGGCTAGTTTGTTGCAGAGGATTTCGACTGTTCCCCTCATGGAAGTGTCTTTAAAGCTCGTGTAAACGACAATTATTCTAATATTATTCTCACATAAGAGTGGCAGAGCAATACAAGACTTCTCCGGTAAGGGTTATATTCTGCATGTCCTGGTTGGTGTTGTGCGCGAAGGGACCGTGCGCCAAGGACCCTTTGGAAATCGTGCACGATGCGACCCATTTATATTTTACCGTGGACCAAGCGACCCTGCTAATCGAATCATTTTACATATATCATCATCATTTTTTTCAACCATTATCAATGCACTGCTGGACGAAGGTCTCCCCAAGTTTCCTCCACAACGGTCTGTCTTGTGCCAGTCTCCTCCATGTCATATATATATGTTACTTATCTATATATATACACACAAATCGTAGTCAAATTACTTACATCTAATTAATTAATTACTTTCATCAATATACAATATATATATATAATAATATACAAATCGTAGTCAAGTTATTTACATTTAGTTAATTAATTACTTTCATCAATATACAGTATATATATATATATATATATATATATATATATATATATATATATACTTAAGAGCAAAACTGAAGACTAAGGAAAAAATTTTAGAATTTAAAACGAAGGGTGCAAAATAACCTGAAAATCAAAACGCGCAACGCAGCAGTTTTGAAAATTCAGAATTCACATTCTATAAAGAAGATACCTAAGCAAAAAATACATATATAATTTTGACTCACACCTAGTACAACATAGAAAAGGTTATGTATCTACCTGTGTGAGTAAAAGGAGAAAAGATAAAAAAATAAAATAAAACAACTGAATGTAGAAGGTGTCGAGAATACTGAGCCTTGGCTTTATCAAGGACCAGCAAAAACTCTGCATTTTCTCACTTCTACAAAGACCTAGTTGGAAATGGGTTTCTGCAAGGCCATAGATGCAAGTAACATTCCCACCTAAAATAGTTTAAAAAATATATATATAAGTCATGTCCTCCGTAGAGTAGCATGACCTAGCACTAGTTAACAATTTCGCTTGCATCCATTAACCTTCATGGCCCGACCCATGCTCTTCATCTGTTACTATTAATGGATGCAAGCGAAATTGTTAACTAGTGCTAGGTCATGCTACTCTACGGAGGACATGACTTATATATATATTTTTTAAACTATTTTAGGTGGGAATGTTACTTGCATCTATGGCCTTGCAGAAACCCATTTCCAACTAGGTCTTTGTAGAAGTGAGAAAATGCAGAGTTTTTGCTGGTCCTTGATAAAGCCAAGGCTCAGTATTCTCGACACCTTCTACATTCAGTTGTTTTATTTTATTTTTTTATCTTTTCTCCTTTTACTCACACAGGTAGATACATAACCTTTTCTATGTTGTACTAGGTGTGAGTCAAAATTATATATGTATTTTTTTGCTTAGGTATCTTCTTTATAGAATATATATATATATATATATATATATATATAAATATATATACAAATCGTAGTCAAGTTATTTACATTTAATTAATTAAGTACTTACATCTTCTGAATTTTGTAGCGTTTGTCCTTAGTCCAGCTTGATAAGATAGCAGAATTCTTTCAGGCATTTTTTAAGGTCTTTAAATTTCCAAATTTGACGTGTGATGCACAAACAACAATTAAAAGAATTAGGAGAACTTATTCCAAAAAGGAAGAAAATGTGTATACAAGTAGAAGAACGCATTCGTAATATCATGGCGGAATTTGGAAATTCTAAATACCTTAAAAAATACCTGAAAGTATTAAGCTATCAAAATTCAGAAGATGTAAGTACTTAATTAATTTGGTGTAAATAATTTGACTACGATTTGTATATATATATATATATATATATAATTATATTAAAAAGCTTGTATTTAGTATAAAAAACTTGATGTAAGTAATTAATTAATTAGATGTAAATAATTTGACTACAATTTGTATATATATA
The DNA here is from genome assembly GCA_039090855.1 of Macrothele yani. Taxonomy (NCBI): domain Eukaryota; kingdom Metazoa; phylum Arthropoda; class Arachnida; order Araneae; family Macrothelidae; genus Macrothele; species Macrothele yani. The sequence goes on from CM077011.1 coordinate 162,072,210, forward strand.
TATATATATACATATAAGTAAACTTATGCGATTAGCAGGGTCGCTTCGCGCACGATTTTCCACAGGGTCGCTTGGCGCATGGTTGCTTCCCGCACGTAATCTCCTGGTTGACACTTCACAATCTCTACATTTATGTCTAGCCATTGGTTTGAGAAAGTCTCCCAGTGGAGAGCGAAAGCTTGGCGAATATTTATACGTCTTACACCAGCAAAGAAACGGATATTACTACGCTATAGGCCTTTTTTGCTATAGGCGTTTTTAGCTACAGGCGTTTTGCTATAGGCGTTTTTTGCTATAGGTCTTTTTTGCTATAGGCGTTTTTTGAGTGGGAAATAAGGAGCCGACAGTCCCTATACTTCAGAACCACCGGTTCCATGAATGGGAGATAGCTCGTGTTGTATGACAGACACACAATCCATTACATAATCGGGATTTGAACCTGGACTTATATCGAACGAATGATTCGAACCCAACGCTTTGTACCACTCGGGATCCATGGCAACCTGCACGTCTTGTAATCCTGCCTTTTAATCTACTTAAGCATAATGTGATGAATGATCTACTTTAACTTTCATTTTTAGTTCCTTTTTCTATGTAAATTTGAGTTCGTTCTGCTTACCATTTTTCAAACATAACGTGATATCTTCTCTCTCACATGAATACGGTTAGCAACACCTGAGGTCTGTAAGAGTGACGTATGCTTATTGTGATAAGAACAAGACGAGAGATATACAATGTGACTAAGCAGCAGCTGTGTGTGTGGTGTGCGGGTGAAACTAGCTGTGATATGTCTTAGATATATTAGTATAAGGCTGTAAAAAGTAATGTGATTTTGTCTAAAGTTGATTAAAGTGAAAGTGCCGAGCTGGATCAATAAAAGAAAAGTTTACGTAAGTGATTCTGTTTTTCGTCTATGTTTCGTCTGGCCCTAAGGAGTCTTATGTGTCGTTAATTTAAAGTGAGCTATCCGGTGCAACTACTGCATCACATTTGCCCTTAGTTCAACATTTCTTCAGCGGGACATTTGGAACTAAGCATAACACCAAATCTCGTATAACGTAAAGGGTTACGTTAAAATAATTATACTACAGTATGACATTGGAGAAATAATGCAGCAGCCGCGCAGGAAGAACTCTTAAATATGAACTTTTCTTAAACAGACTCTTTTGAGAGCGTCAAAACGAGTGTCATCGGCAAGTAGCTGAAGCAGAGCATAGCTCTAAAGTAATACGTACTGAAAGAAACGTATAAAGTAACGACAAGCACCACATTTAAAATGAAGAATCCTTCATGGCCGTAAGGCTAATTGGAATGAGTGGCATTTTATAACACTTGATCCTTATAAATCTATACTTGCTGGAGTGATTAAGATCCCTTTTTTAGCCTTTGGTGTTCATGCAATCATGTATGAAGAAAACATTCATGTTATTCAATTCCTTGAATAACGTAAATTAATGAATTATGAAAGCGATTGTTCAACATTTAATGATATTTCTTCATGAACCTAACGACTGCCTTTGCTGTATTGAATAGCTAGGAGTATCTCCGGCAGATGGAGATTTCGTGCACGAAACAGCACACAAACGGCGTTATCGAAAATCTGCGTGACATTTCAGGCACAGGTGATCTTTGCGCCAAGAATGATGAACCTGTAGGAAAGAGAACTGGAGGAACTCTCACCAGAAATATTAATTAGCTCTCCATTAATGGAACTGTCCTCTCCCATGTTTTGCTAACACAACAATTTCTGTTTAAGAAGATAATGTTCCGTGTCTTCAGGACAGCAAACTCTCTTTCGCAAGAAAGTAATACGAAAACAGAGTATCAAGTTTCTAATGAACAATGATCTCCGGAAGAACCTTAAAGAAATACTTGGTGTCTGTAAATAAAGGAGAACGCACCAAAAACATTAAAGTCGCATTTTATCCAAGGGAAAACGTAAAACAGAAAAAATGTGGCATTTGATTTAAATTAATGCATAATACCTCAAATTATATACTTTGGTACTCTCCGATAATCTAGAACAACAAACATACCATATGAATTCATGTTCAAATAAATCAGGCTATCAGATAAGTATTACATATTTCAAGAACAAAGCCTTAACACCTTAATCCGAGATAGACATTGTATATCTACTACAAAAACCAAATGCCCGAGAGCGAGATACTGATTAAAATCGATATATCAGAATAATAATTTTATAATGCTTAAAGTAGATGCTATATCGATTCAAACTGCAATATTGAAATGAGATCTGATATAAACCTGACTTACAGGGCTGAAAGCATAAGTTAAACATAACGGCAGCATTGAAAGCCTATTTCGAAGTTTGCGGAAGAGTGTTGAATGTAAATTTAGAAATGCTCCAATAGCGATAACGAGAGTATATATTTCATAAATTTTAATAAAAGAAATTTAAGTACATTTTAAACAAATTCAAGAGAATGCTGTGAACAGATTCTAAATTAATTGCAGTGACCATGTTGAAATAACATTAAACAAGAAACATGACACTGAATTTTTGGTTGTAAGGAGCACGTCTTTTGATTCGATTCTGAAGCAATTAAATGTATCAAAACTATTTAAAGTCAATGGAACTGGTAAGGAAACATTCAAACGGCATCTACAATCGATGAAACATCGAGAAATAGAAGGAGCTACTTACTTCTACTAGCGGCTAAAAATTATACTACGAAGTTTAACAAATGGCGCACAAAAAGTTTCGCATAGCACAAGGAATTTACCAGAGACAAAGAGATTTTCAAATCGAATAGTTAAAAGAAGAAATATGCATGTAGAAAGAAACATGATTTAACACAACGCCTTCTAACCGAAGAATTTTCAGGAATGGAAAAGTTAAAAGTAGGCGAAAAGTATTCTTCATGGGAAAAAGCTATGCTAAGGAAAACGAACTTTCAAGTATGTCTCCCAGAAGCAGAGATAGCGAAAAAACAAGGTTTCTACTTTTACTCCCAAGCGGGAACTCTTTGCATTATTTAAAGAGGATAACACTCCACAAATTATAGCGAATGTAAAGAAGAAATTTCTCAATATAATTTTTTAAAGTGGCGATATAGCTGCAAACCGAAATACACAAACACAACCATACGAGAAAACAGTGAACTTTAAAACTCCTTATATATTAGCCAGAAATGTTCTATAAGGTAAATGGTATCAGGTGTTGAAATAATTTTTTTAAATCGCACATGTGGAAGCAGAGATATCAAGAAACACAGATTAACCATTTGCACCACCTAGCGGCGAATATGTGCATCAATTTAGAAAATTCACACCCATAGTTTACATAGTTAGTATTACCTGACCAAAAAAGTAGTTTTTGAATCGGGTTTTTAATCCCCCAAATATTACTGTAAACGTTAACTTACGCCCTCTAGTAGCAGGTTTGTGAATTAAGAAAAAATTTGAAATTATGTCAGAAACATTTCTCAACGGAAACGCTCTCCAACAAAGAAATAATTTTTCAAATCGGACACATAGAAACAGAGATATGGATAGAAATAATATATATGTCTACGCCCCCTGGCGGAAAGACTGCATTATTTTAAGAACAAATTATTCTCAAAAGGTTTTCCGAAGTGGGAAGTATCGGTCCACGAAATAATTTTTCCAATCGAGTTTCCAGAAGCTCAGATTTTGCTGCAAGTACATCAGAAGCAGGAATTAAAACTTATGCCCTCTGGTAGCGTGCCATTTATTACCAAAAATTAGAAATTATATGCAAAATATATTGCATTATGTGCTCTATCCGATACAGGAAGAATTTTTCAAATCGGTGTTTTAGAAGCAGAAATATTGGGAAAACGCAATTTACCTTTACGCCCTTCTTTACGGAAAGTCTATGAATTAATTGAAAATTTCAAAATTATGTGAGAAACATTTCGCACCAAAAACGCTATCCAACAAAGAATGAATTTTTCAAATCCGACTGTTAGAAGCTGTTATATTGACAAGAATAAGATATACATATACGCTCTCAGAAAAAGAAACCACACATTATTTTATTGTAAGAAGAAAATATTCCAATAAAAGTTTATCGACGTGACCGGTATATGTCTAAGAAAGAATGTTTTCAATCCAGCTTTTGAATCTCAGATTTTGCTGCAAATACATCAGAAGTAGAAATTAACATTTACGCCCCCTGGTGGCGAAACCATTCTTTACACCAAAAATCAGAAATTATATGCAGAACATCTTCCATCTGGAGCTGTATCCGATGCAGAAAGGATTTTTCAAATTGGAGTTTTAGAAGCAGAGATCTCGGGGGAAATGCAATTCACTTTACGCCTCCTAGCAGGAAATCTGGGTGTAACTTGAAAAAGTGACTATACCTATAATTGTCTTCAATATAGATGGAATCGAAATGTAAAAGATTTTTCTCTGTTGAATAAGTAGAAGCAAATAAATATATGTAATAACATGTATTTGGAATTCTATATCTTCTGCATTTACGCATTGTAGCGGCGAAAATGTGCATTGTAAAAAAAAAAAACGGAATGTAAATATCGTCATTCATACATTCCAAGCTTCCTGATACAAAAATAATTTTTTAAAACTGACTAATATTTTCGGAGATATGGTGTCCACAGGTGGACGGACGGACAAACCGGTAACATAAGCAGGATCTTTTACAAAAGGCGTGTTAAAGAACTGCTTAGAAGTAGTGAAAGCAGATTTACAAAAATCTGTGCGGCGATATGAATCAGATTTATAGAAGGAGCCTGGATACATAATAGTCGGCTGTTGTAACCCATTTACGAAATATACCAATAAGTGGTACCTTTGTAGACGGACCTTGACCCATCATTGTTGAATTATGCAGCGATTTAGTGAGTTGTTTCCCGTCTGTTTCAGTTTCCTTTGACACTTCCAATACACCAGTTTTCTTCTACAGGATGGCGATTGCTGGAATTATTTTACTTTTGACACCACTCACGGTAAATCCTTGCTACGTATGCGCGTGAAAACTCCAAAAGGGTGACACTTTGGGAGATACTCGTACCAGCACATCTGGCGTAAGCAATCAGTTCAACTTCAGTCGCTGAGATCAGTCTTTATGCCCACTGCAATTCTTACTTGAGCGCTGCTTTATACTCGACGAGCTGGTTTGTCTGATACATACCACATAACGTTAGTAAATGACAAGGTCATGCTCATCGTGCATTTCGGATTATTGCTTTGTGACGTCACTATCCAAATCGCCATCTTAAGACTATCTAATCACCACGTTTCTTTGTATCTGCGCCATATCAGCGTGTCGGAATTAATATTCGTAAACCAATTGGAATAATCTTCATAAATTCTACCGGATTTTTTAATGCATAGTGTTTTCAATTTTTAATTAAAAGAAATGCAGAATGTTGCCAAGATGCTTTTCCTAATGCTCATAAAGAAATTATTTACTATATGACAATAATATGTCCTGCTGTGGGTTTTTCCCTTCTAAATTTATATAAAAACAGCCAAAAATTCCCCTTGTAACTAAATTAACATTTAAAAGTATAACCGTTTTTCCGCCCTTTACTTAACAAAAATGTGCGGGAGGTATTTTTGAAATCTCTTTTACTAAAATATTCACATGACTGGGAATTTCTTCTGTATTTAATGTAAATGTGCTTTTGCATAAGCTTTTGTTCTGTGTTTGAGTTCTAAAAACTGTTGAAACGACATCTTCTTCCATATCCACAGTTCGGATCTATGATTCCCATATTAGGATGGTGATATCATTCAGTGACGTCACGATTATTCGTCTCCGAGGGAGACAGGATGAGTAAACCCTACCGTTTATTAACCTTCTATACAAGTACCACACACCGCGTTCACTTGGCGCTTAACGTGTTGTAGTGAGCCATTTATGTGATGAGTGTTGATGTGTTTAACAAACGGACATCCATCAGTTAATGCTCCGTAATACTGCTTGTCCTTTCAAAGGCACCGTTGTTGCGACATTAATGATTTGAAGTACACTGCTGCACTCCTCATTCTGCAGGGGAGTGCGCTGTCCACTGCATTTGCAGAATATTATCCTTAGTTAACACTTTATCTAGAGCTACTTTTTGATGAGGATTGACGTTAGGATCTATTGGGTGTATGCAAAAGTTCTACCCATTTTTGTAATTGATACAAATTGCGATCGGAGTAGTTACGTCACAGACAACGCTGCGATGCCGATTTTTTTCGCCAATAAAGCGTGGAGCAGTAGAGCATATAGAAGCACTAGTTTTGTCCGACTAAGTCATTCATAAAGGAAATCACGGATGATATAACATGGCATGCGATAAGGAGCACATTTGACATTGTTTACTGTACGAGTTCGATAAATGCAGCACAGCAACCGGGGCGTGCCGCAACATCTGTCACGTGTATGGGGAGTATGCCGTTGATGATTGTACATGTCGTTGTTAGTTTCGGAAATTCCGGGACGGAGACAGAAGCTGTAAAGTTTAACCACGTCCTAGACGACCATCCGTGGTTCCTCACGAGGATGTGGACCAAGCCATAACAAATGACCCACATCCAACCGCTCAGGAATTAGCACAAGTCTTGTCGGTACACAGAACACCAGTGGAAAGACGAATGCATGCGCTTGGGTTCATCACCACGTTCGATAACTGGGGTCCACACCAGTTTTCTGCAAAGCAACGAGAGGAGAGAATCTGTACCTGTGTTTCATTGCTTTCTCGTCACATAAATGAATCGTTTTTGGGACGAATTGTAACGGGTGATGAGAAATGGGTACTGTACCGTAATGTAAAGCGTAGATAGACTGTGTGCCAAGGTACGGTGTGTGCTCTATCGACCTCAAAAGGAGGACTGCATCCCAAAAATATTGTGTTGAGTGTTTGGTGGGATGTCCAGGGAATAATCCACTGGGAGGTGTTGGCACCTAACCGAACGATAAGTGCTGACCTCTACTGCCAACAGTTGAACAGATGTCGAAAACAATTGATATCGAAGCGAACAGCTCTCGTCAACCGGAAAGGTGTGATCTATCATCATGATAATGCCAGGCGCAATGCTGCTTTAATCACTCAACAAAAATTACTGGACTTTGGTTCGGAAGTGTTACTTCACCGGGCGTATTCCCCTGACCTGGTACCCACGGACAACCACCTTTTTCAATCGTTACAGAACGCCTTCGCTCTCCAAACCTTTGATGATGTGGACGATGTGAAAAGGGCATATAACGGAGTAAATTTCTCCGTCATTTTTGGTCTTCGCCGAGATTCGAACCCGGGTCCACTCATTCCGGAATAAGTTGCTCTACCAATTAAGCTACGCGGACATTTTATTCTGATTCCTATCTGCCTTTATGTCGTGTGCGTCCTTCTGGCAGGTACGTCACATCTCCTGGTACGTTACATCATCTCCCCCTTATTTTTTTTTTTTTTTTTTTTTTCGAAGTGCTGGAGAAGGGCTTCTCTTATTTTTCCTATCTCGCGGTGTGGAAAGAACATCACACCATTGCGAGATTGTGAACGGTCGGGTCATCCGGATAGTTCGGGGCCATTATAACGGAGTAAATTTCTCCGTCATTTTTGGTCTTCGCCGAGATTCGAACCCGGGTCCACTCATTCCGGAATAAGTTGCTCTACCAATTAAGCTACGCGGACATTTTATTCTGATTCCTATCTGCCTTTATGTCGTGTGCGTCCTTCTGGCAGGTACGTCACATCTCCTGGTACGTTACAGGCATTACATGACTTTTTTTACTCTAAAACATAGGAGTTTTTCCAGCGTGGGGTTCACCTACTCACAGACAGATGGCAAGAGGTCATACAGAATAATGGCAATTATGTGAAATCCTAGGTACGTTATTTGTTGTGTTCTCCTCTTTTCTTTGTAGCCTACAAAATCGGGTAGAACTTATGTACACACCCAATATAAAAACGAAATCTGCGTTCACAGCACCACCGAGCGGAAGGACATGGCGATGAATCACATCGTTAAATTGTTCCTTCATCATCACCTTCAGTTCGATACGTCCGTTGACCACAATACGGGTTCATAAAATGACGCCACGATTGCCATGTCCTCCCCATTTCAACTCTTTTGCTGTCATCCTGCACGTTCCCTCAAAAGCAATTGCCGCCTGTAATGCAATGAAAAGCTAAAGTAGATATCATCTTAGGCAATTGACCTTACGACCAGTGAACGCGATACATATACCACAGACAGCGGGCTGTGGGTTGCGCGAAGGATAATGATAGTCAGCGTACGAGGTTCTTAGTATAGAGTTCTGCTGCATTTACTCGCCTTGACACGGTTTGGCACAAAATTCGCTCACATGTGTTTGCGTGAAGACAGTTTGGCTACTGGTCCCGCAATACTTTTCCGTCTCTGCAATTAAGGTCATTTACCGGTCCTCTTGCTTATGTTTTTCTCTTAATCGTCTCTACTTCATTACTTAAAACATTTTGCGTCGTGTTATCAATCAGTTGAACTCGCCGCACTGTAACGTCGAAGTCTTAAGCATTGGATATATGCCACACAAAAATCTTTCATTATACACTGAGCAAAATTAGACGACCCAAAGGCCAGAAGAGAGAAGACTTCAATTACTCATACAAATGGTCTTTATTGGAAGTCCCAGGAAAAGCACAAACATGCTGTCACATCCATATTAGTTACAATACCGAACCTTTATCAAATTAAGTTCGACTTGTTTAAATACATCAACAATTTGCGGCAGTAATCTACATATCATATCATATAGCACGACCGGCATACCACACCACCACTACTTTTGCTTCAACATTATATATCTCTCGTTATTATCTGTCAATACGCACACGTCATGCACTCTGATCTCAAGACTGTTGCCAATATCGTAAAGCGAGTGAGAAAATATAACGTTAAGGTAGAAAACTCTTTAAGAGAATGAACTAAAATTTACGTAGAGAAAGAATCTAAAAATGAAAGTTAAATTAAAGTAAAAGACATACGCTGGCTCATGAAGCAGGGTCAACCTCCAGCAAAAGAGCTGGCAGTGGTTTTGTATTTCTGTGTCTTCTGAACGGCGACAAAAAGCAGCGGTAATATGCTGTGAGCTGTTTCTAACCTCTGGCAATAGCCTGGGCATTTTCAAACTTGTGGATAATTTCCTCTAGGATAATATCATACATATTATGCCTGCGATACCTTCTTTAGTTGCTTCAGACACGCCGTTTCTTGATCCGTTTGCTGAAATACATGAAAAACAGAATGAAGTAGTGGGAAACAGCCCCATTTGGTCTCCTGCCCATATACACCATCGGTAGCTGTCACGTGCTCGCAGAAAATTTGCAAAAGGCCTGAAGAGGAAGAAATTTCTTCATACGTCACACCGTACTAGTGCATAACTGATAGCAAGCTCTTTTATCTCCATGACACACGGTAATCGTTAGATTTCCAATTCGCCTTTCGATGTTTGAATAGCAGTGAACGATTTTAGTGGACGCATGGATGTGATAAAGAATAATTACACACAAAGGAAAATCCAAACATTTCAATGTTTCTTTTAGGACACCTAGGAAATCATTCTGGCAAAACGATTCTATAAAGTGATACATCATTTGTCCCGCAGGTTAGTAATGCAAATAACTTGATGTTAACTATTTATTCTTAAAAGTAAAACATTTCGAAGCTGTTCGATGCTTTGGGACCATACCACCTACATCTCTGTTTCAGGAAACTAAATAAAAGATACAAAGCTAAATATTTCGAAGAATCATCACAGTATTTGATGGTATTACACGAATCTGTAGTGATGAGAAATATAAACAAAAGTATTTAATAAGTCAAATTAGTCGTAGTTGAGAAATGTAGAAAACAAGATTAGAATGTACCTAAAATTTGATGTAGTGTAGAATCCGAGTCTACATTGAGAACAGTATGACTTAGAAAATAAGGCAGAGAAAGAGAAAGAGAGAGAGAGATAGGGGGGAGAGAGAGATAGAGAAAGATAGACGGAGATGGAGGAAGAGACAGACAGATAGAGAAAGAGGTGGGAGAGAGAGATGGAAGGGGACAGAGATGGAGGGGGACAGATGGGGATGGAGGGAGAAACAGTCAGACAGAGATAGAGAGATGGAGAGAGACAGACAGATAGAGAGAAAGAGGGGCGAGAGAGATGGAGAGAGACAGATGGAGATGGAGGAAGAGACATAGAGAGAGGGACGAGAAAGATGGGGAGAAAGATAGATGGGGATGAAGGAGAGACAGACATAGAGAGAGAGAGATAGCCGGAGATGGAGAGACAGACACGTAAAGAGAGAGATGCAGAAAGAGACAGACAGAGAGGGAGAGAGCGATGCAGAAAGAGACAGACAGAGAGGGAGAGAGAGATGCAGAAAGAGACAGACAGAGAGGGAGAGAGAGATGGGGAGAGATATTCAGAGAGAAACAGACAGAGAGAGAAAGAGGAGAAGAGAGATGGGGAGTGAGAGATAGGGAGTGAGAGATGGAGGGAAAGACAGACACATAGAGAAACAGATGGTTAGAGAGACGGACGGAGATGAAGGGAGAGACAGACGGATAGAGAGAGATAGGGAGGGGGGAGAGAGTGAGCCAGTATCTGGTGTTTTTCTTTCCTGTTGGCTTTACATACATATACATATTTCAAAAGCCAGAGACATTTGTTGACATCAACGAGATATGTTTATCGATTTACACATGAAACATACAAAAAAAAAAAAAAAAAAACACCTCTCGCATACCGTAGGTTAGAAGACCGTGTAAAAATCAATCAACAGAATGAAATGGTCGGAATTCCTTCGCCATTTGCAGGAGATGCATGCTTCATCAGCAAAAAATATCCATTTGGAACACACAACAAAATCAAATTCGGTCTTTTTCATATTGCTCGCTCCGTGAAATATTTTCGACAGCGAAAAATGAACGATATCTAAAGATAAAAGTAATCGTTATCGGACACACCTATAGGGGCGTTCGTTTCTTCGTTGTCCGAAAACCTTAAGAGAACGGGTCATTAATCACGTGGTGGGGCTCATAGGAGAACTGCCTGTCTATGAGAGATGCGGAGGTCGAACGTTTAAAAGCCACGATTTGTTCCCCTGTAATTCACTTTGTTGTCTGTATCAACTAAAAAAATCGTTCAAAGGAATGAAATTATGTTTGCATCATCTCAGGGGGATTTCCTTTCGAAAGAGAGAAGATTGAAAAGCCTAAAATTTGAAACAATGCATTACCATTAAACGTGATACTAAAAGTAATGTGCGATTGGTATAGCTTTATTGCCTTCAGATGCAGACTCTATTATAGGCTTCTGTGGACTTTTATGCGCATAAAATATCAACTTAAAGTTGTCGATGCAATGTCAGTAATGGATATTTTCTAATTTGCAAAGCAAACAAAACAAAGAAAGAAACGTATTGTTTTATTAGTGTTTTGTGATGAATATCCCTAACGGAGCTTTATTATTACGTACGCAGAGCTTCTTTTGTTTGCTTTTTCATCAGCAATCGGAGACCGATGTTTGTTTTATTTTTGCGGTTCTTAGCACTTAACGTAGATATTTGTATATCACGCATTCAATAATTACAAATGTCTGTGTACGAATGGTCAGAAACCAGAGTTTAGACAACTTCACCGCCGGGACTGCCTTTTCAAGAACATCAATGCGGGAAAAATGGGCATTTGAAAGGAACATATCGTATATTTTACTCCACAGGTACATTGTACCTGACGTTTTTAAGAATGATTTACTAATAGAAACAAATATGTGTGCATTTCGAAGAATAGCACTGTATCTTCCGTCTTCTCTGAAAACTGAGACCATTTCCGCTGCATATATACTCAATGCTGTTTAAATTAACACGTAGGTATGCACATGTGTTGTTTATACCCACAGCTTCGGAGTTCTACCTATTTTAAGTAAGAAATGGTAGGAAAGCATTTTCCAACTTTTTTCGGGCAAAAACGGTAAACATGTGTGTTTGAAATTGAAGGACTAATTACTTTTTCTGAAGTAATCGAAGGAAAGATAAATCGGGAATTAGATATAGCTGAAAAATTAAATAAAAGTAAAATTATAAAATCGAACTTCTGCAATCACGGTAGATTTCTCCAACTGAAATACAAGGATATTATCCGGAAGACTTATTTAAGCTTTGTGAGCTGTAAATCTACATGATTAACTGCATTCGTCGGATGTTTATCATTCACATACATGCAAAATTGCAACGGATATAAACTTTTTATAACCATACATCGAAATTAGCAATATACAGCACAAGTCAGGTAAACTAGACTGATACACGAGGGACATTTCAGTAATGTTTACATTATGTACGTACTTAGTGACTTTTCTGGCCTCTTTTTCAGATGGAAATGAGAACGTCTGGCACTCTAAAAGTTAGACTCGCAGAAAATAATATTTATTTCAATCTAATACGGGATGATCGTTTCTCAGCTATCACAAAACTGCTACCAAAGCGAAATGCCATAGTTTGACTGGTCCTAAAGTAAGATCTAATGTATTTCCAGAAATTAGATATTTTCGAATATGTTTTTTTTATCGATTTCATGCGAAATAACTTAATCGTTTTAAAGAAGTGTGCGTGATTTAGAAACATACAAGCGGAAAGAAAATGGAAACATAACATTCGATTTTTTTCTTCCTGCATAAAGATTAGTGATGTAGTTTTATTGTCTTTAGAACCTTCAAGTAGCTCACTTGGAAGCTTATTTTTGCATAACGCAGAGCCAAAATGATCACGTGCTCAATACAAATGTTACTTGGTTTGTTGTGTTCTTCATGAAATGCAAATGTCTCCTAAGTTCCAGAAGTATTGATTTTATTTTTTCTTTAGTTTCTGGTTTCGATCAAACTTCGATTCGACTTCTCCTCACCTTTGCTTCTCCAATGATGGTCTGAAACTGAAGTGCTTTCATTTCAGAATACAACAATATTTTCTCTATGTGTTCGGAATAATATCTGCATTCTTTTTGCGTGTATTATCAGCATCCATTCATGTGTTTTCCCCCTACCATGCCATCCTATAACATAACTCAGTAACGACACTTTTGAAAAGCATTCATTTCCCATTTATTGCTTTCGGTAACATTCATTCGTCCACACGAAGAAATGAAAAATCGAAAAGAACATTAAATTAATAGAGCTTCGTTTTTCTAGAGTGATTCTCATCTTTTCACAGACGAATTAAATCACTGACTAACGTATTCGCGACGATTTGTTTCCCTTTATGTCAACTGCTAAGCCGCCTGATGAATCCTCAGTAATTCCAATCTTTTTTTTTTATTTTGTTTGAACGTAAAGAACACTTTTGCTTTAAACTATACTTATATGTATAAGTTTTAAACAATGCTCAAATAAACGAAACCTTGATATATAAGTAGCACAAAAATGGCAAACAGGTCAGATGTACTATTTGTGTCGAAATTTTGTTTGGAACAATTATAGCAAGACGCACTAAGCAGTCAATAGTAAAACAGATAATTTAACCAAAACTCATATGGGTTCCCATTTCCTTACACTGCATTATCAAAAGTATTCGCACCCTACCAAATATTTTTTTCTTGATTAAACGTTTAACGACCACCGTGAGCAACTCAATGAGCTATAAACAGTCTCCCGTCCATAATTTAGGGTCACTGGTTTCACGCAAGGGAGAGCGCCAGTGCCGTAAGACAAGCACAACTCCGTGCCTCACCGGGATTCGAGTCCGGACCCTTCACGGACGAAAGATCATAAGCCAGCGCTTAGACCACTGCACCACCGCGGCGGCATAAATATTTGCATAAGTGCAAAGAACAGTTGCGCTGGATAGCAACGTCACATACGCGCGTACTCGGTTGGGTCCGCCAGTGTACGTACGTATAAAGCGATAGACATTCTTGCCTGCTTTCGGCATGAGAATGACAAGTAATAACGATTTAAGCGATTTTCAACGCGGTTTCACAGTTGGCGCTCGTGAGATGGGCCATAGTATTTCGGAGGAAGAAACGAAGTTCGGATTTTCACGGACGGCCATTGCAAGGGTGTACCGTGACTACAAAAATTCCTACAAAAACTCCAACCAACAATACCAGTGTGGTCGTAAAAAGACATTGGGTGAACGTGAACATCGTCGGCTGTCAAAAATCGTTTCACGCGATAGGCGTGCAACACTCTCGCAGGTATAATCGTAATTCAATGCTGGAGTCTCAACAAGCATCAGCATCCGGACGCTGCAACGTACCCTGCACGATATGGGCTTTGGGAGCCGATGCCCAACTCGAGTCCCCTTTATGGGTGCACGACACAGGGCTATGCGCCTTGCTTGGGCACGGCAACACCGCCACTTGACACTTGATGACTGGAAACAGGTAGCCTAGTCTGACAAGGCGCGTTTCCAACTGTATCGGGCAGATGGAAGGTTTGGTGTGTGGCACAAACCCCATGAAGTCAGGGATCCTACCTGTCAACAGGGAGTTGTACCGGCTGGTGGGGGGTCCGTAATGGTATGGGGTGTGTTTATCTGGACTTCACTGGGACCCCTGGTACGTCTACAAACGTCTGTGACTGGCCAACGCTATGTGCGCATCCTTTCTGACGAGGTACACCCGTTCATGTCCTGCATTCATGCTGATGGGTTGGGCCTGTTCCAACAGGACAATGCACCTCCACACAAGTGGCGGGATGCCAAATTTTGGTTAGAGGAGCATTCATCTGAGTTTGGAGTGTTGCTTTTCCCACCCAAGTCCCCAGATCTGAACGTGACAGAATACATTTGGGATGCCATGCAACGCGCTATCGAACACAGGAATCAGAGACCTCTGAAAACACCCGAATTGTGGAAAGCTCTGCAGGAAGTATGGTGTGCATTGCCTACAGCAGATTTCCAGAAGCTTGTGGAGTCCATTACCCGTCGTATTTCTGCAGCCCTGCGCTTCCGTGGGGGACATACCAAGTATTATATTAGACTGGTGTACCAGTTTTTCTGTCACTTCAGTGTAAAACTGAATTGTTCTGTCGTATTATCTCTAATTGTAAAGCAGGTATTCTGCGTGGACATGAACTTTCCGAGTTTGGCCGTCCCGGTGGTGGAGTGGTCTAAGCGCTGGCTTGTGATCAATCGTACGTGAAGGGTCCGGGTTCGAATCCCGGTGAGGCATAGATGTTGTGTTTGTCTTACGGCCATGGTTCTCTTCCTTCTCTGGAACCAGTGGCTCTAAATTAGGGACGGGAGACTTCTTATAGCCCATTGAGTTGCTCACGGTGGTCCTTAAACCTTCAATCAAAAAGAAAAAGACTTTCCGAGTTCCATCGTGGACTAGTTATGGGATGTAATTTGATTCATGTTTCCCTACACAGCAGTGAAGCCACTCTAAACATACCAAAATGTACTGTAAGTAATGCGGGGAAGAGATGGAAGCAGAAGGTGCAACTACAGCAAGAAAAACGTTTAGGAAGGCCGCACAAACTGACGGAAAATGACAGAAGAGCCATGGTAAGAAATGTTAAGAAATCCTGTTCTTCCTCTGCTGTTTCCATCGCTTGCTGAAGCAAGAAATGCATGTAATGCCCCGGTAAGCACCATAATTATCCGTGGAGAGTTGCACAGTGTGGCTTGTTATGGTAGAGTAGCAGCACACAAGTTAGATATCACTACGGTGTATGCGAAGAGGCGTTTGGAGTGGTGTGTCGTCCGTCGTTCCTGGACTGTGGGTGACTGGAGAGCTGTTCTGTGCAGTGATGAGTCATGCTTTTCATTCTTGCAATCTGATTGGTGTGTTTGAATTTGTCGACAGCCCAACGAATGGTTTTCGTTCGGACTGTGTTCTTCCAACTCTTAAGTTCGGTGGAGTTCATGGTATTGAGTAGTTTTTCGTGGATGAGACTGGGCTCGCTAATTACCATACCATAAACCATGAACTCTGAAGTGTAACTCGAAGTTCTGAACAATTCTGCCCTACCAACAATGTGGCAGTATCATAGAAACGACTGTTGTCTCTTCAAACAGGATCGTTCTCCCTGCCACACTGTACGGCGTTTGCAGGACTGACTGGCCTGCTCAGGGTCTTGACCTTAATGCCATGGAACACTTCTGGAAGGAACTGGAACGAGGGATATAGAATCGACCACAGCGAACGTTTTAGTTCTCCACTCTTGTAGCAGCTGTGCAGGACGAATGGCGAGCCTTTCCTGTCAAGGTCTAACAAAAATTGGTTGATATTATGCCTCGACTTGTTGTCGCTCTCACAAAAAGAAAACAAGAAAGATGACACCGAATTTTCGGTCGTAATAAGCACGTCTTTTCAATCCGTTCTGACGCAAATTAAATTTATCAAAGCTATTCAAAGTCACTGGAACCGGTGTGGAAAACCGTAGTATCTGACGGAAGAAAAAGTTTTTCAATCAGGTTTTTAATTACTCAGATATTGCTGTAAACGGAATCGTGAGCTTACGTCCTCTGGTTGCAGACTTGTGCGTTAAGAAAAATGAATTTATGTGAGAAACATTTCGCACTGGAAACGCTCTCTAACACAGAAAGAAGTTTTAAAATCGGACTCTTAGAAACGGAGATATCGATAAAATTAAAATGTGACTTGTACGTCTCCTGGTGGAAAAACCATGCATTATTTTAAGAAGAAAGTATTCTCAAAAGGTTTTACCATATGAGTGGTATCGGTCCAAGCAAAAAAAAAGAATTTAGACGAGTTTTCAGGAACCCAGATTTCCTTACAAATACATCAGAAGTAGAAATTAGCACTTATGCCCCGTGTTGGCCAAACCATTTTTTACCAAACATTAGAAATTATGTGAAAAATATTTTCCATCAGGTTTTGTATGTGATACAGGAAGAAGTTTTCAAATCGGAGTTTAAGAAGCAGAAATAACGCAGAAAACGCAATTTAGCTTTGTGCCCCCTAGCGGAAAGTCTATGATTTACTTGGAAATTTTGAATTTATAGGAAAAACATTTCGCATCAGAAACACTATTCAACAAAGAAGGAATTTTTCAAATCGGTCTCCTAGAAGTAGAGATATTGACAAAAATAAGATAAACACTAGCCCACTGGCGTAGAAACCATGCATTATTTCAAGAAGAAAATGTTCCTAAAAAGGTTTGTCGACATGAGTAGTATCGGTCAACAAACGACTTTTTTTGCAATCGAGATTTTAGAAGCTCATAGTTTGCTGCAAATACATCAGAAACGGTAATTAAGACTTACGCCAGCTGGTGGTCAAACCATATTTTACAAAATTTAGAAATTACGTGCAAAGGAGTTTCCACCAGGAGCTGTATCCGGTGCAGAAATAATTTTACAATTCGGAGATTGAGAAGCAGAGATATAGGAGAAAAGTCAATGTACCTTTAGGCCCCCTAGCGGAAATTCAACGAATTACTTGAAAATTTTGAAATTATATGAAAAACATGCCACACTGAAAACACTATCCAATAAGAAAGGAATGTTTCAAATCGGACTCCTAGAAGTAGAGATATTGACCCAAATAAGATATACATCTACGCCTCCTGGCGAAGAAACTGTGGAATATTTTAAGAATAAAATATTCCGAAAAGGTTTATCGATGTGAGTAGCATCAGTCCACGAAAGAATTTTTTCAATCGATATTTTAGAAGCTCAGATTTTATGGCAAAGTATTCTTTAACAAAAATTGTATTATATTGGTGACCAAAGTATTAATTTTTGGTGACCAAAGTATTCTTTACCAAAAATTTGTATTTATATGCAAAATATTTTCAGTCAGGAGGTTTATCTGCTGAAGAAAACAGGTTTCAAATCGGAGTTTTAGAAGAAGAGTTTACGGGAAAAATGTAATTTAATTTTACGCACCCTAGCGGAAAATCTATGAGTGATTTGAAAAGTAACTATATCTAAAATACTGTTCGACATAAATGGAATCGAAAGATAAAATAATTTTTTTCAATCGGATGTTTAGAAGCAAATATGTGAAATAAAACGTATTTTTGAATTCGACATCATCTGCATTTACGCCCTCTAGCGGCAAAATTTTACATCGTAAAAAAATGAAATGAATGATCATCATTCGCATATTTCAAGCTTCCCAATGCAAAAAGATTTTTTAAAACCGGACTAATAGTTGCAGAGATATCGTGGGTACAACCCGGTAACATAAGCACGATCTATTTTTGCAAAAGACGTGCTAAAAAGGTGGTGCGACTAACTACTTATTGCGATAATAATAAAACCATTTGTCCCAAAACATTGTTGTGT
This sequence comes from Macrothele yani, assembly GCA_039090855.1. Taxonomy (NCBI): domain Eukaryota; kingdom Metazoa; phylum Arthropoda; class Arachnida; order Araneae; family Macrothelidae; genus Macrothele; species Macrothele yani. The sequence goes on from CM077011.1 coordinate 162,090,434, forward strand.
ACAAATATTTTTAATAATATAGTGTATGCGTTCAGAAGGACTACCCACAGATATTGCCCAGAAGAATAAGGATTTGGAGATTTTTCATGCCAAACATTTTCACAGGGTCGTTGCCACAGCACACCAGGGTGACTCAGAAGCTTACGACATACATCCCACAGTGAAATCACAATTCTCGTTTAAAAATTCTATTCTTATTCGAATAAATTTCAGATACATTGCTCTGTGTTACTGAACCGTACTAAAAACACAAAGGATTGTTTCTGGTGATGCTGTATTCCATTCAGAAATTAAAACACGAAATACCAATTTGGCATTGGTTCCTTGTGAGCTGATGTACCCTTTTCGTTTTAGCAAAAAGTCAACTCCGAATATGCCACATTAAGCGATGGAAACTTCACGTTGATTCCGACTTCATGGTAGAAGGCTTCCGGTAAACAGGACGTCAGCGCATTATCAGGAAGCCATTCATCATTTCAACCTCCTGTTACGTTAACTCATATTACTGACGGGCGCAACCCGCAATGCTGCAAATTTTCTACTTTCCTGAAGACCTAATATGCTTAGTTGTGGCTTTCCCATTAAACTGACGTTCTGCGCAATTAGGCTTTAATTTTGCAAACGATTCGTGATTGATTTCTTGTCAAACAAGTAGATTAAAATATATCTAACTGATCTTTTTTTATATTAAATGTTCCAGTTAGCAGCTAAATCTGATTCTTCGAGAAATGTAAAACACGAACCTTCGAACGGTATTCTTGAAAACATCAAATAGCATATGGATATCATACACACTCGTAAAACTATTGAATTCAATGATATTTCATGAAAGATGTCAATGTACAATGTAATTATGATATGCAGAGGGACACTGGTTGTACGTTTTTCTAAGGGGTGTTCTTTAAAAACGTATAAATGTAAAGAAACGCATAAATGGAATTTCAAAATGTTAAATACTAAAACTTTGAATGACATCCAAGAAAAACGAAAGGAGAAAAAAATAAAGTAATTTTAGATTACGCTAATTTATTGTCAGACATGCATAAATACGTACAGAATCTTTGTTTGCAACCTATGTCTATTTTGACTTCTGATATTTGATTCAAATTTAATTAGAAAAACCTAAAACATTTTTTTACGATTTCTTGTTATCTGTATATTTGAAATACTGGCCAGTTAATTCGAATACGACTTTGTTTTATATTCAAACACTACAGGTGCACGTTCTTTACTTATAAGCGTCACTCTTTTCAAAGCAATTTGTCCACTAGCTCCTTTAGCATTAGTGTCGAGTAAAATATTTACTAACCTTTCTTGTTTCAGATTTCAAAAGAAAAAGAGAACGGTAAACGTTATTAAGTAAATCTTTGGCCGCAAAAACGCAGTCTTAATTCTCTCAAAGTTGTAATATACCTCCGATAATCTGAAATTCAAAATTTGAGGCATCATCGTAAAAAGCGTACAAATGAATTACGCATAACCGAATTAAAAAACGCGATAAAAACTTCGGTAAAATATCGGAACTTAAATTCCATACAAAAGTGAAAAATATATAACCGAGGTTCCACTACATATGCTTAATTTTAAATTTTAATATTTTGCTTAATTTATTTTAATTTAATTTGTAAGTAGGTATCCTTACATCATGAAAGTTTAGGAATTTTTAGAAATGGGTAAATACTTATGATATTTCTGTAAACATTGGGACTAGAAACAGGGGCATCCTTTAGTTTTCCAAAATAAATCTTGATATCGGTAAGTGAGGTATTAGAATAATTATAGTGAAAAAAAAAATAAGACGAAACATAATAAAGAAAAAAATAAAACGAAACAGCATCGTAATTAATCGTTACAGATAATTGTTTCCACGGAATACAGTGAAATAACAAAAAAGTATAATTTTACTTGAACATAAATGTTGTTCTTTTGACGTCACCTTTCATTACCTTTGTAAACAGAATACAATAATGTTCACCGATGAAACCCGAAACCAATAAAATATATTGTGTCTTTTAACCGAAGCTTTCATTTTTCGAAGGTGGTGGGAACCCTTAACACACCTAGTATTGCCTAAGAGATGGGTCTTCAACCTTTCCTGAATTGCGGGACCGATTCGAAATTTAAATCCATAAACTCAAAGTACCCAGTAAAATGGCCATCTTTAAAAGAGGAACCAGTACAATAGATTGCGGTTAATTGGGACATATCAGGGCTAAAACACTTTGACCGAATTTAGAGGGTGCTCCAAATATACGAATATCTTTCCCAAAGAAGCAATTTGGGATGCCCTTCAAGAACTGTTAAGGGAACCAGTCCTGCAAAAAACAAAAATTTTATGTATTATTTTTTTATTTCAATTTTTTTTTCTACAGAGTTTGCTGAATCGAATGCTATACGACACTTGAGCAAAGCAGAATAAAAGGAGTATGACGCGGGAGGCTTCTAGTCACAAGTATTCTTCGTTCCCTCCCCCCTCCCTTCTTGAAAAGTTGTGGTTTTGTACATTTAGGAACATTTTTGTCATAAACCACTGAAGATAATGGCTTGAAATTTTTTTATACCTTACAGTATATATCAACAACCACGTGAACTAGAATCATGACTAACTAATGTACTCAATTAAAATAATAAATGCAATTGCTAATAAAAACGGGAGCAAAATCGACAGCAATTTTGATTAATTAATAGAAATTAATTAATTGAGCTATTGCGATAATTCTATTTCAGGTGTTGTATAATATCCTTAGGAAAATGCATGCCAAGTTTGCAATTGATAGGCCAAGTCTATCGTAAGAAACATGTACCTACGTTCATCGAGACCTCCCATAAGGTTAACATGCGAAGCCTAGAAAGGGACTGGTCCCCTTAAACAAGGACATTCCCCGATTAACCGAAAGCCTCATTAACCGGAATCTACTGTATAAAGAATACATTTTCTTAAATGTGAGCCATGCAGATGAAATAATATGCAAAAATACAAAAAAATGTATCCAAGTGGGATCGATATTAATGTGAAGAGAAAGACTAAAAAATGAAATGAATGAATAAAGTAACAATTGCTTTTAAAAAAAAAATTATATTTCTGCATTTTATTTTAGAATTTTTTACAAGGAAAAGGTCTTGCGGGCCACTAAAGTGAGCTTGGAGGGCTACGTATGGCCCGCGGGTCGCGGGTTGAAGACAATTGGCCTGAACAATGCATGAAACACAATTTTTTTTCAAGGAATCTTTGTCCTTTACTCTCCAGCAACCTGTGTGAGTCATTCAAAAATCTGCTGTCGTATATTTCATGTAGACACTAATTGAAGATTTTCAGGATTGCAGTTTTACAGTAACGTGTATTTTATTTTTCATTTCTAGGTAGTTTATCTGCAAATTTTCTAATCAAACATCGCCGAACATATTCGACTACAGCCGAATGAAATACACCTTGGAAAACGATCGATCAACAGATTTCGGAGATAGTTTACTTAAACAACGCCAGAAAGATCCTTCCATTAAGAGCCCACAGATAATAGGTGAGAGATTCCGTTCCAACGTTTACTAAAATAGATGCGGTGGAACGTCTTGTAAAAACTCTCAGATCAGGACACAGTTATTTTACCAGAAAATGTTAAATTGACATATTATTGAACTGCGAATTTTATTCCCATTCTCTTCCTTCTTTTCTATTATTTTGTTAATATAGGCTAATACAAATTAAATTAACAAAATAACTTAAAATGTCTTTGCTTTTTTAAATTGAATGTTTATGAGACTATGAATGAACTTTATGTTAATGCATATCCTGATCAGATTAAGAGTTCTAGACTTTCAATGAAAGAAATAGTTTCGATGGAAACTTTGAAACCGAAAACAAAATTTTTCTCTATTTTCACAATGAAGTAAATACAAGAAATTGGGGGATAGTTAGGACAAAATAATTGTTATCCATATTGTAAGCATAATCAATTTGAATTTATAAATGTGTAATGTAACATTCGCTGAGATTATTCTGTCAGAATTTAAAAACTGAAATATGAAAGTTATTTTACGTAATGTATTTCTGAAGTACAAACACCGCTTTGGCAATACTGTTTGATGCAAAACTTAGAAATAGTGGAGTCAAAAAATTGACGAGGTTAAGGTTTTTACATAATAATATTCATCTAAAACCTTCACACCACTCTTAGATTAATGGCACTACAGAAACCGCCTCGGAGTTATCAGATATTCAAAATGGAAACCTTTAAAAGTACTATAAAACACATATAAGAGACAACAATGAAATAAAGCTTGACGTGACTTTTGCATTATGTTCCTAGATATATAAGATTTTATTTTATAGGGATTTTATTTTATAGTTGTACTTGAATAACAGCGGATTAACCCCATATCGATCGCACTATTTATTCTAAATATTTCAATACCTTTGATATTAAAATTCATTTCTGGATCAGTTTTAGAACGATTCAACCTGATAGATAGAAAAAAGCAGGCACTTTGACTTCGTGAAACACGTTTCAAAAATTAAATTATATTTTTCATAAGAATATTTCTCAGTTCCTCTTTCTTTCATGAAAATTGTTAATACTTAAGAACCTGTGAGAAAACACTTGATGTATGTTAATTCAAGATGGGTCCTTTATAATCATTTCTTCCATAAACCTCTTGTCCAGCTGATTATTCTGCCACTGCGCGCCTGCTTAAGTTTTAACACGATGAAAATAATAATATGCACACACACAAAAAAAAAAGGAAAGAAAGTGAAAAAATTGAAATGTTGCGTGGCATAAGGAAAGAAGGAGAGATAAAAGCGATTCCTCAGGACAGCAATGAGATTTATAATTTTTAAGGTACGAACATTAAAATAATATTAGGTTGAAAAGTACTTTTTTTAATTAGTAGTTCGTTTACTTTAATTACCGCAGTCTCTTAAACTGTTGTTTAGAAATAAACCCGAATTATTCGACATTTTGCGAATTTCTTTGTGAGGAATTTATATCAGTAGTTTTCGACGAGTAAGATTTTATGTTCAGAAAAAGAGCACAAATTATCTTACATATTGTATTTCGTCCTTTATTACTACGAAAAATGGGGTGCTCAATTCTTTGGCGCAATGCATCTTCTGTGAAACATATCGTAAAAACTATACTCACGAAAATTTATACGAAATTGTAGAAAGCAAATTCAAAATCACGAATTTTATAACTTTGTTTAAATATTTTTCTGATAAATGTTTTGCTTATGTTGCTATAATGCACTTGAGAGTTTTTAACATAATTTGATAAGAAAATCAGTTGAATAACGTTGAACAAAGCTAACCAAACTTTGGCAGAAATAGAAAGAAATATATTTAGTTGATTCTCAGGAAACTATGCAGTTACAATCGTCTGAAATTATTTAGTCACAAAAATAAATTTATTCAAATATCTTAAGCAAAATGGCAATTTGCTCAATATTTCAACAGACAAGCACATGCATACACTTTTTATTGTAGTTTAATGCAAAAGTATAAAAGAAAAGAAATAAATCTATTTTATCATGTGAAGCATTAAAATTTATTTAACCATATACTAATTTTTTTAAAATTACAGGAAGTTCTCAAATTTTTTTCTTCTATAATATAAAATGATCCTTATTTTATTCGTGCTGCTATTTACGACGTACATAAATGAAATAATTAGCCAGCGCTTTAGTATTTCTCAATACTCCGATATTTGAAAGAAGAAATAACATTTCGCGCCAAGCTTATTAATACAGTAAAATTAAAAAAAACTTTCAATTTCTTTAAACCGGAATATTATATTTTGTGATGTATTTTCGTAATGGAATTTGATGGGGAATCATCTTCAATGCAATCCTTTTTTTTTCTCTTTAGTCAATTTTTATTTCTTAAATTAATGAATTGTCTTATTTTAGGTATGGTATCATATTCAGATATTTCAGTATTTAAAAACAATTTTCTTAAAGTAAAATGGGCCAATGATCGCTTAACCCATTTCACGGGGTGTCCAGTTTAATAAATTTAGGAAATTTCGGTAAATGTCATGTACAGACAGTTTATCTTCAAATATTTTCAATTTCTTCTTTTTAATTCAGAACAGAACTGGAAACAGTGAAATTCACAGGGTAAAATTCACAATAAATTTATATTTTTTTATAGCGGAATATTTTATTTTGTGACGTGTTTTCATAAAGGAATTTGATGGGGAATCATCTTCGATGAAAAACCCATTTTTTATTGGGTCAATTTTTATTTCTTAAATTAATGAATTGTTTTATTTCAGGTATGGCATCATATTCGGATATTTCAGTAGTATCTAGAATAAAAAAGTTGTAACATAGTAAAAAAACTAAAATCAATTTTTTTTAAAGTAAAATGGGTCATTGTTCGCGTAACCCTTTTCATGGGGTGTCCAGTTTAATAAATTTAGGAAATTTCAATAAATGTCATATAAGACAATTTATTTTCAAATTTTTGGTTCCGAACTGAACTGGAAACACTTAGGGGATTTTTCAGTCCCCCTGTGGGAATGCTGCGCTAAGGCATTTGTTCTCACGTAGAATTTCGAGCATGAATATGGAGTTTGCTTCACTTTGTTTGATACACCTGGATGTAACGATCTGAAAGGATGTGCTGCGCTAGCAGTCGCATTTAGAGAGTTGCGCAGAGCGGGCGATTCTCAGCGCTTCTCATTAACGCTATGAAAATGGAAATAGCTACGTACTTACCCCAAGGCTGTTCGTTAGTGGCGGGGGCCGGGGCCCTCGCCTTCACCCCCACCAGAGTCACCAGGCAGCAGAGCACTGACCAACAGATAGCAGATATCAATAAAGGGCTCGCCATAGGTCGATACACTTTCCAGTGGCCCACTAAGAGGCCGCCGAAATAAAATATCACATCCACGAGTAGTTGTAACCGCAAAGATCCTACATAGTTCACAAAAAAAGACTCCGATATCTTTAGAGAGACGGCAAACCAGAACTCGGAATAAAATTCCTAATCACAGGCAGCACAGACACAATCACTGTGAAGCACGAAAATCCTCTGGACGGTGAATAAGAACGAGTGCTTTTCGTGATCCAAAGAGCGCGGGCCAGAAACAGGAGGAAGGGTTTGACTTGGAGGGAAGAACAAGCGGGGTCTCCAACAGAGCTGCAGCGGTAAGACCCCCACTGTGACGAGACCTGAGTGAAGGCTACTTGCGGCAGAGAGTTATTGATCCTCACTGGGAGCTTTCTGGCATCTTCCACCAGATGTCCTTTCCGGACAGACGAAATTCTCTACAAGCTCCCAGGCCCTCTGAGGAGGATACTAGCGACGAATGCGGGATGAGCGGACGATCACACTCGGTCAGGAATGATGGGCAAATAAAAGGAAAGAAACAATACAATAATAATAATCTAACTAGGTGATGACGGAAATAAAGACAACAATTCATAGCCACGCACTCAGCTCCTTCAGCTATTTTAATCGAATCGTCTCAGGAGTGCCGCTGTAGCAGCGACCCACGGTAAAAGTTTCTCACATAGATATCCCTCATTTTACAGTGAAACCTACATACCACCCGCGAATATTCTTTTTTGTTTAATTTTGCAGATTTTGACTTTATTATTAGTTGTGTCATTTGCGCAAAATTGCAATTAAGATAATTGTCTTAATTTAATAAACAACCCTTACGTAAAGGCGAAATTCTCGAAGAAAATATTTTCGCAATTGCATGCAACCACTACATTTCTTTTTGGCACAGAAATTTGGCATTATTACCAAATTATCTGAAGAACTGAACAGTGCAGATCAGTTCCGGAATTAAATGAGTAGTAGAGAAGGCATTATATGTCCCAAAAAAAAAAAAATATATATATATATATATATGATGTACGTTCAGATTCAAAGTACGTTGTCCTTGATGATGTAACGTTAGTATTCTTGAACAGAAATCGCAAGCACCGGGTTCGATTTCCGATCAAGAGCTATGCAATCATCTCTTTTCCAGAGAAGCTGGCTCTCTGTAAACAATGAAACCGACCAATTCTACGCCAAAAAAATTATTGTGCCTACTACCATTATTTGTTTTGCAGTAAGAATAATTTCATCGGTTTAATAAGCGTGCGTAAAACGTTTCGTGAGCATCTTTAAACAACTTCAAGCATGATATCCACACTATATGAAAAACTCAAAGTATTTTCAATATTTTACTGTGCTTTCAGGCAATGATATTTGCTTTCTCAGTACTCATACACCTATGGTAGACACTGTGGCCTAGTTATCAGAAAATTAAGCTCCTGGTTAATTTTCCGAGATGGGTTTTGCCCCGAGTCCTTGGTTGAAGCATGGGAAATGTGCATTTCCTAAGACATTATTATCTTCTACCCTATCTGTAATCAAAGTTCGCAGAACAGGTACGGGAGGTCGTTTATATGATCATACCGGCCGGTAAATTTGAAGAGAAAAAGAAATACGTAGAAATAGCACCTATAAAAATTGAAAAGGGAGTGAAACAATGTGACACTATATATCCCAAACTTTTTAATGCCACATTGGAAAATGTATTTCAATCACTGAACTGGGAAAACAAAGGGATAAAGATTAGTGGAGGTTATCTAACTCACCTTCGTTTTGCTGATGACGTAGTCATTTTTGCAACTACCACATCAGAGCTGCAGAGTATTATCCAGGAACTTGCTGACAAGACTAAAGAAGTGGGATTAAAAATGAACTTTCAGAAGACAAAAATGATGTACAATGCTTTTTCAAGAAATGAAGATTTATCGATTGATGGGAAAAAGCTGAAGACAACCAATACCTACATTTATCTTGGACTGCAGATAACAAGTGAAGGTTACATTAATGAAGAAATTAATCGGCGTATAAAGCTTGCCTGGAGAGCTTTTGGAAGAAACAGCATAAAATTTTCAATAGCAATATGCCATTATGTCTTAAAAGAAGAGTGTTTGATTAATGTATCCTTCCAGTGCTTAAGTGTGGTCCAGAGACGTGGACCTTAACCAAAATAGACATACAAAAAAGACTACAGACAACTCAAAGTAGCATGGAGAGATGCATGCTTGGTGTAACCAGGAGAGATAAGAAGAGGAACTCATGGATCAGAAAAATGACAAGAGTGGAAGACATCATGATCAGAGTAAAATCCCCGAAATGGCAATGGGCTGGATATATTGCCAGAAGGAGACCATCGATGGACAGCTGAAATTTTAGACTGGATTACAAGGGACAGGAAAAGACCCAGAAGAAGACCACATGTGAGATGGGTGGATGAAATTCGAAAGTAAGCAGGAGTAACATTCAGGAGACTGGCACAAGACAGACCGTTGTGGAAGAAACTTGGGGAGACCTTCGTCCAGCAGTGGATTGATAATGGTTGACAATGATGATGATGATGATGATGATACAGGGCTTTAGTTTAGGGACCGCCAGGGAAGGCTAACCCTTCCCTGAAAATTTGTAAGCCTCTCCTACGAAAGACTCAACAAACGTAATAATAATGAGCACACACTATATTTGGGAAAGAAAATTAAATAAAACGATTCAATATCACGAAAAATATGGTATTTAGTTACAATTAAAATATCTGATGAACTATATATCAATCTGACTGAGGCATGTGAATCACGTGATTCAAGATCATGTCTGTCGATCTATTATTATGGAAACTGGAAGTTTGGTAACACTGAAGCGGTTTTTACAACAGCTCGTCTAAGAACCAGCAATACAGTTCGTGGGTCAGTTTTTCGCTTTCAATTCCATGATAAACTGTTGCAATCGCACACTTTATGCCCGTTCATTTCCACGTACTCAGTACGATTACTCATTTTCGAAATGCTTTGCATTCAGTCAGTCTGTCGCAAAAGTTGAAGCACAAAAATTTATCGACGCAAGATTACGAAGCAAAGGTCAGACACATTGAAAAGCAAGTGAAACAGTTCAAACTGTGACACTCTAAACAATTGGAAACCAATATATGCAATCAGTAAAAGTAGGCACAGCTATGTTGTAAAAGGATGAAAATCTGCCGGTTTCAAAAGTTTAGACTCCACATAAAGTTAAAGCAAAGTGTACCATTATTTGACAATTATGGCATTTCTAGAGACCTATATCAGCTCGAGAACACGGTTCTCTATTGAATAAAATAAATTATGCAGATCTTTTGGTTACTACAACTTTAACAACTTTATTAGGTGTACAAATCAATCATCGGCCTCTAAATGCCATCCATCGTAGCGCTTACGAAAATTGAACGTTTGGGGCTGCCATGTGAGGGCTGTGCAAGATCAAAAGACGACACCATAAAACAACCCCACGCTCCAGCTAACAGAACCTCACAAAGCATGTAAAAAGTGGAGTAAGCACAGTGACGTCCGATCAGCAGCATGTGAGGCATTGCATGCTTTTCGCGTTCCAGCTCAAAATAAATGCTAGCGAGTCTAAGGAAATCATTTTTTCAGCCTTAGGGTGGGTGCTGTGTTTTGCAGCATGTTTAAAATGTGGATCTAGAGGTTTTTTGGGAAGGAAATTTCAATCTCGCGGATGATGCGCGTCCCGGCCAACCAAAAAAGGTGGACGACGACGATTTGGAAGGGCTGTTGGCCAAAAATCCGTGTTAGGCGCTGTCCATCTAGCGTTTGTGGTAACCCAACGAACAAGCTCTGTTCGCCTATAAAATCTGGAGAAAATTTACATGGCGGGCCATTGGCTTTCTATTGTCTTCTGTCCCTACAACAAAGAGCTACTCTACGACACAGCTGTTTCCTTGCTGTCCAGAAACAAACGGAAGGATTGTTTGTACAAAACAGTGACTGTCGAAAATCGTGGGTCAACTCTGGTGAAGCATCGACTTCGACTATGAAGCGCAACATTCATGGCAAAATACTCTTACTGTGCATTTGGCGGGACATGAAAAGTGTATTGTCTCATGAGTTGCTCAAACCAGGTGAAATCGTCAATGCTGATCGTTATAAACGGCAGCTTCATCGTTTGAGGGACGCAATGGAGCAGAAACGACCGTTAATCGGCCATGGGACTTGACATGTGATACTGCTGCAGGATAATGCAAGGCCTAACAAGGGGTTAACTACCAAGTACACCATTAGTGCGTTTGGTTGAGAAGTTCTCCCGCACCAGACGTATTCTCCAGACTTAGTACAATCGGATTACCATTTGTTCTGGTCCCTCTAATACCACTTAGTGGATTCGTAGTTCAAAACACCCAATGGTGTCGTTCAAAGCATTGCCGATTTCATCGAATCATAACCGTCGGCCTTTTACCGAGATGGGATTCGCCGGCTGCCCAGTCGTAGGCAGAAGTGTATAGATGTCGATGGAGATCATTTCGCATGTTAAATGTAAGGTTATCATTACAAAATAAACACTTACTTTGTAGAAAAAAGGTCGCGAATTAATTTGTACACCTAATAATTCAATAGTTAACTAACTAACTATGTATCGAACAGAAATAAATAGATATGCTGTTTTCGTCTTCTCTGAGTGATTTTCCCATGGAGTTTTCATAAACATCTCCTCCCTCAGATTTTTTAAATCACAAAACCTAAATAAAACAAACAAATATATCACGTTTTATAAAGGATGCCTTTGTTTAATTTCAACATAATCGACTATAGACATCTCTTAAAATAAAGATTGGAAATATCAAATTTCGTCATGATCGGTTAAACAGTTTTGGCGTCATTATGTTCTAAGGAAAAAATAAATAAATAAGATGACACCGAATTTTCGGGTGTAATGAGCACGTCTTTTGAATCCGTTCTGATGCAAATTAAATTTATCAAAGCTATTCAAAGTTAATGGAGCCGGTATGGAAAACAATAGTATCTGAGCGAAGAAAGAAGTTTTTCAGTCGGGTTTTTAATCCTGCGGATGCTGCTGTAAACGGAATCGTGAGCTTACGCCCTCTGGTTGCATACTTGGGAGTTAAAAAAAATGTGAATTTATATGAGAAGCATTTTGCAGCTGAAACGCTCTCCAACAAAGAAAGAAGTTTCCAAATCGAAATCTTTGAAGCAGAGATATGGACAAATCACCCTGGCGGGAAAACAATGTATTATTTTAGGAAGAAATTATTCTCAAGGTTTTTCGATATGACCGGTATCCGTCCAAGAACAAAAATGTTCAGTCAAGTTTTCAGGAGCTCAGATTTTGCTGCAAATACATCAGACGCAGAAGTTAACACTTGTGCCCCCAGTGCCTAAACCATTCTTTACCGAATATTAGAAATTATATGAAAAACATCTTCTATCAGGAGCTGTATGCGATACAGGAAGAATTTTTCAAATCGGAGTTTTAGAAGCAGAAAATAACGCAGAAAAGGCAATTTTCCTTTGCGCATATTAGCGGAAAGTCTTTGAATTACTTGAAAATTTTTAATTTATATGAAAAGCATTTCGCTTCGGAAACACTATCCAACAAAGAAGGAATTTTTCAAATCGGATTACTAGAAGTAGAGATATTGATAAAAATAAGATATACATATACGCCCCCTGGCGTATAAACCATGCATTATTTTAAGAAGAAAATAATCCTAAAAGGTGTGTCGAAGTGAATAGTATCGGTACACAAACGAATATTCTTCAATCAAGATTTTAGAAGCTCAGATTTTGCTGCAAATACATCAGAAGCGGAAATTACGACTTACGCTCCTGCTGGCCAAACCAGGTTTTAGCAAAATTAGAAATTATATGCGAAAATCATATCCCATCAGGAGCTGTATCCGGTACAGAAATAGTTTTTCAAATAGGGATTTTAGAAGCAGATATATCGGGGGAGAAGCATTTGACGTTTACGCCCCCTAGCGGAAAGTCTATGAATTACTTTGAAAATTTTGAAATTATATGAAAAACATGTCACACCAGAAACTCTATCCAATAAAGAAATATTTTTTTTTAAATCGGACCATTAGAAGTAGAGATATTGACAAAAATAAGGTACACATCTACGCCCTCTGCGCGCGTAGAAACCATACATCTTTTTAAGAAGAAAATATTCCTGAAAAAGTTTATCAACGTGAGGGGCATCGGTCCAGGAAAGAAGTTTTTCAATCGAGATTTTAGAAGCTCATATTTTATGGCAAATACATCAGAAGCAAAAATTAACACTTACGCCCCCTGGTGGCTAAAGTTTTATTTACCAAAAATTAGGAATTGTATGCAAAAGGTGTTCCATCACGAGCTTATATCCGCGGAAAGAAACATTTTTCAAATCGGAGTTTTAGAAGAAGATATGTCGGGGAAAACGTAATTTACTTGTACGTTCCCTAGCGGAAAATCTGTGCCTAACATGAAAATGTTACTATACCTAAAATACCCTTCAACGTAAATGGAATTGAAAGATTAAAGATTTTTTCCAATAGGATCTTTGGAAGCAAATATGTGGAATAAAATATATTTTGAATTCGACATTGTCTGCATTTACGCCTTCTAGCGGCAAAATTGTGCATCGTAAAAAAACAATTGAAGGATCATTATTTGCATATTTCAAGTTTCCCAATGCAAGAAGAATTTTTCATATCGGACTAATAGTTGCAGAGATATGGTGTCTGCAGACGGACGGACAGACGAATGGACGGGCAAACCGATAATATAAGCACGATCTTTTTTTACAAAAGACGTGCTAAAAAACATTCAGGGTACATCGTCCTTTCGTTCTCTGAATTGCACCAAGAGAAGAGGTATATCATATCATTAAAGCAGTTTTTTATGCTTACTAACATTTCACTAAATTGTGCTTTTTAGTTTAAAATTAATAGACTAAAATAACTAAAATTTTCTAGCCACTCTTATATTACTGGCAGCCTGCTCTAGAATTTACACTAACCATGGGATTGAAGAATTTTGGCAAAATGATGGGAAACAGAAGAACAAAAAATAACCTTAAAAGTCATTCTAAAAATAGAGAGAGCAAAACCTGTAGTATATAATTTCAAATGAAATTATCTGAATCGTTTTATACTTGTTATCAACTCGAAGAGACGTTTTACCCCCGTGTTATCCCCATACGATCTCCTCTAAAGCCTTTTATACATAGCTTTCATGGATTCTTCTTCTCTCATAGTCAACATTTTGAATATCTTAAACATTCTTCATATTTATTTTCATATTTTAAATAAACCTTTCCAATTTTTTCTAACGTTTTCAATTGCATCCAATTTATGACTTATGCGTTTTCCCATTGTCTCTAATAGCAGCACTACATTATTTTATGATATACGAAATAGGTTTGAAAAACAAATATTTTACCACATTATACACTCATGCGCCTTTAAAATTGTTGATTCGATTACACAAATGATATGATTTTTTATGCAACGCTTCCAGGAAATTACATGTGATCAACACCTGTATGTCAGTGTCCCAGTGATCGCGCGTGTGTGTGAGCGTGTGTGTGTGTGTGTGTGCGCGCGCGCTCTTAAGCGCTTAATGATCCTAACACTAACCCTTTTACATACGATAAATTCTTCCAATTTCTGACAAGCAAGATAACATTTTTTTTTTCAAATATGGAGACCTTAAGATGAACCCAAAATTTCCTGGTGCAGAGAAAGCTGTCATTTGTCTCAATATACACTGAAGTGCCAGAAACAGAAAAGCTTAAGCAAAATACATAGCAACGTCACCTATGCGCGTACTCGGTTGCGTCCGCCAGTGCGTATATAAAGCGATAGACATCCTTGCCAGCTGTCAGAGCTGTTTTTGGCATAAGAATGACAAATAATAACGATTTAAGCGATTTTCAACGCGGTGTCATAGATTGCGCTCGTGAGATGGGCCATAGTATTTCGGAGGAAGAAACGAAGTTCGGATTTTCACGGACGGCCATTTCCAGAGTGTACCGTGACTACAAACATATCCTGCAAAACCACCAACCTACGATACCAGTGTGGCCGTAAAAAGACATTGGGTGAACGTGAACATCGTCGGCTGTCAGGAATCGTTTCACGCGACAGGCGTGCGACACTCTCGCAGGTATCATCGGAATTCAATGCTAGAGCCTCAGCAAGCATCAGCGTCCGGATTGTGCAACGTACCCTACACGATATTGTACATTGGGAGCCTACGCCCAACTCGAGTCCTCTTGATGGGTGCACGACACAGAGGTATGCGCCTCGCTTGGGCAGGGCAACACCGCCACTGGACCCTTGATGACTGGAAACAAGTAGCCTGGTCTGACGAGTTGCGTTTCCAACTGTATCGGGCAGATGGAAGGATTCGTGTGTGGCGCAAACCCATGAAGCCATGGATCCCGCCTGTCAACAGGGAACTCTATCGGCTGTTGAGGGAGGGTGTCCGTAATGGTATGGGGTGTGTTTAGCTGAACTTCACTGGGACCACTGGTACTTCTAGAAATGTCTGTGACCGGCCAACGCTATGTGCGCATCCTTTCTGGCGAGGTACGCCCGTTCATGTCCTGCATTCATGCTGATGGGTTGGGCCTGTTCCAACAGAACAATGCACCTACACACAAATGGCGGGACGCCACATTATGGTTAGAGGAGCATTCGTGTGAGTTTGGGGTGTTGCTTTTCTCACCCAAGTCCCCAGATCTGAACGTGATGGAACACATTTCGGATGCCATGCAACGCGCTATCGAACACAGGAGTACGAGACCTCGGAATACACCCGAATTGTGGAAAGCTCTGCAGGAAATATGGTGTGCATTGCCTTCAGCATATTTACAGAAGCTAGTGGAGTCCATGTCCCATCGTATGTCTGCAGTTTTGCGCTTCCGTTTGGGGACTTAACAAGTATTTGGCTGGTGTGCCAGTTTTTCTGGCATTTCAGTGTAGATCAGTTGACGAGTTCACAGCAGATGAGAACAAAATATGAAAAAGCGTTTGCATATACACCACTCTCCTTTTAGGTGGAGTAATGCTTTGGGAAACTACTGTTATATGATTAAAACAAAGGAAGGTTAGCTAATATTGACAAATGTGATCATTGTGAACTTTAAATAATTTATTCGAACCAATCTACGTAAAAATTCCTTTGAAAGACGCGATAGAGTTTTTCAAACCCTCCGAATAGCGTACAAAATACTTATTCTACCTGCCAAGTTTCCCTAATTGCTTTTCTAATTTAAATTAGGGCTGAAACATTAATTTATATGTAAAACATGATGCATTTCACTGCATTCCAATATATCACCAGGCAAATAGCGAACTTGTAACAATTGAACGTATCGTATTATATTTGAACATGAGAATTAAAAATAAAACGCAATTTCAAAGCTCCGCTTATGCATGTATTTTCATTTTCAGATCATTTCATATATGCTGAATTATATTAAGGCAGTTTAAAGCGCAACCTTTATGCAAGGACACAGAACAGTTATTCTGTGCCAAGCGATAGAAGTCTTAGGATTTAAAAATTGTTAATTGTGTAGAAGTGTTGTCTACCTCTTATATTGGGGTTCTGTAGCAACGAGTTGACTAAATGAAGTTTAATCAGATTTTATATCACAATTAGGATATTTTTCCGTATAAATCTTTTGAAAGATTGATATGAGAAGTAGATAGCTTTTCGTAAAAGTAAATACAAAATTGCATTTTGCAATTATTTTTCTTTTTTCCTTGTACTATATTGTGCAAATTAACTGGTACAAAGTAAAAAATTACTCTCTTTTCCAAAACCATGCCTTTATATCATTCTATGCCTTGATATACACTGATAAATACCTGTATTAGTATGAAGTATGTCCTCCTTTAGAAGAAATGACCTCTTGAATTCGTTTTGGCATTGACTCCACTAATTGAGTGCACATATTTTTGACTTCATAATCGTGGAACCACACTTTTATAGCATTCGTTATCATGCGTTCTTTTTTTGTACAGTCCATTTTACCTAAACGTCTCTTCAAAATATTCCATAAGTTTTCTATGGGATTTAAGTCTGGTGAATTTCCAGGCCAATCAAGCAAATGAATTTGATTTTCCAGCATGAAATTCTTGACCAATTTCGAATTGTGACATGGGGCCAAGTCATGTTGAAATGCCTTGTCAAAAGTTTGCAAGAATGGAACAATCCTACGTTGTAATATTTCTACGTACTTGGCTGAATTCATCATACCTTGAACACGAACTAAGCTCCCAGTGCCATTTGATGTGAAAAACCCGAAACATCTGTTTCAGAGGGTGTTTTACAGTTTGTTTAACATGCTCAGGTCTTATGGGTTCACAGTTGCTTCGTCTAACGACATTTTCTTGGTAACCCTGTACAAATAAATGAGTTTTATCACTGAAAATTACCTTTTTCCAGTCGTCAGCAGTCCACGATTTATATTTTTTGGCCCATGCTAAACGTTTTATCTTCATTTTCACATTCAAATATTGTTTTTTCGTTAGTCTTCTTGACTTCCGGTCAACTTCGAGAAGTCTACGGCGTACAGGTGAATCACTAACATCACAACCACTAGCCAATAAATCTCTTTGAAGATCAATGCTTGATTTTTAGGATTCATTATACTATTTCTGATTAGATATTTATCGGTTCGTGGAGTTGTTTTTCGTTTTCTTCCACATTTACCTCTCCTTTTTGGAGACGATGATCCAGTTGCATTGTATCGCGTAAGCAGTCTTGATACACTTGATTTGTATACACCAACTGCAGAAGCGATATATCTCACTGTCATAGAAGTGTGATCCTTTAGAGCAATTATTTTTGCACGCTTCCTTGGGGAAATATCCATTTTTCAATACACGAAAGCAACACGTACTCACATAGAGCAAAAAATAACATCCACCTGTCACACACGAAAGCTCACAACTGAAGCGCCTATTTCCTGTTTGAAACCGGTCAAACCACATTCTTACTACCAAGTTCTAACAGTCACACCACCTCACAGCTGATAAAACCGGTTTACATGGGTTTCCGACATCAACTGGCGATCACATTACAAATCTGAGAATAAAATAGCTTGTCCCAATTAATTTGCACAGTATAGTAATATCATGTCATTTATTAAAGCAGATATCTCATTTTTTTATACAAATAGCATCCGGAAAGTAATGCATCGTCCCTCATAAGATTTTTATTTGTACAGAAAAAATGTGAAACTTGGTGGCAAAATACTTGGACATATTGTTAATAATGCTAGCCTATTCAAAGTATTGTCCATCACTTTCTATATATTTCCGCCAACTTTGAACCCATTGATAAAATACATTTTGGAAAAACTCCTGAGGCATTCGTTTCACCCATTAGTTCACAGCCAGTTTAACGTCTGTTACATCGTCAAAACGTTCCCCACAAAGGCTGTTTGTCAAAGGGGCAAATAGAAAAACGTCCGAGGGAGCTAAATCAGGACTGCAGTTGGGTTGGGGCATCAACATCCACCCCATTTTGGCAACAGCCTCTGAAATCTCCATTGAGGTGTGGGAACGTGCGTTATCATGATGTAAAACAACACTATGAAGTGGAATGGTACGTCGTTTCCTTCTGATATCTTCCTGTAGCTTCTTCAAAGCCTGCACATAGTGAGCACTGTTTATTGTTGCAATTCCTGGATGGCGACACGACGATCAGCTGTGATGAGGCCTTTCACTCGTTGCCTGTTGGCATCTGTCACTGCAGTTGCGGGTCTTCCACTACGTTGGCTGTCCGACACTGAAGTTTCTCCCTCTCGAAACCTCTTTATTAAATTTTAGATATTACTGATATCGATTTGTGGCAGCTCCGTTCGCACCCAGGAGTCTTCTGTGGATTTCTGGAGCCTCACATATATGTTTTTCCAGGAATTCAATTAGGACTCACTACTGTTCTCTGTCATTCATGATCTTTATTTCCGATTCTGTAAATAATTTGTTCTCACATTGGTCACATATCGTAGTACATGTCAGTTCATTTTCGTTAAAAGCACTTCAAAATTTTAAAAGTTATTAAGGAGAAGGCATTGCTTTCAGGATGTCCCTTGTAGTTTCGAAATGAAGACTCGTATGTGTCCTTATAATTACAATATGTTGAAATCCACAATGAAATAGAAAGTCTCTCTTAAATGTGTTCCCTTTTTTTTATTGGTGGTGTAAGAATACGGACCGAACTGATTGTAAGAGAACTACTATTTAACTGAAACGCAAGATTAATATCTTACATGGAACTAGGGAGAATTTAAATGTTCTCATCTTCTCTTTAATCGAAAATGTTCAGTTTATAAAAAAAAAATTAAAATTCGCCTTCCTCATATACCATCCCTGAAAGGGTGGTTGGCAAGTAACAGATATCTGGTCTTCATTCTTTTTTATATCAGGGCTTTACAACCACCATGAGTAACATAAATAGTGTAAAAAGTCGCCTGTCCGTAATTTAGAGCAGTTTTTCTGTTGTTTTTTTATTTCGGGTTTAAGGACCAGCACGAGCAACTCTAATCGCTATAAGCAGTCTCCATTCCATAATTAAGAGCTACTGGTTCCAAGAAATGGAGAAGATCCGGTCCCATCAGACAACTCAGCCAACGGGACAGCCAATGGACATCTTAGTCCAAGATCTAAAACCATATGCGCCATGGCACCTTCACATTTATAAGCAGTGTACCTATCGTCCTCCCCATCTGCGTCTTACTATTTTTATCATTTATCTTACTGTTCAAAATTAGCTGAGGTACCGTACGATTTTCTCTTTTCGGGAAGTGTTTTTAATAAAACGTACTTAGCTGTAACATTGTCATTTAAGCATGTTGTTAATTTTTAGCGCTTTATAGAATAGTTTCACTAGGTAGTTCAAACGATATTTCAAGGTTTAATTACTCAATCTAATGGTACAACAATTTAACAGCTGATAACATGCACAGATCATTCAAAGCAGAACATCCCCTTCGAAATCACGAAGGGGATGTTCTGCTTTGGTCTTCAAAGCAGAACATCCCCTTCGAAATCACGTGCTTGCCATCATGGGGCCCACCCAGGATAGGGTCTTAAGGGTAAAATCCCTTTCCAAAGCCCGGCTGTTTTCGTTTTGACTTTTGTTTAGGATTCGCATTAAGAATGTTATTTTGCTGTCTCATCTGCATCTGTCTTAGTTTGATTCGATTTTCCTCTCTATTGAGGGTTCCTAAGACAAAATTGCATGCGTTTTGCGATCCACTTCATTAGGTATTCTATCTGTAACCTGACCCTAGGGCACAGACGACGCAATTACTCGACTTTTTGCACTGCCCACATATCCCATCTAAACAAAGTGAGATAAACTTGCCCTTGTGAAGCCGTATAACCAGAGCCGAAGCTGGTATCAACCGCTACCCTTAGTTTTTAGTGAATTATGTTGTAATTTTTAGTGCAATGGATTACTTAATATGATTTAGTAATTCAATGGTCTACATAAGCTTGGATTCAATGGTATACATAAGTTTGATTTTAATTTATCATTGATTTTATAATATCATTGATTGTATAATGTTTTAGGTTTGACTTGTACCTTAACTTATAGCATAATTGTTATTAATTATTTCTTTTTTTTTCTATGTGATGTCAATTAATTTGGTAGTTGGAAAAATATTGATGTTCAATTATTGGTGTGATTATGTGGAATTTAGTTTTGTGTTTTTGAATATTTTTTTTTTGTTTAACATCCTTTTTTTGAAAAATTGTATTAATATATGTATTTGGATTAGTGAGGCTTTATCCCCGCATGCAATTGGTTCTGTTAATCCCAGTGAAGCCAACTGGCGGTACAAGTTTTATAATAAATTATTATACTAAACTATAACCCTAGCTGTTCTAACCCACTGGTGTCTTACTCCTTAACGGTAGGGTAGGATGAAGAGATTACAGGGTTTTTTTCTGCAGGCCGCTCGACGCTAAAATTCGTCCGGCAAAGTGAAGGTCTCTGGTCGAGCTTCCAAGTCTATGACCAAAGTTTAACCTTTCCTGGAAATAATTGAGCATTCAAAAATTATTCCACCAGAATAATAATAAAAAAAACTCTGTTGCTATTGGCCATTCAGGCAGGAGATATGCATGAGCAAAGAGAAAGGGTTCTTCAAGATAACTGCCTTTATATCACAGTTATGTTTATGATAAAGTACTTACATACTTTTTTTCTGATTTCTTCTAATATAATTTATTATTTCGTCCTTTTTTATTGTATAATACTTCGTTAATTCCTATACTTTTATTCGCTTAATAATGATACTCACTTTGATGGTGCTAATTAAACGACTAGTGATACTAATTCACTAAAAAAATATTTTCCCCAAATATATCTGCACTGCTGGCCACCCAAAATGCAACACCAAGAAGGAAGCATCCGATTGGCTTGAAATTCGCAGCATTCTTCGCCCGCGAAAGTACATGCACACGATTAGCATTGCAGGACATATGCAAATCATGTGCGCCCGGCATGCCACCGAGAAGCACTATAAGAAGGGTGCACAGAAGGCGGGGTGTAAGTAGTAGAAGTATGTTGTGCTGCCGGACCTGTGCGTGGGAAGTTTCCTGATGCCTCGTCGCAGGATACGGCAGTCATTCCAGCCCGTTTCGGAGTTCGACATAAGATAAATAGCGGCTTATCGCGACAGCGGTTTATCGTACCGAGAAGTCGGCGCCCGTGTGGGACGACATCCAGCCACAGTGCGGCGAGTATGGATTCAGTGGGTGCAGAAGAGACGGACGGACCGACGTGGGAGATTGCCACAGCCACGGCACACCACCGAACGAGAGGACCGGCATGTTGTACGGCGGGCACTGACGGCTCGCACAGCCACATCACGAACGTTAGCGCAGGAATTAGGGTGTGTTGCGCAACAACCTATGTCAGCACGTAACGTTCGACGTCGTCTGCACGAGCGGGGACTTTTCGCACGGCTCCCATTGCTCCGATTACCATTGACGTTAACGCACCGGCGAGTGCGGCGGCAGTGGGCCATTGAACGCCGCACCTGGACTACGGAATGGCACAACATTGTCTTCTCCGACGAATCCTGCTTCTGCCTGCAACACCACGATGGTCGAATCTACGTGTGGCGGCACCGAGGCGAGAGACTGTATGACGCCTGCATTATGCATCACCATACCGGTTCGTCGCCTAGCGTTATGACTTGGGGCGCAATTGGATATGACACCCGCACCCCTCTGGTACGCATCGCCGGTACACTCAACAGCCACCGCTACATCTCCAACGTTTCGGAGCCTGTAGTCATCCCTTACCTCCAGGACCTGCCAGCGGCCACGTTTCAACAAAACAATGCGCGCCCACAGGTGGCACGCGTCGTGCAACAATTATTTGCGGCCCACCAGGTGTCACTGCTGCCGTGGTCCGCCTGTTCTCCAGATATGTCGCCCATCGAACACGTCTGGTCGCTGATCGGCAACCGAGTGGCCCGGCAAGCACCACCCGCGGCTACGCCTGATGAAATGAGACAACGTGTGGAAGCAGCCTAGACCGACATAACCCAAGCCCACATCCAAAGCTTCTTTCGTTCGATGCCGCGGCGTGTAGCGGCCGTTATTGTCAACCATGGAAGCCACACGAACTATTGATGCCTGTGTGTTCCGCAAGTCGCACGCGCTTGTAAGCTCAATCAGTTCATCTTTGTATCTGTTGTTATGTGTCCAGTAAATCTGGCTTTGATATCTCGTGTCCTTTTTGGTGTTGCATTTTGGGTGACCAGCAGTGTATTATATAAGTGTACAGTACACAGCCTGACGAATACTCTTATTTTGCCTTCATTTTTAGTTGTCTTTCCCTATGTAAATTCACACTTCGTTTTTATTTAGCGTTTCAACCTTAAAGTTATATTTTCTCACTCACTGACTGTTATTTGGCCACAGTCTTCATGTCAAGGGTGAATGACATATGCACGGTTGTCAAACAGGATCGCCGCATATGAAATGTGTTAAGTAAGTAGATGTGTGTCAGTGGTCGTGGTGGAAGCTTCAAACGGTATTGTTCACGAAAAAAGCGTTTGTCGATCTGCGGTGTATATATGTATTTCGTAATAGAGTTTCATCAAATTACTATTGTGTTTACTAATTCCACTAACTGATTATTTTTGTTATTGGAGAAATTATTCAGAAGTCTTCATCATTGAAATGCGTCTGAAATAACAGAAGAACACTGTAAGTAATATTTTCTTTAACTTTATTTGAGTGACGCCTGCTTCACTAAAAGTGAGCAAATAAGAAGAACGAACTTTATCAAACGTTCCGTAAGCTACATACACATGTTTAAAACATTGAGAAACTCTACAACACATAATATCGAGTATGGATATTTTGACATAACAGGAATTTTCACTCGAAAACGGATTTAGCGAGCACCCGGATTGAACGAAAGATTTCATCAGTTCCCAGCTGCTTGTCACATGAGAGTCATATTGTATTTCAGTTTGGTGCTGATAGACACACTAATATCGTTCTTTGTATTTCATTAATAAAAAAACTGTCCACATCACTGATTTTATGAGGATACGTACTTTATCCTATCTGAGACAACAAACACTAATTTTCATAAGAAATTTTTCCCTGCAAAAAAAAAAAAAAAAAAGATAGACATGACTATAAAATGCTCTAAAAAATTTAAGGAAATCAAAGTATCGCTATTGCTAACAAGGTAGCAAAGATTCCGTTATAAATCCTTCCCAACTAGGATCAAGTAACAAGAAGTATTTACGAGGATAAATTCAAATTATAAGCAAATTGTGCATTAAACTGATACTGCACCAAAGTTAGCACATCGTAACAACAGTTTGAC
This sequence comes from Macrothele yani, assembly GCA_039090855.1. Taxonomy (NCBI): domain Eukaryota; kingdom Metazoa; phylum Arthropoda; class Arachnida; order Araneae; family Macrothelidae; genus Macrothele; species Macrothele yani. Next base: position 162,114,128 of record CM077011.1, read on the forward strand.
GAAATGGCATCTGCATCCGGCAATGCTACACATCAGTGCTAAAAGAAGCTGCTCTTGCACAGCTTTTGAAGAGCGTGCCGTAGTAGGATTTCTTTGAAAAGGGTCATGCCCCATGAAAAGACACAAGAATGGCACCAGAGTATGGTAGTAAGTGTATGGACCAGAGAAGAGTTTACAAACGGGTAGAATAGTTTAAATCTGGCAGAACAAGTGTGAGTGGCAAAGCTCCATGTGGGCGTCCGTTCCGAACTTAAGATGATAGCGATCGTCTGAACAACCTCATTCTAGAAAGTAGATAGACAACTTTTTCTGTTGTAGCAGATATGTTAGCCATACGTTACGTTCTTACCTATGTAATGGCTCATAGCAACTAAGAATACCAGAAAGTGCATTGCAGGAGAAACCCACAACAACACAAACAACAACTAACGAAGAATGCGAACCAGTTGTTGCAGCGTTACGAAGAAGATCCAGATTTACTGGAAAGAATTTTCACTAGCAGGAGATTTTGGTGCACCACATTGATCCTAAAAGCAAGAGAAAAGCTGTGAGAAAGAAACACCTTTTCATTCCAAGAAGAAAAGAAGTTCTAAACTGTCCTCTGCGTGAAAAAATTATTAACCTTGTTTAGGGACATGCATGGACCTATTTTGGAACAGTACCATTTCCAATATTATATGAAAAAAATGATTATTGTTTCCTGCTTCTTTCATAAAGTGGAAATTTAGAGCATTTGTTAGAACTTAGTATTTCGTGAAGTTCTGCTTGCCGTTATTAGGGGTGCCAAAGAACTGAAATATTATTCAATAAGTTAAATATTTTTACATCTGTCGTTCGCTGCAAATGGAGCAATACATTTACAGTGAATTATTATAAGCTTTAAAAGAAAAACTCTAATCCAATAAAATAGGCCATCCCGGTAGCAGAGTCGTCTGAGTCGTAGATTTCTGAGTAGCGGATACATCTGGTCCCTGGGTTGAACCCTAGGTAAACCTAAGCTTTGTGTGTTGTCTTACGGCTCATACAGAGGATGTTCACACATTTTTAGAACGATATTTCAGCAATATACTTAATTTTTTAAATATAATTTATTAATTTCTTAAATGTTCTATCTGACAGCTCTTTCTCTGGACTATTAACCTACACCTAGATTTCCAGAAAAACCGGGTATTTCTTAAAATTGGTAGTGGTATTTTATTCCACTTTTTTTCCTCTGCTTTCCATAGTGTAATTATTGTTTTAGATCTGCATTTAGAAATGACCCATTTTACAAGTCCATTGGGGTCACATCGGGAGATTTTGAAGGGATATGAGCAAAGGGTACGGTCTTGATACGCGTCTCTTTTTCATTTTTTTAAAGAAATATAGTGGTTGATTTATATGTATGACTGGTAGCCTTTTATCCTGATACAGATCTACTTTTTCAAGGTTCTGTGGATAAAGAAATGGTATTTCCTCTTTAAATATAGGAGTTAAAAAATATTTTGGTATTATGTTGAATTGATGTTAACGTTCTTTTTAACTTTTCATAAGTTTAATTTCCCACTGTACAAGAAACCAGCAACATTCATGAATATTTTACTGAAAATTTCTTTGGATTCTTGAAACAAAGTCTGTAGATTTTTTTTCTCCTCTTTTGCGATAATAAAGCGACTTTTTTCGTTACAGTCGTTTAGGCAGATCTGTGCTTTTTCGTTGTTTTGTTTCCCCAAATCGATTACATGGATGGACCTGATCGAATGATCTATCAAGACGTTGGAGCACCACCATATTTTGCAAAGATTGTGCAGGGTCTGGTTGAACGTTCGTTTTCCAGAACGGTTCATCGGATGAAATGGACCCATTCCTTGATTCCCACGAAGACAGGTACTGCCCCCATTTGGATTTCTTTTTTTGAGCCGTGTGAAAACATGGTTTTACAGTGGAAAGATACAGTTTCTTGTCCATCTGAAGTACAGAACGACTGCAAGAAAAAAACTCGTGCGACCTTCATTCAACGTCTGTCTACACTCGAACGACATTCATTCAACCTCGGTCTACACTCGAGTGATATACACAACCTCGGTCTACACTTGATATTCAACCTCGATCTACACTCGAGCGACATTCATTCAGTCATTCTGTTGGACATAATGACTGAATCAATGCCGCTCGAGTGAAGACCGAGGTTGCATATCGTTTGGATGTGTGTCGTGGTCTTAATGGCACACACATAGAAACACTGTAATGCTTTTCAGAATCTATTAACTGCAATAAAAACATTTCAGAGCATATAGCGTAATGTTTATTACCAAACAAACTAACACCAAACACTACCTTTATTTGTCGGACACCCTGTATTTTGGGTCCGAAATTATTTCTGTTTGGAGATTAGACATTCCAGTTAACCTTTAGAAATAACTAATTCATAAGATGAGAGCATTCCAGGTGTTCTTTCCATATTACACACGCAAACAAATCTCATCACTCCATTTACGCTTACAAGATGTGTTGTAACCTTCCGATAAAAAAAGGGCAACATTTTCTTACTTGCGATTTCTTGTGGAATCCTCCGCTATATCAGTGTAGCGAGGAAAACGAACTCCAAAACAATGAGATATCAATGGCTGCTCGTGAAAGTGAAACGTGTGTAAAAGTAGAAGTTCACCGAGGAAGATTACTAAGAAAGGAAACGATACCTGTAGGGAAATATAAAAATTCGAAATACCGAAGCGTGTAACTAAATGAGCCTTAAAACAACGCTTTTGCAGTAGAAAGGCTAAGAGGGGTGCAGGAGAATGCATTTCCTCTTCTTCAATCGCTGTTAAGTGCTGTGTATTTGAAAACTTTTATAAATTAAAGCTTCTTTGATTAGTTCTCTTCTCGGCAGCAGCAAGCACCGGTGTTTTTCTTTGAAAGACATGTTTTACAAACTTCCGATAAACGTTCAGACCGGAGCAAACTACAATTTCCGAGAGAAGCGAACTCTCCGTGTCCTATTACAGAAGTCCTCTCAAGAAAACAAACTAGTTTTCCTTTAAGTTACGTAATACCCTTGTTGCGAGGAGAAAACAGACGAAGAAAAGGGGGTCACAGAAGAAACTGTAAACTGAGTTCTTTTCTGGATCGGTCTCCTAGAATTTACAGAAGCTGAAGCATTCATTTCGAAGCTATTTTTTGAAAAACAGAAATAGGAAAACATTTTCTTTCAGAAAGCCTATGAATTGTGTGCCTCGGCAATTTTAAGTATATTGCTGACATTTAGACGATAACATCTTTACAGAAATAACTGCGATTCCGAATGCTTTAGTTTTGTATCAATACTGTTACGTTCATAATCAGGAAATTAAAAAAATCGTTTTATACAAAATGCCATTTTTAACAAATAAACATTTGTTAATAATAATAATAGGAACCACTTGATTCACATTCACAAATTAAACAAAGCGACAACTGCACCTAAGGGACGAACTTATTTCACTGAGATTCATGAAATAAATTCCGTCATCTATATTTCAGAAAACACTATATATTTTCTGGCTATCATTTTATTTAAATCTCAGAATTATAGCTAAATTAAGGTGCATTATTTCAGTGAAATGAATAAATTTCTTTTCTTTCCTCCACTTATGTTAAATAAATAGGAATCAAAATTTAAATAGGAAGAGATAACTATCAACATACACTGAGGTTCCACAAACGACGCATGTATATTTAGGCAGATATCTCCTCAAGCTCAAGTAGTAACATTTGCAGTTCAGATGGCAGTTTATCAGGATTTAAATTATTTAGAACCTGGTAAGATAGTTGGCCACCAGGAGATGAGTCACTGCATCTCGGAAATTACCACGAAATTTGGATTTACACGGTCAGCAATTTCAACGGTGTACCTGGACTACAAAAACTCGAAAAAAATCCAAAGCGTGAGCTCGGTGTGGCCGTAATCATCTGATGACTTAATCAACCTCGCCAAAATTCTGGCTCAGCAGAGAAAAGCCATGGAAAATCGTGGACATCAGCGCCTGGCACATATCGCAACATACCTGAACTAGTCCGACAAATCGCGGTACACACTGTCTCGGGAAGATAGCGGACTCCTGGTGTAACAACAACCCCACGAGGCAATGGATCCTGAATGCTTACAAGCAGTGACGGAACCATGTTTCAAAATCTGGGAGGTCCGGTCACATACACACAGTGATCGCACCCCCCCCCCCCAGATTATATGTATACATATATATATATATATACAATAATACACTGAGTGGGCACTTTATTATGCCCACCTGACAGTTTTAAGCAAATGAGCTGTGGCTGCACGCTGTTGCCGCCAGAGGGCGAGGCTAGTATAAAAACAGAAAGCTTGGTGCTTGCGACAGTAGTAGAAGTGATTTTTGGGTGACGAGATGGGTAAAAAATTCAATTTAACGGAATTTCCACGTGGGATGCTTGTAGGAGCTCGGAGCCATGGAGCGAGTATCACCGTAACCGCCGCATTCGTGAAATATTCCAGAGCAGCTGTTGTAAAAGTGTTTAAAGACTGGACTGTCAGCCAAAAAACTGGGTCTCTACGTGCAACGTGTGGTCGTCATCGACTAGTGACTGCTCGGGCAGAACGGAGAGTGCCCAGACTGCTAACAGACAACAGTGCAGCAAATTACAGACCATCTTAATTAAGGATCCCCTCAAATGATCTCTGCACGCACTGTTTGCCGTACACTGCATCGGATGGATATGGCAGCTGAAGGCCTGTTCGAACACTTTTGCTGTCTGCAGTTAACAAGAGAAAACGTCTCCAGTTCGCACAGAAGCACAAGGATTGGACAGTCAATAATTAGAAACAAATTATGTGTTCCGATGAATCACATTTTCAGTTGCACCATGCCGATGGCCGAGTGAGAATTTGGAGGAAAGAGCTCGAAAGCATGGACCACAAATGCAGTCCTACTAGCCTTCAAGCTGGTGGAGACAACGTTATGGTTTGGGGAATGTTTTCCTGGCATGCGTTGGGCCCTTTAATTCGTGTTGATCAACGTTTGACTGGCACATCATATCTAAACATCGTTGCGGACCAAGTGCATCCTGTCATGTGGATGGTTTATCCCAATGGCAATGGCTACTTTCAACAAGATAATGCGTGCGTCCTGCTATAGTGCTCGTATTGTACAGGATTGGTTTCAGGAACATGCCGGTGAGTTTAATTTGCCTAGGTGTCCCCCCAAAAATCTCCAGATCTCAACCCCATTGAGAATTTGTGGGATGAAGTTGAACGAGCCATCAGACAGCTGGATCCACAAGCCTACAATCTCACACTCCTTGAAAGTGCCATTCATCAAGCATGGTCTTATATTCCACAAAATACATATCAACATCTCGTAGAGTCCATGCCACGAAGAATCGACGCAGTATTAAAGGCAAAAGGTGGCCCAACGAAGTACTGAGGGGGTGGTCATAATAAAGTGGCCACTCAGTGTATATCATCATCATCATCATTGTCAACCATTATCAATCCACTGCTGGACGAAGGTCTCCCCAAGTTTCCTCCACAACGGTCTGTCTTGTGCCAGTCTCCTCCATGTCACCCCTGCATACTTTCGAATTTCATCCACCCATCTCCCATGTGGTCTTCTTCTGGGTCTTTTCCTGTCCCTTGGAATCCAATCTAAAATTTCGGCTGTCCATCGATGGTCTGTTCTTCTGGCAGTATGTCCAGCCCATTGCCATTTCAGGGATTTGACTCTGATCATGATGTCTTCCACTCTTGTCATTTTTCGGATCCACGAGTTCCTCTTCTTATCTCTCCTGGTTATACCAAGCATGCACCTCTCCATGCTTCTTTGAGTTGTCTGCAGCCTTTGTATGTCTCTTTTAGTTAAGGTCCACGTCTCTGCACCATACGTAAGCACTGGAAGGATGCATTGATCAAACACTTTTCTTTTAAGACATAATGGCATATTGCTCTGAAAATTATGCTGTTTCTTCCAAAAGCTCTCCAGGCAAGTTTTGTGCGCCGATTAATTTCTTCATCAATGTGACCCTCACTTGATATCTGCTGTCCAAGATAAACGTACGTGTCTGTTATCTCCAGCTTTTCTCCATCAATCGATAAATCTTCATTTCTTGTAAAAGCATTGAACATCACTTTTGTCTTCTGAAAGTTCATTTTTAATCCCACTTCTTTACTCTTGTCAGCAAGTTCCTGGATCATACTCTGCAGCTCTGATGGGCTAGTTGCAAAAATGACTACGTCATCAGCAAAACGAAGGTGGGTTAGATAATCTCCATTAATCTTTATCCCCTTGTTTTCATAGCTCAGTGACTGAAAAACACCCTCCAATGTGGCATTAAAGAGCTTCGGAGATATGGTGTCACCTTGTCTCACTCCCTTTCCAATTTTTATGTGTGTTGTATTTTCAAACAGCCTAATCTTTGCACTTGCATTTTCATAGATGTTATTAATAATATTAATGTATGCATCTTCAATACCGCAGGTTTTCAGAGCCATTGTAACTGCTGATGGTTTCACCGAATCAAAGGCTTTTTCATAATCGATAAAAGCCATGCACAATGGAAGTTCATATTCCCTCGCTCTTTCAATTAGTTCTCTCAGCACATGGATATGATCTATTGTGCTGTAGCCACTCCTGAATCCAGCTTGTTCTCTCGGTTGAGCCATGTCCAGTGTTACCTTCAAGCGGTGTGAAATAACTTTAGTGAAGATTTTATAAACTACTGATAGGAGGCTGATAGGTCTGTAGTTTCCGAGATCCTCAATGTCACCTTTCTTATGTAGCAGGATCATTGTAGCGGTGTTCCAATCCTCAGGAATCTTTCCTTCATTAAGGCATCGAGTGAAAATTTGGGCGAGTACTGTTTCGATTTCTCCACTTGCTTCTTGTATGATGTCTACAGTAATTCCATCTTCTCCTGGAGCTTTTCCCCGCTTCATGTTCTTGATTGCATGTGCAACTTCTGCTGGAAGGACTGGAGGAACTCTGGTACTGGTATCTTTCATGATGTCTGGAGTGCATGTATCATCCCTTTCATATAATTTGGAGTAGAAATCTTTCACTCTTGTCAAAATTTCACCTCTATTTCTTGTTACAGAACCATCTTCTTTTCTCAGTGCCATAATCTGTTTTCTTCCCTTACTGAGATGTCCCTTTGCTATCTTTAGGCTTTGGTTGTTTTCAATTGCTTTCCTCACTAGTTCACAGTTGAATTTTCTTACGTCTTCAGTGATACTTTTTCGTACTGTCTTGCATAGCTCTATATATTCCACTTTGGAAGTCACATCTTCTTTAGTTGTCCTCATCTCTCTCCTTTTTTGCATCAACATTTTCGTTTTTCCTGATAATTTATTTACATGCAACTTGTTCTTAGACCCAGCTAATTTTGTTGCTGTTTCCATAAGAGCTTTGGTTACTTTTCTGTTAACTTCAGAGATGTCCACTTCTTTCGATGTTAGGCCTTCTAAAGCAGAGAACCTGTTCTTGAGTTCCAACTTGAAGGTATTATGGTGTTTTTTAAGGTTGGTTATGTCAATAGATTTTGTTTGTCTTATGAGCTTGCCACGTTCAAGTTTAGTGTTGAGGTGCATCTTACATCTCACCAATCTATGGTCACTACCTGTGTTGAACTTGTTTAGCACACTGCAGTCTTCTATGACGAATTTTTTGTTACACATAATAAAATCAATTTCACTTGTCGTCCCATTTGGATGTCTCCATGTCCATTTCCTGTGTGGCTTTTTCTTGAAGAAGGAGTTCAAGATGAAAAACCCTTCTGCCTCTGCAAACTCAACGAGAGTATTTCCACGCTGGTTTCTGTTGCCGTGACCGAATTTACCTACTGAAGTTTCATTCTGTTGCCGTTGCCCTATTTTTGCATTGAAATCTCCCATAATTATTTTCAAGTGCTGCTTACCTTTATTATTTAGATGACAAATTTCCTCATAAAATTCTTCAATTTCTTCTTCAGGATGACTTGTGGTGGGTGCATAAGTTTGAATAATCTGAGCCTGGTATCTTCTCGATAGTTGGATAACGAGTCTTGCAGCTCTGTCAGAGGAACTTTCAACTTCTACAACTTTATCCTTCAGTTTCTTGTTTATTATAAATCCAACACCACTAGTTCTGCCAGTATCTGTCCCACGATAGTAGAAGAGATGTCCACTTTTCAGTTCGATGAGATCTTCTCCTTTTCTCCTTACCTCACTTAGCCCCACGATGTCCCACTTGATCCTTTGTAGTTCCTCTTCCAATTCAAGAAGCCTTGAATCAGAAGATAGGGAGCGTCCATTGTACGTTGCCAAGGTCAGCATCAGATGGCAGCCTAGTCCGGTCCTCCGGGATTCTTAGCACCCTCTGCCTTCATGTCGCACTGGCCGCTGCCTTGGCCAGGTACATTCCAGCTGCCGGAGACTGAGGGCCAAGATTTAAGTTGTGGAGTCATTTTGGAGGGGTTTGGCCATAACTCACCACGCTGGCCAAGCGGGTTGGTGAGTGTGGGATAGAATTTCCTCTAATCCCGATGGTATAGTTATACCGCTATGGGCGGTCGTCAGAGCCCCTTTAGTGGGAACAGGATGCACCACGAGAAGGCGGGGTTGACATTTGTCAAGGAGAGGCTGTGATGTTACGCATCACCTGACCTTACATCCCCAGTGTATATACATAGTGTATAAAATAGTTTGGGGCTCCCGCTACACAAACGGGCAGACATAGACTCCTCCGTTTGGCGAATTGTGGAACTTAGCGAACACAACTGTAAAACTATGATAGATAAGGCAGAAATGTAAATTACAAAGTTGCAGAGCTGAATTTGCTTATTAGGAATTGATAACGCTGTTTTATTAGGCACACATTATACACTCGTTTGTATTCTACAAAAAATCATTATCCTATGTTATTTTATTTAGCCGGTTCACATCCTAAAAAAGTGTGCATTATATCATTATATTCTAGAACAGTTTGGGGAGTCCTTTACATTTGGGATCCCCGACTCTGAGTCCTTTACAGTCAGTTTGAGGAGTCCTTTACATTTGGGATCCCCGACTCTGAGTCCTTTACAGTCAGTTTGGGGAGTCCTTTACATTTGGGATCCCCGACATTTCTGGAGGGGATCCTGACCCCCCCCCCCGAAGTGGTTACGTCTATGCTTACAAGGGACAGTGCACGCAGGCGGTGGCTCTGTTATGGCATGGGGCGTTTTCAGCTGGCACGCATTACGACCCCTCATACGTCTCCAGGCCGCTCTGACCGGCGGAGGCTACGTAATAATTCTTGGGGATCATTTGCACCCGTTCATGTCATGCAACCACTCTGACGGGTCAGACATCTTTCAACACAACAATTTGCCACCCCAAACGTCTACAGTCTGCCTAGATTATGGTTGGAGGAATATTCCACGAAGTTTGGCATCCTAATTTGGCTGATTTGTCCTCCTCGTTTGCTGGATTTAAACGCCATCGGACACGTTTGGGATGCTGTTCAACGTGCCGTCAATGCCACGAATCCTCCACAAGTGAATATTACGGAATTGCGGAACGCTCTTCAGGAAGCGTGATGTGCACTGTCTACTACAGAGAGTTCGTGGAGTCCATACCCCGTCGCCTTGCTGCCGTTATCCGATTGCGAGAGAGGACTAACGCGGTATTACAGAGGTATCTCAGATTATTTTGCATGTTGGTGTACATATCCCTATGGTTTTGCATGAGTTCTACCGGTTAGCTCCTCAAATCAAAAACATATATTGAATCAAGGTTACTACTGCCGTTAGATTTTCTTATATTTAACCCTTTAAGCGAATGATGTACCCAAAAAGCAAATGGCCCCCAATTTTTTTTTTTTTTTTTTTTTTTTGCGCTCCCGAAGCAGAAAGAATCACATAGCGGACGGATTTTACGAAACATAATGCAAAATAATTCCTCTTCGTCTTTCATCATGCAGTACGAAAAATAAACCTATCACAGGTAATATGACTCAAAGCATGACAGGGAAGGGCTAGTCCCCCTGACACGGACATCGTATCACTGGGTACGAAGAAGTGATTCTAAAATCTTCCCTCTCTTGCTTTAGACTCGTCTTCATTGTTATCAGTCAGAAAGGGTTTAATCAGTCAGAAAGGATTAGTGTCAATTGTTCCTCTGAATGACCACTAAGAGGAAAGCAAAACTTTCTCAAGCAAAGGTTCACTCGTTCCACTCGCGTTCGGTACACTTCTTAAACAGAGAATATATTCGTCCGTGCTGATTTCAGTCGATTTTGTTTACCTCGATTTAATTCCTTTCCAGCCGGTTAAATCATTGATGTGTCAGCGATCTTGGTGCACAAGTGAGGTTTACTGATATTCAGAACCCACCTAACACAAGACATTTTATACGCCCTTTGTTTTGTTTTTTCTCTTTTATCTGGTCCTTTCATGATTTCCTTGACCTTTCTCTACCTTTATTTCTAGTCACCTGAGCAGTATAAATTCTCTTAGAACCTGATCACTAATTTATTCAAAATGGCCAAAACACTTCAAAGTATTTTTCTCTAGTCTTCTATCCAAATTTTTCTTCGCATCATAGCTTCGTTACGCACGTAATTAGAACGAGTCTTTTTTTTTTATTATTGGAGGTTTAACAACCACCCTCAGCAACTCAGCCGGCTATAAGCAGTTTCCCGTTCCTAATGTAGGGCCACTGGTTCCAGGGAAGGGATAGAGCCAGCGCCGTAAGACAAACACAATATCCATGCCTGACCGGGATTCGAACCAGGACCCATCTCGAACGAATGATCGAACGTTATGAATGACCTTAGATAACTGCGCCACCTTAGCGGCAAACGAGTCTTACCGCACATGTCCAGAGAGTAACACATGTCTCCAGCACGTAAATGATCCCTGTGACTTTGCTATAATACTTCCATTTTATAAACATACGTCCTAGCAGGAAATAATAATCCCTCAGTTTAGATTACACAAAATTATGCACGTTCAAAACGTTTATATTTTGATATAAATTCGTTTATTTAGTGCCGTAATACAGTATGTACTGCTTCCAAGCTTTCTCTCTTCACTCGGAGGCTTTTTCCAAGGCAGTGGTTCAACATCAAATGCATTTTATGGAAGAAAAATAAAAATGCGTTTTGCGAAACACTTTTCGTTGAACCACTGCCTTAAGAAAACAGCCCTGTGAAGAGCAAAGGACTGCTGACTTCTGTACACTATATTGCCCTACTGAATAAACGTATTTAGAATACGCTATAAGCAAATTTTGAAGATGACATTCCATTTTTTGGTGTAAATGTGACAAGGATGGTAAGTCAGATAATATCGAAAATTTGTAAATTTCATTGTCCTGGAGCGGGACTCGAACCCGCGTCTCCAAGATAGCGACCGGGTATTCTTTTAGGATTTACGGCTATAAGCATTTTCAATTTGCAATTATTGCCGCACACGCAACAATCTGGAACATTTTTAAAAACCTGAAGTTTTTCGTCTACTGAAAATGTATGGAATCTCACTATATTTGGAAAATATGAATACCAAATATGAATAGATACATGTATACACTCATGTGCAAAATTAAAGGATAATATAGAAAATGGCACTAAGAACGCCATGCATGGAACGAAATGCAATAAAGTTGGATGAATATGCAAATACTATAGTGATACTGGAGAAGAGATCCTGTGTGTAATGTTTCTTTAAGCGCAGAATATGCAAATCGGAACGGCGTTATTAAACCGATAGATCGGCCAACTCATTGGATTCATTCTTGAAGTACGATGGACATCACTGCCGTGTTAGATTGAGGTGAAAATGTTTTGAAAACAGCATTTAGATGATTCACAGCAATGGTGAGTGATCGGTACGATGGAAGCTGGTTTATCTAGTTCAGAAGAGTCTAGAGAGTGAATCATACCACAAAATGTCATCTCAAGACTACGGATACGATTTGTTAGTACCGGGAAGGTTTGTCGTCGACAAAGTTAATGTTGATACAAGGTTGCCATTGCTCCTAAAGACGGCTGCTCTATATGGCTCTAACAGCAAGAAGACATTAGTAGAGAACAGTTAGGCAACTGACCATAGAGCTCGCAGCAGCCCGTGTGACGTGAATAACTCGATTTATAGTTTACAATAGGCTGTCTGATATGTTCGTTGATAAGTGTTTATTGCTGCAAGAGTGCCAGTTACCGTAACTTCTTCCATGAGAGATGTCACTGGGCGAGGAGACCTATGATTTGAGTCACCATAACTCCCTCTTCCAGAATGACGCTTTTAATCCTTTAAGCGGCCGATCTCCCTAATCCGAATGGTGCCCCGAAATGTTTTGAGTCCACCACAGAAATGTTGACACAGTGGCCGGGTTTTACAAAAGCTATAGAAAAGCAATTCTTTTTTTTTCCCTCTCATCTCAGCAGTATTTACCATAAACCTGTCACGAGTCATAAACTTTCGCTTCTAGGCCTTTATTTTTTACTCCATGACCAAGACATGATATTTAAAGGATAGTTGCCCTGTCATATACATTGTGTCACTGGGTAGCAGCAAATGCTTCAAGCATCTTCTCCCGTTCTTCACAATTGTTATAGCACTTTTAGCAGGTAACCGATCAGAAAGGATTAGTATCAATCACCACTTAAATCACCCACCTGACTAATGACTAACAACAAAACTAAGGGAAAAGCAGTGCTTTATGTTGCATAGATTCACTCGCTCCAAACACATTTGGCTTTCTTTTTAGACTGCGAATATATACGTTCCAGCTGATTTCAGCCCATTTTGCTGACCCCAAGTTAATTCTCTTCAGGCGGTTAAAGGGTTAACATGGAATCGCCAGCATTGCCTGGAGAGGTCAGGCAAGTAGGCGCATGTCTTTGTCACGGATGTGTTACGATACAGTTTAAATACTGATTTTCGACGTACTCTCATCTGGCGAGAACCTGGAACTCGTAACAGCCCCTTAAATATCAGTGAAAGTGACAGCCCCTGAAATATCAGTGAAAGGGACAGGCCCTTAAATATCAGTGAAAGAGACAGCCCTTAAATATTAATGAAAGGGCAACCCTTTAAATATCAGTGAAAGGGACAGCCACTTAAAATCCCTAAAAGGTCCAGATGGGGGTGTTTTTTGTTATCTGGAGACGCAGCATACAAACTATCGCACCGACCTTCACACCTTTCAGAGTCGCTTGGGGACTGGACAGAGATGAGATTTCGAATTCCGATATTAGACCTGTTCAAAGGTGCCGTCGGCCCAGATTTCCTCCTGATAGACGATAACGCCAACCGCATCGAGCTCTAAGGTGGGCAAGTATCTGGAATCCAAAACTATCGTTCAAATGGATTGCCCAGCATATTGGTGAAACATGAATCCTATTGCACATATCTCGGATGTCTTGGGAAGGCGAGTTGCAGAACGCCGACCTCCAGTACCCTGCAGGGAATCCAAGTAGTCATTTTAAAGGAATGTCGGTTAATTTCGGGAGCCTTAATAGGCAATCTCATTAACAGTATAGGCAGTCGTTGCGAGAGCTGTGTCTGTTAGAAGCAATTATACGCCAAGTCCCAGAAAGCAACAATGGAGAACTCGTATTTTGTTGTTCTTATTCCATGTGCATATTTCCTATCTATGATGTAATTGCGAAGTTCTGCAATATGAATATATGTAATAGGTCGCAAGTAAATATCCGGCTAGATTTCATAGCATTGCGTTTAGTCCCTCGCGATTAATTTAGGATGTTTCAGATTATTCCTCCAATTTTGCCCACCAGTAGAATAATATTTTAGCTGAAGAAACTATATTCGGAATTAAGTAGATAACACGCTCATGACTGTGTCATTCTGAACTCGATCCAACCTTTATCGAAATCGACTAAGTGTTTTAAACCAATAGAATAACGTAAACTATTTTGAAAGAAATATAATATGTATGTTGTGTCCAGCATTCAAAGCCGTGCTCTTACAGCAAAGGGCCAGCCAGCTTGAATTAACTTTTTTCTATAATTTAATCTTGTGTTTGGCAGCATTAAAGCAAAATTCAAAATGACCAGCTCCCAGGCATGGAAGCTTATAGCATTTTTAAACTGGAATTTAAAATTACTTTAGCCATAAATCAAACTCACGCTTGTGGCCTGTATTCATTTCACTAACCCTGGACCACCAAGATGCAGTTCTGAGTTGCAATGAGAGCTAGTGTGTTCTTTACTGATAAAAGGATACATTAATTACATTAATTACAAGGTTTTCTACAGGGCTAAAAGTAAAGAAAAAAAGGAAAATCTGGAAGTAGCATGATAAGAAACACAGATAACAACCGAGTAAAGGAAAAGATTGGGGACCAACTGAATAAACAAAGGAAGATCTGCTGATTCAATATAATATTTAGCTTTTCCTTCTGAGTTATTAGATGACATACATCGCTCGAATAGTTATGAGGTTCCTTACATTAATTAAAGATATTTTAATCTGTTTCCAAAAGCTTGTTATTTCGTAGCTTAAGGCTTGAGGAGCTTTTATCTTCATCTCTAGAGTCAGCGTTATTTGTTTATATGTTTAACTGTTTCCTCGACTGCATATTTTATTCTCATTTCTCTCTCTCTCTCTCTCTCTCCTATTGCTGTCCTGAATACGATATGGTTTCCAGTTGTTTACTACTGTTGTTTTCTTTTAAAGTATCAGCAAATTAAAGCAGTTCTTTGACGACAAAAAATGGGCGAGGGCGAATGCCATTTATATTAACCAAGAAGCATTTAAATCTGTCTATCTAGTGCGTTGTAGCAATACATTTCTTTGTTTTGGAGCATCTTTTTGGACACTTATAAGACTTTTCTAGAAAATATTCATTTCACGTTGTTCAAAAGGCCACTCCACAGAGCATTTTGAGTTTAAACGTAAATTATTTGTATCACCAGATTTTAATTGACATACGTCACAAAAATACACAAATACTGAAACACTGCAAGCTTTCGGGATATGTTAAAATCTCGGATAAGTACACGGAAAATTAGCTCCGGAAAATATAATTCCGATAGCAGCATTCTTCTCTCCTCCTACCAATTTTCTTTCTCTTTTGCAGCTTTTAAGTTGGTGTTCGAGTAGCTGCGATTATTATTCTAGACCATCAGTAGCCTTATATTACCTTTGCAATTTTATTACAAAAGCTAAATTTACTACGAAGATATTGCATACTGTTTCCACTTGAAAGATAATGATACTTGGGCATCATTGTGCATGGAATAATGGGTGGATCCAATTACTGTTTCTATTAAAATCCTGTTCTGGAATTCTTTCTCTGCCATTTCCGTTAAGAAAATCTGCTATTTTTAAGTAGTAAGTTTGTCATATGCCCATTTCCTTAGTTCGTAGTGCTTATCAGCATGTATTTGCACATAAGTTAGAGAGTATGAAGGTTGAACCAGTTTTTCTGCTGAAATTTCAGTCCCTTGCTTTTGACATCTTATTCTTCAACCATTAAAAGATGCTTGTTCCAAGCATCTTTTAATGGTGGCTCAGGTATGGAATTCTGGAACGATATTTATCATACACGTTGCTTTGTACGTTCTAGGCCTCCGTATTGAAAGACACTATATTTTTTTTTTATACTTTGCCTTGTTTGTATATTCTGTAGCGTTCTTTCTGCCACTATTTTATTGTTTTGCTTATCTTACTCTTTATATTAATTTTATTCCATTTGCGTCCTACTCTAATGTATTTCTAAATATTTGTTCCTTTCGTTACCTGACTTCTGAATTTTCAACAGTCTCTCTCTCTCTCTCTCTCCGCATTTCCCCGCTTTTGTATTCTTATTTCCCCGCTTTTGTATTCTTATTTCCCCGCTTTTGTATTCTTATTTCCCCGCTTTCTCTATTCTCAATAGATGTATTAGTGTATCTTTATCTTTCATTTCCACAAAAATATTTGTCTCTTTCTACATATATCTGCCTTTTGATTTTAAATCTGTTTTCTCTCTTTGTGCTTCTCTTTACGTCCCCTAATTCTTCGAATTTTCTTTCCTGATATTTCTTTGTGTTTCTTTTTTCTTGTCATTCCTTGTTCTTCTTTCATTTTTTGCCTTACCCACTCCTTTGCTTTTTCTTTCTCTCTCTCTGCTCTTCCCTTGTGGTTCAAATTTGGCTTTCGTTCTCACTCTACTTCTATCTCTGTGCCACAGTTTATCTTCACATCTCATTTTCCTTTCTTTATAAAGCTTCGTCCATATATGTATATATTTTCTGGATGATTTTATTTTCAAATCTTGTTTTCCTTTGATGTTTAACTTTCTCTTCACTTCCTTTCTCTTCTTCAGTTTGTCTTCATGCATGATTATCTTCCCTGCATAACTGTTTCATCATCTGATTTGATTACTTTTTTTGCCTAACGTTTTCATCATATCATACTTTTTTTTCTCTCCTCACATTTGTTTTCATGTCTTACCTCCTCTGCGAAACCGTTACTTCATTTTATTTCAGTTCAAATTTGCCTTCATCTACCTTTTCCCTTCTATGCAAAACTTTATCTTTCACATTATACGCCACTCTAAAACTCAAATTGTTTCCTTCTAGGTTGGCGTTTCTCTCACACTGCGTAATGCCAATAAATTTCACAAGCATTTTCTCCTTGATTTTGTTCTGTATCTGTTAGCGTGACTAGCCGCCTATTGAAGTATCACTTCCTGCTTTCGACTAAACAATTAAAAATTTTACTTCGATGTTCTATGTTCAATGCAAAATCCCGTATCATCATTCATTGTGCACTGAAGCCATCGATATTCCTTCTGCATAATCTCTCGTGAAATGATACAGATTTCCTATCATGTTTAAAGATGTTCGATAAGATTATGTTGCCTGTTCTATAAGATTGTGTTGGAAGGATACAATAACTGAACACTTTTCTCTCAAGACGTAATATTAAATTAATTGCTCGTGAAAATTATATTGTTTCCACCAAATACGCTTCTGCCGGATTTTGTTCAGCTATTAGTTTCTTCTTTGATGTGCCCCGCTCTTTATATATGTTGCCCATGATAAATGTAGATATTACTTACTTCTAGATTTTCCCCATCACTCTAAATCTTTACTCCAATTGTAAAAGCATTTTTTTTCAATTTTCTGTAAGTTAATCATTATTCCCACCTACCGCTGTCGGCATGTCCCTGGACAATATTTTGCAGTCGTACGGGTAACTATCATAAACCACGACGTCGCCAGCAAAACGAATGTGAGATAAACACTGTCCAATAACCTTTAGCCATTTCTTTGCCCAATTCAATGATTGAAAGACATTCGGAAACGTCGTACTGAAGACTTTGAAAGAAATGGAATCACCTTGTCTTAATAGCCCTTTCAGTTTTCGTAAGTGACGTTCCTTCGAACAGAAGAACTTCTAAACGTGCATTTTCATTGATATTGTCAATAAAATAAAATTATAATTCATAAATAGCGCTGGATTCGAAAGACAATATAACTGTTGTAAAACTACTGTTTGTGCTCGTATAAATGAGTGAAGCATTCAAAAGTAGGACCTTTGTTCTGTTTTGAAAAGCTGGTGGAAAAAGAAAACAGATGTTCCTGTTAGAATTGTAAGCAGTCTTCTCCCTCTGCAATGATCTACATGATGTAATAAAGAATGACGACGAATTTATCCAAATGAATTCTTTGCCTGAAAAGAGTGATCCATGAAATGAAAGTAGTTAGAAGGCATGAAGTAACGCTTAGGAAGACACTGACTGAAAAAAGAATTCCGGTTGTCCCATATTGAAAAGTAAGAACTATACAGCTACATAAACATATCAGCAGTTTCGTATATACAAATGAGACAGAAAACTGTTGGTGATAGGAATCATGCGTATTTGTTTTGCCAGAATTTAAACTGAAATGGCCACGCTTGAAAAACGACAGGCATAAAAAAAGAGGCAATTTATTTACTACTCGTTTTCAAAAGACAGGGTGTGAAATAGGAATAATCTGTTTCAAGGATGAAACCAATTTCACTTTGTTTTATCAATCCATGTATTTTTATTTGCGTATGTTATATACTATCTCACTTCAACTTAATTGCAACAGAAAATTCCCCAAATCTTTAAAGTCCCAACACTGACATATGAAACGAAAATATATTCTCACATAACGACTGACCCGTATATTCATGATTATTTTAAGGACGATGTAATGAAATATTTGTATTATTTCCCGATATAATTTGAAGAAAAATTCTTGTCAATTCCGAAACAAAGGTGTAAATACTGCTGGTGCAAAAAGTTGTGGATATGATTAAATCGCATCTAAACTGACCACCTCTATTGCCTACGCAAGGCTACTCTATTAAGAAGCTTAGCCAAGAAACTCTAAAATGAGGAGGGAAGCATTAGTAGTGCGCCATCTGCTTTCAGGGCTTATTGGAGAATCAATTGCCTCTACAAAGCCAAAATTCTGTTAAATTGGCTAAAATATATATGTAATAGAACTCCAATTATCCGGATCGCTTGTACTTCTTTTAAGGCCAACTAAAATTAACATTTCCTTAATTTATTTACGTGTTTTCAGTTTTTTCGTTCATTTAAAAAACACAAAACGATTATGCAGTACAGTAGATATTTATTTTTTAAACTGTATAACATTTGTTATTATAAAATACGATAAACGAAAATATGTAATTCCCTCACTTCAATTAATAAATACGTATTTGGCCTACAGAAAAAAGACAGCCCAATTATTCGGATTTTCCAAAACTGTATATGTATGTGTGTGTGTGTGTGTGTGTGTGTATGTGTGTGTAGTGTGTTGAGGTGCTGGACGTTTTTGAAGAATGCCTTTCAGTTTATGGAAATGGTAGTTGTAACTGAAGGAAAGTAATATAAATTGCCTGAACTGGGACAAATACTTCTACAAAAGCATTGTAGAAAAGCCCGTAATTTTACTGAAGAAAGAATATCGTAGATGTTATTTCATTTTAAATATTTTAGGTGACACAGATGATAATAAAGTTGACTGTGCATGTATATTGAGTATTACAACGCGTTAGACGAAAATAATTTATGTATAACTGTGCGGTAGAGGGAAAGAAAAAAATCTACAACCGCTCACAGCATAAGAAAGAAGTGCAATCCGAAAGCCAAAATCCGATATATTTCAGGAGTAATTTTTGAACTGAAGCTATCTGCCTAATCCTTTAAACTGAAATAAATTATTTCTGCTTGGAAATCCTTTGACGTCAGAAAAAAGTTTTGTAAAAGTAAGTAGAGAAAATGTACTTCATTTATTTCTTGCAGAAAGTTAACTGGATTTCTAAAATTCATCTCATGAGTATTTTAATTGAAGTACATAATTGCTGACTTAAGATAATTTAAAGATATGTTATAAATGAACCTCACTTTGACTCCCAATCCAGAGATGTCAAGTCCTGGTCCGCTACTCCTATGTGGGATGATATTAGGAAATTAACTCCTTACTTAACCCCTAAATCGACTGTCATTTCGCGAAACATTGGAAATCATTATCAACAGTGAGCCCTGCAACAATAGCGTTTTGCTAAAATTGCGACGAATTTGGAGCCAGTTTTTCAAATAGTGAATGCCTCTTCTTTCCACCAGGATTCCGGGTGCTAAGCGAACATGGCGTCTCGTGTCTTTGAATGAATAAATACTTCCGCATCTTCAAGTCAAGTCACGGCGTTCAAATTGTTGAAGCGTTCTATTATTCAGTTTGGAGTTTGCTGTCAACCTACCTTGTAAAAGCCATCTGGTTGATGTGCGAAAGCTTGGGAACTTCGATTTCTATTCTACGCCAAGATATTCGGATGACTAGTACAGTTGTACTATTTTGAGTAGATATATTTCTTCCTTCCTTTGAACCCATAGCCGGACTTTACAGAAGGTGGTAAGCTTACTTTCACTAGAGTTGTTCATAGTTGCCAATAAACTCCGAAATAAAGAAAATAAGGGCAACAACATGAATTCCTGATTTTTGAGTGAAATTTCGTATTTGCAAATTTCCAACATGCTGAAGCAGCGGAAAATGGATAATTAAATGATAGACATGAATCAGAAATGATGCTTGTGCGCAATATGTTAAGATAATACAACATACGCCCCTCTGAATCACTGCTCGGAAAACGTTGCTAGGACTTAAGCGCTTAGGACAGTAAGGCGATGTTTTCCATACTTGCAAAACGAAGCTCTCTTATAGAACGGAAACAAATAAATTGTTTTGCCCGTTTCAAGTGTTTACAATGTAAATACTTAAATGAGTGAGATGAAAAAATAAGCATATGTGGTAACCAGCACACGCAAAATATTTAAAATTTTTACAGCCTTGTAATTGATAGAAGACGCTACTACCTTTAAAACGTGTGGCTTAGCGATGCAATTTGCTAAACCCAGATACGTATGTTTGCAGCCCTTGTTTGAGGTGTTATCATCAAGAATTAAAATGTTAATTTCGCAAAACAAGTCATTAATTATTATTTTCCGCTTCCTGAAATCTCCGATATGAATCAGCAAGAAGAGACAAAATGTTAGAGAACAGAACCATCGTCTAGCTGAATATATCAATATGAAATAATACACTGTGAGTGTATGATCAAGAAATAAACAGAGAAGAGTTAAGCAACATGAAGCTGAGAAAACCATTCATTCCGAACGGAGATTTTTCATCTAAAAAAATTGGGCTGCTTTAAAATTGCCATTTCAAACAAAAGAAAAATCTAGAAATATAGTACGCTAGAAAGCATGTTTAATACTCTTGAGGGTTGCAAACCGTCTGAACCCAAACGTAAACTCCGCTTCAATGCTTTTAAAACCAAGGAATATAAGAAACTGAAACTATCAATAGTACTACTCTGAAATCACTCTGATGCTGAAACACGTCCAGTAGCAACTATTGTTCAGCAAAAACAGTTGAAAAGTTTGCTGCTTTTAGCGTCATTTAACTTAGGGAAAGCGGCAGATGAAATCCACGATTAAGTTAAAGTAATTTTAAACAATGTCAGGCCATTCAGATAGTCGACGGCAGCAGAATTCTGCGAGAAAAGTGCGATAAAATCCTCGGTGCTGCAGAAATGATCATGAAATAATTAAATACGATGCAGAAAACGTGTAACGTCGACAGAAGTGGAGATGTGTGCTCTGCGCTGTTATACAAATACGTAAACTGAGAAGTTATCTATTAAAATAAGAACACGCAAGTTCCACATTTTGGGTACCATAACTGACATTTATCGCAGCACTCTTCTGATATTACTAAATGGTTTTCCAGAGTGTTGCATAGGAATAACAGTTACATTACATATTTAATCGATGTCATTTTTCCTTAAAAACGTAACCCAAATTTGCTCTGCAACAATATGAAATGATTCAGACAGGCCATAACAGACATGTTTCTCATTCTGTCATAGTAGTATCCCATGCAATTCATCTTGCTCAAAATTACTCGGATCGCAACACAATTTAGAGTATAAAATTTTAATGTAACTTTAAATAAGCAAGACAATTTCGTATCATGAAACGTTATTATCAGATTTAGACTATGCATATTAAAATGCGGTAATCATTGAGTTTCGATCTTTCCGAAATGAATAAAAAAATTGGCAGGTGGTGTGTCGGAGGCACGGCCGCAGGTGGGTGTTGGGTGGGTGTTAGAAATGAGTGAATAGGCAGAGTTTAGGTTTCGAGATATATATATATATTTTTTTTCAATTAAGATATTGAGACATTTCGGATATTTTCACAAAGTTCTCAAATATTTCACAATTTTTCATACACCTAATCACGTTTTCACGCAAATATTATTACAGATATCGATAGATCTCGAGTAGATGAAACGAATGACACCTCGCGGTATATGCTCTCACGTCACGGCTCGGAGTTATAATAATTCCATCGCGTGCGCCGATTTAACCACAAAATGACTGACGCGCTCGTCGCTCGCTATTACATCATCTGACCTTGAACGCTATTTCGGTAAACTCTTTGTAACATCCTTTCTTTAATTCACTTATATTTTTGCTAGCTTTTATAGTTTTGAAATTAATGAAGAAAGTCTGGTGTACGCTTTGGGGGGGGGGGGGGACACGGATTTTTACCAAGGTACCTAGTATTGGAAGGAAACGATAGACGTATTCAACGTTAGAAAAGAGAGCTCATAGATTATGAGATTTAACAACTGAACCGATGATCTCATACGAAAATATAAGGGTAACCTCACAGAACGAAATAATAGCATTTGCTAAGCAGTGCACAAATAATCTACAGCGGATCAGACACTAGAGTTTAAAATTATAGTCAGTAGGGATATAAAGGAAAACATGTAACAGCAGTTAGAGACATTTGATATGTAAAACTACACAATCATAAGAGTATTTACAATTTTATAACAGATAATTATGTACACACTTCGCATATACAGGATCACATCCGCAAATGTCACCTAAAAATGTCTTATTAATTAATGTGCTCACACGTGCAATTTGATGTGCTCCCACACGTGCAATTTGATGTGCTCCCGTCGTACGAGGGTTACACCCAAAGTAATGCAAAAGTAGGCATAACTTTTTTTAACTGACAGAGGTCGTTTAAATTGCACAATCTGGTAGAGTAATTCTTCTTCCATAGTAAGCCTACTTCTTCATTGCAGGTAAACAATGGATTCCAAGCGGAAGCAACGTGCCGTCAATGAATTCTTGACGAAGGAAGGGTACAGGCTGTCTGACATCCACAGAAGGCTATAGAATGTTAACAAAGATGACACCATTCACAAAAGCAGTGTGCACAGATGGATGAAGAAGTTTAAAGAAGGAGAACCAGCATTGAAGACAAACCACACAGTGGGAGACAAACGTCTGCGGCCACTGACACAAATCGTCAGCGAGTGGATGAATTGATTCGCGCGGAGAGACGAGTTACATTTCGTGAGCTTGTTGCCCAACTGGACTGTGGTCACAATGTCATGCAGAAGAAGCTAGAAGACTTAGGGTATCGGAAAGTGTGTGCAAAGTGGATACTTCGGCAGTTAGTTGACAA
Source organism: Macrothele yani (assembly GCA_039090855.1). NCBI lineage: Eukaryota > Metazoa > Arthropoda > Arachnida > Araneae > Macrothelidae > Macrothele > Macrothele yani. The sequence continues at coordinate 162,137,115 of CM077011.1, forward strand.
CCGATTTGAAAAAGTGAAAGGTGGAAGTCTTCTCTGTTCTTCTGGAACCGTTTGAAGCCAATGAAGACACATCTTTTTTTCGATCTGGTGATAAGAGATGAAACTTGGTCGTATCTTTACGATCGGGAAACGAAAAATCAATCAATGGAATGAAGTCACACTTCTTCACCAAGGCCTAAGGAGTTCAAGAGCCAGCGATCAGCACAGAAAGTCATGGTGACTATTTTTTGGGGGGATGAGAGATATGTCATTCTCTTTGAGAGATATGTCATTCTCTTTGATTTTCTGGAACGTGGCCGTACCGTAACCAGCGAGCTATACATTGAGACACTCAAGAAGCTTAGAGAAGCCACAAGGAGGACGAGACCGAACAAGAATATGAAAAGGATCCACATTCACCATGACAATGCGGGACCACACACATCTTTGGCTACAAATCAGGCCATCACCAAAATTGGCTGCTCTGTGGTCCCCATCCGCCGAACAGGCCTGATCTGGTGCCCTCCGACTTCCACCTTTTCGGTTCAATGAAGGACAGTCTCTGGGAACAACGATTTGATGACGCAGATGAGGTGAAAGTAGCTATAAAAATGTAAGCACAACTTTACACACCTGAATTTTTTCAAAGATGATTCCAGAGTTGGGTTCAACCATGGCGCAAATGCATCGCTTGTGATGGAGACTATGTTGAGTAGTACCTATGTATGGAGGAAGAGTTACCCTACCAACACGTGCAATTTGAACTCCCTCTGTCAGTTAATAAAACGTTATGCCCAGTTTTGAATTCCTTTCGGTACAACCCAAAACGACCTTACATACTTGTCACAAGGTTATTGATGAATTCTGGAGCCAAAGAATTCAATTCTTCGATGAGAACGGTGCGTAAATCGGGGAGAACTGTGGGAATGGGCTGATGAGCTACGTTCTAGGCCTGCTGTATATGGTTCGGATAATGAGACCTGGATGGAAAATCCGTACCCCGAATATCTTCGCTGCGCATGAAATCATCGTCAAGCTGAGGCTTTTGTGGGCGAGAATTATCATTAAATAAAACGAACTGGAGGACAACAGCTCCCCGAAAGATTCTGGCACAGAGTTCTAGAATATCTTTTCTATAACGCTCAATTTTTACATGGTCTCCTGCGAAGACGTGAAGAGATGTGCGGCCATTGAAGATAACTCCACCCCACACTAGTAGACCACCGCCTCCAAAGAAGTCTCGTTCGCAGACGTTTACGGAATCATTACGGGATCCATATTCTTTCCAAATGAAATGCCGATCAGAATCCGTTTGTGGACTGAACGTGGACTCGTCTGTAAACAGAACACCGGCCCACTAGTCTTAGCTAACGATGTTGTCTGCATCAGTTCAAGCGATCTTTCCTGTGATATGCGGTTAGTGAGACACAAACCATGGGTCTCCTGGCATCTAGGCTAGCTGCATTAAGGCTTCGATATATCGTTAACCTTGATTATGTAGTCCCAGTGTCAGCGGAGACCTCCAAAGACAATTAGTCCAGTACCTACAACGTCATGCCGTTAAAGCAACATTACGATTCTAGCGAGGTGTCGTAAAATCTGGACGACATGCCACAATTTTTTGACACTCCTCCGGTGTTGCTGAAACGCTGCCATAACCATAACTATGAAACCACTCTGAGTTAGATTTATTTATTTGTAAGCACATTCCTACAGATGATATATCTCGTTGCAGGAATTGCTATAGTGGCATTTACATTACCAAGTGATAATTACAATCTTGGAAATCATGATCTACAAAAAAAAAAATCGACATACATTTAAAATATCCAGACATTCTTCATGTGAATTCTAAAGTCTGTACATTTTGAATAACGGATTATTATTTCCAGCATCAGTCCTGCAAAAAGTCACCGAAAATTGTTCACATTTTATCCTGGGTAAACGTAGGACGCGGAAACTTAATTGGTTTACAATTTGAGTATCATCAATATACCAATTGATGATGTTATGCAGGCACTTGAGTTGGAGAGCCTTCCTTGTCGATTGCAGAGATGTCACCTTGAAGGATGTCAGAAGGTCAGCCGTCGGGATGTCCGCTATATAAACAACAGTCGATTTGTAAAAAAGGTGTCTAAGAAATTTTTCTGAACTTTCTCGAATTCTTCTACTAGAGCTACGAGGCTAGGACTCCAAATGATCGCCGCATACTACAGTGAGGATTTGATCGTAGTCTCAAACATTCCAATACGTGTCTGAGGATTCGAAAAATACTTGGAATGTCGCATGATTAATCCAAGTTTTATATACGCTGTACATACAATCCTTCTGATATGATATCATATGACTTTGAAAGTCCAAGTTCGAATCAAATGTGACTCCCAAGTCTTGGACATCGTTTGTCCGGCTAAGAGAATAGTTGCCAGCTGTGTATTAAAAAAGAATTGGGTTTCTTTAACGCAAAAAGGAAAGGCCATGACACTTGGAGATATTGAGATGGAGATGGTTTAACGATTATCACTGAAGCAGGTCATTGATTTAAAAAGGCCATCATTACAAAACGAAAAGTAGCCGCCCCGGTGGCGCAGTGGTCTAAGGCGCTGGCTTCTGATCATTCGTCCGTAAGGGGTCCGGGTTCGAATCCCGGTCAGGCATGGATGTTGTGTTGTCTTACGGCACTGGCTCTCTCCCTTCCCTGGAACCAGTGACCCCAAATTAGGGACGGGCGACTGCTTATAGCCCATTGAGTTGCTCACGGTGGTCGTTAAACCTCCAATCAAAAAAAAACAAAAAACGAAAAGTCATTAATGTATATGGAAAACAGAAGTTGTCCTAAATTAGAGCCTTGTGGTACCCCAGACGTGGCAACACAGGGAACAGAAACATGGTTGTTATAGTTCCAGACTGTGATCGTTTGACGTGCCTTGCCACCTAGGTCTCAGACTGGCCTATTTCTAGTCGTCCTATTCCTTGTCACCTTAAAACGTCAGATACGTGTTTACGATAAATTAAGAGACCAGTTTTAGCCACCGCAACGCTTTTTACACGAGATTATTTCCTCAGATATTAACTTTTGAATTTAAATTTTGTGCAACAGTGTAGGCTTAGCAACTGAACTGGAGATTTCGACCTAAAATCTAAAGATTATTTTAGGAATCTCATAGAACGAAATAGTTGCACATTCGTAAGTCATTCACAATCTTACCGCGAGTGCACATAGGTTAGGAAATTAAACATCTGCACTAGAGATCTCAATCGAAAATATGATGATCATTTTAGATATCTCACAGAATAATATTGTAGCACACTGTGAAACTATGCCCAAAGAATCTACCGCTAGGGTAAATCTTTTTACGATTATATTTCCATCAACATTAAAGAAACCGATACAAAACAAACTACAAGATTATTCGTCTGGCAGGTTCTGAGAGCTGGTCAGAAATTCTCCCGATCGGATTCTCTCTTCTTTCGGACCATTTCTATTCCATGCAGAAACCATTAGAATCAAAGGTTTTTTTCGGTAAACATTTGTAGCCATCATTTCACATTTCTCCAGTACAAAATACACAGTCGAGTCACATTATTGCGACTACCTCCTACTTTTGACGTCAACAGCACGTAACCAATGAAAGAAGGCACGTGTTGTGAGTTGGTTTGGAGGGTATATAAGGTGTTCTGTAGGCATTCTGAAAACATATCACTCGTTGCTGTCATGGATAAAAGGAGTGATTTATCAGATTTGCAAAAAGGGATGATTATCGGCTTTCAGGCCAAGGGTGGCAGTATTTCTGAAACAGTACAGTTTGTGAACTATTCGCGTGCGGCTGTGGTTAAAGTGTATTGTGACTGGAGAAATGACACCATTGCGAATAAACGATATGGAAACTGTGGAACAAACACCACGTGCTATTGATGTGAGGCTGATCCACACGCTAATGGCAGCGCAGGTGCGTTAGGTCCAATCGATACGCTATGGTAGACATACTTTCTGGCCGAATGAACCAGGGGGATATAGGAAGTGTGTCTAAAACGAAAGTTCAGCAAACCCTACTGCGTATGGGGCTCCGATGCAGACGGCTGGCCACTGCACCTATGCTAACGAAGGTGCATCGGCAGAAAATCCTAAATTAGCAACGCAGTAAAACCTACATTTGCACGGAAAGAAATTGGACCGCTGCTGATTAGCAAAAGATTGCCTTCTCCGATGAGTCACGTTTTCTGCTTCATCGAGGATCTGACCGTAGTCTCAAAAAACAATAACTGGAATAATTTCAATGTTCTCTGTTCTGTATAAACAGGATTGACTGTATAATATTTATTGTTTCGAACAATTATGTACGTTGTTCCTCATGAATGTACGAGTCACTCATTTTCCGTTGCACCAGAGATTATATTTTTGTACAAACAGAAACAATGATGACGTGAAGAATGAACCTTCAACACTAGGCCAGAAATCTCTCTAAACTGCAGAAACGAAACAAATTGTCGTTAGTACCTTTCCCTCCTGAGCAGCATTTGTCAATTTCCAAGTAATTTTGAATTCACTTTTATTTTATATTTTGCAAAAGTATCACGATTCGCCCTTCTCTTATTCCAACACAAAATACAATAACATATTTAGCGCTTCCCAATCCTTTTGTCTCTCTAAGTTGCGATTCTGTTGTGAAAAGAACACGAAACCACCAACAGCGCTTTAACGCACCTGGGCATCAAGAACCATTTCGTGCATCTCAATAGAAAATTTTCCTTCAGCATAGAAAGAAAAACGAAGAAAACAACTGAACAATTCCTTTAAGAGCGCCAACTGCTATTCAACTCCGAGAACAAAGGAGAGCAATGGAAAATATTGATCAGATGAAAATGGTAGATAATCAGCTTCAGATATTTATTAACGTTAAAAAGAATAGTACAGTCCTCCCGGCAGTGTGTAATTTTCTGTAGAGAACTCTGCTAAAGCCTGTAATTCCAACCGTCGTGATGAAAGAGCGTAATCCTATGCAATCCCACAATGCAACGAAGCACGTGCATGCAGGAGCTGTTGCCCAGAGATTGGCGCTTTTATTTCTAACCCACCCATGGAAACTCCTCCCTTTCCCCCATCTTAACAGGAAGCTTCTTTGAATACATATCCTCCGCCACAGCATGAATCAAAGGATTCGGCAGGCTTTAGAGCTTCACTCGGCAAACTGCAAAACATGATATGTATACATATTCATCAGAGATCGAAAGAATATCAGAACACTTTTGAGATTCAGCATTATATAAGACTTACAGTGTGCTCAAGAACAACAGATTTTTAAATAAAAAAAAACATATGTATACTAGCGCAGCCATGCCCGTTCTCCAAACACGGAATTTATAAAACCATTCACGGTCGTGACGTCAATCCATAACGTTTGACGTAAAACGGTAGAAGGCTTTGGCACCCCTTAATTTTAAGTCAAACTTTCATGGAATTTTTACAGCATTTCAACGTTTCTGGCATAATTATCTTTAAATCTATCAGCATTTTGAACAGTAAAGCTCAGCCACCATTTGAAGTTTTTGTTTTGTTTTCAGACTTTCCTAGGTGTAGAAGTGGTAGAAAAATTAAAGCCGACAATATCCCAAGCAGCAATTTTTTTCTACTTTGGTTTTGGAATATTTCTATATGGATCTTAAGACCTATCAGCATACTAATTTTCAGATCTCTAGCTAATTTAGAAGCGGTCGAACAATTCGCGAAAAATTCAAACAATGTATCAAAGCCGCCATTTTGATTTTTTTCATTTTTGGTTTCCGGATTTTTTTTAAGGTATACGGTCGTTAAGAGCTATCAGCAGACCAATTTTCAGATCTCTAGGTCTTTTAGAAATGGTCAATCAATGCGCGGACGGAAACACTCGCATTTTCCCATTTTCCTAACTCGCTTTGTCTACACATTAGTATAAGAATAATATGACCACCTACTTAATAATGGGATTAAGCACCCTTGGTCCGGGTGACAGCGGCGAGACGCGTGGCATGGACGCAATGAGGCCCTCGAAGGTTGCCCAACGCACGTCTGCCGATTCGGACTGCAGAAAAGCACGGAGGTTCCGGAGATGACCTGGTTGTGGGTCGTCACATTGAACCTCTCTTTCCAAATAGTCTCACAAGTGAACTATCGGATTGAGGTCGGGCGATTTCGCCGGCTAAGGGTGACCGGAGACACCGCTGTTGTGTTCCTGAAACTAGTCACGAATCCCCTTAGCGACGTGGAACGACGCATTGTCCTCTTGGTAGCCACCATCACCACCGGGGTAAACGCCCAATAAGAAGGGATGCATATGGTCAGCGAATATGGACAGGTATTCATTGGCGTTCAGCGACCCATCCAGTGGTACCAGCGGCCCCAGGTCATACCCCGAAAACATCCTCCAAACATGAACATTGCCACCGCTGGCCTGTACTTGACCGACAAGCATGTCTGAGTCTTGGTTCTCATGTGCCTGACGTCGTATCCGCCACCGCCCGTCACTTATAAGGAGTAGAAACTTTGATTCGCCGGAGAAGGCAATCTTTTTTTTACTCTCCCACTGTCTAATGACGGTAGACATATGCGAACTGCAGGCATCGTTGCCAATAGACATGGGTCAACATGGGTGCCTTGAAGCAGCGACGACTGCGGAGACCCATGCGTAACAACGTTCGTTCTACTGTTATTGGGGATACGTACCTGGGTGCCGCAACGTTCATTTGCGTGGTCAATTGCTGCACTTTTGGGGACGAGTGCCCCTTACCAGTCGACGAAGGCGACATTATCCTCTGGGGTATATGTCCTTTGGGACTCCACAGTTATGACGTCAGGAGGTACTCGGTGTGCCAGCGGTTAATTCTTGGTACACCTTTATTACAGCACCTCGCGAACAGCCCACGAAATCTGCTGTTTCGGAGATGCTTCCACCCTTGGCGCGGTAACCGATAATCATTTCTTTTTGAACGTCCGGCAAGTCACTACGTCTGCCTATTGTTTTTACATAACGCACTATGGCCCCTCTGTCCTGGCCGGCCACTTATATCTCCGTGTGATCGAACTTGTCACGTGCACTCTGTGACGCACCTGGGTGGGTGCACTGTGATTCCAGGGGTGGTCATCTTATTCTGATATAACCGTCTATATTCTAGATTGGAAGCGAGGAAAAGCTCCAGGAGAAGATGGAATTACTGTAGACATCATACAAGAAGCAAGTGGAGAAATCGAAACAGTACTCGCCCAAATTTTCACTCGATGCCTTAATGAAGGAAAGATTCCTGAGGATTGGAACACCGCTACAATGATCCTGCTACATAAGAAAGGTGACATTGAGGATCTCGGAAACTACAGACCTATCAGCCTCCTATCAGTGGTTTATAAAATCTTCACTAAAGTTCTTTCACACCGCTTGAAGGTAACACTGGACATGGCTCAACCGAGAGAACAAGCTGGATTCAGGAGTGGCTACAGCACAATAGATCATATCCACGTGCTGAGAGAACTAATTGAAAGAGCGAGGGAATATGAACTTCCATTGTTTATCGATTATGAAAAAGCCTTTGATTCGGTGAAACCATCAGCAGTTACAATGGCTCTGAAAACCTGCGGTATTGAAGATGCATACATTAATATTATTAATAACATCTATGAAAATGCAAGTGCAAAGATTCGGCTGTTTGAAAATACAACACACGTAAAAATTGGAAAGGGAGTGAGACAAGGTGACACCATATCTCCGAAGCTCTTTAATGCCACATTGGAGGGTGTTTTTCAGTCGCTGAGCTGGGAAAACAAGGGGATAAAGATTAATGGAGATTATCTAACCCACCTTCGTTTTGCTGATGACGTAGTCATTTTTGCAACTACCCCATCAGAGCTGCAGAGTATGATCCAGGAACTTGCTGACAAGAGTAAAGAAGTGGGATTAAAAATGAACTTTCAGAAGACAAAAGTGATGTTCAATGCTTTTACAAGAAATGAAGATTTATCGATTGATGGAGAAAAGCTGGAGATAACAGACACGTACGTTTATCTTGGACAGCAGATATCAAGTGAGGGTCACATTGATGAAGAAATTAATCGGCGTACAAAACTTGCCTGGAGAGCTTTTGGAAGAAACAGCATAATTTTCAAGAGCAATATGCCATTATGTCTTAAAAGAAAAGTGGTTGATCAATGCATCCTTCCAGTGCTTACGTATGGTGCAGAGACGTGGACCTTAACTAAAAGAGACATACAAAGGCTGCAGACAACTCAAAGCAGCATGGAGAGGTGCATGCTTGGTGTAACCAGGAGAGATAAGAAGAGGAACTCGTGGATCCGAAAAATGACAAGAGTGGAAGACATCATGATCAGAGTTAAATCCCTGAAATGGCAATGGGCTGGACATACTGCCAGAAGGACAGATCATCGATGGACAGCCGAAATTTTAGATTGGATTCCAAGGGACAGGAAAAGACCCAGAAGAAGACCACATGGGAGATGGGTGGATGAAATTCGAAAGTATGCAGGGGTGACATGGAGGAGACTGGCACAAGACAGACCGTTGTGGAGGAAACTTGGGGAGACCTTCGTCCAGCAGTGGATTGATAATGGTTGACAATGATGATGATGATGATTCTAGATTGGGATAATAAAGGTTGGATAATAAAGTGATTACACACGTAATTACACAAGGTTGGATAATAAAGTACACCGCGTAACTCTTGCTGCACAGTGACACATGTTTAAGACGAAACCTGTATAAAACGGAAAAATGGCAGCTTAGCCCAAACGGAAATTTTCTTTTCCTGGGTGGTGGGGGTGTCCCGCAATGAAACATATGAAGAAAGTATGTATACTACTTTACCTGTTTTGAATGGAACCGGCCTAACCGGTAAACGTAAACGGCAAGAGAGCAAATGAATCTGGTAACAACGGAAAGCTTCCAGATGCTCTCGTCTCGACAAGTATTTAAATTGAATATAAAACATTACAAGATAAAGTGTAATGATGAATTCACACGAAACAAATGTGTTAGAAGTTGTAAATGACATAATTAAACAGAGAGATTGGTTTTGACTTGTTTACACAAACACAATTTGCTGCATTATTTGGCCTCTGCTTAAGCATGTGTCGCGACTAAGTTTCAGTTCACGTGACGAGCGTTGCTCCCTTTGCTGGATACCAAGCCCAAAGCCTTCACAATTGACAGTATGATATGGATTTTAACGAAACGCTCCGTTTTATGGTCTTCACATTTATTCATTGAGATTATCATTCACAACCTTTGAGCGTTCTGAGTTGCGTTCCTTCGTTCGGCTCTTATCATGGCGCCAAAGAATAACATTCTAGATTGGGAAAATAAAGTTAGTTATCGAAATGATCGAAAAAAAATAATGTATTAGTATTTTGCATAGAATTTCAATTTCAGATAACCACAAATTTATGGCATTTTGAGGTGAAAAGACGAGATAACAGAGCAGTAGCCTAAAGTGATTAGCTTAATGAAGAGAAAAACGCGAAAAGCCGGAAAAGAAGAGGCCGGAATAGTCGATTGAATAATATTCAATTTGTTTAATTTGATTCACTTAGCATCATATTGTGAGTGTTACTGTACAGAAATTAATGTTGGATTATTTACAAAATAGAAGTTTGTGATTTTTAGTGGATTAAGCTATTACGAATAATGCATTCTCTCGAGTAGTAGCTAATTATGTAGAATCTATTATTAGCATGCCAAAAATTTAAATATTAACTTTCTGTGCCTTCCATGGATGAATCGGTATGAAGCAGAAAGTAGTTCCAGACTCTTTGAATCCGTTTCACACAGGTTGCACTGTATAATCATAGTTATGGATAAGCGTTTGACCCAGTAAATAGATATATATCTTTTTGATTCTATGATGCAGTATTAAATGTTACATTTTGAGCACATGAAATCTTAAATAGCTGTAAGTTAGTTTAAATTATTACGTGCTTAACTATGTGTATCTGCTAATGTTCGTAATGTACTCCTTGAACACACATCACACTTTGTCAAAATTCTAACCAACGAACAGGGAAAGAATCAACATGATAACTTACGAACACACTCAGGTCACCCACACATTTTATTGACCAATGATTGTATTCGTTCGTCTGTCACATAAACTTCAATGGCTTTTCTCATAACGTTGAACAGTCTACTTTCGACACAGAACAAATCTCGTTCATAAACCACGACACATGATCATCATCATTGTCAACCATTATCAATCCAATGCTGGACGAAGGTATCCCCAAGTTTCTTCCACGAAGGTCTGTCGTGTGCCACTATTCTCCATGTTACTCCTGCATACTTTAGAATTCCATCCACCCATCTCCCATGTGGTCTTCCTCTGGGTCTTTTCCTGTTTCTTGTAAACTAGTCCAAAATTTCGGCTGTCCATCAATGGTCTGTCCCTCTGGCAATATGTCCAGCTCATTGCCATTTCAGGGATTTTACTCGACACATATAACTTGCTATATCTAAATGATATATAAATCTCTCGACACCTGTACATTACTCAATGTAGAGTTGTAAATTACTTAATTAGTAATTTATAACTCTAATATTACATTAATGAATTATAATTCTAGATTACATCACTTGCTATTAATTAACTCTACATTAACTATCATTCCCTTCCCCATTCTCTCTCAATATTCAGTGTTGACATTCTTGTCTATCTCTGACTAACTGTGAGTCCTACCAAATTGTAAAAGCTGTTCTTCGTAGTAATGAAAGCTCTTCCAGGAGATAATGTGTCGTTTCGTAAGAAAATGGTTAACGAATAGTACCTAAATTTACTTAAGAAAACAGAACCACAAAAGGAAGATTATTTAGAGGTGTATTTCACTAGCTTTATTGCCAGAAAGATGGTAAACACAAAAGAAAACAACTACCGAATTTTTTGGAAAAATAAAAAAAAAAGTTTCTCCGTACATCACAGGCAACTAATGTGCAGAGATCGAGCATTTCATAATTTGTAAGATTCAAATAATGAAGTCAAAAGATTACTTTCGATGTATCGGCATGTCATTTTTTACGCTTTCCAACCGTAGGTTGAAAAAGCATATATGCTCCCACTTTGTCTATCTGTCAGCACGATAATTTGCGTACAAATGGTTCGCTTTCGATTAAATTTTAGTGTGTGGTATCTCCTGGGGAAGAACCCAGTTGAAAATAGGCGAAATTTAGTCAAAGGTCAGGACATAAGAGCCGGATCCATTCCATTGTTCTTATGCGATATAATGTGCGTAAAAATGGATCGATTTCGATGAAATTTTAGTATTTGGTAGGAGAGAACCTGGGGAGTAATTTGGTGAAAATGGGCGAAATGGGGTCAAACGTCATGACATAGGATCGGGATCCATTACATCGCCCTTATGTGTCATAACTTAAGTAAAAACGTTTCGATTGCAACAAAACATTATTCTGGAGATGCACTGAACTGATTCTGTTGAATATCATCGAAATGGGGTCAAATGTCAGGGCACATGAGCGAAATTTATTCCACAGCTATTATCCTCATAACTTGACTAAAGATAATTCTATTGTGGCAAAACTTTAGTATGTTGTTCCGGATGTATACTGAACCAATAATATTTAATATCATCGAAATAGGGTCAATGGTCATGGCACAGGAGGGAGATTTATTCTACAGCCATTATCCTCATAACTCAACTAAAATTGCTTCTATTGCGACAAAACTTTAGTATGTTGTTCTGGAGGTAAACTGAACCAACACAATTTAATATCATTCAAACGGTGTCAAAGGTTAGGGCACAGGTGCGAGACAGCCATTATCAGCATATCTTGATTACTAAGTTGAGTAATGATAACTGGTATGTTGGAAAGCATATCATAGCCAATGCATTGCATGATTTTACTAACTTGTTAGTAAAATACTTGCTGTTACTCAAAAAAGTAAATCCTTATGACTGAATCTCAGAACACAGTTGATTAGAGCAGAACGTCGTCTGTAAAATCTTGTTTTCAGTTTTTAATCGCAAACCTTGAAGGAATATCTTTTAAGGAAAAAAGTACTAGAAGAAGGAGAACGAAGAGAAATACTTATATATAATTTTTTTTACGATTTCCAAAGATACTAAACTGACGAGTCCAACAACATTTAACCTCGGAAACCAAGCAAAAGGATTTGCATTTTTGTATCCAACATATTACACCTCGCGGAGCAGAAGTCGTGAAAATTGTGAAAATGTTGACGCAGGTTGCCTGCTTTCTTTTGAAAAACAGCCATTAGGGTGCATAATGTAATTTAAAAAGTTTTATGTGCCTACAGCTCTTTCCCTTCTTTTTACGACACAACTTTGCACCACAAGAGAAAACGTGTTCCGTGAAAATGACGTGCAAACGACATGAACGGGGGATAAAGACGTAATAAGTTTCTGCATGAAAAGTGAGAAGAAAGCTGGATTACGTGAGAGAAGATATTATGTAGAATGAGGCATTTTCAGCGACCATGATAAAGAAAAAATTCTCACATCGTTCAGTTGTTGGAAAATAAAGCGTGGGAATAGATTCATAACAAAATAGTTTCGTCGGTGCATAAAAGTTGTAAATATGACAGGAATGGGTGTCGAATTTCTGTCTCCGCTCGGAACTACACCTAATTTCTCAGCATGACTGCCACCTTTCACACAAAAAAAAAATCCCAAATCTGGATAAAAGCAGTTTGTTCTTTACCTTTTTCTTATTTGAATATTAAAATGTTGTTGCATCATAATCATTAGTGGCATTAATCGTACGCAATTTATTATGAAAAGTGACACTCTTCTACATATAAATAATACAGAGAAAATTGGAAATATGTATAGAGAGAATAATGTGAATTAATTTATATTAAATTAAATATATTTCCTTCGAATGAAAGATCATGTCTTTATACAACTATATTGCAATTTAAAACACAGTGGACTGCTGGTTAATTGGAACACTTCGGAGTTAGAACCGTTTGACCCAAATTAAGCGGCTACCCCAGTTATGCGAAGATTTGCACCAAAGAGCTAATTTGGGATGTTCTTCAAGAACTGTCCTAAATAAGCGGCTGTCCGGATTAACAGATGGCCCAATTAACCGGAATCAACTGTATATAACTTTTAGATTAACTTATTACTCCTGGAAAAATTGTTATTTAGTATCACAGCTACTGAAAATGCTGCCAAAGATTTGCGTCAAAACTGAAATGTAGAATTTATTTTCTTTATCTTTTATCTGAAATTTTATTTTAAATACTTAGCTTACGAAAATGATACACCGGAAAAATCATCACAATTTCAGCTATTTGTTATTCAAGCCTAAACAACAACATCGTATATACACATCTTTCTTGAGACAACATCGCCCTAAACTCTGAGATCTGACATCGAGAAATGTTTGCAATAATTCTTATTTTGATTCGAGGGACAGAATTACTCAACATCACTCCGAAATTGTTTTTACTAGCAAGGTATTGTATATTATTAGTTTTTTCCAAAATCTGTTAAAATTAGCAAGCAAAAGAGTATCTAGTTCACATAAATAAATTTGTTGGAATTATTCTGAGATGTGTGCAAAAAAAAAAGGACTGGCTAAACAAGAGACTAATGCTACAGTACATCGGCAGATGAAGGGAAATTTTCTGCCATTTCTAGGAGGAGGTTTATTATAAATTTTTCAAAATGTGTTTCATTACAAAAACGTTTCTGTCTAATATTCAACGAACGCATCTGTCCCGTCTACTGATTCTTTTCCGATGGCCATATTCATCCAATTTAGCACCAACGACTTTCACTGTTTCTCCGTTTTAAAATATGGCAGTCACTTTGTGTGTGTGTGTGAGTGAGTGCGCGCGCGCACTCGCGGTTGAGCGTGTGAGAGACAGGGGGAGTATCAACATGCTATTACTCGTGGGAGTCAATGACTAAATATTTTGCTTTTTGAAACGTGAAAGTAATTTGGTCATTAAAATCCTATAATTAATTTGAAATACCCTCCAGTCTAATTCCTATTTTTAAAACAGTAAAACTACTTATACTAGCAATCCTTATTTTTTCGCGTAGAAAAATAAATTGAAATTTACAAGACATCACACATTAAGCAGATGGTTTTCTCAAGGTTGATTATTTCCCACCTTCCTTAGAAAACCCATCTGGTTGTCATGCAAAAGCTTGGAAACATTGATTTATATTTTGACGCTCCGATTGTTAATGTAGTTTAACTCTTTTTTACAAAGATCATGCACTCTTTCTATTTATTAACATGTCCTATTCGCTTAAAAATTCGTATTTTAAAAGGGGTCACTCTAAATATATGTTATTTTTTTACTTTGCTAACGTAACCGTGAACTAGGACTGCAAATTGATCTCTGCCAATTTGGAATGTCCTTGTTATAAACAGTGCCAGAATTTATTTGTTTCTGTGCAATGAATATCCACCTTTAATAACTCTTGAAATCATTTTCCAAGTGGTTAGCTCAGGATTTAAGGTTCAACAGTACAGTTATCAAGGATTAAGAAGTAATCAGGTAAAACAAAAAAGTGGATAAACCTATCGCCACTGCTGTTTTCTCCTTTTCAATGTCGATGTTACAGGAAAATTCTTTGAAGGATAGTACTAATGAGTTCGAGAGCGTCCGTTTCACAATCGCGTCATCCTCCTTTAAATTTTATATAAATTCTGTCATCAATTAGATTAATAAGTTTGTTAGGAACAGGAACACATTTTGACCAACAAGAGAAAAATCTAACAACCGGAAGAATGGAAAACAAACTCATGGTGTTTCCAAATGATCGAATCAAACTTCCTGAAAACGTTGTACTGAGCACAGTGATTAATGAATTTCCTATGAACATTGCGACGGAAACTCTTGTCTTCAATGCAACTTCAGGAGCCCGTCACAGACATAGGAGCCAATAGCTTAGTTTTAAGGAGGGGCAAAATTTAATTGGAAACCAGAAGAGCCAAAATCTATATATAATACATGGATAAAACAAATTATATACATGTATCATCTTGCGCCAGTTTCCTCCATGTCACTCCCGCAAGCGTCTTCTATCTTGCGCCAGTCTCCTCCATGTCACTCCCGCAAGCTTCCTCTATATTGCGCCAGTCTCCTCCATGTCACTCCCGCAAGCTTCCTCTATATTGCGCCAGTCTCCTCCATGTCACTTCCGCAAGCTCCCTCTATCTTGCTCCAGTCTTCTCCTTGTCACTCCCGCAAGCTTCCTCTAACTTGCGCCAGTGTTCTCCATGTCAACCCCGCAAGCGTCCTCTATCTGGCGCCAGTCTCCTCCATGTCAACCCCGCAAGCTTCCTCTATCTTGCGCCAGTCTCTTCCATGTCATCTTTCGGATTATGCATTTATATATATATATATATATATATATATATATATATGTGTGTGTGTGTGTGTGTGTGTGTAGAGAGAGAGAGAGAGAGAGAGAGAGAGAGAGAGAGAGAGAGAGAATTTTGAGCGATTTATTTGTTTTGTAACGTAAAAGGAGATGTGACGTACCTGCCAGCAGGACGCACACGACATAAAGGCAGATAGGAATCAGAATAAAAACGTCTGCGTAGCTCAGTTGGTAGAGCTACTTGTTCCGGAATAAGCGGCCTCGGGTTCGAATCCCGGCGTAGACCAAAAATGACGGAGAAATTCACTTCGTTATAATGGCGCCCGAACTATCCGGATGACCCGACCGTTCAAAATCTCGCATTGGTGTGATGTTATTTCCACACCGCGAGATAGGAAAAATATGAGCAGCACTTCGAAAGAAAAAGAAAAAGAAGGGGGAGATGATGTAACGTACCAGGAGATGTGACGTACCTGCCAGAAGGACGCACACGACATAAAGGCAGATAGCAATTAGAATCAATGTCCGCGTAGCTTAATTGGTAGAGCAACTTATTCCGGAATGAGTGGACCCGGGTTCGAACCCCGGCGCGGATAAAAATGACGGAGAAATTCACTTCGTTATAGTTTGTCTGGCATTTACAGTAGTGTGCCACTCGAATCGGCCCGGTATGCAATAGAAAAGAAAAAAGGCTTTTCGCTAGACCTTCATTCAAGGCGGGAGAATGTGTGCTTAACAATAATACACTGCTGGCCACCCAAAATGCAACACCAAGAAGGAAGCATCCGATTGGCCTGAAATTCGCAGCATGCGTCGCCCACGAGAGGACATGCAAACGATTAGTACTGCAGCGCATATGCAAATCATGTGCATCCGGCCCGCCACCGAGAAGCACTATAAGAAGGGTGCACAGAAGAAGGGTGTAATAAAGTAGGGAAGTATGTTGTGCTGCCGGACGTGTGCGTGGGAAGCTTCCTTATCGCGACAGCGGTTTATCATACCGAGACATCGGCGCGAGTGTGGGACGATATCCAGCCACAGTGAGGCGAGTATGGATTCGGTGGGTGCAGCATGGATGGACGAACCGACGTGAGTGATTGCCGCAGCCGCGGCACACCACCGAACGTTGTGCGGCGGGCATCGCCGGCTCGCACCGCCACATCACGAACGTTAGCGCAAGAATTAGGGTATGTTGCGCAACGACCTCTGTCAGCACGTACCGTTCGACGTCGTCTGAAGGAGCAGGGACTTGTCGCACGGCGCCCATTGCTCCGATTACAATTGACGTTACACCACCGGCGAGTGCGGCGGCAGTGGGCCGTTGAATGCCGCACCTGGACAACGGAATGGCACTATATTGTCTTCTCCGACGAATCCCGCTTCTGTATGCAGCACCACGATGGTCGGATCTGCGTGTGGCGGCACCGTGGCCAGAGGCTTTATGACACCTGCATTACGCATCGCCATACCGGTCCGTCGCCTGTCGTTATGGTTTAGTGCTCAATTGGATATGACACGCGCACCCCTCTGGTACGCATCGCTGGTACACTCAACAGCCACCGCTACATCTCCGACGTTTTGGAGCCTGTAGTCCTCCCTTTCCTGCAGGACCTGCTACCGGCCACGTTTCAACAGGACAATGCGCGCCCGCACGTGGCACGCATCGTGCAACAGTTCTTCACGGCCCACCAGGTGTCACTGGTGGGCCGTAGCCCTCCTGTTCTCCCGACATGTCGCTCATCGTACACGTCTGGTCGCTGATCGGCAACCGAGTGGTCCGGCAAGCACCACCCGCTGCAACGCCTGATGAACTGTGGCAACGTGTGGAAGCAGCCTGGACCGACATACCCCATGCCCACATCGAAAGCCTTTTTCGTTCGATGCCGCGGCGTGTAGTGGCCGTTATTGCCATCCATGGGGCCACACGAACTGTTGATGTCTGCGTGTCCCGCCAGTCGTATGGGGTCTGTAAGCTCAATCGTTTCATCTTTGTATCTGTTGTCATTTGTCCAGTAAATCTGGCTTTGCTATCTCGTGTCCTTCTTGGTGTTGCATTTTGGGTGGCCAGCAGTGTAGAACAAAGAGCACATCACACTGATAACAATAAAACGATATACCGACTTGAGTTGTATGCAAACAAATATAAAAAACTGTCATTATAATACAAAGGATGATACGCAGACACAGTGATATCCAAATTGACCTAAAATGTTCGTACACGCAGATGCTCCACAATAACACAACAACGCATTTCTTACTGATGCCATATTTGTTGTAGAAGTTGACTTCAATGTTTCAACATAACTGCGTCGCTGTTAGAGAAAACACTTACTTAATGATAGGAAATACACATCCAAAAAGTAGTTTAGCGTAAATCCTCCAAATACGTGGCGTTAGTGAATACACAAATACATCGCTCTTTCCACGTTTATCAACTCACAGCAACCGAAAAATTGTTATTCGGCCGCCTCCGGGGAATTGAATCCCGGATCTTTCGATATCTAGCCGAGCGCGTCAGCCGCTCAAGCGCTACATCAGAGTGTATGTAGGGCTCAGGCCCTACATCAGAATCTACATCGAGATCGTTATCCGCTTTACGCTACATCAGAGTGTAGCGAACTGAGTCTAATGATCGAAAACCTTACATTTATTAAAATTGCTTCCTTCATTCAGGAGCAGTTAGTTTTATAATTAAACAACACACACACAGACATCATCGTAACACACGACCGCGCACAAGCATTAACCAGAGCACTAAAACAGTTTTCTTCCCAACCGCGCTGACATCAGAGAGAAGGAGAGAGACCCAGATGTGTGGTTTCAAGGTACACCAAGCTTTTCTTGATGGTTGAAAAACACAGTTGCACCTGCCACACAGTGATGTCGCAATCCATCTGGAGCTGTTGCAAATCTTCTCTGACAATTTGCTGGATTTTTTTGTTTTTGTTTTTGTTTTTTAGCGCGGGAAGTCTATGATTCAAACAGTTTGTTCTTTCGGCATTGATTCTCACGAAGCAGATCCCAATATACTCTTGTGGTGTTCAAATTAAATTCCATGCTCAGCGTAATTCTGCATTGGTGATTGGGTGAGTCTTTGGGGCTTAGAGAGGCATCATCGCGGTCGCAATTGCTTGACAGAAGGTACACAGCAGAAGCGTAGTGTAACGCTGATGATACTGTTCATTCGTTTCACAGAGAAGCTGTGATCTGGATTCCCTACTTTTAACAACATTATACTCTTAGAGTGGCTTGGAGTATATCGTTACTTGCATGGCATATATGTAGAAATTCTGAACAAAATCTTTCAATCCAGGGTGAGAAAATGCTACAGAAGGTGAGACGGTATTTGTACTACTAATCAGTTGTACGGAAGTTGCATGTCCTTCAATCAGTTATCTTGTTATTATGAGTCCACGCGGTATTAGTGGCTTTAACCAAGAATAATCAGTTCCCTAACGCTAAAGTGCCTCACATTTATCTCAGTTATGTACGAACAAACGAAAGCAGCAGTGTAGCTATCTTCATCACAGAATAGCTTTTACGCAACGATTATATCTAGCCTAGGATCTATTTCCTGTCATTCGTCGGGATGTTCGAGAGACAAATCCTCTTAGCCTGCTACTGAAGAGTCGGGGCGAACCTGGGGTGTTAGAATTACCTAGATTACCTAGATGGACCTGTTTTTCATTTAGGATTTCTACTTTAATGCAGGACGCAAAGTCTCCAGCGAAGGCGATATTGCGCCAGTCTTCTCCAGTTGTATCCTATCGCTCTGGTTAAAGGGTCTTCCTACCTAGTAGGAGGTCTACCAGGGTTTCTCTTGGTTGATCTTGGACACAAATTTGTGACATAGTAGGTCCACCTGTTGTCGGTGAGCCTGCCGATATGACTTACCCATCGAGACTTGTTGTCATATATATTTTCCACTACTTCTTTTATTCTTGTTAAATTTCTGATAGTTGTGTTCGCGATGTGGTTTTTTTTTACTTATCCCTAGGATTGTTTAATAACGGCTTGAAAAGGAAAGGTACTGGACATGGTCACAGTGGATTCTGAAATTAGAATCGCAGCAGACAAAGGTGTTTCCCACTCGACTGTGCAGTCTTGTTGTCGGAACGAATTTTACCCACATCAAGTGCACCGAGTACATGCGTTCTCACCGGCTGAATTGAATTTATATAACATGTTTTCACAATGGATTTTGCAGAAATGTGTTGCATGTAGTTGCAAGAAATGCAAGTCAAAACTGATGACATTGTAAGTTTTCTCAACAATCATATAACTGTGTACGAAAAACTCCTCATTTAATAATTAGCTTCAGTATCAGCAGATATTTGATGTGAATATTTGGTCTCACATCGTTGTGGTCCACCTGACTAATCCAGTTTTCCTGCTACAAAAGCTCAATGGCCATTAATACAGGTATTTCTTAAAGGAGGAATTACTTGTATTGCTATAACCCTTTAACGACAATGACCCAAAAATCTTGCATCGCTCTAAACAACATAACGCCCGAAACTGTCTGCTGTTTCACTTTATTCTAATAACAGCAATAGTGAGTGACTCCTGCTGATCCCCCATAAGTTGAGAAAATTTGAAGAATCCCTCTAGATAGACGTTTCGGGCGTCAAAGGCCGTTTGTACATATGGGCGTTTTGGGGGTTATGGTCGTTAAAGGGTTGAGAAATGTCATTAAACTCAGGTTCTCATGTCGTTCGCCATTCCCAGATCTTGGCTTTATTTCATGAGAACATCTCAGCGGTTAGAGAGCCTTTCCATTGGGACGATAGATGGGTACCCACTACAGGGTGTCCCACTTGCTACTTTACCCACGTATTTATTAATAACATCGGAAATAATTACAGTAATTGAATGATATTTGGTAAGAACATACCTTCATCTACAGAAGACAGAACCATATCGTAAGAGATGTTGAAAGTGTACGCCCTGGTCATCGAGATAGGCTTGAACACGGTACTGCATAATTCGGAACGTTCGCGCCAGTTGTTCCGGTGTAATCGCTGCCAATGCCTCGCAGGTGTTGTTCTTCTATGCTTGTTGGAACGCTCGTTGTAACCTTGGACGTCACGCATTTCAGGTGCGTGATTTCCCGGAGTCATTTCAGATTTTTCTTTTTTTCGTCGCGAAGCTGATCGTATGCATTAACGATGTCCTCCCACCATAGCCGAGCGTGTGTTTCTTGTCCGTATTTTTTTAGAGAGTAAGTCGATGAAGAAGTGTCAGTGTGAATTTCTTAGGCAGTTCGGATGCCGGACAGCACCAAGTAAACCGTGTATTGTGCAACTGGTTAAGAAGCTGGAATTGAGTCGGCATCTTAACCAGTTATACATCACATTGTCACCCATACATCACATGTGACTATGGGTGAAATCGATTCATTCTTTGGAGATCACGTGATTTATAAAGGAATTTGGCCACTTCGATCTCCTGACCTAAAACCCTGTGATTTCTTTCTCTGGGGGTATCTCAAATCAGTGGTGTTTCAAAACAAGTCGACAACCCTTCAGGCATTGAATAACTGCATCTGGGGGGCAAGTGGCAGCAATTATGCCGAAGTAACTAGCTCGAACTTTCCGAAATACGGAGCCTCGTGTTGAAGCCTGCCTCGTTTCACAGGGAGGAAACATTCAACGTCTCTTATGATATGATATTGGTTTCCATGGATGATGGTATGTTCTTACCAAATATCACTCAATTACTGTAATTATTCACGATATTATCAATGAAAACTTGTTGGAAATGGCGAGTTGGACACCCTGTATATATGTGAACTGTACACTCATCAGATTGAATCCATTGGATTTCTTTCTATTGAGACAAACTAAGGATGCTGTTTACGCCAGCTTTGATGAAAATGCTCAAGCACCGGCAACAGAATGAAACTTCAGTAGGTAAATTCGGTCACGGCAACAGAAACCAGCGTGGAAATACTCTCGTTGAGTTTGCAGAGGCAGAAGGATTTTTCATCTTGAACTCCTTTTTCAAGAAAAAGCCACATAGGAAATGGACATGGAGACATCCAATTGGGACGACAAGTGAAATTGATTTTATTATGTGTAACAAAAAATTCGTCGTCGAAGACTGCAGTGTGCTGAACAAGTTCAACACAGGTAGTGACCATAGATTGGTGAGATGTAAGATGCACCTCAACACTAAACTGGAACGTGGCAAGCTCATAAGACAAACAAAATGTATTGACATAACCAACCTTAAAAACACCATAATACTTTCAAGTTGGAACTGAAGAACAGATTCTCTGCTTTAGAAGGCCTAACATCGGAAGAAGTGGATATTTCGGAAGTTAACAGAAAAGTAACCAAAGCTCTTATGGAAACAGCAACAAAATTAGCTGGGTCTAAGAACAAGTTGCATGTGAACAAATTATCAGGAAAAACCAAAATGTTGATACAAAAAGAAGAGAGATGAGGACAACTAAAGAAGATGTGACTTCCAAAGTGGAATATATAGAGCTATGCAAGACAGCACGAAAAAGTATCACTGAAGACGTAAGGAAATTCAACTGTGAGCTAGTGAGGAAAGCAATTGAAAACAACCAAAGCCTTAAGATAGCAAAGGGACATCTCAGTAAGGGAAGAAAACAGATTATGGCTCTGAGAAAAGAAGATGGTTCTATAACAAGAAATAGAGGCGAAATTTTGACAAGAGTGAAAGATTTCTACTCCAAATTATATGAAAGGGATGATACATGTACTCCAGACATCATGAAAGGTACCAGAGTTCTTCCAGTACTCCCAGCAGAAGTTGCTCATGCAATCAAGAACATGAAGCGGGGGAAAGCTCCAGGAGAAGATGGAATTACTATAGACATCATACAAGAAGCAAGTGGAGAAATTGAAACAGTACTCGCCCAAATTTTCACTCGATGCCTTAATGAAGGGAAGATTCCTGAGGATTGGAACAATGCTACAATGATCCTGCTACACAAAAAAAGGTGACATTGAGGATCTCAGGAACTACAGACCTATCAGCCTCCTATCAGTGGTTTATAAAATCTTCACTAAAGTTCTTTCACACCGCTTGAAGGTAACACTGGACATGGCTCAACCGAGAGAACAAGCTGGATTCAGGAGTGGCTACAGCACAATAGATCATATCCACGTACTGAGAGAACTAATTGAAAGAGCGAGGGAATATGAACTTCCATTGTGCATAGCTTTTATCGATTATGAAAAAGCCTTTGATTCGGTGAAACCATCAGCAGTTACCACGGCTCTGAAATCCTGCGGTATTGAAGATGCATACATTAATATTATTAATAACATCTATGAAAATGCAAGTGCAAAGATTCGGCTGTTTGAAAATACAACACATATAAAAATTGGAAAGGGAGTGAGACAAGGTGACACCATATCTCCGAAGCTCTTTAATGCCACATTGGAAAATGTCTTTCAATCACTGAACTGGGAAAACAAAGGGATAAAGATTAATGGAGATTATCTAACCCACCTTCGTTTTGCTGATGACGTAGTCATTTTTGCAACTACCCCATCAGAGCTGCAGAGTATGATCCAGGAACTTGCTGACAAGAGTAAAGAAGTGGGATTCAAAATGAACTTTCAGAAGACAAAAGTGATGTTCAATGCTTTTACAAGAAATGAAGATTTATTGATTGACGGAGAAAAACTGGAGATAACAGATACGTATGTTTATCTTGGACAGCAGATATCAAGTGAGGGTCACATTGATGAAGAAATTAATAGGCGTACAAAACTTGCCTGGAGAGCTTTTGGAAGAAACAGCATAATTTTCAAGAGCAATATGCTATTATGTCTTAAAAGAAAAGTGTTTGATCAATGCATCCTTCCAGTGTTTACGTATGGTGCAGAGACTTGGACCTTAACTAAAAGAGACATACAAAGGCTGCAAACAACTCAAAGAAGCATGGAGAGGTGCATGCTTGGTATAACCAGGAGAGATAAGAAGAGGAACTCGTGGATCCGAAAAATGACGAGAGTGGAAGACATCATGATCAGAGTTAAATCCCTGAAATGGCAATGGGCTGGACATACTGCCAGAAGGACAGACCATAGATGGACAGCCGAAATTTTAGATTGGATTCCAAGGGACAGGAAAAGACCCAGAAAAAGACCACATGGGAGATGGGTGGATGAAATTCGTAAATATGCGGGAGTGACATGGAGGAGACTGGCACAAGACAGACCGTTGTGGAGGAAACTTGGGGAGACCTTCGTCCAGCAGTGGATTGATAATGGTTGATGATGATGATGATACGCTAACAGGTCGTGTATACTTGTCAAAGGATTTTGAATTCTCCTGCAGTTTTTGAAATTGTTTGACTATTGATGGGAAGACGATGAAGGCCATTTCGAACACTTACTTTGATGTGTCTTCATATAAATGTTCTCATATCACTAGCAATGCACTGTAATAACTGAACTACAAACTAATTAACTTGACAGGCATCCGTCCTCAGTTGATCTCTTAAAATGTGCCATAACCCTCAAGAGAAATACCTCCGGCCGAATTTTCACAGAAAGATAATTCATCACCATGTGCAGTAGAACACTTTTCCAAATATAGAAATTTTTGAAGGAATGTTTTACAAAAAACATGACAGGAAAAAGATTACAGAGTTATTAACACAGTAATTATACTAACTTAAATTGCCGAGTTCATTGTCCAACACGTAACCTCATGTCAGATAACTCGAAAATTACATTGTCCTGGAGCCTTACCAAAGTTTGACCGGCCCTTTTGGAAACACTCTCTGTGTAATAATGTCGTCACAATAGATGCGCACTGCGAAAGGCAAAATTCACGCATTCAGACTGAGACTGCTTGGGCGCATTGAATTAGAAGACTTCCTCAACGATGGTGTTTGATACAAATGCCCTTGGAGATTAAGGAAGAAGTGACGGATCAAAATGAGTAGTAATTTTCGGTCGATTGTTTCACTTTGACTGTATTAATAGTTAGACTATTACGGGAAAAACATTGCAGTTCCAGAAACCAAGGGTTCAGAGGGGCTACTTACTGTCCAGCCCACCGCGGGGCATACGTTCGAGCCCCGGAAGAGTCATGTATAGTGAGTTTGTCTTCCGGCAAAGACTCCCGCGCTTTTCTCGAATCAGAGGCCCTAAATTAAGGACTGAACACGGCTTATAGTTGGTCACTGTTGTCTTTAAAGCCCGAAACAAAAAAAAAAACATCAGTTAAATGATAAATAAGAATGTGTGTTGATCATACAGCGGGGGAGGGGGGTGCTTCGGAATTGTTAAGTGCTGAAAGAAAATATTTCGTTGGTGACTTGGAGTGTCCCTGATTAAATAACAGACGGATAACCGTTACTGATATGTACACCCTGCCTAAGTTTTACTTCATTTGCTGCACCTAAAATATAAGGATACTCATAGAATTTATCTTAGGCTGTAAGGATGTTGTGAATTTTTTTATTATTTAAGCCCCTACATGTATTTTTTTGTATCTATTTAACCCTCTATGTGTATTTAGGGAAGAGACGAGACTGCTTTCCCTAAATTTGAGTTATTAGTTCCAAAGAAGGGCAAGTACGGGATCCAGAATTATAAACACAGCATTCACGTATTACCTTGGTTTCGAACCTGGGCTCACAAAGACAAAGGATAGAAGTACTCATCAAAACTACTTGACTAATGAGTGATTCTTTATTAAATTGAGATTAGAATCTCGTAAAGGTTGTTTTTGTTCTTCCTTTTAATCCCTTCCATTTTAAAATTAAACTTTAAAAATGTTTGAGAAGAAAAAATAATATATAGTTTTTAACAATACAAGGAAAGCAACAAAATGCTGCAATTTCATTAAATTTTGTTGCTTTTACCTTTAGCTAAACCTCTTAACATTTTGTGGAAAGCTCTTGCTTTATTCATATCGTTCTGTTATTTTA
Organism: Macrothele yani; assembly: GCA_039090855.1. Lineage (NCBI taxonomy): Eukaryota > Metazoa > Arthropoda > Arachnida > Araneae > Macrothelidae > Macrothele > Macrothele yani. The sequence continues at coordinate 162,162,371 of CM077011.1, forward strand.
TTAAAGAATAAAAAAAATTGACTTATCTGTAAAAAGTACATGGGCTATTCTTTCCGTCTAAAAGGAGCCTTAAGTGATCAATAGCTTAGCAGAAAAACAGTGTTTATCGTTGCCTCCTAAGAAAAGATGAAAATGCCACAGAACTGAGCATTCGTGACGGCAACCAGCTATAGATTAGGCCTCGGAAGTTCTTTGTCAATAAAAGCATACACAAAGGCGTCAGTCCGGCAAAAGTTCCTGGTAAAATAACCACATCCTACAACACAGCGTGATGGCGCTCTTGCGGGAGGGCATTAAGACCCACACAAAGGAAAGTAAAAAAAGTCACACCATAATCCCTCAACTCATCTAGGCGCGCTCAGAAGAAAAGAAAATCACATTGTACGGCTAAACCTGACAAAGGTAAACATCTTCAGCTCTTGAAACAACTCTGTTGTCAAACAATTGAAATTATTTCTTGTCATCCAGTAACAGTATCCTCCAAAATTTGTCTGCAAACTCAGGGTAATATTGATGTATTTCTTCATGTTTATATACATTTTTCTGAGTATATCTGCTCAAAACAAATTAACAAAAATTCAAGAAATGATTTTGTCGGCTCTTTCAAAAAGAGATGTACGGATTTACATCTCGTTTTTACCAAAACTTTATGATCAGTGTGTCTTTGTCCAAATCGAAGCAACTGCAGGTAAACTACATCGCGTGAGTGAAGGTCATGAAACCGTGTAAATAGCTCGTGTACTGAGCTCTGTTAATAAGCGTAATATTTGTTCTTCAGGCGGGAAAGGTAGCGGACTTACGCGAGTTTGACAAAGGCCAAATTGTAATGGCCAGACGTGTGGGTCAGAGCATATCCAAGACGGCAAGATTCGTGGCGTGCTGACGGGCAGCCTTGGTTAGTACATTCAAAAGTGGTCCGCGGCTCATCGATGCTAGAGATGAGCGAAAATTGAGTCGGTGAGTGCAAAAATCACATGAGTCCTATTTTTCAAATTTTACAGGAAAGCAATAAAACTGCATAAGTACTTCAAAAACCTGATTTCATAGGGCTTCTTGCGCTCGATCATTGAAGCCACACTGCTGAAACATAATGTGATAAAGTTTTGTTGATTCCCATTGCACGCATTTGTATATATATTCAAAAACCACATTGAACTCGTGTCGTTTCTACACTCAATGAATAATAACTCCAGGATAGTGAAACCCAAACATTTTCTCTATTAAAATTAATTCTAATTTTTATTGAAAAATTAACAAAACTCTCAATTCCCCTCATTTTGAAATTGAAAAAAAAATCAAAACACTTCAAAAACGGAACTGACATATGGAAAATAGGTTACAGTAAGTAGGAAATTGTTTTTTGCCAAAATCATCTTCTGTGACAGGCCATGCGAATAGTTCTTCATAAAAATCACGATATTCCTGTGATATGTACTCGTTCAACTTTTTGACGTCTTTCGTTTTTTTCTTATTTACAGGCACTTTTCCGGATGCGTAGCAAGGAGTAGTAGGCAAGCTGATGGGTTCACGTTGTGGTTGACGAGGTTACCTGAGGTTAAACGTATTTTTAATAAACTATCACTACAGCTGTAAACAGTCACGACTCCACTATTCTGTGAATCGTAAAGAAATCCCATGTACCGTGTTGGGGCAAATTTCACCCTTAGCTGTTGAGGGATTGCCTTCCCATTCAATTCCACAGCAATAAGATTTTTTCCTTTTTGTATATCGGTTTCCACCACCCATCAAAATTTCTAACGTCCAAAGAATTCAATGAAGTCACATGAAATTTGCTGCTAGCTTGTTCAACCAGATTTTTGTACTCCTGTCGGATGTACACCCGATCGCATTTTTTGATTTTTTCTTGATTGCCCCAAAATCTCTATCATTAGGAAGAAAGGAATGACCTCGAATCGGGAAATACTGAATAATTTTGTCAATACGCCTCGAATAAGTCAAAGCAAGGCAAAATAGAATTATTGTGCGATTTCGATTCTGTCCCGTACAACCACCAAAAAAGGTACAGATTTTTCACTGCTGGAGGGACAAACTCCTTTTGGTATTTTGCCGAAAAACTGCAAACCTCATGTTCTCCTTTGTGAGATTACCCCTGCATGGTACAAAAATATTTCAGACTTGGACGTTTTTAAGTTTTTTACGCCATAGCGGTTTACCCACAGTTGTCGCAACCAAATAAGTCAGCGACTAATGTGGTTTCTGCACCCAACGCTTTTATCATATCCCTATACATATTACATGATGCCACGGAATGATGTAGTTTCTTCATACTTTACGTGTAGACCCTAGACAAGCCAATTTCTGAAAGAAAGTTATTTTCGAAAATTTTTAGACTCTTGTGGTTTCTGCATTCACTGATTCAATTACCCCGTATGGTACGAGCCAACAGAAATGATACTGTGGGGATTTAACGACCACCGTGAGTAATTCAATTAGCTATAAGCAGACCCCGTCCCTAATTTAAGGCCACTGATGCAAGGAAATGGGGAAAACTAGTGTTGTAAAACAAACATAGTATCCACGCCTCAGCGGGATTCGAACCTGGACCCGTCTAGGGGCGAATGGTCAGAAGCCAGCTCTTAGACCACTGTGCCATATTAGATCACTGCTTAGATCATTGCACCTTACACCACCGGGCAACTTCAAGTAATGTACCTTTTTACCTGTTGCGGCGGAATTTATTTTATTGAAAAGAAGAAATTATATGCACGTATTTTGTAAAGGTAGGTGTTATCCGCTGCGGAAAGGTCTTTTTTTAATTAAAAATCATAACGCTGGAAACTTCAGTTGTTACGTTTCTGGTGTTTTTTTTTCTAGTATCGCTTCTGAGATCCACATGATTACAGTACAAGGAGATCTGTGTAGAAAGAACTCTTCATGATTTTCCGCATTGAATTATTCACACCTGAGGTTCTGAAAAGTGCAGCAGAGGAAGATCGGAGTCGCGAATCTTTTATTAAAGATCTTTCTGCTCCATTAAAGATTAAAGGAATGGATGAACCAAAAGATCTACGAGGGTAAAAGGCAAATGCTTAACAATATTTTCTGCTCCATCTGAGATTCGAAGAATTGCAGTACGGACGGATACGGTCGTGGGTACGTTCCTGTTTATGGGATTTTGCAGCTGCATTGAATCACACTGCATATTCTGAGAACTACAAAAAAAAAAAAAAAAAAAAGAACCTGTGGGGTGACTCTGTTTTACGATTTTCGCATACATTTAATCAAATCTGCAATTACAAAGCTCCATGAGAGTTCTGAGATCAGGGAGTGTCACCATCAGGTATTCAGTGCGTGAGCTTCAACGTATCTGCAATGAGTGATATTTATTTCGTAATTTATGAACATTGAGCTTGATAACGAGCTCCTCGGTCAGTTCGCCAAAACATAAGATCTTCGATAAATTAGCGTCATGAGATATTTCAACAGTGAGCTTCAGTAAGAGATTTGCTAAAATTAAGGGTCGTCATGAGCTCTGCGATCAGTGAACTTCCACATGAGATTAGCGATCAGTGAGCTTTATAGTGCTTTCTGGGTTCCGTGATCTTCAATACGTGATCTACGATCAGTTAACTTCAACATCAGATCAGCGATCAGTGAGCCCCGTGAGATCTGGGTTTAGTGATGTTCATTCAGTACGCGATTTTCGGCCATTGGGTTTCAACTCGAGATCTCAGATCAGTGATCTTCAACATGAATTCGGAAATAAATTATGTTCAAAGTGTGTTCGGCGATCAGTGAACTTCGTCTTGAGATCTGCGAGAATCGCGCTTAATAATGAAGTATTCAATCGCCACGTTTCAAAATGAGATTTGCTAACACTGAGCTTCATTTTAAAATCCTTAACCATTAACTTCAGCATGAGATCTACGAATATTACATGTCACCATTAACCTTACGATCAGTGAACTTCAAAATGAGATCAGCGATCATTAAGTAATCGTGAGATAAGGGTTCAGTGAGCTTCAGTACGGGATCTGAGACCACTGAGCTTCAACGTGAGATCTGCGACAATTTACCTTAATCACGAGAGTTGTGATCCCTTTGAAGATTTTGGACATACTTGCCGATAGTCTCAGTTCCTGTTCAGCCTTTCTACAAAATAAAGCTAACATTTGTTGTATCCGAGTTCAGTTTATCAACTTTTGATTCTCCTTTCCTCATGAACGGAATCATGAATAAAATACAGGATTACACCATATAATACAAATTTTGAAAATTACAATCCGTTTTTTGGTGTAAATATGACGAGAATGGTAAGTCAGATAATGTCCGAAGACTTGAAAATTTCGTCTTCCTGGAGCGGGAATCGAACCTGCGTCTCCCAGATAGCGCTCGGGTATGCTAACCACTACACCACCCAGAACGTCCAAGTCTTAAGTTTCCGATTAATTTGAATATAACCATCACAGGATTCACTAGTCGAAGAAACCGGCATTCATGTTTAGCGAATCTGGGGGTTAAGAATCCTATCACGTGATTGCCCGGAGGAGCAGATAAATCATGAATGAAATACGGGATTACACCATATGATATAAATTTTGAAGATCACAATTTGTTTCTTCGTGTAAATATGACAATCATGGTAAGTCAGATAATATCCGAAAACTTGAAAATTTCGTCTTCCTGGAGCGGAAATCGGGCGTTACCTGGGACACCCCGGTTAGATTCCCGCTCCAGGACGACGACATTTTCAAGTTTTCGGATATTATCTGACTTACCATCCTTGTCATATTGAAACCAAAAACGGATTGTCATCTTTAAATCTCTTTTCCACATCAAACAGAGGTAATCGCTCTTTCCGCGTATTAATCCTTTCCACATCTCAATGATTTTTAAAAGATTCAAGAACCTGTCTTTGAAACATTGTGGTGGCCTCCTCGGTAGTGCAGTAATCTAAACGCTGGCTTCTGATCATTCATCCGACACGAATCCGGGTTCGAAATTCGGTAAGGCATGAATGTTGTGTTTGTCTTGTGACTTTAGTTATCTCTATTTCTTAGAACCAGTGATCCGAAATTAGTGACACCCGAGTGTTTATAGTCCATCAAGTTGCTCACGGTGGTTGTTAAACCCATACCGAAGAAAAAAAAAAGAATATTGTGTTATGTTTCACTAAATATTAGATTGTAATTTATTTAATTTTGATAAAGAGTAAATGCTAATTCTTTGTTCTGAGAATGTTTCACCTATTTCATGAAAACATAAAATTCACTCCTTGAAACAAACCATATTAGAAAGACGGTGTTCTATGATAAAACGGATTCATCTTGTAAATTTCTACTCCTACTTTCCTCGCCCGACCAGTGTTTCTATATGCGACCTAGAGTGGTTACTTCAATCTCACGGCACGTAAGTTAGTATGCCGTTCATTGTCTATAGGGAAGAGATCTCTTCCCCGAAAAGGAAAATCCCAAGGTACTTTCGGATCAATAAATCACAAGGATATTAATTACAATGCTTCAGTAATGGGAGCCAGAAAGAATATAGATGATCTTCAGCCGGTTCACTGCTACAGGGTCAGACTATTGAAGAACGTCTTGAAAAGGAACTTTAACTAACTATGACAAACAGAGGCCCACACACAATGTTGTATAATATGCCTACAGGGAAGTTGCACTCTTGAGAAATAAAATCACGTCTCGGTACGTCCTATTAATCTTAGTACGACAATTTGGTGAGTTTGAAACTTTATCAATACATTAATTTAGCTGAGATTCTAATTTCCCTCAGGTTCAAAATCAAAATATTTCACAACGTTATGACTATATGTTCTCTTTTAGGAAATATTATAATTCAATCTGAATGTAACATTTAGTGGAGTAAGGTTGACTTTACTTTGTCCACACAGTTTTTGAATTAGAGTTGAACAGTATTTTTGAGGAGCAGGGAAAGTGTGACTGGAATAGAAACTGATGCAATTTTAATGAAGTAATATATATAGCGAAAATATGACGTATACTATAATTTAACATTCATTTTTAGCTTCATTATCAATGCAAATTTTGATTTCATTTTTCTTTAAGCTTTTCAACCTTAAAGATGCACCGAAGAGCCATTACATTATAACCACCCAACTAATAAGATGTAGGACCCCCTTTATTCAGCAAAATAGCGGCCAGTCGGGGTGGCATGGATTCGACGAGGTGTCTGTAGGTGCCCTGGCATATCTGGTACCATAATACAGCATGTCCTCCAGTTCTCGTACATTTCGGGGTGGTGGTGATTTAGCGACAACCCGCTTTTCCAAGTCGAACACAACTTTTCGATTGGCTTCATGTCAGGTGGATTTGGAGGTCAGAACATTAACAAAAAAAACTAGCATGCTCCTCGAACCACTACTTGACGATTCTGAGAGTACGGCATGGCGCATTCTCCTGTTGGTAATGGCCATGACCAGCAGGAAGCACAGTTGCCATGAATGGGTGAACTTGGCCCGCAACGATGTTCTGATACCTGACAGCTATCAGAGATTGTGCTATTGGGACAATCGGGCCTAAAGTGTCCCAAGAGAACATCGCCCACAGCATAACACCTCCGCGGAAGGCATGATTCCGCCCAACAGTGCATCCAGGTGCTACAGCCTGCGTTGGAAATCTGCGTATCCGCGATCGGCCGTCTACGTAATGCACCAGGAATCTTGATTCGTCACACCAAGCCACTTTATTCTAATCATCCACTGTCCAATCTCGATTATCTTCGGTCCACTTCATGGGTTGTTGGCGATGACGTGCAATTAGCATGGGGACATGGCTGAGCTTTTGGATACCCAGGCCCATGCGCAGAAGGCTGCAATCAACTATGTGCTGTGACACATTGCCCTGATCACCACTGCTGTAGCTGCTGGTGATTTGTTGCACTGTGGCCCTGCGGTCGATGTGAACTATGCGCGACCGTGGCTGCTTCTCTCTGACATCAATGAGCTTCGGACGACGGTTTTTCGTTTGTACACCACGTTTGATACGAACTCACTACGTCGTAATATGGAGATCGAGAATCAGGCGGGAGAGTAGGCCGTACCGCTCCAATACCCGGACTCGTCATAGAAAGTCAACATCGGTATGACCAAGAGGTCATTCAAGGTCCGTGTAAAAGAACACCAGCGTGATGTGAGGAATAGAAAACTGAGCGCGGCTCTAGCTCGGGATGCCGCCAGCCTGGGAGCCTTGCCCATTTAGTCTGATCTGCGTATGTTAGCCCCTTACGATGGACCAAGATCTACGGCTGTACGCGAAACTATGGAAATCCTGACGCACCATGAATCCTGCAACACTGACATCACGGTGGAACTCTCTCCGATTTGGAGCAGAATTCTAGGTATACAGCGAGCGCGCCCGTCATGAGCAACATGACCATTTGAGCTCGTGAGCACTCTCGTTCCTGTTTGATTGTTTGACATATTTGAATTGCATTTATGCTTTGATTCTGTTCTGTTTTATTTTTCCGCTGCCTGACGAAACTTCGCGTTGGAAGTGAAAGCTTGCAAAATAAATTAAGTTTCTACGCCTGATAACGGATCTTTAAGTTTTTGTTTATATTCACAATTGATAATATTACCTACAATGTTTACTCAGTTTCTTAATCAAAACGTATCAACCAAATCTAAATTTTCTATTTTCAGTTGGTTTTAGGGTTTCCTTCACCAACCCTCCGGTTCTAAATTGTAAATCTAAAGCTATGTCCTGCTTTCTTAAACGTTCAGATGTTATTTTCTTAGTCAATCATTGGTTAGTATTATTTAGACACATCACACAATATGATCGGGAAATTGGCGATTAGAGCTGTAGTTCAAACTTTAAACAGGGAATTGCCTTTTTCCAGAGTTTAACGATCACTATGACCTATAAGCAGTCCATAGTCCCACAATTTGTTACCAGGTGTTTCAGCAAAGGAAGACAGCTAGTGTCGTATGCCAAAAACAGTATCTATGCTTGAGATCCAGGATTCAAAACTGGATCCAGATCGAAAGTGACCGCCCGTATATAGGGCTGCTAAATAGGTTCAATGAATGTTTATTATATATTTTGTCTTTTTGCTGGACTTTATCTGAGAGAATATTACTTTTCACTGGAACAGATAACACGTTATTTTGGTAGTAGTTCTTTTATCAAGAGCACCCATTTTGGATATTTTCATTTTCCCTAGGAAGTCTGAATGGAACAATTCTTTTTCCCAATTGCCACCATGCACAGTTCATCTCTCAGTGTACTCATTGCGTTTACACGAATATATACCAAAACAATACTTTTGCGATAGTACGAGTACTAGAGTGAGGACACCATTATTAGGATGTAATCGGATGATGTACTGCTCTCTTCGTTTGAATGCATTTGATTTGGGAGAAATCAATTCGTCAAATTCGATATTTGGTCATAAAACTGACAGAGTCGATTGCCATACCTGGCCATGAAAAGCCAAGTATAGCAATTGACTGTGAATTTTATCGATATTTCGATATCGTCAGTTTCGATACTTGGTCATAAAATTTAGAGCGCAAATTCTGATATCTAGCCATAACTGCCAGAGCGTCAATTGCGATATTTGATCATAAAAGGCATGGCTCAAATTTAGATATTTAATCACATATGTCAGTGTCAATTGATATATTTTATCATAAAAGTCAGAGAGCCAACTCCGATTTTTGGTCATGAAAGTAAGAATGCCAATTTCAATATTTCGGCGTAAAAGTCAGAGCGGTGATTTCGATATATGTTCATAAAACTCGGAGCGTAAATTTCAACATTTGGCCACAAAAGTCGATACTTTCTCATAAAACTCAATGCGTCGATTTCAATAATTTGTCCTAAACATCAGAGCGACAACTTCCATATTTGATCATAAACATCAGAGCGTCATTTTCGATAATTAGTTATAAAACCCAAATCGCGGATTTCGATATTTGGTTATAAAACTCCGTGCGCCGATTTCGATATTTGTGCATAAAACTCAGAGAGTCAATTTCAGTATTTGGTCTGAAAAGTCAGGGAGTTGATTTCGATATTTTATCATTAATGCCATAGCATCAATTGCGATGTTTACACTTAAGAGTCAGAGAGTCAATTGCGATATGTTATCATAAAAGTCAGAAAGTCAATTGGGTTATTTGGCCATAGACGTCAGAGCGTTAATTCTGATATTTGGTCATAAACGTCAGAGCGCAAATTTCGATATCACGCAATAAAAGTCAGAGCGGTTTTTGTTCGATAGTTGGGCATACAACTCAATGCGTCGTTTTCGATATTTGGACATAAAACGCAATGCGTCTATTTCGATATTTGATCATAAAAGTCAAAGCGTCAATTTAGATATTTGTGCATAAAACTCAATGCGTCAGTTTCTATATTAGTTCATAAATGTCAGAGCATAGTTCCGATATTTGATCATAAAAGTCAGAGTGTCAACTTCGATATTTGGTCATAAAAGTCAAAGCGCCAATTTTGATATTTGGTCATAAAACTCAATGCGTAGATTTCGATATCCTGTATTAAGGTCAGAGACTCATTTTCAGTAGTTGTTCAGACAAGTCACGGCGGTGATTTCGATATTTGGCCATTAATGTCAGAGCGTCAATTTTGATATTTGGTACTGAAATTCAGAGAGTCCATTTCAATATTTGGTCATAAAAGTCAGAACGTCAACTTCCATATTTGATTACAAATGTCAGAGTGTCAATTTCAATATTTGGGCACAATATTTTATGCGTTAATATCGATATTTCGGCATAAAAGTCAGAGCGCCAATTTTGATGCATCAGGTAGCTGGAACCATAATGGTTTTCCTTATCCCTTCATTTTGGATACACAGTTTTCCTTTTTTTTTTTTTTTTACTTTTTTATAAGGAGTCATCAAAATACATTTGCATTGCTTACGGCACCACAACGTCTATAAGGTCGACTGAGGGAAAGCTCGTTTCTTTTCGGGTTACAGAAACATAAATCCTGTTGAGTAAGGTCTTGAAAGAACTTTCCTCCTCCTCCGCAACCACGTTTGGCCACTATGATAATTTCTCCAACTACGCACAACTGTAAAGTTACACATACCTCCCCGATAATATGGCTACATATAATATTAAATTTTGCCATAGAAAAAAAATCGGATATGATTTTGTGGTCTTCAAAACAGAAAGTAGAGATTTGCAATAAAACGATGATGAAAAATGAAATCTCCCGTAGCATTAGTTGCTGTATTATGTGCATCAAACATTTCAGGGATGGCATTCTGCCCATTTAGAAACTCATTTTCAGCACATTTTTTTCTTTAGCCCAATCAATCTGTCTGATTTAGGTGTTTCTAATTTTCATCGTACGCAAGTTCTTTTTTTTTTTTTCAAAATTAATCCGTCGTTGTTCGCAATTTGAACATTTCTGTCACATTTCACATATAAAGAGCATGATTTATTTAGAAGTGAACCTGGTAGCATGACCTCCCGCTCTTTGTACAACAGTTTCTCAATCAACGTTATTCGCACTGCACTTTTTTCGCCATCCAAACATGCCACTCTATAATACACTGACGGAAATAAAAATCCCAGCACCAAGAAGGGGTTATGTTAGATAAACGACAGTTAGTAGGCGGTGAGAGTACATCTCTAAGATGACGTCTATGCAAATTTCGCGCTCGGCGCATACGTGTGGCGCTAGTAGCGCCCCTCGGAACATGCAAAGCAGGTTTGCTGTAAATACGCGCTGTAACGTTCGTGAGCGTTAGTTATCTTTGAGATTCTACGTAGGGTGTTGTTGTTAGTCAAGAATGCCTTTAATAAGACGAAGAAGCCATTATCAACAGCTCACGGAGTTTGAACGAGATCGTGTTTTAGGGCAACGAGAAGGTGGATTTTCTTTCCGCAATATTGCAGAACGACTTGGCAGGAATGTAGCCACTGTGCATGATTGTTGGCAGCGGTGGTCAAGGGAAGGTACTGCCTCAAGAAGACCGGGTTCCGGCCGGCCACGTGGCACTACTGAAAGGGAAGACCGCCGTGTACGGCGTATGGCCGTGGCGCATCGTACCGCGTCTGCGGCAGCAATTCGAGCTGCAGTTGCCACCACAGTGACACAACGAACTGTTACAAACCGGTTACTTGAAGGACAGCTCCGAGCCAGACGCCTTGTAGCGTGCATTCCACTTACTCCAAACCACTACCGTTTACGACGTCAGTGGTGTCAAGCTAGAGCTCATTGGAGGACGGAGTGGAGATCTGTTACGTTTTCTGATGAAAGCCGGTTCTGCCTGGGTGCCAGTGATGGCCGTGTGTTGGTTAGAAGGAAGCCAGGTGACCAACCTGTCTGCGGCCGAGACACACTGGACCTACACCTGGAGTTATGGTCTGGGGAGCAATTTCCTATGACAGTAGGAGCACTCTCGTGGTTATCCCACTCACCCTGACGGCACAGTTGTACGTCGGTCTGGTGATTCAACCTGTTGTGCTGCCATTCATGAACAGCATTCCAGGGGGTGTTTTCCAACAGGATAACGCTCGCCCGCATACCGCTGTTGTAACCCAACATGCTCTACAGAGTGTCGACATGTTGCCGTAGCCTGCTAGATCACCAGATCTTTCACCAATCGAGCACGTATGGGACATCATTGGACGATAAATCCAGCGTCACCCCAAACCAGCATTAACCGTCCCTGTATTGACCGACCAAGTGCAACAGGCATGGAACTCCATCCCACAAACTGACATCCAGCACCTGTACGACACAATGAATGAACGTTTGCGTCCTTGCATTCAACATTCTGGCGGTTACACCGGTTATTAATGTATCAGCATTTCACATTTAAAATGGCTCTTCTCGCGTTTACAATAAGCTGTGATCTTGAAACCTTAATCGATTAAATATGTTACCAATACAAATGTATTGCCGCCATTTCATTCCTCTACAACTATTTTTTCGTGGTGTTGGGATTTTTTTCCGTCAGTGTATGTGTCGGACAATTCAGTGTACTTACTTTTGAGCGCAATGTTTTACATCAAAAGTATGCCATGTATCAATTGAATATTTTTAGAGCTATCTATTGCACTTAATTACATACACATTTCTTTCGTTTAGTTATAACGCAAAAACTGAAATTATTGTTTATAACTTCTGACATGCAATGCTCTTCAGGGCTACATATTTTGAATAATATCAGTTAAATTACCTCTGAAATAAATCCGATGTAGTAAAGGTTATTAATTTCGGAAACTCTTTGGATATGAGATTTAAAAACGTTCCGATTTTCCGCAGAATTCAGGGGAAGAATGGGGTTTAAAAAGGAAAGTATTACTAGAGAGAGAGAGAGAGAGCAAGCACGCAAGCGAGGGAAAGATTGACCCCAAAAGCACTGGAAATCAGCTTCAGGATATATATAAGAAAAGGCGATATGTTCGGCATCGACTTTATCAGTGACAGGCAAATATGATGAGAAATATCGAATTCTTCAATTTTATTTTTGTGACCAATTTCTTGATTTTGATATTTTTGCTTCTTCCACTGTCACTGCTTTAGGGAAAATAGTGAAAAAAAAAATTGCGACTCTGATCCCAGCTATCTTTTAATTAAAGGACTGTTTTCACCGAAACTGGTTAAAAGTTTTAAAAGATGTAGGAGGAATCAAAAAGGTTTACTTATATGGAGTCAAAAGATCCGTTTTACTTTTGCGCAACATTCCATGGCTATCCAAAAAAACCAAAAAAAAACGTTTTTTTTTAACTTAGATATAAATAAACGGAAGACGTTAATATGCGAAAAGATAATTATGCTGTTTTCCGAAAGAAAAATTTTTGATTTGAAATATCCTATAAAAGAGGAGGACGTAAGATTAGAAAACCTGTTTCTCTTCCCGAATTTTCGACGTCCTCTTCCAAGAAAAAAAAATGCTTTGAGAAAGTAGTAATTAATCCTTAATGTCGCAAAGCTGAGGTAAAGAGAAAATTACGTGATTTTTCTTGGTGAACTAATTTCGAAAGGAAATTCGGTTACTAATATTACCGTTCCGTCGAAGAAGGCTAGATTCATTTCGGTGTAATTACCCAGGACGAGATAGAATTAAATCATTGATAAATTTAACAGCACCCGAGTTCTCATTAACTTCTGCGGCGGATAAGAAGGTTTACTCCACAGAGAAAGCCGCATTTACTACGTCGAGAAGCTTAAAGTACGGTAAGCCAGGAAAATGTCTGATTTCTTTTTTTTTTTTTAATGTATTTATTTTCGGGCAATCCTGAGGATTACGTATTCATAGTTCATTAATATTTGAATCGCAAAATTTTAGCTCTATCTTCTACGTTTAGCGGATATTTCCGAACGAAATAAATATTAAGAGCCTCTTCTTATTTGCAAAACAACCGAACAAATTCAGGTATGTTAACTTTGCAGTGTTGATTAACTGAATGACGTAATCAGTATTCACATGACGAACTAATCATACATAACTCAGCACGATCGTTTTCGGTTTATGCAGTGTCATCTAATTTCCTGCAATCAATTGAAATCTACGGAATTCTGATAAGGAGCCAGTTTTAGAATCTGCTCCGAATTACGTACTTACTTATTTATCTAATTACGTAATTCAGTATTATTTGCTGCTTGAGGCCAAAGTAATCTTGTACCATAATTTATTTTTAACTAAAAAATCGAATGTATACCTTCTCACAAAACAATACACAACCTTAATTTAATTGAAATGTTCTGCAGTTGAATTGTACCATAATAAAGATCAAGAAAATGTAAATCTGATTAAATCTCTAGTTTGATAGAAAAATTTGCATTTTTGGTGACTGTCAGAAATATGTCAATGACTATACCAGTTCTCGTACGAGTCAAAAAAGAAATTTCGATGAGAAACATTTCCTACTATACATGCTCTAATCAACTGAGTTTTCTTTTAGTCGCTTAAAGTGTTCAGCGCGCCTCATTACGTATTGTAGAAATTCATGGCGAAATTTGGTTGAATCCACACGAGAACGAAACCTTCATGATAAAGTTTGTAAACAATATGAAAATGGCCACTTTTATGGAAATCATTTTTTCAGTCAAAAAGATAATATTGTAACATCACTTAAATTCACGAATTAGGGCCAATTTAATATGAATCTAAATGGCCCGATGCTAAAATAAAATGACTATTATGCTGAGCAATTACATACATTTTTACCTAATTTTGTTTATTTACGAATGTTACTAAAACTCGGACAGAGGCTTTTCTTATTTCACATCGCACGCGCCAGAATAACGCTCCTCCCTTAATTCTGTACTTTCAGTGCTAGACAGTTAGCATGATAGGCATTTTCTTTAATTGTCGTGTTGTGGATGGATCTTGTTCATATTTTAAGTTTTATTTCATGCATATACTCGTATTTATATCACCAAGGGATGTAAGGTCAGGTGATGCGTAACATCACAGCCTCTCCTTGACAAATGTCAACCCCGCCTTCTCGTGGTGCATCCTGTTCCCACTAAAGGGGCTCTGACGACCGCCCATAGCGGTATAACTATACCATCGGGATTAGAGGAAATTCTATCCCACACTCACCAACCCGCTTGGCCAGCGTGGTGAGTTATGGCCAAACCCCTCCAAAATGACTCCACAACTTAAATCTTGGCCCTCAGTCTCCGGCAGCTGGAATGTACCTGGCCAAGGCAGCGGCCAGTGCGACATGAAGGCAGAGGGTGCTAAGAATCCCCGGAGGACCGGACTAGGCTGCCATCTGATGCTGACCTTGGCAACGTACAATGGACGCTCCCTATCTTCTGATTCAAGACTTCTTGAATTGGAAGAGGAACTACAAAGGATCAAGTGGGACATCGTGGGGCTAAGTGAGGTAAGGAGAAAAGGAGAAGATCTCATCGAACTGAAAAGTGGACATCTCTTCTACTATCGTGGGACAGATACTGGAGGAACTAGTGGTGTTGGATTTATAATAAACAAGAAACTGAAGGATAAAGTGGTAGAAGTTGAAAGTTCCTCTGACAGAGCTGCACGACTCGTTATCCAACTATCGAGAAGATACCAGGCTCAGATTATTCAAACTTATGCACCCACCACAAGCCATCCTGAAGAAGAAATTGAAGAATTTTATGAGGAAATTTGTCATCTAAATAATAAAGGTAAGCAGCACTTGAAAATAATTATGGGAGATTTCAATGCAAAAATAGGGCAACGGCAACAGAATGAAACTTCAGTAGGTAAATTCGGTCACGGCAACAGAAACCAGCGTGGAAATACTCTCGTTGAGTTTGCAGAGGCAGAAGGGTTTTTCATCTTGAACTCCTTCTTCAAGAAAAAGCCACACAGGAAATGGACATGGAGACATCCAAATGGGACGACAAGTGAAATTGATTTTATTATGTGTAACAAAAAATTCGTCATAGAAGACTGCAGTGTGCTAAACAAGTTCAACACAGGTAGTGACCATAGATTGGTGAGATGTAAGATGCACCTCAACACTAAACTTGAACGTTGCAAGCTCATAAGACAAACAAAATCTATTGACATAATCAACCTTAAAAAACACCATAATACCTTCAAGTTGGAACTGAAGAACAGGTTCTCTGCTTTAGAAGGCCTAACATCGGAAGAAGTGGATATTTCTGAAGTTAACAGAAAAGTAACCAAAGCTGTTATGGAAACAGCAACAAAATTAGCTGGGTCTAAGAACAAGTTGCATGTAAATAAATTATCAGGAAAAACGAAAATGTTGATGCAAAAAAGAAGAGAGATGAGGACAACTAAAGAAGATGTGACTTCCAAAGTGGAATATATAGAGCTATGCAAGACAGTAAGAAAAAGTATCACTGAAGACGTAAGAAAATTCAACTGTGAACTAGTGAGGAAAGCAATTGAAAACAACCAAAGCCTAAAGATAGCAAAGGGTCATCTCAGTAAGGGAAGAAAACAGATTATGGCACTGAGAAAAGAAGATGGTTCTGTAACAAGAAATAGGGGCGAAATTTTGACAAGAGTGAAAGATTTCTACTCCAAATTATATGAAAGGGATGATATATGCACTCCAGACATCATGAAAGATATCAGTACCAGAGTTCCTCCAGTCCTTCCAGCAGAAGTTGCACATGCAATCAAGAACATGAAGCGAGGAAAAGCTCCAGGAGAAGATGGAATTACTGTAGACATCATACAAGAAGCAAGTGGAGAAATCGAAACAGTACTCGCCCAAATTTTCACTCGATGCCTTAATGAAGGAAAGATTCCTGAGGATTGGAACACCGCTACAATGATCCTGCTACATAAGAAAGGTGACATTGAGGATCTCGGAAACTACAGACCTATCAGCCTCCTATCAGTAGTTTATAAAATCTTCACTAAAGTTCTTTCACACCGCTTGAAGGTAACACTGGACATGGCTCAACCGAGAGAACAAGCTGGATTCAGGAGTGGCTACAGCACAATAGATCTTATCCACGTGCTGAGAGAACTAATTGAAAGAGCGAGGGAATATGAACTTCCATTGTGCATGGCTTTTATCGATTATGAAAAAGCCTTTGATTCGGTGAAACCATCAGCAGTTACAATGGCTCTGAAAACCTGCGTACTGAAGATGCATACATTAATATTATTAATAACATCTATGAAAATGCAAGTGCAAAGATTCGGCTGTTTGAAAATACAACACACGTAAAAATTGGAAAGGGAGTGAGACAAGGTGACACCATATCTCCGAAGCTCTTTAATGCCACATTGGAGGGTGTTTTTCAGTCGCTGAGCTGGGAAAACAAGGGGATAAAGATTAATGGAGATTATCTAACCCACTTTCGTTTTGCTGATGACGTAGTCATTTTTGCAACTACCCCATCAGAGCTGCAGAGTATGATCCAGGAACTTGCTGACAAGAGTAAAGAAGTGGGATTAAAACTGAACTTTCAGAAGACAAAAGTGATGTTCAATGCTTTTACAAGAAATGAAGATTTATCGATTGATGGAGAAAAGCTGGAGATAACAGACACGTATGTTTATCTTGGACAGCAGATATCAAGTGAGGGTCACATTGATGAAGAAATTAATCGGCGTACAAAACTTGCCTGGAGAGCTTTTGGAAGAAACAGAATAATTTTTAAGAGCAATATGCCATTATGTCTTAAAAGAAAAGTGTTTGATCAATGCATCCTTCCAGTGCTTACGTATGGTGCAGAGACGTGGACCTTAACTAAAAGAGACATACAAAGGCTGCAGACAACTCAAAGCAGCATGGAGAGGTGCATACTTGGTGTAACCAGGAGAGATAAGAAGAGGAACTCGTGGATCCGAAAAATGACAAGAGTGGAAGACATCATGATCAGAGTTAAATCCCTGAAATGGCAATGGGCTGGACATACTGCCAGAAGGACAGATCATCGATGGACAGCCGAAATTTTAGATTGGATTCCAAGGGACAGGAAAAGACCCAGAAGAAGACCACATGGAAGATGGGTGGATGAAATTCGAAAGTATGCAGGGGTGACATGGAGGAGACTGGCACAAGACAGAAAGTTGTGGAGGAAATTTGGGGAGACCTTCGTCCAGCAGTGGATTGATAATGGTTGACAATGATGATGATGATATATATATATACACTGAAGTGCCAGAAAAACTGGTACAGACGAGCATATGCAAAATATATAGCAACTTCACCTATGCGCGTACTCGGTTGCGTCCGCCAGTGCGTATATAAAGCGATATACATCCTTGCCAGCTGTCAGAGCTCTTTTCGGCATGAGAATGACAAGTAATATCGATTTAAGCGACTTTAAACGCAGTGTCATAGTTGGGGCTCGTGAGATGGGCCATAGTATTTCGGAGGAAGAAACGAAGTTCTGATTTTCACGGACGACCATTGCAGGGGTATACCGTGACTACAGGAATTCCGGCAAAACCTCCAACCTACGATACCAGTATGGCCGTAAAAAGACATTGGGTGAACGTGACCATCGTCGGCTGTCAAGAATCGTTTCACGCGATAGGCGTACAACACTCTCGCAGGTATCTTCGAAATCCAATGCTGGAACCTCAACAAGCATCAGCGTCCGGACTGTGCAACATACCCTGCACGATATGAGCTTTAGGAGCCGACGCCGAACTCGAGTCCCCCTGATGGGTACACGACACAAAGCTATGCGCTTTGCTTGGGCACGGCAACACCGCCACTGGACACTTGATGAGTGGAAACAAGTAGCCTTTTCTGACGAGTCGCGTTTCCAACTGTATCGGGCAGATGGAAGGATTCATGTGTGGACCAAACCCCATGAAGCCATGGATCCCGCCAGTCAACAGGGAACTGTACCGGCTGGTGCGGGGTCAGTAATGGTATGGGGTGTATTTAGCTGGACTTCACTGGTGCCCCTGGTACGTCTACAAACGTCTGTGACCAACCAATGCTATGTGTGCATCCTTTCCGACGAGGTACATCCGCTCATGCCCTGCATTCATGTTGATGGGTTGGGCCTGTTCCACCAGAACAATGCACCTCCACACAAGTGGCGGGACGCCACATTATGGTTAGAGGAGCATTCATTTGAGTTTCAGGTGTTGCCATTCCCACCCAAGTCCCCAGATCTGAACGTGATAGAACACATTTGGGACGCCATGCAACGTGCTATCGAACACAGGAATCCGAGACCTCGGAATACACCAGTATTGTGGAACGCTCTGCAGGAAGTATGGTGTGCATTGCCTACAGCATATTTCCGAAAGCTAGTCGAGTCCATGCCTCGTCGTATTTTTTCAGTCCTGCGCTCCCGTGGAGGACCTACCAAATATTAGACTCGTGTATCAGTTTTTATTACACTCCAGTGTATATTAGGTGTACAAATAAGTTTTAAAGTATTTTAAAACAACGCAACATGTAATTTCAGAGAAAACAACAATACCTTTACGAATAAAAATATGCGTCGTCATTTTCTATTACCTTCCGCCTTCGGTCAGGCAGCTGACGGATTCCAGCCATGAAGATACTTCTTCGTGTGACGTGATGTAGTCGTCTACCTATTTTTGCATTTCGTCACATGTCCGAAACCATACAGCAGACAAACGATGTTGCATCCGTCAGAACAAATGATAGTCTGAAGGGGCTATGTCGGGACTATAAACCTGGTGCTCCAAAACTTCCCAGCCAAGTGTCAATAACCTTTCATACGGCCTAGCGTTGTCGTGCAGTAATTTCACGGGACGCAATACTTTGCCTATGAATGGACATTTTCGACAGATTTCCTGTTTCAATCGCAGCAATAGTTGCTTGTAGCGATCAGCAGTAAGAGTTTGGCCCTGTTCCAATAATTCACAATGCAGTACACCATTCATATCCCACCAGATGCACAGTAGAAATTTCTTGGTGTGAATATTGCGTTTCGGTGTCAAAGTCGTTGCTTCACCGGGGTTTACCCAGTGATTTTTGCGTTTGGGATTGTCGTACCATATCAAATTTTCATCAACCGTTACGACTTTCTACAGGGAAGAATTTCTGTATTGTTTCTATTTAACAGATTCAAACACTTCACGACACGATCATTCTTGTTCCTCTGGATCAGGTCATGCGGCACACATTTTCCTTCCTTCTGAATCTTTCCCATTGCGCGTAAACTATTGGAAATGGTTTGTTGACTGGCCTCAGTTGTTCAGCTAGTTCTTTTTGCGTTTGATGCGAATCTTTTTCCAGAAATGCTTGTAGTTCCTCATGTGCAACCTGCTGCGGGGTGCCGCTACATTCTCGATCGCTAACAGCAAAATCACCAGCTTTAAACCGTCTAAACCAAAGCTCACACCTACTTTTCAATACAATATTCTCCTCCAGAACAGAAGAGACTGATGCACATGCTTTCTCAGCAGTTTTTGTTGGATGGAATTCGTAACAATTGCAGTGTCGAATAAATGCAGTATCGCTTGATATCTTTCATCTACCAATGTGCAGGTGCGTTTGATTGTTGGGTAAAGTTCTGTATTACATATTATACTATGGACCAGTTACGGTCATATGACCAAAAAGCGGGGGAATGTCGGATATGTAATTTGGCGGTATACGTCTCACAAAACAGGTTTTAAAACTTATCTGGACACCTAATATATATAAACTCTTCGAGGGGATTTCTGTATCAAGTTTTGGAATCGTAGTTTTAATTTGCTTAGCCGCTTCAATATAGGTACAATAAAATAAATGTAAATGGACGATGTCATCACTCTTTCCACGTTATTTTTTTAAACAACGCACAGCGACTGAAAAATTGTATTCCGGCACTGCTGGGATCGAACCCCAGAACTCTCGATAACTAGTCGAGTGCGTTCGAATTTACGCTACAGCGCCAACAATTCTCAGCGCAATGCGTGAGTGCGTTCGAATTTACGCTGTAGCGTAAATTCGAACGCACTCGACTAGTTATCGAGAGTTCTGGGGTTCGATCCCAGCAGTGCCGGAATACAATTTTTCAGTCGCTATGCGTTGTTTAAAAAAATAACGTGGAAAGAGTGATGACATCGTCCATTTACATTATCTCCACGTATTTGATATATATTAACTATAGGTACAATATGTAAATTATCTAATTTCATTATTTCATCTTCTTGGGAACTTCGACATGCAGGGATTTTCGTCTCAGTTTCAATGACGGTTTTTTCAAGACATAACGTCCCGACACTCCATACGCAATTCAGCTGTTGCAAGTTCGCGAAGAATGTAATTCAAACTCATGCAGGGAAATCGAAAGACAATTGCAGATTAATATCAGTGACGTTTCATGCAATTCAGCTGCTGTCACCAAGGTGAAAGAAAGTGTAGCTGACAGATAGATATAATATACTTATTGTAGAAATGTAACCTGATTTTTAACTAGCGTACATGTCTTTTTATTCCCGGGTGAAATCGAGAACTGTGAGTCGCATAATTCTCCGACTTTATTCATATCTTACGTCATTTTTAATAATTGAGCGCTTGGCTTCTTTGTTGTGGCCTCTCTTATCTTCCTCTTTTTTGTTGCTAGTATTCTAGGACATAGATTAAGGTTTCATCATTGATTTATTAGATGTCATTTGCACCCTTCTTAAACATAACGCATTCCTGTTTTCTTGTTTCTCCAGTTTTTCGCCATCTGCGCCTATCGTAATGACCACGAATGAGATTTTCAAATTACATGACAAGATACAAATATCGTGATCCAAAAAATGTGCTATCGTCTTCCATAAACAAAAGATGTTTTACACGCCGGAAAGCAATCTAGTCGCGGATTTTTTATTTTTTTATTTCACTGCGATGTCTTCCGTTTTAATTCATCCTCGCATCTGAATTGGAATAGCAATTTGTAGTTGTTACTAAATTGGTTCTAAGCGTGTTTAGTTCTTGGCCGATTACTTTTCCATTGAAGCCTGTAACTTCTTTTGCTTTCGAGAATTCAAAGAATAAAGTGGTTTCCCTAGTGCTGATAGAAATCATTAACGTTTATCTTGTAAAGCGATTTTTCACTCTTTGTCTTTCGTATCGTCTTTGTAGTTAACATAAATTTGCTCTGTTCAGATGTGGCATTTTTTAATGGGAAATACATTCAACACTCTTATTGGCTTGCGATATTTTTAAAGTGCGGACATGTTAAGAATCGAAAGTACTAGTAAGTGACGGGCAATTCATTTTGCTTTCCGTTTCTGCTACATTAATTTCATGTTATTAAGATTTATTCGCGATTTCATATTTTATCTCCGATACCTGACAAAGCAAGTACGCTGAATATGTTTTCTGAGCTCCATACTTGATTTTTTCCTTCTATTTAAAGAGACAATATAATACATTACTGAGTTTGAAGCTTCAGTTCTCGAATTAAATCAAATTCGCACTCAAAATGTATGCTAATAACACAACGAACTGAATATCGTTTCTTGAATGCAAATAAAATCATTTTAATAATTTATTTAATGGTGGAAAAAAAATAACAAAGTGGTCGTTACTTGGCTTTCAGAAAATAAAAGCACGGTAGAGTCCGTTTATAACGTGCCCCTATTTAGCGAAATCTCGGATTTTGCGATCAAACAGGAACTTGGTTTAAAGTTAATTCAAAGCTAATTTGGTTTTAACGAGCAAAATTAAATAAAATCTCTGGATTTAACATTAATAACATGATAGTTTTAACAACCAAAGAAAACAAATAATAACGAAATTCAAAACTTAACGACGCAGAGAAAATATGCTGCGCATGGTCCTGGAATTAAGGAGTAGAAAAATTACCATATATGACTCAGCAGCAACAGCGCAGAGAATCCTTGTATGCTAGTGGAATAATGTTGATAGAAAAGCAATGGGAAAGTGTAAATAAAATGCTCAACAAGCAAATTGCACATGAGACTTTCCTCGCCACCCATTCCAAGAGGCTATGCCTGGAATGTATCACTTAAGTAGAGTTGAAACCAGGTCACCCACTGAGAGTTGAAACTAAGTCACCTGATGAGCGTTGTATTGGGAGAATCAGTGGTGCTTTTGCTTCATGGGTGTTGTGTAGTTAAAAAGCGGTCAGTCTTAAGTGACAGTGAAGTGGAATATTCTTGAAAGACTTAGTTAATTAACTATGTCACTAGAGTAGTTCATTAATTCAGTCTTTTAAGTATATCCAATTGTTACAAATATAAACTACACTGTTATCCAAAACGTAAGGACGAACACTATTTCGAAAGGTTACAACTATAAAATTAAACTCAACAACTTGTGCCAATTTACATAACTGGAGACGTTTAATTAAAAGCCGGTGCGCATGAAAACTGTCAATTCGTGCGAACAGGGGTCACGTTGTATCACTGAAACGGATAAAAGAGAAAAGGGCGTAGTAGGCGACATGCCTTTGAAGGAAAATCTGGACGCGAAGGCATAAAGGCACTTAGCTTTAATTCATGTTATATCTAAAAGAAATAATCTAGATGATTTCACGCGAGCAAGAATTACACAAACGCTGGAAGAATACCGCCGATTGAGATATGTTGCCAGGGAGTATGGAATCACGCATGGTATGTTACCCAGGCTATGAGCAGCGTTTGAAACCAATGGAATGTGCTCGAGATGCATGCTAGGAGGTCGCTCTCGCTCTTCTACGACGCATGAAGACAGAATTTTAGTTGTAACATCAAAACGTAATAGCCGTACCACGGCTGGTCAGCTTGCGTGTTGCCTCCATTCCAGCACAGGAACGCGGATATCTCGACAAACTGTGGCAAGACATCCGCGACATATAGAGCAATATCCTCGATAGCCTGTAATCAGCGTCTCCCTCCAGAGCTCAACGTAGCGCAAGATTTCACTAGCATCGTATCCACAGAAATTGGACACGTCACTAGTGTGCCAATGTGCACTTCACAGATGACAGTTGTTTCAGTCTGTCATCGGATTCTAGACGTCAACTAAAAAGGCGTGAAACTGGTACTACGTACTATCGCAAGATGTTCAGGAAAGGTATAGATACGGCGGTGCCGTGGCCATGGTGTGGAAGGATCCGATAACCTATTGCGGCTAATGATCGCCTGATTATCTCGGTAAAGACGTTTCTGTCACATTCAGGTTACAACGGGACTGTCAGCAAAGGCATTCTGGTGCGTCGAAAAAGCCCATGATCTATTGCGGCTAATGATCACCTGATGATCTTGGTGAATATGTTTCACCAGAATCTTGCACCGGAATCTCCATGCAAAGGGATTCTGGGGTGTTGAAGGATCCCTTTATCTATTGCGGCTAATGATCGCCTGATAGTCTTGGTGAAGATGCTTCTATCACATTCGGATTAAAACGGAACTGTTAACAAAGGGATTCTGGTGTACGTCGAAAGATCCCGTAATCTATTGCGGCTAATGATCGCCTGACGATCTCGATAAGACTTATCTATCACATTCGGATTGCAACCGGACTATTAGCAAAGGGATTCTGGGGTGTTGAAGGATCCCTTTATCTATTGCGGCTAATGATCGCCTGATAGCCTTGGTGACGATGCTTCTATCACATTCGGATTAAAACGGAATCTGTTAGCAAAGAAATTCTGGTGCGTCAAAAGTTCCCATGTTATATTGCAGCTAATGATCGTCTGATGGTCTTGGTGAATATGCTTCTGTCACATTCGTACTAAAACGGGACAGTTAGCAAAGGGATTCTGGTGCGTCGAAAGAACCCATAATCTATTGCGGCTAATGATCGCCTGATGATCTCGATAAAGACTTATCTATCACATTCGGATTACAACCGCTCTATTAGCAAAGGAATTCTGTTGCGTCGAAAGATCCCATGATCTATTGCGGTGAATGATCGCCTGATGGTCTTGGTGAATATGTTTCACCAGAATCTCCATGCAAAGGGATTCTGGTGTGTCGAAGGATCCCATGATCTATTGCGGTGAATGATCGCCTGATAGTCTTGGTGAAGATGCTTCTATCACATTCAGATTAAAACGGAACTGTTAGCAAAGGGATTCTGGTGCGTCGAAAGATCCCATAATCTATTGCGGCTAATGATCGCCTGATGATCTCGATAAAGACATATCTATCACATTCGGATTACAACCGGACTATTAGCAAAGGGATTCTGTTGCGTCGAATGATCCCATGATCTATTGCGGCTAATGATCGACTGATGGTCTTGGTGAAGATGCTTCTATCACATTCGGATTAAAACGGGACTGTTAGTAAAGGAATTCTGGTGCGTCGCAAGTTCTCATAATCTATTGCGGTTAATGATCGCCTGATGGTCTTGGTGAAGATGTTTTTACCAGAATATTGCACCAGAATCTTCATGCAAAGGAATTCTGATGTTCGAAGGATCCCATAGCCTATTTTCGGCTAATGATCGCCTGATGGCCTCGGTGAGGACGTTTCTGTCACCTCTCTCATAGCAATCGGCTGTGATGTTTTCCACGGTCACTCTCTGGTTGGTTTCATTTATGCGAAACAGCAGTCGGTGGTATCGTTCATCCAACAATTTTCTGAGCTCACAGCGCTGTCAATAATGCAGTGTTTTTGGGTTGTCGTATTCCCGATACATTCATTATACTGTGGGACAGATATACGGCAATTCCTGTATCACCTTTGCGATAGATCGGCACTATGCTTCGGGCACCCACTGTCATTCATCTTTCAAACTCTGTTAATTCACTACATTTTTCTATGCACACATCAAATTCCCGTCAGCTTGGGTAATCACATCAGATCATATGTAAAGGATTTTAGGAAGGGAGTGTCTGATCCCAGATCTTAAACAATCCTTAGAAATAGGAAGCTAGGATATTTGGGTTAGAGTGCTCGACGGGAAAGTGACACGGAAGCGAGATAGAAAGGGAGTCGAAAACTGCTTTATTTATAACCGGGTGGCCAGTTTCTGTGGCCCGACTGCTTAACGTACCCATCCAACGCACGGCGGATATTTAGTGATTCGAGCGTCAGTACCTGCCTGAGATCGAACTTGAGATTTATACGTGGCAGTCACGAACGTTGACTACTAGGACATCCACGACCCGTCCGTTTGGATGCAATGATGTTCTGTTACTTATATACCTGCCAAGCGGTGGGCTTGTCTACTAGCGAGAGGAGGTAATCACTCAGGAACCAGATATTCCATGATTTCGGTATATAAACAACAAGAATAAAGACGAAATGTAAGAAAATTCCCTTGCTCACATTGGGAGACTTAACCCTTTAACGAGCATGACCCAAAAATATTGCGTCCCTCTAAATAGTCGTAGCATAACGCCCAGAAAAAAACTTTCTGTTGGTCCACTTTTTGTTTAATAACAACAATAGTGACTGAGGATGACTCCAGCTGATCCCTCATAGGTCGTGCGAATTTGAAAGACAGGTAAGGGTACGAAATCTGGTTTACTCTAGACAGGTGTTTAGGGCGACTATGGTCGTTTGTCTGTACGGGCGTGTTGGGCGTTATGTTCGCTAAATGGTTAAAGCGCCCAAACTACATCCCGACGGATGAGTAGTAGGAAGCTAGGGCTTCTGCACAATCTTCGGATTTGAGATCAAGTTTGGGTTCACGGGTGGTTAGCCAGTCCCATAGCGATGCCACAATCCCGTGCCTGGAACCTGTTGCCACAAATTCGAGACAGCAGACTTGTTAAATGCTGACGACGCCTTTTAAACCCCAACACAAAACAGAAATATTACAGAGAGTCTGGAATGTCATATATTTTACGTTTAAGAAAGTTTCATGAATAGCATTAATAAAATGTAACATTTAAAGTAATGAAAATGATCATTTCCAATGTTGGACAGTGCACAAAAAATGTAACCACAGAATCTTGGCAAAATCTTTCAGAACTCAAAAATTTGCCGTTTTATTAAATTGATCTTTCGATCAGTCTTCTGCAATGTTCTACATGATTTATTTCTGTTTTTTTTTTTTTTTTTTGCCTTGCAGATGTTCGCTTGAATTGTTGAATTGGAGCTTTCTGTAAATGACAGATGCTGCTACACCAAATAAACCAATAATTTTGTTACAATGAAACATATTTTCAGCTTAGCGAATAAAATGATAAGTGGTGAAATCTTTTTCTCAAAAGAGAGCGAATCCAAGGAGAAAAAAGATGCCTATGAAATCATCTTTTGTCACATTCTCTTTTCCCCATCTATTCGTCTCGTGCTTCTGTTTCCACAGATCTTATCAATCAGTGTTCCTCCCAATACGTAGTGCTAACCCGAGCGAGCAGGTCTTGTTTGCTAACACAGCCACCTGACTGGTTTCCCATGCCAGTCCCCAATTCCGTTGATATTCAAAAAGAACCATTCTCCCTCATCCTCTCCTCCCTCTTATCCTGCTTTCCGGCGCATCCCACCCGAGTGCTATACACTTCTGGATCTTTCAGAGCCTGACGTCGGGAAGCGCAGGAAACAAATGGAATCTTTCTTGCAACATCAATGCGGTTACTTCTTACGCCCATGAACATGTTTTCCAGGAAGGAAACGGGAGAGAAAAGCCGAAAGCAAATCGATCCTTCTTACCTTCGCTCCTTCTTGTCCTCACAGACCGTATTGAATAATACATATTTGATGTAGATATGGAGAAGACCTAAGCACCACAAACCCTTCTTATAAAAATATGCATACATTTAGCTTCTCTCTTTCTATAGAAAACTTGCACAGTCTACAGCATATTCTGCATTACATGGTAAATTTTTCTCCTAATTGGGCATTTTCTTCGATCTATTTTCTTATTTCTTAGAGCATAACTGAAACTTCATAATGTTACAATCAAAATTTTTTTAAGCGATTTACTTTTTGCTTTTCCGGGTTCATTGACCCCATTAGTTTCTAAGGTTATAAACAGTCGCTCGTGCCTAATTTCTGATTATGGGTTCCAGGAAGAGCAGAGAAGTTGCACCGTAGACCAGTCGCTTGGCTAATGACTCAATCTGGACTCGAACCTAGGCCCAAGTCGGACAATCAGACAGAAGTCTCGCCTGTGACCATTTGACCACCTTGGCTGCTCGCGGGTGTTTAATGATAACAGTTTTTGTCGCAAGAGTGCTAAGAAACTAATATCTTATTATTATGTTTAACTTAGTTTTCAAATTGCAGCATGAGGTAAAGGAATAGAGCTGGATATTTAGAAAACTACACATAAATTCCATCAGGAGGGGCTATATGGCCGAAAATTAGTTTAAAAGTACATTACTTGCGATAAAAGAAGCTACATATCAAAAGTTGGGGAAAAACCTTGCATAACACTTATTGTCGATTCCTATAATTCGAAGAGCCCTGTACATTTGTAATTTTTTCTTATGGAGTAAACTATTTCACAAAAATCTGAAACTGTCCAGTGGAATCATAAAATAGTAGTTAGGTTTCAAGGCTTGTAATTGAAAGTTTAAGGTTAATCTGTAATATTGTTTGCTTAACTGTAAGTTTAAAGTTTAATATAAAGGTGAAAGGTATACTTTGCTTAAACGCTTAGCTATGAACTTTCTCTCTGAACTTGTGAACATAAATACAAAGCACTAATAAATATAGATTTAACTAACGGGCAAGATTATGAATCAACATGAAACAAATTAGATGTATTATTTTTTCATTTTCGTCAATGGCACTTCGGCACAAGTAGTTGATCACATTAGCCAGAAGACAAATATTGGGCTTCAATTCATATGACATTCACATATCATGTGTTTCAAAATCGACTCAGTATCAAACTGCACTTCTATCAAGAAGTTATATCTAACTGAACTTTTATCAAGACTCTATATTTAGTTGTACTTCTAGTAAGACAGTTTATCAAAACTGCACTTCTCTCAATACGCCATATCCAACTGCACTTCTCCCAAGACGCTATATTAGACTGCACTTATATGAAGACGCTATATCAAACTACACTTTTATACTGCACTTCTATCAAGACGCTATATCAAACCACACTTTTATACTGCACTTCTATCAAGACACTATATCAGACCGCACTTCTATAATGCACTTCTATCAAGACGATATATCAAACTGCACTTCCATCGAGCTGCTATATCGAACTGCACTTCCATCAAGCTGCTGTATCGAACTGCACTTCTATAAGGCACTTGTATCAAGAAGCTACTGTATATCAATCTGCATGTTTATACTGCACTTCCATCAAGATAATATACCAAACTGCACCTGTATAAGGCACTTCTATCAAGACGCTACATCAAACTGCATTTATGTAAAGATGTTATATCAAAATGCACTTCTATCAAGACGCTATATCAAACCGCACTTTTATACTGCACTTCCATCAAGATGCTATAACAAGCTGCACTTCTATCAAGATGCTATAACAAACTTCACTTCCATCAAGATGCTGTAACAAACAGCACTTCTGTAAGGCACTTCTATCAAGACGCTATATCAATCTTCAGTTCTATAACGATGTTACATCAAACTGCACTTCTATCAGGACGCTATATCAAACTGTACTTATAACAAATAGAAATATTAAAGGATCTTATCAAAATGCAATTCCTACTAACGAAACTCTCCTACAATCTGCCTCTACTAACATTCAACACAACTACCAAGTCGTCCTTATTAGTACACAATTATTACATTCCGTGCTAATGCTTTATTGTCCTATGCCCTGCACTGTCAGTGCTCCCACCCTAAAATGTTCCGCTCCAAAATAGTATAGAATACTACTTTAATAAGTGATGGTACAATAATGATTAAAACTAAAGTAGAAGTGATGACGGTACTTTAAATTCAAAGAAAGCGCTTCCGAGGAAACAATGTGTTGACAAATCAGAAAATAAATTTACATAAGAACGAAGAAACTCAAGAGAAGGTAAAATTAGAGGTGTACGCCACATAATCTACATATATTCTGGTACCACCTAATTCATCAAACAGAATTATGATTCCTACTTTATATGATTCTTCACCACGTTCCGATGCGAAAGGAAACAAACGTAATTACCTTTGCGAAACATAGTTTCAGTAAACATTTCCAACATACCGTCACGTAAATCATAAAATGTTGTTAGCAAGATAATTTGGCAAAACCCGTTGTTTTTAGCACATGCAGAGTTTTTGCAACGTAGTAGATCTCTTAAGAAAATACCAGTTTCATAAATACTTTAGATTATTTCTTCAGAGAAATATTGCCTCATACATTGACACCTTCTAGGAACAAATTATTTAATTTAATGATGCCATCAAATTGCAGTAATTTTAAAAACTGTTCTTGCAGGAGAACTGAAATTTCGAAGTTCTTAAGAATTTTAAATTAACAGGTTATTCAAATGAAGGGAAAAAATATTATTTTTTCTTGTGAAACTTGCCAAAGTAGATAGATGTTTTTTAACCCTTATTCCCAGTTTTTTTCGTCACTGCCTTATTCCTTTATTTTTCGATGTTTTCTGTTGGAAACGTTTTAAGCTCTCCAATTATTTTTTCTCGCCACATGAGCTCATGCACTTGAGAATTAAAAGTTGTTGTTGCAGAAACACAAGCTTTTCATTCCTTTTTTTTTCTTTGTCTGGTACCTGCTTTTTTGGGGTTTTTTTAGATGCTTTAGCAGACTGTTCACTTCAACATTGGCTAATGTGATAAAATGTTTTGATGTTGATGTACCATTTTTATTTGATTTTTCGGGATCGCTTTTCAGAAATTTCCGATTAAAATGCCCCCTTGCCCCCTTTCAGTTACTTTTCGAAAAGAACTGAACTTATTTCCGCTGAAGAAAGGCCTTCATGTGAAATAAACAGATGGCATGATTTTTATTCTTAAAATAAACGATTTAAATATTGGTTACTTGCTTATGTAAATGTATAAGTACGTTATTGTTCTTGAATGGAAGACGTAGAAATTGAAACTTTGCTATAAAAATGCACTTCAGCAAAGTATGTGACTTGTAGAACAGAACCTCATGCTTTACGTACGCCATTATGAATGTAAATATTATGTAAAACTAGCGTCCCGTCACGGCTTCGCATCGTAGCAATTTACAATTTACGGCAAATCTAAAGAGAGACGATTATTACGTTCAACAGGCGACTGTTTTTCTCTGTGTAAAACCATTCTTTATCTGTCATTTGCCAATCGAAATTCTGTTTCTTGGAAAGTTTCATTACGACGGGATAAACAAATTCTTCTAGAATCTGATGTACTACGACCTATATTCGATTTTCGTCTCAGCTTAATGTTCATACAATTTTTAAATTTTAATTCAATAGCTACTCAAAGAGATACATACGTGTGGATGAAATCAACTACGCATTTATTCTGTGCGAGCGCCGATAGCTAATTATCTTTCAGCGTCCGATGTAACTACGCATTTAGTCTGTGCGAGCGCCGATAAACCAATTATTTGAGTGTCCGATGTAACTACGCACTTGGTCTGTGGCCTTACATGCTGTCAGACCGGCCGCCGCGCATGCGCCTCACGTCTTTTTCCCAATGAGAAAAAACGTTTCGTAGACCGTTCGCCGCGCATCGTTGTTTTGGCAGTGGAATCCACGAAAGAATACGAATGGCGGTTTTTTCTTTGACTTGTCACTAAAATCGTTACTGCGCGGTTCTCTTTTGTCATAGATTAATGTTTCATACACCTAAATCTTCCCCGACAAATGCTCTATGGAATGGTGAAATCCGCATCAAAATCCATCCAGCGAATCTCGAGATCAGCCCGAACAAACAGACAGACGCCTACCGGGGACTTTATTTTATAATACGTATAGTAATAGATAAATATTGGGTGTTAGGTTGAAACTATTACCTTAGCTGTGTAACATCCACTCAGTGTTTTATTGGATATTTTTAGTGTCCCTCTAACTTAAATATTTCTTTTTCGGTTACAGATCTCACCTATAATTGACCACATAATATTTTAAAGGTAACCGAACCAGGTAATTCTTAAGTACACTGTGAGGCACAAGTTAAGAAGGTTCCAAGTTTTGGCATGTTTTTTTTTTTTCAAAATGACGCAAAACTTTTATTACACAATTAGCATACATATATGTGATAATGCACTGAATTACAAATTATTATACATGATCACAGTGAACCGGCGGATCAGAACATTCTCCGCTAGAAGTTCTACGGAGAAATATACCGAGCAAAAAAGAAATGAAGTTTCTACTCATTTGAAAGAAAATTTGTTTGGCTATCTTGGCAGTGCAACAAGATATCTTTTGAGAAAGATATTTCCCTAACTTACGAATAGAACATGCTAAATGGGACAAAATAAGCAATGTTAATTTAAGACACTTAATGGAATTCATTTACATCATAAAGAAGCCAGAAAGTGCATGAAAGTGCTTGTATTTGTCGTGTGTTTGTAAAACAAAATTTTATATGAAAAGCTAGGAAACCCATATGAAAAGCGAAGTAACGATTTATGTCATCAAGGAGGATAATGGTTCACTACGTGTAGTAGAAAGTTCAATGGGAGTTTTTTTTTTTTTTTTTTTTTTTGAAATTCTGATGTCTAATTCAAAAACTATTTTCCTAATCCCATTTTTTGGAGAACAGGCATCATTCCTTATATGAAATGCGTTTATGCTGTCTTGATGGTAAGCTAAGCGTCAAGGAAATTCTAATATGCTTGTAACATCCTCTTTCATAATCAAACTTCTCCAATGCAAAAGGAACCCAGAGAAATAGAAATTTATTATTACAGACATCTGACGTGGACTAGAAACATGAGTAACGGAAAAGTTTTCATTGGCCTGTACCGGGAATCGAGCCCAGGGTCTTGTAGTTACGCACCGGACATGCTTCCACTGCAACACTTGGGCCTCGAATTCTTCCATACTCACATACATTATTCTTTCGCCTTCTAGTTATTTGTTGAGTTGCTGATTACCATCTTCGCGGGGCTCCAAGAAGTAACCTGCCAGGTGGCTCGGCTGTTAGTGTATGTGAGTCAGGAGGAATTCGAGGCAGCTGTGGTGCACTGGAAGCATGTCCGACGCATAACTGGAATGCCCTGGGTTCCATTCCCAGTGGTGGCCAATGATAATTTTCCGTGACTCACTTATAAACGTGGAAAGAACAGTGACTTCTGTTTGATATAAAAATTTATCTGTTACACAATATTTCCGTATCCGTAAGTTGCTTTGGAAAACTATGTATCGCCTAGGTGGCCGAGTAGTCAGAGTTCTGGGTTTTTGCCTAGTTGTCCGATTTGGCCAAGGTGTGAGTCCCGGGTGAGTGATCAACAGTGAGTGTGCTTGTACCAAAGCAAAGATAACTCTCTTTCCTGTAACCGGTGGCCCTTAATTAGGAACGAGCGACAACAGCTTATAGCCCTCAGATTTTTTGTGGTTTTAGTTAAACTCCGAAACAAAAGATAAATAATATGTTATCGTCAAAGGCGGTTTACGGATACGGAACTATTTTGTAAAAAAAGCAAATGGAGTGGTTATAAATTGAAATTACAGCGCGTATTTATTTTTTAGCGTTGATATTATTTGTGATTTAATTTTTGAGGCAGAACTCATTGAATGCAAATATATAGTGGTTTAAATTCAATATTCAATTTTTATCTTCTTTTTTTTTTTTTTTTTTTGCAAATATGGCATGTGCTAGTTATTACCACGTTCGTTGAGTTTTTCGTAGGATATGCAAGGTTAAGTGATGCGCAAACATATGGCCTGTCCTTGACAAATGCCAATCCCGCCTTTTTGTGGTGCATCCTGTTCCACTAAAGGGGCTCTGACGATCGACAAATAGCGGTATGACTATACCACTGGGATTAGAGTAAATGCCGTCCCACACTCACCAACCCGCTTGGCTACCGTGGTGAGTTTGGCCAATCCCCCGAAAAGATGACTTCTTCGTTGAGACTTTTGTAAGGTAGGCTCACAACTTGTCAAAAGAGGCTCATCCTCCCCTGGCCTTCCGCAAGCTGCGACCCTGATTGCACAGTGAAAATGGTGGTCCCATTCAGCACCTTCACAGGGATTGTAATGCAGGAGTTAATAGCCTTTCTTCTCATAAGACCCGATATCTGCAACGACTGGGCGTGGCTGTACCTTGTAGCTTCATCATTCACAAGCACTGATCACGAGACAAATAGAGATCATGACCGGATATTTCAAACTACGTGATTATTATATCCATGTAAAGTATATCCCAAATTTGTGTTTCTATTCGATGTTTTTATGATTTCAAACTTAGTTTTCTGTTCTCCGGATTTTAATTTCATTTATCTTAGTGGTGCTATATTCGTCTAAAGCAACTTTCCTTGGCAAAAGTTTCCATTACCAGACAAAGTCTCGTCGAATTGCAATGTACACTATATTGCCAAAAGTAACGGGAAACCCTTTCAACAGTAAATGAACAGATCCGCTGCGTTTTTAAGATGGCAGTACAGCTGCAAACGGTATAAAACAAGCTTGCAGCTGAGCGCGATCATATCACACAGTGAGGTAGAGTAAAAATGTCGCGGCGGGAGAGAACTGACTATGAGAAAGGAAATATTGTTGGGTGTTATATTAGTGGATTGTCCATAAGAGAAACCGAGAGGCGTTTAAACATACCCAAGTCAACTGTTTTGGATGTTTTGAATAAGACACATGACGGGCCTGAAGCAGCAAAACGTACCGGCAAAACAAAGAAAATCAGTGATAGAAGACATCAAAGCCTCAGGAGAGTCGTTACAGCTAATCGATGGAGTACTGCACAAGACCTCGGTGTACAGTAACAATGCTGGGACCTCGGTATGTACACGTACCATTCGCAGAGGGCTTCATTCCATCTGTTACCGTGGTCGTGCGGCTACTCACAAGCCTTTCATCTCCACTTGGAATGGTATTCTTCGTTTAGAATGGTGTAAAGAACATTTATCATGGACCGTAGATAAATGGAAACGGGTTCTATGGACTGATGAATCGAGTTACACGATCCATCAGTCTGATGGCCGTGTGTGTGAATGGTGGCAGCAGGGGGAACGCTATTTACCACAGTGTACTGTTCCTACGGTCAAGTTTGGAGTTGGTAGTGTACTCGTGTGGGGGTGTTTTTCGTGGTATGATCACGGCCCATTGGTTATCGTGGACAAACCTGTAAACCAGCATGTTGACCTCGATATTCTGGACAATTATGTCCTACCAACTCTGTAGCAATACTATGGAATGCCTTGTTAGTACCAGCAGGATAATGCACCGAGCCCTAAAGCAAGGACTGTTACGGCGTGGTTTGACGATAACTCCGTATCGTGTGTGGACTGGCCAGCACAGTGCCCTGATCTTCATCCCATAGAACACCCATGCGGTGAATTAGAGCGCCGCATAAGGAGTTTGGAACCAAGACCTACTACTAAACAACAGGTAAGGCAGCAATATGTACTGGAAGGAAGCGCACACTAAACGCTGTGTTCCAAATACTTGTCGAAAGCATGTCTCGAAGGGTCAGTGCATGCATTAAGGCCAAAGGTGGACCGACACAGTACTAATATATGTCAATAAATGCTATGTTGCGTTTCTCTTCTAGGTGCCCGGTGACGTTTGTCAATATAGTGTATTTATTATTACACGATTAAAAGATTTATGAGACTTGTAATGTACCACGTGACAAAACGTACATGACGTACTACTAAGGTGGCGCATTAGTCAAATCAACAATGAAGGAGCGGTAAACCTGGTGGTGTAGTTCGCTTTGGATAACTGTTGCTGTGTGGGTCAAATCCCTGGGTACTGTTTATTGTTGATCATTCGTGCTAGATTTGTCCGGGTCCAAATCCCTGGTGAAACAAGACTGGTGTATTTTTGTCTTACGACACTTGCTCTCTTCCTCCCCTGCAACCAGTGGCATCAAATCAGGAACGGGAGACTCGTATAGCCCAATGAGTTGCTCACTCTGGTCGTTAAGTACCGAAACAAACAAAAGATCACGAACATAATTTGCTGTGAAGTGTTTGCTTTATTTGCTGTGAAGTGTTTGCAATCATATCAGGGATGTTGTTTCATAGAATACTACTTCATAATAAATTTCATAAACTATAATGGTGGGTACATCAAAATATACTTTAATTTAATGTTTTTTGAATTTTTATAAAACTGTGAACTTCCAATATTATCTCAAACAGGAATGATGATTTCGCCTTATTTATATTTAGCTGAAAAGTCAAAATTAATGAATTCGTAACCTCAATTTTTTTCATAATTCCACAGTTGGATGGATTTTCAATAGTATTTCTGGATAGAAGAAATAATATTAAGTTATATAAAAGGCATGATTTAAATTATTTATCGTAACCTGAAAGCTGTTAAATAAAAATGTGGGGAATCAAGTATTATCGTTTCAGCTCTGTTACTTTATGCGGAAGATTAGTTTCTAACGGATGTCCGATTAATGACTGAGCACTGAATGTACGAATTGCAGGAATGCAATAATAAAGCAATTTTGAATGGAATTACAGAAGAAATGACCCGCCACTTGTAAGTGTGCTGCGAATGGTGACCTTCATGTCTCACTATCCCGAGGCCAGCGCAATGTCATTCCGAGTGAAGGTCATTCCCGAGCGTTTGGTCGACGGAGGCGGACGTATCGATTGATCACTCATCTCGGCACAAGGACAATGGTGTTGACGGTTGAATAGAGAGTGTTTTTGGTGTAACATGTCTTTCGCCTTGACAATATGTACACGGATGAAGTACAAAAACAGTTCGCTAGGAATTTTCGTGAATGCATACGTCCCCCTCTGTGATGCAGTACGTCATCTCATAGCAAAGTTTCGGGAAACTGGTAGTGTTCTGGATGTCCCCATCCCGGTAGGGCATCCGTGGAAGACCAGACCGTACAGGACATCCAGGACAGGATACAGAGAAGTACACACAAATCCGTGAGGTGGCTGCCACAACAAGTTAATGTGTCAAAGAATACAGCCCATTATATTTTGAAAAGGAAGTTGAGTTTACACCAGTACAAAATGTTTGTCGTACATCAGCTGAAAGAAATAGACCACAAAGCACATGTTCGGTACTGCAGGTGGTTCAAAGAATTCCTATCTAAAGATGGTGAGGCCATTCTAGACGTCACTTTTTGTACAGATGAGGCATGGTTTACATCTGTTCGGATCAGCCAAAACACTCGTCTGTGGGGTACTGAAAATCCCCACGAATTTAAGAAAGTGCCTCTTCACAACCAGAAGGTCAGTGTTTGGTGTGACATGGCTTGTACGCGCATTATTGTGCCCATTTTCTTCAGTGTAACCATTAACTTAGAACGGTACTGAAAAAAAGATTATCCAACCATTCATATCTGAAGTCACGGAAAGGGAAATCGACGAAGGATGGTTCCAGCAAGACAGTGCGACTGCTCACGCCGCTGGCGCATCAATACAGCTTCTGCAGGAATTCTTCTGAAATCGCGTAATCTCCCGGTGACTGAGGCCTGCCCAGTCACCGGATGTGACACCGCCTGACTTTCCTTCTGTGGAGAGCACTGAATGGGGAAGTTGTACGCAGGTAATCCGCATACGTTTGAAAAGCTACAGGCTGCATTAACGACCCACATTCAACAAAGCACTGCAAATACCCTGAGAAAGGTCTTCACCAACATGCAGAAGCGTGTGCAGACATGTCTGTACTTCGGTGTGGCCCATTTCCAACACCTCATGTAGGAATTTGCTCAACATGGTAAATGTTAATTTCAGTACACAGTAATTGTTCGGACTACTTGAGGTATTTAAAATGAATCCTCTTTCTCTACAATGTCGTACGTACAGAGCGAGTAGGCACCAGTCCCAAAAATACATTCCGCAACGTAAACGCATTTCTACCATTAAAACCGCTTCATTTTATTTCTAACAGTTGCTCAAGTAATAAAGTTAGGTACTAAAACTTCATCCAAGTCCCTTTGCGACGTATGTGCAATCTTATGTCATCTTAGATAAAATAAAAGGAACAATTTCAACTTTTTATCAGAAAAAAACAAAGGGTTTAATAACCCTTTCAATGCAGAATGCAGACAGAATCCTTTAGCAGCCTTCATACCTCAAAAGGTTAAAGGTCAAAGTGTTTTTTTGCTTTAGTTTTGATGATGATCATATGTAGAGGATTTTAGGAAGGGAGTGTCTGATCCCAGGTCTTAAACAACTTTTAGAAATAGCAAGCTAGGATATTTGGGCTAGAGTGCCAGATAGGAAAGTGACACGGAAGCGAAGTAGAAAGGGGAGGAAGACGCCTTTACTTATTACCGGAGGGCCAGTACCCGGGGTCCGACGGCTTAACGTGCCCATCCGACGCACTGCGGATATTTAGTGGGTCGAGCGTTCGTACCTACCTGGGATCGAACCTGAGGTCCTTTCCGCGACATTCACGAACGGTGCCCGCTAGGCCAACCCGCGGCCCATTAGTTTTGATTATGGTTCCTTTCTCTCATACAGGTTTCTCTCGGAAATTACTACACCTTTTTGCATTGCATTCTGTTTTAACGGAATCATATTACGTTTTTTTTAAGTGCCAAAAATGCAATAACAACAGGAACATAATAACTTAATAAGTAGATAATGATCCACAAATGGTTGAAAATAAGTTTTTTTTCCTTTATTTTTTCTTACTTAGGAGCATTTAAAGAAGAAAATACGTTGACACGAAGGCGGCCTTATTTGCTATTCCGGACAATGTCGTGGAGTGGGAGGCACAGTGTCACCCACTTTCGGAGGCTAATTACAGAACTTCGGCTATTGCTAAAACTACCATTGATTTTTTTTTCTTTATTCACCTGAAGGTAACACAAAAAGACTTCAAAATGAAAGCTAGTTTTCTTTTTTATTAGTAAGGTCGTTTTTTCACCAATATCTTTGGTCTGCTGAGTAATCCTGTGAATCGCGACTTTTCTTTACGAAATTTCGGCTCGCGATCAGTATAAAAATTGCGCACTGTACGGCATTTTTTTCTTTTTGTGTTAGGGTCTGTGGAATATGCGATGCCGCAGATTCAACTAAGGATTTTTCTTCTCTTGAATCTATCGGTTTTCTGATTATATGACGATAGACACGATAATTTGAATCGAGCAGAGGTTTTGGGAGTTATGTGTGCTTGCATTCATCTTGAGCAAAATAAATAAATAACTACGTGAAAACGCTGTTTCCTAAAAAAAATTCTTTGATGATGCCAATTAGTCAAAAAACAAAGTGCTACAACTGAAACGTCTCTCCCGTTTCATTGGTCTTCACGTTCTCAAATTTGAAACATTTTATTCAAACGATTCCATTTTGAATGCCTTGAAGACATGAAGAAGACAAAGAAGAATATCGCAGCAGACCACTCTGATTAATTGTAGAGGTAATTTCGAACCATGGCCAAGGAGCTGAATTCTTTGCATTATTGAGATGTAGCTTAAGGGTCATCATGTGATTCAATGGTGAAAAACTTCCATATACGTGGAGACAATGTAAATAAACAAAGTCATCGCTGTTTCCATCTTTTTCTTTGATTAACAAACAGCAACCGGAAAATTGTATTACGACACCGCTGGGATCGAAACCGAGATCTCTCGATAACTAGCCGGGTGCGTTCGCCTTACGCTATGGTGCCAACGATCCACGGCGCTATGTGTGTTTTTCTGTCAGCATCTGATTTCACAAATCCGTGGGGATGGGCTCAGCAACTGAGCCATCCTTTCCCCAGCGGTGTCGAAATACAATTTTACGGTTGCTATGTGTCAATTAAAGAAAAAGGTGGAAAGAGAGATTAATTTGTCTATTTACATTGTCTCCACGTATTTGGAAGATTTTTACCATTTCTCTCGCCCTTTCGATTTATTATAGCTATAATTAAATAGCTTGTGCCGTTAAGCCCCTCCAGATGGAGAGTTTCAGTTGCTGAGCCCATCCCTACAGATTTGTGAAGTCAGATGCTGACAGTTTAACACACATAGCGCCGTGGATTGTTGGCAGCGTAGCCTATAGCGCACGCACTCGGCTAGTTATCGAGAGATCTGGGGTTCGTTCCCAGAGGTGTCGAAATACAAAAATTTTCGGTTGCTGTGTGTTAATTAAAGAAAAACGTGGAAAGAGCGATGACTTTGTCTATCAATGTGATTCAATTTTGTGGAATAAAATTCAGAAAGAGGACTTCAAGTTTTATTTTCATCTCTATCTACGATCTTCATTTGTTCCACGTCGTTAATCACACTGCGATTACGCTAAAAAGTTTGTAAGGCGGAATGTTTGAATCGGGATTGCACATACGAAGTAAATTAAGAAACAATTATCAAAACAATTTAATTGATTTAGACAATTCCATACATTCTGTGAGGCAAAGATTATATGTTTATCGCACTTTATTTTACATTTTAATAAATAACTTTGAACCATTTTTCTTAAATCCCAAATTTCTCAACTTTTGAAAATACGGATCATCGGATTGATATAAAAGTTAGCTATCCAGATGAAATTTTGACGAATTTATTCTAGCGCGTTGAAACCTAGTTCACAAAAGTTGCTCCCTTCCTTTAGAAAATCTGTAAGATAAAAGTGTTTCTGTCTCCGCGAACAATATCTCATGAATTTTGGTTTATGAGCACCAATATTGTTAGTCCTAATTAATCTACATTAAAGCGAAATGCTTTTCCCAGAAATGTAATCCCATGATGCTCTAGCAAGGAAACAATTAAAAATCTCCATAGAAAATCTGCGGTCGTGTACATGGGTTCCTGTGGGTAATGACTGCACAGGCAAAGGTGCAATATTCATAGCGCAATTAATACACATCATGAAATTCATACAGCGGAAATAATTGTAATTAAATCTTTCCCTGGGCTATTAATTCACAAATATCACATCAAGAAAAGCCTTCCGCCACATAAAGCATGTATCGTTTTACTGAAAATAATTATTTCAAAGGTATAATAATGCAAAGCACACTTTGAAAATACCTGTTTACGACACTGAATAGGGGAAATAATATGGAAAATAACGCTAAAAGGAAGTTAAAATGAGAAAAATGTATATGAGTGAAATTATTTCAGAATTCTAAGAAAGTACTTATGGTCTATCATATACTGAGACGTAAGGATTGAAATCTTATTTTGAAATGAATGTGGGTTAACAGCAAAATATTCTTCGTAAGTATATTTAATCAAATCACATGCCACGCTATCATACAACGCTAAACGAAAAAATTATACTTATTTGCTGACCTATACCTCTTATAATATTATAACGTTTACTTTTGGCTTGTGTCTGGGAATGTGGCTTTAAGAAAATAAAACCACAATATCTGGGCAGGTATATAAAAGTTCGAAAGACAAAAGTTAAATCCAACTGATAAAAGAAATTGTTCTGAAAGAAAGTAATCCCAGGAAGTATGTTGAGACATTAGGAAGAGTGAAGCAAGGAATTCCGTTTATTTCTCAACATTGCTTTTATTCGTCTGTATTTCTCGAAACAAAAACACCAGTCTGAAAATTTGTTTGCATGAAATAATTTAAATACCCCAATCTGAAAAATCGTTTGCATGAAATAATTTCATTTCATTCATATATATACAGCCGAGTCACATTATTGTGACCTCTTCTACTTTTGATGTCAACAGCGCGTAGCCAATGGAAGAAGGCACGTGTCGTGAGCTGGCTTTCAGGGTATATAAGGTGTGCTGTAGGCAGTGTGATAACATATTACTCGTTGCTGTAATGGATAAAAGGAGCGATTTATGAGATTTTCAAAAAGGGATGATTATCGGCTTTCGTGCCAAGGGTGGCAGTATTTCTGAAACAGCGCAGTTTGTGATCTGTTCGCGTGCTGCTGTAGTTAAAATGTATCGTGATTGGAGAAATGGTACAATTGCGAATAAGCGAAGTGGAAACTGCGGAGTACCACGTGCAATTGATGTCAGAAGGGAACATTGCCTTCGAAGGTGCGTTAGGGCCGATCTACACGGGATTTTGTCTAAAACGACATTTCAGCGAATCCTGCTGCTCATGGGGCTCCGATGCAGGTAGATGGTCACTGCATCTATGCTAACGAAGGTGCATCGGTAGAAAAGGCTTATATTTGCACGGCAGTATCGGAATCGGACCTCCGCTGAATGGCAAAGTATTGCCTTCTCCGATGAGTCAGGTTTTCTGCTTCATCGAATGGACTGACCGTTGGCGTATAAGACGAGAAACATCGAGGAACAAAGACTCTTAGCCGCGGATGGCTTAGTGGTTAGCAAGTCAGACTGTCAATGCAAGGTCCTCAGGTTCGTTTCTGGGCTGATCTTTCAGAGATGGTGTGATTTACTAACAATCGCTGAATATCCGCCGTGCATCGGGCGAGTACGTTAAATGACGCACCCCGGGGTGGACCCACCGGTTAAATGGGTATCCTTTCCTACGCCCCCCCCCCCACTGAAATTCTCTCACCTCTCTATGTGCAACATCGTACTTGAACGGTGGCGCCATCTACTGTACTCTAATCTCACTACAAACTGTTCTGTCAAAAGTCGCTACACTTGCTCTCATTCCTTCCGTTTCTGTGTCCTGCCCAAAAGGCGACCTCGGTGGCTGGGACCTAAAATCTACCCACTGTGGACGGAAGTCCTACAAGAAAATGACGCAATACTTGAACAAACACTCTTCAACCATTTCTGTTAGAACACAAGTGGGTGGGAGCAGCGTTATGGTATGGGGAATGTTTTCGTGGCATTCTCTGGGTCCACTCATACCTGTGGAAGGCACAATGGACCGAATTCGTTATGAATCCATCTTTGCAGACCATGTACACCCATACATGCTGATTATCTTCCCTGTGGTGGATGGGGGTCTTCCAGCACGAGAATGCGACGTGTCACACAGCTAGAAATATCTGAGAGTGCTTGGAAGAGCACGACGAAGACTTCAAAGTACTTCCATGGCCCCCTAATGCCCCAAACCTAAACCCAATTGGGTATGTATGGGGCCAACTTGGTCGTGTTGTTCGCTTTATGGATCATCCACCACGCACCATCCAGCAGCTGTCAGATACACTGCAGTCAGCATGGCTCCACATTCCTGTGAAGCCCTTCCAACACTTTATTGAATCACTTCTAGCCCGTCCAGTTGCTCTCCGCGCTGGACATGACGGTTGCTCTGGATATTAGTTCATAGTCACAATAACGTGACTCGACCGTGTATATATATATATATATATAGATCATCATCATCATCATTGTCAACCATTATCAATCCACTGCTGGACGAAGGTCTCCCCAAGCTTCCTCCACAACGGTCTGTCTTGTGCCAGTCTCCTCCATGTCACTCCCGCATATTTACGAATTTCATCCACCCATCTCCCATGTGGTCTTCTTCTGGGTCTTTTCCTGTCCCTTGGAATCCAATCTAAAATTTCGGCTGTCCATCGATTCTGTCCTTCTGGCAGTATGTCCAGCATATTGCCATTTCAGGGATTTAACTCTGATCATGATGTCTTCCACTCTTGTCATTTTTCGGATCCACGAGTTCCTCTTCTTATCTCTCCTGGTTACACCAAGTATGCACCTCTCCATGCCTCTTTGAGTTGTCTGCAGCCTTTGTATGTCTCTTTTAGTTAAGGTCCACGTCTCTGCACCATACGTAAGCACTGGAAAGATGCATTGATCCAACACTTTTCTTTTAAGACATAATGGCATATTGCTCTTGAAAATTATGCTGTTTCTTCCAAAAGCTCTCCAGGCAAGTTTTGTACGCCGATTAATTTCTTCATCAATGTGACCCTCACTTGATATCTGCTGTCCAAGATAAACGTACGTGTCTGTTATCTCCAGCTTTTCTCCATCAATCGATAAATCTTCATTTCTTGTAAAAGCATTGAACATCACTTTTGTCTTCTGAAAGTTCATTTTTAATCCCACTTCTTTACTCTTGTCAGCAAGTTCCTGCATCATACTCTGCAGCTCTGATGGGCTAGTTGCAAAAATGACTACGTCATCAGCAAAACGAAAGAGGGTTAGATAATCTCCATTAATCTTTATCCCCTTGTTTTCCCAGCTCAGTGACTGAAAAACACCCTCCAATGTGGCATTAAAGAGCTTCGGAGATATGGTGTCACCTTGTCTCACTCACTTTCCAATTTTTATGTGTGTTGTATTTTCAAACAGCCTAATCTTTGCACCTGCATTTTCATAGATGTTAGTAATAATATTAATGTGTGCATCTTCAATACCGCAGGTTTTCAGAGCCATTGTAACTGCTGATGGTTTCACCGAATCAAAGGCTTTTTCATAATCGATAAAAGCCATGCACAATGGAAGTTCATATTCCCTCGCTCTTTCAATTAGTTCTCTCAGTACATGGATATGATCTATTGTGCTGTATCCACTCCTGAAT
The DNA here is from genome assembly GCA_039090855.1 of Macrothele yani. Taxonomy (NCBI): domain Eukaryota; kingdom Metazoa; phylum Arthropoda; class Arachnida; order Araneae; family Macrothelidae; genus Macrothele; species Macrothele yani. The sequence continues at coordinate 162,206,069 of CM077011.1, forward strand.
CCAGCTTGTTCTCTCGGTTGAGCCATGTCCAGTGTTACCTTCAAGCGGTGTGAAAGAACTTTAGTGAAGATTTTATAAACTACTGATAGGAGGCTGATAGGTCTGTAGTTTCCGAGATCCTCAATGTCACCTTTCTTATGTAGCAGGATCATTATAGCGTTGTTCCAATCCTCAGGAATATTTCCTTCATTAAGGCATCGAGTGAAAATTTGGGCGAGTACTGTTTCGATTTCTCCACTTGCTTCTTGTACGATGTCTACAGTAATTCCATCTTCTCCTGGAGCTTTTCCCCGCTTCATGTTCTTGATTGCATGTGCAACTTCTGCTGGAAGGACTGGAGGAATTCTGGTACTGGTATCTTTCATGATGTCTGGAGTGCAAGTATCATCCCTTTCATATAATTTGGAGTAGAAATCTTTCACTCTTGTCAAAATTTCGCCTCTATTTCTTGTTACAAAACCATCTTCTTTTCTCAGTGCCATAATCTGTTTTCTTCCCTTACTGAGATGTCCCTTTGCTATTTTTAGGCTTTGGTTGTTTTCAATTGCTTTCCTCACTAGTTCACAGTTGAATTTTCTTACGTCTTCAGTGATACTTTTTCGTACTGTCTTGCATAGCTCTACATATTCCACTTTGGAAGTCACATCTTCTTTAGTTGTCCTCATCTCTCTTCTTTTTTGCATCAACATTTTCGTTTTTCCTGATAATTTATTTACATGCAACTTGTTCTTAGACCCAGCTAATTTTGTTGCTGTTTCCATAAGAGCTTTGGTTACTTTTCTGTTAATTTCAGAGATGTCCACTTCTTCCGATGTTAGGCCTATATATATATCATCATCATCATCATCATCATTGTCAACCATTATCAATCCACTGCTGGACGAAGGTCTCCCCAAGTTTCCTCCACAACGGTCTGTCTTGTGCCAGTCTCCTCCATGTCACTCCCGCATATTTACGAATTTCATCCACCCATCTCCCATGTGGTCTTTTTCTGGGTCTTTTCCTGTCCCTTGGAATCCAATCTAAAATTTCGGCTGTCCAACTATGGTCTGTCCTTCTGGCAGTATGTCCAGCCCATTGCCATTTCAGGGATTTAACTCTGATCATGATGTCTTCCACTCTCGTCATTTTTCGGATCCACGAGTTCCTCTTCTTATCTCTCCTGGTTATACCAAGCATGCACCTCTCCATGCTTCTTTGAGTTGTCTGCAGCTTTTGTATGTGTCTTTTAGTTAAGGTCCACGTCTCTGCACCATACGTAAGCACTGGAAGGATGCATTGATCAAACACTTTTCTTTTAAGACATAATGGCATATTGCTCTTGAAAATTATGCTGTTTCTTCCAAAAGCTCTCCAAGCAAGTTTTGTACGCCGATTAATTTCTTCATCAATGTGACCCTCACTTGATATCTGCTGTCCAAGATAAACATACGTATCTGTTATCTCCAGTTTTTCTCCATCAATCGATAAATCTTCATTTCTTGTAAAAGCATTGAACTTTAATTTTTATCTTCTGAAAGTTCATTTTTAATCCCACTTCTTTACTCTTGTCAGCAAGTTCCTGGATCATACTCTGCAGCTCTGATGGGGTAGTTGCAAAAATTACTACGTCATCAGCAAAACGAAGGTGGGTTAGATAATCTCCATTAAGCTTTATCCCTTTGTTTTCCCAGTTCAGTGATTGAAAGACATTTTCCAATGTGGCATTAAAGAGCTTCGGAGATATGGTGTCACCTTGTCTCACTCCCTTTCCAATTTTTATGTGTGTTGTATTTTCAAACAGCCGAATCTTTGCACCTGCATTTTCATAGATGTTATTAATAATATTAATGTATGCATCTTCAATACCGCAGGATTTCAGAGCCGTGGTAACTGCTGATGGTTTCACCGAATCAAAGGCTTTTTCATAATCGATAAAAGCCATGCACAATGGAAGTTCATATTCCCTCCTCGCTCTTTCAATCAGTTCTCTCAGTACGTGGATATGATCTATTGTGCTGTAGCCACTCCTGAATCCAGCTTGTTCTCTCGGTTGAGCCATGTCCAGTGTAACCTTCAAGCGGTGTGAAAGAACTTTAGGTGAAGATTTTATAAACCACTGATAGGAGGCTGATAGGTCTGTAGTTCCTGAGATCCTCAATGTCACCTTTTTTATGTAGCAGGATCATTGCAGCATTGTTCCAATCCTCAGGAATCTTCCCTTCATTAAGGCATCGAGTGAAAATTTGGGCGAGTACTGTTTCAATTTCTCCACTTGCTTCTTGTATGATGTCTATAGTAATTCCATCTTCTCCTGGAGCTTTCCCTCGCTTCATGTTTTTGATTGCATGAGCAACTTCTGCTGGGAGGACTGGAAGAACTCTGGTACCTTTCATGATGTCTGGAGTACATGTATCATCCCTTTCATATAATTTGGAGTAGAAATCTTTCACTCTTGTCAAAATTTCGCCTCTATTTCTTGTTATAGAACCATCTTCTCTTCTCAGAGCCATAATCTGTTTTCTTCCCTTACTGAGATGTCCCTTTGCTATCTTAAGGCTTTGGTTGTTTTCAATTGCTTTCCTCACTAGCTCACAGTTGAATTTCCTTACGTCTTCAGTGATACTTTTTCGTGTTGTCTTGCATAGCTCTATATATTCCACTTTGGAAGTCACATCTACTTTAGTTGTCCTCATCTCTCTTCTTTTTTGCATCAACATTTTGGTTTTTCCTGATAATTTGTTCACATGCAACTTGTTCTTAGACCCAGCTAATTTTGTTGCTGTTTCCATTAGAGCGTTGGTTACTTTTCTGTTAACTTCCGAAATATCCACTCCTTCCGATGTTAGGCCTTCTAAAGCAGAGAATCTGTTCTTCAGTTCCAACTTGAAAGTATTATGGTGTTTTTTAAGGTTGGTTATGTCAATACATTTTGTTTGTCTTATGAGCTTGCCACGTTCCAGTTTAGTGTTGAGGTGCATCTTACATCTCACCAATCTATGGTCACTACCTGTGTTGAACTTGTTCAGCACACTGCAGTCTTCGATGACGAATTTTTTGTTACACATAATAAAATCAATTTCACTTGTCGTCCCAATTGGATGTCTCCATGTCCATTTCCTGTGTGGCTTTTTCTTGAAAAAGGAGTTCAAGATGAAAATCCTTCTGCCTCTGCAAACTCAACGAGAGTATTTCCACGCTGGTTTCTGTTGCCGTGACCGAATTTACCTACTGAAGTTTCATTCTGTTGCCGTTGCCCTATTTTTGCATTGAAATCTCCCATAATTATCTTCAAGTGCTGCTTACCTTTATTATTTAGATGACGAATTTCCTCATAAAATTCTTCAATTTCTTCTTCAGGATGACTTGTGGTGGGTGCATAAGTTTGAATAATCTGAGCCTGGTATCTTCTCGATAGTTGGATAACGAGTCGTGCAGCTCTGTCAGAGGAACTTTCAACTTCTACCACTTTATCCTTCAGTTTCTTGTTTATTATAAATCCAACACCACTAGTTCTGCCAGTATCTGTCCCACGATAATAGAAGAGATGTCCACTTTTCAGTTCAATGAGATCTTCTCCTTTTCTCCTTACCTCACTTAGCCCGACGATGTCCCACTTGATTCTTTGTAGTTCCTCTTCCAATTCAAGAAGCCTTGAATCAGAAGATAGGGAGCGTCCGTTGTAGGTAGCCAAGGTCAGCATCAAATGGCAGCCTAGTCCGGTCCTCCGGGGATTCTTAGCACCCTCTGCCTTCATGTCGCACTGGCCGCTGCCTTGGCCAGGTATATTCCAGCTGCCGGAGACTGAGGGCCAAGATTTAAGTTGTAGAGTCATTTTGGAGGTGTTTGGCCATAACTCACCACGCTGGCCAAGCGGGTTGGTGAGTGTGGGATAGCATTTCCTCTGATCCCGATGGTATAGTTATACCGCTATGGGAGGTCATATATATATCATCATCATCATCATCATCATCATTGTCAACCATTATCAATGCACTGCTGGACGAAGGTCTCCCCAAGTTTCCTCCACAACGGTCTGTCTTGTGCTAGTCTCCTCCATGTCACCCCTGCATACTTTCAAATTTCATCCACCCATCTCCCATGTGGTCTTCTTCTGGGTCTTTTCCTGTCCCTTGGAATCCAATCTAAAATTTCGGCTGTCCATCGATGATCTGTCCTTCTGGTAGTATGTCCAGCCCATTGCCATTTCATATATATATATATATATATACAGTATGTTCTAATGACGACGAACGTCATATGTATCTGAAACTAATGAGAAAATTGTTCACTAAGATTTATTTATCATCATTCTTTTTATGTCTGCCATCATAGAAATCATTGAAACAGCAAAAAGTTAATATAAATCTCCAGAAATAGTTCATGAAACGAAAACTGTGGAAGATATTTTGCAGTCATGTACGATAGTGCTTCCACTAATTTTATTTTTAAAATGCTAGCTGTTCGCGTTATCATGTTTTTAAACATGGTTCATGTGATATTGATTTATCGCATACTCCTTTATCTTTAAAAATTGGATTGCTTCAAAACTCTGATTTACGAAAATGACTGAAAGGCCAAATCTTTTGTAGCATTATGAAGTATCACTTCGAAATATAGTCTCATTATAAACGTTTTTGAAAAACACCATTACATTTTGGTTCCCTTCCTTTTCAAAAACATCAGCTGAATTCATATGGGAATACCTCATAGGATTTGCCTGAGTCATATCATGGAAAACCGTGGAAATGATACACATCAAATGTATGTGCGATGCCTGAAATATTAATGAAAATATCAATTTTCTTAAATAGCGAATAATAAAATTGTATACTCTCAGTGAAATTACCCATTATTTTTATTCTTTACTTATTAAGTTCACTGAGGCTGAAAAATAGGTTAAAACTGACAGTGAAACAAGTTGATTGTTTAAGATTTTAATTGTACTCTTCAATTCGAAAACGTAAACAAAAATTTTATTTAGATTGATAGGATTGCTGTTTTCAGATTTCATTGAAGCCTTTCAAACAATTTAATACCAAGCGGAAAACTTTTCGTCGATGTCCGGATATTAGCAAAAATGATGCCATTTTTTACGAAACTAACCTCACTGTTAACATTAAGTAAGAGTTAAGATTGAAAAAAAAATGTTTTAATCACTGTGTTAATTAAGCATGCAAAAATGTACAAAAATTACTTATAAAGTCAGTTGAAATTAAGTTTAAAAAAGCAAGACTTTTGTATAGATTTCAGAAACTCGACAAAAAACGTGAATCTAGTATTAAAATCATGTGGGTGTGTGTGCGCGTGTGCGTGTGTTTTCAATCATTCAGAATCAGTATCTTTCAGCTTCTACATTAAAAAGACAGCGAGAGAAGAAAATACACTGCTGGCCACCCAAAATGCAACACCAAGAAGGAAGCATCCGATTGGCCTGAAATTTGCAGCATGCGTCGCCCGCAAGAGGACATGCAAACGATTAGCATTGCAGGGCATATGCAAATCATGTGCGCCCGGCACGCCACCGAGAAGCATTATAAGAAGGATGCACAGAAGGCGGGGTGTTAGTAGTGGAAGTGTGTTATGCTGCCGGACCTGTGCGGATAAAGCTTCCTGATGCCTCTTCGCAGAATACGGCACTCACTCCAGCACGTTTCGGAGTTCGACAGAGGACGAATAGAGGCTTATCGCGACAGTGGTTTATCGTACCGAAACATCGGCGCCTGTGTGGGAAGACATCCGGCCACAGTGAGGCGAGTATGGATTCGGTGGGTGCAGAAGGGACGGACGGACCGACGTGAGCGACTGCCGCAGCCGCGGCACACCACCGAACGAGAGGACCGGCATGTTGTGCGGCGGGCATTGACGGGTCACACCGCCACATCACGAACGTTAGTGCAGGAATTAGAGTGTGTTGCGCAACAACCTATGTCAGCACGTACCGTTCGACGTTGTATGCAGGAGCGGGCATTGTCGCACGGCGCCCATTGCTCCGATTTTTTTTTTTTGATTGGAGGTTTAACGACCACCGTGAGCAACTCAATGGGCTATAAGCAGTCGCCCGTCACTAATTTAGGGTCACTGGTTCCAGGGAAGGGAGAGAGCCAGCGCCGTAAGACAAACACAACATCCATGCCAGACCGGGATTCGAACCCGGACCCCTTACGGACGAATGATCAGAGGCCAGCGCCTTAGACCACTGCGCCACCGGGGCGGCTTGTTCCGATTACCATTGACGTTAAACCAGCGGCGAGTGCGGCGGCAGTGGGCCGTTGAACGCCGTACCTGGACTACGGAAGGGCACGAGATTGTCTTCTCTGACAAATCCCGCTTCTGCCTGTAACACCACGATGGTCGGATCTGCGTGTGGTGGCACCGCGGCGAGAGACTGTATGACGCCTGCATTATGCATAGCCCTACCGTTCCGTCGCCTGGCGTTATGGCTTGGGGCTCAATTGGATATGGCACCCGCACCCCTCTGGTACGCATCGCCGGTACACTCAAAAGCCACCGCTACGTCTCCGACGTTTTGGAGTCTGTAGTCCTCCCTTAATTGCAGGACCTGCCAGTTTCCACGTTTCAATAGGACAATGCGCGCCCGCACGTGGCACGCATCGTGCAACAATTATTCACGGCCCACAAGGTGTCACTGCTGCCGTGGCCTGCATGTTCTCCCTATATGTCGCCCATCGAGCACGTCTGGTCGCTGATCGGCAACCGAGTGGCACGGCAAGCACCACCCGCGGCTACGCCTGATGAACTGTGGCAACGTGGGGAAGCTGCCTGGACCGACATATCCCAAGCCCACATCCAAAGCCTCTTTCGTTCGATGCCGCTGCGTGTGGCGGCCGTTATTGTCAGCCCTGAGGGCTACACGAACTATTGATGTCTGCGTGTTCCACAAGTCGCACGGGCCGTTAAGCTCAGTCGTTTCATCTTTGTATCTGCTGTTATTTGTCCAATAAATCTGGCTTTGATATCTCGTGTCCTTCTCTGTGTAGCATTTTGCGTGGCCAGCAGTGTATATGCAAATGGTGTTGAACGAGTGCGTATCAAATTATAAGTTTCACATAGCGGCGACTATCGGAAATGGAAAACGGAATAAACGCGGCTGGAGAATGACGTCATACGTTTGTCATCTGGTTGTGGAAGGAGTGTGGCACACTTGTGCTACATAGTTTATTCGTGAGCGATTGTTTGTTATGGCGTAGCAGCTGGAGTGTTACTCGAAATTGGAAGATCGCGGAACAGTGCGTTTTTTTATTGTCAAAACGTTAGAATCCAAGTGAATTCCATCGTGAAGTGTCGGCTGTTTATGGACAAAAAGCAATGTCTCTCCAGGCAAGTGGGAAATGGCGTAAGCAGTTCGAAGAAGGGCATACGAATTTGACAGATGAATGCAGCAGACGCAGACCTTCCACTTCGACGACAGTTGATCACATTTCCCGAGTCGAGGAGTTAATTAGGGATAACCTTTGCATTAAAATCCATGAAACTGTCAAAGATTTGGGCATGTGGTATGGTAATGTACACCCTATCATTCACGAGCACCTGCATTTCAGAAAATTGCGCGCAAGATGGATTCTACGGAACAGCACAAAAATCAACGATTTACGCTCAGGTTTGGGCTCCTGCAACGTTATTCTGAAGAAGGCACATATTTCTTGCAGCGCGTCGTCACCGCCGATGGGACGGGGTGCATGATTTCGCACCAGAAAGCAAATCGGCATCCATGGTCCAGCTCACCAACTGCAAAAAAAAAAAAAAAAAAATTGAAGCGCTGCCATATGTCGGAAATGTGATGGCAACGGTCGTTTTTGACGGAGAAGGGCCTGTGTGCACAGAGTTTACGGCAAAAGGGAGTACAATAAATGTTGCAATGTACTGCGAGGCATTGAAAATTTAAAGGAAAGCAATAAAAAATAGAAGACGAGGAAAATTGTCAAAAGGAATCATTTTGTTGCACGACAACGCAACCCCACACAAAGCTGCGGCTGTGCAGGAGCTTTTTAGCAACTTCAAGTGGGAACCCAGCAAAAACAGTCATGCTGGGCCAGCACTCAATCCAGCGCTGGCAACCATCAGTGCCAGCAGCGGCTCAGCACTGTGGTGGTGGTACCCGGAAGTCAATAAAGGGTCCGGGGGCCAACACATGCGCTAGCAGTTGGGGCCAACAGCTGGCAACCCCATATGTTGTTATGTCCCACAACAGAACTATCAGTTATCCATCATAAGCAGTAGCTGCCATAAATTGCCCTTACGCGGCCCTGCAAGTACGTGCCATAGGTATTATTTGTAAAAAAGTGGTGAGAAGCCTAATGTGGTCCGCCAGTTTCCCGGTAGTTGCAGCCGGCAATCACATGACGCAACTGATAGCTTGTCGAATATGATCCGCCAATTGCCCAGTAGCGGGTAAAAAAAAAAAAAAAAAAAGCATCACGAATGCTCAACGATTTCCCGGTTAGCGCCATTTTTTTCTCCATGTGGCCGATGCTGAATAACGTCACAACTCAGCGGCGCTTTTTGTTCCACACAGGAAATTTATCTTCACGACGTCATGGTGCTGGGGCATTAATATCAACTGGTCTGGGAAAACGCGCTGGCTCGGTGTAGAATCAAACCACGACGTTTGGGTGCAAAGAAGATTGCTTAACCACAACAGTGCGCTGTAAAGTGCAGATTTTGCTTGAAGGTGAGTCTTCTTCCTGCGCGCTGTGAAACTAAGGGTTTCCCTTTTTCTCCATGTGGTCGATGTTGAATGACGTCACGTAATTTTACAATATTGCAAGTTATTTTTCATAAATGTCCAGGTATATATAATTCATAATTTTTTTTAACGTAATGCCTTTTTTTATTGAGGGAACTTTACTTGTTTTCAAGGAGTGTACCAACTGAAGACGTATTCCAAAGCTTTGTGTTGTTCGTATTGCTTTCAAAGGTGATTGTTAATTAATATATTTGCATGTTCATGTCATATTCTGTTACATTTTTAACACTGTATCATTTTTTCCACGGTTCGAAGCTACATGTGTTTTAAATAGGAAATATATTTTCTTTTACTTCTCGTTATTTTTGGCAGCGAATTTCTCCAATCTTGAATATTCACCTCATGGATGTGTGCATTGTATTCACACCGCGTTGCTTATTTTTTTTAAAATACTTGGTGATTTTAAAACAAAACTTTCACCGTTTATTTTTTCAGAAATGCCCATTTTGTATAATTCTTATTTTTTTACAACACAACGAATTTTTATGTCTTGAGGGTACGTTTTTGAAGCAGTTAACCGAATGTTATCGTGGGATCATTCGATGCATTTACTAAATTTTTAGAAATTATTGTTACTGCTCATGCGATAAGTGTTTCATGGCTCTTTGTATTCTCGATTCTTCACGCGTTAATGAAGAAAGTTTGTTATGAAATGAGTTTCTATAAATAAAAGAGGGTAACTAACTATTTCTCACAGTTGATCAATTTTTTATGCAATTTTCCTCAGACGTTTTTTTTTTACTTCATAAGAAAATTAACTCTTCGCTTTATATCCGTATTTTTTTTTTTTTTTTGATTGGAGGTTTAACGACCACCGTGAGCAACTTAATGCGCTATAAGCAGTCGCCTGTCCCTAATTTAGGGTCACTGGTTTCAGGGAAGGGAGAGAACCAGTGCCTTAAGACAAACACAAAATCCATGCCTCACAGGGATTCGAACCCGTACCCCTTTCGGACGATCAGAGGCCATCACTTAGACCACTGCGCCACAGGGGGAGGGGGCGAATTTTTTTTTCTTGAACATCCACGAAAATAACACGATGTCGATAGCGTTGACTTCAACTAGTTGGAACCACGAGAGACTGTGCACATGATGCTTCTGCGCAAGCGCAGTCCCGCTGCTTGTACCTGGTGTTGGGCTTGCATCGTTTGCAAACTCCGACCCACTCGTGGCGCTTGCTTGGAGGCCCGTGATTCAAAGCACGTTGGTACGGTAACGAAAGAATGGTACAGTAACGAACCAACCGTTCCTATTACCCACGAACCAACGGTTCGTTACCGTACCGTTAACGACAGATTTCAGACAGAAGTGATCTATTACAGCAAGCAGGCGGCCAGCAGTTTTCCAACAATCCTCTTTTTGCTGGGAAGTATGGTCGCATTCCCTATACAGTCCTGACCTAGCCTCCTGTGATTAAAACGTAACTATGCAATATAACTCTTAAACCTATAAGAAAACGCATGCCGCAGATATAATTTGCCTTTTGGTATTAGCACATACAATATGTTATTCTGTAGTCAAAAATGATTGCGATCACACAGAACCTGGCGAAAAAAGCGGAGTTCATGCGATCCCTATGCAGGCTCGTTGATTCTACTCAGGCTGGTTCTACCACACGTTCACTAAACACCAGGTTTAAGGAACACAAATATGATGTAAACTCGAGTTCATAATCAACAGCCCTGTCAAGACTAACGAGTGTGGAAACCTATTACCCACAATGGTCTCAAGCCTCTTTATTAGCTACACCTCGTATTAAATTCATGACTCCGTTTACATAGAGTTTATTTATTTATCGATTTGCCGCCTCATGTTGCAATAAAAAAATTGCATACAACATCCCCCAGCCTTGGAAGACAGGCAATGGGAAAGAATGAACCCCAAAATGCGAACCATTGATAATCAAACTTTACTTTTTTTCTGCGCATAACTTAAGCACATATATTAAGACAATATTTGCAGCGATGGTGTATATTAACATTTTTGAGACTAATTATTATTATAAGTATGAGGAACACTTGTCATCCAGCCAAAAAATGCGCAGTGTATTTTGATGACGTCATGTTAGTTCCACTTATACATTACCTTGTAATTGTAACCCTAAAATGTGTTTCATTGTCTTCGCATCTGAAGATGGGCTCAGTAAGCCCGAAAGATCTTATGTGTTATATTGTGTAAGTGTTTTTAACTGTGACGTGTTGTTTAGATTAAATACTTTTTAACGGGTCATCGTTTTTAAGCATTTCACATTTTCAATCGTGTAAAGACGGTACTTCATTACTTACGTCCAAATATGCACGGAAAAGGACTCCTTATGATTACCACTTATTCGGAAAAATTAAAAAGAACCTTGGGGGCAAGAATTTCGCAAATGTTGATGAAGTCAAGGCAGCTGTGAAAACAGTCTCCATGAACTTGGAGACTGTTTGAGCGGACCTTAACTTTCTCGGTATTAAAAACTGGTATCTCGTTCAAACAAGTGTTTAATAAAACGTGACGATTACGTGGAAAAAAAGGAAAGACATATGTTCCAGAAATTACACTCTTTTGGTTTTTCATTGTGTAACAAAAGTTATGCGAAACGTGTGAAACTTGTTTTTTGAAACGCGTGCGTATCACTAGCCAAGTTTTCCCGGCAGGCAAAAGAGATGGTTGACTGTTGCCACGTTGATTCAATATCTAGTAAGACAGAAAGTTGTTTTCCTCGGGACTTGTATCTTCTCTCTTCCCTAAAAGCATGTTCCCTACATTTGAAAAGCGGCTCCTTCTCTCTCCAATGTCGACACGCATCGCTAAAATAGAGACGCAGGAACGATGATAAAAATAAACAAGGAAAATGCGCCGAACTCATGACTGTAATAAGCACGTGTTTTGTATGCTGTCTGGCAGGAATAGAATTTTTCAAAGCACATTGTTTGAAACAAAGATCAGCAAAATATAAAATGTATTTATGTCCCCAGTGGAACAGTGCATATGATTTAAACACACAGTATGCGCAGTGTTATTCATAGTAAATAAAACCAGTTACATAAAATATAATTTTTGGAGTGAGATTTCCGGAATTGTTCACGACGTTTGCAAGTAGAAATAACGGGGAAAATGTGCGTTATTAAAATCACAATTCCTTCACAAAATGTTTCTCACAGCGGGAAATATCCGAAGAAATTTGAATGTTTAAAATCAAACAACGAGGCAAACAGGTAAAAAGGAAAAGGTAATGTAATATGACGACTCCTAATGCGAAAACTGTAACGTAATTTGAGGAAGAACTTGGACGCAAAATATTCTTAATAGTCGAACCAAGTAAAAATGTGCCGAATAGAATTTTTGGAAAAGGAGATACTCATGCAATTAGAAATATACACTGATACCCTTGGCGGATGAAATCAAAATTATAAAAAGGAAAGAACATATGAAAATTATTGTCCACAGGAATAATTATGTAGCGCGAAAATAATTTTTCAAATATGAGTTTGGGAAGCTGAAATAGCTAAAAATCGAAGCTGTATTAATTGAAGTGGGCAATATTCATAGTGTACATTGAGAAGACAAAAATCATGGGGTACCTGGTTCCTGTGCAACGCGACCCTGTCAACCCCCTGCTGCTTGACGAACCCACCGCTTGGCAGGTATATAGGTCAAAAGTTATAACTGCCAGAGATTGCGTTAATGCCTGAACAGGCGTTTTTCAGGAATCGCAAACACAATTACTTCCTAAAAAAGAATGGAGACGTGTTTTTACACGATAGACCACTATCGTGTAAAACTAGACCACTATCGTGTAAAAATAGACCACTATTGTGTAAACATAGACCACTATCGTGTAAAAATGGGCCGCTATTGTGTAAACATAGACCACTATCGTGTAAAAAATGGACCACTATTGTGTATACATAGACCACTATTGTGTAAACATAGACCACTATCGTGTAAAAATGGACCACTATTGTGTAAACATAGACCACTATCGTGTAAAAATGGACCACTATTGTGTAAACATAGACCACTATCGGCTCCCTGTTTACTGGACAGGAATCATGTGGAAAATTTTTGAATGCTGTCGAAAGGTCCGTTTGACCTTTAAACCTTCCACCCAAGAAAGCTACAGAATTATGGTCAGCGGTGCAACACGCATTGGCAGACACACCTGTGGAACGCTTTGGTGATCTAGTGAACTCAATGCTTCGTCGAGTTACTGCCCTCATCTGGGAGAAAGATGGGCCTATCCGGAACTAGGTAAATATATTATGATTTTTGCCAACTCAGTGCATTTACAGTTGCTAACTGCCACAATGTAAAATGAATTATTTTACTTAGGATTTTTAAGTAGAGATACATACAGAAATACACACTTTCGCCACTTAGCGGCCAAACTGTGCGTTACGCAAAATTCAAAATAATGTATACACAACATTCCTCCAGCGAATTATATTATAAAAATGATTATCCGAACTGGATATTTAGAAGAACACATATACAAGCAATGGACTATACATTTACAACCTTAGCATGAAGACTTTATTATTATGAGCAGTGAAATACTGCAAAACATGTTTTACAGGGAGAGTGCATCTTGATGAAAAAAGAATTCTTCTAAATCTAGTTTTAGGAACCACAAGTAAGGTTGCAAATATACTACGTACAGAATAAGCATTTGCTGTTCCAAGTGGCAAAATTGTTCATTATCAACTAATAAAAATTCCATCCAAAATATTACTGAACAAAAAAGACAAAAGGAATTTTGTCTTTTTTGTTGAGCAGTCCGACAAAAAGGAATTTTTCAAATTGTGCTTCGAGTTCTGAACTCACTGAAATTGTACTGACGTAGTACTTATTTTGTTGTGTACTGCTTGCAAAAGGCGTTGCTTTTCCTCTCTGCATTTATATTGAAAATGGTCATTTGGGGAAGAAACTGGCCATTTATCGACACTAATCCGTTTTGCTTGTTTACGTGCTAATGGGCGATACGAAAGGCGATCCACTTAAGAAAGAGGAAATAAGCTGTTTGAATGCAATGATGTCCGTGTCAGAGAAATTAGCCCTTCTCCATTTATGAAACAGAGAACGAACGGCTAGAAGTGATCGCTTATCCTCTGCCGCAAGTTTGTGGACAAACTGTTGAGATAAGATGGTAAACGGAATTGTTCCGTATTACAAAGAAGTAGCTATCATAAAACCCAGATTTTATATGGCCATTTCTCTTTGGGGAACACAGAAATTTCGGAGTCAATGCGTCAGCAAGCTAGGGCTGATTTTGGGCACCACTTCGTTCACCTAGGCCTGCCGAGTAAGGGGTTAAAGGAGAAAATGTTCAGTACGTGAATATTGACAGATAGGTAAACGCCATGCAGCAAACTAATGCACCGTACCAATCTGAACACGTTTCGTAAGAATCCAACTAATTTCTGGTCTCGGACTGTTTCAATGAATGAAACATGGGCTCATGGCTTTCACGCAGAAACTACAATCTGAACTATAATATGGAATTATGCTTCTTCTACGTTTCATAAGGAGCTCCGTGATGCCTTTATGGGGAAGGGGTTTGAGCGCTGGATTTTCATTATTCCTCCAAGATAGGTTCGGCTTCAAAGCCCGGTGAGGCATTAATTTTACGTTGGTCTTACTGCACTGTTTCTCTCTCCTCCCGGGAACCAATGGCCCTGAATTAAGGACAGGAGACCGCAAATGAATTGCTCATGGTGCTTGTTAAACAGGTAATTAATATAAGAAGTTAGTAAAATCATGCAGTGCATTGATTATGATACGCTTTCCAACATACCAGGAATCATTACTCAATTTCTGAGGATAATGGCTGTGGAATAAATATCGCTCCTGTGCCCTGACCTTTGACCCCATTTCGATGATATTAAATAGAATTGGTTCATTGTACCTCCGGAAGAACATACTAAAGTTTTATCTCAATCGAAGCATTTTTACGTAAGTTATGACGCATAAGGGTGACGGAATGGATCCTGCTCCTATGCCCTGACCTTTGACCCCATTTCACCCATTTTCAATAGAATTCGTCTTCAAGTGGTCCCCTACCACATACTAAAATTTTACTGAAATCAAACCATTTTTACGCGAGTTATCGTGCGGACGGTCAGACAGACGGACAAAGCTGGAGCATATACGCTTCTTCAGCCTACGCTTGGAAAGCGTAAAAAAAAAGGAGCTCGGTATTGATTTGTCATAGGAGAAGCTAAGGGATTCAGTTTTAGGGATGCAAAGGACATTTAAAAGACTCACAACCTTCAAGCAATGCATCGAGTACACATCTTAACGTACAAAAAAGGCGATACAAATTGAAAGACTTTAGCTGTTTCAGCTAAAGTCCTGTTCACTAAGCTGGAGTAAAATGTACGTGGGAAGTGAAGTTCTTATGAACCTGAGAAGTCGCCGCTGTGGGTGCGTTGTTCTAAAATCAAGACCAAGGTTTCTTTTTTCCGGGATCAAAGCAACAGAACATCGATTGAAACAGCACCTTCAAGGGCGAAAACAACGTAGAAATATAAAAATAGAATCATAATGTCAAAGCTTTCTTGTAGATGTCTATTACGCTCCTACACCGTAGGCTTATGTTAAAGTAAAACGCAGTACATAGCGAGCACTCGGAGTAAAACTGAAGAAACTATTACCGTATTACGATCCAGAGCAGACGCCGGTGTGTAGGAGTATATTCCAAGAGAAATGAGAAATATAATAGCTTGGATAAACGCAGCTTACTGAGAATTCTCTTTCGAAGTACTTTGAGAAATATGAAATAAACCTTCGTAGCGCAAAAGGAAGATACGATTCGAAGACTGCAAGGGACCCAGAAAAGCACATTTGGGTACTAGTTAATGAAATCGTCCGGAAAACCGTGTCATCGAAACGGGGATCAAGATTATAACCAGATAAAATATTTAGTGAAATGTAAGTTTTGTTAAACTGGAGCTTTACTCCACACGGCGAAATAAATAATCATGTAACAGATGGCTGAAGATAAATTGCGTGTAAATGCGTATGTAACTCAATACTACGTTTGAGATTGTTTGTATACAGCAGCAGTGCTTTCAGTTACAAAAATTGAATTCAGCATACTTATAAGACTACCAGAAATACAATTTTCAACAACACGTTTCCATTTAATCTACGGAGATTTGATAAGAAGTTAAAGTAAACTTGTTTTGTAACTTGTGTTTCAATGTCAGAATATAACTTTATTTAATAATTGTGAAAAAGCGAATCCCTGGGTTAACTATTTACAGATTAGTTTTCTTATTAAACGTTGCCTGTCTCACATTTGAAAAATGTATGAAAACCTGGAATTTTATTGAATTTAAATATATAACTGCAATAATGGCATTACAATATTTAATTCAGTAAGGTATTTGACAGTGCTAAAAACGCTAAATTAGATTGTATTCTAAGCTTAGATGATAATCTGAGAAACAGATATACACTTCATACAATGATTAAAAATGTAAATTATTGCGATGCATTCATAAAGCTGGGAGTTTAGCTGTTCATTACTTAAAGATATCAAGGTACCTGTTCATGTTAATTGTTTGCAAATGGTCATTAACTTCCCAATTTTATTTATCTGTTCTTTCAGTTTGCCTTCCTCGGAAAGCAGGGATTCTGTGGCCCTGAACGGAGGGAACTTATGTAGATGATACACAAGTGGACAAATTGTGGAAAACTTTAGGAAAATTTGTATTTCTACAGTTTGATGGCTCATCACATGTCTTTTTTAGAAATATACCATAACATTATATATAAAACTAACGTTCGGGTAGATTACCTCAAAGAATCAATATGAAAAAAGAAATAAAAAATCCGTTTATTGACGTATAAATATTATTAATAAAGCGTAAGCTTCCAACACCAACGAGTGCCTTCTTCAGACTTGTTCGTTCGTGGTTAGGCAAGACAAGAGGAATAAACAATAGAAAATTTTAAAATAAACATGAACAAAATTTGTGAACGTGATATGTTGCTTCGGGCACATGCGACAACGAGAGATGTCGACACAAGCGTGTTAAGCGTGAAGAAATGTGCGCCATATTTGGGGAAGCTCAAATGAAACGTCATCGTTGCCAACCACAGAGCTAGTCAAAATCTTGATGGTTTCCCTGACGGCAGTGAACTTTAACTCTCGTTCTGGATCCCTCCAAACCAAAGTTTATTACAAGCCAACATATGTCTCGCATGCAATTCTACCCACCTCTATGGGACCCATTACGCACAAATTAGCCATTTTCAGACATAGGGCTAAACGTGCCTTTATTCTCTCCTCGGACACTGCATCCAGACTCGAAGAAGTCGACAACCTGAGAGATCTGGCCTCTTTCGCCGGCTACAGTGTGCAAGTGATCGAGGACATTATCAAGAATGCCGACGCTGTTTTCTCCAACCCGGGTAGCCGTCATACCAAGACTTCGCTGCAATACATTGGGGCTTGCCCTAATGTACCCGGCCTGACCTACTTCTTGCAGAACACCTTAAAGAAACTCGGGCTTAGCTTTGGGATACGATCACCGAGATCGATATCACACCACCTGCTTTCATCCCGAAACACCCATACCTCTCTGATTGATGCGGAAGTGTACTCCATACCATTGGAATGCATGGATGGTACCACCAAGCATGACATCGGAATGACAAAACGCTCTTTCGCTCTTCGACTAGTCGAACACAAGCGGGACGTCTCGTACGGAAGATTGACAACGGCCTTATCCAGGGAAGTGGTTACCCATTCCGCCATCCCGAAGTGGGACCAGATAAAGCGAATCGCTCCATAAACTACCGCCAGGGGCACTGCCATCAGGGAAACCATGGAGATTTTGAGTAACTCTGTGGTTTGCAACGATGGCGTCTCACTTGAGCTTCCCCAAATATGGCGCACATTTCTTCACGCTAATCGCGCTTGTGTTGACATCTCTCGTTGTCGCATGCACCAGACGTAACATATCGCGTTCTCAAATTCTGTTCATGTGCATTTTAAAATGTTCTATTGTTTATTCTTCTTGTCTTGCCTAACCACGAAAGAACAAGTCTGAAGAAAGCACCCGTTGGTGTTAAAAGCTTATGCTTTATTAATGATATTTATACGTCAATAAACATATATTTTATTTCCTTTTTCATACATTATATACCATTAGATAGATAATTTAATGCAGAATGTAATGCTATAACTTGTGTTGAATTATCTTTATTCTTTCAAACGTTATAGCCCAATAAGCATAAAAAGAAAGCAAAGCTACCTTATAGAACAAGTAGATTACCTTAACTCAAAACTTATCAATGATACTTATTGTTCTGAGAGCCAATAAGGTGTTAATATGCCACAGCCTGAAAACAACAAGGTCGTAGTTTGAGTAGTTCTCATTTCCAGGTACCGGAGCTAATAATTAATAGAACTCCTATTCAGTTTTGCGAATATCATTAAGTTGGCCACTGTTTTTTTCTGTTCCTTGATAATACAGTAAGCTGTGTAACTTAGTAAGATGACAAACAGAGTGAAAAGACATATACAGTATAAAGGAATACAGGCTTCGCCAATAATATAAGTAATACAGAACTAATCCCTTTGATCGGCGAATATTACATAGATATATGCTAAACTAGCAAGTTTTCGCCATCCAGGATGGCCTTTTCAGGCTTAAAACAAGCCTCTAATATTAAACCATACCATTATACAAAACAATGGAAAATATTTTGAAACAGAATTGAATAAAATCCAGAATGTATTCCACGTACTATGCATCATATACACTCACGGAGAATGAAATTTGCGTACTTAGAAGAAAACATGCTACAACCGCGAAACTTTGCAAATATCTAGAGTGTGCGTGATGCTATGCAAATGATCCACGTTTGGTGCGAGTGCGCATGACCGCACACCATGTGGTGGCGCTGCAAGCACGATCCGGCAGTCTTATAAACCGGCGCGTAGTCGATGCCCCATGAAAGCGAAAAGCACCAGCCGATGCAAGCTAGAGTACAGAGTGGCAAGAACGCCGGGTAAATGCGAGGGACTTCTGTTTACGCAACTCACGGAATTTGAGAAAGGGCTGATAATCTGGCTGACAACCGCAGTGTGGTCGGCACCGCATAGCCCGCCAAGTGGATCTTTCTGACCATACCGTCCGACTGTGTTGAGAGCAGTGGACACGAGACGGCACTGCCACATGGCGGAGCTGCTCCGGACGGACCAGGAGGACCATCGGTAGAGAGAATCGACGGATCGTGAGCCAGGCACAAACGGATCCTACTGGGACCCGGTCCACCACACAGGCAGATGTAGCAGCTCCTGTTCGCCCATGAACCATTTCCCGACGCCTTGTGGAAGCAAATCTATAATCGCAGCGCCTTTTACGTGTGCTGCCATTAACACCGGAACATCGTCGGCTCCGTGTGCAGTGGTGCTAGGCCAGAGCGACGTGTAACGTCACAGACTGGCGACGTGTGGTGTTTAGCTATGAGTGCTGTTTCGTTTTGGGGACAGATTATGATCGTATCAGGGTGTGGAGGTCCCCGAGTCAACGGCATAATCCCAACCTTGCTATCGCGCGCCACACCGCCCCCCACTGCTGGCATTATGGTCTGGGAAGCCATTGTTTACGATAGCCGATTAGCTCTAGCAGTGGTACGTGGATCATTGACGGACCAGATATGTGTGGATGAGATCCGTTGACCCCATATGCTCCCATTCCTGGCTGGGATTCCAAGTGTTCTATACCAGCAGGATAATGCCCGCCCGCACACGGCTCGGGTTGCCCAGGACTGCCTAGGTCATGCCCAGACACTTGCATGGCTTGCTTGCTCCCCGGACATGTCCCCTATCGAGCATGTGTGGAAGTATTTAAAACGCCAGCTGCCACCGTGCCGCCCTATCCGGGATTTGGAAAACACCGTCTAATACGTGTAGGTCAGTATTCCGCCGGACAACATCAGGCGTCTGTTCGCCTCCATGGCGGACCAATTGCAGCATGTATCACCGCACAAAGCGGTGTGACGCGCTATTGAAGATGACTGGACTGCGTGGCACAGATCCCTCTGTAACTGTTCTTCAGCTCTGCTTTTTGCCATCATGTGTATCATTCATCTGTATCATAACGTTCATACAGTTTCACTTCAATCCGATGCTTCCTTCTTGGTGCGCCAATTTCATTGTCCGCTAGTGTAAATGGTGGATTATCGGCTCATTGCACGTAATAACGTAAGCCATTCGTGAGGTATTTCAATTTAGATATCGTGATTACAAGGATTCGGGTTTTGCATAATCTCAAGCGATTATCCGATGGCCATAGCTCTGTAATTAGTGTATGCTGCCAGTTTTCTCAGCATATTCCATTTTGGGATTGCGGAGTGTAGTTTGACATCTCTAGCTAGGGTTGTTGTGAGTTCAACTAGACGCACATCTCTTTTATATTCTGCCAAACGGAGATGGAAGGATCTCTTTGTAAGTCCTACATATTCTTTGTTTGTGCCACTGGTGTATTCTAAACGACAGCATCACCAAGGTTCGTATCTTTGTTTCTTCTCGATGCAAGACAGGCGGCTAAAGGTTTGGGTATTGTAACTCCAATGCTGAGTCCATGCTTTTTTAGAGCATAGTTTAGCATATACCTATGTAATATACGCCGATTAAACGCATTAGTTTTTTATTATTTAGAGTGCAAAGAGTTGGCAAGTCACATCGAAAGCTATATAAAATCTTTACTGTGAATGCTACACTTAGGAGAAAATCATTAGAAAAGTAGGGGGAAATCTAACTAAGGAGATACTGTGCAAAAGGCATCAGAAGCTAATTCAAAAGCAAACTGGCAAAAGCAGGAAAAGATGGGCAACAGGCTGTGGTGAGAGAAGAATTAAAAGGCTGTGTTTAAGTAAAAGAAAAAATCGTCTGAGTCAATTAACAATGAACTTTCTCAATGTGGGTTGAAGATGAGTGCTAGATCAGTTCGACGCAGACTCAAAGATTTTGGGTTAAATTCTGGAATTCCAAGGAAAAAGCCATTTCTGTCTCCCAAACAAAGAAGGAAAAGATAAGAATGGCCAAGAAACCATGCCAATTCATCTGAGGAACAATGGGACAGAGTCCTCTGGAGTGATGAGACCAGAGTATCCATATTTGTTAGGGATGGAATAAATGGTGAATGGATATCAAATACGTGGAAATAAGGTAAATGGACGATGTCATCACTCAGTCAACGTTATTTTGTAAACAACGCATAGCAACTGGAAAAATGTTGTTACAACACCCCTGGGATCGAACCCAGATCTCTCGATAACTAGTCCAGTCCGTTGGCATTTACGCTACGGTGCCAACAATTCACAGAGACATGCATGGACATCGTCCATTTACCTTATCTCCACGTATTTGATATACAGTATGTTACGGTGATGCGTAACATCACAGCCTCTCCTTGACAAATGTCAACCCCGCCTTCTCGTGGTACATCCTGTTCCCACTAAAGGGGCTCTGACGACCGCCAATAGCGGTATAACTATACCATCGGGATTAGAGGAAATGCTATCCCACACTCACCAACCCACTTGGCCAGCGTGGTGAGTTATGGCCAAACCCCTCCAAAATGACTCCACAACTTAAATCTTGGCCCTCAGTCTCCGGCAGCTGGAATGTACCTGGCCGAGGTAGCGGCCAGTGCGACATGAAGGCAGAGGGTGCTAAGAATCCCCGGAGGACCGGACTAGGCTGCCATCTGATGCTGACCTTGGCCACGTATAACGAACGCTCCCTATCTTCTGATTCAAGGCTTCTTGAATTGGAAGAGGAACTACAAAGGATCAAGTGGGACATCGTCGGGCTAAGTGAGGTAAGGAGAAAAGGAGAAGATCTCATTGAACTGAAAAGTGGACATCTCTTCTACTATCGTGGGACAGATACTGGCAGAACTAGTGGTGTTGGATTTATAATAAACAAGAAACTGAAGGATAAAGTTGTAGAAGTTGAAAGTTCCTCTGACAGAGCTGCACGACTCGTTATCCAACTCTCGAGAAGATACCAGGCTCAGATTATTCAAACTTATGCACCCACCACAAGTCATCCTGAAGAAGAAATTGAAGAATTTTATGAGGAAATTTGTCATCTAAATAATAAAGGTAAGCAGCACTTGAAGATAATTATGGGAGATTTCAATGCAAAAATAGGGCAACGGCAACAGAATGAAACTTCAGTAGGTAAATTCGGTCACGGCAACAGAAACCAGCGTGGAAATACTCTCGTAGAGTTTGCAGAGGCAGAAGGGTTTTTCATCTTGAACTCCTTTTTCAAGAAAAAGCCACACAGGAAATGGACATGGAGACATCCAAATGGGACGACAAGTGAAATTGATTTTATTATGTGTAACAAAAAATTCGTCATAGAAGACTGCAGTGTGCTAAACAAGTTCAACACAGGCAGTGACTATAAATTAGTGAGATGTAAGATGCACCTCAACACTAAACTCGAACGTAGCAAGCTCATAAGACAAACAAAATGTATTGACATTACCACCTTAAAAAACACCATAATACCTTCAAATTGGAACTGAAGAACAGATTCTCTGCTTTAGAAGGCCTAACATCGGAAGAAGTGGATATTTCTGAAGTGAACAGAAAAGTAACCAATGCTCTTATGGAAACAGCAACAAAATTAGCTGGGTCTAAGAACAAATTGCATGTGAACAAATTATCAGGAAAAACCAAAATGTTGATGCAAAAAAGAAGAGTGATGAGGACAACTAAAGATGTGACTTCCAAAGTGGAATATATAGAGCTATGCAAGACAGTACGAAAAAGTATCACTGAAGACGTAAGGAAATTCAACTGTGAACTAGTAAGGAAAGCAATTGAAAACAACCAAAGCCTAAAGATAGCAAAGAGACATCTCAGTAAGGGGAAAAAACAGATTATGGCACTGAGAAAAGAAGATGGTTCTGTAACAAGAAATAGAGGCGAAATTTTGACAAGAGTGAAAGATTTCTACTCCAAATTATATGAAAGAGATGATACATGTACTCCAGACATCATGAAAGGTACCAGTGCCAGAGTTCTTCCAGTCCTTCCAACAGAAGTTGCACATGCAATCAAGAACATGAAGCGGGGGAAAGCTCCAGGAGAAGATGGAATTACTGTAGGCATCATACAAGAAGCAAGTGGAGAAATCGAAACAGTACTCGCCAAAATTTTCACTCGATGCCTTAATGAAGGAAAGATTCCTGAGGATTCGAACACCGCTACAATGATCCTGCTACATAAGAAAGGTGACATTGAGGATCTCGGAAACTACAGACCTATCAGCCTCCTATCAGTGGTTTATAAAATCTTCACTAAAGTTCTTTCACACCGCTTGAAGGTGACACTGGACATGGCTCAACCGAGAGAACAAGCTGGATTCAGGAGTGGCTACAGCACAATAGATCATATCCACGTACTGAGAGAACTAATTGAAAGAGCGAGGGAATATGAACTTCCATTGTGCATGGATTTTATCGATTATGAAAAAGCCTTTGATTCGGTGAAACCATCAGCAGTTGCAATGGCTCTGAAATCCTGCGGTATTGAAGATGCATACATTAATATTATTAATAACATCTATGAAAATGCAAGTGCAAAGATTCGGCTGTTTGAAAATACAACACACATAAAAAATTGGAAAAGGAGTGAGACAAGGTGACACCATATCTCCGAAACTTTTTAATGCCACACTGGAAAATGTCTTTCAATCACTGAACTGGGAAAAGAAAGGGATAAAGATTAATGGAGATTATCTAACCCACCTTCGTTTTGCTGATGACATAGTCATTTTTGCAACTACCCCATCAGAGCTACAGAGTATGATCTAGGAACTTGCTGACAAGAGTAAAGAAGTGGGATTAAAAATGAACTTTCAGAAGACAAAAGTGATGTACAATGCTTTTACAAGAAATGAAGATTTATCGATTGATGGAGAAAAACTGGAGATAACAGACACGTACGTTTATCTTGGACAGCAGATATCAAGTGAGGGTCACATTGGTGAAGATATTAATCGGCGTACAAAACTTGCCTGGAGTGCTTTTGGAAAAAACAGCATAATTTTCAAGAGCAATATGCCATTATGTCTTAAAAGAAAAGTGTTTGATCAATGCATCCTTCCAGTGCTTACGTATGGTGCAGAGACGTGGACCTTAGCTAAAAGAGACATACAAAGGCTGCAGACACTTCAAAGTAGCATGGAGAGGTGCATGCTTGGTGTAACCAGGAGAGACAAGAAGAGGAACACGTGGATCCGAAAAATGACAAGAGTGGAAGACATCATGATCAGAGTTAAATCCCTGAAATGGCAATGGGCTGGACATACTGCCAGAAGAACAGACCATCGATGGACAGCCGAAATTTTAGATTGGATTCCAAGGGACAGGAAAAGACCCAGAAGAAGACCACATGGAAGATGGGTTAATGAAATTCGAAAGTATGCGGGAGTGACATGGAAGAGACTGGCACAAGACAGACCGTTGTGGAGGAAACTTGGGGAGACCTTCGTCCAGCAGTGGATTGATAATGGTTGACAATGATGATGATGATGATATTCACCATATCTATCGCCATTTGAATTTTCAGCTACAATTAAATAGCTACTGTGTTATATGCCAGTAGGCAACGACATCTCAGTTGCTGAGCCCATCAGTACGGATTTGCGTAGTACATCGTCCATTTACCTTATCTCTACGTATTTGATATATATTCACCATTTCTATCGCCCTTTGATTTTTTTTTTTTTTTTTTTGGTTGGAGGTTTAACGACCACCGTGAGCAACTCAATGGGCTATAAGCAGTCGCCCCTTTGAATTTATCAGCTACAATTAAATAGTTGTCGTGATGCCACTAGGTGGCGGCATCTCAGTTGCTGAGCCCATCAGTACGGATTTGCGTAGTACATCGTCCATTTACCTTATCTCTACGTATTTGATATATATTTACCATTTCTATCGCCCTTTGAATTTTTTTTTTTTTTGATTGGAGGTTTAACGACCACCGTGAGCAACTCAATGGGCTATAAGCAGTCGCCCCTTTGAATTTATCAGCTACAATTAAATAGTTGTGGTGTTAAATGCCATCAGATGGCGGCATCTCAGTTGCTGAGCCCATCAGTACAGATTTGGGTAGTACATCGTCCATTTACCTTATCTCCACATATTTGATATACACTATATTCACCATTTCTTTCGCCCTTTGAATTTATCAGCTACAATTAAATGGCTGTTGTGTTAAATGCCACTAGGTGGCGACAATTTTTTTTTTTTTTTTTTGATTGGAGGTTTAACGACCACCGTGAGCAACTCAATGGGCTATAAGCAGTCGCCCCTTTGAATTTATCAGCTACAATTAAATAGTTGTGGTGTTAAATGCCACCAGGTGGCGACATCTCAGTTGCTGAGCCCATCAGTACGGATTTGGGTAGTACATCGTCCATTTACCTTATCTCCACGTATTTGATATACACTATATTCACCATTTCTTTCGCCCTTTGAATTTATCAGCTACAATTAAATAGCTGTTGTGTTAAATGCCACTAGGTGGCGACAATTTTTTTTTTTTTTTTTGATTGGAGGTTTAACGACCACCGTGAGCAACTCAATGGGCTATAAGCAGTCACCCGTCCCTAATTTAGGGTCACTGGTTCCAGGGAAGGGAGAGAGCCAGTGCCGTAAGACAAACACAACATCCATGCCTCACCGGGATTCGAACCCGGACCCCTTACAGACGAACGATCAGACGCCAGCGCCTTAGACCACTGCGCCACCGGGGCGGCGGTGGCGACATCTCAGTTGCTGAACCCATCAGTACAGATTTGGCTAGTACATTGTCCATTTACCGTATCTCCACGTATTTGATATACACTATATTCACCATTTCTTTCGCCCTTTGAAAATATCAGCTACAATTAAATAACTGTGGGTTAAATGCCACCAGATGACGATATCTCAGTTGCTGAGACCATCAATACGGATTCGTGTAGTCAGATGCTGACTGATAAACCACGCATGGCGCTGCGAACTGTTGGCGCCGTAGCGTAAATGCGAACGCACTCGACTAGTTATCGAGAGATCTGGGGTTCGATCCCAGCGGTGTCGGAACAATTTTTTCAGTTGCTATGCGTTGTTTAAAAAATAACGTGGACAGACCAATGACATCGTATATTTACATGGAATAAATTTTGTAAGAAAAAGAAATGGAGAAGATTTGCTGCCTGAATTCATTACAGCCACCATGAAGCATTCAGTTGGTGTTATGATCTGACAAAAATATATCATTTAAATACTTGAGCCAAAGCTGAAGCTTTGGGCTCATGATCTTTTCCAAGATAATGAAGTCTATATATTTCGACATGATTCAGCTCCTCGTCATGTTGCTTCTGCGTGCAAAAGGATTTTTGAGGAAAATCACATTACGGTGCTAGAATGGCCAGGTAATAACCCTGACCTGAATCCAATCGAAAATATGTGGAGCCAATTAAAGAAATTTGTTAATTCAGAAGAAACCAATGAATAACGCTCAAGTGATAGAAGAAATCATACACTCTTGGTTTCACATTATAACACCTGATAAACTAAAACGCTTGGTTCACTCATGGGATTCCGCTGTAAGCCTGTCACAGCGGCAAAATGTTTCCCGATCGTACAAGCAGAAATGGTGAGAAGTTAGGCAATACGCTTTATCATTGTTTTCTGGGTATAACTCTTTAAAACGTTTTTAATAAAATGTGAGGCATTAAATTACTTTTCTAATGACAGATAATTTTATGATGCTATTCTAAAAAATACCTATGTGTTATGAGACATCAAACTTCAGAAATAAAACTTTTCCAAGAGGATTCCACAATTTTGGTCACAAGTGTATGTAACTGACTGACATGTGTATGCATTTTACAACAATGAAGACTTACTGCGGTATTATTTTAGATCATACCTGGTGAGTTCCAGTGCTGTGTGTTGTTATCTTTTATATTGCATGTTATTTGAGTAACCTCATTCGCTCCTTGGGTGACGGATTTCCGAAAGAGTTACACATACTTGTCATGCGATATTGTCCTCTCATTTTTTATCTGGGAAGGCAAAGTGTTTGGGTTTATGTAACATTTCGAGTACGATAGTGTTATAATCGCTACGTTCCAAGTAGGATTCGATGCTACGTAACATTTGAAGAGGAAAGTGTGTCCATTTGCACTACAGTATGGTGACATATAATGTTGACAGAGAAGGTTGCCTTAATTATTTAAATCGGTGGTAAAAAAATACGTTGCAGTAGATGCATACTTTAAAATGAAAAAGAGATACTGTTAATGATGTTATGCACAATAACTACTTTCCCATGAATGAAAGGAGGAAATAAAATTTAATAATTTTGCATTAATTATTTGCTTTATTATTCAATGTGATGGTAGCATATTCGTTTTAAAATTGGTGTCCTGAGTAAAACGCAAAATACGGTGCATTTTTATGAACAAATTGTAGAGGCGTCACATGATGTTTATTGTATATATTTGGAGTGTATGATTTTTTTTTATGTGTGAGAGTGTGAGAGAGAGATAGCAACATTTTCAGACGTGTAACGGAGTGAGAACAGCTTGGACATAATATGATCGAAATGTTAACAAACGGTGTTGCTAATCTTGGAAATAGACGGGGTTGGACACCATGGGTAGCGCGAATGAAACCTTTTAGCAGAAACCATTTGGATGGTTCAAACAGTTACAAACACTCCGACTCCTAAAGTTAGAGCGAAACTATCGAATTACGCTGAATCTGTGCTGGCGGAATGAAGAATGACTAAAAGCATTTGGCGGTTACGTGAAGTACTTTGTAAGGACGTGGGAATAGAAATCACTTGATAGTGCTTTGGCAATTACTTGATGCGTTGGATGATGCTCTTGGTCACGTAATTTGAATTCGGTGGTGGAAAATTGATCCAAAACATCTTTTTAAATTTTTAACTGAATTATAACGAGTTAGATGGCGCCACGTTATGTGATACGAATATTTTGGGTAATTTTTTCAACTGTGATATCGAAGGTATGACGAGTTTAGCGAGTCCAGAGCCACCGATCGTATTTGCTGGACGCTTTGTCATCTAAATTCATTATTACTGGTTAGTGTTCAAAACGGATAGACAGGTAACAATTTTGGAATATTACAGAGGATGTGCACACACTTTTAGAACGATTTTCTAGCAATATAATTAATGTTTAACATAAAATTATTTCTTTCTGAAATGTTATATCTGATAGTCCTTTCTCTGGAATGAACCTATATATAGATTGCCAAGATAATAGGGCATTTCTTAAAATTAGTATTTTATTCCACTCTTCTTCCACTGCTTTCCATAATCCAATCATTGTTTCAGGTGTACGTTTACAAAGCGCTCTTTTTAATAGTCCATTTGTGACACATCAGGAGACTTTGAAGAAATATGATCATGGGACTTTGAAGGAATATGAGCAGGGGACTTTGAGGGAATATAAGCAGTGGACTTTGAAGGAATATGAGCAGGGGCCTTTGGAGGAATATGAGCAGGGGACGTTGAGGGAATATGAGCAGTGGACTTTGAAGGAATATGAGCAGGGGCCTTTGAAGGAATATGAGAAGGGGACTTTGAAGGAATAGGACTTGATACCCGTTAGTTTTGTTTTTCAATTTTTCAAGAAAAGGAGTTGTAGATTTGGATGTATGACGGATAGCCTTATCCTGATGTAGTTCTTCTCTTTGAAGGCTTTGTGGATAAAGGAATGGTATTTCCTCTTTAAATATAGGAGTTAAAAAAAGTTTGGTAATATGTAGACTTGATTTTAACATTCTTTTCATTTTTTCTTATCTTTAATTCCCCTTTGTACGCGGAACCTGCAGTAATCATGAATTATTTACTGAAACGTCCTTGGAATTCTCCGAACAAAGTCTTCAAGTCTTTTTCTGATCTTTTGCAATAGCAAATGGACAATATTTTGTTCAATATTTTATCGAACGATATGTTTTGGACAATATTTTGTTAGAGTCGTTTAGGTAGATGCATACTTTGTCAATAGTTACAATAAATTTCCATCTGTTTCCTGCTAAGTGATTTTCATAAAGAAAATTACGCCGAAAATACACATGTATACCTCAGAAAACTTGAAAATTACATCATTCTGGAACAGGAATCGAACCAGCAGCTCCCGATTCACGTTCAGGTATGTTACAGTTACACCACCCAGAACAAAAAACCTGCAAGCAACTGACGATGTGTTTCAAGACTTAGAAAAAACGCTCAGCCGTGCCCAAATCGAAACATATATGAACCATCATATGAGTCTTGAAACACATCCTCAGTTGCTTGCAGGCCCTTCGTTCTGGGTGGTGTAAGGGGGACATACCTGAAGGTAAATCGGGAGCTGCGGGTTCGATTCCCGTTCCAGGACGATGTAATTTTCAAGTTTTCTAAGGTATGCATGTGTACTTTCTTGATTGATTTCGCGTCCATCTGCCTGCACATTTGTTCAAGTTTACACCGAGTTCTGCGCTAAGCCACGTGCCTTGGCAAAATGCCATGCCGCCCTGGTGGCGGAGTAGTCTAAGCGATGGCGTCTGATCATTCGCCGAAAAGGGGTCCGGGTTCGAATCGCGGTGACGCATGGATGTGGTGTTTGTCTTACGGCACTGGCTCTCTTTCTTTCCTGAAACAGTGGCCCTAAATAAGGGACGAGTGATTTCTTATAGCCCACTGAGTTGCTCACGGTGGTCGCTAAACCTCCAATCAAAAAAAAAAAAAAAAAAAAAAAGGTCGTGAACGTTGTTTTTTTGTTGTTTTTTTCAGATTAAAATCTTTGTTTATTACCTTGTTTACATTTGATACAGAGATGTTTAACGACCTAACGATTGCTCTTTGGGTCAGTGGATTTTCTTTTATGACTAGAGGCCTTACTTTTGAAATAGTCGTAAAAGTACTTACCTTCTTTAGATATTCCTTCGGTGTTCTTTTTACTTTTAAAAGCGATGCTTTACGAGTCTTCCCTTTATTATTAAAATATTGCTTATTTTACATTTATAAATGCTAATTTTGTGAGTTTCCCAGCGTTTTTAATTACAGGATACGAATATTTTTCTTCGTAAAGAGAAAAAACATAACCTCTTATTAACAGCTCGTTTACGTGCGCTATTTTCTTAGCAGGCGTTTCTTTCGTGTTCATGTAACACGCTGTTGCTAGTTTCAATTCTTTAAACTGTTTTTATTTTTCATAATTTCTTATCAAAAGCGTTCTAAAAATGTCTGAACATCCTCTGTGTCTAGGGACTTAATGGAACATCTATCCTGTGCCTTGACAGATGTAATAATATGTTTGTACCAAAGGGCCATGCTAAAACTCTTATTCCTTTATGACCGCACAATTTTAAAGGACTAAAGCTTTTACTTCAAACATTTAAAACATAAAGGACTCATAAAAGGTATTTGACTATCAGATCCACTTTATTTATAACAACATTATGTGTATCAAAGGGAATTACCCAAAGCTATAGATTGTTACTGTGTGACTCATAGGGCAAGTGGTAAAAGCCTGTTTCTTATCAAATGTCTACGCACCGATTATAAACCTAGAATACAAAGTAAGCCAATATAAACTAATAAAATTGTCATATGAATCCAAACAAAATGTATGCATAGACATCATCCTGCACAAATTATTAATACGCACTTACAGTGAGAGATTAACTATGTTTGCCCTTCGCTTAACAATAGTGAGTCATCTACTTGGAAGAAATCTTCTATTTGCATAACGAAACACGAAAGCATACTGCAACTAGCAGAACACACAGTAAAAAGAAGACAGCAAAGGAAGAACAGATAGTTTAAACCCAACTGTTATGAATATCCTTGAACCATGTATATATCCTTTGCATCTAAATTTAGTCAATTTAAAAAAATAAGCAAGCCAAATTGCCAAACTATGCAATATAAACACTGCTATTAAAAATTAAAGCAAACAATGCATAATCCTGGTAAACGGAGAATCATTGACAAAGTAATGAACATAAGGAAAGGAACTTTATGAATGATGTGTGAAACAGTGTTTCATAGGTGTGAACACAATAAAACTAAGATGTATAAAAATGATCCCAAAATCATGTTCCTGTGAATCAAAAAACCTGTAGACAAGGCATGAAGAATTCTCGGCACCACAATCTTCAATACGGAATGTTATCACCACGTACATCAGTGAAAACTTCAATACGGAATGTTACCACCACGTACAGCAGTGCAAACTTCAGAATGCCGAACCATGCTTGAATGAGGGTCTCCACAAGAGAATGAGATTTCATCCTATTTTTCCAGAAAACCACACCGTAAGTCCTGTAGAGCTGTAGGAGAAGGGGAGCAAGTAACAATTAATCGGAGTAAAGTGTCCTAAACATTCTCAGTTGGATAAAGGTGTGATGGTCGTGCCGGCCAAACCATACGGGTAATATCTTTGATTTCAAAATATTCATGAACCACCAAAGGAATACGAGGTCAGACGTTGTCGTCCATTAAGAGAAAATCCGAACCCACTGTACCTCTGAAAAGACCAATATGAAAATTCAGGATCTCGTGGCGATATCAGGCAGCCGTTAGACAATTTCACTATTAAAAACATTTTCGGTTTTTTAGCAAGGAAAATGTCTTGGACATTTTCGCTTTTTCAACAGCCGTTAGATATTTTCGCTATTAATGTGGATGAGTAAGACAACTTATTTTATGCTAGATTGTGAAATGTAGTACTTTATGGTATTATTTCACCAAACCCTTAAAATAAAATTTACTCTCGATATATAACAGCTTTTGTCTTAAGGAGTCAACAGACTCATACATAGAAATCATACAATCACCTGTGTTATAATTTAAGTACCCGGTTTCCTACGGTAACACAATAAATAATAGCTAGTGCACCTAAGGGGGGAAGAGGGAAAGAAACATCCGGTGCGACAAAAAAAATCTTGTGAAACGCTATCTAAAATATCCGATATCGATACTGAACTTCAAAATGAGATCAACCGAGAGGCGATTGAAAAGTAATAGCTAAATAAACTTTCAGTATACCATCAAATTGCTCTTATTACCAGAAATTTTCCTTCACATAGATACGAAAAAGGAAAAACAAAATGTTTCCGTTAATATAAGATATAAACTTCGTGATGATTTCTGAAAATTAATAATTTTCCGCTAACACCTCTTTCAAAACAAAATTTAGCGTTAATATACAAACGGAACGCGGAAAGGTTTTTTGAAATTCGGAACCTTCTTGACATAGAATTCAAGATTTTTTCCGTCATTTCACGGAAAACCTTGTATCCTGAATATGCTTCGTAAATTCACAAAAAGAATCAAGGAAAATGGCTCGTGAAGTTCATATTTTTTTTTAGTGTATGCAAATGTATAAATGTTTCTACATCAAGCAAGCTTATGTGAGATACTAATTTTCTCCACATTATTCTGAGATAATTTCAATTTATTTTTAACTTTCTCTAGTTACCATAATTGTTTTAGGTCCCAACATGGAAGACAGCATAACTCCACAGGGTGTATGTAACCAGACGTTCCCGAAGTCACATTGCATTTACATTTTCAACCACGGGTTGTTTCTTTGTGATTTTCTCGTGGTATGACTGGTCAAACACCTCTTTCCGGTTTTCACATGGATGTGGACATCCACGGTGTATGCCTCACTAAATAGAAATTTGAATAATATGTATAGGTGAACAAATTAGTTTTAAAGCATTTTAAGACAACGCAACGTGTAATTTGAGAGAAAAAAATAATACCTTTACGAATCAAAATATGCGCCATCATTATTTATCACCTTCCGCTAACGGTCCGGCAGCTGACAGATTCCAGCCATGAAGAATACTTCGCCGTGTACGCGATGAAGTCGTCAAACCGTTTTTCCACTTCGTCACCTCTCCGGAACCGTACAGCAGACAAAACATGTTACATCGATCGGAACAAATGACAGCCTTATGGGGCTGTGTCGGTACTATACGCCAATGGCTCCAAAACTTCCCAGCCAAGCGTCAATAACGTTCCCTTGACCCATTTCGGGACATGCGGCCTAGCATTGTCATACAATAATTTCACGGGACGCAATCCTTTACCTGTGAATGGACGTTTCCGACAGATTTCCTGGTTCAATTGCAGCAATCGTTGCTAGTAGCGATCAGCAATAACAGTTTGACCCTGTTCCAAAAGTTTATAACAGAGCACACCCTTCATATTCCAATAGATGCAGAACTTTCTTGGAGTGAATATTGAGTTGTGGCGTTAAAGTCGTTGCTTCCGTGAGGTCTACCCAGTATTTTTTGCTTTTCGGATTGTCGTACCATATTCACTTTTTCATCACCCGTAACGCGTTTATTCAGCAGATTCAAACACTTCGTGAGACGCTCATACTTGTTTTTCTGGCTGAGGTCATGTGGCACCCATTTCCCTTCCTTCTGAATCTTTCCCATTGCGCGTAAATGATTTAAAATGGTTTGTCGAATTACCTCCCAGTTGTTCAGCTACTTCTTTTTGCGTTTGAGACGGATATTCATCCAACAATGCTTGCAGGTCCTCATATGCAACCTTCTGTGGGGCGCCGCTATATTATCGATCGCTAACATCAAAATCAACTGCTTTAAACCGTCTTAACCAAAATTCACATATGCTTTTCGATACGATGTTCTTCCCCAGAACACACCAGATCGGTGTACATGCTTTTGCAGAACTTTTTCCTTGATGAAATTCGTAACGAATGCACTGTCGAACAAATGCAGTATCACTTACCATCATTCACCTACTGATGTGCGAGTGCGTTTGACTGTTGGGCAAACTTCTGTGTCACATTTTATACTATGGACAAGCTACGGTCACATGACAACAATGCGGGGGAATATCGGATACGTAAATTAGCGATATACGTCACACAAAAACAATTTAAAACTTATTTGTACACCTAATATATCGAGCCGATTACATTTATTACTTTCACACAGATCAGCTTATTTTCTATAAATAGTAGTCCTTCGTTTTTCTATTTTTCTTTTGTAGGTGCTATCATAAAATGATCTTCTCGACAATCTTATGTCTCTTTTGCCAAGCAGTGTGCTTGTACATACATGTGAATGAAATTCCATAATCACTGAACAGTCTCTTCAGCTCTGATGATTAAATACCTTTTGTGGTGCCCATAACTTCTGCTGACAGAGGATTTTCCAAAATATTTGGTGTACCGACGGGAAGTATTCATTAGAGCTTATTCTTTATTTACTGGAACAACATACTAAGAAGTATTTGGTACGATGGTACGAAGATATACCGTAATTTATACATTTCCAGTAGGACTGTTTAATTGCGACGTTTCAGAGAATAGTGAAAACACTATCAGTGGTTTTTTAGAATTGTATCCTGAAACATTTAACATTTAATTCCGGAACATTTAAGCTATATATAATTTGGCAAAGAAATGTCAAAATGGTTGGTGATATTTCGAGAAATTCATCACCAAGATCCGAATGTTTATATATGTATTATAACACAGTTGCTTGCAAACGCGGGAGTTATTTTACAGCCTATCTAGTTGATCACGACCACCGTGATCAACTAGATAGGCTGTAAACAGTCGTTCGTCTTTAATTTAGAGCCACTGGCTCAAATCTTGTCTCACCGGGATTCAAACCCGGTTCCATCTCGGACGATGAGTTTTCCCATGCTTGGACGGAAATGCAGAGATTCTGGTTCGGATCCTCCTCTAATATGATACAATTTTAAAGGTTTTCGAGGAATTAGCTGCATGAACAAAGAGTGCCATTCCTGTGCCAAAATGAAAGCTCATTTATTTACCGGCTATGCGATTTAGAGATTTATTCTTTATTAACTTATGGTACATTATATATTATCATCATTGTTAATAATCATCAAACCACTGCTGAATGAAGGTCTCCCCAAGTTTCTTCCGCAACGGTCTGTCATGTTGCAGACTCCTCCATGGCAGTCCCGCCTGTTTTCTTATTTCAGGGAGGAAGACACACCGTTTTCCATCCGAGTAGGGTCGGAGGTTGAGGACGAGACGACCATCTCCTAGGTGGTCTTCTTTTGGGTCTTTTCCTGTCTCTTGGAATCCAGTTTAGAATTTCGGTTGTCTATCGGTGGTCCGTTCTTCTGGCAACATGTCTAACCCATTGGCATTTCAGGGATTTTACTCTGATCATGATATGTTTTACTCTTGTCATTTTCCGTATCCATGAGTTTCTCTTCTTTTCTCTCCTGGTTATACCATGCACATATGCGTATATACGGGTACATATACTGATTCATAATTATGTTGGTTGTTCAATTTATTAGTCGTAACGTTGAGCTTCCAAATCAGGTATTTAAATGAGTGTAAATCGATCAAGTTAATAGGAGTGAATAAATGATGTAAATTTGATGTTATGTAAATTGCACTAAATTGATTTAAATGATTAATTGTTAGAAGATTATGGAAATCATAATAAAGTGTTAACTGGTAGCTCAGGAAGCATTAAGGCAAAAAACTGTAACCGTAATGGGTGGTGGTAAATGCAGCCTACATTCCGAGGCAATAAACTAAACTCTTGAGAAGTGGGGAGACAGGGAGTCTTCCCAAAAAAGAAAAGGAAAAGGTGGGACGTTAAAAGTCTATCCCCTAAAACTAAGTGTTGGTACAGCGGCTATCAATCTGAAAGAGAAAGTTATTCTCTTCTGGCAATTTAAATGGTGGCGGAACACGGAGGCCATTGATTCTCAGTTCTACCCCAAATTACACACCAAAAACAAAACAAAGGATTCTCTTAGTTAGTTCCGTGATTTCTGCTAAAACGGGTCACGCATAAACGTTCCTAATACGTCGTACACGGTTTCTACGTATTGCATCCATACTAAAAACCTTTGGATATGTATTAGACACGTGAAAGGGTAGGAGCGAGCACAAGTAGGATGCGCTAAAAAGGGGTCGTCTGGTAAAAAGAAAAGACTGTGGAACAGAGGGAAAGATGATTTTGGCAGGTCTGAAGGACCTAAATGATTTTTTGATGGCAGTCGGCGGAAGCGCACCGACCGACTAAGGAAAGTGTGCCCCGGTGGACGAAATATGTATCCTATTCTATGGTGATAAGTAAAATGTCTTGTTAAAAACAGCGGCTAGCGGGTCCAGACGTTAAAGTAAAGGCTCGAGTTCCTCGTAGAGAGTCGGGGATTGATGTCAACTCTTCCGCTTCCCACTTAAGCAGGTGTTATTGGACCACAAGCAAAAGTAACTAAGACAATCTAAGATTACGGCGAACTGGAAGAGAGACCGGATCGCACATTCGAACTCGTGTCGACATCAGTGAGCCATCTCAGGAGAATAGAGGAGGACACACCCTTTTCCGTCCGCTTATAGGAAGGGAGGACAACTCGACCATCCAACTTGAAACAAGTGCCGGAGATTGAACACCAGCCCAGCTTCATAAAACAACTGCGTCCGCATCCTATGAGTGTCATCTTGCGAAAACAAAGGGCCATCCACCGTTGCGTTTGTGCCGTGATGTGTGTGTGTGTGTGAGTGTGTGTGTGTTTGTGCGCGGACGTGTGTGTGTGTGTGTGTGTGTGTGTGTGTTGTGGTTCGCGCTTCGGCTTAGGTCTACAGATCGCTCTGTATACGTGTGTACTACAATGACTAGCAGTAAGAAACATGAATTTAATCAACCCTATACAAAACGTAAGTACAGTAACTTTTATATATTTGATTGTCACCGTTTAAAGAAAAATAACGGGAATGTAGAAGGACCTAAGCCTACGAGAACTTACTGGCCAAATTGAATTAATAAGAAATTGTATTATACTCTGTTAGTAGTTCACTGTTTGCAGGCTAAACGACGATAAACAAAGTCGGCAAGTTTGCAGCTCAAATCCAGACTGCTAGGTGTATGCTTATGTAGTGTGTTCGACAGTGACGATTTATTTATCTGCTTTTTCAATTGATTAAATGTCTATATTCTTGTGACAACCCTGAGCTCGAATGAGTTATGCTGAGTGTTAGTTAAATTTGAAGTTTTATTGGTTAAATATTTAATCGCCCCAATTAGAGTTCTGTGATAAAGAATCCGGGAATAATTTATTCACATGTTTTACATCATGTCTATCTCCTGGGCATGGACATCACCGGAAATTTACCATTCTACATTCACACAATTCGGCCATCCTCTGGGAGAGCGCGCGCGCGCGCGTGTGTGTGTGTGTGTGTAAAAGAGATCCTTAACCCCTAGATGTAAAGGAAATATGGGAACTGTCGACGAGGACATGCAAAATACAACGCTTGCTACCGAATTCCCACCCTATTTGGTGGGACCTACATGGAATAATAGAATATTTGCCCATTATACGAACTTCGAAGAGACTTCCATCAGGGAGAGAGTTGAAGTCGAATTCCTCTCCACCAATCTGGCATACACACAACCTGTTTCTATGGAACTACCATTGGTTAGGGATGTATTATTAATTGATGGAAACACGTCTGAAACGCAACGCATAATCGTGTGATAACTACCACGAAATGTCAATCGTGATGCATTCCGCGCTATTTAAATGAGAGATCATATTTGTTTCTTACGCACTTTTATTCTTTGCATCGTATATCTAACAACCTTGAAAAAATTTCCCAGTGGAGAAAGAAGACGTTACAATTCATTTATACTGTATTACGCCACGGATTAAATGGATTTATATTACGTTGTAAGCGTTTTCAACTTACTTGGTTTAGTACACTCTGAACAGATATTTACATATACGTATATTTTCTCTGATATTCTTTGTTACGTATTTGAAACAATAAATCTGACAAGAAGATGTTCACAGATAATTCAACATGTAAATCTCGTGTTGGCGTTGTTTTGCACAGCTCCTTAGCTTCGTATTAATTTAATTTCCCCAGGGCAAAATCACTCATATCCTTGGAGATTGGAAGTCAGAGAAGTGACATTTCATACCTTGAGAAGGCACATTCGCTTCGGAGTATGGAAAGGAATCATTTTGAAGTACACTTAGATGGAGAAAATAGGTTATTCCCTACATTCATTTCAGTGTAGGCAGTATGGATATCCATCATGACTACCACTCCTCATTACGTAACCACTTCTGTAGCAGAAATGCGGTAATCTCAGACAATCGTTTCTGCCTCTTGTTATATTAATTCTATTAGTATTCCTCCTTATTATCTTATACTGAAAGAGGATATTATTTTCTGACGTTTATTCCCAGGAAATTGTGAGATCCAAACAATTAAAATATTCTATGGGAAGCTCCCGTCACGACGCTCTCCCGTAAGAGTAATGGCTCCTCTTACAAAGGTAGAATATTCATGGTGCAATTAATATCCATCAGAAAATTCATATAGCGTGAATAATATTAATTAAAATTTCTCGTTGGCAATTAATTAACAAACATCGCACCATGAAGCAATGTACACGACCACGAAACAACAGTAGTTTCATATAAAATGACTACTTCTAGGGATATCTGTTTTGGACCGGAATGAATAATTCAATACAAAAGAGTGTATGAAAGTGAAGGAATGATACAAATTGT
Organism: Macrothele yani; assembly: GCA_039090855.1. Lineage (NCBI taxonomy): Eukaryota > Metazoa > Arthropoda > Arachnida > Araneae > Macrothelidae > Macrothele > Macrothele yani. The sequence goes on from CM077011.1 coordinate 162,244,413, forward strand.
ATTCGCCAGAGTTTACTTTATATTCATTTAGTTCTGTTATTTATTTACATTAAAAGCAGCGAGGTTTATACCTCCCTTATGTAAATACAAGAACATACGGAATCTAGCAACGATGAAATTGTGGCATCATCGAAGATTACACCCTGAAAAATCACCACTGGAATTTCTGTAATTAATCACTTATTATATCTAGTAATATCGGCTCGTAGTTAACAAAATGATAACGTTTTTAATGACGGTGACAAATTCTTATTATGCATGGTATGCATCTTATTTCGATAAGTAAATTTGCCTATCCAACCTATTTGTATAATTAGGAATACAAATATGTTCTAATCAAGGGCATTGTTAAGACAAGAACACTGGAAGACTGAGCAGGTTTTAATTTTTTTTTCACTACCACCTACTCACCATATTCTCCTCTTCAGTAATGAAAAAAACAGTAAAACTAGAGAATTTTAAAACTGATAGCTATCACTTTAATTTATTGCAGTTATAACGAACAAGTTCGTCCGCGATGGTCATCAAATCAGGGTCCCCTCACTCCGGAGTAAGTCGCTCTCCCAACTGAACTACGCGGACAGAATGTCTCGCTGCTATCTGCCTTAATCTCGTGCACTGCATCCTACGGGGCAGGCAAGTCATATTCCCCACCGAAAGAGGGCCGGGGGCATGGCCGACGGGTCAGCCGGGACCATGTGTCGCTGTAGGCAGTCATTCCATGAATAACGTGCATTTGAGAAATCCCAGACTGTTTGATGTGTGGAACGTAACATCACTCTGATTTATTTTTTCCAAGCACTGAAGAAGGGATTTTCATTTTTCAAGTCTCGCGGCGTGGGAAGAACATCACAGCATTGCGAGAAACCTAACAGCCAGACCATCCTGGAAGTTTCGGCGCCAATATAACGTACAAACTCGGGTCCCTTCATTACGGAGTAAGTCGCTCTCCCAACTAATCTACGCGGACATGTGCTCTCACTGCCATCTGCCTTTATCTCATGTGCGTCCTGCGTGGCAGGCACGTCACACAGTTCAAATTTAAATAATTTAATAAAATAAATTTTGCTTACAAAAAATGTAACTTTGAGATCTTCAGTTTTAGTAAAATACTTTCAGCTCAACATTAATATTATTTAAATGTTGATTTTCTCCAGTATTTAAATTATACGGTGTTTAAAAATATGGGGATGGCACCCAGTTTCTTTGCTACGGTGAGAAATATTGAGCAATGATGCAATGGGCTCGCCTTTATTCTGTTGAGGGGGATTTCAATTTGTGACATTTGTTGGGACTAACAACTGATTTTGCATGCAGATACTATGGAAACCAAACATTTAATATTATAGCTCCCGTACTTATCCAAGGGATAAAGTCAGTGGTAGACCCTGTGCTTTCTCTGGATGTTCGTTGGGTGATCTTTTAGATATCTCTGTCACTCTTTCTACCATTTAGTCATGAGATCAACTACAGCCCTTTGTTGCCGCATGATTTGTCATCAAAAATGCTCTACAGGCATTGCCTTACGTATTTCGCAGCACCAACTGCAATCCCTCGGATTCGGGAGCCGCGTCTCCAAGCTACTTTGATATCAGCACATTCCTCTGCGTTCCTTAAAGCAGAAAAGATTCACTGGCTGCATTTATACGAGCGTTTTTTAACACCGCTCATTTTACATTGTTTGGGCATTTACCATTGCCGAACTGCATCTATTTTTGTAATCTATCTAATGTGCGCCATACCTACTCATCATGTCTAATTTTGCAATATATGTTGTCCTTCATGTTCTGCCTCGCTAGTCAAATGTGCTCTTCGTCCCATACTATGAATGATTTTGAGTTCCTCACCAATCAAATTCCAGTCTCTTCCACCCACAATCCGGTGTGCTCCTTTCTTCTACTTCCAGCTAAGTATAATATTTTCATTTTGTATCAAATATGTGTTAAACGATAACCTCCGTTAACTTACACGGTCGTATCATGATCATATGACCACCTTCCTAATAATCGGAATAACCACCCTTGGCCCGGATAACAGGGGACAGATGGCGTGGCATGGACGCAATGAGACTCTAGAAGGTTGCACGAGGCATGCGTGCCCAATAACTGCAGCAGAGCACGGAGGTCTAGGAAATGACGTGGTTGTGGGTCGGCACGTCGACCATGTCGATTCAAATAGTCCCACAAAGGCTCTCTATGGGATTGAGGTGGGGCGAATTTGCTGGCCAAGGGAGAACGGAGACATCGCTGTCGTGTTCCTGGAACCAGTCACGCTCCTCCTTAGTGACGCATGGCGTATTGTCCTGTGGAAAGACACCACCACTACCAGTATAAACGTCCAACGTGAAGGAATGCATATGGTCAGCGAGGGTGGATAGATAGCAGTTGGCGTTCAGGGACACGTCCAGGTCATACAAGAAAAACATCCCCCAGGCCTGTTTATACTTATCCGACAAGGGTGTTCGAGTGTTGGTTCTCGTGTGTCTGAAGCCGTATCCGCCACCGCCCGTCACTTCCGTGGAGTAGAAACCTCGATTCGTCGGAGAAGTCAACTCATTTCCAGTTGTCCACTGTTCACTGGCAGTAGCTCCATGCAAGCTTCAGACGTCGTTGCCGATGGGCCTGGGTAAACATGGGCGCCTTCACGCAGCGTCGACTCCCTAGACACATGCGTGAAGGGTTCCCTCTACTGTTATCGGGTAAACGTACCTGAGTGTCCCAGCGTTAATTTACGTGACAAAATGCTGCACTGTTGCGCGCCGTTTGTTCTTTACCATCGTCGGAGGCGACGTTCTCCTCTGGGGTCCATGGTCTTTGGAGCTCCAGATTTAGGATGTGGGGTGGTGCTCGGTTTGTCAGCGGTCCATTTTTGGTATACCCTTACTACAGCACCACGCGAAGAGCTTACGAAATCTGCTGTGTCTTAGATGTATCCACGCTTGGCACGGTAGCCGATGATCATTCCTTTTTGAACGTCCGTCAAATCACTAACTCTTCCCATTGATCTCACGTCACGAAATATGAACCATCTGTCTTGGCCGGCGGCTTACATTTCCGTGTGGCCGACCTTGTCACGTGCATTCAGTGACGTGCCTGGGCTGGTGCACTGTGATTCCGGTAGTGGTCATAAGATTCTGATACGACTGTGTATGCTGTTGCACCTAAATTGCTGATCTCTATGATTAAAAGTTTCGCTCCTGCTCGCCACAAGCACCTAGTCAGCTGTTTTTCCTGGGGTTTTCGCTAACTCCATTGACTTGGGGAATCGAATACATAGATACTTCCCTGTGAAGTCGGCCCCGAAGACACTTTGTCCCTTACCCACATGCAGCAGATGCATGGCTAGCCGGCTGCATTGACGTCTTTGAAGGACTCAAAGACGGGCAAGTAAAGAGTAACTGAGAGAGACAGAGAGAGAGAGAGATAGAGAAAGGGCGAGAGAGAGAGAGAGAGAGAGAGAGAGAGAGAGAGAGAAAAGGGCGAGCGAGAGAGAGAGAGAGAGAGAGAGAGAGAGAGGGAGAGAGAGAGACAGAGAGAGAGAGAGAGAGAGAGAGTGAGAGAGAGAGAGAGAGAGAGTGAGAGAGAGAGAGACAGAGAAAGAGAAAGAGAGTTATTTTCAAACTTTACATTACACCGATGATCCATTGTATTGTGACCACTGCCAGCCTAGAGAAATGAGCGCGCCTCGGGATCGAACTGTGGTCTAGGTGAAGTTCATAGAGTAGTGAATATACAACCCGAGGATCGGCTTTCGGTTAGTAGAATGCTCGGAGTCAGAACGGGGAAACCTGCCAATATATCGGAATTTGATAAAGGAAACATTGCGATGGTACTGCGTCTCGGAACTACGCTCACGGAAACTGCGCGGCTTGTGGGTTGTTCACGTGCCACTGTAGTGAGTGCGTATCAAAAGTGGTGCACCGATGGCCAAACGACGAACCGTCTTTCAGACGCGTGTCATCCGCAGCTTATTGATGTCACAGAAGGGAGGAGACTGTCGCGCATTGTTCACAGCGATCTCAGGGCCATAGTGCGATAAATCACCTGCAGCTACAACAGTGGTGATCAGGGCAATGAGTTGCAGAACACAGTTCATCACAGACTTCAGCTCATTAGCTTGCGTAGCTTAAGACCCAGCTGGGTTCCCATGCTCACTGTACGCCATCGCCAACAACGAATGAAATGGGCCCAAGATCATCGAGATTGGGCCGTGGATGATTGGAAGGAAGTGGACTGGTCTGACGAGTCAAGATTCCTGGTGCATCCCGTAGATGACCGAGCGCGGATACGCATATTACTAACGGAGGCTATGGCACCTGGATGCACTGTTGGGCGAAACCAGGCCAGCAACGGCCTGGTTTCGCCCAAAAATGTTATGCTGTAGGCCATGTTTTCTTGGAACACTTTAGGTCCCATTATCCCAATAGCACAATCTCTAACAGCTGTCAGGTACCTGAACATCGTTGTAGCCCAAGTTCCCTCATTTATGGCAACTGTCTTCCCTGCTGGTGATGGCCATTATCAACAGGATAATGCGCCATGCCACACTGCCAGCATCGTCAAGGAATGGTTCGAGGAACATGCTGGTGACTTTCTGTTAATGCCCGGTCCCCCAAGTTCACCTGACATGAACCCAGTCGAAAATTTGTGGTGCGGCTTGGAAAAGTATCTTCGGGCCAAATCATTACCACCCTGAAATATACGGGAACTAGAGAACCTGCTGTCGACATTATGGTACCAGATACCCCAGGATATCTATCGCCACCTCATCGAATCGATGCCTGGCAGAGTGGCAGCTGTTTTGTGGGCTAAAGAGGGTTCTACAGTTATCAGGTAGGTGGCCATAACGTAATGGCTCGTAGGTGTATATTAACCTTTTTTTTTTTTTTTTTTGTCATGCTTCATCTCCACTCATTGACATTTAGTGATATTTCCCGTTCGTGCCGTTTCGCGTATTATTACATTGCTTGACAATGCATGTACATTATTTTTGTATATACTTTTGCACATAATTTAATATTTTGTGTCATTTGTATTGTGTGTTTTTTTAGAAATATAGGGGCGTTTGATCTGTGTGATCTGGTTTATTGGATTAGAGACGAAAAGGGTTTCTAGCCTTTGGAGGCAGATCAAACATGTACCTCCAAAACCTACCAACCCTTTTATCCCACGCTAAGTACAATTAAGAGTAACAAAGAGAGAGACCCTCACATCGAGGTAAAAAACTTTCCCTGTAACACCAAATAGAACTTACGAGACACAAACTCGCTCAATTTCGAATTGATGTTTACATCCAGCAGAAGCATACAGTGTCACCAACTTTCGGGGAGAACCTATGACTAGAAAACAAGAAAACATTTGAAACGTCGTTTCTCTGTGCGCCCGCATATGGAAAAGGCCATAGCAGATAATACACTGGTGTGCAAAAATTAAGGACGAAGATGAGAAATAAGCATAACAGCGGAACAAGCAGGCAGAACGGACCGAAAGACCACTCAGGAGATAGACTAGGGTGCGGTACGGTAGGGCATGCGCATATATGCAGCATGACGTAAGGGGGGGGTATAAAGCACAAGGGCGGTGTACGCTCAGCAATCCGGTGAAGGCTATAGCACGGTGTACATTGGTTTGAACGACGTCAAGTTGCTGCCACCGTATGATATGGCCAACAGGCAATCCAGTAGACGACATCTGGATGACTTTACCCGAGGTCGCGTCATTGGGAAGTTGGAAGAAGGTCGAAGTGTGACTAGTGTAGCCGAGGAGTTCGGGATCGCTCACAGCATCGTTTCACGAGTTTGGAGAGTATTTCAAACGACAGGAACAGCTGTCCGAGAGTTTAGCAGTGGTCGTCCACGAGCAACCACGGCAGCAGATGACCGGTATATTGTCCTACAGGCGAGAAGAGATAGACGGTAAACAGCGGGAGAAATCGCAAGGCCCATGCACAGAAAACTGGACGTCCGTTATCGCGTTTCACCGTGGCCAGGAGGCTGCACAAAGATGGTCTATTTGCACGACGACCAGTACGGTGTGTGCCATTAACGCCTGCTCATCGGAGACGGTGGTTTCTGTGGTGCCAGGAACACAAAAACTGGACACATCAGCAATGGGGTTCAGTTCTCTTTACGGATGAGAGCCGATTCTGGACGTATACACATCTGGAGAGAGCAGGGAACACATGCAATCACACCTCCAACATCATCGAAATGGACCGGTTTAGAGGTGGCGGAGTTCTCGTTTGGGGCGGTATCATGCTTGGTAGCCGTACTGACCTCCACATCTTACACGGAGGTTCAGTCACTGGTGTCCGCTATTGTACCGAGGTTCTTCTGCCTCATGTGAGTCTGTTTAGAGGTGCTGTGGGTTTTCATAAAAAAAAATTGTGTTATGTATTCATTTATTTATTGATTATTAATAATTGATTACTGGAGAGCTCAAATGCGATTAGAGAGTCTTCAGTCAACCTCCCCCTCCCAAATTTCCTAGCAACACCCCTTGCGTTAATAATTTTAGTCACTATCACGTCTCAATTTCCCGTAAAACAAGGGATCATGAGTTTAGGAAAAACAAAAAAAATCGCAATTGGTGTTAGTGAACCTGCTTTTGAATGCAGAAAGAACAGATTCTCCGTAAATAGCAAAAGGTTCTCAGTAGTGTAATTACTACGCACTACAGGATATAACATTCCGACTGTCACTCCGAGAATGAGACTTCTTCGACGTTGTTCGTCAAGTTAAATATGTGTAGGAGCGTAATGAAAAGAAAAGTATCTTTGCAGAAACATCGCTCGGGAAATTAAACTCTTTAAATGACGGAAAAATAAAAATATGATATCGCTTTCAGTAATGTTTTTCGCAATAATGCTTGGAATACGAGATAAGTATTGTCTTCCTCAGTGTACCTACGCAATATTAATACCATCATTTTTTCTCATCTCTCTCTCTCTCTACCTGAATGGGACATTAAATATAGCACAAACTATGAAAAAATGAAATTAGGAAATCGACGATTTCAAACAAACGCCCTCCAACTCTCTCAGACGATAAGGGGAATTCGTGCCATTCACAAATTACTACTTCTATCAGTACTGATCTAGTTTTCATGATCAATCCATCTTATTCGATGTACTAACTTGATCTGGGGCTATTTACTTCCATCAGTAAGGATCCAGTTTTCATGATCAATCCATCTTATTTGAAGTACAAGTCAGTGATGTAGTTCTAAGAAAAAAGTGCCTCAGAAGTCAACATGTTAGGTGAAACAAACCCAGCATTAAAGTTTTAAAAAGCAATTTTCAATTTGATTCATTCTTTGCATCATTTAGTATTATATTTTATTAAAGTTTTATTACTAATTCGTTTTACCATTTTTATTGAAATTGCTTAATTGGAGCAATTTTAAATAAAAGATAAAAGTTACATAGGAGCAATGTTCTAAGAATCTTAAATTACCCTTAAGGTACGGTTCTGCATGTCCGTACGGTTGCAGAAATTCAGTGTGAATAACGTGTGTCAATCAACAATAACTGGCACTTTCACTCCATACTCGTTTTAATAGTGTGGAGGGGATATGCCGGTTATCATTTGTGTTACATTTTGTCTCTTTGCGGGTAAAATGGCCACCGCGATCATCTGAGGCAATAGTCGCCGAACCATAATTTGGATCCACTGGTTCTGGAAATGGGCAGTGACGACGGGGGGGGGGGGGCATATCTCACCCTGAGCATCTCGAGCTACTGGACAGAAGCCAGTGACTCTGACCACTAGGTCCCACTGAACGTCCTTTTGCGTTATTCATAAGAAATCACAGAATGGGCTCAGGGGATTACTTTTGTTGGAGCCGGTGAGGAGTTCAGCTAAATGCACTTCTCAAAAATAAAGCACTTGTCACCTTTTTTGGGGGGGGGGGGGGGAATGAACGATCACTATGGCGAACACTAAGGGATGTAAGCAGACGTCCGTCGTCCCTAATTTAGGGTCAGTAGCTCCAGGGAAGGGAAAAAACCAGTTATGTAAAACCAGCACATTCCTATGCCTCGACTCTAACCCAGGCTCGCCCAAACGAACGACGAAAGTGAGAAGCGTACGCCCCCGTAGCGGCTGCTTCGTGCCTATACGGACGATCACGCCCCACTGCGTGATTCAACAGTTTGGAATTGTCCTTATAAAACTAACGCTATGTGTAATGTACTAGTATGATTTCATATAAATTAATGTTCGTTTTACATGATCATCAAAAAAATAAAATCTTTGCCCTTGTTTTCTTCTCAACTAACCACAAAAAGTGCCTTAGAGTCGTTAAGCCTTGCTAAGGCTGTTCTATATCATTGGAATTAACTTCGATCTTTATCTATTTACTTTAGAATGTCACAGTAGGATTTCGTGTCGAGGTTGACAAAAATGCACAAACCACTATTTTTTTCTCTTTTACATTTTACAGAAAACTGAGACACAATTTTTACATTATTAATCCTATTACGATAGTGCGACTCTCCATTTTTCTGCAATATTCCTTTTGCCACTTTCATAAAAACTACATCTAACTTCCTAATGAGATCCCAACTTTTTATACTGCATTGTAAACAGCCTGGTGTCGCTCCGGTGGTGAAGTGGTCTAAGCGATGTCTTCGAATCCTTCGTCCGAGATGGGTCCAGGTTCGAATCCCGGTGATGCATGGATGTTGTGTTTGTCTTACGGCACTGGCTTTCTCCCTTCCCTGGAACCAGTGGCCCTAAATTAAGGACGGGCGACTGCTTATAGTCCAGTGAGTTGCGTCTGGTGGTCGTTCAACCTCCAATACATAAATAACAAAAAGAAAGAACGTAATTTTCTCAACCTCCTCCTTGGGGAAAGTAGACCTAAACAGTTCATATGAAATTTACCCTTCTTAGCTAATTCTCTTCAGCAGTTTTTTTTTTTTAGGAAATGATCTTGTCTATTAGGAGCTGCACTACATTAAGTAAAATCTGTTACCATTTCCAAAAGATTCTACTGAACTTTACGACTTATACCATTAGCTGTTTGACGCGAAACCCCACAGATTAAAATTTCTCGATTATCAACAATTTAAAAATTTCTACAAATCCAATTCAATCTGTAAAATTGTACTCCAAGTAACTAAGAAGTTTGGATATCAACACTAATTCAATAATATATAGCTATTACTAACAGAGCTACTGATGTCATCATCCGAGGCAAAGTTATCTTCTTTTACAGGCTCACAGATATAAATTTAAAATAAAAGTTCAGCCAACACGGTGACCTTCCGCAAGAATGTTTTAATGTCCAACCATTTGCGAGTCATTCCCTCAAGTCTGACCGTTCCAAGTAGTATATCTGATGGATATTTCAAACCATTTGACAATAATTCCCTCACGTCTAACCGTTGCAAGTGTTCTTTCTGTGGTAATTTCAAAGTTTTGCCAGTACTTCCCTCAAGCCTCAGGGATGAAAGAGTTCTTTGTTCGGTAAAGTTTCTTGATTAATTACAGAAAAGTGCTTAACAGACAGTAATTTTTTGCAATACTGAATACTTTGTTTTTAAGGATTTTATCAAGCGCCGTTTCATGGTCAGCATTTTTTTCCAAATCTTGGTTTACCTTAACATTTTCCAGAAAGCTTGATGCACATATATGACCCTACCATTCCCACTCGTAAAACAGCACTCTCCTTAATTCAAGAAACGCTTATAGCGTATTAAATCCGCACAAAGATTCGTCAAGCTTTCTAACTCCACTGGGAAACTTTTTCAAGGCAGTGGTAAACATAAAAATTCTTTCCTTGAGTATTCACAGTTTGGTGTATTTAAAAGAGCGTTTTCTTAATTCAGCTGATTTTCCTTCATCGTGTAAAATTTCTTAACTATTATAATAGTTTTTAGGGTAATCAGCAAATCCAAAAAAGAAAGATATCCTTTTGCTCATATCTTTACCAATTCCTCTGTGTCACTTCTTTGACTTGCCGAAACAACTCTCGTAGCACATTTATTCTTCCGTGGGTTTGTCACTAATCCCGTTAGCATTTTTATGGAAAGTTGAAATGAATTGCGTTTTAGCATCACTCTGCTATGCATGCTCGGCATTCTATAATCAAACTGTTTGAGAACTCGCAAGCTATTTATATCAAGATTTGGGAGGAAACCGTGGAACATGTAATCTTAAATGCATTCTTTCACGAGCATGATTCTTTGCCTTTAGTATATTAAAACAAATTATTTCCTAATTTATTTTGGATGACACAATAACGTATTTATTGTGTCATCCAAAATATTTTTTCATATTTTTTAGATGAACAATCTAAACTTTAAAGTTTAAGAAAAGAATGCTGTCTTTTCTTATCATATTACCTGAAACGAGTCAGGCTCCAGTAGAAACATCATTCGACCTTATATAAAACTACATTTCTGTTAAATACTAAAATGTTACAGTATGAGTTCGAAATATGAGCACTGCAAACAGTGGTTACACATTGCTGAAAGGTTCTAAATTCATTAAATATGTTGTTTAGTGATTACCATACGATATTACTTAACTTTAGGATTCAAAAGAACTTCCCAGAAGAAAAAAGTTAATCACGAACGAGATATTTTGTTTTTCTTTTTGTATCAAGTTGTCTGCAGAAAATATATTGCACACAGAAACTGAATTAATTACTGGGTTCGTCAAACATATCCTTTCGCAAACAAGATTTAACGAAGAATATCCTCGAGCTCATTAGGATTTGCTGCTTTCCTGTAATGCAGGCACACGATTCTCTGTAATTCCTTTTGTACGTAGTCAGGGTTTTATTAAGTTCTCTGACAACGGAACGGGTAAGGGCTCCCCACTACGAAGCAAGGATTCCATTGAAAAATTGGAATGTTATACATACTACATGCAGGACATGAAGGAGGATTTTAAAGCACTTAATTATTTTGGATGATAGGTTTTCTCCCTAGGCTACTTTCAACACATTCCTTCGAAAGAATATCGTTTCAGATTTTGGAAAAAAATAATTATATTGATCACAAGTTTGCATATGCTTCGGAAACGTCTGGCTGTGGAAATGATAGTTTCTTTCATTACCCGAGAAAAGAGAAAGATTTCCTGTAAACAGTGATAATCTAGCCGTTTATGAGCAGCTTTAGCTCTTGCACGTCGCATGTTTGCATACGAACACACACCATCGATCTTGGATGATACTATAAAAGCGTAGACAGATGATACAACATAATATTCAGACTCACGATCTCATTCCAAAAGGTGGTATATATATAAAAAAATCTGGGTATCTAAATCTAATCTTAACGAAGAATATCCTCGAGCCTCATTGCGTTGAAAAACATGTGTGTAAGTTGAAGAACCCAGAGGCTCAAAAATGTCTTCTTATCCTGTTTAAAAATATTTCTCCATTTCAAACGTACACTGCAATACTTGTATTACATAACTGCAGTGCATGTCCCAGATATTCTGTTTAACGACTTTGATCGGCTAAGTGCAACACAGATCAAACACACATTTCTGGACTTTGGTCTTCAGCCCAGATCTGATAAACCTTTTGCAGTTTTTAATTAGTTAACTCCTGCCCTGATAATTCACAAAGAATTTAATGTTTTATCAGGTATACCCTGTTTAACCTTCGTTTGGAGTTCTTGTTGTCACATGTAAGTTCGTTACTTCTCACCAGAGGTTTTCTGGTTGAACGAAACGTTACTTACCCGAAGAGATTTTAAAATTTACAAAGACTGACCGTGAGTAAGAACTAGATACGAGGATAAGAGTGAATGCACATGGGTAGTAGTTCATATGGAGTTGTCGAGATTTATGTACGACTAAGGTATAGTGACTAGAAAATAGTTGTCGGAGAGTATACTGTATATATGATACAACAGCTATTGGGATATATGTGATGTAAAAACGACTATAAATATTGTGAGATTGATGTCTGCACTGATGCCGATTGGATCATCTCATGAGTGAAACAATTAAAACGAAGAGTTTGCTAAATAATAAGCGCTCTTAATTTTTACCCTAGTTGTTGTTACTTTTCTCCTTTCTCTCTTCTTCGTTTAACTCATTTTACAGCCACTTCTGATTATAGGTATCTCCCAATTCCTTCTCTGTATTTCAGTCCTGAGCATGTTGGTGCCAATCAATTCCAATTGTTTTCCTTATATCATCTGACCAACTTCGTTCAGGTCTTCCAGCTGATCTTTTACCTTCATATAGCTGCCACTCCAGTAAAACTTTTGTCAATCTCTTGTCTTTCAGTCTTGCAATGAGTCCTGCCCATTTCCATATCTTTCGAAGTATGTTTTCTCCAATACCTAAAACTTTTGTTTTAGCTCTTATTTCCTAATTTTTGATTTTGTCTTTGTGACTTATGTTTAGCAGATATCTTTTCATTCTTATTTCTGTATTTTTTTCCTTTTATCAATGATTTTTTATTAGACTGACCAGGTTTCTGCTAAATATATCATAACAGTCAATACACACTGGACTTTGCTCTGTTTTCAGTTACTGTTAAAAAAACTCTTCAATTTTCCAAAAGCGGACCATCCATTCTTATTCTTCTTTTCACTTCTTCCATAACTCCCTGTTTCTTCATTGTTTATAATTTTCCAAAGAATACATAATCTTGCACTATTTCAATTTCTTTATTATTTTCCTTAATAATATGTTACTTTTAATGAATTAAAATATTCGTTCACGATGTACATACAGTACGAGAATTTGCAGTTACCTATAATTAAGCACTCAAACTTACTGAAATTTAACTTTAATAATCATATTCTTTTCTATTTATATCGAAGCACTTATATCGAAGCTCATCTGTCCTGGCCGGCCGCTTATATCTCCATGTGGTCGACCTTGTCACATCACTGTGTGGTGTGACTGGGTGGCTACACTGTGATTCCAGGAATGGTCATATTATTCTGATACGACTGTGTATATTTTCTACCCTTGGTGTAAAACTGACTAAGCCGGACAGTTTTACATGTTAGTTTGTACAACAGATAAGAAAGAAAGAGATTGAAAAAATGAATACATAAAGAATAACAAACCTAAAAGTGAAGTAATTTAAGAAAGTGGTGGAAATTTATATGCATCTATTTGAATAAAGAGACTAATTCATTTAGCCAGTGAATTTCATTTGACTAAATTGCGAGATCCATAAGTTTAATTGCTTTGCAGAACGTATCGTATTCATTTGCAGCACGGGTCATGTGATTTATCTCAGTGCGGATGACGCAGATGAGTGAATGTCACTGTATGTTAATACGTGCTTCAGCTTTCATCAAATACCTCTAGTTTTCATTTCCTTTCGTTTAACTCCGCAGTTGGATCTGCGTCTTTTATTCACCTTACAACTGTAGTGATTGGAAATCTCGGTGATGGCCCGAGAACAAGAAAACAAATATTTTTGGGACTTTTGTTAACATTCCTCAGCGACATTGCTTGCATTTGTCCCGAAGTTCTACATATCATTACCATCAATACAATTCTTATGTCATACCTCAACGATCCAAAAAATATTTATTATTAAAATACTACTATCATTAAAAGCAGGCTAAAATTGATATTTCGAAATAAATAACTACATATATACAGGGAGTCCCATAAATTCGCAAGCATTTCAATAATTCATAATAATCAGAGAACTTGTTTTATTAGGGTGTTGTTTTAACAAAAATGAATCTCAAGGAGGGGGAATTTATTTTTGGCGGGAAAAAATATTTCAGATTTTCACCGATGTAGGGCGAAACCATGGATGACAGTCAGAATAACGTTAAAAACTATTTACGCATATGCAGGAGACCCGTTGAACATCAGAAATGTAATTGTTCAAGGTGTCCGCCAACACAAGAAATTGTATTCTGCAATCGGGTGAGAACGATAAATACAGAAGCGTAAAGCATATCCGTCTGGATGCAAGCGACTTCGCAGCAAATGGTAACTTTTAAATGTGCTAAGAAGATGGCCTCTTCAGCTACACTCAGGACTTAAAATAGCACCATAACCAAAAGTCCACCGGTGACAGTCCGGAGACCGAAGGGGCTATGCGGTGTTGCAATAAAGGCTGATTAATCGTTCTTGACAAAATATGCTAATGAGAAACCGCTTTTCGAGAGATGTGATATGAGGTGATGATCAGTTCATCATGATCGCAAATGTATGAAGTACATTTTGTTCCTGCAAGGATGTAGCAGTTGAAAGTAGCGCTGTGATTTTACTGAGCACGTCTTCCAGCACCGTATTTCACAAGAAAAAGGGACCGACCATGACGGATGCAGTGACGTCACACCAAACAGTGAGTCGCGGTGAATGAAATGGCTCCTCTTTCTAGACGAGTGGATTGTCCTTCACTCAATTCCGACAGTTATCCGTATTAATTGTCCCATGTAACAAAAAATTCACTACGTCTTTCCAGAAGATGTTCCACAGCCATTGTGTATCTTCTTAGACGTTTTTCAAAGCCCATTTTGCGAATTCCCCCTCTTAGTGGTATCGCTTGGCAACAGCTAGTGAAAAGATTGCAGTTGTAGGGATACAAGTTTAACACTCCATGCAGGATTGGAATACGGCCGTTTTCAGTATGCCCATGATTATTGCAGCTTCCCGTTTACTGCTTACACTGCTCGTTGAATGTGCCGCTATGGTGCTTATTTGCGATACCAAAGCGCTGCTACAAGCTTCTCATAAAACTGGTCTGCTGGTGTGAGGGACGATCTGGAAAACTTCCAGATTTTTTAAACGTCAAACTCGAGACCCAGCAGGAGTTATACACTGTCCAGCAGGAGTAATACACTGTCCAGCAGGAGTAATACAGTAGGACCTTGACCTTTCGTCATCGTTTCCTCGATCCAAAGCTTTACTAAAGATTCCGCTGCCGATTCCTGGTTTACGCGAAGCAAATTCACTAATACTGCCTTATCCACCAATCACAGCAATAAATCTTGGAATTCTGCTCCCACCAACGAATGGAATGAACGCTTTCATTATGAGCTGTTCATTATGACCCTGCGTTTTATAAGACTCGCATTTACCTCACACATGAGGCATGTGGTACCGCATCATCTGTCCGTGAAAGTTTTAACTAAATTTTTTTCCCGCCAAGAAAATTCCCCTCCTTGAGATTCATTTTCGTGCAAAGTACATTCCCATGTAACAAGATTTCCGATTTTTTTAAATTACTGAAATGTTTTATATTTATGACAAGTGACCGCCAATCAGAGTGCTTCAATTCTTGTATTTGTTTCTTCTTACTGAAATACTTAAATTTATATTATTTTAAAAGAAAAGAAAAAGAAACAAAGAAGGAATCATCCAATGGAGATAAAAATCTGTAGTTCCAGAGCAGTTGGGCCATTTATTCAGATAAGACAGCTACAAGTCTTGAATAACTCAGTGTGTTATAGCGCCTCATCTGGTTTTAATACAAGCGGTTACCCAGCGTAGCATAGACGCATAGCGTTCAAGGATACTGTGCTGAGGTATAGTTTCCCAGAGGATATCTAAGTTTCGGGACGATTCGCAGACATCCAAGTGTCTGTAGCGTCCTTTCATGTTCCAAACATGTTCAACCGATGAGAGATCGAGTGATCGGGCTGAGGCTGGCCATGCAAGGTTTTCAACACTAGGCAGGTAAGCTTGGGAGAGTCGTGCCGCGTGTGACCAGGCTTTATCCTGTTGAAAAATTGCTCGGTGCTGCTGCGACAGGAATGGCAACACAACAGGTCGCAGAATGTGCTCGACGTACCGTTGAGCCGTGAGGGTAGTACGGAGGACTGCCAATGGTGTCCAACCATTGTAGGAAAAGGCTCTCCAAAGAGTCAGTACAAGTGTGCGAGCAGTATGCCTTTCCACGGTAAAGGTATGATCCGTGCACTGGCCGGCTCGTCTCCAAACAGGTATGTGTTGCTATTAAGCACCAAGTGCGAACCGTGTTTCATCACTGAAGACATCACGCGGCTGTTGGACATAATCCCACGTTGCTCGGGTCCGACACTACTGCAACAGGTGCCGGTGATGCTTGTTAGTGACTGGTAGCCGTCGGAGTGGCCTCCTCGGATGTAATCCTCGTTCCGCAAATCGCTTGGCAACGGTCCGGATAGCACTTCCGTAACTGTAGACGACGCAACAGTCCAAGAATGGTTGAGAACAACGAATTCGGTTCTGTTCGGGCGGCCCTCACGATCTCTCGATCCTCGCAATCTGTCGTTGCTCTCTGCCTTTTGCTGCTCCTGTGTCGCTATGTTGTACACTCTTCGATACATTGATGCCAACATCGTGCATTGCTGTGACCGAAATGCCCTATAATACGGCGACTTGACCAACCAGCCTCTCTCAGCCCAACAGTACGTCATGTCTCAAACTCGCTCAACTGCTCCTATTGTGCACGAATCCGATGTGGAGGCATCGCCACAGTCCGTGGAGGTTAATACAATATCAGTCAGATGTCACAATTATACCTGTGTGCAAGCCTTGCTCCTCTTATACCATATACGAATCGCAGTTGCCATGCAATGTTAGGGTTACTAGTTAGTGGTTATTTTTTAATTACTTGCACATTGGACCCTGAGAAACCTACATTTGGAGTTTCATCAGGGTCGAACGATTTTATCGCGTCTTTTTCTTTTCTTTTTTTGCGCAGAATTTAAAAAAAGTGTATAATAAAAAAGACTACTCGTTTTTTAGTACAGCCTGCTGTGAAATGCTTATTCTTCCTTTCTTACCTACTATTTTGTTATTTAGGAATATTATTCACCAAGTCTATCAATAAAAGCCAGGAGCAAGACTGAGAAAGCCGCCCCGGTGGCGCAGTGGTCTAAGCGATGGCCTCTGATCATTCGTCCGAAAGGGGCCCGGGTTTGAATCCCGGTGAGGCATGGATGTTGTGTTTGTCTTACGGCACTGGCTCTCTCCTTTCCCTGGAACCAGTGACATTAAATTAGGGACGGGCGACAGTTTATAGCCCATTGAGTTGCTCACGGTGGTCGTTAAACCTCCAATGAAAAAAAAAAGACTGAGAAATGGAGCAAGGTGTTCGAAACATACGACACTGTCGCAAATCTTGCGCTCCTATCTCATGTTTGCGGTGAAGAAATGGAAGGTACGAAGATGTTGAACACAATAGCAGTATTACTGCGGTTCAGCTTTGAAGCCATTACACCCTTCATCTCCTTTCTTTTCCATAAAGCAACCGATGATCTCTGGTCATCTGCACGGACCATCAAGCTAAAACCGTCTGCGAAGTACAAGGCCATGACATTACAGGGACGTGTTCCCTCCATTACTGACGCCACTGTCATATTACGTGGACTGATACGTCAGTGTAGTCTCTGAAATCACATACCGATGGACCATTACATTATGACCGCCTACCTAAAAAGTTGTATGACCCCATTTAGCCCGCAAAACAGCAGCCACTCAGCGAAGCATAGATTCGATGAGGTGGCGATAGGTACCACGGAATATCTGGCACCATAATGTCAACAGAATGTTCTCCAGTTCTCTCGCATATATTGCCGTGTGGTGGTGATTTAACGCGAACCAGCTTTTTCAAGTCGAACCGCAATTGTTTGATTGGGTTCATTTCAGGTGAATTTGGAGGCCAGGGCATTAACAGAACGTCACCAGCATGTTCCTCGAACCACTCCGTGACAATCCCGGCAGTGCGGCATTGCGCACTATCCTGTTGGTAATGAACATCACCAGCAGGGAACACAGTTGCCATGAATGTGTGAACGTGGTACCCAACGATGTTCAGATACATGACAGCTGTCAGGGATTGTGCCGTCGGGATTATGGGGCCTATAGTGTCTCAAGAAAATATCGCCCACAGCATAACACCGCATCCGCTATCCTGTTTCTTCCCAACAGCGCATCCAGGTGCCATAGCCCCCCCCCCCCCCCACTGGTAATCGGAGTATCCGCGCTCTCCCGTCTACGTGATGCACGGGGAATCTCGGTTCGTCAGACCAGGCCACTTTCTTCCAATCATCCACGGTCTAATCTTAATTATCTTCGGTCCATTTCATGCGTTGTTGGTGATGACGTGCAGTGAGCATGGGTTCCCTGCTGGATCTTCGGCTACTCAGGCCCATGCGCAGAAGGCTGCAATGAATTGTGTGTCGTGACGCATTGCCGTGATTACCACTGCTATAGCTGCGGGTGATTTGTCGCACTGTGGGCTTGTGGTTGCTGTAAACAATGCGCGACAGTCTCCGCTCTCCTCTGGCATCACTGAGCTGCGGCCGACACTCAAATGGATGACGGTTCGTCGTTTGATTATCTCTGCACCACTTTTGATACGTACTCACTACAGCGGCATGTGAACAACCCACAAGCCGCGCCGTTTCCGAGATCGTACTTCCTTGGCGCCGTGCCATCACAATTTGTCCTTTATCAAACTCCGGCAAATCGGCCGCATTTCTCATTCTGACTCCGAACACTGTACTAACCGAAAGCCCGTCCTCGTGCTATATATTAATATAGTGTATACTGCTCTGTGAACTTCACCTGTGCTACCGTTCGGACTACTGGCGCTCTCATTTCTCAACACTGGGGGTGGTCATAATAAAATCGGCGTACATGACAGTGATGGAAACCAATCTTAAGCTTTGGCATCAGCGTGATGTCACTGAAAGAAGGAATTCATTTATCTAATGTTCTGGCCTTGTATTTTCTAGATGGCCTTGATCAAGCCCTGTTCAAATAATACGTCCTCTATGTGAGAAGACTTGCTTCGCTGAGATGGAGATGATCACGCACGCTGACTTCACGCCCTCATTTAAGAACTTTAAAGATTGATCAGGCGTACTATGCTTAACAGAGGACCATACCGTCTGCAACAATATTCTAAGAACTTAACATTTCCACGAACCATCCACCATTTACAATATCATCAAGAGTGAGGGCAGAGAGAGAAAACAATAGAGCGTTTCATGTTTTTAAACACAGCTTTTCCCTTAGACTTCTGTAACTTTCTGAACAAGATTTTTATTCACGTTCCGCTTGTAGGTGACAGGAAAATGCATGTGTATTGTCTTACGCGTTTCAAAAATGGATGCCTGTGGTCCCTAATATGCCCCCGTCTCTTATGTATTATTTCTATTGTTGATAACATTTATGCTAGAAAAAACTGCCCTCTTTGGCGGGTGGCAGCGGAATGCGTGTGATCGCCAAAACCTGGTTTCACTGTATATTTATAACAGAGATTTCAAAAACTAGTACAACAAGAAAATCATGCTTCGAATTCTGAATTTTTGAAATAGATTTTGAAGTCTTCTTTCAGTACAATTGTTATTCAAAAGAGTTCAAAAATTTTTAAAGTGTTTTTGTATTGACATTACCTTCTCTAACCATACCCTGGTGAACAAATCTTAGCAAAGAACTAAAAAAATTGTAGTACGAAAGGGTCACTACAAAACTAAGAAAACTGTAAACATTACAAGTCGACATTATATATCGTGTTTAGAAATTAATGACTGAAAAACTTATTTTAAAAAATGCCCATAAAATTCAAAGATCAATTGAAGGCAATGGCGGTTATTCACAGCATAAAAACCTGCTGATAGCATTCACTGAAATAATACGAAACTGGCAAGAAGAAAAAGAAACGGTGCTTTAATGTATTTGTGCAATTACAATGATGCAGATTGAAGTTTTGAAAGAATAAAGCTTCATTGTCACAAAACAATTTTCAAAGCGAAATCATTTAGCTGAACAATTTAAATCGAAAAAAAAACAATGATGTATTCTTTAAAATGCAGCAGAATAAAAAAAAACAGTTTATAAACTTTTAATTAAATATCAGCAATAAAACATCTAATTTAAGAAAAGAAAAGCAAATGTTTCCAAAAAAAACAAAAAAACAAATTTGATTGCTCCATTTTCCAGGCAATCGAAATTTTTAATTCACAGATTTATAAAATTCTGTGTTTTTCCCCACAAAGAGCGAACATTAATGTCTTTATCTTGGAACTGGCATAGTATGGACACACAATACATTCCGGAAAAATATTAATTACATTTTGTTTTCTTTCTTTATGTGAGTGTGATCTTTTGAGTATTATAAAAATCACTAAAAAAGACACGTAAAGATAATCAAAGTACTCAGCACATTCCATTTTTAATTCAGCCTAAAGAGCAGTATAACATCAATACAGTTAGAAAGAAGTGTTTAGCGTTTTCTTCTACTTTTGCCTTTTCTCGTAACCATTGGTCCAAGTTGTAAAGTCAGGATATATTTCCAGGATCCCGGCAATTTTGATAATTTGTACACTGGTGTTCAAAAATTAAGGAAGAAGAGGAGAATTTAGCATACCAGCGGAATGAGCAGGCAGAACGGACCGAAAGACCACTCAGGAGATAGACTAGGGTACGGCACTGTAGGGCATGTGCATATATGCAGCATGAGGTAGGGGAGATTGTCGGAAGGGTATAAAGCACACGGGTGGTGTATGTACGCTCAGCAATTTGGTGAACGCTATTGCACGGTGTACATCGGTTTCAACGACGTCGAGTTGCTGCCACCGTGTGATATGGCCAACACGCAATCCAGTAGACGACATCTGGATGACTTTTCCCGAGGTCGCGTCATTGAGAAGTTGAAAGAAGGTCAAAGTGTGACTAGTGTGGCCGAGAAGTTAGGGATCGCTCACAGCTTCGTTTCACGAGCTTGGAGAGCATTTCAAACGGCAGGAACAGCTGTCCGAAAGTTTAGCAGTGGTCGTCCACGAGCAACCACTGCGGCGGACGACCAGTATATTACCCTACAGGCGAAAAGAGACAGACGGTAAACAGCGGGATAAATCGCAAGGCACATGCACAGACAACTGGATGTCCGTTATTGCGTTTTACCGTGACCAGGAGTCTGCACAAAGGTGGTATATTTGCACGACGACCAGTACGGTGTGTGTCATTAACGCCTGCTCATCGGAGACGACGGTTTCTGTGATTCCAGGAATACAAGAACTAGACACATCAGCTATGGGGTCGAGTTCTCTTTACGGATGAGAGTCGGTTTAGTCTGACGAGCGACTCTGGACGTATACACATCTGGAGAGAGCAGGGAACACGCAATCACACCTCCAACATCATCTAAAGGGACCGGGTTGGAGCTGGCGGAGTTCTCGTTTGGGGAGGTATCATGTTTGGTAGCCGTACTGACCTCCAAATCTTCCAAGGAGGTTCAGTCACTGGTGTCCGCTATTGTACCGAGGTTCTCCTGCCTTACGTGCGTCTCTTTAGATGTGCTGTAGGTCCTGAGTTCCTCTTCATGGACGACAACGCTACATCTCATTGTTCAGTGGCTGTCGCAGAGATGTTAGAGAGTGAAGATATTCAATTCATGGATTAGCCCGCTAGGTCCCCGGACCTAAATCCAATGAAACACGTGTGGGACCTTCTCGGGAAACGCTGGCAGCACGTTACCAGCCGACAGCAACGATTCCGCAGCTGCGATTGGCGCCACAAGAGGAATTGGCCGCCATACCTCAACAGCTCCTTGACAACCTCGTCCTCAGCGTGGACAGACGTTGGAAATCCTGCAACGCAGTCAGGGTTGTTCGTAACCCCCACTAAAGACTGGATTTTTCTTAGCAGCTGCCTGTCACATGGGCGTTTCTGTCTTCTGTCCAGTTGTGCTCGAAGCTACTATTTCAATAAAGTGCCTTTGTATCCTTTGGATTCCTTGTTTGAACGGTTTTGCTCACTTGTCCCATATTCTTACATCTTGGGGATCTTATGGTATGATTTCAGTCGATGTGGAGCACTTCTGCACGACGTTACATTCGAAACACTGTCTCGTCCTTAATTTTTGCACGCCAGTGTAGTAAGACATCTACTGATTTTCTTTTTAAATTTCCTTTGCTGCATTTGTAAATTATATTGACAACTATTTCAAAAGAAAAATAATCATCGCGATTATCAAAAATACAGAAGAAAAAACCCTTGAACAGTAATTCAGTGCCATTCCGTTACTATGGTAACCGGCAGTACTGTGAATTTACGTGCATAATGATTCTTTAAATTGCAAAGCGAGCATGCCTAAAATGATTCCGAGGTAGAAAGAAGAATCATACAGCAGAAAATTACTGAATTATAAAAGCATACCTACAGAAATTTCTCCTTTGTTTCTGCATGACGAATTTACATATTTATAACTAGTTTCTAGGTGAAAAAAGTCTCTCAACGATCGCTTTTACCTCCCTTTCTTCAACAAAAGGAAAGCGAGTTCAAAGGAAAGGGACATTTCTGTAAAGAAAATTAATAATGTACAAAGATGATGCTGAATTCCGAAGTGCAACGATTGCGTCTTCAACGAAATTCTATGTATGCTACGTTTACCGCAATGTTGCTTGTTCATTCCAAAACTCTGAATTATTTACAAAAGAAAGGAAATATAATTCTGTTCTACCCAACAAATATTAAAACGGAAATGAAGAAGCAGAGTGCTGAAAATCGTGATCTTTCTACCACAATCGTATTAACACAGAATGTTAAAATTCAAATTGGTCTCTTAGAAGTGTAGATATGGTTTGAAACCTAACCGCGTTTTCTCTAGTAGGAAGGAGCATGTAAAAATTATAAATCGAACCCAATGTTAAACTTTTTTACTTTTTTTGTACTGATCTAGAGAAGATCAGTTTCATGGAAATATCATGGAATAAAAAAGCTGCAGCAACCGACATTCGTTTTTTTTTTTAATATATTGGGCATTTGAAAGTGGAGGTGCAGTTCCAAATACAACACAGAGGCATTTGCAGAACTACTAGTGTGGAACATATGGTATCTGAAACTAGACAGTGCGCGCTTCTTATCAGCAGTAATTAAAGCTAGAATATAATAAAGAATTTTCCTCATCTGTCTGATAAAAATGACAACCATCGAAATCAAAATCTGAATTTAAGTTATCCATTAGGAAGATTTTACGACTGGACAGACAATGTAAATATTCAGAGCTCTTCGGCGATGCCTTGGCAACGCCATAACTAAATGCTACGATCTGTTACCTCATTAGTAAATCCTGATATTGTTTTTCTCAAGGAAATCAGAGCCAGCAGTGATCTAAGATATCTTGACTGTGCATTATGTCATCGAGAAGAGATAAATCTTTCATTGGATCCGACATTTCTGCGTGGAAGAATCAGGGCGTGCAAATGATTTATGCGAATTTTGCCAAATATCGTAAATTCATCATATGGTCAACCAGGCCTGCTGTATGTAGAGATTGCCTTTGTTATATCAGTCTGCTGTTATTATTCTATAGATTTGACGAAACATAAATATATGAAGATTTTTAGTAAGAAACACATACACACTTCAGGATATTTGTTTGAAACTGTCTGGGCTTTTTCCTGCAGGTATTGTTTGTGTTATTTACACATACACCTTTCAGGATATTTGTTTGGAACTCTCTTGGCTTAAACCTGCTGCTCTGTTCCGTCTATTTAATCGGAATTTGTTCTTCATTCGTTCATAAAAAAAGACGCATGAATACATTTTTACCGCAGTTCATGACTTTGTCGTTTAATGGTATGCAATCGCTCTACTAAAAGTATTTTCCTTTATTTCTATATCCTTAAAATATTTATCAACTTATTACTAATGTATTCGTTCGAGACAATTTGACCCGATTGGAAGTATATTAGTAAGATCTATTTATAAAGTAAATAAAACGCACATTTGTGTAGAATTATTCAACAATGTTATATAACAATATCTGCTGCAAGTTATGGGTTTTTCAATCTTGTTTATTCAGGTTCTTAGAAAGCAAAACACACTGATGGACAAGTCGCGGTAAATCTTCTACATGACAAATTAGCGCTTGCAAGGTCAAAAGAAATGACATATTTCAGAAGTTGGCATAGTGCCAAAACATTACATGATATTCAACAACAAAAACGTTTGATATGCGCATTCCAGACTATTCAATTTTACAATTCCAAATGAAATCATAAAAATGACAAATATTGAAGAAAAAAGAGTTTATGGAGCACAATGGAAAAATGTCAACATTATCACTTTTCAAGTATTCATTGGATTATTATTATTAGTTGGAGTTTATAAATCTTAAGGAGAATCAACTAAAAGTTTGTGGGGAAAAGAAACGGGTTGTAGCATATTTCGGGCAACAATGCCACTCGAAGCATTTTGCACCATATCTCGAGTTATTCGTTTCGCTAATAAATTCACTTGTCAAGAAAGAGGGGGCATGGATAAAGTTGATACTGTATAGAAAATCTGAAAACAATGGGTAGAAATTCTGCCAAAAGTATATCTTGATGAAAACGCATTATCCTGACGTAAATGAACAAATTTTTGCCTTTCGTGGCCGATGCTCTTTCAAGCAGTACATTCCCAGTAAACTAGCTAATTATGGAATTAAAATATGGACTTCATGTGACAGTAAAACTTTGTATGTTCTGAAGACAAATTTATACTGGAAAGGAACAAGAATGAAGGCAAAAGGAATATAAGAACATGCGAGTAAAGCGTGGCATTACACATATGAACATAGGGGGTACAATCTTACATGTGATAACTTTTTCACTTCATACAATTTGGGAAAACATCTACAACGGAAATTACTATGTATGGCACCATAAGATAAACAAACCGACCTTCCTGAACAAATGACAAAAAAAGATGTGAAAAGCCAATTCATTTATTTTCTTATACAAGCGATACAACAGTTGTAAACTATATCTCGAAAAAGAACAAGAACAATATTAAAAGGTTTCGTGCTCTCAAATACCATACTTCTTAATAAACGCCGTATTTTCACGATTGTAAAAAGAGATAGAATTTTAAAAACTATGACAATTAAAATATCGTTTAATTAAAATCATAGATTAAAACACATAACATATTTTAAAAACCCGCTTCGGTTTCATCTCAATGGAACAATACAAGTAGGAGGAAATATATACGCCACCCCCGGTGGCGCAGTGGGATGAGCGATGGCTTCTGATCATTCGTCCGAGATGGGTCTGGGTTCGAATCCCGGTGAGGCCAGAATGTCGTGTTTGTCTTACGGCGCTGGCTCTCTCCCTTCCCTGGAACCAGTGACCCTAAATTAGGGACGAGCGACTACTTATAGCCCACTGAGCTGCTCACTGTGGTCGTTAAACCTTCAATCAAATATATATATACAGTATACACATTATGTATGAGCAATTACGGCGCATGTCATAACACATGCGTAATAATGGTTTATATCGTAGTCCGTAGATCTCTGTGTCGAACAATGAGCCCCGTAAATTAGTCTGTATCCACATAATTAGTCCTAGAGAGCAGTGTTTTTCAAGGTGCTGGAATTTTACAAAGAAAGTCATCATTACAGCATCTAGATGCTTTGCTGTATATAAACATGCTTTCTGTAAATATGTTAGTGAACCTAGAGGGTGGTGTAGCCAAAACCCTCTAGATTCAAAATATGTTTGTGGTGGCTACAGTTCTCTTAATTCAGAAACATATTTACAGAAAGCATATTTATATACAGCAACACCTCTATTATTATTATAGTTGCTGTAGCGATGACTTTCCATGTAATATTCCGACACCTTGGAAAATTCTGAAATTCTGCCTTATAGGACTAATCATGTGGATACAGACTAATTTACGGGGCTTATTGTTCGACCAAGAAATCTGCGGACTACGACATGAACTCTGCGGACTACGCATGTGTTATGCCCTGCGCAAAATCTGGTGCAGTTTCTGCGTTGTTCAAAACTCAAAGAAAAGACAAGAGAGAGGTTAGGACAGCAGACACGCAAGAAAATCCTCCAGTAACGAAGAAATTGATCAGCTACGTGGCAGACTGCTCCAGAATTGCGTTTGTGCGAGTTTATTGTCAGGAAATTTTCTCAGACGCTAAAAGGAAACCGGTTCCATCGCGCGTGGAAGGGGCAACGGTAGACTGCCAACAACTACTGCAAGGGGAGATCAAATTTGCGTAGCTTTTTCATGAAATCACGACGTGGACATTTGCGAAAGTTGCATAATTGTGGAGGGAAGGTGTAGACCGACTTATATCTCGACAAACTACTAGTGACGGCCTACGTGACGTGGACCACGTCTCGTACAAAAGAAAATGAAAGCCCATGTTGACGTCAGTTCAGCGAAAGAAGTGGTGTGCATGATCCAGAAACCACCTGTCCTGGGAGGAGGCTCAATAGCGGATGATGAATTAATCGGACAAGTCGACTTTCTCAGTCCTATAAGGAAATGTGGGACGAAAAGTCATCCGTGGAATGAATGAAGGACTCGCCCAAAACTGTATGAAGCAACATGTCAAGTTTCCACGCATTTTGCAAGTGTGGGAGTGTTTTGGGTATTCTAGCATCGGTGATTTTGTTCTACATGATGGGAATGTTAACGCACAACGCTCCTATACTATTCTGCAACAGCACTTCCTGCCTTCCGTGGTACGTCCACGTCTTCTGGAAGATGCGCTCTTCCAGAAAGATCTCACCAAGCCCCATGCTGCAAGCTGCACTGCTTGGATTCGCCAAAATGTGGTCCAAAATTGGATGGGATACCAAACTCACCAGATCTGAACCAAATTGAGAACCTGTGGGGTGTCCTCAAGAGAGAGATACGAAGACGCGAGCCCCTAGCAAAACATCAGCAGAAGATGATTCTTCAAGAAGCGTTTCCACAAGAAACCGACATTCCGCAAGATCTTTCTCTTGACTACGTCAAATCGATGCCTAGGCGAGATACCAATGTGTATGATGCAAAGAAGGATGCACAAACTGCTGATTGCACTCGAGAGCTGGATGGATGTAAATTTATTGCTTTCGAGTTTTGGGAGGAGTATCGTTTCCAGGCATATATCGAGACGACTGTTATACTTTTCGTACCGATTTTGGTTGTTATCCATAGCTCAAGTGGAGTATTTTATTTATTAAAAAGGTTTCCTTACAAACGGAAGCTAGTCCGATTATTCTTACAGTTTATAACAACCACGCATAGGTGCGCGAACATTTATTACCACGGTTAAGGCACTCAGAAGCAAACAAGCGATTTCCTTTTCAAGAAAACCATGTTGTGATTAATGTAGGACTGGAAGGATATCGCGCATTGCTAACTACTTAGCAGCGAAAATGTGATCCCCACCCCAAAAAGACGACTTTCTGCATAAGGTAAGATTGGAAGGGTATCGTGCCATTTGAACTACTGAAAAAGCATCACACTGTCCACTCTGAATCCCAGACTCAATAACTACAAAGGCAGCACGAAGCTTTGCACCGAAACCTAACGAGGTTGAAATAACAAAATCTCCAGCACAATAATGCCAGGCACTACGTTGTAATGATGAGCCAGAAGATACTGCTCCAATTTGATAGCAAAGTGCTTCTATATTCACCTTGTTCCTGCTGATGGCCATTTCTGCCTTTCACTTCAAACTAATTTGGACAGGAGAAACTTTAGCAGTGAGGATGATCTCAAACATTAGCTTAATTCCTTCTCTGAATCAAAACCATCTGACTTCTTTCATTGACAAATCACAAATTTGCCGTAAAGGTGGGAAAAGATCTTATGAAACGAAAGCAACTGCATAACTAATTGATCTAACTGACTTTTTGAGAAAACATTTCTTTTTTTGTGAGTGTAAATTCAAAAAGCTCGCAGCTTATTAGCAAACCTAAAAACATAATATTTATAGGAATTTTAT
Organism: Macrothele yani; assembly: GCA_039090855.1. Lineage (NCBI taxonomy): Eukaryota > Metazoa > Arthropoda > Arachnida > Araneae > Macrothelidae > Macrothele > Macrothele yani. The sequence goes on from CM077011.1 coordinate 162,272,081, forward strand.
ATTTGCAGTTGTTTTCTTCTCTCGTTCTGTGAGCAGAGAGAACGTTCAATCATGGTGTTTAGGCCACTATATCACATAATGAAAAAATTCAGTTTCATATTTTTTCTCCTGTACATATTCTTGCTGCACATTGGAGTCGAGGTTAAAGTGGATTTCTACGGCAATAATTGTTTGTGTCCTAATTCTTTCGGAAGTGTCCGCTGAAATTCCGAGCAGTGATTCAATGAGCAAAGAGTGACGTCATCACGTCTTGTAGTTTAACTGCGCGTCTGAGTAATAGGTACAATTAATTTTCCTACAGTTTCGCGGAAAACGCGCATGAACGGCGCATTCGGCATTCCAGAATCCGAGATGTTGTTTCTCGTACGAAATTAGGATCTTTCGTCACCCTCACGTTCCCTGCGTTCAATCAACAGTCAACACTAAACGACTTCCGAGTTTTACGAATGAATTCTTCGGCAAACGATGGTTTTAATATCTTTAAAATACCGCTTCAATTCAGGCATTCGTTGTTTTAAAATTTACGAGAGATATGTTGTAACTTCCCGTTGATAACAGACAGTCTGATTATCGTTGACAAACAGCCGTCGACATCACCGTACTTAAAATATTTTCGAACTGTTGAAATACGTCCTTCGATTTTTTTTATTCAGCTTTATCGCTGTATTTACACGGAAAACTGTAAATAACGCTGGATATTTGAAAAGCACTTGAATTTCTTTTCCAGACATTTTTATCAGTCGCAAAGCTCTCAAACGAATGCCCGACTTAAGAGATTTTTTTCTTTCCTGTGTGACAGTTTTCCTCATTCTATGAAAGGATAGAAGAAACAGTTCCTGTCACTTTGTTTACTTATTCCTCTTGAGAAGATGTTTGCAAAAAAAGTCATTCTTAAAAAATACTAAGAGCGTCTACGGTGAGTTCCCATTGTTTCGAGTAAAGGCATCTGATGGGGCTATTTTTCACAGCATTTTTATAAGGTAAAACGTGATGAAGTTTTTTATAGTAAAATGTTGTAGTTCTAATGAAATTTACCTCAGAATTCCCCTGATTGAAATAAAAGTTTTCTTGGGCATGAAATTCATATTAAATTCAGAAACCTGGTACTTTAATATGAGTACTACAAATAACAATTGGCTGTGGCTTGCATTAAGGTGGACGTCAAGTAATTTTGCTTCCTATACTTCCAATGCAAAAACGTCTGTACACATTTTCTTCACAATTAATGCGTTCCCAAGGATACAAATTTTAACATCAATTAAAATAACTTTATATTATAACTTGGAATACTTAATATTTTCTAAAACATAACCATAATTATACTAAAAATTAATAACTTTTCCTTTGGTGGTGTTAAAACCAGAACAAAAGATGGCTTTGATGACGTCAGTAGACACAAAATGTTGCATTGCATAATTATGGTTATCTTTTAGAAAATATTAGGTATTCCAGGTTATAAAATGAAGCTATTTTAATCGATGTTCAAATTTTCATCCTTTGGAACGCATTAATTGTGAAGAAAATGTGTACAGATGTTTTTCCATTGGAAGTATAGGAAGCAAAATTACTTGACGTCCACCTTAATGCAAAACTTAACACTATGCCCAAAAACCTGAGTTAAAAAAAGGAAAAAAAAAGCAAAAAAAAAAGCGAATGCGCAAGATGAATTCAGTAGTACGAATAGTATAATAACATTTTGGATGCTGGAAAATAAGGCAATTTTTTTTCACAGAAAGGCTGAAATCAGAAAATGTGAAACATTTTACCTTTCACACGAATAGATAAGATCAGTTTACCTGAAGTCATTAAATTGGCAAGAAGAAAGTGCAAAATTAGTAAAGAAAAAATACTGCCTAACTCTATTTTAACTTGAAAATCTTTCAATTTACCTCCCCATCTTCTGAGTTATTTTGTCTTTTCAGATATTTCTGGTCTCTGTATGCTTATCAATGTGTGTTGTCAACGTAGAAAACATGTTTCCAAAGTTTTTTGTACAGAGAAAGAATTTAAATTTCGTTGCTAGGTTCGTTGGTCAGTTGCCAGTAATTAAATTAAAATCTTGTCGTTAAATATTCTGTAAGACTTATTTCCTTATTTTTCAATTGAGTTGTTGATCATGATATACATTTATATAAGTTTTGTAGGTTCATTGATGGATCCGTTTTTTTTTTGTTTTTTTTTATTGGGTGTGATAACTTTTTTTGATTAGTCTCTTGTTCTTATAAGGTTCATAGTCCAATATATATATATATTTTCCATAAATATATGTAATTACACTATTTTTATCTTTATTATTAACTGCTTTTCATATTCCTTAATTCTAAGTTCTAATTTTCGGGACCTTTGTCGTAAATAATTACTGTTACAGTCCAGTGTAATTTGATATATTACATTTTTTCTTTCCAACGTGACTTGTTTTGTGCTGTAATTGCTATCTTTACGTTATTCTTTAAAAAATGTTTTATTAATTTTGTTATTTAATCTTCCACAAATTGGCATTGCTATGTATTTGATCAATTTATCAGTGTTTTTCAATATTTGTGATGTTCAGTTTAGCTCTTTTTTGGCTGACATGTTGCGCAATGTTAATGACAGTTTTCTTGGGATAATCATTATCTAATAACTTCATTTTCATTAATGTGATAGCTTCCATTTGATTTTTTATAACCCGACTTTGACTGTTCCTTTGTTCGCATAATATTTCCGCATATTTAAGTAGGAAACAATGTAATATTCATGCACCACGCAGCAACGGCCATGAAATAGGGCATCTATTTACTTCTGAATTTTCGGGATCTTCAGGTTTCTTGCTAGGTGGCGTGATCTAATTTTTACGTTCGGCATAACAACTGGACTTCTCAAAATGTTTCTTTTAAGAAAAGGTATTAACACAGTAGGACAAAAGAAAGAGGACAATGTTACTCCGAATTGGGAAAAGAACGGAAACAATCTTTACAAACTCTAAAAACGAAAGAATACAAAAAAGCAGAAAGTATTCTCATAGAAAAGAAGAGTAAAATAAACTGTTACAGCAATAACGAAAGTTCATTAACATATATATATATAGAGAGAGAGAGAGAGTGAGAGAGAGATGCTTAAATGGAAAAAAATATGTAATAATAAACGAAAATCATAACCGAAGTAAAACAAATGAACCACCACAAAGCAGATCACAAAAATCAACACGTCGCCTAGGAAACATCACTAACTAAAATTACAATTACATTGCTAGATAAACGAGTTTTCCCTGATCATCATGAAAATTTATTATGATTGAAATACATTGCGAAACTTATTTGTCATTTAATTATAAAATATACTATAAAAGGCATACATCTAGCGAATGCAATGCTGCCCGCTGTGAAGAGAAAATCTAATAAATACAGTGGAGAAGGGAAATTTGAACATAAAGTCTATCTGATAATCAACATGACAAAGCATCAGAGCAGGCATAATAACAAATTTTCTACAAATCATGGAAAGGCAACTCCACAAGAAACGTCCATGGACTGAAGGGGAAAGGGACAGACAGCTTTTTAAGAAATTTAAATCTTGTATATGTTATTGAATGAGCAAGCAACGTAAAACTTCTAGGAACTGTAGCGGTAATAAAATGATTGTCTTCGGTGTCATGGCGATGAAAAATTCTTATATTTGTAAAAGGTCTTAGCCTGTGTGGAAACAGAGTGCATTTTGTTTCATAAAATGAATTCAATAATATTATTAACCACACTACTTTGACAATCGCCTTTGAAATACCATCAAGCAGTGTTTCACAATGAAAGGTAAGCAATTTATTGAATTTCTTTTTACAATTCATTAAAGTTTTGCAATTTAACCTGGAATGGCGGTGTAGGACACATTAGGTTAGATTCGCAGCGACGTTTCTCCTATTAACAAAAGGGAAAAGAACAGCTTTAAAAAATTGGATTCATATTGACCTTTCCCTCACACACTCATAGAAAAAAATTAGAATCGTGTCGACGTTTCCGCTCACATACTCATAGAAAAAGATTAGAATTCCATACACACACACATTGACCTTTCCCTTCACACACACACACATTGACCTTTCCCCTCACACACACAGAAAAAAATTAGATTCGTGTCGACCTTTCCCCACACACACACACACACACACACACACACACACGCACACACATAAACAAGTTAGATTCGTATCGACCTTTCCCGTCACACACTCATGGAAAAAGATTATAATCACACTGACCTATCCTCTTATACACACATAGAAAAAACAATTGATTCGTATCGACCTTTCTTCTGAGACACACACACAGAGAAAAAGCTCAGAATTGCATCGCCCGTTCACACAAAACCTAAATGCTTTGTTCAATTAACAAGCAAAAAAATAATTTCTTGCGATGTTTTGCTGAAAATGTTCTTGCGATTTTTTGTTCAAAACGTTCTTGCGATTTTCTGCAACATGTGGTACAAAAGAGATTTTCATCAAATTGCATTCAAATTGGTTGTATAATTTTTAGGGTTTTAACAATATTTCAATTTGCTCCTTAATTTATGGAAACTAGTGTATTTTTAAGGTTCGAAGGAAACATGGTAGTATTTGATTACTTTTTCTCGCATTTTTAACGGGACGCGTCATAAAAGTTAATACGCACAGGCACTTCGACACCACGACCACAGCAAGACATTGTAACACAATACATGCGTCACATTCTCGATATAGTATGCTGCAAAAAGATAAGAACAGGGAGAATACGCATAAAAAGAATAACATTTTCAACGTGGAAGTACGAGTGCCTTATATTTCGAGGCTGACGAAGATTGTTCACCAACGGGAAAAAAAACAAGTCTTGCCCTTACCACGAAAGAGTCGCAAAATGGAAGAAAAGGAAGTGTAGAAGCCTATTTTCTTCCCGAATGACACATATATATGTGAATCTCGCTCCATGGTAACTACCAATCTATGTCGAACCGATGGCTGTAGAACGGGATCATAAATTATGAACCGTGACTCTCGGCTATCGTTGGATGGGTGGGTAGTCCCAATAGCTTACAAGCAAGGCGCTATGGAAGCACTTGGTGAAGCGATTATTTGGGGAGGAAGGGGGAAAACAACGGGATTTTTACGCCGGTTCTGTATTACACTGATATTTCTTTGTTGTCATTGTGAGGGGCTGTGCGGAAGAAGATAGGATTGCTTCTGATAAATACGTAGGGCACTGTTAGGCTTGTGATATAAAAAGGAGTCGAAGTTGATCATAAACTGAATGGCAATTTATGCTTCACGGAAATGGTTTTTATCATCGTCTTGTAAGAAAGATACTTACGGTATTCCTTGAAAACTTATCCTTAGCTTAGCTTAATTAATAAAGATGCACAAAGCCGAATCATTAAGCAACTAGGTGGATTTCGATAATAAAAACGTAAGATGTGATCTCATTCCAATCATTCATCTTTGGATCCCATACTTGAATCTAAGTATCTCAACCAGACCTGAAAAGGATTTTTGTATTTTTACGTAAAAATCCTGTCAGCAATTAGAAAGGACGAGGGTAAATTTCTTGTACAGATTCTGAATCAATCAGAAAAGAAATGTTTTATTTTCTAACAAAATTGAAAACCATAAAATTCTCACATCGGGAGTATCATTACTCTTTGGATGTTTTCTTTCTACATCGTATTTAGAATGGAATAATAAACCAGAAGCTTTGATATATATTAAGATGATACAACGTAGTTTATCACAAATATTTATTGTTTTCAAGCCGACCATGGTTTGCTGGGTATTGACCTAGCTTCATCAGTCCTGATTTTCACGTGTTGGAATCATCAGTCCTGATGAAGCAAGGTCAATACCCAGCGAAACAATGGTCGGCTTGAAAACAATAAATATTTGTGACAAACTACGTTGTATCATCTCAATGTATATATATATATAATCGTCACAAGACTGTAGTCTTTGAGATCAAAAATCAGCAGCTTTGATGTTTTACGTAATAGTGTTTTGACGAAAGCTTTAAGATATTAGACAAACCGCGCCTTAAGGTTTAGTATTATTTCCGCAGTATCTACCTTACCATTATAAATGTGCGCACCAACAACTTTGGTGGCATGGCCTTTTTGCACAAAATTTGCTTGACCACATGAATGTGATCTCGCACAGCTTTGATGTCTTGGGCTTTTTTGGACAAATATCTCTTAATAGGCCTTGTTCAACCATGAAAGTCTGAGAACCAACAGTTTGAAAAATCTGGAAAAGTAATAAGACCATGTTTTTTTGTTTTCGGTTTAACAACCACTACGAACACCTCTAAGAGGTATAAGCAGCCCCTTGTACATAATTTGAAGCAGTTGGTTCCAAGAATGGGAGATAACGAGGGCTGTAGAACACATGCGCCACAAATGTTTCATGAGATTCTGGAAAGCAGGGCAAACTCAGACAACTTCCAGATACCTAAGCCTATGTTCACATAGATACCGGGATAGCTACTATGATTTCAAAAAACAGCTTTTCTTTTTGTATTATAAAGCTTCTCTCTTTGCATTAAATGTTTTTTCAAACTTTCGGAAATTTCTAAGATCGGCATTAGTTGCTCAGAAAAGAAGACACATTTCCGGCAATTTTTTTAGTGGTTGGGGCTAATGGCATCTGCAGTAATATTAAGTCCCATTCCCTATTCTCAAAAAAAAAAAAAAAAAGGAGAGCACGACCTCAAACTGGATTTCATTTTAATACTCACAGCGTGAATAGGGAAATACATTTCTTCAGTTCTGTTGAAATTGCACGCTCCTTTTTCATGAATGATTTTTCACGTGTTGGAATATTATAGCAAACCAAGGTTTCACGAGGTGAAATACACTTACGAACAATGAAATTTGCACACCTAGAAGAAAACATGCTACAACCACGAAACTTTGCAAATAGCTAGAGTGCGTGCGGGTATACAAACGATCCACGTGTGGTGTAATTGCGCATGAACCACTCCCTGTAGTACCGTGCAAGCACGAACCGGCAGCCTTATAAACCGGCGTGTAGTCGATGCACCAGGAAAGCGAAAAGCACCGGCCGACACAAGCAAGAGTACAGAACAACAGGAATGCCGGGGCCAGAGACTTCGATTTACACAACTTATGGACTTTGAGAGAGGCCTGATCATCGGGCTGAAAACTGGAGGGCGGTGGATCGTTCTGACTATACCGTCCGACTGAGTAGGAAACAGTGGACACTTGGCGGCAATGCCACACGGCGGAGTGGCTCCGGACTGACCAGGAGGACAACAGGTAGAGAGATTCGACGGATCGTGCGCCAGGCACGAACGGATCCCACGAGGACCTGAACCACTATACAGGCAGATGTAGCGGCTCCTTTGTGTCCACGAACCATTTCCCGATACCTCGCGGAAGCAAATCTGCGGTACCAGAGCTCCTTATGTGTGCTGCCATTAACACGGGAACATCGCCGGCTCCGTGTGCAGTGGTGCCAGTCCAGAGCGAAATGGAACGCCACAGACTGGCGACGTGTGGTGTTTAGCGATGAATAACACTTCGTTTTGGAGTCAGATGATCATCATATCCAGGTGTGGAAGTCCCCAGGTCAACGGCACAATCCCAACCTCGCTATCGAGCGCCAGACTTCCCCCACTGCAAACATTATGGTATGGCGAGCCATTGCCTACGATAGCTGATCAGCTGTAGTAGTGGTACGTGAATCATTGACGGGCCAGCGGTATGTAACTGATATCCTACGACTCCATGTGCTCCCATTCCAGGCCGGGTTTCCAGGTGCGCTTTACCAGCAGGACAATGCCCGCCCACACTCGGCTCGGGATTCCCAGGACTCCCTACGTCATGTCCAGGCGCTTTCATGGCCTGCCCGCTCGCCGGGCGTGTCCTCTATCGAGCATGTGTGGGGAACAGTTGAAACGCCAGCTGCCGCGGCGCCGCACTATCCGGGGTTTGGAGCACACCGTCCAACACATGTAGGCCAGTCTGCCTCAGGACAACGTCAGGCGTCTTTTTTACTCCAGACAAGACCATATTGCAGCATGTATCGCCGCAGGAGACGGTACGACGCTCTGTTGAAGATGACCGGACGGCGTGCCACAGATCCCTCTGTAATTACCCTGCAGCTCTGTTTTTGCCAACACGTGTTTCATTCATCTGTATTATTTCATCCATAAAATTTCAGCTTAATCCGATTCTTTCTTCTTGGTGCGCACATTTCACTGTCCGTGAGTGTAGTTCGATACAAATTCGCCTTACCATTCCAGTCATGGGGATGACAATCTATTCGCCCAAGTCTGCATGCGATAATGGCACACTTAAACATTTACTGAACTGATAACTTGCGATACTGAAGCAAACTATAAACTTTGTCGAAGATGGGGCTGTATGTGGTGCGCAGCTCTGAGTATTTAATACAACTTCTACTTCCAATACAAAAGAACAACGGTTTCAGCGGTGGTGGTCTTCTTGACCACCAAATACGCATATGAAGCAAACAAATTAAAATCGATCGAACTCAAAAAATCGAAACTGCAAGCACGTGGTCATTTTAAAACAGACGCAAAAGCTACCCATGTGTAGGAAACTTCACCTACCAACTACTAACGAACCCCAGTGTTTTATAATCAGCAAGATACCAATAACATTGGGCAATACTGCTAAATAAGTTACCTGCAAATCAATAAGAGTAACTCGGGAATGACACGTGGCACACATAATCTGTGCTCCTATCTCAAAACGTTTAAAAGAGTGGTAATAAACGCTTTTGCGTTTTACTTTAATCTTTCACGGGATTGCAAATTAATAAAAAACGCACTCATTCCTCTAAATGCAATTTCCAGTTGTACGAACAACACACTTCAAGCTAATTTCACATATCTTTCGTAATCTCACGTCTTGCATTCAATAACACTCGTACTTATTTTGCAAAGTCTCTAAATTCTGTAGATCTTCCTGTATAGCAATATTTCAACTAGTCTTGTTTTCTATCCATGCGTTCAATTCCTTTCATATGTTTCTGTGAACATTTCTTTATCTGCGATGGTTAAAAAAGAATCCTTCAGAACTTATTTACGAAACATTCAATAAAGAAAGAGCTTTTCTCAAAATCATCTCAGGGCTCAAGGAAATATTCTAAGATTTAATCGGATCTTTTCACTATTTTTTGCCATGTACACGTATCATAAAATAGAAAAAGATTCGGCATCGTACTACTTTTTGAACTAAGAATTCAAAGCGACTTACCAGGGTTTTTTTTTTAAAAGTGCTTCGTATCAAAATTGGATTATGTACCACTCATTCGGAAACTTTGTTCTGGAGTGTTTCCGTAAGAAAAAAAAAGGAGAAGAGGGAATCGTTAAAGCTCAGTTCTTATTAAAGATTAAGAGAAGTCTGGCAGCTTTTACCAAGCTAACGATTTCATTCGATGCAGGTTTCCACGAAGAAATTTCTGTTTTTCATAACAAGCTTTTTAGAATGCAACTTAACACGAAAGGATCTTAAAGTGCTCCAAAATTCTGTGACATCTAACATATCACTGGATTTCAGGGTAAGCTTCCAAATTTAGATTTCAAAAATCTGCGAAAAGACCATTGGGGTTTCAAACAAAAATACTACGTAAATGTGCAATGCGAGTAATGTCAAGTAATAACATATAAATATTTTCCATAAATTAAACAAGGTATTAAATCATGCAATGCATTGAATATGATACGCTTTCCAACATACCAGAAATCGCGTGCGGACAAACCCTGCTCCATACCCTGACTATTAATTTGTTCAGTATACCTCTGGAAACACATACTAAAGTTTTGTCGCAATAGAAGCATTTTTACTCAAGTTATTACTCACGTTATGAGGATAATGGCTGTGGAATAAACCTCGCTCCTGTGCTCTGACCTTTGATCCCACTTCGATTATATTAAATAAAATTGGCTCAGTATACCTTCGGGAGAACATACTAAAGTTTTGTCGCAATAGAAGCATTTTTAGTCAACTTATGAGGATAATGGCCGTGGAGTAAATCTTGCTCCTGTGCCCTGATCTTTGACTCCATTTCGATGTTATTCAACAGAACCGGTTCAGTATACCTCCGGAATAACATGATAAAGGTTTTTCGCAGTCGAAGCATTTAAAAGGTTTGTCGCAATCGAATTACGTAAGTTATGACGCATAAGGGCGATGGAAAGATCCCGCTCCTATGTCCTGACCATATGTGACTCATAAAGCCTGCGGTGTACCGATCCGCTGGTCGAGTGTTCTAAGGCTGGAGTTTCTGGAGAATCGTCTGCCCGAGTGCAGGATTACACATGAGTGGTATAGAAATGCTGCAGCTCCCTGTCTATCTTTGCTGGAAAAAGTGTTGCTACTTAGCAGAAAAACAATATCTCCACCCCGCGATTTTTATTTATTTATTTACTTTTTATTTTTTGGTGCATATGGTAAGATTGTAAGGCTATCATTCTACTCTAACTACTGAAAAAGCTTCACAATGCCCACTCTGAGTCTCTGACTCAACAACTACAAAGACAGCGCGAAGCTCTGTGCCAAACTCGAACGAGATTGAAATAAGTTTTCCCAGCACATTAATGCTGGGCACCACCGTTTAATGATGACCCAGAAGAAACTGCCGCAGCATGACAGCGAAATGCTTCTTCATTCATCTTGTTCTTATTTTGATCGTAATTTCTTCCTCTCACTTCAGAACCATTTGGACAGAAAAAAATTTCATCAGTGAGGAGAAACTCCAAAATGAACTTTATTCTTTCACTGACTCAAACCCACCTGACTTGTGCGATTGACAAATTTAAAATTTGCTGTAAAGATGGGGAAACATCTTATAAAAAGAAAGCAACTACCTAACTGATTGATCTGCTAACTGATTTTTGAGAAAACATTTCTTTTTTGGTGAGTGTAGATTCAAAAATCTTGGAACTTATTAGCAAACCCAACAACATAATGTTTATAGTAATTTTATATTTGCAGTTGTTTTCTTCTCTCCTTCTGTGAGAAGAGTTTCTAATCACGAGGTTTAGGCAACAGCATTATATACCGAAAAAATTCAATTTCATATTTTCTATCTTGTGCATATTCTTGCAACACATTAGAGTCAAGATTAAAATTGATTTCTACGGCCATTATTGTTGGTGTCCTGATTCCTTCGAAAGTGTGCGATGAAATTCCGACCGGGGTTTCAGTTAGCAAAGAGTGAAATCATCAAATCTTATAATTTAATGCGCATCAGAATAATAAGCACGATTAGTCATTATGCCGTCTCTCGGAAAACAGGCATAAACGACGCATTTAGTATTCCAGAATTCGAGATGTTGTTTGTCTTACGAAATTAGGATCTTTCGTCATCAGCACGTTTGCTGCGTTCAATCAAAAGTCAACACTAAACGACTTCCGAGTTTTACGAATTAATTCTCCGAGAAACCATGATCCCAATATCTTAAAACTACCGCTTCAATTCAGCCATTCTTTGTTTAAAAATTTACGAGTGGTTTGTTGTAACTCTCCGTTGATGATGGACAATGAGATTCACAATGACAAACACAGTCGATATCACGGTACTTAAAACAATTTTGTATTCTTGAGATACTTCCTTTAATGATTTTATTAGGCTTTATCACTATATTTTCACGGAAATAACTCTGGAAATATAAGAGTTTTCTATGGTATATTGCATTTGAGATTTTACTTAACTTTGTAACGCCTCATACATGTCTATTAAAACCTGTTGCTTGCCGACCTTCTGGTAGAGTGCTCTACAGCGGGGGTTCCTAGCAAATCATGTGAACCAGGCCCGAGTTTAGGATGACACATGAGTGGTATAGCTGTGCCAAAGCGCTCAGTCAATCTCTCTGGTGCTGTCTCTTTCCTGGAAGAATTGACGCTGAATCGAAAGCAGATTGCTACTACTACCTTGTCACGAAGCACGGAAAATCCTGCAACAAATTAGTAAAAATGCTAACTCTGTTTACGAGAGCATGCTTGTCATCAGAAATTTCGCAAAAAGCGTTTTTTGATCAAATATTACTTCACTTCGTTCTCATATTTAGAGATATGATGTTTAAATGAATAGAATTAGCAGAACACTGCACTACCTATGTAGTTACAACTTATTTTCTCTGTTTCTTTTCAACATTTTATTGTAATAGTTAAACTACTAAAAATTGATATAAAAGCTCTGAAAACAAAAGGATATCTGTGCCTGAAACTGATAAATGTGTATTAAGTATTATAAAAGGCCCTTTCTAGGAGATTTAATAAGTTATAGTGTTTTGTTGGGTTTGCAGGCAGGAGTTAAAATCATAGAATTTAGCCGAGCTTCTCTTCAGATTAAAGAGCCTGAATATTGCATCTGGTAAATGCAACAGCGAATAATCATTATATGGTGAAACATTTAAAATTGCAATGGTTTAGTTAAATATTTAAATATTTCCCAATATGTATTTCAGGCTCAATTACATCTTGATTTTGTGCACAATCTCAGAGGTCAAGCGTTCTTTTGAGTTTTTCTCCGTGGTTAATGGACGTTGTTTCCGAAATGGCCACTAAAGTCAGCACCCAAGCGGCCAAATGGTGGAAGGCGCTGCTTTTTGTCAATTAATCTGAGTTGAACCAGGTTTCTGGGTCTGGATGAGGCATGGATGGATGTGTGAGTCTCATGCATCAGGCTCTGTCCGTTTTCTGGAACCAGCTGACCCTAAATTATGGACGTGTGACCCCTTTACCCATAAAAGTTGCAGATGGTAGTCGTTCAAACAAGAAAGCAAACGTTGCAGTCTAAATCTGTTTTTCGTTATTCTACATTTCAAGCGAAAAGGACTTTATTCTGTACTAAAAGGGTGCAGATTTTTGGCAAAATGGTTCACGGGAGACAAAACAGTTAGTTAGAAATCCATAACTATTTTTGGCCATGCTTCTACAAAATCCAATACATTTTTGTGGACTACTTATATTTAAACGGATGTAATCAGCGTTATGACACACCTGAAATGTAAATGAAATTAAATGAATATGCGTGACTACTAAAAAGCAATTAGAATGTAATGCACGTCCTTTGCCCAAAAACTGCCAAACGGAATGCAAGATAAAATTATCCCCAAAAGCTCATGTAAAATGCTCAGGTTTTCATGATCTGCCGAATGGAATAGAATTTCCGTGTTGTGACGAAATCGTGGTGCGAAAGAGGACTGAAATGATCACATGTGCCTTGAAACTCTCGAAATAAAAGAGAGAATTGAACTCACATGATTTTCGTGAAATTTCTTACATGAAAACGGAATTCAATTCACATTGTTTTCATGAAATTTGTGAAATGAAAAACACGCATGTACCGTATTAACCCGAATGTAAGACGATATGCTTTACCGCATTTAGTCCTCCCAAAATCATGGATGGTCATATATTTACATTCTAAAAAAATTCCGTCAGGGTCAATCCCTTTGAGTGTCAGTTGTCAAAGATCAGCTGCAAGTAAGTAAATAATACATAGCAGCGATGTCCCTGCCTTGTATTATGCCTGCTCGCGTAGTTGTTCTCAAGCAGTGAAGGTGCGAGGGAATGTTAGTATATGGACATTTTTAATACATTGTTTCGGAAATGCCTGACTATTATTATCTACAGGAACGCAGTAATCGAAATTGGGGAGTCTTTTTTATAAATTGAATTTTAAACTCAAAGTTATATGTTCTGGCTGCAGTGCAGTAGCTGTTACACTCTTCACGTGGTAAAACGTGAAGGGTGTAACAGCTACTGCACTCCAGCCAGAACATATGGCATGAGTGAAGCTATCGTACCTGTTGGTGCATTCAAGATGAACTAAAACGAAATCTGAAGTCAGCAGTTTCTTTGCGTGAACACATATTTGTTCCTCATACCAGAATGCACCGCCTTCCAGTCACAGGTTCCTGATGTTGCCGTGAGCAAGCTGTTTAAGGAGCACATTCGATGACTTTATGTGAAATGGTTGCTGACAGGCAACGACATCTTAATACCTTTAGGAAAACTGAAGAAACTTACTGAGGCTTTCTGGGATGCTGTATAAAGACAACATGGGACAGCATCTCATCGGATACATTTGTTGCCATTATTACAGAGGGGGAGTCGAAGGTTTTGCAATATTTGCATACACGCATGTGCTGCGTCGGGTATGTAACGCGTTTAAACTAATTCAAGTCGCGCATTGCAATCAGTCGAAAGGGATATAAAGTGGCAGTAGTTGCTGTGAACAGCATTGCATGTCACCGTTCCGACTGTGGTCTGGAAGCCTCAAAGATGAACACGGTTTGACGTGTTTGCTTTACGAGTTTAAACTCGGCCATAACGATGATCAAGCAATATCAAACATTTGCCATGCGAAAGGGAAAGGTTCTGTGAAGCACAGCACTGCAACCAGAGAGTTCAATAAATTTGGCTCAGGTGACAGAAACCTCGACGATCAGCCAAGGGCAGGTAGGCCGCGAACCGTGGATTTGGAAGCTGGGTGCCAGGCCATAGAGGCGATTCCGACAACCACCACTCGGAGATTACCAAGTGAGCTGGGCATATCATAGACCACCGTGGTTTGTCGCCTTCAGTCAGTAACTGCCGCATTGTCCCTCTCGAACTGACGCCAGCTGAAGCAAACCGCCGAGTGGAGGTGTGCACGAAATTCCAGAAAAACCAGCGCGATGTACGTTTCATCGAGAGAATTGTTACGTGCGATGAAATGTGGGTCTATTTGCTTAATCCTAACACACAACGGTAGTGGTTGAGCCCGGGCCATCTTCCAGAATCTGTTGTAAAACGTGGGAGCTTTGAGCACAAGGTGATGCTCTGCGTCTGGTGGAATTTCGAGGGGATAATCCATCACGAATTTGTTCCAGACGGTCGGACCATCAACGCCAAACTCTACTCTGAAGAGCTTGAGCGGATGTATGCCGTTTTGGAAGAGAAGTACTCTGCACTGGTGAACAGAAAGAGAGCTATCCTACAGCAGGACAACGTTCGGTCTCGTACGCGCGAACGACCCAGGCAAAACTCTAGGAACTTGAGGGCATCAAAGTGATGCCACAATCAGCATCTAGTCCGGACATTACAGGGTCGGATTGTTACGTTTTCCGGTCCATGGCCCACATTCTTCGCGGACAGCACTTCAACAACTAGCAGGAGGTGGCAGCTGGCGTGAAGACGTTCTTCGCCTCAAATGACAAGAACTTGTACAGCAGCGGAATCGAAGAACTTTCAGACAGATAGGTAAAACCGGTGCAACACGATGGCCTATCCTTTGAATGCTAGTCAGCTTAAGTCATGAAGGTCCGTATAAAGACATAAAGTGATCCAAATATTTCAAAATTTTCGACTCACCCTCTGTAGTATTAACGAATCTTAAGACTGATTATTGCAACACCCTTCAAAAATTTTACAAAGCATTTGGATTCTCTGTCAGTTTTACTTCATTCTCAAGTTTTAATTCGTAGCGACTTGCCAGCTTGACCTAATGTCATATATTCACTTTTTAAAACATATTTATTGCCTTACTACAATTTGGGCACCCATCTAAATATGATATTATTATCTAAAACAATGTCATGTGACTTTATTGTTCGTATTATTATGTTTCTTACGCATTTTGGTCATTTCTGTACTTTATTCACCTATCACTGACTGAAGCACAACGGGCCATCTTGCCAAACTTTTTTTATGTTAGTATATACATAAGCATTTTTGACCTAATATATTTTGATAATTTTTCTGTTACAGCACTTCCATTTAATTAAATGCAGTTGTTTTTTTTATGTTCTTTTGGATGCTGAGCATGTAAATAACATATTCATGTTTGTCATAACTTATAAATTTGAAGTTACTATATTCTGATTCTTATGTGTTATATGGTCTTTGAGTGCATTTATACTTTGAATTTTAATTCCTGTTTCATTTTAAACAATTTACTTAAATATTTTTGTATTTCATTTTAGAATCAATAGTAGATGCCTGCAAGAAGTGCAGCTTACCGAACAATTAAATGAAACTGAAGATGCTGTGATATCGATAGAAAATGGGTATGAACGATCAGAATCTTCAAATAATGACAAATAAAAAACTGACTCTTGTTTTCTGATACTAACAAAATTGTATTTCTATGTTTGTACCATCCTGTGTAATAAATAGAATCTTTTCATTAAACACATTTTTTTGTTGTTGCTGGGATTTGAAGTTTGATTTAAGAATTAAATTGCTGTGGACAAATGCTATATAATTTTAAGTATACAAATGCTATATAATTTTAAGGGTTTCGGTCTTATATCGGAGGTCGCCTTATATACGGGTAAATACGGTAAATATCGTGAAATTGCACATATGTGAGCGCAACTGACACGGATGAATGAAGTGGTAAATACAGTAAATATCATGAAATTGCACATATGTGAGCGCAACTGAACCGGATGAATGAAGTGGTAAATACGGTAAATATCGTGAAATTGCACATATGTGAGCGCAACTAAACCGGATGAATGAAGGGGTAAATACGGTAAATATCGTGAAATTGCACATATGTGAACGCAACTGAACCGGACGAATGAAGTGGAACATCTCAGACGCAAAGAGAAGCAAATAAATCATCGTGCATTCCATTAGAACACAGAATGAAATGCTAGAGGTTGTCAAGAAATTAAGGAAGTGAAAACGGAATAGTTTACATACAACTTCCCAAAAGCTTCACATGCGTGAACGGAACGCATGTCCGAAATGAATTACGCATACGGAATTAAGTGAGTATATTGGTCTGAAGCTATGCGAATAAAAACGGAAATTATTTCGCATATTTCTTATAAAAGAAGACAAATGAAGACCGAATTAACTGGATGTAAATGTAATGAAAAGGCATATATGCAAACGAAATTAAATGTGCGTTGCTATAGTGCGTTGTATAAATATAGAGACAGAACAAATTCTCGAATAAAAAGGAAACAACGAGCTAAAATGTACACTTCATATTTAAGTATAGCAAAAATAGCATAGGACACGCGGCTACACAATAGTTTGACGGAAACATAACAATTCCAACGGCAAGTATAAGAAAAAAAAACAGAAATCCTCTGTCTCAAAAATATAGAGACTTACAAGTTATGAGCACCTCCGGTGCGAATAGTGGAGCCGTTGTTACGAATAACACTGAAAACCCGGTGAGAATCCTTCAAATACGTGGCGACAGTAAATAAATAAATACATCGCTCTTTCCACGTTCCAGAAACACACAGCAACCAAAATATTATTTTTCAGCCGCCGCTGTTAAATTGAACCACATAACTCTCCATATCTAGCCGAGCGCGTTACATTTACACCACGGTGGCAAACAATCCACGGTTTTATGTGTATTTTTAAGTCAGCTTGTGACATCAATACAATTTTTCGGTTAAAAACCAATTTTTCGGTTGATGTGTGTTTCTGGAACGTGGAAAGAGCGATGTATTTACTTATTTACTGTCGCCACGCATTTGGAGGATTTTCACCTTGGATCTCGCCCTTTGGATTTAACTGCTATAATATATACACTGCATATAGCAGTACCGTTAATGCCCACCATATGCAGACGTCTCAGTAGCTGAGCTCATCTTACGGATTTATGATGTCAGAAGATAACTTAAAAATACACATAGCACCTTGGATTGTTGGCCACCGTGGTGTAAATGTAACGCACTCGGCTAGATATCGAGAGTTCTGTGGTTCAATTCTACAGCGACGGCTGAAAAACAATTTTTCGGTTGCTGTGTGTTTCTGGAACGTGGAAAGAGCGATGTATTTATTTATTTACTGAAAATTCGATTGGGCATGCTGTGCACCAAGTGATGTAAGTGTTATGGATGGAGTGCGTACCAGCTCCGTTCATTCTGCTCCTTCAATGCCACCACACTTGAAAACTGGCGTCCATTCGCATACACATCACGAGCCAGGATACCCCAGAGGTTCTCGATAGGGTTCAGATCTAGACTGAGTGCTGGCCAATCCCTTACGGTCTCATGATGAGTGTTAAATTAGCTTTTAGTTGACGCAGACTGATGGATAGAGGCATTGTCTTGCTGGAACAGATAATCAACACCCGCTAGAGTTTCGGCAAACGGTAGAAGGTGGCTGCTGAGTATGTGCTGGTACGTTTCGGAGTTTTGCCGGCCTTTGCAGAAAAGCGATATCCGTTTTCCCATTGAACGCAAAAGCTCGCCAGATCATCACAAATCCCCCACCAGAAGAATGTGCGTGACTCGCGTCATAAATCATGCCAATAGTAGTTCCAACCGTCAGGGCCATCCAGGTTAAACTCTTTCCCATCGGAGAAAATAGTTGTGATCCACTCGTCCGTCCAGTGCATGTGGCTGCTTGCCCTTAACAATCTAGCTTCCTTGTGGCGCCGCGTGAGGTGTAGCAGACGACGCATTTTACGGAGCACAAAGTTGCGACTTTCCTTGATTCGTTGGTGAACTGTGTCCTTTGAGACGGTGACACCAACAGTCCTAGAAACTTAACGGGGTGATAACCTTAGGGATGAAACTAAACGCATGATGGCACGATCATCTTGTTTGGTTGTTATTTGAGGCCTTCAAGGCCGTTTTCTGACAGTTGTTGCACCGCGCTTCGGTAAAGTCTTATAAATGACTGCCCTACTCCTCCCCAGGGCTTTACAAATTTTCGCTACAGGCAATTCATTTGCTCTCAGTCTCCAAATCTTCTGCACCTCCTCACCAGAAAGTTGACTGCTACGTGGCATTTTGGCAAATGAATGTCTGACGGCATGCCCGCTGTCTTTTGTAGGCTGGACCGAATTACGACCCATGCCCGTGCGTACAGCATGCTAATTTGTACATCTCATTTGCATGTGGCTACTTTGCATAGTTGTCTTCATGTTTATGAGATATCTAAAATTACACTATTCTACTTTGTGGTGTTCTTTTCACACAATCCGGTCATCTCGACGGATCGAAACGTTTGTTGTAGGGTTATGTCTAATTAGGTACCACTTCAGCTTCCTACCTATATTCACATTGCGTTCACGGCGCAAAGTCGACTGTCTCTATTTTTATGCGACGCAGCTTATCATGAAACTGCCCCAACGGAAAAGCAGCAGAACGAGATGTGTGTCTTGTGAACAGAATGGATAGATTTCATGAAGCTCCTAAAAGTAAAAGGGATTGAAAAACTATTCGTTGGAGAAGATACTGACACTAAATTTCAGTTCGGTTGTTAAGAATGACGTACAACTATTTATATAATATGCGCCGAAAGGGAAATTTTGCTTTTCTTTTGGAAACTATTCAAAAGAATTTAATGCACGTGGATGTATAATAATCGAAATAAAAGCGGCAACGTTTCTTTGTTGTTTCATTATGAGCTCATTTAAGATTGAGAAATGAACCAGCGTTTATACACGAAGAGCTTGGCATGTAACATGTTCTTTGCTCTATCGTAGTTACGAGTTTGGGCAATATCTCGTGAAACTGACATTTCCAGTTCTAGACAGAAGAACAGTGCCTAAAAAAGCATAAATGTTTTATCCAAAACTTGAAAATATTTCCCAGCGTCGTTTGGTTTTCGTGAGAAGCACTATTAATTCACTCTGATTGCATTTTTTCTTGTGCCAGCAAAGTTCATAACATTTTATTTGATGCACATACTATTTCAGGGAATGTATTTCAAAATGTGTTCGACTATCGTTTCTGTACAGTGTGGTGTTACATTTCCAGTAAGATGCATCACTATATTTTTCTAACTCTATGATGCTAACCCAGATGAGAAAGATTTATCGACAACAAAATTGCAAATGAAATCTTTTACACAGACATGAAAAAACTTTTCTGATAGTGTTTCAGCATCGATTTATTATCTATAACCTTCTTCATATTTCTTCCAAAGTATCGCGGAATTTAGAAAATGCCTCTCTAAATCTTTATGTTCTCGTAAAGCAGAAACACCGATAAAATAGCCTCACACCATCCAGTCTCAGCTATCGATATTGCATTTCCTGAAGTATTTCTGTATATTTGTGTGCGCCTTTCTAAGACAATGCCATTTCCCTTTTGTGGTTTCCTGTGATGCTTCGAAGGCTGCGTACAACTGCGTGCTCCCAAGATATGAGTTGATCGCGTGCCGGGCCATTCGTGATAAAATGAAATGTTGGCAAAGAACGTTTTATTGTGTGTGAACTATTGGAATCTCTTCCACAAATATCGATGCACTGGGTAAAGAGAAAAAGCATTGTCTCTTTCTTTACAAATACGTTACAGAAATAGCTATTTAGAGGTTGTACGTTTCGCACAAGGAAGGTGCAATTGAAGAAATGGTAGAAACACCTAATCTTCCCCATTTCTGCAATTGTGCACAAAGTTCAAAACGACAGAAGTATGCATTGGCAGCATTAAAACATTTACACTTACGGCCATTCTTCCTTTTAACTGATGTCGTTATCCCTCAAATGTGTGAATTATTCTTACTGTAAATAAAAGCTATGTGCTAGTACATTTTACCGAATATAATTGACTACGCTTCAGTTACTTCAAGAGGAACTTTATCACAGTCTGCCGCAGTTGGTCCAAGATCTGCTACACTTTCTTAAAAACTTAAAAATCTGATGAACTTTCTTTAAACCTTTAGCCAACAACTGATCCCTTTAATGTTCACACAAATTTTTTGAAGCCGGTGCTGCCATTGTGGCTTACGTGAGGCCACTGGCTCTAAAATAGGCGTGGTAGGCCTGTTACAGCGAAAGATATTCATGGTGTTCGAACCCAAAAGAATAAAATACATGTTAGTAAAATCATGCAATGCATTGATTATGATACGCTTTCCAACATACCAGAAATCATGACTCAAGTTATTACTCAAGTGAAGATAATAGATGCGGAATAAATATCGCTCCAGGACCCTAACCTTTGACCCCATTTCGGTGATATTAAACATAATTGGTTCAGTATACCTCCGGAACAACATACTAAAGTTTTGTCGCAAGAGAAGCATTTCTAGTCAAGTTATGAGGATAATGGCTGTGGAATAAATTTTGCTCCTGTGCACTGACCTTTGACCCCATTTCGATGATATTTAACCGAACCGGTTCACTGATAAAGTTTTGTCGCAATCGAAACATCTTTACGTACGTTATGACGCATAAGGGCAATGGAATGGGTCCAGCTCCTACGTCCTGACCTTGGACCCCATTTCGCCCATTTTTAGTAGGGTTCGTTCACAGATGGTCCCCTACGACATACTAAAATTTAATCGAAATCGAACTATTTTTACTCTAGCTATGACGCATAAGGGCAATGGATTGGATCCCGCTCCTATGTCTTGCCCCTTAACCCCATTTTACCCACTTTCAATAGGGTTCGTCCGCAGATGATCCCCTACCATGTACTGAAATTTTATCGAAATCGAACTATTTTTCCTTAAGTTATGACGCATAAGGTCAATGGAATAGATCTTGCTCCTATGTCTTGGACTTTGATCCCATTTCACCCATTTTCAACAGGGTTCGTCCCCAGTGATCCCGAATCACATACTGAAATTTCATCGAAATCGAACCATTTTTACGCGAGTTATTGTGAGGACAGACAGACGGACTGACGGAGGCAAAGTTGGAGCAGATACGCTTCTTCAACCTACGGTTAGAAAGCGTAAAAAAATCAATTTTTTCAGGTACTAAACAGTACATTTCTACAGTGTTTTTCGTCGTAAGACACCACCTGAATTTGTATCAAGGTTTTATTTCCATCTTTCTTTGAAACAACTAAAAAAAAAAAAAAAAAGACTAAAATATTAGAACCCCCGACCCCTCACACTGGCAAACATAGTTTAGCTCATTATGAACTTTTTAATATAGAAAGTGAATACACTTATACACTACTGTTTGTAAAAATTGCAACAAGAAGAAAGAATCGCGCTATTCAAATGAAATTTATATCAGAGATTTCTCATGTTACAGGAGGTAACTGATTACATTTGTCAGTGGCGTCAGAACTATTTTTTGACAGGAGCGGGGAAGGGGGGGATGTCGGAGAACAAAATGTTTTATCATGGCATAAAATTTATTGTACTACTGTAAAGGAAGACGTGCTCACTTCATTAGGAAAATTTGCTGAAAAAAAACCTTTTTTTTTGTCTACACTTTAATATCCATATAGTTTCCAATGTAAACTAACTGTACACATAAACGGCGCTAAACTATAGATTTTGATACTTTCGGACTGGTACGAACTCCGCAGGAATTGTAGCACTAGACGCTGTAAATAAACATTAAATGAACTTATATCTCATTTCTCGCACTACTTCCATTTCCGTATTTATTTTTACTCATCATTTTTAGAGAAAGGCTAATTTTTTACTCCTAATAAGGCACAACTGGTCTTCAAACGGGAACCAGCTCACTTACTGTTTAATGGATGTAACATTTCTTGCCGTCCCATGAGTGGCATTAAAACAAATTCAGATTTCTAGTAGTTCATGGTAAAAAATGAAGAGCAATACTTAGTTTTTTAAAAATGAACCTAAAAAAAATGTTTGAGATTTCCAATCGCGAATATATGTAATTAGAATAGGAAGAAAACTGTGGGGGGAAATGTGATGTTTTGCCCCCACACTCATTTGCGGGTGGGGTTAACTGCCCCCTCTTCCCCGCGTTTCCGACGCCGCTGACATTTGTAGAGCTATACAAGAGTTTTCAATTCAAACCTTAGTATCGTTTGAAGCTACCTCGAAAAAGAAAAACAGCCTCAACGCGGCTTGGTGTTGAACAGAAGAGGTTTTTGATATCGTCCTGGAGAATAGCCTGCTAGGGCTATTTCTATACGAAAGCAGAGTTCATTTGTAGAGACTGGCGGAGGCGCTTGACGCGTTAGTCTGTTAGCTACCAAGTTTTACACGTGTTCCATTTGGGAAATATCCTGTAAATGTGGAGGAGAAGTGGCATCTGCCGTGCATGAAAGAGATTTTGGTCATTCCGTACCAAATGTGGCTGATGGAATAGAGCACCGGAACAACTCTGACGGAAGGGTATCACCCCTGCCTCTAAAGCATCCCTGATGTATTGCTGCCATTTGAGGCTTCCCTCAATTCATATCAGGCGAGATCGCGAACTCACCCAGATGGCGCCACAATCGATGACATTTGGCGTTGGGCCGATATGACGTAGAAAGGTGCCGTTCACCACGATACCTTTGAACACGTATGCGGCCATCATGATGTAAGATGAATTGTGGCTCGTCAGAAAACACGACCTATTTCCAGTCAGCGCTCCAGTGCATATGTTCGAGACTCCATTGCAGCCTGAGGCATCTATGGTTGATGGTCATAGGAATGCGCAGCAATGGGCTCCTAGCTACCAGTCCCGTTTTAAGATGACGATGTCGAACTGTGCTGGAGGCACTGTTCGACTACTCTTGACCTGTGACAATGTTCCACTGCTGCGCTAACACCCTGAAAGTCAGAGTGCGATCAGTCACTGCCATACGGTAGAGGTATCTGTCATCCCGTGCAGCCATGCGGTTTTATGGTCCATTTCCCGGATTTATGTGCGCCCGGTCCTCAAGTGTTCACTTTCACCACGTTCGTATCACTCTATTGGCGTTGCGCCCCGTACGAGTAACAATTGCGATGTAGGAAAATGAAGCTTCTCTCATCCCAAAAATGTTCCTTGCTGAAAGTCCGCCATATATTCATAATGAGAGCTGCTTCGGCGACGGACATACTGAGACACAAGAAAAACCTTCCCCACACAATGTTGGTTCTTAACTGATTGCAACATCTCGTTTAAGGCAACTCTTTTTACCCAAGACCGGACAGCTCAGATACGCTGCTCCGCAACCATGTGAGCATTTTCACTGGAAGCGTGTGAGCATTTTCCCAACATGTTGTAGATATCCTCTTAGTTTCTAGCTACTACTAGCAGGTATTTATTGCTTTAGAATCTTTACAAAAAGTAGTGTACAGAAATTGCAATATAGATTGATCAATTCTATGTAAAAATCTCTGCTCAAAAGAATTCTTTCTTCCGTGTATGGAGCTCAACAGGCAGGACACTTATTTTTAACATTCGGCTTTTCCACTTGCATGCATTAGTCGATATTTGGAATTTTTGAAGAATTTAACTTTTCATCAGCACTTCATCGAGTTTTCCAGAAAGACCAATGCTTTGAAGACACGGTTATCAGCTTTAAAATCATCTTTTGCTCCGAAGCACAAGGTCCCATAAAGCCTTGTTTCGTTTTGTTTCCTTCTTTCTTGTATTTAGCGATACTATCTGTGAATCAAACTATACTGAGAAGAGAAGGAAATATAATTTCAACAAATTGCATGAGACTACTGGCGGAGAGCTGCTGACTTTAACGTTCCTAGCAAACTCTTCATGCAGTGTGGCGGTTTAACTTTCCATTTTTCTTGGCTTCATCGTATGTACATTTTGGTAACTCTTGTCATGCTTACCGTACATAACATCCCGTATGATATTCAAAGAGTTTTTCTTCTACATGTGGCATCACTGGCAGTCAGCCACATCAAGAAAACGAGAAAAAAGGCAGCAGCAATATATCTTCAGGGTCCTTTTTAAATTTTAAATTTAGGGTGGTGTTAGAAGTGTTCAATGTCTGATATTGACTATCTGCTAAGCCGTTATATTATTGCTGTGTTCTTAATCAAACGTTATCTGTGCTGTTATTTTTTTCTTCAAGTAACTTAGTCAGTTAGCCAATAACGTCGTTGATGTCTTAGCTTTTTAGGCTACTAAATTAGCTACTTGTTTTTCACATTAAATCATAACCGTTGCGCTCCAATTTTTCGACCGCACGAAGCGTTTATTATCTAGGAGACTTCAAATATATATCGGCTTCGAAAATATGAGTCTGTGTATCTTAATTGTTTTTCGGCGCATGTATAACGATCACCACGAGTAACTTGATTGGATATAAGCTGTTAATTTAATGTCACTGGTTCAAGGGAAGGGAAAGAGCAAGTGCCTTAAGAAAAACACCTCACAGGGTTTCGTACCCGGACTAATCTTAGACAATTCGTCAGAGGCCAGAGCTGTCACCACTGCACCACCGGAGCAGCATATGTGTATCTTTCCACTTCCTCCACTCTAATACCCTGTGTTTAATTAACGTTTTTTTAATGCCTTGAGAATGGTAATTCCAAAAACCGAATTTCAATTTTGCTGACATCTGAACGTTTAGATGAAATTCCTGAAAGTTACGAACTCACATAATTTTCACTGCTGGTGAAACAAGTCTTGGTTTAGAGTACCGCCTGTGTATGATTTTTTAAAACGATTTGGCATCTGTTAGAAAAAAATAAAATAGTATGAGTAACGTTTCCCTCGGTCAGTTGCCGGACAATATCAGCTGAAATGATACCAATCGTCGAATGAAATGTGTTAAACAGATCCCTGTAGATTAAGAACCCTCAAGCAACACAAGAAGGAGAACGATGCATTCACAAAATATCGTTTGAAATTGAAGGTGAGATTACCGGAATGAATTGTGTTGGCGTTTGTCAATTCTTCAATCGCCCTTTAAGTGCAGTTAATAAGCATCGAACTGCTCTTGTCCCCAGATACATACATAAATACTTACACATCCCTAAACTGTTCTATGTAATTCAGAGGTAAGTTCCTCAAAGGAAGCTCATCTGCCAGATTATAGTTTAACACTGGTGTAACTAGATTTTCCATACTGTGTAGCAGATGTCTCCATTTACAGCGATTTTAGGACAAAACTCAAGTTTCACTTATGCACATCGCACGTAAGATATTTTGTTCTTCATACTGATAATCTTTTCCTCGTGAAGACATTGCTAAACATATGTCCTCCTATGATTTCCTCGACCTTCCGTTACCTTTCTTTCCCGCGACTTAGACAGAATAAATTTTCTCTGTAAGCATCGCAACACTCATGTTTTCGGCATAGCTAAACTACCTAAAAATATTTACCTCCACCTCACCAACAGCATTTTGCTTCACATTACACATGTGCAAACCATGTTCGTTCCTCGCATGGTCATAACGTGTCTTGTCAAGCAACGCATCTCTCTAGCACACAAGTGATTCTTGTGACTCTTTTGCAGCAACGAGGTTTCGCAGCTGTGCATCAATCAGAGTTTGGAACAATTGTACTTCCATACAGAGACATGCAGAAACTTTTCGAGAACCCATCAGTTCTGCGAATTCCTCTTAAAGCAGTTGTGACTTTCAAAGATGAATTCGCACACCTATTAATTTCACCATGTAATCTGCTTTCGCTGCAAAACATGTTTCGTAAATATACAAATTCATTCCCCTGGTTTTTTTTTTGTACCCTTTAGACTGACAATAAGCAACTAGTAATACACGCGGACAAAAAATGCAAAGTTTTCAGGAACCTCCTTGGTCAATGGCGCCGATTCTTCGTCTCTCCAAGGCAATATCTCCAAGAGCTAAAGTCATGAGTGGGTCGCAAGGAAAGGGGATCGAAGGAAATAAATATGGCTGACGCCTACCCGCACATTCCGTTCTGATGAAAAACATGCTCAGGAGACGGACAGGAATTTGAGAGGAAGTTGCGCGGGGCTTTGTCAGATCAGATCATATATAGAGGATTTTAGGAAGGGAGTGCCTGAACCCAGGTCTTAAAGAACCCTTACAAACAGGAAACTAGGAGATTTGGGCTTGAGTGTCGGATAGGAAAGTGACACAGAAGCGAGGCAGAAAGCGAGAAGAAGACGCCATTCTTTATTACCGGGTTAACGTGCCCATTCGACGCACGACGGATATTTGATGGTTCGAGCATTCGTACCTGCTGGAATCGAACATGAGATCTTCTCCGTGGCAGTCACGAACGTTGACCACTAGGCCACACACGGCCCGCGGGGCTTTGTCTTCTAGATCGGAGCTTATTTTTGATAAAAGTGATACAACTACTGTTTGCCTGCCTAGAGCCTTAGAAGAGATAACGGAAGTTCTAAGAGAGAAAGCCTTTGTTAAGGTAGAGACGTGGGAATTTTTCTAAGGGTAGTTACTGAGGCACACTTATCAATTTTAATACGGTATATGTGTGACGTAATACAGAGATGAAGCAGCTGTCAAGAAGATAAATCTGCAGCAATATATTCCGTTGGTGTAGTTCAGTCAGTTAGACCAACTTTCTCCTGAGTGAGGACACGTGAGTTCGGTCCTCACCACCGGAAAATTAGTGTTTTCACTCATGGCGTTCGATTGTGGAAAAATGGACCTACTGGCCATTTGTTTTTTTCAAAAAAGGTGTGATGCTTGTTCCACAAATTCTCTGGAATATAGGAAATTCCTCCATTCCTTCGAAAAAAAAAAAAGAAAGATTGAGATGATGCGACATACTACAGAGATGAAGCACCTGCCAAGAAAACAAAACTACAGCCACATATTACGTTGGTGTAGGTTAGTCGGTTAGAACCACTGGCTCTGGACCTAGGAGGTGTGAGTTCGATCACCACCACCGGCAAATTGTGTTTTCACATATTATTATCATCATTGTCAACCATTATCAATCTACTGCTGGACAAAGGTCTCTCCAAGTTTCTTCCACAACGGTCTGTCTTGTGCCAGTCTCCTCCATGTTACTCCCGCATACTTTCGAATTTCATCCACCCATCTCCCATGTGGTCTTCTTCTGGGTCTTTTTCTGTTCCTTGGAATCCAACCTAAAATGTCCACTGTCCATCGATGGTCTGTTCTTTTGGCAATATGTCCAGCCCATTGCCATTTCAGTGATTATACTCTGATCATGATGTCTTTCACTCTTGTCATTTTTCGGATCCACGAGTTCCTCTTCTTATCTCTCCTGGTTACACCAAGCATAGATCTCCCCATGATTATTTGAGTTGTCTGCATTATTTGTATATCTCTTTTAGTTAAGGTCCACATCTCTGCACCATATGTAAGCACTGGAAGGATGTATTGATCAAACACTTTTCTTTTAAGACATAATATCATATTGCTCTTGAAAATTATACTGTTTCTTCCAACAGTATAATTTTCAAGAGCAAAATGATAATTCTACAGGCAAGTTTTATACGCCGATTAATTTATTCATCAATGTGACCCTCACTTGATATCTGCTGTCCAAGATAAATACAGGTATTGGTTATCTGCAGCTTTCCCCATCAATCGATAAATCTCCATTTCTTGTAAACGTATTGTACATCACTTTTGTCTTCTCAAAGTTCATTTTAAATCCCACTTCTTTACTCTTTTCATCAAGTTCCTGGATCGTACTCTGCAGCTCTGATGAGGTAGTTGCAAAAATGACTACGTCATCAGCAAAACAAAGGTTAGTTAGATAATCGCCATTAAACTTTATCCCTTTGTTTTCCCAGTTCACATATGGCACTGCTTAAATTTCACTTTACGTTAAATATGGTGTTGGATCTGCTGTCATATATTATCAGATTTAATCCCGTGGACACTGTGCCTAAAGAGACTGAGCATGAATGATATCAGTTAGTGTGTCCGGCAAAAACCAACTTCCTGAATGCTATTTTAATCATATGGTAAGTCTTACGATTGCATCTTAAACTGGTCCGAATGCGGAAAAATAACTTTTAAGGTAAAACGTGCTGGCTTGAACATTACACACTTTGAGTTTGGACAGAATCATGCTTCTAAAAACCAGAACATTGAATTCATATCTCACTATCTATAACTATTTTTTTCAATGAATAAATAATGCTTTTGGGGACCCCATAAACGTGAAACCTCGCGCTTGGTTTCGTTGACGTGCCTGTAAATTCACCCCTTTTGGGATTGCAAAAAAATATTTTATGGTATAACTGTTCTTATGACTTAGAATTTTGGCAAGTGTTATGCTTCACTTTTTGGTTAATTCTCTTATAGTATCACAAATGTGTATTTGTACATAAGAACCATATGGATATGGTCTGTATCAATGTGCGGAGGAACTTATCGCATGAGGTGTATTTCGAAAATACAGTCCTCATTATCTCAAACTTCTTTTATGTGAGCAGTTTAGTTTCACTTCGATGTATGTACTAAAAAACCGTAGTTATGTGAATACTGCAGTAAAAAATATATCAAAAAACAAAAGGTCTCCGGGGCTCGTATGGTAAGTATTACGATTGAGATGCAAAGATTTCATTTAGTCCACTCACATGACAGAATGTGCACAGAGTTTGAGATTATGAGAACTATATTTGAGAAATGCACCTCATGAAATGTGTATTTGTATTTTCCACGACATCTCTTTAGTAGGGAAAATGGTTTTACACAGCCATGTCAAATAATACATATAAACACCCAGATCCGTCTGTCTCTCTGGAACGCTTGACATCACAGCACCGTCTGCGTTGTTGCGCCATCACTTATCGGACAATTTCTGTGTGCTCTCGCGATGTCAAAATGATTGCCTGCTATATAATAATAGCACGCGATCGCACTGAGATGTCAAGGTGATCGCGTGCTAATTTTAAAACATTGGATTATCTATTATTCGAGTTCCATTTACCCGATCTACAAAATTCGAATTAAAATATCAATATCACGATAAGTTCCGTTTGTATATTAATTTAATTTAGCACAATTCGAATATTAATTTGTACGCTTTAATTACATTTTACTTTTTTAATTAAACTAACTTTCCGGATTTAGTGCTGATTATATTATATCTTTTGCAAAATATCGATTTATTTAAACGTTGTAACCTACAATAAAAACTAAAAAGTGAGCAAGATTGCGTCTAAAAGAAGATGTCGCCCCAATAGCACATTACCGATAATTTAGATAGTTCCGATTTCTAATACCAGATGTCGCATTGTTTTGTAACAAAAAAGCTTCGTTTTGAAGTTTCAAACTAACCGTCCAATAGGACAGTCTAAAACAAGCCGTGAAAGGAAATAACAAGTGCTCTGGAGAAAGAGTCATTTAACGCGAAAGATCAAAGATCAAGTTATTAAGGTAAGTTTACACGAAAACAACTTTCCGAGTTTAGTGCTGATTATATTACACATTTTGAAAAATGTCAATCTATCTAAACGCTCTAATCTACAAATGTGAAACGAAAAATATTTTACACAGAATGTTATTTATCTCGAGATCTTTTGAGAAACGGAAATAAATAGCATATAATTTTTAGTTCTAACATGAATGAGTTCTTACTATATAAGTTTTTACTATACTATATTTCCTTACAAAAATCCGGCTTTGATTTTATTTGTTTTCAGTCTGCTTCAATTAATAATTTCACTCCGTCATAGAACGGGCAACATCTTTTATATATTAATATTTATTTAAAGCTTAAAAACAACCGTCCTAAGACGGGCTATACGCCAGTGTTTAATAATCGCCGTGATGAACATTTTCTCTAAGCAACGGACTCGTATTTCATTGTTTGAAAAAATGCGTGATTTGCATATTTATTGATGCCAAGCTACCACCTTTGTTTTGATAAGTTTTAAATTTAAGTGAGATAAAATTCACATTTATCTTTCTTGGCTGTTTGGACATATGCGTGAAAAATATATGTGATGCATTGTTAAAAATTTTGCTTACCCCCTTTTATGTGTCTATTTAAAATTAACAATGTAAAGGGATGGAAAAACATAAAATCAGTTACTTAAATATAATTCAGTAATTTAAAACCAAAAATATAAGCTGACGATAAGCTTAAATTTTAGAAGATAAGTTATTTGGTATCTTTGTTTACGCTACATGCAGAAAAAGAACTTCGTAAAAATATCTCGAACACGAGTCGATACAGCATTTACTTTTTTAATGGGCACTCTTATTTGCGCTGTAATTTCCTATTAAGCTTTGATACAAATGATAAGTGTAAAAAAGATTCTAATTAATGAACTTTCAAAGATCAGCAATTAGCGAGAGCTTCACTGCATTTTGGGAGATTAAGTTTTTAACTAAGAACCATTTAGAATGCCGTATTGCGTGCCTAGATGAAACACGGTGTTATCATCTTAAAGCAAAAATTAATTCTTTACAATTTTTTCATATTTGGTATTAAAGGGAATCTTAGCACGCATGTTAACAGTCTGAAAAGTAGATTCCGAAAACGTAGTATGTAAAACAAAATGTCAAATGAATTAAGTAAAACGTTCAAAGGGGATGGTTATTTTCCTTTTAACTTAGACACCAGGGGACTATTCGTAAATTGTGAAAAAAATTCTCAACAACTATTGAAATATCAAAAGAAATTTAGAAAATTCAAAGACTGATCCTTCTTCAGAAAAAAGAAGCTAATGGTTTTCAAACTAAGTAAAAGTTATCTCGTAAGTGAAAATATTCATATATTTGGTAGCTTGGGAATAAAGATAATGATAGCTATAAAATAAACAAGAAAACTTTTAAAAGAACAGCACAGGCTTTAAGTTTTTATTATCTGAACTACAAAAATTTCCATAATCTCAAAAAAACTTTTATTGATTCATTTTGAAAATAACTCTCTTTATTCTTTGTTTAGTGTACCGTTAATAATTAGTCCAAAGTATAATACGTTAAAACACTGTTTCCTTCTGAAAATAATAATTTACTTA
Source organism: Macrothele yani (assembly GCA_039090855.1). Lineage (NCBI taxonomy): Eukaryota > Metazoa > Arthropoda > Arachnida > Araneae > Macrothelidae > Macrothele > Macrothele yani. Next base: position 162,303,599 of record CM077011.1, read on the forward strand.
AAAGAGGTTTCCTTTTTTCTTTCTTTCTTTTTTTTTTTTTTTATGAAATCCGAATGTTGCGAAATCTTCAAGGAAAGCTTTCCGAGCAGGGAAATTCGAGATTCTGATGCAAGCGGAGTTCTTGCATACAAAAGAAAAAATAACGCGTGGAATATTTGCTTGTCGGGGCCAACATCGGTGTGGGAGACGTTTGCTTTTGACAGCAAGATATCAATTTGGGCAACACACATTGATCTCGGCATAACAGCCAAATACGCGGCACTTGCTGATACGTGCTTATTAGTAAATAATACAACACTTGATTATACGGACGGCACTTTCTGTAATGGGTTGAGTTATAAACGATGTGGCATTCAATGTAACATTTTGATATGTACATAACCTGTGCCACACTTACTGTAATAGATACAGAATAACTTGTGTGATACTCACTGTAATAGATAATAACCAGTGTGACGCTTACTGTAACAGATATAGTATTAATCAGTGTGACACTTGTTGTAATAGTTACAGTAATAACCCGTATGTGTGTATGTGTGACAATTATGGTAATTGATACAAAAATAATCAGGGCTACACTTACTGTAATAGGTACAATATTAACTGTGTGACACCTACTGTAATTGGTACAGTAACACCGACTGTAATTTGTACAGTTAAAACCCCTGGGACACTTTCCGTAATGGACACAGAATTAACCCGTGTAACACTTTCTCTAGGATGGAATAGCAAGCTTCTGACGCAGATTTAGTTCGTTGTTGATCTCGTGCTGCTCCGTGTCATCCGCTAATCTCTGCAAATTACCTGCGTGTGCGGCGCTTCTTGATCTGTGCAAAATAGTAAAATGTGATGCATTTGCTAAGTGCGGCAGAATAGTATTCTGTATGTAAACATCTGTTGTTATATGTCAGATTACAGACTCTTCAGGCGATTTCTGTAAGGCAGCATATCGTCCAATTATCATGACATCTTAAACAAGTTGGATTTCAGTAGCAAGAGGCTGTGGAACATCACTAACGCTAGCAACTGCGTTTTTGACGCAGTTGATACAAGAACATATCCTTCACCACCTGAATAAAAGGATCTGGAGAAGCTTCCGTATTTCACCAAATACACAGTACATTCAAGTTTAACTAAAAAAAACTTCAGGTTTATGCTCAAAATAATATAAGAACTGCGACTCTTATATGTTTTATTCCACTCACCCAGATTACTTATTTGCGGTGGATTTTTGTATGTACGATTTCGAAAAAATTTACAAAAAAAGTAGTCCCTTAGTGCACTGATCAAAATTGCTAAATGTGACAAAGAAATTTTTCTATCCTTTCTTCTGTTATGAAAAAGATGATCATCGATGATTAACACAGACCTTTGTTTGTGTTTCACCAAAGCCACCGACTTTGAGTTATACAAACGGATACAAACATCGTTGTTTCTTTCTGGGTTTATCGTCCATTAGAAACTCTAAGTGCTATAGGTAAACGCCCTTTACTTATTTAGGGCCACTAATTCCACAAAAGGAAGAGATTCAAAACCGTAAGATAAACACACCTCCCACGTCTTATCCGAAACGGAAGGCAATGCCTAGCTCGGACGAATGATCCGAAGTCAACGCATCAGAACGTTTTCAAACCGGGAAAGCAGTTTAAAGACTCCCATGAGTATGTAAGTCTATCAGGGGAAACGATGAAGTTTCGTTTTCTTTTTGAGGTGTAAAATCCAACATTAGCAACTCTTATGGTTATAAGCAACCGCAGATCCCTAGTTTAGGACTACTGGTCCCACGGAAGGAACATCAATAGAAAGAGGCCACACGCGTGCTTCATCCGGGACCTAACACCGTGCATATATCTGATAGAAGATCAAATTCCAAACCCTCACACCACTAGAAGCTCTTATTAAACAACTCAAGGACACAAAACGCTTCACATCTGTTTAAACATCAATCGAAGCTTTTACAATGGTACTTTGACATGAAACACTGATATATATACAGTCGAATCACATTCTTGTGACCACCTCCTAGCTTCGACGTCAACAGCGCGTATCCAATGAAAGAAGGCACCTGTCGTGATGTGCCTTGGAGGGTATATAAAGTGTGCTGTAGGCATTCTGAAAACATATCACTCGTTGCATAAAAAGAGCGATTTATTAGATTTGCAAAAAGGGATGATTATCGGTTTTCGGGACAAGAGTGGCAGTATTTCTGAAAAATCCCAGTTAGTGAAGGGTTCGCGTGCTGCTGTGGTTAAAGTATATCGTGATTGGAGAAATGGCACCATTGCGAATAAGCGACGTGGAAACTGTGAAGCACCACGTGCCACTGATGTGAGAGGTGAACGTCGACTTCTAAAGTGCGTGAAAGCCAATCGACACGCTATAGTGCAGCAGCGCACTGGCCGAATGGCACAGGGGACTACCGAAAGGGTGTCTAAAACGACACACCCTGCTGCGTATGGGGTTCCGATGCAGACGAATGGTCACTGCTCCTATGCTAAAGAAGGTGCATCGGCAGAAAAGGCTTACGTTTGCACGTCAGTGTCGGAATTGGACCGCTGCTGATTGGCAAAGGATTGCCTTCTCCGATGAGTCACGTTCTCTGCTTCGTCGAACGGATGGACGTTGGCGTATAAGGCGAGAAACATCGCAGAACAAACACTCTTCAACCATTGCTGGAAGAACACAAGCTTATGGGGGAGTTATGGTCTGGGAAATGCTTTCGTTGCGTTCCCAGGGTCCACTTATACCTGTGGAAGGCACTATGGACCGAATTCGTTATTAATCTAACCTTGCAGACCACGTACACCCATACATGCTGATTGTCTTCCCTGGGACGGATAGGATCTTCCAGTACGACAATGCGACTTGTAGAAGAGCTAGAAATGTCCGATAGTGGTTGGAAGAGCATGATGAAGACTTCAAAGTATTTCCCTGGACCCCTAATTCCCCAAACTTAAACCCAATTGAGCATCTGTGGGACCACCTCGATCGTGTTTTTCGCTCTATGGATCCTCCTCCACGCACCCTCCAGCAGCTGTCAGATGCACTGCAGCCAGCATGGATCCACATATCTGTGAACACTTTCCTGCTGGAAGGTGTTCACCCTATTGAGTCACTCCCAGCCCGTCTAGCTGCTGTCCGCGCTGCACACGGCGGTTACTCTGGATATCAGCTGGTGGTCACAATAATGTTACTCGACCGTTTATATATAATTTGTTTCCAACCTCCACATGCAAAAAAAAAAAATCACCCATTTCTACTTTCTACACATACGTACATCGTGCAATACAGAATATATGCTCAACTGAGGATTCGTTACAGAAAGTGCTTGGTTTTCTTAAACGAATTGCCGTACCTAGAGGATACGGCCTTTCCATGATAGGCAAAGCTGTCCAAAAATTTAGGAAACCAAAGCCTGTCCGCTCGCTCACGCCAATAGACCACTCAATACGACGGAATTGGGCGGTTATCCCATTTGATTCTCAGATTTGTTTCGGAATTTTAAAAATGCTCAAGGGTTTTATTTCAAAGTTATTTTCAAACCCATAAACAAGATCATTTTTACGGATCAAAAGACTACGTCGAAGACATAAATTGCTGGGGAATTTATCAGATGCTTTGTGAATGCGGACTTTCATATATAAGACAGACCCATAGGGTTTTAAGTTTCTGTGTGAAGGAACAAAAGACTTACGTACGGAACTATGAACTGAAGAAGTCATCAATAGCCCAACATTGTCCTGAAAATAACACTAAATTTTTGTTAGGAAACGCTACGCTTATTGATAAACCTGATTCGACTACCAAGCTTAATATATTAGAAGCTTTCCGCATATACCGGGATTCTTCACGACTTGTCAAATGTCAACGACATGACGTCTACGCCATTTCTTTCAAGCACGTGGAAACAACTCATCAAAATCCGTGTCTGTCTGAACTCTGATGATGTCACAATGTCTACGCTTCATTTGTCCTGATGATACCGAGACAAACGCTCTGTGAAACTATAATCGATGTTAATAAAAGTTGATAATTTATTCTAAATACACTGGTATTGAGTACGGCTCCTGATTTACATCTTTTCACTTTATCAGACTATATAAATTACCTGTTATGCGACACTTTGTAAACTGCCGTGCACAATCCTTAAGAGGTTTTTCATACGTTATGCGCCAGATGTGTGATCTCTGGATGTAATTTCGTTTAAGATGGTGGTATGCGCAAAAAGGTTGAAGGCAGAAACTTCGTTTAAGATAGTGGTGTGCGCAAAAAGGCTGAAGGCAGAAATTCGTTTAAAATGGTGATATGCGCAAAAATGTTGAAGGCAGAAACTTCGTTTAAGATGGTATTGTGCGCAAAAAACTGAAGGCAGAAATTCGTTTAAAATGGTGATGTGCGCAAAAAGGTTGAAGGCAGAAACTTTGTTTAGGACGATGGTGTGCGCAAAAGGCTGAAGGCAGAAACTTTGTTTAAGATAGTGGTGTGTGTAAAAATGTTGAAGGCAGAAACTTCGTTTAAGATGGTGGTGTGCCCAAAAAGGCTGAAGGAAGAAACTTAGATGGTATTGCAAATAATATATATACAGTAAAGCAAATAAAATGATCATCACATTGATGTACAATACAGTTTCCCAGTGCACCTGCGTGCTTTTATGAGGCTTCATTAAGACCGTTGTACTCGGATCACGTTGGAAAACTTTACATATGCGATTTAAAGAAATTTTCGCAAACATTTCCGGAAAAAAGTACTTCCTTAGTGCAACATTAAGTTCGATTAATCGTGTGACTTCACCAAATTAATCTGATTTGGAAAACGTTTTCTACAAGGCGAAGCTTACTCCCTGAGAAGAAAGATCACCACATTTCGTTCCTTTTCCGCTTCGTAATCTTGCCGTCAGGGAGCGAAATTTCTTACACCATTGACTTTGAAATATATTGTGTTGACTTTGAAATATATTGTGTTGACTTTGAAATATATTGTGTTTCATTGCATTGCTTCTGAAAATCTGACTGAAAATATGTATTTGGGCTTCTGATACTTAATGCCACGAAATACACTTTGAAACGTATTATGTTTTTATTGCTATCCCTGATTCCAAAGAGTATTTGAATTTTTTAAGTCATTTTCTGATTTTTCATAGAGCACAGCTCTTCTTGAAAACATTGTCACCATCTAAAATTCCGGTATAAAATATCACTTTTGTACAGAGTACCACTCACTGTGAAGGACACTGCGCACACCTGTATTTCAAATAAAGCGCAGTTTTCCCCAGAATTCGCAACTGCGCATTACGTTGCATTTGATATCTCTTCTTCTTAAAATCTTCTTTGAAGTTGCATTTGTGTGGGAAATGTTCAGTTATGGGAGATGTTTCGCGCCAACTTTTTACTTTTCCATAATACACAGTGCCTCCCCCGGTGGCACAGTGGTCTAAGCGATGGCTTCTGATCATTCGTTCGGAAGATGTCCGGGTTCGAATCCCGATGTGGCATGGATGTTGTGTTTGTCTTACGGCGCTGGCTCTTTCCGTTCCCTGGAACCAGTGGCCGTAAATTAGGGACGGGCGACTGCTTATAGCCTATTGGGTTGCTCACGGTGGTCGTTAAATCTCCAATAAAAAAAATGAACAGTTGGTCGCTACGGGCAGAGGTGAATGTTTTCATCGTAAGTCCTAGCATCGCTTTTAAACTATCGATTGTCAGGGCTTCTTTTGCATGGAATACCAATCAGCATGACAAAAATTTGCGTAAGTTTGCTGAGTATAGCGGTGCACATTTTTACTAGGCGGAGCAAGAGTTAATTTTGTGAACGACAAAATTTCCGTTTCTAAAATGTCCTACCGATTGTTTTTTTGACCTATTTTTTGTTTCAAATAGAGAAGATAATATTCAGTGCATTCTTTGCTATCACATTTAAGTTTTCCTACAGGACCAAAATAATTGCATGTAGGAAGAGCCTTGGTATCTGGAAAATGTCAAGGGGTCATATTTATCTATTTGCAACAGTTCATCTTCTGCTCACAGATTGACTTCTTTCTTTCTTTCCTTTTTCTGGTTTTCAACAGAATATTTTCTTTACTAACGATAGATTTTTAATTATCACGGCGAATAAATTGTTAGAATATCATCACACGACCTCTTAATTCAAAGGACATGCTTACTGCATCCTATAATTTATGATATATTTCTTGTTGTCCTCATACTCGAGACAGATAGATTCTAAAGAATGCGTCTTGTACTATCCGTGAGCATGTTTGGAAAATATGATGTCTGAAAAATGTCAAGGGGTCAGATTTATCTCTCAGTTTTGCGACATAAGAAGAAAGCCGATAGTTCCTCTTGCAGTATTTGACAGGCAGATGGATTTTAGCACAGTCTTTCATGAGTTTGTTGTGCTTTTTGAAACGTAATGGTAAAGCACAGCGGGTTTTCCTAAACTTGAAAAGACCCATTGACACTAAATTTGACATATTTTCCAAGATAGTTTCCTTTAGCTTGGTATCTCAGCAAAAGTTTTGTGGAAAAGTGTGAACATTTCTTTGATGTCAAGTCTTGGAAAACTGATTATTTTAGCTCCCCAGGGCTGGAAAATTTCACTTTCTCAACTGCATGCCTTTAGAGTGTCTAGAATCCACATATACAAAAATTTAAAGCCTCCATAAGAGCTAGTGCAGCAAGATCGCAGCCACTTAAAATAATGAAACTATTCTGATTATAATTACGTTCGTTTAAATTTGATTCCACAAAATATTTATATCTATATAAATCATTAACTCTAGAAATATTTTCTTAACAAGAAAATATGAAGTCAAAAACGTGTAGGAATACTGATCTGCGAAAAAATCCCTTTGGTCATGAAGGGCAGGAAAATTGGAAATGAATGCACAAAATTGTGTTAAAAATTATATTATTAGAAAAATGAAAGCTGAAATAACTGTACGTACGAACAGCCTTGGCTTCCACAATATTGGTCAAAAGAAAGCAAAAGTTTGTATAATTTGTTTTTCGTCGTAAAAATAATTTTGGAACCAAAATAAAAATGCCACTATACTACTTATTGTAGGCATTAGAGTTTTGACTGCTACTTAAACCTTAATATCTACAAAATGATTGAATTGAATGTAATTTTTATTTTGGGTATACAGACATTTCATACTATAAGTAAAACCTGTCACGAAATATTGTGATTCTTCTGACTGATATGGTTCTACTAAAAGTACCGAAGTGCCAAAAAGTGTATAAAAGAAGGATAACAAGCTTTACATTGTTATCTTAGGCTTTAATGCAATGAAATTCTGTTTCGTTCATCTTGGTCTTTATAATCTGAACGGAAGGAGAAGAAAGAACCATGGCGTCGTATTACATATTTATTATATCATCATCATCCTCAACCATTATCAATACATTTCTAGATGAAATACTTTAAATTTCTTCCATAACTATCTGCTTTAGTCCAGTTTCCTGTATGGCACTCAGGCATGCTTTCGATTTTCAACCATCCATCTCCCACGTGGTCTTCTTCTGGGTCTCTCTTTTTTCTGATATCCAGTCCAGCATTTCAGTTTTCGATCGATGATCAGTTCAATCGATGTTTTCCATCGATGCAATATATCCAAACCCATCGCCATTTCAAACATTTTACTTTGATCATTATTTCTTCCGCCGTTGTCATATCCTGATCCAGTAATTATGCTTCCTATCTTTACTGATTATACCAGGCATGCATCTCTCTACTCTTCTTTCAGTTGATAACTTAAGGTACACGTCTCTGTTATATATACATTATATTGACAAAAGTCACTGGACACCTAGAAGATAAACACAACATAGCATTTATTGGCATACATTAGTACGGTGTCCGTTAATCTTTAGTCTTAATGCATGCACTGACTCTTCGAGACATACTTTCGACAAGGTTTTGGAACACAGCGATTGGTATACGCTTCCATTCAATACATAATGCTGCCGCTAACTGTTGCTTGGTAGTAGGACTTGGTTCCAAACTTCTTATGCGGCGCTCTAATTCATCCCATAGGTGCTCTACGGGATTAGGATCATGGCTCTGTGCTGACCAGCCCACACCCGATACGGAATTATCGTCAAACCACGCCGTGACAGTCCTTTTTTAAGGATCGGTGCATTATCCTTCTGGTACCAACAAGGCTCGGTTTCATAGTATTGCCACAGAGTTGGTAGGGCATAATTGTCCAGAATATCGAGGTAGACGTGCTGGTTAACAGGTTTGTCCACGATAAACAATTATCTGGGACCATACCACGAAAAACACCCCTACAAAAGTACACTGCGAGCTCCAAACGGGACCGTAGGAACAGTACACTGTGGTAAATAGCGTTCACCCGGCTGCCGCCATACCCGCACACAGCCATCAGACTGACGGATCGTGTATCTGGATTCATTAGTCCGTAGGACTCGTTTCCATTTATCTACGGTCCACGATAAATGTTCTTTACACCATGCTAAACGACGAGTAGCATTCAGAGTGGAGATGAAAGGCTAATGAGCAGCCGCACGACCACGGTAACCTATGGAATGAAGTTCGCTGCTAATGGTACGTGAACATACCGAGGTTCCAGCATTTTTACTCACCTGTGCAGTGAGGTCTCCGTCGATTAGCTGTAACGACTCTCCTGAGGCTTCGACGTCCTCTATCACTGATTTTTTTTGGTCTGCCGGTACGTTTTGCTGCTTCAGGCCCGCCATGTGTCTTCCACTTATTCAGTACATCCAAAACAGTTGACTTGGGTACTTTTAAACGCCTCTCAATTTCTCTTATGGACAACCCACTAATATAACACCCAACAATATTTCCTTTCTCAAAGTCAGTTCTCCCTCGCCGCGACATTGCGATATGATCGCGTTCAGCGGCATACATGTTTTTATACCGTTCGCAGTTGTACCGCGCATGTTAACAACGCAGCGGATCCGTTCATTTGCGTTTGAAGGGCTGTCTGGTGACTCTAGTCAATATAGGGCATGTCGGAATGCATAGCCGCACCCATTGGTGCGGCTATGCCTCGAAGTGATGAATTAACGGATTTTGAAAGGAGCATGATGATTGGATTACACCTAGCTCAGCCTTGCTGCGCTCCTGGGATTACCCAAAGCCACTGCAGCTAATGTTTTACACCGATGAAAAGCAGGTCGTTTCACTACAGCTACGTAGCTCTCTATTAGGTCGCAGAAACTGAGTGGTCGTCCCAAATGAAGCTTTTTGCGGAGTGTAAAGAAAGCACAGAAGTACTCTACCACAGAAATTGCCGGCCACGTCCCACAAGCTACTTGAACACCTATGTGCATTACAAACGTCCATTCGAAAGCACATGACCTGGGTTACCGTGCAAAGCAAGCTACACACAAGCCGTACATTACTGACAGACAACTACTGAAGTGGTACTTTGCTCATCATTCATTGACAACAAAAGAGTGAAAAACGATCGTGGAGATTGAAAAATCACGATACACACTCTTCCCTTGGATTTGATATATTTAGCTGTGCCGTTTGCCCAGAAAGCACTGTCAGTCAAACTGCATTGTACCTACACAGTTAGGTTCGGAGAGGATCTGTAGTTGTGTGGGGCTGTTTCTCCTGGGAAGGACTCTGTCGTACAGTTGTGGTGTGCTCCTGTCTAACGGCCGCCAAGTAGGGAAACATTCAAACTAATTCTACAGTAATTACGCTGACGCAGTGCATTGGCACAGATCCCTGCCGGGTTCAACAAGATCGAATATCTTGCCAACCAACAAGGTCTACCCAGTAGGGTGGAGTGAAAAGCACTTGTTTTCTAAATTTAAAATGTCACCATGTGCAATAGTTGCGATTTTATTATTGAAATTACCCCCCTCCCTTAAAATATGGATGACATTATTCTGTATCTTAGGCTTCCCCAAGAACCTCGGAGTTTAAAAGTTATAGGGGGAAATGCTTTAAAAATACCTGCTTTGTCCATTTTTTAAATATAAAAAAATACTGTTTCATCATGTTATTTAATATCACCTTTGTGTGTATAAACACGGGTAAAAATTCAGCAAACGTGAGTTAATTTCTTAGGCTTCCCCAGTTCCCTTAAAGTGTGCAATTTTTCACCAAAAATGGCATAATAAGCTGCGTAAGCATCAAGTTCGACAGCGGCCTTACTGTTACATATTCAAGCTTAACATTAACAATCCCTCTCTCATACTTTCTGGAAATCTCGTGTTCATTTTCAGACACATAGCTTGTGACCGTTAGCTCTCCTTTGTTTTTGACACTTTTTCAACTCCACCCTCCCTCACTGCGCAGCTCTCTTTGCGAATTCACTGAGTCACCCCATCACAGTAGCACAGATCTTTTTGGGAGAGTACGTTGGCGGGTGTTGCGTCATAATGATACAACAGTTCCTTTCACTCCTAGCGATGTTGACTGGAGCGTACCGGCATTTTCGTTTTGTCGTTCAACTACTTAAGTTGGCTGAAACAAGAAATAAAGTTAATTGTCCTATCCTCGGGAGTTATAAGAAGACGCATGAAAATGTGTTGCCTACGTACGAAGATGTAATGCGCTATTACTATCTTTTGAGGAATACATTCAGGCAGGAAGGTGCAAATTATGAGCCTGTGTAGCAGAAATAGCAAGTATTGTTGCGGGGAAAAGTGCTAAGTACATGGAAGAAAGCATCTCTTCCGACATCGCTCCACAAATGAATTGTAAAGCGCATTACAGCTTACAACACTGAAATCCAGAAGCTGAAAAAACACGCTCCAAGAATGTATTGAACCTACCGGAAAAGGGTTGAACAATTTTGTCCTGATTCGCAACGTATCTTTGACGCAAGTGCAAATGTTTTAGAACCTGCAAATGCAGTTCTGCAAAAAAGATAACCGTCAAAGAGCGAGACTTTCTAATGGACCAGAGAACAAACAAAAGAAGGATAGTAGGTGGGCTTGATGCAAAAACCAGCAGTGTACTGAAGAAAAGATCAGCTCGAAAGAGTGATAGGGAAAAGCATGTCCGTTAGAAATTACAGAAGCCTGTATCACTGAAATCGACCCTGCGAGTAGAGGACGATACTTCAGAAGAGGATACAAATACGAATTCTGTGGCAAAACCAGACGAGCCGAGTCCTAGTCATTTGCTAGCCTCAGAGAAAGATTATGATTTCGCTCCACGTCGCTCTTCAAAACCTAGGCGTCACATGACACTGTCTACATTTTCTAGAAAGAGCGATAGGTGAGGCATCAGCGATCGATCGGCAGCTGATCTTGCATTTGCGTTGCTTCATGCTGTAAGTGAACAGGTTCAGTCGAAAGAATGCAATGCACCTGTTATTGACCTGCATTAAATACCACGAGGAAGTAGAAAGACCCGTCAAACAATTCAAGATGAGGTAAAATCGACTGGTCGCAAAATTGTAGCTCTATTTTTGGACGGAAGAAGGGATAAAACTCTTACATGGTGACAAGAACGGGAGGAACATATTACACTTGTTGAAGAACAGTGTTTGGTCTATATGGGACATTTTACACTGAAGAGCAAGCGTGCAAAGGACATTTCCGACGGTATATTCAGCCTATTGGACCACAAGGCCTTTGACTCGTCGGAGTTAGTCTTATTGGAAGACACGGGAAGTGACTAATACCGGCACAAATGCAGATATAATTAGGCGCCTTGAAGAGAAGCTCGATTCTCCTATACACTGGATTATATGTCAACTTCATTTTAATGACGTGCCTTTACGCCATCTCACTGAAGCACTCGACGGGAAAAGATCAGGTCCAAGAGGATTTAGTGAATTGATTGGAAATCGCCTGAAGATGTGAGCAAACCTTCCTATCGTTAGTTTCCAGAAGAATTTTCGTTTCACTCCGACATTAACTTTGGACATCTTAGTTCGGATCAACTTTATTTGTGGAGAATTTGTAAGACATTCTCTGCAGGTGATTGCGCCCACAAGATCTGGCAAATCGGGATCCTGGAACACTTGCACATTCCCATTGACTGACCCTCGCAAATCTCATTCTGTGTTTGTATGTTGGAACCACGTTGGAAATAATGATTCAACACCATAACTTGTCTCATTAGCTATCTTCGTAATGAAAGTATATGCACCATCGTGGTTCACGATCAAATGTAACGGTACCTGTAAAGTTGGTCCAAGGAATTTGGATTTTTTTACATCTGGGTTTCAGTGTCTTCCAGATATAATTTAAAGGATATTGTAAGACAACACGTATTTTGCCCATGCAGAAACTTTGCTCGCTGCAATGTTTGACGACAGAAAGTATGTCCGTGAGCTTGTTGTTGGACGCATCATGAAGGCCATAAAATCTTCCGAATAAAGTTTCAAATTGATAAGTTGAATTTCCAGAGCAATGTTTACATCAACCTAATCGACTGGCCGGAGTATATTGCGACTGAGCCTACCATACGGAAATGGAAAGATGACAAGTTTCTGGAATTACTACAGTCGGATAAATATCCGAGTTCTTGCCACGAATTTACAAAAATACCGTGCCATTCTCAAGCAGTAGAGAGGATAGTTAAGATTGTAACAGATTTTTCTGCTCATGTGTGTGGCCTTCTTGCGGGAGATGGATTCATCAGAGCAAAAAGTTTGGATAGCAAGCCAGGTTTTGAAAAGAAGTCTGATTTCCAAGTGAAATAAACTCACTCCTCAAGTTATGCCACTAGGTAAGGCTGGTGTCTAACATATTTACATAACTTATCATGCCATTCCTGGTAAAACATTACATACGTCAAGGGATCTGGGGAAGCCTAAGAAATTAACCCACGTCTGCTGAATTTTTACCCGTGTTTATACACTCAAAAGAGATATTAAATAACATAGTGACACAGTATTTTTTTTATATTTACGAAATGGAGAAAGCGGGTGTTTTTAAACCATTTTTCCCTGTAACTTTCAAACTTCGAGGTTCTTGGGGAAGTCTAAGATATCGAATAATGTCATCCATATTTTGGGGGGTCATTTCAATAATAAAATCGCAACTATTGCAGATGGTGACATTTCAAATTTAGAAAAAAAGTATTTTTCGCTACACCCTACTGTCCAGGCATGATCTAAAGAGCAGGACGTCAAAGTGTTGGATTGTCCTCTCCTAAGCCCCGATATGAATCCAACAGAACATCTGTTGGACGAGCTACTGGACTGCGGAATTTTATTTCGGTGGGTAATGCGTTCCTTTACTGCAGCTGCACAAGAAGCTTTGCGGACGGAAGGGAGAAATGGAAGAAAATTCCGTTACAGACGTTCTGACTGGAATCTGGTAGAAAGCATGTCTTGCAAGGTCGCTACAGTTATAATGGTCAAGGTGAACTGAATATACACTGATAAAAGGAAATAAATTATTTTGTTTCTATTGCATCTAAGTGTGCAAATACATCTGTTTACATAGTGTGTGTATATGCACTGAGTAGCAAATAATTAGCGGCCGCTCTGGTGGCGCAGTGGTCTAAGAGCCGGGTTCTGATCATTCGATATAGTTGGGTCCGGGTTCGAATCCCGGTGATGCATAAATGTTGTGTGTTCCTTGCGTTCCTGGCTCTCTCTTTTCTTAGGAGCCAGGGGCCCAAAATTAGAGATAGACTGTTTATAGTCCACTGAATTGCTCACGGTGGTCGTAAAACCATCAACCCCCAAACCCCAACCCTATCCAAATTATTAGGAACATCGACAAAATAAAGTTTTGGGCAGCCATTTGCCTACAAAATAACATCATCTCGATGTGGCATGGATTCAGTCAAGTGCTGATATGGTTTTACAAGTATATTGAATGATTCGGATGTGTTGGCGTCAGTCAATTGCCGAATATCCGCTGATGGTTGGGTCTGTGTTACGAATGGTTTTCTCTCTGGTGCTCAATTTCGTTAAGGTCTAAGGTTTGTGGAGGCCATTTTAGCAATTTACAATTTCAACACGAAGTCACTGAAGTTAGTCAGTATCACAGTGTTACGAACTGAGCCTCGTGGCAAGGCGAATTATCCTGCTGCACACAGGGTTCCCTTATCTGGAAATGTAGGGGTCTGCTTCGTCTTCAGTGATGTTAACCCTTTAACAACAACGATCCTAAAATGTTCCTTGCTCAGAATACCAAAATGCCCAATAATGTTTTCTGCTAGCTTTCGACTTTCATTCCCCCTCCCTTCTGCAATATCAAAAGAAGGATTAACGCGGGGTCACTACTCGAAACTTCCGATCTCCAGGCTTGACATACACTGATCTTCGGGCATGTTTCCATGGGGCAAGAAGTGCATTCTTATACTGAGAACCTTAGGCCGATAGTAGGGAGTGATAATAGCTGGAAAATAATGTTTACTTTACCCTTTCCTTGTTGATTCTTGTACAAAATATGCTATCAATCTGTTTATTTGGATTGAGTTAAATGAAATAATTTTTACGACCAATTTCTCCCCATAAACTCCGCTTTCGGGAGAATACAAAATATCACAAACAAAACAAGCACGTTTTAGCAAAGCTATTGTTCTACTGACCGATGTCAGACTGAATTACGTAGCCCAGGGACACACCAACTCCTAGTTCACTTCTTTGTTTAGCGACAACAATGACGACTGAGGGTGATTTCTGCTAATCCCTCGGACATCGTGTAAATTCAAAGAACGTGGGTATAGGAAATCCTACTCATGCTATCCGGGTGACTCCGGCGCTTGTGGTTGTCTGCATGTAAGGGCACGCTGGGCGCTATGGTGGCGAAAGGGTTAATATCATTCGTGGCTTCAAAATCCTGTTCCGCAGATATTTAAAAGAACCCTATGTTCGCCACGAATGGAGAGCCCAGATCATTACACCGGCTCCACTAATATGCACATCTGTTGCTAAGCAGCTGTGATCCATCAGTTCGTCCTGTTTACGCCGTATTCTGGCTTGCACATCCACGTTCATCAATTGAAGAGGTGTACCTACGACCTTTTCCAGTCCTCAAGGATCCAGTTTCTGTGCTCCCGTGCCCAGTACCGACAAATTTGTCGGATTTCAGAAGGGACCAGTGATACACAACGGGGGCGTCTGCTCTTATTGTCCGTTTACGCAATGTACGACGGGCTCTGTATGCTGAAATTCTCATCTCTGTACAGAGTGGTTACTTGACAGAACTGAGCTCGTCAATTTACTTCGTAAAAATCCACCAGTTGTTTCATTCCACAGAAAGATCGCTGACTGCTTGTTTTGTTATTTGAGCACCACACATTGCGCATACCCGGCTAAGCTGTTCTTGCATAACCCAGAAGCTTTGGCGTTTCTGAGATGCTTTCACATTCCCTCATAGAGCCCGCTATGACGTTTCTTCCATAGTCGAGTAAATCACGAATCTTTCCCATGAATGTGATATATATGCCTCGTATACATATGAATCTTTTTTAGCCAGCGTTTCGTAAGGCTATCTAAAAATCGTGGTTGTGTACACGAGTGAGAATGCACTTGTTTGGTTACTATTGGGTGTTTTTCATAAATTACCACTTCAGTGTGTGTGTATGTGAGCGTGTGAGTGTATATATACACTCACACGCACATTATATTTGTCACCGCGTGAAAACACAAATTTGTCAGTGCCACGGATCGAATCCGTGTCCCTCCTCGCTCCGGAGTGAGTTGCTGTAACCGACTAAACTGCACTGACGGAATGTATCGCTGCAGATTTGTCGTCTTGACACGTGATTCACATCGGTGGTACATCGCAAACGATGTACAGAACATTGCATAAAGGTCTTCATGAGAACAGTAATATATTTTCTATATACAGAAGAAATGAAGCTATTAGTTTCAAATGCATGTATTCAACTTTTTAACGCAGCTTAGTGTGCCGAACAGATGGATGGAAAATTAAACAAGAAAAATTACACCGAGTTTTCGGGTGTAGTAAGGACGTCTTTTGAATCCGTTCTGACTCAAATTAAATTTATGAAAGCTATTCAAAGTCAATGGAACCGGTATCGAAAATAATAGTATCTGACATAAGAAAGAAGTTTTTCAATCGGGTTTTTAATCCCTCAGATATTACTGTAAACGGAATCGTGAACTTACGCCCTCTGTTTGCAGACTTGTGCGTTAAGAAAAACATGAATTTATATGAGAAACATTTCGCACCGAAAACGCTCTCCAACACCGAAATAATTTTTCAAATCGGACTCTTATAAACAGAGATATCGACAAAAATAAGATGTGACTTTACGTCCCGCTGGCGGGAAAACCATGCAATATTTTAGGAAGAAAGTATTCTCAAAATGGTTTTTCATATGAGCGGTATCGGTCCAAAAAATAAAAAATATTTAATTGAGTTTTCAGGAGCCCAGATTTTGCTACAAATACACCAGAAACAGGAATTAACACGTATGTCCCCTGGTGGTCAAACCATTCTTTACCAAACATTAGAAATTATGTGAAAAATATTTTCCATCAGGTCTTGCATGCGATACAGGAAGAATTTTTCAAATCGGAGTTTTAGGAACAGAACTAACGCAGAAAACGCAATTTACCTTTACTTCCCCTAGCGGAAAGTATATGAATTACTTGAAAATTTTGAAATTATATGAAAAACATGTCACACTGAAAACACTATCCAACAAAGAAAACAATTTTGAAATAGGTCTCTTAGAAGTAGAGATATTGACAAAAATAAGATACACATCTACGCCCCCACCGTAGAAACCATGCAATATTTCAAGAAGAAAATGTTTCTAAAAGGTTTGTCGGCATGAGTACTATCGGTCTACAAACGACGTTGTTTCCAATCGAGAATTTAGAAGCTCATATTTTGCTGCAAATACATCAGAAGCGGAAATTAAGATTTACGCCCACTGGTGGTCAAACCATTTTTTTACGAAATTAGAAATTGTATGCAAACGATTTCCCATCAGGAGCTGTATCCGATGCAGAAATAAGTTTTCAAATCGGAGATTTAGAAGCAGAGATATAGGAGGAAACGCAATTTACCTCTACACCCCCTAGCGGAAAGTCTATGAATTACTTGAAAAATTTGAAATTATATGAAAAACATGTCACACTCCAACACTGTCCAACAAAGAAGAAGTTTTTGAAATCGGACACTTAGAAGTAGACATATTGACAAAAATAAGATATACATCTACGCCCCCTGGCGGAGAAATTGTAGAACACTTTAAGAAGAAAATATTTCGAAAATGTTTATCGATGTGAGGGGCATCAGTCCACGAAATAATTTTTTCAATCGATATTTTAGAAGTTCAGATTTTATGGCAAATACGTCAGAGGCAAAAATGAACACTTACGCCCCCGGGTTGCTAAAGTATTCTTTACAAAAAATTAGAAATTATATGCAAAAGATTTTCCACCAGGAAGTGTATCCGCTGAAGAAAACATTTTTTAATTAGAGTTTTAGAAGAAGAGTTATTGGGGAAAATGCAATTTATTTTAACGCCCCCTAGCGGAAAATCTATGCGTAATTTGAAAAAGTAACTATATGTAAAATACTCGACATAAATGAAATCGAAAGATAAAATAACTTTTTCAATCGGGTATTTAGAAGCAAATATGTGGAACAAAACGTATTTTTGAATTCGAAATCATCTGCCTTTACGCCTTCGAGCGGCAAAATTGTACGCCGTAAAAAAAAACGAAACGAAAGATCATCATTCGCATATTTCAAGCATGCCATTGCAAAAAGAATTTTTTAAATCGGACTAATAGTTGAAGAGATATCGTGGGTACAGACGGACGGACGGACAAACCGGTAACATAAGCACGATCTTTTTTTTACAAAAGACATGCTAAAAATGACATGCATGGCGTGGCGAACACTGCTCAATCATACCAGGTGTCTCGTATTTTATGGCTAAGTTAGAGAAAACTACAACAGTTGAGAGGTTCAGTTGAGAGGTTCAGCCTTTACGCCATCATCTGCCTTTACGCCTTCGAGCGGCAAAATTGTACGCCGTAAAAAAAAAACGAAACGAAAGATCATCATTCGCATATTTCAAGCATGCCATTGCAAAAAGAATTTTTTAAATCGGACTAATAGTTGAAGAGATATCGTGGGTACAGACGGACGGACGGACAAACCGGTAACATAAGCACGATCTTTTTTTTACAAAAGACATGCTAAAAATGACATGCATGGCGTGGCGAACACTGCTCAATCATACCAGGTGTCTCGTATTTTATGGCTAAGTTAGAGAAAACTACAACAGTTGAGAGGTTCAGTCTCAAAAATGATGATATTAAATTACCGCATTTTCCTACTCGTCGCCAAGAACCCACGTGATCCTTATATTTCTGGACCACTCAAAAATCTATTGCAGAGGAAATACCTCCATTCTGAAAAAGAGTGCAATATTCGGCATAAGAGCGGATGCTGATTCTTCTTTAAAATGCGGCTGAGATTCAGTGGATTCATGAATTTCGTGATGGGAAATGGGAATTAAAAAGGGAAGAAGCTGTATGCAAAGCCGGGAAAACAATTCTTTTTAACTGTTCATATTTGAAATTTCAATTTGTTTGGATATGGAAACATCTTGTTTGTAACTTCCAACATAGAATACTCCAGGAATAGTTTTCATAAAATACTGTATATAGGCTGGTAGCTTATATATACACTGTTGGTCACCCAAAATGCAACACCAAGAAGGACACGAGATAGCAAAGCCAGATTTATTGGACACATAACAACAGCTACAAAGATGAAACGATTGAACTTACAGGTCCATACGACTTGCGGAACACGCAGACATCAACAGTTCGTGTGGCTCCCATGGTTGGCAATAACGGCCGCTACACGCCGCGGCATCGAACGAAATAAGCTTTGGATGTGGGCTTGGGGTATGTCGGTCCAGGCTGCTTCCACACGTTGCCACAGTTCATCAGGCGCAGCCGCGGGTGGTTCTTGCCGGGCAACTCGGTTGCCGATCAGCGACCAGACGTGATCGATGGGCAACATATTGGGAGAACAGGCGGGCCACGGAAGCAATGAAACCTGCTGGGTCGTGAAGACTTGTTGCACGGTGGGTGCCACTTGCGGGTGCGCATTGTCCTGTTGAAATGTGGCCGCTGGCAGGTCCTGCCTACAGGCTTCAAAACGTCGGAAATGTAGCGGTGGCTGTTGAGTGTAACTGCGATGCGTACCAGAGGGGTGCGGGGTGTCATATCCAATTGCGCCCCAAACCATAACGCCAGGCGACGGACCGGTATGGCGATGCATAATGCAGCCGTCATACAGTCTCTCGCCGCGGTGCCGCCACACGCGGATCCGACCATCGTGGTGTTGCAGGCAGAAGCGGGATTCGTAGGAGAAGGAAATGTCGTGCCATTCCGTAGTCCAGGTGAGGCGTTCAACGGCCCACTGCCGCCGCACTCGCCGCTGGTGTAACGTCAATGGTACTCGGAGCAATGGGCGCCGTGCGACAACAAGTCCCCGCTCCTGCAGACGTGGTCGAATGGTACGTGCTGAACACAGGTGTTTGTGCAACACACCCTAATTCCTGCGCTAACGTTCGTGATGTGGCAGTGTGAGCCGTCAATGCCCGCCGCACAACATGTCGGTCCTCTCGTTCGGTGGTGTGCCTCGGCTGCGTCAATCGCTCACGTCGGTCCATCCGTCCCTCGTGCACCCACCGAATCCATACTCGCCTCACTGTGGCTGGATGTCGTCCCACATGGGCACCGATGTCTCGGTACAATAAACCTCTGTCGCGATAAGCCACTATACGTCCTCTGTCGAACTCCGAAACGTGCTGGAATGACTGCCGTATTCTGCGACGAGGCATCAGAAAGCTTCCCACTCACAGGTATGGCAGCACAATACACTTCCACTACTTACAACCTGCCTTCTATGCACCCTTCTTATAGTGCTTCTCGGTGGCGTGCCGGGCGCACATGATTTGCATATGCCCTGCAATGCTAATCGTTTGCATGTCCTCTCGCGGGCGACGCATGCTGCGAATTTCAAGCCAATCGGATGCTTCCTTCTTGGTGTTGCATTTTGGATGGCCAGCAGTGTGTATATATATACATACATAAACATAATAGACATAAAATTGCAAAAATAGAATGCCATAGCCTCGCGCTCTGCTGCAGGGGTCAATGTCACCTGAAGCCCATCCTTACTAACTTTCAGGGCTACATGAAAAGCTGTATGTTCTTCCGAGTTGCCCCAGAGCATTTAACCATTCTTTTCTAACATACATGGTATATTTTAAAACATCTTATTACAACTAAAATTGCCAATTAAAACTCATTACATCTTTCAGCACTTACAATTAGGTCATCACCAGATGAAAGACCGTAAAAGGTTATAAGGAACGAAGATATATATACATACTGTATCTGTCAATGGCCAAGTCCAAGTGTGATGTAATGTCCTGAGCAGATCAGATGTGCGAAGAGACCACACCTGCTGTGAACACCCCTATTTTCTAATTCCAACCCCTCTTTCCCCATTTCGTCATAGAAAGAGTACAGTGAAGCGAACAGGTATGTACAACATAAATGTAGATAATGAAGTAGTTTGATGGAAATATAATGTAAAGTCACTGAATCTGCTTCAGGGCTGAGGAATAAGGTACGGTGCGTCCCACCACACCACACCCCTACCTTATTCCTCAGTATTGGAAGCAGATTCTGTTCTCTTCACTATACTGTTTCCATCAGACTACTTCATTATCTACATTTATGCTGTACATACCTGTTCCCTTCACTGTACTGTTTCTATGACGAAATGGGGAAAGGGTTATAATGTTTGGGGGTGGGGGTTGGAATGAGAAAATAGGGGTGTTGACAGCAGGTGGGGCCTCTTCGCACAACTGACCTTCTCAGGACATTACATCACACTTGGACTTGACTATTGGCATCATCATCATCATCATCATTGTCAACCATTATCAATCCACTGCTGGACGAAGGTCTCCCCAAGTTTCCTCCACAACGGTCTGTCTTGTGCCAGTCTCCTCCATGTTACTTCTGCTTACTTTCAAATTTCATCCACCCATATCCCATGTGGTCTTCTTCTGGGTCTTTTTCTGTCCCTTGGAATCCAATCAAAAATTTCGGCTGTCCATCGATGGTCTGTCCTTCAGGTAGTATGTCCAGCCCATTGCCATTTCAGGGATTTAACTCCGATCATGATGTCTTCCACTCTTGTCATTTTTCGGATCCACGAGTTCCTTTTCTTATCTCTCCTGGTTACACCAAGCATGCACCTCTCTATGCCTCTTTGAGTTGTCTGCAGCCTTTGTATGTCTCTTTTAGTTAAGGTCCACTTCTCTGCACCATACGTAAGCACTGGAAGGATGCATTGATCAAACACTTGTCTTTTAAAACATAATGTCATATTGCTCTTGAAAATTATGCTGTTTCTTCCAAAAGCTCTCCAGGCCAGTTTTGTACGCCGATTAATTTCTTCACCAATGTGACCCTAACTTGATATCTGCTGTCCAAGATAAACGTACGTGTCTGTTATCTCCAGCTTTTCTCCATCAATCGATAAATCTTTATTTCTTGTGAAAGCATTGAACATCACTTTTGTCTTCTGAAAGTTCATTTTAATCCCACATCTTGTCAGCAAGTTCCTGGATCATACTCCGCAGCTCTGATGGGGTAATTGCAAAAATGACTACGTCATCGACAAAACGAAGGTGGGTTAGATGTTATCCATTAATTTTTATCCCTTTGTTTTCCCAGTTCAGTGATTGAAAGACATTTTCCAATGTGGCATTAAAGGGCTTCGGAAATATCGTGTCACCTTGCCTCACTCCCTTTCCAATTTTTATGTGTGTTGTATTTTCAAACAGCCGAATCTTTGCACTTGCATTTTCGTAGATGTTATTAATGATATTGATGTATGCATCTTCAATACCGCAGGATTTGAGAGCCATTGTAACTGCTGATGGTTTCACCGAATCAAAGGCTTTTTCATAATCGATAAAAGCCAGGCACAATGGAAGTTCATATTCCCTCGCTCTTTCAATTAGTTCTCTCAGTACATGGATATGATCTATTGTGCTGTAGCCACTCCTGATTCCAGCTTGTTCTCTCGGTTGAGCCATGTCCAGTGTTACCTTCAAACGGTGTTAAAGAACTTTAGTGAACATTTTATAAACCACTGATAGGAGGCTGATAGGTCTGTAGTTCCTGAGATCCTCAATGTCACCATTTTTATGTAGCAGGATCATTGTAGCGTTGTTCAAATCCTCAGGAATCTTCCCTTCATTAAGGCATTGAGTGAAAATTTGGGCGAGTACTGTTTCGATTTCTCCACTTGCTTCTTGTATAATGTCTACAGTAATTCTATCTTCTCCTTTAGCTTTCCCCCGCTTCATGTTCTTGATTGCATGTGCAACTTCTGCTGGGAGGACTGGAAGAACTCTGGTACTGGTATCTTTCATGATGTCTGGAGTACATGCATCATTCCTTTCATATAATTTGGAGTAGAAATCTTTCACTCTTGTCAAAACTTCGCCTCTATTTTTTGTTACAGAACCATCTTCTTTTCTTAATGCCATAATCTGTTTTCTTCCCTTACTGAGATGTCCTTTTGCTATCTTTAGGCTTTGGTTGTTTTCAATTGCTTTGCTCACTAGTTCACAGTTGAATTTCCTTACGTCTTCAGTGATACTTTTTCGGACTGTCTTGCATAGCTCGATATATTCCACTTTGGAAGTCACATCTTCTTTAGTTGTCCTCATCTCTCTTCTTTTTTGCATGAACATTTTGGTTCTTCCTGATAACTTGTTCACATGCAACTTGTTCTTAGACCCAGCTAATTTTGTTGCTGTTTCCATAAGAGCTTTGGTGACATTTCTGTTAACTTCAGAAATATCCACTTCTTCCGATGTTAGGCCTTCTAAAGCAGAGAATCTCTTCTTCTGTTCCAACTTGAAGGTATTATGGTGTTTTTTAAGGTTGGTTATGTCAATATATTTTGTTTGTTTTATGAGCTTGCCACGTTCGAGTTTAGTGTTGAGGTGCATCTTACATCTCACCAATCTATGGTCACTACCTGTGCTGAACTTGTTTAGCACACTACAGTCTTCTATGACGAATTTTTTGTTACACATAATAAAATCAATTTCACTTGTCGTCCCGTTTGGATGTCTCCATGTCCATTTCCTGTGTGGCTTTTTCTTGAAAATGGAGTTCAAGATGAAAAACCCTTCTGCCTCTGTAAACTCAACGAGAGTATTTCCACGCTGGTGTCTGTTGCATTGACCGAATTTACCTACTGAAGTTTCATTCTGTTGCCGTTGCCCAATTTTTGCACTGAAATCTCCCATAATTATCTTTAAATGCTGCTTACCTTGATTATTTGAATGACGAATTTCCTCATAAAATTCTTCAATTTCTTCTTCAGGATGACTTGTGGTGGGTGCATAAGTTTGAATAATCTGAGCCTGGTATCTTCTCGAGAGTTGGATAATGAGTCGTGAAGCTCTGTCAGAGGAACTTTCAACTTCTACAACTTTATCCTTCAGTTTCTTGTTTATTATAAATCCAACACCACTAGTTCTGCCAGTATCTGTCCCACGATAGTAGAAGAGATGTCCACTTTTCAGTTCAATGAGATCTTCTCCTTACCTCACTTAGCCTGACGATGTCCCACTTGATCCTTTGTAGTTCCTCTTCCAATTCAAGAAGCCTTGAATCAGAAGATAGGGAGCGTCCATTATACGTAGCCAAGGTCAGCATCAGATGGCAGCCTAGTCCGGTCCTCCGGGGATTCTCAGCACCCTCTGCCTTCATGTCGCACTGGCCGCTGCCTTGGCCAGGTACATTCCAGCTGCCGGAGACTGAGGGCCAAGATTTAAGTTGTAGAGTCATTTTGAAGGGGTTTGGCCATAACTCACCACGCTGGCCAAGCGGATTGGTGAGTGTTGGCATTGGCATATACAGGATATATATCTTCGTTCCTTATATCTTTTTACAGTCTTCCATCTGATGATGGACTTATTGTAAGTGCCGAAAGATCTAACGAGTTTTAATTGGCAATTTTAGTTGTAAATACAGTGTTTTTAACCTTAGACTCCGATGTATTAAATATTTCATTGAATCATCGGTATGTTTGAAGTAATTACATTTGGTGTTTTATAGATCATGCAAATACGGCTTTAGTGATAATTTCTGATTCCTGGAATTTTACCCTGGTCGTTCATGCGGTATGAGGCCGAGCGTTGTCCTACTGTAGGAGAACGCGCTTTCTGTACCACGTACTTATCCTCCATAACAACATACATCCGTTACAGCTGTTTATAGAGGTTGCCGTTAATGGTCGGACGGTCTGGAATAAATTCGTAATGTATTATCCCCTCTAAATTCGACCAGACGCAGAGTATCACCTTGTGCTCGAAGCGCACACGTTTGACAACAGGTACAGGCAGCTGACCCGGGCTCAACCACTGGCGTTGTGTGTTAGGATTTTCGAAATTGACCCACTTTTCCTAGCACGTAACTATTTTACTGATAAAATGTACATCGCGTGGGTTTTCTAGAAGTGTCTTGCAGACTTCCACTCGGCGGTTTGCTTAAGCTGGAGTCAGATAGTGAGAGAAAATGCGGCAGCTCTTGTAGACCTTGCAGAGGTCCTGAAAGTGACGAAGCACAGTGGTCTGTGATATTCCTACAATGCCTGATAATCCCCGTGTGGTGGATGTCGGATTTTCCTCTACAGCCTGGCGCACGGTCTCTGAATCCACGGTTTGCGGCCTACCTGTTGCACGGATTATGCAACCCGAATACCTTTAACATCTTGAACCTCAGTGTAGATATTTAGTAGAAAAATTCTAATCTTCCTTATCCTCCACACACAACAAAAAACTGGTTTACTTGAGACATTCCGAGACACCAAAAGCTAAAGATTTCGCAATTTCATTCGTCAATATTTCCAATCGGACGCTTTCCCAAGATGAAACAAAAGTTTTCTAGCTTGGACAAAAATTCTGCTTCCGAACCAGATCAATCCCAAAAACAGTCGTTTCCGAATTCGAAAGCGTAATATCGCGAGTTCCAAACGACTCAAAAGATGAACTACGCCAGGTCTGTTCTTCTAAATTACAATCTTGGTACGATCCTACTAAAATACCGAATCAATTTATAATTCCGAGGCCAGTTTCGATCCTTAGAAATGACCCGTCCATAATATTGACTCTAACGGAAAAATACGGCCAGATAGCAGTTATGGACGCAGCAGACTCAATACGAAACTTGAAGATTTTATCACTGACGCTAGTTCTATAGCCCTTCAAAGGAACCCTTTAAATTCTTGGATTGCGCAAGTACAAAGAGCAGCCCGGTTACCCGCTATTCCAAATGATCTCAGGAAAACCGCCAACCTACCACCAGGACCTCAGATCTCAAAGCTCTTCGGGAGACGTAAGCACCATGAGCCCGGAAACCCACTGAGACCCATCGTATCCAGGAAGTCTGCACCAATGTACCATTTAGAGAAAGCACTGTCCAAATACCTACATAGTTTTCTTCCTGAATCGGACTTTGTAATAAATTCCACTCTGGATTTTATAACGAAAGCCAAGAAACTCACTGTCCTACCAAGCAACATTATTGGCAGCTTCAACGTGGTTTCCCTTAACCCCTCAATCCCCGTTCCGGAAGCTATCAGAACATTAAAGGAAGCCATATCTAATTCCTCATTTTATACGCAGGAGTCATGCCTCAGCATCTTCAAATTAATAGACTTTGTCACTAATACTAGCTTCTATAGTTTCCAAGGACAAGTATATAAACAATAATGGCGCTCCGATGGGATCCTCACTTTCACTCGTCCTAGCAGAAGCAATACTTCGTCCAATTGAACGGAATATATTCTCCAGCATTACCCCACGGCCTACCACTTGGCTGCGTTATTCAGACGACGTATTTTTTGTATGGCCTCGCGGAAAAGAGACTCTTCCAATTTTCCTTGATCAAATCAATGATATACATCCTAAGATCAATTTCACGATGAAGCTTGAACGCGACAACGCTTTACCTTATATGGATGTGTTATTGAGGAAATCACCTGACAACCGCTTCGGTACACAAGTCTACTATAAACCCACGTTCGTCCCCAACCTGATGCTCCGCAGATACAAAACAGCTGTATTCCGTTCTCGAATTCGAAAAGCCTTCGCCGTTTCTTCCGATACCCATTCTAGACAACACGAAATTGAAAGCCTCATCAAGTTAGCCACTGATGCAGGATATTTATTGAATCACATATGTAGCTTTATCTAAAAAGCCAGAGTCAAACATTCCAATCTTTCTGGGCCGTAGCTACCTTATTCAGGCTCAATTCTCTACATACCAAGAGTGTCTTACAAACTCAAAAACGCCCTCAAGAAGATGAACTACGGCGTTGGCATAAGGTCTCCTGCATCTTTATATACTATGCTAAAGATAAATAGTGAAAAACCACCTCTCTCCTGAAAAGCAGGCGTTTATGTGATCCCCCTACGGTATCCGAACGCCTCTAAACGATACTACATTGGAATGACCAAGCGTTCGTTTGGAATCAGAGTCAACGACTATAAAAGGGACACAAAATACTGTAAAGCAGCCACGATACTGTCCAGAGAAGCCAAATTCAAGTCCGTTACTCCTATGTGAGATGATATAAAGAAATTAGCTAGCTACTCTACCCCTAAATGTACAGCCATTCGGGAATCCTTGGAGATCATTACCAACAGCCATACTTGCAATGACTGTGTGTGACTGGAATTGCCACAAATTTGGAACCAATTCTTCAAGTAACGCATTTTCTCTACCAGGATTCTTAGTGCAACCACCGTGATGTCTCGTATCTTTAAATGAATATAACTTCGCATCTATTTATTGTCAATTTCCGGCGTTAAAATTGTTAAGCGCTCTATTTTTCAGTTTGCAGTTTCTGTCTAACGTCCTTGAAAAAGCCATCTGCTTGATGTACGAAAGCTTGGAAACGCTTATGTGTTTATTTCCTACGCCAATAAATCGGATCATTGGTATAGTGTTACTATTTACTTCTTAATTGGTGTACTGTTCCTCGTTACAAATTTGCAGCTATGCTTGTTCATTTCCTGATGGAACACAAGTTTGTAATTCTTTACCTGGATAAACATACCATGAACAACTTTCAAGTTGCTGGGACTTAGACTTAGCACAGGCAGTCCAGCTGCTGGCGACGTATGATCCGCAACAGAGGTACGCAGATGGTTTTGTTTCCAGTTTTGATCCACTTGAGAAGGAGACGAAAGCTGAACACAGACAGGCACTGCGAATTGAGAATTGAATAAGAAGTTTGGGACTTTTTTGTTTTAATGTTTCTGTGAGAGTCATTGTCTTGGTGTGTATGTTTATTGGTGCAAATAAATGGATTAAAAATATCATCCTCGTTACCTCTCATTTTGTCGGAGTGACTCCTCAAAGGTAAGATTTGCTTTGCAAATAAATGTCCGAAACACAAGTATTTAGATCAAATTAAACCACATCAATTCCAAGTCTAAGGAGAAGGAACAACAAAATTTATCATGGTACCATACACAGTAGGCTTTTTCTTTCATTGCCAATTCTTAGCAAAAATGCGAAAACAAAAACACTTGGAGATTTACTCTAAAATACACATGCTTCACCCGCAAGAAAAATTCCTCCGGAAAGCTCCCGTCTAAGCAGAAAACTCTTTATTTCTTAGCAACGTTTCAAAACTTTATTTTAAGGGAGTTCCGTCGTCTCAAATTTTTATCGAAATAAAATATAAAAAATGGAGTATGGAAAATTGCTGGGGACTGAAAGAAATGAGAATTTTCCTTTATCTTTTAGCGGAGCATGCCTTTAAGATGTTGCCAAAAAGGGAGGGAAAAGAAGAAACTAGAAAAAAGTGTCAGCCCCAAGCCTTCTGCGCCAAAAGCATGTTACGTAACTATTGGTAACTCCTTACCTTCTTTTCAATTTTTTCGAACTTTCAACGTGCTATCCATTTTGTCGATTTTTTCTTTCATTTCCAGCTATGATGAATAACTCAAGAAACCGAGGAATCTGCGTGAAAGCGCGCGAAATGTTCTGGTGGGGAAAAAAAGAAAACTGTAAGAAATGGCGCGTGCCTGACAAAGGGTTCTCGTGAACAATGTCGGAGGAAAGTCACCCGAAGATTTGTGTGAATTTCATCTGCATCACAATGGGGTCTTTGTAAGTCCATGTTTCTGCCTCGAACGCTCAAGGAATCAAATATTTCCTAATACTTCAGATTCAGCACTATTTCCATAAACAAACAAGAAAAGTAAACTGCAAAAACGTCAGTTGATTTTCTAAATCAAACAGAGGTCGTGAAAAAGGAGTTAAAATATCTCGCACAGACAAAACATGTCCTGCTACGAAGTGATCGTGAAGTCTGTTGGGGAATCTAAAGATTCAAGTTATCTCCCTTGCCTCCTCCCCCCAGTTACATTTTTCATCCTCCAGGTCATGTCCTGGCCATCGAATGATAAGCGCATTTTAAACAAAGTGTTGAAAGTGAATAGTTAAAATGGAGGCTTTCAAATCCCCACGAGATATTTATTTAATAATCGTATTGAAATATTCAAACAGTCCGTAAAAAACATTTTCTCATTTTTAGAAAGTAGAGGAGTGGTAAGGTAAAAGTCCAAGATATTTTTGTCATAAAAGGAAGAGAAAAATTCCGGAAGTGCAGAAAACATTGCTAACAGAGAGATTTTATGATACTTGATGTTCCGCATATATTCCGCGTTTTCCTTTCAAATAAATAATTTCCCCATTGTATTTTTCTTTTTATATAAATAAAACGAAATAACTTATTTAAAAAAACATATGAAACACTAAATGATTTTAAAAAAACTGTTTGGTAATGGAGAAATTTTAATTGTAAAATGTTTCTCTGGAAATTAAAGAAAAACCCTGGTGTTTATTCTTTATATACGTTCGGCACTCCACTAAGTATCTAAGAATAAAGTAGAGAAATAATAGAAAAAAATATTTTAGTTGCTAAGTCAGTAAGAGTATATATTTGAAAGCAACAATTAATTATAGGGAAAATTACTAGATAAGTAATTAATTCTCGCTTTACAGGCATTGTGCTTTTGATGAGTAGGTTCCTCAAATTCAAATAAATTGATCCGTATAAAAAAAAGGTTTTACACTTCGTTGAGGACCTCTTGATCATCTGATATCTACAAACATGCTCTAGAAACGTGTCTGATACACACACTATGACAAAATTTTGTATGTCGGATGCACAAAAATGAAGAGCATAATCCCTTCGTTTCCTCAATGAATATACTTTTCCCTACAATTCACATTTTAAAGTTTTACTTTCAAATCAAACGTTAGCGATTGATCGTTTTCTTTCCTAAGCAGTTGCTATTGTTCATTTGGTTTGCAACTTTCGAAAACCGCTCAACGATTGAGAAATCGTATTTTTTTAAGTAACCCTTCTATATTTGTGCTCATTCGGTGCAGATGGATGCGCATTAAAATGAATAGCAGTACCTTTTCACATATTTTCCCAAATATAAACCAAACACTGTAAAATTTGTAGAAACGGTGTAAAAGAATATTCACTTCACACTTTACCTAAAAGTTCTGCTAGTTGTTATGAGTTTCCTAAGGGTTTCGTGTAATACTATAGTAACACTTCGTCCACTAAATGCAAAACCTAAACAACGTATACAGAGTTTTCATTACATGAAGTAAAACAAGAAAAAAAAGTTAATTAAGCAGCGTATAATTCGACGCAAAATGTAAGCCTCTCTGAATGTTGCATCCCCTTGCCAATGGTAAATTCTGTGTTGTTTGACTGAAGATGTTGCCATAACAAACGTAATGCAAACAGTAACACTTTAATAAAATCATTCAATGCATTGATCGCAATACGCTTTCCAACATACCAGAAATCATTACTCAAGTTATGGAGATAATGGTTGTGGAATAAATATCACTCCTGTGCCTTGACCCCATTTCGATGATATTCAACAGAACCGGTTCCGGATACCTCCGGAACAACATGCTAAAGTTTTGTTGCAAACGAAACATTTTTACCTAAGTTATATGACGCATAATTGCGATGGAATGGATCCCGATCCTATGTCCTGACTTTTGTTCCCATTTCACCCATTTTCAATAGGGTTCGCTCCCAGGTGGTCCCATACGACGTACTAAACTTTCATTGAAATTCAACCACTTTTACGTAAGTTATAACGCATAAGCGTAATGGAATATATCCCGCTCCTCTGTCTTGACCTTTGACCCCATTTCGACCATTTTCAACATGGTTCGTTCTCAGGTGGTTCCCTACCACATATTTAAATTTCATCGAAATCGAACCATTTTTACGCTAGTTATCATGCGGACAAACAGACGGACGGACGGTGGGACGGACAGAACAACAGACAGAGGGACAAAGCTAGAGCACATATGCTTCTTCAACCTACGGTTAGAAAGTATAAATAAATGAAGTAAAATGGAGGTATCATTATGTGAGAGTGTAAAGAACAGAATGTGATGACTTTTGACTCCGACGTAGAATGTTGATACTAGGAATAATAAAAGCACATAGCGTAACACAGATTACAAACATACACGGATACCGAGTAGAATACATCAACAATTTAAAGCATTTATAGCAAATTACCTGAAGTTTTTGGAAAATCCAACTGCGTTCTTAATATTGGACAAAACAGAAATAGAATTAAAATATTAACCCTTTAAAAATGAATATTACCGTAAAGGTGATGCTGAAATTATTAGAAATATTAAGATAATAGCTGAATAAGAAACAAAACTACACTGGCGTGCAAAAATTAAGGACGAGACGGTTTTTCGAATGTAACGTCGTGCAGAAGTGCTCCACATCGACCCAAATCATACCATAAGATCCCCAAGATGTAAGAATATGGGACAAGTGAGCAAAACCATCCAAACAAGGAATCCAAAGGATACAAAGGCACTTTATTGAAAAGGTAGCTTCGAGCACAACTGGACAAAAGGCAGAAACGTCCATGTGACAGGCTGCTGCCAAGAAAAATCCAGTCTTGAGTAGGAGATATGATCACCCCTGACTGCGTTGCAGGATTTACAACGTCTGTCCATGTTGAGGACGAGATTGTCAAGGTGCTGTTGAGGCATCGCAGCCTATTCTTCTTGTAGCACCAATCGCAGCTGCGGAATCGTTGCTGGCGGCTGGAGACGTGCTGCTAAGCGTCACCCGAGAAGGTCCCACTCTTGTTCGATTGGATTTAGGTCCGGGGACCTTGCGGGCCAAACCATGCGTTGAATATCTTCACTCTCCAACAGCTCTGCGACAGCCACTGTACGATGAGGTGTAGCTTTGTCGTCCATGAAGAGGAACTCAGGATCCACAGCACCTATAAACAGACGCACGTGAGGCAGGAGAACTTCGGTATAATAGCGGACACCAGTGACTGAACCTACTTGGAAGATGTGGAGGTCAGTACGGCTACCAAGCATGACATCGCCCCAAACAACAACTCAGCCACCTCCAAACCGGTCCCTTTCGATGATTTTGGAGGAGTGATTGCGTGTTCCCTGCTCTCTCTACATGTGCATACGTCCAGAATCGCTTGTCCGACTAAATCCGCTCTCATCCGTAAAGAAAACTCGACCGCGTTGCTGATGTGTCGAGTTCTTGTGTTCCTGGCACCACAGAAACCGCCGTATCCGATGGGCAGGCGTTAATGGCACACACCGTACTGGTCGTCGTGCAAATAGACCACCTTTGTGCAGCCACCTGGCCACGGTAAAACGCGATAACGGACGTCCAGTTGTCTGTTGCATGTGCCATACGATTTCTCCCGCTGTCTGCCGTCTGTCTCTTCACACCTGTAGGAAAGAATACCGGTCGTCCGCCGCCGTGGTTGCTCGTGGACGAGAACTGCTAAACTCTCGGACAGCTGTTCCTGTCGTTTGAAATGCTCTCCAAGCTCGTGAAACGATGTTGTGAGCGATCCCGAACTCCTCGGCCACACTTTTCACACTTCGACCTTCTTCCAACTTCCCAATGACGCGACCTCGGGTAAAGTCATCCAGATGTCGTCTACTGGATTGCCTGTTGGCCATATCACACGGTGGCAGCAACTCGACGTCGTTCAAACCGATGTACACCGTGCAATAGCTTTCACCGAATTGCTGAGCGTATACCTCCCGTGTGCTTTATACCCTTCCGACACTCCCCCTTCTACGTCATGCTGCATATATGCGCATTCCCTACCGTACCGAACCCTATTCTATCTCCTGAGTGATCTTCCGGTCCGTTCTGCCTGCTCGATCCGCTGTTACGCTAATTTCTCCTCTTCGTCCTTAATTTTTGCACAACAGTGTAGATTGTTAGCCCTTACTACTGTACCATAAGTGATTTCCATTCTTTCATCAAAGCTGATACTAGCCATGAAAGCGGTTTTAGAGCAAGGAAACTTATTTTTTTAAGACTCTATTATTACTCCATCAGTAGCTTCCGGTAGCAAAATTTCGATTGCACCGCACACGAAAACATTTAATGGTAGCATACTTTGTTATCTTAATTTCAAATTTTGAAGGGCATAAATTTAAAACACAAAAAATATTCTTTATCTGAAAGATATTTCAAAACAGCATGCGTGAAAAATTACGCTAACAACAACAAATCAGAGGACGTGATTATCTAGTAATTTGAATAATAAATCGCAAATTGTATCATAAAGAGTCAGTATTTTGTGTTCTATTTCATATCTGTCTTTGCTTTATTTCTTCTGGCGCTCTGTTCTAAGTATGCCTGCAGTTTTTGCAATGCCTAAAAGCCAGAAGCGGTGCGTGATTTACCTTGTTCCGGGTGCAAAATCATTGAATGAAGCACTATCTCTATATTCAATAAAAAAATTAATTTTAACCACGATTAAGATAAATAAAAATATTTATACCAAGAATTGTAAGATGTAAATTTCTTCTGCTTATCAGGTAGTATATACTGTATTATACAATGCACTTAGCTAATACATTTATGAATGCGTATTTTTGTTTTGTTTATTACATAGGACGTAATTGTTGTTATGATACAAAAATGAATACAACACTCACTTACCCAAGTATCTGTTGGTGTTGGTAGCTCATTATTCATCAAATCTAACTCTGGGGTCTTTCAAATGATAGAGTAGAAATAATTGAGAACATGTTGGCAATTGTTTATTCATGAGTAACGAGAATTTCCACTTCACAAAAATTCCACAGTTAGCAAATTAATATTATTTGCACTAATAATCTACCATTGTTTCAGAATAAATAAGTAAAAAAACTAGGGAACTGTTTTCGAACTTCAATTTTTTTTATTTATTCTTGATCCCATGTCTGTATAACGGAATCAAAATGATACTCTTTATTAATGCAGACTTTTGACGTGGACCAGGAACATCAAACAGAAGTCATCGCTCTTTCCACGTTTATAAGTGAGTTATGGAAATATTTTCATTGGCCGCCACACGGAATCGAAACCAGGTCTTCCAGTTACGCGCCGGACATGCTTCCACTGCACAACAGAGTCTGGAGGAATTCTAGGCCTCTATGGTGCAGTGTAAGCATGTCTGGCGCGTAACCGGAAGACCTGGGTTCGATTCCGTGTGGCGGCCAATGAGAATTTTTCCGTGACTCACTTATAAACGTGGAAAGAGCGATGACCTCTGTTTGATGTCCTGGTCCACGTCAAATGTCTGTATTAATTATTCATTCGCCTTCTAGTTATTTGTTCAGTTGCTGCTTACCATCTTTGGTGAATCTTCAGGCTCCAAGAAGCAACCTTACCATCTTTGGTGAATCTAAGTGTATGTGAGTCTGGAGTAATTCGAGGCCAACGTGGTGCAGTGGAAGCATGTCCGGCGCTTAACTGGAAGACCCTGGGTTTGAATCCAGGTGGCGGCCAATGATAATTTTTCCGTGGCTCACTTATAAATGTGGAAAGAGCGATGACTTCTGTTTGATGATACTCTTTCTCTTCTCGAGGTTTTGCGTTTAATATCGCTAAAGATGAGAAATGGTCTTGGATCATGTTTGATCTTAAATAGGTTTTCATTTCTTTTGCTGGCTAAATGATCTGGAACTTGCTACTTTTTCTGGTGTAGTCAAAAAGAAGCGTATATCAGTCATCAAGTTTAAGAAAATATTGCTCTATTTACAGTCAACTATGCTGTAAAGGAGCTTTTTAGGATCGTGGAATCTGTTGTTGTCCGTCTGAAGATTTTCTTAATAATTTGTAGCTCATCTAGTAGTTTAATAGATACGTCTGCCACATTTAATGAAATATTTAGCTGATGTTAATTTGGCCTGAAAAGGACCCCATCTCATTGAGTACGAAATGCATATCTACCGTGCAATAATTCAAACAACTTAAAGTTGGTATCTAACTAAGCAAGTATTGCATTTAGAGCAGATCAGAATTCCAAAGGGGCAGTCCAGCAAATATATCCCCGTTAAATCTAGTTTTTCTTTAGTAACTAACAATGAACTACTGATTTTTTTTTAGTTTTCGTCAATCGCGCTGTCTCTCCCTCTTTGTTTATAAATAAGTTCTCCATATATGGTTTAGATCATAAGGAGAAGTTTCAGGCCCTAGTGAATTGCAACCCCTGCATCTTCCCTTCCCCCACACATGTCTAAAGCTTGCATTTAGTTTTGACACATATTTTGACATATATACGAAACAAAATAATAAGGTGGAAGTTTGTGATGAAAGTTTGAGTCATTTCTGGCCAACCAGGTGAGAGAGTGCTCATAATCGTTGCCTTCTGATCATTCGTACTAGTTCGGTATGGGTTACAACTCCGGATAACACATGGGTGCTCTATTTGGCTTATGGCACTGGCTACCTACCCTCCCTGGAACCAGTGGTCTTAATTTTGGAAAGAACGACTGCTTATAGCGCTCGAAATTTCTCCATGTGGTCGTCATCCCACTCTCACACCCCACCATCACACACGGCCCCGCCAAAAATCCTTTCTGGTCATTAGCAGTGGGGTAAAGAGTAGCCGAAGCAGTGCTATTTATAGTGAATTAAACCAGTGGCGCACCCATAGGGAGGGTCGATACCCCCCCCCTTCGGCTGACAGGGCGAAAAAGTATTACGTCGAAGTTCGAAACAAAAATCACGATATGCGATTTACATATATTTCTTAATAATGCACCGTATAATTATAACATACAATAATTATATGGGAGTAATTCTGTTAAATAAATATAGAAAAATATAACCAGGAAAATATTTATCTACTACTTCTTCTAATCATTTAACTTTCTTGTACTGTAACATTACTAGTAACTGGTAAGAATTAATGTACAAAAGTAAACCTCGTTCTTCATTGTTATGGCATCTAACTATTTTACCCGGTAAATTTAAGGGAGGTTGCCCCCACCTTGGGAAAATTCAGTGCGACACGGCCCATGGGCCGCCTCCTTGGGAAATTTCTGGGTGCGCTACTGAATTTCTAAAAGTGACCTGCAGCAAAGTTGCCAGAAGGTGTCCGTCTTCAAACGAAAGTTCCGTCTTAAAGGTTTCCGTTGTTTCTAACCAGTATTTTGACAGAATTTTCGTAGTCACTAATTACGTTTATTTCAGAAAAATCCGTTTTGGGGTTTTCCGTATTTTTACTGACATTTCGTAAAATCGTCAGTTCTTCTTCCCTGGAGGGATTTGAAACAATGATCTTCTGAAAAGGAAACGTGTATCTTACTGCTGAGCTAAATGATTTCGCTATGACCTCTCGCATGTAAGGTACAACTCTAATTGTACGATGACGATTTTTAGCACGTCTTCTGTAAAAAAACGATCGTGCTTATGTTATCAGTTTGCCCGTCCGCTTGCAGACACTATATATCTGCAACTATTTGACCGATTTAAAAAATTATTTTTGGATTAGAAAGCCTAAAATGTGCCAATGACGATCCTTCAGTTCGTTTTCTCTTTACGAAGTACAGTGTAGCCGCTAGAGGGCGTAAGTGCAGATGATATCGAATTCAAAATACATTTTATTCCACATATTTGCTTCTATACATCCGATTGAAAAAATTTCTTTTGCCTTTCGATTCCATTTATGTCGAAGAGTATTTTACGTATACAGTATTTACTTTTTCAAGTTACACATGAATTTCTCGCAAGGAGGCATAAAAGTAAATTGCGTTTTCCCCGATATCTTTACTTCCATAACTCCGATTTGAAAAAAAAATTCTTCAGGCGGATACAGCTCCTAATGGAAACTATTTTGCATATATTTTCTATTTTTTTGTAAAGAATAGTTTAGCCTACAGGAGGCGTAAGTGTTAATATTTGCTTTTGATGCATTTTCAGCAAAATCTGTGCTTCTAAAATCTCGATTGAAAAAAAAATCGTTCTCGGACCGATGCCTCTCACGGCGATAAACCTTTTCGGAATATTTTTTCTTACAATATTGCATGGTTTCTTTGCCCGGGAGCGTAGATGTATATCATATTTTGTCGATATCTCTACTTCTAATGGTCGACTTGAAAAATCCCTCCCTTATTGGGTTGAATTTTCGGTGCGACATGTTTTTCATATAATTTAAAAATTTTCAAGTAATTCATATACCTTCCGCTAAGGAGTGTACAGGTAAATTGCGTTTCCCCGATATACCTTCTTCTAAAATTCTGATTTGAAAAATTCTTTCTGCACAGGATATAAATCCTGACGGGAGAGCTTTTGCATATGATTTCTAATTTTTGGTAACAAATAGTTTGACCACCAAAGTGAGTAAGGCTTAATTTCCGCTGTCAATGTATTTGCAGTAAAATCTGAGCTTCTAAAGTCTCTATTGAAAAAATTCGTTCCGTACCCATACTACTCACGTCGATAACCTTTCTCGGAATATTTCCTTCTTAAAATAATGCATGGTTTTTCCATCAGGCGTCGTAGATGTATATTTTATTTTTTGTCAAAATCTCTACTTCTAAGTGTCCGATTTGGAAAATTCCTTCTTTGTTTGATAGAGTTTCCGATGCGAAATGTTTTACAAATTTTTTCAAATGTTTCAAGTAAGTCATAGGCTTTCCGCTAAGGGGCGTAAGGGTACGAGTAAATCGCGTTTTCTCCGATATTTCTGCTTCTAAAACTTCGATTTTAAAACTTCTTCCTCTATCGCATACAACTCCTGATGGGAAATGTTTTTCATATAATTTCAAATATTTGGTAAATAATAGATTGGCCACCAGGGGGAATAAGTGTTAATTTCTGCTTCGCTCAATTCGAAAAACCTTTTGAGAATACCCTCTTCTTAAAATAATGCATATTTTCTTCGCAAGGAGACGTAGATTAAGATCTTATATCTGTCGA
This sequence comes from Macrothele yani, assembly GCA_039090855.1. Lineage (NCBI taxonomy): Eukaryota > Metazoa > Arthropoda > Arachnida > Araneae > Macrothelidae > Macrothele > Macrothele yani. The sequence continues at coordinate 162,340,894 of CM077011.1, forward strand.
TAACTCTGCTATTAAGAGCCCGATTTGAATTTCTTTTTTTTTTTTTTTTTTTTTGTGGGACGTTTCCGCTGCGGAATGTTTTTCATATAATTTCAAATTTTTGTTAACGCACAAGTCCTGCACCAGAGGGGTTACTTCACGATTTCGTTTACAGCAATATCTGCGGTGTATATCGTAAACAGAAATATGCACTTGCGCTCTCTATAATACCAAGACCTTGCGTCATGCAAAATTTGAAATTGCATCCTAAGTATTCTTCACCCTGAAAGAAATTATAATCAAGCAAAACAAACTGAATTTGTTTGTACCACTTACTGGTCATCCATGTAACACTTCTCAGAAAACTTGAAAACTTCATCGTCTTGGAGTGGGAATCCTATTGGGTCAAAGCGCTATGAGGAAGTATAGATGATTCGACTAGAAAAAATCTGAGGACTTTCACATTCCAATGTCTCAGTTGTTTGGAGCTTCACGGCCCTGGATTGTGTAGTGGTTAGCATACTCGACCGGTAATCGAGTGATGCTAGGTTCGATTCCCGCTCCAGGACGATGAAATTTTCAGGTTTTCTGAGAAGTGCTACATAGGTGACCACTGGGTGGTACACGCAAATTCAGTTTGTTTTTCTTGAATATTCTGTGAAATGTCCATGTATTATGAAAAATATTTCTTCCTTCATTGATTTAAGAAATTATGTGCAAGGTATTCTCCACCATATTTTAAATTATATGCAAAGTACTATTTACCATCTATCCGAAGCAGAGTGATTCTTCAGTAGGAATTTTAGAAGTTCTGATATCGGAGATATTGCAGTATGAATTCAAGCCGCCTAGCATTAAGTGTGTTCATCGTTAAAGAAACATACATAGAATGTTTTTCGTGGAAAAAGGTACAGAAGGCAAAATTAATTTTGCAATCGGATTTATGGAAGTAATGGAAAGTTATACATTATCTTTTCGAAATCAGCATTATCCGAAATGTTCTGTGTCGGTGAAGTGAGTCATCAGAAAAAAGCCCGAAGGCGATGGATCACCAATATCATAATTTAAGATTCCTAATGCAAACGGAATTTTTCAAATCGTACTAATAATTGCAGAGAAAAAGTGTACCCAACAGTTTGGACAGATGGTACTAATGGCACCGGAAGCACATTCTTTTTCTTTGGGAAGATGTGCTGAAATTGGGAAAGTTTTTGTCTGTAGTTTTATTGCGTGTCAAAATAGAACAGAATGAGAAAAAATTCCCTTTTGACTTATGATATATTTAAGTGTAGCCATGATTGTCCACACATTTTACGTTTTTGGTTGCGCAGAAACTCCCAGGTGATTAGAATAAACACATATTTGAAATTCTCCTGAAATATTGAAAAAAGTCAGCATTACTAAGCTTTGTTATTTTATTTACAGGTTTTCAGGCAATACATTGTTTGCGTTGTTTGTCACATAATCTCGATAACCAGCGGGAAATATGTTTTAACGATTATGATTAGTATTTGACGAGCAATATCTAAGAAAGGACTGCCAAATTACTTTTGAATAGATTACATGTAAATACTGCTATATCAAAATAATATTCTTAATCTTTTTCTCCCAAACACGTTTCAGGTAACTTGCGCAAATTCGGTTTGCCACGAAATTGCAGAAAACGTTATTTGTTGTTCCGAAAAGCAGCAAGGAAAGAATATTTTCACTTTATCCAAGGTAGAAGTTGGCTTAGCAAGTATTTTAGTATATATATGGCATGTTATTTTTCCGATTGACAGAACTAAGTGTGTAACGTTTGCAAAGAAAGCTCAATGCACTCAGTAACTTTATAAATCGTCATTAGCAGAACTACGAGTAATTGTACACCATTTAATAAGAGTATAAATATGAATCCTAAATTCTTTAAGAAGACATGCACATCCCACCTTTGACTCTAATAGTACCACACATATCATCTTACTAATAACAATTTTAAAATAAACGAAATTATTCTTTCAATGCAGAAGCTTGCTACGTTTGAGAAAAAGCAAATTCTGTTATTTCATAACAATGCACTGAAATTTCTGCTGTCTTTAAAGCCATTTCCCCTTTTCAAAAAAGGAGATGTCTCTTTTTACCCTACGGGACTCCGATATCCCAAGAGAAATAATACCAGCTTAGAAGGTTCCCCAACGGAATTGTGGGAAGAAAGCCGGTGGCAAAGAAATCACGCCATCTTCATTCCACCACATAAATTACAAAACATACTTTGCTCGGAAAGCGAAAGTTGTAGCACATTTCCGCCGAAAAAAAAATTATGAAATCCCTTTGCGAAAATGAAGTGAAGCATTCTGATTAAATAAAAAACTGGGAGCACTGGATTAGATTAATATAAGTAATACATAAGTTTTAGAATGGCCAAGCTTCCCATGACGACACTGCCTGCATAAGTCACGGCGTTGTGAACTGCTAAACTTTAATAAATCACTCGGGAAATCAGCTGCGTTCTTGAAATTCACAATCCTGTTACATAAGAGTAAGGAAAGATAAATCACGGCAACGTTTGAATAACATTTTCATGAAAACATTTCATTAAAAATCGAAAACAAGGACGTACCTCAGACTTGCCCGGATGGAATACGCTGTTTTACGCAAAACTGATTCTGACGATCAAACATTCCTCAGGAGTACAATTTTGATATGCAGATCAGTAGGTATAGATATCATGTGTAAAGGTTTCTTGAATTGTGACGTACTACATAGGTAAAGCACGTGACAAGACGACAAATCTGGATGAATACATTCAGTCCATGTAGCTTAAGAATTAAAGGTATTTCGTGCTTAGTTGTAGACAAGAAGATTTGAAAGCTGTCGAAGCACGTTAACTTTTTTGCAGCAGCCAAAGCACACACACCACACTTTAAATTTCCTTTTAAAAAACGTAGGATCTAAAAAACTTCTTTATTTACAATTTAAAATTATGGTAGATAAAAGCTATGGCGAACACTTTCGCGACCACTATGGCCTCATCATCAGGACGCTGAGTGAAACCAGATTAGAACGGCACAAGGTTAAATAGTGACAGATAGGAGCACAAGTAATACACATTATGTAAATGAACACATAAATCATTGCCATTCACTACGAATTGTTAAATGTTCCTTATAATCATTCAGATTCTTCTTCCCGTGAGTACTGCATAATCAGATTTCTCTAGGAAGAGGAAATTTATACAGGCACGTTCTCATTACAGCTGTAATGATAACGTGTCTGTATACATTCTCATTACATCTGTAAGCTGAACGTGCCTGTATACATATCGTATTACAGCTATAATGAGAACGTGCCTGTATACATTCCCTCTACCTGGAGAAACCTGATTTTGCAGCACTCACGGGAGGAAGAATCTGGATGATTATAAGGAACTTTTAACAATTCGTAGTGAATGGCAATGATTTATGTGTTCATTTACATAATGTGTATTACGTGTGCTCCTATCTGTCACTATTTAACCTTGTGCCGTTCTAATCTGGTTTCACCGCCATAGTGGTCGCGAAAGTGCTCGCCAGAGCTTTTACCTACCATATTCTTAAATTGTAAATAAAGAAGTTTTTCAGATCCTAGGTTTTTTAAAAGGAAATCTAAAGTGTGGTGTGTGTGCTTTGGCAGTTCCAGAAAAGTTCCCGTGCTTCGACAGCTTTCAAATCTTCTTGCCATGTAGCTTAGTTGGGAGGGCAACTTATTCCTCAGCGAGGGGGCGCAGGTTCAATCCCCATCACGGACAAATTTATGTTTTCACATTGACTCCCGAAACTAAAAATGAATGTACTGGCCGTTGGGTTCTTCGAAAAATGTGTGATGCTTGTTCCACACAATGTCTGGAATTACTGGAAAAATTCCTACTTTGCTTCAAATACAAATAAAAAAAGATTAAGAGGGAGATGATGTGACGTACTACAAAGCTTTGTCATATGCACGTGTCAATATGACAAAGCTGCAGCGATACATTCTGTCCGTGTAGCTTAGTTGGGAGAGCAACTTACTCCGGAGTGCGGGGTCGCGTCTCGATCTCCTTCACGGACGAATTTTTGTTTTAACAGGTTTCGTGTATTGGAAAGTACGATAGTTGAATCCATTTCAATAACTCCGCTTACGAGACTGCCGGCATATACAGACGTATTCAATGCGATGCGCAAAATCTAAGAAAGTTTCGGGAATTCGTGTCTTCGGACTGCTCAAAAATACGGTACAATTCTAAACAAGCATTCACATCGATATGAATCACACATGAAATAAAGCAGAAAAACTAAATTTAGTGTATATGGTATTAATGAGGTTTCATAAAATTATAAAATGTTTACAGTATGATTTCAGAGTGAAAAAAACATGCAGGCTTAGTGTGATTATTTCACATTTCCAACAATATTAGCTGCAAAGTTCGTGCCCCGTACAAATAAGGTTACCATATTTTTCAAGTTCTAAATCGGAACAGAGTCTAATGCGACAGGGACCAACTTCTGGATGGTTATTCTAAATGATGGAATCTAATTGTCATGACATTATCATAAAACACAGTGCAAATTCTACTCGTATCATCTCTATAGATTCCCTATTTCATGCAACCAAACCTAGACATACAGTGTATGGTGTGGAACGTTTTAAAAGTGATGAAAATATTTATTTTATTTTCATTTTATTTATTTTATTTATTGATTTTATTTAGTTGTCGCGTCCAAATACATAGTTATATTGTCGTGACAATCAGTGATTGGTGACAACTTGGAAGAAAGAGGAAAAATGCCATTAGGCCTAACTTATCCCTCTTCCCCCTGAAGAGAAAGTTACAAAAACTTTTAACAAAAGACAAACCAGCATGCGACGATATTTAAAATATATAGAAATAATTAATGTTAGTTACTACTCCCCCATCACCCGCCCCCTATTTTCTCCGTGCCAGAACAGTCTAATTGGAGTTAGTTTTCGGTGTTATAAGTTTACGATGTTTTTTTGTAGCTATATTTATAATTTACATATCTGAAAAATTGAAGCCATAAACTTATTGAAAGTACTGTACTTCAGTATCATGCAAACAAAAGCAAAAACATAAATATGAAGCCAAAAAACAAAATGTACTATAAAGTCAGAAACTTATTACAAAAATCACCAATCTGATTGAAATCATTCCCTTTCATTAGTAGCTAAAACGTTTTTTAATAGTTGCTTGTGTTCTCAATTTTTATTTTTATTTTAGCGCAATGTAATTCGATGTTTATTTTTCAATAGAGTAGGCATTTCACTGTTGATTCCGCCATTCTACACGCAACGGCCGCTGTATTAGAAACCTTTCAGCAGATGTACGTAACGGCATTTACGCAGCAACGTATATGCAAAATACGGGGTTACGTGTATCACCAAGTGATCTAGGCATCTATTATTTAAACTGCTGCTCGTCAGTAATGCTCATCACAATGGGAAAAGAAAGGAACTTGCGGACTTCGATTAAGAGCTTATTATGGTTGCCCGTCTAGCTGGAGTGATGATTTTCGAAATCAAGAGAGAAGTTTGTCGAAAAGTGAGATATCTCAGGTCTCTAATCCGCGGAAATATAACCCACATTGTTTTTTATCTCAAAAGGAAAATGCGTAACTGTGAAAAATCGGTCATCAATCGCCGTCGTCTGAGAAGGCTTGTACTGAAAAACAGGACTTCTTATTAGCAGCAATTGACAGAAGCATTCAATGACGCCTTCCGACCCATATCTCACCGAACTATGGGCGAGGAATTGAAGATCTGTATTGGCAGTCACTTGCCTATACAGAAACCACTAATTTCTGCGAACAACCAGATAGTTCGTATACAGTGGTGTCAAAAACACCGTGACTTGTCACTGAGAGTGTAGAAACCAATTACATGTTCCGTCGAGTCGTAGCATACCTTGTTCTGTACCAGCGGTAGGCAGAGAGTTGGTCGGGTGCCCATGAAGCAATGGACGCAGCTTCCCTCGTAAACAAAACGCAAGATTCTGGAGGTGGTGTCATGGTGTGGGGAATGTTCTGTTAGTACGGAACGGGTCCCTGATAGTGCTGGTAGGTCACGTGTCCTCTAAGAATTATCTGAACATTGTTGCCAATCAAGTCTGTCATGCAATGTTGACTTTTTATCCAGCAAGTGACGGTTGTTTGATGGACGACAATTCTACTGTCCGTCGCATAAGATGCTTTCAGCACTGGTTAAGCGAGCACGACAGGTATTTCCACCATCTTCTCTGGCAACCACAAAGCCCGAATCTGAACTCCATTGAGAATGTATAAGGAATGTTAAAAATCAGACCGGGAGCTGTTCCGTAAAGTTTGAGCCACTTAAGACTGTCTTTGAACGAGTGTAAGAGAAATTCTACGCTATATCAGCAATGTAAATTCATTTGTACACATTTTCTCAAAGACTATTACTTTGCAGTGTTTAAACATTTGAGCACAAATAAAAACGACCTATAGCTAATATGTGCCACAGTTATTTTTTCGAACAAATTGTTAGAATATTTTTTTAAATTATTCTTATCTGACCCGAAAACATTCCAATTTGGGCGCTAAATGGCACAATAAGTTTGCTTAGCAGAGCTTCTGTCTGGAAGAAACGAAATCTATCATTTCTTTCTGATCTGTTTTAATTATCTGGGCCAAAAGAAATAATTAATGGGGCCAAAAGTGAGACTGGAATCTCGTTTCCCATGAACCATCTTAAATCATACCGCACATTCATTTTTTGAAGAGAAAATGTGTACATTAGAAGAGAACCATTGAACTTGAACTAAAGAAACTCCGCCTAGCTACTAAGCTCCACCCCAAACCAGGTTATTGGTTAAAACGTAACAGCGCGTATTTTGTCTTTCATTGTTGAGCCAACGAGAGACCACTATCATTCTGAATATGGCGAAGTGTGCAGTGATTCGCTGATGTCAATTTCTGGGACAGTCCCTCAAGAAGTAAAAGCTACGCCCAAGGAGTGATTTTTGCGCCATCCATCCCAGAAGACGAACCCTGACACTCATTCAACTTGCTACACTGTAAGTGTAGATGACCTCCAACACCTTGTGTAATATATGCAAAAAAACTCATATGTGATGTAATTCAAGCTAAGAGAGGTCGTAATTCAGTGGCCAGTATATGTACTTTTCTTCATTTTGTACATTAGAATTGTTTATTACATAGAGCAGACTTTCAGAATAAATCGAAGTGTCTAGTAACAAAGGCCTTGCTGATAAGGAGAAAATGCTCTCCACAACTCTGCTGTATTTTGAAGTATTAGAGGCTGTTGCCAAATTACCTTTAAGTCTTTAATTAACATTTAAAATTATATTTTATGTAAGAATGCGTTCCATGATTCTTTGAAAATTCATCTGAACCCAGGTTACACTTAAGTCTACCAACATAGCCACACACCGTTTTCAGTAAATAACACTGCTGGCCACCCAAAATGCAACACCAAGGAGGTAGCATCCGATTGGCCTGAAATTCACAGCATGCGTCGCCCGCGAGAGGACATGCAAACGATTAGCATTGCAGGGCATATGCAAATCATGTGCGCCCGGCACGCCACCGAGAAGCACTATAAGAACGGTGCACAGAAGGCGGGGTGTTAGTAGTGGAAGTGTGTTATGCTGCCGGACCTGTGCGGATAAAGCTTCCTGATGCCTCTTCGCAGAATACGGCACTCACTCCAGCACGTTTCGGAGTTCGACAGAGGACGAATAGTGGCTTATCGCGACAGCGGTTTATCGTACCGAAACATCGGCGCCTGTGTGGGAAGACATCCGGCCACAGTGAGACGAGTATGGATTCGGTGGGTGCAGAAGGGACGGACGGACCGACGTGAGCGATTGCCGCAGCCGCGGCACACCACCGAACGAGAGGACCGGCATGTTGTGCGGCGGGCATTGACGGGTCACACCGCCACATCACGAACGTTAGTGCAGGAATTAGAGTGTGTTGCGCAACAACCTATGTCAGCACGTACCGTTCGACGTTGTATGCAGGAGCGGGCATTGTTGCACGGCGCCCATTGCTCCGATTACCATTGACGTTACACCAGCGGCGAGTGCGGCGGCAGTGGGCCGTTGAACGCCGCACCTGGACTACGGAAGGGCACGACATTGTCTTCTCCGACGAATCCCGCTTCTGCCAGCAACACCACGATGGTCGAATCCGCGTGTGGCGGCACCGCTGCGAGAGACTGTGTGACGTCTGCATTATGCATCGCCATACCAGTCCGTCACCTGGTGTTATGGTTTGGGGCGCAATTGGATATGACTTCCGCACCCCTGTGGTACACATCGCCTGTACACTCAACAGCCACCGCTACATCTCCGACGTTTTGGAGCCTGTAGTCCTCCCTTACCTGCAGGACCTGCCAGCGGCCAAGTTTAAACAGGACAATGCGCGCCCGCATGTGGCACGCATCGTGCAACAACTCTCTACGGCCCACCAGGTGTCACTGCTGCCGTGGCCCGCCTGTTCTCCCGATATATCGCCGACCGAACACGTCTGGTCACTGATCGGAAACAGAGTGGGCCGGCAAGCACCACCCGCGGCTACGCCTGATGAACAGTGGCAACGTGTGGAAGCAGCCTGGACCGACATACCCCAAGCCCACATCCAAAGCCTCTTTCGTTGGATGCCGCGGCGTGTAGCGGCCGTTATTGCCAACAATGAGGGCCACACAAACTATTGATGTCTGCGTGTTCCGCAAGTCGCACGGGACTGTAAGCTCAATCGTTTCATCTTTGTATCTGTTGTTATGTGTCCAGTAAGTCTGGCTTCACTATCTCGTGTCCTTCTTGGTGTTGCATTAGGGGTGGACAATAGTGTATATTCTTCTTTTAACGAATCAGGTCATTCACATTTTTATTTCTGCATTTTTAAATTGTAAGTTTATCAGGTTTATTAAAAAAAAAGATTTCGAATCATAAAATAATTTTTACATACATGACAAAATAACCTTTCTGGGCTTTCCTGTCGAATCGTTCGGTAGAGCCCACGAAACGATATTTGCTCTTCATTAAATTGTCGATCCTGCAATAAACCTGTTGGCCTCTAATCGAGCATCCACACATGACTTGACCAGTTGTGTCCTGATCAGGAGGAGTTCTTGTTCAACGAGGACTTTCTGTGTGATAGATATTTCCTTTAATCTCTGACCGGGACAAAGTAATTAACCGACCGGGACAGCGAGGCAAGGCCCAAAAATCGAGGCGTATGGTGTTCACTTTCAAAGAAAATTTGAAATCTAAACACTAACCTCCAAGAAAATCCTCTATATGCGTGTTGTGTGCTACGTTATAATTTAAAATCCAGATCTCGGTAAGTACAAAAACTCTTGAAGATATTTTGAGAATCAGTGCTTTGTCGGACAGGAAGTTACCCATTACAGTTCGCGTTATTAGTTAACTACAGACAGATGGCTTTAAAGGTAACACATCCAATAACTTCATCTGAGCATTTCGGCAGGCATTTCAGATTATTCTGCGAAACCTCAGTTAAAACTGGCGTCTTTGAGTACCTGAATGCGTTAAAGCCTGAACACTTCACTGTTGAATTTCCCTATTCATTCAAAGACACCAGCCGTTACGTTGGTCTGTCCCGTGATATCTCAGAAGGAAAGAAGCTTATTGGAAGAACACGTTCCAAATTCGTGATAACTCTAGAAAGACGCCATCATTGGAACCTTCACTTTTGGTGTAAATTCCCGAATGGCTGTAAATTTGAGTGGGTACGAAGCAAATTTGTTTACATCATTACACATAGTAGCAGACAGGGATAGGCTCCAAATGAGCCTCTTATTAAGAAAATCTTCAACGATAAAGTAACTAAAGCGCTAACCAAAGAAATCAAGTTCCACTACATTAAACAGAAGTCATCGCTTTTTGCTTTTTCCACGTTCATAAGTGAGTCACGGACAAATTATCATCGGCCGCCACCGAGAATCGAACCCAGGGTCTTCCAGTTGCGCGCCGGACATGCTACAACTGCACCACAGCTGCCTCGAATTCTCCAGACTTACATGCAACTAACTGCCAATCCACATGGCTAGTTGCATCTTGGTGCCCCGCACAACGCCGAGGATTCAGCAAAGATGGTAAGCAGCAACTGAACAAATAACTAATAATTAATACACACAATTGACGTGGATTAGGAACATCAAACAGAAGTCATCGCTCTCTCCACGTTTATAAGTGAGTCACGGAAAAATTTTCATGGGCCCCCAACGAGTATTGAACCCAGGGTCTTCCAGTTGCGCGCTGGATATGCTGCCACTGCACCACAGCTGCCTCGAATTCTCCAAACTCATATACAACTAGTTGTATGTGAGATACAGTTAGGTACATACAGTTAGTTGTATGTGAGTCTGGGGAATTCGAGGCTGCTGTGGTGCAGTGGTAGCATATCCGGCGCGTAACTGGAAGACCCTGGGTTCAATACTCGTTGGGGGCCCATGAAAATATTTCCGTGACTCACTTATAAACGTGGAAAGAGCGATGACTTCTGCTTGATGTTCCTAATCCACCTCAATTGTGTGTATTAAATTCCACTACGCTACCCCTATGAGGGATGATGTAAAAAAAATTGGATTCCTGCTCCGCCATTAAATATAGAGCCATAGCTTGGAATGATATAGTAGCTTTAGGGATGCCATGAATTTGTAAAGAGTTCTTCAAAAACCTCTTCTTTCCTTCCAAGGTATCGCGTGTCCAACAACGTGATGCCTCGCATATTTTAGTGGAAATTACATTCGCATCTATTTTTTTTTGTTGTCAAGTCAAGTCTCATCCCCGCGATGTATATCGGTACTGAGTATTCACTGGCGCAGTGTCCTGTTAAGGACACTAGACGTCTTAAGTTATGGGTATTCCATGTTACGTACGTCACCCCAACTGGCTGTCAGAAAGAGGCTGGTAAACTGGAGAGGGAATCAGAATCTGATAGAGGGAATGTGACATTTATCAGCCAAAATAAATATTCACTAACTTTATATGTAAGACAAGGTAGCAAATTTGCATTCTGATGATATGTCTGATATCCTGCGATTTTATTTTTGCATCACAGGACATAAGACATCATGTCCATTCTTATGATATGTCTGATGTCCTCTGAACTATCTAAATTAATCAGATAGTTTGACTAACCAGCAAAAAAGGAGCGTTCTGTGTGATATCTGTTACCATAAAGAGTTCTCAGAATCGGTTTTGTCTTCTGATGTTTTTAATTGCCTTATCAGAAGCAAAGCACTGCGGCAGAAGTGAACAAATATGATACCGAACAGCCTTCGCTAAGACAATATTATAAAGTAATTTTCCAAATAAAAAACTATTTTCCCTTGATGTTGTAATATTCAGCAATTTAAAACGCGATATGGAAAACTACTACAGGAACAAACTGGAAAATTCGCGCACAGTATTTAGCTTTATATATGCCCATTGGTTTCCTTAAAACAATCGGAGTAGTAGTAAAATTTGTGTAAGAACTTATCACAATCGCCGAATTCGAAATACATTAGAAAAAAGAAAAGGTAGCAGGTCTAAATATATTCTTTGTGTTTTTACATGTGCTCATTCCTTTACGGTGTCGGATTTTGAAATTATTAAAATTCGTATGATCTTGCCATGTTTTAAACTGCAATAGAATGAGTATATGGAGTGCTATGGAAGAAAGTTTTATAAACAGTATAATCTGACATCAACTGTTCTTAAAAAAAGAAAAAAAGGACCTTACTAAGCATTAATTCATCGAATTAAAAAAAACAACAATAGGTTTACCATTGGAAAAAATAAGTTTTCAAATCTATTTGCAAAATGAATTCCCAAAACAGGCAAAAAGTCTTAAAAATGGAAATGAGCTGTTCCGTTGTCATCTTACATCCGTTCTAAGTTGGACTGTGTTTGCTTATTTTAGCACGCCCCAGGTGCGAACTTTATTTACGGTAAGTTGTACCGCCTACTTTTATGTGCTGTCTTATCATGAAAAATGTGACGTCATTCTGACACTAGGTAAACTCAGGACTCCAGTCTCCCTGTCTGGAGACCGCGCACTTCGTTTGATTCCAGAGGTAAAGTGAAAGAGAGAGAGAGAGGAAGAAGAGGCGCATAAAGCCAAGTAAAGAAGAAGCATAAAGCCAAGAGGCTGCGGAACCAGGAAAGCCGAGACAGCGAATCAAAAGTAATGCAAGCCACGTCTCTAGGTGTTCACGTTCCCCGGTGATGTGGCCAGCGTCCACTAATCTTCCCCACGGAACTTCGGTATCCTGACCAAGCCACTTCCCTCTAGACACAAATTGAGCTCTGGTATTGATCTCCCCTGCGCTCTTCCCAACGCTAAGAGCCATGGAATGGGAATACCTGCAGGTGCCTCGGAATCTTCGAATAAGGAACTCCTAAATGCGCGCCTGGATCTCAGCTCTGCGGTCAGAATTCATATCGTAAACACTGAGGAATTTCACACTCTCCATAAACAAGTACGTTGTTATTGATCGGCCTAGCTTAAACTGCTGTCATGACGTGACGTATAGGAGACGGGATTAGACTTAAGGGAGGATCTAAGTAAATATTAGTTTAACTTCTTTCAAAGATGTCTCAGATTTTAAAACGCTGCTGCATTAGTTGACATAAAGCTAGACTTTCTATATCAGCTCTGATTTACACAAGGGTTGAAAGTTTTTCAGCAGTATAATAGGCTTTCGAAGTGAGATTTCTTAAATGAAAACTTTTATGCAATACCAGTGTATGTTGTATAATAGTGAATTCTATATCCAGGAGGCGATTTCATATGAGTTTCTGGTGATGTAATCAATGAAAAAGAACTATTTTTCTGTTAAGGTGGTTCCACTTAAAATATCTGCTTTATGTTTCCAACGGTAAAACTTCTTTACATATTCTCTTCGCAATTAATGCACACCTAAGGATGAAAATTTGCACATCGATAAAACTAACTTTAAGTTATAGAATGGGATACTTAATACTTGCTGAAACATAACCATACTTAAGCAATCCAACATTTGCTTGTCTACTGACGTCATCAATGCACAGGTCGCGCCATCTATTAACAGGTCTAACATTACTGAAAGAAAAATGATTGATTTCTAATGTAATTGTGGTTATGTTTCAGCAAGTATTAAGCATCCTATGCTATTACTTAAAGTTAGTTTTATCGATGTACGAATTTTCATCCTTGGGAATACATTAATTGCGAAGAAAATATGTAAAGAAGTTTTACAATTCGAAATATAAGGTAGAGATTTTAGGTGGAACCACCTTAAGTTATTTCTTGAAATTTCATGTATCTGTTTTTGTCTGAGAGCGGTTGTTTAAAGTCTAAGAATGGAAGTATTCCCTCTCCCAAATACAGGGTCACTGGATCCAAGGGCGGAAGAGAGCCAGGGCCGTAGTATAAACCCAACATCCATGCCTTAACCAGAACTCGAACCAGGAGGAGACTAGGATTCACAGGCAGAAGACCGCACCTCTGACCTTTCGGCCGCCAGTGAAGTTGTACAACTTCAATCAGCTCCGATTTTAAACACAGAAAATTCTGTTAATATATTCCAGACAACCTTACCCATCATGATGCCATCAAGCATACTTCTAAAATGTTTTTAATTCAACGTTCCTGCCCTAGTTGCTGAGTGGACCTAGGCGCAATCTTCTGCGCATTCGTCAGAGATGGGCAAGGGCTCGAGTCGTGGATGAGACATGGGTTGTATGTTTGTCTTGTTGATCTGGCTCCCTTCCCTTCCTGTGTACAGTGGCTCCAAATTAGGAACAGGTTATTGCCTATAGTCAGTTTACCTGCTCACAGTTTTCGTTAAATCCCGAAAAGAAACCCCCAAAAAATAGAGATCCAATATATTTATTAGGGATGTAAGGTCAGGTGATGCGTAACATCACAGCCTATCCTGGACAAATGTCAACCCCGCCTTCTCGTGGTGCATCCTGTTCCTACTAAAGGGGCTCTGACGACCGCCAATAGCGGTATAACTATACCATCGGGATTAGAGGAAATTCTATCCCACACTCACCAACCCGCTTGGCCAGCGTGGTGAGTTATGGCCAAACCCCTCCAAAATGACTCCACAACTTAAATCTTGGCCCTCAGTCTCCGGCAGCTGGAATGTACCTGGCCAAGGCAGCGGCCACTTCGACATGAAGGCTGAGGGTGCTAAGAATCCCCGGAGGACCGGACTAGGCTGCCATCTGATGCTGACCTTGGCAACGTACAATGGACGCTCCCTATCTTCTGATTCAAGACTTCTTGAATTGGAAGAGGAACTACAAAGGATCAAGTGGGACATCGTGGGGCTAAGTGAGGTAAGGAGAAAAGGAGAAGATCTCATCGAACTGAAAAGTGGACATCTCTTCTACTATCGTGGGACAGATCATCGATGGACAGCCGAAATTTTAGATTGGATTCCAAGGGACAGGAAAAGACCCAGAAGAAGACCACATGGGAGATGGGTGGATGAAATTCGAAAGTATGCAGGGGTGACATGGAGGAGACTGGCACAAGACAGACCGTTGTGGAGGAACTTGGGGAGACCTTCGTCCAGCAGTGGATTGATAATGGTTGACGATGATGATGATGATGATGATATTTATTTTGCTTCACAAAAAGTATATTCATTTATATTTGGCTGCGTCTCCAAAAAAAAAAAAAAATGCCGATGTTAGCATTGAGGACCACAATGTTTAACCTTCGTCATCTGCCTTTCTTTCTCTGTCCCGGGTAAATTTTCTTTTTCTACTTATAGCGTTACATCCCGTGATATTATACGCAAATGTGCTGCTGTCAATCATGTGAAACGTATGAATGAAAGTATTGAAAAATACACGAATTACGAGGGCAGCCCTATATCCAATGACATCATAAAAACTGAACTGTTGCCCTATAATTGCGGCGAAGTGGTGCAGTCACACATTTGCACGTTGTATGTTAAGATATGAATGTATCTTCCTGTGTTACTCAAAAAAATAGTCTTAGAAGAGTTCCCATCAAAAGGTGCGGAGAGTAGGCAGATATACAACAACGTACTTCTGGTTCTTAACTCTGGCTATGATCTCCCTCAAAGTAGTCTCCTTGGGCCGCGATACACCGCTGCCAGGGTTTTTCCATTGTTGGAAACGCACCCTGGAAGTCCTGTTCGGGAATCGTGTCAAGCACCGTCTGCGATTCACACTGGATTTCGTCCACGGTTTCAAAACGGCAACCCTTGAGCTTCAGCTTCGAGAACAGAAAAAAAGTCGCAAGGGGACAAATTCGGCGAGTAAGGAGGGTGAGGAAAGGTAGTCTTGCTGTTGCGGCTGCAAAACTGGTGTATTTCTTACGCTCTGTGAGCTACTGCATTGTTGTGATGGAGCAGGAAATCGCCCCTGCGCCACATTTCAGGTCGTTTGCGGCGAATGTCCTGTCTAAGAAACCGCAGAACATCGCAGTAAAAAAGGGTGGTGACGTTCTGGCCCTGGGGGACGAATTCACGGTGCACAATCCCACGAATGTCGACATTTGTTCACATATGCGAGGGCTTTGCTCGTGGACGATCGCCCTGACCTCTCTTCGTCTTCCAGTGCCGTTGTGCCGCTCTTGAAGTGCGAGTGCCACTCAAAACACCTCGCACGACTCATGGCTTCATTGCCATAAGCCTGCCGCAATATTTCATGCGTCTCCGTTCCCGATTTTCCGAGTTTGACGAAGAATTTGATGTTCGCTCGCTGCTCTAGTTTGCAGTCCATATCGAAATCGCAGCTGTGTTCTGCACGTGGTCACCCAATATCGTGTAGCACAGCTCCCGATTTTCACAGAACGACGCCACTCGGCACAATGACTCATGGAGGTCACTGCTCTCGGCCGCTGCTCGCGTGTCCACATACTGAAACATGTCGGCATGCTACTCTTGGAACTTTTTGATCGCACTACGTATTATGAGACATGGCAAGTTTCTATGAGATTTGATTGCTTTTGTGCCGGTTCTCCTCACTTGAGCTTCTCGAGAAATATTAATATATATGATATCTTCTTTGAATAGAGGGAATCAGTAGACCCATATGTTAGAGATAGCCTATTATATAGTGAATTTGCGTGACTCCATCTGGGAAGTAATCATTGGTGTTAGTCTTTAACAATAAATTTACCAGTGTAGGAAAATTTATATCGAAACATTGTTCACAACGTTGCAGTTCCAGATGTTTTTTTTAACTTTACTAATATTTGGACACACGCAAAAAAATCCTTCTCTATGAAGCAAAGAGCATCAAAACTGATTCCACATATCTAACCATTGGAACAAAAGTCGAATTGGTGTCAATGTAAAAGCATACCATCATATCACTCCAAACACAGATTCCAATTGAAGGGGCAGCCCATGTGGCGCAGTTTTTTAAGCTCTGGCTTTTAATCATTCGCCCGAGATGGGTAAGGGTTCGAATCCCGATGAGGCATGGATGTTTTGCGTTTGTCTTACAGTACTGGTTCTCTCACTTTCCTGGAGCCAGCGACCCTAAACTAAGGACGGGTCACAGCTTGTAGCCTATTGAGTTGCTCAACATGGTCGTTACAGAACTCAGTAAAAAAATGAAAGGTATAAAACGAGTATTGTTACAAATGGCAGCTACACAGTCATTAACTGTTTCTTCCGAAATATGAAACGGCGCTTTGTCTGTATCGTTGAACTCACGCCTTGAAATGTATGACCCAACTCGAGCGTCAGAGAGAGCGCTTTTTACCAACGGGTATTAAATATCTCCTTATGAATTCCTCCTCCTCGCAAGATCATTTTACATTCACGTAACAAAAAAGCTTTGCCGACAAAGAAACTTGTTGTGCACAATCTCTATATATTAAAAGTCAAAGTTTGTTTGTTTGTCCTCTATACAAATCTACAGTTTTCAACTTAGTACCACCAAATTTGGTATACTATCTCATGGTACTCTGACTTAGAACGTACACAGTTGTGGGAAGGGTTCGAAGCCCGGTGGTCAAAGGGCCCTCATACAAAATTTTCGTAAAAAGTTCTACAGTTTTCAATTTACAACCACCAAATTTGGCATATTATCTCATGATACTCTGACTTAGATCGTAGACAGTTTTTAGAAGCGGTCGGAGCCGGGTTGTCAAGAAGGCCCCCATACAAGGTTTTTGTTATTTTAGCTAAAATTTCTACAGTTTTCAATTTCGAATCACCAAATTTGGTATACTATCTCATGGTACTCTGACTTAGACCGAAGACGGTTTTGGGAAGGGGTCGGAGCTCGGATGTTAAAAAAGCTGGTTGGTCAAAAGGCCCCCATACAAAATTTTCGTGCAGAGTTCTGCAGTTTTAATTTTAGAACAACCAAATTTGGTATACTATCTCATGGTACTCTAACTTAGACCGCAAACGGTTTTTAGAATGGGTCGGAACCAGGGGTCAAGGGGTATCCACGCAAAATTTTCATAAAATCTGCAGTTTTCATTTTAGAACCACCAAATTTGGCATACTATGTCATGGTACTTTGACCGTAGACGGTTTTAGGAAGGGGTCGGGGCTTGGGGTCAATAGGCCCCCATACAAAATGTTCATAAAAGGTTCATTTTTTTTTTAGTTTTACGATAGTTTTAACATCATACAAATCGATTGACACTGTCACAGAAGCAGCACAGGCAGTTCTCTATCCGATAGAGTTTCTAAACTCACTGGAGCCACCAGGTATGCCTCACCACAATTTGCTTCTCGAAGAGGGGGCGCCAATCATGTTGTTGAGGAACTTAGACTCACCAATGAAACCAGGCTTTGCATCAAGAATTTGTTCACGCACATCATCGAAGCAACTATTCTGACTGGCTGTGCAAAATGGGAAGATGTCTTCATTCCAAGGATTCCACTGATTCCACAGATATGCTGTTTGACTTCAAGCGTCTACAATTCCAGCTTCGTCTGGCATTTGCCATGTCCAACAACAAAGCACAAAGCCAGTCATTGGTAGTGGCTGGCATTCATTTGGAGGAACCTTGCTTTTCACACGGGCAACTCTATTTCGCCTACTCAAGGATTAGCAATCCTAAAAATCTCTACATTTTTGCTCCAAATGGAAAAAACCAAAAATATTGTTTACCAAAAAGCAATAACCTAAACGAATTAAAACAAATTTACTGTAAAATTACAGGAATATATTTTTCATTCATAAAATTTCACCCGCTGAACTTGGTGGTTCCACGAATATTTACCCGGGAAATACCGGGTACCACTGCTAGTATAATATAAAGTACACACTCATTGGCCAGAAATGTTTTTATCATCCACGTTTTCATATGAGTGGACGTGTCTCACAGAGCGTATCTCTAACGTTACCGAGCATAGGGGATAATATATAGACTTCACGGGTATGAGGTGGTGTTTGTTTGACGCAATAGGGAAAAAGAATGACTTACCGGAGTGCAAACGAAGAATAAAAAACGGCGCGAAAAAGGGTAGGACAACATCTGAGTGACCTCAGTCACAGTTTACTGTTCGAGAGACGCCGTGGTAAAGGTGTGAAGAGAGTGCTTCTAAAACGGCCATACAACCACCAAAATTGCCGGAAAAGGGAGACCTGGACTGGTTTAAATTAAAAATGAACTCGGTTAGCACTTTCTCTCTGAGATAAAGGGCAACTTGCGATCTTTTAGTCAGTACTGGATAATAAAAATGGCAAAAACAGAAATGTTTCTGAGCACGCAATCCACCAGATGGTCTTGAAAATGGGCTTGGGGAGTAAACGGCCAGTTCATGTTCCGAAGTTGACCGACCGTCTACGACACCTCTTCATGCAGTGCACACAAAATCACCATGAGAAAGACTAGAAAAAAAGTAGCCTGGCTTGATGAGTCAGGTTCCATCTCCAACATGCAGGTGGGGGTACCATTATTCGTTGCACGATCATCATGAAAATCACCATGAGAAAAACTAGAAAAAAAGTCGCCTGGCTTGATGAGTCAGGTTCCATCTCCAACATGCAGGTGGGGGTACCATTATTCGTTGCACGCTCATCATGAGCTGCCAGCGGAGCACCGTTGAATGGAAACAGGGTGGCGGAGGTAGGTAATATGGTAAGGGAATCATTCTCATGGACATGGATGGATCCTCACATCCACGATGAACACATCTCACCGCCAGATCGTACCTAGGTATGTTAAGGTGTGTTCATACACACTGTCTTGCGGTAACGGTGTGAACATATTATGGTGGCGGTAACGGTGTGAACATATTATGGTGGCGGTAAGGTTATGTTTACGCTAGGCATATTACGGTGTGTTCATACACATGAACTGGTGGTGAAGGTGTATTCATGTTAGGACGGCGGTTATTGTGTTTTCATGTTAAGACGGTGGTGAGTGTGTGTTCGTGTTAGGACGGCGGTGATTGTGTTCATGTTACTTAGGAGGTGAGATGTGCCATCCTATGCATGTTACGATTACTGTGCGTTCGTACTCGGAATCTGGTGGTTAAAGTGTTTGCCCAAAATAGTACACAACCTCAGCAGACCCATACGTCTGACCCTTATTTATACACAACCTCACGTGTATTCAAACATGCCTAGAATACGCTCTCACGTGCATTTAAATAGAATCTATCTAGACACATTTTGGACCAATTGTTTCTGTAGGAGTGCCGTGGGGTTGATTTCAAATCTTAAGTATCATAGCTAGTTAACAAACACAACTCTTTGCATATTCAACCAGCAAAGCTACGATAATATATAAGCGCATGTTTTCAGAACACTAAATTTTAAATTCAAAGGTGGTTTTTTTATTTTATTTTCCTCTCATTAGACACAGTGCCGGTTCTTAGAATCCCAGTTTAAATTTCGGCTGGCCTGACTCCATTCCCCCCAATCGTGGGGTTCTTTTCCTCTTCGAGACACGCCAGACATCCTTGTCTCCTTGCCTTAAGCACCAACTTCTTGTCTGGTGCTCTGTGGGAACTCCATGATCCGCCGATCTTTCAGTTTCTCTAATGTTAGGCGTTAACCCCAGTTTGATTGAAAGACAAAGTGTTAGCTTCTCTGAAAACACATTTTCCTCCCACCAAGCGTTTGTCCACTGCAACAGACTTTGCACTACGAACGCATACACGGTTCATAGCAAAATATTTTATGCCATAAACTTGTCTCTGCGCATGCTGATATGAACATCTGAACACCATCGGACCTTGTCTGACACAAGGCTCATTAGGAAATTACACCGGCACCTCAAGAAATAAAGAAATATTTGCAATTTGAGAAAAAGGCCCCCACTTACTTCCAACATTTAAAAATATTATTAAAAGGAAAGTAAGTATTTACAAGACACTAAATATTGATAAATATAATATTTTTATCCATTAGCCTATCACATTGAATGTTCATATTAACATGTATCACTACCACATTGGTGACTGTGAATCCGTACTGCACCGAACTCTTTCAGTACGAAAACGCTCGGTGGCGTAAGCTCCTCAATGAGCAGGAGGGGTTTGCAAACGATGTCCAAGCATTTCCTGTGTCCGCCAAATTTTTCCTTGCTTGAATTCGATCGGCCGCCCCGGTGGCGCAGTGGTCTAAGCGATGGCCTCTGATCATTCGTCCAAAAGGGGTCCGGGTTCGAATCCCGGTGAGGCATGGATGTTGTGTTTGTTTTACCGCACTGGCTCTCTCCCTTCCCTGGAACCAGTGACCCTAAATTAGGGACGGGCGATTGCTTATAGCCCATTGAGTTGCTCACGGTGGTCGTTAAACCTCCAATTAAAAAAAATCGATGGAACATTTGCGGGGTAAAGTGAAAAGCAACATTCTCAGCTCTACTCCAGCACCTTTAACTGTCTGCTAACTCCTGGAGTTCATTCTTCCTAAGCGGTATAGAACAGCTGAGGACACCTTCTGATGTCTAGTGGCTTCACACTGTCTGGTAGTGCGAGCAGTTATTGCGGCCAAGTGCGACCCATCGCGCTGTTTATTTGGCAGCTACAGTGCTATGGATTATAAACACTCGTATATATTTTTTGCTTTTAGCAGTTAATCAAAACAAGCCTCAGTATGCTATTTAACTGTGTTAGCCTCCTATTCCTCTCATTTCTTGCTGAAGTACTCAAATGCCAATTGCTCCTGGTAATTGCTATGCATTCAATACCTGAAAGTAGGCTATTTAATCTGGTTTTTTTTTCTTGCAAAATACGTTGCCATATATTATTCCAAGTGCTATTAAAGACTGAATCAAATTAAGTGATGCTTAGTAGTCTAGTTAGCTAGCGCTTCATTCTCAGTACTATTCCGCTGTTACCTGACTGCTACGAATTCTTATCACAAATCCTGCACGAAATTGTCATCATGAATCCTGAATAGATTTGTGACAAGCATGCTCAATAGACTATTTAACAGACAATTTATATTCAAAGTGCTTTTCTGTATCGTTAGTTTTCATTGCACATTTTCACGAATAAATGAAAAACTCCTCGAACATTTCATTTTCACAGCTCCATTCTGTGTCGTATATTGGAAACGGTCCTTAGTATACACTATACTTAGCAGATATTTCGCATTTATTACAAACACATAAGTTCAACTGACTACTGATAATTTGCATTCACAATCAGCATCCACTTTTTTTGTTCTTGTGCGTGACGTACAATTCGATGAATTATTCAAAACAGGAAATGCGTCGTGAGGGTATGTGTCAACATGGATATTCAGTTGGATACTGAATGTCATTTTCCTGCCTAAATGTTGACCTACGTAGTTCTCAGAACACTTCCATAATAACCATTTCCAAACGGCATCTACAAATTACTCCTTTTTTACCCTTTCCAATCGTAGGTTGAAGAACCTTATATGCTCCAGCTTTGTCCGTCCGTCTGCGCGATAACTCGCGTAAAAGTAGTTCGATTTCAATGAAATTTTAGTATGTGGTAGGGGGACAACCTGAGAAAGAATCATATTGAAAATGAAAGAACTCGGGTCAAAGTTCAGGGCATACGAGCAGAATCCATTCCATCGCCCTTATGCGTCATAACTTATGTAAAAATGCTTGGACTGCGACAAAACTTCATTATGGGTTTCTGGAGGTACACTGAACCAATTCTGTTTAATATCATTGAAATGGGGTCAAAGGTCAGGGCACAGGAGCGAGATTTATTCCACAACTATTATCCTCGTAACTTGACTAAAAATCCTTCTATTGCGACAAAACTTTAGTTCTGTGGGCCACGCCCATTTCCAGCTCCTGATTTTCTGCCTCATACTGACGGAATAAGGTATTCTTACCTCGTGTGAGTGATTTTTTCTGGCTTATAAAACTCGTGTGTTTCGTTCCAACAACCTGTTTTGTTCAGTAAGTGCCAATATTTTTCATATACGACGTATTTTTCTGTCTTGTGCTTAACCCTCATCGTTTACTCCCGTAAACATCGTGACTCGCCTTTATTATCTTCAGTTTTCTTATCAGCGTTCCTACACGCTGCCTTCTGTGATCCTAGTCCTGTGCTTATCGCAACACCTCTCGTATCACGTCGCCTTCTGCTAGTGGTCCTCTAGTGACGTCATCTACTCTTCAGTTGTGCACCACCCGTCTCTAGCGGCTCTTCTTGTGACGTCGTCGCTTCACCAATTCATCGTGCCTTCCCCACTTTCAACGTCTACCATTTTAGTGATTCTGCTTTTCTACTCAACTGCTCGTGGCCTGTGCTCCATCTCTTGATTATTTTCGACCACTGACGCCTCCTCCTGATGTTCTGCTTCAAGATCAACTTCATCTCTCTTCGCCTACTGCCACTTCCATACACTCTGCTCTTTTGACGTCCTGCTTGGACTCCATTGTTTCTCGTCATGATACAGTAATTACCGCTCACATCCCTAAGCCTTCACCACGAAGTTAGTCTTTAATTGCCTCTTTAGCCTTAGGGGTGAAATATGTTGCCCTCCCTGATACTAAACTCACTGTGAATACATCAGCTCTTCATCAGCTTATTCCCCCTGATGTAATTACCCATATCGCACGAAAACCCCGCTCTGTACTTGTTTATTTTTCCTCCACCGCTCAGGTTGCGCGGGTGATTTCTCCCCTATTTACGTATGCGATCAAAGTCTGTTCGCCATTCCTTTAGCACAGTGTCTCATTCTTGTCAGCATGTCGCCTGTTCCTCCGAAAATCTCCGATGATATCTTGCATAGCTTTCTCTCCCGTTGTGGTCTTGTAATTGGCCCCATTCGCAGGTTACAAGCAGCGTCGGACGAGCAAGGTGCTCGTTCTTATCTTAGTTTCCGACGACAGGCCCTCGTCGTGTTTCCAGACGAAACCTTTATTATTTCCTGTCCCACCTCATTTCAAGTAGTCTGTGGCCGTCATATTCACAGTATTCATGTCTATACTGCTCTTCATTGTTTTATTTGCAAATCGCCCACTCATTTATGTGCTGCATGTCCAGATAAAGACATTGTTCATGCTTCGTCTTCATCTTTTAGTACTCCTACTTCTGCCTCACTGCCTGTCAGACCCTCCCTGTTAGTGTATCCGCCCAGTTCCGGTGGATTGTTCCCGGCCCTTGAATGTTTGTCTTCCCTTATCTCTGAGGACACCATATTATCTACTCATCTGCTCCCGTATTTTCTCCTTGATGTTACTTCTTCAGCCATCACCACGCTACCTTCCTCGCCTCCGTCAAGCCCATCTTCCACCAAAACTTTATTAAAACGCCCAGGGTTGGTCTTCCTTGTCGTATTCTTCTCCTGCCATTGTATGTCCTCTGCATTTACCAATGGGCACTGTCTCTACACCTGAGGTCCAGCTCTACAGTGTTACGGAGACCGTTCTATCCAGTTGTCTATTGTCTGCTGCCTCCAACAGCTCCCAGTGCATCTTACCTGTTCATGTGTCTATAGACTCTGCTTTGTCATCTGCTGCCATACCTTCTAACGTTTCTTCATCATCTCTCAGAAATGTTCCTGATTCCTTGCCCGTCTCCTTTCTTGCTTCGTCGTCTGCGCTACCCATTTCTCCTTCATCAGCAGCCACTTCACTTCCCAATACTTCCGATGCTGCCCCGCACCCTTTCCTCATCTCTCTGCCTCTCAGCTTCTCCTCCTTGCTGCTGTGTCTCATAAAGAGGTTAAAGAAATGGGGTCTGACACGATTCTCATGTATCTCGAACTTCTCAAGTTTCTCAAACTCTGAGGAAACATTTTCGTTCCAAGAGCGCCTATAAGTCTGCTCGTCTCGAGCGAGAGAATGCTCTCGAATTCTTCTAAATTGAGCCTTCTGATTTCTGCCACTCACGATCACCTTCGCCACATCAAGCAACTCCTCTGCAAGATACTTCTTCTACTTCGCCTGTATCTACTTCAGTCTTACAGTGTGCCCGTTATACTGTTTCATTGTCAATGTCTCCTGTTGCTCAACTTTCGCCATCTTCTCCTGCAGTATCTCCACTCAGCTCAACCTTGCACGCGAGCTCTTCTTGTTTTCCGCTTGACTTGTCTGTCACTCCACCAATTTAGTTTGCCTCCTCCAGTCTCCAGTGTGCTTCTCAGTTTCCGAATTTGTCAGCTTCTGCCGCCACACCCTCAGTTGTCTCCTCAGCATCTCCTCCACCTGCTCCTGCTTCATCGCCTGCAACTTCTAGTGATCCCTTGTCCGAGCCCATTGATCCATTATCTCCTCTTCAGCCTTCCTCTGATGGTGCTTCTCGGAAACGCCACCGTAAGCGCCGCTGCCGTGCTCTACTCTCCAATGACTCTCCTTCGCCAAGTGACTATGCCTCTTATGGTGATTTCCTGCGTGCCCGTGGCTGTTGGAATGAGCGTCACACATTTCGTGAATTGTATTATAAATATGGTATCTCCACGTAATTCGTATTTTTCTCTATGTCATTTTCCTGTATCTCTGCTCACGAGGATATTTGTGTCGCCCACTGTATAAGTATTACTATTTCTTGATGATTGCCCTGCATTAATCCATGTATTTTGCTCACGATTTTATCTGTTTCTCCTCATTATATGTGCCCGACTTCCCTGTACCCTTTAGTTTTCCCAATAAAGCGATTTTGAAAGGCCAAACTTTAGTATGTTGCTCCGTACGTAGGTATAATGAACCAATTCTGTGTAATATCATCAAAATGGTGTCAAAGGTCAGAGCACAGGAGCGAGATTTATTCCACAGCCAATGTCCTCATAATTTGAGTAATGATTTCTGGTATGTTGAAAAGCGTATCATAATCAATGAATTACATGATTTTATTAAGTTGTAATTAAATGAATCTAATACGGACACATACGCATTGTACGGCGATTTATAATTTCGAATTAGCAAATATTATATAACCTAGATAATAATAATAAAAAATTTACAAATGCATTGTCACCTGTCGTTCAAAACGTTCCTTCGATTTACTGCTTATGGAATTCTTTTAATATTCTAATTTCAATTAAATTTTAAAATATGTTTTAAATAATCTTTTTCAGTCCAATATTCGCAAACGTTCTGTGCAAGGTGTTTCTTAAAGAACATGAAGAGAGCACCTCTGGAGTGAACTAGAGCGCCGCATAAAAAGTTTGGAACAAAAGCACACTTCTAAACAACAGTTAGCGGCAACATTCTACACTGAATGGAAGCGCATACCTATATCTGTGTTCCAAAACCTTGTCGAAAGCGTGTCTCGAAGGGTCAGTGCATACATTAAGGTCAAAGGCGGACTGACACTGTACTAATGTATCTCAATAAATGCTATGATGTGTTTCTCTTCTAGGTGCCCGGTGACCTTTTTCAATATAGTGTAAGACAAAATGTCTGTGAATTCGAAAAATTTACGTACGTTTATCTAGATTCCCTAAAACCCTAAAGGGATGCACTCGCCACGTATTCCAATTGCTTAAATTTAAATGTATTTTGGGAGGGGGGTTAAGAGGGTGGGCTCAAAGAAACGTTGGTTGGGCTGAAACTCACTCTATCCCACCCGAAGCTTTATTTGGGACGGGACAGTTGCCTTTATCAAAACTTTTTCGCATATATTTCTAACATTTCCACAATGCGTAGTTCTGCCGTTTGGTGTATTAGAGTGCATTCTTTTCTGGAAAACCGTTTGAAAAATGATTATTTCTTAATCTGATACCTTTGCCCAATAAAGAGATTTTTCGTGTGTTTTTCTTAAAATAACGCATCTTTCGCATTAGGGGTTTACTTACAAATGGGCATTTAAAATTTTAATTTTAAAATTTACTTTTTATTGGGATACTTTCTATTACGAAGAACATTTTGTGTACAATTCATGTTTTCTTGTAAACCGCATTTCTGATTCAAATGGGCGTATATATATATTTATTTATTCTTTAATTGGAGGTTTGACGACTACCGTGAGTAACTCAATGGCCTATTATAGTCCGTCCCTAATTTGGGGCCACTAGTTTCAGGAAAGGGAGAAAGCCAGCGCCGTACGACAAACACAACATCCATGCCTCACCGGGATTCGAACTTGGATCCATCTCGGACGAATAATCAGAAGCCATCGCTCGGACCACTGCGCCAACAAGGTGGCACGTAAATATTTCCTCGTACTGGCAAATGTTTCACGGAATCTATAAGTCCCGTCTGTTTGTAACGAAGGTTTCGTTAATTATTACGAAACCTTCGCTCATTGTACATTAAAATAATATGCAGGTTTGCTACAATGGAACGTAAATGCTGATCAACTTTTTTAATTTTCTTCCTTTCCTAAAAATCCTTTTTGAAAAATACCTTTTTGATTTGATTTATTTCAAAAATGTTCCACATGACAAGCGAGAATTCGGAGTAATTTTCTTTTTTCTTTTTTTTTTAGTTGTTGGCAGTGTGTTTGGTGTATAAGTGCATTTCGTAAATATTATGCATTAACTTAAACCTTTTGTCTGTCTGTATACAAAAATATTTACTCTTAGAAAAACCAGGTTGCAAAAGTCCTTGTATACATCGGTCGTAACGTTATCTGTGATCATTCGTTTGTACCATATTTAGAAATGAAACATTTTCACCTAAGGTATGAAAGAAACTATTTGCCTTTGTCACGATATCGCTACGCATATACATTGCCACTAATACAAAAAAAATATGTTGTCATACATACAAACACGGTGAATACATGCCATATATTTTGCAATGTATTTGCTGCACGATTTCCCAGTAAAGCCGCATCAGGGTGGATATTTATAAGCTACTATGCCTTTGCTTTAAAACTAGATTTAGAAATTTCACACTGAGTATAATAAAAGAAAAACACAAGCAATATTTTTCTTATGCATTTTAGTATTTCTGAATGCACAACATTGATGTTAAGTGGAATAAAGGTACACTAGTATTTACCCAGCTGATATATCATCTTGGAATCCAAGTCCTTTAAAATGAAATGCATTTTCTCAGCATTGTCTTGTTTTCACTATGCAAAATTAGCGCAACTGCGTCCCAATACCATGCTTAAACACTGGACTCGAGAAAATACTTTGCATCGATAGATGTAATCTAAACGTTACACGTTTTCCATCGATAAAGCAGGAAGTGATTCAGATTACCAGTTCTGTTTTTTTTCTAAATTTATAGCTACGGATGATCATAATTTTCCCTTTTATTTTTATCTATCTAAAATGATGCTACTAATGACAATTATTGTTGACCATCTAGATGTTTATACAGAATCTTCCCACCTTTCTTCTGCAGATATTTTCACTTAAATTTTCATCATTTGTACTGACTGTTCGAGAATGTAATGACGCCTCCCGACGTCCTAACAGCTTGCCAACTCCAAAACTAACTGTACCTGTAATTTGACATAAAAGAGTGTTACACGTTTACCTATTAAGCAGTTCTCCTAATGGAAAGGCACACAAAGGGGTTGGCGTTTCCTTCCAAGTGTGTGATGGGGTAAAGCAGTTTCGCTATATGTAAATAGATATACTTCAAATATGTTTTAGTAGTGAAATCCTCTTCAACAAGGCAACAGTACCTGAAAGCGTTGTTTTGTTTCGAAAGCTGCGTCCTGGGACTTTAAACGGTGTACAAAATCATTCCAACGTTTGTTTGTGCTAACTTTTAAAACCAGAGAGAGGGACCGTGTCTTTACCGTATTTCTGCCGGAGCGAGTATATACAAATATGCAATGCCATGCTATCAGTCCCAGCTTACATTCCACAGGAGAAAGGCCGTACTATCGATCTGTAGATAACTCTTAATGTCTTCGACATTAGTACCAGCTGAGATTGTTTGCTCGCCAGCACATCCGTTTTAATTTTCCCCTTCACTTACTTTCAATTTGTGCAAGTTGTGGCCCTCTATTAATCTTCACCTGACTTAACCTTCGTTTTACGTTCTAGATGGATATTTTCCCGTGCGATTAAATAAGCCTTTGTACAGGGTTGCATTTGAAAAGTGAAAAGAATTTGTCACACTGAGCCTAATAAAGACGAAACATTTTGTCTTTTAGTCTTTTATCTTTCAACTCAAAGTTTTTCATTTCCTTTCAGAGAGAATGTGAGGATATATTTTTTCCTAAAATTCTCCGTCCCCCGAAATTAACTATTATATTAGGTGCACAAATAAGTTTTTAAGCGTTTTAAGACAACGCAACATGTAATTTGAGAGAAAACAACAATACCTTTACGAATCAAAATATGCGCCGTCATTATCTATCATCTTCCGCCATCGGTCGGGCTGCTGACGGATTCCAGCCATGAAGAATACTTCGTCGTGTGACGCGATGCACTTCGTCACATGTCCAGAACCGTACAGCAGACAGATCATGTTGCATCGATTGGGACAAATGCTAGTCTGAAGGGGATATTTCGGGATCATACGCCGTGTGTTCCGAAACTTTCCAGCCAAGCGTCAACAACGTTTCTTTGACCAATTTCGCGACATGCGTCCTAGCGCTGTCACGCAGTAATTTCACAGGATGCAATCATTTGCCTGTGAATGGACATTTCCGATATTTCCTGGTTCAATCGCAGAAATTGCTGATTGTAGAGATCAGCAGTAACAGTTGGACCCTGCTGCAATAGTTCATAATAGAAGACACCCTTCACATCCCACCAGATGTAACTTTCTTGGAGTGAATATTGCCTTTCGGTGTGAAATTCGTTGCTTCACTGGAGTCTACCCGGAGTTTTTTGCATTTTGGTTTGGCGTACTATATCCACATTTCATCACCCGTAACGATGTTTCACCGGAAATACTTTCTGTGTTGTTTATTCAACAGATTCAAACATTTCATTACACGCTCAACCTTGTTCCTTTGGCTCAGGTCATGTGGCACCCATTTTTCTTCTTTCTGAACCTTTCCCATTGCGCGTAAACGATTGGAAATGGTTTCTTGAGTTACCCTCAGTTATTCAGCTAGTTTTTTGTGTTTGAGATGAATCTTCATCTAGCAATGCTTGCAGTTTCTCACGTGCAACCTTCTACATTTTCCTTTTTTTTTTTTTTTGATTGGAGGTTTAACGACCACCGTGAGCAACTCAATGGGCTATAAGCAGTCGCCCGTCCCTAATTTAGGGTCACTGGTTATAGGGAAGGGAGAGAGCCAGTGCCGTAAGACAAACACAACATCCATGCCTGACCGGGATTCGAACCCGGACCCCTTACGGACGAATGATCATAGGCAGCGCCTTAGACCACTGCGCCACCGGGGCGGCCTTCTACATTTTCGATCGCTAACATAAAATCACCTGCTTCGAACCGTCCAAACCAAAACTCACACCTGCTTTTCAATACAATATTCTCCCCAGAACAGAACAGATCGATGCATATGATTTTTCGGCACTTTTTCTTTTTGATGAAATTCGTAACGAATGCAGTGTCGAATAAATGCAGTATCGTTTGTCATCTTTCACCTACCGATGTACAAGTGCGTTTGACTGTTGGGCAAACTTCTGTGTCGCATTTTATACTCTGGACCAGTTACGGTCACATGACGACAACGCGGGGGAATGTCGGATTTTTAAATTTGTGGTATACCGCACACAAAAAACGCTTTAAAACTTATTTGTACAGCTAATAAAACGAAAGATGTCAACTTGCTTGGGCTGAATATTCTATACTAATTGCGCACCGTAGTCTTAATGCAATGCTAACATTTAGATAGGAAACTCACGATGTCATTTTCTTTTCAGCGTAATGATTAATCATTTATTAGAGTTCATGACAATTATTCTATTCATTAGCCAAGGAAATGTCTGGTAAATGATGATGTAAGTAGAATACCGCTATGATCTTCTAACAATTCAAAATAATAGCTTTCTTTGATTTGTGGCTTAGGAGGTCTACCACATGTCCTTCTCAAGCATTTTGGCTGACAGTCCACTGTGTAACTAATTTGGATTCTTCGACAAGTAAAGACTCCTCTTCATGAACTCGAAACATAAAAGAACGTAATGAAATTTACAAAAACGTTACCTTGCACTAACATAGTCAAATATTGTGAAAATTTATTTACATTTTTTCTTGCGTTTTGCACAAGAGAAAAAATCATAATCTCTCTAGTTCATATCTTCTTTGAAAAATTGCAGATGGTGAAAGTAATGATTCCACTTCTTGCTGGATCAAAGATGAAATACAACAAACAATTCATGGAACTTTGCTCAGAAATGAAGGCTTATAAAATTAATATTTTCTGAAGAGCAAAGAAAGAGAGGAACGGACTCTGAGGGATAGCATAATGTCGGTAAAAATATTGATCAAGAGTTTAATCACTCGTTAAGGGAATAAAATACGATAAAAGTGACAAAAAATACAGATAACGCACATTTTTTACGTTTCGCAAGTCACATTCATATGAGGTGGAGTTTACTAAATAACGGTTTGATGATATATCATTAAAACAATGCACTACCTGGTGCCATATATTTCAGCAAGAACAACAATAAAAAGGGTACTGCCTCACTTTTAGAACAATGAATACAATTGTTTGAATGCTGATTCCATGATCGTGTATGAATAGGAGAAAATATGTGTTTGTACTTAGGTAGGTACTTCTTTATTTCAATTTTAAAGGATGTTTTAACATATAAAAGCAATATAGATTTCAATCAGAGTACAATATTATTCTGATATTATGTGATTCCAGAATGTTGTTATGAAATTTCCCCTATATTTTTGCGTATTTGCTTTGGGAGTTTAATGCCACCCCCATCCTCCCAGGATTTTCTGAAGCTATAAAGTGATACTTGTCTCAAATTTAAGAAAGCGGGATCCATGGAAGGAACAAACTCAACGCCATTGGACAAATAACAATCCCTTAAGTCCCATTTAAATTAAAGGCTTCGTCCGATACTTGAACGCTACCCATGACTCACCCGAAAATCCATCCCCGCCAATGCTTCAACTTGGACTCCAACGGATCCATGCTTCAACCGGAACTTGTGCCGCACCCATATTTAACCGAGTCTCTAGACCCTGCCTAAACCAACGCTGAAATAGCATTCATACTTCAAATAAAACTCATGCCTTGTCCAAGCCTCAACCAAGATTTCATTCCTGGCGCTGCCTCAAGCTGAACTCATACCGCACTGTGCTTCAGCTAAAACCGAAAAATCCGCCCCGGTCTCAACTAAGAATGATTCAAACGTTGCCTTTGCCTCAAATGAAAGTTGAAACCTTACCGTTCCTCAAACGAAACTTCAACCCATCTCGTACCTTGACCATCATTCCAACCTCACCCGTTTTTAAAATGAAACTCTAACCAGCCAATTATTTAACTCGAACCTCGCCATACATCTACCAAGACTCCAACCTCACCTCTTCCTCAACTGGACTTCAAACCAAACCCATAAAAAAATGAAGCTCGAATCTCAAATGAGATTTCAACAACGTCTCTACTTCAACCCCCACCCAAAGCGAAACATTCCTTCAAAAGAAGTTTCTAACTCCTCCCAGCCTTAACCAGCACTTAAACATCAACCATTGCGAATGGTTAGGCTAAGAGCTGCTTGTTTTACCTCTCGGCCGTAGGGTGAAATTACCTCAACCTTCACTCAAACTTCAAGCATCCTTCAAATAAAGCTCGATACTCACCGGGTCGTCAACCGAGAATTTCACTCCACCCAGCCTTAACCAGCACCCAAACCTCAAACATCTCGGATGGTTAGCCTAAGACCTGCTAGTTTTACCACTCGACCGCGGGGTAAAATTGTTCATTTAAATCATGACTTAAGAAGGCAATTGATTCTTATAGTAATAGTTTGAGTTATATTCAACATTTTTCTACTGAAGTGCAGTCGTACTACTTAATCCAGAGCTATAACAAACAAGAAAGATGACACCGAATTTTCGGGTGTAATAAGCACGCCTTTTGAATCCGTTCAGACGCAAATACAATTTATCAAAGCTATTCACAATCAATGGAACCGGTATGGAAAACAATAGATCTGACGAAAGAAAGAAAATTTTCATTCGGGTTTTTAGTCCCTCAGATATTGCTGTAAACGGAATCGTGAGCTTACGAACTCTTAGAAACACAGATATCGACAAAAATAAGATGTGACTTTACGTCCCCTGGTGGGAAAACCATGCATTATTTTAGGAAGAAAGTATTCTCAAAAGCTTTATCTATATAAGCGGGTATCGGTCGAAGAAAAAATAAATTAGTCGAGTTTTCAGGAGCCCAGATTTTACAACAAATACTTCAGACGCAGAAATAACACTTTTGATCCCTGGTAGCTAAACCATTCTTTACCAAACATTAAAAATTATGTGAAAAATATTTTCCATCAGGTCTTGTATGCGATACAGGAAGAAGTTTTCAAATCAGAGCTTCAGGAGCAGAAATAAAGCAGAAAACGCAATTTACCTTTGTGCCCTCAAAGTCAATGGAACCGGTTTGAAGAATAATAGTATCTGACGTAAGAAAGACGTTTTTCAATCGGGTTTTTAATCCCTTAGAAATTACTGTAAACGGAATCGTGAACTTACGCCCTCTGTTTGCAGACTTGTGCGTTAAGAAAAACATGAATTTATATGAGAAACATTTCGCACCGAAAACGCTCTCCAACACCGAAATAATTTTTCAAATCGGACTCTTAGAAACAGAGATATCGACAAAAAAAAGATGTAACTTTACGTCTCGCTGGTGGGAAAACCATGCAATATTTTAGGAAGAAAGTATTCTCAAAATGTTTTTTCATATGAGCGGTATCGGTCCAAGAAAAAACAAATATTTAATTGAGTTTTCAGGAGCCCAGATTTTGCTACAAATACACCAGAAGCAGGAATTAACACTTATGTCCCCTGGTGGTCAAACCATTCTTTACCAAATATTAGAAATTATGTGAAAAATATTTTCCATCAGGTCTTGCACGCGATACAGGAAGAATTTTTCAAATCGGAGTTTTAGGAACAGAACTAACGCAGAAAACGCAATTTACCTTTACTTCCCCTAGCGGAAAGTCTATGAATTACTTGAAAATTTTGAAAATATATGAACCACATGTCACACTAGAAACACTATCCAACAAAGAAGGGATTTTTCAAATCGGACTCCTAGAAGTAGAGATATTGACAAAAATAAGATAAACATCTACGCCCCTGGCGTTGAAACCATGCACTATTTTAAGAAGAAATTTTTTGTTGACATGAGTAGTATCGGTCAACAAACGACAATTTTTTCAATCGAGAATTCAGAACATCATATTTTGCTGTAAATACAACAGAAGCGGAAATTAAAATTTACGCCCCCTGGTGGCCAAACTATTTTTTTACAAAAATTAGAAATTATGTGCAAACCATTTCCCATCAAGAGCTGCATCCGGTGCAGAAAGAAGTTTTCAAATCGGAGATTTAGAAGCAAATATATGGGGGGAAACGCAATTTACCGCATCGCCCCTATCGAAAAGTCTATGAATTACTTTAAAATTTTGAATTTATATGAAAAAGAAGGCACACGTAAAACACTATCCAACAAAGAAGGAATTTTTCAAACCGGACTCCTAGAAGTACAGATATTGACAAAAATAGGATGTACATCTACACCCCTGGCGGAGAAACTATGTAGTAGTTCAAGAAGAAAATATTCCGAAAAGGTTTATCGATGTGAGTGTCATCAGCCCACGATTTTTTTTTCAATTGACATTTTAAAAGCTTTGATTTTACGACAAATACATCAGAAGCAAAAATTAACACTTACGCCCCCTGGTGGCCAAAGTATTCTTTACCAAAAATTTTAAATTACATGCAAAAGATTTTCCATGAGAAGACGTATCCACTGACGGAAACATTTTTCAAATCGGAGTTTTAGAAGAAGAGTTATCGAGGAAAAGGTAATTTACGTTTACGCCCCCTAGCGGAAAACCTATGCGTAATTTGAAAAAGTAACTATATCTAAAATACTCTTCGACATAAATGAAATCGAAAGACAATTTTTTTTTTCAATCGGATGTTTAGAAGCAAATATGTGGAATAAAACGTATTTTGGAATTCGATATCATCTGCATTTACGCCCTCTCCCGGCGAAATTGTACATGGCAAAAAAAAAACGAAATAAAGTATCATCATTTGCATATTTCAAGCTTCCCAATGCAAAAAGAGTTTTTCAAATCGGACTAATAGTTGCAGAGATATCGTGGGTACAGACGGACGGACGGACAAACCGATAACAGAAGCTAGATATTTTCTTTACAAAAGACGTGCTAAAAAGCGGCATATTAAAGATTAAGATACATAAAATTCTTAGGAAAACCTATTTGAAGTACTGCCATAACTAAACTCGTTTAATCATTCATACAGCTGCAATAAACTTAGGTAGATGCTGAAGTGCAAGCAGTCATTTATATTGTCGAAAGGGCAAACTGTTACAGGAAAATCTGATCATCCATGGATACTTATGGTCGCGTCATTAATTGCCTGACCAAGAGAATCCTTTTCGATTTTTGTTTCTCTTGAAAGCGGCCATATCGTATCGAATACGGAAATAGTAGATCGCGCCACCTAGCACGAAAATATCTGGTTCAAAAATTTAAAGAAATGTTTTAACAGTCCTGGTTTTCAAATCACCGACAAAAAGAAATCAATAGACTTAGTGGAAAGGAATGTTCGTTAGCAGATAGAAATATATATTGATGCCGGGTAAAATTACAAAACTAATTAGTCAAAGATCTTCAAAAAGGAAATAATACATGCTATCATGATGGTTTTAAGATGTGGAATTTTGTCTTCGAATCTGAGTATCAGATCAGTGAAATATAAAAAAAGCGAGGTCTAAACACTTTGATTGAAGGAAACTCATACATGCACCCTTAAGAGTCCATCATTCGTTAGGCATAAATGCATTTGCAAACAACGCGTTCTGAAAAGAATTCGTTTGAGTCCTCTCAGTAGAAAGAAATGTGAATGTCTTTGAAAGTTTAATTCCGTGAACATTCTTCTGTCGACAAGCTAAAGCAGACAATCAACTGAAACCATTTATTTTTAACATCATTTTTTTCAACACATTAGGAGAACGTAGAAATTATAAATTCTGAGGAATGTTCTAATAAACAGCGCAGTAATTGCCGTCGTTAATCAACTCAAAGTAGAAACTATAATTTGTTTCGAGGGTATAACATGAGACCAAGAAAAAATCGTTCCTTTGAAAAATTAATTTAATACGTTAGTTTTGTTTTGAAGGAGTTAGCAAATTAACTGAGCTTGGCTCTTTTAAAAGTGTTGTATGACGTAAGCTGTAATGTGTGCAATTTTTTATTGAACTTATTATTTATTTAAAAAGTTATTAAGTTTTATATGGTCGTGTACGAGGGAAGCCATAAATAAATATCCAATTCACATTTCTTAGCTGGTTATATCAAAAGAACACAAATAAACAAAAACTGCAGAAGAGGAGCACGTGTTATGTTTTTCCGACTTCTACTGCCTGTACTCAGGGATATTAACATACGAAAAAACAGGTTATATTATAAAAACAAAGAAACAAACGGCAGCGAGTTCTTAGGGATAATGAGCACGTCTTTTAAAACAGGAAAATGCGTCGCAATATAGAATTTAATAATCGTGGAACATTTATTTCGATGTTACAGCTAATAACTCAGCATTTTTTAAAATAACAATCTTTTT
Organism: Macrothele yani; assembly: GCA_039090855.1. Taxonomy (NCBI): domain Eukaryota; kingdom Metazoa; phylum Arthropoda; class Arachnida; order Araneae; family Macrothelidae; genus Macrothele; species Macrothele yani. The sequence continues at coordinate 162,376,935 of CM077011.1, forward strand.
TTATTGCAAAAGCAATCCGATACAGATAAGCAATCCAAATCCGTTGCATAGAGGCACAGGAACGGCTGCAAATAAAAATATGCATTCGATCCCTTGTCAGAAAACTGAATTATAACAGCTGAAAATTCGTAAATAAAAATCTGAATCATAGAAGCTGAAAATTGGAGCAGAATGGTATTTACCAAGGAATCTATCAAAGCATGAACTTTTTTTCGGTCCGATTTTGAAAAAATAGAAATTTGGCCGCTAATAGAAATCAATGTGTGCTTATTTATTATTAAAAGCAAATGATCTGTGCAGACCTTTGAAGCACTGATTGGTCTCCTATCCAGAAAAAAAAGTCATTTAATTGATTTTCTGAAAGCCAAACTATGCAAATAGACATTAACGCTTTCCATCAGTAGGTTGCAAAAGCGGATATGCTCCAGCTTTGTCCGTCTGTCTGTCTGTCTGTCAGTCTTTCCGCACGATGACTCGCGTAAAAATGATTCGATTTCGATGAAATTTTAGCATGTGGTAGAGGACCACCTGGGAACGAACCCTATTGAAAATGGGTGAAACGGGGTCATAGGTCATTGCCCTTATGCGTTATAACTTACGTAAAAATGCTTCGATTGATACAAATAACAGAGGTATACTGAACCAATTCTGCTTAATATAATCAAAATGGGGTCAAATGTCAGGGCACACGAGCGAGATTTATTCCACAGCCGTTTTCGTCATAATTAGAGTAACAACTTGAGTAATGATTTCTGGTATGTTGGAAAGCGTATCATAATCAATGCATTGCATGATTTTACTAACTTGTCATTAATTTAGAGTGGCATAACTGAGCATTATACAAAAATAACAAAGCACAAACAAAAAAAAACATTTCCCATAATAAAAAACTCCAAAATTATTTTTTAAAACAGGAGAGAATCGTCGAAAACAAAATATATTTGTGCCTCCTAGCGAGAAAATGCACATAATATAATAAACATAATATATAGTACACAATGCATACAGTGCTCTTCGTTGTAGATATGTTCAATAGTTAAGGCTAACAGTTACAAAAATTATTTTAGAAGATCTTTTGTGAAAATAGTACGGTACGTGCTTATTGATATCAGTTCGTCCATCTATGGACACCATACATCTGCAACTATTCTATTTTTCAGATAAACAAAATGTTTTTGCATTGGGAAGTGTGAAATTTCCGAACGACGATTATTGCTCTTTGCCGCTAGAAAGCGAGAACGCATATGCTATCGAATTGAAATATGTTTTGTACCATGTAATTACTCGTGAACGTCCAATTGAAAAAATTATTTCTTCCTCTCGATACCATTAACAACGAAGACTATTTGGGCGCATTTTATTTTTCAAGTAATGCATAGTTCTTCCGTTAGGAGGCGTAAAGCTAAACTACGATTTAACGGATATCTCTGCGTTTGAATTTGAATTTGAAAAAAAAATATTTTGCATCGAATAGGGAGAGCTTCTCGTGGAAAATGATGTGCATATAATTTCGAAATTCTTTGGGTTTTTTTTTTTATTGGAGGTTTAACGACCACCGTGAGCAACTCAATGGGATATAAGCAGTCGCCCGTCCCTAATTTAGGGTCATTGGTTCCAGGGAAGGGAGAGAACCAGTGCCGTAAGACAAAAACAACATCCATGCCTCACTGGGATTCGAACCCGGACCCTTTACGGACGAATGATCAGAGGCCATCACTTAGACCACTGCGCCACCGGAGCGGCGAAATTCTTTGTAAAATAATGGTTTGGGCACAAGTGAACTAAGTGCACAATTTTGTTTCTGATGCATTTGCAGCGGTATCTGCTCTCCTGTAAATGAGAAAAAAAATGCTTTTGTGGTCAGATAGCGCTCACCTCACGACGACCGACATTTTGAGAATACATTCTGCTTAAAATAATGCATAATTTTGCACCAGGAGAGCAGATATACATCTCAGTTTTATCGATATCCTTGTTTCTAGTAGTTCTATTAGAAAATATCCTTTCTTTGTCGAAGAGCGTTTCTGGTGCGAAAGGTTTTGCATAGAATTTCAATTTTTTTAACACACAAGTGTGTCACAAGAGGTAATTTCATTTCATTTTATTTATTTGTTTTGCTGAACATTGCCATGAAATAAAATATGCCATAAATTCACAATTTGGTTTGGAGCATATTAGCAGCAATATCTGCGCGTGTAAAAACCCGACTGAAAAAAACAAAACATGTTCCGGCCAGATACTACTAACAGTCAAAATATTTACTGTACATTTACTGCCAAAGCTAATGCATGATTTCCACGCTAAAGGTCACAGATAAAAAGATAGTTTTTGTCAATACCTAAGCTTTTAATAGTTGTATTTAACAAATTCTTTGAACGCAGCATACCATTTTATCTTATGGAACAATTTGCCCTTACTCCTGTTTTTTTTTCTTTGTAGTTCACATATCTGGCGCTAGGTGGTGTTAATGCGTATTTTTGCTTGCAGATGTACCTCCGCTTCTAAAAATACTATCAAAAATTAAATTCATTTATAAATTATGTATACATATGTATATACAGTACATCGCATGAAACTAATTAAAATAAATATGTTCCAGTAATCAAAAGAAATCATTAGCAAAATTTATACTAATGCAGTCATTATTGGCTAAAATCGGCAGTATTTATTAAGTGTGAATTTAGAAATTTTCAATATTTGAAATATTAGCATTTTTCAAATGTATTGTGATTACTGCAATGTGCAGTTCTTCCGAAATGTAAGTTTATGCTGTATAGCCTCTGAATTATATTGACGTTGCGGTCGAAAGAAATGAAACATCCAACTCCTCATTTAATGTTTATTACAAACCAACCACAGTACCAAACCTTGTCCCTCTTGATTCGCACTTGTGACGTATATTCTAAATTAACTTTCCTTTTTAGTTTCTTTCCCTATGTAAATTTTGAATTTGTTCTCAGTTATACTTACCAACTTAACGTGACATCTTCTCTCTCAAACGAATATTGTTGGCAATACATCTGAGGTCAGAGTGGACGTGACGTATGACTGTATGAGATAAGAACGATAGATAAAAACAACGAGATAACAGATGCTCGTGTGTGGTGTTGGATGTCTGGTGGATATTGATTTGTTAAGTAAAATGTGAAGTGCAATGTTTTGCTGATGAGATAGTAGTGGAATAAATCAGTTAAAGTAAGTTGACTTTGTCTTATGTTTCGTCTGGCCGTTAAGGTTTAATTTAGAAACACTTTCATCGTATGGTTATGCTTTAAAAATAACGTAAGAAGAACGACAAAAGTTCAACACGAAAAGAGTTTACGTTATACACTGCACAAAAGAGTGAAAACTCTGCGTTTAGAGCATGGTTCTATAGAGCATATAATGTATGCAAACCGGACTACCTAAGTATTAAGGAAATTGAGGATATTTGCAGCAAAGTTCTCATGGATGGATATAAGAAATATGACATAGACAGAAAATATGGAACTGTAAGAAATGGTATGCAGAAAATATGGAACTGTAAGAAATGGTAACAAAATCAATTAGTAAGACAGTGAGATATGCAAGATACATCACAAATACTTCCCAGGCTTTACATATTGGTTGAAGAATTTATTATCGTAAATGCAACATCACAGAAGCAATGAATTATCACCTATAATATCAAGTTGCAAGGAGAGACAGTGTAAGAAGAAAAAGCGGGTGTGTACGCTATACCATTGTTGTAACTCAACAACACAGAAAAGATATATCAGAATGACAAAGCCATCTTTAGACGATAGATGTAACAACACATGAAAATTGTCAACAATGATATGCAAAATACAGCGCTTGCCAGAGAAGTCATGCTTTGATTGGCCGCTCCGATATGGAATAATATTAGAAGAATTGCTCCTCACACGAGCTTTAAAGAGACCGCCATCAGGGAAACAGTCGAAATCCTCTCCAGGAAAGTAACATGCAATGATATGGTCCCTATGGATTTTACAATGCTATAAGCGCGTTTGGATTGATGGCATTTATTATAAACCTTAAATCGATACGATCCTTCCGAGTGTTTCAAAAGCAGATTTTGTGAAATATGTTTGACTTATTACTGTACAACATATTAAATAAGCAGCAATTCGGCAGCATCGTTACGATATGACTTAGCGTGGATTTTATAGTTTCCTCCATTAGCAATATAGAATAAAGTTATACTTTTAGTTTATTATATCAGTCTGTAGTTGTTTTCATTATACACAAAAGGTGAAAACATGGAAGAATTTAGAGCTGTAATGGAATGTAATATTCTCGAATGAGCTTCGAAATGCCAACAGAGAATTTTATCTGCCAGCAGGAAAACATGATATCTTCGTTTTCGTTGTCGTGAAAGAATCAATGATGTTGCAACATGATGCCTTAGTTGATCACAAAAACAAACGAAAAAAAGTTTGGTGTGGGTTAGGACGACTACCAAATATGGGGTTATACTTCATTGATTGGTGTAACATAACGATGTCAAACATTGCCATAATGACAAACAGACCTCCTTTTGCGGAATCCTGTATACACACTGGAATGTTAGGTTTGAATTTCTCTTCCCCTACGGTACAATACGTTACATTTTTCAGCCACAGAAATCATGCGTAACATCACATTTCTTCTTTCGCCTTTTCAGTATGTGTTTAACACTCATTTTGTTAGAATTTCTGCCTTCTGACGAAGCCGTTGGACGACTGAGCAACTTTCTCCAGCAGTCCGTAGCAATTCCATTTAGTATGAGTAATACATAAAATTTAACGATTGTCCGGTAAAAAAAAATTAAACAATTTTGGATATATAAATTTTCCCAGTATATCTGAAAATTTATGTTCCATGAACCCCTAGTTTTGCAGTATGCAATATGAATTACTGTATATGAATCGTCTAAATGAAACATAAACTTGGGTGGCGCATGGAGTAACCAGCTGCAAAAGAGGAATGTAGAGTGCGAAGCATTTAGTTGCGACGCGTTTCAGGTGAATGATATCAAAAGAACGTAAAAGACCGATTTCATAGATACCTCCAAGCGGGCACAGCGAGCCGTGATCTAATTTTTGATCAAAGAGGAAAGTAAATCAACAGATATCTTACGAGGCATGAAGGTGCTTGAGGGTCTTGAAATTGTGCAAAGAATTTCAGAATGGATGTCAAAGCACTACGAATCTCCCAAGACGTGGCCAAATAGACGCGGCACTCACACAGGATACAATCGCAGTCGTGGACGAACTGGTGAAAGTTATCAGCAGAATTACAGTTAGAGAGATACCATCTGCAAAAGGAATCAGCAGGGGCTCCATTGCTACAAATCTCCACCAAGAACTGGGACATTCGAAAGTTTGTGAACAGTGGATTCCAAAGCATCTGACAGAGGATCCATAATTTTAACGACCGACTGGGCACCTGCCTAAATGTTCGGATGCCTATTTATTGCACTATCAGAAACCGTGGGTTATGTATATTTTTGCTTTTGTTCATATTCTTATGCAGTAATAAAGTACACTTAACTCTAACAGCTGGTCTATGTTTCATTTGAACGACCCTTATATGCACGTTCGAGTCACATGCTTGTGACCACCACCTAATATCAATAGTAACCGCAGTGTGCAGCGCAGACAGCAGCTAGACGGGCTGAGAGTGACTCAAAAAGGTGCTGGAAGGTGTTCACGGGTACGTGGAGCCATGCTGACTGCAGTGCATCTGACATGTTTACGTCTTGGGAATTAGGGGGCCAGAGAAGTACTTTGAAGTCTTCAGCGTGCCCTTCCAACCACTCTCGGACATTTTTAGCTATGTGACACGTCGCACTGTCGTGTTGGAAGATCCCATTCTCCCAAGGGGAAACAATCAGCATGTATGAGTGTACGTGGTCTGCAAGGATGGATCCATAACGAATTCGGTCCACAGTGCCTTCCACAGGTATGAGTGGAACCATGGAATGCCACGCAAACATTCCCCAGACCATAACGCTGCCACCAGCAGCTTGCGTTCTTCCAGCAGTTGTTGAAGAGTGTTTGTTCTCCAATGTTTCTCGCCCTATACTCCAACTTCCATCCGTTCGATGAAGCAGAAAGCGTGACTCATCGGAGAAGGCAATCCTTTGCCCATATTCAGCCGAGGTCCAATTCCGATGCTTCCGTGCAAATGTAAGCCTTTTCTGCCTATGTACCTTCGTTAGCCTGTTTGCAGTGACCATCCGTCTGTATCGGAGACCCATACGCAGCAGAGTTCGCTGATCTGTCGTTTTAGACACATTTTCTTTAGCCCGCTTGCTCAATCGGCCAGTGAGTTGCTCCACTAAGCGTGTCGATCGGCACTCACGCACCTTCGCAGCCGACGTTCACCTCTCATATGAATAACCCGTGGTGCTCAGTAGTTTGCACGTCGCTTATTCGCAATGGTGCCATTTCTCCAATCACGATACACTTTAACCACAGCAGCACGCGAACAGTTCACAAACTGAGCTGTTTCAGAATACTGCCACCCTTGTCCCGAACCCCGATAATCATCGCTTTTTGCAAATCTGATAAATCGCTCATTTTATCCATGACAGCAACGAGTGATATGTTTTCAGAATGCCTACAGCAAACTCTATATACCCTTAAAAAGCCAGCTCACGACAAGGGCCTTCTTTCATTGGTTACGCGCTGTTGACGCGCAAAATTAGGAGGTGGTCACAATAATATGACTAGTCTGTGTATTAAGACATACCGTAATTTTTCTGCTAAGATCAGCTGGTCTTATGGCAAACATGCTGTTATCTCTGCCCACGGCTATTAAGCAGATGTGCTTACCTCGAATGATTTGTCTAAAATAATGCTAAGCAAACAGCAATTGTAATTTTGTATGCAATATCACTTTCATGAAATATGGCCACCAAAGCCCTTCAGTTTTTGAACCATGTGTTTACCACTAGAAAGATATTGAGAACGGGAAGGAGACCCAATATCGTTGGTGGAGGGGGGTCAACTTTTCTCACAATTCTGTACTGAGAACTAATTTCAGATCACAGAAAAAACTACGAAACGTACCGAAATTTAACGCAGTTAAGTAGTTCAATTTAATAATAATCAAAAAGCAACAGACTATGAGAGACCTTATGGCACTTACACTTTTCCATTCATGTAATATACACTAATTATTGTCAAATAAACGCATTTCATTGAAAGTAATATAAGTATTCCAACTTAACAATAGCAGAAGCCGCAGAAATTTAGAACCCCTAGAATATGCTCCCGGGCGGGTGAACTTTGCAGCGGCGTATATATTTCATTTTACCCCATAGTTCGTGCCTTAGCCTTTTTTTCATGTGATTTTTTTCTTCCTGGGTGTGACAAGTCAAATTTGTCTCTCTCTGTTCTTATGGGTTGCTTCTAACTCACTTTTCCCTAACACACGACGATGCTGACACTTTTTGATACTCACTTTCGTCTTCTCCTTAGCTCAAAAGTAAAATCCAAGAGAAGTGATTACACCTTATGATGCAGCAGGAAAACAATTCTCACATGCTTTGGATCTTAGTTATTGATTCTTTATTTACTGAGGACATATCAGCAATAACTAATCAGCCAAATATATAATTGCAACATTGAAAGAAAAAGAGACAAATCTATAATTGCAAAATTAAAAACAAAGATCCAAATCCATAACTGCAAAATTGAAAAAAAGAGCCAAATCTATAATTCCAAAATTGAAAAAAAATGTCAAATGTAAAATCGCAAAATTGAAAAAAAAAGAGCTAAATATATAATTCCAAAATTGAAAATAAAAAGAGCCAAATCTATAATTGCAAAATTTAAAGAAAAAGAGCCAAATCTATAATTGCAAAATTTAAAGAAAAAGAGCCAAATATATAATTGCAAAATTGAAAGAAAAAGAGACAAATCTATAATTGCAAAATTAAAAACAAAGATCCAAATCTATAACTTCAAAATTGAAAAAAAAGAACCAAATCTATAATTGCAAAATTGAAAAAAAAAGAGCCAAATCTATAATTGCAAAACTGAAAGAAAAAGAGCCAAATCTATAATTGCAAAATTGAAAAAAAAGAGCCAAATCTATAATTCCAAAATTGAAAAAAAAGTCAAATGTAAAATCGCAAAATTGAAAAAAAAAAGAGCTAAATATATAATTCCAAAATTGAAAATAAAAAGAGCCAAATCTATAATTGCAAAATTTAAATAAAAAGAGCCAAATCTATAATTGCAAAATTTAAAGAAAAAGAGACAAATCTATAATTGCAAAATTAAAAACAAAGATCCAAATCTATAACTTCAAAATTGAAAAAGAGAGCCAAATCTATACTTGCAAAATTGAAAAAAAAAGAGCCAAATCTATAATTGCAAAACTGAAAAAAAGAGCCAAATCTATAATTGCAAAATTGAAAAAAAAGAGCCAAATCTATAATTCCAAAATTGAAAAAACAAGAGCCAAATGTAAAATTGCAAAATTGAAAAAAAAGAGCCAAATATATAATTCCAAAATTGAAAATAAAAAGAGCCAAATCTATAATTGCAAAATTTAAAGAAAAAGAGCCAAAATTATAGTTAAAAAATTTACATCTATATTGCCAAAGGTTGTTACTGCTGTCAATTTCCTTTCAAGAAAACAATTATAGATTTGGTTTTTTGAAAGAAAATTGATTACAGGATTTCGTAACAGTAATTTCATTGTCCCGTCATGTCACAACTTGCAGTACATCTAAAAATTTAGTGTTGTTCCAAAAAATAGGGCATAAGTTGTTATCAAAAATAGCATTCGTATTTTTAACACAGGAGATGAAACTACCTGAAATTAAAAGCAGAATTTACGTTTGCATCTTCCTTCCTGCAACTTTATTCTTTAATCACCGATTTATTTATACCTTTTCGTGAACATCTGTCAGTAAGAAATGCCTATTTAATATTTCTGACTTAAATTATGTTCATATTTGTTTGTATCATAAATTAATCTTTCCACTAAAAGTTACACTTGTAATTCATGCCGTAAAAGCTGTACACCGATGAGCTATTACATTATGACCACCTACCTAATAAGCTAGAAGATCCCATTTAGCCCGAAAAACACCATCCACTCGGCGAGACATCGATTCGATGAGCTGGCGATAGGTATCTTGGAGTATTTGGTACCATAATGTCAACAGCAGGTCCTGCAGTTTCTGTACATTTCTGGGTGGTGGTCATTTAGCACGAACCCACTTTTCCAAGGCGAACCACAGATGTTCGATTGAGTTCATGTCAGGTGAATTTGGAGTCCAGGGCATTAACAGAAAGTCATCAGCATGTTCCTTGAACCACTTCTTGACGATTCAGGCAGTGTAGCACTGCGCATTATCCTGTTGGTAATGGCCTTCACCAGCAGAGAACACAGCTGCCATGAATGCGTGAACTTGGTCCGCAACGATGTTGAGATACCTGACAGCTGTCAGAGATTCTGCTATTGGAATAATGGGTCCTAAAGCGTCCCAAGGAAACACCGTCCACAGCAGAACACCGCCTCCGCCGGTCGGTTTCCGCACAACAGTTCATCCAGGTGCCATAGCACCCGTTGGTAATCGGCGTACCCGAGATCGGCCGTCTACGTGAAGCACCAGGAATCCAGATTCGCCAGACCAGGCCACTTTCTTTGAATTATCCACGGTCCAATCTTGATGATCTTGGGCCCATTTCATGCGTTGTAGGCAATGGCGTGCAGTGAGCATGGGAACCCGGCTGGGTCTTCGGCTACGCAGAAGACTACTATAAAATGTGTGCTGTGACACATTGCCCTGACAATTGCTGTTGCAGCTGCGGGTGATTTGCCATACTGTGGCCCTGCGGGAGCTGTGAACAATGCGCGACATTCTCCGCTCTCCTCTGGCATCAATGCGATGCGGACGACACATGGTTCGACGACGGTTCGTCGTTTGGCCAACTGTGCAACACTTTTGATACATGCTCACTACAGTGGCACGTGAGCAACCCACATGGTGCTCCGTTTCCGAGATCGTAGTTCCCAGGTGCCGTGCCATCACAATTTGGCCTTTATCAAACTCTGATAAATCGGCATTTTGTTCCCATTCTGACTCCGAACACTCTACTAACCGAAAGCCGGTCCATGGATTGTAAATTTACTTCTCTGTGAACTTCACCTGCGCCACCGTTAGGTCTCCAAGCGCGCTCATTTCTCTATGCTGGTGGTGGTCATAATGTAATTGCTCATCGGTGTATGTAAAAGTTAGAATTCTTAATCAATATCACCCCCTAAGGACGATGATTAACTGCAAAAAATACATAAAGTAATAAAGGAAAAAAGTTTGGATTTTCAATGGAATTATTCGTTTAGCTTTTATATTAACTCATTATCAATTACTGAAAATAACTTAATGGAAAATTGTTTTAAAAAATATGTAGGTAGTTCAGATAGTAGGACAAACGTGTCAGAATGTTATTTATCGAAGCTCTTCATCGATGAATAAAGCTCTAAAAATTTTTGAGGTGAAGCGCTTATGAGGGTGCAGCTCTTGCAACAAATTTTTGTTGTAAATAAAATTTTTGTCAGGTGCGGCTCTTGGGGTGATGTGGTGCTTAGCTGAAAAGCTATGGTAATTTTATGTAGTGTTACGAAAGATTTCAATTATCATGTCATGATAATACGGTAAACTTTGAATTATCTCTTGGCAAGCATTTAATAATACATGTATTTATTGGCAATGATACATCAATTTGTTTTATATACATAAAAACAGTACATATGAAAGATACACTGTTTGAAACAAATTTCATATTTGAATGTTTTACATTTTATTAACATTTCCAACTTACCTTTATCTCTTAATTGTACTACACTGATCATGTTTCCATCCACTAAAGAAGACACTGCTTTATTTGTCGGAACAGAATAAGATACAGATTATCCTCTGTTATGATCGCCAATATCTTCTACTCTTACGGTCAACCTATTTCTTACGAAGTTTATAAAGTCACCATGCAAAATCTTCCTGTTAATGAGTCATTTAATACTAGAAAAATAAGAGCTCTATTCAAATGAAGTCAGCTATGATACAGGAGATTGACTAGAGGTGTAGTCATTATACTACTGTATATTCATTATTCAAATTATTGAATAGCAATCAGGACAAAGTTCGAAAGGAAGAAAATAATTTTTCTGAATGCCAATAATTAAGTAATTTTAAATACTAAATAAAATTAGATAATGCTTACATTTATGTAACCCAATATTTCATCTGCATTTGCTGCTTTGTTTTAATGGAATCCGAACATCAGATGTAAGAAACAACACTTTCTGTTTTGTTGCTCCGCCCAAACAATTGAAAATCTTAACTTGAGGTTATACTTGCTTTTAGAAGAAAGAGAGAAAGAGTTATGTGGAGTGATTTCTAATTAATCAATTGGTCAATGGATGTCACCTATCTAATAGGAAAACTTTGTTTTTGTTGTTAACTCATTTTTATTTCAAATATTGATAAGCACGTGCACTCTGGTTTACAAAAGGTTGATCGAGTAACAAATTAGTGAATTCCATGTTCAACAAAGAGTACAGAGTAACAGGCTGAACCGGTGCAAGTCCATTTACAATGGTTCAGCTTGAAAGTGTAGTTTTGCAGTGAAGTAATATGAGTGTTCGTCATTGAAGTCATCACGCGATGCGAAATCAATCCGTTTTTCGTAATTTGCATCACTGCAATATCATAGGTAATTTCAAGCATGGATTGTTGCAATGTGCAAAGAACGGTAATTTGTTTTACCAGACTTTGAATCAACACAAGCCACCCTAGAATATTTTGGTGGTATTTAAAAAACACCATGGACATCAGACTCTGTGAATGGACACCTCACCATAAATTAGGACGTCTAGTTCTAGGAACGGAAAGAACCAGAAACGTAGGAGCAAATACGTCATGCACGCTTCATCTGAGGCACGAACCCGAACAAATCTCAGACGATCGCCGTTCAGCCCACACGTCTGACCACCAGGCCATAGGAGAGGCATTATATAAAGTTACCTATTATTATCAAGAGATGTTGTAGCATAAACCATCGAAATATAGGCGTACCTCAATTAGCACCCAGGACGTGATTGAAGATGCCTAATGTCTTGCTACAGGCACCATTTCAAAAACGAAAAGGACTATTGCACACAGTATTCAAGAAGCCCTGTCAAACGTTCACGCCATCATTCTTTGGGATTTCAGGTTGGGGAAGCACAGTAAGTAAGCGCAGGATACAAAAGTTACTTCTTCGCTGTGTCCAAGAGTGCAGAGAAAATGGAACGGTCCTGTTGTACGAATAGTATCTAGCATTTGAAAAATGAAGCTTCTTCGTCACTACAGGAGAAGCTTGGAACAGACTTGAACATGGCAACGAGGCTTGTTTAAATTAGTTCATTCCAACAAAAGGTAAGCCTAATCATGTGTGGTACATAAGACGTAGTGAAAGATTTCAGTGGAGTTTACCTTCGCAGTGTCATATGACTATCAGGAAAGAAACCAGAAATGGCCTAGAACACATTCCTGGAATCTGATACATGTCAATTGGATTGCTACTTGTTTAGACTATTGAAACAGGGCGTGGGAATTTGGCAGTCGAGAACCTTTATTGAATAAAGAAGACATGATAGGAGAAGAGAGTATTTGTTCTTTTATGTTTGCTGTGAAAGCCTTCCACATTAATTTCCAATGTGTGAAAGAACTCATTTAATATAGTCCAACAGAATGTGACGTTACCGAATTTGCACAAGTTACAGGTGGCGGAAGGTTGTGCAAGTTACAAGTACTATGTAACACGATTAACCTTCGTAAAATTGATTTTTGATGTTCTTATATCATTTCATAAGTCTTCATAATTGTGTGCGAGTATAAACTGAGAGGGCAGAAATCATGAGATAAGTGGTTTGTTGTCATCGCAATGCTGCCACCCCTCTCGTCAGTGGACAAACCCAGGGCTTGACAAGTATATAGGTAAGAGAACATCACTGCATTCACGTAGATGGTGATTCGATGTCAGTGCGGATACACGGCGTGAGTTAAAACAGTTTGAAAGGGGATGCGTGTGGGTGTCAACGAATGGGTCACTCCACCCCGGAGGTGGTACAGCAACTGCAGTATCTCCATTCCACAGAGTCAAGAGTGTATCGAGCAACCGCCGTTTCGGAAATAACATCACGTCGTTAATAGCTCTGTGGGCAAAGAATAGCGGTTGGAGAAGTCGTCGTCGTCGTCTTCTCTCATGGTTGCAACCAACAGGTGCTATACAATGGCAGACATCATAGACCCCTTCAAGGATTGAGGTGCAAAAAACGTCTCCACCAAGACCCATCATGCGATCACTGCCCGCAATAGGGTATGGGAGCCACTGACCATCCAGAGTCCCATTGCTAACGCCACATCAATGGAATATACGCCTCAACTGGGCGAGAGATCATTGGCACTGGACCTTGGATGATTGGAAGCTCGCATATTGGTATCATGAGCCCCTTTTACAATTATTTATCGCCGACGGGAGAGAGCGAGTCTGGAGGGAACAGCACACCAAGAGAATGACCGGTCATGTTAAAAAGGAATTGTTCAGTCTGGTGGGTGCGTGGTTATAATCTGCGATGTGTACAAATACCATACGTTGGGACCTCTGGTAGGTTTAGATGCATCTCCGAATGATCCCCGTTACATGTCCATACACGCGGGCCATCTACATACCTTCATGGTCAACATGTACCGACAGGGCAATGAAACTCGCCGCAGAGCCGTGATGACTAGAATAAGGTCAGAAGAGCATTCTTCAGAAGTTTCAACTCAGTAATTGCATCCCAGGTTGCCGGAATGAACCCTGTGGAGAGTTTTTGGAATGATGTGCAGATGTCCTTCGGAGTTCTGATTCTTCACCTAGAGATATAATGAAATTCTGGCTAGCATGGGATAAGGTACCTATGCAACGTTTTCGTGACCTTTTGGACATAATGCCTTGTTGTTTGACTGACTTCCTAAGGGAGAAAATTAGGCCTTTTTTTTCTTATTGTGGGTTTAACGACCACCATGAGCAGCTCGACAGGAAGTGAGAGACCCAGTGCTGTAACCCAAACACAAAATCCATGCCTGAGCCGGATTCAAACCCGGACCCACCTTGGACGAGCTGTCAAAAGCTAGCAATTAGACCACTGTGCCATCGGTGCGGTAAATATAGGCGTACACGTTAAAAGTTAGTTATCCCATGATTTCTGTCTGTTCAGTGCTTAATATGCCATTTTTAACTCTTTACTTGAATTCCAATCACGAGTTATGTTTTAAATAATTTTATTTGTATTGTACAGACTGTTTCTTCAAGCCAAATTATTACACAATTCTTGGTACATATTTAAAAAAAAATCAGATAACCAAAAAAGTTCTTGCGATTTTATAATTCATGATAATGCATGTGGGTCCACTTTGGTTAGCTTCCATGATTTTCCCGGTTGATACAAGTGTAAATGAATTATTTCACTACTCACGTTAAAGATTTGTGAACGTTCTTGGCATGTTAATCTAGAATTATTTTGAACAGCAGCACGCAATTCTTTGCAATCAATAATGGGGGTCTTTCTGCTCGTGGTGCATCTTCAAGTGATTTATCTCTAGAAACAAATTATTTAAACCATTTCTGCGCTGTACGTTTTACTACCACATCTTTTCAAGACCCCATACATATCGCACGGGACACTTCTAAAGCCTTCGAACCAATTTTAAATTTGTGAAGCAAACAAGCCCCAATTACACTAGGTTCTACTGACATATAAAAAGGGGTCAATGTCACAGAAAAGTGTATACCCAAAGTTAAAGCGCACAGATTGACTGACCATTATGATGCACATAAAAATTTGCGTTCTGTAAACCACTAGAAAATAAAACACGTCATTGCAGCGAACTATACCGAAAACTGCATAAACTGTTTTGTTTATTTAATATATTAAGCAAGATGTTTTAGCCAATGTAACATTAAAAGTCATCAGAAGTTGCAATTTGATGTAAAGCAGGATGCTAGATTAATTGTGCGCTGCTCATGTTTTTCCATTGAAGGAAAATGGTAAAGCCTTTAGCTTTAAATACAATAAAACAATTTCTGATGTAATCTTCAAAAAGTACGTTTAGGTTACACATTTCCAGCACTTGGGAATAGCACAATTCAATATACATAATCATTTCTTAAAAGTGCTCCTGTGTAAAGCAAAGACCAATGCATCGCAAAAATGCGCGTATATTTACTGCACACTGGTCTTATTATTTAATAAAAAATCGGAAATATCTGTGTTAGAAAAAAATATTTACTATTTACTCCTTAAACAAAATGTCATGTTTCCTTGAAAAGAAATCATTGAGAAATCGTGCTGTGTAATAGACATTAAAGTAGTGCCGTATTGTTTATCTGATTTCACTTTTTTACATGCAGAAGGATAATTCAATTTTGAAATACGGAAAATAATGAAATTCTAAATCGCAAAATGTTGTTCAATTTTGAATTGCTCTCACTGAGTGTATGAGCAAGCAAAAGAAATGGCATAGCTGCGTATAAGACAATCTAAATTACTATGTGTTCGAAACTTCAATTGCTGATTAGCATAATTCGTAAAAATATTTTTTCTGTGATGTCACATCGCATTCTATTATACTGAAAAACATAGCATCATCGGATGGAGTTTTGATTTATATACACCAAAATTCAAACCTATAGGAATATATTTTCAGGAACTTCATTACGTGTCTACAAGGTGGAATCATTTTAGAAATCAGTCCTTCATGTTTCAATTGTTAACCTCACAGCAAATAATAATTTTTTATGAAATTCCACGAACCGAAAGAGAAAATTAAATGTACCGTTCTGAATTACACATTTATTAATTACGGAAACATACGTTCCGGTAAATAACTATTCAAAATTTACTTGAGACTGTCGTATCTATTTCCTCTTAAGATACGTTTATAATTATTTTTAATTTAATTATATGGCATTGTATTCTTCGGAAAAATTATTTCCTTTCCTGGGTGAAGAAATTGAGGTAAAGTTTTTTTAAATATATTTTCCATTTTAGTTTCATTTGCTGCAATTAGCATAAGATCTTATTGGAATTGATTATAAGAAAAACAGATATATCTCACTCTACACCAGATAAATTAAATATCGTGCATTACCGCCAACAGAATGGTTTTGGTCTAAGAATTTATCATGCTACCTAAGTCTTCGGAGCAACCATTAACATGAAATTTTATAAACAAGTCAATCAATTCATACTTGCATTGTAAATGACACGTGATTTCCAATGATCGATTAAAGAAAGTATTTACAAATGTAGACTTACGCAAGTTCAGTCCAACGAGATCTATACCTGCAAAAAGAAATAAACCATTTATTCACTCTCAACAATAGATCACATAGTATTTAATACTTGTAACTATGTAAATACTTGCAGTTAATTAAATAAAAGCAAATCGTACAGTAATATTTTTTGTTTGGGTGTTTGACGACCACCCTAAGCAACCTGATGGACTACAAGCAGTCGCTCGTGTCTGATAAGGGGCCACTGGCTCCAGGAAATGGAGAGAGTCAGTTCCGTAAGAAAATCACACTATCCATGCCTCATCGGGGATTCGACCACAGATCCATCTCGGGCTAATGAATCAAAATCTAACTCTTAGACCACCGCACCGCCGGCGGGGCAATATTTTTTTTAAAAAGGAACTCATACAATCTTAGCCTTTCAAAAGTCACTCATGCAACTATTCATAATCTCTCAAAAGCAAATCAAACAAAAATATTCCTTCAAAAGCAAATAATTTAGTCAAACAATAATCTTTCAAATTTTAATCATATAATAGCTCAGTGGTCTAAGCGATGGCATCTGATAATTAGTCCGAAAGGTTCTGAGTTCGATTCCCGGTGAAGCATGGATGTTGTATTTGTCTTACGGCGTTGGCTCTCTCCCTTCCCTGGAACCAGTGACCCTAAATTAGGGACGGCCGATTGCTCATAGCCCATTGAGTTGCTCACAGTGGTCGTTAAACCTCCAATAAAAACATCATACAATATTATTTCAAATATTAATCATACAATATTGTTTCAAATGCAAATCATAAACTAATTCTCTCAGAAGCAACTCGCACAATCGTACAATAATATATCTTCAAATGTAAATAATACAATATTCTTTCAAAAGCAAATAGTGCAATAATATTCATTCAAAGGCAACTCATAAAATATTATTCTTTCAAAAGTAAATCATACAATAACATTCTTTCAAAAGCAAATCATACAACAACATACTTTTTAAAGTAAATCATTCAACAATATTCTTTCAAAAGCAACTCATTTCGTATACAGTAATATTATTTAAAATGTAAGTCATGCAATTATATTATTTCAAAACAAACGCATACAGTAATACAATATCCTTTCAAAAGCAATGCATTCAATTATACAAAAATATTGCTTCAAAAGCAACTCTATAATGGTACAATATTATTTGTCCTTAGAGAATAAGCAATTAAACTATTGGATGTTATTAATATGTCATAGTGCAACATGAGTGAGGGATGCGGAAAAATAAGGTCTACCCTGATCAAATAGTATATTGCTTGATACAACCTATTCTCACAAAAGCAGCTCTAACTCCCAGATATTTGCCTTGTGAATAAAATATCGGGTTATTAGGAAACGCTCTCTACGCTTTCTGTTCATCTCGAAAGCACAGAGGCCAAGCCACACTCTTAGCTAAAAAAAAAAAAAGAAAAGAAAAAGGAGTTAATGAGAAGAAGAGCTTTCTGGATAGCCGCCGGGTGGCACAGTGGTCTAAGAGATGGCTTCTGATCATTCATGCGAGATGGGTCCGAATTCGAATCTTGGTGAGGCATGGATGTTGTGGTTGTCTTACGGCACTGGCTCTCACCCTTCCCTGGAGCCAGTGCCCCTAAATTAGGGACGGGTGACTGTTTATAGCCCGCTGAGTTGCTCGCCGTGGTCCTTAAACTTACAATAAGAAAAAAAAAAGATTAAAAAACAAACAAACTAGACCTTACCCTACGGGTGGCACGCATATATATTGATTTTTATGCCGTAGTTTGTATCAAATATGAAATTGGGACTCATGGCTGAAACAAGTAGAGAAGTAGGTGGTTTTCGCTCTTTCCGGCCTCCTTTTCGACTTCCGGCACTAACGTCAGTACGTGGTCGTGCAAAGTTGTAATGGTGCCGTATCACACATATGTGGCAGGACGGATATATCTGTTTCGTATTCAATGACGAGTCCCGCTTCTGTCTCAACGCTGACTACCGCCAATTGAAATTCTGAAGATCTTTGCTTGCCTCTGTGAACGTCACACGGCACCTCGGCCTAGTGAAATGGTTTGTACTTTATTAGTTTCAACATATACGTTCACTGCTCGTACTCACAGGGGGTATAATGTCAGCAAGACAATAATATCGATGAAGTGCTTCAACCATTGTTGATGTCCGTATCTCTGAAGTATCCTTGATACCCATTTTTTACAAGATAACGCCCGCCCACGCGCCGCCAACATTAGAAGATACTGCTTGCATGGTGTCAATGTGCTTCCCTTTCCAACACAATAATTCACAGATTTCGCTCGGATACAAAACATCTACGACCTTATAGGCATGCCGTGAAGCCAAGTAGGACGACCATACGACCTATACTGACTGAAACCAGATCATACAGTCTCCTCGCTCATCGCCTCCATATGATTCCTCAGAAATTAAATCATTTCTTTCCCACTTGTCTAAGTGTATGGGAAATTTCGTCTTGCATCGTGCTTTCTTTATGGTGCGGCATTTTTTAAAGCAAGTTGTGAAAGTTGCAACTTAAGTGTGAGTGAATATTTTTCCTGTTGTTGTACGATTAGGAGAGTGTAAACAGGTGAAAATATATACTGCTTTCTGGATGACTATGCATAGGAAACCTCTTGAATTACTGTCAGTGAATATATTTTCTGCTTATGCACGATTTAAATAGTTTCTGATAACGTAATATGACGAATTCCGGAAGCTGATGGAATGCGCTTTATGTAGAATGCATCTCTAAAATTTATCACGTTTTGCTGATGGAGTTCTTTATTAATATATAGAAAAGGAAGTGAAGGTATCTGTGTATTCTAAAAAGCAGCAGCTGCCGCTGCCGCGGCTGTTTTAGAAATTTCGCGACACTCGCGCTTTTCTAGCTCGCAGCGCAAAACGTATTGAACACAAAAAATATGAAATTTACATCGTTTGTACAGAATTATTCGGAGAAAACGCTGAAATAAACTGCTTTTTGATTCTGGCGATACTTCAAGAGCTATTGTATTTCAAAGTTAAGGTAAGCAAAAAAGTGTTTTTAGTTCGCGTTCCGGATACACTAACAACGACAGAACCACGAAACTTTGTAGGCATAAAGCGTCATTGCCGCATTTTTGTACCTTGTCGCCATTTTTTGAATTTCGATTTAGTTTACGAGAAATTAAATTTCTAAGTTTCACAAAATTCTCTATTTGGCGATGGGATCCTTTAAAAAAACGAATATATGGCAAACTATTAATCATAACGCATTGCAATTTTTACAGCATAAACTCACAATTATCAACCCGCTTTTACAAAAAAAAATTCCGAAAAAGTCATTTTCTGATTTTTAAGCATATTTTAAAGATGCAAAGGTAAGAAACGAGCTGCTTACTTTGCCATCAGCGTCAACTACACAGGAACGTTCTGGTCCCGTGACCTACCTGCCATGGTGACGCAGCTATTTTTAGCACTCTCTTCTCATTGGGGTAAAAGGACAGGCTGCAATCAAACTGACAATGACGCAATGCTTAATGACGTAGCGACGCTTTTAAAGTTCAATGTTTTCCGCCCGTATACGTGAATACCTATATAAAAAAAGGCTTTCACCTCGTATATAAAGAGCAAAGAGAGAAAATGCGAGTGTGTTCATCTGCGAACTGTTCGACCCCTTTTAAATGACCTAGAGATCTGAAAATTGACATGCTGATATGTCTCAAAGCCGGATACCTAGAAAAGCACGAAAACAAAAATCAAAATGACGGCTTTCGAACATTGTGTGCCTGAATTTTTCGCAAATTGTTAACCACTTCTAAATGATCTAGAGATCTGAAAATCGGCATGCTGGTAGGTCTTAAAGTCTGGATATGTGCAAATCCACGAACAAAAACAATGCCATGAAATATTGTTTTCTTGAATTTTTCTACCACTTCTACACCTAGAAGAAAGTCTGAAAGTCAAAACATTCAAAAACATTCTTAGCTTCACTGTTTCAAAATGCTGATAGGTTTAAAGATAATTTTGTCAGAATCACTGAAATGCTTTGAAAATTTCACATTTTGCTTTAAAATTAAGGGGCGCCAAAGCAAGGAGTTTAGACGGCTCTGTTTTACATGAAACCGCATGCATTGACGTCACGACGCTGTTCTAAATCGTAGAACAGTTAGGAATTTTAAATTATTTTTCTTTCCCTCAAACACTTTTCCTTTTCTTTAATTTTATGTTCAAAAGTTCTTTTTATAGATTTACCGTTCGGAGAACGGGCATGATCGCTAGTACTGTAAATAAATTTAATAAATTTGATTATAAATGAATAAATATACAGCTACAATGAAACGAATGACATTTATAAAATTGTAAAACACGTAAAAAATAGAGCAAGATGAGTTATCTGAATACATGAGTTGTTATGGAGGAAGATGATGATAAGAATAATTGTGTAACAACGTAGTAGAGGGACGGAATGATTTACGTAGTACAGTCTGTGAACTCTAATAAAATATTTCCAACGAAAAGGAAGCGTTTTCAAATTCTAACATGGAAAGTCTTGTTACGCGGCACCGAGGCTTTTTTAAATACAATATTTGTTAAGAATGCCTCGATATTTACAGAAATTAAGTCGTTTCAGTGGATGTTACAGCTTAGGGGAAAGGCTGTAGTTAGAGATTACGAGACATTAGCAACAACTGAAGTGACTGAGAATTTGGAATTCCAAAACTCCAGACTGAGCTGGTATCGATATACACTGAGAAAGCATGAAATGCACGTGGAATATGGTGTCATGAATACAGAGCAACTTGGAAACTGGAGCAGAAGAAGGACTGCAATGTTGTGGAAGGATTTTGTTTACGAAATAGCGTGTGTGGAAGAAGTTAAAAAGTGTGATATTACATAGCCGTACACTGAGAAGAGAAAATCTATCCATGAGATCGAACACACCTATCTGTAGAACAAATATTAGTGAAGACTAAACCTTTTTCTTTCGTTACGGAGTTCAACTTCCAGCATGACAAAATCTAATTGCTAAAAGCAGTCGCTCGTCTCTAATTTAGAGTCACTGGCTTCAGGGAGGGAAGACAGCCACCGACATAAAGCAGACACATTATCTATGGCTCATCCGGTACTGGAACCTGGACCCAACTCGGATGGCTAGCCAGAAACTGACACCACTCAGACCACTCGGCCACCCAGGCGGCTTAAACCTTTTCGGTTGTTGTTTCTGCAAATGGCAAAGCCCTGTTAGCATGCACATGCTGTCGAGAAACATACATACGGTTCTTCTGTGAAGTGATTCGAATTTATAAAGCATAGTAAAAATGCGCTTCTCAAATTGTTTTCCACCTTAACAATGAAGCAAAGTTTAATTTTGGCCCCAAAGGTTTACTTCGAATCAAAGCCACATGTGTGTTTCATTTCTTTTAATAAAATGTAACTATAGTTTTCTACTTCTCGTATACCGAAACAAAGCACATCGTAACTTCGTAGTGGCCAATGGAACTGCTTTTGAAATGCACTCACGTTCAAACGTAAAGGAACTTTCTATGTTTCTTCCGTGAGAACGCACATATAAAGAGAAGTGTATAAAAAGGTTATGAAAATTTGGATCAACAATGAAGAGGAGTCATACTTTATGGCAGTAGAAGGACGACGCTCTTTCAATTCATCCAGACTTCAGTTTGTATCAAATATGAAAGCTAAGTAAGTATATGAGAGCAGTTTTTATCCAATATTTATTGATCGTGACATGGTTAAAGGAAAAATATATCGGCCTACCCATTACAGCAAAAATGTTCCTTTTACGAAGAAACCATTTCTCTTTTTTCTTGTTTTTTACGGTGTACATATGTGCTTCAAAACTATTCTCACTTTTCGGAGATGTAAGCGATTTATATGTCATTTTGGATGTTTTGTGATTTCGTTTTGGATGTTTTCAGCTTACACTCCAAGCATTTAGGTGATTCCAACAAACTTTACAACGGGTTACAATTTCATACTGAAGTATGTTAACGAAGTTTTCTTATGCATTCAAATTTTGAATTAAGCTTTCAAATTTTGAAGATGACAATCTGTTTTTTTGGTGTAAAT
Organism: Macrothele yani; assembly: GCA_039090855.1. Lineage (NCBI taxonomy): Eukaryota > Metazoa > Arthropoda > Arachnida > Araneae > Macrothelidae > Macrothele > Macrothele yani. Next base: position 162,399,335 of record CM077011.1, read on the forward strand.
GTGACAGGGATAGTAAGTCAGAAAATAATCTAAAAATTGGAAATTTCATCGTCCTGGAACGGGAATCGAACCTGCTTCTCCGAGATAGCGCCCAGGTATGCTAGCCACTACGCCACCCAGAACGACTATGTCTCAAGTTTCCGATTAATTTAAATATAACCATCACAAGATTCGCTAGTCGAAGCAACCGTATTCTATTCATGATTTATCTGCTTCTCCGGGCAATCATGGGATAGGATTCTTAACCTCCAGATTCGCTAAACTTCAAGACTTGGTCGTTTTGGATGGTGTAGTGGTTAGCATAGCCAGACGCTATCTGGGAGACGCGGGTTCGATTCCCGCTCCAGGATGATGAAATTTTCGAGTTTTCGAATATCATCTGACTTACCATTCTTGTCACACACCAAAAAACCGATTGTCATCTTTCAAATTTGTATTGTATGGTGCAATCCCGTATTCCATTCATGAATTATGCATTCTTTGGGGAAATTTACTTTCACTTAGACCTCATGAAATGTTCTTGAAATCAATTTTATTTTATTTTAGGGCAAACCTTATTAAAACAATCGAGCGTGTCGGTCGTGCAAGAGTTACCTGGAAATTGTTACCGATCAAGTACATCTTGAAACGTTAATTTTCATAGACGATAATGCTTCTGTCCATCACGCAAGACGTGTTCAGCAGTGGCTCAGAGAGCATGACAGCGATTTCTACCATCCTCTCTATCCACCACAAAGCCCGGGTTATAATCCAATTAGGAATATATGGGACATGTTAGAAAAGCATACATGAGAGCCGTCTAATCTCAAGACTGTCTGGTGAGCGCCTGGTATGCTATACTCCAACACGTTGTAGAATCTATGCCAAGCCGCATACGTTGTAATTCGAGCTAAAGGAAATGTAACCTGGTATTGAATGAAGTTTTCTGATGCAGTGGCCGGTGTGTGTAAGTCAAGTGCAAAATAATTACTGCGGTTCGAAGATGTTTTTCTTTCGTTGTAGAAAACGGAATAGTGTGAGAATATAGTCTATGAAAATTATTCCAGTGTTCATATGCATTTACCAGCATTTATTTTTATGTAGCCTCTGAAGTTCAGTACCGTGCTGCTGTCGAAGTACAGAGCTTAAAACTTTCGTTTACCCATTTTTCTCGCTGCGCACAAGCACACAATGCGCCCTTGATACCTACCTTAAGCGCCTGATGATCTCCATAACATAATCTATTGAGTTAAGTTCAGCAGAAAGGCTTAAACTACAATGAAGTATGCACAATGTTTTTTATCTTTTAACAAATTCGCTATCACTAGAAAAACTTTCCACTTCCATGATTTGTGTGTCCTGCTGACCATATTTTATTTCTTCCTAGGCTGTTTCATCTGAATATCTAATATAATTTCCAGTTGTTTGTTAAGTATTTCTCAGAGTAATATATAACTATCAACAAGTGTAATAAATACGCAGATCCATTCTCGAAACAATTCGTTTTACTGGGACATTAAACGAAACGTGTGTTAAAATGCTACGACCAAATTTTCTCTCGTGGGAGGGTGTTACTTTTACGGTTGCTGCATAGAAAGTTGCTAGGAGATTTACAAAGGAGATTTCCAAATGGCTTGACTTAACCAACTATAAAGGGAAATGTATCATAGAAAAGGAGACGGCAACACAGATAAAACAAATAAAATTTAGGAAATATGACCAAGGGGGAAAATATGTTTCACCCCAAATGGCACGTTTATCAGCGATACACTTTCGGAAACTTCTCGTCGGCTGAGGCAGTTACATAAAACAGGTTTCTGAATAGTAGTTTGCATGGGAAATAATCAAAACACGGCACTTTTATGCTGTTAACGACTTTTGTGCGAATATGCCTTTCATGTAATTGTGCAGAATTACTTCTTCAGGAGAATTCATTCCCCATTTGCATACTTACATATTTTTAATTGCGAACATTTGCAACCGTTACTGCCACCCCGGTGGATCAATTGTCTAAACGATGGCTTCTGATCATTCGCTCGAATTCGGTCCGGGTTCGGCGTGGCAGTTTTCTTTATCTTATGGCGCTTGCTGTCTCCCTTCTCAGGAACCAGTGGCCCTAAATTAGGGATGGGCGACTTCTAGTAGCCCACTGAGTTGCTCATGGTGGTGGTTAAACCTGCAATAAAAAAAGCTTCTGATTCGAATGGACTCTACCTGGTGTTTCTCACTTGAAGCGCAGATGTGTAACAACCTTAAAGATGATGCAAAACACAAGGTGCCCACAGCATAGGGTTGACTACCTCGGTGTAAATTTCTTTTCAATTATAGGGAGTTTGTGAATAGGCAAGTGTCCAGATGCTTTTGATAACATAGTGTACACTGAAGAGCAATTGCATTAAAGACAGCTGGCGTTATGCATATGTGGTGCTAAGGGCGGCCCTGTAAACGGAAACGACATGACGTATGCAGCGATCCGCCAATATAAGGAGTGATGCGATGGGAATTAGTAAGACTAGGACGCAGTATGGGTAAGACGAAAGATCTAAGCGCATGTGATCGTGAGAAAATTGTCGTGGCCCGACGAATGGGTCATTCCATCACGAACGTCGTGCAGGCACTGGGATTTTTATGAGCCACTGTGTCACGGGTGCACCGTGAGTACATCGAATCCGGTAAAACCATCCCTGCAAGGGCGAACTGCCGTGGACAACAGCATGTGAATGAACGGGGTCATCGTCGGCTAGCTCGCATTGTAATAGCGGATAGACGGGCCACAGCGCAAGAAATCACTCGGCAATTTAACGCTGGTGCGCAAATCGTGTAAGCAGCCACACCATCCAGAACCATCTCCTCGCTATGGGGTACAGAAGCCGTCGTCCCACGAGGGTACCGCTACTGACCGCACATCACAGGGTGCAAATATTAGCATGGGCGCGGGACATCGCCACTGGACCCTAGCCATGTGGAAAAATGTTGTCTGGACTGATGAGTCGAGATTCACGTTGGTACATGCGGATGGCAGGATACGAGTACGGCGCAAACCACATGAAGCGAATGATCCTACTGGCCAGCAGGGTACTCTTCAAGCTGGTGGGGGTGACATTCTCGTCTTGGGACTGTTTACGTGGACTGAAATGGGACCCCTGGTACGTGTGACATCGTCCCTCACAGATCGACGTTACCGGGATATCCTGGACTACCATTTGCTCCCGTTTGTGCGTCTTCAACATCCCACTGGGGACCTCATCCTGCAACAAGACAATGCAGCTCCCGAATTGTATCCGAATGGTTGGGTGAAAACTTCACCGACGTGACCTCGCTTCCTTGGCCAGCCAGGTCACCTGACCTCAATCCCATCGAGCACATCTATGATGTCATCGAGAGAGATGTTCGAGGATCTGACCCCCTGCATCAAATCTTCGTGAACTCTGGGAGCTTGTTCAGGGTCGTGGATCCGTATGGCTTCCCAACGCTTCCGGTGTCTTGCCGAGTCCATGCCGAGACGAATCGTCGCCGTCATCAGGACAAACGGTGGTGCTACACTTTACTAGACAGGTATCTCTAATTCAATTGCTCTTCAGTGTATATCACAGTACCATTATAATTATAAATACGATGGGAAATACATTAATGACTTTCCAAAATGGTTTATTGAGACCATGTTAATGCCTGTCAGAAGAACTGATGACTGGAGAAAGGAAAAATAAAGGTTTGAGAGAATCATTTACAGAATTTGGCATAATAATAACGATAAAGGGACTAAAATTGCACTAGCCATGCGCTGAGCAGCAAGGATGACATAAAGACATCATAGAGGGAAGCATATTAGGAAACAAATCCATGTGTAAGACCAAAATTGAGATGAGATTTGGATGAGTCTAAAATTGGCTTTAGAGATTACATAAGAATGCCATAAGCAGAACAAGAAGAAGACGCCGTAGATCGAATTAGGAAGTTTGAGTAAGTTGCACAGTGCAGTCAAAAAATTATGACCACCCCTCGTATGAGAAGGGATACTAACAAGCAGCCACATGACGTGTGTAGCAAAATATGCAAATAATTTAAAAAGGACAGGAACTAGCGGACGGTGTGCAGTTTCGCGTGAAATGTGAAAAGGACGTGACCTAACAGATTTTGGAAAAGGATTGATTATTGTCTACCAACTGTAGAGAGGTAGCGTTACTAAAAGGGCCGGTATTGTAAGCTGTTCACGTGGTGCAGTAATTAAAGTGCTCCAGAAATGTGAGAAAACCGGCAAGACCTGCAGTAATCAGGATAATGGTGGACGCACACGAAGCGTTGATGACCCTGGACAGCGCCTGCTATCTGGACTAGTACGATCCAACAGACGGGCCATAGTGGAATAACTGACCAGAGCATTTAACGCAGTCACACCGAGGAGGGTATAGCTGACCACAGTCCAACGAACTCTGCTCTTCATTGGTCTCCGGAGCGGCCGTCCACTCAAGATGTCCATGCTTAAGGCCAGACATCGACGATTATGTCGTGAATTTGCATTTGAGAGGAGGCATCGGACAGTCGAACAGTGAAAGAAAGTCGCCTTTTCAACGGATCACGTTTTCTGCTTTATCGAGTGGATGTTCGATGCTGAATACGAACATCCACTGGGAATCATTGGGAGCAATCATCCCCCTCGATCACATGGTGAATGCTTCTGGCTACATGTCCATTGTGCCAGATTAGGTATTCCTATTCAGGATGACTGTCTTTACCGATAACATGGGTTGCTTTTAGCAAGATAATGTCCTTTGCCATATTGCTATGCGTGTGCGAGAATGGTTTGAGGAGCATTCCAGTGACTTTAGTTTAGTTTCCTGGCCACCGTACTCGCCGAACACCAATTCCACTGAACATCCGTGGGTATATCTTCATAATCAGGTTTGACATATGGATATACCACCGATGAATCTTGGTGATCTACAAGAAGCTCTAGTGTCTTCATTAGTTTAGTTTCCTGGCAAAATTTAGTTTAGTTTCCTGGCCACCGTACTCGCCGAACACCAATTCCATTGAACATCCGTGGGTGTATCTTCACAATCAGGTTCGACATATGGATATACCACCGATGAATCTTGGTGATCTACAAGAAGCTCTAGTGTCTTCATTAGTTTAGTTTCCTGGCCACCGTACTCGCCGAACACCGATTCCATTGAACATCCGTGGGTGTATCTTGAGAATCAGGTTCGACATATGGATCTACCACCGATGGATCTTGGTGATCTACAAGAAGCTCTGGTGTCTTCATTGTATAGCACCCCTACAGAAGCGTTCAAAGGCCTTATTGAATGAATGCCGCGCCGCATATCTGCTGTATTGTGGGCACGAGGAAGTCCTACGTTATACTTACCAGTAGTCATAATGTTTTAACTGGACTCTGCAAATACATTCCTAAGTCACCCAATGCTTTTAATCTATCGTTGAAAGGTTGTAATTGTACATTAGTCAATTAATTTTTAAAAATTAAAATTAATTCCTTATTTAGATAGTGTTCGATTTTGGTGATCATTAATAATGTGTCAATGGATAAGATCCATGCTTCTGTTTAAGGTGTACTTGCAATTTTGTTTCAATACGATGTCGAAATTTTCAGGTTTCTTTGATACGTATGCTAAAACAATTAATCATACAGTCAGAAAAGTTTCCCCGTAATATATGTATACCATTAAAATCCAGACCCACCAATGGAGTCTTTTAGACCTAAACACTTATTCTTTAAAATTACCAATTTCAAATTTAACACGAACTAAAACATGTCATTGTAATTCCGAAAAATGCGTTTTAAAATCGGCCTAAAGAACAGAAATTCGATGATTACATATTTCAATTTATGGCGAATATTCTAATTTAACTTTCATATTTAGCTTCTTTCCCTATGTAAATTTTGAGTACACCCAGTTTAATCGTTTCGACCTCAACGTTACATTTTTCTCACCCAATGAATGTTTTGTGGCAACAATCATGAGGTAAGGTTGAATGATGTGTGTATGTTTCGACAAGATAAGAAGGATGTGTATAATGTGTGCAGCTAGCAGTGTTAAGTGTATTTATATCAGTGCAGCCTTGCGTTGTACCTGCAAAACTATATACACAGGGTGACCATTAATGAAGTATACAACTTCAGTATGCTATTGAAAAAAACTACAATAAATAACAAATTACCTTTAATGTCAAAACACATGGTAACTGTAAAGCTGTTGGGTTTTTTTTGTTTTTTTAATGTCAGTAGGTCTCCACGTGTGTTTCGCTGATTGCTCGCAGGATGTCTAAACGATAGTCCAGGTACACCCAAGTACATTGCAGAATGTCAGGTGTAACAAGGAGGAAGGCCGCAATAATGCGTTCATTGACCTCAGTGATAGATATAATCATTTTCACGTACAGAATGTCTTTAATAAAGACCCCCCTACCAAAATCGCCTGAAATATCAGGAGAACGGTGTGGTCATGCCATCGGACCCCAACGTCAAATCAAACGCCCTGTAAAATGGTGGTCTAAAGATCTGCGTACATCCAAAGACCATTGAGGAGGTCCTCCATCTTGCTGGTAAATGATGTTTTAAATATCCTGGAATTGTGAATTGTTCGAACATGTCCAGGTAAGTTGTGCCAGTAACGATTGGCTCAGCAAAGAACAAGGGCCCTATCACTCTGTCTTCCATTAGGCCAGCCCCCCAGGGTTCATGCCTTTCAAGACACTTCCTGCTGCTTTGAATTTATTTACCTATTGTTCGATGCTCCTTCGTGTCGGCGGCTGTCTCTTTTACTCATTTCATGAACTTGAACCGCTGTTAGAGATTTTGACCCCGCCAACCAAAACACACACACTGCTTTCTCCACTGAGGAAGCCATGTCTGTTGTATTCCGTGTTTGACAAGATTTTTTATTCTATGAGACACTTGGCGCCATCTATCATCTGACTTAACAAAATTTAACACTTGCCAAGTCTCTTGATGTTTAAAGTAAGTTTTTTTCCATTGTATTTTTAATAGCATACTGAAGTTATATAGTTTTACTGTATTTATAGCAAATGAGATACTTGGAACCTCAAGTTACAGAGGTTCAGTTCGTTACATGTTTTAAACGGTAGTGCTGCTAAGTGTTTAAGGTAACCCGTGGGCTGCAGCTGAGGATTATGATTGAAGAATTATTTAGCTTATGTAACGTGAAGATCGAAAAAAGACAGTGGTTCTAGTGTTTAAAAACACTTTTTTTCTGACCGTCAGGTTCGCCTAATATTGCTCATTGCGTAATTAAGGATGTTGTGCTACTTATCCCTAATACAGCACTAAGAAGCTACAGTGTTACAAGAATATAGTACGACAAGTAACGTTATAAGTGAATAACAGTTTTAACAATATTACAACTTCAATTTTAGTCCCTTCTTCCTGCAACTAAACTACTTTTCCGATGTATTACTGATACCCCATTTGACATTTTTTTTTAAGTTTTGCATCACTAGAAATCTTTTTAAACTAAGGTAACAATAAAATCTTAAAGAATATTTATACAAAATAGCCTATCTGATCGCTTATTATTTCTTCATATTTAATTTATGCAAAAAAGGTGACCAGCATGAACTTGGAAAGAATGTTTATTATGTTTATTGTTATATTTATTGTAATGTTTATTTTCAAAAAATTCTTACATTTCTATATTGTTTCTAAAGACTTTTATGCTGACAGTTCTGATACCATAAAGGAAATAAAAGTAAAATAACAAGTACAGAGAGTAAAGGTGTGAAACGAAATGAAATGGAAGCAAACAATTGAAAAGGGGTTTAATTCCACTGGCAAATGAAACTTCGGGATGATATATAAAACAGTCTTCTACCATTTAATCAAACTACTACTTTAATTTGATATTCGTAGTGCATCACGGTAAATAAAGATGCTTAAGAGCAGCTGCCTTTGCAAATACAGAAGTATTACTGAAATTGGAAGACGTTTCTGCCTTGTTGGGGAAACCGGCAGAATAAATTTAATCAATCCAGAGTGTCTATGTACATTTATCAGCATTCACTGCTAAAGATTATTTTTTTGAAGCATTTTCTTTCTTTTTCTGAAGAAACGAAATGTTGTTTTTTCCGAAAAACATATAACTGTGTATATTTTATATTAGCATCCTTGCTTAAACAGAACTTATTTTTCAGAAAACAGTGCTAGAAGAATGCGGGTGCGGATGGGGGGAGCAAAATATACTTTTGTTACGAATTGTTTTCGTATTATCTTAGACAATTTTTAAAAGGCTTTAGATCATGAAATGTTTTCATTCTATGGAACTTCATTTAAATTTCTGCGAAAAATGAGGTGTGTGTGAAGCACACAACTGTTTATTGATGAAGAGATTAAAATAATAAGAAAAGAAAACAGTGTCTGAAAAGTATACCAGATATTCGAAGTCAATTATAGAAAACTGAATTGAAAAATACGTATACGGTGGCCTTTTTGTCAATTTCTAGGTTTTGAGACAAAAAGTTTATATAAAATCATGCTTCTTATTACAGTTTTGAATTACGACTTTTGCTCCACATTACAGGCAAAATCGGCCAAATTTGGGAAATTTTCATAGACGTTAGCCTCTGACACACATTGTGTTGCCTATTCCTCTCTCTTACACACCTAAGACGAGCAGTATCCCGACAAGCAGTGTCGGGTTTTAAGGGTCCTGGCAGTGGAACCGATGTAACATTTGTCAGTGAAATCCGGTGTTAGACCTTTAAGAGGAACGAGATATATTCCATGTATCTGCAGGACTCAACTGGATATCATTCGTAATTTGGCGGAGTCTTTTGGTTACTGAAAATATTTGATCGACAGATTGACTAGCAGATTCCTTCGCTCTGCTTCTACCACCTTGATTGGTAATCGTCCCATTCGCACGTTTGTTGGTTCTTTTCTCTTTGTTCCTTCAATTGTCAAACCTTTAAAGACTATTTGCCATCACCATGATTTGAGTTTTGGCATCAGAGTTTCTAACTTATTTTCATCTATTAAAAAGACCTTGACCGACCTACCGACCTGCAGAGACATGGAATATATCTTGTTCCCTTTAAATCTCTAACACCGGATTTCACCGACATCGGTTAAAACCCGTCTCAAAGAACAACAATATGACCATTGTAATGGCTCAACTTCCACTGCTTTATCCCGACTTTTAAACAAGGGAACTTACATTCCCATTTGGGACGATTCCAAAATTCTAATTGCTCCTCATACAAAATCTCAACTGTTATTCACTGAAAGCTTGTACATCGATAAATTATCTTAAACTTGCTGTAAGGACGAATTTCCGAGAAACATCACTCGACCTTGGAAATATCTGCTTACAGATTTATCAACATAGTTTCTACTAGCTAATGACTATGTTTTTGCTGTTAATGACTGGACATGCGCAATATACCTCATGACGATTGATTGTACGTCATCTGTTCATTCATGTATCTACTTATAGGCTGCCTCTTCCACTGTATGTGTTCATTTTGTCTGAGCATGAGTGCCTGTTGGCAGGACCCGAAAATTTTTAACTATCATTAAAGTTTTTATTCCATCATAAAACTATTTTATATATCGTGTGAAGACGGTTTGTCGTTTGTAGTATACCTAAATCAGGGACGAGCGACTTCTTATAGCCCATTGAGTTGCCCACGTTGGTAGTTAATCCCCCAAATAAAAAACGTATGCAGATAGCAAAATAATTTTATACGCCCGTATAGAAAGGCAAAGCTTTAAGTGAAAGTTCAAAGACAGTGATGACACAATATTTTCTGTCTGTCTTCCGTTATATCTATTCTAAAAATTATAAATTACCGATGAACTCCGTTTTCATTATTAGATAAAAGCTAAAAACACAGGGATTTAGTGAGCAGTATTTTAAACTACTCACTAAATACCTGTGTTTTTACCTTTAAAAAATCCAATGATGTAAGTTCCAAACAAAGCCAACATTAGGAGAAAAGTTTCAACGGAAAAGTACATAAGTTTATGTTTACTTAAATACCACCAAATATAATTAAAAACATTTCCTTTCTTTTGGTAATTTTAATTAATTTCTTGGAACAGGAATAAATTTAAGCCTATCACTTCACTTCAGGACTTAACGTAATTATCCAGGATCAAAGTCACTAAAGAAATAAAATGCCCTTACAAGTGTGTCACATATAATCTTCGTTTTTTCTTCCACTAGCTTTACTTAACACACTCCTAAAACAGAAGCGCTTACGTGCCCTCACAATAATTAGCATTTATATGAAACCTCCACAACACTGTCTTTAACATCTATTAGTGAAATATGGTTGAACAAGCACGTGGAGTTTTCTCTGTTAATATCTCGTTATCTCTCATGCCTTGTCAACGGCTTGGACTTTTTATTTATCTCGCTAACATTTTAACTCACTGCCAGTGTTGTGAAAGCGAGTTAAACAAAATTGACATAGGAGACGGGAATAAAATCAAAAACTTAAATAAATATATACGTCACATTCGATATTATATTTGTGATTCCAGTAATTCTTTGCCATGATTTTTGTTTCTTTGGGGGTGGGGGCAGGGGGATCATATAGCACCGAAGAATATAATCGAAGTAGAAAAAAGAGGAATAAAAATGAGTAGAAGGATAACATAGGAATAGTATTGAAAACAAGCAGTGATTCGCTAAACACGTACATTTTTGTAGCAGTATATAGCTAAGAACCGCGCAACTTGACGAGTATTTTCATGGATAATTGAACTCGCCTTTGGGCTCTGTAATTTGGCAAGAAATGTTACTTTTCACTTAATGAGAACACTAAGAATATTCAGATTTCGAAAATAAATATAAATATTGTACTGCATTCCTATGTGTATCTCCCTCGAATGCTATAATGTTTTTTTCGCTCTGTGTGTGTGTGTGTGTGTGTGTGTGTGTGTGAGCGTTTTCGTGCACCAGGGAGTTACTTTCTCTCCGTAATTTGTGCCAACTCTCTGTTTCTTATACTCTGCCCTTATTTAGTTGATTATTGTCTCTGCTTTACTTATGCTCTATTGCTTTCGCTGTCTGTATTGTCTCTCTATCCCTATATTAGCTGCTTCCTTCGCTCTCTCTACTCATATGTCCTTTTCTGAATGTCCTACTTCTGTTTTTGTACCGGCTACAGTCCTTTGCACGGCCATTCCTCTTTCTTTTCACAGTTTTCGCTCATTTTTTCTGCTATTTCTTTCCTTCTACCTTTTGCGATTTTGCTCTTTCTCTGAACAAGCATTCATATATTTGTTTTGGTCTCTAACCAGATACATTACGTTGGCCCAACGATCAGATACATATTTATGGCCAAGGCTAAGCGGTGGACTTTACATTGCAACAACCAAAGGACTGAAAAAAATCCCTCTCTTTTTCTAACTAATTTGGGGAGACAGATATCTCCTTTAACTATCTTCTTCTGTAACACGTTAGTGATGTCATAACAGCGTTTTTGCCAACAATTTGGGCACAATGAACAATGACCAATTTCAACTAGAAAATTCGTCGTCGGTAAATCGCTGCCCAGAGGTTAGAATAAGGAAATAACCAAAATTTCATTTAGTCAAAAAAAAAAAAAAACGCTTTGATTACGTTGGTCCGGAATTGAACTAATATTCGTGCACAAGATGAACATTTTTCTTTTCCTCTGTCGCGGTAGATCTCTTTTCCCCTGTCCTTATGTTTAAACCTGTTCCAACTGTCATTTTGACTTGATTCATGTAAGATACTATTGAGCGCGTACTTCCGTATTTCGTGTTCTATTAGTCAGTCTGGTTCCATATTTGATTTTTTTATATCTATGTCCTTGCTGCATTTCCCTCTCGCCATTCCCTTGTAATAAATTTTATTCCTTTTTTCGGAAAATTCATCCACTTCGCCCTCTTTGCTCGACTACGATTTGACATTTATCTCTCTCTCTCTCTTTCTCTCTCTTGTCATTATCTCTGCATGTCTTCATCTTTTTCATTCCACCTCTTGATCATGTTCTCTACTTGAGTAAATGGGTCTAGGGTATAACCTTAATGCCTGTTTCTGGGAGTTCCGCTAAACTCTTTTAAAAAGTAATGTGATTTAAAGACACCTAACTAGTACATGTCTTCTTTGGAGATGACCGGGAGACAGATGAATTACTTTCTCTCCTGGCCATTACGCAGGAGTCACCGAGAAGCGGTATATCATCAGCCATTTCTCTCTCTTAATTCAAATTACAAATATATATTTCGAGTTCTTCTTTTCCTCCGTCAGAACTAATAACAGCGAAGCCTGCGCTTATCAGGGAACGCACTTATCTGTATTTGGACAGCGCGTAGTATTAATTAACTTCTTACCTCGACCAATGGTGCTGAAAGTGCATCATCTCAACTCATTCTGGTCTTTATGAGGGCGCCCTTCCTTTTTACTTTTGCCTGATAACGTTAAGGCCAATTTTCTCCGGTAAAATCATCAGAAAGTGACTTTGGGCTTTGCGTGCAGTGCGTATTTATAACATTTTAAGGAATATTAATACACCTTTCCAAAAACTAATCACAAGTGCGGTGGCATTTTCTTTAAAAGCAATCTTGGTCCACTTCCTCCTCGAAAACAAGTACAAAACAAGCTTTCAGGGGGAATGTCTTCTTTCTTAAGCCGGAAAGTTTCTTTTCTGTTTTTATTCCCGACGGAAATAGCAAGAAGATGACCCTCGTTAAGAAAGACAAAAATCAATCAGGATGGATGTAAGAGGGAACAAGGTTTGACCATTATGTGCAACCGAAACGCCATCCGAGCATTGTAAGAACACAGATCACCTAAGGCCTAAGTTCCTCTGATCCTTTCCAAGCAAGCACCTAATGAATGGATCTCTGTGACAGTGAGAGTCTGCTCCTCTTTATGACTTGATGCTCCGTCTTCGCACTCATATCACGTATTATACCGAGAAGATGACTTCATATAAGGAGAATGATACTGCGTCCGTTCTTTTGGCCCGCGCTTTTCAGGAAATGAGCATTATTTGTCATAAAAGTAAATAAATATTTTCTAATAGACATTTGTTATACGGATGCTGAGCACTTTCATCAAGGTTTAAGATAAAATTACCTGTGTATGGCGTACAAACCGATTTAGCTGGACCTAAAATTTCTTAACTAAAGTAACACGTTGATTTGTATAACCTAAGTTTCTTAATCAGATATGATTTCCGTGAATAAAGGTCTTATAGTTCTTTGAAGGTATCTTCGAGCACTGCTTAATAGAAGGATAACGGTTCATGAACAAACACAGGCTTATAGAAGCGAAGGAAAAATTTTACTAAATGTTCAACTCTTTACTTTGACTCCAATTTGAAAAGCCATTAGCGCGGGGTTTCGTTTTCTTTTAAAAATGAATATATTGTGCAATTTGATGATGAGATGAATTGGGCTTTCAAATAAGTCCTGTGCCTGAATGTGCAGCGAAGGCACCGTATACCTTGACAATTTTTTTTGTATTTGAAAAAGGGTGAGTCCACTGAGCAATTTTGAGACACTCTTTGTCTCTCTCTCTAGGCAGAGCATACCTCGATAAATGTTCTTGTATTTGAATGAGAGTCAATCCACTCAGTAGTTTTGAGACTCTCTCTCTCTCTCTCTCTCTAGGCAGTGGATACCTCGATAATGTTTCTTGTATATGAAAAAAGGGTGAAACCACTGACTAGTTTTGAGACACTCTTTCTCTCTCTCTCTCTCTCAGTCTCCTTCTAGGCAGTGTACACCTCCATAATATGTCTTGTGTTTGAATAAGGGTGAGTCCACTGAGTAGTTTTGAGACTCTCTCTCTCTCTCTCTCTCTCTCTCTCTCTCTCTCTCTCTCTCTCTCTCTCTCTCTCTCTCTCTCTCTCTCTCTCTCTCTCTCTCTCTCTTTCTCACTCGCTCTCTTTCTCTCACTCCTCTCTCCCTCGCTTTCTTTCCCTAGCTTTCTCTCTCTCTCTCTCTCTCTCTCTCTCTCTCTCTCTCTCTCTCACTCTCTGTCTTTCCCTTCATCTCTCTCTGTCCCTCTCTTTCTCTCTCTTCCTAGGCAGTGCATACCTCGATAATTTTTTTTTTGTTTTTTTGTATTTGAATAAGGGTCAGTCCACTGAGTAGTTTTGAGACACTCTTACTATCTCTCTTTTTCTCACTCTTACTATCTCTCTTTTTCTCACTCTTACTCTCTCTTTTTCTTTCTCTCTCTCTCTCTGTCTGTCTGTCTCCAGGCATTGTATACCTCGATAATTTTTCTTGTATTTGAATAAGGGTGAGTCCACTGAGTAGTTTTGATACTCTCTCTCTCTCTCTCTCTCTCTCTAGGCTCGATAATGTTTTCTGTGTTTGAATAAGGGTCAGTCCACTGAGTAGTTTTGAGACATTCTTACTATATATATATATATAGGATGTCCCCTCCCACATACTAAAATTTCATCGAAATCGGACAATTTTTACGCGAATTATCGTGCGGACAGACAGACAGACGGAAAAACAGACAGACAGACAAAGCTGGAGAATATACACTTCTTCTACCTGCGGTTGGAAAGCATAAAAAACACAACAGCGAAAACGTTTTACACTTCCTTTTTCTTTTATTTTTTTATACCAGTGCAACCGTTTCAACATAACTGCATGACAATATTCAATCAAAATGTTGAAAAGACGTTCTTTTAGGCCAAAAATTGCTGTACTGTGGTTGTTCAAATATTGATCGGATTTCACATCCAAATAAAAAATCGTTTTTGTAATTTTTCCTCTTCCGTCACCTTCATTCATAAGAGATTTTTCTCGTAATCTTGACATTCACTTTCTTCTTGTAAATCTTTCAGACCAAATCAATCAATCAGTTTTCACATCCACGTTCAGTTCCTTTTCTGCCTTTCGAGTCATCAGTCAGTATTATTTCTTACCAATTTGACTCACCCTTTTCCACACTGAAATCAATTTCCCAATGTGATGGATTGTAGGCCATTTTCCATGCATCCTTGTTCTTCTAAATGCCCCTTAACTCAAGCAAAAATTTATGGTTTATAGATCGGCGTTGGGGTCTCCTACTTTGCGAATGTCCGTATATTTTCCCTTGGCGTCCTTTGAACTTTAGCATAGAGCCTGCGTAATTAATGTGAATTGTTTGGAAAAAAGTCGAACAAATTTTAGATGAAAACAGTTACTTTTATTACTGTTCCAACTGTACTGATGATGTTGCATATACGTAATCACCTAATCATAGAAATCCATCTCACCGCTTCATTGCCAAACATGTAAGAATATCAAAATTTTAGAACATTACCAGAGATGGTTTTCATATTTTTTTATAAATGCAGCGATTGTAAATAAATATGCATATGAATTTTAATGAAAGGTACGAAAAACGATGAATTAAGCTTTTAATACTAAAACAAAACAGAGCGTCTATTCTCATAAGACACAAATGAAATTTTGGAAGACTTACTTCAGCACAAATGTCTCAAAAAAAATGATATTTATGAAAAGTACGCGATTTGGTAAAGAAAACTGCAATGTGCTAAACAATTGTATAACTGCAAACGAGCTGTCCATACATCTAAAAAATGATCGATTTGCAATTTGCTCTATGATGGAGGATACAAAAACAAAGGTGGATGCAAAATCGATGTGGAACCTGCTTCCTGAAAGCGAAACTACACACATCTCCAAAAGTTTAGCACGAAAGTGATTGTTCCTAACAAACGTGAAAATTGACCGCTGAATGTCAGCGTCCCCACGCAATTACCCCACAATGGAAAGACGCATTCGAACATAGATGTCACATGAAACAGTCGGTGAACGCTTGTTGTGGGTATTTGTTCTGCTAATGCAGTCCGTGGTTTCACTAGTCTTTTCTGCTGTAGTGGAAATATAATGGAAAGTCGGATTAAACATGGCACAAAAATATTATCTGAGGGAGTTCAAACATGGTTGGGATCATCGGTAAATTGGAAGAAGGGCATAATGTCACCAGGGTTACAAATGAATTGGGAATCGGTCATAGCAATCGTGAATACTGGTTGTTGTCAAGTTACCAAACAAATAGAAATGCCTGTAGACATATTGCGGGAAGTCACCCAAAATGCACCACAGCATCAGAAGGCCGTTACTTGGTGCTGTTTGCAAAATGGAATCGTCAGAATCATGCTAGTAAATTGAGTAATCAACTGTTTACCACTACGGGGACACGTACGTCGCGTCAAACCGTGTCAAGCCGGTTAAACTCTGGAGGGCTCTATACCAATAGACAAAGCCATCGTCCTTTCCACGTTTTTCTTTAATTAACACGCATCAACCAAAACATTGTATTTCGACAACGCAGGGATCGAATCCCTGATCACTCGATAACTAGCCGGGTGCGTTTGCTTTACGCTACGGTTCCAACAATCCACGGCGCTGTGTGTGCTTATTTGTCAGCATCTGACTTCACAAATTCGTAGAAATGGGCTCAACAACTGAGACGTCTCCATCTATATGGACTCTAAGCTTGTAAACCTGTTAAATCTGTACCTTCGTTGGACGAATGAGGAACGGCTCAGCATTTTTTTCCGAGATGAAAACCGATTAAGTTAAACGTCCTATTATGAACTTCATTACATCTGGCGGGAACGTGGTACACTGTATCGTCAAGAGAACGTCGCAGAAAATTGCACAAATTGTGTTGGGGGAATCACAGTCTGGGCAGGGATTATGGTCAATCAATGACCGTGCCGAGCTGCAGCTAACAGAACGAGGGCCCGTGACCGGTCAACGGTACTGTAATGATGTCCTCCTCCATCATGTTCGCCTGTTCCGTAGAGCTATTGGACCAGAGTTTATTGTCATGGGCGATAATGGTCGTCCTCATCGTTCAGCGGCTATAGCTGAACACTTCAGGAAGAAGATATCAATTTAATGGGGTGCCCAGCAAATTCCCCTGATGTGAACCCAATAGAACATGTTTGAGATGCTTTGGGGTGGCGTCTAGCAGAGAAGACCACGACAGCAGGAACGATTCCTGAGCTCTGAAGAGAAATGACGGAGGAGTGTCATGTACTGCCGCAGGAACTTGTCAACAATCTTGTTCTGAGCATGCTACACGCCGGTGTCAAACCTGCATATCTGGCAGAGGCCGGCCTTCCCATATTGATTTACCTAGGTATCCTTGAACAGTACACCTCTGCGTTACTCTGGAGTTCAGCATTACAGACGGTTGTACCAGCTTCACATACTCAGGACGTCGGACACTCTGTATCAGATGAATGGTACCTATGTGATATGTTTTGTTCTTAAATGACATGTATTACTGTATGTAGACATAAGTTATAAAACTACGTATGTACGTGATATAACATAATTGTCTTCTCGTGCAGAGATATTGGTTCTTACATTATGTTTAAACCACTAGATAAGAATACGATGCAATAGTTCGTAATTGAATTATTACGGCCAGACGAATCATAAAGCAGAAGTCAACTTACGGGAATTATTTTTATTCCAGCAGTTAGTCATAGAAAATCTCACATGGAACTTTCACATTTTACTTAACATAATATGTATATACATCTCCACCCACATATCCACACCAGCAATTGTTATCTTGTCCTTTTATCTATCATTCTTATATTATACATTCATACGTCACTTTCTCTCTGGCCTTAGTTGTATTGCCAACAGTATTCTCGTGAGAGAGAAGATGTAACGTTAAGTTTGGAAGTATAGCGGAGAACAAACTCAAAATTTACATAGGGAAAGAAACTAAAAATGAAAGTTAATTTATAATATACGTCACAACCCGGAAAATCAGAAAAACAGGACCTTCAGATTATCTTCGGGTAATTGTATCCGACAAATACTTCCTGGTATGGTTTTTCATTCGTCGAGCAGAGTATAACAGGTATGCGGCTTGGAAAAATGCGTTGTTGTCCTCATATACAGAACAGCTATTTTAATTGAAAGCTGTTTGAGGGAATAACGTGTTCACAAATTTGCAAACTCTTTAAGTTTCTCCTCTAACTGCACAATCGTGAGCAAAAGAGGAATATTCGTGTCAAATCAACAAGGCTTAAAAAACCTGACCTCTTTTGATTTCCTTGAAATTTGGGATTGATTATTAGGTATGTGAATTTATGTGTGAATCCCAAATTTTAGCTCTGTCCACTAACAGAGTTTAAAATTATATGACCTTTTAACGTAATTTCTTTTTCGTGCAGAGATATTGGTTTTTACGTTATGTTTAAACCACTAGATATGAATACGATGCAATAGTTCCTAATTGAATGATTACGGCCCGACGAATCATAAAACAGAAGTCAACTTACGGGAATCCCTTTATTGGTCCCAGAACGAATTCACAGTAGCACTCCACAATTTTAAGACAGCAGATATCAGATTACATTATCTAATAATTGAACGTCTACAAACACACATACACCACATATCCACACCAGTAACGGTTATCTCGTCTTCTTATCTATCGTTCTTATCTTATACATTCATGCGTGACGTTCACTCTGACCTCAATTGTGTTGCCAACAGTATTCTCGTGAGAGAGAAGATGTCACGTTAAGTTTAGAAGTATAACTGAGAACAAACTCAAATGTTCATAGGAAAAGAAACAAAAAATGAAAGTTAATTTAAAATATACGTCACAGTGTATCCCGTGAAAAAGTTGTTCGTGCTTAAGTTTAGGACATGTATGCATATCGATAAGAAGCTGTAAAATAATGATGTCAATAATTATGCATTCACTCTTACAGTTTCTCAAAGAATGTGATAATTTCTCAAAGTAAAGGTACTGGAGACGGAAATTCACTTTTCTTAATGACATAACTATTCGCATTCATAAGTGCTCAGCAGCACACGAATCTTGGATTCTCGTGAATTTCTACCTGTAAGGGCATTCTCACTGTGTTCTAGGACTACAGAGGCACTGTTCATCGAGAGTACATGGTACATGTATCAATTCGGAAAGCTACATGAATGCTTTAAAAAGTAAAAGCAAAATATAAACCGTTTGCGTGGGGAAAAGTAGCCATTGATTTTGCAAAACGAAAACGCTAAACCCAACAGCAGTGAATTCACTTCAGCAGCAGTACACGAAATCGGATTTGAAGTTCTTAATCACTCTACCTACAACCCAAATTTGGCTCCCCAATTCTTGTTGTTTTCTGTTCTCAAGAGATAATTGCAAGAAATTTTCAGTTCACCTGTTACGAAGATATATATCTTTTTTTTTATTGAAGGTTTAATAGACCACCGTGAGCAACTCAATCGGCTTTAAGCAGTCGCCCGTTCCTAATTTAGGGTCACTGGTTCCAGGGAAGGGAGAGAGCCAGTGCCGTAACACAAACACAATATCCATGCCTCACCGGGATTCGAACCCGGACCACGTTCGGACGAATGATCAGAGGCCATTGCTTAGACCACTGCGCCACCGGGGCGGCTACGAAGATATTCAAGCCGCTATAAGGAAATGGTTCAAGGAACAACGAGAAAATTTTTAGAGATGGCTTTAAAAACTTATTTACGCTTTCCAATCGTAGGTGGAAGAAGCATATATGCTCCAGCTTTATCCGTCTGTCTTTCTGGTCGTCCGCTCGATAGCTCGCGTACAAATGGTTCGATTTCGATGAAATTTTAGTATGTGGTAGAGGACCACCTGGGGACGAACCCTATTGAAAACGGACGAAATAGTGTCAAAGGTCAGGATATAGTAGCGGGATCCATTCCATCGCCCTTATGAATAAAAACTTCCGTAGAAATGTTTCGATTGCGCCAAAACTTCATCGCGTTGTTCCAGAGGTATACTGGACCAATTCTGTGTAATATCATCAAAATAGGGTCAAAGGTCAGGGCACAGGAGTAAGATCCTCATAACTTGAATGATAATTTCTAGTATGTTGGAATGCTTATCAATGCGTTGCATGATTTTACTAACTTGTTGAAGGTTTGCGTATCTGCATCAAGCGTTAGGGGAACTATGTAGAAAAATCAAATATGTGGTGGAAATTCTGAACTTGTTTTCTTGTTTTGTTTCATTTTTGTTTTGTTGCAACTTGATACCTTGCCACTGGGCTTGTATCGAGATATATAAGCGTTACTTTCTGGACACCATTTGTAGAAGTCTTGTAGGGTGAGTGCCAATGATCTTTACACATAGCTCAGTGTCCCTCACACAACGTTCTCGCGGAATATTTAGGTTTATTGAGGAATCTAGCAACGTTGGTACCGCGCACTTTAACCATGACTCGGGAGGAATACCGGTACAAAATGGCACGCAGTAACCTTGCATGATATCTTCGCAATAGCAGAGTGCTCACAACTTTCATCTGCTGAGATGAATGTTGGGTGGAATTTTACGAACCCAGACGAAGATATCAGTCACGGTCCTAAAATCTTATTGATCGTTGACATGAAAGTTCGCGTTGTATCTTTTCGGAAGGCGCAAGACCAGAGCATCGCATGATATTAGAGCGGTATTATTCATTTCTATAACAGCATATCCGGCATTAGCACTGTGATAACATGCACAGCTACCTGCTTCCGTACCACGACAAAGCACGGCCGCACAAATCCCGGGCTGATCGGTTGTTGGTTGAACAGAACGGTTGGAGAGATCTTCCCCATCCACTATATTCACCAGCTTAGAACACCTATGATTTCAACTATCCTGAACATTTGGAAAGGAAGATGTCTGATACTCGCTACAACAAACGGGATGTGGAAATCCGAATCACACACATTTGCCACAAACTTAAAGACACTGGTACTTTTAATGATGTTCTTGAACGTCTACATTTTGGGAGCAGATTGTTTGATAAAGAGAGGAGGATCTAATAATTATCTTCAAATTTTGTGATAATTACAGGAAGTGCGGGTCTGAAAATATTCACTTATTTCCCGAATGATACAATATTCTTTCGCATTGTTCATGAAATCCTAAGTTCAGAGCTTATTATAATTTCGCTGCAGTTGTCGCACTTAATTGCTGGGGATGTCAGTTAATGGAAACAAGACCCGTGAACGTCATGGCTGGCCGCAAGTAGCCATCTTCATGAAATCATTTGAGATAGCATCAGTGTTGACGAATAGTTATTTCCTTAAATGTATACTTAAAATGGCTTTAATATGTTCATATGAAACCACTAAAGTGAAAGCTTGTCTGAGAAAAGCACTTTCTGGTACTAGTCGAATTTGGCTGTTACTCGTGTTATCTGGCGTACTGTGTGCTTTGTCGGTCTTAGAAATGCCTACGAAAATGATTTTGGCAGTTTATAACACATTCAGCACAACTCCTTTCACACTTGTGTCACCAAACGTAGAATCGCTGATGATGCAAAGTGTCATTGGCTGGGACAGAGCCTCGCATTCAATTTAACTGCGTGACGCTTAAAGAGATATAATTATTCGCGAGTTGCATATATGCAAAGTAAAACTTATAATAACATACTATTACGTTGTCTTTTTTTGGAATTCCTACTTTAAAAAATCACCATCATATTTTCCCCAGATTTCTCGCACCTTTGCAAAAATTTATAACTTCCACTTTGCCTCTGGGAAATTGTCTTTTGATTTTGCTGTTTATATTAAATTCTGTATTCATCCCATGAGCAAATTTTGTGACATTCTGTTTCTCTTAACGTGATATATACACATCGAGTCAATGCATGCCTCTTAAATAAAATCGTAAAATATTATATTTACCATTCACACGTTTTTTCTTCATTTAAATTACATAATAACATGGTAGTTGTGCATGCAATATCATTCATGAAAACTTTTCATCAACCAACCACATTAGCACAGAACAGTAAAAATGCTGTATATACTCGAGTCCCATTATTGTAACCACCAGTTAATATCCAGAGTAACCGATGTGTGCATCGCGGACAGCAGCTACACGGCCTGGGATTGACTCAATAAGGTGCTGGAAAGTGTTCACAGGTATGTGGAGCCACGCTGACTGCAGTGTATCTGACAGCTGCTGGAAGGTGCGTAGTGGAGGATCCATAGAACGAAAAAAAACGATCTAGGTGGTCCCACTGATGCTCAATTGGGTTTAAGTCTAGAAAATCAGAGGGCCAGAGAAGTACTTTGAAGTCAACATCGTGCTCTTCCAACCACTCTCGGACATTTCTAGCTGTGTGACACGTCCCATTGTCGTGCTGGAAGCTCCCGTCCGCCCCAGGGAAGACAGTATGCCTGTATGGGTGTACGTGGTCTTCAAGGAAAGATTCATAAAGATTTCGGTCCATAGTGCCTTCCACAGGTATGAATGGACAGAGAGAATGCCAGGAAAATATTCCCCAAACCACAACGCTTTTCCCACCAGCTTATGTTCTTCGAGCAATGATTAAAGAGAGTTTGTTCTGCGATGTGTTTCACCCTATACTCCAACTTCCATCCGTTCGATGAAGCAGAAAACGTGACTCATCGGAGAAGGCAATCCTTTGCCAATCAGCCGAGGTCCGATTCTGATTCTTCCGTGCAAATGTAAGCCTTTTCTAATGACTCACCTTCATTAGCATAGGTGCAGTGATCATCCTTCTGCATCGGGGCCCCTAACGCAGCAGGGTTCGCTGAACTGTCGTCTTAGACACACTTCCGGTAGCCTCCTGGTTCATTCGGCCAGTGAGTTGCTCCTCTGTATCGTGTCGATCGGCCCCCACGCACCTTCGCAGCCGACGTTGACCTCTCACCTCAATGGCACCTGGTTCTCCCTAGTTTTCACGTCGCTTATTCGCAATGGTGCCATTTCTCCAATCACGATACACTTTAACCACAGCAGCACGCGAACGGTTCACAAACTGCGCTGTTTCAGAATTACTGCGACCCTTGGCCCGAAAGCTGATATTCATCCCTCTTTGCAAATCTGATAAATCGCTCCTTTTATCCATGTCAGCAACGAGTGATATGTTTTCAGAATGCCAACAGCACCCCTCCAAGCCAGGTCTCGTGCCTTCTTTCATTGGCTACGCGCATTTGACGTCAACAGTAGGAGGTGGTCACAGTAATGTGACTCGACTGTGTAATATTCACTGTGGTGTTTTGTGTGTGATATATATTCGGTAGAGTTCTTGGAATGCGTACACATTTGGGAGTCATTGTGTAGTTAAAACTCTAAAACTGCAGTAGTAGTAATCCGATGTTTTTTATTGGCGTAAAATAAATTCTTCCTTAAGAAAACCATCTCGATGATGTGCAAAAGCTTGGGAACTTTGAATTCTATTATACGCCAATAAACCCGGATAACTGCTACAGTTTTACTGTATACCGGATGCTACAAAAAATGGTTGTAACAAGCTATTTTATCGACGGTTGATCACAGATACATACTTTCAATTAGAAAATACTCAAAAAGGACATAAAGACTTAGGACATGGCAATTGCACCCCTGTGTGTTGCATTTGCATAAAAATTTAAAAAAAAATTGTACATCCTTCGCTGAAAAAAATATTAAGCCAAAAGAGTTGAGCAATGTTCCAATTAAAAAAAAAAACTCCGTCATTCTGTTTGCAAAATTTGCGGAGACATTCCCGATGAAATTTGTAAAAAAATGCGTCGTCTGGAGTTCGTTTACGGGTGAACGGTAGTTTGTTTCACCGCATAGCTCTCGAGCACTCGAAGCGAGTAAACAAAGAGCCCTCGCGATCAGGGACATACCGCTCCAGAATATACATTTGTTTACAATTTTCATCGCGAATATCTTTGCGACTTTTGCAAGCAGAGTGACGGGCTTCCTTTAATTTTTAGACTAATTAGGACGCACAACAGTTTTCAATGTACTTTTTTCTTGCGAAGACTGTATAATATGATTATGCTTTTATTTTCGTGCAGATGCCACCCATAGGAATGCAACTGCCATTTCTTGTCTTTACCACATTTTGAATATGTTTCTAATTGAAAATATGTATCTGTGATCAACCGTTAAAGAGATAAAATCCTGTTTCAATCATTTTTGGAACATTTGGTATTGGAGAACGGTTTCTCGTTATTAATTAGACATTGAGTAGAGCATATTGTTTTTCTCTTGTACTTAATATCTTTTGAAATAACAAATCGTACATGTGTTATTGGTTTTGCTGTCTGCCCACCATTGGACTCGGAAAATAACTTATAGCTTTTATAACGAAGTAAATTTCTCCGTCATTTTTATCCGCGCCAGGATTCGAACCCGGGTCCCCTCATTCCGGAATAAGTTGCTCTACCAATTGAGCTACGCGGACGTTTTATTCTGATTCCTATCTGCCTTTATGTCGTGTGCGTCCTT
Organism: Macrothele yani; assembly: GCA_039090855.1. Taxonomy (NCBI): domain Eukaryota; kingdom Metazoa; phylum Arthropoda; class Arachnida; order Araneae; family Macrothelidae; genus Macrothele; species Macrothele yani. The sequence continues at coordinate 162,423,565 of CM077011.1, forward strand.
CTGGCAGGTACGTTACATCATCTCCCCCTTATTTTTTATTTTTTTGAAGTGCTGCAGAAGGGATTCTCTTATTTTTTCTATCCCGCGGTGTGGAAATAACATCACACCAATGCGAGATTTTGAACTGCCGGGTCATCCGGATAGTTCGGGCGCCATTATAACGAAGTAAATTTCTCCGTCATTTTTATCCGCGCCAGGATTCGAACCCGGGTCCCCTCATTCCGGAATAAGTTGCTCTACCAATTGAGCTACGCGGACGTTTTATTCTGATTCCTATCTGCCTTTATGTCGTGTGCGTCCTGCTGGCAGGTACGTCATATCTCCTGGTACGTTACACTTTCAATTACGAGATTCATCAACATTTCCCAGATAATAGCTTCAATTCCTCTGATTTTCTTTGAATTCCTTCCTAATCTCGAACTGGACAACTTCCTATCGGCATCGAATACATGCAGAAATTTTAGAAATTTTTGTGATAGCTTTTCTTGAGTGCCTCATGTTCATTCCATGTGTACATATCACCGTCTGTGATTTTCGCTTTCACAAACCAGTCTGAAAAAGAAAATACTTTTACGGATTGGACTGTAAACATGCCTCAATTTTACTTTCAATTTTAAGCCCTTTTCTGCTCATAGCTTTTCCTTAGAGCGATACCTCTGTTTCAGAACACATTTGTTTCTACAAGATGATACTGAAGAACACCTTTTTGGTAGATTTAAAGCAACAGTATATAAGACATTACAGTGTTTCATTATAAGGTATTTCGGCACGGTGTAACAAAAAAAAAAGAGGAAAATAGATACAGTGTACTTCTGAATAACGATCACACCTCGGACCGGGAAAAAGGGACCGTTGTTGGGAGGTTGTCGTTGTTCGTAAGTTAGGCCTACATTAAGATTTGTCATTTCTGTTCAAGGAATGACAAATATTACAAAGTAATTAGCGATTGTTGGAATGCAAAAATCAGAATGCAGACTAGCCTACAGAGCACGGAGCACAATTCAAGAACAAAAGTGCCCAGATCTAGAACAGTAAATTCAGTTGACTGTTTACAGCTGAATTTTAGAATCAGTAATAACAGTTTAAATGCAGGATATTTCCTCATTATCTAAATCAAATGCTCCCTAGAATTGGATGACATAAAGATAAACTTTAGCAATTCGTCCTGGTGTACAGTATTTTAGGAAGCCTGTGTCTGGCCGGTAGTCATAAACAGCAATATGAAATAACAAGCTAAAAGACTAGGGTTAGGTTACTTTATAAGAAAAAAGAGCGAACAATTTTAGAGGCAGTGAAGTCTAACTGCACAACCAACAGGGAGTAAACCAAGAAACACTACTGCGAATGGGTATATATTCCAGACACCAAGATCTTCCCCGCCGACCTAGGTGTATGAATGATACAAACAGTAGAGACGGAGCTCGCTTCAATTAATTACCGTCACAAGTCGAATTAATCTTTAACTCCTTTATTTTCGCTTTAGCACACCATCATACCCTCCATAAGGCAGCTTATCCTGCTCGAGCCATAGTTCCTTTAGCAACATTGTTTGTCCCCATCTTACTCACCAACAGAAGTACATATGTCAAATCCTAAGTGACCAGATGTCCATTAGATGCCATCCTGGACCGACTGGGGTGTCCATTGATCATTGTTAAGAGGTTTCGTTATTAGCAGGTCATCGCTAACATTATACCGAACAATTTTAGAGGCAGTGAAGTGTAATTGCACAACCACCAGGGACTAAACCAAGTGACACTACTGCGAACGGGTAGATATCCCAGGCACCAGGATCTAACCCGCCGACCTCGGTGTGGAAATGATACAAACAGTAGAGCTAGAGCTCGCTTCAATTAATTACCGTCACAAGTCGAATTAATCTTTAACTCCTTTATTTTCGCTTTAGCACACCATTATACCCTCCATAAAGCAACTCATCCTGCTCGAGGCATAGTTCCTTTAGCAACATTGTTTGTCCCCGTCTTACTCACCAACAGAAGTACATATGTCAAATTCTAAGTGACCAGATGTCCATTAGATGCCATTCCGGACTGACTGGGGTGTCCATTGATCATTGTTAAGAGTTCCGTTATTAGCAGGTCATCGCTAACATTATACCGAACAATTTTAGAGGCAGTGAAGTGTAATTGCACAACCACCAGGGACTAAACCAAGTGACACTACTGCGAACGGGTAGATATCCCAGACACCAGGATCTTCCCCGCCGACCTAGGTGTATGAATGATACAAACAGTAGAGACGGAGCTCGCTTCAATTAATTACCGTCACAAGTCGAATTAATCTTTAACTCCTTTATTTTCGCTTTAGCACACCATCATACCCTCCATAAAGCAACTCATCCTGCTCGAGGCATAGTTCCTTTAGCAACATTGTTTGTCCCCGTCTTACTCACCAACAGAAGTACATATGTCAAATTCTAAGTGACCAGATGTCCATTAGATGCCATTCCGGACTGACTGGGGTGTCCATTGATCATTGTTAAGAGTTCCGTTATTAGGTGGTCATCGCAAACATTATACCTAGAGAAGTTGTTCCTTAACAACCAAAACTTGCCATTGTTCGGAGGAATCCGTTAAAAAATGTTTCACACTGTACTACTGTCTGTGATTAAAATCGATATATGTACTGACATTTTACATTTATGAAATTCCATTATCTTATTTTGTAATTTAAATCCCACAGTTCTTAGCGAAATAATTTGTTCTGATCTACTTCTGTAGTACTGAAATCCAAAATTCTGGGTTTTCCAGATTTGTTTTTCCAATACGGGCTATAACGTCTACCGACAGTATCGTCTACGGCCATGAGTAGTCATGGGACGTACGTTTCGCGAAATGGACAGATACAACACCGTAGATCTAATACACGACACCGATGTTTCCTCAGGAAGTGGAGCAGCGACAACTCGCTGATGTTTAGCCATAAGCTTGCATATCTGAACGCTCAACGACTGGGATTTGCAAGTTTCATTTCCTGTGCTTGCACTCAAATTTCGCAATATACTCTGACTGTGATTTTTTATTTTCACGGAGTACTACAGGATGATTTACAAAAACTAACACATTTCACGTTCGTTTATATCAGCAGCAATAAATCGTAATAGCCCGTGTTGGTGTCAAACGGCTAGGGGCATCTGATAGATTCCTCTATTCTCACGAGAGGGCGCTGCTGTGCAGGATATGGTAGCTGTCACCGCAAGATTGCCTCAGTCACTATAATGATGCAGTACACGCTACAGCAACGGATATTCCTTGTGAACACGTACTGGATTATAAATTTGATCACAGCTTCGCAAAAGCATACGCGAGAGAATTTGGTGTTAGCAAACCTCAAAGGAACTCTATACTGGCACTTGTACGCAAGTTGGAAACAACAGGATCTCTTGTGAGTGAAACCGGCAAGCATCGTCCGTCTTCACTGCCCACGGTTGCTGCGGACGTTGAGGCACGGCTGCAGAGGTCACCCTGGAATTCATTACGGCGTCTGTCACAGGAGAACCGGCACTCGTACTCCATGTGTCAGATAGCTGCTAAGAAAACGAGGGTAAATCCGTATACGATGATGGCTGTTCATGAGTTGCTGGACCCAGATAAGGGAAAACGAGTGCACTATTATTGCTGGTTGCAGGACTTTGTGGCTCAAAATCCTGGCATATTATCAACCACGTGGTTCACGGACGAGGAGTGATTCCACTTATGTGGCTATGTCAGTTTACAGGACTCACGCGTTTGGGCCGTAGAACATTCGCACACTCTTCAGGCGGCGTCTATGCACAGACAAAAAGTCGGGGTTTGGTGCGCAATATCTGCTGAAAGAATAGTGGGTTCCATTTTTTCAACAGGACTGTCAACACTGCACAGTACCAACAAATTGTCATGAATTTTGTTGAGCAATTGGATGACATAGAGCTGCGTGAAGTCCATTTTCAACAGAATGGCGCCATGTGCGATACATCAAATTAGTTCGTGGCGCTGATCCACCGTTTCTTTGAGAACCGGATTATCTCCGGTAACTTGTGGCCACGGAGATCACCAGATTTGAGAAGACAAGATTTCTTTCTGTGGGGGTTTCATAATGAAAGAGTGCACTCCACACGCCCTCGGACATTAGACGAATTGAAGGAGATCATTACAAATGAAATCAACGGTACTGACACAACGATGCTCCAACAAACAGTCAGGAACATAGAACGACGTGTCCAGATGTGCCTTCAGGAGGAGGGGCGGACATTTTCAGCATTTCATATAAAGGTAAATTTTATGTATTCTAAACTCTCATATCTATGCTCCATTTCAGATTGCATAACTTGCTGTTAGCTTTATTTTTGTCCACATAAGTTGATAATGAAATGGGGTAGTTTTATATGAATGGCCCTTTATATGCGTATATACCATGGTATAGCACAATTTGTAATATTAGAAAAGCTGGACATTTCTCATCGCCTTGACAATGCTCATATTCCTATATACCATTTCTACTTGAAATCAGATCCGTTTTAATTACCTAATGATGTTTAAAACTGAGGAAAATCAAACGGGGAAATCTATATGCAATATCTGACTCCGAAAGCGATCATACAAAAGAACGGCTGACTTACTATCAAATTGTAATTTCTTCTTCTCAGCCCAGCGAAGTATTCTAATCACTTCATCATTATATCTTTCGGGCTTTTTTTTTCAACTGTCCTCGCAAGGAAAAGGAATGAAATCCTTATACAGAGATTTATCGAAATAGTGGAAATCCTTATTGTTTATGGAGACCTATTTACTAATAAACTGTAGGCTCACTTACGGCTTCCAGAGGAGAAGCAATTCAACTTGGATTAGACTTCTACTAATATGCCAGAGATGTTGGAGGTGGAAAATGTTATCTGACCTTCCGCTGGAGATATTCCGACAAACATTCAGTATTGAGGTCTGAAAATTGAGGAGGACAATGTAGTTGTACCTCATCCTCATTTTCTGCAAAGCACATTTTGACATTTTTAATACTGTACAATGCATTGGTGCATTTTGGACTTGAAACCAGGGACAGTTATCAGGGAACAATGTCTGCAACATTGGGTGCAGTGGTTCCTAAGAAAAGAATCGTGCGTTGCAGATGTGACATGACTTTAAGAATAAACAATGACCCCAAGAATGCGATGATATGGCACATCAGGGATTCACAGTTGATATCAAATAGTTCGGATAATACGCTTTCTCAGGTTTTCACCAGCGTTTACTCTGTCGCTGGTGGACAAAATGTGAAGCACAATTCATCAAACTGGATAGCACGTTCCCAGTCTTTAGCATACCAGTTTTTATATACATTTCACTGCATCACACATTTTGTTCCATTGAAGTTTGTAGCCTGTGGTTCATGGATTGTAACACAGACATAAATACCGAGATAATGGATTTCCCGTCGAACTGTTATGACGGAGATGAAATCATTCAGACTGATGCTTAATTTTGCAACTACACCCCGTGATCTTGTGCTTCTGTAGTGCAATCTGTGCCAACGTTCGCCTACTCCTATATGGCATCTTCTTACGGCGTCAATAATTTGCGGGTTTGGAGGCATCTCCGTATTTCATTTCACAGGTAGTCCTAATCTTCGACACATTTCCTCGTGTTACACCTACTTTAGGCACATGTGGATCACTCCGATGCAGTGATCCACATGCCACGTGAGAACGACGAAACATAGCTACGTCGAGCCATTTTGTCTCTCTCCTCTGTAGGTTCCCAACTGCGATCATTAACGTAACTACACTGTCGCTTTATGCTCAAGAGTTTTCATGACCCCTGTCAAATACTTCCTGGTATGGCGTTTTTACGATATTTTGAAAAGTCGCTGGTCCCTGGGGTCTGTACAGTTCTTAAAATTGTGTTTGGGGATTGTATTGCTATCTATTAATTGGGGCACGAGTGTTCGATCTTTAAATGTCGCAAATAAGATCCTGAAGCCCACAGAGTAGTTCATCTCCCTCATCCCAACGAAACTAGCCTTCTCACATAGCGGACTTATTGTCTGTACAGACTTGATGGTCCGCTTTAGATCGCAAAAGAACACATCGCTCACTTTCAGGAAGGGAAAGGTGAGGAAAAGTCAAAGTGGCTTCAAAGCTAATTCGCACTAGTGTTGCCATTACGTCCGTTATTTTATTACCTTCCATTTTCTTCTGGGGAACATGTGGTAGGAGCTCCCAATTTGCGACAACGTACGTATGTTCCAAAAACTTAACCCCCATTCCTCAGTCTTACTTCTGGCTCTTAGTGAGATACTCGTATTTAGAGAAAAAATTTCCTAAAGAACAAAATAGCAGGAAAGAAAGAATAAGCACTTCACATCAGGTATTTAAAAAACGGTATTTTTTACCGTTCTTTGGAAGAAAGAACACGACCTGTTTTTTGGTCTGCCAAAAAACGTAAGCCCTTTTTAATTTATTTTCAAATGGGCAGAGGAAGTTTTTTGGCACATTGAACCGTTCTACTTGGTCCTCACCTGTTAAGATGGTCTAGACAGGTTTCGCTGTATTCGAATTTTACCTGCTGATCTTCATGCACTGTTAATATCATTCTACTGTTTATGCATTAATTGCATGGTTCTACGGTAATTGATGTTAAGACTAAATACAATTCGAATACTGCGCTAAAGTTTCTTTTATACCCGAAATTTTACTTCACTGCCTCGAATTAAAGCATTATTATCTCAAAATTATCTATTTGTATTTTTTTTGCAAAAAGATTTAATACAACGAACGAACCATGATTAATTCAATTGTATGAATTATCTCCATTACAATCAGACACTTTGAAAAATATTTCTAATGCTTTCAGTTTATTTAATGTTTGTGGAAATTTAAGAAACTATCAATTTTGCGTGCTGTTCTTGATATTTCTGTAACAACATCGTAAATTCTTTAATAGTGGCGCGAAATTGTCGAGAGTAAATTGATGTTAATCTTCCGGGCCATGAAGACGTTTCGCTGACGTCGTCTTTATACCTGGGATCTCCCAGATCAGTCACTTGTTCTGCAGAATTAGCAAGGTCTTTGGAGTCATTAGCTTCGCAGTTGAATCTCAAAATGTAAGAGCCTATTCCCTTTTCGCGTGGCCGCAGACCATTAAGATCACTTTGCTAATCCTTTCTTGTTACATGCACTTCTCGTAGATTTTCAGAAATAGTTTTGCACGCTCGCGAAAGCTAATAAAGGGAGTTAAAGGAATCTAAAGGATTTATTTCTCACTCGCTACTTAAGAAAATTACAAAGAATTCATTTACCAGGTACATGTCGTCCCATAATACCGTGAGTTAATCCACTGTTTTAATTTAGAGAAATGAAGAGCACATTAACTAATGCACAGTGGTTAATAAATAACTCCGTCCGTAAAACAGAGATGATCCCTGCATTGCTGATTTATTCTTTTGATTATTTTTCATGAAGAAGCAGGAAATTGGAAGCCTAATTGGTAACTTCCATCGTAAAAACGATCTGAATACGCGCTTCTTCTTACGATCGAATTAACATTTCATGGTGTTCTTGAAATGCTGTATATCAGCTTTTGTTTTTACATTGTTTTCAAAGCACTTCGCACTAATTTATTCTGTTTAAGTTTTAAAATTTATCCATGCTCAGAAACGCTGTTTAGTATTAGCTACCGGCAAAAATGGGACGTATAGTAGATACATTATTGTATGAAAAGTAAAAGCAATTCAGTGTTAACTTGCTGAAAAAGAAAGCTGGAATTTGGTTGTAATAATATCGTTCCTGATTATTCTAGGTCACAGAATTTCAAAAAAGCAGTTTTAAAAATTAACGATATTATGCTAATGGCAAACAAAATTGTTGACTCTCTCCCAGAAATACATATTTACTCCATTTGTAACAGCAAATTGTAAATTCTGCTTAGGAATAACGGCGTAGGAACATATTGTTAAAATTCAAGCAGCTCAATTAAATAATATATCTTGTGAGGAATCGTAAAAGTGGAAATATCGACAAAAACGTGAAATGAACATTCAATTTCGGGAAAATTGTGAACCAGGAAAATTTTAATATAGAAGACCTATTATTCTCATAGACAGCGCTATCTATTTCAATATATAATCTACATTAATCTAACTTATAGAAGAGCGGATAACGCATTTTCACGATTAGGCGCAAGCTGATACAATTACACTGTACAGTAGCGAACAAAATTATTTGCTTTTTCGACCATAATTTTTTTCTGCTGGAACAAATCGGGTCATTTTGGGATATGATATGTGTTGATTCGTGGGTTACAATGCCGCGTAATTTATATTTCGCTCAGAGCGAATTTGGCGTTCGAAATGGGCCATATTCAAGAGTCGCCAATTATTACCTGTTTGTTTGCTGCATGTATTAATATTTTTCTTGTGATTTTTGTGGGTTTTGTGATGTGTAGTGTGAAAATAAGTCAAACGTAGGTTTTCAGAAATGGATAAAAAAGCGGTGATCCCTGTTGGAGCTTGCCAGTCGGCCGTGAACATGATGGAATCCGAAATGCCCGTCAACGACATTGCGAGGTTCCTGAAGAACCGACACCAGTCCATTTGAGCTATCCTGCAACGTTATAAGACGACTGGTTCCGTCGAGAACAGTTCGCGATGTGGTAGGTCTCGTTCCACTACGTTGCGTCAGGATAGACGCATCCTCCGTTGATCTCGTGCTGATCCCACCTTGACTGCTGTGGACATCGCCACCGAATTCCGCGACAGCGACGACCTGAACGTCAACCGAATGACCATCTCCCGTCGTCTCGTTGCTGGTGGATTGAATGGAAGACGCCCCGCCAAAAAACCACTAATCGGAGTCAAGAATCGACGAGCCAGAGTCGCCGTCATCGACACCGCGGCGGACTGGAGTAAATTGCTTTTCACCGACGAGAGCAAGTTCAACTTGTTCGGAAGTGATGGCATCCGATACGTACGACGTCCGTGTGGCCAGACATTCAACCCCCAGTTCATTCAGCTCACTGTCAAGCACGGAGGAGGATCGCTCATGGTTTACGACGCCTTCTCTCGCAATGGAATGGGCCTCATCATCAATATTGGCGGAATAATGACCGGCCAGAGATACACGAACATGCTCATCAACGATGTCTTCTCATGGGCAAACCAGAGCATGCCACCCGGATGGATCATGCAGCAAGACAACGACCCGAAGCACACCTCCAGAGTAGCGAAGGCAGCCTACCAGCAGCAATAGGTCACACTTCTAGACTGACCAAGCCAATCTCCAGACCTCAACCCCATCGAGCACATGTGAGAGGATCTGGAGAGACGATGTGCGAAGAAAACCTGCCGGAATAGGGCCCAGAAGTTCGACCAGCTGTCTGCAGAATGGGCGCGAATTCCGCAGGTCACCGTCGAGAAGCTAGTGGACTCGATGCCGGCCAGTTGTGCAGCTGTTATTAAGTCTCGTGGTTATCCCACTAAGTATTAGTTATTGTTTTGTAGGTTTCTCGTACTTGTTTTCTGTTAACGTTGCATTAAATGAATGTGCTACACACCTACTTTGTTGGTCAATTTGTATGATCTTTGCGATTAAGCTTGGTTCCTGATCTGTGTTAAGGTTTCCGATCCATCTGCATATGGGTCATGTTTACAACTAGATAACCCATATCATATCCAAAAAAGACCCGATTTGGTCCAGCGGAAAAAATATTATGGTCGAAAAAGTGTTGTTCGCTACTGTATATACACGTCATGCCAAACCACAATAACAAACAATATTTTAAAGAGGAACTTACACTGCTCGGGCGGTAATAGAGAGAGCAAAAGAAACAGGTGTTTTATTGTTTTAAACCCACAGCTTTTCCTTTATTTTTTAGAGCTTCCCAAAGAAAACAGTTGGTAACCGTATAAATGCAGGTATATTTTTAATGCGTTTCAAAAATACCAGTTAGCAGCAGTGCACTGCGTGTGTCAGCTACATTAAGATCGTATTTATTGTTTCGATTGGCGATAATATCAGTGTCAGACAAAACTTACCAATTTTACATGTGATCTCGGAATGCAAATGACCTCCAATAATGGTTTCACTATACCAATACAACAAAGCTAATAGAATATCAAATGAAAACAGGACTTATCACATGATAGAAATCTCCATTGCAAAGTACCTTAGCACTGAATGCTACTTTCTCATCAAAGTAGGATTTCCTGGATATTCTCACTGGCTTTCCGCCATACGACACATTGAATTTGCGATGTTGGAATTGGGTTAGAATGTTTAATATATAATTACCAACTTCCCTTCAAAAATTTCATTAATCGACACACTGCTGTTCAAGCTATGCCCTGGATCACAAAATAATGTTGCAACCCCTTCGTTGCCGCATATCAAGTTTTTATGAGTTTCATGTCATTTCAAATGGACACGCATTATGGCAGTATACTTTCTCGGAAGGATTTCAGCAAAGTATTGCAACATAGAAGTCATAAACATATTTGCTATATAGGAGATTTCGTGTCACTTCTCATGAGAGCAATCTTAACAAAAAAATCCACTGGCTCTGAACATCCATAACTTCTATTTGAACAGATGAAACAATCGACCTCCATGAATCATCACATTTTATTCTGGCATATTTTTCAATGTTTTCGCCCGTACGCTGGTGATATTAGGCCATTACTTTTCAACATGCACTTGACTAGTATTTCTTCTTGCTGTTTTGTCATTGGCAGTACAAGACTTCGTTAGCATGCCTTTGTACTTTGCTTGCTTGTGAGTTTAGCGACCACCGTGATCATTTCGATGGGCTATAAGCAGTTGCCCATCCCTATTTTGAGGTCAGTATCTCCACAGAACGGAGAGAGAGCCAGTTCCATAAGACAAACACGTCATCCATATTTTACATGCGATTCAAACACAGATCCATCTTAGACGAATGGTCAAAAGTCAGCGCTTTGACAATACGTATCTAGGCAAATGTGGCTCATTTCCACCTGGGTCACATGATGAAATATACCATGGCTTCAGAGCTGCAAGATGTGATAGGCTGCTACAGAATCTCTGGACACTATTCTATAGTAGAAAGATAATAGCAGTCAATGATCATAGTTAAAAATAAATGATATTTATTTTTAACTATGAACATTTACTGTTCTAATTCCTTCTTTCATTCATAGTTCATTCACTTTCATGTGTTTTACATTTACATATTATTTCTTCTCTTCCTGACTGATGCAAAAAATCATTTGCTGAAATTTACAAGCCAATATCCAACGGCTGTGTTGTGTCAAAGTTCGCGATTTTTTTTTCTTTTGTTGATTGAAGGTTTAACGACCACCGTGAGCAACTCAATGGGCTATAAGCAGTCGTCCGTAATATTTTCACTAACAATGGTCATCGTACTGTTTATTTACATATTTACATAATGGGAAACGTCTTACGCACGTGAATAAACTGGATCGAATGAATATTAAATTGTATATATACGTCACACAATCCAACGGCATAACGCAATCAGGCCTTCGAGAGTGTTCGCTGTTTCGATGAGAAGAACTTTGATAGAAATGTTTGCTAGCGTTGCTTTGCTTAACGGTTCGCTCAGAAAAGATAAGACTTTGGACTTCAGACTATCTCAGTTCCCCCATGCGTCCGCCTTCAATAGGGCGTGAGTCTACCGCAGGCTCCTCCCATACACTTTACATGGGAAATTCACCCCCAACGCACGAACCGTTGCCCTAATCTCCTTTTTATCTTCGACTGGCACATCTACATGATAAGGACCTTTATTTTTATATCTCAACCATACCTTTGCGTGTAGCCGCTCTCTCAAAATTGGACTCACAGTAAAAAATCTTATAGAATTAATATATAGATATGAATATCAATTAATACGAACGGACGAACACGACATTCATATTCATTTGCTTTTTGTGGCTGTAACACTAAATGAGGGCTTGAAAAGCCAGAAGATATTATACATGTTAGGCGACCTTCCCGTGAATAAATATGATAGTTAACAAATGTTATTCCTACCGTCGACACTAAAATCATTACCTTTATTTATTGGATGACTAAACTATAAAACTTCCTTTCAGAAATTTAGTAAGAATTCAACGGGCGTGATTTTACATGCTGAATCTGCTGGGAGGTTGAATCAGCGCTGGTTTTACTATTGGTAATTTGTATATTTTCATTAAAAGGAGGTATTAATCCAGCAGAGGTTAAAACTACATTCTTTATAATAGTTATATAGTAAAAATTACTTATGAGTTTGTATAAATTCTCATATTTTAAAACTGCCTATTTTAAAGTTATTTTAGCTTGGTAGTGAAAATGTGTTACCTGTATCACATTTTCTTTCTTTCCCGTATCTCTTAATTCTTGAAAAGGAAGTAGTTCCGTGGAAACTTTTGTTGGAGGATCTCTGAACTGAAATATTTCGACGAAATAAAGTCTGCTGTATTTCTCTAGGGAATGTAGGCACCGGCGAAATATTTTCTTTCTTGAAAAGTCGAAGTAAATGCTTCCAGTGGAACTAAATATGGCAGTTAAGGTAGTTTGAGGCGCGTTGGGATAACTTAAGGTTTGGAATTTCGGTTCACTCCATTGACTTTTTACGATAATCGAGCGATTTTTTTGACCAACAGCTGCGGACAGATGCCGGTCGATCGATGGAGCCGTTGACCGAACGACTGCAATTGTCGCTGTTCAAAATGCTTTTCAGCTAAAATGTGACCAGGAAACGATTTTCACCGAACACTTCCTTTTTTTCCACTCGTTTTCATGTTCCTTTGAGTTTAATACGTGTCGGTAACACACTTATAAGGTGATCTCTACAATCTCGGAAAACATCGTATAGGGAAAATTTACCTACTGCTTTTTGTTCTTAATTTGTTTTGTTAAATTCATCACTTACGTAAACGTTTCTCAAAACATGCGTACATTTCTCATTAAAGGAATTACTTATAAGGAGGTTTTCCCACTGTTTTAAGAAATGAGGCCGATGTAGATATTGATTGCAGAATTTCAATTATTTTGATAAATTTGTGAATTTAATCAGGAATATATTTGTCTGGGGATGTAAGGTCAGGTGATGCGTAACATCATAGCCTCTCCTTGACAAATGCCAACCCCGCCTTCTCGTGGTGCATCCTGTTCCCACTAAAGGGGCTCTGACGACCGCCCATAGCGGTATAACTATACCATCGGGATCAGAGGAAATTCTATCCCACACTCACCAACCCGCTTGGCCAGCGTGGTGAGTTATGGCCAAACCCCTCCAAAATGATTCCACAACTTAAATCTTGGCCCTCAGTCTCCGGCAGCTGGAATGTACCTGGCCAAGGCAGCGGCCAGTGCGACATGAAGGCAGAGGGTGCTAAGAATCCCCGGAGGACCGGACTAGGCTGCCATCTGATGCTGACCTTGGCTACTTACAATGGACGCTCCCTATCTTCTGATTTAAGGCTTCTTGAATTGGAAGAGGAACTACAAAGGATCAAGTGGGACATCGTGGGGCTAAGTGAGGTAAGGAGAAAGGAGAAGATCTCATCGAACTGAAAAGTGGACATCTCTTCTACTATCGTGGGACAGATACGGGCAGAACTAGTGGTGTTGGATTTATAATAAACAAGAAACTGAAGGATAAAGTTGTAGAAGTTGAAAGTTCCTCTGACAGAGCTGCACGACTTGTTATCCAACTCTCGAAAAGATACCAGGCTCAGATTATTCAAACTTATGCACCCACCACAAGTCATCCTGAAGAAGAAATTGAAGAATTTTATGAGGAAATTTGTCATCTAAATAATAAAGGTAAGCAGCACTTGAAAATAATTATGGGAGATTTCAATGCAAAAATAGGGCAACGGCAACAGAATGAAACTTCAGTAGGTAAATTCGGTCATGGCAACAGAAACCAGCGTGGAAATACTCTCGTTGAGTTTGCAGAGGCAGAAGGGTTTTTCATCTTGAACTCCTTCTTCAAGAAAAAAGCCACACAGGAAATGGACATGGAGACATCCAAATGGGACGACAAGTGAAATTGATTTTATTATGTGTAACAAAAAATTCGTCATAGAAGACTGCAGTGTGCTAAACAAGTTCAACACAGGTAGTGACCATAGATTGGTGAGATGTAAGATGCACCTCAACACCAAACTTGAACGTGGCAAGCTCATAAGACAAACAAAATCTATTGACATAACCAACCTTAAAACACCATAATACCTTCAAGTTAGAACTGAAGAACAGGTTCTCTGCTTTAGAAGGCCTAACATCGGAAGAAGTGGACATCTCTGAAGTTAACAGAAAAATAACCAAAGCTCTTATGGAAACAGCAACAAAATTAGCTGGGTCTAAGAACAAGTTGCATGTGAACAAATTATCAGGAAAAACCAAAATGTTGATGCAAAAAAGAAGAGAGATGAGGACAAATAAAGAAGATGTGACTTCCAAAGTGGAATATATAGAGCTATGCAAGACAGTAAGAAAAAGTATCACTGAAGACGTAAGGAAATTCAACTGTGAACTAGTGAGGAAAGCAATTGAAAACAACCAAAGCCTAAAGATAGCAAAGGGACATCTCAGTAAGGGAAGAAAACAGATTATGGCACTGAGAAAAGAAGATGGTTCTGTAACAAGAAATAGAGGCGAAATCTTGACAAGAGTGAAAGATTTCTACTCCAAATTATATGAAAGGGATGATATATGCACTCCAGACATCATGAAAGATACCAGTACCAGAGTTCCTCCAGTCCTTCCAGCAGAAGTTGCACATGCAATCAAGAACATGAAGCGAGGAAAAGCTCCAGGAGAAGATGGAATTACTGTAGACATCATACAAGAAGCAAGTGGAGAAATCGAAACAGTACTCGCCCAAATTTTCACTCGATGCCTTAATGAAGGAAAGATTCCTGAGGATTGGAACACCGCTACAATGATCCTGCTACATAAGAAAGGTGACATTGAGGATCTCGGAAACTACAGACCTATCAGCCTCCTATCAGTAGTATATAAAATCTTCACTAAAGTTCTTTCACACCGCTTGAAGGTAGCACTAGACATGGCTCAACCGAGAGAACAAGCTGGATTCAGGAGTGGCTACAGCACAATAGATCATATCCACGTGCTGAGAGAACTAATTGAAAGAGCGAGGGAATATGAACTTCCATTGTGCATGGCTTTTATCGATTATGAAAAAGCCTTTGATTCGGTGAAACCATCAGCAGTTACAATGGCTCTGAAAACCTGCGGTATTGAAGATGCATACATTAATATTATTAATAACATCTATGAAAATGCAAGTGCAAAGATTAGGCTGTTTGAAAATACAACACACGTAAAAATTGGAAAGGGAGTGAGACAAGGTGACACCATATCTCCGAAGCTCTTTAATGCCACATTGGAGGTGTTTTTCAGTCGCTGAGCTGGGAAAACACGGGGATAAAAATTAATGGGGATTATCTAACCCACCTTCGTTTTGCTGATGACGTAGTCATTTTTGCAACTACCCCATCAGAGCTGCAGAGTATGATCCAGGAACTTGCTGACAAGAGTAAAGAAGTGGGATTAAAAATGAACTTTCAGAAGACAAAAGTGATGTTCAATGCTTTTACAAGAAATGAAGATTTATCGATTGATGGAGAAAAGCTGGAGATAACAGACACATACGTTTATCTTGGACAACAGATATCAAGTGAGGGTCACATTGATGAAGAAATTAATCGGCGTACAAAACTTGCCTGGAGAGCTTTTGGAAGAAACAGCATAATTTTCAAGAGCAATATGCCATTATGTCTTAAAAGAAAAGTGTTTGATCAATGCATCCTTCCAGTGCTTACGTATGGTGCAGAGACGTGGACCTTAACTAAAAGAGACATACAAAGGCTGCAGACAACTCAAAGTAGCATGGAGAGGTGCATGCTTGGTGTAACCAGGAGAGATAAGAAGAGGAACTCGTGGATCCGAAAAATGACAAGAGTGGAAGACATCATGATCAGAGTTAAATCCCTGAAATGGCAATGGGCTGGACATACTGCCAGAAGGACAGATCATCGATGGACAGCCGAAATTTTAGATTGGATTCCAAGGGACAGGAAAAGACCCAGAAGAAGACCACATGGGAGATGGGTGGATGAAATTCGAAAGTATGCAGGGGTGACATGGAGGGAGACTGGCACAAGACAGACCGTTGTGGAGGAAACTTGGGGAGACCTTCGTCCAGCAGTGGATTGATAATGGTTGACAATGATGATGATGATGATATTTGTCTGCACCAGTGGCTGCTCGTCTTAAGGGGCACCTGAGCACGTGCTCTACCCATAAGATATCACGGTAGAATTGATTCATTAATAAGAGAAAAATTGGTTTATTTTAAAAAAATTGTCAAATCTATAATCGAAAAATAGATCCTAAATAAATTTTAATTCAGTTAGCTGCAAACTTAACGCCAAAGCGAACTTTACGCCCAGCAGCAGTACGTTCAAAATCACCACCACTCGTTTCCGCTCTGTGCACACAATTTTCCTTGGCTCATCGACAACACAGCTCGAAAGGTATTTGCGCATGCGCGTTATAGATCTACTGAAGCCCTTTCCCAAAGCAGAAAGGGTAGCATTGGAGCACATAGAAAACTGGCCCATGCGTTCTTGTGTCGTGACTGTCGTCTCTTCTTTGGTTAAACAAACAAGTAGGAAAGCATCCCTCTACTCCGTATTACGTTTCTTTTCTGTCGAAAATTTCGTGGTTGTCTTGGTGTGGTCTGCAGTTTCATTTTGCTTATAACTTACAGGATCAAGTGATAACTATTTATTTACGCATTTTAATGAAATATAAAGTGCTGCAATGTTATTTTTTTAAACATGAATACTGTTAATTATTTATTGAAACATTAGTTCGCCTCTCATTCATTGGAGCAGAAACCAGAAATTAAAAGAATGGGTAGGCCTATGCCGGATCTTAAATTACAACAAACTAGTAATAATAAAAATACAGAACTGATCAGAAAGTTTAACTGTGAAACATATAATAAGAATGAATGGATATGCGGCTGTGATATAAAAGATGCTGTGTTTTGCTTCTCATGCTTATTGTTCACAGGTGAAACTTCATGGGCTAAAACTGGTGTTAAAGATTTACGCCATTTAGTGGAAACAATTCAGAAACATGACGTGTCTTCTGCACACAAAAATAATGTAATTAATTTGGCTTAACTAGGAAGCGGGACTTTAAGGTCCCAACTAGATTCCTGTTACAGGCGGCAGATTCAACTTCAAAACGAAAAAATAAAAAAAAATGGAGAGGTACTATCGCTTCTCATAAATTGTATCAAATTTTGCTGTGCGTTTGAACTTGCTCTGCGAGGACATGATGAATCGAACTCTGCTTCCAATCCTGGAATATATCGAGGACTGGTCGATTTCAGCGCACAGTTGAACGATGGTTTAAAAACTCATTTAAACAAATCTACAGCATTGAAGGGCACTTCGAAAACTATTCAGAATGAACTGCTGGAGTGTACGCTGGAAACCTGCTACGAAGAGATTTCTAAAGAAATAATAGCTTCTGATTTTGTGGCTGTCATTGCAGATGAAACGACAAACATTTCCCATGTTTTTCAAAAGGCACTGGTTTACCGCTATGTAGTTCACGACAAGGTTGTGAAAAGGTTTTGGCGTTATGTAAATACTTCTAAACACGATGCAGCATCATTGTCTTCTTGTATTCTGAAAGAACTAGATGAACATTTGGAGAAATCCCCAAACAAATTAATTGCTCAGAGTTACGATGGAGCATCGGTCATTAGTGAGAAAGGAAAATTAGTGCAGACTTGTGTCAGGGAATACTACCATTTCGTTTCCTATGTGCATTATCACGCTCATCAGCTGAACTTGGTTATGTCAAATGCTGCGTCCATAAATCGTAACGTTTGTATATTCTTTGCCAATCTGGGAGCAGTGTGCACATTTTTCTCCAAATCACCTCGAAGAACCGAAATACTTAATGCAATAGTTGGTTGTCGTTTGCCAAGATCATCAGAGACAAGGTGAAATTTTCATAAAAGAGCAGTCAACATTGTGTATGAGAATCGCGAAGAACTAGTCGAATGCACGGAAGCAATAGAAACGAGAGATTATATAAAGCAGCAGTCTACTATTGCTCAAGCCAGTGGTTTAAAGCATATATATTAAAGGACAAGGACTTCATCTTCTGGCTTACTATTTTCCACAAAATAATGCCTCATGTCGATATGCTATACAACCAAATTCAAAAAAGGGCAATTAATCCAGCTCAGATTAAATGTCATATTAACAGCTTCCAGTCGAACACGGAGCAACTCAGAGAAAACATTGGGACTGTGACCTCAGAATCAGAAACTCGGCTAAACTCGGAAGAGAAAACATCAAACTAATCGTGAAAGCAGAATAAGAGAAGTCAAAGAAGTATGTGATGTCATCCTTATGCAACCGAAAGAACGATTTGACTTCGTAGATCATCTATCTGCCGCTAATTTGTTTCTTTCAGACAACTTTCCCGAATACGATAAAGAATTTCCTGTTGAATATCTGACATCAACAATTACGTAAATATTACCCTTCTCTGGGCAGGAAGAAATTGGAAACGGAACTCCAGTTAATTTATCGAAGAAATGAATCTAGGACAGTATCGGGAGTCATTCCATTATTGCCATTTTTGATTGACACAAATTGTGTCACTAATTTCTCTGAAAGTGTATTACTGCTTAAAATTATTGTTACCATTCCCGTGTCAACTTCTGAAGCAGACCGTTGTTTTTCAACTTTAAAAAGAATAAAAACTTTCTTGCGCAACACAATGTTCCAGGACAGACTATCTGCTCTTGCCATGTTATCTATAGAAAGATACTTTATTATTGGCGTTCCTGACTTTACCAATAAGGTCATTGATAAATTTTCTCAGCGAAAATAACGAAGAATGGACTTCGCCAACAATGCTTACTAATTTGTGCATTTAGGATATCATGGGTAGCTTCTGTTACAATACCTTTTGCTTTTTGTGTACTTTAACTGCCCTTCTGTGCTGAACATTTGTATAGCTTAATAATGAAATATACACTACACTGACAAGTCACCGGACACCTACAACAGAAACACAACATAGCATTTATTGACATACATTAGTATAGTATCGGTCCACATTTGGCCTTAATGCATGCGCTGACCCTACGTGACATACTTTCGACAGGGTTTTGGAACACAGCGAAAGGTATGCGCTTCCATTCAGTACATAATGCTGCTGCTAACTGTTGCTTAGTAGTAGGCCTTGATTCCGAACTACTTATGCGGCTCTCTAATTTATCCCATAGGTGCTCTATGGGATGAATTACAGTGACACTTAAACTGCTGCTGAAATATGGCACGGGAAACGTCCTGCAAGCATGGAATGGCAACCGGATAAATGCCATTGGAATTATAGGCTATCGTTATGGTTTACCGCCTCTAGAGATGGATAGGAAATCACGTAACTGTTACTTTGGTACCGTGACTGAAAAAGCACTGCAACCGTTACGACCAGTGATAAAAAGTAACCTCCGGTGGCGCAGTGGTCTAAGCGATGGTCTCTGATCATTCGTCCGAAAGGAGTCTGATTTCGAAACCCGGTCAGGCATGGATGTTGTGTTTGTCTTATGGCACTGGCTCTCTCCCTTCCCTGGAACCAGTGACTCTAAATTAGGGACGGGCGACTGCTTATAGCCCATTGAGTTGCTCACGGTGGTCGTTAAACCTCCAATCAAAAAAAAAAAAAAAAAGTAACAATTCCTAGGTCACTGATAAGAATGTCACCGTTAGCCGTGTCCGTGGGGTCCAAGGTTACTATGTCACCGTTAGCCGTGTCCGTGGGGTCCAAGGTTACTACGTCACCGTTAGCCGTGTCCGTGGGGTCCAAGGTTACTATGTCACCGTTAGCCGTGTCCGTGGGGTTCAAGGTTACTATGTCACCGTTAGCCGTGTCCGTGGGGTCCAAGGTTACTATGTCACCTAGTGGGAAGGGGGTCAAGCGGAACCAGAAGCGGGTCACCATGTAGCCTCTTGAGACATCATCACAGAGGTCACTAGTGATGCTAGCTTTCTTCAGAAGAAACCTGTTTATCCTGCTCGTCTCTTCACGAGAAATCTTTAGGAATGGACGTGAACGATAATAAAGTGTCTATGCTCTTCAGCGTTCAACATAATAAAACGTCTGACGCCAGGCGTAGAAAAAACAGTGAAATGCTGAAATATTTCACCGTCGTTGACGAAAATTTTGCTTCGTGTGATATTTGTAAGCAAAAGCGTTCTTACAAAAGTTCGACTCGCTGTTCTGTTACTTCTCTGTCACCTTTGTCGTAAACACCGATTTTGTCACTAATACTAGTAAGGCGGTGACTCGCCATCTCGTAACAGTCTAATCATCATTGTCGTAAGTGGTGATTTTGTCACTGCTTAAAGTCACCATTACTTCCGTAGAACTTTCGCCGTTGCCACCGTGACAAGAAAATCACTGTTAATCCGAACTCTAACCGACTCCAATGATAGGCAAGCTCTAGACCCATTTTGAAACATTTAAGAAATGCTTTTATATTGCCAAGCTTGATGTAACTGTACGATGAGGTGTAGCGTTGTCGTCCATGAAGAGGAACTCAGGACCCACAGCACCTCTAAACAGACGCACGTGAGGCAGGAGAACATCGGTACAATAGCGGACACCAGTGACTGAACCTCATTGGAAGATGTGGAGGTTAGTACGGCTACCAAGCATGATACCGCCCCAAACGAGAACTCCGCCAATTCCAAACCGGTCCCTTTCGATGATGTTGGAGGTGTGACTGCGTGTTCCCTGCTCTCTCCAGATGAGTATACGTCCAGAATCGCTCGTCAGACTAAATCGGCTCTCATCCGTAAAGAGAACTCGACCCCATTGCTGATCTGATGTGTCCAGTTCTTGTGTTCCTGGCACCACAGAAACCAACGTCTCCGATGAGCAGGCGTTAATAGTACCGTACTTGTCGTCGTTCAAATAGACCACCTTTGTGCAGCCTCCTGGCCACGGTAAAACGCGATAACGGGCGTCCAGTGATCTGTTGCATGGGCCTTGCGATTTTTTCCGCTGTCTGCCGTCTGTCTCTTCTCGCCTGTAGGACAATATACCGGTCGTCCGCCGCCGTGGTTGCTCGTGGACGACCTCTTCTAAACTCTCGGACAGCTGTTCCTGTCGTTTGAAATGCTCTCCAAGCTCGTGAAACGATGCTGTGAGCAATCTTGAACTCCTCGGCCACACTAGTCACACTTCGACCTACGTCCAACTTCCCAATTACGCGACATCGGGTAAAGTCATCCAGATGTCATCTACTGGATTGCCTGTTGGCCATATCACACGGTGGCAGCAACTCGACGTAGTTCAAACCGATGTACACCGTGCAATATGTTTCACCGAATTGCTGAGCGTACACCGCCCGTGTGCTTTATACCCTTCCGACACTCCCCTACACCATGCTGCACATATGCGCATGCCCTACCGTACCGGACCCTAGTCTCCTGAGTGGTCTTTCGGTCCGTTCTGCCTGCTCGTTCCGCTGTTATGCTAATTTCTCCTCTTCGTCCTTAAATTTTGCACACAAGTGTAAAATCATTGAAGTTAAATACCATATACTTCACCAGAATTATGGGGTTCTTTTCGGAAACAGTTCCTTTTCAGTAAGCTTTCTTGTCAAATTCTTGAAATAAAACAAGACGTTTATCTAGATTTTTAACAAAACTGGTGTTACGATCTTTGTTAGATAGAAAACTGCATATAAATAAACAGCCTTAAGTTCTGTATCTAACTCAGAAGAAGAAATTCCTCATGTCTTTTTTAATTTTTTTCGAAGGTTTAACGACTACCTTGAACAACTCGATAGACAATAAGCAGCAACCAGTTCCAGGGAAGGGACAGAGATAGTGCCGTAAGACAAATACAACATCCCTGCCTCAACGGAACTCGAACCCGGACCCAACATATACGATTGGTTAAAAACCCCCGCTTAGACCACTGCGCCATCGGGGCTTTTGCAGTTTTCCAATGTCAGATAAAAAAACTTCTTGTTTTTTACTCTTGTTAACTTCCTTAACAAAGCTGAAATTTGCATTTCTTTGAAGAATTTCACACTCTCGTAGTCTGAAAAGAATGTATCCAAACATAAATTTCATCTGTTGAACTCTCTGTTGTTGTTTTCTTTTTCCTTTTGTATCATTCCTTGAAAATTTACCCCTTTTTCAGGCTGCATCAAATGAATCTGAATCCACAACTCTATTGTTGCGATATGAACATTTCAACTTCAGCATTTACTGCTGCAAGACGTCATTTCTTTCATCTTGAGAACAATGTATAATACATTACTCATTGTTACACGCCAAAATCTTTTTTCTAAAGCTTATCAACAATCATGAAGGTACTTTGAAAAAATCAAAGAGATACAAAGAAAAGTTCTCTGCAAAGAAAATTTCTTTCCTTCCTATGACTTCACTTCAGAAAAAAAAATATTGTTTTTACGTTTCTTTCTTTTGCAATGCTTCAGAATTCGCTTCTCCAGAATACAACAAATGGAATATTTCTTAAAAAGAATAAAAGTAGAACAATGAATGATCCTCTGGTGAGGCAATAAAAATACCTTTAAAAGTTGTATTCGAATTTTAGGCACATGTTATTAGTTGGTTTGAAGGTTCCATATTAAATTTTGATACAACCGAGATCATGAAATCCAACAATAAAGGCTATGCAGCTGGAAAATGGCATCCTTAATGACGAGAATTATACAGAAATGAATACCACACAGAATGCTACACTGTAGAAGTTGCCAAAACGGGGGAAATATTGAGAATCGAAACAGGTATGTAAATTGTTGTTTTGAAGTTTTACATTCCGGACAACTGAGGAAGAAAAGCATTTAATTTTCCAGCTGCACCAGCCACACATCAACAAGTTGCTATAATGTCCCTTTTTGAAAATTGGAGAAATACCTAGCTCGAAAATAATTGATGCATTTCAGAATTCGATTCCCGTTCATTTTGAGATAGAGCGCATTTTGTAAATCTTTATTTTATTGCGTGCCTCGGCTTGCTTTGTGGGAGCTGAAAGTTTAGTGCTGACCCCACGGTGGCGCAGTGATCAAAGCGTTGGCCTCTGACCATTCGTCTGAGCTGAGTCCGGGTTCAAATCTCGGTGAGGCATCGATGTTGTGTTTGTCTTACGACACTGGTTGTCTCTCATTTCTGGAGCCAATGACTCTAACTTAGCGTTGGGTAATGTCTTGTAGACCATCTAGTAGTTCACGGTAATCGTTAACCCCCTCCACCCCACTACCACCCCCCAAACAAAAATGTTCATTATTCTGCAACAGAACATGTCCTGCAAAAATTGTGTCCATTTTATTCGTAAAGAGGCCTTGTTTTGTGACAGCTTTATAATCCTCATTATCTGATACAGTATGTATGATGGTAATTAGGTCTTATTTTGTGAAGGGTTTGTTTTCTGAGAGTGGAAAAAATTAGCGTGTGACACAATTTGCCTTTCCGAATCAGATACCCTTTGTTCTGTGACAAAATCTCTTTCCTGAGAGCTACACGTAAAAATTCCCCATAATCATCATTTAGGAGATCTCTAATGATTGTTTGTAATTTTAAAATATGAATATTGTATTCGTGTGCAGTAAGTGTGTTTTGATACTAAAGTAAATTATTTATTATTTATGGAGTACTCACGAAAGATATTTATATGGATTGGAACAACGCTAAAATGATCCTGCTACATAAAAGGTGACATCGAGGATCTCAGGAACTACAGACCTATCAGCCTCCTATCAGTGGTTTATAAATACTTCACTAAAGTTCTTTCACACCGCTTGAAGGTAACATTGGACATGGCTCAACCAAGAGAGAACTAGCTGGATTCAGGAGTGGTTACAGCACTAAAGATCATATCCACGTACTGATAAAACTAATTGAAAGAGCGAGGGAATATGAACTTCCATTGTGCATGGCTTTTATCGATTATGAAGAGGCCTTTAATTCAGTGAAACTATCAGCAGTTACAATGGCTTTGAAATCCTGCGGAATTGAAGATGCATGCATTAATATTATTAATAACATCTATGAAAATAAAAGTTCAAAGATTCGGCTGTTTGAGAATACAGCACACATAAAAATTGGAAAGGAAGTGCGAAAAGGTGACACCATATCTCCCAAGCTCTTTAATACCACTTTGGAAAATATCTTTCAATCAATGAACTTTGAAAACAAAGGGATAAAGATTAATGGATATTATCTAACTCGCCTTCGTTTTGCTGATGACGTAGTAATTTTTGCAACTACCTCATCAGAGCTGCCGAGTATGATCCAGGAACTTGCTGACAACAGTAAAGAAGTGGGATTAAAAAGGAACTTTCAGAAGACAAAAGTAATGTACAATGCTTTTACAAGGAATGAAGATTTATCGATTGATGGAGAAAAGCTGAAGATAACAGATGCGTACGTTTATCTTGGACAGCAGATATCAAGTGAGGGTCACATTAATGAAGAAATTAATTGGCGTATAAAACTTGCCTGGAGAGCTTTTGGAAGAAACAGCATAATTTTCAAGAGGAATATGCCATTATGTCTTAAATGAAAAGTGTTTGATCAATACATCCTTCTAGTGCTTACGTATGGTGCAGAGACGTGGACCTTAACTAAAAGAGACATACAAAGACTGCAGACAACTCAAAGAGGCATGGAGAGGTGCATGCTTGGTGTAACCAAGAGAGATAAGAACAGGAACTCGTGGATCAGAGAAATTACAAGTGGAAGATATCATAATCAGAGTACAGTCCCTGAAATGGCAATGGGCTGGACATACTACCAGAAGAACAGACCATCAATGGACAGTCGACATTTTATATTGGATTCCAAGGGACAGGAAAAGACCCAGAAGAAGACCACATGGGAGACGGGTGAATGAAATTCGAAAGTATGCGGGAGTAACATGGAGGACACTGGCACAAGGCATACCGTTGTGGAAGAGGCTTGTAGAGAGCTTCATCCAGCAGTGTATTGATAATGGTTGACGACGATGATGATGATGATGATGCATATATATATATATATATATATATATATATATATATATATATATCATCATCATCATCCATTATCAATCCACTGCTGGACGAAGGTCTCGCCAAGTTTCCTCCACAGCGGTCTGTCTTGTGCCAGTCTCCTCCATGTTACTCCCGCATACTTTCGAATTTCATCCACCCATCTCCCATGTGGTCTTCTTCTGGGTCTTTTCCTGTCCCTTGGAATCCAATCTAAAATTTCGGCTGTCCATCGATTGTCTGTTCTTCTGGCAGTATGTCCAGCCCATTGCCATTCCAGGGATTTTACTCTAATGATGATGTCTTCCACTCTTGTCATTTTTCGGATCCATGAGTTACTCTTCTTATCTCTCCGGGTTACACCAAGCATGCACCTCTCCATGCTTCTTTGAGTTGTCTGCAGCCTTTTTATGTCTCTTTTAGTTAAGGTCCACGTCTCTGCACCATACGTAAGCACTAGAAGGATGCATTGATCAAACACTTTTCTTTTAAGACATAATGGCATATTGTTCTTGAAAATTATGCTGTTTCTTCCAAAAGCTCTCCAGGCAAGTTTTGTACGCCGATTTATTTCTTCATCAATGTGACCCTCACTTGATATCTGCTGTCCAAGAAAAACGTGCGTGTCTGTTATCTCCAGTTTTTCTCCATTAATCGATAAATCTTCGTTTCTGGAAAAAGCATTGAACATCACTTTTGTCTTCTGAAAGTTCATTTTTAATCCCACTTCTTTACTCTTGTCAGCAAGTTCCTGGATCATAATATGCAGCTCTGATGGGGTGGTTGCAAACATGACTATGCTATCAGTAAAACGACGGTTGGTTAGATAATCTCCGTTAATCTTTATCCCTTTGTTTTCCAAGTTTAGTGATTGAAAGCATTTTCCAATGTATCATTAAAGAGCTTCGGAGATATGGTGTCACCTTTTCTCATTACCTTCCCAATTTTTATGTGTGTTGTATTTTCAAACAGCCGAATCTTTGAACTTGCATTTTCATAGATGTTATTAATAATATTAATGTACGCATCTTCAATACAGCAGGATTTCAGAGCCATTGTAACTGCTGATGGTTTCACCGAATCAAAGGCTTTTTCATAATCGATAAAAGCCATGCACAATGGAAGTTTCTATTCCCTCGCTCTTTTAATTAGTTCTCTCAGTACGTGGATATGATCTATTGTGCTGTAGCCACTCCTGAATCCAACTTGTTCTCTTGGTTGAGCCATGTCCAGTGTTACCTTCAAGCGGTGTGAAAGAACTTTAGTGAAGATTTTATAAATCACTGATAGGAGGCTAATAGGTCTGTAGTTCCTGATATCCTCAATGTCACCTTTTTTTATGTAGCAGGATTATTGTAGCGTTGTTCCAATACTCAGGAATCTTCACTTCATTAAGGCATCGAGTGAAAATTTGGGCGAGTACTGTTTCGATTTCTCCACTTGCTTCTTGTATGATGTCTACGGTAATTCCATCTTCTCGTGGAGCTTTTCCCCGCTTCATGTTCTTGACTATATGGTGCAACTTCTGCTAGGAGGACTGAAAGAACACTTGCACTGGTACCTTTCATGATGTCTGGAATACATGTATCATCCCTTTCATATAATGTGGAGTAGAAATCTTTCACTCTTGTCAAAATTTCGCCTCTATTTCTTGTTACAGAACCATCTTCTTTTCTCAGTGCCATAATATCTGTTTTCTTCTTTTACTGAGATGTCCCTTTGCTATCTTTTCGCTTTGGTTATTTTCAATTGCTTTCCTCACAAGTTCACAATTGAATTTCCTTACGTGTTCAGTGATACTTTTTCGTGCTGTCTTGCATAGCTCTATATATTCCACTTTGGAAGTCACATCTTCTTTAGTTGTCCTCATCTCTCTTCTTTTTTGCTTCAACATTTTGTTTTTTTCTGATAATTTGTTCACATGCAAATTGTTCTAAGACCCAGCTAATTTTGTTGCTGTTTCCATAAAAGATTTGGTTAGTTTTCTGGTAACTTTAGAAATATCCACTTCTTCCGATGTTAGTCCTTCTACAGCAGAGAATATGTTCTTCAGTTCCAAATCGAAGGTATTATGGTGTTTTTTATGGTTGGTTATGTCAATACAATTTGTTTGTCTTTTGAGCTTGCTACGTTCGAGTTTAGTGTTGAGATGCATCTTACATCTTACCAATCCATGGTCACTACCTGTGTTGAACTTGTTTAGCACACTGCAGTCTTCTATGACGAATTTTTTGTTACACATAATAAAATCAATTTCACTTGTCGTCCCACTAGGATGTATCTATGTCCATTTCCTGTGTGGCTTTTTCTTGAAAAGGAAGTTCAAGATGAAAAACCCTTCTGCCTCTGCAAACTCTACGAGAGTATTTCCACGCTGTTTTTGTTGCCGTGACCGAATTTACCTACTGAAGTTTCATTCATTTGCCGTTGCCCTATTTTTTCATTGAAATCTCCCAGAATTATCTTCAAGTGCTGCTTACCTTTATTATTTAGATGACGAATTCCCTCATAAAATTCTTCAATTTCTTCTTCAAGATGACATATGGTGGGTGCATAAGTTTGAATAATCTGAGCCTGGTATCTTCTCGAGAGTTGGATAACGAGTCGTGCAGCTCTGTCAGAGGAACTTTCAACTTCTACAACTTTATCCTTCAGTTTCTTGTTTATTATAAGTCCAACACCACTAGTTCGGCCAGTACCTGTCCCAAGATAGTAGAAGAGATGTCCACTTTTCAGTTTAATGAGATCTTCTCCTTTTCTCCTTACCTCACTTAGCCCGACGATGTCCCACTTGATCCTTTGTAGTTCCTCTTCCAATTCAAGAATCCTTGAATCAGAAGATAGGGAACGTCCATTATACGTAGCCAAGGTCAGCATCAGATGGCAGTCTAGTCCGGTCGGGGATTCTTAGCACCCTCTGCCTTCATGTCGCACTGGCCGCTGCCTTGGCCAGGTACATTCCAGCTGCCGGAGACTGAGGGCCAAGATTTAAGTTGTGGAGTCATTTTGGAGAGCTTTGGCCGTAACTCACCACGCTTGCCAAGCTGGTTGGTGAGTGTGGGACAGCATTTCCTCTAATCCCGATAGCATAGTTATACCGCTATTGGCGGTCGTCAGAGCCCCTTTAGTGGGAACAGTATGCACCACGAGAAGGCGGTGTTGACATTTGTCAAGGAGAGGCTGGGATCATGCGCATCACCTGACCTTACATCCCCGGTGATAAATAAATATATATATCATCATCATCATCATCATTGTCAACCATTATCAATCCACTGCTGGACGAAGGTCTCCCCAAGTTTCCTCCACAACGGTCTGTCTTGTGCCAGTCTCCTCCATGTCACTCCCGCATATTTACGAATTTCATCCACCCATCTCCCATGTGGTCTTTTTCTGGGTCTTTTCCTGTCCCTTGGAATCCAATCTAAAATTTCGGCTGTCCATCTATGGTCTGTCCTTCTGGCAGTATGTCCAGCCCATTGCCATTTCAGGGATTTAACTCTGATCATGATGTCTTCCACTCTCGTCATTTTTCGGATCCACGAGTTCCTCTTCTTATCTCTCCTGGTTATACCAAGCATGCACCTCTCCATGCTGCTTTGAGTTGTCTGCAGCCTTTGTATGTCTCTTTTAGTTAAGGTCCACGTCTCTGCACCATACGTAAGCACTGGAAGGATGCATTGATCAAACACTTTTCTTTTAAGACATAATGGCATATTGCTCTTGAAAATTATGCTGTTTCTTCCAAAAGCTCTCCAGGCAAGTTTTGTACGCCGATTAATTTCTTCATCAATGTGACCCTCACTTGATATCTGCTGTCCAAGATAAACATACGTATCTGTTATCTCCAGTTTTTTCTCCATCAATCGATAAATCTTCATTTCTTGTAAAAGCATTGAACATCACTTTTGTCTTCTGAAAGTTCATTTTTAATCCACTTCTTTACTCTTGTCAGCAAGTTCCTGGATCATACTCTGCAGCTCTGATGGGGTAGTTGCAAAAATGACTACGTCATCAGCAAAACGAAGGTGGGTTAGATAATCTCCATTAATCTTTATCCCTTTGTTTTCCCAGTTCAGTGATTGAAAGACATTTTCCAATGTGGCATTAAAGAGCTTCGGAGATATGGTGTCACCTTGTCTCACTCCCTTTCCAATTTTTATGTGTGTTGTATTTTCAAACAGCCGAATCTTTGCACTTGCATTTTCATAGATGTTATTAATAATATTAATGTATGCATCTTCAATACCGCAGGATTTCAGAGCCGTGGTAACTGCTGATGGTTTCACCGAATCAAAGGCTTTTTCATAATCGATAAAAGCCATGCACAATGGAAGTTCATATTCCCTCGCTCTTTCAATTAGTTCTCTCAGTACGTGGATATGATCTATTGTGCTGTAGCCACTCCTGAATCCAGCTTGTTCTCTCGGTTGAGCCATGTCCAGTGTTACCTTCAAGCGGTGTGAAAGAACTTTAGTGAAGATTTTATAAACCACTGATAGGAGGCTGATAGGTCTGTAGTTCCTGAGATCCTCAATGTCACCTTTTTTATGTAGCAGGATCATTGTAGCATTGTTCCAATCCTCAGGAATCTTCCCTTCATTAAGGCATCGAGTGAAAATTTGGGCGAGTACTGTTTCAATTTCTCCACTTGCTTCTTGTATGATGTCTATAGTAATTCCATCTTCTCCTGGAGCTTTCCCCCGCTTCATGTTCTTGATTGCATGAGCAACTTCTGCTGGGAGGACTGGAAGAACTCTGGTACCTTTCATGATGTCTGGAGTACATGTATCATCCCTTTCATATAATTTGGAGTAGAAATCTTTCACTCTTGTCAAAATTTCGCCTCTATTTCTTGTTATAGAACCATCTTCTTTTCTCAGAGCCATAATCTGTTTTCTTCCCTTACTGAGATGTCCCTTTGCTATCTTTAGGCTTTGGTTGTTTTCAATTGCTTTCCTCACTAGCTCACAGTTGAATTTCCTTACGTCTTCAGTGATACTTTTTCGTGCTGTCTTGCATAGCTCTATATATTCCACTTTGGAAGTCACATCTTCTTTAGTTGTCCTCATCTCTCTTCTTTTTTGCATCAACATTTTGGTTTTTCCTGATAATTTGTTTACATGCAACTTGTTCTTAGACCCAGCTAATTTTGTTGCTGTTTCCATAAGAGCTTTGGTTACTTTTTCTGTTAACTTCCCAAATATCCACTTCTTCCGATGTTAGGCCTTCTAAAGCAGAGAATATGTTCTTCAGTTCCAACTTGAAAGTATTATGGTGTTTTTTAAGGTTGGTTATGTCAATACATTTTGTTTGTCTTATGAGCTTGCCACGTTCCAGTTTAGTGTTGAGGTGCATCTTACATCTCACCAATCTATGGTCACTACCTGTGTTGAACTTGTTCAGCACACTGCAGTCTTCGATGACGAATTTTTTGTTACACATAATAAAATCAATTTCACTTGTCGTCCCAATTGGATGTCTCCATGTCCATTTCCTGTGTGGCTTTTTCTTGAAAAAGGAATTCAAGATGAAAAATTTTTCTGCCTCTGCAAACTCAACGAGAGTATTTCCACGCTGGTTTCTGTTGCCGTGACCGAATTTACCTACTGAAGTTTCATTCTGTTGCCGGTGCCCTATTTTTGCATTGAAATCTCCCATAATTATCTTCAAGTGCTGCTTACCTTTATTATTTAGATGACGAATTTCCTCATAAAATTCTTCAATTTCTTCTTCAGGATGACTTGTGGTGGGTGCATAAGTTTGAATAATCTGAGCCTGGTATCTTCTCGATAGTTGGATAACGGAGTCGTGCAGCTCTGTCAGAGGAACTTTCAACTTCTACCACTTTATCCTTCAGTTTCTTGTTTATTATAAATCCAACACCACTAGTTCTGCCAGTATCTGTCCCACGATAATAGAATAGATGTCCACTTTTCAGTTCAATGAGATCTTATCCTTTTCTCCTTACCTCACTTAGCCCGACGATGTCCCACTTGATCCTTTGTAGTTCCTCTTCCAATTCAAGCCTTGAATCAGAAGATAGGGAGCGTCCGTTGTAGGTAGCCAAGGTCAGCATCAAATGGCAGCCTAGTCCGGTCCTCCGGGGATTCTTAGCACCCTCTGCCTTCATGTCGCACTGGCCGCTGCCTTGGCCAGGTACATTCCAGCTGCCGGAGACTGAGGGCCAAGATTTAAGTTGGAGAGTCATTTTGGAGGTGTTTGGCCATAACTCACCACGCTGGCCAAGCGGGTTGGTGAGTGTGGGATAGCATTTCCTCTGATCCCGATGGTATAGTTATACCGCTATTTGCGGTCGTCAGAGCCCCTTTAGTGGGAACAGGATGCACCACGAGAAGGCGGGGTTGACATTTGTCAAGGAGAGGCTGTGATGTTACGCATCACCTGACCTTACATCCCAATATATATATATATATATATATATATATATATATATATATGCTACAGCACAATAGATCATATCCATGTGCTGAGAGAACTAATTGAAAGAGCGAGGGAATATGAACTTCCATTGTGCATGGCTTTTATCGATTATGAAAAAGCCTTTGATTCGGTGAAACCATCAGCAGTTACAATGGCTCTGAAAACCTGCGGTATTGAAGATGCATACATTAATATTATTAATAACATCTATGAAAATGCAAGTGCAAAGATTAGGCTGTTTGAAAATACAACACACATAAAAATTGGAAAGGGAGTGAGACAAGGTGACACCATATCTCCGAAGCTCTTTAATGCCACATTGGAGGGTGTTTTTCAGTCGCTGAGCTGGGAAAACATGGGGATAAAGATTAATGGAGATTATCTAACCCACCTTCGTTTTGCTGATGACATAGTCATTTTTGCAACTACCCCATCAGAGCTGCAGAGTATGATCCAGGAACTTGCTGACAAGAGTAAAGAAGTGGGATTAAAAATGAACTTTCAGAAGACAAAAGTGATGTTCAATGCTTTTACAAGAAATGAAGATTTATCGATTGATGGAGAAAAGCTGGAGATAACAGACACATACGTTTATCTTGGACAGCAGATATCAAGTGATGGTCACATTGATGAAGAAATTAATCGGCGTACAAAACTTGCCTGGAGAGCTTTTGGAAGAAACAGCATAATTTTCAAGAGCAATATGCCATTATGTCTTAAAAGAAAAGTGTTTGATCAATGCATCCTTCCAGTGTTTACGTATGGTGCAGAGACGTGGACCTTAACTAAAAGAGACATACAAAGGCTGCAGACAACTCAAAGTAGCATGGAGAGGTGCATACTTGGTGTAACCAGGAGAGATAAGAAGAGGAACTCGTGGATCCGAAAAATGACAAGAGTGGAAGACATCATGATCAGAGTTAAATCCCTGAAATGGCAATGGGCTGGACATACTGCCAGAAGGACAGATCATCGATGGACAGCCGAAATTTTAGATTGGATTCCAAGGGACAGGAAAAGACCCAGAAGAAGACCACATGGGAGATGGGTGGATGAAATTCAAAAGTATGCAGGGGTGACATGGAGGAGACTGGCACAAGACAGACCGTTGTGGAGGAAACTTGGGGAGACCTTCGTCCAGCAGTGGATTGATAATGGTTGACAATGATGATGATGATGATATATATATATATATGTACTCTAAGACATGTAACTTGTCCTGTGTGAGAAAAACGTCTTTTTCCTTTTACAACTTCTTATTTTGGTGTCACTAATTCTTTTGTTTTGCAAATAAATTTTGTCTTTCCGGTGAATAGTTGATGAAATATTATCTACCATTCACCCGCAAAGAGATGTTGTGGGTCTAGATATCGTTAAATGATAAAATACCACACTTCATTTACTTTTCCATCAATTGACATCACAGCAGAAATATTCGAATGGTAAAAAATTGTAAGCTATTGTCATTTAGGGAAAAACACAAAAATTGTCACGCAAAAAAATAATCTATCAAATAAATTTTCATCAAAGTTTTGCGTATAAAGCGAATCTTGTGTGTTACGATACCTCAGAATGATAACAAAAACGCTAGGTCTCAAAATCTCATAATACCGTGGTAAATACACGTCCTAAAAGAGACATTTCGGAATGCCAATTTTCGACATAGAAAAAGCCATGTTATTTGGTGTACCCAAAAAAGCTACAGTACATGCTTCAGGATAATGTTCGTTGTTTCTCTAATTAAATACAATCCTTGAATATGTGTTGTTAAAAGAAGTTAACAATTTCAAGATAAATTATCTTTTTCATTTCTTAGCTGTTTCGCAAAAAAGCAGAAGCCAATGATTTCGTGAGACATTTTTACCTTTGTCATAGTCGTTCTGGAAGTTTAGTGTTAAATCAGATGGTGATTTCTTCAGGCTTCTACGACCATTAGGATTTAGCGGAGTAAGGCGGTGACTCGCCATCCCGTTACAGTTCCGCTCGACACATAACTGGAATATCTGTTGCGGATGACCTAGTGGTCAGCGTTCGTGACTGCCACGCGAAAACCTCAGGTTCGATCCCAGGCAGGTAGGAATGCTCAAACCCTGAATATCCGTCGTACGTCGGTTGGGCACGTTAAACCGTCGGACCACGGGTACTGGCTCCCCGGTGATAAATAAACGCGTCTTCCTCCCCTTTCTACCTCACTTCCGTGTCATGTCACTTTCCTATCGGGCACTCTAGCCCAAATCTCCTAGCGTTTTATTTCTAAAGGTTGTTTAAGACCTGGGGTCCGACACTCCCTTCCTAAAATCATCTACATATGATCTGATCTGGAATATCTGTTAATTATGCGAGTAAACTGGAATCAGCAAAAATTAATCTTGTAAGCAGTCTCTTCTCTTCCCTTTTTTAATAATAATTGATTACAAATCGCAAAGCTTGTAGTTTATGGAATCATAATCGATTAAACATTTACATTTCAAAACCTGCAGCTTTTGAGAAGGACCATAATATCTCTATATTTAAATATCTGAAGTAAGAAATTTTGGGAAATTTAGTATATAAACTACATCTATCCACAAACCTTCCCTTGCCTATCGCAATAATGCTGCCAGCCGAATCCTCCTGCCGGCAATAAATAGATCAGATACATAATTACTGTTCAGTGTACATGCGAATGTGATGATGTTTTTATACGGTGCCTGCCTTCTGCTAAAAAGATAACTAACTTCCTATCTTATTGTTTCCGTTTGATTAAGGGCTGGTTCGAGACTCAGTCTAGACAGTTCGCAACGCTCGAATGCCCCTCACATTCTCCATATTTGAGCCCAATTGAGCATCTGTAGGACGAGGTACAGCAATAAATTCAAATCCGAAACTCAGAGGCGACAAATCTCGGAGATCTATCTACCGACGGCTATTTCTGTATTCTTAGGTAGTAATACCACCTGAACCTTTCCGTCACCTTTTAGAATCCACGTTACAAGGTGTTGCTACTGTTGTGCGAGGGAAAGGTTACCTTACACGTTATTAAGAAAGTGTGCGTACAATATATAACTCTTTCAGTAAAATGCCAAGTAAGAAATGTCACAGTTCCGATATAACGGGAAAGTGCGAGATGAAAAACCGTTTCGTGTGTCACTTACACAGCTGTACACAAAATGTTTACTGGAGGATCATGCTCTCTTGCACCACTTTGGGAAATTCCACAAAGCTTAAAAGATCTTCAGCTCGCTATCTATAATAATGCCGGACTACAGATTACCACTGCTACTGCTGCAGTCAAGAGGAACTTTAGCAATTTTTCTGAAATGCAGTGTTCCTTTATAAGTTCTTCCTTCAAAAACGATAGCGCATTTCGCATTTTCTTGGAGCATTAATAACTATAGCTTTTGCAATCCAAGAGAAAAGTTAGGTCATAAATATATGAGCGTACGAGTTTTTCCGAATCATTCATTCGTGTTTGGAGAAACAAGTATATATTACAGCTACATGTTCTTTTCCTTCTTATGAAATATATTGTTTGGCTCACAGGAGTGGGTATAAAGATTACAACGCCCTGGACCAAGAAAAATCAAACGACCTCATGAAAACGTAATTGAATTAAAAAAAACAGTTCCAATGAAAATTTCCTGTTTTAATTACGAGTATGCATAGATTTTTTTTATAAGAGAAATAATCAGCATATTCTCAAGAACAATTATGATTATGTAGAATTGTTAGCACATGTATTATTTAAAATTAGGTATAAAAATAAAAACTTTAAATTTAGATTTCTCGCAAGTTCAATTTACTCAATTTCGAAACTTCATTTCATCGTCCATTTATATATGTACAAGCGAAGCTGTTGAATTTTAACATACTTTTGAAACGTTTGCATACAGATTTCGTATTTAAATTTTCAACGTGAGCAAAATTATTTTAAGGACCTTTAATTAAAATATTGTGCTGCTACAAATGCTCATTATAAATCGATTGAGATAGTGCTACTACCAATGTTCGTTATAAATCGATTGAGAGAACAAGGAAATGAATGAACCTAAATCAGTCACTTTACTTACAACAAAAAGTTTTTTTCCCCGGATTTCTTTTTCTAGGTAGTCGCCCTTTTCAACTTTAGGGAACACTAGTTCCAGACAATGGAGAAAGCTAGTACCGTAAGATAAACAAACTACCATGCCTTACAAGAATTCGAGCCTGAACTCATCTCGGACGAATTGTTCTACAACATTATCAAATATCAATGTTTGACTCCCTTTCCTTGAGTTACAAAACCACAAATGCACTGGCTTTTTCCTGAGAACTAAACGTCCTCAAATACTATAAATGATTTTCAAAAGAGAAAGACATCGTTTCTCAAGCGACTTTACTGCTAGGTATGTACAGGTTATTGATAACAGTAGTGTTGAGAAAAGTTAAATCGATTCTTTTTGTCCTAACAATAATGCAGCATATCCGCAGCAGGAATACTCGAATCTGTCAGTAGCCTAACTAAGTTATTCCAAAAATTCTAGAATTGAAGGTATTTTTGTTGGAATTCAGATAAATAATGTAACAAGGGCTGCACGCATCTGAATGTAATGTTTAAGCAGCTTATTCTCCTTCCCATACTACTGTACGGGTATTAAACATATAGAAAACTGCTTTATGGAGCTATTCCCATTACGTGTTTCC
This sequence comes from Macrothele yani, assembly GCA_039090855.1. Lineage (NCBI taxonomy): Eukaryota > Metazoa > Arthropoda > Arachnida > Araneae > Macrothelidae > Macrothele > Macrothele yani. The sequence goes on from CM077011.1 coordinate 162,459,780, forward strand.
AGTTGTCACCCTCAAACTTGTTAAAGTTACTTGTAGAAATCACCCACTTCATTCTAAACTGAAAGAGTACTAATACCGTTATACTCGTATTATTAAATACTAACTGTATTTTACTATTCAGTTTTATTTGTAGAAATGCAAAAGGTTAATTCATCAGAGGCGTTTTTTTGTTTCCGAAATATGACAAAACCGCTTTTGTTACATGGATCCCCAAAAGATTTGGCATCCCTAAATATACCAATATGCAATGACCTAGGTTGACCCAATGCTAAACACGACCTTTTTGGTTCCTACTGCTATGCTGTTCAACGTGAAATTATCAGGAAAACTTTTTTGTTTTTGAGCTAAATTAAAAATAGATCGATTTGTGTAATCTTCCGCAAAATTGAACTGTGAAAAGAAGCAACGTTCATTTCAGAAAAGGTCACCCATTTTCAAAAAATAAATAAAGCAAAATAAAACAGCTTTTCCTTGCTATTAATCACAAATAGTCAGATTTCTGCATTCGAAAAAATTATCCCTAGAGGCGAGAGTTAAATTTGAAAGGGAATGCTGCATCATGACAGTCGTGAAAATGGAAGTTTCACACTTAATTTCTATTTTTAAAGTACTGATGAGAGTTATTTAGCTTCAATCACATTGTGCTCCACCTCGATTATGTCTGTTTATGGTACGTTCTTCTCGCACTGCATCTTAAAGGCATCATTATTTTTACTTGTTTTTTGGTTCTCTCCTACTCGTCGCGCCTACTCATTACTTAGAAATTGGAGCCATAGTGTTTTGCGTTAGCAATTGCATTGTCGGCAACAATTATTCATCACTTAGTACTTAGTCACGCGACCTTATAATTTATGCCTCCAGATCGCCTTTCTCCCCAGAGAATAAACAGGGAAATAGAAATAGAGAAGAAAAAGATCCGGTGAAAGTATGGATTGGAATAGTTTAACTACCTAGGACATGCATTTCCGTGTTTCTTCTATTTCTTAGATGCCTTCTAAAAGGGCGTTCGCAGTCGCGTGTTGCTTCCGCACAAATAATCTCAGGGCAATTTCTGGCACTTTTTACTGCAACCTAAGCTGATTTACCGTGATACATTACCTATTTATGCAGAACAAATGGGAATTTTTTTCTATGAATGTGTGACCACTTAACGTTGAACTCCTAAAACTGCAATTCTCGTTGAGTTCAATATTGCATTGGAGCAACACTTCTGGATATTATGAATAAATTCCACGATTGGTTTGTTTCAGTATTAAAAGAATTATGCATCAGATTTTGCATTTTATAGTGACTTTCGATGTGAAATATTTTTCCCTTTTGGAAATCGGAGAAATACCTTAGATGGAATTCATCCATACATAAATATCACCTAGCTCTTCTGTGAGTCTAAGAGGTTAGTTCAACAAAGCGAAATCAGTTGTTGAATGAAAGCACTTGATGATATTAGATTTTTTCTTGCTGCTGAAAAATTAGGCTTCCTCATTTACAGCGATTTTGGCACACAACGCGAGCTTCAATGACGTACATAACACTCCTCACACCGGAGCTTTTGTATTTCATGCACCTTATCTTTTTTTCTCTTATAGGCACAGTATTCATGAATACCCCATGAATTCCATGAACAGAATAAATTCTGTTATTTAGCATCTCGCCCCTCGTTCTTCCAGCACAGCTAAACCACCTCAAAATATTTGTTTCCATCTAACTAAGAAGATTTTGCTTCACATCATTCATCTGCGATAAATCGTCATTCCTCACGTGATCAGGACGTGTCTTGTTACAAACCACTGTAAGTAACGCATCTCTCCAGCAAACAAGCGTCTTCTGTGTCGTTTTTGTAGTACACAGGTTTCACTAACGTACACCAGAGTAAGAACAATGATATTTTTATGCTCAGCAATTCGGAACATGTTTACTTGGTCTACCTCTTTACAATACATACGTACACCAGAGTAAGAACAATGATATTTTTATGCGCAGCAATTCGGAACATGTTTACTTGGGCTACCTCTTTACAATACATACTGATCCTTCTTTTAGGAATAAGAGTTCCCCGGTCAAAAGCCATGACTTTGTGTTTTTGTTTATGCTCTGCTTGAATTTCCCACGTACTTCGTTCATCAGGGACGTAATACACTGCAACCCACTTTTTTTCTGCACGAAAACGATTCTATCATCAGCATTCTGTTCATACGAAATTAAGATATACACATATGAGCAATTACGAGAAAATTAAAATATGAGAAAATTTAAAGTACTTGAGATTTTTATTTAAATAGGAATGCTGTTAATGCAATATGATTTCCTAAGACTGTGCCATTTCTTTTGATAGAATTAAGTACTGTGTTTGTAGAAGAAATGGATTTGTGAACAATGTTTTAAAAACGTAAGCCAACAACAACAACAAAACATAAGTGCCACCCAAGTGGTAGTTTCGCTGTAGCTTTCATTAGAAATTCCTTTAGAATGCAAAACAGTGACTAAACAAGGAGAGCTATGCTAACTGATATAGTCTTTACAAGAACTTAAATACTCTGAAAGAGTCATTCATCTTCAGCATACTAAGGCCGATGAAACCCCACGACCTATTCTCAGTAGTGGAATAAAGGCAGAAAAAGGTGTTATGCAGTTATTTAGATGAAATCCGTAATGATAAACCGGCCACTCTGCGAGGCATCGATTCGATGAGGTGGCGATAGGTATCCTGGAGTATCTGGAACCATAATGTCAACGGCAGGTCCTCCAATGCCGGTACATTTCAGGGTGGTGATGATTTGATGCGAACCCTCTTTTCCAAGTCGAACCACAAATCTTCAATTGGGTTCATATTGAAGGAATTAGGAAGCCAGGACATTAACAGAAGCTCACCAGCATGTTCTTCCAACCATTCCTTGACGATTCTGGCAGTGTGACATGGTGCTTTATCTTGTTTGTAATGGCCGTCACCAGCAGGGTACACAGTTGCCATGAATGGGAGAACTTGGTCCGCAACGATGTTCAGATATCTGACAGCTCTCGGGGATTGTGCTATTGTGATAATGGGGCCTAAAGTGTTCCAAGAAAACATCGACCACAGCAACACACCGATGCCGCCGGCCTGTTTCCCCCAACAGTGCATCCAGCTGCCAAATCTTCCGTGGTAGTCGACGTATCCGCGCTCGGCCGTCTACGTGCTGCGCCAGGAATTTTAATTTGTCAGACCAGACCATTTTCTTCCAATCATCCACGGTCCAATCTCGATTATCTTTGGATTATTTTAGGTGATGTTCACGATGACCTGCAGTGAGCGTTGGGCCTCTGCTGAGTCTTCGGCTACGCAGACACATGCGCAGACGGCTGCGATGAACTGTGTGCTGTGACACATTACCCTGATCACCACGGTTTTAAAAATAGCTGCGGGTGATTTGTAGCACTGTGGCCCTGTGGTCACTGTGAACAAAGCGCGATACTCTCCGCTCCCCATCTACAGAATACACAGGGAAGGACGACGGTACGTCGTTTGGCTATACGTGCGCCACTTTTGATACGTACTCACAACAGCAATACGTGAACAACCCACATATCGCGCCGTTTCCGAGATCGTAGTTCCGAAACGTCGTGCAGTCACAATCTGTCCTTTATCAAACTCCGATAAATCGGCAGCTTTTCCTATTCTGACTCCGAACACTCTACAAACCGAAAGTCGGTCCTCGGGTTGTATATACACTGCTCTGTGAACTTCCCCTACGCCACCGCTCAGTCTCCAGTCACGCTCATTTCCCTAGGTTGGGGGTGGTCATAATGTAATGGCTCCTCGGTGTAAACCAGTAGCTTCTATTTTTGCATTACACATACAGTACCTGCATCCATAAATTCAACAGATATCTATGGTGGCATTGCAAAATTTGTCTGACTCCTGCATCAATTTAAAACAATTTCGATAAAACACTATTTACAGGTATACACGGTCTGCTTCTAACAATTATACACTAAATTAAATTCTCAGTTTCAGTATATTTTTTCTAGAAACTCTCCTCCACAGAAGGTCTATGTTTACGATAAGAAAATAATTCGTGCAGTATGCCAGCCTATGTTTACCTTTAAACCTTCTTCAAGTCTACAAAGGAAGTACGAGTTTTCTTTCCAATAGATAAATGCTTTTCAGTCAATATTATTTACGGAAAACATTGTGAGTGCAGGTCTAGGAAAACCTTTCCTGCTGTCTAGCCCAGTATCTTAAAAATAATTACTTTTGCGAGCACTGTCCTTGGCATACTCAGCACGCTGATATCACAGTAGCTCTTACGTTGAACCTGTTAGGTTTTCCATCGCACTTTTTGTTGCCGATGAAAAGCCCGATTTTGAAGACTCGTGCAATCTGCAGGTAATTTAGGTATTACCACATTTTGCGATGTGACTTCTGTTATGTAAATTTAAAGCGTCGGAAATGTTATTTATAAAGCTCTGGTCATTTTGTTAGCGGCATATGTTCCAAGGCGATTGTGATATTGTGAAAAGGACGACGGATAAGATCGTGTTCTTTTCTTACATGAGTTTAAACTTGAACAACATGAATCGGAGGTAGCTCGCAACATCTATACAGCATTTGGAGAAGGCACCACTTGCGACCGCAAGACACAATGTTGGTTTACTAAATTTTGTTCCGGCCATATGGCCTTGAAAGTGAACCACACAGTAGACCAGATGGAGCTATCTACGATGCTGAGTTGGAGGCCTTGATTGAAACGGATCATGTCAAACAGTAGGAGAGCGTGCCGAAAAACTGGGATTACACTATGAAACCATTTGTCGACATATACTGATCATACGCAACGCGAAGCAGTTGGATAAATGAGTACCACATGAATTGGTGGAACAGCACAAAAGAGTACGATTTGAAGTCTTCTATCCTCTGTTTATCCGCGACCAAATAAATGACACTTTGTGATACTTCATTACTTCTGATGAGAAATGGATGTTTTATGAGAATCTGTGACGCTCAGCACAATGGATCGTACGAGGTGAAGCCCCAAAATGCACCTAGAAGCCAGTACACTATCCCAGGAGAATGAAGGTCAGTGCTTGGTGGCCTCCAGATCGTGTGATCCATTCATCTCTCTTACGAACAATTCATATCATCACGGGAAACAGCTATTGCTAAGAGCTTGATATTATGCATGGAAAACTGTGCACCAAACTGACGGTATTAATCCATCGCCATGGGTCCTTACTTCTGCATGAAAACTACATAGCTACCGCATGTTGGACGCCAAAAGATACAGCTGCTACACCAGTTGAAGTACGAAACTAACTCATTAGCTTTATTCACCGGAACTGTACTGTATGGATTATCACCTTACATAGCACCTAGACACCTTTTGACAGAGTAAATCGTTCCACAATCAAACATCAGCTGAAACTACATTCCATGAGCTTTTCATATCCCGAAGCTCGAAATGTTTTCACTGCGACATACAGAAGCTTTTAGCGCGATGGCAGAAGTGTGTTCTGCTGGCAGTGTTTAGTTTGATTAATAATGTTAATTTTGCTCCAGACTTTGGGTGTTTTAAGTTTCCATCGATATTCTGATATTTCATTTGCAGCAACCTGGTGAAAAAGGACGATAATAGAATATCACTAATCCCTTGGGGAAATTCTTAACGTCTCACGAAAGGGAAAATTTTCAACTAAGCAATAAAACACAGAGTCATTCCCACATCTCAAGATCTCAGCTATTATTACAGCAACTTGTATTTCCAAAGCTTTTGTAGCATGTACCGCCTTACTTTTATCATAGATAATAATAAAAAAAATTATATAATGCAAGATGAATATCTTTACTATGCAATGTACGAGTACATTTATTCTTTGAAATTACGACCGAGCAGAGATGAATTATCTTCTAAAAAAACGAAAGATACGTTTAAGCCTTTAACGACCATAAAGCCCAAAAACGCCCGTGCGTGCAGACGACAGTAGCAGCCCGAAACGCTAGTCTAGAGTGAATCTGATTTCCTACCCTTGCTTGTTCTTCAAATTTTCTCAACCTATGAGGGATAAGCAGGATATTGTTGTTATTATAATTAAACAAAAAAGTGAACCAACAGACAGTTTCGGGCGTTATGGTATTTAGAGTGTGTAACGTACCAGGAGATGTGACGTACCTGCCAGCAGGACGCACACGACATAAAGGCAGATAGTAGTCAGAACAAACGTCCGCGTAGCTCAATTGGTAGAGCACCGTATTCCGGAATGAGGGGATACGGGTTCGAATCCTGGCGTGCACAGAAATGACGGAGAAATTTACTTCGTTATAATGGCACCCGAACTATCTGGATGACCCGACCGTTCAAAATCTCGCAATGGTGTGATGTTATTTCCACACCGCGAGATAGGAAAAATAAGAGAATCCCTTCTCCAGCACTTCGAAAAAAAAAATAAATAAGGGGGAGATGATGTAACGTACCAGGAGATGTGACGTACCTGCCAGAAGGACGCACACGACATAAAGGCAGATAGGAATCAGAATAAAAGGTCCGCGTAGCTCAATTGGTAGAGTGACTTATTCTGGAATGAGGGGATCCGGGTTCCAATCCTCCGCGCGGATAAAAATGACGGAGAAATTTACTTCGTTATAAGTGATAACAGATTTTTTTGGGTCATATTCGTTAAAGGGTTATTGTTTTTGAGTTCAGCACATTTGCATGGCATCGGTAACTACTTAAAGGTGTAAAGGAAAGGACAAATTACTATGTACACGTACCTAATAAAGACTTGTTCACATTTAACCCCCACAACGCTATCCAGACATCATAATAAGTACTAAACAATGTGTGGTGTTGCTGTCCATGAAGTATGACCTATCGTAAATCATCCACATTTGACGATGGCGGTCGGCAGTCTCGAACAGATCTTTCCGAATCGTCTCACAAATCATTAATGGAACTGAGCTCCGGCGATAGAGGAGGTCATTCTAGTGTGGTAGACTCACTTTAAAGCTTCTAGAGTCAGTTGACTGCCTCTGGAGATGTATCGATGTTGGGTTGTCTTGTTGAAAGATAGTATCATGGTGCGGTGAGAGAATCATTAAGATCGGGTATAGATAGTCATTGAGGATTTTTATGTAACTTATGCTATTGGCGGAAGACACGACAGGAACGAGGAACCCCAAAAAGGCACAACTAAAAGCGCCGGAAACTGTTACACCGCCTTCACCTCTCTACATGACCCCAATTTCGCAAGATGGGTCCATTGCTTCTTGTGGTTTCCACACCCTCATCCTACCATCGCCGGGGTAGGTTTGAAATCAAGATTCAATGACATATTTCCATTCCTCGCACTACAAATGCAATAGACCTTTACAAAAGTCAGCCTATTATTTCGGTGCCTTAAAATCAACAAGGATATACGATATACGATGTGAGGTGGACGTCGACTGCCATAACATATTTTTCCGTGGTGCGAAGGATAGCTTTTGTACACAAGAATGTAGACACGTTTTCATTAAAATCCGAAGATACACTATATTGACAAAAGTCACCGGACACCCCTTTCAAAAGCAAATGAACGGATCCGCTACGTTGTTACGTTGCGTGGTACAGCTGCAAACTGTATAAAAACAAGCTTGCAGCTGACCGCGATCATATCACATTGTGAGGATGAGAGAAAATGTCGCGGTGGGAGTGAACTGACTTTGAGAAAGGAAATATTGTTGAGTGTGATTTTAGTGGGTTGTTCACAAGAGAAACCGAGAGGCGTTTAAACATACCTAAGTCAACTGTTTTGGATGTACTGAATAAGTGGAAGACACATGGCGTGCCTGAAGCAGCAAAACGTACCCACAGACCAAAGAAAATCAGTGATAGAGGACGTCGAAACCTCAGGAGAGTCGTTACAGCTAATGGACGGAATACTGCACAAGACCTAAGTGTACAGGTGAGTAAAAATGCTGGAACCTCGGTATCTACACGTACCATTCGCGGAGAAATTCATTCCATCGGTTACCGTGGTCGTGCCGCTGCTCATAAGACTTTCATCTCATCTCGGAATGCTACACGTCGTTTAGCATGGTGTAAAGAACATTTATCGTGGACCGTAGATCAATGGAAACGGGTCCTATGAACTGATGAATCCACATACACGATCCATCAGTCTGATGGCCGTGTGTAGGTATGGCGGCAGCCAGGAGAACACTATTTTCCACAGTGTAATGTTCCTACGGTCAAGTTTAAAGGTGGAAGTGTACTCGTTTGGTTGATGTTTTTCGTGGTATGGTCCCGGCCCATTGGTTATCGTGGACAAACGTGTTAACCAGCACGTCTACCTCGATAATCGGGACAATTATGCTATACCAAATCTGTGGTAATATTATCGGACCGAGCCTTGTTGGTACCAGCAGGATAATGCACCGAGCCATAAAGCAAGGACTGTTACATCGTGGTTTGACGATAATTAGGTATTGTGTGTGGACTGGCTAGCACAGAGCCCTGATCTTAATCCCAATGGGCCGGGACCATACCACGGATGAATTAAAGCGCGGCATAAGAAGTTTTCAACCAAGGCTTACTACTAAGCAACAGTTAACAGCAGCATTATGTACTGAATGGAAGCGCATACCTATCGTTGTGTTTTAAAACCTTGTGGAAAGCATGTCTCGAAGGATCAGTGAATGCATTAAGGCCAAAGGTAGACCGCCACCGTATTAATGTATGTCAATAAATGTCTTGTTGTTTTTCTCTTCTAGGTGTCCGGTGACTTTTGTCAATGTAGTGTATGTGCTCCTTGGAAGTCGTGTGATTTTTCGTAGCGATGCGCGACCGTCTGCGTTTACCTCGTGAATCAATTTCAAGTTCAGAGGCTAAATCTCTCGTTGGTTGGACGTTTGGCTGCATTTTATGACGACTTGGCATACTCGTGCGACGGTCTGATGTGGAAGGTCCAAATATTCACCAGCTGCGGTGATTGAACAAACGGTCTTCCTCGTAGCAACTGTCTGGCCACAGTCAAACTAACTTGTGTCGCTGTCTTTTCCCATGATTAATTTTCTGTGACTGCTTTGCAGTGAAAGAGACCTGCTCTTTGTATAGGTGTTACAAGTTTCAGGGTCCCACGCGAAGGAATGAGGTATCGTGTTTTGCATATTGCCATCGAAGTGTATATAATATTTGTTTTCATTCAGTGTATATAAACAGTGGACTGGAAAAGTTAGCGATATTGTCGCTTCGATGGGAAAACGTGGTTATATACACATTTAGGGACTACTAGAGATCGGTTAACAGTGTGGATAGGTAGTTTAACACGTGGCGTGCGAACTCCGGTAAATGTCCCCTACGAGATGTGAAAAACGGGCACTTTTACAGCTTGGTCTGGACGTTTGCTGAATATATTGCTTTCAGTGTGTGACTAACCTGAAATGATGTCCAGGTCGGGTTTAAGCACTGACTACAGATATACTACTGTTGGAATGATACGGCCAGGTGTGCGGCTGATAAATGTGGCTGCGTTTTAGGAGTTTCTCAAAGTGTAGTACGTTGGCTACACACAATATTTCTACCGCATGGAAATGTTGCAGATTGGCACAGGAGTTGTCGCCAGAGTGTAATCGCCTGCTGTCAAGATTGCTACCTGACAGTAAGTGCGTGGAGAAGGCCTAGTATCACCAGTAACCAACTCTGGGAATCATTTTTAACTGCTGCTTCTGGTGTCACCGTATGCAGACAAAGGAACGGAAACGTCTTCACGAGCACGGACTGCGAACAAAGAGGCCGCTAAGATGTGTAACATTAACACCATCTTACCGCGCTTTGTCAAAGATGTACCTGTGTGTATATGTCATGGAATACAGAGTGGCACCATGTACTTTTCATAGACGAATCCTGTTTGGTCCTTTATCCTGATAATCAACGATATCCAGCACACGAATGCAACCACACTATATGCAGTTCCTCGACATTAGAAGTGGCAGTAAGTTCAGGTCTGGACAGGAAGGAGCGCGTTTTAATGCCAGTATTTCCTTTTATGTTTGTCAAGGCAACGTGAATGTCCCATTGTACCGAAAAGTGATCATTGTGTCCACTGTGGCACTGTTCCATGGTGCTATTGGACATGCATTCCGTTTTCTCGATGACAGTGCAACTGTCCCACGATGCTATTGGACATACATTACGTTTTCTCGATGACAATGCAACTGTCCCACAGTGCTATTGGACACACATTCCGTTTTCTCGATGACAATGCAACTGTCCCACGATGCTATTGGACATGCATTCCGTTTTCTCGATGACAATGCAACCAGTCACTGCGGTTGAAGTGAAAGTTCAGGAGCTGGAAAGTCATTAGATTGAATCAGTACAGCTGCCTCCGTGGTTCCTGACTTCAATCCCATTGAGAACATTTTGGATGCTGAACAGCGACTTCTGTATAACCACGTCTCACACCCCAGTAAACTGGCAGTCCTCCGTAACGTGTTGCCTGTAATATAAGGTGAGCTGCCGTCGACATTCTTCATTAATGTCTTTGCAGGTATGTCTCGTAAGTATCAAAATGTTCTTCGACACAGAGGTGGTATTACTGGGTACTGAAATACAGAGGTATGGACATTCTCCGAATCTACAATTTTGTCTATATTTCAGTGCTTCTTTGCTGTGTGCAGAAATCGTAGTAAATTGTATCTGTGAAAAGACTCTTTATCGTCTGCGATATACAGCCTCACTGGTGATATTTCAATGCGTGTTACTTGAGTTAGTTGCATGCATCCTTCATTTCATGGAATATCCCTAACGTTTTGTGAGCGGCGTACGAAGAAAAACTCTACCAAGTAGGAAGAAAAGTATTTAATGGAAGAAATCGTAGTAATTCCCACTGCTTGAAGTTGATACTGTAACGTACCAGGAGATGTGACGTACCTGCCAGCAGGACGCACACGACATAAAGGCAGATAGGAATCAGAATAATCGTCCGCGTAGCTTAATTGGTAGAGCAACTTATTCCGGAATGAGTGGACCCGCGTTCGAACCCCGGCGCGGATAAAAATGACGGAGAAATTCACTTCGTTATAATGGCGCCCGAACTATCCGGATGACCCGACCGTTCAAAATCTCGCATTGGTGTGATGTTATTTCCACACCGCGAGATAGGAAAAATATGAGCAGCACTTCGAAAAAAAAGAAAAATAAGGGGGAGATACTGTAACGTACCAGGAGATGTGACGTACCTGCCAGAAGGACGCACACGACATAAAGGCAGATAGGAATCAGAGTAATCGTCTGCGTAGCTCAGTTGGTAGAGCGACTTGTTCCGGAATAAGTGGCCTCGGGTTCGAATCCCGGCGTAGACTAAAAATGACGGAGAAATTCACTTCGTTATAATGGCGCCCGAACTATCCGGATGACCCGACCGTTCAAAATCTCGCATTGGTGTGATGTTATTTCCATACCGCGAGATAGGAAAAATATGAGCAGCACTTCGAAAAAAAGAAAAATAAGGGGGAGATACTGTAACGTACCAGGAGATGTGACGTATCTGCCAGAAGGACGCACACGACATAAAGGCAGATAGGAATCAGAATAATCGTCCGCGTAGCTTAATTGGTAGAGCAACTTATTCCGGAATGAGTGGACCCGGGTTCGAACCCCGGCGCGGATAAAAATGACGGAGAAATTCACTTCGTTATAATACTTTCTGAGAAAGTGTTCATTTGAACAAAAAGAAAAATCTGTCCGAGTATTTAGCTTAATTTTAAAAAACTGGAAAAGTTTAGATGGAAGTATTTTCTGTTTTTCCTTTATTTTACATTCATAATTATATTTAATTTTCACGTTCACTTTACCATTTTCACGGCTTTGAAAGCTTTCGTAACAGCTTATTTCTTTCCTTGAGACAAACTCCCTGATGTTATTTTCAACGCGGAAATTACTGGAAATGTCTTAACTAGATTGCCAGGCACAGCAGCTGGGTTTCTTGTTGACTCCCTTAAACGTAAAGAAACCTAAGTAGAGAAGAAATTTGTGATCTCTCCCGTGACATTATTTTTCACTCTTTTATGTTATTTGAACGGCATTGTAGGGGACTCCCCACTATTCGCCTTTTTTTTCCCCTCAAGATAAAAAGCGACTTCCTCGATAGGAGTAAATTTTTCTTCATATTTTTTCCTCGCTCGATTCAAAGTCGAACAAAGGAACTGTGGAAACACAAGCAAAAGGCCGTCTCTCAAATATCAGTGTTCTCAGTTGGGCTCAAGCCACGCTTCATACCCGACAGTGTACTCTTCCATTTCATGATTTTTTCTCCTCTCATCTTTTCTTTCAATCCTTTGCTGCAAACGTCAACCCCTTTCTTATTTTCCTCCTCGGAAAATCTCAGTCATTCAACATCGGTGTTGGTTAGATCTTTTTTCTTTTGCATTTTTTTTTATTTCGTGCTATTTTTTCCCTTTTCAGATCGTTATCTTTGTTCTCAGAAATTTATTTTTGCAGAAGTTTGCAACGTATTCCAGAGAAAATCGCGTTTCATTTTGTTAAACCCCTCAGAATATATCATTAATCTCACACATTTTAAAAATGAGCGAAAATGTTTAATTTTTATGTCCTTTCTGGATTGTTAACAGAATCCATGTTGATAGAATAATCACGAACGCATTCTGAATTCCATACGAATTATTAATCGTTTGGTCGTCGATATTTAAAGGCATACATCACCAGATCTCTGAAAAATGCCGACATGACATTAAAATCGATTCCTAACTTGCCTCCTGGCTGACATGATTTGTGTGCCTTTTTTCTACAAGAAATCGTAAAATCGATGTTTATTTTTTTCCGTCGGCTAAAACTATTTTTTCTTGCAAACACAATGGTAAAACAGGACCAAGGAAAAACACGGATCATAGGTCATGGTTAATTAAACTAATCATGTATTATTTTTAAAAATCAAAAGTATTAAGGACATAACAATATTGTTTGAAAGTTATAGTTAAATAGAAACATATCAGTGCAAGACTTTAAAACATAAACTTGGGTTTTTATACACTGAGTGGCCCACTTTATTATGACCACCTAACAGTTTCAAGCAAATGAACTATGGCTGCACGCTGTTGCGACCAGAGGGCGAGGCTAGTATAAAAAGGAAAAGCTTAGTGCTTACGACAGTAGTAGAAGTGATTTTGGGGTGACGAGATGGTTAAAAAAAGCCATTTCACGGACTTTCAACGTGGGATGATTGGTGGACCTCGGAGCCATTGAGCGAGTATCACCGAAACTGCAGCATTCATGAAATCTTCCAGAGCAGCTGTTGTTAAAGTGTTTAAAGATTAGACTGTCAGGCAAAAAACTGGTTCTCTACGTGCAACATTTGGTCGTCATCGACAAGTGACTGCTCGGGCGGAACGGAGAGTGTCCAGACTGATAACAGGCAACAGAAGGGCAACAGTGCAACAAATTACAGACCATCTTAATCAAGGATCCCCTCAAACGATATCTGCACGCAATGTTCGCCGTACACTGGATCGAAGGGGATATGGCAGCCGAATGCCTGTTCGAACACCTTTGTTGTCTGCAGTTAACAAGGAAACACGTTTCCAGTTCACACAGGAGCACAAGGATTGGAAAGTCGATAATTGGAAAAAATATGTGGTCCGATGTACCACGTTTTCAGTTGCACTATGTAGATGGCCGAGTGAGAATTTGGCAGAAGCAGAACTAAAGCATGGACCCCAAATGCATTGCTACAACCCTTCAAGCGGGTGGAGGCAACGTTATGGTTTGGGTAATGTTTTCCTGACATGCTTCGGGCCCTTTAATTCGTGTTGATCAACGTCTGACTGGCATATCATATCTAAACATCGTTGCGGACCAAGTGCATCCTGTCATGTAGAAGGTTTATCCCAATGGAGATGGCTACTTTCAACAAGATGATACATCCTGCCATAGTGCTCGTATTGTACAGGATTGGTTTTAGGAACATGTCGGTGAGTTTACTTTGCTTAGGTGGTCCCCACAATCTCCAGATATCAACCCCATTGAGAATTTGTGGGATGAAGTTGAACGAGCCATCAGACAGCTGGATCCACAACCTCCCATCTCACACTCCTGGACAGTGCGATTCATCAAGCATGGTCTCATATTCCTCAAACCACCAATCAACATCTCATGGAGTCCATGCCACGAAGAATCGACGCATTATTAAAGGCAAAAAGGGACCCAACGAAGTACTGATTGGGTGGTCATAATGAAGTTGCCACTCAGTGTATAAGGTGTAGACAGGATTATACAAGATCTGCATAACTTTTACTCGCCAAACAAGAAGCTTTTTCAAGGCACTCCTCACACAGGATCTGTCGAGCTTTCACTCACCAACAGGCGGCTTTTTCTAGGCACCAGAACGAATTACCGACTAAAATAGAAAGCGTAAATACAGCAAGAGATGTTATCAATAGTCATCTGTTTCTGCAAACTGGCCACGTGATGCAACATTTCGCCCTATAGAAGCTGCACCAAAATCCAGTGAAACCGTGGTCGATATGAAAAATTTCATATTTGTGAAGTATCGTGTTTTCTTAATATTCCAGTTGTCCCGTGATATCACGTCAGCTTAATATTTCGGTATACATATGATAAATCGCTCTAGTGCTTTGAAAAAGTCGCCCGTTTGCGAGTGCAAATTCGGCAGATCCTGCATGATCCCGTTTATACCTGTATGATAAACCAGATTATAGAATCTCTAACAAAATCCAACAGCGTGGATACATCAGAGTTAAATAGAAACACATCAGTGACTGAATTTATAAGATATATATAGTATGGGCATTTTTCAGGAATCTGGTGATGTATGCCCTTAAATTATTCGTTTCAGAAATTTTCGCGTAAAAGTTTGCAGATGTCCTCTATTTAAATTTCCTTTAAATGTCGACGACCAAACGATTAACTCTTCGTATATAATTCAGAACGCATTGTTGATGATTTTCTAATCACGGGTGAGGCATGGATGTTTTGTTTTTCTTACGGTTCTGGACATCTCCCTTTCTTTGAGCCAGTGTTCCCAGAAAAAGGTGGTCGCTACATCCCAATCAAAACAAACGTTTTGATTTTATTAAGCAAAAGCAGGAAGTGTGTTTATGACTCGGCTTATGTTCTGCTGTCTGAATTGAGCCCAAGCCCCGCGAGGCGAGTGGTACGAAACGTTGTCTTCCAATAATCCGTTCGAGATTACTCAGCACTGAAATACCAGGTGAGGCAGCATGGATAGTGTGTTTGTCTTGTGACACAAGATATATCCCTTTCCTCGATTTCTTCACTCCCCATATTAGGATATCTTCCCTTCCCGGATCTCTGCCCTCCCCATATTTGGATATCTCCCCTGCCAGGATCTCTTCTCTCCCCGTATCAGGATATCTCCCCTTCCTGGATCTCTTCCCTCCCCATATTAGGATGTCTCTCTTTCCTGGATCTCTTCCTTTCCCAAGTTAAGATATGACCCCTTCCAGGATATCTTCGCTCCCCATTTTAGGATACCTCCCTTTCTGGGATCTCTTCTCACCCATATTAGGATACCTCCCCTTCCGCGATCTGTTCCCACTCATTTTAGGATACCTTCCGTTCCTGGATCTCTTCCTACCCATTTTAAGGTACCTCCCCTTCCGTGATCTCTTTCCGCCCCATATTGTTGAAGGGGTGGCTGCTTATAGTCCACTCAGTTGTTCATGCTGGTCGTTAAACCCAAAAAAACAAAAGTTATTCGAATTTACACTGAAATGATTTGCATTAACCTTTTATGTGAAGTCATGAACTTTACCAGCACCTCTTTTAGTTGCGATTTTCATGTGATGTTGTTATTTGTTTTACCTTGAGCTGCTATTTAAATAAATGATAAGAGCTGGATCAATTATTCTCAGAAATGCGATCTTTTGGATGAAGAATGTCTCAAAGTTCTTAAACCTTTGGGCAAACAAAATGCAACCATCTTTTCCTTTAAATAGTGTGAAGTGTTTGTGCATTTGCTGCACAGAGAGCAGTTTTTTTATGAGAAAAATACGGAGAGAGAGCTTTTAATGCTATTTGTCTGTGGACTCACAGCTTTGTCATAACGTTTTACAGTTTTCAAACTATTGTTTACCGCATATTTGTCATTTTGTCATCTTTACTTAAAATTATTTTCTTGCAACTTTTCCTTTTCAATTTAACATTCCAGAAAATTTTCATACGAAAAAAGCATCAATTAACATTCCCTAGTGTCTGTGGAAACTAAATTCCGAAAACAACGAAAGAAGGATTTTGAAAAATATTTTTTTGTTGAATATTTACATTTCTACTCTTTCTGTATCTACAGTTTCAGACACAAGATAAGTAATAATTTCACTTTTGTAGCTTTTCCATAATTTAAAGATGTGCTCTCGCTCTTGATTTTAACTCGAAACATATTTATATTTTATAATATTGCCAGTTTTCTTTTTATGTTTTTTTCATATAAGTAGATACGTATTTCTTTAAAGGCATTCCATTTTATGTTTCTTTCCGAAAACAGACAAACTCCGGTGAAAATTTAAAGTACTTGGGTTTTCTATTTAAATAGGAATGATGTTAAATGCGATATATTTTCCTACGATTGTGCCATTTCTTTTGATAGAATTAAGTGATGTATGTCTAGAAGAAATCGACTTGAGAACAACGTTATAAAAACGTACGCTAACAACAACAAAATGATAATAAAAGCCACGCAAATGGTAATTTCACTGTAGCTTGCATTTACAATTCCTTTAAAAGGTGAAAGAGTCACTAAACAAGCAGAGCTACGCTAACTGATATAGTCTTTACAAAAACTTAAATGCTCTGAAATAGTCATTCCGTCTTAAGCATATGAAAGCAGATGAAACACCACGACCTATTCCCAGTAGTGCAATAAAGGCAGAAAAAAGTGTGGATGCAGTTATTTAGATGAAATCAGTAATGATAAACATTGGTTAAAACAAATATTCTTACACGAATGAGTCGTTACATTATGACCGTCTACGTAATAAGCTGTAGGACCTCATTTAGCCAGGAAACACTTGCCACTCTGCGAGGCATCAATTCGATGAAGTGGCGGTATGTATCCTAAGGTATCTGATACCATAATATCAACAGCAGGTCCTCCAGTTCCAGTACATGTCGGGATGGTGGTGATTTAGCGAGAACCAGCTTTTCCAAGTCGAACCACAAATGTTGGATTGGGTTCATGTCAGATGAATTTGGACGTCAGGGCATTGACAGAAAATCACCAGCATGTTCCTCAAACCATTCCTTGACGATTCCGGTAGTGTGTCATGACACATTATCTTGTTGGTAATGGCCATCACCAGCATGAAACACAGTTGCCATGAATGGGTGAACTTGGTCAGCAACAATGTTCAGATACCTGACAGCAGTCAGTAATTGTGCTATCGGGATAATGGGGCCTAAAGTGTTTCACGAAAACATCGCCCACAGCATAATATACAGCCTCCGGAATTTTTTTGCCCAACAGTTCATGCAGGTGGAATAGCTTCCGTTGGTAATCGACGTATCCGCGGTCGGCCGTCAACGTGATGCACCAGGAATCTTGTTTCGTCAGACCAGGCCACTTTCTTCCAATCATCCACGGTCCAATATCGATTATATCTTGGGCTCATTTCATGCGTTGTTGGCGATGATGTGCAGGGAGCATGGGGACCCGGCTGGGTCTTTGGATACGCAGGCCCATGCGCAGAAGGCTGCGATGAACTGTGTGCTGTGATACATTGCCCTGATCACCACTGTTGTAGCTGCGGAGATTTGTCGCAATATGGCCGTGTTGTCGAAGTGAACAAAGCGCGACACTCTCTGCTCCCCTCTGGCATTAATGAGCTCCAAAAAATCGGCAGCTTTTCCAATTATGACTTTGAAGACTCTACTAACCGAGAACCGGTCCTCGTGTTATACATATACTGCTCTGTGAACTTCACCTGCGCTACCGTTCGGTCTCCAGGCGTGCTCATTTCTGTATGGTGAGGGTGATCATAATGTAATAGCTCATCGGTGTAAAGCTCTTTTGATGCTATTTTTGGATTTTTTAGTTTCATAGAACACAATTTCACTTTCCTGGAGACACTGGTTAGAATATCTCTTATACCTATCAACGTTTATTTCAGTTATACCTCACGAAGAACGTGCTGATTTTCAGAAATAACAGCACGGCGCAAAATTTGACTTTCCTGTTGTCCGTTGAATCTCCTGCATTAAAAATCCCTTTTCTTTCTCATACTGGCAATGAAAACTTGCAATAAAATACATTTATGTTATATCTTATGAATAAGTACCATCCTGTTTATTTTGGAACTTTTATATACTGATTGTCAGGAAAGTATTCACGTCAAGTAAGTACAAGGCCATATACGTGACGACATGGCGCGCAGATGTAGGAATCCTGGAATAAAGATAAAACTAATTCTGGCAGTCGAAGATGAATCGATGCTATTCGTGTCCCATCCGCACTTCCTCGTCCAGTGTACCACTAGTTCACCAAAGATGTCCAGTCAGCGGAAAGAGAAAAAGTAGATATTGCAAATAAAACTCTATCCTTTCTAGTATTCTAAAAATATTTTTGTAAATCATTTGTCTACTTAGATTCTTCCCCGGAGCTGTCTGTTATAAATCTACATATCGTATTTTGTGAAGAAACTCTTACAAGCTATAGAACAGACCTAGTGATATTTTGAGGAGTTATTTTGCTGCGTATCATCAACCGTTTTCAATGTTGGATGAAGGTCTCCCCAAATCTGTTCCCCTGCATTGGTCTTGAGAGATTCTTTTCCATGTCACGCAGGCATGCTATCTAATTTAATCCACTCGCTTCGAACATGGTTTTGTACTATGTCTTCTTTTATCATTTTGTACCCAGTCTTGTATTCAGTAGTCCAACAGTAGTCAATTCTCCTAGCAGTACAACCAGCCCATTACCACTTGTGGATCTTTCTCATGATGTCATCATCTGTTGTCATCTTTTTCTGACCCGTGAACTCTCCTTCCTGGTTAAACCATTCCCGCAACTCTCTCTGTTTCTTAGCTATATGCGACTTCTGAATAACATTTTTTAGTTAAGGTCCTTGTCTCTAATTTATAAGAAAAATCGCAATGTTTCAACTCTTTCTTCTTAGCTAACATATAATAGTAAAGTGTCTTGAAAATTACACCATTTCTTTCAAGTTCAGTCCAGCCAAATTATATACGCCTACTAATTTATTTTTTGGTGTGACAACTTGCTAGATATCTTTCAGCCAAGGCAGATGTAGGCATTACTTACATTTAAATTTGCGCGGTAGATCTCTAATTTTTAAGTTCTTGTAAAAACACTATGCATTATTCGGTTTTCTGTAAGTTCATCTTTAATCCGCTCCTTTGTTCTTTTCAACAATTTTCTTGATCATATTCTGTAGATCTGAGGAAGTACGTATAAAGGTGACCGTAAACAAAACGAAGATGGAGTGAACTATCTCCATTAATCTTTTTTTCGTTGTCTTTCCAGTTCAGCGATTGAAATACATTCTTAGTTTGGTATGGAAGACATTGCAGGATATGGTGTCAGAATGTAATGATCTCGTTTCCAATTTTTATAAGTTCTGTGTTCTGGAACAGTGAAACCTTTGCACTTTCGTTTACGTAGACGTTATTAATAATATTAAAGTATGCATGATCTATACTGCAGGATTACAAGTCACTTAAGCACCTGCACTATTATAACTGCTGTTGGTCTCTGGGAATCAAAAGCCTTTCCATTTTTAATAAAATGTGTACATACTTGGATTTAACATAACTCGATCTTTCAATTAATTATCTCAGTACATTGGTACGGTGTACAGTGCCGTAGCTAGTCCTCAATCCAGATCGCTCTCTTGGTTGTCATGTGCAGTGTTTCTTTAAAGGGATGTGAAAGAACCTTAGAAGAAATTTCGTAAACAATATAAAGGAGACTCATGGGTTGGCCCTCAATGAGATCTTCGAGATCCTATGTAGTAGAATTATTGTAGTAGTGTTTCAGTTATAAGGGATCTTCCCTTCATTGAAGCATCTAGCGAAACTTTTGGTCGGAGTAATTTCTGTTTCCTTACTTGTTGCCAGTATTATGTGCACAATCATTCCATTTAAGGACTTTTTTGTTCCATGTTTTTAATTGTGTGTGCAAATCCAGCAGGAAGGGCTGTAGGGATTTTTGTGGCTGCATATTATTTTGTCTCTTATGGCTGTATCATCATTTTCGTATAATTTTGAAAAACCTATTACAGACATGAAGAAATACACAGGTACTTAAGTGCCTACAATCTCCCCGGCATGAGTTGCTCTTCATTTCATGCATGATGGTTGTATTCATATCAATCGGAAACTTCAGACTTGTTCGTTCTGGGTGGTGTAGTGGTTAGAATACCCGGGCGCTATCTAAGAGGCGCGGTTTCGATTCCCGCTCCAGGACGATGAAATTTTCAAGTTTCCGGATATTATCTGACTTACCATATTTGTCACATTTACACCAAAAATTGGATTGTCATCTTCAAACTTTGTATTACGTGGTGTAATCCCGTATTTCTTTCATAAATCAGACATTGTTACTCAGATCATAAATCTGTGTAAGATGCACATGGATGTTTACAAACAGAAGCTGCTGTTTATCATCGATTTACATATAGCAAAAAAACCATCAGACCTCCACGAGGGACTTTTGCATTTCACGTATTTGCATATAAGTTGGAGTACAAAAGTAATTAATAGGAATGACAATAATCAGTTTTTAATCTGGGTGCTTGGTGTGCTCAGATTCTTCTCAGAAGAACTGAAAGCGAGATAGAAAAAAATCGATTTCTTTATTTTCTTCGCTAAGCGTGTTATTCTGGCGGATTTTCAAGTTTTATTCACTATGAAAAAAATTCTTACTGCGCCTCCGAAATTGATGTTATCAAAAGCAAAACTACTAAACTGCCTAAAAATGTGGATAACGTCATTTTCATAAACCAATGCTTAAAGTAAAAATTTCTATTTCTGCGAGCGTTTCAAAGTCATTCTTGAAAAGATTGGCACCGACAAAGACGATTCGTAATGTGTGTGTTGAAATTTTGCGTGAACTGTCTTTCTCAAAAATATGAAATGCTGATTAAATAAATAGTTCACCCACTCTTTCTATTTTCATTTTAACAAGACTAGCAGATGTGAATAAATCACAGTGAAGATTAAATTATGTGCTCTGCTAGAGTGAATTTCCGTGTTCCATGGTTTACAAGATTATTGCAGTTTAAAATGTGTAAACAGCAAAAACAACAATAAGCGAAGAATAACGCAAGGAACTGTACACCAGCTATACATAAGATAGTGTAACTATACTAGTTATCCGAATTTATTGGCGTAGATAAAATCACAGTTTCCAAGCTTTCGCACTTCAACCAGATGGCTTTTTCAAGGAAGGTAGACAGCAAACTGCAATACATAATAGAACGCTTCAACAATTTGAACGCGGTGACTTTACGATAAACGAAGAAATTCGAATATAATTATTCAATAAAGCACAAGATATCATGTTCGTATTGCAAGCGGAATCCTTGCAGGAAAACAAAAGTCATTAGTTATTTGGAAAATTGGTTCCAAATTCGTGGTAACTCTAGCGAGACTCTGTCATTGCAGCCCTGATTGTTGGTAATGTAATCCACAGTTTCCCGAATGGCAGTTGATTTAGGAGTAGAGTAGGAAGCTAATTTCTTTATGTCATCCCACATTCAGGATCTGCGGACTTGAACTGGATGCATCTGGATAGGGCCGTGGCTAATTTGCCGTTTTCTATGTCCTATCTTATGCTAGCTGACTCTAATTCTAAATGAACGTTTGGTCATCCCGATTTACTATTGCTTGGAACCATCCGGATATTGTAGAGGGATGGCATCTGGTTGGGTGATGCTCTGTAGCTTATTCTGCTACGCTGATTACAAGACAGCTTTCTTCCGTTCTTGAATTAGAAGATCATTCGACATCTACTCCGCTGTTCCTTCTAGACTAAGCAAATTAAAGAGCATTATCGAATTTGCTATTGATGCAGCATACGATTCGTACATGGTACATAGATAAATCGAAAGAAACAGAAAGAGGCATGCCAATCTTTCTATGCCGCGGCTACGCTATCTGGGATCTTTTCCTTACATACCAAATGTGTCCTATAAACTTAAGAACGCGCTCAGAAAGATGAACCTCGGTTTCGGCATAAGATCTCCGACATCTTTATATGCTATGCTTAAGCGAAATACCTACAAACTCCCACTTTTCAACGAAGCAGGTGTTCATACCATCACTCTGCAATATAGGATGTCTCTAAGCGATACTACTTCGGGATAGCCAAACGTTCATTTAGAATTAGAGTCAACGAGCATAAGAGGGACATAAAGAACGGCAAATTAACCACGGCCCTATCCAGAGAAATCCAGTTCAAGTCTGCCGATTCTATGTGGGGTGACATAAAAAAATTAGCTTCCTACTCTACTCCTAAATCCACTGCCATTCGGGAAACATTGGAGATCATTACCAACAATAAGGACTGTAATGATAGCGTCTCGCTAGAATTGCCACGTATTTGGAACCAATTCTTCAAATAATAAATGCCTTTTGTTTTCCTGCAAGGATTTTGCGTGCAAAACGAACATGATGCCTCCTGTTTTTATTGAATAATTACATTCGCATCTATTCGTTTATTGTCAAGTCAAGTCACCGCGTTCAAATTGTTGAAGCATTCTATTAAGTAATTTGCAGTCTGCTGTCTACCTTCTTTGAAAAAACCATCTGGTTGACGTGCGAAAGCTTGGAAACTGTGATTTTATCTACGCCAATAAATTCGGATAACTACTATAGTTATACTATTTTATATTAACAATAAGCAAAGTTAAACAAAGAGAAGCTGTAAACAAATTTCTATTTTCCCGGTTTTCTGAAATACCGAGAAAAGAAAGAAGTAACGATTTCTCGTTAAAGTTGAGGCGCAATGTTTTAAATAAATTGTTCCTTGCTTACGGAAGGATTTAAAACATATTTTTTTATATTTATGTATTTTTATTAAAACATGTCTGGCAAATTGAGGTTTATTTGATTAATGTAAATTCATGACGCTTTCATTAACAACTCTCCGTCTCGCACACTGCATTAAATAACAGACGTTCCTGCAAATTCATCATCGGCATCATTAACACAAAAATTACTTCAGGAAAACATCGCTCTCTGTGAATAATGAAATATAAGAACAGCACGTAAAAAAGTCTTATATCGTTGAAATAGCTAAAATAAATTTTCTGAAGTTATTGTTTGTCTTATCGCTACAGACTACAGGGGAAAATATGATTATTAATAATAGCCCATTAAACTTATGAAGCTCAAAATATATTTGGCATGCATTTAATTTCTCAGGAGGATCTCATTTTTGAAGGGTAATGAAGTAAAAATAACCTTTTGAAAATATTCTCATAAATCTTCTCCCTTCATGTTTAATCCCAAGGTTTTGTTCAAATTAATGTTTATAATTCGCGAATGCTGTATTTTGTGAATGAATGTTTTCATGAGTTTTTCACCACAACGGTAAGTTTTACCAAGTCATAAGCAGTAAAAAAAGAAACGAGGCTTTTCATTTCTGCAAGATTTATCACTGATCGTGAGGCAATTATCCTACTGCTGCATTAGTATTAACAATATTTTTATTACCTCGAAAATGTTTTTGTTGTGCTTCATCCTCTGCTAATGCCAATGTCATTAAAATTCGTCTGCAGGAATTTTTATTTGGAAAATTCTGAATTTTTGAAAAAAAAAAAAAAAAAAAAAACTTGCAGTAGGTTGACAGCAAAGATATCACAATATACCGAATTTAAGCGGAAATATGGAATTTGAAGTATTTTCCACCACTACATTGCAATGATTAATTGTTTTGAAAATATAGCATCTACGTGCTCAATTCATCCAATACATTCCGTACATCCAAATAAGCACCAGATGCATCGCCGGAGGTCGAGTGGTCTGTGGCGCAGGTTACGAATTAGTCATCCGAGATGACAGAAATCACAAAGAAAGCAACTTAGAAATTTGCATCATGTTGGTGATATAATAAAACTTGAAACACACTTTGACATTTATGTTTCATACAAGTTTAAATAGCAAATGAGCTTAATAATCAACTGTACTCCGCAATTTCGTATCAAAAGAAACCTTGATTTAACTTTAAATCGCCGAAAAAAGTTCAACGTTCATTTACGCTTACGTTATATGTACAGTGAAACCTTTGTTAACGGACACCTTCGAACAATAGTAACCTCCAAACAGAAGCAAATTTTGGTTCGTACAAAACAGGTGTATGATTAACATTACCGATAACCTCCGAGTAACAGAATCTCTTAACAGCCATCAAGATAACCTCCTGTCTGTTTAGAGAGAGGTCTAACGGACACCGTGTCCATTAAGAGTTTGCTTAGCTACTTCGGGGTTCGGTCTTGTCAGAATCATCGGGACATATAAAGATTCTAAAGGAACTGTACATCAAGCAGGTTGGATTGCATTATGGTTGGCACAATGGTGTGCTTAAGTGAAAAGAAAGGACTTAAATTTAGTTTGATGTGTGCGGATAATTACTTGACGAGATCCTCAACTCGTGTGTATGTCTCAGTCTCCAACGGAGGCTGACGAGGTTTGGTGCTGATATCTGAAATGCTGCCAGTTCGTGGAGGTGTTTCTTGGTTTGGTACCTTTGGGTTTGGCTGCTGATGTGCTACTCGCAGCCGTTCTGACGTACTACAGAGGTGAAAACATGTGTCAAGACGACAAATCTGCAGCGAGACATTATGTCCACGCAGCTTAGTAGGAAGAGCGACTTACTCCGGAGTGAGGGGACACGGTTCGATGTTCGTCGCTGAAAATACTTGTGTTTTCATACCGTCTATAACTGTTCAGTAAAACTTTTCTGTCTATGACGACCTTCAGTTTTTTTCTATGAAGTGCCCTAACCCTGATCTTCGAGGTTTGGTGCTGATGTCTGAAACACTGCCCGTTCGTGGAGGTTTTACTTGGTTTGGTACCTATGGGTTTGGCTCCTATTGTACTACTCACGGACGTTGTAACGTACTACTGAGGTGAAAACATGTGTCAAGACGACAAATCTGCAGCGAGACATTCTGTCCGCATAGGTCAGTTGGCAGGGCAACTTATTCCGCAGTGAGGGGACACGTATTCGATGCCGTCGCGGACAAACTTGTGTTTTACACCGTCTATAACTTTGCAGTAAAACTTTACTGTCTATTAAGAACTTCAGTTTTTCTTTTCTATGAAGTGCCCTATCCCTGATCTTCTAGCTTGCTACTTTCAAGAGGAGTTTAAGGTTAAGACAAAGGGAAGGACTGTGCCTTCCTAAAACCCTCTATACCATGATTAACTGTTAAACTCAGCTGTAGGTTATCCAATTCAAGGTAAAAATATATGACCATAACAGCAAAAAATCGTGCATTTAATCTGATATTGCTGATTCGAACATTCTACCGTAATCCATACAGTAGTATTTATTGTCTGAAATCTGGACATTAACATGCTTGAACAAAGCTCAGGTTTCTATTGAATAATATTATGCAGCCTGTATTCTAATCTTCGCATCGCTACAATGGCTGACCAGACCTGCCTCTAATTCTCACTTGGCTTCCAGGATTTTCTCAGCGCAAGCGCAAACAAGCAATAATAATTTGAACCTAACTTCAGAACAATGGCAACTTTTCCCGGACTGTCACTTTTCTCCTATCCAAGGGGTGGCCGTTATTCACCATATTTACTTTGTTAAAATACCAGAATCAGATGATGACATTTTCATCCTAACCTTCACATTCGTTCTGAAGATTACTTTATCTGGAGATGAACAGTTTACCAGTTTGTGCATCTGCATCAAATACCGATTTCTTAAATTGTAGTTTTGTTTCGGAATTTGTTCTCCATAGCATCTATGTTTATAAGTAGATCCCTGATCCAAGGTTCCAGCGTTAAGTTATTAATGACATACCTATGCTTTATCCGGGTATCTGTAATCCGGCCCAACTCGGACGATTACCCAGAAGCCAGCGTATCAGACAATTAAAAGCCATTGGGGCAGACCAAAGTACTCTGAGGTTTTGTCGAAAATCTTGAAATCTGAATTACACATTAGCTTTGAAAAATTGTGCACCAAATACAAAAAGGCGGTTGGTTGAAGTCCGAATTTTATCATGACAATCGATTGATGTTTGTATTGGTGATAGAAACAAAAAGTAATAGAAATCCAAACGTTTGTTGATTGTTTTGTAGGGTAGACAGTAGTTACAAAGCTAGAATAAATCTACAGAATTTGTTTCTCTTGGAAACGCACAGCACTCTATTGAATCGTTAACAAGTAAGGTGAGCGTTATCTCTCTGCACCAACGAGCCATTACATTATGACTAACTCAGCCTAGAGAAATGAGCGCGGTTGGAGACCAAACGGTTGCGCAGGTGAAGTTCGCAAAATATTATATATATATATATACAACCCGAGGACTAGTTTTCGATTAGTACAGTGTTCGGAGTCAGAATGGAAAAAGCTGTCGATATATCAGAGTTTGATAAAGGGCAAATTGTAATGGCGCGGCGCCTTGGGACTGCAATTTCGTGAACGGCGCGGTTTGTAGGTTTTTCACGTGACGCTGCAGTGATTACGTATCAAAAGTGGTGCAAAGATGGCCAAACGATGGATCGTCGTTAGCCGTGTGTCGTCCGCAGCTCATTGATGACAGAAAGGAGCGGAGTGTGTCGCGCATTGTTCACATCGACCGCAGAGCCACAGTGCGGTAAATCACCCGCAGCTACAACAGTGGGGATCAGGGTAATGTGTCACAACACACAGTTCATCGCACTCTTTTGCGCATGGGCCTGCGTAGCCGAAGACCCAGCAGGGGCCCCATTCTCACTGCAGGTCATCGCCAACAGCGCATGAAATGATCCAAGGATCATCGAAATTGGACCGTATGTGATTGGAAGACTGTAGTCTGGTCTGGCGATTCAAGATTCCTGGTGCATCGCGTAGACAGCCGAGCGCGGATACACCGACTACCGCAGAGGATTTGGCACCTGGATGCACCTTTCGGCGGAAACAGGCAGGCGGCGGTGTTATTGTGGGAGTTTTTTTTTGGGGGGGGACAGTTTAGGCCCCATTATCCCAATACACAATTTCTGAACATCGTTCAATATCTGGACATCATTGGGGACCAAGTTCATCCACTCAGGCCAACTATGTTCCATGCTGGTGATAGCCATTACCAAGAGGATAATATCCCATACCACACTGCCAGAATCGTCAAGAAGTGGTGCGAGGAACACGCTGGTGACTTTCTATTAATGCCCTGGTCTTCAAATTCACTTGACATGCGCCCAACAGAACATTTGTGGTTCGACTTGGTAAAATGGGTTCGTCCTAAATCCCCCCGCCGAAATTTACAAGAAAAGGAAGACCTGCTGTTGACATTATGATACCAGATACCCCAGGATACTTATCGCCACTTCATCAGATCGACGCCTCGCCGAGTGGCCGTTGTTTTATGGAAATATTACAAAACGTTTTCTTGCACCCAGGAATCTTACTTTCAGCAGTCTGAAAGAGGTTAAAACGAGTCAAAATAAAATTTGATATTTTTGGCCCCGACTGAAGAAGGATTTCTTCCTCATAAATATCTTTTTTAACAAATTTTAATCATTACTTTGTCTTTTATTAAAACGACAGCAGAATTTAATCTGTACATATTGTACTGTTCCAAGTCCAAGTTCGGAGCGGAAACACGCAAAGGTGTTTAGTATCAATTACGATAAAGTCGAAATCATGCACAAAAATTTTCACAATTGAAACTATTCGCTGTGGAGCGAATATTTCCAATCAAACTCTTAGAAAAAGACGTGAAGAGAGGATTAAAATATTTATCTACTTCCCCTTAGCAATGTGAAGCTGCTCATTATTTGAGAAGAAATGTTTCGAACAATATTCTTCATGGTGAAATATATCGGAATAAAAATGTCCTTTTTTTCTTTTATTAGAGTTTCAGAAGCAGAAACCTAGAAATGATAAGTATTGAGGTACAAGTAGAGAACATCGTTCTCATAATTTAAGCTGCTGAATGGCAAAATTGAATTATTTTAAAACCTACATGCAGTCATGGATGCACGGATGGACAGGCGTAAGTACATACCTAAACAGAGCAAATTTCACGCACTTCGTCATACAAAAATCATGGCAAAAAGTTCCTAAAACGCTGGCAAAGAAATTCTCGATGAACGGGGGAAAAGGTTTATGTGAACCTGATTTTTGATGCATCAATGCCGAAGAACTTGTTAATGCAACTTTCAGAAATACCTATGATCAAAGCGAAAAGAAGACAAAAGACAAAATTAGTAAGATTTTTAATCACAGCAAAACGAGCTACGTGTACCTTGGAATCAACCTATCGTTGAACAAATCGCAGGGGAAATTCCAGTTGGCATGAATACTTACTGAAGGCTTGCTACCACAAGCTGAATTTTCGGACAACACGATTTAGCACTTTGTACGTCTAGTAAAGCTGTATCCCCACCCCCAACCCCACCCCCAACCCCACCCCCTCGTTGGCACAGTGGTCTAAGCGCTGGCTTATGACTATTCGTCCGAGAAAGGCCCAGGTTCGAATCCCGGCGAAGCATGGATGTTGTGTTTGTCTTACAGTACTGGCTCTCTCCCTTCCCTAGAGCCAGTGACTGAATTTTGGACAGGCGACTGCTTATAGACCATTGAGTTGCTTACGGTGTTCGTTAAACCTTCAATCCAAAGGTACAAAAAAAAAGCTACGTAATATTTTCTGACGAATAGAATAAATTTTTAATTAACCATCATTTATCTGCTCTCCATTAGCATGGACAACTGATAAAATGGACTTTTTCCTTATAACATAATGCAAATAATTACCTAACGAACTGTTTTCTACTTGTGTAAGGATATTTCAGCCTTCCTGGATTTCGGAATAATTTCAGCAAAGCACAGATATTTTATCTTTCATATAAAAAAATTTTTGTTACTGATATTAAATCAAAAACTACTCCAATGGAAACTCGAGAATATTATATGAAAAAAATATATATATATATTTTGTGAACTTACCCTGAGGTGTCACCTACCTAGTAGCTGTTACAGGGCTTGGTGCTGACTTATATTGCAGCGCCCTGTGTGGAGGGTTCGATTGATGTTTGCTCTGTATATGGGGTTTAACCTGTAATTCTCCGAACTGGAGTAGATAAATAAAATACAAAGTATTAAAAATCGACTCAAGTTAAACTCTTTTCGCGCAGTGAGGAAGAGTTTTATTCAGATGTTCCGGGGAATGTCTTTAAGCCTTGTCCCGATTCCTTTTGTCTATTATCATCAACCTCATTGCTTACTCCCTCTCTCCGTCATTTTCGCTGTTTTCTTATTATATCAACACCTCTGTGTCCTTCTCGCTCTAATCGTCAGCCCGCCGAATTCCCCTTATCTTTTCCAGGCCGGTCTCATTCCTCCTACTCCCCCCGTTCCGACGAACCCGCGAGGCCTTCGCACCTCGCTAAAATCATCCTTCTTCCACGATTCCTGCCATCTGAGCCCTTTCTCCTCTACTCTTGCTCCGATTAAAAAAAATACTGCTGTCCCCTCGTCCGAAGAGTGAACAACCTCCTCATTCCTAGAAAGCGCGGCCACACCCTAGAAATACCTTTTCTCTGAAAACGTAAGATTCTTTAATTGGCTCGCTGGCCACCTCTTCTCGCTTCGCCGTGCTGTTTGGGACGGTGGAAAAGCAATAATGTCCAGTTCCACTCTTCTCACATCGACGAAATTATAATTCTAACACCCCCTCTGTTGCGTGAGAAAAAGCGTACATTGACTGTTTGCTTCCCAGCTCATCAAAATGGCGGGAATTGAAGGAAAATGATTCCAATTCTTTAACCCTCAAAATGGCTACTGAACTTCACTTCTGATAAATATGGAAGCCCCGGTTACATAGCACATTCGGCTGCCCTTGGCCTTCAGAAATGCATGAATTTGTCGCAGCACAAGAATATGTACCGTGAGGGCATGACTGAGTCGTGTATTTACGGAACATTGGATGGAGGCACAGTCTAGTAGCAAACAACCCGTTCCAGCTCTACTCATGGTAGTTCAACGGGTTTAAATCCGGAAACCGTGAAGGACACTGAGGCAAGGAAGTTTGCGAAGCTCTTCCACGGAAAAAAATGCAAAAAGAAAAATTATATTTTCGTTTTTCATTTTCATAACTAACTTTTCTTAGAAAGTTATAAATAAAAACTTAAAAATCGTAGGTATAGAAGTGACGAATTTAGAACTAAACGACGTGTTGATGTGCCAAGGATTTCAGATGTCCTTCAATGAGTGCTAGAGAGCATAATTTTTGCCAAAGAAAACATACGCCACACCAGCATGTCACTGCCACCAGTCTGCACCGTTAAAATATGACAGGATGGCTGGATGGCCTTATGTTTTTTGCGCAAAATCCAATCATGCCTTAACTATGATGCAGACTAAATCTTGATTCGTCTGTTCAGGCAACCTTATTCCAGATTCGAAGACGATGATATCGGACATAAAAAAGGCGCGCTTTTGTTTTCAGCGCTTACAATCGGCACTCGACTTGATCGCCTGCGTAAGTAGAAAATGTTTGGTACAGTAGGATAGGTGGTGCGTGCGCAAATAACCATCCAGTGCTGAAATATGTTGTGATGGGCAGGGTTTTGCCCCGTCTACCCTCTCTCCACGGCTGCCGCTTGTCTCCTATGATACTTCTACTCAGCTAGCTGTTTTCCTTCACAGGATCGTCGACTGCGGGGAAGTTATTTTCGGGTTGTACCATTTACGAAAGACTAGCGGCTGAGGTTGTGCTTGAACCTTTTAGGAGATATTCGAACCAACATGCCTAGCGCTAACTCTCATGCCATGCTCAAAGTCACTCAGATCACTAATTTTGCCTTTTCTGGTCCTCAATCTAACTGTAACCAATTGCCGATGAGCTAATCTGCCTGATATATACCGAACTCAGTACTCTCATGCCGCCTAACGTGTTAAAGTGAGCCATATACACTGAAGTGTCAGAAAAACTGGTACACCAGTCTAATACTTCGTAGGTCCCCCATGGGAGCGCAGTACTGCAGAAATACGACGGGGCATGGACTACACTAGATTCTGGAAATATGCTGTAGGCAATGCACACCATACTTCCTGCAGAGCTTTCCACAATTCGGGTGTATTCCAAGGTCTCGTATTCCTGTGTTCGATAGCGCGTTGCATGGCATCCCAAATGTGTTCTATCACGTTCAGATCTGGGGACTTGGGTGGGAATGGAAACACCCCAAACTCAGATAAATGCTCCTCTAACCATAATGTGGCGTTCCGACACTTGTGTGGAGGTGCATTGTCCTGTTGGAACAGGCCCAAGATACGCCCGTTCATGTCCAGCATGAATGCAGGACATGAACGGGTGTACCTCGTCAGAAATGATGCACACATAGCGTTGGCCGGTCACAGACGTTTGTAGACGTACCAGGGTCCCAGAAAAGTCCAGCTAAACACACTCCATACCATTACGGACTCCCCACCAGCTGGTACAGTTTCCTGTTGACAGGCGAGATCCATGGCTTAATGGGGTTTGCGCCACACACGAATACTTCCATCTGTCCAATACAGTTGGAAACGCGACTCGTCAGACTAGGCTACTTGTTTCCAGTTATCAAGTGTCCAGCGGCGGTGTTGCCGTGCCCAAGCAAGGCGCACAGCTGTGTGTCGTGCACCCATGTTGGGCGTCGTCTCTCAAAGCCCATATCGTGCAGGGTACTTTGCACAGTCCGGACGCTGATGCTTGTTGAGGCTCCAGCATTGAATTCCGATGCTACTTGCGAGAGTGTCGCGTGAAACGATTCTTGACAGCCGATGATGGTCACGTTCACCCAATGTCATTTTACGGCCACACTGGTATCGTGGGTTGGAGGTTTTTCCTGAATTCTTGTAGTCACGGTACACCATTACAATGGTCGTCCGTGAAAATCCGAACTTCGTTTTTACCTCCGAAATACTATTGATCGCCAACTATGACACCGCGTTGAAAATCCCTTAAATCATTATTACTTGTCATCCTCATGCCGAAAACAGCTCTGACAGCTGGCAAGGATGTCTATCGCTTTATATACGCACAGGCGGACGCAACCGAGTACGCGCATAGGTGACGTTGCTTTGTATTTTGCATAAGCTCGTTTGTACCAGTTTTTCTGGCACTTCAGTTTATACCGAACTCAGTCCTCACATGCCGCTTAACGTGTTAAAGTGAGCTATATATGTGACGAGGGCATATGAGGCTAACAAACTGACATCGCGTTCTATATTGACTACCAACAGCAGAGGGATAAGTGCGTGGGTTATCTTAGAAGCAGTGAATACGGGCTATAACTTTGAATCGAGCAACAGCTTGCGTGCTGTGCTTCGCCTCTTTGATCCCTCTCAATAAAATTGATGAGGCGTTGGGATAACATTTATAGTGTATAAAGCAAGTTATTCAGAAGTTCGGGGGGGACCTGAACAATATAAAAATGATAGACGATTCCGTGTATGTATGAAAACAAACCTTGTAACTTGAGCAGTGAGCGAAATAACTCTGCTTTCATTGTATGTATAATTCTTAAAAACAAGCTGGTGTTATTTTGTTTGGAGCTTCGCTCTCAACATGTTGTGGTCTAGAGTGCCCCAATATTGATTAACCTTATTGTTCGTGGCATAATCCTCTTAACTAAAAAAAGGACAACACAATGTAGCACTCTTCCATAAGGGGTGACACCCTCCTGTCTTCATACTTCGCAATGAACTTCTTACTTAGGCAACTATCGTCATCTATTATGAGCAGATTACACCATGTCACTCTCTCGTCCTCAGCGCTTGTCTCTCCTGTCCTTTGCCTCCTACGGTTCTCTTTGTTTTATTCGCCGACACAGCATTAGAGCATCCTCGCTCTTTATCCTCCATACGTTTAGAGCCCCCATTGATTCGGGAAATAAAGTGGAACAGGAGTTTCATTAGAAATCTCCGAGAAGGGTAGATGGAAACCTTTAAGCCAAAAGTGGCAGATGAAGAAAAAAACGGTAGAAATAACGAAAAAGTATGAGAGCAAACCAAACTGAGAACATTAAAAGGAAAAGAAAGGGGAAGAAAAAAATCGGTGATATACTGACAGGAAGAAGATGCAGCATGGATTGAGTGGAAAGATCTCTTTCGCTGTTCTACCTGATGGTTTCATTTTCACATTTCCGAGTGCAGGGAGCTAAGTACATCCCGTCGCAGGAACTGTTCAAAGACATGGATAATAACTGCCAAAAAGGCGTTGATTATAGAAGATATCAGTTCGGAGAATGAAAGAGGGGAATAAAAGGTCGAAAGTGGTTCTCAAAGGAACGAAGAGAGGAAGGATGCATCACCGAGAAGAGACATTCCCCGTTAACCGCGTTAACCTTGGAGGGCATGTTAAAAGCATCAAACGAACATGCTGATTTGCTTCCATTAAAATCGATTCAAACACTGCTCTGTCATTTGTGCCATGTAGAGGGAGGAATCATGGGAAAAATCACGATTTTTTTTCGTACTTTTTAATGCTTCTTCGGATTATCGACTTCAGCTTAAAGCGAATTCGAGATTCTGCGCTTGGGTTAGTGGAGCGGAGTTTTACGGTACAGCTTTGGCATTCCAAAGAGAAATTTCAAGAACAAAAGCTTTTCACTCTGCAATTTTGCATTACATGATTTTTTTTCAAAGCTACGAACAAGAAAATGTGATTTTTCTCAAGTTATGAAGAAAAAAGGAAAAATTATTTTCATTTCTCAGCCGAATGGCATAAATGAAATATTACATGAAGTTATTATCAGATTAATTTCGCTTAAGAGAAAGCAAGAAGACAAAGCAACTTTTCTATCATAAATTGCAAATATTTAATAAGGCAACGTAAAGAAAACAGAGGCATATTTATTAAGCAGGACTGTTCTACTATGTTTTCTTAAAAAACAAAGCATTCTACATCATGTTTAAAAAAGTCTAAGTTCAAAATGTTATCTTTAGTCAAGTTTCCCAGAAATAATTAAATACGCTTTTTTGTCGTTGATCACATATACACCGAAGAGATATGTTTCTACAAATCGGAGCAACTGTAAGCAATCGGTTATTTCTGAAAATCGGAGCAACTGCAAGCAATCAGTTGTTTCTACAAATCGGAGCAAATGCAAGCAATCAGTTATTTCTGCAAATTGGAGCAACTACAAGCAATCGGTTATTTCTGAAAATAGGAGCAATTGCAAGCAATCAGTTGTTTCTACAAATCGGAGCAATTGCAAGCAATCAGTTGTTCCTACAAATCGGAGCAACTGCAAGCAATCAGTTGTTTCTGAAAATTGGAGCAACTACAAGCAATCGGTTATTTCTGAAAATCGGAGCAACTGCAAGCAATCAGTTTTTTCTACAAATCGGAGCGACTGCAAGCAATCAGTTTTATCTGCAAATCGGAGCAACGGCAAGCAATCAGTTGTTTCTGCAAATCGGAGCAACTGCAAGCAATCAGTTGTTTCTACAAATCGGAGCAATTGCAAGAAATCAGTTGTTTCTACAAATCGGAGCAACTGCAAGCAATCATTTGTTTCTGCAAATCGGAGCAATTGCAAGCAATCAGTTGTTTCTGCAAATCGGAGCAACTGCAAGCAATCAGTTGTTTCTATAAATCGGAGAAACTGCAAGCAATCAGTTGTTTCTACAAATCGGAGCAACTGCAAGCAATCAGTTGTTTCTACAAATCGGAGCAACTGCAAGCAATCAGTTTTTTCTACAAATCGGAGCAACTGCAAGCAATCAGTTTTTTCTACAAATCGGAGCAACTGCAAGCAATCAGTTGTTTATAAAAATCGGTGCAACTCCAAGTAAGCGATGGCGCGTGTGAAGGACATGAAACTGCAAAAATAACACCTAAAACTGAGCTCTGTTAACCAGTGTTCTTATTCTTCAGATGAGAAAAGCAGCAAACATATACGAGTTTGCCAAAAGTTAAAGGTCAAAGGTCAATGGAGTTTCCAAAGGCCAGAAGGCAGGGTCAGAGCATTTTGGGACGGCAAAACTTGTGGAGTGCTCACGATCGGCTGTAGTTAATCCCTTCAAAAAGTGGTCCGAGAAAAAAAAGCCACGAACTTCCGCCAAAAAAAAAAGTATACCAGCCATGGTTCATCTGTGCTGGAGGTGAGCGAATGCCCTCCCGTATGATGCAAGCCAACAGGTGTGCTGAGGCACAATTTTTCGATAATTTGAAAGCTGGTGAAGGAGGGGAGGGGGTGGGGTCTGTGTCACAAAACATATCATTTCATCGAACCCTGCTGAAAATGGGGCTGCGTGAACTCAGGCCACTCCTAGTGACATGCTAAGTTCGTTTCTGCATCACACCACCTACAGTTGGCACGCAAGCATCAAAACTGGACTTTGCATGATCAGAAGATTGTCTGGTCAAGCGAATCTTTTTCCTATCGCACCATGCAGACGGCCTGGTATGTGTTCGTCGTTAACCTGGGGAAGTGTTGGTACCAGGATGCACTATAGGAGGAAAATAAGCCAGTGGAAAAAGTGCAATGCTTTGGGCAATGTTCTGCAGGGAAACCCTGTGTCCAGTCATTTATGTGCAGGAAATTATGATGTGTACTATCTCCCTAAACATCATAGCAGTCCAAACAAATTATTTCATGTTAACCGTATAGTCCTCCAGTAGTGCCTTCTTTCAGAAGGATCCAGTAGTGACTTATATTTTTCCCCAGTAGTACCTCCACTACACTGCACTGATTTTTCAAGAATAGTTCGCGAAATATCAGGAAGACTTCCAAGTATTGCCTTAGTCTTTAAATTTTCCAGACATCAATCCAATCGAGCATCTGTGGTTTATGTTGGAGCAGCATATCCGATCTGCTGGGGCTCAACCACTCAACTTAAAGAGTTAAAGGATCTTCTAGTAATGTGTTGGCACCAGATACCACAAAACACCTTTAGAAATCTTTTGGTGTCAATACCTCGCCGGGAAAGAGCTGTTTTTTGGTTAAAAGGGGGAGGATCAACATCATATTAAGCTGGTGGTCGTAATGTTTTGACTCTTTCGGTATACATATACTACCTATTTACCGAAGCTCTGCCCGTTTTAGAAGTTTAGAGAAATTCTTGTTCGTTTCATTCTGGAGCATTTCCGTTAAAAAATGTACATTAAAGATTTAATGTTCTCTGAATATCATTAGCGAACATTAACTCTTTAAATGGTACAATGTACCTGTGACAAAACATTCTTCACACGTTGTTTGAGGGCGTAATTCCTGGTTGGAGTCATATTGGGTTGTGGCGAATGAAATGTCCAGCGCCAACGAGTAGTGGAGCCAGGCCCCAACCACAGCGGAATGGAACCACCCACAGGTTTTGCGAGTATTTCGTCAGAGAGTTACCATAAATAGCTAGCACGTGTGTGAAGTACAAAGTTCAGGTTTGGTTTGTTTGGACGTAACGTGGCTTGCAAGGAAAACATGCAGACGCCGGATTTGAGAGTCATCTTCCTGTATGAATTTAAACTGGTCCATTCTGCAGGAATTGCCGCTCGAAACGTTAACAAAGCGTTTGGGGAGAATACAGCCAACGATCGAATCATTCGGCGATGGTTTGTGAAGTTTCGAAGCGGAGATACGGATCTGTAAAACGCAGCACTTGGTCACCGACCTGTTGCTGTTTCTGATGATGTTCTGTTACGTGTGGTTAAAGCGGACCCAAGAACAACGTGTCGTAAGATAGCGGCAGAGGTAGGTGTCCACCACACGACAGTTGTTCGGCGTCTGGCCGCGCTGGGTAAGGTCCGAAAGCTGGACATGTGGCTGCCGCATGAGTTCACAGCTACCAACATTACTAAGCGTTTGGAAGTCTGCAAGTCGCTGCTTGCCAGGAACAAACAGGAACCTCTACTGCATCGAATCGTCACCTGTAACGACAAGTGGATCCTTTATGATAGTCGGAAATGATCTGCACAATGGTTAAACAGGGCACAGCCTGCTGGAAGGCATCCCAAGATACCCCTACACACCAAGAAGATGATGCTCCTTGTCTGGTGGTCCACAGTCAGGATAATTCATCGGAGTTTTTTGGAAAGAAGACAAATCATCACTGCAAAATTTTATTGTGCTGAATTACACAAGATGTACCGGAAATTCCTGCAAAATCAACGGGCTTTGATCAACAAACATGGTGTTCTTCTGCTCCAGGACAACGCTCGCCCTCATGTTGCACAACGAACGATGCTGACACTAAGTGCCTTGGGCTATGAAGCGCTGCCTCATTCTGCATATTTCCCGGACTTGTCACCGACTATCATCTGTTTCGTTACCTGGACCACTTCCTGTCCAGGAAACAGTTCACGACAGACAACGAGGTTCAACGTACAACTGATGACTTCTTCGGGTCCCAGCCAAAAGTGTGTTTTCGTTCCGGGATCATGGCCTTGCCGGACA
The DNA here is from genome assembly GCA_039090855.1 of Macrothele yani. NCBI lineage: Eukaryota > Metazoa > Arthropoda > Arachnida > Araneae > Macrothelidae > Macrothele > Macrothele yani. The sequence continues at coordinate 162,497,339 of CM077011.1, forward strand.
GATGGCAACTATATGCCGCTGCCGAGTGGGATTATTTTGCCTAGGTAAGCTGTCCTACTTTTCCGTTTTCGCAGTCGTTCACGTGTGCTGGTCCTTTGCTGGACATTGCATTGGCACTAACCGAATACTAATGTATCTTCTATAATATACTGTATATAACAATTGAAGTAACTGACGTAAGGTCCTTGAGTACTTTTTAACATTATAGACTGAAGGAAATGAAGTGTTTGCCTTTTCCTAGACAACCGATTAGCAAATACAGTATATCATATAAACATATGAAGAACTCTACGAAATAGCATTACAATACAACTTTTCACTGTCACTTATAAATTTGTGTAGTGAATTGTTAAATGTGCAGTTTTTCGGCAAAAACAATTTCAGGCAGCAATATCATATATTTATCCTTTAAGCAGCCAAATAATGACCAAACCAAACTTTGCTGCTCTTCCTGACAAAATATTCAAACAGCAACAGAGTTTTACGAAAGCTATTGCAAAACAATTCCTTTCCCTCTCTGATTTCAGCTGCACCCACAATAAACCAGTGACAGCTAATAAGCTCTCGCTTCTGTTTGTATATTTTCAGCTCCGTGACCAAAAGAATGATAGGAAAGCGCAAGTTCCCTTGACACTGATATCATGCCGCTGTCCAGTGGTTCACAACGTCTTAAAACTTGACCAAAACCTACAACTTCGAAACGACTTTGTTATTTGTAACCCGATGCAGTTTTAGATGTGAATAGAAATGCACGTAAGACAAGGTAAAGCATTTCATTTATCATGAAATTTTATTTATAATAATTATTAATAGCTAACACGAAATTAAAGGAGATATAAGAAAATCACATTTCCTATTCTCTATCACTAGTTTCTGGTGTGTTGCTTGGTGTTCGCTAAACTCAAAGTAAGTGCTTAAACTCGTTTGGAAATGATTTTTGCTTCATTTTCATTTGGAAAGATCGATGAAGCAATGAAACAAGAGGATCGGAGATCTCGAACAGTAGATGCATCATATCTTTTAAGGTGTCTATCTCGCTTGTTTTTCGGCTATATTGCTCTCGATACTGCTTGAGGCGTTTGTGTTCTGCCTCTCCAACCTCTTCGGACACCTGTCCTATTGGTAGTAATTCAGCTGAGATGACGGAAAAGTCATGTATTAATGTTTATGAATTGAGGCCGTCGTGCATAACCAGGCGTATGTTTTTACATATAACCTTGCAGTGTCATGTGTATACTTTTCAAATACCGCTATAGCCACTTCCAACCCACAGAAAACGGTATTTAGAATGACAGCACATTTTTCGGTCAGCTCCTGGAAAACTTCATTGATCTTTGAAATCTTTTCAGGACTTTCAAAAAACCTGCGAGCTGTGTTCTCATCATTACTAATTCAACTACCACCAGGCCGTGGCTGATCAACAATAAAACCGAGTTCTTTCTTAAACTTTTCCTGAATTTCTGTCTTTCTGCTGGCATCTTTTTTCCTTGTCTTCGCCATTCACCAGCGATTCACATACCTCTACTCTGTATGAAAGATGAAGGATAAATTCAAAAAATCTAAGCCAGGTATGTAATGTTGACAATCCAAAGCGAAATGCCCTAGGATTCTCCATGTCTTTCACAATAATGAACATAATATGTTTTTCTGCTCAGCTTGTAATTATCTGGTAAGAAATACACAAGATACAAAGTGAGGAATAACACAATGAACTCTTTTTCCAACTCTCCTGTGTTCATGTAACAGCTTTTATAAATGTGTACTCCTTGCTTGAACCTTGTATTTTGTGCAAACGGGCAAGTTTGAACAATTTCTGTGTTTTGGTCCTTCAAAAGTGAAGTTAGTTCTCTTACCATAGCGTAGAATTAGACATCAATCATCAGCAATCATTTTGTAGGTCACTGAAAACGTTAAATTCTATTTCATGAAATAATACACTGCTGGACAATTGCTAAGGACGGATCATAAACGGCTATATAGCGCATAAAAAAGTAAGTGTGGTTGGATGCCAAGTGAAATAAAATAATGTCAGAATGCCAGGTCATTACAAGAAAGACAATTTATTGTGCTCTGAAATCCAGAAGGCTTTGGAACGTGTTCAAGGGACAAACAGGCCATTTTGTGCAGAATACGTAAACGTGAAAAAAATGCAATTACCGTCCGCAGGCGTTCCGGCGTAAGATGTCAATACGGGATATGGCCACCATGGAGGGTGATGCAAGATTCCACACGTCGTGTCATGCTTTGCACAACATTATCAAGCAGCTGTTGGGGTAATTTATCCCATTCCTCTGTCAGTGCACGGATGAGAGTGTCCTTGTTTATTGGAAGGTATTGGCGACCAGCAAGACTCCTCCCCAAATCATCCCACACATTTTCAATGGGATTCAGATCTGGAAAACGTGCTGGCCATACGAGGCGTTGAATATCCTCGCTCTCAAGACACTCCTGGACAGCGACTGTTTGATGACATGTTGCGTTGTCGTCCATGAAAATGAATCTATCACCGACAACACCACGGAACATGCGAACATAAGGTAGCAGAACATCAATAATATATCGCTGGCCAGTCATAGTCTCAGTTGGAAGCACATAGAGGGACGTACGGCCATTGATCATGATGCCAGCCCATACCATGACACTACATGTCGTATATCGGTCCCTTTCCTGTATGTTTGCTGGACAATATGCAGTACCACTATCACGCCAGATCAGTTGTTGTCGACAATCAGACGATAGACTGTATCTACTCTCATCTGAGAAGAGGACAGCAGACCAGTCGTTATCAGTCCAATTGCGATGTTGATGGCACCATTGCAAACGGGCGGTACGGTGACGTCTAGACAATGCGATGCACACAACAGGACGGCGGGCGTATAGTCCTCCTTCATGCAAACGTCTGGCGACAGTTTTTCGGGAGATCCGCTTGCCAGTAGCAGCCACAAACTGATTTGCTACCTCACTAGCTGTGCTGCGCCGGTGTCTTTTTGTTGATAGCACCATGTACCGATCTTCTGCAGGTGTCGTACTGCGAACACGATCTTCCCCGTGACGTTTGCTACACTCTCCATTTGTTTGAAATGATTTCCAAAGCCGTGAAACAACACTGTGGCTGACGTCGAACTCCCTGGCAACATCTGTTAGTTTTCGCCCTTCTTCAATCTTGCCAATAATACGGCCACGCGTAAAATCATCTAGGTGATGTCGGGAAGACATACTGAAAATTGCAAGTTCGTCAATTGATTCTTTCCCTTTCAACTTTGCGTTTGAACAACAACGGTCAATACGCGTCAAATCCTTTATATCTCTTATCAGCGCTATTACGTCACGAACAAGTTCGACAATCCAAAATTTGCATACGCACAACACGTCTTACTGTATCCCGCACTTATGCTAATTTCCACATTTTCCTGCCTTCCATTTTATGGTTGCTATCGTTGCTATTGTCATCCGTTCTTAGCAATTGTCCGGCAGTGTAATATTGCATACCCGACTGATTATGCTGTTTGTCCAGTCAGTCACAAATTTATGAATCCCCTTGAAATTCACTCAGTACATTTCTAAATAATCGACAATTTAAAAAAAAAAGACAATTGATAGTGAAAGTGTAGGTATGAAAATGAATGAGGTTAAAGTTGTGAACACGATATCAACAAGCGAACGAATGCAAACGCTTCATTACAGTTGCCCAGATTTCACGGTAAACTACCTGCTGAACACACCAAACAGGATGAGAAGTTTTTTTAGTTCAATGAACCTTCCTCATCACTACTGATATCTAACCAAACCGATTTTCAAAAGTTCTGAAAAGGGGGTTGGCCAGGTTTTACGGCGTTTTGAACCACTGTGCGCTCGATAGAAACAAGTGACTCAAACATCTTTTCTCTTCATTCGTAGGTAGTCGTCACTGTTAGATCTTTTTGAGCAAGCAGTCATTCAGAAAGGATTAGTGTCAATCATTCCCCTAAAAATTCATCCGGAAAGTAATAATTCAGAATGGATTAGTGTCAATCATTCCCTAAAGAATCATCCAGCAAGTAATTGTTCATAAATGATTAGTGTTACTCATTCCCTAAGGAATCATCCAGCAAGTAATCATTCAGAAAGGATTAGTGTCAGTCATTCCCCTAAAGAACCATCTAGCAGGTTCACTCCTTCCAGCAGCGTTGGGCCTACTTCTTAACCAGGGAACATAATCGTTGAAGCTGATTACAGCGCATTTCGCTGATCTCGAGTAAATTCGTTCGAGCCGGTTAAAGTACTGGAACGAATAAATCCGCATACCCTCTCAACTTATTTTTTTAATTATGTAAATTCTTACTACAGAGTCCAAATTATCGGAACATCTTAATGACACCGATGGAACTTTCAAGTTTTCATATATTACAGAAATAGAACGATGATGCCTATCAAATTATGTCTTGCGCCGCATTTTCCCATTCCTTAAACTACGACTCTGTCTCTGAAACAGATATGAAATAGTATTTGGTACGCAATACAGCGTAGAAATAATTCTGCATTGGACGGTGGATAAACTTTCAAAAGCAGGACTGGAAGTGTTTGTGTCATTAGATTTATGGAGTTCTACGTGAAACCTTCTGCGATTTTTATGTTGCACAAAGAACTGTTGTGCCATCAGATTGCACAAATATAAATATCTTCTAGGTTTTCTACAATAATACTAAACTTTTTGTGCCATTCCTGTGCTTCTAAAAGTCTCTTAGAAAAGGTGTTTTTATCATATAATAGCTGCAGTTACTAGCAAAACACTTCATGCCATTTGTTTCTAATAGCCTTGTTGTGTGTGTGTGTAAGTGTGTGTTAACGCGTGTATAAAATATCTCCCAAGGAAAGCTGAAAACTAGCGTCCTTACTTAGGCAAAAGTAACCCTATCATCAACTTACTGTCCATATGAAGCTGTAGTCTTATCATCAACTTTTCTGATTTGTGAACGTCCTTCTGCATTACGATCATACTTTTCCATGCAGATTAAATATATTCCAGTATGTGAATGTTTCTTTAATTTTCACTGTCAAAGTATTAGGGAATTTTTTTTTTGGCCATTACCTTAAGCTTCACATATTGTTTTATTTGGTGACCTATCACTTCGGCTTAGTCTGTTAGTCGGCTGTTCACCTTGTCCGCATTCATTTCGACATCAGATTGGATGGATTCTTTACAATTAGGTCGGAAAATGGTTAACGGTCCAATTTTAAATAAATTTTGTGCAGGAAATCACCGCTCTAGATGAAACCATTTTTATAATTCTCATCGCGAATATCTCAGTGAGTTTTCTTTTTTTTTTTTTTTTTTTTGATTGGAGGTTTAACGACCACCGTGAGCAACTCAATGGGCTATAAGCAGTCGCCCGTCCCTAATTTAGGGTCACTGGTTCCAGGGAAGGGAGAGAGCCAGTGCCGTAAGACAAACACAACATCCATGCCTGACCGGGATTCGAACCCGGACCCCTTACGGACGAATGATCAGAGGCCAACGCCTTAGACCACTGCGCCACCGAGGCGGCTTCAGTGAGTTTTCCAAGCAGAATGACGGGGTATGTTTTTTACAACTAATTAGGACATGGAGCAAATTTTTGATTGAATCTTGGTTTCCATGAAGGCTGTAAAAAAATTTTTTTTTATGCAAATGCCACCCATAGGGGTTCAGCTGCCATGATGTGTGTCTTTACGTGGTGTTTTAGCCAACGAATCATGGTTATTTAGAGGGAAATATCTTCTGCAGTTTTTAACAACATGAATAGGAAAATCTTTTAAAATATTTAGAAATAAGGCTGAACTAAGCATTTCAGATTGGTACCTCAAGTTGGAAAACGATATTACCCGATCTTAAACTAGAAAGCAATATAGCACGCAGTATGGTAGATCCTCTATCTTAAATACACTTAAATTCTTTTTATAAAATGCCTTCTTCTTCCATGGACCCGAGAAAGATTCCAAATAGAAGTTTTCTTTTGAGATATCCTTTTTTCCTGTGGTTGTGTCATAAAAAAATATGAGATTTCTGGGAGAGTCAGAAGACATGAAGAGAGTGTGATCCCTGCTTCCCCCAAGCCATCTTACTGATGTTAACCTCTTAGGAGCATTGGAGACTCGCACGACTTACCAGGTGCAAGGGATGATAACAGCTGTGTGCAATAGCTTTCCATTGTGAACAGTCCTCTCGCAATTCCATGTCTATAGAGAATAGAGGAGGAAAGAGACGGAATAAGCTTCAGTCGGAAACTCAGATTACAGGCGGCACCAGAAGCGCAGTGCTTAAAATGTGTTACGTATAGCTTTGGGTTTGGAGTCTGGAATTGAAATTTCAAAGCAATATATTGAGTCATAAAATAATGGAAGTGGAAATTAATTGCATTTATTAATGGAACCACAGGTGTCAAAAATTCGATACTCAATGTGGAGAAATATATAATTCCATAAATACGCCAAATATTTTCCAAACAACGATTTGCAATAGCTCCACTACATGACTTCTTTTAATTGCTAGTTTAGTGGTTAAACTAGAACCGAAATTTTACAATCTTTAGTTAAATATGGGGAATAAAAGAGTATGTTATAAAAATTGCCGACTTTAGATCTCTAAGTTATGATATATTTTACAAATACACAATGCTAGTCAGAGCATAAAAGTTATTAATAGTTTTTAGAAATATGATGTTTAAAAAAAAGGTGTTTGTGTTATCACTATATCACTACTCCGGCATCATACACTCTTTGATCAAAAGTATCCGGACACTTCTCTATTCACTAAATACATTAAATAGGAAAGGAACTAATATCGAGAGGTCTCCCCGTTTGCTATTATAGCAGCCTCCACTCAGCATGGAAGGTTTTTTACTATAGTTTGGTACGCTATTGCGGGAATTGCCTTCTATTCTGCCACAAGATCATTCGTCAGGTTGTTCACCGACTTTTGTGCAAATAATATTCTTTACAGAGAGTGCAACTACAGACTATTCCTTGTTAGTACAGTACAGTTTGTAAAATTAACGTGTGAAACAGAAGAATGACGACGTTATTCTTCCTCACAACTTAGTTAAAATTTGGGGATATTGATATAAAGACAGATTTTGTACATGTAATTCAAATTAACAAAAAATTACAGTGCACAAAATTCCATGAACAAAGTTAACCGCAGACTGTAATAATATTCGAAAACACGTTCAGATCTTTTTTTCTAAATTCTTCTTTCACAATTTCTTGTTTTTCCATAAAGTAGGTCCAAACGTCATTGCTAATGGCCTTGTCCTCATTCACCGACGCACAGAGTGAAAATGCTTTTAATTCCTTTTTACTCCTCCTTGTTCACTTTTTAGGTTAGACGCTGTTTTATTAAATTTCACGGCCATCCGATATTAGAAGGCTTATTTATTGATCCGTCGGTGCTTCACTGGTAGCAGCGCAATTAAACCGCATAAGTCGTCGGGTGCTAACATAGTTGCTTTGCCGTTCCACGCCCTTTGGAAACTAGCGTGAGTGCGTTTGTTCTCTAGAGGGGTGTGTGTGTTTGTATTGGTTTATGCTATTCCAACCGATTATTGCCTAAACACGTTCGTGCAGTTTTTGCGTTTGTCACGGACAGACGCAAAAGCGCTTCGTCATAACGTCCAGAGAGTACGAAGGCCATTTAGCCAACTGCGTCTCAAGGGGACAATCAGATTGCAAGCCCGGAATCATAACCTCCGCAGATAAATTAAACATGTTCACTAGCATATTAATGAGGCATTTACGAAATATGACGCCTGTTAGGAAGAGGAAGTGTTTATTTACAATGTCTCAGTCTGAGACGCGGGTTGAAAACAAAGTGTGACAGGATTGGCACCGCTCGGCTCTCAGAGTCGCATCATGCCACATGCCGTGCAGTCATTCTCATTTGAAAAAATACGAGAGAAGGCCATCAAATATGGAATAATTGCAATGGTTGACATTTTCATAATGAATTACTGGAATTTCTCTCATGCAAAGCAGTCTGGACACAGCTTTATCCCTTGAATTGAGATTCTAACATCCAATATACAGAACAATTTGTAGAAGCATTAGCATACCTATATTTTGAAGGTGCAAGACTGAATGTTTTTACACTGACGCTATTACTTGATATGGAGTATGAATAATACTTTACAGTTTAACTCGTTGAAACTTCTTCTGCGATAAAAATAATAAGAGATCAGACAGATTTTTTTATTTTTTATGTCAATTAAAGCTTCATTGTAAGTACCCACGTCCCCTTAGAAAAAAAAGTGGGAGCACAGAAAGAGAAAATTTCTCTTTCTAGCATTTCTGGCTGGGCAACATATTTATTAAGAACTATTATAGTGCACAGTGATTGGAAACTGCGCTCTACATTTACATTAGCGTGGTGTGTTGCACCGCGACGAGTAGAAAAAGTGCAGTTGTAACAGTAGCACGCTGCAAAATACAGTAACTTGTAGCAAGGAATTATGCTACAGATCGTGCTTCTTTGAAAAGAAATAGTAGGGGAAAACACCCCTTTGAATCACGTGACATTTCCGGATTTCCTGTAACATTATTTGCTGGAACTGTGGTGTTAAAAGTGCCCACCCTATATTTACGTTCCTGGATAGACTTGCGTTGTGAAAGATAGCCAAGCAGTTCTCTATAAAGTATAGAGGGTGAGTTGAAATTTTTGCAATATTTGCTTAAACGCATGTACTGTGGAGGGTATGTCACGTGTTAAAACCAGCTCAAGTCTCGCACTGCAGTCAGTCGAAAGGGATATAAAGTGGTAGTCGTTGCTGTGAACAGCATTGTGGTCCACGGGTGGCCTAGTGGTCAGCGTTCGTGACTGCCATGGAAAAAACCTCAGGTTCGATGCTGTGCGGTACGAACGTTCTAACCACTAAATACCAGCCGTGCGTCGGATGGACACGTTAAGCCGTCGGATCCCGGGTACTGGCCCCCGGTAATAAATAAGGGCGGTTTTTCTCCCCCTTTCTACTTAGCTTCCGTGTCACTTTCCTATCACGCCCTCTAGCCCAAATCTCCTAGCTTCCTATTTCGAATGGTTGATTAAGACCTGGGGTCATACAGTCCCTTCCTAAAAAATCCTCTACATATGATCTGAATAGCATTGAATGTCGTCGTTCTGTATGTGGTTAGGACGCCTAAAATATGAACACCCACAGCCAGCTAAATTATCAAGTGAGCTGGGCATATCTCACACCACCGTGCTTCGTCACCTTCAGGACCTCGTCAAGGCCTACAGGAACTGCCGCATTGACTCTCGCGAACTGAAGCCAGCTGAAGCAAACCGCCGAGTGGAAGTGTGCACGGAACTCATAGAAAACGCAAGCGATGTACGATTCATTAAGAGAATTGTTACGTGCTATAAAAAGTGGGTCTATTTCAGGAATCTTAACACACAATGGCAGTGGGTATGTCCGGGCCAGGTTCTTGAACCTGTTGCCAAACGTGGGTGCTTCGAGCACAAGGTAATGCTTTGCGTCTGATTGTATTTCGAAGGGATTATGAATTTATTCCAGATGGTCGGACCATCAACGCCTACTTCTACTCTGAACAGCTGGGACGGATGTATGCTGTTTTGGAGGAGACGTACCCGGCATTGGTGAACAGAAAGCACGTTCTCCTCCTACAGCAGGAAAACGCTCAGCCTCATACCGCACAAAAATCCAGGGCCAAACTCCAGTATCTTGAAGGCATCGAACTGATGCCACACCCAGCTTGTAGTCCGGATCTTGCCCCTTCGGATTAATACCATTCCTGTCCATGGCCCACTTCCTCCGCTGGCGGCACTTCACCAATCAGGAGGAGGTGGCAGCTGGGGTGAAGGAGTTCTTAGCCTCGAAGGACAAGAACTGGTACCGCCGCGGAATGGAAGTACTGGGAGACAGATCGCTAAAGACGGTGCAACACGATGGCCTATGCTTTGGATGCTAGTCAGCTTTCATCGTAAAGGTACGTATGAACACGTAAAGTGATCCAAATATTGCAAAACCTTCGACTCACCCTCTGTATTATCTTCTTTACTCTACGTTCTTTACATGGAAGTCTTCTCAGCCAGCCTGAAAGGACACGCACGAAATGATCCAGCTAGCGATTTTTTTTTTGTGACATTTAATACCAAGGTTGGATTATCTTAGATAAAGAAATGCATTTACGGATACTTGATGTTAATTTTTTTTATTTAAATTCGCTGAGAAAATCAGTGAGACTGGAACATAAGCCCCTGAATGTGATCAAAAACGTGATATATGATGCCAAAACTGAGGTAAATACAAAACGATATTACTTGTGTAATTTACCTTGGTATTTTTATCTGAATGCTATATGTAAGGACGTACGTATAAATATTGCCTTCAGAATTTCTAGTTTCAATGAAGACTAAATGTAGAAAAAGTTACTAACAAGTGCCTATACACTGTATTAAGATAATACAAAGTTTTTCACAAATATATTATTTTTTCAAGTCGACCAAGGTTCTCCTGTGTTCTGACCTGAACTTCATCAGGACGTAAATATTCAAATCGTACATAATATCATAAATGGTTTTACAGCCATGGTTTTTGGTTAGTTGCTTCCACGCGCTTCATAGAAATGGTGTGAATGCCATGTAATTTAACAAGTTGCGAAGACTTCTGATGTACTTTGAATCTGGATTGTTGATTAGTTTTACTTCTTCAAAAAGAATTTTATGTTCCTTTTCGTAACAGTGTTTATACATCGACGACTTCTTTAGGTCACAGTTCCGAACATAGGTCTTGCGCTCTACCACCAGGCTCAACCACCAAACTTGATATTTTGGAAGCTTTCCATACTATATCAGAATTCTTCGCTTTTTGTTAATGACGTGGCTACCACATCATTCTTATCAAGCGCGTGGAAGCAACAGCCCAAAACCCGTGACGGTAAACACCATTTATGATATCATGTACAATTCGAATATTTACGCCATTTGTCCTGATGAAGCTACGCCAGTGTCCAGCTAAATCTTGGTCGACTTGAAAAAATAAAATATTTGTGACGAACGTTGTATTTTTTTAATAATACATATAATCGCCACAAGATTGTAGTCTCTGATTTTAATAAGTATACCTACTTTTCAGAAAACGTAGTGTCGCTAGCTACTTTTCAGAATAAGTAGTTGTGACAGTAGCAAGTTACCTTTTTTTAAGAATATAGTTGTAACAATAGTCAGATACCTTTAAAAAGTATCTTTGGAATCACTGATTATACATTCTACGGCTCTTCTGTTCTAATCCCAGGCAAGAAATAAATAATGTAATCATTCTTACGTATCCTTCTCGCCCTTCTTGAGTAACTTTTCCTAGACATAAATGATCATGAGAATTTCTTAAAAACAGATATTATGGGTGAGTGACTCTTTATATACAGTACTTAGTTGCCCATATAAGTGTCCGATCAACTCGTATTGAGAGTGTCTGAATTTTCCCAGATGCTCTTGAGAGTCTAAACTATTGTCCTCAGGAGTAAGCGACTTCCTAACCTAAGGTGTTTCTTGCAGTTGTTATACTATCGGCTTTCGGCGCTAGTAGACTCCTCCTAGCCGTAGATGCTCGAAGTTTTTGTTAAGCTAATAGCATTAGCAGAAAATGATGCCTCCTAGTCATACACAATCATAGAAGAAGTTCAATTTTTTCACTGAAAAATAAATTTTGAAGCAATACAATTTCGTCAAGCCCTGGAATGTTTATTTTACATTTTTATTGGTGCAACAAAATCAAAAGTAAAACTCCATGACAGTGGACGAAAAGAAAACATCTGCCTATTTATAAAACTAACATTCAATAATTATCATCCTTTTTCTTTTATATGGTCCCTAGAAAATGTTTTCTTACCTTTTGAAAGTACTATCACGGGAACCGCTTTACATAGTTTTGGACATTTATTTCACCTTCAAAATCCGCCTATCGCAATTTAATGTAGATTATTTTGGTTTGTTAGTTATTATGGATTCCTTTATCAGCGCTGGAAGTAGTTTAACACTGTTTTCCGAACTTCAAATTTTCCTAATGCAATGAAACATGCTTGGAATTACATACTGCAGTTCTTCAGTCGGGTTTTGGAGAAGAATCGTACATAACCATCTATGAAAAATAAATTACTCGCACAATTCAATTCTACGACGTAAATTGCGTATTTTTGAACGCAACCCAATTTCAAGATACCGATTTTCATTTTCGCCTTTTCATAAGATGCAAGTATTAATTGAGAAACAGCTATGTAAACAGGATAAAAATCCTATGGGAGAACTTGCTACCGCCAGGTGGAGTAAATGGACAGAAGCGCAAGCTTCAGACTGCTCCTGAGGCTGTGGTAAGGTCGCGGGTAAGACACGGGTTATGTGTTTGTCCTACTGCACCGAATTTATCCCTTTTCTGGAAACAATGAGGCTAATTTAAGGAATAGTCTTACAAGCCTACGGGCTCGTTAAAGCCGGAAACAAACAAACAAAAATCCTCCATTTCTGAAACTTACACTCTGCGACACTGAATTTTCAGCCCCTTCGAAAAACACGAATACAGATAGGATACTTCGGGAAATGCAACCACAGAGGTCAGGAACACATGATATAAAGGAAACACTCCCAAGGAACACATGATATAACAAATCCTCCATTCCTAATTTAGGGCCACTGGTTTCGGAGAAGGGAAACAGCCCCGTCGTCATATAAGCACACCCCTGTGTCTCACCTGGGGCTGGAACTTGGGGCATGCATGGACGACTAGCCAGCAACCCACGCCTCTGACCACTCGGTCATTGGGTTGAAGATGGAATTCCAATGTCTCAGAATGTATATACTGTTTCTCGATTAGGTTTGTTACGTTGACCGAGCTGCTTAGTTTTACTTGGATTCCGTGTAATATACACGAATACGGAATCCAGTACGTGATCTTGATTCTTAAAACAAACTACGCGATACGCAGAAAAAAGGAAGAAAAGAAAGCATAATTCATTTATTTACATTAGTTTCCTGATAAGCATCCACTACTATTATCAGTCCACTGCTAGATGAAGAGCTAACCAAGTGACTTCCACAACTATCTGCCTTCAGGCAGTTTCTTGCTAACATTTGGACATCAATATTTGAATTGGACGTTTTGGGTTAAATCTAGCCACACACTATTTTAAAGTATCGTGCAATGTTTCACAGCAAATGTTCTGTTACATTTCCCTAATATTAGATAATCACTTATTTTACTCGCGATAATTTGGATACATAGGCAGACCTTTGCACTTCTGAGGACACTTTTTTGCTCCTCCATTTTAATTATTAGAAAGTTTTTTCTATTCATTAGAGGATTGGTTATCCATGGACATGCGTAAAGTGCCATTTCACTGTTCCGTTGTGTACAACCCTCAGACTGTTTTCTCTTCGAACCTAAAACAGTCACGATATTACGTTAACTCCCCCATTGCTGCTCAGATCCTGAGACTGTGATGTAGTTTACATTAATGAAAAGTCAATGTTTTGGTTAATGGAAATGTTTCTTAAAGGTCTACTCCTGTAAGAGTGCAGTTTGTGAAAAACGGAGGTAACGGAGCCAAAAAAAATGTAACGGAGCCAAAAAATTCCTCATGGGGTTTTCCATTTTCGGAAAAGCGCCATACTACTCAGTAAAAAAATGTGTATGCATCGATTTTTACTGAATTGCTTCATCACTATAATAAAAGCACCATAACATACTCAAAACATCACTATAGTTAAAGTAAAGTCGGATTTTTTTTTCTTGCCACTTGACAATAATGGAATCGCGTGATTCTGGGGGTGCAGCAAGCACTACCCGGCTCTAAACACATGTGATTTGCAGCACGAAGAGAGCAGGCGAAGGGTTCCGTAGTAATCACACCCTAGGGCGGAATTATTGTGGAAAGCATGGCAGTAAACATTGCTTAATCTGAAAGGGAGCAATGTTTGCTTAATCTTCGGGGAGAGAAATCTCATTGCTTAATCTGAAAGGGAGCAAACATTGCTTAATCTTTGTCTCTTAAGTGATTCTTCTTAAGGGAACAGTGAGATTTCTCTCCCCAGCGGGAGCCTCGGATGGCCTAGTGGTCAACGTTCGTGGCTGCCACGGAGAAACCTCTGGTTTGGTCACAGGCAGGTACGAACGCTCGAACCACTAAATACCCGCCGTGCGTCGGATGGGCACGTTAAGCCGTCGGATCCCGGGTACTGGCCCCTCGGTAATAAATAAGGGTATCTTCCTCCCCCTTTCTACCTCGCTTCCGTGTCACTTTCCTATCGGGGGCTCTAGCCCAAATCTCCTAGCTTCCTATTTCTAAAGGTTGTTTAAGACCTGGGGTTAGACACTCCCTTCCTAAAATTCTCTACATATGATCTGATGTAATCTCTCCCCAGCAAACAATGTGAGGCAATGGGGGAAACAACAATGGAGTGGGTGGGGCATGAACTGCCGTGGTAATGTGTCTTAACATCTTAGCCCCGCAGGGAACAAGTGATTGTGGGAGTTTTCGACTTTTATCTCTGAGCTTCGGAAACCACCTCATTCGACACATCGCACTCAAAATGCTTGCACCCCCAAAAATAGGCGATTCCATTATCATCAAGTGCGAAGTAAAAAACATCCGACTATACTCGTGTAACGGTAACATACCTAAACGTAAATCGGGAGCTGGGGGTTCGATAACCGTCCAGGACGAGGTAATTTTCAAGTTTTCTAAGGCATGTCTACTTGCTCGTTTAATTTGGCATCCATCTGCCTCTAACATGTATTTGACTACCATAGTGAAAGTACGCGATTAAAATCGAAAAGTTAAGTGTTTGCTCTTCCACGAAAAATAAAGTTGCACAAGAAAAGAAAAATATCTGGTATTCAGATTTTATGTTAAAATAACTAAAATAATTTGCTTAGTATTGCATAATTTTCCGATTGCACTTTTGTTGCTCTTATTATAGAATAAAGTACGCGTTTAGCAATTAAAGAAATGCATCCGTTCGTGTTCTTCACTACCGTTATTCTCTTACAACGATGTAATCGCCAAATCAAATGAAAAAAAAATGTTTTCCATAAAAGTGATTCATACTTTACTCTAGTTTGAAATATTTGTTTTCCATTATAATAGCATTGTAATATTTTCAGCAATTAGTGTTACTGCCGTTAAATATGAAACATAAGATTTTTTATTCATTCTAAATTTAAGCCATTTTTTGCCTTCATTTTTTTTTTATTCTCCTTTTCCTTTCTATGCAGCAAAATCTGAGATTGATATTTTGTGTTTCGCCTGTCGACTTTTAATGCAGAAAATGACACGGAGCAGTGTAGGTATTATATGTAGCAGGAAAATTCAAAAATTCATGGCGAAAACATTATCACCTTCTGCAGAAGATTCCTTAAAGACCATAACTCCAGCCCTTTGAAGCCCTAATCTATACTAATGGCTCCCCATAGGGGCATTACTCATTTCCATTCAGGGTTACCCCCGCAAAGAATGCATAAAATGTTTCTGAAAGCTTTCTCTCGTGTGTAGGTCTTATATCAGTGGTATTTTTCTTAGAACCATGCTTTCAAAATCTTTCTTTGAAAGAGCTTTTATCCTTTTCCGTACAAAAGAGTAGTTTTATAGTGGAGTTTAGTTATTTTCTCATTACATGGAAACCTACATACTATTTAATCATGGTTTAGTAATTCAGTATTACTTGATAATAATAACTGGTTTCTGAAGGATTACTTTTCCCATATGTTAGAGATTGAAATTGCCTATAAGTGTAGTTACGAACTCGTGAATTTCAGCAAAACCTGAAGAAAACTCGTGCGAAGCAGTAAATGCAGACAAACGTAACTATACTGTGCTGCGAAGTAAAGAATATGTACGTTAATAAATAAAGGGAAATGATTTTTTTACTCATTTCTCTTTGCATCCAGCAAACTAAATACGTGAAATCGTCTGAAGATTGAATACATAAATACCTAACGTGATTTTGTGAATGAATACTCAAATAACAAACGAGATTTTGTGGTTGAATGCTTGGTCAGGTGATTAAATATTTAAATACCTAACATGGTTATTGATTGAATACTTAGATACCTAACATGGTCTGGTAATTGAATATTTAAATATATAACATGATTTTGCGATTCATTATGTAAATAGCTAACGTGATTTGATGATTGTATGCTAAAATACCTAAAATGGTGACTGGATATTTATGTATACTTAATATATATTGAATAATGAATACTTAAATGTCCAAAATATCTTGTGATTGACTACTTAATTGCCTAATCTCCTCTGGTGATTCAATACTTAAATACCTAAGTTGGTTTGATTATTGGATAATTAAATTTGGGCTTTCACCGTTTTTTACTTGTCATCATCATCATTGTCAACCATTATCAATCCACTGCTGGACGAAGGTCTCCCCAAGTTTCCTCCACAACGGTCTGTCTTGTGCCAGTCTCCTCCATGTCACTCCCGCATATTTACGAATTTCATCCACCCATCTCCCATGTGGTCTTCTTCTGGGTCTTTTCCTGTCCCTTGGAATCCAATCTAAAATTTCGGCTGTCCATCTATGGTCTGTCCTTCTGGCAGTATGTCCAGCCCATTGCCATTTCAGGGATTTAACTCTGATCATGATGTCTTCCACTCTCGTCATTTTTCGGATCCACGAGTTCCTCTTCTTATCTCTCCTGGTTATACCAAGCATGCACCTCTCCATGCTACTTTGAGTTGTCTGCAGCCTTTGTATGTCTCTTTTAGTTAAGGTCCACGTCTCTGCACCATACGTAAGCACTGGAAGGATGCATTGATCAAACACTTTTCTTTTAAGACATAATGGCATATTGCTCTTGAAAATTATGCTGTTTCTTCCAAAAGCTCTCCAGGCAAGTTTTGTACGCCGATTAATTTCTTCATCAATGTGACCCTCACTTGATATCTGCTGTCCAAGATAAACATACGTATCTGTTATCTCCAGTTTTTCTCCATCAATCGATAAATCTTCATTTCTTGTAAAAGCATTGAACATCACTTTTGTCTTCTGAAAGTTCATTTTTAATCCCACTTCTTTACTCTTGTCAGCAAGTTCCTGGATCATAATCTGCAGCTCTGATGGGGTAGTTGCAAAAATGACTACGTCATCAGCAAAACGAAGGTGGGTTAGATAATCTCCATTAATCTTTATCCCTTTGTTTTCCCAGTCCAGTGATTGAAAGACATTTTCCAATGTGGCATTAAAGAGCTTCGGAGATATGGTGTCACCTTGTCTCACTCCCTTTCCAATTTTTATGTGTGTTGTATTTTCACACAGCCGAATCTTTGCACTTGCATTTTCATAGATGTTATTAATAATATTAATGTATGCATCTTCAATACCGCAGGATTTCAGAGCCATTGCAACTGCTGATGGTTTCACTGAATCAAAGGCTTTTTCATAATCGATAAAAGCCATGCACAATGGAAGTTCATATTCCCTCGCTCTTTCAATTAGTTCTCTCAGTACGTGGATATGATCTATTGTGCTGTAGCCACTCCTGAATCCAGCTTGTTCTCTCGGTTGAGCCATGTCCAGTGTTACCTTCAAGCGGTGTGAAAGAACTTTAGTGAAGATTTTATAAACCACTGATAGGAGGCTGATAGGTCTGTAGTTCCTGAGATCCTCAATGTCACCTTTTTTATGTAGCAGGATCATTGTAGCATTGTTCCAATCCTCAGGAATCTTCCTTCATTAAGGCATCGAGTGAAAATTTGGGCGAGTACTGTTTCAATTTCTCCACTTGCTTCTTGTATGATGTCTATAGTAATTCCATCTTCTCCTGGAGCTTTCCCCCGCTTCATGTTCTTGATTGCATGAGCAATTTCTGCTGGGAGGACTGGAAGAACTCTGGTACCTTTCATGATGTCTGGAGTACATGTATCATCCCTTTCATATAATTTGGAGTAGAAATCTTTCACTCTTGTCAAAATTTCGCCTCTATTTCTTGTTACAGAACCATCTTCTTTTCTCAGTGCCATAATCTGTTTTCTTCCCTTACTGAGATGTCCCTTTGCTATCTTTAGGCTTTGGTTGTTTTCAATTGCTTTCCTCACTAGCTCACAGTTGAATTTCCTTACGTCTTCAGTGATACTTTTTCGTGCTGTCTTGCATAGCTCTATATATTCCACTTTGGAAGTCACATCTTCTTTAGTTGTCCTCATCTCTTCTTTTTTGCATCAACATTTTGGTTTTTCCTGATAATTTGTTTACATGCAACTTGTTCTTAGACCCAGCTAATTTTGTTGCTGTTTCCATAAGAGCTTTGGTTACTTTTCTGTTAACTTCCGAAATATCCACTTCTTCCGATGTTAGGCCTTCTAAAGCAGAGAATCTGTTCTTCAGTTCCAACTTGAAAGTATTATGGTGTTTTTTAAGGTTGGTTATGTCAATACATTTTGTTTGTCTTATGAGCTTGCCACGTTCCAGTTTAGTGTTGAGGTGCATCTTACATCTCACCAATCTATGGTCACTACCTGAGTTGAACTTGTTCAGCACACTGCAGTCTTCGATGACGAATTTTTTGTTACACATAATAAAATCAATTTCACTTGTCGTCCCAATTGGATGTCTCCATGTCCATTTCCTGTGTGGCTTTTTCTTGAAAAAGGAATTCAAGATGAAAAATCCTTCTGCCTCTGCAAACTCAACGAGAGTATTTCCACGCTGGTTTCTGTTGCCGTGACCGAATTTACCTACTGAAGTTTCATTCTGTTGCCGGTGCCCTATTTTTGCATTGAAATCTCCCATAATTATCTTCAAGTGCTGCTTACCTTTATTATTTAGATGACGAATTTCCTCATAAAATTCTTCAATTTCTTCTTCAGGATGACTTGTGGTGGCTGCATAAGTTTGAATAATCTGAGCCTGGTATCTTCTCGATAGTTGGATAACGAGTCGTGCAGCTCTGTCAGAGGAACTTTCAACTTCTACCACTTTATGCTTCAGTTTCTTGTTTATTATAAATCCAACACCACTAGTTCTGCCAGTATCTGTCCCACGATAATAGAAGAGATGTCCACTTTTCAGTTCAATGAGATCTTCTCCTTTTCTCCTTACCTCACTTAGCCCGACGATGTCCCACTTGATCCTTTGTAGTTCCTCTTCGAATTCAAGAAGCCTTGAATCAGAAGATAGGGAGCGTCCGTTGTAGGTAGCCAAGGTCAGCATCAAATGGCAGCCTAGTCCGGTCCTCCGGGGATTCTTAGCACCCTCTGCCTTCATGTCGCACTGGCCGCTGCCTTGGCCAGGTACATTCCAGCTGCCGGAGACTGAGGGCCAAGATTTAAGTTGTAGAGTCATTTTGGAGGTGTTTGGCCATAACTCACCACGCTGGCCAAGCGGGTTGGTGAGTGTGGGATAGCATTTCCTCTGATCCCGATGGTATAGTTATACCGCTATTTGCGGTCGTCAGAGCCCCTTTAGTGGGAACAGGATGCACCACGAGAAGGCGGGGTTGACATTTGTCAAGGAGAGGCTGTGATGTTACGCATCACCTGACCTTACATCCCTTTTTATTTGTATACCTACTTATATTAAGCATGTTGCTGCCATCCGCTTTTAACTAACACTTATTTCACAGCTAAGCTTTCTTCAGCTTTCTTACTTCAAGCAGCATCTTTGTAGAATCCTAATTGGCCGCTGTGTTTTTTAGTAAAATATTAAACATTTATGTTACCAATAGCATTCTTTACATAGCACATGTCGCTGGAAATTTCAGTTTTCTTAACCACAGCAGAAAATCGGTTAGTATTGCATTTCCTACATGAATTTCGTTGCGGAGGTTACTAGTCGCTTAGCTAAAAGGTAGAATTGTAGAATTTATGCATAAAAAGCCTGGATTATATTCAGAATTTGACTTTCTCGTACAAATCCTAAGAAAACTGTTTTTCAGGCTATTATTTTGTTATTTGGGCAGTACGCAAAAATTCCCCTTGAAATTTTTGAATGATCGGAAGAACAGTATCTTCTTCCATTCAGTTGTGGCATACGGGGATCATTAAAAGAATTCTGCGCACACTGTCCAATTTTGAGAAAAGTGTGAAGTAACGGATAAAACTTACCTTATTGCCGTTCAATGTATTCCTGGATGCCCCGTCGTATGCAATCTTTGTTCAGCTGTCGTATTACTCGGGTCTCGTCCAATGACAGTTCGTCCAGCGCTGCGCAGAGGATGACAAGGAGCCAATTTTTTAACTTTAGGAAACTATCAAAGTCTGGTGGACTGAGATCAGGGCTGTATGGTGGGTGCGGTAAAGTTCCCGACCCATATTTCGACAAAAGTTCCAGTACCGACGCTGCACCATGCATGACACGATGCGTTGTCATGCATCAAGATCGCTTCCTCTTCCAACAAGTTGGGGCAATTGTGACGAATTTTCGGTCTCAACTTTGTCCTGATCAAAATATTGTACTTGGATCAAGAATTCGGTCTCCACAAACTCCCTACAAAGTAGTCTGGGTATGTGTCGGAGTTTTTACCGGCAGAGTTTATATTTTCACGTACGAGCCCAGACCTGAGGAGCTGCATATTTCACGCCGTAACTCGACCTGAGGAGCTGCATATTTCACGCAGTAACTCGACCTGAGGAGCTACACGCTTCCATTTACAAACCATCCCACGTCTATTCAGCACATGATAGCAAGTCGTTCTCACACCACTGCGTTGCTGAGAGTCTGACCTTGACATGACGCAATCTTTTCCCGATTGCGCCATACGCTTCCCATTTAGATTAACGTGTGCAGAACTTTTGTTATCCCCCTCGTATTTATTACAGAAGTAGTTCTGTCTGTATTTTTTTATTCTCTAGGAAATTCTTAGCTCCTGCCATAAGGATTTTTTTCTGAAAAATACAAATTAATCTCTTTTTGAACAGCTGCATCTTTCCAAGTAAATTAATAATAACTATCATGTGGCAAATACTTGCAATCGTCTGTTACTCCATCGTTCTTTCATTTAAAAATATTGCTGACAGTAGCAGTGTTCTGTTGTCAAACGGCGAGAAACTACTCCTCACTTTCAATAACCTACACTCACGGACAATGAAATTTGCGCACCTAGAAGAAACCATGCTACAACCACGAAACTTTACAAAGAGCTAGAGTGCTTGCTGGTATGCAAATGATCCACGTTTTGTGCGATTGCGCATGACCACACACCCTGTAGTGGCGCTGCGAGCACGAACCGGCAGCCTTATAAACCGGGGGCAGTCGATGCCCCATGAAAGCGAAAAGCACCTGCCAACGCAAGCCAGAGTACAGAGTGACAAGAATGCTGGGTGGACGCCAGAAACGTTGATTTACACATCTCACGGACTTTGAGGGAGGCCGGATCATCGGGCTGAAAACCCGCAGGGTGATGGGCGCGCCGTATAGACCGCCACGTGAATCGTTCTGACCATACCGTCAGATTGTGTTGGGTGCAGTGAACACGTGACGGCACTGCCACACCGCGGAGCAGATCCAGACGGACCAGGAGGACCACCGGTAGTGAAGATCGACAGATCGTGAGCTAGGCACAAACGGATCCCACGGGTACCCGGTCGACTAAAAAGGCAGATGTAGCGGCTCCTGTGTGTCGACGAACCATTCCTGACGCCTTGCAGAAGCGAATCTGCGATCCCAGCGCCCCTTACGTGTGCTGCCATTAACACCAGAAAATCTCCGGCTTCGTGTGCAGTGGTGTCAAACCAGAGCAACGTGGAACGCCAGAAACTGTTGACGGCACAATCCCAACCTAGCTATCGAGCGCCACACCTCCCCCACTGCAGACATTATGGTCTGGGGAGCCATTGCTCATGATAGCCGATCAGCTGTAGTAATGGTGCGTAGATCATTGATGGGCCAGTGGTATGCGGATCAGATCCTACTGCCCCATGTGCTCCCATTCCTGGACAGGATTCCAGGTGTGCTATACCAGCAAGATAATGCCCGCTCGCACACATCTCGGGTTGCTCAGGGCTGCCTACGTCATGTCCAGACACTTTCATGGCTTCCTTGCTTCCCGGACATGCCCCTATCGAGCATGTTTGGGGCCAATGGAAACGCCGTGGTCGTGTCGCAGCATCCGGGATTTGGAGCACACCGTCGAGCACGTGCGGGCCAGTTTGCCGCAGAACAACATCGGGCGTCTGTGCACCTCTATGCGGACCTTATTGCTGCATGTATCGCCGCACGAGTTGGTGCGACGCGCTGTTGAAGAAGATCGGACTGCGTGCCACAGACCCCTCTGTAATTGTCCTGCAGCTGTTTTCGCCATCATGTGTATCATTCATCTGTATCATTACGTCCATAAAATTTCAGTTCAATCCGATGTGTCCTTCTTGGGGTGCAAATTTCATTGTCCGTGAGTGTATATATGTTGTACTAGAAGTTTCAGTTGGTTTTACCTTTTAATTCATTTCTTGAATTCGTATTCAATGTAATTTATCTTCTCCAGAATCTTCACGGACTCCAAATTGTCATATATTCCTGTCTATAAGCCAAGGCTTGGGGACGATAAATTTTATATTTTTGTGTTCAATACCTTTTGCGTTGCGAGCTAAAAAAGCGCGAGAGTCGCGAAATTTCTAAAACAGTGGCGGCAGCAGTTACTTTTTTTAGAATAGAGAGAAATAATTTCGAATTTTGTCGAGGCTAACTATTTTCAATTTCCCCTTCAATATGTCTCGTTTATGATCGGCGCATTTTTAAATGAATCTTTAATCCCTATTTTGGAGCACGTAACTCTGAAATAATATTTTAATATAATAGTACAGAAATATGTACCTCTAACTGAAATCCTTGAAAATAACAATAATATCAGTAAACATCATTCCTTTGCGTGTTGTTCTACTGGTACATAATTGAGTATAACAGCCATAGTTAATACACGACAGATTTATCGGGAAATTCATTTCTTCATACTTTTTTCAGAATTAAAGAATGTTCCTTACATAAAATTTCTCTAAAATCCATTCATGTGAAGTACTTGATTTGCAGACACCTAATATATTCCGCATCATAGTTGGTTGAGGTTAAATGGGCAAAAAGCTATATACCAATATGTACTGGTGCCCATTATTTAACTTCAATTTCTCTATGCTACAAATGAGCGCAATAGCTGGTCGAATGAGAGGAAATGGGAAATCAAAGGAAACTAAATGTCTGCTAGTATTTATTAAACGACGCTTTGTAAGCAATGTTTATAGTAACGTACGATAGCCACAAAGTTATATCTCTTGTGTCACAGTTGTGTGAATCAATATGTTGAAGATTGCAGGAATGTTTGCTTTGTAATAGTCACGACGAGAAGCTTACGTGTGGGAAAACAAGCGCATTTAGATAAAACTACACATTAAGGAACTGGAATAATAGGAGTTTGTTAATACGCTTTAAAATGAAAGGCAAATTGGTTTAGTTTTCTAAAAGATCGAATGCCGAAAGGAAAACCAGGCCTGGATAAGAATCGGAAATATTTCCAGGATCCAGGAAATTTTTGTGCACGTCTTTGAGCAACAATGAAGCTTTCGATTTAATTTGATTAGAACAATTGATTTTTTTGTTTCAGGGTTTAGCGACCACTGTGAGCAACTAGATGCGTTATAAGCAGTCGCCCGTCCCTACTTTAGGGTCAGTTGTTCCATGAAACTGAGAGATCCAGCACCGTAAGACAAAAGCAGCATCCATACATCACTGTGTTTTAAACCCCGACCCATTTTGGACGAATGGTCAGAAGCCAGCGCTTAGACCACTGCGCCACCTGGGCGGCGTAATGGAATTTGTAAATATCTGTATAGAGGATGGCAAGGAAAGTCATAAACCAAGACAATATCTCGAGAATTAGGATCGCTAGCTCTTACTTTTCGTTCACGTATTAAGGGAAACATATGGCGCTTCATGATGATTCAAAGCACGGCCAACTAGCCTCCAGTATGGGCATATGAAGAGGCTCTCTTGCTCCGTTTTGGAGATAGGACAAAAAAGTTCATTACAAAATTGTAGACTGGCTAAGCAAGATATAATACAACGGAATGAAATACGGGGTTACACTATTGTATAATACAAATTTGGAAGTTGTGAATCCGTTTATTAGTGTAAATAGGACATGAATGGTAAGTCAGATAATATTCCAATAAACTTGAAACTTTCGTCGTCCTGGAGCGCAAATTGAACCCGCGTCTCCCAGTTAGCGCCCTAGTGTTTCATCCATTACACCAGCCGATCAAGTTTCAAGTTTCCGATCAATTTAAAAAATAACCATTGCTCCGAAACAATGAATGGAAAGGATACCCGAAAACCCTCGACAGTATTACTTAAAACTCATGAAGCAACATTCGAGATTCAGAAGGTGTTACTGGTGAAATAATAAACCGGACATCCAAAAGGAATTTATATGTTCGTATACTCATACTGCCCAAACTGTTTAGCATCGTTAATTGCAAATCTCTCAAGATACCTGCTACAGGCGTCCTTTGAAGTTTGAAGTATCGTCCAGCGTTCAGATGGTCCTGGTAAAGAAAGGTCCTTTTAAGTGGTCACCGCACTGACAATCACAAATGTTAGTGGACTCCCGTACTTGGAGATGTGTGTCCCTCGTCCAGTTCGCATTGTCCGATGACCAGTAGTGTTCATTATATGCCTGTACTGGTCTATCCATATGACTTTCGACAAAAAATTTGGTTTTTCTTCAAACGTATTCAAAACAAAGTTACAAAATGTTCACTCGTTTTTTGCATGTGCAGGGATGTCCAGGCTGCAGTTCCTTATATATACGTATGAGATGCAGTTTTTAAATATGTAACACACGGTGTGATTCAATCCACTCTCTTGGCTAACTTCAGGCGAGTTGCAGTGGAGATGTGGAAACACAAAGCAGAGTATCCGTATCGCCCCCAATGGTCAGCATGTAAGTGAACGGCAACGTACACTGCTCGTGTTCTACAAACGACGAAATGCATTTCTGATTGTCCTATGATGAGGATGTGTGGAATTAGAATTCCGCTGTGCTCCGTGTACATCCGTTCTGATACAGCAGCGTTCGTGTTGCTTTGATCTTAAGTCGAAAACATTTCGCAAAATTTCAAGTTCGTCAATTCACGCACAGTTGGTAAAAAACAAATACAGGTAAGCTTAGTTCTGATTCAGCTGTCAGTTTGGAAAGTAGGATTACGACTTGCAGATCGAAGAGTTCAAATGAGTTAGTCAAGTATGGTTCCAAAGCGTTTATTTAATTCGTTATAGCTAGCATAGGTCTATGATATGAAAAGTAGCTTACATATTTTTTTAGAAATAATGCTGGATACTTTGCGAACACACACGAATTACCCAACGTGGTGATCTGCCTTCTTGGGCTTCTTACATTCTCATCACTTGCTCTTGACTCTCGTTTTGATTTTCTTTACTTTTGCTTCCGTTCATTCTACGAATTCCGCGACATTGTCGAAAATGTTAACCCGTTCACAAGAAAACAATTTTTAAAAATTTTAGCTTAAATCACCGGTGATATGTTATTTATATATTTTGATAGATCTCGTCGAGAGCTTTAAAACAATACCGGTACAGTCGTTTTGCATTCACAGTTGCCCAGATAATCCGCGATATCTTCAAAAGTGGTCACTGGTTCACAAGAAAACAATTTTTTAAATGTACAGTTCAAACCACTGTGAGATGTTCTTCGTATATTTGAATAGATCTCGTCCAGATCTTTAAAACGACACCACGTACAGTCCTGTAGTCACGGTTGCCGAGATAGACTGAGTCAAACGCGGCGGCACTCTCAGAAATATTGCATCACCTCCCCTCGCACAGAGAGAGAGGGAAGCGTCGCGCGGACGATGTAATGTGCAGTACGCGAATTGAACTCCATTCTGTTTTTTGCACGTATTTTTAACGCTATAATTATTTCAATCGAAACTTATTTTTGTCACAGGTGGTCGGCCCTAAGTCGTCCCATACTATCCGCGGAGTTAGACGTAGTCCTGCGTCAAAATAAGATCGTAGTTGGTATTTCTTAATCATACGCCCAAAAAAACAAACACAGTGAAATAACTATTCTCGAGAATCTGACACCGATTGACATAATTAGGTACACTGCACACACACACACACACCTTTAAATATCTTGCTCAATGAGCAAGTCTACCTAAAAGCGATATTTATGTATATAAATTTGTAGCGAACAAATCGAACCGCAGAGGTACTTGGTTGTGGAAACTTTCAGGAGTCCCTTTATATATTAGGTTTAAAAAAACATATTAAACAGTATTTTGGACACGCTCCCCAGCTTTGTAACTTATTTCTTGTCCTATTTTCAAATGAGTCAAAATTCTTCCTGATCTCCTCCTATTACGGGGGAGCGAACCAACTTTGTTTCATCAGTTAGCCCTATAAGCTTTTCGTATATAATTGTACAGAAAGTAGATCGCTAGTTAACATAGTTCTCGAGATATTGACTAGGTCGGTGACTTTCCGTGCTACCCTTTATAGTTGTGCATATTTAACTTCGTGGTAAGGAGTGAATTTTAAATAAAGTCTTCGGAATTAATTTTTCTAATTAAAATTTCACAAATAATCATTATTTTTTTTATTAAAAATTCAACGACCACTATCAGCAACTCAATGGGTAGCCAGTCTCTAAAATAGAGTCACTGGTTTCAGAGAAGGGATACAGCCAGTGCTGTAAGACAAACAAAACATCTATGCATCACCGGAATTCGAACCCGGACCCTACTCGGACGAATGGTGATAACCAGCGCTTAGACCATTGCTCCCCTGGGTTGGCTAATCTTTTATTAAGTTACAAATTACGACAATGAATTCACGTTTAACAATTCTTCGTATGATAGAACAGAATCAAATCCTTATCATGTCATCGAAATTTTAATCGGAATCATGTTAATGTTCCGTAGACTTAAGTTGGATCCACCTAAAATCTTTGCCTTGTATTTTCAATGGGTAAACTTCTGTATCCATTTTCTTCACAATTAATGCGTTTACAAGGATGAAAATTTGAACATCGATAAAAATAACTTCATATTATAGCCTAGTATACTTAATATTTTCTATAACTTAACCATAATGATATTAAAAATCAATAATTTTTCCTTTGGTGGTTGTGACACCAGAAAATAGATGGCGCGACATATGCATTGATGACATCAGTAGACAAACAAATGTTGAATTGCTTAGTTATGATTAAATTTTATAAAATATTAAGTGTACTAGGCTATAATGTGAAGTAATTATTATCGATGTTCAAATTTTCATTCGTGGAAACACATTGATTGTATAGAAAATGGCTATAGAAGTTTTCCCATTGGAAATTCAAGGCAAAGATATTAGGTGAATCCACCTTAACGTTACTAACTAATTACTTTTTACTTTCACCTGTTTCAGGAAACCAGACCTGCCTATTGGCCACTGAATATATGGTATGTTTCCCACTATGTGTGCTGTATTAGGACAGTAGTTTCGTCCGACATTTTTCATTTTCTACAGTTTTCAAAATATGTTTTTTTCAAAACTGCATCAGACACAGAAATGTCCTCATTTTATTTTTATGCATGCGTTCTGAAATGATGTATGAGGTTTTCATACCCTTTCTGTGTCATGTATTTTCAAAATATCAGGATGTGTACCATCAAAATACCGCTGCGATATGAGCGTAACCCGTTTTGATATCTCGTAATTCTGTATCTTCTTGTTCGATTCTAACCAGATAACTCCTTTAAGTTTGAGTACGGAATTTAAAGCGCCTGAACTAACCGAACTGCAGTGTAACGATTTTACTTTGCAGCGCAACACTTTGAAAATGGAGAAAAGCGACAGAGACCTTCTCAAGATATCATTTTTTTTTATTGGAGGTTTAGCGACTACCATGAGCAACTCAATGGGCTATAAGCAGTCTCCCGTCTCTAATTGAGGGTCACTGGTTCCAGGGAAGGGAGAGAAGCAGTGCCTTATGACAAACACAACATCCATGCCTCACCGGGATTCGAACCCGGACCCCGTTCGGACGAATGATCAGAGGCCATCGCTTGGACCACTGCGCCACCGGGGCTGCCAAGATATCATTCAAAACGTTTCTATTGCAACACATACAAAAAAGCTGTACCGTCATGACACCTTTTAAATTTCGAAATATTTCCTGGTGATATCAACGCAGTTTTGCCACCTATGCTCTAGCGTCCGAATTCCAATGGTCAAAAATGACCTTGGCTTTCAATAACGCAGCACAGCTATGGTCACCTCAGAATAAGAGAATTTCACTTCCTAGGGAAGTACGTTAAGCATGGGGAACACACAAATCTCACTACAAGAAATCTATAGCGAATTGGGTGGGGATTTGAGCAACTGAAATCCTGCGATTTTCAAAATGTGAAAAACTTTGACTCGGTACATTGATACTCTTCTCATCTTTTTACGCCTCATTTCTGTGAGAGCTGCATGACATAGGCTTATGAGGTTGAGGTAGTACGTGCGACACTCAGTGGTATACTTTTTCATGTAGTCAAATACCCAACAAAAACACAAGTGTTGGGAGATAGCTGGTCACCAGCTGGCAGTGATGGGTCACTGCTGATTGAAATCTGCCGTTCGCGGCACGGTAGCTGTCCGTTGGTGGCAGCGCCATTAGTTGGCAGTCATTGATGACCATGCAGCATCGCCGTGAATTGCGGGCCACCAAGCAAAGGCCACTTGTGGCACGTAGCTGGCTTTGGGGAACTGCGGCTGTCTTTCTTTTTTTTTTATGGCTACTACTGGGAAATTGGCTGACAAGATTCGGCAAGCCATCAGTTACGTCACGTGATTGCCGGCTGCCACTGCCGAAAAACTAGCGAACCACATTAGGCTAGCCATTATTTATAGCACGTGCTTGCAGGACCACTGCCTGTGATGGATAACCGATGGTCCTGTTCTGTCATATGACAACTGATGGCGTGCCAACTGTTGGCCCGCTGCTGGCCCATGTGGTGACAGCCGGGGCATTTATTGACGGTTAGGCGGCGACAATAGAGTGCCTCGCCTCTTCTGGCACTGCTGGCTGCTAGGACTGGTTTGGGTGCTGGCCCAGCAACTCTGTTTTTGTTAATTAATGATGCCTTCTGTATTCATAAAAGCTCATGTCATCACTTTACAGGGAAACATAGATTTTCTTGGGAACGGGAGAAAGTGCGTTCTTCCACATTAGGCTTTGTTTGTCAGTCTTTGGGTCAACGTTATGAAGCCATAGAATATCTAACGCTTAAAGAAGGTCAACTTTCATAGAGATAACGTAAAACAGGCGGCAACAGCGCCACCAGATTTTAAGAGATAATATGTTCTGCGGGAAAGTAAACATTCAGGAGAAAAACACGTTAGGGGGAACTACGGCAGTGAAGCTTTTCTTTGATCCACGATGGTTTCCTTCGATCTCATTACTATTTGCTTAGAGCAGTTTTTTGTTATTGTTGTTGCTGTTTTCTGATATCCCGCCCATCCCTTATTTTGGTGAAAAAAATATCCAATAACATTAGTATTACTATTTAAATTAAATTTCAGCAAATATTACAGTTAGGCCTAAGGATCCGTACAAAATTCATTCCCCAGTATTTGGCATCACTGAGAATATTTCTGAAAAACTGAAGAACAAACAAAAGCCTTAACTAACCCGGTTGGCGTAACAAAACTAACATATCCGATTTGCGAAGTGATTATGCTACCGAGAAGGTTACAATCACGTGCTGTGAGTCTGAGTAGCTCGGCTGACGGCTGACTGTTCTTTACCCAACGAATTGAAGTAAACAGAAATACGCATGCGCAGTCTACTCCGGCATCAGCCAATCAGCCAGTATGTTGGCTTCTGTGAACTGCATGTTTTCCCTGAAGATATGACTGCGCTAGTCACGTCTCGCTGAGCCTTAACTTCTTCTCGTTAGATATTCTTTGATGAAACCATGCTTCATCTATTGTAACAATCCATGACCAAACATTTATTCGCACAGCAAGAAGCACGTTCAAGTTGGTGATGCACATTTGTTTGTGGCGCATACCTGTCGCTGATCTGTCAATATTCGCGGGACCCAATGCTCACTAACCTTCTCATCTTCAAAGGATTCGTCTGTTTTACATCACCAGGTTATGCACGCTCTTTTTTTCTCAGAAATGGACGTACAGAGTCTTCCGGAATGGTTTGCATCATCGCAATATACCGTGCCACAACAACATTCTCATTATCATTTGATAATTTCGAAAATTCAATAGCCTTAACCCCAGTGTCTGTACGATATCATGAACTTTCCATGTGAGCGTGACTTCTAAATATAGGCATTTTATCCCCGCCCGTACTTCAATTTTTCCCTTTTCGTAGTCTCCGCCGTTAAATTCACAAAATCACCTAAAAAGAAGATGTAGGTCTGTAACATAGAAAATTAGTACAACGACACATAAGAACATATAGGGTAATATTGATTATTCATATGGAACACGAACCTTTTGAACATTGTCCATATCCAGCTCAGTTATAAGTGCCTTGGTATTTATTATCATACAGGTTTGCCGCTGAAAAAAGTTATTTTTTCAGAAATACTCTAGAACCCGTTTTATAGGTTTCTCACTTACAGATTTCTAATTTATGCCTAAAATGTTCCAGATCTGAACTGCATTTAATGTTATTTTTTTTTCAATTATACGCAGCCGAATTAGCATTCTTTTCATTTATATGTTAAATTTGGGTGAGAGTGGTGTTATGAATTAGAAGTTTACACCCCAGGTAGCACAGCCTTGCAATTTAACGTAGGCCTAACACTGAGCCACCGTATTTTAAGAAAAAAGACGGTGGCTCAGTGTTGGACTTACGTTAAATTCCAAGGCTGTGCTACCTGGGACCAAGCTAACTCCGTTTACCAACTCTCTTCCCATCTTTTCTCTACGCCCTCGCCCATATCCTCCTTTGCCTCTCCCTATTTCCTGTCCTCCACCTGTTTTTTGATTCATTCTGTGGAATACGCGAGCTCCTTCAGAGCTAGCATTGGTCACGTCAGCTAATACCTTCAGTAGACACGTGTTCTTGCTTGACGTTGTCATATCGGATGCCGCGTTTCTTTTCGCTTTCCCGGAAAATATGGAAGTTATCGTTTCGCAATCTGACTGGAATGCTATACTTAAAGAGGAACATCAGTTTTGTTTCCCAGATAACGTCAGTTAAGACGCAGGTTTGGCAACGTTCTCACTTACGACTCTACATGAAATCATTGAAAACAAAAAGTACGGTGAGAACGTCTCATGTGACAAGATTGATGACGATTCCCAGGTAAGTGCATCAGCACCCAAATTTAGTGATGCACTGGAATTGTTCGGTGTCCTTATGACTTCTCTTTATAGACATACTACTGATGAGAAAACAATGCAGGCTCTCGATAGACTTAAAAATTCAATATTTCAACTTAAAAGAAAACAACAATAAAAAAATAGTGGTTTTTTAAACAATGTTACTAAATACGCATTTTTATAATATACTGCTATTTCTTTAAAATATCAATCGTAAATAATTTATCAGTAATATTTTGTATACTATTCACATACAGTATAAGACTATATTT
Source organism: Macrothele yani (assembly GCA_039090855.1). NCBI lineage: Eukaryota > Metazoa > Arthropoda > Arachnida > Araneae > Macrothelidae > Macrothele > Macrothele yani. The sequence continues at coordinate 162,528,917 of CM077011.1, forward strand.
ACAAGCGCTGCAGTGTGATTGAAATCAACAAAGTTAAAATAATGCTGTGAAGAAAAACGATAACTGGAAAAAAACGAGTACGTTATAACCAAATAAATTGTACCTACTGCGTAGTATCTAGTATAAGGACACTAACGGTTACGCCATACGTTGCAACACAATAATGCGCTACCATCAGGGAACGCAGACCTGCCATGTTTGGTCTATACGATTTTTAAATGATACGTTAATTTTATTTGGTCCCTTAAAAAAATGTTCAATCGGGGTCGCATTGTATTGTTCTTACCATTATCTTGACTGCAGCTTCCAACATCCTATACAGCTCTTTATTTTGCACGTAACTCTCGCTTCCATGAATCCGTGATACTGATTGCAAACAACAATTTTAGTTCACTATCAATCCTCTGTCTTTGTTATAATATCATTTTACAGCTGATAACAGACTTTCCCTAAGTTATCAGTTGTACTATCTAGTCGCGTATCACGTTTTTCAATCTCATTGGGGGTCACATCAATATGATACCCATTGCAAATGCTTTCAATGTATAAAAAATTAATGATTTATGGAATAAAACTAAAAACCATTGATTTTGCAATATTAAAATATAAATATCAATTTTAAATGAGTTGACAAGGTTTTTTTAAATATACATTGATATGTATACATTATATGTCATTATATCACATCCATTGGCTTTGAGCTGCATTAGCAGGAGGTAGCTGCTTTGGGAACGCACATGCTTTGTCTGTACTGTATTGTCTGTTTCTGGTCTTTGAAGGCACAACTAGGATATCTGCGCCAAATATTTCCCTGAAATCTCTAAACCCGTTATTAAAGCACTTGCCGCCATTGAAAGACGATGATCACACCTTGGAATTCGCGTTCCTCATCGCATCAGTGTACTTCCGCCCGCAGCTGTAATTGTGCTAACATTATTCTACTCAGTTTGAACTATCTGCAGAATAGTTAACAAATAGTTTATTCGGACAGAATCTAATGTGCGGTGCTTAGAATGTGATGCTATAATTAATGCTCCGGAGAGAAAAGTACACCTTTGACAGTGCAAGAGAGTGGAAGAAAACGTTTTTGTCAACACCTTTTTATCAGATACATTGCAGTGTTATAAATACTTAGAATACGCATATTGAAGCTAATCTGTTACTCTGAGTTTAAGGGGTTTTTTTTCTTCCTCTCGGTAACAAAACTCTAGTTTGCTGTTACGGCCATTGAATCATTGTACCGCTCCAGTTCGTGTCTCCGAAACAGGAAGAACTTCATTAAATTTTTCCATTTCGTAATAAATACATACATATCAGTGGCGTATCTTGGGTCCAAAACCTGGGCTATCTCCCCCGCCCCCAGTACTGGTTTTTTTTTAATGGCAAAGCTTATTTTTCAGTGTTAACTAATAACAAGATACATTTTTTTCTTAATTTTAGGTACATGATATTGCTATCATAATACCAAATTATTATGAGGATTAGGATTTCAACGCTTATTTGTACATGAACTCCGTTCTTCTGTGCATTTTTTTTGTACGTGCACTCAATTTCTCTTTCCTTTTGGTGAAGTTGAGTGTTACTTTTCCATAAAACGTTTCTTCCGAATATTTTATCACATTTAAAAAGAATGTTTCTCTCTATTCACAAAACATATGCTCAAGTGCACCTGCCCTTGGGTTTCCCTAAAGTATAGTATGTCTTGATTCTTTTTAATGTAGCAAAACTTATTTCGGCAGTTGCGGTTGTTGACAGAAATTTTAAAATTAGGTCTGCTAATTTTTACACCTCAATAAACACAATGTCCAATTTATTCAATTTCATGTAACTAGTAATGTCTCTTACTGATTTTTTTTTGTATTCATCAAGGGAATAATAAGCACCTTCACACACACAGACACACACGCAGTTCATTTTTGAGTCGAACTGTGTTAAACTTTGAAGCATAGGGTTTTTTAAGTTCTGACAGCAGATAATTAGGAAAAACTTTCACATTTTTTTTTCAAAACAATTCGAATCCAACAAAAACCACGAATTTAAGATATAATATCATTAATTTTAATTCATTGACGCTTCATACAGCTGAAACAACTCTCGCGAAACACGGGCATTTGCGGGCTGGAGCATGCAAGTGACGAAGGTAGTCAAAGTCTTCTCTTTTCTGAGCGAACCGTTGCCTAAAGTAACCGCCCATTCAGACTTCATCTGCTCCTTCATGTTGTCATGGAAACCCTAGCAGGCGAACGTATCCAAGGGCTACGAATCACACAGCGAATAATTCAGGCGAAGACTAGTAGAGCGGCTGGTTGCGTCACGGCACGATAGGAGGCTCGTTGGTCTCTGATTGCCAGATTGATTCCCTTAGTTAAAAGAAGTGAATCAGCACACTTTTTTTTCACAGCGAAACATCGACATAGTTTAATACCGTTGATAATTGACTTACTTGTGTATATCTAAATGACTTTTATTTGTGTATTATCCGCTCTTCGCAGCTAGACTCGAATATACGCCACTGATACCTACATACATACATACATACATACATATCATTAAGCTGTTCTCTGAGGTTCAGAGGTTAGCTTCTCAAAGAAAATCACCTGCCAAGTAAACATTTAACTGATGGAACTAAAATTTACTAAAAAATTGACCTATCAAATATCTACATTTAGAGCGATCTCGTAACACAGCTCGAGCTTCATTAACATCCATCACACCCGCACAGAAGGCCTTTCGAACTTCATACTCATAAACTTTTACTCATGCAGATATTCCTGAATCTGGTCTTCCCATGATTTCCTTAGCCCTCCTCTACCTTTCTTTCCTGCCACTTAGGCTGAATAAATTCTCTTAGTAAGCACCTCATCACTCATTCTTTCAACATGGCCAAGCCACCTAAGAACATTAGTATCCACCTTACTAACAACATTTTGCCTCACATTACACATCTGCAACACATCTTTATTCCTCACATGATCAGACCGTGTCCTACCCCCCCCCCCCCCGTTCCCGTAAGAAACGCATCTCCCAAGCACACAAATGACTCCTGTATTTTCTGCATTACCAAGGTTCCACTGCCGTATATCATAGTAGGAACAGTTACATTTTCATACACAGCCATTCGAGACTTCCTCAGGAAACCATCATTCCTGTGAAATCCTCCTACGGCAGCTATGACTTTCAATGAAGAATTCACTTGTCTACTAATTTCGCCATCTAATTCGTTCTCTCTGTCAAACACATTACCTAAATGTACAAACTCATTCACCTTTTCAATCTCTGAGACGTTAAGACTTATTTTGCATTCGGTACTAATCGTTCCTCGCTCAAAAACAACTTGGTTTTCCCTTGTTTATACTCAGAAAACAAAACTATGCACCATATCAAACCAAGCGACGTTTTTCAGCTGGTGGGCCTGTCTAGTTCTATGCCACTTCCCCAAAATCTTTTTTTATTGTTTAACATTTACCACCATCACTTGAGATTCTTATCTGATATGCTTATTCTGAAACAATACAATTTTTATTTTGAAGCACACCGAAACTGACATTGGAATTTACTCACTACGGCTAGGTGCTTATCTGGTCGATTAATCGTCCAAAATGTGCTTAATTACAAATTTATCAGCAATATAAACTGAAGCTTTAGTGAGAGCTGAGAGTGATTTATATGTATTCAAGAAATGCAACAATTCCTCTGAGTTGGTTTGGAGAAATCATTCCAGCAGTGCATTTAAAAGAGAAATAGGTAGACCGTTCAGTTTTAGAACACCTAATTATATTTACCATACGAAGTCCGCCTTATAAAAATAACCGTGCCACATAGCAGAACATAAGGATTATTTTCCTTTCAAAAGTCATATTATATGAAAACATAAGTATTCACAGGTCCTTAAATAAATAAATTAAATTTTGTTTAATCCATGGTAGATTTTTTTTAAATGAGCGCCCAAGATTGCCTCACAACTGATAGAACGGCTTATGATAATACAGGTACAGCCAATAAAAATATTTCCTGAGGTAGAGTGCTTTATTTTGTTTGTTTTAATTTAAGGTTTTTCGCTCTCCATTTATTCCGGTCAGTTTCTATATATTACAAATGCGATAAACTATGAAAGTATGTAATTATTAAAACATTTTTCCCCTTAGGAATCTGACGCTTACAATTGCTTTCCAATTTTGAGACTTTTGTTTTGTTTTTTAAGTTAGATGCAATGCAAAGAAAGGCGCCGTAGATCTGTTTGCCCATTTTCTGGGCCCTTATTGAACGACTGAGTGATATACGGTGCGATACATTTACTCGCTACAAATGTTTGCATTTCCCTTTCCAAACAAGCTAAACGGAATTAGGGTTTTATTTTGAGGAACCGTATGTGACCCAGATTCACGAAAATTATTTTGCATGAGGTGATTTATTCCTGCATATTACTCTGACTTTCTGGCGGAACGTTGAATGCCAAATGTCTTGCTTCAAACGCATCAGATCTTATGGAAGCGAAATAAGGAATTCCAGACCTTTCTCCGAAAATGGTCAAAAGCGATGATTGCATTTTAAAGGCTGCCCAATTTCGTAACATACGCCGAGAAGGCTACTTAAAATAGCATTAGATACATGCTGAATTCAGCAACAGGGAAAGTTGTTAATCAGCATTCCCTTGTCAACTAATTATGAGAGGCATGAGAAAAATTCCAGCAACGTGAGGAAAACTAGATTCTGCGGATAAATGGGTGAAGTCTGCTCAATAATTGTTAGGTAATGCTACTAAACGTTCAAAGACTGAATTACTAAATTATGATATGGGCATTAAAGACCGAGAGACGTAAGGGATGGACATGTATGAAAATTTAGCAGAGAAAGAAGTTAACTAATGCAGGCAGATACGCTCAAACAGAGGAAAATTCCCATTGACCTCCCGCACGTGTAGAGACATTTCAGGTATTAAACGTTAGTTTTGATAATTTTCATAACTGTTGAACCCAATTTACTTAATGTATGGCTAAACACAGGCTGCGTATTTTTGCCGCTGTGGCTTTCAGTTAAAATACCAGCCATGGAAAACAGATGACGATTTTAGTTTTATTTAGTTTTATTATTTTAGTTTTATTCATATGCAACACATGTAATGTATTCGAATGAAGGTTTCTGTTTTTCTAAAATTGTTTACAGAAACGAATTTTACGTCTCATTGCTATATCTTAAAAGTTAATGTGCGGCTCTAATCTTATCTTTTTTAATCTACGGATACAAATATGTTTTCCATATGATTGATGTTAACAAATACAAGTCCTACTACTTTTTATGTAGAAAATATGTTAATTCTTGGTTTCTAATATGGATGGAAAATGCGTAAAATATTCTTAGCAATAAAGAAAATGTTAAAACGGTTTCAATTTTCTGCACAGTAGTAAGTCAAAGAAGCATTGCTTATATTAAGTGAACGAACACAACATACAAGAATTCAGCATTTTAAAAGGATATAATACTTTACTATATACATTCATCCTGTGTTTTAGAGTAGACCACATTATCCCTAGAACAGGGGAATACAGGGAGACTTTCCAGCATTACAGCTCTTCTAACAGGGAAGAAAACATTCCAGGTGTGTTTCCCAGATGTAGATATATGGGTACCTCCTATAACTATGTTTGCAAATATCTTCGCTATCAATCATCCGATTTGGACGATATTTAAAATTTAGGTTTTTTTTTTCATGTGCTAAATAGAATGTGCATAAAAGCATAAAATAATATACCCCTTCATAGAAAAATTTGGAGATAAAAAGCTAATTATCATGTTAAGTAGCTTAATCAGCATTTTTCTTCGCGTCACGTGATAGTTCCATTTAAGTGGTTTCCAACGGTACCTTACGTGTTTACATGCGGCAAACGGTTCCAAAGTTGAGAGAATGGCTCTTTCTTTTTTTGATTTATTTTTGAGAGGTCTGTACTTCTCTTGTAAATTTTAATTGCTGAACTGGTGATGTGAAGGATGTTGAAACGGATGAGGAGACCACATACAAAGAAACGCCTACAAAAATTATCTACTGAAGCCTATCTCGAAAATATATCGACATTTTACAAGCAGGTGCATGGGAGATAAACATCTGTAGGTAAATTTTAATCAGTTTCTTTTCATTCCAATCTACACGTTAGAAATTGCAAAAGACGTTGAAAATTGTATCTATCGTAATCAAAATGTTGTAAAAATTCAGTGTTTAGTTTTTTTTTATTAAACTGATGGATCATTCAAGTGCTGGAGGCGCTACATGACAAGTAAAATGCAGGTACACCCTGCGACATTAAAACTGCAGCATTCTGTATTTTGGAATAGTAATGCTGATTGGATACTTAGGGTAATGACACTTATGAGGATGAAAGGAACTCATACAATTTGCTGAAATTTATCAATATATTTATTGATACAAACTGTTGCTTACTCTGGACAGACCAGAATGATGTAAACAATTTCAGTTGAATATACATTGAGGTAAGCGTTTCCGCATCTTTCACGCGTAACGAGCTTTCTACGTCTGCTTGTAACAGCCATTTGTTCAGCTCTTTCTGTTCTGTATTTGGATCATTCGCACGTGTTAGCACTGACAATTTGTATGAAACCCTTATCATTTCTTCTTGATGCTAAAATTTCAATGTCACAGTGTGTACATAGAAGCTTGAATGAATGAATGAATGAATGAGTGATAGAAGAAGTCTTTTATCGTATGACTGAAAATGTAACCCTTTAAGCAGCCGATGACATGAACAAAACGGTGCCAACATTTACTGCGTTCCCCAAATAGATATGTTCACATAGTGGCCGGGTCTTACGAAAGCTATTGCAAAACATTTCCTCTTTTCCCGTCAGCACAGATGTACCGATCATAAACTTATAACGGGTGAGAAGCCCTTGGTTCTTATCCTTTGTTCTCTGTTCCATGACTCAAGTCATGATGTGAAAGGGATGGTTGCTCTGACACGGACATCATGCCAGTAGGAAGAGGCAACTGACTCAAACATTTCTACTTTCTTAGGTACGTCGCCATTGTTATAGCCCTTTTAGCAGATAACCAGTCAAAGAAGATTATTGTCAATCTTTGTTCTTAGTGACCACTTTGAATAATAAAGCTAAGAGGGAAAGCAACGCGCTATCTGATGCGCAGGTCAGTCGTTTCAACGGCATTTGACCACTTCGTAGAAAGCGAATATATTCGTTCGAGCTGATTTCACAGTGTTTTTCTAACTACAAATTAATTCGTTCCAGCCAGTTCAAAGATTAAGTGCTAATTATAATAGGAAGTGGAGGACAACAAGGTAGATTAAGCTAGTGTGATTGAACAGCAACAGAATCGACTTTTTTTCTGCCGAATCGGCGGTATAGGAAAAAGTAAGAGTTAAAAGAAAAAGGATACAATATTTATTATGATGGGAGGAAAAAGTGAAAGATATCGGTGCAACAACAGGAAAAAATGGCATGTGAATACCCAAAAATAGAAAATAGAGGAATAAGAACTGCTTAAGTTAATGACAGGGAAATAACAGTCTTCGCCACAATTCACGAGAATAGAAAAGATGCATGAATGTGTTTTTTGCAGACGTGCAACACAAGTAAGCTAGATGCTGTGAAATAAATTGGACACTGTCATGAATCCGCGTGATTTAGTCATTTTACTTTCTGTTGGAGCTTGTTATTCTTTTGAAAACGTTTGTAAAAATTTTGTTTTGTGCAGATCACGAATTTATTTTTCATTGCGATTTTTTTGAAGCAACAGAATGATACGGAACTTGAAACCTTTTTAACTGATTTTTAATTATATTTAAGAAAAGGTGAAATGTACTGTTTTATAATATTACTTCACAAGGCTCCTAAATGTAAGATTTACTTTTGATAGCTACAATGTAATAGCTTTTGTCTTAAAGAGTCCAAAGGCTGATACATAGACATCGCACAATCATCTGTAAAATAATTTAAGTACCCGGTTTCTTCCAGTAAAGCAATATACAATAACTGGTGCACAAAATGGGGGAAGAAGAGAAAAAATATCATGTGTCACATTAACTAAAATTCGTGCGATATGCTATAAACAATTCCAACCTCACTACGGAACTTCGAAATCAGATCCTCCGACAGGCGATTGAAATTTAACAGTTAATCAGATCTCAAGTATTTCCAATAACTGCTCCTGTTACCGGAAGTCCTCCTGATTTTTTCTTATTTGACAGATCAGTGTTGAGACTAAACAATGCACGCTGTGTTCCCGAAGTAGAAGCTAATTTTGAGAATTTATGAAGAACTGGCGAATATTTGTCTTAAATTTTTTGGTTTTTCATTTTTAACCTCAGAAAACGACACTAGGCCTACGCGAAATACCGCTTCTTAATATGGATCTCTTTTCTCTGGGCAGCAATGCGAAAATAACGAATAAACGACTTTTGACAAGCTCTTCAATGCTTAAATTTCTACGAAGTCCTTATAATTTAAGTGCACTTGATACATCATTTTTTCAGCTGCATTAACAGTTGCAATAAAAAAATTAGCATACCCGTCAAACTTTATTACTATGTCTATAAGGAATTCTTCATTATCTCTGAATCGTGCTCGAAATTCTGTAGCAAAACAAAAGTTGAATTAATACTAGACAAATGATTGGTGTTTTAACCCAATGGCATGTCATTCATTTTCGGTGTCAAACGTATTAATACTAATTAGGCTAGCGGGAAGTTTTATAGAAAATTGTTTAAACGGTCCCGGTTTTTGAACTGGCATCTTTAGCGATTACTGCAATCCTCACACTTTGATTTTGCATAAAAATTTCTTGGAATCTGCCATATAATCTTTCTACTGTTACTTCAACTTGAGGACGAATAGGTTTATTTTCAAATTACCTCTACTTTTTTTGAACACGCTGATCATGATTTAATGAGTTGATAAAGGTACTCCAGGGGTTTAAATCGCATTGTACTAAATAGTGGCAGCGAACAATTTTACTTTCATAAAAAATTCAACCACTTCTTTGTGCAGCTCATTCAGAATGTTCAGAAAGGTAATGTCTCCTTACCTCATTTCTGACTCTCGCAACACGTTAACTACATGAACACCATAACCAGTTTGTCATTGTTTGTTCTATTGGTCTTACACAAACAAAATGTTCTTTAAGAATAAGGAGGTGATCCAAAATTAAGTTAATAATATGAAATATTTAACGAAATAAATTTAATTACTAAATTTAGTCCTAAAGGAAGGTATTGTTTCCACTAAACATGCAATTGCATACCTTTTTGTGTGTGTGTGTGTGTGTGTGTGTGTGTTAAACATTTTTTCCTACCAAAGCATAGAAGTAAGAAAAGACAGTATAATTTTACGGAAAAAAATATTTCTTTCTAGTAGCCAATCCTCTGAAAAAATTTCCTCGCAGAAATTAATGGATGATGTTTAAGATTTATTGTTCTTGCAGAATTCCAAGAAATTCAATAATCGATCTGAAAAGAACTTCTCTTTCGTGACAAATTAATTTACCAGAGAATGAATACGGACTATTGAACGCCAACCTCTTAGAAGGGTGATGATTTTTCTATTTTTTGCTTTTGCGAAAGAGTGCTCGACTTCTTTGTGTCTGATTTGCTGAAATCTGCCTAGGAAAAATAAGAACAATACCAGTCACACTAGAACTTTTCTTTTTCTTGGCAAATTGCCGGGTGTTATTAATTATAGACGATACTTCAGTAGTGGACAAGTCATAAAATAAAAAGAAATATTTTTCTAATAGCATAGTGGAACGAAAAATTAGTGTAAAATCGAGCGTATCATTTTCGTTGTTTTTTGAAAAATAGCTCCTTCAACACTTTTGCCTTGAAGAAAAGAGTATACCTCACCTTTGCCAAGCCGCGAGTGTATATAGTAGTTTGGAACGTAATCGCCTGATTCTTAGTATGAAGTAAGATAATGAAATGTGTAAGCGTAAATTATTTCTTAATTTCAAAGGAACCCTGAAGCACTTGGGTGATACAACTGTAGTGGTTTGTTGAACTAAATGCATCGAAGATTTACAACACAAAAGGAGAAGTTTGAGGAAAGGAACACAAATTAACTTCGATTATTTCACCTGAAAGCACAGTTCGGTCATCAGGTACTAGGTTTTCGGAATAGGTTCAAAATTCGCATGTGTGTGTAAGAAAAAATCGCTTCCGGAATTTTAGTTAAATGTTATCTCATTAAATTTAGAACCCAAATCGAAGACAATGTTCCTTGCTAGAAGATTTCTTATGGAATTCCTTAGAAAATGGGAACGTCATCACATACTGCGTAATTATCACAGTTGTTTCTTTTCTTGTATACCTTATCCTCCCATTTCTGAATTTCTAATATCCCCCATTATAGATATAGCATATCTTGTTCTCGATTTTTATCCGTCCTTGCATCTTTGAGGGCACGAAGATTCAATGCGGCTCAGTGTCGACGATTCACATAGAGGAATGTGTAAAAAGACTAGTGGCTTTGTCCAGCAAGCCAAAAATCTCTTGTGCTCTCAAGAACGAGAATGGTCCTCGATGCAAATTCCACATATTACACCATCGTTCAGTTAATTAAGATTGCCTCTTTACTCCATGGAAATATGCGCGACGTGGACCGCTGTCAGCTTGGCATCCTGTGCTCGTTGATGAAGTTTGCGCACTATTGTTTAGGAGATAGTTCTCCCTGAGGTTTCATACAGTTCGAGTACAAGTTGATGCGACAACATCGTTGTAGGCAGCCGCTCAGTTTCAACAGTTATTGATCGTCGCATTTTGATGCATATTGAGGAAGGTCTAACTAGATTCCGGAGCTATGTTTTCAGAATTTTCCTTAAAACTCTATAGTTTCCTTAGGGCAAATAGTTACGTAGATTTAAGGAGTGAATATGGCATTATTTTAAAATCTCAATATTATGAGAGCTGTTTTGGGGAAAGTATTCATCTCCATCTTACTACTTCCGAAACTCAAACAATTCAGAATTTACCACCAAAATTAAACAACGTTGTATGAAACAAATTCATTTTCACACAAAATGACATAACCAACTAACTTTTCATCCCTTTCAAACGACAATATCAATCTAATGATTACATACCATATGACTGTCTGCAAAAAAATTTATAATTAACTTCACGTGAGTCTTTAACTTACATAGCACCGTAAAATTAACATGCCTTATAAAAGGGCATCATTACCTTGCTGACTCAAAAAAATTTAGACTGCAAAAAACGTAAAGATAATTCTTACCTTAACCATTTAAGTTAATTTTATATCTGAAAGGTAATATTTATCTATTAACAACAGTAACAACATACGAATTCCATACAAGCTGAGGCAAGTGGAGGCAGCCGCAGCTTGAATGAAATTGGACTTTACGTAAGGAAATTGGGCCTCAGCTTGTATGAATGCGAACTTCTAACAATAAATGTGAGGTATCATAGTGACAAAAATAATGTCTGCTCTGTGATTATCCTTTTAACCCACTTTTAAGTAACAGCAGTGGCGTTTCCAGAAGTTTTTTCAGGGGGAATAAGAAATTTAGTTTTTTATACAACTAAATTGGTTATGATGCATTTTTAAAATGTATGCAACATCCACGCAAAACTATTCAAATAAATATTTCTAGAAATTATTGCTTATTAACTATATTCTTATCACTACGCATAGGTGACCACTTATATTTTGTTATTTATCTGTGCAGAAAACAAGAATACTACACTACTTACTTTTAAATGGTTAAAAAATACACATAATTCTAGAAGGAAATAAAAGATTACCTTCTAGTGAAACATTCTGCATTTGTAAAATGAACCTTTTTTCATTGTGCAGTAAGACTAACAATCCCTGACGTTGACGATAGTCACTTCGACGTTTATTCTTTGATTTGTTCCAACTCCTATGTTACTTTTACTTACTATTACTTGAGTCGTATTTTGAGCCCTCTGGGGGTTTTTTTGCTCGTTCATGTAAAACTTCTTCAGCTTTCGTTGTGTATCCTCGATGAATGTGAAGTAATGCTAACCCATTGAGTCTCAGTTCTGATATGGTATTACGTAGATATGATTTTAACAGACGCAGTTTGAAACCAAACGCTCAGTTTCTGAAGCTGTCACTGGTAGTGTACCTAGTATGGAAACAATGTTTATGTACTGGGGAACACCCCACTGTAGCACAGTTTTAAAGCACTTTATGGTTTTTTGGCCAGTGTTCCTTTTCTTTGCGGATTATTATCCTACGGTAACACAGTTTCAATTCTACGATTAGTTTCTCTTGCGAACCATTCAAGCTACTGTATAAAATTACGTCAAAGTTTTAAAACCATTAATATCTTAAGATGCTGGCACATTGGGATTTGTTAGAAAAAGTGACTGGATTCCTGATAAGACCGATTTGTGTGCGAAAAATCTGTTTTCCAAAGCACTAATAAACATGGCTAGAAATGGTACATAAATTGAAATCCTGTAATAGTCTTCTGCGTTTTCAGTGTTTAGGTTACTGTGCTGGTTTTGTTTTGATGTTTTTCTTGGTGTTTAAATCAAAACTCCTTGTTTTTAAGCGTGCTTTAGAGTAATCTGAAGTAAGTCATGGAACTCAAATTTGGCATTGCCTCGTCACCACAGAAACTTTCAGTATACCCAAGTATTGACTTTTCAATACAATGGGACATTCTTGTTCTTGTCTCCTTGCCGCTTACTCATCTTCATGGAGAAAACACGCTCAGTTGTTACCATGAGACACAAGAACAGTTTGAAATACTACGAAACTTTGACTTTTAAAATCGCATTTTTGAAATATGGAAAGGTCTCAATTCTTGGAGGGGTTGGAGGTTAATTCCGCAAACTTCCCCCTTAGAAACAACAGTGAGTGAGAGAGTAATCTTTTTCTAACTTTCGTTTGAGCTAAATCTTTATGATGACTAATCACCCAAAATACCCATGGGCTCGAGTCCCGTCTGAGGCATGTGTAATGCGTTTATCCATTAGCTCTTTCTCTATGACAGTAAATACGGGAAAGGGAACTGCCCATAATCCTCTGAGTTTGTCAGGGTGGTCGTTGAACAATTTTATTTTAAATTCTGTAACTCCATTCAATTTTCTAGGAGGCCGGAGGTCAAGATCAGTGGCGTATATTAGAGGCTAGCTAGGCTAGCTGCGAAGCCCAGATAATTAACAAATACAAGTCAATTAAATATACACAAATAAAAGTTAATTATCAATGGTATTAAGATATGTCGATGCTCTTGGTGCGAAAAAAACAGGAGCGGATTCGCTTCTTTTCATTATGAGAATCAGTCTGGCGAGCAGTCCAACGGCATAACGCAAGCAGGTCTTAGAGAGTCTTCGCTGATCTGGTGCGAAGAACTTCGATACAATTGCTTGCTAGCGTTTCCATGACAACATGAATGAGCGTATGGAGGTGAAAGGACCATTGCTTTGCGCAACAGTTTGCTCAGAAAAGAAAAGACTTCGGACTATCTCATTCCCTCCATGCTGCCGCTTTTAACAGCGCGTGTTTCGCGAGAGTTGTTTCAGTTTGTGTGAAGTGTCAATGAATTAAAATCAGTGATATTATATCTTAAATTCATGGCTTTGTTGGATTCGAACTGTTTTGATAAACTTTGTGAAAGCTTCCCTGAACATCTATTATCAGAGCTTAAAGAACTCTATACACTGTAAAAAAATTACTGTAGATTTTACGGTATTAAACCGTTTTCCAGGGTGCCAACACAAAACCGTAAAATCTACAGTTTTATGCCGTGTTGGAACAAAGCTATAGCTTTGCTCCAACACGGCATTTTCTCTCTAGGTGCAGTATATTGGGACATTTTCTCTCTAGGTGCAGTATATCTAAGTGTTTTCTTCGATGATACATCAGTTTCAACAGCTATAATTATATAAGACAGCTATACTACGCTCCTTCTCCTTTTCTAAATAATTATTTTCCATTAAGGCGCGAAAAGATATATTTGTATTTCACACTATACCTTTTCTTCGGAAATCCCTTTCTAAAATTTTTATCTTCATCCTGATGTTGTAACCGAGACCAGCGATAGATTTTCGGTAAATTTCGGAGCATCTTTGATGAAAACCTCTCCTGCTAGGGTCCATAAAATTTAATTTAAATTCGATGATGAAAACCTCTCCTCCTAGGGACCATAAAATTCGATTTTTAAAAGAAGAAATTGCAGGTGGCTTTGTTCAATTAACAGAGTAATACCTACAGCATATTACATTTCTAACAATTGTTAACAGAAGAGCTCGGTACAACCGGGTCATCCTACTTGCTTTAAAAAGAAATTGTTAAATCTAGAAGGATGGCCGTTATTTCGTGAAGCTGAGAGTTGAAAGATTCTTTGAGATTTAACAAGGAATTTTTTCCCATTTTATCGAATTTCTTCGAGAAAATTTTAGACAGATTTGGAATATTTTGTCCGCGTAGGGATAAATTAAAATATGTAGTCGATCTGTTCAAAAGAACTGATATTTATTTTAATGCTGTGACATGCATTTTAGTGCACAGGTAGAAGTAGGGTCGACGGCTCTAGATAAGGACGCTTTTCGGATCGACGTCTCTAGATAAGGACGCTTTTCGGATCTTGCAGGTTTTGTAGCAGTAATTTTGTATACAGATAAATTGTTAATACCTTGAAGCCCAATCTTGCTCTTTCAAAGAGCGTATTTCACAGGCAAGACCCTGAAGCATGGGTGCCCATAGTTTTGCTTCTATGAGGAGGTAGACGAAGACTGTTAATGCAAGGATCACAAACGTTTATGCACGAATTTCCCTTCTGCGTTGTGCAATGGGTTTTACTACTATTTCTACTAATACTACTACACACTGTATTATCCCTTTCATATAGTTTTGAAAAGAAATATTTCACCTTTGTCAAAACTTCGCTTCTATTTCTTGTTACAGTACCATCTTCTTTTCTCAGAGCCATAATCTGTTTTCTTCCCTTACTGAGATGTCCTTCTGCTCTCTTCAGGCTCTGGTTGTTTTCAACTGCTTTCCACACTAGTTCACATCAAAAGAAGGCCTAACATCGGAAGAAGTGGACATCTCTGAAGTTAACAGAAAAGTAACCAAAGCTCTTATGGAAACAGCAACAAAATTAGCTGGGTCTAAGAACAAGTTGCATGTGAACAAATTATCAGGAAAAACCAAAATGTTGATGCAAAAAAAGAAGAGAGATGAGGACAACTAAAGAAGATGTGACTTCCAAAGTGGAATATATAGAGCTATGCAAGACAGTAAGAAAAAGTATCATTGAAGACGTAAGGAAATTCAACTGTGAACTAGTGAGGAAAGCAATTGAAAGCAACCAAAGCCTAAAGATAGCAAAGGGACATCTCAGTAAGGGAAGAAAACAGATTATGGCACTGAGAAAAGAAGATGGTTCTGTAACAAGAAATAGAGGCGAAATTTTGACAAGAGTGAAAGATTTCTACTCCAAATTATATGAAAGGGATGATATATGCACTCCAGACATCATGAAAGATACCAGTACCAGAGTTCCTCCAGTCCTTCCAGCAGAAGTTGCACATGCAATCAAGAACATGAAGCGAGGAAAAGCTCCAGGAGAAGATGGAATTACTGTAGACATCATACAAGAAGCAAGTGGAGAAATCGAAACAGTACTCGCCCAAATTTTCACTCGATGCCTTAATGAAGGAAAGATTCCTGAGGATTGGAACACCGCTACAATGATCCTGCTACATAAGAAAGGTGACATTGAGGATCTCGGAAACTACAGACCTATCAGCCTCCTATCAGTAGTTTATAAAATCTTCACTAAAGTTCTTTCACACCGCTTGAAGGTAGCACTGGACATGGCTCAACCGAGAGAACAAGCTGGATTCAGGAGTGGCTACAGCACAATAGATCATATCCACGTGCTGAGAGAACTAATTGAAAGAGCGAGGGAATATGAACTTCCATTGTGCATGGCTTTTATCGATCATGAAAAAGCCTTTGATTCGGTGAAACCATCAGCAGTTACAATGGCTCTGAAAACCTGCGGTATTGAAGATGCATACATTAATATTATTAATAACATCTATGAAAATGCAAGTGCAAAGATTCGGCTGTTTGAAAATACAACACACGTAAAAATTGGAAAGGGAGTGAGACAAGGTGACACCATATCTCCGAAGCTCTTTAATGCCACATTGGAGGGTGTTTTTCAGTCGCTGAGCTGGGAAAACAAGGGGATAAAGATTAATGGAGATTATCTAACCCACCTTCGTTTTGCTGATGACGTAGTCATTTTTGCAACTACCTCATCAGAGCTGCAGAGTATGATCCAGGAACTTGCTGACAAGAGTAAAGAAGTGGGATTAAAAATGAACTTTCAGAAGACAAAAGTGATGTTCAATGCTTTTACAAGAAATGAAGATTTATCGATTGATGGAGAAAAGCTGGAGATAACAGACACGTACGTTTATCTTGGACAGCAGATATCAAGTGAGGGTCACATTGATGAAGAAATTAATCGGCGTACAAAACTTGCCTGGAGAGCTTTTGGAAGAAACAGCATAATTTTCAAGAGCAATATGCCATTATGTCTTAAAAGAAAAGTGTTTGATCAATGCATCCTTCCAGTGCTTACGTATGGTGCAGAGACGTGGACCTTAACTAAAAGAGACATACAAAGGCTGCAGACAACTCAAAGAAGAATGGAGAGGTGCATGCTTGGTGTAACCAGGAGAGATAAGAAGAGGAACTCGTGGATCCGAAAAATGACAAGAGTGGAAGACATCATGATCAAAGTTAAATCCCTGAAATGGCAATGGGCTGGACATACTGCCAGAAGGACAGATCATCGATGGACAGCCGAAATTTTAGATTGGATTCCAAGGGACAGGAAAAGACCCAGAAGAAGACCACATAGGAGATGGGTGGATGAAATTCGAAAGTATGCAGGGGTGACATGGAGGAGACTGGCACAAGACAGACCGTTGTGGAGGAAACTTGGGGAGACCTTCGTCCAGCAGTGGATTGATAATGGTTGACAATGATGATGATGATGATGATGAAGAAGTTACATGTGAAGAAAATTTCAGAAAAAACAAAAATGTTGATGAAAAAAAGAAAAAAAAATGAGGACAAATAAAGACGTAAATTCCAACGTGGAATATATACACTACTAGTATCTACCAGCAAGTAATTGGACACCACTGCAATCGACGTTAGCTGCGGTCCTGATGCACATCACGGCCGCCGCCGTTAAATATCGTGTGGGAAACAACAACGCAACCAGTCCTATGAAAGATGCCACGCAGTTCGGAGCTCTCTGATTTCGAGAAAGATGTAATCGTCGGGTGTCACAGGAATGGCCGATCCATACGTAACATATCCAGCGAGTTGAAGTACCCAAAATCTAGAGTGGCTTACGTGATTGGTGGAAGATGAGAGGTGACTGTCGGAATGTGGCCCGACCCGGCAGACCCACAAAACTGGGAGTTAGATACCGACGGGTGCTGGCCAGAGAAATTCGGAAGAACCGCACCAAATCGATGGGCCACATCCGCGAGGAGATTCAACAGGCATCCGGGAGTGTTCTTTCGATGAATACCATCCATAAGGAAGTCCATCTGCTCGGTTATTGGACGTACTGCCGCCCACTGGCCTTTGATCACCAAGTCCAATAGCGCTGCTCGGCTAACGTAGTGCAAAGAACGTCGACAGTGGACTGTTGAACAGTGGAAACAGGTTCTCTGGAGCGACGAATCCAGATTCACCCTCAACCGTTCGGATGGCAGGGTCTGGGTTTGGCGTCTGCCTGGAGAACGCCTCCTGCCGGAATATATTGTGCCAACTGTGAAGTTCAGCGGCGGGGGAATTATGCTTTGGTGGTGTTTCTCCTGGTATGCCACGGGACCCTTGGTCGCAATTCCTGGTAGACTCAACCCCGAGACCTACGGCACCATTTTGGATGACCATACTCTTCGTTGTGGCAGTTTTACGGGGTGGACCCATGTTTTGGTAAAGAATGTTGCGAGGTCCACCATGGCTTGGTATGGTGACAATGGGTTAATCGAATGGACTGGCCTGCGCAGAACCCGGAACTTAACCCTATCGAGCACCTCTGGGACGAGTTGGAGCGTCGACTTAAGGGCTGCCCCTACCGTCCGAAATCGGTGAAGGAACTGACCTGTCTTCCCCAAGCCGAGCGGAAAAAATACCGCTAGCCGTCGTACAGTGCCTGGTTGAGAGTATGCCCCGCAGGGTCGCAGCTGTAATTGCCGCTCGTGGAGGCTTCACCAACTATTGAAGGTGAATAAACTTCGTTTTGTTTTGCTATCACAGGTGTCCAATTACTTGTTGGTAGATAGTGTATATATGTGAAATTTAATAACATTCTGGAACGAACGTTTTGCTTTGTTTTCGTTTTGCGTGTGTTTATCTTTGAAGTTTTTTGGACAAAACTGACTTTTGCCCTTAAAATCGATAATGGAATAATCCAAACACCGTAGGTATTTGTCCAGCAGCGGATTGAAAAACAGAATGACGGCCAAATTGAGAAGCGGTTTTGTTTGTTTGTTTACACTTTGCAACTGTAGGTTGAAGAAGCGCATATGCTCCAGCTTTGTCCGTCCGCCTGCCTGTCCGCACGACAACTCACGTAAAAATGATTCGATTTCGATGAAATTTTAGTATGTGGTAGGGGACCACCTGGGGATGAAACCACTTAAAAATGGGCAAAATGGGGTTAAAGGTCAGGACATAGGAGCGGAATCCATTCCATTGCCCTTACACGTCCTAACCTGCGTAAAAATGGTTCGATTTCTATAAAATTTTAGTATGTAGTAGAGGAACACCTGGGAACAAACCCATTCGAAAATGGGAGAAATGGGGTTAAAGGTCAGGACATAGGAGTGGGATCCATTCCATAGCACTTATGAGTCATAGCTTACGTAAAAATACTTCGATTGCAACAAAAATTTAGTATGTTGTTCCGGAGATATACTGAACCGGTTTTGTTGAGTATCATCGAAATAGGTTCGAAATTCAGGACACAGAAGCGAGATTTATTCTACAGCCATGATCCTCATAGCTTAACTAAAAATGCTTCTATTGCGACAAAACTTTAGTATGTTGTTCCCGAGGTATACTGAACCAATCTTCTTTAATATCATCAAAATGGGATCACGGGTCAATGCACAGGAGCGAGATTTATTCCGCAGCTATTATCCTCATAACTTGAGTAATAACTTGAGTAATGATTTCTGGTATATCGGGAAGCGTATCATAATCAAAGCATTGAATGATTTAGCTAACTTGTTTCCTTATAAAACTGTTAACCTAACACCAATACATTTTTTCCTAAGCTTGCAGTGGAAAATTTAGGTGCTACATTCTGCTGTTGATCTTCAATCTGTGGTCTCTTTTCTCCCTTTGTGTTTTGAACTAACAAAATAAAAATGCAACAGCACGATTAGAAATAATTGCAACTTTTATCACAAAAAAAAAAAAAAAAAAACAGAAAACAACGTTGTAGTCTTTGCAAAGACTGGAATGGAAAAAAAAAACGGATTAGTTCCTCCTTTTGTTGGGGGAAGCCAAAAAAAGGGCGAACTTGCTATTTTTGGCCATTCCGGGAGTCCCGAATGCCATTCAATCAATCTGCTCGTTATTATTGTTTCTCAAACAACTTATAGCTTCCGACTAGTTTCGATTCAACCGTAGCTTAAATAAATAATTTTTATTTAAGCTTTGTTTGTATTCAATGCTTTTAAATTTTATTTCATTGCATTTACGTTTCCTTTATCCAGAAGCATGGGATGATAATCCAGACTGAAACGTTAGTGTAGTTCGTGCTTTTATCAATAATGACTTTTTATCAAACACAACACACAAATCTACCGTACTTTCGTCTTAAATTGCGTTTCTTTGTGCCGCTATGGTTGTACATGTTTTGTTGCAATTCCCAGAGAAGAAACACTTTTCAAATGCTCCTTTATTGATTTGGCGAAGAAAGAAAGCAACAAAAGCACCGAATGAATCAGGTAATGAAGATTAGTCGCAAGGGGAACATGAGTTCCGGGTGGGTAACAGCACGAGGTGTGTGTACTGCACTTTGTTCAACCACACCCTGGCCTATTGTGCTCCCTGTTTGTTTTGTAACATAAACTGACTTCCTAGCAGACATAGATGTCTCTTTCTTCCTCCCTTCTCGAAATCATTGGTGAACCAATCAGGCCTATGGGATAGCGGAATCCCTGCATCAATCTTGCAAAGCTTAGTAATCTGTATCAGCAGCAATCACCAAAGTTCCAATGTTTGCCAATACTCCGAAGGAAAGAGATGCCGGCGGCTGCACAGGGGGTGGGGCTGCAAATGTTTTAGTCACTCGGCAGAGTCTAGTAACTCTTAAAGAACTCTGCAGTAGTTCTTAGTAGTAATCACCACGAAACGATTTCGACGCACACGGACCGACCATCAATGACTTTTTGATAAACTTAAAG
This sequence comes from Macrothele yani, assembly GCA_039090855.1. Taxonomy (NCBI): domain Eukaryota; kingdom Metazoa; phylum Arthropoda; class Arachnida; order Araneae; family Macrothelidae; genus Macrothele; species Macrothele yani. The sequence goes on from CM077011.1 coordinate 162,549,388, forward strand.
AAACCTTTTAGTGAAAAACAGAATTTCTTGTGTAAGGCATATTTGTGAACAATTAATAAGAAAGGATGCTGGGCTACATCTATGCAATGTCATCATACAATTTCTTTTTCGCAAGTTTTGAAAAGGTGACACTTCAAAAAAAAAAAAAAAAAAAATCCGTAATCTTGCGGACAGTATTACTCTAATAATTTGAGTGTTACATTTTTCTTCCTTTTCTCGAGCACCCAGAAATGTACTTCTACGTGAAAATCTCAAGTTTCATTTCAGATAAAGCCATAAGTTTCAATCGGGTTTTTAATCTTGCAGATATTGCTGTAAACGGAATAGTGAACTTACACCCTGTAGTTGCAGACTTGTGCGTTAAGAAAAATTTGAATATATATGAGAAACATTTCGCAGCGAAAACTCTCTCCAACAAAGAAATAGTTTTTCAAATCGGGTTGTTAGGAGCAGAGATATCGATAAATATAAGATATGCGTCTACGCCGCTAGCAGAGGAACCATGCATTATTTTAAGAAGAAAATGTTCCGAAAAGGTTTATAGACGTGATTAGTATTGGTCCACAAACGAATTTTTTGTAATCGAATTTTTAGAAGCTCAGATTTTGCTGCAAATACATCAGAAGCAGAAATTAACGCGTATGCCCCTGGTGGCCAAACCATTATTTACTAAATATTAGAAATAATATGAAAAACATTTCCCATCAGAAGCTGTATGCGATACAGGAAGAATTTTTCCAATCAGAGTCTTAGAACAGAGGTATCGGGGAAAGGCAATTTACAATTGCTCCTCCTAACGAAAGGTATATGAATTACTTGAAAATCTTGAAATTGTATGAAAAACGTGTCACACCAGAAACTGTATCCAATAAAGAGGGAATTTTCTCAAATCGTGCCATTAAAAGCATAGATATTGACAAAAATGTGATATATATCTACACCCTCTGGCGGGAAAACCAGGCAATATTTTAAGAAGAAAATATTCCAAAAAGGTTTATCAACGTGAGTGGCATCGGTCCAAGAAATAATTTTTTCAATCGAGATTTTAGAAGCTCAGATTTTGTCAGAAGCAGGAATTAACACTTACGTTCCTTGGTAACCAAACTATTCTTTACCAGAAATTAGAAATTGTTTGCAAAAGATTTTCCATCAGGAGCTGTATCCGTTGAAGAAAAAAGTTTTCAAATCGGAGTTTTAGAAGTAGAGATATCGGGGAAAACGCACTTTACTTTTATGTCCCCTAGCGGAAAATCTATGAGTAACTTGAAAAATTTCTATACCTAAAATATTCGTCGACATAAATGGAATCGTAAGGTGAAATAATTTTTTCAGTCGGATGCTTAGAAGCAAATATATGGAATGAAATGTATTTTGAATTCGATGTCATCTGCGTTTACGCCTTCTAGCGGCGAAATTGTGCATCATAAAAAAGAAAGGAAATAAAAGATCATCATTTGCATATTTCAAGGTTTTAAATGCGGAAAGAGTTTTTCAAATCGAACTAATAGTTGCGAGATATGGTGACCACAGGCAGACGGACAAACCGATAAGATAAGCACGCTGTTTTTTAACAAAAGACGTGCTAACAAGTTGCTTAATACAAAAAATTCGACTGCAACGCAGTCGAAATTAGGTGGAACAGCCTTATCTTTTTGTTTCTTGCATATGTGTTTGAAAACATGTGTAAAACAGTATGATTATGTCTTCCAAATAAAGGACGACAGTTTCAATATTTCCTGTAAGTAAGTGATTAAGTTATGCGTTCCTATGATACATTTGTTTGATTTCCATACAACCTAAGATACCCACTGCGAAGAGACCTTTGAACGCTTCATATTTACATATTATGGTTCAAAGCAGATTTTTCCGGATCGGGTCCAAAATTTCTGACCTGTTTCCTAATCGGTGGCATACCGGAAAAACGCTGGCCCCTCGTAATATATATTTTCGAGGCCCTTTTGCGAAAATTCATTAGCTTTCAATTACTGATAATTTTTACTTCCATATTATAAACTAGGCTTTACGGGTGGTTTAATAAATCAAATTCTTTGGAACGTACGAGGGCTTTTCGTAAAATCAAAATTATTCCACTTTGTTTGCGTGTAATACAAATGTGTAGATTGTAATTATAATGTGATTGCTCTGGTTTTATACCGATACAAATAACTCAAAATACTTACGTCAAAGTTAATCATATCATGCAGAATTTAATATTTTAAAGAACTAAGGCCATCTCCTTTGAAATGTCCCACGATTACGCACAAAACATACGACTGTCGTGTGACAGTGTCAAACGACTTCCGATTTATACGAAATATCACAACATAAGTAAACAAATAATTAAATAACGATTAAAAACTACTGTAGCACAAAAAACGCAAAACTACTTCATTTATATACTCTGGAATAAAAACAAAATACGCTTAACATAATGCTACAATGTTTTGCACATAGTAAAAAAAAATATTTTGACTCTGTTATATAGAAAAAAAATGACACAGGTCTCTGATTTTTCGTTCCTGCGAAGAACACATTATAGCTTATTATATTCTAAAGGATGCGTAGTTATGTGTAAACAACTGTAATACATAACACCTTATCCTTCCTCAATGGTATAAAATACCACTCATTGAACCGATATTTAATTCACATTCTCTTGTTTACATATCACTGTTAAAAATTTTGAGGTAGGTTGCACCAAAAAGTGGTGCTACACCTGCTGCACCACTTTCTGAGAAAAGATACACCATTGTGTGATGTAAACGAAACCCAACAACGTGGTTCAAGTTTTCACCACGTTGTGGTGCAAAGTTGCCCCATGTTGTTGGATTTATTTTGCACCACAGAATGGTGTACATTTTCCAATTGTGGTAGGCTGCACCGCTTTTTGGTGCAATCTACCACAAACCATTAGCTTTTAAATGTAGGTGCAACTGCCACACAATTTTTAACCCTGTACATACATAGAAACTATTGCAAGGGCCATGAAAAGTGGCCTCAAATTCTCTTGAATAGCTGCTTTCCTGTCATTCAGTTTTTACGAACTAAAGCAACGAAAAAAATTTCTAAAGATTTTACATATTATTGAAGAAAACAACCCAAAATTGTTTTTCTTTTTATTACCTCATTCAAAAGCTGCCTTAATTATTAGCTATTTCTTTAACCAGTTTCATACGAAGCTTCCGCACAAAAAATTGAAAACCTTTTTGGCTGAGGCAAGAGGTACATTTAACCACAAGCCCCCCCCTCCCCCGCACTGCAAGACTTACTGTGCTAACAGTACGCCCCAGTTCTTAATTTGGTTTCCACTGCTCTAGAGTGTACTACGCGGATATTTAAATCACTCCAACCAAAATCTTACTGATATTAAACTTGTGTGTGGATGCTCGGCCGTGGAGGACCATTCCCTTCAGTTGCTGACATACCATTATGGTGCTGGCGTTGCCTACCCCATTCTGGTTATGGATAAAGTTTCCCTTAAGGGTGTGCGATAGGTGCAATCACACAGAGCACCGCACTTAGGAGGGGCCCTGCCCTCACACTCTAGGAAAAAAAGAAAGAAATTGAGAGAGGGACAGAGGAAGAGCGAGTGAGCGAATTTCTTATTTTTAATTATTTTAATTTTATTTTTTAAACTCCTCTGGTTTAAATATTATTTTTTTCTTTAATATCGATTACTGAATTTATATTTACCCAAATATCGGCAGCAAACTACACTGTAAAAAATAAAAGTGTAAATTCACGGAAATTTTCTGAAAATAAAGCTGCCGGTGAGTATCCGTCTTTTTCAGAAATTTCAGTTTTTAAAAGTACCCGTTCATTTTAACCTCCGTATTTTCACAGATATTTCCGTAGGCAGAAGTTCTGTTTATTTCAGAAAAGTACATTTCTGGTTTTTCCGTATGTAATAACGGACATATTAATTATGTTAAAATACAATGAACTGGACATTATGTTACTTTTTCACAAAGAAACGTAAAACAGCACAAAGCCCAAGAAGGCAACATTTTTTCTGATGTCGAGAGCCACAGACAGAGAACCTAAGTTTTCTCACGCCTTAGAAAGGGAGAGGCCTTTCCAACGAACTGATAACATCTTCAATGACACCGCGTCCTTCGCTGTACATTGTCAGCGTTGCACAGACGCCTAAAATTCTGGAAAACCAGCCATCCACCTTTGTGTAGATACAACAATGTATATTGTGTTGTTGTAAGAATGTACTTCGGTGGTAGGATAACTTTCTCAAAGGGGCACTTCCTAATGAATAGATATGACAGACCACAGAGACACGAAAGGGGGATTAAAACCCATTAGTTAAGTACGCCACGCCGACACCAGGGATTAGTCAGCACGGGACGTCAAAGGAGGTACGCGTGGCAGGAGAATAGTGCCACATCAGCAGGTCGACGCCATGGACTTCGCGCATGCGTAGTGTGGAGGAGGCGAGGAGGGCAGGTCTCTTAGGAGTAACCTGTTAGTTAGTCTGTTTTTGTCTAGCGGAGAGAGTAGTTCTCCGGTAAGGGGACGCGAAGCGTTTTTCTTTTTTTTTTCGGTGAGCAGACGGACGCTCCAGTTATACGGAGGTCCGAAGCTCAGGAGGAGGCTAGCCAGCGCACTATCTTTGGAGAGATGGGGCTTTTGGTTGCAGCGGTACAGGTCCCGCTCAAGAAATCCCGCTTGCGTTATAGATATTCCTCAAATAGCAAGTCAAATCTTAGTACTGGCTAAGATTGAATCCGTAACGACAGGGAAGCACAGTTTAGGCTAAGCATAGTATTCTCAGAGATACAGATCTACCTAATAGTAGTTAGATTCTCACTGGAACGTCCACGACGAAAGCTAGGACTTAGATATTTTTCTTCGGAAGTGATTCTCCTAGATTTCATGTCTACACGAATGTCAGATATATGCCTTAGTGAAACCCGATGCTAGAGGAAGATTAATCCACCGCCGTCGGAAGCTAACTGATTATTTAATAAATGTTTGTGTTGTATTGATAAAATCATCTCGAGATCCTTATATCTTAGTTGTGATTATTATTCTGTTCGTTCAGCTGTTTCGATCCGCCTTCCTGGATCACAGATTTCATAACAAAGTGGGGGAGGCTTCGTTTGTTCGCCCGAATAGAGTTTAGGGAGTGTTTCAGAGAAACCGAAACGCTTCCTTGTGTCTGTGAGTAGCACCTATAACGTGGACGCCTCAGAGGCATAAGTAGGAGGCGGGGCAATAGCACGTGACCAGTACTTTCCCTCTCACACCGTATTTAAACTGAAATTCCTCAAAATCAACAACCCTGAACAGCACTCATCCCCCAGATAATTCTTCCGGTGAGGTCAGGATCGAACACCCGAAATTATAGGTCGCCCAACAGCTAATTTGCACCTTAACCAACTGAGCCACGAACGCTCGGCAATATGACTCACGTACATCGTAAAACAAATTCCGCAACAAAGAAATTTTGCTTTTTGTCAATGTGAGTGGTTTAGTCATTTTTTCTTTTTCTGTTGGAGCTTATTATTTTTCTGAATAGGTTTGTAATTTTTTTTTCCCTATAGGTGGACTTTTCAAATTTTTCAACGTAGTTTTTAGAAGCAACAAATTGCTTTGCAGCATTATTTTTTTAAACGTGCAATGGCTTTCATTTATCTTTAAAAAAGGTGAAATGTACTTTTTATAGTATTATTTCACACACAAAAAAAGTAAATATAAAATTTACTCTTGATAGTTATAATAGTTTTTGTCTTAAGTTGTCCAAAGGCTGATACACAGACATCGTATAATCATCTGGACAATAAGTACCTGGTTTCTTGCAGTAATACATCATATAATAAGTAGCTGGTGCATCAAATAGGGGAAAGGACAAGAAATATCCTGTGCCACAACAAAAAAAACTCATGCAATATGCTATCCACAATTTCCGATCTCGCGACGAAACTTCAAAATTCTACAGATGATTGAAATTTAATAGTTAATCAAACCCTCAAGTATTTCCACGAATCACTACTATTAGCGGCGAAAATTTCTCGTCATATGGATACGGAAAAAGTGAGAACGGAGATTTTCCTTCAATGTACGAAAGGAATTGCGGAAAGGTTTCTGAAAATTCAGAATTTTCCGTTAACACATCTCTAAAACGGCAATTTACCGTCAATATAAGAAAGAAACTGCGGAAAGGTTTCCAAAAATTCAGAATTTTCCGGTGGCACAAAAAGTCCGTTAAATTCTGGTTTTTCCCGACATTTCACGGAAAAGGTTGTATCAGAAACATGCTTCGTTAGTACACAAAAGAAATGACGGAAACTTGTCCGTGGATTTCAGAAATTGTTTTACAGTGTACAATATTATGTCTAGCGAAACATTAGTATTGAAGCCATATCGTGCACCGTGCACTGATAGTTATCGAAAAAGTTGTGCTACGTACGTCACTTCCATCTGATGTCAAAACTGCAGCCGGTGCTTTAAGATACATGAATAAAATTCAAAATTCCTTCCCTGATGATTTCATCACCTACAGAATATTACTTACTGTCCCAGTAAGAGTTGCAAGCGAAGCCTTTTACGCTTGAAGCTGATTAAATCTTATTTAAGATCTGTCATGTCTCAAGAAAGATTGATGTACTTGGCAACTTTGTCATTTGAAAAAGATAAGGCAAGCAAAATAAATTTTGATAATTTAATTGCTGACTTTGCTAGGATGAAAGCAAGAAAATTCCAGTTCTGATAAGGTGTGTTCAATAATGTAAGTACTATCCCATAATAGGTAGAGTCGGAGTCATTATGAGGAAACGACGCATGCTGGTGCGCTTGTTTTATCTACATCATTTAAAAACATTACAAAATATCAGTAGTGTTCAAAAATTTTTAACTCCATCTTCAGGTGTTGGTTAATTTTCAAATGTCTGAGTGTCTCATTAAACTGTATAGATAACTGTAATAAACCTTGTTTTAAGTCTAGTGTATATTTTATGTCTACTGTAGGGGGAAGGAGTTAAAGCAAGGGGGCCTCACGGCTAGGTTTGCACCAGGCTCCGCTGCTGATAAGGGCGGCTCTCGTTACGCACTGTTGCTCCCAGGAGTTTCCACTTCCCAATACCTTATAAAAAATACCATGCAGCTGAAAGGAAAACTAGACAACTTACCAGAATTAATTCATCCAGTAATGGCAAGCATGGTTATAGTATTTATGCATACTAACATTAACCTGGACCTCCTGCTGGAATTCATTGCGGATGACCTGACGGAAAAAATAGTATTCCATAATCACAATAGAGTAATACTACTTGAAATATATAAACTGCTCCTGTTTTCTTTCAAGAATAATTTCTTCCAGTTTGGAAAGAAATGTTTTAGGCAAACTTCAGGACGTTCAATGGGTTCTCCACTAGCACCTCTGCTAGCAAATTATTATGTAAGTTAACTAGAGGCAAAAATCCTTGTACAACCGTCAATATTTGCTCTCTATGTAAGATACATGGATGATGTCCTATTTATTGCAGATAATGTGGACCAATCTCTACCCTCTCAGATTCCGGCAGAATTTAACTCGCTAGAAAATACCTTGCAGTACACTCAGGAACTGGAAAAAGACCATGACATCAATTTCCTTGATTTAACTTCGACCTCAAGAGAGCGGAGAATATTCACTCAGCTTTTTAGAAAACAGACTAACACAGGGAAGATGTTAGACTGCTGCTCATTCCACCCTGACTATATTAAATCGAATACGGCGAAACAATTTTTAAAATAAATTGAAGTCCTGATCTCTTCAGATGCTCAAAAGATCTTCACAGAGAAGAATTAAAAGAAATATTGGCAGAAACAATTACCCCTCCCCATATGTTTAGAAATTATTTAGGCAAGTGCCAAAAAAGAAGCAGGAAATAAACAACTTCAAATTCACCAGCAAAATTACGTACCACAAGGGACTTTTCGAAAAACTGAAGAGGATCGGAGGAAAATATAATATCAGGCTTGTTCCAGATCTAAATAACAAATTAAAAAAATTCCTCTCAGCTTTAAAGCAGAAAGAAGTGGACATCCAATTGCAAGAAGGAGTAATATATTGCATCGACTGTTATTGCGGACTCAGCTGTATAGGAGAAACAGGGAGAAGTATTAAAGTCTGAATAAAAGAACACCAAGCAGCTATTAGGAACATTAGTAACAAAACAGGGCTAGACAGACATATACAAGCAAGTGGACACACCATAAATTGGGACTCAGTAAGAATAATCGCCCACCAGTCAAACTTAGTAAAGAGGAAACTAGAAGAAAGAATCGAAATAGCAAGAAGAAGTACCACAATTATCGATAATTGCTGTTGGACACTTTCGACTGAGTGGCAGCAACTACTCCATTGACGTAGTCCTGATGACGAACTAGGCTTTAGTTCGACAATTTGACCACCAAATTTTTTGAATAATAACCTCTATAAGACCCATAAAAAAGTTAATTCCACAGTTACCGTTGATGTTATAGCTACAGCAGGTCAAATTTTTCACCTTATAGCTGAAATAATTTCTAAAACTAAATATATTTCCAAGCATTGAGCGTGTAAATTCTTCTAATGGACTGTTTTGTTGACATTAGGTAGACACAACGCATTTGAGTGAAACAATTAAACATCAAATAATTACAAAACGCATATACTTTTCTCTTAAAGGGTAACCGTACCGATTCTGATATTACTCCTTGTCGAAAAATTGTAGATCCATTAACAAGTGAAAACGCTTAAATATTTGCGAGAGTTTATTTGTCGGAAGCTCATTTTTTAATGAAAACTATTTGTTGGTTTCCAGGATATCTAGTAAACAGACATGCGCCGCGTTAAAGTCACAGTCCTGCATCGGCTGTACTGGATCAGCAAATTAAAGATCGGTAAATTTGGTATTTTGAATTAGAAGATAGCTGACTCTTAGTAAAATATCAGTAACAAAAGAGGAAAATGACCGCGTTAAATGTCTGTGGGTTAGGCAAAATGAGCTATTTTCGACGTTTGTGTACAATAGAGTACTGATGTCTACTCTCAGCACTTTCAAGTACATATTCCACGAAATGTACTGCTTCTGGATAAATTTCGTTTTAAAATTGCCAATTCCTGATGTGATCTGTATCTCAACATTTAAAACAGTTCAAGCATTTATCCGTTCTTGCCTTATTATATTTTGTCAGGAAGATTTTACACTTTTCAAAGTAGAGTTCTAGACTGATTCTTATGTTTTCGCATCCAGCAAATATTTAGTCGATGTGGCACCGAATCTTCAACAGGTTTTTTCTTCCTTTAATAAACTAAATGGGTGTTCCACTAAAAATTTCCCTTTGTTAATTTTACTTACACGAGCGAACCTAACAGCTATCTAATCTCCACGAATGAAAACCAGCCGCTCACTCTGTGACGACCCGAACGCAAAATTGCTGCTGTTAAACAGAAAGGCGGCCAGGCCCGAAAGACAGTTTTGCGCATGCGCAGTTCAGCGCGCATCTGCTCATTCGTTACTGTTCTCTGAAGCTACGACAAGGCGACGAGTTGACTAGAATCGCCTCTCCCACGCATGCTGTATTCAGCCTTGGCCACAATTTAGCGCGCTCTAGTCAACGGATATGGAAAGCTGTAATGTGTTACCTATTTACTCAACTAGTATAATGGCTCAAATTTGCATTTAAATAATCTGGGGGACTGGCTACAAATACAGATTTTCTTTCGAAATTTTGCCAATTAAACGAAGAAACAATTTTCTTCTCATTTTCGTTCGGGACTTAGCCCCGGATGCCCATAATGAACCGACGCCACAGTGATTCAAATTTCAAAGTAGTTATTTTATTAATATGCAGATCAAACACAAATGTTTTAAAGTTAAATAAGGATGTGAAAGGTATCATGGTCGGAAAAGTTACAGTTGTTTCAAATCACAAATAAATGTCTGCAGTAACTGCAGTTGAGGACTCAGAATAAGAACGAAGCTCATGTTCTTCTTTCAGTTCTGAAGACAGCTTAGAAACATGCACACATGCCGAATAACTCTTAAATCACCACTTATTTTCTGACTGATTGTCAATCTCATTGAAATTATACTGTCTCTTTTAGTCGCGTTGTGCTTGCCCCGTTTCTGGTGATATACAGTCAAGGATGCGTTCATTACTACCACACAAAAGTTTTAAATTCTTCACTTGGCTACATTTTTCATAAACATCACCATTTTCAACTATTTATATCAAAGGCAAAAAAACTACATTTGAGTAATTACACATTTTAAAATAGCACAACAGAAGTTGGTCATCATGTACGAAACTGCAGGAACTCGCTTTCATGACATTCATGAAAAAAAAAAACCCGGAAAAGTTGAATAATAAAGAAATAAAAGCACATCGGGTAACATCGTACGAAAACATTTTCAGAAAATCCGATCTGGCTCAATTATCAATTATGAAATGTTCAATTTAATATTTGTAATCTGTAAATATTAAATGTTTTCTGAAATATTTAATTTGTTTTTCTCACTCAATTATCAATTTTTAGATATTCAATGTTCAGTAATATTAAATTTATCAGATCTTATTTTTTGAGGAATATGAATATTCATAACGGATGGACAGTGCAGACATATAAAGTGGCGTTTATAACACTGGCATCTGGTGTTCAATCTAGATTTACTGTAACAAATATATCCAAAAAAATTGCCCATCGTTGCAGACTTTCCTTGCCGTGAAATCTTAGTAAAAATCAATGAAATCTCTTCCCTAATCATTCAGTATTTCTGAGCTATCTGAATTCCTCGATGCTTTCTATGCCTTCATTACTTCCTGAAAGTCGCATAATTCAGAATCAAACCCACGCGTACATATTTTTCTCTCTCCATAAAGTTGGTTCATTCTTTTGCTTAAATCCTTAAGAATTTTCGATACATTCGACATTAGTTTCCTATTTAATAATTGTTACACCAGTTATTTTTCTTCTGAAAAAAAAATTATAAAATTAATTCATGCAGGTCATGTTACAGTTCAAACACAGAAGACCGATGAAGGACCTGCATTCCCTGCTCAGCAGAATGAAATAAGAGAAAGCAGCCTGCTTCTCCAATGCTCGCGCACCTGGAGTATTTCAGTTTGTCGAAAAAATTATGTTATGGTTCCTGCTTTATTGTCTAATTTTGTACATGTAAGTATCATGAGGCACGTTTTAAAAAAAACGGTTTGACTTCAATTCCCTAAGTGCAGAGAAAAGGTCACTGAATTTGGAAATCACTGGGAATTCGCAGCCCGAATCGATTAGCAAATAAAGCAGATTTCATTCATAATATTTCGAAGTTCCACAGTTCATACGTGATGTGAATTCACCTTTAAGTTCATTTTGCGGTTTCAGACAGCTGTACTTTTCAATGCTGATGTCTCCATGAATTTGTATAAGATTTATTTTCGGCATTTTGACAAAACACTATTTTCCTTATACGTGCAAGACAGCGAAACACAAAACGCAGACGATAAGCATCTGTATTAAAAAAAATAAATAAAGAACCCCCAAAAATCCTCACATGGATACTTCAATAGACGTTTTACGACACAGGAATACTCACGAATGAAAAAACCACATATCATCTGTTTTTCCACTGTTATTTAAACGATGACTTGTGTTCTCAGGGGTCAGGGTAAATTCCGAGTGAAATTTGAGAGCAGGAAACTAGACGGTTTGAAATAAATGAATTCTTGTTAATATGTTTGAGCATGTGGGAACGTGTTTGACAGAACAGAACGAGAGCAAACAAAATACAAAAATTTTCGAAATCAAGAAATAGGAATACCGTGTTTAGCGTGTGACGTACCTGCCAGCAGGACGCACACGACATAAAGGCAGATAGGAATCAGAATAAAACGTCTGCGTAGCTCAGTTGGTAGAGCGACTTGTTCCGGAATAAGCGGCCTCGGGTTCGAATCTCGGCGTAGACCAAAAATGACGGAGAAATTTACTTCGTTATAATGGCGCCCGAACTATCCGGATGACCCGGCCGTTCAAAATCTCGCATTGGTGTGATGTTATTTCCATACCGCGAGACAGGAAAAATCAGAGAATTTCTTCTCCAGCGCTTCGAAAAATAAAAATATGTGATGTTGCATTCCACACAGCAGGGGAGTTCTCAAGTGCACGTTCTACAGTGGATGGCTGCCTGCAACGATTCATGGTCACGGCTGACCCGTGGGCTACGCCCCCGGCCCTCTTTCGGGGGGGAGATGTGACGTACCTGCCAGCAGGACGCACACGACATAAAGGCAGATAGGAATCAGAATAATCGTCTGCGTAGCTCAGTTGGTAGAGCGACTTGTTCCGGAGTAAGCGGCCTCGGGTTCGAATCCCGGCGTAGACCAAAAATGACGGAGAAATTTACTTCGTTATAAGCGTCTTTTTAGATCATCATTGGTGAAACTTTCTGATTGATAGTATTTATAAAACTATTGCTCATATAGCGCATGTTCTGTAAAGAGAAGTACTTGCACAGGAAAATTTCAAAAAAACGTTTGAAAGATGTGTACCAATTATTAATATATATAAAATTAAAACTTAGATCACTAAAGGTGAAGGTATTAAGTTTTCTACTGGTGATGAATGTTCAAAAGAGCTTAAGAAGCTCCCTTATTTTGGATGTTTCCTTAGCAACGATCGAAAATTAAAACACGATGTTAGATGAAAAACATCTAATGCAACTACAACGGTTCAAAGGCCTATACATTTAGATAGATACAATATTTTTTAACAAAACTAGAATTTCACGCATCAATACTTTAAAAAATGCAATACATTTTCATAGAATGCCCTCCAAAGAGGCCGGGGTTTAGGAGTTGCGGTATTCTGATTCACAGTTTAAATCGGGGTCGGATTCTTGTCCTAAAGAAGATTGAGTACTTTGCTTGTTTAACGGCACTGCTTTCTTTGCATTTATTGGACCAGTGGCCCTAAATTAGGAACGATTGTCTCTTAATATTCCTTACACGCTCATCAAGGTCGTTAATCTCGAAACAAAAAATGAGATGAACGAAACCTAATTCTCGGGTGTAATAATCACGCCTTTTGAATGCTTTCTGTCACAAAAGAAATTTCAATCATATTTTCAGAAAAACAACACATTCAATAAAAACCAAAATTATGTACGAAAAGCTCCAAAGAATTTAACATAGGCAATGTGAGCAGCGTTGAACCGCTTACAAAAAGCCACAAGGATTTCAACAACAAATGAACCATCCACAAACAGAAATAGCTATTACGCCCACTAGTGGCTAAATGTGTTACAAAAAATACCAAATTGTACACAAAGTAATTCGCACAGAGGAAGATTTTGCAGACAAAAGGGAAATTTCAAATGGAACAATGAAAAACCAGAGACGGAGGTAAACGCGATATAATTTAATAACAGAAAAGCTCTGCGTTACTTAATGCGAAAAAAATGGGTGTAAAACACCCTGCACAATGCAGATTATCTTACGAACAACGATTTCTACAAGGGATAATTTAAAATCGAAGAAAGTTTTTCTTATCGAAATATACGCTGACGCTCCTAGAGGTAAAATTATGAATTACCGAAAAGCAGAAAATATCCTTCATACCAAGCTATGAGAAGCAAAGGGAATTTTCCAAATGCAAATTTTGTAATCAGTGAGAGTGAGAATTATTATTATTACTTTTTTTTTACATAAATACCTTCCAGTGGAAAACTACTTTTAAAGGGGATGATGTTCTCAATAGTTATATAGGGAATGTCATACAATAGAAAAAAATTATTAGCGATTGTAGAAGTGGCGACAGTATTAGAAAGAGAAATATACCCTTGGAGAAAAGAGCGTTTGAACTGCATCATGCGACTGCTTATATCCCACTGAGTTTCCCACGGTGGTCGTCAAACCTCCGATAAAAAAAATTGTATGCTACAAAACTCGTGAGTGGGTGCAAAATGTTCAATAAAGGGAACGGTACATGATGTTTAAATAATTTTGCAAATCAGACCTTTAGAAGTATCCATATCGTGAGAAACAGATTTCTCATTTGTCCACTCACACTCTAACAGATAAATTGTGTATTATTTTAAGAAGGAAATGAGCATTAAATAATTTTGGAGTAATTTGTACCTGACAAAAAAGAATGATTTCATTTTGTTATTTTTGACTTACACATATTGCTACGAATATTTTGTAAAACAATATGAGCCTTGAAGCCCTCTTTTGGCAAATTTGTGCTTCACGAAATGATACAAATTATGTGTAAAACATTTCTCACTAGAAACACTGTCAGACAAATAAAGAATTTTTCAAATCGGACTGCTAAAAGCTGGGGTATTGAAAAATATAAGATGTACGTCACAGTCTGGTGAAGAAACTGTGCGTATTATGAGTAAAAAAATAACATGTGCTATAGAATGATTAAACTCCCTAACAAAGTAAAAATTCTAAAGGAGTAATTTCGGTGTATCTAAAAAAAGCACTTCTAACATCACTTACCAAGGAATTAGAATAAAAACACGGTGAGATATCTAAAATTTCTTTATTACAAAAAATTTGAAAGCTCTTCTATTCAACGAAGAGAAAAAGTACAGGCGAAAAAATAATCTCCGTTACGCTTCTGTACTTCCAAAGATTTTGCATGCTGCCAAAAATTCATATCCTGAAACTGGTAATAAATAAAAAAAATGGGTTTTGCCTTTTTTTCAGATATCGGTTACAGTCCGAACTTTACCGAGGGCCCAAAGAAAGGCATTTGTTTACCCCTGAGCGGCAGACAAGACAATGATGGGATTGTCCCAAAAAACAATCGGTGAACGATCTTCAAAAGGCTAATGCTATCTTCTTTCTATAATAAAAACAGCGATATGTTATTCATTCTCAAAATCCTTAGTAATGGAAATAAAATAATACATCCTGGCATTCCTGCAGAATTTGCCGCAATTACTGTGTTTATTAATGTTAGAAAGGATAAAAGCATAAAGGGACGAGAATATATCACATTACCTTTTGTCTTTCTTTCTTTTACTTTCTGCCTAAGCAACACACTTGTGGGTTCCCTTTTCAGAACTAAATGAAACGATTATACTGTGCCCTGTTTATCCTTTTCCCACACTAAAAAATAATTCGCCCAGCAGAAGTTTTTAAATATTTGCAACAACATATAAATATCGTACTGCATTAATGACTTTTCTTGGTTTTGACTCCCACAAATAGTCATAAATAACGGGAGGACAGGGTAGTCCAGGTGCCTTACGACGCAATTTTGTTACAACTACTCCTGAAATTATTCACGAACATATCAGCAGTCAACGCTGATGGCCTGATTTCTTCATTCCAAAACAATCCTCTATTTTATGCATTTGGCACGCAAAATAATAGTTGATTGTTATTTGTTTCAATGGCGTATCATTCAGCTAACTTCTCTGTAAATACCAACAACTCTGAGATCACATAAGGTTTAATTTAACTTCGTGACTTCACAGTAAAACTGCAACCTTGACTTGTAGATCGCTGCATTAGCTTTTCACTGCACTCGCCTTTCGCGAAACCCGGATAACTTCGCAATAGCAGCTGAAAACCTTAAACAATATATACAATTACTTTCAGATAAAAAGACTAGGGATCAGAAATGAATCATGTGACTTACGTGTTAATATTTTTTATTTATCAGAACTTCAGCACGTCATCCAATTTGCACGCACATGGCTTGAATCATGTCACAATAATTCAATGTCTGAATATAAATATCATTTCAGCTCATCACAATCTTGAACATATAATTTTTGCTTGCTCATGAGGTTACATTACGAACATTAAGAATCAACTAAAACGGACAGTCCAAGAATTGTTTACGAAAACATATAAAAACATTGCCTATTACAAATGTCTCACAAAAGACAGCCAAAAAATAATCAAATGCATGTTGCCTTAAGAATACCTAAGCGTCATAGCACACTGAACATTGAGCTCTGGAGTTTATCTACGTAGATTGCACCTTGACTTTTGGACAGGTGTTGCCAACTTCAAATTCATCGAGGCTGCACCTGTGGCGCAGTGTTCTAGGCGTTGGCTTCTTATCATTCGTGCGAGATAGGTACGGGTTCTAATCCCAGTAAGGTAAGGATATTGCATTTGGCTCTCTACCTTCCATGGAACCAGTGACCATAAATTAGAGCGCGCGACTGCCCTTCGGGTTAATTATATTGGACGTTAAACCCCTCAAACAAACACATGAATAAAACTAATTAATCGAGAAATGATATGTGGCCTTAAGTCAGAAAAACGTTCAACGATAAGATACCAAATTTACCTGACAATACACGAACTCAAGATGTAGGTTAACCTTTTAGCCTGCTGGAATGAATAAACACGGGGTTAACTGCCTGCAATCAGCTCAAGCGAATATATTTTCTGTACAAAAAGTGCATCGAATGTGGCTGGAACGAGTTAACCGGCGCATCAGAAACCATTGCTTTCCCCTTAGCTTTGTTATTCAAAGTGGAAATCTAGATTGACACCAGTTCGTCCTGACTGATTACCTATTAAGGGGTTAAAACAATGGCAACGGACCTAAGAAATGAAAGAGAAGACATGTGTGTCTCTTGTTTGTACTCAATATCATATGAATTTATATCAAATACGTGGATATAATGTAAATGGACGACGTCATCGCTCTGTTCACGTGAATTTTATAAACAACGCATAGCAACTGAGAAATTGTGGTCCGACACCGCTGGAATCGAACCCCTGATCTCTCAATAACTAGTCGAGTGCGTACGCATTTACGCTACGGTGACAACAATTCCTAGCGTCATGCGTGGTTTATCAGTCAGCATTTGACTACACATATCACGCTACGGTGCTAACAATTTCCAGTGCCATGCGTGGGTTGTATGTATAATCAGATGCTGACTAATAAACCACGCACGGCGCTGGGAATTGTTGGCACCGTAGCGTAAAGCGAACGCACTCGACTAGTTATCGAGAGATGTGGGGTCCGATTCCAGCGGTGTCGGAACACAATTTTTCAGTTGCTATGCGTTGTTTATTAAAATAACGTGGACAGAGCCATGATATCGTCCATTTACAATGTCATGATGTTCGTGTCAAGGAAACTAGCCCTTCCCCATCGTGCCTTAGATATTGAAGCAGGGGAAACAGGTCTTATCATCAGTGACAGGATTATAGTCAGTACAGATGCGATAAGAGAGGGAAATGAATCGTTTTGCCGTAGACTGCCAGATGGGTATGTGGACATTTGTCTTATTGGAGCATAGGAAATATTTAGCACCATTTGGTTAGGTACATCGGCCACTTAAAGGATTTAAAAACAGCAAATTAAAAATTAGTAATAACAAGTTAGTAAAACCATGCAATGCATTGATTATGATACGCTTTCCAATATATTAGAAATCATTACTCAAGCTATTACTCAAGTTATGAGGAAAATGGCTGTGGAATAAATCTCACCCCTGTGCCCTGACCTTTGATCCATTTGGATGATATTCAACAGAACTGGTTCAGTATACCTCCGAAATAACATGATAAAGTTTTGTCGCAATCGAAGCAATTGTACGGAAGTTATGATGCATAAGCGCTATGGAATATATCCCGCTCCTATGTCCTAACCTTTACCCGATTTCGCCCATTTTCAATAGCATCCGTCCCCAGACAGGTTCCTACAACATACCAACATTCCATCTAAATCGAAACATTTTTACGTAAGTTATGACTCATAATGGCGATGGAAGTGATTCCGCTCCTATGTCCTGAGCTTTGACCCCCATTCCGCCAATTTTCAATAGGGTTTGTCCCCAGGTGGTCTCTTACCACATACTAAAATTTCATCGAAATCGAACTTGTTTTACGTTAGCTATGACGCATAGAGCAGTGGAATAGATCCTGCTCTTATGTCCTGACCTTTGACTCCACTTCGTTTTTTTTTTTTTTTTTTGATTGGAGGTTTAACGACCACCGTGAGCAACTCAATGGGCTATAAGCAGTCGCCCTTCCTTAATTTAGGGTCACTGGTCCCAGGGAAGGGAGAGAGCCAGTGCCGTAAGACAAACACAACATCCATGCCTCACCGGGATTCGAACCCGGACCCCTTACGGACGAATGATCAGAGGCCATCTCTTAGGCCACTGCGCCACCGGGGCTGCAACGTTCACTTTCAATAGAGTTCCTTCGCAGGTGTTCCCCTACCACATACTAAAATTTCATCGAAATCGAACGATTTTTACGCGAGGTATCGTGCGGACGAACATACGCAGACAAGACGTGACGTAATGAGGCAGATGGGAATCGCGACCATATGCTAGCAAGGTGTGACGTCATAAAACTTTAATAGTATCAACAAACAACACGTGACGTAATGAGATAGATGGCATGAACGCGCGCCAACATCTAATGGGGCGACGCCATGACACCACACTTGGAATACTTACTATTTTCTAAAGCATAACGATAATTATGCAATCCAACATTTTTTTGTCTGTTGACGTCATGAAAATACAGGCCGCGCCATCTTTTTTCTGGACAATTAATGTGTTCACAAGGATGAAAATTTGAACATCGATTAAAACAGCTTCATTTTATAACTTGGTATACTTAATATTTTCTAAAACATATTCATAATTATGCAATCCAACATTTGTTTGTCTACTGACGTCATCAAAGTACAGGTCGCGCCATCCTTTTTCTGGTTTCAACACCACCAAAGGAAAAGTTATTGATTTTTAATATAATTATGGTTATGTTTTAGAAAATATTAAGTATTCCAAGTTATAATAAAGTTATTTTAATCGATGTTCAAATTTTCATCCTTGGGAACACATTAATTGTGAAGGAAATGTGTACAAAAGTTTTCCATTGGAAGTATAGGAAGCAAAATTACTTGACGTCCACCTTAATAATATGGAATAAGAGCGATGGAATGGATCGCAATCCTATGTCCTGACCTTTGACCCCATTTCGTCCACATTGAATAGGGTTCGTCCCCAGGTGATCTCCTACCACATACTGAAACTTCATCGAAATCGAACCATTTTTACACACGTTATGACGCATAAGGGCAATGGAATGCATCCCGCTCTTATGCCCTGACCTTTGACCCCACTTCACCCATTTTGAATAAGATTCGTCCCCAGGCGGTCCCCTACCACATAGTAAAATTTCATTGAAACCGAGCCATATTTACGCAAGTTATGACGCATAAGGGCAACGGAAGGATCCCGCTCCTACGTCGTGACCTTTGACCCCATTTGTCCAATTTTCAATAGGTTTTGTCCTCATGTTGTCCCCTACCACATAGTAAACTTTCATTGAAATCGAACCATATTTACGCAAATTACGACGCATAAGGGCAATGGAAGGATCCCACTCCTACGTCGTGACCTTTGACCCCATTTGTCCCATTTTCAATAAGGTTCGTCATCAGGTGGTCCGCTACCACATACTAAAATTTCATCGAAATCGAACCATTTTTACTCCAGTTATCGTGAGGACGGGCAAAGCTGGAGCATATACGCTTCTTCAACCTACGGTTGGAAAGCGTAAAAAAGAACAGAACAAAGCAGGCTATGTGGTGTTACTTTGTCTTGGTTGGTTTTGGTTTTAGGTCAGCACTTTGGCGACTCTTGTTCTGAAAAAGTATGAATGACTGGTATAAATCAATAAATTTTGAACACCGAGTGTGACCTGAAGTAGGAGCGTAAAATCATTGAGGGGTGATCGTATTTTTAAGAAAACAAGAGAACAGTTGTGAGATTCAACTTTCCAATTTTTTTTTTTTTTTTTTTTTGATTGGAAGTTTAACGATTACCGTGAGCAACTCAATGGGCTATAAGCAGTCGCTCGTCCCTAATTTAGGATCACTGGTTCCAGGGAAGGGAGAGAGCCAGTGCCGTAAGACAAACACTACATCCATGCCTCGCCGGGATTCGAACCCGGACCCAGTTTGAACGAATGATCAGAGGCCATCGCTTAGAGCACTGCGCCACAGGGGCGGCCCAATTTTAAAGGAGAAACTGTTGAATTCCACTTTCACTCCATCTCAGGAGTATTCAGTATTAGGTTGGAATGGACAATTTCCCAGACTGTTGTTTTGTCCATCCAGTACTATGCAGTTCGATTTTTTGCGGAAATGCTGCTCTCTCTCTCCGTAAACTTAATGTATTTTTTTTATTGGAGGTATAACGACCACCGTGAGCAGCTCAATGGGCTATAAGCAGTCGCCCGTCCCTAATTTAGAGCCACTGGTTCCAGGAAAGGGAGAGAGCCAGTGCCGTAAGAGAAACACAACATCAATGCCTCACCGGGATTCAAACCCGGACTCCTTTCGGACGAATGATCAGAGGCCATCGCTTAGACCACTGCGCCACCGGGGCGGCAAACTTAATATTACCTGTTTAGCATCGGCTGCATCTGCCCCTGATTATGAGTAACACTTTCCTGTCTGTTATCACTCTTACCTTCCTCTTCTGTCGAAACAATGAAGAAAGATGCGTGGTTCCAATTTATTTGGACTATTTCATCAGCATTTTTTTTTTTAAGTATTAGAAGCGAAAGGGAATTTTTTTTTTCTCAATGTTTCGACACAGAGTGAAGATAAAGCCCTTTTTAATCACAAATCTAAAAAAGAAGAATTTTTTTCTTTTGCTGAAAAAATGTTTTTTTTCTAAAAAGAAACAAGCATCCCTGAGAAATTTTCCCCTTGAAGTGTATTCCATCACCTCACATCATTTTGTTTAACGATCATGTGGCTTGATGGTATTTCACCACCGCTGGAATTACGTGGAATAACCCGTCAAAGAAATATATATTATTTTAGGCAACCTTAAGCTATTCCTAAAGCCTCAGGGTTTCTGTGATGCGAGACTGGGAAATCAAGCTTTCGTATATTAGAAATTACTGTTGACACATCAGAGAAAGCTAGACTGTAGAAGTACAATTTTGGTTCTCAGTTATTGGCCTTGGAAGGAACGAGATGAAAGGAACGCATGGACAATGAGATAAAAAAATCCCTAATTTTACTTTCAATTTCCGTCTTGAGACTATTTTATTTTTCTTATCATGGAATCGATTTATTTGCCCTTGAGAGAAAAACTTGTTCGTCAGACAATTTTAGATAATTTCCTACATTTAGTCATCCACGTGTTCGGTTGCTAACTGTCAGCATGTACTGCCATCTGTAGGTCAGAGTTATAAACACGAAATATTAAACGCGTAAACTGAGCCTTTTCAGCGAATATCTAAATAAGAGGAACAGTAAATAAAAATTTATATTTTACAGAACATTAGAATTTATTTTATGTATTGACATTTTGTCAATGTGTAACTTAGAATTCTTAAAGGAAGTATGAAAATATATGCAACAAAATGTCCTGCCTTTTTAGTTTTAAGATACATATACTGTACATATTTTCATATGTATGTATCTTAAAATTAAAAGCAATCTTCGAAAGCCTCTGAAAGAAAAAAAGGTAGAATATTACGAATCAGAAATGAAAACACTTACTTATTCTTTGAAATAAAACACAAGCAGCTGGGGGCTGCAAAAATTACACCAATTACAAAAAAAAAAAAAAAATAATTCTGTGCTCAACATTTTATAAAATTAAAACAAAATGTACTTTTTTTTGACGATGAAGGGTAATGGGTAAGGTAATGCATTACGATCGGTCTTATATTTCAAAACACATATTTCACAATAGCGTTTTAAGAGAGAGAATAAAAATTGTTTAACAATTTCCATTGCTCATTAAAAAAATATATGCTTTACGCTTTATTCCAATCAATCCCCAAATTCCGATACATATAAGCGTTCTGCAACGTTCTAGCATATTAAGTATCTTTATTGCCACCATGCAATTCTTAAAAATAAGAAATAATTGCAGTTTTCCACTCTTCATTTGTATACAAAATTTGCATCAGTTTCTTCGAAGCATATCTAGTTGTATAATATCATAATTGGTAGGTTGCTGATTCCTCTGGCGTTTCCCTTCATTAGAGCGTCAAACCAAAACTAGAAAAAGGCAACTTCTTCCAGTAAGTAATCCTAATTACAGTAATTCTTTTTCTTGTTCTTAAACCAATGAAAAGTTCCTACGCGCGAAGTAAGACATTCTCAACACTTGCAAATTTTTCTGTAGATAAAACATCAGGCACAGTTATGCTCCTGATGCTTCATATGAAATAGCGGAATACATTAAATTCTCAATGGAAACAAAAGTCTTGTCGCTGAGCAGACGGCATGATCTATGGTATAAGAAGTCCTCGAAACATAGACAAATAGAAATTCTAACAGCAAGCAATCTGTT
Source organism: Macrothele yani (assembly GCA_039090855.1). Taxonomy (NCBI): domain Eukaryota; kingdom Metazoa; phylum Arthropoda; class Arachnida; order Araneae; family Macrothelidae; genus Macrothele; species Macrothele yani. Next base: position 162,571,689 of record CM077011.1, read on the forward strand.
CTTCGAAAAGGTCTCTCAAACTGTAGGTGCCGCACTCAGATGAAAAGAAATAACTTAACGAACTAAGAACCCAAGCATGTGAGAAAATTATTCCGGAATAGTTAAGCATAAGTCTTGAAAAGGTTGAAGTATGTTTCAAACACATTTATCATAATTAGAAGTTTATCAGGGGAACTGTCACAATGATGACAACACATTTTTTATTTGCTCTATAAAAGTTCAGATAATCAAAAACATTTTTGTTTTCTTTAGCGATATGACACAAGAAACACTGATACGGTTTTATCAGACGTTCCACTTTAAAACAGGAGTTTTACGGAACTGTTTCAAAATTCAGTGTAATAGTTCTTATACGACAGGTGTTCCGAAAAATAATCTACGATTTTTCTGCAATTTCCAAACTTTCGTCTCTTTTTTATTTTTCATTTATCTCTAATAATGTTGCAACTTTTATTTTAATAGTATTAGTGATCCGAATTTCTTGTCTACTTTCCTTGAACAAGCCATCTGGTTGATGTGCGAAAGCTTGAAAACTTTTATTTATATTCTACGCCAAGAAATTCGGATCACTAGTACTATTTTAAGCGTAATTGGTGTACAGTTCCTTGTTATTAATTAGTTTTATTTTAATTCTTGTAATAAACAAGAGATTGTTAAAGAAAATATTAAATATTTTGTAGCTATCGGGTATAATTTTGCTTCCCTGTTACTTTCTTCATAATTTAAAGGAGAAGAAACGGCTTTTAATTTAGGAATGGTCGGCATTTTAAAAGCATTAGAAAAAGAAGCCCTCCCTTTGGAAAAAGAAATTCCATACGGGGACTCCTTCTTTTTTAAAGTATTAGAAAAGAAAAAAAGAGTCCTTTTATGGGAAAGTCTCAAACAAATTTCCAAGCAGGAGAAATTTTGCACTTAAATGCAGCTCGAAAATCTGCGAAATGTTTGCGTGTATTCGAAAAATGATATTATCATGCATTTAATTAATGCTCGGAATGCACTTATTAATTGTATAAAAATATTATATTTCGAATACAGACAAAGTACTTCTAATTTTTTTGGATTCATAAATAAAAGAGATTCGAAGCAATGAACACGAATTGTTTAAAGTAAATAGGAGTTATCGCATGTGATCAACAAGTTTCCCTCTCCACGCTCAAATTTCACTCATTATGCAGATTCTACAACTCATTAAACGCAAATCAAAATCTTGAACAGATCCCCATTTAAACTTATTCCTTTTAACACAAAATATTCTATTACCGAAGGGAAAAGCATTACGAATTATTAAAGAATCATGATCATCGTGTTCCAAGGAACACCCATTACAGAATGTGTGGAAGAACTCGAATTTTTGTTTCTGAAGTGCTTGGTTATCTCCAACAGCATTTAATTTCTTTTATTTGTATCTTCCTTGTAATACAGTATGAACTTTAGTGCATTTGCTAATTCAGTTACGGGGATAAATATGGGTATGGCTTCGATATCTTATGGCAAAGACGGATATGCTAATTCAGTTACGGGGATAAATATGGGTATGGCTTCGATATCCTATGGCAAAGACGGATTTGCTAATTCAGTTACGGGGATAAATATGGGTATGGCTTCGATATCCTACGGCAAAGACGGATTTTCTAATTCAGTTATGGGGACAAATATGGGTATGTCTTCGATATCCTATGGCAAAGACGGATTTGCTAATTCAGTTACGGGGATAAATATGGGTATGGCTTCGATATCCTATGGCAAAGACGGATTTGCTAATTCAGTTACGGGTATAAATATGGGTATGGCTACGATATCCTATAGCAAAGACAGGTTTATTCTGATATGCAACAAAATCGGGCATTTCTCTGAAACTTTCTTTTTGAGCAGAAATTCATACTTTGGAATTAATTCCGCTTGAGTTTTGACTGTTGTTTTAGAAACTGTAAGAGATAAAAATCCCATTCTTGGCATTTATTAGTTTCCCTCCTCTGTGACTTGCAAACAACTGAATTAAATTGAGAAGAACCACATGTAATACTTTAGAGTTTTGTTTCAGTTCATTTAATAGTCGGGGATATACGAATGTATCCGGTGATAATTTCGCACATTTTTCACTCTGAAATAAAGAAGATCCAGAGTAAAAACACCTATTTGTAAATGTCTGACTCTGTTGTTTATTGATGAGGAACTACATCTTTTTGTTTCATAAAAGTACATGCGAAGAAACGATTTCTTGAAATACGAAATAAGGACGAAAATTGAGCATAAAAAGAAATAGCTTGATTCTTAGAGATTTATTATGTGGATTTTTATTAAATTCCTTTCTCTAAATGTTTGCGCTCTCTCTCTCTCTCTCTCTCCCACCATCTCTCTCTCTCTCTCTCTCTCTCTCTCTCTCTCTCTCCCTCCCTCCCTCCATCTCTCTCTCTCTCTCTCTCTCTCTCTCTCTCTCTCTCTCTCTCTGTCACTCTCTCTCTCTCTCTCTCTCTCTGTCACTCTCTCGCTCTCTCTCACCACTTTTTCTGCCATAAAATAAATATTTCTAAATATTTTTAAATTCTTTCCCTCTCACTCCCCCACCTCTCTATCTCTCCCTATCTGACTCACTCCCTCTCTCCACCAACCTCTCTCTCTTCCTCCCTCTCTCTCTCTCTCTCTCTCTCTCTCTCTCTCTCTCTCTCTCTCTCTCTCTCGGCTTTTTCCACTTTTCCACCATAATATAAATATTTCTAAATCTTTTTAAATTCTCTCTCTCTCTCTAACCGTTTTTTTTTCATTTTTACACCATAATACAGTATAAGTGTTTCTAAATATTTTTTTTAAATTATCTATCTCTTTCTCTTACTCCTTCTCTCTCCCCCACCTATCTCTCCCCCACCCACCCCCCGCTCTCTCTCTCTCTCTCTCCCTCCCTCTCTCTCTCTCTCTCTCTCCCTCCTCTCTCTCTCTCTCTCTCTCTCCCTCCCTCTCTCTCTCTCTCTCTCTAACCGCTTTTCCTGCTTTTCCATCATAATATAAATGTTTCTAAATATTTTTAAATTCTCTCTCTCTCTCTCTCTCTCTCTCTCTTTCTAACAGCTTTTTCTGATTTTCTACCATATTATAAATATTTAGGAACACTTTGTAGCAAACGACACATTAAAAAGAAATTCCTTCACATGATTCCTGTCAGAAGTGAAATCCAAACAGGAGGATTTTTTGAAAAGTCATAAACACCAGAACGATGTATTTGTAATATTTTTTCGGGAGGAGGAGAGCTGTTAATGAATAACGCGGGCAAGCGAGCAAATCAAAGGAAACTGTAAATAGTTCCAAGATACCATTTGAGAGGAAATATATCTCACTGAAATGCAAATGGATATTAGAAACGTAATCCGGAGAGAAATGTGAATTATCTAGCATTTCATTTCTTTAAAGCTCATCATTGCTCTTAATTCCGTTCGCACACTCAGCCACCTGTTCTTCACCACTTGTTTTTTTATTTTGACGTATTAGGTGGTTCGTTTCCTAGATTCTTTTCTTGTTTCTTAGCGCATATTTAATTACACATTTGGATTTATTCTTTTTTTCTTAATTTCTTCCCTTTGATTATCGGATGACTTCTTCAATGAAACGTTTCCGTGCAATACATATGTTCATAACTTCAGGAAAACTCGGACATCGCTGGCCCAGAAGACGAATCATTCAGTTTTGTTGAACTCGGACAACGCTCTGCGTTGTGGCCCCTGTGACCCAGGGTCATGTGACGTAGGCTTCTATTCTTTCGTCCGAGACGGTTGCAGGTGGGAATCTCAGATAAGGCATGAGTGGTGTGTTTTCATACGGCATTGTTTCTCTCCGCTTCGTGAAATTGGCGACTCCAAATTCAGGACGAAGGACTGCTCATAGTCCACTGAGCTGCTCACCGTGGTGGTTAAACATAAAAAAAAAACTGACACGAACACTTGCTGTGCTTACTAATACATTTCATGTCATCGAAGCAACTCTTCTATCTTGTCAACAAAATTTAAAATAAATGTCTCCTACTATCCTGCTTAGCGTAACGTATTACCAGAAGTACGTTTTTATGTCACCCAAGGCCTGTGCTCGGTCACACTGTCTTTTCTGATCTCTTATTCCCTTATTAACAGTGTTAACCAATGCAGTTGTATGAAATGACGACTTACTAAGAAAATTTATGTTTTAAGACCGCCGTTTCTTCAATGAATCATCCACAATGTCTTCAAAATGATTCAGACTCTGGAATGAAAGTCCGGATACAGGGCCTGAACAGTCTCAAGCTGTTACAGATTGGAATGAAAGTCCGGATACAGGGCCTGAACAGTCTCAATCTGTTACAGATTAGAATGAAGGTCCGGATACAGGGCCTGAAAAGTCTCAAGCTGTTACCGATTGGAATGAAAGTCCGGATATAGGCCCTGAACAGTCTCAATCTGTTACAGATTGAAATGAAAGTCCGGATACAGAGCCTGAAAAGTCTCAAGCTGTTATAGATTGGAATGATAGTCCGGATACAGGACCTGAAAACTGTCAAGCTGTTACAGATTGGAATGAAAGTCCGGATACAGGGCCTGAAAAGTGTCAACCTGTGACAGATTGGAATGAAAGTCCGGATACAGGGCCTGAACAGTCTCAAGCTGTTACAGATTGGAATGATAGTCCGGATACAGGGCCTGAAAAGTGTCAAGTTGTTACAGATTGGAATGAAAGTCCGGATACAGGGCCTGAAAAGTGTCAACCTGTCACAGATTGGAATGAAAGTCCGGATACAGGGCCTGAACAGTCTCAAGCTGTTACAGATTGGAATGAAAGTCCGGATACAGGACCTAAAAAGTCTCAAGCTGTTACAGATTGAAATGAAAGTCCGGATACAGGGCCTGAACAGTCTCAAGCTGTTACAGATTGGAATGAAAGTCCGGATACAGGGCCTGAACAGTCTCAAGCTGTTACAGATTGGAATGAAAGTCCGGACACAGGGCCTGAAAAGTGTCAAGCTGTTACAGATTGGAATGAAAGTCCGGATACAGGGCCTAAAAAGTGTCAAGCTGTCACAGATTAGAATGAAATTCCGGAAACAGGGCCTGAACAGTCTCAAGACGTCACAGATTGGAATGAAAGTCCGGATACAAGGCCTGAATAGTCTCAAGCTGTTACAGATTGGAATGAAAGTCCGGATACAGGGCCTGAAAAGTGTCAAGCTGTCACAGATTGGAATGAAAGTACGGATACAAGGCCTGAACAGTCTCAAGAATTCACAGATTGGAATGAAAGTCCGGATACAGGGCCTGAACATTCTAAAGCTGCTACAGATTGGAATTAAGGTCCGGATACAGGGCCTGAAAAGTCTCAAGCTGTTACAGATTGGAATGAAAGTCCGGATATAGGCCCTGAACAGTCTCAAGCTGTTACAGATTGGAATGAAAGCCCGGATACAGGGCCTGAAAAGTGTCAAGCTGTTACAGATTGGAATGAAAGTCCGGATACAGGGCCTGAAAAGTGTCAACCTGTGACAGATTGGAATGAAAGTCCGGATACAGGGCCTGAACAGTCTCAAGCTGTTACAGATTGGAATGAAAGTCCGGATACAGGGCCTGAAAAGTCTCAAGCTGTTACAGATTGGAATGAAAGTCCGGATACAGGGCCTGAACAGTCTCAAGATGTTACAGATTGGAATGAAAGTCCGGATACAGGGCCTGAACAGTCTCAAGATGTTACAGATTGGAATGAAAGTCCGGATACAGGGCCTGAAAAGTGTCAAGCTGTTACAGATTGGAATGAAAGTCCGGATACAGGGCCTGAACAGTCTCAAGAAGTCACAGATTGGAATGAAAGTCCGGATACAGGGCCTGAAAAGTCTCAAGCTGTTACAGATTGGAATGAAAGTCCGGATACAGGGCCTGAAAAGTCTCAAGCTGTTACAGATTGGAATGAAAGTCCGGATACAGGGCCTGAAAAGTCTCAAGCTGTTACAGATTGGAATGAAAGTCCAGATACAGGGCTTGAAAAGTCTCAAGCTGTTACAGATGCAGATGAAGATATTAATATAATTTCTTGTGAATAATAAAGCAATACAGTATATGTGTGAAATGTTTAAGAAAAATAAGTTCTGTAATTTAACTTTCCCATGTTCCAGAACAAAATGTGATGCAAAATAAATTGAAGCACAATTTTTTTAGTATCCATATTGACTACAGCGTATTAAAATAAAACTACGGCTCAAGGTTCAAACGTTTCCATTTCTCTGAAGTAAATAAGTAAATAAATTAATTTAGACTAATTTCAAGGTCTATGCTTCAGTTCCTTTCTAAAAGAAAACTTCGGTTCTTTTGTCCCGTGAAACCTGTTGTTCGCGCCAATGTTTAAGTCTTCTATGCGACAGGAACTTGTAATTTCATGATTAGCAGTTTCTGTTGCAGTATCTTCAAATTACATAAAACATTGAATCACCCCAAGAATTAAATATTTATTCTCCTTAAGCCTCCTTTATCCATAAGTTTTATTCCAGTCCACAGTAGCATCTTCTCCTAGCTTAGAGCCAACGAGACCGTAAACCCTTTGAGAGACAGAGACACAAGTAAAATACAGCAGATTTCGTTAATTCGGATATCGGCTAAAAATTCAGTCGTTTATTTAGGACAAGTTTTGAAGAACATCCCAAACTAGGTCGTTGGGATAAAGTTTCGTATAATTGGGGTGGTCGCGTAATTGGGCGTCAGTGTTCAAATTAATCCGGTTAATTGTTTCCCAATTAACCGGAATTTATTGTACAGAAATCACTTTCAAAATGGTACCCAGTCTGAAAGGTGACACCATGTTTACAACATTACACTATGCATAACTTATTACTACCCCATTTTAGGAAATCAAGAAGATCCAATTTCTACCCTTTGGCCTCTCAGCGATTTCTAGGTTAATTGTTTTTCTTATGTGTTTATTTTGTACGTATTTAAACGACCACTGCGAGAATACCTTAGAGCTATAAGAAGTTGTCCATCCGTAATATTGAGCCATTGATTCTACAGAAGGGGTAGTCAGCGCCATTAGACTAGCGCACCGCGCTTATGCTTCATCTGCCACTCCAACCAGGACCATCACCAACGACTAGCTAGAAACCAACGCCTCTTACAAGTCGGACAACGGGACAGCATTTAATATTTTGAAGGTACGGCTGTTTTGGTCAAACATGTTACTGCATACGCAATATTCCCTAGACAGCATTGCCTTACCAAACACATAGAGTAAAGTGTCGAACTCACTGGACTGATTGTGTGAAGATATCTGCCTCTTTCTTTAAACTGTCTCGCATACCGACAAACCGATAGGCAACTTTCTAAGGAAAAATACACACGAGTCACATTATTGTGACCACTTCCTACTTCTGACATCAACAGCGCGTAGCCAATAAAAAAGGCACGTGTTGTGACCTGGCTTAGAGGTTACATAAGGTGTGCTGTAGACATTCTGAGAACATATCACTCGTTGCTGTCATAGATAAAAGGAGCCATTTATCAGATTTGCAAAAAGGGATGACTTTCGGTTTTCGGGCCAAGGATAACAGCATTTCTGAAACAGCGCAGTTTGTGAACTGTTCACGTGGTGCTGTGTTTCAGGTGTATCGTGATTGGAGAAATTGCACCATTGCGAATAAGCGACGGGGAAACTGCGTGGCACCACGTGCCATTGGTGTGAGAGGTGAACGTAAGCTTCGAAGGTGTGTGAAAGCCGATCGACACGCTATAGTGCAGCAAATCCCTGGCCGAATGAACCAGGGGGCTACCGGATGTGTGTCTAAAACGACAGTTCATAGAACCTTGCTGCGTTTGGGGCTCCGATGCAGGCGGATGGTCATGTCACTTATGCTAACGAAGGTGCATTAGTAGAAAAGGCATATATTTACACGGCGGTATCGGAATTGGACCTCCGCTGATTGGCAAAGGATTGCCTTCTCCGATCAGTCACGTTTTCTGCTTCATCGACCGGATGGAAATTGGGATATAAGGCGAGAAATATCGGAGAACAAACACTATTCAACCATTGTTGGAAGAACACATGGTGGTGAACGCAGAGCTATGGTCTGGGGAACGTTTTCGTGGCATTCTCTGGGTCCACTCATACCTGTGCAAAGCACTATGGACAGAATTCGTTAAGAATCCATTCTTGCGGACCACTGATACCCATACAAGCTAATTTTCTTCCCTGAGGAGGATGGGATCTCCCAGCAAGACAATGTGACTTGTCGCACAACTAGAAATGTCCGAGAGTGGTTGGAAGAGCACGATAAAGACTTCAACGTACTTCCCTTGCCCTTTAACTCCCGAGACTTAAACCCAATTGAGCATCTGTCGGACCACCTCGATCGTGTTGTTCGCTCTATGGATCCTCTTCCACGTACCCTCCAGCAGCTGTCAGATGCACTGCAGTCAGCATGACTCCACATACCTGGGAACTCCTTCCAGCAGCTTATCAAGTTATTCTCAAGCCGTCCAGCTGCTGTGCGCACTGTACAAGGCGACAACGCTGGATATTAGCTGGTAGTCACAATAATGTGACTCTATCGTGTATGTCTCTCTGTGTTGAGGAATGAAACTCATGTCTACTCTCTGTTACCTCAATTCATAACGTTACGATCCGTTGGTGGTTTGCCAAAATCTAGACATTTATGAGAAAACGTTTTCTAATAGATATAGAGAGAGTATATACAGAGGGTGAATCATCAGCTTTGGCACAGTGGGATACATGTACTTGGACCAATGCTAACACAAAATACCTGGAGTATCAGTCCTCGAAATAAAGGCTGTTTTGTTCGATGGTTAACGGCTAACGTTGTGCTAAACTTGTGATTCCAACTTGATACTGTGCTTCGGCTTTTGAGCTGAGGAATTCATTGACCCCTACTTCCAATTCAACTTGGTCGTGAGCTGAGGTTTTGAACTGAGGAATTCATTGACCCTGTTCACTAGTTTTGGGTTTGGCTTTTGAGCTGAGGAATTCATTGATCCTGTTCAATACTTTTGGGTTTGGCTTTTGAGCTGAGGAATTCATTGACTCCTACTTCCAATTCAACTTGGTCGTGAGCTGAGGAATTCATTCACCCTGTTCAAGACTTTTGGCTTTGGCTTTTGAGCTGAGGAATTCATTGACCCTACTTCCAATTCAACTGGGTCGTAAGATGAGGCTTTGAGCTGAGAAATTCATTGACCCAGTTCAATACTTTTGGGTTTGGCTTTTGAGCAGAGGAATTCATTGAACCCTACTTCCAATTCAACTTGGTCGTGAGAGTGCGTGCCGCCCAGGAAGTGAGTCATGGAACGAAACAGATGGCCGTCCTTTAGTCCAAAGTCCAGGCTATATGCTGAGTTGGTCAACAGCTCTACGCCTTAATCTCCTGAATTTTTCTTTGTTTGGACGTGCCGAGTGTGGAGATGCGTTATTTTCTGAAGAAGATCCGCCTTGCAGTTGACAAGGGCGGGGTATTTCTGTGTCAAAACAACGTACATGTGGTCTACCTGGGCGGAATAAAGATCAGCAGTGATACCACCACCATTTGGGAGAAATTTATGGTGCACAACGCCATCACATTTCCACAACACACACAACAGCACCTTGTCCTCGAATCTTCTACGGTTGGGGACCGGTTGTCATCTCTGGCCGGCTTCTAGCCATTGGTTCCGCATATCTGGATTGTGGCAAAAGATCCATTTTTCATCGGACGACACAATGCGTCAGATGAAACGCTCATCGATAGGTTTTCCAAGCAATTAACGACAAATCTCCACTCGTCCGTGAGCTTGTGCATGTATCAATTCGTGCGGAATCACTCGGCAGCTTCCGTTGGTGTTCCCTAGCTTTTGAAGATCGGGAACGACGCATTCGAGGCTTTGAAACCGCGTGGCTGCTCGGCCGCGTGGTTTCTAAGCCTCGCAATTTGTTGTTTATTATTGTTATGCCGTCGCTAAGTCAAGCTTCGCTGTTTCTTATTGCTCCCCGAATATTTGAACGTTTATGAGGCATTTTTAGTAACTGTCTAGAAGACGAGAATTTGAATAGGGAAATTGCACGCAGAGACGAAACTCTCCGCAATTGGGTATCTCTTCCCTTTCCAGACAGGAACGCGAAAAGTGGTCTGGTGACAGCCAGCACAAACGAACTCAAGTCATTATAACATCTAGGTGAGTGAAAGGAATTTGAGAGGCGGACTTAAACAACCTCGTAAAATGAATCGAATGTCTTTTATTACAAAATACAGGAAAACAATCTTTTTTACAGAGAGAAAGAAAGTTTGTCAGTTGCTGGTTACCGTCGCCTACAAAGCAGACATGACATGAAGGGATTGTCCCTTGGAAGAAATGCAACTCGGCTCAGTGCCAGAAAATTGAGAAAAGAATCAAAGCGTCGATTATGACATTTCTTGCCAGATATACAAATACACACAAAACAAAAGGTTTGATGTTTTAAAGACCATAAGAGGCTTTCCTGACCTTCTGAGAATTTGAAGAGTAGATGCCGAGCTTTCCTTTCTTTAAAATAAATGTGAGACTTTGACGGCCTGTGCTATACCACTAAAGCGCGGAGGAAAGTTCAAGTGCAAGCAGGGTGCTGAAACCGAAATAGGGTTGCCAGACGCCCGGCTTAAATCCGGACCATCCGGCTTTTTAACAGCACAAATGATGTTCTCCTGCATAAGTAAGCCGGACACGTTTTTGTCCTACTTTTTGCGATTTCAAAGTAATTGTTTACCGTACTGAGTGGCAATACAATATCGTACTATTGTTCTGTTGAAGTCCAATCGAAGGCTACTAACATTTCGCCGTCGAAACCAGTGAAGACGAGTGTAATGTCTGAGCGAATTGTTTCAGAGCGGGACGATTCCTTCGGCGGAGTGATACGTTTAGTTCTCCTAGTACAGACTGGGATTCATTCCCCTCTCTCCTGGCCAAAAGCCGCATTTTTCACAGACACAGGAAGCTCGGATGCTTGGTCCCGTGTATTGCATGATGTAATATTCCGAACTTATTTTCAACTTTTCCTAGTCAGTGACTTAGCCTAAACCTCTGAGTTTAGTGTCCATTTAGTAACATGTGATATCTGTGTGTGAAACGTGTTGGTGTGCGCAATTACCTACAGTGTGAACATAGCAGTGATTATGACGAATCTGAAACATCTTTATGTACTACAATGTATAACAAATTCTTAATTGACAAGGGATTAATGGTAGCAGCCCAATCAGACAAAAAGTACCACTAGAACTCTTGGTGAATCGTATCAATCACTCTTTACTTATGTCAGTTTTCATTTATTGTTCGTGAAAATTGTGCTGTTTGATACAATATAATAGGGTAACTGCAAATAAACTTAAGTATCAGCAACCAGAAACATTTTGGGCAATGAAGAAAAAGTTTCATCCTTTTTGACTTTACAAATCTGGCAACCCTAAACTGAAAGTGCAGGACATTGAGAACCGAACCCCTTTGGACCGAAATATGTGACCAGTAGCCAGGCCACGGAGTGATCTAAGACTGCTAACAGCAACTATAGAGGAACAAATGCTAACTGAAGAGAAAGATTCATGCCATTCTTCCCCACAAAAGGCTTCCAAAAGCGGACCACGTCATTCGAACTTCGGGGATCTCTGTCCTTCTGACTGCGGTGCCAGTCTTGCCGGACAAAGTACCGCTACCAATGGGATTCAGTTATTCTACTACTTGAGCAACTTTTGTGCGTGCATGTACAGGATTGCATCAAGAAATACCGTAGTTGTGCACATAGGTTTTAGTGGTTCATAAATCTGACTACCACATTCGTGGATAATTTCTGGGAGCATCCAATCCGCTAAGTAACTCCTCCTCCTTATTGTATTGGTCTAGAGTTCCAGTTGAGACTGCACCGTGGAATCAATAGGAACTTTAGTAAGAATCTTGCATGCAGTTTTCATTGGCTGGTGGTTAGGAAACAAATTAGTAAGTGTGATAAATGCAGCCCATTTTCCTTCTTCAGTGCAATAACCTTCCTCTTTCTGCAACGTATTCATAATATGTAGTTAAATGCCTGTGCTTGTAGTTAAATTACTCCGCCTCTATTTATTTGGCTTATATGGATATTTCGATCGCTGGCCAAAGCCTCAGAAATATCTCAACCTCTCGCCTGCAATATGAGAACTCCTCCTACGTTCTCAGTTTGCGACAAGAACAGCAGCAGTATGAAAAAGTAAAAGTTAGAAAGTATATTAGGTTAGATCATAACTTCGGTTACTTAGCAGGAAACCGTATATTCTAAAAACCCTTACTTTCTTGCAATGTTTTATTTCACTATCCTGTTACAGAACTCTGCTCCTGTTTCTATATTTAATTCATACCCACTCACAAGGAATTTTATTATAATGTAGGGAACAGAGACTAAACCTTGTCAGGGATCACCGAATCCGAATTAGGTTGCGATGCTACTGACACTTGTAATGTTCGTATAGACAGAGCTAACTGAACACTGCATAAATCAGTTCTCAAAAACCTAACCTACAGTAAAACAGGAGTCATTCGAGAGAACGTCGAGAAAAAGTTACTTACCATTGGTCTTTATTCAGCCACTAATGTTTTGACACTCAACAAGGCGTGACTACAACTCTTTTTTTACTCCTTCCAACCGTAGGTTAAAGAAGTGTATATGCTCCAGCTTTGCCCGTCTGTATTTCTGTACGCACGATAACTCGCGTAAAAATGGTTCAATTTCGATGAAATTTTAGTCTGTGGTAGGGGAGAAGCTGGGGACAAACCCTATCGAAAATGGGTGAAATTGGGCCAAAGGACAGGAGATAGGAGCGGGATCTATCTCATCGCCCTTATGCGTCATAACGTATGTAAAAATGCTTCGATTGCGACAAAACTTTAGTATGTTGTTCCGGAGGTATACTGAACGAATTCTGTTTAATGTCATCGAAATGGGGTCGAAGGTCAGGGCACAGGAGCGAGATTTATTCCACAGTCATTATCCTCATAACTTGAGTAATGATTTCTGGTATGTTGGAAAGCATATCATAATCAATGCATTGCATGATTTTACTAACTTGTTTAATATTACTGTCTTATCAAACCAAGTGAGTTAAAAATAATAACATTTGGTAGAGAAAAGAAGAACACAAGAATATAACACGAAGCCTTCAAATAGCTTCAATTAGACAACGTGTCTTCCACAATTAACATTATAACTTCCACTATCTCTCTCCACACTTTTGCTGCTGCTCAAACATTATAGTATAACGTCCAGTTTTCATCAGACACATACACACGTCATACGTTTCGACTTCGAGATGTTGCCAACCATACTCTTGCGAGAGGGAAGAAATCACGTTAAGTTTGAAAAACACTAAGGAGAATGAACTCCAATTTACATAGAAAAAAAAAACTAAAAAGGAAAGTTAAATTACAGTGTACCTCACACATTTGTAGGACCAGAGGATAACAATATAAATCTCTCTTCTGCACCTTGTGACTGCATTGTTATTAAAATCAAGGATCGAGAGATCATCCAAAAGAAAAAAACAGAAAGAAGAGAATATATTCAACTCTGATCAGCTGGATGCATCTATATCGCTGTATATCAAGAAAATAGAAACGGATTCTAGCCGAGCAGCGCTATTTAAGAGACTCGTTGTTAAAACGCCTAACAGAACTGAAATATTTTTATCCGATATTAATATAATATCTGACACGAATTAGTTATTTAAACAGATTTCCTATTGCATGTAGCATTGCAAATGTGGTTTTATTTCTATAAGAATTACTTCAAATTCCTTTCGAACGATCATTTTAAATTAAACAAGAACTAGACTTAAGAAACAACTCATCTGTTTTGATGTAAAATAAAAAGATGTGAGATGCAGTAAAATATACAGCAGCAGTTTGTTGTTTAAGAAACGAGTTCTAACACTTTCAGAAGAATGAAACTGCGATTTTATGCATCTGTAGCAACACAGTGTTCTGTTCCTGCATGTTTACCAGAATTTGTCTCGCGTTTTCATTTTACTTTTAAATATCGAACAAGTAAATTTATAACATGGACATTTCCAGATTCATGAACTATGCTTCTGTCGTAAGAGGAACAAAATGTAAATTAAAATGATAATTTCGCATTCGGCTTTAAATTGTGAAGGTTTTTCTGTTTCATATCTGATGTACATATATTCACACGTCTATAGGTAAGGAAAATAAAATACAACAAACTAGCGATAGTACAATGCTAAGAGATTACGGGAACCGAAAGCATTCTGAAATAGGGCTTGAATAAGAAGAATTACGCTCCAGAAATTCCGTTTATTTTGCAATCAGAGAATCTTTTGTGTGATCAACAGGAAATTATATTCTGGAAACAAACAAGATGAACGGACCGAAAGCACCGAAGGGGAAAGGAGACTGAATAAGCTTAAATAAATAGACGACGCTGATAAAACAAAGACGCCAGTTCTTAGGCAGCAAAAAGAAGAACAGGCAATTATTTATTCCATTCAAACCTTTTCTATGTTTATTTGTCGTCCGGAAGTGCATGTTCGTGCTAACAAAGAAACAGACCTCAATGTTTATAAAATTCTGCACATCCCGGATGACTACAAAAATTAAATTAGGTATATTTTCTAGGAAAGAGAATGTTTAACAGGAAACTGATACCCTGACGGCTTTTTGTTTAAGAGGCAATTTTTTTTTCCAGAAAACTCGTTCATAAAAAAAAGGTTCTGAATAATTACTGAACTAATTTATCAAAGGTTTGTTTTAATATCTCAGAACGTACCATTTTCACATGCGATTAGGAAAAACCGTAGTTTTACTTTCTTTTCGCAGCTTTGAAATATCTCTTTTAGAATTTGCGTCAGTTTTAGCCAAACTCTTAAATATATTTCTGTGCTATTTCAAGTTTAGATTAAAAGAAATATAAAACACGGCGTAATGAAAAAAAAAAAACTTCAGAATTTTGAGCCCGTATCTAGTTTTGAATGCATTCTCATTACACTTAATGTGAGTGAGAGGCATATACACACAATACAGAAAACATGAAGAAATAAGCATAAATGAAACATGACGCGAAATTTCCAGTCCTAAGTCAAGAGATTCCCAGCATAACACAGAAAGATGTATCAGAGGCAAAAGTTTTTAAACGAAGAACCCAGAGTCATAATGCAATATTTCTCCCTTTTTCCCCATTTAAATTCTCTATTCCATACATACTTTAAGTAACACACTTAAAGTATCAACCTTGAGAGATTATATCGGAGTTTGGATGCGCCCGTTTTGGGTAGGACAGAACCATCATATGATCTATCGGCCACCCAAAATGCAACACGAAGAAGGACACGAGATAGCAAAACCAGGTTTACTGGACACACAACAACAGATACAAAGATAAAACGATTGAGCTTATAGGCCCGTGCGACTTGCGGAACACGCAGACATCAATAGTTCGTGTAGCCCCCATGGCTGGCAATAACGGCCGCTACACGCCGCGGCATCGAACGAAAGAGGCTTTGGATGTGGGCTTGGGGTATCGGGTCCAGGTTGCTTTCACACGTTGCCACAGTTCATCAGGCGTAGCCGCGGGTGATGCTTGCCGGGCCACTCGGTTGCCGATCAGCGACAAGACGTGTTCGATGGGCGACATATCGGAAGAACAGGCAGGCCACGGCAACAGTGACACCTGGTGGGCCGTGAAAAATTGTTGCACGATGCGTGCCACGTGCGGGCGCGCATTGTCCTGTTGAAACGTGGCCGCTGGCAGGTCCTGCAGGTAAGAGAGGACAACAGGCTCCAAAACGTCGGAGATGTAGCGGTGGCGGTTGAGTATACCGGCGATGCGTATGAGAGGGGTGCGTGTGTGTTATATCCAATTGCGCCCCAAACCATAACGCCAAGCGACGGACCGGTATGGCGATGCATAATGCAGGCGTCATACAGTCTCTCGCCGCGGTGCCGCCACACGTGGATCCGACCATCGTGGTGTTGCAGACAGAAGCGGGATTCGTCGGAGAAGAAAATATTGTGCCATTCCGTAGTCCAGGTGCGGCGTTCAACGGCCCACTGCCGCCGCACTCGCCGGTGGTGTAACGTCAATGGTAATCGGAGCAATGGGCGCCGTGCGACAAGTCCTCGCTCCTGCAGACGACGTCGAACGGTACGTGCTGAAACAAGCTGTTGCGCAACACACCCTAATTACTGCGCTAACGTTCGTGATGTGGCGGTGCGAGCCGTTATTGCCCGCCGCACAACATGCCGGTCCTCCCGTTGGGTGGTGTGCCGCGGCTACCGCAATAGCTCACGTCGGCTGTCCGTCCCTCCCGCACACACCGAATCCATACACGCCTCACTGTGGCTGGATGTCGTCCCACACGGGCGTCGATGTCTTGGTACGATAAACCGCTGTCGCGATAGGCCACTATTCGTCCTTTGTGGAACTCCGAAACGTGCTGGAATGACCGCCGTATTCTGCGACGAGGCGTCAGGAAGCTTCCCACGCACACGTCCGGCAGCACAACACACTTCCACTACTTACACTCCGCCTTTTGTGCACCCTTCTTATAGTGATTCTCGGTGACGTGCCGGGCGCACATGATTTGCATATGCCCTGGAATGCTAATCGTTTGTATGTCCTCTCGCGGGCGACTCATGCTGCGAATTTCAGGCCAATCGGATGCTTCCTTTTCGGTGTTGCATTTTGGGTGGCCAGCAGTGTATATAAAATTGAATGTTTTCTTGTTTCATTGAATGTCCGCTGTACAAATCTGCAGTTTTCAATTTAGAACCACCAAATTTGGTACATTTCTCATGGTGCCTTAACTTAGATCGCCGACGGTTTTTGGAAGAGGTCGGAGTCCAGGGTCAAGAAGCACCCCACAAAAAAATTCCGTAAAATATCCAGTTTTCGATTTAGAATCACCAAATTTGGTATACTATCTCATGGTACCTAACTCAGACCTTAGACGGTTTTCGGATGAGATCGGAGCCCGGAGTTAAGGGACTCCCATAAAAAAATTTCCTGAAAAGTTTAATTTTTTACACTTTCCAACCGTAGGTTGAAGAAGCCTATATGCTCCAGCTTTGTCCGTCTGTCAGTCCGTCCGCACGCCTGTCCGCACGATAACTCGCCTAAAAATGGTTCGATTTCGATGAAATTTTAGTATGTGGTAGGGGACCAGCTAGGGACGAACCCTATTGAAAATGGACGAAATGGGGTCAAAGGTAACGACATAGGGCGGGATTCATTCCATCGCCTTTATGCGCCATAACTTGCGTAAATATGGTTCGATTTCAATGAACTTTTAGTATGTGGTAGGGGACTACGATGGGGACGAAGCCTTTTGAAAATAGGTGAAGTAGGGTCAAAGGTCAGGACATAGGAGTGGGATGCATTCCATTGCTCTTATGCTTCATATTTTGCGTAAATATGGTTCGATTTCGATGAAATTTTAGTATGTCGTCGGGGACTACTTCGGGACGAACCTTGTTGAAAATGGGTGAAGTTGGGTCAAAAGTCAGGACATAGGAGTGGGATGCATTCCACTGCCCTTATGCATCATAACTTGCGGAAAAATGGTTCGATTTAGATGAAATTTTAGTATGTGGTAGGAGACCACCTGGGGACAAATCGTATTGAAAATGGACGAAATGGAATCGAAGGTCAGGACATAGGATCGGGATCTATTCCATTGCCCTTATGCGTTATAACTTACGTAAAAATGCTTCGATTGAGACAAAACTTTAGCATGTTGTTCCGGCAGTACACTTTACTGGTTCTGTTGAATATAATCGAAATGGGGTCAAAGGTCCGGTCATAAGAGCGAAATTTATTCTACAGCCACTATCCTCATAACTTGAGTAATGATTTCTGGAATGTTAGAAAGCGTATCATAATCAATGCTTTGCATGATTTTACTACCTTTTCTACTTTTAAGAACTGCAACACAATTCAACACTCCAATACCCGATCTACAGCATAATTTTGAGACTGTAGATAACAATAATGTGCAAAAATATCCGTTTAATGGTGTATTAAAAACACATATGAATAAACGTTAGCTTTCATCACCAACGGGCGGCTTCATCAAGCAAAAGTACAATGTGATGTAAATAAAAAGGTCCAGATATTAAAAATTGAAAACGGTAAACAAAAAGATGATCAATGCCGACATGACATAGGTACATTGCATTTCAGTGCCGTGGGATTTTCAAAAGCGCACACCAGATGTACGGCAGTTCTATAGATGTCTCCTCGAAGGTAAGCATTTCCATTCCTCTTCCTTTCTTTTTGTTTCGTAAAAGTAAATTAACAAAATATTTTTTTTTAATTTTTCACATTTGCAGCCATCCCGGCTCCTTTTTTCCTTTTTCTTTTTTGGCAGAAATATTACTGCATCATCCAGTCATTGGCAGTGGCTGGCATTAATTTTGAGGAACCTGCTTTTCACACGGACAAATCTACGTCGCCTGCTCAAGGGTTGGCAATCCTAAATATATCTGTATTTTTGCTGCCAATGGAAAAACCAAAAATTTTGTTTACCAAAAAGCAATAACCTAAATGAGTTAAAATAAATTTACTGGAAAATTACAGGAATATCTTTTACATTCATTAACTAACACCCGCTGAACTTAGTGATTCCAGGAATAGTAATGTTTACCCGGGAAATACCGGATACCCCTGCTAGTTTGACCATATATCTTAAAAGTGTAAGCTCCATGCCAGGTGTGGCCAAGTTCGCAGTGAAGCAAGATATAATATAAATTGCATAGTCTCTGAAAATTTGTGCTCGTGTCATAACTTTATTTAATGACATGTTATTAATATTTGTGATGTTACAGTTAGGTGTTTCAGACAAATTTTTCACATCATGACAGTGTGTTATATGCTTGCTAGATGCATATAATTCATTATTTCAATTTTCCGTTCTACAAATGTACATTCATCTAATGAATTACACTTAGTATGTCCCGTAACATATGCGCAGATCTTTTTATTATTGACATCTGGAAATTCAGTAGTTTACCTTTAATCTTTGAATGTTTTTTTTTTTTTTTTTGCTTTCACTGAGTTTCATTTCTCCTTATTTTCCTTCAGCTCTCTCAAATAAGATCCCCGTGCTTGTCTTGTTGAGACATCGTGACATCTTTGGTTGTTTCCACTCAAAATTGTATTTCACTTACATTTTCTCATACAGAAATATCAACGCTTTTAGAGAAAAGACTGAAAACAAAAAATTGCGTACCGAACATAAATAACAAGTCCATTTTGCTAATCGTATGCACTCGATGGACAAAACATTAGAGATATCTACCAAACAGAGTGTTGGTCCTCCTCTACCGCTAATAGCAGGCACGCAGAGGCATCGACGCAGCATCAATCTCAAGATGCCCTGTTTTGATATTCTCTCCACCAGGTTAAGCGTAATGTCCGATGACCGGCAGTCAACACTGGCACCCGTAGTCCAGAGTATGTGGCGTGCACCGCACCGTTCGCTCAATGACGCTGCTTGAGTCTCCTTGATTTAACCTGGAAATCATTTGAACCACCGTTGCCCAGTGGTCGGTTTGTATGAGACTGGATAGTCTACGTCGATACCTGTGATGGAAGGCGTGTGATCGAGCACCGCTAGCTCTCTGAGCGTTGGTACGTCCGTCGATGATATACTCGTGGTATATCCTTGATTCGGTTGTCCTTGGGAGCCGTAGAGTTTTTACTACTTGGGCGATATATCTCTTTTGCGCCGACAATGCGTTCACGATCAAAATCGCTCAGATCCTCACGTTTACTAAAGTTCGTCGATTGCGGTGCACTGTTCAATAGCACTACTGCCACTTATTTATCGCCTGTGTTCGGTTTGGTTATACCCCACACTGCGCGGGATATACTCATGTCAAATTCCCATCATCCCTATTCCTAATGTCTGGCCTACTGAGTGTAAATGGATTATTATATTTCCGGACATTCATATTTAATATTTGTCCTTTTTCTAGCTTTCCTTTTATGATTTATTTTATGACGCCATAATTTTTCCCTCTTACATGGGCTCGGTAATTAGAACAACTTACCTGATCTTAATTGCAATTTCGAATCATATCCTGCTACAAGTGTAGTAGAGCCGTTGTGAAGCATCATCGTAGCGATATATTCCATGACACAGTGAGCTTTTGCCACTTCGGTGAAAGAAAATGTGGCTGAGACTTTAAAATTCTATACAATGAGCAAGCGAGCTTTCGTCACTTCCGTGAAAAGAAATGTGGCTGAGACTTTAAAATTCTATACAATAAGCTAAAGAGAGGTTTTTTCACTTCGGTGAAAGAAAATGTGCCTGAGACTTTAAAATTATTTACACTGTCTTACCATTACTATTGAGACAGAGGAAACCGGATTTGTGCTGATAAGTCACGGTGCATAACCTACAGTGTGATTGTTCCTGGGTATGGTGTACTCAGGGAGAAAGGCACCTTCCGGAAACTACACAGCCAAGGTTCATGAAGGCAGCATGGAGGTGTATAGTTATGTTATGGTCTTTTGGCTTGGACCCATTCGTCGTTTTAAGTACAACCATTAATGCTAAGTTTTACCTAAAGATCCTGCGCAATTATTCACGAAGAAAGTTACGGGGCCGTTCCGCTAGCGCAGTGGTCTAAGCGATGGTTTCTGATCATTCGTCCAAGATGGGTCCTGGTTCGAATCCCGGTGAAGCATGGATGTTGTGTTTGTCTTACGGCACTGGCTCTCTCCCTTCACTTTAACCAGTGACCGTAAATTAGGGTCGGGCGACTTCTTATTGCCCATTGAGCTGCTCATGGTGGTCGTTAAACCTTTAATAAATAATAAAAGAAAATGTTATGGTCGTACTTTTGGGAAGTGTGCGACATACACCGCCAAAGTAACTTTCCTTTTTTAGTTCCCATATCTATGTAAATTTTGATTCGTTCTCCTTAAGCAGTTTATAATTTAACACAACATTTCCCTCTCAATAAGTATTTTTGTAGCAACCAGAATTGAGGTCAAGAGTAAAATGACATATGTTTTTTTTTTTTTTTATTGGAGGTTTAACGACCACCGAGAGCAACTCAATGGGCTATAAGCAGTCGCCCGTCCCTAATTTAGGGTCACTGATTCCAGGAAAGGGAGAGAGCCAGTGCCGTGAGACAAACACAACATCCATGCCTGACCGGGATTCGAACCCGGACCCCTTACGGACGAATGATCAGAGGCCAACGCCTTAGACCACTGCGCCACCGGGGCGGCAAAAAAATGACATATGTATTCAACTGAGATAAAAATGTTATTTACGATGTAAACGGTCGAATCACATTATTGTGACCACCAGCTAATATCCAGAGTAACCGCCGTGTGCAGTGCGGACAGGAGGTAGAAAGGCTGGGAGTGACTCAATAATGTGCTGGATGGTGTTCACAGGTATGTAGAGCCATGCTGACTGAAGTGAATCTGACAGCTGCTGGTGGGTGCGTAGTGGAAGATCCATAGAGCGAACAACACAATCGAGGTGGCCACTCAGATGTTGAATTGGGTATAAGTCTGAAAAATTAGTGGGCCAGAGAAGTACTTTGAAGACTTCAGCGTGTTCTTCCAACCACTCTCGGACATTTCTAGCTGTGTGACACGTCTTTCCTGGGGCAGATGGAAGATCCCATCCGCCCCAGGGAGGACAATCAGCATGTATGGAAGTACGTGGTCTAGAAGGATAGATTCATAACGAATTCGGTCCGTAGTGCCTTCCACAGGTATGAGTAGGCCCAGGGAATGCCGCGAAAACATTTCCCAGACCATAACGCTGCCCTCGCCACATTGTGTTCTTCCCACAATGGTTGAAGAGTGTTTGTTCTTTGATGTTTCTCGCCTCATACGTCAACGTCCAACCGTTCGATGAAGCAGAAAACGTGACGCATCGGGGAAGACAATCCTTTGCCAATCAGCGGCGGAGGTGCAATTCCGATACTTCAGTGCAAATGTAAGCCTTTTCTGCAGATGAACCTATGTTAGCATAGGTGAAGTGACCATCCGTCTGCATCGGAGCCCCATACACAGCAGGGTTTGTTGAACTGTCGTTTTAGACACACTTCCGGTAGCCCCTGGTCCATTCGACCACTGAGTTGCTCCACTGTAGCGTGTCGATCGGCCCTCACGCACCTTCGAAGCAGACGTTTACCTCTCACATCAATGGCACGTGATGCTGCGTTGTTTCCACGTCGCTTATTCACAATGGTGCAGTTTCTCCAATCATGATACACTTTAACAGCACGCGAACAGTTTACAAACTGCGCTGTTTCAGAATTACTGCCATCCTTGTCCCGAAAGACGATAATCATCCCTTTTTGCAAATCTGATAAATCGCTCCTTTTATAAATGACATCAACGAGTCATATGTTTTCAGATTGCTAACAGCACACCTTATACACAATCCAAGCCAGCTCACGACACGTGCCTTCTTTCACTGGCTACGCGTTGTTGACGTCAAAAGTAGGAAGTGGTCAAAATAATGTGACTAGATTGTGTATATGTTTCTGGCTTTCGAGTTGACGGCCTTTCTAACTGATTTCCGTCGGTGATGTCTTTTGTCGGACGTATTTATTTTGTTATCTCACGCGAAATGTTTTCAGTTACTATTTACATGCTTGAGTTTCAGGTTACGAGTCTCGATCTTTTTAGAAGTTGACTAGGTGATTATATTGCTTGAGATTGAAGTATTAAATTATTATTAAGTTAGTTTTACTTGAAGAGGGTCATAAGTTACGAGTGATCTACTGCATTTATATTATCATTTTTGGTTTGAGTAGAGGGTTAACGACCACTGTGAGCAACTCAACCCAATGGGCTTAAAGCAGCCGTTTGTCCTTAAGTTAGGGTCACTGGTTCCAGGAAAGCGTGAGAACCAGTGCTGTTAGCCAACACACGACATCCATGCACCAACGGGGTTCGAACCCGCTGTTATTCAGTACTCGTCTTTTTTCTTTTTTTTTTTTTTGATTGCAGGTTTAACGACCACCGTGAGCAACTCAATGGGCTATAAGCAGTCGCCAGTCCTTAATTTAGGGTCACTGGTTCCAGGGAAGGGAGAGGCCAAGTGCCGTAAGATAAACACAACATCCGTACCTCACGGTATTCGAACCCGGGCCCCTTTCGGGCGAATGATGAGAAGCCATCGTTTAGACCACGGCGCCACCAGGGCGGCCCTCGTCTTCAATAAAACATTAAACAGTCCTCGTTCAAGAAGCAATTTTTCAAGCACTGACAACTCGGACTAATTCCACAACAAAATATGGTGATGTAATGCAATACATCACCATATTTTGGAAGCTGGCATTCGCCGCCCCGGTGGCGCAGTGGTCTAAGCGATGGCCTCTGATCATTCGTCCGTAAGGGGTCCGGGTTCGAATCCCGGTGAGGCATGGATGTTGTGTTTGTCTTAGGGCACTGGCTCTCTCCCTTCACTGGAACCAGTGACCCTAAATTAGGGAAGGGCGATTGCTTATAGCTCATTGAGTTGCTCACGGTGGTCGTTAAACCTCTAATCCTAAAAAAAAAAAAAAAAAAAAAAGCTGGCATTCAGCTTTATTTCAGTCTTCTGGATGCCGACTTTCCATGTATACTGTTAAGCCTTAGTGTAGCTAACGTAACGTTAGTGCTTCAAGTGCAACAAAATTTTTGCTCCCTAATTTTGAACAATAGCAAATTATAAATTGTTCCCATAAAAGGTTTTCTCTTCTGGCGGTGTGTGGTTTACACTTTGTGATAAAAACAAAAACATCGAGACACCTCAAACTGGCATCTAAACGGTCAGTTTTGTTTTAACTAATGTGTGCTAATCTAAAGTATCTAAAAGGGCTGAAACCGAATGGCAGGGGAGTGGATTACACTCTACGTTTTCTGGTAACACACAATGTAATGATTCCACAATAATCAGAAACACGCTTGTAGTAAGACGATGACATTTTTACCACTCCTAATGTTTTAGAGGGGATTTTCTCCATTACATCATTATCTTGTTAGTATCCTTAATATTTTACACCACCCCATGGTGAAATCAGTGGTGCATTACTGAATTAAAGTAAAGGTATAACATTTTTAATCACTTGTATGTGTAGATTTCTTGGAATTTGCATTGTGCTATACGAGCATACTTTTTTTATACTCTGATTAGAATGTGTATGTGTGTTAATGTATATATAAATAACAAAATTGTTATTATATGTATATAACCAATCAACAAGTTTCAGCTTCCTCAAAATTTGTAATTGTCTCCCAGGAAAAAAACTCTCTGAATGCAACGCCGTGCTTTAGTAACCCAAACTAGTTGTTGACATTAGCTTGAATTTAATTCCCATCATAATAACACAACAATGTGACTTTCGTCATATAGCTAAAGCATGTAATGAGCCAATTCAACCTTACTTGTTTCGTACTGATATCATCCTAGTCATAAAAATTATGTTACATATTTGGCAAGAGGTTGCTGCACAGATTCCTGTTGGTGCAATTTTTTTTGGCAATAAACCTGTTATTCCCGCAGGTCTTTACTTCAATTGCATCTTCGGGTGATAACATTCTCAGCTGTCATTAATTGTTCTCAATATCCCCTTCCTGATATCCAAGACGTGCGTCACTGATCAGCGATGGGCTTTGAGACGTATTTCCAAATTTCTAAAAACGAGCTTCAAGAACAAAAAACTGTTATGAAAAAAAAAACTGGTGTGAACGCCCGTCAGGTGCTGTAATTTAAAATGCCGGCCCCACCCGAATTCTAGCCGAAGTAACAATTCATGTTGCTTGGCCCATGTTACACCGAGATCACTCCGATATCGAGTCCGAACACGGCCAATTATCGGGCCTGGCTGGGGCTTATCCCAACCCGTGCAAGCCTCTAATGATGTTTCTCAGGGAGAAACCCTCTCCTGGAACACTTTTCTATTTGGTAACAACAGTGGTGTCTGAGGGTGACTTCTGCCTAATTAGGTAGAGGCCGTGAAAATTCAAGGAACTTCTTAGGGTAGGAAATTATACTCACCTAGACTGGTGATTAATGCGGTCGTGGTCGTCACCGGGTACGGACATTTATTTTGGGCAATATGGTCGTTAAAGGGTTAAATATGAGAATGTCGCATTTGTTTCATAAACTAGTGTACTACTCTTCTTACGGTGAGCAACGTTTCTCAAAATCAGAATGGAGAATAGAATTGAATTTATCTTTTACAGTCAGAATATTGGAGTCATGATAACATGTTATAAGTATTGTGACGTACCTGCCAGCAGGACGCACACGACATAAAAGCAGATAGTAGTCAGAACAAACGTCCGCGTAGCTCGATAGGTAGAGTGACTTATTCCGGAATGAGGGGATCCGGGTTCGAATCCTGGCGTGGACAGAAATGACGGAGAAATTTACTTCGTTATAATGGCGCCCGAACTATCCGGATGACCCGACCGTTCAAAATCTTGCAATGGTGTGATGTTATTTCCACACCGCGAGATAGGAAAAATCAAAGAATCCCTTCTCCAGCGCTTCGAAAAATAAATGTGTGTGACGTTGCATTCCACACACCACATTGACAGGGAGTTCTCAAGTGCACGTTCCACAGTGGATGGCTGCCTGCAACGATTCATGGCCACGGCTGACCCGTGGGCCATGCCCCCGGCCCTCTTTCTGGGGGGGGAGATGCCAGCAGGACGCACACGACATAAAAAGGCAGATAGTAGTAAGAACAAACGTCCGCGTAGCTCAATTGGTAGAGTGACTTATTCCGGAATGAGGGGATCCGGGTTCGAATCCTAGCGTGGAGAGAAATGACGGAGAAATTTACTTCGTTATAGTATAGAAGTTATAAAGTTGTATCTTTGTCTACTTGCTCGAAAACCAATGTATTTAAAACAGCGATGGAGAAAGTTAGAAACAAAAGTGTATGCGTATAATGAAAAATAAATGTTATCTTTCATTTCAGACAAAAAAAGAAATGCGTTCGCACCTTCCTTTTCTTCTCAACGCCATGGACGCTGATCGAAATTTTACCGAACAATCAATAATCTGTATATTTAGATGGTTGTAGTTTTATTTAATGCATCATATGACGAAATAAAATAATCCAAATTATACTTTTAGCGAAACACATCCATTTAAATTTGACCGATTCAGAAATATACCAACATTTCGTTGTGGATTCGAAAGCAAAGTTAAAGTGCTACCCATTTTCTCTGATAGTGGCAACACTTTTCGTATCAGAATTTTTCCAAATAAGAATTTTTTTGGGAAAGAATATCACAAAACTGTTCAAAAAACAAAGATGTACTTTTACGGATAAACATTCCACAGATCAAAAACTCACTCTCGTGAAACTGAAGGTGACAATTAAAAAAAGAAAAAAGAAAGAGGAAAAGCATGCAAACTTTGCTTTGCAAAAGTTTTAAAACATTTGGTGAAAGCTAAACGTGTTTACTTAAAAGTTAGAGCTCTTCGGTGGAGCATTTCAAGAAGCACCGATGCAAGCGAGACGGTATTGAAAAGAAACGAAAATGTATTACGTTTTAAATTTATGTATTCCTTAATTACTTCGCGGATATATTTTCTGTAGGTGCTGCCTTGCAAGATTTTGCTCAAACTGTTTCTTTTACATCGGTCAGAATCTTTCTAAATTAGTTTCTTTGCTGTGCTGAATAATAGCATTGTTTCTTTCCTTTATGCCATGGTAGAAAGCATTAAAATAGAGTTAGTTCGGAACAG
Organism: Macrothele yani; assembly: GCA_039090855.1. Lineage (NCBI taxonomy): Eukaryota > Metazoa > Arthropoda > Arachnida > Araneae > Macrothelidae > Macrothele > Macrothele yani. The sequence continues at coordinate 162,598,405 of CM077011.1, forward strand.
TCGCTTTTGAATCAAGGATACGTAGTTTTGAACCATAAATCACCTTTCGGCTCAACCAAGCGAGCTTCTTGTTTCTGTTTACTTTATGTTCAGAACACGTCGTGCCAACCATTACTTGAGAATATAAGGACGAATAATGTCCTTACTTCCTCCCCGAAAAATGATTTGACTACCTCTTGTGTTTGTTTATTCAGAGCTAAAGTAAATATACTATCAGTCATCGTTTGCGAAAACGAATAGTATGTTAGCTGACTTTTCTAAAAAGACTGGTCGGCGTGAGCTCTATTTGTCTATAAGCTTTTGGAAAAAAATAAAATGACTTTAATACACAGTGAAAAGATAAATGACAAAAAGCTTTAACCGAAAACAACATACTGTGTTCTATGCATTCATTTAAATGTTGGCAGTAACAACGTGCCTTGAGGGAAATATCTACTCTGTATTACGTTCGAACCTTCATATAAAAAAATAGGTCGCACATTGAATTTCCAGTCGCGTGTAACAGGCTAGAATTCTGGTAATAAGAGAAGGGTTTCTCGTCCAGAAACGAATGGTAATAACTTTAAGTTTCCCCGCATTGCGAGAATTTTCATCGCAAGTGGCATCATTAACAATCCACCAAAATGTGCGTGTTTTCGAATATTCTGCAGAATATTGCTACTTCAAGGGAAACCTTTACTCTGAGAAAAAGAGAGCACTCAGGGCTTGGAAAATATCATGCCCTATGTGCTCGAGGAATGTAAATTATTGACCTGGGCAGGTTACACAATAAGGTAATTGCCCGGTCCGGCAACTAAATTTCAAAATGAAAAAAATGGAATTGAATTTCCAATTACAAGAAAAAATAGAGTCGTAACATTCCGTGTTTCATTTCACAGCTAATCATCGGAAGTTGCATTATGGTCCGAGGAACATTCTCACACGAGAAGACGTGGAACCGGGAGTCACAGACGGACTGATGAGCGCACCGATCGACGCATAAGAAGAGCGGCGTTGTCAAGCAGAACATCCACTGCGATGCATATCCGAGCTGCCGTTGCACCTGAGGTGACTGTGCGAACAATCCGCAACCGTCTACTGGATGCAGGACTACGTGCACGTGTGCCTTTGACTCCAGTCCACCGTCAGGAACGGCTGCAGTGGTGTCGCCAACGTCTGCACTGGAGAACGCAATGGAGATCTGTCGTGTTCAGCGATGAAAGCAGATTCTGCTTGGGAGCCTCCGATGGCCGTATGCGTGTTCGCAGACGCACAGGGGAGCGTCTCCAACCTTCTTGCATCCGCCAGCGACACACAAAGCCTACACTTGGTCTCCTGGTGTGGGGAGCGATCAGCTATCACACCTGTACACAACTAGTGTTTGTACCGGGTACGTCAAACAGCACCTCCTACATCAACAACATAATTCAGCCCGTTGTTGTGTCATTTGTAAGGTCGGCCCATCGTGGTGTTTTCCAGAAAGATAACGCACGCCCACACACGGCACGTGTAACGCAACATGCACTTCAGGGTGTGAGACAACTTCCATGGCCTACACGTTCACCGGATTTGTCCCCCATTGAGCAAGTGTGGGATTTTATGGGAAAACGACTTATCCGGTCTCCCCGGTCTCCACGGCCAGCCACGACCATGCCCGATCTACGTGTCCAGTTTGATGATGCTTGGAACTCAATACCCCAAACTTGCATCCAACATCTGTACGACAGACTCCATGCCAGAATTGCACAGTGTGACGCAGTTCATGGCGGTTCAACCTCGTACTAACCGTGTTACATGGAAATGTTATTTTTCAGTTTACCAGGAAATATAGCTGTATTTTGCCATAATGTTTTGATCACGTTATCCTCTGTATTACGTTATTATGCTGTATAAATTTCGTTGGTATCAGACGTCTCCTTCTTGGTGTTCCTTTTCACTTTCCGCCAGTGTATTATGCTCTAGGTTCAGAAATTGGAACCATGCGCAGTTTTGCTTAAAATGTTGTTTATAATCAGCAACGGGATGTATGCCTCTGATGCAACCAGCCTCCGGTGTTTCGTGATCAATGGAGAACATTTCAACGAAAGGAACATGTCAGAATCACTAAATTTCTCAAATATCAGTTTCATCATCATACCATTTCATACCAATTTCAGCATCATCATCTTAAAACTTGAGATACAGGCAGTTGTGCATTGAGCATTGTGAAGTACCTGCCTTGCAGGACGCACATGAGATAAAGGCAGACAGCAGTGGGAACCAATGCCAGTGTTGTATAGTGGACAGCACTCAGAGCTACGGAGCCTAGAGTTGCGGGTTCGAATTCCGGCCCGGCATAAAAATGATGGGTAAATTTACTTCATCATATTGACGCCCGAACTTCCAGGATGTTCTGGCCGTTAAGTTTCTCGCAATGGTGCGATGTTTTTTCCACACCACGAGACAGGAAAAATAAGAATCCCTTCTTCAGTGCTTCGAAAAAATAAATCAGTGTAATGTTACGTTCCACACAAGAAATTTTTTCTAGGATTTCTCAAATGCATGTTCTTCGTCGGATGACTGCCTACAGCGACACATTGGTCCAGGCTGACCCGTGGACCATGACCTTTCGGGGGTGGGGATGTGACGTGCCTGCCCCGGAGGACGCACATGAGATAAAGGCAGACACCAGTGAGAGAAGATGCCAGTGTAGTATAGTGGATAGTACTCGGAGCTCCGGAGTTGAGAGTCGGGGGGGGTTGGAATTTTTTTTTTTTTTTTTGGTTGGAGGTTTAACGACCACCGTGAGCAACTCAATGGGCTATAAGCAGTCGCCAGTCCTTAATTTAGGGTCACTGGTTCCAGGGAAGGGAGAGAGCCAAGTGCCGTAAGACAAACACAACATCCATGCTTCACCGGGATTCGAACCCGGACCCCGTTCGGACGAATGATCAGAGGCCATCGCCGGGTTAGAATTCATCCCCTAGCGTAAAGATGACGGAGAAATTTTCTTCGTCATAACATTTTGAACACAAGCCCTTATAACGTAAATGCAAAACAGTTCTTTTTTTTTAACTTAGAAAAAGGGAGTTCTGATTTGTTATCTCAAAAGATACATTTTTCTGGGCATCCAGTTTTTACTACCTGGGCATGTAAATAATTTTTACACATGCCCTGTTGGGCATGTAACTTTTCAGAAGCCCTGGTGCTTTTTTTGTAACTTTTTAGCCCTGGTACCGGATATGCACAGTTTTTTGTCTCAAACACATCTTCTTGAAACGTATGTGTGTACATAAAAACACTAACTGCAATTATAGAAAATGTGCGTAACAGCAGATGATCATAAAATGAGTAAACTAACTAAAATTTTTCTCATCGAATTTACCTCACTGAGGAATTACGTTCTTGTTTCCAGCAGTGACGTTGAATTGCTCTAGTTCAAAATGCTGTAATGAAATATGTAATGTCACCATTAATTTTTAATATGTGTACGTACACATGTTAAAAATTAATATATTTTGGCATCACACATGCATGCGTGATGCCAAAATAGACAATATTGGTTTATGTCTCAACATTAGGGTGATTCAAAGGTGATTGCCGTTGTGAAGAGTCATCCTGTATCAGGCAATTACTCGGTGTGCATGCGTGACACACATAAGTACAACGCATGAATGGAAAGCCTATATTATCTAGTTGGTATAAATAGGAGCACAAACTGCAATGATTTATTGGAAACTTTACTGCAATCAAACGTTATGGACGAGAAATACACAATCCGAGTGCTATTATGGTTTTTCTTTGAAATAAAGTTGACCGCTACAGTGAGAGAAATTCGTGTTATTAAAGGTGATGGAACAGTGTCTTAAAGAACAGTAAGATTTTGGTTTTAGCGATTTATTAAAGGGGACTGAAGCTTTGAAAACAAAGCACGTGCTAGAAGAACTTTGAGAGTGAATTCTATGCTGTACGCCAAGCCGTAGAGTCAAATCCGTTCACAAGCACTAGACAACTGTCAAATGAACCGGGAATACCTCAGCTACAGAATTGTTCTCGGACCGCCCAAGCACGGCAAGATGCACAGAAGTTCTTGACAAGTAGTCCATTAACTGACTGCTGCTCAAGCTCAGCGACTTGTGCGTATGTATCACCAATTGTTGGAAAATCCCCAGGAAAAACATATTCTTAGGCGAACTGTGATATGTGATGAAATATGGATATTTTCCGGAATCCTGACATGAAAAGACAGTGGTAAGATCTCAAAAAGACACCGAAACCAGTCGCAAAAGGAGACGATTTGAGCACCAATTTTTGCTCTGCGTATGGTGGAAATTTGAGAGCATCATACGTATAATGGGGAATCAGTTCCGGATGGACGAGGCATTAATGCACTGCTGTAGTGTGGTTAGTTGGAGCGGATGTATGCCGCTTTAAGCCGAAAGTACCCTACTCTGGTGAACCATAAACGAGTTATCTTCCAACAGGAAGATGCTCGTGCTCATCGCACCAAGTCAACGAAGGAAATAATACAGGAACTCAAGGGTTTTGAGCTAATGCTCCAACCTGCTTATAGTCCGGATCTTGCGTCTTCGCACTACCACGTATTCCGGTCCATCGCACATTTTCTACAAGGGAAACATTTCCAGAACACCCACGATGACGTTGAACTTCGGATCAAAGACTTTTTCGCCTCGAAATCAAAGGAATATTTTCCACGGGAGAACTCAAGACATGGTATCATGATGGTGTAGGACCGTCGAGCACGATTGACTCTATTTCAAAGATTAAACCTTTACGTTTATGCATTTATACACGTTTTCATCAAGTGTCACAAAACAGTAATGACTTTTGGATCTCCTCGGTAATATCCTCGTGTCCAGGTTGCTGTATACTGATGACGCAGTGATGTTGGCGCAGAGAAAAAGGGAGCTGCAGAGTATGTCATCTCGCATGTAAGGTTTGGATGAAGTCCAAACTGAGTACAAATCAGGGTTAATTCAAAGTTATGGTTTTTGAGAGAGGGACTGTTACTACTAATTGCTAAATCTGTCCTTATGGTACAGCATAGGCCATGTGAATTAATTTGTACGTATATATAGGAAGCATGTTTCACAAAGGAAACATATTAGATGGTGAGATTGGTAAGCGAGTGAATTCACTTTTAAAAGTCACAGCTGCGTTAGAAGGATTTCACAGGAACGATGTCCTCCAAAAAAAAATCCCAAATGGCTGTGCATGAAAGTCTAATTGTTCCTACTCTGGTGTACGGCAGTTAAACCAGGATGCCTCAGCGTGGTTTGTGTGCTATAGAGAGGCGGTACCTATGGAGGGCCTATGGCAAAACATATTCTGATCGTGAGAGAAAAGAAGGTGTGCTGCAGATCTATAATGTGAAGCAAGATGTTTTTAGTAAGGTGGGGCATATCTTTTATTTTGACTATCTTGATAGACTGAGTGGTGAGATTCCTAATAAGAAAATCTATTCAGTTCAAGTGGCAGGAAAGAAATGTAGAAGAAGACCAAAAAAAAAAAAAATCCCAAAACGTCTAATTTCAAGAATGTCTGCAAGATAAAAAGATAATGAATAGGAAGAAGAAAAGGTCTTGTGTGAGAATTAGTGAAGCTCGAGCTCAGTGTAGAGATCGCTGTACATGGAGACGTTTTGTACATCAACAATTAATTAAAAATGTAGCTCCATCAGTTTTAAATATTAATCTGGCAGATAAGCTTTCTGTGAGGAGCTGATTTCTGAATCTCAGAAAACATCTTAGAGATATGTATCTATGTATCAGTGGCGTATATTCGAGGCTAGCTAGGCTAACTGCGAAGCCCAGAGAATGCACAAATAAAAGTCAATTATCAACGGCATTAAGATATGTCGATGCTTCGGGTACGAAAAAAACAGGAGCGGATTCGCTTCTTTCGATTAAGAGAATCAGTCTGACGAGCGATGACCAACAGCCACGGCATAACACAAGCTGGTCTTCCAGAGTCTTCGCTGTTCTGATTCGAAGAACTTCGATACGATCGCCCGCTAGCGTTTCCATGACAACATAAATGAAGGAGGGGAATGGACCTTTGTATTGCGCAACGGTTCGCTCAGAAAAGAGAAGACTTCGACTATTTCAGTCACTCGCATGCTTCCGCATGTAACAGCGCGGGTTTCGAGAGATTTGTTTCAGTTTGTGTGAAGTGTCAATTAATTAAAATTAGTGATATTATATCTTAAATCCGTGGCTTTGTTGGATTCGAACTGTTTTGATAAATTTTGTGAAAGCTTCCATGAACACCTACTATCAGAGCTTAAAGAACTCTATGTTTCAAATTGTGATACAGCTCGATTAAAAAATGAACTGAAGGTGTTTAATTCCCTTGATGAATACAAAACAAATCAGTAAGAGACATTAATTTTTACATAAAGTTGAATAATTGGACATAGTGTTTATCGAGGTGTACAAATTAGCAGATCAATATTACTCTGTTCCTCAACTCCTGCAACTGCCGAAAGAAGTTTTTCTGAATTAAAGATAATCAAGATATATCTCAGAGCCACACAAGGACATACACATTCGAGCAACATGTCTGGTTTGTCAAGAGAGAAAAACATTATTTTTAAACACAAAAAAAGTACTCGGAAGAAACATTTTTGTGAAAACTTAACTCTCAAGTTCACAAAAAAAGAAAGAAGAATGGCGTTCATGTGCAAATAAGTGTTCAAATCCTAATCCTCATAATTATTTGGTATCATGTTAGCAATAGCATGTACATGAAATTTAGAAAAAAATTACTTCTACTACTTAACAAATAAAAATTAAATTTCGCAATTAAAAAAAAACAGAAATGGGGGAAGGGGGTGACGTGTGAGATATCCCAGATTTCCAACCCAAGATACGCCACTGGTATGTATGTAAGTTTTTTTCAATCATTGAACTGGGGAAACAAAGGGGTAAAGCTTAATTGGGATTTTTTAACTCACCTTCGTTTTGCTGATGACGCAGTCAATTTGCAACTGCCCCTTCACAGCTTCAGTGTATCATTCAGGAGCTTGCTGATAAGAGTAAAGAAGTGGGATTAAAAATGAACTTTCAGACAGTGTACAATGCTTTTACAAGAAATGAGGATTTATCGATTGATGGGAAAAAGCTGGAGATAACTGGTACCTACATTTACTATGGACAGTAGATAGCAAGTAAAGATCACATTGTTGATGAGATTAATCGGCGTATAACACTTGGTTGGAGAGTTTTTGGAAGAAACAATACAATTTTAAAGAGCAATACGCCATTATGTCTTAAAAGAAAAGTGTTTAATCAATGCATCCTTCCAGTGCTTACGTACGGGGAAGAGAACAAAAAAGACTGCAGACAACTTAAAGCAGCATGGAGAGATGCGTGCTTGGTGTAACCAGGAAAGATAAGAAGAGGAACTCGTGGATATGGAAAATGAAAAAAAATGGACGACATCATGATCAGAGTAAAATCCCAGAAATAGCAATTGGCTGGAAATGTTACCAAAAGAACAGAACATCGATGGACAACCGAAATTTTATATTGGATTCCGAGGGACAGTAAAATACCCAGAAGAAGACCACATGAGGAGTGGATGGATGCAATTCGAAAGCATGCAGAATTGACATGGACTAAATTGGCGCAAGGCAGACAGTTGTTAAAGAAACGTGGGGAAACCTTCATCCAGCAGTGGATTGATAGTAGTTGATGATGATGACGATGATGATGCATGCATTGCTCAAGTTCACCATGTATTATCATATCATAAAACCTGATGTTTAGCAACTATAGCTTAAGAATCCAACTTCAGATTCTGCTAATTTCGTTTTTTACGCTTTCCAACCGTAGGTTGAAGAAGCGCATATGCTCCAGCTTTGTCCGTCTGTCGGTCTGCTTGTCTGTCCGCACGATAACTCGCGTAAAAATGGTTCGAATTCGATGAAATTTTAGTATGTGGTAGGAGACAACCTGGGGACGAACCTGTTGAAAATGGGCGAAATAGGGTCAAAGGTCAGGACATGGGAGCTGTATCCATTTCATTGCCCTCATGCGTCATAACTTACGTAAAAATACTTCGATTTCGGCAAAACTTTATGATGTTGTTCCGGAGGTATATTGAACCGGTCCATTGAATATCATCGAAATGTGGTCAAAGGTCAGGGCACCGGAGCGAGATTTATTCCACAGCCATTATCCTCATAACTTGACTAAAAATGTTTCTGTTGCGACAAAATTTTAGTACGTTGTTCCGCAGGTATACTGAACCAATTATTTTTAATATCACCGAAATAGGGTCAAATATCAGGGCACAGGAGTGAGATATATTCCGCAACCATTATCCTCATAACTTGAGTAATAACTTGAGTAATGGTTTCTGGTATGTTAAAAAGCGTATCATAATCAATGCATGATTTTACTAAATTGTTTTACTTTTATAATCCGTTACGGATCTCGGGCCAAATATATCTCTTGCCATGGAGTGGGAAACTTATGAATCAGTAAAATGGGAAAAGAATTATCGTCATGGTTACAACTTTCTGAAACTAGAGGTATTTCGTCCAGTCAAGCTGTATTAACAGGTTAGTAAGGAAGTGCAACCTCAGTTCCCGCTGTTTTGCCAAAAAAACTGCGCTAGATACAACAAATGCGAGTTCGTGGTTGATTTTGGTAATAATTTTTGCTTTGCGAAGCAAATAGGTTTCTTGAAATTCGACTTCCAGAAACGAAGATACTGCGCCCATGGATGGACGAAGTGCCCAGTCGCTAAACTGTTGGCTCGATATTTTAATATACGTTAGCATGTCGTTAAACGCTTCGAAAAAAATAATATACGAAAAAAATTTAAAAACAGCGTTCAGATCGACTTCAACAACCCATTATTATCTTTCCGCTCACTGAAATGTTTTGCGACTTAGTGAACTGATAAGATATTTATCATCACATCAAATAATTAGATGATTAACAGGATTTTAAATGTTTCCCGTGGCTGCTTTATTGGGACAAAGAAAGCCAAAGGTGTTATAATCTATAATAATAATAATAAAATTGCCATTTCTCTTTGTATATCAGTTGCCTACAGAAATAATTATTGAACATAGAAGCTTGAAATTTTGGCAGAAGCCAGTAGAAGAACATAGAAGAATGAACCTCGGAGTCCTTTTTTTAAAATTCAAATCTGTAAAATTTCAATTAATTAATTTAATTATTTAAACTTTCAATCATTGTTGAAGAAACCACTGTTGATATCTGTTCTTCTGGGATGTTGTGCCATAAGTACATGCAGCAACAGTTTATTTCATTGCTAACAGCATTAATTCATTTCATTCTTGCACAAACATGTTTCATAACACTTTGAATAAACGCAATATTGTTTCATTGAACTATTGTGCGTAAACTACAATAACTGCCTACCATATGTAATACAAGCTATTACAAAAATTCGTTTTCTGTTGGCATAGCAACTTATACTGTATGTGCCAATCTTTAACTCACCTACCATTGGCTTTAACGAGGAAGACTTACTAAAAACCGATTCGGGAGAACACTACGGGAATACAGAAACGACAATGCGAATAAGCTCTGCCAAAATGTCTAGGATATACTTTCGAAGCGTTAAGTGTATCATTTCATCACAGTTGCCGGGTTGCGGGGAAAGGGGCCGGGGGCCTACAGAAAGAATTATTGAACATAGAAGCTTGAAAATTTTGGTAGAAGCCAGTAGTAGACCGGCTTCTGCCAAATTTTCAGACCGCTCCTGTTGGTGTGTTACAATGCACAATAAAAAGTTCCAATCCTCTTTCTACGGAAAGTTTTTGACAAGATTTTTTTATCAATATTTCGAATTTGGCATAATGCGCTCGCTTTGCAATTTAATTTTTCTGTTTATTACCTTAAACTTCCGCTAAAGTACAGCGAAACTATTTAAGCAAAAATAGTTCCGCGATTATTTTAGGGGTAAAGTACGTATATTTCAATAGAATGCAAATAGAATACAATTAATGAAGTGTAAAAAAAAAGTTAAATTCTTCGCGAATATAGTGAATATATCTATTATTATCATCATCATCATCATTGTCAACTACTATATCAATCCACTGCTGGATGAAAGTCTCCCCAAGTTTCTTCCACAACTGTCTGTCTTGAGCCTGTCTCCCCCACGTCACTCCGGCATGCTTTCGAATTTCATCCGTCCATTCTCCATAGGGTCTTCCTCTAAGGTTTTTTTTTTCTGTCCCTTGGAATCCAGTCTAAAATTTCAGTTGTCCATCGATGGTCTGTTCTTCTGACAACATTTCCAGCCCATTGCCATTTCAGTAATTTCACTCTGATCATGATGTCATCCACTCCTGTCATTTTCCTCATCCACAAGTTCCTCTTCTTATCTTTCCTGGTTACACCAAGCCTGCATCTCTCCAGGCTGCTTTGAATTGTCTGCAGTCTTTGTATATCTTTTTTAGTTAAGGTCCATGTCTCTGCTCCATACGTAAGCACTGGCAGGAAGCATTGATTAAACACTTTCCTTTTAAAACATAATGGCATACAGCTCTTAAAAATTGTACTGTTTCTTCCAAAAGCTCTCCATCCAAGTTTCATATGGCGATTAATTTCTTCATCGATATCACATTCACTTGATATCTGCTGTCCTAGATAAATGTAGGTATCGGTTGTTTCAAGCTTTTCTCCGTTAATCAATAACTCTTCCTTTCTTGTAAAAGTATTGCACATCCCTTTTGTCTTCTGAAAGCTCATGTTTAATCCCACTTCTTTATTCTTGTCAGCTAGCTCTTGGATCATATACCCTGCAGCTGCGAAGGGGTAGTTGCAAAAATGACTACGTCATCAGCAAAACGAAAGTGAGTTAAATAATCTCCATTAATCTTTATCATTTTGTGTTTCCAGTTCAATGATTGAAAGACATTTTGCAATGTGACTTTAAAGAATTTGGGAGATTCGGTGTCACCTTGTGTCACTCCCTTTCAAATTTTTATTAGTGCTGTATCCTCAAATATCCGAAACTTTGCACTTGCATTTTCATAGATGTTATTAACAATTTTAATTAATATACGCATCTTGTATACCATAGTATTTTAAATATATATCTGTATTTAAATATTCTATTTACTATTTTAATTTCCTCGCATTAAATTTCTACAAAGCTTAATAATAAAATAGTGAATATATCTATTACACTAGGAATTTTTCTGTGACTCACTTATAAAAATGTGGAAAGAGTGATGACTTCTATTTGATGTACAAAGCTTATTGTATTACTCCGTTCGCGTATTCTGCCACCACATTTTCACTATATATTGATTTTATCTTGTCGTAATCTGGATCCAACGATCTGCAGTGGGATACAACCGACTGTGAAGAGACACATGTCAAATGTCACCAAAGCCACCATCATGACCGAGAGACTGCAGGAGACTATGATCTTATTTCACGCATTCCAATCGCCTCATATGATTTCCCTTTCAGCTTAAACGCCTACAGTTTCCTGTACAAAGCACAGCGTAAATCATTTAACGTTATTGGACTCAACTAACAAAACCATGCTTTTCCCAGAACCATCTTGGTTGCACCAGGGTTGGCCAAAATTAAAACCTCTTTAGCAGGGCAAAGAAGGACACTTAACGTCGTTGACCGACTGTCAATTCAAGGATAAATTCACTTGATCTTCGGAAGTACATCCTAAACATAAACACTAATCACAATGCAATAAGAAAAATGTAGATATTCCAAATATCTTATATTCACAGTCAATAAAGACTGCTAGTTACATGATATTGTGCCGCTAAAAGTATAAATTTTATATTTTTCTTTAAATCACTTTCTTTTCATTGCTGGAAGATATTTCAGTGAAATACTTGTTTGCTATATATCGTAATCATATTTTCGGGAAAACTGGGAAAACAAACGCTAGACTAGTAGCAAGCTGATGAGTTTTTTGTTAAACCCGGGATAAGACGGGTTTAACAAAAAACTTCCCTTTCCTATTTCGAACTAAAAGGACACATATGAATGCAATTGCCATTGCCTTACAAATAGTAATGTACATCGGGGCACTTGAAAGTATTCGTGATTCCAGAACACGAATTCCTTTGCAGTTTCATGCCATCTACGTATACTTAAGCTTCCCTGGTAACGATACGAAGCGAAGATTTCTAATCGTTCGTTTGAAATCCGTCCGCCATCGAAACATGGCTGAGCCATGGATGGTATTCTTGCCTTACAGCACTGGCTCTGTCCTTCCCCTGGAACCTGTGACCACAAATTGCGGACATACAGCTGCTGAGATCCCATTGAGTTTATCAGAACTGCCGTGACACACACACCCCCCCTCCTAAAAACAGCTAAGGCTCAGTCATTCTGTTTAACCGAAACAAGCACGAGGACATCGCGTTAGAACTGCAATTATCACTTGTTCCCTGTCTAACATCAATACAGTCAATTATCACTCATTCCTAGCAAAAGCTCAAAAGTATTATTTTTCAGCTACTCTCTAGGTATTCCTGAATTGATGCTGCTGTGCGGAGAACTTTCTGTCTAAATTTGTCTTGTCGGTGTGAAACGCATCTCTGAATAAATACAAACTTTCCTTAACAATGCACATAGTATATGTACATAGTATATGTCAATATCTTCATTAAAAAAATAATGGAGATTTTCTCAAATAATTTGTCGCAAATTCTGAATTAATGTTTGGAGTTGAGAAACGTGAAGGAATAGTTTTTAGGATTTTTAGCTTCTTTTCTTGCTATCGAATTCACCAGTAGTTTCGCCCTGTTATTTCTTCTAAGTTTCTCTCGTTTCTGGTTATGGAAAGGATGAGATTTTGTTCTTTTCAACTACTCTCTAGGTATTAAACTCCAAACTAGACAGCCAGTCACACTTTCGCAAACTCCAAACTAGACATTACAGCCAGTCACACTTTCTCCGGGAAAACAATTATCAGTTTGTTTTACAGAGCTATGTCAGAAAATTTCCAGACAAAGATAAGATGGAGCTAATTTCTCTTAATCCTTTGCTTAAGCCCCCAGCTCGACTAGTCCAGTTAGAATATTTCTGACTGCTCAGTCATCACTCTCCATTTTCATTTGCTTTCTCATTTTCTGACGGAATGTATTAACACTAAAAAAGAAAGAGCAATGGCTAGCTTTAAGTCGTCATGGTAAATGTTCCATCAAAACTCTTTAAGGAAATACAAGAAATTAAGTGTGTATAACATTGTTCACATTCTTCTGTTGCTTGGATATTAAATTTCAACATTATCTTTCAAAAGAAGCTTTCATTTCCGCAGATTACAAGAGTGGTTATTAATTCTTCGTTTATGTGTCTTACTGATACTTCTACGTAATAAGGAGATTCTTTCGATCAATATAGAGGCGGTGTTTCACTTTAAAAGCTTCTTACTAATAAAACGAGCAAGGTATGCTTTCAGTGGTAAAATAACCATTGCGTAACTGTTCCCCGAACCTCGATTTACACAAAAGTCATCCAAATAAACCTGAAACAAATGAAGTAGTAGATGCAAAGTGTGATGAATAGCAATTAAAATCAGCGAATTTCTGCAATGAAATATCGTAAAGGAATTAAATGCACTACATTTTAATTGATTATGGGAACAAAATTTCTGGTTACGAAAATATGTATTTCACCAGGTTTCGTTTACCAAAATGGATCCACGAGCGTATTGTAGCGAAGTTACACAATACACCTAAATTATTAGTTACTCTGTAAATTTGTATTATTACGTATCGCCTACAACTTTTCTTGCTAAATATGTTTATTTACTTTTATTATTATTTTTATGGTACAATTCATATTGCGCAATACGTATCATTTGCGTTATTTCTTAAAATTTTTACCTTACTGGAACTTCCATTTAACGCAATCGAAATAAAATGCACAAAAGTGTTACAAATATCAGATAACAAAGTATGCACAGCAGGAAAGCAGCATGGAATGATCTGGGGAAAATTGTAGCGTGGTACATTCGGCACTAAAACGAGAGATCACCTAACTGACTTAGAAATAATGCAAAACACACCAAGCTTACCTTGATCAGTCAGTATAAGCTGTGATATCTCCCGGGTTGTTCGTAACGGCTTTGTGCCTGCGTTGCCAACTGCACATGAGATTATTCAGCTGGCTTTGTGGGAGTGTCCCCCCCCCCCCCCCAATGAATCACAAGCCCATAAAGTTCTGAAATTGCCTCAGAACAGCGCAAACTCCTCTCAGTGTATTCCACATGTACTCAATGGGATTAATGTTGGGGGATATTGGAAGTAGAGGTAAACGTAGGATACTGCGATCTCGTAGCTCGTGAATCACAATGTAAGCTCAATGAGGTTCTGAATTATCATTTGCAAAGAGAGCACGCCATGAAGGAAAGTAAGCAGAATCTGGTCACATCGCTGAACATGACGCTTTGCCACTCTTCCTCTCACAATCCGCGTTGTTGCACTTACATCTTTTCTACCGGACGCGTTTTAGCGAAATGAATGACCTTTACGATGCAGTCAATATCGGAATGTTTTTTTCACTTACCATGAAGCCCGTGACATTTAGATCATCTTGAATTTTGAGGCTGGATATCGTGCAGTTTCTACGAGAGTTAATTGTGAGATACCGATCTTGCTCGGTTGTTCTGCGATGTGGTCTCGAGTCGACTTATCACACATTGTAATACATAGAGTTCATGCAACATCTGTCTGTCTGATTCCGGTCGATAATATTCCAATAGCCGTGTTGCGTTCTCCGATTGACAAATATCTCCTCTTAATTTTTGGCAGGCAAAATCACACTTAAGTCACTCCTTAGCGTATTAAATGCTCCGAGGTTTTGGTGGAATCAATCGCCTATCTTTTTCACGCTTTCCAACAGTAGTTTGAAGAAGCGTAAATGCTCCAGCTTTGTCCGTCTGTCTGTCTGCTTGCCTGTCCGCACAATATCTCCCGTACAAATGGTTCGATTTCAATGAAATTTTAGTATGTGGTAGGGACCAACTTGGGGACGAAGCCTATTGAAAATGGACGAAATAGGGTTAAGGGTCAGGAAATAGGAGCGGTATCTATTCCATCGCCCTTATGCGTCTTAACTTGCGCAAAAATACTTTGTTTGAGACAAAACTTTACAATGTTGTTCCGGAGGTATACTGAACCAATTCTGTTTAATATCATCGAAATGGGGTTAAAGGTCAGAACACAGGAGCGAGATTTATTCCACAGCCATTATCCTCATAACTTGAGTAATAACTTGAGCAGTGATTTTTGGTATGTTGGAAAGCGTATCATAGTCAATGCATTGCATGATTTTACTACCTTGTTTGCACTGGCACATACGTGACAGCAATGCAGAACTCGAAATTTGCATACCGTTGCTTTTCGAACTCTCCCTGGTATCATTCTGGTTTGACAACCTTTGCGTAAACACGCGCCTGGTGTTCGAAATCGTAACATCGCTAAGGCTTTTAAAGATGTTTGAGATTTTAAGGCATGATCATAATAATAGGTACTTACAGAGCTCCAAAAAAAAAAAAAAAAAATACAGAAAAAAAAATCATTTCGCACATATGTAAAGAACGCTGTTGAATTCACGAGGTACACAAAAAATTTCGTAAATTTTCAGAGCGTTGTCGAAATCTCTTTTCGGATGAAATTCCTAACACACACCCCCCCCCCCCCAAGTACAACGGATAAATGAGATAAATAAATGCAGGCAGTGGGAAAAAAGTATTTTCACACATACACTATTTTGCATAAATATACGTGGAAAGCAATTGCCACGAAATAATTTTAAACATGGAATTACTTTTACAATACAGCAACACACGCGCGCGCGCGCTTGTGTTTTTGTACTAATCAGAAGAAAGAGAACAACACCACATGAAAAACTGTTTTTTTCATGCCAAAAAATTATCTGCACATTAGTAAAGACAAGAAAAAGCAATAAACTTTCGAAATTAGAAAACTGTTACCAGTATTTAGTACGCATGCCTTTTACTTCGATTACAGCTTGTAATCACCCGGGCCTCGATTTTACTAATGTCTAGTTGCTTCTGCACTAATTTTATATTAAAAAAGTAAAGAACGCTGGGAAGTAGGAAGTTCTGTAACTTTTCTAAGTCATTTTAGAAAGTTGGTTACGGGGATCTCATGACCACAGAAAACAAACGCTGTCTTTGTTTCCACGCTGTGAAAAGTAAGTATCGTGAATTCGGGGAAAATTCCTGAAAATAGCGTGAAGTCTTGTTGCTGGTAGATCTCCGACTTGTAACGGAATTTCCGTTTTGAAGAGTTTCCGTTTCTAATATCAGTATTTTAAAAGATTTTCTGTTGTCACTAACTCCGCTTTTCCAGAAGAGTGTGTTTTTCTTTTTCCGTTTTCTTAAAAACATTTCCCTGAAACTTCGATTTTGATTTCTTGAACCGGTTTAGCAGAGACTCGTTTCTAATGCACCAAGGAAAAAACTATTTTCACTTTGTACGCACTAGTGGATATGAACGTACGAGTTATGATTGTACGTGTGATGATGTTGTATTCGTAATGTCAGCATGTCAATTCAAAGGAATTAACGCAGCAATTTATTCTCATCGTCGTTATACTAACTGAACAATCAAGTGACGAGGTGAGTTTCTTGTTTCCCTACGTGTGCTTTAATTGGTCTATTTCCATGATAACAGTAATTTTGAAGACATGTTCTGTTCTACATGATCGAATGTATCTGTGCGTTTCAAGAACTAAAATTTATATTTCCGCTTTACGGTAAGTATAACGAATTTACGATAAATGTTGTAAAAATGTATTTTTTTCTTTAATACTTTTATGCTTCTTCTTGGGCTGGCAAACCTTTTTGACCTCCTCCACGGTAAACTGTTTTGATTTCTGTTCTTTAGAGATCGAATTTAAATATTCTGTTTGTTTTTCTACGTCATTCAGGAATTCGTTTTTGTGGCAGATCTCAATGTTTATTATGACCTCAACATAGTGCGAAGGAAAACGAAATGTAAATGGTGAAGAGTAGAATGACAGGACAGTCGAGAAAATTATTTTTCGTGGTAATACTAACGTTCAGTTCAGTTTAAAAAAAATATATCATTATCTTCGCCAATCAAATTGATTTTTCCGATCTCCATGAGAGGGCAGCACTAGATTACAACCATTGGAATTTTTATTTCATTTCTCGATAATTTTGTTAGGCTTGTCAAATCATTTTTTACACAACGAGAGAGATAGAGAGAGAGAGCGGCGTTTCTGAGTCTACAATAATTTTGTTTAAAAAAATGTTTCTAAATTAATTCCCTTTGGTATTGAAATTCATTTACCCAATCGTAGCAGTGCGAAAAAGCTGTCCGCTCCATTTTTAAAAATAAAATTAAGAGCTAAATTTGTTAGCTCAAAGGGCGTCGTTATTTGACATCGACTATAATATGTTCCCCCTCTTTCCGCGATAATTTAAACAAGAACACAAACGCTTTTCAAAAATTACCAAATTTAACTGTGAAGAAAATTATTATGTGCTTCATAGTTGTCATTAAATTGAGATGAAATTTGCTCAGGCATTTTCAATTTGCTCTTGGTTTCCTTTTAATCTGTCACCAAGTATATTTTTAATTAATTAAACTTACGCAGATCAAGAGCAAAGCAGTAAAATTTTCAGTTAAGCAGCAAATAACAGCACACGATAAATGAATTGAAAATAAAATTCCATCGCAATCTGTAGAATGCTATACCTTGGTTCAATGACGATCCTATACATATGATAAGTTTTCATTACAAGAAATAAAATATTTAAAAAGTGCAGCTTCACATCCCAAGAAGACAAATACCAAGAGAGTAGTTGCTCCTGATTTTGTCATGATGTGGCGCCCTCTGTTGTTAAATCATGTATTAGTAAGAACATTATTTTTGGAGATTTTTCCAGTGCCAAATGTCAGAAAGCAGTAGAGTGTGTTTCACACTTATAACTCATAACCAATAATATGTACCATATGCACAGAAACGCATTAAAGACAAACGAAGCCGGTCTTTCTTTTCAAAGATATCTGAAATAATTTCGCAGGAATGCTAAATTTTTCATTTTACCATTTCCAAAATTCAGAATGATCCTGAAAAAAATTATTATATTAATAATTTTCCTGTGTTTGGCTCAATAATAATGCGTAAGAGAATTATTTATGTCTTACTTCGGGTTATAATTCTCTAGATTGTCATATTTAATTTCATCACTTCCCAATTAACATTCTCCCTTTCCAATGTTCCGAAAATTTTTAAAAATCAGGGAAGAATATTCGAAAGTATAACGTAACATTTGTTTGACACTTAACAAATTCATTAAGTGGTGAATACTCTAAATATTTAAACTGCGTATATATGTTTTTCTTCTTTTAAATACCAATCCATAGGTAGTCGGAATCACTCAATTTTTTTACTTCTTATAAAAGTTGGAGCGTGTTATTAGTTCTTCAAAATATTCGAAAAATCGGAAAAGAGTTTTAATGCTATAACCGCTGTTTTAGAGTATATTCTGAATTAACATAAAAAAAATTACTAGCATAAAAATAATAATTACGTCAATTCTTCTATTTCAATATAGCATCATTTCAAGGTTCAATTTTCTCTCTCTTTTTTTCTTTTTTGTTTGAAGAAGGTTAAAGAGTGATAAGATAGCGCATCTTATCTGCAATACATCTGAAAAGGTCCGAACTTAAATAGAAGAAAAACTTTAATTGGGATGCTGAGTTCTTATGTGAGCGATATCGTTTCCAGGTGGTTTCATCAAAGTTAAGATCCTCTAAGCATTTATTTTAGCTTTTGTAAGCATTTTAAATTGCATATGATACCCTGAAATAAAATCACTATCACTTGCAGTAGAAGAATTGCAGAATGGCAAGGGCATAATCAAATGTAAATAACAAAAGCGGTTTACAGATTGTATTACTATCAATACACAATACGGCTTTAGTGACAGAGCTGTAGTACGTGTGAATGTAAGCATGCCTGACAAAAACAAATTAATATTAGAATACTTGGTATTCGAATAATTAATGTCAGAATGTGCTTAGGGCTTAAAAGACGCCAATTCGTAGTGACTAAAGGACTAAGACAGGGATGTTGCATATCTCCAACGTTATTTAAGATTTATGTGGAACAGACTTTGAAAGAATGGAAAAGGAAGTGTCAAGCAATGGGGATTAATTTTAATGGAACGATGGTATATGACTAGAAAAATAAAAGAAAAATATGAAACATTGACGTTAACTATGAATTTAAATAAAACAAAATATTCGTGCTTTGGAAGTAATGAAACAAACCTACAGCTAGAAAATAACAAAGAAATTGAAAGATGTGATCATCATAATTACCTAGGTGTTAAAATTACACAAGAAGACAGAGATGCAATAGAATTAAGAAATAGAATTGCACAGGGAAGAAAAAGCTGTTAGACGCCTGAATGGAATCTGCCCGAAAAGAAAGTGACACGGAAGTGAGGTAGAAAGGGTGAGGAAGACGTACTTATTTATTACCGGGGGCCAGTGCCCGGGGTCCGACGGTTTAACGTGCCCATCCGACACACGGCGGATATTTAGTGGTTCGAGCGTTTGTGCCTTCCCGGGATCGAACCTGAGGCTTCTTAGTGGCAGTCACGAACGTTGACCACTAGGCCACCCGCTGCCCGAGTTTTTTCCACTTAGCGAAATAAGAATTGAAGGAACTTATAAAGCAACGGCGAAGAAAATGAAAAATGAAGTAGCTATCCAAACCGAATTCAACAAGGCTACAGTTTATTCCTGTAATTTATGTAAATTGCTATTAAGTAATGTGTGTGTAAGGCGTTTGGAAAATATGTATAACTGTCATAGTAGAATCCCCAAGCGTCGGAAGAAGCAAAATTCAAGAGGCAGATCACATTAAAGAATATAAATCGTGTCAATCTAACAATCATTTTCTAGGCTTTTACGAATGTAACCTATTCACCTCATGTCAGTTATTCAAAGTAATAAATTCGAGATCAAGGGAAATATGTTTTATCTTAACAAAGTACAATTAACTGGATCAAAGTGTCAAGTCAGTTGTTCAAAGTGTCACATATCAAATCAAGGTAAAGATGTTTTCTCTTCACAAAGCAGAGTAAATCGCATCAAAGTGTCAACTATGTTTTCTTTGCTCAAAGAAGACTCCTGCACAACTTATCTCACTGATAGTTTTGCGGGTGTTATGGTGTCTTGAGTTCCGTTTCAGTGCTGGCGTTCTTTTTGCGAGTTGTTTCTGTGTTCCTTCTATAAGCTCTTGTTATGATGTATTTAAAGCCCCAAAGATTACTTCTTTTTAACTTTCCTTTAAGTACCACAGTAAGTGATGTACGGCCTCCAAGAACAGAAACAAGTATGTTGAGAACCTGATTTGTAATGGTCCGGAATAAGAACAGTTTTCGATGCCATGCATCTTTCCAGACAGTAAAAAAGTAAATCGCAAGTAAAAAAAAAAAATGATGTAACGAAAATGAGGGACGGAAGTAGTCGGTGAGCCACCTGGGTTGATTTTCTCAAATATCTCAAAAACGGTGCGTCGGAGCAAAATTTGGCTAGGAGAGGTGTCCTGCTATTGACGAGAGCTTTAAAATGATGCTTAGAACGGCTGGGTGTAACCTATAGATACGTATCCTTGACCAAAAGTTATCAATCTTCCTCTCTAACACATTTGCTACTCAGCTTTATTTCTATCTTCAGGTTCGTTTAAATCTGAATAACATATAATACTAATAATAAAAATTAGTATTGTTTTTGAAAAGCTATAAAAGTCGAAATACGTATTATTGCGGCCTCCATAGTTCAATAAATATTTACTTTCATGACTCACATATCTTCCTTCATTGGTTTTACGACAATAACATTCATTAATCCAACTACCCTGATTTACGACAATAACATTGATTAATGCACCTACCTAAGTACCGCTCAATGTCAGGAATTATTAAGTTTGTTGTCATGATTTAATTTCACTTAGTATGTGCCAGAATGTGGCTCAGTGTGGTCGTGAGAGACGCAAATAAATGCATTATGTTTTACGCAAATAAATGCATTATGTTTTACGTAAATAAATGCATGCACTGGAATCCCTCGTTTCATTTAATTTCTAGCCACAAAGATCTTGGGATGCAAAAGATACATAGCATAAATTATAAAACCTTACTGCATTTGTTTGTAATTATATGCTTATAGCCAATTGAGTTGCTCACGGTGGTCGTTAAACCTCCTTTGTAACTATAATAAATCTTTTAGACTTCTGTTTCTCAGTATACCTTATTTGTTCTTAATTATAAAATGTTATTAAAGATTTTAGATTGCTGCTCCTCAGTATACATTAAAATTTAGACTGCTGGTCCTTATAGTATACCTTATTTGTTTTTAATTATAAACCCTTATAAAAATTTTAGACTGCTGCTCCTCAGTACATCCCATTTGTTTTTTAATTATAAAACTTTATTTACTATTAACCCGTATCGTTTGTTGTTATGATTTAATTTCACTTAGTATGTACGAGACTGGCCGTGAGAGACGTGTATAAATGCAATATGTTTTACATAAACAAATGCATGCACTGGAATCCCTCGTTCCATTTCATTTCCAGCCACAAAGGTCTTGGGATGCGAAAGATACATAATATAAATTATCTACAAAGAGCACCACTGCACTCTCTCGTTTTTTATTTTTTCAGGTGGCGTTCTTTTAATAAGAGTCTCTCGGAATTAATGGACATCATTTTTAAGAAGGTTTTAAATATATACAAAATTTTACATGCTCTTACGTTTTATTTTTTGAGACCTGCATTTGGGGGGGGGGGGGGCTGGGGTGCTGTTACTAAATAATACAAGACACGAGTTGCAGAAGTTTTTATGTTCCTGAGCGTTCTAAGACGATAACGGAAAAGGATGAAATACGTTATGCAAATTATTGGCTTTCTTGTTTAAAACATTATCTTGAACTGTATTACAAAACAGAACGATCTATCTAAACAGAAGTTAGCACTTTTTTTCTTACTTTTCAAAATGTGAAGATGTTTTCAACATTAGGTGACCATATGGAGATTCATTTTATGGTGAACAAAATAGCGGCATTTAAGATAGAAGAAATGTATAAAAAAGAAAATATTTCAAAAGTTTTAATTCCTGCATGGAAAACGGAATATTTCAATATTCCGCTGCTTCGCTTTGCTTGTAGTCAGAGTGCATTTGTACTATTCGGTGTTAATAATATTTTCACTGACCCATAAATTACTGTTTTTTTGTATAATTCAATCAACCCGAACAGGCTTATTTGGTGCTCAAACGTATAGAATGAGACCTGCAATTTACCAGGTAAAATTGATACTACGTATTCATATTTAACTGTACGAATACAACAGAAAGAAAAAATGTCATAAGTTGAAAATCGAAGTTGAAAGTTCGGGGTCATGAAATCACCCAATGGCTGGCTCATACGGCAGTTTCAGTTGTCCCCGGAAGTTGCGGCTGGTGACGTAGCTAGGATGCATCGGTGAGTGTTAGGAATCGCGTTTGCTTTGCTCTGTGTGGGGAACTCTGATGACAAATACAACTACTGAGCTGCCGAATATGAAACAAAATGGTGAAATGATTTAAAGAAACAAAAGGAGTGAAGCAGAATATATCATTGATTGTTTCCTCTTATATATATATGTGTGTATTACTTCCATCAAACGCGAAATAAGGCTTTTTGTTAATAACAAAACCTCTGCTACTGTAATTTTTGTGAAACGTTTCGGATATTCAGGTGTCCATTTAATTCGACTTTTACGCTCTACAAGAGAAGTTGCCTGTGTTTCTGTAAGGCTGTCTCGAAAGCATTTGTCATTTGTCTTTTTATTTTTATTTTTTTTTGGGGGTTTCGTATTTGTTTTTTTTTACCTTAATTTTCGGTTCTGTGATTTATTTCAGTAAAAGACGGCGGCGCGAACGATTCCTTCTTCTGGCTTCGCTAGAAAATAGAAAAGCGTTTTAAATGTCCCTTTTTTTTTTTTTTTTTTTGCTGTTTTCAGAAAGTTTATTTCTTTTTCCGTTATTGACAATTTGTCATTAAAACAATAACTTTTTTTTTGTGTGTGTGTGGAACATATCACATTTCACGCAGAAAATTGTCTCTTCGTCTGATGCAGGTTGAATTGTGGCTATATTTTCTTCAAAGTCCTTTTTTGGGGACTAAGATTTTTAAGTCTATGAAAAGCATCATGCAGTATTTTTCTCTTTCTTTGTCTTCTCCATCTTGACATTTTCAACGTTTGATCTCGGCAAATTGACTGTTGGTATATCCGACGATTTCAATATATTTTTCATTGGTTAACCAAGCAGGCGATTCATCATATCGTCTTCGTACTTACTATTTAAAAGGTGCTCACTGCAAATCCTGGCATTTTTCAAATTAAAAGAATCTCCTCTGCAACACCTGTTAACCCAATCTTTTGTAACTACTGGGTCGTTTCGAGGGAAACAGTGAAAAATTATGTTTTACCCTTTCGTATTCCTGCAGGTATTTCGGCACATAGCAATAGCGCAGGAAGCCATTGTATACGAAAACGATGTACTAAAGAAAATAAAGAAAAAAATTCGATGTGAGAAATACAACCAAATAAACAGCAGATAACTAATTCGAATGCAACAAACGTGGGTTAACGCATCCACCCAGCGCTTTACATTGTGCACTGACAAGTGATATGCATCCCCGTGACGTCACTGAGCGGCATAGGAAGGCTCAACGACCAGAAACACAATGCAATGAGCCAGCCCTTGTTACTAAGCCCTATGAAATCACCACTCCATGCCATAGAAAACAGAAGTGAAGGTCAACAAGGGATTACTAACTTGTTTGTTTAAGCTGCTACCCCGCACTCCAAGAAAGGGGAGCATCACAAAGATCTCCCATTGTGCCTATTCTCATGCTGAGAGAGCACTGCAACAGAAAATAACTGGATTACATTTTTTATAACATCGCCCGCATCTACTACCAATATGCGGGATGGATTAGAGGAGGGGTCAGTGGGGATATCCCATCTTCAACATCCCGCTTTGAAGGCAAACTCGGATTGCCGTTATTGCTGTTCAGGCGGATCCCTCATTTTAAATGATACCATTCTGAAATATCACCGGAGAATCGTTTTTTTTTTTTTACATAAAGAAGCATATGATCTGATGAATATTTCTTAGATGGAGCCCACCTCACCCTTTGGGTGCATCTGTTTGTAAATTTTTAGATTGGAAAACGAATTCTATTCTACTGTATAAATATTCTTTTTTGAATTACTGTACGGGATCGACATGCTGCAAACGGTAAACATCTGTTTATTTCTACTATGAAATTAGTGCCTGGAAATATTTATATATGGCAAACATGTATGGGCATAATCATCACAATTGTTATTTTTTCCATTTACAGTGTAACTACCGTCATGTGTTTCAAGTAATATTTATGGATATTGCGCAGAATATAGTTTATGTATCAAGCTATGGACTTTTGTGTAGAATATTTGTATATCAACTACAATATTTCTTGCATAATATGTACACGAAATAATTCCAAAAAAAAAAAAAAGTGTAGAAATTATTGTAGAATGTGTTAGTAAGTTTTCTTTACGTGTAAGCTGATCTTTCCCAGCAAAAATTTATCCATAGTTTTGTAGGTTTGTTCTTGGAGAATATACAGAAATACAGGTCTTTTATTAGAAAAATAAAGTGGATAGGTTGCAAATTCACATGTTCACAAAACTTTTAAGAATACTTCCATAACTAAACTAATTCAGCTAGAGTTAATTTTACGAAAAATACCCGTATTTCGATGGATTATTTAAAAATCTGAGTTTTGAAAAAAAACCTCAGATTTTTTAATTATTTTTCTTTAAATTTATGAAATCGAAATTATATAAATTAAAAATGAGTAAATTAAAACGGGTAATGCACTATTTTAAGCACCTCTGAAATTTACGGAAAGTGTATCTAAGACTCTAGGCGTCGAACATAGGTTTGGTCGGAAAAGTTCGCTGCCAACCTCGTTCGACGATGTTAGCTTCAAAGGGTCCATCATAAAATTGCAATTGTACCAGCAACCTTGAAAGGGCCGACGCGGTACCTCAGATCAGGTCTCTAGATACTAAGCCCTGACCTCAGATACCCGAATGCAGTTGTTAAAAGGCTGTCTACAAATTGAAAGCTGGCTAACGACCTTACCATAGAATCATTTGTGTCTTAACCGCGAAGCAACTTATTTGCACAGAAATGGTCTCTCCGATATGTCTCAGCTCTTAGAAAACAGAAAGTTATGCTACTTTCCATCCATCAGCCTGTCATTCCAGTAAACACACGGTATGCCACTAGACGGTGTGAAATTTTTAGCCTATAGTTTCGTACAGTAAGACTAAAATTTTACGGAGCCATTGGCGTAGCCAGAAATTTCTGAAATTGTGCGATCCATGGATTTGGTTCGTTGTTAAAAGTCTCATATAATCATCATTGTCAACCATTATCAATCCACTGCTGGACAAAGAGGTC
The DNA here is from genome assembly GCA_039090855.1 of Macrothele yani. Taxonomy (NCBI): domain Eukaryota; kingdom Metazoa; phylum Arthropoda; class Arachnida; order Araneae; family Macrothelidae; genus Macrothele; species Macrothele yani. The sequence continues at coordinate 162,623,929 of CM077011.1, forward strand.
TCTCCAAGTATCTTCCACAACGGTCTGTCTTCTGCCAGTCTCCTCCATGTTACTCCCGCATACTTTCGAATTTCATCCATCCATCTCCCATGTGGTCTTCTTTTGGTCTTTTCCTGTCCCTTGGAATCCAATCTAAAATTTCGACTGTCCATCGATGGTCTGTCCTTCTGGCAGTATGTCCAGCCCATCGCTATTTCAGGGATTTAACTCTGATCATGATGTCTTCCACTGTTGTCATTTTTCGGATCCACGAGTTCCTCTTCTTATCTCTCCTAGTTACACCAAGCATGCACCTCTCCATGCTACTTTGAGTTGTCTGCAGCCTTTGTATGTCTCTTTTAGTTAAGGCCCACATCTCTGCACCATACGTAAGCACTGGAAGGATGCATTGATCAAACACTTTTCTTTTAAGACATAATTGCATATTGCTCTTGAAAATTATGCTGTTTCTTCCAAAAGCTCTCCAGGAAAGTTTTATACGCCGATTAATTTATTCATTAATGTGACCCTCACTTGATATTTGATGTCCAAGATAAACGTACGTGTTGGTTATCTCCAGCTTTTCTCCATCAATCGATAAATCTCCATCTCTTGTAAAAGCATCATCATCATCATCATTGTACATCACTTTTGTCTTTTGAAAGTTCGTTTTTAATCCCACTTCTTTACTCTTGTCAGCAAGTTCCGGGATCATAATCTGCAGCTCTATTTGGGTAGTTGAAAAATTGACTACGTCATCTGCAAAACAAAGGTGAGTTAGATAATCTCCATTAATTTTATCCCTTTGTTTTCCCAGTTCAGTGATTGAAAGACATTTTCCAATGTGGCATTAAAGAGCTTAGGAGATATATACATATGTATATCGCTTTATATATATGGGATGTAATATATATGGGATGTAAGGTCAGGTGATGCGTAACATCACAGCCTCTCCTTGACAAATGTCAACCCCGCCTTCTCGTGGTGCATCCTGTTCCCACTAAAGGGGCTCTGACGACCGCCAATAGCGGTATAACTATACCATCGGGATCAGAGGAAATTCTATCCCACACTCACCAACCCGCTTGGCCAGCGTGGTGAGTTATGGCCAAACACCTCCAAAATGACTCTACAACTTAAATCTTGGCCCTCAGTCTCCGGCAGCTGGAATGTACCTGGCCAAGGCAGCGGCCAGTGCGACATGAAGGCAGAGGGTGCTAAGAATCCCCGGAGGACCGGACTAGGCTGCCATTTGATGCTGACCTTGGCTACCTACAACGCACGCTCCCTATCTTCTGATTCAAGGCTTCTTGAATTGGAAGAGGAACTACAAAGGATCAAGTGGGACATCGTCGGGCTGAGTGAGGTAAGGAGAAAAGGAGAAGATCTCATTGAACTGAAAAGTGGACATCTCTTCTATTATCGTGGGACAGATACTGGCAGAACTAGTGGTGTTGGATTTATAATAAACAAGAAACTGAAGGATAAAGTGGTAGAAGTTGAAAGTTCCTCGGACAGAGCTGCACGACTCGTTATCCAACTATCGAGAAGATACCAGGCTCAGATTATTCAAACTTATGCACCCACCACAAGTCATCCTGAAGAAGAAATTGAAGAATTTTATGAGGAAATTCGTCATCTAAATAATAAAGGTAAGCAGCACTTGAAGATAATTATGGGATATTTCAATGCAAAAATAGGGCACCGGCAACAGAATGAAACTTCAGTAGGTAAATTCGGTCACGGCAACAGAAACCAGCGTGGAAATACTCTCGTTGAGTTTGCAGAGGCAGAAGGGATTTTCATCTTGAACTCCTTTTTCAAGAAAAAGCCACACAGGAAATGGACATGGAGACATCCAATTGGGACGACAAGTGAAATTGATTTTATTATGTGTAACAAAAAATTCGTCATCGAAGACTGCAGTGTGCTAAACAAGTTCAACACAGGTAGTGACCATAAATTGGTGAGATGTAAGATGCACCTCAACACTAAACTGGAACGTGGCAAGCTCATAAGACAAACAAAATGCATTGACATAACCAACCTTAAAAAACACCATAATACTTTCAAGTTGGAACTGAAGAACAGATTCTCTGCTTTAGAAGGCCTAACATCGGAAGAAGTGGATATTTCGGAAGTTAACAGAAAAGTAACCAAAGCTCTTATGGAAACAGCAACAAAATTAGCTGGGTCTAAGAACAAGTTGCATGTAAACAAATTATCAGGAAAAACCAAAATGTTGATGCAAAAAAGAAGAGAGATGAGGACAACTAAAGAAGATGTGACTTCCAAAGTGGAATATATAGAGCTATGCAAGACAGCACGAAAAAGTATCACTGAAGAGGTAAGGAAATTCAACTGTGAGCTAGTGAGGAAAGCAATTGAAAACAACCAAAGCCTAAAGATAGCAAAGGGACATCTCAGTAAGGGAAGAAAACAGATTATGGCTCTGAGAAAAGAAGATGGTTCTATAACAAGAAATAGAGGTGAAATTTTGACAAGAGTGAAAGATTTCTACTCCAAATTATATGAAAGGGATGATACATGTACTCCAGACATCATGAAAGATACCAGTACCAGAGTTCTTCCAGTCCTCCCAGCAGAAGTTGCACATGCAATCAAGAACATGAAGCGGGGGAAAGCTCCAGGAGAAGATGGAATTACTATAGACATCATACAAGAAGCAAGTGGAGAAATTGAAACAGTACTCGCCCAAATTTTCACTCGATGCCTTAATGAAGGGAAGATTCCTGAGGATTGGAACAATGCTACAATGATCCTGCTACATAAAAAAGGTGACATTGAGGATCTCAGGAACTACAGACCTATCAGCCTCCTATCAGTGGTTTATAAAATCTTCACTAAAGTTCTTTCACACCGCTTGAAGGTAACACTGGACATGGCTCAACCGAGAGAACAAGCTGGATTCAGGAGTGGCTACAGCACAATAGATCATATCCACGTACTGAGAGAACTAATTGAAAGAGCGAGGGAATATGAACTTCCATTGTGCATGGCTTTTATCGATTATGAAAAAGCCTTTGATTCGGTGAAACCATCAGCAGTTACCACGGCTCTGAAATCCTGCGGTATTGAAGATGCATACATTAATATTATTAATAACATCTATGAAAATGCAAGTGCAAAGATTCGGCTGTTTGAAAATACAACACACATAAAAATTGGAAAGGGAGTGAGACAAGGTGACACCATATCTCCGAAGCTCTTTAATGCCACATTGGAAAATGTCTTTCAATCACTGAACTGGGAAAACAAAGGGATAAAGATTAATGGAGATTATCTAACCCACCTTCGTTTTGCTGATGACGTAGTCATTTTTGCAACTACCCCATCAGAGCTGCAGAGTATGATCCAGGAACTTGCTGACAAGAGTAAAGAAGTGGGATTAAAAATGAACTTTCAGAAGACAAAAGTGATGTTCAATGCTTTTACAAGAAATGAAGATTTATCGATTGATGGAGAAAAACTGGAGATAACAGATACGTATGTTTATCTTGGACAGCAGATATCAAGTGAGGGTCACATTGATGAAGAAATTAATCGGCGTACAAAACTTGCCTGGAGAGCTTTTGGAAGAAACAGCATAATTTTCAAGAGCAATATGCCATTATGTCTTAAAAGAAAAGTGTTTGATCAATGCATCCTTCCAGTGCTTACGTATGGTGCAGAGACGTGGACCTTAACTAAAAGAGACATACAAAGGCTGCAGACAACTCAAAGAAGCATGGAGAGGTGCATGCTTGGTATAACCAGGAGAGATAAGAAGAGGAACTCGTGGATCCGAAAAATGACAAGAGTGGAAGACATCATGATCAGAGTTAAATCCCTGAAATGGCAATGGGCTGGACATACTGCCAGAAGGACAGACCATAGATGGACAGCCGAAATTTTAGATTGGATTCCAAGGGACAGGAAAAGACCCAGAAAAAGACCACATGGAAGATGGGTGGATGAAATTCGTAAATATGCGGGAGTGACATGGAGGAGACTGGCACAAGACAGACCGTTGTGGAGGAAACTTGGGGAGACCTTCGTCCAGCAGTGGATTGATAATGGTTGACAATGATGATGATGATGATGATATCGCTTTAAATTCCTATTTAATCCCCCTCAAGGGGAGTCAGAACCGCCCCTGGGATACGCCTCTGGTCTTTGCTATTGAATAATTGGAAAAAGCAGAGTACAAGTAACCGTGACAAGGCGCTTCCAGCACTGTCGCAATACTAGAGTGCTCGTTGCAAAAGGTTAAGTTCCCATTCTCTCTCTCTCTCTCTCTCTCTCTCTCTGGCATGCGGTATGGTAAGTTTTTAAGTATTTCCAATGCAAAAACCTGTCATCCCGTTTGAAGTGTTAACCGATGCTGTCAGTGCCTTCCTGGCTGGAAAGAGAAAGCTGTGTCAGTCTTTTGGGCATGTCAAACTATCCCCTCGGTTCAGATAACTTCGTTTCAAATTTCTTTATCAAAGTAAATGCGGTTACGGTAAAATGTTGGTATGGCTTTGTCATCTATAGTTTTGAAGTAAAACACATTAGAAAGAAATCTTTCTTTTTCATTCTAATCTCTTTACATTTGAAACCAACAATAATCAAACTAGATAAAATCATTTTACAGTAAGCACTATTTATTTCGTAATTTTTTTTAAATGAAATAACTTGAATTGTCCAAATAGGGTAAGGCATCATAAAACGGGTTCAATGGCCTTTTACTTCGTAGGGGTTAAGGACTTTCGTGGTCAAACAGAGCGGATAGTATGGCTTTTACCTGCGCCTAATTATTCGCCTTTTACTTCGTGTTAGTGTTTGTCAGATTCATATATTTTCTGTTGGAGAGTGTAATTGTATACATAATGAGGGCTGCAAAGAAACCCCAAAAGTACAATTTCAATGCTGAGTAGCAGTTTCTGTTTTTCTTTCCTGATGAGGAACGAAAGTGTGTTCCTCTTTTCTGCCGGAACAATCTTTCCATTTATAGAAGCCGTGACTTCTGAATAAATTGCCAAACCAGGCATACCGAATTAGGTGCAAAGTTTTAACCTAATTATACGGTGATGGAGAAAAACTCTTAGCACTCTAAAAGCTAAACACATTGCAAAACAATCTATTCAAAACACATTCTTAGAAATGCATCAAAGAAACCGTTGCCTCCTAATAAGATTGTTTCCTGATGAATAACGAGAAGCCCTTCACGGAGGGACGAGATAATAAAGAAAGCCATTAAAGAAGTCACCAACAGTCTATTTCGAAACAAAACCAATGTGCTAGGTGCAATCAACACGGCGCAATCATCAGCAAGCACTGCTGGTTTTGGAATCTATTTCATGGATGCCCACTGGGATAAAAATTGTTTCATAAATTGAGAAAATGTTCAGTCTGGAAATGGACGATTCAAAGGACATAGCTAATTCTGCACAGCTCAGCATGTTCATGAGGACCTTCTTTGAAAATATTTTGCAAAAAACAACTTAGTGTTCAAAGATGTTCCCTTGGTCCAGTAGAACAGAGTGGCAGAAACGTATTCTGCTTCAAAGAGTTTTATTGATGAAGACAATTTGACATTAGAAATAATTCCAGTATTGCATCAGGAGGTACACTAGCGTAAACCAGCTAAGGCAGTATAGTTTCCTATGTCAATGCCAGATAAGCGACATGTTCTCATCTTCCATGGAGTGCAATTGCATTATCCATCAACATATCCTGTGCGGGACATTTGTAAAAAATTGAAACTGTGAACATCATCAAACTGAGGTTGTGAACAACTATATGGCGATTTACATTTGAATACTGTTTCTCTGTTTAACTAAAGGCATAGGACTTTCACGTATCAAAGAATTGCTCTTGAAAATGAAAGAGTGCCTGCAGAAAAGGGGCAAGGAATATAAATAATTGAAAGAACAAAAGTGCCTACAAAATTTGAAACTTTCAGCAGTCCATATTACGGGAAAAATAAATGATTTTAACATAAAACTCCCGGGCAAAAGAAAAAGTAATCTTTTGAACATGACATCTATTCCCCCATACTTTTTTTTTTTTTTTTTTTTTTTTTTTTTTTTGGAAACAGGATGTGTGAGAAAGAGATTTTTTAACTATAATGATTACTTAAAGTTAGATGCGGATTAAGCACTCTCATTTAGACGGGTAAATATTTAAAAAAATAGAGATCAAGGAAAACGTAACTCCTCACTAAAAACGCTAGGCATTCCCTACCGGACACAGATCTTTTTTACCAAGACAGATGTTATAGAGCTGAAACGTATTGAAAATTGCAAATGCATATATTTACACAATCAAGGATAAACTTGAAGTTAATTCTATAAAAATTCTATAAGATACAATGCTCGACATAAAAATTGCCATACACAGACGGAGGTGTGCTACAAAGGTGCAAATCGCAGGGTAGGCGTATCCACTTGAGACATGCACATGATGTTAAACCGTAGCAGATGGCGTCACGCGTTTGTGAGATAAAGGCGCCAGCATAAACAGGGATGGTAATATGTGGTCGCTGGTGGAAGGCGTCGGGGACGTTTCAGATTTGTTTTTTGTGCTGGGAAACTGTTCAGCAAAGGCCGAAAATGCCGGGTACACGCTTTTGGCGGGTTTATCACCATTTAGATGCATATCAGAAAAGAAGACTTGTAGTTCTGTGTGAAGCGGGCTGGTCTGCAAGCTATATCGCTGCGCATGTGCGGTGGGATGCTGTTTGCACGAGTCGCTACAAGAAGGTTCGTACGTGCTTCTGGGTAGCAATGCAGCACTCCGACAGACGTCAGCACGCCTAGACCGGCGGATTGTTCGACACGCTCGCTCGTAACCAGAAAGCACTGCAGCGGATATTTGACGAGCTGTGTCATCAGTCGTGGACGTCGCCATAACGACTCGAACTGTATACCGAAGGTGACATGTGGGAAACCTACGCAGTAAGCAAACGTTACGCCGACTGCCATTGACGGTTAGCTATCGCAGCCTTGGTGACGAAGGCATGCAAACTGGGGTCAGGAATGGTCCACTGTGGCTCTTCAGTGATGAATCCCGTTTCCTGAATGAGTGCTGACGATGAACGGATCCGTTTCTGGCGACACTCTGGTGAGTCGATGGATCCCGGTTTCGTTCGCGACAACCACACCGCCCTTCAGGCAAACATCAGGGTATGGGGTGCTATTGGACATGACAGCAGATCACTTCTTTTCCGCATCCCGGACACACTGACAGCTGCACAATACGTGAGCGAGGTTCTGCAGCACATTTTAATACCGTTCCTGAATGGCCTACAGCACCCCATTTTTCAGAACAATAACGCCCGTGTACATACCGCTTGAATATCCAAACTACATTTGCAACGAGTTCAAAAATTGCCATGACCAGCAAGATCGTCCTATTTATCCTAATCGAAAACGTGTGGGACCATTGTAAGGTAACGGAGCTGGACCCCACTAATTAATTTCATGCAGTAATGTTTTCTGTAATTATTTATCATTTCAAAGGCAATGTAATGTAAATTCAAACACACGTGTTGGCAAGTGGCACCATTTCCTTTGTAAGTCGGATTATGTAACACCGAACGAATGTGACTAGCGGCATCAGTTGACTTCGACCTGGTCGACGGGATATGATATACAGGTCAAAGGTCACCATTCCAGGTGAACGTCTAACTCCACACCAATATCATTTGCAGAGGCGGAAAGCGGAGAGGAGGGGGGGATTAAGCAGATAAAAGGTAGCGACACGTTCGCTAGGGAGGCTTTTCGCGTTTCACCTTCCACGGTGTTGGACGTCGTGTTTTACGCAGAGAGTGTCGGTTAGACCTCTCGGGGTTTTACGTTTCACTGACGGGGAATAGTTAGGGTTTTTTTAGCGATAAGAGACAGGCCGGGTTGTAGACGGAACGACTCAAGTCAACGTGGCGGAGGGTCTTCCGGGATATCGGTAAGATAGGGAAGCGTTCATTAGCTGGAAAACGGTTGGCACGTGGATATGGCCAATCCAACGGAACTTATTCTTTCATCTATTAAATTGTGTTTCGTCTAACGAAGGACTGGTTATTGGAGTTACTTATTATCATAGATCTTACGTAATCGCTGACTACACGTTCCAGTTTTTTCAACGATCGAGTTTAACTCGACGGCACTCACAAGTACCTACGTCAGGTTCGTTTGAGAGGTTCGGATTCAATAAGGCCTGGTGGCAGATCGAACTCAGCGGGACCGTACAACCATATTGAAACGTCGTATGCAATTGAAGGCCTGTGCACGATCTCGATGAATTATGGGAGCAAGTCAACCGTGCTTGGTGTTTCATTCCTCAGGACGATATCCGTCGACTCTATGATTCATTGCGACGTCGTATTGCTGCCTGTATTGCCGTTCGCGGCGGTGCAACTAGTTACTGAGACGTGTCCATTGTGCTGCTTATCTCATATACTCTACATGGCAGAAAAAACATCATGATAAATATAAATGAATGAAATACTGGATTACACCATAGTACAATACAAATTTGGAAGATGTGAATCCGTTTATTAGTGTAAATATGACATGGATGTTAAGTCAGATATTATCCGAAAACATGAAAATTTCGTCGTCCTGGAGCGAGAATACACCACCCAGAACGACTAAGTTTCCGAAATATTACCAATTTTCAAGTTTTCGGAGTTTATCTGACTTAACATACATGTCATATTTATATCAATAAACGGATTCACATCTTCCAAATTTTGTATCGTGATAAACCCTTATGTATTCATATTTGCATGCTCAATTTCACCACCTTTATCCGTACTCCTTCTGCGTGGGGCAATTTCTATGTCGAGCAGCGCCCTGGGCCAAATGTTGCAGCAAAATAGCAGTTGTCAACGTTTATACGTCAATTCATCGGGGACATGTTCGTCGTGTTCCCACATTTTAGTTACAGATCGCATGCAGAAAAGTGTACGTTTTCCGTTCTCTCTCTCTCTCTCTCTCTCTCTTTGTCCTGCAACGTTTATATGTTGATTCTTCTTTCCACGTCCAACGTAAAGCTGGCCATGGGAAAATCATGGGTTTTGCAGGTCGAGTTCACTAACTTTTAACGATTGCCCATGTGATTGTTGATCCTCATGGCAAAACAGACGAACACGCAACTGTAAACTGAAATGGAAGATCAGATGAGTCGACTGGAATGCGTGAAATAAAAATATGGCCGCTTGCAGCATGCCGTTTCTTGACAGTCAGTTATGTTCCATTACAATTTGTTGGTGGATCTAGATTACGTCAAGATCAAATAAATAATTAGTCAAGATGAGGTGGGACACTGCGCTTACATAAAAATACCAATGGTAAGCTATGAAGAAATGAAATGTGTGAACATTAATTTCTCACATTTCATTTCTTGTATTCTATTTGTATTTTGAAATACAATTTTTCTCTAAAACAATCGCGGATCTATTTACAGCGCGTATTAATATACTGAAATCCGCGGCCTGAAATGTAAACAAAATATGGCCCGAAACATATCCGGTGGGCTGAGTGCTGATGACCAGTTGACGATGTTTAATTTCCTTGACTTCTTTTAAATGAAGTTTGTTACTTCATTGCAAATTTTAGATATTATTATCAATTTAACTTTTACACTTCAGATCTTAAGATTCTTCTAACGCTAATGCTTAAATAGAACTAGGAACTTGTGATAATCTTTTAAATCTTAAACGCAGCATCAAGCAATACAGCCCAGATGAAGGTACACATATACCGACGAGCAAATCAAGCTTTTGCTTGATTTGCTGGTGCACACAGCAGCTAATAACAAGTTCTTCGAGTGTTCATCGAACACATCAAGACAAAGCTTGATTTGCTGGTGCACACAGCAGCTAATAACAAGTTATTCGAGTGTTCATCGAACACATCAAGAAAAAGCTTGATTTGCTGGTGCACACAGCAGCTAATAACAAGTTCTTCGAGTGTTCATCGAACACATCAAGAAAAAGCTTGATTTGCTGGTGCACACAGCAGCTAATAACAAGTTCTTCGAGTGTTCATCGAACACATCAAGAAAAAGCTTGATTTGCTGGTGCACACAGCAGCTAATAACAAGTTCTTCGAGTGTTCATCGAACACATCAAGAAAAAGCTTGATTTGCTCGAAGCCAATAACAAGTAAGCCTAATTCGACAGTTTGAATGTGCTTTACAGTAAAACTATCATATCCTCTAGAACTCAATATTGTAATACTGACGAGCGAATCAAGTAAAACGAAGAACAGCAGCTAGTTACAAATAAGCCTAATCTGACAGTTTGAATGTGCTTTACAATGAAAATCACGGTATTATGTAGAACTCAAGATTATAATAGTGCTAAGTCCTTTTTCGTATTCTGTTGCAAAGTTATATAAAAAAACTTAAATTATTCAAAATATAAAACGAATGAGTATAAAATATCATAACATATTTAAATACATGTCGACTGGTTATTAAAACCTCAGGCTTAACATAACGTGAGTGATACAGCAGAACATCTTTCTGCTGAATGTATATGTAAACAAACCCGCCAGGAATTGCGGTGAAAGGATGCACGCAACACTTTGGAAGTCAAAGGCAGTAAATCAAGTTTCTATTCATAAATTACGCGTGTTTTTGTCAAATTCGAAACAATGGGTGAAGAAACCTTGCAAAGATCGTCCCGTTAGCATAGATTGGAACTATATGCAGTGCGTAGTAACACAATGGAAATCGCGGTGTGAAGCGTAAACAAACATGCCGGAATCTACGGCGAAAGGATGCACGGAACGTCTCGGAAATGCATCCCAAAAAAAGTTTGGCACTACCTATTAATGTCGTCGACTCTATTCTCCCATAACCGTGTTGTTCCGCATAGGTCTGTAATATTAGCCTACCTCGATAAAACAGTCTTTAGCCGACTGCTCCGATAAAGCCATTCATATGTGTGTTAAAGATTGGCACAGTTCCGTACAGAAAAGTTGCTGCACCGAAGAAAAACGCGTTTTTGTTACTGCTTCTATCAAGTTTGGGTTGAGATTCTTGCACTTTACACAACAGTGTAATTAAATACACTGAAGAGCAATTGAATTAAAAATACCTGTCTAGTAACGTGTAGCACCACCTTTCGCCCTGATGACGGCGGCGATTCGTCTCGGCATGGACTCGACAAGACACCGGAAGCGTTGGGAAGCCATACGGATCCACGACCCCTGAACAAGCTCCCACAGTTCTCGAAGATTTGATGGAGGGGTTCATCTCTCTCGATGGCATCCCAGATGTGCTTGATGGGATTGAGGTCAGGTGACCTAGCTGGCCAAGAAAGCGAGGTCAGGTCGCTAGATTGTTCATCCAACCATTCGGATACAATTCGGGAGCTATGACACGGTGCATTGTCTTGTTGTAGGATTAGGTCCCCAGTGGGATGTTGAAGACTCACAAATGAGAGCAAATGATCGTCCAGGATATCCCGGTAACGTTGACCTGTGAAGGACGGTGTCACACGTACCAGGGGTCCCATTTCAGTCCACGTAAACAGTCCCCAGACGGGAATACCACACCCACCAACTTGAAGAGTACCCTGTTTGCAAGAAGGATCCATCGTTTCATGTGGTTTGCGCCGTACTCGTATCCTGCCATCCGCATGTACCAACGTGAATCTCGACTTATCAGTCGAGGCAACATTTTTCCACATGTCTAGGGTCCAGTGGCGATGTTCCCGCGCCCATGCTAATCTTTCCACCCTGTGATGTGCGGTCAGCAGCGGTACCCTCGTCGGACGATGGCTTCTGTACCCCATAGCGGGGAGATGGTTCTGGATGGTGTGGCTGCTTACAAGTTTTTGTGCACCAGCGTTAAATTACCGAGTGATTTCTTGAACTGTGGCCCGTCTATCCGCTGTTACAATGCGAGCTAGCCGACGATGACCCCGCTCATCCACACGCTGTTGTCCACGGCAGTTGGCACTTGCAGGGATGGTTTTACCGGATTTGATGTACTCACGGTGCGCTCGTGACACAGTGGTTCGTGAAAATCCCAGTGCCTGCACGACTTCCGAGATGGAGTGACCCATTTGTCGCGCATCGACAATTTGCCCACGATCAAATGCGCTTAGATCCTCCTTCTTACCCATACTGCGTCCGACTGTTACTGATTCCCGTCGCATCACTCCTTATATTGTCGGATCGCTGCATACGTCATGTCGTTTCCGTTTAGAGCGCCGCCCACAGCGCCACATTTGCATAACGCCAGCTGTCTCTAATTCAGTTGCTCTTCTGTGTATGAATTCGTTCTCGTGGAGTGTACTGAAATATATTTCCGCAAGATTGCAATGAAAATTTTTTGCGCAATAGTGAAATGAATTATTATAGCTTGAGCTCATGGCCGCGTATATCACAAAATCAAATTTCAACGATGGTTGAAAGATTTAAAAATTAAATAAATTAATAAAAACTGGGAAATTGGAATTTCACGAAAACGGCTTAGGGCGCACACGCTCGTGTTCCCTTCCACATTCACGCCAAATTCCAAGTCTTTACGATCAGTAGTTTCTTCTCTAAGAGACTAAGACAGACATACAGACACGGCCATTTTAATATTATAGATTGAAGAACACATTCAAAAGGTGTATCTTTGATGTGAATCACTGCTTCAAAAACATGGCTCTCAAAAACTTCATACATTTCCTGTTATTCATTGGAGCTACCCATTAGTTGCTGTGTCGTCACCGATTTTCCCTGCACAATACAATTTAAGACTCCCACTTTTCCGCAGTGTTCACAGTTGCAGTATGCCTTTCAATAATATTATGCGTTCTTGGGATATGTCTTCAAAGTTGAGCTCTGCCTTTCCATTTAACAATACAATATCCCTTCTTCACTCAATGGACAAAATATTACATATACCTACATTATAGTTTGGTTGTCCTCCTCTAGCGCCAATAACAGACTGTAAAGGTAAGCATCGTCTCCACCAGATGATGGAGGGTTCTTAGAGGTACTGCCAGCAATGCTTTTTGCAGCATTGTCCCCAACTCTGCCCGAGATGTCGATCCAGGATCAATGGATCTGATATTTGTCTCCAAGGCATCCAGAGAGCCTCCGCAGGGGTTAAATCCGAGCACTTTGAGGGCAACTAAGTGGTTCTAAATTCAGATGAATAAACCTTGAGCCATGCCTGGGTGGTTGGGGCACAGTGGGTTGCCGCATTGTCCTGCTGAAACAGATCACCTGCCGCAGGATGCACCAAGGTCACGAAAGCGTGTACGTCACCAGCTAGCACGTTCCGGCAACGCGCAGCGGTTAAAAAACTCTCCAGACACATTGAGGGACTTAATGTGTCACATGAGAAGGCTCCCCAAACCATCACAGAGCTACAACCGACTTGAACAGAGACATCCTGGAAAGACGGGCCATCATCTGATGCTGTCAGCTCGGTACAGCTCAACTTCCTGTCAGCTCGGTACAGCTCAAAATGGAATTGATCTGCCCACACGACGCAGCGCCACTCTGAAGACGTCCAGTTTTAACATTTCCGGCAACAAGCAAAGCGTTATTTCCAAAGACGGGCAGTGAACAGTGACACCCGAGTATGGCGTTGGCTTTCGTATTTCAGGGCATGCAGCATCGTTCGATTATATGTGCACTGTGTACATTACACAGTCCAGTCACATTATTTGTGACCACCTTCTACTTTTGACGTCAACAGCGCGTAGCTAATGAAAGAAGGCACAGGTGTCGTGAAGCTAGCTTGGAGGGTATATAAGGCGTGTTATAGGCAGTCTGAAAACAGGGCCGCGGGCAGCCTAGTGGGCAGCGTTCGTAACTGCCACAGAAAGGACCTCAGGTTCGATCCCAGGCAGGTACGAACGCTCGATTCACTAAATATCCACCGTGCGTCGGATTGGCACGTTAAGCCGTCGGACCCAAGGTACTGCCCCCCTCCGGTAATAAATAAGGGCGTCTTCCTCCCCACTTTCTACTTCGTTTCTGTGTCACTTTCCTATCGGGCACTCCAGCCGAAATCTCCTAGCTTCCTATTTCTAAGGGTTGTGTAAGACCTGGGGGTCAGACATTTTCTGAAAACCCATCACTCGTTGCTGTCATAGATAAAAGGAGCGATTTATCAGATTTGCAAAAAGGGATCATTATCAGCTTTCGGGACAAGGGTGGCAGTATTTCTGAAACATCGCAGTTTGTGAACTGTTCGCGTGCTGCTGTGGTTAAAGTGTATTGTGATTGGAGAAACGGCACCATTGCGAATAAGCGACGGCGAAACTGCGCGGCACCACGTGCCGTTGGTGTCAGAGGTGAACGTAAGCTTCGAAGGTGCGTGAGGGCCGATAGACACGCTTCAGTGGAGCTACTCACTGGCTGAATGAACCAGGAGCTACCGGAAGTGTGTCTAAAACGACAGTTCAGCGAACCCTGCAGCGTATGGGCTCCTATGCAGACGGATGGTCACTTCACCTATGCTAACGAAGGTGCATCGGCAGAAAAGGCTTACATTTGCATAACAGTAGCAGAATTGGACCTCCGCTGACTGGCAAAGTATTGCCTTTTCCGATGAGTCACGTTTACTGCTTCATGAATGGATGGACGTTGGCGTATAAGGCGAGACACATCGGAGAAGAAACACTCTTCAAGCATTGCTGAAAGAATACAAGTTGGTGGAGGCAGCAGTATGGTCTGGGGAATATTTTTGAGGCACGAATTCGTTATGAATCCATCCTCGAAGACCACGTACACCCATACATGCTGATTGTCTTACCTGGCGCGGATGAGAACTTCTAGCACTAAAGTGCGACGTGCCACACAGCTAGAAATGTCCGACAGTTGTTGGAAGAACACGATGAAGACTTCAGAGTAATTCCCTGGCCCCCTAATTCCTCAGACTTAAACCCGCTTGAGCATCTGTTGGACCACCTCGATCGCGATGTTCGCTCTATGGATCCTCCAATACGCCCTTTCCAGCAGCTCTCAGATGCACTGCTGTCAGAATGGTTCCACGTACCTGCGAACACGTTCCATCATCTTGTTGAGTCACTCCCAGCCCGTTCAGTTGCATTCCGCTTTTGCACAAGGCGATTACTCTGGATATTAACTGGTGGTCACAATAATATGACTCGACCGTGTATGCGTATGAGCAATGCCAATGAGTAAATGCCTTGTGAAGGGTTTGCTTTGGGGTATAACGGCCATCGTCAGTAACTGGATGGCCTATAAACAAACAACCGCGCGTCCCTAATTTGGGGCCACTGGTTCTAGAGAAAGGAAAGAGCTAACGCCGTAAGACAAACACAACATCCATGCCTTACAGGATTCGAACCTATCTCAGACGAATGCTCAAAAGCCAGCAAGTGGACCACTTTTCCACCGGTGTTTGCTAAGTGTGATACGTACAAAAGACTTTTAGCAGTCTTAAGATTGGTTCTTTCTTTTATCCACCTTAAAGATTATCTTTTGGATCTGTAAGCGTATACCGTTTATTACATTTCGTCCTAAAACCAGTACGGAATTTGTACTTTGTTATAATAAATTTTAAATCCACTTGTACAGAAATTGCACTTAAGAATCTAGAACATAATCCTCGAATCACAAATATGAGGATTTTTTTGCCTTTTGACACTTTTAAACGAATTCAAGAGAGACCAAACTGATTTAGGACATTCCAGTTTCCATAGTTATACTAAAATGATAAATTCGAGTATTTGGGTGAAGTGTTTTCCAAATCAACAGTGTTTAAATCCATTTCTTATTTCAAGAAATACACAACCAAGGTGTGTGCTTTAAAATGACAAAGTACGTAAGTACATAATAGAGTGGAAATTCAATTTGTAAACGTATGTTTCCTCGATAGAGTTGACAGTCATTTAATGTATGACAATTTCTCGAAAATATTTTTACGAAGGGCAGAACTTCTATTCGTTCCTTTGTTTTACTTTTTGTAAGTGCCCTGCAACAACAAGCTGCTTCAAAGCCCTTAATTTTATTTTTTACTCCGACTGAGTCAAGAAAAATATACTTTCGACATTTCATTACAAAGGCAGTGTAAATTGAAAAGACATAAATTGCATTTGGATTGCCTGAGCGCATGAGGATTTTTTCCTCGAGAAAACAACACAATGTTGTCAATAACAATCACTGGAAGGTTAAATTTCTTATCCTTTTGTTACTGTGATTCAGACGAACATGCACCTATCAAACCGTCTTGGGATATATCTTTTTTTCTAGAATGCAGAACATGTCTCAGATCTAGAAGAAGAAAAACATTAAACGGAATGTAGGTTATGTCACGAATTGATCTCACCAAATCTCATGTTGACACTAAAACCCTGCACTGTAATATGTATTCATGTTACTCTATTTTCAGCATTACTAAAGGTTCGTTTATATCAAAATTTGAACATCTCTTTTAAATAACATTATCCGAAATATTTTTATGGATCCGCAAAACACATACATATGAAATTCCCCACTAGCCATACATGCTTGAAATTGTGAACTTTGGTTATATACACTATATTATCAAAAATATTCGGACACCACAATGTTTTGAAGCAATTGGTTTTACTATCGCAATAATAGTTAGTCGGTCCAGCATTACTTGCATAACAAGGTTTACTATTAACCAATTTCCGGTAGGGCTCGACAGGAATATCTCGTCATACATCCGGCAAAGCTGATGCCAGAGTGGATAACGAATACGGTCGTTGAGGTCGATTTCGTATCCGTCTCTCCAGTCGTCCTGCAAAGCTGCTGCCAGAGTGTAGAGCGAAGCCGTTCGTTGTGGTCGATTTAGTATCTGTATCTCCAGTCGACCTGCAAAGCTGCTGCCAGAGTGTAAGCGAAGACGGTCGTTGTGGTCGATTTCGTATCCGTCTCTCCAGTCGTCCTGCAAAATTGCTTTGCTGCCAGAGTAAAGAGCGAATACGGTCGTTGAGGTCGATTTCGTATCCGTCTCTCCAGTCGTCCTGCAAAGCTGCTGCCAGAGTGTAGAGCGAAGCCGTTCGTTGTGGTCGATTTAGTATCTGTATCTCCAGTCGACCTGCAAAGCTGCTGCCAGAGTGTAAGCGAAGACGGTCGTTGTGGTCGATTTCGTACCCGTCTCTCCAGTCGTCCTGCAAAATTGCTTTGCTGCCAGAGTAAAGAGCGAATACGGTCGTTGAGGTCGATTTCGTATCCGTCTCTCCAGTCGTCCTGCAAAGCTGCTGCCAGAGTGGAGAGCGAAAACGGTCGTTGTGGTCGATTTCGTATCTGTCTCTCCAGTTCATCCCAGTTGTGTTTTATGGGATTAAGATCAAGACTCTGAGCAGGCCAGTCTAACAATTTCGCCTCATTTTCAAGAAACCAGTCCTGCACACTCCGTACAGCCTGTCAGGGAGCTCGATCGTGTTAGAAGAGACAACAGTCATTTCCATTATACTGTCACATTATTGGTAGGACAGCTTTATCCAGAACTTCAAGATACACTTCAAATTCATGGTTTGTGGTACCAACGGGCAAAGTCCCATCCACGAAAAACCAGTCCATACTATTATGAAGACTCTGCCGAAATTAACAGTTGCAAGAACACAGTCCGACGAAAATCGTTCTCCGGGTTGTCGCCAAATCCAAACACGTCCATCAGATTCGAAGAGTGAAAAGTTTGACTCATCACTCCAAGGAACAGCTTTCCAGCTGCCCACTGTCGCTGAACGACAGCATATCTGCTTCAAAGTTATAGATAAAATAACATACATTACTCGGTAGATCCAGAAGCCCATTTGCCTACAGTTGTATGACCTGAAAAAGGAAATATTTAGGAAGCGACTGGGGGGGGGGGCTGATTCGAAAGTGTTTTAAAGGGGAAGGTGAAGTATTAGAGCTTTACGACAATATTATAAGAGGGAGAGGCCATCCTTTTTTATTTCTTTCCCGTATAATTAAGTAAACAGCACCAACTCCTAACCAGTACCTAACCAGTTTTGCATCACGTCTGGCGTGGAAAAGGGCGCCAGGAAAACGTGGAGAGTGTGTAGGAGAAGAAAAACTCTTTATTTAAATTGTTAGCAACAGAATGACCGTTATTCGGAGGGGTGGGACAGAACATATCAACTTTATATAAGTAACTTACACTCATAGAGCACCTTCCCGTCAACAGTGATTTGCACTTATGCAAATATTTGGCAGTCTGAATACTTTTGATAATATAGTGTTTCTGCACATTTAGAATCACACATATTATCACATCTGAAGTTTTTTTATGCACACCCGAAATTCAAAATCAGCATGTCTGAAATTAATATATGCATGTATACGAGTGCATTTTGTTCCGTATATACTTATGCTTCGGAAATATGTTTTAAGCACACACACATTTGAAACACTTTTGTTAATATACTCATCTGAAATTCTGTTTCTCCTTTTGCTTTCAAAATAACCTTCGAGATAAAGACCCATCGTGAGCAACTCAGTGGGATATAAACTGTCTTCTGTTCCTAATTTAAGACCATGGGTTCTAAGGAAGGGAGAAAGCCTGGGTCATAAGACAAACACACCATTTAGTCTTCATTTGGGACTGGAGCTCGGGTCCACGCAGGTGAAGGATCAAAAGCTAGCGCTTAGACCACTGCTCCACCGGGACGGCAAATTATGTTTATCTGCTTTCATCTGACATCCGATATATGAATGCTTATTAAATGGTCAAAGATACACGCTCATATGATGTTGTCATATACAGAATGCATTCATCTGAACCCATGTTTAATAGATATTCATGAAATCACTTTATAAATACACGCGTTGGAAATTATTTTGCGAATATGAAAATATATGTTCCTTTGTTTTTAGTTGTGGGTTTAACGACCACTAGGAGCAACTCGATGAGCTGTAATCAGTCGTCCGTCCATAATATAGGGTCACTGGCAGCAGGAAAGGGAGAGAGACAGTTCCGTAAGAGAAACACAACATCCATGCCTCAACAGGATTGGAACCCGGACCCATCTTGGACCAAGTGTCCGAAGCCAGCGCGTTGACCACTGTGTCACCGGGGCGGCGATATATTACCTTAATTCTTCTTCCGCTACGTGCATCTGAAATAAGAAAACTTGTGAGATTTATCTACGCCTAAAGTAAAATGATGTGTAATATGCGTTTATCCGAAAAAATATTATAGACGAATTGAAATGAATAATTTTGATAAATGTGACCTATCTCACACTCTTTAGTTAATGCCCACATATTTTGCCACTATAAATATTTTCATCTGAAATCATCTTAGAGATGTATTCTATGAACTATTCTAAGTGCATCGATCTACGAATAGGGATCAATCATCGATTTACGAATAAGGATCGATCATCGATCTACGAATAGGGATCTACGAACATCTACATATAGTTGTTTTGAGGAAACGTTTAAAATTTAATGAATTTATGGATTTCTCTACTGCTTTCTTGAGCCAAGCTTCAGAACATTTATGCACAGTACATAAACTATTTTATAACTCACACAACAGCAAATTCATAGTTTATAAGCGTACTATCAAGCAGTAACTATTAAACATTTAACTGAGCTCGAATTGGTACATTTGTTATTAAGGCAATTATTTCAAAATCCTTTTACATTTCTATTATTGGGTGGGTGCAAATGAAATGTCCGGCAAAGGACCAGCACACATGGACGGCGAGAACGGAAAAGTAGGACAACTTACCTAGGCAAAATAATCCCCCTCGGCTTCGACACATAGTTTCCATCTGTCCAGCAATACCATGCTCTCGGAACGAAACAAATCTTGAGCCTGGGACCCAAACAAGTCATCAACTGCACGTTGAACCTCGTTGTCTGTTGTGAACTGTTTCTCGGACAGGAAGTAGTCCAGGCAACGGAAGAAATGATAGTCTGTCGGTGACAAGTCCGGAAAACAGGCAGGATGAAGCAGTGTTTCATAGCCCAAGGCACTTATTTTGTCAGCATCGGTTGCTGTGCGACATGAGGGTGGGCATTTTCCTGGAGCAGAAGAACACTATGTCAGTTGACCAAAGCCGGTTGTTTCTGCAGCAATTTCCGGTGGATCTGGTGTAATTCAGCACAATATCGTTCTGAAGTGATGGTTCGGCCTCTTGCCAAGAAACTCCGATAAATTATACCGACTCTGGACCACCAGAAAAGGAGCATCATCTTCTAGGTGTGTAGGGGTGGCTTAGGATGCAACATAGGAGGCTGTGCTTTGCTTAATCATTGTGCAGATCGTTTCCGATTATCATAAAGGAACCACTTCTCGTATCAGGTGACGATTCGATGCTTTAGAGATTCCTGTTTGTTCCTGGCGAGCAGCAACTTGCAGACCTCCAAACGCCTAGTATTGTTGGCAGTTGTCAACTCGTGCGGCAACTAACATGTCCAGCTTTTTGACCTTACCCAGCGCAGCCAGACGCCAACCAACTGTCGTGTGGTGGACACCTACCTGTGCCGCTATCTCACGGAACGTTATTCAAGATCCGCCTCAACCACACGTAACAGAACATCGTCAGACAGACGAACAGGTCGGTTGACACGTGCTTCACTTTGCAGGTCCGTATCTACGCTTCGAAACTTTACAATCCATCGCCGAATGGATTGTTCGTTGGCTGTATTCTCCCCAAACGCTTTGTTAACGTTTTGAGCGGCAATTCCTGCAGAATGGCCCAGTTAAATTCATACAGGAAGATAACGCTCAAATCTGGCGTCTGGATGTTTCCCTTGCAAGCCACGTGACGTCCAAACAAACCACGCTTGAACCTTGTTCTTCACACACGTGCTAGCTATTCATAGTAACTATGTGACGTAATATCCGCAACACCTGTGGGTGGTTCCATTCCGCTGTGATGGGGTCTGTCTCCCTTGCTCGTTCGCGCCGGACATTTCTTTCACACGAACCGAATATTAATGGCGTTGTTTTAGGAGATATGGATTCGATTCACTGTATGTAGCATCTTGAAACAGCTTATGTTTAACTCGGAAAGATTTTCTGCGTAACGTTTATTTTCCTAAATTCTTCTGTGCAAATTACTTGTTTTTCTTCGTATGTATGTATGTAATGTACAAGTTGTTGTGAAATGTTGGACGAACCTTTGGGAAACTGTTTCCCCACAGATTCTGACGAGAAAATGTCATGTAAACATAAATCCGCAAACGCTTTTTTTTCTAGATATGTATAGGATGCTACTAACCCCCCCCATCATCCGGGGCACAAGCGAACGTAGGTTCATATAGAAGTGAAACCAACGGATTCAGTACAAGAGACGGGGAACTCCTATCAGCTCCATGTTAGCAAACCTAGCGGACAATTCGTGAACTTAGCTCTCCAACACCGAAAAAAATGGTAGATAGAGCAAAACTGTCAATACAAATGTGGGGGAATTTCTTGAGTTTGCTACGAAAATGCCAAAAAGAAAAGAATCAACGGGCGAATTTCAGCTCTGCATTGAGAAGGCAAAAGAAAAAAAGAAAAACCTCAAAAGCAAGGGTAATGCAAGGAAAATCAATGGATTGCCCTTTAAAGATGGGAAGTGCTCTAAATGCAGGAGAAAATACAACGAGACACACAAACACCATTTTGCCATCCGGGCAGAACTAGCGTGTTGCTTTCGTCAGTTGCAGTTTCTTTCTCTCGCATGTCGTTATCAGAGTTTTATACAAACTGTTGGAGGTGGAAACCAGCAGTCCAATGGTATTGCACCTGTTAGAAATGCCCTTATATACTTCTGCCTTATCAGTGTACAGCCTAAATTTGACTTTGATCCACTTTTTTTGACAGATTTAGAGAAAACATGATGTTCTCCATTTTACCATTTGACATTTTTGCTCTATCTGGAGTTCGATAAGCCAAAGTCGCCAATTCACAGCTAGCGGCGCTGAAATCGAATTGTTCGAATAGGTGTTCCTGTACTTTCTCCAATCCCGTTAGATGTTCCAAGTTGTTGTTAGCCTCCGTTTGCCTGAGAAGCTACTGATGCATGACTTTACTACAGACCCTGTATGTCTCTGTCTCGAAGTGCTTCGGGACTATATCCGTATGACCCTTTATCATCGGAATCAACGCTAGAACAAAATACCAAATTTTCACCAAATGTTTCTGAGAACATCCTGTATAGAAAAAGATAGAAATAAATAACACCTTCATAGGTTTACTTCATTTCGTATTCGGAAGCGATTTGCATACTCTTGTAAAATAAAACACATAAAAAAAGTAGAAACATTTTCTAAAAATAAATACTTCAGGGACAACTGAAAAAGAGCAGTTATTCTACTGAAGTAAAGTCCCTAAAACATTTCTAAATTACCAGAGATACTCTGACACTGATATCAATTTCACTATCTGAGTGATAAAAACGTTTTCAAAAATCTTGAATATTTAAAAGATGTTATCATGAAAAGTAAGAAAAAGATGGCTTTTTACATTATGTACCAATTTTGTTCAAGAATACACAAACACATATATTTGCTTCAGATATGCCGCATTTGAAAGGCACCTTTTCTTCTAAATCATATTTATGATCAGACAGAAGAAGATGAAGTTTCAAATGAAAATTTCGAATTTCCCATTTAAATGTGCTATGAGACAGAAGTGGAATAAATGAGCAGGGAATTGCAGCGACCGAACAACTCATTCAAAAAAGGATAATAAAAAAGGATAGAATCATTCATGTAAAAGGATAGAAACATTCAAAAAGGATATAAAACATATTATAAATGGATAGAAGAAGGATTTCAATAGGATTGTAAAAGGATAGAATAATGATTCAAAAATAATTATAAAAGTATAGAATAAGAATTCAAAAAGGATTATAAAAGGATAGAATCATTCAAACAGGATAGAATCATTCCAGTAAGAGAACGGGTTAAAACCCTTTAAGTTACGGCCGACTATAAATTTAATTGACCAATGACTAACGACTGGTGTAATCATTGAAGTATGTGAATGGGTTACAAGATTTTAGACCAAACACAATGAAGAGAAAAACATAAATCACAGAATCAAAAAGTGTACAGACAAAAGCTAGGACCATTTCTAGTATCAAGGCAATTGATGTCATTTCCTCTGCGAAGGGAATACATACAATCCCTGTGCGAAGGGAATACATACGTATAATTTCTGTGTGAAGACGATGAATGTACCAGTAATTTACTCTATGACGACCACAAATGCCGTGTCCTGTATGAAGACAATGAAGATATTTTCTGTGTGAAGACGAATGTATTTTCAGTATGAAGATAATGAATGTACACTGTATTGACAAAAGTCACCGAACACCTAGAAGTTATACACAACGTAGCATTTATTGGCATACATTAGTACGGTGTCCGTCCACCTTTGGCCTTAATGTATGCACTAACACTTCGAGACATGCTTTCGACAAGGTTTTGGAACACAGCCATAGGTATGCGCTTCCATTCAGTACATAATGCTGCCGCAACTGATGCTTAGTAGTAGGCTTTGTTTCCAAACTATTTATGTGGCACTCTGATTCATCCCATAGGTGCCCTATGGGATTAGGATCACGGCTCTGTGCTGGCCAGTCCACACACGATACGGAATTATCGTCTGCTGGTACCAACAAGGCTCGGTTCCATAGTATTGCCACAGAGTTGATAAGGTATAATAGTCCAGAATATCAAGGTAGACGTGCTGGTTAACAGGTTTGTCCACGATAACCAATGGACCGGGACCATACCACAAAAAACACCCCTACACGAGTACACTGCCAGTTCCAAGCTTGACTGTATAGCAGTACACTGTGGTAAACAGCGTTGCCTCGGCTGCCGCCATAACCACCCACGGCCATCAGACTGATGTATCGTGTATTTAGATTCAACAAACCATAAGACACGTTTCCATGGATCTACGGTCCACGTCAAATGTTATTTACGTCATGCTAAACGACGAGTAGAATTCCGAGTGGAGATGAAAGGCTTATGAGCAGCCGTAGGGCCACGATAACCCATGAAATGAAGTTCTCTGCGAATGGTACGTGTACATATCGAGGTTGTAACATTTTTACTCATCTGTATATTGAGAACTTGTGCAGTACTCCGTCGATTAGCTGTAACGATTCTCTTGAGGCTTCGACGTCCTCTATCACTGATTTCCTTTGGTCTTCCGGTACGTTTTGCTGCTTTAGGAACGCCATGTGTCTTCCACTTATTCAGTACATCCAAAAAAGTTGACTTGGGTATGTTTAAACGCCTCTCGGTTTCTCTTATGGACAACCCACTAATATAACACCCAACAATCTTTCCTTTCTCAAAGTCGGTTCTCTCCCGCGGCGACATTTTCACTCATCCTCACAGGGAGAAATGATCGCGGTCAGCTACAGGCTCGTTTTTATACGGTTTGCAGCTGTTCAGCGCATCTTAATAATGCAGCGGATCCGTTCATTTGCTTTTGAAGGGGTGTCCGGTGACATTTGTCAATATAGTGTATTTTCATGTGTGAAGAAAATGAATGTCATTTTCTATATGAAGGCAATGAAAGTATTTCTGTAAATACAATTAATGTCGTCTACTGTTTGGAGATAATGAATATCATTTGCTGTGTGAAGACAATGAATACCCTGTCCTGCGTCAAAACGATGAATATTTGCTCTTGTGAATACAAAATGAATAGTATTTCCTTCGTGAAGACAATAAATGTTACGTACTTTATGAAGGAAATAAATGTCATTTCTTATGTGAAGACGATAAATGTCATCTCTTGTGTACAGACTATGAATGATACTTCCTCTCTGAAGACCTTAAATTTAATTTCCTGTGTGAAAACAATGAATGTCATTCTCTGTGTGAGGACAATGAGCTAGTATAAGATAAACTGCATGCATCTTAAACAGTATACCTCAACGATTCTTTTTGTTTGCTGTGAGAAGGCAATGAATGCCATTACCATTGTGAAGACAATGGATAGCATTTCCTGAGTGAAGATGTAAATTCTTGACTGTATGGAACAAAAAGAACTTGTTCGAGGGGCAGCAAATTTTCCAGTCGCCATTTATTCGGATATTCGCCCTCAGCAAATCACGTCACGGGCTTCGAACCGGAGGAGTTCGATGTGGGTCCCGTGGAGGTAGCAATAACCATCAGGCTGCCCTGCTGTTCCGTGCCGGGCGTGGGAACCCGCACCTCTTCTGTAGGATTGCCTCACCAACGCCTTCAACTTCATATTTTAAAAGAGTTCCATTTATTCCCGAAGAAACAATCAATTGGTGGAGTTGGTCAAGCCGACAATAAATGTCATTAGACAATAAATATCATTTTCTGTGTGAAAATAGTAAATATAATTTCCTATGTGAAGAAAAGGGATGTAAGGTCAGGTGATGCGTAACATCACAGCCTCTCCTTGACAAATGTCAACCCCGCCTTCTCGTGGTACATCCTGTTCCCACTAAAGGGGCTCTGACGACCGCCAATAGCGGTATAACTATACCATCGGGATTAGAGGAAATGCTATCCCACACTCACCAACCCGCTTGGCCAGCGTGTTGAGTTATGGCCAAACCCCTCCAAAATGACTCCACAACTTAAAGTTTGGCCCTCAGTCTCCAGCAGCTGGAATGTACCTGGATAAGGCAGCGGCCAGTGCGACATGAAGGCAGAGGGTGCTAAGAATCCCCGGAGGACCGGACTAGGCTGCCATCTGATGCTGACCTTGGCTACGTACAACGGACGCTCCCTATCTTCTGATTCAAGGCTTCTTGAATTGGAAGAGGAACTACAAAGGATCAAGTGGGACATCGTCGGGCTAAGTGAGGTAAGGAGAAAAGGAGAAGATCTCATTGAACTGAAAAGTGGACATCTCTTCTACTATCGTGGGACAGATACTGGCAGAACTAGTGATGTTGGATTTATAATAAACAAGAAACTGAAGGATAAAGTGGTAGAAGTTGAAAGTTCCTCTGACAAAGCTGCACGACTCGTTATCCAACTCTCGAGAAGATACCAGGCTCAGATTATTCAAACTTATGCACCCACCACAAGTCATGATGAAGAAGAAATTGAAGAATTTTATGAGGAAATTCGTGATCTAAATAATAAAGGTAAGCAGCACTTGAAGATAATTATGGGAGATTTCAATGCAAAAATAGGGCAACGGCAACAGAATGAAACTTCAGTAGGTAAATTCGGTCATGGCAACAGAAACCAGCGTGGAAATACTCTCGTAGAGTTTGCAGAGGCAGAAGGGTTTTTCATCTTGAACTCCTTTTTCAAGAAAAAGCCACACAGGAAATGGACATGGAGACATCCAAATGGGACGACAAGTGAAATTGATTTTATTATGTGTAACAAAAAATTTGTCATCGAAGACTGCAGTGTGCTAAACAAGTTCAACACAAGCAGTGACCATAGATTGGTGAGATGTAAGATGCACCTCAACACTAAACTCGAACGTAGCAAGCTCATAAGACAAACAAAATGTATTGACATAACCAACCTTAAAAAACACCATAATACCTTCAAATTGGAACTGAAGAACAGATTCTCAGCTTTAGAAAGCCTAACATCGGAAGAAGTGGATATTTCTGAAGTTAACAGAAAAGTAACCAAAGCTCTTATGGAAACAGCAACAAAATTAGCTGGGTCTAAGAACAAATTGCATGTGAACAAATTATCAGGAAAAACCAAAATGTTGATACAACAAAGAAGAGGGATGAGGACAACTAAAGAAGATGTGACTTCCAAAGTGGAATATATAGAGCTATGCAAAACAGTACGAAAAAGTATCACTGAAGACGTAAGGAAATTCAACTGTGAACTAGTAAGGAAAGCAATTGAAAACAACCAAAGCCTAAAGATAGCAAAGGGACATCTCAGTAAGGGGAAAAAACAGATTATGGCACTGAGAAAAGAAGATGGTTCTGTAACAAGAAATAGAGGCGAAATTTTGACAAGAGTGAAAGATTTCTACTCCAAATTATATGAAAGGGATGATACATGTACTCCAGACATCATGAAAGGTACCAGTACCAGAGTTCTTCCAGTCCTTCCAGCAGATGTTGCGCATGCAATCAAGAACATGAAGCGGGGAAAAGCTCCAGGAGAAGATGGAATTACTATAGACATCATACAAGAAGCAAGTGGAGAAATCGAAACAGTACTCGCCCAAATTTTCACTCGATGCCTTAATGAAGGGAAAATTCCTGAGGATTGGAACAACGCTACAATGATCTTGCTACATAAAAAAGGTGACATTGAGGATCTCAGGAACTACAGACCTATCAGCCTCCTATCAGTGGTTTACAAAATCTTCACTAAAGTTCTTTCACACCGCTTGAAGGGGACACTGGACATGGCTCAACCGAGGGAACAAGCTGGATTCAGGAGTGGCTACAGCACAATAGATCATATCCACGTACTGAGAGAACAAATTGAAAGAGCGAGGGAATATGAGCTTCCATTGTGCATGGCTTTTATCGATTATGAAAAAGCCTTTGATTCGGTGAAACCATCAGCAGTTGCAATGGCTATGAAATCCTGCGGTATTGAAGATGCATACATTAATATTATTAATAACATCTATGAAAATGCAAGTGCAAAGATTCGGCTGTTTGAAAATACAACACACATAAAAATTGGAAAAATAGTGACACAAGGTGACACCATATCTCCGAAGCTCTTTAATGCCACATTGGAAAATGTCTTTCAATCACTGAACTGGGAAAACAAAGGGATAAAGATTAATGGAGATTATCTAACCCACCTTCGTTTTGCTGATGACATAGTCATTTTTGCAACTACCCCATCAGAGCTACAGAGTATGATCTAGGAACTTGCTGACAAGGGTAAAGAAGTGGGATTAAAAATGAACTTTCAGAAGACAAAAGTGATGTACAATGCTTTTACAAGAAATGAAGATTTATCGATTGATGGAGAAAAGCTGGAGATAACAGACACGTACGTTTATCTTGGACAGCAGATATCAAGTGTGGGTCACATTGGTGAAGAAATTAATCGGCGTACAAAACTTGCCTGGAGAGCTTTTGGAAGAAACAGCATAATTTTCAAGAGCAATATGCCATTATGTCTTAAAAGAAAAGTGTTTGATCAATGCATCCTTCCAGTGCTTACGTATGGTGCAGAGACGTAGACCTTAGCTAAAAGAGACATACAAAGGCTGCAGACAACTCAAAATAGCATGGAGAGATGCATGTTTGGTGTAACCAGGAGAGATAAGAAGAGGAACACGTGGATCCGAAAAATGACAAGAGTGGAAGACATCATGATCAGAGTTAAATCCCTGAAATGGCAATGTCCTGGACATACTGCCAGAAGAACAGACCATCGATGGACAGCCGAAATTTTAGATTGGATTCCAAGGGACAGGAAAAGACCCAGAAGAAGACCACATGGAAGATGGGTGGATGAAATTCGAAAGTATGCGGGAGTGACATGGAGGAGACTGGCACAAGGCAGACCGTTGTGGAGGAAACTTGGGGAGACCTTCGTCCAGCAGTGGATTGATAATGGTTGATGATGATGATGATGTGAAGAAAATGAATGCAATTTCCTATGTGAAGAAAATGAATGTAATTTCCTATGTGAAGACAATGAATATCATTTCTTGTATGACGGCAATGTAGGCTCCTGTGCGAAGAAAATAAATGGCGTCTCCTATGAAAATACAACGAATGTCATTTCCTGTGAGGGACAAGTGTAAAACAGTCAATTCGGAATTTAATTTTTTCTAAAGATTTTCTCGAATGACGTGCGAAGGATGGCTTTGAAGATAGTATGAGATAGTATAAGATAAATTGCATGCATCTTAAACAGTGTACCTCAACGCTTCTTTTTGTTGGGCGTCTAATACATAGACTTGTACCCATGGGGGGGGGGGGACTTGATCCAGCACCGCGACCTGAGGTCTATACATAGACTTACACAAAGAAATGTTTTATACACACTCACACACACAAAAAACTTGATTCATGGTAATCCATTGGTACCTTCACGCAAAAGAAAGATATAGTACAATAAATGAGACACTTTCCTTGTCTTTCGCTGTTTATGATTATTTATCAGTAGTAATGATATGTGTCGTGAAACCTATATTTACATACTTCACTCACTCGTCAAAAATCAGTAATGTGCTCTTGAAACCAGTTCCTGTACTTATACGTATTTGTTCAATGACTTTGACAATCAACAACATGGAATGTGGTTAAACTGAAGTGTTTTTTGAATAACAACATAATGATCTAACTCTTTGTATTTAATTTTGATTAGCAGGCTGATATAGATATTAACCAAACATCGTTTGCACTAGCACTCTGAATAGCTATCTAGCTTGTCAAGTTGTTGATCTCTTCGATAATATTTAGCAGATCATTTTGAAACCCACTAGCTAGGCAGTCGCCACTTTGTTCTAGGAATCATCTGATTTACTAAGTTTTTCTATTCTGGTGAACAATTTTATCGCTACCTAACGATTTATTTAATTTTTAGCACAATCAGTTGGATAAAAATGATTTTCTGGCACTAAGCGTATAATGTTCCCGAGTCTCCTAATGCGAAATTCAAACAGAGTTTGGCGAAAGCAACTAGACTTTCCTGAATATGAGGAAAGAAGTTATCCATCTCAGATCAAGATTCCACTCATGAAGCTTTCTAGTGTGTTTTTATTGCTGAAGAAAAAGTAATTAGCATCAGTTTAATGACATGTTTCGTTGATCTACACTTACTTCTCTACATACAAAATATAATATTTTCTTACCGTATCCGGCTATGACTCAAAACAGCTTAATTTTGTAATCCCAACGGAAAAGGGTTATTCTACCCTGAGCCGCTTTTAATCTTAATGCACTGTCCTCCTTCCCAGGAATAAGCTTACGGAATGATATTAAATGCCAAATTCACCATGTTTCCTCAACACGGAAAATTAAATTAGCAGACGACTCTCTTTTCGAAACAGTTCTTTCAAGATCTCAAGAGAATTTTGATCTGTCGACCTAACAGCACTAGTCAATTCACAAGTTATTCTCAGAATGGAAAAATTTGATCGTCTTCTGAAACGATTAAATTGTCCTTTGCGAGTTTTAAAACCTCTAGATAATGCAGCTGCGTACTGCTTCTTTCATGACAATTTATGTTACCTCAAGGACTAGGCGTCTGAATCACAAGCCTTCTTAAATACTTGTTAAATATTTAGTCTTGTTTTAATCAGGTACAACAAGCTTAGTCAACGAGGAAACACTCTCACTGAGATCTTTTTTTGTGCGTGTTGAGCTCATCATCAAAGGCAAATCACACATTACCGTAGCGTCGTTACCAATTTCATTTTCCACCGTCAAAGCAGGAATTATTCAAAAGCAGTTATTTTACGTTAAATGTGCAAAGATAATTTTGGAAATGCTTTGGAGAAAAAGTAGCAAACTCCGAAGTTTTGACGCAACAGAAGAGGATGGGCAGATCACGCAAGTGGTCCAGCACTCATCTCTGCGAGCAAATCGGGTCGTGGCGTTGCTGTGTTTCTTGTAGCGCAACTCAAAATTTTGATTGATAGGAAGAACACTCGCCGTTTTTGAAAACGATGATATTGATGATACAGAAAAACATTTTTACACAGTTATAAACATTTCTGTGTTGCCAAATGTGTGCGATTATAAAATACATATAATATGAAAGATGTTATTTTATTCATCCTCCTCTTTTATGGCATCCTAGCAAAATTCCTTAACCGATTTGTCCTTCGGATTTCAAGACCAAATAAAATTTTAAGTATTAGAAACCTAAGAAGTTAGAAGATAATGTCAAAAAGATAAGTTTTTAAAGCCTAATGTAGAAGACGAGCTTTGGGAAGATAGAAACGTTCCTAAAAATCTGAGTTATATAACCACTAGGTTTCAATCTTTTTTCATTTCTTTTTGGTTTCTGAATAACTCTCATGAGCACCTATAAATATAGAGAGTCAACGACCCCTAATTCAGGACTTATCCCCAGAGAAAGCATAGCACCACCAAAGTGGAAACAGCGCATCGCCGAAGCCTCGTCCCTAACTCAAGTCCAGGCCATGCCCGAATGATAAACTAAAGCCTGCCCCTACGAACACTCTGGTACTACCGAGGGTGGTTGCAGTCTTCGAGTTTTTCATTGGATGAGAGAAAGTAAATCAGACTGCTACAACTTTTCTACACTTATGGTAATCCCGAGATATAAAGACTACATCACCTAATTTGTTAACTTTTGTGTCGGATCTCTTCGTGTTCATTGTCCTTTAAAATACCCAAATAGTCTGTTGATATGAGTTTAATTCAAAAGTGTTCATAGTTAACGTTACTTTATAATAGTGCTTGTCATAATTTTTCGATTAACCAACAAGCGAAAGCGCATCATTTGCATGGAAATGTTATTCCTTTAAGTCAGCTTAAGTTTCCGTTTAATGTTAATACTTTCAATTCTGAAGACCTCCAATTTCAAAGTTATATGGTTCATACTTTTTCAGAGGTTACCGTTTTTCATTTCTCAGAATTAAATTTCTAATGCGCTATGGCAAAGCCAACTGAAATCAAATCAAGAGAACGGGACAAGAACTGGAAATTCAGAGATTGACGAGGAAATACAGAAATACCCAATGTCTACAATTTCCTTGAACAACAGCTATGGAGCGACCACCACATCGCAAAGAAAATTAATTGGCGTATAATACTTGGCTGGAGAGAATTAGAAAGAAATAGTACAACTTTCAAGGACAATTTACGATTGTTTGTTAAATGACAAGTGTTTAATCAATGCATCCTTTCAGTTCTTTCTTATGGATTACAGACATCACAGGCCTTAACTAAAAATATATACAGAGGATGCAGACAACTCGAAGCAGTACGGAAAGAGGAATGGTTGGAGTAACAAGGAAAGATAGGAAAGATAAGAAGCAGAACTCCTGGATCAGGAAAATAAGAAAATGATAGGGGACAATGACATCACGATCACGGTAAAAACTATAAAATGGTAATGGGCTTGACATATTGCTATATGAACTGATCACTGCTCCACAAATGGAACACTTAACTGGATTCCAAAGGACCAGCGAAGACCCAGAAGAAGACTACATGGAAGATATTTGGAAAGATATAGTATGAAACCTGTCTATGACGAATCTGAGGGTCTGGAAAGATGTATTATCCGATTTAGGCAGCTTTTCGTTTTACCCAGGTACATCTGTGGGGGCCATTGAAATGCAAACATTTTAAATTCTTGTCATGGTGTAACAGATTCTGCATAATTAGCGATTACTTAAGGTAATACACTGACGGAAAAAAATCCCAACACCAAGAAGGGCTTGTGTTAGATAAACGACAGTTGGTAGGCGATGAGAGTACATCTGTTAGATGACGTCTCTGCACATTTTGCGCTCGGCGCATACGTGTGGCGATAGAAGCGCCCCTCGGAACATGCAAAGCAGGTTTGCTGCAAATACCCGCTGTAACGTTCGTAAGCGTTAGTTATCGTTGAGATTCGACGTAGGGTGTTGATGTTAGTCAAGAATGCCTTTAAGAAGACGAAGAAGCCATTATCAACAGCTCACGGAGTTTGAACGAGGTCGTGTAATACGCCAACGAGAAGGTGGATTTTCTTTCCGTAATATTGCAGAACGACTTGGCAGGAATGTAGCCACCGTGCATGATTGTTGGTAGCGGTGGTCAAGGAAAGGTACTGCCTCAAGAACACCGGGTTCCGGCCGGCCACGTGGCAGTACTGAGAGGGAAGACCGCGGTGTACGGGGTATGGCCGTGCAGCATCGTACTGCGTCTGCGGCAGCAATTCGAGCTGCAGTTGCCATCACAGTGACACAACGAACTGTTACAAATCGGTTACTTAAAGGACAGCTCCGAGACAGACGCCCTGTAGCGTGCATTCCACTTACTCCAAACCACTGCCGTTTGCGACGTCAGTGGTGTTAAGCTAGAGCTCATTGGAGGACGGAGTGGAGATCTGTTGTATTTTCTGAGGAAAGCCGGTTCTGCCTGGGTGCCGGTGATGGCCGTGTGTTGGTTAGAAGGAGGCCTGGTGAGCGCATGCAACCAACCTGTCTGCGGCCAAGACACACTGGACCTACACCTGGAGTTATGGTCTGGGGAGCAATTTCCTTTGACAGCAGGAGCACTCTCGTGGTTATCCCACGCACCCTGACGGCACAGTTATACGTCGGTCTGGTGATACAACCTGTTTTGCTGCCATCATGAACAGCATTCCAGGGGATGTTTTCCAACAGGATAACGCTCGCCCGCATACCGCTGTTGTAACCCAACATGCTCTACAGAGTGTCGACATGTTGCCGTGGCCTGCTAGATCACCAGATCTTTAAACAATCGAGCCCGTATGGGACCTCATTGGACGACAACTCCAGCGTCACCCTCAACCACTATTAACCGTCCCTGTATTGGCCGACCAAGTGCAACAGGCATGGAACTCCATCCCACAAACTGACATCCAGCACCTGTACGACACAATGCATGAACGTTTGCGTGCTTGCATTCAACATTCTGGCGGTTACACCAGTTATTAATGTGCCAGCATTTCACATTTAAAATGGCTCTTCTCGCGCTTACATTAAGCTGTGATCTTGAAACCTTAATCTATTAAATAAGTTACCTATACAAATGTATTGCCGCCATTTCATTCCTCTACATATATTTTTTCGTGGTGTTTAGTTTTTTTACCGTCAGTGTATATTGTCCATGCATACCGTAATAAATTAAAAATCACAATTTTATATTTTTTAAAAATACCTTGACATTCATTTCCTTACAGTAACATTTACCATGCGACGCCCCGTCAGAGCACCTGCGCTTCTCTTTAATTGAAATATTTCAGAGTCACCTCAAGCAAGCCCAAAATCTCGATTATACTGAATATCTTGCAATGATCGATGATACTATATGTTTTTATGCTAGACATAGTTTCTATATTTACATCCTCAATTTCATTATCCTCAATGCAATTGATCTTTTTTTCTCCGATTTGATGCCGCTCAATACGTTCCCTAAGATCTTCATTACAAAGCTCGATAACAACGTTGCTTTTTAGGTATTTCCTTTACACCATTGCTCTAATATCTAGTGTTTTTGCTTTAACATTCCATACATTTTTGTTTTAACAAATCTTAATTTATCTTTCAAATGCTTGACATTCACATTTCCTTCTTCGTGCACTTCACTATATCTTTTACATATAAATCGCCAAAAGGCAAACGAACGTGCGCAATTCACAACGAACAGAGGCACTGACTGATCATCTAAGTGAACAAACGTTAGCGAATTAAATCGGAGTGCCTGATTGTAATCCGTACAAAACAGCCAGCTGCCAAATCTTTGAACGCTGCATCCAGCAAAGAGAGCAACGGTGGTCACATAACCTTAACCTGAGTCGCCCTACGTGCGTAACGCCAAAATCATGTATCACTCTCAATACCATAACGCCCGAAACTGTCTGTAGTTTCACTTCTTTGTTTAAACACAACAATAGTTACTGAGGGGGACCTCTGCTGATCCCTCGTAGGTTGAGAAAATTTGAAGAACAAGTAGGGTAGGGAATCTGATTCACTCTAGACAGGCTTTTCGGCCGGCTATGGCCGTTTGCGCCTGCGGGCGTTTTGGTCGTTATGGAGTTAATGAGAAGAAAAATCGTACATTTGCTGCAGAGTGTATCTTTGTGAAAACAGTAAGATACTCTATCTATCGGAAAGTGCAAAATGTACTTAAGAACCTGTACACCAACGGGACCTGTACATCAAACCTTTGTTGTCTGCCTTAGATATGATATGATATGATAGATAGATAGATAGATAGATAGATAGATAGATAGATAGATAGATCCCAGCAAAAACAGTCTTGCTGTGCAAGCACTGCCAGCAATGGCACAGCACTATGTTGCCGCTCCCGAACCGTCAATAAAATGTTCGGGCGGCAAACAGAAGGGCCAACAGCTGGCACCCCATCAGTTGTCATATGCCACAACAGGGCCATCAGTTATTTGTCACATGCACTAGCTGCCACAAGTGGCCCTGCAAGCACCTGCCAGAAATGATGGCTAGCCTAATGTGGTTCGCTAGTTTGCCGGTAATGGCAGCCGGCAAACACGTGACGTAACTGATGGCTTGCCTTATCTTGTTCGCCGATTTCCCAGTAGTAGCCATAAAAAAAATCAAGGATAACTGCAGTTTCCCAAAGCTAGAACTTTTTTTTCTCCCCTTACAAAATTTGGGAATTATAGCACTGCGCTGGGGAAATTTTCTCAACAGAGCGGGAAAACGCCCGTTTGGATCTGGGTGGATACGAACCAGGGCTGTCGGGGTGTGAGGTGAGCTCTCTACCGACCGGACTAATTTGCCACGCTCGAGCTTGTGCTTGAAGCTGTGTGTTTCGTGCGGAATGTGTAATCGAGTGGTTCTCTCTTTCATGTTACAATACTTTTTTTTTTGTTTTTTTTTGTTTGGAGGTTTAACGACCACCGTGAGCAACTCAATGGGCTATAAGCAGTCGCCCGTCCCTAATTTAGGGTCACTGGTTCCAGGGAAGGGAAAGAGCCAGTGCCGTAAGACAAACACAACATCCATGCCTCACCGGGATTCGAACCCGGACCCCTTTCGGACGAATGATCAGAGGCCATCGCTTAGACCACTGCGCCACCGGGGCGGCTGTTACAATACTGCGAGGTATTTTTCATAAAAGTCAGTTTCATATAATCCATTAATGTATTTTTTCATGGTAAAGATAGTTTTTTTTTTCCCCCTTAAGGGAACTTCACTCATTTTCAAGGAGTGTACCAACTTAAAGGCGCTTTCCAAAGTTTTGTACTGTCCTTTCTTCTTAAAAGGCGATTCCTCAATTAATATATATTTACCCGGGTTCATGTCACATTCTGTTACATTTTTAACATTTTATCTTTCCTTTCCGTTGTCCGAAGCTACATTTGTTTTAAAGAGGAAATATATTTTATTCTACTTCTCGTTATTTTTAGAAGCGAATTCCTCCCAGTCTTGTGTATTCAACCCATGGATGAGTACATTATATCCACATAGTGTCGCTTTTTTTTTCTTTCAAATAACTACTAAATTTTATACGCGTATAATTATTTTTTTTCTCCAACAAATTTTGTTTTTTTATGTTTTTTCAGGACATTTGTTTCAAGCGGTTTCAAATTATTTCTTGTTATTCACCCACTCCATTCTATGAATTGTTATTCATGGGAATGGAGTGGGTGTATTTCATGGCTTAATCTGATATTTTCGTCGACGTGCAATTTCATTAGGAAATGAATTCGCCTCTCTACATATGGATTTTTTTCTTAACATCCACTAAAGTAACACAATGGCGATAGCGTCGTCTTCAACTAACTGGTACCATGAGAGACACAGCAAGTGTTGCTTCTGCTCATGCGCACTCCCGTTGCTTCCACCTGCTGTTGGGGTTGCATTGATTGCCAGCAACTGGCCACTAGTGGCACTTGCTTGGAGGCCCACATTTCACGGCGATGCTGTAGGGCCATCAATGGCTAGCCAACTGATAGCGCTGCCACCAACGAACCGCTACCGGGCCGTGAGCGGCAGATTTCAGGCAGCAGTGACCCATCACTTCCAGATGATGGCCATCAGTTTCCCAGCACTAGTGTTTTTGCTGAGATTGATAGATAGATAGATAGATGGACGAACGGATAGATGGATGGATAGATACCAATTTACTGCGTTTTAATCCTGGGTTGTTAGCGTACAGGCAAATATATTTCCATGAAGAGTAACTTCAATAGCAAAGGAACCGTTTTTTTTTTTTTTGTTTTTTTTTGCGTGACTGTTGAATGAAATATTAGTTCCTGGATGTAGGAAGATAGTAAACAGCTTAAGAACTTATTTATATAAAAAAATTCGATACTTTTTTCGAAAAAGCATACCAGCAACATGACGAGGTAAAGATGATACTTATATGGTTATTCAACTTCATTTTTTATATTTGAAAATATAACTGCTTCGGTGATTTAGTGAAAAAATAGGGAATGATAAAATTAATCTCGTAATAAATTAGTTTTAAGTAGAGAATATGAACGAGAAATTATAAGAATATGAAAGAACTCCAGATATCCTTTTTAGAACGTTATTTGTTAAAAAGATCGTACTTATGTTGCCGGTTTTGTCCGTCCGTCCGTCAGTCCATCCGTACGCCCGTCCGTTTGTACCCACGATATCTCTGCAACTATTGGTCCGATTTGAAAAAATTCGTTTTGCATTGGGAAGCTTGAAATACGCGAATGATGATCCTTTATTTAGTTTTTTTTTTTACGAGGTACAATTTTGCCGTTAGAGGGCGTAAATACAGATGATGTCGAATTAAAAAAAACCATTTTATTCCACATATTTACTCCTAAACATTCGATTGAAAAAATTATTTTATCTTTCGATTCCATTTATGTCCAAGAGTATTTTGGATGTAGTAACTTTTTCAAATTACGCATAGATATTACGCTAGGGTGCGTAAAAGTAAATTACATTTTTCCAGATAACTCTAAAACTCCGATTTGAAAATTTTTTATTTCAGAGGATACACCTCCTGATGCAAAATCGTTCGCATGTAATTCAAATTTTTGTAAAGAATATTTTGGCCACCAAGGGGCGTAAATGTTAATTTTTGCTTCAGATGTATCTGCCATAAAATCTCTAAAATACTGATTGAAAAATTATTTCGTAGACTGATGCCACTCACATCGATAAACCTTTACGGAATATTTTCTTTTTAAAATATCCCACAGTTTCTTCGCCAGGGGGCTTAGATCTATATCTTATTTTTGTCAATATCTCTACTTCTAGAAGTCCGATTTGAAAAATGTTTTCTTAGTTGGATAGTGTTTTCAGTGCGACATGTTTTTCATATAATTTCAAAATTTTCAAGTAATCCATTGACTTTCCTCTAGGGGGTGTAGAGGTAAATTGCGTTTCCCCCTATATCTCTGCTTCTAAATCTCCAATTTGAAAAATTCTCTCTGCACTGGATACAGCTCCCGATGGGAAATCCTTTGCAAGTAATTTCTAATTTTTGTAAAAAATGGTTTAGCCACCAGGTGGCGTAAGTCTTAATATCCGCTCCTTCATGTATTTGCAGCAAAATATGAGCTGCTAAAATTTTGATTGCAAAAAAGTCGTTTGTTGGCCGATAGTGCACATGTCGACAAACCTTTTAGGAGCATTTTCTTCTTGAAACAGTGCATGGTTTCAACGCCAGGGGGCGCAGATGTATATCTTATGTTTGTCAATATCTCTACTTCTAGGAGTTCGACTTGAAAAACTCCTTCTTTGTTGGATAGTGTTTCCGATGCGAAATGTTTTCCCTATAAATTCAAAATTCTCAAGTAAATCATAGCCTTTTCGCTAGGGGTCACAAGAGTAAACAGCGTTTCCTGTGTTATTTCTGCTTCTAAAACTCCGATTTGAAAACTTCTTCCTGTATCGCATACAAGACCTAATAGACAATACTTTTCACATAATTTCTAATGTTTGGTATAGGATGGTTTGGCCACCAGGGGGCATAAGTGTTAAGTTCTGCTTTTGATGTGTTTGTAGCAAACTCTCCTGAAAACTCGACTAATTTTTTTTTTCTTGGACCGATACCTCTCATATGGAAAAACCTTTTGAGAACACTTTCTTCCTAAAATAATGCATGGTTTTCTCACCAGGGGACGTAAAGTCACATCTTATTTTTGTCGATATCTCTGTTTCTAAGAGTCCGGTTTAAAAAATTATTTCTATGTTGGGGAGCGTTTCCGGTGCGAAATGTTTCTCATATAAATTCATGTTTTTCTTAACGCCCAAGTCTGCAACCAGAGGGCGTAAGTTCACGATTCCGTCTACATCAATATCTGAGGGACTAAAAACCCGACTGAAAAACTTCTTTCTTCCGTCAGATATTATTGTTTTCCATACGGGTTTCATTGACTTTGAATAGCTTTGATAAATTTAATTTGCGTCGGAACGGATTCAAAAGACGTGCTGTGCTTATTACACCCGAAAATTCGGTGTCATATTTCTTGGGGTTTTTTTCTTGCGTCGCTGTTCGGCTGTGTTTAAATTATTAGTTCTGCGCAAATTCATTTCGCAGCGAGTTCAGAATGATTGAAGTTCAGGAAACTAATTAAATAAGGGATCAAATGGCTCATTATTAAATGATGTCATGATTATTTTTCTTTCGCAGATATGGTCTCATGAAACTGAATTCAAATTCGATAGACAAGTTTGCAGAAATGTGATTAAAATGCATAAATTAAGTTCCCCATGCAAAATATGGAAACGACGTATAGAGTAAACCTACAGGAATTGAAAATAAAATAAATCAACTCATTTTTCTAATAGGAACCACATTAATTTAGTTCGATCAGCGAAAGGCTTCTTCAAACTTTGGAAGCTGACGCCGCTGTCTGAAATAAATTTCGCAGGCGTTTAGTGTCGATGGAAAACGAAATAAAAAGAGATGAAGGAAGAAAACTCGCTGTTCAAATTAA
Source organism: Macrothele yani (assembly GCA_039090855.1). Classification (NCBI taxonomy): domain Eukaryota; kingdom Metazoa; phylum Arthropoda; class Arachnida; order Araneae; family Macrothelidae; genus Macrothele; species Macrothele yani. The sequence continues at coordinate 162,663,381 of CM077011.1, forward strand.
CGTAGTTTGCGCGACGATAAGATAATGAAATGACTAATCTAAGGTTTCTAAATGGTAGTTTATCTTGGAGAAGCAGTGAAACTAAGGAATGCAAACACAGGGAATGAAAAATATCGGTTCATTTATTATTCATGGTGTTTGTGGTGTGTAGGGACACGGACTAGTTCTCGAGAAGATTTCGCCATATTTTTCTGACTCTTTATGTATTTTTCTGCTACGCGATTTTTAACTTTCGAGCTTATGTTAACACGGAAACTTTGATATATGTAAAACTGTGGCTGAACAAATCACAGAAATAAATGAAACAAACATACTTGACAGAAATAATGCATTTGTTTGCAGTAGCATTAATCAGATTAAAAATTAATAATGTAAAATTATTAATTCCACACTCACAGGAATAAATTATCGATGTTTAAAATGAATTGCAGAAAGCTTACTTTTGCATCTGTGTACAAATTTCAGTGTATTATGTAAGTAAATAAAAGTTGTATTACGAAATATTTTCGAGGTTTATTTCATGATGAACCCACGATACGTTCCTGCGTCTGCATTTCGACCTAGTTTTCCTCTTGATGTTTTTCTGTCAATAAGTCTTCATTGCAAGCAAAGTTATCTGATTTCATTCCTAGATTTGACTTCGATTCAGGACTCAAGAACAGGCACGTACCAGTAGAGTACCTCTTGCGACAAATAACAATGCAGATTTAAAATTAGCGACAAGCAATGTCTGCTGTTTAGTTTTGATTGACAGGGTCTCGGCAAATTAATATTTACAGCTAGCTATTTCCAATGTCTATAAAAAGTGAAAGTTCAATGCCTGCAACCAAAAGGTGTAGTTTCAGACGACCTCCTCTACTGCTTATTTCAAATTCTTAATCTGCACCTTTTCTTTAAGTTTTGTACCCACGTGGCTGCCATCGGTAGCTTAATTGATATTCCCCAAACCACAGGCAGAACTATCTCTGTCGAAAATTTGGAATTATGTAAATTTATCCTCTATTTCGAAAATGGCAGTATGGTTCTTAAACTTTACTCGGAAAACTTAACTTATGTAATGGTACACAAAATGACCTCCCTATTTCAACAGCTAAAAATGGTTAAAAAACCGGGACCCACAAATAAGACGACCATAAATGTCAAGAGTTTAGAGAACATATCTATTGATTTTAATCTCTAACATATCTACTATCTCTATCTCTTTTCCTAACGATTTTAACGTCTTACCTATTGAACAATTATATAATTACAATTTAGGAATATTACTGTTTAAAATAATAAAAAAATATCTTTATCGGGATTTAATTTCACTAAATTTTCACACCCATCAACATTCCACTGGAAACAAAACTAAATTAGTGTCTATATTTGCACAAACAGAACGATCTAAAACACATTGAAATTGCCGGACCAACCTTTTGGAATACTTTGCGTGATGATTTAATAACCCTAAACAATATTTATTTATTTAAAAAAACTTAAACAACATTTAAAACGATCAGCCTTATTATAATATTTTTACTCTTTTATCTACATAGGTAGCCGCTGCTTCTTAAATAAACTGGAACAGTCTCAGTGTTTTTAAGTTCTTAAATTTAACATAATATTAAAATGGAAATTATTGTAACCCTTGAATCCCTAAACAAACTAATGTTTGATATTACTCGCAATCTTTGAACATATATTATTTGGACTTTTTACTAATCTGTTATTACCTCAAGTGGTATTGTTTTAATTTACATTTTCAATATAGAAAGATATCGGGTGGAGCTGCTTCGGCAGTTAATTTGAAATCATAACAAGACAGATGATACCGAATTTTCGGGTGCAATAAGCACGTCTTTTGAATCCTTTCTGACACATATTAAATTTATCGAAGCTATTCAAAGTCAATGGAACCGGTGTGGAAAACAATAATATCTGACTGAAGAAAGAAGTTTTTCAATCGGGTTTTTAATCCCTCAGATAATGTTGTAAACGGAATCGTGAGCTTACACCCTCTGGTTGCAGACTTGTGAGTTAAGAAAAACATGAATTTATATAGGAAACATTTCCCACCGGAAAGGATCTCCAACACATAATTTTTTTTTAAATCGGACTCTTAGAAACAGAGATATCGACAAAAATAAGATGTGACTTTACGTCCCCTGGTGGGAAAACTATGCATTATTTTAGGAAGAAGTATTCTCAAAAGGTTTTTCCATATGAGCGGTATCGGTCCAAGAAAAAAAATTAGTCGAGTTTTCAGGAGCCCAGATTTTGCTACAAATACATCAGAAGCAGAAATTAACACTTATGTCCCCTGGTGGCCAAACCATTCTTTACCAAATATTAGAAATTATGTGAAAAATATTTTCCATCAGGTCTTGTATGCAATACAGGAAGAATTTTTCAAATCGGAGTTTTAAAAGCAGAAATAACGCAGAAAACGCAATTTACTTTTTTGCCCCTAGCGGAAAGTCTATGATTTACTTGAAAATTTCGAATTTATAGGAAAACATTTCGCATCGGTAACACTATCCAACAAAAAAGGAATTTTTGAAATCGGAAGTCTAGGAGTAGAGATATTTACAAAAATAAGATATATATCTACGCCCCCTGTCGTGGAAACCATGCATTATTTCAAGAAGAAAATGTTCTTAAATGGTTTGTAGACATAAGCAGTATCGGTCAGCAAAGCACTTTTTTTCAATCGATAATTTAGAAGCTCTTAATTAGCTACAAATACATCAGAAGCGGAAATTAAGGTTTACACCCACTGGTGGACAAACCATTTTTTTACAAAATTAGGAATTATGTGCAAACGATTTCCCATCAGGAGCTGCATCCGGTGCAGAAATAATTTTTCAAATCGGAGATTTAGAAGCAGAGATGGGGGGGCAATTTACCTTTACTCCCCTTAGCGGAAAGTATGCATTACTTGAGAATTTTGAAATTATATCAAAAACATGTCACACTAAAAAGACTATCCAACAAAGAAGAATTTTTTCAAATCGGACTCCTAGAAGTAGAGATATTGACGAAAATAAGATATATGTCTACGCCCCCTGGCGGAGAAAGTGTGGAATATTTTAAGAAGAAAATATTCCAAAAAGGTTTATCTATGTGAGTGGCATCAGCCCACGAAATAATTTTTTCAATTTTTTCAATCGATATTTTAGAAGCTCAGATTTTATGGCAAATACATCAGAAGCAAAAATTAACACTTACGCCCCTGGTGGCCAAAGTATTCTTTACCAAAAATTTGAAATTATATGCAAAAGATTTTCCATCAGGACGTGTATCCGCTGAAGAAAAGGTTTTTCAAGTCGGAGTTTTAGAAGAAGAATTATTGCGAAAAGTGTAATTTATTGCTACGCCCCCTAAAGTCACATCTCTGTTTCTAATTGTCCGATTTGAAAAATGATTTCTGTGTTGGAGAGCGTTTCTGGCGTGAAATGTTTCTCATATAAATTCATGTTTTTCTTAACGCACAAGTCTGCAACCAGAGGGCGTAAGCTCACGACTCCGTTCACAGCAATATCTGTGGGATTAAAACCCGATTGAAAAACTTCTTTCTTCCTTCAGATACTAGTGTTTTCCATACCGGTTTCATTGACTTTGAATAACTTTGATAAATTTAATTTGCGTCAGAACGGATTCAAGATACTTGCTTATTACATCCGAAAATTCGGTGTCATCTTTCTTGTTATTCCCGTTTTGGCATATCTGCCCTATAATCACTTTCACCCAACTATTGTAATTTATATGCGACAACCAAAATGAAAATAAATGAAACGAAATGAAAGAAAATTATGCAATTTTGCAAAATAATCTTACTTTTTTGGATAGAGTTTCCAGTGTGACATAGTTTTCATTTAATTTCAACATTTTCAAATAATTCATAGATTTTTTTATAGGGGCGTAAAAGCAAATAGATTTCCTTCCGATATCTCTGCTTCTAAAACTCCGAATTGAAGCATTCTTTCTGTACCGTATACAGCTCCTGATGGTAAATACTTTACTTATAATTTCTAATTTTTTTAAAAATGGTTCGGCCACCATGGGGCGTAAGTCTTAATTTCCGTTTCTGATGTATTTGCAGCAAAATCTGAGCTCGTGAAAACTCGACTGAATTTTTTTTTCTTGTACCGATACCGCCCACATCGAAAAGCATTTTGAGAAAATTTCTTTCTAAAATAATGAATGTTTTTTCCTCCAGGGGACGTAAATGCATATATTATATTCGTCCATATCTCTGCTTCTAAGAGTCGGATTAGAAATGATTTTTCTTTGTTGGAGAGCGTTTCCGCTGCGAAATGTTTCTCATATAAAACAAAATTTGTCTTAACGCACAAGCCTGCAACCACAGGGCGTGAGCTCAAGATTTCGTTTACAGCAATATCTGTGAGTTTGAAAACCCGATTGAAAATCTCCTTTCTTCTGTCAGATACCATTGTTTTCCATACCGGTTCCATTGCCTTTGAATAGCTTTGATAAATTTAATTTGCGTCAGAATTGATTGAAAAAGCGTTCTCATTACACATAAAAATTCGGTGTCATCCTTCTTGTTTGTTGTTGCGGTGTTTAGCGACCACCACGAGCAACTCACAGGGATGCAAAAAGTGATCGGTCCCTAACTTAGGGCCACTGGTTTCAGGGAAGTTACAGATACAGAACCATTGGTCAAACACACCTCCCGTGATACCTCATGGGCTCGCAACAGGGCCCAGCTTCGACGAATGGTGAGGAGCTGTACCATTCGCCCGTCGGGGCGGCCCCGTATAATTATGGCCTTCCTTTCTGGGCGAAAAACATATTGATTTTTATCTTTGAAACATCCGTGTTTCAGGATATGTCGTTGCCAAGCAGATATCAAAAAGAATATTGATTCGAAAAGTGGCTACTGTATTTTGTTTAACTGAGACCTTAGTTGCTACAGTACAGTACTTTACGCTTTTCGACCAAGGCCATATTATTGTTATTAATTTATGCATATTTTGTTTTGGCCCAATATTAACTTAAGCTAGTGAAACTACTGTTGTAATCCGAATGTATAAAATGGAAAATCTTACCACTAAATTCGAATGTATAAAATCGAATATCTAAAATGGAAATCAATGTTTTCAAGCTTTGGCATATAAACCGTATGGCATTTTTAAAGGAAAGTTACCCCCCCCATCGTGCAACTAATTAAAATCAAAAACAGCTTCCAGTACTCACAGAATTCAAAAATCAAATAAAAAACGTAAACGTAGTGACTTCAGTGAAATGTAAATTGCAGTGTAGTAGGTACAATAAATGTTTATGCTCATGAAAGAAATATTTATGCAATGGATGGTCATGTTTTCCAATGAAACAAAATGAAGAAGGCATCTAATTGTACGATTCTTTGCCACGATATGCACGTGAATAAAAGTAATTCTGTCCATTGCAAAATATCTTTATGTAATATGTTTATTAAATCTTACAAATGTTTACTATTGGTGAAAGAATTATATGAGAGAAGAGTTTCATAAGTACATTTTCTTTCACACCGGATAACAGAAACACTTCTTTTTAAATAAATGGCGGTTGCATTTAAACCCAGAGAAAATATAATGAACCGAGAAGTGTGCATGCTTCAAGATAACATAGCAATTCAGTACGTCAAGGAATTATCACAGGAACATAGAAAGTGCGACTGAACTTCTGGCATAAATAAGATGAGCATCCGTTATCTCGAAGACGCGAGCAGGAAGAAATATCTGACTCGGCCGTCAGTATAATAATAATACACTCCGCCGAAATTACCCGCCGACAAGCTGAGGTCTCCTTAACCGGAAGACATTTTTCGCAAACCGGGCTTTTGCCAAAGCTTGACAGGGAATATTTATGGTCACAGAACCTGACATGTCCTAAAGAAGAGAAGGCTGGATTTCGAATCTTGAGCATGACAACTTCTAAGCCTTGTCAGAAGGATGTTCAACTAAGAAAGATATTTGCCTGATTTCTTTTAACAATACGTAGACTTCTTCTGAAGAATAAGGAACTCCAAGGGGAATAAAAACTAAAACCGTGCTTCATTCAATGTCTCTTACAGTTTTTTGAACGGTTGTAGGAGCTCTTGAATTAATTGAAAGGGGAAATGTATCCTGCGAAAAAGAGTAATTCTGCAGTTATTCTCATAACGAATATGTGTTTAATTTTTTGATATTTTTTCAGCACAATGAATTTACGTACCAAGGAAGATTCGATGCAGCTGCATTTCTTCTGATCGTTATTTTCCCCCTCATATTAGTTTCCTTATACTTCTTAGAAATTATTTCCCGTTTCCCATCATGATATTACAATCTAAACTAAAGATACCTACTTTAACCCAAGTTTAGGTCAAAAACCATTCGCTAATAGCTTTTTTCAAGTGATCTATTGTCCTTTTTTTATAAATATTAATGTCATGAAATGACTTCTTAATGTTTTCTTAATATTTCACGGCTGGTGAAGAGAATTTGCTAGTTGTTGAAGAATTTTGAAAGAACCATTCTCATCTGGAAAATGGTTCTTTCAAAATTATTTCATTCTCCTTGCTGTCTGAGGAACAAAGAAGTCCTACAGACGATAAGAAGTATTTCTCATTTTTCAAAAGTGTTTACTTTGGATAGAAAAGACAACAACATTCAAAAGATGTAGGGCCTTTAAAAAGTTACCCTGGTCTTGAGAATTGGAACATAAAATTTAATGACTCATTTCTACTGATCTTTGTTGGAAATATTTGTAGGAACACTGCTGCTTTGTAGGAAATATGTCTAAAATCAACATTCTGCAACAGCAAGAAAGTACTTTTATTGCAAGGAGAGCTTTTCCCTTCTCTTTCATTCTTCATGTGGTGATTAAATTTCAAATCCATCACACGACCTAACTTTTGATAAAAGATGTACGATGAAGAACTCTTTCATCTGTTTCAGAATTTCGACTTCAGAATGAGCACTGTAATTTGGACAACTGTAAAAAGTGGTCTGCTAAAATTTAAAGTGTTTGCCACGATTTTCTTGAGAGTTATTATAGCTGCCGCTGAAACACAGACATTTCCTAGTAAATATAATGAACCGAGAAGTATGCATTACTATAGATAACGAACCCCCTAGTATGCATTACTATAGATAACGAACATTTGAAAAAATGCTTTCTTTAAAACATGAATCCAGTTATTAAGTACTGAAATGGCCTAACCTGTGGCACTGGAATGTAACACTGATTGTATTCTTCTAATGGCAGTTTACTTCTGTTTTCTTTTTGTTTGGTTTATTTTCTCTTTTAATGTTTTAATGATTCCTTAAACAGTATCATTGTTCACCGTGAATTAAGAATGGTAGAATTAGATCGAATATTATAGATGAATAAAAGGTAAACTAAGTATTAGACATTAGCATGTAGTAATAGTAAAATGTGCTATATATGACGGAATTTAATATTTAAGAGCCATTTAATGAGAATCACAGGTGAGAAATCATTTGTTATAAAGGAAAAACTTTAAGCTCTCCAACTGCGGACAGACTACTGCTTATAGTACAACATGTTTCATGTTTAGGCGATATAATATTCAATTGTCATAAAAGAACAGCGTCGGTCCCTACGGAAAAGCAAGAAACGACTTCTGTGCCATAACGGTACCTTACACTGTGCATGTCATGTTAACGTCGATTAAAGATGACAGCGTGTCGCTGAATCACGAATGTGAAAGCTAAATTTATTCTTTTAAGCATTAGTAATGTTGCATTACATCAGCGCTACCACTTATATGCCTGGAAAGTTAGTTTGTGGTTTGGTTTCGGCAAATGTCCTCGTAAGTATTTATTAAGTTCGTTTGAACTATTTTAGGGCGCGGACCAGTGTTGGAGTGGTAGCGTCTGCTGAATGGCGTTATGTCAGATGATAGAGGTCGGATCCTGAACGGGAAAAGACACACCGAAGAGGAGATTGAGGTAGTCAGCCTTTAGCGAATTCATTCTTGGGAATGAGTCTAGGTGTGTATGTTCCAAAGTTTCTCGGAAAAGAGGTGTGTGCCATTGTAAATATAGATATATCATCTGATTTTCAGGAAGCGACCAAGAACAGTGCACAGTTTGCTGTGATAGGCAAAAACGTCTCTGAATGGTGGCTTAGAGGGGCAAAGAGGACCAAAAATCCAAGTTTTGTGTTCCAATTATAGAAATATGAAGCTTAAGATAAGAAATACAGAAGTCAGGTATTGTTGTGATAAGGACTGAAACAAAGTTAACGGAATACTTGTCTGCTTTATTGCGACGCGGCGGGCAAATAGTATTAACTGAGTTCATAACAAACACCGTTAAATTTAATTACCCTGATGCTACATGCAGGTTCAGTGAAATTTATTTTGCCTGATACTATGAGGCTGTGCCTCACTTAAGTTCAAGTAAATCAAAATCAATGTAAGTTTATATATACTTATGACTACAAAGCTTGCGGTGTTAAGTAAGAATAATAATAACAACGTGTCGCACAATAAAATGTTTATTATACATCAACAATAGTTTCGCAGAGCGTTTGGCTCGGCTTCCTCGGGACGAATGAAGTTTTCTATACTTTTTCAATTACAGCTTTGGAGAAATACAAAATAACAGAACTGTGAACAATACACAGTTCGCTTGTCTTCTTAGGACTCGAACCTAAATTTGCATGCGAGAAACACGTAACGCAGCACAGCAACTTCAAACTCTCTAAATAATTCCATTTGCTGAAACTAAATAAGCAACCGCAGTTATTGGTATTTTGCTGTACATATTTTTTAATCGACGAAGATGAGTGTATCCTATTTGCTGCCGATATAAAATTCCTTACATAGTTCGGATTTTAGTTTAACTATGTTACACTTAAATACCTTTTGCACGAAACTTTACAAAACAAAACAATGTAACGAAATACCTAACGATAAATTTCAAAACAGCTGTCTCCAACCGTCTCATTAACTCCGTTTCATCGATTTGGACACGCGCCAACATGCTACCTTAAGTAACAGTCTATCCTGATGAAACACACCAGCACAGTTCATGCTATTCAATTTTTCATATCGCCGGTTACATTTCTGGAAAATGAGACTTAAACGTCTATTCGAAAAGTTACACACCTCATAGCTGATTTTTAATCTTTAGCCGTAATTTTTAATTTTGGAACAAAACACATTTTCTCTTTTGCTCTGTTGATCCTTTTGTCTTTCACAGAGAAATGATGCGTGACGAATATCACAGTGGCAGCTAGAAACAAGAAACATTATGTCCTACTCAAACGGTAATAGAAGAGAGGACTCACTGTTCCATCACGTGACTCCGTTTCAATGAATTAAGGCAATGTTGAGATCTGTCTTCAATGCAAAGTTTCGCGCATTTCACAGCCCACTTGCTTTTCAGGTATTTCAAATGAACTTTCTTTTCACATGTATGAAAAAATGTAAAGCAGAATACTTATATACACTATATTGACAAAAGCTACCGGACATCCCTTCAAAAACAAATGAATTGATCCGATGCGTTGTTAAGGTGCGCGGTACAGATGCAAACGGTATAAAAACGAGCATGTACTTGACCGCGATCATACTGCACTGTGAGGTTGAGTGAAGTGAAAATGTCGAGGCGGAAGAGAACTGACTTTGAGAAATGAAAGATTGTTGGTTTTTGTATTAGTAGGTCCGAGAGGTGTTTAAACATACCCAAGTCAACTGTTTTGGATGTACTGAATAAGTGGAAGACACATGGCGTGCCAGAAGCAGCAAAACGTACCGGCAAACCAAAGAAAATCAGTGATAGCGGACGTCGAAGCCTCAGTAGAGTCGTTAGAACTAATCGACGGAGTACTGCACAAGACTACAATGTACAGGTGAGTAAAAATGCGGCAACCTCGGTATGCACACGTACCATTTTCAGAGAACTTCATTCCATGGGATACCGTGGTCGTTCGGCTGCTCATAAGCTTTTCATCTCCACTCTGAATGCTACTCGTCGTTTAACGTGGTGTAAAAACATTTATTGTGGACCGTAGATCAATGGAAACGGGTAATGCGGACTGATGAATCCAGATACACAATGCATCAGTTTGATGGCCGTGTGTGGGTATAGCGGTAGCCGGGGGAACGCTATTTACAGCAGTGTACTGCTCCTACGGTCAAGTTTGGAGCTGGCAGTGTATTCGTGTGGGGGTGTTTTTCGTGGTAAGGTCCCGGCCCATTGGTTTTCATGGACAAACCTATTAACCAGCACGTTTACTTCGAAATTCTTAGCAAATATGCTCTACTAACTCTGTGGGAATACTATGGAACCGAGCCTTGCTGGTAACAACAGGATAATGCACCGAGGAAAGCAAGGACTGTTACGGCATGATTTGACAATAATTCCGTATCATGTGTGGACTGGCCAGCACATAGCCCTGATCTTAATCCTAAAGAGCATCTATAGAATGAATTACAGAGCTGCATAAGAAGTTTGCAACCAAGGCCTACTACTAAGCAACAGTTAGCTGCAGCATTATGTACAGAATGGAAGCGCATACCTATCGAAGGAAAATAATGTCTCGAAGGGCCAGTTCATGCATTAATGCCAAAGGTTGACAGACACCGTACTAATGTATGTCAATAAAGGCTAAGGTGTATTTCTCTTCTAGGTGTCCGGTGAATATTTTCAATATAGTGTAGTATAAATGTTTCGTACATCTTCGTTCTTTTTCTCTGAAAATATTTTACTTAACTTCGGATGACAATAATACGCATATTTGCTCTAATTGCTTGGAAACCTATGAAACTTTTCCATCGCACGAAGCTTTCTAGAAACCTCCCTTTCGTACGAAAGTTGAATTTTTATAAGGGTAATGGTTGCGAAGGAAGAAACACAGCATACGGTTTATCAGAAAACTTTCAGATTTGATCACGGCTTGTTTTCCCTGTTAATGGTTAAGACCAAAAAGCATTTTAAGTGCGATGATTATTGGAAATGCTTCATATTACAGCAAATTTGAGAATTCTGGACCATCCAAATGGCCAAGTTGTCATGAGGCATTGGTCTTTGACTATTTGTGCAAGGACGAGGCATGAGTACTGCGTCTACGAGATGACTCTACTCTCTCCCAGGAACCAATGGACTGAAATTAGGAACAGGCAACAGCCCATAGTCTTCTGAGTTGCTCAAGGTGGTCGTATCCTCTCCACAAAATAAAGAAACAACTCTGTATTAAATTGGGTATTTTATTTCAGTCTAAACAAAACAGTTTTTTTGGCTGCTTTTCATTCTGAATTACTGCAGCAGATTTATAGGTTTATTTTCTCCCCTCTATATTAGATTATCTTTTACTCCAAGGGGCGGTCAATTCTCATAAATATAAAATAAGGGATGCAGAACCTTTTAACACCTATGGGCCAATTTCAGATTGACTGCACAACGGCGGGCCGCAGAGGTACCCCCAAAGAAAAAGATAAAAAAAATCCCAAAAGCAAAACATTTACAAAAGAAATAAAAACAAAACAAGAAAGTGTAGAGAAATTGATGAAACAAAATAACTTACTTCCTTCAAAAATAGGCAGGTGTCGCCAAAACCGTTTTATTTTTTGGATGTCTCTAGTGAGAAATTTGACATTGTTTGTTTTTTATTAGTCTTTCAATATGTTGTTAAATGTTGGACACCTCGATCCGCAGTTATACTCCAAGTGTTCATCAAATAGACGAGAACAATCTGTTGAATTCACCTGTTTTATTCCAGAAAACGAGTGTTCACATAAATACGGGCTTTCATATAAGGCGGGCATTTTTGAGCGAGAATTTTCAATGTCTTCATTTCACAAGGCAGGTAGTTTATGTAATATTCTAAAGAAACTGCAAATTTAGCTCTCAATTAGGAATTTTTTGATGTCCAGCAAGTTCCATCTCAAAATCGACGGACGCCGTTTCAATATCAGTGGCGAATGGTATTGCAAACACGTCATATACACTATATTGACAAAATTCCCCAGACACCTAGAAGAGAAACACAATACAGCATTTACTGACATACATTAGAATGGTGAATGTCCATCTTTGGCCTTAATGCATGCACTGACCCTTCGAGACATGCTTTCGACAAGGTTTTGGAACACAGCGATAGGTATTCGCTTCCATTCAGTACATAATGCTGCTGCTAACTGTTGCTTGGTAGTAGGACTTGGTTCCAAACTTCTTATGCGGCCCCTTAATTCATCCCATAGGTGCTCTATGGGATTAAGATCAGGGTTATGTGCTGGCCAGTCTACACACGATACGGAATTATCGTCAAACCACGCCGTAACAGTCCTTGCTTTACGGCTCGATGCATTATCCTGCTGATACCAACAAGGCTCGGTTCCACAGTATTGCCACAGGGTTGGAAGGCCATAATTATCCAGAATATCGAGGTAGACATGGTCATTAACAGGCTTGTGCACGATACCCAATTAGGTCGGAACAATACCACGAAAAACACCCCCACACGATTACACTGCCAGCTCAAAACGTGACCGTAAGAACCGTATACTGTGGTAAATAGCGTTCCCCCGGCTGCTGCCATACCCACACACGGCCATCAGACTGATGGATCGTGCATCTGTATTCATCAGTCCATAGGACCCGCTTCCATTGATCTACGGTCAACGATAAATGTTCTTTACACCATGCTAAACGTGGAGTAGCATTCCGAGTAGAGATGAAAGTTTTGTGATCAGCCCTACGACTACGGTAACCCATGGAATGAAGTTCTCTGCGAATGGTACATGTACATTCCGAGATTCCAGCATTTTTACTCACGTGTACACTGAGGTCTTTTGCAGTAGTACTCCGTCGGTTAGCTGTAACGACTCTCCTAAGGCTTCGACGTCCTCTATCATTGATTTTTTTGGTCTGCCGGTACATTTTTCTGCTTCAAGCACGCCATGTGTCTTCCACTTATTCAGTACACCCAAAATATTTGACTTGGGTATGTTTAAACGCCTCTCGGTTTCTCTTATGGATAACCCACTAATATAACACCCAACAACACTTCCTTTCTCAAAGTCAGTTCTCGCCCGCCGCGACATTTTTACTCAAACCTCACAGTGCGATATGATCGTGGTCAGCTGCAGTCTTGTTTTTATACCGTTTGCAGCTGTACCGCGCATCTTAAAAACGCAACGGACCCGTTCATTTTGGATTTATTTTGAAGGGGTGTCCGGTGACTTTTATCAATATAGTGTATATGTGTGTACCCCCATAACATTTTCATATCTTTATATGTGTATATTTGTGTGTACATACAGTCACCTTTAAGATTTTTATATCTCTGTGTTTTTTTTTACATGTTTTTTAAATGTTTGAATAATTTCCACCCTGTGGCCCTTCTAGGATTTTCTGCGCGAGTGCCACATACAATCAGCCCGAGGATTGTGTATGTCTGTATAAAATCGTTGAAACCATAACTTCTTTATTTAGAGTTTAACCCATGGCTAAACAGATTGCAAAGCACAATTGCTGTGTGGTTTACTAATACCACAAAACAAAATATCATTGAGTTGTTTTTTCATATTCAAATATTTAGAACGACAAATGTAATCGCTTGCGGAAATTTCGCCCTGGGTACCACAAATCTACATGCAAACTTAAAAAAAACTGTATTTCATCACTTCATATTCGCGGTTATACTAGCATGTCTATGAACTCACTTATAATTTCAAGCCGGAGAGAAATTTCTTCAACCTACCTTCACGTGATATTTGTACAGTGACAAAATGCAATGCATTAATATAAAACTTCTTGTTATTTCATAGTCATACTATTGTTCGATAATGTAAACTCAGCAATCAATTCTCATCAGTACAGGACATTTATTTTCATTTGCTATTCGACAATTTATATTTTTTTATGATAAGCGTTGGATACTTGCATATTTCAAAATGCAATCTTAATATTCACTTGCACTATGCTTTTTATTTCTATTTTCTTTTTCTTTTCTCTTGTTGTTGGTCAGTGACTTTCAAGAGAATGGAAAGCTAAGAGACGCCGTTCAGTCGTCGATGCTCAGTAATTGACAATATCTCGAGGACACAAAGAGAGAGAAAGAGAAGCGTAACTGAAAAAGTAAACAGAGCCACATTTTACTAGGGTTTCGCTCTCTGTCATACAATGTGATTCACCATCTTGTTTCTCAGTGCATATGAGGAGTAAATGTCAGAGGTTCCCATCTCCAGGAGGGCAATAAAGTTCATGTACCAGGTCAATATCTCGAAAACTATGTATCTAGCGCTTTACTCATAATCTCGCGTGAGCTGGTAGCACATCTTATTAAACAGCTGTAAGTACAAATAATCTAACAAATTTGCTATATGCCTTCTCAACAGATGCTAGGCTTAGAATATGCTGTAGAAAAGTAAAAAAGAAAATTTTAGGTAATAGAGCGTAAATGCACAGTTAGATGGTCGCGGGCCGTAAAGCAAAAACAGAACCGACAGGGACCAAACCAAGAAACATCGCCCCTAACATGAAAAGTTCTAGACCCATCAAGCACTCCACACCCCCACGGATTGAAACATACATGGAAGCTGCAGCTTGCCTCACGTGGAACTAAACTTTTAATTCCTTTCTTTTCACTTAAGTATATAGAAATGTAGCAGTAGTTATCCAACCCATCATGCTTTTGGCAATGAATATTGAAATAGAGGATGACATTGCTCTGTCCACATTATTAAAACCAGAGCATAGCAACTGAAAAGTCGTTCATCCGACACCGCTGGGATCGAACACCAGAACTCTCGATAACTAGTCGAGTGTGTTCGCTCTACACCACAGCATCGAGAATTTACAGCGCTATGCGTGGTTTATCAGTCAGCATCTGACTACACAAATCCATATTGATGGGATCAGCAACTGATGTGTCGCCACCTGGTGGCATCAACGGTGCACACTTTGAAATTACAGCTGATAAATTCAAAGGGCGAAGGAAATGGTGAAGAAATTCGAAAGACGTGGATATGATGCAAATAGAGATCACAACGCTCTGTCCACGTTATTATAACCAGCGCATAGCAACAAAATTTTGGTTATAATAACGTGGACAGAGCGATGTCATCTCTATTTGCATTATCGCCACGACTTTCTAATTTCTTCACCAATAAATATTCTTTTTGTCCCGGTCTTATCCGTCTTGCCGAAATACTGAAAGAACTATGTAAAACCAAGGGACAGGATATCCGTTGGATTACCTTCGGGACTGGCTGGGGTGTTAGTTGTCCGCTGTTGAGAGGTTTCGTTGTTCGGATATAACAGTTAATGTTGATCCTACGAAAGCTGTTCTGTACCAACCAAAATCTGTCATTGCTTGGAGGTTACCCTTGTTCGGAGGTGTCCGTTAATGGAGGTTTTACTGTATCTCTCTTTTAAGACATAATTGTACATTGCTATAAAAACTGGCACTTTTCCTTCCAAAGGCACTCCAGCCAAGTTTTATACTCATATTAACACCTTCTTTATCGTGGTCCTTGCTTGATACCTCTTGTCCCAGTTTGACAAAGGAATCATTTACTTAAATTTTGCTCTATCTACCTCTTAATATTCAGTTCTTGAAACGGCAGGGTACATTATATTTGTTTTCTTTAAGCTCGTCTTTGCTCAATAAGTCCAACATTTCGTTTTCTCTAAAGGTATGTGCGTACAGTCATTTCAAACTGATATTTATCCACTTTAGGTAGCGAATTTGTTTAGGTAAAATTACTTAGATTTTTCCAGGTTTCCCTGACGTAAGTGCTAAATAGCACATAAAATACCAAGAACAAAAACACTGGAACCATATGTCGTGAAAAAGGAATATTTATTATAGAAAACTGGTATCGTGCAATAAGTGTTGGGACTCTAGTTGCTTACTTCAGACCTCATACCTAGAATACTTTTCATCACAAAAACTTAAAATTAATTTTTGAATACAACTGTTTTCCGAAAAGGGAAATAAAATTGTGTCACATGCCTTTTACAATGTTTTCTCCTTCGAGAAAAGCACAACAAAAACCTCAAAACGAAGTGTTGGTTGCATATAACAGACTGTTTAGGTAAAGGCTTAAATATCGCAAAAAGGGAAGTGAGAAAAAAATCAAGAAAATATGCTGTTACCCCAAGGTAACCTCAGAGAATAAATCTTTCCGGTTTAAAATAAATTTAATATAGTCTTCTAACCTAAAACTACCGACAATATTTTGGCGAATGTGATCATTAAGTAAATTTCACCCCTTTAATGTGATGCAGTCTCTTTCGGGCTGTTGACTCCTCTCGGAATTGGAAAACACTTTTAAACTAAAACGAATGGGATGTTCTTACGCATAATACATATAATGGTATCGCTGTTAAATCGCGGAATTTATCGTGGCCGGCTCGGTGGCCGTATGTTCTGAGACAATGGCTTCGGATAAGGCTTACAGAATGGGCCTGAGTTCGAGTTCCGGATAAGACACGGGTGGTGTGCTTATCGAATGGCACTGGCTCTGTCCTTTCCCATGCAGAAAACACTGGCTCTAAATCTAGGGAAGGCAACTGCTCATGTTCCTTAACAAGAAAGATGACACCAAATTTTCGGGTGTAATGAGTAAGTCTCTTGAGTCCGTTTTAAAGCAAATTAATTTTATGAAAGCTATTCAAAGTCAATGGAACCGGTACGGAACATTATAGTATCTGACCGAAGAAGTTTTTCAAGCGGGTTTTTAATCCTGAAGATATTGCTGTAAACGGAATTATGAACTTACGTCCTTTGGTTGCAGACTTGTGCGTCAAGAAAATTTTTAATTTATACGAGAAACACTCCTCGGCGGAAATGCTCTAAAACAAAGAAAGGATTTTTCAAATCGGACTCTTCGAAGCAGAGATATGGACAAATATAAGGTATGCATCTACGCCCCCTGGAGAGAAACCCATGCATTATTTTAGGAAGAAAGTATTCTCAAAAAGGTTTTCGATGTGAGCGGTACCTGTCCAAGAAAAAGAAATTTTAGTGGAGTTTCAGTAGCTCATATTTTGCTGCAAATGCATCAGAAGCAGAAATTAACACTTATGCTCCTGGTGTCCAAACCATTCTTTATCAAATACTAGAAATTTTATGAAAAACATTTTCCATCAGGAGCTGTATGCGACACAGGAAGAATTTCTCAAACCGGAGTTTTAGAAGAAGCAATATCGAGAAAAATGAAAATTACCCCGGGCGGAAAGTCTATGATTTATTTGAAAATTTTGAATTTATATGAAAAACATTTCGCATCGGAAACACTATCCGACAAAGAAGGTATTTTTCAAATCAGACTCCTAGAAGTAGAGACATTTACAAAAATGAGATATACATCTATGCCCCCTGGCGTAGAAACCGTGCATTCCAATGCCTGTGAGCCATGGATGTTGCTTTTGCTTTACGGCATATCTCTCTCCTCCCTGGAACCAGTAGCCCTAATTTAGTGACGGGCGACTTCTTATATCATACAGAGTTGCTCACCGTGGTCGTTAAACTCCCAAACTAAAAACAACCATGGTGCGGATGCAGGTGTATTCGAAATATCATTGTCATTCTGAGACGAGTCCTAAAAGGCATACGTGGGAATGAACAAGAAGTCTCCTATACGTACAGTCTAAGACCATGAAAGGAATGTTAGGGAGGTAGGACATACTACCACCCTATCCATATAAATAGCCGCAAACTGAAACCTACCGATTTGGTCGTACATAAATAGGCTCGCACATTTCACAGATTTTAAAGACACAGCTGTTAGAGAGACTTTTGAGACACTAACTCATTTAACCTTCCAATGAAACTTTTCTTTTGACTTATCCCCAGTTTGGCAAAATCTCCTGGCAAACATGACGTAACGAACCTACTTGCGCGAGCCTATCAGGAGACTGAGTTATTATCATGAGATCTCGCTTCTGTTCTGCTTAACGCACGTGCAATTAACCTAAGTAGAAACTTAGTTAATTTAAATTTAGTCATTACATTCTAGCATTTTCAGCCTTGAGAAAGCCTCCAAGTGGGGATGCAAGCTTGGAATCATTTATTAATTTTACACCATTAAAAAACGAATTTGGGGCTGCAATAGTCTAACTTTATCTTAACTGATAAATATCCCCATTTGCCACGTAGGATAATGCCTTCTCAACATAAATTTCATTAATCATTATATCTTTTGCACAAACTTCAACTCCAGGAAAGGATTGAGTTTAAATACAAGTATTCGACATTTTGAGATATGTCTCATAGATAATTTTTCTCAGTAGCTAATGTTTGCTCACTCAACGTTTTAAAAATTATTTCGTCCTCTAAACAACCGTCTCTCCATATTTTCGGCAGGTTGATGCGCACGTCATTACGCATGGAGTTTGTTCTTCTCAGTTCCTCAATATCAATGGCACACGCTGTAGTTTTCAGAATGAGTATTACTGTCTAATTTGCATAGGCGTAGCGTGACCGTAAAATTTGGAAGGAGGCACGAATAAATGTAAACTGGTGTTTTCCTTTTGGAGAGGATGCAATTCTTGGCTCGGAAATAGTTTCCCCCTACTCTTACCAAATTTGGATCTTTTAAGCACATGACATATTTTTTAGTTGTACATTACTCTTGAACTATTGTTGATAATGAACGATGACGAACATTCCAACGCATGTTTGACGAGATGCAAAGTTTTCTGAAAATGAAGTCTTCTCTTTTCTTACATTTTTTTTTAAATATGTATAACAGATCTTTTTACTTATGCATGAATAATGTTATATAATAAATTATCTACATTCATAGCATTTTGTCGTAGTTTTACTTCCTCACAAAAGGAAATCACAGCCACATCTAAAAGATGATTACAGCTCTATCTCTCTCTCTCCCTTTCGGTTTTTCCTCTTTCATTGAGCCTCCTCCTCATATTTATTTCTCTGACATAGGCTTCAACTATCATTTAAATTTAATACAGACATTTGACGTGGACTAGGAACATCAAACAGAGATCATCGCTCTTTCCACGTTTATCAGTGAGTCACGGAAAAATTCTCATTGGCCACCACCGGGAATCAAACCCGGGGTCTTCCAGTTACGCGCCGGATATGCTTCCACTGCACTCTGTTTGATATTTCTAGTCCACATCAAATGTCTGTATTAGTTATTCGTTCGCCTTCTGATTATTTGTTCAGTTGATGCTTACCATCTTCGGTGAATCCCCAGCATTGTGCGGGGCTCCAATGAGCAACCTGCCGAATTGGCTTGGCCGTTAGTATGTGTGAGTCAGGGGGAATTTGAGGCCGCTGTTGTGCAGTGGGAGCGTATCCGGCGCGTAACTGTAAGACCTGGGTTCGATTCCCGGTGGCGGCCAATGAGATTTTTTCCGTGACTCACTTATAAGCGTGGAAAGAGCGATGAGTTCTATTTGATACTCATTTAAATTTTCCAAACTTCTGGGGCACGTGCTCCTCCGTGCCCCCTAAACTATGCCTATGCTCACTGGTTAAATCATGCTGCCTCACAATTCGATTTTATCAATTCTTCTTATCTGTTAAACTTAGAAGATCTACGTGCGCGTCTGTAAGGGTTGTCGCCATTATCTCAAACATAATTTTACATAAACCTAGCTAATAACTTTTGCCAAATTTAAATTATTCAGTTAAGCATCAAAAACTACTTGTAATTTAAACTCATCCGTATTTCCTGGTGCAATGTAATCTAAACCATCTTCGCTATGATCATATTTCTCATCAAGTTGTTCATCATGTGGCATTATGTTTCGCTGGATGAAGACCGTTGGTTCCGAACAAAGTACACTGCATTGAGATGTTTCTAATTGTTTTATGTTCTTTCTAGTTGTTTTATGTTCTTATTAAGAAAAAAAGTTACACATTCCCTTACACATTTTTAAGGGAAAGGAATGTTGACATTGCTTGTTTGAGGTAGTCTCTTGGATTTTTGAGAATATGTTGCCTTATCGGACTGTGTGTGTGTGTGTGTGTGTGTGTTTGTGGGAGGGAGGGCAAGTAAAAAGTTAACTTACTGTGCCTTGTGGAAAAGAATGCCGAATCAATTTATTGAGGAAAAGAAAGAGAAAGCAAGAAAAACTAAATAAAATAAAAAGTAAAAACAAAGTAATGGTGATCATAAGCTGTTTTGGCTCGTGCTACCGTTTCTCAAAATAAAAATATGTATATATACATATATCTGGCAACATAAACGAGTTGAAGTTCTGAATGAACAGCCTCTTCGCATTTGCCATATTACAAGTTACAAACTCAATTTCCATTTACTCCTACCGAAACCTCCAGAAAACTACGCTATAATGGACCCAGAGAAATCAATCATTTATTACCTGATAATGGGCGCGTGAAGGTATTAAACTACTGTATTAGCACAAAGAACACATTCTCTTCTAACTGTTTTTGAAAAAAATATTTTCATTCATGAAAAAAATAGGGAAACGGTTCTAATGGATATACGGACCATTAGTTTCTAGAGAAAGCAATAATCAAGAGCAGAAAAATGTTGGAAGATTTAAAGCTTAATGTATTTAGTATGAAAGAATGCATTGTAGAATTTTATCATGCATGATTCAGCACTTCCTTCCTTAAGTAACTAACATACTGCGTAGAAATTTATGGTGTTCTGTCCGATGAGATTTTTATTAACAAATTATCACGCTCCGTTAATTTTAAGGCACTATTATAGCAACATAAATCAAAATCGCGAAATAAAATAGTGTCGAGAAGGGAAAAGGGCATTTTCGTCACCAATGCAATTTTTCTTCTTTTTGCGGTTCTCTTCTAAATTCATGTCGAGAAATTCAGTTAAAATAAATGTACAGCACAGAAATTATAAAGAATAATTTCAAACGGTTTTTGAGAACTAAAAATATCAGCTCCTAAAAATGTAATCAAATAAGCGAGTAATGTACAAGAATAAAGTTCTCCTGAAAAGTATATCAAAACCTGTTTCAGTAAAGAGAACAGTAACTTCCTCAAAACTGATGAAGGGCGACGAATCAAAGCTCCCAAGCACTATATATCGGCAAATAAAATTTCCAGGCTGCTGCAGCAGAGATATTTAATTATGAACCCTGGATTGAGCATGAGGTAATGAATTCTTTCAGCTCGCAGAAACAAAATTTAGTCTGAATAATTCACAATATAAGAAAGTCAATTTTAAATCAAACGTGAAGCAATGAAATGAAAGATATAAGATAAAGGAGTAAATCACACTATGAACTAATTAAAATGTAAATTTCACGGTTCAGAAAAGTTCTTCACAAAGAAGGAATAGTTCCGCACATTAATTGCATGTACACTGCTGTCTGTGGAAAATGAAACACCGAGAAAGGCCTAAAATATTGAAGTGAGATTTATTTGGGTTCATTGCTAATGACATAAGATGTACATGTAAGTAATCAGAAGTACAGACCTACAAGTAATGTGAAACACACGGTACTAAGTACCTCCTGTACCCACCACGAGCGGCAATAACGGTTCCTACACGGCGTGGCGTTGACTAGATGTTTTACATGTTGCAATGAGAACGGTAATTCCAAGTTCATCTACTAGAAAAGGTTTTGTACATTGCATTGCGAAAGGTAATTCTAAGTTTAACGACTAGAAGGGGTTTTACACATTTCACTGCGGAAGGTAATAATTATAAGTTCACTGACTAGAAGAGGTTTTACATTTTGCTCTGCGAAAGATAATTCCGAGTTCATTGACTAGAGGAAGTTTTACATGTTGCACTGCGAAAGGTAATTCCGAGTTCATCGACTAGAAGTGGTTTTATAGGTTGCACTGCGGAAGGTAATTCCAAATTCACCGACTAGAAGTGGTTTTATAAGTTGCACTGCGGAAGATAATTCAGGTAATTCCAAATTCATGTACATGAAGTTGTTTTACATGTTGCACTGCGGAAAGTAATTCAAATTTTATCTACTAGAAGAAGTTTTACGTGTTGCACTGCGGAAGATAATTCCAAGTTCGACGACTAGAAGGGGTTTTACATGTTACACTGCGGAATGTTATCCCAAGGTCATTTACTAGAGAAGGTTTTACATATTACACTACAGAAGGTTATTCGAAATACATCGACTAGAAGAGGTTTTGCATGAGCACTGCGGAAGATAATTCCAAGTTGATCTATTAGAGGAGGTTTAACATGTTGTACTGCGGAAGATAATTCCAAGTTCATCGACTAGAAGGGGTTTTACATGTTGCACTGCGGAAGGTAATTCGAAGTTCATCGACTAGAAGGAGTTTTAAATGTTGCACTGCGAAAGGTAATTCCGAGTTCATTGACTAGAAGAGGTTTTACATGTTACACTGCGGACGGTTATTCCAAAATCATCTACTAGAGGACGTTTTACATGATGTACTGCGGAAGGTAATTCCAAGTTCATCGACTAGAAGTGGTTTTATATGTTGCACTGCGGAAATTAATTCAAATTTTATCTACTAGAGGATGTTTCACGTGTTGCACTGCAGAAGATAATTCCAAGTTCGACGACTAGAAGGGGTTTTACATGTTACACTGCGGAATGTTATCCCAAGGTCATCTACTAGAGAAGGTTTTACATATCACACTACAGAAGGTTATTCGAAATTCACCGACTAGAGTAGGTTTTACATGCGCACTGCGGAAGGTAATTCCAAGTTGATCTGTTAGAGGAGGTTTTACATGTTGTACTGCAGAAAGTAATTCGAAGTTCATCGACTAGAGTAGGTTTTACATGCGCACTGCGGAAGGTAATTTCCAAGTTGATCTATTAGAGGAGGTTTTACATGTTGTACTGCAGAAGGTAATTCGAAGTTCATCGACTAGAGTAGGTTTTACATGCGCACTGCGGAAGGTAATTTCAAGTTGATCTATTAGAGGAGGTTTTACATGTTGTACTGCAGAAGGTAATTCGAAGTTCATCAACTAGAGTAGGTTTTACATGCGCACTGCGGAAGGTAATTCCAAGTTGATCTATTAGAGGAGGTTTTACATTTTGTACTGCAGAAGGTAATTCGAAGTTCATAGACTTCTTCTTCTTCTTCTTCTTGATTGGAGGTTTAACGACCACCGTGAGCAACTCAATGGGCTATAAGCTGTCGCCCGTCCCTAATTTAGGGTCACTGGTTCTAGGGAAGGGAGGGAGAGAGCCAGTGCTTTAAGACAAACACAACATCCATGCCTCACCGGGATTCGAACCCGGACCCCTTTCAGACGAATGATCAGAGGCCATCGCTTAGACCACTGCGCCACCGGGGCGGCAAGTTCATAGACTAGAGTAGGTTTTACATGCGCACTGCGGAAGGTAATTCCAAGTTCATCTTGGGTAATGTGCGGTGAGCTTGACGGGCCAGGTGTTGAGCAACCCATACTTGTCATTTTTCAATGGGCGAGAAATCAGGCGATCGCCCTAACCAAGGAAGATGTGGCACATTAATAATAAGACATTCCGCGCCAGACTTGGTTAGGCATTGCCCTATTGACGGATGGCACCAGGCATTGGGGTGCCCAGAAAATTTTTGCGGGGATGTAACGATATTTATTTCTTATACACATAAATGCGTTGTGAGTGCATTTCTAAAATATATGCAAATCCGCGCAAAAATATTCAAATAAATATTGCTGGAAATTATTATTAATATTCTTATTACCTATCTGCTCATCACCACTTATATTTTGCTGCCTACCTGTCCAGAAAACAAGTTCGGAAAGGTGACTACGATCCTGATAAGACCGATTTGTGGGCGAGAAATCTATTTTCGATACTACTAATAAACATGTCCAAAAACGGTACATACATTGAAATCCAGTAATAGTCTTTGGGTTTTCTGTGTAATAGCGTTGGTTTTGTTTTGATGTGATTCTCAGTATTTTATTCAAAACTCCTTGCTTTTCAGTGGCCTTCAGAGTAATCTGAAATAAGTCGTGGAACTCAAATTTGTCACTGCCACTTCGTCACAGAAACTTTTAATGTAGCCATGTATTGGCTTTTCATTGCAATGGGTCATTCTGGCCATTGTCTCCTTGCCACTTCCTCATCTTCATGTAGGAAACACGTTCAATTGTTCGAATCCCTAATTCTAAAGCTAAATACAAGGCTAAGACACACGTTCCTGGTTCGAATCCCTAATTCTAAAGCTAAGCCGTGGGACAAACACAATTTCAAATATAAATGTACTATCAAAACTTTGCCTTTAAAAATTGCGTTTTAGAAATGCCGAAAGGTTTTTAATTTGGGGGTTTACCCACACCCCCTTGGGCACGCCACTGGTTCCAGGAACGGCCTGCAAGTAAGGCAGTACTTCAGTCTCTACAAGTTTCGCGATGTACAGCTTGCTGGTCATGATTCTTGCAGTGCGTAGGAGTCTGGAACGTAAATGGAATCCAACAGCACTCCACACCAGAACGGCCGGTATCAGACCATCATGGCGATGCATAATGAATGATTCCAGCAGCCGTTCACCACTGTGTCGTCATACAAGGATAACTCCATCATGGGCCGCCAGGTGGAACCTCAACTCACATTGTTTTCGTGTCAGAAAACACTATGCACTGCCATTCATCACGACAGTGGCTTTGTTCTTGGCATCATTGCTGCAGCAGATGTCCGTGGTTTATGGTCAAGGGATGCCGAAGCAACTGACGGCGAGCGACGAGGCCTCTCAGAAGCAAACGACATTGGGAAGAGCTCGTAGACAACTAATTATGGGATACAGACCTTCACTTGCCGCCCAGATGGCGCAGTGGTCTAAGCCGTGTCTTATGACCGTTCGTCCGAGAAGGGTCCGGGTTCGAATCTCGTTGGTTCATGGCTGTTTGTTTGTGTCTTTCTGCACTGGCTCTCAATGTGTTACTTGATTAACACTGGCTTTCTCTGTGTACATTGATCATTTGACATACTGTACTGTGTACCATGTTTAATATGTACTAGATCTCTATGTGTTAATTGATCAACTCTGGCTCTCTTTGTGTAAATTGGTCATTTGACATACCATGTTTGAAAATATCTATACTGTATATGTTTGCCTGTATATGTCAATATAATAGTCAACCAAATCCAATAATTTTTTTTTTTTTTTTTTTTAAATCTACAATAAAAAAAAAAACACCTTCACTGTTGTTCTAACCCTCGGGACGTGGTTGTTCGGTCGTCCAACACTATAAGGTGGAAATGACGGTCTTTCCGTGCATTCTTCAGTCTCTGGACCCCAAATACCACATGTAGGTTCGTCAGACCTTCCTCTTTCAACTGCCTTGAAATACGCATTATTGCCATCGCGTTTTGTCCAACGCAAGCGGTTGTGTCGCTAAAGTGAAGTCCGCTTTCTTGGAGTACAGCACATCGGCCTCCCTCAAAGTCCGTCAGTTGAACGTACATATCTCATTCACAGGGACTGGGCATGCTCAATTACCACCACTATCTTACTTTCACAATTCCCGCTAATCGTCCTTGGCAACTTGTTCTAGGTGTTCTGCTTTAATACCTTCTGCTGGACTGCTACGAAACCGTGGCAGGCTCAAATGATTTACACGTGCGCTGCGGTTGTAATTATTTGCACCTCCTCGCGTGACTTACTCATCCTGTGAGTTTCAGTCGGATCGCACGCGTTTTTCCTGGAGTTGAATTTTCAACAAGCAGCAGTGCATTTCATAAAAGTGAAAAACGTATGTTTCCACACGCGCATGACAGAGCAATTTGTGCCGAGTTTTAAAAGCTTGTATGAGGAGTTTTACCGATCAGCCATTACATTATGAGCAACTACCTAATAAGCTGTAGGACCCCTTTAGCTCGCTAAACATCAGCCACTCGGGGAGACATTAATTCAGTGAGGTGGCGATAGGTATCCTGGGGTATTTGGTACCATAATGAGAACAGTAGGTCCTCCAGTTCTGGTATATTTCGGGGTGGTGGTGATTTAGCGCGAACCTGCTTTTCCAAGTCGATCCACAAATATTCGATTGGGTTCATGTCAGGTGAATTTGGAGGAGGCCAGGGCATTGACAGAAAATCACGAGAATGTTCTTCGAACCACTTTTTGACGATTCTGGAAGTGTGGCATGGCGCCTTATCCTGTTGGAAATGGCCATCACCAGCAGGGAACACAGTTGCCATGAATGGGTGAGCTTAGTCCACAACGATGTACAGATACCAGACAACTGTCAGGGATTGTGCTATTGGGATAATGTTGCCTAAAGTGACCCAAAAAAAAATCTTCCACAGCATAACACCGCCGCCCCCGACCTGTTTCCTCCCAACAGTGCATCCAGGTGACATTGCCTCCGTTGGTAATCTGCATATCCGCGCTAGGCCATCTACGTGATGTACCAGGAATCTTGATTCGTCAGACCAGGCCACTTTCTTTCAATCATGAAATGAACCCAATCTCTATGATCTTGGGCTCATTTCATGCGTTGTTGGCGATGGCGTACAGTGAACATGGGGATCCGACTGGGTCTTCGGCTACGCATGCCCATGCGGAGAAGGCTGCGATGAACTGTGTACTATGACACATTACCCTGATCACCACTGTTGTAGCTGCGGGGGACTTGTCGCACTGTGGCCCTGTGGTCGTTGTGGAAAATGCGCGACAGTCTACGGCGCTTCTAGCATCAGTGAGCTGCGGACGACACATGGCTATACGACGGTTCGTCGTTTTCCCATCTGTGCACCACTTTTGATACGTACTCATCCCAGCGGCACGGAAGCAGCCGACAAGCCTCAAGTTCCCGATTTTACCTTTTCTGACTCCGAACATTCTACTAACCGAAAGACGGTCCTCGGGTTGTATATATACTGTTCTATGAATTTCACCTGCGCCACCGTTCGGTGTCCATGCGCGCTCATTTCTCTTGGCTGGGTGGGGGATAAAATAATGGCTGATCGGTGTATATAACTGAAATTCATGTAATCAGAAAACACAGAAAATATCCAAATCCAAAACTGGTCGAAAGGTGGGGGTGTCTCACCCACACTTACAATCACGGTCGGCAAATATAAGAGATTAGCAAGATACAAAATCGGTTAGAAACTGTATAAGATGCAACAATATAATAAGAATATCACGTACGGAAGCCAATCGTAACGTTTTTCGTGAACGTTATCTTCCTGAAGGGATGGAAGATAGTATGTTGATGCTGTACCTTTTAGTCCGAACAGGATGAAACAGTTATTTGTACAGCGCATGGAGATGTGGATGTGTCATCTCTTTTGATATAAAATAAAAATATGTTTTTAAATTATACATTTTCCTTCCTCATCAGATTTACAGTAAACTTCTACCATTGTGAGTTGAGGAGTTGTTCTTCCCAGCAAAATCATTCGATCATGAAGCCGGAGGACAAACTCAGTCGTGCACAAGCCGGTGTATTCCGAAAGCCAGCAGGTAGACTTTTATGCAGCAAATATATTCTGAGAGAGAGAGAGAGAGAAGGGTTTACAACCCTACTTGTTTCTTATGTAAAACTGACTTTGCTATAAAAATAACATGACACAAGCTAGTGCACGTGATTTGGTCCTCTGGACTGAGTAAATAACGTTTTTTCCTCATGTGTAGCCCCAGCTTTAACAATTTGATGGCCCTATGGAATTCTTGACTTAGTAGCCCTCAATACAGTGTTCGACATAGAAAATTCCACATCATGAAGGAATGTACAAAATGTGACGAAATTTACCACACATGCAAAAAGTAAGTGGGATGTAGCGATTTTATTTGTGAAGGATTACGTGAATGCGGTTGGAGAGGCGATATTACTGGATAAATGTGGCCTCAGTCCGTAATGACCACAATGCTGGGCTACACGTTCGGCAACATGGCGTGGCATCGAGTAGGGAAAGTCCCCGAATGATGTTCTAAGGTATCGCTGACCTTACGCCGATGACCGGTGTCCACAATTCATATACAGTGTCACGGTGTTGTGTATCGTCGCAAGGTCGTCTTCCTATGACGACACACGTTCTCTATTGGTTAGAAGTCAAGGAATGGACACCGTTTAGGCATTGTTCGTTGACAGTGTCGAAGTGGGCTTTAGTTATCTTGTTGAAACTGGGCGTAATAATGACCACGGTGATACAGCACAAAAACGGGCTACAGCCCCAAATCAACGTATGGTTCAGCTGTCATTGAAACCACTATGCGTATGAGCGGTGAAAGGCTGTTGAAGCTGATAGCAGAATGCGGCGATCGAGGCATTCAGAAGACAGCTAACGTGCGAAAGTCCCACTACGGCACGTTACCTTCCTACAACCAGAGTAGAAATACTCGGCCGACAGATATGGCATCCCGATGCGCTTCCGCCGCGTTGCGATGCAGTACCAAACCGGCCTTACTTAGCATTATGACAAAGCCTCTGCTAAAGGTAAGCGGGTGATCGTAGGATTCTCGATGACGTCACCCATGCATCTTACTTCTTATACGGGCTTTCGCCACCGAGATCACTCTGATACAGTGCTGCAAACGCCCAGGTGAGGAAAAGAAAGCTTAGCTACGAAAGCTGTTTTTCCATTTTATTTCCCTCACCTATCGCGTGATTGGTACTCAACCACTATCATAACCAGCTGTCGACACATATCCACCAACTTTCATGACGCACCCACAAATAGATCCTAGTGATTCGTGATCTATGTTCAGCAGTGTAGTATTTTTGGCTCAAAAACGTGCAATGTTTTTAATTAATAACGCGTCAACTTTTAATGAAATTTAACTTAGAGGACATTTGTACGGGCCTTAATTTGTGAGCAAAATAGTCTTCGGGGAAAAAAGTATCAAAATAAATACAGAATTGCTTTAATTGCAACTCTGCCATAAAATGTCAATTATCTTAGCAAACGGTTCGTTTCTGGACATATGTTGACAAAGATTTTTTTGTTTGTTTCGAAGGATACCACCTACGCTTCCATTTATCACCAGTGCTTCTGAATCACCCTGTATGCACACTCTCTGAACGAATTTAGGACAGAAACATGATAAAAAATCTCCCCAGTTATGTACCTGCGATCCTTAGATAGCGTTCCTGAACTTCTCTTTAACCTTGCAGTATTTCTACGCCTGCGTTCAGATCTCTGGTGATTATATATACACTGCTGGCTACTCAAAATGCAACAGCAAGAAGGAAGCATCCGATTGGCCTGAAATTCGCAGCATGCGTCGCCCGCGAGAGGACATGCAAACGATTAGCATTGGAGGGCATATGCAAATCATGTGCGCCCGGCACACCACCGAAAAGCACTATAAGAAGTGCGCACAGAAAGCGGGGTGTAAATAGTGGAAGTGTGTTGTGCTGCCAGCCCTGTGCGTGGGAAGCTTCCTGATACCTCGTCGCACAATACGGCAGTCATTCCAGCACGTTTCGGAGTTCGACAGAGGACGAATAGTGGCTTATCGCGACAGCAGTTTATCGTACTGGGACATCGGCGCCCGTGTGGGACGACATCCAGCAACAGTGAGGCGAGTATGGATTCGGTGAGTGCAGGAGGGACGGATGGACCGACGTGAGCGATTGCCGCAGCCGCTGCACACCACCGAACGAGAGGGCCGGCATGTTGTGCAGCGGCATTGATTGCTCGCACCGCCATATCACGAAAGTTAGCGCAGGAATTAGAGTGTGTTGCGCAACAACCTGTGTCAGCACGTACCGTTCGACGTCGTGTGCAGGAGCGGGGACTTGTCGCACGGCGCCCATTGCTACAATTACCATTGACGACACACCACCGGAGAGTGCGGTGGCAGTGGGCCGTTGAACACCGCACCTAGACTACGGAATGGGACGATATTTTCTTCTCCGACTAATCCCGCTTCGGCCTGCAACACCACGATGGTCGGACCCACGTGTGTCGGCACAGCGGCGAGAGACTGTATGACGCCTGCATTATGCATTGCCCTACCGGTCCGTCGCCTGGCGTTATAGTTTGGGATGCAATTGGATATGACACCCGCACCCCTGTGGTACGCATCGCCGGTACACTTAACAGCAAGCGCTACATCTCCGACGTTTTGGAGCCTGTAGTCCTCCCTTACCTGCATGACCTGCCAGCCGCCACGTTTCAACAGG
Source organism: Macrothele yani (assembly GCA_039090855.1). Lineage (NCBI taxonomy): Eukaryota > Metazoa > Arthropoda > Arachnida > Araneae > Macrothelidae > Macrothele > Macrothele yani. Next base: position 162,693,388 of record CM077011.1, read on the forward strand.
ACAATGCGCGCCTGCACGTGCCACGTATCGTGCAACAATTCTTCACGGCCCACTAGGTGTCACTGCTGCCGTGGCCCACTTGTTCTCCCGATATGTCGCCCATCGAACACGTCTGGTCGGTGATCGGCAACCGAGTGGCCCGGCAAGCACCGCCCGCGGCTACGCCTGATGTACTGTGGCAACGTGTGGAAGCAGCATGGACCGACATACCCCAAGCCCACATCCAAAGCCTCTTTTGTTCGATGCTGCGGCGTGTAGCGGCCGTTATTACCAGCCATGGGGGCCACACGATCTATTGATGTCTGCGTGTTCCGCAAGTCGCACGGGCCTGTAAGCTAAATCGTTTCATCTTTGTATCTGTTGTTATGTGTCCAGTAAATCTGGCATTGCTATATCGTGTCCTTCTTGGTGTTGCATTTTGGGTGGCGAGCAGTGTATATACACTGAAGTGCCAGAAAAACTGGTACAGACGGGCTTATGCAAAATACATAGCAACGGCACCTACGCGCGTATTCGGCTGTGTCCGCTAGTGCGTATATAAAGCGATAGACATCCTTGCCAGCTGTTAGAGCTGTTTTCGGCATGAGAATGACAAGTAATAACGATTTAAGTGGTTTGAAACGCGGTGTCATAATTGGCGCTCGTGAGATGGGCTATAGTATTTCCGAAGTAGAAACGAAGTTCGGATTTTCACGGACGACCATTGCAAGGGTGTACCGTGACTACAAGAATTCCGCAAAAACCACCAACCTACGATACCAGTGTGGCCGTAAAAAGACATTGGGTGAACGTGACCATCGTCGGCTGTCAAGAATCGTTTCACGCGATAGGCTTGCAACACTCTCGCAGGTATCATCGGCAATCAATGCTGGAGCCTCACCAAGCATCAGTGTCAAACTATGCACCTCGCTTGGGCACGGCAACACCGCCACTGGACACTTGATGACTGGAAACAAGTAGCTTGATCTGATGAGTTGCGTTCCCAACTGTATCGGGCAGATGGAAAGATTCGTGTGCGGCGGAAACCCCATGAAGCCATGGATTCCGCCTGACAACAGGGAACTGTACTAGCTGGTGGGGAGTCCGAAATGACATGGGACGTGTTTAGATGGACTTCACTGGGACTCTTGATACGTCTACATACGTGTGTGACTGGCCAACGCTATGAACGCATCCTTTCTGACGAGGTACACCCGTTCATGTCCTGCATTCATGCTGATGGGTTGGTGATGTTCCAACAGACAATGCGCCTCCACACAAGTGTCGGGACGCCACATTATGATTAGAGGAGCATTCATCTGAGTTTGGGGTGTTGAAATCCCATCCAAGTCCCCAGATCTGTACGTGATAGGACACATTTGGAATGCCATGCAACGCGCTATCGAACACAGGAATCCGAGACCTCGGAATACACCCGAATTGTGGAACGCTCTGCAGGAATTATGGTGCGCATTGCCTATAGCATATTTCCAGAAGCTAGTGGATACCATGCCCCGTCGTATTTTTCCAGTCCTGCGCTCCCGTGGGGTACCTACCAAGTAACAAAAATCGGAATACTTGTTTACTAATGAGATGTGTGTGAAGTTTTATAATTTTTACCTCTTGAGGAAACATCACACAAAATATTACTGTGCTTGTTACTTAGTGTGCCCATCAAATCCAAGAAGAAGCCTCTTGTCCTTAATTTTAGGCGACGAAAAGTAAAAGTTCTCTCTCTCTCTCTCTCTCTCTCTCTCTCTCTCTCTCTCTCTATATATATATATATATATATATATATATATATATATAAAGCACTGCTGAAATACTTTGTACATATTGCAACTAACTGTTTAAGTCATATAACTTTCACAAAGTTTTCTTTAGTTAATTATTGTCTTTAACTTATTCTCGTTTTCGTGCTGTCATAAGTTGTAGAGTAGGGGGTTTTAGACTCAAGTTTTCTTTCAAAAATCTGTTTTTTAAAAATTAATATTTCCTTTTTTAATTGCAATGTAAAAATTTGGATTTCTTTTGCATTGTTTTTCAGGTTTAAATTCTCTCTCAAACGAACTTGGCATTTCGTTATAGCTGAAAATTATTTCTAATTATTATGTCACTCTCACAGCTTGAGTTCTCTTTAATCTTCTTCTCTCTGTTTAATAGTAACAGATGAAGAGCATGGGTCGGGCCAGGAAGGTTAATGGATGCAAGCGAAATTGTTAACTAGTGCTAGGTCATACAACTCTGCGGAGGACATGACATATATATATTTTTTAAAACAATTTTAGGTGGGAATGTTACTTGCATCTATGGCCTTGCAGAAACCCATTTCCAACTAGGTCTTTGTGGAAGTGAGAAAATGCAGAGTTTTTGCTGGTCCTTGATAAAGCCAAGGCTCAGTATTCTCGACACCTTCTACATTCAGTTGTTTTATTTTATTTTTTTATCTTTTCTCCTTTTACTCACACCGGTAGATACATAACCTTCTCTATGTTGTACTTGGTGTGAGTCAAAATTATATATGTATTTTTTTGCTTAGGTATCTTCTTAATAGAATGTGAATTCTGAGTTTTCAGGACTGCTGCGTTGCGCGTTTTGATCTTCAGGTTATTTTGCAACTTTCGTTTTAAATTCTAAAGTTTTTCCTTAGTCTTCAGTTTTGCTCTTCAGTATATATATATATATATATATATATATATATATATATATATTCAGGCGACGAAAAGTAAAAGCTCTCTTTCTCTCTATATATATATATGTATATATATATATATATAAAGAGAGAGCTTTTCCTTTTCGTCGCCTGAAATTAAATTAAGGACAAGAGTCTCCTTCTTGGATTTGATGGGTACACTAAATAACAAGCACAGTAATATTTTGTGTGATGTTTCCTCAAGAGATGAAAATTATAAAACTTCACACACATCTCATTAGTAAACAAGTATTCCGATTTTTTTTTTCAAATTTATTCAAATTACTCTTCCACTGGCAACATACTTTGTATGGAAGCCAAATGTTTATGCATCTGCCGATGGCTATGTGGCCGGAGGAGTTGGCTTCAACCAATCACCCGATCTGGCCCAGGGTTAGGCTGCAGGAGGAAGAACGGGCGACGATCTTGTCCAACCTCACTGACCCTTCCCAGAAAAATTGTCCTCAACGCAAGGATGCTCCCCTTGGTTTCTGAAACCCCCAAAAGAATTTATTTTTCTCAAACACTATTTAAATTTTACTCCAGAGTCATAGAAAGGGAATCATAGAATCTTTATTTTTTTATTTTATTTTATTGATGAAATGTGCTTGCCAAGTGTGCATTACGGATTCACGTATGAGCCTTAAACGCTAAGTAGCTGCAACATTGCTTTGCTAGTAAGGGACGAAAGGTGACGAATGGTGATTCCTTATCAAACACAATGGGTGTCACTAACATTAATACTTCCAATAATACTCATATGAAGTGTGCACCTTTTCATTCGCTGCTACGAAAACAACTAATTATTCAGGCCATTTTCTACAACCGAAAGCATTTTCTTCTTGCCTACCCTTTTGGAATAAATTATTTTCCCGATGTCCCTTACGCGATATACGGCAGTTTTGAATTAATATCATATTCGTATGGAAACACGTTTATCATACACTCTCGTTAAGACGTCTTCCGGTATAAAATTTAAAGCTGCAGCCACAAGATGGCGCTCCATCCTTACGGCTTTGCAGGGGAGTTTTCATGAATTCTTCGTTACTCACCCAGAAAGCTAGGTCTCCTTAATCGTCGTTTTGAGGGATCTTCGACTCAAGATTTTATCAGAGGAAGAAAGAGAAGTATAATGTGTCTCTATGGTACTAAAAGTGCAACGGCAACCACATTCACAGACTGCGTCTCATTTTCTTCTTTTTCCCCCATTTTATACCTATCTTAAGTACACTCCCTGGACCTATTTCGGCGAGCAGGCGTTATTCAAAGGGAAGCAACAAGTAGCGATGGGAAGATTGAATCCCGGTGAATTCTGGGAAAGAAACAAATGAAATTCCATGTCGCCATTGATTTGATATCTTCACAAAGCGCATGAATACATCTTCGGATCCAAGACACAATATTTATAACTTAGACTACTGAATTTATTTCTTCACTGTAAGAAGGAATAGGAAAGGGGTGATGTTATTTAATTCCGTGGAACCAGTATTTTTTTAAACTTTATTTAAGAGATAAATTCACTTGATTTACTCACGTACTTCCATAAAGTGCGCAAAAGAATTGAAATAAAACACAAACAAACGAGATTTCTCAGTGGTGGATCGGTGTAATGAAATTTCGCTGCTTTGTTTTCCCATGATTACTGTATTCCCAAGAAAACAACTGCACATCTAAATCTCGATAAATGTGCAAGGGTATGCAGGCTTTTTCTGACTTCCCTTACTGATAGATTTGATTTAGAAAACTGCGGCAGTACGTGATCTTGTGAATATCCCTCTGGAACATGGTTTCCTTTTTTCGCTGGAAGCAGTGGCTTTGAATTATGAATGGATGGCCTCCCAAAAAAATCGTGCTTTTTGTTAATCCAAGAAAAGAAAACAAAAATCAGAAATGTATACACGTCTAATTTTAGACATTTAACAGTTTTAGACCGAGGTGACTCTGCTGAAAGCACTTTCGAATTATTTTTGTCCATTAAGCAGTGGTAGAACAACAGTAAAACCATATAGTTTAAGCAGATCTCTGTCTCCATAATTTCCTTTTTGATTACCTTAATAAGAACTTCTATTTAAAAAAAATTCAGTTGCAAAACAATTTGGGAAATACACTGAGATATTTTCTATTTCGGAAAGGAAATATGTGAGCATGTTTTTAAACATCTGGTATTTAGAAATTTTTTGTGGATTAAGTTGGTAATAAAAATTCAAATCTAAAGTCCAGTTAGAAATAAGTCCTTTGTTTTTGGCGCCCCCTCAGGGACCAAATACGCGCTTCTCTCGTTGAACCTGTTTACCCATCCCATCATAAGTCCCATTAACCACGCTACCACCCCGACTCTTATAGTTACTATCAAGTGTCTAGTCCCTGAAAAAACACAAGAAAATGTAGTACTTTCAGTACCTAAATACATGCCTATTTTGTTACTTTTTCAAAATAATTTTAGGTGCATGAACACTAGAAAACAACTCGCGAACCGTCCTTGTTTATTTCGTCAGTTTGTTGTTTGGCATTTGGGAAAAAAATGTGTTCGCTTCTATAAGTGCAACAGCAAAAGTTCAGGATACATAGCATGAGCTTCGCATACCTAAGTGTTGTCGAATATTTTTCAGTTTTTTTTTGATAAGTCGATTTACCCGACTTTTCATACATTAGGAAGTTTAATTAAAGTCGCAAATTAGCAAATTAACTTACATAGTTTCGACTAATGAAAACCGTATATTATGAGGAAAGCTACTACTATTTAGTAGAGTGATGACACACTGGGTTAAAGTGGCCCAACACGCAATAAAGTTTGTGATAATAATGTTATGGCTTATGAGTGTGTACTGCTACCAAGGCGAATTAACCCATCTTGCACGATTGGTTACAAGCCAGCGCTTAGATCACTGCGCTACCGTGGCGGCCTACAGGGTTTTGAAGACCTTAACTTTTAGTGCGTGAAGAATAAACAACTGATCTTCTGTAAGTTTTTACTGATTTTTTTATCCTGGTCATTTTTTATTGACATAGTTATTTCTCCACTGCTGGGCCACCCAAAATGCAACACCAAGAAGGACACGTGATAGCAAATCCAGATTTACTGGACACATAACAACAGATGCAAAGATGAAACGATTGAGCTTACAGGCCCGTGCGACTTGCAGAACACGCAGACATCAATAATTCGTGTGGCTCCCATGGCTGGCAACAACGGCCGCTACACGCCGCGGCATCAAACGGACGAGGGTTTGGATATAGGCTTGGGATATGTCGGTCCATCGGTACAGGCTGCTTCCACACGTTGCCACAGTTCATTAGGCGTAGCCGCGGGTGTTGCTTGCCGGGCCACTCGGTAGCATCAGCGACCAGACGTGTTCGATGGGCGACATATCGGGAGAACATGTGGGCCACTGCAGCAGTGACAACTAGTGGGCCGTGAAAAATTGTTTCACGATGGGTGCCACGTGCGGGTGCGCATTGTCCTGTTGAAACGTGGCCGCTGGCTGGTCCTTCAGGTAAGGGAGAACTAGAGGTTCTAAAACGTCGGAGAAGTAGCGGTGGCTGTTGAGTGTACCGGCGATGCGTACCAGAGGGGTGCGGGTGTCATATACAATTGCGCCCCAAACCATAACGCCAGGTGACTGATCGGTATGGCGATGCATGATGCTGGATACAGTCTCTCGCTGCGGTGCCGCCACATGCGGATCCGACCATCGAGGTGTTGCAGGCAGAAGCGGGGTTAGTCGGAGAAGACAATGTCGTGCCATTCCGTAGTCCAGGTGCAGCGTTCAACTGCCCACTGCCGCCGAACTTGCCGGTTGTGTAACGTCAATGGTAATCGGAGCAATGGGTGCCGTGCGAAAAGTTCCCGCTCCTGCAGACGACGCCGAATTATACGTGCTGACACAGGTTGTTTCTCAACACACCCTAATTCATGCGCTAACGTTGGTGATGTGACCGTGCGAGCCGTCAATGCCCGCCACACAACATGCCGGTCCTCTCGTTCGGTGGTGTGCCGCGGCTGTGGCAATCGCTCACGTCGTTTCGTCCGTCCCTCCTGCACCCACCGAATCCATACTCGCCTCACTGTGGCTGGATGTCGTCCCACACAGGCGCCGATGTCTCGGTAAGATAAACCGCTGTCGCGATAAGCCACTATTCGTCCTCTGTCGAACTCCGAAACGTGCTGGAATGATTGCCGTATTCTGCGACGAGAAATCAGAAAGTTTACCACGCGCAGGTCCGGCAGCACAACACACTTCCATTACTTACATCCCGCCTTCTGTGCACCCTTCTTATAGTGCTTCTCAGTGGCGTGCCGGGCGCACATGATTTGCATATGCCTTGCAATGCTAATCGTTTGCATGTCCTCTTGCGGGCGACGCATGCTGCGAATTTCAGGCCAATCGGATGCTTCCTTCTAGGTGTTGCATTTTGGGTAGCCAGCACTGTAGTTTGAGAAATATATGTTCAATGAATTAAACAAAGAGTTTCATTCTTTCATTAGAAAATTTAGTTAAATATATTAATTAACTTCAACTAAGAACAAGGTTTGACAAATGAAAGCAGTGCAACATGTGGACAACTTCCACGATTTAGAATGCTAGGTGCAAGTTGTTATGACGTCGAAAAGAGCCCCAACACGCAATAAAATATGTAGTCTGAATGTTATGACTTATGTGTGTGCATAGCTGCCAGGGTGAATCAAAAGTTAGTCGCATTTGTAGCTGAAACGTTGAAGGAAGCAAGGAAACCATGTACACGCTCACCTCATTCTTTACAGCACAGGTAGTTGTATTCTACAGTCCTTTGGAAGCGTTGAATCAGAACCACGATCCAAAGGCATTGGGAATTTGTAGGTTTCGTGGACAGAAACACTCTGATACCAGATTCCACGTCCACTACTGGATCGAAGTGCAGTCCTTTTAGAAAATGGGCAATGGAACAAAACAGGTAGTTGTCAGATCGGGTCAGGTCCGTGATGTATGAAGAATGGGGAGGATCTCCACTCTTCCCAATTATTGTGGAGTTCGACGGACCACTTTGGAGGTGTGATTTGGGGCATTATCCTCTAAGCCCTCTACCTAATAACAACCACTGTGTAGCGCTGGCGCCAATAATCGCGGACCCACTGTATTTTTTAGTTTTCCATCTACAGCCAGAATATCTAGAGCGAGCTGCAAGTGCACAGACCCACACAGTTCCCCCAAATCCACAGCAAGACTTTCCTTTTCGAACACTGGTTGTGCTTGTTGACGTGGCCTCGGATACTGACTCCTAGTGGTAGAATAACGTAAAAATATCGACTTTTCATTTCCTGTGACGATACGACGCCAAAACCCAACATCCTGTAAATTCGACAGCAATTTGCGATAGATAGCCACACGTTGTTCTCCCTGCCTTGGTGACAGCGCATGGGAAAGCATTCTATGTCGCTTGGAGGAGAATCTAATTTGGTGCAGGTGACGAAGGATGGTGAATTAGGAAGACTCAATCTCAGCTGCTGTTTTTTTTTTTTTTTTTTTTTTTTTGATTGGAGGTTTAACGACCACCGTGAGCAACTCAATGGGCTATAAGCAGTCGCCCGTCCCTAATTTAGGGTCACTGGTTCCAGGGAAGGGAGAGAGCCAGTGCCGTAAGACAAACACAGCACCCATGCCTCACTGGATTCGAACCCGGACCCCGTTCGGACGAATGATCAGAGGCCATCGCTTAGACCACTGCGCCACCGGGGCGGCCTCAGCTGCTGTGTAATGGCAACTAGGTTCGCTGTAACCGCTTACACCAGGCTGTCAGTGTTGGTGTCGTTGGACGTCCTAACTTCGGCTTGTCTTCAAGACCGATGTTTCTAACATTGAAACGTCGGAACCATTTTCGTGCGGTGCTTCTGTATGCTATTTTATTGGCCTTCAACTGCACAAATTTCTATGGCTGAGGCTACGTTGAACCTTTTACTTAATAATAGCTTAATAAGAGCATAGGAGCAGCCGAACAGCATGCTTATCCACTTTCATTTACTGCCCACCTGATAACGCGATGATATGGCTCCTTGGCAAATGTGTGTCATCAGCATCGTGTGTTCCACGTCATCGCGATACCCAGTCGATGCTGGTGAGCGTTTTTCACAAGAATAGATACCCGTCATTATTTATAGCTCATAACGGGAAAAGCTTTTGACTCAAACCTGCTTTATATTTTAAATTTTATTTCATAGCTAACCTAAGTTTTTATTTTCACATGACCTGACATCCGTAATTCTTGCTAATGGAATTCTTGGGATGCTAGTAAGACCGATTCTTGGAAAAGTTTTCCAAATTATTTAGATTGATACCAGTATATCAGATTCTAGTGCTGGATATGGTGCTGAAACATTCTAAATTTCTGTTTGTTTTGTGAAAAACAGATTAACATTTTCCGGGTCTTTGGCTATTCCCTTCTATCGATATTAGTCAAACCTCATGAAAATGTCTGTGAAAAAATCGCGTCAAAAGATAAAATGTTTGAAAACATAAAAAGTGAAAATAGAACGTACGTAACCAGTCCTTGGGCACACTGCATGAACGTATATTTGCCCCTATTTCCTAATAATGAGAATGCTGAGTAGAGAGAAATGAACGAAGAGTTGGTGACTGCTGAAAAAGGTCTTGAAAAGGAAACTCAATAAACACACTTATCTGAGATTTCGCCTTAAAAATCGAATAACTGATTCAAAGTGCAAAGTTATTTTGCACATTTTGAGACACCAATAAGGAACACACTCATCTCAAAAATAGGAAGTTTCCGCCTGTTTAAAGGCTTCCTACAAAGCCGGGTTTTTTTTTGTAGGTACACTCATCATCATATATTAAATATTGGTCTTAATCCGAAATACGTCCGTACGAAGAACTCTCCAGTTCCGTTCTGTTGTGTTCCAAGTGATTTCTTGTACATCTTTTTCTCAAATTCCATCGGCCGATCTCTTATTTGGGGCTATCTTCGGGTTTATTTTTCAATTTCTTTCCCAGCTGCCTTGTGTTTGCCTGGAGAAATGCCCAGCTCATAGCGTCTTTATACCTAAGACGATGTCTTGAATTTTAATACTTCTTCCGATTCTAAATTTGGAATGTATTCTAATTTCTTTCACTGCTCGTTTATTATTTACTTTAGCTCAAGGAAGATTTTTAGTTTTAAATTGTTAAGACATTCTTGTTTCGATATTCGTTTTGACAACAGTTTTAGAATATGCCAGAAGGTAATATTTTTGTTTCTTTTTGCAGCTACTTATCCCCCATTCTTACTTTAAGTCTTAGAAATTCCGGTCGATTACATGAAGGCAGAAAGTGCGTTCTGTTTTAGTGGTGAGTTTGGAACAATTTCTGAAAGCATTGCTAAAATATTTAAATTTTTGTAGCCTAAAAACAAATCCTGCAAATTGCCTATCTCGAGATATATTTCGATCTCATTTCCACAGGGAAAAGAACCTTCTTTATTTTCTGGAGTTCATTATTTCCGTTACTTTGTGTTACCTCAAAAAGTATCCTAAAGGAATAAATACTTTATGTCTTAATTTTGTCAGGAGGACTAGAAAAAGTGTAAAACGGAGAAGCTCCAATCTTTTCGATTATCAGAATGCCGTAACTTAATGGCACGTTTTTTTTTGGGGGGGGAAGAAAGCATTACTCGGTGCTTCAAAATGGCACAGTAGTATAGATTCACTAATCGGTATATGGCAAGGTTCTTGTTTTCTATAAATGTAATTTATTTACTGTTTAGCTTTTCTGCAATGTTTAAAATTGAAGCGCTTTCCTGAGAATGCTGTACCTCATTTTCTTTGTAAGCCTACAAATTATCATTTGCAGAAAAATTAGATATTGAAATAAATTTCTAAAAGACAGTTGCAGATTAAAATATATTTCTGAGGAACAGTTAGGCCGTGCAATTCCTGTTAGATGGCTGACTTATTAACAGCTTATAATTGGTTCGCTGTACGACAAATTTAAAATGCTCAATCGATTTGCTTCCGCTTGGGAATTTGATGCTTTATTTACTTATTTATAGGCATGTTTGGAAAGGCTTGCTTAAATTTATCTGCATTTTTCTTTTGAAATGGCACGTGTTTCATTCAGTTAAGTATACATCAATCTGTGCAAGTTTGAAACGCTTACATCGTGGTATGAACTCATTTATTCAGCGGCGTACTATAACGTATACAGGTTGTGAAGCATTCGCTCTTCATTTGGAGGAAGCTTTTACAAGGCAGTTGTTTGAAATAAAATGCAGAGAATTAGAAAGCCTTGTAAACAGACATAATTTTTTGAAAGTTGTTTGGAGGACATGAGAAGAGGTATTACTAGTTATTTATCACGTGATTATATCCTGTGTTGGGATTTGTTTCTCTCCTTTAATATTGCAAATCATAACGTATGCAATGTATATTAGGACAAAGTATTTTATAGTACTGTTACACACGTTGTTGTATATAAGCCTAGAAAAGACAAGTTGACTTCAACGACAATGGAATATTTATATCTGAACCTAAGGATATTTCTGCATGTACAATATATTTACATTTAAATGTTGAAAGCTCATGTAAGTTATATCCAGTGAGACATAAAAATCAGCAATGAGGTATATGGAGCAACACATATTGCTCTCACCTTTGATGCTTTATTTATTTATTTAAATAAATAAGGCATCGAACAACGAACTGGTGAGCAACGTACATCTCTTATTACATATTACATTAATAATAATTATATCCCCGTTTGGGAAAATGCAAAAATATATACTACGCAAAACACACATAAAAAGATTTTGTTTTCTGAGTCTGTTGTGATAGAAAAAACCAGAGGATTTAATTGCAATGAACAAACACCACTTGAATTGCCGTTTGCCTGGCGGAAACTAATAACAAAAGAAACAGAACAAAAGTACATAACAACTAAATTTATTGAAATGTCTCATCCAACAAAGATGAATAATGTAATTACATAAAATGAACACCAGATGGTGCAACAATAGCAAATGTAAATCACGTGATCAACCTACGAACGGATACAGGACCAATGAGCGATGAGCCGATTGGTGACAAGGAGGTAGTCAGCACAATAAAAGCAGATGGGTGTCTTTTAGAACCCACCTTGTGCCTCGGGTGGCCGAGTGGGGAACGTTCGCGACTGCCGCGGAAAGGACCTCAGGTTTGATCCCAGGCAGGTACGAACGCTCCGCCGTGCGTCGGATGGGCACGTTAAGTCATCGGACCCCGGGTACTGGCTTCCGGGTAATAAATAAGGGTGTCTTCCTCCCCCTTTCTACTTCGCTTCCGTGTCACTTTCCTATCGGGCACTCTAGCCCAAATATCCTAGCTTCCTACTTCTAAGGGTTGTTTAAGGCCTGGGGTCAGACACTCACTTTCTAAAAATCCTCAACATATGTTCATTATGTTCATTACAACCCACCGAGGCCGCGGGTTGCCTAGTGGGCAATGTTCGTAACTGTCATGGAGAAGATCTCAGGTTCGTTCCCGGGCAGGTGCGAACCGTCGATTGACTAAATATCCGCCATGCATCGGATGGGCACGTTAAGCCGTCGGACTCCGGGTACTATCCCCCCGGTAATAAATAAGGGCGTCTTCCTCTCCCTTTCTTCATCGCTTCTGTATCACCTGCCTATCCGGCACTCTAGCTCAAATCTCCTAGCTTCCTATTTCTAAGGGTTGTTTAAGACCTGGGGTCAGACACTCCCTTCCTAAAATCCTCTACATTTGATCTTATGATCATTTACAAATGACCGCTGAAGATGTGCACAGTGTAGCCTGAAACATGGCCGGCCGAGCGAGGAAGGACTTGTTGACTTTTTATATCTTTTAATCGTGATACTTCATAATAGCTTAGCATAGAACAGTGAAATGTTTCAATTGCTGAAATTCTGGCTGCGTCGACGTAATCTAGTCTTAACAATAGTCTCGAATTATTTTAACTTATCCCCCCTTCTTTTAGAATTGTGCTGTTGTTCGTGTTAATGTTGAAATTTTAACGTGGAATACTTTTAATGATGTGGTGCAACAGTGGACACCGGACAAGTAGCATGATTGATTGCAAACCAGAGGGACTGAAATAGGAGTAAGGTGAGCGCAATATGTGTTGCTCCATATACCTCATTGCTGATCTTTATGTCTCACTGGATATAACTTACATGAGCTTTCAACATTTAAGTGTAAATATATTGTACATGAAGAAATGTTCTTAGGTTCAGATATAAATATTCCATTGTCACTGATGTCAACTTGTCTTTTATAGGATCATATACTACAACGTGTGTAACGGTACTATAAAGGACTTTGTCCTAATATACATTGCCTATCTCCCACGTATTTTATTGTTCAAATATATGTATGAATAGACTGAACTTTTACTAAAATAACGTATGCAGTTCTGTAGAGGCAGCATGATAGCATAATTGTTTGCTGGACAGGAATGCAATTGTCTCCTTAGTGGTTGTCACTTTGGAGTTCATATAAAAAGCAGCTCTTTTAATGCTATTCATTGTGACGTACTACAGAGGTGAAGACATGGGTCCACACGACAAATCTGCAGCGAGATATTCTGCCCGCGTAGCTCAGTTGGGAGAGCGACTTACTCCGGAGTGAGGAACACGGATTCGATGTCCGTCGCGGACAAACTTGTGTTTCATATCCATTTAGAAGCGGCCAAACAAGACATGATATCCTTCGCAAGTGCCGTTTTCTGCGTGTAGTGGTTGACCCTTCTCAGGTGTTTTTCACAAGTGGCTAAGGGTTGTTTTTACATTACAATATACATTTCTACATTGTGCGTCACGCCACTGAATAAACAAATTTATACCACGGTATAAGCTTTTGGAATGTGTTCCATTGTTTCGCTTTTTGTGAATGGCAACAGGTAACCGGTATAGATATAAATCAAGCTGTTCTTTCCATGTAACATAAACACAAAAATTCTAAAATGTCGTCATTTTGGAACGGGAACCGAATTCCATGTGTTTCAATTTGATATAGGTAATGGGCATATTTTTTATTCGGTGATGATTTTTCTGCTTAGTTCGCGAATTTCATGCGTTTAGTCGTTTGAGGCTTTCGCGGATGGTAACTGTTTCACTGCTAGCATTTTCTTGATCAGACATTTAATTATTCATTTCTCAGAAAGATTATACAGTGCTACAATCATGATTTTGTAAATACCAGTTAATTAAATAGTTAACTGGTATTTACAAAATCATCATTTTTGTACCGTATAATTTTTCTTCGACTAAAACCATTCAAAAATTACAGTATTCACAAAATATTATATTTTGTGCGCAATTTGTGAATTTTCGTGATACTACTTCAGCCGCTACTGGACATAAGATTTTACTTGTATTTGTGGATTTCCTATCGATTGTAGGATGAATTCTTTTAAAAGCGAAGAACACTGCGCACATAACGTATTTTAACTTATGCTCAGTTTTCATCTTCATGTTGAGTTTTCCTTATTTTTCAAAAAATCCGGCCTGGTGTTTTTTTAGTTTCGGAAAACATGAAAGAGACGTGCTCATCACACATTAGAGTTCCGTGGCATCGTTATTCTTTATATATACTGGTTTAATGATTGCGATACGATATTCTCAGTAGCAAGTACTGAAAATAACAGTGTTTACAAGATCGTTAAAAATGGTAATATTACTACATTAATGGCATGAATAATTTCGGGTTAAAACATTACGTTTCAGTTTTTCGGTGTTCCCTATTTCTCCATCGATATACAGCTGTTAATTCTAATCGCAAAACTGTTGCTAAATCTCTGTTAACTAGATCTCCCGATCTAGTTAATGATTTAGCAACAGCTGTCGTCGCTAAAAACGTCACGAAATAAATAAATGAATAGGTAAGAGCTTCTGGATATGTAGATTTTCAAAATGCTGAATATTTTACACACTGCTCCTCACGGAGCTCCGTCATGTATGCTTTTACTTTTTCTTTACCCGCTAAAAAGGAACAAAAAACACACATACACGCACACACACAAACCTATGAAGCCGTATTTAGTGAAAAACTAGCTGGCGATATAATAAAATGTATCGTGTAAGCAGACGGGAATGCAAAAAAATTAAAAAAATTGAATGGTTAACTAAATAATTGAAATTTCGCAAGCGGAGGGAGTTTAACATTAAAGTTTCGAAAAGAAAAACAAAAACAAACACACAGTGATGGTTAGTTCAATGGCGATAATGAGTAAGCGTTCAGAAAATAATCTTCATCACATTGGATTTTTTCGAATTCGCATCGTGAAACACTGCTGTGTATGATAACAGAAGAAATAGGGTAAACATATTTTTTTCCTACTTTTAGAAAGATGGCGCAAAAACGAAAGAAGCCGACAGAAATTTTGCTTTTGAAAATTTATTTTCTTACTAGGCTAAAACATCGTATCTAGCGATAGAGGAATGTACTCGTAATGAAAAAGAGATGAAAAACAACAACTTATTTTCTCGGGATCTTTCCTAAGGCAAGTTAAATGGTAAAACATTATTTATATTGCAAAAGAAAAAAGAAAGATTGATGAAAAGACGTAAAAAGAGACTATCCAATTTACCAATTTAAATGAGGACCCTATTTTAAAATATCATTAAAACTGATTAGATGCATTGACTTTTTTGGTGGTCTGGTGTTTCTTTCCAATTTTAAGTGTGAAAAAATTAATTGTAAATTGTTCCGTAATATGACACACTGGTGCGATTTTTTGAAAAGTTAGAGAACAAAGAGGGATATTATGTACACACCAAGATAACACCGTCTTTTTGATTCAAATGTACTTTATTTTACTGACATTTACGAAAAAATTATTCACCATGGAAATTAAAAAAAAAATGTGGTTTCCCTTATATCTATCCTGCTTAATAGGAAGTTTTCCAGATTATTTTAAAACTTACATTTTTATCATTTCTCGGAAAATAGCTGGAACATATATAGAAAATCACCCGTAATTTTGGTTTCATCTGATCCAAGAAAATATTTTCGTTTTATGTAATAACAGAGGTGTTTGAATAAATGTCAATGCACTGAGAAGTCAGTTCATTATGTACACTTTCATCGTGACTATTCTATCAGAACGAACAGTGATGTTCAATGTACATTTTTAAATAAAACAGGTCAGTGAGAAAAAATGTGATGAAAACATTTGAACTTTTTATAGCCTACCAAAATAATCCAAATGAGGCAGTTACGAAACCAATTGCAACAATATAAAAGCTCAAATAATGGAAGCCAGTTTTCATAGGACAGAATGTTCTATGGATTTTGGGATCAACTAAATTGAAAATGTAGTATGTAGTCAATTCATTTCATCGCAGGTACTGAAATCACAAAAACATGGTAGTAAATATCACGAACAAAATTTCTCCACGAAAGACGAGACTTACTGTATTTAAATTCATGTACTCGGATAAGGCAAATCAACCGCAATAATTTTACAATTTTTTGCTAGCTGATATTTCTATAGCTGAGAATGTATATATAATTGCTATTTATGTAATCCCGTTGCCATTGAATTTTACTTCCCAAAGAAATAAAACCAAAGTAAATCCTATAAAATGGCTGCTGTGCATATATCTAAGCCATCTAGCAGGGACTCTGTGTATCAGAAAGACGGAAGATGCGTGCACAATATTGGTCCTCCATAGACTGCGTAGATTATTCTTTTGTGAGGCGTTTAATGACCACTGTGAGCAACCCCATGGGCTCTAAATAGTCACCCATCCCTAATTTAGGGACACTGTTCTTTTGTTGTTGATTAACGCTTAACGACCACCGTGAGCAACCCCATGGGCTCTAAATAGTCACCCATCCCTAATTTAAGGACACTGTTCTGTGGTTGTAGTTGGACGCTTAACGACCACCGTGAGCAACTCCATAGGCTCTAAATAGTCACCCATCCCTAATTTAGGGACACTGTTCTTTTGTTGTTGTTGGACGCTTAACGACCACCGTGAGCAACTCCATATGCTCTAAATAGTCACCTATCTCTAATTTAGGGAAACTGTTATTTTGTTGTTGTTGTTGTTGGGCGCTTAACGACCACCGTGAGCAACTCCATGGGCTCTAAATAGTCACCCATCCCTAATTTAGGGACACTGTTTTTGTTGGACGTTCAACGCCCACCGTGAGCAGCTCTGTGGGCCACAAGCAGTCGCCCGTTTCTTATTTAGCGCTATTGGTTCCATGAAGAGGAGAGACCCAGTGCCATAAGGTAAACACAACATCCCTGCCTCACCGGGATTCGAACCCAGACCCATCTCGGAAGAATGATGAGAAGCCAGAGCTTAAACCACCATGCCACCGGGGCGGCCAGCTAGGCTTAAAGAGATTTTAAGAATAAGAACGATATGACTTCTACGGAGAAGAGAAGAACAGTATATGAGATAGGCTCCAGTAGATATAACTCGTAAAACACTATATGTCATGCTAGTGTACGGACGGACAGACCAAGGGATAAACTAAGCACGTCAGTTTTCGATAGTTATGATTTTAACACGCAGATACTTATACAGACTTAGCGCCACGATCGGGATTGATATCAGCAGTTCCCCGACTTGGACATACGAAAAATTATTTGCCTTCGAGAAGGGATAGTCATTTCTTTGAGCAACAAAAAAGTGTCAACCGAAACCACCATGACCGAAACATTTGCAGAGCATATACCGATGTAAGCAAAAGCGCTGATAGTGTATCACTACGAGCGACTGCAAAACTTAAGATTCATACCATCCGTCGACAATTTTATACTTCACCTACAGTCACGCTAGGGACCAGTCAATGAGGTGTAAGTTCCGCTGGCTGGCACCAATAACACAGCAGTACGAAAACTAGTTTCTGAAAGTACCCTATCTGTATGACTGCAATTTAAGGGTACTGAAATATTAGCGATACAAAATATACACTACACTGACAAAAGTCACCTGACACCTAGAAGAGAAACCGAACATAGCATTTATTGACATACATTAGTACGGTGTCGGTCCACCATTGGCCTTAAAAAGCATGTGCTGGCCCTGAGAGACATGCTTTCTACAAGATTTTGGACCGTAGCGATAGGTATCGCTTCCATTCAGTACAAAATGCTACCGCCCACTATTGCTTAGTAGTAGGCCTTGGCTTCAATCTTCTTATGCGGCACTCAAATTCATCCATAGGCGCTCTATAGGATTAAGATCAGGGCTCTGTGGTGGCCAGTTCACACACGATACGGAATTATCGTCAAACCACAGCGTAACAGTCCTTGCTTTATGTTTCGGTGCATTATCGTGCTGGTACCAACAAGGCTTGGTTCCATAGTATTGCCACAGAGTTGGTAGGGCATAATTGTCCAGAATGTCGAGGTACACGTGCTGGTTAACAGGTTTGTCCACGATATCCAGTGGGCCGGGACCATACCACGAAAAACACCCCCACACGAGTACACTGCCAGCTCCAAACTTGACCTTAGGAACAGTACAATATGTTAAAGATAGCATTCCCCCGTCTTTCGCCATACCGACACACGGACATTAGACTGATGGGTCGTGTATCTGGATTCATCAGTCTATAGGATCCGTTTCCATTAATCTACGGTCCACGATAAATGTTCTTTACACCATGCTAAACGAAAAGTAGCATTGCGAGTGGAGATGAAAGGCTTATGAGCAGCCGCACGACCACGGTAACCCATGGAATGAAGTTCTCTGCGAATGGTACGTGTACATACCGATGTTCCAGCATTTTTATTCACCTGTACACTAAGGTCTTGTGCAGTACTCCGTCGATTAGCTGTAACAACCCTTCTGAGGCTTCGACGTTCTCTATAAATAATTTTCTTTGGTCTTCCGGAACGTTTTGATACTTCAGGCACGTCATGTGTCTCCCACGTATTCAGTACATCGAAAAAGTTGAGTTGGGTATGTTTAAACGCCTCTCGATTTCTCTTATGGGCAACCCACTAATACAGCACCCAACAATCTCTCCTTTCTCAAAGTCAGTTCTTTCCCGCCGCCGGATTTTCACTCAGTCTCACAGTGCAATATGATCGCGGTCAGCTGCAGGCTTGTTTTTATATCGTTTGCAGCTGCACCGCGGATCTTAACAACGCAGCAGATCCGTTCATTTGCTTTGAAAGGGGTGTCCGGTGACCTTTGTCAATATAGTGTATATCCTATGTGTGTGTGCGATATACCCTAACTTATTAAAGAAACATGCTCCTGTCACGTAGATGGCTCACTCTCACACACAAGTCTACAGGACGTGCGAAATAAAACGTCTGCGCAGCTTGTCGAGCAGAGGTTCCCTGGGCAGATTTTAAAGTAGTATGATAGCTGGAGAAAGGTGTTGCAGCTTGAGCATCTCTCAAAAAAAAAACAGGCTTATAATTGGGCTTTTGTGCACAACCCTGACAACGGAAAGGTGCCACACGCAAAATCTTTCAGCAACTGGCGATCCTGTGGAAGAAAAGAACTGATGGATCGAAGGGTGTTAAACCTCTCAATGCCCATAACGCCCGAAACGACCTTGCATGCAAAATATCGCGGCCGCCAGAATTATCCATCTAGGACGAGCTGCATTTATAACCTCTAGCTGTTCTTTGAATTTTAACGGGAATTTGAATCTGCAGAATTAACAGAAGCCACGACCAGTCACCATTTTTCTCCCGAAACAAAGAAGTGAAACATTCCTTGTTATCTCCTGGGGTGATGTTATTTACGCTCATGACGTTGTATCCCTTCTCAGTGAAATAAATCAGTGATTGTCCTAATTAAACGTCTGAAGGTCGATGCATATCCATCTTACAGATCAAGTTTCGTGTGGTGACTGAGCCTTAATCTTTCTTTTATTAACTTGTGAAACAAAATTTCAGCTTACACACCCGTAAGCTGAAATTTTGTTCCCGGTACCGCTGTTGTACCGCGCGTTATTTGACGCAAAGCAGCTCCTGTGTTATGACGTACATTCCTCTCCAGCTACCCTCGAACATCGAACAGTTGTTTGTGACTACAGGACGTCCGCTGACTGCTTGTTTACGCTTTCCAACCGTAGGTTGAAAAAGCGTATATGCTCCAGATTTGTCTGTCGGCACGATAACTCACGTAAAAATGGTTCAATTTCGATTAAATTTGTGTATGTGGTAGGGGACGATTTGGGGACGAACCCTGTTGAAAATGGACGAAATGGGGTCAAAGGTCACGGCAAAGAAGTGGGATTCATTCCATTGCACTTATGCGTCATAACTTGCGTAAATACAGTTCGATGTCGATCAAATGTTAGTATATTGTAGGGGACGACTGGGAATGAACCCTATTAACAATCGGTGAAGTGGGTTCAAAGGTCAGGACATAGGAGCGAGATGCATTTCAGTGCCTTTATGTTTCATAACGTGCGTAAAAATGGTTCGATTTCGATGGAATTTTAGTGTGTGGTAGGGTACCACTGAGGACGAACCCTATGGAAAATGAAAGAAATAGGGTCGAAGGTCAGGACAAAGGATAGGAATCCAATCCATTCCATTGCCCTTATCCCATACTATTAAAGGAGCAATACTTGTGTGTATGTAAATTGTATTTTGAAAATGGCTCTAAGGATTTTGATGAAAGTCGTTAGCCTACCGTTTTCTGGTACTAGAAATCGATTTAGATTGATCTCGACTTTAGAAAAATTTGTTTAGTGCGTAAAATAACCACCCCGAGTTACCACGTTTTGAGTGTCATGGCGTCGTCTCATTAATGTTGCCCATGCTTATAAAATCTTATGACGTCACAGTCTCGCGATTCAGACGTTGGCGCGCGGTCACGCCATCTGTCTCATTACGTCACGCGTTGTGTGTGAATCCTGTTAAAGTTTTATGACGTCACACTCTTTTGAGCAGATGATCACGATTCCCATCTGCCTCATTACGTAACGCGTTGTGTGCGTAACAGAAACTGATAACTTATATTTGATAATTTACAGATTTACACCTATTGTCTACTTCTACAAATACCGTCAACTGAATTAGAAACATTCATTCTGTACCCGGCTAGATGTTCTTTAGCCCGAATTATAACACGTGTGCTGTTTGACATAGACTGCACCAAGTGTTATTGTGCATCTACGTCTACAGCATGCCAGGTCTTTCCTTACCAGACTGTCCTGTAACGGGCTCAGATTTCATGGAAAAGGACTTCTCTTCAGAATCTGTTTTTGTAACATGTCGCATACATTCTCAGTGGTGTTCAGATCCGGGTTTTATGATAGCCAGGAAAGATGATGAAAGTCTCTGTCATGCCCACTGAACCATTCCTCAATACATTTTGCACGATGGACAGTAGGATCGCCGTCCATGACACAGCCATCACCTGCTGGATAAAAAGTCAAAACTTAGGATGGCAGCAATGTTCACGTAATTCTTGGAAAACATCTGACCTTGCAGCAATATCAGAGGGCCCATTCCGTATCAAAAGAATGCACCCCACACCATGACACTCCCTCCAGAACCCTTAGTTTTGTTTACAGGGAAAACTGCGTCCATTACTTCATGGGGCTCTGGCCGAACTCTCTGCCTGCCGTGGGTACCGAACATGGCGTACCACGACTCGTCTGACCACATTACTTTTTTCCAGTCTTCCAGTGTCCAGTCACAATCAGAGATGGAAACGGGTCACGGGCCAACGGGTCGACAATTTCTTGCGGGTCCAGTGGGTTGGGTCAAGGTGTTCTTCACCCGATTTTGACCCGGTTTTATTCAAATTTTATTTTTGAAAATATAGAAATATATTCCAAAGAAAAATGCGCGTTGTGAAATTCTGTAGTCGATACGGGTTTCCACGGAGTGAATAATGACTTGCCATGCAAAAATATTGTCTCTTTCTTAAAGCAACGAAGATTTTCACCGATCGACGTCAGACACACCGACACCCTATCGTAAAAAGATCCGTCCTTTGCGTTCTTTTACAGTGAGATTGTCCAGGGCAAGGTACAGACAAACGCCATTCACCTGTTTCTCAGTTGGATTCACTCTCTCCGTGTGAAGTTCACTGTCTGACTAAGAGTTACTTTTTACATTGAGCATTCAGAGATTTTCTACTGATGTGCTAACATCCCTTTCCTATGACATGTCATGTCGAAATTTACTCCTTATTTGTTAACATGGATGGATTTAATATTAAAGAGGCTGAGGAAGGCGTCGAGGCCAACAAATACGTGCTTGTTGAAAATCACAAGGGGAAGAGCGAATGATGGAAATTGTTTCGTCTCATTAAGAAACCGGTGAATGATTCTGTGTTGTTTGTTCTTGCTTGTTGTTCAAAATGTGGAAAGTGTATCATTACAAAGAAAGATGTCGACGGTGTGCTAAAAGATTACGGAACCAAAAATTTAACGGACCATATGAAAGTAAGCGCACCTCCATCAAAACGTGGAAAGAGTGAACAATCTAAATACATTTTAAAATACATTTGTGTAATCGCAAAGAATGATTCCCGTTTGTAATATACTCCACGGTCACGGTCATAGTCAGACATTACTTCTGGATTACGCAAAGTAGTGGCACTAAAAATGGCACTAAAATTTAGCAAGTAACCAAATTTTATTATTAAAAAAGGATTTCAGTTATTAAATATCAAGCAGTTATTGGGATGAATATATGTATTACGTTTATATGTATAAATATATAAATTTAGTTTCGATTTTATAGTTCACAGCAGATTTGTCTGGACCAGTTACGGGTCTGGATCGGGTCGGGTCCAGTTATGGGACGTACGTGTCCGAGTGGAGTCCAGGTCCGAAACTTTGGACCCGTTTCGAACCGTGGTCACGGTGCTCCTGACACTACTGTAGACGAATTTTCCTGTTCTCCGCAGAAATGAATGATTTCCTTATACGTAGGAATATGGCTGCCAATACAAATCCTCTTCAACTGCCTGCGTATATTTCGCTGAGATATATAGGACGGGAACAGCTTTCATTGAATTCTTCGGCTAATTGCTACACACAGGAAGTCCTGTTGCTCCGTAGAAACCGTCGCAGAAGACGGCGATCTCATTCCTGAGAGCTAGTCGTCGCGTCACAGTTACGCCTCTTAGACTCGTGACGTGGTTTTTTTACTAATTAAAGACGCGGGATATCTCGCCGTTTGAGAAACCAGTCAGTTCTGCTGCTTTCAAAATCGTTGCTTTAGTCAGCTGGGCACCGACAATAAACAATTTATCGAAATCGGAAAGGTCCTTCGTTTTTACCATTCTGCTCAGCATTACTAACGAATACCGACAAGCAGATGTTTTAAATATTTGCCTAGATCACGTGATGATGCACGTGACTACGTATGCTCCATATAACCTGCATAAGTGGCATTAACGCACATCTGCGTAAAATTATCGATTTCATATAAAATTGGGAAATGAATTTCCCCGAAGAAATAATTCTTAATAAATACATGGTAAGCATTGTAATACTATTTATTTAAGCATTATAATGCTATTTCTATTTCATGGTAAGCATTGTAATACAGTGAAGATATGCCAATAACATGCATTTATGAAGAATTATTTCTTCCGAGAAATTCGTTTCCCAATTGTATATGACATACTTTCATACCTGGAATTCGTGACCTATATCTGACCCTGGTTGTGAGAAAAGATCGTGAGACGCTACGATGGGGCAGGAATAGCTTCGACTATGGCAAATCTGAAGGTTCTCAGACATCTATGTTAAGCTGCTTGGAATTTCTTTCTCCTGCGCAGTGTAATGACTAGCATTCTGAACCTGAATTCGGGAACTGCGGGTTCAATTCCCGCTTCAGGACGATGAAGATTTTCAAGTATTCAAGGAAGTGGTTACTTGGAATACAGTGAGAATATGGCAATAATAGCAGTATCTATTTCATTGGCCTGAGTGTGTGCATATACACTGAGTGGCCACTTTATTACGACCACCCCTTCTTTATTATGACCACCACCTTTTGTCTTTAATACTGCGTCGATTGTTCGTGGCATGGACTCCACGAGATGTTGATAGGTGGTTGTTGGAACCTAAGACCATGCTTGATCGTAAGCACTTTCCATGAGTGTGAGATTGCAGGGTTGTGAATCCAGCTGTCTGATGGCTCGTTCAACTTTATCCCACAAATTCTCAATGGGTTGAGATCTGGAGATTGTGGCGGCCACCTAAGCAAAGTGAACTTACCGGCATGTTCCTGAAACTAATCCTGTGCAATACGAGCATTATAGCAGGACGCATTATCTTGTTGAAAGTAGCCATCGCCATTGGGATAAACCATCCACATGACAGGATGCACTTGGTCCGGAACGATGTTTAGATATGATGTGCCAGTCAGACACGAATTAAAGGGCACAAAGCATGCCCGGAAAACATTCCCCAAACCATAGCGTTGCCTCCACCAGGTTAAAGGGTTGCAGCAATGCATTTGGGGCCCATGCTGTCGTGCTGTTTCCGCCAAATTCTCAATCCGCCATCGGCATGGTGCAACTAAAAACGTGATTCATCGGACCACATAATTTGTTTCCAATTATCGACTGTCCAATCTTTGTGCTCCTCTGCGAGCTGGAGACGTTTTCTCTTGTTAACTGCAGACAGCTAAGGTGTTTGAACAGGCCCTCGGCTGCCATATCCCATCCGATGCAGTGTACGGCGAACAGTGCGTGCAGAGATCATTTGAGGGGATCCTTGATTAAGATGGTCTGTGATTTGCTGAACTGTTGCCCTTCTGTTGCCTGTTACCAGACTGGACACTCTCTGTTCCACCCAAGCAGTCACTAGTTGATGACGACCACACGTTGCACGTAGAGACCCAGTTGTTTGGCTGATAGTCCAGTCTTTAAACATTTTAACAACAGCTGCTCTGGAACATTTCATGAATGCGGCGGTTTTGGTGATACTCGCTCCATGGCTCCGAGCTCCTACAATCTTCCCACGTTGAAAGTCCGTCAAATCGCATTTTTTACCCAACTCGTCACCCAAAAATTATTTCTACTACTGTCGCAAGCACTCAGCTTTCCCTTTTTATTCTAACTGCGCCATGGCGACAACAGCGTGCAGCCATAGCTCATTTGCTTAAAAATGTCAGGTGGTCATAATAAAGTGGCCACTCAGTGTATACTGCATGATGCTGTTACTCTTCTTCCCAAGGGCCAGGCAATAGATTTAGGAAACACAAAAGATTTTACACTAAAAATATGATAAACTGGAAGTGAAATCCGACAGACTAGTGTCTTTGAGGTAGAATTTGAATCTGGCGTTCTAGGGTTAAAAGAGAAAATAAACTGTTGTAACTGTCCGTTTCGTTTGTGTAAGGAATTAAACAAATATTTCCCCAAGCTTTCACAAATCACGAAAACTTTTTGTATGTTGATAGCACACAACAAATTGAACAGTGAATCGTAGCAATTTAAATATCAGTATGACTTGCCTAAGCAAATAAAGGATGGTTAAATGCAGGGAGTACTTTGGATTTGAGTTAACGAAGTTTGATGGTCAGGCACGTTGGCATTTGGAGGGAAAAACATCATCAATATATTGGATCCAAATTTTTTGTGACTCTAGGCAAACGCTGTTGTTGCACGCGTCACAGCTAATGCCGATCTTTAAGTTTTCTCCAAAGATTGATGATTTTGGTTTGGACTACGGACTAATTTTAGTACCATTCCAGACAGTGACAGTGGAATTGAATTCCACTTCACTGAACGCTCTACCTTCCTTAGCGTGTCTTTCGTGTTAGCTGATTCAGGTCCCGAAAGAACGTTTAGTCATTCCGATGTAACATCGCTGAGTACCTTCGGGGCATTATAGCGGAATGGCATTGCCTCATTGGTGATTGAAGATCTGGCATGGCATCTTGTGAGCATGCGGTATAAGGATGTAAAGACTTTATACCAAAACTGAGATCAGCTTGCCTTTGAGCGATTGTGAGCATGTAGAAAACACCTGGATAAGGATATCAATCCCACGTAATAATCATCATATGTAGAGGATTATAGGAAGGAAGTGTCTGACCCCAGGTCTTAAACAATCCTTAGAAATAGGAAACTAGGAGATTTGGGCTGGAGCGTCCGATATGAAAGTGACACGGAAGCGAAGTAGAAAGTGGGAGGAAGACGCCCTTATTTATTACCCGGGGGTCAGTACCCGGGGTCCGACGTCTTAACGTGCCCATCCGACTCACGGCGGATATTTATTGGATCGAGCTGTCGTATCTGCCTGGGATCGAACCTGAGTCCCTTTCCGGGGCAGTCACAAACGTTGCCCACTAGGCCACCCGCGGCCCTAAATCCCACGTACTAGAGCGATGAGGTAGATAGATTAATGCTTCTGTGTGGGAACGTGTCCTTGGTTAAAACAGATCTGGAAGCCCAGCATTCGATTCGTTTATATATAAGGCGTCGGATATGGATACATACAAAACAAATTTTCTTTTGTTCAGATTTTGTTTCGCGATTTGCAAAAAAGAGTTATTTTTTAGGCAGGTTATATGTGGGGTGAAGTGTACTAAGGACCTTTCAAGCATACTAAGTGTTTTAAGGATCTTTTAATGTAGAATATTTTTGTAGATCTCAATAACGTTCTATGGAATTTAATGAAGTGCAGCAAGGTTCACGTCTGAGGACCTGCTTTTCGCTGTTTCTTACAAATTTCCGATATGCATGTTAAGTTAATGTTTTATTGAACACTAGATGATAGACCGTCAATAATGATGGGGAAAAATAAAATTTATGATACAGAAATTATTGACATTTATTTATTGAGTTTTTGAGTTCCACGTCAATAGATGGCGACGTTAGCTCACAGCTTTCTGAAAATTTCACGAGCAGTCGGTTATGGAATTTGATACGACCGGCTGTCTGTTATGTGTTTTGTAAAACTTTTAGTCTCTATTTCGTCAACACTTCCTTGTACACAACATTTTTCGTATACACTGACTATGAACCCTGTATCAATTTCCACTGTTCTTTTCGGTGAACTATTTTTATCTTGACGTCTTCAGATCACCGTACTCTAGACGTTGCCACATAGAGATGGCTAAACACAGGTTCAGGTAGTGAAGCAAAATTCGTGGTGTAAAATTTTCGTATCTCTAAAGATTTGACCGTGTGACGTAACGCATCTCTGGCGTCATGTGAGAATGATTTGGATTAGATGACGCCATACCAGCCGCTGTGTTCTTTGTGGCTTTGACAACAAAACAAAGTGATATACGCGGGTACTGTGTGCGTGTAGGGGATGACGTCACCTACACGAAAAGCTCAGCGTGACGTCACAAACATTTGTTGCTCGGTTGTTGCTATAGCGCCTTAAAAAGTGGCGAGGAGGATGGTTCTAGCGAATTATATATTAGGATTCCTAATTTCAGACTTATTGCACTTGTTTCTTTTGTCTGATCAGTTTTATTTGTTGCTTTAGTCTACATCGCCAAAAGTCATTTGAGCATGTTTAGGTCAGAATACCTCCCGATAGAAAAGAATAGTAATTATTTCGAATTTAATGCAATCCTGATCCGATTTCTCACACAGCATGTCTGTAATAGAATAGCAAGTTCCATAATCAGATATTGGAATTTTTTCTGTATCAGCCAAGTGGAGTTTGAAAACGCAGAGCCTTTCTCGAGGCAAGTACGCTGGTTATATAAGCTATCTCCTTTTATTAAATTTGACAAAACAGTCTGCACGCTCAGTCAATTTTAGCTCCATTTTCTGACCACAATCTTGATCGTATACAAAAGGCATTATTAATATACAAGCCCTTTCATTCATTATCATGTCAGGAACTAAGTTCTGGCGTGCTTAAGAACAATTCATATTTTTCGCGGAATTCAAGTAGTAATTAAGAATCACAAACGGCAGTATCTCACGGAACATTCTGTCAAAATGGTGATTCTCCCTTCCCTTCATTAATTCACGCAATGTGATTGTTCAAGACATAATACGCTATTCATATGTGCCCGTCATTAGTATGCAAATCATGATCAAAGATAATGGCTGGAAAATGCGTGTTTCATAATTTGCGAGCCGCTTTCCATTATATTTTAATATGAAGTTTGAAAGCGATAGGAAAGCCATGTCTTGCCCTGTTAAAACTGAGAAAAAGCTTCACTTTTTCTCTTTCTCTTGTCGCAAAGAACTTAATAATACTAAATTTCCCGTTAACAGGGAAATAAATAAATCATTTTAGTGAACAATGGGATTTCATTTTCTTAGATGATATTACAGTGTACAAGAAATTTCCGGCCATCAAATACTTGTGATAAAAAATTATGGTTTAAAACGGTTATAAAAGTCATTAAATTATTTCCATTTCACCTGATCCCGATCCAGAGATGATTAATTAAACAAAATTAACTACATACTATTACGGAATATGCTAAGGTAATCGAAGTGGGATCAAAGTGTTTCGGGAATTTTTTTTAATATTGTCATGCGCGGCGGCAAGTGATGCTTCCCACTTGTATTGTTGAAATGTGTTTTAATAAAAACTCTGCTCCTATCGCTCACCATTTTATATTGAGTCAGTTACTTGAAGGACGGCTATGAATACAAACGTTTGAAACGAAATACGAGATTCCTCAGTGAACGATTCGTGGGTGAAAAAAAATCAGTCGAAACTTTGTGTCAATAAATAAACAAAGACATTGCTCTTTCCACGTTTTAGCAACACACAGCAACAGAAAATTTTTTATTCGGCCACTGCTTGGGAATCGAATCCCAGATCTCTTGATATCTAGCCGAGCGCGTTAGCCTTACACCACGTACTTATGTCAGAAGCTGACAGAAAAACACACATAGCGACGTGGATTGTTGGCCACCGTGATGTAAGGCTAACGCGCTCGGCTAGATATCGAGAGATCTGGGACTCGATTCCCCAGCAGTGGCCGAATAACAATTTTTCGGTTGCTGTGTGTTGCTAAAACGTGTAAAGAGCGATGTCTTCCTTTATTTACTAACGCCACGTACTTGGAAGATTTTAACTCTGTGTCAATCTTGGAATCATGGCTTCAATCATGGCATACTGATTTTGTGGAAGAAGAGCATTAGCAACAGTTATTCTATGATTGGAAGGGTTCGTTTTGCATTAAATGGATTGTATGTGCCAATTTCCTTTATTTTCTGCTTTTCCGGAGCTCAGCTCTTTTGTACATAGAGTCCATTGATGTTTATTTTTACCACAATATACCAGGTACATATATGAATTAAACAGACTGTGTATGTATTACCAGGGCCCGATTTACACAAAATCGGGCCCAAGGCCCAGCACAAGATGAGGCCATCCACATTCTTGAAAGAGTAAGTACAATTATCGCCACTAAATGTTATCAATTAATTTAAAAATTGATTTAATAAGTGCGATACTGTGCGAGAACAAATAAGAAATATCTACTTTTATTAAATCTAAATATAAGCAAAGAAATTCGCACTTCAAAGTAGAGATGGATTAGTAAAGCACTATGTATTGCTGTTTTCCCATTTAATTATTAATTCAAATATCCACAGATGTTAAGTTATTCATTCCCTTTTTAATTTATTTTAAACTGATGAACATTATTTAAACTTGGTACAGACTGATTTTTGGGGGGTAAATTGAACTTCCATGTAGCTGATTAAGAACCTGTGTTGTATTCAATGCTATTGAGCGAAGCTCTCTATTCGCGACTCGAGGAAATTAGTTGTTCGGGCATAGGTACGAGTGAAATTTCGCATGCGATTGGACATCGTCCATGATCAGGTTTTGACGCTTTCTGACTCCTGAAATTCAGCGTCATTGAGGAATAATCCTCCAAAAAGTTGTATTTTTAGGGTTTTTTTCCGGGTTTTGAGAAGGGGTCGTTTGTAACCTATCTCCTCCGAAGATCTTCAGCCGATAGCGGTGACACTTGCCACGACGAAAGGGACGTACATGGTGAGTGACATCGGGTGGATAACATGGTGATTCGTCGTGTCGTATAAAAATAATGATCATTAAAAGGCGACAAATTTTAATAAAAATTGAAAAAATCAGCTATGTTGCGAGTGACGTCATTGCATTTTGAACTCAAGTGAACTGAACTGTATATGTGAACTGAACTGTATATGTGAACTCAACTCAAGTAAACTGTATAGCAGAGAATCGAAAAGACCGTAACGGTTTCCCGAATTATATAGCGTTTTGGTTCTGTTTGGATTGTGTGTGTGTCCTGTAATGTTGACCGTTGTAAATAAATTATTTCTTATCTAGCTGCACCTCCTTCATTGCACGAAAGCTGACTAGCCGAGAACATCTAGTCATCGCAAAGGTAGGAATTTTGCCTTAATGCTTTCAAACTGAACCCGAAACTTTATACAAGACTCGGGACAATTAGTTGTTCGAGCGTAGGTGTGACATGACACATCCGATCACCGTGATGTTTGGCATGCGATTGGACACCTCCATGGTCAGGTTTTGATGCCTTCCGATTGCCGAAGTTCCGTGTCATTGAGGAGTGTCAATTACAATTCGATGGACTTTTACTTTAACCGTTTGACGAAAGTCGGCTCACTAGCATTAATTAAAAAAATGCTTGAATTAAACGAAGAAGTGGAAAGACTGTGTGTTAGCTCAACACTTGCTTCATCTATAATAATAAAGGCAAGTTTGTGTATGTGTGTGTGTTTCTAACTCTCGCGTTACAAAATGAAACACGTGGTTCCCGATCCGAGTGTGTCTTTCCGCTTTGTTTACGTGCAACCTGCCCACAACCAACGTGAATGCGTGAAGAAAAGTAGTTCATGATACATTTTAGGCATTTCATTTTAGAATGTTTCGTACCTTTGTTATGGAACTCATAAATTTTACGAATTCCATTTTTAGAATTTGTTGAGCGAAGCGAGGCTGAAGACCGCGCGAAGCTCTCTTTACGAGACTCGGGACAACTAGTTGTTCGGACATAGGTACAACATGACACATTCTATCATCGTGAGTTTTGGCATGCGATTGGACAGCGTCCATGGTCAGGTTTTGACGCCTCCCGATTCCAGAAATTCAGTGTAATTCAGGAATTTCAATTAAAATTATTAAAATTGATCCGTTTTTTAATGGTTATTATTCCTATAGGAAAGTGGAGGACATCATCATCAGAATGAAATCCCTGAAATGGCAATGGGCTGGACATATTGCCAGAAAGACAGATCATCGACGGACAGCCGAAATTTTAGACTAGATTCCAAGGAACAGGAAAAGACCCAGAAGAAGACCGCATGGGAGATGGGAGGATGAAATTGGAATGTATGCGGGAGTAACATGGAGGAGACTGGCACAAGACAGACCGTTGTTGAAGAAACTTGGGAGAGACCTTCGTTCAGCAGTGGATTGATAATGGTTGACAATGATGATGATTCCTACTGGACACAACCAATCACCATGATATCAACTCCATGTCACTAATCACTGTTTTTTTCAATTAAAAAACACGCGCGAACATTCCATTATGTTTGTTTACATTCCATAGTCCTAATTTTTTACGACTTAATTTGCTCGAGGTTTTTTAGTTCTTTTGCCGTCAATTTGAAATTATTTTCGTTCAGACTGATCAAAAAGGAAGCGGAGCACGTTGTGGACACAATTAAAACGTTAGAAATGGCACCGGTAAGCATTTTTTTGTTTTTTTATTTGTTTGTTTTTATTTTGCATTTGTTTCTTTTCTAACTGTAACTTCTGAAGTCGCGGTCGAGGCCAGCAATATGGCATCAATGACGTCACTTGTCGGTTCGGTGAGTCTTGATCAAAAACGTGGTTCCCGATCTAAGTGTGTCTTTCCGCAATGTTTACATACAACCTGATCACAACCAAGGTGAAAGCGTGGAGAAAAGTAGTTCATGATAAATTTTAGGCATTTCATTTTAGAATGTTTCGTACTTTTGTTCTGTAAGTCCATACATTTCGCGCGTTTGTTTTTTAGAATTCGTTATAATGGACGCCTTAAGTAGCTCAGAATTTGCAATAGCTTCGCTCAAAATTTGCTAACTGTATCCGAGTTATCGGTTAGTGTTGGCGGCTTGTTCTAGTAGTAGAAACAGTGATGGTGTATAATAACATTTTTGAAACTAATTATTATCATAGGTATGATGAGCTCTTGTCATACAACCAAAACATGCGCAGTGTATCTTAATGACGTCAGGTGAGTTCAGTTTGTACAGTATCTAACGTTGCCCCCCCCTGAAACATGTTTCATTGTCTTCACATCTGAAGATGGGCTTGGTAAGTCCAAAATATCTTATGTGTTATATTATGTGAGTGTTTTTAACTGTGATATGGTTTTTTAGATTAAATACTTTTTAACGGGTCATCGTTTTAAGCATTTCACATTTTTAAAATTGTGTAAAGACGGTAATTCATCACTTACGTTCAAATATGCTGGATAAAGGACATCTTATGATCCATAGATCTGATGAACACTCATCTGAATAAGTATCCAACTCAGATGACTGTTCTTCTAGCCATTTTTTCGTGTTTGCGGCCCTGCGCATTATTCTGCTGAAACAGAAAATCGGCCCCAGGATGCGCGAAGATCAAGAAAGCGTGTAGGTGATCAGCCAGCACATGCTGGTAGTGCGCAGCGGTTAAAGACCTCTCCATTTGACTTTTACGTGGTCCTAATGTTCCCCATAAGAAGCCCCCCACCCGAACCATTCCAGAGCCCCCACCACCTTGGACATGGTAGGCCTGGGACAACAGGGCCATGGCCTCCTCGTGTAGGGTATTCAGAGTGGGCTACACCGTTCATTCGCTGATCCTGCTTGGGTGTCCGACTTTTGACTTTTACGTGATTTGCGCCGTCGTTGCCTAGAATTCCATCTGTGCGAGCCTGGAAAGTCTACTTCGACCTCAGTCAACAATGGCGTGCGTTCGGCCACCAGTTGCTCTCTGGGTGCTGGTATACTGAGAAAAACGTTTTGTTGATTCAATAAAATATTTTGTCAATATACAGTCAACAAAAATGTTTGTTGAATTTGCAAAATTATTTTGTTGAACATTATTGTTGATTTAACAAAATTTGTTGTTATCACGACAAAACGTTTTGTTCGTTTAACAAAACGATTCGATCGATTTTTGAGAATTTGTTTGATTCAACAAAACATATTGTTATAGCAACAAAACTTATTGTGTCACGATAACAAAACATTTTGTCATGATAACAATGTTTTGTTGCATCGACAAAACATTTTATCATGATAACAATGAATTTTGTTAAATCAACAATAATTTCCAACAAAATAAATTTGCAGATTCAACAAAATAATTTAGCATATTCAACAAAAAATTTTGTCGACTGTATATAGACAAAAGTTTTTGTTGAATTAACAAAACGTTTTTCTCAGTTTACGTCCGTCAATGATATACTCACGGTACACCCTTGATAGGGTTTCCTTCGGGAACCCTAGGGTTCTTACCACTTCTGCGATTGAATGACTTATCTGTCTTCCAACAATGCGTCCACGATCAAAGTCGCTCAGAGATCACCAGGTTTACCCATGTTCGTCGATGGCAGTGCATTGTTGCGAAGCCCTGCTCTCCGCCCATTTATCATCTCCTCTCGATTTTGGGTCTTTTCCTTTCTGCGCGGGTAATGCCCATGTCAACCCTCCATCACCCCAATCTCTAATGTTTCGTCTACTGAGTGTATACGCCCTATACGTCCTGAGTGAATAGTCCTATGTTACGATCTGAGTATATGTAAGGACATATATACTCCAGGTTGGTGTATACGTCTACTCGACAACGGCAATTAAATTGCAGTTAGTAAGAAAATGGCTGATGGCGTCTGAGAGCCATGATCTTGATAGTACCGGTAAACGATGCACAGACTGTGCCCTGTTTTATACAAAAAGTGATACAACAGGAAAATTATTTTTCTCGTAGTTTTACTCTTTTAAAACACTTTACTGAATATTTATAAAGTAATATTGTGCGTTCTTCCGTTTTTCTCGATTTGTTTGGTTGTAAGTACTAATAATTTGCTGCTCTTTATCTTTAAGGTAATTAGGAAACATATGGCTTTGGAAATATTCATTTTCTGCTGAATAAAAACAAATATTCATTTCAGGATCAAATTCCTTATCATAAGTTGGCAGCATCGCGATATTTTCACATACCTTGAGGAAGCCCAACAAAAACTATGTTTGCTGATAACACATTGTGTAAACCGTTCTTTTTTTCAATTCCTTCTGTTCCAAAAAATCCCTTTGAATTAAACACTTGTTACATTTTAAATTTCTTCTTGAAGATTCAAATATTCATACATTATTTGTCCTAAAAAATTGCATATCATAGCTAGTTGTTCTTTCTTGGTGGTAAAGCATTACAAAAATAAGTGGTGTTGCCCAACATCACAGCCTCTCCTTGACAAATGTCAACCCCGCCTTCTCGTGGTACATCCTGTTCCCACTAAAGGGGCTCTGGCGACCGCCAATAGCGGTATAACTATACCATCGGGATTAGAGGAAATTCTATCCCACACTCCGCATAACCCGCTTGGCCAGCGTGGTGATTTATGGCCAAACCCCTCCAAAATGATTCCACAACTTAAATCTTGGCCCTCAGTCTCCGGCAGCTGGAATGTACCTGGCCAAGGCAGCGGCCAGTGCGACATGAAGGCAGAGGGTGCTAAGAATCCCCGGAGGACCGGACTAGGCTGCCATCTGATGCTGACCTTGGCTACGTACAACGGACGCTCCCTATCTTCTGATTCAAGGCTTCTTGAATTGGAAGAGGAACTACAAAGGATCAAGTGGGACATCGTGGGGCTAAGTGAGGTAAGGAGAAAAGGAGAAGATCTCATCGAACTGAAAAGTGGACATCTCTTCTACTATCGTGGGACAGATACTGGCAGAACTAGTGGTGTTGGATTTATAATAAACAAGAAACTGAAGGATAAAGTTGTAGAAGTTGAAAGTTCCTCTGACAGAGCTGCACGACTTGTTATCCAACTCTCGAAAAGATACCAGGCTCAGATTATTCAAACTTATGCACCCACCACAAGTCATCCTGAAGAAGAAATTGAAGAATTTTATGAGGAAATTTGTCATCTAAATAATAAAGGTAAGCAGCACTTGAAAATAATTATGGGAGATTTCAATGCAAAAAATAGGGCAACAGCAACAGAATGAAACTTCAGTAGGTAAATTCGGTCACGGCAACAGAAACCAGCGTGGAAATACTCTCGTTGAGTTTGCAGAGGCAGAAGGGTTTTTCATCTTGAACTCCTTCTTCAAGAAACAGCCACACAGGAAATGGACATGGAGACATCCAAATGGGACGACAAGTGAAATTGATTTTATTATGTGTAACAAAAAATTCGTCATAGAAGACTGCAGTGTGCTAAACAAGTTCAACACAGGTAGTGACCATAGATTGGTGAGATGTAAGATGCACCTCAACACCAAACTTGAACGTGGCAAGCTCATAAGACAAACAAAATGTATTGACATAACCAACCTTAAAAAACACCATAATACCTTCAAGTTGGAACTGAAGAACAGGTTCTCTGCTTTAGAAGGCCTAACATCGGAAGAAGTGGACATCTCTGAAGTTAACAGAAAAGTAACCAAAGCTCTTATGGAAACAGCAACAAAATTAGCTGGGTCTAAGAACAAGTTACATGTAAACAAATTATCAGGAAAAACCAAAATGTTGATGCAAAAAGAAGAGAGATGAGGACAACTAAAGAAGATGTGACTTCCAAAGTGGAATATATAGAGCTATGCAAGACAGTAAGAAAAAGTATCACTGAAGATGTAAGAAAATTCAACTGTGAACTAGTGAGGAAAGCAATTGAAAACAACCAAAGCCTAAAGATAGCAAAGGGACATCTCAGTAAGGGAAGAAAACAGATTATGGCACTTAGAAAGAAGATGGTTCTGTAACAAGAAATAGAGGCGAAATTTTGACAAGAGTGAAAGATTTCTACTCCAAATTATATGAAAGGGATGATACATGCACTCCAGACATCATGAAAGATACCAGTACCAGAGTTCCTCCAGTCCTTCCAGCAGAAGTTGCACATGCAATCAAGAACATGAAGCGGGGAAAAGCTCCAGGAGAAGATGGAATTACTGTAGACATCATACAAGAAGCAAGTGGAGAAATTGAAACAATACTCGCCCAAATTTTCACTCGATGCCTTAATGAAGGAAAGATTCCTGAGGATTGGAACACCGCTACAATGATCCTGCTACATAAGAAAGGTGACATTGAGGATCTCGGAAACTACAGACCTATCAGCCTCCTATCGGTAGTTTATAAAATCTTCACTAAAGTTCTTTCACACCGCTTGAAGGTAACACTGGACATGGCTCAACCGAGAGAACAAGCTGGATTCAGGAGTGGCTACAGCACAATAGATCATATCCACGTACTGAGAGAACTAATTGAAAGAGCGAGGGAATATGAACTTCCATTGTGCATGGCTTTTATTGATTATGAAAAAGCCTTTGATTCGGTGAAACCATCAGCAGTTACAATGGCTCTGAAAACCTGCGGTATTGAAGATGCATACATTAATATTATTAATAACATCTATGAAAATGCAAGTGCAAAGATTCGGCTGTTTGAAAATACAACACACATAAAAATTGGAAAGGAGTGAGACAAGGTGACACCATATCTCCGAAGCTCTTTAATGCCACATTGGAGGGTGTTTTCAGTCGCTGAGCTGGGAAAACAAAGGGATAAAGATTAATGGAGATTATCTAACCCACCTTCGTTTTGCTGATGACGTAGTCATTTTTGCAACTACCCCATCAGAGCTGCAGAGTATGATCCAGGAACTTGCTGACAAGAGTAAAGAAGTGGGATTAAAAATGAACTTTCAGAAGACAAAAGTGATGTTCAATGCTTTTACAAGAAATGAAGATTTATTGATTGATGGAGAAAAAGCTGGAGATAACAGAAACGTACGTTTATCTTGGACAGCAGATATCAAGTGAGGTCACATTGATGAAGAAATTAATCGGCGTACAAAACTTGCCTGGAGAGCTTTTGGAAGAAACAGCATAATTTTCAAGAGCAATATGCCATTATGTCTTAAAAGAAAAGTGTTTGATCAATGCATCCTTCCAGTGCTTACGTATGGTGCAGAGACGTGGACCTTAACTAAAAGAGATATACAAAGACTGCAGACAACTCAAAGAAGCATGGAGAGGTGCATGCTTGGTGTAACCAGGAGAGATAAGAAGAGGAACTCGTGGATCCGAAAAATGACAAGAGTGGAAGACATCATGATCAGAGTTAAATCCCTGAAATGGCAATGGGCTGGACATACTGCCAGAAGGACAGATCATCGATGGACAGCCGAAATTTTAGATTGGATTCCAAGGGACAGGAAAAAGACCCAGAAGAAGACCACATGGGAGATGGGTGGATGAAATTCGAAAGTATGCAGGGGTGACATGGAGGAGACTGGCACAAGACAGACCGTTGTGGAGGAAACTTGGGGAGACCTTCGTCCAGCAGTGGATTGATAATGGTTGACAATGATGATGATGATGACATCATGAAAAATTCCTGAAAATAATGTGCAGCAAACTTTGGTCTCCAAATTTTACCAAAAATTTCGTTTGGAAAATTTTCAGTTTCTAATAATGGAAGCTTCAGTATTTTTACTTGTTACTAATTTCATTTTTTTACACAAATGCTTGTTTCGGGGTTTTACGTTTTCATACAGAATTTTTTAGAGTTTCGAAAGACTTTGATATAAACTTCTCCCGGAGCGTGTAAATTGCGAACCAAAATCTGACCGCCCTCAACTCCTATATGTAAATTGAGAACTAAGGCCTAAGACCATTATGTGTAAATTGCGAACCAACTTTTCCAAACCCTATGTGTAAATTGCGAACCAACTTTTCTGCGCCCATTCAGACGATATCGAAAAATAAACCAGTATAAAAAAATAATGATTAAAACAATGTAAAACAATTTAAAGCAATGTACTCACACAAAAAAACAACTAGTTTGTCATCATTGCGTACGGGTCATGTTAATTTTCTCTCTAATGTTCCATGTTTAGTGTATGTACTGCTTTCGATGTATTCCCGAAAACAAGCAATGTCTTAAGTTAGTATATACTGTATGTACTTAAACAGTATCAAAAGTAAATAAATAATGACGAAAAGAATGTAAAACATTGTAAAGCAATGTATTAACGAAAACAAGAAAATCAGTTTGTCATCCTTGCGCAGGCGCCATCATGCTAATCTTCCCCCAATTTTCGAAAATAATCACGTTTTATAATGATGCGATGCAAATTTTACAGAAGAAAGCCTTGGAATTAGTCACCTTTTGTGCGACCACTATGACGATATCGAAAAAAAAAAAAACAGTATGAAAAAATAATGGATAAAACAATGTAAAACACTTTAAAGCAATGTATTTAGGAAAACAACAAAACTAGTTTGTCATCCTTGAGCAGGCGATGATTATGGCTGACCAGATGGAGCTTCCTCGTTTAAACTTGTTCTTCCCGCTTTAAACCTTCCTATCCACTCATAAACTTTTCGTTGAGTCATGCTGTTTTCACTTCCGTACTAAGCCAACATCCTTCGGTTAATTTCAGCAGATTTCACTCCCTCTGCCCAAAGAAATCTTACTACTGCGCGTTGTTCAACAATGGTGCAATCCCGCAGCGGAGCGTCCATGTTTGTTTGACCTTGGCTTCAAACTAGAATAGCGGCAGAGCGCTACGTTGGGCGTGTTCAAACTACCCATTAGCCATTGCAAACGTGTTGTATTGCGTCAGCTTCTATTGGTTGCGGTTGCCGCGCAACTTTTAAATTGGCTTTGTTTCTTGACGTGCCTGCGCAATTATTTAAACAACAACAACCCCTAAATATAACATTTAACCTTGACAGCTATAGTTTTTGTGCTAAGGGGTGCACAGATTGGTACATTGACATCATACAATCACTTGTACAATACGTACAATCACTTGTACAACAGCTTTTGTTTTAAGGGGTATACAGATTGATACATTGACATCATACAATCACCTGTACAACACTTCAAGCACCAAGATTCTTATCGTAAAGAAATATACAATAGCAGGTGTACCAATTGAAAGGTTACCTACTGCCACAATAACCCCAATATATCATAAGATTAGCGACCCTGCCCGGCTTCGCACGGTAGTACTTTAGAATTTACGGCGAATCTAAAGGGAGACGATCATTACGTTCAACAGGCGACTGTCTTTCTCTTTGAAGAGCCATTCTTTGTCTGTCATTTGCCAATCAAAATTCTGTTTCTTGGAAAGTTTCATTACGACGGGATAAACAAATTCTTTTAGCGTCCGATGTACTACGACCTATATTCGATTTCCGTCTCGGCATAATGGTCATACAATTTTTAAATTTTAATTAAAGAGCTACTCAAAGAGATACATTCGTGTGGACGAAACCAACTACGCATTTAGTCTGTGGCCTTACATGCTGTCAGAGAAGCCGCCGCGCATGCGCCTCGCGTCTTTTCCCAATGAGCAAAAAAGTTTCGTAAACCGTCGCCGCGCATCGTTGTTTAGGCAGTGGAAGCCACGAAAGAATACGAACGGCGGTTTTTTCTTTGACTTGTCACTAAAATCGTTACTGCCCGGCTCCCTTTTGTCATAGGTTAATGTTTCATACACCTAAACCTTTCTCGACGAATACTCTATGGAATGGGGAAAACCGCATCAAAATCCGACCAGCGATTATCGATATTAGCCCGAACAAACAGAGAAACGTCTACTGGTGACTTTATTTTATTCTATGTACAGATGTACTTTCCACATTATCCAGTATCGCTACAGAACATCAAAATCAGGTCCGCCAACAGACGATTGAAGTTTATTAGGTAATCAAACCTCAAGAATTTCGCGCGAACCCCTCTCACTATCAGAAATTCTCCAAAATATATGGAAAAGGAATAAGTGGGAACAGAATTTTTCCCTTAATATACGAAAGAAATTGTGGAAAGGTTCCCTGAAAAATCAGGATTTTCCATTTATACCTTTTAAAAACGGAAGATTTTCGTTATTTACAGGAGAGAGATTAACAGGAGCATTTCTGCCAATTCACGTATGAAAATTCCGTGAAACTGAGCTTTTTCCCGTCACTTCACGAAAATGGTTCAATCAGGAACACACTTTGTTAATTCACGAAAGCAAACACGGAAAAAGGATCACGAATTTCAGAAATTTTTCTACAGTGTGGTTACCCATACTACTATTTTAACCTCACCAAATCAACCGTACAATAAAACTCATAAACTATTAATCAGCTGAACTAGATACCTTGTGTAACGTTGTGAACATCGCTCATTAAAGAAAGAGCAAAACTGGCCATATTTCTTTAATGTGACTTATTAATTTCAATTTTTAAAACAAAATTTTCTAATTAACTATCTGTAGCATTATTTGAGGATCTGGATCTACGTCGATATATCTTTAACGGTTGTCTTGGAATGAGTGTTAGGGTTCATCTTGTGCGATAGATGGCGCAACATATCTCTCCTTGGGCGTCGCTTTTACGTCTTGAGGGACTGTCCCAGAAGGTGGCGTCAGCGAATCACTGCAGGCCTCACTATATTTAGAACGGTAGTGGTCTCTCGTTGGCTCAAAAATGAGAACACAAAATACGCGCTGTTACGTTTCAACCAGAGGCGTTATTTGGGGGCGGAGCTTAGTATGTAGGCGGAGTTTCCATAGCTCAAATGCAGGCGTTCTTTGTTAATGTACACATTTTCTCTTCAAAAAATGAACGTACAGTAGGATTTAAGATGATTTATGGGAGACAAGATTCCAGTCTCATTTTTGGCCTCATTTAAGTTTTTCTATTTGGCTTAGATAATTCAAAAAAATCACACAGTAGTGAGAGATTTCGTTCCTTCCAGACAGAAAAGCTGCTAAGATAACTTATCGCGCCATCTAGCGCTCAAATTGGAATACTTTCGAGTCAGATAAATTAAATTTCAAAAAACAATTCTAACTATTTTTTCGGAATAATAACTGCGGCACGTATTAGCTATAGGTAGTTTTATTTTGTTCTCAAAATTTCAAACACTACAAAGTAATAGGCTTCGAGAATATGTGTACAAAAGTATTAACATTGCAGATATAGGATAGAATTTATCTCACACTCATTCAAAGACAGCCTTAAACGTAAGTCAGATCTGATGAATTGCATCAGATCTTATTCATGGCTCAAGGATTTTTTAAGTTTTTTTTTTTCATTTTTCATGCTTAAGTTCTTATGAAATGTTACTGAAATGTCACTTTTTAATATTTCTTACATACATTTAAGTATTGCAGTGCATATTTCCATTAAGAAATACCCTGTCATCTTGTACATTTTACCTCTATGAAACCAATTTCTCCATCTCTTGAACAATCGCTTCGAATTGGAAACTAAACTGCCTATTTTTGTGTTTTTTCTAGTTCGCGTAATTTAAATTCATTGTGTTTTTTTCCTCACATTAAGACTAACCACCATTACAGTTATTCTCTCTTGCGCTTCACGTCCGTTAAACATTGCCAAATGATGTCGCAAAAGGCAGTGCATCACTGAAAGAGATACCAGATTTGTGTGATCCTTCTAGCAAAGAAATAGAAACTCATTTCGGTTTGTAGTCCGCTGAAAATGTTTCATGTAGCTCTGCAAAAAAAGGTTGCAAAGAAGACTTAAGTCGCCATTAGCATTTCAAAAACCATGAAAGCAAATTTTAAGGATGAAAAGCGCCGCGACTGAAATGTTTAGCCAAGAAGGTTCATCATGTGAACAGAATTTGTACTTTAAGAGAGAGCCTGAAGGAAAAATGTATTGCTTTTATTAGTCCAGAAATTGGAAAACAGAAAAAGCAACAGAATTGCGAATAAAGTCAGATTACTGAAGGAAAAAAGACAACAGTAAATGCTTTTGTGAAAGGATCGCGCCTCATCTCATATCGAAGAGCGAGCAAAGGCTAGTAAATGCAAAATATAAATTTCTTTATTATCACAAATGAGAGATGGCATTCCTTTATCTCCCACGAACAGGGTAAAAGTACTTTTTGATATCTTTATCCGTCCCGAGGCAACTGAGCTCTCACTTTGCCTTGCATTAAAAAATTCTAAGAAGGTGCAAATGATATTACTTTCCGTCATTAGAGTTCCCAAGAATTCCGTCTGGAAATCAGAACCTTTTCAAAATGACTCTCTCTTTTGCATTTTCGTGTTACTTATATGTCTGTAAAGACTAAAATAATTTTGTCCAGATTTGCTAATTTTATGATAATTCATTTGTTCTTCAAAGCAACGCTTTGTAACTCAGCAAGAGGATCTCTGTTCCTAAGAGGATTGGAAACCCTGTTTTGAAACTCCTTCGCCAACACAGCGAAATAAAAACTCTCATATAAACGGGATTCCTGGTTCTTCTATTATACTACGCGATTGTTTTTAACCTGAAGCCGAAACTGATGCTGTTACTAAGTTTTTGCACGGCATACGTATTAGGCAATTATATACTATCTGTTTCTGATGTTGGAATTTCACGAGGCTCCTGGTCGCTCTAAGATTCCTTACGTACGAATTTGGGTTTTACATGACATCCGTACAAGGCAATTTCAAATTTAGCATCTAAGAACTAGTAAACAATTGACAAATATCTAGTATGTCGTTTGGTGAAATGTGGTGGAGAGCAAACCTAGAAATACAAAAATCAAAACATATCAGGAACGGAACATGTGGAGGTGATGAAGAGCAAATAGGTACATCGATGAGCCATTGCATTATTACCACCTCCAAACTGCAGAAATGAGCACGGCTGGAGACCGAACGGTGGCCCAGGGGAAATTCACTGAGCAGTATATATACAACCCGAGGACCGTCTTTTGGCTAATAGTGTGTTCGGAGCCAGGATGAGAAAAGATGCCGATTTATCGGAGTTTGATAAAAGACAAATTGTGATGGCACGGTGCCTTGGAACTTCGATCTCGCAGCTCATTGATGACAGAGGGGAGCGGAAACAGTCGCAAATGTTCACATCGACCGCTTCAGCACATTACAACAAATCACCCGCAGCTACAACAGTGGTGATCAGGGCAATGTGTCACATCACACAATTCATCACAGCCTTCTGCGCATGGGCCTGCGTAGCGGAAGACCCAGCCGCGTTACAGTGCGCACCGCACGTCATCGTCAACAACGCATGAAAGGGGCCCAAGTTCATCGAGATTGTACCGTGGATGATCTAAAGAAAGTGGCTCGGTCTGACGAATCAAAATTCCCGATGAATAACGTAGACGGCCGAGCGCGGATGCACCGATTACCAACGGAGGCTATGGCACCTGGATGCACTGTTGGACAGAATCATGGCGCAGGCAGCGATGTTATGCTGTGGGCGATGTTTTCTTGGGACACTTTAGGTCCCATTATCCCAATAGCACAATTCCTGACAGCTGCCAGGTATTAGAACATCGTTGCGGACTAAGGTTACCCAATCATGGCAACTGTGTTCCCTGCTGGTGATGGCCATTACCAACTGGATAATGTTCCATGCCACACTGCCAGAATTGTCAAGGAGTTGTTCGAGGAACATGCTGGTGAGTTCCTGTTAACGCCCTGAATAACGTAGACGGCCGAGCGCGGATGCACCGATTACCAACGGAGGCTATGGCACCTGGATGCACTGTTGGACGGAAACATGGCGTAGGCAGCGATGCTATGCTGTGGGCGATGTTTTCTTGGGACACTTTAGGTCCCATTATCCCAATAGCACAGTTCCTGACAGCTGTCAGGTATCAGAACATCGTTGCGGACTAAGGTCACCCAATCATGGCAACTGTGTTCCCTGCTGGTGATGGCCATTACCAACTGGATAATGCGCCATGCTACACTGCCAGAATTGTCA
Organism: Macrothele yani; assembly: GCA_039090855.1. Lineage (NCBI taxonomy): Eukaryota > Metazoa > Arthropoda > Arachnida > Araneae > Macrothelidae > Macrothele > Macrothele yani. Next base: position 162,736,901 of record CM077011.1, read on the forward strand.
AGGAGTTGTTCGAGGAACATGCTGGTGAGTTCCTGTTAATGCCCTGGCCTCCAAATTCACCTGACATGAACCTAATCGAACAATTGTGTTTCGACTTGGAAATGTGAGTTTGCGCTAAATTACCACCACCCCGAAATGTAAGGTAACTGGAAAACCTGCTGTTGTCGTTATGGTAACAGATACCGCAGGATACCTATCGCCACCTTATCGAACCGATGCCTTGCCGAGTGGCCACTGTTTTCCGGGCTAAATGGGGTTCCTACAGTTTTTTAGGTAGGTGGTCATAATGTAATGGCTCATGTATGTATATATGACTATGATATCGACATTGTAAGCAGTCATAACCAATATAAAAGACTATTGAAGCTGGTACAAAGAAGTACAAAAGTCAATAAATATCAAGAGAGAACCCCATGAACACAACTGTAAAGCATGATTTGACATAGTGATGTTTATATCAAGACTGGTTCACGTAGTTCGAGTTTCAATTGATTGATGAATCCCTTGTCTACGATTTATTGTGCTTTCCTAAATTTCCTGTTTTCGTGGAGATGAGCCATTGGTCCAAAATTTGCCAATGTTTGACCTTATGTCGTGTGCAAAGTACGTGGCAACTAATTATTAAAGGGCATGATATCACTAATCTCATAACGCTTGAAATTAGTTTCCAAATATAAAATTATTCATAATAAACAGATACAGATTATATCATATGCTTAGGTGAACGACGATTCGCTGATATTATTTTGAGCTGCGGTTAAAAATGCAAATACCGTCGTTCTTATGCCATTCAGTAAGTGTACAGACTTACATGCCAGACAGTGATAGATTCTCTATCAGTTTTCAAAATCATAAAATCAACTTATTCCTGTGAATTTTATTAACCTCGTTTGATAGATTACCTTCGAGATCAAAACGGTCAGTTGCTTTTCCTGATGATTCTGACATAAGGTACATGCGCTGCTTTGATGCAATGCAGAAATATTTTCTAGAATGAACTGGAAAGTTTAGCTTTAAACTCTAATTGTAGTCAGGAAATGTAGGAAGCAAATTTAATAATAACTTCTTGAAGACACGCCCAGCCAGTACCCGTGCGATTCATTTTCACGGGAGCTCCAATAATAAGTAGTATTAATACCTGTTAAAAGCTCTCCTGGAATGTATTGCATGACAAAAACTCAGACGCATTAATAAAGCACTAAGTTTAAGAAAAAAACAAAACAAAAATTAAGTCATAATAGATTTGCAAGAAAAACCATTTTTTTTAATTTACATCTACTTATTTGACTTATTTAAATACGTCAGCTGACTGAATCTCTAGTTAGAGAATTCGAGTAATTCGGAAGAAAGTCAAGAGAGAAAAATGGAAATACAGAAAACAACGGGCATAAACGAGTCGCAGGACTGGAAATTCAAGCAAACATACAAACATCGGGGCTTTCTTAGTTGCTTAAAAATTTGCAGACATTTCCTAACTTCAACAATCATTGAAAAGGAACTAGGTGAGTTACAAAACAAAGAACTCTTCCTCTTTTGTGACGAAAGAGGTATGCGTATCTTGAGAAACGGAAGTCACACTGACATCAAGCGTTCTTTGTAATGGTCTCGGGACACACGCTGATGACTTTGAATAAAGTAATTTATGCATCGTTGTCGAGCCTAGGTTCGAAACGTATGTCATAAATATGATGAATTGTGTGTCACCATGCCTCGTTTCTTAACACCACTGAATATTTTTTTCGGGGTTTAACGACTAACGGGAGCAACTCCATGGGATATGCGCAGTTGCCCGTCCCTAATTTATGGCCACTGGTTACAGGGAAGGGAGAGAGCCAGTGCCGTAAGACGAACACAATATCCATGTTTCTCAGGAATTCGAACCTGGACCCAACTCGAACGAATTGTTAGAAGTCATCGTTTAGACCACTGCCCCACCGAGGAGGTTTAACGTCTTTGAAAAGCAGAATTCATGCACATGTCCGGGGTTTTTTCCGTTTCGGGGTTTAACGATAGTTGTGAATATTTAAGGACTTGAGAAGACATCCACTCAAATTTAGGTGCACTGGATTCTTAGAATGGGAAAATCCAATGCCGTCAAAACAGACACAACACGTACATTTTTCCTTTGGTTCGAAAATCGAAACACGAGAAGACAGATTTCATCAATCAATCATAGCCTATTTTTTTCTGTTGGAGATTTAACGACCACCGTGAGCAACACATTTGACTATAAGCAGTCGCCCTTCCCAAATTTAGGGTCACTGGTTCCAGGGAAGGGAGAGAGCCAGTGCCGTAAGAAAAACACAAAATCAATGCCTCACCAGTTTTGAACCCGGACCCCTTTCGGACGAATGATCAGAGGCCATCGCTTAGACCACGCGCCACCGGGGCAGCAGCTTATTTTCAAGTATAATTCAGGACTTTGTAGAACTAAGTGGTGAACATACCTTATTTTCAAACATATTGACTCATCTGAAGAACTTATTAGCCGCTCAGTTGGCGCAATGGTCTAAGCGAAGGCTTCTGACCACGCGACCGAGATGGGGCGGTGTTCGAATTCCGATGGGTTATGGATGCATTTTTTACGGCTATGTCTCTCTCCCTTCCCTGAAACCAGTGACCCTAAATTACGGACGGGAGCCTGCTTGTTGAGCTGCTTCCGGGTGTCGTAACACAACCCCCTAAACAAAATAAAAGTGAACTGATTAAATAAAGCATCGCTGCCACGGTGGCACAGTGGTCTAAGCGATGGCTTCTGATCATTCGTCCGAAAGGGGTCCGGGTTCAAATCCCGGTGAGGCATGGATGTTGTGTTTGTCTTACAGCGCTGGTTCTCTCCCTTTCCTGGAGCCAGCAACCCCAAATTAGGGAGACTGCTTATAGCCCATTGAGTTGCTCATGGTTCTCGCTAAACTCCCAATCAAAACAGAAAAAATTATATAGCATCGGCCGCTGCGGAGGCGCAATGGTCTAAGCGGTGGCTTACGACCATTCGTTCGTGAAGGGTCCGAGTTCGAATCCCAGTGAAGCATGGATATTGTGTTCATCTTACGGCACTGGCTCTCTTCCTTCCCTGGAATCAGTGACCCTAAATTAGGGACGCTTATAGCCCATTGAATTGATCACGGTGGTCGTTGAACCCCAAATAAAAAAAAAATATGCATCGTCGTCGAGCATAAGCATTCGGCCGTCCCTAATTTAGGGTCACTGGTTCCAGGGAAGGGAGAGATCTAGTACCGTAAGACGAACACAACATCCAGTCTTCACGGGATTCAAACCCGGACCCTTCACTCGTTTTGATTCATGGCGATGTAAAATACAAATATCATCATGCCTCAATTTCTGGTTCAATTGGGGCCTCGGACGAAGAAAGACTCTTACGCAACTTCACCATGCCCTTTTTTACGCTTTCCAACCGTAAATTGAAAAAGCGTATATGATCCAACTTTGTCCGTCTATCCATCCGCATGATAACTCACGTAAAAATGGTTCGATTTCGATTACATTTTAGTATGTGGTAGGGAACCACCGTGGAATGAATTATATTGAAAATAGACGAAATGGGGTCAAAGGTCAGGACATAGGAGTTGGATCCATTACATTGCCCTTTATGCGTCATAACTTGCGTAAAAATGATTCGATTTCGATGACATTTTAGTATGTGGTAGGGGACCACCTGTGGGCAAATTTTATTGAAAATGGACGAAATGGGGTCAAAGATCAGGACATGGGAGCGGGATCCATTACATTGCCCTTATGCGTCATAACTTATATAAAAATGCTTGGATTGCGGCACAACGTTATCATGTTGTTCCAGAGGTACACTGAATCGGGTCTGTTGAATATCATCGAAATGGGGGTCGAAGGTCAGGACACAGGAGCGATATTTATTCCACAGCCATTATCCTCATAACTTGATTAAAAATGTTTCTATTGCGACAAAACTTTATCATGTTGTTCCGGATGTATACTGAATCGGTTCTGTATAATATAATCGAAATAGGGTCAAAGGTCAGGACACAGGAGCGATATTTATTTCACAGCCATTATCCTTATAACTTGAGAAATGATTTCCGGCATGTTTTAAAGCGTATCATAATTAATGCATTGCATGATTTTACTAAACTGTTTTTTTTTTTGGTCCAAATTCATAACTTCGAAGAAAAGATATATTATCGTTACATGTCGTGTGGTTTCCAAAAAAATTGATGATTTTGAAGCAGGTAGTTTATATTGTGTTAAAACACTTGTTTTTAGAATATTGACGACCCGAGAGAGAGAGTTTAAAACAATATCAAAAGGCTTTGTTTTGAGTTCTCAGTTTCCATGACGCGCATTCTAAACATTGGTAGAAATATCTCGTTAGGCACACTTGCGTCTGTGGTGCTAGCAACATAAGATGATGACTTTGAGTAACAATAGTACAATATCGAGATCAAACTTTGTTTTGAGATCAAACTTTGTTTTGAGATCAGGAAACACTCTAAGTATAAAGGCCGGTTAACATGTTTCATTAGTTGCATACGTTGAGCATTTTGAGCATGTATCGCTAGTGACTCAGGTTGATCTCTCTGAGTTTCAGACAGTCATGAATATTAAAGTTAGGCGTTATTTCGAATGCAAGGAATATGTAGCAGACTCTAAAGCTCGTAGAAATTCCTCATTAGTGACACAAGTTGATCACACGTTTTGAGCACATTCCTCAAGTAACACAGGGTGATCACTTTGAGTAACAGCAGTTAGGAATATTGAAACCAGGTTTTGCTTTGGGATCACGGAAAAGAATACACGCTATAAAAACGGGTGGAAATGTTTCGTTGGTGACACAAGTTAATTGCTTTGATAATGCCTCCTAAGTGACACAAGTTGATCACTTTAAGGAAAGCAAATAATGATCCAGTTATGAATTCTTAAACAAAGGCATCGGAGAAGTAAACAAGTATCTGGGAATTTTTCAGTGCAACTTGCTGATGTCTCCCTATAATTTGAAGATAGGTTTTAATCAGAAATTATAATAAAGAAAAAGGAGAATAGGTTGCATACAAAATTTTGCTGTAGTGCATATGCAAGGAACAATGATATTTTGATAGTCAAATGTTCATTACATTTCAAAATAGAAGAGTTCCATCTCTGTGATTTACCGGTTCTCACTTATGGTACGGACTAGGAACAGCCATAGGCTAATTGAACCAGATATAATGGGACCACAAACTACGTTTAGTACTTCCAGTCCTCCAGTTTTGGACACAAAGTATAGCTCCACACAAGTGGTTGGAAGAACTTCTTTAATATCGTTCACCCAGAGCTGGCTTATCACCTTGATAAAGGGAATATTTTTGTTGTACACAGTCCCCCTCTTTTGACTGAAAGTTTAACGATGACTGTTTTATAACAAATAATTACAATAAAGAAAGAATGTGAGAATTAAGACTAATTAAGTTTCTGCTTAAATTTACATTGCGAGAACAGTGAATTTAAAAACCATCCTGTCCGTGTCCTTAAACCCTTAGCTATTTTCTTCCATTTTCAGCCGTCGGCAAAATTGGCCATTAAGAACAATATTTAAGGAAAAAATATTTCTGCAGAAGTACACAACCAATAGCCTGACAGATTACCGCGATTTTCTCAGATCATTTAATATGTTTGTTTTACTATGAGATATTTTAATAACAATTTTGTTTTACGAGCTATAAAATACCTTGTTTAAACGTGCATTTTGGAAAGTAGATGTGGTCTGCAATTTCCAAAACGATCAACACTTATTCCCACAAATTAAAAAAAAATAGAAAAATGGTAATACCTCAAACATGATGAAATATGAAATTTGACGAAATCCTGTATCATATCGTACGTCATAGAAAGAACCTAAAACATTTCGTCACAAGAATTTCATTCCGAAAAAATGATAACACACGGCACCAAGTGAAAAATAAGGTATCAAAATGAAATAGTCAATATACATCAATAGGGTGTGTGGTCAACCCATACAGCAACGCAAACCTCGAAGGCCTGTTTCATGCTGTTGATAATGGTGTCTAGGAGCTCAGTATGTAGCAACGACCATTGTTCTTGCAAATCTTATTTAAGTGTCTCCAGGTCTTGAGGAGGGAGGCTGACGGCAGCACATGTCTCCCAAAAGTATCCTAGGCATGTTCGATCGGATTAAGTTCCGGTAACCGGGGTGGTCAGTCCATACGGGCAATGGTCTGCTCTTGAAGATATTGTTCTACCAGCTTCGCTCAGTGGCAACGAGCGTTAACGTTTTGTACGAGAAATGGTCTCCTATGGCACTTGAATAAAAGGCGAACATAGGGAGGTCCAGGACATCACCCCTATAGCTTCGATCATTCATGATTCCTCTTGGAAGCATATCGAAGTATTTACTCCCACCTAACAAGATGTCATCTCAATTAGTGCCCCTTTCAATCATCATAGAGGAATGATAGCGTGTCTCCCGTTTTCTACAGATCAGAGCACGCCTGGAATTGCTCTGCGAAGCACATCTGAACTCATCTGTGAATAGTACTGACCTCCATTATTTTTCAGTACAATTGAAGCAAAGTATTTCCCAATTAAAACGTTCCTCCTGTAACGAGAGGAGCGTTAACCAGGGTGCTGGTCGTCTAGCATAAAGACCTACTTCGTAAAACTTTCTGCGCACAAAGGTAGCATATGCCGAAGTTCCAGCAGCGCCATAAAAGGCACATTGTAGGTATATCAGAATAGCCGTCCTGTTCCTCCGCGCAATTAATCGGATATATCGGTAACCAACGGATGCTGTGGCCGTACTCCCTTCTTCGTTGTACCATAGGAAATTGTTGCACATTTTGAAATAGATCAATGAAGGAAGAAATATTCTTCACAATACATGGGAAATCGTGAGAATATTCAAAGCAAACAAAATATGAATTCTGAATTTGCTTGTAACACTTACTGGTCATCCATGTAACACCTCTCAGAAAACTTGAAAAATTTCATCACCCTGGAGAGGAAATCGAACCCGCATCTCCCGATTTCCATTCGAGTGTGCTAGCCATTACACTACCCAGGACAAAGAAGTTCCAAGCAACTGAGACTTAGCAAACTTAGCTTAGGAATCTGAAAATCCTCAGATTTTCGCTAGCACACTCGAACGGAGATCGGGACATGCGGGGTCGATTTCCGCTCCAATGCGATGTAATTTCCAATCTTTCTGAGAAATGTTACACGGATGACCAGTAAGTGTTACCAGCAAATTCAGAATTTATATTCTGTTTGCTTTGGATATTCTATCGATTTCCCATGTATTATGAGGAATATTTCTTCCTTCATTGATTTATCTGTGGATGACCAGTAAGTGGTACAAGCAAATTCAGAATTTATAATCTGTTCTCTTCTTTGACTATTCTATCGATTTCCCAGGTATTGTGAGGAATATTTCTTCCTTCATTGATTTATCTGTGGATGACCAGTAAGTGGTACAAGCAAATTCAGAATTTATATTCTGTTTGCTTTCAATATTCTATCGATTTCCCATGTATTATGAGGAATATTTCTTCCTCCATTGATTTATCTGTGGATGACCAATAAGTAGTACAAACAAATTCAGAATTTATATTATGTTTGCTTTTAATATTCTATCGATTTCCCATGTATTATGAGAAATATTTCTTCCTTCATTGATTTATCTCTGGATGACCAGTAAGTGGTACAAACAAATTCAAAATTTATATTCTGTTTGCTTTGGATATTCTATCGATTTCCCATGTATTATGAGAAATATTTCTTCCTTCATTGATTTATCTGTGGATGACCAGTAAGTGGTACAACCAAATTCAGAATTTATATTCCGTTTGCTATTTTGACTGTTCTATCGATTTCCCAGGTATTGTAAGGAATATTTCTTCCTTCATTGAATTATCTGTGGATGACCAGTAAGTGGTACAAGGAAATTCAGAATTTATATTCTGTTTGCTTTGAATATTCTATCGATTTCCCATGTATTATGAAGAATATTTCTTCCTTCACTGATTTATCTGTGGATCACCAGTAAGTGGTGCATGCAAATTCAGAATTTATATTCAGTCTGCTTCTTTGACTATTCTATCGATTTCCCATGTATTATGATGAATATTTCTTCCTTCATTGATTTATCTGTGGATGACTAGTAAGTGGTACAAGCAAATTCAGAATATATATTCTGTTTGCTTTGGATATTCTACCGATTTCCCATGTATTATGAGGAATATTTCTTCCTTCATTTATTTATCTGTGGTACTGGTGATTTCCGAACTACATACGTTTCTGGACGGGAGATGTGTCAAAACGCTTTGAAGAAGCAATGATGCTTCGACTAGCAAAAGTCTGAGGATGTTCAGATTCCTAAGCTAAGTTTGCTTAGTCTCAGTTACTTGAAACGTTACTGTCCTGAGTGGTTTAACGGTTAGCATAATCGAACAGAAATCGGGAGATGCGGGTTCGATTCCCCCTTCAGGGTGATGACATTTTCAAGTTTTCTGAGTGGTGTTAAGTGGATGACCAGTAAGTGTTACAAGCAAATTAAGAATTTATATTCTGCTTGCTTTAAATAGTTTCTGAAATTGGTTTTACTGCCTGTGGACCATAGAACGACTCTCATGAAATATCACCTGATTTTGCCTACTTTCTATCTTTCTCCACCTGAGTTCATCTGTTAAATAATGTCTCGCAGTCATTAGAACAAATTTGCTATCTTAAAATCCTTTCTTTGTACCTCGCAAACGATATGGAGCACACCGCCACAACAGCTAATTTTATGTTGCAGCTCATTTGCAGAAAACGATGCCATTGACATTCACCTACATACGATACCCTGACTGTACGTTACATTTCACGTCGTCGCTATCAACGTTTCGTGAATTTCCAACTATTCTCTCACAAATAATCGCAATTATTTCTGTTTTCTGTAGATTTATAAACACCCGCGTATTTCAATATTTCAATAAATGTTTCGTCAAGATTATAACAGTACGTTTCTACTCGTTGTTTATGAGAAATTAGTTATTTCTCCGGAATGTCGAAAAACTAGCCAGCGTTTTAAGCTGTGTATATTGCCTATTTACACTGTTTAAAGATGAGTATGCCTAAGTTTTTTATTCTGCCGTACGTGTGTAATATGAAGTACTGATCATGCTTTGGTTAGCATGAAAAATTCTATTTGAATAGAGTAGCTTAAACATAAACCGAAAACGAATTAAAAAAAGAACATGCCACTGGCAACTATTTATTTAAAAAATATTGTTTAAAAGTGGCTCTTGATATGATTTTCTTATGTTCAAAGGATAAAGCATTATTTTACATTTTTTAATGAAGTATACTTATGTTTAAATTTATTCATTTAATAAAAGTAATTTATGATCAAACAAATAAAGTATTACATTTTTATATTATTTAATTAAATTTCTGATTTCATTAAAATGACTACACCAAAGCGAGCTCGAGACAATAGCAGGAAATACCTCAATGGAAATATAAAAGAAGAACAATCAAAGTAAAATACCCTGCTGAGGAAAAGTAAAAATGTACTCTAAACAAGTATTTGAAAAGTCGGAGTCATCTGATTTAGGGAAATAGAAATACTGACATAGAAGGAAACGTTTTGCCATAACTTATTGGGCAGATAGAAAACAACAGAGAACCTGTGATATGTACCTCGAAATAACCTTTGTCTTGAGTTTCTGTTTTCTAATATAAATTTAGTTACTTCTTAATTAAGTGTTATTCTCACTGAACGTCACATTATTTCCCCGAACAAAATTTTGACATTCGGTAACGCTGACAGTTGGTCACAATATGACAATACGAGAGCACTGAATATATCAGAGGTCATATTGCACAGACTGGTTAAGCAGATAGTATTAAGAGCAGATTGTACAGTTGCAAGAACCATGTAGCCTGAGTTGTAGTGATTACGAGTAGATGTTAAATGTTGCAATGTAAACCGTGATACAAATCGTGTTGAGTTATATTGACCGATTATTGCTATCACTGGATCGAATTCTATGTGAATTCCGAGGGTAATGCTGTAGCAGTGTATTTGACTTTTCCATGAGTGAAGCAATAAAAGTGGTTAACTAAAAAGTATGTTCTATTATACTGATTCTTATCTCTGACCGTATGGTTGTTTCTTACAGTGTAATACACTATATATGTGCAACGCAAGTATCGAAGAGCATTATCAAATTAAGCAGTTAACAAGTTAAATTTAAAACTACAACCATGAGATAATTAAAACTATTAAACTCAATAAAGTGGATGATGACATAGGATTGCCTTACTCGTATGTACCTATTTGGTGAAGGAGGAGAAAGGGACCAAGAAACAATAGATAACCAAACCATATGGCCCGAAAGAACAACGTGTGAAATATTAATTAATAAAAAATAGAGCATCTAAATTGATTTGAGAGATTTTGCCCTTAAAGAAAATTGAACATATCTCTTAAAATGTCAGTAGAAAAGAAAACTTTCAAGTGGTGAAATAATTTATCTGCCATTGATAGATTATTCCATGTCAGCTGATATGATATTTTGTTTTTATTTGCATCCATTTGGAAATGATTTCAAATGCGCTTTGACTACTAACGAATTCAACAACTGGCCCAGTGCCCATACCAGACAGGCAGACCATGAAAAGTCAAAGGGTCATTTAATGACTATGCTAAATGGTTCTGAAACACAGATAATACTGTTTCCTGAAGCAATTATTGAAAAGGTCTACCTGAAGCTCATCAGTCAAGTTAAAAAAAGGGGGCAACATCTAGTTTTACAAAGATTAGTTACTGTAGTTAAGTTTTTTGTAACAGAGCATAATTTGACAATTCGTGGCCCCTTTTAGGAATTTCACAGTGATAACATTTTAAGAACTACTGCATTCATTAATGGAATTTGGAGGTGTCAGATAATATCCGAAGGCTATTATCTGACTTACCATCCATGTCATATTCATACCAAAAAACGGATTCACATCTTCCAAACTACAGTATTGTAGGAAAACTTGGCTCAGTAAAATGAAAGAGCACCTCAGACGAATTTCGGGGAAAGAAATTCACGATCACAACCTTGGCCAACATGTTCGAAGCGAGTTCATTAGTATCACTGAAGATGCAGTTCAAGAGAGCATCTTTCATCGAAACAAAGCGGAAAAGTGTTTCGCTGTAATTCTTGATTGCGCTCTAGTGCTCGCTTCAGCGATCACATGACAATTTGTTAAGTGTGCGACGGTACATTACCTAATACGCCATCTGGTGGGTACAAGCAGTTTGTAGAGAAAAAGAACGTGCAGAGCAACACTGGAAAAAATATGTGAAAGTTGCTGGAGCAAGAACTTTAAACATCAGCATTGAACATAAGTAATATACGTTGTCAAATCTACGACAATGAAAACAACATAACAGAAAAAAAAGGTGTTTAGACGAGATATTTGAAAGAAAATCTAAGACTACTTTAACACCGTCTGTTTGTGTCAATTACAATACACACTGAGTTAGCTTTGCATTAAGAACATCTACCTAATAACGCGTTAGTCCACAATTCTGTGCAATCACGGACCGCAGACGTCTAAGAACAGCATGATGACTCAAATAATGTAACGTCAAGATTATATAATGAGCAGAACCGCTCCGTTCTGAGAAATATTAACACGCGAATTTATTGGATAGATAAGAATGGAAGAAGTCGGAAAAAATAACTACAGAGATGAGAAATGGACCGATACAAAATCAGAAAGCAGATTAACAGAAGCTGCAGAGTGTACTGAATTCGAGTTACACAGGAAGTATCGCACTGAACTACACTGAAAACACATGGGAAGTATTTCACTGTGAATTATATTAGTATTAGATAAGAAGTTTCGTACGGGAGCATATTAATATCAGATAGGAAGTGGCGCACTGAACTACACTAATATTTTGTATCAAACAAAAGAGGAATTATCGCGCTGAAACTTATTAATATAACACGGGAAAAATCGTGAATTTTCCATTCTATAGGATTTCGAAGACATTATAACTAAACATGTTGTAGCGGAATCAAAAGATTTTTCGTAATTAACAGAAATCATACATAGTGGGAGTTTGATTTTCATTCGTTTTTTCAATTAGTTTGCTCAGGACATGAATACGTATTATACTGTTATAGTTCCTCCTGAACCCAGCTTCTGTACTAATATCACGTAGAAAGAATCGCATAAAACTATACCATTATTCAATAGGAAGTGTTGCATTGTACTAAACTGGTATTACATAAGAAGTGTTCGCACTTAACTGTACAATTAATAATAATTCATATGAAAGTAGTACAGTGAATTACAATAATAATCCTTATTGCTTGAAATGAGTTTGTACAGCTGAAAGCAAAATGTACTTTATTTATTTTCTAGGAGACGAATGGCTAATTTTCTGTTTCTGCAGGAAATTAGAAACATATTTCGAAATCTTATGATTGCTATATTACAGGAAAATGGATACCAACATGTTCAGTTCTATACATTACCATATTCCCGTAAGCACGTTCTGTCATAACATACTGTGACGTATATTCTAGATTAATTTTCCTTTTTTAGTTTCTTTCCCTATGTAAATCTTGAGTTTATTCTATTATTCTTCACTCTTAACATAATATCTTTTCTCTCAAACGAATACGTTTGGCAACAATTGAGGTTGAATGCACGTGACGCATGCCTGGTATTGATAAGAACAAGAGATAAAAGCGACGACTAAATTGTTGCTTGGAGAGCGTTGTAATAGAGCGATTATTGCAAGCGTTGGGTTGTAAACTGATTTGTGAAAAGAGCGTTGTGAAAAGAGCTGTGTGGTGTGTGGAGAGTTTAGTGCAATATGCTATGCTACGATGTGTTTGCTACATCCTGAATACAGCATCTTTTCCGTAAGTGTGACTTCTGTTGTTTACATGTTTCGTCTGGCCGTTACGGTTTCTTTCAGTTAGGAACTATTTCTTAGTATGTTGATATTTTAAATTAACGTAGAAGTAAGACAAGACTTCTACGTCATAATATTTTAAGGCAAAACCAACCAGCAGGCGAAAAATGCTTCAAACCTGAGAATTTGTTAGCACGTAACGCTGATTTAAAACATCGTCGGAATACATAAATCTTTGTCAGAAAGATAGATCACTTTACAAGGAAATTTTTATACCAAAGAGCCGTACGTTTCGCAAAATATTAACTTAACCTCTTAAAAGAAACCGATGTCGCCGCGGAAACAACAAATCCAAAAATGGGTAAATATTTTTTATTCACAATACGCTGAGTTATGTAAATTTCTGAAGCACAGATTCCCCAGCAGATTACTTCTCAAATATGAATGAGATATACTTTTCATTTTTATCAGATTGAGAAGCTAAAGGGATATCCATATACAAGCAAACTGCCTTCTCTTTTTTATCTTCCTAATGTGAGGAAGTAGGAGAGTATTTCATCCTTGATAAAATGTGGAGCTACTTTATTTTCTTGAATATTTAATGCCATAACCATTTATAACTTAAGATGTTTTCGACAACAGATGAAAATAAATACTCCATTTAAAAAAGAATGAAAAATTTAACACTGCGGAAAGTAAGCTTGAAGAAAGAGAAAACGGGGAATAATATGCTTAGTATTAAACAATGCTAAAAAAATGTCGTATTTTCGTAAATGGGATACAGTTGTTTCATTCCTAATTTTAATAATAAAAATAAATAATAATGTGAAAAGACAATGTCAGTAAAAGGACATGAGTGTAGAAAGATAAGAAAAATCAAAGTCGTTTTTCACTGACTGCGTTGTGACACTTTCCCTGCATTTATTCGGATATCCTGTTTGCTAGGGGAAATAACGTTTCGTTTGCAGAACAGAAATGTTTTTCTTTTCCGTGCAGTTTATTTCGAATTTCCCGCTGACGGTTCCATTACAATTTTCATTTTGACCAATGTAACAAAAGAGTTTTAGCTTTCTTTCGAAGTGATGATGATGGGCTTTTGTTGTTATTTTGTTTGAAAAAAAAACGAGAAGGCATTTCTTGTGTTTTTAATACTGAGGAGATAATACATGAGAGAATTAGATACTTTGGAAAAGGGGCTTCTAGGGATAAAATATTTCAAACTGGTTTCAAAGGCTTAAGTCAAAATAATCTGATCTATTATAAAATACATGAAAACTAATAATGAGACTAAGTAATTTAGCCGCAGCTAATAAATATCTTCATTTTTAAACCACTCATTTTGAACTCAGGAATAGTGTTTTTTTATCTATTCTCCTCTAAAGTTTCAGATTATCTACTAACACGAAAACAGCTTCACGAATGAAAAAGCGTTTTGTACACTTGCGGAAAATGGAATACAAGATGAAACAAAAGTCCTTGACACACAAGCCCCTTCATTTCCAAAATTCATAAATATAAAGTGAATAACAGTACAGGCGTGCGGCTTACTGTTAAGGAAACTTAATATGGTTCTTCAAATTTCGACCAATAGATGGCGCTACTGATCTAACACAAACATTCATGTTTAAAACAGCTACCATATTTCTCGGCGTCAAGGACGCACCCCAAATTTAAAATGCAAAATTTTGAGAAAAAAGAATAAACATAAAAATAAGGTCTCAGCACTTTAATAAACATTAAAAGCAATGCAGATTTTACATCTACATATAAGAAAAAGCAATTCAGTCATCCGTATCCTCAAATCCGGAAAATTCACAGGTGTTATCCATATAACTGGCATCATTGACATAAACAGGGTCGTCAATAATGTCCGAAATGTCACTATCTTCACACAGAATGTTTTTCAATTACGACTGTGGGAAATGCTTGTCGAACAGGCGAAGTAAGATTGTTTATACGTTTTGGCAAAAACCCATTAAAGCGGCTTTTTTGGTCTAGAACTCCATATGTGTGTGTCGCTCTCGTAGTACATACCAAGGTTAGTAGAGGAGATTATGCTCATCCTGCACTTCCCGTGATTGCTTTGTGACGTCACTGTCCAAATCGCCATCGTAAGACTACCTAATCGCCAAGTTTCTTTGTATCTGCACCATAGCAGCGTGTCGGAATTATTATTCGTATTCGTAAACCAGCTGGAAAATTATACCAGACTTTTAACGCATAATGTTTTCAATTTTTAATTAAAAAAATTGAGGAATATTGACGACATGCTTTTCCTATTATTCATAAAGAAATTCTTTAATATATGATAATAATATGTCTCGCTGTGCGTTTTCTCTTCTAAATTCGTATAAAAACAGCAAAAATTTCCATTGTAGCTAAATTAACATTTAAAAGTATAACCGTTGTCCCGCCCTTTACGTAACCAATATGTGCGAGAGGTATTTTTCAGGTCTCCGTTACTAAAATATTCACAGGACTTAATTTCTTCTGTATTTAATGTAGATGTGCTTTTGCATAAGCTATTGTTCTGTGTTTGAGTTACAAAAATTGTTGACATCTTCCTCCATAGCTACAGATCGGACCTGCGATTCACATGTTAGGGCGGTGATGTCATTTAGTGACGTCACGATTATTCGCAGGCGAGGAAGGCGGGATGAGCAGACCTAACTGTTTAGCAACCTTGGTATAGACCACGTGGTTTATCGTAAATGCATCCCAGGAAAAGCTACGCGAAGAAAAAGAAATATTAGTTTTCCCATGGCATTCCACGATGAAGGCAGTCTTGTTATTAATAAGGTTTACGGAAAACATGATAACCTTCCTCTGGGGTTAGCATAGGCCTACGAGAAACGTAACCTCTTGTCTCCTGGACGCACGGTAAATGTTCGATACTTATTTCAGAAAAAAAAAATAGCGTCCACGACGCTGGGAAATACGGTACTTTCCAGTAGAAAGCTGCAGATCGTTTGGTTTTCCGAAACAAAATCTGTTACACAAGTGAGAAATTATTTGCAAATAACGTTTGAAAAGGAGCCACTAACTGGTAACGAAATCTTACCCCGGCAGAAAAAGTTCAATGAAATTGGAAGTGCTCTTGACAGAAAGTGCGCGACAACCAAGAGCTGATGACGGCAATGTCGAACAGATATGGCGTGGCCCTGGAAAATCATCACAAAACTTCAGCTACAAGGGAGCTGAAGTTTCTTCGTACAACATGGTTTCCTGTGATACCCAAACGCTTTCAAGTGTGTATCTATAAAGTTCAGACACTGTATGCATTACAGCCTGATGACGAACCTCGTAGTTCTGAATTTGCTGTTGATATGCTTAATCGTCTTGACAGACATGAAGGCTTTCTACATTACACGTTATTTAGAGAGACAAAATGTATGTATCAAGCGTGCGAAGTGTTGAAGAAAGAAAAAAGATCTAACAACTACAGCAGTTGCATCTATTAATAAAAGTATTTTAAAACGCACATGGTACAAACTTGAACATCGCTTTGATGTGCTTCAAGCAACAAGACCTGCACACATTGAATTGAACTCATGATGAAGAAAAAAATTTGCTTTTCATCTCATCTAGCAATGCAGAAAACCAAATCACTGACTTTATTTATTTGTTTAAAGAACGATAAAAATGTGTCGAAGATTTTGAGGCATCCTATAAAATCTCCAACAATTGTTCAGTAAGAGTTCAGAAGGAAGTGAGTGAAAGATATACTACTCTACGAGTCCATTCTCAAAGGAAATTAATTTGAAAAAAGAAAAGGGTGTACCTGTAAAAGCGGAAAATCCAGTTTGGCCAGATTTGAGTACAGCAAGTGTTAAGCAATTCATCCAGAAGTACCTTCCTCCTCTATGCCCAATAAAGCGGACGTAGTTTTGAAATTTATTTACACATCACGTAAATATTTTTGTTTTTTGGTTCTTATAAAACACAGCATTTATAGAAATCAGCAATGAACGGCACAGAAACAACAAGAAAACTTACTTGGAAATAAGGATATCTAATTCCAAGCTCTAAATATCATATAGCGCAATACGCAGCGTAATGTATAATGGAAACAGAAAGAACCTTTACAGGTTTTTTTTTATTAGAAGTTTAACGATCACCATCAGCAACTCAGTGGGCTATAAAAAGTCGCCCGTTACTAATTTAGGGCCACTGGCCCCTGGGAAAGGAGAGATCCAGCGTCGTAACACATACACAACATCCATGCCTAACCGGTATTCGAACCCATCTCGAACGAACGATCAGAAGCCATCCTTTAGACCACTGCGCCCCTTAGGGTGGCCGTTTTTCTTTCGTTATATTTCTTTAGTAAAGATTTTATTATTGGAAAATCCTTTTACCTTACGTTGTATAGAGCTTTGCATATGTGACTTCACATCAGCGTATATATTTGGAAACTAAATGTGTACGTGATAATTCAATTCAACGGAGGCATGTTGACTGAAATGGCAATTTATTAGGTTCTTCGTTACATAAAAGGGTCACTCTCATACTTAACGTAAGATTGCGTAAATCCGACAGACACACTCGTCAAACAACAGTTTAAGTTCCACTGTGGGAAGGAATAGGTAAAACGAGTGATCTGAGCGACTTTGAACAAACATGATTGCTGGCGCTAAGTATGGTCGTTCGAGCCGTAATCGTTAGCTCCTAATGAAAAATAAATGCAACAAGGGTTATTCGTGAATGATTCGTAATGCAAAAAACTTCAAGTTATCGGCAATTCTGTGGGCGAAATGGGCTGGGGGATCAGAGGAGGCATACGAGACTGACGAAGACCGTGCAAGTGCACATATGGGCCACAAAGAGTCAAATTATTGCAGAATTCAACACTGGTGTGCGCAGGGGCATCTCAAAGCGCACCCGACGTTTGTGCTTTTACGTTTTTGGGGGAAATTTACGGTTTTGAGTGTTTATTCCATTTTTGTTTCTGTGTTTCCGCTTCCGTAAAGGTATACTGCTTCTTTTCATCATTCCAGGTCAAGCGAGCCATCTTCATTACTTTTCTAGTTATTAACTTTAATTGCTAACCGCAGTTAAAGCTAAGCCTCGTTTCTGTTTTCTAAACAAAATGTCTCTTTTCGATATAACATGTGACTTGTCTCCTCCTATTGGTGAACCTGATTTTAACTTTCGTTATGTTATCTTCCCTTATTCGAATAAAAGTCCTTCGTCCACTGAACAAATGTCTATATCATGACGTCCGAGCATCTGATTGGCCCAATCTCAACATAACCGTCCATATCTCAGCAGCTGCGTCTGTGTTGTCATCTTGTGCTTCTTCTCCTACGTAATTCTCCATGAAAACGTTTTCTTTTTTACCAGTAGTGTGTTCGCCTGTTGTCATTACAAAATGTATCAGTGTCTTCTCCCTCACTTAAGATGTCGACTACCGTCATGGATGACCTACCTCCAGGTAGCGCTTCCTATGCTACGGAGATGCTCTCACTACGTCTGTAGCTAATGTGCCACCACCCCATACTACTGTGATCGTGTGTCTTCGGTATATGATTCCTCTTCCATTTCTGCACGGATTGTCTCGCCTACCATTGCTATCATTATTCAGGAAAACCAAAAAAGGAGGCTTCGCCTTCAGTCATCAGATAACACAACTTTCGACAAATATAACATTGTTCTTGAAAGCTGCGTTTGTCCAGATAATGTTCACAGTACAGCCAGACACAAAAACGTATTTTTTTCTATTTAACAAAAGAATGTGCTACTCAGTTTCTTCAAATACATGGTATGTATTCATATCGGTACCATTTATCTCACTCCGGTACTATTAGGAATACTGCCTGGCCTTATAAATTTGTCGAATGTTCCTGAAGATATCCCTAATTTCGATTCAATTTTTCGACTTCGGTCCTTTGGGAAAATCATTGGTGGCATCAAACATGTTTCAACGGCATTTAAAAGGCTAGAACTAAATCATGTAAAAAAACTTTCTGTGCGCACTACGAGCCATCGTTTCTTCATATGATACGATGCAGCGTTATTTTCAACGTTTCTTCTCAATGCATCTGGACTTCGTTATAATCGTATTTTCTACATTATAGTTAGTTTACCATATTAGGCATGCAAACAGCAGGGGCATGTTCGTCGAAATTGTTCCTTTTCAACAGACTTAGTGACTGGTATATCTACCAGTCTTGTACTGCCTAAAGTAACAATACAAGCTGTCGAAACATGATTTCCACATCTACCACATACACTGAAGAGCAATTGAATTAGAGACAGCTAGCGTTATGCAAATGTGGCGTTGTGGGCTGCCCTGTGAATGGAAACGACATAACGTATGCAGCGATCCGACAATATAAGGAGTAATACGACGGCAATCAGTATGAGTCGGACGCAGTATAGGTAAGACGAAGGATCTAAGCGCACTTGATCGTGGGCAAATTGTCGGGGCCCGACGAATAGGTAACTCCATCTCGGTGGCTCGTGAAAGTCGTGCAGGCACTGGGATTTTCACGAGCCATTGTGTTACGGGTGCACCGTGAGTACAACGCAACCGGTAAAACCATCCCTGCAAAGACCAACTGCCGTGGACAACAGCGTGTGGATGACTAGGGTCATCGTCGGCTAGCTCGCATTGCAACAGCGGATAGACGGGCCACAGTGCAAGAAATCACTCGGCAATTAAACGCTGGTGCACAAAAACGTGTAAGCAGCCACGCCATCCAGAACCATCTCTTCGCTATGGGGTACAGAAGCCGTCGTCCCACGAGGGTACCGATGCTGGCCGCACATCATAGGGTGCAAAGATTAGCAAGGGCGCAGGAGCATAGCCACTGGACCCTAGACATGTGGAAAAATGTTGCCTGGACTAATGAGTCGAGATCCCCGTTGGTACATGCGGATGGCAGAATACGAGTACGGCGCAAACCACATGAAGCGATGGATCCTTCTTGCCAGCAGGGTACTCTTCAAGCTAGTGGGGGTGGCATTCTCGTCTGGGTACTGTTTACGTGGACTGAAATGGGACCCCTGGTGCGTGTGACATCGTCCCTCACAGGCCAACGTAACCGGATATCCTGGACGACCATTTGCTCCCGTTTGTGCGTCTTCAACATCCTACTGGGGACCTCATCCTGCAACAAAACATTGCACCGTGTCATCGCTCCAGAATTGTATCCGAATGGTTGGATGAACACTCCACCGGCGTGATATCGCTTCCTTGGCCAGCTAGGTCACCTGACCTCAATCCCATCGAACACATCTGGGATGCCATTGAGAGAGATGTTCGAGGCTCTGAACCCCTCCGTCAAATCTTCGTGAACTATGGGAGCTTGTTCAGGGGTCGTGGATCCGTATGGCTTCCCAGCGCTTCCGGTGTCTTGCCGAGTCCATGCCGAGGCGAATCACCACCGTCATCAGGGCGAAAGGTGGTGCTACACGTTACTAGACAGGTATCTCTAATTCAATTGCTGTTCAGTGTAGAAGTTCCAGCAATACAGTTTCAGCTTTAGAGACCATTTCTTCTATTGCTGGTCTGTGCCCCATCCAGTGTTCGTTTTCTAGAGCATTTGGTAATTTACCGTCAGTAACTAAAAGGTGTCCTACTCGCTACATTACTAAAGTTTTTTTTAATAACATCGTGATTAAATACAGTAATTGAATGATATTTGGTAAGAAACTTTCATCCATGGAAAACAGAACCATATCATAAGTGATGTTGAAAGTGTCCACCCTATGCATCGAGAAGCGCATGAGCACAAGACTTCATATATGAGAATGTTCGCGCCAGTTGCTCCGGCGTATTCGCTGCCACTGCCTCGTAGATGTTGTTTTCCAATGTCTGTTAGCGCGCTCGTTGTGGCCTTGAAGGTTACGCATGGTAAGTTTGTGATTCCCCGATGTTAGTTCAGTTGTCTTTTCGTCGCACGACTGAACGTATGCGGTAACGATGTTAACCGTAACCGAGCTTTTGTCACTTGTCCGCATTTGTTGGGAGAGTAAGTCGATAAAGAAGTGTCACTGTGAAATTCTTAGGAAATTCAGATGTCAGAGAGCACCAAGTAAACCGTATATTGCATGGAGGGGCATCCCGCATTGCTAAATACAGTAGTGCAGGATGTCCTGCAAAGACCTCTTGCTTCGCCGCTGAAATATTTTCGTAGACTTTTCAGGAAACCGGTAAGTCAAAGAGCACGTGTCACAGAGCAGCGAAGAAGGATGCAATTTATCCGTACCGTTTGTCTGCTGTTCATAAACTGAAAGCGCCAGACCTCGCAGTGTACTTAAACCTCCCTGAAAGGGGCGCCATGTAAGTGTCTACGGCAGATATGATTTTAGTTAAAATTCGTGACGAACTAATTACAGTGGAAAAAGTGACAGTACCTGCTCAGTCTTTCTAGTATCCAGGACGTCCTGATTTTTTTTCTGAAATAAATGGATGCCATGCAGTTATCCACTACGCACAGCGACCGCCGGATTCTGGCATGAGCTTCTACGTCGTCTACTCACGTTGTCTAACGTCTTATTCACTGTACGAATTTGGACTCTGCTAATCAAACAATAGGTTTCTGAGAATATCTGGATTTAGAGGAAACTGCTACTGAAACTCTAGATTTCCAATAATATCTCGGATCTGACAGCGCAACATTGATAATGACTGACCCAGTCCCAATAAATAAAGGTGTAAGGCAGGGATGCTTATTGTCAGCTGGCCTTTTTGGAATTTATGCCGAAGTAATGATGGACCAGGCCTTGGGGACTGCCAGTGGAGGAGTTTGAGTTAATGGAGCGATAATTAAGGCCATTAAGTTTGCTGATGACCAGGCAATGGTTTCAGGATCAGCCAAATAATTACAGCGCATGATGTCAAAAATACACAAAAAGGTGGAGGATATCTATGGAATGAAGATAAATAAAAATAAGACAAAACTAATTGTAATAGGGAAGGATCCGAAACAGGCTTTTCTTGATATTGAAGGACAATACATCGAACAAGTTAAATCATTTCGCTATTTCGGTCAAATTATTACTGAAGATGCGAGATGCGAAAAGGAAATAAGAATGAGACCAGGGATGGCAAAAACGGTTTTAGAGAAAATCAAAAGCTACTGACAGCCAAAAATATAGATCTAAAACTGAAGAAGATAATTTTAAAGGCATATGTTTGGCCAGTAGCTCTCTACGGTTCTGAGACATGGACATTGACCAAGACGTAAATGAAAAGGCTGTAGGCATTTGAGATGTGGAGCTATAAAATATTGAAGAGAATAAGCTGGTTCGATAGAAAGACTAATGAGTAAGTCCTGGAGAGTGTGGGAGAACCCAGGAATCTGATCAACTTGTTAAAAAGAAGAAGAATGTTATGGATGGGACACACATTGCGCCATGGAGGTTCGATTCTGAAAGTTTTGGAAGGGAATATTCAAGGCAAGAGAGGAAGAGGACGGCCAAGGAATAGTTTTGTGGCACAGTTACTCCAAGACACCAAAACTAGAACATTCTCTTACTTGAAGAAAACGTCGGAGAATAGAGAGGAATGAAGAGACACAGTACATCTACTGAACAACCAGTCCTTGGACTGAGTAACCAAGAAGAAAGAATGTTTTCTGCTTTGCAAAAATTGATTTGTTACTTCTCCGCTCTCAAAGGAGCAATTTCATTGATTTTGTCTTATAGTAAGAATATTTATGCTGAACTTATTTCGCCTCAACTTAAGAATATAATTTTCCAGGTTTTGCAGCAGTGTTGTCTCAGATCCGTCAGGTTTGTGATGCTCTTCTTCAGAATGTCAAGGTTTGTTCCTGGTTGAGATTTCAAAAAAGGCCTATTCCGCCTTTCTGATTGGTTAAAGAAGGGTGTTGCTAAGCACCACTTGCAGAGTTAAAGCATTTTCTTCAATGTGGCCTCCACACTCAGTTATTAAAACTGTTTTGGCTGTTCCACCTTCTATGCAAATACTTTGGTATTTGAAGAAGTTTCATCTGCGAGTCCGGACATACTCACCTTGTAGAAAACTAACGGCAAATCTTCAACGTGCTCTACACGGTGGCGTCTTTTGTATTACGCCTTTTATCATAGGTACCCTCAATGTTGCTATCGCTCTTTCCTCATGACTTCTCAGTTTTTTCTCTTTTGTACGCGATCATTATGCTGGAAAACCTGTGAAACCTACACGAGCACTTCGTTGTTTCTTTTAAACGTTCAACGTTTTCATCATGTTGACAAAAATGGCCACTTCATTGCTTCTATTTAATGTTCCCTTTCATCATTCTGACAAGTTACCTAACATATTACAAGATACTGCTGTTCAAATTAGTCAACTCGACAGAGCGGACTATATCTTTTCGGGTATGGAGCTTAATTGGGATGCCGCCAGCACTGGCCAGATTAAACACTTTGGAATCACGGACTAATTTTGCACAAGAACTGAACTCTCTCCCCTCAGGTTACCTTTGATGCTTACCCGTCTATTTATTCTTATGGGTTTGCTCACAGTTGGTCCTGTTGTAAAGAAAATGTTTTCACTGCAGCTAAATTGCCCATATTTTACCTCACCCCTAATATTTACCCCTTACTAGTGGAAATGATACACACGCCTACTATACCCTCGGATCTTGCTGTCGGCTTTCTTCATTTGCTTTCCCCATTACTTCGACAGAGATTTTTATCATTGAAAATCTGTTTGAAGAAATGGGGACAATGGATTTTTTTGTCATAGAATGTGTTACAGATTCTACTAAACGTATCATAATACACTCACGGAAAATAAAATTTGAACACCAAGAAGGAAGCATCGGATTGAACTGAAATTTTATAGACGTAATGATACAGATGAATGATACCACAGACTATAATGCCTGCAGTGGGGGAGGTGTGGTGCTCGATAGCGAGGTTTTGGATTGTGCCGTTGACCCGGGGAACTCCACAACCCGATACTATTATAATCTGTCCCCAAAACGAAGCGGTATTAATCGCTAAACACCATACGTCGCCATTCTGTGGCGTTCCACGTCGCTCTGGCCCGGCACCACTGCAAACGGAGCCGACGATTTTCCGGTGTTAATGGCAGCCCATATAAGGTGCGCTGGAATCGCAGATTTGCTTCCGCGAGGCGTCGGGAAATTGCTCGTGGATACACAGAAGCCGTTACATCTGCTTGTGTAGTGGACCGGGTTCCCGTGGGTTCCGTTCCTACTTGGCGCACGATTCGTCGATCCCCTCTACCGGTGGTCCTCCTTGTCCGTCCGGAGCTGCTTCGCCGTGTAGCAGTGCCGTCCGATGTCCACTGCTCCCAACACAGTCGGACTGTATGGTTAGAACGATCCACGTGGCTGGCTAAACGGCGCGCCGACCACCCTGTGGTTTTTAGGCTGACGATCAGACCTCTCTCAAAGTCCGTAAGTTGCATAAATCGACGTCTCTGGCTTCTACCCGACCTTGTTTTCACTCTGTACTCTTGCTTGCGTCGGCCGGTGCTTTTCGCTTTCATGAGGCATCGACTACACGCCGGTTTGTAAGGCTTCCGGTTCGTGATTGCAGCGCCACCACAAGGTTTGAGGTCATGCGCACTCGCACCAAATGTGGCTCATTTGCATACCAGCACGCACTCCAGCTATTTGCAAAATTTCGCGGTTGTAGCATGTTTTTTGTAGGTGCGGAAGTTTCATTGTCCGTAAGTGTAATTCTCCTCTCAGCTTTTTCGGGCTGTTATTTTCTCAACACCTCCCATTGACAGACGAGTGGATAGCCACACACATCTTGCATCAATCACTCGTTATTTTGTTCATCAGTTTCACACCCTCCGTAGTGTGGAGATTGCTGGCTTGCTTGCCCTTTTGCCCAAACGTCCACCAGAATCTGAATTCTCTCATCTCAATCTTAATCGATTGCGATGTGTTACCAAGTCAGCACTAGATAGATAGAGGCATTGAATTGAGTCAGCTGTTGCGCCTTGGTTGAATCTGATCGTCCATCTAATACTTACCTATATTTAGTATTGACGTGGAATACAAGCCAAGAAAATTGCTACTCTCCGTTGTTTTGATGGAGTACTGCTGTTACCAAATTTAACATAATTTTTTCTGCCTCTTAACTGAATGCTTTATGCTTATACCAACTGACTCGTTCTCTTGAATACACCACCGGGTGTGGTGTATTCAAGAGAACGAGTCCGTTGGTATAAGCATAAGTTGGTATAGCTCTATTTTTGGGCAGGAGATGTTTAACGTCCCATTATATCAAGTGCGATAAATACCTCAAAATCATCTCTTCGCTGGGACTACGACAGTGCTTCTGATCAAAATGACCTACCAGTACGTGTAATTCCACAAGCATTTTCTCCACGTTCTTTTCCCACTGTTGATTACCTATTTCAATTAATTTAGATGACGCTTTCTACTTGGAATATTTGTACAGACGGCTTTACACCTTCTTCTCAAAAAACATCTTTTTTTAGAAAATTGGAGACCGATTTACGTCTCAAATGCCGATTTCAAAATCTATGCGATAGTGATCACCAATCATCTGCGACAACTGCTGGCTACTATCGTCTACCCTGATCAGTCTGGTGCTATCCCAGGCGGGGTATTTATGTAAACATTGGCGTCCTTTGAGAAGTTATCCAGTTGGCAAATTTAGACAAGGAAGAATGTGCAATATTCAAAATCGGTCAATACAAGGAAGAATGTGCAATATTCAAAATCGGTCAATACAAGGATTTCGATAAAGTACTTCTTTG
Source organism: Macrothele yani (assembly GCA_039090855.1). Classification (NCBI taxonomy): domain Eukaryota; kingdom Metazoa; phylum Arthropoda; class Arachnida; order Araneae; family Macrothelidae; genus Macrothele; species Macrothele yani. The sequence goes on from CM077011.1 coordinate 162,762,511, forward strand.
TTATTTGTCTTACTGCGATTTGGCTTCACTTCAGCTTTTATAAATGCCATTCAGCAGCTCTAACATAATGCATAGGTACATATTCGGAATGAATCTTACCTTACTGCTGCCATTTACTTCAGAGTAGGTATCCGGCAGGGCAGCTCATTTTCTTCACAGCGTTTTTCTAGTTTTTGCACCTTTTGAAAATCTTATACGTTCCGGACTGCAACACTACAGAAGCTCAACCGCTATCTTGCTTCCGTATCATAGCCTTCTGCTCTGAGTATATGCTGACGACCTCAAATGGATCCTGCGCCAAATTTTGTGCAACAAGAGGTATACTCCGCGTGTTTCCTTTAGGCCTGCGCTTCAGGGGATCAGCTTTTTAATAACAAGAGCGTCGGACTCTGGCGGGGTGTGGCAGCTGATGCGGACGTTTGGACGCACTCTCGTCGGCGTCGTGGTCGTCACTTTGCCAGAGTTTCTTGGTTGTAAAATTAGAAGATAGAGATTTTTATCCACAATTCAACTGAGCGCCTCTTCGCCAGAATATGCTTCTTGGTACCAGTACTAAGACAAATGTCAAGTACACCTCCTTCCCTGTTAGAACTGTGACAATGAATCATTTTATCAATATCCTTCTGTAGCACATATGCAATGTTATTCAGCCAGCAGACAAATGTATTAACGAAATTCGACACCTATTTCTGGCTTTTATTTGAAATCGCACTCATTGGATTCAAGCACTGCATATAATTATACTACTTCACCATGCAGAACAATCCCTTAAATTGATTTCTCTATAGTTAGGGGCATTTGGTCTTGCATCGATGCCGTCGATTCCTTCTAATCCATCCGGCCATGAAGCGTTATTAATGAACGCAGTTTTGTCACGACAGGATTTCGAACCTTAATCGAACACTATCTAATGCTCGATGAACTGGTCCTGCCTGATTGCCTCGCATGCTCCGCTCACGTGAAAGAATCTGAGTGAGTGTCTGAGGGAGTCATTTGTGTGACGAGGTCAGGTCTACTTCGTAAACAGGCACCTCAGTGCGCTTATGTGAATAATTGAAAAAGAGATTCAAAATCTTTTATTTAAAGAACAAAATAACATAACAAGTAACGCTCCATGGTGAAATACTGGCTCATAATAGTTTTAATTTTCCAGATACCCCAAGTTTGTTTTGAAAAATATAAATATATTTGTTATAAATCAGCTTATCAAGAATTTTACAGAAACAAAATGGGTGCCGGACGCATAAACGCTTTTTGACTTCATTTTGAACGTATTCATTGGAATTGAACCGCTAACCTTTGAGGTGTTTTTAGCATATCTTTTGTAAAACAAAAGGGACGTGTTTATAGTATCACTTTGTCCGTCTGTTCGTTCGTCCCTGTGGACACAATATTTCTGCAACTATTAGTCCGAATTCAAAAATTCCTTTTTACGTTGGGAAGCCCGAAATGTGAGAAGGATTACCCTTGCTTTCGATGCACAGGTTTGCCACTATAGAGGACGTAAATGAAGGTGCTATCGAATTCAAAATACATTTTATTCCATATCATTGTTTCTACATATCCGACTGAAAGATATATTTCTTCCTGTCCATATCATTTATAACGAAGACTGTTTTGGGTAGAGTTTCTGTTTCAAGTAATGCATAGTTTTTTCGCTAGGTGAGAAAAGATAAACTGCGATTTCTCCGATATCTCTGTTTCTAAATTATCGATCTGAAGAAATATTTTTTATCATCGGATAGATATCCTAGTGGGAAATATTTTTCATATGACTTTTTTATGTTTAGTAAAGAGCGTTCGCGCAGTGGTCTAAGTGGTGGCTTATAACCATTCGTCCGTAAAGTGTCCGGGTTCGAATGGATGTTGTGTTTGTCTAACAGCACTGGCTCTCTCCCCTTCCCTGGAACCAGTGACCCTTAATTAAGGACGGGCGACTGCTTATAGCACATTGAGATGCTCACGGCTGTCGTTAACCCTTCAATAAAAAAAAAGTAGCGGTTTTGCCACTTGAGGGCGTAAGTGTATATTGTCGTTTCTGGAGTATTTTGCAGAAATATCTACGCTTCTGCAAACATTACTTTGCGGTCCGATACCTCTATTTACGAATATTTCGTTTTTTGAAAATTTCATTTGCTTAACATAATGAATAGTTTTTTCGCCATGAGCCGTAGCTCTACATCATATCTTCGCAATATCGCTGTTTCTAATAATCCGATTTGAACAACTCTTTCCTTGTCGGAGAGCGTTTCTACTACGACATTGTTTGCATATATTTTCAAATTGTGCTTAACGTACAAGTTTCCCGCCAGAGGGCATAATTTCACGTTTGGTTTACAGCATATTTGCGGTGATATCTCTCCGTCTAAAAACCCGACTGAAAAAATCCTTTTCCAGTCAGATAGAAAAAGTGGAACGTTCGAGGTGGTCTGCCCTTCCTAGGAGGGGCGAGACACTTTTCTTTCTCAGCTTGGGACTGAGGAACGTGCGTAATCGTGAGATTACAACGTCGGTAATGATCTTTCCGCAGGTTCACCTACGGAAACCTTGTTACGACTTTTACTTCCTCTAAATGATAAAGTTTGGCCATTTTCCTGCAGCCGGCGCGATCTTGCGGCCACTCCGAGCGCTATATAGTTCGAAGACCTCACTAAAACATTCAATCGGTATTAGTGACCCAACACTAAAAGTACGACTAACATTAAAAATATTTGTCGGCACTTCGTCCCAAAAATAATGTGTACTTAATTTCCAAAATAATGCACAATTTCTCCGCTAAGAGGCGCAATTTTTTTATATGTTTTTCTCGACATCTCTTCCTATAAAAGTCGGATTTAAACACAAATTATTTTAACACCGGATACCATTTACCTTGTGGAAGTCTTTGCTTGTGTTCGTGGGTTTTTGTAGTTTACAGAACTGGCTCTAAGTGGTGTTAGTTTAAATTTCTCTTTTTGAAGCTTTATCTCCACTTCTAAAATTTCTATCGGAAAACTTCTTTTACTGTATCTTATTCGCTACAGTAAACATGGAGAACCCTTTATCCTGTTTAAATGATTCACAGTTTTCCCGCTTGGGGGCGTAAATGCCAAATCCTGTTTTTTCTCGCTATGCACTGAGAAAGAAAGTTTGTGTGAAGCAACAAAACAATTTTGCTAAGCTGGTTTGATGATGTATTTTGTTGCTTTAGCAAAACTCCATCGGAACTGGTTTGTTGGCAAAACACAATTATTTCGTTAGCTATATTTTGTTAATTAAACTATATGGAGGTACACCGAGAAAAAAGTTTGTTTCAAACAACAAAATATTTTTGTTGAGCTGTTTGGTCGATTTATTTTGTTGCTTTAGCAAAACTCCATCGGAATTGTTTTGTTGGCAAAACAAAATTTTTTCGTTGGCTATATTTTGTTAATTCAACTATATGGAGGTGTCATCGATCTTACGCCAAAGCGCACGTGATTACTAGCTACTCCATAAGGGCCCTACCAGACTACCACTGACCAGAAGAATCTCGTTTTGTGCTTAAGATTTCGCTTTGAATTATGGCTGACTGCGAAGTGAGTGCATTGTTAGAAGACTGGGAACTGTCAACTCTGATAGAGACATTCAGAGGTAAGAAATTCTAATATATCTTAATAATTCCGACGTATTTTTATGCTAGTGTTTATTGTGTGTTATGTTGGTTGGATTCAGTGAATTTTAGTGATAATTTGGCCTCACTTGGTAAACTCATAATTACAATGAACACGACAGATTCCGCATCCTATTAGATGCACAGGGGCACATATTAAAAAAGATGGCGGACACCCAAGGTCGAAGGGCACCGCCTAAATGTTGCCATCGGAAAAAAAGTTTAGGGACAAAGTGGTCCAGCTACATAACTCAAAATGTTGTTGGAGCAAGACGTTACTGTGTCACGATTACAATATATTTGGTTGCAGAAACAAAACGTTTGATCACGATGTAATACATATTGTTGGATCAAAGAAATTCCCAAAAATCGACAATATCATTTTGTTAAATAAAGAAAACGTTCTGTCATGATAACAACAAATTTTGTACAATGAACAATAATTTTCATAAAAATACTTTTGTTAATTTAACAAACTTTTTTGTTGACTGTATGTCGACTGAATTAGTTTGTGGATTCAACAATTTTTTTTTTGTTGAATTAACAAAACGTTTTTCTCAGTGTGCCTGCTTCTAATTGACGTACCTGAAAAATTATTTTTCTTTCGCATATCTTGTGCTATGAAGAATACGTTTTTCATATTTTCCACTTTTCCTCTCTATCTCTCGTTCTAACTGTTCTATTTGAAATTCCCTTTGTCTCTGCTATCTTCTTTGTCTAGGAGAAACGTTTCGCGCGCAATTTGTTAATTTCCGTAACATACTTTTCAGCCGTTAGGGGAGAAAGCTGCTGTTTCTGTTTCTACATGTTTTATCGAATGTTGGGATCCAACTGATTTTTAACGGGTTCCAATGACTGTGAATGACTAAATTATTTTATTAGTGTCAGAAAGAATTCAAAAGACGTGCTTATTACAACCGAAAAATTGGTATCTTTTTTGATTAGAACATATTTCAATAAGTTGCTGCTACGGTGTAATATATTCAAAGCGGACATTGTGTTCAATATTTACCACAGAATTACAGAGGCGTTGATATTTGAACTGCTACATGCAGACACCCACACAGTGCACAGCAAGAACACAAGTGTTGGGAAACTGCTGGCCACCGGCTGGCAGTGACGAGTCACCGCTGGCTGAGATCTACCACTCACGGTACGGTAGTGATCTGTTGGTGGCAGCCATTGATGGCCCTGCAGCATCGCCATGAATTACGGGTGTCCACGCAAGTGCCACTAGCGGACCGTGGCTGGCAACCCAATCAACCCAACAGGAGGTGGAAGCAGCGGGACTGCGCATGCGCTGAAGCAACACGTACACAGTCTTTCGTGATACCAGTTAGTTGAAGATGACATCGTCGTCATCGTGTTGTTTTAGTGGATGTTAAAAAAAGCCATATGTAAAGAGACGGATTAATTTCCTTTAATGAAATGCCGCGACGACAAAGATTACCGTCTGCGGAAAGTTGTATAAATAATAATTAATGAACTGTAAGAAATAGTCAATTAATCTCATGTATTTATAGACTCATTTCGTAAAAAAATGTCTGCACTAACACTCGAAGAATCGAGAATACAATTAGCCATGAAACACGCTTACTCCATTTCCATGAATAACAAGAAATAATGTTAGTATAATCTTCATACCCTAAACCGCTTTAAACAGAAGTCCCGGAAAGACATTAAAACATGGTTGTTTTGGAAAAAAATAAGAATTATACGAGTACAAAACGGGTATTTTCCTTACAAAATTATCTAGTATTTGAAAAAAAAAAAGCAACGATATGCGAATATAATGTACTCGTCCGTGCGTTGAATACACAAGACTGGAGGGATTCGCTGCTAAAAATAACCGGAAGCAAAATAAAATATCGTTCGTATTTAGAGCAAATGTATTTTCTGACAGTTGGAAAAAAAAGATTAAATGAATTAAAATAATAAGATTAAATTAATTAAAAGCAGATGACTGTGACCATCCATCTGATTTTAATTCATTTTAATCTTAGTTCCATTTTATATTGTTATGCCTTAGTTTGTCTTGTGGTCGTTTGTAGTGTCTCGTTTTAATTCTGACTTCGTCCGGTGAGACCGCATATTTTATCACACGTACGATTTCACCACCAGCGTTCCTGGATGTTGGAAGAAAGAGGAATATTTGACTAGACCTACACTGAGCATTGGCAGTGGATGTTTTTCGGGACATACTCATCGACATCGAAGGTAAAGCACTTTTTTTATATATATGTAATTCGGAGTGAGCTGCTTGGTATGTCTATATGAACAACTTTATATGTCGATATGAATAACTTTTACGGCACATGATATGTTGGAAGTCACGTCGGAGAGTTATATTTACACCAACAATAACGTGATGTAAACGTTTAACGTTTATACGTTAATATTGTAATAAAAATATACAGCATTAAAAATGCAACAGAATGTGACATGAATGTGTAAATACATTAATTAAACGTGACATGAATGTGTAAATATATTAATTAAACAATTTTTTCAAGACCAGAAGAACAGCAGAAGATTTGGGAAAACGTCTTTACGTTGGTACACTCGTTGAAAGTGAGTTAAGTTCCCTTAAAATAAATAAAAAGGAACGTTATGTTGAAAACATAAATTTAGAGCCGCGGATGGCTTAGTGGTTAGCAGTTCAGACTATCGATTAGAGGTCCCCAGGTTCAAGCCTGGCTGATCTTTCGGAGATGGTGTGATTTACTAACAATCGCTGGATATCCGCCGTGCATCGGACGAGCACGTTAAGTGACTGCCCCCAGGCTGGACCCACTGGTTAAATGGGTATCCTTTCCTATGTCCCCCTGAAATTCTCTCACGCCCTCTGTGTGCAACATCGTACTTGTACGGTGGCGCCATCTACTGTACTCTAATCTCACTACAAACTGTTCTGTCAAATTTGCTAGACTTGCTCTCATTCCTTCTGTGTCCTGCCCAAAAGGCGATCTCGCTATACGTGGCTGGGACCTAAACTCTACTCACTGTGGACGAAAGTCCTACAAGAAAATGACGGTTAAAACATAAACTTATGAATTATATGAAACGTACATTTACGAAAACGAACTCACAATACTGCGAAATTAAAAAAAAAGCTCTTAGTTTCACATCGCGCAGGAGAGAGGCTCACCTCCAAGCACACGGTGACGCATGTCAAACTAGCCTAGTGTTAGAGCATCCACTCTAACAAGGTGATTGCCGGACTTGTTGAGGAAATATCTTCAGCTCCGTTACATCATGTAGGGGTTTCGTTGGGGGAAACAGTTGTGTGTACCTTTAGTGAACTATGATTATCTTTTTTTTTTTTACTATTAATGGGAAATTAACGGACAAGATTCGGCAAGCCATCAGTTACGTAACGTGATTGCCGGCTGCCACTGACGGACCACATTAGGTTAGCCATCATTTATGACACGTACTTGCCGGGCCTCTTAAGCGCTGCTTGTGGCAGCCACAGCCTGTGATGGATAACTGATGGCCCTGTTCTGGCATATGACAGCTGATGGGGAGCCAGCTGCTGGCTCATCTGGTGGCCGCCGGGACATTTTATTGACGGTTCTTGTAACGGCAACGCAGTGCTGCGCCTGTGGTGGCACTGCTGGAGTAGTTGCCCAGTGCTGGCCGAGCAAGATTGTTATTTGCTAGGTGGTTATTTGTGGTACATAATTGGACGTCGTGATCGTTTATCAGCAGATATTCCATTTTTCATAACTAATATATATTCATGAACTAAGTGAATGACAGCACAAAGAACAAAGCTGAGTTTAAGTTAAATGTAATTTTCAACTCACTCACACATACACACAAAAGAAAGAAAAGAAACCAAGAACTGAAAACCTGCTGGTGTAAAGTTTGAGCGCAGAATTCTTCTCTTTCGGATCGAAGATTTCATTATAGGCGAAATAGAGTATAAAAGCATGCATCAGCAAAACAGGCAGCTCTGCTTACGAAGAACAAAAAGCAAGAAAATATCCACAAGTGGATAAGGAAGTGCTTCAATACGTGATTGAAATGCGGAATAGTAGTAATGAAATCTAGCATGACGAAAAGCAAAAGAAAATACGTGAAACTGCGAAAAACATGAGAGCATTGGTCAAGGGTTTACAACCCGGAAGGGTTGGAAAATTCGTACATGCGACTACAATAGCATTAGTTTGAAGAAAGAAATATCTGTTCTGCTGAAATTTCATAAAACCGTCAGTAAAATTACTGAAGATAGTTTGAAAAGAATTTTATTGCGAAGAACTGAAGGCCGATAATATTTTAATTTTAGGCCACCTCGGGAGACCCGGAAATATTTAGGAAAATAATAATGTTCCTGGGTATTGTAAAGATATGGTAGACAAGTGCAGAACATCACAATAAAAATTTTCAACGAAAAGGGGCAATATTGACGGTTTTAAAAGTGATAGCTCTAAAACGTCAATCAAAACATTATTGATACTATTATACATTTCAACAAAAGTGATGCTAACGAAAGTATGGACACACTCCGTTAATATTTCAAAAACAGAACAGTGATACCAAATTCCGGTCAAAACAAAAGTTATTTTACTTTCGAATTCAACAGAAGTTATGCGACATGAATTTCCAACTCAAGTGATGCTACTAAAACCTAAGATTTGGAAATTATTAAGGAAATATTCTTCACAAATACATGTAACAGTTACAGGATTATTAACGCTGAAATCAGAATAGTCTAAATTTCAAAGTTTACTGTGCAACATGTAGCATCATTTCAGGAAAATTGAAAATTATATCGCTCTGGAGAGGAAATCGTATTCGGTTCTCCCGATTTCCACCATCCTGACAAAACACGTTCGCGAAGCAGTTGTTTTTTCAAATAGCTGCATAGTGTTAAAGTTTAAGACAAAACTGCACCTAAACTGAATTGAGGACTATAAAATCTTGCGTAAGATAGTTTCTTCTCTTCTATTAAAGACGAGCAAAATCCGGTAATGAAAAGACATACCAACTTCCGTTTTCAATGTGGGAGATTGTATTTTCATAAAATGAGTCCAAGCTCAACAGTGTATTTACGCAACCGTATTTTATATATAGTGTCAACCGTATTTACGCAGGTCACATAAAGTTGTGAATATTGCATGAAATGAATGATGTAGGTATCTGACTCAAGTAACACGCTTTGAAATAATGTCCGTGGGGCTACGTAACACAAACGATAAAGACAGCGTTTTTAAAGCTAATTTATTGGTCAATTTTTGCACACAACAAAGTTGTACTGCAATATACCTAGGTGAAATTGTAAATTCGGAGAATGTCCATACCTCTGGTTTTCAGTACCTTGTAACACCACTACTGTGTCGAAGAACGTCTTGAGTCATACGAGGCATATTTGCAAAGATATTACAGTACTAATGAGTATTTGGGGCAGCTCGTCCCATATTACAAGCAAGACGTTACTGAGGTCTGCTATTATACTGAGTTATGGAACATGGTTATACAGACGTTGATGTACAGCGTCACAAATGTTCCGAATATGATTAAGGTTAGGAGACCTCGAAGTCGGCTGTAGCGATCCAATCGCATTATTTTCCCGCTCTTGAAGCTCTCCCCACGCACTGTGGCTGGTTGCGTTGTCATTGAGAAAACGAAATACATGCTTAACAGCAGCGTGAAACAGTATCATAATAGGCACAATAATCTCGTTTCGGTACACTGAGGCATTCATGTTGCCTTGACAAACATACGAGGGAGTACAGTCATTAAAACTCGCTCCTGCCCAAACCAGCACGGACTGCACATAGAGTGGTTGCTATTGTGTGCCGGTTATCCTCCACACATGTCCCTGTCCAGTATCAGAATTAAGGAAGAAACGGGATTCGTCTGTGAAATGTACATAGTGACAATCCCCAATGACATGTACTGTTGGACCCTGGTATATATTTGATGACGGTGAGCTGATGTCAATTCTATACATCTCAGCGGCCTTCTTGTTCTGAGTCCGTACTCGTGAAGACGGTTTCGCACCGTTTGAGTACATACTTTTACACCAGAAATCTGCTCCAAATCATTCACAGAGAGTGCAACTAATAATACTAGGCCTTCTGCGAGCACTTACACTCAGGTAGTGATTTTGCCTCCTGGCGGTTATCCTCGGACGACCGCTTCTGGGTCGATCTGCACCATTTCCATGCCGTCGAAATTTTGTGTGTAGCGGACTTACTACACTTCGCGAAGCTCCTAAAGCAGCAGCCACATTGATATGCCGTACACCTGATTCTAAGATGCCAACAGCCCTATTTCTGCTGTCAATGCTTATACGTAGTCTGGGCATCTTTTCAGGTTAGTCCCACACTGAAGGAAATATATTCAGCAAACTTCTAGACCAAGCGGTGAAACGATCAGTTTTCCACTTCTCGCAGGGCACTCTTATTGAAGCTCGCACACCACGTATTGTGTCGTTGTGGTGCCAATTTATATATGACGTAGCTATTCAGAATCGTAACCTATCTCCAGTAGTCACGAAATTTGCATATCACCAGGTTGTCCCTTCGAAATTGCAATATCCCTAACTTTTTGTGACCAGCGTACTTAAATAAAGCAACCATAACAGGTACTAAAACGCAAAGAAAATGAAAAAAATAATTTCCACTGTTAAAGTTCAATAATATCGTAAAATGCAATCCCTCTAGGTTATAAGTGTGAAGCCCTACTGGTCACTGCAGCTATTCATGATATGCATCTTCACTGAAACCTGCATTTGTGCAATTATTCCGAACACAATTTTTTCAAAGAGAGTCGCATTCGATACCATGTCATTTACACTAATAGCTTCGTAGGCATGACTTTCCGAAACATTATTTACAGGTAAAACGAGCCATTTTAATTACTGATTGAGTAGGTAGATCTTGGCCACGGGTGAAAGAATGAAATTCAGAATTTATGCTTTTTGAACCACAGCTCTTTAGATCATGTGTATTATTCTCAAAATTCCTCCATATTGCACCCTGAAAATTAACACGAAGTAGGTGATAGTACGCTGATGTTCCTTTTGGTAGCAACCAAACTCATTGTTGTTGTAAAAAGTTTCTTCTCAGACAGCTCACAACACGGAGCTTGAGGGTATATTTTCCAGCATTCCACCATAAGCAGAAAGCAGAATTCGCTGCCCTGTGTTAAAAGCTCACCAGGAAACCATATGCTGATCCCCAAAAAGTTTAACCCATGCATGTGACTAACTTAGATCACTTAAATTTAAATAATGATACTTTGCTTTTGCCAAATAAGTTATTATTTAGTAAAAATCAACGAAAATCGTCTGGCATGCCTCATCAATAATAGATTTTTGCATTTTGAAAATCAACCGTTTCTTCAATTTTTATTGCATAATGCAATACAGTAGGCTTCCTGACAAGATGTAGCAGTAGTGGCAAAATATATGTACCAGAATATTCTATCATGGGCAGTGGCTGCCACATGAGTACTTCTTGTTCTCAGATAGAGCTCTTATCTCAGAACACTTTGTGTACGTTGATTGCACTGTGACATGCTATCGCGCTACCAACTTCAAACTCGTCGATAGGAACTTTGTGACGTCAAGTCAGGAAATATTTAGCAAGAAGCCAAATTTACGTATGAACACATGAACTCAAAATGAACGTTAAATTAGAGATATACGTCACAATCTCCAGAAACGTCATATTTCGACCACTCGGGAATACATTTTGGGGGCACAACTTACATTTGACTACCCCGTAGAAAGGGCTTTGGAATTATGGCTGTAATATAAATCCTATGACTGCTATTTATTTGGAATAAATATTCTGATCTACCGTGCATTTATACATATGATAGGGAAGCGAAAATATATATAGAGAGAGATATTTGCAAAGGTGTCTAGTTTAGACTTGGCAAAAATATAAATACGTAACATCAGAAAATGTTTAAACATAGACCTTAGAAGGCTTATATTCATTGCAGTTTTTCCTCTTTAAACCATGTAAGCAGTCGTAAATAGTGACAGACCAAACGGGACTGCGAGTCTCGAAGCCAATGAAAGCATAGTTGTTAAATCATCGGACTAATAGATCACATCGTCAGGGCATCACTCACTTAGGGGTGTCCTAGGGTTTGTTTGAATTCAAATTTCGTTTCCGTTCTTCAAAAAACGGAACTTTTTAAGAGAACAACCGTTTCTCATTTATATGGTTTTCAACCGGAAGGAAGCTCTCACGAAAGAAATGAGTGATCAATGTCAAATCCTTTTTCGAATATTACTGGGGTCTTACGATAGGAAGTAGAAGAGGTAATGAATTACTTTAATGTTAAAGTTTGTTTTTAATCAATAAATCCATGTTTCTTTCGTCTGAAGGATATGTTGCTTCTCTTGTGGTCGCATTGGTTCAGTGCGAGGGGAGGGGTTAAGCCCACGTCTCTCTATATACTTTGTATTAAAAAAACAATTTCTCTCTAGAAAAGTATAAAACACAACTGAAGATATTAATTTTCGAAGGGACGACATAGATAAAGTACTAACGTTCATTCTGGCAATTCGAAACACAGCTTGAAGACAGAGAAAAAATAACCCACTAAATAATAGTCAAACAGTTGTTACATGCAGTAGTATAAATAAATTAATACATCGCTCTTTCCACTTTCCAAAAACACATAGCAACCGAAAAATTGTTTTTCAGCTGAAGCCGTGAAAATCTAGCCGAGCGCGTTAACTTTACACCACGGTGGCCAACAATCCACGGAGCTATGTGCATTTTTAAGTCAGCTTCTGACATCATAAATCCGTAAGATATGCTCAGCTTCTGAGACGTCTCCATCTGGTGGGCATTAACAGCACTGGCTATATATGTATTATAGCAGTTAAATTCAAAGGGCGAGATCCAAGGTGAAAATCCTCCAAATACATGGCGTCAGTAAATAAATAAATAAATACATCGCTCTTTCCACGTTTCAGAAACACATAGCAACCGAAAAATTGTTTATCAGCCGTCGCCGTGGACTTGAACCACGGAACTCTCGATATCTAGCCAAGCGCATTAACTTTACCGGTGGCCAACAATCCACGGTGCTATGTTATTGGATTTAACTGCTATAATATATATAGCCAGTGCCGTTAATGCTCACCAGATGGAGACGTCTCAGTAGCTGAGCCCATCTTACGGATTTATGATGTCGGAAGCTGACTTAAAAATACACATAGCACCGTGGATCGTTGGCCACCGTGGTGTAAAGTTAACGTGCTCGGCTAGATATCGAGAGTTTCGTTGTTTAATTTCACGGCGGCAGCTGAAAAACAATTTTTCGGTTGCTGTGTGTTTCTGGAACGTGGAAAGAGCGATGTATTTGTTTATTTATTGACGCCACGTATTTTTTGAGGATTTTCACCTTTAACAGAGTAGTTCGTAAAGCAAACGTGAGGAAAACTCTGAAATCAAAGGGGGGGGATGATTCAAAACTTAAAAGACCCATGTAGTCAAATTCTGGAATGGTGTGAGTGGAAGTATGTTCTGTAGGTTAGAGTCTATCTGTGAACTCATATATGTATTATTATGAGTTTCGCGCACAAGCGCAGTGGACAGAACACACGGTGTTTTGTAACCACTATCGGAAGTGGAAACTCACATAGACAATTTGCGATCGCATTACAATTTCATACTTAAATAATTGTTTTTTGTTTATTTAAAACTGTGTATATGTTATTACTGGACACCAGCACCCTTCGCTCCTGATATATGGCAATATCAATCACTAAAACGCCATTCCGATGGGCGATTGGTCTGATGTGTCGGAGTTTGACCGTTTGTGCGAGAAAATCCCAGCCTCGAATCCCGAACGATTCGAGGTTGATGAAATTTCTTATAGTAGCTGGTTCTGTTTTTCCCTTGAAACCAGTGGATCCACATTTGGGAACGAAGACAGCTTATGGCACTACGATTTGCTGAAATGTGTTCGTGAACCTCCCCCACGCCCAACCCCCACGAAAATAGTCTTAAAACACAGAATGTGTCACATCTGATATAAAGTGCGTTGTTTCATAACACTGAGTTTTTCGTAATACTTTTAAAACAACACTAGTAAGAATGCATTTTCACGCCTTTCCTGTTTGCACTTTTCGTCCTGCAAATTTACTTCTTTTTTAGTTTAGTTCTTTGTTGCCGTATGTTGGGCAGAACCCTCTTTCAGCTCCAAAGTAAACGATAATATTCCGTCGACTGATTATTTTCAGCTCCCTAGTCGTTAGCTTTAAATAAATGATACTTAGTTTTGATGTTTCTGTTCCTGCCACGCAGCATTTTAATGAGGCGAAAAATGGCAGACGGAACAATTCAGATTTATTTTGTTTCTTGTTTTTTATTATCACTTTTATTTCAGTTGCTTTCTCTTTCCTGCGGAACTTGGTTTATTCCGTTTGTTTGTTAGTATCTTTTTTCTTCGTTTCACGTGTCTGCTTCTAAAGATAAAACACACGGAATATTTCCTTTTGGAACAATTCTGTTAAATTGACTTTCACAGCAATTTTGAAACATGACAGAAGGATGTATACTAACATGCTTTTATGGAATCATCTATAATTGGATGTAATCTCCTATTTTCTTTTGTAATAAATATACAGTGATATGAGCATAAAGTAATCCGACATTCAAATTTAAGAAAACGTTTTATTTGTGCAATCATAACAGACCAATTCGAAATGTTTTCGTATTTTCCTGGTAAACATGACAGCTTTCGAAGAAAAATCACAGTTAGTAATCTAAAAAACAAATCATTAACTGAAGTTCGCTATATCATTAGTTCCCGTAAACTAAAAAATATAAACGGATTCATGGAATATACTTCATATCCGAAGAAATTCAGAGATTGTATGAACAAAAATTTAATTAGTTCCAACAACACCGAAGATGATATCACATTAAATTTAAAAAAGATGTTCTTACAAATATACAAACGTATGCAGAAAATGTATACCAAGAGCTTCCATTTGCAATTTTTTATTTAATTTTCTTAAACAGTGTTTTCATAGAAAATCAGATCTATTTTAAGTTACGAAGAATTGTTCCGTGTATGTGATGGTCCGTTACTAGTTTTGTGCAACAAATAGTACACTTTTAGGGATACACATGAAGAATATTGCCATATTAGCGGGTGGTAGTGAGCATTTTTAGAGATACACAAGTTTTAGAGATACACAAGAAGGATAATGCCACATTAGCGGGTGGTAGTGAGCATTTTTAGAGATCAAGCTTTAGAGATACACAAAAAGGATAATGCCATATTAGCGGGTGGTAGTGAGCATTTTTAGTGATACACAAGAAGGATAAATGTCATATTAGCGGGTGGTAGTGCGCATTTTTAGAGACACACAAGTTTTAGAGATACACAAGAAGAATAATGTCATATTTGCGGGTGGTAGTGAGCATTTTAGAGATACACAGTTTTAGAGATACACAAGAAGGATAATGCCCATATTAGCGGGTAGTAGTGAGCATTTCTAGAGATACACAAGAAGGATAATGCCATATTAGCGGGTTGTAATGAGCACTTTAGAGATACACAAGAAGGATAATTCGATATTAGTGGGTGGTAGGGAGCAATTCTAGAGATACACAAGCTTTAGAGATGCACAAGAAGGATAATGCCCTATTAGCGGGTGGTAGTGAGCATTTTTAGAGATACACAAGAAGGATAATGACATATTAGCGGGTGGTAATGATCATTTTTAGAGATACACAAGAAGGATAATGCCATATGAGCAGGTGGTAGTGAGCAATTTTAGAGATACACAAGAATAATAATTTCATATTTGCGGGTGGTAGTGAGCATTTTAGAGATACACCAGAAGGATAATGCCCTATTAGCGGGTGGTAGTGAGCATTTTTAGAGATACAACAGAAGGATAATGCCATATTAGCGGGTTGTAATGAGCATTTTTAGAGATACACAAGAAGGATAATTAATAATTAGTGGGTGGTAGGGAGCATTTTTAGAGATACATAAGAACGATAATGCCATATTAGCGGGTGGTAGTGAAGATTTTTAGAGATATACAAGTTTTATAGATACCCAAGAAGGATAATGCCATATTAGTGGGTAGTAGTGAGCATTTTTAGAGATACACAAGAAGGATAATGTCATATTAGCTGGTGGTAATGAGCATTTTTAGAGATACACAAGAAGGATAATGCCATATTAACGGGTAGTAGTGAGCATTTCTAGAGATACACAAGAAGGATAATGCAGTATTAGCGGGTGGTAGTGAGCATTTTTATAGATACACAAGAAGGATAATGTCATATTAGCGGGTGGTAATGAGCATTTTTAGAGATACACAAGAAGGATAATGTCATATTAGCGGGTGGTAATGAGCATTTTTAGAGATACACAAGAAGGATAATGCCATATGAGCAGGTGGTAGTGAGCAATTTTATAGATACACAAGCTTTAGAGATGCACAAGAAGGATAATGCCATATTAGCTGGTGGTAGTGAAGATTTTTAGAGATATACAAGTTTTATAGATACACATGAAGGATAATGCCATATTAGCGGGTGGTAGTGAGCATTTTTAGAGATACATAAGTTTTAGAGATACACAAGAACGATAATGCCATATTAGCGGGTGGTAGTGTATATTTTTAGAGATATACAAGTTTTATAGATACACAAGAAGGATAATGCCATATTAGCGGGTAGTAGTGAGCATTTTTAGAGATACACAAGAAGGATAATGCCATATGAGCAGGTGGTAGTGAGCAATTTTAGAGATACACAAGTTTTAGAGATACACAAGAAGGATAATGCCATATGAGCAGGTGGTAGTGAGCAATTTTAAAGATACACAAGCTTTAGAGATGCACAAGAAGGATAATGCCAAATTAGCGAGTGGTAGTGATCATTTCCTTTGTGCCAAAATAATGTACACCGATGAGCCATTGCATTATAACCACCTACCTAAGAAGCTGTATCACCCTGTTTAGCCTGCAAAACAGCAGCCACTCTGCGTGGTATCAATTCGATGAGATGTCGATAGGTATCCTGGGATATCTGGTACCATAATGTCAACCTCAGGTCCTCCAGTTCCTGTACATTTCAGCGTGGTGTTGATTTAGTGCGAACCTGCTTTTCCAAGTCGAACCACAAATGTTCGGTTTGATTCGTGTCCGGTAAATTTGGAGGCCTGGGCATTAACAGAAAACACAAGCATGCTCCTCGAACCATTCCTTGACGATTCTGGCACTGTGGCATAGCGCATTATCCTCCTGGTAATGACCATTACCCTCAGGAAACACTGTTGCCATGAATGGATGAAGTTAGTCCGGAACGATGTTGAGATACCTGACAGCTGTCAGGGATTGTGCTATTGGGATAATGGGGCGTAAAGTGTCCCAACAAAACATCGCCAGCAGCAAAACACAGCCGCCGCCGGCCTGTTTCCGCTTAACAGTGTGTCCAGATGCCATTGCCTTCGTTGTTAATCGGCGTTTCCGCGCTCGACCGTCTACGTGATGCAACAGAAATCTTGATTCGTCAGACTAGACCACTTTCTTCCAATCATCCACGGTGCAATCTCGATCATCTTGGGCCCATTTCATGCGTTGTTGTCGATGACGAGCAGTGAGCATGGGGACCCATCTGGGTCTTCGGCTACGCAGGCCCGTGCGCAGAAGGATAAGATGAACTGCGAGTTGTGGCACATTGCCCTGATCACCACTGTTGTAGCTGTGGGTGATTTATCGCACAGTGGTCTTGCGGTCGCTGTGAACAATGGTCGGCAGTATCCGCTCTCCTCTGGCATCAATGAGCTGCGGACAACACCCAGCTGCACGACGATTGGTCGTTGGTGCATCTGTGCACCACTTTTGATACGTACTCACTACAGCGGCACGTGAACAACCCACAAGTCACGTCATTTCCGAGATCGTAGTTCCCAGGTGCCGTGCCATCACAATTTGTCCTTTATCAAACTCCGAAAAAATCGGCAACTTTTCCCATTCCTACTCCGAACATTCTACTAATCGGAAGCCGGTCCACTGGTTGTTTATTCAGTGCTCTGTGAACTTCACCTGCGCCACCGTTCGGTCTCCATGCGCTCTCATTTCTCTAGGCTGGAGGTGGTCATAATGGGATGGTTCGTCGGTGTATTATAACATAAAGGGTAACGTCTGCAGGTATACAGAATTTAAAAACTAAGTGTTTATGACCACGGATAATACACTGAGTGATCACTGAAGTTTGAGCACCTACCTAATACTTCGTAGGTCCTTCTTCCGCTCTAAGTATAGTAGCTATTCGACGTGGCATCGACTCAAATAGATGCCGGAAGCATCTGGGAGGTATGGCCAATTATAGAGGCGATTGATGTTTCCGCATGCCTGGCATGCTATTCCACAGTGTCCCACAAGTGTTCTATGAGATTGACATAGAGGGAGTTCGAAGGCCGATCGATATGCCGGAAATTTGCACTGTGTCCCTCAAACCATTCCTGCACAACACTGGACCCGCGGTTCGTCGCATTGTCCTCTTGGAGGGCACCATCGCCATTTGGGAAATAGTACAAAATGTCCGGTAGTACAAAGTGAACTAGCATTCCAGGGTTCCAAGTTCCTGCCAGGTAAGCATATCCCACACCATACAACCACCTCCACCGGCTTACAATGTTGAGACCATGCAGAATGGATCACGTGACTCATGTTATTTGCACTAAATACGTACAAGACCATCCCCGGAGTAGAAATAAAAAACGCGAATCGTCAGACCAACACAATTTTTTCCCTGTCATTCGACGTCCAGTTTGTAGGATCTTGCAAGTTGGACGTCAGATGACAGGTGCTGTTCTGGGTTGTTCCCTGTTCTATTGAGAAGTCAACTGTTGAGCAGTTCTGCTTCTGTTGGCACCTACGAGTCGTGGGAACGGCGCTCACCAATCACATCAACCTTTCAAGTCTGTCCTTGCTCAAAGTCCGATACCTCATTCCGTACACCCATCACGCTCAGGATTTTACTACCTACTGCTCCACTCACACCTGATATATGCTACGTGTGTCGACTAATTGCGCCCTCTCAGAAATCACGTGATCAACGGACCGTATCTGCTTTTGATAAAAGTGGTCGTGATTCAGTAATCACTCGATGTATGTTTTTCATAGAGATTTTAATAAGATGTAAAAAATATTATTTTAATTAACTGTTTCAGAAGCGCACAATCATTGCGAATACAAAAACACATTTGCAATCCTAGTGAATGAATGAATTGTGGATGGTAGGAAATTCGAGTAAAACGAAATTTACAAGAAATCCGAAGAAAAACCCTTTGTTATGTCAGACGTTCACAAAAATATATATGCCCACAAAAAAAGAAAAGAAAATACGGGCGGTCCGTAATGAAAAATGATGAAATAAAGAACATTGAAATTTACATCCCCGAGTGAGATAAATAGTGCATTATTTTAACTAAAAAATATGCATAAATGTGATTAATATCTGGTTAAAAAGGATTTGTTTTCTTATTCGGATTAGTACATGCGAAGACACCGCTGCGAAAAGATATGTGCGCTCACGCCTCCTAGTGACGAAATTGTTCTTAATGGAAAACAGAACAGTCATAAAATACTCTCTTAGGCAAAAAATGCCGACGGATCTTGAAACAAGCGTCCCATCGTAATGAAACACAGCATGTGCATTGTGGAAGAAGAAATAGTGAAGTAGTTACAATACCACAGCAGTAACAATATAATTCTTGCAGATTAGTACCTGGTGAAACCACTTGTGTCAGTGTGTACGCTAATTTATGGTGTGGCATAGTGTCAAACAAATCTCTCGTGCTGTCCTGCGATAGACTGTGACAATAGTACAGTAACAGCTGCGCAAAGCCTCAAATATGCTTCGTGATGCCCGCAGATGACGTTGCAGCACGTCGAAAAGATGCTGCATAGGAGAAAGATCCAGGGAACTGGCTGGCCAACTTAGAGTGGCAATAACTACGGACGATCTCCTTGCAGAGGTGAGCCGTGTGAGGGGGCGTGCATTATCCTGCTGTTAAACGCCCCTGACAGACGAGACGTGAAAGGAAGGACGTCCGGTCGCAGGATCTCTTGCACGCTGTACTGTTAGTACGATTTGGGTTATCCGGCTGTCATAGAAGATTACACAGTAACACCACTAGTATACACCAGAATTGTTTACTTAATGTAAAACATTAATGTGTACATTAAGTAAACGAATGCATACGTCATAGAATAGACTTTAGCGTCAAGACTTCAATTATACTTTCACTTATTAAAAAGGATCGTCACACAATTGATCAACAAGAACGTCATGGTGTCTACTGCATTCCCTTGCAGTCTATGGACGCCGACGTCTCACCTAATATTTACATCGGCTCTACGAAACGTTCGCTTCAGACTCGTGTGTCTGAACATCAATATAAAGGGCGAATGTGCTCTGCCAATACAACGCTGGAAAGAAAGACACTTAGTGGAACTCATTTCCCGATTTGGGACCAAGCCTGTATTCTGTGTACCCCTCCTGATTCCTCTTTGCTTCTGGTGGAGAGCAAATACATTTATGCGTCAAGGGAGGTGTGCTGTTACAATTCTACACCACATGAAATCCCCCACCCTCGGCGGAACCTATTATACAGAATACCCGGGATTTTGTGGCACCCTCCTTTTTACCAGTTAATTTGTTATTGTGTTATTTCTCCAAAGTTTCAACTTAGTGCCTCTCATGTATGTCATTTATTTTATTTTATCCCACTTACTTGTATAACTTTTGACATTGTGGGCACAGTGGGCGGAATGTTGTTTTTTGGTGCCTTAGGGTCTTATCATTTGTTCACTTGCCTGCGCATGTTCCATTGCGCTTTTCCGGTCAGCTTTCATCAGGTGACTTGCACATATATACCCGGTTGAGAATTTTTTTGGTTTGTCTGAAGATGGGAAGAGAGTGTCCCCGAAAGATCTCACATCTGAGTTTTTAATTGTATATAGTGTTTTATAATTGTAATGTTAGTAAATATTTTGCTTTTTTACTAGTCACTAACGAGTATAGACGGTTTTAGTTCTTCGTTTCAACATAGTGCACGTATGATTATTATCTTCAATACATCCATTACCACGGAATTTGAGTATATAATAAATATATTCAAATTCGCAATAAATATGACTTGTTTTCATATAATTGTCAACACGTGTATCTTTAACACTCGCTGAGTTGCTTAGGTGGTAAATAATCTGATGCATGGGATTCGGATCAATCGCCCGAGATGGTACCAGGTTTGAGTTCAGCATGGGTCATATGTGTTGTGCTTGTCTGACGGCGTTGGCTACGGCTGTTCTCTGAAAGCAGTGTTCACTTTAAAGAAGGGCTGCCCGTAAACTCCGAAACAAAGATAAAAAAAGGAGAAATAAATAGTTTGCTCAAAAACACACCTTAAAAAACATTCAGGAATGCATAGTAATGATCATCATTCTGTAATAAAGCTATAAATGTTTCTAGGAGTGTTATCATATGCTAATTTTAATTAGCTCTAATGGACGCATTTAATGCTAAATTCTCTCTCTCGTAATTTGGGTTCGAGCCTGTGTTTCACATTGGTAGCTCTCCGATTTCCGGTTCTCATCCTTCTTTAGATCCAACAACCAAATATTTAGGTTCGGAGGTTCCCAAAGCTAGGATACTAAAGAATATCGAACTGTAAATACACTATATTGACAAAAGTCACCGGACACCCCTTCAGAAGCAAATGAGGGGACCTGCTGCGTTGTTAAGATGCGCGGTACAGCTGCAAACGATATAAAAACAAGTTTGCAGCTGACAGCGATCATATCGCACTGTGAGGTGGAGTGGAAATGTCGCGGCGGGAGAGAACTGACTTTTTGAAAGTAAGGATCGTTGGGTGTTAAATTAGTGGGTTGTCCATAAGAAAAAAACCGAGAGGCGTTTAAACATACCCAAGTCCACTGTTTTGGATGTACTGAATACGTGGAAGACACACGGTGTGCCTGAAGCAACATAACGTACCTGCAGACCAAAAAAATTATTTATAGAGGATGTCGAAACCTCAGGAGGGTCATTACAGCTAATCGACGGAGTACTGCACAAGATCTCAATGTACACGTGAGTAAAAATGTTGGAACCTAGGTATGTTCAAGCACCATTCGCATAGAACTTCATTCCATGGGTTACCGTGTTCATGCGGCTGCTCATAAGCCTTTCATCTCGACTCGGAATGGTACTCGTCGTTTAGCATGGTGTAAAGAACATCTATCGTGGACCGTAGATCAATGGAAACGAGTCCTATGGACTGATGAATCCAGATACATGATCCATCAGTCTGATGGCTGTGTGTCGGTATGGCGGCAGCCGGGGGAACGCTATTTACCGCAGTGTACTGTTCCTACGGTCAAGTTTGGAACTGGCAGGGCACTCGTGTGGGGGTATTTTTCGTGGTATCATCCAGGCATATTGGTGATCGTGGACAAACCTGTTAACCAGCACGTCTACCTCGTTATTCTGGACAATTTACCAACTCTGTGGCTTTCAAAATTGTTTATTGAGAAAACCTGAGAGGAGGGTACAGAGGGCCTGTATTTACAGTGCCAACAGAAACATAATTGACGACATAGGTACAGAGAAGATGAAAAAATGTACAGATACTGATGTGCTATATACAATAGCAATAAAACATAGTAGATAAGTATCTTCACAGATATAAGTTGAGCTACACAAGTGACTGACAACAATGGTGCATGAGTAATGAACGAGAGATACACATTAATATGAACAATTCCAGTTGAAATGTGTAACAAAGATAAAGGTACAGTTATAATACTATGTACAAGGTAGGTGCCTATGAGAGGCTAATATCAAATGATCAAGAATTATTAATAATATGTACAACATGTGCGGTAATAGAATGGTTGATGTCAAATAGAAAGCGTAAACGACAAGCCGCCCCGGTGGCGCAGTGGTCTAAGCGATGGCCTCTGATCATTCGTCCGAAAGGGGTCCGGGTTCGAATCCCGGTGAGGCATGGATATTATGTTTGTCTTACGGCACTGGCTTTCTCCCTTCCCTGGAACCAGTGACCCTAAATTAGGGACGGGCGACTGCTTATAGCCCATTGAGTTGCTCACGGTGGTCGTTAAACCTCCAATCAAAAAATCAAAAAAAGACAATCTGTACGCAAAGAGCTTAGTATTGGCAAGAGCAGGGAAGGCAATGCCGAGGTCAACTTTAATAAGGATGTGCTGACCAGCTGGCAATGTTGCTAGAAGATCGACGAAGTTGGAGTTTTTTTTGTTGTTGTTGTTTTTTTTATTGGAGGTTTAACGACCACCGTGAGCAACTCAATGGGCTATAAGCAGTCGCCCGTCCCTAATTTAGAGTCACTGGTTCCAGGGAAGGGAGAGAGCCAGTGCCGTAAGACAAACACAACATCCATGCCTGACCGGGATTCGAACCCGGACCCCTTTCGGACGAATGATCAGAGGCCATCGCTTAGACCACTGCGCCACCGGGGCGGCAAAGTTGGAGTTAGCATCACACTTCATCTCATAAGGGCGTTTGATAAAAGCCGACGCAGAAGGTGGAGAAGATTTCTTCTAAAGGACGGCTGCATATGGAGTGACTGGGCATTGTGAAGACGTAGAGATCACTGACGAAAGTGAAACGTCCATCGCCTCTTCTGTCACCTACTGGGAATGTTGCTGGTCACCACTCAGTGACGTAGAAGTAGGATTAGCTGAAAGGGTAGCTGAACTACGTTTAGGAGAGGACGGGCTTGTCGGAGCAGGCCCGCCATTGGTGAATGGTGGAAGAGGAGGCAAATCGTTATCAGAAGCAAGAGCTGTGACGTCGACCTCGCCCGATGTAGCCATCCGCAATGGCGAAGCAGAATTCACGTCTTGGCCGACCCGACCAAGAAAATAAAACGAAGATAACTTAACTAAATGATCACTCGCCAACTTGGCAGGTGTACGAGCAGAATCGTGGAACCTTCACGGAACTCGCACACACAAATATAGATACTCGGAACAACGAAGAGAGCACAAGCAAGACGAAATGTACGGAGCAGAAAAACTGCATGTCTGTGGCAATACAATGGAACCGAGCCTTGTTGTTACCAGCAGGAGAATGCACCGAGCCATAAAGCAAGGCCTGTTACGGCGTAGTTTATCAATAATTCCGTATCGTGTGTAGACTGGCCAGCACAGTGCCCTGATCTTAATCCCATAGAGCACCTATGGGATGAATTAGAGCGCCGCATAGGAAGTTTGGAAACAAAGCCTACTACTAAGCAACAGTTAGCCGCAGCATTATGTATTGAATAGAAGCGTATACCTATCGCTGTGTTCCAAAACCTTGTCGAAAGATGTCTATAATGGTCAGTGCATGCATTACGAGCAAAGGTGGACCGACACCGTCAATAATGTTGTGTTTCTTTTCTAGGTGTCCGCTGACTTAAGCAGTAAACATTTTTTGGCTTGCATCAGGGCATCCGTTTCTTCGTGTTACCTTAGAGATTTTCTCGGGGTGTTCAAATATTCGAATTTCTTGTCTCAATAACATATGCATTATTACGCTCAGTAGTATTTTGTTGACGCTTTAACAACTTCGATCGTTATCTAAATAACCCTTACCGAGATGGTGTGAACCTAAGGCAGGACTTTCAGAAAAGAAATAACGACACCAATCTCCAAATCCCATATGAACTCACTTCTCAACCGCAATGACATTTGAAAGAGGCAGTATTTCTCAGACAAGAAGTGTCAGATTTAAAGAAGGCCAGCCTTGTAATCTAGTTAGTTCTCCGGTATTCGAGTAAGGGTAAAGGAAATTTAAAAAAAAAGCGACAAAAGGGGAGAATAATAGGACCGGTGTTCGTTTCGCGAGTGTCAGTCTTGCTTCTCCTTCCACTCTATCTCACTGGTTCGAGAATCCAGAGCAGAACGATCTTTGGGAGACATAGGCGCAAGCATCTTACGGCAGCGGCCTTACGTAACAATGTCAAAGCTTTCTGAATAAAATTACCCAGGCGAGAGCAATTCGATAAGAGTCACGTCATTGTCCCAAAAGTGGGTTTAGAACTTTTCATCCTGTGGTGGCTCCTGTTTCAAGAGACAGCGAGCATTACCAGTAATATTTTTCTCAACTGATCTGTCTTTTCGGTGCATTCAGAAAAGGCAGACTTTTGAATTCCCTGGCTCACTTTTATCTCAGATCGCAGTGTTTTATTATATATGCCAACCGAACTGGATAGCGCATTGTGCGTTTTAAAAAACTCTACAGTGAAGGAAGGAATTATGCTGCAAATTTGAACGCCTTCATAGATGACGAAAGTTCCCCACGGGTTTCTAAAGGAAGTTTTGCATATACTATTTTTCAAACTTCACGGCCATATCATTTCCTCTGGCTTGTTTTAGACTACACCATAATCAGATATGATATGCTTTTTCGTTTTCGCAGTAGTAAAGATACCTTTGATACGGTATAACATTACTAACATGCGGACAATACAGCTTACAAAATCCTCGTATATTACTTTATGGATTCATGAACATCTTCAAAATTAGAAAGCGTCAGTTGACCCTTAATAAAAAAGTTCAAATTTAAGGCACCCATTTATGCAGCATTTTGCTGTATCAATGGTAGATCTCAAGTAAATTTAAAAGTTTAAACTGCTAATTGCGCAAAAAACAAATTAACGATTAAAAATATAGAATATTTACGCCAGATCTTTAAAAAATTAAAGAGATTCAGGGTTTATTCATGAATGTTTTTAATATACACAATGCTGTCAAAGAATTATGACCAACCCTGATTTTAGAAGGAACCGCAACCAGCAGCCAAATGGAGCATATAATGTAAGGCATTTAATAACACACGAACTCGCGGATATTATGCAGTTTAAAATGGGGAAAAGGATGTGACTTAAGGTGTTCCACCTAAAATCTCTGCCTTATGTTTCCAATGGTAAAACTTCTTCATACACACTGACGGAAGAAAAGATCCCAACACGAAGAAGGGGTTGTGTTAGATAAACGACAGTTTGTTGGCAGTAAAAGTACATCTCTATGATGACGTCTATGAAAATTTCGTGCTCGGTGCATACGTGTGGCGCTAGTAGCGCCTCGGAACACGCAAAGCAGGTTTGCTGTAAATTCGCGCTGTAACGTTCGTGAGCGTTAGTTATCATTGAGATTCGACGTAGGTTGTTGATGTTAGTCCAGAATGCCTTTAAGAAGACGAAGAAGCCATTATCAACAGCTCACGGAGTTTGAACGAGGTTGTGTAATAGGGCTACGAGAAGGTGGATTTTCTTTCCGCAATATTGCAGAACGACTTGGCAGGAATGTAGCCACTGTGCATGAATTTTGGCAGCGCTGGTCAAGGGAAGGTACTGCCTCAAGAAGACCGGGTTCCAGCCGGCCACGTGGCACTAATGAGAGAGAAGACCACCGTGTACGGCGTATGGCCGTGGCGCATCGTACCGCGTCCGCGGCAGCAATTCGAGCTTCAGTTGCCACCACATTGACACAACGAACTGTTAAAAATCTTTTACTTGAAGGACAGCTACGAGCCTGACGCCCTGTAGCGTGCATTCCACTTACTCCAAACCACTGCCGTTTGCGACGTCAGTGGTGTCAAGCTAGAGCTCATTGGAGGACGGAGTGGAGATCTGTTGTGTTTTCTGATGAAAGCCGGTTCTGCCTGGGTGCCAGTGATGGCCGTGTGTTGGTTAGAAGGAGACCAGGTAAGCGCCTGCAACCAACCTGTTTGCGGCCGAGACACACTGGACCTACACCTGGAGTTATGGTCTGGGGAGCAATTTCCTATGACAGCAGGAGCACTCTCGTGGTTATCCCACGCACCCTGACGGCACAGTTGTACGTCGGTCTGGTGATTCAACCTGTTGTGCTGCCATTCATGAACAGCATTCCAGGGGGTGTTTTCCAACAGGATAACGCTCGCCCGCATGCCGCTGTTGTAACCCAACATGCTCTACAGAGTGTCGACATGTTGCCGTGGCCTGCTAGATCACCAGATCTTTCACCTATCGAGCACGTATGGGTCGTCATTGGACGACAACTCCAGCGTCACCCCCAACCAGCATTAACCGTCCCTGTATTGGCCGACCAAGTGCAACAGGCATGGAACTCCATCATACAAACTGACATCCAGCACCTATACGACACAATGCATGAACGTTTGCATGCTTGCATTCAACATTCTGGCGGTTACACCGGTTATTAATGTACCACCAATTTACATTTAAAATGGCTCTTCTCGCGCTTACAATAAGCTGTGATCTTGAAACCTTAATCGATTAAATATGTTACCTATATAAATGTATTGCCGCTATTTCATTCCTCTACAACTATTTTTTCGTGGTGTTGGGATTTTTTTCTGTCAGTGTATTTTCTTCGCAGTTAATGTATTCCTAAAAATGAAAATTTGCACATCGATAAAACTAATTTTACGTCACAGCATGGGATGCTTAATACTTGCTGAAACAATACCATAATTATATTAAAAATAAATATTTTTCTTTAAGTAATGTTCAGACCTCTTAATAGATTGCGCGACCTGTACATTGATGACGTCAGTTGACAAACAAATGTTGGAATGCTTAATTATGGTTATGTTTTAGCAAGTATTAAGTATCCCATGCTGAAACTTAAAGTTTGTTTTATCGATGTGCAAATTTTCATCCTTGAGAATGCATTAATTGCGAAGAAAATACGTAAAGAAGTTTTACCGTTGGAAACATAAAGCAGAGATATTAGGTGGAACCACCTTAACATAGCGAAAAAGGAATCATTGTTTGCTACCAAAGAAGGCTGGTAGCATTAAAATATAGTCAATACGGTAAGCTGTTCATATGGTGCAGTTGTAAAACTGTTCTAGGAATGGAAGGAACCTTCACGACCTGCAGTAATGGGAGTAACAGTGGACGCCCACGTAGCATTGACGACCATGGGCAGCGACGGCTATCACGACTACTACGATTCAACAGAGTGAGCCACAGTGGAACACCTGACTACAGTGTTTAATGCAGGAACAGAGAAACAGCCTAAAACAGAGCACAGTCCAATGAGCTGTGCTCTCTATGGGTCTCGGGAGCTGCCGGCCTCTCAAGGCAACCATACTGACGGACAGATATCGACGATTTCGGCGTGAATTTGCATCTGAGAGAAGGCACTGGACTATCGAACAGTGGAAGACAGTTAGTTGCCTTCTCAGAAAAATCTCACGTTTTCTGCTTTATCGTGTAGATGGTCGATGAAGAGTACGACGGAGTACTTCTGCCAGAGAACATTCCGAAGCAATGCTCGAGAAGAGACAGACAGGAGGTGGCAATGTACTCTTAGGAGAGGCACGTTTTCCTGGAAATCATTGGGTGTATTCATCCTCCTGCATCGAGGGCGTTTCAGGCTACTCATTCACTGTGGCGGATCAGGTGCTCCCATTCATGATGACTGCCTACCCCGATGGCATGGATTGCTTCCTTGAAGATAATGCCACTTGTCATGTTGCTATGCGTGTACGAGAACGGTTTGAGTAGCATCTCAATGACTTTAGTTTTTTATCCTGTCCACCGTACTCGCCGGACATCAATCCCATTGAACTACCTTAACCAATAGGTTCAACGTATGGATCCACCGCCGATGACTCTTGTTGATCTGCGAGAAGTTCTGGTGTCTGCATGGAAGAACATCCCTACAGAAGCCTCTCTTAATCAATGCCACGCAGCACATCTGCGGTGTTGTCGGCACGAGGAGGTCATACCTCACACTAAGAGGTGGTAATAACTCTTTGACTATATAGTGCGAAACAGAAATATTCAGAAACATCAACTGTGTAAAATGTAAGTAAAATGAGTAAAAATTTATGTTATTTCATAAAAAACGTGATGCCATTTTGAACATTTCTACGCAAACCACGTTCACCTACTATCAAAACTCCGCGAGTTATTACGTTTTGTGCAAGACTTTTGGATCCCCCGGTAAATACAAAATGTAAACAAAGGCAACAGTTAAAAAAGTATTTGAAGTTCTAAAGCGCCAAAAGGCGGCACCAAAGAAAAAATCAAATAAAATACTGCAAAAACACCATTAGACTGAAAACATTTTACTGATTAGCAAAACCAAACGTTACCAACCACTGGGAAAAAAAAAGAGGGATATAGAGCTATGGTAAGCTGTTCTCCGTGGCTTTGTCAAGGGAAAGGCAGGGACAACATCGAACCAACCCCTATAAAGACCTGAAAGTGTGGGTTTCTGCGCGAATTTGGTCTGCAACGAGCCTACCGGAAACAGCAAAAGCAGTAATAGCACAGCAAAGATAAAAATAAAAAAAATAAAATAAAAAATACTAAACAAAATATTTATAATAATACAAAAATAATAATTTAGAACATACCCACCCAGAACGTGGGCCAAGATACACCCCGGATCCCCTGAACATCAAAAAACAACCCCGAAAATAAAAAATAACATTTTTTTTAAATGGGACTCTCTAATAAATAAAACAATTAAAAAAAACAGACCCTACTTACAGCAGATCAAATTCTCCGAGACCCAACCTCACATCCGACTGAACAAAAAACTCACTGAGAAGCAAATGATGCGGATAACAAAAGAAATAAAATGCTACAAAGTTGAACTATAATTATATACAAGCATATTCACGAAACCTAAAGGTGGATGAATACTTAAATTTAGTTGCTTATTTACAAGAAACTGTCAAATGAGAATATTAACCTTAGGACGGAAAGGAAAAAGGCATGAAAACATTGCACAAATAAGCCTAAAAACGTGCGATTCGAGGCTTGTACAATGCACCTCGGAAAAAAAGAACTCTGCCCAAAAATCGGAAGGCAAAATTAGCCAACTGTTTTAAATAAACGTGGTAGGCAAGAATGATCACCTGAAACAAAAATATATTACACAAAACACTTACCTAACCCCGCGTGCGGAAACATTCCCCAAACCATAACGCTGCCCCCAATACCTTGTGTCCTTCCAGCAATGGTTGAACAGTGTTTATTCTCCGATGTTTCTCGGCTTATATGCCAACGACCATCCGTTCGATGAAGCTGAAAACGTGACTCATTGGAGAAAGAAACACTTTGCCAGTCAGCGGAGGTCCAATTCAGATACTGCCGTGCAAATGTAAGCTTATTCTGCCGATGAAACTTCGTCAGCGTATGTGCAGTGAGCATCCGTCTGCATCGGAGCCCCATGCGCTGTATGGTTCGCTGAAGTGTCGTTTTAGACACACTTCCGATAGCCCCTTGCTCCTCTGTAGCGTGTCGATCAGCCCTCACGCCCCTTTGCAGCCGACGTCCACCTCCCATATCAATGTGCACGTGGTGCTCCGCAGTTTCCACGTCACTTATTCGCAATAGTGCATTTCTCCAAACACGATACACTTTAACCACAGCAGCATGCGTAAAGTTCACAAACTGCGCTGTTTCAGTAATACTGCCACACTTTCCCCGAAAACCGATAATCACCCCTTTTTGCAAATCTGAAAAATCGCTCCTTTTTTCCATGACAGCAACGAGTGATATGTTTTCAGATCGCCTATAGCAAACCTTATATACCGTCCAAGCCATCTCACGACACGTACCTTCTTTCATTGGCTACGCGCTGTTGACGTCGAAAGTAGGAGGTGGTCACAATAATATGACTCGACTGTGTATATAAATATAATTTATCATCATTAACCAGCATTATCAATCCAGTGCCGGCTGAAGATCTTCCAAAGTTTGTTCTCCAATTTTCTGTGAGGAGACAGTCTTCTCCATGGCACTCCGACTTGCTTTGGAGGTTCATTTAACCTAATTCCCGCGGATTCTTCTTCTGGTTCTTTATCTGTCCCTTGGAATCTAGTCTATTATTTCAGTTGTCCAAAGATGGTCCGTTCTTCTACCAATATGTCCAGACTACACCGATGATGAGCGCATTATGACTACCCCTAGCCTAAAGAAATGAGCTCGCCTAGGGATCGAACGGTGGAGCAGGAGAACTTCAGAGCAGTATACGTACAACCCGAGTACCGGGCTTTTGGTTAGTAGAGTGTTCCGAGTCAGAATGGGAAAAAGCTGCCGATTTATCCGAGTTTGAAAAAGGACAAATTGTGCTGGCACGGCGCTTCGGAACTACGATTTCGGAAACGGGGCTTGTGGGTTGTTTACGTGCGGCAGTAGTGATTACGTATTAAAAGTGGAGCACTGATGCCCAAACGACGAAACGTCGTCCAGCCGTGTATCGCCCACTGGTCATTAATGCCAGAGGAAAGCGGAGACTGCCGCGCATTGTTCACAGAGATCGCAGGAGCACAGTGCGAAAAGTCACCTCCGCAGCTACAACAGTGTTGATCAGAGTAATATGTCGCAGCTCATATTTCATCGCAGACATCTGCTCATGCACCTACGTAGCCGAAGATCCAGTCTGGTCCCAATGATCACTGCGCGTCATCGCCAATAACGCATGGAATGGGCCCCAAGATCATCGAGATCGGCCCGTGGGTGATTCAAAGAAAGTGGCCTAGTCTGACGAATCAAGATTCCGATAAGCTGATTATTAAGGGAAGCTATGGCACGTGGATGCACTGTTGAGCGGAAACAGGCCGGCGGGGTGTCGGTGTTCTCCTGTGGGCGATGTGTTCTTGGTACACTTTAAGCCCCATTATCCCAACAACACAATTCCTGACAGTTGAAAAGTATTTGAACATCGTTGCGGACCAAATTCACCCATTTATGGCAACTGTGTTCTCAGCTGGTGATGGCCATTTCCAACAGGAAAATGCTCCATGTCACACTGCCAGAATAGTGAAGGAGTGATTCGAGAAACATGCTGGTGACTTTTTATTAATGTCCTGTCCTCCAAATTCACCTGCGATGAACCCAATCGAACATGTGTAGTTCTACTTGAGAAAGCGGGTTCGCGCTAAATCCCCACCATACCGAAATGTACGGGAACTTGAGGACCAGCTGTTGACATTATGGTACCAGATACCGCAGGATACCTATCGCAATCTCACCGATTCGATGTTTCGCCGAGTGGCCGCTGTTTCGCGGATTAAAGGGTACCCTACAGCTTGTTAGGTAGGTGGTCGTAATGTAAAGGCTGGTCGGTGTATTTAGATTTCAGGGAATTTACCTTGATCATATTGACATCAATTCTTTTCACTTTTCTGGTCCCTATCTTTCCTGGTCATACCTAGCATGCGTATCTCCGTGGCTCTTTGAGTTGTTCGCAGGCACTGTATGTCTGTTTTAGTTAAGGCAAATGTCTCTGATCCATAAGAGGGAAATGGTGGGATGCATTGGTTAAACACGTTTCTTTTAAGATTACAATTTTTAAGAGCTCGTTTGCCCTTCAAAATTGTATTGTTTCTACCAAATGCTCGCCAACGAAGTTTTTACGTCTATTTATTTCTTCTTTGATAATTCCCTTGTTTGGTATCTCTTGTCAACAGTAAAAATAGGGGTCAGGTACTTCTACAATTGCTCCATGAATCGTTAAATCTTCAGTTCTAGTAAAATTATTGTACACCAATTTTATTTTCTGTGATTTCATTTTTTATATTTGTTAATGAAATTTGAAAGCATGCCGAAGTGAAATGGAGGTGACTGGGTCAAGACAAATTTGTGGAAGGCACTCGGAGATACCTCCCAGCAGGAGATTGGTATTGGTTGTTCATGGTGATGTATACATATGCATAATTTTTTTCAATCAGATTCAAACTGTACATACTCCCACTCGTGGTATGCGTGTTGCAAATTTTAAATTCAAATGGACATGTGACACTAATTTAAATAAAACAAAACTTAAAATCTTTAGAATGCTTGTTTATGCTTAAAAAATGATTATCCACTATTTAAACGTTTAAGGGATTGATGTACCTGAACCAAATTGGGTCAAAAAATTTCTGCATTTCTTAAACAGAAATGATTTGACACTAGGCATCGCAAAACAGTTCGTTTCGCTCGGACATCTCAGCAGTACCGACCATAAACCTGTAATTAGTGGTAAGTTCTGGCTTCTAGTTCTTTATATCTCTTTATTCTCTGCCCTATGACACAGAGTACGACGACGAAAGTTTGGTCCTCCTGAGATGGACATGCTGCCACTGGGTAGAAAAAAGTGACAAACATTTCTCTCTTTTCTAAGGTTCGTCGCCATTCTTATAGCCCTTACGGAAACTAATCAGTCAAAAACGATGTGTCAATTATATTCCCAAATAAAAACTTTTAATAACAAATTTAAGAAGAAAGTAACGCTTTATGATGTGCAGGTTTACTCGTTCCATCAGCGTTTGGCCTTTTTTAGGCAGCAAATATATTTGTTTAATCTTATTTCATCCCATTTTGCCGACCCTGAGTTTACTCGTTCCAGCCTCTTAAAAGGTTAATATACAATTAGTTTTAACATACAATTAGTACACATTTTTTCGTATTTGAACTCTGTTTGTATTTTGCCTTAGACACAAATTTCAGCCATGAAAAGCGGCGATTCTTCAAGCGTTAGGACTCCAATAGGTATTTGAAACATACGTTTGGTGTTGCAGCCCTCGATTCCATAACAGCCGTCCGTAAAACGTCGAGAATTGCCTGTGATGCGATTCTGGGTTGAATGCACAACTCGGCATCGTCCCTCAGATGCTCAGTTGCGTACTAGTCCGGAGAATCGTCGAGGGCTAATAACTCACTGGCATTCGAATTCCTCTCCAACCAGTGCTTTGCCATGGGATTGGAAATGTTCTTGTTGACAAAATTCATTCTACTGTGGACAATGGGTAACCAAGAATGCGTGAAGATGGTCTTACATTAGGTCACCATAGACGTCAGCAGTGGTGGTCACCTCAGTTAGTTCAAGGTGCCCGACGATGGTCCATGTAAATAAGCTTCACAACATCGCACCGTGTTCATGAGCGTATAATATCCCAAATTGGCTGTTAGGATACATACCCACGTGTGTTCCTCACTCACTCTCTCTCTCTCTGTGTCTGTCGCTGTGTCTCTCTCACACACACTGTCTTTCTCCGTCTCTCTCTCTGCCTCGCTTTTTGTCTCTCTTTTTGTTTCTCTCTGTCTGTCTCTGTCTCTCTCACACACTGTCTTTCTCCGTCTCTCTCTCACTTTCACTTTCTCTCCCTGTCTCTCTCTTTGTCTCTTTCTCACTCTCACACACACATTCTTTCTCCGGCTCTCTCTCACTTTCGCTCTCTCTCTCTCTCTCTGTCTTTCTCTTTGTCGCTCTGTCTGCATCTATCTCTCTCTCACACACACACTTTCTCTCAATACCAACTTTGGAGATCATTACCAACAGTGATACTTGCAATGATTGTCTCACTCGAGATGCCACGAATTTGGAACCAATTCTTCAAGTACCGCCTTTTCTCTACCAGGACTCTGCGTGCAACCAACGTTGTGCCTTGTATCTTTAAATGAATATAACGTCGCATCTATTATTATCAAGTTCCCGCGTTCAAATTGTTAAGCGTTCTATTTTCCAGTTTGCAGTTTCTGTCTAACTTCCTTGAAAAAGCCATCTGGTTGATGTGCGAAAGCTTGGAAACGCTTATGTGTTTATTTCCTGCGCCAATAAATCGGACCACTAGTATAGTGTTACTATTTTCTACATGTATAATAAATTAAACTTTGCCTTTTGAAACTGCAAGAGCACTGCTGGTTTTTGCACCAAGACATTTATTGTACCCGAACAACTTACAGGACACTACGGAATTAGATTTGACCTAGGAAATTTATTTACCTTAGCAAATTTCTATTGCACTTATAAATTGATCTGTCTTAACAAATTTGCGTGGCGCTAACAAACGTTTATTGAGATATACGTTGTTTCCCCTTGCTGATTTATATTAATATTACAAATTTATATTTTATTTGAAAATAAGTGTTGGACCTCTCTCTCTCTCTCTTTTCGTTGCTCTGTTCGAGTGTCGGGACCCAATTCAAATCCTGTCGGCAGTCAAGGTTTGACATTCTTGTCTGTTCTCCACAGTTCTGATGATTTCTGCAAACATTAAACTTGTGGGAGCTTTTATTTGATCAATGAATCTGTCTGGGGGACATCGTCTTGTTATTTTGCCGTGGACTTTCCCCTGAATATAAAGTTTTTTCTAAACAAGTATCGAACCAGTAGTTATATATTGCATTAAAATTGTTCTTATTAAAACCAGTTTATTACTGTCCTACTAATTTGGCGTGCTGATCAACGAGTAAGTGAAAAGTAACCTATCACGTTTCACTTTTCTAACAACAAATTTTACGATCTTTTAAATACGTGTACAGATACTACATTCATAATTAACATATTTTCATGTGCAGTTATTAAATAGATGTAAATAATTCAGAGACACACGCTTGGTTTGTAGAAGAGTAGATGAGGAATGTTGTAGGAGAGAAAAGAAAGCTGCGAAGAGGTAAAAGAAGATGATGTGATGAACATTAGGTAAACGACGCTTAGTGGATATACACGGATTACGATCTGTTTATCTTCTTTTATACCTCTTCGTACTTAAGTGTTTCCTTTCACATGCGTTTCCCTACTAAATATCTATCCTGCTGAAATACGGTAATGTTGCACAGAATGCTGATCTTCAATAAAAATATTCAAGTCCTGTACTTTTCATATTTTTAAAAAGAAAAGAAATTCTAGACAAACGTGAAGTGAGACGCAATCTTTAGCATTAATGAAGGGCATTTTACTAGACCAGCACATCTACTTATTCTGGTGGTAATGGGACCAATATAGCACTTCACAATTCTCTGAGCAGGATCCTACTAAACCTAATTATCCCCATTCTGCGCATACATTCTTTTCACTAGATATAACAAAGGACTTCCGTAAACTTTCGTGGTTGTTTTTGAAAAGGGTCGCATTCTATTCACTGTGGAGTGGAAGATGCTGAGATAGGGAGGAACAGCGATTGTGAGAGGAAAAGATCCCGGGCTTTGCAATATTTCTTTATCGAGCCTCGCTTCCTTCATCGACGTAATTAGGAGCTGGCTCTTCTACCAAAGTGCATGTACTTCGCTTCATCATGTCAGGAAACATCTCCAGAATTCCTCTCCTTGACGATCACTAATGGATAAAACCCACATTTTTCTGTCAGTCTGCGCCGCTAAAGGGGTACGGAATGCCGACGAAGACATTCACTTGCATAAATCCCGGCTAGTAGGATTTCAAGGTAGCAGAACACAGGGACGCATTTTTTTGTTTGAACAATGAGGAAGATTAGTTTTGGGTTTTGAAATGGATGGCAAAATTTGCGAATTTGTGCTTCATATAATCGCGCTACGCTTTGCTTATCTTTCAAAAAGCAAAATATTTAAAATAATATAATTAACCATTTTAGAATGAATTTGGCTAGAAAAAAAAACACGCAGCACAATATTTATCCACTTTTATAAGGAGCAATCCTGGTCGTAACGTATAAACAAGAATTTTCCAGATTTAGAGATCCACGAAAGCAATAAATGAATTTGTGTTCCCCAAAAAAAACAGAATGTAAAGTGTTTAAATGCTTAAAGAAAGGCATCTTACGGAAGGTGGAAAAGAAACGAAAAAGAGTACGACTGAATTAAGGGAGAGGAAATGAAAGCTTCTCTTAAGAAGAAATCAAAGATACCCATAACAGATGTAATATCAGTTATTTTATATGGAATAGATGCTTGGACAGGAGCAAGAAAATAAGGTGGACAACTGGGTAGAACACAGATGAGAATGCTCATTTCTGGGAAAGTCATGACAAGGACAAATCATAGAAAAATTAGACATAAGGAAAACGACTGTTAGTAGAAAGTACATAAAAAGAAGGATGTATATGCCAGAAAGAAATGGATAATAATTTTTCGAACGGATGAACTTAGGATTTTTTTGTGACTGATACTGCCGAAAAGGAAAAGTGCGACAATCACGAATAAAACTAACAATTTAAAAAGTGATAGGATTGGGTTATGCCAACCAATATACCACTTACTTAGCGTCACGACATGTCGCACATGAGAAAGACCTCAGCACTAACTACTTCCTAATTTCTATGTCTTTAGATTCTCATCTTCTCTCTCTCTAAGCCACCGATTAGTGCAACTCGAAACCATCTGCTTCCCTTTTTTAGCACGTCTTTTTTTTTTAACTACGTGCTTTCAGTACATATTTGTTCATCCGTCCGTCGTTCTGACGACACCATGTCTCTGCAACAGTTTGTCCGATAAAAACAATTCTTTTTACATTAGAAAGAGTGAAATATGAGACAAAAAATTATCCTAGTTTTCCGGGGTTTGTTTCAAGATACTTCCTTCGCCGAAAGATGACGTAAATGCAGATGTTATAGAATAAAAATAACAGTTTATTTTATTCGAATAAAAATAACAGTTTTTTCTAAATATTCGACTGAATAAATTATTTCTTCCTTTAGATGCCATTTATAACAAGATTATTTTTGGAACAGTTTCTTTTTTAAGTAAAGCACAGATTTCCTGTTAAGGAACGCAAAGGCGAATTGCGTGATTTCCGCAATATCTCTTTTTTTAAAACCTATTCCAAAACTTATTTTTGCATAGGATGCACCTCCTAGGTTGCAATGTTCGGCATATAATTTTAGATTTTTGGTAAAGAATGATTTGGCCACTGCTATATATATATATTTCCTTTTCTGAGGTGCTCTTTTTTTGCCCCATTAATTTTTTCATAAACGAAAAAAATAATTAAAAATTACTGTGCTTCGTAAGTAACAGCTTCTAACAGTAAGAAAGAATAAAAAAATCAAGCATTTTAAAAACGACTGAAAATAGATTTTTCCAAATAAATGACTAAATGGGATTAGTATAGAATTTTCCATTGTTTTAAACTATGGAGAGTTTTACTACTTTTCATCATTTTTGAGAGCATATGAATTACAAAAAGTTGTTAAAACAAAGTGGCATCCCTTTGAGATATAAGATTTTGAAGACAACAGTCCAAAACGTTAAAGCTACGGGAGGAATTCTGGGGCTGTATTTTAACTTGTATGAAAAGTAATTTTTAATCGCCAGTCCCAAATTTGGGGCCACTTGTTACAGGGTACAATGCAGTGGAGTAGGATCACAACTCACGACTATTCCGGGACACGTGACCAGATGGCTCATGGGAGGTTCAAATTGAAATGCCGTCGTCTAAGAGTAACATATGCGGAAACCATATCTTGAATTTTGGTTCTGATACTGAGGTCTGAATATTCTTGCCAGCATCTAGTGCTTGCCATTCACTCTAATCATTGCAGCAATTTGAATAAAGAAATTCTAAAGTAAAACATTAATTTACGGGGTCATTTCATAAAGAAATTCATAATGTGGCAACGCCGCGGAGTTGATGATGCAATCTCAACGATGTACAGGGGGTGGGCAACGAAACTAAAACACATGGGTTTAGGACACGAGACATATTAATACTGCGTTGAGCCTCCTCTGGAGGCCAATATAGTTGCAATTTGTCGTGGTAAGGACATTTACAAGTCCTGTACAGAGGCCACAGGGATTTCAAGACATTCGTCTTGTAGAAAAGTGGCTAGTTCATGACGTGATGGTGGTACAGAAAAACGTTCCCTGACTGGCTCCTCCAGAACACACCAGAGTGGCTCAGTAATGTTCAAGTCGGGTGACTGTGCAGGCCATGAAAGATGTTCAACCCCACTTTCATGCTCACTAAGCCACTCTTCCACCAGACATGAACTGTGTATCGGTGATTTATAAACCTGATACACGGCACTACCGTCAGAGTACAATATTTCAACCATTGGGTGCACCTGGACATCCAGGATAGACCTTAGGAGCGATATTCCCATCAAGAACAATCCGCGGGCCGACAGATTGCCGCTATATTGCTGCCCAAACTATCACCGATCTACCTCCGTGCTTTACTGTGGGCAATAAACAGTCGGGGTGATAAGCCTGCGAGGGATATCTCCACATGTAAACCCTCCCGGTTGTGGGAAAGACAGTGAAGGACGATTAATCGGAGAACAATACACATTTCACGTTCTTCAACGTCCACGATTTGCGCTGCAGGCACCATTGCAACCGACGTTGGCATTACA
Source organism: Macrothele yani (assembly GCA_039090855.1). NCBI lineage: Eukaryota > Metazoa > Arthropoda > Arachnida > Araneae > Macrothelidae > Macrothele > Macrothele yani. Next base: position 162,801,247 of record CM077011.1, read on the forward strand.
CTGGTGATCCAGTGTTCGGCAATAACAACACAGCTGTAACTGTTGACCCGGTGAAGCTCCCGACGAACAGTTTTGATGGAAACATGCGAGTCGTGGTGCGTATTCAACTCTGCAGCGAGTTGGGAAGCTGTGTTTTTATTCTTTTTTGGCTACCCTCCGTATCAGCAACCGGACGTTCCCGTCAGACAGCTTCATTTTACCTTGACAGTTACTCCTGTTAGATGTGGTTCTTCCCTCTTGCTGATATGCCAACATGACCCTGGATGCCATAGCTCGCGATACACTACAAAGACTTGCTGTCTTGGACACAGATGCACCGGCAAGACGCGCACCAACAATCTGTCCTCTTTGAAACTCGTATGCCTCCCACTGTTGTGTGGATCATACTATTTGACGTCCAGCTGTGCTATTTCTCAACTAATGCTACCTTCACACTCCGCTCTCATTGATCTACTGCGAAATAGATATAGGCTGGTCAGCAGATAGCGTGTATAGCGGTGTGACACGTGGGGTGCTTTTTGTTCATGTGCTTCAGTTCTGTTGTCCACCCCCTGTATACGTCAGTTGTGGTGTTGGTCTTGAGGAAGGGCACGTGGCCTTTTTGCTTCTGCGTCGCGTGAAGTTGGGGATTGACGAGATCTAGAAATGGCCTACGCAGACGCTTCAGGTACTGTGACGGGTGAAGATCAATGGTCGTACACCAAGACTCAAAAATCCAACAGCCATTTGCAGTGCGTCGGAGTAAAATTTCCCGCTGGGCTACCCTCTTTCGTGAAGGACGTTTAAGCATAAACAACGACAGCAATTAGGGGTGGGGCCGAAAACGGTAACGGATGAAAAAAGGGGGAAACTTGTCGCAGACTGTGCCAAACAAGACCATTGAGCAACTTGCGAGGAAATTGCAGAAGCTACATGACTTTCAGTAACATCAGTATTCCGTATTTTGATAAACGATTTGCAGAAAAGGAAAATTTCGGCCAGATGGGTCGGTCATGACTTGACTGCCACACAGAAACAGACTCGCGTGGACAATGCAACATTGCTGAAGCAAATATTTGTCACTGAACTCGACGCCTTCCTATTACGAATTGTTGCTACTGATGAAACTTGGGTTAGGGACTTACAACCGGTGTATGAAATTGGAGTCAAGTGAGTGTAGAAACCCATGCTCCCCGTGACCCTCAAAATTCCGAAGGGCCCAATCGAAACTCAAGCAAATTAAGATCTTCGTGTATGATCACCTTGGAGTTATCATGACGAATAGATTACTATGTATAACAAGTGACACAGCAGCCTATTACCATGACTTCCTGCAAAACGTGCACCAAAAAATGCACAGTAAAGAACGTGACTTGCTCAGAGATGGGCCCCTCATTTAGCACGACAATGCAAGACTACACATGGGGAAATCAGTGACAGCTTTGCTGCAGAAGTACAGGTGGGAAGTGTTACCTCACGCGCCCTATAGCCCAGACATGAGTTCACCAGACTTTGACTTGTTTCCCAAGCTCAAACAACCCATGCGTGGACAGCAATTTTCCTCCATGGAGGAACTTTCTGCAGAAGTTACCCAGCGCGTCCGAGAGCTGAACAAAGGAGGGGACCCGACTGGTATTGTGGACCTTCCAAATCGTTGGGACGCCGTCATTCAAGAGCATGGAGCATACACAGAAGGACTACATAGAGAGACATCGTCCAAGGTTCTTCCGGTGTGTGTAAAAAAATGCCTGCGTTAATATGAAATGACCTATGTCATACTTTACACTACACTTATTTCCATACATTTGGGGAAAAGCGGAAAAATCGCAGTAATTCACAATATTACGAAATTGTGTGAAAACCTGTATCATATCGTACGTTAAGGAAGGACTGAAATATGTCGTAAGAAAAACTACATTCCAATAAAAAGGGCTACTACTGGATCAGGATAAAAATAAGGTGTCAAAAGGAAATAGACAAAGCACCTCAACAGGGAGGCTGGTCACCACTCACAGCAATGCATGCCACAGTGTTGTTGCATTTAATAAAACATATCTGTTGAATCAAGTAACAGAAATCGTATTTATGTCTGTCACAGAATTTACTGATTTGAATACATTACTTTGAACATCCGGTCAGTGCTGTAGCACCAATCGAATTCTGATGTCAATGATTAATTGGGAAAAAATCGCATAACAAAAAAAAAATTCCAGCTTTTTGAGAAATATATTGCAACGCGAAAACTTTCGGTGCCGTGAGGTATTAATACGTACAACAAAAAGAGAAATCCTTGTTTTTCGTCTTTATTCACCTCTGATATTACTTTTGTTTTCCTTTTAATTCCTTATTCCGTGTAAATTGCATTCCCTTTGTATAAAAAATTAGCTTAAAGGCAAACCTTTTTACGGTGGATTATGATTAGAGTTTAAAAAGAATCGCGCAATATTTCATGTTCCAATTCTTAATAACTATGTAAAATGAATGTAATCAAATGAAAAGGAACTGTACAAGACACATCAGATCCTCACAATTATTACTATTATGCATCACTTCAATATTTGAAAGCTTATTTATTCAATTTCACCGATTATTAGAAAATGTGAAATCTTTCTTTCAATTAATTGCGATGTTTCAGCAAGTAAACTGAAAGAAATGAACTTCGAGATGTCTTTAGAATTCTGATCATGAAACCATAAAATAGCAGTCGCGATATTAATGAAAAATAAACATGACCGTCTTTAATGCAGAATCTGTAAAGATGCTAAGCGAACCAAACTGTGCAAAAGAGGAAGGAAATTAAAGCTAGGGGAAAAAATGATAAACTGAACAAATTCTTGAATTAATCAGAACTTGTAGAGGATAATTGGGCATCTGACTTAATGATGAAACTCCGAGAAAAACCGAAATTGAAGTTTCTCGTAGAACTGAAAAGAGCGAGAGTGTTAATAAAAGATTTCATGTTCATACATTTCATTAATCGCAAAACGAAACTCGGATAATTACGAAATGCGTTATCTTTCACTATTTGCTCTTATTTTTCAATTCATTTTCCCTTCTCTATTGTTTTCTTTTACTTTTTGCTCTATAATACAAGTGCTTCTTTCAGTGCAGAACACAAGTAATGTATTTCGAAAATATTGAAAATAAAACACACAAGTCATTGTTATTAATACGAATTTATTTTTGGTGCAGCTTTCGAGCTGTATCGAGATCAAATGCTTTCTTATGAAACATACGGTATTTTTAATGACACGAAAACAACAGAACATTTTAGTCAACAAGTTCCACTACGCCTTGCTTAAGGCTTTTGATTAGAAACAAAGACCCTTACTTGCTGATATTTTTCTTCCACCACAAAAATTTATGTGCAAGTCTGCAATTTGCGAATCGTCTGTTTTTTATCTTCTGTTATTTGAGGTATGCGACATGCAAGGAGGACAAAAAAATTAAAAGGAACAGCTTTCTTCGCTTTAAAACACATTTAGAATGAATCAGTTTGAATCATTTCCCTTCAAACTTCGCTGGAAAAAGCAGATGCAAACGCGTGAATGGGAATTCACACAAAACGAAAAAATGAATTCTCCACTGTTTTGGGATAACCAAAGGGCTAAAAAATAGGCAACCAAATTTTCTGGAAAAATATTTGTGATGCTACTTTCTGAAAGACGGTTGTTTGAAAAATGCTTTCAGGGGCTGCATGTATCATTTTTTCTCTTCTGTAGCACATGTGTTTAGTAAAATCGGAATTTTTAATTGTTCAACCTTTTTATTTCAATTCGAAAAACACATTTTTTTTCTTCTTTATATTAGGAATTTTATTTTTCGTGTATATTTTTGGCGACAAAGTTTTAGTGAGGAATCCGTATCTTATAAAATGTTTTTAATATTGAGTCATTATTTTTTACTTCAGGAGTGAACACATTTAAATAAAAACAACATAGTGAACACATTTAAATAAAAACAACTCTGCTCATATGTGAATAAGAAATAAATTAAGAGAATTCGCAGGATGCCATCAGTAGTGATTAAGAAAATATTTTGGATTTGATTTGTTTGGGTTTTTATAATAATTATGTATCAATAAATTCGCAAACGTTTCAGAATTTTTTATAGCGGGTATGAATATAATTAGACTGTAAGAGTTTAGAATTATCTTATTTTACCAATAGAATTGTTTTGTTGCATTCGGTCTCCAACCGAGGCCGCTGATTTAATTTTAGTTGAGATGGCGACACGATCGCATAAAGAGTAGCTTTTAAAATGAACGAATAATTTAGTCCACTCACGAGAAGCGTTCTTGAAATTATAAGCCTAACGTAACCACCTCCTGGGAGCATTGTAGCTTCATTTTACGGTGTTGCCTTTTGTGCATTCATTACATTTATTTATCTTATGTTTCACATGTGTTGGTAACAAAAATCCTTATCATACCAAAAAATACTATGCCACTGTGATTTTCTGTAGCTCTTCTTCGCCTACGAAATCTTTTCTGCTTCTTCAAAGACGACGAAGTCTTCTAAAGTGAAGTAGAAAGCTGAACAACAGCCATTGACTCGAGTCATGAGATTATGAACTTCGGTCATCAAAATTTATTTCACTAAATTGTAATCACTATCCGATGCTCTACATTTGCTGTTTTCTCAGTAATTGTTACTGAACCGACAAATCAGTAGGGTGAAATTAAGCAACTGATACCTAGCGGCTGTTTCTTTGTCTTGCCAAAGTAGGATATTCCTAAGATACCCATTTCGATACGGAAGTGGTGGATGAACTTTGATCTGACAGACAGTTCTTGTTAATGTTGCTGATTGTTGATTGGAGGTTTAACGACCACCGTGAGCAACTCAATTTGTTATAAACAGTCACCTGCGCCTAATTTAGGGCCTCTGGTTCCAAAGATGGGAGAGATCTAGCGCCTTAAGGCAAACACAAGATCCGTGCCTCAGCGGGATTCGAACCCGGACCTATCTCGGACGAATGATCAGAACTGACAGACAGACCTCTAAGACTAGACATAAAAGCAACGTATGTAAATAGCGCTTGAGGCAACTCCAATGGAATCGTACAGGCGATGAATATTTTTCATGTACATTAATGATTTTCCTTTTTGCATTGATGGCCCTTCTCTCTTGTTTGCTGATGATCTTAAGCTTCATCGTAATGTACATACTCCTGATGAATATCTTGCTCATCAAACTGACGTCAGTAACCTGCTTCACTGGTGTACATTAAAATACCTCCATCTCAACATCTCCAAGTGTCATGTCGTTTCCTTTTCGCAAAAAAAACCAATTCTTTTTTTACTACAAAGCTGGCAACTATACTCTTAGCCGGAAAAAACGAAGTCCAGGATTTGGAGTCACGTTTGATTCGAACTTGTACTTTAAAAGTCATATCAAAAGAATTTTACGTACAGCGTACGGAAATCTTGGATTCATCATGCGACATTCCAAGCATTTCTTGAATACTCAGACATTTATTTATTCGCATTTTTGAGACTACGGTAAGATTCTCACTGGAATATGCGGCGATGATTTGGATCCCTAGTCTCGTAACTCTAGTAAATGAAATCGAGAAAGTTCAAAAAAACTTTTTAGACACCTTTTTTATAAATCGAATGGTGTTTATATAATAGCGGACATCCCGACGGCTGACCTTCTGACATTCTTCAAAATAACCTCTCTGCAATCGAGAAGGAAGGCTCTCCAATACAAGTTCCTGCGTGGCATCATCAATGGAGAGATTGATGATGCCCAAATTGTAAACCAATTAAGTTTCCGTGTCCCACGTTTACCGAGGACAAAAATGAACTCTTGCAGTGCCATTTTGCAAAACAGATGCTGGAAAAATCTATCAGTTATGTAAAATGGATAGCTTTACAACTCACTTGAGGAGTGTCCGGATATGTTTAATGTAAGTAATAATCGTTTTCATAAAGCATGTTTTGCAAGACTGTAAATATCACTGTAAATATAAATATAGCAATTCCTTTATCTAGATATACCATCTGTAGGGATGTGCTTAGAAATAAATCAATCAATAAATGAAACCTCTGCAACTGACGCGAAAGATAAAAAAAAAGTATCTGTGAACTTCTTCTATGGTGCGATGTCAGCCTATAATGATACGTTGCCGATGTCAATGTCTGAACTCGTACAAAACAACTAAGAACTCAATTTAAAACACGTCTCCCAGGTCGAACGGTCTGAGGCGTTGATTGCGAATCATTCGTCCGATTGGTCCTGGTTTCTAGTTAGAGATGAGGCATGGGTAGTGTGTGTGTGTGCCTTACGTAGCTGGCTCTATGCACTTCCTGAGCTTAGTGGCTTTACATTAAAGACGGGCGACTGTTTTAGCTCAACAAGCTGCTCATGGAACCCAAAAAAAACAACAACAAGAAAATATAAAAAAACAATCAACCACTAGTGCCAGTAGGAGCACTCTCAGGGCCAGATTTACACAGAATCGGGTCCCAGGTACAGCACAAAATGAGGCTCCTCCATCAGTCCACATTCTTAAAAGGGTAAGTACATTTGCCGTCATTAAATATCGTCAATTAATTTAAAATTGATTTAATAAATGGGACAATGTGAGGGGAAAATAAGAAATAATATCTACTTTCATTAAATCTTATTATTTGCAAGTAAATTCGCACATAAAAATAGAGAAGTGTATGTAAAACACTATTTAATAGTTTAGTATTTGTATTTTCGCATTTAATTATGTAATAATTCAAATATCCACAGATGGAAAGTTATACATCCCCTTTTAATTTTATTTTTAACCGATGAACATTATTTAGGATTGGTAGAGACTGATTTTTAGGGGAAAGGTGAACTTCCATCTTTGCTGATTAATAACATGTATGTGTTCAACAGTATAGTAAAATAATTCTATCAACAGAGTAATGATACTTAGATTTGAGCAAACATACATAACTGGTAATTCTCACACTCATAAAAACACATTATTCAGCTAATGCATTCAATTAATTTAGACCGAAGCAATTTAAAATCAGATAATTTACAAAATGAAATACAGCAGTTGAAATGAGGTGGCAGTGAAAGAGCCAAGTAAAAGAAACTGCTAATCTTCCTTTCAGGAAAAAAAAAAAAAAGATTTTTTCTCCCAAATATTTTCCCCATTCATAATAATTAGTTAATAAAAAAGCATGAACTTTTTTTTGCATTGCGATTCTGTGGCTCCCTAAAATGCAAGGCCCTTAGTGGGCCTAGGCGTAAATCAGGCCCTGACAAAGCTGGAGATATTTGAATATACTCGTGGATCAAGCGCGGAAAATATACAAAGGAATGACGGAGTCAAAATTCTGTGTTACTAGACACGCTTTTTATAAAATAAAAAAAAAGTGTTGATGTTCTTCATAATAATTAATCCATAAATTATTACTTAAGGTTAAATGGTGCAACAGTTTCAGCCAGTCGACAGTGACTAACACGTGCTTTTTACGCTTTCCAACCGTAGGTTGAAGAAGCGTACATGCTCCAGATTGTTTGTCTGTCCGTCTACCTGTCTGCACGATGACTCGCGTGAAAATGGTTCGATTTCGACGAAATTTTAGTATGTGGTAGAGGACTACACGGAGATGAACCATATTGAAAATGGGCGAAATGGGATCAAAGGTCAGGACATAGGAGCGGGATACCTTGCATTGCCCTTATGCCCCATAACTTGCGTAAAAATGGTTCGAATTCGATGATATTGTAGTATGTGGTAGAGGACTACACGGAGATGAATCCTATTGAAAATGGGCGAAATGGGCTCCAAGGTCAGAACATAGGAGCGAGATCCAATCCATTGCCCTTATGCCTCATAACTTACGTAAAAATGCTTCGATTGCAACAAAACGCTAGTATGTTGTTCCGGAGATATACGGAATTCATTCTGTTGAATATAATAGAAATGCGGTCAAAGGTCAGGACACAAGAGCGACATTTGTTGAACAGCCATTATCCTTATAACTTGCCTAGAAGCGCATCTATTGCGACAAAACTTTAGTATTATATTCCGGAGGTATACCGAACCGGTTCTGTTGAATATAATCGAAATGGGGTCAAAGGTAAGGGCAGAGGAGCGATATTTATTACACAGCCATTAACCTCATAACTTGAGTAATGATTTCTGGTATGTTGGAAAGCGTATCATAATCAATGCATTGCATGATTTTACTAACTTGTTTTTCAGTAGAACCACTTTACTTGATTCCCAACCGTAACACATATAATATGGTCCCGGTAGAGGTTGAAGCTGTCTGTAATGAGGATGGAATAGGAGTGAAGTCGTTCTTGTGGTTGAGTGTCATTAATTAGTTTGTACTTTCTCATATCGTGACCATGCTTATAAAATGTTGCATTTTTTTAATGCTTTCTCACATTCAAAGATTATGAAAATTGAGGCTATTAATAAAGTTATGATATCTCTGAAAACGCTGGCGTCTTGGGAGAGAGCCAGCGCCGTAAGACAAACACAACATCTAAGCCTCACCGGATTTCGAACCTGGACCCAACTCGGACGAATGATCAGAAGCCATCGCTTAGACCACTGCGCCACCGGAACGGCCTCGGGTTGTATATTTGAAACCATCGATTAGACCACTGCACTAACCGAAAGCCGGTCTTCGGGTTTGTATATACATGTATATAGCTCCGTTAACTTCACCTGCGCCACCGTTTCTGTCCCGATCCGGAGGTTTCAGTGATTACAAACTACAACTGCACAAAATTTCTGCGGGCATCTGCTGCCGCAGGAAACCTATCTGTGGAAGGGCAATGGGGTTAATGCCAAAAATATAAAATATAAAAAATTTGTAGCCCAACAGAGAGCAGATTTTTTTTTTTTTTTGATTGGAGGTTTAACGACCACCGTGAGCAACTCAATGGGCTATAAGCAGTCGCCCGTCCCTAATTTAGGGTCACTGGTTCCAGGGAAGGGAGAGAACCAGTGCCGTAAGACAAACACAACATCCATGCCTCACCGGGATACGAACCCGGACCCCGTTCGGACGAATGATCAGAGGCCATCGCTTAGACCACTGCGCCACCGGGGCGGCGAGCAGATTCTTAACGTATACGAATTACAACTCAACAAATTCTCTGCTGGCATGGAGAAACCCAGGAAATCTGTCGGGTTAATACCAAAAGAATAAAATATAAGGAATTTCGGGTCCTATCTGGAGCAGATTTTCGGTGTGTCCAAACTACACCTCAACAAATTCTCTGAGGGCCCATGCAAAGGCAGGAAACCTGCCCGGGGGAAGGGTGTGTGTGTGAGCTTAAAACCGAAAATATAAAGATTTCGTAGCCCGGTCGGGAAATTTTCTTTTCAGCGTCTACAAAGTGCAGCTCAACAAATCATGTTCGGACATGTGCTAACGCAGAAAACCTCCCCCCCCCCCCCCCGACACGTTTCCTGCCTTTGCAAAAGCTTCAGAGAAATTCTTTAAATTTTATATTTTTGGTATTAAGCCCCCCTCCGGATAGGTTCCCTGCGTTTGCACATGCCTACCCGCAAAGAACGTGTTGAGATGTAGTTTACAAACTTTGAAATTCTTTTGTTGAGTTGTAGACTATAAAATTTCTTTATAACGAATTACATTAACTATCGCAATTCGCAATTAAGAAAATACGAAATCACGGAAACCTTTTGTGACTGAGATAACCAACCCCTGGAGACGTGGCCATGGAGCAATCAAAAACGCAATTTCTTGTACGGTCCCTTAAAATTTTTGTGGCCAGTTTTCCGGATTGCCAGTTCTCTGGTGGCCACTTCTTCTACACCCTCTGGTCTCAGGCCTTTTCATCAAGTGCTTAAAAGGGACCCAAGCTGCCAGCCCCTTTGCAGTTATTTTGTAAATTCCCCATTTGGGACACTGGAAGTCGCGTGTGGATTTATGAATTAACATTTTCAAAATATCTTTCTGGGTACAGACGTATTACTCCGGTGCACCCTGACACCGGTGCTTAGCCTAAACGATACCTTGTTTGTGAGTTCTTTTTATTTTACCATGTATTTAACCAACGTGCATCATTCAGTCCAGCGACTTCGTTAAAGTTGCTTCCCTTGTTATGCGCCACTCCCTAATCCCGCGTGAAAATAATGCTGGAGATACTTTGCCTTAAGCGTAGTTACTCTTCTGGTAAAAGCAAAGCACACACAACACACACACGTGCTCATTTGAACAATGGACGTCTTCCGCCATTTTGGAAACAACAAGCCTTATAATGCTAGGTAACGTTATATGGTTGAGCAGAGGAAGTGTTCTGATTAACTTTGTCCATTGCTTAGTTGAAATTAAGATTTTTATTTTAATCAAACTAAGAAATACCTCATGTTTCTGCACGTGAAAACCACGTGTTTATTTGAACAAAGAACCGCTTCCGCCATTTTGGAAACAAACTACAATGGCCTTATAATGCTAGATAACGTCGTATGGTTGAGTGCAGGAAGTATTCTGATTACTTTCGTCTATTGCTTAATTGAAATTAAGGTATTTTTTCATCAAATTAAAAAAAGGCCTCACTTTATCTGTGGGCATTTCTTTCTATTTTCGAGAGGTGAAATTTTTTTTCGTGGGCGTTTTTCTGTTGGGATTTCCTCATACCGTCCGAAATGCGCTTTCACCCAGCTTCCTCTCCATCAGCCAATCCCGTCAGTGCATTTTCTTCAGGATCCATACTCCGGGGGTGTCATAACTCACCGAAACAGTCACCCTTTTAGGACTTGGACGTCCCATTACCAGCTAAGATGGACGCTTCGCGGACACGCCTCTCTTTCTCTCTCTCATGCCTTCCCAAAAGAGATTCCTTGCTCCACGATATCCAACATGGCGTCTCACCCCTGCCTTTTTTTCGAAACTGATTTCTCAAACTAACTTTTAGACACGGGTTGCTTCCCACTTAACCACAATATTATCGCAGTTTCTATTGAGTCAATAGAAATATTCACCGCTCCTGAAAATTGGGCGACACCATTTCTGGGAGTTGCTCTGGCGAATTGTAACAGGAGAATTAAGATTTCTTAAATACTTTAAATATACTTAACTAAATATCTGTGAAGTGCGCTCTCGGATTTCAAAGATATAATTACATCTGTTAAAAGAATAGACTTCGGTCTTACAGCGCAAATTTACCGACCATAATGCCATAGCTGAGAATGAGCAACGGCAGCTTTCGGGAGCATTATCGTTCTGCTGAACAAGAACCAAAGGCAAGGATATCGATTCATACGGTTGCATTGAGATACTAGTGATGGGTAGTCTTTCACAATGATGGATCGCATGTCATGGGAAAGTTGAGGTATAATTTTAAAATAACGCTGAGCATAATGTTGATGTATCGTTCTAAAAATGTCCCAACTTTTCTATGCGAGAATTTAACAGCTGTTGGGTTTATTCCTCAGAAACAAATATTTAAATATCTGTTAAATTTGGTTTTAAAAACTAAATTTACCCATGGATTTGAAATTCGGGAAATGGATTTTTCTTTATATGAAGCATAGTTAACCAGAATCTTAAACAGTTTTGGCTCGCAAACGCACGCAACATTTATTTCGTCAAGCTTGAACTTTAGATATAGCGTATCGTCTTATCAATGTATATATGTGTAAGTTATGAAAACATTTCCCGCTCTGGATTATGTTCACCGAAATGCAAAAAGAAACGTTAGTGCTGTTGCGGAGAACACCTCATGGCTTTTTTATTGACAGCCAATGATAATTTTCCGGTGAAATGATCTAGGAAGGGTCTCCTAAAATACCGGGAAACATTTTTTACGGTCATTTTTATGGCTATTGAATAATAATGATGTGCCGTTATCACCCTACCACAAGGATGCGTGAGAAGAAACTTGCGCATCGTCCAGCCAATAGCAGTTGCAGTCTTTTGTAGTTTTAAGAACGCATTTACAGGCGTTAAAGAAGGAGCTTCAGGATACAAAGTTTTTCTAAGGACTTTTTCTTTAAAAAATATACGTGTTTAAGTAGGAAGCGGTAAAAAATTTGATGTGCAAAAAAACTACCAACATCTCAGAACACCAGATGCATACTTCTTTTTTAATTTTTGTGATAAAACGACGAGCTTCTTCTTAGAAAATTATTTTTATGGATTATAAAGCAGTTTATTAGAAATCACCCATTACTGCGAGGCGGCATACTTATTTTTTACAATAGCGCACTCTCAGAAGTTTCTTTACTGAAGATGTTATTCTGTTTATATTAACAATTAAGAAGAACAAGCAATAGTTATGAAAGCAATGTTTCGACTATATCGCAGAAGTAACTTTGCTTCTCCTCTATACGTGGCCAATGTGTTTGAATGTTTCTCAGGAAAATTCGGGTTTTCAAGTGAGTTTTCGTAAATATTTAAAGCTAGATCTATAAACCTTGAAGCTAAGTTTTCTCATTCCTGATGAAAAAGCTTTTTCCCTAAGCAAAAGCTGTTTAATAACAGTGTGGAAAAGATACTTCCTGAAAAATATTACCTTTAACATGTAAGTTAAAGATAAATTTTCCTTGAAGCATCTCTCTCTCTCTCTCTCTCTCTCTGTCTCTCTCTCTATTTCTCTCAACGCTGTTTAATAGCTATTTGTTTAAAATTAAAATGATTAATAACAAGAAACTGTACACCAACCTTTCTTAAAATAGCATACTAGTAACCCCAATTTCTTGGTGTAGAATAGAAATCAAACTTTGCAAACTGTCTACCTTCCTTCAAGTTGCTGTCTACCTTCCTTGAAAAAACCACCTGACTGACGTGCGAAAGCTTGGAAACTTTGACTTCTATTCTACACAAAGGAATTCGGATTACTATCATAGTTATACTATTTTAAGTATAACGATGATATTCATATTACCAGAACAACTGTCCGTTGTGATCTCTGGGTTTATATTAAACGCTTCAGGTAAGTTCCATTTTAATTTTTTAATGAATGGTAATTATACTTTTCCATAACATTGTACCGTAAAAAATATCAAACATCTCTGAATTTTGGGAAGTACAAAACAATCATGGTAGGTGGCAATTTCTTAAGAACCGTTAGTAAAATGCCTAGAAATCTCCCATATGTACGTGTATTTTTCAAATTACCACATAAATAACTTGACAGCACATCATGTTATGAAACTTAAGTTTTCAGCAAGCTTTAGGAGACATGTTTTAACAATAATTTTTTGAGAAATTCAGCAAGTCCAATTATTGTCATTATTAAAGTTATACCAGTTTCGAATTTTTTTCTCTTGTGCTATAGGGACGTTTTGCGGAGTTCTAGGTATCAGTTCACGGTAGCACCATAAGTAAGAAAAAATAATTTTCGGACTGAGGTAAGACTCGTAATTTTGATATTTTTTCAGATTTAGTGACCTCGTGATTATCTGAGAATATAGAGAATCGCGTGTCTTTAAATTGGGGCCACTGTTTCCAAGGAAAGTAAAAAACCAGTACTGTAGGACGAAAACACTACGCATGTTTCATCCGGGACTCGAATTCGTTTCCAACTTGGACGATCTCTCTGTTCTTTTGCATGTACATAAAACAATACGCCAGCTCTGTGTGATATCAGATCACAGACTAATCAGAATGAAAGATTTCCCCAAATTTTGGTATTGTTCGATAATACTGTAATGCAAATCAAAACTAAACAGCAGTATATTTAATAAAACTGAAGCTACACTGTTAAAAATATCTGCTGTCAAAATTATTAACACAACAATAAGATATCTCTGAATTACCAGTATTTACTGTTCATCACGTAACAGTAATCACATCAGAAAACATGAAAATTACAGCGCTCTGGGCAGGAATCGAACCCGCATTTCCCGATTTCCGTTCGAGCATGCTATCCCTAACACTATAACGAACGATGAAGCTCCAAGAGATGTCAGACTGCTCTGTTAATAATTCTGACATGTTTCCACGTATCATGAAAAGGATATTTCTACTACACAATCTACTTAAAAGAGTGGTGATTTTCATAAACACGCCACGGGAAAGCAGAATTTGCTTCGACTGGCGAAACTTAGAGACACGGAAAAAAATTTAGGTTCGATCCCGGCATGTACGAACGCTCGATCCACTAAATATCCGCCGTGCGTCGGATGGGCACGTAAAGCCGTCGGACCCCGGGCACTGGCCCCCTGGTAATAAATAACGGCGTCTTCCTCCCCCTTTCTACTTCACTTCCGTTTCACCTTCCTATCGGGCAATCTAGCCCAAAATCTCCTAGCTTCCTATTTCTAAGAGTTGTTTAAGACCTGAGGTCAGACACTCCCTTCCTAAAATCCTCTACATATGATCATTTGATCTGAAAACAGAGCACTCGTTGCTTTCGTGGATAATTGGAGCGATTTATTAGATTTGCAAAAAGGGATGATTATAAGCTTTCGGGCTAAGCGTGGCAGTATTTCTGAAACAGCGGAGTTTGGGAACTGTTCGCGTGCTACTGTGATTAAAGTGTATCGTGAGTGGAGAAATGGCACCATTGCGAATAAGCGACGTGGAAATGGTGGAGCCCCACGAGCTATTGGTGTGGGAGGTAGATGTCGGCTGCAAAGTTGCGGAGGGCCGATCGACACGCTGTAGCGGAGCAACTCACTAACCGAATGAACCATGGGCTACTAGAAGTGTGTCTAAAATGACAATTCAGCGAACCCAGCGGCGTATGGTGCTTTTAATGCAGACGGTGTGTCACTGCACCTATACTAACGAAGGTGCATTGGCATAAAAAGGCTTACAATTGCACTGCAGTATCGGAATTGGACCTCCGCTGATTGGCAAAGTATTGCTTTCTCCGATGAGTCCCGTTTTCTGCTTCAACGAACGGATGGACGTTGGTGTATAATGGAGACACATCGGGGAACAAACAATCTTCAACCATTGCTGGAAGTACTCAAGCTGGTGGGGGCAGCGTTAGGGTCTGGGAAATGTTTCCGTGGCATTCTCTGGGTACACTCATACCTGTGGAAATCACTATGGGCCGAATGCGTTATTAATCCATCCTTGCAGACCACGTACATGCATACATGCTGATTGTCTTCCCTAGGGGAATGGGATCTTCCAGCAAGACAATGCGACGTGTCAGACAACTAGAAATGTCCGAGAGTGGTTGGAGGAGCACGATGAAGACTTAATGGTACTTCTCTTGTCCCCTAATTTCCCAATTTTTAAACCAATTGAACATCTGTGGGACCACTTCGATCGTGTTGTTCGCTGTATGGATCCTTCACCACGCACCCTCAAGCAGTTGTCAGATGCATTTCAGTTACCATGGCTCCACATACCTGTGAACACCTTTCAGCGCTTTATTGAGCCACTCCCATCCCGTCAAGCTGTTGTCCGCGCTTTACACGGTGGTTACTCGACAACCTGGTAATATATATATCATCATCATCATTATCATCATTGTCAACCATTATCAATCCACTGCTGGACGAAGGTCTCTCCAAGTTTCCTCCACAACGGTCTCTCTTGGGACAGTCTCCTCCATGTCACTCCCGCATACTTTCGAATTTCATCCACCTATCTCCCATGTGGTCTTCTTCTCGGTCTTTTCCTGTCCCTTGGAATCCAATCTAAAATTTCGGCTGTCCATCAATGGTCTGTTATTCTGGCAGTATGTCCAGCCCATTGCCATTTTAGGGATTTAACTCTGATCATGATGTCTTCCACTCTTGTCATTTTTCGGATCCACGAGTTCCTCTTCTTATCTCTCCTGGTTACACCAAGCATGCACCTCTCCATGCTGCTTTGAGTTGTCTGCAGCCTTTATATGTCTCTTTTAGTTAAGGTCCACGTCTCTGCACCATACGTAAGCACTGGAAGGATGCATTGATCAAACACTTTTCTTTTAAGACATAATGGCATATTGCTTTTGAAAAATATGCTGTTTCTTCCAAAAGCTATCCAGGCAAGTTTTGTACGCCGATTAATTTCTTCACCAATGTGACATTCACTTGATATCTGCTTTCCAAGATAAACGTACGTGTCTGTTATCTCCAGCTTTTCTCCATCAATCGATAAATCTTCATCTTTTGTAAAAGCATTGTACATCACTTTTGTCTTCTGAAAGTTCATTTTTAAACCCACTTCTTTACTCTTGTCAGCAAGTTCCTGGATCATACTCTGCAGCTCTGATGTGGTAGTTGCAAAAATGACTATGTCATCAGCAAATCGAAGGTGGGTTAGATAATCTCCATTAATCTTTATCCCTTTGTTTTCCCAGTTCAGTGATTGAAAGACATTTTCCAATGTGGCATTTAAAAGCTTTGGAGATATGGTGTCACCTTGTCTCACACCTTTTCCAATTTTTAAGTGCGTTGTATTTTCAAACAGCAGAATCTTTGCACTTGCATTTTCATAAATTTTGTTAATAATATTAATGTACGCATCTTCAATACCGCAGGATTTCAGAGCCATTGTAACTGCTGATGGTTTCACCGAATCAAAGGCTTTTTCATAATCGATAAAAGCCATGCACAATGGAAGTTCATATTCCCTCGCTCTTTCAATTAGTTCTCTCAGTACGTGAATATGATCTATTGTGCTGTAGCCACTCCTGAATCCAGCTTGTTCTCTCGGTTGAGCCATGTCCAGTGTGACCTTCAAGCGGTGTGAAATAACTTTAGTGAAGATTTTATAAACCACTGATAGGAGGCTGATAGGTCTGTAGTTCCGGAGATCCTTAATGTCACCTTTTTTATGTAGCAAGATCATTGTAGCGTTGTTCTAATCCTCAAGAATCTTCCCTTCATCAGGCATCGAGTAAAAATTTGGGAGGGTACTGTTTCGATTTCTCCACTTGCTTCTTGTATGATGTCTACAGTAATTCCATCTTCTCCTGGAGCTTTTCCCAGCTTCATGTTCTTGATTGCATGTGCAACTTCTGCTGGGAGGACTGGAAGAACTCTGGTATTGGTACCTTTCATGATGTCTGGAGTACATGTATCATCCCTTTCATATAATTTGGAGTAGAAATCTTTCACTCTTGTCAAAATTTCGCCTCTATTTCTTGTTACAGAACCATCTTCTTTTCTCAGTGCTATAATCTATTTTCCTCCCTTACTGAGATGTCCCTTTGCTATCTTTAGGCTTTGGTTGTTTTCAATTGCTTTGCTTACTATTTCACAGTTGAATTTCCTTACGTCTTCAGTGATACTTTTTCGTACTGTCTTGCATAGCTCTATATATTCCACTTTGGAAGTCACATTTTCTTTAGTTGTCCTCATCTCTCTTTTTTTTGCATTAACATTTTGGTTTTTCCTGATAATTTGTTCACATGCAATTTGCTCTTAGACCCAACTAATTTTGTTGCCGTTTCCATAAGAGCTTTGGTTACTTTTCTGTTAACTTCAGAAATATCCATTTCTTCCGATGTTAGGCCTTCTAAAGCAGAGAATCTGTTCTTCAGTTCCAACTTGAAGGTATTATGGTGTTTTTCAAGGTTGGTTATGTCAATACATTTTGTTTGTCTTATGAGCTTGCTACGTTCGAGTTTAGTGTTGAGGTGCATCTTACATCTCACCAATCTATGGTCACAACCTGTATTGAACTTGTTTAACACACTGCAGTCTTCTATGACGAATTTTTTGTTACACATAATAAAATCAATTTCACTTGTCGTCCCATTTGGATGTCTCCATGTCCATTTCCTGTGTGGCTTTTTCTTAAAAAAGGAGTTCAAGATGAAAAACCCTTCTGCCTCTGCAAACTCTACGAGAATATTTCCAAGCTGGTTTTTGTTGCCGTGACCGAATTTACCTACTGAAGTTTCATTCTGTTGCCGTTGCCCTTATTTTTGAATTGAAATCTCCCATAATTATCTTCAAGTGCTGCTTACCTTTATTATTTAGATCACGAATTTCCTCATAAAATTCTTCAAAGTCTTCTTCATCATGACTTGTGGTGGGTGCATAAGTTTGAATAATCTGAGTCTGGTATCTTCTCGAGAGTTGGATAACGAGTCGTGCAGCTCTGTCAGAGGAACTTTCAACTTCTACAACTTTATCCTTCAGTTTCTTGTTTATTATAAATCCAACACCACTAGTTCTGCCAGTATCTGTCCCACGATAGTAGAAGATATATATATATACTATATATATTCTATTAAGAAGAGACTGAAGCAAAAAAATGTTTTGACTCATACCAAGTACAACATAGAAAAGGATATGTATTGACTATATCATCATCATCATCATCATTGTCAACCATTATCAATCCACTGCTGGACGAAGGTCTCCCCAAGTTTCCTCCACAACGGTCTGTCTTGTGCCAGTCTCCTCCATGTCACCCCTGCATACTTTCGAATTTCATCAACCCATCTCCCATGTGGTCTTCTTCTGGGTCTTTTCCTGTCCCTTGGAATCCAATCTAAAATTTCGGCTGTCCATCGATGATCTGTCTTTCTGGCAGTATGTCCAGCCCATTGCCATTTCAGGGATTTAACTATGATCATGATGTCTTCCACTCTTGTCATTTTTCGGATCCACGCGTTCCTCTTCTTATCTTTCCTGGTTACACCAAGTATGCACCTCTCCATGCTTCTTTGAGTTGTCTGCAGCCTTTGTATGTCTCTTTTAGTTAAGGTCCACGTCTTTGCACCATACGTAAGCACTGGAAGGATGCATTGATCAAACACTTTTCTTTTAAGACATAATGGCATATTGCTCTTGAAAATTATGCTGTTTCTTCCAAAAGCTCTCCAGGCAAGTTTTGTACGCCGATTAATTTCTTCATCAATGTGACCCTCACTTGATATCTGCTGTCCAAGATAAACGTACGTATCTGTTATCTCCAGCTTTTCTCCATCAATCGATAAATCTTCATTTCTTGTAAAAGCATTGAACATCACTTTTGTCTTCTGAAAGTTCATTTTTAATCCCACTTCTTTACTCTTGTCAGCACGTTCCTGGATCATACTCTGCAGCTCTGATGGGCTAGTTGCAAAAATGACTACGTCATCAGCAAAACGAAGGTGGGTTAGATAATCTCCATTAATCTTTATCCCCTTGTTTTAACAGCTCAGTGACTGAAAAACACCCTCCAATGTGGCATTAAAGAGCTTCGGAGATATGGTGTCACCTTGTCTCACTCCCTTTCCAATTTTTATGTGTGTTGTATTTTCAAACAGCCTAATCTTTGCACTTGCATTTTCATAGATGTTATTAATAATATTAATGTATGCATCTTCAATACCTCAGGTTTTCAGAGCCATTGTAACTGCTGATGGTTTCACCGAATCAAAGGCTTTTTCATAATCGATAAAAGCCATGCACAATGGAAGTTCGTATTCCCTCGCTCTTTCAATTAGTTCTCTCAGCACATGGATATGATCTGTTGTGCTGTAGCCACTCCTGAATCCAGCTTGTTCTCTCGGTTGAGCCATGTCCAGTGTTACCTTCAAGCGGTGTGAAAGAACTTTAGTGAAGATTTTATAAACTACTGATAGGAGGCTGATAGGTCTGTAGTTTCCGAGATCCTCAATGTCACCTTTCTTATGTAGCAGGATCATTGTAGCGGTGTTCCAATCCTCAGGAATCTTTCCTTCATTAAGGCATCGAGTGAAAATTTGGGCGAGTACTGTTTCGATTTCTCCACTTGCTTCTTGTATGATGTCTACAGTAATTCCATCTTCTCCTGGAGCTTTTCCCCGCTTCATGTTCTTGATTGCATGTGCAACTTCTGCTGGAAGGACTGGAGGAACTCTGGTACTGGTATCTTTCATGATGTCTGGAGTGCATGTATCATCCCTTTCATATAATTTAGAGTAGAAATCTTTCACTCTTGTCAAAATTTCGCCTCTATTTCTTGTTACAGAACCATCTTCTTTTCTCAGTGCCATAATCTGTTTTCTTCCCTTACTGAGATGTCCCTTTGCTATCTTTAGGCTTTGGTTGTTTTCAATTGCTTTCCTCACTAGTTCACATTTGAATTTTCTTACGTCTTCAGTGATACTTTTTCGTACTGTCTTGCATAGCTCTATATATTCCACTTTGGAAGTCACAACTTCTTTAGTTGTCCTCATCTCTCTTCTTTTTTGCATCAACATTTTCGTTTTTCCTGATAATTTATTTACATGCAACTTGTTCTTAGACCCAGCTAATTTTGTTGCTGTTTCCATAAGAGCTTTGGTTACTTTTCTGTTAACTTCAGAGATGTCCACTTCTTCCGATGTTAGGCCTTCTAAAGCAGAGAACTTGTTCTTCAGTTCCAACTTGAAGGTATTATGGTGTTTTTTAAGGTTGGTTATGTCAATAGATTTTGTTTGTCTTATGAGCTTGCCACGTTCAAGTTTAGTGTTGAGGTGCATCTTACATCTCACCAATCTATGGTCACTACCTGTGTTGAACTTGTTTAGCACACTGCAGTCTTCTATGACGAATTTTTTGTTACACATAATAAAATCAATTTCACTTGTCGTCCCATTTCGATGTCTCCATGTCCATTTCCTGTGTGGCTTTTTCTTGAAGAAGGAGTTCAAGATGAAAAGCCCTTCTGCCTCTGCAAACTCAACGAGAGTATTTCCACGCTGGTTTCTGTTGCCGTGACCGAATTTACCTACTGAAGTTTCATTCTGTTGCCGTTGCCCTATTGACTATATATATATATATATATATATATATATACGGAAAAGAAGAGAGATGAGGACAACTAAAGAAGATGTGACTTCCAAAGTGGAATATATAGAGCTATGCAAGACAGTACGAAAAAGTATCACTGAAGACGTAAGAAAATTCAACTGTGAACTAGTGAGGAAAGCAATTGAAAACAACCAAAGCCTAAAGACAGCAAAGGGACATCTCAGTAAGGGAAGAAAACAGATTATGGCACTGAGAAAAGAAGATGGTTCTGTAACAAGAAATAGAGGCGAAATTTTGACAAGAGTGAAAGATTTCTACTCCAAATTATATGAAAGGGATGATACATGCACTCCAGACATCATGAAAGATACCAGTACCAGAGTTCCTCCAGTCCTTCCAGCAGAAGTTGCATATGCAATCAAGAACATGAAGCGGGGAAAAGCTCCAGGAGAAGATGGAATTACTGTAGACATCATACAAGAAGCAAGTGGAGAAATCGAAACAGTACTCGCCCAAATTTTCACTCGATGCCTTAATGAAGGAAAGATTCCTGAGGATTGGAACACCGCTACAATGATCCTGCTACATAAGAAAGGTGACATTGAGGATCTCGGAAACTACAGACCTATCAGCCTCCTATCAGTAGTTTATAAAATCTTCACTAAAGTTCTTTCACACCGCTTGAAGGTCACACTGGACATGGCTCAACCGAGAGAACAAGCTGGATTCAGGAGTGGCTACAGCACAACAGATCATATCCATGTGCTGAGAGAACTAATTGAAAGAGCGAGGGGATATGAACTTCCATTGTGCATGGCTTTTATCGATTATGAAAAAGCCTTTGATTCGGTGAAACCATCAGCAGTTACAATGGCTCTGAAAACCTGCGGTATTGAAGATGCATACATTAATATTATTAATAACATCTATGAAAATGCAAGTGCAAAGATTAGGCTGTTTGAAAATACAACACACATAAAAATTGGAAAGGGAGTGAGACAAGGTGACACCATATCTCCGAAGCTCTTTAATGCCACATTGGAGGGTGTTTTTCAGTCACTGAGCTGGGAAAACAAGGGGATAAAGATTAATGGAGATTATCTAACCCACCTTCGTTTTGCTGATGACGTAGTCATTTTTGCAACTAGCCCATCAGAGCTGCAGAGTATGATCCAGGAACTTGCTGACAAGAGTAAAGAAGTGGGATTAAAAATGAACTTTCAGAAGACAAAAGTGACGTTCAATGCTTTTACAAGAAATGAAGATTTATCGATTGATGGAGAAAAGCTGGAGATAACGGACACGTACGTTTATCTTGGACAGCAGATATCAAGTGAGGGTCACATTGATGAAGAAATTAATCGGCGTACAAAACTTGCCTGGAGAGCTTTTGGAAGAAACAGCATAATTTTCAAGAGCAATATGCCATTATGTCTTAAAAGAAAAGTGTTTGATCAATGCATCCTTCCAGTGCTTACGTATGGTGCAGAGACGTGGACCTTAACTAAAAGAGACATACAAAAGCTGCAGACAACTCAAAGAAGCATGGAGAGGTGCATACTTGGTGTAACCAGGAGAGATAAGAAGAGGAACTCGTGGATCCGAAAAATGACAAGAGTGGAAGACATCATGATCAGAGTTAAATCCCTGAAATGGCAATGGGCTGGACATACTGCCAGAAGGACAGATCATCGATGGACAGCCGAAATTTTAGATTGGATTCCAAGGGACAGGAAAAGACCCAGAAGAAGACCACGTGGGAGATGGGTGGATGAAATTCGAAAGTATGCAGGGGTGACATGAAGGAGACTGGCACAAGACAGACCGTTGTGGAGGAAACTTGGGGAGACCTTCGTCCAGCAGTGGATTGATAATGGTTGACAATGATGATGATGATGATATACGGAAATTTCGCAAAATCGTTGATTTTGACTTTTTGTTACCTTTTACTAGAAGTTCTTTTTTCCTGATGTACGAAACTTTTCCATTTGCCCCTGGTGGGGTTAGAACTTAGTTCGTCTGCGCTTGTCTTCAACATTCACGTATAAGGAAGAATTCTAATCCACGATGATGAAATGATTTTTACTGCTAATGAAGGTGAATTAGACTTTTATTTTATGTTGGAGCGTGTTATTTTACGGAATAAGTTCAATAATTTCATTTTTTTATATAGGAAGACTTATTACAAATTACATATTGTTTCATCGTGATTTTTGGAGAAGAAAGAATGCTTTGGAACTTGAGATCTTTTTAAACGGACAGTGATTTTCAATTATCTTTACGGAATGGTAAAATGTACTGCTTTATAGTATAATTAAAAAAACCCCTCCTAAACATATAATGTACTCTAAATAGTTATAATATCTTTTGTCTTTAGGGGTTCTCTGACGGATTCAATGACAACATACAATTACCTGTATAATAATTTCTGTTACAGTAATGATAATACAGAATTTCTTGGGGTAATACAATACGCAATGAATTTCGGTTATTGTAGCAACGATATTCCATCCCTCTCCTCTTGGTGCACAAGATGAAGGAGAGGTAAGGAATATCCATTGCCAAAATAATCAAAATTTAATGCGATATGCAATCTACAGTATCCGATTTCGCTATAGAACTCCAAAATCAGATACTCCGACAGACAACTGAAAATTTGTAATCCCAATTATATTCTATAACGTAAGCCTTTTTCATGAGCAAGATTGTTGTTACGCTATGTCTAAAACCATGACTAAGGAAATGTTTAACTAAATGAGCATACGATGCACTAGTTTACGGCCAGACGAAACATAAACAGAAGTCAACTTACGTTAACCTTTTAATGGTCCAGCAAAGTGAACAAGACATCCACAATACAGCCACTACAAGTTGTAAATTTCACATTTATCTTAACACACACACACACACATACACTAAGCAACTGCTGTATCGGCCTTTTTATCTATCGTTCTTATCACCTTCATACTTGACTAAAGCACACGAGGTTATTGTTAACAAGACAAAGCAATTTTCTGACAGAGCTAATGTTTTTCATGTTTGTTTTGAGTTGAAGTTTCAGGGACTGTGCTTTTAATTTTTTTGTCTTACTACAGTTGCTATGTTAGAACAGTTTTCCACCTCTAAGTAAGATTCAATATGAAATTACAATGGTATTTTAACGTTATACCTCGAAAAACAGAAATCACAAAGCGAGCCTCCTCATGAGCCAAATAATAAAAGCCTGGATTCTAATCATTCGTCCGAAGTGGGTTCGAATCCCGAGTGCGACATGGATGGTATGTTTGTTTTAGAGCACTGGCTCTCTCTCCTCCCTACAACAAGTGGCTCCAAACTAAACATGTGCGATTGCTCATAGTCCTACGAGTTCAACACGATGGTTGCTAAACCTCAAAAAAAAAACCAAAAAAAATCCCATCAGGAATTAGAAACCGCAAAAAGCAAACTATTAAGTTTTGCAAATGTATCATTTAATGTTAACACCATCGTATGATTTTCATCCATGATAAAACGCGAAAATGCAATACATCTATTGATATAGTTCATCGCAAGTAATTTCGTCACAAGTAGCACGGAGTATTGTGAACAACGTGATATCTTACGTCTGAAAGTAAACTCATCATATGGCATTATTTTTAAGGTAAAACAACTAAGATAGCACTACATGCGTTTGAAATTGCTATTTAGGGTTTCATGCTTTTGTTCTGCGATCACAAATCAAATGCTTAATTGCACAACTAACATCCTGAATAACATTTTATTATTATTCTATTCTTTCTGATTTTTTTTTCTTTTCTTTTCTTTGGTTTAACAACGGATTTGGTGTTGAAAAAGGAAGATTTATGCAAGCCAGCTCAGACGATCTTGTCCGTGTGTGTGAGTGTGTGTGTGTCATTTGGAGAGAAAAGCAGCCAAAGTGAATTAGAGATTAGCCGATAAAATGGGTGAAAGAGAGAGACGCAGATATACATTCCCTTTTGAGACACATTAGCAGAATTTTGGGGAAAAAAATGTGTAACCTGAAATAATTTGTACTACGGTTTGTAAGAAGACACGAACTTGTCATGGAATGCAGTCTTCCGAGTCGTTCTTTTGGTTTTAATTCTTTTTTTTTTACTGCTTCGTTAATGAGAGTGACCTAAATTGTAAGAAAAGAGAAATTTTTAACGGAACTTTGTAAATTACGCCATTACGGGACAAAAATAAACGAAACAAAATGCACTTAGGAGAAAAACCACCTAAGCCTTGCAAACCTTACGCTGAGCACATGAGAATAATTTAAGCACAACTGAGCTTTGTATTCATTACGGAAGACATTGCTTTAAAGGCAGATCGGAAAGTTCATGCTGCTGTAAATAATGTTTTTCAAGTTCCTCTTCTTCATTAACAATTTCTTTCTTTCTTTTCCACGGTAGAATAAAAAAAAAAGGGGGGGGGGGTCGATGCAGTCTAATTGCTTGAAATCACTCAGATATTCAAGAAAACAAAACTTGACCAGCATTTTCGTCTTTGTTCTGCCGGTTGCTGATTAATGGGAACGACGATAAATGTAGAAGTTATTGGAACCTATACTAACTTTCTGTTAAAACATAACAAATACGCCATGGATGTGTGATCCGGGGATCATGCCAAAAGTTCTGCATACTGTCCATTTTTGAGAAAAGTGTGAAGTAACGGAGAAAACATACCTTAACGCCGTTTAAAGTACTCACTCCGGTGCAAATGACAGCTCGCCAGCAGTGAGTTTGGTATGGATACCCAGTAGTAAACCATCTTTGTTAAACTGCCGTATTACTCGGGTCACATCCAGTGATGGTTTGTCCAGCGATTCGTAGCGGATGCCACGGAGCAGTTTCTTTAACTTTGGGGAAATATCAAAGTCTGGTGGACTGAGATCAGGGCTGTATGGTGGGTGCGGTAAAGTTAACGAGCCATATTTCGACAAAAGTCCCCTTACCGACGCAGCACCATCATACGATGCGTTGTCATGCAGCAAGATCGCTCCTACTTCCAAAACGTTTGGGCGATTTTGAGGAATTTTCGGTCTCAATTTTGTTCTCATAAAGACATTTTGCTTCCATCAAGAGTTCCTTGCCCACAATCTTCTTGCTAAGCAGTGTGGATCGGTGTCGGAGTATTTCCCCACAGAGTTTCCATTTTCAAGTACGAGTGCTGGTCTAACGCTGTTATTCGCCCTGAGGAGCTGCAAGCTTCCATTTCCAAACCCTCCTACGTCCACACAGCAAATGATAGCGAGTCGTTCTGCTACCAGTGCGTTGCTGAGAGTCTAACGTGACATGACGCAATCCTTTCCCCGATTGCATCATCCGCTTCCGTTTTAGATTAACGTGTACAGAAATATTTTTATGATCCATGTAAACGTGACGTACGGATATTATGGCACACACGTGGTAAATAAACACTTCTTTCCTTCAAACCAAACCTAATTTCAAAGACATTTACCTCTGTAAAACAGCTTGTCCGCCTGCCGTAAAGTGGTACAGCAAACAGAGCTCTGTTTTGCGATTTGCAGGAAAAAGAGGACACTATCATTCTAAATCCTACCATTCTGCTCAGATTTGTTTACATCATTTTCCTCCTCCATACTTACGACTGATGCGTACTGTTTTCACTTACAGACCTGAGAATTGTTACTGGAACGAAGGAAAAATATTGTTTTCCATTGGGGAACTTAGTCTCCCCGTAATCCTGCGTTTCCGGACCCTTGTTTCTTGTGTTTTTGTGTTGCTCAGGGGATCTCAGCGAGTCTGATGCCGAAATTTGGAATTTTGTCGAAGCTGTTAATTCTAAAATTCACAGGTTCAAGTAAATGCTGCTATCAACTGGAGCTTAAACTTAAGCTTTGGGTCAGTGAGATGTCTTTGTTTCAACAAGTAACGCCGAGGAATTCAAACTCTGCATGAGCAATGATTTAAAACTGGTGTTATTAATGGAAACTCGTACGCTTCGGGTGCAATATGAATCTTCACTGTCGCGGCGAATGCACAGATTATGCCACAATTTGCGGAAATATTTCACGGATGGAATGCACTGCATTGATAAATTTAGGATACAGATATCAATTGATATCGAAGTGAGAAACTTGAAGCTCAAGATCGTTAAAAGTTGAGAAAATTCCCAATAGTTCAGATGGTTTTACCGCAAAGCAAGACATAACGAAATCTAATCAGCTAGGAGGAATTCCACATTCTCTAACACAAATAGATTTTAATGAGAAATAGTACTTGCATCTTTACATAGTAGCCTTAAAGAATTAACGGAAAGTAGTAGACCAACATAAGCGTACAAGGTATTGAAGACTGTTTACAGATATGACTACAGAAAATTGAAGTTGTGCAAAAATGCTGCACTCAACAATTTACTACTCATATTTACAAATGATTGCGCAAGCTTCTGCGCTTAATTTCAGTAAGCTTAGTTATAACTACGATTTGAAAACATGCACATGTGGTAAAGTGTTTTCAGAGACGTTTACCTGAAATCAGTAGAGCAGGTTTTTTGCTTGAAATATGCACTACCTGACAAATGTATTGTAGTATTGGATGTAATCTCAATACAGAGGGATACTTCAATCTACTGGTATTTCAAGTTATATAAGTACTCCGCAAAACGTTAATAAACACCTGAATTATAATTCAAACCAATACAGCCCTGCGATTTTTACAAGATGTTACTGAGGATCACCTTCATAAAATAATGCTCACCTTTAAAAATAATGTTGGTGTAAAACAATGACGGTATAAGCCTTTTAATGTAGTCACAGATATATCGGTCCCACGTCTTACCTTCCTAAAAACAAATAGTTATATACTCAGGTCTTACTAAACGATACCACATGCTCCCAAAATTTGCGGAATAAGTGCTGGACTAAAAAAGAGTATCATTAACACAGATAATTTGCTGCAGACGTTTCCCTAATAGTCTGGGTTTTAACCAAATACTAGGGAGAATCGTTGTATAACAGATAAATTAGTTATCTAGTACAAAAATATTTCATGGCAACCAGTATGGATTTTGAAAAAAAATCAGGTAAATAATTTTTAGTATTCGTCAGATTTTTCTCTTCAGACCAGTTCTGTGGTGGGTCTAGTTGATTGGATTAGTCGATGGTTACTACTGAAAAGATGAAGTCATTTTTAGACAGTATATCCCTGTGTGTGTTAGATAAAACACACAGGTACTGACGTATTCTGCCTACAGAGCTGACTCGACTGCTCCATTGCCTACAGAGACGACCTGCCTGGTCAACTAACAACTAGAAACCACGACTTTTAAACGCCGTGGAATCTGGGAGGTAGTCAGAACTGACTGCTAAACATATATATTTCTGTACTTAACTTTCATGTGTCTTTCCTATCGGGCATCCTAGGACACAGCTTCTACGTTCCTACTTCTAACTGCTGTATTGAAAGATTTAAGTTCCTCTTCAACAGCATTCATTCATCACTCATTTTGAATCAACTTTCGCAAAAAAATATAATTCCGCTGAAATGACTGAAGGACTTTTTAACTTATCTAAGGCATTCGATAAAAGAAACCAAAATCAGGTGCTTAAGAAACTGCATTAGTAGTATAGGTGCATCATACAAAATTACAAAGGGCATCCTGAAAGTAATGCGTCGTCCCTCACAAGATTTTTATTTGTAGCAACGAAATTTGAAACTTGGAGGCAAAGTACTTGTTACATATTGTTAATAATGCTAGCATATTCAAAGTACTGTCCATCACTTTCTATACATTTCCGCCATCTTTAAACCCATTGGTAAAATCTATTTTGAAAAAAAATTCTGAGGCTGTCGTTTCACCCATGAGTACCTAGCCAATTTAACGTCTGCCACATTGTCGAAACGTTCCTCAAATGGACAAACAGGAAATAATCTGAGGGAGCCAAATCAGGATTGTTGGAGCACCACTGTCCACCCAAATTTGGCAATAAGCCTGTAAAGTGTCCATTGAGGTGTGGGGACGTGCGTTATCGTGGTGTAAAGCAACACTATGAAGTGGAATGTTACATCATTTCCTTTTGATAGCTTCCTTTAGCTTCTTCAATGTCTGTGCATAGTCAGCACTGTTTATTTTTTCATTCCGTTTAAGAAAATCAGTCAAAAGGACACCACGCTTGTCCCAGAAAATTGTCACCATCACTTTCCCCGAGGAACATGTTCATTTTACGTTTTTCTGTCGAAGTGAAGATGTGCGGTGCCATTCCACTGACGCACGTTTCCTTTCTTCGTCATGAAAGAACCCCCAAGTTTCATCCCTCGTCACAACATTAGAGAAAAACACTTCTCCTTCCCTCTCATAACAGCCTAAGAGGATGTTCCGACACATGTCCACCCTTTGCTCACATTGGTTCACGGGTTAGGTTTGTTTGGATCCACTTTGAACAAATTTTTCTGTAGCCCAGATCACTAATTAATGTTTCCATAGCACTATGACCATAATGAATTGCATCACACAACTCCTGAATGATGACACGAAGATCAGCTGTGATAAGGTCTTCCACTCGTTGCCTTTTGACATCTGTCAATGCAGTTGCGGGCCTTCCACTCCGCTGTTTGTCCGACACTGAACCCTTTTGAAACCTCTTCATCCATC
The DNA here is from genome assembly GCA_039090855.1 of Macrothele yani. Classification (NCBI taxonomy): domain Eukaryota; kingdom Metazoa; phylum Arthropoda; class Arachnida; order Araneae; family Macrothelidae; genus Macrothele; species Macrothele yani. The sequence goes on from CM077011.1 coordinate 162,830,428, forward strand.
TTTGTACATTACAGATATCGATTGTGGCAACACCATACACCTCCAGGAGTCTTCTGTGGATTTCTGGAGCCTCACATCCCTGTTTGTCTTGGAATTCAATTATGGCTCGCTGCTTTTCTTTGTCATTCATAATCTTTATTTCCGATTCTAAAAAAAATTGTTCCTACATTGGTAACATATCGCAGTACCTGTCAGTGCAGTTTCATTAAAATCACTTCATAATTTCAAAAGTTATTAAGGAAGACGCATTACTTTCAGGGTGCTACTTGTATTATACAGTTTATAGGGGAAAAACAAGGTATAGTAAAAAATTCAAGAGGAAAATTCAAGAGGTGGCCGGAATCATCTATCAGTAGATCTACTGATAAATCATTAGAATGATAAGACTGATCTGGTGTTTAATCACAACTTCGTATACTTCCTTTCTGTTCTACATTTGCAGAACACAAAGAGATGGGTTCAATTACCTATCTTATACTGATGTCCTTCGTGCATTTAAGAACGTCAGCTGTTCTTTCTCTAAGATGGTACATTGTCTGAATGCTGCTTTTTGTTTCAAAACATTACAGAGTAAAAAAAAAAAGTTGTCTTCACATATTATACTTCATTTTTCTATCAGCAACACAAAACATAGTAACTTTTCGCTAGTTTCTAATGATGAGACTGAAGAATTTAAGTAAATAAATTAAAAAAAGCATCAATGGAATTTGGGGCAATGTTAAGCTATATATGAAATCTAAACTTTTATGTCTCTGAAAACTGAATTGAAATTTTCAAAGATTTTTGTTAATTCCAGTTATAACTGGACAACACCCAATTTGCCTCTCTGATAAAAATAGCGAATTTTCCTAATTACAAATTTCAATGTGCTGCAGACGAAAATGACACTAAAATCTGTCGATTGGCTCTTGCTTAGGAGAGAATCAGTCTGCAATATACACTGGCGGAAAGTGAAAAAAGAACACCAAGAAGGAGACGTCTGATACCAACGAAATTTATACAGCATAATAACGGAATACAGAAGATAACGTGATCAAAACATTATGGCAAAATACAGCTTTATTTGCCTGTAAACTGAAAAATAACATTTCCATGTAACATGGTTAGTACGAGGTTGAACCTCCATGAACTGCGTCACACTGTGCAATTCTGGCATGGATTCTGTCGTACAGATGTTGGATGTAAGTTTGGGGTATTGAGTTCCAAGCATCCTCAACCTGGACGCGTAAATCGGGGATGGCCGTGGCTGGCCGTGGAGACCGGATAAGTCGTTGTCCCATAAAATCCCACACGTGCTCAATGGGAGACAAAGCCGGTGAACGTGCAGGCCATGGAAGTTGTCTCACACCCTGAAGTGCATGTTGCGTTGCACGTGCCGTGTGTGGGCGTGCGTTATCTTTCTGGAAAACACTACGATGGACCGACCTTACAAATAGCACAACAACGAGATGAATGATGATGTTGATGTAGGAGGTGCTGTTTAACGTAACCGGTACAAACACTAGTTGTGCACGGGAGTGATAGCTGATCGCTCCCCACACCAGGAGACCAGATGTAGGCCCTGTGTGTCGCTGGCGGATGCAAGAAGGGTGGAGACGCTCCCTTGTGCGTCTGCGAACACGCATACGGCTATTGGAAGCTCCCAAGCAGAATCTGCTTTCAACACTGAGCACGACAGATCGACATTGCGTTCTCCAGTAGAGACGTTAGCGACACCACTGCAGCCGTTCCTGACGGTGGGCTGGGGTCAGAGGTACACATGCCAGAGGCAAACATGCACGTAGTCCTGCATCCAGTAGACAGTTGCGTAGTGTTTGCATAGTCACCTAAGGTGAAACGGCAGCTCGGACTTGCGTCGCAGTGGATGTTCTGCTTGACAACGCCGCTCTTCTTATACGTCGATCGGTCCGCTCATCAGTCCGTCTGTGACTCCCGGTTCCACGTCTTCTCGTGTGGGAATGTTCCTCGGACCATCTACGCCACCATCGTACAACCACCGATACTTCCCGTTCAATTCGCTCCGCAATACGACGATACGACCACCCGGCCACGCGGAGTCCGAATAGACGACCTTGCTCAAAGTCCGATAACTGCTGAAATCGTACACGACTTCCATGTCCAGGCATTGAAGCTTCTTCAGGGTCATCGCACGTGTCCGTACGCCAACGATCGATTACATTCACTTCGCCGTACTCCTTAAATACCACCGACGATAGATAATTTGCATATTATGCCATGCTGTGGCGTAAGCGCTCACCGGTTGGTCCCGAAATTAATGTCACACTTATGTAAATTCGATCCCATTAACATATGTAAATTTCATGATCGTCCGCCCATTCCTTCTTGGTGTTTTGTTCTCAGTTTTCGCCAGTGTATTATATCAGCCCATCATACACACCATCATCGGGAGCTATTGCGTAATTGTCTAATGCAATGCTGTTGAGTTATCACATCGCTGACGCAAGATGATGCAATCATTTGTATAAACTAAAGATTCGTAGGATGAGTAAGTGTTTGTGCTACTTGAAGATTTGTAGGATGAGTGAGTGTTTGTGCTAGATCGACTCGCATTTACTCCTGCGTCATCTACACAAGTGATCCCTGCAGTGTAAATCCAGCAGTAGTGATACTTCGTAACTATGATAATGGTCCAAATAACTTTTGTTATATTTGTGGGGAAGTGACGTTTGTAAGCCAGAAAAAGACAATCACTCCAATTGTGCACAAGACGTATCAGATTTACTTGTGATGCAAGTTCGGGGACAAGGACAAGGTATGGATCCCACACATATGCTGCTGTACGTGTGATAGAAATCTTCCGAAGTGGCTGAAAGGAGCTTAAGTGTTGATGCTGTTTGCTGTTCCTATGGTTTGAAGGGAGCCAAGCTATCATGCAAATGACTTCTACTCCTGCATAGTACCACACGTTTCGGGAGGCTTAACGAGGAAAAAGGAATTGACAACCCCTTTTCAGCCCCCAATATATCACCTGCTGTCCTACGAGTTCCGCACGACGAAGGACATCCAGGTCCCGAAACCTCTAAGGAATTTTCCATCGATTCAGAGTACGATGAGAACGAAGGCGAACTGATATCGGGTTCTCCTGAGCCTTCGACATCTTATGATGTTCCATATGTCGGCCACGATGCGTCATCTTTGCCACATATTCTCACACAAGAATAACTAAACGATGTTAAACAGAGGACACCGCTCTTTCCACGTTTAACAGTGAGTCACGGAAAAATTATCATCGGCCGCCACCGGGAATCGAACCCAGGGTCTTCCAGTTACGCGCCGGATATTCTTCCACTACACCACACCTGCCTCGAGATACACTAAGTACTGCTGATTTTCGTATGAATGGGACAGCCAAGCAAGGAATTTGTGTTATGTGTAGAGACATTGGCCTGTGAGGAAATCTCTGAAGATCAAAGAGAAGAATGTGCAACGCGCAGCACTAGTAGAAACGAACAAAATTGTGCTACCGTCCCTACACATCAAACTCAGTCTGGTAAAAATTTCGTAAAAGCCATCGACCGGATTGGATTAGCCTTCAAGTACCTGGCTGAGAAATTCCCTCGACTCATAGTGGCGTAACTTAAAGACGGAATTTTTGTGGGTCCTCAGAATCGATATTTCTTTCTTGACGAGATGTTCGATATCCTGCTAGAGGGATATCGAACATCTCGTCAAGAAAGAAAAACGTCTGGTGACAACTAACTTCTTCGGAAATGTCGGGGCAAAAGACTAAAAGGAAATCGTTGAGGACATGTTTCCGTATCACAAAGGTGGCTGCAATATGTCCTTAAAGAGAGACTTGCTCCATTACACTTTGAATGTCTTCCCCGACAACTGCGGCGCGGTTATTAATGAAGACTGTTTACGTTTCCATCAGAAAATGAAGACGGTTAACGTTTACATCAGGAAATTGCAATGATCTATCTAGAAAAGATACAGAGAAAGTGGCCCACTTCAATGCTTGCTGGCTACTGTTGGACGCTTGCAAGAGACGATTCTGAGCAGCTATACAACCGATAGGCAAAGCAACGGCGAGCGTTTATTTGGACGTTTACCGATACGTGTGGTAAGTACGTATAAGAAACTATTGCGGATCTCTAACAAACCGTAGCAAATTTTGCATTTTCGTTGACATATTCGTGTTCAGCACCTCGAAATCTGTAAGAAATTAATAGTTTAACCTTGCGGGCAATACTTTTGTAAAAAAATAGTGTCCGATGTTTCTAAAAAAACTTGTGTTTTCCAATTGTGTCATAGATGTTATCAAAAACGAATCAAGAGGCATTTTTTGGGGGGTAAGCAAACACACCTTCCTACCAAAACATAAAAAAGGGTAGGACACTTTTAAAACAAATTTCTGTCCTTCCTCTGGTTGCTTAGCGAGACAACAGAATGTGGAACACATAAGTTCAATTTACCCTTCCGTTTTCAATTTCAGTTGTTCCTCTTCCGTTATATTTCTTCGGGAACATGCGTCAACTAACCCGGATTTCCTAAAAGTATGTCGCTGCAACTGATAGTGAGTCAAAAGTAAATAAAAAGTCACGCCATTTGTCTTAATTTCTGCATGCCTTCAGCGTTCCCTTTTTATATCGATTAAATCATTATACGTCATCAACCTCTGCAGGATAGATACTTCGCATAAAATGATTGGGTGGTCATAATGATTTGGCCACTCAGTGTATGTGCATTGTCACCACAATCGATAGTGAGTCAAAGGTAAATAAAACCCCACGCCATATGTGGTAGTAAGAACGTTAGTTATTTGAATGCTTGTAATGAAATTTTAGACTGGATTCCAAGGGACAGGAAAAGACCCAGAAGACGACCACATTGTAGATGGGTGGATGAAATTTGAAAGTATGCGGGAGTAACCTGGAGGAGACTGGCACAAGACAGACCGTTGTGGAAGAAACTTGGGGAGACCTTCGTCCACCAGTGGATTGATAATGATTGACAATGATGAATATACTGTCATGTTATCTTAATATTAGGAAAGTTCAAAGATTATCTGTAAATCACAAAAACTTAAGGTAGCAATCTTAAAAGCACGATAATTAAAACACTACGCAGGCTTTCGATGAAGTGAAGAACTTATTTAATGTATAAGCTAAAAATTTAAAAATAAAGCCATAAGAACTTTCGGTCTTCCTAAAGACCATCATCACATGGAAGTAATGAAGGAACATTTTTGGGTGGGGAGACATAAGTAACTTACAGGCGTGACGTACAGAACAGGTGATCCTGTCGTCAATCCAGATATAATGATTTTTACGACATTATTAAGTCTTCCCTTGTTGAACTTGGCCATTTACAAGAAACTGTTTTGTCCGTTCTTGCTGCTTTGAAGCTAGTGCAAGAACGTTCATTCTTCCGGTTCAACAACATCTTCTATCGCCAAACAGGTGGTGTCCCTATGGTGTTACCCCTGTCTCCAATTCTAGCAGAGATCTTACTCCAAGATCTTGAAAATAAAGTAATGCAGGAATCACGTCACCGTCCACGCCTCTACCTACGTTATGTTGACGATGTGTTATTATTCTGGGACCATGGTCTGGACGAACTACAGGTTTTCTCGGAACATATGTCTTCAATATATCCTTCAATAAAATTTACCATAAAACTTGGAAATAATGGTACTTTACCTTTCCTAGATTTTCTCTTAGAACGTGACTCAAACACCTGCTCTTTACACTATTCGGTGTATAGGAAACCAACCTCCGCACCCACTATAATACCTGCATCGTATGCGCACCTGAATAATTATAAACTTTCATCAGTTAACTTCATGCTAAGAAGAGCATTCACTCATTGCGCTGATGACTTCAGGCGGCGTTACGAAATTAATAAGGTTTTCGACATTGTTTGTGCCCGTGGTTTAAAAAAATGTACTGTTAAAGCTGAACTCGGGAAAATCTGTCGTCAACGTCTAACTACGCTTCAGGCCGAACACCCCTGTCGCAATTATGTAGGCTCAATGGATTATTTCCGAACTGTCTCCTCAATCCTTAAAAATATTTGAAACCCATTCAATCTTGACTTTGGGATACGTACCACCAATATTTTCACTTTGATCATGAAAGATCGTGACCTGGTTCCAGAGGTTAACAAATTTGGTGTATACACTATCCCACTTGATAGTTTGAATCAAATTCCCCCTTGCACCCAATATATCGGATCAACCAAAAGACCATTGGGAATTAGGCTCAACGAACATAAATATGCTGTTAAGAATGGCCTATCAAATACTGCCCTTGCAAGACTAGTGAACGAAGGACAACAATATCCTAATTAGAAAGAGGCAAAGATCATTACAACAACACGTACTATCTCCTTATTATTTACCGAAAGCTTGATAATTGCTGAACATGGAACTTCGTGTTGTAATGACAATACTCCAGTCTACATACCAAAACCTTGGACACAACTATTAAAACTTTCCCCTCCAGTTGTGGAGAATGAAAATACTTAATATTTATAAAAACAAAACAAAAAAACAACAACATATTATCCGGTTATTGTAGGTACGCTGCGTAAGATTGCCTCCTTATTTTCTGTATTTGCCTTCATTCATTTACACATTTTCTACGTCTTACGTGTCTTGCATGTTAAGTTTTTGATAATTTAACCATTTGATTGTATGTATTCATATATCGATTTAAAATCATCATATCTGGATTGACGACATGATCACCTGTTCTGCACGTCACGCCTGTAAGTTACTTATGTCTCCCCACCCAAAAATGTTCCTTCAGTACTTCCATCTGATGATGGTCTTTAGGAAGACCAAAAGTTCTTATGGCTTTATTTTTAATCTTTTAACTTATACAATAAATAAGTTCTTCACTTCATCGGAAGCCTGCGTATTGTTTTAATTATCGTGCTTTTAAGGTTGCTGCCTTAAGTTTTTGTGATTGACTCATTCCGCACGAGAACCTGATATCTTGATTATCTGTAAGCTGAAGAAGTGTTGTTTTCGTTTCCACTGAACTGTACTTTGTCAAACGGGAAGGAAATAAAAGAATAATTGGATTGCTACGTATTTATCATTTTTCAAATGAAATATGGCCATAGAGTAAAATAGAAATATTTATTCACAATTAAGTATTCATTTTAACATGTACTATAGATTCGCACAGCGTTTGGCTCGGCTTCATTACGACTTCATCAAATTGTGTAGTCATAAAATATACTGAACTCCGGCCATATTATTTAGGAGCTATTGTTTATTTAAGTGCCTATTCTTGTAGTGTCGTTGTGGCAAACTATTGCAAATACACAAACCTTAAAATTTGAAAATATTACACTAAGGTTCCTGTGAAGGAACCCAAGTGTAATATTTTAAGTTCAGTGTTCATATAATAAAGTTTAGCGTTCTTTTTTAGCTCCCTTTTCAGAAAAATTACCTCCTTTTATTTCTGCCTACACATTAGCAGGTATGTCAGCTAGAAGACAAAACGGGAGACAACGAATACAACTTTATACTTCGCATCAAGAACTGTAGATTATTTACTCTATTTTCTACATTACCATACATTGCCTACTTGTGGTATGCCTTTTTTGTTATGGATACCGCTTATAAAGTTTCCATGTTTTGTTTTTGTTGAACCTGACTGTGAGAAATTCGAATGTATCCCTTTGTTTCTTCCCTTCTCGTCTTTATTACCTTACCACGATTTCAGATGCAAAGCCCTGATTGCCATTTTTGAAAACATCATGTCGTCGTTAACTGCCGCTTTCACGCACTTTAAAATTGAATTCTTGTGTGATATATTTCGAAGTAATGAACAATGTGGTGAACAAATATCGTAAACTATATTTGTGATGTCTTCTATTTCTCGCCAATTTGTTGAATGAAATTAATTTAAAAAACCTAATTAGCTTAAGAATTTAATATAATTTGATAAATTTACTTAATTCATAAATGTATCTTAATTTTTAAAATTTCAAACATATTTCTATAAGAAAACATTTATTTTTCTGGAACATATATTGCTCAGACTTATTCCCGCTTGACAGCGAGTATGGATGGCAAATGAAATCAAAGGAATTGTACAGGGAATTTTTACGGATAGAACTTTAACCGCTACAAAAATTTTATGAAACACATAACCTGCATCATTAAATTGATTTATCTGATTATCTGGGCAATCACAGAAGACAATGAATTCGATTCATCCAGATTCGCTAAATATCAATGCCGTTGCTTCGACTAGCGATTCCTATGTTGTGTTAAATTCTTATTTCTCGGAAACTTGAGACTTGGTCCTTCTGGGTGGTGTAGTGGTTAGCATACTCGAACGCAAACCGGAAGATGCGGGTTCGATTTCCAATCCAGGACGATGAGATATTCGATTATATTTGACGTACCACTCTTGTCATAATTTACACCAATGGACGGAATCACAACTTTAAATTTGTAAAGTATTATGCCCCACATTGTTCAATCTCACATTTTCCTGCATTGTCCAGTGAAACACACGGCTACCATTCGTATTAAATTTGTCAAATGTTCTTCATATTCAATTCAAACACATGACACCACAGATAAAATACCTCCATTGCCACTGAAAATAGACATTATCCATATGATACACAGTGGGCATGAAGGTATCTTGAAAATCGGAAAATTCCTTGACAAGCAGCCCGGCCATTGAATTGTTTGAGACTTTAGGAAACGAAATATTTATTCATGTTATCAAGAAAAGAGAACCTATATGATGTGCGAATTACAAAATAATTGTTCTGATACTACCAATCTTAGCAATATGTCCGTGTAGATCTTACAAATAGCACTCGAGCCATACCTGTTGAGAGAAATGTGACTTGGAAAGAAGTAGAGAAACAAATATTGGAGTAAAATTATCAACAGTTTTGAGATATGCCAGTAACTGTACTATTTTGTTTTTTATTGGAGGTTTAACGACCACCGTGAGCAACTCAATGGGCTATAAGCAGTCGCCCGTCCCAAATTTAGGGTCACTGGTTCCAGGGAAGGGAGAGAGCCAGTGCCGTAAGACAAACACAACATCCATGCCTGACCGGGATTCGAACCCGGACCCCTTACGGACGAATGATCATAGGCCAGTGCCTTAGACCACTGCGCCACCGGAGCGGCATACTATTTTGGCAAAAAGCAAAATAATAAGTAGAAAACGGCATCATGAATCTGAAATTGGAGTGCATAAATTTTAATATAATGCTAAATATTTAGGTAAAAAAGCTCATGTCATCTTGTGCCCTGAAAGATTTTGGGACAACTGGCAGAAAACGTAGGATGTAGAATATTTCCTTTCCCTGTGCTCAATAATATTTAATAAGGAGATTTTGTTAGAGAGGATTATCTCTCAGGAATTTGTGAAGACAAAGTTGGAGAAAACCGTGAAAAATATAAATACACCGATGGCCACTCAAAATGCAACACCAAGAAGGAAGCATCCGATTGGCCTGAAATTCGCAGCATGCGTTGCCCACGAGAGGATATGTAAACGATTAGCATTGCAGGGCATATGCAAATCATGTGCGCCCGGCACGCCATCGAGAAGCACTATAAGAAGGGCGCACAGAAGACGGGGTGTAAGTAGTGGAAGTGTGTTGTGCGTGAGAAGCTTCCTGGTGCATCGTCGCAGAATACGGCAGTCATTCCCGCACGTTTCAGAGTTCGACAGAGGACGAATAGTGGCTTATCGCGACAGCGGTTTATCGTACCGAGATATCGGCGCCGGTGTAGGACAACATCCAGCCACAGTGACGCGAGTATGGATTCGGTGGGTGCAGGAAGGACGGACGGACCGACGTGCCCGATTTTCCGCAGCCGCCAGCGGCACCTCACCGAACGAGAGGACCGGCATGTTATGCGGCGTGCATTGACGGCTCGCACCGCCACATCACGAACGTTAGCGCAGGAATTAGGGTGTGTTGCGCGACAACCTGTGTCAGCACGTGCCGTTCGACGTCGTCTGCAGGAGCGGGGACTTGTCGCACGGCCGCACGGCACCCATTGCTCCAATTACCATTGACGTTAAACCACTGGCGATTGCGGCGGCAGTGGGCCGTTGAATGCTGCACCTGGACTACGGAATCGCACGACATTGTCTTCTCCGACGAATCCCGCTTCTGCCTGCAACACCACGATGGTCGGATCCGCGTGCGGTGGCACCGTGGCGAGAGACTGCATTACGCCTGCATTATGCATCGACATACCGGTCCGTCGCCTGGCGTTATGGTTTGGGGTGCAATTGGATATGACACCGTTCTGGTACACATCGCCGGCAGACTCAACAGCAAACGCTACATCTCCGACGTTTTGGAGCCTGTAGTCCTCCCTTACCTGCAGGACCTGCCAGCGGCCACGTTTCAACAGGACAACAGGACAATGAGCTCCCGCACGTGACACGCATCGTGCAACAATTCTTCACGACCCACCAGGTGTCACTGCAGCCGTGGCCCGCCTGTTTCCAGATATGTTGCCCATCGAACACGTCTGGTCGCTGATCGGCAACCGAGTTGCCCGAAAGCCCCACCCGCGGCTACGGTCGATGCCGCGGCGTGTAGCTGCCGTTATTGCCAGCCATGGGGGCCACACAAACTATTGATGTCTATGTGTTCCGCAAGTCGCACGGGCCTGTAAGCTCAATCATTTCATCTTTGAATCTGTTGTTATGTGTCCAGTAAATCTGGCTTTGCTATGTTGTGTCCTTCTTGGTGTTGCATTTTGGGTGGCCAGCAGTGTATTATTGTTCATTGGTAACAAAGATCAGATCGTGAAAGCTATGCCTTCATTGTAGTAACATAAGGGAATGAAATATGAACATTGAGGAAAATATGACAGAGGGAGAATGACTTTTACTTTCGATTTACGAACTTGTAGTCAGTTACTCAGTGTCTGAAATCTACGAAGAGCGAATCAATATGCACATGCAGGTCAAATCAAACCCAACTGTTCCCTTGAGGCCATGATCTACTAGAAAAAGTCCCCGCACGGGGATAACTGGTTTTCCAGTTATTTGGGGAGCGGCGCCCCCACGGCCCGAGCTGACCTTGTGACTGGTCAACATCTGATGTCATGCCACCGCTTGTTTTTTATTTTGGTGTTTGCAGGGACGGCTGTTCATCCAGCTGTTGGGGAGTTGCGGCCCCACGATCCCTAGCTGGTCTTGTGTCTCGCTTTTTCGTTTTTATTTATTTTCTCCACTGGCTAGTTGCCCGTGTTGTATTCTCTACCTAATCGCTACCACGTTATGTACTAACACCCCGGTCTTGTGGTTTTGTTACCCTCCACCACTAACTGTTTTATATTAACCGCTCAGTTCGTAGGTTGCTGAGATTCCGTTTAGGTTCCCTTCCAGGATTTGTCTTCTTTGGATTTCATTTTTTCATTTTAGCTGGTTTGGGTGCTAGACCTACCTGCATGTTTGCCGCGTGCGGAGACCCGTGAGGCGGAAATGGGATGTCTGGCGGCTGAGGTCGCAGGAGACCGGTTAAGTGCCTCCTGTGTACCAACACTCCTCTTCGACCCCGGCTTCGCTGTAAACGGGAGGCTAGAGACTAACCCACCTCTAGTCAGAAGTCTTGTACCAAGTTGTGTGCAGGGCTTTAACGGCTTTTTGTCGTATAGCACGGCAGGGTGAGCCCGGGGGCTGTGGGATCATGCCAAAGGCGTTGGCATGACGGTACCAGGAGGCCGAAGTGTCCGCCGAGTGCGTGTGATCACAGCCAACGGACTATATCTGCAACGTATAAGCTCCAGAACTGTGTCCAGCGTCATTTTCTTGGCTTGCAGACCTCCAGTTCTCCCTTGTAGGGCTCGGTGGTGGGTGGAGTAGTCTGCAGACGAATCTTCCTGCTTTTTTCCATGGGTAAAAACAAGAACAAAACCTCCAAATTTAAGTCACCTGAGAAACTGATCGTTGACAACGACTCTCATTCGTCTTCTCAACCTACCAAGTCTCATACCCTTAAACGGTCTTTAGACCTGGACCAAGAATGTGGAACCTCTTCTTCGGCAGCTGTACCAGTCGCTCCGAAGCGTCGTCTCCCTCGATTGCTGTGACTACGCATGCTACACACTTACTTGTAGAATCCATCGATCCGAATGAGAGACTGTCCACCAGAACTTCCTTTTTTCATTTCTAAAGCTTTGGACGCTGCGGTTGGCCCCTTGAAGTCTGTGAGGAAGCTTCGCTCTGGGGACCTGCTTGTCCAAACTTGCAGTGTTTCTCAGAGTAACACTTTTCTGCACCTCACTAGTCTTCAAGGCATTCCTGTAAAAGTGACCCCTCACCCGTTTCTTAACACCTCTCGGGGTGTTATTTCGGAGTTTGATCTCTTGCCATGCAGTGAAAACGAATTGGTGACTGAACTTGCAGATCAAGGTGTTATTGCTGCACGTCGTATGATGTTCCGGCGCGATGGTTCCTTGATTAAGTCTAAAAATGTAATCTTGACTTTTAACTCCCCGAAAGTTCCGACCGAAATCAAGGCTGGCTACTTGGTCTGTGGAGTTCGCCCGTACATTCCCAGTCCTCTGCGCTGTTTCAGGTGCCAGAGATACGGGCATTCACAACGTTTCTGTAAGAGTTCCGCTCGTTGCGCAAATTGTGGCTCCAGTGAACATGACGGGGAAGGTTGCACTTCTGCGGCCTGCTGTGTTAACTGCGGTGAGGCCCATGCAGCTTACTCCCGCAACTGTATGAAATGGAAGGACGAGATGGCGATCCAGCGCCTCAAGACCCTGGAGGGCCTCTCGTACCCTGCTGCCAAGGCCAAGTTGGGTATTCCCAACAACCGACAGCGTACTTTTGCCGCAGTGGTTCAGTCTCTGCCGCAACCCATGCAGCCCTTTGTTCCACGCCCTGTAGCTCTCGCCGCTCTTGCCAAGCGATCTACAGTTGAACAAGCGACACAGGTGGATATCACCGAGCTCCAGCTTATTCGACCAGCTGAGTCTGCGCCTTCTCTTTTGAAGACGACCGACTCTTCCGGTTCCCAGCAGACAGCCTGCACGTGCGGAAGACCCGGCCCTCAATCCGCAAAGGTGTGCCGTGTCCATCCACCTGCCGCGGTCCACCTGACCAACATTGCAACTGTCTCGGACTCAGCGAGGTCCCCACCCTCACCCAACATTATAGAGGAACATCGGGGGGAGGAGAGTGACTGTTCGTCCCCAGCCTCAACTAACATTGCAGAGGAACATGAGGGGAGGATAGTGACAGTTCGTCCTCGCCCTCGGCCAGCATTATCTTGGAGTGTGTGGGGGAGGAGAGTGACTCATCCTATGTGTAGTTGTGTTCGATTTCGTAATGTGTTTTATCATTCTCATTCTTCAGTTTTACTTAATCGGCTTGTTTCTCACCATTGTACCATGTTTTTCATACTGTTTGTTTCATTGTCTTTTTTGGCCCTTCCTTCGTACTCATGGTTCGGTTTTACTTGGTCAGCCAGATTTTGCGATTTATGCCCCGTTTTTTAATTTTGTCTGTTTGTCTTGTGTCAGGCGCTCTTTGGCCAACCATGGCCCTTGCGCCAATAAAATCTAATAACCAACCAACCAACCACCACAACCCGTGCAGCCCTTTGTTCCACGCCCTGTAGCTCTCGCCGCCCTTGCCGCCCTTGCCAAGCGATCTACAGCTGACCAAGCGACACAGGTGTTTTTCCCCGAGCTCCAGATTTTTCGAATACCTGATTCTGGGCCTTCTCTTTTGCAGCCGACCGTCTCTTCCAGTTTCCAGCCTAAAGTCTGCACGTGCGGCAGACCCGGCCCTCAATTCGCAAAGGTGTGCAGTGTCCATCCAACTGTCGCGGTCCGCCTGACCAACATTGCAACTGTCTCGGCCTCAGCGAGGTCCCCACCCTCAACCAACATTATAGAGGAACATAGGGGGAGGAGAGTGACAGTTCGTCCCCAGCCTCAACCAACATTGCAGAGGAACATGGGGGGAGGAGAGTTACAGTTTGTCCCCGCCCTCTGCCAGCATTGCAGAGGAGTGTGGGGGAGGAGAGTGACGGTTCGTCCCCCTCCTGGTGAATCATCCTTTGTGTAGTTGTGTTTACTGATAATCATTATATTAGTTAATTATTAAATACATAAATTTTTATATAAACCTAATTAACTAAAGTGTCTTCACAGGTTTCATCATCCTCTTTTCCAACTTTTACCAAGCCTGTCTGCTCTTAATCCTTTTCCCCGCTTTTAAACATCTGTAGCTGATAGTTCTTTGTCTGGCGCTCTTTGGCCAAACCTGGCCCTTGCGCCATTAAAATTAATCAACCAACCAACCAACCAACCTACTAGAAAAAGTTTACATAAATTGTACAAGCGATGCATGCCAACGAGAAATTAGAAAAATTGATTATAATTTGAAAAGTTTGAGGAAGTAGGGGAAGGAGAAGACACATAGAGAGAGAGAGAGAGAGAGACAAAAAGATAGATGGGTTGAGTCAAATTTACATATTGTATGGCCTTGCAAAAAATACTCCTTGTATGGCCTTGAAACAGATGTGTGAGCTTGTATGGAACAGGTTTAGATGGCAGGCTTTTGTTCATATAATCAAGAGTTGATCTTGGTTCAGTGGATCCAAAGAAGAATTGCTACATTCGGGTATGTACACAGTTTCTGCTTCTGTTAAGACATTTGTAGTAGGCTGCATAAAAAATCAGTGCTACACCAGCTGCACTACTTTTCGGACGTAGGTAAACCATAGCGTGATGCAAGAGACGTAAAAACGTATGGTGCAATGGGTGCTACTTAGCCTCATTAGGTTGGATTCCATAATATGGTGCGAAAATACATAATGTTTTTGTATGCTTTATGCATTATACAATGGTTTAGCTATGTTTCAAAGGTGGCCCAGCTGGTGTAGCACCACTTTTTAGTGCAACCTACTACAATATACATAGTCGAGTCACATTATTGCGACCACCTCCTACTTTTGACGACAAAAGCGCTTAGCCAATGAAGGAAGGCACGTGTCGTGAGCTGGCTTGGAGGGTATATAAAATGTGCTGTAGGCATTCTGAAAACATATCGCTCGTTTGCTGTCATGGGTAAAAGTAGCGATTTATCAGATTTGCAAAAAGGAATGATCATTGGCTTTCGGGCTAAGGGTGGCAGTGCTTCTGAAACACCGCAGTTTGTGAACTGTTTGCGTACTGATGTGGTTAAAATGTATCGTGATTGGAGAAATGGTACCATTGCAAATAAGCAACGTGCAAACTGCGGATAACCAAGTGCCATTGGTATGAGAGGTGAACGTCTGCTGCGAAGGTGCACGCGAGCCGATCGACAAGCTACAAAGGAGCAACTCACAGGCCGAGTGAACTAGGGTGCTACCAGACGTGTGGCTAAATCGACAGTTCAGCGACCCTGCTGCGTATGGGACGTCGATACAGACGGAATGTCACTGCACCTATGCTAACGAAGGTGCATCGGTAGAAAAGGCTTACATTTGTACGGCAGTATCAGAATTGGACCTCCGCTGATTGGCAAAGGATTGCCTTCTCCGATGAATCATGTTTTCTGCTTCATCGAACGGATGGACGTTGGCGTATAAGGAGAAATATATAAGAGAACAAACACTCCTTAACCATTGCTGTAAGAACACAAGCTGTTGGGGGCAGCGTTATGGCCTGAGGAATGTTTTCATGGTATTCCTGTGGTCCACTCATACCTGTGGAAGGCACTATGGACCGAATTCGTTATGAATCCTTCCTTCCAGACCACTTTCACCAACTCATGCTCATTGTCTTTTGTCTTCTCTGGGGCAATGGGATCTTCCAGCCAGACAATGCGACGTGTTACACAGCTAGAAATGTCCAAGAGTGGTTGGAAGAGCTCGACGATTGTTTCAAAGTACTTCCTTGGCCCCCTAATTTCCCAGACCTAAACCCAATTGAGCATGTCTGGGACCACCTCGATCGTGTTGTTCGCTCTATGGATCCTCCACCACGCACCCTCCAGCAGCTGTCCGACACACTGCAGTCAGCAGAGCTCCACATGCCTGTGAACACCTTCCAGCACCAAACTGAAGGACTCCCAGCTCGTCTAGCTGCTGTCCGCGCTGCGCACGGCGGTTACTGTGGATAGTAGCTTATGGTCACAATAATGCGACTCGGCCGTGTATTTAACAGTGTAATCTGAAACAATAGCCCTAATTAAAGGATAGGAAAAACCACTTAGGTGCTAATGGAAGAGCATAAATCACTAAAAGAGGAAGCAAATAGACTACAGTTTGAAAACAGAAGAAGTCGCCATTTTTTTGGTATTCTTCTGAAATATGCAAAACTTCAGCCTATGGGGATATATTCTTGCTGGAATGGACAATTCAAGAAATGTAGATAAAACACCATTTACTTTAGGTGTGAAAGTCTTCTTCTAGTGGCATCAGAACGTTTCGCAGATCGCATAATCTTGGAACTAAATACATTAAAACGCAGGTGATTTTGTCTATCTTGTTTTAATGAACAATTATTTTTTTCTAAATACGTAGCCTAATTTAAAAATTTTCAAACATAGTGACTGAATGTTTGAAAATCAGAAACCAGTTAACGAATTGGTAATTTAGAACAGCGAGTAAACGTTATTTCACGTAGATAGAAATTTTAACTGCTACAACAAATTCCGGTTAATTGGGACACATTAGTGCTAAAACACTTTGACCCAATTAAACAACTGCCCAATTATACGTGCTTTATCCCAAAGAGCAAATTTTGGACTCTAAATAAATAAATGACTGCCTTGATTAACCGATGGCTCAATTAAACGGAATTCATTGTATTGTAAAACAGGAAAGGAAGTTACTGAATTTTTCAATTAAATTTTTAAACAAAAACTTACAAAAATAAATCTGATTATTCTTGAATCACTTTTTATTATTTTTGTTTAATTTCTTTCAGGTGCAGGTCAGATGTGGCTCAATAGAATTTTGCCCAAATTTTAGGAGTTACTTAAAGGGTTTACATTTCATCATGCCTTTTTCTTTGAATGTGTTTTATGCCTTACTTGAATGTCATTTCATTGCTTATCACACAACACTCTCCTAAATTAATCCAAAGTTAGAAATATTCAAGCCATTTGTTTACTTCCAGCGACAGTCTATAGGGTGAAGCCTTCTTTTGTTCCCATTCTCATTGGAATTTTGTGATGCTAGCATCTGCGTCATCTTCTATGTCAACTTCATGCATAAAAGTCGCTGTTTTCGCTCAAAACTGCTCAAGGCCATGTTTTAGTTGGCATACGTCAGACGTCGAACGGAACAACAGCAACGCCTATGTCTTTCCCTAAGGATGAATATTTCGTAATTCTTCCTGTGTTTCATTTAAATGCTATAACGCAAAGTATCCATCTTTATTTTATTTTCGTTAAATGAATAACTCACACTGGAAAAATAAATTTTTGCCAACGAAATGTCGCTCCTCTACTTTAAACAACAACAAAGCAAACGGAATTTTACATGTTGTGAGAAGAAAAAGTCGGTTTCTTCTTCATCAATCTTGCCGTTCTTTTAAAGCAGTCTTTTGAACGTCTTAATTGGATTTTCTTCATTAATCCTGCTACACTATTCAAGGGTTGGTTTTAACGTCTGACAACCTTTTCTTGAGACTTCATCACAGAATGAATTAAACATTCAAGAGAAAACAAATATTGCCGCTTTACACCTTTATTATAATTACTACGGAAATTGCTAACGCGTATAGCTCCAAGGAGTTTCTTCATGTTTCGATGGCACATAAATTTACATCTTTAATTACACCCGAATCATTAAGACCTTTTGTGTTTTATACTTGTGCTACCTACAGAAGCTGCTGCTGTCGTTATTTGGGGAAAAAGTTTGCAAGGAGAATGAAACTCAACGATGTCGTTCAAAAAGAAGTTATTAATAAATTATCATGAGAAAAACCGCATCAATTTTTTCACGTTTGGGTAGCTATGATTTCTTCAACGTTTTTTCTGTGTTGAAGACTATCATTTCACAGACAGTATATGTGCATCATTGTCTAACACAGTTGCGCAGCCCATATTTTGAGGGGGGGGGGGCAGAAAATATCTTCTCGTTGAAAAACATGTGTGTGTGTGTGTGTTATAGATAAATACTGGCGCTAGAAATATCATGTAATGGACACATACACAATATTTCGTTGAACTTCCTCGGTCAGAGACTTAAAATTTACAAGATGACTTTAAAGTCAGAGAGCAAGTCTTACACATAACACCACGCTAGTATTTTTTTTGTCCGTCTGTCTGTACGTCCGCCTGTTTTTGACAAATATATTGCTAACCGTTTGGAGAGAGATTTGAAATTTTGTGGATGGCTTTTACGGACTGAATGTAACTGTCAGAACATGTTTGCACTTTGTGTGTCTGTCTGTCCGTCCGTCCGCCTATCCTATGTTTTTGATGAATATCTAGGGAGCAGTTTGATATGAAAACGAGAAAATTTATGGATAGCCATTAGGAACCTGAAGTAACTCTTTCCGAAAGGCGAAGGATAAGAGATCACCGCAGCCTTCAGCAAGGTCACAGGCTCTTTTACCGAGCAGATAGATCAACAGTGTTACACATAACCTACCACTTACTCCTTGACCGATTAAAACAACAGCATAACAAAGATACCGCGAAAGTCACTATTCCACTCCTACACCCTATTTCTTTCTTAATTTAAAGAACATATCTTGC
The DNA here is from genome assembly GCA_039090855.1 of Macrothele yani. Lineage (NCBI taxonomy): Eukaryota > Metazoa > Arthropoda > Arachnida > Araneae > Macrothelidae > Macrothele > Macrothele yani. Next base: position 162,849,123 of record CM077011.1, read on the forward strand.
GTGTGCATGCAATATACTATGCATGAATTAACGATGTATAATTTTTATAATAGCACAATATCATGGTCGCTGTTATTATTTTAAGGGAGGGGGGGGGGGGTCCGGACCCGTTGGACCCACCCCTCCCCAGTCGGTGCGCTACTGGCCCGACACCAGTATTGCATTTGACGCAGAGTGCATGTTACGGTACGCACTCGACGACAAAAGGTGTTTTTTCGCTATGCCAAAGCGTCCAAAAAATAATCATTCCCTTTATTACAGAGCAAGTAGTCGAGAGATTAATGACTTCCGTTGGCCTTTAATTCGGTTAAATGGCAACGGAAATCATTAATCTGTCGACTACTTACATTCGGTGCGCAACCGTTCCTTTAATTTATTAGGGTTATGCAAATGTTTCCGCCTTTTTAAGGAGGACGGAGACAGGCACAATCGGGAAACCAGTGCACATTTGTTCAAAGAAATATTGGCCGTTAGCATCAATGATCTTTTGCCATTTTTCAGTCAACAAATGAATGCCTGTGTAATAGAAGTACTCGGGTTTTAAGCTGAAGAACACACAGGCAAAATTTTCTGCCTCTGGAACTGTGATGAACCGCTGTTGGGTTAGGACATGTTACATAGAGCAAAACAGATGAAAGTCTGAGGGTTCAATATCCGGGGAGTAAACCGGGTGCGGTAAAACCTCCCAGTGTAACTGTTTAAGGGTTGATTTCGTGGTGGCACGGACCTGTGGTCTGGCATTATCATGGAAAAGGATGACTGGGCGGCGTCCTTTACCTGTCCTTCGGCGTTTTTGCTCGATTGTGGCGTTCAGGTTCATCAAGTGATCGCTATATCTTTGCGCAGTGATTGTTTCACTCTGTTTCAACAGTTCGAAGTACAGCACTCCATGCATATCCCACCACACACAACAGCACCTTTTTCCCCGTGCATATCCTGTTTTCCAGTGGATGTTGATGGGTGGGCTTGATCGACCCAGGATCGCTTGCGTACGGGGTTATCGCAATAGACCCAGTTTTCATCCCCGGTGACAACCTTCCAAAAGAAATTCTTCTCCTGAAACCTTTTCAGCAACGACATGCAGAAGTCCAATCATTTACCAATAGTTCTAGTATGTTGCGTTAAAGTATGCGAAACTTACTTACCAATCTTCTGGATCTTTCGCAAAGTATGAAGACGCCGTAATACCGTTGATGGAGCCACATTCAAACGTTTCACTAGTTGCGTGGTCGATTGTGGGGCATCATCTTGCATCAGCAATTCCAGCTCCTCGCCTTCGAGTTCCTGCGGTCTACCTGCACGTGGTTTGTCTTCCAAGCTTAGATCACCTTTCTTATACCAGGCAAACCATTCTCGACACGTCCGTTCACCCATAACCTTTTCGCCATGCGCCTGACATATTGAGCCACATGCTTCACTCGCACTTTTCCCTAAATTAAACATTAATAACAAACAGTACTGCAAATGAACTTTACCGACCGCCATGCTTGGCTTCAAGTACGAACTGATAGCACGGGTCTCCGGCCGGTTATATCCCTACAGCGCCCGCTAATGGGGACGGCGGAAACGTTTGCATACTCCTAATAGATCCATTTGTATCAGGGAGGAAAGCTGACTACTGTGATCGTATAAGGGACTCAGCCAATGCCTAATCGAAAGACTGAGTAGGGTTCGGCAGGGCTAATTAGTCTGAGGCCCGCGCCCTTGTCCTCACGGTCACCGGGACTACCCATTATATTATTTAGATGCATATTATGCATATACACCTTTTGGAAAATTTGTATTCCGGAGGTTCGATGGCACGTTACGTGTCTTTGTTTAGAATAATAATATTAAAATTAAGCTTTATAACTTACTCATTACGGGATTCGATAGCGCATCTAAAGTTATCAAAAGTGTCAGGTATGCCATACAAGAAGAGTATAGACAGTAGATCATCAGCGATTTCTATTTCGTGGAGTTTGCTCACTGTTTCAGATAAAGCATTTAAATTATCATATAAATCTTTCAGTAGCCAAAACATCAAGGGAAAATCGAATATACATTTTCACCTCCTATTGCAAACATGTTTGCACTTTAAGACAAAAATGTGTGCAAAATATTTACCCTGGGTACAGGTATTCGCCAAAAAATAAATTTTACTCGTGTCTTTTGAAGTACTAGTGTGGAATTCAATTCATGTCGCGGAAAAATAACCTTACGAATTTACTTAAAATTATGTATCAGAAGAGGAAGTGGAATAATGTGTAACTTAAAATATTAGGATTCAAGTAATCCGACCGAAAAGAAATTTTTTCAAATATTGCTAATACTTGCAAATGTATGGTAGCTAGAAATAGACAGACGAGCATCCTACACTTTATGCACTACATTATGTCATACATAATACGATAAAAGTCCTGCATAAAATGACAGAAGTATATATACTCATATATTCTTTTCCTGTACTTTGCAAATACAGCTTCGTAGTTAACAGATCTCAAAGACTCAGAATGATATATCATTAAGAACTGGACGTAAAATAAATATTTCTTGTATTTTTATTTTTTAATAGATACTGAAAATACTGATTTAGGTAACGATAAGTCTGGGCAAAATAAAACAATCTTCTGATAAAACATAAAATCAAATTTAAAATGTTACAAAATTTCTGCGAAAGTATCGAGCGTTTTAGAATTTTCAAATTCAATCAAATTTTTTTTTGACTGAACGATATACTTTGTTTTACATCTAGATTTAAACACTATTATATATTGTGATTATGTCTTAAAAGAAAAGTGTTTGATCAATGCATCCTTACCGTGCTTACGTATGGTGGAGAGACGTGGACCTTAACTAACAAAGACTGCAGACAACTAAAGAGGCATGGAGAGTTGCATGCTTGGTATAACCAGGAGAGATGAGAAGAACTAGTGGATCAGAAAAATTACAAGAATGGAATACGTCATGATCAGAGTAAAGTCCCTGAAATGGCAATGGGCTGGACATATTGCCAGAAGGACAGACCATCGATAGACAGCCGAAATTTTAAACTGGATTCCAAGAAACAGGAAAAGACCCAGGAGAAGATCACATGGGAGATGGCTGAATGAAATTCTAAAGTATGCGGGAGTAACATGGAAGAGACTAGCACAAGACAGGCCGTTATGTAAGAAACTTGGGGAGACTTTTGTCCAACAGTGGATTGATAATGGTTGACAATGATGATGCTGATGATATATTATGTACGCTACAGTGAAGAAAAATTACACGATACAAAGGATACAAAGGGGTTGAAATTGTGCGTTAAATCATGTGAATGTTTTTCTACATCCCATATATGGTGAAAATTTCACATCCTTGTATTAGCTACTGTGTGCCCAAAATACGTTTTCATACATAAAGGAATTTCCTGGAACGAAAAGTGTGGAAACTGTTTTCGAAAGTGTTAAATTTCTTATCTCCATCCATTCAAAAAATTAAAAATCCTCTGATACGATGCTTCTCAACGAATGTATTTTTCCGACAAGGTGTCTCATGACAGTAAAAAGCGGAAACTGTCTTCCATGTTTGTTTTCAAACATTTGTGTAAACTGTTAGTACTGCTTTTTTCGGTTACCATGTAAAATCTCATTACCCATGCCATGAAAGCAATTCATTTAAAAACGTGGGCTTCATGGTTTAAACGTGCAGATTTTAAATTCTAATAACCAGCAATGTTGGCATAAAATGTACTTTGCTCAATACAGTACTTTTTCCCTTCTTTGTTTATTACCCTTTTTCCAACGTGGCTCCCGGGAATGGGAACTAAAGTTTTTATCGGAATGCACGACGACAAGAATGATGTTCGTCCGGTGTTGATTGTTTTCTTTACTCCCCTCAAGCTATATTTTCCATGTGTGTATGTGTCAACGCATGGGAATCCTTTCTGCTCTGTGTGACTGCTCGCTTAACGTCAATCTTTTACTCTTAATTTCTCCAACTTTTACGTGAATATTTACGTACTAATTTCGGAACAATATGTTTCTTTCAGTATTTCTTGTAATACTGTTTCATGCATTTATTTCCTGTAATATCATTTCATTGGGTGAACTGGATGCTCATCAGATATTTAGTAGATTATGCTTTTCTTTCTCTTCCCAGATACGAACGAGTGTAACCTAAACAGGGATTACAGTCTCTCTCATATAATTATTTTCTCTCCGAGATACTTGCTAGACGATCGAATAAATGAATTTTGCTACATAGTTTTCTGTCTGTTTCTCTACCTGTCAAAACCTGCTTTATCACTTTGTGTAACACTAAATGCCTCTGTCATCCAACACCACCTGCCTATTATGATTTTCGTTTACGAGTTTAACGACCACAGTGAGCAAATCTAGGAGGAAAATTCAGCCGCACGTCCCTAATTTAGAGCCACTGGGTCCAGGGAAGGGAAGGGCACAGCGAAGCAAGGTGAACGTACTACCCCTGCCTAATCCGGGACTCGAACTCAGAATACGCTCCGATAGCCTCTATACCTAGTAGATCTGTGGTTAATATTACACTCTCTCCCTCTCTCCCACTCTCTCTTTCTCTCTGTCTCTCTCTCTCTCTCTCTCTCTCTCTCTCTCTCTCTCTCTCTCCCACTCTCGCTCTCTCTCACTCTATCTTCCTCTCATCACCCCCTCTTTGTCTTTGTTTTATGTAGTTCGCAGAATTGCACTTTTTCTCTCACTGCCTTATATACTTCATAGGACTGCACTCTCTCTCTCTCTCTCTCTCTCTCTCTCTCTCTCTCTCTGTATTATACAATTCGTAGAACTGCACAGTGTGTTTGCGTTTTATATGGTTCATAGAACAGCACTTTGTCTTTCCCTCTCTGTGTTAAAAATTTTGTAGAACTGAACTCCTCTCTCTCTGTTTCTCCCTGTTTTATATAGTTCGTAAAACTGAATTGTTTGTGCCTACCTCTGTATTACGCAGGTCCTAGATTTCTCTCTCTCTCTCTCTCTCTCTCTCTCTCTCTCTCTCTCTCTCTCTCTCTCTCTCTCTCTCTCCTTCTCTCTTTCTTTTATGCAGTTCGTAGAACGGCACTTTCACACTCTGTCTTATATAGCTCCTAGAACGTCACTTTCTCTTTCTCCCTTTGTTTTATACAGTTTGTAGAACTACACTTTCTCTCGCTGTCTCACACAATTCTTAGAAGTGCATTCTCTCTATCTCTCCCTCTTTGTCCATCTTATACAGTTTGTAGAACCGAATTTTCTCTCTCATTGTATCTTTCCTTCTCTGTCTCTCTATTTATCTGTCTGTCTTATATCACTTGTAGAACTACACTTTATCTGTAACTCTGTCTTATACAATTCTTAGAACTGCATTCTCTATCTCCCCCTCTTTTTCCCGTCTTATATAGTTTGTAGAACTGCTATATTTCTAGGAACTACATTTTTTCTCTCTCATTCTCTCTTTCATTCTCTCTCTATTTCTCTGTCTGTCTTATATAGCTTGTAGAACTACACTTTCTCTCTCTCTCTCTCTCTCTCTGTCTAATACAATACTTGGAACTGCACTCACTCTCTCTCTCTCATACGGTTCACAACACTTTTTCTGTGGGACCACTTTTTCGAAATTCTCTTTTAAAATAATATTATTAATTTTACTGCTGGCGATATGATTCTCTCGTAAACTCTTTCTGTCATTTAACTCCATCATTTTCACAAAGTTATGTTTTTTTTATACCACCGATACTATTATTGTATAAACATATTTTTCTCTTTACCTAACATACTTCAAGGTATTTAACTCAGATGTTATTCATCCTCCTGATTATTTACCTAAACGGGTCTGAGACATATAACTTTCCTCACATTTCTATTTCTTTCTAACATGTAATATATGAAGGTCCATCAAAATATTCGTATCCTAACAGTTTCATAAGTGTACTGCTATTATGACTTATTTTTCATTTGTTAGTTGACTCCTGGCCACTGCAAAGCACTTTTTCCGCTGATGCTCCTGGATCTTCATCACTTTGGAAAAAAAATCTTCATCCAGGTCTTACAAAATGCCACCTACTGCTGCGAACATTTCACATGCAGAGGATGTCTCTTACCACAGATGTTTTCCCTCAACAAATAAAAGTCACTTGTGACGAGCTCTGGGCTGCTGAAGGAACCGAAATCTTGTAGTGTCTAAGGCAGTGTACGCAATCTTGGAAGTGTGACTCGGTGCATTGTCTTTAAGGAGGAAGACACCTCTTCATAGTTTTCCACACCTCTCTTCCTTAATGGATGCAGGAAGTTAGTTTACGATGGCATAGTATGCTCTAGCGATACTATGCCATCGTAAACTAACGCCTTTTTCCATATTGTCAGTACTATGCCATCGTAAACAGGCGCCTTTTTCCATATTGTCAGTCATAATGATGCTTTAAAAACGAATGCCATCACCCTGCCGGCTGACGGATCAGAACGGAAACTCGTGAGAGGCGGAAAAGATTCATGCTTCCACATTAGACTTTGTCTTTTAGTCTCTGGGTCAAAGTGATAAACCCATATTTAATCCATTGTAACAATTTGGAAACAGAAAATTAATGGTTCTTCCAGAAGCATATTCAAATTAATGAGGCACTCTCTTTTATTCCGTACATTTTGCTTTTCTTTCAATATTCGTAGGGGCCATCGCTTACTCACTTTTTCCATCTTCGAAGATTTGTAAGGATTGAATCGTCACTACCAACTGAAATTTCTATAAACTCAGCTGTAAACAGTCGTTCGTCTGTCTTGCATCACGAGGTCACGCAACCGGTTTCTTTTTTTTCTCAGAGTTGTGTATGGAACGTCGTAAATATCGATCCCAAATTTTCTGTGCCCCCTTGAGAAATATGAAATAGGCAGGAGCCTTCTACCCCAGGTTCTGCATTACATCGTCATGAACCTTCTGCTAGTACATGCCTTTCAAACGACAGCTATTTGTTTTTAATTCCGTAGTTATTTTTCCTCCGTTGTGTATGCAAATGCAGTGGTTTAGGTCACAAACTTTTCTGTAAAACATCCCAAATGGATATACAACAGTAAAAATTTGAACAGTGGCCCACAATAATATGTGCTGCAGCGGACAAAATATTGAAAGTTTAAATTCTTTGGAAGTAAGCTACAACAGGAGTTCTCTGTACGCCACTAGTAATTATTTCTCTTTTCAGAAAATCATTTTCTCTCTAAATATGTAGATCGCTCTTGTTATTTTTTTTATAACTATGTTTTTTTTTCTATTAACGATTTCCTGCATCTATCCCCTATTTATTTTTATCACTTGTGTCTTCTTTTTTGAAAAAAACATTTTCTACTCTATTACATGTATATTTACTTCATCTCGATACAATCTTGTGTATACATTATTTTGATAAAAATATTACTGTCTTTGGATATTCTCATCTTCATATAAGTATTTTTTTTTCCGAAGAAGACTTTCTATGTCTCGTTATTTCATAAACCGTCTTTGAGTTTCTTTTTATTTTATCAAACTATATTTTCCCTGAAAATATTCTCCCTTTGTCTTATGTATTTCCTTGTTACCCTTATGTAATTATCTGTCTTTAATTCGTAAAACCCACGTTAAACGAGAAACATTTTTTCATATTTTCTTTCGAAATAATGCGCAGTTATTTTGCTTGGAGGAACAAATGAATACCATACTATTTTCCTGGAAATCTTCGTTTCTAAAGCTCCCAGTTCAAAGCTTATGTTGTGTCGAACAGAGTATGTGGTCAAGAACATTGCCGATATAATTTTCTTTTTATTTTATCATCCAAAATCTTCTTCTCAAGGACCTAAGTGTACATCTCCGCTTACAACATATTTGCAGCCATGCGTTTAAAATCGCGATCGAAAAACATTTTTTATGGTTACATACAGTCACTAGGATAACATTTTATTCGCATTTTCTGCCAAAAATGTTTGTAACGTCATAAGATACCGTGGGAAGCACTTGCGTACGTTTCTTAATTTTTCCAAGTTCAGTGTTCTGACTCTAAATGACGCAACTCTGTATTTCCGTTATTTGGTTGGTTGGCGTTTTATGGCGCGAAGGCCTCAAAGGGCAAAGTATTTCCGATAGCAAACGTATCACTACTTCGGAAAATCCTATTCAAAAATAAATGTTCTCTTTGCCATTTTCTAATGTTATGGATTGTGAACATTACCCATTTAAAATAATGAAAGGTTCTCTCGCTAGGTGGTGTAGTACATGCTTAAATTTTATATTTGCTGTCTCTCTTAAAGGTCATACCTCGAAAATTGTTTTTCTACGCCATTGTTCCAGCTATGAAGGATAATATTATGTTTGTATCGATAAGATATCTCAGTAGAACCACAAAAGTTTTGTTTTTGGTCCTCGTTGATAACTCACACCGAAAGTTCATAGTAACTATTATATAAGTACAGTGAACATCGATGGAATAGGATATTTTTTCAACATGTATATAGTGATTTTAACATTTAAAGAGCTGGAACCAGAGTGCAATAATTTATCAGATTAATGAGAATATAGCCTTTCGTACATAGGGCAGACCCATGTGATCAGTAGTTGTCGAAGAACCCACCAAACTTGCATAAAGAATGTGAACTAAAGATAAACTTTATCGACCGCCATGCTTGGCTTCATGTACGAACTGACAGCATGGGTCGAATAGTGTACATAAAAGAAAAGATTAAAACTAAAAGTTTCATCTTCCAAGGAATTATCATTGATTTATCGCGACATGTGTTGAGAATCGTCAATGAATCCACAAACAAAGAAAAATGACACACCAAAAATGTACATCATATAAACTAAGGATTAGAGGTACGTAATAGTATTGAATCTATTAGTGGATATACACTGAAGAGCAATTGAATTAGAGACAGCTGGCGTTATCCAAATGTGACGCTATGGGCGGCCCTGTAAACGGAAACGACATGACGCATGCAGTGATCCAACATTGTAAGGAGTGTTGCGACGGGAATCAGTAAGAGTCGGACGCAGTATGGGTAAAACGAAGGATCTAAGCGCATTTGATCTTGGGCAAATTGTCGGGGCCCGACGGATGGGTCACTCAATCTCGGAAGTCGTGCATGCACTGGGATTTTCACGATTCACTGTGTCACGGGTGCACCGTGAGTACATCGAATCCGGTAAAACCATCCCTGCAAGGGCCAACTGCCGTGGGCAACAGCGTGTGGATGAGCGGGGTCATCGTCGGATAGCTCGCATTGTAACAGCGTATAGACGGGCCACAGTGCAAGAAATCACTCGGCAATTTAACGTTGGTGCACAAAAACGTGTAAGCAGCCACACCATCTAGAACCATCTCCTCGCTATGGGGTACAGAAACCATCGTCCCACGAAGGTACCGCGGCTGACCAAACATCACAGGGAGCAAATATTAGCATGGGCGCGGGAACATCGCCACTGGACCCTAGACATGTGGAAAAATGTTGCCTGGACTGATGAGTTGAGATTCACGTTGGTACATGCGGATGGCAGGATACGAGTACGGCGCAAACCACATGAAGCGATGGATCATTCTTGCCAGCAAGGTACTCTTAAAACTGGTGAGGGTAGCATTCTTGTCTGGGGACTGTTTACGTGGACTGAAACGGGACACCTGGTACGTGTGACATCGTCCCTCACAGGTCAACGTTACCGGGATATCCTGGAAGACCATTAGCTCCCGTTTGTGCGTCTTCAACATCCCACTGGGTACCTCATCCTGCAACAAGACAATGCACCGTGCCATCACTCCTGAATTGTATCCGATTGGTTGGATGAACACTTCACCGACGTGACCTCACTTCCTTGGCCAGCTAGATAACCTGACCTTAATCTCATCGATCACATCTGAGATGCCATCGAGAGAGACATTCAAGGGTCTGACCCCCTCCATCAAATTTTCGTGAACTGTGGGAGCTTGTTCAGGGGTCCTGGATCCGCATGGTTTCCCAACGCTTCCGGTGTCTTTTCGAGTCCATGCTGAGACGAATTGCCGCCGTCATCAGGCTGAAAGGTGGTGCTACACGTTACTGGACAGGTATCTGTAATTCTATTGCTCTTTGGTGTATAATTGTTATTATGTTTGTATTTTATACATTTTTCGTAGTGTAGAATTGTACTGGTAGGACGCATTGAATAGTTTTTTTCCTGCGGGGGGGGGGTCGTTAAAGGCTACCATAAGCAGCTGTTTGGGCTATAAGTTGTCGCCCGCTACTACTTTGGGGCAATTGGTTCCAGGTAAGGGTCACACTCAGGAAAGTGAAGGGTATCAGAAATAAAGAAAATAGGAATCCTTCCACCGAATACTATTCATCAGAAGTATTTTTTGCAAATAGAAACATCCTCCGCCTTGTGGCCGATTAGTATGAGTGAGCCACCGTCTTCGATTGCTAAAAGACGGTGGTTCACTGTTGGGCCTACGTTAAATTGCAAAGTTATTCTACCTGGGTAGCTTGCGCCATAATCGGGGACTCGACCCCAAGCCCATCTAGAACGAATGATCTGAAACCAGCACTGATACCAATCGGCCACAAGACGGAGGATGTTTCTATTTGCAAAAAATATATTTGATGAATAGTATTCAATGGAAGAATTCCTTTTTTCTTTGTTTCTGATACCCTTCACTATGAATAACACTGAGTGATTATTTTCGTCCTTAAATTACATACAGATTGTTTCATTGCATTTTGCTCCATACGTCTGTTTCTAACTGTTCGATTTTAAAATTCCATTTTGCTTCGGATATCTTGCTGTATGGAGGAAGCTTTTGAGCTTATCTTTCTGTTGCCAGAGAGAACATATTGCGATTTAAATTTGCAATATTTCGATTGATTTCTTGTATTGGTTAAGCATTTTCTTTTGTAAAAAAAGATCGTGCTTATGTTATCGGTTCGTCCGTCAGTCCGTCCGTTCGACTGTACCCACGATATCTCTTCAACTATTAATCCGATTTGAAAAATTCTTTTTGCATTAGGAAGCTTGAAATATGCGATTGATAATCCTTTATTTCGTTTTTTTTTCACGATGTACAATTTTGCAGCTAGAGGGCGTAAATGCAGATGATGTCGAATTCAAAAATACGTTTTATTCAACATATTTTCTTTTAAACATCCGATTGAAAAAAATTATTTTATCTTTCGATTCCATTTATGTCGAAGAGTATTTTAGATATAGTTACTTTTTCAAATTACGCATAGATTTTCCGCTAGGGGGCGTAAAAGTAAATTACATTTTTTCCCCGATAACTCTTCTTCTAAAACTCCGATTTGAAAAAAAAATTCTTCAGCGGATACATCTCCTGATGAAAAATCTTTTGCATATAATTTCTAATTTTTGGTAAAGAATAATTTGGCCACCAGGGGGCGTTAGTGTTAATTTTTGCTTCTGATGGATTTGCCACAAAATCTGAGCTTCTAAAACATCGATTGAAAAATTTCTTTCGTGAACTGATGCCACTCACATCGATAAGCCTTTTCGGAATATTTTCTTACTAAAATATTCCACAATTTCTCCGCCAATGGCGTAGATGCATATCTTATTTTTGTCAATATCTCTACTTCTAGGAGTTCGATTTGAAAAATTCCTTCTTTGTTGGATAGTGTTTCCAGTGTGACATGTGGCTCAAATAATTTAAAAATTTTAAATTAATTCATAGACTTTCCGCAAGGGGGCGTATAGGTAAATTTCATTTCCCCCTATATCTCTACATCTAAATCTCCGATTTGAAAAAATTCTTTCTGCACGTGATACAGCTTCTGATGGGAAATCCTTTACACATAATTTCCAATTTTTGTAAAAAATGGTTTTGCCACCAGGTGGCGTAAGTCTTAATTTCCGCTTCTAATGTATTTGCAGCAAAATATGAGCTTCTAAAATCTTGATTGGAAAAAAAGTCGTTTGTTGACCGATACTACTCATGTCGACAACCTTTCAGGAACATATTCTTCTTGAAATAATGCATGGTTTCTACGCCAGGGTGCGTAGATGCATTATTTTTGTCAATATCTCTACTTCTAAGAGTCCGATTTGAAAAATTCCTTCTTTGTTGGATAGTGTTTCCGATGCGAAAAGTTTTTCATATAAATTCATAATTTTCAAGTAAATCATGAACTTTCCGTTAGGGGACACAAGAGTAAATTGCGTTTTCGGCGTTATTTCTGCTCCTCACAAAACTCCGATTTGAAAAATTCTTCCTGTATCGCAAACAAGGCTTGATGCAAAATATTTTTCACATAATTTCTAATGTTTGCTAAAGAATGGTTTGGCCACCAGACGTCATAAGTGTTAATTTCTACTTCTGGTGTATTTGTCCTGAAAACTCGACTAATTTGTTTTTCTTGGACCGATACCGCTCATACGGATAAACCTTTTGAGAGTACTTTATTCCTAAAATAACGCATGGTTTTCTTACCGGGGGACGTAAAGTCACATCTTATTTTTGTCAATATCTCTGTTTCTAAGAGTTCGTAAGCTCACGGTTCTGTTTACAGCAATATCTCAGGGATGAAAAACCCGGTTGAAAAACTTCCTTTTTCCGTCAGATACTATCGTTTTCCATACCGGTTCCATTGAATTTGAAAAACTATGATACATTTAATTTGCGTCAGGACGGATTCAAAAGACGTGCTTATTACACCCGAAAATTTGGTGTCATCTTTTTTTTTTATAACTGTGCCATTCAGTATGAAGAACAATTTTCCTTGTAATCGACGCGCAGTTTTTCTGTTAGGAAGTGTAAATGTATTTTTTTTTCATTGCTTTTCTATTAAAATATATTTTTTGGTTTTTTACATTCAGCATTGAAAAATGTCTTTTTTTGTCAAATTCGAAAGATGGGCTCATTGCTTCCGACATTCGCTACCATTCCTCTTCGGTTGTTTGTGATTTTAGTAAATGTCATCTCATGTTTTTTAGTATCATAGAACATTCAATTAGTACTGCAATGTAAATATGCTCTGCTAAGTACAGTATAGTTCATAAAGTTCGTAACATTCAAGTATTCCAGCGAAATATGAATTTTTCAAGAATTCCACCTGGCGAATCGATTGCAGCTGCTTTGTCGGCATTCACTTTCTCACAACGTGATGTTTTTCTGTCATCTACGATTAAGTTGGTTTGATTCCATCGTGTCACCCATGATTTGTTTTTATTTTTGTCTAAGGATTTAACGAACACAATAAGAAATTCTAAGGATAATAGGTAGTCGTACGTCCCTAATTTGCTCGAACACTGGATTCAGGAAAAGGAGAGATTCAGCTCCGTGAGAACGGCACATTGCCGAAGCCTCATCTGGGTGTTAGTCCACTCGGACAAAAGAGCAGAAGCTAGCGCTTAGACCACTGTGCTTTCTTGGCAGGCAACCTTAAAATCTTTGGCTCCCAGTGTTTTGAAACGTCCTCAACATTTTCAAGGAGGATTTCACTTCAAATCGGGACATTTATAAGTCTTCCTTTCATGATCTTTTGTACAACGCTTTCTTCAATATGAGCATACGTAGTTCTCTTCGCATTTGAAAAGAAAAAGGGAGAGCTTCCACTTCATTTTCTTGATTTCCAAACTCTGAGGGCTGTGGAGCTTTCAGTTTTTCTTTGATTGTATTTTCTAAGCAGTTTGTAGAATCATTTTCTTCTAAGCCAAATCTATGGCTTTCCATTACATATTAAAAGGCCTGCTGCGAAAAGAGATTGTAGTTGGCCACCTCCAGGCATTTTTCTTTTAACTTTACAAGAATTAATTCGCAGAACAAGAATAGGCTATGAGCCACTGAATACAACTTTCTACTCCTTTCAGCTGATTTGTTGAGGCCCTCTTTCGTTTCTTTTAAGGTCCGTTTTTTTTCAGAACTAGTCTTACTATTGATAAGAAAAAAAAACGCTGAATCACGACTTTATACTACATTTCTAGGTTCGGTTTCCTTCAGTACTAGTCTCACTATTGATAAGACAAAAAAACTCTGAATCACGACTTTATACTAGGGTGTTGCTTTTCTAGGATCGGTTTCCTTCAGAACCAGTCTCACTAAGGATAAGCAAAAAAAAAAAAAAAAGATCGCTGAATCATGACTTTATAATAGGGTGTTTCTTTTCAAATAAGGTTTCTGAATAAGATAAATATATCGTTCAAGGAGAAGTTAAGAACATGAGCCCCTGAGAAAAACTCTGTGCATTTAATATAAGCTAATTTGTTTAAAATCCCAAATATCATCAAGTAGGAGAGTCAAATCTCAGGAACAAGGACGACCTGTCTCTCGAACCCCGTATCCGGTGTTTTCGGATTTAACTATCTTACTGACACCGAAGCGTACAGGGGGCGTAAGTCCCTTAACTATTCAAATTAATGTGGGCCCATTGGTCCTGGCCAGCGGCAGGGCGATGCCATGAGACAAATGCATAAAAAGCATGTTTCATCTGAGGCCAGCTTGGATGAAAATCAAGTATCTCGCGTCTCAGACTACGGGGTGACCCGGTTGCTTTTGAAGTAGTGCAGAGATATCACTTACTTTTATAGCATTCATCTTGAAATAAAATAGAGATTCTACGAAGGAAAAATATATCGTCATATTCCAGTTTTCGATGTAATTCCTTTCGAGTTAGTGCTGCGTAGTAGTACACAAAAGACTACGAAATTTTTGTAAAGGAAGTGAATTTTTGTTTTATCAATGTTAAAGCTCAATGAATAATCATAATTCATTTTCTTTGCTTTGAACTATTATGAATGTATTACAAATTTTAGAGAGAGAGAGAGAAACTTATCAAGAATGTCTAGATTTTCTATCTCATCTTTCTACTTTTATTGAGCATAGCTTTTTCTCACTTTTTTTTTCAGTTTGTGCAAGCTTAATCCACAAACTTCTGACCCCTCCAAATCAATTGTTTATATCGTTATCAGCATTCCGGAGCATAAAAATGGATGATAAATCAGTAGTAGTTTTTTTATTAATAACTATTGGACACTGTCCCTGCTGTTAGTTAAAAATACGGCATATAACAAATTCCGTGCAAGAAATATGGTTAGGTTTAAAGCGGCAAGATTCAATGTCATCATTCATTTTTATATGACTTTTTATTTAAATCATCGCGAAGATGGCTATATAAATGAGATACGATTTTCTTGCGATGGTGACATATCAGTGGAGACACTTTTTTACAAAAGCGATAACAGTAGTTCCGAGATTGCTACTAGACAGAATATAGTTACCTAAAATATTATATTTGATCTCCCAATTTAATTTTTATTGTGAAATATTATTAGAAACGCAATTAGAAACAAAGATAATAAAGACATTTTGATTTTATTTCCAGCATGCTTTCTCCTTTACGAACTCAATCAAAAATTCCTAAAAGGCTATTTTCAACACATGCTTTTCTTGCCACTCGGGTTTACATATTATTGTTGCTTTCCCGTTATTAATTACTAAAGTTTCTTATCGTTTCGCTTGACGAAAAACATTTCGACGGCAGAAGAAAAGAACTCACTGCGCTTTGATGTGTTTTGTTGATACTTCTATTCTTGCTTTTTCCGTTCTTCCATTAGATTTTCTCATTTCTATACAAGCAGTATAAGAGACATCCTAGTCGTGTCTTACAATCCCTTTTTATGTTTGTTTCCGCATCGTACTTCTGTACCTGGAGCTTTGAAGCAGTCTCCTTCTGACTCCAGTCAAAACTCAATTAGGAACCTAAGCTCCCGTCGGTGATTCATGTACACCATCGAAGACGGGTTTTGATCAGGTGAAAGGGTAATCGCACAACTAGAGTCTGTTTCTCCCCCTCGCTCACATATATCGTCTACCACTGAGGAAAACTATCTCAAAGGGGGCGCGCTAAGGACGAAGATATATAGTTGGTGAGCACACACACACACTAACAGAAGTGGAGGTAGTCTCTGCTTCCGCCACGGCAATGAGCTCATACACGCACGCACACACGCACTCACATGTATTATTAGTGAAGCTCACGCACGGGAAGAAAACACCAAGAGAGAGAGAGACACACACACACACACACACACACACACACACACACTCCCTACCTGTTTCGAGCTAGGATGCTCTACTAAGAAAAAGTAATGAGGATGACACAATTTGCTCGACATCAGGAGAAACCACAGGAGGCTTCTTTCCTTCAAGAAAATTCAGAGATTTTGACGCGCTCTGTTCATTTGCCCAAATTCATTGCCACTGTATTCATAGCTTTATCGAAATCAGGTCACTATTTCCATAAGGCAACTTGCTTATGTTTTCATATAATGGATGCCAAACTTCTAAGATTAAAACGGTGATTTCTATTATGATCCGAAAATTAATTAAGTACTCGTTTTTCTCAAAGCTAATAAGATAATAATTGTGTTATACATTTGATGCCTTGTATTTCCTTCACAACGTGTCACATATTAAATTATAGTACAAGATAAATAGATTAATTTATACAGGTGGTCCAAAAAACGTCTCGGCCTCGTTTTAGGAAAGGGTGAATACTCTTATCGACATGTTTTCACATGTCGGCTTTCCTAAAGAGATCCTCTCGGACCAAGGAAAGCAATTCACTTGTATATTAACCCAAGAATTGTGGACACAGTTAGGCGTTAAGCCACGTTTCTAAAGCATATATCACCCTCAGGGAAACGGTCTTGTCGAACGGTACACAGGAACGTTAAAATTCTTACTCAAACGGGTAAGCCAAGATAGCCCCGACGACTGGGACAGGATGTTGCCCTACGTCTTGTTTGGTTGAAGAGAAGTCCCCCAGGCGAGCACAGGTCTCTTGCCCTTCTAACTAATTTTTGGGCACAATATTTGAGGACCTCTGGATCTGCTAAGGGAGAAAATTGAAAAATCAGAAGGAGAGAGAGAGTAGAAATTTTGGATTATATAGATAAAGTAAATAGAAATTTGGAAAAAGGGCTAACCTTAGCACAGGAAAATTTGTCGCGGGCTCAGATCAAGCAGGCAAAATGGTATGATAGGAAGGCCAGGATTAGGAAACTCTGTGAGGGAGATGAAGTTCTAGTGCTCATTCCTAATAGGAAGAGAGCAATGCAAGTTGAATAGGAAGGTCAATTTAAAATGCTTGACAGGAAAGCAGAAAGCCCATATGTCATATATTTGGGTGAGGAGGACCCGTGCCCTAGGGTATACCACATAAATATGATGAAGTTTAACCCTAGGGTTCAGACAGTAAGCAACGTGTGTTACGGGATTGATGATGGAGATGGGGAAATCATAACTGAGTTACCGGATCTTACTAGCAGGGAAGCACAAGGAACAGTGGAAGAGCTTACAGTTGGAGACAATATCTCGGAAGCTTAGAGGGAAGAGTCAGTAGCGATGCTACGACAATATCAGCATATCTTGACAGAGATACCGGGAAGGACCAATGTTGTGACACATGACATTTAACTACTCGATGACACTCCAGTTAAATGTAAACCGTATAGGATCAGCAAGGAAAAGAAAGAGCTTATTCATAAGGAGATAGAGAAGATGTTGGAAATGGGAGTAATTGAGGAGAGCAGAAGCCCTTATGTAGCACCAGTTGTGCTCGTGCCAACGAAAGATGGAAGCATGAGGTTTTGCGTCAATTATAAAAAGCTCAATGCCATTACCAAGGGGGATGCTTTCCCTACACCGAACGTGGACGAGTTAGTCAACGGTTTGCATACTTGCAATTATTTGACTAAACTCGACATGACAAAAGGGTACTGGCAAGTGAAGCTAACAGACAGAGCAAAAGAGCGAAGTGCATTCACCACTACCGACAAACTCTATCAATTTGTAGTGATGCCTTTTGGGTTAAAGAACACCCTCCCCCACCACTTATTTGAGATTAATGTCGAAAGTACTACATGGAACGGAGGATTTTGCAAAATGCTACGTGGATGATATCGTTGTGTACAGCAGCACTTGGGATCAGCATTTACAGCACGTACATTCAGTGCTGAGAAAGCTCGAAGGAGAAGGTTTGACAGATAACCCTAGAAGAGTGAATTTGGAAATACTGGTGTCAATTACTAAGGTTTCATCTGGGACCGAATGGAATCACTCTTGAGGAGGCCCGAGTCCACAAGATTTGTACGCGGCTTCACCCAATCACAAAGAAGGATGTCAGGGCGTTTCTAGGAATTACGGGGTATTACCGAAAATTCATTCCCCAGTATGCAGACATTTCCAGTGCACTGGCGGAAACACTGAGAAAGAAGAAACCTGCCAAAGTTGAGTGGAGTGAGGAGTGCGAGAAAGCATTCTCGACTCTGAAATCAAAATTAACAGAAGGTGGTACACTCAAGTGTTCTGACCCGTCAAAAGACACATTCGTGCAGACAGATGTAAGCGGAGTTGGGCTAGGTGCTGTGCTGTGTCAGCGAGGAACAAATGGGTAAGAACACCCAGTGGCATACTTGACTCGGAAACTGATTGATGTTGATAAAAAGTACTCGACAATTGAGAAGGAGACCTTAGCTTTTCTTTGTGCAATAGAGATGCTCAAACCATACTTAGGCACTAGGCCTTTTTTGTGATAAGCGACCACAACCCATTGGTTTGACTGGAACACATCAAAGATAAAAATCTGAAGTTGATGCGATGGTCCCTGTACTTGCAGGAATATAATTTCAATGTGCAGTACAAACCAGGAGCCAAACATGGAAATGCAGATGGTTTGTCAAGATGTGTGTACATATAGGAGAATTGCAGTAATAGTGACTCATCGTGTGTATTCATATATAGTAGTATTAGTAAATGTGTTAGTGTTTTGTAATCATATTTGTTCATAATAGAGTGCTCATATATATTTAGCTAGAACCTAAACGTGTAAATAATAATCATTCAGTGTACAACATTTTTGTCAATTAGTACAAGATGGAATAATGTATAACCTACAGGCGAGCAGGTATCAGGATACAGCGGTGTCAGATCAGGAACATAGGGCACAGATGAGAATAGTGCAATGAAACAGAGGACACAGGGGACAGGTTTCTTGTCAGGCGGCGTTTGAAAAGAAACAGTCGTTAAGCTTGGGAAGGACGACTGTGATGACGTGAGCAAAATTGGGAGATTTTAGGGTCGGAAAGGTGAAAAATAAATACAAGCTGAGAGATGGGACGCCATTTCTTGCCAGCGAAAAAGAAGAAGGAAAAAAATCCTTTCCTCAGTGAATTCTACGAGGAAGAGGGGCTCCAAAAATGCGTGAGCCAAGGATGTCACGGAAAGTTTTGCTGGGTGCTGAGCATTGAGAGAAACCACATAGCTCTTTACAGCTCAGCGTTCTTGCATGCCATTGGACGAGCACTGTCCAGGGAGGAAAAAGTTCGAAGAGGAGCGAAAAGGTTAAAAGGACTTTCGCTCTCTTGGATCTCTGAACGTGATCGAATAAGACGGTTCTTTTTTCGGTGGTAGGGGCGTGGAATATGGAAACCAGCCGTTAATATCGCTGCTTCACCGAGGTGGAATAGCAATGTAGGAGAACCGACCTGCGGTTAGGTTATACGAATGATGTTCTAATACCTGCGGGTTATTAAGGGACATATCAAAATTCAGGCCGCGGTCTGAGTGATCAAAGTTCGCCCTCCATCTGTGTTTCCTAAATGTTGTGTTGCTGTGATATCTCAACAAGAACTGTGTTGCTTTTGACTGTGTATCTCAACAAGAATTGAACCCCAACGTATGCACATGCTGGTAATGCAACTGTGTGCTGAATCTGCTCCAGAATACTATACAAATACTCGGAAGTGAAAATTCTCACTCAAGCCTAAAGGTTCTAATATTTGAATATTCTCACTCAAACCAGAGATTGTAAATAAAAATGTATTTAGGACCGTACATCGTTTCAGCTCTGTATCATATCACTCACAGATCCTTCACCATACCTCGGACGAGCGGCTAAGTAAGAATAGGTGACCGGTTCATGTAAGTAAAGTAACTGGTATGGTGGCAGCTACTACGAAGTGTATAGTAGAAAGGAAAAGTCATCTACTCATACACTATCCTCTTACGCAAAAAAAAATATTACGTAACTTGCATTTCAACTGATGGACACCCGAAAAACCAACACACCACAGATATAATGGGAAGTTTCGACATAGTGTCCTTATATCCATCTATACCTACACCAGAGGCTGTCGTAAACCTTGAAGAAATAATCGTCATGCCCCGTGAATTCACACCAACCCAAACAAAGAAAATTATCGGCGCCCTAAATCGGATTACTAACCATAACTATTTCAAGTTGGTTGGAAACATCTACAAACAAATTGAATGAGGACCGATGGGTTCAGCTCTATCATCAGTCCTTGCGAAAGCAGTACTTAGACCGCTAGAAGATATCATCCTTTTTAATTGTATCAAGAAACCCCGAGTTTGGATCCGCTATGCTGACGACATATTCTTCATATGGGAACATGGATTAGACGAATTAAATGATTTCATGCGCAAGATAAACAACCTACACAATACAATAAAGTTCACAATGGAGCTTGAAAAAGACCAAACGTTGAATTATCTTGACGTCGCGCTTAGAAGAAATAGAACATCCAGCTCCGATTTTAACTTTTATTATAAACCGACCGCAGTACCGAACCTCGTCCGTCTTGATTCGCACTGCCCAAAGGAGTAAAAACTTTCCGCATTTAGAGTGTGGTTCTATAGAGAGTACAACGTATGCAAACCCGACTACATAAAAAATAAAGAAATTGGTGATATTTATAGCAAAAATCTAAAGGCTGGAAATAAGAAGGATGACATAAGCAGAGTACATAGAACTGTGAGGAATCGTATAATATCAGCAATAGCAAAATCGCCTTGTAGGGCAATGAGATACGCAGGAGCCATCACATATATCACAGGCTTTACAAATTGGTTAAAAAATTTATTGCACAAATACAGCATATTAATAACAATGAAGTTCGCGACCCCGTTATCACATGTAATATCAAGTTGCAAGGAGAGACAGCGTGAGAAAGAAAAGGCGGGAGTGTACGCTATACCGTTGGTATATCCTGACAGCACAGAAAATATACATATATAGGAATTACAAAGCGATCCTTGGACACTAGATGTAAAGAACATGTACGAAGTGTGAACCAGGACATGCAGAATACAGCCCTCGCCAGAGAAGTCATGCGTTGCCCGGCCTCTCCTGTATGGAATCATATTAGAAGAATTGCCCCTTGCACGAATTTCAAAGAGACTGCCATCAGGGAAACAGTGGAAATCCTATCCAGCAAAGTGCCATGCAATGATATAGTCTCTACTGAACTACCAATGGTTTGGCATGCGTTATTAAAAGATGGAAGCACATCACGGCGCATTGTATAATTACGTGATAAAAATTCATGTAATATGCTCGTGATGCCACCCGCTTTATTTTCAAAAATCATCTTCGTTCTTTACATGTTCCAATTCTCTGCATTTTATGTCTACCATTGCCTTGAAAAAGTCTCCGTGGGGAGTACGAAAGCTTGGCGAATCTTTGTGCTGACTACACCACAAAAATAAACGGATTTCATATGCTATATGCCTTTCTTTATTAGTCTACGTAGATATGTTGCAACGTTCAGCTGCGCCACAAGTCTAGAACTTCAGTCATATTTGATCTCTTCTACAAGACGGAGTTCTTTAACACTAGGAAACAAATGCTAGGGTCTACTTGAAAAGTGTGCTCGCAGGGCGCTGGTTTGTCAAAATTTCCCAATTCCGTGGCAGACTTTTTACTTGATATAACCTCTTTAGACCGTTTTCTATGAGGATTTACCAAATGCAGGGTATATGGAACAAAGGAGAGTGATTTAAAAAACCTAAAGGAGCGAATCGTAAACATCAATGCTGATGTTGATATGAATTTATTACAACGGATATGACAACGAACTGAGTAGAGGTTGGACATCCTCTGTGACTAAAGGGTAGATATGGAAGTGTATTAGTTTGTATCATAAAAAACATTTGATGTTAACCTTTGATCATAGGAAATGTTATGTCTTTAAGTGGCGTAGTCTTTAATTTTATGTATATGTATTTTTTAAATCGAGCAATTCTTCTGGACCACCCTGTATTTCAAAAGTAAGCAATTGTTATTTAATTAAAATTTGGATAGCTTTCATTCTGTTTAAACTATTTCTAACGTTTATCTACAGTTCTTGCAGAAAAAACTATTAATACGAAGTAAGAAGCTTTCGTGTGAGACATGTGATGGATGCTACTATAGATCGAGTGTTAAGTTCCTGTGTATGGAGACGCATTAGCGATATCAATAGTCTTAACATAATCATTAACTTTGATTTGGGAAATCATTTGAACTGGCTTTTCGGAGAAACCTCTGAAATTCAGACACTTATTTGCGGATTTGTCGGTGTGAGTGTATATTATTATAATATACAAGATGTATATACGGCATCTCTGTATATATTGCTATAAAATATAATAATATACCACTATATCTTAACTTTTTTAACATGCAGCTTTTAGGATTCCTCAGAAACTTAATTCTGAAGAATATTTCTTAGACTTTTTTGGTAAGAGAAAATTGTTCCCATTATACGCAAATGAATACATGAATTGAAGCACTGTATACATTGCTAAAAAGTAATTAACCCTTTAAGAAGCGGATGTAGCAGAAACTAATGATTCCTCATACTTTCTGCGCTCCTCAAAGAACGACCGAGTTTTACGAAAGCTAAACCAAAACAATTTCTTTACTCCGCTCATCTCAACAGTACCAACCATAAACCTGCCACCACTAACCATCGACAGTCTCCACCATAACCGTGGTGCTACGAGCTCCTTTCTGTTCCTTTGTTCTCTGATGCATGATCAAAGGTATGGTGGTGACCGGCAAGTACCTCTGATACGAGCATCATGCAACTAGATCGAAACAAGTGACTCAAACATCTTCTGTCTCCTTTCTTAGGGTCCTAGCCATTATTACGGACTTTTCAGCAGGTAATCACTGCTAAAAAGGCTTAATAATGGAAAGGATTATTGTCAATAATCCCCATAAATGATTACTTGAGAAGAGAAAGCTAAGGAGAAAGCAACGCATTTTGATGCTCAGATTCACTCTCAGCAGCGTTCGGCCCACTTATTGGACAGCAAATATATTCGTTCGAGCTGATTTCAGCTCATTTTGCTAACTCCGAGTTAACTCGTTCCAACCAGTTAAAGGGTTAAAAATACATTTTAAGCTCAAATATTAAGTATTTCTAACAGATATCTTCGCAAAAATGGTTTTAACAGAAAATTTAATTGCAAAATTCGTTTATAAAGAAGTACCACCTCGGTTGACAAAGAAAATTTCAAAAATTCAAAGAAACTTAAGATGAAGTATGTCGTAAATCTTCAGTTCCTGCACAATTCTTGAACGTGAACTGAAGATTTAGATGCCGAAAGGGAAAATTTAGAGGTAACTAATGCCTACATTTAAATTGCACTACAGACATCAAGCGCGAGCCACATCGGAGAGCAAACAAATAGGCGCATAAAACATGGTTGGAGTAGATTTGTGGTGAAGCAGTAATACATTCTTTCAGTTTTACTTATGGATCAGAGACATGGATCTTAACATGAAGCTTCGGACAAATCAAAGTATTATTGAGAAACGCTTACTCAATGTAACCACGAATGATAAGAAAACGAACTTATGGACAACCAAAATAACAAGAGTTGAATGTTTCACGATGGAAGTAAAGATTGTGGAGTGGAAAACGGCTGAACATATTGCTAGGAAAAGATATAAGCGCGGAACAACAGAAATAATAGACTGTATACCAAGGGGCCAAGAAAGACTCAGTAGAAAATTACGTGGGATATGGATGGATGAAATGAATTTCCAAAGCATGCAGCAGTAACATGAAATAGAACTTCTCAACACAGTGATTTGATTAACAGACTTGGGGAGACTTTCATCCAGCAGTGAACTGAGAACGGTTTAATGAAGACGATGATAATTATGATACACCAAGAAGCCAAAACATTATGACTACCTGCCTAATACGATGTTGGTCCTGCACGTGTCGCCGAAACAGTACTTACCCGACGAGGCATGAGCGTTACAAGGTTTATAAACGTGTCTTGTGGTATCTGATAATAACACGTTATAATCATATCTTCTTAGTCTTATAAGTCACTTGGCTGAGCCGCCACAGACAGGATTTTCTGTTCCAACACGAACCACAGATGTTCGATTGGATTGATGTCTGGGGAATTTGGAGGCAGGGAAGTACCTGGAAGCCTCCCTCATGTTTCGCGAACCATTCTCGAAAAACCCGTAGAGTGAGGCATGGCGCTTTATCCTTCTGAAATAAGGCACTGCTATAGGGGAACTGTTGCCATGAAAAAAGCTACCTGATCTGCAATGATGTTAAGGTAGGTTGTAGGTTATAGGTAGGGTTTCGGAGCAGAAAATTGCGCAAACCATCACACTGCCTCCACTAACTTGTTTTCGTCCCAGAGTGCATCCTGGTGCCAACAATTTCCCAAGTAAACGACGCATACGTATCCGGCTGTCCACATGGTGCAACAGGAAAGTGGATTTACCGGACCAGACGACGTTCTTCTAATCATTCAAAGTCAAGTTGTGATGCTCGCGTGACCATTGTAGTAGCTTTCGATGATGAACCGAGGTTAGCATGGGCACTCTTATTGGTCTGCGTCTACGTAGCCCTATTTTCAGCATGATCTCTTTGAAGGTACTAACCGCGGCAACCGTGAGCACCCCACAAATCTCATCGTCTTGGAAATGCTCTGACCGAGTCATGTGGCCATTTTAATTTGGCCTTTGTCAAACTCGCTTGTCTATTTCATTTCCCATTTGTAGAACAAGAATAACATTAATTAACAGAGCTCAATATTAGGTGTTCTTTATACAGTTTCATGACCGTGACACATGCCTTCGTTACCCACAGTTATTTCGAATTTCTTAAAGACGCGCTAGTCATAATGCTTTCGCATTATGACTAGCACGATGGATTAATTGATTCATTCATTGATTGACTGACTGATTGATAGATAGATCTCAGGATCTATCAGAAAATTTCTAGTATAACAATATCTGAGGATCTATAAGACAAAATTATGTATGACTTCATCTTTTTATCTGCCTATATATCTATCTATCGTAATCGCTTTAAATTACTAGAGCTATCGAAAGCTTAACCTCCACACACCTTATTTAATATTTTGTTTTCTTTGAACCAACAAAATGATCTTTGGTAAATAAGAATGTTAGAATTTAAATGTAAATTAACAGCAAAGTTTTACAAGACGTGTCAAAGAGAGAACGGTAGCAACATGTTAAGCTTATTAATGGAAAAAGATTGTCTGAAATGGTTCTGCAATGAGTGCCTGACGGTTAAAAAGAAAGAGGAGCGCAACAAGATCTAGATGGAGTGAATGTCGAAATGTGACAAAACATGAACTATTATCACTAAAAAAAGTTAAAATCATTCGATGAGAAAAGTACACATTTTTGTATGTTTTTATAGCGAAAAAATGTATTCGATGACGAATTGGAATAAAAAAAAATCTATAACTTAGCTTTGATCACCCCGTGTAGTTTTTGAATGCATTCCATTAGTTTTTTTTTGTTTGATGGAGGTTTAACGACCACCGTGAGAAACTCAATGTGATATAAGCAGTCGTCCGTCCTTACTTTAGGGGTTCCAGGGAAAGGAAAGAGCCAGAGCAGTGAGACAAACACAACATCCATGCCTCACCGGGATTTGAACCCGGACCCCTTTCGGACGAATGATCAGAAGCCATCGCTTAGACCACTGCGCCACCGCGGCGGCCATTCACTTAGTTTCCACGGTATCTCATAATAGATATTTTCTTATGTGAACAACTATAACGAAGTAAATTTCTCCGTCATATTTGGTCTACGCCGGGATTCGAACCCGAGGCCGCTTATTCCGGAACAAGTCGCTCTACCAACTGAGCTACGCAGACATGTATTCTGATTCCTATCTGCCTTTATGTCATGTGCGTCCTGCTGGCAGGTACGTCACATCTCCCCCCCGAAAGAGGGCCGGGGGCATGGCCTACGGGTCAGCCGTGACCATGAATCGTTGCAGGCAGACAACCACTGTAGAACGTGCACTCGAGAACTCCCAGTCAATCTGGTGTGTGGAATGCAACGTCACACACAATTATTTTTCGAAGCACTGGAGAAGGGATTCTCTGATTTTTTCCTATCTCGCGGTGTGGAAATAACATCACACCAATGCGAGATTTTGAACGGTCGTATTCCTAGAAAATTAAGGGGTCATCCGGGTAGTTCGGGCGCCATTATAACGAAGTAAATTTCTCCGTCATTTTTGGTCTACGCCGGGATTCGAACCCGAGGCCGCTTATTCCGGAACAAGTCGCTCTACCAACTGAGCTACGCAGACATGTATTCTGATTCCTATCTGCCTTTATGTCATGTGCGTCCTGCTGGCAGGTACGTCACATCTCCCCTCCCCCGAAAGAGGGCCGGGGGCATGGCCTACGGGTCAGCCGTGACCATGAATCGTTGCAGGCAGACAACCACTGTAGAACGTGCACTCGAGAACTCCCAGTCAATCTGGTGTGTGGAATGCAACGTCACACACATTTATTTTTCGAAGCACTGGAGAAGGGATTCTCTGATTTTTCCTATCTCGCGGTGTGGAAATAACATCACACCAATGCGAGATTTTGAACGGTCGTATTCCTAGAAAATTAAGGGGTCATCCGGGTAGTTCGGGCGCCATTATAACGAAGTAAATTTCTCCGTCATTTTTGGTCTACGCCGGGATTCGAACCCGAGGCCGCTTATTCCGGAACAAGTCGCTCTACCAACTGAGCTACGCAGACATGTATTCTGATTCCTATCTGCCTTTATGTCATGTGCGTCCTGCTGGCAGGTACGTCACACAACCTCAGTGGTGCAGTGGCCTAAATGTTGGTCTCTGACTATTTGTCGGAGTGAGTCAGAGATCTACTCCTGGATGAGGCACGGGTGGTTTGTATCTCTCACGGCACTGGCTCTTTTTCTTCCCTGAAACTAGTTAGCCCAAATGCGGTACAGGCCACTGCTTATAGCCAATAGAGTTTCTGACGTTAATCTTTATACCTCGAAACAAAACAAGAAAAAGTTCCAATTTGAAAACTGTCTTTATATTGTTTTTAAGTGTATGGGATACATGCGACATGGAAGAGCGTATAATAATAATAATAATAACAAATTATAGTGATTAAAATACTTTTATTTTACTTACTGTGCAGTATTAAATGTAATTTAGAATGACGTTTCGCATATATATCTCGTACGTCCTCTATTCGCATGATCATGAACGTTATCTGGTCAAAATTTCATCTAAACATCGGCCGTAGAGAGTCCTAACACAAGTCAAATTGCGTGTGGTTCTCACGCTACTGCATTCTGATTTGTGTAGATCTTAATTTGATGAATACACAAGGGACATATAATTGGCAGCAAGGTGTATTTCACGAATTCGATTAGTGACTGAATGGTTGCGTATTCCTAGAAAATTAAGGCTAGGTCGTTATTTGAATATGATGACTGGCAATACCAGTAGGACTTCCGTTGAAATGTGCGATTAATGAGTATTCATCATTAACAATTCCAGACGTTCAACTACATTTAAGTCCTGTGCTGAAAATAAGTGCATTTTTACATCATTTACAGGGACTTGTTTTTTTAGGCAATACTGCGTACGATATTCAGTAAAATTCTTCATACTTTTCCAATTACATGCTTTCATACATGTCGAACAACAGTGCATTATTTTAGCGTTATTTCCATTTACTGATCCTGCTGTTGACAGAATATCTTCAAATCTGGATAACTGAATGAAATTATTTTACACTGGACCTCAGCATGATAGAATTAAATGCATTTTTTCCTATTTTCCTGGAAATGATTCCCATGATATGCGAATAAAATGTATCTTTGTGTTAGTTACAATGTTTCCAATTAAAAACGTAAATTTTTCGTTGGCTATTGCCAGAGTAGGAAAACACATTTTGTGTTAGTTGCAAGTGATCTGCACTAGATTTTGCATGTAGCTTCTGCTTTTCCACTTCCGTAGTTTCCTTGTTAGGTACAATCTATATGTTTTGACGTTAGCATAATATAAGTATTTCTCCGGCGGGTATCGAAAAAACGCTTTTTTTTAAATCGAAAATATACACATCACTTAACTATCCGGATATATCTTGAAATATGTAGGAGTATTTGTTTATGATCTCTTCTAGTTCGCTTGAGAGAAACGGAGATAACATGTTGAACAGAAAAAAAAATACTTGCGTCGTTTAAAGAAAAAAAGCACACCCTAAAATATAAAAGAATATGAATATTTAAGTAAAATGTTAACGTCGTTTATATCGATCCTGTCCGTAAATTTTTTTGGAATGATACATTTCAGATGTAACAAATACGAATATTCATTTTCACCAGATGATTACAGTAGGAAATTATGAGTTCAATGGAATATTCAAACAAACAGATTTAAAATTCTGAATTTCTTTGTAACACAAACTGGTCATCCATGTAAAATCTCTCAGAAAACTTGAAAATTTCATCGCCCTGGAGCGGAAATAAATTAGATCGGGTATGTTCAAATTCCTAAGCTAAGTTTGCGTAGTCTCAGTTTTTTAGAACTTCACTGTCCTGGGTGGTGTAACGGTTAGCATACTTTAACGGAAATCGTGAGATGCGGGTTCGATTCTTGCCCCAGGGAGATCAAATTAGATGCAAACAAAGGATCTATGTAAACGACGTTAAGATTTTACTTAAATATTCATATTCCCTAATATTTTAGGACGTGTTTCTTTTCCTTAAACAACATAAGTGTTTTTTTCTGTTCGACGTGTTACCTCCATTTCTTTCAGGTGAACTGGAAGAAATTACAAACAAATACTTCTACATATTTCGAGATATATTCGGATCACCATTTTTCGAGTTTGATAGATTTATGTAGTTTACAAACAGTACTTCTCGCAAAATACACGCCTGTTTAGCAGTGCTGAAAGTATTTTTAATAAAACGATGTTACGCTGATTTATGGAACTGAGATTTATTAATGAAAATGTGTACACATTTTTCCAACCCTATAAGTTTATCAAATCATTCCCTTTCGAGAGGGCGACATATAGTTCTAAAGACCGTGAATTTTCTATTTAAAAATTTAATACTGTCACGGATTGCTTTCTTTCGAAATTTAATCTATTTAAATGAGATAAATGTATAGAAACAGAAGTAGTCTGAGTTGCATTGAAATACATCAGTTGTGCTTGCGTATATGAAGTCTCGTATCGTTACGCTGTATTTTCGGTGGCATAAAGTTTCTCAGGACTATGATAAATGTTCCAAGTTTTAAGAAGAAATGTGAGCTTTTAAAGACCATTTCACTCCACTTATACTATTAAGCATTTTTTGCCGAGACGAAATGTGTCCTTGTGTGGAACTCCTTCTCTTCCTTTCAGTTGTGGAGAAATATCCATCTAAAACTATGGAACTGGATATTTGATCAACTGTATTCTGTAAAGATTTGTGAAAACTATGTGTTTAGATTGTTCTTTTGATTGATCTCCATTGTCCAGGTGTCTTTTCCTAAGTTCAGTTTTGTTTTCAAGTAAACTCTTACGGATTCAATAATCGATTCAAGTTATTAACTAGACGAAACCCGTCGGAATAGATTGTTAGTTTTTTTTTTCTTGAAAAGAATAAACTCATATGAAACAACAAATGTAAACTTTATTTGATTCACAAATTCATTCAACCACTTCAGTAAAGATAATAGTCCAGGTTCGTGATTTTTTTTTTTTGAGTGAAGGTTCAACGACCACCGTGAGCAACTCAATGGGCTATTGCCGTTCCTAATTAAAAATCATTAGTTCCAGGGAAGGGAGAGAGCCAGTGCCGTAAGACAAACACAACATTCATGCCTTACCGGGTATTCGAACCCGGACCCTTCACGAACGAATGATCATAAGCCAGCGCTTAGGCCACTGAGCCAACGGGGCGACCAGGTTCGTGATGAGCATAACGACTGCACCCTATTTCAGTAACAAAATGTGAGGCGGAAGTCCACTCATCTCGACCGTGTGCAAAAATTCAACTGGATAGCGCACTCTTTCACTCTCATCTTCAGTCACAAATGTGTCTGTAAATATTGTTGGAATGAGATTAGCGTTGCGAATACTCTTCATTCTCTCTTGTCTGAGACATACACATAGTTGCGCCCCATTGATCGCTCACGCCTTCCAGCAAAGCTCATACGTTTTCTTTTCTTTTTTTTCTGCAGGAGAGACATTCTGTTAAGGGTAAGTATGCAATAAAGTATTTATTCACTTTAGGACTGATCATAGAACACCATGCACACACTAAATCTGACACTGAACTGAGCAACTGATGTAGATAAAGGCCGCACGCTTCTCCCATAGATTTTACATGAGAACTGTGCCGTCCCGCCACGCCGGAAACGTTGCCCCAATCTCAGTTTTCTCTTCGACTGGCACTGTACATATTTTTTACGTTCAGCTGTTTTCTCATAATAGGTCTCACAGTAAAAAGCCTTATAGAATGAAGATATAGATGGCGCAACTCAATATGTACATTCTAAATATTTTCACTACCAATGGTCAACAGAATGTTTATTTACATCTTTACATAATGGGAAACGTCTTACTTAAGTGAATAAACTGGATTGAATGAATATAAATTGTATATAAAAGAACTATATATACATCACACAGTCCAACGGCATAACGCAATCAAGTCTTCGAGAATGTCCGCTGTTCCGATGCGAAGAACTTTGATACGAATGCTGCTAGCGTTGCTTTGCGCAACAGTTCGCTCAGAAAAGAGAACACTTCGGACTTTGGACTATTTGAGTACTTCCATACTTCCGCTTTCAACAGTGCGTGCCTCAACCACAGGCGATCGAATGTCAACCGCACTCTTCTCCAATATACTTTACATGGGAAATTTGCCGCCCTGCAACGCACCAACCGTTGCCCCAATCCCATGTTTCTCTTCGACTGGCAAATCTACATGCTAAGACTTTTATTTTGATACCTCAACCCTAGCTTTACTTTTAGCCGTTCTCTCAAAATAGAACTCAAAGTAAAAAACCTTATAAAATTAATATATAAGGAGGGTAAATCAAAAATTAGCCGCACTTGCGCCATTAGCCGCATTTGTTTTAAGTTAACCGCACTGCCTTCTGCGCGCGCATGCTATAATGTGGTATTCTTGTGGTTATGTTACTGAAGTTTGATCATAATTGCTACATTTTTCTTTGTTCTGTTACAGAGTAAACATGGCCGCTCCGCTGGCAGTGTGCATCAAGGACGAACAGAGAGCAGTGATCCGAATCCACTGATCTGGGTGTCAGGGGCTGAAATTCATCGCAGGCTTGCAGCACAATACGGGGAGAGCGCTTTACCACACAGACGTGTTAATGAGAGAACCGAGAAGTTTAAAAATGGCCGGACAAGCGTGAAGCATGAAGAGGGTGCAGGACGCCCATCAACATCCACCACTGACGGGAAGATTCAACAAGCTCGAGAGATAATTCTGTCTTAGCACCCATCTTGCAGATACTTTACGGAAACCAAGTTTCTCGAGGATGATTTCGTATGCAGAACTATAACTGATTTGCAGAGAACGGCCTACCTCATCGGTGGTCACTCGTCGGTTCGCCAGAATCATCTCTCGAGCTTGTTGAATCTTCCCGTCAGCGGTGGAGGTTGATGGGTATCCTGCACCCTCTTGATGCTTCACGCTTGTCCGGCGATTTTTAAACTTCTCGGTCCTCTCATACACACTTCTGTGTGGTAAAGCGCTCTCCCCGTATTGTGCTGCAAGCCTGCGATGAATTTCAGTCCTGAAATTCATCGGAGGCTGGCGATGAATTTCAGGGCCTGAAAGAAATCGGATCACTGGTCACTGTTCTTCCTTGGCGCACATTGCCAGCGGAACGGCCATGTTTACTCTGTAACAGAACAAAGAAAAATGTAGCAATTAAGGTGGACGTCAAGTAATTTTGCTTCCTATACTTCCGATGGAAAAACTTCTGTACACATTTTCTTTACAATCAATGTGTTCCGTTCCCAAGGATAAGAATTTGAACATCGATTGAAATAATTTCATATTATAACTTGGAATACTTAATATTTTCTAAAACTTAACCATAATTTTATTAAAAATTAATAAATTTTCCTTGGTGGTGTTGAAACCAGAAAAAAGATGGCACGACCTGTACTTTGATGACGTCAGTAGACAAACAAATGCTGGATTGCATAATTATGGTTATGTTTTAGAAAATATTAAGTATTCCAAGTTATGAAATGAAGCTATTTTAATCGATGTTCAAATTTTCATAATTGAGAACTCATTAATTGTGAAGAAAATGTGTACAAAAGTTTTCCCATTGGAAATATAGGAAGCAAAATTACTTGAGGTCCACCTTAAGATCAAACTTCTGTAACATTACCACAAGAATACCACATTATACGTAGCATGCGCGCTGAGAAGGCAGTGCGGTCAACCTAAAAAAAATTATGGAGCAAGTGCGGATAATTTTTTATTTACCGTCGTAGATTGCAATTGTACCTTTGTCTTCGTGTCGCGCAGCGAAACAGAAAACACGAATTCTTAAAAGGTGAGTTTGAAGTATCGCTGTGAGTGTCCTGTGATGTCATTTGTTTACTGAGCTGTTCTGTTTAACCAACAGCTACAACTTTTGCTGTAACTGAGGAAACCCCCTTGGCATCATATCCCCGACGTCACATGCTAATGAACTGATGTGATGTGCGTGAAGTACGTGACCTTTTTAGATGCGTTGTTGTTTCGACTTTTAAAAACAACAATATCATTTACAACTACAATATCTTGAACTTCCCAAACTTAAGGTACTGGTTTCAGGAGGAGACAAACCAAACGCCGTCATTATGCCTCGCCCTGGATCAACTCGAAAGATTAGTAAATAAAACATACCTCTGGTCAGTCCACAACTGGAATGGAAAAGCATGTCAGGTATTCTAATCGTGTTATACAACGAGTTTCCAGAAACAGAAGTAACTATCGTAATGATGTGCTAACATTACTCGACTGCTGTCACTTGCAGTATCATTTTCATTCACAAATTGTCTTTACTGTATCTTTTTCCTCTTAAATATTTTCTCTTTGATTTACCATAGCATACTTTACTTCTTCATTTTCCCACCTAGATTTTACTCTTTCATTTACACTTTTTGATTTGCTAACGTACCTTTCACTCTTTGATTTACTTTCGTACTTTTTGCTCTTTGATTTTCCCATCGTATATTTTACTCTTCGATTTAACCTCATGTATTTTGCAGTTTTATGTACCCTGGTATATTTTGGTTCTTTGGTTTATCTCCGTAATATTTTTTCTTTCATTCATCATCGTATAATTTACGTTTTCATTTTCCCTCGTACATTTTACTCTTTAATTTATTGTCTTTTTTATACCATCATATATTTTACTCTTTGATTTTCCCCTCATGTATTTCAATGCTTGATTTACCCTCGTATGTTTTACTTTTTCTTAACTTCCAACATTTTGCTCTTTGATTTACCACTGCATATTTCACTCTTTGATTTTTCCTCATATATTTTACTATTTGATTTATCCTCGTATATTTTATATTTTACCATTTGATTTATCCTCCTATTTAATTTACCTTGGTAAATTAAATAGTAATATACTTCTTTTATTTATAAGATTAAATTTTTATCTTTCATTTACCATCATATGTTTTAGTTTCTAATTTTCGCTCGTATATTTTACTCTTTAATTTACCGTCTTTGATTTACCATAGTAGACTTAACTCTTTGATTTACCATCATATATTTTCAAAATAGTGTATTAGACTTTACTATATGTTTTAAAAAAGTAATGTATTAGACCTTCATATATTTTCAAAATTGTGTATAGTAGACTTTACTCTTTGATTTACCTTCATATATTTTACTCTTTGATTTATTCTCGTTCGTTTTTCTGTTTGGTTTCCACTTCCATAATTTGCTCTTTGATTTAACGTCGGGTATTTTTCTCTTTGATTTAACATTCTCTATTTCTCTATTTGAATCACCCTCGCACATTTTCTCCTTTCATTTTCCTTCGTAAATTTATATATTTGTTTTAAAATCATAGTGTTTTCTCTTTGATTTACCATCAAACATTTTATTCTTTGGCTTACTCTCGTATCCAGGAAACGAGTGCTGTGATATGAAAATCTATGCGACAGTTCAAGTTGGCGCAATGAGAGATTCCAAAAGCAATTTGCCATGAAATCTCTCTCTTGCTATTTAAATCCAAATACAAACATACATGTTTTTACTTACTCATACAGTTTTTAACGTTGAACGGGCATTCTGTGCTGCTTGTACTTCTAATCTTAATGCATATTTAGAGTTCCGTGTCCTCAATTTACGTAGCGTGGTTTTACAATTATACGTTTTCTTTCACAAGAATTGTAGCTATATTACATCATTACATTCATACAACGCAAACAAACGTGACTGCATTTGAAAGAAGTACCACCTAGCCTTATAAATTGAGACCAGGTTTCCTAAAACATGGAAGAATAAATATCGCCCTCCTCAAACAAAAAAATTCACAGTAGAATCAAAGCATTTATTCCCTCATTCATTCATGAAAATACACTTTATATCATTTTGTTGTTCAGTTCTTGTGAAAGCGAAACATTGAAAAGTAAACCGAGCTTTACATTTGAGAGGGTATATTAATCTGACTTACGCATTATTGGATTTCATTTCTAGATTTCCATTTCAATGTACGCATCGGATGAAATATAAATAAAACCGAAAAATGTTCTTTATTTATGAATAGTTGCGAAATGAATTCTTAACACTGAAATGCTAGTTTAAAGAACACTCGTTTTTCACTCGTTACTTTTCGAAACAATCAGCATTCAAGTGAAGAAAATTTCAGCTTACATTTATTTCACAACATCGCGTGACGTATCCTAATTTATCCAACTATATTAAGACCAATTCTATTAAGCAACACATTTTTATAGTCCATGATTGAAGTAAAATTTTTACGTAAATTCTTCTCATTCAAATCTTTTTAATACAGAAATATACTTATTGGAAACCTTGTAGGAATCAACGCTTACGTTTGAAAGCATATATCATCGTGTTCAAGAGTTTGTGAAAATATATCTACAAGATATGATCATTCCCCGAACAGTAACAGGTTCTCGAGTTAGATGCAAAGAAATCTTTACACCGCCTTTGGACTTAATCCTAATCAATGAAGCACCTAACTCATTTGGGGGGAGGGAGTGAGGATTAACGACCACCGTGAGCAATTCAATGGACTACAAGCAGTCTGGTTTCAGGGAAGGGAGAGCCAGTGCCGTAAGACAAACAGAACGCCCATGCCTCACCAGGATTCGAACCCAAACCAATCATTGACTAATTATTAGAAGCAAGCATTTAGGCCTTTGTGTCACAGGGACGGCATGAAGTATCTACTACGAAGAAAATTTTCCAGTGCTCGAAATAGTTCATAATCAGTAAGCACCGAAGTCCGGAATATACGGTGGTTGTGGCCGAAGTTCGATTTCAAACGTTCAAGAAATGCCACCTGGGACCAAATGACGGTGTGAGATTTGGCTTTGTCCGTTTGAAAGAGCTCCTGCTTGCGGTTGACTAAGGCACCACTATTTGAGATCGTTCTGCATTAGATCGAACTCCTTGAAGTATATACGACCATCCGGAATGAGCTCACCTTCGAAATCCCACTAGACACAGAGCATAGCAATTTTCCGGAATGAGCTCACCTTCGAAATCCCACTAGACACAGAGCATAGCAATTTTCCGGAATGAGCTCACCTTCGGAATACCACTAGACATAGAGCATAGCAATTTTCCGGAATGAGCTCACCTTCGAAATACCACTAGACACAGAGCATAATTTTCCGGAATGAGCTCACCTTCGAAATACCCCTAGACACAGAGTATAGCAATTTTCCGGAATGAGCTCGCCTTCGAAATACCACTAGACACAGAGCATAGCAATTTTCCGGAATGAGCTCACCTTCGAAATCCCACTAGACACAGAGCATAGCAATTTTCCGGAATGAGCTCACCTTCGGAATACCACTAGACATAGAGCATAGCAATTTTCCGGAATGAGCTCACCTTCGAAATACCACTAGACACAGAGCATAATTTTCCGGAATGAGCTCACCTTCGAAATACCACTAGACACAGAGCATAGCAATTTTCTGGAATAGGCTCACCTTCGAAATACCACTAGACACAAAGCATAGCAATTTTCCGGAATGAGAATGAGCTCACCTTCGAAATACCACTAGACACAGAGCATAGCAATTTTCCGGAATAGGCTCACCTTCGAAATACCACTAGACACAAAGCATAGCAATTTTCCGGAATGAGAATGAGCTCACCTTCGAAATACCACTAGACACAGAGCATAGCAATTTTCCGGAATAGGCTCACCTTCGAAATACCACTAGACACAAAGCATAGCAATTTTCCGGAATGAGAATGAGCTCACCTTCGAAATACCACTAGACACAGAGCATAGCAATTTTCTGGAATAGGCTCACCTTCGAAATACCACTAGACACAAAGCATAGCAATTTTCCGGAATGAGAATGAGCTCACCTTCGAAATACCACTAGACACAGAGCATAGCAATTTTCCGGAATAGGCTCACCTTCGAAATACCACTAGACACAAAGCATAGCAATTTTCCGGAATGAGCTCACCTTCGAAATAACACTAGACACAGAGCATAGCAGTTTTACGGAATGAGCTCACCTTCGAAATACCACTAGACACAGAGCTTAGTAATATTACGGAATGAGCTCACCTTCGAAATACCACTAGACACATAGCATAGCAATTTTCTTCAAGCATCCGCTTCTGGGTAAAGGTAAAACTTGTTTACCTGGGCCCAATCACTAGTTGGGTGTGTATGGATTGCGCAGGTAGATTCACTTCTGATTAGCAAGAATATTTGCTTGTTGAATCGAGCCTCACGTGAATTATTGAGCATTTCCTTGCAGATCGGGATGCATTGTCGAACATGAGATTAGTGAAATGCATGCTGCTCCTCGCGTGATGGTCTGTCGACATTTCCGTGTGTGCGAAGGTGATGAGAGATGACAAATTTCGTTATTTGCAGTTGATTCCACAATTTACGGATGTTGTTGATTGTACTTCTTCAATTACCGTTATCGAGGCGTTTGAATCAAGAGCCTGGTACCTTTTTGAACACTTATCTCTCTCCAGCTGTTTAAACCATATTAAGTTAACCGAATAAAAGCTGCAACTTTGCTTTCGACTTCGTTTATTTCTCAGACTGCTTCGCCCTTTTTACACCCTTGCTTTCAGTAATGTCGCAATGGTAAGAAGATTTCAAACTTCTTAATAAGTTTGCATAATGCGAAGAAATTTTAATGCCCGTTTCACCACAGGAGTTGCATTTTACAATTTGCGCAGATACAAAACACATTTAAAGAGTTCTTCTGTTTTTCATGCATAATAGCTTGGTAATTTAATTCACATCCTGATATTGTCTCTGTTGTGAATTGTCTTTCCGGTCCTAAAATTTAAAAAGTTTACAAGTAGCGAGCTTTTACGCGATCTACGCCTTTTTTTTTTTAATTGGAGGTTTAACGACCACCGTGAGCAACTCAATGGGCTATAAGCAGTCGCCCGTCCCTAATTTAGGGTCACTGGTTCCAGGGAAGGGAGAGAGCCAGTGCTGTAAGACAAACACAACATCCATGCCTGATCAGGATTCGAACCCGGACCCCTTACGGACGAATGATCTACGCCTTAGACAACCTACTTCGTCGAAGCAATGCAATTTAATAGCAAAAGAATACAAATAAAATCTTATTTTACGTCGGAATACCTAATAAATGTCAGATGATATGTTATATAGTGTATTCCGGAGGTGAATTTTTTGATTTTCTTGCATATCTATAACATTCTCTACAAGCAGCTATCAAACAATCTTCCGAAAAAAATCCTCCGTACCATCAAGAAGCGTTTTCCCCCTTCATATTTCTGAACAACAACAAAATATTTAACTTTTAGAGGGAGAAAGACGATTGAATATCAGGATCTGTATTAAATTACCACGTCATTATGCATGGAAAACAAAATAACTTTTTTAATGTGTTTTGTTTCTGCGTGAATTGCAAAATACACTATCTACCAACAAGTAATTGGACACCCCTGCAATCGACGATATCTGCAGATCTGATATACGTCACGGCCGCCGCCGTTAAATATCGTGTAGGAAACAACAACGCAGCCAGTCGCATACAAGATGCCACGCAGTTCGGAGCTCTCTGATTTCGAGAAAGGTGTAATCGTCGGGTATCACAGAAATGGCCGATCCATACGTGACATATCCAGCTAGTTGAAGTACCCAAAATCGACAATGGCCTACGTGATTGGAAAGTGGAAGATGAGAGGTGACTGTCAGAATGTGCCCCGACTCGGCAGACCCACAGAACTGGGAGTTAGAGAACGACGGGTGCTGGCCAGAGAAATTCGGAAGAACCGCACCAAATCGATGGGCCACATCCGCGAGGAGTTTCAACAGGCATCCGGGAGTGTTCTTTCGATGAATACCATCCGTAAGGAAGCCCATCTGTTTGGTTATCATGGACGTGCTGCAGCCCACAAACCTTTGATCACCAACTCCAATAGCACTGCTCGGCTAACGTGGTGCAAAAAACGTCGACAGTGGACCGTTGAACAGTGTAAACAGGTTCTCTGGAACGATGAATCAAGGTCCATCCTCTACCGTTCGGATGGTAGGATCTGGGTTTGGCGTCTGCCTGGAGAACGCCTCCTGCCGGAATGTATTGTGCCAACTGTGAAGTTCGGCGGCGGTGGAATTATGCTATGGGGGCGTTTCTTTTGGTATGGCACGGGATCCTTGGTCGGAATTCCTGGTAGACTCAACGCCGAGACCTACTGCACCATTTTGGATGATCATGCGCTTCCTACGTTGAGGCAGTTTTACGGGATGGACACATGTTACTTTCAGGATGACAATACCACCTGCCATGTTGCTAGGTCCACCACGCCTTGGTATGGGGACAATGGGGTTAATAGAATGGACTGGTCTGCGCAGAGCCCGGACCTTACCCTATCGAGCACCTCTGGGACGATTTGGAGCGTCGACTTAAGAGGTTCCCTCACCGTCTGAAATCGGTGAAGGAACTGACCTGTCTTCTCTAAGCCGAGTGGAAGAAAATACCGCTAGCCGTCGTACAACGCCTGGTTGAGAGTATGCCCCTGAGGGTCGTAGCTGTAATCGCCGCACGTGGAGGCTCCACCAACTATTGAAGGTGAATAAACTTCGTTTTCTCCTTTGCTATCACATTTGTCCAATTACTTGTTGGTAGATAGTGTACCGCCCAGATGACAGAACGGTGAGACGCTCCGGATTCTAGCTATCTTTCCTAACTGCGTCAGGGCTTGAGTCCTCGATGAATTGCAGTTAATGTATTTGTCTTGCGACGCTGCTTCCGTCCTACAATAACACACAACTTCCCTAAATTTGGGATGGGATATTTCATATACTCCTAGATGCTAAAACCAGAAAAAACAACACTAAAGATGGTTAAACCAGAAAAACAACACTAAAAATTGCACCATGAAGAAAATTGCTAGTTGATGTGTTGCTCATTTTTGTCCACATAGGGAGTTTATTAATCACATGCATCTGTTGATATGGCTCACAATTTCTGCCATTTCACACTGTAGTACCAACTGTTTGAAACACCTGCCTAATAACGTGTTGTGCCATCTTTGGGCATCAAAGTAACCTCGATTCGATGTGGCACGGGTTCAACGGACCTCCGATATCAGTGTACGTGCATGTTGAGGCAAGAAAATGTGATGGCGGTAATGAACTACCGCATGTTCCCTGGTAGAGAATCTCTGTTACGAATGGGTCTCTCAATTTCAAACCACAAGTGTTGAAATTGTTTAAAATATGATGACAGTGGGGGCAAGTTTAGAACATTGAAATCACTGTGGCGTTCGTGGAACCACTCTGTTCCTATCCGGGCCTCCTGTTGGAAGTAGCAGGGCTTCCACTTTCAGGGAAAAATTTCCTTCTTATTGAAAGTTCATAAAATTGGGCCTCATGAGGAGAAAAAAAGGAAAAGGGACACAAAGGGGGAAATTTTCGTTCAGGAAATGTAAAAAGTTGAACAGTGACTGTAGAAAAAGTAGCCGAAGAATAACGGATTAGCCAAAGGAAAGAATAGATTGGAGAAGAGCACCATTTAGAGCTCACATTCATTACCTTTGAAACTGCAATAAGCAAACTGCAAGTACACAGTAGGCAATATACAGCGTCAGTCCCGTACCACCCATATGGTTTAATAGATAAGCGCTGTATTATGGGGAACCCAGGAATTGGAAATAAATGTTAAGAAAACAACGGAAGCCTACAGATATGAGAAAAGGAATTGGCGACGAAGTGGTAAACAAACCTCCCCATTTTTATTGTGTAAATTGTACGAACCAGTTTTTCCCTCAGTCTTGTTCCAGTTTGCTCTCTTACCTACCAATAATTTATTTTCATTTCACGCTCTCTC
Source organism: Macrothele yani (assembly GCA_039090855.1). Lineage (NCBI taxonomy): Eukaryota > Metazoa > Arthropoda > Arachnida > Araneae > Macrothelidae > Macrothele > Macrothele yani. Next base: position 162,889,744 of record CM077011.1, read on the forward strand.
TGACGCGGCGTGAAACAAACGATATTTTGATCTTTTAAAGTTCAAGATTGTTTTTCGATTTTAGGAGGCTGACAGTTTTGCGTTTATGTTATTCTTATTCCCTGCGTTATTCTTTATAATTAGGCTTTATAATATGGATAAAAAATCAATTGCATGACATATATGCGTAACATGTATTTTCGCTTTTAAAACACAAACAGCCTGATATACACGTTTGGGATTCGAAAAATGTCATAAATGATCTAGAAAATGGAAACGGGCGACCGGAACAAAGGTCTGTCACGGTGGCCCCACGATCTAAGCTCTGGGTTCAGACCATTTGTCCGAGATGGGTAGGGGTTTGTATTCCGGTTGAGTCATGGATAGTGTGTTGCCTTACTGCACTGTCCCTCTACTTTCCCTGGAACCAGTGTCCCCAAAATGAGAGATGGGCGACAGCTACAGACCATCGACTTGCTCACGGTTGTCTATAAACTTTCAAACAAACAGGGTGACAAAATTCTGATAGGATGCTACTCTATAATACCCACACATGCTTCCAATTTTGAAAACATTAGCTCAAAGCTTATTTCAAATTCTTACATAAAAATATTTTACTGCTGTCTTTCGCAGCAGTTATTCGGGTCTTCAACGTAAATATGTGTACAGGTTCTTTAACACACATTACCTCAGCATTGCTTTGTAATAATTATTGATCTCGTGGAAATAAGGCATGCTTTTTACCTGAGCAAATTGCTGATGACAATGCAGATGTCGGTATTTCTCCATGGAAACTGTTTCGCTCGCTCGAAGATTCAAATTTAAAATGCAGATATTCTTTATTTGTTATAAACTATGCACGACTTACTGAGTTCCTTTTCTTTATATGAATGGCAACCATTCTAACATTTACAACCAGCTAAGACTCGTTTTATTTTCTTTCTTCAAGCCAGATCCCGAAGAGCAAAATATACTTTATTCACATCTTATTCCTGTTCTCCGCTTAGCTGCAATAAATTTTAAAGGAGAATAATGGAAATCAATTAATTTCATTCCCTGTCTTCTTCTCAAAAGAAAATCGTGTCTGCTTAAATTTTTTCCTCTTTTGTAAGCTCTGAACATCCCCATAACCCAGTCTTATAAATAAAAGCTTGCTTTAGGAGGTTTCAACGTAACGCTTATTTAAATCCTGTTACTTTAGGAAAAAAATTGCCGGCAGCTGGATTTAACTTTCAAATGTGAACTTTCTTCTATTATATACCTTCTGGATAAAATTGAATTCATCATGTTTAACAAGTGAAAAGGAATTAAATCAGTCTTCAAATGATGTACAACAATGGGCTTTCATTCAACAGAAATAAAATGAAAGAGTTTAACAAGAGTATATTTTTAAAAATCAGGTTTAACTGTGATCTCTAAGAAAAGTTTCTTTCTCTCGCATGTGTCCTCCAGTTAAACAGATAATTAATTTTCTGAGCAAATGTTACACATACATGTGAACCCATCATAGAAAACCTTAAGACTGTTAGCATTCCAATGACATTTTTAATTCGAGGAACTGTTTCTCCAGTTTTCAAACACACATTACAGCAGTCTATCATATAAAGTTGAAGTCTCAGTGCTTTTAAATTTGCAATATGATGGATTTGAATAAATTCTTTAGACAGTCTGTAAATGGTTCCACATAGTTAAACTGCCTAATATTATTTACTTCATTTGTTACGTTCGTTAACGAACATCATGAGCTATTCGTAGAGCTACAAGCATTGGCTTGTCTCTAAGTTAATGCCACTGTTTCCAGGGAAGGGACAGAGCCAGCCCCATCAGATAAGTACACAGCTCTTGCCTCATGCGAGAGTCGAACCCGGATCGTTCTCTGAAGAAAAGTCATAAGCCAGAACCTCCGACGTTTGGGACACTATCACTACATAGCTGAGGCTCACTTTGAGTATTTCTTCGGATAAGGGTTGAATTGTCTTTGTGTTTACACATCTTACATCAGACTGCATGTGATAAACAAGTGAGTAATTGAAAAAATAACGTTCTCAAGTTTATAATATCATTTAAAGTATCGGGGTGAGGTACAGCCCCATATGAGTTTTTGGTTCCCGCATAGTCACCAGATCTGTAGATACTTATAGCGAAAAAACAACTTGTCAAGTCCATCAAAAACAATGCGTTCTAGGCATGTAGCCGTTTACTGATTCCATTTTAGCACTTTCATCCGAAGGCTGATCTCTGACTTGTTTTTTGACCTTCGGGAAAAGAAAGTAGCATGGCGGTGCCAAATGAACACTGTCCGGTGGAACAATCAGGACTCGACTCTAGCCAGAGATGTTGGCGCCCGATCACGCGTTTGTTCATCCACCATATTTACGCAACCATTGTCAAGTTTAAAGCACATGTTTTACTCTGATCACATTAGTAGCATACACTCTCACTAGCTCACGACGAATTATAGCAGGTGGATTTTCAATTTTCCGATAAAAACGAATTACAAAAGTAATCCTTCCTTTGTCTGCTTTTTGAGAGAAGCTGTCGTCTTCCAGAAATCACTGCTGAGTAGCGAAGAGCAGAAAACCTCGATGTTTTTGAATATTGATGTTTTGCCACCGATGATCGATGTTTTAACCTCGATGTTGCAGAAGCCGATACATCGAAAAAAACATCGAAATTTCATGACCAGGGGCGGATTGGCTCACTGGGACACCGGGACATTTTCCGGTGGATCCCTTCCGTATATTTTGTCTCTTTCTTTCTTAAAAATGTTTTCAGCTCAGTTGTTTTAAACACTATAACGAAGTAAATTTCTCCGTCATTTTTAGTCCACGCCGGGGCTCGAACCTGGGCCCACTCATTCCGGAATAAGTCGCTCTACCAATTGAGTTACGCGGACGTTCGTTGCCGCTGCCATCTGCCTTTATATTGTGTGCGTCCTGTTGGTAGGCATGTCACATCTCCCCCACCACCGAAAGAGGGCCGGGGGCATAGCCCACGGGCCAGCCGTGACCATGATTCTTTGCAGGCAGCCATCCTCTGTAGAACGTGCACTTGAGAACTCCCAGTCAATCTAGTGTGTGGAATGCAACTTCACACACATATATTTTCGGAAGCGCTAGAGAAGAGATTCTCTGATTTTTGCTATCTCGCGGTGTGGAAAGAACATCACACTATTGCGAGATCTTGAACGGCCGGGTCATCCGGGAAGTTCGGGCGCCATTATAACGAAGTAAATTTTTCCGTCATTTTTGTCCACTCCGGGGCTCGAACCCGGGTCCCCTCATTCCGGAATAAGTCGCTCTACCAACTGAGCTACGCGGACGTTCGTTCTGACTGCTATCTGCCTTTATGTCGTGTGCGTCCTGCTGGGCAGGCACGTCACAACACACAACTGAACCACAACTTTTTTTTATAAACCAAATACATATAATGTAGTTATAACAAGCGGAAAAAAACCCCTTCTATTTTGAATTACGGAAAAAGAAAACCCTCACTAGGCAACTGCTAGAATCCAAACTACAATAGATGGGTCATGTGTGTTTGCAAACTTCTGGGTTCACTTAGTAGCTGAGGAACGAAAATGTATGTACCGTATATTGCCGGAGAGCGGGGTGAGTACAAAATGTTCTATATATTCCCCATGGAAGGGTGGGGATAGTTGATTTTACTCCCGTTGGTTGTAGGAGGTATTAGTGAAAATTGAGCCCAAACTTATAGTTCATACGAACTGAGTTTGGGCTCAATTTTAAGAACCCGAGCCCGTCCGATCCCAAAGTATGTCAGCCCTAGCCCGACCGAGCCCAAATTTTGTATTGCAAAATAGAGCCCAGGCCCGAACGAGCCCGAACGAGCCCGAACAGTATGATTAATCTATTTAGGCATTAAAAAAATGCTCTTCCAAACTTCTACTCCTTCCTCCCCTAGCAATGGACCGATGTCTTTCTCAACTGCGGAGTGGGGAAGGGATGTTTATATGTTTCTATAGTTTCTTTGACCATTCATTTCATCCTGAAATGTTTCGACGGGCCCGGTATCAGGAAAAATCAGGAGGCACGACAATCTCCGTATGTTAACAGCACTGATGTAGGGGCTGAACAGGGCTAAATTGTTTTCACTACTTTGGTTAAAGTAGTGAAAATACTCACCCATGTTTAATGAAGTTGCAGAACAATGCTAGATAATGGTCATTATGGTATGCACTATCCACTATATGACAACACAGAATTCAGAGTGAAAACTAATAATATCAAGAACTTATTTTGAAATACCTGAATATTATTTGCGGGGGTGTTCATATACGATCGCTTTACCCCGAAATGTTCTACCAACGCAGACTACGCTCCTTGTGATAACTGAAAAATGCTGCAGATAAAGGCACTTATGGAGATATTTCAACATGAAGTTGCAAAATGTTTTGTTTATGTTATTTAGTAAGGTGTCTTTATGATACATAACCGCAACATAAAAGCCCGTTTTGTAATTGAAACGCATACGAATTAATGATTACTAAATGAAGAATCTGTTCGCCACGATATTTAAAAGTCTTTAAATTTCTAACTGTGATTGTCCACAATAGAAAAATTACAAAAATTGCAGTACAAATAGAAAATTTTACAGTATAAAAGTTCTGCATTTTTTTTTCATTTATTCAAATTTAAAAATGTCTTATGCGAAAGGATTTTTGGTGCATATACAACATAATTTTGATTTTGGTAGTAGCAGTTCTCTCTCTCTCTCTCAAATATTTGCTGGAATGTCAGTAAACTTCGTTGAAAATTTAAGAACTAGACAGCTCAAAGGTATGAAAATCAAGATTATTTTACGATCTGTCAAACATGAAAATAATGAGCAATTTTTTTATTTAATGTTCTTACTTCAGCGTTCTTAAGAGAAAATTTAAAACAAATAAAAATATTGAGTGTGTCCAAAATTAGAAGTTTCTCCAGGGCAATTACGTATCCGCAACACCCACTTCAATTTAAGGATGATGGGTGTACTTTTTACCCCCCGTACTTTGCTTGCCACTGTTTCCAGAGTAACTGAATTTTTTGTTTTGTTTCTTAAATCAAAAAGTGATTTTCAGTTGTAGTACCGTAGAACTACGTCTCAACTGGCCCATTTGCAAATATTTTCCCGGTCCCTTTTGCGACCGCCAATCCGTTCCTGTTCATGACCGATGTTTGAAACTAGTAAAGAATATTTTGTACGAAAAGTAAATGAACTTCGTTTTGGTACATTCTTAGGAAGGGGAAATAATATCATCTTTCTTTTGCTGTTTTAGTTGATGATTCGTTGGGAAAATATTGTTCTTTTTCTCGATGGTACGTTAGCCGATGCATCGAAAAAACATCGAGATTTCCACCGATAGATCGAAAAAACATCGATGTTTCCACCGATACGTAGAAAATACATCGAGCGTTTTAAGAAATATCATTAGTTACTCGGGGTTGAATTGGTGAGCAATCACAATTACACTGAACAGGAATTTTACCCACAGGTGTGCCCATTTACTGCTGCAGATGAAAAAATTTGTGAATCCTTCGGCTTATTAGCAAAACTTCCAGGTTTTTCTTATTTTTTTTATTGAAGGTTTAACAACCACCGTGAGCAACTCAACGTGCTATAAGCAGTCGCCCGTCCCTAATTTAGGGCCACAGATTCCAGGGAAGGGAGAAAGCCAGTGCCGTAAGACAAACACAACATCCATGCCACATCAGGATTCGAACAGGCACACCTTCTGGACGAATGGTCATAAGCCATCGCTTAGACCACTGAGACTTCGAGGTTCACACCGACGCATCGAAAAACATCAGGGTTTCCACCATAGAGCATTTTAATAAATAGTCACTATGTTAGTATCTTAATAAATTAGTCCCTTGATGTTATTGGTAAGAAATCACCGTTATATTGAACAGAGATTTTGCAAATATGTTCTCCATTTAATGCACCTGATTGAAAACTACGAATTTTTAGGCATATTAGCAAAAACATCAAAACGTCGAGGTTTTCACCGATACATCCAAAATGTCCACCGATACTATCGATATATCAATGTTTCGGGAATGAGTAATCACCGATCTCAAACATCGATGTTTCTCCCCGATCCAACAAAGAAGGAATTTTATAAAAATTCCTTCTTTGTTGGTTAGTGTTTTCAGTGTGACACGTTTTTCATATAATTTCAAAATTTTCAAGTAATTCATAGACTTTCCGCTAGGGGGCGTAGAGGCAAATTGCGTTTCCCGCTATATCTCTGCTTCTAAATCTCAGATTTGAAAACTTATTTCTGCACCGGATACAACTCCTGATGGGAAAGTGTTTGCACATAATTTCTAATTTTCGTAAAAAAAAAAAAAAGGCGTATACCTTAATTTCCGCTTCCGCGCCTTAATTTCCGCTTCTTTTAAATTATCGATTGAAAAAAACGTCGTCTGTAGACCGATGGTACTCATGTCGACAAACCTTTTAGAAACATTTTCTTCTTAAAATAATGCATGGTTTCTCCGCCAGGGGGCGTAGACGAATATCATATTTTTGTCAATATCTGTACTTCTAGGAGTCCGATTTGAAAAATTCATTCTTTGTTGGATAGTGTTTGCAGTGTGACATGTGTTTCATATAATTTCAAATTTTTAAGTAGTTCGTAGACTTTCCGCTAGGGGTGTAGATGTAAATTGCTTTTCTCCTACATCTCTGCTTCTAAATCTCCTATATGAAAAATTATTTCTGCACCGGATACAGCTTCTGATGGGAAATTCCTGATGCACATGATTTACAGTTTTTGTAAAAAATGGTTTAACCACGTGGTGGCACAAGTCTTAATTTCCGCTTCTGACGTATTTGCAGCAAAATATGAGCTTCCAAAATCTCGACTGAAAGCAAAGTTATTTGTTGACCAATACTACTCACGTCGATAAACGTTTTAGAAACATTTTCTTCTTGAAATAATGCATGGCTTCTACGCCAGCGGGCGTACATCTATATCTTATTTTTGTCAATATCTCTACTTCTAGGAGACCGATTTGGAAAATTCCTTCTTTGCTGGATGGCGTTTCCAATGCGAAATGTTTTTCCTATAAATTCAAAATTTTCAAGTAAATCATAGACTTTCCGCTAGGGGGCACAAAGGTAAAATGCGTTTTCTTCGTTATTTCTGCTTTTAGAACTCCGATTTGAAAAATTCTTCCTGTATCGCATACAAGACCCAATGGAAAATTTTTTTTTTTTTTTTTTTTTTTGATTGAAGGTTTAACGACCACCGTGAGCAACTCAATGGGCTATAAGCAGTCGCCCGTCCCTAATTTAGGGTCACTGGTTCCAGGGAAGGGAGAGAGCCAGTGCCGTAAGACAAACACAACATCCATGCCTCACCGGGATTCGAACCCGGACCCCTTTCGGACGAATGATCAGAGGCCATCGCTTAGACCACTGCGCCACCGGGGCGGCCCAATGGAAAATATTTTTCACATAATTTCTAATGTTTGATAAAGAATGGTTTGGCTACCAGGGGGCATAAGTGTTAATTTCTGCTTCTGATGTGTTTGTAGCAAAATCTGGGCTCCTGAAAAATCGACTAAATTTTTTTTTCTTGGACCGATACCGCTCATATGGAAAAACCTTTTGGAACACTTTCTTCCTAAAATAATGCATGATTTTCTCACCAGGGGACGTAAAGTCACATCTTATTTTTGTCAATATCCCTGTTTCTAAGAGTCCGATTTGAAAAATTATTGCTATGTTGGAGAGCGTTTCCGGGGTGAAATGTTTCTTATATAAATTCATGTTTTTTTTAACGCACAAGTCTGCAACCATAGGGCGTAAGCTCACGATTCCGTTTACAGCAATATCTGAGGAATTAAAAACCCGATTGAAAAACTTTTTTCTTCCGTCAGATACTATTGTTTTCCATACCGGTTCCATTGACTTTGGATAGCTTTGATAACTTTAATTTGCGTCAGAACGGATTCAAAAGACGTGCTTTTTACACCCGAAAATAAATTCGGTGTCATCTTTCTTGTTGTGGTATGGTCCGGGCCCATTGGTTATCGTGGACAAACCTATTAACCAACACGTCTATTTCGATTTTCCGGACAATTATGGCCTACCAACTCGTGGCAATACAATGGAACCGAGCCTTGTTGGTACCAGAAGGATAATGCACCGATCATTAAAGCAAGGACTGTTACATCGTGATTTGACGATAATTTCGTATCGTGTGTGGACTGGCTAGCACACAGCCCTGATCTGAATAACATAGAGCACCTATGAGATGAGTTAGAGCGCCGCAACAGAAGTTTGAAACCAAGGCCTACTACTAAGCAACAGTTTGCGGCAGCATTATGTACTGAATGGAAGCGCATACCTATCGCTGTGTACCAAAACCTTGTCGAAAGCATGTCTCGAAGGTTAGTGCATGCGTTAAGGCCAAAGGTGGACCGACACCGTACTAATGTATGTCAATCAATGCTATGCTGTGTTTCTCTTTTAGGTGTCCGGTGACCTTTCTCAATATGGTGTATATCAATAACGCACCAATACATAACGGAAAACGAATGTCATCCTCCATATGAGGGAGAAACTCGCACATGACAGCGAACCAAAAGCGATGCAGAAAGTGGCGCGGATTTCGAGGGTGCCAATGGGGAGTGTTATTACCCCAAATAGCAATACCGCTAGCACAAAGAGCGTCCATGCTGTTTACAGAGGTGAAAGTTTTGAGAAATAGGTGACACTCCTCCTCCCAGGCACGTTGCAGTCCCGGATGAGTTCTGGGAAGGAAGCTGCTAGCTTCTAATTGTATTTCCCATCAGGGCACTCCACACATGCTTTATCGGGTTCATTTCTGGAGATCTCGTGAAACACTGCATCTTGTAAAAATTCTCACTCTGTAGGTATTCGTTGGCTAATCAAGCCCTATTGGGACTGGAGGTACGGTTAATAAAAGTGAACTGTGTGGCAAAACCGTCCCTGAAAAGCAGTATATATGGATCTAGGATGCCCTCCCTGTAAGGTGCAGGAGATAGAGTGGCTCCTGCAAACACGTGCAGCGGCGTGCGTGCATCCAGCGTGACGCAGGCTAAACCAGGAATTCTCAACCACAATAGTTATCAGCGTCCTTAATGTTGGATGAAACATTTTGGCTTTCCACCGCTCTCCAAACATACACACATGAAGAATGCATGTATAGTTACTTGTCACTTAAGAGAATACATGCCCATTTATCAGGGGTTCATCAGTTATGTTGTGGGACCTAATTCCGATGGATCCTTCTGTGCGAGTAGGATACAGAAGGTTGGCCATCTTGTGTACCTCTCCCCTGAAGTCTTGTCTAAATTTCCTCCCTCGATATCACGGTTCTACTCCCACTTCCTGAGAGAGTTACCTGGATGTCGACTACCTATAGTGGCAAGCTGTTAGAGACAAATATCGGTCGTCTTGACTTCTTGTGTCTCGTGGACATCCACGAGACACAAGAAGTCAAGACGACCCTGGCTGTTACGGTTATACAGAGTGATCGGAAAGATCCTGAACCCTGAATTAGAAAAAAATATTGCTTATGCCGAAAGCAAAATTTCAACTAATTGATGTGGCAACACGAGTCAGCAACTCATCGAGATCAAATACTGCGCTTGTCGAATGCCTAAAGGAAATTGGCAGTGCCAGAAATGAATAACCTGCTCTACGCCATTTGTCCACTTTACCGGCGCTATTTGCAGAGAGGCTTGGATTTTATTGACGAGGGAGCAGATAATTTGTTTACTTGAAGCTTATTTGCAAACGCAGTTTTACAAGCAGTGTATAGAAGGGTTCAGGAAAATTTTCCGAAGCATACTATGATAAGTAAATCAATGATACACAATTTACTCGTATGATTTCGGAAAACTGGAAGTGTTGATGATATGCTTTGAAATGGCCGGCCAAGTGTGTTAACGCCGGAAGTGATAAACGATGTTGATAAACGTTTGCAACAGTCACCTACAAAATCACTTCGTCGCTTATCGCAGCAAGTGAAACTTTCTCACGGCTCAGTACAGAAAGCTACTAAAAGAGTGCAGCTTAATGCATACAAAGTGAAAGTTGCCCAAGAAATGAAGGCACCTGATAAACATAAGCGTCTGCTGTATTCCCGTTGGTTTCGTAAATTTACTCGATTTAACAAGGGCTTATTGAACAATGTTTTCTTTTCGGAATAAGGTTTTTATTTTCTTGTGGGGATATTTAAAGTACCGTGTTTATGCAAACAACCCGCATGACCTGCAGTCCTTTAAAACAAAATCAGACTATAGCGGAAATCACATCTATGCTGAAACGCGTTACGAAAAACATGTTCCACCGCGAGGATATTTGCCTCCAGCAACACGGAGGCCATTTCCAGCACCTTCTTTAGGTCAACATCAGTTGCTCAAAAATCGATGCAAGATGTATCACAGCTATAAGTAAACTTTATGTGTCTGTATAATGCGAATACAAATTGTTTAAATTAGAGTTCGGGAAATTTTCCATCACCTGTGTCAGACCACCTGCCTTGACACATTCAGCCAATTTGCTACCTCAGTTTATGGCCGACCTGCTTCCAGTCTAACAATTGCTCTCCACCATGAAGAGTCTTCTAAGCGATAGTGTGGAGCTATTTTCGCATTAACAGTCCAACTTAAGATTCAACTGCCGCATCCCACTCAGAACAACGTATAACAAGGTAGCATGCTTGCTAGTTCTATGACGTACGGTCGTTATTTGCATATTTCCATGAGATCTAGGACACTGTTCATATGGTACGTTGACTTGGAGTTTCTGCTTGATCGTCTCTGAAAAATCTTTACAACCGGCTGTCTCGTTTTGTACATATTCTCGAATTTGTATTTGGGGCGTAACATTTGGACACCAGTTTAGTTTTCTAAGCGTCGTCATCCTTTAACCCTTTAAGCGGCCGATGTACCAGAGCCAAATGATGTCCAAAGTTTCCCAGAAAAAACACAAGTGCTGGGAAACTACTAGCCACCAGCTGGCAGTGATCGGTCACTGCTGGCTGAAATCTGCCGCTCAGGACCGTCTAGCGGTCCGTTGGTGGCAACTCCATCAGTTGGCAGCCATTGATTGCCCTGCAGCATAGCTGTGAATTGCGGGCCTCCAAGAAAATGCCACTAGTGGTCCGTAGCTGGCAACCGATGCAACCCCTACACCAGTTGGAACCAACGGGGCTGCGCATGCGCAGAAGCAATACGTGCTGTGTCTCTCGTGGTACCACCTAGTTGAAGCCGACGCTATTGCCATCGTGTTATTTTAGTGGATGTTAAGAAAAAATAAGCCATATGTAGAGAGGCGAACTAATTTCCTAATGAAATGCCACGTCGACGAAGATATCAGATTAAGCCATGATATAATCCCACTCTTTTAACATGAATAACAAGAAATAATTTATGTGTAATATTTCGTTTTAACATACACTAAACCGCTTGAAACAACACTCCTGGAAAAACATTAAAAAAACGTTCGTTGGAAAAAAAAAATAATTATACACGTACAAAATTTTTCATTTTTTTTGTAAAAAAAAAAAGCAACGCTATGTGGATATGATGTACTCATCATTGGGTTGAACACACAAGACTGGGGGAATTCGCTTCTAAAAATAAAGAGAAGTTAAATAAAATATCTTTCCTCTTTAAAACAAATGTAGCTTCGGACAGCGGAAAGGAAAGATACAACGTTAAAAATGTAACAGAATGTGACATGAACGGGTAAATATATTTATTCAACAATCGCCTTTCAAGACGACAAGGACAGCACAAAACTTTGGAAAGCACTTTTTAGGTGGTACACTCCTTGAAAATGAGTGAAGTTCCCTTAAGGTAAAAAGGAAACTATCGTTACGTTGAAAAATAAATTTATGAATTATATGAAACTGGCATTTATTAAAAATACCTCGCAATATTGTAAAATTAAAGAGAGAACCATTCGATTACACATTCCGCAGGAAAGAGACTCAGCTTCAAGATTATATTCGGATGTGGCATATAAGTCCAGTTGGTAGAGCGCACGCTTCCCACGCAGACAGTCTTTGGTTAGTTTCCAGTTAGATCCAAATGGGCGTTTTTCCGGTCTGTTGAGAAAATTTCCCCAGCGCAGTGATAAAATTCAGAAGTTTCGTAAGGGGGAAAAGTTGTAGCATTTGGAAACTGCGGTCATCCTTGATTTTTATTACTTTTTTTATGGCTACTACTATGAAATTGGCGAACATGATTCGGCAAGCCATCAGTTACTTCAAGTGATTGCCGGCTACCACTGCCGGGAAACTAGTAGACTACATTAGGCTAGCCATCATTTATGGCACGTGCTTGCAGGGCCACTGAATTGCCACTTGTTGCAGCTACTACCTGTGATGGATAACTGATGGCCCTAATGTGGCATATGACAACTGATGGGGGTGCCACCTGTTGCCCAGCTGCTGGCCTGAATTGCTGGCCCTTCTGTTGGTTGCCCGGACATTTTATTGACGGTTTGGCAGCGGCAACATAGTGCTAGGCCGCTGCCAGCAATAGCCCAGTGATGGCCCAGCAAGGCTGTTTTTGCTGGGTTCCTGCGTTCCACAAACAGAAATTGTCTCATATGGCGGCCGGGTTTTACGAAAGTTGCTTGTTTTCACGGCAAAACAATTCCTCTTCCACTCTCATCTCACCCGTACCAACCAAAAACCTGTCAAAATGGTAAGCGCTATCTTCTGGTCCTTTTGTCTCTGTTTCGTGACCCAAATCATGATGGTTAGTCCCTGATCTAAAGCATGATCTCCATGACTCGTGATATATAATCCCCTGACACGGACATCATGCACTGGGTAGAATAATGTGATTCAAAGATGTTCTCTCTCTTTTCTTAGGTTCGTCTCCATTGCTATAGACCTTTTAGCAGGTTACTCAGTGAGAAAGGTTTAGCTAAAATCCCTTTAAACGACTGCATTGTATAACAAAGCAAAGGGAAAGCAACACTTTTTGATGATTATGTTCATTCACTGCAAATGCGTTCAGCCCCTAATTAGACATCGAATACATTCGTTGGAGCTAATTTCAGCCCATTTTGCTAACCCTAAGTTAATTCGTTTCAGTCTAAAGGGTTAAGGATTATGCTCCTAGCATGTTCCCGCTTCAGGGTGTGCTGATCATTGCATCTAAGGGACTCTCTTTTCTTGAGGATCGCTTTTAAAGGTGATCTTCGGGAGTCTGCTCTCATCCGTCCTTTCCACGTGGTCACCCTATTCTTCTTAAAGGTGCCAATTAATGGTAAATTGGAGCAACTAGGAATTCAGATCTCATGTCTTCGTTCAGCATGCGATCGAGTGTCCCGCAGCCTCTCACGCACTTTGTAATACTTTAGTCTCAGAAATGAGGTGTGGCTTCCGAAATATTAATTGACTAATTCTCGAGTATCTTAGATCCTGGCAAGTTGTGCCAATAAGTAATTGAAAAAAAAAGGTTTTCTTATTTTTTTACCGATACAGTGAGCAATCCACATAAAAACTCGTCATCGGAATTTATGCTACCTTGAGTAGAAAGTTTCACAGAGGAGGCAGTTGTTCCAACAGAGATATTCGTGGAAGCTTGGAGACGGCTTACGGTGATGAATGCATTTGCTTTAACACTGTGAAGAGCTGGACCAAGCATCGTTCAGACTATGAATCATGCAAAGCTATCGGAAAGACAAGGAGCAAAGAAAGAGAACTGCGATGGCAAGGCATGAACCTGGTGAAAATCAGGATCAGAACTTGATTAAAAGAAACTTCAAATTACGGAAAGACAGGTTAATGACTAATTACATTTCTTCAAGAATTTGAAAGTCACAACATTTGTTGTTTTTGGATATTCCAAAGCGTGGACCGCAAATATTCACACCTAAGATTAAGACCTGAAGATTTAAAGTAGTTCAGTTACTTTTGTTTCGTTATGTAAATGTAGGTAATGGCTTTCTTCATGACGTTTATACGGGATAGAAAGTGAATTTCAGTTCGAACCTGAAATCGAAGGTCATTCTAAGGAAATCACTGTGAATTTGCAAAAATAAAAGATGTTGATAGTATCAACATCAACAAGGAAAACCATAAGATTGATATTTTTGAATGCAGTTGGTATTATTGGTATAAATAACTTTCAAATTTGCCAAAAGTGAACACAGCTCGATAAAAAATTCTGAACAATATGAAATAATATTAAAATCACCTCTCAAGCACGAAATCAATGTTTCAGAGCAACATGGCAGTGTAAGGCTTTACGATTTACATTTACCATAACAGCAACCTCTTGCATAAATAATACTATCAGGATTTGTCTGTACGCGATTTGTTTACTTCCAAAACAGAAACAAACTTCACGCCTTGTGCCCCAACACCGCGCGAAAGAACATAGCCTAACTGCGGCACAACATAGACTGAAATTATTCTATTTTAGAATGAGGGACGATCTAAGCTTTTCTTGTTTATTGTGCGTAAACTGAAGTGCAGTAAATGTAAATCAATTTAATTGTGCAAGATAGCAGCATGAATATTAATCCATTAGTAAGCATAGTTATCCAGCAGTACTGTTCATAAAACTATCTAGGTATTGGTCCTATCCACAGCTGGCATAAACTCCTATTGTATCGGAAAATGAGCACTTATTTCTACTTTTGAGCCGCAGTGAGTTGAATCTTAAATCATAAAATTATTTAAATATACACTGGTACTCAAAACGAAAACAAGAATCACAAAATTCTACTTAACAGAGGAGCCTTACCAAGAAACTCACACCTAAATCGTACACAAGGAGCAGGTTATGCGGAACAGCAAATGTTGTGGCAAACTAAGGAACAACTGCGCTACAGGAAACCACGAAACAAGAAAATATGCATATGCCACACACAAATGTAGCATTAATTAGCGACTGGAGTCGAATACGCGGGCAATCTCTGAGTTTGCACTGTCAGGTGCGGTGATGTCATTTTGCATCAAAGATTTTCTTTAGATGATTCATTGCAGTGGCAAACTACTATATAAGACGATTACAAGCTGGGAAGTCAGAAGCTGAAGTAGCCAGACGGTTAAACGAGGATTGAACCCGTGTCTACTCCCTCTAGATACAATTTCAGGTCTGAAAACTTCTCAAGAAGGCCTCAGCCAGGACGACGGACATTCATTTCTGCTCGACAAGAACGCATATTGCTGTTAACCGCTAGTCGCTATCAAAGCAACTGGGCACGCAGATCAGCCCAGAAGCTTACTTCTGTACCGGGATGGACTGTATATCCTAGCACACCATATGCCGAAAATTGCATATCATTGGAACTCATGCAAGACCGCCTAGTCTATTCTTCCTTCAGCTCATCCGAGAGAAGAGTTCGCTTCGAATGGTGTTATTAACATCTTTATTGGACCCGCAAAGAATGGGTATTCATTCTACATGGTCGTATCAGAATAATATTAACACCTAGGTATAATAATGGGAATAACCACCCTTTACCCTGATGACAGCGGCGAGACGGCGTGGCATGGACGCAATAAGGCCCTAGAAGGTTGCAAGACACACACGTGACCATTCAGACTTAAGCAGAGCACAGAGGTCCTGAAGATGACGTAGCTGTGAGTCGGCACGTCGAACATGTCGATCCAAAGAATCCCACAAGTGCTCTCTGGGATTGAGGTCAGACGATTTCGTCGGCCAAGAGAGAGCGGAAAAAGTCACGTACCCCCTTAGCGAAGTGGCACGGTGCATTGTCCTGTTGGTAGACACCATCACCACATACTAAACCTCCAGCATGAAAGGATGCATGTGGTCAGCGAGGATGAACATGTAGCCTCTGGCGGTCAGAGACTTACCCAGTGGCACCAGCGGTCCCAGATCATAGCAGCAAAATATCCCACAGACATACACAGTGCCACCCCCGGGCTGTACTTGACCAACATGCGTGACCGGATGTTGGTTCTCGTGTATCTGACGCTGTATCCACAAGCGCCCTTCAGTTCTGTGATTTGTTGGAGAAGTCAACTTGTTTCCACCCTTTCACTGTCTAATGGCGGTAATCGCATGAGAACTGCAGGCGTCGTTGCCGCTGCTGGACCTTTTCACGTGCAATCTGTGACGCGGTTAAGACGGTTCACTGTGGTTCCGGGGCTGGTCATATTATTTTGATACGATTCTGTATATAAGGATGACACCAGATTATTTTTGCCACCAGATTCTCGGAGAACATTTATATGTGGTAAGAACGTGCGACACGATATCAGCCGATCATCGTTTGGGACGGAACCATTTCGGATGTGATGAAATAATGGTTTGGGCCGAAAACCTGTTTCAATGATCGTTCGTTTCTCTTCTCTACCAGGGTAAACCTTCGAATCCTGACGGTTGCCCAATATCGCGACTAAATCCTGAGTCCTCATTTCCGTCTGCTTAGAAGTTCAATGCGATACGGTATCCTGTTAATAAAAGAGAACGATTGAACTCACAGGGCTTTGCTTGTTAATGAATATCTTGAAAGCAAAGATATTACACTTATGATTTGGTTGGTACGGTTAACAGGTCTTTATCCGATTGAGCATGTTCGAGACACCTTAGGTCAACGTATTGCTGTTTAGTTCCCTCCTTCCGCAGATCTACAGTAGGACTTAGGTGTGTTCTTTTGGAAGAGTGGGACTTAATTCCACAGTTTCACGGACACACTTATTGAAAGTATGGATCCTTGCAGTGAAACTAGCATGTGATCAAATTCCGCACTGAGAACTGCAGTACCATTTTTGTTTGCTGATTTACGCGATGACATTTAATGCTTTATTTCATCGATTTTTTATGGACACATAACTTGGGCGTATTTTCATATATCTTATTTTTTATGTTCAGAAGTCTGGCTGTACCACACGGCCTGCGGATCTCCTTTCCTTATGTTCCATACTCTACCAATTAGTGTCTTTTAACTTTGCTTGTGTGGTTCTCGCTTTAATTTTGAACACCAGCATATTAGAAATGAAACCTGTGAGACCCGCCTTTTATCTAAGTTTTAAAAATATCTATGAAAATTGCCTCGCGCAAGTACTTACGTTCAAATTCATTTCGATTGAATTCTTTAAGTCTGACATCCAGGCGTATAGATTGACTTATTTGAAGTTAATTCAAATTGTACTTTCATTGCACATTATTCCCATCCGAGTAAAATACTTTTAACAATCCTGGAAGTTATGGAAAAAGAAACACTTCCATGTTACTATCTGAATTTCAAGAATATTAAGATTACACTGCCCAACACGCATTTCGGTGTCTTGAAAGTTAAGCCTATTTTTGGATATATTTGGGACGCTGATTCCAAAAATGGATTCAGTTTTGCCCTATTAGCTCTAGTTTTGGAGATAGGGTACACCCACCCTATATGTTAATTCCACCGGTCATCCGTCAAAATGCGGGATCCTACATCGCATGATCGGCTATTTTTGAGATGATCTTGACAAATATTGATACTATATACATTCTATTGAAACAAGCACATATTACTATATATGTATATTTCAACACAAGAGCATATAAACTGATCAGTCATTCAACATATGAGAAACGTCTTTTATAGGACTTTCTAGAGTGAGCTCTACAAGGACAGTCCAGCTGAAGGTTCCAGCAGTAATCTGCCATCATGTGGGTATCCCACCTACCCTGGTATCTGTCTTCCATAGTTTTTATGGCCTGGTAAAATCTTTCACCTTGCTCTTCGCTTAAATCACCAAGGTTTTCCAGAAACCTATCTAGGTGGCTGTGTAGGCAATGGACCTTGATGCTCATATTACAGCCGAGCTTGTCAAAATTGGAGGGCATGTCCTCAACTAATTCAGAGTAGTTGTATGCCTTAGGTTTGCTAAGAAAGGTTTTGGCAACTAGAACAAACGAAGTCCAGGCACAAGGCTCAATGATGTCCATCGAATCTATGAAATAAGGGATCGTTTATAAACTGCCTTATCTGGGGACCATCCCAAATCCCTGCTTTCTGTTTTTCAGAGCTCAGTC